>CM062935.1:32912500-42912500 GCA_031878705.1 Tapirus indicus
TATTGATCCAGTAATAGCAGTTCAAGCCTTGACTGTGAGTCCTTAACCCTCCAGACATAATGTCATAGCCTCTTATCCTTCCCTCTTAACATTACCTGCCTATCTCCGCAGAGCTGTCACCTATGGTAATACAGTTCCAAACGCTTTCTAATCATTACTCATTCAGGCAGCATTCATTCTGTAGCCAGTAAAAAAAGAAAAAAAAAAAGTTTAGGTGTCGCTTTGAGTTCTAGACAGAACAAAGTGCTTTCTTCTGATGTTCCCTTCAGGCCTTCAATATACCGTGTGCATTAGAGTGTGCCAACCTAAAGGGAGTCCATTAAAAAATGTTCAGAAGAGGCATTAAGACAGTTAAGACATCAGGAACACATGGCAATCCACTCTGAACAATGTAAAGAGACCACTGGGGTTAGGCAAGCCTTTATTCTCAGCAGCAATCCTTTGCTGGAGCAAAGAGCTCAGAGTAAACAGCTTTTGTGCATATAAAATCTATCAGAGAGGCTGAACGGGGTGATGGGAGGTGATTGGCATCCCTGGGCTGAGGACAGAGACAGTACACAAAGGAAATGAAAGTACCAGTAGGCACCCATCTAGGAGTAGCGTGGAATTAAATAGTACAATAGTAGTAAGAGATCTAGGTGCTATGAGCTACTCTCTTTGGTTGGTTCAACATCAAAAATATCCTACTTACATGCATACATGAAAAGATATTTCAACCCTGGACATTACATGTTCCCATAAGCCAGAGCATTTATAAATGACACTGTGGGGAGTTACAGAGAACTCAGTGACCTCAACTTGCCACTAACAGAAAACTCTCGGTCTCGACACTGCTCTATTTCCAGGGTCTAGGACACTACCTGGGATATTGCAGATATTTAATTAATATTTTTAACTAAATGAGCAAGTAGTAAAGTGAGTGACTGAAGAAATTAATAAATGAAACTCTTGGGGGAGACAAGATCCATTCAAATATATATGAATGTATACATAAAATATATATATGTGCATAAGCCATTTTTTTAAGCTCTTCATGGGGAATTTTAAATAGACCAGTAGGGCAACATAGGGGCTACTAAATGTTTCAGAGTAATGTAATCAAAGTAGATTTGTAATTATGACTTTAATACACAGAAGACATGTTGGAGGACGTAAGGAACTGATGACTTACTGAAATTCCTATGTAAAATAAAGCATTATATAGATGGTTCCAAGCAAATCATAAACAATTAAATTCTACTTGGTAAACTGCATCCCTATTTTTAAGTACTTCTCAGTCATAAGCTAGACATGAATAAACCTAACCTTCAGCAATATATCATTATATATAGAAACAAAACTGATCTTAAATAAATACTTCCTTAAAGCATTCACTTTTACGGATGACACTTTCAAATCCGGTTAAAAATTCCATGAGAACATCAGGTACATGGTACTGTAGGTCTCTTGAAAACAACCTTAATACCCTTACTAATGGTATGTTCTCAGACAGGCACCTAAGCTCTCAGAGCCTTCTCATCTGACACGTACTGCACGGTTCTCCAAATTAAATGAGATAATGTATTTGAAAGCTTTTAGCACAGTGCCCTGGCACACAGCTGTTTTATGAAGATCTGCAAAGGGTGGAAGAGAAGAGTTACTTTTACAACTTTAAATGAATTTTAAAGATACATCTCTATTTAATAGCAGAAATGGCTCTCTTGGAAATCAACACATTAGGGACCTTACTTTGAAGACTCCATTTAAATACATATACGAATGAATTATTCAAGAAGTCTCAAGTTCTGAGACGGTTTTGTGTGTGGTTTAGTGATGTAGATTGGACGTTGTGTTTGACCATGTATTTCCCGCCTCTCTTTAGGAGAAGAGTGTACTTCCATGCCTCATTGACAGGCTGTCTGGGGAACTTGCTTTGCCCAGTGAAAGGTGTGTATAAGTGATGTGTGTTATTGTATAAAGCTTCTTGTTGGAAGCTTAAAAACTAGCTTGTGTTTTAGCATGATCTCCTTTCCCCCTGTCACAAGACAAGCATTGTTCCAGATAGCAGTTCTACCAGCGTAGGTCATGAAATAAAGGCATCATGGGGCAGTGCTAGGCTAATTTTCACTGAATATGTGGCATCAGTTGTTTCAAGCCACTGAGATTTGGGGTCGTTTGTTATTGCACCTTAACCCAGCCTATCCTGAGTGATACAACATTAGGATCCAGGATCTTGAAACCACTGGAAATCGAAAGCCTTTAGGTTCTACAGATTCCATTACAAACTCTAAATTTTTAGTCAACCTATAACTTATACTTTCTATAAAATTATCTCTTCCCTAATATGAATACTCCTGCAATTTATTATGAAAACCGTTTAAAAAATTATTTATATACTTGTTCAAGGAGTGGTTTTTGAACTCTTCACAGTCTGGCCCCAAATCGTCTTTCCAATCTCATCTCTTATGACATCTCCCCATGAATCTGACACTTCAGCCACACACAGCTGCTTGATTTTTTTTTAACATACCATGATCTTTCTGGATTCCTTGCTTTTTATCTCTATATTTCTTCTGTCTAGTGTAGCCTCCTTCCTTTGTCTGCTGTTGAACTTCTATTTGTCCTTCGTGATCCAGCAGTGTCAATTGCTCTATGATACTTTTCTACAAATCTCTAGACAACTTCAGTCACTTCCTCCTTTGTGTTTCCACAGCATATGGTAGGTACACTGAGTTATTGAGTGGTGATTATTTATTCTGGCTCAGTATCCTCTTTTCAACTAAAAGCTACAGTGCAATGAGGTAAGTGCTATATTTTAGTTTGTAACCTAAGCAAAGTCCTAGGTCATGATGGTTATCCATGTATTTATTCATTAAATAGTTGGTGTTGATTTATTGATAGCTGACAAAATTTTCAAAACCTTTAGCTGAGAGAACAGGTCAAAACTATTTGATTCCTTAAATAGAAGTTAAATGTTTGTAACTTGAAAAGCTTTTGTTTCGAGTGTCATCAATAACTAAAGAACATTGTAGGAGACCCCATATTACATTGTTTCATTTTATGCCTGTTTTAGAAAAGGTAAAAAGTCAACCAAAATCTTAGACAACAAAGAAACCTTTACAATGAAAATTTTAAAACCTAAATGCTATAATTAAGGATCATTTTAAGGATGATTCAATATTTCCAGAGATTTATTATATTCACATTAGCCTGGCATCTACAGGCCCTGCAATCTGGCTCAATTGATTACTGCCATTCAGTTATGTGAACAAATTTGTCTATCACCACTCCTTTATATAACTCCACCTATTTTCCAAACACTTCTGCATACTGTCCTCTGAACGCCCTTCTCACATTCCTACCCCTAGTGTTTACTCATGGTTCCCCTCTAATGTTCTCCCTTTGCTTATCTGAAGACTCCTGTATGGCCAGGACTTAACTCACATATTCTTTCTATCATCATGTTTTACCAATAGCCCACAGTGGGCAGCCTTTTCCTTATGTCCTGCTGCACTTGTCACCTAAACCTTTATTGGATACTTAAGATGTGATATTACTGTTAATCTTAAGTGCCTCCTTTTTCTCCAGGAAGATTGACTTTAAGCTCAGTTATGACTAGGGATCGCATCACCTTGACTAGTGCTTGCACAAAGTAGACCCTTAAATAAAGCATCTGCTGGTTATTTATTGACCGGTCCTATCTGTGAAGGTACCAAGAGAGTGCTCCTTTGCAGGACTGAGTAGCCCAGAAGATTCTTGTGGGATTAGCTGTTCTTTGCTGAATCACTTCTTTACACAAGTTGTTGTTAGTGCCGTCAAGTTGAGTCCAACTCCTCGAGACCCTGTGTATAGCAGAGTGGAACCCTGCCCCGTCTTTTTGTCCCTTCCTCTATCAGACAGTGCTCCTCTGCTATTCATATGGTTTTGATGGCCGATTTTTTGGAAGTGGGTGGCTAGATCCTTCTTCCTAGTCTGTCATAGATTGGAAACTCCACTGAAACCTGTCTGCCATGGATGACCCTGCTGGTATTTGAAATACTAGTGGCATAGCTTGCAGTATCATAGCAACATGCAGCCGTCACAATATGACAACCGACGGAGAGAAAGGTGGTGTGGTTTCCTAACCAGGAAATGAACCTGGGCTGGGGTGGTGAAAGTCCCAATATTAACCACTAGACCACTAGGGCTGGCTTCTTTATACAGTACAAAACCTAATTTCCCTCTTTATCACTATGAATCTAGATTATTAACATCAGGCTCCCCACAGCCTTCTTTCCACATAGGGAGAAGCAAGAAGATTCCAGTTTTACAGGATGCTAAGTACTACACAGAAGCCAACAACAAAAAATTAAAATAACATCTGGCTGGTAATCAAGACATAGCCTCTTCAATTTTTATTAAAATAACCAAGCGAGAACAGAAAGATGAAAAAAAAAAAAAAAAGAATCACAATATCCTTGAATCATCCTAAAGTCAGAACCAGCCAATTGCCAAAAATTGATGGAATTTCCCCAGCTGAAAGGCCACTAAAATCATACTGAATAAAGCAATTGATGGTTAGACAAGCCAGAAATTGAGGAAGTTTATATACTTAAAAATAAGTAACTTTAGTCCTCCCTTTCCTGTAAACTGCTTCCATGAAGTATATATTTGGGATACTATACATCCACTTTTTGACATGACCAGAATACTGTTTCCCACCTCTATTTGTAAGAACCTATGTCTCTATGTCTATTGATAGACCCAACTACCTTCTTCTCCCAAATCAATTAAAACTAGAAGGAAAGGTACTTGGAGAGATATGTGGAGAGAATAAATAGAAGAGACTTGCTTAAGGCACTGCATCCTTGGAGGGGATAGTTGAGAGAAGGAGACCTCATCTGTGGGACAAGAAGATCTCTTAGTGCAGCAAATACAACAAACAAAACCCTAGTATGTCATAGAAATGTGTCTCCTGCCTTCATGCTGCAGATCTGAAAAGGAAGTTAGACTTTTATTCAAGAGACAAAGTATGAGGTTAAGGGAGGGTGACTATGCCTCCCAACTTATGCCTGCAGTACTGGTACAACTGTGACTAGTACTCCCTTTCACTAAAAAATACCCCAAGTGATGGAAAGCAATTGTCTTAGTCTCTTGGGAAAGACCAGTTCTGATATTTCAAGATCTCTCTTCTCATTCAAGAATGAGTAAATTTAAACAGTCTAGGAAAATTTACAAAAAAATGGGAAAGGGCACATCATTTTGTCTTAGAGGAGGAGCACACTTTTGAAAATAATTTGCAGTATGCATCAGATAATTTTTTTTTCAAAAAATAAATTATATCAGGGGCTAGCCTGGTGGTGTAGTGGTTGGGTTTGCACACTCTGCTTTGGCGGCCCATGGTTCGCAGGTTCAGACCCCGGGCGCAGACCTACATATTGCTCATCAAGCCATGCTGTGGGGGCATCCCATATACAAGGTGGAGGAAGAGTGACACAGATGTTAGCTCAGTGACAGTGTTCCTCAAGCAAAGAGGAAGACTGGCAACAGATGTTAGCTCAGGGCCAATCTTCCTCACCAAAAATAAATAACCTATACCTATTAAAAAATAAATTATATCATCAATAAAAGACAGGAAGACATGGAAGTATGGGACAGAGGAAAAGAGCCATACGAAAACACCAACTGATGTGCAAAGGTGACTGGTCAAGACTGAAAGGAATAATTTTAGGGAAACTAACTGTAAAAGCAAAATAAGATTACTTTGGAGCTAGACAATAGAATTGACACTGCAGCCAATCAAATCAGTTATGCAGATACAAACCTGAAAACTTCTCTCTGGGAAAAAGAAGGCAATGAGATTTTCAGATGATGCACTCAAAGGCAGAAAAAGAAATTTGATCTAAGAATATAGTTGTATCCAAGGAAGAAATCAGAACAATTACAAAATAAGTTAATAACAGAAATAAAAATCCAAATAATTTTACCATGTTCCAACAAAACAGGGATCTAGACCTAGTCTAGAAAATAGTTTGCTAGATAGGAATTAAAATTTTTTTATAAGCATCAAGCAGGGGGAAGAAAAGGAAAAAAGGGAAACTTGAAAGAATATAGGGATAAACATTAGGCCTTTGTATTGTAGAAGTCTGGTAACATATATAGAAATATGATGCTAGCTTTATATGTAATTTTAAATTTTGTAGTAGCCACAATAAAATAATAAGAACAAACAGGTAAATTTATTTTTAATAATATATTTACTTAGCCTAATATACCTAAAACACTGTCATATCAATTTATAATTTCTATATACATTTTAATAACATATATAATCTCAAATTTTATAGTATAAAATATACCATATATTTTATAGTACAAAATATTTATATGTTGTGCAAAATTTAGTGCCATATAATCTCATTAATTTTCATACTATATATTGCATTTATATTAAATATATTTATAACTATCTACAGATAAATAGAGAGATAGATATGGATGTAGACATAGCATTAAATCTTTAAAATGTGGTGTGTATCTTACACTTAGAGCATATCTCAATTCAGACCAGCCACATCTCAACTACTCAATATCCACATGTGGAAAGTGGTTACTGTGAACGATATCATAGTGGAGCCATATTAAAATAGAGCCAGAGCAGCCATTTCAGAGGAATTACCTTTCATGTCTTGTTTTCTTGTTCTTCCAAACTGGACCAAAACGTCAACATTCCAAGAAGTCAGTAAGGACAAGAATTATCTTGTCATTAAGAACTGATGAAATTGGACCTTGCTGATGACTGGATCGCTAACCAATCAATGAAATACAAGTCTAGCTTTTGCCTATTGACTGAATCTCAGGCCAATCTATGAGGTACAAACCTAGCCTTACCTCATCTAGCACCAATGAACTCTTCTTTAATACAACTCACCTCATCCTCCCGTTTTCCCATAAAACCCCTAAGCTCCTCTCCTGTAATTGGGACACAATTGGGGTTTCTAGGGAGTCCATGCTCCCCAAATTGCAATTCTTTGGTTCCAAATAAATGCTTTGCCTCTCAAACTGGTTTTTTGTTTTTGTAGGTTGACACTACAATACTGAATGGTACAAACAAGAGAATTCTGATGGAAAACAAGAATCTCACACCAGCTATGCTGAGTTTCATGTGAGATGGCAAGAGGAGATTTACAAAGGCTAAGAAATGTGTTCCAGATATATTCCTCTTGAGAAAATTATTTAAGAGAAACCCTCTAGATGATAACCCAATATTCAGGAACAGAAGGCCTGGTGAAGGTAAGGAACAAAAGAATACTCTATTGTGCCTATTTTACATTTTATTTTTGGGATATATGGAGTGAAAACAGCAGGAACCTACACAGTGTGGATGCAAGAAAAAGTGATCGCAGAGATAAGCTGTGAGAAAATGATGATAAGCTTCTTTTTTTTGGTGGAATTATACAATATAGAAGGCTAAATAAATCATGGTACAATTCAGTCATTCTATACCTATTTACTGAATGCCAAATTTGTCTCAGGCCCTGTGATTTGGGCGGCTGCCTCTAAACTGGGTACGTGAACTGCTGAAAGTCCAAGAAGACGTTCCAGGGTTTTGGCTGCATGGGTAGTTTCAAGGGAATCATTTTCTAGGTTCTCAACAGTACAGTCAAACTGCTTCATTTGTAATCTTTTTTGACCTTTCCTTTCACAAAAGTTCTTTTCCCACTGTACAAATAAAAAACACAATCCCCTACTTTTACAGTGCTTTGCAGCAAAGTGTTAAAACCCCCAGGGCACCCAAACAAAGGGAACGTTCTAGGATGCTGTGCCTCTGTTAAAGGAAGTCTTTTTAAGAGCACACCCGAAAGGCTGAAGTGAGCTGTGGCTTATTTCATCCAGGTGGCACAGCTCTTGGTAAGGTTCTGTACCTCATCTTCGTTATCTATGTTAGGATCTGAATTCAGAAGTGAGATAATTGTCTTGGGGGCATGAATTAACATGTTTATTTGAATTGGAAAATGAAGTCAGACTTTTTCCTGATAGGAAATGAGTGATCTAGCTGATTGGCATACCAGCCAAGAGGTTCTTTGCCAATTAGGTGATATGGCAGATATTTGTCATGAAACGATTGAACTTCATCTGCAGCTTCAAGGTGTTAATAAAAATATACTGGAGGTACTTGCACAATGTAATGTCCACTGGAGTAATTAATAGTAAATTAATCATAAATAGTAGTGAAAAACACTAATAATTACTGAAAACTCTTTAAACTTATGATTGAACTTTTAGATAACAAGGAAATTCATCATATTTCAACACTCATTTAGAGGACACTTGAGATATAAGTCCTGTGAAATGTGTAAAACATGGAAAAGTGAATCTTGACAAAGGACATTGATAGAGCAGGGGGGAGGTTGGTGGGAGGTGTGCAGGATAGCTCCTAAGAACATCAGGAGACTGATGTGGATAATAAATTGACCTTCCAGCCATTTGTTTTCATCCCTAGTTGCTCGTCAGTTCAACTTACAGTCATTGACTACGGCCAGATTACTGGAGGACCTTATCACATCTTCAAAATAAATGTATACTCCGCATAAGGTAAATGTGATGTGTAAACTGGGAAAAGTTTTCTCTGCCAGTTAAGGATGGTTGTGGCTCCCTGTGAAGTCAAACAAAATCATTTAAACTTGACACCCATTATTTCTAACAGAAAGTTATCCAATGAGATAACTCGCTATTCCAGTATGGGCCTCTGCATAGCTATCAAGGCCGTTAAATTTAATTTGAAAATGGAATCCATCATAAAATATTAATCACAATGGACTGCTGGTATGGAGACACTTATCAGTCTACTAATTACATTGTTCACTCCTGCTGGCTTTGATCCTACCTAGGCAATCAGGCACAGTGAAGGAGGTAAAGACTAATAATAGAAATAACATTGCTAAAGATAATAATAATAATAATAGCTAAGATACAATGGATTTTACTCCTTACCAGATACCGTGGTAAGCACTACATATGTACTACCTAAATTTACTCTTCCCCAACATTTTATGATGAAGGTTCTGCTATTATAATCATCCCCATTTTATATAAAAGTGAGGTTCAGAGAAATTAGGTAATATGTTCAAGGTGACCGGTTAATAAATGGCCAAGAGAGGAATCAAACCCAAGTCTGTCTGAATCTAGAGTCCAGGATATTAAGCATTATACGATAGAGCCTCCCTATTAAAGCTTGATTTGTTTACAGTTATGCTTTTGTTATTGTTTAGCACCAAAGTGTCTGTGGTATGTGTGCATGTGTGTGTGTATTTTTCTTTGCATCCTTTATAAGAGGAGTGAAAAGCCATGGTAATTCCAACCACCACATAATTAACATAGTACATTTATACTGTGAGGCATCTCAATTACTAGTAGCACAATTTAATTGGTGATTAGGGCAATGTTGCCGCTGATTCAGACATTACCATCTCTTGGGTTTTTGTAAGGATGTAAGCTTTGCAGATGACAGCTGGTAGCTATTTCAAATTTGAAAAAGGCATACTTATACAGAAGAATAAACTAGAAGGTGCTGAAAATGAACTTGGAAAGGTAGTTTGGAGCAAGATCATAAAGAACCATGAATGTCAGACAAAGGAAGAAACAGTAGGAAAGAGTAATATGTTTGGAACTAGTGGACTTTAAGTTAGAGTATCAAATCTGATATTTAATAAATGGATAATCTTTAATAAGCCATCTCTCTATAACTGTGTCTCATTTGTAAAACAGAATTGCTGTGCAGGCTAACTAAGGCAATATATATGTAAAAAGGGGGGTTACATAAATATAACAAAGTAAGGCATTGGCACTGTATTTAATAATATGCATTGAGGGTTGGGAGGTATGAATCAATGAAGAGTTTTTGAACCAGGGATCAGTCTACTTTGTTTTGCAGAATTCTTTTGAAGACAGAATCAGGGCAAGGACAAAGGAGAGCAGCAGAATGTATGGACTTAAAATGAAAAAAAAAAAAGCATATCGTGTCATATTTATTATTAACACTGGACAAGTTTCTTTAAAGGAATTGCCATTTTATGATAATCCCTTGCATCCTATTAGTGCCTTAAACTTTGCAAAAGCCCTTTTCAAAGACATTATCTCACTTGATTTTTAGCACAAGGCTACAAACTACAATTATATCTTGCAATAATGTGCTTGATGATTACATAAATTCAGATATAATCTGATTGGTGAATGACTTCCATTCTCCATCCAGTCACAGTTTGAAAATAGAAGTACACTAAAGTTCTCATTGTCTAGTGGGGGATGATGGTTATTCTCCAGGACTAATCTTTTTTTGCACCAGGCAGAAGAAACTGGCATCAACTAACCCAGAGATCCTTATATTCTAGATGTTCCTGTGAGCTACCAGAATCATCCCCGTTTGGTAGATGAGCCAGAGTGAACAACTGCCACCAGGTGGCACCAAATTGCAGTCAGGGACCTTTACTTCCAGCAGCCAGACCTCAGAAGTCCCAGGTAGCTAGCTACTCAGGATGGCTATGACCAATGACTGCATAATAATATGACCCCACATTTTAGATGACTAAATTTTGGGGCCCCAGTTATTTTAGTTTATAGATGATGTAAGAGCTTCCCAGTGAGGTTTGATGACTTACTCAAGGTCACACAGTATCTTACTGTCAAAGACAAGAACTCAGTCTCTAGAGAGTAGGTATTATGGTGGAAAGAGTACAGAACTAGGAGTCAAATGACATGGGTTCAAGTCCCAGCTCACATAATTCCTAACCATGTGATGATGGACAAGCTATTTCTGAGTCTTTTCCCTCAACTAGGATTTGGGGAAATGCCTCAAGGATGTGGAAGGATAATGCATGTAATGGTGCAATAGGAAACTATAGCACACTATGTGAATATTAATGCATTTAGTTTCTTTCTAAATCCAAATATTAATAATTTTAATTCTATTTCTATTCTAAATTATAAGGATAGTAAAAGAAAATACTTCATCATTGAAGCAATAACTTTCAAGTGTACACTATTTTTTAAATACAAACATGCATCACAAAAGCCTGAGAATAATATATTTCCATTTAATATAACAATCAACCAACTAGAATTAATTAAGTATTTACTATGTGCTCAATACTGTAGAGGCCATGGAAAAAGCTATGTCATGGTTTCTCGCCTTAAAGTACTAAATAATCAACCAGAAAAATTGCATGTAAAGGAAATGCAAATAATGTAAGATAAATATTAGAAAATACTAGAAACAATGACAGTATTGCAGTGACCAGGGAACAGCAACAGGATGAGAACAGGGAAATGAATAAGCTCTGTGGTGGTAAGGAAAGCCTTGCAAAGAGTTAAGAATTTGATTTTGCCCTGAAGGTTGGATATGATATAAACAGGCAAAAAAGAAAGAGATGTTAGCTATTCTGATTCACCTCTCTGCTTTTCTCTGACTCAGTGGTTCCATTTTGGTTAATATGATCCTAGAAGCTCCAAGCAGATTCTTATCAGGACAGTTTTGTAATAACTGCTGACCTATCAGTTGGAAGTATTGAAAGACATGCATGGAGTATAATTTTTCAGCAACTTCTGGGCAGGTGCTGCTGGAGAAACAGCTCCCTTTTAAATGTATCAGCACTTCCTCCTCTGCAGTGCATAAAAGTTACTCACAGTTTGTGTCTGTGCCAGTAAGATGAAGGTAATGCCTGCTCCACACACCAGTGGGAAGATGTGTGATTTCACCCTTGGAGAATTTGACAGAATAATCGACTTTGATGATTAATCCATTGTAACAGGAGGCTCAGCATTGGTGGAGACGAACTTTCTGCCTTAAGTGACTACCCTGTTGTGCTGTATTCTTTAAAATCCTTTGGAAGCTGATATACTATAGGAAGGAGTAAGAAAGGTTGCAGACCTTGGGAAATCACTCTGATTCTTTTAGACTTGTGAAAAGCACATGAGGTGGCTGGCTGTTTTCTTTTGGTATCTGGATTTGACTAAATCAGGAGGATCTTACAGAATATACCCCTCCTGAGAAATCCTTGATAATAAGAGCACATGATGTCTCAACAAGGTTTGGAAGATTTCCTGCAAACCCTGGGAAAAGTAGTATTAGAGTGGTTCTGGGGAATTATTGTTGCCATTTTAGTATACTTGACCAAGATTATCATATAGAGTGTGGATCACACACACACACACACACACACACACACACACAGACATGTATATACAACACACACATATGTGTGCATATATTTATGTTTGTATATATAAAGCATGTCCACTAAACTTTCTTTCCTATAATAACAGAGGCAGTCAAATAAGTAAAGAAAAATTCACTTTTCTTTTCAGCATTTTTTCTTTCTGCACTCTAAAAGGACTCCAACATGACAGCTTAGTTCAGATTGAGGAATCTTATTGTTTAGGAATATAGTCACTCTGCATTTGAGAGAAAATATGATGAAAAACAAATGGTTCTCCTATTAGAGAGTGCATATGAATCACCAGGAGTGAATATGAAAATTCCAGGTTCTTTGGCCCCAGCCCCAGAAATTCTGCTTCAGGAGGTCCAGCACAAGGTCCAAGAATCTGCAGCGCTTATTCCCTGCTGGGGATCCTGATGCAGATTGCCTGAGAACCACAGTTTGAAAAATATAAGAATACTAGGATTGGAGTCAGTCGGATATGTAGGTTGGACTTCTAGCTATACCACTCACTGGCCACGTGTTATTGAACACGTAGTATACCATTATATAGTATTTCCACCGTAAAGATATAATAGATGTAAATAATCTCAATTGCATAGATAATAGTAAAGTGTAGTAAAGTAATTAGAATGTGATAGACTTTGAATATTTATTACCTTTTTAAAAATATAGTTTAGGGCCACCCGGTGGCGCAGCGGCTTAGTCCGCGCTTGGCAGCCCGGGGTTCGCGAGTTCGGATCCCGGGCGCCCGCCAACGCACTGCCTGTCAGCCATGCCGTGGCGGCGTCCCATATAAAGTGGAGGAAGATGGGCACAGACGTTAGCCCAGGGCCGGTCTTCCTCAGCAAAAAGGGGAGGATTGGCAACGGATGTTAGCTCAGGGCTGGTCTTCCCCACAAAAAAAAAAAAAAAAAAAAAAAATATATATATATAGTTTAATTACAAGTTTATATAATTTAATTTTTAATAATGGCTGTGTTTAAAAACTGGCTTGCAAAATTCCCCAAAATTTAATGACTGGCTCTTGCAAGCTGGTATGATTCCAGCACACTTCTGCATCAGTTTCCTCACAGCTAATACAGGGATAATACAATCTATTTCACAAGTTAATGTGATATAGGTTTGCCTCCAATCTACAAGAAAGAGTCTAATTACTTGTTTATTTGTTTACAATCTATCTTTCAGAAGTAAACTATATGATGGCCTAGTCATTATTTTGCTCACCACTGGGTCCCGTTTCTTGTAATGATGTTTTTGCAAATTATTACAAATGTGTAGAAGGAATGAATGAATTCTCCTACTAGCACTCTGTGCTCCTTATTCTCCTCTCTTGCTCCATCAATTATTCCTTACCTTTTTTTGTCCCAACAACTTACACTTCTCCACTGGCTCCTCCCTAGGCCTTTTTCCATCTTAAAACAAACAGACATCCTTCTCATGAGGTGCCCAAATTAACAATTCTGCTCTAAGAGGCTTCTCTATTAACTAACGTAATCTGATCATCAGAAAAGAATTCTGTAAATATTTATTATTGCTAGATTAACTCAGGAATAAAATTAAGTAGAAAATGTGCCACTTGTCTTCTAGGCCAAAATCTGAGGTGTAGTAGTCAGGTTAAGTATGTACTGAGAAGTGAACTGGGGCCAGATAATTCGCTGAGGAGTAAGACAGCAGTAGAATAAATGTGTTGTTGGTTGTGGAGGGAGGTAACAAGTACAAGGGATATATTAGAACAGGGGTCTGCAAACTTTTTGTGTGAAGAGACATACAGTGAATATTTTGGGCTTTGTGTCAAATAATCTTGTTTTTTACAACCCTTTAAACACTATTCTTAGCTTGCAGGGCCATAGTTTGCTGATGCCTGCTTTAAAGTAATAAGTTAAAAGCCTTGATGGCCAAGTAGGTATAGGGAGTGAAGAACAAGATGGAAGAGACAAAAATGATATCTGACTGAGAAGATGCTAAAAGTAGGGAATAAAAACACCACCACAATAATAATTAACATCTATTGACTGCTCAGTCTGCCCCAGGATCTGGCTCAGCCCATTGCATGTATTTGCTCACTGAATTTCACAATGGCATCATGAACCAGTTACTATCATTAGAACCAATTTAGAGATGAAGAAACTGAGGCACAGATATTAAGAAAAATGCCTAAGGTCACCCATCTAGTAAGTGAAAGACTTAAGCTCTGACTTAGAAGTATGCTCTACATAGACACACACACACACACACACACACACAGATTGTTGTGCACTTTTAGACATGTGGAGTCTGAGGTTCCAATATTTAAAATAAAATATATTTTCTATGGAGTTTTGAAATAGTAAAATTGATTACTAAGGTAAATTCTTTCTCTCTGTATGTCTCTCAATTTAAAGATAGAATACAGGGATGTTCACGATTAGTGCAGGTCTCCTGTCCTCCCATGCATATGAAAGGACTGCCTTCATATGAAAGGATTGCCTTTCTCTCTACCCACCTTCAAATTAGACATGTCTATATGACTTGCTTTGGCCAATGGAATATGACAGAAGTGATATGTTCATTAAGAGTTAATGGGCAATTCATCATATGCCCTTCCTCCTGCTACAGAGATCCAAGAAGCACAGGTTGAGCTCCACCATCCAGGATTCCTGAGTGAATACAAAGAACAGAACCTTCCTGATGACCATTAGACACATTGTATAAATAAAAATCAAAATTTGGTCTTTTAGACCACTGAGATTTTGAAGTTTGTCACTACAGCATAACTCAGTCTATGCCAACTACGACACAAGTGTCAAGAATTGTTTTCTATCTTGATTAGATCAGGAATGCTTCTTGATAAAAGCAGATCAGACTGAATAATGTCTAAAACATCTTTTGATGTTATGGTAACAACATGTAATTCTGTTAAAGCTGACTCAAAAAAGTATGTGACCTACCAAGAAGTAAGCAGACTTAAAAAATAAGGTTCCAAGTTCCTATAACAGATAAAAAGGTTAACATAGATTTAAAGCTTGTGCAATGCTTGGATGTAGCCAAGGTTTGCAAACCCCTCCAAAATGGGGCTGAGTTTTGAGTTTCATAACGAAATCCAAAACCTTAGAAGAGAGTTTCACATTTCACCCTGAAAGTTTCATACAGCTTAAACTTTCGTATCTTTTTCGGGTATCATACTACAAAAAGTTCCTAAAAATCTCCCTTAAATAAATTATGATTATAGTACCATCTATTAAATTCAGTATACTCTGCTGTTTTTTGCATACAGAGATAATATCACCGACCTAGTCTCAGTTAAGTATGCATGCTCAGTTGATTTTTATTCCTGGTGGGCCCTGCACCATACTTTATTTTCTCCAGATTTTTAAGTACTGTGTAAGTATTGACATACATTTTTTAAAAAGCTGGTTGTGCGGAGCAACTTAATCTGGGAAACATGAAGCTTAGATACCTCTGGTGTATGAATCTCTTGATCTTGGCTCCATTAGCTCCATGCTTTTAACTCAATGAAGTGACTTTTAGAAGAAAATACCAAGAACACCAGTATAATCCTTCGACCAACTCCATTAAGATATATCTAATGGAGATATCTCCATTAGAGATATATGGATCTCTATGATCCACAGAATATAGAATATCATTAAAATGGGCATAAATAAACTAATTTTTTAAAGTTTCATGAAGTTATATTTGATGAGTGAAAATGCTGTATTCAGTGATTTACTTTAAATCAAGGGCAAAAAATTGTGAGTCATGTCTCCTCAGGAGTATATTCTAGGAATCTCCTTTGCTTCTGTCTCACGTTTTATAATATATAGTATCGAAAGGCACATGAGAGAGCCCACCTTTGTTCATGTTTTTCTCTTCCTCTCCCACCAAGAATGGAGCAGCTATCTGTACAGCCACCACATCTATACTTTGAGCCCCAAATTTTGTTGGAGTAAAGAAAAATTCCAGTTAAAATATCTCTCTACTGTAATGTAGAAGTTGTGCTCAATGACAAGAGTACTAAAATGGAAGTAAGCAAACCTAGATTTTACTTTGTCATCTTTGATTCACCCCATGGCATATGCTTAGAACATAGGATGTATTCATTACTGTTTACCGAAAGAACGGCCTTCAGCAAACTCTTTTGATTCTTCCTGGACTACAGTTTCTGTATCTGTGAAATGGATATAAAATCTCACTCTCTTATTGTCCCATTGCACATCTCACAGAATCATTATGACATTAAAGGATATAAAGAACAAGAACAAGGAAGCTGTTTCTAAGTGGTAAAACGATATACACAATTAGATATCTTTATTACAAAATTCTAAAATGACTAGGCCAGAACTACTATGTAATCTTTACTATTTCCATACTCAATATGATATCCTACAACAATTCTTCAATTATTATAGATATGTGGAGATGGAGGACACAAGTTTTACTGTTAAAAACCCAAATAATCCCAGAAATAGTCCAACTTTTAGTTCTAGTGGGTTGTAACTGTGGTTAACAAGGTATGGTCAGGACTGTCAGATCCTTTCTAATCTTGTTTGGAATAACTGACACACTTGAGGACTACATTTCCCAGCCTCTCTTGCAGTTAGGTTGGAGCCATACAACCCATTTTGGCCGATGAGCTGTGAGCTGAAGAGCTGACTTTTATCTTCTCTAGTCTAGCTCCTAAAACTTTCTTCAAGAGCTTATTCTTTGAGTAAAGCAGCATTCCAAGATACAAAGAGACTTATTCCCTGAATGTTTATGAGGTAAAGTGCCTCTATCTCTCCCCACATCTGGCGAAGTACATTTGATTATGATGGCAAAGTGAGAGTTTACAGGGGATAAGAAGTTAGTGCTAGAATATTAATCATAATATAGCTTAACTCATCGTTTCCTTCATTAAGAAAGTCTTGCTACAAAATGTCTCCTGACTACACAGTGTGCTTAGTAACATAATACATCTCTGTTCTGACACAAGTTCCTTATGTTGTTATAGATGAGTGACAAATAGTTCACCAACTAGCAATGGTCCAAGGCCATAAATTGAATAGCACTGGTGTAACTTACCCTGACCAGTAGACAAAGACCCCACAAAGTAGATTTGGAGCTTGTAAGTGAAGGTTATGTGTTCCCTAGACAAGTGCCATGCTAAATGAGGTACATCAAATTGCTTCCTTATAATTAGATGTTTTTCCTAGTATGGACCAGTTTATACTTGTTGTCTAGGTTAATTATTAATTATACCCTCTCTCACTCTCTAATTGTCCCTTTTTATATGTTATATTATTTGGCCACTTTTACCTGAGTCGTCTTTGATATGTAGAATAAGAACTTTGGGTAAGGAAAAATGATGAATAATTTTGGACACAGTACTGGCTAGGACGTTGCATAAGAAACACTTAATTGAATGGATGATTAAAACCAAGAGAACTGGTGATTTACTTCCACTATACTTAATACCAGGAGCACAAAAATTGAAAAAAGAACCTTTGGAACAGATACAACATCACAGTTCCACAGGAAAAATAATGTGAGAAATGTTTACATTGTTTTAAAGTAATCCTTTGGGCATTTTAATGGAGTTATCTAAAATGAATTTCATTTTTAATGCAATTTTACATAATAGCTCATTTTTGCATGCTGTCATAGACTTTTGTGTGTTGATTCTGGATTTTGTGTTTTAGGCACTTTAATAATCTAGAAGCTGCCAAATTCACCTTGGTCATGGATTTAAAAATTTTTACAAATCCTATGTATGTTTAGATTTGAATATTTCAGAATTTTTAAGGGTAGTATAATAATTCATCACTGGACTTAAGTATTTTGGTTTTGGCTCTTTCTCCTACTATCCAGGTGATTGTGCACAGCATATTTAATATTTAATTAAATTATTTAATTTAAGATTCAGCTCCCCCATGAATAAAATTGGGCTAACCACACACACACACACACACACACACTTAGGATTGCTGTGAGGATTAAGTGAGGTAGTATATGTTAAGGTAATATATGAACTGTATGGTGCACACAAAGGTGAAATTGCACACGAAATAATTCATTATTAGATTTGAGGTCACTTATTCCACATTTCTGACGGAAGGGGTATCTGTTAGTAAGACAGTCCTGCAATCTCTCTGCCTTATCATTCATTTCTCCCCAGGGGAAAAAGATTGAAGTTTCTGATTGGTGGTTTTGGACAAGGAACTGGATTCTGCCCCTTCCTCTCTTTCTTCTCTTGGGAGCCAGCTGGCCCTCAGAGAGCAGACTTTAGGGTCCACTTCATACCTAGGGTGACCAACAGTTGTCCAGTGCTGCCTGTGATTTTAGGGTAATTCTACCTAAGTCTTGGATGCATTATGAGGTAGCCCACTTGGCTAACAGACCCACACCATGATCTTCAATCACTTTAGTCTATTAAAGCTGCTATTTTTATTTTCATCTGCCATATGCCACATCTACTTCTCAAACGGAAAGGCAAAAGAGATGTTATTTATTTGTCCTCGCAAACCCCAGTGGAAATAAGATACTGTAGCAGAAAATGTAGATGTCACACATTATGTATGGGTACCTCACTGTAGTCTCTAATTTATTTTGTAAACACAAAATAATCTTAAACTAATCTTATTTGAACGTTGAGCAAACATAATGCTTTCATTCAATTTTCTACTAAAAATTTATAATGTCCCCAAATATATACTACACTGAATTAAATATCTTCATATAATTTATTAATTTTAGACTCAGAATGTATCAGTTCGGAAAACACATAAACAGGCAATTATACTGATTTAATATGGCAGCATGCTTTGACTAGCTTTCCAATATTAATATGATGATTAAAATTTAATCCCTTAATTATATACAGGCTTAGAATTTAGAAACACTTTCTCATTCATGATCATTTGATCCTGTCATCTTGTCCTCCATCTGACCAGGTTGTCTGAGGTAAAGGGCTACAGCCACAGATCAGTGTGACAAGACTAACAGGCTCATGGGAGAATCCAACCTGCAAGTCAAGCCTCCCTGGAATTACGTGCTAACCACTGAGCTAAGTGGTCAAGGAGACATCATGGGAAAACGAACTGGGATTCATACAAGGAGTACAGTACCTCGTGGAGTTGAATTGTAGTCCACTTTCCCTGAAGAGACAGCACATCTTATCTAAGTATTGCAGATGTTTCTCAAATGACCTAATAAATATTAGAATATCATCTAGGTAAATGAGGTAAATATGTCATTGGAATCTTGCAACCTTCCATAATTAAATGCAACACACCAGCTACCTATTTTTTTTCTAGCAAGCTCAACTTGGCTAGCTTGAATTGCTAACATATTCTGATAATATCCTTTCCTAAGGAAACTGGGATCTGTTCACCTTAGCAGGGGTGACAGTTCAAGGCGGGGAAGGCGGTTACCTAACTAACATGATATAGCTTAATTAATTCTGCATCCTTAGAGCATGGATGGAACCACAGATTTCAAATGTAAGATATCAAATCAGTCAGGCTAGAACTCTAGAGGACATGACATTTTACACTTCCTTTAGTCCTTTAAGCGGCATCCAATTTCCTGATATTCAGGATTTGAAAAAGATAGTTGTTATAACTTTTGTGGCTTTAATGCACTCCAAATATATGTATAAAGGGGAGTAAATATGCACCGTTTTATTTCTGCCAAGTTTTTAGTGGTGTAGAATTAACGTAAAACCAATTTAACAAGCAATGTTAGGATCTTCATTAGGTTCAGAACCGGGCTGTCCAACTATATACATGCTTTTAAACAAAAACTCTCTTAAAATATGACTTGAGCCATGCTGCCTTGGCTTAAACAATTATGATAGTGTTCCTGGGCAAAGGAATCATTTTTATAATGAAATGCTTAAAGTATAAAGTTGTATTGACCTGTGTATTAAGGTAAACTGAGTTAGGACTGCCAAGGAAAACATCCACAGATTTTTCAGGCTGTGATTTGTAATGAAGCCCCATCTTCATCTGAGTGCAGGGTGCTTCTCTAACATACTAATCCATATCACACAACCTATCCTCATGCCACACACTACACTGAGCTTCCACCCATTTCATGAACAAACCAGGACCTTATACAACTCTGTGCCTTTGCACCTGGAATGTCCTTCCCTTCTTTCTCCATCTAGCAAATGCTCTTTATTTAATCACTGCCAAACCCTTCAAAGTAGTTCAGTCTTCTCTCCCCTTTGTTTCCAATATTATCAATTTTTTCCTTAATATATTTCACTGTAATTTGTATTTTCATATTTATTTGTCTAATTTCACTCTCAGTTGTACTCCCTTCTATACGTTAATAAAAAATCATCATCCAATAAAATTTAAATGACTATTCACATTTAGTCATTCTTTCGTATACTAGTTGCCTACTAACCAAACTTTATATGTTTTGCCCTCAAAATTGAATTGGCTCATCCTCTAGTGCCTATTGAAAAAGCTGGGAAACGTGGAATAAATGCACCAGTATTTATTAATGAAACTGTTTCTTCTGATCTGAAATGGACAGCTTTACCTGTACATGATCCATTCTCATTAGTTCTTACTGTTATGCTAATATTTGGTCTAGTAGCATCTCAACAGAATATCAGCTGTTCGGGAAAAAAAAAAAACAAAGTCCAAGTAATCCCCATTCTTTCAGTATTCCTCTGGTTGTTGTTTGCTTGTTTTCACTTTGGAGAAGTGTTAAGAGCTGGAATAATTATTTCAGATAAAACTAGACTAAGTTTCCTATGAGCCCTGCCTGTCCTAACCTTCTGTCCTAACATTTGTGCCTTTTGGCTCAACAATGTCTGAGAGAAACAAAAAGTGAGGGAGTGCCTTCACTTTCCATTCTCCCGCTGCTGACCTGGTTGTCCGAAGTGAGAGCAAGGCACGAGGCCAAAGCACACGGCTGTTCTCAAATCCATGACCTGGATTCTTCTAGCATCAGGACAAATAGGTGGGAGGATTGACGTAAGTTCCCAACTGCCTTGTACACATGTGTACCCCTCTGGGGTTGAGGGGTGAGTGATCAGCTCCTTCGTGTACCACACTGAAACACTTGACGTCTTCTCGTGTAAGACAAGGAGATAATTTTGGTGCTAAGGTGCTTCATTCGCCTTTAGAGAACATCCTCCTGGGAAAAATCCTGTTCTTAACGTCTGAGAGGAAAAAGCTGAAACCAAAAAAATTGCACTGAATCATGCCTTAGAAAAGATAGAAGTGGAAAATCTACCAAAGAACACTACCATTAACACTGTCAGAATCACCCCATTTCATAGTGCAGCATAGCAATTTATGATCTTCAAAATACTCTTCACTTACGTCTGATGCCCAAGATAAACCTCCCTGTAACACAGGTGATAACTATTCTTGTGGGAAGACCTCATACATGCTGAGCTTACATTTGTGGCTAATGCCTTAGCAATTATTGGTTGAAATCCATGTCTTAAAATTAATGCATAGAGGATGCTGATAGACGGAAACTCACTTGTTCTTCAAAACAAAACAAAACAAAAAAAGCAAACAAAACAAACACATAGAAGCAGCCCTTTAAGAAGCTGAGCAGACACTTCCTGTCAAATAATGAACAACATTGTACAACGGATTTATTCACACTACAGCTGTGATTTGATAACCAATTTTGTTTGGAATTTATTTGTGAAATGTCACACAATCCAAGATGCCTTAATTATGTTGCATTTTATTCGAGACTGCTGATTATAAAATGAGTGATCAAGAGTTAAATCAACTAAAGTCTAGAAAAGATGTAGAAAGGAAGACTGCTATAGTGCAAGGAAATCAAACCTGGAATGTCTGGCGATTTCTGCTCTTTCTTTTTAAAAAAGAAATCTATTTCTTTTTTAAAAAATGACTGCAGTTTCTAGTTGCCACAGTTCTTCATAATAGTAACTTTATAATCACCACCATGAAGCCTATGGTTTCAGACAATATTCACACATCCCTGAGGAATGAACTTGCAGATATGTATTTTGTAGCATTAAATGACGTATATTTTTAACCACCATTTTAGTGCTATTTAGATGTGGCATTGATGATACATTAAAAGATGGCGTGGTACATATTACCACCTTTGGTTCAGCAGATTTATCTGAAAGTGTTTTGGCCTCTGTGATTCAAAGACATTTTTTTCATTTTAGGTTGATTATACAGAATTACTTTACACAGAGCAGTAAGTATACTTTTAGCCTGAGTTATTCAAAGATAGGTTTATATTATACTTTTAGAATAACTCTAGTTTAATTCATCCATTAACAGTAGATAGAAACAGAAAATAAACTAAAAGATAAGAGATTTCACATAATAAGACCAAATGTTTTGTAAAGCTCCACGTAATTGATGAGTCAAAGAAATTCATCATATCATTTCAGAAATGTCTATCCTTTGTCAAGTAGAAAATCATAACAAAATATGATTTTTGCTTGTCAGATGTTTGAGAATATACTTCAGACATTAGTTATACCCAATTCGTCTGTTACTTTCTGTTCTTCCATTCCAGGATAAAACAAGGAAAAACAAAGTGTGGAAATGAGAAAAGTACTTTCTATTTCTCCATCCAATCTAAAATGTGGTTGATATAATAAATTGCATTCTTATTGAACTCTTTTAAGCAACAAAAACAGCAAGAAAAAATCACTATTTGCCACAAAACTGAGGAGGTACTCAATAACACAAGGTAATGGCAGGTTACAGCAAAAATAAAATATAAATTGAAAAAACTTAAAAAGTGTTGTCACTGTTGAAACTGACAGTGATGGACACAATAGGAAATTGCTTAAAGTAAACCACACTGAAATTCTGGACAATAATCAGCTTTAATGAAAGTTATAGGATGTAACAAATCTATCAGCAGATATCTGGAATGTATCATTAATCAAATAACTACGAAACCAGTAACCAGCACTGTTTTGCAAATCAGACTTATACATGTATTTCTAAATTGTGGAAATCTAGAAAATGTCTGCTAAAATAATTCTTGAATACCTGATTAACTCTGAAAATTACTAAAATCAATTCACGCTAAGTCTTTCCTCATTGAATACCGATAAAGTAACTTCAAAATCCGCAGCCACTGGTTGCCATGCAACCTCCCATAGTATTTTGTCAGAATAAGCTGGACTTGAATTTTCTCGGCCCTCTTGCTTGGCCGACCTGATGTTTTGATACTTGAATGCGTCTCAGCTAACTTCCATTAAGTAGTATTTTGTGGGGTGGTATTCCAAGGTTAAAATGATTAAATAACTTTATGGTTGATCAAATATAAGCCCTTATTATACACAGTAGGCAAAACCATACATTTTAATTACTTTGTTATCGAAGACCTGGGTATTTACATTTCATTTTTCAACAATAATTCTGAATTTACTAGACCCTTCAAAAATACTCCAAATTATTGCTCTTTCAAGATATTTATCTTAAACAATAATGAAATTAGTATAGGACAACAATAAATAACATTCACAGAATATCCGCTGTTAGGTATGTTTATTCTTTGCCTTTGTGTAACTAATTTTTTCAATGTAGTCGAATAATTATTTGAGGGTTTGCATTGTATTTCCCACTTTGCAATCATGCACAAAATAAAGAAAACTGATCAATATTTGATCACAGTTACAGTGCATTAATTCAAAGCTAATTTTCAGTGGAATCATTGCTATTATTCACTTTTGAGAGGTGTTATATGATATGAGGAAAAATATCCAATCTTTGTAGAAAGGAAAAAAGATATATTTTACAATAGAGGCTTAAAAAGGAACTACATTATTAATAAAGTCCTTTCAAGAAATATTCATAACTATGTGTTTAGAAAAATACTGATTAAGTTTTATATTTTACATTTCAGTTTGTGCCAATATGAACTATTCTTTCATAAAGAATCAGAGTGACTAAAATCTCTTTAATAAAATCATCTCTCTTGGAAATCCACTTATTATCAAAATGGAAAGCAATTTAAAATCTAGCCATTAACCTCTAGCACTTATGTAAAAACAGATTTATTAGAATATGAGAGAAATACCATTTTGGTAATTTACACTATAAATATTTCAAAATAAAAATATTACCTTTCATTTATTACAAAGGAAAGTGAATATGTCAAAATTCATTCACACTTAATTTTAATGGCAAGATGTTCAGATAATTACACCTTATAGAAAGACTGAAATTTGCAATTAAGTCCAAATAGATTTAATATTGCTTATGTTTGACATTGGGTAAATTAAACTGCACTTCTCTTTTAAATAACTTATGTGTTCATTTTTACTTGCATAGTCCTAAAATCCATTGGCTTAGGTTAATGTATTAAAATATCATCCTGCCCACCTCCTCCAGGTCCTCGAAAGAATCTGACAAGGAGAGAATAAAATGAAACTGTTTTTGATTGCATGGAAAGTAGAATAAAGTAGAAATATTCAAGATGGAAAAATATTCTGGATAAAAATATCAGTGCACATGTAATCTAAACAATATCGAAATTGAAGTTTTGCAACCTAGTGGCAAGAACAGAGTCATGTAATTTTTATTCTTCTAACTATATAATGGTGATGGTCAGGGAACTATCTACTTTTTATTGTTATCACTGAATCCTTCAAATATCTCTTTGTTTTAGTTTTTGTATAACCTATGAACTTTGTCCATAATATATCTAAAAGCTATCAAACGCTAAACTAAATTTTTCCAATTTAGGAATATTCCTTTTTATAATAATTAAGGCACTGGCTTGTCTGTTATCTAGGAAATAACAATGAAATTTCTAATATTATTTCTAATAACAAATGACCCATGAATCTAAGAAAGTGAAAGGAGCTTTCTTTGATATAATAACCTTGGAGCTTTGAAAATGATGGCAGGCATTTTGAAATCCCTAATGGTATCACCCAAATGCATTTACCATGGATGATACCACTTTAACCTCCTCGCTTGCCACTTTCCCTAGTGTCTCTTTCACTTTGAAAGCCCCTGGGCTGGAATACAAGAAACGCAGGAATCAAGAACGGATTAATGAGTGGAAACTTGGAAAGGATACACTGGCTCATGATTAAGGGAAAGGTAGAACTAGTATTCAAAGGTAGGTAGAGCCGATTTCAATTCAAGCCAGGTCAACAGCTTAGACTGAGTACCTACCATTTGCACAGAGTTAAGTCAGGCCTTGTGAAAGACACTCGAGAAATGCAAGAGAAAATACATACGTTTTCAGAATGTACCATGGTATAGCAGAGCATGTGATTCAGAGTTTTGAAAATGAATTTAAGAACCAGCTTAACCTTCTCCCTCTTGTTTGAAGATAAAACACATATTCAAAACTATCAGAGATTAAGACAGACATTCTTCAAGCCAGTTCTTAACATATAGCTCTCAGCAGATGAGGGACACAGTAGAACAACAGTAAACCCAATTATGTAGTCTGAAATGGCTTTAGTCATTCACATTTAGCAATGTTAAAAAATACGAAGTCTGGGCTCCTACTGTGAAGTAATGCCACCATCAAGGAAAAAGACAATTTTTAAAATTTTAAACTCAGGATATAAATTTTAAGAAAAATATATCTAATTCTTAATATGTATACTCTGGATTACTGGGAAAATTACATAATATAGCATGAAATACAGAGTTATAATGAAGCAAATATAAACCTAAAGAGAGCTTGAAGTAAAAGTTTAAAGGATATATCATCAAACTTTAAACAGGCCTT
This sequence comes from Tapirus indicus, assembly GCA_031878705.1. Lineage (NCBI taxonomy): Eukaryota > Metazoa > Chordata > Mammalia > Perissodactyla > Tapiridae > Tapirus > Tapirus indicus. The sequence goes on from CM062935.1 coordinate 32,938,363, forward strand.
TCTCTGGCCTAGCTAAATTACTACACTTCTTGATGCTGTTTGCGCCTCATAAGCAATTGAAAGCATATGTAATTTAACAGCAGGCCTCAATCCTTTAATAAGCTGTCTTTAAAATACCTTACATGGATTACCTATCTGTAAATCTGCTTCCCATGCAGAATGTGACAGCATTATGGAAATTGTTAGTTCAGTAAAGGTGGCATGTACCAAAGGGAACCACATCTGCACCCTGTAAGATTATACCAAACATTGGAAGTAATCTTTCAGCATTTATAATACTGCAAAATGCATAATTAAGATTAAGGGCTCACTCTAACCTTTATTATGGTCTGTGTATCTCAAATTTGGGAGGTAGATGGGATAAGTGGAACTAGCAAGCATCATTGTAAGATTGCATCTAATAAATTATATAAAGTAGGTTCTATCTCATAGACTCAGATTATCCATTACATTTGTCAGATTAGCAGATAACCATGTGTTCACTGAAAAGGAAGAAGAGAACTAAAGATCCAAAAGTTCTTTGCTAATCTGAAAATCTGGATGTATATTTAGTTTAATTTCTAATTCTAATTTTGAATTATCAGATTTTTGGTAACCAAATAGCTATCAGATTATCAGAGGTCATCTATATCCCGATGTATTTATCTGTTTTGCACCTATAGATGATCAGTCTCCAGACAGATTCAGGTGAGCTAGATCATTAAATAGAACTATAAACCTGTAAAAAATTAACACTATGTGTAAATTCACGTAGGTGAATTCCTATAAACCAATAATACAAATTCAAGTAGATTCCTCACGAAGTTAGACTCTAAAAAAGGCCTTCCTGATATACAAAATCTGAATCACTTTGAAAGCTTGACTAGAAATGAAAAGTATCAGTCTCCTTAGCACTCACAATGCACATATTGGTCTAACGGGTTTTCTCATGTTTCAGACTAAAGCTGGTTCAAAACTACATGCAGAAATTGCTCGAAATGATGCTATTTATAGCTTATCAATAAAACAAAATGAAATTTAAAAGAATATAATTTTAAATCGTCTTTCCAAGAAACATTATCAAGCTAGAGTAGAATAAAAATATTCCATATTTGTATTTTCTGATAATATAGGAAGACTCCAAAAAAGAGGCAGCTAAGTGAATGCTATTCCTTCTTTATGCATATGCTTGGCAAAAGAACAGTATCTTTAAGTAACTGGCTCTCTAGTTTTCAATAACTTGAGTGGCAAACCAAATGGAAGGAAATTAGCCTGCAGGTAAGTGAACAGAAATAAAGTTCCCTCCTGGTCAGAATTCTCCTATTCAAACTAATAGAAAATGAAAATTCTTAAATTTTCTGCTGAATATCCATGTTGAGTGACAGTCGTACCTTATTATACAGGGGTCAGTGGCAGGAGATTAAGGAGGAAGGGTTTCCATGGTCATGTAAAGACAAATTAAGTATGCTTCAAGACTTACTGGATTAGGCAGGCAATCTCTCCTCCTTACTGCCCGAGGCATGACCTAGGACAGCCCTATGCCTATAGTGTCCCCCCTGAGGACACCAGGATGGTGCATGGCAAAGACCAAAGGGGAAAGACTTGACGGATCCATGTCTGGCTTTTGTTATGTTCACAGCAGGGATGGTATATTAGTAGTGAACCAGTAGAGATGAGACCTAATTGGTCTAACAAGAGTCATATAGTAATAGAAATAAAGTAGAGAAAATATAATCTCGCTCTCTGAATTAAAGATGAAAAATAAACCAAAGATTCTCCAGAGAGAAAGAAAAATCATTTTTAGGATATTTCTTTGTTTTGATTTCCATCTATGTTATAACAGCACTCTTTTTTTCTCATTTCCATAGTAGAAACATCTATACTTGGAAAAGAGAACAAAAAATGGGAAATTACCTAACTTCAATCTAGAGATGACTTAAAGGTATAAATATATGCTGTATACTTCTAGTACCTATTTTCTACTTAGAATTCTCTAACATCAAACCAGCAGAAATAATCTCCTAAGTACCTTTCTACTCTCTGGTTTTGATTGATGGGCCATTCTCATCATACACGAGTCATTCAGATTTCATCGACTGTGGCTGGTATCTCTGCTTAAGGAAACGTTGAAATGTGAGAAACGGAAATCCAACTCTCATCATCATCTAGACTTAACCCAAATCTACATATCAACTTCAGAGCTAGGCTACTGTTGTTTTCCGGATGCTGAGTATTTAATTAGTTGATTTCCATCAGTTACATCAAAGGGAAAATGAGTTAAGTTTAAAAACCAATTTTGAGGACAGCAAAACAAAATACAAACCATTCTTGCCTGACTCAATATTTTGGTGTAATGTAGATTGAGCCTTATCTGTGGGGAGACTCTTGTAAATATACTTTCTTTTCCTTCTCCAAGGTCATCAACCGCAATTACACATTTTCTCAGAGGAAACATTAATTTGATCCAATACATTACAGGGAAACATAATGTAGAAGGATTAATAGGAATCTTCATTTCTTAAAAACATTATCATATCATCAGTTTTAACGACTGGTCACATTAAATTTACAAATATGGCAATATAGCTAATGATTCAATGCTGATCTTGTGAAGGTAGATAAATCTGGATTCAAATTCTAGTCCACCGAGGGTGGTTCCTCATGGGTTAAATGGAGATAAAAACAATTAACTACCTTAGAGGGTTATCTTAGAAACTAAATGAGATATAATACATGTGAATCATTTAACCTTCCCTGACTCAAAGTAGAAGCTAGATAGTTTGTCATTATTATTAATACGGTAAAACACCATTCATAAATATATATCTTTGAAATTTGTTCTATTTTTTTTTTCTGAAAAAGATTCCCCCTGAGCTAACATCTGCTGCCAATCTTCCTCTTTTTGTATGTTAGCCGTGGCCACAGCATGAGCACTGACAGATGAGTGGTGTAGGTCTGCACCTTGGAACTAAACCCAGGCTGCCGAAGTAGAGTGCCCTGAACTTAACCACTAGGCCATGGGGCAAGCCCTGAAATTTGTTCTTAATTTAAAGAAATATTTTAATGAAACTGTAATTTTATAAAATTATACTTTTTTTTAGATGGTATATTTGGAATTAAGTCCAACTTCTCCGATGAAAATTAAATCATATCACATAGTGAAATTAATTTATTTAACTTATTTAACTATAATGAAAGGGAGACCTAAAGGCATTGAGTAATTTTAATCATATGCCAAATCATATGCTTAAAAATATTGTGGGTAATAATAAACATGGATTGAATGGTCATCAACTGCCAGGCACTGTGATGAGGAGTTTATGTGAAATATCTTATTTAATTTTCACTCAACATTCTTATAAAAGAGTTACTATTGTAGTTTTAATATTACATGTGGGAGATGGGAATCTCTGAGAAGTAAAATAATTTGCCCAATGTTTTTAATGGTGGAATAATTCAAGAAAATTTAGCCCCATTTACTCCCAAGTGGAGACTTTTAATAAAAATATCATGCTTGCTATTCTCTCCCTTATGTATTTCTTAAACCTAAAGAAAAAAGAAAACTATTTGATTCACTGAAAGATAATATCAAGACTTTTTAAAATTTGGATAATTAACCTATAGATATTTAAAAAATGAACTGTGGTTAGAATTAGTGGCAACAAGTAAATGTTATAGCTATCCATATAGAGAACATGTGGCCAACAATTTGAATTCAAATAAAATTAAAAATGGATAATAAAATGAGATTTATGACTATCATACATAGTTTATTCTTGATTTAAAAAATTTTTCATATGGATATGTGTCTTCTGGGTCTCAGTGTTTTTGGCTGTACTTTCCTAAGTACACTTTACTCAGTGTCAGACACATAGTGTAGTGGAGCAAAGAGACAGAAAAATGGCTGAGCCTTCAGATTTAGTGTCATCAACAACTTCATCTACTCTTCTTCCTTTGTCCTCTCTTAAACATAATTCAGGATGGGGCCACTTGGCAGAGGTCCTAACGCTCTTGAACGGGACCTAGAAAATAAAAACTCTGCAGCATCACTTGCAGAAAAACGCATTTTATTACAGGCATTTATTCATAAGTACCCTTTAGTATATGTTAAGTACACAGAGTTGCCAAGAGCTGGTCAATAACCTGCATCAATGCACATAACACTTAATCTTATACACAAGGTCATTTTGTGTGAGAGTAAAGTCCTTATCCATGGGGATAATATTTCTGTTTCTCCACTGACTTAATTGCTCATACAAGAAGTGCCGGTTCTCTCAGTAGAGGACTGGATCAGTATTTTCTTTCCACTACTCATTTCTTTTGCTCCAAACTGGATGCTTATGTAACACTTTTATGATGGAAAAATAGAGTTCAGAAAATACATCTCCTCCCTCTAATATCCCCACGCCTGTATTTTCATTCCAACACCAGAGAAGGGCACCCCGCCCACATAGCTCAGGTTGTCCTCATGTAGTGCTGGGACCATTGGCAGTAGCTGCCCAACCGGCACCTCTGTCTCCAGTCTCTATTTTCCATTCAGTCCTACAGGCTGCTAACACTTTTCTCTGAAACATTATTTTGAAAATATCATTGCTCTGTGCAAAAAGTCTCTAGCTTTCTACTGTTTATTGTTAATCTAAAAAATCTTTAGCCTAGTATTTGAAGCCCATCACACTTTTCCTAGAGCTCTTACTGCTCTTCTTGACTCTCCTATTCATAAACCTTCTCCTCCACACTGGACTATTGACCTTTTCTTGAACACAAGAGGCTAGGTCCTCTTTTTCTGTGTTTGCTTACAAAAGATCCCAGAATGAGCATCCTCCCTATCTGGACTTTAGTAAATCATATCTATATTTCAAAGCAAATGCTAATTCCAACCCTTTGACTCTCCACAGAAAGAAGTTATCTTTTCTTCTTCCATATTCTGATGGAAGGTGTTCTGCATGTGTCAGAAAGCATTTAACACATACTGAATTTAATTACATATTGTGCATACCCCATTTGCAGGAATCTGATCATATAATTCACTTGTAAAATAATAAAAAATTGACAGCTTGTTATGTGTCTGAATCTTCCATTCCAATGGTCTTTAAACTTTTTTACTGCAATTACACAGCTCATAAGCAAAATTTTGAGCATGTACCCTGACATATATTTATTTATAACTTATATGTATATTCTACTACATGAACACTTTATAGTCTTTATAACATAAGCATAAATATAGAAATACTTTTAAAATATAGAGATAAAAGTGAATAAAAATAGAAATTCTAATAATTTCTTTCCACTGAGATACATGCATCTGACTTTTGAGGCCGCTGTTCTAGACACTAGCATTATAAAAATTAATCAATTAATCAAACATTAAGGCCTTAATCAGTTTATTAGCCAGGTGCAGAGAATCTGTAAAAAATTTAATGAAATACAATTTGATAACTGCATAATAGATTCATGATTTTATTTCTTTGGAGTCTACTACAGACCCTAAAACAGCATGACTTGTACATAATCAACATGTAATAAAAATGTTTTGAAATGAATGAAGATTAAGCTTTTGCCTAGATGTTTTGCCTAAAAGCAGTTTAGTTTCTTACTTGGGCAGAATTACAATTTATATTTTTATAGTTCTTTACAAACAAAAACATGTTTAGATATGCTTCTCTGAATTTCACAAGAGTTGTATGAGAAAAACTGAGTAGGAGAATATATTTTTCAATCAATCACTCACTCTATGTCCGTCCATTATGTACCAAGAACTATTCCAGGTACCAGTGAAACAGCAGTGAACATGTCAGTCAAATGACTAGCCTCATGGACTTTACATCTTTGAGAGGAGAAGTTGACAATAAACAAGTAGAAAATAAATTAACATGGTATTTTCAGAGTGAAGTGTTAGAAAGGAAATAAAACACTGTGATGCAATAGAAAATCATAAGGTAATCATGGAGAAGGAGGGGATGGTCAAACAAAGTAAGAGTGTTCAAAAAGCCTCTTAGAGGAGGGGGCATGTGAGCCAAGCCTGAATGAAGAGATGAAAGCAAGTATGTAAATAGCAGAGGAAAGGGTACTCATTGGTGAGAACAAAGGAATCAAGGAAGTAGGAGTAAGCTTCAAGTGTTTGAGGAACAAAAAGACTAGTGTAGTTGTGGGAGCATGGAGAGAGTAACAAAAATTTTGATAAGGGGCTCTAGAGCCCGACAGAATGGAGTCAAATACCAGCTCCTCTGCCTCTCAGCTCTGTGACTTCGGAAAATTTACTTGTAGGCAAAAGATTAATAAAATTCTTTTCCATTCCATTCCAATGTGAAATTAACTTGAGCTTAACTCTCTAGATAGGTGCCCTGGTAATCTGGTAAAAGTTGGAATGTTAAATCTATTACTAGGTAATACTGCTTATGGTCAAATGACCACTGATTGGTAAACTGCAGGTGAACTGGAAGGAATATAGATAAACTATTGAATACTTAATGAGGAGATCAAACTTTGGGCTTCCCAGAGTCTGGTGATCCTTGTAACTGACATATCCCTGGAAACTGTGTATAAATTATTACAAGAGATATTGGCTCCGGTGGGTCACAAGGCTTTGGACTCAGGGCTACTCCCACAAGTGGCCAAGGTGAGTCTCGTCTCCTTGCATCTGAATTGTCACATGGGGAAGTGGATGTTGAGAGGCTGCGAAGTACATAGGGGTGAACAGCATACGCAAAAGCCCCAGGCAGAACAAAGCCTGACCCTTAGGAAAAATGGAAAAAAGTCAGCACAGGAGGAGGACAGGTAGGTGGGGAGACCCACCATGTAGGCAATCCATTTTAAGACTGATGAATAATTTATTTGTTATGGATATGCTTCTTTTTATAATCCTTACTTTTAAAAGTTCCCAGTTTAATAAAATATTTCTAACAGTAATTTACACTTGCTGTGTACATAATAGACAATGGGAATGATGTCATGTGTTCATGGAGATCTAGGTTTATTGTCTAAACCTAGGAAATAATTTTAATTCAAAAATATATACAGGCATACCTCGGAGATATTGTGGGTTTGGTTCCAAACCACTGCAATAAGCTGAACATTGTAATAAAGCTATAGTCACATGAATTTTTTGGTTTTCCTAGTGCACATAAAAGTTATGGTTACACTATACTATAGTCTATTAAGTGTGCAACAGCACTATGTATAAAAAAATAATGTACGTATCTTAATTTAAAAATACGTTATTGCTAAAACATGCTAACCATCATCTGAGTCTTCAATGAGACATAATCTTACTGATGGTGGAGGGTCTTGTCTTGATGTTGATGGCTGCTGACTGATCAGGGTAGTGGTTGCTGAAGGTTGGGGTGGCTGTGGCAATTTCTTAAAGTAAGACAACAATGAAGTTTGCTACGTTGATTGACTCTTCCTTTCGTGAACGATTTCTCTGTAGCATGCGTTATTTGATAGCATTTTACCCACATTAGAACTTCTTTCAAAATTGGAGTCAATCCTCTCAAACCCTGCCACTGCTTTACCAACTAAGTTTGCATAATATTCTAAATCCTTTGTTGTCACTTCAACAATCTTCACGGCATCTTCACCTGTAGATTCCCTCTCAAGAAAACACATTCTTTCTTCATCCATAAGAAGCAAGTCCTCATCTGTTAAAGTTTTATCATGAGATTGTAGCAATTCTTGTTATTTCCATATTGGTGGTGTTATTTCCACCAAGCAGTCCGCAGTTGCTTCTTCCACTGAAGTCTTGAACCCCTCCCTCAAGACATTGATGAGGGTGGGAATCAACTTCTTCCAAACTCTTGTTAATGTTGATATTTTGACCTTTTCCCAGGAATCACGAATGTTCTTAACGGCATCCTGAATGGTGAATCCTTTCCAGAACGTTTTTAATTTACTTTGCCCAGATCTAGAGTGGAGTCACTATCTATGGCAGCTATAGCCTTATGAAATGTACCTCTTTTTTTTTTCTTGAGTAAGGTTCGTTCCGAGCTAACATATGTTGCCAATCTTCCTCTTTTTCTTTTTTCTCCCCAAAGCCACAGTACATAGTTGTATATCCTAGTTGTAGGTCCTTCTAGTTCTTCTATGTGGAACACTGCCTCAGCATGGCTTGATGAGCGGTGAGTAGGTCTGCACCCGGGATCCGAACTGCTGAATCCTGGGCTGCTGAAGCAGAACTCGTGAACTTAACAGCTATGCCACTGGGCCGGCCCCCTGTATTTCTTAAATAATAAGACACGAAAGTCAAAATTACTTGAGCAAATTTTTTCTGAGCAGTAGGTCTCAACAGTGGGTTTAAAATATTTAGTAAACCATGTCATAAACAGATGTGCTGTCATCTAGGCTTTGTTGTTCCATTTATAGAGCACAGGCAGAGTAGATTTAGCATAATTTTTAAGGACCCTAGGATTTTTAGAATGGTAAATGAGCATCGGCTTCAACTTAAAGCCACCAGCTGCATTAGCCGCCAACAGGAGAGTCAGCCGGTCCTTTGAAGCTTTGAAGCCAGGCATTGACTTCTCCTCTCTAGCACTGAAAGTTCTAGATGGCATCTTCTTCCATTAGAAGATTATTTTGTCTACATTGAAAATCTGTTCTTTAGTGAAGCCACCTTCATAAATTATTTTAGCTAGATCTTCTGGATAACTTGCTGCAGCTTCTACATCAGCACTTGTTGCTTCACCTTGCACTTTTATGTCATGGAGATGGCTGCTTTCCCTTCACTTCATGAACCAGCCTCTGCTAGTCTCAAACTTTTCTTCTGCAGCTTCCTCACCTTTCTCAGCCTCTGTGGAATTGAACAGAGTTAGGGCCTTGCTCTGGATTAGGCTTTGGCTTAAAGGACTGCTGTGGCTGGTTTGATCTTCTATCCAGACCACTAAGACTTTCTCCATATCAGCAATAAGGCTGTCTCACTTTCTTATCATTCATGTGTTCACTGGAGTAGCACTTTTAATTTCCTTCAAGAACTTTTCCTTTGCATTCACAACTTGGCTAACTGTTTAGCGCAAGAGGCCTAGCTTTAGGCTTCTCTTGGCTTTTGACATGCCTTCCTCACTAATTCAATCATTTCTACCTTTTGATTTAAAGTGAGAGAGGTGCAACTCTCCCTTTCACTTGAACACTAGCCATTGTAGGGTTACTAATTGGCCCAATTTCAATATTGGTGCATCTCAGGGAAAAGGGAGGCCCGACAAGAGGGAGAGAGATGGGGGAACGGCTGGTCAGTGGAGCAGTCAGAATACACACAACATTTATCAATTAAGTTCGCTGTCTTATATGGGTGTGGTTCGTGGTGCCCCAAAGCAATTACAATAGTAACATCAAAGATCACCGATAACGAATATAATAATAATGAAAAAGTTTGAAATGTTGCGAGAATTACCAAAACGTGACACAGAGACATGAAGTGAGCAAATGCTGTTGGAAATTGGCTCTGATAGACTTGCTCAACGCAGGGTTGCCACAAACCTTCAATTTGTAAAAAATGCAATATCTGTGAAGTGCAATAAAATGAGGTAATCTTGTACCTTGAAAAGATATATATATAAGAGAATATATTACATCTTTGTTATGATGAGTTTCAAATGATTTTTCTATGCTACTAAATTTATTTTTTAAAAGAGAAACTATGAATAGCATATAGACCAAATAAAGATATAGAAAATTTAAATGGCTTGATCAAAAGTTTATGTTATTTCCTCTCATTAAATATTTCATCTTTCATCCAAAACACTTTGCTTAATTTATATTATTTTTGCTTGATTAAAACCAGCTGTAATAGTTTTCCTGATTAACAAAACTACTCTATATTTTTACAATTGCATAGTGTTTTCTTTTGTCTTTTATTTTTGGCTAGTTCCTTCACTATCTATGATTTTTAAAAAATAAAGGGCCTGGTAAATTCATTGTAAAGTCCCTTTCATCCTCGTGACGCACATCATCAGAAATGATCAACCTATACTTAATCATTCTAATATTCTTTTATTGAATTTTATCATTAGCCATATTTATAGGCTTTTCATAACTGAATAATTTTCTATAACTTTCATTATTTTAGTTAAAACATTTTAAAGTTGAGTAGTTCAGCCATTTAAACATTATTGATTTCATCCACTTTTCAGGTTATTTATGGACCCACTTTTGTTCTAGTGTTTCTTTTTCACCTGATATAATTGTAAGAGCCCCTTTGATTCCACTTACCCCTTTTAGCCAACATTAATTCACTCAACTTTATTTTCTTTTTTGCCCTTTCTAGCCCTTAGAGCTTAAATATTTATATTCAATACACTATGTATTCTTCTTTTATTTCTTCCCCTTCTCCATTTCCATAATGTGTTCTTTTTATGTTCCTAATCCTGGATTGATCTTCCCATGCCACCTCCTTTATGAGCTAAATGTTCACATATTTCTAATTGAGCATGGTACTCATAAGCATGTTATAATTTCCTTCCTGTTTAGGAACTCCAGCTTAGGATCCAATTTTCTTCTGATGCTCCCGTTTCACTGCTTCAGATTTTTATATTCATTTTTCACATTTCATCCCTCCCCTTCACTTATATATTCCAAATAAGGGTCTACAAAAATCTAAGTGTTAGGTAAGTGGATGTCAACTGGACACATACTGTGGAAAAACTAGGGCTAGGAATATATATATTGTTCTGTGTCTTAAAGTTTACATCTTGTTCACTAGTTTCTGGCCAATTCTAACTCAATGAGTAATCCTTTGGCTTCACAGATTTTCTACTCTCTTCTGGTAATTTGTGGCCAATGACATTTGAATAAATATTTCCCAGTAGTTTTATATCGACCTCACTTGTCAAGCTCCTCTTGCATATTTAATTTTAAGTGGTGTAATCGTTATTATAGGCTAACTGCTGTAACAAATAGACTCCAAGATATACAATGGCTTAAACACAACAGATTTCTTGTTGACTGTCCTGCACCAGGGAAGGGAGCAGGGTGGCATCATGACCTTCCTCCATAGAGCTATTCAAGGACTTCGGCTGGCGGACGCTCTGATACCTTCAACATGTGGCTTCCAAAGTCATCTTGGGCATCATCTCCATTTTAGCCCGTCAGAGGGAAAGGCAAAATGAAGACGTGTGTGACTTGGAGTTAGTATCCACTATACCATGCACATTCCACTGTCAAAAACAGTCACATGCCTACATCTAATGACAAGGGAGACTAGGAAATCTGGTCCAGCTGTGTGCATAGGAAGACGAAGAGGGCCTGAATTTTGGTCACAAATTGAAAATTTTTTCCCTAGTTACCGGTAGAGATTGTAAATAATAAATATGAAATTGAAAAGAAGTAGTGAAAATGAAAAGATGTATGGTGTGATGAATTTTTTGGTAGAAAAACTTTAAAGCTGACTCTTTTTCCAATCACCACCTATGATTTTTAAAAAATTTCACATCAACATTATATGCTAAATATGAATGTTAAAATGTTATAAAATAATAGGGAGGGAGTGGTTACTTGTCTGAAAAGTAGTTGTACTCTGTAGTATAATTTTGGAGACCTAAGCATGCAAAAACAAAACAAATGAAGTAAACCAAAAAATGTTTGAAATTAGTTATATTATCCAACATGCCTCAAACATATGTTGCTGACTTGGAAGAAATGAGCACTTATTTTTCACACCTCAATCCCCTGAACATGAACTTGAAATGGTGGCCACAGAAGAGTCATTAAGGAAATTTCACAAAAGAAAGTCTCTCAAAACACTGTTCCCAGGAAGTACTACTAGTGTTGAACTTTAAAATTATGGAAGATGCAGTATTAGTCTGAGAGAAAATGGAGAGGAAATTAGGATGTAACAGAAAAATCAAGTAATTGGTACTTTGATAAGTGAAATGACTGCTTAATTGTCTTGGTTGGTAGGCTGAATAAATTCCAGTTTAATGCGTTTCCATAACAATGGAAAACTGACACATCTAATCTTTAATTACAGTTGCCCCCTACCTATCTTACAGGAATGTTGTGAGGACAAATGAGATAAAATATATGAAGTGCTTTAAGCTCATTTGTACAGAACTACAGAAAATCAATAAAGTTTAAGGAATGTATTAATATTACGAGCACTATGATAGTCCAGTTTCCCAGTTGGCCCAATCTGAATTTCAGTATAGCTCTCAATCAAAATTGGATTTCTTTTTGACATTTATATTTGGAAAATTATATAGTCACATGAAGCTGCCTGGAGGGTCTACTTTCTTTGGAAATATTAGAATTTTCCGTATTATTTCAAGTATGATGAGTTCACTGAGTTTGAATTTGTTTTTGTCTATTTTTATGAAACACAGTCTTAACATCCCAAAATGAAACATTTCTTTACCTCTTAACAGACGCAGTTCCAGAAATACATCAACTGCTTGGCAATCTTGTGTTGATAAAGGTATGTGTTTTTTGTATATCTTACTTGAGTTAGACTGTATACCAACTTTCCAAGAGTGGAATGCAAAAGTTGCAATCTGCCTTCCACTCGGTTTTAAGACATGATAGAAAGGTTGACACAAGACTGACTAAACTAAAATAAACATAGATACCAAGGCATTGTGGGTAAAAAATCAAATCTGTTCCTCATAAGTTTGTCACAAAAATATCACTTGTGATAAAAAAAAGAAAAGAAAATGCTTCTACTTTTCTTGAGTAGAAGATATTTTATGATTGAAAATGGAGCATGGGTAAGCAGCCTAATGATCCTCCGTAAATCAGGACACTAAAAGATTTAAGAAGTTTCACGAGGACATCATGGTCTCCTTCCTGGCTTTATTTTTCTCCATGGTACTTACTATCATCTGAAATGTTTTCTATTTTATTTGTTTGTTTAATAAACTAACTTTATAGAAATCTATGCTAATATGATAGCCATTAATCACATGTGGCTAATTCAATTTAAATTAATTAAAAATTAAAATTCAGTTCCATAATCTCATTAGCTACTTGCTAAGTGCTCAATAGCCACATGTGGCTAGTGGTTACCATACTGGACACTGCAGAATAGGACACTTCCATCGTTGCAGAAAGCTCTATTGGACAGTGCTTTTAGTTAATCACACTTTTTACCCAAATTTACATAGCTTTTATTTTTTTAAAAACATAGAATACAAACTATTCAGAAAAGGGGTTCAAAATGGTAGTCTAATGTTGAAATTATTTTTCTCATCTAATGCATGCTTGTATATATTTCATAATCAACTGTGAATAATAAAGTTACTTCTCAATAAAGAAATCCTAAGTGGCTTCAGCAATAAAGAACCATAAACTTGTGTGCTGATCTCAGCAGGTAAATTCTGATTTTGGCAGAGCTGGAGAGCATCAGATACAACATCTGGGATAAGGTTATTTGCTACTATGTATTTGGACTTGCTAAGTGCCAGACTTTTAATACTCTCCCAGCAAGAAAATTTTATTACCCCCCACTTACAGATGAGGAAACTGCTAGTTGAGAAGAGTTAGTACCCATCATAGTAACCTGCCCCACTCCTGCAGCTGTAGAAATCATACTCCTGATTTAGCTATTTGGTACATTATTTTAACCATTTTGATAATTCAACTAACCACATTTTATTTGGAATTAGCTCTGATTTCAACCCATCCTGAATTTTCAGCATAATGAAGTGCTAGTTCAGAGATGACCTAACAGCTGCCTATTAATTTCACCCGAATTGCAGTACTTTCTTTTGGCTCCCCGCCACCTTTTCCCCATCCCAATGTCTTGGCTTTGCAAGAGTGTTTGTGCTGATATCTGCAAAATTATCCCACCCAATAAAAGCCAATCTCTCAAGATAAAGATAAATGTTTTAACACCTCAATTCTCATTCTACATTTTAAAAACTTTACATGGCTATCCTTTCATAGCAAAGGTAAATCTATGATGCATGCATTCTACATCACTATCTCAAGTCTTTTGTGAAACAAAGCAGGTGTATTTGTAACCAACTAAGTAATAACTAACTAAAGTCATTTCTATATTCAGTATCACTTGATTGTTCTGAAATCTGGTAAATAAATGTGGCCTGATGCATCCCTACTCAGGGCACTTGTAAATAAGAGCAATCAGCTCATCAATGATTTCTCTACCTATAAGGTTTCCACGATTCGCCATGGACATTCCTCTGCTGTATCATGATGTCCTCAATGTGTTTTCTGTTCTTTGTCATATTCAGTTTGGAATGATCCATTGATTCATTCATTCAACAACATATAATGGGCACCTGCTAGGTACTGGACACTGCTAAATATTGGAGATACATGCATAAACACAAGGTCCTTGACTACAAAGAGCTAAGAGTTTAGTTTTAAATGCATTAATTGCATAGAATTTGATGAGTGTATTAATAGAGATATGCACAAATTATTTTAGAAAGTCAGAGAAAGGGCTCCTAATTCAGCCTGGAAAAGATAGAGTAGGCTACTTGGAGAAGATTATCTCAGAAGTTGATTCTTAACAGATGAAGAAGAAACCAGTAGAAAGAAAAGAGGCAGCTTTGGTGATTCTGGTTAGATAGGATATCGTGAGACATGACAAGGAAACCAGAAATAGAATGTTTTCTGTGAAGAAGAAGGGAAGATTGTCAGGGGGTGTATGTGTGTGGCTGGTGAATGGCTGCCTGTCTGTGCACACATCAGAATGAACACTGTAGATAGATAAGGCCACAAGAAGAGCCTTATAGTTGTCCATTGTGTAATTTCTCTACTTTCTCCCCTCCTCATCCCTAATAAAATTTCTGTCTTGATTCCACAAGGCTGTTGGAACAATGGTGATCACTTTATAAGTGCAAAGCAAATTCCTATTTGAGAACCAATCTGCAGTTTGTATGTGCTTCAGAGAATCACTGTTTCCTATGGTCACATACCAAGGGGGGGGGGGGAGGGGAATTCCACAGTTCCATTACAATACAGGTACTCAAATATAGTGAAATGAACTGACTCGTGAGCCATACCCGGGAGGACATTCTACCAATAAACTACTCATCTAGAGTGGAATTTAAAGAATCCCATGACAGAGCTGGTTAGGTGCTCTCCAAACCAGTTTTCCTATCCCCTGAGCATACAACTAGATTACATTTCCCAGCTTCCCTTGCAGGTAGGTATAGCCTGTGATTAAGTTCTAGCCATTTCTCCCCTGGATTGTTGCAGCAGTTTTCTAAATGATGTCCCTTCTTCTGCCCTCTCCCCCTATTCTCTACATAGCGGGCAGAATAATCCTACGCAAATGCATAAATCTGACTGTGTCACACTTCATTCCAAAGTCTCCAATAATTTTCCATCCTTACAATTGCCTCTAAAGACCGATATGATCTCCCCTCCACAGCACTCATCTTTGTGACCTTATTGTCTATGTTCCCTTAACTCCCATAGTTCAAATACTCTAGCAAGGCTGACTCCTTTGCTATTCTCAAGGGCATTTGTTTTTCCCTATGCTTAGAACAGGTTCCCCAGATGTCCATCGTGGGTCACCTCTTCACTGGTTTCAGATTTCTGTTCAAGTGATACCTAAATGATGACGCCGTTCCTGAACACCCTTCTCAAAGAGCAAACTGACACCTACCCAGCCACCGACTTGTGCCTTCCACTCCCTGGTTCTCTTCCTAGCTTTGTGTTTCTCCAAGGCACTTATTACAAAATGACAATATGATGCCGATATTAATCCCATTGCTTATAAATGAGGTGAAAGGAGAATATGTAAGACTCACTGTCCTCTCCTAACTTCTCAGTCACTCCTTTACATCATTTGTGTTACTTTCTAGCCCTCAGTTGTCTCATGTGTGACTTACTCATTCATTTAGTCATTTAGCCATTTATTTATTGACAGGCTACTCTGTATCAAGCACTGTATTGAGCAATGGGGAGGGAATAATGACTGGGAAGGCTTCCCACACAGGGTGACAGTCCTCAGGGAGCTCAATCCACTGGGGAAGACGGATATCAGCACACAGCAGAGCGACCAGAGAGTCTGGGTTATATCAACTGATCTCCCCTAAGGGCATCTGGGCTATAATAATCTTAATTATGAGTTTATTTCTGACATTACACATTTAAGAGGGGGAGAGGGGAAAGGAAGGGACTAGAGAGGGACCTAACAGTTATTCAATGCCTGGTGTACCACTGAACACCTACTGGAAGGTTCTTCTCTAAAATGCCACAAGGTAGTTCCTACTCTTCCCACTTTCAGATATGGAGAATCCAATACTCAGGTGGCACTGTTATTCCCACTGTAAGGCTGAGTAAATTGAGGGACGGGATGGTTGTTAACCCATACACACACAAGCACATACTTTATCACAGTGCTACTCTTAATGTAAACTATGACAAACTGGTATAGTTTTCCAATGAAATAAGAAGGTTGTGGCAGAATATAAATCAATGCACTGCTTTCTTTCTCCAGAAACTCTTGCTAAGAAAAAAAAAAAGTCATCTGAACTAAAGAGCATGTCTTGTAACTGATTTACATTCTGCGTATTCTGGAATAGAAGGGGCACAGGGGATTGGGGCGGGAGTAAGGTAAGAGACAACACAGCATGATGGATTCTGAGAACTGATTGAAATGCAGAAGGACAGAGTAGAGATGTGAGGAGATGGGGGTGGTGAAGGGAATGGCTAGAGAGCTAACCAAGGGTCATATAATAAAAGAATTTATATGGCATGCCAAGAAATTTGACTTTATTTTCAGAATAATGAGGAACCACTGAGGACCCACGAGTTTTGGTTTTATAAAGAATGCTCTGGCTATACTTGATTAGTCATTTGATTGGTGTGTATGTGTGTGTAAATTACATTTTCATATTCCGTACAGTTTTCCATTCAAGTTTTAGTGGTTTTCTTATCCATTTATGTAAGTTCTTTTAATAATAAATAAACATCGATATCACTGCTTTGTTACTTATGTAGTAAATATTTTATATAGGTTGTTGTTTGCCTCGATATTTTTGTGTTTTTTTGATGTATTCAATAAATGATTGTTCAATGAATAAATAAATACTTTTTCTTTTTGTATTATAAGAATGTAGTTACCATTTGGTTTAATGAAGCACTTTAGAGATTCAAAAGTCTTTTACAGTTCACAAACATATTCTAAATCCTTAAAGTGTATCAAGTACTTAGGAGATCTTTTTCTTGTCAAGAGGATTGAAAATCCAGGCAATCATACTGGTAGCCCTAGTTCCTCCCCTATATCACTGACTGACCCTGCAAAGGGCCATTAATTAATCTCTCTCTCTCTGTTTTCCTTTTATCACATATAAAATAAGATAATACTACGTACCCAATCCTGCCTGCCTCATGGAGGATATTAAACAGATGAATTAGAAAGTAGGTAACGACATAGATAATTAGGAAGAGGTATAAAATATTCCTTGCTCTTAGGAGGAGCATGTTATTAATTTCAAGGCATCACCATAAATCACAATTTATTCCTGTTTGCTTAAAGCAAAGGAACAGGAGGTCAATTCAGTTCAAATAGCAAGACAGGATTTCCGATTTCTGTTTCTGTTGTCGTTCTGTTTCAGTGAGTTTTAACATTCTTTGAACTCCTGAAATGAGCAAGGCCCTGCAGTAGGCATTTTCAATCCATTACAACATGGTTACCTCATTGAAGATTCATTTGTAACCCAGATATCCTGGAAAAGAAAAGGGAAGACTTTAAGAAAGATCAACCGAAAGCAATACAGTGTTGGAGCCTCCAAAGGTTGATGCTCAGCCCTTTTACAAGCCGACACAAATAGCTTTTGGACGTATATTTTATTTTATAATATTCTTGTGCAACATTATCTCCATTTCTGGACTGAAGTAACTGAGGAAAAATGCAGTATAACAGACCTTCCCATAGCAAAATTTGGAGATTAAAACAAATATTGTGTGTAATTTCCCTTACAAAATCTTGCTGCATCAGATTTTGAAATGTTGGTCAATTTAAGGTCTAATGAGTCAAGTGTCTTAAAGCAATGGCAAACCTAGTTTTCTTTAAAAAGAAATGTGCAAAGTAACAAATAACTGTTATAGGTTTAGTGGTTGGTTGTTACAAAATATATTTATGCATATTGTTTCATATGCATAAAGAATTGCAGGATGCATAAGAATTAAATTCTTTTAATTCCATTATATAGCTATTATTATGGACATTTTAATGCACAGAGAAACCATTCTTACCCATTAAATTGCCATGATTTACCAAAATTTAAGAATCAGTATTTGAAAGCTGGTCTTGAGGCCAAACTGAGTGTGTTTGTCAAGAATGTTGCAGCTAAATCAAAATATGCTTTTATAAACATCACAGGTGACAAACTCAAATGCTTACAGGGACTAGGCAGGCAACAGAAACATACAAATTAGGCTAGATGGGGACTGAAGTGAAGACTGTCATCTAAAAGAGGAGGGCTACCACTCCACGGCATTTTGTTGAAATGAGGGAATAGGGGACAAGTTTTCCCAAATCATCCTGTTTCTAGAGAGAGTCTAGAAATCTTGATATTTTTTAATGTAACATCTGATTTTTCAATGATGGCAATAATTAAAATTCTCTGTGGGTAAGTATAATGCATTTGCAGGCAGGATATAGAGAATAGACTATCAGCTGGTCTCCTCTGGTGCACATGTTCCTATTTGATAATCAAATGAAGGAAGACATTCCATTTTACAGATGAGAATGCTAGAGATTAAAAAAAAGAGTTCATGATTTGCTTAAGGTCACACAGGCTAGCAAGGGGCAGTGATGCGACTCAAAACTCACCAATCACTCTTTATAGGTCATTTCACTGACTTGGGTATTTTGTGTTGTGTCTAGAAATCAGAGAGAAATCAGATTATTCCGTTACACAATTATGTGCTTCTTCCCCACTGTGTTATGACGCTGGAGCCAAGGGGACAACACACTTTGCTGTCCAGACATTTCACAGTCGCCACAGCTTGACTGTTATGAGCCAGGGGTTGCTTTGAGCACTAGTGCATAGGAGTTGAATTCACAGGGTGGTTACCACTGGGGATAAAAGAGAAAACCTGAGGATAAAAATGGACAATTTCCAGTCAAAATTACCATATTGTAATTTTGTTGGTTATTAGACTAAGTACACGGCAGTTTATCTGACAAGAAATTGTCCTTATGGGCATGATTTAACCTAGAGATGTCTGATTTCCTCATATGTGGTGTCCAGATGGTCCTTTTTGCTCTATGTTGAGACCAGGAGGCATAAAGGCCATTTCTAAAACGGAGACAACGAACTAAGTGCAGGGTAGAAATGCACACGACTGGTCAACATAATGTACTCAATCAGATTATATTTTTAAAGCTAATTCCCTATTACTGACATAGGCAATTGATGAAGCAGAAAAAAAGGGTACTATTTTTTAGTGATTTTGCTGGAGGTGCTATTACACGTGACTAGCAACTGATGAGCTAGATCTCATGGTCATGCAGGCTTTGCAACAAAATATGGGAAAGCAAAGGAAGGACTAACAAAGTGAACAAAAGAGAAGCCTAATGCTCTACTTGAGAAATATTGCTTCTTCCTTTCAACGCAGAATTAATTCTGTGTCAAACTTCGGTACCCCCTACACACTAATGACAGGAAGGGGCAGTGTGTGAAGAGGAAAATGGTGTAGAAAATGTAGCTGGAAAAAAAAAAGCCAATGGTAAGTAGGCCAGGTGGGGTGGAACACATAAACTACACAGTAAATAATTAAACAAAAGTTAACTCTAAAATGCCCAGTTTATGATAACTCCTTATGGTTAGTTGCAAATTACAACACTGGCTATTTGCATAGGATATTACAGAGCCATCTATTGCGGTATTCAGGAAAAAGAAAGTACCTCAAAAGACATTTTTCTCATTTGGAAATACAATAACTTTATAAGTTAAAATCTGGAAAGCTTCCCAGTTTTCAGCAGTGAAATGATGATGCGAGACATATCATTTTAAAGTGGAATCTCCTAGAAGTTAATTCAGTTGACAAGGTCACATTTGGACTTTATTTTTTTCCCATATGTTTTGCACTCAAAATAATTCTCAAATCCTATTATTCGAAGCACTGGAAGTTACTATAGCAATTCCTGCGTCTGCTCATACTCAAAGTACCTCTGAGATAGAGAGCGACTTAAAAAAAACAAATAAAATTCTATGATACAGATCATGGAATTCATAGTTTTGAGAAAGGGAAACAAGCCAGAGACACCTATTTGTTGGGTAGAATTGTTTGATTTTAGTAATGTCTTATTGTGAAGATTCAGCAGAATAGTGTTGGATTTAAATGTAGACTCTGGAGCTGGCAGGCCTGGGTTCAAAGCCTGCTTTATCATTCACTTGCTGTGGGACCTTGGGCAATTTACATAACATCTTTGTGTCTCCATTTCCTCTATTGATAATAGTATCTATCTCATAAGCAGTTGTTGTGAGGACTAAATAAATTAACATTTGTAAAGTACTCACAGAACAGGACCTAGTCCAGAGTAAGCACTAGGTAAGAACTAGCCTTCATTACCTTTGTCTTAAAGACAGACAGGATTTCATAGTAGAAGACAAAATACATTTTCAAACAAAAAGCTTTAAAGATATTGTATCAGAATAGAATTGAACTTGAAATCTTATAGGAGTGTACTTGATGAAAACTATTTTTCTTTTCTCAGGGAGAAGAAAAACTAATATTCAATGTGAAATATCTAAAATACCTTGACTAGAAAAATGGTACACCTTTAATATTTTTTCTGTATTTAAAGTACATTACGGTTCCTTTTACATCTCTTTAATGAGTTTTCACATTTAGAAATAAACCTATATTAATTAAACTCAAATTTGTTAAAAACACTTTCAGGCATCTTTTAGACACATTGACTAGTTTAAAATTTCATTCGCAAAAGTCAATTAACCTCAAGGAGCCTATGTTTCAACTCCTACCGATTTTTCAGAAGGTAATCACGAACTGAAGACATTTATTTCTTGATAATGAAGCATCAAATTTCCCTTTATTTTTTATTTTTTTTATTTATTTATTTTTTTGTGGGGAAGACCAGCCCTGAGCTAACATCTGTTGCCAATCCTCCCCTTTTTGCTGAGGAAGACTGGCCCTGGGCTAACATCCGTGCCCGTCTTCCTCCACTTTATATGGGACGCCACCACAGCATGGCTGACAAGCAGTGCGTCGGCGGGCGCCTGGGATCCGAACTCGCGAACCCCGGGCTGCCAAGCGCAGACTAAACCGCTGCGCCACCGGGCGGCCCCAAATTTCCCTTTATTTTTAACTTACAAAATTTATTCTCTCGATTTCACCTTTCATTGGTTCTCATCCATTTATCCATTTTGGTATTTTCAAATATTGCTCTTATATATTTGAATATATTTTTTCTTAAATATCAGAATGTACCCAACAGTCTATTTTTTTCAACTTAATTCTTTCTTCAACAAAACAGATGCAAAGAACGTTTATGTCAAAATAGTCCAATTCTATGATTGTGTGCTCCAGGTTAGAAACATTCAGAACTGAAATTTTTTACCCATGTATTTAAATAAAAGTGAAGTTTTAGGAGAAGAAAGAAAAGATTTATTGACATTTTTGAAAATGATACAAATTTCAATACTGTAATTGAGGTTGTTTTTAGGAAACTAGAGAGCTTTGCTTTCCATCTTGAATTATCCCACACAATTCAATTTTTAAAAAGAAACTGCCAACGTCTCTAGGTGGACCAAAAGCATTTCTTAAAGTTTAGTAGCTTTAAAATATGTAAATGTGTTATTAAGTAGAAGTATGATTCCATGTTATGGTCAAAATGGTTAGGATGCTTGTTCAACTGGAAGACCATATATGACTGCTGCTCACTGAAAAGCAACAGACCCTCCCTTCACCTGATCCTAGAGTCTAAGAAAACGTAGTACCTAGGTGAGAGGTCTAAAGAGATACAATGACTTCCGCCCTGTAATTTAGATCTCGGTAACTTTTGCTAGCCTGGAGACAGTATTGTTTAATGGTTAAGAGCTGGGATCTCAGATCACAGAAAAACCTTCGTTTGAATTCTGGCTCCACGTTTTGCTCTCTGACTTTAGAAAGCCTCAGTTTTCACATCTACAAAATCCCAATAATAATGGCACCTGGTTCCTCAGAGATTACGATGAATAAAAGAAGAAAAAAAGCAAATGTAAAGTGCCTAAGAGTGTGCGGTTCATAAACTTAATAAATGGTAGCCAAGGGTTTTCTGTTACTATTTATTTCTAGTGCTGTAATTTCTAAAGACCTGACATTTAGAGCTTCCTCCTTTTGCCAATCCCTACCTCTGAAACTTAGCTATTTATTTATTTACACCTCACCTTTATCTACAGGATTTGAGACCCCAAGAGCTGAAGCCCCTCCTTCCTCTTCCTTGCAGACAGTCAAAGATCATTGCTCTCTGACCTTAAGGAACCAGCTTGCTGAGGTTGGTGCTTTAGCGCGGGACTTCAAGGGGCCCTCCAGAGGATTGAAGCTGGATCTCTCTCCACGGTGTCTACTGTTCTTTGCTTGAGAGCGGATTCCTGGCTCTCAGCCTGGCTCGTTTTTGGTTATAACTTGTTGACTCTGCTCTTCAAAATACCTTCCCCATTTCTCACCTTCGCTAATATCACTTTTTTAATATTACTGACTTTGTCAAATTCTCAGAAGAAAGTTTCCTAATGGCTTGGGTGCATAATTTCCTTATTACCAAGAGAACAAACATGTCGTTCTGGCCAGGGGTGAAACCTGATGGTCTGTAGGCTGCACTGGTCCCAAAGATATAATAGAGCAGTGATTAAATATTTTTTGAACACCCGTGCCTTTATGCTGGTCATGAATTTTCCAATTCACATTTTGACATATTCCCTACCAGTTCTGTTACTTTCCTCCCAGTCCTGTACACTCCATGAGTTACCTGCCTGATCTCACTTAAGTTTGTGTCCTGGCTGGACCTTGACTCCACCATCTGAGGGAGTTTTCTCAAGTGGGAAATATCAGTAACACACAAGCTTCTAATCCATCACCATTAGAGATGCTCAACTAGAGGTTCTAGAATGACCATTCAGCCCCCATCTGGTGTCTAGATACATGGGTTTATTCTGAAACACAGTCTCTGGCTCTGCTTTGGGGCCTTGATTTCTTATTTTCCCTTGACCATGGTAAAGGTATCTGTAAAATGATTTATTCTCAACTTAGCCTCTGTCCCATTGTTTTGCTTTCTTCTCATCTCATGTTCTCTTCTCGAGCAACAAAATTCTAGTCTCATACAAGTCTTCACGTGACAGTGTATAAAATCAACCTGTATGCCATCCACCAACACTGAACACCTAAAATATTTCTATTAGTTTGTTGTTCTGTGGTTTCCCTCTATCATTACAGGATGATTACATATGGAAGCTGTTTAAAAAATATGATGCCGAGGTATGGAATAAAAAGGCAATGAGGAGAAATGAACAATGCAAACGAATCCATTTTGATTTCCTCTTTACCACTAAACACAAGACTTGGTCTCCTCTGAAAGATTTATGAGGCTTCCTACCATAAAGGAGGCTGGATTACGGCTATGCTTACTTTATAAAATGAAATTCTGCCATCATAGGCGAGGGTTCATGGATGTAATTATTTCAATGATCTTCCCAGTCAATGTGTCTTGCACAGCTGAGCCAAACCCTCTCTCACACAGGCAGGCAGGCCATTTCATAAAAAGTCTAAAAGCTCCCACAACTTTGTGTGACCTTGCATTGAATAACACTGGAAAATTGATTTGGCTCTAGTAATAAAAGACCGTCTGCATTATCTGCATTCTAATTATAATTAATATAACCAGGATAACTGCTGTATTATTTACGATTAGAGCTATGGTGAGCAGAGTGTAATAATAATCTGCTACATAATTTTTTATTGATCTGATGGCTTTATTGCAGAAAAAACAAAATGCTACACCACCACATAACTAAAATTGCCTTTCTTGACATGAGTGTTTAGACAGAGGATTTTATTTAACATTTCTTTTATCTGATGAAATTCCCATAGTTTTAATATCATAATAAGTGGGATGCTATAGGATCTTTCAATTTTCCTCTTTGAAAAGAACTGAAGAACAGGCATAATTCATCTACCCAGGTTTCTCATTCTTTACTTATTGAGTATCATTAATTCTCTGACAGAAGAGTCATCACATATTTCATTAACAGGAATGGAATAAACCTGAGAAAGAAGTGGCCTTCGGTTAAGGGAATGCTATCTCTCATCCTAAATAAACTCACTCTTTGGGGATAATATATATTGTAGTAATAAAATCAGGGTATTTTTCTTTAACAGAAAGAAAGTTATGCTTTTAAAATATTAGTGGAGGAGCTTTTTATGAAAGCAGAGATCTTTATCAAT
This sequence comes from Tapirus indicus, assembly GCA_031878705.1. Taxonomy (NCBI): domain Eukaryota; kingdom Metazoa; phylum Chordata; class Mammalia; order Perissodactyla; family Tapiridae; genus Tapirus; species Tapirus indicus. The sequence continues at coordinate 32,962,690 of CM062935.1, forward strand.
GTAGGTGAACACCATTCTCTACTCTGTCTTAGTCATGAAAGCTTGCTTCAGGTATCAATAAATTGGAAAATGTCTTACACAAAGAAGTAAATAATAAACATTGGTAGAAAAGTAAACATAACAATATATATACTTAATCATTTGATTTCCACAGGACTTGCCAACTCACGCAATGAAGATTTGTAATTATCAAAGAATTGAAGACCTGGGAATCATTTTTTTTCTGATGCCCATTTTTAATAAATAAAAATTGAGAATATTGAGTGATATATAAAAACTTTTTTGTTTACAGTTGGTTAGCTTTGCAAAATTTTAGAAAATCAGCAATATATAATACATAAATTTTGCAATCAGTTTCATCTATGTTTGCATTTGAGAAACAGGCCTTAAAAAATTTAGCTGCTTCCATGATATTATGAAATGGATTTCAATCTCCATGCACTCTTTTGAAAAATATATTCAAATCATATTTCACAAATTTATAGTAAGTTTCATGCATGTTATCTCAGTTGATTTTTTCTTTTTTTTCTTTTTTCTCCCCAAATCCCCAGTAGATAGTTGTATGTCATAGTTGTGCATCCTTCTAATTGTTCTCTGTGAGATGCCGCCTCAGTATGGTTTGATGAGCGGTGCGGTCCACGCCCAGGATCTGAACTGGCGAACCCCAGGCCACCAAAGTGGAGCACGCGAACTTAACCATACACCACCAGGCCAGCCACTCAGTTGATCGTGACAGTAACAAATCAACTAAGGTAGGAAAGACAAGTGTTTCCTTTTGTCAGATGTAGAAACTGAGGCTTAAACAGCTGGGAATTGGCAAGTTCACATCCAACGCTTATCTGCTGACCTACGATCCTGAACTTTTTCTATAATACCAAGCTCTTTAGTGATTTATTAGATTTGAATTAAGTAACTGGTGCATAAATGCTGTTTCTACAGAACAAATCTATATAATATTTGCATAAAAATATAAAGATTAAGAAGTATAATCTTCTAAGAGGAGTCAGATTTAAGAGATCTTTCAAATGAACATCATCATCATTATGGCAACTGACATTTATGTAACCAGAAAATAATAAATATTATTTCATAATAGCCTGACATATGAAGAAAGCAATGCTGAGGGAGAAATTAAATAATTTGCCCGATGTCACATAGCTGTCTAGAGGTCGACCAAGGCTCTGAACACTGATGTGTATAAAATCAGAGTTTGTCCTTTTAATATTGTTTCATTTTCTTCACGTACCAGCTTTCCAACAATATATCTTGTAGAGACCATCTTACAATTGTTTTAACAAAGAGATAAACCCAAAATGTAATTTTCTTTTGTTTCTGTGGCTAGGAAAGCAGTAACAGAGGCATAAAATGTGTTGTTACAAAAACAGTCACTCTCAGAGTCCTCATAGACACTTATATTAGATTATTTGAACATTTCTGAATTTTCTGTAATAGCCACGTCAACATGAATGATCTAAAATGTATTATAGTGAGGGACTGTTGACTATACTTTGAAGATAATACCTTTGTGTAGATTTCATTTCCGATTTAATTATTTGTTTACTAAGAAATTAATCTTTGTTGGGAGCTGGTATAAAATGTGTGTATTTTGACAAAAAAATACGAGACTTGATAATGAATTTTAGACAAGATATATAATTAAGTAATGTTGGTAAAAAAGAAAATTGTGTGCTATTTGAAAAAACAGAAGTAGAAATATGGAAAACTATATTTGAGTTTATCCCTGGCACAAACTATCTTCTTTCCAACCCCTCTTTGTCCTGTGTCTCTTAGTTGCACAGTAAAATAGTAGCTAGAATGAGATAAATCTAGGAATAATAGTCAGGGTTTCATTCCAGGTAAAGGGTTTCAACAATTTTCCCTTTGTGTTATTTCTATTATCTGGATGAGGGCAATCAGAGTTTCAACGTTAAGTCTCTTTGCTGCAATGGAGCACATGAACTCCATGGCAATTTTTCTTGAGAAATGTAGCTTGGTAAGATCAGTTTGGTAACAGGAAAGCCAGTGTCCATGCTTTGCTGTGCTAATCTGTTTCTCTTTGAAATACAGGGCTTAGGTTGAACAAATATGTAAAAAATAATTCCATGGTACATCCCCCTAATTTTATATTTTCATTTAAAATATTTTTTAAATGTTTAGAAATCTACTATCAGCAACACTATTGAAAATCTTCTAGAAATTGCAACCAATATAATAAGGCAGGAAACAAAAATTGTAAAGTCATGAGGAAGGTGACCCAAAAGCCAGTATTTACAGATAAGAAATAATTAGATAATTATTAATATCAGACAAAGATTATTTAAAAAATCAGTACACTCATGTATTATTAATAGAGAAAAATATAATTGCTACAAAATTATATTCATAATTACAACAAAACCGCTGAATACATGGGAATATTTGAAGAAGGTATATATGACCAGTATAAAGAAATGTATTAATAGAAATCAGAATTTACTAAAAAAAGAGTGAGTTAAAGAGGAGAAACTATTTTAATGCCAATTTGCTTCCAAACTGACTTACAAATGTAGTGCAATGATAATCAAATCTCATCAAGTATTTTTTTGGAAATAAAATTATTTATTTTATCTGGTAGAATCAATAGATGAAAATAGCTAAAATAATTATGAAAAAGAATAATACAAGGTAGTACATTAAAACACACCATTAAAGTACAAAATCAAATCAATGTGATATAGAAATAAGGAAAGACAAAGGTATAGATAGAATCAACTATTCTAAAAAGAATATAGAATGTATAAGAATTTATTTGATCAATGAAACAAATTAGTTTGGGGAATATCTCATTCTTCTGAAAAATAATAATTATTTAGATCACCACTATAAACCATTTACTGGCATAGATATAAGATGGAATAAAATTCAAAATCACTTAGAGGGGCACTATAGCATAGAGATTAAGAGATGACTGCTTTGCTTCCAATTCTATATTCTCTCTGTGCAAGTTACTTAGTCTTGCTGAGCTTCAGTTCTCCCAACTATAAAATAGAGATAAAGATAGTACCCACTGCTATAGGGTTATTGAGAGGATTCAATCAGTAAATATGTAAAGTGCTGAGAAAATTATCTGACACATGGTAAGAACGCTAACAATATTGGCATCTATCTTAATATTACTGTTACAGATTAAAGGGATACAGTTATTTAAAATAAAAACATGAGTTAGACTATTTATCTCATCTCCAAATGTGAATGGTTTTTCCAAGATTTACAGGAAGCAAATAAATTACAACTGGAATGATCTATAAATTTGACAATTATCAAAAAGAAAAACTTCAATAATCAAAAATAATTTCAATAAACAAAATAAAATATTTTAACAAACAAAAGTAAAATAAATGAGAAATTATAAAATAATTACCCTCAAAATATTCATAGCTAATAGATCATATATGAAAAAACAAAAAAGAAATACAAAACAAAACAAAAAATATTTCATTTAGATATAAAGATAGAAGAAAATTTGAAAAGCTCATCACTTTTACCCAGTTAAATATCAAATTAAAAAAAATTTTGTAATACTAAAATCTCTCAAGGGATAGAGAATGTCATAGTGTGAAATATGTCCTGATGTCCTGGAATACTGTATAGCAAAATATATGTAACAAGATCTTTAAAAATACCTATCCTTGAGCCACTATTTTTGTTCCTACTTCCCTATTTTAAGAAAATGAATAAACATGTAGAATAAAAGTTTTACACAAAGATGTTCAGCATAGTATTATTTATATTATTATTATTATTATTTTTGTGAGGAAGACCAGCCCTGAGCTAACATCCGTTGCCAATCCTCTTTTTGCTGAGGAAGACTGGCCCTGGGCTAACATCCGTGCCCATCTTCCTCTACTTTATATGGGACGCTGCCACAGCGTGGCTGACAGGCAGTGCGTCTGCGGGTGCCCGGGATCCGAACCCACGAAGCACGAACTAAACCGCTGCACCACCGGGCCAGCCCCAGTATTATTTATATTAGAGTAATGGAAAATAGTCAACATATCCAATATTAAGGTTACGGCTGAGCATATTTTGGCCTATCCACACATTAGCAATCAGACGTTAAAAATGAATTTCACAAAAGCAGCTAGTTGCTATCAATCTATTACCAATACCAATACTCAGTTTAGCAACTAAATAATAAATGCAACCTTGAGCTGGTATGTTTTCAAAACCTGTTTGTTTTTGGAGCCATGGAGTCAATTCTGACTCCTAGTGATCTTGTGGACAGCAGAGTGGAACTCTGCCCAGTCTTTTTGTGCCCTTCTCTCACCTTCCAGCGCTATATCAGACAATGCCCCGCTGCTATTCACAGGGTTTTCATGGCCAATTTTTTCGGAAGTGCCAGGTCCTTCTTCCTAGTCTAAGTCTGGAAGCTCCACTGAATCCTGTCCATCATGGGTGACCAAAAGACAGTAGCATAGCTTTCAGCATCACAGTTGCCACAATAGGACAAATGACAGGCTGGTGGTATGGTTCTCTGACCGGGAAACAAACCCAGGCAGCGGAGGTGAGAGCGTCAAATCTTAACCACCAGACCACCAGGGTTGGCTTTCAAAATCTACAATATGAAGAATTTTAAAGATAGCCTCCACGGGTCTATTTTTTCTTAATTCTAATGGTAAGGTACTGTGCTACCCAAGAAGTAAAAGAAAGTCATTTAATAAAACCAAGCAATACACATTCTAGGAACACATACATATGCGATAAAGCTATTTTTAAAAGGAAAGAGGGGGATAATGTGTAAAAAAATCGGAATGGAGGTTTATTGTTTGGGGAAGGAGAGTTTATAGAGAGGTGGGAGGCGGCTGTGACAAAGAGAAGCACACGCATAAATGAGATGTCATTGTAGAGTTCTAGTTCTTAATCTGGATGGTAGATTCATGGATGTTCTTTGTCGTTTTGCTTCATAATTTACATACAGGTTGTGGCTATTCTTGAGCTGATATCACATATAAAATTATATTTTTTAAAAGGCACAGGAGAAATAATATCTCTTATTGGGATATAAAAAGAATAAAAGTCAGGTCGATTTTGGCTCTTGCCTTTGTTAGAAATGTACTGTCATTCTCCTGACTTCTCTGTGTTTTCTCTATTTATCTGTCAAATAGGCTTGAGCTTTCTCAAAATTCTTGGTGAAAAATAGCTCGAACAATTGGAAAGCGATTTCACGCAAAGTACTCTCCCACCATTCCTTCCCAGTAATTTAAGAATTAAATCACTCTCTGGCTAGTTGGATGGGAGTGGCAAGAAGATGATGTTGATAAAATTATCAGAGAAGACATAGTTGTGGCTGGGGTGTGCTTGCAAGACTTATGCTTCTAGAGCTGCAGTCCCATACTCTTCAAAAGAGGGGAGAATCATATTTGTAAATATCGCCCGAAGTGGTGTAAGAGGATTATGGTTACTGACCCCGTCACACTTATCAAGAAACTAGATCCTAAGCTGATGGATCGAAATATGAATACAATGATGGATTCAACCAGATTTTTACAAAGTAATCCTTATTTATTTACACACACACACACGCACACACACTTCCCTTAAAATAGAGAGACAAAATAAAACAAAGGAAAACAATATTTCATGACATTCTGTAATTTGTTAGCGTTATCATTATATGTACTTTTTAAGGCATTGCCCCAAACTAGGCATTAAACTATGTTGTTTTAAAAATAAATGCAAAAGTAGATGAGCCCAGGACATGAGGCAAAATCAAATGTCTTCAGTATTCAGTGATGAGAATTAAAGTAATGAGAATTTTAGAACAGAACTAGAATATATTACAATATATTATGTATATATTTACTGAAGATAATCTATATCCATAGGGAGGCCAGTATTATTTTCATGGCCCTATTTTCACTAAATCTCTCTAAAGATTTCCTAGAAATTGGATATAACATTTGCTTGCAATAGGGTAATTGTAAGAATAAAGTTCGTATCTATATCATTAGTTCATTACTCTTTTTCCTCTACCCTATGGTACCAAAACATTCCAGATATGGTCCTCAAGTTGTTAGAATAATGGGTTTAAAAAATTCAATGTTAGGTAACTTGGTCTTTCACACTAACAGGCAATCAATTAGGTTTTCTATTGACTAATTGATCGATTCACTCATTAATTCAAAATCAAAGATATTGATTGACCTTCTAAAGCCTGCCAGCTGTTTGGAATTCAAAAAAAGTTAAAATATGATTCTCATCCTTTTAGAGCCAAGTTTAGTCATGAAATTAAAGTAATCTCATCTCAATGTCATGAGTAATGCTATAGTCATATGCATACGACTATAATGCAATATTGCATAATGCAATAATATTATGCATAGTGTGCATAATGCATATTATGTATAGTAATGCAATATTTGGGGATAAGAGAAGAAGAAACAATCCATTCTTGCTGGGGACTGAGTATATATAATTACTTGCTATGATTAATTTTTTAGTAAAGTTAATAGGTTTGATGAAATATCCATGACTTCCTCAGCACTTTTTAAACCTAGTAAGGTCCAAATCCAGTTACTTTTATAACTATGGCTTCCATCATAAGTAATTCTTAAAATTCTCAAAAGAAGCAACATTAGAAACAGAAGATGTGGACAAAGACGGTACTCCACTTTTTTTTCTTAAGGACATGATAATTCTACTGCTTGGAGTACTTTTTCCTATTGTAAGACAATGCAGGTCAACAAAACTGGCATACTGAAATGTCAGCTCAGTCCTCTTTTTCCATGTCTGCCCCACACTGTCTGCTGCTTTGCAAGGTAGATGAAGCTAATTTAGTGGCTAGAGCTAAATTAGGCTTCTTAATTGACATTCACTTTCATCTAAAATTAGGCCAGCACATGTTTAAAAATCCTTTTTATTTTGAATGAATTAGAGAACAGCTTGCAAAGGCTTGTAAAGATCAGAAGGGGTAGTGAGGGACAAGCTCAGCTGAGCATTTTCCCAATTTGGCAACTGCTGTGGAAGGTATGTATCTCTGAGAGAAGCCAATGGCCTATCTGTCTAGGCCTGGAAGGCTGAACTGAGCGGCTGGTGAATTAACCCTTCTCAAGTCCCTCCTATGTGATCTGTCTCACTGGCTCTCAAACTTTTTGGCCTCACGACCCCATTATAGCCTTAAAAATTGAGGACCCCAAAGAGTGCTGGTTAATGTGAATTTTATCTATTGATATGCATCAAATAGAAATCAAAGCTACGAAATTTGTAAAATATTTATTTATTCATTTTAAAATAACACATGACATTTTAACATAAACTTTTTTTAATGAAAAATAACTACACTTTTCAGAACAAAAAGGAAAAGAGGGAGAAGTATTACAAAAATGTAATAGCACTGTATTACATTTTTGCAAGTCTCCTCAATGTCTGGCTTTAAGAGAGGACAGCTGGATTCTCACATCTGCTTCTGCATTCAGTCTGCTACCCTATTTTGTTTTGACTGAAATATATGAAGAAAATCTTGCCTTACAAAGATACATAGTTGGAAAAGAGAGGAGTAGTTTAGTAGCAATTTCAGATAATTTGGGAATTCTTCTTTGATACTACACCAAAATTCAACAAGTGTTATCTTCTCAAAGGTGAGCTGCAGTGTGGAATCTGACACTACATCAATTAATTTTTCACACTCTGTTGCTTTAAATCCATTTATCTATGTTGTACTTTGAATGGATCCATCCTTTACCAGTGCATAATTTATTAAAATTATGCATTGATTATTTTGGAAATATTGGTCTACTGAGTTACAAAGATCTTCCAAATGTTGGTACATTTCATCATTTAACATCAAAAAATCACATCCATGACTATCACCACCAATCTCATCAGATAAGTTTTTAAGTATTAGAAAGTTGTCAAGCTCATGGTGACAGACACCATAAATTTCCAAAATTCTAATTTTTGCTTGAAAGCTTGACTTTATCATTGGAAATAAATACTGTCAGTTGTTCTCCTTTGAAGCAACATTTATTTCTGAAAAAAGTATCTGCCAAATACTCAAATCTAAATAACATAGTTTGTCATACATCCTTTAAGCAAAAATAGTGTTCTCTGAAAAAAGTGGCCAATTCCACTTTTAATTCCAGCAATCATACAAGTGCTTTTTCTGGAGACAACCATGGTTCTTCAATATGAAGCAAAAGTGCTTTAGGTGTATTCTCATTTTGTCACACAGAATATTAAAAAGGTATATACTCAAGGGTTTAGATTTAATAAAAGAATTAAATTTCACTGCTTCATCAAGAATATTCTTAAGTAGCACTGCCTTTTGTTTGCTTCTTTCAACTTTGAGTGCCTGGTGGTAAAAATACGACGACTTTTAATACAGTTTGGTGCTACTGCCTTGATTCACGCTAAAGTTCCAACAGTTTTACCCACAATTGCTTTTGCACTATCAGTGCACATGTTAACACAGTGGAAAAGGCAAATAACATCTCCGTAATATTATAAAAGTACTTTTGAACCCATGGTCTTCTGGAAAGTGTCTTGGGACCCCCAATGGTCAATGGACCACACTTTCAGAACTGCCAGTCTATTTGATGACCCACAGATGGAGCCAGCTAGCTGCATTAGTACATAGAGTCTACAAAGTGATTTTCAAAGTATGAGCTTGAAGTATGGGGCACAGGGAAAGGAAAAGGGGGGAAGAATTGAACACCTATCAGAATCTTGCCGATGGTGCTTTGGGGCAGGCTCACACAAAATCACTGTGATAGGAAGCTATTCTTTGGAGTGAGTGTGTTAGGATAGGATAAAAGGTCAAGAATCTCTACTATCCTTCCTTTAATCCAGACACCGAGTTGCTGTCTGGCCCTCCAAGTACTTTCTTGATTATATCAGAAAAAGGTGTGCTTTATTAGTTTCTTCCTTTCCTAAAAACAGAGCAGGATGCAACAGAGCAAACGGGCAGTTTTGTGAAATGGCAGGGCTCCCAGTCAGGGCTTGCCTCAGAGTCACCTCCCTGCTCCCCCCGAAACTCAACTGTATTCTAGAGATTTGTTGTTGAACCCAAATATCGCTTATAGATTCAAAGATTAATGATTCAAATAATACCAACTCCATATCTTAATAATAAATAATACAATTCATTTAAAAATCTCCTTCACTTTGAATTATTATTATTCCTTATCTATGGCTTAGATTTGTATTGCACTGTAATATAAATGCAGAAACTTGTTTAAGATAGTATTTGTTCACAATTACATAGCATTTGCCTTGCACCAATCACAGTTATGAGCCCTTCCTTTACATGCATTTGGTCATTTAATCCTCCAAATGACTTTATAAGGTAGGATTTTGCCCCTTATTTTACATTGAGAAAATCATGTCAGAGACTGTAGATAACTTGCCTTAGGCTTCACAGCTAATAAGCAGCAGAACCAGCATTTGAATCTAGGCTGTTTGGGTTCCAGGCAGTCCATACTCTTAAACACTATGGTAGAAGCAAGTCAAACTCTAAAATGAGTTTTCTGTAGACTTTTTCTTTGGTGGATTGTCTCATTTAAGGGGTGGTCTTGATTCTTCACAAAAGTAGGTGAATCTTTAAACTATCCCTGGATAGAGGTTGAAATCATTTTGTCACTTCATATCTGAAATTATGATTTAACCAAAACTAGGGGCTATCTCAGTAAGAGATAACAAATGAAAAAACCGAGGACAGTGGTGTTTTAAAGTAAACAGAAAATCCAACCATTAGCAGTTTTGAACCAATGTAAAATGCAAGCTTATCTAAATGACTTTTTTCATTAAGTGGATTTTTTTGCCCTATGTTGTCCTAATAATTCCTAGCACTTTACTTTGCAGACTCAAACCACTGAGAACTGTCATCAGGTTAGGATTAGGTGGTTTATAGAACCATGGTCTTCAGCCTTTATGCTGTCCCAGCATAAGTGACTTACAAGGCCCTTCCTATTAGCAACACCAGCTGCTTCTGAGCTGCTTTTCAATGAGAATCCCCTCCCAAGTAGAGATGTGTCAGAAATTTCAAGTGAGTGTGTTTATTTTGACAAACTGACTTCCAAATTCTGATAATTACCTTTGCCTTCCAAGAAAACCAAAACACTGTTTTAGACTATTGAAAATTGAAAAGAAAATCATAGTAACAAAGAGCACAGTAAAGTAAAAATTATACTGGATTAAATTAGGAGGTTTACAGTATAGCCACACTGTAGTTAAAGTTAATTTTAACTTTTCATGAAACCTTGGGAAAATTACTTTATCCCTCTGTGCCTCAGCTTTCTCTTGTGAAAAATGGATTAATACCCACCTCACACAATGGATGCACACATTTGATGAGATAATGAAATCAAACGTGCTTTGTGAAGTTCAAGATGCTTTGTAAACGTTAGGTAATATCATCACCATAACAGCCATTTTATAAGGTTGGAATAAAAACTACGTGAGAAAATTCTAGACTGTCAGCCCCAGGAGAGCAGAAATTTTCATGTTTCAGTCACTGCTCTATACACCTAGCACCTAGAACAATGCCCAACACATGGTAGGTGCATAACAGATATTTGTTGAATGAAAATGTGTAACAAGCAAAGGGATCCATATAAGATGACCCAAGTGGTCTCTTAGGTTAATTCTATGAATAAAACAAAAATTATTTCCATATTTTCACTATCAACATCCTAATCACAAGTCAATTTTTTATTTTAAAATATTCTATTTATTGGCATGATCATTACATTATCCCCCACTAAGTTGTAAATGCTCTGAGGACAGGGACAGTGTTGAAATGGTTCTCCACGTTATTCCCAGTGCCTCCTCCTGGAGATATTTGTTGACTAAAGCAAATTATTTTTAAAGGATGAAAATGCAGTGCTTCCCATGGCAATAATATACCCAAGAGTAGACTACCAGGCACCATGTCAGCAGCCCTAAATTAGCAACAATCCTGACAAGCAACAATGCATTAGTTATCTGCATGCCACAAACACTGATGAAAGATAACAGAACATTCTTAGAGTGTTGTCTCTCATTGCAGGTGGAGTGCAGGAATTCAAGGGAATCTGTGTTATCATGCACACTCTTTTCTAATGGGATGAGCTCACAGGCACACTAAAAACCAGCCATCACCATTAGGGACAGCGTCACAAGGGACGGCCCAGAAAGATTCAGCAGAAGGATAAGTGATAGAGTACACTAGCATTCCTTTGTAAGTGGATGCTTTAAATATATTAGTATACTGAGTAATCTTTTCTCTAGTTGTCCTCCTTTGCTGGGGACCAGAAAGTTGATAATAAATGTTAAAAAAAATTTTTTTTGAAAGGGTTCTGTTTAGACCAACTATGGAGCTACATATTAGGCCTAGCGTCATGGAGACAAAACAAATGCAATCTTGGATCCTCCAGCTGCTTCATGCTTTTCCCTGCTTAGGCTGCTAAAGAAGGAGAAAAAGGGACTGCCTGAGCTAAGAAAGTTTAATACCTTGGAGCTGATATAGAAGGTATTATTTTGTCTTTTTGACAGGGTCCGGTGCTATTTTTACCCAGGTTGATGCAGGGGTGAGGTTAGGACTTTAGGAAGAAATGGTGATTTATTTTAAGTGCTGTTTATGTAACAGCAGCTCCTTCTCACTCACTTCTGCCATGTTATTCATTGTTCCTAATGTAAAAATGCCCCTTTCTTCCTCTTATTTTCCTTAAAATACACACCAGTAAGTATCTCCTTGATAATCCCCCTAACAAGCCACCAATTGTTTGCTGGAATTCCTTCCTCCTGCATCACTGGTTCTGTTTGTCAGTCCGGGTTCCTCCCCATTCCTGTGCCCAGTCTCCCTGCCTCCTCCTTCGTGGGTGTTGTTTCTCATTTAAATGAACAGTTGGATTCTTTTATTTCTTACAAGTGCTGGATTCGCCTTATCGCCCTCATTCCTTTGGGGGTTGCCAATTGGTTTTATCCACGGATGTATCATTTCTCATGCTTCCTTTTTTTTTCTTGCAAAGAGAAAGAAACTCTCCGTCAACAAGCCTCTCTGGAGTGGAAGATTAAAAACCTAGACATCACCTACCTTGCAGCGCTACTCCCAACTGGGTTGTGTAAAACTCAATTAAACGTGTCCCCATTGAATACTGCATTACAGTACATTAAACAGAAAATTCTTCAAGCGTGATGACAAAGCTTGAAACCTTGCCTCAAAGCTGTTCCTTGTAGCTTTCTTTAACATTTCAGCCTTTATGGTGCAAGTCTCCCGTTGACACAACTTTGGTCCAGCCATGAAAAAAAATCACCGAGCCCCACAGGGATTAAAAGAGAAAAGGGAGGGAAAGTGGAGCTGGTCTTGGCACTTCCCAGGAGGCTTTACTGAAACTATACTGCCAACAGACCACTCGAAGCTGAAAAATGTTCCAGAGGTCTGCGGTCTAACAATTGAAAATATAATTCCCTTATTTGGGGGCAGGTGAATTTTATAGATTTCCTCCTCAACCAAGAATGTTATATTCCCCAGAATACATATTAGAAAGACATGAGTCCTTAGGGCAAGAGATTTATGCAGACACATTCACAGAAATTTAAAAAGCCCAGTGAATATGCTAGTGTCTTCAGAATTAGTCTCTTCATAGAACAAAAATGAAAAATGATTCCACATCCATGCAAAACTTCAAAACTGTTATTAAATGTAAACTGTGTCCTTCTATTTTTGTTCCTTGTTCTCTTCCACAATTTTTATTTATACTGGGTTGCCAGGAGGTAACCCTCCTAATTCATTCAACATAATTGGGTTTTCAAAACTTGTTTATTAAGCAATTCACACAGGTTTACAAAATTTAGACTGAAAGTTTTTTCATCAGAGTTATAGATATTACTATATACCAATTTCACTGTTTTTAATATTTGAGGTATTTTGCTGCTTTCAAATTTTGGCAACTCAAGCATAATGTTTTTTTACCCCTTGACCTATTTTTTTTTGTATCAGCTCACTTGGTGGTGCTGGGAGTGAGGAAGATGGACTGGTTGCTTTAGACCACTACGATATATTTAAGGAATTGTTTTATGTTCTTTTTTGATTATCATCTATTTTATGTCTACAGACTTATGCCTCCTATGACGCTACATTCGGTCTGAAATGTTATGTATTTCGGTCTGAAATGTTATGTAGTAGTAGCGACACTTTGTTAAGAAACCCTAATGCTTTAAGGAGATACACAATAACCATCCGATTATTCAAAGCTAAAAAAATACTTTAACTTAGAGCTAGGGGGCATGGTGATACCAGAAGTTTCATTTTGACAATTAACAAATTTAGCTATGCTTATTAAAGAAAGGGCATGTTTGTCTGCATATATGTATATATTCATATAGGCGTATTTATTTATTTATTTATTTATAGGCATATTATTCATATAGACATATATAAATATGTCTATGCATATGTATATGTATGCATGTATGTATATACTTAGACCTACTTACTCGTTGTTGTCAGTTATTTTCTAACACATATACAATACTTAATTTTGCCCTTAGCATCTTGCTTTAATTCATTGGTGGGGGTGAGAGTTCATTCTTCTTCATCACTATTACATACTATTGTTTGCAGCTTTTTTAGTACAGAAAGAGAAAGTGCTGCCTATTCTGGACTTTCATTACAAGGTTGTAAGCTCTGATACTTAAAATGGAAATGCAGCTGAAGTGGACTTTGGCTGGGGTTCCAGTAAGGTTTTCCCCTATGAAAACCATACTAGAAGCAAAGCTAGATGTTACTAGGGATCCAACCAATGGAAAACTACAAGTGAAAACTACACTCTAAAGAGTAGAGCCATGGCTCTCTAATCCCAAGAGGACGTCTAAGTTTAATTAACAAACGTATTGGATGAACACTTTCCAGTTTCTTTATTCAAGGAAGTTTTCAAAGATTGGCTGATTATTCGTAAGATAAATTAATGTGAAGCGCAACCTAAAGAATTCTGGAAAGAGTTTATCTTTCTTTTCCAAACTCTTTGTTAGTTTCAGGATAAAACAAAAGACATTTTTTCCATTCCAAGGCAGTTATGTTTCCTAATGTATGCTAGCAGTTGCTTAACTCTTATCTCATGAAGAATTTTAAGAAAGAAATCTTAATGTGTAAAAAGCTTTTATCTATCCTTAATCTTTTGGGGTGTTTTTTTAGAACACAGTGGTTTGGTAAATTCCTATATTATACTTTAATTTTAAACTCATGTAAACTATTGAAAAGATTATCATCCTTATCCTCTAAATATTTAAATAGTTTATCTAAATGAAAAACATAATTCTATAGAAATGTTATTCTGCAAATTCCGAATTTTGTGTCTTAGTTACTCTATTCTTTAATTAGAGTTTTAAAGGCATTTTGTAAATTAACTCCATGCAAACATCTATATAGCCCTTTCTAAGAAAAAAAAAAACTTTGTTATAAATAGCTACTAGTAATTATGTTTGTTTTATGCCACCTCTTTCACTTTTATAGTAAAATCATTTATTTATTCTTGTATTTTTAAATGAATTGCCCATTTCCTAATATCAGTGGACTTTTTGGCTGGCCAGAGAACCACTTCACTCCCTCATGTCTCATATGCTTCCGTTCCAACATTTTTGAACATTTGTTTCAACTAACAGATCAACCACATTAGTTCATCATACTTTCAGAGTTGAAGGTTAGGGCATAGCGGCCAACTGCTGTTAACTGTATGATTTCTTGTTTCTCAGGATTTTATTTTTTATTTGTTCATTTTTTTTTAACATCTGAGCATTTAGATTCTGAGAAGTTTCTCAAGAATGTGTTTCTCCAGCAATGGTGCATGTTCTTCAATAAAATACAGATCAGGCATATTCTATGATTGTTCTTAATGCTTTAACTAATTCATATAAAGAAGACCAAAGCTATCTGATATTGTCTGGTAGTGTCCATTTTCATAGCCCTCTAATTAAGCCAAAGTGTACCACTTTCCTTTAAGATCCATCTCTTCCTGATACATGTTTTATTCCCGTTCTCAGAATCCTGGTTACTCTGACCCATTATTTCTCCTTTAAATAATTGTTTTACCTCTTGGCCATTCATTTGTCTTTCTGGTTATTCCTTTCATAGCTTCAATTGCCTATTAGCTGATATAATAATGCTGATATTTCCCATGGCTTTGGTTTGTTTTCATCCAGGGATTTCAAAGTGGTTTTAAGATAGCTCTGTTGCTTTGTGGAGGACAATTAATAAAACAAAGAGAAATAAAGACCTGAAAAGTGAAGAAGCCCATGTATATTCACACACTAAGACCATCGGAAAATCTTTAAATTTCATTCATCTTTGAATCACTTTGGTTAGGCGGTCAAGAAGATAACTGATAGTACTGGCAGTACAGGAAAATCTAGAGATGCAATTTGCTTTGATTCCTGAAGACTGATTAGGGTCAATAAGATCTGAAGGTCACTGAAATACAAAAGCAAAGGATTTTGAGTCATGTCATTCCTTTTCTGACAGACCTCTTTAAGTCAAAATGTCCTCTGATTTGAGGTCATAGCAACCAGAGGCTTTCAGACTCTGTCAATAAAAACTGTTTCCCTCTTTGAAGGATCCATTGCTGCAGATGTGAAGAGAACAACCCAAATATCCATCAACAGGAGAATGGATAAACAATGGTGGTATAGTCATACAATGGAATACTAGTCAGCAATAAAAAGAACAAACTACTGATACACAAAATGACATGAAAGAGTCTCTCAAACATTATGTTGAGCAAAAGCAGTCATAAAGTGTATGATTCCACTCATATGATTTCATTCATATGAAGTTTAAGAATAGACAAAACTAATCTATGTTAATAGAACTCGATGGTGGTTGTCTTTTGAAATATGGGAGCTCTTCTGGGGTGATGGATATATTCCACATCTTGATTGCACACTTACGATTTGTACATTTCATTATATGTTAATTCACTGTATGCCAAAATTAACTTAAAAAACCAAATTAAGAAACTAGAATTAATTGCATTGGGATTTTTCTTCTGAGAGTGCTTTATGTATAGTTTTATTTACACAATAAGAGATGAATTCATCTCCTACCTTTCAGTGTTTATCAGAATAAATTATTTTCTGTTCAGATTCAAGCCAGTGTGGGCTGAATTGTTTCATTAATTTGGTAGGCATGTCAAATTTTAACACGATTGGAAGATAAATGCATGGGTAGGAATGAACACCATTTTATTTGTAGGCAGTGTTGTGTTGTGAATAAACTTAGGTCCAAATTCTGACTGTATCCCTCATGAACTATATACCGTTGGCCAAAATATATTCTCAGTTTCTTCACCAAAATAATTATAGCAATTGTTGCATAGTAGCTGCATAATACATGCTATAATGCTATAAATTAGGTGCTCAACAAATTTTAGTTTCTCTTTGTTGCCTTTTAACTTTAAATGTGCAGAAGACTAGATGTGGAACCAGGTATGCTTCCCACGTATTTCTATGTATTTGGCATGAGTAACACCTTGGTAGCATGCAAAACAAAGCTGCTGCTGTATACTACAAAATCTCACAAGGATATAAAAACATTAGCAAGAAGAAAGCTATCAGGCTATCTCACCCTTTAAATATAAATTATCTATTTTATTGCTCCCCAACCCAAACTATTTTTTCCACTTTAGACTTAAGAAAACAGAACATAAAGACAAGGGAGAAGAGAGAAGTCAAACATTCATTTATTCATTCAACAAATACTTCCTGAGTGTTTCGTATTAGTCAGACATTGATCCCAAAGTCTCCCTGTTCCTAGGACTTAGAACGGGAATCAGAATACAAGTCAATGCTTTCAGGGAGATGCTGTTTATAGAATGTTTGCTAGATAAAAATCTTCAAAAACTTTTCAATATTCTTTTCTCAAGTCCTGTTAGAATCTCAATAGAAGTAAACATAACGATGGCCTCCTTCCTGCTTTTGTGAGCAGCTGAGATTCTTCTATTGACACAGCCTCTAGGATTGAACTTGAAAAACCAGAAGCAGGGAGTTCCCATTAAGAGTCCTGGCCTGGCAGACTTACCCCTCCTATCTGTCCCACAAAGCCAGAATTTTCTGACCTGCAGGACACAGTGTGGGAATCATCTGTTTTCCTGGCTAGGGACATAATACTGTTGTGGTGGGAGGAGAGAGTGACACAGAGGAGATGCATTTACAACTGAAGTGGATGAGGTAATTATCAAAATATCTATTTAATCTCTGACTGCTAACGTGCACTACAGTGGTGTTACAGGACAGGACGTTAATGCTCAGAAATGTACTAGTAAGTTATGGGGGGAAAGTCTACAATTTTTCACTGAAAGAGTCAGTAATTTTCAGAGATCAATTAGGAAGTCCCAGAGCAGATACTTTTAGGAACCAAGAGGGGTTCATGCATGCATTCGTGTTTCTCCTCCTTATGTAAAGGAGGCAGGAGTGTGTGTGTGAGTGTGTATGCGTGTGTGTGAACAACTTGGACCTTTGAATCAGTTTACGGATTATTTTTGGCGCCCTAACCAAAAATGTTATCTCACGAGTGCAGGGATTATCTGTTTTGTTCACTCCAGTGCCTAGAAGAATGCCTGGCACATAGTAGGCCCTCAATAAAAAGTTGAATGAATGAATGAAAAGCAGAGATGGACTCAATTTGAGCTGTTATTTGTTAGCTTTGTGATTTGGGCTAGTTATTTAAGCTCTGGGAACTTCCATATCCCCATCATAAAAGTGGGAATAATCTCATTGCTTTCATAGGATATTTGTCAGTGTTGAACAGTTCGATGTCCAGGACAGGGCTTTGAATACAGTGAGCACTGAGTGTAGGTGGGCTCCTTTCTCCTTCTGCACATACTCTCCCTGACTCTGTAATGATTTAACACGTTGTTATAGTAGAGAGTTGTGTTAATTGGATGATTCTACAATAAAGTGTTCTGATGATGACTTAAATATGTTGAAATGGGCGTGTAGCATTGGTTATAACGAAGCATGTCATTCTAGATTTTTCTAACATAAATATGTTCCAAGGTAAGAAAAGACAATCTAACTTTATAACAATAATCATAGATTGATGAAGCAAACATGTAGTTAACAATTTCCTCATGGTTTGAATACTATAACCAGTGTAATAAACTGACTCAGCAGGGAGAATTTTATGATTTTGAACAAATTCCATTTTTTATTCCAAGGATTTTATTTATCAGTACCATGTAAATAAGTTGTTCTCAACCTAAATTTAATAGTTTATTTGGGAATTTGTTGGAATAATAAAACACAGTTCCTTGGCTTAAAATGTTTGGAAGCTGAAAACTCAAATAAACCTATATCACTGTAAGGGCTGTATCAGAGGACTTTATTTAATGGGGTGAAGAAAATATTTCCTGATTTTTTTATTACTATAGGGCAGATCTGACACCATTAGTTTTCCTTCTGTCATAAATATAGACGAGTAGAATTTGACAGGCATCACTATAAAATAGGTTACAGATAAGTTCAGGCATCTCTCCTTCCACACAGACCTTTCACACTCCGTTCTGATGGGGCTGCTTGAATAGAATGACCGAGGTTTGATTTTAGGCTTCTAGTTCATGGTTTCACCTTGACAACAGTTCTTTCATTTCCAGCCGTAACATTTGCTAGGATCCCTAAGGTGCTTTCATTTTTGTAAGTAGTGTAAGAAAAAAAAAGGATAGGAAAAAAAAGATAAATCTTAATTCACATGCTGCAGGACTATCTCTGTGTCTCCAGCACAAAACTTCAAATCCAATCCAGGAACTGGATGTGTATTAGAAGTCTGCAGATTTAAACCTTGTCCACCATGATCAAACTGGATTTATGGAGCATCATAACTCTCCAGACACCATCCAGCAGCTTATTAATTTAATAGACTCCTGTCCATTCACTGATGCTCCTGCCCTGACAGTCTCTCAAGATAAGGCGAAAGCCTTTTGACAGGACAGAGAGCATATATATTTTCTTCTGTTTTCTCGTGGATGGGGTTGTCGACAACTTGAAATGTGTGGCTCAGCAAATTTGTTTTTTCCCTTCTCTTTTTTCCTCTTTTGCTGTGCAGGAAGGATGACAGAGGCGAGCCTCCAGAGAGTTCCAGGGGTCAAGGGGCCTGTGTTTCCCCTAAGTACTTATTTAGCATTTTGTTTTGCAAAATAACAATGAACTGATTTAAAGGCATACACGTGGGGACATTTTCACCATGAAAAGAAACAGCATTACAATTTAAGGCCTAATATAAATTAAGAGGTGTTGGAGAGCAGAGGAAAAACAGCAGTAAATGTTCCCATTAAATAAAGTACAGCAGCATTTTCTTTTCTTTTCCTTTGTATAATCCCATTTGTGGGAATGAGGGGGAGTGCCAAAAAAGATAGCACTCAAGCTGTTGTATATTTCAAGACAAAACAGGAAGAACTTTTCAACGTTCTTATTTTTCCTTTATGATATTCTCATGCTCTACAATTGTTTGTTATTTGCAAATAAATTCACAAGTCTCAGCGAGTTATTACACTAGTATACTGCAAGGTTAACTCTTTCCATACCTCAGTGTCTTCTTCTGTTAAAGTCATGTCACTCATCAGCAGATCTTGGCTCCCCAGATTTAAATGTGCACACAAATCACCTAAGATCTTGTTAAAATGTGGATGTAGATTCAGTAGGTCTAAATGGGGCCTGAGGTTTTGAGTTTCTAACAAGCTCATGCCTCATTACTGATTGGTAGGTCACATATTAAGTAGCAAGACATTAAAAAGAGATAATTTAGATATGAACAAGTTACATTCTAGTGTCATATCAAGGTAAAACATGACTTGAACATACTGCAAAAAGTATGCCATACTACTTGGCATATACTGGGTACTCAAATAATATTTAATGAATTGAAGAACACACAACCCCCAAATTTCATGTAATGGCCTGTTTTTTTTTTATAATTTCACTTCATTTTTATGTGTGGAAAGATGATTATCTTAATTTCCCTTGAGATATTTAAAAAGGTGGAGTTGGGGGCTGGCCCGGTGGCGGTTAAGTTCGCATGCTCCACTTTAGGCTACCTGGGATTTGCAGGCTCCGATCCTAGGTGCAGTCCAACGCACTGCTTGTCAGCCATGCTGTGGCTGCGTCCCATATAAAGTAGAGGAAGATGGGCACAGATGTTAGCCCAGGGCCAGTCTTCCTCAGCAAAAAGAAGAGGATTGGCAACAGATGTTAGCTCAGGGCTAATCTTCCTCACAGAAAAAAATTAAAAAATAAAAATAAAAAGGTGTAGTTAAAGCGATGGATAAGATTAAAAGTAACTTGTCCAATTTCTTATACACATTTTCTCCTTACTTCATCTCACTGATAGAAAGCTATCTTTCTTATCTGTATCTCTGGTCAAAACGCAAGAATTAGGTAAATATTTCTAAACTATTGTTTGGCCTAAATGTCCTTCATAGGCCTTTTTTTTTTTTTGCTTCTCTACATGTAAGATAAAGCCATTCTGGACTTGACAGTTGAGAATATTTGACTACAAAACTAACAATTTAATCTAGAAACCTACACTCAAAACACAACAAGATGGCAGAAATTATACTTAAGACTCTTAAGATTTTATTTGCATTACAAAACAAGTTCTGACTTGGAGAGACTCCAAATTATTATTTACTAGTTTATTGATAAATTTTATATCTTTTGGGGGGGAGGAGTAGAAATATCATACATTACTCACTGGATCAAATTCATTATGAAACCTTAAATTCCTCATTAGAAATATTTGATAAGTATTCTGAAAGTGTTGTTTTCATAAGAAACCTTTGAGACTTTTATTTCTGGAAAGACTGCAGAAAATAAAGGGTGCTGAACTGGAGAGCAGTCATTTTTGCAAATCTTTACTGACAACGGAGACCAGAGAGTGATGATAAATACTAGATTTCTGAAGGAAAAACTGGCTTAAAGTAATTTATTCTCATTGAATTTCAATGGGCGGTAGACAGAGCTACATAAATAGGTAGGTAGAAAGATCTTATCTGTTTGTACTTAAATGTATGTATTTCGGATCCATTCCCTTGGTTGGGATATTCTTGCTTGAAACACCACGATATACTATCTTGGTTGACCCCACTGTTGTCTGACAGTCTTCACAGACCTCAGACGGACTAATGAGAATATGTCTTCTCTGAAGTACTACTGTATGTCATGGCATATAAGGTGACCTTTTAAGTTTAAAAATGGCCTTCAAAAATGGGGTTGACTTGTATACTGAGGGTAAAATGAAAAGCCTCCAATTTCAGGTCTCAGAGCAAAGACTTAGGTCTCACTGACTTTCCCCCAGTGAAGAGCTGAGAACGACAGACACATTTACTGTTTGAGAGAAGAAATTTAAGTGGATCCAGAAAGAACTGCCCAGTAATAGTGAGCCAATGCCTTGGGATGGCTGGTGTGCAAAGATGTTAAATGAAACCCTATGGTTTGACATCATCTTTTGCATGTATGTGGATTTTAATTTTTCCGAATTCTTTTATACACCTTCATGCTAACTGATATAGCACAATGTATGCTATGTATATATGGGACATTCCAAAGAAATCCCAATTCCCTAGCATTTTAAAAATCTTGCTAAAGCATGGAATACTTTTCCAGATATGGGGAGAACAGCATTTTGGGTATTGGATCTTCAATGATTTCCACGGTAGTAATTTCTGAAACTAAATCAAGTCACACTAGAGTTGACTCTGTTGACTGATGCATCATAAAAGCCATTAAATAATAATTCAAAATTCATTGAGTATATACTCTGTACTGTCTGTGGAGTTATGGAGGTGAGAAATGGAGTCATTGCATTTGAGGTGTTCACATCCAACTTGGGACAATGCACAGGCTGGAATGGAGCTCTTCCCTTATGGAGATAGGGCAGGGAAGGCTGTTTAGAGGCACTGATACATGCTAAGTCTTGCATGGTTAAACATGTCTAGAAGGTTATTAGGCAAAGGAAACATGATGTACAAAGACACATATGAGTAAGCCAGCAATAGTTGAGGGATTTAAAATAATTGAGTATAGTTGGAGTATAGGGTATCTGTGGAGGACGAGTAACTGCTATGGGAGCAGTAAGAAATATAGATGAGATAACCTAGGAGAAACATAAAAACGAGAAGAAAGAAGACTAGAGAGTGACAACATTTAGTAGATGGACAGTGATGGGGAAATCTCTCTGTAAGTGTGGAAAGGGATAATCAAATCAAGTGCAGTGGAATGAAAAATTGACAAGTAGACCACAGAAGACCTGTGAGACAGTCACTTCAATGGAGTCGTGAAGGCAGAAACTGGACGGGAAAGAAGGTGGTGGAATTTAGGAAGTCAAAGGAATGAGTGTAGAAAACTTTGCAGAAGCTTGCCTAAGAAAGGAAGCAAAGAGGACTTACTGTTAAGTATGGTGAATTGATCGCAAGCATTCATTTCTACGCCCTTTCACAAACATGACAGTAAAGAAGAAAAAAGATAAGGGCAAAGAGACAGGGCAGAGTAGGCAATAGAAGTTAAGAAAATCTTGGAAGCTAGAAAATTGATGGAGTGATAAATTACATACCAGAGCACAGAAAACTAAATCCAAGTACTTGAAAAGCAGTCAGCCAACAAGAAGCAAGCAGATTTATTCCACAGAATTTTGGAAAAGATCAAGTAGTAAAGGCACCTGGTGCCTTGAACGGTAGGGTGAACAGTGGACCTAAACCTTGCAGGACTGGCATTCCGAGTAAGAAGCTGTTAAAGCTGTTAGCGCCATGTGCTCAGCTATTCCCTGTAGAGCTAAGTGACATCCTCCCCCACTCTGTTAGCAGACGGAGACTTAGTCTTTGGAGAACTGGAACAGAGGCTTTATATTCAGAGACACAGGCTCAGCAAAAGGTGATGCTAAAGTGTCACCTGAATTAGAAGATTAAGGGAACATGTACATTCTCAACAATGAGACAGGGCTTTCTCAATGCACCACCCGGTCCCACTATCCCACTAAGACCTCAAATTGCTGGCTGCAAGGGTCACAACTCGCAGAGAGGAGACTGGCATTCTCTGGAGAAGCTAACCACGCTAAGACAAAAAAATTACATGTACTGTCATTTGGAGACCTTATTACCATGGCTGGGTTGTCATCCTGTGACCCTACACAAAACCCATCAGTTGACAAGCCCTGCCTACTCATGCTGCTCTTACATTCAGCCTTTGGTGCTCACTCTTACAAAATAAAGTAGATATTTGTGGATCTCTAGCCATTTGAGGAAAGGTTTAACACTAAATACAGGGACCAAAACAGGCAGGAAAAAGTAAGAAACAATGCACAGGCCACGCAACTTCCTAATCATCCTCCAATTACTATCTTCAGAGATAGAGGAAAGAATATCCATACAACAAGAGCAAGATGTTGAAAAAGAGGAACACTCAGAGAAGAAGAAAGACCTCTTGTAAATTATAAAGATGACAGTTAAAATTCAATAGAGAAGTTAAAGAATAAAGTTTGGGAACATCTCAGAAAGTTGAACAAAGTCAAGGAGACCATTGTGGGAGCATTATTGAGCACATACCTTATATGGTTTTCCATATTAAAGAAAGAGCTGCAACCCATTCATTTATCTACTCATTCTTTCATAAATATTTAATGAGCACCTACTCTGTGCCATAAACTGCTTAAAAAACAGACAGAATTCTGTCTTTAAAGAATTCTCATTCTAGGGGTGTGAGAATGGCATTAAATTTTTAAAATAAATGCTAAAATGTCAACTAAAAAGATAAATGAGACAGAAGATGTTATGAACTGTATGTTTGTTCCTGTCCCAAATTTATATGTTGAAGCTCTAACAACCAATGTGATGGTACAAGAGGTAAAGCCTTTGGGAGGTAATTAAGTCATGAGAGTGGAGACCTTATGATAGGATTGGTGCACTTCTAAGAGACATGAGGGAGATCTCTCTCTCTCCCCCACCGCATGAGGATACAGCAAGAAGGTGACTATCTGCAAACCAGGAAGAGAGCCCTCACCAGACACTGAATCTGCCTGCACCTTCATCTTGGACTCCCCACCCTCCAGAACTGTGAGAAATAAGTGTCTGTTGTTTCAGCCACCTAGCCTATGGTGTTTTGTTATAGCAGCCTGAATTGAATAATACAGAGGAGAAAAAGGAGAGAAATAGAGCCACAGAGAGACAGAGTAGTTAGGCAAACCCTCTGGGAAGGCAACATTTGGAGAGAGATCTGAATGAAGCAAAAGAATCAATGTAGGGGTAGAGCACAGTGCAAAGGCCCTGAGGCAGAGGCATTCTTTGTATGTTCAAGCAAAAGCAAGGGGGCCTGTTCCAACTGAAGAGTTGTAGTAAATGAAGCCATAGAGGTATCCAGAGGTAGATCAGGTAGGGCCTTTCAGGCCAAGGTAATAAGTGTAGGCTTAGTTCAGGGGTTGGCAGGCTTTTTCTATAAAGGGCCAAATAGTAAACATTTTAGGCTTTGCAGGCTAGAGGGTCTCTGCCACAACTACTCAACTCTGATGCTATGGCATGAAAGCAGCCACAGACAAATATATAAACGAATCGTTGTAGCTGTGTTCTAATAAAACTTTACTGACAAAAACAAGCAGTGGGCCATATCAATCCTTGTAATCAGTCTAGTTGCAATGGGAAGCCATTCGCTGGAGGGTTATATGTGCTTCCACTTTTCTATTTTCTCTCGGAAGCAAGAAGGAAAGTCAATATCTAACAGGGCATATCGTATATTTGGGGAGACATAAGTCTGAAATAATCACCTTGAAGACTGATTAGAAAACCAAATCTGTATTGCCAGGCTACATGCATGGAGAGTTTGCATTCACCTTGTGGTCAAATGCAATCCCAAATGGTCAGCATTAGGTTTCGTCACTGTTAATTTGTTGTTAGTGGTGGCGATGGTTCATTTTTTTTATTTTGACCACATGTTTCTATGGCACTCACTGTGGATCAGGTGCTATTTTAAGCACAGATATTAATTCACCTAACTTCTGTTGCTTGGATGTAGCCAGGAGAAAGTGGAGAGTTGGACTGACCAGAATGAATGAATGCACTGTTAGACCAGTAGAGGCCAAAGAGAGAAGGGGGAGGAGGTACAGAGAGTGACTAGAATCGTGGGCCCGTAGAATGCAATCGGGTAACCTGGAGGTACGGCCAGCGGGGCTGGTGGACAGGAACGAGGATGGTGGTGAGGTGAGGGGACAGGGAATTAATTTGGAATTAAAAAATTGTTAGAGGCAGGTGATGAGTAGATTAAGGTAGGTGGTTTATTACTATTTTCCAGAAGAGTGTAGCTACCAACATTATTTCCTTAACAGATAAAGTCTTGGTTTTATTAATGGATGGACCTGAGCTTAACCTTTGACACAAAAATCTTCCTAAAACCCCGATGTGATCATGTGCACCTCAGAGCTTTCAGTAGCTCCCCACTGCCTCCAGGGTAAGGCCTTCAGCTTGACAATTCAACTAAGTCCACAACATGGCCCTCAGAAACTTTTGGAGGCTTGCCCCTCACTGGGCTCATTTGTAAATTCTCTGCTCCAACTAAAATGTGTGCTGACACTTTCATGAAAACACTGGACGCACTGCAGCCTGCAAGCTTTTAGGCACACAATTTCAACCTCCTCGAATGCGTTCCCCCCATTTCTCAAACTTATATATAACCTTCAATATCCAACCAAAATTCTACATCCTCTGTCAACTCTGCCTTAATCATTTAAGACTGAATTCAGTATCATGCAACCTTCATCAGTTAAACTCTTCCAATAAGCTCCTTAAGCCAGGGGAGTGTTTCATATTCCTCTGTATCCCCCATGACACCCGGGCCATATCACGCACAAAGCATAGGCCCAGTTACTTCTATTTTATTTGGAAAATTATCTTATGAAACACAAAGTGTTAGGACACTCATAGAGATACTAAAGAAAAATAATTAAATCACTAGGAAATAATTTAAATTCTATGGATGAGGGACACGTTGTGGGCAAGGCAAAGATTTCTTTGTTCTTTGAGTTTGGGTTGTATAAAAAGAAGAGTAAGAATGCAGTTAAGACAAAGAGTGATTTTCATTTGCAAATATTTTTCTTAAATTATATAAGAAAAATAATCAAAGTGAAGAAAATTATTAAAAAGGGGATACAAAAAAAATCTCCCCAAATCTTACCACCTTCATAGAAATACTTTTATAATTTCAAGGTATTTCTTTCCAGTATGTTTCCCTGTGCATACACTTTTTCAATATAATTATAATCATACCATGCACAAAACCTCATATTCTGCTTTTTTCACTTGGAATTATAATATACTAATTTCTTCTATGTAATACTCTGTTTTAAAGAGGTATTAACAGTATCTTACTCTGAAAAAAATCTACCCTAAAGAGTTGTCCCTCATTTTAGCTGATAAAGACACTTTTGGGGGTAGCTTTCAAGATTAGCATCTCCTTGAATGACAAGCTAACATTCCTGAAAGATAGTGAGTCACCTCTCAAAAGACCCCACTCTTCATTTTTCATTTTTCCACTTATAAAACTGATATATTCTGAGTTCTTATCATTTGCCAACATCCTAACTTGGTTTTTACCTTTAAGAGACAGAAGTTTCATGCATGCATGGATCCAGGGCGGTTTAGGATAATTTTCTCCAACATATTATAGCACATCTAATCCACTGAGGTAATTAATAAAATTATTATGTAGGATTATTTACCTACATTCATTAAGGAAACTCACTGTGATTTTGATATGAAAACAAATGTATTTTTTCACATCATATAGCATACATTAATAATCGCTAAGGACATAAACTATTCAGTATGACCAGACCCAGACTGAAATAATATCAGTAAATCACGCACACAATTGTAAAAACAGTAAATGCTTAGTAAGAAATGGAAATGACAGAAGACCCGATATTTGCTGAAGTTGCTGTCATTCTGCAATTTGCAACAGACAGTTCTATTGTAAATAACATAGACAGCAGTGGGGTCACTTGTCTTGACCTTAAGAACCCCTCAGAAATGACAATTTGAATCAAAACGGTGGTTTTCTAAAGCAGCCATTTTTACAATCATTGATTCCTAGAACAGACAAAATAAATTGCTCACTCCTCAAAACATCTCTCATTATAGAACATAACCAGAAAAAGCTTCAGATGTTCATGAAACATGTTGGTTTTCAGCATCGTGTTATCCTGTGGTGCTCTGCAATCAATTACTGTTATACCACCATCATTAATAATTTTCTTAATGAAAATGATTCTGTTGATCTCCGTTGTATTTTAATTATCAGAGTTAAGCATAATTACACTACAGCTCTGAGCTGGCATGTGGACTCCTTTAGGGCGCAATTTTGTTTTAACACACTGATAATGTAATTTTACATTGTGTCAGTTTGTTTGGTTATTATCCAGTTGTACAATTCCACTGTATTCCTGATAACAGATAATAACCTTAGTACCTCCTATATCCTGAAGTCATTTAAAAAGCAATATTGGAATTCCGCGACTAGCTAACTTAATCGCCTTATGATTTTATAATTCCCGCTGCTAAATATTTGGTTGAGGCACCCACCCTCTTCTAAGAATACTGTAAAACCAGGCAACAGTTACACATTTTTCTATGAATTACAGAATGGTTAAATAAACACTTGAAATATGAGCGCAATTTTTTCCTTTTAAATTAGTTTCTTATTTATATAATATTAGGTCCTTTAGGTAAAGTCAAACATTAACTTGTAGGCTAGTTTGAAAATTGGCTGCCACGTTAGACAAAGTTGTTGTTTCAAAATTCTAGTAACATGCAACAGATCCTCTATTTTAAGCTGGAAATTAGTCCAGACTCTTGCAAGGGTCTTTATAATAAAAGATCTCTGTTTTACAGTTCACGTGCGGAAAGTTGCTCACCCAAGTTGGGTCATATTAGAATTTCTGTTATTATTCCAACAGTGACCAGTATAGGACCTTGAACATTGCAGGCAATCAACAAAGGCTTAAATGAATTAATTTCATGGTTACCTTTGTGCATACAAGCAAAATCAGAACTTTGAAGATGGTCATAGAAGGATTTTGAAATTGGTCTTCTGCATGGCTTTAAACTGCGGTGGTCTTAAAACCAACAGACAAATTAGCATACACTGCTGCTGTCCCTGCTGTGTTAGTTCTCGAACACTTTCTCTTTAAAGCCAAACCATAGAATGAGAAAAGAGTTTTGCTGATAAGCATGTGTGCACATTTGGGAAGAAGAGTAATAACCTGCACCTTGGCCGAGAGATGGTATCTTCAAAACTCTGCTAATGGTGTAATTGGGAATTGAGGTCAACATGCTCAAGGCTGAGCCCTAATTTCATCATGTATGAGCTAGGTATTCTTGAATTATTTTAACTAAACTTTAGTTTACGCATCTGTAAACTGGGAATAATGCTGCTTACATCATCAACTTGTTGTAATGGTAAATAAGAAAATGCATGTACAGTGTTTAAAACAATGCCTGGCATAGAACGAGTGCTTAATAAATGGTAACTGCTATTACTAGTGTTAATATTATCATCATTATTGCCTTTATACTAGCATTTTATATAAGACTTTATTGAAAATAAAAATATCATGTGCCCAAAGAAAAAAATCCAATAATATCTTCAGGCAAATGCTTCAGTCCTCTGATTCTGTGATACAGTTCTCTGCGGCTACTGTGGGTTCACAGTGACTGAATGGGACTCACGGAATTCTTGGCTGTAAATCTGATATCAGATGATCATGTTTTCTTGCACACTTGCTTGATACCAGCATGGAGGCCTGGCTGCATTTCCTCTAAACTTGTCCCGACTTAGAACCACAAGGGCAAATTGGACTGAGTATGAGATAATCACCAACATAATATTTATAATAACATATGCAGTTATGTGTATGGGTGCTTCTTCACAAAAACCCTGTGAGAGAGCCGTTGCTATTCCATTTTTACAACTGAGAAAAGCAAGATTTGGAGAGGGTGACTGATTTGCCCAAGTTCCATATGAGCAACAGTTTTTTACGATGATATTGTGTTTTCACATAGGAACAAATATTCTGTGACTAAGGTGGGAGTGAGGGTTAGCTGATACTTTTTCACTCCTCTGATTGACAATGTTTATTCTCTGAATCTGGCTACCTAGAGAACATGGCTGCTCTGAAATCACTTCATAAAAAAACTAAATAATTTAATTATTCCTCCTTGGGAGTGAACTGAATGAATAAACCCACACGGAAGATGCTAAAGGTTTAATTTTGAATACTCGAAAATATAAAATTCGAAGTAACCTCTTTACTTTTCATACCTGAGAAAGATCACTGTACTGGGAAACTGCTATAAAGAACACAAAGGTACACAGGAAAGAAAAGAAGTCGACCTCCGATGCTCAACAGGCATTTGTGGATTTTAGGAGTAAGTGGGCAGGCCTTTGCTCACCCTACCTCCCCTCCGGCAGCCTTCCTTTAACTTCAGCATGGTGCTTTTTAGTATGTTTCCATTGGAGATAAGTAAATTAGAATTATCTGGAGTCTGTTGAGAATAATGGCAAAAAACAGATGACCCAACAAGTCTGGCCCATCAATGTCTGGATGAGCTAATTACTTTCTGGAATGACAGGGGGTAGTTGAGGCAGGAAAAAAGTACATCAGATTATAATATTAATGCCAAATATTATACTTTTTTACTTTGATAAAACAAGATGATGGCAGCTTGTCAAATATCACTAAGTGATATAATGTAATTTTATAATAATTATTTGATGGGCACCCTGGAAACGAAAACTTTATAACTATATTTAATTTCACTACTAACCCACATTTAATAATACTGCAAGAAGTGTGTCTCTTAAATAGTGATAGTTACACATTAAGTAGCCTTTCTTACACACCATACGAAAATATTATCAAAAATTTCAGTCAAGGGGTTTTCTTAAAAATGATACATATATGCATTTTATGTTCTATTTGTAAATAGATACCTATATATTCTCAGATAGCCAGGTCTTATAATAATGATTTTGACATAGAATTCATAAGTAGTTTAGACTCTTAACTAGAGAACAAAATAAGGAAATGCAACTGTGGCATCAGTTATTTTTCGTCTTCAGTAAGAGCTTCTTAGACATTAGGAATAATGTGTTGCATCCGGGTACATGGATGTTAGCCCATCAAGCAACCATTTTTTTGTGTGTCTGGGAGGAGCTGATGGTTTCATCTGGAGAATTATTTCTCTTCCATCTTAGTGGCTTATTTAGGATTAGTTCTACTCTTTGGCTCTAGGGATGATTATAATCTACCAGGTAGAGTCATCAATTGGTGATTAACCGGCTCAAAGATCGGTATGTGATGTGCCCCAATCAAAACCCAATGAAAGCTCTCTTTTCACTGGAGTTGCTGTGCTGGTAGAATAAGTCTGGAGCTTCTTACTACCTGAGAAGAACACTTCTGAGATTCAAGCCCACAAAAGAAAGAAGAGGCAGAAGATAGAGAGAAACAGCCTGGGGACAAAGTTTGAGCAACTAGATTAAGCTGTTACCAAAGTCCAGAATATCCCTGGACTCTCAGTTATATGAACAGATGAATCTCCCTACCCCAAACAAACACACACACACACACAGGCACACACATACACACTTGAATGTTTTTTGCACAAGCCAATGTCATTTGAATTTCTGTCACTTGAAAACAAAAGATCTCCAGCTAAAAAATATACACGTTGTGAAAATGCCTCTCACATTATGGATGTTCAATTGAATACTTATTAAATATAAATTGCCAAACTCTTCCAACTACAAAATTCTTTTGCTTTGAGGAGGCTTATCATACAGGCAGCCTGTGAAGAAAAAAGGCTTCAGAGCCCACGGGGTCCTGGTAAAAGCGCTTCCTGGGGTCGTGTTTTCCATGACTCGAATGATCCCTAGTACAATCCCAGAATATTAAGGTATTCACAGAACTTTGGGATATACACTAGGTGAGCTATCCTCTCCCTCCCAAGGCATCTAATACTGAATACTAGGAATTAACATCAGGCCTTTGAAGTCCATCTAGGAGATTAGAGTAGAGTCTGCAGCAGAGTTTGCCCAAGTGTGTTACCCAGGGCACTAATTTCAATGGATGTCCATTGGAAAAAGAGAAAGAAAAAAAAATATGTTTATATCATATGGTCAAATGAGTTAAATAGGTTTTTTGTTTTGTTTTTTTTTACTACAGGACTTCTCAGAGCATTAACACCAGTGAGCATTATGAGTTTTCAAGAAGGGCCACAACAGGCAATTCTTGGTCATAGGGCTCTTTCTGTAATCTTAGGTTCTGTGGAATGCACTCTGGGAAGTGTCACATTGTAATATACACTCTTTGTGACTTCTGGACATCAAAGGCCGAGTAGTTTGAGAGAATTTACTCGTCATGTAATGGTGGCAAGGGAAAGGCAGAGTCACACAGTACAAAGAGTACAGGATTTGGAATTGCCAAGACCTGGATTCAAATATGGCTCCATCGTTAGTTCTCCATGGCTATAGACAATCATACTACCTTTCTAAGTCACAATGTCAAATTGTGTAAAATGAGAAAAACACTACCTATCTCATTGAGCTGCCTGAAAGCCTCATGCAGGGAGAACATATCCTAATACACATAACTCAGACCTTAAGTTAGACAGATGTGTGTTTGAACCCACTTCAACCACTTATTAGCTATGTGACATAGCAAATTACTTAACCTACCAAAGTCTCAATTTCACCTTTTGTAAAATGGGGTAAGTAGTACATTAATTACCTCATGGGGTTATTAAGTCCGGATTAAGTGAAATAATGCACATACAGTAGTTATTGCAGTTCCTGCTATTCGAACGGCTATACCAACGGTTCTTGTAAGTTGAACAATATTAAATTATCTCTTGTAGGTTAAAAAGTATTAAATAGCAGGAATTCATGGTTCATCATCATAGTATGTGAAATGTCTGTTACCGTTTCCGACAACCATTCATCATTTGTTTATCTGGTCAACTAATCAATATTTATTTAGTGCTTTTTTTGTACAGGCAGAATGCCAGACCAAGGATAGAAAGGTGACTAAGACAGTCCTTGCCCTCAGTAAATACAGAGTAGACTAGAAAGGCAGGTGAAAATAGCTAACTTTTTGCTTACTCTTTTCTTGAACACATAAAATAATGGTCATAAAACAAGGCGATGAAGAGCAATGAGAGAAGTGCCTACAACTTGGTATGGGAGTACCAAGGAGAGGCTTCAGGAGTGCATTATAAATAGTGGCTCTTATTATCAATGTACAAGGAGAGCACATAGCTGGGCTCAAAGCATACTTTATGAGTTAATTAATTAATAAGCTTCTATAAATTACTCCAAATTGTTTATTGCCAAAAGCCTTAAGGTACATCCAACCGTAATACAAACACATAAATATGTTTAAGTTAAACTATTCCACTGAAGATGGAATTACACTTTTGCTATTTTTTCCCTTTGATAACAATATAGCAATCATCGCTCATAAAAGAATGCTGATTTAAAAATGCAGTGGATTTGGATTATAATAGGAGAACAGCTATTCTCTTGCTTCCTCCATATTATATTGCCATCACGGAGATAAGATATTGTACAACAAAAATTTATTCCCAATAACTGATCCTACATTCCAAGGCACCTTATGTATTTTTTGCATTCTGCATATGGGCATTAGTAAGCTGATTTACTATACTATTTCTTTCCACTTTGATAGATCATATTGACATATCCTGGGAAAATCTCACTTCCCTTCTAGCTAAAAGCTCCCACCAGCCTACCACAGGTATTTTGGGTTAGAAAATGAGTGGGTATGGGACCAGTAATTATAGAAGGAAAAGGAATATAATCATATCCTGGTGTGCAGATTGTTTTTTTAGCTTGCAAATTCCCTCTTTCCGGTGTTTCAACTTTCAAAGGCTTATGGTAGTTTAAAGGCAATCCTCTTATAAGTGTATAAATTGTAATGATTATAGGAACAAGTTGTAATTGTTTCTAGCAAGTTTTTAAGAGTCTTTGATGTTATGATTAGTGTTTTATATGTTAATATATTGATAGGGGTGCTTATTTGCTTGTTCCCTTGTATGCTTTTATGGTTTCTAGGTTCAATGTGCAAATAAAACTTTGATCTCACTAGGTCTATTTGGTTGAAAAAGAAAGCTAAAAGAAATTAAACATGAGAAGCACAAGGTTTTGCAATATTTACAAAGAAGAGAGATTAGGGATTTCACTGTAAGAGTACAGAGCGAGGGCCCACAACTTGAATATGGAGAAAAGTGCCCCCAAACCACAGCACACACGAGGAAGGGCCTGTGTTTTGGAGAGCTGATCCCATGATGTGCCATCATGGAGCTGCCACTCCTTTGCTGCCAGGACATAGCTATATGACGCAGTCTAGGTTGTGTCATACTGAGCAAATCAAAGGCAGAGCTCTGCAAGTCATTGCTTCCTCTTTTCTCTTTGCCTCCTGCCCTGCAGAAATCACCATGGGGAAGAATTCTCAGTCTGTGCAGTGGTTACCTGTTCAGCTGTCCTCTCATCATGTGTGATTTCAAGAAACTGGCTGGAATGTAGTGCCTCCTGGAGCATGCACCTTGACCCGAATTGCTAAATTTCAAACGGAATTTACTTTTTGATAGACAATGCCTAAGAGAGGAATTTGGGATTTCATTAAATTTGGCTATCAATAAAACTAACAGCAAGGAAGGTACTAGTCAAGCCACTCAAATAGAGTTTAGGAAAATGTGTAAGGTGCTAAGTAGTTAATGGTATAATGCTTTTTGTTTTCTGCTGTACAGAAAATGAAATGAAACAAAACAGTAAGCTTTGCTGCAAATACAGGTTAGATCGATTCATAAGGGGAAAAGGAAGAGAGAGGATCAAATTTTACTTTGTACTCCCATTCCTGCTTGTTTGGTGTTATTTTGCAATGCTCAGGTTTCAATACTTCCAAAGAGAGAGAGAAATGATCTTGCATTTACCTTTGCTGTACACAATGCAGTTGTTTTTGTTGTCTTCCACTCCTTGCCAAGTCACATCCAGTAGCCACTTGGGACCAGAAGTCAGCACCATTGGGACCTGAGCCTTTGTCTTCTGTAGAAAGAATGATAACAAACAGATGCCATTTGTTTCAGTTGATTAAAAACTTGAATAATAACTGTACTAATCATTTTATTTTTACAAACAACTAAATCTCTCAAACCATAATCCAAGTCCTTATTCCCCTGTCTCATGATATCTTTTTAAGACGACAGAAGCTGTAAGGCTTTACTGCTTTCACTAATCTAAATGGTAGAATTATTATCAAGGATTTTTTTTTTTCCTAAATGATACTGGATCAGATCTCCAAGATTAGACAGATCTCTTGTGGCTCTGAATTATAAAGAGAATGCAGATGACTTTCACTGCAAAGAGCAGAGTGTTTAGAAGTGAACTTTAGACACATTGTACTTTACTATCAACAGGATCTCACTATTTCCTGAAACAGACAGGAAAGAATTTAAAGAATCAGGGTCCATTTCAAAGCTCTATCCTGAGCAACATTTATATTAGAGAAGGAATTTATTCTGAATGAATAATGCAATCTACCTAACCCCCTTTGCTAAGTGTGGATATGTAGTCTGACTGTAACTGAAATAATAATAATGCTAATGATTCACCATACATTGTCTCTAGAAAGACTATAAAAGAGGAATTGTGAATAAATTCAAATGCAGAGCAACTAAAGCATGACATTCTTCACTCTGAGAAGCACAGAAGCAGGGAGACAAGTGCTGTAGTTCTAACAAAATATTTTCAGTGTATGTTTTAAATATAAGGCCCCAAAAGGTCATCATTTTAGCCTATTTGGCACCCAGATTATTTCTTTAACTATGTTGATAGATTTCTATGGCAGGAAACAAACCGGGGAGGAAATAAGTCAGTCTTAGCAAGATGGTTGTTTCCCGACGAGGCACAGTGAACTGGCATTTAGACTTTTATCATTCACCAGCCCATGTTCTGTATATCAAATATCATGAAACCACAACACAGAGTACAATACGAGGGTCTCAAGGTAATTTTTGAACTGAATTTTCACCTAGATATGATCCTGCCAAAGAGATCTCAGCCCATTCTGGGACTTTCCCACATGTTATGTGCTATCATAAATTTCCCAAATTGGCATTAACAAGTATTCACTTGAGGAGTTCCAGGTAATCTGGCCATGTCAAGTCTCTGAGGAATCTGGAAAACCCACTTTATCCACCGGATGACAATGATGGCACACGAGATGTGGATCTATTGTTGACTGCAAAGCCATGTTAAAAACTACACGTAAAATGAATGCTAACCCATTTCTTGAAGTATCAATTATATTGAGAGGTAAAACTACCATAAAATATACCATTTAATGGAAAAATCAACCACAATGGATAAAGTAAAAAAGAAGTCTGAAAAAAAAATTTCAAACGTTAAAACAGAAGAGGTGGTAAACCAGATCAATTGTAAGAACTACTAGTGTATTGACTTTTCATATTCATACTTTGATTCATTTGAAAGTCTTAATTTTTCAACTGCATGTCTTAATATTTGGCAAAGATAACCATGAAAAACAGTTATCTGAAAGCGCTGTAGGAAAGAAGTAATTTGATATTATATTATAATTTTTTTAACAATCTAGGCAAAAATGTTATCAAGTTATCCCTATGGTTATCAGTGTGACCATTTTTATTTATTTTCATTTTAAAAATAGAATTTGAGGACAAGTAGACTTCTTTAATCTGAAATGATAGTGACCAATATCCAATTAAATATTAGGTCTTAATTATGCATATTTCAGCTCCTTTTACTGCCAGAGAAATAGGTAAGTCCACAGATCACGGTCAGCAAGTCCCCTAGTAGGAGCAGAACAAGCCACAGGAGAGAGTCCACCATTTCGATAAACCCATGTATGAGGGATTTAGTGGTCTTATTTGTAACATCTGCTGTCTTTTGATTTTAAATAACAGATTTCAACAACAGGCACCTGGCCCCATTTCTACTGGATTTTCTTACTTCATGGGAAAGACATGCGTTTTAAATTACTTAATCTTTATATTCCATAGTTCTTAAAGCCACATAGATTTCTACACAGTAAATCAGCTTTTACAATTTTCCATAGATAATATGAATAGGTATTGATCATTTAAATTCTTTAGAGAATCTTTTAGTGTAAAGTAAATCAATTGATCCTCCATTCACTTCACAAACCAACCAACCCAGTCCTGTGCTTGGTGCTAGGAATATGAGGAGGTCTTTTTTGGTGTAGGATACAGAAACATAAAATAAAAAGTTTAACATAATGCGAAAGTAGCATGGTAGGGAGAGCAATGCCATGTGAAAAATGTTTTGGGGTTAATGAAAGGCAATGAGAAACTCCTACCCTGTGCATTCTGGGAAGATACCATAGAGGAGGTGACATTCAGGCAGGATCTTAAAGGATAAACAGGAAGAATTTGCAGTTGCTGGTAACAGCATGGGCAAGGTCTGAACTGTATAGAAGAGAGTTGTGTGTATAGGAAATAGTGAGCAGTTCTGGGACTCTTTGGTTTAAGTTCTTATAAAGTCTTTAGAGCTGTTCTTGGTATGTAGAAAGCACCAGATATGCATTAGCTGTCATCATCATCATCATCATCATCATTAATATTACATTATCATTATTGATAAGTGGAAGGGACACAACAGCATATGTGTCTGGAAGGGCAGGTTAGATCTTAAAGGAGCTTGTCATATCAGGCAAAACATTTTGTGCTGAAATCTCTAAGCAGAAGGAAGCCAGTAAATATTTTTTCAGCAGGAAGAATAAAGATACTACTACTTATGCTACTTGTGCAAGTATTTTGTTAGACACTTCCCTTACTTAGTTAGTCGTCATATATATTTTCAGAGAAAGAAATTGCAGCACAAAGATTAAACAATTTCTTTAAATAATTTCTTTTAGGCCAAATAGCTTGTAGAAGGCAGAGCCCATATTTATATTTAGCTCTACCACTACCACTCTTAGGGTGACCAACCATCCAGGTTTTCCTGGGACTGAAGGGTTTCCCAGGATGTTGGACTTTCAGTGCTAAAACTGGAAAGTCCTGGGCACTGGGATGAGTTGCTCACCTAAACCCCCACTACTCCTAAGAAAACAATATTAGTGGTTTACATCTATTGAGCACTTGCTAAATGTCGGGTGTTAAGTACTTCCCCTGAATTATCTTTTTTGATTTTTACCACTCCAGGAGTTAGGTATTAACATTTTCTCCATTTTGTACATAAGCAAAATAAGATTTAAAAGAGTTAATTTTGTGGCACGAATAAAAATAGCTACTTAATATTTTTCCTTAATGGCAAGTTAGGCATTGTAACTTTTAACACTTTGGAAACATTTATTATACCTTGGCACAGGTTGAATCTGACATTAAGAAACTGAATAGAAGGGAAAACAATTTATTTTATGCCAAATAAATAAAGCAAAAACAAACATGTAGCAAAGACTTGCTGAAAGCTATACTCAAGCTGTAAAATAAATAATAAGTAGATAAAAAATCTCAAGGGACAAGTTATTACAGTTTTGAAGAGGTAAGTCAATTTCTTTCTGGAGAAGTCAACTTTTGGAGAGATTGCCTGCCTTCAAAGAAGATTACCAAGCGTGAGAAGGAAGGAGTTAGTCAGGATTATATGAAATCTACACTCCAGCAAAGTCCATGAATACAAAATAACAATAATATCCATATTGATCATTAGGTTCACTTTCCCGTGTCTCTCTCTATCATAAGGATTCATATAAATCTAGAATGTTAAGAGCTGGAAGCAACTTTAAAGTTCAATGAGTTTAATTCTCTAATTTCACGAATGAGGAAAAGCCAAGATGTTTATCTAGCAACGTACAACTGATACAGTCGGCACAACATGTTGGGAAAAGAGAGCGGATATAAAAGGTGTGGTGGGCAGAAAAAGGGTCCACCAAAGATGTCCACACCTGGAAACTATGAATTTGTGACCTTATTCGGCAAAAGGGATTTTAAAGATATGAGGAAGATTTAGGACCATGAAATGGTGAGATTATCCCAGATTATCCAGATGGGCCAAATCTAAACACATGAGTCCTTAAAAATAGAAGAGAAAAGCAAAACAGAAGATCAAAGAGTTTTGACACAAGGAGGATTCCACCTGCCTTTGCTGCCATTGAAGATGGTATACTGAGGAAACGAACTAAGGAATGTAGTGGTCTAGAAACTGGAATGGTTCTCAGTTAAGGGAGCAAGGAAACAGGAATTTCAGTTCTGCAAACTCAAGGAACTAAATTCTGCCAACTGAATGAACAGGAAATGGATTCTCCCCTAGAACCTCCAGAAATGAATGCATCATGCTGACAAGCTGATTTTAGTCTGGTGAGACCCAAACTAGACTTCTGATCTATAGAACTTTAAAATAATAAGTTTGTGTTGTTTTAAGCCACTAAGTTTGTGGTAATTTGTTTTGGCAATAATAGAAAACTAATACAAAGTGCGTTCAGATTTACTGATTATAGTTTTAAAAAAATGACTTAACTTCCTTACCAAATGTGCTCAAAGGTGTGAAACAACCTTCCTTTAGCTGGAATAACACCAAATCTACATTGTCATTCTAAAATCATTGGATATGTTTAATGTTCCTGCCTTAAAGTATGAGATAATACACAGCGGTGATTGTAAAAGTTCCTGCTTCTATAATGGGGTATTTAAAACATTTTGTCATTCACCATTGACCCTATAGTTGAGGTGTAACAGAAAGAACATTACTGTTCTTGGACTCAGATGATCTAGGTTTGAAGATACACACTACTGCCAGGCTCTGTGACTGGAAAATCACTTAAACTTGGAACTTCAGAATGTACATCTGCAAAATGGGGATAATAATTTCTATCTCAAAGGTTGTCATATAAAACAACCAGCACAGTATTTAGTATAAGTAGATGCATGTCAAACTTTTCCTGAATACCTACATGAAGGAACAAATTAAAAATGTACAAAAAGCATTTATTAAATCCCTACTATTTCTCAGGCACTGGTAATGTTTGTAGTGATTAGCATAGAAGTCAAGACAAAAATTTTTATTAGCCAATTCAAGGGTAGTGGTAGTCATTAGTACTATTTATCCTTTATTTCCAACTCTCCACTTTCCAGGTCTCTTTTAAAGTTAGGTATGGCCATATGACTACCTTTGAGCAATGAAATTGAACAAGAAATGACTCATGTTACTTCCACACAGAAGCTGTAAGAGACTTGCCTTTGCTGAAACGATCATGGAAGCAACTAAGGAAGAAGCCCTGGTAACCACAATGGCCATGTAGCGTGATAAAGAAATAAACTTTTTAATGTAAAAAGCTGTTGTGACATTAGGGTCGCTTGCAACCTCAGCAAAACTTAGCTTATTCTCACTTATAA
This sequence comes from Tapirus indicus, assembly GCA_031878705.1. Lineage (NCBI taxonomy): Eukaryota > Metazoa > Chordata > Mammalia > Perissodactyla > Tapiridae > Tapirus > Tapirus indicus. Next base: position 33,002,124 of record CM062935.1, read on the forward strand.
GAAGGTTTTCTTTACTTTTTCAGTATTGAAATAACCTATGGGTTTTTACAGGTTAAAGTTTACACTTTATCTATATGTAGGCAGTCTCCTTTAGTAATAAACCAATTCAAAGTACAAAACAGGAGCCTTGAATTTCAGTTAAACTGGAATGTTTTAAAAACAAAAAGAAATAGTGCTCACTTTTGAGGCTCCGCATTGTAAGTTTAAAAAATCTGCACTCCTGGATACTCTTTGAACCAAGATTTTCATGCTTAGACAGCCTACAACTAGACAAACTTGACAAGGACAAAATGGGTCAAAAGTGTCATTTCTTAGGAATAATTAGAATCATCTAATGTGGATAAAAGAGGTCAAACTAGCATCCACTTCTCACTAACCTTTGGAGTTACTGGACCGACAAAGGAGGAAGCCTTCAATAAATGTTTATACTCAAGCCAAAAGGTTAATGGAGATAAAAGTAGACAGCCCAAAGGTAAAGAACAGAGGATAATTCCAACCCAAGAAACTGGTGACATCATGCTGTCTTAGGGATTCCAAATTTTGCTGGAAATATTTGTTGAAGATTTCCAAAATGAGGCTTAGGAAGAGCTAGAAGTCTTAGGAAAATCTGGCTCATAAGAAGAGCCTGACATTACAGCCTTTTAAAAGAACTAGAAGTGTCATTTGATGGAAAAATTGGCCTCCGTTGAGTTTAGTTTAGGAAATATAACAAAATCTCATTAAAGAATCTCAAGCCAATGCCATCAGATATACCTTGATGCTGATGAAAATGCTCTTGGTGTGTTGGTTCTGTAACTGCATAATCGGTGAAAACGTTGAGTTCAGTTTGGCAAAATTCATAGCTGTTTCAGCAATTCATAGCTATTTCTATTCTCTCAACTATAAAAACATATTTGATAGTAGGCATAGAAAATCTTCCAAATTTCTGTAGACATTATATTTATATAGTTAGAATCAGAAACACACACACACACACATATATATATATATATATATATTCCCGGCCCTTAGGAATTAGATGCTACCACCACCGCCAATCTCCCCAGTTGAATTATTCTTTTCATCTAAATGAAAGAATGATACTGTACGTGATTTGACCTTGTGCTACCACAGGAACAGTTTTACACAGTAAAAGTTTCAGTTGATGTATCCAAGCAGTTCTCCACACTGGAATTAAATTCAGATTCAATCTGACAGTCATGAAAACATTGTATCACTTTCCCTTGAACTGTGTGAGGTCCCTAGTGACAACGAGCTTGAATTTAAAAATTCCCTTCACCAACAGCCTATCCCATGGGGGCATAAAAACTTAAAATCTTGGAATACCTGGAATGGAGAGAAATGTCAGGTAATAATTCAAGGCCCTACACAATTGCATTTTCAGTAATTCTGGGAATGGTATATAGTCTCAGCATTATTGATTTGACTGGAACTATAAAACTTTTAGTGTGATGATTTCCACCTGATAAAACTGTGCTTTTTAGTAAATATCCTTTAAAAAGTTATACAGGATACCATGTGAATGTTTCAACTTGATGCATCTGAGGTGAAGAATTTTTTTTTTTTTCCAGAAAACAAAGTATCACTTTAAGCTACATAAAGAGAACCACTCTGCTCCATGTGGTCCTGTACGTCAACATTATTTGTGTGATGATATAAAAACAAGTTCTCAGTGGTAACACCCAAATATTCTCCACAACTAATTAATTCCAGACATCATACAGACATGACTATGTATATCAGGTGCTTCTAGTAAAATCATGTGCTTCCATTTAAAAATAGAATAAAATGGCCACTGAACTACATTGGGATGTCCCTTGAATGAGAGTTGACGTCTTCCTTTTGTTTACTGTGTCTATATACAAGTAGCATGTGTGTGTGTGTGTGTGTTGTACAGATTTAAACAAGTAACTTCAAGAACTTCTAAACTCATACTAAGAATCTCACTTACAGCTATTGTTTAGGAAAGAACAAAACTCAATTTAGTAAAAGATTATCAATTTTTTGTTTGAAAAAAATTGATGTGCTAGACACATTTTCAAGCTCAGGCTCAACGAAATTAAGAATACACTTATATAAGAAAATATGTGAAAAGTCTCAATGGGACAGACATCACTAAGGTGCTATAGGAAGAATCACTGCACTATATACCATAAAGCACAGAATAGATTTGTGAATGGAAATCCCAGGAAGGTTTCATCAGAATGTGTTTTACTTGAGCACAGTTCTACAAACTATCTTTTAAGGACAGCATGAGAGTGAAATTCCAGAGAACTTCTGCTAGCAAATAGCTTCAAGTTCACTGTGGTATGTGGGATCTCAAATATGATAAGAGGCTTTTCCAAAACAAAATGAGTGTGAAATAAAATGATAGAATTCTTGGCTACTATATCCATACGCCTTATGTCAAAGACAGTTTTATCTCTATGAACCAAAAATTTAAATAATCATTATCTCTGAGGTATATTTGCTTTTAGTTCTCAAAATTGTTGAAACACATTATCTTAACATGAGTCACTGCTTAAAAATAGAGATTTCAGTATAAGAAATAATGATCTTTAGGAAAGAGAACACAAATACTTCCATATACACAGGCCATTAAAACAATCTCTTTACTTCCAAATAAAAGGAATCACTTCATGATATTTAGAACAATAATATAAAATTATTATTCAAGAGTACTCACTAAAGATACCGATAATTCATTTTTCAAATGGAAGGAATCTCTAAATGAATAATAAACATCTAAGTTATCCAGATATTTATTATACTTTCATTTTCAAAAAAAAAGAATAGACTCATTTCTCATTCTCTCTTGCCAACTACACTCCCACAGTCTCATCTGTTCTCCACATACATTTGGCTCCAAAGAGGAACTACTCCCTCCAAGCTGGCAACCATTACCTTCAACCTTTTATTTTATATGGCTCTGAAAGTCACAGAGTGTTTAAGGAGTGTTGTTTTGCTCCTGGCAGAATTTCTGGGCTTGCACCTAGTGCAATGTGCAAAGGAGTGTCAGTGCTGAAACCTTGGGAAGGGAAAAGTAAATTGCTCTTGAATAGCCGTCCTTACATAAGGCTGTCACATAAACCTGTGGCAGAGTTCGGGGATCCAGAAACAGTGGTCCCAGTTGTGTGATCTGGGGCCAATCACTTAACCTCTCAAGCTCTCATCTTCCTCCTCTGTAAGATGGTCTCATATGTCCTTACAGCTTGACAATAATATCATTTATAGTATGAAGACTTCATACTATAAAATTTTCATCAAGCCTAAACTCAAATCCTGAGTGCAGAGAAGAAGATATACATGTATGAAAATTCAACACACTGGGCTTATACTTACTTAAGGAAATGCTACTATTTTTATTGGTGAAGCAGTAAATAAAGCCATTCTAATTTACTTTAGTTTGGTATTTTAATACCAAAGAAAATGATGTGGTCAGAAAAAGTGATGTGGTCAAAATAAAAATGTTAGAACGAAGAATTATATATATAGATGTATGTACACATTTAACTATCAATGGTCTATTTATACAAAACATAGTGGTCAATTCTACTCAGCAGTCTCTTTTTGAGATTTAACCCAAAGACATTCTGTGGAAGAGAGAAAAACCTCTACCCTGCACAGAGTCGCCCTCAGATACTGAGATCTGTCTGTCTCTCATGAAATAATCCACTGCAATATGTAATGAGTCTTTTGGCCACAACTTTTAGACTGTCAGCTTATTATCATTATTTTAGCCAATCTTAATGTCAGCCCCCCTCAAAAAAAAGGCAATCCTGATATTAATAATATAATACATTTTAAAACCAAATGTAAAGGTTTTTTTCCCTTTTAATTACATGCTGTTTTCATGATTTGTACCCTTATCTCTCTCTATAACCAAAAATTATTAAGAAATCATCTATATTTTGAACATAAAATATATCTGATACTATGGTATTTGAGATCGATGGGAAGAGTCTATGGCAAAACTGGAAGAATACGATGAGGAAGATATCCCCTTCAAAAAGAAAAAAAATGGAATTGTTAAACTATTTAGTAGGTGCTGTGATAAATACAGGAAGGCAGAGTTTTATGAGACAACTTATTGCAAATTGGGTGCAAAAAACTAAAAGCTTGGTAAACTAATTGGTTGAAGTGTCAAGGTGCTACAGAGTAGTTGAACAAAGCTTATCTAATCTGTGAGACGGGTTAATAACAAAAATATTGCAAACACTTAAGTATCTAAAGCCAGACTGACCATGAGTCTCAATATTTTCCTCCAAATCAACAGATGCAGAAGGACTATACTAATTCTGCACTTTCAGAGAATGAAAGTCAAGTGCCCCACTCACTGGAGGTTGGCCCTCCCATCAGGACGTAGTGGAGAAAACAATGAGAAGAGGATACCAACCAATGAAACAGATTCACCTCTACACGCTCTCAATCCAGGGGACCTTTGTTCAGTACATCTGTGGGTCTGGGGCAGCTAAAGGAGTGTGCTATGAAATTAGAACCAAATGAGATAAACTTTTATTAATACTGCCCCTGGACATTTTTCTCAAGCCATACTCCTTACAAAAGGAAGAGAAATATGAATAAAAGCATCCATGTGTATGTTGGAAAAGATATTTAAATAATGTTAACATGACAAACCAACATATCTGTTAAAACTTAATGGTTGGGTGGAAACATCAGCGGTTAAATTCTGCATTTAGTTGCATGTGAATAATGTTAAAGCTTGGAACCAGTTGGTTTACATTGTCCAGATGTGGTTTTTGCCACATAAATAATATAATCTCATGTATAAAGTCATTCTGATTAGTAATAACTGATCAATATTATTTTTGGATTTCTCTATACCATTTCTATTTTGAGAGACTTATTTAGGTTATTCTGCTTATAAAATAATCACTTTATACTTTACTAGAAATTAACTATACTCATTATTCATTCAATAAACATTTATTAAATACATACTACATAGAAAACTAATTGATGAAAGATGTGTTACATTTCCTCTAGATGCTCACAATGTATTGATAATAATATATCTAAATGACATACCTAGATTATTTAAATCAATATTTATAATCAAGCTTATTATATTTTAAGTATATGACTGATACATTTGGAAATCCCAATGCATATTTGATGGTCCATGACCAATTGACAGTGTAGCAATAGATGAGAAGTGGTTAATAGACTCATTTCAAGGGATCTTCATGACAATTTAGGGATACACTTTAAAGTTAAAAACACTGAAGCTTTCTCCAATATGGATTGAAATTCTATAATATATAGCTTTTATTTTTAATAATTATATCTAAAAACCTAATCATAAAATCTTTTATATACATATCTTGGTTTAAGCCATGCACTTTCCCTTCTATCAAACATCAGTTTACTATATGTCAACTTAATTATTCTTACCGTTAAAGTATATTATGAAAATATTTTGAAAAAGTACTTTTAAAATTGAAATATTTTGGGACTGTAACCAAGATGAATTATGTCTATACTATTTTAAGTGTATACTCATCATCTCACTTCATATGTTTTATTAATGGTCAAGAGATGGTTTAAAAATTTGTACTTCAGAGCCAAGCTGCTTGAGTTTGCACCACACTTCCATCACTTAGTAGATGTAAAACTTCGGGCAAATCACTTAACTTCTGTTGTCTCAGTTTCTTGGTCTCTACAATAAGTATAATAAAAGTATGTATGTCACAGGATTATTTTGAAGATTAAACAAGTTAATGTACATAATTGGCTTAAGCAGTACATAATTGGCTTAAGCAGTATCAGGTATGTTATTCCATGCAAGAGTTTGGCTTATGCATCTAATGCTCCTAAAGAAATATGTTTCCATAAAAATGCAGAATTCCCAGTAAAGCAAGAATTTTGGCTTGATGGAAAAGTGACACATTTCCCTAATATACGATTTTACAACCTTTTAGTAAGCATTAACTCTGTGCTAAAATTCTAAGAGTTACATTACTTTTTAAATTAATTTTTGCAACTTTATGAGAAGGATATTATGCCCATTTGTATAGGTAAAAACCGAGACTCTAAAATGTTAAACAACTTGTTCAAATTCACATTGCTAGAAACTGCATTAACCATGAATTGCCTTCTATTTTTCTCTTAGCAAATCTATAAGAAATTAAATTCTTTCCATGGTGTTAAAGCAATAAGAATCTTCTTAGGAATTGTGCTAAATATCAATTCTTCGTGTCCATGAATACTAGCTTAAATGATCTTCCATGAGCCAGTGGTTAGCAGTTTCTGTTTTACATTATGCATGATTCCTAGCTGCACTTTGTAAAAGCTAATTGCATGGTGCCTCATAAATAATCTTCAGGGTTTTTTGAGCTGTGAAATTTATAGCTTTGTAGTGAATTATTTCTCACATTTGCACAGTTTTGGGTATTGAAAATCTAGTTGAGATGCCAAATATCAGTATCAGGCATCAAGTAGGTATAAGGAAAATAGAACTGAACACAGTCTAGTCAGTGATATAAAAAATATTGAAAACAGGCAATACTTTTTAATATTGTTATTTTTATGACTGCGGGTAGTTTTATACCTGTAGAAATGATTATAGCTTACAACAGAAAAAAAAAATAGCCTACATAGATGTTTCCAGTCATAAGCAGAATTCATGATGAGATCCAAGATGTCTTAAGGTTAAAATTCACTCAATTCAGCACTAATTACACAAGAACAAGTGAAGAACAGATGCTCTTGGTGCTCAACTGGTCAACATGCATAATGGAGCCTCATCACCATACTTCGAGGAGAGGCATCAGCGTACAGTCTGGGCTGCAAGGCAGTGCAGCCAGGCCGCTGTGCCTGACTGGTCAGCTCTACTCTTCAGAACCTCCGGACATGCCTACTTAAGGAAACTAAACGGCACCGTATGGTCTTGGCTCACCAAGGGAGGATTCTCCACCTAAAGAAATATCTCAGTCTGGGTTCAGTTAACCCGTTCCTCAGCTTAAACTGTTGTCACTCACAGGTCGACTGGAACAAAACACAGTCAGAGCAGTGTCACCTGGCAGCAGAAGTTCAAGGTCAAACTGAGACGTCAAAAAGAAGCCTCAGTAAAAAGCACTGGGTGGAAAAAGGGCAGAGCTGGGAAAAAAAGTAGTTCTTTCGACCCAGTGGGTCTGAAACCAAAGAGGTCAGTTGTAATTCAAGTGTTATTTATGGCATACTCACAGCAATATTTTTCCACAATGTAATGAGCACGATGAGGAAAAGAATCAAAAACCTCAGCTCATATACGATGGATTTGAAAGGCGGTTAGCACAGTGGCTAAAAGCATGGGCTCTAGAATCAGATTGCTTAGATTTAAATCCAACTTTTGCTACTCATCTATGGTATGATCTTGGTTAAGCAGTTCCACTTCTCTGTGCATCAGTTTCCCTATCTGTAAAATGGGAATAATAACACCTCATGAGGCTGTGGCGAAGGTGAAATAAATAATACTTATAAATCACTTAGATTGATACCTGACAAATAGTAAGTGTTCATTTATAATTATTATAGATGTTGATTTGGGGAAATGGGGAAAAATTTGAGAAATAGTTAAATATCTGTGAAAAGGCTTGTGCCTATTTAATTTATTCTATCCAGACATCAACAGAATGATCAAGGTAGCATAGTATAAAGGTGTAGGAGATTTTACTACTTTGACCAGTCTTTTCACTTTTTATCTACTTAACAGATTGGCTGGTGGGGAGAAAACCTCACCAATACTAGCACAATGAAAAGATTTTAATGGCAACTCAATGTTAGTTGAATATAACCTTACCTTGCGTGATGAAAAGCTCTACTTATTGGTTATGAAATAACTGATCCTGTTTATTTTAGTCCAAATTTTCTACTTATGGTTTTTATAGTACCTATGAGGTCTAAAAATTTGCTCATTAAGGCATCTGGGAAATAGTTTGAAAATGCTCTGGACATTGAGTTCCTAATTATGCCATTCCTCTGCCCTGGACTCTATAAATTGGGAATTCCTGAGCTAGTCCAAAAAGTTTAGAATATGCAAATTTTTCTTACACCATATCCTGGAGCAAAGCTTTACATTTAAATACCATAATCTTAAGTACTTACATAAATTTTTTCCATGTTGTCTCATTTGGCAATTACAACAAAACACAAAGTGAAATCCTCCACGATTGCAAAGACCATGACCTTTTCCTTGGTAGTTCCTATTTCATGCTGGTTGTACGTATTTTCAAACATGACCTGAAAGTTCACTAAAACTCACCACAGATTTGGTTAAAATTTGTCACTAAGTGGTTGGATTACCTTGGTCAAAATACACCACTTCCTGGAGCCGCTTCTCCATTTGTAGAGGAGAAGACCGGGACTCCAGGACCTCTAGAGCACCTTCTGGATCTAGGACTTTATGTAGTCTAAACAGAAGAAACTCATGAAACGGACTTGTCTGTGTTACCGAGTCTTTTCAAGTCTATGCGCTTCTTTCTTGATGTTAAAAACAAATCCATGGTCTCTTTCAATATTTAGAAATTTAAATAAGCACAGTAGCTATACATATGTTAAAGAAATGACACAAAGGTGCCCCATCCCCTATGAACAAAGATAGAGTCCCTTCCACAAATACACGTGCTACTGTTCATACTGTTTGATGGGGCTCCTCTCCCATCACACTTGAGAATCACAAAATAATGCCACTAATGCACACTGAAGTGGATTCTCCCTAATTCAACTCTGCATAAAGGAAAAGCTAAACTACAAACTCCAATGGAATTTGCTCTGCCTCCATGATGTATGTAGAGCAAAATGCCTTAATTTACTGCTCTGTCTTCCACATTTTGAGACTGTGCACCCCCAAATAAGGCAATAGCATGAGCATATATTTCCATGTTGTGTTATTACTAACCCAAGTTCTAGTTTCTTTCTTCTCTCTCTCTCTCTTTTTTTTTTTTTTTTTGGTGAGGAAGATAGGCCCTGAGCTAACATCTGTGCCAATCTTTCTCTATTTTGTGTGCTGGTCGCTGCCACAGCATGTCTTGATGAGGGGTGTAGGTCCATGCCTGGGATCTGAACCTGAAAACTCTGGGCTGCTGAAGTGGAGCACACAAATTTAACCACTATGCCACAGGGCTGTCCCCCAAGTTCCAGTTTCTAATGACCAAGGTTATAACAGTTTTTTTTTTTTCCTAATGTTATTATCCTTCACAGTATTGTAGAAAGCATCCTTCCTACCATGGTCACTCAGTGAATACTTTGCAATTGTTGACAGGGGCACAACATACAAAAGATCCACAGACCAACTTCCTTTTTGGCCAAAATCACACTATTCTAAAACATACGGAAGAAAGTTTGGTAGTTTTGTACTAGCCAAGTTTAAGCTACACTAAACTAAACTCAATAATAAGGTCAGTTGATAGTAAAATCTCAAGCATGAGAAATGACACTATGTCTTCATTTATTACATATAATACTAAATGTGGATTATAAATCAATAAAAGAATTTAAAAAATCCCTTTCATTTAATGACTGTGAATAGACTAAGCATATGCAACAAAATCAAATTATTTTGTAGTTTTCCTGTCTTAAAAAACAAAGATTTGGGGTGAAGGAGAAAAGGCAGGGAGTGAAACTTGTGATAAAAACGAAGGGTCCAGCCATGGGACCGGTGCATGAGTTCCAATAAGACTCAACAAACAGCTCTGATCAGAATCTAAGTGATGGGAAACAGCCTGTAGCTTTGAGATTAGCTGCTTCACACTATTTCTGAGTTAAGCGAGCACAAGTAACATCATGAATGCATAATTATAATTATGCATTAGGGTATGCATAATGATCTTAAAATCGGTAAACAAAGAAAAGGCAACAGGATTTCTCAGCTTTTTAGGTATACCGTTACAGAAGACAAAATATGACTAAAATTTTAAGGAAAGGTGACTCACACTTTTTCACATGAAATTGCAAACTTGAGGAAATAACTAATGAACCAGCATTGCTTTACAAGTCCCTTTTAGGCAATTCCACACAAACAAGTTAAATCAAAGAAATGCAATAGAGTATTTCCAAACCTATGAAGCAAACACTCAGGAATGCTCATATTTAAAGTACCCAGGCTTAGAGACAGAAATAATAATAAGGTAACATCTTGAACTTCTGATATTGTCCAATAAAATAATGCATGTCCCTGGAATTGTTTGGAAAAATATAATTATCTGTGATTGGCTAATAAAAAACAGGGGAAAGAACTAAAAGATGCATTGGAGATAATTAACGGCAAGTGGGGAATTTTTTTTTTTTTTGACAAACTACTAGATTCCAAAAACCTAGGGGCTAGCCTGGTGGCATAGTGGTTAAGTTCACGCTCTATGCTTCTGTGGCCTGGGGTTCGCAGGTTTGGATCCCAGGCATGGACTACGGACCGCTTATCAAGCCATGCTGTGGCGACAAATCAAGCAGAGGAAGATGGACATAAATGTTAGCCCAGGGCCAATCTTCCTCAGCAAAAAGAGGAGGATTGGCAACACATGCTAGCTCAGAGCTAATCTTCCTCACACATACACACAAAAATCTAACCACAAGAAGGTCTAACCTCAATGTGTCCAGTTGTGAAAAATCATTTCCTTTCAGCTTTCCAAAATGAAGATGGAACTCCAGTTGAAGGGTAATACACCTTCAACCTTGAAAGGCAGTTATGTCATGTATTAGCCTTCTATTTTTCAGACAAAATGATTCGATATTCTGGAACCCTAATCTTTTCTCACGGTACTATTTTTACTGCTCTGCTCTGGAATTTGGCCAAGTTCTCCGCCTTTGACAGAGCCTTAAACCGAATACCCTCATCTTAACAAGTGTGTCAGTAAACCCGGAAGCTGAGGGGTCCTATGGGAACCTAGTCCATACACGAGGTCAGAGGCTAAAGATGCTTTGAAGAACATTTATTCTTCTTCAATGAGACAAAAAGGTGTCAAAAGCTACCTGGAACTCCTTTCATCTTTCAGTTTTTTTCGTGCCCTTCCTTCCCACCAAAATTCAGAGAAACCATTCAACATTCTTTTTCAAAGTTGTTTTTTCACTGATTTTTCTTAGCATCATGTTTATTATTTTCTTCACCTAAAGTTCTTGCATCCTTAATTAAAACTGATCAGCTTTTGATCCATAATGTTTTGACACTTACTCCAACAATTATTTATACTGTCTATAATCGTCTTTGGCAGTGCTCTTTGCTTTCCCATTTCTCCCCTTCTTCCCCCTTCCCTTTCCACTCCTTCCCCACCCACTCCCCCATCTCTCTCTGCCTTTCCACCATGGTCTACTTTGCTCAAACAGAAAACTGTGTAGCATGGCAACATCATGACGGACCTCAGTCATCATGTGCCTGTGTTGAAAACTGAACCATCAGTTGAAAATCTCAAATTAAATCACAGAATCACCTATTTGGCCTACACACTAATTTTTAGTACAAATAAAATTTTGACTACTGAAGTCTATTTAACTCTATTTCAGTCAAACCAACCAATCAACAGATATGTATGATGGCCTACTATGGACAATGGCAGTCCTGAATGTAGTAAAGACAACAAAAGAGCAGTTTTTTGGAAAACGTCTGTATGATTTTTAATTTTGGATTGTGGAAAGGAAAAGGTTCAAGTGAGTGGGGTGGGTGGGTATAAAAACTTCCCAAGGCAATCAGTGGCTTGGCTGGAGAATTAAAAGAAGAGGAATAATTGCAGAAGTGATCTGGATCCTGAGGAAGGAGTTTTGAGATGGCGATGGGGAGCAGTTCTGTCAAATGAGTGGGTGATAATCCAAGTTTCACCCATGAATTTAGAAGACGGCTAGGAAAATGATCCTTTTTTTAACTTTCCACTATTTCCCCAGGAAGATAAAAATTATCTTATTTCAGCTTTTTGGGACATCTGTCTTTTTGACTGTACGGGTTCACATGCTAAAATGTTACAGACACACAGACAAATTAAATATGTAGTGACCCTGTAGAGAAAGAGAGCACAGGAGACAGGAAAGTTCACAGACTTTCTAATAAGGAGCCAAGTCTAGATATATTATTAGACATTTGAAAAATTCTTCCATACTCCTACCAAATATTTATAGCTTGTTTTCTGTGAACAATCTTGTTTTATTTTTCAGGGTTGGTTGGAATGATATTATTATGTTGGAAATGTTAGACAATTGTGCTGAAGACATTCTTTAATCAAACCAGGAAAAAATTAGTGTGAAATGATTAATACGGGAGTCCTAGTTATAAATAGACTCTAAAAGTTCATTTGAAAATGCACCATTTGGAACTCAAAATATATTTTTCAACTTCACCGGTATTTCTCAAGCCAGAGGCTGCAGTCCCTTTGGGGTCTTCACTATTTATGGGCATTTTTTTTTCAGTTTGACGTTTTCATTTTGATCCTAACAGAACAAACATGAAAACAAATACACTTTTATCTTGCATAATGGCGAACCATGTCTTTGTGGTAAAAAATGACATTTGAAATACAGTAAATAGAATATTTTAATTTATTTAACTTCATGTTTTTCGGACGGCAGTCTATAAATTATTGGAAAACCTTGAACCTATTGAATCGTTTTTTCTTCAAAAAGAATCTATATCTTACTCAAACTGAGCAAAAAACTGGCATAGACCCAGTATTGCAAATGGTAAAGTTTCAAGGTTAGATTACAAGAAGGTTATTTAGCTCTTAATCCAGCTATATATTAGGTATAAATTCCTGTGTCCAGGAATAAGGGTCATTTGTTAGAAGAAGGACCGAAAGAGAGGGAGGATGTTTCCTTATCTTTCTTTGGCCACAAGAAAAATTTTAATATGATTTGTCTTCTTCTTCTGCCTTCTTCCTTCTCTGTAACTGTCTCCCAGATCCCAAAGTTATTCTCCCCTAATCCTTGGAGTTTTTTTGAGCCACACCAACTCCCCTACAACAGGTCTTCATTTGAGGTACAGGTATTCTATCTCACAAATTACTCCATGCTCCAAAATGATCACTATTCTCTCTTTCACCATGAAACACACACATACACACACACACACACTCTTCCATTAATTCAGCGGAGCATCTCTCAGAAGGAAAAGAATCTGACTGAATTAACTGATATTGAGGTGTGAATAATCACTATACCACTGATAAATCCGTAATTATTAAGCTATTCCTGTTTTTCAAAACTTTTTTCCACTTTCTCCAAATTTGAGCAAGCAGTTTTTAAACCTTCCAAGTTTTTATTTGTTCATTTTGTTTTTAAATCTCTTCAATGGCTTTCTTGGCTAAATATTTGATACATGCAGAATGGCAAAGGCGGAACTTTGGGCATTTTTAAGTTAATATAATAAGCAAAAGTAAATCAGAAGCAGTCTGTAAATAATGTATAAATTCAGGGGTTACCGAGGCCTGACACACTGACTTTTGAGATGTTTTGAGCAGGCTCACTGGTGACCAAGTTGCTACCATGGAATGGAATGAACTATGCTCCTACGAGTCGTGTTCTTCTAGTTTCAGAGAGTAACTTCTGCAACTGCTGAACTCTGGTAGCTCTAAGTGTGTCATGGTCTCACTACATATCACTTGTCACTAATTGGCAGCAGCTGCTCCAGACAGACCTGGTCTTGGCAAACAGACTGAACGCTTTTCTGTGCCCTTAGGAAATCTGTCTCTCCAGGTGAGGCTGGAGGCCGTGTGCAGAGCAGTGTGTTGAGTTTGTTTCCCTGCTATTTGGCCAATGGATAAATTAAGGACCTCAACATTTTAGTGTCACTAGTCCACTCTTTCAGACATTCTGAAAATAAGCACTTTTCAAACATGATATATATATTTTTCAATTCCCGATTTAAGGGCCATGCAGCATTTAATCCACAAAATAAACGAACATAACTCTGAGAGCTTAATGCAACTTGCCGTAAAAATGAGGTTAATGTCCAATTTCTCATAGCATTGTTAGCCAGTCGTCCTTGCTAGATTCAGATTCACTGTTAAAAATGGGGAATACAGACTCATTTTCACTAAAAGTTTAAGAAAAGACGCTGACCTTCATTATTATAACTTTTCAAAGAGCCCGGTTGCCACTAGAGTTCCAATATCAGTAACTTTCCAGAACCCTAGACCACCAGTGATCTCATTTTTAATGTTTTACTCTTCTTTATAATATTATAAAAATGAATCTTATTCTGTTTTTAATCACAAGCCTTATCCAGCAATCAAGGCAGGTATATAATAAGCTCAGCTACTCTGTAAATCTAAACATTCCCTACAAATGGAAAAGATACAGCCTGGGCTCTCTGATTGTTACCAAGGTGACTATCTAAAATGAAAATCTGATTAACCCTTTTGCTGCCTGGAACTACCCATGTACCACGTTAGCTGACTTCCCTGCACTTATCTCTCCTTTTCCCCCTCCAGAAATTCATAATTGCATTGCTCCAGAGTAGTTATGCTCTGGTTATCCTATCTGAGAGGCCTGTGATGGGTGGTAGTCCCATCTGGACAGCTGAGTGGGGTGGCTGCCTCATCACAAGGAAACAGCCATTAAAACAGAGGGCACATGATTTCCTGCTTACTTAAGGCATCAGTTTGGTAAAATCCTTGACAACTTTAAAGGATTCCCATTCAATAAATAGCAGAGTACTACTGTATTTTTCCTTTCACTCAGGAAATGATTTGACAGTAAAAGCTGCATGTTTCACAAACATATTTTCCTCAACTATTTTTGAATGACATTAGCAACTGTTAACATTTGCTAGGAAGAATAATATTTCAAAGCATTATGCGAGTTTTAGCCAAGAAAAAATATCCATGAGGCACTGTCTATTCTTTTTGTACAGTTAAACACAAAAGGGAGTTCAACAGCAAAGGGGATGGGGATAAGAACACATATTTCCATGTAATTTTGACAACGGGAGGCTGTGCACTAGAAATTCATTAATAGTTAGATTTAGAAAACGAAGTCGTGTAATAAAATTACATGAAAATATCTGTACCTTTCAAAATGCATTATAAGCATTCAAGGTTCTATATAAACATCCATTCCCCATTGCTTCCACGCCACTCCCCGTCCGAACCTTTCTAGAAGGATGTCTTGATAGTTTTCACCTAGTTTCTCTACTGGAGGCAAAATGGCCCATTTGTTATTCCCTACACATGGCTTGATTTCTCCCTTTATCTCTGGTTAGGCCATTCCCTCCATCCTGAATTCCCTCCCTGCTCCTCTCTACCAATTCATACCCATCACTTCCTTCAGACCTTGTTCAGCTCTCATCACCCCGAGAAAGCATTTCCCAATTAACCTCCCTGCCTCAATGCACCCTTGTATGTCCCCTGGGAATACGATTGTACTATGCCATTTTGTACTTGTTGATATAATGCTTGTAATTGCTTTTTCTTTTTTTTATTGTGTCCCTGTCATTGCATTTGCTTTATTTCATTTGTCTACATTTTTTTCCATCTGCCTCTGCTTTCCTTCTTCAAATAGTCTTTTGATTTTTGGCATTTCGACAGCAGCATCAATGTACTCCACGCTGGATAGCTCACCAATAAATACGTTATGACTAATTAAAAATACTTAATGCTCATAAGTCAGTTTAGCTTTCTATAGTTTTAGTTCTTTATACTGAATTTTGTAAACTAATAGCACCTCCAAAGAATGGCTCTCAAATCTCAAATCTTCAGCTCATAGCCAATCTTCCAGATCCTAGTCTTCCTTTAAGCATATTTCTTCCTGGATGTTGTATTTCTTTTTTCGTACTATCATGTCAAACTCAACATCTAAAATGGAAGTCAACTCTGTAAAAACCCAAATTTCCATTCACATTTACCTATTTCTATTAAAATGACCAATTTAAAAAGCTTTTATATGTATCTAGCATTTCTAACCTTTAAATACATTCAACTTCTACATATGATATTTACA
The DNA here is from genome assembly GCA_031878705.1 of Tapirus indicus. Taxonomy (NCBI): domain Eukaryota; kingdom Metazoa; phylum Chordata; class Mammalia; order Perissodactyla; family Tapiridae; genus Tapirus; species Tapirus indicus. The sequence goes on from CM062935.1 coordinate 33,018,036, forward strand.
TATGTATCAAAAATGCTTGATACATTAGTGAATTACACTTTTGGTTGGGGGTTCACACAAAGTATGCCATGTGCCTTGCTTATGGTTATTAATAACTGAAGTCAGCATGATCAAAAGTGTAAAAGAACAGTAACATGGAACAATAACCAAGAAAAATTCATTTTGAAGATATTTAATTAGCTGCCTATTTGAAAGATAATCACTACATATAACTAAAAAGATATGAAAAAACTAGTTTAGAGGTTGAGATCTAAAGCAATAACGATGGCTACAAATTTAGGTAGGTAAAGGAGAGTGAACATGGAGGATTCCTTAACTGGGAAAGGCTTTGATGAGTACAGTGAACTCTGATGTCCAATTACCTGGTGGAAGGTGCTCAGCTTAGTGAGATGATAAGGGAGGCCAACTGGTGCCACAAATAGGCAACTTTGGACAAATGCATTTAACTCTTTAGAGTTATAGATCCTGTCTCTGTGAAAAGAATGAACTAAGGGTTCTCAAAGGTCATGTCACTTCCTCTTGTAGCATTTTATGGATCTAAACATAACTCATTAATTGTGGGATACAAGACATTAATCTATGACAGTGAAAGTGAGAGGACATCAGGATCCTTCTCTGTTCCCTTCCTCTTTTCTCAGATTCTTCATTTATATAAGACAGAATTTATTACATTTTAAGGTACCTTCTCACCCAAAGGCATCTGTACTTCATCAATCAACCAAGTCTTAAGTTTAAAGGGCAAGGTTTTCATCATGGAATTTCAGGTCTCAACCGATGGGCGGAAGGGAGAATTGTAAGGAGAAAGGGAGATGGCCACTTTACCTCTAAAATCACACTATTTAGGTGTTACCTTCTTGCAAGGCAATCCTGTAAATCTATAGAAAAAATTTTAAGGGATGGCTGAGGAAGACAGAGGGTCAAACAGTATGAGAAGATCTGAGGGACTTATGTAGAAATCTTAAAGTCAAAGAAGGGAAAATTTTGTTAGCTTTATTAGAAAGTTAGCATAGTTTTATGAGAGGAGTCGCTTATTCAATCCAAGGAGAGTATAGCTGAGGATAATCTGCAGGGAGATAAACGTCAGTTAAAGACAAGACTTACTTTCTTCTCCTCACCAAAAACAAACGAACGAACGAACGAACGGTGGAATGAACCGTGAGCAGGGTATCAGAAACAGTGCTTCCTCTAATTAGGCGTGTGATCAGCTAGGTTGTTTCTCAAAGCTTCAGTTTCCTTATTTAGAAAATAACGATTAGACTAGGTTTCTTCAAGCTGTCTCATTCTGAGATTTGGCTATATTAAGCCAAAACGGGAATGTTACCAAAAGATGACATAGAACTTTCCAAAAGGAGATAGAGAATACAGCCTGTAATAGTTTATTACTAACATAATGACAATAATGGTTAGTGTTTACTGAGTGCTTACTCTATGCCAGTTTTTGTGCTTTGTACTTCACATACACAACCTCTTTTAAAATTCACAAAACATGTATGTGTGTTATATTAGTATTTCTACTCACAAGATCAGTCAAATGGGGCACAGAGAAAGATAAAGTAAGTGTCCCAGAGCCACAAGCTCAACAGTGATGGAATCCAGATTTAAGACCAGGGATTTTGACTCCAGTGCCTGAGCTCTCCAGCACCAAACTATACCAACTCAAATTAAAATAAGATCTGAAAAATAAAAGCATATATATGAGAAGAATAATGGATAAAACACATAACCAGAACTAGAAAAAAACATTTCCTGGAAAGCAATATAATAAAATATGTCCTTTGTTAGGATGCGAAGAGATAATATTTAAAAGCAGACATGAAAAACACTGATAAATATTTGTTTCATCTCTGTCTTCACACATACACAAAAATATCAACCATTTTTGTTTATTTTTTTTGTGTTTGGTTTACTTATTTAGAATATAAATAAATATGTGAGAGGAAAAACAAGAAGCTTAATGGGAGAAAGAGAAGATGAAAGCAGTTTTTAGAAAAATGGTTAGTGTTTAAAACTAAAGGGCCAAGTCACTTAACACACAAAGTAAGTTGAGAAAATGTCAAACTTTGTTGCATACGCCAACAATCATGATTAGAGGCAACATGAAATTCAAGACCAAGGAAGAGCTCATATGCAAAACATAACCTCAAATCTAAAACTGTTCTAAGCAGCCAAGAAATATGCCTGAAAAATACTTAAGTGAGTTATACCAAATTCACTTATATCTTTTGGAAGATAAAGGGCATTAGATAAAGATAAATGTAGTGTTGCATTGGACAAGTCTCAACACAATAATATAATTTTCTCACCCCATTTTCTTATTTAAGAATGAGAAACCAATCAAGCTTCAAGCGGATATGACAAATCTTTACTCGCATTAGATTAAAAAACTATTTCACATGAAATACTCAAGAAACCTTAAAAGATACTAAAATATGCTTTCTCCAAATCAACACAGAAATTGATTACATGGGATTTTCAAAGAATAGTTGCTTATGGCTCAACATCAGTGTTAGATGGAATCCACAACTGTTAGTCCTCTGTCTGGGATTATTTATCAATTATATTAATGATATAGATGAAACAATAGATCAGTTGCTAATTTAATTTGCTGGCAACATAAACTTGGAAGGAATCACTCTTTTCAGATACAGTCATATTTACTAAATACCTACTCTATTTCAAATATTACATAAACAAAAGTATCATTTTCTTTTTTTAGGAAAAATCTCTTGAAGTAATTAATAACTACTTTTCTTTGTTAATGAAATCGAAGCCCAAAAAATAATTTACTCAGGAATGAGAAAGGGAATGGAAATTAACATTTATTGAGCTTCCCAAGCACTATGCTAAGACCTTTTAAAAATATTATTCTGGGGCCGGCCCAGTGGCATAGTGATCAAGTTCATGCACTCTGCTTTGGCACCCTGGGATTCAGGGGTTCAGATCCTGGGTGCAGACCTATGCACCACTTGTCAAGTGATGCTGTGGCAGGCGTCTCACATATAAAGAAGAGGATTATGGGCATGGATGTTAGCCCAGGGCCAATCTTCCTCAGCGAAAAGAGGAGGATTGGCAATGCATGTTAGCTCAGGTCTAACCCTCCTCACCAAATGAAAAAAAATATTATTTTGTTCATTCATACATTCAACAAATATTTATTGGGTGTGTTCTAGGTGCTGGTGACATATAAAAGATAACTGTCCTTATGGAACTCTCTTGCTAGGGAGAAAAAAGAATAAACACATGAATAATAAATAAATGTAATTTTAGGTAGGGCAAAGATATAAAGAGAAAATGACAGAGCTTTGTTCATTTGGTTGGTTTGTTTTTTAAACAGTTGTCTAGAGAAGGCCCTGCTGCAGACAGTATATCTGAGTACTTCCGTGAATGAAGTCAAGGAGTGAGCCATGTGAAGATCTAGAGGTGCAATATTTGAGGCAGAGGGAACAGCAAATGCAGAGGCATCAAAGTGGGAATCTGGCATATTCTATAACAGCAATGAGACCTACATGGCCACAGTGAAGTCAGCAAGGCAGAGAGCACAAGAAGATGGGCAAAGAAAAGGCCAGATCGTGTAGGGCTCTGCAGGCCAAGATGAAGTGTTCAGATTTTACTCCAAGTGTGGACGGTTTGGGGGATGCCATACTGTGATTTATATGTTAAAATACCATTCTGACTGCCATGTGAAGAACAGTTTCTAAGGGACACAAAGAATAGAAGGAAATGAGTTAGGAGGCTACTGATGACACCTGGTGAGAGATGATGGTGGCCTGAAGCAGGATGATAACTGCAGAGGTGGTGGGAAGTGGTCAGATTTTGAGGATGAATATTACTGGACTGCTGGATTTAAAGTCAGTGAAGAAAAGAGAGGAGTCAAGGATAGCTCTCAGGTTTGGGGTCTTAACCACTGGGTGAACACTGGTGACATTTATCAAGATGGAGAAAATTCAGAGAACAATTTCAGGGTATATGGCTTGGAGTTCTGATCTCTACATCTTTATTGTGATGTAAAGTTGTCAAGTAGGCAGTTAAAAATATCAGTTTGGAGCTCAGAGGAGAGGTTGGGGCTGAGATTTAAATTTGCCAATTATTAGTTATTTGATGGTAGTTACAGCCATAATTGAAGTATGAAATCATCTAAAGAAAGGAGTAGAACCCCAAGGTCAAGTTCTGGTATTTACCACCATTTAGAGGCTAAGTTCTCAGCCAAGGAAACTGAGAAAGTGCATCCAGTAAGGTCGGGGAAAAGAAGAGCAACCTGTCATGGAAACCAAGCTACGAAATTGTTTCAGGCGGGAAGTAGTGATGGACTAAGCAAGATGAGGCTCACTTAAGCCTTACAATCAAGCAAGATAAGAACTGGACTTCCACCCACTTCTTTTCTTTTCAGATGAAGAAACCGACGTTGCAAGAGGTCAATTAACTTTATGAATGTCATACTGCTAATAAGTGATACAGCTTGGACTCATTCCAGCTCTGTCTGATTCAAAAGATCATGATTTCCATGATTTTAAAGAGTATACAGATATTTAAATATAGAGATAAGAGCTATTACAGAACCATACTGAGTTGAACATTTTGCTAAGTCTAATTCACAACTGGGGAGAAAGAAACCATCTAACAATTAACAGTCACATTTTGGGGGAAAAAACCATAAATTCACAAAGATGCTTGTCCTTACCACAGTTTCTCCATATTGTTAATTTTGCAGAACCATTTGTCACTGCACGTTAATAACCTTGATATAAGTTTTTATTCTGTCCTCAGACTAAATCAATTCTCATGTTATAAAGATTTACACTATGGTATATCTTAATAACCCAGTGATAAAACATTTGAGCATCCCTGTATGCTATAAACAAGAATCTGTGTAATTGTAGATTTGTACACCATTGCTATAAAATGCTCTACGCCAAGTCTTATTTTATGTGAGGTAACCAAAGCTGAAGCACCTTTTGGTATGAAATCCTTTCGCTATTGCTTAACACCATAAAATTTTTGGCAGCAAAGAGTTGCCATATGGGGAGAGGATGCGTACCACTCTACTATGCAAAAACCATGAAATGAATCACAGTGATTCGCTGTGTATCACAGCACATTTATAAGTCTTCCAAACAAAGTTTAGTTTGTTACTCAGACTAAAATAAAGCTCATTAAAAATAATTTATCAGTAAGCTTTTTGGAATAAATTCCTTAACTGGGGAGGATATTATACAAAATGTGACTTGATTTTATAAGTATCTAGTCTGTGAGCTTCAGGCAACAACAGTGATGATGAGAAAGCCACAAATGCCTCTAAACTTCTGTGGTTCGAATACGTCATCTACCAGTCAAATAATTTTTTATTGAAATTTAGCCTAAAGTATACCACATAAAATATTCAGTGCTAGTGCATACCATTGCCAAGTTTGAGGCCAAAATTATCTGAAGAAAGTCAAATCTGTCACAGGCAAACATACACATAAAATGTACACAATTTATGTACAAACGTACACATACGTGTCATACATGAGGCATTTAATGTACTAATGCACTCAAAATGCACAATAGTTATAAAACCACTATCAGACTATAGACTCGATGAAGCTAATTTTGGATTCTTGAAATTCATCTGGGACAGGTTTAAGCTAATGCAAGCTTCTCCTCTATAGTATGTCAGGTAGGAAATAGAAGTGGTAGCAATAAATATCATTAGGCTTTATTTACTCAAAGTTGAATATTTCTAGTTATTGGACAAAGAGACAAACTCAGTATTTTACAAGGCAGCACATCACATATTTATATTGACTAAAGTCTACCTTCCTATAATTGTATTCACAGAATAAAATCATTTTTCTACATGAGAGGCCTTCAGATTCAGAAGGCAGTCTATACTGCTTCCAATTGTAGTGGGCACTTATGAAATCGTCTACCAGAATCTCTGTTTATCTGAGAATTGCTTTTCCTTTACTTTCTAGCCCTAGTCCAGGGATGGGCACCTCTCCTGTGCTAAGACAATAAGCCCCTCCCCTAGGGTTTTTGATGACAGAACCAAAAGAATCAAGGGCAGATATCACTGGTGGGTACAACTATAAGCTGTCGAGTTCAGAGGTTTCTCCTCTTTGAAGGAGCAGTTGGAAAAGAGAGGAAGGAGAATGGAGCTGACTAGAAGAAATCAGGAGCCACAGCAAATGTTGAAGCTGTCCTGATGGTTTTTGAATCTTTGCTACTAATAAATCTTAAGGCCCAGTGAATTCCTCCTCTTGGTTTCCATAAGACATCCCACAGTTCTGATAATGAATTTACCTTTTTACTAAAGCTGGTTCAACTGCATTTCCATCACCTGTAGTCAAGAGTCCTTAATACATTCTCATTACTTCAACCAATGCTCATATGAAATAGAGCAGCCGAGATCTAAAATCTAGGCAACAACATCAACATTCTACAAAGACTCAGAATTTTCTATTCATGTCTAAATCCAGTTAATTAGGGGACAAGCCCAGAGAACAGGTGATGAATTCTCTGGAGTGCCCTTATAGACTTTCCCAAGCAATAATGGAACTAGTAGCTGCCATCTGTGGGCCCTACCATGTGCCAGCTACTGGGCTCAGCATTTTCATATGTTATCTTGTTAATTCCCTGGCTTAGACATCTTTTGGGTATGTTCAGAAGAATAAAAGGACTGTTGGCTATTCCCCGGAGCCTTGCAGTATGGAGCATGGCTTTAGGTGGTGATGGAGAGAAATGACTCTTTGTCAGCTGCCAAGCGTAAGTTCAGGGGAACAACTGCGAGGGAGAGAGGGCAGAGGACGATGGCTCACCCATGGAACCCAGGAGAGTTTGTCATGGAAGTCTGTTGGGCTGAGAGGAGAAAATTAAAGCTGAATATTGAATGATGATATAGAACTCAGCACAAAATAAAATATAAGAATATGTCTAAATTTATTCTCATTTTAAAATGCCCATAGTGAATATTAAAAGGCATTATTTTTTTCAGGAAATCTGACAAAACACTGCAACAATCATGCTAAAGTCTGAAGGATTTAGTCACCAACAAATATTCCTGAGTTTATCTTAGTGTTATTACTTGTAAACAAGTTTCTCGTCTTGAATTAAGATTATCACTATAAAAACCTTAGATATGCATTATAAATAAACCACAATAACACAACACATTATACTCTAAATCCATAAACATCATAACAAATGAGGTATAAAAATGATTTCAACATTTCAAAAAAATTAAAAATGAGCAATTGTTCCCCAAAGCTTTTTAACATATCAATTATAAAACATTTTAAGTGAAATAAAAGAAGGAAGAATGGAATAAAAATAAATTAGTGAAATCAAGGGAATAAAAACATTAAAAAAATACATCAGGGGCACATTTTGACCAATATTTGTCATTCACCAAGACATACTAACTAATTGAAAAAGACGAAATCCCTTTTTTTTCAGCAGAAACTCAATGTTTCAAATTATCTCTTTTTGTATGTGTGCAGCATTTCTTTACTTTTTAAAAATCTCTCTCCTGGTTTATAAACTTGAAAGGAACAAAAAGGAAATAATCTCACAAAAATTTCACAGTATATTTTATTCTAAAATCCATAAATAGACAAACTGTAGCCCCAAAACACTAATACTGATCATGGTAAACAGAAAGCTTTGGGGTGTATTTTTTATTATCAAGTACAACTTTGTGTTTTAGGAACATCTGTCTTCACACTATAAACTAAAATCAACAGGAATATACTATCTTAAATACTTGAGCAAAACTCAGAAAAAGATACAGTAAGCAAACATCGTGGTCGGCTCAGCAGTGATTACCAACTCATGCTCCAAATTCACTATAAAATGAAAATCAATATTTCCACAAGTTCCTGCAACATAAAAGATAACCTTCATTGATTTTTCTAGACTTAGGCCTCTCCGATAAAATCTAATATAAATTTTCAACCATGAGGATTTGGATCAGAGCGGGGGTGATAAGTCCTGCACATCTCTTAAGAGGTGGAGAATTTTTTTTTTTAAAGTGCACGTTCATACTATTTATAATTTGCCCTGTGCAAGTGAAAGCCTTTTCCACTAGTGCTATCAGGAATCTCTTCTAATTTTTATTACTGTGAGGCTAAAGCCTGTTCCAGATAATTTGGAAATTTCAGGGGAGTTGTGATAGGGCTGATGGTGCAGCCCTGGCTGACTTGAGAAAGGAGCTAACCGGTAATAGGGTCCATGGCTGTGCTGATTAAATGTTGCCATAGATGAAAGGCCTGCCATTGCCGCAATAAATTAACCAATCACACAAATCCCAAGTCAGTGCTAATCCTTCCTTGATACTCTGATCCTCTGATCAGCTCAAGGAGGTAAAGAAACTGGCTTGTGACGCTTGGTGCTCTAACCCCTGGATTTCATGTACACAACGAGCTAATGATATCTTGCTGACCAGTTCAATGGGATGAACTTCTCTCACAACCCTTAGGGGACACTACGGCCTTCTTGAAAAAAAAGAAAAAGAAAAACTGACAAGCAGATGGGAGGTTGTGTGTTTTACTAGGAAACTGCAGGCAAACTATCCAGCACTTGTAAACTAACATAAACATGAAGCCAAGACCAACACAGGACATGTTTTGTATCGTTTAGGTGTGGATAATGAATCAAAAAAGGACAAGGATCAAATAGAAGTGGGAATACTAAAGAAAGCCAACTGGGGAGAGTGGCATTTCAAGACAGCAATGCAGCCTTTAAAATTTTTTTCTTTGGTTCAATTTTGAAGCAGCTATCGGTTGAGTATTCCGGATTTTTCGTAGGTGCGCTTTTTGGATTTCTGCAAATTCTGTGAGAGACACGTTGTTTCATAGCACTCTGCTGGTGTGATTAGAATCTGATTGAGGAATAGACTCATTTAATCAATTAGCAGAAGGTCTGGCCACATGCAGTGTCTTCCTGTTAATTATGTGAATGTTGCCTCTGAAACAGAGTTCCTGAAATTGAGTCTGTGCAGGACGCATTAGTGGACTTCATAATTGGGGAAAGTTTTTTGTATATAGTAATTGGTTGCTACAAGTAAGAAGACTCTAGGGCTTTCCTCCAGGGTTTCACACATAAAGAGTTTTTGAAAGGACTTCATTATCTTTCTTGGTCAGTCCCAAGAAATTAAAACCAATTCTTGCATAAGGCAGATGTAGGAACAGGAGGAAGTTGTAGAAAACCAGCGTTTTAGAAATAAGACTAGAGTTTATTTAGTATGAGAAGCTGTAAGGTAAGGTAAAATACTTTTGTGAACATATATTGAATTATTTTATTTTTGAAGGGTGATGAAGGGAAGAATTGATAATTTTCCCGAAAGTTAATTTTAAAAATCTTCTACCTAGTCGGTAAAATTTAATCACATTTAAGCGACTTGATGAAGCAAAGCTAAAAGACTATGATTATAATTTGGCAAGTGGATATTCTAGGTTGAAAATTTGCTCATTGTGATGGATGGAAGCCCTTTATAAAAACAACGGCAATCATTCAGATCAATTCTCCTTCTTATAAAACTTCCCTGGATTTTAACCATCTTGTCATTCACCTTCTTTTTTATTTACATGATGATCATGTCTGGGTAGTACAGCTCTCTCAAGTGACCTTCCCAAAGGCAGTCCCTCCCACTGCTGGACTCAGAGCGAGTGAGTCTGGTTGTAAGGAGCAGATCTCACGGGAATTAATTAGTCAGAACACGAGAAGAACACAGCTTACTCCCTGCAAGGCATTCTGGGCCAAAATTGCAGAATAACACAGCCATTTCTGACCAAAAAGAAGCAAAAAAAAAAAAAAAAGACCTTTTTTTCCAAGAACAACAGATGTTATAACAGTCCAGAGAGGTAGTAAAGTAAGTTTTATGCAGCAGAACAACAGGGCTGGAAAGAACTTAAATAACGATTCTCTGTAGAATTTAATCCTTTGGAGTTCTGGTATGATGTCTTACACCTGCAATATCTATTCAAATTTAATATTTATCCTCATTAATTGTCTTATATAATGTAGTTATAGAGTAGCAGTACTATTAGGAATTTGATTCACTATCATTCCCAAATGAAAGGCACTATTCATGGGAAAAATTAAATAGGAGACCATTTAAAACATGCTGTAGCATAGAGAGATTTCCGTACGGACTTAGGATAAGGATAACTCCAATATATTATTATGCTATCCTTTTATTATTAAATTAAGATGGGTTGATACCACCAACATTATTATCAGAATATTTGTGTTGAATAGGATGAAAAACAATTGGAAATGGCTTACACTTACAAAAAAGAAAACAAAATTTTTCTCTGTACTCTTCTATCACAGTTCTTACTTAATAAAAGGCTGTGCCTTCATCAATTGTTAATGAGGATATACACAATATATTTACGAGAAAATCACACAGGTGAGAGGTTTAAGTCTGTTCTCTTTTTATCATTAACTCCCCCACACAAAGCCTTACAAATGACAAATATTTGAAACATATGTCCATATTCAGTTTTAAATAAGTAGGACTATTTCAGCATTTGGCATTACTTTTACCCAAATTATATGAATTTCCAAGATGATTAGACATATATACAGAAAACAAGATAGCATTTTTAAAACTGACCATATCAATTCCTGCCAATTCAAGGGTTTCTTCCTGATTTTCAGAGATGTTAAACAGAGCCCAAGCATAACAGGGTCCTAACATTCAACTTAAACCAAGAATTCAGCATCTATTAATAAATGCCCCGTTTTTCACGAGGATACGGCTTTCAGACATACTGGGGAACGGTCAGGATGCAGCTATTACACCAGAAGTGTCTTGGCAAATGGAAGCACAAATATACGAGCCTGAGAAATAGAAATATTTCAATGTATAATTTGAATTCTACTTTCTAAAGAACAATAGCTTTAACTAAACTTCTGGAGTAAAGAAACAAGAAACAATGGAGGGAGTAGGTCTGTCCCTTTCCTGGGCGCCATATTTTGAAAATCACCATAGACACTACCTTGCTTATTAGAGGTTTTTAGAGATAACGAGTCCCAGGCTCTCTCTCCTCAGTTGCTTTGTCTACTTAGTAATCTCATAATCACACACACAAAAAAGCAGATAAAGATCTGCATGAAAAAGCAGATGAAGATCTGTTAAGCCAAGATCTTCTCTGTTGTGAGTTGCTTTATGTGATGATTAGAGAGCAGTTAAATTCTTATAGGAAATAAATAACTTATCTATTATGAGCTCTTTTCTCACCACTGTTATGCAAAAGAAGTCCCAGATCCCCAATTAGACTAAAAAACTTCCAGGAGCTTTAGGATTGATGCTAAACTTGCAAAGGTTTTCACAAGAAAAGTAGAATACCTTCTTTCCCTAGGTATAGCATACCAGAGTAGTTAGGGAGAGTACAAATCTCTTTACAACTGGGATGGTACCAATAAGGAAGATGTAACCTTCATCATAAATGGGCTTCTTTTCTATTCCTTTCTTTATCTTTCTCTCTCTCTTATTTTATTTTTAAGAAAAATACAAAGGTGAAAGAAAAAGAGAGTAAAAGAAAAACCTCTTTACTTTTTCTCTGATTTTTAGCATCTGTTTTGCTTTCTCTCTTCTCTTGGTGATTTCTGTGCATTCATTTTTACTCCTTTTAATCTGACTACACTAGGCATGTAAACTTCAGGCATCCAAACATGTTTTCACCCATGCAATTCACTCATGGTTTCCATTCTGATATGGGCACCACTATTTGTCACAAGTGTTTACAGAATACAGAGCATTACTAGTCTCTACTAAATGTCAAAATGCTTCACCCATTTTGGTCAATTTTATTACATAACTGGTCATTTCTTTCTTTTTTTTTTCAGACAAAAGTAAGCTATCAGCTAATTTTGCTTGCTTTGCTTCCCTCTCACTTAGTTCAGGTTGTTTTAAAGTACACATAGATTCTGGATGATATTGGAAACCAATTATGGGATATTAGCAAGCGTCATTCAATTCTCTTTCAGGATTTAATCACGAAGAATACATAGATCAAAAAGATGTAAGAAGAAGTTAGGTGCCCACCCATGTGGCTAAAGCCAATAAAAGAGATGGTCTTAGCCATGAAGTTGATTAAAAAAAAAGTTGGCAAAAAAAGTTCACCATATTTACTGTTCTCTAGTCCATCACCACCGAATAGAAAATAAAATCCAGATTTCTTGTCCTGGTATGGAAAGTTTCCCATTATCTAGACACTATGTATTCTTTTGACCCTCACTATTAGCCACACCTCACACCAAATTGCTTGTGTTTCCCCCAAAACATTTGCTTGTCTCATGCCTTCATGGCTTTGTATATGCTCTCGCTTCTCCTTGGTATTTACATTCCCAATTTATTTGCTGAGTAAATTCATCCTTCAAAACTTTTCTGAAAATCACCCTCTAGAAGGCTTCCTTGGGCACTTGAGATAGTTAAATGTTTCATCTTCATACTTACCCTTAGTGGATAATTACCATTTTACGGCTGACCAGCATCTGGCCCAGCTTCTTTTGATAACAGCTCTCTCTGTCTTTTTTGGTAATTCTTCCATTGGACACACACACTGGAGTACCAATCTAGGGGCCCTTCCCTCCCTAGCCTAGTGGCAGAGATGTGACCCAGGCTAGACTGACAGGGCACTCCCTTCCTGGACCTAAATCCTGAACAAAGAAGGAAAAAGACCAAAACTTGTTGGAACTCACTCTTGTCTATGAAAGTGCCTCAATAAGAATGTACAATGGTTCCTACTATTAGACGCCTCCCACCCTCAAACCGCCTTGATTCTTGTCCTTTTCTAAACCTGGTTCTCTGACCTCCCACTGATTCTGTGAACTCCTTCATATCTTCCCCATAAATTCTGTTTCTGCCTAAGTTAGCCAGAGGTTGTTTCTAATGATTTTTTTAAAGCAACAATTTCTGTATATCCCTCCATCAGAAATCATCTTACTATGCTATAGTTACATGTTTATATCTGTTTCTTTCATTAGACTGAGCTCCTGGAAGGGAGAGACTAAATCTAAATCATTTGTATATCTTCAGCCCCTTGCACAGCGCCTGGCTCATGGTAGGGATTCAAAAAGTGTTGAATCAATGAAAGACTTAATAAGTGAATCATGATTAACATGAGTGCTGAAGAGGGCCATTATCAGAATGCAAGTGAAGGGAGGTAGGATAAAAATTAAAGTAGTTAAGAACTTTTAAATCAGACTTGAGTTCAAATCCAAGATTTGCACTTATTAGTCGAGTGCTTTTGCAGGAGTAACTGAAACCTCAGTTTCCTCATCTGTAAAATGGAAGAACTAGATAAGCTTCACAGAGTTATGGAAATATGAAACAACAAAACACTAACCTCAGCCCCTGGCACTAAAACTATTCATATTTGGGTTACTAATAACATGACTAACTATCACTTAGAAGTGTCAGCTTTTGCAATTTAGAACTGAGTGATTTAAAATAAAAAATACTCAAAATATTCTTAAAATTAAAAAAAGTCATTTAAAAAATGCTTCATTCTTTGTTTTAAAGGTATGATCAAGTTAAAATTTATCACCAGACCCGTACAGGGTGAAGAATCTTCTAGAAATTAATTTTCTGAGATACTGGCACCATATTCTTCCTAAACACAAGAGACATCAACCACAGGGAGGGTTACTGTCTTGAAATTAGGCAAGATAAACGGAAGTCAAAGAGCCCCAGAACAGAAGAGATGGGCTGATTTAAAAGGAATAACTCAGGCATTTTAGTTTAAAGATGTCTTTAAAGATCTTACTGCATTCTTTATCAACGAACAAGATAATCAAAATTTTAAGTTTTTACTACAATAACCCTGGGTCCCCTGGAGAATACTCAGTGAAATATGAGAGCAGTTTTAATACCTAGAAGCCCAGCTGCATTATAGGAAGGTCAGCCGAGGAGCAGTGCTGAGACCCGATGCCATAATGACTCCATATGGAGCCGGAGAGCAGAAAGGTAATAAACTTTCCCACGATGATTTCTTTGCTCCTTGCAGTACTAATGTAGACTGACAGTTGCACATCTTTCTTTCAAGGGAATTTCTTACTTGAAGAATCATGATTTTTTGCCAACAATGATTAAGATCTACAAATTCAAGTAAAGCACTGGCCCAACCTAAGAAAGCCGTGTGCAAGTGTGTGTGTGCATGAGGGTGCCAATGCACTTGTGTGTATGTTTAACATTTTAATGTAACTGATAGAAAGTCTGCACACTTTGACTTGTGCACAAAGATATTTTCCTCTTTTTTTTCTTGGAATGGAATACTCACTGAAGAGAAACTGGCATTAGCTTCCATGGTAATAAGATGACTCTAAATGAGGCATCTGAGGACAGAAACATTAGAAATTGGGGACAGCTGCGGACAGCAGATTTGGGACACTGGTATCATGTATGTAACAAATCTTTATTAATAAGTACATTAAATCCCATATTTTTCATTTATAACTGCTGCATAATTTCCTGTTAACACTTCATGTAAATTCCAGATAAGGTAATAATTTTTTTTTCAGAATTCTATTTCTGTTTCATTATATGTTCTATACTCTGCCCCACAGGTCAGTTGCATGATTGAAGTATTATGCCTCATTAAAATTCCACTAGTTAAAACATGGAGACAGAATTTTGGTAATTCTTTTCTCCATTACTAGAATTAACCGTTCCAATACATTCCTGAGCTCCCTGAACCTCATAACTTATGTATACATATACACTCACATCTACACCATTAACAAGTTCTTAAATATACACACATATAAGAAGCATATGTAACACAGATATATGCTGGTCAAGGGGTCTCGATGTCCTAAACAGAAGGCTGTTATCTTTCTTTTGCTCCAGTGGCTGAAAATCCTTGCCCCACCACCTCCCAGTTCAGTATTTCTAGCTAGCAGCTGCTATCAGAAACCTAAATAACAAAAATATGCAAACTTGCACACTAATTCCCTTTGGAGATAGATCTTGGCTGCAGCCCTGTCATAAATCAGAGAATTTCGATATGAAATGAGGCAAGCAGCTCTAATCATTTCTGCATTTCAAATTGGATCACTGGCTCAATCACTGGGCTTTTTTAAACTGCTTGCCTAAGAGCAAATGTGAGGCGGGAGATAATTCTGAAGACATCTCTTCTTTTGTGGCCGTAGAACTCTTTTAACTGTTTCAAGACTGAAGGCCACATTTCAGTGATAATAGCACAAATCTGCTGGGAGAGATATGGATCCTTCAAGACATCTTCCTCCTCTTTCAACTCACAGAATTCCATCAATATCTGCATATATTATATATATTAATATATGTGTGTGCATATGGGTTTTGTGTGTCTAAAAAAGAAAGTGAGAAAAAAAAAAAAAGAGAAACATCTGACATATATCCACAGTCTATTTCTCCTTAGAATTTCCTGTTTTTGACACAAGGCAAGTTTCACTTGCACTATGAGATAGTTAACATTTTTAAACTGGGAGAATGTATTTCAAATCAAATGAAATTGTACCAAAAAGACTTTGGGGTTTCAAGGATGGCCTGCTTGCTGATTTGGCCACCCTTCAGTAGCCAAATGAGAAATAGGAAAGTCCTTTAACCTTCCCAGATGATTTCTGAGTTCTTATTATGATTGCCTTTTTATATTTTCACATCTCAGAAAACGCTTTAAAAACAATGTATCAAGGGGAAAAAAAGCAGAAGGAAAAAAGCCTCCGAGGCAATTACTGAGAGTAAAGAATCCTCTTGACCTTTTGGTATTTTTGCTTTGAGTCTCCCTATTTCTTATCCAAATGATACTGAAGGCTTGTTGCAGGTTTCCTGTGCTCACTACAGTGCTTTGAAAAGGAATTTAACTCTATTTTTCAGAGGGTTTTTGTAATGCCTTGTAAGCCTAATAGTGATCTGTTGAAATTTTAAACCTAAGCTGCTTGTGTTTTGAGAACAGAATAAAAATGTTTATCAAATTTTTCTTTTACACAGTTAACAAACAAAACAAGCCTGCTTTATCTGGTGTTGATTTTTCTGTTCTACTTTCAGCTTTAAAGGCTGACATTGTATTTTAATTCTGGGGACCCTGGACACCAAATTTACCATTTCCTTGTTATTAATTTTATAAAGTGGGAGAGTGTTGATGTCACGCTGATACAGGTATTGTAGTACTTGAATACTACTACCTGCGTTCTGACTATTGGAACCTAACAAAAGATAATATTTACTGGGTATTTTATGTACAGCTTTATAAGTTGCATTTCTACTCAGCAACATGAAGATGATTGTATTTTTCCTGCATACTTTCAGATTCATTAAGATAATCCAATTTTTGAAGCTTATCAAATAATATAAAAATCAAAATCCTTTAAATAAAATTTTTATAACGTGAAATTTTAGCATTTATTTGACTTTTTATTTTTCTTGCATACAAGTTTAAAATTGTATTAAACACTCAGACATTTTTTTCCAATGTGTTACTTAAAAGCTATATTGAGAGTACTGTCTTTGTAAGATCCACATCTGTAAGAACAAAGTGTTATATTTTTCAAGAACTACTAAACCCTATAGTTAATAAACAAATTTTGTGACAAAAAAAAAACCTCATGAATAACAATGCTTAAGTAATCCAACTTAGAAAGCAAAATTATTTATTAACATTTAGGCGTCGCTTGGTTTTTGCTGTTGTTGCTTTTTTTTTTCAAATAATTAAAGAAGAACTCCACAAGGTTCTAAGAAGTTCCAAAAATTTAATCTCATGAATATATAAAGTTTATTGTTTACAACCCAGTTTGTGGCCTCCACAGAGAAGAAAACCATCAGAATCAGCCCACTGATTCATAACCTACATTTACTTTTTTCTTTATCTGAAAACATTCAGCTAAGGCTCTGAGCTTTAGTGGGGAGTTAAGTCTGAAAACCAAAGCTATTTTAAGAGAATGGGGGTGGTTGTTACCCCACTAACTTATCTACCCACAACTGATAAATACTTATAATAACCTTGCATTATCCCTCTAATCCCTCCTATTTTTATTTTCCTGGATAGGTCCCAAACTACTAAAAGTATGGCAGAACTATACTCTTTCAAGTCTGATATGCTTATTCCTAAAGTGCACAATGTGTCTTGTGTAAAGTGATTGAGTGGGTGTTGGTAACAAGTTAGCTACACTTCCACTGACATTTTGTGTGTGCGCACATGTGTGTATATGTATACACACACTTTCTTCTTATAATGTTACATGAAATTCCTCAAGGTACTGTTCCAACCTACCATAAAATCCATCCCCATCCAATATAGAGGACTCTTAAAGTTTTGGATACAAACATCTCTCTTCTTTAAATTAAATCTCTAACTCAAAAACACCTTTGGCTATATCTATGGCCTGCGCTCCCAAACCATTTTCATGACTTGAAGTAAACCAATGCACCATCTTAAGAATGAAATACACAAAACATTTTTAGTATATGTGTGGCTCAAAACAGAGGCACTGAAAGAGAAATCATAAAATTGGAGTGTGACACAAGTTGTATGCTATATGGCGCGTATGCATCTCAGCTGTAGCATGATTATTATCCTGCACAGGTCCCCTATCTGCAACAGAAGAAAGGACAATGACTTTGTATGGCTGGAACACACTGGAGGGGGTTTCCTAGCCTTGACACATCACAGTGACATCAGTGGAAGCTGAATTAAAATGTAGCTCTTCAAAGACAAAAAATACCCCTCACTAACAGTGCTAAGAGTAGTGTACACAGCACAAGTACATGTGACAGCATCAGGCTAGCCCAAGAGAAAACCAAGGCAAAATAATAAGTAAGCAGAAGAGAGCCACTCAGAAGCTTATTCAAAAAGAAAAGGGGAAGACAGCATAGTTGTAAACACAATGAATCAGAAGATGAGGTAAAGAGAAAGTGCCTAGAATAGGAAGAATATGAATGGCAGAGTGGAAAAATTAGGAAAAGAAAGAATAAAGCAAGAATATGATTGTGAGGAGACAACAAAAAACTAAGCAAATAGTAGAGATGACCTCTACAAGGTCAAATATAGGTGACAGAGGGCAAAGAAGTACTATTTACATTAATCTACATATTTCACAAACATCTCAAACATTCTGCCTGTTCAGAATTCAAATTTCTATGTTAAACAAATCCCTAGCTTTTCTTACCTTTAGGTTTTGTGAGCTTTATTGGCAAAGTAGCTGAAATTGTTTGCAAAAGTCATTTTTTCCGATTATGCATAAACCACCACCACGTGGCTGGTAGGTATTGCCAAGGTAGTCTCTTGGTTGAGGCTTATGAACACTATTGCTGTTTGACTTTAACAAAGTCTGGACAATATGACAAAATTAGGGAATGTCATTTTTAATCCACTGCTCCTGACAGTCATTCAAACCATGATCAAATGAGTCTGTTGTAACTTAATGGCACAAAAAACTTTTATATAAATATTGACTGTAAATTATCAAATGGGACTGAATAATTGGACTAGAGGGCAGTCCATGGAGTTTCGATTCTAAGACCGACTAGGGCCTGCTCTTGCCTCTTCACTGAGCTTTCACCTTTCAGGCGACTAACTGCTTTATAACATGTTTTGAGCTACTAAAGGTTTTAAAACATAATGGGACTAGGGATCCTTAAATCTCATTCAGCTCTAGGCACTATGGATCAGGTGTTTCTCCTCATTTTGGTCTGTGACCATGTTCTCAACAGGTCAATGAGGAGGGAGCTCCCAAGCCTACCCATCATCAGCTGTCACCTAAACTTGCCCCCTGACTGGCCTGACATACATCCTTACTCTAAGAATTTAGTAGAGGACTATCTTAAATGGCATCCTGCCTGTGCAGAGGCAGTGTGGTTAATCTTTGACAAAAGAGCATTCACATGTCAACAAAACAAATGCCTAATGGAAGGCCCTACTGCAAGAGAATAAAGTAGGCCATTCAAGCTGCCAATAAAAAAGAAATTTAGAAAAGATTGAAAGTTTGATTCCAGCATCACCATTTCCACTGAGATTGAAGTCCAACCCAACACCCAGTACCCCTGCGGCAGCCCCTAACTGGAGCTACACTAGGCCCCAAAGGGTCAACACGAAGAGTCTTGTGTAAGGATGCATTTTCCACCTGGAGGAAGAGGGAAGGGAAATCAAAACACTCCCTTTTATTCTGATGAAGGTTTTTCATACAAATCGTGCTTCCAAAATTATTGTGGAAAAGATTACTGAAAGAAGAAAAATATTTTTTATCTTCCAATCACTCTATTTCCTCTGCATTTACCGTAGGAATTTTTCCTTTTTCATACAAAAGAAGTATTCTTGGGTAATCATGAATTTTACCACACCAGAAACTGAGTTGGATGTCTCAAGGGAATTCACGTCTCTGCCCTATGTATGTAAGCAGATTAATCCTTAGATCAAATATTACCCAATGCATTTTTAATTTAATTCTTCTCTTGCTTATATAGGTTATAAAATAGGTTTATTCTTCAAATCCAACTAATATTTCAATTTCCTCCAAATGCATATATTATTACCAAAGATAACAGTCTAATAGCCAGTAAAGCAAAACAAACAAAAAAAGATCAAAGTTAATAGCTAGAAAAACAACATGTACAGATTTTCTTAACTTTTCCTGTAGCAGTTTTGTGTTTTCACAATCCACACTACTAATCTCTTAAAATATTCTATTCCAGTTGGAGACATCTGACAATGTCTAGAGACATTTTTAATTGTCACAACTGGATGGCATGCTACTTGTATCTAGTAGATAGAGGCCAGAGATGCTGCTAAACATCCTACAATGCACAAGACAGCCCCCACGCCAAAGAATTATCTGGTCCAAAATGCCAATAGTGCCAAGGATGAAAATCTTTTTAACCCATATTACTAATCTATACTTTCTGGTCTATAATTTGTAACACCGTGGAATAGTTCCATGGTTATTTGTGTTTTGTAGAAATGCTCCATATGGAAACCTGAGAAGAGACCTCTCAGCAATTTCTTTGTGAATTATACAGTAGCTGCTAGTACTTTAAAGGTAAGGGGCAGTCCACATTTTCACCATATATCGTTATTTTTCCTTGGTTTTATCACAGAAAAAAAGTATTTGGCATGCATTCTCATGTAGAAGGCATTTTAACTATTCTGATATATAGTACACAGTATAATGTCTACAGCTCTAAGTTTGAAATAAAAGGTAGTTCTTTTGCTTATAGTTAAAGTAGGCCTTTATTTTAGTGCCGTGTGGTGCCATCTTCATTTTTATCCCATATATGTGCCATTCATCTCAAAGAGTGTTCATCTCTGTACACAATCCTCAAAATAATTTTATCTGTTCTGGTTAAGCTTTTAATTAGACTGTAAACTCCCTGAGGGCAGGGATATTTTTTTTATTTTCTGTGTATGCTCAAAAAAATATTGTGGCTTAAAAGACAAATACTTTAGATAACAAGGTCAAAAATTTTCAAATATGCTTTGATATTGGATCAATCACAATAAAGAAATCCAGCAACTTCCAGAGAAGCCTCTAATGATCTTGCACAAAAACTCAGTTGCATACATTTCTCTCAGAAATGGGAAGTAATAGAAAAAAGAAGGTGTGGTAGGATTATTTCTAGTGCTAATCTCTTTTGACAACATTTAGAAGAAGTACCATTCATTAATCAAAACAAAATAAAAAATGGCATGGAATAATCTGCAGTACAGTTTGAAATGAACTAGGCTGATGATTTACTATCTCACCAAAATAGTTTTAAACTGACTAAAGAGTTATTTCATCCTATTGGACAACTCAGTGGTTCTTGAAGTTTGCCATGTTCTTTTTTGCCTGTAGGCCTTTGCACATTAATTATATCCGACATTTTCTGCCACCCCCAATAGACACACACACACACACACACACACACACACACACACACACACACACGCCTCAACCCCTCCCAACTCACAAATACTCTTAAACTAATTTATTCGTATTAATTCTACAGAAGATATCACTTCTATTTTTTTATCCCTAAATATCTGTTAGGTATTCTTCTAGCATACTATAGTTCCTCCTTTAGCACTTACAATATTATTGCTAATTACCTACTATATTGTAGTTGGCCACTTATTTGTCTGTATTTCCCACTTGAATATAATCTCCAGGACAATAAAATCAATGTCTATTTCAAGTACACTGAAATATCTTCAGTGCCTTATGACCACATCTGGCACCTTGTTAGCTAATAAATATCTGTTAAATTAACAAATAGATGAATGAAATAAAATACATAAACAGTTACTTTCTATGCATCCACTCCTACTCAGAGCGCATATACAAAACTTGGAACAGAGAGTTATGTTTTTAAAACAAATAATAAAGCAAGGTTGAGGTGATTTGGGATCTAGACCTTTGGAGAAGAAACTAGAAAGCACTGGTGCTGATACCAACAGAAGGAAAAGAAATAAACACAAAGCACAAACTTCAGAGGTTTATATAATATTATTCATCACAGCTGTTTTGTGCTTCCTTCTTTCAGAAGCATCACACTGTCATTATCATATGCCTAGTATGGAAATCCAAAAGAAAGGAATATTAAGGTATTTTAAAAACTTCTGTATATAAGTCAGATAGCATGGTAATGAATATCAAATAGCTGATAATTTGTGAGGATTACAGCATGAAGCATTGCCTTGTCTGGATTAGGTCCCAATGCTTCCCTGGCCCAAGTTACGAGTGGTATTATTTATTCCATCATACTTTTCTTCCCAAAAAGGGTCATTTGCTTTAAGTCAAAATTGGTAAGGAGAAAGAGCACAGGCCCCACTGCACAGTTTTTACAGCCATACGTCCCCTTATCATAAGCAATGTCCTACCTTTAAGGACAGACACATAGAGTTAGGAATAACAGCTCTGTTATCTAATGTGGTGTTTGCATTTACCTGATCATCCCAACTCTAGTGGTGAGATACAGAGCAGTGTCAGATACCTAGTATTTTTCAAGACATTGTCCAGACTAGTTTCACTGGTGCTTTATCGGAGGGTTTTATCAGGCCTCCACAACATAAGGGTTGCTACTATTTGCCAAGTTGGAATTTTTGTAAAATTCCTTAATTTTCTGTTGTTAATCCATCAAACACAAACACATGAAAACTTATCTTATTCTACAAGGAGAAATGATTGTTGGACTGAGAAGTACTAGGAGATAGAGGTTTGAGAGCAATGGGGTTGTGTTGCCTCTAGTTGACTTAACTCTATCAAAACCAGGCTACTCTGTGTTTTTGACACAAGAGGAAAAAGAAATCTACGCACAATACCAAACGCCCTACTTGCCTTTTTCTTGCCATATTCAGATTCAGAACCATTATAAAATAATTTACTTTCTTTAAAATACTCTTTCTTGTTGTTGTTAGAATATATACAAAAAGATATACTCTGTTGAGGCTACAGAGGCATAATTTTAGAAAATTTAGAAAAGGACAAAGTGAAAAACTTAAAAAGAGAATCAATAACTCTGTATTTCCAATGTTCACCTTAAAAGCATTTAGCATAATCTCTATAATTATGCTATTTTAGTTGAGTATACTCCTAAACATTGTTACAGTTTAGAATTTCTAAATATTTAAAAATAGTAATTTTTCATTTGTAAAATCACTTTTTTTGGTTGCCAAAAGTGGCTAAAATATAGGTCAGGCCCTTTCAAAAAATAATGCTAAACAAACAAAAAAGAAAATATGACAAAAATATATTTTATTTCATGAGGAATTTTAGAAATAAAGCAGAGAAATTTTTGTTTAACCTGCCAACTTCTTATAAACATTTTAGGTATAGCAAATAACCTTTTCTTACAAGGTTGTATGAAGATAGTCTGCAAGAGGGCTATTCCACGAGGTCTTCACTAGAATGGCTGGAGAAGGAGCGATGAATGGATGGGTGGTGCCGGTTCAGAGTCCTGAGCCCTTCACTCGACTCCAGTAGGGTACTCCTCTCATTTACTTCAGCGCCTTTTCTCCAAACCAGCACTTCCGCCCACATGTTTATTGTCCAACCCTCTGGGAAGTCACCTTTCATCAAAAGAAGTGTGCTAATCTCCCCCAGTTTCGCTGCCATTGGCACCTCTAGGCCCCTTTGTGCTGCTCCCATCTGAGTATTCAGGAAAAAAGCTCTTACGACTCTCAACAATACAAATAGAAAAAAATTCCCTTTACTGTCCTGGCAGATGAAAGAGCTCATCTCAAACCCCGCTGCACAGACTTCAGTAATCACAAAATGCACGAACCCAAGAAAGACATCCTCCAATTTATTTTTCAGAGGCATATTGTAAATTTGTCGACTATTTTTTTCCTGTAAGCATTAAAAGGCTAAAGTTTTTTTAAAATGCAACTTATTTCCCTTCTCCAACATTTACTGTGCAACCATCTCCCAAACATTGTGAAAAAAATAATACTCAATATTGTTTTTTTATACATGAGTATATAACCAAACAATATATCACCAATAAATAACCAAATCATACATATAACAAAATATATCACTAAATAATAAGCAAATCTCATGAAGTTGGAGAAGTTTGGGAAAGTGGCAAATATGGATATTCCATTCCCTATTTCATTAATTTCAAAAAAATTCTGAATAAGTTCCAAACACAGATTCTAGTACCCAACAAGTATTAAAGAGCTTTGGCTTCATTGAGACCAAAGATGTTACAGTGCTGATTTCTCACTTTACCTTTTCTACCTGAATTTCCATTCAGCACAAATCTGAGGGGACCACCCAGATTTCTGGAAGTGTCTGCCTAAAAGAATTTTTTAATCACAAATCTATCGGATGTTGCTGACCAAAAAAAGGAATGTAGACAGTTGCAGCATTTGCTCCTTCCAGGCAGATAGATAGCCACATTAAAAATTGAAATCTGTTGCTGCCAAACACCTCCAATTTTTGGTATATTCACAGTATACATTAGATTGGGGTTTCTCAACCCTGGCACTATTGACATCTTGGGCCAGATTATTCTTTGCTGTGGGAAGCTAGCCAGTGCATTGTAGGGTGGTTAGCAGCAACTCTGCCTAAACAACCAGATGGCAGTAGCATCGCTTTCCTGCTCCTCCCTCCCCCACCCCCGCCACCAGGTTGTAACAACCCAAAATGCCTCCAGGCATTGCCAAATGTCCCTTAGGGACAAAACTGTCCCTGGTTGAGAACCGCTGAATTAACTGCGCTTCATTAATGAAGAGTTATGAAAATAGACTTTCCTTCTTTCTACTTCATTTTTCTGACCTAAATCAGTTTAAAAATATCATATATTTTCATCAGAATAGGATACCTACCTAAAAGCTAATATATCCAGGTGGGTTGTTCAGTAAAATTATGGTTTTCCCAGGACCTCTTTTTGTGCTTTTGAGCATAAAAGTACTTGAAAGAACCCTTGACAAGATGAACTTGTACAATCTCATCCAACAAATGATCTCACTTTGACGCTCACACTAACTTTACTATTAAGCAAAAACAGGCACATTTTCAAATATTGATTCCAACTAATGTCTGATCCTAACAGGCATGATCTTATCAAGGCCCTACTATAATAGAAGGAGTGTCAGAGTTAAACAGAATAGGCTGGGATAAGATCGCAATCTTCTTCACAATGATGTGATGGTATCACAGAATGGGGATCGTATTCTAAGTAATTATCATTAATAGATCCTGGCACATGAAAGAGCAGGCCTGACTGGGGTCTAAACAAATTTGAGTGAGATAAAACAAGGTTGCTGAGAATCATAGTTTAAGGCACTAGGAGTTCTTAAAGTCATTTTTCAAAGTTTAAAATACTAGATTTTAAGTGAACAGGGGAGTGTAGAATGATTTTAGCACAATGAACATCTAAGGAGAAAAATGCCCCTTTATTATTGATACAGGTGCATTCATTTGTCTTTTTCCCCATTGCATCCATTCTGGTTATTTCTATGCTTTGATCTAATTAGAGTATTTATAAACAGGTTAGTTCTTGCTACTGAATGAGGTTAAGTGCATTTGCTATTTGCAGCCTACCAGACATCAATCTGATAAATTAATCCCCATCACAAGAAATAGAAAAGGTTTGTTTATATTCCTTAAGTCCTTGGGTCAGCTTTAGTATATTCTTATGATACTATGTATGGCATCTGAATGCAGAAATAGTTCAAAAGTAGCTTTTTAAACTTTTAAATTTAAGATATTTGTACTGCACTTATTCACTCATTCTTTGGCCCTTATGCCCTAGTACACAAAAACTCATGATTATCACTTCATTGTTTATTTCTCAATAAAGTAGGGAAGTGCAAGCAATCTACGAAAAAGTCAGGATGCCTTTTTAAACTCATTAATGACAATTTAATAGACAATGGCATCTGGTAGAAGATTTTATCTTCTGGAAGGTCTGTTATATAAATCCATTGCTGCTCACTGAGATTTTTATGCTTGTTACATAGAGCTAAATAAATATTTGCATGAAAAAAGACACTAGTGATCATTAATCCAAACAATTAATAGAACAGAAATGTTTTTGCTAGAAACTTACTTTTTAACTCCGAATAAGTCACTACTCCTTTTTTTTTTTGTGGGGAAGACCAGCCCTGAGCTAACATCCGTCGCCAATCCTCCTCTTTTTGCTGAGGAAGACTGGCCCTGGGCTAATATCCGTGCCCATCTTCCTCTAGTTTATATGGGACGCCGCCAGGGCGTGGCTGACAGGCAGTGCGTCGGCGGGCGCCCGGGATCCGAACCGGCGAACCCCGGGCTGCCAAGCGCGGACTAAACCGCTGCGCCACCGGGCTGGCCCCACCTTCTTCTTTTTTAAAATAGAGATAACAAGTCCTTTGCTTACCACTATGACACACCATTTACTGTAAAGTAAACAATGTAAGGGGATTAATTAGTAAATGTGACCAAAAGGATATTTCTCTCAGTGAGTTTTTTCATATATATTGAAAGCATGATTACGATTATTACTAGCACTGTTATTATTCTTATTCATACTCTGTCCAGACTTTTCTGGGAAGGGGAAAAGCCAAACTATATCTTAGTTTGTGTTTCTTTTCTCAAATGGGTGATTAATTACAGGTGCTGAAATCTTTTGGATAATCACTGAGGATGAATGCATCCCTGAAATCAGCAGTACATAGAGAACTCTAAACGCTACTAGTTGTTAACATGGTAAAGCAAAACAGAACATTCTACACTTTGTATCTTGTCTAAAAATAATGCAGTCATTGACCTTAACCTTATCAAACTGGTCCCATCATCAAGGTCAAATACAGTAGTAAATAACTTCAGTTGGACATGAGCATACCATAAGTATTTATGATACAACTATATCTGTACCTTGCATTTTTCTACAGAATGTACTCACAAACAAAAATTAATATTTTTTCAGTAAATAATTTTAATTTTGAAATACATTAGTGACATTTGGCAAAGACTTAAGATACAAAGTTTATCTATCCACTGTTTAGTCTTCTCTTCACAACTTCCATTTCTGCCTCAACACCATAATAGACAATACAAATATACAATAAAATCTCTAAAGAGAACAAAACCAGCAGTTGTGATGGCATATTCCCTCATATGTTTGGAGATATTCTCTCTTTCATTTTGACCAAAGAAAAGAGGACGTATGGGAGGCAATTCAGAAAATCCTTAGACTCTAATTTTTGGGGAGGGACATCACTGATGGGCAATGGATGGATGGATACTGAGGCCCTTATGGGTCTAAAACCATTTTACATCTAGGTGACATCAGATGAAGAGACTGGAAGAGCACAGGTGTGGTGCTCGTTTTCCAATCTTGGAACACTTCACAAGAGTTAGCCATTGGCTTGGTTCACAGAATGGCAGGAATGTTAAGCAGGCACAGCTATATTTGAAACTCTCTTAGCAACTACCACAATGAATTCTGCTAATTCTCTTTCCAGTTTCCACTTTGCAACACTGGATTAAACAAAGAAAGGAAACTACTATCTGAAAAAAAAATTCATCAGTTTGTGGAAAGATACGTGGAAATACTGATATTTGTTCCTTCAGGCACCAAGGGGATTTATGCAAAGAGAAGGCAAATGCCACATAGTGAAACTAGGAGCTGACTCTGTTGCCAACAGGCTCATCACTATTTTTCATCTTTGTAACACACACCCATGATATGCTCTTTTTCTTCAGCCTGCTAATCAGGACAGTGGTACCTGATAGTGGATGACTGACTAAAGAAATGAAGATTGAACTTATTCCCTGAGGCACACTGTACCTCTGATCAAAGAGTGCACATGTGGCATCCTGAAAACGCAATCCCACTGCTCTCACCTCTCAACTCCCTGACACAGGAACCAAAGACAATAATCCCTATAAATCAGTGGCACCGTCTCTAAAGAGGGAGTGAAGAATTAAAGGGACAAATTTGGAGATCTGGACTGACCCAATTATATAAGTTCTTTTTAAAAAGTTTAAGGATACCTTTTACTTTCTAACCCAATTTTCCATATTCTAATCTCAATGACAAATTAAGAACAGCCATATTGGATGATAAATGCTTAAAACTAAGATAATCTGTAGAAAAATGAATAGAATATGATCCAGAAATTTCGCTGTATCACAAATGCAATGCTGTTTATTCAAGCATTTGACAGAAATACAGGTGTTAAAACATTTTTTTAAAAGTCTGCAGCACCTTTAATTACATTGTCATTAAAAAAAACACTTCCTATCTTTAGCTATTTCAGAAGTCATCATATTTCATTGAGTGCATGGTTAATAGAAAATATTCTAAAGAAGGCTTACTTACCATTTCATAAATAAGAGCACACAGAATAATAACAAACTTCATCCCGATTTAGGATCAGATTTTTAATGGCATAAAGAGCATTATAAATATCAATGGAAACTATAAAAATGTAATTAATGCCTGGGGAGTTATGAAGTTACCGCTCTTTTATCAGTTTTCCAGTATATTCAATTGCATTCAATATATAGCATTCTTCTTAAAGCATTATAAAGAAACTCAGCTCCAACTTAAGCAATTCTAGTGAGTATTCAGTCACTTCACAGAGGAATCTGCTTTATTTCTACACACCCCAATGATGAAAGTACCTCTCTGTTACCAATAGAGTCTTAATATTAATATCTAGGTGAAGTGCTGATGGAATCCAAGACTTTTACCATGTTAGGTTCACTAGCTAAAAAGTTTATTTTAATTCTATTATCTCACAATTGGTCAACATGGATTATGTAGATTTTGCGATGTCACATCTGCAAAATGGAAGCAAATTACTGAGAAACTATATATACATTACAAATACTCTCTATTATTTGATAGTAAAAAAAAACATCCACCTCACGTTACAATGCATTTCAGGAGAAACTAGGGTATAACTATAGAGTAAAATAAGGTAAGTGAAAGTAAGATTGTAGTAATTGGTCAGCTAAAACGGACTGTGCTTTTCTTTCTTTCTACCGGTTTCCCTTCAACTTTAAGATAACTGCAT
This sequence comes from Tapirus indicus, assembly GCA_031878705.1. Lineage (NCBI taxonomy): Eukaryota > Metazoa > Chordata > Mammalia > Perissodactyla > Tapiridae > Tapirus > Tapirus indicus. Next base: position 33,046,481 of record CM062935.1, read on the forward strand.
ATGCAGCACTAGCAAAAGATAGTGGCATAATCATGGGGCTTCCAAGACCAGTTCAACTGACCCCATCTCTTATCAACAGAGTGATTTAAGAATTGTCTTTCAGAAGATCTGCAAAGTCACAAAGCCAGAGCATGCACAAAAGAAGAAATCTTGACCTAAAATAAACACAGAACTAAAGATCCTCCTTCCCACGGAACTCAAGGCCCGGAACATGACCGGAACTTGAAAGTCAGACTCATTAGAAGCGAGGGGTCCCTCATTCAGGAAGATCCCCCACCTCATCAAAAATATTTAGAACCCTGTCATAAATGTTTAAAAGCTTATCATAAATGTTTGAAACCCACCAATCAAAACCTGTTCCACCAACATTTCTGTGTGCCAGCCTGTTCTCCCTAACCTCTTAAATTTCACCCCAAATCCTGAATCGTGGAGACAGATCTGAGGGCACATGCTCCATTCTCCCTGCAGATGGATCTCACAGAATAAAGCTGATCTCTTTTCCCAAAGGCTGATGCCGTAATTAATTGTCTGTTTATGTGCATAGGGCAAGAGAACCCCAATTTTGTGCAGTAACAGTTGGTGAACTCTTGAGAAGATGCAACTAAAATAGTAGGCTCCCCATTCTTTCAGATACTGTCAAACCAACTGAAAGGAGATGACTGTCTGTTTTCAAAGTCTTTAGTGGCCAAGGAGGTATAAAAATAATAATGAAAAGATTGAGAACCCTTTTCTCCCCTACAATGTGAGTGGTATGTAAGATCTGCAGCAAATCTTAGCAATACTTCATAATAATAATATTGCTACCAAACCACTCTATTTCCTAAGTCTAGAGGTAAACATTGAAAACTAAAGATATAATTTAGTATCCCTAATTTGATTAAATTGTTTGAATCCTGTATAATCATAAATACTTATTATACCATCTCGATGAAGGTTATAGACAGTTTTCAATAATTCAGCCTCATGGAGAATACAGAACAAGAACTGAAAACTCACAGAAAATCAAAAAATTTGAGAGAACACTTTGAGTTTTATTGCTTGCATCTTTTTTTTTCACTTTTTCTTTTATTCTTACCATATTTGCACTAACTAAATTGAATCTTCCTATAATGCTCTAGGGAGTCAAGAATTATAAACACCTTTTTCACCTTGCAGAATCATGTACTTAATATTCTAAGTAACCTATTAGAGTACTTAAAATATTCTTACGATAATTTGGCAATTGTGTGTTTCGCCATGAGATAAAATAATGATATTATGAGAAAGAAGTAATGTTAGAAACATTATTAATATTTATAATGTTGTCTAATCTATGATGGGAAAAATAATGAGTAAGTTTGTATAACTCACTCAACAATAGATGAGTGCTTTACTTCATGAAGATTGTTTTATTTAAGAAAGTTGAGCATAAACAAAATAAATTAAAATATCAATCTGTTTTGTTGGCTTAAAAGTCAACCATTTATTGTGCGTGTGTGTGAGTATGTGCATGCATATGTGTGTACCTGTGTGCTTGGGAATATGGCTTTTTGTGTGTAAGGTTTCTTCAAAGCTATATATAAATGCCATGGATAGAATTCAGTTATAGTTAAATATTCATATAAGAAGTAATTCTGTTTGATGAGAATTCAGATTTTTGTGCCCCCACTTCTTAGCAGAGTTTCTGATTTATAGTACATGCTTAATAAATATGAAGTTAAGTTTTCATTCAAGACATCTAGCACAACATATCGAACACTAGAGGAAGGAATGGATTTTAGGTATTCAATTGCTAGTAAGTAACAGCAGGGGAAGACCATTAAAATAGTTATGAAATAAGAGAAATAACTGTTCTACTATCCCTCTCATTGACTATAAATAAGATAAAAATAACACACCACTTGGAAGGATCACAGTTTGGTGGGATGGATTAGTTAAAGTGACAAGTTAAAGTGGATCCATCTCCACTCTTTCATCCAGCCCCTTATGTAACCAATGGCCAAAAGTTTAGATTTTGCTTCTTCTAGCAAGTTTATTTAATGATTAACTTCAAATAAAAATGACCACATAAAAAAATTTGAAGGTTCTTCACAACTGCAAAGTATGAGTATTATTATCCAAATAGATCTACCCTTCCAGAGCTTTTTTAGGAAGAAAAAGTTGTGCTTCACAATGACACCGGTAAATATGTCACTTTCCTTCTAGTTTATCTTTTCTCATACTTGCATACAGACATTCTTTTAAACAAAAGTTAAGGGTCTGAGTTAAACTCACCAAAACAAGCAGATTAAAGTTGAAGAGGGAGTCTCCCTCTATCAGCCAGGCCTCAGCAGCAGGGGCACACTTCACCTCTAGGCCTTCCTGAGCATGGAACTATCCATGGTATGTGAGGTCATTGACTATCATTCATCCCACTGACAACCACTTTGTTTTTGACTCGTTATGCCGGTATGTTTATTTATAACATGCCAGAATAACAGTGGAATGAATGAAAGAAAATCTCAGCAGCATTGATAAGTGTAAAGATGCTTAAAGATAACAGCCTGTTACAAGATGCCAACTTAACTGGCCCCCATTCACTAACTGCTCTCCATTTTTATTATTGTGGTGTGCTATAAAATACCGGTTCTATTTTGCTGGAGCTTCAGCTGCCCTCTAATTTTTTTTCTTCATGAGTAAGAATGACTTTATTTTAGCGGCCCTGGGAACAGTACATCAGTTTCTAAAGCTCGCTAGAATTCTCTTAGCTATATAAATTTTTTTGGAAACATTTAATGTGTATTTTTTTAAATCCAGAGCAAAAATAGCACATTTATCCCCTTTCAAAAATCCCGATAAATAACAAAGGTACATTAGTCTCCAAAACAGCTTAACTGAACCATATGTGGATCCAAAGGCCTGCCAAAATGGAATCAGCACTATAAAAGATAGTTTCATATTTCATCGAGCCATAAAATAGGAACCTACAGTACAGAAAACATATTGGCCACTTGCACAGAGCCCACGACGACAATGGCATGGGGACTCATTGTCAGCAAATGGAAAGTGACCTTCATACATACTCTGGGAGGTTTCTTGAGTTTTACTTTTTTGTCTTTTTGACCGAGATGGACTAATCACAGATTATGGAGCAAATAACTTAAAACAGCATCTTGAACCTTGGCCCCTCTGACAGTCACAGAATTTCACCATCAAAATATTTCATTCGAAAATCTTCAAGAAGCAGCAGAAGGTTTGGCACTGAACCCTTAGGATCCCATTAAGGGCCTCTGTTGTATTCCATAGCTCGTCTAGTCCAAAACAGCACACTCTACTCCCCCAGATTCTCTCCAAAGCCATTTTGAATCCTCTTTTCCTTATCAGGCTGATACAGACCTACATCATCCTCGGAGCCTTCTGACAGGGACTACAACAATTGGGGGAGGGGGGTGATACAACTGTTCATTGTTTCCTTTCACAAAACCCTGCCACAGGGCACAGATTAACACCGAAAAATAGATGGCTGCAACCAAAGAGAAACATTTTTCAGAATGCCTCCACGTGATTAATGAAGTAATGGAGATGACCACTGTTGGACTTTCATCGTGCACTCTTCCTCCCTCGTCCCTTCTCCTCCTGGAGTATCAGCACAGATGAGCAACACTTCTGTAAATGTCTGCTTCCTTTGACGAGTTGTCATTTTCACAAAGTTTCAAAGGAATGCAACAATTATAAAACTGCCTACGTTCCTTGCTGAAAATATTCAGAAAAAGGACACTCTCTTTTCACCACCTCTGAACTTCTTTAATGAAGGCAAATGCTATCTTTTTTTCTTCCTGGAGATACTTCATTGGACATGTACTTGTGCCTCTGATGCTTATCTCAGATGCACATGCGAACATCACTGGGCACCTTAAGTGGACTAATGTGCTACACATGCCTGGGTAGCAGTGACTTTAAGATGCAAGGTGGTAATGCCACATCCGAGATTAATATCAGAACCCATGCTGACTCTTGCTGCTCCTGTCCCTGGGATAACGCTCACACACAGGGTAATGAGAAATGGTATTTGTCTGACTTCTTAATAAAAGCTAAAATTTAAGGCATGTGAAATGTCTTTGCTCTTCCAAACTCTGTCCTCATTTCTTCATATTTCATGGTGCATCACTGTCTGTTATGACTGCCTTATTCACTCCATTCTGCACCGAGCTCTAAAATGCCATAAACAATGAAAGAATTGAGTTAACATTTTAAAATACAAACCTAACTCAAAAGTGAATCAGCCAGGGTAAATTACTTTTCCAATGTCTAAAATCCCCAATCACACACCTGAGAAATGCTTTCTAAAGAATAGCTCCTTACAGAAGAAAACACAAAGAAAGCAGGATAATTCAAAAAGCAGTTTGATCACTTAACCTTTCTTTCTCTTCCTAAAAATACATGCTTTTTTCTCTGCTTCCATGGTGACTGTATATTTAGATGATAAATGCTCTAAGTACGTACCTTGTACTTCTCTAGGCTATGAGTTCTCAGCATACCCATGCTCGCCAATCAATAAGGGCGTGTGTCTGTGTGTGTATAAATACATGTGTGCACACGTGTATGAAGATGTATATGTACAATGACAATCAATGTGCTTTTTAAATATGTTCAGAGAGCGGACAGAAGAGAAATGGCTGGATGCATTTCTTGGGGAATTAAAGGGATGAGTAATCTACTTCCTATTCCAGGCATAATAAAAAGTAATCTAAGTTTGTATAACAATCTGTATATTTTTCAAAGTGACTAAATGCATATAATTTTATATAATTTTACAACAACTCTATAATGTAGGGCTGGTATAATAACCTCCATTTTATAAATAAGGAAACTGAGAGCATGTGTGATTACCCAAGATAGCACATCCACTTTGGGTAATAACAGGTGGGACTAGAATCAGGCATCTCTGACCACATCCTGGGCTCTTCCCACACCTTTTCTCCCATTTCTGATCTTTATAATGTATTAGTGTATGTTTCCCAAGATTACTGAAGAAGTAACACTCAGCAAACAACCTCCTTCTGGCTCCTAATTTCCGTTAGATTTTGTATAACTCATGTTTCATATATTTTAATTCATCTTTCTCTATCTTCACAATTAATTTCTAAATAAATTAACCAAGAAGTTACTGAGCACTTTCTATGTGGAAAACCTTATTTACCTTCAAAAATATGAATAAAATATATCTTATTTTCACAAATATCTTTTACTTATCAGTTAACCTTTGATTTTTGTTTATGATGCTTTATAATGTATAATTTAGTTTTGTCTATTCAAATTAGTTGGATTTTCTTTTTTGATTTCTCCTATTGCTCTTATTATTTGAACGTCCTTCTTTATCCAGAGGTCAGGTAACTATTTATGCAAATTACCTTTCATGGTAAACAGCCTCTGAGATGGCCTCCAGTGATTCCAGTCTTTGGTTTCAAGCCCTTGTGCAATTCCCTTCCCTTCAGCGTGGGCTTGGCCTAGTGACTCAATTCTAATGAACAGAATTCAGCAAAAGTGTGGGATGACACTTCCAAGATTAGGTTACAAAAAGACTGTGTTTTTCGTCTTGGGCTCCTTCTCTTGCTCTCTTGTTTGCCTGTTCAAAGAGAAACCAGCTGCCATACTGTGAGTTGTTCTATTCAGAGGCCCACAAGGCAAGGAACTGAGTCAATAGCCATGGTAGTGAGCTTGCAAACAGATCTTCCTCTAGTTGAGCCTTCAGATGACACCACAGCCCTGGCTGTCATTTTGATTGCAGCCTTGTGAAACACACTATACCAGAAACACCTAGATAAGCTGTGCTTATATTTCCGACCCTCAGAAATTGGAATAAAGAATATGAGAAAACCCACAGGCTCACACACATAACCCCATGTTTGACTCTGGTTTCCTGACCTTTAAAATAGAAAGAGAAATAAAAGATATAAAATGGCACAAGACACACATACTATTAGAATCAAGAAGCCACAGTTTTGTCAAACTAGGCCAAAGGATTTTATGAGAAAAGTGATGTAAGAGTAAATGAATAATAAAGAATTACTTTAATCCAATAGTTAAATTAACCAGGAAAAGAGATGTTAATCTCCAAAAGAGAGTTTCTCAAATAACTTCATATTTCCAACAGCATTTAAGAAATATTACTTTATTTCTATTTTATTAGAAATATATGCAAGAATTCTTGCCTCTAGACAATCACACAACATCAACATAGAACCAGGTAGGAGTGGGTTGGACAGGGTCATACTCACAAACTTGCTTATCCCTGGGAAACCACATACGATACCAACCAGACTGTCAATGTAACTGAAGGCTACTGTAAAATTATGATATTTGATGAAAGGTATCCTGGGAATACCTATAGATAATTAGTTTAAAAACAGGGTCTAATATTTTCTGAGTGTAATATTTTATGATATATTTAAAGAGTTATTCCAAAGTAATATTGATTTTTAAGAACAAATTGAAGGAATACAAAATTGTACTTACGTCCATTCTCTCACAGTTATCACCTCCCAGTTACTGAATGTATTAATTATCATGCCAGCTGAGATCATGGCTACACTAGCCTCATAACACTGGAACAATATTTATTATAACTATGCAGATAACAGGTAAGTGCACAATGCCAAACCAACTGTGTAAAAAGGGTTGTGGAATGGCAAGTCTTCAGAAAAGTCAAGGAGAGAGACTTTAAAAGGCATGCTGGATATATCAGCAAATAACAGAAGAAAGTTTTGGTCAACTTTTCAAACAATTGTTCCTCATAGCACTTTCTCATTTTAACTTTTCCTCCAGCAAAACTATTTTTCAAGCTTTATATTCTATAATTTGTGTTATGAAAACAATAAAGCTATGTTTTACAAAACACTTCCTCACCACCCAAGAATCTGACAGACTCCCCTTAGGGAGCAGAGACTCTGTATTCCCCAAGGGACAGTGAAGTGTGAAAAAAGATGTGCAAACAGGGACAACTCCACAAAGAGTATCTGGGGCTATAAACCAATAGCCAGACTTCATCTTTCATGTCTATACTCTGTGGGAAAGGTAGTGCCACTCACTAGTCTCTTGAACTTCATACATATACTCTTCTCAGTAGAGCAACTTTGATCATATTATGATGATCTGAACAACTACTCCTTTCAGATATTGATTAAATTAACATAATATGGAGTCATTTTAATAACTCATGAAAAGATCATCTTCAATAAAAGTTCTCCTTGGAATCTAGAAAGGAGAGATGATGAATAATTTTAAATAAAGAAAAAGATGCTTTTTGTTTACAAACTTGACCTAGGTATAGGTAAATAGGTTTAGCCATGTAGCATAACCCAAAGACAAAAACGTGTTTAAATTTCAGGCATATGGAAGTAAGTTTTATGGTAAGGAATTGTGTCTTTGAGTTCCCATCTTTCCAGTCCAAGTCCAAACATAAAGAACCTGGAAAGACTTCACCATCAGAAGAAAAAGTAAGTCAAAGGGAGATTTAGGTTAGCAGACAGATTAGCTACACACAAAAGATGTATCTTGGAGGCAGGTACGAATTATGAGGAAAGGCACAATTTATGTTTTCATTTCAATGTCATTTTCCCATATTACAATATAATTCCATCCACTGTCAATATCATAACTATGCCTACATTGTATACAATCAGTCCCTTCACACCCATATGCAACTGACCTGGTTTGCTTCTACAGATTTGAATTGTGAAATAATTCTTTGGTGTTTGGTTTCTTCCTTTCTGACTCACATTCTACAGATGCCTTTACTAATTTGGGACTCCATTCCAACCTCTCCCCTCTCCCTGAGCACTGCCCCCCTTCCACAAACAAACAAACAAACAAAAATCCTACTCGAATTCTAGAAACCAGACCAACATGTCATTTTCAAAGCCTCTGCTGCATTAAATGTCTTGCCTCGTGTCTTCTTCGAGCAGCTTCCCTGTCCACTCAGTTTCCATTCATTCTCCACACAGCAGATAGAGTATAAGAGAAGCCACGATCTTAGCCTCCCTAAGGGACAAATCTACAACCTCCATCAATAATGAATTTCACCCACGTTTCCCAAGAGGAACAGGGTACAATTAAAAAGGTTATAAGTCCTTGCACTACTAGAACCTAAGGGCATCTGTGAATGAAACTGGCTTAAGCCCAATTAGAGGAATCAGTACATTTGTCTTCTCTTGGAACAAACCTGCTCTTACAGTTCCCATCAATTCGGTATAAATCTGACTGATCTTATCCAAGAAGTTAATAGAAAATTGCTCACAGTGGGCGACTGCCACCTCAGTTTCCAAGCAGAGACAGATGGAATTTCCCAGATGGTTTGTCACTGGAAAGTGTGATGCTGGATGAGACTTCACAGAAAGTATGGTAGAGCAGAACACCTTCTTGGCCTTCACCCATGTCATAGCGAGGGATCTAAAACGGATTCTGTCGTAAGCAGATCATAATTGCCTCAACGGGCTCAACACTTTGTCCTCCCTAACTGCTTCAAAGGGTTGCAAATCTTACACTGAAATTAGTCAATATTTATCAAGAGACCATCATGAGCATACCTCCTTATTGGGTAAAAACTGAAGAAATAGACATAGTTACCCTGCCCTACTGAAGCTTACACTTAACTGAGATTAAGGAAAAACAAATATGTAAACAAAACAGGCACAAGATGGCATTAACTGCGGTAATTGTGTTGCTAAGTCAGGCAGATGAAGTAAGACCAGAGGAAACAAGAGAAATGGGTATAGACTCAGGGAAAATGCAAGGATCTTGAATAAAGAGAGCTGTGCATCATTCACCGACACTGGAGAAGAGTTAAAGAATTAATTTACTCATTCTTTAAAGGTTATTTATTGAGCCCTCGCTATAAGCCAGACATTGTTCTAGGCAGGAAGAATACAAAAATAAAAGACAAGGGGCATCCAGTCTGCAAGGGAGGCAGACAAGTAAACAGACACTTACAATTACATGATAAATGTTCTTATCCTAGTAAATCCAGAGCATCATGGAAATACATGAGGATTGCATATCTATACCAGACTGGAGGCTTTAAGGAAGGTCTACTTTGCGCTGACCTTGAACAATGTCTTTAAGTAAGAATTGGAGTTAGTGTGATGAAGAGGGGCAGAAGTGGGGAGCACCGGGCTGTCCAGGATGATGGAACAGCATGGCCAAATGCACAGCGATGTGAGGGAAGAGCATATTCAGAGATCTACAGGCAGTTGAGGTTGACTGAAATCTACACTGAGGGTGGGAAAGGGGTAAGAGCTGAGGCGGTGAGTAGCAATGAAGGCCCCTTTAGGCTTCGCCAAGGAGTCTGGGGTCTCTTGTGCTCTTTAGGATGATTTTAAGCACAGAAGTGGCTGGTTTTGTTTTTAGGACACACCATCCTTTGGGTAAAGAAAAAGGAGATAAGAAAAAAAAGGCAGAGAAAAACAGAAGAATATTGTGCAATCAAGGAAGAAATGATGGCAGTTTCAACTGAAGCAGTGGTAGTAGAAATAGAAAGAAGAGAACAGACACTGAGAAAGCAGGAGTTATGGTACCTGGTTTCTGGAAGTGAAAAGGAGATTCTTGAAAGATGTTTGACTCTGCATGGAAGGAGAAAGTGAGGGTAGTAGTTACAGGCAAGAAAAGAGAGAGGGGTGTGTGTGTGTGTGTTTGTATGACTGTGTGTAAACAGAAATGTGAGATATGAGAGGAGAGGTAGAAATGGAAAAAAACATGGAAAACTTATAGAATGAATTTTCTGCAGAGACAGGAAAGGAGACACAGACTTAGGATCAAAGGTGAATACAAGCTGGAAGTCAGGGAGAAGATAGAGAGACAATCTGTGGAAACAGTAATAAACTCTCCTTGCGTCTGTTTAGTCGGAGGAAGTCAGTGGGAAAGGCTTGTAATACAGTTGAAATGTGCTATTAGAGAAAGGGTAAAAAGCCAAGGTTAGAGATTTTTTAATTTAAATGTCATTTGTAAATTAGCAGCTGAAGCTTTGCAAGTGGATAAGCTCCCTGAGGCACAGGGAACAGAGGGAAAAGAGAAGAAAGGCCAGAGTGTTTTGGGAAACACGCACAGTTAAATTCAAAAGAGCCAAGACCCAGAGAGATATGAGAAGTAGAAAAGTATGGTAGTCCTGAGTCCAGATTAAAATGAATATTAAGAAGGAGGATATCATTCACAATGTCAATATAAATGAAAAGAAATAAAAGACCCAACAAAAAGGCATGCCTAGGCAAAATTATAAATTATATCATTGAGATGGCGAAGATGGGAAGATATGGGTGGAGCCAGTCAGAATGCTTGGAATTCAATTAGACTAGATTTCTATTTTAATGAGCATTTATTGAATACCTATTATGTGCCAGAGGCAGAGGTTCAAAACTGAATAATAAAGATTAAAAAAAAATCTATGCCCTTTAGAATCTCAACAATAATTTGGAAATTACTTTCAAATTTACTTCATTATTTTATCTTAGGCTGTCTTGGTATGGCTTCCCCAGAAATTTACCCTGAGACTGATTCAAGTGCAAGCAGTTTATTGGGGAGATAAACTCAAGAAAAATTCAGTAGAGGTGTGGAGAAGTAAGCAGGAAAGAGAAAAAAGTCCATCAAGGGTCTGTTATAAATCCAACTGGAGCTCAATTCCACTGGCAATCTCTCAGAGACAGTGTAGAACACTTCTCATATTCTAATGGAGAGGCAAGGAAGCAGGGGTATTTATCTGCCAACTTCTGTCCATCATTGGTTGAGGATTACTTCTGGAAACATTAATTCTCCAGCACTTCCAGTTTGCCTGGCTTGTAGTGAGTTTGCTCCCGAGGCTGAAAAAAGTCCTCAAATAGAAAGCACAGATGTTTCCACTAAGCAGCCTTTGACTATACAAGTGAATGCTGAAGATGGGTCAGGATATATTTGCTACAGGGTATGTACAACATGAAGCCCGAAGACTCTGGCAGTGAATGGGACCAGAGATTGGTACCAGAAGAGTCAGAACTGGAATGGGAGAAATGGAGACATACAATAATTCTAATATTTCCCTATAATGTGGATCAGGAACCTCTAATTCTTTCCTCAACCACATTTCCATGATGATAACTATCTTAAAAATTTTAAGTTGCAATTTAATGCATGCATTATTTCATTATTAAGTCAATAAAATGTGGTCTATAGTACCCTTTACATGTTTATTTCCTATTTGTTGAATTCAATATCACAATGCCCTATAGGAAAATAAAACAGGTTCTATTCTGATTGAACAGCATAAATAAAATAAGATTTCCCTATCAAATTTCATTTGTCAAATTTAACAGGTTGTGATGAGTTTACTATTATGTAGTAAGTAATCTGGGAATTTTCTATTTATGTTCTATTTAATTAAGTATGCATGTTGCATGACTCCAGCAGTTGGCCACTGACAGCTGATATATTCAAAAGCAAGAGAGGGCAAATACTTAAATTCCAGACACCCAACCTTCCAAATCATCATTGTTGTTTGATACTTATTAAGCACTTACCATGTGTTAGCATAGTAGAAACTTAGCATATTACAAAGATCTTTGTCCTCAGGAGAAAATGGAAAAACTTCAAAGGCACAATGTATAAATACAGAAATTCTAAAACACCTCCAAAACAGACACTGATCACAATTTTTAGTGATTTTTAAAACGTCCTCCCTGTCAGCAGTCCTTTGATATTTTCAGTGAATAAAATTGCAAGACTTTCAAAAACATAAAGTTTGTGTTACTGTGATAGCTTAATTTAAGTTATTCCTTGGCACAGGGGTGGAATATTGGTAAGAAGGCTAGACTCATTCACTGGCTAACAATTCATTCAGGGGTGTAACATTGAACCTGTAAAAAACTGAAACTTACTGTGTATCATAGACCTTTGGAGCCTGTGATGGTTAATTTTATGTGTCAGTTTGGAGGGTGTTTTGGATGAGATTAACATTTGAATCAGTAAACAGACTGCTCTCCATAATGTGGGTGGGCCTCATCCAATCAGTTGAAGGCCTGAATAGAACAAAAAAACTGGCCATCACAAACAATGAACTTCGTCTGCACTATTGGTTCTTATAGGTCTCTGCCTCCTGGCCTTTGGACTAGAACTGCACTATCAACTCTCTTGGGTCTCCCACACTGCAGATTTTCAACTGGCCAGCCTCCAAAATCACATAAGCCAATTCCTTACAATAAATCTTTCTGTCTTTCTCTTTCTCTGTAGACACACACACACACACACACACACACACACACACACACACACATTCTATTTATTCTGTTTGTCTGGAGAACCCTCACTAATTCAGAGTTCTTGGAAGATAGTCAAATTTAGGCATGTAAAATCCCCAAACACCAAAGGTCTACAGTTTTACTTGTTTAATTTGGAGCATCTTTTCAGTTTTAAACGATAGATTTTAATGGGTCCATTTTTATTGGTGATTGAGCAGTAACAGTAGTTAATATTTGTTGATACTTCATGTATGTTACCTCACTTAGTCTACAAAAGCCCTATAAGCTAGGTATTATTATTATTATTATCCCCACATTATAGATAAAATTTCTAAGACAGTATTTGATTGCAACATGGGTTCTGGCGTCAGACTGAGTTGACCTTGGGCTAGTTATTTAACTTCTCAAAGTAGTAGTTTCCTCCTCTGCAATAAAGGAGATATATATTACCTTCTCCTATGATTGTATAAGAACTAGATGAAATATTAAACATGTAAAGCACTTTGAGCCATATCTGGCCCAATGAAAGTATTAATTACATGCTGTTGCTGCTGCTATTATTAAACCATTAAAGCAAGAAGCATCTAGCAAGATAATGAGGTGTGGGCAAAAGACTCTTTATTTCTGTGTCCAGTGTGTTATATGATTCCAAGCATAACTTTTTGTCAAATTTGGTATTTCTATATAGCCTATATTTCTTGAAATGTTCTATGTACATCCAAATGCCTGGTCTGCAAAGGCTTCCTGCAGAAGGTGGCATATTGCTAATGCACTTCAAGATGGGAACTTGAAAGATATAAAAAGGATTTGACATCTGGCATGGTGACTCAATTAATTACTGTGTTGGATTAATTAGTGTGCTGAATCTCCTGAGCCAACACCATGCGTTGGAGTAGAGTAACATTACATTGGTTGGCGAATAAGCAATTTAAAAGAGTGTGCTAATTCCAAATTTGATTCAAGGTTGGGTAAGGAAGGGTTAGTAGGCTATACACTTTATGATAAGGAAAATTTATCTTGATGATATAAAATACATATTAAGGTACTGTTAAATTATAAAGAGGTAATAACATTGCAAAGTCTTTGAATTAACTTATAACTGCTCAAATACTCTATGAAATATTACAAATATTTTGCCCAAAGTAAGAAAAAGGAGCGTACCTCTAATCATTGCATATTTTCTCCCAGAGATTTCTACAAACTTAGAATTCATGTAAAGAAATCCCAACAATTTTATCACGCTCAAATGATGGTACAGAGGCTATTGAGAAGGGAGTGTGGTATGGTCTTTAAAAATGCAGATTCTGGAATCAAAAGGCCCGAGTCTTCATTTTCTTATCTATAAAATACAATTTTAAATAGAACCAAATTCACAGGTTTGTTTTGAGGATTAAATGAGCTAATCCATTACCAGTTCTCCAAGCAGTGTCTAGAAAAGAATAAGTATGCAGTGTATGTTAGGTCAATTGTTCTACAGAAATCTCAGCAGTGATACTGGTAGTATTCAATAATATAAAATCAGAAGTAAATTCTGGAAAGAATGTTATTGCAAAAGAAAAATATTTTAAAAGTACATTTTAGCAAAGCAACTAAGTTTTAAAATAGAGAAAAATACTACAGTTTAAGGAAATAACATGAATCAGATATTTAAACCCTAAGACAAAAGAAGAAAACTAAGGTATTAAGATTGTTTTCTATAAAGAACTATTACCCACTTCTGGTTTTATATACCCTAAAGACTATTCATACACTTCAAATAGTATCAAAAATTGTGAAAATTTCATTTACATAAATTGAATCCTTTAAAAAATATTAGATATAGCATAAAATATCTTTAGAGTGGTACAGCGGTATTAAAAAAACAAAATGATATCATCTGTCTAAAAAACAGGAAATTATTTCACTGAAAAATTAAACTTTCACAAATAGGTTTATTTTCCACACATCACAATTTAGCATATACTAAAAATGTATAAGTACCACTCTACATATATAGATAATGATATAAAGATTAATCAAAAATTGCATTTTCATATAGATAGTATTTTGATATAGTAAAGGGGAAAATGTTCATCTCATATCAACCATAGGTGTCCCTTCAGTGGCAGTACATTTTTGAAGAAATATCAGAGAAATGACTAAAGGTTGTGTTGGTGTCTGATGCGCAGTGATAAATAATTATCTTACTGCCTAAAGCATTGTTAAAGCAATGCTACAGAACTAATAGAAATCCCCAGACAAAATGGGTTTTGAATAGCATTTAACTCAACCTTTGTTTACACAATCTTCCTCTTGCCTTTGCTTGAGAAATCAGTATAGTTAATATTGCTCTCTCAAAGGAATCAATAGAACAGTCTATTAACAGAACGCAACCAAGGCCTGCAGTGTTTGCGGGGCCACATCTCAAACCCTTTCTGAAGTAGATTTAATCCGACCACCACAAATTAAATTGCCTAGACTATTAAATATTTAGCCTGGACTATCAACTTGTCTAGCCCTTACAAACACGTGACATTCTCTACTTCATCCTCTTACGGATAAATACATGGATTTAGGAAGTAAAAAGCACACCCCTAGAATCTTACATGTTGGTTAAAAGTTTGATGGCACAAATTTTTCCTATTTATTCCAATAATTACTTTTAGTTAAACCAATAACCTTTGCCCCGTCCACATGGCACTAAACAAACAGAGATCCACACGTGTGAATTTCTTTCACATAATAACTTGAAGAAGAAATTTCTTTCATGTGACAAGTTGAAGAAGGAATGCAATGTTGCTGAGTGCAGTACATTTGCCAAAACCCCTCTGGAAGTCTATGTGCTCACTGTGTAGATGGAGTCATTTAGCAGTCATGAGACTCCTCCTACATAAATGGCGTTTAGAGAGAAGGACTTTTGTTTTATATATACAATTTCTGGATCTTCTAACGAATATAAAACATCTTTCTCCCCAAGTTTTATCACTTGTATTATCACTTACAATAGGAGAGGTCCTAATGTCCTAACTCCTAGAATTGTGAGTGTTAACATTACATGGCAAAGGAGAATTAAGAAAGCAGATGGAATTAATGTTGCTAATCAGTTGACGTTAAAATAGGGAGAGGATCCTAGATCACCCAGGTGCGCCGAATGTAATCACAAGGGTTCTTAAATGTGGAAGAGGGAGACAGAAGAGTCAGTCAGAATATGGATGTGAGAAAGACTCAGTCTTCATTGCTGGCTTTGAAGATGGAAAGGGTCATGAGCCAAGGGTTGTGGGCAGCCTTGAGAAGCCGGAAAAGTGAAGAAAATGGATTCTCCCCTAGAGACTCCAGAAAAGAACTCAGCCCAGCAGACACCTTGATTTTAGCCCAGTGAGATTCATTTCCAACTTTAGACCTCCAGAACTGCAAGATAATAAATTTGTATTGTTTTAAACCACAACGTTTGTGGTCATTTGCTAAGGTAGCAATAGGAAAGTAATATATTCAATTAAGAAATGAAGTTTGAATGTAACCAAACATCTCGTCTTTCCACTACTTTTTAAAACATCTGATTAATCAATTGTCCATGTAATCTTACCTAGAGGTAGATGTTCTGATCCCAGAACTTTTACAAAAAAGTTAACAACAAAAATTATGGTGCTTATCATTCATCCTTGCTCTTAAAGTTACAAAGAGTATTACCAAGGATTAACAAGGTTGTTTATTTTGTGTTCTTCATGTACACCTGTAATGTATGACAATTAATTTGTGTCATCTTAAAAATAAAAGCATTCATATATATTATTAAATGTGAACAGTATTGGTCTGGCTAAGCAGATTAAAGCAACAACCTTATAAATTACCTTACTAAACAACCATTTAGTACAATCCACCTGTTTCCTACTGAATTCTGGGTATATTACTGTCAGAGACAAACCACTTGGAAAATATCTGTCTTGTGGTCCATGAAAAAGAAATAAAACCGTTATTTTTAGTGATTTCACTGGGAAGCAAGCAGAGATAATTTCTAACCTATGACAAAATACTGAGTCAACCATCTCAGGATATCCACATACCAAGGAATTATTATTCAGGTCCATCTTCCCAGCGAATGGCCCCCAGGTTGTTCCCACAGGAAGTTGCTGCCGACTCTGAATTTTTCGTTCCCCGTCTTTCTGAAATACCTCCAGCTCTCCTGCAGACAATGAAAACAAGAGGCGTTTAGAGTACTTTCACTGGTGCTTTAATAACAGGCACCTCTTTTTGTGTGTTTGCTTTACACGCACAATATTCTCAGGATTCATATAAAGAGAATTAATTATGCTTGTCTGAAAAACAACTGATCTTGTTATCCTGAAAGGAAAATAAGACTTGTCCTTATAATTGTATTCAAATTTAGTCCAATTTCTTTCTTGTACCTTTTCACACATATCATCTACTGAAGTCAATTCTATTTAGTAAGTCCTTAAGAATCAGACATAATAACACTTCCTCAAAAAGCATTGATCCAATGCTAAAACAGATAGACAAGAAACATTAGGACAATGACTTAGAGTTAAAATTCTTATTGATCACCAATGTATCTAAAAAATTACCATTAAAGATATATACCTCAGGTAATAACTTTATTATAGTTATTTAAGACTTTGGTCAACAACATCTGGAGAGTTTTTGAAAGTACTTGATAATTTTCCAAAATTACTACCAGTTTCAGTGTATAAAATATCTACATGTACAAAAAGTCGAGATGTATGTTTTCCCAAATAAAAAAATGTTTCAGCAAAGTCATTACTTTTTATATTTGGTATTTTATGTTGTAAGATTCTATGTTACCAAAAGGGTTTGCACAAAAACACTTAAGAAACAGCTACTTTAGGATGTTCTTCCTTTAATTTTCTCTAAATTATTACTTTGGAATCATTAAAGAGAATTAGGAAGTAAAAATGGTATACACACTGGCATAAAGTAGGAATTCATCAAATGCTCGCTTAAGGAATAAATGAATGGATTAATAAAAAATAAATAAATGAAGCCTTCAAAAATTCAAAGAATGGCGATCAGTCTAAACATTGTTTGGGATAAACAGAAAAAAAATATCAATCAGGAATTAGAGCCTTTCTCTTTAAATAATTAAATCTGTGATATTTATGCCCTGACAGTATTACCACACCATATTATCAACCAAAATTTTATACTTTAAAATATTAATCTTAATATACTTTATTGGTTTTTTTAAAAGGTATTTCTTAGCTTGCTCAAGAGCAGATATGAAAATGGGAAGGAGTGGAATAGGAAGAAGTATAAATGGAAATTCATATAGAATAGATAGCTGAGGAAAGTTCTAAATAAAACAGAATGTATTCACTAATTATATTTTCTAAATGATATATGAGTCATGGTAGGTAGTATATTATGAAAGTTTGCCTTAATCTGGCCTTATTAGTTTCCCTTCAAGTCAATAACTATCTTTATATACGTAGATTCAATCTTGATGTTTTTAAAGGCAACACCATCAACCTTAGTTCAGTTATATCTCTTTATTTCTCTACATTTGTGTCACCTCCTTTAATAGTAAAAACACCAGACATTACTTTTTATGTTTTCATTATTGCTCATCCCCAAAACCAAAATCAAAGTCTATAAACCACAATCAGCTAAAACATTGTGTAATGGATAAATTGTGTTTATTATAAAATATAAATTTATCTGTATCTGAACAATGAAGATTCAATGGAAACAGTAATTCCAAGTTCACAGTAAAAAATCTAAATTCGAGGACTACACCTCCATTCTCCTTGCTTCTCATACTCCCTTCCTCTCCCACTTGCCAAACACTAAAAATGGAAGAACTCATTAAACTCATTAAAATAAGAGAGACATATACCTCCCATTTTTTTTTCATTCTGATGCCTCAATAGCTAAAGATGATCAGCAAGGAGAAAAATGGCCCCCAAAAGATTCAATAAGTCTGAGCTTCTGACATATAGTTTTATAAATAGAATATCTATATTTAATAACATATTAATGCTTAAGCATCAAACCCTGAAGCTTATCCAGAATCCAGGGAACAGAACAATAATAATTTGTTTTCTATATGTGGAATAACAAACCCATTTCTAGATTTCCCCTGAAAATGTTTCTCATCCCTGCACAATCTTCTTGATTAAAACTTTGGAATCAGAGACTTTGTAGAGAAACTCCTCAAAGACAGAGGCACAGCTAACAATCTATTATGATGTCAAAAAGGACTTAGTGGGAAATGTCCCTCAATGTATACATGCATATTCATATGTGATAATGTAGTTATTTACATCTTTAGGATAATTTTTCTATTTGAAAAGGAACTGCTTAATTTCTGTCTGATAGGAGTTCTCAGTATTTTTCAACCATACTTACTTACATTTTACACAATTTCTTTACAATTTGCCATTTAAAGATAAAATACATTTCAATCTCTCAGCTAAACACTATTTAACAATGTTCTTTTCTACATAAAAAATGATGCCCAAATAATTTGCTTGTTTTTACAAAAAAAGTCATGTCATATTTAAGTGATACCAGAGGAATCATGAGAATCTTTGAAAACCCTTTAAAAAAGGAATTCATCCTCTCTTTCTGCCACTGACATTTTTCATTTGAAAAGGGTTCAGACTCAGTCAAACAGTGACTTCTTATCTATATCTGTGGATTTACAAGCAGGTCTGTCTTTTAATGCATTAAGAACTACAAACTTAGGGCAGATCATAAAGTGATACCCAAATATCTACAATGTTTTTGAGGTGTCTTTGACTATGCATTAAAATTTTAAGCAGAGGAAAAATACTTTTATGAGCTCTTAAAGATGGCCATAACAGAAAGTCCAGTAACTGTTCAAGCTATCAAGTCAATTTTTTCAACTCTGTTAGACAAACAAGCAAATCCCAGTCTCCTTTCTTGCTTATCAAGAAGTTATTTTGAGGTTTGGAGAAATTCTTTCTGTTGCTGAAATAGTTAAATAAAAATATTTATTTATTCATAACAGTGTTATAGAGAACTTCAAGCACATTGCAAATAATGAGCATTTATACACTATCAAGGCTACATAGGTTAATGATAGCAAGAGAAAGAAGACATGCATAAATGGAAGTTATATTTAATTTAACATACATGTTGCTTAAGAGTATAATATTTTTAATTTTATCAAAGATTAATAAGGGTCATGAAATTGAGCAAACATTATGGCACTAAAAATAAGATTAACTTTTAGCCCCACTCTATCCAACAACCAGGTAATGGCCTTGAATAAGTTATATCTTTTCTGAGTCTTTGGTTTGTCATTGTTAAAGAGGGGTCTGCACTCACTCACTACTTGGGAAGGTGTTCATGACACCATGATTTTCTTTCCCCAGATATGATATATTATGAAAGGTAGAAAGAACACTGGGATGGTGGGTCAAAGGCCCAGGTCCTAAAACAGTTATCATAAATTGGATGTTTAACTGGAAAAGATCAGAGACTTCAAAATCAGAAAACAAAGCTCTAGCTCTTACTCGACTTATTTCTTCATTCTTTTTTGCCTCTATTCAATAATTTATTCACTCATTTATTCTACCAATATTTATTGGTTATTTACTAAATACCAGACATTGGATTATGCCCAGGCATAAAGCAACAAACAAAACAAGTCTGAACCCTGAATACATTTCAGGAAATGTAATCCATAAAGCTTGGGAAGTAGAAGCCAAAGCACTTAATGATTATTTATATTTCAGGAGTTAGGGAAGGGAAAATCCAACAATGATGTTTAGTATCTGGCTGGGGCAAATGGGCCAATTGTCATGTACCTACTGAGAGGGAATAAATAAAAAAAAATTTAAGGGTAAAGTGAGGAGTTATAGTTTGGAAATAATGAGGTTGAAGTGGCTATAAGGAAGTCAAGAGGGCAGGTACAAGCCTGGGCTTGGAAGCAAGGTTTTCGCTAGAGTGATAAATTTTGGCATTTATTCATTAATTAAAATGAGCTTGTATACGGTAATAAAAGCCATAGGATTGTTGATCTAGGAGAGAGTGCATCATGATAAAATAAGATGACCTAGGACAGAGTTCCAAGGATCTTCAGAAGGCAGAGTGATGAAGGAGCAGGCACAGAAAATTTAGAAGTGCAAGAAAATAGAAAAGAAACTGGATATGATACCACAGCAGCCTGATTGAGAATTTAAAGGAGGTGGGATCAATTAAGTAATCTGAAAATTTATGAACGTAAAGAAAGTACTAGAAAGATTCCTTTTGATGAGATGGAGATCATGGGAATTTAGAGTGAAAGGAGTTTTGTAGAATGGGAGGCCAAAACACAGATTGGAATGGGTTCAAAACTGAACTGGAGAAGAGTAAATGGAAAAAGCCATGTGATGCTGAGCAAGTCCCTTAACCCCTTGAACTTCAGTTTCTGCATACAAAATAGGAATTACAATATCTTCCTCATATGGTTGCTGTGAGGATTAACTCAGATAACATATACAAAGTATCTAATAAATATTTACTATTTCACCAAAAAGAAATTGAAGCATCCTAAGAGCATGTCCACATACTTCCATCATCACATCTAACCATTCATCAGTGTCTGTGGTCACATTCCTTCTATAACACCTGTATCCAAAATTCTCTCCATACTTTGACTTATCTTCCTCTCAAATATCTCCTGGGTTCACCTTCCTTATTAGCATTTCCCAGGTTTTTATCAGCTCAGATGTAGATGACAAACCAGCCTCAATTCACTCTTCAGCTCCAATTCTGGCCCCAAATCCCTGCCAGGATAAACTTATTAAAACTCCACTTTCATCCTGTCACTCACTTGTGCAAGTTCCTTCACTAGCTCCCTTTCGACCGTCCCAACTTGAATATCTATGCCTGAATCTTAATACCACCACAGTGTTACTCTACAGTGTCTGCCGGACTTTCTGTTCTGCTCTCCGGAATACATTCTTCTTCCTTCCTGTTAGGAAGATCTTCCTCACCGCACCTTCCTCCTCATTTCCAGTTTAACTTCCACACCTTTCTGGGACTTGTTCCCAGTACCGGGCAGACATACAGTCCTCCTGGCTGCCTTGATAAACCCTATGAATGTTGCAAGATCAAACCCAAAGCTATTCTATTTCATCAAAATGTCTCTGACCTCAAGAACAAACTGAATTCTCTTTCCCTAACACTCTCATGACGTTTACAGTCAAATATCACACAGTTTTGCATTTAATTGTTCCTTAGTGGTTTCCCCTTGATAACTCTTCACCTCACCAGGAGGATAAGCATCTTGAATATCAGGTATACATTTTTTATTTCTGTTTATCCTCTGGTAATTAGTATAGTTTGTGACATGTGGTAATTGCAAAACACAAATTGAACATAGTTGATGAGATGAAAATTTTCATAAGTTCATAGACCTAAACTTTAGTACAGTTAAAGTTGACTTTAATGACAAAAAAAAGCTGTCTTAATATGTGTCTTCTCTTTGCATTTTAAACAATCACACATTTCATTTGTTCAACATTTTACTACATTCACATACATTAATTCATCTGCGAAATATGGACCAGGATGAAAAATATTTTTTCTTCTCTGCTCAGTTCATATTTTTGCAGCTATTCTTCAAAAAGAAGCCTTATTTTTAACATGCTGGGTAAGTTCACACAAAATATTTGAGACACATAGGATGGACTAATCAATTTTGGTAAAAGATAATATTGTTAGTGCTGAGGGCTGTTTCTCTTATCTTCTTGATAATGCATACTTTTAAAAGTCTGTGATTACTCAAAGACTTATGATAGCTTCACTTAAAAAAAAAGCCCTAAGTCAGAAATCACCACCAAACATACTTCAGCTTTTAAGATATCAACCCACTTTTTTGCCCAAATAAAAGAAATTCACTGATGGAAGGAAATACTTAAAATCAGGAGAGATACCTTCATATCTTTTTTTTTTTTTTGTACTGAAGTTTCTATCAAGCCATTGTTTTGCTTCTTTTTAGCAGGGTCCTTTTGATGCCTCTTTAGAAAGCAAAGTATATGAAAACTGTAGACACCAAAGGAGCACAGACAAGATGTGGGCCTTTTAGCATAGTTATCAGCAATCATACGTCAACTGAATTCAGCATTAAGTTGATGACATAAATGTATATGGTATTTACAGAACATCCCTTAACTCCAGGCTCAGATTTCATAGAAGGACATGGTTGCAAGTAAATGAGAGGACAGAAGATCATATTTCATTTGCTGAAGGTAAACTTTGGATTGGTTTGAACTTGGTTTTAAATATATAACCAAATTTTAAAGCAGACCACATGAATTAGCTCATAATGTTTATCAGGCCTTACTATAGCAGAAGGCTATAGTGTCAGAACCCATATTTATATTTTCTTCATGGTTGGAAAACATTATGCATCATGGTATCAAAAATGGACAGCCCCGAAGTCATGCTGAGTTCAAAAAGCGCTCAAAGATTCTAAAAATCTCAAAACATTTTCAAAGTCAGCCAAGGTGGCTGAAGTATGGCAGAGCTCTTGCTATTTTATGGTTTAACCATTTGACAGCTGCCTGCTAGATACATAAGAGGGTAAGATGATCACTTTACTGCTGATTATTCTCACAGCCAAAATGCAGCCTTGCCACTATGCGTATTTCCTCAGGCATTAATAACAGTGTATTTCATCTGCATTTTAAGGCAAATAGTGCCATTTATATTATGCTAGATTGATCCATCTCAAAGCATGGTTTGGCACAGGAGATGATAGTTCTTGGTTAGTGGCTACAAATCGCCTTATAGGGATACATTTCCTAATTTTGCTTCTCAATTTTTGAGTCATACAGTCATAACACACACTAAACTACAGTTTTGAACATAAACTTGAAATACGACATTCCCTATTCAAGTACTCCAGTCAAACCCTGATAAATCAGGCTGGCCATGCGGTGATCTTATCCCTCTGACTCTTTAATAAATCGAACCTTGTAAGTTCGTACTGTTGGAAGTTGTCACTAAATGAAATTGTGACCTTATCCGGCGCATGAACTTATCCTGCTGACAACTACATTTATTGTGTGGATAACAAAGAAAAAAAAAGAAAAAAGAATAAAGAAAAAAATGAGATATTTGATAATTCTGATCTTAGCCATATGTAACTCTAACAGATGGGATCTTTTTGATGTTCCATTAATGATTTGCCAAAGATGAGTCTCTACTTAGAGAAAAATGCTCACCCTAGGTAAGTGCTGGGGGCACTGCAGATGGTATAAGAAGTGCATGAAGAGGTACTGGATGACAGCGGCGAATCAGAAGCTATTAGTCTAACACAAAGAGCCCTGAATGAGCTTGTAATTGCACTGGAAAAGATAACATAATGGTGGTGGTAAAATAGAAACATTCCCTTTCCACGCGATGCATTCGGTGCCTAAAAACTCTAAAACAAGACACTGGAATTGTCTAAAACCAGAGCATGTTAAAGCACTGCATTTCTCAAGAATACAAAATGCACCCTTTGGCTACAGTTTCTAAAAAGTCATAGAAATCAATATGGCCAGCATTGTTTAAGAAGCAAATTTACATGCACGTGCCACCTTCTATTGGCATGTATTACAGACTCGGGAACCTTTTACATTATTATTCTAGCTGGACTTAAGGATGAATTCTGAGGCTATTACATGTCTAGATATTCTTTCTATCGTAAGGCCCATTGAAGCCTACAAATTATTATCTTCAGAGAATAGAAGAGAGATGATACGGTTCTAGATAGTAATATTATTGGTAATAAAGTAGAAAATTCAAGATGTTTTTAAAAACAACACCATGATCTGAAATAACTAGAAAGCCTTCACCTGCATATTCATATACAGAGTAAGTTTTATATACAGAGGCCATATTCAAGATGGGGAGAGAGAAATTGCCATATTTTGCCCTTTGCTCTATAGTCTGTTTATACAAACAAAAAGCAGCTCATCCCAGGTGTCTGAAAATATTCACCTGGAGTGCGACTAGCTTTTGCAAATGTTTGGAAAGTCACTGGAAGGAGGAGCTGCAGTTTCTGGACACTTTTCAGCTGCTGGAAGGAGGAGGAGGGAGTCACCACTCTTTTGCTCAAGAAACCTGGCACAGTATGTTTCCTTGCTGCCAGAAACCCTCCCTGACCTTCCAGACAACCCTCCTTGTCACAGGCTGACCCAATACCACTTCCTGATTCAAATCTTGAGACACAGAGGGAGGGTATGCTTTGGGAGATACGCTTAGGGAGGAATCATCATGGATGTGAGAGGTCTGGGCTAGCAGACACAGGAAACAGCAGTGGAGGAGCAACAGCCAAAAGTCAGTCTACCGGCAGGAGGGCCATAGAAGGGTCAGGGCCAGCAGAGTCTGGTCAGGGAAGGCTTGTTTTCTCCAGGAGAAACTCCAAAGGAGAAACTTTGAGCAAAAATCAACCACAGATCCTGTTCAATGAAAAAGAAGCAAGGAGAAGCTTTTAAAGCATATTAGAACATCAATGGACCTCATTGATATTTATGGTTCTAAATTTTAGGCAATGTTTACTTTTGTCTGTTAAAATTGCATGCTCTTTCTCATAGGTTACATTTAGTAATTTAGAAGAAGACAGTTGGTGTACAATGTAACTTTTCACAGGTCATTGCTGATATTTAAGGACCACATATACTTGTTTACTGGCTTACAAGGTATTTCTTTAGCTTGATGCCTATAATAAACCAAAATATAGTTATATTTTTTACATTGTAAAATAGTATAGATGGAGATGAAAGAAAATACACTGAAAAGTTTTCACAGATAAACATTCTTAAGCATTGGTTGTGATTAGGGTGAGTTTTGCCTGAAAGGAAAGGTCTATATGAAGCTCCATTTGGGAGTGGGGAAGTGACTTTTTGGGTCACAATATTAGAGAACCAAAGGATGCCAGAATGATCTGTCAGATGAACAAATAACATGAGAAAAACTACAGCTTTACTTTGAAAGCTTTTAATCTAATCCAGGGAAGTAACAGTGCACTATAAAGTACTCTTAGCCGATAATAGAAATGCCCAGAAGACTGGTCAGAAAGTGGTATTCCATTATAATTTGAAAATTTTTATCCAGAGAACAAAAAGTAACAGCGTTACGTGAAAGAGTTTAAAAAAAGAGAGTTGAAAATAGAACTGTAGAGACTAAAAACTTGACACGTCACCAATGAATATAGGTCACAGGATAATTGAGTTTATGCCTAACACTGTTGCCAGTGCACCATACGTAATATTGAAATGCTTTATGAAACCTTGATGCGGATCTCCAAATTTGGAATAATAAGTACTGTGCAGTACTAAACGTTAAAGCATTAACTGAATCATCCATTTCATCCTCTTATTGCATGGCATCTTCAATAAATACAATACATGTACATATCTATTTAGTTTGAAAATGCTTTAGTCTCTGGAAAGATTTAATATGTAAGCCATAAAACTGGCACAAAATGTTTTTATTTCTAAAGTTTGAACTTGTACTGCTGAAAATATTATTAGTTTCAAAAAATACTTCCAAAAATATAATTCCTAAAGATCAAGCAAGCTGCGGTCATTTAGTTGTAATTCTGCAGTCTTTTATTAATGCTTGTATATCTTCACAGTTGCATATGTTCTTAAGTTACACATAACTGACAGGAGAAATTTTGCCCAAAGCAGGCTCTTTGACACTCTGTTTCCTGGGTGGAGTACATAGTTGATGTTTCTGTGTTCTGAAGGCCTTAGCTGTGTGTTATACTACTCGAAGTACCCACCATTAGTGTTATGCTTAAACCCTACCATCTTTTGAAGTCTATCTGTCACTTCCTGAGGAACACTTCCTGCTTCATACAGCCTCTCCTTGCCAGAATTTCAGAGGTGATCTCTTCCTTTGAACTCCCATAATATGTGATTTTAACTCTAATATTTTTCATCATTTTCTTCTTTATAATAGTGATTTGTATATATTTATTACCTCTCTACATGGAACTTTCTAGATACCCCACAAAGCTTTGTACCTGGTAGTGCTGCAGAAAATATAAACGTGTGTGTGTTCACTGCTTTGGGTTAAATCATTGTTTCTAGAAAGTATTTAAATCATTCAGTTTTGTACATCCATAATATTTTTTCACTTTATAACATATACTTTAATAGTTACTTCCCTGAGAAGTAAGCAGACAGAGTAGGCATAATTTGTACCATTTTTACCATCATATTGATTGGGCTGGGACTCAAAGCTAAAGTAACTTATTTAAGTTCCAAAATTAGTAGTGATCCTAGGACTCCAACCCTGGTTTTCTGACCCTCTCACGCTCATTTCACTTTATCAGACTGGCTCTTTTAAAAAATTTTAACAACTTAACTAGGTGGGAGGATTGACCTCAAGTTCCAGTATCATATCAGCAGCCATTAGAGTGGATTCATTTATAAGATTAGCTGCCAGTCAATTTGGAAAGCAAAATGTGAGTGCCTGAAGGACGGGGCCACGGGGCGAGTTTTGAAGGAGGCAAGGTGGTAGAAAAGATTAAACAAACAAAACACTGGGAAAGCATTACAGGGGGAAGAGTGGCAAAATTACTGTTTGATTATCAGAGTTCACAATAAACTTTTACATTTCTGTGCCAAAAAATCAGAGAGAAAAAAATCTAACACACGTGGTTTTAAAACAGTGGAGTTTCGCCCCTACCTTCAGTGATCATTCTTCAAAGAAAATATTTAGTTATTAAATAAACTAAAATAAAAATTTGAAAGTCTACTTAAATATATCATGTTATTACTAGCATAAGAAATGATGTAAGTTTTTCTTCCTAAGAGTATAAAGTGTAAAAGGCATTTTGAACATTCTGAAATGAAATGTTCAGAATTTCATTCTGAAATCCCCATCTTTTCAGTTGGTTGACAGCACTTTCTTTGAAGAAAACTTTCTGATGTAAAATTGTACATAGTGATTGCAAACTAGAAAATCTGGTGCCCTCAAATTCTCCAAACTTGTAAAATATTTCTATATCACACGTTAACACACTCAGTGGGTAAAGTAGGTATATGTTTAATATAAATGTTATTCCTCTTCCCTCCAGTTCCTCTCTCCTTTTCTCTTACTTTCCTTCCATCTTTCCGTTTCCAACCTGAATATGGGACATAGAAATGCCAGATCTTGAAGAAAGAAAAAGGAAGAAAAGCAGGCAGAGAAGGAGGAAAGAAGGCAGACAGGCAGGCAGGCTGGCTGATATTATTACTCATGAGTGTAGTTTCCATAAACTCAAGAGTTTGTTGCTCGGATCTAAGGTTTGATCTTTTCCTCCAAACAGAAGCAACTGCCTCTGAAAAATCTTTTGTATGAAATGGCCCCTAACAGGAAGTCTTGCATATGCTCATTTGGGGCATGGCCCAAAAGAGCTATGAGAGCTTACTAGGTACTAAAATTTTGCAGGCAGAATTATTTCCAGGACTCTTTTATCCATAAAGCCACAGTCAGCTGAACTTTATTTAAAGAAGTATTTACTCATTCAAAATTATTTCTTAAACACATAACGCCAGTCACAATGCTTAGTACTGGAGATACAAACATGAACCTAATGTGAATAAGGGATGTCCTTACATGATTTATTCTAATGATGGTGAGACAATATGACCCAATATAAGTTTTTGGTAAACGTAGATGATAAATTTGACCAACAAGAAAAATAAGTCTAGTAAGACAATCCAAAGAAATCAAGAATGGCATCTCTGAGGAGGGAAAGGTGGCAAAGGACAGTATAAGCCATGTCTTTCCTTTACTAGATCAGAAATAATCTCTTTCAATGCAATAGAATGTTAACATGAGCATTTAAATACATTTGTTATGTTACAAATAAAATTGTTTGTAAGGCAGAGGTTCAATGAATTAGGAAGCATTGCATTGAGATAAAATTACTGCCAAGTTGGAAGAAACAAATGACTGGAATTTGTTGTAAAAAAGTTTTAAGATCATAGAAATCATAACTGATAAGAGTTCCTGTTGTTCACCATTGTAAATATGTTAATTTTAGACAAAATGATATTCTAAAAATTATTGGAAAAGATTTTGTAAGCTGCTTTCATCTTAAATAATACTAGCCTTTTCTTATAAAATATTTTCAATATTGGAAAAATTTTGTTTACTCCTTTTTGATAATTTCACATAACTCCTGAAATTGAGATAAGGATACTAGAAGCTATCACCTCAAGTGCTAAAGATCAGAGAGATGAGCTCATCTATAAGTGTATTTATAAGATGAGCTCATGTATAATCATCTTGTCCTCTCAGTATACAGCGCCTGGAAGTAGAAGGGACCCTTTCCATCGCTCGTTCCTATGACGGACTAGGGGAATTTGTTTGTTCTCTAGCAGATGAGCAAATTCAGAAATAATGGTATGATTCTTAACACCAGAATCAGGCACCCAGAAGTGACCACAATTCTCTAAACTATGTATTTGATGCAAGAAGTCAAGTGCTCTTTGTAAATTTCTTTCTAGATTTTTAACATTATTATTATTTGATAACTATATATCAGAATAGTGCCCTGGGGGTCTAGTGGTTAAGATTCAGTGTTCTCACCCCCATGGCCTGGATCTGTTTCCCAGTCAGGGAACCACACCGCTTGTCTGTTGGTTGTCATAATGAGCCAGCTGCATGGTGCTGTGATGCTGAAAGCTATGCCATGGGTATTTCAAATACCAGCAGGGTCACCCATGGTGCTCAGGTTCCAGCAGAGTTTCCAGATTAAGATAGACTAGGAAGAAGGACCTGGTCACTCACTTCCAAAAAAATCGGCCATGAAAATCCTATGAATAACAGGATGCAGTGCCAGAAGATGAGAAGATGGCACAAAAAAAGACCAGGCAGCGTTCTGCTCTGCTGTACACAGGGTCACTGGGAGTCGAAATCGACCTGATGGCAGTAACAACAAATATATCAGAATACTCACATAGTCAAAAAGATATTCAATTTAAAGTGTCTTTGTAAAACTCTACTCTGTAAATGAATAGATGTTGCCAACAAATACCAAGAGCTTTTATAAATAAATATCAGAAGCTTCAAGTATGTTTGGGATCATGTATATCTGACGAATATCTAGAAACATGTCCATTGGTGACATCCCTCAAAAAGGCTTGTTTGTTTTTAAAGGAAAGATGGGTATAAATGTAAACATAGCTTGCGCTAAGCTATCAAATAAATAAGTTACATCTGATTTTCTCCAGATTCACTAACTTCGCCGGTTCGGATCCTGGGCGCAGACCTACTCACTGCTCATCAAGCCATGCTGAGGCAGCGTTCCACATAGAACTAGAAGGACCTACAACTAGGATACACAAGTATGTACTGAGGCTTTAGGGAGGAAAAAGAAAAGAGGAAGATTGGCAACAGATGTTAGCACAGGGCCAATCCTCCTCAAAAAAAAAAAAAAAACCCCAGAAAACCATGAACAGTAAACAGTATTCTGTAAATCCATTCTGTTTCTTTATTTATATTGTTCATCTTAAACATCAGTTATCTGGAATAGAGTTAAACTATAACAGATATTGCACTATGAAAGTAATAATGCACAAGTCTTATTTAGAGTCAAAGTAATGATTTTCCATTGCTAAAAACATAGGCTTGAGCACTTTACTTTCAATTTGTAATAATAATCTATAATATTTTCTCCCCCACCAAATGCATGAGTGTCCAAAAATTCTGCATTTTCTTATATGATGAATCTGACCCCAAAAAAGGCACATCATGATGCTTTTTATGAGGATATTGGGAAATGATTACATATTTAGATAATAAAGAGTGACCAATGGGACATTCTTAAAGTAGCTTTGACAAATTCTTACAATGATTTCATAAATCATTGAGAGTGGGGATTATATGTACTCTTGGGACTCAGTAATTCAGATCACATGAGACCAAACTGTGTTGACCATCTTGAGCACCAGCGTGTATTCTCTGTGTATCCACTGACTTGCTGCTACTGCCCGTGGGCATCAATTTAATTTCCTAATTGTTCCTCCTAAGTTTGTTGTGAACATGGAACCATATAGGTAAAAGACTCCATATGACGTCAGGCACGTAATAAGTATTGACTAAATGTTATAAATTTCATCTTAGTATCTTATAATTGAGAAGGAAAATGAAGCATATGGATAACAGCTATTTGCATTCAATATGTAGACTTGCTTGATAACCATAATTACCCAAACTAGGACTAGCTTTTACCTAGAACCACTTTCGTTCCAGCGGAAGAAAAATGTAGGCATAAAAGAAAATACTGAATCCAAAAGGTGACAGAAGTAGCTCCCAGAGCTGACTCTACCCACACAGGAAATGGAGAGCTTCAGGCCATGGCAACCCCACGCTGGTTTTCTTTTTTTTGAAGTGATAGCTAAGCCAGGCAAAGGTATGTAGCTGCGAAGGTTAACATCAAAGGTGAGTCGCCCATTCCATTTCTCGATAACCAGGATTAACTGCTCCACTGACATTATCGTGACATTATAGAGTTCCAGAGAAGAGAAAATAAGGAATATACTTATATATTAGTGAAAAAACCCTTGAATAATCATATTAAAACAATGAAAATCATTTATCCTACCTTACTATCCATCATTAGATTTCCCTCCTCAAATATTCTCAATTATAAAATAACCAGGATAAAATCTGTAGCACTTACTAGTGCTTATTATGTACCAGACATTATACTGAGTCCTTTACCTAATGGTCTCACTTTCACAACAAACTTAGGAGGAACAATCCAGAAATGAATTGATGTCCATGGTAAATCACTTAAGTGAAAATAAAAGCATCTTTATTAGTTATCATAATTTTTTTTTATTTTTTAAGAATATTGGTCTTTATTTTTTCTAAGTTATTTAGTGCAGATGTACATATGACCTCCTTTTTCTTTTTAACTCAATAGAACACTTCGACTCAAGCTGATGCAATTAAATGTTACAACATGAGAGAGAAGAGTTGATCAAGATTAAAGAATAGCTACAATCATCCACTACATGAAACATGGCTGCTAGGAAGAAACAGAAGTCCCTAACAAACACTGCTATCCTGAATAACAATGATTAAACGTATAATAGACAATTATATTAATGTCAGGGACACTCCTAATTTTTTGATGGGAAAATGGCAGTATTGCAAATATAAACAGACATCCCCACCAATATTTCTTCAAAAATATTACTTACTACAATCCTTCACACTTACATATCTCTCTTTATCAAAATCAAAAGTTATTCCTTGGCTAGAATCCTCTGAAAATGCAGATTCATTATTATTATCACTATCATCATTTCTGGCCATTCTGACCGACAATTTGAGCTT
Organism: Tapirus indicus; assembly: GCA_031878705.1. Classification (NCBI taxonomy): domain Eukaryota; kingdom Metazoa; phylum Chordata; class Mammalia; order Perissodactyla; family Tapiridae; genus Tapirus; species Tapirus indicus. The sequence continues at coordinate 33,077,995 of CM062935.1, forward strand.
CTAAACCAAGGATGTTAAAGATAAATAAAGCATATCTTCTGGAAAAAAACAGTATTTTTAAAAGTACATTATTAACTTATTCTTTTGAATTTTCAAAGTCAACAAAGTGTGAACAAATCAAAGTTACTACACAATGACAGTATTTGCCACTACTTATTACTAACCCATGTAGGTCAGGAAAGATGATAATTCCATAAACGAGCTGTGGGACAAGCATGCGGCATTTAGTCCTAACCCATTTGTTTTTTGATTCATTCACTGAACAAACATGCATTGAACACCATTTTTGCTTATGGCCCTGTAATCATGGTGCATTTTGGAGATTACTTTCCTTAAAGAATTTTGCTCCACTGAAGATCATTAAATCAATACTTCAACCCAACTTGTGTCTACAATAAAGCAAACACTTACACTTTTATATTTAATGGCAACCATATGAGCCATTACACCTCCTTTTCTCCAGAAATGGAATTAGAGTAGAATGTTTTTAGTTTCAGCTTCATTATATGGAATTATAATCAAGCTGGCAGGACCAGAGCTAAAATTTGAAACAGGAGCTAGAAGCAAGAGAATAATATAAACAAGATTTGAAATGAGACTACTTAATAGAATAAATTCTAAAGCACTTAAGAGAAATTAATTTACATACACACAATGCAATTACAAGAGAAGAAGAGGCCAGCATCATTAGGGAAGGGTGAAAGAAGACTCCAATTACAAATCATGGTGATCCCCACTTGACCTCACTTAGAATATTGTTCGTCATAAATGCATTCTACTGCATGAAATGAAAATGACAGATCTTCACTTCTTTTATAAACATTCTAATACCCATGCTAGAAATGACCATTTATTTTGAAACACACTATTTTATTTCAGAATTTTACTATCTGAGAAACCTAACGGCCCCTAGTTTTGTAATTTGTATGGAAATATTGTGTAGAGTACCCAAATGGACATAAAAAGTCAGTCCTCCAAAATGCCTCTTGACAACTAGCCACTCGCAGTTAGAATTGTTCACATTCTCCTTTATTCCTTTGTACCAACACTCTTTAGAGTATCTACCATACTGTAGCATGTGTGTGGATACACAGGTATGCCCGAAGAATGTCAACGATTATGTCTGGCTGACTATTAACAAGCTATATGGTTCAGGAAAGAAGGTATTATGTCTAATCAACTTTGTTCCTATAGTTCCTAGTACTATAACTGGAATATGTAAGGGTTTCATAAATATTATTTGAATACACAGAGGATAAAAGAAAGGAAGGAAGCAAGAAGGAAGGAATCTATAATTACCTCAACAACAATTTCAGCTAAAAAATATGGACTTATATCCTTGAGAGCCCTTAAACTGCTAATCTAGAATTATCAAACACAAAGCCAACCAAATGGATTTAATTCATCCCACTACAGATAGAATAATGAACAATTGAAGCGAATATAAAATCTATCTCCTTAGGCTTTCTACAATTGTAAGGATGGAAATTACCCTGAATATTCAAATATCCAACTTATTAATTGAAGAACTGAAAATGAACAATATGACATATCTTTTCAATATTCATCACTGATTTATAGAACTTCAACTATAATATTTGTAACTCACAATCAATAGATAAAAATTAACTACAACAGCTGTCAGAAAATAATTATTTATCATATAAGAATTGTTTATTGCATAAATAATAAAGTATTCCCTCTTTGGAGTCTTTTTTTATTCCTGCTGAGTCTAAAAAAAGTAAACTTTGACAATTTTTTCCAAAATACTAATTTTGAAATACAAATTCTAATTACTAATTTTCCGAATATACGGAAAGACTTAGCAATAATATTCATTATCAAGCTTCAAATATCAGTTTGTTTTTGGAAAAATAACTTTCTACATTTACAAAACATTAGCAATTTCTTCAAAATGCAGGGAATGGCATTTGGTGTCCATTTTCTCATCTGTTCCTTTTTGTGAGATTCAGATGCTATACTGAGACAGATCAAGTCATTACAATACTGCAATAAAATAGTGAAATATGAGAAATACACTGCCAAAATGGATTTAATCTGCTACACTGTTTTAAATGGAAATATATTGTAAGATTATACATTTCATAAAATGGCAACACAGATATTACTGCTCCCTGGTGAAAGATACTAAAATCTCCATTTATTTGGCTGGTGTAGGTATGGCCTTAGGTGTACACCTACAAGTGAATTAAATCTAATTGCTTTCAGTTTCCTTGGAAAGTATTGCCTTTAAGCAAGATGTAAATGCATTTAAATGGGTATGTTCATCTGAAACTCTGTTCAATAAGTCAAGTGTTTCTTGCAATATAAAGACTCTTCTTTGATCCAGGATATTCATGATATTTCACTTAAAAGTACAGGCACAGCATGGTGGAACTGAAAGAGAATATGTTTTGAAGTCAGATGGACATAGGTTTGAATTCCAGCTTTGCTACTTAACAAGTGCATGATAGGACAGTTAGTTACACTGAAATTCACAGTCCTCATTTATAAAAATGAGAGAAATAATACCTATCATACAAGATTCTTGTAATAATTAAATAGTATAATGTGCATGATAAGACCTAACATAAAGAATGCACTTCCAAATAATATATCAGGAATAATATTAAAGCTTTGTACGGGTTCTGTAAGAGTAGAATTAATGTAGAATTCCATTGGTTTACAAATAAGCACCAAATGCCTAATTTTGAGACATGGTTCGTGTTTTAACTTTGGAGAGGAAAAATTTGAACTTACAGCTCAATCTACAGTAATAAAACTACCAAAACTGCAAGCTACAGGAAACTGTTTCAAAGTTATATAGTGGCATTGAGACGAAAATGATGTATAGCGTAAAAACAAATTCCACATTCATAGACATTTTTTCGTTAAATAACGTGACGAAATGGAAACAGAGGGAGAAAAAACTTCCAGCTGCAATTTTCTGAATGTGGGACCTTGTTGCCGATTTCTTACTTTTAGCCATATGTTCATATTGCTTCCTTGTGATGTTAGGAAGTTTCATATAAAAGATCTACAAAAAGGGTGAGAATGCAGCCTGCTAAAAATAATTCCTTGACATGTAGTGACCAATTTTTTCACTTAAACATTAAAATAGATGTTACATAGCTTCTTCTAAATGGAAAAAGTATTTTAAAGCAGGATCTCCAAACTAAATTTTAAGGAGAGGATTAAATCAATTAACTTACACTTATTAAGAGAAAGTTTCATTTAATTCGCTTTTATTAATTTTAACATAGTTTACTGAATATAAAACAAATATATCATTATTATGAATTTATCATATGTCATAACTAACACTTTGTAAGGCCTACTATGTGCCATGTACCAACCTACTTGCCTTTCTTGTATTATCTCATTTAATTGTTACAAAAACCATGTGAAGCATACTATTTCCATTTAGCAGATGAAAAAGGTGAGGCTTTGTGAGATTAAGTCACTTGACCATGTTCACAAAACCTTGCTCAAACAGCAGAGCCTGCATTGAGATGCCTGTAAATATGAATTCCATATGCTAAATATTCTCCAAAAAAATCCTCTGAATATAATTGAGCCCTCCCCAAATCTCTGGTTAAAATTTACTACTGAATTATTTTTATATAAAAAAATTCTATGTAAAAATAGTCTTTCATCTTGAAATAAAATAAGGGAGCACAGAGACAGAGACAGAGAGACAAAGAAAAAGATAGAGACAGAGAGACAGAAAGAGAGAGAGATTGAGAAAGTGAAAGTGAGAGGCAAAGAAGCAAATAATCGGGATAAAATTTAAAGGAAAATACCAAGGAAAACTACATTTAATAAATAACATTTCTGAGAATACTAATATAATAAGCTCTGCGAATATTTTGCTTTTGAAACTTGCATAAAGCCCAAATTCTTTGGGCAGGTGGGAGAAACATGAATGAATAATAAAATAAATAATTGGATAACCAAGAAAGGAGAAAGATCTAAATATTCTTCCAGGTACACTTAAGGGATTTAACATTTGTAGAGAGATACAACTATCTCATGCTCTGCCTGGCTGATGTTGGACAACTTTGTGTTTAGGGCCCTGTGACTATCTCCTACACCAATATAATTATAACATTGCAATAAAAAGAGGTGTATAATAAATTCTAGGCTCTTTCCTTCAGCTCACAAAGGTGCATGTAAATTGTTGAAGGTCAGTTTTATGGCTTCGTTTACTATCTATCATAGTCATGACTGCACATAAAAATTGTCCCGTAGACAATAAATACGTCTCAGGCAAGGTCTTACTCTTTTCCGCAACGGGTAGTCACTGTGATGGAGCTATGGCTCCAAATGTGCAGTGTATTAAAATGTCTATAGTAGAGAATGTTAAGAAAGTCACTCCTGTAATGTTTACTCTAAATTTCCATAAGTTGGTGGTCCTAGGTGGTTGCAGGGAAGAACAGGGACATGTGTCACCATCCCTCTTCTAGGATCAAATTAAGGCTTTTCATAAAATCAATGAAGTATGTAAACCATAATGTATTACCATTTATGGTGCCATAACAAAATATCATCTGTCCATCACTATTGAATAGAATACAGATAGTTTGTGAGCAAAATAGTGACAATGAGATCATAATATTGTTGAGCTATTCAGGCATCCCAAACTATCTCTTTGGGATAGGAAAACATTCCTGGAATGGACTTACAAACAAAAGGTAAAAGAGATGGAAGAAACTATGAACCATCTCACTGCTTTAACCTAAGATGAAGCTATATTTTTAAACAAATAAAAAAATAGCAGTGAAACTTAAAACTATACACGACTATGTACTGGGGCTTTGCAAGGGGGAAAGGAAGAAAAAGGGAGGAAGATTGGCAACAGACGTTAGCTTAGGGTGAATCTTCCCCTTCCAAAAAAAAAATAAATAAATAATAATGATCCTGGAAGTCTAAAAACCTTGCAACAATAATGAATAAAGTCACAGACGAGGTTTTGACCTTTTTGTTAGTGATAGTCTCCAGAATCTCCTGGCCTCTACTGGACAGACAACATTTATCAACTGAAATATAATATTAAACTGTTGAAAAGTGAAAAGATCTCTACCCGAAAGGATAGGAGATACTTTCAAAGATATGGTAACAGCACTTCAACAGCACCCTAAACATAACATCTTCCAGCCAGAGTAAATAAAATCTATCATTTTGGAATAGGAATATTTTTCCTTCCATTGAAGTAAACTAGGCAGGAAGAAATGAAGCCAGGCTACCATTTATCAAGGAATTTTTAGGCATCTTAGGGATATAGTTCCTTTCATCCTCAAAATAATCTTATAAGGTGAGTATCGTCATACCCATTTTACATATGAAGAAGCAAAGACTTAAAGAAATTAAATTACTTGTGGGCATGGTCAGGACCTCAAAACAATGCCTGAAGATTGTACTACACCACACCCCTTTTTATTGAGGGATGTGTAGTCAATATCATTCTCAAAGTCATTAAGAATATAACAAATTCTAGTTTTTAAGTTAGCAAGGGATGCCTTGCTCATTTGCAAAGATTTGTTGTCAACATAGAGCCTATACCAAATATATTAAGATTTCAATGAAGCTAACTTGACTTTCATTTTCCACCAGTGAGATAGACAATCCATTCCTCATTTAAGAGTTGCAGTTACTAACAAAGATTACATACCCCAATGGGTCTGGTTCAGTAGTTTGGACCTAAGCAAAGGGAGAATTGGTAACAGGCACCTTGATAGAAGTAGAGAAAAGCCTGAATTACCTCTGGTATCATTGGATCAACCATAATAAGACTTTAACTACAATATTTCATCATCTGAAAAAATGAGATTGTGGTAGGTTTTCATCTTAAAAATTTTATGACCATAAGAGAATAATTATTGGACCATGATTATGCAATCCAATTTAGCAAGAGGACTAGAAACTAAAAGAACTTTGAAAGTCACTTCTATCCCTATGATTTTAAGAATATATGGCAGTCACCCACTATCTCAATCTATGAAATACAATAATCACAGGATAGCAAGAGAAATATCCACAACTGATACATTATAGCTCAAGGGAAGATGCTTTAACTGGGGCAGACTTTTGATTTGACAGCTTTGAAATGCCCATTTATTGGATGCTTTCCAAAGCTCTCCCACAGGTTCCAAAAGGGAGCATTGGTCCTATCATTCCTCTTCTTGACACCCATTCTTCCCCAACTGCCCCCATGTTTTAATAGGAGTCTCCCTAGCACTAATCACGCTAAAGGTATGTGATCTTCTAGCTATCTATTCAGCGTTCACAACTGAAAACAGCACTTAATGCCAACAATGTGTCCTGTGTTCATAAATATGTCTTTCGAACCGTCTCAAGGAATTTTCATTGTTTGTAACGTGGACAGAGCCTCCATTATCTTGGTGCAAATAAAAGTAGTTCTTAACAGAAATCTGTTCTCTTTACTGAACATTATGAAAGGCCCCCTGACCTTCAACTTGAGGAGTATAGCATTAAAAAAAAAAAAGGATAAGATTCCACAGGAAACCATGAAAAACAGAAAGGAGACAGGAGGGAGAAAAGGAACTTGGCAAAGAACATTAAGACTTACTTATAAACAACTCTCCTCCTTTTGAGATAATTAGAAATATACTACCAATAATAATACCTTGAGACTAAAGAAATTGGTGTTATGGAGAAAGTTAACATAAACATTAAAACAGACCACATCCATCATTAAATAGTAAAATTAAAATGGCAATATTCCCAATATGACCTGGTGCCCTTAGAAGTCGAGTTACATTTTATTCTTTAAGAACTTAGGGCTAACGAAAACATGATTTATTCAAGGTCTATTACTATGTAGAATTTTTTAAACTATTACATGATTTCCAACTGCATCTTTGTTTTAGCCACATCTATGGCTTATTAAAGTTTTGAAATATTCCATAACTCTCTAAAATTCAGAGGTCTCTGTCAAGACCTACTACCTGTGCAGACAAGTTCTCATCTCTAATTAAAATTTTCATAAAACTGTGCACAGCCATGCAGTATAAAATAATGAATATATGAAAAGCAAAATGAAATTCCTAATTCTGAAAACAAACAGTTGTAAAGGGTTAAAATAATGTCACAGTGTGGTCATTCGTGAATACTGAAGTCCATGACCATAAATCTCCAGCATCCCATGTAACATGCTTATGAATGACTCTAATCAGAAAGCAGACAGAGCTAAACTCTCCCTCCGGGGCTGAACGTCTGAAGTAAGCTGGGAGGCTAAAATAATCAGGTGAATATAGACACTATAATTTTCAGAGAACCTCACAGTCCTTCTAGGCCTGAGACCGACTATACAATTTCTTTGAAATGCTGAAAAGAAGCCCAGAAAAATCAAAGCACAAGATTATTTTCCAGAGAATCCAAACTGTAGACTGTAACACAAAGGCCAGTTTATTTCCAAAGCAAACAAAATACTCCATTTGTGTGATGGAGTACATGTTGAAATCCTGTTTATTACATGCAATACAGGAGTAAGTTTTTGCAACAGTTCCTCAACTGTCTTCTCTGCTGATAGGCAATCATATCTGGGTTTAATAGTGGTTGTCACTTTACTCATTCAGGATTAGGACCAACTTTTGAATCATTGGCTCATAAGAGATGGGCATCAAATAGGACTACCTTAAGAAGCATGCATTAATTTAAAAAACCCCACAATTGTAGTTCTGTATGTATGCTACACAGAAACAAAAAGGTTACTTGGGAAACAGACTGTCTTTACTTTATGAATTATGAAGCTTCTATGGAAATCTGGATCATAACGTAAAGTAGTTATTTATTTAATGGGAAGGAGGCCAATGGCAAGGCCACTTGGAATTTCCAGTCTATTTATTCCTCAATGATATGCTTTCATATGTTTGATTTAAGACCTTATTTAAACATCGAGGGGAAAATTATAAGAGCCAAATGCCGTGTTTTAGGAGATATGCCATGTATTAGGAAAATGCTGTCTTGTGATATCAATGCTACTAATCTCTGAAAATTTGCTGATACTATAGACACATCTTCCATTGGTCATTGAGAAGAAGGCATACTCCTGACTCCCTCTAATCTGTGCTTCACACTATGGCCAAAGAAATCCTTTTCAAGTTGTAAATATTATCATCTCCTCCAGCACCCCTTGCTCAAAAAAATTAATGTCTTGCCATAGCTCTTAAGACAAAGCCAAAATCTTTAACATCTATTAAATGGTCTGGTCATTTCGCTGTTCTCTTGTTCTCTGTGTTTCAGCAACACTTATTTTTATTGAACCTCTCATATGTACCAGGGACAATGCACAGGCTGTTGCTTCTGCCTGAATATTCTTCTCTCTTTCTCTTTGACTAAATAACTCCTCTTCATCCTCAGGCTATTCCCTCAGAGAAAAACTTTCATCCTCATATAGAGCTAACCTTCTAGTTGGGAAGGCAGGAAAGAAACAAAGCAAGCAAGCGAGAAGGCAGGAAAGTAGGTAGGAAGGAACGAAGGAATGAACTAACAAACGAACAAAAGGAGGCCGGGAGGGAGAGAGGGGAAACAAATAAAGCTTAAGGAGTTTAGGGAGTAATTCTCGGGAGCTCTCTACAGGGTTAGTATATTAGGTTTCTCTGTTTTGTTGATCTTATAAGACAAATTGTGATGGTAACCAGTATAATATAGCTTCCAAGTTCTCCTGAAATATATGTTTTCTTTATATGGAATTCCTCCAGATACATAAGAAGTCTGATGATGGCCTAGAAGTCACCCACTTCTTATCCATCGACAGTTGGAAAGGAAAGTTGATGTTTTATCTCTTTGGTTAGCCCTTACAAATTTTGAAGTACATCTTGACCACCAGGAGGGATTCCTGTCTATATTGTCACAGCTTTCCCCAAAACCTATAAACATCTCTTTTAAAGTTGTCTTTTTTTGGGCCAGTCTGATTAAACTGTTTACAAGAGTCATGAGATAGGCAAGACAAACATTATGTTTACGGTCTTCTTTACTCCAGCGGACTTAAGGAAAGCAGTTTCACGTTACCTGTGTTTCATATGAGGGTCTTTTATTTGGTTTTGTTTGTGTAACATAAATGTCTAGAAATATATTCACAGCTCATTTATTCATCCTACAAGTGAATCAGATTTGTTAATTCTACACATTCTTCAATTTCCTGGAGCATTACAAGAATTTATGATAAAAAAAATGGTTCTGAATCCCGATGCAGTGATACAGACGTTCCTCCCCTCCCAATGCATGTGCAAATCTTCCAATATTGGGATTTTAGCTACATCTTAGGCTTCTTCTGTCACAACTACTTAATGCCACTGGTGATTGCTCTTATTTTCTAGTTTCTTCCATAGCTCCCATAAAGCTGTCATAACGAGTAAAAATCATGCCAAGCAGAGTAGGTACCTTGTGCCTCCAATTACATCATCCCATGAGCACAGTTATGTAAGAGAAATGTACAATGCACGACCACTACCTGTAGATCAACAGGAATTTGTTAACATTGTTTTATCTTTTTTTTATTCCATACGAAAGTTGAGCAAAAGAATTACGTATGCAGTAAGGATTCTTTTCAATAGTGTTAGGGGAAATATTACCATATTGAAAGAAAAGTTTTAACATTTCCATTAGCTTTTTAAAACATGTAAGCAGTGATTTCCTTTAGAAGAATTAAGAATCATGTCTTATGACTCTACAGCAGGAAAATTAAAAAATCAATAGCACTTAAGTTTGTCACATTCACATCTGACCTTCTGTATTACTACTTCATGGTGGAAACAGTGTTTTCTAAAAGTGATTCAATTCTGAACTTGTGATAAGGATATCTCGAGATATTTGGAAATATGGCTTTGAAAAATTCATATAACTTATGGAATTACATTAATATATAAAACAAGGCATTCCTTCTGTGGTCAAATTTTCTTCATAAGTACATTGTATAGAATACAAATTTGATGTTGAAATTATCAACAGAAACTAATTTATTTGGACATTTTTTATGACCCTTTATAGCAGCAGAAAAGTTCTTTGGAATTCTATTTTTATGTAAACTATTAATACTTAAGTATTTTTACCTAGACATCTTAGCAAGAGTTTGGAAAATGGGTAGTATTATATTCTGCATAGTTTTGCCAAAGCAAAAGATTTTCCCATCTTCAAAAATGATTCTCAAAGTATTTTCTCTCTTAGAGATGGTATGGGTTGAATTGTGCTCACCCCCTCCCACCAAAATAAAAAGATATGTTGAAATTCTAATGCCCAATATCTCAAAATTTCACCTTATTTCGAAATAGAGTCATTAAACTAAGATGAAGTCATACTGGAGTATGGTGTGTCCCTAATCCAGTATGACACGTGTCCTTATACGAAGAGGGCCATAGGAGGACAGAAACACACAGGGAAAATGCCATGTGATGATGAAGACAGAGATTGAAGTGATGCATCTACAAGCCAAGGAACCCCAATTTTGCCAGCAAACCACCAGAAGCTAGGAAGAGACAAGGAAAGATTCTTCTACAGATTTCAGATGGAAGATGGCCCTGCCAACATCTTGATTTCAGATTGCTAGCCTCCAGTACTGTAAGAAAATAAATTTCTGTTCTTTTAAGCCACCCAGTTTGTAGTATTTTGTTACAGCAGCCATAGGAAATTAACACAAGAGGGAAATTAGGCACATATAAAGTATGACCCAGATCAATCAACCTCGGTGCTATCTCAATAACTCACATCACTGGAACACAGAAGTAGCTTTTGTAAACATCTCCTTCATAATTCAGACCTCTACCACTGAAAAAGTTGAATTCTTTGAGATGGTTATTTTTTTGAAAAAGGGAGTTTAGGCCAAATATCAAAACTTCAGTTCATATATTGAGCAATAATAATAGGCAATTTAAATACAATTTCATATAAAGTGGTAGACACCATCATATTTTAACATTAGTCCAACATGTTAGGCTTGCCTGTTCCCTGGATCTGTATCTTCCATATTGTAGAGCTCACTACCTAGTACAGCGTCTTGCATTCACTAGTATCTTAATAAATGCTTACTCGTTGCTATGGACTGAAGAGTATCCCCCCAAAATTCCTATGTTGAAGCCTCAAGCCCAATGTGACTGGATCTGGACATAGGGTCTTTAGGAGGTAATTAAGGTTAACTGAGGTCATAAGGGTAGGCCCCTAAAATGATAAGATTGGTGTCCTTATAAGAAGAGGAAGAGACACCAGAGCTCTCTCTCTCCCTCTGCACATGCACCAATGTGGCTGACTGCAAGCCAGGAAGAGGGCCCTCACCAGAACCCAACCGTGTTGGCACCCTGATCTCAGACTTCCAGCCTCCAGAATGGTGAGAAAATGAATTTCTGTTGTTTAAGCCACCCAGTACATGCTATTTTGTTATGGCAGCCCATGCTAACACATGGGTGACCTCACCACTACCTGTGTTATGGCAAAAGATCCAGAACCAAAGCATGTGGCAGAACATCAAACTGTCATGAGGCTAATCCACCAAGGATTTTGGTAAAGATTATGAGCGGCTACTATTGCTGGTTTCATAGGATAATAATAGCTTTCACAAAGTTATAGAAAGTCTTCCACTGGGGGCAAACAATTATTGGCATGCCTTCTTACAGCAAGTGCTAAAGACTGCAGTTGTCTTGTGAATTATAATACATTCGCTAATACGACAGCCTGACATTTAATTGTATTTAAGAATTTGGTAGGCATACTTTGGTACACTAAAAATCAATGTGGTCGGTGTTCTCCATAAACTGAGTTCATTTTCTTATTCTATTTTCATTCTTTTCGGTGAGTTGTTTCTTCCTGACTGGGTGTGTTCACTTGGCCCTGACTGAGTGGTGACTTCAAGGAATTCTAAAAAACGATGCTGAATGTTTTGTTGCTGAAAGAGCACGTGGCAGCTGATAGTGAATTTGTGAGGGTCTGGTGCTATTTGTGCAGTGTTATTTGTTATCCTGGTTATTAATTTGAAACTCAGTAATTAGATTTCAGCTTGGGAATACATAGTAGTTATATTAATCATGTGAATAAAGTAATTTATAGTAGTATTTGATGGCACATATATGTTCAAAATTCCTCTGGTGTTAGGGGCTGAATTGAGTCCCCCCAAAATTCAAATATTGAAGTCCCAACCCCCATTACCTCAGAATATGACTGTATTTGGAGATAGGGCCTTTAAGGTAATTAAGATAAAATGAGGTCATACGGGTGGACCCTCATCCAATACCACTAGTGTCCTTATAAGAAGAGGAGTTTATGACAAAGACACACACACAGAGGAAAGACTATGTGAAGACACCAGAAGAAGCTGGCTATCTACAAGCCAAGGAGAGAGGCCTCAAAAAAATCAACCCTGCCGATACCTTGATCTAAGACTTCTAGCCTTTGGAATTTTGAGAAAATAAACTTTTGATTAAGCCATCCGGTCTGCAGTACTTGTTACGCAAGGCTGTAAGTTTCCTTCATAGCCCTCTCAGAAATGCAGAATCTCGGGGCCACCTGAAATTCAGATCTCGTGAAACACTCCCTCATCTTTCAAGACCCAAACTCAAAGCAACTGTGTCTGAGAAGTCTTCCTTGATTCTCCCATCTAGGTTCAGGAGCTTCTTCCACCGTTCCCTGCATCTACTTCTAGAGGAGCAGTCCTCACACTATGTTTGACCTGCTAGTTTACATTCCATCTCCCCCTCTGAAGAGCCCTCCAGAGCAAGGACCATATCCTTTCTATCTTTGTAAACACGACACGGAGCTTAAAAACCTGGCACGTAGCAAATACGACACAATTTCCTAAAGCCATGAAACTAGAAAATAAAGGAGTTGGATTCGCTGATTTTTAAGATCTTTTAAAGCTCGAACATTCTATAAAGACATAATTCTAATTCTTATATGAGGTGCCACACACTGTTCATGACTGAATTCAGGCTGTATCTTTTGAATGTGGATTCTGTTTCAGCCAGTGCAGGGGTCCTGAGACTCTCTATTGCTAACACTAGCTCTCAGGTGATGCTGACGCTGGAACACTTTGAATAGCAAGGTCTTCAAGTTCAACATAAATCCAAGAACCAGCTCTGGCTCTCTAAAATCCCAGTCTTACAAGCCTGTAACACCTTAAAAGTAATAGAGGGCATTAAAAGGAGGCACCTGGCCTAGGCTAGGCCCCCTTTGATAAGACTCAATCATTGGCTCAGCTCTAATTTATGTTTCACTATAGAAATAAAAAAACAAAACAACTCTACTCCATTCTAATCTGCCCATTTTTCTACATCCACGCAGACCCTTTTGGTCTCCACTCCTTGAGTGCAAAAACAAGAGAACTTTGCTCTTTTGCTCCTCACGTGTTTTTAAAATTTATACTTCTGTCCTAGACTAACAGGTGACATCCCCTCACCCCCAACCAGTTGCCCGGAAGTCTTTGTGAATGAAGGCTTTTTTGAAGTTTTAAGTAAAAGCCTTGATAGTTCACAGATTGAACAAGGAGAGTTTACTTTCAAAAATCCCGAGTGACTGCACAAGCTGACTCATTCCTTGTCCCTAGAACACTCTTTGCGAGGTTTCTGAAGTCTGAAACATGCTTAGATAGAGGAATGCTATTTTTATTTATTTAGAAAACACTCATACCACTTTCCATGCCCCGGGCACTGTTCGAAGCTGTTTACAAATATTCATTCCATCTTATCCCCATAACAACCCCATGAAATACATATTGCTATCGTTATTTTAAAGATGAAGAAACTGAAGCATAGAGAGATTAACTTGCGCAAGTTCCCACAGCTGGTCAATGGAGACAACTTACCATATAAAGGACAAGATGGAGTCCATGTTACAAGGCGACAGAAAAAAGGAGAGAAAACAGATGCCCGTCTATGAATTTACAAACATTTTCTCTCTCGGGCATCCCAACTTGGACTGTATATAAACTAGACAATTTGGTCTTAATCATGATTTTATGGAAGTAAGATGTATGCATTACTACATTTGTTCCTATTATTATTTGAAACCTCTAAACTCAGATTTCATTTTCCATAAGTAAGCTGGGTGTTTTACCAAAACTCATTATTGTTTCTTTGGTACTGATTTTCTCCATTTTAATTTATCTCACTGTTGATCGCTATTCTCAGTGTTTTTAAGAAGACTCAATATTAAAACTTCTAACATAAATATAAAATATAAAAATAAAAGAGGCTAGCCAGCTAGTTTCTGGATTTAGTAGGAAAAAAAATTTGTTTTAAACATATGAAAACCCACTACATTTGGCAGCTAGTATCTTCTATTCACATCAAATTTGAACATTTTTCTGTGTATAACATTTTTCCTGCATTTCCTTCAGAGTAGAAAATAACATTCGGCAGTGTGAATGAATCCAAATTTTCCTTTTATGTCTTTATTTTTTCTGGGTTTTTCAGGTTTTAACATATGCATCAAGTTTCATTAGCATTAGACATAAGATTCTGGGTGAATTAAGTGCATATATTAATTTTGAATGTTTTGAAGAGCAAAGGAGAAGGTTCTCAAGAGAAAGGGGAAGAATTTATTCATATAAAAAGACAAAATGTCAATTCAGTCAACTATATTAAGAAAGTCTGAAGTTAAAGAAAATAGCACCATCATCTCAATTTTCAGTGAAAATATAATGAATTAATTTATCAGGAAACAGAGTTCATGTATAGGTGGATGCACTTTACACCTATATAGGGATCACTCATTTCACAAACATTTATTGAGCACTTAGGCCAAGCAAACTAATACAAATACACCCATATATTAAAATAACATTTGTCAATTGACAGTCATTCAAAATTTAAGCCTTGATTATTTTAAGTGCTATTTTATCTATGAGTCTACTACTATGGTTATAGGCTCACACTATTGCTAGGGAAGCTTTCTTGAAAGTCCTTTGGGCACTTCACCACAGTGGTTTGTCCTTTAGATAACTAGGACATATGTTTTATATAACATATCTGTAGCAACTGAGAGATATTAAATTCTACATGTTATGCCTATTTTCACAAAAATTACAAAATCAATTTAATCTTAGTAAGGGCATGGGAATCATATCACCTAAGCCCCCAGTACTCTATATTTGAAAATTGAGTTATACAATCCTTATTCCTACTGATCTGACATTGAACAAGTCTCCACTCTAGTTTTTAAACATGGAACACGCAGGTTGGAGAGCAAAAATCTCTCCTGTCAAATAATTTTTAAACATAAATGGACATAGGATTTTCATTAAAAATTAATACACGACATATTCATCAAGTGACTGGCATAGAAAAGCTCACCCACGTTTATCATATTCCTAAATATCTTTCAAAATACATTCATTTTCAAGGAAACATTGTCTTCTTCAAAGCTTATAGACCTAATAAAACTGATAGTTTAGAAGTAACTGTGCTGATGCAATACAAAATATTACTAATGGAACAAAAACCAAATAAAAACTATTTACATCCTAAGTAGTAGATGTGCTTCTAAAGAAATGAAGTAGGAAATTAATAGCAAATTTTAGTGAGGTCTCTGTGTGTGTTTTAGTTTGAGTGAGGTACATAAGAGAACAGAGGTCAAACACAGGTTTTAATGAGACACTGTAGACTTTTACAATTGTTAAATTTGGTGTCAGTTGCTGCAGAAGGTTATGATTGAAAATTTTCCTGTGGAAGAAGAAATGTCACAGTATTTTGATAAGCGAGAGATGAACTTTTTTTCCCTTGTGCCATCAGCAAGACGAAAAGAACAAAATGCATCATTTATAACCCACAGCTCGACCATTATCTCCTGGTGAGACACTTGTTTTAAAACACACAAGGACCTTTTTTTTCCCCTCTACAAAGTCTAGAGCTCTCTGCGAGCCTCCTTCTCCCTTAGAGCCATGAAAGAAAGTTGACACTTGTGCGGCCAAAGTTTCTAGGCAACCACATAAGGGCACTGTACACCCTCCAGGTCACAGCCAGTTCTGAAGTACAGAGGCAGCATACGAACAGCATATGTCTCTCTGATCACAGATATCATCTAAAACTGATGTGGAGAGAAAATCCTGTTCTGCACCAAAGGCTTTACAGACTCTTTTCCTGACTTCACCCACTGAGTAAAGAAAGAGTACCTTGCTCAAATTATTGGTCTGAACATTGCTCGATGCTGAAGTTGAATAGTCAACATACGTGTGTGTGTGTGTGTGTGTGTGTGTGTGTGTGTGTGTGTGTGTGAGAGACACTTCTAAGAATGTTTCTATGATTGCCAAAGCCATAAAAAATTAGGTAAGGCAGAATAGGAGGGAGTGATAAGTATAGTTTGGCATCTTTTACTTATTTATTCATTCACTCTGCAAATGTTTTCCAGCAACAACTTTGGGCACTGGTGGTACCATTGAGAATCAAAATCCTGCTCTTACAGAATTTATGGTCATAAGTACATACAACTATGATGACCCTGATCTATCAAGGAAAGGTTACATTTTGTTGGGCATCTAATCCGTTTTAGTAAACTTTCCAGCAGTTACATAGTTACATCTCCCCATTGCTCCTCAATTATACAGGATAAGCACTTCCCTGTACATTTAGGATCTCAATAGAGTTAATACTTAACATATAGGTGTTTTTGAGGCTAGGAGTATTTCTACACCATTATTTTTTTAGGACTCACAGGAACTCTAGGTAGGTACAGCTCTAAATTGATGCAATGAAAGAAACAGAGTTAAGAGACTTGCTCAGTGACCAATCTGAAGTAGTCAGGTCTAGAACACAGGCTGCCACACACCGTCTGTGCATTTGCATTTTCACTGCACTGTTCTTCTACTGTATGCTCCTGGCTGTTTTTGCCCGTGGGGGCTTGAATATCATTACTCTGAGTCTATGTCCAGGCAATACACACACAACATACACACAAAAATAATTTGCTAGCGAGTCAGTCAATTAGTTGATTATCTCCTGTATATAATAAATCAACCAAACTCCTGTGTTATTTTAGTGTCACAGCTCCTCTAAGGTCAGTATCTGCAGAGAATTTTACCAGCATGGTAGCAGCCATCACCAGCAAGGAAGTAGGGAGGTGCAGTAATTGTCCGATGCAATAGAGCAGAGAAGAAATTACTCTTTCAGAGGATTTACTTCAAAGCTCTGGATGCTGTAATTCTTGATGTCTGAAAAAGCATAACCTTGGCATCATTCCTGGTTAGGCCACTGCATGCTGTCAATCCTAGCAATGGTGACAAGGAGACACAAGATCAGGACAAGCAGTGTGGCTGCAGAATACTAGGACAATGTGGAACACAAATAAGTGGATTGGAAATAGCTTGTCATTTTGTGCACTGGATCTGCCTTTATCTTTCAATAGAGGCCAAGTACTATCAAGCTCATATTCTCTGGGTGATTGGTGTAAAGGCAAAGTCTTTGAACACAACTTGGACACAGAAGACTCATAAGCTTCCTTGTCCACGTTTGAAAAATTTACTGGATAATCCTTCTACAAGAATAGTACCTAACATTTATTGAACATTTATTTACTATGTGTAAAGTACTGTACTGAGTATTTTCATTTCATCATTTCAAAAAACAATCCTATGAGATAGGTAATTTTATCCCCATTGTACAGATGAAAAAAACTGAGGTTAAAGTAATTTGCCCAGTCAGAACGAGCGGTAAAGTAAGAGCTAGACCTAGTATTTAACTCTATCAGAACATTATGCTATATTTCTACTTATAATATTTACTGAGTGCCTAATGTATGGCAGTCAGAGCCACAGAGAGAGGCAATGTAATTTAAGGATTCAGAGGACATGCTTTGAAGTGAGATTGAGTTTGGTACTTATGTGAAAGCTTTCAACTTCCAAATTTGCATAGCCAATTAGAGAAGATGAAGATTACAATTTCAAATTGAAATAACAATATCTGACTCTACAAATAAGATACTTTCAATACTGTTTCTCAGCATAAGAATATATAGATTTGAACTCTGCTGATTTATAAAGCACAATGTTTTTACTCTCATTTTCAAAGTTGTATTATGTTCCTAGTAGGAAATGGCAGGCATTTAGTTTAGTTCTGTGTGATAAATCAAAAGATAGTGCTCTCTCAAACATTTGTTTCTTATTTTTCCTTTTAAATTTTTATATAAGTAATGCCTAAATATAGACTTATAAAGATCATCCAAAATATATATTTTTGAAAAGGTATACTTCCTTTCAAGCTTCTCTTACTTCAATCCTCTTTTCAGAGGCCAGGACTGTTAACAAATTGAGATGTTATAATATTTTATTTACTTCCAATGGCAAGCCAATTGACCAAATGATATTTATTAAATAGCTCATTTTAGTTCATTGTTTTCATAGGCATTTATCCCACACCAAATACTCATGTATGTATGAATAGAGTTCTGGATGGATTCTGCCCCACTCTTTCATTGATCTTTTCTTACACTAATATCATATAACATAGTGATCTAATTATTATACTTACATAATAGGTTTTTATGTAGAGGGCAAGTTCTTCTAGTTATTTGAAAGTTACACATTTTATTACTATTCTTTTAATGATAATCCTTACATTTTTATTTCCATATTGTATTCTACAATTTTCTATCAATGACTTAAATGCAGTTTATTTTATATTTATATAATTTCTTAAAGTCATTAATTACCTACTGTGTGATTGGCTCATTACCCTCCCAACCCCCCCCCCCCTTTTTTTTCTCTGAGATAAGAGTTTCACTGAAATGCTCTTATCTTTCACAGTAGTTTTTTCTTGAAGGTATCTGTAGTTGTATTTTCTGTTTTTTGCCTTTAGGAGTTCAGTTTTATTTATTTTCTATTTTCTAGAAATTGCTCACAGTTTCTGGGTTTACTGAGAGTCCTCTTTCCTGTTTTCCAGACTATTATCTGTGTGTGTGTATACATACATCTCCTTCTGATAGCTTGTAGGATTTCAGATGGCAGGTGTTGTGGGCATGTATTCTCAGTCTACCATCTTGAATTCTGATGTTAGCAACATCAAATTTTTAATACATATGTAAATTGTTCATGATCATTTTAACACAGTAATTTCCCCCACTTGCCAGGTGGCATTCAAAGTCTTCAGTAATGTATTGCATATCTCTATTATCAGCTTATCTCAACACTTTATGGCTCCAGTCGCCCCCTTATATCTTCTGCCCTCTGAAACTGTCCATAAATCTTTTCTCAAGTTGTTATCTAAACTTGGATACTCTCTGCATATAATAAAATATCTCCCTATCAATTACACATACTTGAAAGTCCACCTCAAAAACCACCTATTTCAAAACAGCTTCCCCATCTCCCTAATCTGCATAGGATTACTTCCTATGCAGAAGTAATCTCTGTCCACTTCCAGTACCTCACTGGAACACTTTATTCCTTGATGACAATGCTTATTACAGTAACTCATCTGCTACTATGCATGTGTCTATCTTCCTAGATTAATGCTGCTAGAGGAAGGGGAGTATTTCATATATATGTATACACTTGTGTGTGTATCCCCACAATGTGTAACTTAGGTTGAATGAAGTTAAATATTTTTCCTATTGAACAGTGTTACAAAGCTTATCATTGGATTCTATAAGAAAATGGTGATTTTCTTCTATTTTTTCCATGCTGCACCTTTGTATCCCATTGATAGTAATAAAAAATTTACCTGCATGTTTGAGCAGGTGCATAATATTGGAGAAGCTGATACCCAACTATGATACTAAATGCTCTTGTGATCCTTTTATACATTGCATTCTCATATCAGTTTAAATGCCTTCTTTGTTTAGACACATTTTTCTACCTTTCTTACTTATTGCTTGGTATTAATATAGGAATTGGCCTTTATTTTGTTTTGAAATGTTTGTCTTAAACTATGCTCTGTTACTCCGTATGAATTTAACACAAATTTATCTTTTTGATCCTTTTTCATTAACTTAATAGTTATTTTCTTTATTTTATTTCCTTTTGAAATACTGTCTTCTACAATAACAGGTTATTTGTGTTCCCAAGAACACGGCTTATCAAAGAACTCATGTGATAAAAACCATTGTTTTTACTGAAAAAGGAGAGTTAGAAACTAGAGAATTTTAGGCCAGCAAAAAGTTATTTTTCCTGCAGGAATTCCAATAGCAAAGGTGTTTTACAGCTCTACATATCTAACAGTTATTGCAAGGTAATAGGTTAATCAAAATGTACAAAATCACATCTAAACATTCCTGAGCAAATCCTGAAGAATACATAAAAGGAAACCAAAATCTAGGCCATCAACATTACATTCAACACACTTAAGACAATCAATGAGAAACCAAATCAATGAGGAGCTCAAATCATGCAGTCAATTCTGCCCACGCTGTGTGTGAGAAAACTTGTTCTTTTATTATGTATGTGAGTTCCAAATCCAATTTCATGATAACTCAAAAATATCTGCATAATGTCAATGTGTTCCCTAATTTATTAACTATGTTATCTCCAATCTGTGTTATGAAACTCACACTGGAAGGAAACCAGTACATGGGAATTCAGGATTAGAAGAGTGCCAATTCTAAAGTAGCTTAAATTATTTAAAATAAAAATGTTTGGGAGGATGTTCTAGGATTTTCTCACTTTCTCCTTTATATTCCAGGTATCGAGCTAACCATTTCACATACATTATCTTACTTCTCACAACAAACCCATGATAAAACTCCACGTCTACTTTTTGTACTCATCTCACCAATTATACATTGTAGCATAAAAGCTTAAGCACATGGGTCCTGGAAATGGGTTTCAACCTCAGATTAGTCATTTACTCACTATGCAACATTGGACTTGTTACTGAACCTTGAGGAGCCTCAATCTTCATCTATAAAATGAAGATGATAATCATACCTACCCCATGAAGTTGTTGAGAGGATTAAACGATTTACTCATATTTGCTTTGTAGAATGGTGTGGTACACAGTAAGCACTTCATAAATGTTAGCTATATTTATTATTCTTGTCCCCAAATCCTAAAGCAAAGTTGCCCTCAACTAACAAATATCAAAACTCTTTGTTGTCCATTCACTCTGTTTCCTTAGTATTCTTAAACATCTGCATAATTATCATCAGGTATATCACAATGTAATCTATAACTTTTCTTAAAATTGTGATCTATTTCAATCTCAAAATAAACCAGCATTGTCCATGTTCCAAAAATGTAGAAATCAAAATCAGTTTAGGAAATGCTACATCATCTTGCTAGTCTAGCATATGTTTTTTAAATGTATGCAATGTTCAACTAGGCTTTTCCTTCATAACAATTACATTTCGAAGAGCTTGTTGCCACCGAAAACACCTCTTTTCAGGACAACTCCACCTATTTTTCTTCTCTGCTTATAGCACTTACGTGGTTGTAATAACACAAAGGAATCTGCATGATTTCAGTGCATGACTCATTTCCAGCAAACCAACACACACATTCTCAATTTTTCATGCATGAGAGATGTGTAAAACTATAAAAATGTTTGGACATTTGAGAAGACTAAATCAACAGAGAGTAAGCGTTTCATCAAATCTACAAGTGAAATTAAACTTTAATTTGAATAAATAAACTGTACCATGAAAGAGGAGTTAGTATCCATCTGAGCTAAAGAGATGAAGTATAATTGTATCTATGTTAATAGATCCAGCAAGCACAAGAAAATCTCAGCAGAGGCTCCTGTACGAACATGCTGATGATTCACAGGTGTGTAGGCATGGTTTGTAAACACAGATGGAAAGGGTGACAAATAGATAAATACATCAGTTAGAATTGTGATCTGCCCCTCTTCAAAGACAGCATTTATTTTTCCAAATCCTTGGATAGTTACAAAGGAGGTCTCTATGAGATGACAAAGATATTATCAATATTCAGAGTGCCTCTGACTAAATAAACTGAGATAAAATCAGCCCGGTCTCAGAATTTTCAGGGAAAAATATTTCATCAATTATTTGGTTATTATCTGTGTTATGGTAATAGAGTAAATATTGGCTAATTCCAAAAGAGGGGCAAACAATGATCAAGGTTATAAAGAATGATTGTGTTTTTTATTTATATCATCAAGTTGTCAAGGAGAATTACTTTTCAGAGTAACAAAGTGCATCCTGATTATATTTAACACTACTGAGTCAGGACCCCTCTTGCCAAAGAATTCATGCACTGAAACTAATGGTCTCAGTCAAAATATTTTGTTACTTAAGACTCAACAATTGTTATCCTTGACAATGGTGATATGATCTACTTATAAACTTTATTTTGATTTAGTGCAAATATCAAAACAAACTCAAATCCAAGATGTGATTCGATTCCATATTCTTTGTTGTGAAGTAAATTACTGAAGTTTAGTGAGTGGCCCTACAACACTTGGTTTAAAAGGAAAAAAGTCAACTAATAACTGAACATTATTCAAGAAATGGGTTGAATATCCTCTTTATTTGTACGACCCTGGACAGAGAATAACACAGTGGTCACAGCAAGAGCTCTAGAAGTGGGAGGCATTCATACAAATATTGACTAAGAGCCTACTATGTGTAGGCCATGTATCAAGCTCTAAGAGCTTACTATGTGCAGGCTCTGTATTAAGCTCTGGGGATATAGCCAAAAACAAACAAACAAAAAATCAGTCATAGGGCCTGGCCCGGTGGTGTAGTGGTTAAGTTCGCACGCTCTGCTTCAGCAGCCCGGGGTTCACAGGTTCAAATCCCGGTGTGGACTGACACAATGCTGTCAAGCAATGCTGTGGCAGCATCCCATAGAAAGTAGAGGAAGATGGGCACAAATGTTAGCCCAGGGCCAATCTTTCTTGGCAAAAAGAGGAGGATTGGCAATGAATGTTAGCTCAGGGCTAATCTTCCTCATAAAAACAAAACAAAAAAGTCAGTCATAGTCTGTGTCTTACTGAGCTTTGAGTCTAGTGAGAAAGACAAGCAATAATTAAACACTCACACAAACAGACACGAATTGCATTTGTGACAAGTGCTGTAAAGAAAAGCACATGGTAGGATGAGAGCCCATAAGATGGAGACCCTTAGGCAGGTTAGGACGGCTTTCCTGGTGAGGTGATAGTTGAGCTGAGGCTCAGAAAGGATGGAGAGAAGAGTGTAGTCAAGCAGAGGGAACAACATATGGTGTGGCGAGGAAAAGCAGGGCATTGTTCACAGTGAGACTTCCCACAAGAAAGTTGGAGAAGGGACTAGAGATTGTGAGGAATTCATGTTGCCCATACAGTCACGGTATACTCTAAGCATCCCCTTAGTGGGGCTGCACATGGGACTGATACATGTAGGCAACATATGTAAATCAGAAACTAATTCATCAGTTTACAATCTCTGTCAGAAAGTCAATGGTGTCTTTTAGGGCCTCAATGTTTCTTTAAGTGTATAATCTGCACCACAACTACCTGGCTTTCATCTATCTGTCTGTCTATCTATCTATCTATCTACCTACCTACCTATCTACCAAAATCCCCACTCCAGACCTACTCATTTCAAATCCTTGTGAGTATAATCCAGAAATCTACATTTTTCACTATTTCCCAGGTGACCCATACACACTATAGATTGAGAGCTAGTGATTAAAGCAACATTACTCCTCGAAGGGAATGACCTATTCTACCCTTGGAAAATAATTCAAATAAGTCAATCTGCACCTTAATTAAAAAGAATACTAGCTTATTTAAAAATATACTAAATATTATAAATAAATTCAAAGTGTTTCATAAAGAATATATTAAATCCTTCATAAGTGAAAATATAACTTTTAAAAAATGCAATTTCATAGATATTGATTCAAATACTTGAGGAAGGATGCAGACATAAAGAAGAAATGTAATTATAACCACCATTTTTCATAAGGGTGCTAATAGCACGAATTGTATAAGGATTCTGTCTGGAATAGATGTGCTTTTTATAAAGTAATTTGGAGACTCAAACAATAGGGTAGCTCTCTAGTTTGTCCAATTCTACATTTCCACATCTAGGATGCTAACTATTGGACCTGATAATGAACATGAGATCAGAGAGAGAGGGATTTTTTCCCCCATGAACTCCTTATATAGACCTTAAAAAATAGGCATCGCTTTGGATCAGATACCCATTATCAATTTGGACAGAGAGTGTCTGAACCACTATTATCTGCAAATGATTCATGAGTGCAGGTATTTCGCTACCTGAGGATTTTAGTGAAACCATAAATATAAGAAAAGACAGAAGCTGGAATTCATAAAAAGCCCTGAGAAATATCTAGGATAGAAAATTATGTCCAATCTAAAGAAAAATGTAATTTACCAAATCTGACTCACCTGCTTCTGTCTATTACCAGAAGGGCCTCATTCTTATATACCAGCTGTTTTGCATGTTGAGCTCTCCATTTCACAACAGAAAACACAAAAGCTCACTACCCTGCTGAAACTCATTCATTGTGAAAGCAGACTTTAACATAAAATCACTGATCATATATAGTTAACACTTAAAACAAACTAGGATAATAGTAACCTCATAGAGATTCACAAAGCCATGGTTTAAGAAGGGAAAGAGAAGCTATTTCTATATTTAAAAAGTGAAAAAAGGAAAAATTTTATAACCTGCACATACACATATATACGTACTTTTGGCATATGATAAGCGAGCTGATATCAAAATCTCCAAATACTGTCTTCCTTATTAAAATTCTTATTGTAAGAGCAACCTACTGCCATTTTAGAATAAATAACATTTTCCTCTTTTGGCTTTACAGCCTTACATCAAAGATATGGTTATTGGATCAATTAATTTACAGAAAAACAAAAACTATAGCCCTCTGACGTTTATAAAGTTAATCATGCATATTAAATCATTCAAAACTTTAAGGGCGTATTTTTCTTTCTGCAATTCTTTTTGAAACATATCCACCCTTTAACATAAATAAAACCTCTGGAGTCCCACCATTTATCAAAGAACACTTAAAAGCCAGGGTAAAGGAGAAATTTATAACACAACTAGCTATTGATTTTATGTGGAAAAGAATAACTAGTGATATGAAATGCAAAATCTGATTTTTTTTCATTATTACTACTACATCCACTATTCATAGAATGTTTTCCACGTGTCAGGCATGATACTTAATGTTTTACAAAACAATACTGCACTTAATCATAACAACAAGTCTGTCGGTTAATTATTATTATTCCCATTTTGTAGAAGAGGAAATTGAGACCGAAAGTCAACCAGTTTGCAAGGGTCAAGGTTGAAATCTGAATCCATGTCCATCGGATTTCAACACCCATGCTCTAAGACACATAAATGGTATTATTTTCCAAAACTACCCAATAATTTAGCCTAATACAGGACTCCCGTATTTTAAGATCATTTCAAGAGTATATATTTACAGCCTTTTGTGCACAGAGTTGACTCCTGAGTGCCACTACCCTTGGCTTGCTGGCTTTGGATTACTGACTTGGTCTGCACTGATCACGCGATTCCTGTAATGAAGAGTATGCAGCAGTGGTAGATGATTCAGGGTATAATTTTGTGACTGTAAAAGACAGGCTTTTTCCTCTAAAAGAAATCACTAGCTTATATTGGATTATTTGACCTTTTTGTACTAAACTCTTGCTTGCTGAAATAATTTATCCATTGAAATTCCAAAAAAGTTGATATCAGATCAACAGAGTGAAGAGTTCAGAAGGCATCTAAATTGAATAGTTCTGTCTCCTTAACAGAGTTCCCTAGAGCCAAAATAAAGCAGAGGTTCACGACAATCACTGCCATCATTTGGGTTGGCTTTGGCAATCACCACCATCTAGGTGGAGAACTAAGAAATACTTGCCCACCTCCCTACCATAGAAACAAGATTTTTTAAAAATCCTCATTTCATTTTGATACCTGCTAAAATGTAAATAGACCTGAAAGAGATAGTAACATATTTCATCGGTTAGTTATCTCTCAGTGTGGACAGACTTATTAGAATCTTTCCTGGGAGAAGATTTGTTTATAAATGAGAGAGCAAAAGAAAGATGGGAAGCTCAGCCTCCAGCAGAATGAGGAGCTAGTGGAAGTGGAACCTGCTGAAGGGTGAGGGGCTATCACTGGAGAGGTGGAGAGCATCAACAGTAGATGCTCCCTCCATGAAAATTTGGCCATGACCCACCAGTTCTGAAGACCCTTCTTGCTCTGTGAGCAGATTTACCGGCTGGCCCAGTGACTGAACATTTCTGGGTGCTACAGGCAGGCTTGAAACAAGGGATCTTGTACCGTGTACAGCCCTGTTGTATTAAATACAACTGCCAATGAGACTGACCACAGACACGCAAGCACTCTGAAGCCAGTACACAAATCTCTAAGATAGGGGTAAAATTTCTCAGTCAGTGAACATATCTTGAGACCTTCTAAACCTTCCATCCTTGGAGACTTGCCTGTGGAGCATGAAGGGATGGGCATTCTCGAGGCTTCAGAGGGTAAACCCAGCCCCCCACAATCCCCACCCTGGTGCCTGAGTCTACAATCCAGTTCTTTGTAACTGGCAACTTGACTATTATACTATCACTGAAAGGGATGCTTTAAACAATTGTTAACTTGAATAATAAATAAATTCCTGTCAGAGTTGTTTTGCAACCTCTCTACAAAAAAGTCAGAAGGTAATTCCAATCACCTTAAATCATGTCATTGTACCCAGAGACCTTTAGTGAGAATTGTGGATGGAGGGAGATCAAAAGCAGAGAGATAAAATACCTTGTGTATATTTTTAACCATAATCAATCACTTTACTACCTGACTGAAAAGTGTTTGCCATCATTTCATTATAGTGTATCGTCTACAAGATAGGTGAAAGCAATACCTTGGAAATTAAAAATATATGCACAGCCTCCTGCCCCCATATGTCTAAATAGCCCAACGAAACCATCAACAATAAAGATATTTTTGTTTTTGTTGGATTTTTGAAAGCCAATTGTTTAAAACTATTTTATACCTTGACCTCATATAGGGGAGTGAGGTGACTTGGCTCTTCACCAGTCTCCAAGGCCACCTAATTAGACACAGAAAGCTGCAATCGTAGCTTCTGTGGCAAAGGAAAGAAAGGGATAAGATTATATAAAGGGTAACAACAGCTCAGTATTAAATGGCAGGGAAAGCTGTAGAACTTGAACTGAGAACTGAACAGTTATTGCTTTGGGCCTAGTTGGAGGCATGTGAGATCATTGATAATATATATATCCTGTGTCAGGATGACCACAGAATACGAGAACATGGAATGGCCCAGGAACATATCTGCTAACTCTATGAGTGTGTTACAGATCAAACATGCCAATTTTATTTTAAATATGTCCTACATGCCAAGTAAACCCTTATATTTTATCTTCTGCATAAGAATTTACTGAAAAATTACCATTAATTTTATTTTAGCAGTGGCAACCATATTAATGTAAAGAAAATCTGTAAAACAGTACATACCTACTACTTCCCTTCCTTAAATGACTCCTAGTTTAAAAAAAATAAAAAGATGGAAAAGAACAGGAAAAAAGGATAATGTAAAGTTCAGCCATCAAAAATGGCTTCATTAAGATCCTTAATGAAGCACATGGGAGTCATTTATTGACTCCTCAACTATTAAGATGGAACATTATTACTGCTTTAATAGTATTTCCATTTTCATTTAGGAAATAACTAATCAAGGGATCAATGTACCAAAGACTTTCTTTTCTTTCCCTTGGGTCACTGCAAGTACATTTTTTAAAATGCAAAAAACATAAGAGCAATTCCCTCTGGCTCCATATCGCATGAACAATTTAAAGAAATAACAAGAAGGGTCAAAGGTCAACAGCTACCAATCTGAGCACTGTTATAAGACAAATGAAAACTCAGGGAGTGGAAAGTCTCCCTTTCTGGGAGAAGGAAGAGATCCCTTCCATGGCACAGAAGCTTCCCCTCTAAGTAGGCACAGTGTCTCCACCCTGACCTGCTGTCAACCCGGGAAACATTTCTATTTCTCAGACTCACTTATAATGCAAACTACTGTTTTCCTGGTAGTTCTCACAGCTCTGCTTCCTTTGAGGTACAGATGTGTAGCCACAGAACCCAATCAGATAACGCCTATTTACATATTTATAAAGTCTCCTGTAAAATCTCCTATCAATTGTTGCTGCTATATATAGGCCTTTCAAAGTATCTTGTGGGCCCGGCGCTCTACTGCACCGCTCCCTTCAGGAATCCTGATACATCGTATAATGTGATTTCAATGTAAATGGGGCCCATCACACAATCACGCCACTTCACAAACTCTTTTCTGCTGGGGTAGCTTAAATCCAAACACACTCAAGCAGCTTGCTGCACTGGAGCAAGATTTCTGCCACATTTGAAAAAATTTTTCAAAAAAAAAAAAAAAATCCCAAACCCCAACACCACAATGCCAGGGAAAAAAAAATCTGAACGTTTTCTGCAGAAAGATGGGCCGTCTCCAAATCCTTGTGCCCTATCAGACAAATTAAAGTAAATCAAGCATGAAATGAAGCCGAAGAGCCCTGAGATAAGGCTCCTTTAAGTCGTTTACAGATTAGGATAGAGAGAGGTGCATCTGGTCTCTGGCAGCGGAGGAGGAGGACAGTTTCTCAGCTCACAATAGCAGCCTGTGTATAGGATTACCTTACCTTGTCACTGACAAGGGGGGAGGCGCCTGCAAGATGTCTCTAACTAACTTCCTAATGTTCCTGGTTAAGTTCTCTTATTAAAGCATTAACTGTTACAATGAGAGAAATACATTTTGATAAAACAAAACTAAACCAAGAAAAAAAAAATCCCACAGACTGATTTATGAACCGGTCAGAAGCCGATAAACTGAGAGGAGGGGGGTGGGGGTCTGCTACTAGCAGATGAGCCTCTTCTCTTATCAGTCAGGATTCTGCTGCTAGACACAGAAGCTGATAAGTTTCCAACAGGAATTAGTGACGCGGCCTGGAAACTGTGTGTTACTGGTGGGACTGGTGCTCTAGCAGCTGCCAAAAGGACCTCTCGTGTTATCAGATTGGATTTTGCTGCTGTAAACAGTGAGGTATTCTCCAAGAGAAACTGGACACTCTCTCAAAAATGCTATGCGATTAATGGTTAAACTATAAGATGGGGTGGGGGTTAGATTTTCTTGGAAGCGTCTGGAATTCTGCAGCATCTCAGTGAAGACCTTTTCGTTCCTTGGCACTCCCAGCAGCCTGGAAACTCCCCACTCCTTCCTTTCTTGACAAAGAACTTTTTCTTCTCCAATAAATCTTATTTATACCTTGTTTCAATCTAAGGAAATCCTTAATTTTCTACCACCACAAAGAGACTGCAATCAATCCAACCTACTCATCAGTTTCAATTACTCTCAAGAATACATTCTAATTCAATTTTATGATTAGACAGAGTGGTGGTAATTAGAGGGGGTGGGCGGGGTTACTGTTTTCTCCTCTCAATGGGTAGTCAACTCCTTCCCCAGAACCAAACAAGACATTCATGTTGTTGGTTGGGCCATCTCTGTACACTGAGGTCAAAACACTTAAGAATGAAACCGAGTATATTTCTTTTAGACCATTACGAATTTTACTCTCTATTCCAACAGAATCTATTTTATTGTGCCTAATGGCACATCGCATTTGTATTGCACTTTACAGTTTACATTTTGCTGTCACTTTTATTTTCACACTTAAACTTCACATCCAACACTTTGAGATAGGCAATATTGCCACAAAATTATGATGAATAAATTGAGGTTCAAGTGGATTAAATGACTTGCCCCAAATCATTGGGTTTGTTAGAGGCAGTCCTAACTTGTAAACAAACCCCATGTTCCTTCCCAATATGTGATACTGCTAAACTAATTTCCTCATCTTTAGATAAAAGGACCCGAGGAAACTTCTCAAGTAGTTTGATGACAGACACAGGCGTCCACCCCCAGGCTGAGATCACTGAGCCAGTGATCTGTGTGGTCTGCAGCATTTCAGAGACACGTGATACATTTTAAGATATGGAGATGTGGTATATACTAACTTAGGTAGATACGTTTTTCTCTTAGATAACTCTGTTCAGGAGCTCTTTAGGGTAAAAAGTATAAAATCATCTTATTAATACTAATAACAACAAAGTATTTGAATGAATTCTAAACTTGGCCTTGGTCTGACACACATTTATCCGTCTGCTCTCATCTCTCTCTACCTTTCCAAAATCATCTCTTATTACACCTTTTCAAGAAATCTACTTGAACCCTACTAACTTATGTTTTTATTTTCTTCAGTATCTACATTTAAATATTTATGTAAGATAATTCAATGAGTCTTTTACAGATAATGTTTCTCAAAAGTAATAAAACACAATACATGAAATTTTATTTAATAATATTTCTCAATCAAGTTTCTATCCTGACAGCAATAGACAACAGAACAAATATTCCCAAGGCAAGTTATCTTTGAGAATGGATTGGGAGCTGGAAAAGAAAACGTTTAAAATTTAAAGTAGTTTTCTTTTTAAATATTATATTTAGTTTTTTAAAAATCTGAATTAGAAGATTTTACTTTATAATGGAGAAAATTTGGAGTCAAATGTTATAAAACACTTGGAAAATAACCCCAACAGTGTGTATGTAAATGTAGATGAAAGTCGCGTGTTCAAAACATTTATGAATTTGTCTGTAATTATTTTCAGTAAAGTAGGTTGAGAATAATCCTTCTCTTAGCACAGAATTGATATATTTACAAATCTGTGACCAAATGATGATATCTAACAAGTGCTCACTGTTTGCTGCTCCAAAAAAATAAACTATCTTAAATTATGCCAAAAAAGATAAGAGACATCCTTTATTTCCCCATTTATTAATACTGTGAGGAGGTGACATTTATTCATGATATTTACAGTGCTTCTTTACACTTGACTTTGGGGAAGGCACTTTTTTTTTGCTTCTTCATTGTTTATGATTTGGAAATAGATTTATTTCTGTTTTAAAAAATATCATTCCGTTAAAGAAAGAGTTACAATATGTTCTTCTGTCATAAAATATTTCTGTCACATACAGGCTAAAATATTCTTCATACATTTTATGTCATGTTTTACCATTAATAGAATTTGAAACTTAAAAAATTTTTTTACAATGGACATAAAATAGATCTATGGTATGACATTTATTGTCTTTTGTGTATAAATTTTCTATATATGTCTCATTGATTACCATTGATTAATCATCAGTTTAGTCACTACCAATCTTCTTAAAGGAGTAGTAATAAGGTTAGAAGTATAACAGAAGACTAGAATCTTTCTTACTTAAAAGATTTTTAGTGAAACGAAATAGCATTTGACTAATTCTAGAACAGCAAAAGCCAAATAATATATTTTGATTTTCCTGACTTCACTAGAATGTCGTTAGGGAAAAAAAAAGTTTGTTTTAGACATCATTTAATACGTATTTGTTGTATTTGGGGCCAGTTTCCTCCATAAGTTAAAGATCTTCTAAGACAAACATTATTTTGAGTTTAAATCTATCTACATGGTGACTGAATGGAAAAATAAACTAAATGGCCCATACATTCCAGTATATGCTAGCTGTCTGTTTCTCTAGACCCAAATCAATCTCACTGAAACCTGTAGTTCTTATACGTTCTCTTGCTGGTATTTTTCATAGTAATAAAGTGCTGCTGCTACTACAACCACTACGAGCAGTAATATTAGTAGTAATAACCATTTCTAGAGGGCCTAATGTGTGCAGTTTATGACAGGTTTGCTTTTTCTTAAATATATACATCTAATTCTCACAGCAGTCAACCTTACAGAATAAATACAATTACTTTCATTTTGCAGCTGAAAAACCTAAGGCTCACAGAGCTTATTAATAGGCAAGAATCAAGATTCACGCCCAGATCTGTGTGATTCCAAGCCTATCCCACGTACCCTGCTGTCTAGGGCCCCTTCATATATACAAATTACACTGACATTTTTACATCTAGTCAAATATGGTTGTTTTAAAGCAATCGTTGGTAATCAATCATTTATTAATACCTTTTTCCTTTTTGAAATGTTAATTATAAATTAATTCCCCATAAGAAAATACTACTCTGACAATAATTTATGGGAAAAATTTGTTCTCTCAGTTTTTCTCTTACCTAGGAACCCAAGTAAATTTAATAAAGATTCAACAAGACACGTTAACATAAGCACTAGAAAGATCTATTTCTAATTAGAAATCATTATAACATGATGTTAGAGCAGGGTTACCATATACCAGTTCATGTGCTAAATCCATACATTGATCCTAAAGTAGTCACTAACTTTGCATTGTCACAACATCCCTTATTTCTACATGTTATATCAACATCTGTTTAACTTATAGTGTTTTAGCTTGGGCCAGGAACTGAAAACACATCACAAGAAGTCAAACTAAAAAGCACTCTGGCCTTGCTTTGGTTAATGACATCTGATTTAAGAAGGCTCTTGAAGTTCTGGTGCCATCACTTCTGTGATTTCTCTTTGAAGAGTTTCTTAAATTTAGCAAATGTAATTTTTCTACACATCACTAGGAAATTCCAAATTATGTGAGGGAAATGGAGCCAAAGTTTGTCATGCTTGTTAATGGTGATGGCAGTACTTGTCCGTCTCAAATCGTCTTCCATTTCTCCTCTGCTCTTGCTGCTGCTTATCACTCTCAGTCAACCATATTCACTGAGCAATCTTGTGTTCCCCCAGACTAAATAAAGACGAGATGATAATATCCTCTTCTGTCTTCCTGTGTGCAATTAAGAGGGATGAAATGGGCAGTGTTCTTGGCAGGGACTCTCAGGGAGTTGGGGAAGAAAAATGTTTAAGAACCACTCCCTTGGATTTAATCCTAGGGGAGTTATCTCTAAGAAAGCCCTGCTGGTTATTTCTTGAGAATCCACAGAATACAAACGTTTTTAAAATAAGGGCAGCTCTAATCAACTATCTGCAGGGGAATGTTATTCATAAAATCATGGGCCCCAAATGGTGCCACAAAACAGGATGAATACCCAGGACAGACTGTAGTAATTAATAAGCCTCAAAATTCATCTACTGTGAACCAAGGAATCAGGTTAACCATTAAATCACTTAAAAGTCATTGTTTTCTAGGTCATTATTAACGCAAGTTCTGATAAAAATGTTTCCCTCTTCTACTACATACCTTTTCTACTCAAATAGCTTTAAAGGAGGCATTATAAAATGCAGATAAATAATACCTTCCTTAAACAGTGCTTGTCACTATTCAATGGAAATGTGTGCTAATAAGTATTGGTTTTTAGTATTTCTGCTCTAAAATGAATTTGAGAATATTTAGCTTTCATGGCACTCTCCTGTTAATTTATTAATAATATTATCACATGACACTGCTCACAGATATCCAAGTATGGTTGACTGATATTTTGGAGCCTGTCCCCATGTGAAGAGCCAGGCCAGTCTTTTTTTTAAATTTTTATCTGTTTCATTCCCATGACCTTTATCTTGTTTTTTCCATAGACTGTTTTCCCAAAATATCAAAATTGTTTGGAAATTTCTTCTTATCTACAAAGTTATTAACAAATTTTTTATTGCTCACCATCATCATGTGATCTGTAAACTAAATGTTCTCAAATCTATGATCTAGGTCAGGATAAAGGTGCTCCGTTCAGTTATTTCTGGGTCATTATATATCAACATTCCTCACTGCTTAATACAAAAGCCCTCTTCTTTTCTTTTCTAGTTGTTCCCTTTGAGTATGGTTTCTATAGAGTTTAAGAAGATGACCTAATCCCAGGGAGCCTACCAGAATATTAACAGTTACCCGATACCACTTATATATCTTGGAACAACAGTTTTGATTGAATAATTATTAGTAAAACTGATAACTTTGTTTGCTTGTTATTTATTCCCTGGACTGTCACCTTTAGATGTGCCCGTAAGATTCAAGATGCTGTTGATGTTGGGCAATCTCTTTTTGGTATAAAAGGGATTTGGCTTAATGTGCCTCTATGCCAGTCCAATTCTATCTTCATCAAAGGAAACATAACTGGTCTTATTAATGATACTAACCTCTCATACGCCAGTTGATAGGAACCCTGTGGATGATGACTAGTAGCTGATAATCAACTGTGGAGTATGAATCCACAGACAACTGTGCTCTCAACTAACCAAAGTATGGTCTAGACCGTATCTTCCTTGCTTGTTGATGAGAATGTCATGTGGAGAGGAATCAAAAGCGTTACTGAAGTCCGGATAGATTACATCTATTACTTTGCCCTTATCTACATGGCCTGTCACTCTATCATAGAAGGAAATTAAATTGGCCTGGCACAATTTGCTCTTCACAAAACCATGTTGGTTGCTACCCACTAACTTTTGCTCTTCTAGGTGATTGTAAATTGATTGTTTGATGATTTGCTCTAGTATCTGCCTTGGTATCAAAGTTAAGCTGACTGGTCTATAATTACCAGGATCAGTTTTTTTCCTCCTTCTCTTTTTTAAGGATGGTCACTACTTTTCCCATAAATGGTGATTTTATTCCTGCCCTTTTTATGTTCTCCTACATATAAATTAGTAAGCCTTCAGTTTTAACCCTTCAATGTCTTTAGCATATATATTTTCAATTCCCACATTTTGATTGTGTCTTTTTATTTAAAATTTCCATTCTTTTCTCATCTAATCTCATTTTCCATGCTTTCAAAATGAGTATAATGAACTCTATCATATTATAAAATGAACCTCTCTTGAGTAATCCAAGTACTACTCAAAGAAACCTAGTCCTTAAAAAGATTTTCTAAGTCATCATTCTTCCCTGATATATCATATATCATTCACTATCTTTTGGGGAGCCATCTTACTTTAATATCGAACATTTAATTTGTGTGTACTTTTATTGTCATATCTATTTTTATCTAAATTTTTATTTCAAGTCATCCTTTCCATTCTTAATGTAAGTAAAAATGCATATTTCTTTTATATATAGTAAACTTTGATGCATAATGGCATAAATAATGGTGATTAGCTAGAAAACAAGTAAAGAAAATGTATTAGTATTCTTTTGAATTAAAACATTGTGTTCTTAATTTTACCTGTTTGTCATATGTTTGAAAATTTCAAAACAATATAGGAGAAAAGCCTTTTACAATATAGCTTAAGTTGGTAAAAATGCAAAATAATGAACCAAAGAGAAGTCAATTAAGAAATTTATTGCTAGTAAAGTTATTATGTAAAAAAGAAGAGGGTGGTGGGAATTAAAGTTAAGAAATAGCAAATAAAAATAACAATATGATGATTCTTCCCTAAAAGGCTTACACTGAAAGTCAACAGAACTGGTGGCAGAGTTGAGATTAGTTTCAATCTATGTAAGATTAAATGCAGCGTACACCTTGTTCATTCTTACTGATAAGTAAAACAGCAGTTTATATCCAGCAAAATAACAGATTAGACTATAAGAAATAGATTGCATTAAAAAACAAGAGCAGTTAGAAAAGGTAGGGCCATCAAAAAATTTTTATAGCAAAAAAATCGTAAAGCTGTAAGTCTCACCTCATCTAAAAAGTCTTAGAAAATAAGCAGAACCCACAGAAATGTATATAAGTAGACTCTGATGTACTTTAGGAGATAGGAAAGATGGCCACAAGAGGAATGTACTATATGATTACTAATATTTAGTTATATGAATCAATTTTTTAAGTACAATATTGTACTAAGTGGTTCAATTTCCTTAAACCTTGCCCCAACATGATGTATCTTTTTACTCACTTTTTACAGACACTATTATTTAGATTATATAGTAATTTAATAAAATATTTTTTTACAAAGCTTATATAAATCGTCTTACTGGTGAAAATTTACAGCTAAATTACCAATGCTTAAAGAAAAGTAAATTCATATTGTTTGAACCCCACAAACAAACAATTGCCCTTACCAGAACACTTTTGGAAGGAAATAGGAAAACTCTAAGAGTTGAACACTATAAATCAAAACTGTTACAGTGACAACTGTCTTTACAAGTCCAGATTTAATAATTTGTATCAATCAATCACCTTCTTTTAAATTTCTGTTAATTTTTTTCTGGAAACAACCATTTTAGAAGTAAACAGATGCTTAACAAATTTTGATTACATTTCTAATCTTCATTTTTAAAATTTCATCAGCCTTCATAGCTTTTAAAAAGTATTACCTCCCTATATATTTATCTTAGCTTTTGTTTGTATCAGGATCCTCTAAATTAGAGTTCTAATGAATATTTTAATTCAAGCACACTTAGCAAATATTCTTTTATTGATGAAAATACTTCAATGGGATTTTGTAAGACAGAAATTATTTAAAAACAACCACAGGTTTATGTTTAGACAGAATGTTTTTGTGATTATAATATTTTCTTCAATACTATAAAATTAAATTTATTTGTATTATAATATATTTAGCTAATAACTCATATATTATCACTTCCTAAAACCTAAATCCTGTCTTTCTTTTTATTATATTCAGGAAAAAAAGATCAGTAGAGTTGTTCATTTTTAATAGTTGTCAAATTTCTTCACCCATCAGAAATGTTATTGTTTTTGGAAAAAATTATAAAATATATACAATATGGATTCAGGCCAGAAATGACACTTCATTTAGTTGTAAATATAAAAATGCCATGCACTCACTTTATTTAGAAATATTTCTTAAATGTTTGGTTTATACTGACATTCAACCAATCTGTGTTTATTCTCAAATTTGAACAGGATACTTCCCTATCTTATGTTTAAAAAAAGTATTCTATCAATATTTTCTAAATTCATATTCTTCTCATGCTATTTAGCATGCTATTGTGCAAGCTAAGTAATGCACAGCTTATTGGTTCATAAAGGCTGATTTAAGGGAGAAATCATTAGATTCTCACAATTGTAAACTCACAGCATAACAAAGGTTTTGAATATTTAGCCAGTAATGTATAGAAAATAGTTTATGAAAATTAAAATTTGGAATTGAAGGATCTTGGGCAAATCACTTAATTTATTCTTATCTGCAATAATGGAGACAATAGCCATTTCATCAAAATGTAAAACAAAATGAATCCAAGATTATTTGGTGCCTTGGAATTGCAAATGATTATATTTTTTACCCACCTTATAAAATTTCCATGTAAGAATTGCTTCATGATCACTCTGAAGAAGGCTTAACTCAAATCTTGTAATTGCAAACTCTACATTCCTAACCACCCTCTACTGCAAACATCCCCCAACCCCCATCCACTTCTTCCATAAAAAAGCTCCTTCTTTCTGCTCTTACAGCTGCCATTTGTGAAAACTCCTGGGTCTCTTCTGAACCAATTAATTTTGGTTGGAAATATGGCAAATGATACACGGTGGAAGGGGTTAAAAAATTAGTATTACAGAATAAAGTTTAAGCTTTCAGAGGATCTGTGGGATATAAAAAGGAGGAAGAAAGAGGTGCAGAAAGTAGAGACAGCTAGGGAATCTGATCTTGGAATCATCTGTGCTTCCATGAAATCCTTAGAATCTCCTCTCTCACTTACAAATATATTTTACTCCAATTTATGACAATCGCTGCCTGAAATTCCACTAACTATGGGTTCACTTTGGTTTACAAGCATCCTGCTTATGAAAGGAAATCAAGTCTTGCAGTGTGAATATCAGTCATTCCACCTTTTCCATTTTTTCTTCCTAGTATCTAGCAGAGATCCCTACACTGAAGTCACATTCTCTGAATTGTGGTAGTAAAGAAAGTAGGTGCTATCTGTGTAGCAGCCGGATCTTGGAGGCAGGGGAAAAGAAGGCTACGAGTAGAGAACACCAGCAGGGAGAGATGGGAAGGGCAGAAGAGGTGATGGCACGTGCCCAAGCAAACTATTCCTCTTTTAAATTTCTCCTGTAGCTGCCTATGTGCTCAGAAATGCAGAGGAATCTCTCTTCCTACACTGTCTATTCCATTCTTCCAATGTTATTATTGACTGCATGGCCCAATGCCTGCAAGATTCCAGAAAATGGGTTGCAGTCTTATTACTGTAATTCAGCTACCCTCCCTAGGAGTTCATTAGATGTTAGTGGGCTGGCCTCAATGGCTTCCCATCACTTGTAGAGCAAGTCTAAATCTGTTTCCATAGCATGCAAGGCACTTATTCCTTCCCCTGCCCACCTCACTTCTCCAGTTGCACTGCCCACCCTCCCATCCAAACTCCGACAGGATTGAACTGCTTATAGGCTTCCCAAAGTGCGACGCTTTCTCTTAGAATCATACCTTTGCATATGCTGTTCCCTCCATATCTCCCTCCTGCTAACTCTTACTCCTTTTTCCGGGGATTTGATTGTGCTAAGAGCAGATGCTTGGCACACAGAAATGAAAACACAGGGGCCTAGAAGAGAGGCAGCTATGTAAACAAGTTGCAAAATACTGATTGCTAAATTGGAAATTGTACAAAGTGTATTGGGGCATGAGATGTTCCTTTTTCTTCTCCGAGAATTCTTTTAGGCCTTTCTTAGAGGAAATAGGAGCACCTGTGCCACACTGGCCACCTATTAGGTGGTCAATAAACACATGTCTAGTGGAGAAAGTAATAAAAAGAGATTCCAGTAGAATTTCTATAGAAAACTCTCTTTAAATATAACTAACTTCATTATTACAGACTATTCTTATGATAGAGAATATGTATGCATAATATGCATACATATTATGTTTATCTATCTATATATATAGATATATAGATAGTTAAATAAAGAACATTTTAAATTATTATATTTATCTAATTTACCTTCAAATTGAAAGTGTCTTTGTCATTCTTTCAGTATTCCAATATATAACAGTGAAATAGAGACTCAGAATTTGCACTCAAATTCCTAGCCATGGCTCCACTCCAGCAAAACTCTTCTCAATGACTGCCCTATCTGCTACTAAGCTTCTGCTTTTATAATCTTCTTCCCTCCTTTACTCAAGCTACCTAAGAAAGACACAAAGTGTTGTGTAATCCTGAAGTGAAAAGGGTAATTCTTGGTATGTGTTTGTTTGTTTGTTTGTTTGTTTGTTTCCCCATGTGAATACAGTATGGACAAGAAGCCAGTCCAACTTAAACCTTGCTATGCCTTGATAATATTGACAGAAAATTTCAATTTTTTTCAGCACCATGTATCTGAAACAATAGCTAGGTGATACGAAATTCTTATTTAGCTTTTTGTTTAATTATTTTATTTTTAACCAAAAAATCCCTTTGGTGAATGTTACATCATACTTTATCACATATTGTGTTACTCAGGATCAGGTTTGATATCAAAATGCTTTAAAAGGCATTTCAAGTGAAAGGGGATCACCTTAAATATAAGGCTTGGCCTCACCTTAGTCAAGGGATCAAGTTCAACATTACTAGCAATAAGACATATCAACATGGTGTGCTGCCTGACATGACACACTGAGTAAGACACATCATTTTGCTGATATTCTTGCCAAAAATGTCTAACCTGAATCTAATCATGAGAAAAAATTAGACAAACCCAGTTTCAGAGACATTCTACAAGATAACTGAGCATTACTCTTCAAAAGTATCATGAAAGACAAGGAAAGACTGAGGAAGTGCCAGTCTTTTTATAGCTCCTTACTATAGGAGTAAGGAGTAACGAGCTATAAAATCTAAATGCAATGTGGAATTGTGGAACAGATCTTGGAACAGAAAAAGGGGAAAAATATGAAATCTGAATAAAGTCTGTAGTTTAGTTAAAAGCATTGCATCGATGTTAATTTCTTGCTTTTGATAATCCTACTATGGTTATGTAAGATGGTAACATTGGAGGAAGCTGGGTAATGTGTGTAGAGGAACTCTCTGTACTGTTTTCGCTTCTTTTCTGTAAGCCTAAAATTACTTCAAACTAAAAAGTTAAACAAATATAATGGTGTGATCAAAACAAACAAGCTGTGACTACGAAGTTAAGTGAAATATTAAAATTGGTGGCAGACGTTTCTCAGGTGTAAGAGAAACCTATGTGTGGCAAAGACTCAATATCCATTTCCTCTTCTTCCTCAACAACAAAACCGTGAAATGAAGATGTGACACCTAGAATAAAGACTGCCTATTTAGTAGTTGATGTGGCTATGGAATGATTGAAAGAAGAAATGAAGAAGATGAATTCAATTATATGGATATTTATAAGCCAAAAATAAACACAATAAATGAATTCCTACAAACAAAAGAAAATATTTAAAAATTAGGAAACATATCAAATGAATTGGTAAAAGATTCACAAAAATGTATTCATTCTTTTATCAACTGAACAAATGGCTACTGAGCCAGGCACTATACTTTCTGCTGACAATATATACATTAATAAAATGTGATTACTGCCCTCAAGAAGATTAAAATATAGTGAAGGAGAAGGGCACACACACAGATGACTAAATAGCAAACAAGATGTTCAAGGCTATGATAAATACAAGAGTAGTGGATCCAGTGATGGTGGAAGGCGGTCAGGAGTCAGGAAACTATAGCCCATGGGCCAAATCTGACTCACTGCCTGTTTTTTTACAGCCATGAGCTACAAATGGATTTTACATTTTCAAATGGTTAGGAAAGTAAAAGGAGAATAATAATTCATGATATGTGTATATTACATGAAATTCAAATTTCTGTGTCCATAAATAAAATTTCAAATTTCATCAATCAAAATTCTGTGGACTTTTTCTTCCCTTGTTATACTAGCACCCACATAATATTCTTTATTTTGCCTCTTGGCTGTCAAAGCCTAAAATATTTACTATAAGAATCTGAACAGAAAAAGTCTGCCTACTCCTGACCTAGACCAATGGTTCTCAAATTTTGGCATGCATCTGAATTCCCTGGAGAGCTTGTTAAAACATAGATTGTTTGGTCCTACCCCAGAGGTTTTGATTCAGTAAGTCTGAGGTGAGACTCAAGAATTTGCACTTCTAACAATTTCCCAGGTAATGCTGTTGCTACTAGTTCAGAGACCACATTTTGAAAACCATTGACCTAGATATCTTGTTCAAGGGGCAACGTGAAAGGCCAAAGGTATAGAAGGAGTGAGAGGACATTCTAGGCAGAGGGCATATGGAAAGGCCTAGAAGTGAGAGTCATGGCATAGTCCTATATGACAAATTCAAAGGGAGAGATGATAACGGCCCTTATGAGGGCAAAAGCACTGGGGACTGATATAGATTCAAGAGAAGAGAGACACAACTTATGCAGAATTTGGAGGAGTGTTAGTAGTGGAAGGGGAATATCCAGGAGTCAAGGATGACACCATGTGTTTTTAGCTTTGGGAATGGATAGATGGTGGTAGTTTTTACTGAAAAGTGTATTGCAAAAGGAGTAGCTGATTTGGAAGGAAAGTTGCAGAATTCAGCCTTAGACATGCTGAGTTTGAGATGACTGGGGGTTATATTTTTGTTGGCAGCTTAGAAGCCGGATCTGGGTTAAAGCTATGGACTTGAAGTTACCATCCTAGTGAGGCCCTAAAAAGAAAGCATGTGTAGGGTGAGTAGAATCCAGGGCTTAGAAGAGACTCTTGGGGAACTCCAGCTTTAAGGAGGCCTCAAGTGTATGGGAAAGAGAAGGATATCTAGAACAATATGAAGATAGTTGCAAGAAAGATATGGTTGTTTGGAAGGTCAGATAAGTTAAGGAATAAGTGGCCCTTGGATTGGGCAGGCAAGATGATTCATAAAATCAAAAAGTTTGTTACTGTGGCATGGGTAGATAGGAGAAAATATAGAGAAAAAATAGGAGATAATTTCTAGAAAGGTTGCCAGAAAGGAAAAAGACAAAGGCCTATAGTTAGAGGCAACATAAGATATAAATCAGAGGACAGATTAACTGCTTGTCTGTCTATTGATAGATCTATCTGTTGGAGATAATGTTGTTAAAGGCTTGCAGTACAACGTGATGGTTTGAATATCACTTTGGGACCAGAGTGGCTAAAGCTGCCAAGTGGAACTGCGGCCAAGGTAGGAGAATCTGATAAGCACAGTCTACAATCTGTATGTGTCTGTCACAGTCTTGCCATGACATCATTGGTTGACATCATGAGTATAGCAAAAGAAGTACTCCTCTTTTCACCTGCAGTGTGTGTTGTGTGGTATGAAGTAAGAAGATTATCCAAATCTCAAGGTATAAAGTGTGAAAGAATGGGACTTCATCATCTTCTTTCTTCCAGGGTTTAATCTGGAAATAATTGTCACTTATAAGCACTTGCTTTTCCAAAAAGATTCTGATCCTTTCCCTACTCCACTGTCAGAATTTCTAGCACAGCCCAACACCTCCAAGAATCACAGTTTTCTTTGTATACAAAGTAGCTGCTAAGTTAAATTTTGGGGTGCTGAAAAGAAGCTCAGAGCTTCACATGAGGCCAAACTACTGACTAAAAGTCTTCAAATCAACCTATATTCTGTAAAAAAGAAACTTTTAATTTGCAATGGAAGTCATTAAGAGAAAATAATTAGATTTATAGCATTTCCAAACCAAGATATATGTAAATACATTTAACTCCTACCATATAACTTCTCTATAAATGCAGCTTCCACAAAAGGAAAATGATTGAGGTCTCAAGTCAGCTCAGATTCTAAGAAAACTGAGTCAATTAAAAAATACACAAAAAGTACTACATAAAATTAGGAAGGAAATTCATTGAACATCCCCAACAGTTCCAAATCAGGGCACTAATTACTCTCTATTTATATGTTATATTTTACTTTACCGTGTCACGAATATAGATTACATTTGAAAATTATAAAAACTATAACAATTCTCACTTATATCTATTTACATTAATCTCAGAACAGAAGTTTCTCATCTAATTATAATCATTGCTAATCAACATCATTTAATGAGGGCATATCACATCATTTAATGAGGGCTTATCACATGTCAGGAATTTTAAGCATGCTATTATATTTACTACATGATCACTTTATTAAATAAATACAATTACTGACCTGAGCTGGACAAAGCTATAAGCAAATAATAAAATCTCACAATATTTCTTACAAGTACACGGTAAAATAACAAACATATTTGGTTTTCTTTGTTTCAACACAGTGTGCTAAGTTGATTTATCCCTTCCGTAATGATTATTGTTGGTATGTGTAAGCTTAGAAAGACTGGAGCTGCTATAATAATTACTGATGAAGGAGGATTGAGAATGAGTCTAAAATAACAAGAGCTGAAGGACACTGCAGCTGAACTTGGAATACAGAAAGTGGGGTGGCTTGCATTGTATTTCCAATAAACATTTCATTTTAATTAAAATTCAATGATTTAAGTTCAATATGTTTAAATATTACCCATCCTGATACACTGTTTTTACAAAAACACCGATTTTTGCATATATATATACTACAACCATTAACTCACTCTCTACCAAAGAATATTTTTTGCAAGGTAGATATAAGGAAACAAATTCACTATTCAACCCTGTCCTTCTGGTATTTAGAGTTAAGGGGAAAATGGAAAATCTTCAAAAATTATTTGGTTGTAAATAGCGCAATTCCACAGATGAAGCATACAGCTATTCTATCTTTCTTTCTTCACCATTAATTACAAATTCATCTTTCTCTTGTGAAGTCTGAAGTTTGTTATTATTGTTAGATGAGTTGCATTCAAACTCCAACAACAACAACAAAAAAAGATGAAGCCAACATTGAAATTCATCTCACAGTCCGGAATTTACTTAACGGCCAGCCTGTGCACTGTGATAAACGGAATGATGATCCGGCAACATGTCTTTATCCATGGTTTGCTTTAATTAACGCCGGCTTGTTTGTTGAAAAGATGATTAATATGCCAATGAAAATTGCATAATTGAATACCACAACACTGGCACAATCAGAAAGACACATGCAGTTTTTTGATTAACATTTATTATTATTATTATTATTATTGTGCTTTTTAATGTACTCTTCTCACTAGGAAATGATGCAGTTCTTTGACCAAGAGGTGAAAGGAAACAGGACTGAGGGTAGGATACTCCTTGAGCAAGAATAAAATACAATGCGGCTTAATCAGAATGAAACAGTTCTTTGGTTAAAATGGTCCTCAGAATTGCAAAATGCAGGCAACCACCAATTAAATAAACATGCCAGCCAAATATAAAAGAGTGTAATTCTGGCTGATGACAGAGGAGTAAAAAAATAAATATTTCTAAAAACACAAGACATTTGCATGATATGAAGAATAGTCATTTTAGGATTATACATATTTGATGTAAATAAATGACCTTTTTAATATATCACTTTATTCCAATATTAAAATTTTGGATAAATATAAAAAATATTGTAGTTTTAAATCCTAATTTTTAGTCAGTTATATATTAAAAAGTGTTTTTAGTAAGTAATCTTAAGAAATGTTAAGTATTTTGTACACATCATCTAACAATAAATAGGAAATTTTTTATTTCACTTACTTAAGCAAATACTATTGACTCCTACGTGTCAATGACCCTGGCTCTAGACTCAGTCCCTAGGATTTAAACATAGGTAAGAAAACATGCCTGCCTTCCAATTG
This sequence comes from Tapirus indicus, assembly GCA_031878705.1. Lineage (NCBI taxonomy): Eukaryota > Metazoa > Chordata > Mammalia > Perissodactyla > Tapiridae > Tapirus > Tapirus indicus. The sequence continues at coordinate 33,122,435 of CM062935.1, forward strand.
TTCACTTTAGAAATGTTAAAATAAAATGCTACAACAAAAATGGGATTCTATTTTCAGAATTAGCTCAGTATCACTTGTTTAAATTGCATTGATAACCAAGTACACATATGTGCAAAATGTGTGTAAGCATGGTTACATCTCTGAAATTTCAGGCAACTACAGCTGCAATCTGTCTGGCTGCTACTCCAACAAAGAAAAGAGATTATTATTCTGGATTACAGATTATTAGTGGTTCTCTATTGCTGTTTATGTAGAATTACCTCCATTGAGCATTTTTATTAATAAAATGGTATGCTTTTGCCAGCAATTAGTATATAAATGATAACATCATTTCAGTAAAAAGCAAAAATGAATCCAAACTGAAAAAAAAATAGAAACATAATAAACTTTTGAACTCGTTAGGAGGTCATTTCCTTTAATATTCTACTTTTAAGAGCTACACAAAAACCAGATGAGATAATTGCTTGTTAGTCTCCCTTGGAAAAATCTTCAGATGCTTGGTTTATGCTGAAAACGTAAGTGTAAGCATCTGATACAGCAATTTGAATTTCTGATGATTTTAGGTAAGAGTGGGGAGACAACTCTTGAAATATAAAATTTTCTTATCATAATTAATAATAAAGTTATATTATCTTATCAACCCATTATGAAGTGAATTGCTTCTAAATAGAGAATATGCACCACAGAATTTTTGACGAGGAGATTTACTTCAAGTATGACTGTGACACAGTTGGCAGTGTGGCCCTGTTGCACTGCAATCATGATCTGGGTACCATCGGCCCGTGTCCTCCCTACCATGGCCTTCTTCACAGCACCCTTTAGAAATTCACCATTGTACTATATCTCTGTGGGTAAATTATATCAAAACCAAATGTTTCAATTCCAATAACTTATGCATATTACAGGCAGTTCTTAAGGTAACACTAAAATGATATTAAAACACTTGAAAAGGAAGGAAATGAAGTTTCCAATGGAGAATAAAGTTTAAAACAACAACCCATAATGGACTAGAAAAGGTCAACTCTCCCCTAAGAGAGAGAATGGCTTCCAACACAGGAAGACTCTTAAAGTTTCCAGAAATCTGGCTTATTCACACAGAATCTGTGCTCCTCTAAGTCTTTACCTTGGACAAGTTATTTAATCTCCCTAAGCCTGTGTTTCCTTTCCCGAAAAATGGAAATAATGATGTTCCAACTGTGGCAGAAACTATTAACTAACTCCTATTATTTGCCCCTACCCACCTTCCTAACATTAGTATCCCTGATTTTCTTTTATTTATTTTTTTGCTGAGGAAGATTCACCCTGAGCTAACATCTGTGCCAATCTTCCTCTATTTTGTATGTGGGTTACCACCACAGCACGTCCACCGATGAGTGGTGTAGGTCTGTGCCTGGGAACCAAACCCCCGCTGCCTAAGTGGAGTGCACCAAACTTAACCACTAGGTCATGGGGCCGGCCTGCAGTATCCCTGATTTTAAATTGGGCACATGGTTGCCTGAAATAAATACAACATTATCCAATCTCCTCTGCAGATAATTGTGGCCATGGGAGGCAAGTTCTGGCAAATACAATGAAGCAGAAAATGTATGTGCAATTTCAGGAGAGCTCTATAAAGAGAGAGAGAAGTATACTTCTCCCTTTCCTTCTTCCTGATGGCTGGGTGTGAGCAGCCATTGTGGCACTTGGGATGGAAATGCATGATTGAAGATGGTAGAACAACAAAACAGAATGAACCTGGATGCCTTATAATCCTAGAGTTGTCAACAAACCATGGATTGCTTACACTAAACTCCATATACCTTAAGAAACATAACTTTTCTTTGTATATAAGCCAATGTTATTTTGGGATTTTGTTCCACTGCAGTCAAAGCTGATAGACTTTATAGGACTGACATAATAAATTAAATGAGAAAATGCACATGGATCACTTAGCACAGCACCAGACAATTAACAATCCCTGGACTAACATAGTTCATGATGATGATGGTAATGGTAATAATATCTTGATTCTTTTCATTTATTCCAGACATTGTGTTTTTAATTCCTACTATGTGCCAGACACTGTCCTAGAGCAGGGGTTGGTAAAATCTAGCCCACTATCTGCTTTTATAAATAAAATTTTATTGGATACAGTCATGCCTATTGATTCACAAATGGTCTATCGCTGCTTTTGCACAACAATGGCAGTGTTTATATTTATAAGTCAGCCCTTTACAGAAAACATTTCCTGATCCCTCTTCTAGAGGACAATGGAGCTAGCATGAGTGTCACTAGGGTGACAAGACAGACAACGTATAAATGAACATTTAAATGTACAATATAACATATTGCATATAAAAAAAAATTCCACTTAGAAAGTGAGTTAATCAGCTATGAAAACACAAGAAAGAAGAGGAGAGGTACCTGACAAGCCATCATGAGTACTCCACCACACTTGCACGTATATCATAATTATGAAGATAGACAAAGCAGACACTCAAAAGCTAGTACAATTAAATATTAGCATTATGTAACTAGATCCCTAAGTTTGATCCCAACCTTTCTACACATCCTTCTGATAATTTGGTTTCCCATACAGCTTGCTTACAGGCAGAAAATACGATGGAAAGTCTGACATGAATCTCTGGTCCATCTGACAGACGTTGCAAATAAAGGAACTGGCATCTTGTTGAACACATCAGTCTCTCGAGAACTTTGTCTTTGTGTCAGTAGCTCTGAGACTGAAACTTTTTTACATTGCTATGCATCCAGTCAATTCAGTTCAAAAAATTATTCACTATAGGAAATCAATTTCAATAATGTTTTTTCCTGTATAGTTTGGAGTTGATAGCAAAGAATCCTGACTTGATTTTAATAAACCAGCATTCCTTCCTTGCTGTGGTCTGAATGCTCGTGTCTCCCCAAAATCCCTATGTTGCAATCCACTTCAAAGGTGATGGTGTTAGTAGATGAGGCATTTGGGAGGTGACGAGGTCATGAAGGTGGAGTCCTCATGAATGGGGTTAGTGCTCTTATAAAAGAGATCTCACAGAGCTCCCTCGCCCCTTCCACCATGTGAAGATATAAGGACAAGTTGCAACTCTAAAGAGGGCCCTCACCCAAGCATGCTGGCACCCTGATCTCAAACTTTCCACCTCCAGAACTGTGAGCAATAAATTTCTGTTGTTTATAAGCCACCCAATGTGGTATTTTGTTATAGCAACTCAAACAGACTAAGACATTCGTCTACTTCTCAGAATATAACCAAATGTCTTAAAAGAACAGCTATCAAGAACAGTTATTATTATTAGCAAGTTTCAAGAGCAGAAACATTTCAACTTTCCAAAGTCCTGGAAGAAAAAAACAGTCTAGACTTCTTTATTAAGCCAGATTAATTAAAACACACACACGCACTCCACATACCAATAGGCAAGTTCTTGTAAGAACATTTTACAGGTTAAGTTCAAAGATCAGACATTTAAAATACATATATTCAGAAAAGTTATGCATCAAATCTCAAGTAGCAATACTAAAATATTAAGACTAGACATCGGTAAGGTGCTTAGTGAGTGGGGAGCCCATTCCATAAGGTTCAAGTGACTTCTTAGGAGATTATTGCCTTCTCAATTCTGAAAGCAGGATTATGAGTCAGGCAGAAGGAAAAATGACGATCAGAAAGATCCATTTCTGAAAAGCTTTTAAAAAGATGCCTCCATTTCCTCATTCCTGGCCAGCTTTTCATGTGAATCATCCAAAGCTCAGGTGATGGATCCCTGTGTTATTGAACTTGCTCTAGTACCTAAATCAGGCCACATTTAGTCAAATAGATGGTCAGCATATGTCATAATTCATCAGTAATGCCTTAAATTTTTATGAAAAGAAGCTTAAATCACTTCGTCTCCTGATTTTCCTCCTGTCATTCTGACAGTCCCTTCTCAGTCTCTTTGGCTGGATCTTCTTATCCTGATCTTTCCTTAAATATCAGAGTCCTACAGGGTCCTTTTCTCTTGATATTCCACATTTTCTTACCCATTATGCTTATCTATTGTCATTACTCTCAGAAACTTTAACAAACTCCTGAGGCTTCTCTTTAAAGTCTCTAGGTGCTCTCCTGTTTCCTCAATCTCTGCTTCTCCTGCCTTGTTTTAAGGTCTATCATTTTTTGCCATGACTAATGCTTTAGTCACCTAACTTACACTGTCCAGGCCGACCCTCCATCACAAGGTAGCTATAATGGGGATCTTTCTAAAATGCATACCTGACTTTTTTAACTCTGATTCTCAAAAAAAAAAAGCAGTCACCTCTGGACCAAAGCCACCACTGCCTGTAGGCAAGAAGCAGGCTGTTGGGCTCTGTGTTCTATTACCCTGGGCATATGTAGCCACATGTGGTCAACAATTAATGCTTAGGTCCACACGAAGAGGGAAGTTGGAACTGAGGCCATTTCACGAAGCCAGGCCCTTCTATGGGCTAAACTTACCAATATACGAAGTTACTAGGGAAGCTTATTTGTCTTGACCTGGGCTTTAGGTGGTAAAAATATACATATTCCTGAGAGTGTAACAGCACTGGTCCATCAGTATGCCTTCATCAGGGTTTTAGGGCTAGAATTCATACTATCTTATCTCTGGGAGCCTCAACCATGTCTGATAAATTGGGATTAAAAATAGCCCAGGCTGATAATAACCCTAGGGCAGCTGACAGAAGCAAATATAAAAACTGTTCTGGAAAGATGTATTCCCAAATCACCCAGGATTTCCACAGATGAAGTTTCCTTAAGATAAGCCCACAATCCCAAATTAGAAAATGTACAGATAAAGACACAGACTCATCAGACCAACAATAAAACAAGATTAGGCCCCCAATAACTTCTAATGATGATGATAATACTGGTCAATATTTATCGAGGAATTTCTATGTGCCAGGCACTATTCTAAGGACATTTCATGTATTCAGTCATTTAACATCCACAGTGACTCAATGAGTGGGTACAGTTATCTCCTTTTACAGTTGAGGAAATGGATTAGAAACTAGTGGATAGATGCTTAACATAACTATATTTAAAATAATTAATGAAGTAAAAGATGCAATTAAAAACTCCATACTATTAAAATAAATCACCATTAAAACAATAGTCAAATTTGAAAAAAAATTGAATTTCTAGACATGAATAAAATTAAATTTAAAAAAACCTCAGGGAAAAATTAAACCACTGTATTAAAATACATGGAGCACAGAATGAATAGTTCATATCTCTAACAAGGTCCAGGAAAAGAGAATGGAGAGAATAGAGGAAAATAAATGTTTAAAAACATAATGGCTAAAACTTTTCTGGAATTGATAAATTAAATGAATCATCATATTTGGAAAACACATATCATATAAGAAAAAAAATAAAGCCATGTCTGGACAGATCATATGAAACTGCAGAACATCAAAGTCAAAAAGAAGATATAAAAGTAACCAAAGATAAAAGACAGACAATCTACAAAGGAATGACAATTAATCTGACAATTAATCTTTCCAACAGCAAGAAAAGAAGCCAGAAAATAATGGAATAATATCTTCAAATTCTGTGAGAAATTACCTGTCAAGATAAACTTTAACATAGCCAGTTTATTATTCAATAGTGAAGGCCAAATAAAGATTTCTTTTTTAGGCCTCATGGGCCTGAGTTGACTACTTAAAGACCATTACAGAGGGAACACTGATTTCTTTCAGGAATAAGAAATTACCGGAATGAAATGCAAAAAGTAATAGTGATCAAAGAATCAAGGTAAATAAGCAGAATACATCTAAATAAATATTTCATACCTGACACAATGATAGTAAATTTCTATAATACTAGAAAACAAGATCAAAAAGAGTGTCCTGGGGATTTAATTGTTTGGAAGAAGGATATAGATATTGCATAATGATAGACTTTGTTGTGTAAAGTACCAAGACAAACATGTAAAGGAAACCACTAAAAAAAATAGAAATAAAAAATAAATATCTTCAAATTTAGTAAAGAAAAAAAGGAATTTTTAAAAATTTGACAAAAATGTTTGTGAAAAGAGAGTAAAAAAGAATCAAATAATTTATAATATACAAAATTATATGGTAGAAATAAATATAATCTATATCTATAAATCTATAATCATGATAAACGTGAACAGAAGAAATATCCAGTTAATGGACAAAGCATCTGAGTTTAAATTTTAAAAAAATCTGCCTTATGCCCCCTTCAGGAGGCAAAACTAAAATAAGAGAAATTTAAAAGTAAAGGAATAATTTAAACCAAAAATTTCTGCTCTGCAAAAGATAATGTCAAGAGGATGAAAAAACAAGCCACAGACTGGGAGAAAATATTTGCAAAAGACATATCTGATAATGGACTGTTATCGAAAATATAGGAGGGACTCTTAAAATTCAACAATAATCCGAAAAGGCTACATACTGTATGATTCCAATTGTATGGCATTCTAGAAAAGGCAAAACTATAGAGACAGTAAAAAGACCAGTGATTACCAGGGGTTAGTGGAGAGGGAGGAATGAATAGGCAAAGCAAACAGGATTTTCAGGACAGTGAAAGTGCTCTGTATGATACTATAATTCATGTCATTATAAAGTTGTCCAACCTCATAAAATCTACGACACCAAGAGTGTACTCTAATGTAAACTATGGATTCTGGCAGATCATGATTTATCAATGTACGTTCAACAACTGTAACAAATGTACCATTCTAGTGGGGAATGATGATAATGGGGGGGGCTATGCATGTGTAGGGGTAAGGGGGATATGAGAAATCTCTTTACCTTCTGTCCAACTTTGCTGTGAATCTAAAACTGCTCTAAAAAATAAAGACTATTAAAAAAAGGTAAAGGAATAGAGAAAGTGTAGGAGGAAAATACTATATCACAGTACATAGAGTCATGGCAAAAAAAAATCATTATTAAGGATAAAGAGAGTAATGAAATAATTATTGAAGTAATACTTCACTAGGAAATAAAAACTGACTTGTAGGTACTTAACAGCATAGCCTCAAAATACATAAAGCAAAAATTTAGTGAACTACAAGAGAAAAGTTGACAAATCCATGTTCATAATGGAAGATGCAAACACACTTCTTGCCATAATTGGTAAATCAAGTAGAAAAACATAAGACAATCTGAACAACCAAATTAAAATGCTTGATCTAATAGAACCTGCACCTAATTAGAAAGTACAGATTATTTCAGAGCATATATGTAACAGTGACAACTGCTCATCCACTCAACCACAGAACATTAACTCTGAAGCCAAATCCAAATTGGGATATTTTTCCCATCGTTGGCACCAATAATTGTTGTTGATGTTGTTTTATACTTAAGTTAGTTTATATTGGGTTTCTGCTTTTATAACTGTATTCAAAATTGATACTCTAGTCTAGCCTAAATAGAATTGAACCTAGCAGAGGGACTGCTACATGGTTATCTGATCACCAAGTAGATGCTTACTTACCTACTTAAGACATATTCTTACTTTATGGATGCATTCTCTCAGCAAAGCCATTAGTGGCTGCTATAGACTGAACTGTGTCCCTCCAAAATTCATATGTTGAAGGCTTAACTCCTGATTTGACAGTATTTGGAGACAGTGCCTTTATGGAAGTCAGGAGGGTTAAATGAGGTCATAAGGGTTGGGCTCTGATCTGATAAGATTAGTATCCTTATAAGAGAGGAAGAGAGTCCAGAGCTCCCTTTCTCTCCACTCACTCACACTGAGGAGAGGCCACGTGAGCACCCAAGAAGGTGGCCATCTGCAAGCCAGAAACAGACTCCTCGCCAGAACCTGACCACGCTGGTACTCTGATCTCAGATTTCCAGCCTGCAGAACTGTGAGAAAATAAATTTCTGTTGTTTAAGCCACCCAGTCTATGGTATTTTGTTATGGTAGCCTAAGTAGACTAATACAATAATAAAACAAATAATAAAAATTAAAGGCAACAATATAGCCCAAGTGTTCAAAAATATTCTTCTTACACTGAAAGTGTGATATAGCACATTCTCTCAGCCCATATCAAACCACTTACTCTGACTTCTGCTTCCTCTTATTTTCTAAACTGGATTTTTTGAAAAAGTAATCCCATAGTGTCATCCAGGATTCATTAATTCAGGAAGCATGTATTGCTTGCAGTTATTACTTATGAAAATATTTCTTCTCCCTGCAAAGGAATCTTTTCAACTTTTGCAGAATATGCCTTTTTTCTTGAATTAATTTTACATTGTAGTCTAGTACTCTACCCATTGTTATGAGCTCAATAAATGCTTGTTGATTAAAAAGGAAAATAAAATTCCGGTTGATATTAAGGTTTCACATAAAAAGAAAGAAGAGAAATTGCATTCTACAAAACTTACTTTCTCTGAGGTAACACATAGACCTGGAATCTACAAGGGCACTGGTGCAATACTTGAAATTGTTTAATTATATTAGTAGGTGCAGAGTTGTGCAATATAACTGCCATGTAAGTGGAAGATACATGCATGAATGCAGGCACAGGAAGATGAAATGACTCTGGAAGGAAGAAAGAAGTGGCAAATTAGACAAGGTATCAATGCTCCCTGGGTAAAGATTGCTTTTTTTTTCGAAGGCATGCAGTTCAGAGTTGGGCATAAGATATATGGTTTCTCCCTGCTCCCCTGCAAACCATGAAACAGAATTTAAAACTTACATTAGTCAAATGAAGCTATGAGCAGTTACCTATGAAAAAAGCCACTGACAAGAAAACAACGTACTACCATAATCATCCACTCGCAAAGATTATCACGGTAATAACTGAGCTTACAGCTTGTGGTTACCTACCACATGCTATTTGATGCTCAATAGGGGGTTCAAGTGACTCACCAACGTGGCAGTGTCTTGATTCATGCAATGAATCACAAACATGCAATAATTACTAAATGAAGCTTTGAAACAGAATGAGAGTAAAATAATCACCATATCTGATACCCAGAAAAATGGGTTGAATTTTACATTACAGGACTGACAAAGTATTAGCTATTTTCCAAAAAAATCCCACCAAGCATGAATCGTGACCCTCATAAACACGTTTTACTACATATCTTCAGGTTATAGAAAAGCAATGCTGTAGATTCTCTCAAACAAGCTTCTAATGGCTTTTACTTCTGGAAGTGTGAAACATTTTTTTAATTCCAATAACAATGGAGCCAATGAACTGCAAAAAGAGAAATGCAACAAGTTCTTCCAACAATTTCCTCCTTGTTTATAATGACTGATTCTAAACCGCTTTGCTTCAAGAACGCTAGCATTAAATATTTCACCGGTCACACAGGCTTGAACTAAGTTGCATTTATCTTAAAACTAATTATAGACATTACCACATTATTTAAATGGTTTAGAAAAAAGAAGGCATTTTTGGCCATTACCTTCTATGCACAAGGCACTGAATTGGGATCCAGAGGGAGTACCATACACATTTTTTTAAAAATAATAACTGCCTTCAAGGATTTTTACTCTCAAAAAAGCAAGAGCTATTTGGAAAAATTAAAATAACAGCTTTTTAAAAAATATAAATACCTATTTTCCCCAGTTCTGAAAGACAGTAGGAGCAAAATAAAATAAAATGGAACATCTTCCCATGTCCTTTGTCAGTTTTCTCACAATGACACTAACTTCCACATATGAATCTGAATTTTAACTTCAATCTGAGTATCTTAAAATTGAATCGATGTAAAATTAACCCCAGAGTAAGACAAAGCAAATAAGAGATTTCACCATTATCATGTCAGCAAAGAACATGATACAAAATTTAAGATTTTTTGGTCTCTGAGAACAACACTAAAATGGGAAAGTTATACCTTCTGTCAAAAAGATGTCGATATTTTTCTAGAATATTACTGCAGGATTATGAAGATCAACCAGAAAAGAGAAAAAGAATGCATGCATTATGTTTGGTTCTTCTTTATCCTCAGCCATATGTTTTAGGTGACAAAGATGAGGATGTACTCTAGTAAAGCTCCAGAAAAATCTGAGGGAGGGAAGGATAATGGAATAACCCGATCAGGAATGTGAAGAAGGCCATGTCTTTTAAGTTAGTGCTGCTCCCATCCAAGGTGGTAGTCAACAGAATCACCTGAACTGGTACAGGGAGGAGGTGGTTACTAAAAATGTAGATTTCCAGGCTCCCTTCTACATCATAGAATTAATTTTCACAGGGATGAGGCTTGGGAATCTAGTTATCATGTCTCTAAGGTGCCTTCCGATTCTAAGACTCTTCTTTATCTCAGATCTTACCAAAGCATAAAGTTCTGTATTATCAATAAGCCTCATACTACAAAATTCTGCTCCCAACTTGCCCAGGTAATTCCCATTAGGAATCAGGTCCATTAGGAGGTATATGATTTTAGCTCTCCTGGCTCTGGCATCTATAGGTCTGGGTAGAGTGTCATCAGGTCATGGGGAGAGTGGAGGACAGTAAGTTCTTTTGACGCACTCCATTCTTACAAATTAAGCTGGATAAGTAGAAAATTACATTTTTAAAACAACATTTGCATAGTATTTTTACAATACAATTTATGTAGGCAGTTCAACATACATTATCATTCAGTCTTCAAATCAGTTTTAACTGACATTCAATGTTATAAATGAGGAAACATTACACTAGAGAAACTAAAGCAATTAACCAACACCACACTGCTAGGAAGTACAGGGGCTGAGTGCTGACACTTGAACTGAGGTGTGCTAACTTCAATTCCCATGTTCAATAGTATTTGAAAAGGAAGATGTCTAATTGGGACATTATGTATTAGAGTTATGTCAAATGACTCATTATTATTTTACAAATTTGGATCAGAGTTTCATGTTCTTATTCTTGAAAAAATTCATTTCCTTAGGAGCCAAAATTAAACAATTCTTATCATTGAGGTAAGAACACTGTGCATTAAGGAAAGAAGTGATGAATATAACCCTTAATCCTGATGACCCAGATGTAGAAAAACTCAAAGAGGAGTGGTGTAATGGAAAGACTTTAAAGTAAATTAGAGATTCAGTTTCTAGCCCCAGATCTGCCACTAATTAGTTATATAAACTAGGACCTAATTATTTGGACCTAAGTTTCCACTTTGGTAGAATGGAGGAGCCATTACCTAATATAAACTCATAAGCATTGCCACACTATGCTTTTTGACATCATCACTAATACCCATGTCATAAGAGAAAGTTTTAGAAAATCATTGGATACTCTTCTGTAAAAGCATTTTACTTCTCCCACTCACAAAATATTATTTAATTTGGTAATATTATGGAGGATAGCCTTTAATTCCCTGCCTATATGATGGTCATCAGAAGGAAATCAGCTCACTGAAATTATTTCACTACAGTTCAATATTAAATGCAAGTTAACCAATTTCCCAAATTCTTGAAAAATGTACCCAAAACCCACTACCAGCTGAATATATACCTGCCCCAAAGCATTTTTATCACTGTCACTGGAATATGTTTTTATTACAAATAAAATTTTCTGTTTTTCCATGTAGAGTGAAAAATACAACTGCATAGCTGTGAGAACAAATAAGGACCAAATGGAGAGTTTGCACATTTTTGCCCAGTCTTCCATTCTTTTGTGTGTGTGTGTGTGAGTGTGAGGAAGATTGGCCCTAGCTAACATCCTTTGGAAATCTTCCTCCTTTTGCTAAGGAAGATTAGCCCTGAGCTAACATCCATGCCCATCTTCCTCTATTTTGTATACGGGATGCCACCACAGCATGGCTTAATGAATGGTGTGTAGGTCCACACCCGGGATCTGAACTGGCGAATCCCGGACCACCGAAGTGGAGCGTCCAAACTTAATCACTATGCCACCGGGCCGGCCCCCCAGTCTTCAGTTCTTAACTGACTTGTGAGATACTTCTGGACTGAATGCAAAGAGGTGTTGTGCTGGGAGGGGGGTTCACACTTGAAAGCTGTAGCACCTGCAGTGACCATCTCCCCAGCCCTCCCAAACTATCCTACTCCTACTCCATCTATCCAGATCACTATTTGAGTATGCTGATGTTAAAAGCTACATTTTTGAATGCAAAAAAAGCAATTTTAGGTTCTACAATCATTGAATAAGTATTGATCAATTGCCTATTATGGGCCAAACCCTAGGATAATCACTAATAATAATATGGGAAGCAAGGTAGACATGGCTCCCATTCCACAGTGCTTCTGGCCAGTTAGGAGAAGAGAGAAAATGGTCCAAAACACCAACTTATAGGACAGTAAGTGCTATGAGAGAGGAAATCCTCTAGAGGAGTGTGGGAGAGTGATGAGGAGGTGATCACACGGCCCTGAGGAGAACCATTTTAAGAGCAACTAAAAGTCACATTTGCCCTACAAAATAGAGTACACAGCATGATCCAGAATAAATATTTGACAAATGCTTCTGACTCTTAGGCACACATCACAATCTTATATAGAAATTTCAAAGAATACCAAGATCCCCAAAGCTATCCCACAAAATTCTGACTATAGGTCTGGCTATCTGTTGTTTTATAAAGTCCCATACATATTTATGATGCATATCTTATGTTCAGCACCACTTTCTTAATATATCCTTTCAAGGCTTCATCTTGGAAATTCCTGACTTTTTAAATGAACTCCAAAATTAAATGTGAAAATTGAAAACTGCCCCGCAAGATAACAGACATTTCTCTAAATCAGTAAGTGAAGTGGTAAAAATGCTGCTGTTAAAAGTGAACAGTGGCTGAAGAATCTTGTTTCACCATGTATTTGTGTGTAAAACTATTCACTAATGACTACCAGACACATGTTAAAAATGTTTTTCAGAGTCTACATTGAAATTTTTAATCATGCATATCCAAAATTATGTTAAATCCAGGCCAGTTTCTTCCTCAGCTTCAATTTTTGTGGCACTTGCAAATTTTCTTTGGCTGTAGCATTGTGACCAGACACTTAATATTTCCTCAACAAATCACAAGCATTAAGCAGTTCAAACACTTGATCTTTGCTAACAATCAAAGGTTTTATGTTAATCTGCTACACTCAAGCTGTTTAAAATTGATGGCATTTATTTATTATGTGAACAGGGTACCAAGAAGAAGCACCAAAGTGTTTCCCAATTTCTAGGCAAATCATTACTTTAATCATTGGTTGAGGGTCGTAACAATGAGAGGCAGAGAGGTTCTTTACAGGAGGTTAGGGATTTTCCTTAGAAAGGTTGTCTCCTGGTTATAAAATTAGAGAGAGGGAAGAATTAAAATGATTACGCTCTAAAAATGACTTAGGAGAAGTGACAGGGTTTTTTTTAACCTAAATATTTTTTAAGTACCAAATTTGTCACTCTTGGAAGTTATATGTTACTAACTGTAAAATCACTTTATTGCAGCAGTAAAAGAAATGAAGTACTTTTAGCCAATGTTTTTCAATAAATCAGGAACTTTGTATTAAATCCACATTTTATTTGCTTATATGGATGTTCTTTTTTTTTTTACTGAATTGGTGCAGACTACTGAATCACTGAATGAGGTGCTTCTGTGAAGCCCACAGGCTCAGGAGGTGGCTTCCCCTGAGGGCAACAGGCATGGGAAGCTGTGGCAAAAAAAAAAAAAAAAAAAAAAAGCTAAAGCTGTTCTGCATGAATTGAGAAAGGGGTATTCATCTAGGATGGATATTTTTAAAGTCACACTCTCCCACCTAATCATTTCTACACTCAACTAATCATAAGATTGTTTTAATTGCCTTGATTTTAAATATTCACCTATGAGGTTTGCAAATTATTATGTAATTGCATATTAGCTAATAGATAATAGTTAATGATTTACTAAAAATTAGGTAAGAAGATAAATTATATAAAATTTCATAGAAATCTTATTAAATTTTTTTAATATTTAAGAGGTTATGAACTTTACGCTGGTTATTTCTTCATCATTTTTTTTTACTTGAAGAGATAGGAAAAGAAAGAGAAAGTGAAAAAAGGAGGAAAATCACAAATCTAATTTTGTTTCTCATTAGCATCTCTGTTAAAAATGTTGATGCCGTTTTAAACTGTTGGCTGACATTAAGGTACTTAATTCACAGTGGATTTATATGCTTCCTGACCATTGTCAACATGAGTAATTGAGAACTAGTTGTTGCTGAATGCTAGACTGAAGACCAAAGACTGTCAACATAAGTTGTTGTCAACCTTAAAGCAATGTGACGCAGAATATATGTCCATTGTACAACATTCTCCCCTGGCATAAAAGTTTTAGATATAAAAACACAGAACCAGAGATAGAAACAAAGACTGAAACTGAAAATGAGAAACAAAATCTTCAATTTTATACAGAAGCATATCCAGTAGTCAAGAACCCAGCTTAGTCACTTTGTTAATGGACGACCAAGTATATCATCATAATCTAATATAAATCAATTATAACGAAACCACCACAGTAAAACTGCCATATGGCAGGGTAGCGTGTTTAAGGCAGCAGAGCCCCGTAAGTGCTTTGGAACTTTTCCAATCTAAGCTGCAAAACCAAAGAATAAAGTCAATTAGATTCTCTCTCCACTATTAAAAGCTAGTGTACTCGCACATGTGTGTATATGTGTGTGCACATGTGTATATATATATGTATGTGTGTGTTTGTGAATATATATATGTGTATGGATACATACATATATATAAATATACATTTGCATATGTATTCATAGATTATAAATGAATTAATACAAAGTAATTTTTCTAAGTCTGAATGCCTATATTTCTAAAGACCTATATTTCTAACGGGTGGGGGAAATGCATTCCTTTAATTCTATTACCCTATAGGGGATCCCTCTAGACATAAAAGATTGTTAAAATGGCAATCCTAGCTCAGCGGCCTTTAACCTTGTCTTGAGCTGTCTTCAAGCAATCTGTGGCCTAGCTGATTCTTTTCTTTCCTCCTCAACCCACTAAAATTGAGAATTACCAAATCACTAAATATTTACTGAGCATTTACTGTGTTTGAGACGCTGAGCTGGGCTCCAATGGGGATATAAAGAGGTGGTCAGCTAGTTAGGGAGATAAGATATAAATATGTAAAATGTTTAAAATAAGACTATAAACATCAGTTTACAAGAATAAGAGATAAAATGCCACAAAATGGTATTTAATTCATTACTAAATAAATCGTAGGAACTACTGTTGCCACAGGGACCCCCAGGAGAGAGAAAGATCACAGAACCCTGAGTTAGATCTTGCAAGATAGGTCAGTGTAGAGTAGGAGAGGAAGGGGATAGGCCAGGAGAGTGAAATCAAAGGGATAATAAAAACGAAATACAAGGAGTGTTTAGAAGTCAGATGTCAGTTATTTTTTTGCATTTAAATTGTTCTCCAGTTATAGAGATTAAGTTGCATTAACTCTAATCACAAATGATTCAATGATATGCATTCTGTGATGTTGATTGAAAATAAAATGCTTACTAGGTAAACCATCAGGGATATTTACTTGTATGAAGCAATGAACTGATAACTTAGTTATTTCAAATTCCCTAGTAGCTTTCATGTTTCAATCTGCTAGTTCCAAGCAAATAATGAGAGAGGGATAACTCTGCTTATGTTTAAAACTATATAATAAATATTGTGTGATTCTTTGAAGGCATATTTGGATACTAACTAAAATCTACTTTTGTCTCATATGTTTTGCCAAATTAAATATAAGGCCATTAAAGCTCATTAGCCTCCAACTTATTTTGCAGGTGCCTAAACAGGTTCTCAAAGATCACTATCCATAAAAATTTTATGGACTGTATGATTTGGTTTAACTGGAGTGGTGCTCAAGTAGCCCACTGACCACATTTTGTGAAACAGTGGCCTAGAAAATTTGGGTCTTGGGTAATAATCCAAATGACTCTGTGAGAAGGTCAAATCCTGGCAGTTTAAATTATTTTTATGATAAAGAGACTATGCAGGTGCATTAAAATTTAGTAATAGTTCTGACAGAGTTATAATTAAGCAGATTGTCAGAACTGAAATCCCTAGCAGTAAATGGAGAATAGCTGATATCAGTGCAGAACTTAAAAAGAGGCCCTCCACGAGCACGTTTCTATTTTGGGGAATATGGAAAGGGTTCTGATTCCATACAGTCTTGCCTCCATCCCTCACCCCCTCCTGCTTCTTTGGGAGTAGCGCTTGGCCAGCCACAATCTACATACCGATGCTCAGACTTGACATCCCTTAATCTTGACATGCATTAATGGAGGAAGCCAGCCCTTCCATGTCCAAAGATATTCTGCCCAAATGTGATATCACTTTAGACTGGAAGAGACTGACTCACTTCTTGGTGCTCCCTTTGGATTCTGATTATACTCCTGAAATAGCGCCAACCGTGATACATCCTAATAAGACATGTTTCTGCTTCTCTTCCACCCAGACAGTGAGCACCTTAAATGACAAATGGCGTATCTTGCTCATCTTTGTGGCCTCAGGCCTAGTAAGCACTCAATAAATGTATACAAATCACATCCACAGAAAAATCATCACTCTGCCCAATTCTGTCCCAAAGCTGACACTGAGTATATTCATAGTTTGCCAATGAAAATATGGTCAGAGGTGATCCACCAAACAAGCGAATGTGCCTAACACATTGTAGGGAACCATAAGCAGAATAAAACTGACAAGTCTAGAAAAGTTAAAGGGATGATCAGAAACTTTCTAATGAGATGTGCAGAAGAAAGATTTCAAGTATATAATAATGCGATCAAATACACAAAAGCCATATCTCATAGAGCAGGAGTAATGGACTTTTTTTTTTAATATGAGTCACTATTTTAGAGGAAATATTAATAGCAATAGGGAATTTAAGATGTTTCTAATTTAGTGATTTTTAAAAGGAAACAATGTAAAATACTAAACATAAAATACATTAAAATTAAGAACAGGGAAAATAAATACTTTAATCTATAGTAATTAATAGAGTATATACTTAAAACTCTTTACATGTATGGTGGCAGTTAAATAAGTAGAAGTAGAGGAAAACTAGCTATCACTTCTACTGTATTTACCATATTCAGGTACTAGTCTCTGTGCTTTACATGTATTAAGTCACTCAATATTCCCAATAACTCTATAAGGTCGACATATTTTTGTTCCACCGTATTGATGAAAATAATGAGTCATAGCAAAGTGAATTTACTTGTCAAAGGTCACCCAGCAAGCAGAGCAGAAGCCAATATGTGAAGCAGGCCAGGTGTCCTGGCTCCCAAGTCTATGTCCTTAAGTCCTGGGCTACTCTACTTATCTCAAAGAAGAAAGAAATAGAAGGAAGAGAAGAAGGAAGAGAAGGAGAAGAAGAAGAAAAAGAAATAGAAAGAAAAAGTAAGAGTTTTTAAAGTTCTTTAATATACTGTAAGCTCTTGAGTATAGCCGTTATATTTGACATATCTTTTATACTCAGGGCACCCAGCATGGTTCCTTACTCATCATTATAATAACAATAGCTAATATTCATTAAGTACTTACTGAGTAGTAAAGTGGGAATATTTATAATGACAATTATAATTATAACAGCTAAAAGTCTTTGAGCATTTATTCAGTACCAGGCACTTTGCTAAGCACTTTACATGAATGAGCTCGTTTAACCCTCGGAGGAGCTAGGTGGCTTTGTGACATTAAGCAAATTAGGAAAATATATAACCCCATTCATAAAATATGTAATTAACAACAATATCTAAATCACAGTGTTTTATGAGACTAGAGGAGTTAATATAGGTAAAATGCTTAAAACTTACCAGAATGTAGTTAGTGCACAACAAACATCAGCTATTCTCACGTATTATTGATACAATTACCATTAGTTCTGTTTTACAGATGAGGAAACTGAGGCACATAGAGATTGAGGGGCTTGCTCAAGGTCTCAGCGCTTGGAGGTGAAAAAGCTAATATCTGAATTCAGGCAGTCTGACTCCAGAACCCTCCACACTGTAAGCTCAATAAATATTTGTTGAATGCATGCACATATGAATGAATGTATCAGGTGGGATGATAGGAGCAGGAAGAAGAGAAACAAGCTAGGTAGAAATTGAAGAGAGAAGGGAAATGGGCTTCTTGGTGATAAAAAGGAGCAGGGACTTGCGAGACAGAGAGGGGGAGGATAAGAAGTAGTGAGGAGATGTAAAACAAGACGAGAAGTTCATTACAGGAAATTGTCACATATTGGTGAGGTCATTTTCTTTTAATCACAAGCTGCAATTAATTTAAGAGTGAGCACTCTGAAATATTAGAGATCATACTGAGAAAATTAAAAGCAACATTAAAGCAGATTCACCTTGAAGTTGGCAAAACTTATTATATACTGGGCAAAGATAATAGGAAAAAATATCTGGTGACATGGCTCCATGATCAAAGTAGTTGTAATACCTCTAAGCTACAATGTTTCTAGATTTATGTGCTCTGAAGAGACTTCCCGCCCACATCACTTTTTTCCCCTTACATCACTTTCCCCGCCACTTGGGACAAATGAAAGTTTTGAATTTTGAAATATTTTCACAAAGGAATCCCTCACATAAAAAAATAACTGCTTTGTATTCAGCAGAGTAGTTGACAGGAAAGTAGACAGGAAAGAGGATTAATGGTTCTAAGATTGGAAAGTTTTAGAACAACTACTCTGAGGGTTTACATACAAGGTTATCTAGAAAGAAATACAATAACCAGTAATAACTTAAATTTGCAACGACGCCAATAAATTTGCAATTGCCTGAGATGTTGCTTATTAATTATCTTGCACAGTGGCTGTTACATAATAAATACTCACTTAATCCATGTGAGCTATTTTTTTCCCTGGTGCTATAAGTAGCAGGAATAGAGACTATCTCTTCCCCACCCTCATAGTGAGGCAATGATAAGCCAGATTCACAGAGGTCAAGCCACTTTAGGTGCTAACAATTATAATGTTGAAATGGTAGATTATGGAACTGAGACTGAGTAATACAGGAAATGAAGCCAGGAACCACGTAGGCTCCACAAGGAGGTTGCTAGGAAATGCAAAGATGGTTATAAACAGAGAAAGGAATTTCTGAGTGTGTGACAACAATTATAGGCAAGGGAGAGGAATAAAGTGTGGTTGTGTAAGAGGGCTGACACATGCAAAGGAGGACATAATCCCTCAGGCAGCAGTAGCTGTGAAGTTACAGGAGGTGATGGCCACAATGAAATAGCCAGGGATCGTGAAGGTCCTCTAGAAGGAAAGCCAGAAAAAGGCAGGCAAATGTTGAGTGATGCTGGCAAGAGTCCTAAGGGAAATATGAGATTAGCAAGTGACAATAGAGGAAAAAGCACCTGGCTGAATGGTAAAGAGAGTGGTATAACTAGGAGGCCTGGATACTGGGGAAGTATAGTTTGTTGAACAAAAAAGATAAAGCTATGGTCTAGAGGGAGCAGTGAGGAGTGACAGAGAGTCAACAAAGAGCAATGAGATAAGGGATCTGAGTGATGGTGGAGATGGAAGTGGTGATAAGGAAATGAGAGATTCTTCCTTACGAAGTTACAGAGGGCAGTAAAAAAGTGAGAAAAGTTTAAAACAGTGAAGTCGAGAAGATGGCCAAATGATCCTTTTTCTTCTATGAAGCCACATAGTTCTTCAAAGATTGGGTGTATTATTTTTATAACCATTAATATAAACACCGTTTTAAAAATGTGTTGACATATTTAATGGTGATTAAATGGATTTTAAGCAATGTTCATAGTAGAGTGCAAGCACCATGAGGCCAGCCTTTGCTTCTGTTTTGTTGACTACACTATTCTCACTGCTCAGCAGAATTCCCATTGTATACAGAAATTCAATAAAGATTTACTAACCCACTGGGCTTAACATTTTTAAAAGCCAGTTACTACCAGTAGTCTTTGACTGGCAACAATAACTCTCAATAATTGAGTACTTCTATGTGCCAGGCATATGTAAACTGAGTTTTCCTTTTATTTAAGACACACTTTAAGCATAAGAGTAGGTATTATCATCCCTTTTTGCTAGTGAGAAAACTGACACTCAGAGACATAAAGTAACTTAGCGAAAATCACTCTCATTCCAAGGTTCTTAGTTTTCTCTTTGGTAAAAAGAGTTGTATTAGGATGAGGAATATACTTAGGAATTGTCAGGCTCAAGGTCAGAGTTCTCCACCCAAACTGTGCTACCATCTGTCGTTAGTGGACGGTGCTGGACAGTTCCCAGGACATGCTTCCCTTGACCCATACCTGCATCATGGCTGGGAAGAAATACAATGTTTCACTTGACTTTGTTTAATTCTCACAGCATATCTATGAGGTAGGTATCATTTCCATGTGGAAACTAAAATTTAGAGCTAGTAGGCAAAATTTCCAAGGCCACTGAACTAGTAAGTAATCAAACATTAAGCCAGGATTTGAACCCAGTTTTGTAGGAATAAACATTCTAGGCTTTTCTTTTTCCATCCTATTATACTTTCAGAATTTCTGTTTGATGCTAAACTCAATAGCCACGTGATCTCCTGCACTCTGAGAATAAAAAACTTCCTCAAAATAAGAAAATATGGCAATTAAAAAAATTATTTCATTTGGCATTTACTCTCAAGTATGCAATTATATATAATTGACATTAATATATATCAATTAATGATATTACTTTAATGATAAATTAAATGGTAAAATGATATTAGTTTAAACAAAAATATTAAAGTTACAATCTAGAGTGACAACATTTCAGTATGGGCTACTTGGGCAGTGAATGATCCCCTTTTGTGTTTTATAAACTTTTTGTGATGTAGACGAACCTATGAAAATAATGAGGAAAAGAGTTTTGTGTACACGTAAATAGAAAGGCAGAATGAAAAGAAATGGAAATAAAATAACCACATTATTCAGCTGTTAAATATATGACCAGCTTCAGAACATTACTGACATTGCAAACATAAAGACATGTGGAAAACTATAAAATTGACTAATAATTAGCTAGTAGTTTATAGAAACTGTCTTAATTTATATTTTTATTGTCGTTTTAAACTGTTTTGAGAATATTCAATATATTTTCATTAAAAGAGTTTAATTCTATAATTTCTTATCATCTTCTCCAATACCGCATGAATATGATTTTAAAATAATGTTTTACAGATGAGAAATGATGTTTTCCACAGACGAGAAAAGACGTTGCAGCTAACATGTCTGTACCCCTATAAAAATAGAAATTAGTTTGGCAAAGAAAAGACATTCAAATTAAAACGGTAAGAATTAAATGTGATGTCATAAAACGTCTACCGAAGAAAAAGCACGAAGTTAAACCATTCATCACACAGACTTGATGAGGCACTGTCTTGAATACTGGTTATCTCCTACAATAGGAGGAGACATACAGCTAAAAGTCTTCATTCTTAAAACACTCACCTGAATGCACTTGATAGGAAAGATTTTATTAAATTATTCTCATAAAAAAACTCAGATTTTGTCTATCCAAAAGCAATTTTTCCTTTAGAAGTCATTATCAACTTGAGCAATGCATAAATATTTATTACCAAATATTTGGATCAATATTTCATCTCCTATTATAAAGGTTTTCAAAATTCAAAATGAAGTGGCTAGCTCAATTCCACAGATCCTAAATCTTAAAACCACCATTGTACTAGAAATGCCTCGTGTCTTACTGAAATATCTGGTTTAACCCTCTCCAAGTGAAATTCCAGCCACAATATCCAGAGTATCATAAAACACATTTGCAAATAGTTGGCTTTTCAACTAGATAATTCAACTCTTTATGTCAACTATATATTTTAAATGGAGAATATAAAATATAGAAGTATGATTTCTATAAACATAGTTTTAATATTTATTGGCTTTGCATTTTTAGGGACAAAATTAATAAACAATTTCATTTTTTGAAAAGTAACGATGCATCTGTGAGATATAAAAGCTATGCTTCTCTCTTTCCTTTATCATATAATATATAGATAGATATAGATGTAGGCATAGATATAGTTCTACATTAAATTTGTCCAAAACACTTGTGATTGGGGTTAATTTAATCAACTGTCTCATTTTATAACTAATTTCAATTGTTTTATAATTCTACATGTTATGTCTTGCAGACATTACAAAATCGAACAAATCCACATGTATGGATGTAGTCTTTTTTTTCCCCTTGATAGTCAAGATCTTTTTGCTCCTTCTGCAGATAAATATGTCTTCCCCCCAAAAGTTTTTTCAGTTAACCCTACCTACAGTCATCACTTGTTATACAAATGGTGAAAGTGAAATTTTCCTCAAAGAGAAAAATCAAGGATAAGTAAATCAATTATAGAATTTCCCATTGACATCTGTGATATTGTTGAATAAAGGTCTTTTCTCTACCCTCCAAAAGAAAGGGTTAATCATATACATTTTTTTTTGAGCAATTTCATCCAAATTACAAACAGCTCCAAAAGTCAGATTTAATATGAAACTCCAGAGGAAAAAATTCCCTTACAGGCGCCCTCCTCCATCTTTCCTCCCTCACAACTGGGGCCTTCAATAGAGCTGGAACTTCTATAGATCACAGACATCGTTTGCCCAGGCTGACCAATCTCCTAGGCGGGGTTTTTTGGTTTTTTTTTTTTTCCCTTCAAGAAACTTCGTGTTAACAGCTTGAGGGCGTTCAATCAGCACCGCTTTGATCTCGGCTGGAACTATAATTATTTAACATTGTTACATGGATTTCTATAATCCACTCCACCATTAAATCCCTTTTACACCCTCATCTTCTGAGGCCTAATCTGCATCTGTACACTTAGTTTGTCTTCTCCGCTGGTCCCATCAGGAGCCTGCATTCTCCAACATTCCGACTGATGGTTTTCTCTCTCTTTTCCCCTCTAATGAAATCATTTTCTTACAAATTGAAAACGGCAAAGATGTCTTATGCATCCGGTCTATTTTTAAGAGCACCCTGTTGAATACCAGTATCATCCACCATTCACTGCAACTTTATTTTTTCCACTTCTATGAAATTCATTTATTCAGGGGAGGTTTTATTAAAATAATGATAAGCATATATTTGATTTTTCTTAAAAGGAATTTTTGTAAAAGCGTACACAATACAAAGGAGTCTACGTTGTGGTTTTTGAAAACACAGGAGGAAAGGTTTGGTAGCATTTTGTGCTTTCTTATTTCTTCTTCAGAAAGTGAACTGAGCAGTTCTGGATGGGCTGTAAAACTGAAAGATATAAAACCAATTGAGAATAGAGATCTCCTGAGAACAGTTCAGTAAGAATGTCTGAAGAGGTCTGCGAAGGTAAGTCTCAAGAAGAAAAGTGGAAAAGTAAAGAGAGAGAGGAAGGCAATTTTGAAAAACTGCAAGGCCCTCTGAAAAACCAAACAGAACAGTACACAAAAGAGAACCCAGGAGAGAAATGGGGATTTTGAGCCCTTTTTGAGCCACTATCTCGTACTCTACGATTTAGATAGCTGTGTAATTATATTATTTCTGCCTCTATTATTTTCATGTCCATATTTTCCTTTATCTACTTAAATAATTTATTCTATCATTTTATATTTCATGTTTTTTATAAGTCCCCCCAAATCCTTTGTGGAATGAGATTGAGCATAAGCAACAAATGCCTAAATTATTCTTAAAAACCTAATATAGTTTAGCACTTCAGATTCACCTGAAAGTTTTATTCTAATCAAGGATGTTGAATCCTATAAGAGACCCTAGTATTCTGAACAAAATAGATACAAAGCAACTCACTATTTCTCTGGCCATTCAAAACTTAAAGAAATCTAATGAAGAAGATAAAACAAGGTTGAAGCAAAATTTAAGACAGAAAAAAAATCTGGTTATAAAATAAGGATGATGATGATGATGATAATATCACGCTTATGTCACTTACACAGCACGTACTCTGTGCCCGACACTCTTCTCAGTGCTTCCCTCATGTAATGCTCACAAAACCCTATGAAGCGGGTATACAGCACCCCCATTTTACAGATGAGAAAGTTGACAGGCAGAAAGATGAAATAATTTGTCCAAATTTACTAAGCTGTTAATTGAAGGAGCAGAATTTGAAAGCAGTTTTCATCTCAGATTGTGTCTCCCATGACCCCACTAGCCCTATAGGCTTGACCTTACTAGCAATGTGAGAGTGGGTAAGCTATCCGTCCCCTATTAGCAATGTGCCAGTAGGTGAACTACCTATTCTAAGGCTTAACATGCTAACCTACAAAATAGGGATAACCTATCCAGCTTACTGGGAGAATTAAAGGAGGTAAGAAATGGCATCACTTCACGTAGTGCCTAGAATAAAGAGCATCCTCCAATGGGAAGTTGCCAGCATTACTGGTTGCCACTCTCAATGGGAATCCTGGCTGGGTTACTTCTCAGCTATATTACTAAGTGTTTTAAGCCTCAGTTTCCTCAACTGTAAAACAAAGCACAATGACTGGAGCCAGGATGCTCAATTAATGGTAGCCACGATGACTACTATGTGTGTTTTGGACAAAACCAGATAAAAATGATTTAAACATAGGAACCAAAAAGTGTGTACTAGAAAGGAAGTCTTAGATTTCACAAAAACTTTATTGAAGCATAAATTAAGTTTAATAAACAGTTTTGAAGAAAAATAAAACATATTTTTCCCTGCTTGTATTTTAGGGGAGCAAAAAGACCCCAGTTAGGTGAAAGGATGCCAAAATATGGTAGCAAATAGCAGGTGCCACAATCAAGAAGGAGACATTGTATGAAAAATAGAGAAAATGGAGTGGCGATGAGCACAATCTCTGGGATTATTTGCTTTGTGACCTTAGACAAGTTACCTAATGTTTCTGTGCCTGAGCTTCCTCATTGGTTAAGAGGGAAACAATATTCCTGGAGTTGTTATGAGGCAAAACAATAAGAATGTGTTGGTCCTATATTCCCCTTGCGTGTAACAATAACTGGCACATAGTAAACTCTCAATAAACGTTAGCTACTAGAGATATGAATAAAAAGGGAAAGCTAAAAAGTTCACAGGAGGGGAAAATATTGCCCAAAGCAGAGTTTTATGACCTCACCATTAACTCTAGATAGTAGTTTCTATTTCGATCATTTCAAGAGAACAACACTTTGAAAAATAAATGCTTTAGGTCATCTGATTTACCGATTTTACCTTTCTCAGCACTTTTAATTGTATGTTTTAGGATTTCTGAAAATGAGTGTCAATTAGCCCAATGGATGGAATGTCTTGAATTATATAGATTTAATATTAAGTGCCCAAAGGGAATTAGGAGTATTATTAACTTCATGTATTTTTAAGCCATGGTTGAAATATTTAAGCATTTTTGTAACAGCTATATATAATGCCATCTTCGTTTTGCTTTACTAAAATATCTAATGACTATTTTCCCATTTTATTATATTTACCTTTAAAAGTAAAAAATGAGTAAAATCCAGAAAGCTGAGTTAACTAACAACCTCTTGTTTAATTTTAAAATGTGCTAAAATATTCTTTTATATATTAATCATGAATTATTGGCACGAAATTTTAGCCTTAAGTTATATGAGTTTTTAAAATAATTTGCTTCCATTTTCCAGACAGAAAAACCTATCTTACAGGAAATTAATTTTGCCATATAATTGTAATTATGATTTTTAATGAATGAATAATTTGGGCTTTTCAAAAATATGTACTTGTTCTTTAAAATCAAAGATTTTTTTCACATTATACACACCAGTGTCAAAAATGTCAAAAAAAGGTACATTATATGTGGTTGGATGCTTTTTAAAATCTCATATTTATTTTCAAACTCAATATAAAATGTAAAGATAATCATTAAATTTAATGACTTAAAATAGCTAAAATATTTTTCTCACAATGAATAAAGCATTTTTTCCTTGCAGAATAAAAATAAAGATTCATTCTGTTTGTGTAACCATAAGAAAACTCTTGCTTTCACATTGCTCAGAAAAAATAAGTGTGTGTGTGTGTGTGTGTGTGTGTGTGTGTGTGTGTGTGTGTGTGTGTGTGTAAACAAAGGTTCAGAGCTGAGACTCTGGACCCAAGCTGTTTTCCGACCTGCTCTCCAGTGCCACTTCCAGGTCACTGTTTTCCTGTGCTTGGCATTTGGGTGAGAGGAAAACCCTCCCTCCTCCTTCACCACTTTCAACTCATTTTCACAGTGAACACAAATACTCAGTTCTGATGGCTTTCATCCTACCCCAATGTATAATACCTTCTGATCAGAACCACTGCAAGAGGCTGTCGTCTAGGTGTCTAAGGCAAGTCTTGGTCTCACTCCTCACTCCATATCACCCTGCATATTAATGCCAGGTGGGTTATATTCTGTTTGTCTGGAATGTTAGAATGTCTTCTCCCTTCTCCTCTTTCTGCATCTATTAAATGTTTCCATGCTCACAAAGAGGCCTTAACTGGCCTCCCAAAGCAGAAACAGGTACTCCTTTTTCTGGGCTCCCTTTATGTTCTTCCGTGACTCGTATGCTGTCATTCATCAGCTTGGGTTAAAATTTCTTTTAGCAAGAAGTTAAGCCTCTTCCTCTTGAGACCTTTTCCTTTATTCCCTCCTAATTCTCCAAGAGCCTCCAAGAGCCAGTCTCACTTCCAAATTCCAAGCAGGTCAGTTAGGCCACTGGAGCCTCTGCTTTGCTCTCTATTCCTTGGTGTTACTATTGAACACCATTACTGCACAGGACAGTGGTGCTCCTTCTCCGTCGAGGTGATATCCAAGTAGGCTCAGCTCCTGTACAACCTGTCATGGTGTCCCCCTTAGGCTTTAAGGTTCCGTTCACGTAATTCACACTCACATCTCAGATCAGCCGTTCTTCCCCAGAGCACATGAGCTGGTCCCACAAGGGATTCCAGACTCAGGAACAAAGGGTGGGGAAAGTAACCTTCTCTCTTAAAACCTAAGGCTCTACTCTTGAGTCCTGGCTTTGCCTGCCTTCAAGAAATCTTCCCTTGGTGTCCTTTCCCTACCAGCAGACTTTGGTTAAGGCCATCCCATCCAACTTGTTGTGGATTGAATTGTGTCCCTCCCAAGATTCTTATGTTGAAACCCTAACTCCTAACGTGACTGTATTTGGAGAAAGGACCTTTATGGAGGGAATTAAGGTTAAATGAGGTCCTAAGGGTGGAGCCCTAATCCAGTAAGATTGGTGTCCACATGAGAAGAGGAAGAGACACCAGGAGTGTGCACGCACAAACAAAAAGTCATGTAAGGACACAGTCAGCGAGAAGGTGGCCAAATACAAGCCAGGATGAGAGGTCTCACCAGAAATCAACCCTGTGGGCACCTTTATCTTGGATTTCCAGCCTCCAGAATGATACGAAAATAAATTTCTGTTGTTTAAGCCACTCAGTCTGTGGTATTCTGTTATGGCAGCCCGAGCAGACTAATACACACCCCAATTTGGGAAGGAAGTGGTAATGTTTGGTTGATTGCCACACAGAAAACCTCTAGGCTACACATGCATGTCAGCCTTCCATCCGTCTTCCCTCCCTCAGAGCTCCAAGACTGGGAGTATTCAGACCAAAGAGATTAAGTTTGAAAGACTTTGGCTCTTATATTTGCATAATTAAGAAGGGTCACTCAAGTGACTTATTTTATAATAGGAAAACAGTTTGCAGAAGACATTATGTCCAGCTATAGTATTAGAAATTGCAGGTATAATTTTTTAAAATTTTACTTCATTTATCACCCTATTTAACAACTATTGCATTAATTATATTATGATAATTATTGTTTATATACCCAATGTCCCCCTTTTATTCAATTTTCATAGTAATGAAAAGTACTCTTGAATGAAGAAGATGGTAATTTTCTCAGAAAACATCTAATTTAAAGAAAAAATGAGTAGAGGGAACTGAAAGAGCAAACACTCGGATGATAAAATGTCTTTTGCACTTTTTTCTTTTCTTCTGGCTTCTTTGAATTGCTTTTATACAGAAAATATAATTTAAAATGCCATAGAATTAAATAATGCATTGTTTATTAAAAATACACACTGAAAATAAGTGCTGTCAATCTCAGATAATCATTTTTATATTCTCTGTCTGGCTTATAGTCTACTTACTTCCATAAGAAATGCCATGTTTCCATCTTTATTAGAATATAGTGGCATATTTTTTCTTTTCCTTTTATTTTACATTATTAATACAATGTTCAAAAATGTAATAATCTTGATTAATTAATAGGATAAAAGTAATCGAGGGAAAAAACCCCAAAGAATTTGTTAAAATTCCATTCATTCAGGAAGGCTTGTGACGGTTTTTACCCAGGATGTCAGTTGAAATGAATCTTATGCTTCTTGTTAGCATCAAGAGATTCTGCCATGAAAACTCAAAAGAAGATCTTTGGCTGTCTGTGCACTTACCCAAATATGAACTTATATTTAGAACCCAATATGTTATTTTTATTACTTCTCTGTATGTAACAATGTATTCAATAAAAACATTTTTTGAAAACATGCAGCCCTTTGCAATTGTCTTTTAAGTATACCTAAAATACGGCCCACAGGAATTCTGCCAGGAAGGGACTCTGCTGTTTGCAAGAAACTCAGACTCTCCCCCTTGCGCCTGTCTTTCTTATTCTCCCCAAACTCTCCAAGAACCTCCATGAGCCAGCCCCACTTCCAAACTCCAGGCAAGACCAGTTAGGCCACTAGAGGCCTTGTTTTGCTGATTGATTTCCAGGCAATGGCCTGAATTACAATCAGGTTTCTTTGCTGACCTTTTACCAAACTGTTTCATTGTTGCTTTTTTAATAGTTCATAGGTATAACAGATCTTCAACAGGTAGCCGCTTGTCTAAGTCTGGACTCCCAGCTGTTACTTGAAGATACTTTAGCTTCGTTACCTTTCAGAAAGCCTCTCCATTCCTCAGGCCAGAGAGTGATGGGAAGAATAGTGCCTTCTGGGTAACAGTGGTACTGTAGGAGAGGTCTAACTGGAAAGTGGAAGCTTCTATACAGGCAAATGGCAGCAAGTTTACCACACATGCTATAGAATCATATTTTGCAAAAACTAAACATTTTCTATCCATCAAAAACAACTTAAGAGTGGGTCCAATGTGAATTTATCACTCTGCCCTAGGGATCACTTGAAGAGACCACGATTGCTTGCATCATCTCATCAGTATTGTCTCACCACCAGCACCAACAACCCTTCCCTTCTCTCTCTGTGCGAGCTGATCCATCAGCTATCTTCTTACCTCCTCTCCCACTTTGTAGTAGATGACCTTCCTCTCTCTTTGCTACCACTGCACACTGTACATGCCTCTACAACAGAATCCATTGCAATAGATTTTAATTATCTCATTATTTGTCTGTCTTCTCCTTTGCACTATGAGCTTTTTGAAGGTAATCTGAGTCCAAGTCATCTTTTTATCCTTGGAGTCTGGCACATAGTGATTCTTCAATAAATGTTGGAACTAATTAAATTAATCAATTCCATGTGGGTCTGCAAATGTGCAGGGGAAGAAGTACAAGATCTGGCAAACATATGCAAATTCTATTTATGAGTAAATAAGTTGCAAACTCCAAATATCAGTCTTAGAAACAAATGTAGGAGTTTATTATAAAGACAAATATTTAATAATTCCCAAGGTCCAAATATATTCCTGAGGTTAAAACAACAACAAAAATAACAATAACAAAATATTAGCTGTTATCAGTTTGGATTTCGAAAGGAAAACGTATCTCTAACTCCTATCAAATTTATAGTAAATTATTATGTAATATGTTGTAATCCAATTTAGCATATCAATTACATTGAGTGATAATCAAAAAAAAAAAGACTATTTGGTAAACCAACTATTGGAAGATAAAAGTTGAAATGATAAAATTTAAAAGAAATGACAAAAATATATTATGTAAAGCCTGAAGGGGTAGGGGCAGAAAACAAAAAATAACTTTAAAATAATTTATAAGTTAATGGATAATAGATTCAGAATAGTTTAATATGAGAATATAAATTTCTTTGGAAGCATATCCCTAAATTCTAAAGTTTGAAAGACTCTTAGATAGAAATAACAGGTAAATGGTAATGAATAATTTTATCAATAAACCTACCACAGACTGGTTTATGCTACCAGAGCTCCACTGAAATAGTTCTGGTTAAAATCGCTAATATTTGCATGGAACTAAATTCAAGGAGAGTCTTTAAGTCTCATCCTTGACTTCTCAGCAGCATTTAACCCAGGCATGACTCCCTCCTTCTTAAAAACTACTAGATTCTCCTGGTTTTTCCCATCTTGTCTGGTCACTCCTTATCAGTCTCTTTTGATGATACTTCTTCCTCTGTCCTGCTAGAGACAGGCGTTCTCCAAGTTTCATGTCCAAGCCCTCTTATACATATTCCCACCCTAGGCAATTTCATCCACTCCCATGAATTCCATTGCCATGCATACATTGCTGAGTCTCCAATTTACATCTCTAGACCAGACCTCTCTCCAAGCTCCTGGTTTATATTACCAAGGTTCTACTCAACAGCTCTACTTGGATATCTCACGAAAACCACAAACGGCATATTAAAAGTCCAACTTATCTTTCCCCCTGAATGTGCCTTTCCTTCAGTCTTCCCTACCTCAGTGAACAGCAACAAAATACTCTTAAGCTGAGCAAAACACGTGCCTCAAATATACCCAATGTTCTCTACAAGCCTCTTGATAAGACTACTGCATTTCTATTGTCTTTCTATCCATTCTCCACGTAGCAGTCAGAGTAGTTTATTTTTAATGCAAATATGAGCATGTGGCTTATATGTATAACATATCTTCACATGGATCTTGAATTTAAATCCAATAACAGTATTATGGACTACAGGCCCTGAAGAATCTGAATCCTGCTTACTTTGCCAGCCTCATCTTATAACACTCCTTCTATTCTTGACTATTCTGAAAATTGGTGTACAATGAGAAAGAATTAAGCATGTATTCTCCCTTAACTTGATGAACAGTATTTAGGGGTAACTAAATAGTGGATGAGGAAAAGATTTGTAGAAGATAATAATATCAGCTTATAATACAGACGGAATGATAAAATGTGAAAATCACCATTTTGCAAGCCCTAATGATATAATGGATCCTGGCAACAACCACTAGGTGAAAAGTTGATGGGAAACTTTATAATGGCTGGACCAGGCTGAAAACACCCAAGCCACCTGATAACACTGCAATATCACTATAAGTGGGGCATCCTGTCATTATGTGCCTACTGATATGATGCAACAGAAAGCACTCAGCAATGTGTATGTAGCACTGTGGTCTACAGTACTGAACCTGAATTTATTCAAAGATCTCAGTTTAACTACCAATTTACAAGACACGTGGGGGTAGAGGAGCATGTCACAGAACACCACTATGATGCAATCTTTCCAATTTAGAATGTGAAAAATACTCCAGGATAAATAAATTGGTTTCCTCAACAGATATGTGGGAGAGAGGTGTTAAGGGGAGGGAGACTACTATCGATTCAGAAAGACTTAAGAATCATATCGACCATATATGGACCTTCTTTGAATCCTGATTCCAACAAACCAAACAAAAAGACATTTTTTGAGATAATTGGGGAAATTTGAAGATAAATTGAGTTTTAGATAATATGAAAGAGTCTTTTTTATGTGATATAATGGTTTTGTGGTTATGTTTAAAATAAAAGTTCTTATTTATTAGAGAGACATACTAAAGCACTTATGGGGGAAATAACATGATTTCTGTGATTTGCTCCAGAAAAAAAAAAATTAGGAGGGAAGTGATGAAACCAGATTGGCAAACAGTTGATAATTTTTGAAGCTGGGCAATGGGTACGGGGGAGTTATCATACTCTTCCCTCTTATTTTCTATATGTTTGAAACTTTGCACATTAAAATATAAAAATTAAAAATAAAAACAAGTTGAGTTAAAATGTTTGTTCTTCAGAGGAGTCATTACTGACTCCTTTTCTACCAGCCTAGGCCAGCCCCACCCCTCATAACATGGTTTTATGGTATCATTTATGTTTCTTCTATAGAACAACTATCATATATGCAGTAAGTTCTCAAAAAAATCACTATTATTACAATTTGCAATTTCCGGGACAGCATAAACTCTCTGAGGTAGAGACCACTCCGGCTTATTTACTACTATATGTCCTAGAGTCTAGCACAAAGCATTGCATACAGCTGATACTCAATATATACCTGAATAAACAACTGTTTGCCCCAACTAGCCAATTTATTTTATCTAGTGTATCTTTCAATATTACCCTTCTAAATAGTCTTCTAGTAATCTAGTTTCAAATTTGTGGCCCATTAATAGCAGGTGTATGTTTCTCTATGCACTTGCTTTTATTTTCCATATTCTGAAACTACTTCTAATGCAAGTCACCGCGTTTTTCTTTACTTATCCTTCTGAGTCTGATTAAGTCCTTTTCTGAACCAGACAAAATAAAAACAAATACAGTCATGCGTTGCTTAACAACAGGGATACGTTCTGAGAAACGCATCATTGGGCAATTTCCTCGTTGTGTGAACATCATAGACTGTACTTACACAACCTAGATGGTATAGCCGACCACATGCCTAGGCCATATGGTACTAATCTCTGGGACCACCGTCGTACATGCACTTGCTCATTGACTGAAACATCGTTATGTGGCACATGACTGTAATTACAAGGTTTAGTTTTTCTTTCTTTCAACTTTCCAGGTATGAGATGCAATCACCTTTTTAGGTATCTTTTCAGGGCACAATGAGGAGTCAAGGAAAACAATCAATGCCAACAATCCTTGTGCCAAAATAAGTATTTAATGCATACGTTTTAATGAAAGCGGTTAAAAAAGAGACAGCAAACATGTCTCTTATTGTCAATTCCTACTGACTGGTAGCATCTTCCTGGAGTGCCCTGTAGAGAAAAATTCTGAGCTGAATTATGGTTCAGCGGGAAACAGCACAGTAGAAGTCCTATTACTGAACACAACTAGGTGAGTAGTTAATCAAAATAGCTAAAATACGGAATTATTTTTTCAATAGCAATACAAGCATTAAATTTTAACTTATAATATACAAAAGCACATTTAATAATCAAACTTTTGATATAGGGCCTAGACCTTTTAGTGGTGTATGAGCCCAGTGATTGGTGTTCCACTTACACAAACAACATTCAAATGCTTCATCTACAATCTCTAGTTTGTTTTATTAGAGTGAGGATGTAAAAGTACTTGCCAAGCCCATCTAAGTGTAGCTTCTTTCCATATTTTTATGATTTTCCTCCCCAATTCTTAAAGTTGTTTTGTCCACACCTAAATTTTTTAGTAATTTTCCTTTATGCAGTCTAAGCATACAAGTGACCACCCACATGATTCCTTTCTACCTCTAGGCTTCTGTATCCACTAACTAGGGCTATCATGACAAAATACCATAAACTGAGTAGCTTAAATAACAGACATGTATTGTCTCACAATTGTGGAGGCTACAAGTCCAAAATCAAGGTGTCAGTAGGGTTGGTTCCTTCTGAGGGTGATAAGAGAAAATCTGTTCCATGCCTCTCACCTAGTTTCTGGTAGTTTGCTATCAATCTTTGGTGTTCCTTGACTTGTAGAAGCGTCACGCCATCTCTGCCTTCATCTTCACATAATGTTCTCCCCACGTGTAACATGTTTGTCTCCAAATTTCCCCTTCTTATGAGAACACCAGTCATACTGGATGAGGGCCCACCCTACTCCAGTATAACATCATCTTAACTAATTACATCTGCAAGACACTATTTCTAAATAACATCACATTCTGAGGTACTGGAAGTTAGGACTTCAACGTATGAATTGTAAGGGGACACGCTCAACCCATACAGCCTCAATCAGTTTTAGTTTAGGGAGTTCCTACTGTAAACAGTTAGTTGATGAGTTTTTCCATGGAAGCAGGGTGTAGAACAGAAGGAATGGTTTGTCATGTATTTTTCTGAGATCATGATATATTTACAAAATTTGACATTGTATTCATTTTTCAGGAGTGTGTTTGAGAAAAAGGTCAATGCATAGAAAGGTCCAAAGCAAATTAATCTCCAATTCATTATCCTTTAACTTGGATTTCTCAATTAAACTTGTGCAAATAAATTAGGCGTTTGCAAATTGCAAAACAAGCCATTATCTAAATATCCTTAATTCCCATTCTTGTACAACTGAAGAAGTATTAATAATAATACTAATAAACAAATAGTATATTTTATGCAGTTTTTAAACTCATCTCAAAGACGTATTTTCCCAAACAATGATCACAAATACTTTACCTCCAACCTATTTCTTTTTTTTTTTTGGTTGGGTTTATGACTGCCCTAATTCTGTATGAGAGTGCAAACTGGAGTAAAGAAATAGGATAAAGAGAACTTTTTTACTGTGTTTATGTGCCATTCTGTTCTACAAAGAGTAAGGCTTTCATCTTTTAATCCGATATCCACGTAACTACACTAGAGATTTATTTTGACCCCCTCTTGTTTCATAAGGGGCTCGAAAGTCTGTGGCAATATTTGACACTTTGTTATAATGTTTTTCTGACCCCCCGCCACATAACACACACACACACACACACACACACACACACTCCTCCCTGCCTCATTTTCATATGGACACAAAGCATTGGGATAAAATGATGGTTCATTATAGTGGTACAGAGCTCTTATCTTCATCCGGCAAGAGTCATTTCCTTCCAAAGATTGAAATGCAAATGTGAAAATTAATGATAACTGCATTATCTGATAGCAGAGATAATACCAATTCACTGTCAGAGTAATACACAGTCATTCTACGATTTCCTCTGCTTCTCACAATATTCTTCTTACTGTCAGACTATATCTATGGTTAACTATGTTTCATAGGTTTCTGTTAATTTACTTCAAATGGCATTTCCCAGATCTTATATCTACCACATTTTCCCAATCAAAAAGGAAACGAAATCAGAACTGTAATCTCCAAGCCCTTCTTTGGACTCGTAAAGAGGAAAAAAAAACATTGTATCATTAGCATGTGCTTCTATCTCACAGTGGTCTTCTAGCGACCATATGCAAAACACACCCCATCTTCTCAGGTCAAGGCACAAAGCAGAACTAGCCCTGCATCTGCATATTTCCATAATGTTGAACAGTAACCAAAAGAGGCACCTTATTTATAGATTTCTTGACCAATTTTTAGTCCTGATGCAACAAGTACACACATCTGATTTTATGCTAGGCATTTATTCTTAAAAGTTTATTTACATTAAAATTTCTTTAACTGAACCATGTTTTAAATCCAGTTGAACTGAACATAGTTAATATAATCCTACAGTAATTTTTATATAGCAAAATCATTTTGCAAAGTTAATTCACTATACAAATGTTTAATGAGGGCTTATCATCTATAATGCATTGTAATGGCTACTGAGGCACAATTGCCAAAATGACACTAAAAGTAACATTAAGTGCTATTTATTGAGCACTTATGAAGCTCTGAGCTCCACGCTTTACATAGAAAAATCTCCTTAATGAGGTAGTTATTATTATTAGCCCCATTTTATAAACAAGGAAACTGAGGCCTTAGAGAGTCAATAACTTACTCAAAGTCACAGTGTTGATAAGTGTCAGGGCCAAAATATAAATGGAAGAAATATTTTTGGTTTTCTCCACTCATTATACTACCCCAAAATAATCTGCCTCTGATGGAAAATCAGATTTCCATTTATCAATCTAGGAGCAAGTTGTGATGGTCTGTAATATATAATACAAAATTATTCCTAATTTTATTCTATTAACTCATCAAATCATCAGTACAAGGTCTTATTTTCTACTTCATTTTTACTGAAATGCCCCAAGTGCTTAACACATAAATATCAAAATCTATTTAAATAAAAGTACATGCTTATCTGGAAAAGTTCATGTCAAAGAATCTAAATGACTGCTTGCTCAAAATTTTATATCTCTGTATATTTGCATTAATACACATTATTTGGGGGTACATACTATTTGCACAATTTGAGTAATGTGATCTGTTCTTTTATTAGAGCTCCTGGAAATTTCAATTATAGCTGCTGTAAGTCTGATAGAAAGACCTACACTCATTCAATATTAAACTAGAGAAATCAAATTATTCACTATTCTCAACTACAAAAAGAAGTTACTGTGTTTTTAATAACATAAGCCAGAGAGTTGGCATTCTGAGAGTTGATGTAAGATGTGACTCTATGAAAAGAGGTAGATGATGAATTTATAACAGTTTATCCGAATTCTCTCCCTCAAGTCTCCTTTTAAATGTAAATACACAAATCAGCACTCCAGACTTTGGCCATGGACTGTGTTTCTAACAATTTTCTTACAAGAGAGAGCCAGAGATGGAAACACTACTTTCAAAATAAGGTCAACATTCCAACTGCTGGTTGATGTGAGAGGTCCTAGCATGAGGCAGCCATCAACATCGAGCAAATGCTACGCTCTCCCAGTTCTGTGCTAGACACTTCCTACACATCATCTCTTTCAATCTTATCCTCTTAACAATGTTTCAAGGTAGTTATTACTCTTCCCATTTTAAAGGTAAGGAAACTGAGGCCCTAGCTGTTTAATATACTCAAGGTCACAAGGCTACAAGTGTCAGTGTGTGAATTCACACACAGATCTCTCTGACTCTAAAATTTACACATTTTCTTGTGTAGTTTAGAACATGCTCTACTTTCTAGGTTGACATGCTTAATTATTGCATCAGTGACCTAACTACAATATATGAATAATTAAAGAAGGTTAAAGAAGAGAAATGGCATCAAAAAGAGAGTGTGGACATCATCATACTACACCTCTGGACTTCTCCCTAGCACCTTACACAATTATTAGTGTGCAATAACATTTAATTAGTAATTAAATGTATACGAATATTGGTCAACTAAAGTATTTGTAAGGGTGATAAAAGAAAAGAAGAGGTATTTACTTAAAAAGACAAAATGATGTAAGTGAAGTATAGGCAAATACAGATAAAAAGGAAGAAGGGTGGATAACAAGTATCATATGAATTAGATTCCAAGCAAGGTAGTGTCAGGGTAATGTTTTTAAGAGCAAGAAAGAAAAATGAAACAAAAATAGAGGTGTGAAATACTGAAATAATGAGGTAATGACTTTTACATTGGCCTGAACTTTACTGGCGTTGTGTGGGCCTAGCTCTCCATTCAAAGAGTGAAAGATTCATGGGAACTTGAAGAATATTTAAATAAGATTCACAAATATTTAAACATTAAAGAATTTCACCATAGAAATGTTTGCAAATGTAAGATAATTTTCCTAAAGATTGTTTAGGTTCCACCTAATCATTAAGAGTTAACAAAGGTGTGAGTAATTGCTACATGTACCTTTTAGTTGAATAACAAATAAGGAAAGAAACTTTACACTGTGGAATTTGCATTTGATAAAAATAGAACACTCCAGACAGGAGTTGATTCATTATTGAATTGAGCCATCAAGAAAGGTTGTGGAGTCGTCTTCAAACTCTTTAAAAATAAGATAAATCCTGATCCATCTTAAATGATGTCAGCTCTATGCCTCAAATTCTTTAGATAATTTCCTTGTCCTTTGATTCTGTTCTATTTTTAGAGAAAACTGTCTATCTTAAGGTGACTATCAGGACTGAGTGGGAGGGCTTTAAAATTAGGAGACCTTGAATTCACAGTTGGCTCATTACCTCATGTCTTAACCAATCATTGTGGTTAAAATCAAAACTAGATTTCCGTATTACAAAAGCTTACCCTTTGTTGTATCAGATATACTATTGGGCTTTAAAAAATGCTGAGAAGAATTTTTAAAGGTTCTGCTTCAAGACAACAATGCCAAAGCCATAATAATGATCATTTGCATTTTATGTGTATGATGTAATTCTCACAAAATCCCAAAGAAGTACTAATATTATTTTCCACATTTTACAAATGAGAATATAAGCACAGAGAGATTAAGCAACTTGTCAAAAATCACCCAGCAAGTGAATGGCAAACCCAGAAGCTCGGTTTCTAACACGTTTGGAAGCTGTCACTAAATCCTGGACAATTTTCTCTCCTTAATATGGCTGGAAAGTACCAGTACCATTTTGTGACTAACAAAATTTGGGGTGAAAATATTGATGTAATTGCTATTTATGCAAAGGCAAAAGTACAAAAACATTCCCTATACTTTTTTCTGATTGAAGAAAAGTAATGAATATTCTACCTTAAAAAATAAATATCCAACAGATATTCTTTTGTTATGAATCAACCTCATTAATTCAGGGAGTTTCAAAATAATAAACCCCCCCCCCTTTTTTTTGCTAAATACCTATAGGGAAAAATATGTTACCAATTTTACAGTATACAAAGAAAACTTTCTCATAGGCATACCTGCTTAGAGACATACATTTTTCCTTTAAAGTTTTTACATATTCATATGTGTCACAGAAAAGAGCATAAATATTTTCACCATAACTAAATAAAAATTTCATTAAATCAGATACATAAAATAAATTTAACTCAAAAGTGAAAAATCATCCTGAATGCCAGCATCATTCTCTACCATGCTCCTCTCCTTTTTTTTTTAAAGCTAATAATGCAATTTTATTTCCAGAAAATCTTCCTGAAAAAGGCAGCACTGGGTATGCATGATGTGTTTGGTAATTCACCATCCCCTGAATTTGCTTACTTATCCCCAAGTCACTGGGAACACTGTGGGCCCCAGACTTGGGCAATGAGGAAAACCTGGCCCCTCCACGTTCCCCCCATCGAGAAAGCAGCCAGAATGCACCCTTTGCAAGTAGGCATATCCAAAAGGCCATCTAATCTAATTTTAAATGTAAAAACTCTTCTAAATAGCATATACATACTTAATTCCATGAATAAAGAACCATACAATATGAAGTTCACCCACCCTTTTTAAGTTAAATGTAATCCCCAAGAAAAAAATAAAATTTTCCAAACTTTTTAAAATTTTTTTCCATCAAGGGAAAATGCCAGAAGTGTGCATTTTCTTTCAAACTCTTAAAATGTAGTATTACGGTACTTTAAATATAATACATTTTGATCCAAAATCTTGTGTAACATTATGCTATAGGATACAGAATACAAACATTTGTGTGTATCATGAATAACATTAGAAATGACATCATAATAATCAGATATGCTGTATCTTCATTTTTGTTTGCATTATATTTTCCAGCTGCTGGTTTCAGAAAATTACCACTGGAGTTCTTCTCTTCTTCATGCACAGCAGAGAGCAATTTGCAAAGTCATGCAAGGGTGAAAATGTGATTGAAATATAGGGATCTTTCTTAATGAAAAATGTTACTGCTTTGGAAATGATGGCTAAAACTGTTTCAAAACTCGCTTATATTCTTAAACCCTATGACATAATAGTCTCCATTTATAAATATACCATCAATTGTAAATTACTTGGCACCAAACATAAAGGCTTTTTCCACAGAGTTCTTACGAACTGCATATATTTACATAAAATTATATTGGTGATTTGGAATATTTTGACCAGTTTTTGTTTTTCTTGAAATGATTAAAAGGATCTTTAAAATCAAATTTAATTTTAATTCATAAAAATGAAAATGTTGCCAAAACCTGAATCAAAGGGGGGCATCTGTTGGTATTTTCTAAACTTCTAAATACATATTGAGATTCAATCTGTGACTCACAACAAGACAGAACTGAGAATATTTCTTTGGAGTACTATTGTTTGTAAGCTTTAAAATTATGCCTAATTTGAATGTGGATGTAGCATAAGGATTTCTGTTCAAAGAAAAAAAAGCAGAATTGACTAATTCTTTTACGAGTATTGGAAAGAAAACAAAGATGGAAACTTCAAGCCGAGTAACACTAGTTTTTATAGTTTATCAAAAATATAAAAATCTCCTGTAAATAATGATATTTATTTCACCTCCCATGTAGCCAGCATACACACAATTTTTTTTTTAAATCAAAGGTGAGATTGTAAGAGTTTTACAACCTAATTAAAATTTAAGACACAAAAAACCAAAAAACAGTGAACTCCTGATAGCAGCAACAGATGGTTGAATTTAAAATGTTCTGTCCTACCTGGTCCATCCCAGTCATCTGTCTCAACTCCAGGCCCTGGTTTCTCTGACTGTGTGTCCCCATCTGATTCTGCCATCTCCTGGACTCCTTCATCACCGCCTGGAAAACACCAACACACAGAGAGAAAGGGAAATAATTAAAGCTCTCTATTTGACATTCAAATCCTGGTGAAGGGATGTCCTTAGCATATGTCTAATTATATATTTGTTACATATATTGTCATTATACTGACAAATGCCTATGATTAATCATTTTGATATCTATTGTGGCTTTATAATAAAATCAACATTAGTAACCAATAAATAAAGCTAACTGCTGTAAACAATAAAGAACATTTCCATAAAAATTTCATTTGGAGTTATTAATATTATATATAAGAAGAAAATTAAAAAGCTGATGTAATTCCTGTAGTACTTTCAATACAGAAAACCTTAACTCACTTATTTCCAAATTATAATTTTTGTAAAGGCAAGATGCAGCAAAAAAAATTAAATATCTTAGAGTAATACATATTTATGTTTTGGGTTGAATTTAGGTTAACTTGAAAAAGATTTTTCTTCCCTCTCCCCGTAGCTTTAAGCTTGCCAAAACTTGGTTGTATTTCTTTTAAAAAATGGGTATAAAAAGGCCATAATTAAATGATTAGCATATGAGATGAGTCAGTGACTCAAGTCTTCACAATGCAAGAAGATATAAAGCTTTACATGTTCTTGAATAAGTGCAGCTAGTTTGCACAATTTCATGCCTTCATTTTCACATGAGAAAAGAAAAAAAATGCAATATATTTTGACCAAAAGTATAGTTATGGCAGGGCAGCCCTGTGGCCTGGAGGGTTAAGTTTGGCACACTCAGATTTGGCAGCCTGGGTTCAGTTCCCAGGCGCAGACCTACACCACTCGGCATGCTGTGGTGGCAACCCACACACAAAAGAGAGCAAGATTGGCATGGATGTTAGCTCAGGGAGAATCTCCCTCAAGCAAAAAGAGGAAGATTGACAACAGATGTTAGCTCAGGGCAGACCTTCCTCAGCAAAAAAAAAAAAAAAAGTATAGTTACGGCAAAGAAAGAGAAACATATTAACAATGTAATCATATCTTAAAAGTAAAAAGTCTAATTTATGAGTACTTTCATTTTAAGTGATAATGTAACGCTTTACATGCTGCTTGAAAGGAAAGTAATCCACTGTAACACGGTGCACACAAAAATAGTAATACCTACTTATAAATGGTCATAGAGATCAGAAAACAGAATAACAAGAAATGTGATGCCAGAAATAAAAAGAATATACACTAAAAAATGTCAACTAAACCTTGAATCTAATAATGCTAAAATTTTCAAATTAAATTGCTTGCCCATCTAATCTTTCTCTGAAGTATTCAATAACTATTTTCCACATAGTTGCCCAAATCTTTATACCATAATACAAAAAAACCCAACAAATTCTTGAAATCTTTCAAAGTAACCTAGAATTACAAAATTTGCAGAAAATCATTATTACTACAGATGATATTAATGTGATGTTAATATGAGTTTTGAATGTTAAACTCCATAAGTTTTATATTCATTTCTATATATAGCTCCATAAAATAAATCATTTTAAAAAGCAGAATAAAGATAGAGAAAATGTGGAAACCCAGTGACAGCTCTGTTGAACTCAATTTCCTTAACAGAGGAGCATTGGCTCTAGTGGGTAACAGAATAAAACACATACCCCACACCACCGAACCCCATGTCCAGAATTGAAGACTCTTTGAAAGCTGAATTATCTCTTCCTTTCAGGATGATCAGAATGAATAGTAATGAAATTCTCTCCAGAAAATGCTTGGTCAGCATCTACCATGTTCAAGGAACTGTAGCAGGTATGGTAAGACATATATGGAAAAATATAGTTCTTTTTGGTAGTATAAAACCCATTAAAAAGAGTAGGTTCACAAATAATGAGACTGCAGGACAAGGTCCAAGTGCCATAGGAAAGGTACAAAGCCTTAGTAGTAAGACAAGAATTTTAATCTTCTGTGCTCCTTTTTGCAGATCACGTAGAACATAGACGCATCAACCAATTATCTTATGAGATCAGTTCTGTTCTCACTTCTCAGACACTCATAGGGCTGGTCCTCAGCCTGCACACACACAAGTAGGCTCTATGGCCTTTTAATATATTGAAATACTGAGAGCCTTGAACTAACCAAGTACCCCTCAGCCAATGCTGCCTTCCCTGACCCCTTCCTAGTGAGCCCCCTCCCACCTCCCCTAATCTGGAAACTAAGGGATTAATACCTAGTCAGCGGGAAGTCAGGTATCTGCTCTGATTGGTCAGAGACCAGGCTGTACCAGTTGTTAAACACTTTGAACATTATCCCTGCATATATGTAAGTACTGAACTAATGCCATGTAGTTAGCAGATCAGCATAATTAGAAACAAAATGTTAGCTCTGTTGGAGAACTTGGATCCTTCCCATGAGCTGGTTATTCTCCATTTTCCTTTCCTGCTGGCCCCAATCTACTCTCCGCCTTCTCTGCCCTGCTTTGTGTGCCATGAAGGCTGACTTCTGTAGACTCCATCACTGGGGCACCCTTGTTCTCTCTTTTCTGGTTGGATTCAGCCAATGGGGGGGCACTGACAGCAGATCAGAGGGCAGGAGGAGAAGGTCAGGTACTTATTCCCAAACCCCATCCTCTTTGATGGTTTCCAATTATAGGTAATGGCTGTGTTGTACAGTTAGAGTTCCTGTGTGGTGGCCCACCTGCTTCTCCCATGCTTCTGTACCACCTACTCCTCCCATGACTCTTCAGAACAGGAGCGCTAACAGCTTCCCACTGCTGTAAGTCCCTGGGTGTTTCCCACCCCTCGTCAGTTCCCTTACCCCTGCCCACACCTTGTACACTATCCCTTCACCAAACCCTCTTTAGTGAAGACCACTGACCATGTCATCAGCTTCCTCTGGGACCCTTATTCATACCTCCATGTCTTCCTAAGCTTCTCATAACATTTTTATGATTTTTGGCTAGTCATGACTTTTGCAATAATTTCTATTAAACTTTCTTTAAATGGACTTGCTTTTTATAACTTACATAAACATATTTTTTTAAAAAAACTTCTTACCAGTGCTATAAATGAAAAATCAGTATCAGATGCCAAAATTAGAAGGCAATCATAAAAATAGATTCAATAAAAATAAAAATAACACAATTAAATTCTAGCTAAATTCTATTTAGACTGAGTCTCTGGTCTCATTTCTTTGCAACAGAGAGGAAGAGTAGCAAGTAGTAGGGTATTTAAGTCACAGTAATATGACGTTGAAACATTTCCATTGATATACAAAAACATAAGAAACTTGAAAACTTTCTCACCAATTGATTCAATGCTTCAGTGTACTTTAATCTTGAGTAGCACCAGGGAAGCTGACCCAATTTGGGGGCCATACTGACCATTCCAACACCTTATTTTTCATGGGGACTAAAATGCACAC
This sequence comes from Tapirus indicus, assembly GCA_031878705.1. Lineage (NCBI taxonomy): Eukaryota > Metazoa > Chordata > Mammalia > Perissodactyla > Tapiridae > Tapirus > Tapirus indicus. The sequence continues at coordinate 33,165,853 of CM062935.1, forward strand.
TAGAATCTTCAACTTGTGTGAGTGACCTTTTGATTGCATTCCTACAGATGGAGCGGAGGTTTAACTCAGGACGCTAATGCAGGGAAGTTGACAAAGGAAAACGTCCCCCCCAACAGTGAAGAGTAGAGAATGCAAGCTATAATTTTTAAACAGCATCCACTCCTTCCAAGCACTTTTCTCATGTATTGTGAATCTTGAAACATAGGAATTTGAGCACCAGAGGCGACTCTGGAGATCATCTAACCCAAATTAGACAAATTGACTAATCAGGAAATTGATGCACAGATAGAGTCAGTAACTTGTCTATGATTTTATAGCTACAACATTTATTTCTGCATAAGGTACCTCCCCAAACCTTCTCATGCTTCACCAATAAGTGCTTCCCAGTCATCCCAAGGGTGACACTTTGAATCAGTTTTAGGTAGATCTCCTTTCCCCAACAAGCAGGACAGTAGAGTTATGGGGGAGCATGGAGAGGCGTCATAAGGGCCACAAAAACATAGCAGTTTGTATAAAGTTAGGAATCAAATTTGAGTCTCCTAACTGCCAGTTTAGCATTCTTTCCAAAACATCCTTTCTCTCCACGCCCCCAGTTGAGGAGAGAACCATGTACACCTGAAAGAGTTGAACAATAATCCCAGAGCAATGCATAAACTAGTAAGCATGAGACCATGCTGTTAAAAATCACATATCCAAGGGCCCAGAGAACAGAGTAAAATTCTGGTCAGAACTGCTTAGGGAAGTTAAGTTTTATATCCAGATATTAACTGTATCATCCTTACGCTCACACAAAGGAGTAAATCTACATGAATTTTACTATTATACTTTAATTGTTGGAAACACGTGGTGCCAAGCAAAATTCAGTCAATCATTAACAGTTATAATGCATATTTTTGAAGATACAATGAGATATATGAAAAAGAAAAAAATTACTTTCTCTTAAGGACCATAAAATCTAGTTAGGAGATAGGCAAGATACATAAGAGGGGTAACCACTGATAAAAAACCTACATCAAAGCAGTCCATGAATAATTCCAAATGAAAACACATAAGATATAGAAATTCGGAGACCAGAAGCATAAAATGACATTGACCATGGAGAACCTATTATAATTAATTTTGGAGTTCTATCTTCACAGTGAAGGTAGTGAGAGTATTAGAGGTATTTCAGTGGTGGAGTGACATGATCACTTGACACGAATACAGTAATCAACATGTATTTACGAGTTTCCATGAACACACTTCATCAGACCTCTGGTCTTCGAGTTCTCCCTTACACATTCTATAACAACACTCTGACTCGTGTCTCAGTCATTCTTGCCTCAAATTTTTGTAAGACTATAGTCAAATCTACTCTGAAATATTTTATTAGGAAAATTACATAACTGGAAGGAAAAATAATGAGAAATACAGTGAGAAAGAAGTATGTTTGGAAAACTGTCTTGGAGATCAATCACAATAATCACAAAATTTAGAAGTTAAAAGAATTCAGTTGAATCTATAAATGTCCACCTTTATTGAACAGAGATGCTATAAACCATTCTTTATTAATTGAATAAAATACTACTTTTTGAGTCCCAGGCACTGTGCTGAGCACTAAGAATAGAAAACAAAGATGGTTCCTTCCCTCATATAACTTAACCAGGACAGAGACAAATCAATAGATTGCAGCCTAATGTGATGAATACTTTCAAGGAGGCAGTCCATGATGTGATAAGAGCACATAGGCATGAAATCTAATGCAGATGTGGTCCTGTGGAAGCTTCCTGGAGGAAGGAACCAATAAAATATATGACGTTTTGGAGGCATGATCCCAGATGAAACTGAATTCTGTAGGTTTCATGTCTTGAAGCTCCATGATTGAAAACCATTTTTCAAATTAAAAATGAGAGCCATCTCCCCTAAGAATCCCATATGAAAAAGATTATAGTAATTAAGATATTGTGCAGGAAACATGGCAGCTTGAAGGTGGTGAAACCAAAGACATTTCAATGATAGAAGAGTGGGATCTGGACAAAGTTTTTTCTTTTTTTTTTTTTCTCCCCAGAGCCCCATTAGATAGCTGCATATCACAGTTGTGCATCCTTCTATGTGGGACGCTGCCTCAGCATGGCTTGATAAGAGATGCGTCGGTCCATGCCCAGGATCCGAACCAGCAAACCCTGGGCCTCTGAAGCGGAGCGCACGAATTTAACCGCTAAGCCACTGGCCGGGCCGGCAGACAAAGTTTTAAGATGCTAAAGAGAAATGGTTTGAGAAATACCCTACTGTGTGATGCTTAACCGAATGAAGTCCTTTCCTTCATTCAATATAGACCAAATTTACCCCGATCATTCTCAGTCAATATCTACTAGGAAAATAAAATGGCAGGATGACTACAAATCTCAGCAGACATTTCAAGCACAGAGAAATTTGGTAAATCACTCAAAATGAAAATATTATAAGTCAGCCTATTAAGGGCTTGATTGAACTAGTAATTTCATATAATAAAATGCTTTTGTTAAATGTCACTTAACTGCCAAATCAGAACTGTAGAACTTAGATTTCAACTTGTGCCAACATCTAAAGCAATACTCAGTATTGATAATCTTGATTCAAGGAATGATTTGCTCTAATTTGTTTCATTATGCAGCACATATAATTAGAACTACTGAAAATAAATATTGCAGAGTATTTACTTAAAGAAGCAACTGTAAAAATAGTTGACTGTACACAATTAACAGCTCAAAAGAAATTACATTTTGCAACTATTTTAAGCCATTTATGAAACTAGGTAAATGTGCAATATATATCACATTAATAAAAATAAATTCTGAGAGAGAATAAAGTCCCTGCCTGATTATTTGTGTTTTCATAAAGAAAGAATGCCAAAAAGGGAAAGATGACCAGAAACATAAGAATGTCATATAAAATGATACATTTGGGTGTAGAAAACAATGGGTCATAATTAAATTTATATTCATTCCAGCATCTGCTCTATGCCAACTACTGAAATCATAAAGATAAATAAGGCAGAGATCGTGTCTTCAAGCTCAGATTCTATGTTAAACCTAAACATGGCTACCATTTCTTGAGCACCAGTCAGCACTAGCTAGAAGCTAAGTGAACATCACATCAACAACGCTGCCATGCATTAGTATCTCTATATTTCAGAAAAGTAAACCAAGAGGCAGATATGTGAGAAGATGCAGGCACATTGCTAGGAAGTGGTAGAGCCTTGGCCCAACTGATTTCAAGTCAGCCTGACTCCAAAGATCAACTCCCAAACCTATTAGGGTATTATAGTCAAAGTCCAGAGGATATCAAACAACAAAGATAGTAGGATGTGATCTAATATCCGCTTTCTCTTCATCATACATAAGCCTTGTTTCTTCATTATGCTTACACATTAAAATGGAATGGATTTAATCTTTATAAGCATTATTTTTTTGAAGGTGTATTATTTTACTCAGAACTTAGTAAAAACAACCATACACAGATGCTTAATCAATAACTATTGCTCACTGACCAGTTAGAAAATTAGATTTTGGTTTCATTCTTTTTACCATAACGTACTGCAAAATCATCACATTTGCTAATTATTTGCTTTCAGCATGTTATTTCTATTTAATAAATAAAATATGTCATATTTTTCAACTTTTAGATCCTTCCTCTTCTAAGTTTATCTCAGGGAATTGGCTCCCATTTTTATGGTAATGTTTTAACCTAATTCATTTTTAATCTTTTTACTAATGAACTGAATTGACTAAAATAATTTAATCAAATATGAAATATCTGAATTACTTTTAAGAAACACTATTTTTTCCCTCACAACAGAGACTTGTTTCTTTCTTATCAATACACTTATTCTCATGGAAAATTTATAAATAGAACTTTATGTTGATATTAACCCAACTCTAGCTTCTTGATTTGAATGGAAATTACTTTATGACCATTGTTTTTTTTTTTACTTCTACACATTTTTGATTCTGACATGTTTGAAATCAGCACTCTAGAGTAGCTTATGAAAAATGTCATGAATAATTAATAAAGATAGTAATGACAAGCTTGTTAAGATACAGGTTCCAAAGCTTTGATAGTTAGGGAGAGGAAAGGAAGAGAGAAAAGTATGCTAGAAAGAGAATTATAGAAAGAGCTAGAAATGCATTTGACATCCACTCATTTACTTGCTAAATTCTTTATTCACATACTTTTAAATAGAAATTTCAGTGTATTTTTAGCAAAGCACAAACACATTTAATGGGATAACTGCTATATATATCCAGAGACCAATTCATAAAACGATAAAATGGAATAAATGTCAAGTGGTAACAAAATCTACAATATTTCTAAAATTATAGCTATGGAGTTAATGGCTTTCCATTGCAAGATTAAACTCTTTTGTTGCTCTTTTAAAAGATATCATACATATTTTGTGGGCCCTTCCATTTTTCTTAGTCGAGTTTTCAGAATCAACGAGAGCCCTATAGGAGGAAATTGAAGGTGTTACTGAGCAATATAATACACAGCACAAATGACTCAAGGAAATGCACTAGAATATAGTCTTTGGAACACATGAAACAGAATCTTTAAATTCCATATTAGGTACTGTTGGAATGGTGGTAAAAGCAGTGGCTCCACTTGCCAGGAAAAAATAATTTCAAAAACCCAAACAAACATCTTTTCACCAAAAGTTAGACATTCCTTTAGAAGTTAAAGATCTGCCACATTCTGAGAGTCACTTTTTCAGGACAAAACAGCAGCAGCGTTTGAAAGCAGTCATGCAAGCAAACAGGCTTTCTCAACCCTGCTCTTTTAATCCATGTAGTTCCTATCAATATTAACCTCTGATAGAAATTCTCATACAATATAACTATTGAACTTTCTTGACTAGAAGTGTTACTGTAGCTGTTAGTCATCCCTAGAATGTATTTTGCAATCAGCTAAATCATCAAAGTATTTTTTCACAATGAACAGTTCAGAAGTGACAGATCTACTTTCTTGTTCACAACCACTTATCAGAGAATAGATATCACATACGTTTTCCAGGTGCTTCCTATAGTTAGGATACCTTCACAGAAGCCGCTCATGAAAGATAAGGTCATAAAAGAGATGAAAAATGTGTGAGCTTCATACACTTATGGTTTTATCATCAGACAAGATAGCTTTGGTTAAAGGACTGTAACAGTCAAAAACAGAAAACTGCAGCTCGCATTGAAGGGCGAGGACATTTAAGTTTAAGACTCAGTTTGTGTTTGCTTTGCCTAATAGCCTCACAGTGTTGTTGGGCTTAGAACAATTGTTTGGTTATAGATTATCCAAACAAAAGTGTCACATTAAATTAACTCTGCATCGCCAAATTGTAGACGTGGTTATATTTCCAGACACAAAAATAAAAACATGTAATTGTTACCCCTTTTTGCTAATACCTAAAAGGAAATAAACCATTTGAAAAGAATAGGTCCATGATTCTGTGGATCCCCTAACGGTGTTGGACACAAGTCTCGCTTTGACTTCCTAAAATGTATGAGAAAATGTAGGCTTTGTTGTGCTCTGGATAGAATTCAGTAGACAATTATTTGCAAATATGCATGTGATTTCCTTGTCACTTATTTGAGTCTTCCCTATTTAATCTGTCATTATTTTGACAATAGCCTTTTCATGTCCCAGATTATGAACAATGAAACAGAACAAAAGAATAGAATCCATGTTTATTTCACTATAAATTTTCATATCCCAGATGAGGAAACAATCCTTAAACAGTTAATGATAGCGGTCTAAGGACTAAGTCTGTTATTGGAAAATTAAAAAAACAAAACCTCAATCTCTATAGTCAATGGGTGACTCCTGTAATCTGTCGCCTTTCATTATAGGTAGTAAGGGAAAATTATTGGAAATACTAAAGTATATGGTAACCAAACTATATAAAAATACAAAGTACTGATAATTTATGAAGAAAGAACAGTGATTTATAAATTCTCCCTACAGTAAAATTCATCTTCCATGTCAAAAAGGTTTTTCTCAAAGTTTAAGTTCACTGAAGATTTGGGGCATCAGAGAAATTTCCACATGAGATAAAACAAGACAAATTCTCAGCAGTGTATCATTCAAGAATTTTTATCCCTCATTATTTCTCTCAGTGAGTGCTTTAAAGAGTCAAATTTATAAGCAAATGTGGGGGGAAAAGACACTCTACTTTAAAAGACGTCTCTAAAATATGTATTTCAAAGTTTATATTTAAATAATTTTTCTTATTACATCTTCTCCTCCTCCCCTCTCCCCCACCAAAACTCCTCACTGTAACTACTATATTCTATTCAGAGGAGGATTCTACACAATGAAGGAAATTCTTGTTCCAAAGAAGAGACAAAGTAATGCCTGGTAGTCTGTACATGAGAATTCTCTGAACTGTAATTTACCCATTCACAGATCTGTTCTTTTTCCATCAAGAAACCACTATCCTGAGGCCAGCCCAATGGTGTAGTGGTTGAATTCGGCATGCTCCGCTTCTGCTTCAGATCCTGGGCACTGACCTACACCACTCATCAAGCCATGCTGTGGCAGCATCCCACATATAAAGTAGAGGAAGACGGGCACAGACGGCAGCTCAGGGCCACTCCTCCTCAAGCAAAAAAGAGGAAGACTGGCAATGGGTGTTAGCTCAGGGCCAATCTTCCTCACCCCCCCCCCCCCGCAAAAAAAAAAGAAGAAGAAGAAGAAACCACTATCCCTTCAGTTTGCTGACCTCAGTCTTCAAGCTTCAAACCCAGCATTCACTTCAGGAAAAAAAAACAACACAAAGTAAAGCCAAATCTCACTGTCTCACAAACTGTCTCCCCAACAAGCCAATCTAATTGACACAGAAAGATCAAACCAATTTGAGGAGGTAATGATACTTGAACATTGCTTTCCATATAATCTGATTGTTTATTCTTTCCTTTTTAACAAAATAATTCATTCCAGAGAGGCTACTCCTCTTTCATAATCCATTTGAGAATAAAGCAATCACTCATTACCATAATGTTCCATTACTACAATATAATTTACTCATTCTAAATAGACTTTATTCAAGCCATATATTCAAAATTCTAAGGCCAATGGAGAATGCATATTCTGGGACTGCAACTAACAAAGACTTTGGTTCATATCTGAATGCACTTTACACAACACTAGCTCAAACACTCTAATGAGGAATGACTCTCAGGGCTCACAAATAGGGGATAACATTTATTTCTCCTGATAAACCCTGTTTTTCTGCTGCTTGACCATTGAAATTATATCTCACTCTTCCATTCTCTCTCTCTACTATGGCTAATGGGAAGCTCAGATTTGCATTTAGTGCTTGAGCTTTCAAGATATTTTTCTTCCTCTCTTATGCTTCCTCTCATTATTTCCTGTCCTTCACCCTATGATCGTTGTCCTTCCTGATCTCTCTGCCCATACCTACCTCTCCAGGGTCAACTCACATCACAGTTCCCATTGCTCTCTTTGAATGCTCACCAGGCTCTTGCCAACCACATGCTGTTCCCTCTACCTGGAACCCTATTACTTCTTTTACCTAATTAATGCCTAGTCAGCATTAGATGCCAGCTCAAGTGTCACATTCTTAAGAACACTTTCTCTGAGCTTCTTCGTTAGGTCAAACTATCCTGCACCAGTTGTGTGGTTATTTTATTGTTTGCCTCCCCACTATCATGTAAATTCCAGGATAGCCAGGATCTTCCCTGTGTTTACCCACATGGTGTTCACAGCATGTCCCACAAAGTCTGATACAGTAGGTGCTCAGTAAATACCTATTAGATTGGATAAAGCATGCAGGCAGAATGGACTGACTGCCGCCATGCTTTGAGTCATTAATTATCCCAATAATCAAGCAAAGACAAATAAAAACTATGTCCTTTGCATGAGCTGAAAACCCTCCATAGTGACAGAATTTAGAGTTGGGCACATGGCCCTCCGATAATAAAGACATTTCCCAGCCTCCCTTTTAATGAGGTGAACCACTCCATAAGACTAAGCTCTGGACAATGGGATGTAAGTGGGAAAGTCTTGTGGCAGCTTCCACAGGAGCCTATTCTTACAGCTGAATCTAATCCTAATGAAGTTTTCATATGTATGAAAAAAAAGTATTCTAGGTCACATCAGCCTTGTCCAAACTCAGATCCCTATCTAGCTTCCACCACCAGGGACAGTCCCAAGTATGTCATCACGAGACCCATTCAGACTCTTTTTACCACAAGGTCTTCCCACAGCGCCTCCTCCCTCAGGGCCAGCAAGAGGTCCTTGGCTGCTGGTGATAACACGGGAAAAATATAGATAGTATCCATAGCATCGTCTAGATTTTCAGAAACGTGGGAGAATTTTTTGCCCTCTCTGCTTTAATTTTTAACACAGTGCTTTCACGAGTATCTGTGAGTATCTGCAGTCTGTTTGGGCTCAGGGCAACTTATTCTATAACAATAATAGATTTGAAATTCAGATATCTACTACAAATATCAAGACATTTTAGGGATCTTATTCAAGGTTTTCTAAAAATTAGGAGGTTGAAACCAAGTCTAACATTCTTGTTCACTGTTGTCTCCTACGAGATCACCCATATTTACTGAAGGTACCAGCAGGGGTTGGTTCTGGCTTTGTGGGGACTGAAACACAGTCCGGGAGGCCTTCCTTAAAAGAAGAGATCAAAGTTATAATCACAAAATTAGGTGCAGGGCCTTGAAAGGAGTCTGTATAAGTAAGGAATTCTGAAGCTACACTACACTACATTGAACTGTCCTAGGCCTATCATTCGATATGAAAATACCTAATTAAACAATCGCTAAATAAGCTAAAAAGGTGAATGAGTAGATCTAATATTCATTTGGCAATGTTAAATGTAAAGATATGCATTTTACATAAATTTAAAAAGTTAATTCCTTTATTAATGATCTGATTATTTTAGGGCCATCTTAAAAGTTCCCCAACAAAACCACCAGTATTAGAGAGAAAACATCATTTTTTTCTAAATTTGGTTTTCTGTAGGATATAAGCTATTTTCCCCATCCATTTTGTTTTCAGTATCACTCTATATTTTTCTGGAATTGTTTCTCATTATGAGTTACTGTATTTTGGTATTCCCTTTGGTAGTCAGCCACTAGGACAGGATATAGGAGCACAGGACTCAAGGATTAGATGAGGCAGGTACACTCTGGTGAATGGTTTCCATACTAGAATGATGCACGTCACTACTGAAGCAGTGAATACACTGCTTCCTTAATCAGCCCAAACTTCACATTTTCTCCACTCCTTATATATATATTCCCTGTGTCACTTGTACATATGTTTTCCTTCCTTACTGGATGACTGTATCTTTAAGAAATAAGAACATTCTTTATATTTTCCCCTTTCTGCCTCTGTACCTGCGTGGTGATGTGTAGGCACTCACACATTTCAATACTTTTGTAACCAGAAACAAGTAACATAGGTTCTCAGTATTGATTAAGTAGTGTAAACCATAATTTGCATTGAAAAAAAACACCAAAAAAGCTTATCTAAGACCCCAAATATAGTGGCTTGTGCTAATTCTATGGCAACAATAGAAATTACATCAAATTCCATTGTTAAATAGGTAGGGGGGCAAAGTGTTTTTTATAGCTGTACTGTAGATTTCCACCTGATAAATCTATCTTAAAATAATCCTTAAAGATACCCTCCTTTCTTCACTGTCAGAAAAACATAATCACAGTCTACTGTCTGTGCAATTCCACTTTCCACCTCTGCTACGTGCGTAACACTTGGTAAGATACAGCCACTGTCAAGTTTCAGAACAGTTCCTTGTCTAATCTTTCTGCTTCTCCAGATCTTTGATACAGAACCTGTTAGAATGTATTGCTTACTTTTCCAGTTCCTATGTTTATCTCACTTCCACTCTTACCATCTGCTGTATTGCATTTCCTTCAGAAAAGTGTAAAGTTTTCACAGTGCCCAGAACTTTCCCTGCAAACAATGCCCTCTTCCCCTCTTCCTTCCTTTCTCCGCTTTTTATTTGGTCTTATTTTGTGTTAAGGTCAAGCTGTGTTAAAAAGTTCACTTTGCAAAGATTTCTACAGGGCTGAAATTCCTATCCAAATGGTTTTGATGGATTTGTAAACATTCTTGCCATTTATTACTGGCTTCTGCCCAAGTAATAAATGTACTTCTGCCCAAGTAACACACATTTTGGGTTGTCCCCAGTCTTTTGAATTACCTGAGAACAACTTCACAAGAAACAAGCGGTGGGAAACTGTGGCTTATTTCATGCCAACAAATCAGGGCAACATAATCATCCAGTTTGTATAAAGAGTTTAAAGAGCTTTCAATATAGGCTACTCATTATATCAAAATGCTAACTCTATTTACTGCAAGCTGGTTTGCATTGACAGTGAGTCTTTCAGAAAGTATCAAAAGGATAGAAATATTTTAAGCACACTCCTAATTCATTTACTTAACTTTTTTTCTATTTCTTGTTTCTATAAATGCCCTTATTCTTGACTGACACATCACATTTAATAAGTGTTTAATTAGAGAGCACCACATTAAAAATACCTTGAAAAAGTGAGTTTTATACTTCATAAGTCGGGACTTCTTCAGATGTGTTCATCTCCTTCTACAAGGATTACATAATGATGGACATCAGACAACGAGTTAGTTCTCTATTTTTACACATACAATAAATAACCTAAGTTTTAATTCAGTATTAACCTTTAGTAGTTTTGCGACTTTGGCTAAGTTACTGAGCCTCTGGAATTCACAGGTGAAAAGAACATCTACCCTTCAGGACAGTAAGTTGATTAGAGATGATACATGTACAGCAAGATGTCTGACTTTCACGAGCAGTCAGCAAATGAAAGTTGTTATTACCATTATTATGATTATTATAATTGATATGTAGTTTCAATACCAATCTCTGAAATCTCACTGAACTACAAAAAAGCTGAAACAGAAATCTGCATTCATTATCAGTATTTACTTCATTGGTGTAACACATTCAGTCATTTTTACTTGACCTTTTAGAAACAACAATTATATTCATCACACCACAGCTTTCTACATTTCCCTTTACACGTTCTATGTTCCAGCCTACCAGAGGTAAAGATTATCCCATCAGGTAATGGAGGGGCAAATTCTTTAATATGGACTGTTGCTTCTTGAATGATAATCAAAACATTCTGAGAAATTTTACATACTAACAAAATGTGAATTACATACAAGATTAAGAGCTTTGAAGATCTTATTTGGTTTAAACCTAAAAAATCCAAGTGCAGAACCAGGAAAATATTTTTAAATCATTTATGATGTTTAACGATAAAAACTAGAGGAGATATGGCTACTTCCAAGAGATCAGTTTACCTAAAATGAGAACATTTTACCTCAAATCATAACGTGAACAACAGTCAGACTCAAGGTTGTCAACTACATTAATTCGATATGATTAAAATAAATTAGCTTCCCAGACTTCCCTAATGATATCCACACTTTTAATTTTCTTTAAATAGAAAAATAGAGTTAATAGATGTAAAGGATTGGCAAACAATGTTGTAGATCTACACAAATTGTTACACATATATATAATTTGAGCAAAATAAAATTGAAAAAACATTTTTAATTGAAAATGGTCATTTACATAATTGCAACTTGATCAAAACTACTTCTTTCAAGAAACATGGGCTCTTCATTCTACCCAAAACATCACTGAGAAAAAGTAGCAATAAAAAGGCTTATAAATACGTAGTTTTTCTCTACAGTACTCAGCTAAAATTAATGATTAATTAATTCACTATCTAGATTAAAGGTGAAAAAGTCAATCAATAACACTGATGTCTCCTAATATCCAGATGCTTAGCTTTATATATATAAAATAACAGAAGATTAAATAAATTCTTACTCTTCTCCTAACTTTCAACATTGCAGGGAAAACAACAAACCTACACTACATTTTACAGGTCAAAAATTGTTCTTTCACTTGCAGAAACCTTAAACATAAAACCCAAAAGGCAATTTCTCTAAATGGTAAAATATGGTTTCTATTAATTTTCAGTTTTTATTATTAACAACAATGATGCTGACATAAAATAAAGACAAAACTAAAATAGGCAAATATCTCGACATCTTGGTTAGGTAGAAGCAAAATGAAATACACTGTATTATAATATGAAATTGTTTCATAAATTGTAAGATAGTTGTATAATTATATATTTGCTCAAATTTTAATATGTTTCAAAAAAATCTCTTTAGCAGATTGCACAGTGGAGATCTGTTGATCGTTAGCTTACAGAAAAAACAATGAATTTAGTTTATCTTATGCAAAAACGTAGTATATATTATCATACACGATTCATACAAATGATATCACCATGACTCATTTCAACACTGCATAACATCGATCATTTTAATTTTGTTGAAACTGTTATGATGACATATCTGGGATCAGAGATGAGGTAGATAGACAAAGCTTAATCTGACTCTTACATAAAACACCAAGTCATGGACAAAATTTGTACACTCTCTGGTTCTATCAAAATCAAGAAAATGCTGACTCCCCAGTAAGCACAAGTCGCCTTGGAATGCTCCCTCATTTTTCCAACAACTGTGGTTTAAGAAAAAAAATCGATCTGGTTCCAAACAAAAACTGTGTTTTAGGGATTTTAAGATAGCCAGAAAAGAGTGATACCACAATGCCACAAGGTTTTCTTTTTTTTTCAATCTCATGAGATAAAAATACAAGTAGGACGACACTATTATAGTCTCTATTTCTATCTTCTAAAAAGAATTACTTTCCATTTTGCATTGTTGGATGACTTATGCAGGAAAAATTTAATGATTTTAAAATAAATTTAAAAAAAAATGAAGAAGTACTGGATCCAGGAAGACAGAGGGTTTGCCAAGGAACGATAATGTCATCTGGAGGGAGGGAGAGGTGGCGGAGAATGGAAGGGAGGTCCGTGCCAAGCAAAGCTGGGGGCTGTTCAATCAGCTCTATCAGGGCTCCATCAGTGTCTCCACTCCAGCCAAATCCAGAGAAAACAAGGAGTCAAAGATTCAGGTCAATAAGCTTATAGGCGATTTGCACAAACAGCTCCTCCAGCAAGGTAAAAAACAAAGTCATATTGGCTTTTCTTTTTTATTCCTTCTCTTTGAACTCCCTGGTCCAAACACACTCTGGAAATGTCAATGTTATATGCAAGAATTTAAAAAGCTCAGCTTCTTAATCCCGTTAAGAAAAAAGGAACAAAGTTGCCTGTAAAGATCTCCTTCCTTATTGAACTCAAAGTGATTACGGTAGAGCAGCCTTTTCGGATTCTGATTCCAGACGCCCAAGCATCAGAGGAGGCAAACTATGTCATCAAAGGCACAGATGAGGAGGAAAGAAACGATATTGATTGAAAAGGGTTTATGAAATTTAGGTAAATAGACTTTCTGAACTAAAAAAATGATAAAATGAAAAGAAGAAAATAGAACACAAAAAAGCATGAATGTCTGACACTGGATCAAATGAAAAACAAGCAATCAGTACTCGCACAATCAAATCTGCATAAAGGTGTGTTTTTTCTTCTTCTCTTCAATGTTAAGGATCGAGATAATATTTTTGTTGCTTTAACCTTAACATGGGATGGAGGGCATAAATGCCAATAATCTAGGCCTAGTCCAGTGAGAAATATTGCTTTTCCTCAGTTATTTCTTAATTTTTAAACAAAGCTACAAAACCACACAAACTAATAGAAGGAAAGGAATGGGGTGGGGGAGAGGAACATTTCAATGAGTCTGGCAGCCTATTGGCAGAACTAGTTAAGCGCAATGATGAAACTATTCCGATTCTCATGACTCCTACTGTTTATCTTTCAGATTGAAGGATGTGAAAAGATAAAGAGAACACACACCCAACTCTGGTATTGTGGAAGGGACCAAAGTGACTCATATTATTCTCAAACACCCCCAAACTGCTCTTCCGGAAACTACATTAATGAGCTACAGATGGAGTCTCATCAAGCCCTTGGCTGAAGGCATGATTCTGATTGGGGTTATCTGCATCTCCTGACAGCTTCCCCAATTTGCTTGCTTCCACTTCCAGCTTTAACTTCTACTTTTCTGCAGGTCCTTCTTCTCTAGGTATACACAAACTGTGTCATGACCATGCTTCTTCTCCCAGTTACATCTCATCTCTTCTCTGTGGCTCACCCAAGCCTTCCACAGTGGTAGGAATCCAACAGGTTCCTAGGGCAACGAGTTCCACAGGTATGGCTACACCTCTTCTACTCCCCAGCTCTCTGCTGTCCTCTCCTGGCTTCCTGCAACATTAGCCTCACACGTACGGTCAATCTGATTCTGAGTACAGGAAGCTCACTCCCTTTCCTCAGGTGTCCCCTCAGCGTTCACCTACCCACCACTCTTTATAAAATAGCACATGTGCACACACACACCAAGTCACTCTATCACCCTTACCTGTTCTGTTTTTCTTCATCGTGCTCATCATCACCCATCATATTATACAATGTGAGTTTGATTGTTTATTGTCTCTCTCTCCTCCCGAGAGTGGGGATTGACTTCTGTCTACTGCCATATCTCCAGCACCCAGGAGAGGGTCTCACGCAGAGCAGATGCTTAATATATGGGTTGAGTTGTACTGAATGTGATCTATTGAACAGAATTAGAAGCTTCTGCCAACCTAACTAAATACCTGTTTGTGTTTCCTTTGGGTTTGGTATTAATTATTTCCAAGGCCAGAGCTAAATCCAAGTCTGAGTAATGCTGGTGTTATTCTATTTTCTTTGATATACTTTGCACTTTTCTATTATTTTAAAGCTTCTTTAAATGGAAATATAACCTTTACTTTCTGCATACTACCTATGTCAAATCTTTTTGAATGTGGTGAGAATGTCCATTGTTCCACTATATTTGTCTCCTTATTTGATGGATTTCCATATGCCCCCTTTTTTTAACACTCATCTTTCCAGATTGAAGGGCTCTAATATTAGCTCATCACTCTAGGTTAAGCATACACCCAGCGATTTCTCTGACCATTCTTCATATCTAGATACTAGCACTAGAAGTAAGGCTTGTTTCTCCTCCAAAATCAACTTTGATCTTTGAAAAAGGCATCATTTTCCCTTTCAGCCTTTTAGAGATGATGTCATTAGAGAATAGTTTGTAAGGACCCTCAGTAACTTTCCTAGATAATCATTATTGATAATTCAAAGTTAACTGACATGTAGTTCCTTTGGAGCTTTTTCTTTTTTTAATAGCACTACATTCTATTAGCCTACAGTGATACCGACCTGACACTTTTCTTCCTGTTCACATATCCTGTGACTTTCTCCTGGAATGTGTCCCAAGACAAGTTTATTCACTTTAGTCATTAACAAATGTGAATATTTCAGTGAGGAAACTCTCTTCCAAATAATTAATAATAGTACACCAGTTTTAGAACTGCTTCATGTCAACCCCACTATGCAACTTACCATCTCTGAGTTTATCCAAGAATTGCTAACACATAAAAGAGTTCCCACCTGCCAGCAGTGACATAACTAAAAGCTCCCCAGGTTGCTTTCCAGACCACCTATACTTCAATTTGTATTAGTTTGCTCAGTTCTAAACATACATTGATGTAATTCCATGTTTACTATATAAACCAGAAGAAAGGCAGAAAAAAAAATCACTGAAGCAAATAATCCAGTACCACAGGAAATGTGTAGCACTTATGGACCCAGCCTTGATGTCTTCGTCATCTGTAAATTCAAGGAAATAATTCTTGCTTGTTTCCTTCCTCTCAGAGATACTGTAAGGCAAGATGCCAAATGATTTAAACTCGCTGTACAAAAGAGGATCATGCAAATTGAAAGTATTGCTCTATAATTTGCTAAAATTCTGAAAATCTAAGGGTATCAAAGCAACTTCGCAGTAGCATCTTTTTATAAATATAGTTCATTTCATTCATTTCAAAGATGAAAAACAGAAACTTGAAAGATGCAGCTAACCCAAAGTAAAAAGTGACATAGGAAACTTCAATAGAATTGCCAGGTTCAAATTTTAGGCCGGAAACTATAACAAGGGTTTATTAAAGATGATCTTTTCCACTTTTTTTTTGTTTTTTTGGTGAGGAAGATTGGTCCTGAGCTAACATCTGTTGCCCATTTTCCTCTTTTTGCTTGAGGAAGATTGTCACTGAGCTAACATCTGTGCCCATCTTCCTCTATTTTGAAAGTAGGATGCTGCCACAGCATGGCTTGAGTGGTGTGTAGGTCCATGCCTGGGATCCACATCCATGAACCCTGGGCCACCGAAGCGGAGCACATGAACTTAACCACTATGCCACCAGGCCAGCCCCCTTTTCCACTTTTAATTGTGAATATTTATGCTTCAGATTCATATGATTAAGAATACTACACATTTAAAAGTGATATAAAATTCTAACATTTTCTGACGTTTCTGTGGAATATTACATTATGAGAGTGATTTGGGTGATATTTAATCACTTGTTTTCTAATGACTAGCAGCTTTACTAATATTAATGAATGCTGAGACCTGCAAAAAAGCCTGCCCTTTAACAAGAATATATATAATGTCTGTGTGGAACTGAAGAAAATACTACAAAAATAAGGAAAGAATCATTCTAAATACTGAAAATATCTTGTATAATGTGGAAGCTCATTTTCAAAAGGAAGTAGGAACATCTACCTACGATAAGCTATGTCTCTTCAAAGAGTAGAGAGTTTTTCTTTTTTTTTTTTTTTAAGAAAGTTACAATAGCATATGATTGCTTTTATACAAAACACAGTTGCAAAAATACAAATGAAGACATATTGGAACTACATGTGTATCCTCAGTACTCCCTGTCAAAATACTTTGTTCGGAAAACTTAAGATATTCTAGTCATGTTTTTGTGATCTGAGTTTTTAAACCACTGTTCTTTGTTTAATAAGAATAAAGCATTTGGTGTTTAAAAATATTATCCCTGGAACTCACCATGTCAAAGTAACTATGTCAGAGCAAAGCAACTACATCATTACTAGATTTTAAGCATGGCTAGATCTTTAGATGAAGAAACTTTCAAATAATCCAATTCATTTTCCTACATATATTGACAATTTTTGAGTTGTCATAAATGACTTAGAAAATGTGCAAAAAGTATGTTTCATCAATGAACAAAGTTAAAAATATTTTTCTTCAGAGGAACAATTCTTACATGCTTTCTTAATCATGACACTGGCATCATTAACCATTTAAATACTTAATGCTCTTTTAATGCCTAATCCGTCTTCTTCCCTGCAACTTGAAAGAAAACATAATTGTGTGTCACTGAGACTAACATGTCAATTTCTACAGAAAGACTAGTTTCTAATTTTCCAGAGAGAAAATTTTCTCTTCCTATTGTAGCTAATCAATTTAAGTGAAAAATGGATGGAATCCTTTCTATGACCTCAAGGGGATGTAATATCTATCAATAGTTGTCTCTCTCTTTTCACACCAGTTCCTACTGACTTCAGTGGAAATTCCCTGGTCTCACATTCTATGAGAGTAAAATAATGAAATTCTTTTCCTATTAAATAACATGACAGTAGTCTGAAATAGTAATAGTCATATTTATCCTGAAAAATATTACGTGAAAATAAGGATTCTTGTCCCCACCTATCACTACTTCCTAGTGTCAAACTAAACATTAGAGAATTATTTTTATAATATGTAATAGGTGAATTATATATTATTTAATATATCTATAATATCTATTAAAATTTATTTATTTGATTTTTTTAAAATTTCCAATAGCCCAACATTTATTAACGGTTCAAACAGTTAATAATAATATCCACTAAATAATGTTCTTAATCATTGTAATTCAATGTTTCGGGTTTTTTTAGTTCCTAAAGGCTCGTCATCATTTTTCATGAGTTAGGACTCTGTTTAGTGTAGATGAAGGTTACTGTCTTGAGGCCCTAACTATGCAATCATGTAAGCATCTGCCATAAGTGTATTTTCTTCCAAGAAATTACTAACTTAAAACTTAGAGTTCTACATTCTTTCACTAAACATAGCCCTTAATCAACGATCATCCCCAAATATAAAATATATCTAATAATACCTATCATCACTGCCTCCCTGGATTAAACCGACAAAAATGTCTGAATCCATACACTAACTCTTTTAAGGACAAGAGCAAGAAAAATAAATGGTATCTTCTAACTATTGCTTCCTTCTCTTTATTGAAATCCCACAACATAAGGTAGGTACTGTACAACGCACTAAAGGATCTATTTCCTGACAAAGAAGGAAAATGGAATGTCTTCAAACAGATTTAAAAACTCTTCATCTCTAGCCAGCTCTTATATGTATTGCTGTGGCTACATATCATCAAGAAATAGTTCTAGCATCCAGAACAAGTAAGGAAAATATTAATTTGGCCTGAAATCTGAGTCAATGTTCCAAAAAAGGCCTATTCTGTGCCAATCATTCCCATTTTCAGTCAAAAGTATCTGATGTGAGGGACAAGAACCAGGTTACAAAGCCATCTTGAGGTCTTCAGGAATTAATTGTCAAAGAGGTTTTCTGAACTTCAGTGTGTCCAGGAGCTGATGCGGCCATTCCATTTCCACAGTTTTAGGGCACAGGGTTCTACTGACCACAGGGATGGAAACTGGCTGGCTTCTTTTGTTACTAACACACAAGCAACAGGAGAAAGTCATA
Organism: Tapirus indicus; assembly: GCA_031878705.1. Classification (NCBI taxonomy): domain Eukaryota; kingdom Metazoa; phylum Chordata; class Mammalia; order Perissodactyla; family Tapiridae; genus Tapirus; species Tapirus indicus. The sequence continues at coordinate 33,184,525 of CM062935.1, forward strand.
GTGGAGTTTTAATAATATGTATAAAATGTATATATAGCCACTGAGATATGTGTATTCACAGTTTTTTTGGAAGATATATTAGCATCTTTGATTTCAGACTGTCAAGTCTGATCAACAAATTCACACAAACATAAAAAAAAAAAACCCACATAATTTTTCTGTCTGCCTAAAAAATACAAATGTATGAATAAAAATGGTGCACACACAAACACAAAGAGAAAAACAGAGATGCAAACTCTCAGTTCCCTGGGAAACTATTACGGTAAAATCAGCAAAAGCAGCTGTTCTAAACCAAGGAAGTTATCCAAACACTTGTGAAACTGTACATTGGTGCAGCAGGCGATAGAAGACCCACCTTGCAGAGACAGAACAATCAAATCAAAAAAAAAAAAAAAAAAAAAGGAATCAGGGGGCCGGCCCAGTGGCGCAGCCATTTAGTCCGCGCTTGGCAGCCCGGGGTTCGCGAGTTCGGATCCCGGGCACCCGCCGACGCACTGCATGTCAGCCACGCCGTGGCGGCGTCCCATATAAAGTGGAGGAAGATGGGCACGGATGTTAGCCCAGGGCCAGTCTTCCTCAGCAAAAAGAGGAGGATTAGCAACGGATGTTAGCTCAGGGCTGGTCTTCCCCACCAAAAAAAAAGGAATCAGGAGAAACCTTAAACTCACTTTTGAAAAAAACAAGCAACTGAGTACACGTGCCCAGGGAGGACAGACTGGCAGTTACTGGCCAGGCCACCCAGCTCCAAGTCAAGGCTGGAAATAAGCTGAGATAGAGTGTCTCAGGCACTTTTTCGGTTATAATGTTAATGTGTCAAAAGAGTGTGTAGAATGGAGAAAGAGTGTGTATTTTCGTTATTTGACAATATCTAAAAAAGCACCATCTTCAGCGTTGCAAGTCAACATCAAACACCTAAGGAGTGAACCAGAACCTTGGGCGGGGACTCTCCATGTCCCATTCGCTGCTTACATTTAAAGCCTAATTCAATGCCTTGCAAACAATTGACATTCAATAAATATTTGCTGAAAGAATAAATGAATAAGTGATAAACATTAAATGTAGTATAGTTAATTGGCCAATCAACATGAAACCATTTGTTAAATATACAATATGACTTACTAAAGTGGAATTACTTCTTTTATCCACCAAAATAATATTTTTATGTTTAAAAAATTCTGCACATATCTTCAGACTGTTGAATTATGGATTAGCACTGTGAGCACTTTTACTCCACTCTATCAGTGCATGTTTTAAACTTTACAAAATTCTCAGACTACATGGACTCACATATTGCATCCAACCATTATTAATTACCTTTGTTACAAAAGTATTCCACTTCTTCACAGCTCAGATTTTCAGGCCCAAATTCTGTGGAAAAGCTTTCCTCCAATGGAAAGTCCCCCTTTGAGATGATGTCTGTTTCCTCTGATGGACACTCTTCTTCCTCTTCAACGGCATCTTCTAGCGGCCCTTGAAAAAGAATCAGGGACACTGTACCAAAACATCCAAAGAAGATAGTGAAATAAAATCCTGAAATAGGGTCTTTTTGATTAAGGTGGCGAGGAAAATGTATTCTATGAATAGGCCAAGTAGTACCACCACGGGGACTCACCCTATATAATGCCACATCCGTATTCACAAGTAACATTGACCTACAACAAGAAACGGAAGGAAGCCAGTGCCTGAAGTTACTACAGAGAAAGCAACCTCCAACTCCAGTCCTTCCCCACCCCCAACTCTAAGCCCAAAGCTTGTTTTTTTATTCTCTCCTGAAGAGCAAAACTGTGCACTTTATGTTCATTTGTTAGAATTAACTCCCTGGTAAAGAGTACAAGTCTCTTTTACACCGTTGTACAATTTTACCTGAGATTTTAATAAAGATTTAAAGTAATTGAATACATTTTAATTGAACTGAGATTTTAATAAAGTCTATACTTTTAAAAATCCATCTTAAGAGTGGATTCTGAGAAAAGATTTCATTATATGTGTTTGAGGCTTGAAGAAAAATTACACATTTCTCTCCCTGATGAAAGCATAACCCTATTCATAATTAATTGAATTTTTTCTGAAATGAAAAGTAGTTTTCTAATGAAAAAATGTAATTTGTATTTATGTGATACTTTTTCAGTAATAAAAATACAACTCCCTTAGAGTGAATGAGAGTGAGGTACACTACATTAATGGACCTATTTTATTGAAAGGAAAGGGAGGGTTGTAGTTGTTCAGATGGATCTGAAGTGGACGACGTGGGAATACCACACGGCTGATTGTGAATTTCTGACTGCCCTAAAGAATCCAAGTATCCGATTCATTTTATTAAGCAGAAGCCTGCATTTGCTCCTAAAGAAGCGATGTGGCATTTTATCTAAAGAACACAATTATGGTAATTTGTACTAATTGTCACTCGTGTCAGCAGTCTCATCAGACAGGCTAAATACTTAAAAGGCTTAGGCAGTCTCTTTCTCTTACTTCTTAGACATGTGCTAGGAAATTTTCAGGACGAAAGGAGAAATCGTATAAATAATTTAAAATAGTGCATATATTACAATTTTTACATATGTGTGGGCAAACAGGAATAGGGACATACAGCAAAGTGGTGTCTCTGGTGTTTTCCCATAAGCAAGTTTCCGAAGGGCTGAATTCATATGACACGTCTTCACAGAGAGAATTAGTTGTATGGATTTAAATTAAGGGACATTCAAGCAAAAAATTTCTACAGAGTTTCTTTGTCCTTTTCATAATTTATTTTTTTCTTCAAAACAACAAATGTTAAGGAAGAAAGGACGCCCTAATTGCAAACATTATGGTAATATGTTTTCTAATACTCAATGTGGAGGGTTAAAAAAACCATGGATTCTGTTTCTGCACAAACCACATTCAAAAGTCATGGATCTCATATTGTTTTTTATTTCTTATTCATTATTTCAAGTTTAAAATTTATAATCTTTCACCTTTTACAACAATTATGTCAAGGAGCAAGACATGCAAGGAATATATAAATTAGTAATAATGTAAAATATCACAATCATTAAAACAGTTATCTGATAATTCCAGTTATTAATTCTGAGTCTAATGAGGAATATACTAGAATATTTTCCATGTTTTTTATTGTTTTCAAATGACTTGATTATAATAACAAGTTTGGTCAAAAGAAGACACCTGACACTGCCTCATTTGTGTTTCATGTAGGACTTTCAAAGTACTTTCTTATCTTTAAAATTACCCAGTGAGGTAGGTATGGGAATTATTACTATATTTATTTTGTAGATCTGGATAGTAAAGCTCAGGAGGTTAGGTAACCAGAATAAGGTTACAAGCTAATAAGTGAAAAAGTTGATATGAAAACTCAAGGTTTTTTTTAATACCTTTTATTATTATACCATACTGCTATGCAAACTATTCTTTGGTAGTTATAAACACATTCCTTCATAAATAAAGCTATAAAACACAGATAACTCATAAACACAAAAATTTTCAGAAATGGTTAATTCATATTAATATAACCATTTATTCATAGACGCTTAAAGATCTAGTCTTTAAAAATTAAGAAATCTCTTGTTGCTCTTCTCAGACTACAGAGAATATATATTACAAAACATCAGACCCCCACCCAAAAATATCAGGAAGATCTTCTTGTAGACTTTAACAAACTAAAATAATTGATTACTAATATTTAATTAGTTACATAATTTATATCCACACTAAACCAATCTGTAAAGAAACTGCCTTAATATCAGTTATAACAAAAATGACAATGTATACTCCTTTTGGAATGTATACTCTGAGTTTTGCTACCAAAAAATAACTCTCTAATTGAAAATAAATATTTTAAATAGTTCATCTATATTTTAGTGAATTTCTTTTTTTTATTTCTGGATGCTCTTCAATTATAAGAGCCTATATATTATTTAAAAAATTCATGCATATTATAGGAATAAAATTAATAGTAACAAAAATACTTTCTTTTTAAAAAATGAAATTCTGAGCATATATGCTAAAATTCTTAGAACTGTTTTTATTAAAGAGAATATATATTTGAAAAATTATATAAAATACTTAATGACTCAACAAATTGGCTCCAATGGAATGAAACCAAGTTCAAATTTAATAGTTTTATTAAAAATTAAGTTGCAAAGCTCATGAAATTTGAAAGAAAACAAAATCATGAAGCATTGATCTACGCTTAATAGACTCTAACCGTCACCCTTTATAAAGTCACCCTTTATAAATATATAAAATAACTTCTATTTATCAAAAATTATGATATGATCTTAACTGATACTATTTTATATTCCAGGTGCTGTTTTATTTTACTTGTTGGCTATCAATTTGCAATTCCAAGCACATAATTGAAAATAAGGACTATTTTCAAAAACAAACTACAAAAACCCAAATGAAAGGTGAAAAATTCTTGAGCTCATTGTTCAACATACATGAGATCTCATTGTCAATATTTAGAATAGGCCACAGGAAGGTGATTTAATGGCCAACATGTATTTCTCCCAAAGCAAGTGTCAGATTTATATAATTTACTGTACTTTAAATTGTGAAATTACAAACCATTCCTTTAGCCATGCTACCAATTCAGGCTCTGGCAAAAAAGATTTCTCTTAAAATGCATAGTGTTTATGATTTAAGATCAGATCTCACTCTTCTCTCTCTATTGCATGTTTCTTTAACAGGAAAACTTTACAGATAATCGGTGGCCATACACTAACATTTTTAAAGGGTAAAAGACACTTGAAGCACAAGTACAATTAATAGCACCAATGAAGGAGGGAATGAAGGAACCTCCTGTGTATGGATTGGTGGGCACAGAAGTCCACTTCAGAAAAATCACCACACATAATTTGACACAAATAATAATATCTACTCAGTAAAGGCTCACGACTGAGCTCCATGTGCCCTCATGGAGAAAATTACTTCTGATTGAGGCCACTTGGCAGGCAAGTGTAAGGAAATCTGAATTTCAGCTCTTCAATTGCCTCTGATTTATAGATATTCAAACACACTCACCAGAATTAATAGTTAATGTTTATAAATACACATATTTGTCTCATTTGAAAATGCTGATAATTAGCTGTGCATCCTAAAGCTATGACTACAATGGTGCTCTATGTCGGGCCGTAATGCTGTTAATCGTCTCTCAGAACGAGGAGGCATCCTTTCGTATTTTATACTGGATGAATAATAGAGATTATGGGAGATTCTGGTGGGTGCAAAGTAATACCTCTGTTTTCAGAAAGGGAGACAATGGGGTACTGGGGAACCATTTGAATTGAACACAGCTGCCTCTGCCCTCCAGAGATAAAGCTGAAGCTAAGAAGAGTTCTGCAGATTCACAACACCTGACAATACCAATGGCCATCCAATGTACGGTCAAGCCTCTCTTTTAGCCAGTACCAACAGCTATATTGTAAAAGCTGGGCCTAAGTGTGGGAGGATTTTTCATTTGGTGGTTGTTTCAATGATCTGGAGATGGTAAGGGCAAAAGGGACATTCAAAATTAAGGAGTCCGATCCTACACACTGATAGCATAATCATTGAACAAAATGAAAATAAAGTATTGGATTTGTATGATTAAGAAGCAGTTTGAGGAGTACTTACTTCCCAAATAAACAAATTTATGAGAAAATTATTACTACAATTTCAGGTGGTTAAAGAAATCCCCAAAACCCATTCATAGAGATTAGAGTTAAGAGTCAGAAGGTGACAAAGAAAACTTGAGGGAAAAAATATAAAAGATACATAAGATTCAGAGGAAAGAGGATTAAAATCAGCAATACAATGAGGAAATGCAAGAAATGACAAAGACCAACATAGTAAATAGTAAATTAAAAAATATGTCTTTCAACATAATGTTGTCTCAATAAATAACCTTCTACCTTGGCAAGGGACTATAAACCAGACCAACCCTCACCTAAATGTTAGATTGTCTTTGTTCATATAAATTCAAAGCACTTCAGAATAAAGGCACCCAAGAAAGAAATTATATTCTACAGAAATTAATATACATTGTCAAGTATGAAGGAAGGAAAAAAAATGCCAAACGCTATGGTTCTGATCCAGTATCCCCGAAAAGGGGTCCTTTCTCTTAAGCACTCACTGGCATTAATTATTATAAATTATTTTAGTTCAGTTTGCATGCCTTTTGATTAAAACAGGAAAAATACTTTGTCATAATGGAACATAGAGAGCGTTCAATCTCCTCTCCACGCATTAATATTCTAAGCATTCGAGAGGCTGCACAAGACTAGCCACCCAGCAAAATGAGACTGTTTCACAATACTGGGCAGCCTTGATTACAGCTGACAGGTGGGAAGAAAGTCACATTAAAATAGTATCATTCCCAATAATTACAATAATCCATCACAGTGTGCCCAGAAATTTTACTAGGTGAGTTTCCCCCGAAAACACACAAATATTTCCAAGCCTCTTTATTCTGATACTTCTTATATGCCATTTCAGATCATTTTTATATCATTTTATAGCATTAGCAATATTACAACTTCCATCACAAACTTTATATCATTTTACTTATGCACAGAACAAAGAATACATAGCAATAGTATAGATTTCTCAATATCTTAATGAATTAATGAAAATGAGACTGGTGATGTTGTCCTCAAGCTACCAGCTCCTATTTTGTGCTCTTTTAAAGTCATTTGCAAAAGATGTACTCATTCCTTTGTCTAGAAAGTATGTAAAACCTTCTAACATATATAATACAACAGTTATCTCCAAATCTGACAATTTAAGCAATAATATATACTATGCTTTAATTATTACATAATAATTGAGCCATTTATCAGGTGATGCTACATTTCAAAAGGTAAACATAAAAATATAAACTAGGGACAGACAAATTCTGGTTCACATTTAATATGCAATACACAAATATGACAAAACTCTATAAAAGTATGCTGTATTTTAGTTGATAACTAAAAGGAATTAAAATAGAACTTTTCATCCTAAACTTATGTTACATTTTCTATATGTGATGGAAATGAGGCAGGGGACTGATATTTAAATTGGATGTCTTGTTACCTAATACTCTGTATTCTGCCTTCATATTTGTTTGTTAATTTTGGAATAATATTCACCCTTCTAATAGGAAAGATTTCTAGTATCACATGTTCTGTACATATATGGCCTGTTTGTTCAATTAGAAATGGAAAATAAAAACTCAACTCTAAAAAGTAGAAATCGACAAAAATGTGCCCCTCCCCATCTCACTACGGAGCAGGAACATTTCTATTCTTTAGAGAACGAATCTCTTTTTACTAATTTTATCTGGGGCACATTTTGTGGCTCTCAGTAGTTCCTCTCTCAGAGTTTTCAGCTGCTACACACACTCAGACTTCCTTATGGATCACCACTAGCCTGCAGGCACACCTCAAAATGCTCCTTACTCGGTTCCTATTACATTTGTCTCATGCATATCCCACAGAGCTGTTTAATGAGAAAGGGCAGGGAAGAGGGATGCTCTTTGGACAGTGCAAATCCATACTAACTCATGTAATTGAGCTTAAAAGCAAGAATAAAACCTTATTTCTGTATTCTAAGAAAATAGTATTTTAAACGAGCAAGTTCTTCCCGCAGTCACTCACTTTTAACAATGTTGCATCAGGGGATCTAGTAGGAAGGAAACATTTTTATTAATTTTTCTCTTATCTGCCAGAAGAATGTTGATTTTTTTTCATTTGCGTTTGTTGCCTGCAGGTAGCAGACCAGAGAATCATATAGCAGAAATTCTTCTTTTTGATTAATTTCTTTCCATGTGTTATGTTATTTCTTATATATAATTGATTTGGGGCTTTGCTCATAGCTGTACATCTTTTTTATATCTGTACCAACTGCTGTCCTTCAATCTAGAAAGTTGAAGGAAATTACTTGAATTTGGTTAAGTTTATTAAAAATGAGATGTGTGAATATTTAACTTGGGTTTTGAAATGTTAATGCAAAAAAAGATAGAGAATTTTTAATGGAGGGTCCAATTTAACCATACTCCATTGTAAAAAGAAGGGAAGGGGGTCAGGTTTTATTCAAATTGTTTCTTTGGGGGAAAAAATGAACTCTTTGATTTTATGAAAATAGAGTAATATTCTTTGCTACAAGGTCTTTGACCATTTTTGTAGATGGTAGTATTAACACTTCTTATATATAAATCTGAAAACAATTTAAATTCTATAAATGTTTGTTCCCATGATATGCTTTGCTTTGGAATCTTTCCAATTAACTGAATAATGCTCATAAGAAAATAATAATTTTGCTTAGAACATATGTGAACCTAGCAAGCAACAGCTAATCTTACATAGTAAACACTGATATCACAGGAAAAATAAAGTCAGATGAGGAAATACGGATAAATTTGAACTAGAATCTCTAATGACTAATTTACTTTCAGGAAGTAACTCAGGCAGTGAAAAAATTCAGTTCATTAGTAAAATGCCTTGTGCATTGACCCAGGAAGTTAGTGACAGAGATGGCACTGAAATTCAAATACTTTTTAATCAGGTCTCAGTCCAGAGCTCCATAAAGCTACTATCAGTTTATTAAAGACAGAAACCGTATCATGAAAGCAATATGAAAGTATATTCATTACTAAAGCTATACATTTTTATATGATTATGATGTATTTCAATAATAAAAACCCCTAACTAGTAATAAGTACAAAAGATGAAAGGCATTGTATATTATTTTGTTCTCTTTGTGAGACTTTCGTGTATTCATTTATTCATTCATTCATTCTTTATTCATTTAACCACTATTTACTGGGGGTGAAGAACATGGCAGGCATTGTGTTAAGTACTGGGACAACAGCGGGGTACAAGACGGATGGCCCCAGCTGGAAGGGAGCTGATAATCTAGCTAAGGAGACAAACTTTATGCATCCAACATGAAATTTATTTTTTAAAAAAGATACTCCATTTTAACACGGGGAGGGCAGGAGAAGTTTCTTAGATACCCTAAATTCTAGTTATTTGTGCATTTTTCTTATTTCCTCTGTTACATTATAATTCTATCTTACATACACTTGTGACTAGAAGCAGCAAGTATGGTTCCCTGCATTGAGCCATGGCACTTAATACTCAAGTAAGAATGTTTCAGTTGAATTTAATTGTAATAAAGTTGAAGACTATATGAAGAAGATAATACTGAGCCAAGTTTTTAAAAAATGTCTAGACACACAGCTTTAAATTATTACTATTTATATTGTTGGAGAAAGTTTATTCCGCTTGACAGTGTGAAATCCATGATCCTTTCCTGGTTATTCAAAGCAGGTGCCATCCACCCTCGGCCTGCCGGAAGTTTGTTTGGGGATATGAGATCAGGCAAGCAGCAATTATTGCCCAAATTGAACACTACTGTCACAATAAAAACATCAGGTGTTACCCGGCACATGAATACACTACATTAGATTTCTAAAAGAACTGTGAGTAAGAAAGAAAAGGATATGAACCTATTCACAGAATCTCTTGTACACGATATGTGCCTGATAAATATTTATTACGTGAATTAATCAAAACTTGTAACTTTATAGACTTGGACAAGAAAAAACACACATCTTCTTTAGAAATTTCAAAGGACTATCAAAATACAGGTAGTATGCTTATCTAACAAACTAAAGTCTGCAAACCTTGTTGATAATATCCTACATAACTATATAACAAAGTGAAATTAGTATAATAAAAGAGATGTGATTTTTAAAAATTATCTTATTTAAACAGAGGTATAAAAGAATAGAGAAAAAGGGCTTGTAGTCAGTCTTTTGACTCTAGAATGGATATATGTTTCTTTCTCTTTCTAGAGCAAATCAAAGGTAACGTATATGTTGGTTTTTAAAAAGGCAGCAACAACCACAAAAGCACTAGCCAAACAATGAATACTAAACAAAGGACTCTGATGACTAACTTTCTTAAACAATTTCAAAAGGCAGCGATGAATCAAGCATTGTTCTTAAAAACATTCAATATGCATTTCTTTGTCTCACATGCAGCAAATTTGTCTCATGTGAAAACGTCCAGTATGCATACGGCCACATGCCGGAAATGAAGGAAAAATATGAGTTCACTGCAAAGATTTTGGGGAAAAATATTTAACTAGAGGAGAAAATCAACAAAAATATTTGCACCCAGTTTTGGTCACTGAATAATAAACTTTTTTTGTTCTCCTTGTTAGTGCTGTCAAGTAGATTCCTAGCAACACCATGTACAGCACAGTGGAGCCCCCCTGGTCTTTGCGCCATCCTCTCATCTTCCCACACTCTATCAGGCAATGCTCCACTGCAATTCATAGGGTTTTGATGGCCAACTTTTTCGGAAGTGGGTGGCCAGGTCCTTCTTCCTAGCCTGTCTTAGTTTGGAGGCTCTGCTGAAACCTGTCCACCACGGGTGACCCTGCTAATATTTGAAATACAGGTGGCATAGCTTTCAGCATCACAGCAACATGCAGCCACCACAGTATGACAACTGACAAACAGGTGGCGTGGTTCCCTGACTGACAAACAACCCAGGCCACAGCAGTGAGAGCGCCGAATCTTAACTACTAGACCACCAGGGATGGCTTACTTTTTTTTCTTCTTAACTAATAAAATTTGAAGCTAACTCCCGTCTCATCAAATAGATCAATTTCCCTTTTTTTCAATCCTTCATTTTAATAACACTCTTTCTGACCCTGCTTTATTAAAGCGATTCTTTACATGTGCAATTAGTTATTGATTGAATCTTCTAAAAAAAAAAACATTCTGTGAAATAACTGCTCTCAAAGTGATGCCTGACTTTCTTGGCTGATTACAAGTAGTTGGTGAGCAAACAGTGGTTCTCCAAGTGTCATCCCTGGACCAGCAGCAGTAGCCATCACCCAAGAACTTGTTAGAAAGTATGTTTATTATCAGACTCCACCCTAGATCTACTGATTTCAGAAACTCAGGGTGGGGCCCATCAATCTATGTTTTAACAAACCCTGCAGGTGATTCTGACTCATGTTCAAGTTTGAGAACAACTGTGCAGGAATATAAACGCAATACAGAAGTTACTTTGTCAAAGTATAAATTATATTTAATATTGGTTTGTTTTGTTTTTTTTTGTGAGGAAGACCAGCCCTGAGCTAACATCCGTTGCCGATCCTCCTCTTTTTGCTGAGGAAGACTGGCCCTGGGCTAACATGGTGCCCATCTTCCTCTACTTTATATGGGACGCCGCCACGGCATGGCTGACAAGCAGTAAGTCAGCAGGCGCCCAGGATCCGAGCCCGCGAACCCCGGGCTGCCAAGTGCGAACTAAACCGCTGCGCCACTGGGCCGGCCCCTAATAATATTGTTATTTAATAGAAATAGTACAATATTTTGCAACTAATACAGGTTCCATGCCTCAATTAGGGATAGACATCTTGTGTACTGCAGCTGATGGTCTGTGATCAAACTACTTTTCACGTGGGCAACTCAATGTTGTCGTGATAGTGGTAAGTTAGGTTTACTACTTCTTTAATGCTGGTTCTCCAAATAGTGCCAGAGAGTCCAGCAAGTGCTCAAATCACGGTTTCAGATGATTCTGGGATGGCATGGAATGGATTGTAGCCACTTCAGGCTCACCCCAAATGTCACTTCTCCGTACCCTTCCAAGAGTCCTGGACAATGCAAACAATTGACCAGGGAGTTGTTTTAGAAAGAACCCCTCACATTTGTCTGGCTTCAGTATAGAAAGAAAGTCTTTATACAAACAGAACAGCATCTCAATTTTTAAAAATTACGGTCTGCTGTTTCAGTCTCTTGAAGACCAAGAGCTTCAAACAGCACAGTGTTCGCCTCAGCCTCTTCTTTTGAGAGCCCAGCATTTCATGAGACAAGAGGGAGGGTACTCTGCCCAGCCGGACAGAGCTGGCTCATCAATCAGTGGCAATCATTGTGGAGCGAGAGGTCCCAGCCAGATCACACCCGTTCCACCCCTCATCATCCCTCGCTCCAACCCCTTATTATAATCAGGCCAGTGCACAAACCAAGTGTGGTCCGTGGGACTGTATGGAGCAGCACCGTGGCCAACTTCATGGTTCACCCACATACGCGGCTCACAAAACTACATGTCCTAGGACTATCACCTTGAACCAAACAGTCAAGGTGAGGGCAACTACAGAAATCTGTTCCATTTTTCACAAATAGATGTGGCCTCCTGCTCCTGGAATGCTGCCAACTTGGCCTTCCATTTGGGTTTGACACAGTAAATAATGATGAATATTCTCTCTAAGCCTGTACGGTCCTGCACACATGTTCTTTGCACAGCCAGAAAAAAATTCCTCACACAAAACAAAGCATTGTTGTGTATTCTGCATATTGGTTGGAATACAAACTTTATGACAGTTTGCCTAATTTCACAGGTGTATGTGTAATTTTCCAAATTTCCATTCCAGCAGATCTCTTTCATCTCTGAGGATGAAAAACCCTCCAACAGACCTACCATTGCAAAACCCTAACAAGACGAAGAGGGCTTCGTGAGTGAAGGTAAAAACAAAATCAACATGTTCACTCTACTCTAACTGTGACATGCTCGGGGATACATATCAAAAGGGCACTTTACAACAAGTGTTCTATGTTGTCATTAAACCACCATAAAGGTACCTCGATTCAGTACTTGTGAACATCTCAAGAGGCCCCAGGAAGCACTTCCCCATAAAACATATCTTCAAAAAGACTTTTACTTTATACTAGCACATTAAAAGACTGTCTAAAGACACAGAGGCACTCGATATAACTATATTTTTAAGAAGAACACTTACTCTCAGGAGAATTAGGAGAGCAGGTAGGGTGCCAGTGATAACAAAGCTAGCTTATCCACACTGCTCCAGCAGTCGCAACCTGGAGGAAGCATCTAAGGCTCTCTTAAAAAGAAAATATCCTCTGCCTTTGGCAACAAAGCCTACAATAGAATAAAAGCAAACACCTTTACAGGCAGAAGTTATAGGGTAAGCCAAAAGGTGAAGAGCTCACATAAATGTACTCTCCTCTGGTGGCTGGCAGCGCTCCAATATTCGCATTGTAAACTTGTGCCAGCCTCCACGGGACACATCCCCATGCGCTTCTGCCATAAGCGTCTATATGGCACCATAGGTGAAAATAGGGCATGGCAGCTTCTTTTCCAATTAAATAGAATTTCATTTTTTCCGTTCAACTGTAAGAGTAAAAATGCATTCACTAACTCTACTGAAGGTAGTAAGTTATAAAGTTCTTATTTCAATATTAATTATACTATAGTTATACTTCATGAAAACCTAGAAAGTTTCTCACCAGCAGCTACCCAACCCCAATCACCGTCTCTCACTTGAACCAAAGAAATGCACATTCTTTCCTTCCAAAGAGAAAATGCCAGAATATCAGATTTATCAGGACTTATCTAATATCCAGTACATTGGCAAAAATACAGGGGAATTTTCACTCTTAAATCCATGGTTTCTAAGTCTCAGAAACAGAAGGTACATCTAACTTGGATAATATAGAAATAAATGTTTTCCTTTTTTCAAATAAAGGTTTGCCTTAAATATGAATTAATGTTTTTTAGTGTGCTTTTGGTTTGCTTTTGTTGTTGGTCTTTGTTGTTATTTTGTTTTTCTATTGGGCAATTACTACTTAGAATCAGTATAGTGTAAACAACATGAAGCAAAATATATGGATAGTTTTTATGTTAATAATCTTTTCTTAGTTCAGATATTATTTTCCTGCCATTGTTTACAAAACCATTCTATCAGCCTCCCACTCCCTGTTTTTATATACCTAAAATATGTTACTCCTGGCTTGGAAAAATATAAACAAGTAAATCCTACCAGTAAATGCAAGAAATTAAATCAATTAATGGATGTCATTCACTGTTAATGAAAGCATTCAATCTGATTCTCCCATCTAGCTGTTATTACCCTATGCTTTCTGACAGCAAAAAAGAAAGAAGTATTCACCTGTTCCCCAGCACCATCCCCCCATTCCAGCATTCTATCTTGGAGTCAGGCTAACATTTGTCTCAAGCATCAGAGGAGTATGGAAACAGTTTGTGAAAACATACTCTGGTTCCCTCCGCATTCCCACATGAAAATCATGGTGCCTACCATTGGTCCTGCCATTATCCTTTGTCCTCAGTCTTATCCTCTAGTCTCTGTCTTAATGGGCATCAAATTTAGTGTGAATTTGATTCATGCCGAAGGTTTGATAAAAATGCTGACTTTCAAGCCCCAATCCCAAATATTCCACAGCTCTGAGATAAAACCCAGGAATCAGCATTTTAATCCCGTACCTCAAGTTATTCTAATGCAGACCACACATTGGGACACACTGATCTGTGTTCTAAACCTGTGGGAAGAGGAAAGTGAAGCAGACACAAGTTACGGCATTCCTACAACAGTGTGAGGGCAAGATAAGAGTGGACCATTTCTCTCATCAGTAAATTCGTGAGGTAATTTTGTTCCTCCATATTTTAGTTCTACTTTGCTGAAGAACACCCTATCTTATACTGGGGGCTATTGTGTATTCACTGATAGAAAACTTGATTCATTAATTCTGTAGCACCATTTTCTATGAGGCCTCCTTTCCACATCTGAAGAGACATACAGTGTCAGTTTGACCATTTATTTTTTCCATTGCAGTTGAGAATTATTCATGTACTATATGGAGACTTGACTCATGGAGAAGTTGTGGGGGAATTCCATTCCATCATGCTTCCCAGAGCTCTTTGGAGATTTAACTGCAACACAAATGAGGCAGTTCTAAATGAGGCAGTTCCAGGTTGTGGCAACCATTACCCTTTTCTTTGTTTTTGTTTTTACAATATGTGGTTTCCTGTGAAGAGTTACAATGAGGGATGCAAGGGGGAAGGGGTCAGGTAGATCTCATCTTTTTATGAGCTGTTCATGAGTTGAGGATCTAAAATAGTCTCAAGAAATTTGCCAGGATTCCAAACACATCTACTGAAAATTTTACAAAGTCTTTGAAAATTTCAGATTCATACTGCACTGAGTTAAAAATGTTAAAAGCAACCTCTCTTGTTGTTATATACAAGATACAGTAATATCTTGTGTATCTAGGATCATCAAGAACTAAGACATCAAAAAAAAGTGACAGATCACTAACTCAATCATTAAAGCTTAAACAAACTTAAAACAAAGAGGAAAAATAATGAATTATTCTGTTTGGTAAAAAACATTCTAAAATATTTAAGGTTAGACAATAAAATCTATTTTCTACAACACAGAAGTGCACTTCTAAGAGTATGTTTGAGTGAATGAAGACACAAAGCCGTTCCTTTAAAACCCCCATGGAATTGGCTGAAGCAACAATAGCACGCAAGGCACAAGAAAAAGCATATTCCCGACTGTGGAAAGAACCTGCCATTCTTCAGTTTCCTAAATCATTTAGATTTCTTCTCTGGACTATTTATTTTCTGTTCTTCGTGGTAAGAACCTAGGGCCTATGGCCAAATCTCCATTTTCTCAATAACCACAAAAGTCCCTTGGAATGACTAGCCTTTCACATGTATTACAATTTTGGTCCCTTTGAAACGCCAGGGAGATCACAAGTCTCACTAGGAACTCTCCTGGTAAGTAGAAAACACCATGAACTGAGTATCTCTCTGCCCTTGGCGAGGAACCATGCAAGACACTCCACTCTATATGGTCCTGGCTTTGCCATCGTCACCTCTGAGAAGGAGAAAGAACCAACAACCAGGACAGGGAGATGACAGATGAAGTCAATCCTCTGCTTCATAGCCTAGCTGTCTCTGTTATTTCAGTACGTTAAAAAAATATAAATTAAGGGCCCCTAGGAGTTCAAGGTTAGAGATAAGGGAGAAATTTGGAACAGAAGACAAACAATATGCTAATAACTAAGAAAGCAAAACCTTCCCTGTCTCTCCCAAAATCAATTTATTTTATAAAATACAACATTTTTATAAAATATGTTTCATGTTTTCACTAAGATTTTTAAAGCATTCTTTCAAATAAGCTAAACATACAATAAGAAAATACTGTTAAAATAAAATCACAATAACCAAAATAAAAAGTATAATGATATGCAATATGTAGCAAAGCTGATGGTTCAGAAAAAACTGAGTTAGTGATGCTCATGACAAATGATGAGAAACCACATCAGAATGCAGAGAAAGATAAAAGCAGGTTAAAAAGATGAGAGGCGGAAAAGGAAGACTAGAGAAAATTGGCTATAGAGCTGCAACCTAATAATAGATAATCCTAAATTAAAGTAAACTGAGGAAATGATGAACTGACAATATGTATAATATTAAGAATTTATACACATTAAGAATTTCTAGATCTGAAGAAAGTCCCTATATTTGAGATTAAGGAAAATAACCAAAATCAATACCAAGTTCATTATTGTTATATTTTCAAAGAGCAAAAGTAAAGAAGAATCATCTTTTTACCCCCAAGTCCACGTTTATCTCCCCAAAGCTATACCTCTACCAAAGTAGATCACCTAAAAATGAAAAATAAATGGCCAAAAGCAGAAGGGAAAGCCAGCATAACCTTACAGGGAAAAGCTGCGAAAGAACATTGTATTCAGTTGACTGAAATTTATATGTGATGTTGACCAAAATAGTCTCAGATCAGCTGGACCACAGAAACTGTATCATACGAGGTCATTTCTGCAGACCTTATTAAAAGATGTTCTCCCAGTTTCAGGGAGATGAATTATTAACCATTAAGACTGGCAAAACTGGGCTTAAAAATAATTTGCAGGGACACTGAAACTTGCTAAAGATGAAAAGATACTTTTTAAAAATGTAAAATCACAAACCAAAGAAATTTTATTCTAAATGCTTGTTTGAACTACAGTAATAAAGTAGAATATTAGACAATATATATTAAAAGAGGAACTAAATTTTAACAAGACTAGCAAACAGATTAGATCAACAGAGAATAGGGAAATGGGGTTGAAAAGACGTCAAAACATCCAATTTTTATTCCTCTCTGAAAGGAGGTTAAATTATTTTGGTTTTGATAATAGATAAAAGTAGATTTTTAAAAACAAACTGGGTAATACTTTAAGGTAAAATTTAGTAGACTTCTACCTTCCATATGTTTAAAGATATTAAAAACAAAGCAGTAAGAATATATTCAAAAAGACAAAGTTAGAATGTAATCATTAGGAACGCAAAAATAGAATGCAATATCTAACAGGACAGATAACTGGAATAAGTCTAAGACTGGAATAAAAAACAAAAGCTTATTAATTTATTCATTAAATTTTTTAAAATGTTAAAGACGTTTCCACATGAAAATATAGGCAAAAACTTATCAGTCAACATAAAGGAAAACACAGGAATGTTGACAATATTAGTATCACACAAGATTTAAGGAATTAGTAAATTAAAGTTATGGGATATTGATTTAAAAAATCAATTACATTGAGTGGAAAATATTAACAAACCGTTATCACAATGCCATACATTGAGAAATCAAAAAATAAGGATATAGAAAATTTGAAAATTATAATTAACAAAATAGAACCTACATGCACATAATTAGATGTTAAGATACCATTCTAGTTCCTATAAACAAAGAACAAATCTTTACAAGAATTCATAAAATATTTACCAACCCTAACCAAATATTAGGTATTCAAATAGTTTCTAAAAAGTAAATTTTATTACAAAGCAGTACAATTAGAAATGATATATAATGTGAAAATAACTGAGAACTTTCCTTAAAAACAACTTAAAAGTATAAGTGATGTGGCTTTGGTAGTTTTGTGTTCAAATGCTAGCATCCTCTATTACTAGTTTTCTGAATTCAGAGTACCCAGGAGAGGCAGCAAAGTGACCAGTAAGAACTCCAGAGTGGAGCAAATAAGATACTCTGAAGGCAAATGATGAAATGCATGTGGAAGGTCACAGCAGAAAGACAGAAAATCATCTTAAAGCATCAAAATGTCTCAGAGCAGACAGGTCCACAGATTCTTTATGAAAACTGAGGGGAAACTGAATAAAAATTGATATTTCCTTAAAAACCTAAAAACCTTTGGGAATTTATTAGAAAAAATGGTGAATGCAAGTAAATAAAATTTGAAGAGAATAAAACAAAACATATTTTTAATTGAGCAGATACTCATACTATTAAAATAAAAATACATTAAAATGCAAGATTTTTCTTTAAAAAGCTTACTAATTTAAAAAAATTAAAGTAGAATAACTGAATTGAAAAAAATAGTTGAGGGAAGAATTAAAAACATATTAAATAATTTCAAAAATTAAAAACTCCTAGAATTAATCTCATCCAAAACATATATGACATGGAAAACAAAATCACAAAATTTTGAGAAAAAATAACTTATTTTATAAATGTGGCTGCATAACACAGTCCTAGAAGTAGAAAGCAAATATTACAAAGATGCTAATAATTCCCAAAGTAGTTTAAATATATCATGGTATTCTATTTTTAAAATCCTTGGAAATTTTTCAGGAATTTGAGAAAAATGACTCTAGAGCAGCAATGTCTGATAGAACTTTCTGTGATGGTGGAAATGTTTTATAATTCTACAGTGTCCGATATGGTAGCCACTCACCTTGTGTGGCTGTTCCGAGCACGTGAAATAGGGTTAATGTGACGGAGAAACAGAATTTTAAATTTTATTTAATTTTAATTAATATAAATTTATATTTAAATATCCACATGTAGCTAGTGGCTGCCGTACCGAAGTGTCTCTCTAGAACATCTGGAGGAATAAATGGTTAAGAGTTGCAAACAAATTATTATAGATAATTTACTACCATCTACTACCATGATCATGATACTAAAACAAACATACAGCAGTAGACTATTATTGGTAAGAATTCAATAAAGACCTTTTTTAACAGAAAGGGGGGATTAGTTAATTAATTAAGCAGAAGTAACTAGTAAGCAATTGAGAAAGAAAAACCAATTTAGGCCCTTAGCTCACATAATTTAAAAATAAATTTCAGGCTTTTTTTTTCAAGAATTAAACGTAAAAAATATAACCATAAGACGTTGAATTGGTTATTAATCGAACCTTTGGATGGGGAATGATATTTTAGATACAATAGAAGAAATCACAAAGCAATAAATAAATGGACTAAGTTTTCATAAAAAAATAGAAAATGCAGCATAAATCTAAATATATTTAGAGCTTTTGTATGTCAAAATATTAAAAAAATAAATATAAAAATACAACATAAGGGGAAATATAGTCAGGAAATAATTTAGATAGCACGTTAATGCTTTATAATAATTATTAAATTATTCAATAAAAATAATAATTTTGTGGTCCCTCCTGTGTGGCTTGCCAGGTCTTATGCTAGGCATTGGCTATGCACAGTGAATAAAGAAGAAGGTCCCAGACCTCATGGAAGTTACGTTTAATGGGGACAACAGCAATTAAACCATAAAATGAACATGGTTTTCTCAAGCCCCAAAGTGAGGGGTCATAATTGATTCCTCTCTTTCCCTCACTCACACATCAAACGTATCACCAAGTCTTTAAACTCTACCTCCAAAACATAACCCAAGCTGACTGCTTTGTACTTTCTCTACTTCTGTGTCCCTACTTCAAGCCACCTTGATCTTTCACCAGGGCTAATGTAATGACTGCCTTCTAATCTCCAGGAACCCACTCCAACCTCTCCTACAGTCTACTCCTTGTCGGGGGGTATAAATTATTACATCTTGTTACTCCTCGGCTTTTATGTCTTCCATCAGTACTTAGGATGAAGTCCAAAATCTATATCATGGCCCACAGAGTCCTACAAACGGGCCAGTTGGAAGTTGGTCCTACTAAATTCTTTGACGTAAACTCCTCCTTCCCTTCCTGGATCTCAGCCACCTTTTAATTCTTTCAAAAGCCAAAGCTCATTCCCAATTTGGAGTCTTTGTACTTGTTTTTCCCTCTGCCTGGAACACTCCACCGCGGCTGATTTAGTTCATCCATCAGGGGTGAGCTCAAATGTCCCCTCCTCACAGAGAGCCTCACTGCCCAACCTCTATCTCCTCACTCTCTATCTCAGTACGTTTTTTATTGTGAAGGCTCCAGAGAAATTGGTTCTCTTACACAAAGTGGTGCCACACACTTGCAGAATCATTTGCCAGTGACGCATGTACAGACCTAAGATTATTCCTACGCTTTGACAGGGGATCTCCATGCCAAGGAATCTTTACTAATTAAATAATCCAAAACATGTTCATTTAAATGCCATTTTTAATACTGACATGTTGTAAGAACCTAAATGTTCCAAATGGTTTAAAATTGTAGAGATTCAGAGTTTGGGCACTGGAGACACATAACTCTGATAACCTTACTTTAAAACCTGCTTTGCCAATTACTAATTATGTGATAGGGCAAGATACCTAATCAAAGTTGCAGTGGTTTTTGTTTTTTGATTTTTATCTGTAAAATTAAGACAATAAGTGCACACACAGCATAGAACTATTAAGAGGGTCAAACAATGTATTTTAAATCTCTTAACTCAGGAGAGTTCAGTAAACCTATTTGTCTATTATTGAATAATAGTAAATGTTAGCTATTAACCTAGAGTGTTTCGGTCCAGATCCTTCCTCCAACAATATGACTTGTTTGACCTTGAGTGAGTCACTGTATTTTCCTGTCCCTCCTTTTTCTCATCTGTAATACAGGAATAACAATAGTCCTACCTCATATCTTCATTTTTAAGATGAAATAAGTTAACAAGTGTGATGTTCTTATAATAGTACTTGACAATAAACACTCAAAAATATTAACTATTATTATTATTTATGTATTCAAAATTAAATACTATTTTAGTCAGTAAAAACAATGATTAGGGCTATTTGGCAACATGTTTCAAAAGTTTTAAAACTGTTCAAACTCAGAGTCATTAATTCAAATTCACAGCTTTGTCCTCGGAAATAATTGGGGAAGATGACAAAGATCAGTGTTCAGCAAAGTTCATCACAATCTTTGTTCTACGAGAGAAGTTTTAGAAACAATCTAAATGCCAACACAGTTTGGTTTCAAAACTTGTAAATCCATATCACTTAGTGCTATGCAATTGTTAAGAAACTCTTTTGGAAGAATGCTGATGACACAGGGAAATGTTCAATATATATTAAATATTAAATGAAAACAAAACAATATGATCCTTATTTGATCAGCTCTAACCAGCTTTAGATTAGAAAACCAAATAACAAAATTTGCCACGAGCCTAATTATTTTGAGCGAATGGAAGCTCTAAGTAAATTTCATGAGCTCTTATGAATGTACTTTGTGTCCTATATTTTTGCTAAGTTTTTTTTTTTTTCCTGCCCGGTTATCAATTTAAAAAAATGAAGAAATATATAATTTGACCGGTAGGTATATTTTGGAGTTATACGTAAGGTTTCCCTTATATGTTAACAAATCATACTTGTGACTCATGAGGATGTGATGTGGCTGATTAAACTTATCATTATGGCTCAAAGATACTCTAGGTAAACACAGCCAGTACACTTGATTTTTCCATAGTCTATACACACTCCTATCTGATTTTTTCTTTCCTAGGGAGTGGGAGAAGGTATGGGAAACCAACTCTTCTGAGAAAAGAAAAGAGAATTCCTGAGCTCACAGTTTGTTGTGTTGATATATCACGAATCACAAGTATGAGTCTCTTATACGGCACAACAAACTACAGAAAACTTCAATAACTTAATAATAAAACTTTAACAAAGTTCTAATAAAAGGTAGTCGGTAGAGAAAGTCGTCACCCCCATGGAACAGAAGTGCAGGCGACAGAATGTTGGGCATTTCACATAACTCTGAGAGCAGAATGTCCTCTGTAGCTCCATTAAATACTTTCATTTTAAAGACAGCTTTTAACATGAAAGAACAATCAAAAAAGAAAGTACAAAATGCCATAATATTACACTATAGCATTAAAATAGTGATCATAAACAAATATACCGAGAAACATAAAAAATGACTTTCAACAGTGGCCAACAAAAGCAGTACAGCAAAACTGCTTTGCCTTAAGGGAATAAACCTTTTTTTCATCCTTGTGGGCTCCAGAATATTTATTAGGTATTTATAGAAAAGGTTATGTTACATAAGTTATATAATTATAAAATCTGGTACATTAAATCAGATCAAAGTGGTTCTCAGTAACTTTTATATTTTGATACATTATCTTTACTATGACATCAATACCTGATATTAATAATTGCTATGCTGGTAAAGAGGAGGATCTGAAAGAGATAAGATATGATAGAAGGAGATGGAACAAGAGTGTGAGAAAAATATGACTAATGAAATGGCAAAAGTAGAGCAGATGATGGAATTTGTGGTCTGAGTAATTGGTTAAGGTGGGGTGTTTGTTCAGAGCTCAGATCAAGACAAAATTACATTATTTGGGATTTCATTTGTGTTATTTCTTAAGAAATGTGTAATTAACACCAACATTTACATTTAATCAGAATTTCAATTGAAAATTACCTTGTTATAATGTTACTGGCAACACTTAAAAGCTTCATAATTAATAATACAAATTACTTAATACAGGGCACAAGGACTTTTTTTAATATGCTAGGAACAAGCTCAATATTCCTACAGCCGTGGAAACACAATAATTAGCTTTTATTAGCTTTATTTTCTTGACCGGCAGTATCTGCATTTTGTTGGACCCCTAAAAGGCTGTTCTGACACAAGTGAATATTGTCAGGAACCTTCCTCATTGTCCTTGAAATGCAACACAAAAAATAAGCATGATGAATACACACTAACTGAAGATATTTCTGCCCTCCTCAAATCAGCAGATGAAGAATGTCTTTTCCTGACATCAGAGCCAATGCGCATTCCTCACTTCTTTTATCTAAGAAGGGTCTTTTCCACATTGAATGTTTCCGGCCTTCAAAGAGCCCTTAGCCTGTTCTTCATTCCCACACCCACAAATGCAACATGGAAATTAAACTGCAGAAATACATTAAAAATATGGACCTAACTCTTCCTTATTTCAAGGACTCAGATTCAACAGGTAGAGAGCGCTCACTCCCACCAGGCCAGAGAGTGGAGGGTACTCACATTCTACCAAACATGAAATACTAACATTCTTGACAGAACCTAGAAAAACTCTTTAACAGGCACAATGGAGAAGCATTCACACAGTCACTGTTTGTGTATTCACCCATATCTAAGGAAAATGCTATATAAATATTCCCTCCCTCCCTTCCTCCCCCCTTCCCTCCCTTTCTCTCTCTCTCTCTCTCTCACACACCCACCCACACACACACACACACACACACCTCTCTCTTTCATTCTTTCTTTGTTCCCCGTTGTGGGTGAGCTTTACCTGACACGTGCTGGTTCTGAGACAAAGGGGTGAGCCTGAGTGGAGAGGCTATGGTAAAAATACAGAATGTAGTATTTTAGACACTGAAAAAATAACATAAAATTATACAACAATGATAGACACGTAATAAAAAAGTCACAAGCTTAAACACTTGAATGTATGGAGCTAAAAACAGGAAAAAAAAAAGGAATAGGCACTTTAAAGCATTCGTCTCAGAAGTCCTAATGTGAGGTGTCACTTGGCAAATACAGTAATTAATTGGTTACAGCCTACACATGAGAGGAGTCGTTGGTAGACACTCTTCCATTTAAACCTTGGCTCTAGCACTGATGAGCTGTCTGACTTTGAGCGATCCTCAGAAATTCTGAGTCTCCACATCCCAGCTATAAAACTGGGATAATATCTCACAGTAGTTATAAGTTACATGTGTTCAATTATGTAATGAACTTAGAATGGTGTCTGATAGAGCATAAGTGTTCAAAATCTATAAATATATTATGTTTGAAATACCTTTATCAATAATCATAACATGCTTTTGGAAAGATAATAACAATAAAACCACTGCATGGGGGGAAAATAGCAGACAGATGAATATGGGAAAAGCATACTTATTTTGATCTCTTGAAATAGAACATCATACACCGAGAAAGAGGAAATGGCTCTGCTAGACGACTCCCTTTAAGAGTTCCAGAGCCTTCAGATCTTGCTCTCTATGTGTTGGGTGAGGATCCACATTTTTTGAGGTTAAAGAGGATTAGATAAAATGTGGATTCTACCATCCCTGAAGTTATCAATGTTCAGATGCACTAAGAATTAAATTATTCCTTTCTTATTTATGAGACTACAAGGAAGGAGTTTCTAATTAGAGGGGACACATGGTAACACTAAAGATAAACCTTTGTTCCATGAAAACAAAAATAAACTTCCGTTTGAGATTAAAGGAATGCTCTCCAGCGTCTTTAGAACATACTGAGAGAAAGTGCAAAACTGGAGGAAGCGCAAACGTAATGAACATAAAGCAGGGCAGCTTCTGCAGAGGACGGATTTGGTTGGGCCCTGGGGACATTCTTTGCAAAAACTCTTGCTTCTGTGTCATGGAGATATGTAGGGACTGTAATAGCCTGGACCAGACCCAGTAGAAACAAACTAAAGATGTCTTACCTTCCACAGTGCTCATGTATTTGTGATTTATACTGAATTACAAAGTTCTAGTCACAGACACCCAGAGACCACAACAGGAAAAGGACCAGAAAAGATTGTTTGACACACACACATTTCCAGAAAATCAAAAGAACCTGCGTCCTGGCACAAACAGAGGAGTCCCTTGTTTCATGATTCCAAATGCCGCCTCATAAGGATAAACTTATTTTAAAATGTTGGAGGCATGAGAAATACTACTCAAAATTCAACTCACTTTAATGCCGCACCCTTTAATTTATTTTATTGCCTCAAGGGTGGAAAAGGCATGTTCTTCACTGTCTGTGAGACAAGAAGCAGTGCCAAGCTAATGCTAATGGGAATTCTGTGGCCAGAGCCCACCCTCGAAGGCATCTGTGCACACTTCAGTTTGGGATTTACCCGCTTTTACAAAAGAGCAGAATAATATGCATCCCAGAAGAGACAGCCTTTTACTTTAAAACTATTGTCTGAAACATCACACTTACTCAGCTTTCTAAGAATATAAAACATCTGAATTAAATTCTGTGTAGTACTCTATATGGAACTTTCAAAAACATTTTACAACTCTCAATTTCCAGTTACTATTAAAAGAGAAACTTTCTTCGAAACTGAGCTAAAGAGTAGCATATTCCCTAATGAAATAAATAACACAGGAGCAAACTGACATGTTTCCACAGAGTTGGCACCTCAATAAACAGACACATTGTAGGAAACCCCTTCCCCTGCACGAAGGTAGCAGAGTGCTTCTGGAGATGCTCCAGTTTGCTTCCCTCCAACCGAACGTGCCCACACTGCTGGAGCATCTCAATACGCAACCAGCCATCAGAAGCACTTTAGGTCTAATTTTCTAAAATTGCAATCTTCAAATTGGTAACTCCCCAAATTAGAGTTAGGGGAATGGGAAGAATTTTCACATAAACCTAAGATAGTTTTAATTACTGGAACTTTCACAAGCACACTGGCACTTTTAATTAACAGTTTATAAATCAATATCCAAAATCTCAAGCAAGTAAACATAGGCAGTGAAAAATCTCACCAAATTTTCCTTGCAAAAATGAATTTCTTCCACCAAAGACTGTCCACAATTGCTACATCACTGCCAACTTACCTTGATATAAGAGCAAGTGGCTGATTTGTTATAATATGAAAAATGCTCCGGCTGACATTCTGTCTTTGCATCATATAGGAAGAAGAGGCCTTCTTCCAAAAATAATTTACCTATAGTTGCACAGATAACTTTATGCATCTTTAATTCCTTTTAAGAGAACAAAATTGCTTTTCACTATCCTGAAAAACTAGAGATTTACCCATTTTCATGATATACTTCACATTTGAAACTTTAAATAACATCATCTCTTCATAACAGCATATACCTCAGTTATTTTCATTAGGCTGCCTTCTAAGTTAGCCTCAGTTCTAACTGTATAGTTTGAAAGCAATAAAAATACTTTTTCAAAATATTTTATAAATCAGACTTTGCATGAGATTCGTCTTAACCTGGCTATCGTAAGTTTGTTTTTTAGCATAGACTTCAAAATTGGAAGGAGCCATAAGACTTATAAGTGAAATCTCTTCATTTTACAGATGAGGACACTGAAGGATGCTGAAGTTTTTTCACAGAACTAGTACTAGAAACCAGGTCTCCTATTTCTCAGTCCCTGCCTTTACACCACAGGCTAGATGAAGAAGCAACCTTATCCATCACTGATTCCCAGTGTTAAGGCTTGAAACAGACTTTGGATGTAAGGTAATAAACCTACTATTTGATACCACAAACAGTAACAAGAATTGCAAAAACAGGAACGGAAAAGTTAGCCCAATCTCTCATTTATAGACTAAGGATTGAAGTTCAAAGGGTGAAGCAATTTGCTTGTTGGCATGTTTCAAACACATCCCTACTGATCCTCTTTTTAATTTGTATTATTAATTATGCAGCAGATAAAAAGTGCTGCTTGTGAGAGTATAGCAAAGTAGTTTTCAACCAAAATTACAATGAGTAAACACAAATGTTAGTGTTTTTATAATTATTCTTCTCTCTATCAGACTATATATTACTCATTTTCGTAAGTTCCACAATATTCAGAATAGTATTTTTGGCACAAAGTAGTCACTTGAGCCAGTGGTTAAGATTCCGTGCTCTCACCACCCTAGCCCGGGTTCGTTTCCTGGTCAGAGAACCACACCACCCGTGGGTCGGTTGTCATACTGTGATGGCTGCATGTTGCTGTGATGCTGAAAGCTATGCCACCGAGATATCAAATACCAGCAGGGTCATGCATAGTGGACAGTTTTCAGCAGAGCTTCTAGACTAAGAGATACTAGAAAGAAGGACTTGGCCACCCTCTTCCAAAGAAGTTGGCCATGAAAACCCTATGAATAGCAGCAGAGCACTGTCTGATATAGCGCTGGAAGATGAGAGGATGGCGCAAAAAGACCGGGCAGGGTTCCCCTCTGCTGGGCACAGGGTCTGTAGCGGTCGGAATCAAATCGACGGCACTAAATAAGGTACTTAACAGTTTTTGTGAAATGTTAACATGTTGTTTCAGGAACCTACAGAAAGGATTGTGATATTTTACAGATATATGTGCTACAATGTGGCTTTACCAGTGGTCTTTATGGTATTATGTAGAAATACTGCAATTATCTGCAATTCAGTTATTTGAAAACTATAATTACTTTGACTAATTTACTATTACTAGTTGTAAGCCATTTTGTAACTAAAGAATAAGTTTTAAATGAATAAATAAAAGCACTGACTTTAATTCCATGTTGTTAACCTTTCTGTCTTCAAGCAAAGCTAAACTTTGAAGAGTAAAGATTGGGTTAACTTCAAAGCCAGACTGATTGAAGCAAAATATGTCAATTTAAAAATGTTAAAAATACCAAAATTCATAGTCTTTACACCTTCTTTACAAGGTACTTAAAAAAACTGGTAAAAATCCATTTAAGGTTTTCATCTAATATCTTGACAACTCATTGAGTACTTTGACTTTATATAAATTTGGGCAAAAATCCAATTAGTGTTTAGAAACTAAAGTAAATGGGTATCACCACCATGTTAAACATTCAGGAAAAACAGGTAGAAATAAGTCACAGAATCAATGTATAAAAGCTTTGAAATGAAGACCATTGTAAGAAACAACTGAGATGATTTCATATGGAAAAAGCCTTGTCCAATTAATTTCATCTATGAAAATTTAGAAAATTTACAATGTGATGGATGTATTTTTATTTTCTTTATGGCTTATATTTCCCTCCTATAACACTTGAGCTTTGGCTTTTTCCCCACAGCAATATACTACGTTTCAGAGCTGTGACAACCACATTCATGCTAAGGAGTACTGACATCCATATACAATCCTGACACTTCTTCTAAGCTCCAGATGTGCATTTCTGTACTTCTGTTCTGAATTTACACCATGATGTTCTATCAGTATCTTTAGTCCAGGCATCTAAAATTAGTTGATTAGCTACTCTCCCTCTCCCATCCCAATCTGCACTTCCTCACATATTTCCAATCCCCCAGGATTGAAAAACCAGCATTAATCTAGACTCATCTCTGGTATAATGCTTTCCTCATCTCTCTCTCCTCTCCATTACCACGACCATACTAGGGTTGTGTTGTATAACAGAGTGTCTTTGTTATTCAGAGTAGGCCCCTGATCTCAGGTGAAAGGATAGGGGCTGAAGATATCATGCCAACACAATGAAACCCCAATAAAAACTCTGGACACAAGGCTCAAGTGAGCTTCCTGGCTGGTGAACACATCGATGTGCCAGGAGGGTGAGGGATTCTGATTCCATGGGAAGAGAACATGGAAGCTTTCCTTTCAGGACTCTCCCAGACCTTGCCATACATCTGTCTTTATTTGGCTGGTATTGATTTGTATCCTTCTAAAATAAAGCTATAATCATAAGTATAGTGCTTTCCTGAGCTCTGTGAGTTGTTCTAGTGAATTATCAACCCAAGTAGCTTGTGAATCAACTGGAGCCAGTTGATTCAAAGTGCAGAAAGCCTGAGGACCCTCGAACTTGTGGCTCGCACCCAAAGCATGGGCCATCTTGTTGCCCTCAACCTGCAGAGTCTACACTAACTCCAGGTAGTTAGCATAAGAATCGCATTGCAGTATTATAGGTTGCCAGATAAAATGCAGAATATAAGTTAAATATGACTTTCAAGTAAACAACGAATATTTACAACATAAATATGGCCAAAAATTGCATGGCACATACTTATACCAAAAATTCAAAACTTCACATTTACCTGAGCATCCTGGTTTTGTTGTTTTTCTGAATCTGACAACTCTACATCCGAAGCCAGGCTCTGAATATTCCTCGCTTAGTGGTCTCATAACTTCCCTTCCTTTCTCCAGATTCTACTTTTTTCTAATCTCCATTAAATACTGCTCTTAGATTATTCTTCTTAAACACAGTTTTGATCATGTAT
Organism: Tapirus indicus; assembly: GCA_031878705.1. Taxonomy (NCBI): domain Eukaryota; kingdom Metazoa; phylum Chordata; class Mammalia; order Perissodactyla; family Tapiridae; genus Tapirus; species Tapirus indicus. The sequence continues at coordinate 33,213,448 of CM062935.1, forward strand.
TACCTTGTCCAGGACTCCGAGTGGTTTCTCATTACCTATTTAAGTCCATACAGATCTGTTAGCCAGGAATTCAAAATCATTTACAAGGCACGATGGGCTTTGGAAATTGGTCAAAACTGACTTCAAATTCTATCTTTATCACATACCAGTTGGATAAAATTGGAGAACCGATGCTCTCTTGTCCTTAATCTCTTTGTTGTAATATAACAGCAATATATCAGAATGTTATTTTGAAGACAGAAAGAAAGTTTGCATCTACCCTTAACTGCTCAATGACCAATGATCTTTTAGTAGTCACATACAATGAAGCCATCCTAGTATTTTCCGAATATTAATCTTTATTGAAAATCTTGGCTTTTCTGACACATTATTCTCCCTAGTTTTCCTCCTTGTCCACTTTTTCCCTTTATATTTGGCTTTCATGAAGTTCTACCCTTAGTCTCTTTTCATACTCCATCCTTCCCCTGGTAATCTTACTTCCAAAATTTTAAATGCTGTTAAACTCCTGCCATTTGCTAATAAATTTCAAATATGGAATTCAAACCCAGATTGCTATGGCCCCCTGCTTTCTAGACACGTCTGACTGACTGTCCCATGGTCACCATAGGTCTCCTCCAATCCCCTTGCTCTCCCCACACTGCCTGTTTCTTTAAACAACATCACTTATGTTAAGCGGGCCAGCCAGAGGGGTCAGAATAGCTATGATTCTTCCCTCCCCACTCCATGCACACACACATACCTGTCACCAAATTCTGTAATTCTATATTCTAAATTAGCTCTCTCTTCTGCATGTGCACTCTCTTTTTTTGTTAGGACCCTCAACACCTCTTCCCTAGATTATTTCTATGGTGTAACAGTCAGGATCTAACCAGGAAACAGAAACAACTCTTGAGTACTTAGAGGGAATTTATTCCAAAAGTGAGCATACAGGTGATGGAAGTGGGCAACGATGCAACCTAGATATTAGCAACAGCAAGAAGCCATGACCTTCCCTGCGCTAGAGAGAGAAGGATAAGAGAAGGAGTCACTTGGAAGAAGCTACAACTATAGTAGGCTCGTCAGGCTGAAGCCACAGATGAGAAACAGTCCCTAATGGAGATGCTTCACCTCCTCTTTCCCTCCAACAACCGTTCTCCTTCCTCCACCCTCGCTCCCTTTCAAAACATATTCTGCACAGCTTTCTAAAATGCAATCCGATCATGTTTATCCCAATGCTGAAAACTCTCCAATCGTTTTCTGCTGCCTGCAGGTTGTCAGAACTCATCTCCTTTTCAACTCCAATGCAGAGCCCATCGCTCCCCAGAAGACTTCAGTTTCCTTACATATTCTGTTCCCCAACCTAGAATTCCCTCGCCCCCATTCCACAGGCTAACACCAGCAAATACCTTCTCATCTTTCAAGACTTATATTAAAAATCATCTCTGTAATGCCATCTTGCATGATGTATTTCCCTTTCTCTTCCCCTCTCCCTCCCTCCCTCTGCCCTCCGTCCCTCCCTCTCTCTCTCTTACTCTCTTTCCTTCTCTCCCTTCTTTCCTCTTTTCTTCTCACTAATCGCATCAGTTGTTCCCCATGATACTCTGTAAAACTCTCTATGTTGCTACTGATTTCACAGTACTGCAGTTGTGTGTGTATCTGCATATTCTGCATGCAATACTCAGTTACATGTCTATCTACGTTACCAGGCTGTAACCTTCTTGAGGGCGGGGGTGTTTATCACATATCCTGTCTTTTATCAGCTCAAGGATGTTTTGAATTAATTTGATGCACTCAAATACATTTATGTGTTCATATTTTTCTAAGACTGGGCAAGTAAAAGCTTAACAAATATTTTATAAGAACGTCTCATTCTTATAAACAGAAAAAAAAAATTCCTGAAAGACAAAATGTATTTCTTACGTTAGTTTTCCCAGGGAGAATACAAGTTCTCTTCCTTCTTTGATGGTCTTTAAATCACAGTTTGAGTGGCGTTACTAATTTGACCTGTGCCTATGGATTTAAGATCTCTCTTGCTCTGTAATTCTACTACTTAAAAGAACATGTGAAAATTCAAATAAAAATTTATGCTTCAGCCTTGTGAAGGGTATAAGAATATCATACATATGAATTATGGCAAATGCAATCTCTATTTTTTTAATTGCTTTTTGGTGGCCTTGTATAACTTTCATCAAGAATATCCTACTGGGCTTACCAAAGTTCAGAAGACTCGCTTTCTAATTCTCCAGCTCTCCTGCCTCACTTATGGGCCATAGGCACCTATCAAAGGCAATAAACATTTACCTAAACTAATTTAATGTTCACAATAACTACATGAATGTGGGTTACTATTTTAGCCCTATTTTACATATGAGGAAGCTGAGGCACAGGTAATTTAAGTAACTCACCCAAGGTCACTTACCAGCAGGTAGCAAAACTTGGATATGAAGCAGTTCTGACGTCAGAGCCCACATACTTAGCCACTACACTACTCTTCCTCATGTGTCAATGTTTCTTTTCACCACAGCCCCTTAGGCTCAAGAACAGAAATTAGGGAATAGAAAGCACACCATGCCCTTCACAGCTTATCCTTTCTGTCCTCTATGGATGAAATGTGCCAATGAAGGAATGACATTTCTGCTATAAAGTAATCATTGGGGTCCTTCTGCTGACCAAGGAAGATCTAAGAGTGATATAGTTTGAAAGCAAAGAAAAATAATATTTGCATGTATTTACAACCTGCTTTTCTCATAAAGGATTTAAGGTGTTCCACTGAGATATGTACATTACCGACAGATAAAGTAAATTAAAATAGGTGGAACGCAAAGCAAAGGGAAAGTTGGGATAGAAAAGTACAATGAGTGCACACAACATAGGTCGTGAATTTACAAACACTTACCAATAGCAAGTTTGATGTTTGGCTCTGAGCTAAATAGCAGCCAATGAAAATAGAGAAATGAGATTACATAGTTAATTTTTCTACAAAATACAAACAAAGTGGCTGCTCAGGAGAAGCCTAGATATTTCCAGTAGGAAGAATAGAGAGAAATTACTTTCATAGTCTTCCAAAGAGGACACTGTGCAATATAATAAACAGCATCCTCAATAACATGCCCAGAGTACATACAGAAATGAATGTCAGAAACTGCTTTTCACAAAATCCCTCCAAAATAAGCATAATGCATATGAAATACAAGACACAGACTCAGTCTTTTCAGAAATATAACTTTATTCTTTTACACTTCTTTGAAAAGTGGTTTCGTATAGTCTGATGCAGTCTGCCTGGATCTGAATCCTGGCTTTGTCAGTTATTAGCTGTGTGACATTGGACAAAACCCTAAACTTCTCTGAGCCTTAAATTTGTTGCTGATAAAATGGAGATAATAATAATAACTACCTCATATAGTTGCATGAATCGTTAACTAGCCACTAAGGTAAAGTGCTTAGAATAGTGTTTGGCACAGTAAGCACTATAAAAATTTTTGCTATAATATATATTATTCAAGAACTAAATTTACTTTTCAAATCTCAATCTCCCAGGGGACATAAACTTAAAGTTAATCAATTCAGGGTTCCATTTAAATCCCAGGGGGCACATTAGTGCCCAGGCACTGAAGAGGCATAGGAGGAGTTGGGGGATAAGGCATCTTGTCCTTAGTGTCCTCTAGCATCCCTTTAGATTTCCTCTTTCTTCTGGCTCAAAGTTCTTGGTCCAAACAGGGGAATGTTTCCAACTAGTTGCACCCTGTCAGGTACACAGAGATCATATGCTTCTCTCGCTTCTCTGGTGTGATGGGGTCAGGAAACAATGAGGCTGCCCTAGGCCCATCTGTCTTGGTCTTGCTGACTTCCCAGGCCCTACCTGGGAAAATGAACACAGTCCCCTTCTGGTATGCTATTAATTAACCTAGTGGGGACTCCATGGAAAATCCACCTCCTGGGATTGAATGAGGGAAGGGGAAGGGACAATTCACTCTCTTCTTAGAGATTCATCTAGTTTCTCATCACTTCTCCTCCATCCAGAGAATTCTTATTTTATCTTGAGGGGCAAAGTTGAAGGAAGCTTTGCATGGGTCTCATATCTTTTTCATAAACTTGTCTATGCTGCAGCCTCGGTGTTTGCAACTCAAAAGACAAGAATTGACATCTTTGCTCTCTCTGCCTTTCTGATGTATGACTCCACCCCTGAGACAATGAATGGGGGAGACTGACAGAAAGGTGGCATGGGGCGGGGGAGGTAGCAGTGGTCCAAAGGTCCACAGTATTGGGAATAGAGGGAATAAAAGAAAGCTGGTTAACATTTCCCAATATTTCCTACCACATAAAATCATAGCATCTTTCCTACGCATATTTCAGTTAATGCAATTCTGTAGCTGTCCAGTGTGTGAGGTCCATATTTGAAGCTTTCTTTACTTCACATCAACCCCTAGGCAGATTTTAAAGAAGAGAGAAGAATGGGAAGACTGAAGAAAAGAACAATATACTAACCACACAGTTTTTAACAATTAGATAATATATTGGTACTGGTACGTAGCTTTTCAAAATTCTGAATAGTGGGCACCACTCCTGGTGCTGGCTGATCCATCAGGAGCTCCAAATCAGTCGATTCCAATCTTCAATTCAAGCTATTTTTTAAACTGTAACCAAGGCTAAAATAGCACTGCAGCAATCTATATGAGTAATACTCAATTTTCATATAATCAACACCACTAAGACTTAATAGGTAATTCTTTTGTGTCACACGTCGTATACTGATAAACAAAGAACTATGCAATTATCTGCAAGGGTCCTCAAAGATCCAGTTCTTTAGCACCTTTATTTTAGATACAAGAAAACAGTGACTGAAGGATTACTTGAGATCACACTTTTTCCCTTTTATATAAATACCTTAAAATATAAGAACAAAAAATATCACATTTAGTCAGATATATTTGTCATTCTGCCTAGAATTCTGCAGCTTGACAGTCATGATGACCCATTTTGTTCTGTAATTCTGTACGGTTTCTACAACTTTACTAAAAAGGCTTCTAAAGTAAACTCCACAAGCACCCCATGAATTTGTAAATTCCTCATAGATAAGCATTTATGCCTGTTTATATCTCCCACAGTGCCTAGTAAAATATATTGTAGAAAGCATGTGGTAAGGTGTTTGTTAGTGGTGATGATGTGGAGTTTCATAAACACTGATGATCGTGTGACCAGAATTCCCTTCCCATTTTCTCCATCTCTTAGAATCTTGTCTGTTCTTTAAGGCTCAGTCCAAGCTCAACCCCAGATCACGATGTCTTTCCTGACTAGCCTACCCTCATTCCTCTCTTTCCTAACCACCTATTTTCCTTTTCATCAAATACCTATCCATTTAAATATTTATTTCTTCCTAATTACTTAATGTGTTTAGTATAATTTCCATACCAGCTGTGAGATTTTCCAAAGTCATTTGCCCTTTTCTACATCTTTTATGTTCCACTCACCATCATCATCAAAGCACATCAAAGATGAGGCATAAATATTGCCCATCAATACGTCCTTTTCACACTCTTTGAAGCACCCTGCTTATTACCAGACTTTCTCGGGTTTTAAAGTAACTATCCATTTCCAGAGCTCTAAGTTTGCTAAATAAGTCATGTCCAACTTTCCTCTATAGTTCATGGATGAAATCATGTGTGTTCTCAGATACCATCTTTCCAGTGTAAAATCACAAATATTTTAAGCCATCCTCCAAATTCAGAAGCTATCCTCCTATTGCCCTGATCTATGAAATTTATCTGGAATGTCTTCATTTCCATTTCACATTTTGAAGTGTAGTAAGCCTACATGCAAACACTGTGTTATATATACATACATCACTGTGTTGTAAAGTTTAAAATAACATTTTCTATACTGTTTTTAATACTCTTCCTGATGAAAGTAAACCTTATAACATGAGAATAAAAAATAATATTGACAGAAGTGTTGACTAAGAAACTGTTCTCTATTTTAATATTTTCCAATAATCTATATGGCAAATACAATAAAACATTGTATTAGATACATAGGATCAACTGTGTTTTGCAATCTTAAACATTTCTCACTCCCTCTGAGATTATCTAATGATTATCTGATAATTTAAAAAAAAGAGTAAGTGGTCTCTAAAGTGCATTATATGCACAGAGTGATGGTAGAGGGAAATTATCCTACTGAACGGAGAAAAAGAATAAAAGAATAATGTTGTTAACTATTTAAAATAGTAGGAGTAACAGCTGCATCATTAAGCCTGAACTTATTCAAACTATAATCTTATAAAAATTCCAAGAGTCCCCAAACACCTTATATCTTATAAAAGGTCAGGAGCAGCTGTTTCAGACAAATAAATTTTGAATCTTGAATATATTCTTTGCAGTGATTCTTTCAGTGGTGGCTTTTTGGTCCCTTAGATTGTTATGTTTTAATTTATGGCAAACCCCTCAACACAAAAGCTATCAATAGAAAGAGTGTTTGGAACTTCAACTCATAGGTTATATCACGTTGATAGTTTAGTATTCCAAAAACAGTCTATGGAAATATACCATGTGACAGTAATACTGGTTGATCATACATACTACAATTGTGCGTACATTTAAAGCTATAGCTTTTCTCTAATTCAAACTTTCACTGCCTTCCAGAGACTTTCTCTGGGAAAACTATTGGCATATATGTAAAAAGCAATTACAACATTTAAATTTTAACATACTCCATAGTCTTTAAGCTCTTAGTACTATCAAATGATCTTCAGTCAAAGACCATCTGGAACACTCCTGTTGTTGAACAAAGGTGGACTTATTAACTCATTGCAATGAGGGAACTGTGGGGTGTCTCAGCAAGTGTGTGTTAGAAATAACTTATAGGATCTGGACTTGTGTTAGGTGATTTGAGGGAAAGTTAAAAAAAATAGGACTTTGGTCTAGATTGGATGCTGTCAGGAAGCAGGAGTCATTCTATTATGAGTACCTTCAAAATTCTTATCCAGAAGGTAAGAAGAATAGAGTGAGATTAAAGCTATGATTGGTTTTAAAAAAAGCAGCAGATGGGGAATATTTTGGTCGTTCTCTCATCTTCAAAATGTTTATGTCTCTGCCTGAGTTCAGGTATGAGAATGGAGTGGTCTTGTTTTTCTCTAGTCCATCATGATCACAGAAGGTCCTTGCCTAATGTCAATGGTGTGCAAAACGTTACGTTCAACAGGAGGACGTCAAGTCCTAGCTGTGCATACCACACCAGCTCCCTGTTATCAGCAACTGCTTTACTCTTTCTCAACATATAAAGAATGAGCATAAAGTGGGTGGGGTCATCATTTTCACAGATTAAAATAGAGCTACAAACAGGAACTCAACGGCACTTTACTTACATCATAGGCTATAAGCTGGGTCTTGTATATTTTAGACATTGCTCTGTGTCAAAAGCAATAGCAAATATTCAATAATTGCTTCAACTAACTCACTTCTTCCTTCAACAAACCATTAACAGTTCTCAACTACAGAAAATATCCACCAAAATCTATAAGCGAAGGACCAAAGATTCAATCTCAGTGTTACAAAAATAATGAGGTAAGAATGGGGACGAGGTGGAGGAAGAAAGTTACTCTGCATTCACATTATACCTGAATTCCTACATCACTGAGCACTTTGTAAGGAGTTTTTACTGTATGTGTAGCACTGCAGGCCCTAGGAATATGATATGAATAAGACCAAGTCCCTGTCCTCAGTGAGCTTGCTGCCCTGTGATAGAGTTATAGTTTTATTTTCTCATTCTTCATCTTACACGGTGAGAAAGAATTACATCACTGTATCAAGTAGTCAAAAGAGAAAATTAATACTGGCCTACACCATGTGTTAACGGCTAGTTTTAGTCCTTACCACAATCAATGTAAATTTTTAACTAAATTTTAGCCACTGGTCTGCTGGTTCACTGGAAAGTTTTAAATATTTCATTTCAAGCAACTCACATAAACTCAAGAGTGCAAGGACTCTAATTGTATTCCCAATTATGAAGAAGGGTTTTCCTTTCTATTCTGACAGTGGGAATTTGATTTATTTTTTAATTTAATGCACATATGCTGATATATAGATACAAAATTAAGTTTTATAAGTCACACTGGAATAATAAACTGCAATTAAATTACACCACTAAATAAAAACTGGCCAAATGTGGAAATTAACAAGTTATAAAAAAATTAATATGAATAAAAGTTTTTTGAAATTTTAACTGTTTACATTCAATTTACAAAACATAAAGTAGTTCCAGATTGTTATTTTCACAGAGGAATAATATAATTATTGACCAAATAGGTCCTATATGTTAATATTTAGCTATCCACCTATCTGTCTATCTATCTACCTTTCTACCTCTCTGGCTCAATCTATCCTGAATAAAAGTAACTCTCAAATAAAATTTCTTAAAATTCCTTAATTAGCCAACTAGAATAGTATAACATTTCAGAAATATCTTCTTTTCTTCCTCTTTATTTCATTCATTAACATTTATAGATACTACCATCCTCCCCAAACCTAAAAACACTATATTAAATAAACTTCCCCAATAGTTTTTGTTTCTATAATGATAATGCTCTTGTAGTTTCATTATTTAAAAAAATACATATACTCACATAATCTAGCCTTGTCTGCCTCTTATTCATTCACTCACAAAGTAAATATTTACTCAGTGTCCTAGAACTATTTGTAAGAAATTATATGAAACAGAGTAATTAAAACAAAATACAGTGTCTCCTCTTAGGGAGTTTGCAATCTAGGAGAAGAGATTAAGACATGTACACAAATATTAAAGAAAACAGTAAACAGTAGTTATCATTAGAGATAGGGATAAAATCTTCTGAGAATTCAGACTGGGGAGTGATGGCTCCAAGCTAGAAATATCATGGGAGTTCTTATAAAAAAAGGACATATCTTAACTATGCATTAAAGTATAGGATTACAGATAGAAACCCGGGACATCTCCTTTGTTCCTTGGGGACCCATGCCTCCCTAATTCTCAGTTCACCCCAGTTCTTCTTCACATTCATTACTATTAAGTTTTCATTGACCTAGGCTTGTGTAGCTCACCTTTCAACTCTACATGCAAGGCTCTTTGCACTTAATTTTATTAATTTCATCTGGCTATTCCATCCAATATCCCAGACTTTTTTTTAATTAAAAAGTATTATATTGACATATAATACGCATTGTGGAAATAATTTTGAATCCACATCCATCCTAGCAATTATCCTTCCCAGGTCTCCCACAATTGCAAATTTGGTAAGCAGAACTTTTATGTACTCATCCAAGGATAACAAAGGGACATTAAACAGGTGTTCAAACTTCAAGAAGGTCAAACTGTGGTTAACAGGGGGCATGCATAAGCTAAAGTGCACATAAGAATTTATGTCAAAGATATCTTGATATCTAGCCATCCATTCATTCATTTTTCTACTCAACAAATGTCTCTAAGTACCTATTATGTATCATGCAATCTTTTAGGACTGACAATGGGTTTATACTCTAGTAGGAGGTGAAAATGAGCAGAGAAAATAAACGAAGCAACAAATGAAGAAACTATTTAAACAAACATATGAAATTATAAACAATAGTGTTATAAGTGCTATCGAGATAACCAAAATAGGGCAATCGGCTATTGTGACAGGGTGTTTATTTGGGAAGTTAGGGAAGCTCTCTTTGAAGGGGTGACATTTCAGATGGGATCTATACAACAAGAAGGAACAAGCATTCAATGATCGAAGGGAAGAGTGATCAAGGCAGAGAGAACAGCCCCACCATGGCAATGAACGTGGCATGTTGGAGAAATAGCAGCACAGCTGGAGTGCAGAGACGAGGGGACAGTGATGCTAGAGGAGAACAGAGAGGTAAAGAGGAGGTTCCAAAACTGGAGCAAAGAAGGTAGTTTTATTCTAATTGCAACGGGAAGCAATTGGCAAGTTTTAGGCAGGTGAGTGACATGACATAAATTATGTTTTAAAGAATACTCTAGCTCCTGTACACAGAATGGATTTTAAGGGAATAAGAGGGAAATTCAGGGAGACCACGTTAGGCAGGAATAATCCAGGCAAGAGAGGATGATGAGCTGGACCAAAACAGAGAGAAATGGATGGGTTCAGAAGATATTTTAGAGGTTTGGTTGACAGGACTTATTATGGAATGGATATGAGAGGATGAGAGAAAGAGAACAGTAAATGCCAACTCTTAACTTTCTTAACTTAAACCAGCTGGGTGAGTGTTGATGAAATTGACAAGATGGAACAATTGGGTAGGAATAGATTTGACTGGCAAATGATAAAGAGCTGTTCTTAGGACACATTAAATTTAAGATGCCTATTAGATATCCATGAGATGCTTTTAAGTAGAGTTGGAAATATGAGTTTGAAGTTCCAGGGAAAAATAAGATCTGGAAATAAAGCCTTGAGAGCCTTTCATAAACAGATGGTATTTAAAGCTATAAGACTAAAAGGTCATTACCTGGAGAGAGAGCATAGCCTTACAAGAGAAGTGGGTACATGAGAGAGTCTTCAAGAACTCCGATGCTTAGATACTGAGCAGAGAAGAAATTAGTCAAGGAAATTGAGAAGAAGCAGCCAACCAAATAGGATGAAAACCAGGAAAGTGTGATGTTACCAAAGTCAAGAGAAGAAAGTGCTTCAAGACGGAGGGAGGGGCCAGCCCAGTGGCGTAGTGGTTAAGTTCGCATGCTCCACTTCAGCGGCCGGGGGACCTGGGGTTTGTGGGTTCAGATCCAGGAGCAGACTTACAAACCGCTCATCAAGCCATGCTGTGGTGGCATCCCACACACAAAGTAGGGGAAGACTGGCACAGATGTTAGCTCAGCAACAATCTTCCTCAAGCAAAAAGAGGAAGATTTGGCAACATATGTTAGCTCAGGGCCAATCTTCCTTACCAGAAAAAAAAAAAAGGAGGGAATAGTCAATGTTGTTGAATAATGCTAACAGTTAAGAGAAGTGAAGATCAGATTGGACTACATGCAAGTCACTGGTAACCTTAACAGCAGGGAGTTAAATGCTCGGGAAAGAGATCCTAACTGAGATGGAGTTGAGTAGCAAATAGGAAATGAAAGAATGGAAACAAGACTTGAGACAACAATTTCAAGACTTTTTTTGCCATGAATAGGGCATAGAGAAGTGGAGTGGTACATGGTATCAAGGGAAAATTTTGTGATTGATGATGATAAAATGTATGTTGAGAAACATAGGAGTGATCTTGTACTTACAGAGAAATGTTATAGAGGAAAGAATAGATAAACTACAGGAGCAAAGTCTTAGACAAGATAGAGTAGACTCCAGAAAGGATGGAATGGTTGAATTCAAAAGTCATCTGGGCCTATGATTATGGGTCAATTTCCTTCAGGTTTATACTTTCATGCACATTAAAGAGACTAAAAAGTGATATAATAAAAAATACTTAAGCCTATAATATCTAATCTGCATATCAAACTCCCATCTTCACTATGCTACCAGACAAGTGGAAGGGGCTCTAATCTGCTTGGTTATACAGTCAATGATGGACCACATATATGATGGCGGTCCCATAAGATTAGTGCCATATAGCCTAGGTGTGTAGTAGGCTACGCCATTAAGGTTTGTGTAAGTACAGTCTATGATGTTCGCACAACAACAAAATCACCTAACAAGGCATTTCTCAGAAAGTATCCCCGTCGTTAAGCGACACTTGACTGTTCCAGGACACTGATTCCACCATATTTACCAGTGGGTAGAATCACTGGCTGTTCACAAGTCACATGGAGAGGTATGATTCTCTCCTTGGCTTCTTCCTTCTTTGTCACCGCACTGGTAAGAGAGCAGAGGCTTTACCCACATTAATCCCCCACCTCCCTCTGCCCTTCCTCTCCCTTTCCTTTCCTGATGAAAATCTTTCCTGCAGGTAGGAGGCTCCTGGCAACTCTTTTCTCCCATTGACTCCCTTCTCTTCTCTCTCCTACACTCACCCTATAGAAACAGTAGGTATGTAGAAATAGTAGGGCTTCTTCCATCAATGGAGGCCCCTGTGAGATTTCTCTGTAGCAGATCCTTTTTCTATCTGAAGTGTTATAAATCCTAAAATTCAGATTTAGGTTTAGGAGGTAAAAGATCAATTTTTCCTATCCAGGTTGCCATGGATTGGGGAAAAACGCAAGGATTTTAGGTCCCTTGGACAAACATCAAATACCAATGACAAAATATTATCTCCAAACTCCTTGCCACAAAATACTAACAAAGATAACATGGGATACTTTACTAGAAGACTTAACCCAAATCAAGTTACGCTACATACACCAGGAACAAAATCAAAAAGGATTGATACCTGGGTTCTGGCAGAGAAGTCCCTGGGTTGTAGACTAGAGACAGAGCCCTCGTTCTATCCACGGAAGTTAGAAGATCTGGACAAAAGATGATGTTGTCTTTACTCCCATCAACTTGACCTACTCTATGAAGAATAATATTGGCAAATCCAGGATGTTTTCTTGGACTCTGATTCAGTCCTTAACTAGTTACTACTCTGGGTGGCTTTCCACTTAAGCCACTGCTTTCTGGACCACTATGTTGCCATGCCTGTTCACTTGACTAAACCTTTGGTGTTCTCCCTATGACATCATCATCTTACTCTTTCATTAAAAAAAAAAAAAAAATCCTAGTTTAAAACTCATACTTGGGGCCGGCCCGGTGGCGCAGCAGTTAAGTTCGCACGCTCTGCTTCCGCAGCCTGGGGTTCGCAGGTTCGGATCCCAGGTGCGGACAGATGCACCGCTTGTCAAGCCATGCTGTGGCGGTGTCCCATATAAAGTGGAAGAAAACGGGCACAGATGTTAGCCCAGGGCCAGTCTTCCTCAGCAAAAAAGAGGAGGATTGGCAACAGATGTTAGCTCAGGGCTAGTCTTCCTCACACCAAAAAAAAAAACCTCATACTTAACTAACTTGATAAAATTTCCCTGAAGTTGCTTAAAACCCTTGATAACTATCTCTGGATCCATGAGGACTTTATTTGGCAAGTTGTTCATCTTTTATGAATAATTTTATAAATAAATCACATTATGCCATTTTCTTTATTGGGAAGTCTCACCCAAGACTAGTTTATTGTGTGCGATTTCTTGAGAGCTAGGACCATGACCTACTCCTATCTGATTATCTCTAGGCTCTACACATACAAAACTGCTATTTATTATGCAGTTGAAAGAGATTGCATGTATCATATGAACTAAAAGTCCCCAAAGAGGAAGAGAATTGACAACCCATACTTAAAATTCTGAGTTCCATTTATATATTAAAGTTTGCCAACCCCAACATTTGAACAACCTTTTATTATTTTTTTTACATGGTCTCTAGTTCACTCCTTCTTTTACCATGACTTTCTGCTCTCCCAGCCCAGGTGTTGGCTACTCCAGTGATTAGATCAAAGATGACCTTTTTGTGTGAAGACAGAGGTACAGAAAGTGCTTATTAAAAGTCTCTGCCGTTTGTATGTCATCAGTTAAGAACTTTCCTTTCCCATCTGATAAAGGAACAATGTTCTCCTTTATCATTTTCTTCGGCTTAATGTACTTAAAAGAAAAAACATACATAGTTTTCATTTTTTCTTTATTCTTTCTTTATCTCATTTCTTTTGTTTTGTTGTTAACTGTTGCTTTTCTCTGACTTGAACGTGAAATTAGGCACTAACTCCTCTGCAATTTTTTTGTCCAATAATCTATCTTATATTTTTTGTAGCAATCTTTATTTGAATTGTTAAAGCATTGTATTTACCCATGTGAGATTTCTTTTCCTTTGCCTCTGCAGGTATGTAATAATTATGGTGCCGGCAGAAGCCAATACCCTGTGAAATCCAGACTACTTTTGATCAGATCTCTTTAAGATCTTGAGATTGACGGGGAAAAATATCTTGGTACTTACATGGCGTTTTAGGAACAGAGACAAAAGAAAAGGAAATTGAAGAAGGGTAATCATAAATGGACTTAGAATGCAAGATCAGCCAAAAAGAGCTCAAAATAATTTCTAGGGGTACCTGATGAGAAAGAATGTTGTGAAAATATGAATAAGGATTCAATGAATGGTTGGCTGAATTGAGGAAGTAAAAACCAAAATATGGATTGGTTTGACCCTTTGCAGATCCTTCGCTTTCATCTTAAGCAAATAAGCAAAAGACTCACAAAGATTATATAATAAGAATAGAAAATCAAGGCAATTTGCCAACAACAGGTCTTCTGGCCAGCAAGAACGGTAATGGACTTCTTGTTTCCCAGAGGCTTAGAGATAAGGAATGTGAGATCTAAAAACGTTGGTCAGAGCTCTCAGCGGCCTTATGTATATAAAGTGGGAGATGATCTATGGGTTTTGAATATTATTCCTACTTAGAACATTTTTCTCTCATTTTCCTCTATATTTTCTGAAGTCTCTTCTTTGTTTGCACAATGTTTTAAATCACCCTCCATACTATTCATTACCATCAATCTTTCCTTTCTTCCAATTACAATTACTAACATGTCACACTCCTAAAGGATAAAATTTAGAAGAGCTTTCTTTTCCTACTTAATTTCTCTTCTTTCTACATCACAATATTATCTCTAACATAGTTCAAGAACATGTTTGGTAATTTGCAAAGTTCACTGCCCTTCAAGAAAATGATTGGGAAGAGTTTTCTGTCACTATTAGGCATACATTAACATGGACATGTTTAAATTAACCTTAGAATACTATAGTAAATATTCTATTCTAGTATCTCCATCACCCTTATTCTGACCTTTGGATACTTTTGCATGTCTGACTTCTGTCTACCTAGAAAGCTCAGTACACATTTACTATTATTATTACTATGACTACTACTACTACCATTACCACTACTACTATTACTACCACCATTATTTTTACTTGTTAAGAGTGTTTATCTTTTTCTACTTTTTATTTGGTATATTTTAAAACTTCAAAAAGTTACAATAGTAACATAATAAATACACATATATCCTTCACCTGGAATTACAAATTGCTAACATTTTTTGCCACATTTACTTTATGTCTCTTTCTACAGTAATAATAATAATAATATCCCTATTATCATTCAATAACAATAATAATATCACTATTATCATTTTGTTGAACCATTTGAAAGTAAGTTGTAAGCATTATGGCCCTTTATCCTAAGTATTCAGTATGTATCATCTAAAAACAAGGACATTCTCTTATGCAGCCATAGTACATTTCACTAATTAAGGATAATTAATGTTGATAGACACAGCTATGTAATGTACAGTCCATATTCAACTTTTGCCAATTATCCTAATAATGTCCTTTATAGCAATTTTTTTCCTCCAGTTAACAATCTAATCCAGTATCATATTCTATTATTACATAAGACAGCATCACCTTTCTTTCTCTCATAGCTTAGCAAATAATCTATATTTTAATTTCATACCTCTAGCCATAACCCAATAATTTAATATTCCTGTTCATTTACAGATTTCCTGAATTTGAATTTGTATAAGCATTTGAGGGGTCTATGTCTTGGTCTGTTTTCCCTCATGACTTTCTGATCACTCTAAAGAATCTATGCCCTTAGATGACCTCTGTAACCAATAGTTACCCATATAACTTTTGATCTGGTTTCCTTCCCCTAAGGTTTACAAACTCTTCCCAAAATCCCTTTCTGTTCACGGATGTGGGCAGTGTAATTATCCCCATCCTCTATTATTACTAGAAAAACACATTACAACCCAGGAAAGCCAAGTATGCAGGTCTACATCATTTAGCCATCTAGATGTCCATCATCAGGATGCACCAATCTTGAAAAATTCAGCTCTTTGAACTTACATGACAAAGAGAATACTACTCAATTTCCTATCTACTTCTCCTTGCCATAAGTCTCGTTTGACCAGCTCAGTATATATCTTAGCAATATCATTGTGTGTGGACACGGGATCACGCAAATACACAGAAACAACAGTATTAAATATAGGCATAACATTTCTGGAGGTTTCAAAAAGCTATACCTAAAATCTTGAATTCCCAGGCTTCATGACTTGCAAAATACATACCAAGGCACTATGCCTATGAGCATCACACTGCCAGCAGTACTCAATGTATTGAAGACCCATCTAGTATAGAATTAAGGGATCCTCAAAATCCAGCTTAAAGATGCTTCAGGACAATTGCTGCTGTGTATACACAGTGCAAACACATAATGAGGAGCTACAGCTGTGGAATTAGACAACTTGAGTTCAAATCCCAGATGCTACTTTACCAGCTATATGACCTTGAGCAAATCACTTCACCTTTCTCATCTGTAAAATAGGGATCATACTCTATAGGTTAAAACAATTCATATAAAAACTTTGCAACATGCCTGGCACAGAGCAAGTCCTCAGTAAGTGTTAATATCAAAACAGTGGGTGTGGTGGACTTGCTCTTGGCCTAGTTTTATTAATTCCACCAACCAGTGTCTGCTGAACAGTCCCTTTCTTTCCCCGGAGCTGTGTTGTACACAGTATAATGCAAATCACTAAGATGGAGTCCCAGCCTCACTGGACATAATATCTAAATAATCACGCATAAAGGTCATGTAGCCCAACCTCTCATTCAATGCTTTTCCCTTTACAATATCTCTAAGGGATGATTAACTAAACACTACTTGAACTCTTGCAAGACGAAAATTCATCAAGTGACAATTTTGGGAAAGTAGGCATTATGAGAAAATTCATCCTTATTAGAAAATTCATCCTTATTCTGAACTATATTTACCTCCCTATAAAAATGTCTATCCACTAGAAAGAATAACAACTAGTATTTACTAAGTACTTATGTATCATGCAATTTACATGCACTATCCTGTTATCCTCTCATGACACTGTATAACATCACGAAACAAGTTCTGCTATTCCCCCATTATGCTATCCCCGTTTTGGACTTGATTACTTTGCACGTTATTTCAGAGTTGTTTTTCAGTGCTTCATTGGTGCTTCATCTGAAGGCAGACCAGGACCTAGATTTCCTCTCACTTGTTGTCATACATTTTAACATATTACTCTGAATTATTTCTCCAAATTTTCAAGCATAATTGATAAATGCTGATAAAATTCCCAAAGGAAATATGTAATATTCACTATTGTAATCATAAACACATATAAACATGCTATTATAATGCATATTTATTATTTTAATGTCTGTTCATGCCTTTCAGTGAAATTTTCTAACATTATAATCTCGTGATATCATTCTCACTCTCCGCATAGCCACACACTGAGGTAGTTTAGACAAACTATATAGTTCCTTCCTTTCCAGAAGGAAAAAAACCTCTTGACTTATTGGATAGAAAAGTTACAAATTATCCCTCCAAAGCACAGATCATAAACTTGACCCTCTTTTTAGTTTTTTATTAGGACTGAAATAATTGATACTGACAGAACAAAGAGAAGATTCTTAGAACCATAAAAATCACTTTGCTGCTACCAATATAACTGAATCCTACCTCTAATGGATTATGTGGCCAGGCCAGCCTCATAATAACATCTAGTAACTAACTCTGTCCATACGCTGGTGTTCAATGACCAAAGGCCCCATTTAATTAAGAAGATGGATTTATATGTGCTAATAATTCAGGTTAAAGCTTTGAGACCATAGTATTACTCAAGCTAAAGAAAAAAATCTTTCTAGACTACCACCTTTTTTCTTATTGAATATACCTCCCATTTCTGTAAGATATCTGGTCAAAAGTATACTTATAATATGATATGCTTTAAATATATGAAATGATAATATTATTTAGCACATGTTTATATAATTCACATCAGGATAAGTGTCTTCAATTTTAAAACAGACCTTCTTAACAAAGAGGGATTATTAATCTTGTGAAAATCTGATGTTGAGATAATTCTACTTATCAGACACAGACATGGAAAAACATAGCCAGTTTAACTTAGGAGCAAAGTTATCTAGAAATAACTTAATGGGCCCCATCATGTGCGGTTTTATATATTTTATTATTTGCTCTAGTCATAAATCATGACATGTATACCCCTGGCTAAAACATCTTCTGGGAATAAAGCTCCTTCATTACAAAGTTAATGTTCAAAAGTACTTTGTAAATCAAATGAAACAGAACCATGGGGCCTCACAGCCACGCGCTTCAAAAAGTTCCCAGGTCAAAGCCACACATTGCCTTGAGCTAAACAAAGGGAAGAGAAGTGACTAGCCCTAGTTCTATCTCCTAATGCTGAGATGTATTTTTGTGAGCAGCTGTTATACACCAGGCACTTTGATGGGCTGTGCCAATACAACAGTGCACCAGATAGTTGTATTCAGCTTCCTCCCACTGTAGTGATTACTCTTCACTTTAGGTGCCCCTGGGGTCTCCAGCTCTCTTTATCTCTTTTTTTCTATATCCTATCAGAGCATAAGAAAATCTGACATCAGTCATTTACATCCTTGTGATTGACCTACTGAAGATACTTTAATTAGACATACTGAAATTAAACATGATATGTTCATCCAGCATTTGTGTTCTAAGTTTTTCATCTCTGTTAATAGAATAAAAATAGATGGCCCATCCAGCTGAGGCTAGACAAAGCCCACTCCCCGGAACTGTGGGTAATGAGTTACCTGCTGCCAATGTCTTCTTCCAAAAGCCAAAGCTGTGGCCCAAGTCCCCTCAGCATAATTCCTTTCTCCAGAAATGCTTCCTTCCTGGCAGAGCACAAGTCAAGCCTCACCCCCACTTAATCTCATTTCAGCCAAACCTACTCTTCTCTCCCTGACTTTGAAAATTCAGGGAGAGCATAGGTAAAATCTTGGAAAAGGGAAAGAGGAGATATACATTCCACATTCTTCTAGACAGGGCAAAATACAGTCATTTTAATAATGGAAGTCGGGAGAAGAGGAATTGGAGAGAAAGAATGTTGCTATATTCTTAACTGAGTATTCAGTTTCATAACAAAATAAATCAGGAATACAATAAACGAAAAAAAACTGTGCTCCTCTCATTTGCTTAGTATAAATACCCAGTACTTGGAGTCACACATCAACATTTCAATTTAACTTTTGAATGCCTATAACACATACGTTAGTCTAATAAGGCTCAAAGTGATAAGAGTATATGAATCAGCAGGTAAAAATCACAGGACCTTAGAGTAATTTAGATGGCTTTAGTAGTAAGCACTAGTAACCACAGCAATTAACTCTCATCTCCTTAAAAAAAATTCTCCTTATCGTATATTCATCCAACTTTCCTTCCTTATTGTGACTTAATATAAAAATACTCTCCTTATGATATCTATCCAACTTATCTTCCATGCAGAGGTTTAATATCTCTTCATAATATCCCCTTAATAAAGAATTAACTGCATTTGTGGAAACTAAACAAATGGTTATGTTAAAAGATGCCTCTCCAGCGATTCCTCAATCAGTATCTAGAAATCTTTACTCCTAGATCTGTCACTAGCTAACAAGAAAACTACCCTAGATTAGAGATGGAAAGTCTAAGAGAAATAATTCAATATCGTAGAGCACGCCTGCTGATTGAATTATGTAAAATGCCAGAACTTCCAGACACAATTAAAAGGCAACTAATGTCAATTCAATGTTTTCACAAGTCGGTACATCATTCTGCGTTCAGAATTAGCATGGTCCTTCATTTTGAGATATTATAGTATCATTTGGGTATGGAATAAGATGCTTCCAATTTTAACCATTAATTCATCAGCGGGAGTGAATTAACTAAAGAATAAACTTATAAAAATGGGGACAGTCTTACACCTAAGCTTTAACAAAGGCTAAAATTATTGCTGGCGTATTGTTAAATCATCAATCATTTTGGAAAATTCTGAGGATTCCGAACAGCAGGGAAAACTAAATGGAGGGAGGAATTAAACTAAGTTGTTCGCTTGAAAAGTGCCTACATTTACAAATTCCCAAATGAAACCAAGGAGTCTCTGACTTGCTGTGAACATGGAGGCCAGAGCCCAGGCCACCGGGTAAGAGTCTGTGGTTGAGTTCATCAGTCTATCTCCTTGGGAGGCCACTCTGAATGGACTAAGAGAGAAATGATTTTTCTCCTCCTTTAAGCAGTATGGTTTGATTTGGGGGCTTCCGCCCACTATATTTTGCTAAATAAACAAAAAACATGACGCTAACTGCTGCTTGTTGATTTTACGGGATGAATATCTGAAAATGCCTTTTTACGGCAAAGAGAATCCTTTTTAATCCCAACTTCTGTTATTTATATTGGTCACTTCTACAAACTATTTCAGAGATTGTGTGTTATATTTAATTACCTATTTAAAATATTGAAATTGAATATCTGACCACGGAATTTATTCCATTCCTTGAATTTGCTACCCTAATAGAGGTTTTCCATCTACTGGAAGGAGTTTTATCTGGTTTCAGCAAACACATTCTGAGCAATGTAAGCTGGGATTTCTAGTGCTCAAATCTAAAACCCTGCCTTTTATAGCACCATTCCAAAATCAAATGAGATTTCGAATATTAGCTGTGGAAAGAGTAGACTTGCAAATTGAAAGGCCAATAATCTCCCGCTTATATATCACTGGATCAAAAATGACCATATATTAGCTTTGTCCTGTGAGTTAATGAGATCACCAAACCTCACACTGAAAACATCCCAATTGCCCTAATGCCCAACAAACAGGAAATGGCAGGCCAGGGCCCTCCTTTTACCAGCACTTATGAACTGGGCTGGCCTCATCAGAGTGAGTACTCAAGAAGTTTGGAAAGCTGAGAGCAAGTTGAGATAATAGAGCCCAGGACAGAAAAGTTCAATGGAGAAGTGACAGGGAAGGAGAGTAAGCCAAAGAAGAGAATGGGAAGGACTAAATGTGAGACCGGTAGGAGCAGTAATGATCAGTGCCCTAGAAGGTCAAAGACGGAGACTGCGAGGCATCCAACCTCCAGAATTCAAGTCGGCTTCTAAGGACACACGATACAATGAGTGGATTGCCAGTTGGAGATAGTTGCTGTCTAAGTGAACATAAAATAAATTTTTTTAAAATAATCTGTAGATCTGAGGGTTCTATAAAAGCTCTCACACTTGCTTTGGCCAGTAGAACACATCTTTGTCAACCCTGTACAATCAAGCATCCACCTCTTTTGGACTCTTGCTTCACGGATATATATAGAGAGAGAAAGAGATTTATCAAGACAGACACAGTCTCTACATCTGATTATATGTAAGTTTGGAGGCTAAAGTTTCAGGCAGTTTAGTCACCGTGAAATAGGGTTTTCCAATCTCTTTAATGGACTCTGACACATTAGTTGAATCTAAGGTCTTTACTAATTTGTACTCAAGATGAGTATGTATAAAATTTCCCTGAACCTCTTTCTTTTCACTGAACTTTTCTTCCTGATTATAATTTAAATAAAAAGTCCCATAATTAATTTTCAGAATGTAAATGTCTCACTCCTACTTGCCATGAATCATTTTTTAATTGCCCTATTTCTTGACCTAGTAATTATTGCTTGTCTGAATTACATTAGTTTTCCCCTCCCCCAATCATGCAATCTAGACAATATGTCATAACATTATAAAAATTTACAAGTATATCTTACAAACCAAAATGAAAAGCTATTTTTTATAAATATACTCAATTATTATTTTATGGATGCCTTTATCTAGCAACCATCTATTCAACTTTCATGTAAGAGAGCTCCAAATGAGTCTTAAATCTGGAGAATAAAGTCTCCATACCACTAATGCCATAAAGATTGTCTTAGTAAAATGTAGCTCATATATATCAGGAAATAAATGTATTTTAAGTGTCCCCAACTTTTGAATAACAGTATACAAATGAAAATTTCCACTTAGTATCAGAATTCTGGATTCAAGCTAAGCCCAGTATATAGGAATCGGTGCCGATTATGCCTATTCTTTGCCCACAACATACCCTCCCATCTTCTTTTTTCTGAAAAAAATATTTTAACTTAGGTTTTAAGAATATGCAAGTGGATAAAACAGGCTATAAACCACACTCTGAGCAACACCTATTCATCAATTATTTAAATTAATTTTGAGAAAATCAGAGGAGGGAAAAATTGATTTTGGACAATGGCTCTTCCTCCTTCCCATACTCTCGCAGCACATGGCCCACACAGCCCCTTAGAATTCTGTATGGCCTGTTTTCCCTAAAGCTATCTGTCTCTTCCTTTCCTTTGTAAGTGTTTCAGAAGCAAGAACTAGATGTCATTTATTACTGTACCTTCCACAAAATGTTAGCACATGGCCTAATGGCAAAAGGCAGCGTGTTGTGATGGAAACACTGTGGCCTTGGGAGTTAAGAGCTGGGTTTGAATCTCAGACATGTTCTTTATTCCTCTGAGCTTAATCTGAAGTGTCAGTATGAGGACTGTGAGGACATAAAAGTAAAGTTCAAAAAAGACATGTTACCCAAATATTTTAAAACCAAATAATTTGGCAATACTTCCACCCTAGGGCCACTGCAGCAAATGATTTTTTGGGGGGGGGGTGGTGAGGAAGATTAGTCCTGAGCTAACATCTGCTGCCAATCCTCCTCTTTCTGCTGAGGAAGATTGGCCCTGGGCTAACATCCCATCTTCCTCTGCTTTATACGGGACGTCGCCACAGCATGGCTTGACAAGCGGTGCACCTGTCTTCGCCCGGGATCCGAACCTGCGAACCCAGGCCGCCGAAGCAGAGCGTGCGAACTTCACCACTAGGCCACCGGGCCAGCCCCACAAATGATCGTTTAAAGTGTACATTTGGTGATATGGTCACTCACAATAGACAGATTAAAATGTTTTCTATATATTTGGGAAGCCAAAGAGAAAAGGAAAAAAACGTACATAAGACATCACTAAGGTCATAGATGAAGTGGAGACAATAATAATTTAAAATTTCATCAAGGACCTAAAAATCCTAAAAGACATACTAAGAAATATTTTAGTAAACATGCAATATTCAAGAAGCCTGACTTTCAAAGTCCTTGAACGATATAAATGTAATTGGAGATACACATTCATCCTTGAGCACTTTATAAATCCCTTGACAAAGTAAACAAGCAAAGAGAAAAATACTGGCCAAGAGTTCTTTCTCCCACGATAAGTGCCCTAGCACCCTCCAAAGCTCGGAGCAGAGCTGGATACCTTTGGAAATATGGTTAGATAATAAAATAAACAGTTATACCAGAAGAAAACAAAGCAAAATGAAAGTTTAATTTGTGACCCCAGATCTAGGTGTCACTCTCCTGACTTCTAGCCCAAGGAACTCTGCACCAAAATTCTAGGAATCAGTCAATAAAATGTATCAAATTTTAACTGAATGGCACAAAGATGCCACTATTACAAATGGGTTAATTAAGACTGCTACTTCCATATTTGGACATAATCAGTCCTCCCCCACATCTATTCACTCACAGGGGAAGATCCTTTTGAGGAAAGGAACTGTGTTTTATTTACATAGTATGCCTTCTTCACCCTCCAAGAGTCTAGGATTACGATATAAACAGGCTTTTAAATAATGTGAATAAAATTAAAATAAATGAATATAATAAACAGAATGCAGCAAGAAACAAAGCTAAAATCTGAATCCTTCTAAATGAAAAGAAGAGCCTGCTATCGTCACAGTATCTCGATATCACTAATAGTAATAACCCTCTAGGGCATTATAACTTTTCAGCAGGTATCAGACATAACACAAATTCAATACAATCAGTTAGATGTAACATACGGACTTAGTAGCACCAATATAAAGATCAGTTAGCCCAGATCCAGTATAATTATTGTCACCCCACAATACCGTACAACTTAAGGAGACAGAGAAAAAATTTTGTTAGGGCAAATTCTACCTCTACTTAAATAAATGCTTAGCAATTCATATCCAGTATGATTTTACTTCTAGATACCTTGAAAGTTATAACTGAGTCTCAGATCTAAACTATACCCAATTGACAAAACCAAATATTATCTCTATATACTCTATAATATACTATAGGATTTCCAAGAATATTATACAAACACTCATTCATATATACAGAATCTATTACAGTCAAGCTTGCAATTTCTATAGAGCATTACTTTGAAAGTTCATTTTTCAAAAGGAATTCACATAACTACAAAAGTAGATGTAATCTATACCTTAAAATAACACTAATTAATGATATTATTTATGTGATGTTGCTAGAGAGATCAGTATTATGTCTAGCACATATATGTAGCAAACTGGGAAACTTAAAGATCTCAAGAAATGTGCAAATTACTTTGAAAAGTCCTGTATTATAACTAATATAGAACTCTGTGTCACTTAGTATCTAAATATGTAAAAACAATATTTTAGTATGGAGATTAACAACCTCTGTCCTTTAGGAAAGCATCAGCCTGATCAAGTTGTTCAAAGAACCTGAAATTTGACTCATTCTGCAGATAGTTTCCTGTATGATGAAAGAATCCAGCCATGGGCCAAAATGAAACAAACCTTAGTGCCAAAATAGGGCCAGAATAAGGTGGTTCTTCAGTTGCTTTCATTCTCTGCTAAGTTGGAAGGACACAAAGCTGAATAAAGCACGCGTTTGTTCTTAGACAACTGTGGAATTTCCACTGCTCATCATGGTGATCTAGCTCTTTTGTTTGCATTTTGATCAGCTCAGAAGAATCAGTTCAGAATACAGATGAAAATTGTGAAATGACCAATATTAGAAAAAATATCCTGATTCAAATCGTCTGTCTGCATATTATGATGATGGATGAGAGATCAGAAATCATTAGATCATCAGAAATCATTGTTCGGTTGAAATATGGAGGATGGGTTTGTCTGATAATGATATGAACTGACCTGTGGGGTTCCATAGACCAGTAGCATTTAAACTTTAGCATGTATAAGGTTCACCTGGAGAGCTTGTTACGCCACAGATTCGTGGGCTCCATCCACGGAGATTCTATGTCAGTAGGTCTGGGGTGGAGCCCACGAATTTGGTTTGCCAACCAGCTTGCAGGCGATGCTGATGGCTTTGGTCTGTGAACCAACTACACTTTGAGTACCACTGCCATACACTGTCTTAGCTTCTGGGATAGGCCACCTCTGCATTCTAGGACCCCACCACAATCCAGCTCTGGTCACAGTTAAGTCACATGAAAGAACTCTAGCAAAAGTTGAGAAATATGCATTAAAAAGGAACCTTGAAATCCTTTTGCAATATAGTTACTGAAATCAACCCCATAAATGCTGATTTTCTAGCTTGAGCTCTGTGACACACTGGGTTATCTCCAATTATCTCCAGGGGTGATATAACAGTTTCACAAAATTAACTTTACTCCATTTTAATTGAACAAGGTTCACATCTGGAAAATGAATGCAAAATTTGTTGGTTGAAGTGAAAGTAAAGAACAGCTGAATCCATTAACTCTGCTCCTATAACCTAAAGCTCTTTGCTTAATTTTGTTAAATTCATTAAGGATTTTGCTTTTAACTTGGACCTTGTGCCTCATTCTAATAGAGTGGCAAAATCTATGGTCAACTTGCAAACTATTTATGGAAGGGTAATTACAAACATATAAAGGTTCTGATGAACCCAGTAAGAGGCAGTGGCGGGTGGCCCGGCCAGTCTACGGTTAAAGAGGTAGACAACTTACACATCCTTCCTTTCACTAACATATTAGCTCCAAAATGAGTCACTGAGAACTAAAATGATAGGTCTTAAAAACAGATGATTGATTTCCATCTTCAGGCTAGTGGTAATTATTTTTTAAAAGAATGTATTTTTCCTAAGTGGCAGAACATCTTTCTAGAAACAAATATAAAACATAATTTCCAAGTCTTCAAAAAAAAAGCTTATTGTAAATATATGAGAAAATATTACTCAATATTTTCCCTGAATACATTTTTGCAGCTAGTTATGAATTTCTAATGTCTTGTCTGTTTTTAAAAGTCAAACAAGACATGAAATAAATGCTTAACACCTGCTTATCACAATGCTATGAGATTTAAGGTTTACAAAAAAGCAAAAGAGACATAAGAACTCTTTTTTTTCTGTTCTTAAAATGCTTACATTCTTCACAGGGAGACAAAGCTACTGTGTATGTAGAAAAAATATAGAAAACAAGTGTCAAAATGCCTGACACTGACTATTATTGCAATAGAAATATAAAAAGGAGTAATTACTGCAGATTAGAAGAATAGA
Source organism: Tapirus indicus (assembly GCA_031878705.1). Lineage (NCBI taxonomy): Eukaryota > Metazoa > Chordata > Mammalia > Perissodactyla > Tapiridae > Tapirus > Tapirus indicus. The sequence goes on from CM062935.1 coordinate 33,239,581, forward strand.
GGAAAGCTTCTTGGAGGTCATGGGACTTCCACTGGACCTTTGCAGTGTGAAAGATTTAGATGAAACAGGGGAAAAGGCAGGATGCTATATGAACAAAAGCAAGGAGCAGGGACTCTAAGTGAATGCGTGTGCTGGGGGCAGGGGTGTAGGAAAAGCAGTACTGCCTTGAGGAAACAGAGGCTCTGAATGGGCTGGAGAGTAGGAGAAAAAGTTTGGGAAAGGAAAAGTAATGCAAATAATGGAAAGTCCTAGAACCAAGGCAGAAGAACCTGGACTTGATGAAGCAGGTAATAGGGAGCCACAGGAGATTTTACACCATGATGAAATGTTGTCAATTGTTTTTGAAAGATCAAGCTGGTAAACTTGAGGGAGGAGAAATTACAAGCAGGGTGAAGTGATAAAGAGGAGAAACAGATGTAAATTCAAGACTCATTTCTAGAAAATGCAGGTAAGAAATAAAAATGTATGGGGTAAAGAAATATACGCTAAATACATTACATGGGGAGGGGTAAGCCACAGCAACTACAAAGAAAAAACAAAAACCCAAATATGGACCAGAGGAAATCCTTTGCTGTCTCTTAAAGCAGGAAGTTATTTCTGTATTTAAAAAAAATCTAGTTCTTTTATATAACAGTTTATGTGTATAGTCTGTGAGAAGGTCAATATTCATAGCACCTAGCTTTACAAGAAGTGCAGCCTGAAGGAGATGAAAAGCAACACAACTGTTTATAGTTTCTTAGATCACAGGTCCTTTCGATCTAACAAAAAAAGAAAAAGGAATGAGAAAGAATTCACTAAATGTGTGTAATGACTCAAACAGAGCTGTATCTAAATGTTACAAGTTACCAGTCAGTCATTTAATAAATATGTAATGAGGACCCATCATGTATAAGTCAACGTATTAGGAGCAATGGACAAGGCGAACATCCCCAAGGTCAGCTGATAACTCCTCTAAGCACGACAAACACATCAGAATCTGTCCCACCCTTCTAAAGCAGTCACAAACTAGAAAACCAAGCACCAAAGGGAAATCATCGCACTCTCTTGAACAATAACAAAACTGCTTTATCATTTACTAGAGAAAGTCTGAATTACAGGATGACAAGAAAAGTGGAATTCTCTTGAAAGCAGAAAGTTTAACCGGCTACTTGTTACAATTCCCTTTCATAAAAACTTTCACATAAGGAGTTTATAGTATCGCTTTTATAGTTCAAAAAGATGTAATCAAAGTAGGTGTTGATTACCAAAGAGAAACAAGGAAAGAGGGAGACAGGGCATGCTTAATCTCTTCCCGAGTTACCCTTTCAATAAGAGAAGCATACGTTTTCGCCAGTTCATTACAGAACCTGATGATATTTACATGTTCAAACACATACTCCATGTAAATGAATGTATTATGATTATTATAATTAAGCTCCTACCTGAAATTTATAATATATGCTGAAATAAATTGCATTTCTTTATTTTATTTTGCAGTCTCCTAAATTGTATTGGTCGAAGTGCCTTTGGGCATATTCCCTACATGTAAAATCTAAATGGCAAAAGCAAATAAATGAATGGGCTTGTGAGCAACCTCTCTTGTCATTTCTGGTTTTTCTTCAAACAGAGGGAAATAAAATAAGAAAATAAAAGTAAGAAAAAATGGGTGACTTTAACAGCATCTCTAAATTTTAGGTACTCACTGATGAGAAAATTAAAAATTAAGTTTGTTTGACAAAGGCATAGTGAATGGAATTATTTCTGTAAAAATTTTGTGTATACTGCTCTATAGTGGTCCAACTTTTTTTCAAGTTATGGGAATTTTCTACATTCTAAAAAATAAAAAAAAACTTATTATGAACATCAACAGACTGACTAACCAAAATAAAAAAATAAAAATAGAATACCATAATATTGGACTAAAGAATTCTTGCCTGAAGAATTTTCGGTGCAAAACTCCTTAGCATAGTATGATGCAAGAGTACGCATGACAAATATATATATATTCAACTCTCAGCAGCTAAAACAAAATTAAAAAGTAATAGCACAGGCCAATAGTGATTTACCAAACCAAAGCTCCAAATGTCCTTGGCAACATATTTTATTTTGCCAAATAAAAACAGCAATGATGCTAAAAACTGTTAATATAGAGAACAAAGTTTTAAATAACTTTAGAATGTCACTTTAAATCTCCCATCTTTTCAATGAGTAAATTCTCATGTTAAAATAGTGTCAATTTTTATATTATTAAAATTACAATAACATGTTACATCCGGATCTATAGACACTTTAAAACATTTGAAGTACAGTTTTTAAGTATCGTCCTACAATGTATAATGTTCAAAATTCAAGAGTTGTACTGCTTCTCATTTTAATGGATGTGGTCTTGTAGTACAATTAAATGCATCAGATGGAACACAATTAAGGAATGGAACAGTAGTATCTGTTTTATCCTCTTTGAATATACAGATGTTAAATGATCATACCTCACCAGTACATGCCTATTGCAACTCATGTTTCACTTTCCAAATACTCAGGGTTTAAAACAGAGCAGACTGCACTTTTGATAACATCTGCTACAACAAATAACAAAAAAAGAGTGTGAAGTCTGATGAATGTTTAAACAGAACATTTTTTATGGATCAGCTAAATCTTTTCTGCTTTTTAATTAAAAGTAAAGAAAATGGAACTTAATTATCCTGTAAAGATTAGCTTGTGGGCATCTTCCTGTAAATTACTTCTAATTGAAAGCAAATTGTCAAGTGACATTCAAAGTACTGTCCTTTAAAACACAGCTGTTCTACTGCTGATTTCAGTGCATTGCAGTGTTTTCTTGTTACAATATGGCATATTTGAATATTTCAACAATTTCACTGGTTTTGTATAGATTTCCATTTAACATATCTTAATCACATTCCTTCGTGTAAAAAAGTTAGCATCCTAAGTGATTTGCCGCATCTTGAATGAGCCTATCACGAGAGCTCTCCACTGAGGGTTTACTGTTTTAGATTTGTTTACTTCAAGTATCACTATGTCTGGACAATAATGATCCAGGAAGTGGTGGTTAGACTCATTAGACTACTGTCATAACCCAACTGTTTATGATATCTGTATAGTTAAGTCATAGTTTATTGATGCTTTAAAATACCTTAAAAGTTTAAGTGAAATTCATACTAGAAACTGAAAACAAACAACTTCTCAGAATTTAGCACTGAATAAAAACTCAATGAAAATTTTAAAATAAACACCTAAAGGGCACTATGAAGACAGCTAACACAGGAATTCTAATGTAGGACTTTCATATGAAGCCTGATAAAAAGCAAACGACTAACACAAATGCATTAGCCCAGTAAACTATTTTTCTGCTTCTACTCACTTACATATTTATCCATCCACTAACTACTGTTGATTGGTTACCCTTCCTTAGCCCTGGACTCAACTCTGGAGACATAGCAAGAAATAAAATCAACAGAGTCCCAGCTCTAATGGAACTTACACTCCAGAAGAGGGAGAACAAAAATTAATCCTAGATAATTCCCGGGGTCACGGACTGTTCGGGTTCCTGGACATAGACTGTTGAAAACAATCCAACAAACAAGTCCTTGCTTGCATGGAGGATACCTGTTTCAGGTGATGATAAGTGCTTTGAAGAAATATAAATCCAAGTAGGTGACAACCAGTGAGGAAAGGATGCAGCATTCTATAAGGGGTAGTCAGGGAAGGCCTCACTGCCAAGGTGAGGTTTGAACAGAACCTGGGGTGGATTTATGATGCAAAGGAGGCACTCACACCGTGCAGTGTGACAGTCCAGGGAGTCCCTTCAGAAGAATTAGGAAGGCTTCCCGGAAGAAGAATTTTGATAGTCCAAGAAAACAGCTTGAGAAAGGCCCAAGTTAGGAAGTAAAAGATTATTAACCATAATGTTTGAGGATTTACAGGTTTGCTTACCTAGTAACATGACTCAAACCACAAACCCAACTAATACCCAGTGTACTTCCCCAGGTAAGTAAATTATGCTCCCAAGCTGCATAGTGAGCTCAAACCCTATGCAATACATTTATCTCATTTTTACATAAAGATACACTAATGTTCTCCAGAGAGAAAGAATCTGTATGAGTTGTCCTAACTGGAACTGACTGGCATAAATAGGTAGGTAGGTAGGCAGGCAGGCAGACAGATCAAGTTGAAACGTTAACATTTAAAATTTTCTTTTTCAATAAGCAACAAGGCATTCTATAACAATGCAGGACAAAATCTTAACCAAAATTTGGGCTCTGCTTTTTATGGCAATATTTGCAGAGACTGTGAGAAAGGATAACTAGAAAGCAACATCCTCTCACTCTTATGTGCTCCAGCATATCAGCATGTCCAGTATATGAAAGGGAAAAGAAAAATGGAAACTTTGGAAGGTTTTTAAAGTCACATCAAAAGAACTGAAAAACAAAATGCAAAACAAAGGAGTATTGCCGGGACTTGTTTACAAATTAAAGTCGTGCTCTTCCTTTGTGTTGAAATGATGTGGGCTTACATGTTGCCAATATCATAAACACCGTTAATTATCTTTAACGAAATTCACTGAAGGGGGTTTAAAATAAAACCTATGCCCTAGTAATTATATAAATTATAAGTGAGATTGTTACCACATAGAAAAATACACATTTTAAAGCACATAATGAAAGAAGCAAACATATTTTAGTTAGGTATTTAAAAGTTGTTACACAAAGCTTCTACTAAGTGCACGAAATCAAAATGTCATTTTATGAAGGAACATATAAAACATCCAGCAATGGGCAAAATCAACACAACACTATCTACTGTGCATCCCAGGCTTGGTCCCAAATTTAAGATGCACAAACTTTAGAAGATTAAGCACCAGTTGGCCATAATTCAGTTCAGCTTTAAAAGTCTTTCTAAATTAGCAGCTTTGTCACTTCAGCATGCATGAAGGGCTTATTAAAACCCAGATTCTGGGGCCCCACCCCTGGAGATTCTGAATCAGGAAGTCTAGAATAGAGTTCAGGAATTTGCATTTCTAACAAGCCCCCAAGGAGATGCTGAGGCTGCTGGATCCTAGGGAAATGACAATCTTTTTGGCTAAAGCATTTCTCCATTAATTAAATACTATAAGTTTTGCTTTTATATGAACCATTTTATCTAAAGAGGAAAATGATCTCCCATGTTTTTCACAACAATAATTTAGAATATACATTTTAAAGGAGACAAATATTTGGTTTGGGAAATGAAGAAATATCTTTCCTATTAAATATTCCAATTTCATTATTTACACTTCTAATCAGCAATATTATCCGTAAACCAAATGTAATCATTAAATAGGTGAAGATAGTGGATGCAATTTCACAGCAGCCTGGATCCCAATGAAAAGACACCCAGTCAGAATCTTTTATTTAAGTACAAAATTGAACTTGTACCTAAATATTCTAGTTAAATTTGACATATATTTCACTACTTTGGAGTAAGATAAAGTATAGTGATTTTTATATCAGGGAAAATGCAAATCAACTTTGTAAACTCCAAAAGTCACCAACAAATAAATGAATGAATGAATGGATAAACAGTATACTAATATGCTAAAATATCCATTAAGAACTTATTGACCTGCTCAGTACCCAGAAGAAATTAGAATTTGTCTAATGTTTTACATGCTCTCCCCTACTTTGAGAAAGCCATCTCTCCTTTCTTCTTACCCATAAACTTCGACTTTCTTCAACTTTCAGCTCAAGATTCAGTCAATACAACGCCTCCCTAGCTCACTTCAATATACACTACTCTATCCCTTTATTTATCTGATTATTTCTTCTCTGAATATTTTTACTACTAAAGTATTTCATAAACTTTAGAGTGGAACCTTCTTTCTCTTTGTGTTCCCACAGCAACCAGGATAAATGCTCAATAAGGAGCAGTTTGACATGTTTTTTTCCATTTTCAAACCCACCCCAGCCCTGGAAATCATTATTGCACACCTGAACCGCTTTAACAGACTCCCAGAGGGGTTGCCTGCCTTCAGCCTCTGTACAAATTATTGCTGGACGATATCACTCCCTGCCCAAAAACTTACGTTAACATTCCAAAATCAATGAATTCTAGAATTTCTAAGGATGTGAGAACTCTAGAAGTCTAATACCAAAATGATAAAAATTTTTTTCTCTATCCTTTCCTTCTGTACCCTAACTTCATAAAAAGTAAAGTATATCCTTTAATCCACTAATCTTACTGCTTGAAATTTATCCTTTTAGAAAAACATAAAAGTACATGACTATATGTACCGATGTAGTCATTGCAGTGTTAGTTACCAAAAGTGGATATATTTTTTTGAATGTTTTGATAAATTATAGCAAATCAGCTGAGAGACTACAGAACAGAAACAAAAAATGAAAGTCAAGAAGACCATGTAGAAATATGGACATTTCTTCTTATAAGCATAATAAATCAGTACTATGATTACATATAAAAATATAAACATATAGAAAATAAAAACAATGTATTAGAGTAGTCAGGGATATTTTTTGTTTATATTATTTTTGTAAGAAACTGGGGTCAGTACACATCAAATACAGACTTCTCCATCTTCTACATCTCCATCTCTGGAATTATACAACGTACGTAATGGGCTTTATCATTTAGAATGATGATGCAGAGTTTCCCTAAGGTCTTAAATTATCATAAGTTTCATTATGTTCACCTTAAAGTGAACATAGCTCTTCACTGAGAATTTCAGTGAAGATTGTAATAAACCAGAGTTTTGGGATAACCATCAGTTACGTTCAATTAATCAAAATACCCCATGGTTCATTCCAGGTTTTACCTTGTATTGTGCAAGGATATCTATGAGCAGATGGGTTTTGTTGTCACTTTCTTTGTTACAAGGTTTGTATACACAGACCGCATTACTCAGGCCCTCAGAACTGAATGGGAATTGAGCAGCTGAAGTCCAGGGATTCCTTTGAAAAGGAACGTCTTCCAGCTATGTTTCTTTTTTCATATGGATATAACTATGGATGAATAAAAGCCAGAATAGCTCCATGACTGACTTATTCTCATTTCAAAATTCTGGCATTAAAAAAATATCCAGTGCCTAATCAGTTAATATTAATACGTTCAAAGACTTTGCATGTCTACTAAATAATAGTAGTGGAACAACCTTATAGTGGAACCATTTAAACCCAGGCTCCTTGGGCTCATTTATCATCTTTTTCTGTAACCCCATAATAGTTCTTTTGGAACTGAGGAATAAGATAAATGGATCCCTGAGAGACAAATATTTACAAACCTTTTGAAAATGCTTTTCAAGTAGGAAAGGAAATATTCCATTATCTAGGCTGGTCATATGAGAATTCACTACACAAGGATCAAGTAGAGTGTGTGCTATTCAACCTCATAATCATTTGCAAATAAAATCAACCAATTCCAGATTTCAAACTTATAAATGAAATTCCAAATCCCAGTCATCTTTTTACATAATTACAAAGGGGGATGCTGACTTCCTAGTCTTAAATGGATTATCTAATATGTGGATCATCTACCAGTACCTTTATTGGTTTAATGTTGTGCACCACCCATCACCCAGCCCTCAAAAAGAAATGAACTGGAGTTAAAATGCAAAACACATCAATGGTAAATTCCAATCCCTGAGTTTCACATGGTTGCAACACAGATTAGCCATTAATATGCTTTTCTTCTTAACTGGAATAAGAAACATTTCTTCTATAGAAAACAAAGTATTCGAAAAACTGAAAAATATAAACAATAGCCTCGATTTTCCATTTCACTTTGCTTATATAGAAAAAGCCATAGAGAAACACATCAGCATTTTGACCGCAGCTAGCCATGATGAAAATCTGATGTATGTCACTTGATGAGACACAACGGAGATAACAGAACCCTTCCCCTTAATTCCCGGAAAAGCAATTCAAATCATAAGATGGTAGATTATAAATCTTGGCTTCTTATACAAGTGGCTTCATTAAAAAAAGAACATATAAAAATGTAAAGCATGATACAAATATAAATAATGCTACATTTTGTTGTACTGTTTCCTTGGTCCTTCTACACGATTATTCATCTATCCACACAAACTATGATATGACCTGTGAGAGTCTCAAAAATATAACGAAACGGATAAAGAAAGAAAGAACTGCTAGGACTGACTTCTATCAATCGATCCTGTCCCAACATTTTAAGTATTACAAACACACACACACACACACACACACACACACACACACACACACAAATGTGTTCTAAATGTTCTCAAGATTGGATAGGGTATTTTAGAAAAGTAGTTCAATAATGCTGCACTTAGTTAATTTAATGAGGTAGCCTGTAACTTAAACATAACTCTTAATATGCTGTTCTTTTTCATCATTTTTGTTTTCTTTGTTATTATTTTTAATATGGTAAACATGTCTAATGACAGTAATATGTTTCCCCAATCCAAAAATGAATGATAAAGACAAGGTACTAATTTGAAATTTTAAACACTTGAATAAGCCAGAAGGGGGATAAAACAGAATCTGTATGAGAACATAATGGAATGGAAATTGCTCAAACTAACTGTGCAATAGGGCAAAGCACTCTGACGTATGCCATGTCTCTGAATGAAGTAAAGGTATGTCACATGCCACCTTTGGGGTTGTTTGTGTCACTGTTGGTTTGGTATGCCATTCACTCTCTCCATTACCTGCTACATACTACTAAATGTTAGAATCTTTACTCATCATATTTGAAATATAACCTCTTGGAGACAAGAGAAACAGAGTACTATGAACTGAGGCCTTGCCTGAGTTGTCACACGTCTCATACTAAATATGCATTTATTTTTCACAATAAGGTTTAAGGATGTATCTTATTAACTCTGTATAATAAAAGTAATGTTAAAATAACTTTGTGAGACTAAACCAACTCTAAGATAAATCACACAAGCCATGAGAAAATGAGGATTTACTGACAACGATGACTAGAAGTTTTATGTTCATATTGGCTTTTGATTCACGATCAGTAAATTGGATTTTTAATGTTCAAAGATAATCACACTTAGACTGAATACTTTCTCAAAAAGGTATATAAAGGGCTTTCAATAAGTTTTTCTATCTGATGCCTAAGAGTTTCCAGGGGGCAGTTACATTATCTAAAATTGTCTGAAGTTTCCAATAACATACTTTCTCCAATACGGTAACGAAAGGCCCCAGATTGAATCCCCACAGCTCTCTAATTAAAACCGTGGCATTCCTCTCCTGACATTTCATTCTGCGTTACACGTAGAGTTGCACTGGTTTCCTTAAAGTATAAGCCATGCGAGGATAGGAACCACAGTTCAAAACTGACTAACATTTCCTAAGTGTTTATGTGCCAGACCCATTATTAGGTATTTCCACCTAGATGATCAGATCTTTTTTTGTAACATGTATAATTATTTATTTATTTCAGATTTTATAATAAAATGTCACCTGTCGTGTCTGTGCACATATTTTTAAAGAGCTTTATTGAGATATAATTGATGTACAAACCCTGCACATATTTAATGCATACAATTTGATGCATTTGGACACATGCATACTCCTGTGGAAACCATCACCACAATCAAGGTAATAGATATATCCATAACCTCCAGATGTTTTCTTGTGTCGTATTCATTACTGGATCCCTCCATTTTGCAGCAGAACCCTTTTCACTGATAAAATTGGGTTATGAAAAGAGCCCTCCAAATCTGGTCCAAATATTGGCTTTGTCAATTGCAGTGTCACCCAGAACAATGTCTCTAAAATGGGGTTAGCTGTTCCTGTCCTACATAAAATAGGATGCAGATAAATAACGTAAACAAATTAAATTAAATGTATATAAAATGCCTAACAGAGTCCCTAAAACATAGAAGAGCTCTCAAAAGTTTTCTTCCCTTCTCCAGAAGTAATATGTAATATACACATATTTATTATAACTTCCTATCAATGATTCCCAGAGGGTATGCTGAATGAAGGAAATGTTTATTGTATTCCCCTTCAATTAAGTTTAATTCCATATGTAACACTTAAAACAAGCATGCCAAGAACTAAAGATATCTACTTTTCTACTAGAACATCTATACTATAGCAGTATTTAACGTCTTTCTTTTTAAGTTCAAGAGAAATCATTCAAATGCTTGTCAATTTCAGGTAGACTGTAGTTACACAGCAAATATTTGCTGAAAAAAAAATGAAATTCTAAAATCAGAGGAAATAGCATATTTGGAAATGTTACACATAGGCATAATAAAACTGATTTTTAAATAAAAGTAGAAAAACATAGTAATACATTTTAGAAAAAGATGGAATCACCAAATCCGATTTGAGAGAAACAGGTCTCCACGCTTAAATATACAATTCATTCTGAGATCACCAACAATGTAATAACAGAACATTTCCATTTCCAATTTCTTTATTACAACAATCTTGACAACTGAGGCACATGAAAGGAACTAGATTTGATCTGATATATTTTTTCCACTCCCGTTGTGTTTGGACAAGCTGGACAGCATTGTTTCCCCTTGAGCCAGTCTGCGTGGTAGGAGATATGAAAAGATCTAGCCAGCCAAGCACTTGGAAGAGCTTCCATACCCTTCAGGAAGCATGAGCTTCCCTTGATGGAAGAAATGATACTGCTGTATACAGGAATTCATAGTCTTGGCACATCTCCTGACTGTGTTATCCTCAAAACCATAGAACGTTTTTGAAAAGAAGAACCCCAATAAGCTGCAGATGTCAGCACAGAATTATGCTCAACATGACAAGTCTTCCAAAAGATGGAAACAAATAAAATTGAACTTTGGCAAAAAGATGCAGAGCACTGAGATGTCTGTAAAAGATATAGAGAAAGCTCCAGGTTGTTTGAAAGCATAATGTTTGGTAATCTATTATTATTGATTAAGCTAGAGGAAAAATTCTTTCATAGACAGCCTCAAAGTTTGTCAGCTGGCTTCACTTGATTTGATGTCAAAGCGATTTTATCCCTAAAGCATAAAAATGTTTTGACATCTTCACACATACATTAGTTTCCTAGTCAATAAGATATACACAGTAACACAACCCTTTTACCCTTGCCATGGGAGTAATATACAGATAGATTATAACACAACAATATGATCTTAGATTTGAGGAATCATAGTCACTGTTGGTCTAACTTTCTATTGCTCTTTAAATTGATCATCTCTTTTTCAATAATAAAAATGTCCATGCACGTAAAGTTGTAAAAATATTGCATTTTCTATCAGTATTAATTATTTCTTCAAGTAGATAGCTGAACCCATAATAAAATTGATCAGATTCCCCTACTACGTTCTTCATTACTTGATATAAAGGACAATGTCTTATGGATCTTTCTACCTGCAGCACTTAGAATAATGCCACGTATAAAAGGGGCAAAGAGAAATAGATCCAGGAATTGTAAGATCTGAAGCTTATACAATTGGGGGTCCTCTGTAAAATAATACAAAATTACAACTACAAAGTATGTATGAAAGTAAATAATTAGAAAGAGAAATCTCAGTAAATTACAAATGTTAAAAATATGACAATAATTTTTCCAGCTCAACTTCCCCTTACCAAGATCCCAATAATGACTGTGGCCATTCGCAAGTGTGACAGTCAAAGAGGCAAGAATTAGCAGTCTTAATCAATTGTAGTTAAAATATCTTTATTTCCAAAATTTCATAAAAATATCAGATCACCTGAACACACTGCTTGAGCCCCTCGCAAGGCTTTAGAAAGGGCCTCAGCCAGTGAGGGTCCTGACACTTGAGCTTGTTTAGCTCCCAAGAGAGGTGATTGTTATGGACACAGTAACAATGATGACGAGAAGGACTTGATAGGTACCAATTAAATCCTTCTAGAATTGAACTGGGGACAAAACATTCCAAGGCCCTTTTAGAACATGAAATCATCCAGGAATCTACTCCTGTTTTGTCCATTAACTCTTAACCCCCGTAACCCCCTGCTTTCCAAGGCTCTATTAAATAATAAATCTAACCAGTGATTATCCAGGCAAACATTTACTTGCTTTCCTCCAGTGACAGGTAGCTCTCTACTCTACAATGAAGGCCATTCCACTTTGAACAGCTCTAAGTGCTCTACTGATGCTGAGCCCAAATCTGCCCTCAGTAGGTAGAATGCAGACCCAGAATGCCCTTTGAAATTATTTCTTCTCAGCTACAAAGAAAGCTAATGCCTTTTCTATATGAGTCTCTCGGATATCTGAATATAGCTCACACATGAAATCTATAATTTTCTTTTCCTATTAAATGTCCCCAGTTCCTTCAGCTATTGCCTGGCCATTAACATCTTCCAGACATACCTGAGTTTTAAGGAGGTCGTAGACATTGAATATAACACCCAAGATGTGACTGGCCAGTACAAAGCACAGCAGGACTCCTTGTTAATTGCCTAACACTGCAGAATCATTCCCGACTGCAACTCCCACTGAAAACTCACAATTAACTGAAGCACCTATGAAGTTTCATTTTAGCAGCATATAAGGTTCACTGTTCTTGTTCTGTACTTATACAGTTGACTTTTTTAACCAAAATTCAGGATGTTATTAAATCTCAGGAACAGTTTTAGGATATCATTCCAGCCTGCACAGAGCCTTGAAACTTAATCCTCGAATTCATGCTTCCCATTGAGAGACATAGTAAAACCCAGTTAAACAAAAATAATTCAAGATTTTCAGGCATGCATTGTGTGTCCCCCTCTGCCTTCAGCACTTGGGTCTATCTCCAGAAGAGCAGTGACACATTTTTATTGGTTTGTGTACCAGACCCAGCAGTTTAGGCATGAAAGGCAGTGACAGAGATTACTAAGAAACCCAGAGATATATTACTCCATGTGCTGCAGTTTTCATATCCAGAAAAATAAATAATAGTTTATAACAATGAGTCTGAAATTGGTTGTTTCTCTTTCAAATACAATCAACACAATTGCGATTCACAAAGAGAAAGCAAGTCTTTTTTTTTTTTTTTTTGGTTTGTTTTAGGGTTCTTTTGTTGTTAGTTTGAAGTAAATATAAGTTAAGAAGTTACATTCCCCTCTAAGGGATTCCTCAGCCTCTTCCCCGTGGTTCTGTTATTCAGCTTATTTTCTTTATGTAAACAGGCAAGTCCAAATGAAAATATTAATATTCCATTATTAAGAGAGAGATTCTTCCAGGGCTCTCCTGGAGCAACTGTGCTTCCTAATTCTTAGGTAATTTCTAACAGAACATGACAAGACCAGCTCTCACCTCCCAACCCATTTAGGCTGAATCTGAATGAATGATTCAGTATTGATGGTCAACTTGACTTTCTCAAAGGAGATTTTGACATTATAACCAATATATGTGACAGAAAGGTTAATTTATCACTTAAATATGAAACAGATTTCTTATCAACTCCATATTCATGAAAACAGAGCACTAAGGTATCATTAAGTGCAGAGATGTCTTCAAAGAGTACTGTCAACTCATCTATTCCTACCTGGGAAAACGCTTATTAGAAATCTTTAGAAGCATAAAACCCTTTACACAGTCACATTTTTGTGTGTGTGTGTGTTTTCCCCCATGTTCTCCCTGAGTAGAAGCTTACATTTACTGACACTGGCAAGTGCCTTGGCCATTTCACTGAGCCGTCTCCAGTTGAACAACCAGTGAAGAAATTCTTCTCCCCAAAGCCCAATGAATCTTTTGCCCAGAGTACAAAATGGTAATCTTTCAGAAGGTTCCCGATGTTTCATGGTCCCAAGGAGCTCTACAGGGTTCTGAGGTCACACATGTCCACTTACATTACGCAGTGATCTATGTTATGCAAAATGGAATTAAAGTTGAATTAACATGGCTTCAACCCTAAAATTTTCACAGCTGCTACTCCAGCAGTAGTGATAATGGTCAATAACAAAATTTCTAAGAGCTACCACTTAATCTAATCAGTCACAAATATCCATTCAAAGGAAAAAAATACATATATATATATATATATATAAAAGGAGGACATATCAACTGTGTTAATGTTACATGTATTTATGCAGCATTTCATAATAGAAACCATCTCCCATATATATTGACAGAATAATGTGATTATTAAGGTGATTACATTATTCCCCATTTGTTGAAAATATTCACATAAATACCATGTAAATAAACAACACATCTGAAAAACCATATGGCATTGAGTTGAGTTTCCTGAGAGTAATTAGTATCATTAATTTAGTTAGAATCATGCATCTCTCTTAGAATGAAACCCCCATGAGGATGTGTTATGTGTCTGCCTTAGTAATTATATTATCCCAAGAACCCAACTCCATTTCTGACACATTTGTCCTCAAACAATTTGTTCAATAAAGTCTAATGATCCCCAACATTTTTTCTTCATCTCCACACCATTCAAAAAGGTAACATCTTTCAGCAGAGCCATTGGGGGATGGAGTGGGTCATAGTCTCTGTGAGACATTTGTCCCCTCATCCTTGAGAGTGGCTCCCAACAATTTTCTAAGGAAAGATATTCCTTTTATTGCTCCTCATCAACAGCACCAAGTTTAAGAAATTTTTTGCCTAACAGACAATTTAAGGACCCCAATAGTCACTTTTGTCACATTACCCACATTATTTGGTTTTCTTCATAACACTTACCCGAATCTAAAATGACATTGTGCATTCATTGAGTTACTGTTTTTATTGCCTGTTGCCCATCTCTAAAACGTAAATTTTAGGAGAGCAGAGAACTTACCTTCCCAGGGCATGGCTGACCTCCATACCTAGAGCAGTGCTAGGAGGACTCAGAGAAAGATCACGATACATATTTGTTAATAGAATAAACAAAATTGTGAAAAATAAGTGACACAAAATTTCTTAATTAGCAGTCTCCATCGTTTGCAAGACACAATATCAGTAAGTTTTGCAAAAGAAGAAAAACTACTACAACATTAAATGGATTTACTGATTTTAAAGCAAGCTATATTCTGATTTTAGGAACACAAAATTATGAATTCTAAAATCAAGAAATGCATTTTGGCTTTATTGTCTTAAAATTAGTCAAAGATTTATATAATGTTCAGAGTTTCTCATCAGCATGGATTAGCAAATGTGTGATAAATCCCACGATTCATAAGGAAATAAACCATTTTAGTTGCTCTGGGCAAGTTTCTGAGTGATGACCTTCCAATTTCTCCTGGGCTTTTAAAAACGTTGAAATTAGTTATTGGCCTCAAAGGGTTTTAGATTAGGAAACACCAATGTAGTCTGCCCCATTTTACAGGTGAGAATGAACTAAGACCCAGAGGTTCAGTGATAGTTCTCAAGGTTATCTATCCAAAAGGCTAGACATGTCTCCCATTGCCACGTCTCCATCATCTTTCTCAGGGACTCTTTCCATTTTTCTGTGGAAAAACACCCTGTACAGTGCACATAAAAGGAGCTCAATAAATGTCAGTTTCTTTTATTTCTAGATTTATATTTGCTGGGAATAAATAACCAAAAAAGTTAAATTTTCAAATACTATAGTAGATTTTAAGTTAACCCTGTGGTTCTTTAAGATCTCCTTTATAGCATCAGTTCTTAGACCATGAAAACTTGCTCTGGGGAAAACCAAGAAGTTTCAAATGAGAATTTTGCTCCTTTAAAAAGCTCAAAGTCAATATTATTATTGTGTTTTAAAAATAAATAAAGGAGAGGGAGGGAGGGAAGGAGTGAGCAAGAGAGGGAGAGAGAATGATACAGAATGTGAATGAGAGAGATGTCAACCATTCAGTAACTCAGCAGGTTCGCCAAGCTCTAGATTTCATTTTAGCCCACGCTGCAGAGTTCAACTCTGATCTAACTAGTAGCATGATTTGGGAGCGTCTGTTTGCAGATGCAGTAGTTATCAATCCGAACAGACACACAATCCGGGTCCAATGTCACTTCTCCTCATTATGTTAATAGTTAATACATGCAAATGAAAACACTCTAGCAATTTGATTTCTTTGAAGATAGTTTGCATATTGTCTTAGCCATAATGACTGTACACTTCTCTCAGCCTCCATTGATGCAAGGGTAGTTTAGTTCATTTTTATCAGCTCAAGTTCATTTTGGCTGCTATTGGAATGTATGTGCATGTTTCTTTTTTACCTTTTGCCTAATTACCATTCAGGTACCATAAGCAGATTTTTCATGCTGTTGGTGTTTTTCTTAATTAAGAAACAAATGAATTCTCCCTAGCAAAAAAGATGGAACAACAGAATAAGATGCCAGGGGCTAATGTTCTGTTTCTTAATTGAAGCAGTTCTATTGTTTGGTGTCGGTAGTGAGGGGGCAGAAATGTCAGAAGTGTAGAATGTTAATAGTACAAAAATAACATAAAACTACTTTTAAAAATAAAGAAGGAATACAAAAGAAAATGCTGTAAGAGCTTTGAAAACACAGATTTTTATCCACATATTAATTCTGACAGTAACAAAGTAGCTTCATTTACAAATCCCTCACACTTAGAAAGCCTGAGGTTCTAACCTCAGTCCTGAGAGATACGCCCGCCCCCCTCTGCCTGTCTAGTTAACTGTACCCGACTTATTTGCTCTTCATCAATTAAGGAGACACCCAGGGAAACAATTTGTTTCTTTAATTTGTGGATAAACCATTTCTTTTTTAATTTGCATTCTTCTTTTCCTGCTCGCAGTAAAACCTCAATTTCCACCCATATATTCAGTAAGTGTTACTACAACCGTAACATAAGACGCATGCAAATTCATAGAGACAACTCTTCCATTTCTCTTGGGGTGATGAAAACTTTGGAGGATGAAGGTTTTAGGAGAAAGTTGAGTCTTTTACTCATTCCTATACTAAGCCACAAATCTGGACTAGTGAGTGACATAAAAGGTTACATGTTTTTCTCTTTAACAAAAGCTATGGGGTAGCTATTCCGTCACTCACAGCTTTATTCCTTTCTCAGACTACTCAAGTCCCACCTTGTTATTATTTAACTTAAATTTTTTTAAAACACGAAAATCCATTGTCGTATTTTAAATAAGCTGATAAAGATTAAAGAAGCAGCATCAGACAGAGTAATATGTTTTGCTAATAGGGAAAGAGCATTGTAAAAATGTCTTTTTTTGAAATTAAAATATCAATTTCTAAATTACTGAGTTTCTACTGATATTGATAACTTTATACTTGCTATCATTCAGGTGTCTGAGTTATGTATGTGATATATCTAAGAACCAAATAAAGGAATTTTAATATATATAAATAATATGCATGTGAATGAAACATATCCTTTTGTAGTTTCTTCCTGTGTGGTGGGAAGGGATTATAACTTACTCGCTCTATCATAAATATCACTCTGCACAGGTAAAGTGACCCTTTATTAAAACCTAATATTTTATGATAATGTGGGATATCATGGAAAATACCTTTGGGTTGCTCTGAAAGCATAATTCATAGTTTTTGAAAAGTAAATGATTTTAACTTGAGATAACTTTTAAAACATTCTATTCAAGTACAGAAAATATTTCATGAAGTCATCCCAATGAATGTCAGTAGGACAATTTGAAGAGTTATTTATGGAAAAGAAGGCCTGTGGGAAGTGAGTTTGTGGCACACAAAATTACATACACAAACACAAGAAACAATCATTTGTAAAACCATTATAAATTTAAGAATCCACATTTGTGTGAAAGTCATAACACAAATTTCAAAGAGCTTAACTAACTCACAAAATTTGAAATCCTATGTAACTGACAAGGGAGTCCTTAATCTGTCTTTCACTTCACTACTTTTAAACAAAATTGTGAACAATGACCAAAAATAGATTTCTACGTCTGTTTTCCTTATGCTCTGATATATTATAAGAGGATCTACTCAGTCCATGAGACTTCCTCACATAGCAATAAAATGTGACACGATTTTCAGTTATTGAGTTGTTTTTGATCATGTGAACTATGAAATAAGACCTAGGGACAATTCTCTCTTTTCCTCACTTTCTTGGGTTTCTATAAGATTAGGATGATTGGGAAAAGGGAAAAAAGCAAAGGGTTTTGGAGCTTTGAGATTTACATATTCTATATATATGGAAGTACAGACTGGAATGAATGTAATTTTTCTTAAGAATGTTTCTAGAAATCCAGGACATTTTATTATATCTTCAAACTCTTCAACTAAAGAGACTAAAAATGTCCATTATCAATCTTAACCCAGTGGCAAAATGTTTAGACAACACATTTTCCTACCCCTGCAGCAGTGTGAAGCTGCTGTTCTCTTTCCCCAGCCCCCCACCCCCAGTCTCTGACCTGCTAACATGGTGTCCCTGCCAAATTCTTGGCATTGGAAGAGAGGGGGAAGAGGCCATACCATAACGTGTTGATAATGAGGAGATAGAAATAGCAAACCAGCTGGATTGTCCTAATAAAGTATGTCTGGGATTTAGAGACACAACAACTATGTGTCCAGGTCATCCAAATGCATTTTAACCAACTGGTTTATTCAATGACCTTTTCAGATACTCCACTCAAGATCTTTCTAAATGAATTTTGTGTATTAACTCCAGAGCTTTTGGGGAGGGGAAACTTCACTACTCACAATTTCTGCTAATGATTATTATACCCAAGGCCCCTCATTGTTATTTAATACCAAAAAAATTAGACACAATGATCTGTAACAGGTTGCACAAATTTTAAAAACATTTACTAGTTTATAGCTATCTATGTGTGGTAAATATATTACATTTTATTATCAGTATCTTTTATATAGCATTTCTCAGTGAAGCTTGAAATATTTTCTTCCTTGGGAAGAAAACTTTAAAAAACTAGGGTGCTCTGGACAAAAAAGCTTCAATTATTTAGAATATTCAACAAGATCTTTTTACTCCTTGGGGCCGCCCGGTGGCGCAGCAGTTTAGTCCGCGCTTGGCAGCCCGGGGTTCGCGGGTTCGGATCCCGGGCGCCCGCCGATGCACTGCCTGTTAGCCATGCCGTGGCGGCGTCCCATATAAAGTGGAGGAAGATGGGCACGATGTTAGCCCAGGGCCAGTCTTCCTCAGCAAAAAAAAAAAAAAAAAGAGGAGGATTGGACAGATGTTAGCTCAGGGCTGGTCTTCCTCACACACACACAAAAAAAAGATCTTTTTACTCCAACTACGAACAGTATTTACAAAAAGAAAATACTTCATTTAAATATCTGTCTATTAAAATATGCAAACCAAAGACCTTTATATTTTAGATACCTGGGGATATTCATCACTATAAGAGAACAATTTATTTTCATGGATTTGACTTCAAAAATACCAATAATAAAAGTGTTTTACTAGTGAATGCCTGGTACTGTTGTAAGCTCTTTGCAGGTATTAATCCGTTTAATCTTCACAATTAATCCATTGTATAGGTTTCTTTAATAACCTCTTTTTAACAAATGGAGGAAACTGAGTCACAGATTAAGTAACCCACTCAAGGACACCCAACAAGGAAGCGCAGAGCTGGAACCGAAACCCTGATGTAAGACTCCAAAGTTCTGAAACAGTATACCAGACCCTCTCTAACGAATGATTGGATACATCATCCCCTTCTAAATAAAAAAGTTTATACGGCACATCCACTCAAGTACCATCCCACGGGCAGCCATTGCACTGTCTTTGAAGTTAACATGTAAGTTTACCTCCATGCACATTTTCAGAAAAGTAGATAGCTTGAAAAGTTATTTCTTAGACTATTCAGTGCTCTAAACTGACACATTTCCATGGGGTAGCTAAGGAGAGGCAGCACTCCATTTGATCAGGATACACTGCATGCAGCACACCACCTGATTCTGAAAATGGATCCTAGTAACCTCAGTAATTCTAATGACTTCTCACCCAGAAACCAGTCATCATAGAAATGTATAATCTTCCGTGCAGAGGTACTTTTTTAACCAGATCATCTTCAATAATTTCTTCCACTAGGCCCTGCTTTGAGTCTATTTTTAGTACCAACCACTAACTTTATCTTCATGAAAACCACTTGTGGCTTTTCAACACTTGATGGCTGGGACATGAGCAGGCCACATGGAAGCAGGGGCTGGATCTACTTTTGGTTTGTTTTCCTCTGAAGTTTTCCTTTACTTCTCCGGATCTTTAGGGATAGATTTCTTGATGACAAGACATATCTCAAGGAGCCAAATCAAATTTTTTTTCAAACAAGTTCTCTTATTTACATAAACTCATTGCATAATGCCACTAATTAGATGAATTTACCTCCATTGGACCACACATCTTGGTAGCACCCTTATCTAAACTGAGAATGTAAAATACAAAAATACAATAAAATTTTCAACCCCCACCTCAGTTTTCAGAATCCATGAGAATGAACTGAATGAAACCGATCTTTCAGTCACACATGCTAACAAGGCTGAAAGCATGAGAAGACCCTAACGGGTAAAAACAAACTGAGCAAGATGTATTAACTTTTCTAGGCTTTAGGTTCCTTCGAATGAGAGAAACAACTATTTCATTGTTTTCAGGATATAATTTCTCTCAACTCCGTATGTTACTTCTATCCTAACTTTAAGCCCACTGCTTTAAAATTATTTGACAAAAATTCAACACAGTTTATTTTCTTTTCCACTCTGTAATAATTATCAGAGGAAATTTATGGTGTCATTTATGAATTAAGGCCTTCACATTTTTTTCCTTCTTAAATCCCACTCAAACACTAAGCGTTAGCCTATACCATGCACTGTTCATCTCCTGTTTTGCTTCTATTTCCTACAAGAACACATGAGATAGCTTGGAAGACTTTCAAGGATACAAAATCATTAGCAAGGTGCAAAAAAGAGCAACATATTTGGCCCAGAACCAATTTAAAAACATGTCTGCGTATAATAATCTGGAGAAAAGAAACAGGTATCCTAATATCACTCAGAAGGTACAACATTGGATATGGGTTAAAGATGAACTGAGCAGAGCAGGACAAAATTTCCGAACTCAGAAAAATGTCATGGGGATAAACTTTTTTTTTGTACAACAGAGCCAATAATAGTATATCAAATTTTAAAGAATAGATCTTTTATCTAAAACCAAACTATCATACACTATTAATCTGAGGTTAATAACATAGCCATGACCTATGCTGAGAATAGAGAAATACTATACTTTAAAAGGCAATGTATTTAAAATATTTTTCTCTGTGCTATTTCCTTCTCCAAAGTAAAACAGAGTTTAATCTTCACTTGAGTGCTCACTTTTGATGTATTCTCATATTAAGCTTAATAAGGACTAGAGAAAAATTTATCATTATAGCTGTTCTCCCTCACGGTCATGTCTGAATTAGAAACATATTAAAATATTTTATCAAATATTTTTCCATCTCCTATCCTTTCTTCCCAACCCCCAACAGTGTTTCTGTCCTCCCAACTACACAAGTGAGGGGAAGATGAGCAATTTAAAACTTAATTATAATGGCAATATATGCTTGACTATTTTCTACCCCTCACACACCCTCACCCCCACAACAGCATTTATTAGTAGCAGTACTGGTAGTGGTATGAAAATAAGTGAATCTGTACCTTACTCCAAACTCCCAGTCCTAATTCCCAGGAAAAAGCATCCTCAGTAATTTCTTGGCCATTTTCTCAGATATTTTTCATGAAAAAATATAAATATATATGTTTCTATTCATTCTTTCATTTTCTAAAATACAAGTAGGGAGATGTCATACTGGAATTTTTTTCACTTTATAAGTCTTTGAGATATTTCCATATCAGCATGGACACATCTGTCTCATATTTTATAACACATGAATTACATTGAGGATTTTACCATAATTTTATTTAACCTACCCCCTATTAATGGACATTCAGGTAATTCCTAACTTTCTGCTATTACAAACCATGCTGTAATGAGAATACGTATGAGGGTTTCTATGGAATATGTGCAATTTTAATTGCTATAAATTGCCAAACTGTCTTTCAAAGAGCTTGCAACAATTGGCAATCCCTGTTACAATTACTCTGCCCACTTGCTACTGAACATTTATCCTTCTCGATACTCAGTTATAAAACTAGGCTAATGCATATGAATGAATGGAAAGCTGCTACCAAAGACAATCTCATGAGTTAAGCACAAACAGATTCAATTAAAAAGATATTGCTCTGTTCATTTATTTTTGCATGCATTGTCTCGCCTCAATAAAATATTCTTACTAAGCTACTGAAAGCACTGAGTGATTGTTCTAGCCATCCGCTACAATGCTGTTATTAAATCTACATCTAAAAGTTAGAGGGTAGCCCAGAGGTCGAAGGTTGAACACAAGATAACAATAATTGTTAAATTTAACAAAATGAAAGTTGACTAAAACCCATTGCCAGCTCACCGGCTGCTCGTCCTCTCCTATTACCAAATCGTAATTTGTTAAGGCCATGTAATTATCAAGCACATTCAAAAGACACTAATCAGGCTCTATTTCTCAAATTCTGCATTGACCATTAACTACGTAAAGGGTGAGTTCAAGTTCTTTAACATGACACACAAAGCCCTTTAAAAATCTGGTCCCAAATCAGCTCTCAAGCTGCAAACTCTGTCACTCTCTCCCACGTACTTTCATCTTTGGCCACATCTATTTACCGGCCCTTAAAAATGCCATCTTTTCTATCGCCCTTCTGCATTTGCTGATCCTCCCGGGATGCAATTCCCTCGTGTCCTGACTGGATCTCTTACTCATCCTTCAATACCCAGCTTAATTAAGACCTCATCCTAGAGGCTAACTCACCTAGGCATCTTGGTGCCCACGTCACTTTATACTTCCATCTGTCATGATTACATCACAGGGTACAGTAACTGGGCCTTTCTCCTTCACCATTTAATGTGCTACCTCAGGGGAGAGACCATAGTTTGTTCATTTTTGTATTCTTCCCTCCCCATGGACTAACACAGTACACACAAGTGGTATTTTCTCTCTGTTTGTTTAATGCCTGCTGAGTGAAGAAATAGGAGTTAATTTAATTTAAATTTAAGGCATGTGGGTAATTTTTTTTTTCTTGGGTGGAAAATTGCAAAACTATCTTTGTGGGCGTCGGCCCAGTGGTGCAGCGGTTTAGGTCGCACTTTGGCAGCCCGGGTTTCCCGAGTGCTGGCCAATGCGCTGCTTGTCAGCCATGCTGTGGCGGCATCCCATATAAAGGAAAATGGGCACCGCTGTTGGCCCAGGACCAGTCTTCCTCAGGAAAAAAAAAAAACTATCTTTGTTAAAAGATATACCACAGGAAATGATGTTGATTTTTAAAAATTGTTCACTCATTCATTCAGTTAATATTCTTTGAGTGTCTGCTACATGCCAGGCACTCTTCTAGCAACTGGAGGTACAGAAGCAAACAAGAGCAGGTCCTGCCCACTGAGCTTAGATTCTAGTGAGAAATCATCTAACAAACAGCTAAACATACTAACAAATAAATAAAATAATTTCAGATAAATGTCAGTCTACCAAAAATAAAATAGCATAACAGACTAGACAGCAAATTGAGGCGCGTAGCGGGAAAAGAACACTCTAAATAGGGGCCCTTTTTGATGAGCTGGCATGCGAAGTGAGAAGTGAACGATAAGAAGCCAGCCACAGGGAAATCTAGAGAAATAACATAACAGGGAGAGGAGCAGCTTGGCATATTCAAGGAACAAAGGAAGACCAGTAAAGATGAAACGTAATGTATACGGGTAGCTTCTGGGGGCTAGTTAGGGTAGGGATTGGGAGAAGAAGTGGCCCATGATGATGGTGGACTTGGGGATCAGGTCAAACATGAAGGCAAGAAGCAGACCACAGAGGATGCAATAGGCCGTGATAAAAAATTTCAGACATTAACTGCAGTGGGCATCCACTGGAGGATTTAGAACAGCAAGGCGATGTGATTTAATTTTATGTTTTTGAAAAAATCATTTGGCAAATAACAATGAAACTGTTTCTGTTTTATATGATAATGTTTTAAAATGTAACAAGTGACCAGAGAGACATCTAAACAGAAATTCTTTAGAGTGGTCTTAAAGTTTTGATGGGGCTCTGTGAGTATCTCACAAAAACTCTTCCTAGAAAAACGCGTGAATACACAAAATTTTGCATAAAATGTCTGGATAGTCTCAAATTCTTCAAAGCTTATGGATCCCAAGCTAAAAATTCTTGATTTGTTATTTAATTAATTTTTCTTTCCTAGGATAATAAGAACAATGTACAGGCAACATCTGTTTCACCTCTTGTAATACCTAAGAGATCATTTCCCAATACAAAGAACACTGGTACGAACAGTTTAGAGAAAACAAAACCCCAAAGACCTTCCTTAGTAACATCCATACCTGAACCCTACCCTTGTTCTTTCTTCAAAATGTAAACTTCCAGACCAAGAGTGGAAAACATCAAAGTGAATGTCAGACTAATCAGTCCAGCCATTGCATCTCAAAACTCATACTCTTCCTTAAATGAGATTTCCGAAGCCAGAGAACTAATCGGGAAATTGCAGTGGAGTTGACCAAACAGCTGATTGTTACTTTCCACTTATAAGGACTGCTGATCTTAACTATTTTTATGATGTGACTTTTTTTTTCATTTGTCAACTCTAATTTTCCTCAACGTATAATGAAATATTTTCAAATGCAGCTTATCCATATGCCAAAAAAAATGCAGTTCAAAATCACATGGAATAACAGAAGCAAACAAAAAATGCTCAAGAAATAAAAGGATAGAGAAGGAAGTACTAGATAATCTATGATGTTATGCATGTGTAGGTAAATAGAAAAGAAAGTTAATAAACTTTAGAGAGCTGCTCATGGATACTTAAAAAAAATTCTAATACTACCAAAGCAATTTGCATTTAACAACTGTTACAGAATCTTAAAATGAAACATCATTTTTACTGACTAATTGAGAAATACATCACAGACTTACACAGCAACTGTGCAAAGAAAAGCCACTTGGGTTCTCTTTTCCCTGATGTGGCGAAAGTGTTGACCACTATTAGCTACCACAAGTAAAGAGTACTACTGGACTCCCATCAGTAAAGTGACCATCAGAACAGGATCACTAAAACATCTTTTCTGCAAAAGTTCTTATAACCATATCTACCTATAATGATTCCTCATTATTTCTGAGATTATAGATGATAGATAGATAGATAGATAGATAGATAGATAGATAGATAGATAGATAGATGAACTGCTTTGTTCCATAAAAATGTATGTAGAAGAGACTAGGTCATTTTCTTATGGCACCTTTCTTGGAAGTATTACTATTCACTGCTGAAATGGCCATCAGCCCCCCTTTCCTGATCACTTATTACAAGTACCACTGCAGGTTTTGGTGCAAGTGCTTTCATACAGTATTCCACTTATACTATCAGCAATACAGCACCTTGCAGAATTCATCTTGCTGATATTAAGCCTACAGTATTAGCTGAGACCCAACTGTCCTTTGGAGATCTGACCCTTAAAACTCAGAGAAAAGTGATACATCCTAAAGGATTTCTAGAGAGTATCAAACTGTCCTAAATCTAAATTCAAATCCAAGCGGTTCAAATTCCAATACTGTAACAGTTACACTAATTTTCATGGCTAACACTGGAAAATATTTTATTCTAAAACTGGCTATTCTGGTTTTCTTCTTTCTTTCTTCCCTTCCTTCTTCTAAAAATATTTATTCTAACTATTAATTATGTTCAAACTCAAAAGTGATATACAATGTTGTTCTGTAGTAGCATATAAACCAGTTAACTCATATATTTTTGAGATCATTTTAATATATGTTAAGAATTTGGGGTTTTCCAAGATTGAAATACAAAGAAACATTCTAATAATCCAGTCACCACCAGCAAGATTAAAGTTGAGCAAACTACAGCACAATCATTCAATAACCACAGACCTGTATAAAATAGAAAGTTCTCCCATTGTGTCAACCAAGGTTTTCCCAAACTCTGATATATCTAAACTGTGTACTAGAATATTTTTTCACCTAAGCTTCTTATAATCTATAATACCCAAACACCTGGAGCTGATAACTCTAGATTAATTTATATTGCAATTTTCCCCTCAGGAAATCTATATTCCTCCATAAACACTATTTTTTAATTATTAAGTTTGGCCAGTTTATGTGTTATGATTATTTTTACCTCACAAGATTTAATAAAATGAAATATGCAAAAGTCATTCTATGTTGCAAACTATCCTATAAAATATCACATAATTATTCAACAAACATATGCCCCTGCCCTTTATGAGATAAACAATGTAAAAGCATTAAATAAAACAGGAAGGTAGTCACAAATTTCTGTTTGTAGACTGAATCTTCATGTCTTTAAGTGACTATCAAATGTTAGGGCCTGGACCTAAAAAAGAAAGAATGAAATATTAATAATGTCCCACCTTGTGGGAGCTCAGCATTACTTGACACTACACAGAAACCGACCTTTTTGTCCTTCAGGCTTGCCTACCAGGCCCCATCTTCTATCGCAAAAGCCAAATCATCTGATCCCAAACTAACTGTCAACTGCCTGTGATGGTGGGGAAGCCAGACATCAATCAATCAGGTTTTATCAGACGCTCTCTTCGTTTCTCTGTTGTGCTCATCTTATCATCTGACCCAGTTGTAGCCCTGACTTCAGAAGCTTAAGCAACTTGATGACAAAATATGCGCCTGTTTGTCCAAGATGCACATTGTTAAGAAGAGGGGTGATATTTTTAGCAGCCACCTAATATATTTGCAAATGAACTCTTGAATATTTCAGATTTACACAAGCCCCAAGTTGGTCGGTCTTCCCTGCACACTGAGTCTGTTTTTGGCTGTGGGAGGCCCAATAAATCCAAAATATGCAAGTACTTAGGTACAAGTCAAATGTCATTGGAAAATGTGGTTATTTTTGCATCAATGTAGGCAGAAAAGCTATCAAAATGAGAATTTCAGGCTGTCACTTCAAGAAGAGAAAGAAAACCTAATTGATAAATGTGCACAATACAAATTCAGACAGTTTTATCCCAAATAAATAAAAATAATTCAGAAAATTAAGAGGCTTTTTATCTATTTGTATTGACTGGAGTCTTGGAGGAAAAAACTATTTAAACCTTCAGTGCTGTTGGCAAATCCACATTAGCTGGGCCACTGTTCTGATGATATACAGAATAAACCCCTGTACACAAACTAGTTAGGTAAGGAGACAATTGTGACATAGATTAGGAATTTGAAATTTTTAAATTCAAATTAAATGTTTGTTACATACTTTTTACACAAAAGTGAGAAGAGCAGAATATACATATATTTTCTGGATGTAAGTACTCTACGTTAGCGTAAGTCACTGTCTCCTTACTTAACTTAGTCTTCTGTTTTCTTCAAGGAGCAGTTAGTTAAATTTTTAGATTTTCCTTAAAATCAAAACAACTTTCACGACAAATATAAGATTTCCATTAACAGGCAAGGCTGTCAACGTGCTGTCCATCTTTCACTAAAATCTTCACTTAACTGCATTTGGAAAGGTTTTTAAAAGCAGCATAAAATTCATCCACAGAATTTATTCACATAAATACATACCTTAAACATATAAGCATAGGCTATGAAAACCACAAAGTATCACAGTGATATATTTTGACATAGATGAAAATGCACACCATGAAAACAATTTGTACACAATGAGAAAGTCCAAGAACAATTTGTACATCATTCCAAAAGACTCCCATTGAATTCACAGGGTTTTATAAAAAAACAAATGCCTTGGAACTTAGCATACACAGTAAGCAAGAAGGCTTACCAATATGTGGCATTTTACATTTTGGAGGCACTAGATATGGAATACTACATAAGCACCTACTTGTGATATGAAAAAATTTTTCCTCTTACACTATTGCGAGAAATAAAAAATCCATGTAAAAAATTTCTTGAATACCAAATATGCTAAAATTAATCAATGACACAAATTTTTTTATCATTTAATTATATATAATCATATCTTTTAATTGAATCATCTGATAATCTTTAAAACTGCTCTTCCAAATTAGGTAATCTAAAGGTAGTATGCAAGAGGGAAATAGACAACACTGAGCGTATTTATTATTTTTTAAATGACTTAATAGTGTATGATTTTTAGCTACGTTTTTGCATAAACTTAGAGGAATCTGGCCCTCAACTGAACTTGAAGACTTGCCAATTCACTACTTTTAATCTTCTAATCCCCAGTTTATTGGAGTCTCATAATAATTTCAGAATATACCACAGTGAAGCAAATTCAAGTCTTTCTTAAAGACTACACTATTATTCAATATTCCAAAGGAACAACTAATAAGAAAATTAAAAGTTCCAGATTAACAGGCAATGAAGGACAAATATTAGTCTCTAACTCTAAATTTTGTAATTAATTCTTCACTCTATCCAAGTTTAAAGACTTTTGCAAATTTTGTAATAAATAAAAGAATTTTAGAGATTATGGCTGAAAAATCTATGTCAAGTAACTCACACTTATAAGAAATCTTCCATATACAATATTATATAGATGTCAATGGGTTAGAAATTCTCTTTTATTGTCTCAATAAGAGATGCTCACCAAAGTTTTCCAAAGGTAGATTAGAGTAATTCATATCTTCAAAAGAATTTATCTTTCTAAGAAAGAAATCAGCTGAAAAATAACATTAAATATATCTTCAATAAATGTCCATATAAAGATAACTTTTAGGTGGATTTTAAAATTGAAGCAAAAATCTAAAAATAGCTTTTCACTAGCCTACACAAAAGCTAGGTGCTACAGCTTTTGCATAGGCTATTAAAATTATATATACTTTTGATAGCCTACATATATAAGCTATTATATCATATATATCTTTGTGATAGCTGTTCAGGATAAATCTGACATTACCAAAAGTGAAATCATGTACACGAAAACATCAGAGTAACACGATTCAACAACTTCTAGCAATTCAAAGGGGGGCACTTTCACAAATAAATAAAACTAAACAGTCAGTGGCAGATGCCCAGATGAAATGAAGGTCTATTTAATATTAAATATTATACTAGTTCCTCTAATAAACACATTCCTCATTTTACACCCATGGGGGTATTTTCAGAATATTAAATAATAAATAGCACTGCCTTGCAGATTTATATAAAGAGTTGACTTTCAGCTATTATGTGGACAATGCCTGGAATGAACAAGTAATTGTATAGCATTGGTTATAGCTATCAGGCACTCAACATTCATTTTTAAAGTCTCCAAAATCACGAGATAGGTATACAATTTCCCCATACACAAATATATTTACGTTTATTTACTGCCCACAACCTTTAGAGTAGAGTATTTCAGGCACCATTTCTAAATCTGGTGTTCTCCTTAGCATAATTTTTAAGAAGAATGAGATGAATTTTCAATGATCTGATTTAGGAAAAAAAAAATGCTCATTTTAAATGAGCACTGTATCTTAGTTATAGCAACAAAATCGCATATATTTTGTTTCCTGAGTTTAGCAACTTATAATCTTATTATCTTTGCAAACATTCTTCAAAGATATCTATCCTTCCAGCGTATTGCTTTAGGATTTCCCTTACTAGCAATGAATATTTGTTGATATTAAAACACTCCCAGAGAAATTTCTTCCTTGAACCTAAAACTCCATCGCAAAACTCTCTGACCTCAGGCATGGGACTAGTTATCTCATGCTAGTTATCATCAGGCAAAACTGGTCCTCTAAAGTACTTTTTTAAAATAGTGGATATTATCATAATGGACCAGGAAAGAAGGGATGAAAGAGAAAAAAATAATAGCCTCTTATTTTAACATCTGAAATCTTGACCAAAACCAATTCTACCTAGTAATTATCATACATTCATTTTTAGAAGTATTTGTCAAAAGCACAAATTACTAAGGCTTTAAATAATCCTGACTAGACATTTCTTCTCTACCTTTTTGTCATCTCAAAAAGACAGTCTGACAGAAATGGTATGACACCCTCTCAGACAAGCCTCTCGGCATTAATATTTAAATCTTACCTATCCCCCTTGTGATTGGAATTCAGCCTCTATTCGCAAACAAAAACTAAATCAATGTTCTTAGAGTTCAAACTAGATCCCTAAACAGTTTGCCACTCTCTATGCACAGATAAGATAAACTTTCTTTGACCCAAGAGATGAAGTTGCCATGACGATCAGAGAGTCCACTTTCTATATTGATATTTTGCTGATGTAACAACAAATAGAACCAGATTCTAGTGCTGATAATGGTGATTAATTAATACTAATATTGATCCCTACAAGCAAGAGACAAGGCTATTAACTTGAAGCCTGAAAAGTCAATTGTTACCTGTGGCAGAGATACTAGGAGCTGATTTGGAAGCACAATAAACAAATGTGCTATCTTTATGCTAATACCTTTAAAGAGATAGTTCTTTCTAGAATGCCGAATATTGCCATGTCTGAGCTTATTAATTTAATTGAATTTCAGCTTTTAAAATGTATCCTTATTGAATGATACATACTTACCCCTTTATCTATGGTGGAAATACATTCTCTGCTGACTGAAGTAACGGACTTTCGCTGCTATTCATTTGGTGAGGGAATGAACTGATAATTTCACACAGTGGCAGGCGTTGAATTAGACAGGGTTTCAAAAATACCTGCAGTGTTCTTCTGAAATGTCCTACTAGTCCTTCAGAATTAAGAAAGTAACAAAAACTCCAAGGGAACATGATTTGGAGAATAAGGGCTCCAAAGTTAACATATTCTGTCACACTTTTTAGTGAACAAAGATTGTACTAAAAAAGTATTCTTGAAAAGTATATTTTATCCTCAGATAAATCTAATTTTAGATTCTTCACACAATTTAGCCAGACATCAAAAGACTTCCTCTAAATAGTATCATTTTATTTCAAACTTGAATATACGTTATTTTGAAGAAAAGTTCATTTACAAAGGTGTTTTCTTGAAACGTGAAAATAAATAAGAATGCAGAATGAGTAAAATCAGTTTATTCATTTAATATCTTCTTAGTAAAAGTTACATATTGAAAAGTGGGGAAGTGATCAAAATGCAAATGATGAGTCCATTCTTGATTTACCTTGGTTATGGGGAAGAGCGAAAATATCCATATTAGAAATCCATACATCTAGTCCCAAATATCTCATTTTAGCAAACATATTAGCTTCAATCTTATTCTCTCAAAACTTTTTCCAGTGATAATAACTAACAGAAAAATGGGCTAATTAAAGTTTCATTTCTTTGTTTTTATCATGTAAAGAAAGAGCTAATTAGTCCTTAAATAGTCCTCAAACAGCAGAAATAACATGGATGAGAGGCCTTGAAAAGCTCACGAACAGGAGAAGCGAGCTGCCTCGACTGTAATACAAAGTTAATTGACACTACTATATAGATATAGACAAAATATAAATAGATATAGGCTAGACAATTGATATAATCAACAAATATCTTAATCTATCTCCACAATTACCCCAAAAACTAATCAATATATAAATCTTTGCTTTAACCCTTAAATATATAATCAAATGTTAAATTAGCAGAATGTAAAAATCAGAAGCAAATCATCTAATTGCATTGTTTTCTTTCACAATTTAATAGTACCAACTTAGATAAAACATGACAAGTCACATCATATTTTCTATGTCTATATTTAAATTTTAATTGACAAACACTTGTAACCTTGTGAAGTCTAAAATGAACACTCTCCTCTTATGTGAAATTCAAAGAGATGCTACACTCCTTGTAATTGAACTGATACAATTATATTATTCTCAAGGTCTCTAACTACAATTTATAGAAAAGTTTAAAGTTGTCCATTTAAAAAATATTGTGATATCTAATATTAAACCTCACAGTTTTTCATACTCTGTAATTTTACAAATGAGCCACTTTAGAAAGTTACCAAAAGTGGAAAACATAAGAGCTGCTCTTTTAATTCCAAGTCATATTGCCAAGTTTCAGTCCTAAACCCTTTTATAGCAACTCGGCATGAAAATGTTGCTGCATTTATATTTGCATTGTTGACTCCACAGAACTTAAAAAAAAAACCTGATTTCATGATTAATGACCTTTTAGAGGTAAACTTTCTTATATTTTCTTTAACTCTTAAAATCCAGGATTAGTATATTAGCCATCAAAAAATTTGCCTATTTTTTAAATCTACTAAATATTTATATTAGATTTTTTTGAGAAAAACTCTATGCATGGCTATATTTCAAATTTGTAAATAAAGAAATTAATTTTGTTACCTCACAAACAGTACCTTACAATCAGTACCAATCCATTTTATCAATAAAACAAGTATTATATAGAATACATTTTCCTTTATTTCATGGCCAGTATAAAACAGGTTTTCCAAACTCAGTCAAAAATGTAGAAAATAAAATCTCTAACATGAAACGTATCAGAAATCAAAGAGAACGCATTCTTTTTAAATGTTATATTTAATTATCCTCAAAATTCAGAAGAAATGAGTAATTTGTTTCAAAGCAAAAACCTGTCTTAATACTTGGCAGGTGAAAAGCAAGACATCCCAACTAAGTCAACTAAGTCTAAGAGAGATCAATATATTTCAAATGTGCACATAGCATTCCCAACACCCTTTTTAAAAATAATAATATTAATGATAATACAGCAGATAACCCCCAAATTATGAAGTGAACATTAATACAAGAAACACTGAAAAAAAAAACAACCTTACACAAGAACAATGAAAAATAACCACAATCACTTCTTCGCATAACATAATTTTAAGGTTCTAAAGATGATCCAGTTAGAGATTTTTGCACTGACGAATATAAAATAACAAATTTAATATGCAACATTCTCATTTTAAAACAATAATCATTTTATAAATAAAACATTTAATAATACCTACTCTTTAAAAAAATAGCATAAAACATCAAAATGGCACTGTGCAAGTTAGGGACTTGTACAGCCTGAAATTATTAGATCATCTCAAATAACAAAAGGGTAATTTATTCAATATGAACGGGTTCCAACTTCTGCAAAAGCCCCTCTACAGACCTGCTAACAAGATTATTCCTAATACAGAACATTTTACTTTCAAAGTGTGTATTAATTTCCACTATCTACTTCACTTTTCAAAAAAAAAATTCTGTCTCTTAATTCACCCTTTCTTTTTCCTTCACTACAAATTATTTGGCACGTGATTTAGACTGAACATTTATGTTCTACATGTTTGAAAACATCACCCAGTCTAAAAGTTTTATGAAAACTGTATTTCAATGGTATAAAAAAGAGTGCCTTTTCTTCATCTTACATGAAAATAATGTATTTGATTTTCTCTCCTCCCTTTTCAACCTCTACATTAACTACTAGGTAACATTTGCTGAAAAAAAATAAAATTTCCTGAACCCATAACCAATACACTTTGGTGTGACTGAAGTTGGGGACACACAGGACAGTAAACGCATTACTAGAGACAACAGCTTGAAGAAGAAAATGACAGTCAAACTGCACACACAACACATTTACTAATCATAAAGAGATGCATTGGTAAAAGAAAAAAATCATCATTTCCGTCATAAATTTTGCAGTGCAGCCCCAGAATGGAGAACAATCTGGGCAATTTATTGGCATATTGGCAGGAGGTGATAAGGCTACAAACAACAACAGCAAGCAGCTGTGCGAGGAGATGGGCCGATAGCATGATATGGCTCCCACACCAAACACCTCCTGCCCTATCAGGGCTTTTTATCAAACCAGGATTACAATAATAGCTGAGCAGAGAAAGCTTCTGAGGGGAGGGCAGAAAATATAGTCTTGGAATAAGAAAAAAAAAATCTGAATTTTGGGACAAAAACATGGGGGCAAAATACATAATTTATCACTGTATTATCAGGAAATCCAGGCAGCCTAATCAAGGAGCACTGAGTGACTATTTTTTGCCTTATCATCCAAAGTGGTGGAAACGGAGAAGGAATTATCAGGCTTCTGCAGATTGCTGGGCTGGAATTTTAATGGTAATAATCGGGTTTCTGATGGTATATCTTCTCCGCTTATCTTTCCCATTATCTCCTCTTATCTGGCCAGTCATCATAGCAAATTAATGGTGCTCTTTCAGCGTCGCCTTTTTATCGCTGCCCGGAGAGCACCCAAGGGGAAAGAATAAGCAAAATATTAAAATACTGCATAAATCACAATTTTAGATAGCAGGGAACTGTACGCAGTAAAAGAAAAAAAAAACTGTGCCCAACAACCTTTTTGTCCTTTAAATTGACTGTCTTCAGAGTTTCTGGTATAAGCTGACTTTTGCTTGTCATAGTTGCTCTAAATTGGGTATGTTTTATCAGCAGTGCCAAAGCTTTATTTTCAAATTCTGGATGCTTCCAAGTTTTAAATGCAGTTTCATTAGTGGCATGAAATGCTATTGTTTCAAAAAGCATCTCTTTCTGATATTTTCCAAAC
Organism: Tapirus indicus; assembly: GCA_031878705.1. NCBI lineage: Eukaryota > Metazoa > Chordata > Mammalia > Perissodactyla > Tapiridae > Tapirus > Tapirus indicus. Next base: position 33,273,918 of record CM062935.1, read on the forward strand.
TTGTATTTGATCTGGAATCTCAAAAGCAACAGTGTTATTTGTAATTTAAAAAAATTCTGCACTTCCTATAAACTACTCAAATTGGAGGGAGAGACCTATCATAGTTATGACTTTGAGGATCAAGACAAACTTGTCCATCTGCAAAACTGCCTCTTATGCCTGGACAGGCAAGAGGAGACAAATGTCAATAGGTTGCAACCAAGATGACTTTACAGCTAGTCAAACTACATTTAAGTATTCCACGCCGCTCCCAAAAAAACAGCTATTACATAGCACTGCTCTAACATTACAATTCAAAGACCTTTGATTTTTCATTTTCCTTAACAGTGCAAGGGGAGAAGGGTGTCCACATTTGCATAGATTATCACTGTGACCCCAAATTGAATCCAATAAAAGTCTAAAAGGCATGTATATTAATAATACATATGTATCCATCAGTAGGCAATGATCACTGTGAACAAATATGTAAATATAATATTTGTTCACTTTCAGATGAGAGAAATTTCAAGCATTTTTGATAGTTAATAAATCTCAGCATTCAAATAAGCCACTAAAATGTTTTATGACCTATAACACAAGTGTAGCATCAGCAATTAGTTCCAACGCTTTAATCTTCAATTATATGAGGTGGACATAGAAGGACAGAAAAAAAAAATTAATGTACTAATTGAGAAGATAACAAAGTATTCCCAAGTAGAATCAGATGGTCTTTGTGCCATACAATCAATTAATATTAATTATTTATTAACAATCTAGACGACAACCATGAACTAAAAAGCACTTGCATTTAATAATGTTTATAATCATTTCTTATTATAATAAGCACAATTTTGTACTATAAAATGCAACATTTAAACAGAGGGACCCGATCAAGTTAGTCTAAAAAGTGAAGGCAATTAGTTGAAACCATGAATAATCACTCAGAAAAAGTGAAAGTCTTCAAGAACGGTATCTCTACTTGATTAAAACTGCTGTGAGCCAAAAGTTAGGTCCAGCCCTTGCTTTAACCCAAGTTGCACTGAATAAGAACTGAAGTATAAGAGAAGAAATCCACTAAATAAAAACTAGAGAGTCATGTCTGAGAGGCAAGGATTGTATACATATATAAAGATCTAAATACTTAACTAGAGCAAACTTCTTATAACCTGGACCCCATTTCACGCAGGACAAGTTGATTGATAAGATTTATTTTTAAACTACACCAAATAGAATTTTCAGCATTTGGGGGTGGAGTGAGCGTGGTTAATAATCAAGGGGTGGGGAGACAATTAAGCCATACCCTAAAATTACACGATAAGCAGTTTTTAACTAGTTACTAGACTTCAAACACCACAAAGAAATGGACACACCACAAGTCTGGCAAAAAATAAACTAAGGCTGTTTCTCCTTTTCGGCCAAAGCGTCGAAGATATGTCGCAGGGCGACAAAACACCATTGCAGGAATTTTCCCCAAGACAAGAAAAGTTGACCGAGTTGAGCTCTGCGAATGTGTGCGTTTCGTGTGTATTTCGGGCAGGTGCCTCTCGCCCCGCTGTGTCCTCTAAGCACCACCCAGGCCCTCAGGGGCTCGGGGGCTTCGGGTCAAGCTCCCTCCTGTGCACCCGCTGCCTTCAACTCACAGCTTCCGCGCTGGGAAGTGACGGGCGGCCCCTCCCAGCGAGTACGCCGCGCGCCTCCAGGGCCAGCGGTAAACCGAATGCCCGCTCCGCAGAGCGTCCCGGCGACGCGAACGGGACGGGCCCGGAGCCCCCCGGAGCGACCTGCCCGTCGCAAGCCCCCAGCTCGCAGGCTGGAGGCGCACGGCCCCCCGCTGCAGAGGCGCGAACTTTTACACCTACTTTTTGTTTCGCTTCGGGTTTGGCGTGGCTCTGGCACCGCCCAGGATCGGGACCCAGACACTGATTTTTCCACCGCCTGGGGACGTTGCCTTCCTCGCCCCGAGGTCTCCACCAGCTTTTCCGAGAACTAAGTTCTCATCCTGGTTGCTAAAAGTGGTCCCCAAGAGTGGCACCACGTCAATCGCAACAACGACAACAGCCACAATAATAATAATAATAATCTCCTAAATGAGTGGGGCTGCCCGGTCAGGCTAGACGATAACGAACAGCGCTGGCTAACTGCGCGCGGGGGTCGGAATTAAAAAGAAACCCGGGAGCGCGAAGGCTGAGCCGAGCAAGAGTGGGTTGTTCGGCACAGCCTCTTTCTTGCCGGCGCTCGTCTGTCTGTCTGTCTGTGACTGACTAGTTGTCCCTCCAGGTGCCCAGGCAAAGTTTGACAAATCCGGGGCATCGGGAGCGGATTTCCGCGAGTCTCCCTCCCTTGCCCGCCCCGCGCGCCCCCCTCCCCAGAAATAATCCCACCAACTCCCGGCCCCGGGTGCAAACTTACGTTTGATCTGCCGGGGTTTGCTCTGCTTTCGCCGGGACATCTCGGCAGCGGCCGCTGCCACTGGAGCTCCCGCGGTGCCCGCGGCCGGGGCTGCCGCTCCCTCGGCTCCTGCCGCTCCCGCCGCCGCCGCCGCTGGCCAGGCTCGGGCCGCCGCCGGCCGGACTCCAGGTGCTCCGGGCGCGCGGGGTCCGGGCGCTGGGCTCCTCCGGGAGCCGCGGATCCACGTTTGGAGATGAGCAGGCAAATGAGAAGAGAGAGGGGGGCAGAGAGAGTGTGACAGTGGGGAGGGGAGGAGGAGAGGGATAGCGATTGGGGGGGGAGAGAAGGGGAATTTACAAACGAATGGACAGGGAGAGAGAAAAGGGGAAGGGGGGGACGAAAAGAAGGAAGGAAAAGAGAAGGAGGGAGGGAAGGGAGAGCGAGCAGAGCGGAGAGGGGAGAGAGGGGGCGGAAGGCGCGGGAGGAGGAGCGCGCTCGCTCTCCCCTCTCCCCGGCTCGCGGGGCAGATACTCGAGCGCCACCGCCGCCGCCGCCGCCGCCGCGCTCCCGGCCGCGCAGCTCTCGCTCTGCCGCGGGAGGTGGCGAGGCGCGGGAGGGAGGGGCGCGCCGGGGCTGTGGGGAGGGGAGACTATTCCATCAGCGAAAGGAGGATTGGCTGCATCCAAAGCCAGTCCGGATGCAAACTAGGGCCCCGGCCTCGGTCGGGTGGGGTGCAGGGGAGCGCGGTGGGGGGTTTGGGGGGGTGGGGAGGTGTGGGGAGGCCTTGGAGGGGAGCCACCTTCTGCAGTTGTCACCGCGTCAGCTCTGGGCAGCTGCCAGAGCACCCCTCCCCCTCTTCCAGGCAACTTCTTCCAACAGCCCCCTCTGATGGACCCCAACTCTCCTCTCGCACGCCTCGCCCATCCAGCGAGGCACAAAGAAATCTCAGTCTCTCCATAAACTTTGTGCTTCCAGTCATGCTGCCCCCTCCCCTAGCCTCCACCCCCGCCCTTCCAGCTTCTTGGCAGGAAGGTTAGGCCACTGGCAAAATCCTCGGCGAGAGCCAGCTGATCACAAATGCCAACTGTGTGTTTTGGGGCCAGTTAAGTCCTTCTCATCTGCCCTGGCTCTCAGGAGACCATGTCGTTGCTCTCAGGTTCCCAGGAGACCGCTGCGGACACGGACCATCCCCCACTTGGCCCGCAAAAGTGGGATGCTGAGCGGATTCCCAAAAGTGCTATTTCTCACCTCGAGTTTTCATTTTAGATTGTAAAACTTCCGAATTTGGAGACAGGCAGATATTTTTCTCACATCAAAAAGGAGGACCATTAGCTAGGCGATTAGCCCTAGGTCGGAAATGAGCCATCTCTAATCAGAATACTAACTTTTTTAAGAAGTCTGTGGAAGTTCTGAAGTCCCACCCCAGCCCCATGACCTTTACTTCTTTTAGTTCTTCTGCCACAGGGAAGCAGCCAACGACTAATAAAAGATTTGATCTTGCAGTAATTTCCCAAGCAGGTAAGACCCAATAACTATTTCATGGTTCTTTAGCTTTTAAAGTTTTGTTTCATTCTTATTCAATTATTGTGTGTGTAATATGTCGGAAACGGCAATCCAGAAGAAGAACAAATTTTGAAGTGGTTTGCATAGTTATTATTTTGGCCAAGTTAAGCTGCATGAGGCTAGCTTAATTTCTCATAGTTTCGTATACACCGAATATTAAATATATTCTCCCGGGTGGGCCGGGAGGAGTTTCTATCCCTGTGACAATGGAATTGGCTGATTTATGTAATCAGTATTTACTAATGAACTCCACAGCAGTTAACATGTATCCCCCAGATACTGCTGACTTCCTCCCCCCCCACCACCAGATTGTGAGAGCACCCATTCTGGTCTGAAATTGTGCCCCTCTTTGTTTGGTTGACTAGCATTCATGTGAGCCCCACCAAATTCGATACTCTAAAAGGGTCCGGGGGTCAGCAGAGAGCCTGGGCTGATTGAGCATAATGCAGCCTGCTCGGTGTGCAGGAGGCACTGTAATCAGTGTCATTTATAACCCCATCAGGACATCTTCTGGAAGGTGTAAAGAGTTGCCCTGTGAAAGGTATGGCTGAGAGAATCTTAATACAGAGCTAAAGACCAATTGTGAATTTTATTACATTACCATTAGTACTATTACCATATGAGGTTGTAAGAATACATGGTCCTTTGCAGTGGAAAATGCACTAAATGACAAAATCCCTCCCCTGAAGAACCAACAAATTAAAGTCGTAAGTACCATGAAAAGCAGGGTTATTTGTGTTTGTGCTGTGAAATGAATAAGCAGACAGAGGACCGCAGATTTTTGCCTCCTTAATTTTCAATTCATTACAATTAAATTGGTGTGCTTAGAATTGGATATATTATACATTATGGTTTTTAAAGATCTTTTTACAGAACTGGCTGACTTTTTAAATAACCCAAAAGGAATGCCCACTGGAATTAAAATATCATAACAGTTCGTGTTTCTTTTGGCATTTGAAATGGTTAAATATGCAAAGCAAAAGAGAAACAAATAAATCTCAGCTAAATATTCAGTTTAAAAGCTGAAAAGAGCAAAAGTCAGGGAATTCAAAGCAAGATTGATAAAATAACCAGACTGCATTATTAGAAATAGATACAGTTTATCTAAATTTATAAATATATATATTAATGATAGTCAATATGAATGAATTAAACTAAGGAATACTATTAGATTTTGTGTTTTCTCATCATTTTTTAATGAGAATATTAATGATATTTAAAGTTCAATTTTTCTTTTTCTAGTTTAACTCACCAAGGTTATAAAATAAAAAGACAGCAAAACCTATAAGCAATTAACTCTGTCCAAATGGATATAGCAGCCCAAACCACAGCTACATGACTATCAAACAATGATTATGAAAACCACAACTGAGAAAAGCATCAGGGAATGATGTTGCAAAACCACAGCAAGGAATGTGCCTATGATATTGAAAATCACAATTCACAACTAATAACCTGTATGTTGCAAATTATTATTTAACTATAAATGTGAAAATGTATAAGTAACAGCACAAAATAATTTCTCATTTACTTAAAAATGAATTATTCATTCTCTAAACTCATTGATTTCATCTCTACATAATGGTTGGTTTTGAAAAGTTTCTGCTTTCAAAGACAAATTACTTTAAATCACATATGTAAGTTACTTTAAAAGCAGAAAATATGCAACTTTTAATAACATTTCCTCAAATGCTAAAAGAATTGTTCTGAAGCCAATCTAAAATAAAGAGACATCTACCTCGGTCTTGATTTCTATATAAAGTTCTTCAGGAATGAAAAGGGATGGAGTGGAAACTGTGGGAAAAAAGCTTGAAGTAGTCTATTACAATTTCAATGAGAATATAATTGTATATATTCTTAAGTAGACATTTTAACTGGAAAACACACGTGACAATAAAATGAGATGCCAGTACCAAAACTACTTAAATGTGCAAAATCAAATGTTTATTTACAAATGAATGAAACAATATCATTTGTAAGTTTAGAGGGTTGCCAGATTTAGAAAATTAAAATACATGATGCCCAGTTAGATTTGAATTTCAGATAAGCAACAATTATTTTTTAGGATAAGTATGTACCAAACATTGCATGGAGCATACTTATCCTAAAAAATAATTGTTGCTTATCTGGAATTCAAATCTAACTGGGCATCATTTTTTTTATCTGGCAAACCTATAGTTTAGCATTTTCACAAATTTGTGGTCGTTTATAATATTCTTTATAGAAAAGGCAGAGAAACCCTAAAGTGCTTCCTACAGACATAGATATACTTAATTCTTGAACGTCATATTATTTAGGGAAGGCAAGGTAAAAGGAATAAATTTCTATACAAAAATTCCTTATTTGGCACGGTACAGAAATGTGCTCTCAGTGTAAATGGATTGCATTCATGTATGTCTTACTCTTGGATTTGTTTTTTAAATGTGTTTTTTTCCTCCAAGGGATCAACAAATTGATAAAGCAACCTCCCAGGCCACATCTTATTAGGCAGCAAGCTGCCTTCTTTATTATGGGAGTAAACAATATTCAAAAGCTTCAGAAAGACTTAATTTTTTCCCCTTGTATCCTCCCCAGATATTGAATACAGTTTATCCGCCGTGATTTAAGATTGTGACACTGAATTGAAAAAGAATGCGGTATGAAAATAGTGTTTAGTGTTTGTGTATCTTTATAATTTCAGCAGTTTAAAAATAAAAATCAACGAATTCATCTAAATGGCATTTCTACGTTATAACTATGAAAAGGAGTGTTTACTTGCAAAGGAGCCAAGGGCTTTGAAAACATTCAGTCAGTCTAGATTGGGGGTTTAACCTGGGCTTCATGTAGACCGCCAATCCCTTGAAAGATGTATGTATGTACGAAAAATTTTCTAAGGCAGATCTATTGAATTCATCAGATTTTCAAAAATATCTTTGAAAAACTCTATGAACAAATGTAGGTTAAGAATAACTATTCTCTTTATGTGTAAATTTTTATGATATACTGAAAATCAAAATGTGGATGATTTAAGTTTTTACTCTTTGCAATCATCCTTTATGTCCAATTACTACTCTGGTAGAAGAGAGTCATAGGATGAACTCTATTCCAAAAAAAAAAGTTCTTTGTTGTTAAGTCTGTGTAATGCATAACATACCTCCAAGCATAAAACATATATTAAAGGAGTAATGCCCCAAATTTTAGTAGACAGCTGTTGATTTTGCCTGCCTAGCATCAAGTCTTTCTTCTTCTGGTAATAAGCTGTGATATCACTTGAAGAACTACTCCTCCTCACCCACTACTTGGTCATGTGACACAAGTTTGGCCTTCCCCAATCCCCCAATCCCTGACCAATCAGAATAGCCCAGGTGTTTGCATATAGTGATTGGCTCAAGGGCCCAAACTGAATGTCAGCTCTGAAACTTTTTCCTAAAACCAACAAAAAAGTGCTGTTTTTCTGCTGAGATTGCTACACTGGGAGAATGCAAACCTAATATTGCTGTTGGCCATCCTTGTTGGAAGAATCTGTTAAGAACGATGCCAGCACAGAGGACTAATTTTGTCTTATCTTGGCTCGGGATCTGATTTTTGGGAAATCCAAACTAAGACACCCATCAACATTCCAACATTACCTTGTTTTGGATCCATCGACATTATCTATGTGTCTACATAAACGTTAGAGTCTTGGTCATTTCTATTATATTTTATATTCATTTTTAACCGGGCTAACCCTTATGCATCTTTGTAGTCTTAGTATGGATGCCATTTTTCACAAGAAGACGTCTCTGATCTCCCAAGTCTGAGTGAGATACCTCTTCTCAGTTGCTTCCAGAACACCTTTTTTGAATACATAATATCACTTGTTGCATGGTATTACATTGGCAATTTAATTACATATAAACCCAATTCTCACCAGCCCCGTCCCTGCCCCAATAAACCTAACTAGATAGTAAGATTTGTGAGGGCAAGAAACATGCCTATATTTTTCAGCATTACATCCCCAATGCTGGGCACACAGAAAGTCCTAACATAATTATTGAAAGAAAATCTAAATCCAGGATTATCCGGTCTTATCTGGGGACTCCTGCCATTCCCCATCCTCATCCTCATAGTCACAGGTACAGGAGATAGCAGCCATGTTTGTACAACATGACTCCACGCTCCTGATGGTGGATACTTGGACCAAGCAGAGTACCAGACTCAAATATGACCTATCAAACTCTTCCCTTAGGAATTTAGAGTTAGTGTCAAGAGTTTCATCCTTACGTGGGCTGGTCTCTTAAATGAAAGAGAAGTAAAACCTCTGGAATTATGGTATGGTTATCACCGTGTGAACAGAGTAACAGTGATAGTTTGTCATTAGAGAGAAAAAGAAATAAAACAAATGTTCTGAGATAAGGAGAGACGGGCATATGAAATGGCATCCCACGTCCCGTTCCAGCCCCTCCATAGGCTGCAGCAGCACTTCTGCCCTTGACGTTACTTAAATACTTATGTCTCCTCAAAATAAATTCCTCCTCACCTTTATCTTTTAAATTATTTTTGGCCTAAATTAGCATTAGTTGATTCCTGTTACATTCAAGCCAAAAATCTAAACTAAGACAAAAATTAGCAATCTATCACTTCAGTTTGCTTGACTGAATACTTAGAAATAGCAATTTAACTGAATTTTCAGAAAAGTTGTATAAAAGCACTGTATTAGTCTGGGTTCTTCAGAGAAACAGAACCAATAGTAAAAAGAGAGAGAGAGAGAGAGAGAGAGAGAAAGAGAGAGATTGATTATAGGGAATTGACTTGCATAGTTATAGAGGCTGAGAAGTCCAACAATCTTCAGTTGACAAGTTAGAGACCCAGGAGAGCCATGGTATAGTTCTAGTCTGAACCTGGAGGCATTAGAACCAGGAGAGCTGATGGTTTAAGTTCCAGTCTGAGTCTGAGTCTGAAGGCAGGAGAAGATCAATGTCCCAGTTAGAAGACAGTCATGTGGAGAGAGACAATTTTCACTTACTCAGCTTTTTTGTTCTAGTCAAGCCTTCACTGGATTGGATGAGACCCACCCACACTGGGGAGGACAGTCTGCTTTGCTCAGTCTACCAATTCAAATGTTAATCTCATCCAGAAACCCCCTCACAGACACGCCCAGAATGTTTAACCAAATACCTAGGCAACCCGTGGCCCAGTCAAATCGACAGATAACATTAACCATCACTTTTGATGATTTTTTTTTTCCTGAGCAACGCTGAAATGGCAAAGAACTCTTATGAATGTTAAATGGGTAAATCTACAATTTTAACCTAGGTGAATAAGGTTGTTATCAATTACTGATTTTGGGCATTCACTCCAATCAGGGGTAACTCTTAGAAAAAAAAAGTTAGCATTTTCAAATTCAGAGTTCCTCAAGGGCGTGATGCTTGATTGACATGCACATCATAACCCTCCTGATTACATGTATTCTGGCCCAGATGTTTGATTTTACTTTCAACTTTCTTTTGCCACATTTGAATAACCATCTAACAGATTACCTTGCACATAAATTTTATGAATGTTGTTATAATTTGCATAAATAGTGTTTATACTTCTGTGGCAGATTTTATTTTCCAACCTATAACTTTTGCCATAAATTCCTAAATGCAAAAGAAGGAATTAAACAGCTTTTAAAGAACACTTGCTATGTGTATAGACTTAATCAAATCACTTAGCTTTTACCTACTTGCCAAAGTGTATTAAAATAGTACATTAGGAGTGAGTTTAGGGTGAACGGAAGATGTAGGATTATGAATAACAATGCTAGGGCATACTGATAATGGAATCATCTAAAAGAAGCTGAAAAGGATACTTATATCACTTTCAAAATGTATCTTGTAATGAAAATTAAACTGTATGACTAATGTACTCCTTTAAAAATAATTTTTACTTTTATTAAACAAATAGATGTACATAGATTTAAAGGTCAAATAGATTTTCAAGACTCTTAATGAAAGTTGGCAGTTTCTGATCCCTCTCAACATCCCAATGCCAATTCCTGCTCCCAGAGGTATAATCGTTGTCGAATCTTTTTAGCTTATTCTTCTGATGTTCACCTCATATTTCTAAATGATGTGCTTTACTACTTTTAAAAAATTTGTTTCTTTAGATATTATCAACTATATTGACAATCTACTACAAAAATATGAAGAAGTAACAGCTTTATACACACCTAACACACTTTATTCAATTTTTTATTAAATCAAAAGTTTATATTTATATTTTTATTAACAGTTAATCCATATAGGGTATGATGATTACATTTTATTTTGGTCTAACTCTTTGTTTTTCCTGGAGTTAATAATTATGTTCTTTGTCATCTTCTCAGTTTTCCGCGAGCTATCACGTATATCATCCCCAGATCCTTTGCCAGTGTAATACAGTCAGCTACATCATTCCATCAGTATGTTCAAAGACATCAGATAATCTAGCAGGTCTTTGTTGTCCCCCATGCAGGTGTCCTTCTTGGAGCCTTCCATCCTGCTCCACTCTAGACTAATTGCTCTCCATGACTAAAATTTCCTTTTCATCATCATTCCTGACAATGCCCTTAATTTTGTCCTGTATTAGATTCTGGGTTTCCTGAATGCTGTGTATTACTTTTTCCTGGTTTACTATCCCCTTTCTTTTCCTTCTTTCCTTCTGTTTCTCTCTTTGCTTGCTTCCTTCCTTCTTTCATTCTCTTTCTTTCTTCTTTCCTTCCTTCCTTCCTTTCTTTCTTCCTTTTTTTCTTTCCTTCTTCTTTTCTTCCTTCCTTCCTGCTTGCTTTCTCTCTCTCTTTCTTTCTTTGTTTCTTGTTTTGTTTTTGTTTTGGAGTAAAATTTCATGTAGCTTCTTGAGAAAATATATATACAAGATAATTTTTTTTGAGATTTGGCAAAACTGAAATTCTCTTTATTCTGCCCTCGTATGTGATATATAATTTGGGAGAGTGTACAATTCTAGGGTGTAAATTATTTCCCTTGAAGTTTTTTCCAATTTTATTGAGATATAATTCGCATACAACATTATATAAGTTTAAGGAGTACAACGTGATGATTTGATACACTTATATATTACAAAACAATTACCACAGTAGAATTAGTTAACACTTTCATTACCTCCCATAATTACCTTTTGTGTGTGTGTGTGTGTGTATGTGTGTGTGTGGTGAAAACATTTAAGATTTAGTCTTTCAACAACTTTCAAGTATATTATGCAGTATTGTTAACTATAGTCACCATGCTGTAGATTAAATCCCTAGGACTTCTTATTTGTCTTATAACTGGAAATTTGTATGCTTTAACCAACATATCCCCATTTCCCCCACCCCCCAACCCACGGCAAACACCATTCTACACTCTGAGTTCTATCAGTTCAGTTTTTTAAAATTCCACATATAAGTGATATCATACAGTGTTTGTCTTTCTCTGTCTTATTTCATTTATCATAATGCCCTCAAGAATTCGTCCATGTAGTCTCAAATGGAAGGATTTCCTTCTTTCTCATGGCTGAATAATATTCCATTGTATATATACATACAAATATATATACCACATCTTCTTTATCCGTTCATCTGTAGACAGACACTTATATTGTTTCTATATCTTGACTATCGTGAGTAATGTTGCAATGAACACAGGAGTTTGGATATCTCTCTGAGATCCTGCTTTCATTTACTTTGGATATATACCCAGAAGTAGGATTGCTGGCTTGCATGGTAGTTCTATTTTTAATTTTTTGAGGAATCTCCATACATACATACATACATAGTGGCTGTACCCATTTAGCAGTGCACAAGGATTCCCTTTTCTCCACATCTTCACCAACACTTTTTATCTCTTGCCTTTTTGATAGAGCAGTTCTACCAAGTATGAGGTGATATCTCACTGTGGTTTTGATTTGCATTTCCCTGATGATCAGTGATGTTGAGAATCTTTCCAAGTATTGGTTAGCCATTTTTAACTCTTCTTTGGAAAAATGTCTTTCAGGTCCTCTACCCATTTTTAATTTATTATTTATGTATTTATTTTTTTGCTGAGGAAAATTCACCCTGAGCTAACATCCGTGCCAATCTTCCTCTATTTTTTAGTATGTGGGCCGCCAGCACAGCATGGCTACTGACAGAGCAGTGCAGGTCCTCACCCGAGAACCCAACCCAGGCTGCTAAAGTGGAGTGTACTGAGCTTAACCACTAGGTCAACAGGGGTGGCCCCCATTTTTTAATTGGATTGTTTGAATTTTCGCTATTGAGTTATAAGAGTTACTTATGTATTTTGAATATTAAGTCCTTATCAGATAGATGGTTCACAAATATTTCTCCCATTTGTAGGTTGCCTTTTCATTTTGCTGATTGTTTCTTTTGCTATGCAGAAGCTTTTTCGTTTAATGTAGTCCAATCTATTTATTTTTGGTTTTGTTGCTTGTGCCTTTGGTGTCATGTCCAAAAAATCATTGCCAAAAGCAATGACAAGGAGATTTTCCCCTATGTTTTCTCCTAGTAGTTTCACTGTTTTGGGTCTTATGTTTAAGTCTATAATCCATTTCAGATTAATTTTTGTGAGTGTGGTAAGATAGGGATCTGATTCTACTCTTTTGCATGTGATTATACAATTTTCCCAACACAATTTGTGGAAGAGACTATCCTTTCCCCACTGAGTATTCTTGGCTGCCTTGTCAAATATTAGTTGACCCTATATGTAAGAATTAATTTCTGGGCTCTATATTCTGTCTACTGGTCTATATGTCTGTGTTTATGGCAGTACCATGCTGTTTTGATTACTATAGTTTTGTAATATAGTTTGAAATCAGAAAGTGTGATGCTTCCAACTTTGTTCTTCTTTCTCAGAATTGCTTTGGCCCTTCAGGGTATTTTGTGGTGCCATATGAATTTCAGAATTATTTTTTTCTATTTTTATGAAAAATGCCATTGAAATTTCAGTTTGCCATTGAATCAATAGATAGCCTCGAATAGTATGGATGTTTTGAAAAATATTAATTCCTCCAATTCATAAGCATGGGATAGGTTTCCATTTATTTGTGTCATCTTCTGTTTCTTTCATCAATATCTTATAATTTTCAGTGTACAGATATTTCACCTGTTTGGCTAAATTTATTCCTAAATATTTTATTCTTTTTGATGCTATTGTAAATGGAATTATTTTCTTATTCAGATAGTTCATTGTTAGTGTATAGAAATGCAAGTAATTTTTTAATATTGATTTTGTGTACTGAAAGTTTACTGAATCCATTTATTAGTTCTAGCAATTTTTTGGTGGAGCTTTTAGGATTTTCTAAATATAAGGTCATATCCTCTGCAGAGACAATTTTATTTCTCCCATTCTGATTTGGATGCCTTTTATTTCTTTTTTTTTTTGCCTAATTGCTCTGGCTTGGACTTTCAATACTATGTTGAATAGGAGTGGTGACAGTGGGCATCCTTGTCTTGTTCCTGATCTTAGAGGAAAAGCTTTCAGCCTTTCACCATTGTGTGTGATGTTATTGGTGAGCTTTATTATATTAAGGTACATTCCTTCTATATTCAAATTGTTGAGTTTTTGTCATAAAAGGATGTTGAATTTTGTCAAATGCTTTTTCTGCATCTATTGACATGATCATATAATTTTTGTCTTTCATTCTATTAATGTCATGCATTACATTTATTGCTTTGTATCTATTGAACCATCCTTGAATCCCAGGAATAAATTGCACTTGATCACAGTCTATGTTCCTTTTAATGTGTTGTTGAATTTTGTTTCCTAATGTTGAGTATTTTTGCTTCTATATTCATCAGGGATATTGGTCTGTAGTTTTCTTTTCTTGTAATATTCTTATATGGCTTTGTGTCAGGATAATTCAGGCCTTCAAAAATGAGTTTAGGAGTGTTACCTCCTATTCAGTCTTTCAGAAGAGTTCAGGAAGGATTGACATCAATTCTTTAAATGTTTGGTAGAATTCACCAGTAAAACCATCTGGTCCTGGACTCTTCTTTGTTTGAAGGTTTTTTGTTACTTATTCAATTTCCTTACTAGTAATTGGTCTGTTCACATTTTCAGTCTCTTCATGATTCAGTCTTGGCAGGTTGTATTTTTTTTTATTTTAGTAATTTATCCATTTCTTCTAGATTATCCAATTTGTTGACATATAATTGTTCACAGTAGTCTCCTATGATCTTTTGTATTTCTGTGGTATCAGTTGTAATGTCTCCTCTCTCATTTTTGATTTTATTTATTTGATTCTTCTCTCTTTTTTCTTAGTTAGTCTAGCTAAATGTTTGTCAATTTTGTTTATCTTTTCAAAAAGCCAACCTATAGTTTCCTTGATTTTTTTCTATTCTCTATTTTGTTGATTTCTTCTCTAGTCCTTATTACTCCTTACTTCTGCTAATTTGGGGCTTTGTTTGTACTTATTTTTCTAGTTCCTTGAGGTGTAAAGTTAGTTTTTTTTTTATTAGAGATCTTTCTTATTCTTTAGTGTAGTTTTCCACTATTAACTTCCCTCTTAGTACTGCTTTTGCTGCATCCCATAAGTTTTGGTGTGTTGAGTTTCTTTTTTCATTTATGTCAAGACCTTTTTTGATTTCCCTTTTGATTTCTTCTTTTATTCATTGGTTGTTCAGAAGTGTGTTGTTTCATTTCCACATAATTGTGAATTTTCCAGTTTTCCTATTGTTATTGATTTCTAATTTCATTCCATTGTGGTCAGAGGAGATGCTTGCTATGATTTCAGTCTTCTTAAATTTGTTTAAATTTGCTGAGACTTATTTTGCAACCTTAACATATGATCTGTCCTGGAGAAGTTTTCATGTGCACTTGAGAAGAATGTGTATGCTACTGATGTTGGATGGGATGTTCTGTATAAGTTTGTTAGGTCCATTTCATCTAAAATGTAGTTCAAATGCAACATTCCTTATTGATTTTCTGTCTGGATGATCTATTCATTGTTGAAAGTGGAATATTGATGTTCTGTTGTTTTGTTGTCTATTTCTCCCATTAGCTCTGTTAGTGTTTGCTTAATATATTTAAGTCCTCCAATGTTGGGTGCATGTGTATTTACAATTGTTATATCCTCTTGATGAATTGACCCCTTTATTACTATATAATGACCTTCTTCATCTCTTGTTATAGTTTTTGACTTAAATTCCATTTGTCTTATATAAGTATAGAGACCCCAGCTCTCTTTAGGTTTCCACTTGCATAGAATCTCTTTTTCCATCCATTCACTTTGAGTTCTGTGTGTCTTTAAAGCTGGAGTGAGTCTCTTGTAGGCAGCATATAGTTGATTTTTTTTTCAATCCATTCAGCCACTCTGTGCCTTTTGATTGGAGAATTTAACCCATTTACATTTAGAGTAATTGTTGATAAGTAAGGACTTACTAATACCATCTTGTTAATTGTTTTATGGCTTTTTTGTAGTTTCCTTGTTCCTTTCTTCCTCTCCTCCTGTCTTTCTTTGTGAATTGATGATTTTCACAAAGAAAGAAGATTTTTGAAAGATTGAAGATTTTTCAAAGTGGTATGCTTTGATTCCCTTTTCTTTATCTTTTTTGTATCTCCTGTAGGATTTTGCTTTGTGGTTACCATGAAACTTACATAAAACATCTTATAGATATAACAGTCTATTTTGACTAATAGCAACTTAACTTCAATTGCATACAAAAACTCTACTTTTTTACTCCCCTTTCTTGTTTTTTATGTTACAGTTTACCTCTTTTTAATATGTGTATTCATTAACAAATTATTATACCTATAGTTATTTTTCATACTTGTATCTTTTAACCTTTGACTACAGTTGAATAGTTAACACACTACCATATACAGTATTAGATTGTTCTGAATTTTACTATATACTTACTTTTACTAGAGTATTGTATATTTTTGTATGTTAATAGTTAGTGTCCTTTCATTTCTGCTTGAAGAATTGCATTTCTTGTAAGGCAGGTCTAGTGGTGATGAACTCCCTCAGCTTTTATTTGTCCCTGAATGTCTTTATCTCTCCTTCGTTTCTGAAGGACAACTTTGCTGGATAAAATATTTTTGATAGTTTTATTTTCTTTCAGGACTTTGAATATTATCATCCCACTGTCTCCTGGCCTGTAGGTTTTCTGCTAAGAAATCCTTCAATAACCTTATGGGGGTTCCTTTGTAGTGATAAATTTCTTTTTTCTTCTTGCTTTTAAGATTCTCTTTTTGTCTTTGATTTTTGACAGCTTTATTATAATGTGTCTTGGAGAAGATCTTTTTGAGTTGGATTTGTTTGGGAACCCATGAGCTTCATGAACGTGGATGGCCGAATGTTTCCCTGGATTTGGGAAATTTTCAGCTATTATTTTTTAAAATAATTTTTTTGCCCCCTTCTCCCCCTCTTCTCCTTCTGGAATTCTAATAATTTGCAAATTTGTTCTTTTGATGTTATCTCATAGATCACATGTGTTTTCTTCACTCTTTTTCATTCTTCTTTCCCTGAATGGATAATTTCAAAGATTCTGTCTTCTATTTCTTAAGTCTTTGGGGTCAATTACTGGAAGATTATTGTGATCCTTTTGTGGTGTCATGTTTCCTTGATTTTTCATGTTTCTTGAAGTCTTGCACTGCTGTCTTCACATTTTAAGTAGCAGTCACCTCCTCCAATCTTTACTGACTGACTTTGGAAAAGAATTACCTTTCTTCAGCCCTACTAGGGATTCTGAGGCTTTCTCAGAAATTCTTTGGATATACTTGCTCCACACATCTTGCTCTCTTATGGCAGAATAGTTAAGCTTGTATACTTTCTCTCCATCCTGCTGCACAGCAGGCTGCTTACAATCTCTCTTTTGCTTTCCCAAAGGCAATGTTAAATGCTCAAATTTGTGGTCTCTTTCTGGCCCACAGATTCTGTCCAGCTTTCTGCATGTGTTCACTAGCTGTCTGCTAAAGCTCACTCTCACTACCATCAGGAACACAAACAGAGTGCTGGCCACAAGGTGGAGGTGTGTGTGGGTGTGGCGCACAGCATGCTGTGGTGCTGATGGGCCAGTTGGGGGGATCTATGAGTGAGGCATCCCAGCAGCTATGGGGCAGGCCTCCCAATGGAGTCCATGATGTGGTTAGTAGGATCCATCTTCCTTTGATGCATTTTGAGCTCCAGCTGCTGTTTTCCCAGCTGCTTACCACCCCCCAGTCATGCAGCTCGTGACTCTGTACTCTGAATGGGGTGAGAAAGAAATGGGCCTCTGGAAGCATCCCACACAGCTGGGAAAGCAAGGCACTCACTCACGTGCTCTCACTTTTCTCCATAGGAGAAATCCCAGACTCTCTTGGCACTGAGCTATGCCACCTTGGGAGAGGGGTTATGCAGGAAAATCAAGCTGTTCCTCTTACTCTCTTCAATTTGTCCAATCTCAGACGTTTTTGCTCCAACAGTGTGCTGGAACTTCTCTGCTGGGCTCCTGGACTTCCATAAAGGCTCTCTCATCCATGAGTGATTGCCTAAGTCAGTGTTCTCCAAGGCTCCTGGACCATGGGCAAGAGAGCCTGGAGACAGTTCACAGGCCACTTCAGGATCCACAACCAGGACCAAGGTCTGTTCCCCTATTACTCAATGCACAGGTGGATGAGACTTCTCGATTCTTTGGCCTGTGCTGCTGGATCTTACAACTCCCACAAAGACACTTTTTCTGTGGATGGATGCCAAATTGTTATTGAAAGGGGGACATGACAAGGGACATCTTATTTGCCCATCTTGCTGACATCACTCACCTCCCTCAATTTTTGAACCCTGTGCTTCACTGACTTCTATTTCCAGTGTTGTTCTGAGAAGTATGACACCATTATGTTTCCTTATCCACTGAATGTAGCCTAGTTCTTTCCCCCAGTAGCACCCTGGAAGCTTTCAGGATCTTCTCTTTACTTTCAGTCTTCTGAAATTTCATAATGTGAAAATATGTTGCCCCATCTCTCCATTTACTGAGGTGTGCACTTGTTGAGCCATTTCGGTCTGGAAATTTGTGGCTTGCCATCAGTTTTGAGAAATTTCCTTGTATTATTTCTTTCTCTAGAATTATTATATCTTGGGGCTTCTTAAATGTGTACTACTTTATGCATGTAAAAATGTATTTATTTTACTCTCATCCTTGGTTGATAGTTTAGCTGGGAATATAATTCTAGGTTTAAAAATCACGTTTTTCCCCTGATAAATTAGAGAAAGCATCACTCTATTGTTTTCACCTCCAGTATTGCTGATTGGAAATCTGATACTAGTCAGAAAACTTTGCATGTTATCCATTCCTTACTTTGTTGATGCTTTAATTATTTTCCTATTAACTTGCTCTTCTGGAATTTTACACTTATATACTATTGAACATTATGAATTTTAACCCAGCTGTAATCTCTCCCCTAACATCCCTAACAGAAGCCTCATTTCATTGACATAACTACCCTTCCTCCACACAGCCCTTATGATTCAAGTAAATTTGCCTAATTTCTACTCTAGGAATGATCTTTAATTAATCTCAGTCTTGTAGTATGATCTCATCCCCCTTGTTAGTGGTTGTTTTAGGAATGTGCAAGGGACCCAATTCTGGACAAGGGGAGAGTTGCTGGAGGCTTTTGGGAGAGTCCTGTATCGCTCTTAAGAGAAAATTATGGGGAGCCTGTTTCTCTCTCTTTTTCTGGAAATAGACAAGGAAGAATATTGCATCACTTGCATCTGTCATCCATTTTTGACAATGAGGAAAGCTGTCTCTAAAACAAAGCTAACCGACAGAGGGGTAAATAACAAAGAGAACAGCATTTAAATAAAGCTGAAGCTTGATCATACGAGGCTTGGCATCTGCTTTGCTTTTATAATTCCTATTATATAAACCAATAAGATTTCTTATTGTTTAAGACAGTCTGTATTGGTTTTTTGTTACTCAAAGCTGAAAGTGTATTAACTGATACTACCTTGTAGAAAAGTCTCTTCTTCCATTTTTGAGTCACATGGACTGAGGAGGAGTGGGAAATATGGATGGGGCATAGGACGTTTAGTAGTCAGACTTTCAGTTTAGCCAACAGCATCACTTCCACCCCATTGTACCTGCCAGTTCTAAATCCTGTGCCTCTTTAGGTGTGTTGTATGCACAACATAGTATTATCACAGTGTCTGGAGACAGAGTACTTGGGTTCAGATCTTGGCTCTGCCACTTCTTAACTAGGTAATCTTTTGTATGTTATTAAATGTCTACATGCTTCAGTTTACTTATATTTAAAATGGAAATATAATGGTATCTACTGCAGAGGATAGTTATATTAAATGAGTTATTATATATAAAGTGCTTGGCATGTAGAAAGTGCTGTTTAATTGTTAGCTATTAACAAGTTATTCCAGCTACTAAAAAGTTATTCCAAATCTTTCCTCCTCTTCTTTTTTAGCAAAAGAACCTTAATCTTGTTCAAGATGTTCGGTTAGAAGTACTAATCTTCTGAGATTGCCTTCCAGCTAGATTTGGCTGTGTAATGCCGTTTAGGCCAATAAAATGCAAGCAGAAATCTACTGGATGAGGCTTTGAAAGAACCTAAAATATTTTTGCTCAAAAGCCAGAATGCATCTTTTCTTCTTGGCCCATTCCCTTGTTCATATCTGGAATGGGACATGATGCTTGGATATAGAAGAGCCATTTTGCAATCATAAGAATAAAATCTACAAACTTAGTAATGCAGTTGGAAAGGAGAAGAAGCCAATTCTGATGACTTCCCTTAGCAGTATATGAACCCTGAACTGACTCTGGAATTCTTACTCTCTGAGGAGAAAAAACACCTGTTTTCTTGAGCACCGTATTTGGGTTTCTGCTACATACAGCCAAAGGCAATTCTAACTGCTACCCAAGGGACCTTGTGGGCAGGCCGGTGCTCTCTTCTTGCCTTTTGAAATCTTGGTTTTAGGGATGTTATCTTCTTATTTGTTCTATACTTCAATAGATTTCCATCCTCTTTTCACATTTTAGAAATTGTTTAGTTATCTACAAATAATTTCAATGACTTCTTCCCATCCTCCTTACCTTTAAGGTTTACTGCTTTTCCATCACTGTATTTTCTTCTCTGGAGGAAAGGGAAATAACAGTAATACCTATCCCTGGGACTGTGAACTTAATGCTTTCAGGGGCCATGGGCAATGTAAAAAAAAAATGAAGTATCCATATAAGATATAGAGATTGGTGAGGACTGTGGAGACATGGAGAGTATATGTCCCTGTTAAAGGCATTTAAATACAATTAAAGTAAATATTGTACCACTCAAAGAATATAGGCCTATAGGCCCAATCTGACTATAGGCTCTAATTCTGCAAATTCTGATTCTGATTTAAAGACATATGTAGATGTGAAAAACTCTCTTCCTTACTGAACCGTGATGCACATTCTCATCAAAACACCATCATCAGTTACAACAAAGCAATGCACAATCAAGACCTTTTAGAATTAAAAGTGTATGTAGCTAAAATACTTCCACTTGTTTTCTTCTAAATAGTTTTTCCCCTTTTTGGTTTTTGGCTGATACAGAAGATAATGCAGTAACTCTAATATTACACTCAACAGGCAAAATAAACAAACAGAAATCCTCTCTGTGGGGGTTGCTATGGCTTTGGAAGAAAACCAACTGTAGGCAAAAATGTAAGAGAGCAAAATATGCATTTCCCACTGCCATCCCTCCTCGGTTTCTTTCCTCTCCTTGCCTTATATATGTTGAGAAGCTGCTTTTTAATAATGACTTTGAGGCTTGTAGAACACTTTAAAACCCTCACTAACAAAGCCGTTGTTACTAATGAAACCCAGTTTCTGCACATAAACCACTGGTGAGTGCCCTGTGTTCCTGAAAGACTGCGACTGAACGGAACCACCCAGAGACCAGGCCTATGCGGCTCCTGTTTCCTACAGACGTGGGTGGATTGCAGTGTCAATAGAGGCTAGATGTGGTTATTCTGTTGTTTGGTCAGGTCTCTGGTCCTACACACATAGCACAGATAAAAGTTTTCCCAGCAAGAAAACTGAGGTTCAGAGTAAGCTCACACAGTGACTGAAAAAGCTGGAATTCTACCCATGCGCTGCCTAATTAGAAAGCTGATGGAGTTTTCCTTATGTCTTTCAAGCTCCCCTAATAATGGACAGTTAAGAAATCTGGGCCGTTAAACAAATGGACAGTGGACTGGACTGATAATCAGGAAACCGAGATTCTAGTTTAGACTTATCAGCTTAGAGAATTTTATTGATCACTTGACCTCAATGTTCGCATTGGTAATCATTGCATTATTTTTTCAGATTGTAAATCTGATGCCTCCATAATTCTAATGTTAGTTTTAGTACTATATCTTAGACTGTGAATTTCTACATAGTAGGAACTTTATCTAAATATTTGATTTGTGTAGTGCTGACACACCTAGACAGACTTGAAAATGTTCTTGATAATGTTGGAAATTTTTCAAATTTTAAGTGTATTTTATTATTTCATTTTCATCTCTACTATGTTGAGGAACTCTATACAGGAAAGATCCAAACAATCAAGTCTTTGGAACAAGTTTCATTGAGAAGTCCCAATCCAGATGTCCGGATAAAGAGAACATGAACTTTTATCGTGCTTTTGGCAGTTGTGGGAAACAGAGCCCTAGTTTAATTTAATACGGAGTATTGCCTTAGGATTTTCACAAGATAGATAGATGCTTATTAGAAGATTTGGCAGAAGGAAGTTTTGAAATATGTAGGATCAGTCATTTAGTTCATGACTTCAGACTAGGGGGTTTTGTACATATGACTACAAAATTTCATTTAAATATTCCCTTGGTAATATAAAATTTGTTTCCAATGACCAAAACATATTGACCAATAATAGTTTATATGTCAATTACATTCCAAAACCAGTTTTTGACTTAACTTTAAGTTCTCCTTTCCTGTAAGAAATCTGTTCTGTCACATGCCACACAACATCCTGTTACCCTGTTTTCCCAGGCTGGCAGGAAATTGTCCACTACTGATGTCTGAAATGGAGAAATACTTCTCACAGATCCTCTTCCGTGATCAAAACTTAACCTCTTCGACATGAACTACTTAGATGAGACTATCAGGAAATATTGAGTAGCTTCCTATTTTTTTAATGATGTGGTAAAAATCTCTATTCCAATGAAATATAGCAAACCCCAGACTTTCATATCTAAGATACTCTCCCAGTGTTTGAATTCTCATCTTCCCTTATCAATCAGTAAATAAATTTGTATTGTGTGTCTGCTATGTACTTAGCCATTCCTCTCAGAACTAGCTCTGCTACTTGGAAAAAGTAAATTTTTAAAACCTTGTGCTACTAGTCAAAAAACAGACCTGTCTAGTCACAGACTAATTATTTTCTTACCACAGTGATTGAAATGCTACAAAATAGAGTTTTATTTAAATTAAAAGCAAATAGCTTTGTGAGGGCCAATCATTTATATTCTAATGTTAATTATTTCAATTATAATTTATATTTTTATAACTAGATTAAGTGGAAACACTGAAAGGAGTAAAATGTGAGGAAAGGAAAATTGATTTTGGATTTTCAACGTTAAGAAGTCAGTGCTGGTAGGGCTACAAAGTAGGATTTGGGCCTACAATTCACTCATTGATTCATTCATTCATTCATATATTCAGTCAAATGTACATCCTCAGTATTTGTAATGTGTCACCCTCTCTTCTAAAGGCTGGAGATAGAAGGACAAGTTGCAGCCAGAAACAAGATGACAATATTTAATAACTGTGATCCAGGGAAGGGAGATGATCATAAGCTGAGAAGAACAGAAAGCTGAGCAACAAGGAGCCTGTGTTAAATATTGACGACTCAGATATTCGGCCTCAGGCCAACCCTGCTCTCTTTCATGGTGACACTTTAGTCAGAGTAAACAAAAACAAGTGAGTAATTTAGAATAAAACCAAACAGAATCATATCTTTCAACCTTTCACCAACAACTATTATTTCTCTATGTGAGTACTTCTATAGTTTCAATAAAACAATCTGATTGCAATAACAGTTTATTTGGCAATATCTGTGACCTAAAACATGCATTAATTTTTCTTTAGTATAGCTACAGGTTTACGGCTTACCACGTTGTAAATGATATGGAAGGTTCACCTTCCTCAAGTAAATAACAGTAGAAAATATCAATAAACACAGAAAATGATGAAGATATTGATTTTAATTAAATGAATGCCTCAATGATTTTTCCTCAGTCTCTTTCTTTTCACATTTATTTAAGCCTACCACAGTTTCTTTTTTAACAATGTGGAACAATTTTGCAATAGAAGACCCCATAGTTTTTACATGGCTATAACATGGAAAGAAAGCTACTTTAAGACAACCTCTTTAAAGGCAGCCTCTTCTCACCTGGTTTTCCTGATCTGTTATACCTAATTATTTATTACCGTATTCAGAAGACAGAGGGTATCTTGAATTCAGGGAAATAGGAAATAGCAGAAAGATTTCTTGACATCACTGCAATACAACAGTTTGCTGTGCATTAACTTAAGCATAATTATGCCCAATAAAGAATGCACATTTCATTCCTAATATTAGTATCCAGATCTTGTTCATGAAGAGACTGATGAGAACCTTAGCCACTATGTAAATATGTAACTTAGGTCAGAAATACTTCAATGGAATTATTACTTGTTAATGGTTCTTATATGTTACAGGTTGCATTGTGTCTCCCTCAGATTCATATGTTGAAATCCTAACCTCCGGTACTTCAAAATGTGACCTTATTTGAAGATAAGATCTGTACAGAGGTAATCAAGTTAAAATGAGGTCATTAGGATTGGCGTGAATCCAATATGACTGGTGTCCTTTTAAAAGGGGGAAATTTGGAGACAGATATGCACACAGGAAGAACACCGTGTGAAGATGAAGGCAGAGATCGAGGTGGTGCTGTTACAAGTCAAAGAATGCCAAAGATTGCCAGGAAAATACTGGAAGCTAGCAGAGAGGCATGGAACAGATTTTTCCTCACAGCCCTCAGAAGGAACCCACTCTGTTGACACCTTGATCTTGGATGTCTCACCTCCAGAACTGTGAGACAATAAATTCCTATTGTTTAAGCCACCAAGTTTGTGGTACTTTGTTATGGCAGCCGTAGCAAACCAATAAACTGGATCTCTGATCTCATACTGTCTTCAAAATATTACCTATTCTTTGTTTATTGCTCAATGTGGCTTCTGTCTGCTTGGTTTTGTAACTCTCCGTGACTACTAATATTAGTAATAATAACAATAATAATAGTAACAGCTAGTTTTTTGAGCACTTACTTTATCCCAAACTCTGTTTTGATCATTTCTGCCCCCATGAGATCAATGAGAACGGAGGAAAGATTTTTCATGTGGAAAGAGTAGTTTTATTACTTTATTAAGCATTAATGATTAATATTAAGTATGTTTTATTAAGCCACTGAGGGTTTAGGGATTTATAGGTGCTTATGTTACTTACCCTAATACAGAAATTGTTACCTTGAAGTGAGGTGCTGCTCCAACAAAATCTGAAAATATAAAGCCTTACAGTAGGTGGCAAGTGATGAGGAAACTGATACTTAAGGCTGGGAATATGGCAAAATCTTTGCTAAAAACCATTGCCTACTTAACTTAGAAGGAAGACTAAATGCCTACTGATCACTTCTAGTTAGATGTTGAAATGCTTCACAGCCCTAGTGTGTGTTTATTATCCACTGCATTTCACAAAATGTTACAAAGAAAAAATGAGTTCAGGGAAGAATCAATCAGCTTGCAAGCAGAAATGAGAAAGAGTCCAGAAGTTCAAGGTCTTTTAGCATTGGAAAACCAAGCTGCTTGTACAGATTGAACTAAAAAAGACTTTGAGTGACAACACAGACTAAGAAAAACTTACCAGTTGAATAAAGTGACTCAGGGCAAAGATCGAAGTAGGGCGTAGCTTGACCCCTATTCCTCAAAGAATCCAATAACAGCCGCCATTAAGTTGAGTGGGCAAGAGGCATGAGGGTAGAAGAAGTAACCATGTAAAATAAATTTGAATAGTACTTTTAGGAAATAACTTCGGGTATGATTACTGACTTCATGAAACTGGATGAAACAAATAGATCAGAAGTCTACAAAGTTTTTGAGGGAATTGTATTGTCAAGGAAACCACAATGCACTCTTGAAAAAAGTTTTTATTTTTAAATTCAAATACTAACATAAACTCCTGTACTCCAACATCCAAGAAGGGCATGCTCTCCAAACTTTTCTCGGATGTGGCTAAGGAGAGTAATGCCAAGGAAGAGTCTTCAAGAGGTCATAGCCAGGGGCCACAGAGAAGAAATGACAAGGTAATTCTTCCCAGACAGTAGAATCAAGACCTGGTCCAGCAACCTGTTTCTCCCTACCCAACCTCCACCTCCTGTGTGAGATTTTCACAATATCTGTGCAGTGGTATCTCAGAATTACTCAAGAACCTTGACTGCTGTGTATCTCCTATTCTTCCCCTTCCCAATTCAGAATATTTATTGTAGACAGCCTATGTTTGGAGATGAGGTGTGGGTGCAGATAACTTGTCTTTTGGTTCATAGGTCACTTGACCATGAGGAGCCACATATGGACCTGAAGGAGAGGACAGAGATCCTGGATCCTGAGATGGATGCAGTGAATGGACGAGCATCGGATTATTTTCTTTGTGGAGTAAGTGGATGTGAGTTTGTTTGATATATGACAGGAAGAATGAGACAGATATTTTGTTGACCAGAGTTTGGACTGTGGCTGAGACTGTGCTATGTGTTGAACACACTGTTTCCTCTCCCTGGGCATATAAGACAATTGCATATGTTATTCTCCCATGAAATTAGATTGGTGGCCATGTGACTTAGTTCAGGTCAATGGAACATACACAGAAATAATGCAAAACACTTTTAGACTCAGCCCTCAAAACAATTCTGCACAGTTCTCTATTCCTATTTTCCCCTTCAGTGTTAACCTTATACATTTTTTTCAGATGTACTAAAAGATAGAAGCATCCTTGGGCCCTGAGTGACCACTTGGAGAGGAGCTGCTCAGGAGAGCTGCATGACCTACATTGGACTGCGACTTGAATGAAAAACAAATAGAGATTCTGAGGTCTGTTTGTCACTCTAGCATGGCCAGGTCTATCCTGCCTGAAACAAATATGCTAAGGACATTGCAACCCATGCCAGGCCAATTTCTATTCAACAGGTGAAAGTCTAGGGCAGTTTAATCCAAAATACAGCTAGACTTTGCACCCTAATTTGGCAATCCAAAAAAAGTGCCATCTCCCAAATTACCCTGGGTAATAACTGTTCTAATGTGCAGTTTCTCTGCTCACCAGAGCTAACCTTTCCTCAAGGATTATACTGAAATAATGCTCTAATTTCTACAGCCATCACTAGTAGATTTTTAAAAGATATTGTATGGTGTAGTCAGAAGATCTATTTGATGTGTCTCTGAACATCTGAGTTTCCATGAGTTTTTCTCTACATTCTCATAAATGGCGACCAGCCTCACTGGTTGTCTTTTCTTCCCAGATTCTGGAATGGAGATTCAGATACAGATATCAAAAAGACAATACAGCCAAAGAAAACCATGGCCTTACTCCTCCTGGATGGCCCCTGGTTAGGCATCCCTTTTGCTTACTTTCCCAAGGCATTTTCTCTGACACAAGAAAGGTAGAAAGAAGGAACATAAAATGATGCCAAAGTTAGAACTGTCAACCAGTCCAGAACTTGGCGAATAGTTCACTCTCACTGCTCTCCTTGCTCTCCAATGGTTCTAGGCTGGAGACAGGATTTGCTCTTTTTCCTTTGAGAATGTTTGCCTTCATTTTTAAAACTGATATATGAGACTTTTTGTATATGATGAGAGGGAAGCCTTTTTCATATGCATTACATTTTTTCTCATTTGCCTTTTTCCTTTTGACTTTGTTCTTATGGTATTGATTTTTCTTTGCGTTTTGTTATGAAAGGTCTTATCTACTCCAAGATAAGAAAAACATCCACTTATTCTTCCATTTAACTAATTTTATTTCTTCAATTTTTATAAATTTAAATCTTTGATCCATCTGTACCTAATTTTTATGTAAAACATGAGATAGAATTCCAGTTTTTTTTTTTCAAGTGGCTATGTGGTAGTTCTGACAGTGTATAGTTTTGTCTGTTCCCCTGTCAATTTATTATTCCCCTGTTAAATTCCCATTTGTCTTGTTCTTATTTCTGGAGTCTCTATACCTAAATCTGTTTTTCTGCCTTTCTTATTTCACTCAAAAACAACACTGTCCCTCCTATTGCTCAAAATGGGAAATTCAGATTCATAAACTCTGATGCATGAAGTCTTTTTGTACCTCCCTTGTCTTAATTTTCATGTTGACTCTAGCTAAGAAACATTTCTCAAATATGCATTCTACTGCCATCCATTAATTCGGGACCCATCTGTTGTTTAGATCATGATGAAAGCCTCTGTACTAGTTTCTCTTTCTTCAATATCTGCATTTTTACCCACTCATCCTTTAGATGGTTTCCAGAGATACAATTTAAAGCACTGATCTGATCATGGAACTCCTCTACTTAAATGCATTATATTTCTCCACAACACCAAATTCCTTAGCATTTTAATAGTCTTCACCTTCATCTTCATCCTGTCTAGTCTTGTCTTGCACTACAAACCATGAGTTACAGCTCTTTTAAGCTGCTCACTATACACTGAACATGCTCCACCCTTTCACACCTCCAAGCATTTGCCTTCAATCCACTTTTCCGTCTTTGTCTGCCTAATGTGTACTATTGCATCTTTCATGACCTATGTAATTGTTAGTTTTGTTTTACCTTCCCAGGAATTCCATGTTTGTCCTCATCTGCTTTAAACAAACTTTCACAATAACATCTACCACAAAATGTTATAGTTACTCTTTGACTAGCTTCCCTTGAGGAGAGTTCTTTTCTTATTCATTTTCTTATCCACTGCATCTAGCAGGGTGCGTGCCATATAGTAGGTATTCGAAAATTGTCCCTCAAATTGAATTCAAACTGGAAGAAAATCTCTAGTAACTTTTGACCATTTTTTTAATGTAACAGCATACATGCCATTTACCCCATCCAAATAAATTTTCTTTTGGATGAATTACCTCTCCATTGTTGATCATAGTCTTTGTAAAGGAGTAATTTCAGGTCAGGTGTCTCTCTCCTACCACTTGAGATAATGGACCCAGTTTCTTCTCTATGCTTTTTGGAACAGCCAGGGAAGGGCATGTGAATGAAACAAGGCTCAGAGCAAAAGATACAAGGAACAGAATTAATTACACAAGGACGGAGGAACTCCCTGGAGGTCAGTCATCAAAACACCATCAAGAGCAGCAGCAGCGTTATCACTCTAACTAGGTTATGAGACTGAGCTTGCTTGCTTCTTACTTCTTGACCATGCAAAGCTTCTTCTGTTGATAATTAAATGTCACCTTTTCAATGAGGTCTACCTCGACAAATCCATTTGAAATTAAAACCTCTGCATACTCCTGATACCCATACTCTGCTCTACTTTTTCTTAACTTATGTAGTACTTATTATCTTCTAATATAGTACATCATTTATTTGTTAATAATTTATCCAACCCACACTTTTTGTGTTTACTATTTGTATGGTATACCCTTTTCCATCTATTTACTTTCAATCTGCATCTTTATATTTAAAGTATGTCTCTCACAGACAACATATAGTTAGATTATACTTTTTCTCCATTCTGGCAATTTCTGCTTTATATTGGAAAGTTTGTGCCATTACAATTTAATGCAGTTGTTGATGTGGTTGGATTTGGGTCTACTGTTTTATTATTTGTTTTCTCTTTGTCTCCTCTGCTTTTTGTTCTATTACTGATTTCTGACTCCTTTGGGAATATTAGAATATCTTTAAGAATTCTATTTTAATTTGTCTGTCGGCTTTTTTTTTTAAATTTTTTTATTGATGTCTTAGTTTATAACACTGTGGGGTTTTAGTTGTACATTTTTGTTTGTCCGTCACCTTGTGGATGTAACCCTTCACCCCTTGTGCCCCCCCACCCCCCTTCCCCTTGGTAACCACCAATCAGTTCTCTCTGTCCGTGTGTTCACTTATATTCCATATATGAGTGAGTTCATGCAGTGTCTGTCCTTCTCTCTCTGGCTTATTTCACTTAACATAATACCCTCTAGGTCCTTCCATGTTGTTGCAAATGGGACAATTGTGTCTTTTCTTATGGCTGAGTAGTATTCCATTGTATGTATATACCACATCTTCTTTAACCAATCTTCAGTTGAGGGACACTTGGGTTGCTTCCACTTCTTGGCTATAGTGAATAATGCTGCAATGAACATAGGGGTGCATACGCCTCTTGTGATGGTTGATTTCACGTCCCTTGGGTAGATGCCCAAGAGTGGTATTGCTGGATCATACGGTATTTCTATTTTTAATTTTTTGAGGACCCTCCATACTGTTTTCCATAGAGGCTGCACCAGTTTGCATTCCCACCAGCAGTGAATGAGGGTCCCCGTTTCTCCACAACCTCTCCAGCATTTGTTGTTATTTGTCTTTGTGATTATAGCCATTCTAACCGGTGTAAGGTGATATCTCAGTGTAGTTTTGATTTGCATTTCCCTGATGATTAGTGATGTTGAACATCTTTTCATGTGTCTATTGGCCATCTGTATCTCTTCCTTGGAAAAATGTCTGTTCATATCCTCTGCCCATTTTTTGATCGGGTTGTTTGTTTTTTTGTTGCTCAGTTGTATGAGATCTTTGTATATTACTGAGATTAATCCCTTGTCGGACAAACAATTTGCAAATATTTTCTCCCAGCTGGTGGGTTGTTTATTCATTTTGATCCTGGTTTCATTTGCCTTATAGAAGCTCTTTAGTCTGATGAGGTCCCACTTGTTTATTTTTTCTTTTGTTTCCCTTGTCTGGGTAGACATGGAATCTGAAAGGATCCCTTTATGTCCAATCTCAATGAGTGTACTGCCTATATTTTCTTCCAGGAGTTCTATAGTTTCAGATCTCACTTTCAGGTCTTTGATCCATTTTGAATTGATTTTTGTATATGGCGATAGGAGATGGTCTACTTTCATTCTTTTGCATGTTGCTGTCCAATTTTCCCAGCACCATTTATTGAAGAGACTTCCCTCTCTCCATTGTATGTTCTTTGCTCCTTTGTCGAAGATTAGCTGTCCATAGGTGTGTGGTTTTATTTCTGGGCTTTGAATTCTGTTCCATTGATCTGTGTGTCTATTCTTGTACCAGTACCATGCTGTTTTGATTACTGTAGCTTTATAGTATATTTTGAAATCAGGGATTGTGATGCCTCCAGCTTTGTTCTTTTTTTTCAGAATTGCTTTAGCTATTCGGGCTCTTTTGTTGCCCCATACGAATTTCAGTAGTTTTTGTTCTATTACCGTGAAGAATGACATTGGGATTCTGATTGGGATTGCATTGAATCTGTAGATTGCTTTAGGTAGAATGGACATTTTAACTATATTTATTCTTCCAATCCATGTGCATGGAATATTTTTCCATTTCTTTATGTCCTCCTCGATTTCTTTCAATAGTGTCTTATAGTTTCCATTGTATAGGTCTTTGACCTCCTTGGTTAAATTTATTCCCAGATATTTTATTCTCTTTGTTGCAATTGTAAATGGGATTGTCTTTTTGAGTTCTCTTTCTGTTGCTTCATCGTTAGTGTATAGAAATGCAATTGATTTTTGTAGGTTGATTTTATACCCTGCCACTTTACTGTAGTTGTTGATTGTTTCTAGTAGTTTTCCGATGGAATTCTTTGGGTTTTCTATGTATAGGATCATGTCGTCTGCAAATAGTGAGAGTTTCACTTCTTCATTGCCTATTTGGAGTCCTTTTATTCCTTTTTCTTGCCTAATTGCTCTGGCCAGAACTTCCAGTACTATGTTGAATAAGAGCGGTGAGAGTGGGCACCCTTGTCTTGTTCCTGTCCTCAAAGGAATGGCTTTCAGTTTTTCCCCATTGAGTATGATGTTTGCTGTAGGTTTGTCATATATGGCCCTTATTATGTTGAGGTACTTTCCTTCTATACCCATTTTGTTGAGCGTTTTTATCATAAATGGATGCTGGATCTTGTTGAATGCCTTCTCTGCATCGATTGAGATGATCATGTGGTTTTTATTCTTCATTTTGTTCATGTGGTGTACTACATTGATTGATTTGCAGATGAACCATCCTTGTGTCCCTGGTATAAGTCCCACTTGATCGTGGTGTATGATCTTTTTGATGTATTGCTGTATTCGGTTTGCCAATATTTTGTTGAGGATTTTTGCATCTATGTTCATCAGTGATATTGGCCTGTAGTTTTCCTTCTTTGTATTGTCCTTGTCTGGCTTTGGTATCAGGATGATGTCATAGAATGTGTTGGGAAGTATTCCATCTTCTTCTATTTTTTGGAATAGTTTGAGAAGGGTAGGTGCTAAATCTTCTTGGAAGGTTTGATAAAATTCTCCAGGGAAGCCATCTGGTCCTGGGCTTTTATTTTTTGGGAGGTTTTTGATTACTGTTTCAATCTCTTTACTTGTGATTGGTCTGTTCAGATTCTCTATTTCTTCTTGATTCGGTTTTGGGAGGTTGTACGCTTCCAAGAATTTGTCCATTTCCTCTAGGTTGTCCAATTTGTTGGCGTAAAGTTTTTCATAGTATTCCCTAATAATCCCTTGTATTTCTGTGGTGTCTGTTGTAATTTCTCCTCTTTCATTTCTAATTTTATTTATTTGAGTCTTCTCCCTTTTTTTCTTAGTGAGTCTGGCTAAGGGTTTGTCAATTTTATTTATCTTCTCAAAGAACCAGCTCTTTGTTTCATTGATCCTTTCTACTGTTTTTTTGGTTTCAATTTCATTTATTTCTGCTCTGATTTTTATTATTTCCCTCCTTCTGCTGATTCGGGGCTTTGTCTGTTCTTTTTCCAACTCTGTTAGGTGCAATTTAAGGTTATTTACTTGGCATTTTTCTTGTTTGTTAAGGTGAGCTTGTATTGCTATGAATTTCCCTCTCAGGACTGCTTTTGCTGCATCCCATATGAGTTGGTAAGGTGTATTTTCCTTTTCATTTGTCTCCAGATACCTTTTGATTTCTCCTTTAATTTCATCAATGACCCATTGGTTGTTCAGTAGCATGTTGTTTAGTCTCTACATCTTTGTCCCTTTCCTAGTTTTTTCCTTGCAGTTGTTTTCTAGTTTCACAGCATTATGATCAGAAAAGATGCTTGTAATGATTTCAATCTTCTTAAATTTATAGAGGTTTGCCTTGTTTCCTAATATATGGTCTATCCTTGAGAATGTTCCATGTGCACTTGAGAAGAATGTGTACTCTGCTTTTTTTGGGTGGAGTGCTCTGTATATATCTATTAAATCCATTGCGTCTAGTTTCTCGTTTAAGTCCATTATTTTCTTATTGACTTTTTGTCTGGATGATCTATCTATTGATGTAAGGGGGGTATTAAGATCCCCTACTATTATTGTGTTATTGTTAATATCTCCTTTAAGGTTTTTTAGCAGTTGTTTTATGTACTTTGGTGCTCCTGTGTTGGGTGCATAGATATTTATAAGTGTTTGTCTGTTGGCTTTTTAGTTATGACTGCATATTTTAAGTGTTTAGGGATTAAAATATACATTCTTCTCTATTCAAAATCTACTTAGATTCATATTGTGCTACTTCACATAAAATATATATAGTAATACATACTGGAGTCATATATGTCTATTAACCACCCAATACTTTAAGTTATAATTATCACATACATTACATTAACATACATTATAACCTGCACAAGACAATGCTATAATTTTTGCTTTAACCAGTCTTATGTACTTTAAAGAAATTAAATTGAAAATAAAATGGTTTTTTAATATTTATTCAGATAGTTACCATTTTTGATGCTCTTCAATCCTTCCTGAAAATGCAAGCTTTTGTCAGGTATCATTTCCATACTGAACAACTTCCTTTAGGATTTCTTATGATGCAGATGGGCTTGTGACTACATTTTGTAGTTTTCTTTTATTTGAAAATGTTTTTATTTCATCTTCATTCTGGGAAAAATTAAGTCCACTGGAAATAGAGTACTAGATCAACCATATTTTTGTGTATTTAAGTTTTTATTAAAGAGATTGTTCCATTGCTTCTGATTGTCTTAATTTCTAATGAGAAGTTAGACGTCATTCAAATTATTGCTCCCCTTTACACAGTTTGTCATTTTTCTCTTGCTGCTTTCAAGATTTTCTCTTTATTATTGGTTTTCAGAATGGTTTTCTTCATTTTGATGGTTTGGGTTCCCTGAGCTTCCTGAGTCTATAATGTATGGCTTTCACAAAATTTGGGAAGATTTTGGTCATTATTTATTCAAATATTTCATCTACTCTATTCTCTTTCTCCCTACACTTTTAGACTCCAATTGCACATACATTCAAAGTTTTGATATTGTTCCACAGGCACTTTGTTCATTTTTTGTCAATATTTTTTTCTCTCTGTTCATTAGGTTAGATGACTTCTATTGACATATCTTCAAGTTCAAAGACTCATTCTTCTGTTATCTCCATTATGCAGTTACAACCTTCTAGTTCATATTTTTTCAGATCTTCAATATTTTACCTAGAATTTCGATTTGATTTTCTTGTAGATTTAAAAAAATCTTTATTGAGATTTCTTGGTTTTTTTTTTTTTCCATCACAAGCATATTTTCCTTTACCTCATTAAACATAGTTGTCATAGTTGCTTTAAAGTTATTGTCTGCCAATTCAAACATCTGGATGATTTCAAGGCTGATCCCAATTGACTGTATTTTCTTTTGAGAAAATGGGTTCTTCATATGTTGAGTAGCTTCATAGTGTGAACGTTGTGAATGATATTTTGTGTAGGCTGTAGCTTCTGTTATATTCCTCTGAACAATGTTTATATTTCTGTTTTAGTAGGCAGTTTACCTAAAACTACAAATATGGACTTTATCGGCAACTCAAGTCTTGATTCAGTTATTTTGTTCCCCTTGCTGGGCTGCTTGTAACCTGTCCTGCATGTATATGACTCAGAGATCAGATAGAGATTTGGAGAGAGTTGCTCACAAATTTGAATCTTCTCTCTCTGGCTCTTTCCCTTCCAGTATTTTCCCCTCTACTTTCCAGCAACTATGGCTGCTCCCAAATTCTGTCTCCTGCTTCTTCAAGTTAAAGTGATTGTAGATTCTGTATCAGTGTTTTGCCTGCCCCATATGGAGCTATTGGCAGTCTGTTTCAGTTTGCCTTCAAGATAAAGGGTATAAAAACAGGAAACTCATCCTGTGTCAGTTTGTTTTTCAAGTTGTGAGTCTCCTCCAGAATCTACATGCTTTTCTTCTCTCTTTGGAGCCTTCAAGTAGTTCAGTTCAGTTGTTGTCCAGAGTTTATAATTGTTATCTTTGAGAAGGCCAGTTGGTTAGAAACATATTCAGCCACACTGGAACAAAACTCCCATCATCTACTTGTTTATCTACTTTGTTATTTTATTGTCTGTGTTCTCAGGGCAAGGATTTTTTTTTTAACTGATGTTTCCCAACATCTAAGAGAAATGTTTGCAATGTAATTAATACTCTCTATATGTTTGGGAAATGAATGAATGAAGTATGATCTAACTAAAAATAGATGTAACTAAAGATAAGACAGATATTTAAAGAGAAAATATAAAACATTATTGAAAGATACAAAGTAGTGATACCGTGAATAGAAAACCTCAATCTGAAAAATGTGTTAATTATTACTGAATTAATCTACAAATGCAGTGAAATTACATTTAAAATCACAACTGGATATTTTTCATGGACATTGATAAGCTGAGTCAACAAATTAGTGAAGAAGAATAAAAGGCCAAGAAAAACTGAGATACTTTTGAAAGAGAAAAAGGCAAAAGGTACTTGACTGATTAAATGACTTATTATAAAGCCATATAATTTATTTAGTGTGTTGTTTGCATGAAGATAGAAAAAAATACCAATGAAACATAAGATAAAGACAAGAAGCAGAGCTGTACATATATGGATATTTCATGTATGACAGGTGATATGTAAAATCAGTGGATTATTTAATAGATGGTACTAGGAAAAATAGTTATTTGCATGCAAAAATAATATTTGCTCACTTGTCTCACACAAACACATAAATTTCAGAGAGATAAAAAGCTAATCACAAAAAGAAAAAATTTATATCACTAAAAAAATATAGTAGCTAATATTAATAGAAATTTGTGGTCAAAAATTTCTTAAAGTAGAAACCAAAAATACAAATTTCTAAGAAAAAATGATAAAACTTACCTATTTAAAATTCAAAACAGCTGAATATCAAAATAAAACCCCAAAATACTTGCAGTACAAAAAATCAAAAAAGAATTTTTATTCTGACAACTACTAGAAATTAATAAGGAAAAGACAAAGAGCCTAGTATAATATGGGGAAAAGTGCCTGAAGGCAATTAGTGGATGAAAAAAATGGGTGAAAATGCATAGTAAACATTGGAAAAGATGTACAACATCACTAGGAATCAGGAAGACAAACATTTTAAAGGTGTGATATTCATTCACACTTATCAGAATGGCAAAAGTTAAATTCTGAGAGTATCTGGCATTGGCAAACACGTAGAGAAATGGAAACTCACACACGCTATCAGTAGGAGTGTAAATTAGTCACCATCAGATATTAATGTTTCAATGTCTAGTAAAGTTGAAGATGTACATATTTTAAATCCAAGCAATTCTAGGACTGTATCATAGAAAAACCCTAGCACTCGTGCACAGAGACAAAGGGAAAAATGTAGATAAATATTTGCAATAGTTTAGATTTATAATAACCTACAAGCTTATAAACATGAAACTATAAATAAAATGCAATATACTTATACAAAGGAATATTATAAAGCAGCTTAAATGAATGAACTAGAGATACATGTTTCACCACTGAAAAATGTGAAAACATACTATTAAAAAGACAGATGGATATGCACAGCATGGTACCATTTATATATGCATCTAAAAATGAAAAAACAATATTATGCATCTTTATGATCCTATACCCATGTCATAAATATACATACATTTGCATGGGAATGATATATATTAAATTCAAATGAATAGTTAACTGTGGGCAAGGAGACAAAAATGATATCAAGAAGTAGATTCATAGTTTAATATTCTATTTCTTAAATGGATAGTGTGTACATGGATGTTCATTATATTATAATCCATACATTTTTAAACCTATATATGGCTGAAATATTTCATATAAAAATGTAGATAATAATAATATGTAATAGTGTTGTTTTGAGAATTAAGTGAGGGGATACTTATACATAACTTCGGTAAAAATGATAAAAATTGGTCAGGTGGGGATAGGTTTTCTATAAAATAACAATAGTCAGAGGTTGTAATGAAAAATACATTATGAAAGTATCTAGCAATATCAATAAAGGAAAACATGAAAAATGTAATACCTGAGACCCATATTAAAATTCACTATATTACCAGGATAGATAAATACCAATTGAAATTAATGGAAAGATAAACTGTGCCCTTAGATAAGAAGATTGAAATTTGTAGAGATGTTTCTCCTTGAAAAATCAATTTATGTGTTAATCATGCCATTAACAAAATTTAAAGGTAACTAAAATTACTAACA
Organism: Tapirus indicus; assembly: GCA_031878705.1. Classification (NCBI taxonomy): domain Eukaryota; kingdom Metazoa; phylum Chordata; class Mammalia; order Perissodactyla; family Tapiridae; genus Tapirus; species Tapirus indicus. The sequence goes on from CM062935.1 coordinate 33,310,474, forward strand.
GGGAAGTATATTTTCAAAGAATTTTGGCAGTGATAATACTTGAGTAATAAGAATTCTTCTAAATCAGTAAGAAAAAATATGATTCAGAATTTAAAAATAAGCAAAGGAAATGAACAAGTAATTTAAAAACGGTGAAATACAAATAACCAATAAACATACGGAAAATGCTCAATCACACTAGTAGTCTGAACTATAACATTAAAAAGCAATAAGTTTCAATTTATGAAATTAGCAAAGATTTTTAATAAATCACGCTCACTTGGGCAAGATTTCCATGATGGTGGCAGGAAAGGATCAGGAGATTTCTCCACAGAAAAACAATTATAAAACATGGGCAAAAATCCTAAAAACGGCAAAAATCCTAAAAACAACCATTTGAAGGCACCAGAAATCATCTAATGGCAGGCAGAAACTTGAGAAATAATTAATATTTAGACCACATGCATTGGGCAAGAACTCTTTGTGGCTTTCTTGTCTGGGGAAGCTCCACAGCTCTCCAGGTCAGACAGTAAGAAGCCACAATCTTAACAGCTTGAAGTGGCAGATAAAGTTCAGAGCCATTGAAGACCTGGAAATTATATACTCCAGAATCTGAATATAAACTCTCTCCCAAATCCCTGACCGACTGCTAAATTAATGTTTCAAGATTGATAAATAAATAACTGTATACGATAATGATAGAATAATATAAAATAGTTAAAATGTCTTTGAAGAATACTTAACCTAAAATAATATCATGTGGAAATTCTAAGATTGAAAATTGTATGCACAATGTGTTCTTCCTTTTGCAGGAGAAATAAAGAAAGGGAAGAAGGAAGAAGAGAAGGATTTATACCAATGTCCCAGGTGTTGGCTGACTTCTTTGCCTCTTGCTCCTAGAGGGCATAGATATTCTTAAGTGAATTCACTTCCAAGCCTCCACTTCCCTCATAATGCACGTCCGTCTGAAAATGTGCTAAGATATATTTTGGATTCTTTTCCTACCACTGCCTTCCCTGTGAAAGATCTTCATTTTTTCTTTTTTTGTAGTGGGTGATGGTGGGTATCAAACTGCTAGTATATTTGGATTCCATTAGATACAATAGACAATGAGGTAGTAGTTCTCTTTTAAAATGTCAACACTTGCTATTTGTCACAGATTATATGTTTTGAAACTATTTATGCATAATGAAAAATGTCTGACGTAAACCTAAAAATGTTCAAAGGATTTATAGTCCTTCAAAATTTATTTTAGAGTCAATGAACAAAAAATCTGAAGACTGTTGCCTAGAGAATTTTGTTAAACAAAAACCTTGGTGCATAGTGTGGATTTGACTGAATGTCTCATAGGGGAGATTGCTCAACAAACAACTTAAAAACATTTTACTAGACATTTTGTTCTCCTAGCACTTTTTGAGCACATTCTCACAGGAGTTTTTGGTTTGCTTTTCCCTGTTCTCTCATGCTTAAAAATTTATAGGCTCCCTTCTCCGCTCTTACATACTGCCCCAGCTTCTATCTCTAGACTTTTGTACCTAAATTTACATGTACACTTTGTCATATAGAGCACGCATCCTTCTTAAGCCAGTTCAGCAACCATCTTTGAATACTTAAGCCTACTCTTTGGGCTATTCCTTTGCAAAAATTATTTTATCTTCTGTAATATATATATATATATATATATATATATATATATATAACTGGAAGAAAATTTTCCAAAATTTTAACATTTATGGAGAATTTTTATTTTCTTCTTTATGCTTTACTGTATTCTGTTTTGAAATTTCTACAAACACCATGTTACTTTAAAATAAAATAATAAATTATGAGAAATTGAGACATAAAAACCTAGAAGAAATGGAATAAAGATCTGGGAAACTTAAAAATGATAAAGGCAGCTTCACAAGTCAATGGAAAGGGGATAGATTATTTTTAAAGTGGTATTGGGAAAATTTGGAAAACAAAAGTTTTTGATCCTCACTTCATACCATACTTGAAAATAAATACTTTGAAAATAAATAAATATTTGAAAATAAAGAATTCAATGTAGTAGATAAAACATTATTTAAAAAACCTGGAGGAAAATATAGGTTAATATCTAACTGATCTTAAATACAAGAGGACATTCTGGGTATAAAAATGATTGAAGAAATCACAATGAAATACCCTACACAAACGCTGCAAAAGTTTCAGCAGATCAATTGATTCTATAAAAAATGTGAAATGTTGTTGACCTTAATATAACTTAAATCCCCAGATCCTATAGTTAGATGCCTTCTATAGGGAATTCGCTAAGTTGCCATACATAAGATAAACATATTAAATAATTGGATCCACTGCTTTAAATGTCTGGAATTTGAAGAAAACATATCTAACGTATTATTTGGAAACCTACCGCACAGTTTAAAAACATATTTGTTTCCTGTTTCCTGAGTTTGTGGGATACCTTTTCAGATGAGAAACCTAAGTCTTAGAGTTGTCCATTTGCAGACAGTAGTACAACCACCCAGGTAGGGCCCTTCTGATCTAGGTCAGAGCTTTTAATCCAGTGGTCTCTGCAGTAAAACCTTTCTTCAGCAGAGCACACAATTGTCTGCCTGGTACTGTTCAAGTGCCAGTGGGGACTTGAGCAAAGGGGAGCCTGAGGACCAAGGGCCACTGTGTCATACACTCCAGCTTCAATCGGAGACATTTTTGTTTGTTAAATATATAGGGGTACCAAGTCAGATTATGTTTGACAAAAGTTTTCTGTTGCATATACAAAAAAACTTTGAGAAATGTGCATTAGTGTAAACATTTCTATATCAGTTATGACCATTTCTTCAAAAATGATGTCTAATCCTAATCATTAAATCAGAAGAAAACCTCCTGTCTTTGGAATTTGATGTGAATTGTATTTTCAAGTAAGTCTTAACAACCAAAATCAGACATTTCTTATGCTTGCAGAGTTCCAGAGGGCTTCCCAGTGAAATGTCATTTAGCTTTTGTAGAATTTTGCCAGTGAGAATGTGAATTCCATAGAGATTATTTTTTGCCAGTAATAGTTTCCACTGCATCCTAACCTTGGCTTATCACATAAAGGAAACCAATGTATGGTGAACATTTAGCCAAAGAAGTAAAAGCCTTTTAAAATTTGTCTGTAGTAGGTGTCAATATTTCTCTTTTAAGTGAGTAGCCTACCATTACAGTATTGAATTTATGAATACAATTTTTCCTGTACTAAGGTTATTGATGAGAAGCAACTTTTCTACATAGTCTGTTTACATAATTTTTTGGATATTGTAATAAATCTCATTAAGAGATCATTCTTTCAATAGAGCTGTTTACCTGGGTTTGTCATCTTTGGGTACAGAATCTTAACTCTAACAGTCAGGTCAATCACTGTTCAGATGAGTATATTTGTTTAACTCTGGGATTCTTTACCTTAGACAAGAGGTATGTTGATGTATGAGTGGGTAAAAGTCAGTATGAAGATGTATGAAGGTAGGACTCATGTACCCTTACTATATGCCAAGCACTGTTCTACACCATTGATATATAATAACTCTTTTACTCTTTACAACAACCTTAGGAAGAAAGTGCCATTATCATTTTTTGGAAAGTAAAGACACTAAGTCACAGAGAAGGTCAGAAACTTTTCAAGGCCACATGGTTATTAAGTGCTGAAGTCAGGATTTGAAACCACAGAGCCTTGCCCCAATTCAGTTCCTTAAGCACTTTAATATACTGCCTCTAATGAACATGGATATTTTGGACAATATGGATAGCTTAACATATATTTAGGAATTTATAAACCATATAAAGATATCCTGATATCAATTTCCAAATCTTAGCCAAAGCAATCTTGAGCAAGAAGAGCAAAACTGGAGGCATCACACCTCCTGACTTCAAAACATATTACAAAGCTACAGTAATCAAAAGAGTATGGTACTGGCATAAAAACAGACACATAGACCAATGGGACAGAATAGACAGCCCAGAGATAAATCCACGCATATGTGGTTAACTAATATTTCACAAGGGAGCCAAGAATACTCAATGAGGAAAGGATAGTCTCTTCAATAAATGATGCTGGGAAAACTGGATATCTGCATGCAAAAGAATGAAATTGGACCCCTAATTCACATCATGCACTAAAATAAACTCAAAATAGATTAAAAACTTACATGCAAGATCTGAAACTATAAAACTTCTAGAAGAAAACATAGGGAAAAAGATCTTTAGCGTTGGTCTTAGCAATACTTTTTTGGATCTGACACCAAAAACACAGGCAACAAAAGCAAAATTTAAAAAGTGGTGCCACACCAAACTAAAATGTTTCTGCACAGCAAAAGAAACAGTCAACAAAACGAAAGGCAACCTACAGAATGGGAGAAAATATTTGCAAATCATCTATGTGATAAGGAGTTAATATCCAAAATATATAAGAAATTCCTCCAACTCAATGGCAAAAAAACAAATAACAATTTTAAAAATGGACAAAGGGCCTGAATAAACATTTCTCTAAAAATGATATACAGATGGCAAACAGGTAAATAAAAAAGTGCTCAACATCAATAGTCATCAAGGAAATGCAAATCAAAACCACAATGACATGTCTCTTCACATCTGTTTAGATGGCTATTATTAAAAAACAAAAGATAACAAGTGTTGAGGAGGATTTGGAATAAAGGGAATCCTGGTACACTGTTGGTAGGAAAATAAATTGGTGCAGACATTATGGAAAACAATACGGAATTTCTCCCACAAATTAAAAATAGAAGGGGCCGGCCCAGTGGCATAGTTGTTGAGTTCATGCGCTTAGCTTTGGCAGCCAGGGGTTCCCAGGTTCGGATCCCTGGTGCAGACTTATGCACCACTTATCAAGCCCTGTTGTGGCAGGCGTCCCACATATAAAGTAGAGGAAGATGGACATGGATGTTAGCCCAGGGCCAGTCTTCCTCAGCAAAAGGAGGAGGATTGGCAACAGACATTAGCTCAGGGCTAATCTTCCTCATCAAAAAAAAAAAATAGAACTACCATATGATCCAGTAATCCCACTTCAGGGTATTTATTCAAAAGAATTGAAATCATGATCTTGAAAAGACACCTGCACTCCCATGTTCATTGCAGCATTATTCACAATAGCCACGGGACAGAAACAACCTAAATGGCCATTAACAGATGAATAGATAAAGAAAATGGGGTATATACATGCAATATTATTCAGCCTTAAAAAAAAGGAAATCTTGCTACTTCTGACAACATGGACAGACCTGGAGGACATTGTACCAAGTGAAATAAGCCAGACACAGCAAGACAAATACTGTATGATCTCACTTATATGTGGACTCTAAAATAGTCATAGAAGCAGAGAGTAGAATGGAGGTTGCCATGGACTAGGGGTAGGGAGAAATGGGGAGGTGATGTTCAAAGTGTCTAAAGTTTCAGTTATACAAAGTAAGTTCTGGAAATCTACTATACAGCATAGCGCCTATAGCTAAGAATACTGTATTGTGTACTTAAAATTTCTAAGAGGGTAGTTCTTATGTTGTGTTTATACCACACATGCACACACACACACACAAATAATAATAAAGAGGATGGAGTGGGAAGAAACTTTGGAAGGTGATAGATATGTTTGTTGTCCTGATGGTGGTGATGGTTTCACACGTGTATACTTATCCAAAACTCAGTGAGTTGTATATATTAAATATGTACAGCTTTTTACATGTCAATCATACCTCAATAAAGTGGCTTAAAAATTTTCCAAATCTTCCTTTATAACTGGTATGTGGCTAACACCATTCAGTTTAGTCTACTTCAGATGCCCATTCATTCATTCTACAAATATTCATTGCTGGCCTACTGATGCTCTGGGTGAATAGGTTTATAGTGGATATCTGTTGTTTTTGCTTATTTTGCATCCATTTCTCCTTTTACTGATTGCAGCATTCCAATTTTGTCTTTGGAACTACACATTCTCCCCATAAGCAGACCTGGAGATAATGACCTCTAGTGGACTTAGATGTGCCTCAACTAATCCAATAGGACTCTCTCTTGAGAATTTAAGCCTTAAGCAGATGATACAAAGATAGAAAATAGCACTGAGTCTTCTGTATGGCATGGTCTTTCTACTGCTCATTCATTCCTGCTTTCTAGCTCACTGTTGCTACCATGTTACCTATCCTTTCTGTCATGTTTCCTCAGTTTTTCCTTCAATGTTGTGGACTAATTCATGTCCTTTGATAATTTTCTTTTTTGGTTAGGTTAGCCTGAGTGTTTGTCACTTGCATACAAGTTGATCGTTGACAGAGAAATAAAATTGAATTCTTCTCTCATGGAATTTACAGTGTAGCAGGAGAGGCCACCATATCAATAAAAAGCCATTAATTCACTGTAGAAAATACCCCCATCACATGCAGAGTTGACTATATGAGAAGGGAAGCATGGGGGCAGGGCAGGGCAAAAGATGCATGTAAGGAGGAGTCTACATTGGATTTGCTGGGTCAGGAAGCTTTCCTCAAAGTATTAATGTTTAAAGTGACATGAAAAGTCAGTGCAAGTTTTTAGGCAAAGAGAAAGTATCTCAAGTAGAGAGAGTAGCAGATAGAAAGGTCTGAAGGTGATGACATGATGTGGTGATAAAGTCAGGGAAATGCAGGAAGGAAGCTTACCGTGTCTGGACCACATAGACTGGGAGAGCAGAGAGAGACTAGGTTGGAAATATTAAATCATGCATGGGCTTTGTAAGCAGTGTTAAGGAATTTGGATTTTGTCTTAAAAGTAATGAGAAGCCACCTAAGGATTTGAAATACGGAAGAGATAAAATTAATTTTGGATTTCAGAAAAATTGCTCCAGCAATGTTGGGGATTGGAATATTTTAAGTGTGGAGTCAGGAAGATCAGTTTGAAGGCTATTTTAGTAAACCAGTCCAAATCAGTCCAAAACTGATCTAAAGTGGAGGCAAAAGGAATGGAGGATAGCTATTCATGGAAAAAGTTGATAGGACTGGGAATTTTGGGAAGATGGCTGCCTGAATGCTGCTCTCTTCCTCTCTGCAACCAAGTCCACTCTTTGTAACTCTCCTACCTTAAATGGTGGCAGGCTCTATGAGACACAGAGTCCAAAGATGTCTTGGGACACAAGTAGATTAGCTTGTTTGGAATCCAAACAGAGGAAACTAGGTGGCTTTTTTCCTTCTTGGGATATTATAGATCTGTGGCAGACAGACTCTAGGGCGGCTCCCATGATCCCCATGCATGGCGTTCATGCCCTTGTGTGATTCCCTTCCCTTGAGTGTGGGCAGGACCTGTGACTTGCTTCTATTCATATAGAATATAGCAAAGGTGGCAGGACATACCTGATTATGTGTACGTGATCATGTTATATAAGATTGTAAGGCCTGTTTTGAGAAGAGACTCTCTCCCTCACTCACAACCCTCCATGTTGTGAGCGGCCACATAGAGAGGGCCATATAGCAAGAAGCTGAGGTAGACTTCAGGCCAAAAGCCAGCAAGAACCTGAGGCCCTCAGTTTGGCAGCCTACAAGGAACTGAATACTGCCAACAAACAAAGGGTTTGGAAGCAAACCCTTTCCCAGTTGAGCTCAGATGAGAACCCAGCATGGGTGGAAACCTTGATTTTGCAAAGGACTCACTTAGGCCATGCCTGGATTCCTGCCTAACAGAAACTGTGAGATAATAAAGGCATGTTGTTTTAAGCTGCTAAATTTGTGGTAATGTTGTAATGCAGCAATAGATAATTAATACAATGGCCAAGTATTTTAAAGCAGTATATTCTGGAAAGAACATAGCCTGTAACAATTTGTGGTTCCTGAGGGAAATTAGACACTGGCTGTTTGCCCGATTTCCTTGGCCTCCAAAGGCCAGGAAAAAGAAGAACAAGGGAGCTGAGGCCCAGTGAAGGTGAACATTGGGGAGGCTTGCTCCAGATGCTTGGGTTGGGAACTAAGAGCCCAAGAAAGAAAAATAACAACCCATCTGAGGAGGCCCAGGAGGCAGGGGGAAAAAATATCAGTCAGAATACACAGAGTGCACATAAAGAAATAGTTTCTAGAAAGGAAATGATGCCCATCAGAATAGAAAGATAATAGCACTTAGGTATAGTCAAGTATAACTAAAAAATGTGATTTTTTTTATTAATTGTTGATTTCTCAATGTAACCTCTTTCAGATAAATTAGAGGAAAGGATGATCACTGTTGATTGACAAATTAATGACCTGGAACTTCAAAAGGAAGATAATGTAAAAGAACAGAGGAAAAAAGTTTTATTTACTGTGTTCTAGGCATATTATATGAAAAAAGACATGTACATATCCTGGAAATAATTTTGAAATCCAAGAAAGAGAGGAAAATCTTGCAGATAGCAAGTTATCCATAAATGAAAGCATCAGACTTCTCATCTGCAATATTTGAAGCTCGAAAATAGTGGAATAACATCTCTCAGTACTGAGGGAAATGACTGAATCCAACCAAGATATTACTTACCTGTGAGAGTGAAAGAAGGATATTTGTAAAAATTCAGAGTTCTAGATATATTGTTAGGTATGTTTTCTGGGGAAAATAATGATGAAAGGACACTAACTAAAATAGATAAACAAGCAAAACACCAGAACCAAAACGTCATAATAGAAGAAGATGGGAAGAAATAGTGGTGATCAAGAAATTCAGCTATAAATACATTGTTAATCTAAATGTCTGGGAATGGTTACCATGGGTTAGAAACTCTACACTGAAAAGGAATATTTTATAATTACCTAGAGATAAAAGCATTAAATTCTCTGAAATAAAGTCTTGATGTGGGGTGAAAGTAAAAAGAAGGAAGAAATCAAAATATTCCAAAATTCTCTTTTTGGGTGACGATGGGGGTGGGAGAGGAAAAAGAAGCAGTAAGTGAAATTTTACAAAAGTTGCACTTGAGAGCTCTGGTGAATTTCATGGCACTTCCTGTAGAACACTCTGAAATAACTGGGAGTTTCAGTTGTTTTCCGGGAGGTTACTGAAGAATCACTTCATGCCCAATACTGCATGGACCACAATATTATAAATGATTACGCCATTTTCTTCACTTCTGCAAAGCACCTTGGAAATTTAACAAAATGAAGAGCTGTTTCACTCAGCAAATCATTAGTGAATGAGTGACAAGGGTGACTTACATTCAATGGGGTTTTTCTAAATGCTTTGTTTCTTTTGGCAGTTACCAAAATTGCTATTGTTGGTAGCATTAAAGGTATGCTCTCCACACTCCTGACAGCTCCCTTCCAACTGCAGGAAGGCTGGAACTGCAGCAGCCTAAAGAAAGTACAGGCAATTCCCCTTTAGTGCTGCAGGGTATCTCTCCAGATAGGGCCTGGTCTCGCCATGCTTAGCCTTCCTGTTCTGATCTACATTCTTGGGGCTTCTGGCACTTCTACCGTGTGTATGTGCTTCTCTCTGCTAACTCTTTTGGGTCCTTGCCTCCATTACGACTCCCTAGGCATGTGTAGTCTCTGCAGTGACTGTTGGTACCAAACTCTTCTGCCTCCTCACTGTGTCTCCTACTTACCTCAAGGCTCTCGCTCTGGGTCAGTGCTTCAGGCTCCCTCTTGCCCTGGAAGTAATTTCCGACAAGTTGTAAATACCACCAAATAGCATCAACAACTCTATCAAAGCTCTGTAGATCATGTTTTCTCTGAAGGATTACTTTCTCAAAATGAATCTTACTTAGAAACTTAAAAACAGCATGTTTCTCATTGGAGAAGTCTAGGGGAGCAAGAAGTCCACCCACTCTTCCTTTTAGTCATCTGAAGACCTTCAGGAGAATATCCTCCAAACATAAACACTTTGTGTAAACCTTCATCTCTAGTTTATTTAACAATATTCTTTAAGTAGGGTCATTTTTATTCTTAAAGAAATTTAGTTAAAAATACAAATGTAGATGTAAAAGTAGGAAGGACCACAGCTCCAGATAAAAGAACTGCTCTTAGAGCAAAAGGACTGAGAGTTGAAATGCCAAAATAGAACATAGAGAAGTGGTCTGGGGCTGGCAGTCCAGGTTCCAAGGCCTAGAAGACAAGAAAAGAGGAAGACGGTAAGAGCAAGAAGAAGGAAAGACTCACTAGATCTGAGTTATCCAATCAATATCTGGAAGAACAAGTTGGGAAGGGAAAATTGCATACAGGATAAGAAGAGAGAAAATTGGAGGATAGTAAATCTGAGATCAGTGGAGAGATACTGAAGCTACAGTATGTGTGGTTTCACAGATGCTGTCTATCACAGATACTGATGTCACAAATATCAAGAAGTAACTCTGAAGACTGAGAGGAGTTTGAAGCTGTGTGAACTTGCAAGGGGGTAGGGGTGGGTTGAGGAAATGGGACCCTATCGACTAAGATTTAAGCAGTTGTTTGGGAAAGAAGGGGTTGATGGGGAACACAAAGAAGATGTTGAGATCCAAGTTGAGAATCGAAGAGAAGTAAGGAAAGGAAGTAGGAAGCAGGCAGTAGAGGAGAGTCAAACAAGGTACATGCAGGCTTCAGAGATAGTCCTCCTGAGATGAGACTGTGAATGCCGAGGCTCCAATAGTGAGGCTGACATACCTTGGTGGCACTAACTAAAACATTCTTATGAATCACCAGTGGTATATCTTGACTGCACCTTGGCAAACTCTGATAGAAGACAAAACCCAGGGTCAATGTGTAGCTTTCATAAGCATTCAGGTGTGCACTCTAGGAGGATTTATGGGAGACAGAGTCAACTATGATCCCCATATTCATGTCCTTTTCTATTTTATCCAGTGGGTTTACAGGGAAGCATAAACATCGTGAGAAGGAAGAAGGCTACTGTTAGGAGGAGAAACAAGCGTTGCATTTGATTGGGTGGCCTTGAAGGAAAGCAATTACATAACACCCCTGAGAGGGGATAACAGCATTTAATCATATAGGATTCACTGTATTCAGGAATTTTTTTATGCCTTAGCCAGGTATAGCTACAGAGTACAGAGGTGTTAACCTGTGCTTAAAACTTTAATAGCTAAGTCATCTTGAGATTTGTCTGACCATTAACACATCCTGGAACCACACAAATCTGATTTCAGAAAGCTTTTGAAGAAAATATTTATCATTACCACAGGTCCTTAATGGGAGTGGGTTAGTGATTAAGCAGTTTTCTCTCAGCTCCAACCCATCTTCTCTAGTTGGCTTTGTGATACTGAGGCTGACTCTCTGCAAATTACATTTCTCCTTTGCCATTTGGGTCCCTGTTAAGTTTGTCCAATAGTTGGGCACTCGGAAAAAGATAAAAGACAAGAGAGGGAATAAATTTTTTCCTTACTATTTGCTTGCTATATCTGTGAGTGTCACCGCACCAGTGGCTCTTCCCTCTGATTCCAGAAACAGTTTGTTCCAGTTTTTAGATTCTTCTGCCATTTTCAGAATCAACTCATTGAGGCGAGTACAAAACGACTCGTGCCCATCCCTCAGATGTCTGGGTCTCAGCTCTGGTCAGATCCCTGGGGCACCTCCTTTAGGCTTCTAGGTTCCAATAATCCCAACCACCTCCCTTTGTACGATGGGCAAACCTAGGGATAGCAGCTGCTTCCTGTAGTTACTATCTCCATGTTGCTTCATGCTCCCATTTCACCTTCCCAGTCCTCCAATATTTAATCAATATGTAACCTCCAATAATTTAACTTCCAATTACTTAACCAATTTCTTATATTAAATTTCCTCTGATTAAAAAAGGTAACAACTAGTGTGGTTTCCATTTTCATGATTGAATTCTAATTCAGAGTGGGAATGGCCTTCTGCACTGAATTATGTAGAAAGCTTCTTAAAATTCTCTTTAAGTCTACCTCTTTCCAAATGATTCTACTCCTTGCAGTTGTTAAATATCAGTCCACTCACTGCCAGCCAGCTGTCTCGTGTCATGTTCCACTTCTGAGAGCTGTCATCCCTCTCCCAATCCACCACATCACATAGGCATTTCAAAAACGTAACTATATGACTCTCTCCCTTGTGAAAACCACATATGAGGCATTTATCTCTCGTTTTGAATATTCCCCTCCTTGTCAAAAATCAGCCCCATGGAATTCTGATGGAAAAGCAAAACTGTCACCTTGTTAAATCGTTTGCTTAGTTGTGGTCTTCCACAGAGAGAAGCATAATATGTATTTGTGTCAAATATGAGTGGACCACATGTGCATGGATTTATTTCTGGGTTCTCTACTCTGTTCCATTGGTCTTTGTGTCGTTTTTATGCCAGTACCATACTGATTTAATTACTATAGCTTTGTAATATGTTTTGAAATCAGGAATTGTGATGCCTCTAGCTTTGTTGTTTCACAGAATTGCTTTGGTTATTCAGGGTCTTTTGAGATTCCATACAAATTTTGGAGGGTTTTTTTTTTTTGTATTTCTGTAAAAAATGCCACTGGAATTTTGATAGGGCTTTGAGCAGTATGGATGCTTAACAATATTAATTCTTCAATCCGTTAAAACAGCTTATCTTTCTATTTATTTGTGTCTTTAATTTCTTTCATCACCATCTTATAATTTTCAGTATATAGATCTTTCACCTCTTTGGTCAAACTTATTCTTAAGTGGGTTTTTTTTTTATGATATTGTAAATGGAATTGCTTTCTTTATTTCTTTTTCAGATAATTTCTTGTTAGTGTATAAAACTCTACTGATTTTTGTATGTAGATTTTGCATCCTACAGCTTTACTGAATTTGTTGATTAGATCTAACATATTTTTGGTGGAGTCTTTTGGGTTTTCTATAGGTGAAATCATATCATCTGCACACAGAGATAGTTTTACCTCTTCCTTTCTGATTTGGATTCCTTTTATTTCCTTTTCCTGCCTGATTGCTCTGGCTAGGACTTCCAGTACTATGTTGAATGTTGAATAGGAGTAGGGAAAAGGGGCACCCTTGTCTTGTTCCTGATCTCAGAGGAAAAGCTTTCAACCTCTCACTGTTGAGTATGTTGTTAATTGTGAGCATTTCATATACAGCCTTTATTATGTTGAGGTACATTCCTTCTATACTCACTTTGTTGAGAATTTTTATCATGAATGGATATTGAATTTTGTCAAATGCTTTTTCTGCATCTTTTGAGATGATCATATGATTTTTTCTTTGATTCTGTTAATATGGTGTATCAAATATATTGATTTGCATATGTTAAAACATCCTTGCATCCCAGGGATAAATACCACTTGATCATGGTGTATGATCCTTTTAATATTCTGTTGAATTCAGTTTGCTAATATACTGGTGATCATTTTTGCACCTATATTCATCAGGGACGTTCATCACAAAATTTTCCCCATACCTCCTTTTTACTTCACAACTGAATAAAATCATTACTGTGTGGATTATAATCAGAAGGTTATGATCTGCTTTTGATAAATACATTGTGTTACATGGGAGAGCTAGGGATGAGGTATCTTTATTCTGTTTTTCACTGAAAATCTATGTATATTTTGTGAGATGTAAATAAACGGTAAAAGTGGTGTTTTGATCAGTACCAATAGAACAATAGCGATGTACATAACAAGAAAGTGCATCACTATGTGAATAAAATAGTTGCACCTGATTGCCAACTCAAACACTGCTTTTTCCAAAGGTTAAATTGGCAACCAACAACATATATCATTGCCTTAACTCCAAGTTGAAAATAATAGTGAAAATTATGAATACAATCAAATAATGGTCACAACTGTGTCCTGTCAATTCATTGTTCATTGACATGGACAGTAACACAGGACATTGTTATTCCACATTGAAAAAGCTGTCTATCAAGTAAAAACAGGAGCACAAATAAAGGATAAAATATAAATATTTCATCAAGATTGCATACTATTCTAGGAAAATCCATTTTCATTATTTCAACTAGCTTTGACAAGTGGAGTATGTCATCAGTACAGTCAGTATTTGAAAAGCCTCAACCTATTATTACTTGATGTTACAGAATATCGTGATTTTAATGTTGAAGATATTCAGATTTTATTAGAAGACTAACTTGCTCTGTCATTTAAAATGAGCTTCAACACACACTCTACTAGCATCACACTGTATAGCAACAGGTTGATTCTGGAAAGAGAAGTGGCAGAGCTCACACAATCTCCCTAAATCTCATTATCCCATGGAGAGTCATCCTCAGGCATTTAGGTCTACCCTGACTGGAAATACCGTGCTGTGGGCTCCAGAAGACAACCGCACTCCTGCAATGGTCTATGCATTTCAAGGTACAAGGGGTCAGGAAATATCTGGGCACCTATGTGTAAGGGGTTTAATGTATTTTGAGGGCTGATCAAGGAAAAATATATGACCATGAGGGGACAGTAACATGCATACGCTTTAATTGGGCTACACTTTGATAGGAATGAATGTAGGGAAAGTCCCTCACAGCATGAGACTCTCCAGAGGCTATGGCAAGGGAATCACCATCCAGAAGTGGAGAAGGTCAATGGAAATTGCAGGAGAGAGGGAGATCAGAGAAGGGGTTTACATGTGTAGGTGGTGTCTAGGTCATGTTGCAGCATGACAGGGAGTTTCTGGGTAGGGAGATCTGAAGGGCAACAACAACTTAGGGTTTATAGCCTTGGAGTAGGTCTTATCTATGGCTAGCAGATAAAGGGTGCCCTATTTTGGGGGTATGCAAAACAAGCAAGCTTTAAGTGGCTAAATATATGCTTATTTGGGTTATGTCTAAAAGAATTTTATGTATAAAAATTTGAGTTTGCTGCTGGTGGGCTTTTGAGCTAATGGATCACAACTTGCTGTGAGGAAGTAAACAACCTAGGGGCCAGTATACAGAGGCCATCTTTGCCCCATTTATATAACACTATGTGACAATAGAAGCTTCTTGATTGAGAAAATGGGCTCTTTAGCAAGGGGTAGCCTCTGGCATTCAGTGCTTGTGTTCAAGCATCCAAAGATCTGCCAAATTTTCTCTTTGAAGAGATTAAATGAAACTTTGGGTCAAACTACATTTGACCTTCTAATGCTTGCTTTCCATAAGTTTGACTCTTTTTCAACACAATACTGTCATGTGCCACATAACGTCATTTTGGTCAAAATGTGCCACATAACGTCATTTTGGTCAAAGATGGACCTCATACACCACAGTGGTCCCATAAGATGGACACCATATAGCCTAGGTGTGTAGTAGACTATGCCTTCTGGGTTTGTGTAAGTACACTCTATGATGGTCACACAATGATGAAATCACCTAAGACACATTTCCCAAATGTATCCCTGTCATTAAGGGACACATGACTGTATTTTTCTTCCTTAATTTAAAAAAGAAATTGTTAATATATTATTGATCATATTCAAAAACCTCATCCAAATGTTACATCAAAATAAAAGAAATTATTTCAAGACCTTAACACAATGAAATAATGTGGTAATACCACAATAAATATTATTTGAATGAATAAAGGAGTAGGAATCCATTTCCTACTTTTTCTTATATTGAACTATTCCACCATCCAGCTTTTGGGAATGACATATAGTAAGGTTGCAACGCACATTACTACTCAGACATGCAAAGAAACTATATATATTTCTCTATACTGATTAACTCTTCGTTAGCTGCTCCTTTCCCACTGAATAGCAGAAGGAAAGAAAAAAACTTTCTAAGTGATAATATCTTAGTCTTTTCCAGTTGAAAAAGACTTTTTAAGTTTTAAGTAGTCTCTCTTGAGTAACAACTCAGTGATTTCAGTCTGCCTCCTTTTCAGACACAAGTCTCTTCTGCCTCTTTTTCAAGATGCAATATCATGTTCACCAGAGCTTCTGATCCCTGTGGTTGCCAAGGAGAATGGCTGACTTTGTGCTTTGTCCTGCCATCATCTGTGAGCAGCTCTGTCCCATCATCTTCCTTCTTGGGATGGCATTGCCCAGCCCCCTCCCTTGGGTCTTAATGCCAGCTAAGTACAAACGGAAACAGTTTGCCAATTGGGGAATATTCAAAAATGTTGTTCCTGCTCTATATTCTTGCAAATTTAGCATCTGGCAGAGCACTGAAAGAAGTTCTTCTGAATCTAGGTTCAATCTAAAACTTCAGAAATACTAGGCAAGATGACCAAAGACTCGCTGCAATTCTTGACAATCTATAATTGCTAGGTATGATTTTCCAATTTATAAGATGTAACGAGTAAGAAGAGAAGTTGAGTTGTGTGTAGAACATATTTCAAATGGATCAGATCATATGTCCTGAGCCTTAGAGCCCTCTTGGAGGTGTCCTCTCCAGCATGGCCTTTTGGTAAATAGGAAGGGCTCTTGCCTTCATGAGTCTCTGGTCCCCTACTTGTCCAAATGGCTGCTCAAGAGTACTTGGGCATCCTCCATGGTCATCAAAGAATTTTGCTTTTTTAAATTTGATGACATGAATGGCCTCAAAGTACAGGGCTATAAGAAAGTGCTTCTCAAACTTATAAATTTCCTGGACAACTTCATAATCATTTGTCATGTGGGAATAGCACCAATTTTAGCTAAATTAAAAACAAGATGAATCACATGTTTTCATAATAAAATTGAAAATAATTTAAAGATAAATCAATAAAAATTGTTTTATATAATTTAAAAGATATCTGTTCTTTTCAGTCTCTCACTAAGTTTTGTATTTTACCTCTGATAGTGTTCTAGATGTCTATCCTGTATCCATTTTCCTTTCTTCCTTACTAAGACAAACCAAATTTTGTGGAGGTGGCAATGCATTCAGCCATCAAAACTACATTTCCCAGCCTCTCTTGCAACCAGATGTGACACCAATCTGGCCAATGAAATGTCTGGGAAAGCTCTTTAAAAGAGAGGCCAACTCAATTGTTATGTACTCTTAACTGTTTGCAATTCCTCCTTTCTAATTGAAAGTTGACATCATGGCTGCAGCCATCTTCTGAATGCCCGTGAATGAAAGGCCAAGAGAACTTGGCTCTGACTCTTTGAGCAGGACAATACCAGGTCTGGGCAGCTTACCTTTTGATCCCTGTTCAGTGAGAGAAAAATAAACTCCCATCTTCTTTAAGCCACTGCTGTTTAGATTTCTCATTATATGCAGTCAAATTCAATCTCTAACTAATAGTGATTCTATGATAGATAGGTAAAGGCTTTTTTGGGCCCCACCAAAATAGATTCATGGCAAGCTGCCTCTTTAGCTTTGATTTCTGTAAGAGAATGTCTTAGTCAGTTCTGGCTCCAATAACAAGAATACTATAGACTGGGTGGCTTATCAACAACAGAAATGTCTCACAGTTCTGGATGCTGGAAGTCCAAGATCAGGATAACAGCATGGTTGGATTCTGGTGAGAACCCTCTTCTGGGCTGCAGACTTTTCATTGTATCCTCACATGATAAAGAGCAGAGAGAGGAAGCAAGCACTTGTGACTCATAAAAGCACTAATCCCATTTATGAGGGCTCCACACTTATGACCTCATATAAACCCAATCACCTCCCAAAACCTCACTTCCTAATATTATCACATCTGGGAATAGGGTTTCAATTAGGAATTCAATATAGGAATTTTGGCAGGATACAAACATCCAGTCCATAACAGAAATGAGAAGACAGAGATAGAAGGGGTTTGGATCTCAGTGCTCTCAAGTCAACACTGTTGAAATTCTTCAGTAACAAATATCTGATCCAATCAAGTTGCAAGGATTAGAGTGCCTGGCCCTATGAAGCTTGAGTACTGAATTCCAGCTTTACTTTGGTTAAGTGCTTATTAAATTGGAGTTTCTTAAAGGTAGTAGAGGTACCTAGGTGAGGTACATACTGACAGTGCTATGTGGTCAGATCTGGAGGACAAGCAAACAGCAGTGTTGATGGCAATAAATTCCAACCTATATAAAATACTGGCCTAGCTCTGTCAGTAGCACAGAACACAGAGAACTTAGATGTTCTCTCCATTTATTTTTCTGTGAGCTAATGCCTATAGGGTAGAGAGACCTAATATAGACAACAGTTGGTGTCTTTTGCCTACTCTCCTGAAGCTGTACCATCTAGATCCCTCAGACTAAGCCAAGAGCTTTGACTTTAATGATGATTTTCAACGTTTAAAGAAATAAAAGGGGATAAGAAGGTAACTCCAAGCCAGAGGTACCATTTTCTTTCTTTATGAATGAGATGAGGTGGTGCTTGGGATGAGCAGCATAAAATAGATCAAAATTTTCACTTAACTTTAAGGAAAAGCAGGTCTAGAAAAGTTCCAGTGTCTCAATTAAAGGACTTCTGAAGGCATTTTAAAGTATTTCAAATAAATGGTATAATTTCCAAGTCTTAGAATCTAGAGAATTCCCCAGAAATCAGGCAAAAAGTAAGTATTTATATATAGGTATACACATACACACAAATAAATTGTTTTTCTATAAACCATATTCATATTCCCAGCATTATTTCCAAGGGCATAAGAAGTTTTGGAGTCAGGCTTCTAAAAAAGTAGAAATTAACAGATACCTATGCTAATGAGAACACAATAAAGAAATGCTTTCCTGCGCCTAAAGATAACTGCTGATTTTACGAGACTGCAAATATCAGGCCAGAATACCCATTACAAATAAAGGTAAATACTGAAGGAATTTCTGCTTTCATCATTTGGCCTCACAATGATAGAATATTGAACACTTTTTAGAGATTTAATCGTTGCTATAAGGACTTTACAAAGGACTATTCCTAGATGGCTAAAATACTCAATGACCAACGCTAGGTTAGGAGTTGGGCACTTCAAGCAAAGTGGAGGAAGCTCACAGGATAATAGGAATTCACTGCTCCTTCAACCCGATCCCCTTTAGCTTCTTGAGAAGTGCAGGAAAATGTAGGGGGAGGCATATAACCACTTTGGTGGATTATGTAACCCCTGCCTCTCCTTGGCTGATTCTGGCTTTTTATTATCTACAAGACCGCCACCTTTGACTGTCTAGGGGCAGTAGTCTGAAAAACAAGGAGAGAGCACAGAGTGACATCTGTTGCCAGCTGAAGTCTGTCTCGGGGTGACTCTTAGTAGTCTAGCCACAAAATAGATCTCCTGGTCCTAAAATGAGTAAGCACTGATAAGTTTGGGAACTATGTATATGGAGTGTTTTTAAGAAGTGTCAGTTGACAACAATCAAATTACGTATGTGCTCAGAACAAATAACATAGGAAAAGCTTGGGTGGCCATAATACCTCACTAAGACTTTTGTGTTACTGATAGAGTTGCAGCAACAGAGATGCAAATGTACTTTTCTTCTGGCCCCTTCCCAAGGTTACTGGTTATATCTCCAGGGAGCCAGTCATAGTCATTTGAAGATTCTCAAGAAGATAGTGCGTACTGTAAAAGAGGGATGGATGAGAGCTTGGAGATATCTCTCAAGTTGAGCCTATTATGGCTGTCAATTGTGTCACCATGAGCAATTTGTCACTTCCTTAGTTGGGTGTAGTAGTGTAGAAAGAGGCACAATGTCCCGACCATGGGTTGAAGGAAGTCTTAAAAGGAGAGAAGCAAGAGCTCGGGTCTGAAATTCTCAGGGTTTTCTCCAAGAGCATCTACATGTTGCTATAAAAACAGAGTAACATATATAATGAAGTGGGGCTGCTGATCTGTAGGTTACAGTGCCCAGAATAAGGTCAGTAGAAACAATTAATGTTGCCCCCATGAGAGTATTGCAGGATGACATTGGCTATATTGTCATGGAAAGGAGTTTAGAAGAAATTGGAAATGATTTTTTCCCCTAAAGATGGCAGAGAACATGAATTCCAAATTGTAAGACTCTTTAATGTGTTATAAGCACATTATGATATATGGGTTCTGTACCTCAGTATAAATGCCATAAATGAGCTGAGAGAATCAACTAGGTTAAAATAGGCAGCACCCTATAAGGCATACTGCAAAGATCATGGGAGGTAGATCAGTGCCTAGCCCAGTAGTTCTCAAACATTAACAGATGTCAGAATCAAATGAAGGGCTTGTTAAACCACAAATTCCTGGGCATCACCCTCATTCAGAGTTTTTGTTTCAATAGGTTGAGAACTTGGATACTTAACAGGTTCCCTGATGATGCAGCTGCTGACTATTTGTGAATCACAATTTGATAACCACTGGTCTAGATTTTTGTGCCACTAGTTAGCTGAACATCCTCAGATATGTTATAAATCTTCTGTACTTCAGATTTCCTGTGTGTGTATTTTTTAAAAGAAGGGAAGAAATACATTAATAAAACCTACCCAACCTTAGAAGCTTTATATATTCTATAACTGCATTCATTATGGAGATCTTATTGGCAAAAGTAGGGGAAATAACACTTGATGAGCTATTAGTATGTTCCTGGAACAGATTTCATCCTCACAGCCATCCTGCAAGTTGAGCAGTCTTTTACAATGAGTGTATAGAAAGGATAATGTAAACAATGTTCAAACTCATTCTGTTTGATGTTAAAGCACATGTTTTCTTTCACTATGCTACTTTATTTCCTGGATTTAGAATACTGTGCTTTGAATGTGTGTCTGTGTTTTTAATCAGTCTCCTCAAAGCATGCACTTTAGAGTAATTTCCACCATTGATTCTTTCTTTTATTGGAAAGAAGTGCTTATATTTATAAAAAATAACATGGGGGCTTCTATTTGCACCACGATGGAGTGGCCCCATTTTTCCCATGTTCTCTCTCTTTTACCTAAAAAGCCCTGAATATAACACAACAAACATAGGGAATCTCTGAAAGGTGAAAAGAAGAAGGCAGGCTGACTAGGGAAATTCAGAGTTAAGAAATGACATGGCAATGAGTTTCCTGGGTTTCCATATTGCCTCCCATATGTCCTGGACAGAGTGCTGAAGAAGACCCTAATTTGAACCTCCAACAATTATAGACAACAGAAGCTCCAAGAATAGAGATCGACACCAAGATGATTCAGATGTTGGAATTATCTGATAAGGATTTTAAAGCAGTTATCATAAAAATGCTTTAACAAGCAATTATGTATTCTCTTGAAATAAGAGAAAATCTGAGTAAAGAAATAGAAATTATAAAAAAGAACCAAATGGAAATTATAGAACTAAAAAATATAATAACAGGAAGAAACCCCAACTTACTGGTTGGACTCAATAGTAGAATGGAGATGACAGAGGTTAGAATCATCGAACAGTAAATTCACCCAATCTGAACAACAGAAATACACTTAAAATAAATTAATAGAATTTCAGGGATCTGTGGGAAAATAACAAAAATTTAGCATTTGTATCATTGGAATCCCAGAGGGAGAGAAGCAATATAGTGGAGTTGAAAAAGTATTCAAAGAATTAATGGCTGAAAATTTTCCAAATTTGGTCAGACATAAACCTAGAGATACAAGTAGATGAGCAAGCTCCAAATATGGTAAACACAAAAAAAAATCCACACCAAGACACATCAAATTAAACTTCTGAAAACTAAGGACAAAGAAAAAAGTTATGAAATTAGTCAGTGAGAAATAATGCATTACTTACAAGAGAACATCAATTCAAATGATATCAAGTTCTCATCCGAAACCATGCAGTTCAGAAAGAGGAAGCAGCACAACATCTTTCAAATGCAGAAAGAAAAGAACTGCCAACTCTAAATTTTATATCTGGCAGAAATATTCTTCAAAAATGAAGGGGAAATAAAGATAATAGAAAACTAAGACAACTTGTTGCTAGAAAACCTACCCTGAAGAAATGGTTAAAGGAAGTTCTGTAAACAGAGAGAAAATCATAACAAAAAGTCTAGCACTTCAGAAAGAAAAGAAGAAAATTGGAGTAAGTGAAAATAGGGTAAATAGACTAATTTCTCATGAGTTTCTTAAATCATATTTGAAAGTTGAAGCAGAAATTTTAACAACATCTGATATGGCACTTAATGTATGTAGAAGAAACACTTAAGAAAATTAAATTTAAAAAGTGAGGAGGATAAAGAACCTAAATGGAAATAAAATATCACTTCATTTGAAGTGGTAAAACATCGATACCAGTAGCCTGTGACATATGTATAGTATAATACCTAGAGCAAACATACAAAGCTATATCATCAAAAACATTATAAACAAATCAGATGAAATCTTAAAAATATGCTCAAATTGTCCATGGAAGGTAAGAAAAAAGAAACAGAGGAACAGGAAACATAGGAAGGAAACAGAAAATAAATAACAAAATGGCAGACTTAAGCCCTAACATATCAACAATTATCTATTTGTATGGTCTAAATACATCAATAAAAAAAATAGAGATTCTAGAGAAGGTTAAAAAAATAATCTATGATACAACAATATGCTGTCTACAAGAAACTCACTTCAAATATAATGATATAAGCAGGTTGAAAGTAAAGGATTGAAATAGATATACTGTGAAATATTAATTTAAGAAAAAAGCAGGAGTAGTTATATTAAAATCAGTTAAAGTAGTCTTCAGGGCAAAAAAAATCACCAGAGACGGAGAGGAACATTTCATAATGATAAAAGGATCAATGCAACAGGAAGACATAATCATCCTAAATGTGTATGATTCAAGCAATATAGCCTCAAGATACATGAAACGAAAACTGATAGAGCTGAAAGGAGAAATAGACAAATCCACAATTATAGTTGGAGACTACAACACCCTACTCAACAATTGCTAAAATTACTAGAGAAAAAATCAGCAAGGATATAAAAGAACTAAACAACACAATCAACAATAGCACCTGATTTACATATATGATAATATATATATTAATTTATATACATAATTTATTTATATGGTATAAATATATACTAATTTATATACAATATATAAATATAATATATATTATATTTTCTTGTATATATATAAATTTGTACATATATATGTATGTGTATATATATATCATTCTACTCCTAACAGCAGAATACACAATTTTTTTTCAAGCACATATGGAACATTCACCAAGATAAACCAAATCTTGATCTATAGGACAAACCTCAACAAACTCAAAAGAATTGGAATCATACAGAGTATGTTCTTTGACCATTCGAGCCCAAATTAGAAATCAATAACGGAGAGACAACAACAAAAAACTCTAAACATTTGGAGATTAAACAATAGACTTCTAAATAATCCATAGCTCAAAAGGAATTCCCAAAAGGTTAAAAGAAATACATAAAACAATAAAAATGAAAATATGGTATATCAAAATATGTGGGTCATAGCTAAAGCAATGATGTGAGGGAAATCTATAGCACTAAGTGCTTTTTTTTAAAAAAAAAGAGGAAAAGAAATAAAAGAGGAAAAGAGAAAAGAAATAAAAGAGGAAAGAAAAGAAGAAAAGAGGAAAGAAATAAAATCAATAATGTTAGTCCCTACCTCAAGAAACTAAATAAAGAACAAAATAATCACAAAGAAAGAAGGAAGAAAATAAGGAAGATAAGAACAAATATCATTAGAATTGAAAGCAGGAGAACAATAGAGAAAATCAATGGCACAAAAAGTTTTTTTTGAAGAAAATCAATAAAATTGATAAATTCAAAGAAGACTAGCAAAGATAAAAGGAGAGAACTCGCAAATTACCAATATCAGGAATGAAACAGGGATATTACTACAGATCCTGAAGCTGTTAAAAGAACAATCGAGTACTACAAACAACCTTACTTCATAAATTTGAGATCTTAGAAGAAATGAACCAATTTCATCAAAACCACTAGCTGCCAAAATTCAACTAAGATGAAATAGACAACCTGAACAGACCTGTAACTATTAAACAAATTGCATTTATAATTTAAAAGTACTGAAAAGAAAATCTCCAGGCCCAGATAGTTTTACTGGAGAATTTTACTGAATACTTAAAGGACAATTGACACCAACTTTGCATAATGTCTTTCAGAAAACGGAAGAGGAGGAAACCCCTCCTTACTTACTTTATGAGCCTAGTAATATTCTGATACCAAAACTAGACAAAGACAGTACAAAAAAAGACCCATATCTCTAATAAACTTATAATAAAAATCCTCAATGAGATATTAGCAAATCATATCTGGCAATGTATAAAAATAATTATTCATCATGACCAAGTGTGATTTATTGCAGATATATAAGGGCAGTTCAACATTTGAAAGATCAATCATATGATCATATCAATTGGTGCAGAAAAAGTATTTGGCAAAAATTCAATATCCACTCTTAATAACAACTCTCAGCAAGCTAGGAATAGAGTAGAACTTACACAATTTGATAAAGAGCATCTACATAAAACATAACTAACATACCTAGTAGTGAAAGACTGAGTGCTTTGTCTCTAAGATTAGGAGCAAGACAAGGACGTCCACTGTCACCACTCTTATTCAACACAGTACTGGAAATCCTAGTGACTGCAATAAGACAAGAAGAAGAAAAACAAGTACACCAATTTGAAAGGAAGGAATAAAACGATCTCTGTTTGTAGATGACAGGATTATTTACATAGAAAATCCCAAAGAAACAAAACAAAACAAAAAATAGAGCTAATAAGTGCATTCAACAAGGTTTTAAGGGGCAATATCAACACACAAAAATCAGTCGCATCTAGGGGCTGGCCCTGTGGCATAGTGCTTAAGTTCACACACTCCACTTCTGGCAGCCCAGGCTTCACAGGTTCGGATCCTGGTCATGAACTGATGCACCGCTTGTCAAGCCATGCTGTGGTGCTGTCCCATATAAAGTAGAGGAAGACGGGCACGGATGTTAGCCCAGGACTGATCTTCCTCAGCAAAAAGAGGAGGATTGGCAACGGACATTAGCTCAGGGCTAATCTTCCTCACACACACACACACACACACACACACACGCACAAAAACAGTCACATTTATATATACTTAAAGTATACATGTGGAAACCAAAACTAAAAGCACAATGTCATGTATAGTAATTCCTCCAAAATGAAATACTTGGATATAAATTTAACAAAGTATGTGCAAAACATGTATGCTGAAAAACTACAAAAATTCTGAAAAAAATCCCAATAAGACCTAAATAATATCCAATATCCTACTACTTAGCAACAGTAATGAAGACAATGTGGTATTGGCAGAGAGATAGACACATAGATCTGTGCGATGGAACAGAACAGCAAACCCAAAATAGACACACACAGACGTGTCCAAATGGTTTTTGACAAAGGGGCAAAAGATATTCAATGGAAGATGGGCAGCCTGTTCAATAAATGGCACTGAAATAATTCAGCATTCATAGGCAAAAAAAAAAAAAAAAAAATCCTGGAACTAAACTTCATACTTTACAAAAATTAACTCAAAATGAGTCAAGGACATATTGTAAATCATAAAACTTTTAGAAAAGAAACAGGAGAAAATATTTGGGATCCAAGGCCAGGCAAAGAAATCTTAGTCTTGATATCAAAAGCACAGCCTCTAAAAGAAAGACATAATAAATTGGACATCTTCAAAATTTAAAACTTTGCTGTGTGAAGACCCTGCCAAGAGGATGAAAAGGCACTACAGACTTGGAGGAAATTTTTGCAACCACGTATCTGACAAAGATCTTATATCTTAAATATATTAAAAATTCTAAATATTAGAATTTATTCTATATAATATTCAATATTATATAGAACATTAAATTCTATACTATACAAACTCAATATTAAAACACAAACATTTATTATAAAATAAACTCAATATTAAAAAACCAAACTAATTAGAAAATTGGGAAGCAACCTGAATGGACATTTCACTGATGCAAATAAGCACAGGAAAAGATATTCAATATCATTGGCCATTAGGTAAATGCAAATTGAAACCACAATGACATATTGCCACATACTAATTAATGTTATTAAAATGTCCACACTATCCAAAGTGATATATAGATTCAATGCAATCAAAATTCCAATGATATTTTTCACAAAAATAGAGCAAATAATCCTAAAATTTGTATGGAACCACAAAAGACCCAAAATAGCCAAAGCAATCTTGAGGAAGAAGAACAAAGCTGGAGGCATCATGCTACCTGATTTCAAACTACACTACAAAGCTATAGTGAAAAAAACAGTGTGATATTGGCATAAAAATAGAATGTAGATGAATGGAACAGAATAGAAAGCCCAGAAAGAAACCCACACATATATGGTCAACTAATTTACAACAAAGGATCCAAGAATACACCATGGGGAAAAGGCAGTGTCTTCAATAAACGGTGTTGGGAAAATTAGATAACCACATGCAAAAGAATGAAACTGGACCACTATCTTATACAATACATAAAAATTAACTCAAAATGGATCAAAGACTTGAATGTTAAGACCTGAAACAATCAAACTCCTAGAAAAAAACATAGATGGTAAGCTCCTTGATGTAGGTCTTGGCAATGATTTTTTGAATCTGACACCAGAAGCAAAAGCAACAAAAGCAAAAATAAACCAGTGGAACTACATCAAACTAAAAAGCTTTTGCACAGCAAAGGAAGCCATCAACAAAATGAAATAGCAAACTATTGAATGGGAGCAAATAATTGCAAATCATGTATCTGATAAGAGACTAATATCCAAAATATACAAAGAACTCATACAACTCAATAGCAAAACAACAACAACAACAAATTCAATTAAAAAATGGGTAGAAGATCTGAATAGACATTATTGCAAAGAAGACATATAGATGGCCAATGGTTCATGGAAAGATGTTCAACATTATCAATCATCAGGGAAATGCAAATCAAAACCACAATGAGATGTCATCACCTCACACCTGTTAGAAAGGCTATTATCAAAAAGACAAGAAATAGAGGAGTGTGGTCAGCATCATGGCAGACGAGTTATTCCCTTTGTCTCTCCCCTCTAAGTTACAACCAGTAGGGCATCTATTGATGAATGAAGGACTCTTTGCACAGCACACCAACATGCCTGAAAGATCCATACATCTATACATCTGAAGCTGGGTCAACTGGACCTCCTGGAGTCAGTGAAATTAGGGGAGCAGCAAAAGCAGCTCCTGAGACCAGGGATTCCAGGATCCATGGCTTCATCTGTGAACAGAGGCCCCAGGAATTGAGGTAACACCTACAAACAGAAGCCCTAGGAATCCAGGAAGCCCACACTTCTGGAGGCACCAGGAAGTGCTGTGGGCCCATGACCTGAGACTCCGGGAACCTCAAGATACCTGTGATCCAGCCCCCTCCCCCTTCCCCAGTGGAAGAGCCTTCCACACCAACTCTTCCAATAACGAGGGCTGCATCCAAGATGCAGACACCCCCAACAGCAGTGGCAGAACCTGTGACCTGAGGTTTCAAAAAGTGTACTGACACCAGAGACCAGAGGCTGCAGAAACAGCAGTAGTGCTCATGGCTCAGCCCCTACCCTCGCCCAACAGTGGCAGGTGGTGCCTGCAACCTGAGGCTTCAGGAAACACAGCATTGCCCATGACCTAGCCACCAGTGGTGGCACCCCCAACACTGGACCCACCAACAGCGGGGACTATATACAAGACCCTGGTCCCCTGGCAGCAGTGGAGACATCTGTGAGCCCATCACCTCTGGCAGTGGTGCTGCCAGCAGCCTCAGATAAACTGGAAGCAGCAGCACAGGTGGTGCACACAGCAGCAGCATCCAAGCCTATGGAGAGCCTGAAGAGCCAGTGGGGAGAACATGAGATCCAGGAGACCCTGGAAGCAGCAGAAGTATTCATAGCCTGGTGACCCTGGTGGCAACATCTGTGACTGCAGCAACATCATAAGCAGCAAGACACCAGCAACTTCAGAGTCACAAGTGGCACAAGGAGGGCACCGATGACACCTCTGGCAAAGGCAGTGGATGGTGGAAAGTGCAGGCTCTTGAATGCAACTGGAAGCAGCTCAGAATCAAAGAAACCAAAGCCTTACCCAAATAAGAAAGGTGTTTGCTACCACAGATGCACCAACCGAGGAACAACTCATCAAGAAACCATGAAGAACTACAGTAATATGGTATCACAGAAAGAAAACAACTCTCCGGAAACCAAACTTGAAGTCATGGAAGATTGCAATCTAACTGACAGAGAATTCAAAATATCTGTCATGAAGAAACTCAACAAGTTACAAGAAAACTCAGAAAGACAGTTCAATGAGCTCAGGAATAAAGTTAATGAACAGAAGGATTACTTCATCAAAGAGATTAAAATTCTAAAAACACAAACAAATTTTGGAGCTGAAGAAAACAATTGAGATGAAAAATAAAGTAGAAAGTGTTGGAAATAGAGACGACCATATGGAAGAGAGAATTAGTGTGTTCAAAGATAGAAATCTAGAAATGATTCAGGTGGAAGAGGAGAGAGAACTAAGATTTTTTTAAAAATTGAGAAATTCTTCAGGAAATAATTGACTTTAGTTAGGAAAAGCAACATAAAGATAATGGGTATCCCAGAAGGAGAAGAGAGGGAGAAAGGAGCAGAAAGCTTATTTAAAGAAATAATTGCTGAGAACTTGCCAAACCTGGGAGAAGGAACCAGATATACAAATATATGAAGATAACACAACACCTAATTATCTCAATGCAAAAAGACCCTTTCCAAGGCACATTATATTAAAACTCTCAAAAGTTAATGACAAAGAAAATATGTTAAGGGTGGCCAAGGAGAAGAAAACAAATTACAAAGGAACCCCCTTTAGGCTATCAGCAGATTTCTCAGCAGAAATTCTACAGGCTAGGAGAGAGTGGAATGATATATTCAAAATATTGAAAGATAAAAACAATTAGCCAAGAATACTCTATCAAGCAAAGTTATCCTTCAGGTATGAAGGAGAAATAAAGACTTACCCAGACAAACAAAAGCTGAGGGAGTTCGTTGCCACTAGACCTGCCTTACAGGAAGTGTTGAAAGGAACCTCCCTACCTGAAACAAAAAGGTAAAAGTATACAAAGCTTTGAACAAGGTGACAAATAGACAAAATCGGAAAATTGAAACTCTATATCAGAATAGGTTAATAAACAATTATAATGTAAAGGCTGAAAGGAAAGAAAGCATCAAAAATAACTATAACCCACTTCAATTTGGTAATAAAATCACAATACAAAAAGGAATATTTGCAACTGTAAAAACATAGAAGGGGGAGAGGTTGAACCTGCATAGGCTAATGGAGATATGATGCTATCAGCAGAAAAAGGACCATCTCATCTATGAGATCTTTTATACAAATTTCATGGTAACCCCAAAAAGAAAAATCAGAGCAGGGTCACAAAATATAAAAAAGGAGGAAACTGAGAAACATGTCCCCCAAAACCACCAAACTCAAATGCCAGACAAAAACACAAGGATAAAGGAAACAATGGAAATATAGAACAACCAGAAAACAAAAGATAAAATGGCCGTATTAAGCCCTTATATATTAATAATCAATCACCCTAAATGTAAATGGATTCAATTCATCAATCAAAAGACAGAGAGGCTGGATGGATTAAAAAAGAAGACCCAATAATATGCTATCTCCAGGAGACCCATCTCAGTCCTAAAGACAAACATAGGCTCAGAGTGAAAGGATGGAATATGATACTCCAAGCAAATAGCAATCAAAAGAAAGCAGTGTATCCATATTTATATCAGACAAAATACACTTCCATCCAAAAAAGATAACAAGAGAGAAAGATAGACATTATATAATGATAAAAGGGACATTCCACCAATAAGATGTAACATTTATTAATATATATGCACCTAAAATAGGAGCATCAAAGTATATAAAGCAACTATTAACAGATCTAAAGAGAAAAATTGACAGAAACACAATAACAGTAGGGGACTTTACTACCCCACTAACATCAATGAATAGGTCATCCAGACAGAGCCTCAATGAGGAAACATTGGCCTTAAATGAAACACTAGACCATATTGACTTAGATATATACAGAACATTTCATCCCAAAGCAACAGAATACACAGTCTTCTCAAGTGCACATGGAACATTCTCAAAGATAAACCATATGTTGGGAGACAAAGCAAGCCTCAATAAATTTAAGAAGACTGAAATCATACCAAGCATCTTTTCCAAACACATTGGTATGAAACTAGAAGTCAACTACAAGAAAAAAGCTGGAAAAGTCACAAATATGTGGAGACTAAATAACATGATACTGGATCAATGGAGATATCAAAAAATACCTGGAGACAAATAGCAATGAAAGCACAACATACCAAAACCTATGGGATGTGGCTAAAATAGTGCCAAGAGGGAAGTTTATAGAATGCAAGATTACTTCAAAAAATAGGAAAAATCTCAAATAAACAACCTCATACTATGCCTAAAAGAACTAGAAAAAGAAGAACAAACAAAGCCCAAAGTCAATAGAAGGAAGGAAATAATAAAAATCAGGGCAGAAACAAATGAAATGGAGACTAAAAAACAATAGAAAGGATCAATGAAACTAAGAGCTGGTTCTTTGAAAAGATAAATAAAATTGACAAATCCTTAGCAAGATTCACCAAGAAAAAAAGAAAGAAGGCTCAAATAAATAAAATCAGAAATGAAAGAGGAGAAATTACAATGAACACTGCAGAAATACAAAGGATTATGAGAGAATATCATGAAAACCTATAAACCAACAAATTGGATAAGCTAAAAGAAATAGATAAATTCTTAGAATCATACCAACTCCCAAAACTGAATCAAGAAGAAATAGAAAATCTTAACATATCAACCACAAGTATAAAGATTGAAAGAATCATCAAAAACTTCCCCCAAAACAAAAGTCCAGGACCAGACAGTTTCTCTGATGAATTCTACCAAACATTCAAAGAAGATTACTACCTATCCTTGTCAAACTCTTCCAAAATATGAAGAGGATGAGATGCTTCTTAACTCATTTTATGAGGCCATTACCCTGATACCAAAACCAGACAAGGACAACACAAAAAAGGACAATTACAGACCAATATTGCTAATGAACATAGATGCAAAAATTCTCAACAAAATGTTAGCTAATCAAATACAATACATTAAAAGGATCATACACCATGATTAAGTGGGATTTATTGCAAGGATGCAGAAATGTTTCAACATCTGCAAATCAA
Source organism: Tapirus indicus (assembly GCA_031878705.1). Classification (NCBI taxonomy): domain Eukaryota; kingdom Metazoa; phylum Chordata; class Mammalia; order Perissodactyla; family Tapiridae; genus Tapirus; species Tapirus indicus. The sequence goes on from CM062935.1 coordinate 33,341,406, forward strand.
TCAATGTGATATAGCACATTAACAAAATGAAGAATAAAAATCACACGATCATCTCAACAGATGCAGGAAAAGCATTTGACAAGATCCAAAATCCGTTTATTATAAAAACTCTCAATAAAATGGGGATAGAAGGAAAGTACCTCAGCATAATAAAGATGATACACAGCAAACCCACAGCCAACATCATATTCAATAGTGAAAAACTGAAAGCTATCCCTCTAAGAACAGAAACAAGACAAGGATGCCCATTCTCGCCACTCTTATTCAACATAGTATTGGAAATCCTAGCTAGAGCAATCAGGCAAGAAAAAGAAATAAATGTTATCCAAATTGGAAAGGAGGAAGTAAAACTGTCTCTTTTTATGGGTGGCATAATTCTATATATAGAAAACCCTAAGAATCCACCAAAAAACTATTAGAAATAATTAACAAATACAATAAAGTTGCAGGGTACAAAATCAACAAACAAAAATCAGTTGCATTTCTATACAATAGGAACAAACTAGCAGAAAGAGGAATCAAGAATATAATCCCATCAAAAAGAATAAAATACTTACTAATAAATTTAACAAAGGAAGTGAAAGACCTATACACTAAAATGTATAAAACATTATTGAAAGAAATTGAAGAAGACATAAAGAAATGGAAAGATATTCCATGCTCATGGATTGGAAGAATTAACATAGTTAAAGTGTCTGTATTACCTAAATCAATCTACAGATTCAATGCAATTCCAATCAGAATCCCAAGGACATTTTCCACAGAAATAGAACAAAGAATCCTAAAACTTATATGGAACAACAAAAGACCCCAAATGGCCAAAGCAATCCTGAGAAAAAAGAAGAAAGCTGGAGGTATCACACTCTGATTACAAAATATACTACAAAGCTATAGTAATCAAAACAGCATGGTAGTGGCAGAAAAACAGACACAGATCAATGGAACAGAATTGAGAGCCCATAAATAAACCCACACATCTATGGACACATCTATCTAATTTTCAACAAATGAGCCAAGAACATAGCAATGGAGAAAGGAAAGTCTCTTCAATAAATGGTGTTGGAAAATCTGGACAGCCACTTGCAAAAAAGGAAAGTAGATCATCATCTTATACAATACAGAAAACTTAACTCAAAATAGATTAATGTAAGACCTGTAAGACCTTGAATGTAAGACCTGTAAGTATTACACTCTTTAACATTGGTCTTGGAAGTATCTTTTTGAATACCATATCTCCTCAGGCAAGAGAAACAAAAGAAAAAATAAACAAATGGGACTACATCAAACTAAAAAGCTTCTGCATGGCAAAAGAAACCATCATCAAAATGAAAATGCAACCCACTAAGTCAGAGAAAATATTTGCAAATCACATATCCAATAAGGGGTTAATACCCAAATATAAAAAGAACTCATATAACTCAACAACAAAAAACAAACATTCTGATCAAAAAATGGGCAGAGAATCTGAACAGACATTTTTCCAAAGAAGATATTCAGACAGGCAACAGGCATACAAAAAGATGTTCAACATCACTAATTATGGGGGAAATGCAACTCAAAACTACAATGAGATATCACTTCATACTCGTCAGAATGGTTATTATTAAAAAGACAAGAAATAAGAAATGTTGGAGAGGACGTGGAAAAAGGAGAACCCTTGTACACTGCTGGTGGGAATGTAAATTGGTGCAGCCTCTATGGAAAACAGTTGGAGTGTTATCAAAAAATTAAAAATAGAAATATCATATGATCCAGCTATTCCACTTCTAGATATTTATCCAAGGAACATGAAAATGGTAATTTGAAAAAATATGTGCATCCCTATGTTCATTGCATTCACAATAGCCAAGACTTGGAAGCCATCTAAGTGCCCATCAACAGATAAACAGATAAAGAAGTGGTATATATATGTATATATATACACAATGGAATACTATTCAGCCATTAAAAAAGACAAAATTGTGCGATTTGCGACAATATGGGTGGACCCTGAGGGTATTACGCTAAGCAAAATAAGACAGAGAAAGACAATTACCGTAGGACTTCACTTTTATGTGTAAGATGAACAAACAAACAAACACATAGATAAGGAGAACAGATTGGTGGTTACCAGAGGGGAAGGGGATGGGGACGGGTGAAAGGGGTAAAGGGGCACATGCATGTAGTGACAGATGGCAACTGGAATTTTAGTGGTGCACATGATGCAGTTTATATAGAAGTTGAAATATAATGATGTACACCTGAAATTTATATATTGTTATAAACAATTTTGACATCCAAAAATAAAAAAGACAAGAAATAATAAGTGTCAGTGAGGATGTGGAGAAAAGGGAACCCTTGTGCACTGTTGGTGGGAATGTAAATTAGTGCAACCACTATGGAAAAACAGTATGGATGTTCCTCAAAATATTAAAAATAGAACTACCATATGATCCATCAATTCCACTTCTGGATATTTACCTGAAGAAAATGAAAACAGTAATTCAAAAAGATATACACACCTCCATGTTCATTGCAGCATTATTTACAATAGCCAAGATATGGAAATAACCCAAGCATCCATTGATGGTTGAATGGGAAAAGAAATCATATATGCAATATATGTATATATACATGTAATGGAATATTATTCAGCCATAAAAAATAATGAAATCTTGTCATTTGCAACAGAATGGTTAGAATTCGAGGGCATTATGCTAAGTAAAATAAATCAGAGAAAAACAAATACCATATAGTACCATCTCTTTTATAAGTGGATTCTAAAAAAAGAAAGCCAAACTCATACACACAGAGAACAGATTGGTGAGACTGGTGGTTGCAAGAGACAGGAGAGTGAGGGTTGGGAGAAATGGATGAACTGGGGGGTTTCTTTTAGTTTAAATAAATTGAATGAAAATTAAAAAAAAAATAATGGCTAAAATAAAATATCATACCACCAAATGCTGGCAATGATATGGAGAAACTAGATCAATGATCTATCGCTGGGGGAAATGCAAAATGCTGCTTGGGGAAGTACTGTGAAGGGAGCAGTTCAAATGCCCAAGATTTATATTAGTGTAGAGTCTGCCATTCATCATCTCAGTTTTGAAATGAATAGAAACTGACCCTTCTCAATCAAATAACCTCATTAACTCACATTTATTTGAGTCCCAACTAAAGCCCTTCCAATAAAGTCACAAGTTTCTCCAGTTCCCTGATCCCACAACCAAAAAATAACATGCATCCATTCCTATTTCCTCCACCAGCACAGTAGAAAAGGCACACCTTTCCCTTCCCAGAGTGAATCTCTCTAGCAATGCTAGAACCTACCCCTTCCTGTCTTCTTAGGAGCTTTACTCTATCAATCATCCCCTATCTCTGGTATTTTTAATTTCTCTCTAATAGCTTTTGCCCTACAACCTATATGTTTGCTGAAACCTCTCCCTAAATTTTGTACCCTCCTCAAGTTTTCACCTCTTTTCTTCTCTTTTCAGTCAAGCCCTATAAGAGAATTGTCTACTTTCACTGTCACACTTTTCTCATTGTAAGTTAACTCTTTAACTCACCACAGTCTGTTTTCTGCCTTCTAACACTCCACTGAAACTGTTGCCACCAAGGTCACCAATAATCTCTGAGTTGCTAAATCCAACTCTCCCTTCTTATCTTACTTAACATTTAACACTTACTTAACAGCAGAATTTGACCCATTGACCATGGTCTCTTTCTTTAAGCTCTCTTCCCTTGGTGATTATGATCCCTTCCCCTTCTAGTTTTTCTCTGCCCTCTTTGGCCCATTCTTTCTTTGTCTCCTTCAGAGGAGTCTCCTTCTTTTTTTCCCTTTAAACATTGATATTTCCTAGATTTATTTATGATACACATTTTTTGCTCTCCATTCTTCGCTTGTTTGTCTCACCCACCCCTAGACTTCAGTTGTCACCTCTGCTGTTGGTTCCCAAATCGCTCTCTCTAGATCAGATGTCTCTTGAACCATAAACTCATATGCCATTTTGATGTCACTTTAGATTTATCAGCCTCCAAAGTGCTCTTCCTCCAGTATTCCTCATTCCACCATTCACACCACCACTCCTTCCAAATGACTTAGAAGTGATACATGGCTCTTTTCTTTCTTACCATCAAATCCTGTTGATTCAAGTCCCTCAATATGTTTTAGACCTCATCTCTTCATCTCTAACATTACTCTCTTAGGCTAAGCCAGTAGTTTAGTTCTTTCTTCCTTAGTTTGGTCCTACCATTTTTTTTTTTTTTTTTGGTGAGGAAGACCAGCCCTGAGCTAACATCCATTGCTAATCTTCCTCTTTTTGCTGAGGAAGACTGGCCCTGGGCTAACATCCGTGCCCATCTTCCTCTACTTTATATGGGACACCACCACAGCATGGCTGACTAGCAGTGCCTGGGATCCGAACCTGCGAACCCCAGGCTGCCAAGCGTGAACTAAACTGCTGCGCCACTGGGCCGGCCCCCCGGTCCTACCATTTTTTAATGCTCAAACTTTGCAATGTTTCTGGTGCTACTTTTCTAAAATGGAACTCTGGACAGGTCACTTTCCTATTTTAAATCCTTAAATCATTATATTCTTCTTTAATATAAAATCCAAACTACTTAGTGAGGCATACAAGAACCTTTGTGATCCTCTTCTGCTTATTTCTTCTACTATTTCAGAACACTTTTGACTATAAGTAATAGAAAGTCTGAATTAATCAGACTTTTATTCATATTATTTTATTATTTATTATTTTATTCATAAAATAAGAAGTCTGGAGGTAGGCAGTGGGTGAAGCCATTCAAGAACGTCATCTAATATCCATGGTCTTTTCATCATTCTGCACCATCTTCACCAGTATGTTGGTTTGTTGTCACAAAAAGACTACTTTAGTTTCAGGTGTCACATCTGTATCCAAGGCTGGAAGAAAATGGAGAGAGTGATGCTAGCTGTACCTGACCATTTTATTGGGAAAAACTAATGCCTTCCTAGAAGCCCTTGGAGTACCTTCACCTACTTTTCATTGGCCATAAAGAGATCATATGGCCCTTGTTGGCAGAGTTCCATCACTTGGGTACACAACTCAAGAACCCATTCTCTATTTCCTGTGCAATTAAGGATAAAATCCCATTCCATCATTCTAGGTCCTTCCTCTTTGATCTCATGTTAATGATTCAATTTTATTATTTAAGTTTTAAGTTATTATTTAAGTATTATGAAGATTAACAAATCTTCATCGTGGTTATCATTCTCTACATCCTTCCAGGACAACCTTTCAACTAAAGCCTTCAATTCTCTATTCTTAACTCTCCTAACCCTCAAGACGGTATCATAATCTTGGCCATTATATTGTTCAGGCTATAAATATTGACTTATTGATAAAACTGTAGCTCTTAAACAGCAGGAATCATAGCCCAAACTTCTTTTTTGTCCTTTCAGCAACTGATAGATACACATTAAATTGAAGTAAATTAAAATTGTGGAGTTTTAGGTCCTTAGTAGATAATACTTGTGATTGAAGTATTCTTATTATGAATGAAAATCTTCTTATTAGGTATTTTATTCCCTTCTTTACTCAAATATTTATTGATCACCTAAAAAATGACAGGCTTACATTATGTCCTGGGGAAATAGCAATAGAAATTTTTCTTTGAGACAGCCATCCTTTATTCAAATGTAATGTTATGAAAAATAAATCAAATGGTTTATCTAATATAGAAGAGTTGAAAATCAAATGGAAAAATTAATATTATTAATTAATTATAAAATATAAATATATTCATATGCATATTTGAACATGAATTCAACATGTGTCCTGTTCCTACATCTTCCCACATACCACAATTTGAATGTGCAGAAATGTAACTCCTTCAATTTTTCTGTAACTAATCTTGTCTTTTTCTTAAAGTCTGCCCCTCCACTGATTAATGGGGAAGAAAATTAAAACAAAAAATGAATCAGTAATTTAAACAGCCCTTTCAAATAATTCTCATCATTTCATTTGAATAAGCATACCCAGGCTCTCAGAGAAACACCTCTATGCTGCTTCTCTTTCTAAGATGATGTTTTGGTTGATGAAGCAAATTACATTGCTGCTGGAGCTTATGCTCAGGCCCTTGGTACATGTTTGGGGTCAACAGCCCTACTGGCTGACTTGGACTCTACCAGTTCTTATTGACACTGTAGACCTCTCTAGAATTTGGCTGAGATCACATTGGTTCCAGCTCTTCAATTTTGGTGTAAAGATGCCTTATTCTTACTTCCACGAGCCTCTCTGGCTAGCTCCACAGTCAGACTCATAGCTAATTCTGGAAACAAGAGTGGCTCAGGAAAACAACATTTTAGGATCTTCCTTTGACTGATCACACTGAGAAGACAAATTGACCTTTGATTGGTCTAAGATAGTCTCCCAAGTTACCACCTCTCAGACTCTAAAATAGAAGTGGAGGTGGGGGGGGGGCGGGAGGGTGAAGGGTTCCTTTCTACCCTAAACCTGACTCTTACTTTTATATAGCCCAGAGAAGGAAAGCATCAGTGGACTTTAATTATGCTGCTTCACATTCCTATTTTTCTCTCTTTCTACTTTCTACTAATCTCCAAAATTAGAAAGGGTGGGCTTTTCTTTTCTTATCCTTCTTTTCTCATACTTCAACTAAGCCTTAACGGTGGCCAGCGATATCTCCTCTACTGTGGGAGGAGTCTAAGTATGGGTCACGCAGTCTTGGTTGTTAGATAAAGCAGGAAATAAACAAATCTGGAAAATTGTCTTTCAAGATAATAGCCTGTCTTACTGCTTAATTCTATTTTGACTTTCAAAAGCTGGATATCTCTCTCTATCCCTATTTTCCTCTCATACAAACCCAGAGACATGGATGCCCTAGGCCAAGAGAGTGACGGTCATGTACCCAGGAAAGAAAAAAAGAAAACTCATATTAAAAATTTTAAACCATTATCCTTGTTAGAAAGGATTTAAACATATAGCAGATAGTTTCATATTCCCACTTTTAAGATTGAAATTTTCCATACTATACTTAACTCTAAAAACACTCTCCTATTTCATGCCCATTATTCAAAATCATCTCCATTCTCAAATCCCTCCTTAAAACTTCTCTGAAACCTTTTGTAAGAAGGGAGCCTGAAGGTCTTTTCTTAGAGACAAGAAAGCAGGTTGAATTTAAATAAAAGACAGAATAAGATAGACCAAGCACATGGGAAGAAAAAATTTAATAAGTTCACCTCTTTCAAGTAGCCTTTTCCATTGAGTTTTTACATTTTAACTCCTTGTTTTAATTTTATCTCTAGTGTAGAAATATTCTTCACAGATTGTAATGCTTTTCATTTTGAAATACATCAAATTCATTTGCACCTCTACTAATAACAGTAGTAAATTTAAAATAAAATACCAGTAAATGTCACATTGAATTTCCTTCTTACTCAAGCAGTGATAATAATGATTTTTCCCAGACCTTCTCAAGGAATCTATGAGGATAAAATGGATGAAGTCTTAGGATTATTAAGCTTATTAGGGAAACAATATGAAGTATAATAATTCCCATCTCTTCAGAGTTCACACTTTCTTGAAGTAGTTTCTAATTCGCCATAGTTGTAGGCTTTTTGGGTTTCTCCCGTATTCATAGGTGTTTTATACCTGTATGCAAAATGAAATAAGATAAATTGTTTGGGTTATAAACAGGCTTATTAAATACTTAATAGCATACAAGCAGAAAGTAAAGCAAATGAGTACGAAATTAAAGATTGTATGGTCTTTGAAACAATTTTTATTACAGACAAAATTGTATTTGTATAAAAATGTTGTTTAGGCAATATTTCTATTTGTCCTATTTTAATTTTTAATAAAGTTTTCTATCCAGAAGTAAATTTTCTTCATCATTGACGTAGCTTACAGCATAATTTTTAAGTAGGCCCCAAGCTTCACAGCAGGTTGTGCTAGATCTGAAGGCTGTTAATACCAGGCTGTAAAAAGGCAAAGGCGGTTTTAATTTCGAGTTTGCTAACTCACTTGGACTGAACATGAATTGCGTCTTGTTTCTTCATGATAGAGAAATATGGACAGTTTTCATAGTATATGTTATGATACACTTATTATGCTATATCCCAAGGAGTTTTAAATAACTTGACAAAAATAGGTAATGTTCCTTTAACTACTTGACAAATTAAAGAACATCAGTAAAGAATGATGCAGGATCCTACACCCAAAACGATACCCCACGTGTCTCATTGTTTATAGCAGGTTTGTAAACCAGAGCTCTAAAAATTACACAGATTTTTCTAAAGTCCCCAAGCATACATAGCATGAAAATTTTCTTTTTCCTCTTGGGAGCTATTTAACACTCAGTTTAAATAGAAGTCAGTGAAGCAAATGTAGACCTACCAACTCCCCCCCCCCATATTAGAGAAACAAGATGTTAAAAATCTGCCTCTCCTTCCCTGACTGGTCTCACTTTCAGACAAAAGAATTGAATCGAAGGCATAAACATTGGCAGCTCCCAGGGTCATGCTTCATCCTGAGGCCACTGGGCGTGGAAAGGAGTGTGCAAGCCTTTCCAAGCGAGCCTGGAGGGGCTTGGCAGGGTTCACATCTCCGGTGAATGACTGGCTGAAGCTCTGATGAAAATATAAGTTAAATAAATCCTGACTTATTTAGAAATATGTGTCTGACTTTTCTAACACCAGTGTCTTTGTGCCTTCAACTGCTATGGAAATCTCTTCACTTCAAAAATATCAGATGACACTGTAGAGCATTCATTTTTCCTCCTTGGTCCAGCAAAACCTTACAATCTGGTGCATGCAAATTGTATGCATATCATAAGCCATTTGGGGGATAATCATACACAGTGAGAACGAAATAGCCATTATGTGTATTTTAATTGCCTCCCACCCTCCAAAGAATTCCACGGGAGCAGAGCTTTTTTATTTCCTGGTTTGCTTGTTTTTTTATTTAGTGAGTTTCATAAGCTCAGATGAAAAATTTAAAGTTATATTTAAAATATAATAATATCTAGATAACCACCCTTACACACACTCTGCACTTACCTCTTTCTACTCTCCCTCCCATTTTCTCTGTCATAGACACCGTGGTCTACTTCCCACCCCGGGAATCTTGTACTTGCTATTCTTTCTGCTGAGAATATTCTTCCCCCGTATTACATCATTCAGATCTCTACTCAAGTGTCACCAACTGAGAGAGCTCTTCCCTGACCAGCTTGTCTTTCTCCATCCCTGACACTGTTTATTTTACTTATAGCATTTGTTGCTGCAACTGTATTTGTATAGCTCTTAGTATACTTTAAATTTTTCTCCTACTTCCACTAAAAGGTAAGTCCCATGAGGACAGGGACTTTACTTAATTCATTACTGTACCCCCTGTGCATACTGTAGGTGCTTCATAAATTATTTTTTAATGAATGAATGCTCATTTTAAAAGTAAAGATGAACTAGATGTGAATCATATAAAGAGCTGAGAGTACCGTATGAATGTAAAAACAGTAAAGAAAATACTGTACACATTTTGAAAATGCCTATGAAATATTGCAAAAAACAAAAAGAAAACCCAGACTTTTCCCATAATGCTAATTTTACATGCATTCTACTTTTTGAAAGTGAGAAACTGTTGGATGAGGTGCAAGATAAATTTACTTTGTATTGAATTTAACTTATTAAGAAAAAATGTTAAAGCAAATACCTAATGCAGCCAGCAAGGACCCTCTAGGTTTGAAATAACATAATCTAAAAATATTTCTGCAAATTAAAGTTCTGAATTCTTTCCAAAGCCTTGAAATGTGTTCCCACCGAAGATGGTGTAAAGATAAATAGTGTTACATTCTGGAGTGAACTTTACCTCTACTGGTGTGTCGATGGTGTGGAATCACCGGTGACACAAATGAAGGGGGATGTGATAACTACTGACATGGAGTTGGCCAGGCAAACACAGCAATGTTAATAAAATGTCACCAGAAGGCTCGGAGGCCTTTTCCTGTGGTTCTCTCCTCCCTATTCTCACTTTTTTGTGGACATGAACTTAAATCATTTGCACGTTAACATTTCAGCGACAGAGACCAGAGTCTGTTCTCACTGAGGAGAACACCAAAACTCGCAAGATTTCCATCAGTTCTCAGTGCTTACTCTTAGAATGTTTTCTTCATTTCTGTGGCAATTAATATAGGCTGCTACAATGTTGTCTTCTTGGGTCATTTATTGTGTAGTCCTGTTTCTCACAGGCTCTTAGAAAATGACTTTTTGACGATCATTAAGCTGGGATCCCTTGACATGCTAAGATTTAAGGGATATGTCCGAGGAGGTTATCACCAGGCATTCTCTATTTTTTAAGTGCTCTTATATTTGTCAGTTCAAGGTTATTCAGAAAATGCAAACCCCTCAACGAGATTTATTTCTCATATTCGCAAGAAAATATCCTTTGTAGAGTGTTACTCGCACAGGTGCATCCATATGGTGTGTATAGACTTAGATAATTGGTTAAGGATACCAGCAATACTTTTATATTTACATATTTGAAATATGAAGGTCATGTAACCTTAGTAAAGAAATTATTGCAAAATGGAAAAGATGCCCAGAATACCACCATCTTCATACATGATTGTTAGCATGTTGGTATATTTCCTTCCAGCAATTTGTCTGATGCATCTTATAGTGTTTATCAGCATATATATAATCCATACCTAGTGTTTAATCACTTACCATCACATCATGAACACTTTTCATGTTTCTTATATAGTGTTTTAACCATCATTTTCTTCTGGAATAATATCACATCAGGAGAACGTACTTCATCTTCCCATTATTGGATATCTAGATAGATTCGAATATCATGCCGTTAGTAATAGTGCAGCTATTAATATCTCTAGCCTTGAAGATTTTTTTCCTATACTTTGGATTACTGTTTCCTTAGGATAGATCCCCAGATAGGGTATTATTTGGTCGCTAGTTAGAAATATTTTTATCAAACTTGATGCGATATTACTAACTTTCCAAAATGAAATGACACTAGCAATGTTTAAGTGCCAATTTCATGACACTTTTGCCACGCTGATTATTATCATTACAACTTATTTATATATTGATTTAAATTTCTTTAGGTGGTAAAAAATTGATAAGACTGAACATCTTTTCATATGCTTGTATTCTAGTTTCTTTGCCTGTGTGTCATGTCAGGCATGTCCTTTGCTTATGTTCTTAAGATTGTTGTGTTGACTGCATTGTACATATATTGTTGTTTCCTTGGATTTCTACAGTAAAATCTCTTGATATTAAGCACATAGACACTGAAGGTAATTTCTCATCAATTTCTATAATTTCTTCATATAGATAAAGATAAAATATTCATCCAGTAATTCCCCAAACCATTTTAAAATTTATATTTCTATAATTTTACAAAGGAAGCTTAAAATATTAAAATATTTTCATAATATTTATCAACTTAATGTACAAAGTGTCAGTGCTTTCCATAAGGTTCTATTTTCTTGCATTTTTTTTTTCCTGAGGAAGATTCACCCTGAGCTGACATCTGTTGCCAATCTTCCTCTTTTTGTATGCGAGTTGCTGCCATAGCATGGCCAGTGACAGACGAGTGGTGTTGCTCCACGCTGGGGAACGAAACCCAGGCTGCCGAAGCAGAGTGTGCCGAACTTAACCAGTAGGCCACTGGGGCTGGCACTATTTTCTTGCATTTAAAACACAATTTAGTTTAAAATATGTACCTAGAATTCTTTCTGTTGTATGGTGTGAAGTGAACGTTTTTTAACCATGTTTTGAATAAGTTCTTCCAATGTAATTCAAGTTTCCTTCCCATCAGTTTGCCTTGCCTCTGTTATCAGCTATTAAAAACTTATGACCCAAAAGATCTATTTCTGACCTTTTGATTCTATTCCAATAGCTTTTCACTGCATATTCTAGGGCTAGACCTGCAGTCCTTTAAGTATTACAATTTATAATAGTTAATCCCCTTTAATTACATTTCTTTTCAGTATTTTCTTTTATAATTTCTCAAATTATATCTCAAAAAAAGCTTTGGATCTTTTAAAAATATGTTTTACTTTTTAACAAATAGAATACAATTGTTCTGTGGAAATAGATATCTTTAACGATATATTGTGTTCTTTTGCTGTGTAATCTTTTTTTATTATGAAACATGCTATTTGTACAAGGGAGTAGATAGTATATAGGAACCTTTAAATAATAATAAAAGGAACATAAAAAGACTCCTCAATCCTAGGAAATAGAACAATGATATTACCTTCCAAATCCTGTGTCTCTTTATTAAACGCTTTCCTCTTTCTCCAACCAGAGATAAACATACCCTGACTTTTGTCATAGTGATTTCTTTCCTCTTTCTTGTAGTTTACCATCTAGATTTGAAATCTTAAATAACATAGTTTAATTTTGGCCATTTTAAAACTATATTTGAATTTTCTTGAGTCTTGTTCTTTTAACCTAGTCTTAGGTTTGAGAGATCCATTCAAGAGTCTTCACACTGCCATGGTTCAGCCATTTTCAGTGTTGTACACTATTCCATTTGAATAAACACTATTTATCCAGTCTCTTCTTAATAAGATTTGGATTGTTTTTTCTTCGCAGGAAATATGAATATGGCTGCTATAAACATTCTTTTCCATGTCTCCTGGGGCACATGTGCAAGAGTTTCCCAGGGGTGTGCACCTAATAAAGAAATTGTTAGATCATAGAAAATGATTAATGGTTATTGACAAATTGTTTTCCAACCATCAAATGTACATTTCCACATGTAAAGTTGTCATTTCTCTCTTTCCTCAATAATGTTGATATTCTCAGACTTTTTATTTTCCTATCTTCTAAATGTGAAATGATATCTCATTGTGGTTTTAATTAACATTTCACCAATATGAAGTCATTAATACTTTCATACTTTTATTGGCTCTTTGTGTTTCCTATTATGTGAGGTATCTATTCAATTTTATTTTTCTTTTTGAATTGATTCTTAGGAATTCTTTATTTGTTTTAGATGCTGATCCTTGCTAGGTGCATGTCACTAATGACTTTTGAGAAATAGGAGATCTTCATTTTAACATAGACAATTTATCAATATTTTTCTTTATGGTTATTGTGTTTTGAAGTTTTAGTTAAGAAATTCTTTCTCACTCCCAGGGCTAGATCTTTAATCCATCTGAAATTAATTTTTTGTGTATAATTAGAAGAATTTTTTTTTCCAAACTATTTAACATAAGGACATTCCTTTACCTACTGCTCTTCAATGCTGTCTTCATCACCTGTCACTTGTCCATGCATGCATTGGTCTGTTCATGGGTTTAACATTTTTTTCTATTTGCTTTATTTTTCTCTCCTTGTGTCAACACTAAACTTTTATAATTTCTATAGACTTAGAATAAATTTTGATCTATGTAAGTTTTACCTAGTCCTCTATTCTTCCTTTCTAAGAGTGTCTAGGCTATAATTGGCCCTTTGCCCTTCTGTAAAAATTTTAGAATCTGCTTGTAATTTTCTACCTCTTAAAAAATGGAAATTTTATTGAGATTGTATTGAATCTATATATTATATAGATTTATATTTTATAATATTGAGTTTTCTGATCTAAAAGCATGCATATTGATCCATTGTTAACGTCATCTTTAAAGACTTTTAAGTAAAGTTTTGCAATTTTCTCCATAAGTGTCTTGTACATCTTAGCCCAGGGAATTAGTAATGAAGAAGGTGTAGTTATCATATTCTGGATATATTTTAAATATAATCCAAAGGTATGCCTGATGGGAATTAGGAATGGGACTGAGAGAAAGAGAGTTTGGTTTAAGCAGCTCCACAGATGGAGTTGCCATTAACTGACACGGAGAAGGCTTTAGCACAGCTGGTGCTTGGGGAAAGTCCAGAAACTCAGTTTTGTGCATGCTGATTTTGAGGTGCTTTCAAAATGACTTCCAAGAGGAAATATCAAGTGAGTGTTTTGTATATAAATTTGGGGTTTGTGAGAGAGGTTATAGGTAGAGATACAAATTTAGGAGATGTATCAATCAGGAAGATTTCAAGAGGAGTTTAATAAAAGTATATTTTAAAAAGAAGTTGATAATATTTAGGGAAACTACAAAGGATACTTAAGTACCCAAGGGGCTAGTAACAATAGGCCACTATGGATCCCAAAGTCTGAAGGGAGAAGGAAAGGCAGCAGTTACCAGAATCCTGAAGAAAGACATTCCTGCCTGCCTGTCTACCTTTCTATCTGTCAATCATCTATCTATCTCACAGCTCCTGGTTTTAGTTTTATTGTTTGGTGAATCCAGTTATAGATGTGTTTTATTTTCTTTGTGTTCCCTTGAATATCTTTTATATGTATCACTTTCTCCCTAAAAACCTTTTTCTTCATTTTACTTTTGCTTCATTTTCTTCACCTTTATGACACTATTCTCTATGACACCAACTGAAGTTTCCACGGTGTCTATTCTCCTTTGGGCTCCTTGTAACATAGTGCTTATTTCCTAAATAATTTTGCCTGTTCCTTCTATTTTTTTCCTGAATTCTGTGGTTCCATTTTTTACATTCTTTGTTGCCTTGTCATTTTTTTCTCTGAGTTTCTATATTTTTGCAACTTATGTTCCTGAATAGCAGTGATTACTTCACATTTTTGTTTTGTTTCTAGCTCAGATTAGGTGTTTAATCTTGCTTTATTACCTGATCTTTGAAAACATATTACTGGTGAGATTTTATCACATGAAAGAAATGTAGACTGCCATTTTTCTTACCTTTTTATGGTTCCTTTGTACAGAAGGAGACCAAATTCTTTTCTCTCACTCATATTTGAAAGAGACAGATTTTCCTAGACTAACAGAGAGTGATGTGCAAGGGAAAAGCAAGGATAGTTCTCAAAGCTTCAAAATTGTGTTAGATGTCTCCCCCAACTGAGGACATTCTCTGTCTTTCTCCACTCTGCTCTCCCCTCAGTATGTTGACCTTTATTGGCTTTATTAATGGCCTCTCTTGACTTTGGCTACCTGTTGGATTTAGCTAAAGCAGAGCTCCTGTAGGAACTGGAGTAAGAGAGAACAGTGGGGTCAGGTTTATTCCCCTGACTCCTCTGTGGAGTCACACGTGTTGGTTGCATCCCTTGTTGAAGTCACAATTCATCCCAAGGGAGCTCTCTATACAAGGCTCTCTCATTCACATTCTGGAGATTGCTACCTTTAGTTGCCTGTTCATGCAAGGATGATAACAGCCTTTGTAAATAGTCCACATCTTTGAAAACAGTTACTTTGTTGAACTCTCCTCAAGTTATCCATGTTGAGTAGGACCCGTGCTGATTCAACAATTCTAATTCTCACTCTTACAGTAAAGGACTTAAAATATGGCTCTTTGTTTTAGCCACTTGTTCCAAGGAAATATTCTACATTCAGCCCTGAGTATCTCATAATTCTTTAACTGTGCATTTAGTTCCACTGTATGTATCCTAGCATCCCTAGTTCATCACCTGCTTTCTTCCAAATGCTAAGGCACTCCATATGTTTCCAATAAATTCCATTTTGCTTAAAATACTCATACTCAATTTTTCTTGATTACAACAAATAAATACTAACTTTTACATGTGCTCATGTTTTCAATGATGCCATATTTTCTTATTAAATCTAACAGCCATGTAGAACAGTATGTGAAATCTACATCTAAAATAAGCCATGGTCATAGGAGGCAATGATTGTTACATCACAGAACTTAATCCTCTGACTGCATTAAAACTTTTAACCAGTGCAGCATGGTTAAAAGGGAAAAAAATGAATGCTTCTTATGATGATGGTACAGAGATTTTTTTTAATGGGTGGTTTCATTCACAATGAGCCACATAATTGGCCTAACTGTACATTTTCCTAAATGATAGATAATAAAATTGATACTGCAGTTTATAAAAAATATCATAGCTTTTATAATCTTACCATACTTTAGATCATCCTGGCATATAAAGACACAATCCATTAATTAACACTTGTTGAATTTTCGATATATACATCCTGCTTTCAATCTTTTAAATATAGCCTTGCTTAGTGTGGTGCGAAACATTTTTAAAGTTTCACTCATTTTGTTTTCAAAGTATTTTCCAGTCCTAGAGTTTTCAGAAGAGGTTCTCCATAGGAAAAAAAGAAATGTGTCTGTTAAAACTAAATGGCTCAATATTTTAGAGGATAGTATTATATCCACATTAATTCTTTAAATTTAGTCTCAGGCAAAAATAGCTAATATTGCCTTCCATTTAATTATTTCTCAAGGCATAACAAAGTACATCAAAAATATCAACCTGAAAATGATCAATCTAATTAAAATGCTATGGATATAGGGTACCAGTAATTTTATCTCAATGGTGAGTTGTAAGCTCTTTTAAAGGAAATATTCTCTGAAACTTTAGAAAATATTACTAGATATAGTCCTAATTGGCCTTTTTATTTGTACCATAAACTATGATTTGAGTGCAAACAATTTTTAAAGGATTTAACAAATTATGGTATTTACATATAATAAAACAGTACTTAGTAATAAAAAGGAAGGACATATTGACACACATAACAACATAAATGAATCTCAAAATAATTATGCTAAGTGAAAGAAGCCAGATCAGTAAAAGAGAACTTACAGTATGGTTCCATTTATATAAAATTCCTGAAAATGGAAACTAACCTATAGTTACAGAGAGCAGATCAGTAATTGTCTTAGGAAAGGGAAATTACAAAAAGACACAAGGAAACTTTTGGGTGTAATAGTTATGTTCATTGTATTGACATTGGTGACTGTTTCTGAGATTAGTTTTATGTTAAAACTCATCAAATTGTACAGTTTAAAAATATATATTTGCTCTATGCCAATATACCTCAATAAAGCTGTTATAAAGAAAAAAATATAAAAGAAGACATTCCATTAGTAAACACAATGGTATGGTTGATATCAGTAATCTCTTGCTGAAATGAATATCTATCAAAGCTGGATAAAATATATAAGAAAACTGTTTTCAGATATTCAGAAGCATCCTTGGCATAAGGTAAGCACACAAAGTGAGAGTCATATTCACCCAGTTGTCTCCCTAAGGTCATTGTCTGAAATATGACCAAAGAAATAGAATCCAAGTAGAGAGCAGAAGTTCCAGTGAGTGGATGATACAAAGGTTAGATGTGGGGGCCTCTAAAGCAGTTGGAATTTTAAGGGAAGAATACTGGAGAGAATGAAGGCAAAATGTGTGAAAAATTTCCCCTTGAATCCTTAGCAAATCTTAACCTGCCTGTGCCAGACAAGATTATGAGACACCTAACATACACTGTTTGCTAGGAAGTTGAGAGCTGTACAGAGATTTCAGGAATCATACAATGTTGGAGAGATATTGGAGATCAGCTTCAGCCAGAGTAAAGATCTTGATGAACAGTGTAGCCATTCAGTTGAGACCCTGGAAAAGCCACTCCCTATAATTAAGGGCTGTACACTAGGAGTAAGGGAAATGAACCACCATATCAAATCCTAAAACTATGACAGGATTGATATGATCTGCCAATAACTGAATTGCCTCGATGAATAAAACTCAACACCTATTACTGGAAAATAGTATAATCCAGATTCTAAAATGTACCATTAACAATGCCTAGCACACAATAAAAAATTACTACACAGAGTAATAAAAAGTAATCAATAATTAAGAGGTTTTTAAGATCAATAGGAGTAGATGCAAACATGATTCAAATATTGAAATAAGTAAGCAAGAATGCAAAATAACTGATTAATGTTGAAAATATTTTTAAATATGTTTAATGTTAAAAATGCTTAAATATGCTTAAAACAGTAGAAAAAAAGATGGAAAATGGATGAAAAATTGAGTATTTCAAGACCGAAATGAATCTAAAAAAAGAATCAAATGGATAGTCCAGAATTGTAAAGTATAATGTCTGATATTAAGATGTCATTGCACAGGTTTAAAAGCATAATAGACAGAGAAGAAACAGAATTAAGGAAGTCAAAGACAGAGAAACAGAAAATATCCAAAGAAAAGCACAGAGAGCTAAAAGAATACACACCTACACACACATACACAATCACACTGAGTGTAAGAGGGAGGTACAACTTATGCAAAAGTTCTATCATACACATATGTTTAATTCCAAGAAGAGAGAAAGAATGGACCAGAAACAATATTTGAAGAGCTAAGTTCCCAATTTCCAATTCTGATGAAAGGTATAAACCCACAGGCACAAAAAACTGAGCAAATCCCAATCAGGACAAATAAATATGAAATCAAACTACTGAAAAATGAAAATTAAGTAAAAATATTGAAAGGAGCCAGAGAAATGAGACATATTTTCTTTAGAGAAAAAATAATTAGAAAGTGATGATTTTTCTCAAGAGAAACTTTGGAAGCCAGATTATAATGGAATGACATCTTTAAAATGCTGAAAGAATTAAAAGGAAAACTCAACAAAACAAAAAAGCTTAAACCTATATTTATATTTATAGTGAAAAAATATCTTCACAAATAAAATCAAAATAAAGATGCTCTCAGACAAACAAAAATTGAGAACAGTAGAGGCTAGCAGACCTGTGCCATAAAAAATACTAAAACAAAGTACTTCATGCTGAATAAAATGTTTCCAAAGGAGAAAATCTATGTTCAGAAAGGAATGAACAGCACCAGAAAGGGTAAATAAATGGGAAAATATATAATATTGCTTACTGTTTAAAGCAACAACAATAATCTCTTGTGGGGGCTAAAAATTATAGAAGTAAAATATATGACAATAGTCGAAATGTTGAGGAGAGGGTAAATAGATTTAAACTGTTATAAGGTTCTTTCTTTAAGATATGGTAAAAGTACAAATTTATAGAAGTTTGTAATGAAGTAAGGATGCATTCAGCAATTTCTAGAGAAATGACTAAAGGATATATATAATAAAAAAAAGTAAAAGATATAAGAAAGAGTCTAATATGAGAAATAAAATAGAATAATGAAAATAAATGATTAATTTAGAAAGGCAATAAAGAAAGAATAGAAGAACAAAGAACCAATGGCATAAATTAAAAAGAAAAACATTTAGAAAGATGGTCAGCTAAATCCCAACTATATAAGTAATTGTAATTGAATTTATATTGACTAACTACTCTGATAAAAAGACAAATTGCCACATTAGATTTTAAAAATATGCATTATTATGTCATTTGCAAGAAATATTCTTTAAATATAAATATAGCTAGGTTGAAAGGTAACTTATGGAAAAGGTATGCCACAAAGACATTATTTAAAAAAAAGTTTGTTTGAATATATTAATATCAGTCAAAGTAGACTTTAAAGCAAGACTTATTAAGAGAAATAAAAAGGGATATTTCACAATTATGAAACATTTGAATCAACAGGAAGATATGACAATTCTAAATTTCTGTGCACTTGATAACAGCTTTAAAATATATGTTAAAGTTGACAGAATTGAAAGGATAGACAATCCAAAATCTTAGAGATTTTAACATGCTTCTCTCAATAACTGACAGAACAGGCAAACAAAACAAAAAGAATAAGGATACGAAAGTTTTAAACAATACCATTAACTAACTTGACCTAATTGACATATCTAAATACTGCATCCAATAATTGCAGAATATACATCTTTTTCAACTGAACACAAAGCTCTAATCAAAATAGATCATAGAACAATTAAGCAAGCCTCACACTTTTCAAAGCTTGATACAGTGTATATTTTCCTGTCACTGGGGAAATTAATTAGAGCTTAAATTACAGAAAAATTACAGAAAAACAACTATTGGAAAATGAAAATTAGGGAACAGCAAATATATCAAAATCAAATAGAGTCCAGAACACTATGGAATGATGTCTTCACTACACAGTGCTGATAGTGAAAACTAGAATTTTATAATCAGTACTTGTTCAAGCAGGAAAATGAAATAAAAACATTTTTAGAAAATAAATAAAAACTTCTAAAGAATGCACATTAAAAGGAAGGAAAATTGTTCTTGAAAGAAGAATTTTTATGCAAAAAAAAATATGGTGAACAATGTGTTGGGCCATTTTAATCTGTAGAATCATATCCTTCAGTACTGGAAAATTTTCCTGTGTTATTTCCTGGATAATTTCCTCTCTTCTGTTTTTCTCTATTCTTTCTTACTGAAACTCTTATTATTTTTTTATGTTTACCTTCCTGGACAGATTCTCTAATATTATTCTCCTTTCTTTTCTCTTTTCTCCCTATATTTCTGTCTTTCATTCTACTTTCTCAGAGATTCTCTCAACTTTATCCTCCAAATGTTCAAATTTTTTTATTGATTTTAAAATATTTCTGCTATTTCACTGTTAATTTTCAGTCTCTCTTTTTCCTGAGGATTCTTCTTCTTTTGTAAGTATAGAATCCTATACTTATGAAATAAATGCAATGTCTTGTCTCATTTCTCTAAGAATTTTTAAATGTATTTTCTGTTTCTTGCATTTCCCTAACTCCTTTCCTTTATTTGTCCATTAAAAATACTATATATACTACAATGTTTAATGACTAAACATTTTTTGCCAACTAGAATTTAATGACCAAACATTTTTTGCTACTAGAATTTTAAGCTCTGTAAGAACTGAGATTTTTATGTGTTTTATTCCCTTCTGCATCCACAGCACCCATAACACTGTCTTGCACATAGTAGGAGCTCATTAAGAGTGCAGTGAATGCCACAATGGATGTTAGAGTCCTTCCTCATTGTCTGATTTGACTGGTGATGCTTGAATACCTGTTCATATTTAAAAATGAAGCCCTAAAAACCTAATTAGAACCTCCATGCGGATGAGGGAACTTGTTACAGGATAAGATTCAGTTTAGGTAAGTGATGGGGCAAACACCCAGCCAAGTGAATTTGGGGACTCCCAATATCAGCATCTATAGATCTTCCTTTTGAACTGGTCATTTCCTCAGACTCCTTCTGTGGTGATTTAAGCCTGGCTGCCAGAACACTAAAGCTAAGCAGATGAGGGGGTTTGAGGAGTCACTAATCATTATGTAGATTTC
This sequence comes from Tapirus indicus, assembly GCA_031878705.1. Lineage (NCBI taxonomy): Eukaryota > Metazoa > Chordata > Mammalia > Perissodactyla > Tapiridae > Tapirus > Tapirus indicus. The sequence continues at coordinate 33,362,418 of CM062935.1, forward strand.
CACTTAGTAATCCATTGTTGCTACAGTGCTGTGGTTCTCAGCTATGTCTTCAAGACCAGTCATTCTATGCCAGCCTCTCCACAAAGTACACCAGTGATCTTTTGCTCAGGTTGAGTGAGGGGTCACAGTTAGGCTGTGTGAGGTGGGAGAGGTGATATGAGAAGTGTAACTACATATTTTCAATCCATTTCTATAATTTCAGATCCACCTCATGCCATCTATCTTCAGAGGATCTCTTGCCCCCAATTTCCTCAGCTTATCCAGAGTTCTGCCCTGAGAATTAGCTTGCTTCTTGGCAAAGCACTTAGTTTTAGGCTTTCTTTGGTTTGCTAAGTCAGTTATCACTCATCCATCTGTTTTACATCATTTAGAATTTTATCACCTTTCATGTGCTTTCATCACCTCTACTTTTCCCTTGGTTCTTTCAGGTTGAAGCCTCATTGTAGTGGGTTTTTGGAGGAATCAGAGATAAACATGTATGCTTACTATTCCATTAATTTACTGGAATCTTTTCTTGGACTTTAAATCCAAATTTACGGAGAATAGCCATGCCCTACCACAAAATTGTCCTTGGTCAAATCTCAAAGAGAAAAAAATCATTAAGATAAATATGGTATAGAATTAATTAAATAATTATATATACTGTTAGGCTGCATTAAGATCAAGGAGTATGAGATGTGCATAGCTCCTGTCTCTTAACACTCCCCTGATTAGACATAAAGAATTATGTTCCATGGTTCAAAATCAAGTGTAGAAACTAAGATAATCAGTTGCAGAGATATTAATAATAATAATAATTATTAAACAAAGTCTATAAATATATTTCAAATTTATATTTAAATAAATCCTCAAATATACATTTGATACATAATTAAGCAAATTCCTCAAATGTATATTATATATACTGTATTCTAGAAAATATATAAAAAGGAAAACCCTTTTCTCAATGAAATAAAAACTTTCAAACACATAAAATTATATCTCAGGTCATTAGGCAATGTGACCAAGATTTTGTTCAGTATCACATGTTAGTTCAGAAAGGGAGCTGTGAGTTAAATCAAAGTCTCTTGATTTAACATCTTTTAAGTTGTTTTTCTCCAAAATTATCCTTATCATCAAACCAAAGTTCTGTATACCCTGTTGGCAACCCCATTATTTTACTACATTGTGCCTCAAAGCAAATTTATCTTGGTAATAGACTCCACTTTACATGGACCATACAGAGCATGTGGGACAGAAAGACTGCATCCTAGTCAGATGGGAACAGTATCTTGAAGCTACAGTGAAGCAACTAAATCAATGAAAAAAATATTAAGCAATGGAATAAAAGGAGAAAAAATCTCTGACATTAAGAAAAATGTACCCCTGTCAGAAAATGACTATTGAAATGCATGTTTTTTGGGCAGAGTCCGAGAGAGAGACAATTACATTCGTGAGGAGATTTATCCAAGCCCAAAGTACCCAGGAACAGAAGCAGACCAAAGGTGGGAGGAAATTCCCAGCCAAGAGGAGTTGGCCAAGTTCGGGAAAAGAAAACAGATCTCAAGATTCTAAGTCCAAAGGGAGGGCTGAATGCAAAGTACTTGTGGAAAACTTTAGAGAAACCACGGATTGATTAGAGACTCAAAGAAAGAAAAGAGCCTAAATTGAAGAACTGCGCGTTCTATGAATGTAGGACCATATAAGGAAGTCTACTTTGATGTCTGCTTTGTAGAACTAACCATAGAAATTACTGGCAAAGTGGTAGTCTTGAAGATAATTTAGTTCCTTACTTTAATTCTGCAAGCAAGTGTAACCTGAGTGGATTGCCTTCAAGAATTTCTTTCATTTAGTGTATTGGAGAAAACTTTTTTTTCTTTTCATGCTTTGATTATCTTCAGTTGTTTGACTTCTGTATCTCTGCATCCACTATGTTCAGTTTGCTGTTAGTCACTTCCTGGAACCATGCAAACCGCAGAGAGAAGGGCAGTGTGTTGGTAGCCACCATTCCATTCACTGCCCTAGACTAAGATTGAACACACAGTCCTTCTTTGTTCCCCATTAGGCATCACCAACAGAAGGCAGACTTGCTACAGACACAGGGAATGAATATAATGAAAAAGACAAAAAATTGATATCAATCATCAGTTTTCTTGAAGTTCAATTCATCATGGAGAATTCCTTAATAGGCTTTCTTTTCCCTTGAGCCTATCATGCTACCACTGTATTTGGACAAAATCTTTCAGATTTTTGTCTGTTTTCTTCCCATCAAATCTTCTCTCTGCACACCATCTACTCTCACAGAAAAAAATTTTTGCTCCGAATGGGCATAGCTTCTCTGATTTTGCAGAGTGACTTAACTCTCCTTACTTTTCATGCCTCTATGCTCTATTCTTGTCTTCACTTTGCTACTTTTTGCAAAACATTTTATCTAAGTTTTTCCATTTTATTTTTTCCAAAAAGGAGCAATGTTCTCCCCAAGATACATTTGATTGCATCTCCCTAGAACAATTTATTCAAACTGCCAGTAGCTTTCATCCGTTCTCTAAAATGTTAAAATTCTATCAAATAATACACGCCCACAGCAAAAAGTATATAAAATAATAAAAGTTTATAATGAAGAGCAATGTTTACCTAATTCATTCCTGCCCTTCTCAGTCTCACTTTCCTGAAGCAAAATCTTCTAAATACATTATTTCATTAAAAAATCTTGTATGATTACCCCTTAACTTTAAATATTAATAATTGATTAATAATTTAATACATTATCAATTGATGACCAAAAATTAAAGAGGAAGATTTATTTACAAAGCCTACCCCCTTTTCTACTTTTATCTCCTTCTTTTGTTTTTAGTATTTTATTTTCTCTGTTTGTCTTTAAATAATAAACTGAGTGGCCTAACATTTGTGAATATTCTCCATTGTGCTTTTCTCCCCAAATCTTTTGTTGCCTCTCCCCCATCTTCTCTGACCGAGTGTTATTCATTGCCTCTGGGATATTCATTTCATAAGGAAAAATACAAAAGAACACGGAGAGAATAAAAAAGACCAATTTTGGGCTTCAAGGTCCATCATAACCAAGACAACTAAGGCTTTTAACTTGCAAGAGCTGTGTGTTTGGGAACTCAAAGGTGGAAATGTTAAAAGAAACAGAAGATAGAGTTTATGCAGAAGTAGAAGGAAAGTGCCCTGACCTTCCTTGGGTAAGAGGAGAGGTACAGACAAGAAAACTTCAACTTAAGCTATACTTAAACAGAGGCCATAGACTCTCAGACGTTAAGATTTGTTTTGCATAAAGGTCCAGTTTACAGAAGAAGGAAGAGGAGAAGGAGAAAGAGAATCAGGAGCAGGAGACCAGGAAAAAGAGAAGAGGAGGAGGAGGAACAAAGAATTCGCAGGTCACAAATTATCCCACGTACTATCATCTGATCCACATTAACATTGCAGGCTAACACCTGTAGCCTTTTCCATTTGACCCCACCAACTTCAACCTTCCATGTTTTAATACCTTTATACAGCATCTTTTCACTATACACCATGTTGGAGATATTAAGCCTTTACAGTTCTCTCCACTTCATCTTTCTCCTTCAATTTCCCAACATGTTGTCAACCGAAAATTAATTTTACATTGTCAATGTTGAAAATTTTACATTCTGCTCCTTGATAGTTTTCTATGTTTTATTCATAAGCTAAATCTGTAAGTTGAAAAATCAATAAAAATTATATTTTTGTGACTATAAATAGATTTTAGTGCACAATTAGCGTGCAAAAATTTAGTTTCTTTACTATAGGTCCAAAGTAGGGCTCTCAAGCAAATCAAAGGAGAATGATCCTCGTATATAGGTGAAATGGAGTTCTCTATACTTCATAACTTTTCAAAATTTGCACATTTTAGTTTGATTTGCTTAACATTTGGACCATGAATTGGACATTTTATTGTTTCTCCCAGAGTGTCTGATTTCTTGTCGTTATTACTTCTATGTCTTTTGGAAAATAATTTACCTTTGTCACCATGTTGGTCATATCAAGCAGCTCTTTTATCCACTTAACAATTACTTAGAATCCACTTTATTCTTGTTTTTTTTTTATTGTGGTAAAGAATGCATAACATGAAATCTTCCCTCTTAAGATTTGAAATGTTTTGTACTGTATTGCTAACTATATGTACATTGTTGTACAGCAGATCTCAAGAACTTTTTCATCTGGCCTCACTGAAACTCTATACCCATTGAATAGCAACTTCCCATTTACTCCTCCCTCCAGCCCCTGGCAACCACCATTCTACTTTCAGCTTCGTGGAATCATGCAGTATTTGTCCTTCTGTGACTGACATATTTCACTTAACGTAATATTCTCAAGATTCATCCATGTTGTTGCATATTACAGGATTTCTTTCTTTTTCTAAGTCTGAATAATATTCCGTTGTATGTATACACCAAATTTTCTTTATCCATTCACCCATCAATGGACATTCAGGTTGTTTTCATATCTTGGTAATTATGAATCATGCACAATGAACATGGAAATGCAAATATCTCTTTCAGAGCCTGTTTTCAATTCTTTTGGATAAATACACAGAGGTGAGATTGCTCGATTATATGGTCGTTCTATTTTTAATTTTTTGAAGAACCTCCATACTATTTTGGATAGTGGCTATGCCATTTTCCATTTCCACCAACAGTGCACAGGGATCCAATTTCTCCCCATCCTCACCAACACTTGTTAATTTCTCGTTTTTTTTTTTTTTTTTTTTTTGATCTGGGCCATCCTAACAGGTGTGAGGTGGTATCTCATTGTGATTTTGATTCTCATTTTCCTGATGATTAATGATATTGGGCACTTTTTTATGTATCTGTTGATCATTTGTATGTCTTCTTCAGAGAAAAATCTAGTAAGTCCTTTGCCCATTTTTCATTCAAGTTATTTGGTTTTTTGCTATTGATTTGTACGAGTTTCTCATATACTTTGGATATTATCCCTTTATGAGATATATGGTTTGCAAACATTTTCTCCCATTCTTTAGGTGGCCTTTTCACTCTGTTGATTGTTTCCTTTACTGCACAGAAGTTTTCTCAGTTTGATGTAGTCCCACTTGTCTATTTTTGCTTTTGTTACCTGTACTTTTGATGTTATATCCAAGAAATCATCACTGAGACCAATGTTATGAAGATTTTCTCCTGTTTTCTTTTAGGAGTTTTATAGTTTCGGATCTAATGTTCAAGATTTTAATTCATTTTGAGTTTACTTTTGCACAGGGTGTGATAAGGGTTCGGTTTCGTTCTTTTGCATATGGATACCCACTTTTCCCAACACCATTTGTTGAAGAGACTATCTTATCCCCATTGCGGAATCTTGGCACTTTTGTTGAGGATCATTTGGCCGTGTATGTGTGGATTTATTGCTGAGTTCTCATTCTCTTCCATTGGGCTATATGTCTGCCTTTGTGCCAGGACCATACTCTTCTGGTTACTGAAGCTTTGTAGTACGTTTTGAAGACAGGACGTGTGAGACCTCTGACTTTGTTCTTCTTTCTGAAGATTTTTTTTGGCTGTTCAGAATCTTTTGTGGTTCCATATAAATATTAGGATGTTTTATTCTATTTCTGAAAGAAAATGTCATTGGGCTTTTGATAGAGATTGCATTGAGTCAGTAGATTGCTTTGGGAAAATTTGACATTTTTAACAATATTAAGTCTTCCAATGAATGAATACAGATACCTTTCCATTTATTTGTGATTTCTTAAATTTCAGCCATGTTTTATAGTTTTCAGTGTACGAGTCTTTCACTTCATTGGTCAAGTTTATTCCTAAGTGTTTTATTCTTTTTGATGTTATTGTAAATGGGATTTTTTTCTTAATTTAATTTCAGATTGTTTGTTCTTAGTGTAGAGAAACATAACTGATTTTTATATGATGATAGTATCCTGCAAATTTGTAGAATTTGTTTTTTAGTTTTAGCATTCTTTTGGTGGAACCTATAGTTCATGCCATCTATGAACAGAGATGATTTTACTTCTCCTTGTCTGATTTGGATGCCTTCCATTTCTTTTTCTTGCCTAATTGCTCTAGCTAGGACTTCAAGTACTATGTTAAATAGAAGAGGCAAGAGTAGGCATCCTTGCCTTGTTCTTGATCTTAGAAAAAATATTTCAGTTTTTTACCTCAAGTATAATGTTAGCTATGGGTTCTTCATATATGGCCTTGATTATGTTGTAATTTTCTTTTATTCCTAGCTTTTTAGTGTTTTTATCATGAAAGGGTATTGAATTTTGTTAAATTGTTTTTAGCTATTGACATGATCATATGATTTTAATTCTTTGTTATGTTAATGTGGTGTATAACATTGATTGATTATTGAACCATCCTTGCATCCCAGGGTAAATTCTGCTTGGTCACAGTATATGAGCCTTTTAATGTGCTGTTGAATTCTGTTTGCTAGTATTTTGTTGAGGAGTTTTGTGTCTACATTTATCAGAGATATTGACTTGAATTTTTCTTTTTTGGTGTGTTTTTGCCTGGCTTTAGCATCAGGGTAATGCTCTCACCATTTCACCTGGAGATTGTCTTTGGATTCCCTCTGTCCCACACTATGCAGCTCTAGGCTACTTCCCCTGACTCCGATATTCAGTTCTTTCTGAGAATACCTCCTCAGGCTTTATTATGGTTCAGTAAAGATTTAAAGCACAAATGACCCAAGGTCACAGGTGATACAGCTAGGTTTAGAATGCTGGGCTCTGACTTCCACAGCAAAGCTGTGCTACATCAGGTAGGCTGTCACTCATCTATCTTTCAACTGAAGCCTCTATAAAACTCTTAAAAATTTCTCTAATAGTAGCTCCTTACCAATTGTTACAAGGATTAGTGTGGTAGGCAGTCTCTAAAATGGCTTCACATGATCCTTGACTTCTGTTATTCATGCTCTTCTATAATTGCCTCCCTTTGAGTGTGGGTTGGACATAATGAATTAATTCTGTTGAATATAGTATGGTAAAAGTGATGGTATATACTATTGAAATTAGATTACAAAAAGACTCTAGCTTCTGTCTACTTTCTCTCTCTCTCTCTCTCAGCCCTTGCTCTAATGTAAGCAAGCTGCTATGTTGCGAGATTTCCTATGGAGAGGCCCATGTGGCAAAGAATTAAGGAAGGCCTCTGGACCAACAGCCAGTGAGGAATTGAAACCCTCAGTCCAACAGCCCAAGAGGGACTAAATCTTGGGCTGTTAGAACTCAAACTGCGTGATTGAGCTTGGAAGCAGATCCTTCTCCAGTCAAGCCTTGCAATGAACCTGCAGCCCCAGCTGACACCTTGATTGCAGCCTGTGAGAGTCCCTGAGTCAGAGGCAACTAGTTAAGCTGCACCTGAACCCCTGACCCACAGAAACTGTGAGATAATAGATATTTATTATTTTAAGCATCTTAGTTTTGGGCCAATTTGTCATACACCAGTATACCTAATACCATTAGTAAGAGCATAATTGTAAAGAAATTTTGAGAATGTACAGTAATATTCTGAAACAAAGTACAGCATAGATAAATAACCTTAAGAGCCTCTTTCCTCTTACTCTAAAATGAATCCTAAAGAGAAATTATTTATAGACTTAAAATATAAAACTTACAAGAATAAAATTTTAAACAGAATGTGTATTCTAAATATCTGTCTACTAATTTACCAAATTTCTCCCTTTGTTTTTTAGTATTGGTTAATACAATATGTATGGTTTTCTATATGGTCTAGCAAGTGTAAACAAGCATAAACTAAATACAGGAAATATTCTTGAAAATAAAATAAAATGACCTAAGTGTCCTTTGATATAGTTCAAGATTAAATCATCATAGCCTATAATTTAAGAATATTAAATTTAACACACAGAAAAGGGAACAAAAATTGCTCAGAAAGAGATTGAGCTATTTGTCACCCTTTAGGAAAAAGAGATTTGTAGTGCATTCGTGCTTATGAGAAATGTTTGCGATAAATATTTAAGTTCCTATTCAGAACCCAGTTGATAATCTATTTTTAGTTTGGAACTAAGAAAACATTAAAAAGAATTATCTTATATAACAAATATTAAATATTATCTGATTTTGTTTCTTCCAAGATTTAGTAAACAAGTAATCAAACCCAATAGCATAAAGAAAAGTTTGATCTTTAGCAAAAATATATCTATATAATTACACTACAATGTGGTATCCTTAGCATATTAAATTTTGTTTCCAAGTTTTTACAATTGAAGAAGAAAATAATTGCTCATGTTACTTAACGTGACATCCAAGCAGGTGATTTGATTTATAAATGGTGTTTATCCTGAGGTCAACATAGAGAGATAGAGTGAGTTTTTCTGCCACAACTCAGAGAACAAAAGAATTCTCTCTGCATGTATATCTCTAGCCCGTATAGACTCCAAAATTGTGGAGTAGGTTCTAAAATCTCTTATAGTATAGTTTATATAGTACAAAGTATAAACTGATTACACAGTAAATTAGAGAACCACAGCATTCCTCTCAGGCAAAACCCTTTTCTTGAATAAAATATCTTACTCACCACTCCTAGAAGGCTGTGCTGACCTTGATCCTGATGACCAAAATTTCCTGGGTCAGAATTCAACATCTGACCCAAATTAGACCAATCAGCTTTTCTTTATGAGAGATTTTAAATTGTGGTGTTACACGTGTGATCATCAAATAGTGCTGGGCACTGTGGCTTGATACAACTCAGAGTGTGGGCCTGATCAACAACGTGGCAGCACAGATCAGCAAAGAGACTTAAGAAAAAACTGATGAGCAGAAAATAGAATAGGGCAGAGATGGAGGTCCATCTGCCAATCCCCCACCCAGCGGTGGGAGTATATATTTGCATGCCCTTCCTGTGGTTCTCCTAAGGATGGAGTATATTCTCACATAACAGGAAACATATGGCCATGCAGGTACATCCTTCCATTACCACCCACAGGCATTCTCCTCACCTTGGCAAAAAGTTCCCATTCGTTAGTCATGCTGATCATCTTCTCACTCCTTCCTTGGAATCTATATTTTTGGATGACTCCCAAGTATCCAGACTACTGAGTAACGGAGACGGTTGTCTTCTTACTGACATTTTTTTCACAGCACTGTCCCTAGCTTTAACTGGTGAGGCTTGGGGTAAGTAGGCAGTTCTTTAGTAGTTCTCATTTGGGTAGTAGACTATTGTGATACATAACCTTGGTAGGGCGCAGCTCCTTTCTGCCCACAGACTAGAAAGGATTTCCAGTTGTGGGGGGTAAGACACTGAGAAGCATGTGTGGGAAGAGAAAGTTCAAAAGGCCTGAGATAAGGTGACTGAATCCAGAAGACAGGAGCCAAGTTGAAATCTAGAAATAATCACTCCCACTCCAGCTTCAACTAGAGCAAGACCCATGATTCAATAGCAACTGGGAGCCACAGACTGTAGTCTCTACTGAGTGAACAATGTACGTGGTCTTCATTGGTGTGTTATTAGCCATTCCTCTTGTCCTGTTGATCCTGCTCCCCCAGGCTCTTTTCAACATAGCAGCCTTTCAGATCACGTCATTCCTCTGCCTAAACTTACCCTGTGGCTTTCTATCTCATTTAGAATAAATCCAAAGTCCTCCACCACCCTCTTTGACTTCACCTTCAACCATTCTCCTCTTCACTTATTTTCTTCAGCTGCACTGGTCAGCTCACTGCTCTAGGCACATTCTCCCCTCAGGGCCTTTGCACAAGCTGGCCCCTCTGTCTGAAAGACTTTTCTACCATATCTTAGTATGGTTCGCCCCTTCACTATCCTCAGGTTATTATTCATATGTCACATTCTCATTGAGGACTTCCTAGTCAACCTGTCTAAAAGTTCAAACTCCACCCCCCACTCTCATACACACACATATTTTCTATTCCCATTCCATGCCTTATTTTTCTCCTTAGATGTATCCCTTAGCTGCTTATTTCATATTTTGTTATGTTGTTTTTTGTCTTTCCTACTACAATGTAAGTCTCATGAGAACAAGAATTTTCATTCACTTTATTTACTATGTATACCCAGCTCCTGGAAGCAAGACCGGCTACATAATATATGGGGTCCAGTGCAGAATGAAAACTCAGGGCCCATGTTCAAAACTTATTAATAATATCAAGACAGTGACAGTAGAGCATTCAACTAAGTACAGGGCCCTGAGTGACTGAAGAGGTTGCAAGGTTGTGAAACTGGTCCTGTCTAGAACTTCCCTCCTAAAGCAGCCAACCCACTGCACATTGATTTTCCAGCAGGCAAGACTTTGTTTTACCTCCTTCTAACGTAACCTGTGAGGACAATCCCCAAGTTGTCAACATCCTAAGACACTCATAAGTCCCTGTGACAGAAGCTGGACCACTGAATGTCTAGAGATGTAGCAGTAAAATAGAGAGCTTCTTACACAACCTCTTCGCATTTTTAGGATTAAAAAGAATCATCATGCAATTTCTTCCACATGTAAAACTAATAGGTACACCAAAAATAAGAGTCTCTCTTACATTACAGAAGACAAAGAAAATGGTCTCAGATGAAATAATTGCTGCATGTGTTTTTAAAATTCTGTAACTGAACAAAAGTATCTTTAGAGAAATTAAATCATTTTTAAAAATTAAGAACAAAAAGAATTAAAATAGCCAGATAAAATAAATCATAATTTACTGCACATTTTTTTAATAGAATATTACGTAAAAATTACTCATTCTTTGTAGGAGAACAATGCTTGTGTCTTTTTCATGTAGTTATTAAATAGTAGATGTTTCTGAGTCAGGTCTTCATTTTAAGCACAGCATCAAATATATTCCAATATTTTGTTTCAGTTCCAGGATATTACAACATTCTCAATTTCAAAAGTAAATTGTAGCAAAGAGAATAAAACAAATTTAAGGTTTTAAATCATATCGCAGTTCCCAAAATATTTGGTTAGTTATCTTGGACAGTTCACCTCACAATTGTGTTTGGAAATTTACAATTGTCGTTAATCATGTACATTTTGAATCCTTCTGATTTTCTTTGTTGTTTTATTGGAGAACTCTTTGAGTCTGTTTTTATTAATTTGCCTTTGTCAGCCACATAGTCACGTGTAATACAAAACTCTTACAGCAACACACATGGAATAACGTCCCCAAAACAAGTTAGAAGCACAAACTTAAATTCTCCAATAAAAACTATAGATCATTGCATAGTTTGAAAATTTATTACACAGTTTGAAAATGTTGCCTATGCACCAGTGCATAATTTTTAACTATCCTTAATTCATTCTGTGGGTGATCTCTCATCAGATCCTTTGAGGATTTCTAAAAGACATAAGGAAGACCAACACATAAGCATATTTAATAATTATCTTACATATTAAGAATTTTGTCTTCACAAAACATTAATGAACATCTCACAGAACACTAGTGTTCCCTGAAACACAGGATAGGAAATGCTGGCCTGGAGAAAATCTCAGACTGATAGCACCGTGTAATGGAAGACGAATAGGATTTGGAGTTAGGCAGACCGTTGTGTCAAGACACATTCATTCATTTGGTTTCCTGAAATATTGTGAACTTTATTTAAACACAAAAAACTCCCAGTAGTGTTTAGCTTTACATGGTGGAGACAAAATAGTTGTTTAATAAATATTAGCTCGTTCCCTTCCATATCCCACCCATGGCTTCCTCTTTGGGGATGGCATCAGTTAGGACTCTTGGTTGCAAATAAAAGAAAATACAACCAAACTCACTTAGGCAAAAAATATTGGCTCACCTAAAATGACTGGAATGGGCCAGAAAATATAATTAGGGCCCAGAAAATATAATTAAGAGTTGGTTTCTCTGCCATATTGGCTTCAGCTTCAAGCATCACACGGTAGCAAGAGGTTGTCTGGAGCTCCAGCCTCAACATTCTCTCAGGTTTCAGGCCTAACGAAAGAGAGCGAACATCTCTTTCCTGGAAATTGTCAAATAACCTTCACTTTAGTTCTCACTGGGTCACGTACTCAAGTCTTGACCAATTACTGTGGCTAAAAGAATGAATACTAGTGGTGTGTCTAAGGTCTTGTGTTCCACCTCAGGAATGCTCTGTGTGTGTGTGTGTATGTGTGTGTGTGTGTATGGACATGGGGTGTGTGTCAGGGAAGAAGCTAATTCCTCCAGTGGAATTCAGGTTATGAGTCGCAGAAAAAAAAAGATGAATAGATACTAGACAGTAAAAACAGCAGATATCCACCTATAGATTCCCTCTTATCAATCCAGAGTCATGCATGTTTCAAGCAGAAATTTCTCCTACCCACTATAAACAATGATATCCTTAAAATATTCTCTGTCTTATTGCCCCAGAGTTCCCATGAGATTTTACCCTGTCAATTAATTAGTTATTTAAAGTCTCTCTACTCTCTCTACTATAGTTTCCACCCTTTACACTCAGTTCAAGTATGCTTCGTTGACACACCCCAACACTCTCCTCCACCAAACCTTCACTCCAACCTAGAATTTGTGTCTTCTTTCTGAGCTCACAAAGCATCCTGGACATCCTAGCACAGACCACACTGTGTTATATTAATTGCCTGGTTAATTGCATGTCTCTCCCCTATATTGTGTTTGATTTACTCTGGGTCCTCATTGTCTGGCACAAAAACTGCCACAGAAGAATCTTTTAAAGAGATTTGTTAAAGGAATAAATGGACGAATCCAATAATGAGTGAATGAATGCATAGGTATCGCAGAAGAGACCTCTCATGTTGTAGGTAACTAACTTCACTTACAGTGTTATATAAGCATTATTAGTAAAGGTACCAATTTCAGCTGGTTTTATGCTAAAAGTTATTTCTCTTGGAGTATAAATATCTATATTGGCCTTACAGAGCTGGAGTGAGTCTTTGTCTGTCTGTCTCTCTTTGTCTGTTTTTCTGTTTGTGTCTCTGTATTGCACACGTGCATGCACACACACACAAACACTCCTACACTTATGTAAAACTAAATTTCCCTAAGAGCACGGTTGATTCAAAAATGATGTAATGCAGCTTTTATTTTTGATGGTTTTTTTTAATATAATCCCACATGGTGAGCTACTCTGAGAAGGCAGTGGCCACATTTTTACTACAGCAAAATCTCTAGATACAGCAATTTTTCTTACAATTTATTTGACTACAAAGTATCTGGCTGGCTTCAGAGAGAGAAAAAAATCATCCAGAGTTTTCAACAGACGGAACTTCTAAAGGTAGATGAAGCCAACGCGTTTCAAGGGGAAAAAAAGTAGATTAGCCCACGGTGAAATCTCTGCGGTCCCAGGGAGATTTCTCCTCCCTTGAATTTTGCTGAAGCGGCGTTTTCATCAATTATTCCCATGAAAGTTTAAAAGTGCTGTGGGTATATAATTCTCGCTCTTAAAGGAGAAAGTTCTTTTTTTAAGTATAATTTTAAAACCTATTTTAAAAAACTACACAAGCCATGCATGAGTGCAATTTCATCGTTAGAAAATTGTAAAACTGTATATAAGTATACAGAATTTTCAAAACAGTGTTTAGTCTATCCCTTTCCTTCCACATTGGTAATTACTTCTAATTGTTTGCATCTTTCCAGACATTTAAAAAATTCTCATATTTTACTCTTCGTAAAGTCTCCCCAGTTTCCTCTCTGTGAATTTCCTCTCCTCCGGTTCTGATCACTTGGCCAGAGACCCTTTCTAGTGCCTGCATCCACCATGGAACCCAAGCCTTCCTCTTCTCACAGCCAGGGCCAGCATGAGACATAAGCTCAACCAGCTGGATGCACACTCCTGGAACTCCAAACAGTAAGTGAGTGAAACAAGGAATTTTGAGAGTCAGAATCCTCACAGTAGTAGCAACAGAGGTGATGACAGCAGCGGCCGCTGTGGCAACACTCTGGCCAGGCTATCCCTGCACAAGTGGGTTCCAACGTTTCTTGCTTCCCGATTTCCTTCTGGGCTTCCTTGTTTCCTGGCATTTCCAATGTCTACTTCCTGCTGCCATTGATTTTGTGAGCTGGTATCCTTCCAACAGCATGTAGAATACAATTCTGTAAATTCTATTGTGCCTGTTATTAAAATTGTAGACCAATTTTCTTTTTTTTTTTTTTTGTGAGGAAGACCAGCCCTGAGCTAACATCCCTTGCCAAATCTTCCTCCTTTTGCTGAGGAAGACTGGCCCTGGGCTAACATCTGTGCCCATCTTCCTCTACTTTATATGGGACGCCGCCACGGCATGGCTGACAAGCAGCACGTCGGCGGGCGCCTGGGATCTGAACCCGCAAACCCCAGGCTGCCAAGCGCGGACTAAACTGCTGCCACCAAGCTGGCCCCTGTAGACCAATTTTCTTTTGGCTATTTTCTGAGTACATAGTTCTCTGTCTTTTTAGCATACATTTTTCTGTAAATTCCAGAAATGTGCTTTATAATTATATTTTATTAAGAGTTGCATGCTATTGAATTTTTAAAAATCAAATCTGAGAATTTCTAACTTTTAATAGAAATTCTTTCAATTTTCTTCCTTAATGCTCTTGTTTTTAAAATACCTAAACAACTTCTTTTTTTTTTTTTTTAAGTCAATTCATCAACATGATAAAGGGCATTTACGAGGAACCCACAGCTGACATCATACTCAATGGTGAGAGACTGAAAGTTTTCCCCCAAAGATCAAGAACAAGACAAAGATGCCTGCTCTGACCACCGCTATTCAATATTGTCCTGGAAGTTCTAGCTAGAGCAATTAAGCAAGAAAAAGAATCAAAAGGCATTTAAATTGTAAAAAAAAATGAAAAGAAGAAGTAAACCTATCTCTATCTCCAGATGACATGATCCTATACATAGAAAGTTCCAAAGAATCCACATGAAAGATACTAGAGCTAATAAATGAATTCAGCAAAGTTACAGGATACAAGATCAACACACAAAAATCAGTAGTGTTTCTTTATACTAGCAATGAACAATCCAAAAAGGAAACTAAGAATGCAATTTCATTTACAATAGTGTCCACAAGAATAAAACACTTAAGAATAAATTTACCCAAGGAGGTGAAATTTCAAAACTTTCTACAAAGCTACAGTAATCAAACAGTGTGGCACTGGTATAAGGATAGACTCAAGACCAATGGAATAGAATTGAGAGTCTTGAAATCAATCCATCCGTCTGTGGTTGATTGACTTTCAACAAGGTGGCCAAGCCATTCAATGGGGAAAGAGCAGTCTCCAATAAATGGTGCTGGGACAACAGTCTAAATATAAGAGCTAAAAACATAAAGCTCCTGGAAGAAAACATGAGTGAAATCTTCATGACCTTGGATTTGACAGTGGACTCTGAGATAAAGTTGTTAATTTAAACTCTACTATTGGTATATTTTGAGGTTCCCCTAAAGCACTCAGTTTATTTTTTCTAGACACAATTCTTTGTTTTATATTGGTATTTTATTGATCTGGATAATTATAACACATACAACTCTCTTTTACACAACTGATTTTTTAAGACCAGAATTCAACCGGTGGGAGCAATAATGCACAGTTGTGAGTATTGATCACACTGTTAGAATCATTAACAGAAAATGGAGGAAACACATTAATTTGCTTAGTAGTCAGGAGAACTGATTCAGTAAAGAGAACTGCTGTTCTGTTTCTCTTATTCAGAACTCATTGTGCTGCTTGCCACAATCTGGGCAATTATGTCTTTTCAATTTGGGACATTTTCTGTTATATGTTACCCAAAAAGATCTCTTCCCTTTCTATTCTCCCATTCAAGAAATCTTAGATGTATGTTGTGTTTTTCCATTTTATCCTCCATTTCACTTAACTGCTTTCTAATGTGTTTAACCTCTTTATTTTTTCAGTTTGCATTTTTGGGCTTTTTCCCTGAGATCTGTTTCCCCATTTTCTCATTATCACTTCAGCTGTGTCTAGCTATCATGTAAGCAGTCTACTGAGTTTTCTATTTTAATAATATATTTTTTATTTCTAGATGTTCCACTTCATTCTTTTTCAAGTCAGTCTAATTTTTTTGTAGTGTCCTAATATTTAATTAAGATTGCTATTCCTTCTTTTATCTCTTTAATTATTTAAAATATATTTTAAAAAAATCTTTGAAATTGTTTACTTTTCTCCTGTTCTTGATGTGCTAATTCTAATTTTTGTTACATCTGCTTACACCTCTCATGGTGGTTGTTTCTGTACGTGATTAAGTTAAGGGTCTCTGGAACCAGACTGCCTGTTCTTAACCTGGTTTTGGAATTCAATATAATTGTTAGACTTCAGTGGAAAATTTCTCTCTCAGCTTCACTTTCATTTCCACTCAGAAAAAAAAGGAGATATCATTGGCTATATGGCTATCAATTTCATAAGGAAAAGACAAATTTATCTCTTAAGTAGAACTTAAACCTGAAAATACTCTTAGGTTTTCAAATCTTGCCTCCACTACTTAAAATATAGATGACTAACAGATTTTACTTCCAAGCCCTTACACTAGACTATCTGTTTCTTTATTTATGTACTGTCCACAACTGGACAGAGAGCTCCTGGGAAGGACAATGTATTCTGATCCATGTTTCATAGAGCTCCTTTTCCAGTGACAAGTTTTATCTCAGAACCTCAGTTCCAGCTCTCTGTCTCACTTAGCCACAGGGTGTCCCTGTGCATCAGAGAGCATGACAAAAACCAGTGCTCTTAGACCAAAATCCACACGGGTTATTATTATCCACTTTTTATGCTGGATTTTTACTTCTCTCTTTATTTCTGGAAATTGAGAATTTCTTATTTCACATGTGTGTCTTTATTTTTTAACTTGATTATTATGTATTTGTTATTTTGTATCAGCATGGGTTTTTTGAGGAGGGTGGAGGGGTTAAGGGGGATAGCTACATCTGTTCACCATTTGGCTAAAAATCACCCTAGGATAGATTTCTGAAAGTAAAATTTCTGGGTCAAAAAACATGTGCATTTGAATATTTGAGCTGCTGCTAAATTTCCTTCCTTAAAAAAATGTGCCATTATATCCTCCCTCCTACTGTGCCTGAGAGTGTTTATTGACCCAGACTTTTGACTGTACCAGATATTACAATTTTGGAAAAAAATTGTCCTGTGCTATACTCTCTCATTTTGCTTTTCCTTACTACTAATGATTTTGAGAATCTCTTTCACATTTATTTGCCTTTATGTTTATTCTGTGATTGCCTGTTCATATTCTTTCTGAAAGGCCAACATCCTTCTTAATTTCTACTTCCTTTACCTCAATGGATATGCACTAAATAATAATTAATGATGATCATATTACCTCACCCTGTATTGGCATATAATTGGCGAGAGGTAAGAAGCACCATTTCCATTTTATAAGGATGACTTTACATCCTAGAAATAGAATTTAAGTGATTTGACAATTATGTCCAAGGTAACACAGCTATGAAATTCAGAAATCAAACCCAGCGGTGTGGTGCTAGGGTCGATGCTTTAAAAACAGTATCCTGTATAATGAAGCCAGCCCTAAAGCTCATCCCAAACTATGTTTAAGGAAGTAAACAATGTACAACTTTAAAAAATAAATGGAAATTCTGAGTTAGGGCTAAATACTCATAATGGAATGTCAAGATCTTCCCTCTCCAACAGAGAATTTTACTGTCCTAGAAGTTGGAGCCTATGGACCTGGGACTTTTTCCTAGCTGCAACATAACAAGTTAAACTAAGGAAGTACTGCTCAGTGTTAATGAATGGGTGGTTTAGATGAATTGGCTATTACAAAAGACCCCCCAAAATGAAAGATCTATTGCTTGTGCACGTGTTTTCTAGCAATAGTGATCACCAGCCCTACCTTCTGTACTCTGAGGCTCTGAAGTCTGTGCCTTGGTTAGTAAGAGAACTTTGGCAGTATGAGACACCAAGGTATCTAAATAAACCAACCAAAGGGATCATTTGTACTGGCAGCTAAGAAAAGCCTCTTTGCTCACCATCTCCTTCTCCAGAATATAATTCATTAGTTTTTCTCAATAAATATTTATTGAAGCCAGAACTTAAAGTGGATATATAAAAAGAACATACCAGGTGGCAGGTTACAGTAGTTTAAAAGGACAGATGAAAGGGGGTCCTTTGGTGCTTGGAACAGCATCCGTTGTCATAATTAGCAAAATGTCAGCTTGAGAGCTCAAAATTTAAATAGAATGTGATCTTTCCTATGATAACCCCTGCCCCCATCTTTTGAAGGTACTCTTCAAGTCTGACCACTGCCGGGCATTAGTTAGACCGATTGTCTCAACCTTTTCAACTGAATAATCTTCTCACTACAAGGCATCTACACTATGCCTTTCATGTGTGGAAAGAAAATTCACGCTCAACCTGCAAAAACCTACCAGATGGTCCAGTAATTTGTATATACATACATGCATACAGGATATATTCTTGGAGAATGAATGAGATTCATGTTATACCTATTTAAATGTTTCATTATATTTAATTTTAATTCATTTATTCATAGTTTTAACCTCTGTAAAAACATCCGTTATTTAAATTAATAGGCAGGTAAACTGCATCAACAAAACTGCAGCATTTAATGTTGAAGATAACTGACATGCATGAAGTCGTTGTATTAAAATATTGGTTTTCCTATTGTTTTGCACAGATGGTGCTGGTAATTAATATTATGCTATTTTTTCATCAGAGGATTCCCTGTTGACAAAATTCACATAGTATACAAAAAATTGCTACATTATACCAACTAAATAGACAATGTATGGTTTATAGTTTTATTAATGGTAATATATTATCTCAGATGCAAGTTATATAATGCACCTAATGGCCAATGTATTATTGAATTTAATAAATTTAATAACTTGGGCAATGTGATCTATTTTAGAAAAAAAATCTTAATTGTATATTTGATCATAGATGTGTAACAAATGTGTTCCATGCCATCTGGTCTGAAAACAATAGCAATTTCAAGATATAGAGGTATTTAAATGATTAAAAGTAACAAGGAACAGCATAACCTACCATTTTAAAAAGGCATTTCTGAAGGGAGGTATCTTTCCTGAGTGGCCAATAGATGTATTCTTTGCCATACCAGAAATGTTAGGGAACTTTAGTAGTATGGTTAAATATGAGCACATAATCTTAAAAACAAGTTTAAAAATGCTTCTCTTTATAATCAAGGGCTCTATTTAACAAAAATCCTCAATAAGCTTATTTATCACATGAGGAGGAAGAACAGTTCTATCGCTTCCATCTGGCTAAGTCATTCAGCAGGACCCTCGAATTGAGGCCTTGGAAACATATCTGAATTTTACTAGCACCTCCTACAGAGGGCATCAAAAGTGGAAAATCGATGTTAATAAATCTCTCCTTATGCCTTTTTTAGAGGGATCAAAATATAGCAAGCTAGTTTCACTTCTGAAGGATTTTTAAATTATCATTTCTTATTTCGAAAGTGCCATGAAAATGCTGTTTAAATTTACACTCAACTCTCAAAACAGTAAATTACTGACCAGAGAATTAGCCATTAGCAAACAAGATTTTTGAAATGAGGAAACACAAAGGTAAATAAAGGCATTCTTTATTCCTGGGCTTTACCTTCTAAAATGAGGACTGGGTTAGAGCCCCAGGGCCCTTCGAGTCTTTAGTGAGTTGTCTTCAGTTCCTCCTTGCCAAGGGTCTTGGTTCATTAATATAGAAACATCTTAATTTAGCTGCCTAGAATGCGAGGTCAGCCTTGAAATCGTCTTTTTTGAGAGGAGTTTGAAGGCTAACAATCTTTCACATTACCAAGTGCCATCTTTGTAGGTTCATTATCACTCACTTTTGTTTTATGAGGAAGCTGACCCACGAAGTCGAAGGTGGGAACTTAACACGCGAGTGTCTCTTCTTGTCTGAGGAGCAACCCTGGCCAATTACCGCAGACTAGAACGTGTCTGGATACAGAGCTACAACATAGCGCTCGGAGCCTGCGAAGACACAGAGTCGAGAATGCTACATGAACTCAGTCAAGTCGAATGGCATTGTTTTTTCAAAATCAAGGGGTCCGCAGTATCCACGCCTTTGTTCTTGAGTTTTGAAGCCTGGTGTGGAATTCTATAACTTGTTGGCAAAAATGCAGCTCAATCATTACGCCTGGCAGAAAAGTGACTCTTAGCTATATGCAGACCCAGAGCCTGGCTGGGCTTGCAACTCTGAAGGGGCTCTTGTTCTCTTTCAAATGTTCTTTCTATTCTCATCATGAAAAGAATATAAATTCACTTTCATTTCCAAATTAAATACATGCTATACCATATAACACAATTTTTAACAAAGGCAGTGTTGTGAAACTTACAATTACAAATATCTGTGTCCTGGTTTTTAGTTTCTTTCATTATTAATAAACTGGGCCCTTGGTTGTGTTTGCTTTGGCAAAAAAGCAAGTGCAATTGATCCTTCAAAATTCCCTGATTTGAGAGTCAGCTAGCAACATACGAAATTTCAGGTGAGGACATTAAAATTCAAACTGCGTATAAACCCTAGAACACTTTGTGAAGAAATAAGCTATTTCAAAATTAATAATAATACCTCATGCAATATGAATGTTTTCTTGAATAGTAAAAAAAATCTTTTAATAGATTATCATGAAAATAATTAAAACATCTTTTTAACCTTTTATGTTATGTGTGTGTAGAATACCAGTCCCACTCATAAATGAATACACAGACTACCACTGCCACTTATGAACAAGTCTCACATTTGTCAATCAAGGTTGGTAGTGCAAAAAAAAAGTCTATATTTTAGTTGACATGTTTTATGGAAATAAAGTAGCAACAAATTCTACAATCATTGTAAACTTTACAGTGTTTTTCTAAATTTTTATTCAGAAAAATATTTCCAATAATAGTTATAAAATAAGGTAATTCAAGGATATTTAGAAAATGACTGCAGAGCTGTATTATGAATAATCTATGAATGTCTGCCACTTTTTATATCAGAGTAATATGGTAAAAGAACAAACTAAGAATAGAGCTGACTTGCATGTGAAATCAGACCAGTGTGAAATCAAGATGGGGTTTCTAATAACCCAGTAATAGAGCTCAAAGAAAATATTTCAAGCAAATCCTATTGTCCGTTTGTAATATGTCCATCTTTACACATTCACCAGGGTGCTTCATTCATATTTATTGATAGCACCTACTGCGTTTGGTTTAATCATTTTTATTGATAGGAAAAACATTTTATTAATCATGCCTATACTTAAATGTTTATGTTGCTGACATTTGTTGTTGCCTATTTATTCTGACTTAGATTGAGAAAATAGAAATTATCTTAAAATTATTTTTTGTGTTCAAAACTTAAAGAGACTTTGGACCCATCAAAACCCCTCAAACTCCAAAAGAGAAAAAGAAAGCACTTTGCCTACGTTTCACACAAATAAATTGCAACTAGGAACCGTTTGAAGCCCAAACACCTAAGCTCCTCTGGTTGCTAGGCTGTACATTCCTCCAAAGACTGGAACGTGGCTCGTGTGCCATGTCTTATATGTGGTTATAGAGTACAAGCTAATTAAGTGGTGAAGACGGGAGGAAAAAAAGAAAGGAAGTGAGGGAGACAAGGGAGAAAGAAGGAAGGAAGGGAGGAAGGGAGGAAGGGAGGAAAGATTGAGAGAATATAGTTGGTAAAAGATAATACCAAAGGACATCTGGTAAATTACAGAGAGTGAGGTCAGGATGGGGTAAATTAACCGTTTTCCACCTCACCCCAAGTCAGATGCTGCACTAAGGCTTCATTATTTACTGGGATTACACACATATACTTAATTGTATGCATATGTACACATATATTGTTTAAAAGAGCAGAAAAATTAGATGCGGGACCCAGAAAATATTTGGCAAAAATAAGAAAGAATAAGAGTATATTTTATATTCAAACAGAATTGAAAATTAAAAATGCTTTGACAAATTTTTATAAACTATATACAGGTTTATAGCCAATTATAACAATAAAGTATAGAGAATGTATTTTAAATTCCATAACATCTAGGATTCAATATATCTGCATAAGGAAATGACTTTTTTTTTTTTTTTGAGGAAGATTGGCCATGCGCTAACATCCAATGCCAATCTTCCTCTTTTTGCTTAAGGAAGAGTGTCCCTGAGCTAACACCCGTGCCCGTCTTCCTCTATTTTGTATGTGGGACACTGCCACAGCAAGGCTTGATGAGCGGTGCTTAGGTCCGTGCCTTGGATCTGAACGTGCGAACCCCAGACTGCTGAAGCAGAGAGCAAACTTAACCACTACGCCACCAGGCCAGCCCAGAAATGACTGATTAGTCCAGTTTTCCTCTTATTGACCCTCTAAGTCCTTGTTTATGTCAACTGTGTTATCGATTTTCTCTGAATTTTTATTTTGTATAATCTAAAACAGAATATATATTGTGGCAAAAATAAACATCAAAACTTATGAATGTTAAAAACCTATATTCAAATACTTTTTATACTCAGAGCATGACTCTGGAACCAGACTTTCTGAGTTCGAATATTGAGTCCTCCACCCACCAACCATGTGACTTTGGGCAAGTTACTGAACTATTTGGGCCTCAGTTTCTTCATCTGTAAAAGGGGAATGATAATTGTGCCTATCCCCTACAATTGTTGTAAAGACCAAATAAATTAGACAAATATAGCACTTAGAACATTACCTGGCATGTGACCATGATCAGCAGATGCTAAAATTACTATTATTGTGATATAATTGTGCTACAATAGTTGTTTGAATGAAGTAGTTTGGAATGACCAAAATTATTTTAATTTAACATGAATTCAAATTAAAGTAATGGGCCTTAAATACACATGGGTAATGTCATAAAGAGGGTTGATCACATTATCCCAGCAATAATGTCTAAGTTGTATACACATAATGTGTTTAAAGCTAAGCATAATAAATTATCATTCATACCGGCCATGTAATTTCTCTCTGTTGAACCAAAATTGCCTTTTCATTAAAGACATTGCCTTGAATCTCATGACAACTTGCCTTCTCTCCCTAAGTTGGAAGAGAAAGGCATAGAAGTATGTGTTTCCTTTCAATAAATATATTCATTATAAGCTAGTTGACTTGTGTTTCAAAAAGTCCCTCTAGGAAATAACAGATTTTAATGATCAATTTATCTACACTGAAAATAACAGGTACAGCTAGAGTAAATGTCTTTATCTAAACAAAGGGTAATGTAACACTACTTCTATTTCTCTTGACCTTTTAAATTTTATTCTAAGACATTTACCTCGGTCTCTTGTTTAGCTGTATCCTATATCTCCATTAACTATTAACATGGTTAGAGGCAATGTAGTACTATCATAGCCAACTCTGTTGGTGCCCCCACTTCATCCCTTTAACTGGTTCAGAGGCCATTCCCCCAACTTCCGTAGGTGTCACCTCTGCAGCGCTTGCTGCAACCATCTCAGGAGGACTACCCTTGGACAACTGGAGCCCCCTCACCCTGAGGTGTTTGGGATTTCCCTCATTCGCCAAGCCCCTCCCTGTAACGCAACCCATAGCCGATGACTGACTGGTGGAGGACACAAGAGCCCAGATCCTTGCATCAAGGAGGGGCAAACTCTATGCTGCAACTTACACTCCCAAAACAACTTCCTTGTTTAATTTCTTCCCTTTGTTTATTTTGCTTCCCTCACTTCAGTACAGATTTCTCCTGAGAACAACACTTAATAAATCTCTAGGGTATGAATCCCATTCTCAGGCTCTGCTTCTAGGAAATCCTCTTCAGACAGGTACACAGAGATGGAGCAATACATTGAAAGTCAGAAATCCAGCACTGTGCTTTAAGAGTGAGGGTTTAGAAAAATCATTTACCAGATCTGTGAGCCTCAGTGCTCTCATTTGTAAAATGGGGATAATGATACTTTCTCTCCATCACAGAAGTGTGATTCACAAATGTACATAAAGATACTTAAAAGGGTTGTGCAAATGTAAGCACTTGTAGTTAGCACTCCTTAATCATTTTTTTTTAATTTTCTTTAAATTATAAAATATTTATTGAGGAAAACAAAGGCACCCACTTTACACAGCAACCACTTTAAATGACTATTTCTACGCATTAATACAATGTTGAATGTGACTTTTTTTCTGTTCTGATGGAAATGTAGTGAAGCCTCGAGGCTGAATAGAAAAGAATTTATCACACATATTTAAACCAGTCATGAAGCTCCTGAGAACTGGAGCCAGACCTGCCTCCACAGCTCACAGAAGGTGTGGAAGAACCGGCCCCTGACACAATCATAATTCTCCTCCTGCCTCCACCACCAAGGTGGAGAGAGTCCTCAGGGTAGAGAGCCAGAGGAATGCAAAGTTTAACTAGGTAGCCTTCCCCTCTCCTCCCCTCTCGTCTGCAATGGTCCACTATCTCCCCACGAAGGCCAACAGAGGTAAAGAATTCTAGAAGGTGCCTTGGTCCTTGTCTGGACGTTTGTATTTCTGGGTGTTCAGTCCTCTAGAGGGTATTGAGAATGGAGAGATGTTCCTGGCGGAGTGACATATGCCCTAGATCTGGACAGTTCCAAAACTGGGAGATCTGCTGGTGTAGCCTTTCTGTACTGGGAGAGGGGCTGCAATGCAGTGTAGAGAGGTAGAAGAAGGCCTTTGCCCCAGGTGGAGAGGCATGGAGTGGAAATGTGACAGGAGCTATTGATTCACCCTGTCATGGGCAGGTCAGATGAACTGCCGGCAAGAGCCAGCAGGAGAAAATGGCTGCCCTTTTCTGAAGCAGTATTCAGCAAAGAAAGGGGCTGGACAGAAGCTAAACATGATCTCAAAAACTTGTATGCCATATCAGCCCTGAGCAGAATCTGAAGGAGCAAGAGGAAGGCAAAGGAAACGTCTACACAAGGGATTTAGGGCCAGTGACACAAGAGAACTTGATGTCATCCCCTTTTCCTTCCTTCCAGCCCCCAAGTCTGTAGGAGCTAGACCCAAAAGAGAAGTGATAGTCTGGGGGGAGAAAGGAATAAAACAGAACAACCCCCCATTGAGAATCTTATCCTCTAGTGACAAATCTGATCAGCATCGGGGAGAGGGACACTCTGAAATGGGTAGGAAATTTATAAAATAGACTGGACTAAATTTTAATAACCAAGAATGACCAGAAAGTTATGAAATCCACCTAAGATTCCACTAAAGACACAGGACAGGATACTTCCACAGAGTACAGCTGAAAGCAGTGAAGAAAAAGAATCAAATCCATTTATACTCTACTGAGTTCAAACTCAAAAAAATAGCTGTACATCAGTAGACAACTTGACCTGCATATTATCCAAACTGAGTAAGACTGCAAACTGTTATAACCAAGGTGTATGATCAGTACTAAAGGATCATTGTGGAGTGAGGGAGTCCATTGAGGGGTTAAGAGCGTGAGTTTTAATGTCAGACCGAATTGAGTTGTAATCCCAGTTCTTCACTTATTAGCTAAATGAAGTTCTCCACTTATTAGCTGAGTGACCCTGTGCAAGTTTCTTACACTCACTAAGCCTTGGTTTGCTGATCCGAAATTGTGCTCCAAAGGGGGCAGATGGACCAATCAGAATTCATCAAGGCCTGATGCTCAAAAGCCGCACTGTAGTTCCATCGTCTCTGTTGCTGTTAGCTTTTTCTGTTCCCCATGACGAACTATTAGTTCAAAAAAATAAGATTTCTCTTCAGTTGATAGTTTTGAAGACTGTGCTGGTGCAGCATTTAAAAAGAAAGACGTAAATGATTTCCCAAAACACATTCTTCAGAACAGAGGCTGTAGCCATCATTGCCTACAGGCTGGATCTGGCCCACGTCACAGCTTCTAAGAGCTCACGTGATTCCACAAGTGCGGGAGCAGCCAGAATAGGCAGCGTTGCTGTCTCTGGCTGGGCAGACAGGGGTAGAGAGGGCTGGGAGGTAGTCTGCCTGCACTTCTCCAAGCCTTTACCTCTATGAGGCTGTGTCTGTCCAGAGGGAGTAGCTTTAAAGTGCTGAATGGACTAATGGTAACCCTCATTATTGTCCTAAATTATGTGTAAAATTACAGACTGCTGAGGATGAAGTAGCGTTCAGAAACCCTCCTGCGATTTTGTTGTGGCCCTCTAAGGAAGAAATGGAAGTTGATAAGTAAGCAGAGATTTGAGGATGCAGCGTAACAGGTGGGAGAAAAAAAGAGGCCACAAAGAAAGAGCTGCATATGGTCCCAGAAAACTCCTCACTCTGTGCCATCAAATGAACCAAATCCTTTAAAAAATGATTTGTCACAATGTATATTAAAAATCTGATGTTTCTGCTATTATTAGGATATTACATTCCCTTAAGATAAATTATGGCACTTGCCGTATAGGGACGGTTATTATTTTGAGTCAAGATAATTGGTCACGGAATCCTCTGTAGTTATTAATATGGAGTGAATAGAGAAACTTGATTTGTTCATTATTAATACTTTCTGGTTAACTAGAATATGAACAAGATAATGTAGAGAAATGCAGATATGTTGCTCATGAAGCAAGAATGCGATCTTACTCTAGTGATGATATCATTACTAGAAGGGAGTCCTTCTTCAACAGCTCTTCCTCCAATATAAGAGGTCAGGCATAGGTAAACTCTCTGAAGTGAACTATTCATTCTTTCTCGTTTTCGCATCTCTCCTTGTATCTTACAATAATAAATATATCTTTCATATTTATCGGAGAAAATTAGATCCATGATGCAGAGGGTAGTAGCAGAGAGTGATGAATAGCCCCTGGGAGAAGATAAAAGGACAAAGAAGTACAAGCATGTCATGTCGTCATTCCTACATGTATCATTACAACAGATTGTATTTTCTGCAAATGACTACAGAAATATATTCAGTCTCACATGAGCTTCCTCGCGTGCTCTTCCAGAATGTGCTCTTCTGTTTCAAAGAATAGAATGCAGCAGAAGTGATGCTGTGTGACTTTTAAGGCTAAGTCATAAAAGGTAACATTTGACTCTTTCTCTCAGCAGGTTCACTACTGGAGCCCAGACACCATGTTATGAGGAAGCCCAGACCGCATGGAGAGGCCATGTGAAAATGTTCCAGGCAATAGCCCCAGCCAAGGTCTCAGCCAACAGCCCGCATCAACTATCAGACATGTGAGCGAGGAGTAAGCCTTCAGATGATTCTAGGCTCAGACTTCAAGCTGCCCCAGCTAATGCCAAGTAGAGCAGAGGTGAAGCACCCTCACAGACCCTTCCACAAATTGCAGATTGGTGAACAAAATAAGTACCACTGTTTTAAGCCACTGTGTTTCAAGATGGTTTGTTACACAGCAATAAATAACTAAAACAATTGTAAGAACCATCTGGCCAGACAAAAGTGTAATGATATTTCCTAATATAGATAAAAATATTAGAATGGTTTAAAAACAATGTGCAGGAGACCTAAATTTTGGATAAGCCATTGTTTTAGCACAGTGCTTACCACATAATAGGTACATAATAAAAATTAATTTAATCTACTTGGAAACCACCTTCTGATAAAGCAAGACACCTGGACTTGCCATGCTATTTTCTCCACCAGAAGAATGAAGTGTCACTAAGAAAGAGTAAAGGGGATATCCATTAGTATGCACAGCATTCTTTCTCCTTTCTTTTGGCGGTAGCACTCTACTCTTCTTGTGCAGTTAACAAATTTCCATACCATGTACTTTGGGTTGGGCTGTCAATAATGGTGCTTAAACCCCCCACCACATGGTCGAGGTGGTGAGCTAGCCTGGCCAGTAAGAATGCTGCATCCCCCTATAGTACAATGACTGGTTCAAGGATGGGCAAGTCAACAAAGCAGAGCCAATCAGTGTCTTTCCTGTTTGGGAGAAAGAGGGCTTCTCTCTCTTCTTTTTTTTTCATTCTCATCTTAAGCTGTAAGGATGCCGACAGCTTGCTTCTGGAGAAAGCCTGATTAAGAATGAAGCCTGAAGAGAGAAAAGTGGAGCCAACGCATGAAAAGAGAGAATGAGCCCTTGATGATGCCACATGAGACTGCAGAGCCAATCATGCCTGATGCTAATCTCACTCTCCTTTCCACTTATGAAACAAAAGTTCTCTTTCTTTGCTAAGATTTTGGTTACTTGTCACCAAAAAAATTGGTATCCTAATTGGAATTGATGGAAACTGTTCAACCAACATGAATCATTTGGAGAAGTAGAAGTGATAGAAATGTTAGGAGATTCCCACAATATTTTCTTAAATGTCATAATACTCAGAACACTGGGGAAAGTTAGACAGTTCAGATGAAATTATAGTGACAGGTCTATAGCCAGCACCTAAAAAGGAAGATAATTCAATAATGCTAAAACATTCTAAATTAAAGACATTTTAATTGCATCATCACAAACAATCCTAATATGGGAGAAATGGAGATGTATCCAAAAAATAAAAGCTGACTCTGTTCCCTGATGCTAAATTAACTACCATCTGTTTTGCTATATCAGGATGACTTAATTTCCCCCAACTCTTAGGTATCAAATATTGTGTTGTAAAAGTCATTGTTTTAGAGGAAATAAAAGAGGTTAGAGCCTAGACAGTGACAGACTTACCATAGCAAACTTTTTTTCTTAAAGACAATTTAATGATAGATGGATTCTCTAGTTAGAAGTGTATTCTGCACTGAAAGCTAAACTAATAAATTGGTTGATCAAAAATGACAAAACAAACCCAAACTCCACTGAGCAAATTCTGAAGAGCATTGACCAATATAAAAGCATTTCTAGATCATTAAAATACATTTCAAAATAGGTCTTTACTGTAAATAGTATAATGAAGCATCATCTGAGAAGCCAACCATTCGAAGTGGCTAGATGTTTGCATGAGCAAAAAATGGGCTTTTTCCTGTGTGAATACTGCACCATCTACAAAGGCTGGCATAATGCAAATAATTTTTCCTAACTAATCAGTTGTGTTATGTACATGGGAGTTGTAAAATAGAGGAGTACTTTTAAAAATGGACATTTGTTTGCATTTCCAACCTGATTCGTTAGGGTTATCTCTGACAAACTTGAACTTTAAATGGCAGCTATAAAAGATGGGATAAGAGGCATACACACAGAAATCCATTCCAAAAAGTTGTATGAATGCTAAGGATTGCCTCAGGAAATTATAATCCAGAAGGTAGGGAGACTTCCAAAAATGCTCATGCTAACAATGATAATAAAATAGGAATGGTCTTTTTTACATACGTAGGGAACAAGAATGAGGAAGGGATTGGTCCACCTCACAGAACAGACAACATAAAGTTAACAAATGATAGAAAACTAGTGTGCTTCTGTTTCACTCCTATCTTCTATCAAAGAGAATTAAACTGAGAAAGGTGGAAAAAACACGGTTAAGGGAATTGCAACTTGAGATAGGTGAGGAGAAAGCAAGGTGCCAAGATGCTGTGGCATGAGTTCAAGTCTCTTGGTCCAGAAAAATTGCACCCGCAGCACTAAAGGAACTTCCAGCTGTGCACCTGGAACCAGGTTAGCAGTCTCTGTAGAATCCTCAATAGGAGCAATGCCAGAAAACTCATGAAAGTTAAACGTTGTTCAAAATTTTTAAAAGGATAAAAGTAGACATCAGGAAGCTTGATTTTTATACCTTTAAAAATTCCGGAATTTATTGTTAAATTGTTTGAAAAAAACATTTTGAAAAGAAGCAAAGATCGTTAGGAAGCAGTAGAGGTTCACCAGGAATAAGCTGTACACCACTAGCACAGTTTGTAGTCGCACAGAAATATTGTAGCAAAGGGAATTAAGTCGACAACAGTGGATTCCAGTCCCTCCACTTCCTGTGGGACTGTGTTCACAGACACAACAGGACAACTTGTACTATAGCACAGAGCCACATTAGGTGAACATTTTTATACAAACTTGTATAAAACACTTAAGAGCCTTACGGATGATTAAGACAGTAGAACATGGTGATTAGAAGCATAGATTCTAGAGCTAGACCATCTGGTTTTGCTGCTTACTCCGTGACTTTGGGCAAATCATGTAATTTCTCTGCATCTTTACATCTTAAACAGGAATAGTAATAGTATCTACCTCATAGGTTTGTTGTGAAGGCTAAATGAATAAATGCCTGTTAACAGTGTCTGGCACAAAATTAGGATTGCGTAAATGTTACTTTTTATTGTCACTGTTATTATGTCTCAAATTAAGACAAAGTAAAGAAACACAAACTTTAGAAAACTACAATATACAAATACATTTGTTTTGATTGAATGAATAAAAACAATTAAGTAGTACTGATTAATGAATTGATATCAGCATTATTTATTCATTTATTTAAATGAATGGTGGTGAGTACCTAGTATGTGCCATGCACTGCAGTGGGCACTAGGGACACAGATGGAAAGACAAAGTCATAGAAGGACTCTAATGTCCTAACAAACCCTTTGCCCTCTTCAATGTTTCCAGCATTGAGTTATATGCAATGCAGGCAGGTTTTGAGAACTCAGAATAATACACAGCTAGAATGGAGGACAAATGCGTTGGGTGGTGAATCAGAATAGAAAGATAGTTTGAAAATGAAACACAAGTCTAAACTAAACTAAAATTTAATAGAAATAAAGCTAAATAATATTTATATTTGTAAATATAATTTTAATTGAAAATAGGTACTAATGCAGACAGATTATAAATTAGAAAAGCAAAAAAAGAGAGAGGAAATAGTCTTAACCTCCATAGTATTACCATGTTAGTGTATATCCCTATAATCTTTTTTCTATACGTATATAGGTATGAATATCTTCACAATATATATATGCACACATATTCATATACATGTGTATATACATGTGAATCCATTTAAAAATAATTTGCAATATGCTTATTTCATCTAAAAATTAATATATTTTCATATCATTAAATAGCCTTCAACATAGTGTTTACCAGTACCGAGCATTCCATTCCACCTATACTCTCACAAAAAACCTACAGATGTAGAGACTGACTGCTGAATATCACAACCATTCCTTTCCTTCCTGTGCACACAGCTAGACTACATTTTTTCAACCTCTTTTGCCACTAGGTGCAACTCTGTGAAAAAATTATAGGCAATGGAAAATGAATAAAAGGGATGAGAGCTTCCCATGTGTGATTTTTCTGTGCACTTTCCTATTTCACCATGAAGTAACTTTGGAAATCACAAGTAAAAAATGATAAAGCTACAAGATGGAACGATCCTTAGACCTGAATCATCACTGAATGGAAAGACTTTACATGAATGAGAAATAAACTTCTTTCATCTTTGAGCCATTATCCAGTTTGGGGTTGGTTGTTACAGCAACTGATATTACCTTAACTAATATATGAGGAGTGTACCATGTCTCCTTTCCTACCCAAAAAAATAGGTATTACAAGTTTTAAAACTTTGCCGACTTTAACCTGATAAATGCTGTCTAGTGAACTGATAAAATGCTATCTAGCTGTTACTTCACTATGAACTGCTTTGATAATTAGAGAAGATGACATAGTGGGGTGGGTGGCGTGTCGTAAATGGTGAACAATTTCAACATGACAAAAGACCCAAGGGATTTGGTTGATTAAGTATACAAGTGGCATGGGAGATTGCTGCTTATAACAAGGGAGGAAATAACCTTGCGAAATTGTCCACCAGTCAGACCAGAGCTGGACTTCAGATACAGACACCACTTCTCAGAGGGGACACCAGTGAGCTATACATTATTTCATTGAGGAGGACCAGCATATTTCTCATGGAATATAGATGTCTTAAAGAGGTGGGGGTGGCAGGACTCAATAACAGTAATGAGGGTGACACAATAGGCACCTCTCTTGGGATGGGTATACTAACCATTACCTCATCACGAAAAATAGCTAACTTTACTTTTATGTTGGGTATTATGATTTAAAACTGAAGAAAAACAGAAACCACGGCTTATTGGACAGATAATATCACACTCTAAGTGTATTAAATTTGCACCAGTCCCTCTTCCCGATAAACCACAAAACACATACAAAAGTGCAAGCACACGAGCGCACACACACACACACACAAATCACACCTTCTATTAGCATTTATTGGAAGAAGTTGACTTTTCAAGGACAGAAGCTAATAATGAAAGCTAATCTTTATTAAGGGCATAGTTGGTGCCAGACTTCATTCTAAGTGCTCTATATGTACGAACTGATTTGCAATTCACAACAATTCTTTAAGGTGAATTCTATTATTATCTTTATTGCATGGATAAGAAAACTGAAGCACAGAGAAGGAAGTAATTTGCCTGGTATCACACAGCTAGTGAGTGGTGCAGCTGGGATTTGAACCATGCATTCTGGCACCATAGCCCATGTAGTTAAACCACAACTTTAATGTAAGGCTGAAAATTGAAACCTCAAAAGTAACTCAAAAACAGAAGCAATGTATTTTCAGGGAAAAGAAATTGGGAAAACAATTGTGAAGGAGATTCCCAAACTTTTTAAATTGGACTTCTTAATAAAGCATTTCAACAGGTTCATTGACTTATTTGTAAGAATGAAATTCTTTAAGTAAAATCACGTCATGAAAATATACACATATAATTCTCTTTAATTAAAGAAATATGCTATAATTCTAGAAACTAGGAATATTTTCCTAATACCTGGACATAACTTTTTCGACTTTGCAACACAGGAATAACAAAATAACTTTTTCATCTGTATAATGGATTATTTGTGCTTACTTTCCTCCTATAATGTTATAAAATTATATACTTAAAATTATATTTTTAGTTTTCAAATTAAATTGACTAAATTAGTCTGTCATTTAAGAAAAATAAAAGTCCGTGCCCACATATTCCTGATCTGCTATCACACCTTTTGTCAAATGATCTATCTCAGAAGCATTGCCTTGTGGTTGCAGGACAGAATTACCTTTGAATCTCAATGCCTGTATAGTCTGACTGTACTGCTGCCTCCAGCCTTTTACCTATAATCCATTCTGTATCCAAATGTGAAAATAATTTCTTCCGATTTCCTGCTCCCTTTCTTTTTTTTCCTAAACAATGATTTATATACGCATCCTATTTTCTTCTTTACCCAAGTTTCCAATGTGGGTTTCAGATTCTAGCTAAGACAATTTAAGAGTCACATTCCTACAGTCTTTCTCTCCTTTTATATACTTTTTCTTACTCTCCTGTGTATCTATAATATGGTTCTTTCTTCTTTATAAAAAATCCAAATCAAAACTTACCTTTCTGGAAAGGCTTGCTTGTATAATTCATTGGCCATAATCCTATCTTTACTCTTTGTTATCTCAGACTAGATATCTCTATTTGTCTATGTTGATCAAGTTTTATTACTACAATGTTATTGTGATGATGATCTTGGATGGACCAAGACTTAAAATGTTGGTCAGTGGTCCATTTGTTTCAAGTAAGACTTGATGAAACCCAGAGACATATTTAGAGGTAAGTGGTAGAGGAGTGCAAATTCCACAACATTTTAGATCTACAAACATTATTCAAGTTGGAATTATTTGGTGTTTCCCTGGAACTTGGAAATTATCACATTATCCTTTGTGTTATAATTAGATTATAAATAACTATCGGCTCAGAGATTTACACATAGTAGGTGCTCACTAAATAAGTTTGTAATTATATTATAATTGTTTCATTATAATGAACATTTAAAATTAGGAATCTATCATGTGTGGTTACATACTTTTAAGGAAACTGTGCTTTTAGATACAGATTATAACACCAGTAGGTTTCTATGAAAGTAACCTACATTTACAATGATTTGGACCAATAAGAACTTTATAATAATATGAGATATAATCTGTTATAAAAGTAATAATACAAACCAAGAATTAAGAGGAATCTCAACTGATCATTTCTTTTGTAAGCTCCTCATTGCAAATAAAAACATGCAGTTAATTTTGCCTTTGTTTCTAATTCAATAGGGAACATAGTTATTTAAATATATACTTTTCTGAAGTGAATATAAATCAATATTTATAAATATTTTCTCTTATATTTATAAATATATTTATATTTATAAATATAAGAGAAAATGATTTCTCATATTTTAATTTTTAATTTTTTAAAGTGAGACATCTCCTAGAACAACTCACTATATTGATTTTTTCCTTAATAATTCCTTCTCTTGTTCCTGAAAATTATGTTCATAAAATATGCATGGTTCGAATTAACTATTTACATATACTCCAAAATCAGAATTTTGATCCTAACTCTGGCCTGCTACTATGGAAGTTACCAATTGAGACTCGAAAGAGAAGAGAGCCAGAAAGCTCAAAATACTGAAGGTCTTTTTATATGAAAGCAGCAATATCAACAAATTCTTATTTCTTCTCTAAACTTTTTTATCTCTTATAAGATTTGCATTAAATAGGGAGAGACTATTTTAGAAGATTACATTGTCTATTTTTTAAATCTTTGAAAAAATACAAAGAAATTTTTCATTTCTACCCAACATTTGAATAGAAATACCCGATATATGCTGATACATGTGAGAAATAGAAGACGCACATTAATACGTACATACACTAATCGTTTCTTTACATCCCTCTCCTCTTTCAGGATTTGTCTCCTATAAGATAATGACCAAATGGCAGATGAGAAGAATATTAACTGCATGACACTCCCTATGTTTCAGGAAATGTGCTAAATGTTTTCATATTTTTATTGTCGTGACGACTCTTTGATATAGGTATTATTTTTCTAATTATTACAAATGAGGAAATTAAGGTCTCATTATTGATGTCATAAAGAAGATAAGTGATCAGGCAGTATTAGAAACAATAGCTGTTTTTTCTTCCTCTGTTTCCTTAAGAGTTTAAAGAAAAAAACCTCAATCTCGTTTGGTTAATAGACTGGGGTTAATAACTAGAAGCCTGTGGAAAAATTTCTAGGGAGATTTCTAACATAGGAAACCATGTTTGGTTTAACCATCATTCTCCAGTCAGGGGGCTGGGAGAGGCCTTTTAGTTCCTTTTGCCTCTTTAAAACACAACTTCATGTTCCCTGAGAGACTGTGCTTCAACTATTTTAAAATATAGATTTCTATACTACTATACTCGTAAAATTTTGAGTACCTGATATCAATAAAAGATATCATAAGCTGTCTATACTTGAGAATCACCAACTTGGAAAATGGCTTCAGATGTCTTTAAAGAAAAAAACTCTAGGTTAATACAAAAGAATAACTGAAATGTGTTTTATTAGAGTTAAACAAAACTGTGGGAACTTTACCGCAAACTTGCTGAGGAAAGACCAGGTACCAGATTTAGACAAGTCACAACATTTCTGTCCCTCTTAGTGCACAGAGCGGTGCAAGGGTAAATAGGAGATTCTCAACGCTGCCTCTTCATCTATGAGCCAATATTCAGTGACCCACGGTGATATCTTATGAGAAACTGGGGGGAGGAACAATTGTATTGGAGAGTTTGGGTACAAAACACGAGAGATTAAAGGCTCTTTGAACCTTGTTCCTTATCACAAGAACCACCTGACCCGGCAGGATTGAGTAGAAAAGGAAAAAGTGTTCAACTATATTGAACACTTTTTATTTGAACAAGTTTTTATTCCGGGACTGAGAGAGTTTAAACCCCTTGGAGTTAGGGCAAGAAAAGGCAAAAGATTCATAAAAGAATCATTAAATATTTCACTTTTGAAGATGTATGTGATGCCTTTATGTCTGTGAGGAAGACGTCATTGATATTCTTGGCTCTTTGGACTAAGCGTAGGGGAGGTTTAAGTTTTAGAAGATGGTGCTCTCTGATGAGCAAAAAGCCAACTTGGAGGTGGTAAAGAGTTCAAGTCCATCAAATTATAAAGAGGAAGGAGAAGGGAGAGGATGAAGGGATCCATCCATCATGCACAATACAAATAAAGGGCTGTCACTCATTTTCTTAATGTCAAAAAAAAGAACTATTTAGCAATTTTTGACACCAAGAAAATCGTTTGTAATAGCCTTCTTCACTTTTCAATTCATCCTTAAATTTGAAAGAAAGGAAAAAAACCCATTCAATTGTTTCTATTATAAGTCAGTTCATCATTTATGAATCCATGTCAGTGTCTTACTTTTTTCAGTGAAATAGCTAATTCATATCGTATTCACAGTCACCACTTCACAGTGAATCACTGCTGTTTGATTTAGCCTGTCATCTGACACTGAGCATCTCGAAACCATTTGCATCACTCTTCTTGTTCTGATCTACACATACAGTAATGATTAGGAAGGTGATACCTTAAATTCATTTAAAATACCCAGTGAATTTAGAATATAATAATAAGACTAGAATAACCCATATTTCACTGGAAAAAAATGTGTTAAACTATGCGAACTAAGCTATAGCTATTAATTACATATAAAAATCATAATGACTTCAGAATAGAAATATAAAATATAACTTCTGCAAAAACATAAATTCCCATCGATATATTTATAACTACCTTATATAGAGTGTTCACACTATGAACTAAATGCTTACTATAGAAAATAGTTGACTTTTAAATCACAATTTTTAGTTCCAAACAGAATGCCCAGGAGAAGTTTCTTCTCCCCAAATACATCTGCAATTTTCAAGTCCTTTTAATTCATACCTTTAAATGAAAGGGTTGAGTATACAAGGTCAGTGAAATTGTTATTTATGGTTGAAATGTTTTTGCTACATCTATTTTAAGAAGGGTCATTTTTCATTTCATTTTTAAAATTGCTTTAAAGTGTTTAGCTGACTATACAAAATTACTCAATGTGCAACTAGCAATTTCCTCTATTTCTAAGCTCCAGGTAGCCTAAGAATTATATAAAATTTTATAATTAAGGTGATTAAGTTAAATTGTATCATTTAACTGTTCTTATGTTTATAGTAATCACCACTATCCTAATTATTTTACTATGACCATAAAAACATTTTCCTCTTAAATATGCTTTTTACCTCTTTATTCATTTTGGTTTACTTCTGAGGGAAAAATGCACATCAATATTTAAATCACTTATACAGACCTTTGTACCTCAATGCCAGTATTTTATGTTAAGATGGCCTATAGTTATGAAGATTCTTGTTTCGTCACTGAAACAAATATCTCCAAAGAATATCACTGCTCGCTGTCTCGTTTTCTCTTGGAAACGTACCTCTCAACTCAGTTGTTTTTTAAAAAAATTATAACTATTATTATTTTGCCTTTGGAGGTGCTACTAAATTCAAAATGCATACAATCTACTTACTAGTGAATATTTTCAGGTATTTAAATTCCCATTTTCTTTGCTGGTCGATATTAGCAACTCTTCTCTCTAAACTGAAAGAGCACATCCGCCTTGTCGTGCAGACCAGCAGAAGCTGCAGATATGTGAGCATCTAAACGCAGGAAGAAAGCTTTGCTGAAGCTAAACTAGAGTGTTAAGGAGACCTTCAGTCCTGGCAAGTGCTTGATTCCAGTAGTTGGGGAATTAACATACAACAGATTTAAAGATCAAAAAGAAAACATCAACAATTAAGCAAGATTTAGTGATTTCATTTAGAAATTGCAAGAATCGTGAAACTGGAAGTTTATGTATTTGTGATTCTTGACCTGTACCCTTTGTAGAATGACTTCAACTACTAACCCTCTTCTAAACCAAAGGAAATTTCAGAGTGTAACTCTTTACAAGTTAATATGAGAAGGAATCAAGTCTCAACCATATGAGAGTTTATCATAAGACTGGGGAAAATAGTCAAAACAATGACTACTGAGAAATTATTATGATTATTTTTATATTCTCAATATTACTGTCCAAGGTCTCTAACTATTTGGAGTAGAAAATTAACCAAAAGCAAACATTTCATATGTAGATAGACAAAAAATAAATGGCTAACCTTGACTTCCATCAGCACACAAAATTCTACATAACCAGTGACAGACTTCATTGTTTAAAGATTACTTGGGGATGATTAAGAAAAAGATGATGCAATCTAATATGTGATAAAGAGAGATATAATATTCTCTACTGGAAGGCATTCCTATCATGTCATATCAAAGTCTAGCAAAACGTTGAAAGTTAGAAATGTTATCAAGCATTAGCAGGCATTTAAAGAACGTCTCGAATATTTCTAGCATAAAAAAGTATTTCATGTGATGTAAATGAATGGTAATTTTCTGACTTTAAAAGAGAGCTGTGCCAGTACATTTCAGCGTTCTGGACCCAATTCTGCAAACATGGAGACGCTTTCAATTTGCTCTGCCTGCCTTCCCGCCTTAGATGGCTGCGATTGCAGCGAAATTAATCCATTTAAAAATCTGCGGCTTAAACTTAAGGATTTTCAGTTTTTTCCCCCTTCTCTCTTTTTTTTTCTTAGAATATCAATAAGTTCCAATTGAAGAGCGGATTCTTTTGCAATTCAGGCATGTGCCGGCGATAACGGGCGAGTTGGCATGAAGAGAGGCAGAGATGGATTAATTATGCAGAGAACATGGAAATTCTGCTTATCATCGGCTAGCAAAGGAGCCCGGCTCACATAATCAGCAAACGAAGGGAGAGGAAAAAATAACAATGCAATGGCACCTTCCAGCCCATCATCAGGATTTTTTCTACCCCCCTTGTAATTAAAAAATAACATACACTTATAGCCCTATCTCCTGT
This sequence comes from Tapirus indicus, assembly GCA_031878705.1. NCBI lineage: Eukaryota > Metazoa > Chordata > Mammalia > Perissodactyla > Tapiridae > Tapirus > Tapirus indicus. The sequence continues at coordinate 33,400,926 of CM062935.1, forward strand.
GCAGGCAAGGAGTGGATGTCCACAAAATAATTGCACTGGGATATTAGAGCTGGCAACATGGGCTGTCCATTCCTGCTTGCTCTCCCTCTCACCCTCTCTTTCTCTTTTGGCCTCTCAAGGCACTTTGCTTCTGAACCCAGTCCAAATCAGACGGATGTCTCAGGTGACATTCTAGCTCACTTTCCCCAAATCCCAAATTGGTACCTTATCATGATCCAAGCAAACACACATACATATATGATAAATATTTGAAGGGCTGACTCTGGAGGGAGGCTTTGGAACTGATCACCTGTGGACTCTCTTGTCAGTTTCATTTTTTGATGAAACTTGTCCAAGTAGCCTTCATTTTGCAAAGTGACTGGATTAAAATGGTGGACTGTGCAATGGCTGTGTTAATCTTCTCAAATGATTTAACTTATTTACAACTTCTTGTTTCTATTCTCTTTGCCAATTCATTTTATAAATTCGAGTATATATAGTTAATGATTGCAATGTGTGTGCCTCTAAATCAGAATTCAGAATTCTGTAATTCAGAACACTGTAAAATCTGACAGCTTAATGCATTGTATTTCTCTAAATGCCAAAAGAGACTACAATGAACCTAGTTTATTGCTTCAAAGAAAATAAAATTTAATCTCACACTTGTATCCATGTGTTTTCCAATTCTGAAAATTAGCATACAAACACGAATGTTAAACCACGATACTCCTGACTAAATGCCATCGAAGCTGGTTTTGCTGCTTTAATCATCACTCAAATTATTTGACCTAATTGCAAGCATAAGTCCTGAGACGGTCTGGCTGTGAGAGAGGCCATTTCTTCCTGCAAAAGTTGTCGGTGAGCTAGAGAAACAGAAACACGAAAATAAACCCAGAAAACAAAAACTATGCAACATATAAAGGAAAGATGTTCCAAAGTGCAGTAAGCTGGAATTAGAAAGCTGGCAGACTCTGGAAATGTAATTTATTCATAGAGTTCCACCAAAGCAGGGAACCAGTGTGGGGCGCAGTTTACACGCTTGTGGGAATGCTTTAAGTGACAGTGAGGGTAATAGATTGATTTCTTTAAACCAATTATTTCCATGTCTATGTGTATGGATGCACACACACTCTAGTCCATATGAGTATTAGCGAAAACAAAGACTGAGTAAAGGGATCAAGTGAGTGTTTGCAGATATTTGTGACTATTGCCTTTGTTAGTTCCTGAAGGAGTGGAGGGAAAATAAAATAAAAAATATTTACTCAAGTGGAGGGGGACAGGATTAAGGGTGAAGAAAGGCAGAGAAGAAAAAGAGAATCCCAATAAAGAGGGAACAAGAGAATAAAGAATATGGGGTAAAGAAAATTACAATCGTAACAGTAGAAATTATGATTTTTTATGTCTAGTTACATTGTAAATGTATACATACAAGGTATATTTTATACGAATTAAATATACAAATAGAAACATAGAGAAAGTAATTCAAATGCGTATCCCTACACCAAGAAATGCCCAAATGTATAAATTAGAAGACCACAGATTGTGTTGAGCAGAATGCAATTTAACAGGGATTTTGGAGCACAGTTATATCAAATAGGGAAATACAGCTGGAGGAATTTGGCCATCCACTACCATTGAATTCCTACTTTCCTACTGTTCAGTCGCCTCAAACACATTTAGTATCTCTTTGACTCGGCTTCTTATATCTACTCTTATTGTAATAAAATCTACCTCTAAGAAGTTCCTAGTTAAAGGTATTGAATAAGCAATGAGTAGCTATGAGTAAATCTTACTTGAACCAATTATCAGACCAAATCTGATTATTTTTGGTATTAGAAGGGGAGATGAAGTCAGAGTTAGCAAAGGTGATCCTGAAGTATTATATGAAGTTGTGTATTCTCCGCAAAATAAATGACTGGACTTTCAGGCTCCTGAGAAACGGTTATTCTTCTAGGGTCGAAATATAAAGAGCTGGTGTGATTCAGTCAGACACTAGAAAATGATTTCCTAGAGGCTTAGCAGATGTGCAGAGAATCATCTAAGTTAATCCCCAGGGTGGTGGTTCCTTAGATGCTGTCCTTGTTGGGTCCAGTGTTTCCTAACCCTGGCTGCACGTTAGAATCCCTTAGGGAGCTTTTCAAAACTTCTTATGCTTGAACCCCATCCTAGACTGAAATTTTAGGAATGGGGCCTGGATAAAGATATATAATATTATATTATATAATATAGAATGTGTTATTATGTTATATATTATTTCATCATATATGTGTTATTATCTATTATATATCTATATTCTACATCACATAAATATATACATTTTTTAACTTCCCAGGTGATTCTAATGTGCAGCCAGACTTGAGGACCAGCCTTTGCCCAGGTTCGTTCACTGCCCTCCACTGGAATCCATTTAAAAACCCAGAATATCATTAAGGCCAGGGCAGTCATCAAAGCAAACTGGACGGTGAGCCCCATGAGGGCAGGAGCCACGCTGCTTGTTCTCTGCTTCATCCCCAGCACCTAGCCCAGTCCTGTCATGTATGTTCTCAAAAATCATTTTGACTGGAAGAGTCAAGCAAACAGGAGCCAAAAATGCAGAGAGCTTTATGCCTGCCTGTAACCACAGCAGCTTCCTCTGCTCTACGTTCCAGCCCACCAGTCTTGACAGTTTGGAAGCATTCTCAAGGTTTGCTGAAAGCCTGTGCTTGGAACTTTATAGTGGTAGCATACTTCTATAATCTTTTATATATCCTGAAAACATGTCTTAACATCTTTTACAAGAGAAGGTAGATAATAGAATTCTCAGTAATCGTAACTGTAAATGGATTTGTAATCTACCCATGATTAAAATTATTTTCATCATGAGGTAGGATTCTCATTATTGTTGCAATTTTAATATTATCAACTCCAAAGTGTCTTGGTGATTGATAATATAGACAGCGAAACCCTATATTATAGTAATTAAATTTAAAATGAATCAGCCATCCTGATATGTCTCAGTACAGTACCTGATTATTTGAAAACAATTATCTTTGCACGTCACCTAATGCCGCACAGCACTTGGGCTTGCTACAAGGAATTGTTTGCTGTCACAAAGTTGCTGCAGAGTTGAAATGAACAGATACTGTGTCTTAGACAATTATTTTCTCTATTAAAATACACGACCACCACAAAAGTGAGCTCTAACCCAGTTGGAACGCAGGCCTGAATTAGGAAACCTTTGAACAAAACCTTCAGGCTGAAATGTACATTCATCACGGGTAAGTCTCTCTGACTTTAAAGGAAACCATTTCTTTAGGAAACCCCAGAAACCTCAAGAGAGTTCTCTGACTTTGAGGATGAGATTTTTCTTTTCTGATCAGAGCCAGGATGTAATGCATAACGCTTTCTTCATTGACAGATTTTCCTTCAAAGGAAATGGCTCTCTTTATAAATTAAATTAAATATTACTACATTTCCCAATGTTTTCTCTTACTTCCCTAGTTAAGATATTACGGGAGCATGCATTTCCCAACTGCAGGAAGGGACCCACTCTTCTGCTTCTCTTAATCTTATACTTTTTGCAATCCTTTTCAATAACAAGACTCTCCTTCACTGGCTGCTGTTTCCTACCACCCTCCTTGTACAAATTTTTGGGAAAAAAAAATTGGTACAAAAAAATTCTTCCACACTTGGTTCATTTGCAGATTTCACCAGGCTTGCAAAAAGCACACCTGTTGTGCTGTCTGGATTTCTTTTTCTGATCATAGGCTTCTGACAAAGGGGGGGGGGAAGAAAGATTTTTATCAAACGCTCTTCACCGGACAATGAATTTTCTTCACCATTTGAATGTATCTGTGGAATGCCTGAGTGATTCATTACAGCAGATTCTGAAGTATGACAATGGGCCGCAGAAATGACTGATGGTATCTTTTTCCTGATTTCATTTCCCTGATCCTCTTCATCCCTTGGCCTGTGTACCTCGATTAATTAGAAACCAGGGATTTTCACTCATCAGCTGATGGGTTTCATGCTCCACTCTGTCACAAATCTGCTGCCTGCACTATCTCTCTTACAGCCGGTGGCTGCTTTAAAAACTTTCCCTTCTTTTTTTTTTCTTTTTTTGAAGCCGTGCTTTGTGACTACAGGTTTAGGTCTTTTTAAAGATTCAGACATATTTTTTAAAAAGAGATTAAAATTAAAGTAAAGAAGATTCAAAATCTCTGATTAAGTTAATCCCTATCCAAATGATACTTGTCCAAAAATGAACTTTTTGAAGAGATAATAATATAAATGTTTCATAGCTCTCAGTTCTCTTAAGTTCTTTTTCCAAGAGATAATAATTGAAGTATTATGTAAAGACTGAAAATAGATATAAATATGATTTTTGTGTGTAAGCACAAAAGCACATATGTTCATTTCTCCTCCATTTTGGGGGATCTATACTATATTTTTAAACTCAATTGCATTCAAATTCTAGTTGAATATGCCATTTTATAACAGCATCCTGAAATAAATCATTGAACCATTATTGTTTCTGGAGGAAATATTTTATAATTGAAATATGCTACCCCTTAGGGTATATACCAAATTAAATCACATGATGATATAATCCCCAAGGAAGCACATCATAATTAAATAGTATTTAAAATGCAGGATATTTTATAGTAAAATTCTCCCTCTGAAATCTAAAATAATGCTTGATTCGAAGGTGAAAAACACATAAACTATTTTCTCCAAAGAAAAGTGATAGCTACCTACCAATACAAGATTATCTCTAGAATATTTTTCTCCATATTAATTGATTTAACATCAACTTTGAACCGAGTCCCAGAATTAAATGCAAAGCCTTCCATTTTAAAATGCCAGATCCATCAGACTTGGGGAGACAAAGTGATGAGGAGAAGTAGTGTGCATTTTCATAATTTTGCCTACAGTAGAAGATGGCAGGGCTTCAGAGACTTCATCCTGTAAGTAAGCTTTCTATGAATTTTGGAAGTCATAACAAGAGGAAAGAAATAGGAGTTTGTGGAGGAGCACCTACTCCCTGCTGAAGCCTTGACCTTCTTTCTATACCTGCCAAGAAAGAGCTATACACCTGGTGACTATTCAGAACAACCAACAAAAGCCCTGGTCAGTACTGAGGCCAAGCCTTATCTATCATGACTGCTCTAAAGAAAACCACTATTAAACTTAGCAATTCTTTTATTTTTGTTTGAGTGCAAAGCAAACACGGCAGCAGGAAGAAAGAGCTACTGTGTGTATGTTCCAGGGATATAAGAAGGGATACGCCCAATTATGCTATTAAATCTTTATGGCACGTTTATTTCCATGCATTGGAATCCCAATTACCAAAGATGCTGATTACACATCTCTGGTCAATAATGTGCGACACTATTGAATTTTGTTCCAGATGCAAGGCTAAATTTTTCTTGTTGTTGAACTGGTCTACCACAAAGACTTACAGATTTGAAGTAAAGTGGACTTTATAGGATTCAGATCAATTTCTCTTCCTGTTTTGTATTTGTTAAAGCCTTAGTAATATTGAAGATGGACACAAGAGAGAGCTCAGGAAAATACACCTTGAGCTTACATAGATGTGAAGTGAAATTCATTGTGTTTTGAAGTTATTGAAACCTCTTGTTAAATCATATTTGGCTTTGAGGAGAAATAAAAAGAATCATATCAAATTTCAAGTAAACCTCCAAAGAAATTAGGAAACAGGTAAAGAAAAAAGATTGTTTTATTTTAAAAAAATCTCTGCTTTTGTAAATTTATATTTTCAATATTGAGTGTCACCTGTTACTTACACCTCACCTTAAGAAGAAGAAATCACTGTCGTTATGGTAGCAGGGCTTAAAATGCTGCCTACATAATAGACTTTTCTTTAGCAGTAATGCAAAAGAGCTATGGAACAGTTGGAGAGTATTTTATTTTAACAAAAACACAAGTGTGCTGATAATCTGGAGTATCAGGCCCATCTGTAAATTTCCCTAATTTGCTATGTCTTTCCTTAACACTACCAATATTGTGATAATGCCACATGCTCTTGAGTACCTGCTAGTGCCAGGCACAGGGGCTAACAATCCTGAACAGACACAGTAGCAGACATAGGCCTGTAAGTCTGTGGACCATGGCATTGCCTCCGACCGACACTTTACCTTAGCCATCTCACAGTATTTACTTGTGACAGTCCAGGAGAGTCACCAGTTTAGATGGTGTGTGTCTAATCTAGTACATTAATTCCAATCTATTCTTTCCTTTCCCTGGAATGTTGCTTCTAAATATAGTTTTTCAAAATAATGTAATAGACTAAAATTTACTATCTGATTGATTACCTCTGAGATACCATGCCTGGAAGGTATTTTTTTCCTTTTAATATGGCAAATTAGAGATGAAGAAATGGAAGCATTCTCAAAGTAATTACAGTGAGTGATTTTACCAAACTTTGTTGACCTACAAGCAAGTGTAAATTAAAACCAGAGATTGCATCAAATGAGAATTGCTGGTCAAAATAAGAAGGCTTTACATTTATGTAATGCCAATGCACCATCAACCCCAAGCATTTTAACAACCATTTGCCTTATTCTTTCAAGACCTGTTAAAGTGACTGAGTAACAAAATAATGGGCTTGGGTACTGTGTGAAAAATACTCAGATATTCATATGCATTGAGCAGTGCGCCAATGAAGACAGTCTACATTTGTTGTTTATAATCTTTGTTACTTTCCTGGGCTATAAGTTCACTCAGGAAGTATGTACTGAATACAGAGATGAACAAATACAGTGAGTGCTTTCAATATTGCGGTTTTATGCTAAGAACCATCAATATTTTCGTTAAAAATTAAGTAAGAAATCTTAACTGTATAACTAAAATAGGGATGGCAGTAGTAGTTCTCTACCAAATTTATCATTCTAATATTTTGGAAATTATTTTCATGATCTTTCACAATGTCTTTATCATGCTGACAAAAGGTTTCTACTATTAAATAAATCAGATTTATGTGAATCTAAACTCTCAGTCCAGACTTCGAAGTTTCTCTCATTTGGATTTACCAAGCCTTTTCAACCTTAGTTTCAAGGCTCCTCATTAAAGTATCCACTGAACCAGGGTATCTTGAAAACCTAAGCTGGTTTTCTTTGGTTATTCTATACTACTAGCACCCAGCACAATGTATGATCCATAGTATAATATTTTGTTGAGCCAAAATAAACACAATTCCACTTGAATCACGCTGGCCTTCACTCTGTCCTATGAACCCATGTCTGCCAGTTTTAGATCTCTTACTGGGAATGTGTTTCTGTCTTCATGCTGCTAACTTACTCATTCCTTTTTTAAAAATTCACTTCCAGTAACAATTGCTTCCCCAATCCTCATTATTTTTCTATTCCTTCATCGCTCATTCATCAAACATATATTTGACAAACACTTATCCTAGGCCAGTCCAAGTTGGGTGTTCAGTGAGATGTGGGTCCAACACTTGAGGAGCTTGTGTTTTTTTATTTAAAAAAAAAATTTTTTTGAGGAAGATTGGCCCTGAGCTAACATCTGTTGCCAATCTTCCTCCTTTTTCCCTTTTTTCTCCCCAAAGCCCCAGTAGATAGTTGTACATCCTTCTAGCTGCTCTGTGTGGGACACTGCCTCAGCACAGCTTGATGAGTGGTGAGTATGTCTGCGCCCAAGATCTGAACCCGTGAACCCCAGGCCTCCGAAGCAGAGTGCATGATCTTAACTGTTGCACCATTGGGTCAGCCTGAGGAACTTATGTTTATTCAACCCAACTTAACGCTTTAACCAGTTTATTGTCTTGACCACTATTATTCAATATATATTGGTTTTCATCCCCTGAATAGATTATAACCACCCTGAAGTTAGGCAGCAGGACCCCGTTCTTACTTCCCCAGTATCTCTGCCCACCTAGCTCACTGGTGAGTAGAGGAAATGTTCAGTAAATTATCTACTGATTGAATTCTCTTTTCAATTCTAAGGACATATTTAGAAGTTTATCACATTTCAAAAATAAATTCAAAATTGGACACTAAATTTGACCCTTCTGTTAATTATCATATTTACTCTCTTATTCTCTGCTGTTTTCACTATGACTTGGAGATTGGGAATCCTGCCAGCATCTGGATTTTCCCCACCTTCAGTAACCCTCGTTAATCTTTGATTATGGTCCCCGTTTACCAGAAGCACCCAAATTACACCACAATTACTAGGAATATTAATTGGAAACTAGATTTTCTACTTTGTCTCCCTTTATTTGCAAGTCCTTAATGGCTTAAACATGGGATTACTTTCAGGGTAACAGCAGAAAAGGACCAAAAAAATAGAAGAAAGAAATGAGTGGGTGGTCAAAGAGGAACATTTACATTTATGGGCTTCTTTTATTTCCAGACTCAGATTCAGACATTAGACAAAGCTTTGTCCCAGAGGAAAATGATGAGAAAGATGCTACCATCCCAGATTGTGCTACCCATTCCCTCCAAAGTGAAGCCTCCCTGAGAATCACCTGGTCCTGACTCAGGCACTGCAAGGATGTAGCAGAGACATGGGAAAGAGGGTGCTGTATAAAGCAGCTTAGCTGTGATCAAAGGACAGATATATACTTGCTTTCATTTTCCTTCCCTCCAGCCAGTGGCAAGCTACTGCTGCAGCTTCTATTTACCTTTTGTTAGGTCTAATGAGGACATTATGTTTTTCCGAAGAGATCTCTTAAGGCTGTTTTAAGGGAGGAAAAGAGTCATGAATGAGAGATAAGCATTATAACAAAAAATATTTCCTTTATCTTTTAAAATATTTTTTGTATGTTTTTGAGAGATTGAAGGAGAAGAAAACACACAAAAAATTTCCCTAGAGTAGAATTTTGGATCATTGTTGTGCTTGATTACATATTTCTACAACCTCTGTGTTCTTGATTAAAGAAAAATGCATTCTTTTATATTTTTAAAAATGGAAACATATATCAAAATTTGGCCCAAGTTTCATAGCAGGAATGAGAGAATAAGTCAATTCTAAAACTGTGAGCCACCTGCACCCCTTATACTTGAAAAGTATCTTTAAATCAGAGGCTTTCAAAGTATTTCTTTCTTGAAGTTGCATTGATTTCTTCTTAACTTTCCATTCTGGCCTGGATGCCACATCCTAGCATTCAGCCAGGAATGGTTGGATATGTATAGCAGGGACTCAAGGTTGGTGCAGATGAAGGCAGAAAGTTAAATCAAGACTTTCCCAGCGCGGTGAGCGAGGGGTCCAGATGATCTGTTGCAGGAATGGAAACTGAGTCTGGCAGGAAACACCTAAGATCCAAGGGGCATTCATTCAGGGATCCCCAGAGTGCTACAGGAAATATTTTGAAAGTAAGGAGGAACTGTCTTCCTCACAGCCTAACTCTAACCCTTACTTTTTATTGAAGTTTCAGTAAGATTTCAAGGAGGAAGAGGAGGGAGAAGAAGGGGAAGGAGAAAGAGAAGTAGTTGCTGTTTGATAATCACTTGATAAGAGAATTAGTTTTCTTGAGAACTGGAGGGAGTCTCATTCACAATATGTCCCCTGTGCTTGGCATAGTGCCTGGCACATGGTGGCCATTCAATGTATATTTATTAAACAGATGGATGGATTAGTCAATGAAAGAGTGTCACAGATCAGTTGATTATGTATTATATATCGCAATAGATAAGCAGAGTACAATAGTTGGTTAGTGGATCCCTTGAAAGGCAGGGAGACAGACTGTTAGTGCCTGGAAATTGGTTGATAGGAAACAAGGTCCTAATCATTAGAGCAGAAATCTGGTGCCAGGAAGAGGGACTGGGCAGAGGAAGGCAGGCCTCAGTCCTAATGGATGCCTGGATCCTTGGGAGTGAGCTAGAAGGGAAGAAAATAACAGCTAACAAAGCACAAATCTGGTTGGGGGCTTGGCAGCCAGATGGGAACTCCATTTTCAAAGGTGACAATGGGTTACAGGCAGGCTTTTAGAAGGAGGACTCAGGTATTCAAGTCTGGTCCTCCTAACTCTGGTCAAGGTTAGTTCTGGTAACTGGGGCTAATTGGTGAGTAATCTCAATCATAACTAGACTTTGGAGGCAGAAGCTAAAATACAACCTGGGTTTGCACTGAATCTTTTTCTCCCAAGTTAGGAGGTTTTTTTTTTTCTAAGTTTGTTCAGCAATTTCTTTTATCTTTAAAAAGGTTCAACCGAGGAAAAATCACAGCTGAGTGAGGGAGAAGGTGACTTTTAGAGGTAGGGAAAAGGGTAGCTGGAGTTCCAAGAGGCATTCCAGACTGAAGAGTTTGGATGCTGCTGATACAACGCCTACTAGGTAATCTTCCACATTCACATTTCTTACAAGTGAATGAAATAAATTAGCTTACTTGACAAAACGTATGATCATCCAAAACAAAATGTTCACCAGAGTGCCATGAAATACAGAGATTTCTCTTCCAATGTATTAAATAGTACAGAGTTTATTGAGGAGAGAATTAAGATTATTGTGCTTTTATTTAATTAATTTTTATTATAAGATTTCATGAACTCATGATAAAACATTTAAACGGTAGAAATAAAAGTAAACATGATATTCTCCATTTGGCCAGTACCAGTCACAAGAGTGTTAAAAAGCATCTTATTACATATGGTTTTAGAAACATTCTGTGCATATACAAGCATATATACATTCACACTTTTCTTACACAACAGAACCATGACATACTCAATGTTTTGCAATTTGCTTTCTGCAAGTAATATTTCTTAAACTTCTTTCTGTGTAGCCACATATAGATCTGTAGATCTACCTTATACATTAGGCCTCATAGTACTCCATTTTTGTGTATATTATGTTGCAATGAACATTTGTTAGCATATTATTTATGTCCTCTTATGTGAGTGTGCCTGTAGGATAAATTTCTAAAATGAAATTTCTGGGCCACAAGGATATAGACTCTTACTCGTGGATGTCACAATAATAAATAGAATTTTTGGTATTTTTGTTTCTGTTTCATTTTATGTGTGTGTGTGTGTGTGTGTGTGTGTGAGGAAGATTGGCCCTGAGCTAACATCTGTTGCCAATATTCCTCGTTTTGCTTGAGGAAGATTGGCCCTGAGCCAATCTGTGACCATCTTCCTATATTTTGTATGTGGGTCACCACCACAGCCTGGCTTTTGATGAGTGGTGTAGGTCCACGCCTGGGATCCAAACCTGTGAACCCAGGCTGCCAAAGCAGAGTGTGCCGAAATTAACCACCAGGCTGGTCCCTCTATTTCGTTTTATAAAATGATAAATATATTATTTTGCAATGCATGTAAACACATTAATACTTTTGAAACTATTCCTTTTATTTATAGTATTAAACCAGACAGCACCATGGCTAATTAACCAATATAACATCCTTTCTAAGGTAGCATCAAAATATACATTTTGAATTCCATCTACAACTGCGGAGAAAAATAGAGACACTACTAAAGTAACATCTTCTACTCTTGAAAACACAAATTATTTACAGCTGAAAGTTGGTCTCAGCTTTGAAGGTTAATGCTCTCTGTCAGTCAGAGGAAAATAATTGTCTTCACTTTTTAAGTCTACAAAAGTCTCTCTTTCTCTCCATCTCTTTTAAGGGGTGGGTGTGAGGTCAAATCCAAGATAAAACATGGGATAAATCTTGCCCTAGAATAACAAAGTGAGAAGCTAGTTCTGAAAGGAGGAGAGGCAGAGGGAGTTGATGGTAGCTTGAGTGACTAAACTTGATCCCTTAGCAAAAGTGGGGTCTATAAGCTCTTAGACTTGGCTTCAGCCAACTAGGGAGAAGTAGCCCCACCTCTCTTGCAAGAAATGGTCCCATCCCCGAACGGATCATATAAATGGTGATCCTTGGTAAATGGAGGTTTCCCTATTTTCCCCCACATGGAAAGGATGATGCCATCATCCTGGGAGTTCAGGAAGAGAGGAACAACAAATGTTTCCTTGCAGTGGACAGTATTAGGGATCTTGGCAGTGGTAACAATAACCTGGAATAGCAGCAAAAGAAAACAAGCAGAAGAAAAAGCTCCTTATATGGACCTGCACTCTTGTGATCCTAAGCAGAGCGGTTGACAGTTATAACAGCAGAAGGAGAGGGGGTGGGCTTCAACAACTTGCCACTATGAGTGCCTCCATCTAGCACTTACATTGCTACAGAGACACTATTGGTTTTATTGTCATTGGTGAAAAATTACCTATAGCTTTCTCTATGTAGGTGGAGGTGTTGGGAAGTGTTTTATATGCACCATGTATAAATATTATATATTTATTACACACATATGCTGTACAATCTTTGCCAACCATGGTTTTGAAAATTTCACATACGAAAAATCCAAATTTTCATATGTGATGGTTCAGATGTGTGTTTGGAAGTAAGAGAACACAATAATATTGTCTCTCTTTTCTCTCCCCAGTACACTGCATGGTTAAAGAGAATTGTTTTTTTAGGCAAAAGAGAATCTGTTTCAACGGCCAGAAGCCCAGGTCCAGGAAAATGTGTCCCCAAGCACTGCATTCATTTACAAAGGACCGACTGAGATTTGTGAAAATGCAAGAGGGTAAATGAGACGCAAAAAACATTTAATATTATCCAAAATCAAGCGTGTCATTAAGGGACAAAATTGTCACCAGTGAAAATGGTCAGTCTTGTTCAGATTGATTGATTACTAATAATTAAAAATATGTCTCCGTAGTGGATTTTCACAATTTCTTTCCTCTCTGCAGCATTAGTTTTTTCAGTCTGGATGTTTTACTGTGACATCATACATCAGGTGTCCTCAGATTCTACTTCTCAGGATTTACTTTTTGTGTGTGTGAGGAAGATTGGCCATGAGCTAACATCTGTTGCCAATCTTCCTCTTTTTGCTGAGGAACATTGGCCCTAAGGTAACATCTGCGCCCATCTTCCTCTATTTTTTTTGTATATGGGATGCTGCCACAGCCTGGTTTGATGAGTGGTGCATAGGTCCAAGCCCAGGATCCGAACCTGTAAACCCTGGGCCACCTAAGTGGAGCGCACGAACTTAACCACTATACCATCAGGCTGGCCCCCAGGATTTACTTTTTATGGTCATAGAGCTTTTAGAAACTAGGACCTTAGTGAGACTGGGTCTCTCTGACCTTCTGTAGCCCTCACCTTGCCTGTTCTTTCTGCCTTGAATTACTCCATCTAAGTAAGTTCAGACAGCCCTCCAATCAACCAGCAAGTTCAAATATAGTTATGACAAATGCAGGGTCTGGAAACCCTGCCTGGTAATTGGCTTTGAAAGAGACTTAAAGCTTCTTGCAGAATCAAGCCTGTTGTACTGGGACATGTAGGGAGGGTGATACCAATTCCATGACTGTCCACTTCAATTCAGAAATGAGAAACACACTGCACATTCTGAATTCGCTTTTAATAAAAATGTGTTTTTACCCAGTGTACCAAAACTTACTTGATAAGTCCTCCAGCTTACCCAGTATTGTGGAGAAATCCCAGACATTACTCTATAGAGTTTTCATCTCATCCAGATAAATTATAACTTCCTGCATTTCAGCATGAACTCTGCATGAAGGCAAAGCCCACCGTAGGTCCATTGCGACCGCTACAGGAACATTCTTCTACCCCGAAGTGGGGCTCGTTATCATTTACTGTGAATAGACAAGACTCCCTTCCATTTCCACACTTTTAAAAGCATGTAAACTCTGTCCCTATTTAAATATGTTCTCATTTTAATGGCATGCCAAATCTAAAATGATAGAAAAATCATTCCAAAGTATTCCAGTGGGGTTTTTTTTTTGTTACCTCCTTTGTGTTCAGAGGCTACACAGCACCTTTCTTGTACAAACAGATTTTTCTTTTTGTCTACATAATAGTCCTTAGTTTACTCCTGTTTATTCCTTCCAAATTAGCCATTAGGGAACATTTCCAGAATCTCCAAAATTTTATGAGCTCTATACCTTGGCCTTTTGCCTCTAAATATAGAGATGTGCTCGCTAAAGGAGGTTTTAGGGGACCAGGCGAGGTTTGGGGTCAGTGAGGAGTCCGGTTCTGTATTTTTCTAGGTAGAGTAGAAGTGAATGTGAAATGAGGTTTGTACTTATAGGATGATAAGTTTTACCTTTTGTTTTTTTACCCGGTTCTTTAGGTGCTTGTTGAGAGAAAGCAAAACACTCAGAATCCTTATAATAAAGTATCTGTCTTGCTTGAAGGCTATCTTAGACAGTAGGCCACTACGAGTGCCTCAAGGACCTTGTTATAATACAATTGCATTTATAACACGCCCCCGTGCTCAAAGCTCTCTGCTTCATTGACTGTCTGGGCTCCATGTTGGGACCCATCAACAACATTCCTGCGGATCTGAACAGGTTATAGTTTTATATATTAAAACTGCAGAGAAACAGGGCATTTTCTTTGCTGGCACTGTGTAGAAAATATCAGCTTGTTTTCTTTAACTGTTATCCTATTTATTTCACAGCCAGTCATAAAATATGGGCTGGCTCCTAACTACTCCCACACAATATGAGAGCTTGTTTCCAAAGAGCAGAGAAAATTGACCAAGATCCATGGTTAGATGACAGACGGATTCTGTCCCATTGCCAGACACATGAAATTACAGGTGACACCTGATATATGATAATAAAGAGTACCTAGCCAGTAATCAACCCTTGGCCTTTATTTTTGTGATGTCATCAGCATGCAGGTGGCTTACCTGAGATCCTGAATAAAATACTGAGCATTGTCAAGGGGCTCACATGGACAACATTTATCTCCTCATCTGTGTGATTTCCAGTGTGATGACTTTGGACTACAGCCATTTTCATATCTGTCTTGGTTTACAAAAAGTTATCAGAAGGTTGTCTGTAATCTTATTTATTCAGCTCTGTCCTTTGTCTTAAAAAATCTGGAGCCAATAAGACAGTTCAATTATATCATTAATTGTAATATCAATATCTTTAGGGCTAAATTTACCTGCTTTGTAATATAATCAGTAAGAAATATGAAGTGTCAAGAATATCCACATATCAACCTGGATTTTGATTGTTCATGGTGTTCAGATGACAAACTCCTGGATTTGTTTATTTTATAGGTTGTTTCCTACAATTTGGTGGCATACTTAAAATATGCCTGAGGAAGTGGTGCTTTTCCTGTGGCATTTGGGAAGTGGGGCCGTTAACCTATTCTTAATTTCGACTCAGTTCAGCTACCTCTCTTTAAAAATACAAGAAGTTCATTTAACTTGAGGTCTCATAATAAAACAGGCACACAAATTTTTGATAAAAGATTCGTTAAGAAATAAACTCAACCTCCTACAAGAGAGTTATGTCATGAATTATGAACAGTTTGCTGAACACCTAGCTCTCTTCAGGTAAAATAACCAGCACTATTGGGAGCACCCAAAGAACCAAGTACAGGTTCTGTGTATGACCATTAGCTGGTTTAAAGCTCACAAACCTTAGTGAGGTGGTTTATTTTATTATTGCCAATCCATCAATAAAGAAAGAGAGGTGCAGAGGTAATGTTAGATACTCGTTTGCACAACTATAATTAGCAAGACCAAAATTAAATTCAAGCCTCACTGATTTCAAAGCAATATACCTAACCAGTACATCATACTGCTCATAAATAATACATAGGTAGAATAAGTGGTTGTCAGATGTTATGTTATAATCCCTTCTCACTAAGATCTGAGTGAATCTCCCAGTTACAGGCATTAAAGGAAGTATGTTGTCATGGTCCTTTCTTCCATTATCATCCTGCAGTTTTATTGTTCACTCCTTGTCTTCTATGCTCCATACCAGTCCATAGCCTATGCCGATCTGGTGAATTCCTCCCATCATTGCTGATTTACAGATAGCCAAGAACTCTTAGCTCTCTGCTGATAATTGCTCACAGTCCCATATGTATTGTAGAGAATTATCATTAAATCATTTGTGTAGCAGCAATTATATTGTGTGTTGTTTTAGTATTTTGCTTTATTTTGTTCTGAGGGGATGCTACTGAATAGATTGGTATAAATTTTGGAACTTAAGGCATTCCACTATTCCCAGGTGTGAGATTTGCAAAACTGCTTACTTGCTATAAGTATGTTTGTGTGTGTGTGTATGTGTGTGTGTTGTGTTTCTGTGTGTGGAGGATTTTTTTTTTTCAATGTGCAGGGCATAGTATAGACTACTCTGGCTTTTAGCAAGAAAAGAACAATTTCTAGACTGAGTATTGCATCAGAAAATATTCACTAATTTAAAAATAATTCTCACTTTAGTTACTTTTTGTTTCATATGATTAAACATCTTACTTGATTAAAGCAACTTAAAAAAATTAACAATTCATGCACAACTCCACACACATATACTATATAAACACACATGTAAAACAAAAAGAAAATGAAATTTTAGAATAATTTTCTACAATAAATTTAATAACTTTCCAGCTTTTCTCTACTTTATATGCTAATATTTAACATGGGATAATTTGAACAATTTTTATTTGAAAGTCATAAAATGGTACCATATTTGAGATATTTAATACTTGAAATATTTTTTTGTCAATTTGTTGTATCTTGGCCAATCATAACATGGGATACAGCACCTTGACATATTTGTTTGTTTGTCTATTTGGTTACATGTTTGTATAAATAGCAACGAATTTGGAAAATTCAGTAATGAGCAAAATTCAACAAACTTTTTTTCAGATTTTTCCAGAAGACAGTAAACAGAAATGTCTAGTATAATTATAAGTACCATGAGAATAACTCACCAATAATATAATGTTTTAATTATTGTGTTTTTTACCTTACTAGGAGCAATATGCTACTGCCTTTTATTTGTATTCTCTATGAGACCATTCATGCTTAATAAATCTGGCATAAATTAGAGATACTGAATGTAATGTGAGAAATGTAGGATTCCATAATTACCCCACGGTGGATTTGGGGATATATACCAATAGCAAATTCCCAAATGAGTTTTTAGTTCATATGCATACCAAATAGCCTCATTATCCTCCATCTTCAAAATCAAGGTTTTTGCATATGGTAATGTCCTTTTGTCCCAAAGTCTAACTTGAATCATAAAAGGAGCACATACAGTTATGGGAAACAAGGCATGAAATGTGTGCATCAAATGATATATCAGTAAGTAAATCACAAGTGAACCATGCCATCTATTGTAAGAAATTCAAATTTCTGAAAATACAAGTAAATATTAGCATTAGGCTTAAAAATCATCAAATATGTAGTGGGGGAGTTATTTCATCTAGAGAAAGAATTATGGTGATGGCATATGGTTAGGCAAAGAGACTAAACCTTTTCAAGGAGATGAAAGGAGTTAAAAATTGAGAATCTTCTAAATAAACATCTATATATAAGTAGTTCATCCTTCCCAAAGGACGTAATAAATATCTCTACAAATATGACCAGTGGATTCTCATCAGAGTCCCAGAAATTCTATTGAAAGGAGGCACGCTATAATGTTGGCTAAGTGTGTGATCTGATTTCGTATCTATGTTAACTTTCACAAGTGGACTCTTAAGCGCACATTGTATTACTTCCTAATGATTTTTCTTATCAGTTTGGTAAGTCATGCAATAGTCCCTAAAATAGAAATCAATACCCTTCATGCAGACTGCCTTGATTCTGATTCTGCACAATCCTAAATAAGAAAGAAGTAAGCTTATGGATGAGACTGTGTCTGGCTTAACTACAAACACATCCTTTAGTCCAATTCCTATCGTATATATCCCTTAGCAAATTTCATAGCAAACAATTCCCCATTGTGAGATTTTTCAATACTGCAAATTGACCAGAAACTCTAGTGAGTTCATGCCTAAATTATTTCAAACATTTTAGTGATTAAATTTCAAATCATTGAAATGAATGAAAGGAATAGAAATAGATAAGAGTAGATTTTACTTAATTTGGACATTTAATTGCTGTAAACAAACAGACCTCCAACTTTAAAAAATGTAATACATGAGTTAAAAAGTAAAATACAGATAGAACAAAATACTTTAGAAAACTCCTTAAGGAAAACAAATATGCATAATTTTTATTAGAAAATTAAAGTCTGATTTAAGACACTTTATTTTTAAACTCATATTTGGTAATATGTTTCTGCTAGAGTACTGAAATTAGAAAATGAACAGTGAAATATTCCTAGAAAAAGATATAAAGTATATTATAGTATGATCTCATTTTACCTTATTCATTTTGCATTCGTGTGGAATATGAAAATTATGCAAAAATATCTTATTTTGCACATTAAAACTATGTGAATCCTTCTTTTATTAATACCACCATATATCTCTTTGTTCTGCAGATGACTCCTGAAAATCCACATTCCCCCATAAATCCATCTTAGATTGTTCAGAAAGGGATTAATGATTTCTACTGGACCCAATTTATCTCAGCCTTGAAGTCTAAGTCCTACTCCCCTTGTTCTTCAACCTCCAACAAAAAATTTACACTTGATTTCTTTCCAACTTTAAAATGAACATAGTGTGAATAATTTTACAGTCTGTGCCATATTTTTATTCCATGTATAAACCTTTTTTCTTTGTTTTTCTGTATCACTGTAGTTTGATTCAGATTCTAACTCTTTAGAAGATAAGAATCCTCAGAAAGCACAGCTTCAGCATCATGTAACAAAACTCCGTCCATTTATTCACAAAACCTTGAGCACCTACTCTGTAACAGAAATTGATCAAGAAGTTGGGATTACAAAAGTTAATAAGACATAGTGTCTGCCCTTAAACTATTTTTTAATGGAACCAGGGGAAACTGTGTAAGCAACTGTGTATTAGCTTTCATTAGCTAATGCTGCCGTAACAAAAATCCCCAAATCTCAATATCTTACTATATTTTTCATATTAAATACTGACTATTGTGGCTATGGCTTTGCTCTGCATCTTTTTCATTTCAGAATTGAGACTGAAGGAGAAACCCCTACTTGACACTTTTTTTAACGAAAATAAAACAAATGGTTCTTAAATCTTCTTTGTGACATATGGAACCTCATTCAAATTCCATTGACCAAAGTAAGTCATGTGGCCAAGTTTGATGTCAACAGAGTGAGAGAATATATTCCTCCCATAGAAAGGCACTGCAAGTTATGGGGCAACGGGTAGGGATAAAGAATCCCCTTACAGAGTGGAGAGCAAAAAATTGGAAACAAAAATAGAATTTATCATTAACTAACTATGAAGCAATGTGAGTAAATGTGAAATGTGTTTGGGTCACGTAAATAGGATGATCTAAATATAGCATTTGGCAGCAATAAAGGCAGGAAAAATAGTACTTGAGCTGAGTCTTACAGGTTGAGCAGGAATTGTCAGGGTGATAAGATGGGGAAGGTATTCTAGACAGAGGGAAAAGATGTGCATTTGCAAAGACATAAAGGAACCGATGAGCCCATCTTGTTCAGGAAATGGTGAGCTGTTTAGCATAGTTGTTAGATTAGACTGTTTTTGATAATAGTGATCTGGGGTTAAATGCAGTCTTACAAGCTTGAACCTTGTATTCTAAGAAATAGAGTGCCAATGGAGGTTGATTTTTAGTAGAGGAGTATCCCTATAAACCAATTTGGGGCAAGCCAATTAATTAATACCCTAGGCTCTCAGATTCTCAATGGGCAAAATGGGATTTTGGAGCCAAATAATGTGTCAGATTCTTCCCAGGCCTTAAATTGTATGATTTTACAGTCTTTAAATTATTACTCAATTAAGATGATTTTCAAACTTAATAAAAACATTTCAAGATTTCACTTTCAAGATTTGCATTCCCCAAATCTCAACCTTAAAGCAAAAATTTTCTCTTTTCTTGTTAAGGGATTGTTAAGGGATCCATAACAATTATTCAAAAACTGCTTACATATCCTGATGTAAGGTTAGAAATCTGAAAGGCAAAAAACAGATTTCAGAATAATTATACTTGAATTGTACTAAGTTACTTTTAAACAAAATATGTCAGAGACAAAAATCCAGTTAGCATAAATTTTCTCAGATTGCAGATCTAAGGTTTTCAGTTTATTTTATACACGGTAAAATCTCTTATTTTTTTCTTCTAAATGGTAAGTGTATATACCATATGTGAGACATAAGCGAAAAAATTGAATTTGGTAAATGAATTCAAGATTGACTAGATCATGTTGAGGTAACAAGCAATCCCCAAATGTCAGTAGTTTATAGGATCAAAGATTTACCCCTAGCTCACCCAAAGACCACTTCGAGTCTAAGTAACTCTCAAGAGTAGCCTTACTCATGAGTTAGTTCAGCATTCTAGGTATCTTTAAACTTCTGAAACCTCTTATCAACACATTTCCTTCATTAAGACAGGATGAAGTGTAAACAAGAGAGTGGAATATCAGCAATTAAATGCTTTTTCCCAGAAGTGACATATGTCATTTCTGCCAGCTGTCACATCTACCATGTTTCATTGCCCGAAGAAAGTCACGTGGCCTCTCCTACCTTCAAGGCAATGGGGACACCCTATGTTCCTAGTGTGCTCAAAGATAGGAATGGATCAGATTGCTGCTGCAGAATCGCAGCAATACTTACCATCTAATACAAAGCGAGCGAGAAATTAACATTTGTTTACTGCCTACCATGGGCCAGAACTATGTTAGGACATTTCTCATTTGTTAACTTAGTAGATACTCACAAAAAAACTTATTGGTATATTATAGTACAAAAGTCAACAAACTAACAAGCAAGTAACCAAAACCAAACCTGCCCCAAAGAGATAAAAGGAACCTAACTCACGAATTCTTATTCTTTGACCTGAGTTGTTTATACACAATCACATTGCCTTTAAATGTCTCCACAAACTCATAAATAATCAATCAATAAATATCACTTTTATGTTTATTACTTAAAAAGTCAAGAAGAAATTGTACCTTGAGGCTATAATTTTCTTGAAAACAAGATTTGGAAAAACGTTATATGAAAGCAGTTGGATATCACAATTATCTGATTCACAAGGAATAGAAGAACTCTCCGTATTTCATTCTAACTTTTTGAGTGTTCTGAATTTGCTCTTTCAGACGTTATAAACATCTGATTCACTGGCTACAAATTCATCTTTTTTTGTGTTTCATCCATCAATGGCCGTAAGAATTAAAAATAGAGCCCAGTTCAGCATAAAATGTGAATCTAGTTGCATGAGCCTTTTTTTAAGCTCAGTGATAAGTAAAGAGCATTCATACCCATTGAATATCTTATCTCAGTGTTTCAATGCAGTTAGGATGATGGTCTTGCAAGAGAGATTATTCAACATGGTCTATAGATTTTATTTTTAAGTTGAAAAAGTAACCTGCAATATGGCAAGGATAATGGTTTCTATATACTCCTGAAGGCAGTCAGTAGCTCTATAAAAAGGCCATGGAATACATTGTCCCTTTCTTCCCAAAATAACTATTATAAATTTTTATAAACCTGAATTGACAATGGATTTAGTTTGCATATATTAATATTCACCCAAATTGTCTACTTTGGATATTAAATGAATGAGTATAGGATTTGTGCATATGAAACGAGCTCTATCTGAGTTGCTGAAAATCTTGACTAAGTTCCACTGATCGTACCTCCCTTTCTCTGCATCAGAATATGTCTAGGAGATATGAAGAAGGAAAGACCAGGCAAAGCTCTTATCATACAGTGAAAGTATGATTTCCTTATGTTATCTTTGGAAGATAACATCTCAAATAAAAAATTAATAAAATTAAGGATTTCAAATTTTTTCTTGAGCATTTGTTCTAGATATGTTCTCAATAAATATGTTATGAAACACAAAGCACTCTTGTTAAGTATTATTATTAATATCCACAATTATGAAAGATTAAAACCAACAAAAAGTTTTTAGGATACTGAATATTTGTAAGAAAGTTTAACAAATTTTCAAATTGATTGAATTTAGATAATGCTGGCAATTCACAATTGATATGTGTAATTCAAGCCCAATATTTGATACAATGTACAGAATGTAGCCCACATTCCCAGTGAAATTGGAGGGTTAACCAGTTCATCTCAGACTGCTAAAGACTGAATTAATGAATTAAAATAACACAAAATAAAAATATCCAGTCAAAGGCCAGCCCAGTGATGTAGTGGTTAAGTTTGAGCACTCTGCTTCGGTGGCCTGGGGTTTGCAGGTTTGGATCCCGGGCCTGGACCTACGCACCACTCATCAAGCCATGCTGGTACAGTGTCTCATATACAAAATGGAGGAACATGGGCACAGTTGTTAACTCAGGGCCAATCTTCCTCAGTAAAAAGGGGAAGATTGGCAATGGATGTTGGCTCCTAGCCCATCTTCCTCACCAAAAAAAACCCCCAAACAAATCCAGTCAAGACATTTTAATAAAAAACATTATTAAAAAGACATTGATATATACTAAGACATTCATTAATTGTCCTTTTTTTGAATCATTGGACTGTCTATATTGCTATCACTTATTGTGTGATGAATAAGTTCCCAAGCATGATTTGTAATCTTCCCAACAACTCTGGAAGTTAGCTATTACTATTTTCGCTTATAGCTATTATTTAACCGCGGCTCAAAAATGTAAATTAGCATGCACAGGGTTGTTGTTGGAGCAGAGATCCAAACCTACTTCTCAGTGATTCTAACGTCCAGGTGTTTTCAAAACATCACAGTCTGTTACAGATAAAGGCATCCTAATTATCCAAGTCATGTGGGCCAGTCACCTCAGGTATATTTTAGAGCCTCCTCTTAGTTTTTTCTGTCTACAAATCTCTTGCACCTATCTTCTTTTGTCCATTGAGATTGATTCTGACCTAGTTTAGACTGTCATCATATTTTGCTTTAACTTCTTTAATTTATTTAGTCATTAGCATATATTAAATGTTTAACAATTTACTCTGTTATGTAGTGAGGGTAAAAAGATAATAATGTATTTTTTGAAACCGGTTCAAAATTCTTTGACACTCCTCCTTTTAAGGAGTGGGGTCTATGTCTCCTCTCCTTGAATTCAGGCTCTGTAACTGCTTGACCAATAGAGTTTGGTAAAAGTGACTGTGTGCCTGTCAGAGCCCAGGTGTTAAGAAACTGGTAGCTTCTCCTTCCTGTCTGATGCGAGAAAGCCCAGGTCACATGGGGTGATCATAGCCAGCACCAACGACCAGATGTATGATTAAGAGAGCCTTTGAAATGACTCAGCCCCAGGCTCCAGTCAAGAACCATCCAGCTGAACACAGTCACCCTCCAGAACTGTGAGAGATAATAATAAAACAATTGTTGCTTTTAAGTCACTAAGATTTAAGGTGACCTCTTAAGCAGCAATGAATAACTGACATTGATGACTAAAAACCAAAGTCTTACCAACAGTCTAG
Organism: Tapirus indicus; assembly: GCA_031878705.1. NCBI lineage: Eukaryota > Metazoa > Chordata > Mammalia > Perissodactyla > Tapiridae > Tapirus > Tapirus indicus. The sequence continues at coordinate 33,424,218 of CM062935.1, forward strand.
TAGAAAATGAAGACATGAAATAAAGGAAGTGAGAAATTTTTCATTCATCAAAATAACCTCAAGAGAAGGCCCAATATTTGTCTGGGAGAAAGGCATGGATTAGCTGATGGGTGGACATTTGCAGTAGCATGTTTTGATCACATTGTTGGGGGAATCGCTGTTTTACTGATCCCAGTGCATTGTAGTTGGGAGAAACACTTCTCAGGTCCCGGCCACTGCTACTAATAGTGTTTTTTATAGAGTTTCACTTTCTTAAGCTATATTTGCCTTATTCTTCTGGTTTTCAAAGAAATTCCTACTCATGAAGGACTTTAAAGTATCTGCTGTCTCCAGGGATTTTAACTCTCTTAGGCTAACAACATGATGGACAGGAGAAGGAGGTGGGGAATTCTAGGAATGAAACCAGGTGCCACTGCAGGGGAGGCCCATGCCACTGGAATTTCTTCAGGTTGAATTATTTCTGTCAGTGGGGGATGTGGCACATTCTTTCAGGAATCTTCAAAATATCCCCACATTGATTTCAAATAAGTTTGAGGAAGTATTTGTTCTCTCAAATAAAGCAATCTTCTATGATATTGCTGTTTCCAGAAAAAGGAGACTTGTGCCAATGAAAAACATAGAAAACAATATTATGTGTTCATTGTGACTTCATAAAGCTCTGTATCAGAAATTCAGCGCTTTATTTTGGTCTAATTTCTCTGTCCCACTGAGACTGCTTTGCTGATTCAAAAAAAAAAATCACTGCATATATCAGATTAACAACTCATTTCTCTGGCACGTCAAAAAACAGATTTGCCTTTCTAGAGAGCTCTAGGCTTTTTTTTAAATGATCGGTTATTATTGTTGCAAAAATGGCATAATATAGATTCAATCATAAATATTTAATTACATTTTAAATTAAATGTAAATCTTGAAAATATAAACAAATTGGTCATCGTAGGTTGTTTCACATTTTAGCAGAAAACATCTAGATACGTGCCTGCCCTATTCACATATTCATAAGGAAGTCACACAATCTGAAGAGATGAAACCATCTTCAAAATTCAAAGTAACAGTTTATGTAATTCCATTGAATCAGAGGGGTCCTGTTAACTTTGTTCGTGGCTGGGGAAGAGACCTTATGTAATACTGAAATGAAACATTATTACTGTCTCACTCACTCGGTCTTGGAATTGGTTTAGTGATTACTTCAACATCGACATCAGTGGAAAACATTTGACATCTGGCCTAGAAAATCAGACAGTAGACCACAGAGACTTTGATTAAAAAACTTCATGTAATTTTCTCCAATCAGTAGCTTGGCCTGTTCTTTTATCAGAGTGAAGGTTGCTCTCATCACCTGCAAATTTATACTAAAGCTCTAAACAAACAAGCATGAAACTTTTACATGAAAATCCTCTCCTGAAGGAATACTGACGGAGGAATGTGATGATTAGCTGGGCTGATGATTTGATTTCTTCCGTGTGAAACAAGCCTGGAATCTTTTGTATGTTTTTTTATTCCAGTTGTGTGTACGGATGTACGCATGTGCGTATGTATGTGTGTGTTTAGCCTTCATCTCATAAAGCATTTTGGGGAAAATTTTACACAAGGTACTATGGCTTGCTGGAGAAAAACAAAGCTTCTTTCACATCATCTGTGTGCCAGGAACTATTCTGAAGTCAGAAATCATGCAAGCCACTAGGGTTCTGTATGTTTAACCTCCTATAGAGCAGAGCCATTCCCATTACTGAGAAGAATGGACCCTCAGCGACACAACAATAGAGATCCTGAAATGAACTGCACTGCAGTATTGCCATGAATTAAAGTCTCCCTCAGAGGCTGTGGCTCTTGGCGTCAGAGAGCAAGGGCTTCGATGAAGTCAAGCAAGGGACTCTGCAGTAATGAGCCATCCTGCTGCCTTTTCTCTTCGAAGACAATTTATATGATGAAACTTGATAATTAACTTATGTCCAACAAACTAAATCCAATATATCTGTTTTCAGGTCAGAGGCGGTGGCTGTACTCTCCTGGAATATGCTACCCCGTCTACCAGTTCCTTGACAAGGAGACAGTCCCTGCTAATACAGTGTCACAGTAAATTTGCTTATCTCTTAAGAACAATGAGGTGTGCTGTAAAATATGTATGTGCTATCAAAACATTCATAATAAAATTCTAATAAAATTAGAAAGTTGGAATAAGAGGAAATCATGGTATTCAATTGTATGTCTTGAAATTACTTCCAATAATGGCTGATATGTTATATATGTGGTGACTATTAAATATATATATTTATATATTTATAATGCTTCAGCCCATGAGCGCAGAATTGGTTTCCTGGGTTCAGTTTCCAGGGAAGGAAGACAGTATGATGAAGTAAAAACCAACTTTTCCCAATTCTACAACTTTATCTTTCATGGTTTACAAATTGTCATTGCACTGTTATACCCTGGAGAATATGAAATCTACTCAATGATTAGACACACAGTCAAAAAAAAGCATTTCCTCCTTGATACTACCTGAAATAGCAAAGTAAAAAAACATAGAAGGTGAGAAAAGGAAACACTTGGATCATTTTTCAAAATGTCAATGTTTTATTTAAACCTGCCTGGGGCTGATCTTTGCACTCAATCCATGTACGTGGCATGGTATTGGAATTACAACTCTCGGATGGAAAGAAATAAGAAGTACAAGGCAGATTTCGCATCAGAAGTTGTGACTATTTCTTGATACATGCTTACAACAGTCATTTACTGGTCCATTGGCCTATGTCCTCATGAAATCAGACTGCATTTTTGGAAATCAGGCAGAGAAATAAAATCTGCTCTCAGAGATGGATATCTATTGGGAGACACTTTCATTATGTGACTGCTACAAGAGGTATTCTGCTGGAAAAAAATGATTTGTTCCATGGAAAAATGCATCTAGAGGAAATTGATATTTAGTTACTCGTATCAACCATGCTTATAAAAAAGAGAGATTCTAGGTTTTTATCTTTTGAAAACATTACCTTATTAATCTTTCTAGATGTATTTATTTGGAAAATGACATACCACAGAAAACTTAAAACTGCTTCTCACAATTTCTGCCTTTTAAATATGAAATTTATTGCTGATAAATTATTTAACCCCTCTTTTACAATTTCAGGTTAACCCATTAATGCCTTAACAGTGGACATATTTCTAACTAAGATAACATAATTTTATATAATTTTCTTAAAATTATTTCTTTTCTAATTATAGTTCTGGTCATTTTATCAGAATAATAAAGTGAATAACGGTTGGTCTGTATGGCATATTGGAGGAGGACTTAAACCATTTTCTCAAAGGTGAATTGATATTAGGACAAGCTAGAAGTTATACAAATATCTTAATTCTAAATCCCTATTCACGGAGTTTTTGTAAGTATTCAATTGAAATATACTTGTTTCAAGTGATAGGGCCCAGAGTGAGAAGTGATCTTACTGTATCTGCCACTCTCTTGTCTACTTTTAATTGATATGCCATGTAAAATCATACATTTGATAGTTTATGAGCCCTTAGGCCTAGACAGGACTTTACATTTCACACCACACCTTGCCATTCTCTGTGTAACCAAATGCATAATTTATAAAATCCCATGGTATCCAAAGACATAGAATCCTATTCCATTATTTAAAATTGTTCAAATAAAAAAGGTATGTGTTTTTATTAAAAGAAGCTGAATTTTAAAAGCAATTTCTGTCTAGGATATAAAGCTCCATGAGGACAAATATCTTTGTTTTGTTCTCAGATGTATCCTAAGCACCTAGAATGGTGTCTGGTATATATTAGGTGCTCAATAAATACTTGTTCAGTGAATGAATGGATTGTGAGAAGGACAACCAACATTACCTATAGAGCAGGCCCTTGAAATGATATTGGCTTGCCACTTTAAGGTGACTGTGGAATAGTGATTCGTGGAGAAAAATCTCTAATTTTACCTTTGATCGGTTGGGAGCAGGCCAGCCCATGGCTGCTAGTTGTCTGTTTCTAAGAACTCTGGGACATATAAATAAACAACTGAAACTTTTGGAAAGCTTCACAACACAGAAAATACTCAAGTATGCTAAATTTGGTGGTATAGAAAATTGGAGGAAATGAGAATTTAGAGAAAGGTAAGTTCATTGGACCTTGGAGAAATCATTTATTTACAAGAGTTCACATTTATTTAGCACCTAGCAAGTGCCAGACTCTGTGGACAGGATAAGTGTAGGGGCAGTGACATGCAGGCAAGATATAATTACAATCCTGCCCCTACTCTAGTGGTGATATGATATGGTTGCAACTAACCCTGCTTAGAGAGCCAGAGAAGGCCTTACTGAGAAGCTGACATTTGAGGAGGGAACGCAGAGAACTGTAGAGAGGGGATGGGCCAAAAGGGGCAGGGCACTTGAAATGACAACATTCTTTGAAACTGAAAAACAGTAAATGTTTCAGAGAAGCAGCATTGAGATCTTGAAAAATAGATGTTCAAGTGGAAGAAATTGTGCATTAATTAGGATAATTAAGTTTCTGTTAAAAAGGAACCCCAAAATGCAGTGACTTCAACAAGATCAAAGTTTTTTCCTCTCTCACATAACAACCTGAGCATAAGCAACTGAGGGTGGATATGGTCATCTCATTGTGCAGAACCAGCCTCCTTCTATCTAGTTGCTCAGCCATACCGAGGATATGGCTTTCATTTCATGTTTTAAGATAGCTGCTTCAGTTCCTGCCATCACATCTGCATTCCAGTCAATAGAAAGCAGAAAGGGGGAAGTAGAGAGCATATCCCTCCACAGTATACACCCATTCTCTCTATTCATCCTAATTTCTTATTACTGCCGAGCACAAACACCTCTGCTCCCCTCCCTCCAGTTTCTAAACCGTATCTTTCATATTTTCCCTTCAGGACCAAGACAATGCCCTGGGAATGTAAATGTCGCTATGGGATCTAAAAACTGGGAACTGGAACTGTTGAATCACTTTCAGATTTTTACAGACTTCACTCTTCTTTCACACCATGTTCTCCAGAGAATGGAGTGAGAATTGTGCTTAAGAAGATTCTTGGTTGAAAGATGCTACCTGAATGAGGATTATCGTTATTATTCATGGGTAGAGGTTTTAATTTGTAGCCCACTGTTGCCAACCTCTGTAGCTTCATTATGGCTAGGAAAGTGATCCCTGATGAACTGCAGTCATCTCCGCCAACTTTAAGCACACAGTAGTCCCCCCTTATACACAGTTTTGCTTTCTGCAGTTTCAGTTACACACGGTCAACCACAGTCCAAAAATATTAAACAGAAAATTCCAGAAATAAACCATTCATAAGTTTTAAATTATGCACTATTCTGAGTAGCATGATGAAATCTCACACCTTCCCACTCCGTCCCGCTGAGGACTTGAATCATCCCTTTGTCCACCGTATCCACGCTGTGTGCCCTACCAGCCCGTTAGTCGCTTAGTAGCCCTCTCTGTCATCAGATCAACTGTCCAGTATGCAGTACTTGTATTCAAGTAACCCTTATTTTACTTAATAACGGCCCTAAAGCACAAGGGTAGTGATGCTGGCAATTTGGATGCCAAAGAGAAGTCATAAAGTGCTTCCTTTAAGTGAAAAAGTGAAAGTTCTCAACTTAATGAGGAAAGAAAAAAATCTTATGCTGAGGTTGCTGAATTCTACAGTAAATTTTATTACAGTATATTGTTATAATTGTTTTATTTTATTATTAGTTATTGTTCATCTCTTACTGTGCCTAATTTATAAATTAAACTTTTACCATAAGTATGTATGTACAGTCATGCATCCCTTAATGACAAGGATACTTTCTGAGAAACACGTCGTTATGTGCTTTTGTTGTGCGAACATCACAGAGTGTACTTACATAAACCTAGATGGTATAGTCCACTACACACCTAGGCTATATGGTACTAATCTTATGGAACCACCATTCTATTTGTGGTCCACTGTTGACAGAAATGTTGTTGTGCTGTGCATGACCTTTTAGGAAAAAACATAGTATATATATAGGATTCAGTACTATCCACAGTCTCAGGCATCCACTGGGGGGTCTTGGAACGTATCCCCTGCAGATATGGGGGGACTGCTATAATCACACTCAGAAGAGTGACCGTAGATTGAAATCCTCCTATGGCACATGGGACACTAGCAGGTCATAGCTGATTAACAAAATCACATCAACAAGAGGCATCCTGATAGTGCCAGTACAGCTCAGCTGAGGAAGATTTCTCTTCTTGCCTTCTTACACCATGTCAAGAAAATCACCAGAGAAATTCTGATTCCAGGATTTTTATTATTAGAGATGATGTGTGAAACAGCAAGAGACAACGTGACTTATATACACCGGGCTGGGCTTTCAGTGGGGGAAATTCAAACCAGAATTGATTTGTCTTCTACCTAGAAGGTATGTGAGGTAAAAGTCAGGGATTGAAAAGAAATAGGAAATGTCCTAATGACATGGACACCTTTTTTCCTTCTGGTATCTCTTTTGCATGTTCTGAAGTAAGAGGTGGGACTCTAGAAAGGCAGTTTTGTTCTGGGGGTAGAGCTTAAGGGAACTGCTCCCAAGACCAGGAACATTGTAGATCAACCTCTTGCTACCCTTCTTATTAGTCTTTTTTTCTCGTTAGGGACAACCTCACCCCAAAGAAGAAATGAAATGGAAATTTCTGCAGCTTTCAAACTAAGTAGAAAATCACATTAATATCTGTTCTGTAAAACAAAAGGAGCACGTTCTGTAAAACAAAAGGAGCACAGTTTTAGCTCACAGATTTTTTACCTCCTTTCCCCCAAATCAGGCTGCCTTATAGAAATATTAAAAAGCAGATGAATTATACATCAGAAAGGAATGATCTCTTACCTTTGACTTCAGTTAAGAAGTAGTTATATTTCTTAACTGTAGAGTCAACATGTCTAATAGAAGTCAGCTTATATTCTAGCTAAGAATAGAAATATCATTTGAAATAGAACTGTGTAAATTAGTGATGGTAAAATTACAAATTGATTTCAAACGTCAGTTTAGTAATTATTATGGGCTTGAGGGAGCCCGTCTCTCTAGTTCAGTGCCTATCACACACATCGCTCTGTTTTCTCTTTTTTTTGTGTGCCACTATTCGTCCTTGCCACTATTTCCCTCTATATTATTCCTAAGGCCTCTTCTGCTTCTTTCCACTCCTTTTTGGTTTTGTTTGCTTTCCTCATTTATTTCTTCTTTTATTGAGCATCTATCATATACCATCATTGAAGGCTCTCTTGCTTTCTTTCCTCCTCTCAATCTCTCTCTCCCTCTAAAATTGTATCTTCAATGCCTTTCTTCTTCCTCACTTATACCCACTCCCTCCCAAAACACACACGCATTCAACACATAGACAGCACATCCCTCCTTTTTTCAGTATCATGGCTCAGTTGGCATTGGAGCAAAATATGGTGGGGATAGCTGAGACCTGGAGAGTAATCAGACTTCCTAGAGCTGACCCATAGAAAGCAATAGAAGGCCATCAGGTCAGCTGGGTGGAGAAGACAATTTGGGGAGCCCAAAAAACAGATGGTAGTAATTGGAGAATTCTGTGTATTAGAATTTTAGAGGAGTATGAATTTAGGAGAGCCAGGTAAGCTCTAGAAAGTGGCAGCCAATGGAGAGTCAATGCTTGGAAATACATGTGGGACCCAACCATAACGAGTCTATTATTCTCCTTGTTATCAACTGGGGAAAGTGTCATAAAGGACCCTAATTTTAGAGAAATCAAGTTCTTATGCAGAAACCATCTCAAGCATAGAAATAGTTGAGAGAGAAGTAGGTACATAAATTGGGTTATTAGGGCCAGATGGGTGAATCTAGCTGGCCCAAGGATGCTTGGTTGCTAAGCTCTTGGCTTTCTCCTACCTCTGAGCTTGAGCACAGTAAGAATCTGAGTCATGGGTGGGGCTAAGTGGTCCCCGCACAGGGATCAAAAGGGTGCTTTAGTAGAGTGGGCAACCACCAGCACACCTCTCATCTCCACCAGCACCCTTGCTGCTTTCTATGCCCAAGGCATGTCAGCTTGCTACTTCTGCAATGGCCATCTAGATGTTGGAACATGAAATTAATATCTCACGAGGAAGAAAAGTTGCTTACAAAAGGACGTTCTTAATAAGGGTAAAGGATATATCCTGAAACTGTGTTTTGCCAAATTCTTGAAAACCACAGTGACCCAAATTTCATATAAGAACCATTTTTCATAAAGCGTCAGGCTTTATCTTTATAAAATTTATAGGTTGACAATGATGAATAAAGAACTACTGATTTCTGCGGACATAGGAACTTTGGGCAGTTTGTGAAACTCACTTGTGAGCTAAACTAACATATTCAGTCAAACTTTGAGTGGAAAACACACTTAGTCTTTAAATGTTGGAAATATCTGTTCCCTTCAAGTATCTACCTGCCCTCTTTGAATCACCTTGACCCACCATACACAGGCATGCAAGGAATGCATAGAAACTGAACTGTGGGTGTCAGCACCTTCCATTTCCAAAATTCAGCTAGCAATTGCCCTTTTTATACACCCAGTCACAATACCTTGGCCATCATTTCCCCCGGCTCATTGACTCCTGTTTGGCCTAAAACTTGGTTGATGATTTTCAATTCAAGTCTCTAGTTTTGATGATCCATTCATGGACAAGACTGGTCCAACACTGGTCAGAACTCTTTGCTCTCTCATATCCATACTTTGTGACTTTGGAAAAGAGACATTCTCAGTCTTCTCAGACTTGGTTCTTTTTTTTTTTTATTTGTGAGGAAGATTGTCCCTGAGCTAACATCTGTGGCAATCTTCCTCTGATTTTTGTATGTGGGTGCCACCACAGCATGGCTTGATGAGAGGTGTGTATGTCTGCACCTGGGATCTGAACCTGTGAACCCCGGGCTGCCAAAGTGGAGTGTGCAAACTTAACCACTACGCCACCTGGCTGTCCCCTCAGCTTTGGCTCTTTGGTATGTACTCCTTGGTCCACTTGTCTCCTGTCATTCTTGACATGCAAAAAAATTTCAATAAATACTTTAATCATAGTAATAAGATATTGCTTTACTAAAAATATCCACTTTGGGTGTGAGGGCATAGGAGTAATTGGAAAAATATCTCTAAAGGTAAGCAATGATAAAGAACAACTGAAAACTAATCACAACTTTTTGCATAAAATAAGTAACAGAATATATTCTTATGGTAAAATAATATGATGCATACTACCCATATACGTTTAATGTGATTAAATATTATATAAATACATATTATTATATAGATAGAGGTACAACTGATAAACTCAAATTTTGTTCCTTACTCTCATCCCTTGTACATTGCTGCTGGGAATACAAATGGTACAGCCACGTTAGAAAAGTTTCTTATAAAGTTAAACGTATACTTAAAATATGACCCAACAATTCCATTCCTAGGTATTTATCCCAGCTAAATTAAAACATATGTCCACACAAAGATGTCTATGCAAATATTCATAGAAACTTTTCCACAATAGTCTCAAACTGGAAACAATCCAAATCTCCATCATCTGATGAATGGATAAAAATATTGTGCCACATCCATACAATAGAATACTCCTTAGCGATAAAAAGCAACAAACTACTGATGCATGCAACAACGTGGATGAATATCAAAATTATTTTTCTAAGTAAAAGTCAGACATGAAAGTCTTCATACCGTATGTCATTTATATGACATTCTCAAACTATTAGCTCCATCTATAGATTTTAGTGCCAGAGGGTGTCTGGCTTCAATTCCTTTGAAAAGAATTGTGGAAAGTAAAGCTTATTATAAATATGAACATTTATTAAGGTCAAAGTGTGTGGCAAGCCAACACAATACACATTTACATTCCAAATACTTTTGAATCCTAGAAACAGAATATTAGCATTTCTAATATTCTAAGGGATCTTAAAAACCAGCTTGTCCAGTGTCCACATTTTAAAATTCAGAAAATAACCATACATAAATATCTACAGATTTAGTTATAGTCCTGAAATTGCAAATATTCTTACTTTAGGGTATAGACTTTGATAAAATAAATGCTCAGTTTTTATTCAGGAAGGATCATGAAACAACTTTTAAAGTGGGATTTTCAGTAAATTTTATTTTTGAAGATGATCCTGATTTCAGTTGTGGTTGCAAATTTTAACTTAGAAGTATAGATTGTGTGTGTGATACAAATGAATGAAAAACCACAAGGACTTGCTGGAAGAAATAAGTAACTCTTGACATCATACAGGTGGGATAGTAGTTCTGTATGTGGTGCCTGTCCTGCCACATAGTAGGTACTCAGTAAATGGTTGCTAAGTGACTGAATGAATCAAACGCTATTGCTTGACAATTTCATAGAATAAGTTTTCACACAAGAAATAATTATACTAGTATAAAATTTGCTTGGATTCAATACGTCTTGGTTTCACTTCTGTCTTTGGCTCTAATTATTTGCATCACCTGAAACATTTACATTTATACGTTAGTGGATTCACTTGTAAAATCGTGATGAAAATGCTTGTTCTTACTAAACTAGATTCAGTAATGGAAGAAATACCATTTAGTTGGAAGCATTTTGATAACATTTTGTATTTTTACAAGGCACGTGACCTATGCAAGTTTTATATTAGAACATCATCTCTAAGATTTCTTATAATTCTATGAGTTTATTTTAGAAGTAGATATAAAATCTTTATTATTCATACTCATGAAGAGTTTTTATGATTTTGAGAAAATAAAAATTTACTGATATAAATATAAATATCAATGCTGCTACAATAGTGTGTATACATATGAATACCTATTTATTATTTGTATATTTTTAATTTACAACTAATATACTTTATTATGTGAATCTGAAGATGGGTTCGCATTTAATAAACACATTATTTCATGACTGGAGATTCCCAGAATTAAGCAGGGGAGGGAAATCAACCTAACACCTAACACTGAGTGTGGAAAAGAAAATATTCTTGGATGGCATTCTAGCGGTGAAGATAAAGTGCAACTAATTTCTGAGCCACACACTATCAAAGGAATAATTTACTTTATTTGTGTTTAAACTAAATTATAGTCAACTCTATCTATTTTTATACATTCTTACATTACTTGTCTATGCTTCCTCTCCCTACTTCTGATCGTAGTACAGCGAAATACAGAAATAGCTTATATTGCATGCTTTCCCTTAAACGGATCAGGAGCATGATAGTGGCATTTATTGAATAGATTGAAAAAATCTATTTTTTTCCCAGGAACTGGGCTAAGCATTTTGCATGCATCATCTTATTTAATCTCACTACAACCCCATGGAGTGGGTATTACCATCATTTTATAGCTGAGCAAACTGAAGTTCTGAGAGGTTAATGACTTTTTCAAGGTCACACAGCTTTTAAGGGGCAGAGCCAGGTCTAAAACGCAGGTAAACCCAACTCCATCCTTAGAGCTCAACATAATACGCCAGTGGTTCTCAAAGTATGGTCCTGGGACCAGCAGCAGCAGCATCCACTGGAAACTTGTTACAAATAGAAATTATTGGGCTCCATGATGGAACTACTCAATCAGAAACTCTGGGAGAGGGTAGAACCCAGCATTCTGTGTTTTAATAAGCATTTCGGGTGACTGATGCTAAAGTTTGAGAAACACTGAATTACATTATACATCCTCCATAATAGCAATGTGTTTGACATTCATTTTCAAAAGGCTCCATAATGATTTAACCTGTGAGTTTCTTGCCTAAAGAATCTTAATAAATAATATCGATAGCAAACATCCTTGTAAGAATAGAAGGCAAGCTGCTTGGAATCCAACTAAAGGTTAGAATCTTTTGCACACCATCTTATTCACTTATTCCATGGGACTCAAACCATTTTTCCAAGGGGAAACATATTTGCCATCCATAACTTACGGGGGACCAAAGTGTACATCATTACCTGATGGATTTGGCTTCAGCCAGTCAAGGTGTCATGAAAGAAAACAGTAACAGCCAGTGAAGAGTGTACAGAAAGTAGATTCGCAATTGACCTGGCTACGCAGATACTCATAATTTTGAAATTCCACATGGTAAGGGATTGTGGTGGGGAGGAGCAGGGAAAATATAATTATTAGAGAAGGCAGTCAGATGAGGTGAGAGATAACTTCTTTCCACACAAAATTAAACCTCCAGCTTCCTTGGTAGGCACATGTGTGTCTGTACTGCCCATCACCCAGCCGCTGAATACCAGTCTAGCCAATGCACGTAAGTACCCACACTAATCTAGGGAATTTCATGCTGTGGAAGTGAGTTTGGAGCAGCCAGTGTAGTGTTGCTTATTTCAGAAAATAAGACAGAGAGAAAACTAGAACACAGTTTTAGTGAAAAAATGCTTCTTAATTCATCTTAACTGTCTATTAGGATTGTGCTTACTGATGTGAAAGGTTTGGAAAAACTATGTGAGATATCACATTAAAACAGGAAACAGATGGTGCTTAACTGGGTACGCAGGTGAGGAAGCAGGAGCTTCCTCATCTGGCTGTGGGAGGCACGACAAGAACAGCAGCGACCTGTTTGTTCTTTAGTCCGAGTCCGAGGAAAATATCAGTATGTTTGTGAATTATTGTTCATTTTGTTTAAGATGTACTAATTTACTTACATGGAATCTAACATGGTAACAGGAATAGCATCTGACCACGAATTCAGTGAATTGTGGTTTATTCTTGCTGTTACAATGATTTCTGAATATCAAAACTCTTCCTTCTGATGTTAATATAGAGCACACTGGGTTTTAGAGCAGGAAAGACTCAGTGCAAATTTAACCATTTGCAAGTCAGGTTAATGCTGGAATAAACTAAAATAATTTATCGAATGTACCAAAACTGAATTGCAAGGAAATTTATGATAGGTAGTCACACAATAATAAAAAACCAACGATTAATTAGCATAAACATTCTAGCTGTCATATTTCTCTAAGTAGAAATAATTGTAACGTAATTTTATTTCACTGATTGAACCTCCAGCTAGGTCCTGGGTAAAGTCAATATGAAAATGAAAGGCTATGAAAGGCACCTTTAGGTCAGAAGGAAAACAGGACATGATCTCACCAGCTTCAGAATTAAAACCATTGAATTATTTTCTACACACACACACGCACATGCAGATACCTTTAATGATATTCATTACTATTTCCAAAGAATGGGAAATTTGAAAGAAAAATGAATGAGACTTCAAAAAAAATCTGGCTAAACTGTTTTGGGAAATTGTGAAATAACTAATGTATTGAGTTTTATTTTAAAAAACTCAAACATTTTTGTTCATTAATTCTTAAAATATCAAAGCATTAGAAGTAAAAAGAATTTTTTATAGAAACCCTAACCAAGAACTTAAATTATTGAACCAAAATCAATCATGTGTGACATTTTTCCACTCATAATAGACAAATTACACTATAAGCAAAAGTTGGAATAATTAAAAAAATAATAATCTTACCTTTTCAAGCATAGGACTTTTAGGTCCCAAACAAACTTCTAGGTTGCTGAAGAGACAGCATTTGCTTTCTACCCCATCTTTGCATCTCTAAAACACAATGCCTACTGCACCCTAGTTGATCAATGAATGTTGGTTGGACCAAATGGAATAGTTTTCTAATGACACATTGACCTGGCCCACTACATTTAAGATTGTAATGTTTCTGAATGAAGAGAGATGCTCACCCTTTGAGTATTACAGGCTTCATCTAAGGCTCCTAAACCCTACCTCGGGGCCCGGGTTGTTCTTTCATCTCCTCTAATGATGCTGAATCACACGGCCTTTCCAGACTTTGATTAGTAGAAGATGCAAATGCATTTTCTGTATTTAGGGTGACTTGTGATGCATTTGTGTGGTTTGAACAGTTGGCTGATAGTGCAGAATTAGCCACTTGGGGTAACCCACAAAAATGATCCAGAATCTGATAAATGTGAAGTTAAGGCAGTTCTGTGCTTCTTTTGCATTAGATAATAGCATAGTAATCACTATTTTTGCATGTTTTTGTTAACTATCACATTTTTTGTAAAAATTCCTAAGAGTAGGTCTTAATAAAATTTTTTACTTTGAAGAAATTTAGTCAAAAATCAGTATTTAAAGTGACATTTACTCGTGTATGATAACTGAATCAAACACTCTCCTTTCCCACCCTCCACCTCATACCCCTCAAATACCTCAAAAATCAGGAGACTTGGATTCCAGTCCTGAATCTTGAGATCTTTGGCAAGTCCATTAACATCCTGGGACTTTTGTTATCTTCATCTGTAAAACAGTCCTAACAAATCCTATATCATAGGGTAATTATGAGATTTAAATAGAATGAGATATTATATGTGAGAATGCTTAGATACCTAAAATTTTACATAAATGTAGTATAACATTTTCATGATAAGGTATTAAACCTTGACTATCCAGAACATCAGAGAATGAAAGTTCTGGGTTCCGTTAGTTTTCTAGTTAGTGGAAGATGAAGGGAAAACTATCTCTTTTTCAATCTTTTTTTAAACATACTTCTGAAATAAATCAGTTTGCTTTCCTGCTGTACTGTAAAAAAAATGAAAGCTTCAGATTATATGGGATTTAGCAACTTGTCAAACAGCAATTATAACTGTAATATTATTGTAGTTTCATTTTGTAGGAGCTGGACCTGAAACTATTCTGATCTAGGATCCTTGGGATTTTTTTTTTTATTTTGTACTTAATGCCTGAAATCAGCTAATTTTTTTAGAACTAATTTCTTTTTCATAATGGCAGAGTGTAATGAAAAAAAATCAGTAATGGTTAATGTTACTTTATCTTTGGTCAACACAGGTTTTTGTAGTGAAATCCTGTTCTGTAAATATATCTGATTTATTGTCAAAAGTATTAGAAAATATCGGGAATCTTGGGCATTTCAAATCTAGTTTAAGTTCAACAAAGTGAAAAAATGAAACTCTGCACATCAGTGCTCTCCAAGGACTTACCAAATTTATGGGCTAATTGGATTCAGTAATTCAGGTGGCATTTTCCAAAGACAGAGAATGGGCTCCACTAAGAAAACTTAACTGAATGGACTGGTGTCTGAGCTTGAGGAGCCCTCAGTCTTTGTAATGTCCAGCTTTTACCACAGGTTGTTTGTCCATTGGGAGTGACATAATTTAACTGTGGGATATGTATTACCTGAATGTAAGTAGATATGTTAAAATTGTGTTCTACTGTACTTAAAAGGGGCTGAGTGATATTATAATTTTTATTTTAAAACATCCACATGATGTTGACAAGAGCATCTATTTTTAATTATGCCTATAGATAGGAACAAAGTGTCTTTTATCGTTAATTTTCTAGGGTGTTTATTTATTTCAAATGGAGTTTTTCTTTTTTTTTTAATTTTCTTGTGGAGATGATAGATAGATAAGATAGATAGATTTGTGCAAACATAAATATTGAAAGCACATTGTTTGGTAATTGTGTATCTGTTTACTCTCCAAGAACCTGAGAAATTTAAGATAATAGACCATGTTCTATTTGCATGTCCAGGGAGATATTCAAAATAGGTAACCAACAATATGGCCTGAGCGCTGACTCATCAGAGCTGAGGGCTGGCCTAGGTGCTAGAGCTGGGGCATGGAGTACTCCTGTTGTGAGCCTGGTATTAATCCTTTAGTTTCTGGACAGTAGGGAAGTCCAAATTCCAGAAGAGTGTGGAAGACAGTTGAAACAGTAGCTGGGCTGAGTGGGGTACCCATGGCAAGATTTTAACAACTAGCATAGACATAACTCCCACACTAGCTGGAAATCAGTTTTGTGTCTCTCTTCAGTACTTAGCACAATACCTACACATAGTAATACTCAATAACTTTGTGTTGAATAAAAAATAATAAATTTATTATGTGCTTCCCAGTGAAAGCTGAGAGAAGCCTGTCTGAGAGTAGTCTAGGTGGGAGCAGGAGTACAGTCAGATATTGCTGTGGATAATCCACAAAGGAAATTGTACATGTATAACAGAAAGACACACAAACATTCTATTGAAAATGGGTTGTACATAAAGAGGAAAAAGAATGATTATGCACCAATGATACCAACATCCTTTATTTTTATAGTGTGGGGTCTGGCTAAAAGCATTCAGCCAGGAAACCATCCATAATGCTGGGTGAGATGTAGCCAATATGGCTGAAACTTGTTTGGCTTAAATTGCTGCTATTATCATGTACCCAAATTTACCTGTTTGCTAAGACCCGGGAGAAAGAAGCAAAAATTCTAACACTCAGCCAAAATGAATCCCCAAAGTTGAAAGTTTCTAATACCTTAAGTCTGGGGCAGAGGGAGAACAACTGACAAATGGTGGAAAGACTAGAGAACTATCACAAGCAAATAAGCAACAGAAACTTAGGTTTTTAAATAAGACTAAGGGAAGGAGTATAAATTGTTCTAAAGTTAACTACCCTGCTCTGGTGAAAAAGGACTTAAATCTCATTAAGGAAGAAAGGCTTTCTAAGGACCAATCACTGTTTTTGCATCAAGTCATTTGGGCAATACCTAAGAATTAAAGAATATCTTATAAAAGAATTACCAGTGTCAATAATGATTTTTCTGCTTCATGAACATAAGCTCTAGGTAGACTTCCTGAATTATACCCATTTTCAAGACAGATTCAGTGTTTTTTAAATTTTCTAGGTGTCTTCCGAGGAGACAGTTTCACAGACAACAACCCACTCACTCTAAGCCTTAGAGGTTGGCACCATTTTATAAATGGCACCTGCATATGAAAGCCTTAGCGGGAAGTTTAAGATGCATCAATCCATTCCAAAACATCTTCCTCCCATACTTTATGTTTGAGCTCAACCAACTCCCTGCTTCTTCCTGAGCAAGCTCTATGCTCCTCACATTTCTATTTAGAATCTTCTTTCTGTCTAGAACCAACTTCCCCATTGTTCACCCCTATCCTTTGATCTTCAGCTTATTCGCACTTTTGCTAGGGAAGCTTTCCTGATCTCTCCAGGTGAAATGTATCCCTACAGCCCTTTTTTGTACATCTAGGATATGGCATGCACTGTACTCTGCCTTATGTTATTCCTGTCTGATCACTCTAAGTTATAAGGACTTCCTTCTTTATCTTCGGACTCTTCATTCCATTTAGTAGAGTTTATGCATAGAAGATTCTTGCATGGAAGATGCAAGATGCATCTAGTGGAGTGTTTATTCACAGAAAATTCTTGACCATTTTTACTGTTCAGAATGAAAAAAAGATCATGAAGCTTAGTGTTTCTAAAGGTTTCTTAGACATGTGCAAAACAAGGACTTCAATCCGTGTATTTCTGCTCCAGTGGGCAGGTGCTGAGTTTTCTTAAAGAATCTCACTGTAATAAACAGTACACAGGAAGTTGGATGACTCGTGACTCACCGACATAAAGTGGACTCATTGTGCAGCCCTGTTGCCGATCTCAGACTATGACATTCAATAAATCACCTACTGTTTATATAGTTGTGTACTTTTTACAAAAATACCTTGGCTACCCCCCTTGAATAATCACTATCCATGATTTAAAAAGCACTTCTATAAGAGGCTTTGATCCAGAAATGAATAAATTCAAGTCTGCTTTCTACGGCTGACCCACTTTTCAATGACCCACCTAGCTCTTTCACAGACTGTACAAATGATTGTTTTATGCATTAGATAATGTAGAAAACAGATATTAAAGACAATATTACTGTTATAATTGTATGTATATATATATGTAATTATCATTCCAAAGTAGTAATTCCTAATCATATTTGTTATCTTGTTTGTCTTCTTTGAAATCTTACCTATGCTTTTTTCAGTGTTAAATTACAACAAAACATTAGTGATGGACTAAAAATATTCAAATAGACCATATTTCAAATATATACTTTTTAATACTTGCATGTGATTTAACTTGACTGATTAACAGCAGTTTTGATGTTTTTAAAAAAAGCACTAGTCAATGAATACTAATCTTTTAAATCATAGATTTGTAAATGAATAAGTGGAGGTAAGATATCCAAATAAGCTTACCTGCTTGTGGAGGTGAAAAAAAAATCCTCATAAACAAGAAAAATAAAGCACAAGTAAGAGTAAATTGCAGGAAAATGACCATGTATTAAAATAATAACATAGATTCTACATTTGTGCATGAGTGTGCCATCAAGGCTAATACAAACACAATACACTCTACCTAGCAATTCTCTCCACACAAAAACACATTGTATTTTAAAAGCTTGATATTCAGCAATGATGAATGTCATCAAAAGCAGCCATGGGAATGACCCTCGTGTCTATACTTCAAAACCTTCCCAAGAAATGTATTCCCCATATTGTCATAAACAATCCATTTGGCTTCATTATCTGCTGATAAACATTTCCCATCAATTCTTTTGAAGTACGTTGTATTGACATACTTCCAGATGATAACAGATAGCCTAAAATAACATTTTCTTCACCCTCTTCTTCAAGGTCTTCCTTCACAATATAATGTACCTTTAAAATTCCTGTAGAATCATATCATTGGAAATTTTATTTTAGCCACAAACTTCTAATAAATAAAGCTATGTGCTAAGCAAATACGGTCTTTTCAAATGTTTTCATACCAACCATCACGTTTTCCTTCTGCAATGAAAAGCCATTAAACAAATTAGCAGGTCTGTCTGAAAGCCTGTTCAGAAGCAAGAAGCAATGTTATTTTATCAAGTAACATTTAAAAAAATTGACTTAACTGTTAAAGATCACATCAGTGTTCCCACCCCCACCTCACCACTAGTTATCAGCAAACTACTCATCTATAAACTCATAGAGCCCTGGACCTTCAGACTGCATTTGTCAATCAATTTACCTACTTTGTATTAACCACAGGCTTTGTGGCTAATGTTTACTATGCCAAGGAATATTTACTGAATTAAGCAAAGTTGTCAAAGTGATAATAACTTGTGTCATCAGTATTAATATTGACTCATCATACCTCCAAAACATATTTTAATAAATTACCTTTTCCTTGAGGAAAACAGAACATACTATAAATTTAATTTAACATAAAATCAAGCAAATCCTGGTATGTTTATTATAGGAAAGCATCGGTGAAGCTATTCTCTAGGAAAAAGGGAGGGAAGCATACAGGCTTTATTCTCTTCTACAGAGGGTTACTGTTAACTGGACTGGAAGTTTGCTGTCCATCACTGAATGGCTAAAAGGGACACCTAGTCCCAGGAAGGCTACCATCTTGTGCTATGCATTTGGACAGTATTTACACATACACTGGTGGCCATGAAATAAAATCCTGAATGAGAAATCTTATGACACGGCTATGTACGACTATAGAAAATTGGCCCAAGGGCAATGAAAACTCTTAAGGAAACGGCCATAGCAGAGAGGCCAAGCTCCCTCTAGGAGGGACCTATATCAACTTCATTTCCCTGTGGAATTAATTGCTGGAACCCTTTACCTTGTTTGGTCAGGCACAGTACCACTAAAGCCCAAAGTAATTGCTCTGCCTATTTTCCAGCATGCAAAAGCAGAAACAGTCTAGTTTTACCTGTTTCTCAAGGTAGTGACAGCCTGGTGGTGGTTAAGAGTACGCATTTGGGTATCAGACAGATCTGGGTGTAAGTACTACCTCCACCACCTACTAGCTGGGTGACCTTGAGCACTTGACCTAATCTCTGAGATTTAATTTCCACATTTGTATAACGGGGATAAAAACAGCACCTACTTCATAGGATCACTATGAGATTAAATGAGATACTGCATAGAAATCACTGTTGTTAGAACCTAGGAAATACTCCAAGTTAATGATGAGGATGATGATGATGATGCCTCAATTGAAAATGCCATATAATTCACAAAAGCATTTGTGGTGAGTGTTTATAATATGTTTACTTTGATCTCACTGTGTGATAAGTCTCAGGAAAGAGCACTGAAAGTCATAGAACAGGAAAATATCAAGAAAACGGGGCAGGGGTTGCAATTACAATGATGAGCAAGACATCCAAACCCATCCAGAGCTTCCAGTCCCGTTGGGAGGAACAGAAGTAAAAGTCAATTTCAACAGAAGGTGATGATGATAAGCACTGTGCCCTATGGACACATATAACCCAGGCTTGGGGGTCAGTATATGGAGTGTTCTGGAAGGTTGGCTGAGGAGGTGATACAAAGATGACTGAGACCTGAAAATGTGTAGGAGTCAGATAAATACGTGGTGCTGGGAGGAAAGGCGGGGGATGAAGGATAAAGGTAATGAGAGAGGGTGTATATGGCAGGAAACCACCATTACAGACAAGAATAACACATGCAAAGGCCTGGAGAGAAGACTGTTGAAAGTGCGTGTGGTGGGGGGAGGGGCGTAAGCACAGTAGCAGACTTACGAACTAGCGTTTGTTGGTAGCTGAGGAAATGGCACTGTGGGTAGGCGCAGGCTCTGCAGTCACAGTGTTTGGAGTGGGTGTGGGGAGGAGAGAGTCAATGCTTGGATTCCACCTCAGAGATTCTTATTCAATGGGTTTTGGATAGGGTCTAAGTGCTGATATTGTTTAAAGGCATTCTAGGCAACTGGTATTTAGATTTAAATTAAATTCAGATCAACCAATCAAAAGAGAAAAGGGCATCTGGTAATGGACTTTCATTCCGAATCAAGGAAAATGGGGTTGTGATGTTGCGTGGCTCTTTCATGACATGGCGGTTAGAACATTAGCAACTGCTCACAGGCACTTTCCAACCCTCCTAGAAAGGGTAGCAATGATGAATCCTCAGGGCCACAAAGCAGACCTAGGGTGTATCCCTGCTTTCAAACCAGCCACAATTGTGTCCAGGTACCCATTTTCGTTTATATCCCAAGATGGATCTTTTGGAAATAAAATAGAAACATTTGAAAATAACTAGGAAGAACTCAAGAAAAACTAACAGAAAAGATGCGAAGCTTGAGATTTGCTCTATTATTACTTTTAAGATGGCCTATTTAGTCTGTCTTTATTTTTCCCTGCTCCAAGATACATGGACATGGCCTAAGTTACAGGCATGATTTATTCTTAGCCAGCACTCGTGAATTGGCCGTAGATGACAGCATGTTGCATTTATATGAAAGGGGCCCTGCTTTTGGTGAGGTGGGAAAAGTACCTCCAAATTTGTTTCTCCAGGGTGCTCACTACACTGGAGTTCTCTGGAATGAATCATTGCATATGTAAGTAGTAACGTTCCTTTCTATATAACTTATCACTGTCCTCCCATCTATATGCCCTATTTGAGCTAGAAATAGTTTTGTGTGAGATTCAGCTCCCATCCAGACAAAATTATTTCCGCTATATTTTATATTCACTTTTCTTTTTCCTGGAAGGAAGAAGGGGGCCCTTGAGCTGTCTTCCGCGGTATTCCCGCCATTCATTCTCAGCCTTCATTCCCTCACGCACCTTGGTGCTCCAAACCTTACATACAGATGCTGCCGGCTCATGACTGCCCTTCTGAGAGTTGAAAATAGAGACCCTGTCATTCCGTGTAAAGTCATATTCGTTCACAATGGGTACCTAGGGCTTCACATGAGTGAGAACAAATTCAAAAGCAATATGCAATCAAATTATTAATGAGGGTAGATCACTTTGTTCTTGAATTTTTGTGAATAAAGTGTAATATGCCTAGGTAATTATTCAAGCAAGAGAAAACAAATATATTTTGTAGGATTTCTTTGAAGGAAGAAAAGCTACATAAGATGGTTATTTCTGATGTTTAAATAAAATTCACTCAAAAAGAATTATTTCACTAAGATCATAGCTTTAGTCATCAATCAATAAATAACAACACAAGTCCCCAGAACAGAATAAAAGCTCCAGTACCCACTGCTCAAAACCTGCCAGGAAACACATCCCCCAAGGAAGAAAGGTAAAAAATATCAGAGGGAAACTGGCAGTATCTCCCAGAAATCTAAAAGATGCCTGGAAGTGAATGTCATTTTCTCACCAATAATCTGCACTTTAATCTTACATGAAACAATTTTTCACACACAAAAAAAGTCTCTGTTCCCTCGTATTTGATAAAGAAAAAGAATTAGAAATAGGCCCAATTTCTTTTAGAAAGGTAGGTTTCTTCAGCTTTCGATTGGTCTTTCTCATGACCCCCTATACAAGAAGACAGATAATAAATATAATGATTTATACTGAAAAGAGAGCAGTGAGGATAATGGTCCAAACAGTGCTGTCTTTTATTATGTTACCATAGTAAATAATAGCAGTACCGCTCACACCGTTACACTTAAGGTTGTAGCAGCGATTCCATTATAATTCCTGTTTTTCAGAAGTTTATAACTTGGTCTTGACAATATACTCAAGCCTGAAACTAGCCATTTTTTTTTTTTGTCAAAGGCTGGTTTTCCTTGGTTGTCACGCTATTATTGAATGATCAAATTGGAAAATTAAATAGGATGTTCACTACGTTTTTCTGGCTATATTTTGCATATCTGTATATAGAAATCCTCTTCTGTAATACACACACACACACAGACACACACAAACACACATACACCCCCCACTGGTTTGCCTCCATGTTGAACATTTGTATTTAGAAAAATGGAGAGCATTCAATGCATTCAGTGGTCGTTAATTGGGATGACCACTATAATAACTTACTACAAAATGCCTACAAAGACATGTATTAAAAGGTTTTTATGTACACTTACTAATTCTGTAAATAATAGACTGTTTGATTAAGCTACATAGTCTTATTTGAAGACAGAAGTGCAATCCTACTAAAGGCTGGGCAATCCAATTCAAGAAAAGACATTAATAAAGAGGAAATCTAATATCTTGGTAAGCCAGAATGAAAATAGGCAATTTTTTCATTGCATCTATTTTGTACCCCTAATATGAGGCGAGAGATAAGATTTAGATTCTACGAATAGTCTATGTTAATTTTTATTGCCCAAATAATTTACTCAATGGGAAACAATTTTTTTTTAAGTAAAAAAATAAATGTTACCTGTTCAGCAGCAGCAGGAGAAGAATTAGGAACTATATAGAAAACGATAAACAGTGCATAACCTGTGTCCCACAAAGCCTGAAACTAATAATAATTTGGCACTGATGTTAACTCTGGTGACCTCACCAGACAAAAAGAATCTTTTGGTAAAAGAAAAAATGCTTTGGGGCTGGCCCAGCATCATAGTGGTTAAGTTTGCATGCTCCACTTCAGTGGCCTGGGGTTGGCAGGTTCGGATCCCAGGCGCGGACCTACTCACCACTTATCAAGCCATGCTGTGGTGGTGTCCCACAAAAAGTAGAGGAAGATGGGCATGGATGTTAGCCCAGGGCCAATCTTCCTCCGCAAAAAGAGGAGGATTGGCCGTGGATGTTACCTCAAGGCTAATCTTCCTCACAAATAAAGAAAAATGTTTTGTGAAAGAATAATTAGGAGGAAAAATTCTGACTCCATAGCTCTTGTTTGGACCTGAGAAAGCAAAGGCCTAATTCTGCATAGTTCCCTAATGAAAAGAAAGGTTCTCTTTACTTTAGATTAGGAACTACTTCAAGGATTCTGGCTTATTCAGTCTTTCTCCCCAGTGCCTAGGAAATACAATTTTCTCTTATGGATAAGTGGAAAATGACTTATATAGCACATTGCCCAAGACTTAATCTGCAAATATTAACAACTCTGCTTTATTTTTCTAAGTCAACAAGAAAAAAAAGGGAGACCTTCTCAATTTTGAGCAATTCTTTGAAATATTTTAAGTTGAAAGAAATTGGTTAATTTTATATTTTTAATCCAAACTCAATAGCTCCCTAAAAATGGAGGAGAAATAATTAGCCTGGAAGGAGTGAAATAAAATCCATTATAATGGCAACATTCTTTTAGCTATTGTTTAAAATATAAATTCACCACATCAGACCTTGGATTGTAAAAACTTTAAATACAGATAATACTTGTAATTTGCATAGAACCTTACCAGAATATGTAAATGAAGGAAACCAACATCTACGAGAGACTCTACTCAGAGAGTGATCCAGAAAAATAGAAAAGACAATGGAGAGAAAATAACAGTGTCTGTAATAGCTGGATTGGAACCATGTAAAACCGATATATAAAATCAAAACTTAAAAAATCTCATACTGTGAGAGCCTTTTATATAAAACTATACGGTATTAAAATATAAGGATTATTTAGGACTAGTGTTCAGTAAAAAATAAAACACATATAAAATAATCTATTTTTTATGTCACAAAGTCTCATTTACTTAACCTTGTCCCTTGCAACTACCCAAATCCATTGTGATCACCAATAGTGGAAAACCATCAGGAGTGTTTTGCCTACCTTCATGACGCCAACACCAGGACATACAAAAACAAATCCAAAATCTCGTGAATAACTTAATAGGTATGATGAAGAGACTCAGAGGTGCCCAACATGTGGTTTTAAGTTTGGAAGTAAAAATGAGACTAAAAAAAGAAAAACAAAGTACCAAAAAGCCAAAGCAGAGAATGCTAGAAAGATGAGGTTAATCTTTGCAACCATCATCAAACAGAAATATCACACGTGAGAGGCAGGATTGTATAATGACGACCAGTACAACCTCTGTAGCCAGGCTGCCTTCTGAGATGTTCCACTGCCCCACACCTCCTCTTTCATCTTTCTGTCATCAGACACTTGAGAATTAACATATGACCCTTGAAACTTCATCATCTTCAAAAGTTTGGGGATAAAAGAAAAATGAGTTCAAGTGGAGTTTCCCAAGACCTGAGGCTGCTCTCACTGCCTATCCTGAAGGATGGGCCAGGAATGGCCTCTGGACACAGGATTCCGGGCGCAGCGGATGCAACCGCCAACAATGAGGAAGGAAAAGCCGCCCTCTGAAGTGTGTTAACTCACCAATCTATCTCCCCAAATAAGAAGCTATTATTCTCAACTTCTGGCCATGAAATTTTCACCATTAGTAGTCACATGATACTAGTAATTCTCTTTACCAAAACTTATTATTTGCTTTAGGAATATATTTCTGCAGAATAACCAATATTGGTTATGAATATGTTTCTGTCATTACTTTGATTCTATCGCACAGTATTATGATTTGGGGGGCAGTACTGGAAAGATACACTGCATTTTAAAAACGATCATTAAGACAGCATTAATTACCATCAATTGTTTGAAGAAATGAACAGCTATTTATTATACAACACCCAGACACGTGAATGTGTTTTATTGGTCAGTTGTGTTGATTTAAGTGCTTATTATAGGTGAAAGATATTGATCGAGTACTTTTGCAAACGGGCTCAAAACATAGAGAAAATTCCCTTTTTCTTTTTCACTACCACAAATTTCAACATGAAATATTTTGCCAGTATGCTCTGAACACCAATAGTCTAACATAAACCATGGGAAAATTTCCAGGCTGTGTTGACATATTTTATGAATGCTATGGGATGGCAGATTGGAGGTGTACATCTGTGGGGGTTGGCCAGTCATCCCACTGCCGTCTGTGTATCTGTATGCTTAAATGAATTAGCTAATATAAAAACAGTGCATAAACAAGTTTAATGTCATAGAATTTCCTTTATAGGGAACAGAATATTCAAATCTGAGTAAAGAAGTAGAGAATTATGTTCAATTGCTATTACTTGGGAATAAGGAATATACAAAATGGAAAAACTGTAACACCCAAACCGAAATGCCTTATGTGTCCTCCTTGGCTGTTCTCCTTTTATTAGATTGTCCTGTTTTACTGGCAGCAATGTTTTTGCAACCAAGGATAGTGAGCAACGATCTTTTATCAGAGGACTGGAGAAACCATCCCACCCCTCAAGGTCATTCAGTGACTACCAAATCCCTTTCTTCTTGAGGGAAAACCAAGCCATAAGATGCAACCCTCAACCCTAGATTCTCATCTCTGAATTACTCTTTATACAACAAACATTGTAGTCACTTATCAAGAGAGGCCCCCCTGGTAGCTGATCCAAGAAAAGAATCACTTAGCAATGTGACATTCTTGTCCTATCCTTTACATACATATAAAAACCCCTCAATGATAAGCCCCAGCCACAGGGCTTGACGTCAACAGCTTCACAGCGAATTCTCTTCTCCCCCGCTTGCGTTTCATTCCTTCGTGATGCCTCTTGCTGGTTAGTGTAAATGATTTTGTCTGGTATACTGGCTGACTTCGACCTTCATTATGTTTTCTCTTAATTCTTAAATATTATTTTGCTCGAGTTATTATTTCTCCATGGGTTCATTATCCACTAAACAATTCTCTCTGTGTGTGTGTGTAAGAACTACAGAAATGAATAAAAAGAAGCAACAAATGATCCCTTAGGAGAAACTATACATGCGTATATACAGTAGGTATAATTGGTGTTAATTTCGATAGTGGGATTTTTAAGTTAGACAAGAAACTTTTATTTTTAGCTAACAGTTTGTGGGCTAATTTAGTCCTTGAAATCCTTCCAAGCATGATAGCTTAAATTTGCCCCAGATGGACTTTCTCTTCTGTTCAAATTGCTCGACAGCAACATAACAGCCATTTATAACAAAGTCTGCAGAAATGGGCTGGCGCTTCCAGTCTTCCAAATTCATTGGTCTGTTTGTAAGGAGAGTGCCCCCATAAATCACCATGAATTAAAGAGGAATGCACACGTCCCGATCAAAACATCAGGAAGAAACCGTTGCCCAATAGATAAGGACACAAACAAGTGCAAAGCATCACTTGAGTTTTTATAGAAGGCCCGTATTTTTGGAAGGCAACCAGTGCTGTTTCACATGCTGTACTTTTTCTAATCTGACTGACTCACAGTCTTGTGATAGTGAGATAAGCTAGGTAGGCAAATTTTTATAGAGTTGCAATTACTGAAATTGTCATTACGCTGTTCACTGTAAAATAAATATAGATAGAAGTGAAATTATGCACAGGCTAGAAGTAGAAAGTGTTTTGCTTCTGTTTGCTAAATTAATCTCTTCCTAAATGGCTGCAGGCCAGGTAGGTTAGCATTTGTGGTTTCAAAGGTTTTCAGCGCTTGCAATGAGCCATGAAATTACTGCATGCTGCTGAAAATGGCAGCTGATGAAAGGAAAAGAGTGAATCCCAAAGGCAGAAAGACAGGAGGAAGCAAAATTACAGGCAGAAAGTCTGATTTTTGATGTTGCTCATTGTGAAATGTACACCCAAACTTTTAATAAAACATAAAACATTAATAAACCTGCTAACAATTCCTTACAATTTCTTTTGAAGTCTGAGTATAATTTCTGAATACTTATTAAAACAGGCAATGATTCAGAGGGGGCTGAGCAGTTTCCTATCTATGGTATGTGCTGTGTTGGTAGATACTCTACTTGTGACTTCTGAAATAAGATTTTTATTGATGTTTTTAATTGAATCACACAAAAGGATTGATTTTTCAGTTAATAAAAGTACCCAGATCCTTTTAGTTTCTGTTAGGATTAGCTAGTCTTAGTTTCAATACTGTCACCAGCATATACTATAATCAGTGCTGCTGTCTGTTTTAAATCATCTGATTTTCCTCAAAATAAGGTGATGCCTGAGTCTTCCTGCATAGGTTTGAAAACTCCCAGGCTAGACTGCTGGGTCCCAAGAGTCTTTACTCCATTTTCAGGAAGTATATGAATCAGGTGGATTTTATGAAACCGCAGATGCTACACCTTGCTATAGACAGGCAGGTTATTCACGCCACAGGAAACACTTTCCCAATCCTCAGGCTTTGCCTCTTGAGGACCAATTTCCAACTGAAGGTTTTAGCAATTCTTAAACGTGTTTATAAAGGTGTTTCCCATCTTGCAGTGAAAACCAGTCTTTAAGACTCTCAGGCATTTCATAGCTAGGAGAGGTTGCTGAAAAATGAAATGATCATCATTTAGAAATCCAAATTTCTGGATATTCGACAGACTCAGTCTCTGTTCAACTGGAGTTCATCCATACTAAAATTATCATGCCACTGCTAAGGAATGCAAAATAATTACACATTCTTAGAGATTCCAAGCACTTACACTTGCATGATTTTATAGATTAATTACTAGGAAGACAGAAGATTGTAAAAATCTTTGGATTAAATTCCGTGATAGAAGGCATAAATAATCTAATGATTACTATGCATGCCTGGTCAAAGAGTTACTGTCACCAAGTTATTAGAGTGCTGTTTTCACTTCTAGCAAGGAAATGAGCTGAACTGCAAATGATCTGAACTGCTCAGCTGTAAGGAAGAGATGCTTCGATCTTAGCCCCCAAATCTTCAACAAAGAGGGGAGCAGCCAAGTTAGTAACAAAAAGCAGAAGAAGCATTTACTTATTCATGAGATATTTAAAAATGAAACCCTCACACATGAAATACCTAACTACCTACTGCAGTGGTTTTTGTGTTCATTTTTAAATGGCCATAAAAATCGCTCCTTCCTGTATTCATGGTGTACCCCCAATTTTTTTCTTTTTAAAAATAGTCACAGTTATGTGATTTCAGGCAGAAGTGTTTCACTGGAAAGTGCATTCGATTTGGTGTTGGAAGAACACAACTTGGCCACTTAATAGCCGTGTGATCATGTGGCAAAGGCCACTTCCTTCTTGAGTATGATTTTTCTTTTTTTGGCGTCCAAATAATGATAGAAACACTTACCTAATAGGACGAAATAAGTGCACTTTCCACTTTGTAAACTAGAAACTTTTATACAATTGTGAGAGATGATTTGAAAATGAATGTTTGAAACATTGTTAGTTTTCAAATAGGATTGATGAGGAAGGTAACCAAGAAGTCTGGAAAATTAATCAAGCTGAGGATATAGACTCAAGTGGCCATGTGTAACGGGCTTCTCATGAGGAAAATCTGACACTCCGTCACATACACGAACTGCTTTCCGACCGTTGGAAGAAATGATTTTCTTTTCTTCCCCATTCCTATTCCCACCTTACTGAATTTTGAATTGAGCTACAGTTTTCAAGCAATTCAAATCAAGTTTCCATAATCCCTGATTTACCCCGATCTGTGTCCAGCACCAAAGCTTCAGTGACAGAAAAAAAAAAAAAAAACCCACGCTTGCCCCTTGCTCAAGCCTCAGCTTGAAAGCACATTTCTAAGCATCACATTCGCAAACGGATCAGAAAAGATGTTGACCTTGGAAAAACAGGGTATAAGTTTTACCATCGAGTTCAATGTAGTCACAGCCCTACCTACTGTCAAGTTTGAGTCAAACTGTAAATTCAGAAGGAATGGAACTAGAGGGTGCTAATCATACTGACGATGCTTCAGGTATTTGAAAATACAGCCATTTTTCATTAATGCTTCTGTTGTAATTGCTATTGTTTACAGAAGTCAACAGAGTTCTATTTTTAAGTAAAAAAAAAATTTGTTACAACAAACTCTCAATATCCAAATAACATCAAAAGCAAAGATTTCCCTCAGTAACTTCAGAACTAGTGACTAGGAAGTTAAAATGCTCAGAAAGAGATAATCCCTGAATGCTTTATTAAAATTCCATTGTGAATGTAGAGGATATTTGAATTTGGTTTGAAAAATTTCTTTCTAAACTTATTACCTGTCCATTCATTCAACAAATGTTTATTGAGTGTCTAGTAGGTTCCAGGCATTGTTATAAACACCAGGAAGTGAAACAGACAAATCCATGCTCTACTGGAGCTTAAATTCTAATGAGCCTGGGTATACGACAGGTACTGTATATGACAGTCCCTGTATACGACTGTATACGACAGTTTCACTTTGTTGTCTAACTACATTAATTAGAGATGAGCCTAGAGAACTATGTTAAAAAGAACTGTGATAGTTATATGTAAGTTCAAGGGGAAAGACTGCCAGGATTGATTAGTGATGTCTGTCATGGGAGCAGGGTAGAGAAGTATTGGCATGCATGCCAAACTTTTACTGCTACTACTTTTTAGGAAATTACCATGGGGCTACAAGCATCAAATTCAAAAATATTGGTGTTAACCACATATACCACCTTCACCTACTTTTATGCCATCTTTTTTGAGGTGAAATAAGAGAAAAGAACCTTCTACTTACATTTCTGTGTGCCCCAAAGCAGGCTCTTGAGTTTTCACAAAAGATTAACCTTTTCTTTCCTTTGGCTGTTTATCAAACCATAAGGCTACGCCCTTACTCATCAAAGAAAATATTTGCCCTTCACTGTTTTACCAGATTGTGCCAATTTCAAACTCTCTGCTATCTTATAAGAACCAAATCCTTGTTCATACTTTCACGTTGACCTTCCATCTGGTGGGTAGCCACAAACCAAATTTTGACCTACTTGGTAATAAAATATCTAATGAAAACATAAGCAAAGGATGTGAACTGACAATACAAAGAATAAATATAAACACAATGGAGCAAATAAAAATCTTCAACCACACTAGTAATCAGGAAAATGCAAATTAAACAATAACAAGTCACCATTTTTCCCTACAAATTGGCAAGCTTTTTTTTTTTTTGAGGAAGATTAGCCCTGAGCTGACATCTGTTGCCAGTCCTCCTCTTTTTGCTGAAGAAGATTGGCCCTGGGCTAACATCCAGCCCATCTTCCTCTACTTTATACGTGGGACGCCTGCCACAGCATGGGTTGATAAGCAGTGTGGAGGTCCATGCCTGGGATCTGAACCTGAGAACCCTGGGCTGCCGAAGCAGAGTGCTCAAACTTAACTACTATGCCACTGGGCTGCCCCCCAAATTGACAAGCATTTTAAAAGAATGTATATATAGTGTTGGTAAGAGCGTGAAGCAAAGAGCCCACTCATACTCGGAGTACAGCAATACCACCTCTTTGGAAAACAATGTATCAGTGCTTAAAAACATTTAGAGTATACTCTTAGAAAGTATTTCCATCTTTAGGAAGAACTCATACAGATGCATCTGCACAAGTATATTTATCATCATATTAATTTATAAGAATAGCAACTTGTAAATATAATAGATCCATACTATGGAATATGATCACCCTGAAAAAATAAGTTCAATAGACATTTACTGAGGTAAGATCCATGATATATTACCAAGGTGGTAAAATGTAAATTGTAGAATATTGTATATATGATCCCATTTTGTAGAAAAATATGTGCATGTACATGTATTATGTGTGTATATGTATAAGTATACAGAAAAATATACATTAACTATAAAGCACTATTTATCCTGAGGAGTAAACATTGGAAGATGAGGATAATGTTTTAGCTTTTACTGCATAAATTTCTCTACTATTTGAATTTTTTGAATGCAAATTTACTATTTTATAATAAAAAGGGAAGAGAAAGATGGCCCAAAATTTGTCAGATATATTTAAATAAAATCAAAGTAAGATGGCATTGTTCATTTCAGACAAAATAAAATTTGAGCACCCTACCCCCCACAAGCCCTATCTGACAAAGGATATAAATTCTGACTAATAAAAAGCACATTAAAGGTATAACAAATGCTTGTGTGCCAAATAGTACTATATTAATACTATTTGAAGTATTTTAATAATTTGAATAGTACTATTACTAATTTAGATCTAATTACCAAATTACAGGAAATATAGAAGAAGGAGGAATAGTCCTTTTAGTACAATTCAAAGTAAGAACTGTTAGACATTTAAGAAAAAGTGGATAGAAATACCATCTTTAGAGATTTTAAAGTCTCACTCAACCTTTCACATTTCAAATAGACCAAAAATAATGACATAGTAAGTAAAGAAAAGTCTCAAGTGTTTATTATATTTTTCCTATATTAATTTCACCTCAAGGTAACCAAAAGGATAATGAGGGGAATTTTCTCTTTAAGAAAAGTAAATAAGTGAAAAAGAAATGATAAAATAAAATATAATAAATAAAAAATTTTAATAAATAAGTAAAAATATCACCATTTTGCAACTCCTAAAGAAATAATGGAGCTGGGCAATAATTAGAGACTGCTAATATTAACAAAAAGCAGTAAACCAGGCATCGTGTGCTTCCTGATGGAAGAATTTACTACCACCAGTAAAGTAGCTTTACTTAAAAACAAAACTGAACCTGAATCTGATCAAGCATTTCTATCTAATTACCAAATTACAGGGAACAGAGGAAAGAGGAACATTTTAAACCGGACCACAGGGATGCAATCAGCAAAATCCAGACTGTGGGAAACTATAAAACAAACAATCTGATTTCTTCTACAAACAAATTGAAAGGAAAAAAATAGCAAGAGATGAAAGAGGAATCTATAATTTAAAAGAAATGTGGGAGGCATAAAATCCAATCACAATGTTTGGATCCAACAAATTGTTCAAAAAAGAAAAAGAAAACATTATGAGACATTTGGAAACTTGAACAGTGACTGGGGGATATTTGATGTTGAGTAATTATTGTTAGTTTTATTGAGGTGCAATACTAATACTATGGTTATATTTTCAAAGAGTCCTTATATTTTAGAGCTATATGTTGAAATAATTATAAATGACATTATATGATGTCTAGGATTTACTTAAATATAATCCAGGAATGGGGGGCATGTTAAGGGTAGGGGTGAAACAAAATCAGCTCTGAGTCGGTAATTGTTGAAGCTGGGTGTTGGGGGGGAAGAAAGGAGGTTTATGTTACTATTCTATATGCCTTGGAAAATGTTTAGATTTTTTTGATAATACAAAGTTTAAAAATATGGATAGAGAGAATTCTAATAATAAAATTGACACGGTTGTTTCAATGCAAATATTTCCTTTTCAAATATCTTTGGAACATTGACAAATATTAATGTTTTCAAGGCACAAAGAAGATCTTAATAAATTCAGAAAGAGGAACAATTTCACTAGCAATATTCACTGACAATAATACAATTTTATGAGAAATTAATAGCATTGGGAAGAATTTCAATTTTTCCCAAATTAATTTACAGACTTGAGCATTTCAATGAGATTTTTACTGAGAGAAGACTTTAGAAAATTCCTCTATATTTCATCTTGAATTAAAATCGAAAATAGTAACAAACGCAATTGTGAAAAATGAGAGAAAAAGAGTGTTACCTACAAGAATTATGTAATAGAAATAAAAATGAATTAAAACATTATGTAACTGGTATCAGAATTGACAGATAGATCAATGGAGTAGAATTGCTAACCTTAAAATAGACCTTAGTGTATAGAAGAATTTAATATTTGATAAAGATGCATAAACAGTGAAGGAAAGGAATAAATTATTCAATAGAGACGGTGAGGAAATTGACTATTTAGAAAAATAACTCCTGTTAGATATAAAACTAGACGTGTTTTCTGGTGTCTGCATGCTCCCCAATTTGAGGAAGCTACCTTTAGTACAAATGACTAAATCGCTACAGCTATCATCTGTACCACATGATCACTTTCCCCCGGGCCATAGTTTTTGAATTGGGATATATGATTTATAAGACACATATTCTCCTATAGTCTGGACTGGATCATTAGGTTCAAAAATATGAGCCTCACTATCAGACCACCCTCTCAGGAATACAAAAACTGAGAAACTGAAGAATTTTGGCAGTCAGTCAGTTAGCAGAAGGGGCACGAAGGGTTCCTAGAAAGGTATGATTAAACATTTATGTCATGCAATGGTGTCGGGGCCAGCGTAATGTCTAAAAATCTCTTAGGAATTAATAAATAAAAACTAAAACTCTATTAAATACTAGAAAAAATATTACAGATATGTCATAGAAGAAATACAAATGACCGCCATCTGGAAAAAAGTGGTTAATAGTACTTCCTGGAAATGCAGATGAAAACAACGATGAGTTACTAAATTTACTATCAGGCTGGAAAAGATAAAAATTAATATTGTACATTTGAACACTGACAGGGTTGTGCTGAGCTAGGTCCTGACTTGTCCACTGCTGGTGGGAGAATAAATTGGTAAAAATAAACTAATAAATAAATTTTCTGAAAGAAATTTGATGTAATCTATCAAGAGCCTTAAAACAGTGAATACTTTTGCATACTCTGATCCAGAAATGTCACTTCTAGGATTCTATAGTAGTGAAATAATAAGAAATATCTAGATTTACATAGAAAGAATGTTTCTGCATCATCTTCTGTAGTGGTGAAAAATTGAGAAATGAGAGGATGCTGAAAATTATGCTTCACTGTAATAATACAATTGATCACTAACATTTAAGAGCATATTAAGTGCCAGAAACTCTTACTATGTATTCTGATTTACTCTCACAACAACCCCCTGGAGGTGGTACAACTCTCACCTCTTCTTTCCAAATGAGAAAACTGAGACACAGAGAGGTCAAGACAGCTGGTGAATTGCCGAGTGGGAATAAGAACATCAGCAATCTGACTCCACAAGTAGCACTTCTCACTGCTGCACTATAACAGCATTTGCTAGTCTTTTAATATGACAGATGCAAGGCCAACATTTTACGTTGCATTATTTAATATAAAGCAAAAAAAATTCTGTTGATATTGCCATTATGAGCATCAGAAAGCCAAAGCAAAGAGAGTCAGTAATTCAGCAAGGATTATAGAGCTGAAAAATGACAGAGTTTCAAAGGAGATTTAATGCATGTAGAAATGGCCGTATTATAACAGGAGCATTTGTTAAGTACAATGCTAAAGTGTAGGGTTTGGGGAAACTAACTCCGTCACTGTGGGGAATAAAGTGGTTCAAGCTTTTCGGAATCTGACACTCTCAAAATTATGAATGCACAGAACTATTAGTCAGCAATTCCAATTTTCACATTCAATCCTATTAAAAAGTCCGCCTGCGTGCACCAAAATATAGGTGCAATGATTTCTACTTAAGCACTGTTTGTAAGCAAGTTATGAGAAATATCTTGAATATCCATGAATAGAGGAATGGTTAAATGAATTAGAGTATATAAATTCAATTCATGCCATGCAGTTGTGAAAATGAATGGGATTGATTAACATGCACAGGCCTGGAGAGAAAGCCATAACCTGTTATGTGAAAAGATGTTAAGTAATCTCCACAAGATCACAAAATGTCTGCCTCCAGTGTCCATAGTCTTAATCACTACATAATATTGCTTCTTTAAAAGCATGACTTTTAGTGGATACATAATATTGCATCATATTTCTATACCACTATTTAACTTTTGCCCTATTTTTTCACATTCGGTTACTCTAAAATTTTAAGATAAACATCTTTATATGTGAATCTTTGTTTGAATCTCTGATTTGGAAATAAATTTATTTATGTGATTGATTAGCTCTTCCTAATACCTAGTTACAGCAATAGAAATAATATTTTGGTAAGCAAAAATCATTTGCAGATTTACAGTAAAACTTCGATTCTACTCCAGGTCTCAAACGTTACAAACCTCTGATAATCCTTTTACTGCAGTGAAAATTCTGACTCAGAATATCATGAGATATGCCTAGAGAATGTCAGCTCCACAAGAGCAGGAATCTTCTCTATCTTGTTCATTATTAGTCTCCATTGTCTGGGATCATGTGTGCACAGAGTTAACAATTAATAAACATTGAAGGAGGGAAGGAAGGAAGGAAATCTGTATGGGAAAAATAATTCGAAATAATGACTCAGAAAATAGAGCTTACATTGCAGAGGAAGTTTATTCAGTTGGTGTGATGAAAAGAAAATACAGCTCGTATGTTGGAAGGGCATACCCAGAATGTCTCAGGGAAATCCTTATTTGAAGGATGAAAGTGTGTACCAAAAGGGTCAGTTTCACAATGAGCCTTTGTGATCCCGCCTGCACCATGATGCTAACCCCAGTCATATCATGTGTACCTTCACTACCAGCCACAACACAAAGACCTTTCTCATCAAGTGTCCATCAGAACCACCTCAAGCAGTCCATGTTGAGGGCCAGAAGCTTCTTAGTTCTGCCCTGACAACTGCCTGGCCTATAGCCTACCCCTCTGCTGCTTTGTCTATTGTCATCTCTCACCACTTCACTCTGGGCTGAAGGCTGAAGGCTCATCTCCAAGGTCAACATCAGCAAGCACAGGAGGATCTCTGCCATCTCATCTCCATCACTAGCCAGGCCGCCTGCCCTCCCACATCACCGTGCTGACAGCACCATCCCTAACCTGATGCCCCACCCGTGAGTCTTCCTATTATCAGCTACACACATGCTCCTGCAACACGTATTTCCATGTTCTTCAACAAGGCTTGTAGTATCTTGACATTCTGGACTGGTGGGAACTGCCATCTCAGAATCTCACCGAAGCAATTACTGGAATCTTTTATACCCCCTGTGAAGTAAATGACCACTAGTTCACTGCTTGAGGCTATGGCTTCCTTTCCTCCTTAAAATCCAACAGTTTACTATAGTCTACAATGAGCAGCCTGATGTATCCTCAGTTGGCCTCTCCAAATTCATCCCCAACCATGTTGCCCTAACTCACCATACTCAAGCCACCTGGGCTGTTGTTTCACTCCTGAAATCTGTTTCCTCCCTTTAGAGTCCTCACACTCTGTGAGTATCCTATCTAGGCAGCTCTGTCCTTGGTTCTTTGCACAGCTGGCCTCTCTCTGAGTTTAAATGCTTTCTCTGCAGTGAACCTTCCTAACAGCCCTATCTAAATAGGTTTCCCCCTTCATTCCCAATCACAGAACCCAGCATGCAGCTTTCTTATTATCTGTCCGGATTTGTAATTGCCTATTTATTGGTTTGCCTGTTTTATGCCTGACCACCCCCACTAGGCAATGAGATCCATGAGAGCAAGAACTATGGCTGTTGTGCTTCCTACTGTCCACACAGCCTCCGTTTATTGTTAATATTGAATTCTGAATAAATAATTCTAAACCATGGTCTTCCATACCCTATGCCATTATCAGTAAGAAGCCATAGTAATAGATAAGATATAGAAAAGGGAATCTTTAGCTTCTAAAACTTGCTTTGAAAGAAAGCAAAATGTCATGAAAAGAGCTACAGGTTTTGAGATTGAGATTAAAATTCTGTCTCTTTGCTAACTTGAAAAGTTCTTGCTAGTGTGAACTTTGATAAGTCTCTTGCCCTATCTCAGTCCAGTTATACTATTTGTAAAGGAAAATGATTGGATTTTTTGATCTCATTCCTTCCTTACATTTCTGACAGATCTTTGAAGATTTTTTATGTAATCGAACACCTTTAGGTTTGCATTTTTCAAAGTATATTCCCAGTGGAGGAAGAAGGGTTCAAGTTTAAATAATTTTGGAATCATTTGGGTTAAACAAAGTTAAATAGCTTTTTTTTTGCTCCAGGAATTCTCTTGGCCTTTAATATGCTAATGTATTGGGAATCCCTGAGAGAGAAAGACATTGTAGAGCAATTCCCAAAAGCATTTGAGCACTGATGCCTTGTTACATTACACGGGAATAGTGTACACGGGACACTGGGGAAACATCACACTAATGGTATTAAGCAGATAATTTAAGGTAAATCTTGAGAAGCGTTAATCTGATAGTGATAAGTAGGATGCATCAGAAAAATTATAAATTAAGGAATAAAATTAAGAGACTTTAAGAACCAGGAGGAGATGCAGAAGCATAACTTGAATCAGATCTATTTTAATTTGCTTGGAACAACTCAAAGATCTTGATAAATCTTTCTTACTGTGGAAAAAATTAAACATCAAGACCTAGGTTGAGAGACTGTTAAAAAAAAATCAAGAATGGGATGGTTAGAGATCCTATATTGATGCCTATAATCAGAAAGAATTTTGATGTGTGTAGTTGACATGTATTCAGTGTACACTTAAAAATACAGAAATAATTAGACCTACTTTTTCCCTTAGCTGACAGTTTGTCGTTATAGATAAGGATAATACTATTTTTCATATTTCTAACAAATTGGAGTTCAGAAAGTTATCAATGGAAAGTGTGATTATTTGTCCACATATTCAATTAATCATATGGTATTCAACTATGGCTTTTTCTGGTTAGTTTCTAATCACCGGAAACTGCTTTTGAAGCTTTGTAACAATCTATTCTTACCATTTCCCAAATTTTCTGAGCCATCATCTCCCAGATTTTCCACAGTGATGGTCAGTATATTTAACTGCTCACTGTACAAAGGAGCAGAGTCAAGGCTTGAGGTAATGTAATATGATGTGTGAGTTCACACCTACGCCCTCCCGTGCCTCCTGACAGAATGCTGGGAATATGTGCCAGCTCACAGCTGATCAACTTCCTTCCTCCCTGTATTGAAAATGTTCAAAATTTCCATCCCTATCAGGAATTCTAAACTCATCTTCTCACATAACAGAAGGAAGTAAACCTCTTTCTCCACTGATTCCTGGTTTAAATGCAGTTTATATAGCAGGATATCAAGTCAGATTTAACATTTGGATATTAAACTCCTTGCTTTGAATGTTGTTTGGAAACCAGGGTGTTCTGTTCATGTAGAGCCTGGCGCTGTAGCCAATGCTTTCTTGAAAAGCCAGTGCTTTCAAATCCACATGAGCCTTTGGGAAACTAGGTAGTGATGCTTCTGGGAATAGTTACTAGAAATCAGCTCTTTTCTTAGCTTTAAGAATGGGGGAATATTTAGTGGCAAAAAGACAATATTGTTTTCTGTAGCATTTCTTTGTCCTTGTTGTAAACCAGGCACCCAAGGATGCATTTCATGATGCCTTCATAGCATCTCGTGTTCTTTCCGAAAGCACTTTAGGACAGAGGATTTCACTGAGCACAGTTATTCCAGGAATATGCCACGTTAGTTCATTCTTCTGGATTATCTTCACCATCTGTGATTTAAAATACAAACATGACTTGACCATTTTTCAAGTGTTTCTGTTAGTATTCTATTGCTTGGCAATTATATTTGCACATTTTATAGGTAAAAAAATAAAGCAACTTTCTGTGAGACAACATGTGGGTATGTTATTAGCTCCCGTTGATGCTTACCTTCTCTAACTCACTAGAGACAATCATTTTTAAAAAAGCTCTGGTTTAAGAATTTAAAGAATAATAAAGTACATGAATTTATAAATTGAATAATAAAACCAAAAGGGAAGATCAGTCATATTTTAGGGCTATAAATCATACCAGTGTGTTATAAAGTTGTCTTAACTCTGCTAAGATGGCAAATATTTTTCATTATACTTAGGAGTAAAAATATGGTCAAAGTAAATAAAAGAGAAAAGAAAAAGGAAAAATCCCAGGAACAGCATTTGTTATATCAGCTGTTTGTTAAAATCATCATGCTTAAATAAAACATGGTTTTTAATACCATCTCTACGCCAATGACTTCCAAGTTTTTGTTTTTAGTCCATATCTCTATCCTAACTCCAGGCGTTTATATTCAACAGTTTCCATATGCTTCCATCTGTATGGCTGATAGACATTTCAGACTTAACACATCTAACATAAAACGTTTTACCCGATACACAGAACCCTTTCCTCCCTTTGTCTTTCTCATCTCAATAAATAGGACCGTCATTTGTCTGACTGCTTATATCAAAATGCAGGTGTCATCACTGAAACCTCTGTTTAGTCTGATTTCCCTACTCCATACTGTGTCTATCCACTTCTCTCATCTCTCACTACCCTATTCCAACACATCATCATCTTGGCCCTAAACCACCCCCACAGCCTCCCAAGTGCCTCTTCTACAGCCCATTCTTCACTTAGCAGTCAGACTGACCCATCTCTGTGTGGTTTACCATCAGTCAGATATCAGGTCAAATGTCACCTTCTTATATTGAGGACTATTTCAGAGAACAAACTATTTTAGAGAAGCATCTGCCTCGACCCACCTGTTTTATACCTTTGCAATCACCCTCACACATCCTGTCTCACTGTCTTTATAACACAAATCACCATGTGAAAATATTTTGGCTATTTTTTATTTTTTTGTTTATTGTGTGCTTCTTCCACCTACCCACCAACTTGATTTTAAGAGGCAAGAGAGCAAGGACCATGTTGATTGCACATTCTCATCAACTAAACCAGTTTCTAGAATATAGTAGATAGTTAAAAATACTTATTGCAGAAAGGAAGGGAGGGAGGCAGGCGTGAAAGCAGGGAGGAAGAAAAGAAGGAAGAGATGGAGAAGGGAAAGGGAACCGGGGCAGGGAGCGGGGGGAATGGAGGGAGCACAAAGGGAGGAGAAATGAAGGAAAAGAGAGGAGTGAGGAAAGGATGGAGGGAGGATGAAAAGAAGGAAGGGAGGGAGGGAGGGAGAAAGTAGAGGGAAGTGGAGGGGAGAGGAGAGAATAAAAGAATTTGCCCTCTAATAAGGCTAATAATAACTGCTTGGTTTCAAATGTGAGGACAGGTAACTTTACTTCTCTAAGATTCAAATACCTCATTGTACAACGGGAATAATAGTAGATCAAAAGAGAGAAGGTATGCAAAGTGCTAGTGTACCGCTTGACTTACAGTAAACAGGAAATAAATGTGTTAACTCTTTGCACCTCCTCAGATTCTTCTGACTCTCAGCCACTTGCTCTGACACAGTCACAACCATCCAACTCTGCTTACCCTCTGGTGGTCTAATGTGTAGAGCTGGCTAATCTGACCAACCTATTCCTGGTTTCTCTCACCACTTCCAGACTTGAATGTAACACCACATTGAGGAGTATTGGATCTGGGCTCTGGGCAGCTGTCTAAGGGGTGTGTGTTGAGGGTGGATATTCCACTGGATGAAATTTGACCAAGAAAAAAGAAATGGAAGATGTAGACATCCAAAGTCCCTCCCCCTTTTCCCTCCCACCAACGTTCCGAG
Source organism: Tapirus indicus (assembly GCA_031878705.1). Taxonomy (NCBI): domain Eukaryota; kingdom Metazoa; phylum Chordata; class Mammalia; order Perissodactyla; family Tapiridae; genus Tapirus; species Tapirus indicus. The sequence continues at coordinate 33,464,809 of CM062935.1, forward strand.
GCAGTTTCATGATGCAATCTGATAAGAAATATGCTGTGTGGCCAAGTGGGTGCACCTCCCAAGCCACTGTGTTCATTTCTTTTAGGTTTATTATAAAGCAGTGGCCAGTGAGGTAACACATTGCTTTGCATTGCTTCCCATCCTTAAAAATTTCACTTCCCCTTTCTCACTTTCACTGCCCTGGAATTGTACCCCCTAAATAAAGCATCAGCTCTTAATTGTTGACTCAGCTTCTGTTCTTTAGGGACTCTTGGATAAGATTATTTTCATTAATAAAATAGTTCTACTAATTTATATTCCCATGCCCAGCCCTCAGAAATTGATCAGGCCACCCTTATTTTTAACTGTAATTGAACAAGTCCAGTGAAGTCTTATAAAATACCTGCCATGGCATGAATCTAGTGCTTCTTGGGGCGTTATAGCAGAATCCCAAAACAAACCAAAAATCCCAAAACAAAGCTCACGTTTCTTGTCTTTGAGTGCCCCTACTAACCCTTTCTGCTCTTTTAAACATGTTTTTCAAAGCCTTTTACTAACTCTCACCTTCAAGTCCTGGCCTCTGCCAGAAATAACACCCCCGCCCATCTCTGCCAGCTATCACTCTCCCATCATTCAATCAGGTTCTGAGATAGGACCTATTCCAGAAGGCCTCTCCTGCCTAGTAGAAAGAATGATGGGGATTATATGATTACTAGCCACACTGCCCCTAGCACTAATTTATACCTTTCCTTTATATAATATACGTATTGCATATGTCCCTGCTCCAGTGTTTTATGTCTTGATTCTGGTAAAATACAGAACATTTTTTTTTGTAGTTTCTATAAGAGTCATGTATACTTATACACTTACCTTCCATGATCATCAGCACCCAAGCTACCTAGACGATGATAATATAGGGAAAAAGCAGCCTTCTCAAAAAACTCTTCAGAGATTGTGATTAAAGTTCAGTGCATAAAAGCTAAACAATCTTAGTTCTTTCATTGTTGACCATTTTGAAATATCTCTTTTCTATCAGATGGACTCCTGACAGAGCAGAGATCAAATGCAGTATAGGCTTTACCACCTGTAGATTCCCTTCTGTCAGAAGGCAAATCACTCAACATTTCTCAGCCTCAGTTTCCCCCCGTGTAAATGGAGATGATTGTACATACTCAAACACCTGTTGCAAGGAAGAAATATGTCTTAAATGTAAAGTACTTGACAGTCGTTATTAGTGGTATTAATGGTAATAGTATCAGTTTCAGAAATCCTTCCATTTTCTTAACATCACTTAAAATTATCGCTTAAATTATATAAAATTTAATTATAACATTAAAAATCACCTCAATGTAATATTCCAATAAATGTCCTATTCATCATTTGAAGTGACACTGTTTGTCCTTAAGTTTAAGAATTTGAAACTTGTTTGTTTAGCTTTGGTTTTTCAATTGAATTGATTCCATATTTCATGAATTAGATAGTACTTGAAAGTTTTCCTTATTTTAGTCTGTCTCTGTGTCCAAGACCACACTGCAATGGACTATCTCCCTGCCTATGAGACAATTATTCTTACCAACTAATGGATTTTGGCAATTCTGTAAGACAATTAGGTACAAAATACTAGACTTTAAGAATCCGTGAAGAAATAAATTGTGCTTATTCGTTCCCAAATCAGCCAAAAATTTTTGTCCAGAGCCCAGTGAATGTATAAATGATTGAATAAGTAAAGGAATAAATGAACAAGTGAAAAAACTCTCTTAAGCACAGTGGGAAAGAACTTTTGATTAGATCCATTATTAATTGGGAATACTCTCTTTATTTTTGACTTAGAGTATCTTCCAAATAACTCAGATATCTAAACCCCAAATCCATTTTTGAAACACACTCAATAACACCAAAGTGTCAGTCAAAAAGAGTAGTTGTCCCACAGACTTCTGGCTGATTGATGCTTATCTTAGCAATTTTTACCTACTGATCATAGCTTTAGATTCAGTGGAAAGGAAAAAGTTGTGAAGCACTCTGAATTGACCCCAAATTAAAACTTTTATTTGGCTTCCATTCAGGAATGCAGAGAATGAAAAACCTGGTTCCTCTCTGAAGCCTTCCCTGACACATACATCCCCACCCACTCCCTGCATTCATCACATCTCTGGCTTACTCTTATCACTGCACGTATCATAAAGCATAACAAATATTTGTTACACGAACTGTGAGCAACTGGAAGCCAAGAACCAACAATAAATCCATTTCTTTCTCCCTAGTGTTTAGGACATATTCAATTTTGCAGGGGAGATATTGACTGGGTTTTCAATAAACATGGAACTATTGAAATGATGAAGGTTGTGATCTACGATGGCCTCTACTACTAATTGCACCTGTTTCTGATGAAAGCTCAGTAACCTTACTGCAGAGTGGATCTGAACAGTAATTAAGCATGACGTCAACTGTTGAGCCCTTAAGTTATACCCACCTCCAATTTAACTATGGAGATACCTTATTAATACTTAGAGACAGTCTAAGAGATGAAGCCTGCCTGGAACTCAATCTTTAAGATCTTCTGAGGCCCACCTCCTTCATGAAGCCCTCATACACCAACCCAACCATGGAGATTTTACTCTTCTCTAAATGCTTAGCACAGAAGCTTCACACATTTTAAGAAACAAGAAGGTTATAATTAAACATATAAAATAAGCAAACTTATATTCATTTTTATCACCCTTTTAGATGTTTAATTATATGCTCTCATGAATTTTTTCATTATTATAAATTTTTCAAATATCTTTTTTTATGTTTTATGTTATGATTAACTTTTGATATTTTGGAATTTCTATTGCTAACTGTAGGGGATAACTCTTTGAGGATAAGGATGGTATCTCCTCTTACTATGCTTCCCTACCTAAAGTCAGCTCTAAGCCTTGCATATAGTAGGTATTAAATGTATGTACGTTTGTTGAAATGAAGACATACATGGGAAAGCTCTCATTTTTAGTAATTCACATTGAAGAAACAGCTGTAAGGAAGAATTTTACATTCTTTCCCAAATTCCATTTCTATAGATGATGCAATATCTAGAGATATTTGACTCTTGCTCTTATGTTAGCAAATCAAATCTAAGTTATCGCCAGATACTTTGAAGATTCGCTTAAGCAACATAGCTAAAGTTTTCTCACCGAAAAAAAATGTTCTAAATAATAATACATTAGTAGCCGTTATGTGCTTACTATGGATCGGTACTTTATATTTATTATTTCTTTTAAACTTCATAACAACCCTCTGAGATAAATACTATCTTTGTTGTCATTTTCACAGATGAAGAAACCGAGACCCAGGGAGGTTAAGGACTTGGTCGGAGACCATAAAGCTAGTACCTGGTAAGGCTGGCATTCAAACGCCTGCAGTCACGCTCCAGCATTCTTGTGTTTAACACTATACCAGATCGCCTCTAAGAAGGCTCCTTCTTCTCAGATTATGCTGATCATGGTCACAATCTTATTTAAATTTTCCAAATCAAATTTACAAATCGCTAATGTACGAAGCTGAATACCAGTGCTCACTGCTGTCTGGGTGGGGATGTTACATAAGGTTTACAATGACCAAACTAGCATGTGATCTACATTCTGATTTGAGAGTCAAAAGTGAACGTAAGCTTGTGCAATTTAAATATGCATACCCATTAATCAGACTTGGTTTTACATTTTGGTGAAGAAACATCTCTAAGTACTTTTAAGTTTAGAAAGTCATACAGTGATATAAATTCAAATTCTGAGAGTTTATACAAATCAAAATTGAGAAGCATAAAGAGTCTGTCTCACGAACAGTCTCCATAGTGATAATTTTGCGAAATACTAGAAAAACATTCAAGGTATTTAGAAAGACTATAAAGATGTTTTATGAAGATGGCACAAAAAATACTTTCTCATGAGCAGACAGGGAGCCCAACTTGGAATTTCAAATTAACTTTTTGTATGATGCATTATTTAATAAATGTTAGCATTAATTTTTAAAGAGTTTAATTTGCATACCATTACTGGGCCAAATGGTTGACGAGGATCACAATTAAAGAAAGATGCACCATTCATTTTACTAAAAAGAAAAAAAAAATCCAACAAAGTCAAATCTTCATCATTAAACTGAATAAAGGCAGCCTATAACTGCCAAAAATGTAGAACTCCTTGACAGATGCAATTTAACTCCTGTGATTATTTAAATCAAACTCCTTTATGTATGACCCTAAGCAAAAGCTCACTATCTTCTCAAGGAATAAGCATTTTTTTTAACACTATGGACCTCAGGGAACAAAATAAGACATTAGGGGAAAAAAGCAAATTATGGAATTGGGTTTAGGAACATAAATATAATTTGAAAGACTATGCCCTTACTTAGTGTTACAATACGGACATAAAGCACTCATGCAAAATGGAAGACTCTTCACTAGCACATTAACTAGCATTTAGTTCCAACATGATTCAAGCTGTGTTTAGTCCAGAAAAGTTACATAGAAAACAGACATAGAACCCACTGTCATGTAGGTTATCATCTAAATCAAATTTATTGTTTTCACATTTCCCCCTTCCCAATCTTCTGAAGGAAAACATACTGTCTACTGAGTTACTATGTGCTAGGCAAAGGATTGGTGGTCCTGTGCTGAGTGACAAACACGTGGTGTATACGATAAAGTTAGTATATGATCTGCTTATAAGAAGCTGTCAAGAAAGCATATCTGGAGTGTAGGGGCAGGGTCTGGAAGCACCCACCACACAAGGTATCAATCCTTTGCAAGAATGATCATTGGCATCCTGGTTCTGAACACTGGTTGGGGCACTAAGTACATTTGCGTACTGTAGAGTATGCTTGTTTTTACCATGAGTGTTGTCTGGCTGCTAGATTTTAAAAAAACTTAGGATGGATTGTCCCATCTTTAGCTGTGTCCATCAGAACACAGAATAGATGGCCTTGCATCAGGTTTATTCAGCCTTCACAAATTCCAATGGTGGGCCAGAGCTGTGGAAGCAAACACCACAAGTTCACGCTACATTTGGGCAACAAGGCCAATGATCTCATATTTGGGCAAAAAAGCCAATACCTCTTGGGAGGAGGGTTTTGAGGGGTCCTTTTTTGTTTCAAGTAACTTTAAATTGTGATCAAGGTAGTTAGTATTTACTACAGAGAAACTGGAAAATAAACGTTTGAAGAAAAAAACAAATCATGATGCCTATTGAGAGACAACCACTAAAACATTTTGGTGTTAAAACTCCCAATATTTTTTCTATACCAACATGTGTAGTAGAAGCCCTCCTATCTGATAGCCACCAGTCTTTGGTTAATCAGAAAAGGTTTTATAAGGTGCATAATCTTTAAAAATTATACAAACACAATAAGTAAGTTGAACTTAATAGATAGTCATTTCTTCACTAATCTTTTGATATAGAACCAACTTTTTTTCTAACTATAGGTCTTCTGAGGGGAGCTCCACGCCATCTTTACAATATAAATCATATTCCTAATCAAGCATAAGTGATTTCTAGATTGGTTTTGAAATGGGACCAAAAAAATAAAGATATATAAAGAAATCAGTGTAGAATTCTAGATTTTAATCATTTCCCCCAGTGTTTCACAGTTGTCAGCACATAATTCGAGCAAATTCTCTTACCTGCTCAAATTTATTGATTTTTTCCAAAGAATTCTATTTAGTTTATATAAACAATTACTCTTAGCACTCAGAGTTTACTAGTCATTTTAGTCTGTAATTGGACTTTATAATTATAACACCAAGTAAAATGATATTAATACACATAAAAACAAACATCTGACTCTAAATCTACATATAAATCAACAGGTGGGACAAAAGTGTGGGTGTTCTAGGGAGCTGCCAGCTCTCCATAAAGATACTTACATCAGTAAAGATATTTTACAAAAGGAGGAGGAAACATAAGATGCTTCTGTAAAGTAGAGGTCAGGTAAAAGAGCTTTTCTGCATATAATTTTACAAATTGGAATTATATGTTCTATTACATACCAATACTGATATGTTTTTTAATCATCCACATGTATTGTGAGCATTTTCCCACGTCACTAATTATTTAAAATGGGATTTTTTTACATAGCAGCATAGAATCTATTACTGTACACTATAAAATATTCAACTAATCCTCTATTGTTGAGTATTGGGTTGCTGTTGTTTTTGCTATCACATAATACTACAATCTTAATGTGTACTTCTAGAGTCTTAGACTACATTTCTAGAATATTGAATGAATTAATTTTTTTTTGAGGAGGGAGGAAGATTGGCCCTGAGCTAACATCTGTTGCCAACCTTCCTCTTTTTGCTTGAGGAAGATTGTCCCTGAGCTAACTTTCATGCCAATCTTCCTCCACTTTGCATGTGGGACACGGCCAAACAATGACTTGACCAGTGGTATGTAGCTCCATGCCCGGGATCTGAACCCACAAATCCTGGGCCACCAAAGCAGAGCGTGTGAACTGAACCACTACGCCACCAGGTCAGTCCCTTAAATAAATATTTTAAAGGCATTTAATACCTGTTTTTAAACTGATTATCAGAAACATTTTTATTATCTACCATCAGTAGTATGTGAGATTGCATGTTTTCAGCACCCCACTTAATATTTGATATTAATTTATTTCTTGCCTTTTTCCAATTTGGTATTGAAATGACTCTGACACTGAATTTGCATTTTTATTAAAACAAGTTTTTTCAATTTTTAATTAGACACGTGTTACAAATATTTATTTTCAGTTGGTTCTTTGGCTTTTAGTTTTATACATGGGGATTTTAATTTTATATTTATCATATTTTAGATTTTAATTTTATATCAAATTTAGATTTTACTTTTATATCAAGAAGTTTTAGATTTTTTAGATAGTCAAATGACTACCCATCAATCTTTTCCTTTCTGTTTTCTTCTTTCCTTTTATATTTTGAAAAGCTTATCTACCTACCTCAAAATCAGATAAATATGTTCCACATTTTCTAGTAATTGTATAGTGTTATCTTTTCAATTTAATTCTATAATGTGTTTTGAATATATTTTTGTCATAAGCTATAGGGTAGAGATACTATGATTTTTTTTTGAAATTAATAAATTTGTTTGGGACAAGTTAATGTGTTTACTATATTGTATTCCCATTCAGGCGACTGTAGCCAAGAATTTCTGGCCTAATTATGTATAAATATCAGGCCCCAATTTAATAAATTTAATAAAATAATATTTAATTTAATAAAATTTACTATTGTTAAAATATTTAAAATTTACACAAATTTTCTTATTTTTCTGTATCTGAACTATGATTCTATTTCAAACCACTGTTTGTCACCTGAACATTCTCAGTCATTTTAGGGTTTCTCAACATGCATGCTCTTTCTGACTTAGAACCAAGGACTTGCCGTTCTGGAATCTTTTCTATTTTCCAAGCACCTCTCAGAGGATGAGCAGTGAGAGGTTCGTTCAGGCTCACCCTTACCAGGACAGGCTCAAGAATTCTGCACGCTCTCAGTCCCATCTGCCTAGAAATTCCGTTCTTTCTGCTCCTATGACGTGCTAAGAACTGGGAACTCTATAAGCCTTGCTACTTCTCTGAGTTCCACTAAGGAAGATATGTGCAAATCATATAGTCTTTTTAATTGCTAAATCTCCTTATGGTTCTGTTGTTTCCCTCCCACTCTGGAAATTTGACCTGCAAGCAGCAAAGCAGATGAGACCCCTTCTCAAAGATTCACCACATCAGAGCCCTTTTGGTCTTCTCTGACTTCTGCCGCCACCCATGGAATCTTCATCTAGAATGGATGTGAGGCAATCTGGCTCTTCATCCATTTACCCAAAAGACTATTTTTTTGCATAAACTTTATGCTTTGAGTCTTTTAGTGGTCAGCTTTTGAAAATTGAAAACTTGGCCCCTGTGACTTAAAGTCCTTTTCTTTCAAGACTGTTAGCTCTGCCATGGGTTCCAAAAGGAACAACTGACAACTTTGACTTATGTTCTGTTTTGGTATTAATTATCTGAAATGATGAGCATGAATATATTGCTTCTTCCTGGACTATAGTGGGAGGAGTGAGAAGGATCATCAAATAATAGGAATTATCAGAAATTATAAAACAATATTAAGATTCACTATTATTAAAGATGTCAATTATCCCTCAAACTGAACTATAGAGTAAATGTTATACCAATCAAAATCCCACCAGATATTTGGTAGAAATTGATCAGCTGATTATAAATTATAATTGTAATTCCATATCAAATTATAAAGTTGATATGGAAATGCAGAGGGCTAAGTTCAACCAAGACACTTTTCAAGAAGGTCAAGTGAGAGAACTTACTCTACCAGGTGTCAAGACCTCATAAAGCAAGTGTTTAAGATCAGATGGTATTGGCAAAGGATAGGCACTTTTACCCATGAAAGAAAATAGAAGGTCTAGCAGCAGACTCTTGAATATTTACAGACATTTGATTAATTACAAAGGTAGTCTAAAGATCAGTGGGGAAAGAGTGGTCTTTTCAATAAACGGTCTAAGTCAATTGGATATCCATAGCAAAAAAGAATTAAACTTGAACCCCACTCCTATTATACACAAAATTCAATTTTAGTAGATCTAAATAAAAGAGATAAAAACAAAGTTTATACTATAACACAAGAGAAGACGTTCATGAAAAACAAAGACTTTTAAAATTGGACACTAAAGAAGCATTAACCATAAAGAGAAATATTAATAAATTGGACTACATTATAGCAAAGATTTTTGCAACACATGTAACCGACAAAGGGATCATACACAGAGTATATAAAGAACTCTTACAAATAAACAAGAAAAAGACAAACAGTTCAAGAGAAAAATGGTCAAGAGACTTGAGCAGTCGCCTCACAAAAGACAATGGGTAAAAGACCAAGGAATCTGTTTAAAGTTGCTCTACCTCACTAGACATCATGGAAGTGCAATTTCAAACCATACTGGGATACCACTGTACAGCACAATAGAACGGCTACACTTTCAAAAATTGGAAATGCTATGTTGGCAGAGGTAAGGAGCAACAGGAATTGATACACTTGTAATGGGAGTGTAAATTGGTGCAATCACTGTAGAAAGCTCTTAGCATTTTCTACTAAATTTGAATGTATCACAAATACCTAACAATTTCACTCTAACAGAAGTACGTCCATAGCTGAATCAAAAGACATCTATGAGAAGGTTCATAGCATTATCTGTAATAGCCACAAACTATCCACAGCCCAAATGTTCACATGCAGAAGAATGGACAATTATTTTGTGATATAGCCATACAATGGAATATCTTCCAGAAATGGTAGTGAGTGAACTAAAGCTACACTGAACAAATGGATGAATTTCACAAACATCATGTTGAGCGAAAGGAGCTAGATACAAAAGAATATGTACCATATGATTACTTCTATATAAAGTTCAAAAACAGGAAAAATTATTCCATGGTGAGAAGAATGGATATCTTTGGACAAGAGGGAAGGGTAGAGAATGGGAGGGTCTCAGGGGAGCTTTGGGATGCTGGTAATTTTTTTGAATTTCTTAACCTGAGTAGTGGTTACACAGGCATTTTCACTTTGTAGTGATTCATTGAACTGCACAGTTACGACCTGCTGCTTATTTGTATGATATATTTCAATAAACAGTTTAAAAAGATGTAGTGTTTTTTATATCAAAATTGTATCCTACTACATCTAGCTATCTAATCTATATATGAATACGTCATATCTATATATAAATAGATGTAAATGAAATGAATATGCATGTATTAATAGACATACAAACATGTTATTTAATGTGGATATAAACTTCATTTCTTCTGTACATAATAACAGATTCTCTCCCCTCATTTTTATCTTTACACCATTTTTTTTTTACTACATTATGGATGCGTTCTCAACCTTTGTTCTCTTCAATATGTTAGACCCAATTTTCCGTGATACCAGTTACCACAGAATCTTGAGTAATGTTACTGCATCTTTAGTTTCCTTGAGGACTTTCCTCAGTTTATAAACACCCCTGCTTGCCTTTTTTACTTCCTCTAAGCCAGCTCTTTCTGTTTTCTCTACCATATCATTTTTATGTATTGTTCCATAAACTCTATATTTGTAAATTTGTTAATGACCCAAAGCAGATGATTTCTGAAATTTTCTTCAGACTCCTGAGGAAAATTGTCTTTCAAGACCATTTTTCCCCTGCACTTAGAGTGCTATGAATAATCGTGAGTTTCAGAATATACTTACAGGCTACTTCTCTTCCCTGTTATTCGTTAGTGGAAACGCTGTGGTCTATCCGGTACTACCAACATCACCAGCCTTTATAGATGCTCTGATAGATATAGACTCCTTCTAAGATCTTAACCAAGAGAATTAGTTGTTATTAAACATTACTTAGCCAAGTATCCATTTTTGTTTCTGTTCCCAGCCAAGATGCCCTCTTGTGTCTTTTGGTGAAGAGACGAGGTAGAAAGAAAATTTTGGCAGGGGAGGTGAAGGGAGGAGATAAGGAACTAAAATGCCCTCTTTCCTTATAAAGCAGCTCCAAGAGCAGGGCCATTCTCCTTTCCTCACTGTCAAAACCCCATGAATCTGCATTTTGTGTGGACAGATAGGAGAAGGGAGGGAAATGGGACTCTCTTACCATGTCCCTACCTCATGGGCAATGTTTTTGGCAAATAGAAATTCCTTCCAGGTCCAACAAATAATTGATCATTATTCCTGTTTTCTATTATTCTTAAAACTTTGCATCTTATTTTTTCATGACTATTCAATGGAAAGGCATGATAGAACAAATCAGGCATATTGTCCTTCTATCATCATAATCCAAAAGCATTTCTTAAGGGACCTTCTCTAATGTCAACCTAACTTACCTTAGTAAGGAAAGGTCTTCTTCCCCGCTTGTCCCCGTCTGAGTCCAGCCATGGGGGTAAAGGAGAGACAGAAGTAGTGGCAGGAGTAATATCAGTAGCAGAGAAGAGACCAGAAGTAGCAACCATTGTCTGACACATATAGAGGTAAGCGATCAAAGTGGTTCCAGGCACCACTACTCTCCAGGGCCAATAACCTTTTCTCTCTAAATATGATTCAGTGACCTCATGTTTCAACTTCACCATCAAGGTGTAGTCTCAGGGAAGGTCCCAATACCAGTACACTGTGGTGTGAAAGAATGAAATTCATAATAATCTTTCCATTCCTCTCTCTCCCTTCATCTGTGTAGTCTTCATTCCTTTGTTTATCTCTTTTACAACCATTTCAGAAATAATTTTCACATTATGTGTTCTTCATTTCTTCCATTATAATCCACTTTATTATTCCTGAGTAATAGCTATGTGCAATAATTAGGATTCTTTCATATATAAGAAAAAACAATTTAGAGTGATAATATACTCAGAAAATATAATCCTTTGAATCTCATTCTTAAAATTAAAATGTATAAGCCAAAATGCCCAATTATTTAAACTTAAGAAGCAATATCTTAACTACTGATGGTCTCAACTTGCCAGTAGAAGGTGAAGAGATGGCTGAAACAAGCAAGTAACAATTGGAAATTCTGAATTACACCACTTACATCCTTCACAAAATATCTAACTCCTCAAAAGGAAATGCATTTTCCGTAGGAAAAATGTTATTCAGGATGGGCTGTTGATATAAGGACACTATTAGAGGTAAGTATGGAATACTAGGCTTTTTCCTAAAGTTTATCAGACCAAGAATCACCCTTATTATTTCTATGGAAAAATAACCCAAGTTACAAATAACCAACTTGAAAATAAAATTTTAAAGTTGTATTTTCCTAATTCCCCTTGGGGAGCTGTCTAACTGGCTTGAGGTTAAAATTTTCTCTGTTGAATTAAAGTTGGAAGCCAGCTTGTTTTTAAGGCAGTCACCATACAAATCAAGGATTGCTTTTATGTGTGTGTGACTTTATTTTACAAAGTCAGGCACTGCATAATGACATTTTGGTCAATGACTGACAGCTTACAGGACAGTGGTCCCATAAAATTAGTACCATAAAGCCTAGGTGTGTAGCAGGCTATACCATCTAGGTTTGTGTAAGCACACTCTATGATGGTCTCACAATGACAAAATCGCCTAAAGACACATTTCTCAGAAGTATCCCCATCGTTAAGGGGCACGTGACTGTAGTTGAGAGTGTACTGGCAGAGAACCAATGCTTTAAAGTATGAAGGTGGAGCAGCCATCCAATTTTACTAACCTCTATAAACAATTCATTTCTCTATTTTATTGTCTAAGTTTCTTGAGTTATTATTATGATAGTAAGATAATAATTTTAATCAATTACAAAATTGTAATAATAATTTACATGCAGGCATGGAAATGTTTTTAATTTGAATTAGTTACTGGATGAAGGTTTTTAAGTATCTCTAATATCACGGAGACAAGATATATGATGAATGCAAAGTAAATTAAATGTTCCCTCACTAAAGATTTTGGCCCAGACAATTACCAGAGTTGCAGTGTGAGCATCTTTCCTTAAAAATAACTGAATATGCATAACAAAGGGCAAAAGGTCACACATTTCTGAACTGGCAGAGATTCATTTCAATAAAATAAGGAGAGATACGTATTCAATCACCAGTGATGCCAAGGAAATTCTTCAATATTTGGCTTACGATTTTTAAAGTTACTTTAAGATATCTCAAATATGTACAATAAATTTAAAAATAAATTAATTAACCCTAAGGGGAAAGAACAGAGACCAGAAATCAAATTCCTATTTTGGCACCAAGAATCTGTGTGACTCTGGAAAATTTCTTGACAGATATGATCTTACATGTCTTTATCTGTATAACTAAATGATCTTTGAGGTCCTTTAAGCTTTAACATGTTATGATTATAACAAATTATACACATTCTAATGGAATGAAAAAATAACTTAATGGATCTATAAATGGTGGTTTCTGTAAACAGGAAAGATAATCAATATTTATGGGAATACCTATTTATTCATTTCTGAAAAATTACATGTAATATCAGCAGCCTCAACAAGAATAATTACAATAATACTGGGAGAAACATTAATGCATGCCAACCATGTGTCCAGCACTACTAATCACTTCACATAGGACAACTTGTTTAATCTACCTAATAGCAATATGAGGTAAGTGTATTAATATTTCTACTATATAGATGTATAAACTGAGGCTAGGAGAGGTTAAGTAAGTTTCCTAAAGTCATCCAGAGAGAAAGTAGCAGAAATAGTTCTCTAATCCATATCTCTCTGACCCAAAACTCTTTTACCACTGATGCCAATAGCCTCTCTGCAAAGAAAATTTTAGTGTTTCATATCTTATTTCTTCATTGGCTTTCATCAAAGGAGGCAGCTATACTCTGAAAGTTGATTTTTTCTCTAAAACTTATCATTACATTTCACAATCTTAAATCTTTGGTTTGATATTTTTCATCGATTTTGGAAAAATTTCAGCAATATCTCTTTAAATATGGTATATGTCCTATTTTCTCGTAACTTTCCTCTGGATTCCAGTTACATGTATGTTAGAAATGTTTAAAATATTTTTATTTTATTTATTTATTTATTATTATTTATTTACTTATTTTTATTCTCTTTGCTGTATTTTCTATTACTTTTTCCCTTTATGCTTCAGTCTAGATACTTTCTATCTTCCAATAGACTGATCTTCCAATTCACTAATCCTGTCTTCTGCTGTGTCAAATCAGCTGTTAAAAAAATCTTTTGATTTCTTAATTGCAATTGCTTATTTTTCAGTTTTAGAATTTACATCTGATTCTTGTTTTATGGATACTGGTTCTCTGGTGAAATTTTCCCTGTTGTCATATATATTTTTGAGTGTATTAATCACAATTATTTTCAGATCTTCACCTGATAACTCTAACAGCTAGATCACATGTGGTTTTAATTCTGGTACCTGCTTGTTTTTCCTTTTGGTTTTTGGTCATTTGTTTCTTGGCATGCCCAGTAATTTTTTAGTTCAATGTTGGGAAATATGTATGAAACCTATTGAAATTATTCAAGGCTCTGGGTAATGTTATCCTTTTCCAGAAATGATTCATGTTTATTTCAGGTATCAGTTAAGCTATGGGTAAATCTTAATCTAATCTGGGATTAATCTGATTATAAACTAGGTTTCAGAATTTATGAAGACTAATCTATTTTTAATTCATCTTTATTGCTAGATTATACTCTTCTAAGGCCCCAGTTAGAAGTCTGGAGAGTTTATCAGCGTCTCCCTTCTTTCTCAGATTCTGAACTCTAATCTTTTATTCCAAGCATTAAGAGACACCAGAAAGCCTCGAATGGCTTCTCAGCCCTTTAGCTATCACTTTCTGCTCAGCTTCTTTGACACTTGGATGCACACCACTTACAGACTGACAAATGCCTTGAAGAGAAAATACCTCAATGCTCTCTTCTTGGGAATCTTGGCTCCTCAAGTCCTAACTGTGTTGGTAGCCCAAATTTTGTCTTCTATGCCCTGCAAGACTGCTGAAAACTCTGCTCAGTTTCCTAATCTCTCAGGTGCTACTGTCTCTTTGGCTTCTCAGTCTCTAGGCTCCACACAGCTAAGTCAGCAAATGCCTTGAGTGGAAAAGTACCACAGAATATCGGGCTCACCTCAATGAACTTCCCTTCTCCCTGAGATTCAGGACACTCATGTATTGGCTGCCTCATATAACTCCAGTGTCTCCAAACATATTTTTTATTACTTTATCCAGCTTTCCTTATTGGTCTATGTGAGAAGATCAACTAATCTCTCGTAATCTGGGGCTTGAAAAATAAGTGGACTTTAATTGAAAAAACTTCAGGAGGAGTGTTTTACAGGAATGCCAGAGTCTAAAATGTATTGAAATTAGTTAACCATAGATAGAGGTTGCAGAGAGCACAGTTGAAAGCTTCTATAAAGGAGGAGAATAGTGAAATGATGGCTTACTGAAGAAAATGCAATATATGGATGAGAATATGGAAAATTCCGTATGAAGAACAGGCTTGCTTTTGAATGACGAACCAGGAGTTCAGGGATTGAAGACATGATGTCATTATTTGATTCCAAATGGAACTTCCCTCATCACTGACTCTTTCCTTGACATGCTCATGTCAAATCATTCACAGAACAATGCCATCTAAGAACAACTTCTTTCTTTCTCTGTGGAGCCTATCTTCTTTATGTATAATCTAGAATCACCATCTTAGCTGGGCTGATACTCTTACAAACTACCTTCCAGCCATGCCTGATGTCTCAAAAGTGTCTTATAAATAGCAACAGCTATAGTCTCACAGTAACAGGAAATTTTCAAGGCTCTATTTCTCAATCTCAGTTTCAAAGCCCCCACTCAGCTCTTGTTTACCTGATTATTATTTTATCCAGTGCTCTACTCTCAGATAATCACTGACCCTGCTTACCTGGTTAAGTTTATGATCAGACTCTCGCTGCTTCCTCATCTTCCCTTCCTTTAACTCATCAACCCTCTGCAGTGTGACATTTGCTCATCTCACAGTCATCATCTCTTATGTAAACTCTTGCAATAGCCACTTAAACCTCATCTTAAGTGTCACTTGATTGCAATCCATTCTCCACAATGCTGCCAGGTGTTTCTTCATAGATCTGATCATATCACTTCCTTAGTCAAAATCTTTGCTAGCTCCCCACTGTCTAAAGAATAATGTGCAATCAATTCTTGAGGAAGTAGGCCTTTTAATTATATTGTTTGAGACAATTTTTCAGAAAAATATTATATATTAAGCGTATAAAAAGCTGTTTTTATGTCATAATTTAAATGTCTTATTATAAAATAAAAAAGAATGAATACAAATAAACTAAGAATTAAAAACCAGAAACTAGGAAAAGAGCAACAATATAAAATATAGGAAGAAATTACAGAAAATGGTAAATAAATCTAATAGCTACCTTTTTGAAAAAAAAATGAAGTAGATGCACTCTAGTAAGCTTAATTTAATATTAAAAAAGAAAACAATATAACAAGCCAAGTATATTTATAATTATGACAGAATAACTGATTTAAATCTATTTAACTCTATTCTTATAAAGCAGGAAATGTTTGTTAAAAAAACAAACTATTCCTAATAAATAATTTCCTAAAAACATAGAACTTAACAAAACTAACTGAATAATCCTAGGAGAACAAGGGAAATTTGTCAAATACACACAAGAAGTTGCATGACCTGAGTAGTTTCAAAAGCCAGTTATGTTAAAATACCCAAGGAATTTAAACAATTTTATTAAAATATTTGAAAGCATATAATAATAAGGAAATTTTTCCAATTCATTTTATAAAGCAAGTATAATTCTAATAACAAAGTTTAATAAAGATAGAGCAAAGAAGAAAGAAAGTGATTAATCTCACTTTTGAAAATAAGGAAAAATTCCCACATTTAATAAATAAAACATAAAACACAAGCATCTTTTACACTAGTATTGCATAGATGATTCAATATTAGAAAATCTATTAATATGATTCATCATATCCAAAGACCAGAATTAAAAAATCCATCTGCTCATGTAGACAGGTCCCGGCAGATATTCCCTGCAAAAACACTTAGCAAAACAAGAATACGAGATACTTATTACTGGTGAGGACATTTTATTCCAAACCAAGAGTCCATCACCATACCTAATAGTGAAACAATGGATGCACAAGTCATGAAGTCAGGAAAAAGCCTGAGGTCATTCTATTACCACTATTATTTACTATAATTCCGGAAGTGCTGGTCAATATCTTCAGGCCAGAAAACAAAGAAAAAGTTCAAAACAAGCATAAATTTATATTTACCAGCTATAATGGCACTATTTACATAAGACAGAATTCATTGATTTTAAGTGTACAATTCAATAAGGTTTGAGAAATGCATACAATCATGATATAGGCCAAGAACACAAAATGTTCCCTTGTGCCCTTTTGAAATCAATCTCTTCATCCTACCCCTTGTCCCTGGCAACCACTGATCCACATTCTGTCACTATATTTTTGCTTTTTGTATAATTTCATATAAATAGAATCATACAGGATATAATATTTTGTATTTGGCATAATGCCCTGGAGATTTTTCCATGTTGTTGAATTAATTGCAGTCAGTTCCTTTTTATTGCTGTATTTGTTGTTAGTGCCATCGAATCGATTCCAACTCCTAGTGACCCTGTGTATAGCAGAGCAGAACCGTGCCTGGTCTTGTTGCGCCATCCTCTAACCTTCTGGTGCCATATCAGATAGTGCTCCCCTGCTATTCACAAGTCTTCAAGGCCAATTTTTTTCAAAGTGGGTGACCAGGTCCTTCTTCCCTAGTCTATCTAGTCTGGAAGCTCCACTGGCATAGCTTTCAGCATCACAGCAACAGACAGCCGCCACAGTATGACAACTGACAAATGGGTGGTGTGGTTCCCTGACTGGGAAACCTACCCCAGCTTAGGAGGTAAGAGTTCCAAATCTTAACCACTAGACCAGCAGGTCTGCCTTTCATTGCTGTATAATAATTCATTACACGGATATACCACAATTTATTTATCTATTACCTTGTTGAAGGACATTTGGATTGTTTCCAGTTTGAGAAACTGTGATAAAGCCGCTATGAATATTTTTTGCAAGTCATTACTGTAAACATATGTTTTCACCTCTCTTAAGTAAACACCTAAGCATAGGATTGATGAACCATTGTGTAATTGTATGTTTAATTTAATAACTTACTGCCAAACTATTTCCCATAGCGGCTATAAAATTTTTGTTTTCCCTGTTGCTCCCCATCCTTGGCAACATTCAGTAATGTCTGTTTTTAGTTTCAGCAATTTAAGAGGTTGTGTACAGGTATCTCATTGTAGATCTAATTTGCATTTCCTTAATGAATAATGATATTGAGCAACTTTTCATGAGTGTATTTGACATTCATATATCTTCTATGTTAAAGTTTCTGTTTCAAGTCTTTTGCCCATTTCTTACTGATTTGTCTACTTAAGTTGAAAGCATTATTTATATATTCTAGATACAAGCTCTTTATCAAATATATATTTTGCAAAGAGTTTCTTTCAGTCTATGATCTATCGTCTCATTTTCTTAACAGTATTTTTGAAGGACAAAAGATTTAATTTTGAAATTTAATTAATCTTTTTTTTTCCTTTTTTGTTTTGTGCTTTTGTGGGTTGCATGTAAGAAATGTTTCCTAACCCAAATCAAAAGGGTTTTTTTTTTCCTGTTTTCATCTAGAAGTTTTTTTTTTTTTTTTGTGGGGAAGACTAGCCCTGAGCTAACATCCATTGCCAATCCTCCCCTTTTTGCTGAGGAAGACTGGCCCTGGGCTAACATCTGTGCCCATCTTCCTCCACTTTATATGGGACGCCACCACGGCATGGCTGACAGGCAGTGCGTCTGCGGGCGCCCAGGATCCGAACTCGCGAACCCTGGGCTGCCAAGCGCGGACTAAACCGCTGCGCCACCAGGCGGCCCCTCATCTAGAAGTTTTATAATTTTACGTATTATGTTTAGGTTTGTGGTCCATTCTGAATTAATTTTTATGTGTAGTGTGAGATAAGAGTTGAGGTTCATTGTTTTACATGCAGATATTCAATCTCTCCAGCACAATTTATTGAAAAGACTATCCTTTCCCCATTGAAATATCTAGGCATCTTTGTCAAAAATCAATTAACCATATATTTGTTGATCTTTTTATAGACTCACTATTCTGTTCCACTCTCTATATGCCCATCCTCATGCCAATACCACCCTGCTTTAATTACTGTAGCTTCATAGTAAGATTTGAAATCAGGTAGCATGAGTCTATCTTCGTTCATATTTTTCAAATTCGTTTTGGCTATTCTAGGTGCTTTAGATTTCCATAAAAATTTTACAATCAATTTTCTAATTTCTAAAAAAGAATTTTAAAAAACCATTGAAATTTTGAATGTGAAGGAATTAAATCTGTAGATCACCTTGGGGAGAATTGACATCTATAGATATGAACAAAGACATATTTCTCCATTCACATAAGTCTCTTTAAATTTCTCTCAGCAATGGTTTGTACTTTTCAATGTACAAGTCTTGTACATATTTTGTTAAAATTATTTTTAGGTATTTCTAATTATTTATTGCTAATTTAGAGATATACAATTGATATTTTTATATTAACCTTATATCCTGAAGCCGTGGTAAACTCATGCACTACTTTTAGTAGGTTAGTTTTAGAACTCAGGATTTTTCTGTATAGGCATAACCATAAATAAAGATATGTTTACTTCTTCCTGTCCAATCTGTATGCATTTTTTTTCTTTTTTATTGCTCTGAGTAGGACCTCCCATACAATCTTGAATAGAATGGTAAGAGTGGATGTCCTGGCCTTGTTCATGAATTTATTCAGAAATGCTCATTTGTTCACCATTACATATAATATTAGCTGTAGATTTTTCCTGAGATATATTTCATAACTTTGAGGAAATGCTCTTTTTTTCCTGAGAATAATTTGCTGAAAGTTTGATCACTAATGGGTATTGAATTTTGTTAAATGCTTTTCCTGTACTTATTGAGATGTTCCATATGATTTTTCTTTATTCTTTTGATATGGGGAATTACATTGATTTTGTAACGTAGAAACAGCCTTGCTTTTCTAGGATAAATCCTGCTTGGTCATGATACATTATCCTTTTTATATTTTATGTATAATCTTTTTTATATATTGTTGAATTCATTTGTTCATGAGAGATGTTGGTCTGAAGTTTTCTTTCTTGTAATGTCTCTGTCTGGTTGTGGGACTGCAGTAATACTGGCTTCATGAAATGAGTTGGTAAGTGTTCCCTCCTCTTTTATTTCTGGAAGAGTTTGTGTGGAATTGCTATTATTTCTTCCTTTAATGTTTGGTAGAATTTACCAGTGAATCCATCTGGGCCTGGAGTTTTCTTTTTGGAAAGGTTTTTAAGAAAAAATTCAATTTCTTTAAAAGATACTGAGCTATTCAGGTCATCTATTTCTTCTTTAGTGAGCTTTGGGAGTTTGTGTATTTCAAAGTATGTGTCCTTTCATCTGAGTTGTCAAATTTATTGACATTAATTTGCTCATAATAATCCATTATTATTCTTTTACTGTCTGTAGAATTTATCATTTTTATGGATGTTCTCAAAGAACTAGTTTTTGATTTCATTGATTTTTCTCTATTGCTTTTCTGTTTTCAATTTTATTGATTTCAGGTTTTATCTATATTATTTCCGTCTGCTTTGAGTTGAATTAGCTCTTCTCTTCCTAGTTTATTAAAGTAGACCCTTAGATCACTGACTTGAGACCTTTCTTCCTTTTTAATATAATAATTAATGCTATAAATTGCCCTCCAAGTCTGCCTTAGCTTCATACCACATATTTTGATATATAGTGTTTTTATTTTAATTCACTTGAAAATATTTTCTAATGAAACCATTGATTACTTCTGTGACTTATAGTTCATTTAGAAGTGAGGTTTCAATTTCCAAATATATGAGGATAATTCAAATATCTTTCTGTAATCAATTTCTTAATTCTGTTGTGGCCAAAGAACATATTTTGTATGATTTTAATCCTTTTAAGTTAATTGAGATTCATTTTATGGACCAGAATATGGTCCATCTTAATGAATGCTCTGTGAACTTTAAACAAATGTATATCCTGTTGTTCTTGCGTGGAATGTTCTATAAATATCAATTAGGTCAAATTAGTTGAGAGTGTTCTTTGTGTCTTCTACATACTTACTGAATTTCCAAATTCATGTTCCACCAATTATTGAGAGAAGACTGTTGTACTCTCCAACTACATCTCTGGATTTGTCTAGGCCTCTTCAGTTCTATTGGTTTCATTTCATGTTTTTCATTTTATGTATTTTCTTGTAAGCTCTCATTAGATATGCACTCATTTAAGACTGTTTTATCCTGTTAATGATTTGAGTCCTTTATCAGTATAAAAAGTCCCTGTTCATTCCAAGTAAAATTTCTTGTTCTAAAATTGACTTCATCTGATAAAAATGTAGGCTCTCCATCTTTCTATTGAATAGTATATTCACACTATATCTTTCTCAATTCTTTTACTGTTAATCTATTTGTGTCTTTTTATTTAAAGTGGGTTTCTTGTAAACAGCATATATTGGTTCTTCCTTTTTGAAAATCTCAACTGACAACTTTTATCTTTTGATTAGAGCATTTGGATCACTTAAAGTTCATGTAATTATGGATATGATTTGGTTTAAATCTATGTTCTGACTACATTTTTCTATTTGTTCTTTTTTCCTTTTTCCCCCTCTCTTTTCCTATCTTCTGAATTTGTTGAAATTTTTCATGATTCCATTTTAACTCTACTATTGGATTATCAGTTATACCCTTTTTTGTTTGCTTGCTTAATTTTTAGTGGTTGCTATAGAGATTATAATAAGCACCCTAAACCTATCACAGTCTGCCTTCAAATAATGTTTCCATTTCTTCTTATCATTTGTGCTATTGTTGTCATATGTTTTACTTCTACATATGCTATAAATGCTACAATACATTGCTATTATTTTTGCTTCACACAGTCAATTCTCCTTTGATGTGATTAAAACTGTGGAAACAGTTTATTTTATATTTACCCAGATATTTATCATTTGTGATACTCTTTATTCACAGGCGTAGATCCAGGAGTCCATCTGGTATCATTTTCTTCTGTCTGAAATACTTCTTTTAACACTTCTTTGGGTAGAAGTCTGCTGACAAGGAATTCTGACAGATTTCATTTGTCTAAAATGTCTTCATTTTTGAAAGAAAATTTTACTGGGTTAAGAAACCTAGTTAAACTGGTCTGGTTTTCTTTCTTAGCACATCAAAGACATCTCTCTGTTATTTTCTGGCTTGTATAGTTTCTGATGAGTAGTCTACTGTCACTTTATTTCAGTGGCTCTGTGCATAATGTGTCTTTTTTTCTCTGTCTTAAGTTTTTTTATCACAATTGTTCATCAAAAATTTTATTAAGTGCCTTGACGTTTTTTATGTTTATTTAGTTGGGAACGATTTGAGCTTCCTGGATCTATACATTTATAGTTTTTTTCAACTTGGAAATTTTTTTCTCATTATTATTTTCCCATCTTTCTCTTCTCCTTTTGGTACTCCAATTACACACTCTGTTAGGCTGTTTGATATTGTATTTATACTCTGTTCACTTTTCCAGTCTTCTTTCCCTCTGTGCTTTATTTTGGATAGTTCTATTGCTATAGTTTTGTATGCACCGATAATATTTTTCTGCATTGTATAATACGCTGTTAATCCCAACCACTGTAATTTTTACTTCAGATGATGTATTTTTCGTCTCTAGTCCACTTGTGTTTTTGTGTATGGTCCATTTTTCTTCTTATATTATTTTTTGCCTCAACCTGCCTGAACACATAGACATACTTATAATAACTGTCTTAATGGCCTTTTCTGCTATTTTCATCATCTCTGTTATTTCTGGTTTTATTTTTATTGATTGATTTTTCTCCTAGTCGTGAGTCAAATTTTTCTACTTCTTTGCATTCTTGGTATGACATTGTTGGTTGCTGGATTTTGTGGTGCTCCTTTAAGTAGTGTTGTGTTCTATTTTAGCATGCAGCAAAATTTCTTGGAATTAGTTGAATATTTTCAAAGATTGCTTTGAAGATATTTTAGAGTGGGTTGGAGGAGCTTTACTCTAACTCTAACTTAGTCCCACCATTAAGACAATACCTTTCTGGGACTCTACACAATACCCCATATATTTTGACATCTTTCCACTCTGGCTGTTGGAAACACAAACTACCCCCAGTCCTTATGAGTTCCAGAAAATACTCCTGCTTAGCTGTTCAGTGGTTCTTCCTGGCTTGGGTAATTTCCTCTCTCACAGGTTCAAATCAGTACTTAAGCCAAAGACTTAGGGGAGCCTCTCCACAGATCTACGGAGCTCTCTCTCTCTGTGCAGTTTCTTCCTCTCCAGTATTCTGCAAACTGGAGCTCCCTGACCTCCCTGACCTCTAACATATTTCTCTTTAATTGACCAGGCTCTGTTTGGATACTTCCTCTCTGCACTGCAGCCTGGAAACCACCTCAGGCAGCAATCTGGTACCATCACAGGGCTCACTTTGTTTTTCTTCTTTTAGAAATCACAGTTCTGTGTTGTCTTTCTCCTAAATCAACTAAAATATTGAAAATAATATCAGATAAAGTATGAAGATAAATTAATTTCACAAGTTTGGTTAGAATATATAATGGCTATTTATTTCAGTTCAACAAGCAAAACTAACTATATTATTTAGAGATGTACACACAAATGATGAAACTATAAATAAGGGAAAGACAATGATTATCACAAAAGTCAAGTTACTGATCATCTCTGAGAGGAAGAAGAGGGTCATGATAAGGGAAAGTGCATAAATGGGTTTCTGGAACACTGAGAATGTTGTATCTTGACCTTAGTGGTGTTTAAATGAGTGAACACTTTATAAATATTAGTTATGTTTTTTGCACTTTTAAAATGCATGTTTTATTTTTCAATGCAAAATTAAATATACATATATATGTATATGTGTATATATATATAAACCTCATTCATAATAGCACCATACATTAAAAAACAATAACTGTGCAAAATATATTCATAGAAGACATAAACTTTTCATGAGAATCATTACAGAAGCCTTGAACAAATGGAGAATTATTTTTTTAGATGAAAAGGCTCAATATTATGGAGCTGCAGATTCTCACTAAATCTATAAATTTCATGTACAGTCTCTGAAAATTTTAATGGATTTAAAATTGGAATGGGGCAAAAGTTTTCCAAAATATATATGGAAGACTAAGTATTGTAGGGACATGCTTATCTAATATTAATATTTATTTTTAAACACTAGTGACAGAATATATATATATGATAATTAATGTACAAAAATAATATTTCAAATTGGTGAAGTCAGAAGGAGCTATAATGGTATGGGGAAAATTCAGGAAAAAAACTCTAAATGAATTAATGATTGATTTCTAGTTTAAAAGAAAACACTATAAGAAAATTTTTTAATCATTTTAGGGTGAGGAAAATCCTATAGAAGAAAGGATATCAGAAAAGATTTGTAGATTTTTGTACACATATATTTAAAACTTCAGTTCAGTAAAATCACCATAATCAAAAGTCAAGTAACAATCACGTAGCAGGCAAAGTGTTAATATCCTCTAATGTGTAAAGAATTCCTCCATAAAGGAAAGAAGAATAGTTTACTAGAAAAATGGACAAAGAACATCAGAGGGTAACTTACAGGTGAAGAAATAATAATAGTCAATAAATATTAAAGAATATTCAATCTCACTGAATCTCAGATATATAATTTAAAATATCTTTTATCTATCTTATTGGCAGAGATTTATAATTTTATTATATCCAGTGTTGGCTAGAGTGTAGGGAAATGGATAGTATACTACTGATAAAGGCAGGAATTGGTATTTATAAGAGACCATTTGACTATATGTATACTCTTTTACCCCAAAATTCCATTTTTAGAGAAGCATATTAAGGAAATAAAGGGACAAGTGAGCAACACTGTATATAAGGATGTTCATCACAGCATTATTATATAATAGCAAAAAGATAAGAAACAACATAAATATTCAACAATAGGGAAATTGTGAAATACATACAATAGAATATAATTTTATCATTAAAAATTATTTATAAAGGGGCCGCCCGGTGGCGCAGCGGTTTAGTCCGCTCTTGGCAGCCCAGGGTTCGCCGGTTCGGATCCCGGGCGCCCGCCGACGCACTGCCTGTCAGCCATGCCGTGGCGGCGTCCCATATAAAGTGGAGGAAGATGGGCACGGATGTTAGCCCAGGGCCAGTCTTCCTCAGCAAAAAGAGGAGGATTAGCAACGGATGTTAGCTCAGGGCTGGTCTTCCTCACCAAAATAAAAAAAAAAAAATTATTTATAAAATATATTGTTGGTGAAAATAGCATGTTCTGTATAGTTCCATTTATTTTAAAACATTATATGCATTCAAAAATGTTCAGAAGGCTAAGCAGCAAGATTTTAAAATAGTTATCTCTATATGGCAGGATTTTGAATGATACCTTCTTCTTTATACTTTTCCATTTAATATAAAGAATATTTAGAAAATACAAATGACAACAGAGAAATATTTTCCATCTAGTAAGCTGGCAAGAGTTTTTTTTAAAATGTAAATTCAGTGTTGGTGGGAGAGTGGGTAGGTATGCCATCTCATATACTACTTGGGGAATTATGGATTGGTGAGAATTTTCAGAAAAGCATTTTTTACATGTATCAAATATAGTATTGAATTTAATAGTGAAAAATTAGCCGTTGTATTAGTAGGGGATTGGTTAAATAAATAACATAATCACCACACTATGGAATTCTATGCAGCCATTAAAAATAATGATGCATATTTATCCTTAGCAACATGGTAGAATATTCATGGCACATGTGAGAAAAGTCGCATATAAAAGAGTAAATTTGTGTAAACTAATTATCATTAAATGTATGTCAATATCAAGGATGTGTTAACAATAATTATCTCTAGGTTGTGAACACTGATGGTTTTAATTTTAATTTTTATGTTCATACTGTGAAAATGAAATATTTATGATAAAAAATAAGAATTACATGTGAAGACCTTATCATCTTCGCCTCCAACTCTGTTCTATTAACAGCAGTGCTCTTGAGTTCAGATTGACATCCAATGCACACGGCACGACTGGTTTCCCCGGCACTCTTTAGTAAGCCTTAAGAAAGAAGACAGAAAAGGAAAATGTGGAACAGGCAAAACAAAAGCAAAAAAAGAGGTCTGGTGACTTGCAGAGAGTTTCTGACGTCTTGGTCATTCAACACTCGAGTTGTTTGTGTTCACAGCATATGAGGCCCGTTGTGTGTGAATAATTGGAGGTCAGAGGACAGACAGGTCCCGGGGTCTCTTCAGACTTTATACCTAGCTAGCCCTGTAGCTCCCTCAAAGATGCATAACTAGCACTCATTCTACAGTGTAGCTCCATCTTATCCATACTGGCTACTCGTTACTAAATAAACATCTGGACAACGATGCACAGGTGTTTCTTCTGATACATAACCCACAGATAGATTCTCATTCATCTTGGGTCCAGTAAAGGTACACACCTAACAATTACTTTACTTGATGTTGCAAGGGGGGGTCACACCTTCCTATGTCCCTGAAACTAGAGAAAAAGCCACAGAATCAACTGCTTGCCCTTTCCTTCTGTCACTGAAGTCATTTGAAAAATCAAATTTTACTCTTTCCCACACACCCCACATAGCATGCATTTTAATAAATGATTAGATTCTGGAGCTAGGCTCATGTGGCCAAGATATTTTCATGTTGCTCACTCTCCCAGGAATACTTTTCCATCCTATCATTAGCATGAACATCTGGCTTAAATCTAACCTCCTCTGTGAACCCACCTCATCAAACAGATCACTTCTCACTCCATGTTCCCATAGTTTTCTGGTCATACTTTGTATTAGAAGCTAATTCATATTTTCATACTAGCATCATCACACAACCTGGCATATAGCTCCATCCAATGTTTATTTTATAAATAATGGAAGACAGCAGTAAAGATAGTTCTATAAATACAAGCAACAATGTGCAGACCCAATAAATAGTGATTTCAGAAAGACACTGATGGTTTATACCATTTCATGCACATATGCATACAAGTTCTTTTATACTTCTCTCCCCTCTGTCCTAGGTAGGAGTTCTCAAAAAGCTATCAGAGTGATTGTGAAAGACGCATCAGCCTTCAAGGCTTCAGGTTCACTTAAGCTAAAGCACGCAATAAAAAATAGAAAACAAAACAAAACAAAAACACAATTGGCTTGTATTCTTAGGCTGTGGTTTTGAGGTTATTACGTGGCCAGTGTTTCTACTTTGATAAGAATGAAGATTGCAAGAGGGGGTCCAGAGAGGGAATGTATTTAGCTGAGGTGTGGAGAATCACTTAATGAAGCAGACAGTGAAGGAATCAGAAAGATTTGGTTACTGGTGTTCGTTTTTTGCCTTTGGCAAACATCCTAGTAGTAATAATAGTAATGCCGTGTCTCTAAAAGTAAGCCACGATCACGGCTCACATTAGTTTGTATTAGCATCTGCAGACGACAGGTCTCTGCCTGCCAGGGCTCAGATGCTCATAAGCACAGCAGCAGCAAGGGAAACCTTCTAACTATTTGTTACTTTGTGATACTGCCTCTGGCAGGGTAGAAGCAAGCCTCTCTCGGGGGAAATTGCTGATGTTACTATTTTAATTTGCAAACCACATTTCTCTGGATGATGATGAGATTGCAAATAACCTAGACAAAACAGACTGTAGTTTAACAAGCTGAAAAAATACAAGCAGGAAAAGCAAAGGAAAAATATTTTTAGCTTTTCTCTCTAATCATATAATTGAAAAATCAACTCTCTCAAAAACATCTTGCAAGAGTAACATCATAGATACAGTGACTGATTTAAAATGGCATCTAACCTGAGTCCCAATCCATCCACTCCAATGTTTAACCTAGTGCCACCAGGAACTGAAAGGTAAGTACAAAAGTGGTGATATTTAAGCAGGATGAAGAAATATACACTTTAAAGAACAGTCCAATTGTAACAGATGCTTCTTATGCTATGGCTGATTTATTTTGTCTACTGGCTGGAAGATGTAAGAGTGTTGAAATATTTTACCTTTAGAATAATAAACAGTTTATGCATGAATTTTATATGCATATTATGTATTTGTATTATATTCACAAAACACATATTCTGCCAAAACCAATTAAACCATAATATTAAGTAGTCACATTTATGGGGATGAAAAACATATCAAGAGACTATTAAGTCCATCTGTCCAAACTTTACACTGAATAATCTTTGAAATAATGTAATTAGAAAATGTGCCTAACTCAAATAAGAAACAAAGCGATATAGAGGATTAGTTATAAAAGCAAAATGCTCCTCAATTAAAGCTTTGAGTTACATATACTTAGCACAACACAACTATAACTTATTTATCACTATAAATAAATAATTAAAATACATGGAATGGAACCTCCAATTTTATTATTGAGAAGTCATTCATTAGCATTCATTTTCAGTGAATTTGAGGAGAAAGTTTCAGGAAGGAAATAACTGTTCAATACTGCTTGGCATTTATTCATGATCATCAGGGGGCAAAACAATTAGGTGCATCACTTTCTCTATATTTATACCTTGACAACCTGTAGTGAAGTTTGAGAGCCTGCTGTCTATCCTGGAAATAAGCATTTGATCAATTTTGTCTTGGTAAAGCAGATTGTTTCTCTACTGAGAGGAAAGATTTTCTACAGATACCTGTACAATATTGACATGACTTATCTTAATCAGAAATGCCCTTTCCAATATGGTTGGTTCTTCTTGGCTCTGTTCTGGGAAGAAACATTCCTCAGGTTGGAACTTCTGCCTTTTCCCAGATTCCCTTCTTAGTCCAGGCATATGTTCAGGTGAAAAGGACAATTGCTTAGCTTCTGTTAGTCTCCTTATAGTTATTCAGCTCTTCAGATGCAAAACTCTCCTGTCATTTTCCCAGCCACCTACACCTATTAATCACTGCTTTCCAACTCGTGAGTTGGGGCTTCTTGGAAGATCCCAAAGTTTTCCTTTATTTGATCAAATAGCATGGATTTTCTCATTTTCCTTAGCTGATTTTTCACTATGGGCATAGAAGACGATTTCGATGGAAGAGAGAGGTGGAAGGATGGCTGGAGTGGATACACATATACATGTATGTGCACGGTGGCAGATATAAAAATGACTCAGAGCAAAATCATGAATGCTGTCAATCTTACTTTCCTGAAATTTCTTACCCCTTTCTGGCATTTTCTGGAAACTCGAGCCCTTGTTCTCCTTGGCTGTTGGGTCTTACCACATGGTCCCTGTACCTGGGGTAGACCTCTTGGGATGACAGAACTACAAACAATACTAAAAACTTTGTATTTATTTGTTTAGGAATTTTATTAACAGAAGCAGAGTAGTAAGGAGATGTTTGTACTAGGGAATTTCACCCTTCAAATGTAAAAATCTATTTGTCTATGGTTGACTCTGAACATGGATATATATTGTCTGAGAACAAAGATGTGGTCCAGGGTTTGAATGAAGAGAATGCCAATCTTCCATCCTCTCTGTTTCTCTTGTATCCCAACAAGTTCCATGAGTTAAATTCAGTCTAACTTAAACTTTTTCTGAGCCAATAATTCTGTCCCCAAGTAACTCAGTGTCAAAGGACTGAAAAAGACTAGAAGCATTGGTATGAGCTACCCAGCAGGCCTGCAGAGACCTACTGTAAGTGCAGAGAGCAGAAAGGAACTCCAGGCCATTTCCAGATTAGGCAGCCAATTCTCTTCTTCACCTCCAAAGAATTGTGAGTACATCAAGGCTAGACAAGAACATTAAGTTGAAAATTGCTCCTAGATGACACCAGAGTTAATATAACAGAGGGAAGAGAGCACAAGGATGCATATCTGCCATCGAAGGAATTTGGAAACCCTTATGAAAGTTTCATGGAGAATGAGACTCGTGGGAATCTGTGTGTAAAGGTTCTGAATTTAAATATCCCACATAGAGAAAAATGCAGCGTTAAAAATGGTCCTTCTCTACAAAAATCCTACTTCATAAGTAAATGACTGTGGTATGTCAAAGATAGAAAAAGTATGGACAGTTTTGAAGGGTAATATCTAATTTTGAGATAATTTTGCAAAGTAGAGGCATCTGAAGAAGGTAGAAGTTGTGGGGACAGAGTAGAGACAAAACAACAGTAATAGAGAAAATCAACTTACTAACACTTGGTATTTTAAACAGAAAGATAAAAGATAAGGAATTCAAGCCAATGAACATTAGAGTCAAATAAGAAATGTCAGCATGCAATATAATGCACGACTATTGTATGTCAGCAGCACAAATAACAGCCTGTGGCCAAAGCTGACTGATAGAGGTTCAGATGGGAGTGTCAGGGGAGGAAAAACATTGAGCAGAATTTGTTGCTCTGTTCTCTTCTCCCCCAGAGTTAACCTGACTTCTGGCTTCCCCTTTGTATCAGTCAGGGTCCAATCAGGAGACAAAATCACACGTTACTTTAATCAGGGCCAGCTTCATGGACAAGTGACCAGTGTGCTTGCACAGGGTCCTATGATCAGAAGGGTCCCAAACTTGGAGTTTAATACTCTGTGGTTGCTGCATTGAAATTCTTAATAATTTTACCTTCAAATTTGTGTTTTGTAGATAAAGTCCATTGGGACAATGGAGCATGTTCCAAGGGCTTACAGCCTCCGCTCACACATGGTCCCTCCTCTTGCTACCTCCCCAGACTGGGTTCTCAGCCGCTCACTCCTCCTCAGTCTGGTGCCCCAAACCCTGACTAGCCTCCCTCTCCCCATCTGTGACATATGACTGCTTTTGCTCTTCACCCCCAGCATGAGCCTGGGCACATTGGTGGGAAGGTCAAATTTGGGTGCACGTATCCCAAGGACTCATGGAGCAAGTATGGTAGCAGCCATCCCTTCCCTAGGCCAGCCAGCCCTGTCTGGGTAGAGTGATCCTCTTACCCATCCCTATCTAGATACTAAGTGCATGAGTTTTAAACCTCAGTGCTGAGGCTTAAAGATTTTTGAAGGCCACTCATCTGCTGTGCGTTGGGTGGCAAGCCATGAGAAAGAGTGTTACCTGGCTCTATTTCCCCAGACTACACATCTGGCCAGGGTGTGCCACATCTGTTCAGCAGCCAGTGAGAGGGGATATCCAATAGCCATCAGTCCGAGCCCTTGTATGGTGGGGCAGGTCCTGGGTTCCTGTGAGAGTCTGTACGCACCCTGTGAGTATTCCCATGCCTGAAATCCCTCCCTTAGCCAACTCTGCCTGAAGATATCCTCTCTTCAACCTTCCAGCTGTCCTGAGTCTCACTTACATTTGTTCCTTCTGGCCAGCTCGAGACACCCTCCAGAAATGAGCCACAAAACACAAATTGTGCAATGTTGGAGATTCCACGTTGAAATAAATGATCTGATATTTATAGTTAAAACTGGCAATATAGAATATAAAGGTGAATGGTAAAATTCACACATATTTAAAAATTTTAATTTTATTGTTACTTACAATGACATTAAATAGAAAATAAAAAACACCATGACAAATTGAGAGAGAGACCAAAGAAGAAAGAAAGAAAAACATCTTACTATGTCCCTTTAATGGCACTTTTACCCTGCTTTTTGAACAAGAGGACCTGTATATCCTTTTTGCCCTAGTCCCCAAATTATGTAGCTTGTCCTGATTTTAATAGGGAGAATTTAATATAAAGAATTGTTACCTAGATATTAAAGAACTGAAAAGGCAAAAAAAAGAAATAAGGTATCATGGAGGGAGTAACCACAGGCAACAGCTACTAACTTGACGGAGGGAGGAACATAGGGGAGAGGTTGAGATGATCAGAATTTAGACACTTGGAGGAGAAGTCCCACAGAAAGAAAACTCAGACCTCCGAGAAGCCAGCACTGAGCAACTGGTGCTAGACATCACTACTGTTCAGTAGAACTCTCTGTAATGCTGGAAGTCCTTTATGCTCTCCACCTGTGACTACTGAGCTCCTGAAATGTGCCTGAGAAACTGAATTTTTAATTTTTATTTAATTTTAATTTCCACATGTAGCTAGTGTCTACCATATTGGTTAACACTGTGCTAGAGCCTCTGAGTTCAGAGCGGGAATCCTGTGACTCGGATGCAGACTATGGAGGAAGATGCACAGGCCAACTGGTGCTAGTGGCTCTAGGGGGTGTGATGAGGATGATGTTGTGAGTGTTGAGAAAACTGAATAGTGAATCAACAACTGTCTGGAGTGCACTGCAGCTGCTGGGGTGAAGCAGCATTGCTGTGGTGATGCTGCAAGAACAGGGAGTAACAGAAATAAACAAGTACCTTCTTCCTCCTGGAGTTTTCCCGTCTTCCTTTAGCGCCCCCTACTGGGAGTATCTCAGAAGGCAATAACTGGGAAAACAGAAATGAAATTTGTAGAAATGAAGCGTGAATAAGCCTCACAAAGCAGAGGCTAGAAGGGTCGGATGATGCTAACACACCATCTCAGCACATCCTTGGATTATGACTTCTGGGAACTTTTTAGTTAAAATGGTATTCCCTCTTCATGAACTCCTGTACCAGCCTCACCCTCAACTCTGAGTCTCCTCTCAGACTGTACTTGTTTCCACTTGTGCATTAGTGGGCACTGACCTTGCTCAACTCTTAGGTGTATCTCGGCTCAGTCCCCAGGATGTGACAAGGTGTGACAAAAAAAAAACACAAACAAAACAAAACAAAAACTACTAAAGCATGAATGAAGATCTTAGATGTGAAAGAAGAGGAAAAGCAATGATAGTACGAAGGAGTTTAGCCTGCACTATGTAAATTTACTTTTCTGTCTCTAACAGTTTTTTCCTGAATAATCCAGTCCTGATTCCCTACCTACAATTACAGTTTCTTATAACATTGTAATTGCAGTTTACAATTTGAATACGGTCATTGGTAAAACCCACAAAGCAAAGAATTGGAAAATTCTTAAGTAATTGAAAACCTAGTCCCAGGAATTAGATCCATATGGTATTGATAAACTCTACTCCTTACACTCGTGGAACTTGTGATCTAGTAAGAAATTTCGAAATAAAAATACAAAGGGATTTTAATTAGTGGGGACTTCACACTCTAAAACAGACCAGAACAATATTATTTTAATTTGTCTACCACCTCACAGATACAAAACTTGTCACTTGAAACAAAAAAAGCATGAGGAGGTTATGTATCTGAACTGAGGATGTGCCTCAGTTCATCTCAATTTGTCCCTAAAGAACAATTAATTCCAAGTTGCCTGCAACTGGCATTTTAACTTCAAAACTGCACTTCAACAGCACCTGCTTATTAAAACTCTGTGAGATGATACTCAAGTTTATTCTACTCCATGGTGTCAGGCTTCTCTGAAATATATATCACTACTGATCTTCAAAAGTCGACTATGCGCACCATCACATTACCCTCCTTTTCCAAAATGTGTCGCAGGGCATGCTGCATCTCAGACGGTTAAATTAAACTGTTTCCCTGTGTCAGACAGGAGAAGATAAGACAGTGCTCACTGGGGGAAAAAAATTACCCTCCTGAACCACATGTGCAACTTCTATTGGTGTAGTGGGGGCTGTACAAACACAAGAGGTGAATCTAAGCCATGCCATTTCATGAGAAGTTAACTTTATTCTAGTACAGAAAGTCTACCTAGGGTCGAGTACAATAATCAATTTTTCAGTGTATTTTTTCACAAAAGAATTGCTCCAAAATAATATTGCATTACACCTTATTATTATTTCCAAAGATCTTATATAAATTAAAATCTGGGGTTATAAGTGAGATATCAATTAACATAAGAATCAGTTTAATGGTAATTTAAATAGCTAACTGTTATAATTTTTGCCTAATGAAGTGGCCTCCGGGCTTGAAGCCCTAATCATGTCTAATTAATTTAAAGGATGTTACTTTTTATTATCATTGAAATTTCTGACAGGTGATAAAACATTTAGGGTTGCCA
This sequence comes from Tapirus indicus, assembly GCA_031878705.1. NCBI lineage: Eukaryota > Metazoa > Chordata > Mammalia > Perissodactyla > Tapiridae > Tapirus > Tapirus indicus. The sequence goes on from CM062935.1 coordinate 33,498,378, forward strand.
TCGCAAACTTTTTACATCAGCTGTACGGTAAGTTGACAAGCCATAGATCATCTCTCTGAAAATGACCATTTAAGGGGAAAAGAATTCAACTACATTTGTAAAGTTATAACATGGAACTGCTATTTTACTCATGAAAATGAAAGCAATTCTATTCACTAAAATAATAAAAGAGTTGACATTTTTTCATGATCTCAATAGCTATAGTCAACCTTCAGAGGGAATAATCAATTTCAATTTCAGAAAATAATCTTCATGACCTCTTGAGTTCATGTAGTACCTATACGGCCAGAAACATTAATATACTTTCCATTGTCAACATAAAAAAAAAAGACTTGATCTTTTGAGGATCAGCAAATAAATCTAACTGCAAGCAGATTATTAGGTAAAGGGTTTGTCATTTCTTTAAAATAGAACATTAATATATCTACCATTAAAAGCATTCTCGGGGGCTGGCCTGATGGTGAAGCGGTTAAGTTTGTGTGTGCTGCTTCGGTGGCCCAGGTTCACCGGTTTGGATCCTGGGCGCGGACCTACTCTCTGCTCATCAAGCCATGCTGAGGTGGTGTCCCATATAGAAGAGCTACAATTCTACAACTATGATACACAACTATGTACTGGGACTTTGGGGAGAAAAAAGAAAGAGGAAGATTGGCAACAGATGTTAGCTCAGGGCCAATCTTCCTCAAAAAAAAGCATTCTCAGTGACATAAAATAATGTGAAGAAAATTATTCTTTGGATACTGTAGATTCTACGGTCACAGGAAAACCAAACCCAAAGCACAGAAAGCAAATAGATAAGTCTAAGGCAGATACAGGGTAACGTGCAATTCAAGCGATGATGGAAAGTGGACAATTCCAGCCAGCCTGACCCTGACATCTATACTACAGGGCTGGTTTTTTTAAAGGGAAAGAAAAGAATTGTTTTAGAAATGCTTAGGAGGGATTTTTATGTAAGATGAGTATAGTCAGAAAAACAGAGCGAGCAGTGAGTAGCTATAATTTGAAGGTCAGTTTGCTGGGCAGCATTTGTTAGGATGAATGTATAGGCTGGGGGGAAGAAAGATGAAGAAAGCCATACATAGAGATAGTATGGTAAAGTAGTTAGGAACGGGGACTTGGGCTCTGACTGTGGGACCTTTGGCAGGTTATTCAATCTCTTCATGTCCCAGCTTCCTGCTCTATAAGATGTGATTGGTGATAGCACCTACTCAGCTGGTTGGTGGGGAATTAAGTGAGCTAATATGTGTAAAGTACTTTAGAACAGTGCCAGGTACATAGGAAGTGCTTTATACATGTTTACTATTATTATATGTCTTAGGTCAATCCATTTAGTATAGCCCAAGAACTTCTGGGGCGCTCAGCTTCTAGTAAGGAAATGTAGCAAGAAAATGCTCTAAAACTGCAGAGACAACAACACTTTCTTAACCTTGGGGTCAAATGTGATCTGTCTGGATTCAAGCTGAGTCTAGTTCGATACCCAAAAGATAATAGAAGCAACTTATGATGGTAACAAAGCAAAACCCCTGGACTGGAAGTCACAAGGCCACAGATCTCCCACTTCTTATTATTGTCAGCTTTAAGTGATAACCAACAAAACAAGAGCTTTGAAGTCAGAGCAGTTTGAATGCCATTTGCTTCACTTCTAGCTGTTTGACCTTGCACAAGGTGGTTCACCTTTCTGATACTCAATTTCCTCACCCACAAAACAGGGATGATAATACCTAATTCATATAGCTTTTGCAAATAAATGAAACAAATATGTTAAATACTTAGCAGAATGCCAGACCTGCCAATTATGACATGTTAGTTCTATTCCTTTTCTCTTTTCTGAGTCTCAATTTTATCATCTGTAAGTTGGAAATGTTAATATCCAATGTAAGATAGTATTGGCACTGATGATTTTTCTAATTTCTCCACTGTCTTTTCAAGACTTTTATTGTTACACAAAATGTTTTTTTAATTGTGCCATTTCTTTGTCCTATAGCTTTTTCAGGGAGTGACATTTAACTCACAAAGTATGTTTGATACAGCACAAGCCATCCTGGTAGGATGACCTAACGGGTAGAAAATTCCAGAAAGCCACTTATGAGAAAAAACAGTAGCAGCCATAAAGGAAAATAAGAAGGAAGAGTCTTTTAGGCCTCACTCAGATCAGGAGACAATAATTTCCTTCTTAAGAATGAAAAGGGTATAAGCTTAAGAATGAAAGCCTGTGTACCCTCTCCTGCTACAACAGGATATATTCCCCAGAAAGAAAATGCAAAGCAAGCCATTCAGAATATTCCCACCTAAATTCCTGCAAAGTGAGATTTGTGAAACAGCAAGTGAAAGAACAATTAACAACAACAACAAAAACAAAACCCCCAATATTATGTACTAGAAATCCACTTCTGAGTAGTGTACTGTGGGTCAAGGTAGGGAGTTTCTTCTTTGTCTTTAGAATTGGACTTTGTACAGTTGCATATAAATAAAGTCTAGGCTGAGAATATTTTGTAATTAACAATGGGATAGCATATACCTCACTTGGGGGGCTCCTATAAACCCTTTCAGATCCCCTGGCAGAAAGTTTTACTTGACTGAGTTCCTTTTTCCTACTGACTCCCGGCCTTACCTCAAAATAACTTTCAACACAACATCCCAGGTAGCCACGACAATTCAACTATATTGTCAAGTTAATCAACTTCCTTACCAGGGCATAACCAGACCAAAGTGAAGACTCAAAGTAGACAGTGGGGGTAAGATTGAAACCACGTCGCTAGGAACCATCCTTCTCTCCCCCTCTCTAGCTTTATCCACATGCCTGTGACCTCCTAACGTCTTCAGGGATGCTAGGTTGGCAATGCACCATGTGGGTGCTCAGCAGAAGGTGAAAGTAGGTACCAAAATCAGGCCCAGCATCATGGCATAAGGCTACCAGGAGTCATGTGGTAGAAGAACTCCCTCTTTCAAATCTACCCAGAAATGCTAATGGGCTGTCAGTGGTGCAGCCAACACTACACTAATTCAGGGTGGCAGTGTTTTCCAAATGGACTATTGCAATAGTCTCCTAAATGGGTGGTTTTCAAAAGTTGCTGCATATAGAAGTTATCTTGGGAACTTTAAAAAATTTCAATGCCCAAGTTACAACCTAGACTGATTAACTCCAAATCTCTGGGGGTGGGATCCAAGCATGAGTAGTTGTCAAAGTTTTCCGGGTGATTCCTTTATGCAGATAAGTTTGAGAACCAGTGTTCTAAATACTTCCTTGCCTCTAATTTAGTATCCCCATGGCCTATCCTCTTCGTTATCCAAGAATAATAGAACACCTGCAAAATCTCCTTTCAAAAGCTCCTCATTGCCTACAGCAGTGTTCTCAAAAGTGTGGGCTGCAGACCAACAGATAACTTCAGCTGCTTATTGAAATACAGATTTCAGCCTTCACTTCAGAGTGGGGGGTGAGAGCAATAGTTTGTATTTTTGATAGTCATACAGGTGATGTCCATGAATCTTAAATTTGAGAACCACTGATCTCCAGGACAAAGGTCAAATCCTTTACCATGGCGAAAAGGTGCTCCATATCATGCTCCTTGTCTAGCTTTCCAGAAACTATTTTGCCAAACCTCCTCCACTTTGCTTTCCTCCCAACATCTCGTGCTCCAACAATTCCAAATTTACCTCTTAACTTGTTGTCCCCTCCACCTAGAATATTCTTGGGCAAATCACTTAACCTCTCTGAGCCTGTTTCCTCATCTGTAAAATGGGGATTATAATATGCATGCTTGGGGCTGTTTGAAGATTAACTGAAATAGTGTGTTTGAAAATGTCTAGCTCTGGGCCTGGTCCAAAGTAAATGCTTAATACTCATTGATTCACTAATTCTAGGATTTGTAAATTCAGAGTGTCTGGGCAGAGTTGTGCTTAAATAATGCTAAGGAAATATTGGCTGAGGAGCCACTGCCTGAACCCAGGAATGACAATCCTACTACACTAGAGTAAGCATATTTGCAATATGAAAAAAAAGTGGGGGGAGAAATTGCCATACTCTAGGATTTCACAGACCACCCATCAAATGTACTAAAAAATAAAATAATCCCTCAAAAAAATGGGATGCCTGATCTTCTTAGCTCCAAGGCAGCTTATTCAAGAGTGAAGTTTTAAGAACTGAATAAATAAATGCCCATATTAAACAGTATGTTAAATTCAGTCTCTGGCCTAAAGGTCCTTGCAATCTAAAGGAAACAGCATACAAAGATGGACACATGCACAAGGAGGAATTTATAAAGTTATTTCTTAAAGCTTTGTTATTTTCTCACTCCATCCAACATTCTTGACTGATAAATGGAAGGAGAAAAAAAATGGCAAGCAGAAATTTTCTCCTGGGCCCTGTGTATTCCAGATATTTATTTAGTTTTCATCTGATACTTATTAACATTAATTTCTAATTATGTCTATTGTTTTGTATGCACCCAATAAATCACTGACTTTCTTATTAATAATGATGATGATGATGAGAGCTGACAGGTTTTGAACATTTACTAGTTGCTAGGCATTTAGCAAATGCTTTAAATATGCTATATAATCTATAGAATATCAGAGATAAATATTATTGTTTCCATTTATTTTTGGATGAGAAAAGAGAAACGAAGACAAGCTATTTACCTGGTCTAAGTTTCTTCGGTTATCCCTGCAGATCAAAGTAATGTCTCCTTAGCCCCAAGGCCCAAACTTCTAACTACAGCAAGAATCTATGTCACTTCTAGCAATAATGGTTTAATTATCTCTTTAACAGCAAAACTGGTTTAAAAATAGGCAGCTCCTAATCAACATGAGTAAATCTCTTCGGTAGCAAGTGGTGACCCAACCTAGGTGTGCCCACTAGCTTGGTTGGGTATAGTAACCAGAATAACAATGGCCCTGATGTTGGAAGAATCCCAAAAGCCCTCCAACAGCTCATCACAGTCTGTTCAGAAAAAATGCAGTTCCCATTAGTCTTTAGTGTGTGTTCTTACATTGGATTGAGATGTTGGTTTGGAGCTACTCAAGAACAGGCGTCCATTGCAGCTGGTGGCAGCTTGGTTTATTCCCTTGAGAGCTGATGAGTAATTATATACAAAATTTTTAAAATTCTGCAGGCTCTTTTATAGCAAGAATATGGAATCTTGCTTGTTTTGTGTTGTGTTTTATACTATTCTTCTCTAAGAAGCCCATCACCATAAAAATGGCCTTAGAACTGGAACTTTTTTCAAATAAATTAATTTCAAAATGTTTTGTTTACACTTACTGTTTATTCAAGATATTGTGGTGGGAAGTACAAGGTGATTATAATATGGCATCTTAGGTAGCTTAAAATTTTGGTTAACAGCAGAGAAAGAACTGTTTATACAACTAACCATGCCTAGTGTGGTGACTTTTATACTGATGCTTAAGATAATTTCCTGTATTAGGAAGAGAGCAATTATATTTTCCCAGAGAAGGAATTTCTAAAATTATTTACAACAAAGGAACACTTGTAGAACACTCACAGAAGAAATAAAATTTGATTTTATTTTAAAAATATTGGCATGATTATGGGCCCGGCCCAGTGGTATAGTGGTTAGGTTTGGCACACTCTGCTTTGGCGGCCTGGGTTCTTGGGTTTGAATCTCCGCCGTGGGCCTACAGCAACGATGTGGCGGAGACCCACATACACAATAGAGGAAGACTGGCAGAGATGTTAGCTCAGGGCCAATCTTCCTTGTCAAAAAAAAAAATTGTATGATTGTGTCTAGTAAAGGTGGGGAAAAGTGCATTCTAGGCAGAGAGATTAGAACACATTACATTTGTTCTGATGACGCAAGGATAAAACTAGAAACAATAGGTAGATGCTATAGGGGAACAGGAAGTCAAAGAGAATTGGCAATGACTAGCATTTCAGACAGACACCAATGGTTCTCCACTTGGTAGGAATCTTGCAGGGAAAACTCAAACATTAGATGTGTACTTGACCAAATATTTCATATTTGCAAACCTGACATTTATTATTGGATGCTACACAAAGGAACATGCAAAATCCCAAACTTTAAGGAGACACCCAATTTCATGACTCTTCGGCTCATAACATAACATAGTAAACTAAACTTGCAGATTTCCCAAATTATCATGCTAAAAAATAACACATAAATTGTACCCTCAGGGACATGACTTCCCTGGTCTCCTTATCATCTGTTTCCTTAAGCAAGAGAACAGAAATACGAGCAACAGAGAAATTGAGAATTCCTCAATTAAGACCCGCTTACATTAAAATAAAAATAAAGCACAAAGACAAAAAGGAAAAGAATGATATAATTGCATACTCAGTTCTTCCCATCTGATTCTTTTAATTTTCTACCTGATTACTTAAAGTTCACGTTATATAAATTTAGACATTCTTTTCATGGTCATGTAATACACACGGGGAAAGTCTTTGCTTTCTTTTTTGTTATGCTTCTTAGTAAAATGTCTCCCTTCTCTTATCATTTGGAAGCTTATAATTATTTTAAAAATCTACGTACTTGATTTAGTAAAAAGCTAATTACTGAGCATAATAAGGTTTACATCATTTTAGCAAAATAAACATCTTGAATCAATGAGCTTCTAAGTTGGACTAATGCTAGAGGACCATATAGGAGAGATGGTGATCTAGATGCCACCAGCCTCCATTCCATGTCACAATGTCAGCCTGTGGGTATAGTTTTCACTCTGATTTATAATATGAATTTTATATTTTTGTAGAGGCCTTTTTAACTACACATCATCTACACATCACTACACTACTTTTATACCCTATCATTTTTATTCACTTTTTTCTCCCACTTGTTCTAGAACTGCCAGGCTTATTCAAAGTCCTATGTATTTTTTGTTTTGCTCAACTAAATATGAACAATTATATATTCATACTTTGAAAATAACATCTCCATATATAAACCCTATTCTATTATCAAAATCCCTAAAAAAATCCTATATTTATCCCTATCTGAATCACAATTATCTGATTTTTTGCACTTTATATTCTCTCTTGTATGAGTACCATTAAGGAAACACAACCTTTCACAGACTCAATTTGCTCCAACAACCATCGTAATAACATTAATAAGTATACTTAGTATTATTTTACATTCAAATTTTTCACAATTTGACTAGTAGACATTTAAGTTAGCAACTTTGTCCTTTCAGTACCGCCCTGACATTTAAAAACTATCCTCACTTTTATGCACTGAGCTCCTTGACGAAACCCCACTTGGATGACAATAAAGATATCGGAAGGGCAAAGTCCATAAGAGAAAGAAATGGGAGAAGGGAGTAGACATGTTGACAAAATGTTTGAAGCTGAGAAGCAGATAGACTCAATCTCTTCCAGAAACAAAGTCTGTGTTTGTGGAGGGGTAGAGTGGTGGGGAGCCAAGAAATAAGCCAATTCATGCCTCAGAGCTGTGAAAAACACAGGACTTGAAGGCATATGCTGTTTCAAGAAGATGTAGGTGGGGCTAATAGGCAGATTGGTTGAAATTTTGCATTTAAAGTAATTAGAGTCCTAGTTACACTCATCACCTCACAGTGCAGTGTCACTATCCACCCGGTCCAGGCAGATGGCTGAAGACTTGCTCTCTTAGAACAAGAGTGAGCTTGACATGAAACTAGAGCTGAGAGAATGGTCATGAAAACAAAGGGCAAGGTGAATGTTTACATCCTGATATGTGAGAACACTAGCCTCTTCTCCCTTTGGCCCTGGCCCAGCAACCACGTTTCTAATCCTCAGGCAGAGCAAAGGGGATGCCTGTCTGAGGAAACCAACCTGCCTAAGAGGAAAGACCTTTAATAACTGTCCCATAACTTTATAATGAACACACTGCCCAACATCCTCATATCTGGTTAGCTTGTCTGTGCTTCACACTTGAACATGAACGGATATTGATGGATCACCAGACGTTTGAAGAAGAGACAAAAACAAACAAATACAGCAGAAAAAGAAAAGTGGAGGAAATAGAGACCAAAAAAACCAGACAATATCCAAATTATTCAAGAGAAATAATTTAATTGTTTCAAAGAAGGAAGATATTGCATTGTTGAAGTAAGAATAGAAGTCTTAAAAAAGAAACATTCAGAAATTATGAAAGAGATCATTGAAATTTTTTAAAAAGTGATATCAGAAAGAAAAAGGTTAATAGAAGAATTGGAAGATAAAGTTGGAGAACGCTCCTAAAAAGTAAAACAAAACCCCAAGAGATAAGAAAACAAGAAAGAAAAGATTTTTCAAAGAGTATCTGAACAACTAGAGTTGTTTCACTATTATGAAATTCCAAGAAACTAAGAATAAAGAGAATGTATAAGCTTCTAGTAAGAAAAAACTTTAAAATAGTTTCTAATGAGAAAAAATCATACAAAAATATTAATTAAAATGGCATCAAGCATTTTAATGATGGCACTGGCAGCTAGAAGACAATGCAAACAACTCTCACAATTCTGAGGGAAAGTATTTCTATTCTAGAATTCTCTTTCCATCCAGATTCCCAATCAAATATGAAGGTAGAAATAAAAATTTTCATTGATGATAAAGATCTAAAATATGTACTACCTGCCACAGGCATCCCTTTGGGGAAATTATTGAAGGATATGCTCCATAAAAACAAGAGGGGGAAAGAAAGAGAGTTATACAAGAAAAGAAATGCACACATAGCATACTACATGACTTGGTTGTGAGACATATATATAAATATTTATATAAAAGAACATACTAACATAAAATAACACTGAATATTGTGTTAACTAAAAATTTGATATAAATATCATAAGAAGAAAGGGGTAAAGGGTTCATGGAGTAGTGACAAAGGAGTTAAATCCTGAATTCCCATAGCAGGAAGTCTAAAATAATGTCTAAAACCCCCAAAATCAAGAAATAGTCATATTAACATATTATTCAGAAATATAGAGAAAATCCTGAAAGAGTGAAGAAAGTAAAAATTGGTGACATCTTGGGATAGGAATCAGAGTTGGGAACTTTTTCACTGAAAGTTCTGTGGAAAAATTTACTATTTATTACCAATTTAAAAAATTCTTTTAATAGTGAAAGAATAGAAGAAAAAAACCTTTAACCTCATGAAGGCTTTTTACTAAAAATATTTAAGTATTTAACCATACTCTCATTAAAGTTAAAGAAACTATGTTCACTGTCTCTTTTTCCTTAACATTGTACTGGAATTTTTATTCAACCCACAAAATAGGAAAAAGAAATAAATGACATAGAGATTGATAAGGAAGTGATAATCTTTCATCCTTTGTAGCTGGCATAATTATCTGTGTAGAATTGCAATAGAAACATCTAGATAAGCAATTGAAAAAAATAAGAGAGTTCATCAAGATTTCTGGATAAAATATCAGTACTCCGAGGATTTTTCTGTCTCAGGACCTTCATATTTGCCGTTCTTTCTGCCAGGAAGGATCTTCCTCCAGGAACAAATTTGAACAAATTTCTTCTTCACCATATTCATGTTCTTTCCCCTTGTACCATTATTTTTATTCGTAGCATTTACGAATACCCACTAATCCAAGACATTTTCCTCACTGGACTGTAAGCTCATATATATTAGAAACTGTCAAATATTTGTATAAAAGGTATGAGGATATTATTGTGGCATTGTTTTAAATAGTAAAAACTTGGAGACAGCTTAGTTGTCCATTCACGGACTAACTAATAATTAAATTCTGTAATACTCATGTGTTGGAATATTATTCAATGATAAAATAACTGACATTAATCAACAGAGATCTCAAATCCATAATATTAAGCGAAAAAAAGCAAACAGTCCAGTCCAGTATTACGTATGGTATGACACCAATTATGTAAATTTAAAAATATATACACAAACAGCTCAATATGTTGTTGATGACTAAATTTGTGGTAAAGGGTAACATCATGGTCGAATACACACTCTGGTGAGGGGAAGGGGAGGGGGCCTGAAGAGGTGAGTATAAAGGACCTCAACATTATCTCTAAGGTTTTAGGTCTTAAAGATGTTCTGAATGAAATAGGACTAAATGCCAATGTTTATTCATTTTGGGTGGCACGTACACGAGTGTTATATAGTATCCTTTATACCTGTTTGTTTGGCTTGAGTTGGTTTGGTTTGGATGCTTTTTGTTTTTATTTATTTACCTTTAAAATTTAAAGTAAAGGGAAAAGCAGAATAACAAAGGCGAAATCCTATCCTCAGGAACAAGAGTAGGAAAAATGTACACAAGGCGAAGAGGTGGACATTAGCGAGGAGAACTGGTTTGGCAGATAAAATCCAACAGGATTAAACCCACTGGCCTAAGATACAAATGTTCAAGAACCATTCTGAGACAATTTCTGCCACAATTACAACTTCCTTATAGTTAGAGGAATCTTTTCACCTCCCACTTTACCTCAATCCATCAAAACATGGCAGAATGGAATGTTCTGGATCCTTAGTTTTTAGGAATTGACCTTGAGATCCTGAACAAAGGGCACATTCTGAAAACAAATGCAATTATAAACGGTTTCGTGATTAAAAGGCTGGGAGTTATGGCCCCGGAGCCTGCAGAGTGAATCCAAACTCAGACACTTCCTGGATGAGCAATTTCGAGATGACGTTGCTCTCTCGAAACCTCCATTTCATCATGTAATGGCAATGTTAGTATTGGGGTTTGTCATCATAATATTATTACATGGGTATAATAATATTTTCCACTTTCTAGTACTGTTGTGGAAATTAAATTTGATTGTGCTTTTAAAGGTTCTAGCACAGTGCCTTGCTCAAAAGTAATGGCTCAATAATAGCAGCCATTGTTATTATTTCACTGCATTTAGTGAAACCATTGTCCTTTCTTCTCTCACTATAGCATGTTTGATTTTCATGTAATTTGAGAACGTGACCAGCATTAAGCAGGCAATGTTATTGGAAATACTTTTTGGCCATTTAAATATACCATTAATTTGTCTCTGCTCGTTTGTGCATGTGTGTGAGTGGTGGATTGGAATGTCAGCCCAGAATTCCTATTCCTAGGACTATCTCCTTGTCATCATATATGTGCAATCAATCCACAAGATTACAGAAGGAGCTGCCATGTTGGAACAAGGTGACTCCACCCCGTGGCCACAGCTGACTGGCTGATCAAAGCAGAGTAAAGCGGAGTGTGGAGAGAAGAGAAGAATGGAGCAGACACTCAGGATAGAGGGAACATCCAGATTAGATGGGTTTTGAGTTTCTGGCTGCAATTCATTCCTTAAGTTCAATTGCAGTCTCATGTTTGAGTTCTATATGAAACCCCAAATACTCTATATTAATTCATGTTTTCACTTATACTACTTGAGTTGAATTTCTGTTAACTTATCACCCAAAAAGTTCTAGTTAATATAATGTGAATGCAGCACAGACAAATATAGCTACTTTTCCACTTGCCCATGGCTGGCAAGTAATAAAGAGATTTGACTTATCACTCAGGAAAAGAGAGTTATAAAATGGTATAATTTATTTGCAAAGCTATAATATGCACACATCTCATCGGTTTAAAAATAGTCACCAGAAGTCTGATGAATTGGGAGCTTTAGAAGATTCAGAAAACAACCACTAAGTGAGATAAATGTCTGCAGATCGTCACCTCACCCAATTCTGCTTATTTAGACATCATAAAAGCACTTATACAATAAGACAGAGTTCTAGATTGAAAAAAAGGTAACAGAGAAATGACATGACTTGGCCTAAACTACAGTTAAATAATACAAGGAGACAGAATGCAAATGAATGTATTTTGTGTGTGGAATAGATACCCTGCTAATTGCATTCACTTATTATCATAGAAATGACATGTTTTCAGCTTTAGTTATATGCCGCCACAGTTAATAATTGAAACACAAACACATGAAACAGTAATTTAGTGGCAGACTTTGTAATTACAAAAGTATAGTAAGGGTTTGTTTTGTAAATTTATGGGAAACTCCTTTGTACATGGTGTAATTAACACAAACATAGAAATATAAGAAAAACTTAAAGAAGAAAATCAGCCATATTCTTACTAAAGCAATGGTCAAAATAAAGACATGCAAGGCTCCATGACCCAAAGGTTTTCAAAAGTTCTTGCTTGGGACATATAAACCGGTTAAAAGTTCATAAAAATAGTAGGTATGCTTTGAAATATTCGTGTGGTATTTATTTTAGAAATAAAGGCTATGATTCTGTATCTTGAGCAGGACCATAGTGCAATTCTAGACTGTTTTTTAGCTTTCTGATCGGTTGGCAGTGCAACATGGTGGCTAAGTCAAACTAGTTTTGAATTCTTGCTCTGCCATTAACTATTTGATTATGGGCACAGCTCTCACTATCTATGAGCCTTGGTTATCTTGTCAATAAAGTAAAGATAGGTGACTAGAAGAATTCATTCAGATAATGTATATCTTTAAAAACCTGTTACATTGGTTCCCACAAATATATTAAGTACTGAGTAAATAACAGTTATTATGGGAGGTAGATGTTTCTTCTGGATACCCATATTTGTAGGCTAGAGGAAACAGGTTGTTTTTGCATAAGTAATACATAATTGTAATACATTCTGATGCTGAATCCAGATGATTTTCTTTGTCCTCGTGAATTCAAATAGTCTGTGTAAAATGTGACTCTACTAGGCTCCATGCTAAGCATCTTACAGACCGTCTCATTGAATTTTCAAAACAACTCAATCAAATAACCATTATCTTCCCCCATCCTATAGATGAAGAAAATAAGATTCAGAAAAGCTAGACACCTTACCCATAACCAAACATGGTAGCTAATGGAGTTGGAACTTGAAACCAGGTAAGCCAAAAACCAAACAATTGTAGAAATTGATTCTATCCTTTTTATGCTAGCTTTATTCACTTCAATAACTTGTTCATGTGCCAGACCATTCAAAAACATAGATTTATTCTCATATAAAAGAAGATAATCTGGAGCAATGATATTTGCCCTAAAAAAATAATAAAGGAAAAGAAAAAGAAAGAGATTCAAGAGAATAATGGGAATTTGAAGATGAAAAAAAAGTAGAACTCAGTATTTGGGGTTGCCTTCTCTGTGGCCCAAAGACTATGGGGAACAGTTTCTAAAAACCAAACCTAAGTATTAGCCCTACAGTGTCCCAGTTTTACAGTTAGGAAGGTAGGGATGGGATGGAATTCAGGTAGGCAGCAACTCGCCGATCTGCGCTCGCAAGAGGTAGACTCTTTGCTGTCCCTGGTCCAGCCCACTGATCCCCAGAAGACAAGCTTCGTAAACTACGTATGAGGCAACACCAGCCTGGGAACCATAAGTGGGTTATCTCAGCCTGAGAACATAGAGAAAAGGAAACCATCAAGAAAGGTAGATGATTTTTCCGCTCATCCAAGCAGAGCACGTTATTATTTTTGACAGAGATAAATATTATCAAGGAAATATTTGGGGAACCTGAAAAACCCTTCATTTTCTTTGGTGGGCACACGCACACATCTTAATGCAAAAAGCACAGAAATCCCTATCTCCCAGCTCGACATTTCCGAACATGCTCAACAAAGGGTGCACTGGGATGAAACATCAGTTAGCTTTTTCTTTCATTGGGAATGTGCTTATTAACTGTTGTTCAAATAGTTTGTAGACATAACAGCCCTGGGAGTGAATGTGGCTTTGTATTTACAAGGTAGTCATTTGTTGTTATTTATAGTTCTTTTAATTTTCACCTTTTTACATTTAAATTTTCTTCCAAAGGTTATGATTAAAATAGGCACTACTTAAGAGAGGAAAAACTTTCTTTCATGTGAATTTTTTTCCATACAGATTTTCAAGCTTCAGAAAGAATCCAGGGGTGCCGAATTTATTCCTTTGTCAATTTTATGGACATTTATAATTTGTTTTCCAAGAAAAACCGTCATGGTATCATTATGCAAAACTAAGACGCAGCTTCTTTTAACAGAGGTCATCATTCTAAACAGATGTTCTTCCTTCATCTGTTAGCTAAATTGCTCCAAATAAGAGAAGCAAAAGGAACTAACATTTGTTTAGTGTTAACAGCACAAGGCTCTCTGCTGGTTAATAGACGTTCATTTTCATATGTAATTCTTAAAACAGTCATGTCGGTACTATTGTGGGTGCTGCACGGCAGAGTGGTTAAGGGGATGACTTTAATGTTGCCCACATTTGGTTTTGCATCTAAACTCTGCCACTTATCAGCTGCGTAACCTTGAACAGGTTACTTAAACTCCTTGTGTCTCAATTCCATTTCCTTATTTTTAAAAATAGAGAAAAATATTAGTGTACATTGTAAACGCTCACTATAAAAGTTAAATGAAAGAATGTAGGCAGAGCACTTAACACAGTGCCTAATATCCTTACTATGATTACTTCTCATTTCTCAGAGGACAAACTGAGGCACAAGACTCCACCCAGCCGGGAAGTAGCAGAGTGTTATTGAAACTGGGTCTTTTTTACCCCCAAAACGAATTCTCTTTGCACTACATTGCAATAGGATAAGTGGTGACCAAATGAGATTTTGTGAAATATGATACAGAACAGTATCTTTCAGAGTAGAGAGATGAAACTGGGTCTTTTTCCTAGATGTTACCATGCCAAGTGCACGATAGTCTCATTGGGATATTGTTACAAATAGTAGAAATTGATTCAAATAGTCATGTCTCTAAAAACACTTGACTACCCCCAAAAAGACCTGTACCACTGATGAGAATACTCTCTGAAAGAAAGAAATGAGTCAAGAACAGAAATAACAGCCCCCTCCAGTGCCCCCACAAACATTCATCTCATTCGAATGGAGGAGAAAATCTCATCCTTTTCCAACTCAGTATCAGTCATGGAAATAGCTGGCAGTAGTTAATACTCCTGCAATATGCTAACATGCAAAAAAGGAGCTTAAAAAATATCAATCTTAATGCAGAAGCCAAATCAAGTAAAAGGCAGTATTGTCCTTTTGATCTGCATACACTCCATGTCAAAGTAACTTCAGGTGTCTCCTCCTTCTGCTCCCTCAGCCATTATTAGAGTCAAAAAGAATGCATTGAGAAAAACTACAAATCGACCCTTTGGAATTAGAAGCATTTATGGAAAGCCTGATGTTGCCTGTTTACTGTCTAGAGAAAAAGAAAATTTATTTTTTAGAAATGAAATACGATGTTTAGAAACCAATCAGATAAAAAAATCATCTGGGTATTTTTCAAAATGAGCACTCGACCAGCCCCATCATAACTCTACCTTCGCAAGAGTTCACCTTAGGTCCACACACACCAACAGCACCCTCTGCTGTCTGGTAACAACACTGTGAAAATAGCGTTGGTCACATTTTCTGAAGCCACAAATCATTTACATTTTTCAAATGAAAACACTTTGTCAAACAATAAAATTTGACTTTATATAACAATCCATTCCAAAGAAAGAGGTTTCAAAATAAGGAAGTAAGTTAAGGGGGAGGGAAGTGGGAGTAGCCAACTTCCAAGATGACCACCAGTGGTCCCTGCCTCCTGGTATGCACATCCTTGGGTAGTCTCCTCTGACACTGCACCAGGGTTAGTCTGCGTGATCAATAGAACACAGCAGAAGTGATGGTTTGTCATTTTCAATATTGGATTATAAATGACACTGTGACTTCCATCTTCTTTGTGAGCTCTCTTGCTCATTTTCTCTCTTCTCTCTCAGATCACTTGCTCTAAGGAAAGCCATGTTGTGAGCAGCCCAATGGAGTGGCCCACATGGTGAAGAGCTGAAGCCTCATGATAACAGCCACATGAGTGAGCCTGGAAGGAGATCCTCCAACCCCAGTCAAGCCTTCAAGTAGCTGCAACCTCTACTGACCACTTAACTGCACCCTCATGAGACACCCTGAGCCAGAAGTATGAGGCTAAGCCTCTCTCAGATTGCTGACCCTCACAAACTGTGTGAGATAGTAAATGTTTGTCATTTTTAAGCTATTAAGGTTGGGGGACATTTGTTATATAACAACAGATGACTAATACAAAGGAGGAAAGGTAGAGGAACAAGATGGTGAGGAGACGATATTAGAATAATTAAGTTAAAAATGGAGACTGGGAGAATTATTTGCTTAAGTTTCCCCTTTCATTTTTATGTTTTTTCACTCTGGGCTTTGCTGACACCCTCCCCCACCACGCTTACATTATATGTTTTGACATAAATGACGGTATTTGTACTGTTTTCTGACACAGCCTTTCATTACACTGGGACAAACAACTGTAAAGATTAGTGATGAGAATGTTATTTATCAGAGAGAAGAAGAGATCTGAGAAGTGTGTGTACATGTTGCATATATGTATATATACACGTTTATACTCAAACATGTGTGTATATGCAGGCATGTATGTGTGTGTGTCCTTCTCAAGTTTAGAGATGTAAAATAAACTCAATTTCACAAAGAAACACAAAGCCTTACTGGAAATCCCTCCACAGACTCCTGGCAAACTTTAATTGAGCCCAATTAGAAATCCCTGCTTAAACATATATCACATCTCTGTGAAATGCAAATTTCTTGAACTATTTGAATGGGGGAAATAAGAGAAGATAACAAGATAACATCTATATGTAGATGGTCAGTTAGAAGGTCATCTTTATTAAGGATGAAGAGCCATAGAAGCCTGGGCTAGAAGTCCTGAGTCTTGG
This sequence comes from Tapirus indicus, assembly GCA_031878705.1. Taxonomy (NCBI): domain Eukaryota; kingdom Metazoa; phylum Chordata; class Mammalia; order Perissodactyla; family Tapiridae; genus Tapirus; species Tapirus indicus. Next base: position 33,515,012 of record CM062935.1, read on the forward strand.
GCACCAAACCTTACTTGATTATTATCATTGCAGTCTTTGGGCTAGCAGTGTCCTCGTGGTTCAAACGTGAAAGTTAAATAAAATAATCTTAAGGAGTCCATCTAAGTCAAGGGTCTATGAATTTTTATGAACGGAGAGGAAAGTGGGGCTACAATGTGGAAAATTAACAAGGAAAATGTAGATATCTCTTCTATCTTTGAGAGAAAATTTACTATCTATCAAAGAAAGAAATACCGCCCCCCCACTCTAGTGGATTTTCTGTGGTATAGGAAACCTAAGGCTACTACTCTTTTCATCTCCTTATCACAGTATTTGGTTTAGGGCTTCTCTGTGTGCTCAGCCACTCCTATGGTGGATATATAAGAAGTATAAGGCAAATTTCATTAACTAAGGAAAACTTGACCTCATTTGAAAGCCACACCTCTAGGAAATAATTAGAGAACATACCAGATGGTATGTAATTTATTGCTTTAATTCAATAGAAAAGGTCATTATTAGATTAGTGGTGACAGCAACCTAGAAAAGGATAACTCACATAGCGTCTGAAAAATGAGTTGAACTTGAAGGGGAAGAGGAGAGAGGCTATTTCAGGTTAACGCAACTTCACTCTACCTTGCATTTCTGCTTATGAGAAGGAAAGTCTCTGTGGACTCAAGATGGTCAAGTTCCTCCACCACTTTACAGAAAAGTGTAAGAGCATCTTCTGAATTGTCAATCATTGCAGTTGATGGCCCTTTACCCTGTGGCTCCCCAACATTCTTGCTTCATCTTTATTTCTATTCCATTCCTTTATTGTTATTAATATCACTACTACTACTAATAGCATCGTTCCCATGTATTAATCACCTACTATCTGCTTTATGTGTTTGTTTTATTTAATTCCCCAAAATATCTATGATGTAAGTTTTATTATCCTTATTACACAAATGAGAAAACTGAGATACAAAAGCATTAACTAGCTTACCCCTAGTTTCTCAATCAGTAACTCCACATTGCTATCTGACTCCATAACTCATGCCTTTTCCACTATGTCAAAATGCCTCCCAGTCTTTAGACTTGTTGAACTATGTTCACTCTCTCTCTCTTCCCATCTTCTGATTCCCTCACCACTCCTGCAGAGCACAAACAAGCAAAAACATAGACAAGGTGGTAGAGAGAGTTTGAACAGGGAGAGAAACTCTTGCTCAAAACCATCACAGTTGCTGGAACTAAAATGGCAGCCAAAAGAGAAGCTGGTCAGAGTGGCATAAGGGAGGGTACCTATTTCCATGTTTTAAGGTGGAGTTAGAAACAGACATCAGCCTCAGATTTCCTCGCAGAGGGTAACTGCAAGAGCAGAAATGCTGGCAGAGCTGCCAGTCCCAGAAGACCTTCACCTTCACCCACAGGGTCCTGGCTCTCCATGGGAGCGAAGGTCGAGCCAAGATACCCTGTGTCGGACGCCCTGCATCTTCAGGGATGTGAATGGGGCAGGCTTCCATAATTGGGATTTCCTGAAAAAATATTGAACATTTTTTACTATTAAACACTATCTTCAAAATCCTAGGGCAATATTCCAAGAGCTTTGATTCACCCTGAAATGATTTGGTTCTCAGAATGTTTCAATTTCTGGATTTAGCAACTCTGAGCTGTGGTGCAGAAAAATATATTTTGAAAAATCCTTGAAGCTAAGGGCTCAGAAGAGCCGAGTAGCCAGCTAGAAATTGGGGAATATTTCATTTCATTTTCTGTTTCAGCATCAGGATTTCTGCATGAGGAGTACCCAAACAAATATAGAACAAAAACCATTATACAAATTAGATAGCAGGAGGCAACTTTTTTCATATTTATAATTTTTAACAGAAAATGAAGCTGCTGCTGATGTTTGCAAATTACCAGTTCCTGTGTGGTCTACATGATCTGCATTTTCATTGTGCATATAACCTTGTTTAGAGCTGTCCCTGGCACATACCACATGCTCAGTAAATGTTAGTTATTTTTATGACTAATATAAGAAAATAGTTTTATAATCTTTCCTTGCATCAAAGAAACATCCACTTGACTCTGATTAAGCAATGAAAAAGTAAACTGTTTTTGAAGAAATCTTAATTTGCTGTTCAATTTTTCAGTTCTATAATTGACAAATGGAGTTGACTTTGCTCACTAATTCAAACCCCTCTCTTCTACTTTGTCATCAGTTTGTTACAATTGTGGTATCGTCTCTAACACTAACTAAAACTGCTCTCTTAAAAGGCATCAAAAACCTACTACTTGCAAAATCCAATCTGTGACTCAGTCGTGGAATACAGGTATTAGAAAATGCCCCTTTGAGCTTCCCTCTCATTTCACTCAGAAATAATAACGATCCACCACTACCATCACCATCGGATTGCTCAAAAAACTTTATTGGTTTTGCCTCAAATCATTTTCTCCAGTCTATCTCCTTTCAGTTTTCACTTCCTCTGCCCTAGTTGGAATCCTCATTGTCTCTCATCCAAACAATGACATTTGTTGCCAACTGATATCCAGGCTCCTTCCCTTTCTTAATCTTAAGTATTGCCACCGACATTATTTTCTGAAACGGTCAAATCAATGTCACTCCTCTACTGGAAAGCTTTCACTGGGTCTCTTTAACATGCTCCATAGCATCCCACCTGCTCAACCTACTATTTAAATTCCTTAATAACACAAGTTTACCTTACATTTCTAGACTGAAGTCTGTAACAGCCATTTTCCTTACTGCTCTTAGAAAATGAACTTACTTGCTTACCTTAATGTCTAGGTGGTTTGTTTGTTTTAATCTGTCAGGAAGGACTCGCCATCTCTCCCCAGTTCCCCTCCACTCTTTTTCTCAATGCGTATTAGTTTAGTTTCGACTCCAATCCTTCTTCTTACAAGAAGTCTTCCCAAATTCTCTCTCATTCTCTCACTCTTGCTCTCTCTCTCTCCTAACTCCCATAGCACTTCATTTATTACTACAATGTCTACCTCATTTTAAGAATAATTTTAAACATGCTTGAATCTGAGACCACGCTATGACAAGAACCATAGTGCGCTCCTTTCACAGCACTCAATGTTGTATCCAGCACTGTCTGTGATTTCCTAGAGTAGATGCCTCAGAAATTCTCGATGAATTGAAATAATCTCATACTATTGTAACTGAAAGCCAAAAATTACTGTGCAGTGTAGATCTCCACTACCATATTTAAGCTTCATTGCACCAGGTAACCTGTTTGTCGCCTTCATTGCTTGTATCCCTAGCCCAAAACTTGCCAACTAAGAGACATCCAAATATTTGTTGAATAAATGACTGATTGAATGAATAAACAAATGAATAACTAAAGTGAGGAACTAAGATTAATCACTGAATAATTTTAAGTAAACATGCATAGTCTCAATTGTACAGTTTAATGTACCTACTAAGTCAGGATTCATAATTTTCCCAAAAGGTCTAATTAAGAAAATGATGCTAAAAAGAATTCTCAGAGTGGTTGTTTTTACTAGTAATCGCACTGGAAAATCCTGAACATCAATTGGCAACTCAACAAATGAAGCAACGAGGTGTATTGTGGTCTTTCCTAGGTGGTTGAAGCCTGGGTCTCTCAGGAAACAAAGGCATGTATCAGGGGGCCAGTTTTCAGAAACCAATATTTGGCATCACTTTGCTGAAGGAAAACGAAGCTCATCCAGCTGTTCTCCTGAGAAAGAAGACCTTTGAGAGTAAGTCTAGAGCAAGAATAGAGTATGCAGCCGTATCAACGCACCATATATACACCTTCTGGCATCCTTCCCCAAAGCACCGAATGGAATGCTCAGCACAGAGAGAGATAAAAAATGCTGTTGATTATTTGCCTAGCCCAGTTCTATGTGGCCAAGAAAGGTGGGCAGCCATTGGAAAGGATTCAAAAATGTCATTCAATGCGTGAAACTGTAGGACTGATTCCCTTGAGAAACAGAGGCTCAGTCCACAACTACCCAAATTTTACCATAGAGAAGGTATGAATCACTTCTTACATTTCTTTCTTTTCTTTCTTCCCACTTGCTAAAACCATTTCAATCTGCATAAATGTTTAAGATTTGGAAGATTAGTAGATATTTCAAAAAGTCCTTCCCTTGGTGAACAGGGTAACATTTACTTCATATGCAGCTTTGACAAGAAGTTTCTGTCAAGTGTTGATAGAAAGAAATTAACAACATCATCACAAAGACATGGCAGGATGGAATGAATGAAAAAAGATTAAACAATTATTAGGAAAACAAACATGTTTTGCATCATTCTTTTGCACAGGTAGTCTCTAACATAATAAATCATTTTGCTCCAAAAATTAATATTTATCCTCCATCATTTTTCAACTATTTGAAAGTAGTATATATATGGGTTGGGACTCTATGCCTGAGAGGGAGTATTAAATGATCTTTCTCTAATCCCTTGCCATTCTATATTCCAAACAACAATTCATTTAATTTCCTCTTGAAAATAAAGAGTTTAAGTGTTTCCTCTTCTTCCCTCTTTTTTCTTGCCTTTTTAAAACAGAGCTGAAACTGAAGTAAGAAGATGATAATAGTCCTGCCAAACAGTGTAATATTGCAACAAGGTCAAGATCACAAGTAAATCTTCAACTTAACATACTCCTTATTAATATTTATTGATGATGAATAATGTCAATGAGTTGGACTATAATTACATCCTACAGCTCTATAGACAGACTCCTAAGAACCTATCACTTCTTCCTAGGATGTTTCCTTCTACCTTTATCCTTTCCCATGGCTGTTTCCTCGAAAGATTTTTTTCCTTTCTTCAAATCAAAAATTTGTCTTTCAGAAATCAAACAATAGAAGAACTGGGAAATATTTTAATTTTGTTCAGTTCAATTTTATATCCAGATGAGATATACTCAAATACAGAATTCTGAGACCATTTACCTTTGTAAGTGAGATGCTAGCCTAAATTACATCTCCAGGGATTTTTTTTTTTTCTCCTCTAATATTACCAAGACGTATGGTCACTTTAGCAACAAGGGCATAATCATCAGAGAAGAAAAACCAACGTGATCCAGAGAAATTTGGGAAAATTTCATGTTTCATGAAAGAGATAAGATTTGAGCTAGACCTGAAGGATAAAATTGGGAGTAGCAGGATTAGATGATTCAGGTAAGAGTAAGATATGGTGAGGCTGGGCTTCCCACTGTGGCTTAAGACGGAGAGATATGGGAAAATTCCAAGCAGGACAGCAAAGCACAAAGATAAAACCATTTACAACAGTGATAGCAAAATGGGTTTCACCCTTTGTGTCAACTCAAAGCAGTTCAAATATCTTCCAAGAACCAACATCTAGTCTCTATGATGAACTCTCCCATAATCATTTAGCAATGCCAGCGATGGGTATGAGAAGGGAACACATCATCCCATCTGCCACTTACACCATTTGTCATCCCTCTGTTGAATGGACCTGTTGAGGTAACCAAGCTTTAATACCTTGGTAAGGATGATCTAAAAAAAAAATTAAACTTGATTTCATGTAAGATACTTGTTGATATTATTCAATTATCAAAGGCAAGAGTTAGCCAAAGTATACTTTTGGTTGATAGGAAAGAACCCATTAAGAATAGCCTATCCAACATGACTCATGTCATACTAGAAAAGTTAAACTCTCTTGTAGAACATTCCTAGAAAGATGAAAAAGTTGTTGGTAGAGAGGGCACAGACTGGCATACTATGTTAAAATATTAATGTTGGTAAACATTCATTTGTTTAGATTTAATATACAGCATAGAAAATAGATTGTAGAAATAGGAAGGAAGCTGTGCCCCTAAGGTAAAATGCAGTTTTATGGTTATGAAAATTTAATTTGACTGCCTTCCCAATAATTGCTCATATTTGTAGCAGCAGCATGCCAGCAAGATAACGGTCAATCAAACGGACATCACCCTGTAAATGCTCTTTAAAAGCCTGCACTGTGTTTCCTGAAGGGAGAATGGCATTGCTTCCAGTTGTTAAAAGATGCCCAGCTGAAAAGCAGAATAAGAAATCGGACAGTAGGAAATCTTTATATATTGCCATTTCCCTCCCTCTCTCAAATTAAATTCCTATTGGGAGCTGGAACTATTTTTTTCTTTCTGTAAATGGAAAATCTGTCACATCATAAACCAAACCTTGATCACAGAATGTGTGAGGCTTTCTTTTTTAAATTCTGTTTGTGGTCAAGAAAAATTAGGATATGCTACAAAGATGGGCTGGGCAAATATTTCTTTCATAGGTAAGTGAAGGAAGGCAATAGGTCCCTCAATGTATGAAAAATTTCTCTGGATCTTAGTTGAAGAACAGCGACAGAAAGCTTCCTCTCTGTCTCTGTCTTCCTCTGAGCCTCCACTAATTCCTCTCTTCCTTTTGTTCTCTTCCTTGTTCCCTATTTCCCACACTCTTCATGACCGTTGAGAAAATGCCATTAATAACTGGTACAAAGAATCGTGCTCAGTGCGTGGAGATAAACTGGGGATGACAAAATATCAACTTCCTGCTGCTCAATTGAAAGCCCTATCTGTACAACTGGTAATTACTTTTAATTTAATTAGGACTCCTGGTATTGTTTCTATCTCATAGATTACATTATAACATGTAATGTGTTAAAGCAACAAGACAAATTGAGGCGAGAAAACACAGAAAATATTACCTTTTTGTCTATAAATAATACCACAGTTTAACTCTTCAAAAAGCCCTCAAGTAGCTCTACTATGGGCTAATTATTATTTTCCATATTCCTTTGGCTTGAGTAAGCAAAAATCTTATATAATCTAAGGAAAAAGTACATCTCATGGGTTTCTGAAAAGAATTTTTTTTAACTCTACAATTTCTCCTTTCCTCTCTCATGCAGAACAAATAAATGATTTATGTTGTTGCGTGCTAAAACAAAATTCAGATAACTAGGAAGAACAATCACTGGTGCTGAAGGGAGACTATGACCTTGACTCTTAAATGTGGGGGATATGAAAGTGGCTTAGCAAAGGCACTGTTTTTAGGCAGAAACACACTATGAGCAAGGAAAGGAAGATTTTACTGACCTTGAGACCTTTACTGACTCAGAGGACTATGAGGGATCCGTTCCTTTCTGAAAGACATACACCTAAGTTTCCATATGGAATTCACAAATTGTGAACTATTGAATAACCTCAAACGACCCTCCAAATAGTTATTGTGCAATAAGGAGTGTTGATTAGGGTTCTGAAGATTCATCTTTCCAAATTGCTAAACTACAGAACAGGTAGTGAAGTGAGATGGGGGAGAGACAGAGAGGAAATGGAGACCCCAGCGCAACGAGAGAGAAGCCTAAGTTGGAAGAAGATTCCCCACACTGAGCTTACCATTGCTGAAATAAAATGAAAAATTCTGAATGAATGGCAAGGTAAAATATGACTGAAAACTCCTCTAATAATATTTGATCTTTTCATCTCATAAATTAGACATGGAAATTTATAAGGTAGATTTACCGGCTAAGTAGAAACTTCTCTGAAAATTTTATAGCACACGGAAAACAAACAGACCACCCCATCAAAGGATTGCTCTTTTCAAAAATTAGAGGTAAATGTTCACAGATAATTTTAGAACCAAAAGACCTTAAATGTGATCTTGTACAGTAGCCTCATTTTATATATGGTAAAACCAAATTCTCAAAAAGGAAATTAGAATATATCCCAGCAAGGCAGAGCGAGGACCAAATCCTCATTTTCAGACAGTGTTTTTCCCTACACATTGCCATTGTTCTTTGTATTAACTAGAATCTAAACTAGTGAACTTCAGAGGCTTAACAAAAAGTTATACAAAATTAAATAATACCTATTTTCAGTCCTAATTTTTCTGCTATTCCAAAAGATATTCTTAAATTCACCTGGACGGCTGAGTCGATTATCATATTGTCTCAGTTTCTAGAACAATGCCTCTCTGGCAAGCTCATATCCACAGTCCGGTATAGAAGGGGCAGCTGTTGCCCTATTTGCAGCCCAAAAAAATAGCACTGGCAGCCAGTTTCTGCAAGACAGAAGACTTTTGGCAAAATGGCAGTGTTCTCTTACAAAAATAGCAAACCATCATCTGGGTAAATTCAGGAAAGCTCATGACTTCTGCCAAAGTGAAATTGTGCAGTACTAATGACAAGTCAATACTGTCTTGGGATAGAGATCTAGATAAAGGTCAATTTAGATTTAAAGAAGATATGGAGAGTGTTGGATGCTAAAAATTTGGAACAATTCCTTGGGCAAACTATGACATTTCTTTCATCAAACATTCAAACAATTCTTATTAAGTACACAACTGTAAAATGGTGTCTTTTAAAGTATAATATTTTCAAATAAGGCCATATAACTATACACATACTTCTGGGCAAAATTACATGCCGTTTACCAAGAGGTAGGGTGGCAAGTGGGAGGAAGGGTAACGAAGAGGAGTGGGATTGGGGCTCGATCATACATAAATATTGCTTTTGACAGTATAGCACAGTACTTTGATGCCCTATAGATCTGGGGATAATTTAAACACAATACATGCCCTCACGGAGCAAACAGTCAGGCAGCAAGTTGAATAAGTAATGCTGGGGGGGAGGGGGCTAATTATTAATTTAAAAAATCATTGCCATAACTGAGAAAGGAGAGTCTCATGGAATATAATTGTAATAGAATCCCACAAAGCTTTATGGAACTAGAACATGATGTTGAAATACACCCTAATTTCTTCATGTGAGGTTGTGTACAAGTCATGCCAAGAATAAAAATGAAAGTCTCTGTAAGTTCTTTGTTACTAGTTAGAAATTCAGTGAGATTTTCACCTCCCATGTACTAGGAAAAGAGGGAAATAAGATTTCCCATTGAGAAATCAAGACTAATATCAACAATGGAGGAAAGCAGAGATGTGTAAAGACACTCCAAGGAGAAAAAGTGACCCACAAATCAGCAAGACTGGACTGTGTCCTGTTTGAATAAACAAAAATATCTGAAAAATAAAATATCAACTAATAAAGATTCAGTCAGCAAAGAACACATACAAAAGGAGGGGCTGGCCTGGTGGCGTAGTGGTTAAGTTCATGTACTCTGCATTGGCAGCCCAGGGTTTGCAGGTTTGGATCCTGGGCACAGACCTATGCACACTTATTAAAGCCATGCTGTGGCAGGCATCTCACATAAAATAGAGGAGGATGGGCACAGATGTTAGCTCAGTGCCTAGCTTCCTTAGCAAAAAGAGGAGGATTGGCAATGGATGTTAGCTCAGGGCTAATCTTCCTCACCAAAAAAAACCAAAAAACGGAGAATCATAGAGCAAACATTGGCAGTACCTACTTAAGCACTGTCCATAAGAAAGGGAGCCTTTGGATGTCAGTATGTCCTCTACAGACAGAATGGAAGGCCATCTCAAGCACCAGGATGAAAGCATGAAGTTAAAAATCAAAGGATTCAACAGATTTCTGGTCCCATTAGCAGTACAGTGCTTATCCTGAAATGGATGCACCATAATTTCCTATCTTGATTTCTTTAAAAATTCATTTTATCTAACACTACATTCTTTTCATCTGTATTTTTATCCTAAGTAAACTTCTGACACACATTAGATCTGTTTGGAGGGATAGAATATACTGATATAACAAATCAAGTTTTCCCGTCTGTGTGACCATTATATTTCTTCCATTCTCCCTTTGGTCTTTACTGATCTGCTTTCTCTATGAGGGTAGAAACTGTGGGAAAGCAGGGCCTATGATGGGCAGATGTGGAAGAGCAATGATGGTGTGATCTGCTGAAAACTGTGCTTGGTGGAAGCAGCCCAATCTTGCCCATATATCTTCACAATAATTTATATTGCTCAATAATCTGCCTTGGCTTTCTATCACCTAACATAGATGATTAGAATCTTAGTGCTGAAGGACATTTGTAATTATCTAGTGGGAACCCACCACTCCATGAAGAAAAAAATCGAGGCACAAAGAAGTGAAATCTTTTGCCTATAACAGAACTTGGCTCAGTCTGGACATACAGATCAGTGTTCTTGCAGCATCTGGTATTGCTGCCTTCAGAGCCTGTTTTCTGGAAAAGAGTCTGAGCTGAAGTTGTGACAGATGAGAGGGTCTTAGAGAGGGTTTTTCTGTGTGAGATTTTAGAGTTTGACCCTGGCTTTCAGGTCAGAAGAAAGCACTGACCTTCAACAGGTCGAAGATACCTCTCTCTGGGAATATGTCCAGTCCAAAGAAGATGCCCCTCCAAAGTTAACCTCTCTCTACAATCTTCATTCTTGAATCAGTCAACCCCAGAGACTGAGTCGGAACTTGACCTTGGAACCCCTGCTATGAACCAGGCTCAGTGAAGCCTGACATCTGAAAGTGACCAGTGGATTGCAGAGACCGGGACTGACGGAGGCATAGATGGAGAGAAGTTCTGCGCCTTTAGGGTCAGAATGAGCACTTGGAGGAAAACAAAATCTTCTGTGGCTAAAAGTGGACGTTCTCATAAACATGCTACGTAGAACCACTGCCAAGTCCCACTAAGTGGAGAAGGAATAAGATGAAATGAACTCAAGAATGTCACCTACAGGAGAAAAAAAAGGAGCCCAAGGAAATTCATTAGAAGGGTAGGAATAAATTCACCAATCGGGGGAGGAAGATGTGGCTGAGGCTTTTAAACCAAATTAACAGGTTGGTCCTGGAAAGAGTATCATATAGAAAAGCCACAGTGCATTGGCATTCATGGGTCCACAATAGGAAGATGACATGCTAATGAAAACCAAGTTTTCAAGCCAGAGGAATATCTAGGAATACTTTGTAGATATACCACAAAAGGATGACAATCTATATACAGGACTTCCAGGAATATCTGAGGATGTTAAACCTTTAGGGTCTGTTTGCACACACACTGAAATGCATACATCCCAGATTCACTCTCCACTGGATGAACGCTGCTGAGAGAAAACTACAGGCTCTCATTTTCACAGAGACTGTTGTATTCCGTGACATTGATCCTTCGTTGTGGCACAGTTCTAAAGAGCTCTGTAGTGAGCAATGTGGAATTCCTAGCACTGTTGCTCTGTTCCTCTGGCTACTCTCTTCTGCCTTCAAAGATACTCATTGTCCAAATCCACAGCTTTTTCCTCTGGCTTCAGCTTCTCAGTGGCAAGCACTAATTTTCCTGATAGTCCTTATACTTTTATGTGCTATTTACCAGTTTATGTTATTTCCTCTTATTTTTTTATTAAATGGAGTTAAATGAAAAAAGTCACCTTTACCATTGAATCAGCATCACCATATTAATTCCAAATTTTCCTACTAAGACTTCAGTCTCAAATTCAAGAGTATCTGTAATCTTATCTCACCACTTAACTCAAGTTTATTTTCTATTCCTCTAACCAATCTCGTTACCTTCTGAAAAAGACGTGATCACAAGAAATGGCCCCTTTTCTCCTTCCACCACCAATCAGAACTACTTCTGTCTGAGAGTAGCTTTCTCGTACATAGATGGTGCCCCGGTTCACCATGGCACCCAGCTCCCTACTAAATTACACCCCTCTGGCTTTGCTCATTTATGTTGCTAGCCAGGCCTCATGGGCATTTGAGTTTGTGGTCCTTGGTCTTTTAGAGCAATGATTTTCAAACTGTGCTCCTCGGAAAGTACAGCCAATTGGCACAAATTTATCACCCTTACTAGGAAGAAAAACAAGACTCAAAATGATTGTCGTGCTCAAAGCTATCTTGCGTGAAGGCCAAGAAGGTTGTTTCAATTTTAAAAGCTCTATATGCCTCAATATTCTGCACTGCCTGCAATAATCCTATTCAGTTTAGGTTAACAAGGGAAAGTAATAACAATAATGAAAGCAATGATAATAAAACAACAATAACTAACACCTGCTGATCACTTATTAATTGCAAGATTCCAAGTGTTTTTCTTAACTCTGTTAATCCTCCTGAGACTCACATGATGTAGGTACTAAAATTATCCACACTTTACAGATGAAGAGACTACATAGAAGGTACTGGGATTAAAATTGCCTTATGACTACTAGCCTGTTAAGCAGGCTACTGGTTATTCACACCCTAAGCAGAGTTACCATAGCCAGATGCTCATCCCTCATCAATAGGCTGAGATCAACATTTTAAAAGAAAAGAAATCTTGATAGCTGACAGTGGGAGAAGAGGCTGGCTCCACCTGCCTCCTAGACTCCACATTTCTCCTTTCCGACAGTTGAAGTTTAGGACTCCAAATGTTACGGATTGCAAAATGGTCACAATTCTTCACTCTTCCCCTATATGCATGACCTTTGCAATGGAACTTTGCATATCCTCCTATCAAAAGGTGGAGTCCATTTTCCCACTCCCTGAATCTGAGCTGTCCTTGTGACTTTGGCCAGTAGAAGGAGGGAGAAGCAACAGTGTGCCAGTGCTGAGCCTAGGCCTCAAAAGACCTCACATGCTTCTGCTTGTTCTCTTGGAACCCAGTTCAGTGTCATGAGAATAAGGCTGAGCTAAGCCTGCTGGACAGAGATATATACGTCCCAGTAACCCCTTATCCATGAGACCATCTTGGAGTAGCCATCCCAACCAGCCCCCATAAGCTGAATGCAGACTCACAAGTACGCTCAGCTGCGATCAGCCGAACCTGGCCCAGATTGGGGGACCACAAAGCCATGGGCAATAATAAGGTCTCATTCTTATAAGTCTCTTAGTTATGGAGTGATTTCATATACAGCATTAGTATAACAATAGCAAGCTGATGAACTAATCTACAGGTTCCACCCCATCACTGTTTTAGAATCAATCCTTATCTTGAATAGATGGATATGAGGAGCTGCCAACTAATGGTGATTTTGGAAGGACTGTCATCTAATCACTCTTTAGCTCACTTATAACCAAACTTGGTCCCAGTTATACCTGGGTTTCTCCCTGTGTATAAGTTCCTTTCTTGGTAAACTTCTTAGCAAACCAGTTACTCTAGGTCTGGAAACTAAACTTGCCATTTTCCAGCCCAGGACTAGACCCTGACCTACTTACTGGAGCCATGGAGTTACAAACCAGAGCCAAGTTCATTGCAATGCACCATCTGCCCTCTTGGATTTCAAGGTATCTCCTGCCCATGAATTCCCTGCTGTAAATTTCCCCACGTATCACTTAGCCATTTGACCTGGTGAAAGCCAACTGCTTTCCTGACTTGCTCATTGCCTCTCTCTTTGTTCTGTAGGTACTAGGCTCTACAGCCAGATTGGTCTTTCGATGTCTATAATACTACAGCAGGAGAGACCAATTCCTGGAGCCAGTCGCTACCTATGTCATTTCATCAGATTAAAGGATCATTCTCAGTCTTGTCCCGGTGATTAACAAGAATTATTTAATTCTCCCCAGGAAAGATAGTCCTGGGTAAGGAAAAGCCCTTGGAACCAGAGAGAGAGGAAGCACAAGGAAGAGGGTGACAAAGAGCCTATTTCACAATTTTCCAGAATTCCTTGAGAACCCTGCCTTATTCATCTCTATATGTACTTAAAATAATAATAATAATAATGCGTGTTTTATACTCAATATTTTTAAATAATATTGGCCAGTAGCATCATCTCCTTATATGAAGAAGAACATATTTTCTTCCAAAGAGAATCCTATAATATTTGTCCTCTTTAAAATAAAAAACCCCTCAGAAAAAGAAGTCAGTTGTGATTACCAGAGGTGGGTGGGTGGGGGATTGGAGGAAACTTGTCAGAAGATATAAACTTCCAGTTATAAGACAAATAAGTACTAGAGAGTTAACGTACAACATGATGACTAGAGCTAACACTGCTGTACAATGCGTAGGAAAGTTGCTAAGAAAGTAAATCCTAAGAGTTGTCATCACAAGGAAAAGTTTTTTTTTTTCTTTTTTCTCTTCTTTTTATTGTATCTATATGCAATAACGGATGTTAGCTGAACCTATTGTGGTCATCATTTCACAACATATGTAAACCAAACCATAACGCTGTGCACCTTAAACTTATACAAGTGGTGCATAGCAATTATTTTTCAATAAAACTGGGGAAAAATACACTTCTATTCGGTAATTGGAAAAATCTACAATATCTTAGAGTCTTTTGATTATTTGTTTTCCGTGAAAATGAAATGGTAACAAAACCAAACCAATGGGGAAAGTGTCCTTTAAATCATTTGGGAAACAACACATTTTTCTTTCATTCTTTCAGTACAAAGATGAATAGGGCGGTTTTCCTGCCCTTCAGAAACACACAACCTAATAATAGTGAAGGGGAGAAAATTAAAAGCAGCCATAAAATTAAATATTTTGTAATGTAATCAAGTCGCCTATCACCTCTCACCAGCCAAATAGGAATCATGAGAACTGTTTTACTGACTGGTTGCCAGGATTAAAGAAAATTGCATATTTGAAAATTCATGTGCCTGACACAGAGTAGGTACTCAAAAAGTGGGTTTTAAATACATTTGTAAAGGTCAAGTGTTTACCGCAATGTGATTTACCAGGGCAATGCTAGAAGTTAAGAAAGAAATACTAGGTATATTTCCAAGTATGTTTCAGGAATTTGACTGGGAACCTTCCCTTGAATATTCATTTTGTCACCTTGTTTATTATAGCTTTCACTAGTCATGAAATAGTCGTGAGGTTAAAAATGCACTGCCTTGTCTTAATTCTCTGGAACAGGTTTCATAAATGTAGAGACATACTACTTGGATAATTCTGCAACCTCACATTTCTATAAGTACATTTATAAAACTTAATTAGGAACAATATATACAGTTTGGCAGGTAGTTACTGAAACAGCTCTATAGTTTTGTGAAATATATTAGATTTGGTACACAAATAATGTAATCATTTAATGGGTCAATTTCAATTACACTTTTCCACTTGGCACCCTGGAAATCGATTTCTTTAATACAGAAACATTAGTCTTTTTCATATTCCTACATATATTTCAGTCTCATGAATGGAACTGAAACTAAATTTAATAAATCTTTTCTTCATTTTCAGCCAAAATGTCCTCCATTTGATGGATATTAATGACAAAGCAGCTTATAACTATCACGAAAGCTAAAGACTTAGGACAAAATACTTTGTTTTGCATGCTCACAATATTTTGAAAGGACTTTGAGATCCTTTGGAATACAGTTTGGAGTATGAATCAACTGCCAACTTATTAAATATTGTGATAACGTATCTCACAGGAGGGCCACATAAGACCTTAAGCATTACTGATGTCGACTTATGAAATGAGAGCCGCACATGCTATAGCAAGCAATTTTCTTTTTATTCCAGTGTGCACCCCTTTGGTGGTGTGGATGTGGCAGAGTATTCATAATGGATAAGTACACAATGGCAAATAGGGGCTTAGGTAAAGAAACAATGACAACTGTGAAAAAGAGGTGGGGGGAGTTTATTGTTTCCATTCAGTTTCAAACTTTTCAAAAACAAGACACAATTCTTTCTTTCCTGCCGTTTGGGGTGAGCTTTTGGAAACAAGGGTAATAGCTTAAAAACAGGCTACTTCATGTGCTAAATATGTACAGATTGTGTAAGTTCCACAAGGGGTCATGTTCCCAGTTCACCTTTTTCAGAACACACAGGGAAAGATGCATTACTCAAGGTTCCACATCTAACAAAAGGAAAGAAAAGAAATGTTTATTTTGGCTTTTCTTTTTATTTTTCATCTTTATGAGTACGTGTGTAAGAAAAAGAGAGACTGTTTTTCCTCTCAGTCATCCTCCGACACTGGAAGTAAGTGTTCATAAAAGAGGCTTGGTCTAACCCCAGGAAATCATTTGGGGGTAATTACCATTTGGCACTAAAGCGACATTTAACAAGCTTGCCTTTTCTACTGAGATGAAATAGTCAAGCGTGGCTTTCATGGAATGCCAAACTGGACTTTCCTTATTCACACAGGTTTTTACATTGGTCTAGATTCAGATTAGTTAAGGTGGCAATTCAGGTGGTAAGAAAAGAGACTTGGTAATTTAACAGAGTAGAGATTATTAATTCAACAATCATCAACTATTATTTTGCAACAGCTGGTGTGTTTGCCATTATATAGAAGTTTGCCTACCTTCTCTGAAGAGGACTAAAAACAAAATTGAAAGTAAGAAATTAAGACATATCCATTAACCACGTATACTGGCATTTATATATGTGAGAGTGACGCACACACCTATACACGGGCACACATCTTCTTTCTTACGTGCACACTGTTCACTAACTTGAATCCTTCGGTGTGTTGACAATTGTTTTTTCACCAAAGTAGCCTTTCTGGATGTTTCTTTTGTTGTTTTGGGGTGTAGCTCTTAGGATAGACAGTAACAGAATCAAAGTTGAACTGAGCATATGAAAAAGAGCAGGGAACACTTAAAAGTGGCAAGAAAAAGGAGGGAGAGTCAAAAGACAAGAAAAATAAGATGGGAGATGGAGAGTAGATAGAAATCTGCAAAGGAAGGAAAGGTGGTGGGAGGTGGCTGGGGAGAGAGCGGACCGAAGTTCTATAGTTTTGAAATGGGCTCAAAACTCCTAAGAAATCTTGGGATTGTGTTTTTCAGCAAGTCCAATAACGAGGATGGCAGAGGTTGAACCTCTGTAATGTTAAGTATTCAAAATCAGATGCAGTTTAACAAGGACAACACAGTTCTTTGCTTGATATTTACCGGGGAAAGGCTTCATGAAAAACCATGAACACTGTATAACAGAGGAAGATATATGCTTATGTAAGCTTGCATGCTTGTGTCTATGAGGAAATTGTTGTATCCTAGAGATTTCCTTCTTCGCATCCGCAGAACCACTCCCTTCCTATCCATCTGCACCCGCATCCAGATACGTGCCTTTTCCTTTTCCTGCTCTTTGAAAAATGATGTTTGAGCAACACAGCTAGTCAGTAACCATTAATGGGTTAAGAGGGTTGGAAACTCATTTGATTTCATAGTTGACTGTTTGCATGACTACAGGTTAAGCTGTGATTAGATTTCCATTTACAGCTCCCTCATTTTCAGGCATTTAAAAATAACTCAGCCCTAAAAGTTCCTTCTAAATTGATTGAACTGAAGCTTGCCAATGAGTCATAGATAACCCTCAACCTCAAAAACACAAACGAAAAAAGCAATACCAAAGTTGGGGGAGGGGAGTGTACCAACTCAAAGCTAATTTTTTAGAACATTTTTATTCTGAAAAACAAAAATCATTTTGGGAATGCAAGCCAACAAATTTACGTCAGTTATGTAAAACTGTTTTTAAGTCATTTTGCAAGGACCTCAAATAAGCTAAAATATTCAACTTCTGCACCTGCAAAAGACAGCGCACACACACACACACACAAACACAAATACACCCCACATGTGTGTCTGTCTGCATATAAATAGATAAGAATTCAATGGCCTCATGGAATTGTGTAAGACACATAGTCAAAGTCCAGTGGGTGTTTTGTGATGGTCTGGTTGCTGAGGAAAATCCAAATAAGTTTACAAGACCTGATAAAATATCCTTTTTTCCCTCCTTTTTCAGCCTTAAATTCAAGGCTATTCAGGACTTTTGCCAATTTGCCAATTCACAGCTGTGGAATTACCTAAAAGTGTACTTTTTTTCAAAGCATTCAGTGAGGGACATGGGAGTTCAGCAGGAGAGCCCCTGCTGGTGGTGTCTCATTAGACCTCCAGCACAATGCAGCTATTTTTCTTTCTACCCAGGCTCCTTAGAGGAGGAACTGGTCTCTTGACCCATCCTATGACTTCCAGATTCCAATTTCCTAAAGCACTACAGCCTCTTATTATTGCATTTGAAAGATTTAAAGTATTACTTTTCCTCATGCCAAGAAACACAACGATGCTTTAAATAAAGTTAAGAACAATGTAAGCCATTGCTACTTACAGGCATATTCTTTACATATGCTGGTATTTCTGTCACATGGGAAGGTCATCTGTCAGATAATTTTCCTTTGTAATGGAGGAGTTAATCCCTACCAAAAATAAGATTAACAAACCTGGGAACAGTAGAAAAAAGAAGACAGGGATTTAGTCCTGTTAAACTTTATTAATTGGGCTTCCACTGATACATAATTCATGATATTATGTCCTGGGTTAGACCAATTGCTACTGCTCACTAGTGATTAAGAAAAGACTTGCAAATTAACAAAGAAAACAAGACCAAGTGGGGGTGAGGGGTTAGTGGAGTAGGGAGGCATCTTAAACCTACTTACCTACTTATGAACTTATGAAAACATAAAGCCTCTGAAAGCAGCATGCTTGACAACACTTGTGGCATGCTCAATACACGGGCACGTACTTTGCAATCTGTTGAAAAAAGGTAAGGTGCTGCCTTCAAGGAGTTTGGAATCCAGTGTACTACAGATTAGACTCTAGTGTACTATGGACACAAATGGATTCTGATATTCAGATACAGGCAAACCCAATCTTAGCTGTTGGTTTAAAAGTAGCTACAATAGAAGGTAATTTGAGTATTGAATAGGAAGTAATAACATTGGACTTAAATATATATAATATATGACATCACATAGAGGTACATATGTGTGTGTACACACATAAACATAAAATGAATGGCCTCAGAGCTTTCTAATAGCTATAGAAATTATTAGGTGCTTTCCTGCCACTTTGACTTTTCTCTACATAAAAACAGACAACTATAACTTTCAGGAGATGCTGGGTTTGGTCAGCTCTCAGTCCAGTAAGAACAAAAAACAAAGGCAGATTGCCAAATAACACTTTATAAAAATGTCTGCCTGGACACTGGATTAGTCTAACCCTATATATTGACAAATGAGTGGCATGCCACTCTCAGTAAAATGTGATAATGAAGTCTCATAAACTCCTTCCATTCTCTCCCAGGTTAGTTGGTGATTTTTCATACATAAATTTGAAAACAAGTATGTTTTACTAAGGAAAGAAACTGCTTATTTTTACAGTGCCAAATATCAATCAAGTTCCTTTTAATTTTTAAGTCTAACATTTCAGATTGCCCGTTTAACAGATAAAAACACTACTGTGATCACACAGTTTATTTCTATGCTTTTTTGTGTTTTTCCTTAGGTACTATTTACATAATTGTATTATTTAGTTCTCTAACCTTAAGAATTGAAAAGCATTTAACAATCTCATTCAATCTACAAATCTAGCTGGGTTAGACTCAGTAATAAAAGTAACAGCTATAATTTCTTAAACACCTACATTGTGCCAACACCATTATAAGAACTTGATATAAATTAATCTCGTTTTTATGCCCATTTCATAGACGAGGATGTTAAAGCTCTGTGAACTTAAAATATTGTTCACATTCAGACAATTAGTAATTGGCAAATTCAATATTAAAGCTCAGATCTGCAACACCCCAGAGTCCGTGTTCTTCCATTGTGACAAAATCCCTTCACAGTCTTCAAACCACTTCCACTGCTCTTCCTAAAGGGGGGAAAATGGACTGACTTCACAGCTCGTTGTCCTCCATCATCTTGCAATTATCCAGGACCTATTTTCCAATTTCTGAATTATCTATGCCTTTATTGAGCTTTCTCTTTCATACTATTTGCTTTTTATATATTGCATGGCTTATTAGTAAGTTTCCTGGGCCATGAAATGTGGAAGGACTGAAGTTTGAAATTAGTGAATATTCTTATTCAAAGTTCTAAAGCAGTTGTAATGTGAAAGAAGGCTGAGGGTAAGGTCTGAATTGAGCTCTGGGTGTTACCTGTGGATTCCTGCCCTCGGTTCCTCCCATTGAAAAGAAGGGCTTACTAATGCCATATGTAGCTGTTTGTTTTATTTAGCCCAAACACACACGTGCACGTGTACACACACATACATGCACCACACACCATTTACTATTTGTAAAGCTCTTAGAATAATATCTAGCACATGTGAGGTATTATTATTTATTTGTTTATAAATAAATAGATAAAGAGATAACTTATTTAATCCTCAACAACCCCACATGGTAGGTATATTATTATCCTCATCTTACAGATGAGGAAACTAAAACACAGCCGTAACTAGCAGTGCTGGAATTCAAATGACTCCAGTGTCAGGCTAGCTCTTAACTCAGGCAGAAAACTGTCAGTTGATAATTCACTGACATATCCTCTTCTCAGGATATGTAATTCATGGACCCTCTGGGCTTTGTACTGAGGGTCCACGGTGATGGTATTTTTACCATCAGGTGATATGCTTGAGTGATGCACTTACCTCATATCATTGTTTTTAGAAAGTGAAAAATATACCAAAGACAATGCCATTTGCTCAGGTGTGCTCTTGCCGGTTTTATGATACACTGCCTTAGAGAAGGGAAACGTGCCCAGCATCAGCTTTACCTCGTTTTTTTCTGGTCTTAATGTTTCTCCATTTGTCCATAAAAATTCAGGTTTATAGTTTCATCATTGGATGGGGAGTTTGTCTTATTCATCTTTTATTTATAGTGCCTAGCATAGTTCTTGGCTCATAGTAGAAGCTCAATAAATATTGATTTGAAATAATGAATGCTATTAAGTGAAAACCAAAGAAAGGTTATCATTCTTAAACCTATTCTTCTGGTATTTCTTATGAAATGAATTAATATCTCTCAATTATTTACCAGAAATTAAATTCTATAATGTTTAATGAATCAGGAGGTATATCATATCTTGCCAAACTCCTGTACCATTTTTCCCTGTCCTTGGAATTTTCTTGGTTTTTGCTGACATTTTACCTATTGTAATACTCTCAACAAAGAAAACAGAATAGCCAAACTACTGTTAATAGCTTTTGAAGTGAATCAATTTATTGTCATAGCAACCAAAATTTACAAAACAGATCAATTAAAAAAAGATTTAAATTCAAACTAGGCAGTGAATGTTCCTAGAAAAATGAGATAAACTATTCCATTTTTCAAAAAGTAACAAGGATAGGCCTTTCTGCTTCTGACAGATTTTCCAAGGTAAAGAATGCAACCCATCCAGAGTCTAAATTGCATAGAAGAGTTGAGGAAAGCTAGCAACAGTAATGATACTCAAGTACCCACCAAATTAGTAGATGTAGGTCCCTGCTCTGCCCCTAGGCCCACTTAATTCTAACTCATCCTTCAGCTCTTGAGACATCCTATAGATTCCAGAAAAGCCCTCCCTGACCTCTACCCTTCCCTAGGCTTAGGGGACAGCCCCTTGTGAAAGCACTCACAGCATCATGTATGTCTTTTCTTTGTACCAGTTATTAGTTTGTAATCATACCTCTATTTTTTGTAATTACTTTATTGATTGTCTCTCCCTCTTGAATGTGAATTGCATGAGTTCAACAACTGAGTCTATCCTTATTCTCATTGTATACCCAGAGATTATCATGAGATCTGACACATGGAAGGTACTCAAAAAATATTTGTTGAAAACATGGCGGGCAACGTCCTCAGCAATATTTGTACAGCACATGCAGTAAGAATTTTGTGGGCTTTTACTCATGTGTCCTTAAGAAAAGATAGAGGGCAAAATGTTAAAGTGCGTGTCCATAGAAGTGATTCTACAAGAAGCTAACGCACTGTGGTCCAGTTACTTAGCCTCAAGCTTAGGCTGGGAAGCTTTATTCCAGGATGAAACTTAGATTCCTAAAGGAAATATTACTCATCTCTCAGCTGGCCTTTTAATAAGAACTGATGACTTCTCTGTGCTCTCAAAGGCAGTCAGTCCATAGCGTTATACGTGACAGATTCCCATGCATGGCACATCCCCATCAGCCTACACCAGAGAGTGAATAATTCCATTAATTACCATTCACTCCAGACTTTTCTCTCCCACTTAAGAGTCTATTTGCAACTAAGTAAGTGTGAGTGACCTTATTGTAAGAGAGAGCCTTGGATCTGATTTAATCTATAAGAAAACATAAACCATTCACAAACATCACGACTTTACAGAAACAAATCATTCATGTCACACAACACAATCGGTGGTGGTGGACAAATGTGTCAAAATGATTTAGTGGAGAATGGCAGCCCTGAGGTGGGCTCTCAGGGTACCCACAGGAAAACCCAAAATTTCCTTCAGAAAGCAGCTGGAAGTCTGTTTTAGTATACAAACAACTACTCAAGTACACTGCTGACAATGTTATGCCACAGTGTTGAAGCAAATTTCTCTTCTTTCAGCAGAAAAGAACTTCCTTGGGAAGCTACACAATCAACAGAAATGCAGGAGAACTAGGCTCAAAAAAGTAAGAACCTCAACAGACCTCTTGAAGGACCAAAAATGAAAGGAAGTGTTTTTAACTGTACTTTTATTTATTCTTGATTCTCACCTCACTTAAAACTTAAAGTCTAAACAGAGTCCAGTGGCTCGTCCTAGGTCATGTGCCCACACTGGTTAAAGAAATGCAGGTGGCCTGGTTTGTAGTCCCACCAAGTCCACAATGGGTGGAGGAAATTCCCAAGTGGAAATCAGATTGGTGCTGCCAAAAGAAAGACATGTGAATGTAGCAGTTCACCACTGAAAAGCCCAAGCTTAGGCTCAGCCAAATAAAAGAAGTACTGTTCTAGAAAACCCAAACATAATGCTTCTATAGATTTACTCTCCTTACATGGTCTCTTTGGCCAACCCCTGACTCCTTTCTCCTGCCTCTACTGAGTCAATTAATGAAGGAGGTGTCTAGGTTTCAGTCTGTCATTTTGGCCATGACCCTAGTTCTAGTATTCTAGTCCCATCCATGGGGACCTGTATGCTGGCTAGCTTTCAATCTTTCCTCTT
The DNA here is from genome assembly GCA_031878705.1 of Tapirus indicus. Classification (NCBI taxonomy): domain Eukaryota; kingdom Metazoa; phylum Chordata; class Mammalia; order Perissodactyla; family Tapiridae; genus Tapirus; species Tapirus indicus. Next base: position 33,537,677 of record CM062935.1, read on the forward strand.
TCTCCACTTCCCTCATGATCATTTCCCTATGGACAGATTTCTCAGAACTACGACCTGAAGTTCTCTCCAGTTTTCTGAATATCCACACGATGCCCAAATTTCCCCAATAGCTATTCTCCACTCTGCACAGGATGCCCTGAACTGATTGGAAAGAGGATTGAAACTATTTCACACACACCTCTACCTCCCACAGGATGGTGTCTAATGGCTAATGATTTTTAACCTCAAAATTTTATAAGGTAGACATTGTCAATTGCATACCATCAACAATACGCTCCCTTAATGGTGGTTCTGTGTCTGCTACAAGAATTCCTGGTGAACCAATCTGAATAAATTAGTTTCAGATTCAACTCCCCATAACTACATGAGTTATATCCAATTAAACCCAATCTTGTTAGATTTCAGTCTAATAGACTTCAGCCTATTATTCTATTTGGTCATGCTCTCTTTGATCCTGATCCTATTACACTTTGGATTAAACCTTTCTTCTAGTCTCTTGTCACCTGAAAATTTGATCACCACTATTTGATACAGAAGTCAGCTAGAACAAGACAAAGAGAATAACCCAGTTGCACCATTGTAGGCCTCTCTTCAGGCTAGCGTTCATCTTCTGGTTCCTCTGCTCTGAATACAGCCCTTCCATCAAGGTCAGCTCCTTCTAGACACATTATCATATTTCCTCCTCTTGTCTGCCTGAATATCATAAGAGATATGCTAGAGCTTCCCTGATCATTTCCTACATTTTCATAATCATATTAGAAAATAACAACAATAAAAGGAAGGATATGATGCTGTTTTGGTGCGATTTCTAAGAGATCATTGATTTTGTTTCTAAATGATCATAAATAATACATTTAATAATCCATTCCAGTGTTTCCCTAGGCATTGAATCAAACATACTTTCCAAATTTTTCCCTTTTGGAAACTTGGAACAAATCCTCTATCATTTCTTCCATTTTTCATCATTCTTTAGATTTCAACTATGACTCCTCTTGAAACTCTTAGGATGAATTCATTAAAGCCAGAAGAATTGAACATTTAAAACGTCTTGGCACTCTTTTCACCTGCACTGTTTGTTTAATTCCCTCTTAACTCTGAGTTCCTCAAGTGCAATAAAAATTTAAAACACTAGCAAAATAATCTGAGTTTAGTAATCTTCCAGATTTTTACAATTTTTCCCAAACTCTTTTGATTATAATGTGAAGTGATTTCTTTTATTGATATTTTTAGCCACTCATCTTTATAGTCTTTCTACATTTAATTTAGTGTTTATTTCTGAAAAACTCCTTTCCCAGTCATTTCATGAGTTTGCATAATATTTAACTGGCATAAACTGAGAAGAAACACAATTGAATGGTGAGATGCACACAGCACCGATGATAGGTTTGCTTGGTATTCATAGGTATTCTAGAAAGAGCCTAGGAACCACTAGCCTTAACAGTTGGCTGTAGTCTTTAGCACGGATGTTTTAAAAACAGGATGAAGAGTGTCAGTTAATCTGGCATGCTATTATGCAAAGGTCAGTTAGGAGAGCTTATTCTGTAAGTTTTTGAAACCCCTTTTTATGATTCTTAGCAGTTATCACAAACCTCAGCATCTTAGACCTTTGTTCTCTAATATAATGGATTCCTTATAGGCTGTTCTCTGTCGTGTTCCTTCTGGGCTATGGGCACTGCCTCCACTCTTTCTATGAATGCTTAAAGACTGAAAGCTCCTTGTAGCAATCACCTCACCTTCTTTAAAAGTGTCCTCTTTATTGTACCAACAGATTTCCAATATGAGGAAATTTGATTTAACACTCTTCAAAGAAAGCACTATTTATTGCATGCCTACTGTGTGCAAGGCACTGGGCTTCTTTTCTTTGAGCAGCTTCCTTTCTGATCTTTAGGCTATGGGAAGATGCTTGCATTTCCTGTTATTGATTCATTTATTTTTCCAATTTACCATCACTAAATATGACATACATCTGATATTCTCTTATTTTCTCTTTTCTTGGTCTTTTAGTAAAGAATTCTTTTGGTTTCTAGTGTCAGAATTCTCTGACTGACATAAAGAAAAAGAGAAGTTGAGTGTGTGTGCGTGTGTGTGTGTGCGTGTGTGTGTGTGTAGGAGAACTTCTTTCCTCCTGTAGCTGAAAATCCAGAGGTAGGACTCCTGGTAGGGATTTAATCCAAACTTTTACAGTGCCTTCAGGCCTCTGGTTCCATCTCCCTGCAGTTTCCTTGGCTTTGACCTCATCTGTGAGTCAAGTTTGTCCTAAGGCTGGCTCCTCTCATGAAACTAAAAAATCAGTTGAGCATTTAGTCATTTAATATGTCTCTCTCCCTCTAGGTAACCTCCACGAGCACAGGGGCTGCATCCTGTTTTCTTGTATCTCATTATACCCAACATCTAGCATGGGGTCTGGCACAAGGTAGCTACTCAATAAACATTTATTGAAGGAATAATGAATGCCTGTCATAAGCCACGCACTGAACCAGGTGCTTTGTAGATCTCATCTCCAAAACGTGTATGAATTTAAGACTGGAACATCAGTCTAAGGAATGTCACTTTTTTCCTTTTTATTTCTCTAAATCAAATTTTATTTGCTTCAAACACCCAACCTCTGTGTTGATGAGAATTTCAATCTTAGTCATTGGAGTACTCCTTGCCACTCTATTTTGTACAATGAAAAAGTACTGAACTTATGCAGTACCAGAAAACTGGATGAGATGCACTTTCTTTCACCCATGGTTGCTGCAGTCCTCATATTTCTTGGTCCACCACATATAGGTGAACATTTGCAATGTTGTGTGTCTCAAACACCACCATTCTAGGTGGACTGTCGGAGATCTTCCTGTCTGACTGCTGACTCCACATCTCACACTCGTTCTCCATCTGAGGGTCTTTGTGCCACTGGCCTTTGTCACACCATCCCCAGGCCAGGGAAACAGACTCACTCCAGGTGCCACCACTTCTACCTCCACCACTCAAAGTACTTCCCTACATCTCTGCAAAAAACCATACAATTCCTCTCAATGAGCCATTCCTGGGATGGAAGTAGGCAAAAGTGATGTTAATATAAGCCACTTGTTTATTTTTTAAGTTAATAACTCTTTCTCACATTTCATAGTCTGTGTTTTATTTAAGATGGTCCTTAAAATGAGGGGTAACAAACTGGAAAGTTGGTCACCCCAGCCTGTATTCAGCTAGTTGATGGCAGGTTCAGTATATGTACCCGTCAGTCTCTAACACGTGCCCCACATTCCAGGTCAGAATAAAATGTGAAATGGTCTCCTGTCCCCATTTGTTGGTCTTTTTGCCTTGTCCTGCCCTCACTAGAGGAAGCAATACTAAGCACACCCACCTAATTAGATGGGGGGAAAACGTGTCACGTGGATGCTTCCCCCAAAATGTAAGCCAGCACTAACACATGTCTGCATTCTAATTCCAGTGGGGAGTAATTGGACTGGTATTTTGACTGTCCTGTGTTATATTTTTCTCCTAGTTCAGTGGCTATTGGAAATATTATCACCAGTTTTGTTTTACCCCTCCAATAACATATGAATATCAACTATCAGTATGATATCACCACAGACAACAAAGGAATCCTGTGTGCTCAACCACAGTTCTAGCCACAAAGAGACTGGACCTTTCCTTTCCTTTCCAGATCATCCAGGAAAGCATGATCATTTCTCCCATAGCAGTGGTCCCTAAATCCCATATAAATCCATCTCTTGTACCTTTACGTCAAAATATGTGGTATATGAAACCACTAGTTAATGATATTAAATATATTTTAAACATGAATTAGGAGGAAAAAGCCAGAGTTCTAGTTGTCGGTTTTTAATGTCTTGACAGGTTTACTAAGCTCAAGAGACATGCGGGAGCGTGCAGTAATCTGGTCATTCTAGACAGCTGTGTGAATTATCTAAGCACTCGTACTCAAACCACCTACATTATCTAAATGAGCTGGATAATCTATGTAAGCTCAGGTCCAGTTAGGTACAGTCTTGGCTGACACACATCTTGGAAACAATAAGGAAAAAAAATAATGATGCTTAAGTTCACAAATTGGTTTGGAATACTCACAGACATTCTCTGAGGGGCGACTGTTGGCAATCCTTCCTTCCTCTTACGCTGGAAAGGCTCTAAGAAAAGCTTTCTCACATTATCCTGGTATTTATAATATGGCCTAGAAAAAAGTGCAGAGGAAGACAAAAATAGATAAATAATATTTTTAAGTTCATCCAAATTCTAGAATTCCAAGTCAGCCTACTTTAGTGCCTATGAAATATCTGGGCCCTCATATGAGTCATTATTGTTTTCTCAGCTCCACTTCCATGCACGTAAGTAAGTTTACATTTTTAAATACGTAGAAATCCTTTGGGGCGATTACTAGCAACTTGGGTAATACTTTGTATCTGAGGTTTCTATTAAAGGTTGGCTAGCACCATTTCGAGAGAAAGAGCCTTCCCTGAGTGCTACTGTTAAGACCTGTATTCCTCTTAGATAAGATGCCCTCCTTCGTTGGCTCACTTCTTCTGCCTTCTAGGTTTAGAAAAGTATGAATAGTCTTCATCCTCACTTGAAAATCCATTCAAAATTGCCTTGCATAAAGTAAGGCAACTAAACTTAAAGTTTAAAATAAGACAATCCTTGCAAGGAAAATCGGTCACTTATCAGTAGAGTTCCATGCAGCTCATTGGAAATTCAGAATTTGGAACACAAATTTAGAATATTGAACACGGCATTATTCATTGCCTGGCACAGAGTCATGCAAGGCAGTTAGCCAAACAAGCTATCTCTCTACTTACAGGTGAAACAACGGTTTGGAGAATCTTAAAAATTTGAAAACATTCATAAATCAAAATAGGAGGTTTTCTAAGGGGGAAGTTAACACTCTGCCAAGTTAAGCAAACTAAAGAAGAAAACAAATCAGCTGTTAAAATGGGTTTTGTGACAGACACTTATACTTCCTCAAACAATATCAATTAGTGTCTTTAGAACAGAATTCCCCAAGATGATATTTCAATCAGTTTATTTTCTGGATGTAAAGAGCTTTCTTTCATTGTTCAGACCGCAGAATAGGACAACGGGTAGTGCTGCTGACAGTAGAGCTGGGGTTTCCTGTGTATGTAAATGCCTGAGCTAATATAAAATTGTAGCACTTCTAGAACCTCAAATGAAAACTTTTCCCCTCCTATCAACAATAGGATTTGTTAAAGTGTGAGTGTTCTCAGCTTGCATGTATACTTTCCTCTTTACCAAAAATAATTTTTGTCTTTTGAGGATCAGCTAAATTTTCCCCTTGTTTTCTAAGGTAAGGTCTATCTTTGCCACTTTGTTATGAGGCAAGAAAATGGAAAAAGATATGGGATTCTAGAGAAGAGAAGAATGGAGGACAAAGTCTTCCTTACAGAGTCAGTTATTGGGCTCTCCTTTGTTATAGAAAACCTAGACAGGGGATCAAGGCAAGTGCATTAAGTCGATCTACAGTAGAAAGAGTTGAGGAAGAAGAGTAACCGGGAGTGCAACACAGGGAAGCCTCCTGGGCTGGGTTTGGAAAGAATTCTAAAGTTTCGGTGTTTGAGAAGCTCTAGAGCTGCAGAGTTAGGGGAAAGAGAGGAGAAAATTAAGATGTGTGGGATGCATTACGAATTGAGTCCCTTCCATCTGTGAAAGATGCAAGGAAAAAGTCAAAGTCTTTTGGTTGCTGTATCTGTTTCTTTGAATGTCACTTTATGAAAAGTCTGTGCAACACAATGCACTGGGTTTTATTCAGGTTACATCCACACTGCAAACTAACTCATTCATGTGAGTATAAGAGCCGTATTTCTGGATCCTCAAGAAATTGTCCCCAGAATAAGGTACAAAGATCCTCCTTCGGTGGCAATAATACAGCCACAACCAAGTTATAATGCTTGGAGTTGCATTTGAGTTCATTATTTGAACACACCATTTGACATGAGTTTTGACTGAGTGGTTGCCACAGTCTTTTTAATCTTTCTTAAAGATTGTAATGGTGGTGGCATTTTGTAAATACTGTACCGTTCACTTAAAACTATCATTCAGTAATAGGGATAAAATAGAGGTTTTCTAAATCATCTGGTTAGCACTCCATATGTTCTCTTGTTAAAAAACAAAAACAAATATCTGAGAAAAAGAGCTGCTGGGCACGGATATCATGCTTTTTCCTTTAAAGGAAATACAAATTAGCCATTAGCACAGTTTGGTCTATTCACAATCTCTCTGCAAGTTGCTGCTTGCTCCAGGGTGTAGCCTCCTTTGGTCTTCAGCAACTCTGACGGCAGACTTGCATCCACGTGATTGATTTATGTCGGTTGACCTGGAGCCTCACTTCACCTGCTCCATTCTGGATGATGATTCTCCAGTCCTGCTGCACAGTGGTCATCCTGAGGCTTCCTTTGCTATCTGTCTGAGAAGTCCCTTTACTTCTCTTGATTTGCATCACCTTTACCTGGACCAAGCTCATCCTCTTTCTTGGTTTATTGCCTTAGTGAAACATACTCTCCAGTAGCTCCCTAAGAAATGGTACTAAGGTTCCACATGTAAGAGAGATGGTGCAGTATTTGTCTTTCTGTGTCTGGCTTATTTCACTCAGCATAATGTCTTCTAGGTTCATTCATGTTGTTGCAAATGTCAGGATTTCCTTTTTTTTAAGGCTGAATAATATTCCATAAAAATGTCAAATTCTACAGCTTGGTATTTACTCAAAGGAGTTGAAAATGTATGTCCACATAAAAACCTGCACATGGATGTTTATAACAGCTTTATTCATAATTGACAAAACTTAGAATCAAGATGCCCTTTAGTAGGTAAATGGATAAATAATCTGTGGTGCATCCAGACAATGAAATATTATTCGGGGCTAAAAAAGAAATAAGCTATCAAGCCATGAAAAGACATGGAGGAAACTTAAATGCATATTACTAAGTGAAAGAAACCAATCTGACAAGTCTACTGTATGGTTTGAACTATGTGACATTCTGGAAAAAGCAAAACTATGGAGACAATAAAAAGATCAGTTGTTGCCCACAGTGCGAGGTGGGGGGAAGAAATGAACAGGTAGAGCACAGAGGAATTTTAGGGTGGTGAAAATACCCTGCATGATATTATAATGATAGATCCACATCATTATCTTATCTCTTATCCAAGTCCATAGAATGTACAACACCAAGAGTGAACTGTAATGTAAAGTAAACTTTGTGTGATTATGATGTGTCGATGTAGGTTCATTCTTGGTAAAAATAAAAAAAGGAAAAAGAAAGGTCTAATTCATAAAAGCAGAGAGTAGAATGGTAAGTGCCAGGGGAAGTGGGAAATAGGAAGATGTTGGTCAAAGGACACAAAGTTGCACTCATGCAGTATGAATAAGTTCTGGAGAGCTAACATACAGCATGGTGACTATAGTTTATACCACTGTATTGTATACTTGAAATTTGCTAAGAGAGGAGAACTTAAATGTTAAATGCTCTCACCACACACACACACTAACTACATGAGGTGATAGGTATGTTAATTAACTTGATTGTGGTAATCATTTCACAATGTATACATATATCAAATCATCACGTTGTGCACCTTAAATATATACAATTTTTGGTTGTCAATTATACCTCAATAAAGCTAGAAAAATATTTTTAAAAGAAAGAAAAGGAAATGGTACTAAGGGGCTAAGTTTTTGAGACTTTGCTTCATTAGACATATTTTCATTCTACCTTGACAATTGATTGAGAGTTTTGATGAATACAGATTTCTAGAGTAAGAGTCATTTTCGCTCAGAATTTTGTCATCGAGCTTCCAGGGTTGCTGTTGAAAAGCCTGAAGACATTTCTATCCCTGAGCCTTTCTTTATGTGTGACATGTGACCTATTCATTTGTGTGTTTCCCTCTGAAATCTGTTAGGTTTTGCTATCTCTGCTGTTCTGAGTTTCGTAGAATGGTGCTGGACATTTTGTATTTTTATGGGTCCCTGCCACGATGAGCAATATTACTTGGTAAGGCTTTTAGATCTAGAAATTATTATCCTTTGGTTCTGGAAAATTTCCTTCTATTATTTCTTTGATAATTTCTTCCTCACCAATTCCTATCTTATCTGCCGCAGTAACTTCTACTTTTTTGGATATTGGGACTCTCAGAACTATCTTCTAATTTTCTTGTCTTTTTCGCTGATATCTTTATCCTTTCTTCTACAAGATTTACTCATGTATATTATTCAACCTCTATTGAATTTTTCATATTTGTTTCATATTTTTTTAATTTCCCAAAGTTCCTTTTTTATACTCTGAATCGTTCTTATTTATAGCATCCTAGTTTCATTTCATATATGCAGTGCCTTCTCTTACTTCTCTTGGGATAATAAATGTTGTTTCTTTGAAATTTCTGTAGCTCCCTGTATGGTCTCTTTATCCTCTGGCTTCCTTTTTCCTGTTCGTTTGGGTCGCTGTCTTTTATGTTAGAGTCTTATCTCAAAAATCAGGTAATCTTTGGGTCCATTCCAACTTTAGCAAAGTACTAAAATGCTGGTTTGAATATATCTGTGTACATGAGTGGGGTTTGTCAAAAAGTGGGTTTCTGTAAGGGAAACTGGCTATAGGCTTTTCTCAAGATGGCTAGTGTTATGGGGAAATCTTAAATATCCACTCTTGTAAACCTTTTCTCTTGAGCCAGTCAGTTTCCTTAGAGAGAAATCCTTCCTTCTCCTGTTTGAGTGGGAAAAGACTGATATCCAGTGCTCTGGGAGGTGAAAATGGAAAAGAGACATGGGAGTTTCTGTGTTTAGTATGAAACTTTCACTTAAATCCCTTGTTTCGATGTAGCACCTACACCTCCCTCTGCTTTGTCTACTGGTACAGACACCAGGTCCTCTGTTGTGCATCCTCTCCAGAAACTAAACCTTCAGTCTTCAGCTTGGATGGAGGAGGGAACATAAAGTATCCCATCCTCTCACTTAAAGGCATGCAACCAAGCCAGTTCTGGACTCAGACCTCTACTCTTCCCTTCAGAGGTACATGTTACCTTCAATTCCTGACTCACAGAGGTAAATAAAATGAGTAGTGTATTGTCCCTTTTTGGCTTTCCACTCTACCCTTCCACTTAGCTGTCAACTTTTTCTGCTCAACACAGTCTCCTACCATTTACTTAACTGTTTGCCCACTTCCAACTTTTTTGACATGACGCATCTGCTCTCATCTCCTCTCACCATCTCTTTCTCTTGTGTGTTTATGCCTTTCCTGCCATTTAATGAGGTTTGTAGAGAAAGTGCAAATAAACACATGTGGTCAATCTGCCATGTTAAACTGGAAATCTCTGGTAGCTTTTAAATAAGTCTGACCTCTAACAATGTAAGAGCTACAAAGAGACATGAGGGTTCAGAGTCAAGAGTGAAGCAGCGTTGTATATGAGAGAAGTTGAGGTGTCGTCAAGTCATCTTATGCAGCTCTAATTGATACTGATATTAATAACAATGACCTTTAGAGCTGCTGATGAAGATGTGAATGAGGAAATGTTTGCAGAGACGTTACATAAAGTCTGTTCATCATCCTCATCACCCTCATAGGTAGATTCTAAACTTACATCAACTCACTGGCAATTCTAAACTGAAAAATTTTTCTGGCTTTTGTCATCAGGCAGCACACTATCCAGTGACAAAGCCAACGGCATTTATATGGCCAAGGAAAAATTTGTCAGACCACAAAATGGGTCACAATGTATAGCCAAGATATCTGAATTTGATCTTATCGTGCTTTCCTTCACCTCTGGGCCTTCACACATACCATTCCCTCTTTCAGAACACTCTTTGCTACCTCACTTCACTTTGCTTGACTTAACTCATTATCAACTTCCTATCTAAGTTTATTAATAATAATGATGATAAGAATACTAATAACAGCTAAGTTTATTGAGTGCTTACAATAGCTAGATGTATTATACTATGACTTTATGTATATTATCTCATTTACTGTTTGGAGCAACCCTATGCAGTAGAAATTCCCTTTGTCCCATTTTACAGATAAGAAAACTGAGGCATAATTTATATGACACTTTCTCAAAGAATTCCCCAACCTCTCACGTTCAATTTAGTTGTCTCTCCTTTAAAGCTGTGGTTAGGATATACTCTCTAGGGTTAGAGTTCTTGGCAACTTTGCCTAACCTTTCTGTTCTTCGGAATCTCTGTCAGAAAATTGTGGATAATAATAGTTTTCATCTTACATGGTAGTTCTGAAGGTTAAATAAGTTAATGTATGAGAAGCACCTTGAACAGAAGCTTGCATGCAGTAAAGCGGTGAATACATGCTAGCCCTTACTACACACTTTTAGAGACCCTGGTACATTTCCTATCTTAACACTTATTAAACTATATTAGAATCTGAGCTGTTTTTTAAAAATACATTAGTTTATTATGGTAAACACACACACACACTATTCCCATGACACAGACAACTGAGAAGGAAGTTATTTAGCAATTGAAATGACAGAGCCAGTTTCAAGGTCCTAGGCCCAACCTGGCAGCCAAAATCCATTTAGGTAACGGCCTGTGGATCCCGTTCTCCTCCATGATGTGTTTAAGTTGGAACTGCTGCTGCTGCCTCTGCAGGGCATGTGCAGAATGTGAGTTTGTAATTTTCTGTATCCCACTCCTCACCTCCCACAGGACCATGAGCCCTGAGAGGGCAAGGATCACGTCTCTGCTATTTAGCGTTGTATCATACCACTTAGTACAGGCCTAGAATGCAAAAGTGCTTAATAAATAGTTTTTGAAAATGAAAATCAATGAATGAATGCTCGTAGGAATTCAACTCCTTTGGGCGAGTCTTACATGTGCAGCAAATAGGTGAGGGCAGAATACTCAATTAGCTTCCAGCAGAAACATGGTCTTTATAAGCAGCAGCAAAGGCAGATCCCGTAACAGCTCTAATTTGGAATCAGAAGTGCAGGCTGTAAGCGCAGTGTTCATGATTTCCTGACCATGTGATCCTGGACAAGTAGATTAATCCCTCTGAGCTTCAATCACCAAATAGATTGGTGTGAAAATCAAATGAGATAATGTCCATTCAAGCATTCTCTAAACTAGATATTCTTGTAAAGGGTTGCTGTGAAAGATTTCCCCCCCAGACCATATCAATCTGGAAGTACAGTTGGGATATTAGTTTAATAAACCTGTCATTCTCCAGGGTGTTTCATGAACTGTTGTGATCCCCACTATCCTAAGTGCCTGTTAGATTCCTTATTGATGACGAATATATGTAGATTGGGTGAGTGGGGAAAGTGGCTGGGGGAGGGGCACGAAGCACAGACTACTCATGCTTCACTCTGCTCCCAAGTTCCGAGAGGACAAAGAAGATTGGAATGCTCAGAAGTTTTAGAACTGCCAAAAGTGCATAAAGTCATCTACAGAACCTGTAAAACATAAGTAATGATTCTATTTGTTTTGACAATGGTGCTGGGGGGAAAACATCTCGAATCACTTAATAAGACAGGTAGGGAAAAAAAAGAAATACGAGTTTCATCTTACATAAAGACCAACCACCACCTCCTTACCAACCAATTTGGTTGGTTAATTCAGTATTAATTAAATAATTTGCTTATTTATTCAACCAATATCATAGATACACACCACCTACTGTGTGCCAGGCATTGTGGCGACACTGGCAAGCAAAAAAGAGCAAATTGTCTCTTCTCACAACTTACAGCCTGGCGGACATATCGTTAGCTATCTCATGCCTCTGCTTCTGCGTCAGAACAACCCTAATATCCTAACTGGAGTGAGTCTTTCTTCATTACAGAAACCATAATAGTCAACAACAGGAGATGGTGTCCTTTCTCTAGAGAATATTAGACAGATATTTATTAGAGTATATATCTAGTTTGGGATATTATCCCTGAAAAGGAAAGTGAGTTCTGGAGACAAGGACAAAAATATATAAATTAAAAAATATAAATCATATAAAGAAAAATTAAAAGATTTTAAAATCTAAACAAAAAAAACTAAAGCCTGATTTAAAAGGTTTTCAGGTAGGAAATGACCTTAAGTAATGTAGGAGAAATGTGGTTCTCGCCTGAGGAAGAATTTCTCTGCATTGGATGGTAAGGAATTGGAATGGGCAGCCAAGGAGTCTTAGAGACTCTCATTTCTGGGAGATCCATGGATTACATATCAAGTTACTCCATGGTAGAAGCATAAGTAACAATGTCTCGCTCTACGCTTTTCAGCTCAGTGAGAGGCCAATTAAAATAGATTACTATGAATTCTGCATAGAGAAAATGACTTTGTTTTGATCCTACTTACACTTCTATTGAAAAGACCAGACCAGCTCCTATAAATCACTTCAACATTATTGGACCTTTTTTATGTGTCAGGCACTGTACTGGGTGATGAAAATCTAAAAAATTTTTTCTACTTTCAGTAAATGTATAATTTACTGGGAAGATAGAGCTAATAGCTAGTCACTGTCTAATAACCTCTTACTATGTACTAGGCATTTTGTTAAGTATTTTAAACGACTGATTTTATTTAATTTTTACAACAATCCTAGGAGGTATATATATTATCATCTCCATGATACAAACACAACAACCCAGAACCTTTGAGAAGTAAACTAAGTCACTAAGGGTCCATAGGAAATCATGGAGCCAGGCTTCAAATCCAGTCTTCCTAATCCAATACCTGTGTTCTGACCATGACCCCCCATCTTGTGCTATACTCCAAACCAAATGATGGTGATGATGATAGTAACAACAAATGAAAATAACAATGATAGTGGTGACAAATGATAGTAATAACAAATGGAAGGAACAATGATAATAAAAATGATAGTAATACATCATAGCAACAACATAATGCTCATTATAAAAGAGGTATAAACAAAGTGCTTGAAAATAGAGAGGATGGAGCAATTAATTTCTACTGGAGATCTTTGGAAACCTTTGACAGAAGGTCATTTTAGAAAGACAGCTAACTGTCCACCAGTGCGTGTGTCCCCACTTCCATAGTAGGGCTGTCACTTGGGAGGTTGGGAGGAGCTGCCCAACCAGGGACGACATTTCTCAGCCCCTGAAAGTGACTTTCTTCCCGCTAACCAAGATAGCTATATGAATGCTGCATATAATAAAAATATAGACTTTTATTTTGTTAAGCCCCTGAAATTTTGAAATTTATTTGTTAAAGCCACTAGCATTACACTAACTAATACAAAAAGTATTCCAAGCAAGGAGTAGAATATAAGCAATATCATAGAGGCATGGTGTGTGCAGGGAGAGTGAGAATAAATGGGTAGTTTGGAGTATAGATGTGGGGGAGAAGGAGAATGACTGGAGAGATAATTTGGGACCATGAACACCAGGCACAAAGTTTGAACTCTCAGTAATGGAGATCCTCTGAGACAAGGCAGGTCATAGGTGAAACGTATCTCATTAAAAGTTAACAAAATGTCTGTACTTCCCATTAGAAATATGAGCAGAAAGAATTCTGGATCATGGGTGGCTAATTGCTCTCTCCTATTAAATAAATAAGGCTATGTTTGGTTTTAGTTGGAAAATATACACACCCACACTCACACACATGCACACACATACACATGTGCGTGCACACCTGTAAAGCACTGTCATGCACACACCTGCAGACATTTGCATGCACACACATATGCACATATGTGGGCACACACAATTTTTCTACTCAAGCAGTATTGGACATTATATATTCTAGTAACTACATTTATGTAGCTATCTATTCATTTCTAGAATTGCATCTGTTTGGACATCTGGCTTAAATATTTTTGTGAGGAGGAAAAATGGAAATTTATAAAAGTATAGTGCCTGGCCTAATACTTGTATTTTCATTGCCTTTGTGCTCTCCATTTCCTCTTCTCTGCCTCCTGGAAGTAAGTCAGGAATGGAAGGGGTACAACTCAAGGGAAGACAGGAAGCACATCTTTTTCACGTCTCCATCTTTCCTTTTCTTTCTTCTCTTAAAACACTTTCTTCTATGGGTCTCCACAAACTCTCCTCAGGTGAGTTCAGAAGGTCCCAAGAGCTGCCAACACTTCTCCTCCAGTAAGAAACTTGTGCAAAAGGCCGGCTGCTACCCAGAGGGATGTGACAGATGGCAGGATCACCGTGCTGAGCTCGGATGGCTCACCCAGGTGGAGAGGCATCAGGGAGCTGGAAGCAGAGCACTGGAAATTATTCCTGGCTGGCTTCAGCTTCTCATATTGACAATTCCACACCCTTCTAATCTGTGAATTTTGGAGGTTGAAGAATCCAGACGCATGCTTTTTTTTTTTCCTGAAAGAGCACCATCTCATTGGGGTTATTATCTTTATTGCATTGTACACTATTTGCTAGCATTTGCTGATGCCTAACTCAGTCTAATTTTCTTACCTAGGTGTGATGCTGACTTTCACTGGTAACCCCAGAGCAATCTCTAACCAGTTTACAAAGGGGGCTCTTCAACAACCAGGGTGCAGGCAAAGTCAAGAGGGCACAGGGACTGACAGCTCTGGGGTGTGGCCTGATGTTACAGTCCACTGAGGCTTTGCAACTGGCCTGGTGGAGGAGCTGCAGGTGTGTAGTGGTGAGAAATTGTAGTTTAGTTAGAGATAATAAACATTTTCCCTATAGGATGCATCATTCAGTTCTTCCTTCCTCCTAAGAGCTGCAAGGGAATGCCGGGCAGGCAGCTTTACTCTCAGATACCATCCCTGGATGGGAAAGCCTTACAAGACAGAGGTTGAAGCTCCACAACTTTACCTTCAAATAACAGAAATAGTAGCAAATGCCAACCCCTTACCTCCATAGAGTTAATTAGGTCAATGTTAGCATCCACGCAGTTTGCTACATTGAAGATGTTCACTGCCAGAAAGCAGGAATTCTGTTTATCTGTTGCTTTCTTGTTAATAAGATGCTGACTACCATAGTTTTGCTGTATTCAGTGTTCGTACCCTGTCTCTTTGTCATAAAATTAACACCAGAAGAAAAACAAGAATGTAACTAACCCCCCGCCCAGGATAGCAATTGGCAATTTGTGTCAAGATGAAGAGTACCTGTGTGTTAAAATTAAGAACATCGATATTTGAAGAAGCTCCTTAACAGGCCCTTTGATGTGCTTTTCTCCCCAAAGTTGAGGTGCCATTGAGCTTGAACAATGTACTGTATACAGGTGAGTAGATTTTAGTAATATATGTTTTCAGGGACCCTGGTAAGGTTAGAGCACAATTCATGGACTGGAAAGTTTTGCTTATATTAGATTTTTTTAATGCTCAGCTAAGTGGCCTCCAAGCGGATCAAATCCACAGCTTTGACAACAGTATAACTATACTCTGCCTCAAGAGTTTTCAAATTCTTACGTACACAGAAGCACCTGGAGAACTTGGTAAACTTCAGTTTCCAAGGCCTCACCCTTCAGACTCTGAGTCAGCAAGCCTGAAGAAAGGGCCGAGAATCTGTGTCTCAATAAGCCCCCCAGGTGATTCTGATGCCATAGTATTGAAATCTAAACCTAAAAGGAGTGTAACTGAGCCAAATTTCAATTAAAAAGTTTAAATTCTCAGGTTATAGATAGGACTGCATGGTATTGTCATCGGGGGTGAATCTTGCTTGCCATGATGAAAGCAGGAAAGAAAAAGAAAGAAGGAAAATGACAGAGAACGAGGTGATGTCTTATGTTGGGCTCCCCAGAGGCAGAAGCTGAGGCACAAATTCTTGTGCAGGCGGTTTTTGAGGGAGTGCTCTCAGGAGAAAGGGGTGAGGAAAGCAGACTAGGAGAGGGGAAGGAGCTAATCGGAGAGGGGATCTGGCTGGAGTCTAGCTTCATCCTGATCCCATGCGGAGCTCTAGAGCATGAATCACACCATGGAATTGGCACCTTAAAGCCAGGGGTCAGCTTTTTGTGCCCCCGTATCAGTCAGTCCTTGGCTGTGGGCCACCCCTGGAAGTGGAGCTTAAGCTCCCAGGCATCTATGTTTGGATGCTTTCCTCCAGCAGAAAACAATACTCTGGAGGAAGAAGCAGCTGTGGGTTTACCCAGCCAACACTCCCAGCAGGTGAAGGAAGGATGTACCAGCCCAGTAAAGAACATTCTGGTGTAGCACCAACAGCATCAGCTACAGGGAGGAATGGAAGTGGAAGAAAGAGAAAGAATAATAAATACACACTTCTCACCTAAGGATGATCCAAACAAACAAAAGTTCTACTGTTCCAGTCAGCAACCTGACTGGCACTAAAAAGCCAGCAAGCCACTTCCTGTGGTACATTCCCCTGAGTGTTCACAAGTTTCTGCATTCTTGAGCATCTGCAGATTTGACACTGGTGCCTAGATAGTTGCTTCTAGAACAAACTGTGTTCGTGAGACTTGAGGGCACAAAGGTATGGAGGAGATAAGATCCACACCAAATTATAGAATATTAGAGTTGAACAACTGAGCAGTCTAACCATCCCTCCGCAACGCACAGGCCATCATACTCACCTTTGTGCCATCTGCAAATCTAGTGAGCACAAATTTTCACTGTGGTTAAACTAAATGCAATACATCAATCAAGACCACTAATTTCATCAAAATTTAAAAACTCTTTGTGTAGGATAAAGCACCACTAGGATAAATCTATCCAAGTAACATTTTCCATCTTATCCAAAATTCCACAACTTATTTTGTCCAGTAAAGGCCTTCTGAAATCAAAGTTATACCATTACTAGGCCATTTCTCTCTATCACTCCGATGGCCTGATTTTAGAAGGAAATTAACTGGATAGTATCAGTGAGTCAATGTTTGCTCCTAGTATCAATGCTTTTTTTAATGTGTTAATAAGCCACATGTGTAATCATTTATTCTGAAAAGATTGCCAGGGTTTGATAGTGTTATACTGAACAATAAAGTTTTAGAAATTCCAACATTTGTCCCTTTTTAAAAGCAGGTCACAGCCCCACCTGCAGTACATCGGTAAGTCCCTCAAATCACCATGATTTCTAAAAAAGCCCCTAGAATAACACAGTGGTGTTTTCTGCCTGATCTTCCAGAACCTTACATTTTAATTCATCTGAGCCTTTACTCACATAAAGTTAAACAGATGTTTCTTTTCAATTTATTTGCTCATCTAACCTGGGCCTCTATATCCTTTTAATGATCCTTGTTCTAACTTGTCCAGCTTGAAGATGATCTTCCTTGCTGGTAAACATATAATCAAAGTGGGGTCTAAATAATTTTTCTATTACCTTGGGCATATATCTGTTGTAGCCCTTACAGATCCACTTATCTGTTTCTTGTTCTCCTTGCTCTCCAGCGAGCAATAAGCCCTTTGGGTTGTGTTCAGTTGTTATTGGAATTTACATTACTCCCTGGACTTTGGCCTTCCTGATATTTTTCTACAGATCCACTTCCCTCTCCTGCGTGCATCTGGGCTAATGCCTCCCTCCACGCATTTCTGTAGATGCCCTTCTACTAGATGATTTTATCGGAGGGCTTCTTTTGGATGCTTTGCTTACTTTAGGTACCACATTTCTGCTTCTTAATTATGTTTATTTTTTATTAAGCCATTAGAAATTCCACTTTTCAAAGATTCCTTCTAGAGCCACATGAACTTTTGACTTCACTGACCATGGAATGAGGCTTGCCCTTGTTATAAACTCTAAGTAATGTATTTCCTAAAGTCTAAGATATAGTATTGAGTGTCTCCTATGATTTTCTTTTTACTTAATATCTCAAATGATTTGACTACTTCCTACAAAGGTTCCTACCACATCTCTATCATAAAACAGTTCTTTCATAATTTGGTCTAGAATATTGTTTTCTTTCCTTGCTTCTTCATCTTTCTGAGTTGTCAGCAAGTCTAGAATTTATCAGATGCCCTGCCTTTTGTAGAATAAAGCTTCAGCAGACATTCCGACGGGTGTATTTTCCCTTCTCTTCAAGGCCAGTTTTGTAATCTGCATTCGGAAACCTTTATCCATATCCTCTGTCTGGTCTGTTGGTCTGCAGAATACTTCAAGAATAATATCACTTCTAATTCTCTTTTATCTTATCCTTCCCGAGAGGAAAATTTGCAATGTCCATTCTTTGTGCAGAAGGGGAAAGAACTTTTTAAGTCACAGCTGTCACCTGGGTTTCCATGTGCTACCGAAAATTTGAATGCTCCAAAGAGAGGGAACTCAAAGGCCAATAAAAATATATCCTCTGACAAAGCAGCACAAAAAAATCACTTGTCATTTTTCTTTTGAAAATTCCCCATACCCTATGACGTCTCTTCTGTCCCAGGTTGTACTAAAACATACACTTATCTAATAGTAGTGGAATTGTTTGAAGTATTATGTATTGGAAAGCAGAGAGTTATTAAGAACAGAAACTTTGAATCCCTGAGCTGACTTGACATTGAGTCCCAGCTCCAGAGTCTGTTTGTTGAGTGCCATTAAGAACCCAAGTCTCAGTTGTTTACATCTATAAAATGGGTTTAGTGCTAGTACCTATCTCACAGGGTTGCTGTGAAAATTATTTTTAAAAGGCTAACCACAGTACCTGGATTTCAATAAATTCATTTATTTCATAAAAAACAATTAACAATTGCTCAGTGTATGCCAAAAAAAAATGTTCTAGACATTGTTATTAAAACAACGAGAAAGTATAGCCAAATTCCTGGCCTCATCTGCAGGGAGTCAGGTGCAAACTACAAAGTCATCCATACATATCACGTATATAAATTATTGAGAGTAGGAAATGCCATGAAGCAAATAAAAATACATAAAACAGGAACCAGGAGTGGACTGTGTATGTGGGGAGAAGCTACTTTAGCTAGAACGGTCAGGGAAGGCTTCTCTAAAGAGGTGACATTTCAATTGAGCCAAAATGTTGAGAGAGCACTAGCAATTACAAATCTCTGGGGGAAAAGTGTTCTCAACAGAGGGATGAGCAAGTGTAGACATTAATAAACCACTTCTTAATACACATGCTTCCTTAAATAGATTTTTGCCAAGTGTTTGAACTAATTTTATATTATCTGTTTGGGCATTATCAATTTTCATGTACAAATGAACAGATTCCCCTTGACCATCCTCTGTAATGCCATTCAATCAATCATCAATATTTTAAGCTTTTGCAAAGTGCAAGTTGATGTCTTACACATCCATGCTTTATCACTGAGAGACTGTGGCCGAATGCCATGTAGCTGAATTTGACTCTGGAAGGCATGTCCCTTCAATTATCTGTTAAATGCCTCATTTTACACCCAACCTGCTGACAAAAATGAGAAAGCAAACAAATGAGATGAGTTGCAGTGAGGACACAGGAAGCCAAGAGAGCAGAGTATCTAATTGGAAGAGCACAGGAGAATGTTTAAAATAAGTTTCAGAATAGCGATAAGGATGAAGATGATGTTATCTCTTGGATAGAAGAAGCTATTAAAATACACCAGAGTGTTTTCAATCACTTAATCAGAAAGCCCTTTTCCTGAGAACTGTCTTTTGTCTGTGTGCCATGGACAAACATAAATATTTTGGATTTCCTGCATCCTTCACCCTGATAATGGGCTCTTAACTATAAGCTCTTCCCACCTCAAAGAAAAAGCGAAAAACAATGATAAAACATGAAGGATAGATATGATGTCTTTTCCAGATGAATTATTGAATCCCACGAATAGTTTTTAGTGTTATTCTTTCTCTAGCCCTGGCTTTTTTTTATAAGATACTTTATATGATTTTTATATATAATACATTATGCGTCCTGGATTTAGAGCATAACACGTAATGTAAACATGTACACAAGAGATGAACTTAGGTTAAACAAATAAGCTTTTTGAACAACTTCATGTGAATTTCTTTTAAGATGGCACATAATTGTAACCTTTCATTTGTATATAAATTTTCATCTCATATGTACTATTTGAAAAATTCTTAAATAATTTGATAATGTTATAAAATGTTTATTTGACTTAATATTTAAAATTCTTAATATCAATATAAGTACCTGTGCCTACACGTTTTTTAACAAAATAATTTTGTGTTGAAATAAAAATATTTTTAAAAACCTATGTTAACAGACCTATTTAGGAAAAAATCTTTTAACTATGAATTTTTAAAAATTATAATTAGAGCAAATAATTTGGCAGAAAATTCTTTTACTGTTATGGGAGTAAAGTTTCATGAGATGTTTACGTTCTTAAGAGATTTTAACTAACATTTTCTGGATCCAAATAGAGATGTGTCAATCATTTGAATCATAATAAACCAGAAGTTCTCTTTTGTGTTAAACAAATAAGCCAAAGTGAAATTTTACTTGGGCAAAAGGTGAAATTCAGTTTAAGTGACCATATTCATGAATAAAATCACTACAAAGTACAATTAAATGCATTTTTGCTACTATTATAAGTGACAAATTTTCCCATTATACTTATACTTTAATTTATAATTGGAAATTGAAATCCTAGCACTCAAATTGATCCCATCCAGAGTTTTACTTTGAAGTTTGACCTCAGAATTTGTGCAATAATATCAAGTAGATGATAAAATTTCAGGAGAAATTGTGTCATAATAGCACTCCTGTAAAACCCTTTACTTGCACAGCCATGATTCTTGTATACCAACCTGGCTTTGCTTTACATAAGGATATAATACCCCTATCTATTTGAACCTCATGTTACCAAAGCACTAAAATACAAATCTGGTTTAATTAAACGGCCAAGACCAACAGAAAGGATCCAATCAATATGAATAATATTCCCGCTTCTCTCTCCAAAACAAAGTGGACTGCTCGAGTGCTTTATGTTCTGGCGCAGCGAGCCACTGAGTGCTGGGTGCCGTGTCAGATGATATTTCAAGGGTTAAAAAGGACAAAATTATCATTCACATATGAGAGAAGCTGCTACCAGCTTGCTTATTGACCTTATGTGTGCTCATGGGTAAGATGCACTGTTACTCATGATAAGATGAGAAATGGATTTATCTGGATAACCCGTTAGAGGAATCTGACGGTCCCATTAGTAGGGTGGCTTCCTGGCCATCAACACTGCCTCCCCTCACGCAGGAAGCCACTGCTAATCAAATGCACTCCTGGAGAACTACAACAGGACTTGGCACTAAATTTCGAGATAATGATGGTCAAGTGGGGCTTGATTTATTCTATGTCTTGCTTTTATTCTCTTTATTGATTCCTACAAAATAAAGATGGCCGTGCCTGTTACAGAATTTGACATAATTGGAATCAGCGTTATTTACATATGATTTCGTTTTTGCAGAAGTTGGGGAGTGGGTGGGGAGGGGGTGATAGGCAAGGGGAGAAGTGTCCTTTGAACAGCTGCCTTTGGAAGAAATGTTCTGGTAATAAACTGCCTCCAGTGTTTGTCTAAAATAAAGAAATAAATAAATGCCGCGTCGGGTGAATCACATCAAAATCTCAAGACAATTCCAAGATGAACCAACTCGGAGAGTAAATGACCTCTTCATCTGGGTGATAAAGTTCCAGCCAAAATATTCTCTGGGCCCGAGACGTGATTCATTAGAAATATGTGCATGGTGGGGCGCTCCTCTCTCTATCTGGCAGAGTCCGGTCTGCACACTGATAAGAAGCAAATGCAAATGTCCTGATAAGAACTGAATGCAAATATTTATGATATGATATTCCCTGGGAATTATGTGCAGATAAAACAAAGTGTATTATTTTCCTGCTTCTCTTTCAGGTTTGCCAAAATGCCCTTTTTCGCTTTTGGAATTTGCATTTCTTCAAAATTGATTCGGCTTGCGTATTATGTTAAGCTATTTGTTTGCTAAGGATGGTAATTAGTTACTGTAATTACAGCAATGACAGTTGCTAAATTGTTTTTAAAGCATTACAGTGGGCCTGTGCCAGAAGATTGCAGTATTTTTTTGGATTTAAGCAGAGGCTGGAAAAACTCCCACTCTAGGGCCAGCATGGGATTTTCAACTACAAAGCTGCTTTTCCTGATTGAAATTTTTTTAAAAAGTCATTAATTTGCATTGATTGCAAGTGCTAACTTTACATTTAAGTTTATTCACATATCAGAGAAATATTAGTGATAGTGGACCTTGGCGTAAAGGAGACACAGGGGACACCCATCGTAAATAAAAGTGAAAGCTGATAGCAGAGGAAAAATGGTATAAGTATTACTTGGAGCCTGTTAATTAAACTTTTTAGCCTGTTTTTAGATAAATTAAAAACAATTAAAAATCTTTCTCTGAAAGTCATCCGCAAACTTTTCTGAGTGTTCCTGGTTAAAATGAGTAATGTGGCAAGGAATAGTTTGGCCATACTCTATTTTTGACATGTGGAAACTAACAAAAAAGGAGAAAGGTTATTTACCCAAATACTTCTTACAGATTTAGTTTAAAAGAAAATAATTGAGGAGGAGATACTTGAGCTATAGCGTGTGTCTAAGATGGTTCTATGATTTATGTTTTATATCAAATGTGACTCAAAGGCTAAAGGCAGAGAATGTGGTTTTCTGTGCTGTCTGTTGTCCCAAGACGTCTTCTAATATTGCTTTCTAAAGTCTAGAAAATTCAGGTGAGCTCAAAGTTTGTCACAGCTACTTAAAGTCAAAATTCCAAAATTTGAATGCATACTAGAAGGTTTCAGTGTTTTATACTCATATAGACACACTCACACATGCTTCATAAATAATAAATACTACTCTCTTTTAAATCTTCAGCTTTTTCTGCTGGAGGAAAGTTAGCTATGATCATAACAACAATAATAATAGCAATAGCATTTCTTGAAATCTTTCCACATTCCAGGCAAGGTGCCAAGCACTCTACATGCATTCTCTCAACGACTTATGGGGCATTATTATTATCACCTCCATTTTGCAGAAAAAGATACTGAGGCTTAGGGGTGTTAGAACTTGCCAAGGTCACACTTCTGGTAAAAATCGAACATGGAATTCAAACCCCAGGCAGCCTGTGTTCATAGCTTGTGCTCTTAAAGTAAGAGGATGTGACTTTGTATTTGAATGTAAATAAATAAATAAGATTTTAAAAGCCTGACACCCCCCTTAATTGAAAGCTAACCTGAAAGCTAAACCACATAGTCAAGAAGATGCCAAAAATCAAATTTTCAAAGCTTTTTCTCCAGACATTTTATTCAATATACTTCTTACAGGTATAAATATAATTTCCTCGATGATGAGTCCAATAGTACTAGTACTTGATGAGAAATTTGACTTTTTACAAAAAGAACCACCTCCTAGGAATTGACTACTTTTGCTCCAAAAGACTCAATAAATTTAGTTTGCATATTTATCATCATTCAAGAACTATAAATCCCAGCTTGTCTAATATGGTTCTTATATTTATATAAATACAGATGAAATAGGTAAATGGACATTTTATGGCATTTTGAAGTTGTTTTGAAAATTATCTCATGCTGTGCATACTTATGTGTGACCCTCATTCTATGCAGCTACTTCCTGTGTAACCCCAAGTACATATCCCCAGTGTGGAAGGCAGTATCTCACACGTGTACACACACATGAAAGCATAGATCAATGCAATTTACACGAGTAATATCTCCAATTAATGTATTCACAATCCCTTTTGAAGTCATTCCTGATATACTCTCACCTCCTCCAAGCTGGACGTTATCTCTTCAGTTTCCCAACCCACATGACACTATACTTTTGCCCCTTATAACACTGATCAGGAGACTCATGGTGTCTTATACAAACCTGGCTCATTGTGTACATATCTGTCTCCTCTAGTGGACTAGAAGCTCTTTGAAGTTTGGGTCTCTTGTATCTTCTGGATCTAGCACTGAACTTGTTACATAATAAATGCCCAATAAAGACTTACTGAGTGAATAAGCACTGAGCCCATCCAAACGAAATTTCAGTGTACACAAAATCAGCCTTTATTTCTCACCTCATGGGTCTACAGGGCACCTCTGCTTCAGGCTGGGGGTCAACTGGGTCTGTAGCACTTGTCTCAATTTGGGTTCAGGCTAAAGGGGCACAGCTACCTGGGGCATGTTTTTCTCATGGTGGGTGTCAGAAGCTGCCAGACAGGGATGTGGAAACACGTGATGTCTTTTAAAGCCTAAACTCAGACTGGCACCTTTCACTTTTATCCACATTTCATTGTCCAAAGCAAGTCAAGAGCCATGCCCAATATCAATGTGGGGGTGAAATATATGCTTCCCATGGAGGTGTGGAGTGTAGATGGTGGAAGAGGAGTAATTATTTGCTGAATAATGATAAAATCTACCGCCAACAAATATTCATATAGTAAAAGGTACAGTAGATTACCCTTTCCTTAATGTAAAGCATCAACATCTAAAAGAGATAAGAAAGATGGATAATTACCTCATTATCAAGACCCTGGAAAACATTTCATGATTGCCATTGATAATTTTTTTTTCAGTTCAATAAACTGACATGAATTTTCTTTGCGGGTTCAGCATCAACACAATAAGCTACAGCTTGGCGCTTTTCTCATTTTACCCCTTGTATGTCTGGAGAAGTAATCAACGCTCCTCTTCCACACTGAAGACCATTAGTCAATTGGTCCTATGTTCTCTCTTCCAAGCTGATATTTCTTTCGTCCCCCCCTCTACATTTCACTTAAACCGTAACCTATCCTTGTGGCTCTTTGCGACTCTCCCCAACCCATTTAGAACCAAAAGCTATATCAAAATCTCTTCCTTTCCGCCAATCAGTCAAAACTGAAAAGGGAATCTTACTTTCTTAGAAGAAAAATATTGGCAAATTCCGAGCTGAAGAGAAACATATGGGTCCACACCCCCACTCCCACATTTTCCTAACCCCCTCTCCAATCTGCAAACATATCAGAGTCAATTTGACTAAACTGTATTGGATCAAAGAAGAGCTCTGAGGAGTGTGAAGTCAGGCTTCAAATATCAGCTAAGCACAGTTTGGTTACAGAAAGGAAAACATCCCTCCTGGAGTGAGACATCTTTCTTGTCCAGACGTTCAAAGAGTGTTATTCATTACTAAGTTTATGGTACCCGCCCTGGGAGTACAGTTCATTACTTCAGAATTCCTGCCTGGTTTACAAGGAAACTCTCCTGTCAGCTGCCCAGTGCTTTCCACAGCAGATTTGGTCTCAGTGAATACAAAATAGATCATTAGATGCTTTCTAGCTGCACTCAGTCATATGGAGACTGTAAACACCTACCCTAGAACCTGGAACTTTTAATATTTTCATTTAAGTTTTAAAATTAGGAGGATAGTTTATTTCGTAGTCTAGAAAGTAAGATTCTTTCACACTTTCTCATTTAACTCATCTGCTTAACCAAATTACACTGAAATAGGGAGATGCGTTATAATGTTGATGCATTAATATCAATGTACAGGAAAAATCACACTCTGGAATATAATTTAGTAAAATCTATGTTGAGAGGAAAAGAAATGAAAGGGCATCCAAAACTCTGAGTATATTAGTAATTCACATATCCAAGTTCCAGTGCACAAAATGGTATATTAGTGAGGGTTCTCCAGAGAAACAGAACCAATAGGATGTGTAAATATAGAGAGAGAGGGTTTTATTTTAAGGAAATGGCTCATGCAGTTGCAAGCGCTGGCAAGCCTGAAATCTGCAGGGCAGAACAGAAGGCTGGAGACCCAGGGAAGAGTTGATATTGCAGCTCAAATCTGAAAGCAGTCTAGAGGCAAAAGTCCCCCTTGCTATGGGGACCTTAGTCTTTTTTTCTAAGGATGAGGCCTGCCTACATTATGGACAGTAATCTGCTTTACTTAAAGTCTACTGATTTAAATGTTAATCTCATGTAAAATCTCTTCACAGCTACATCTAGATTTGTTTTTGACCAAATATCTGGGTACCATGGCCTAGCCAAGCTGACACATAAAATTAACCATCACACATGGCTTACAGTTCTCTTTGTTCTATCACTTACTTGATCAACAAGCACGTCCTGAACACCTACTACATACTTGGCAGTCCCCAGGATTCCTGGGGAGGTTGCAAAATCAATGATTCTGAATTATTGTTCAAATGTATTGATTTTCAGAAACATCAGGAAACAGACTTGAAATCATACCTAAATTTGGTCTCTCCTAAAACCCAAAAGAAATCAGCAAAAACATGCAAAAATTAGTCAAGCGTGCTAAAAGGAATTTATCAAAGTCTACCCAAATAGGATGTACCCATTTTGCAGGATATATTATATCATATTCACTATGGTGAAAGTAGGAGAAATTTAATTAACTAGTGAAATATAAACCAGCAGTCTGTGGGCTGGTGGAAATGCTTTTTGGATCACACATTTTTGTAAAGCTGCTTAAACTAAGTCACCCTGATTGCCTCATAATTTTAGCCTCTCCGTATACCACTCTGAATCTGAGAACCTCAGACTAAGGGCTGCCTACGAAAGGGTAACCTATCCTGATATATAGCTCGTCTTGACATTCAGGAAAAAGAAGAAATCAAATAGGTAGCATCTTATTCAGTGAAAGCGCATTTGACTTTCCCTTTCAAGGCCAAACACAAGTCCGTATATTGATTATGTGTGAAATGTTGCTTTAGAAGCTGCTTCTGGTATTTTATGAATTCACAGACCTACTTGACCTCTCATATGGAGCAACTGCCTAGACCCTGCAGACATCAGGCTTTTCAGGGACAAGCCCCTCAGGAAAAGTGAAACAATTCAGGTAGCCTCCCATTCAGCACAGACTATTTCTTATTCACTAAAGAAATCTCAAGTTGCTCAAAAAATTGTGATTTCTCTTCATTAAAAAAAAAAACACTTGCATATTCAGATCATTCCAATGTTAATATGTATTCAAGCTTAACATCTTCCCTTCCCATAGGATTGCATTAAAACCCCAGAAACAGCAGCTCTAGGTCCTCTTAGTACTTACAACCTTCACCATTTTACATACTGCTCCATGGTGCCCTCAACCACCATGGGGCTTGTTGGGCCTGAAAAGAGCCGGCACTGCTGGAGCAGACGTAATTAGGTGTCTTAGCTCTCTAGGAGGGATCCCCTGCCCCTCGTAACATGCTGCTCAACTTTTATTCATTCAATTTTCTAACACAGTTTCAGGATTGATGTATAGAAGTCAAGGATTTCCTGTCATCTCTTCCAGACTTGTTTTCTATTTCACATGTCTTTTTATATTATGGTCTGAATGTTTGAGTCCCCCCCCAAAATTCATGTGTTGAAATCCTAACCCCCAATGTCATGGTATTTGGAGGTGGGGTCTTGGGGAGGTGATTAGTTCATGAGGGTGGAGCCTTCATGGACGGGAATAGTGCCCTCATAAGACAGTGCCCTGAGAGCTCTCTCACTCCTTCTGCCATGTGAGGACATAGCAAGAAGACAATTGTCTATAAACCAGGAATCAGGTCCTCACCAGACATAAATCTCCTGGTGCCTTGACTTGGACTTTCCAGCCTCCAGAACTGTATAATGGCTTGTTATTTAGGCCACTCAGTCTATACTTTTCTTTTTTATTGCAGCCCAAACAGACTAGGACAATATGTGTATGTATGTGTAATATATGTGTGTGTTGTGTGTGTGTGTGTGTGTGTGTATTTAATAAAATGTTCAGGGGCCAGCCCAATTGCGTAGTAGTTAAGTTTGTGCACTCCGCTTCAGTGGCCTGGGGTTTGCAGGTTTGGATCCCTGGTGGGGAGCTACACATCACTCATCAAGTCATGCTGTGGCAACGTCCCACATACTAAATAGAGGAAGATTGGCACAGATGTTAGCTCAGGGACAATCTTCCTCACCAAAAAAAAAATTTAAAGAGTTCAACTAAAATTTGTTGAAGAACTGCTGTGTTTGAAATACTTTCCAGATGCTGACAGTCTAGTGCTAGACCAAAAACCATAGTCTTTGTTCTCATGAAATTAACAGTCTAATGTAGGAGAGAGAAAATAAAATTGATACTATATTTAAAATTCTGATAAGGCATCTCAGAGAGAAGGAGTAAATGCCAAAAATGCGTTTAGCAGAGTAAGCTAATTTAGCCAGATGAGTTAGAACAAGCTTCCCTGAAAAGGTGACATATTGATTCTATCTTGAAATTTAAAGAATAATTGTCAGATGACAAGGAAGCCTGGGGGTGGTGTATTCCAGGCAGCTGGAATAGCATATGAAAAACACATTTGAGAAATGCACAAAAATCCAGTGTATCCTCAAAGGACATTTTAGGTCAGGGTCATAATTTTAGATTTGATCTGAAGTGTACAGGGGAGTTATTGCAGGGTTTTAAAGAGGTGAGTAACATGATAATATCTGCATTTTTAAAGGACCATGCTAGCCCCTGTATGAAGAACGATTTTGAGAGAAGCAAAAATGTATACTGGGAGGCCAGTGAGGATGCAATTGCAGCAGTTCAGATAAAAGATGATAGTAGCAATAGAAATAGAAAAAATAATAGAATAGACATGAGATATATTTTGTTGGTCAGATTCACTAGGACTGGGTCATTTCTGAATGAGGAGGAAGGTGCAGAGAAAGGTGCTAAGGGTGACTCTCTGGATTCTAGCATGAGCAACTAAGACAGAGAACACTGGATGAGGATCACTACTAAACACAATGAGTTCAGTTTAAAAAATGTTCGGTTTGAGATGCCTGTGAGACATCCAAGAGGAAATAAGGAATAATTGGTTAGGTACACAGTCTGGAGGTAGTTGAGACATATGAGTTATGATTATAAATTTAGAAGTCATCAGATAATACTTGAAGACATGAGACGGAATTAGCTCATGTTGAGTAGAGCAAGGAGAAATAAGGGTCCTGGGAAATCTGTGAAATTCAGGTCAAGAAGAAAGACCCTCAGAGGGTAAGGAAAAAAGAAAAAACAAGAGAGTGTGGCAACCCAGAAGCCAAGAGAAGAGTATTTCAAAAGGAGGAGTGGCCAATCATATCAAATGATGGTAAGAAGCAAAGTAAGGATAATAGATGCTATGGTGTGTCACCAGACTCCCCTTCCAGAACTGAACCCTTCATTCCTCCAGCTTCTGGAGTGTTGTCAGCACACAGCTCTCAGCTGACCCCTCTCTAAGAATTGCCCTCAGCTAGAGAGAACCACTTTGCCTAAGGTCATGCCCTCCTCCCAAGGTGGCCACCATCTGATGACTGGGTAACAAGGGGAAAGAAAGGCCCCACTCTCACCCAACTCAGAACAACTCTGAAGGGCCATGTCAGCTCCAAAACTCCCCTGTAGGATTGGCTGCAGCCTTTGTTACAACTACATCACAACCAGACTTCTCCCTCTGCCCAGTCTTGCTTCCTTCTCTCCTCCACTGCTGCTGAGCCGGAGAATGTGCCTTACTAATCTTCATGCAAACCTTTATTTTAGAGTCTGTTTCCAAGGGCACTGACCTTCCACAGTAGGATGAGTACTAAAAAGCTTGTCCATTGGACTTATCAACATGGAAGACATCGGTAATCTTTGCAAGAACAATATTTTTGGAAATAGAGCAAAAATGATACTATGGTTGCATTGTATTCCAAGGTAGGAATGGAATACAGTGTTCAACTGATGGCTATTTAAGTTCTTCCCATTTTTATGACTGCAAACTATGTTGCGATGCATATCCTTGTACAGATTTTTTGTTTGGATAACATTTCAAAACTTGAAGAACTTACCTTACCCAAGCAATAAAGTAATTTCTAGACAATGTTCCAGACTAGCCACCTTATAGCAAAAATGTGTGGGAAACCACTATTTTAACACAGATTTCTTGACACTTCTATATTCCTGTTCTTGAGCATTCAGGTTCTAGTTTAAATCCACCAAACAAATCAATAAGGGAACAAAAACGTTTTCTTTACCTCCTTAAGAAAATCAAACACCTTTATTTCCCTTGGATGATTTAACTTTTATACTACTAAAAACTTATTTAAGGAAATATATTCTCAGTGCAACAACCACACCCAGGGTAGATGTACTCAGATAGTTTTTTTTTTTTAAACAAAGTAAAAATACAGTTGGTTTTGGGCTTTGTCTGTGTTTGTTACAGTTTTCTTTCCCTTCTATTTATTGAGTGTACAGAACCTTATTATATATCACTTCTAGTGGTTCTGCTTCTCAAAGAAGAGAGATAAAAATCACAACTAATGCCTAATACATACCAGGTGCTGTGTTAAGCACTTTGCATATATTACATTACCTAATACCACAAAAATTCTATGTGGTCTGTGTAGACGACATCAGTCCATTATTTATTTGTTTGTTTCTTTGGCTGCCCATTATCTATGCATAAGGGTGTTGTATGAATTGAAAAGACCAGACACTTACTCTCCCTGACACGTCTAGATGTGGCTATGTAACCAGGGCTCAGCCAAATGCATGCTCCTGCCTGGAACTCCGGGTGTGAAGCATGTGATCAAAGAAGCCAGTACACCTTAGAGCTCACTCAAAGGGTGGAAGGAGCACTCTAACCAGACTATTCCCAAGTAGGGATTAGTTGTGTTTCCTCCTCCAGCATAACATGCTTCCAGCCCAATTTCTGAGCTCAATTCTCCAGATTTCTCATAAATTCTGTGAACACTTCTTCCAGTATATTCCTTTTTTGCCTAAGTTTGCCATAAAAACCCTGACTAGTGAGCAGGTACAATTATTACCTATGTCTTACAGATGAGGAAAATTAAAGCTCAGAGAAGTAAAGTGATGTGCAGATCTATCCAGATTCAAAGCTGGTGGTCTTAACCTATATTCTGTGATGTCTCCTTTATTTACTTAGTTATCATATTTGATTCTTTGTCACTAGACTTATTTTTATTGGCTCCATATTGGAAAGCAAAATGTCAATACAAAAAGCTGCATTTATAAAAATATACATGTAACAGATCATCTTCCCCTGTAAATATCTGGAAGCAGGTATTTACTAATATTAAATAATTATGTACTCCATACTTTTTTCATCTGGTTTAAATTTGTTGATGACAATTACATTATGTCATATTGAATCCATGTAGAAATTTGAATTTTACATTATATAAAATAAATCGAGCAAATACATCTTTGCCAAATTAGTCCCTAATTCTCAACATAGCTTTTGAAGAGCCGTAACTAGCTTCTGCTGCATCATGCAGGAGTGCACACTCTGCCAGGAAAGGCCTCTGCTCTCTCTCTTTCTTGGGGACATTTGTAGCCCTAGATAGAAAAACTGAGTGACATGGGGCGCAGGTGGTGTGTTCATCTCCAATCCTCGTATAAGGTCATGGCTTTGGAAGGCAAGAGAGAAGACCAGCTGGACATGCGGATGGTGCTGATGTTCAGAATTTGTTCTCAGACCATGGTTTATAGTGTGAGAACAATGAGCTCCTGGCAGTGGATTCAGTGCCCTGTCTTCTGAAAACAGGGAAGGATGACTCTGGCAGCAGGCTAGCTGAGCTGACCAAGATGGTCCTGATCAGAAGGGGGAAAGAGAAAAATTCACTGATTACACTCTAAAACTACTATTATGCAGATCAAACATCTGTTAAAGGAAATGCAATAATATTAGAAAGGCTACAAAACCATTTTCAAGAGAATAGTTCAGAAAAGGAGATTTGCAGCAATATTTAGATCTCATGTATTTTATGTTAAATTTACAAAGAATGAATTAGGCCATACAACAAGTCTTAAATATTACAGGAATGAAACCATACAAAGCATGTTCTCTGACCACAGTGGAGTCAAGTTAGAAATCAACAACAGAAGGAAATTTGGGAATTCACAAATATTTGGAAATTAAACAACAGGTTTTTAAATAACCCGTAAGTCAAAGAAGAAATTACAAGGGAAATTAGTAAGCGTTTTGATCTGTATGAAAATAAATTTACAGAGAATGAATAATAAAGTGAATTTGAAATATTAATAAAATAAGATCACAAACAATAGCTATCATGTTTTGAGTGTTTGCTATATGTCTGGTATTTTGCACATATTTTATCCTTTAATTCTCCTTCCAGCCCAGGAAGGTAGGTACTATCATTATCTCTCTTCAAAAGATGTGGACAATGAAAATTAGGGAGCCACACACTAAGGAAGTGGTGGGGTAAGGATTCAACTCAGGTCTACCTGACACCAAACTCTTGTTTTCAATCGCTAAGGTATGCTACCAACACAAGATTAATGTGAACTATGGTAATTGCTTAATTTTGCTTAAAACCTAATAATTAATTGAAAAATATGCAATATAAGAGAGAGTGGAGATTTGTTTCAAGACGGCACTCTTGGATTTGGAAATCCGTGTTCCTGGGCTTGAGGCTACGTATTTCTGTGAGAATAAGGGGAAAGAGGAAGAAGGCAGTTTATGGATATAGTATTTCCCCTGCCCAAATGGAAAGAAGATAGGTGATTTGCTAAGATTCATTTCAAAACCTTCACAAAGGTAAGATATAGAAACATTTATTGAACAACCATAGCTCATGAAATAGGAAGATGAATAAGGTTGATTCTGTGCCCTTAAGGTGCTGACAATCTGCTAGAATCAGATGATGAGGATGAAAATATTAATGATTTAAATCAACAAATAAGTGATTCTAATCTCTAGGATATAGATCAGTGGGCAGGAAGTTTATTGGGGAGTGCTCTCAGGAACACCCATGTGAGAGAATGAAGGTAGTGGGATTGGCCCCAGTGTCAGGTTGGTACTGCCATTATCCCTCTTCAAAAGATGTGGACAATGAAACTTAGTAGGTTACACACTGAGAAAGTGGCCCCATAAGGCTTCAATTCAGGTCTGACACCAAAATCTTGTTTTCAATCACTATACAGGCAAATATATATCCTCTGTATAATGGACACAATGATTGATAATTTTTATCTTTTGTAAACTTTCATTCAATTTCACTAAATGTTAGAAAATTCCTTTTACATGAAACCTGAATCCATGTCTCTTTAGCTTTAAACCACTGATCTTTGTTCTATCTTCAGAAGGTCTATTGAATTTAATGCCTCCTTCTTCTGCTATATCATAGAGTTTCAATTATTTAATTGAAACTTCAAGTCTTTCCTAGATCTTATCTGGCTAAGCATGGTCATTTTCTTCTGCCTTTCTACATATCAAATGCTTGCCCGACCTGTCACCCTTCTGGTTCTCTTGTTGGTTAAGACGTAAACGGATGATACCCAGTTATGTGCATCAGGGTAGGTCAGGTATGAAGGGGCCACCCTGCAACAAGACCTGACCACTAAGGGGCAGCAGGCATTATAGGCAAACCTTGGGAGGAATTCTAGCCTGGAAGACACCACAGTGTCCAGATAATTCAGTAATAGACAAGATCTAGAGTGAGGATTTAGACTACCAATTAATTAAGCAGCTGGCTGAGTACAAGAAGGTGGAGCTGGCATAAAGTATCAGGGGTGTCCTGATAGACTAGAAAAAGAAGGAAGTTTTAAATTCTGTAGACCTTCAAAATTTTCACGTAAAATAAATCAACACAAAGGATCCTCTATGCAATTGGACATTGTTCCCACAAGACGAAAGTCAGAAAACCAATTAAGAGGAAGTTGACTTGTGAGCACTAAGTAATTAGAATTTTACCCCATTCAAAGAATTTATAAAACTACTACCACCAAAAAATCGCATGTAGCAAAGCAAACACATTTTTAAAATGCCATATTGGGTCAGAATAGTATCCATCCAATACACTTTTCTATCTTTGGAACTGCCCCTTGGAAAAGGCGTTCTTTGAGATGAAGGTTTTATGAACATCAGTTTCAACAGAACTAATAAATAAATTTGTTATGACGAAGACAGACTATGGAAGGCAAAGACTCTGATGACGGCTCTATAAATTCATGCTTCAACTGAATTTGTATCTTATTTCCATTATAATTTGAGATTGAATATATGAAAAACTAATGTGAAACTCCCCAAGTTCTGTGTGACTTTCAACCTCCTCTGCTAAATTAATCATTTCTAGTTACAACCTCTTCCTTAAGCTCCAGACTTGTATATCCAGCTAGCTATTGGATATTTCCACTTGGATGCTTCATAAACATCCAGAACTCATTGAATTCAAGGATAAAAACCACATTGTCTTCATGTTCAAATCTGACTATCCTCCCGGGTTTCCTATTTCTATAAATGTATATCAAAGCCAAAAATGTTCTCTTTCCCACACTCTCAACAACACATATAGATTTGACAACCTTGTTATTATCTCTTAGTCCTATTCTCTATTCCCACTGCTACAACAGTGACTCAAGCCTTTATTTTCCACATTCATCTTATATCCACAACTACATCAGTCTCCTAACTGCTCTCCCTGCCTCGTTTCTGGTCCTTCTCCAGTGATTTTCTCATCAGAATGAGGTTTTAAACTACAAATATGAGCCTACAACTTCTTCAGTGGCTTTCACTGCCTGTGAAATAAGGTCATATTCTCAGGATATCACCCAAAGCCTAGTTATTCTGGCCCCTTCCCAGTCATATCTGCTGCTCTTCCACCTGAGGATCTACACCGCAGCTATTCCAGATTATAAATATTCCCGGAAATGTCTTGCCTGAAATGTTTGTTCCTTTGAATAGAACATACTTCATCCTCTTCTTTTACCTTCATAGTTCAGGTTTGTCTTTTAAGACTGACTTAGCTTAAGTGCCAACTGGCAAAGAAGACTAGGTAATGTAGTTCACAGACCAATATTACAGCACAATTGCTTTCCTGCTTCGACTTCTTCACCTTTCTGTCCCCTTCACCTCCAGGATAGGCAGCACAATCTCAACAAAGAAGTTGGATTTTTACAAAAGACAGAAATAAGTGTTCATTCCTGAAAGCTTCTATTTTTCACTCTGCAAAAACAACAAGGCAGGGAATTATTAAGGGTTTTTCTCCCTACTTGAAATCATACAGGAGAGAAAAATTACAAAAATATTGTAACTCAAAAAATTATCCTTTCTAGTGGCACTAATGCAAAGTAGGAGAGTGGAGTGAACATGGACTTTGGTAAAAGAAATTTCAGTGTACATCTTTGGAATGTCTGCATGGAATATAAACCAATGCCTTCTTCCTTTCTCTGCGAACTATTCCCAACCACGTGACTAAAGGAGTGGGACTCCAGTAACCATGTTTGTAGGGCATTACCTCCTCTCTGGGTCACTGTCGATTACTCCAGAAGTGGAAATCTTTCCTAACTTGAGCCAAATGAGATCTTCCCCCTAAGCATTTGGAATTGAGACTTAACCTGTAACATATGAACTTAGGAGTTGTGGGAGAGCTGGGCTTTTCACCACAGGCCTGAAGAGCAGAGAAAGCTGCTCTGAAGAAAAAGGTTATAAAAAAATGAAGCAGACACACAGAAAACAGAAAAAAAAAAAAAACAACCGAGAGAGAGAGACAGAAAACTGCCTTGATTTACTGATGTCTTCCAGCTTTCATTTTCACTTTTTCTTCAGACTGGTACAACTTTCATGACGTTAGGTTCTATATAATTATAATTATACCTCTAAATTTTGTTTGCTCTGTTACTTGCAACCAAAAAAGTCCTAAATAATACAGAAATAACTGGTTAAATTTCCAGAACTTATGAGCTTCAACCACATTCATTCATTTAATAAACATTTTTGAGTGTCTTCTATGTGTCAGGCACTGTGCGGGCACTGAAGATACAAAGATGAGCTCATCATTATCCTTGGACAAATCTCTAAATCTGAGCCTCAGTTTTCTCTTCTATTTAATAAGGAGACTAATAACAACAATGGTAATATCTGACATAGGGCAAAGTTCAAACGAGATCATATATATATGAAAGCACTTTGCCAACTGTCGATACCAGATGAATGTTATTTTACATTCATTTGCTATAATTTTGGCTTACTACCTTCTTTGTCATGTTTGTAATCTCTAGGATGAGAGTGTTCCCAATTTGACTTTCATCTCCAAAACTTGCTCTTACTAATAAGGCATGTTACTAGCTTATTTGCAGGTCAGTTGACTCCAGATCATAAAGCTACCTTCCTGTAAATGTGAGGACCTCCTCGGCGTCCTCAAAGATTGTCCAGGTGAGGCACAGAAGAAAGTTACCAGGCCCAGCTTCATCCAGTTTCTGATAAATCGTGCTAGAGGTTCCTTTGCTTTCCATATTTCTGTCCAGTTATCTTCCTCCTCTTCAAGGCCAACTAAACAAGATGCCCGGATTTTCTTCTTCACTCCACTCACTTTTATTTCCAGCTCAACTTACATATTTATGCCATAGGTTCACATGCACTCATGCATATATATATATACACGTATACACATATATATCCCTTTCCTGTTTTCCAGGTCCTGCCCCTACTTCAAATCCAAAGTCACCCAGCTGAATGACAAGATTCTCTGAGAGCAATTGTCCTCACCATCTGACTACTCACACACCCAAATTTCCCTAATATTTCTTTTCTGCTCCTTTTACTACTTTTCTTTAGTATACACGGGACTTGGGGTCATCTCTTCCATAAATTTTGTAGCACTGTCATTCTGTCTGTATACCACTCCCTTACTAAATTGATGAAAAGAAGCATGGGCAAAGAGATAGTTAAGTTATAGTCTAGGTCTGTAACTCTCTTCTGTGATTGTTTAATGAAAAGTCTGAAGGTCTGGTGAGTTAAGGTTTATTTAAGAAGTTCTTAAAGATTCCTGACTCTAACAGCATGTGTCTGAATCTCTGTAAAAATGTAACTAAACACTACTTGTATGGTATTATTACCAATATACACCCCGTCCCACATGTGAGTTTTTAAAAATATCTCCTTATAAGTTAATAGTAATCAAAAGCAAATCAAGCATTCACTAGACAGCTGAGCAACATACTTACTAATGGCCTAGTTCTTTTCTAAGAAGGTTATCAGTCTTCACTTTTCTTTCAAGTCTTATGACTTTTATCTATGGAACACATTTTAGCCACAACATTAATGAAAAATACATAGAAGACTCATGCAGATTTCAGATTACTAATCAACACACATAATTCATCACTAAGTACTAACCTAGCCTATCTTCTTAATGTACAGCTTAGTTAAAACAAGAAGAACTATAGTCTGTCTTGACTCCAAAGGGTTACTGCATCTCCAGAGAGGGATGGCTGTACACAATTTATTAACAGTAGGTTGCTGGTTCCCAAATGGTCTGTTACTGATTATAAAACCATTTGACTGTGATCATTCTGTTGCAGTGCTCAAAGCAATGCACATTAACAGAAGATGAATTCTTTCTTTTTTCAAGTATGCTTAAACAGTACAAATATAAACACTGAAAATTCCCCAGACTGATACAAAGCAAATATCACACTGGGTAAAGATTCTCCATATGGAACTTTGATGTGCAATGAAAACTTAAGTGCCACAATGTAGCACTCAAGTTTGCTTTCTGGAGAATACATCAGAGGGTAGGGTAAGGCACAGTGTCTGGTGAAAAATTCTCTCATCCTATTTACTCTGAAAGTACACAACCCTTCTGGTTTATGCTGCATTAGGGAGATCTTTTAAGGCAAGGAAGAGGTAAATCACCTTCAAATAAAAATGATTCTACAAAATTTCACCATTGTTTTCTGGAGACTTGAGTTATTATATCTGGGTACCAGTTATCCAACTATGAATCTCACTATCAGCCCTGAAAGAAAATTCAGAGGAGCCATTTTTTCCATATGCAGTTTCCTATTGAGTCCTAATCTCCAGGAACCTCTTCTGTCATTGGTACTGTTAGAACCCTGGGTACCCTGAAATGCCTCGAGGACCACCCATGAGATCAGAGAAAGCTGAGCAGGGAGGTCACTAGGCTTCTCCCAGCTCTTCAAGTAAAAAACCTCCACTTTTACATGTTTTGTATATTTGCACTTTGTTTTCCAAGAATGATTCCTGTGTCAAATAAGTTTGAAAACTGCTACTCTAAATAAAACAGTTGATCGACCCAATATATCAGGTCCAATATATGCCTCAGTTTACCTGGGGCCTCTAAAGATGTGACCAGGAAAAAAGCGCCATTAACTTCTGCCCACACATCGACTGCACCAGCTACTCATCACTGTATGTTGGAAACTTCAGTCCTTCACAAGTTTGTGGCACTTTTCTTTTGTGACTTTAATGTATTTAAATATATGACTTTTTAAATGTCTTGGAAATGAGAACCGTCTTTCCATATGTGAAAAACACTCTGGAAAACTTTTTTAATATAGTATTTTCTGTTTTATATCCCTATTTACTTTCAAAAAGATTCTGGAGCAGCAAATAATCATAAAATGGAAAAATAGCTTAAAAATTTCAAGTCCTTTCCCCCTCCCCCCAAAAAATTAGTAGGAGAGAAATGACATATTTAAAATTTTGAGGCACCCAGAAGGACCTGTTTAATTGTGAGATGAGTGACACTCAAGTCTGAAATAGTTGAGTGATTTTCCCAGATCATAAGAAGCAAAAATTAGAAACTGAGTTCTGTGCTACTGAACAATATCTAAGTTACACTAAAGGGGGAATTTTCTCTGAGGTAAAGCAGACCGTTATTTCAACCACTTCAGCCACTTACAGGTAAGAGAGTCCAAATGTTGATCACAAAGAGTTTTAGTTTTATGAAAATTCTTCCTTAGAGCCAGAGATGTGTTCTGATACTTTCTTTGTTCACTGGAGTAGCTTAATCTGGTTCCTTCTCTCCCCAATTTGCCTAAGTGTGAGGGAGTATCCCTATCTTATTCTCATCACCTTCCATATTATCCAGAACCCTGGACACGGATATGAGACCAGTGAAAGATGTTGTCCACTCAGAGTAGGTCATATAAGGAACTGAACACAATCCCAGGACACAGGCAAGCACCATTCCCGAAAGATAGTCAAGGATTCAGACAAGATGCTGTTCATGGGCTGTTCATTCTTCTGCTGTGAGAAGGACACTTCCTTAGCTCTTTGGCCCAGGTGGTGGACAGTCTTGCTAACATGGATCCATGCAGCTTTTGGATATCAGTTCAGTTTACACCCACATCCAAGGCTCTG
Organism: Tapirus indicus; assembly: GCA_031878705.1. NCBI lineage: Eukaryota > Metazoa > Chordata > Mammalia > Perissodactyla > Tapiridae > Tapirus > Tapirus indicus. The sequence continues at coordinate 33,576,545 of CM062935.1, forward strand.
CCAATTGGTGAGGTATAGCAGTCTGATTCCGTTTGATGACTATTCTCAGCACACTTTTCTGAGGAGGCCAGAATTGGCATTAGACCCTTTTGCAGATATTTGCTTTCTCTTTCATCTAACCTTCATGCTTGGATGCCCAAGAAATTTTGGAATGCCTTCCATACTTCTCTGGGAAGTTCAAGGCTGTCTCTTGCCTTCTTCCCAGACTCATGGTTCTACCAGCTCTACTATACGGCATTTGCAATTTGTGGTTGCCTTCTCTCTGGGCCTCATAAAGCATGTGAAATACAGGTTTTCTGTCCACTGAGACTGAGAGAGTTGGGATGTCTCTCATGCTTCCCGCATGGTGCAAGGGAAAAAGTCCACATCAAGGGGCAGGAGCAGGATACAGAACCCCCCACACTAACTCGATTGAATCCACACTAATTTTTCTCTCTCTCCTCCTCCCAAATTTAGAGGATCTATAATGAGTTTGGATGAGAGGGATGTGGACACAGAATACATCTGACTTTGATCATTCTAACTGTTTTCTAAAACATTTTATCTCACCCTTGAATTTGTTACCTTTTGTATTAGGATTCTCCAGAGAAACAGAAGAAATGAGATGTGTATATACATTGAGATTTATTTTAAAGAATTGGCACATGTTATTGTGAAGGTTTGGCAAGTTCAAAATCTGACGGTGGAGGCCGGCCAGCTGGCAACTCAGGAAAGAGTTGCTGTTCAAGTCCAAATGCAGTCTGCTGTGAAACCAGGAAGAACTGATGTTGCAGATGAAGTCTGAAGACACTCTGCTGAAGAATTCCCTCTTGCCTGGGGGGAAATCAGCCTTTTGCTTTGTTCAGCCCTTCAACTGATGGATGAGGCCCACCCACATTATGAAGGTCAATCTACTTTACCTAAAGTCCACCGATTTAAATGTAAATCTCATCCAAAATACACCCTCAAAAAAAATCCAGAATAATGTTTGACCAAATATCTAGGTACTGTGACCCAGATAAGTTGACACATAAAGTGAACCATTGCACATTTGAATCTAGAAGCAAAAAAATGTCATTTTTCTATTGTTTTCAAGTTTCAATTCTAATGGCTGTCTCTTGGGGCTAATGAAAGACCTCTGTCTTAGAAAAGAAAGAAATGATGGCCATGATTGGAGAGGAAGGGGAGAAGAAAAAACAGTCTATTTTATACTCATTGCACAAATATTTATTGATTACCTACCGTACACCAAGCAGTATTCTAGGCATTGTGTTTCAAATGATTACTTTGCCACATCAGTAAATATAAACTCTTTTTTTTTTTTCCTTCTTGAATTGTATTGATCTCAAATCTGGAAGCATGCCAAAGATATATATATTTTTTTTAATTTAAAGTTTTCTATCTCACTTCATAGATTTGTGGTACGAATTAATTCAAGTTCTTGATGTTGAGGGACCTTTACACTGTCAAGTAACTATTTAATTTCATTCCAAAACAGGACCTCCAGCTTTAGAATGTTATTAGCAAACCAAAATTATTTCCTAAAATATAAGACAAAATTAAAAATCTATAAACTGTGTGGAACTAGTTACTTTTCCCAGGAAAGTAAATTCTGGATTGTCATCTGGGTTCCTCATTTTCTTTGCTGTAGTGAACACTGGTAATGCATGGTAATTGTCCCCCTAGAAAAAATAATGCCCGGTCTTTAGACTCAAATGCTTGCATAGTAAATTGTTCTGAAATACCCGAAGAGGTATTTTATAAGTAATCTTTATAAGTAATTTCTTGAAATTGCATCTTTGGAGAAAATGGACTCCATCTAGGACAAATTTTGCCTATAAGTCTCTCACGAACGCTGCTCACTTTGGAAAGGTTCTAGCCCTTTCTGTCATCAATAAGGAGGATTGTCTTTTCAGGGCTGTTAGAACAAAGAGATTGTTTTCCCTCTCTGGGAAGCTACTCAGACAGGATTAAGTAGCACAATCCGATGGCCATAACAGAGACAGATGTGTGGATCATAGACAACGGATGAACTGGCTGAATGCTCGGAGATACCATGTCTATCACCAGTGATAGAGAACGCTTGACTGTTCTCAGAGGAAAACGAACGAAACCTGACCATTACTTACATCAAGAAAGCTTTAGGCCACTTCCTACTCTACAGGCATGCCGAGGCAGTGTTGGAGGAGAATTACTCAAAATACCTCATTGGGAGACTAAATCCATGCACAAAACTCTAACTTTTACCAATGGTTGTTATAAAATAGCAATTTTCAAACATTTCCTTTCATGACCTATAAAGCCTCCTTACTTAAAATTCCTCTAAACATAGACCTTCTACTAAGTAGATTGTGTCTTTTAGAAATAGGACAATTTTGAAACTTCATTTTTGACCTATGTTCCTGAGTATATGGTAACTGCTCAGGAATTATTTGTTAAATTGCTCTGAAGGCCTTCAAACTTTTCTGCCATGTTGTTGATTTTCCTCCATTGAAATTTCAACTCTTCTTCTTTTTTTATTCTTTCTATCATTTTAAGATCAAGGGAGTTATTCCAATTATTGGAGTTCCAGGCAGTCAGAGGCTGAGCAGCTATGGCTAAAGACACCCTCTCTGTAAAATAACTGTACTAATATCTTGTTAGATGGGCTGCTTTCGGTGTGCTTCTGTCATCTGTATTGGAAGAGAGGCAAGAGTTCAACACCAAATACCTTGAACTCAAATCATGGAATGTGCTGAAGCTATCTTCTGAGGGTAAGCTTCTTGTGAAGGGGCTTCCTTGAAATACATCTGAATCTAAAAATGTTATAACAGAATTTCTTAGTTGTATTAAGGGATTTTAATCTTAGTAGTTGTGTGACTCGTATACACTAGATAATTTAACGTAAGGCCCTAACTTCTTTTTCCAAAAAGTAAATGAACATCTCCATTAGTGATGCTTCGCTTTTCCATAGTGTCTTTACATAAAGAAAATGTCGTAATCACTTGTTAAGAAAATTAATTGTGAAAACTTAACACAAAGTGAGTTGTTAGAACTTTTAGTCTCACTGTGCAATGTTGAAACCACCTTAAAAACCAAATGTTTGAAACAGATTAGACTGATACTCTCAATATCTGATTTGATAGCTGGAGTAGTTCATATATTAATTGAACAAATGTTTATTGAGCAGCTATTATACACAGGCACAGACCTAGATGCTACTTCAGTTATAGTGATCAATAAAACAAAACCTCTTTAATTTCACTTTCTAGAGTTGGGGAAAGGGAAAAACAAGCAATCATATGAATAATCATAACATGAGATCATATTTAACGTACCGAATAGAGACATAAATGAAGTGTTACTACTGCTAAAATGAAGAAAAAGATGGAGAGTTTTAAAAGAGAGATAAAATTATAAAAAATTTCATAGATTAAATGACATTAGACTATACCTTGAAAGATACTAAACATAATATCTAGCAAATAATAGGAGCTTAATAATTATAAATGAATGAATGAGATTTTGATAGGCAGAGAGATGGGGGTGGAAACTTCTAGGCAGAATGAATAGTATTAGAAAGAGCTCAGAAGCAGGAAAGAACAAGGTAAAACTGGGACACAGAATAGTTGAGGTTATATTTATGATATTTAAAGGAGTAGAGTAAATAAATCTAGAAATGGCTGTTTGTAGAGGCAGTATAATGTAGGGCTTTTAATAATCATCTGAGGAATTTTTACTTAATTTGAGATGTAATCATCACAAGAATACAAAAATGGAAAAACTGAAAAATGGAAAACATTTCTAAATCTTTAAATTATTTCCAAATTTGCTCATGTTCAGTACTGTGAATTGTGATGTACATCTGAAAATACTATGGAATAAAAACTCTGAATGTTCTTACACTCAAGTGTCATAACTTATCCATGCTGCCCAGCCAATAATTTTCACTGTGCTCCTGAAATGTTTGTCCATTTGTTAAAATCCATGTCACTAATCTTCAGTGCAGCAGCTAATATTTTACAATTGATCAAATAGTCTTGGATATATATTCCAAATATGTGACTTAATAAAAACAACATAAAGATTTATACTCCATTTAATGTACTTAGCTAAACTCATGGGATTTCAAAAGAAGATAAAAAACAAAAGGCAACGTGGGTTAATGCTTGGTTATCTTTTGGTTAACTTATATGGCTTAGCAATAGAAGAACATGAAAGAGGAACCTTTGATAAAACTCAGTTGCTTTTTAAAATCCATAAAAGGCAGCTGCTTTTTGAGGAAGAACCATATTAACATTGGAATGTACAACTTTTAAACAAAAGCTCTTGTTAAGCTTCATTTGTAATTGACAGCCAAGGCACAATTTTTTGTGTGTGTCTGTGAGGAAGATTAGCCCTGAGCTAACATCTGTTGCCAGTCCTCCTCTTTTTGCTGAGGAAGATTGGCCCTGGGATAACATCCTTGGCCATCTTCCTCTACTTTATATGGGACACCACCACAGCATGGCTTGACAAGCTGTTCATGTGTCCGTGCCTGGGATTTGAACCTGTGAACGCTGGGCCGCCAAAGCAGAGTGCTCAAACTTAACTGCTATGCCACCGGACTGGCCCCAAGACAGAACTTTTTAAGTCTTGCCACTCAATGATGCTAGGAAAATAAACCTAGAGTAGGAAGACACTTTTTCTTTACTTACTACTTAAATGAAACTTCAGGGCCTTCATCCACCTTTCTTTAGGGACTTTAGTAGTTGAGAAAGAGCAGGCATGAGTCTCTGGGGCTCATTGATGACGGGTGCAGACTTGATAGAACAGAAGGCATGACTGAAAATTTGATGGATGTCTGGGAGTGTCCATTTTGTCTTAGGGTTCCTTCTGAAGAAATTTAAGTCAAATATTAAAGTTTCTATAATTTTCTCAAATGTATATCAGCATATTGATCAGTCCAAAAATTTCCTCTGGCAGTATGGTCATGAAATACTACATTACTAGTAGCCCCCAGGGGGCCTTGAATCTCTCTGGGAACCTATCACAAAAGGACCCCAGGAGGGTGAAGTGGCGGAATGTGAGCTGTGATAAGGTATGGCAGATGAAGAGTCAAGAGAAAACACAGAGGGTGGCTTAATGGTGGAAGGGCACTGACAAAGTTTCGTGACATTCAAACGTCTGGGACTAGATAATGATGGCTGATGATGGGACTTGGTCATCAACCACCACAGAACTGGGGTCACTTATTCACCAGGTACCGGCTCACCTATACAGCAGACTCTAAGACCAATCCTATTCTTGTCCAGGGGAAATAAAGGAGAAGGGGGCCATAACATAATATTAAATTAGGTTTTCTAACTTGTCTTTGTATGGCAGTTATCTGACACATTCCCTAGCCACATTTGTCTATTGTACTTCCTAGTACCCTTAAAACTGACTTTCTCTAGAAGTTCACCCAAGGTTCCAAGTTCTTCCCATGGAATTAGATCTCAATACAAGATTTCTGTTAGGGATACCTGATGTGGAAAAGGCCACCTGTCTACTGGATCTCTAACTGTTGCCTCTCTGGAACCTCCTCTAATGCTGAAGTCTACCTGCCTCACTCACAGTCCTTTGCTGGGTACCCAGGCACTGCTTGTGTTAGCTGATACTGGTTGCCAAGAGCCCCTGAGTTTCTTGACGATCTTCTCAAGTTCCTCACCTAAATAGGTCGCTTTGTCCCTTCTATGGGCTCTAACTTTCATTTGTCTAGGCCATTCTAAAGCGTACTAACATGCATTCTGTCTAGATGAGTAATATGCTCTCTAGCGAATATACAAATGATTAAGGCAGGAAGTGGTGACATTATTGCGTGTAAATACCAGAGATAAAATATGGTATAGGGAATTTGGTATGGATGGGACTTATCAGTGTTTGATGGCCACACAATCAACAAACTGATATTTGCAAAAAAATGTCTTAACTTTATTTTTCCAGAGCTTGAGCCTCTCTTCTGTCTGAGACAGAAATCTTAATCTAGTCACTTCCAAATATATTCATCAAATTCAGTCTTTTCAGTCACTTTGGCATTTAAAATTCACCTACATTCAGTGTTCCCCAACCTCACCCCTTTTCTCCCTGGAATTGATGATATGTTCCAGTGACTTATGTGAACACAGACCGTGGGAGACTTCTCCATCTACTTCTCAGAACTTGATTTACCTCAGCCCTATGTCGACTTCCTTCTCCAGTCTGATCCTTAGGTAACCCCTCTTCCACAATCCTTTGACCTGTAGCCACGTTCTACAACAATCCTCAACCTGGCTTCCCCTGCCATGAGCCACCCTTGCTCCGCACATCCACTGGTGTGCTCACATTTGTTTCAGCATGCTCTCTCTGTTTCTCTATCTCTGTCAGCTAATTTCTGAACCCTTTCTCATGAGCACAGGGAAGGCTGATGCTTTCGCCCACATCCTCCTGAGGCCACAGGAGGACAGGGATTGTCAGTGGGTGCTCACTTTTCTCTAACATGCTCCACAGGCATCTCTGCTCTGTTGTTTCTATCTCACACCCCAGTACATTTCTTTGGAGCGGGAGCTCCAGATGGGAGCAATGAGACCCCTTCTCCCCCTCCTCACCGATTTTTTTCAAATCTATCTGGGATCACAGAAATAGGAAAAATATAAATTCTTGCTTCCTTTCCTTTCTCCTTTCACTCTCTAGCTAGGGGAGCCTTTAGCTGATCTGGAGTTTGGAAGAGGAGAGTGAGGGACAGAAAGCTAATTGTGACTGCATGTTTTCAAATTTTTCTAAAGCTGACTCAAATAAAGAATGTAGCATCTTTATTCTTTGGTTCTTCTATTGGCAATCTCTAGTACCATGAATGTCCTCTAATCTAGCCACCTGAACCAGAGTTGCTTACTCAGTAAACAGAGATTTTAAAAATTCACATATTTTGTCAGGAATTCTATGGGCATTAAAAACAGCACTTTCTTGTATTCCTTATATATTAAGAACAGTCCTGGGTTCAGGATCATCTTGTTGAAGTGATTGTGGAAAGTGACTTGGGGGACGTGGGATATTTAATCTGGGTCTTGAAGGAAGGGGCTCTGGTGCTAATGGATGGGGAGATTAGATGGGACAAAAATTTAAGGCTCATTGAAAGTAAGTCCTGTTCTACCATGTTCTTGGGTATGTGCAGGTAGGTATGCGTGTTTTAACACCAGAATTTTTGTTCTAATTTTATGTATTTCCAATGATATTAGTAGACATTTTAATTAAAGAAAATTTAAAAAAATAATGAGTTAATGAAGCACATTTCTCAAGTCTTATTCTCTGATTTGCAGGAGCATGAGCAACTGTTGCCTCTGAATTTTTTTCTTTTCTCAGATACAAAAGACTCTATAAAATCACTTCCTCTAAACTTCCCCTCTGCTCCTTATGAATGATTGTTATTTCTGGTGCTGGTCCTTCCCCCAGTCTCCAACTTCCTCCTATATTGCCATTCAACACGTTTGTTTCGGTGATTAGGTGTTTATTGACTACCTGCCACCTGCCACCTCTGTACTAGATTCTTGAGATTCAAAGATGAAAAGCAAAATCTCTGCCCTCATGCTTACAGTAGAGCCCAAATAAGATATCCCATCCCAAACTCTCCTTTCTTTGACATTCTTGTTTCAATTTCTAGCATCATCATTCTCTGAGTCTAAAAACCATGGTGTCATTACTGACTCCTCTCTCTCCTTTCCCCCCACTACATTGTCATGTCATCAATATCTCCTTACCTCATCATGCCCTTAAAATTCCCGTGGCTATCACTTTAGGGCAAGCCCAATTTATCCAATGCCCAAGATAACTAAATAATGATCTAACTGGGCTCCTCAACCAAGCTCCTGTTTCTGATCGCACAAGTATGTCCAGCAGGATATTGCCAGATTAACCTTCCTGGAGTACCATGTGAGACATTCAGCTTGTGCTTTGATTTCCAATCTACTGCACAGCAAACATCTGTCATTTTCATAACTGTCCCTCATATTTTGAGTAGATTTCCAATAATTAGAGAAGCTCCACGTGATGAGTTCCGCTTCCCTGACATAAGAGTCAGATCTAAAATTCCATCCTTCCTTGCAGCTAGGAAGCAAGGGTGTGACCTGGGCTCCATCAATCCGACATTTTGCATAACTGATTGATTTGGAAGTGAACAAACTCTGTGTGAAGTTTTCATTTTTTGCTGGCGGTAGTAAGGATCCAAGTTTTGGTGATAGCAACAGTAGTGACGTTGGTTTCCCAATGATCACAAAGTGAAGTTCCTGGTGCAGAAGTGGCATGGGAGAGTGGGCAAATGCAGTAGCTTTTAGGTTCAGTCAGACCATAGAAGAGGCAGGAGTTTCTGTGACATTGTTCTGTTCTTAGAAGCTTAGCTTCAAGTCTGATTCCTAGCTCTCACAATAATCCCGTGGGCAACCCAATAAATACGTTTTGGGCATAATCAGCCAGAGTCAGCCTCTGTTGTTGGAAACGAAGAACCTTGATGATACCATTGTTTGCATAAGTAAGATTCCCAGAGATCTCCTCTCTCTACCCTACCCATTTTCCAGCTTTCTTCCCTCTTTTCTTCCTTTCTTCTCTAATTAATTATTGAGTGCTTACCATATGCCAACCTCCATTCTGGGTACTGAAAATAGAGAAGTTAGCAAAATAGATCAAATCCTTGTCTTCACAGAAATTACATTCTTACTCTTCTCTCTATCAGCTCCCAATTTCTGCCAAGTTCACTTACCCTTCATGTCCTGTATACACCACTTAAAGCCCCACCTTTGGATTGGATCGTGTTCAGCCTAGAACAATCTCCCCATGCCTCCTACCTATGTTTACCCTACTTTGTTGGTCCTGCTAAGTCCCTTCTTCTATAAACACTTTCCTCAAGTGCTTTATTTGAATTCTTCTCCTGCTGTCTAATCTTTTACTGAACTTGAATCTGACTCTTTCAGTACTTGGATTATATCTTACATTATTACTTATTGTTTAATGTATAGAGCCATCCTTCTACTAGATTCTAGGTTACTTCAAGGTGGGGACTGTGTATTATACCTTTTTGAGTGGCAGTATTTGGCCCAGGGCCCTGCACCCACTATGTGTTTGAAACAGAATGGCGAAGACCTCTCTACTTGTTCTATTGCTGTCATCCATTCTGACATGATACTGGCAAGTGAAGCCCACTAAAGTTCTGAGGTTCCCAATTCACTCTCAAGTAAATTTCAGATTCCTGTACTGGAAATTCAGAGCCCTCCACAATTTGGTCCCAAGTTCCCCTTCTGCTGACAATGCTCACAAGCCTGATTTTCTTAAGAAGATTCGAAATTGTATGTTATTTTTCTTTCCAACCAGAAGCCAATCATTTTCAGAATTTTTTTAAAAAGCAAATAACTCTCAATATAGACATTTGGAAGATTTCACTTGTGTGTGTGTGACCATCTGTGTACCTAGTTTTGTGGTTGCTCTGTATATCATTTTATATTATAAAAGTCCTTAAAATAGGAACACTACTCATTTTTCTGATTCATATATTATGAATGAGAGGAAAGAAATGGAACTTTGAGGGGTGGAGGGAAAGATGAAATTGCAGCTTTTGATTATTTAAACAGCATCTTTTGTATAAGAATGACTTTGAATTGGGTTAGAGTGAGTATCTCATTCACTGTTTTCCACTATTTAGTGTATGTATTCCTAAATAACAAATTACCGTGCACTTAGTGGCTTAAAACAATACATATTTATTATCTCACAGTTTCTGGGTGTCAGAAGACTGAGCAGGGCTAGATGATTTCTCTGCTTAGGATCTCACAAGGCTGACGTAAAGGCACTGGCCAGGTGTTCTTATCTGAAGAGTTGACTGGAGAAGCTCAATTCAGGTTGTTGGCAAAATTCATTCTCTTGTGGCTGTATGACTGAGGGCCCCATCTTCTTCCTGGCTGCCTGCTAGAGGCTGCTGTCAGGTCTTACAGGCTGCCTGCCATTCCCTGCCACATGGCCCTCTCGACAAGTAGCTTACAACATACCCGTTTACTTGTTTAGTGCCACCTCGGGAATCTCTCACTCCAGTCTACTAAAATAGGGCCTTATATAATGTAACTGAATCAAGGAAGTCACATCCCATCTCCTTTGTCACATTCTGTTGGTTCCACCTGTACTCAGGGAAGGAGATTATGCAAGGATATAACGTGTGGAGAGTCATCTTAGGGTGTATCTGCCACAGTGGACACTTGATCAAATTTTTTCTTAAAACTGTGAATATACTTTGAAAATTAAGGATACTGTAGTAAGCAATGCAACTTTCACATTGTGATTTCAAAGGTAAAACTATTGCATTGTATAGAAAGGAATATATCCTATTAATTCATCTGGTTTACTGTGGCTCAGAATGATGAATGCCCTCTCATATTTAATTGATCTAATTCCTTCTCCAGGCTGATAATATTTTTACTGCCAATTTTTAATTAAATTGTTTCTCTCAGGCCTCCTTGACCTCTGAGTGCTCAGTTCTGAGGACTTGTCTGGAAGCCCTCATCTAAGTAATGGTGTCTACCAAATTCAGAACAAGTCCTTTGCACTATGACAGTAAATACAGGCAAAATATTCTAGACTTCCTAATATACTGACCCAGCCAGAATTATGAGTTCAAAAATATAAAGTTTGTCACCCTATTCTTGGATCATTTCCCTACAGAGAGGAAAATAAGCTGTAGGAGGACTGTGTTTCATAGCATCAAGCAACACACTGACTCAAACAGAGCTCAGTAAATCCTATTGGCATAGCTTGAAGAGTGGCTGAGATTGAAACACCATTTCCACCAGAGGTGATACTTCAGTTCTGCCACTCAATGAATTCCTGGACAAAGAGGTAAATAAATGGTTAAATTTAAATGTCCTATGTGCATTCATTCCCCTAGATCATGCCCTTTTCTGCCGGAAGAGAAGATACTGGGATAAGTTTTTCTTTTGTAAATATTTCCTATGTAATTAAATATCTTGCCTTAGAAACTATTCATAGTATCTGGTTCAGAGCATCCTGTTTAACAGAAAGTACAGTATTCTGATTAAACACCCTTGAGTTGACCATAAGGAAAACACATGTCAGTTATATCTTTTCCTATCTAGCTACCCAAAGAATTATAGAAGTGACCCATACAGTTCTGGCCATATACTTTGCCTGTAATATACAGAACAAATTAATATTACAACTTTTATTTCTTTATCATGTTTTAAGTGTACTCACCTCTGATCATTTTCATTACAACAGAGATCTACAAAGATAATGAACAATTAGTTTCTTCCTGAAAGGAAATAACAAGTTTCCATGAAAACTTGGTTAAAGGACCTCAGTTGAGTAATATGTCCTTACAACTTAATTTTCCTCTACTGGGCCAAGAAAATTAAATAAACCAAGTTTAATGCTGTGTCTATAAAAACCCAATCTGATATTTCTGGATAATTATACAGCTAAAGCCATCTCTGACACTTTCCTCTGTTTTCCTTTGTGTTAACACTTTTTCATCATTTATTAATTTACTGATAATAATGATGACAATTATGATGATGATAGATAATATTTATTGAGCACCTACTATTTGCTAAGCACTTAAGCCAAGTACTCAACATGTATTATCTCATTGAGCTTCATAGTATTGTATAATGATCCCCACTTTACAGATGAGAAAACCGAAGTTTAGAAGTTAATAGTATCTCCAACAGTCATACAGGTGGCAGATCCAGGACTCAGACCCAGGTCATTCTATCATCAATGTATATTGGCCTCTATACCCTATTGTATCACCATATCTTTTTAGTGGTTGAATTATGAATCAATAATATGTTATTCATAGAAAAATATATGAATCTCCAACATGTGTAAGCTGGAAACATTTACCACTCTGTGTACAGTTACTACAATATCTATTTTCCAAAAATTTGATAAAATTGCCACAAATATGGCACCGTATTTGACAATGTACCAGATTGAAGTAATTTTAGCTTCAAAATACTTGTGTAAGATATGATCTTGTTCTCATGGCTTAACAGAATGTGCATGTCTCCCATTTGATATGATGCTTTCCTTAAAGGTGTTAATGTGTATTATGGTCGTTTTGTAGCAATCTCCCTAGAAATTTAGTGGCTAGATACAATTGCATGCATGTTACCAATAAAATATCTACAAAGAGATGCATATTTTGCAATATAAACTGAAGAATGAATATTGACTATCACAATAGCAACATCGTTCTTAATATCTTGTCAAGATTATAATCATCTTAAATGGGTCGATAAAACAGAGTAGCAAGATGATATTGGAGGCTGTATTAGTTTTCCAGGGCTGCCATAACAAAATATCACAGACTGTGGCTTAAGCAAAGAAATTTAGTTTCCCAAAATTCCAGAGACCTGAAGTCCAAGATCAAAGTGTAGGCAGACTTGGTTTCTCTTGAAGTCTCTCTTGTTGGGTTGCAGATGGCCGTCTTCTGCCTGTGTCTTCACATGGTCTTCCCTTTGTGTGTCTGTGTCCTACTCTCCTCTTTTTATAATGACACCAGTCATATTGGATTAGGACCCACCCATATGACCTCATTTTAACTTAATGACTTCTTTAAAGTCCCTATCTCTAAACAGAGTCACAATTTGAGGTACTGGGGGTTAGGACTTCAAAATATAAACTTTGGGAGGGACACAATTCAGCCCATAACAGAGGCATATTCTGATGTCTTCCCAGCAAGTAATAAAAACACTCCATTGGATTGGTGCCAAATAATCCTTCTCTATTCTTGGGAATTGTCACATTTGTCAATTTTCAATAAGTTATTTCAGAAAATAAAAGAGTAAAAATGCTCACAGAGAAGTAACACTTTCTACCCCTCAAAAAAAAAATCAGAAAGTGGTTAACTTACAAAATGCAAAAATGTTTTCTTCTAAATTTCAGTAAAGTACTCTAGAATCCATCTCATACTATAAAGTAAATGATTTTGACAAATTGTACAAGATCAGTTTTGGTAAAGAAAATCATATTTTTTCCTATTGAGTTTTATTATAAAGTAGAGATTTGTCTCATGGACACCAGGGACTGAATTACCTCTATCTTCAGAAAGAATCTCAGGCCAGCCATTGCTTATCTCTTGCTTTTGGATCAGCTCCATCTACCAACCCTTCAAATAAGCAAGCGATAAGTAGCAGTGACCCATGTGGCTCCTACATTGCATAGGGATTACAGATTTGTTTAGTTTTGCAATTAACACATAGTACAGTAGCCCTTTCTGAAATTTGTGATTGGGGCTCCACAGACCCAATTATTTGCTAATTCGTTCTCATTTCTCACTTTGAATAGAATTTGGCAAAGAACTTGTGGTAGCAACTTAAGTTGAAGACGGGACTTTTGACAGCATTATGTAGTGATAAAGAAGAGGGCAGGATGAATATTTTTAAATGTCATAAACCAAGGGTTATTATTAATCATTTTTTAAAGCATGGACCACTTTGAGGAATTTATGAACGCTACAGAGGCTCATTTGCCCACAACCACCCAAAATTTTACACATTTTAAAGAGTTTAAAGATTTCTTGAAAATCAGTGGACCTCAAATTTTAAAATCTCTTTTATTAAAGAAAAGAAAAGGTTTGGAGGCACCAGTCTCAGCTCAGGGACACAGAGAGTTGGCAGCAACCCAACTCCTGATTAGATTAACACTAGCCTCCCCACTAATGGCCTAGAAGATGGTAAAAAGTGTTCATCTCAAAGTATGGAAACAAGTTACTTCTGTCCCTACTACTACATAAGATGCCTGACTTTCAACAGAAAATGACAAGGTATACAAAAGGTAAAAAAACAAAAACCTTTCAAGACATGAAGCAATCTTCCAAACCAGACTCAGATATGATGCAGATGTTAGAACCATCTGAAAGAGAATGTAAAAATAACTGTGATTAATATGTCAAAGGATCACATGGCAAAGGTGTGAACAAGATGCAAGATGTTTCTATTTGTTCCATCTGTTCTTTGTTTCAGTTAAAAATATTTTTTAATTTCCTTAAATATTTTCTCTTTATCCCACTCATTTAGAAGTGTATGATTTAATTTTCAAATATTTGGATATTTTCAAATAATTTTCTGTCAGTCATTGGTTCCTAGTTTAATCCCAATAGATCCAAGAATACACGTTGTGTGATTTCTATTCTTTTAAGTTTTAAAAGGTTTGTTTTATAGCCTGGAATATGGTCTATCTTGCTGAATTTTCCATATGCTTTTGAGAAAAATGTATATTCTGCTGTTGTTGGAGTGTTCTAGAAATGAGTATGAGGGCAAACTGGTTGATACTGCTTTTCAGATCATCTATATCCTTCCTTATTTTCTGCCCTCTCCTTTCAATTACTGAGAAGGGTGTTAATATCTTCAAGTAAAGTTGTAGATTTATTTTATTTAATCTTTCAGATTTATTGGTTTTCTTTCACGTATTTTGAAGATCTTTGTTATGTGAATACGCGTCTAACATTATTATGTCTTCTTAGGGAATGGTGCCTTTCTCAGCCTTCTAGGGAAAAAATAAAGAAGCATAGAAGATCTGTGTAATCATGAGGTTGACAAAGAATTTTGAGACACAGCACCAAAAGCACCAGCCATAAAATAATAAAACTGATTAATAGAACTTCATGAAATTTTTCTCTTCAAAAGATATGCTAAGAAATAAAAAAAACAAGCCACAGAGTGGGACAAAATAGTTGGAAAACATGCATCTGATAAAGAATTTGTATATACAAATATATACAAAGAATTCTCAAAATTCAACAATAAGAAAACAAACAACCCAATTTTTTTAAATGTGTGATAGATATGAACATACACTTTGCCAAAGAAGAAATGCAGAGGGCAAAAAAGCATATGAAAGGATACTTAATGTCATTAGTCACTAGATAAATGCAAAATAAAAACACAATGAGTTATCACTACTTATCTATTATCATGATAATATAGATAGCATTCAAATGTATAATACTAAGTATTTACCCAAGTGAATTGAAAACATATGTTCACACAAAAACCTGTATGTGAATATTCATAGCACCTTTATTCATAATCTCCAAAAACTGAAAACAACTCAGGTATCATTTAACCAGAGAATGAATAAACAAACTGTGGTATATCCATACAATGGAATACTACTCAGAATTAAAAAGGAATGAACTATTGACCCATGTAATAACAGGGAAGAATTTTAAACACATTTTTCAAGGTAAGAGAAGCCAAAACCAAAAGGCTACATATTTTATGACTCCATTCATATGACATTCTTGAAAAGGCAATCTAAAGTGATACACCTCAGATCAGTGGTAATCAGGTGTTGAAAATGAAGGAGGGGTTGACTACAAAGGAGCAGCATAAGAGAATTTTGGGTGCCACGGAATCCTCCTGTATGGTACTATAGTGGTAAATACGCAACTTGATGTATCTGTCAAAACCCATAGAAATATACGCCACTAAAAGTGAATTTTACTATAGCCAAAATTTTTAAAAATCAACCACACTATCGGGAGACCCCCAGACAGAATGCAGACCATGACAGTCATACTATGTAAAATGTTCACATTAGAGGAAGCTGAGTGAAGACTATTTGGGAACTCTTTGTACTATCTTGAAACTTTAAAATTACATAAAAATTAAAAAGAAAAATCTACCTGTGGCTGGCCCAGTGGCGCAGCGGTTACATTCACATGCTCCGCCTTGCCCACCCGGGCTTTGCAGGTTCGGATCCTGGGCACAGACCAATGCACCGCTTGTCAAGCCATGATGTGGCAGCATCCCATATAAAGGAGAGGAAGATGGGCACAGATGTTAGCCCAGGGCCAGTCTTCCTCAGCAAAAAGAGGAGGATTGGCAAAGGATGTTAGCTCAGGGCTAGTCTTCCTCACACAAAAAAAACCAAAACAACTAAACAAACAAAAACTATCTGGTTGCATCACTATCACTTAATATAACATCAACTTAACACCAAAAGGAAAAGGAAGATATAATCTCACAACAAAGCAAAGTTTCTAAAATTTACTAAATGTAATGTTTAAAACAAAAAAAGGTTTTGGCCATCAATGAAAACTCCAAAAGTATCATTTTTCCATTCACTTTCCTGACACACTTTATTTATTTATTTTATTTAATTAAAAATTTTTGTTGATGGGGCCGCCCGGTGGCGCAGTGGTTTAGTTCGCGCTTGGCAGCCCGAGGTTCGCGGGTTCGGATCCCGAGCGCCCGCCGATGCACTGCCTGTCAGCCATGCCGTGGCGGCGTCCCATATAAAGTGGAGGAAGATGGGCACGGATGTTAGCCCAGGGCCAGTCTTCCTCAGCAAAAGAGGAAGATTAGCAACGGATGTTAGCTCAGGGCTGGTCTTCCTCACAAAAAAAAAAAAAAAAATTTTGTTGAGGTAACACTGGTTTATAACATTATGTAAATCTCAGGTGTACATCATTATATTTCAGTTTCCGTGAAGCATACATCATGTTCACCACCCAAAGTCTAATTGCTGTCTGTCACCATATACACATGCCCTTTTACCCCTTTCATCCCCCCTCCCCCCTTCCCCTCTGGTAACCACCAATCTATTCTCTGTATCTGTATGTTTGCTGTTGTTGTTGTATCCTCCACGTATGAGTGAAATCAAAAGGTGTTTGTCTTTCTTGGTCTGACTTATTTCACTTAGCATAATACCTAACACATTTTAAATAATCATTTAAAGGGTATCTGTCTAGGAGATGCTTAGGAAAGATTTATAAATGAATAAATGAGTTAACAAATACTCAAATTCAACTCATCATCTTCCCCACAGACCAGTGCCTTCTTTTAATTTCACAGTTCTCATACCATGGTTATTGCTCTTCCTTCCACTGGAAAATGCTTTTCCTGTCTATTCATAGAAATCCAGCCATCTTAGTTCACATTTCATATTCTTCATAAAACTTTGCCTGATTGCCTGAAAAGTGAATGTAAAACTCCATGCCATTTTTTATGAACCTCTCTTACGGATTTCATCACATCTTATTTATTGCCTCTTTTTGTTTTGTTTTGTTTTGTTTTTTTGTGAGGAAGACCAGCCCTGAGCTAACATCCGTTGCTAATCTTCCTCTTTTTGCTGAGGAAGACTGGCCCTGGGCTAACATCTGTGCCCATCTTCCTCCACTTTATATGGGACGCCGCCACGGCATGGCTGACAGGCAGTGCGTCTGCGGGCGCCTGGGATCCGAACCAGCGAACCCCGGGCTGCCAAGTGCGAACTAAACCGCTGCGCCACCGGGCGGCCCCTATTGCCTCTTTTTGTACAGTTAAGTAAAATGAAAACAGGGGCTATGATTTATCTTTACTTTTTATATTCCTTACTGGACCAAGAAAAGTGTCTGACATGTGGCCATAAAGCAATAAATACTTCCTGAATAAACAGAAAAATGAAATATCAATGGATGAATAAGTGAATATTGACTAAATTGTGATGGGGAAGGAAGTGAAGTTTGGACTAGAGTTTTATTACCGTTAAAACTCAATTGTTCCAGGGCCGCCTGGTGGCGCAGCGGTTAAGTTCGTGCTTGGCAGTTCGGGGTTCGCGGGTTCGAATCCCGGGCACCCGCCAAGGCACTGCTCGCCAGCCATGCTGTGGTGGTGTCCCACATATAAAGTAGAGGAAGATGGGCACGGATGTTAGCCCAGGGCCAGTCTTCCTCAGCAAAAAGAGGAGGGTCGGCAGTGGATGTTAGCTCAGGGCTGGTCTTCCTCGCAAAAAAAAAAAAAAATTGTTCCTTCTCTCCTATGAAGAAGACAGAAGACTATTAAAGAAGAAAATTAGCTTAATAGTGAAGAACACCAATGTGATATTCACAAAGTCCTCTGGCTACTGGACCTACTAATTTAGTCAAAGGCACATTGGTGACTATAGAGCTTCTTCAAGGAGCTACCATGACAACAAAAGGAGACAACCAGTCTCCTTCAGTCCTTAGAGCCAACTTTGCAAGCTCAGGCAATGGCTATCTTGATTCTTAGGAATATAATATCTTCCATCAGTTTCCATGTACTGAAAAAAAAAAGAATTATAAAGACACTTGCTTTATCTATTTTACATAAAAGAAACTAGACTGTACAGAAAGAACAGTAGAGAATTTACCTCAGATAATAGCAGTCTCAGTAAAAAAGCACCTGCTGACCCATACAAAATTAAGACATCACATGGCACATACATTCAAGATACACATCAAATTAAATTCTAATACTCCAAATGACACTCCTCTTTATTAAGCATGACTGAAAGCAAGAGCCTATGAGTGACAGGTATTTTCCTATGTAGCCATAGGTAAAGGATATTTTATGGCTGAAACATCTTTTTAACATCACATTGAAAGTTCTAAACAAAGCATGCCTGCATTTTTTTTCTTTTAAAAAACCAAGTCTTTCTCAATGTTATTTTCCTGCTGTGAAATATTTTGCATAGTTACACAAAATTATTTGAAAATTTTTCATTTAAATGGACAGATATTGCCTAAAATCATTCATGAACACAAGAGAAATTAGGTACCCTCGGTTACTTCTGCTACTTTGTTCACATGCACGTCATGGCCCTAGAAACTACCCTTATTCATGTGTTGGCTAAAGTTAGAGAAGAACTCAATGTTGAAATACCAATAATCTACCTATATGTTATTCAATTTTGCCTTTAAAATATTAGATTTAACATTTCCATACTCACCTCTTACTCTTTTCATTTTCCCTCAGATAAAAGACAATAGAATTTTTTAAAATTCAACTATATATGGCATTACATTGGATATAGATTCTCTGGAGAGCCAAACTCTTTATTCAAAACTCATTGCCTGGTATCATTTAGGTAAACTTTATTTTATGGCCCTGGGCACATGTGCAAAAACTTACTTTCATGGCTGGATTGTAATATTTTATGCATTTAGCCAGCTCTTTAAATGGCTATCTATGTTGTAGCTTTCTCCCAACTTACCTCTACTTTAAATCACTGAAGTCTCTATACGCATCCTCAAGGGTTATAATATTTTTCACTAATAAATCTAGAATACACATGTTTATCCAAATTTTGGGTTAATTTACATTAAATGTGTAATTATTTTTTAAACTCCTATTCTAAACACGTCTGAGCCCTCACTTTAAGAAAAACTGCATTTTGAAAAACGAGGAGAGTTTTTTTAAAGGAAGTCTCTAGTGAATTCTTTTGCAAAGTGAGTAATCATATTCTAACTTATCTATTTTGTAAGTTGAGAAACAAGATTCTTGTTTCTGTATCTCTGGTAGAGAAGATGAGAATGAGGGCAAAGAGCGTCTCTTGGATGGCCCAAGAGGAAAGGGTGAGATGAGAGGAGAGGGCAGCAGCCCGGGCTCTCCCCCTGGAAAGTTAAATGTCAGCAGGGTTAGGCCTTGCCAATATAAATACAATCACAATGATGGTATAAAAAGACATGCGTTTTCACCTCTATTGACTTTTCACGTTCATGGGATAATTATTGTAACATTTTCTTAAAGGGCAAAAAGCTTTTGATGATGAATACATCTCATTACATGGAATTTTACGTGTAATCCTTACATGAATCTCATTGTAATTCAATGGATGAATTACGTGTTAATGCTAGCATAACAAGCCTTTAACCTATTTGACTTAATTACAGGCATATCATCAGATTTACTGAGAAAAGGTTTCTTCCCTATGCTCTAAAAAGTCTTTTCACTTTTTTAACCCTTTGGTTAAACATTTGGAAGGTAGTATCAGCCTCTGTTACTCACAATCTGTATCTTACTACCACATCCTATAGACTTCACCTATAGGAATAGAAAGGATTGAATAGAGAGCACGTCATTTTGCTTAACTATGTGAATGTCTATCTAGATGTTGGGGGCTCCCAGTATGCCTGGACCCTTATGAGCAGGACCTTTTCCAAATCAAGGGATGTGGTGAAATAGAATGAACTTGGGTTTGGAGTTGGAAATCTACTTCTGACATTCACTAAGAGGGTAGCTTTAGAAAAGTCAATTAACCAGCATGAACTCCAGCTTTCTTTTCTGTTAAATGGAGATATTATACCCACCTGCCTACTCACAGGATTTTGGCGAAGACCTAATGATATAATGTAAGTGGTGCTTAGAACAGTGTTGTGTAAAAAATAAAACATAGTACAACTAGAGTGTATTAAAGAAGGAGGAGGAGGAGGAGGAGCAGAGAGAGGAGGAGAAGGAGGAGAGAGAGGAGGAGAGGGAGGAGAAGGAGAAGAAAAAGAACAAGAAGCCAGTCAACAGTATTACAACAAGCCAGCACTTGAAAGAGCATTAGTAAATATGAAATGCATGTACATACAAAAATAGGGAATGCATAGAATACCCAAGGAGCGCATAACAGGGCTACCCAACTCAGAGAAGGGTTCTCAGAGCAAGCAACAACTAATCTGAGACTTGAAGGATAAGTAGGAAAGAATTAGAACAGGAATTGTGTTGATGGTGAGGTGAGTATGAAGGTAAGAAGTTGCAGAGTCTTCTCTGATTATATCTCTGATAGAGATTATAATTTGTGCCTCAGGACCCAGTAAATTTTTATTGAATGAATGAAAGAGAGAGTATATTTGATCAGAGAGTGCAAGATGAGAAGGGCTGGAGATGAGGGTGAGAGGGAGGTGGAAGTATGGCATCATGGAGCTCACTTTTATCATGGTGACTCTGGCTACTACATGAAGAGAACTATGGAGAGGGTAGGAGTAGGGAAACTAGATGGGAGGCTATTACAGTGATTCCATGGACTTGGAGAGACAGAAAGGACTCACCTATTAATTGGTGTGGGGTCTGAGGATTGTCTGAGGAAAGGGTTAAGAAAACACTGACATCCAGATTTAACAAGGATGGAGACACCGAGCCGGAGATTCTAAACCTCACCCCCAGTTACAGGAGCATATGGGAAGAAAGGCCAAAGTCTTCGTGTGTCTGCAGACACTTCCTGAAAGAAGTTCCCTTAGCTGAGTCCTGAAGGACGAGGGGGAGTTCACCAGGGGAACAGTCTGAAGTGGCAGAAGCACTTATTTCTCACGCACCCCCGGCTCAGCAGGGGTAGGTTTGCTTCAGGCTATGGTGGCTGCAGTCTTCTTGCTGAAGGTCTGTCCTTTGACTGGGGCAGCTCCCCTCCACTTGTGCTCTTTCTGGAGCCTGGGCTGAAGGGGCAGCCCTTACCTGGGAGAAGCTCTCCTCATGGCAATCGCAGAGGCACGAAAGGGCCAATGGAAACATGCAAGGCTTGGAATCATCTTGGAACGAGCATGCTATCACTTCTGCCCATGTGCCATAGGCCAAACCAAGTCATACGACCAAGGCCAAAGTCAAGGGGCCAAGGGGAAAGGAGTTGCACTCTGCCTTTAGTGGGAGGTATTGCAAAACATTATATAGCAAAGAGCATAGATACAGGGGCCAGGGTGGGAGGCAGTAAAGAAGGGGCTCAATAATTTCATCTACCACAGGAGCATCTGTATGAACCTCCAGAGAGAACCTGCATGAACAAAGAGTATTTGAGGTGATAAACCAGAAATCAGTTTAGTTTGGCTTTAGAGCACGGTGGAGGGAGGAAAGAGTGAGAAATTGGGATGAAGAAAGGTTGGCAGGGACTGCATGAAGGCCTTATTTTCGGTTATGTGCGATACCAAGTACTACAATGCAAACAAGCATAGGGTGGTCTGGGGGCAGATGGGCTTGTAGCCCATTTTGGGGAGTTTCTGTGGAGATCTACCAGGAAGAGAGAGTGGCATGGGCCAGGACTGTGGAATTGCAAGCCCGTTAACAAAGCTGGAGGCACCGACTGAAGGCATAGTGTCCCTGGGGCCCTGTAATGCATAGTCTAGCAGAGTTTATACTTAAGCAAAGTAGACAGACTCTTCTGTCGTGATTTGGTGGATACTGGGAAAGGTCCTCTACTCCTCAAAATAACCCATGAACACATCTAGAAAGTCAGTGGAGTTCAGGGTGTGTTGCATAAAAACAGAGAAGAGAGCAGGGAGTCTGGCTTCATGCTGGGCTGAGCCCAGGCCACCCCATGGCAGGTGCTCCGATGGGATTAAACTGTTTGTTCTCCTATCAGCAGGCTAGCTAATCCTCCAAATGCTTGCCAGGGATATGCACACAGTAAACACTCTGCTCTCTGAGAGTTGTCCCATCAAAAACCAAAAAAGGAGAGAGTTGACTCCCCTCCCTCCACTGAGCACCTCTCTTAGTTCCCTTTCTCTGCAGTTACCAGAGGTGATAATTGATCTCCCAAGATGATGCCAGATTTCACAGAGGGTTTACTAATTCCTCCCCTTTTTATCAGCCAAGCAAAAATACTGTGTGTCTGTGTGTGTGCGTGTGATTGAGTGAGGCCAACAAACTCCAGAGAGTTGCTTGAGGTCACAGAGTCAGTGGCTCAATATGGATTAGCAAAGCCTCATGCCCTATCTGGCCCCCAATCCTTTTTATCTAACCACAGAACAAGTTGCCATATGAAGAAAATATAAAAAGCATTAACCTCTGATAAGTTACATTTATTTTCTTGTGTATTTGGCATTTATTTTGGATGTTTCAATTTGTGTGGCTTAGTATATAGAGTTCTGTATGTTGTCCTCTGAATTCTGGGTCTTTTATTTCTGTTGGCATTTCCCTTGTTCTTTAGTTAAAGTTACTGTTTCCCATTTCAATAAAAGTTGTCTCAAAAGCTGTCCTTGGCTTTGGTGTCACCACACTGTGGAATTTAGCAGAATTTTCTCCACTCCACACTAAATTGGAAAGTCATTTCAGCATCAGCCGTTCTTGATCAACTGATTTGAAAGTTTCCTGGGAGAACAAAATTATTTTAACTACGATTTCACATATTTTCTCTGGTCATTTTTCTCTCTGGTGAAAGTCTCTGACCTTTAAATATGTCCTAACCTGTTCCCCACTCACGACATAGTTGGTGTCTGCTTAAATCTTTGGTGCATTTCATGTCTGTGCATGCTGGAAGCTAATTTTCTTTGAAATTCAGAGCTGTTGACTTTGGTGTGGTAGCACCACAGGCTGGACACAGTGGTCTCAGAGCCATCGAGAGGCCACTTTCTGAAAACAACAGAAATGACCCCCAGAAAATAAAGGGCGGCACTCGATGCCATCTACACAGCCCATACATATCTGCTTTGCACTAACTGCCAAGCATATGTGGTGAGATTCATAGACTGCCTGAGTACAAATGAGCATAAAGATGAACTCAATTCCCTTTGCCACACCATTTTTTCCAAAACACTGAAGTCCACTTGAGAAATATGAACAGTTCTCTATTTCTAAAGATTACTGTTTAAATGATCATGCCGAGCTGGACCAAACAAACAGCATCACAATTTCCAGTAATGTGGGTTATCATAAAGTATCTGGGTTTCTAAATTGGAAGGAAAATCACTACATGCAATTGTGATGACCCAGTCATTGGTGAGCTTCGTGGCTGTCCACATCTAAGGACATTCCTGCCTACTGTGCTAGCAGGGCTGGCACCAGAGTGAGGTGGTCGCCTGGGGTGCAAAATTTAAAGGGGGGCCAAAAACTCAGTAGTCAAGATAAATATTTTAATGCAATATTTTAAAAACAAAAATTAGTGCAAAAAAATCCATGATGAACAAAATATCAAAACTGATTGATCAAAGTGGATTGATTGAGAAGTACCTGCCCTTCAGACAGGAATGATATCACAAGATGGGCAGAAAGGGCAATCAATTTGAAATGCATGGGTACTGGAGCAACATTCTATATGTTCCAAGGGACTTTACAGAGAGAGGGGGAGAGTGAGAGAGAGAATCTATGCTTATTCAGTGTTGTGTTTTATCTACCTTAGATTAAAGGAGACTGGAAAACTGGAGAAGAAGAGAAAGCCTATAAGAAAAGGAAAAAGAAGTTTTAGAGCTGCTCAAGGCCGTCTGATCTGTTCCATCTACTTAAGGCCCCCTACTTTGAAGAGAAGATGACATTCTCTGGCTTCAATCCATGCTCCGCAATTGGCTTCATCCCTTTATTCATCAGCATCGTATCCTGAGAACTATCATCATGTTCTTGCCATAACTCGGTGCTCACTGAGGACCTGGCTTTCAGGCCAAGGGGACATGGGAAGTGACAACAATAGCAAAATATAGGCAACAATAGGCAAAAATATCTGACCTAAATTATACTGAGAACCATCTTGTGGGATAGATTAACCATTAAAATTGTGTTTGGAGACAGTGGAGAAAATACATTAGTTATGAAAAGATCGGGTGTTATAATGTGCGCTGCATAATATTCAAGTGTGAAGTGTTATCCATCACAGTCATTGGAATGGGGAAAGCACACACACAGAAGCACCGCCTAGAGAGAGGGAGCCTCTGAGCAGAGGACAAGCATGCGTCCCATGTGGGTCCAGATGAGGCCACTGTGTGGGTGCTGCATGATATTTTATTAATTTCCAGTGCTGGGAACTTCAGATCTTTTCATTATTAGTATATTTTACTGAGCTTGTGTCTTCAGGCTTTTCAAGTAAAGGGCACAATTTTAAAAAATTAAACTTTAAATCATCACACATTAAAGTTTGTTCATTGCCATGAATATATTTAAAAATGGGGTGCTGAAGTTATTACATAAATCTCCCAAACTGAAATGAGCTAAAGGGAAATGTGTCTTTGAGAAAGGAAGACCTGGATGAGCAAGGCAGATCAAAGAGGACAAGGTCCACATTGGTTCAGTCTGACCGCCTTTGTGTCAGTCAGCTGGACCCAATGAATGGATTCATAAACCCATTCCTTTTGTTCATTCATTCATTCAGTCACTCAACAAATATTCACTGAGGGCCTACTATGTGTCAAGCACTGAACTAGATCCCGAGCAAAACAGATCCATTCTCTGCTCATGTGGAGCTCACAGTCCTGTGCAGAACACAGCCTTTAAGAGAATCATCACCTAAATAAACGTAGAAGGATACATAACTGGGGGACCTGAACTAAGCTAGGGTTCAGGGAAGAGTTTTCTGAGAAAGTGAGATGTATGTTCAGCCCTGGATGGATAAGTTACAGCTAACTTAGGGAAAGGGTGCCTGTATGGGAGTAAGAGAAGCATTTGAGAAAAGGTGCGAAGAAAGAGCCTATGATAACAGAGAATGGCAAATTTATTTAAAAGTTTTAAAATGAACTCAGAAAATTAGCAGGAGAGGTAGGCAGGTGTGGGTTCTTATAGGAACAAGAGCTTGCAGGAAAGTGAGAAGAGCCAGACAAGTGAAAGTCTAGAAGGATGCAGCTGGAAAATCTGAGAAAAGGTCGCCAATGGTTTCAGCTTGGAGTACTGGAGTGCAAATGGAGAAGCAAACTCTCAGGGAAGCTTGTAAAGCCCACCTCAACACAGAATTTCCAGAAAAGTCTGCGAAGCTGCTGGGTGTGTGACAAAACCCCATGTCTGAATCCCACTACTGCTTGAGAACAATGGCTTCCCCTTCACTTCTGCCTTT
Source organism: Tapirus indicus (assembly GCA_031878705.1). NCBI lineage: Eukaryota > Metazoa > Chordata > Mammalia > Perissodactyla > Tapiridae > Tapirus > Tapirus indicus. The sequence continues at coordinate 33,602,003 of CM062935.1, forward strand.
CACATCTCACATCAGGTCCTGTCATCGGCAATTTCTAACACGGGACCGTGAAGGGAAGGGGATTCTAGAAATTGCTGCTCCCCGTCTTAGGCAGAGGGGTGGTGATGGGAACAGCAAAGCAGGCACAGACCATTTAGGACTTGTTATCCAGTTTAGAATTTGAGATTTAATCCTAAAATCAAGGGGAAGTCATTGTTGGGAATAGCATAATTATGAATTCATTTCTTCCATTTTACTCTGGCTGTACTACATAGAACAGATCAGAAGGCAGCCGGAGAGAAGCAGAAGTACAGGTTAGAAGATGATTGTAAAGCAAGAGATGATAATTCGGCCTAGAGTAGAGATTGAGAGGAGTAAAAAGATTGAACAGGACTTTGTTATGCATTGGATATAGGTGGTGAAGGGGAGACAGGAAGCAATAGAAATGCACCTGGGTTCCATCGCTGGTGCAATTCTCCCACAGTCTTTAGATTCAGACAATCAGGATCACAAGGGCTTTCAGGTCAATTTGTCTAACTCCATCTCTAATTGTGACTGATTACTGTCTATTTAATACCACATTGATTAGGTGAAGAGTGCATGCATGCTTATTTCAAGAATTATTTTCAGTCCACATAATTTTCACATCTTTGCATGAAAAAACCCCTGTAACAGCATGGATTCAGGAATTATAGTACAAACGTTTTCTTGTTTACTGCAGACGGGTTGCAGCAGCAGCAGCACACTAGACAAGAACTAGGACAAGCGAAGTCCAGCGTTCAGTGGAGACAGGTTCCCCAGTTCCAAAACTGCATCTGGATCAGTAGCCAGAAGATCAAGTTTAGAGATGGGTAAAAGTGGAGCTTAAAGGGGATTTGAAGGTGATGAGAAGAAACGCTCTCTCTACGTGGATAGACAAAGAGAGACACAGGCAGCGAAGCCAACACTCCTCAGCGTCTCCTTTATCTGTCTTGGAAGCTCCGTGGATTGGCAGGAGCTGCCTCACTTCGAGAGGAGTACTAAGATAAGTTAATTATGTGTTTGTATTTGATACCGTTTGCTAGAAAAAAATGCTGTTTGGCATTGTGGCTATTGTAAATGAGAAACGCTGATGATACAAGTGTGCCTTGTTCTAAGTAAATCTGAAGGTAGGCTTTCAAGTTTACAAACCTTGATCAAATTAGTAGAAAGCCAATGTCTTCTGGAAACCTTGAATTTAGGGATTTTGTGAATCACGTGTGAGACGGTGAGACCTACTGGCAAAGTGGAATTTTGCAGCCTTGTCCACTCATGGAGATTAATGACCTAGGCTTGGTTTTTGCTTGTAAACTAAGAAATGGTGCAATGAAGTTTTAGTGGGTTTGAGTATGAACTCAAGGAACTTCCAGAAAGAAGAAAAATATATATGGATCCACCTGACCCAAGAAGAAAATAAGAAGGAGAAGGTGACACCTAATACTCAGAGGATAGGATATCCTCAAGTTAAGAAAATGCCTTAAAAAAGAAAAAAGCAAATTTCTAGTTTAAAACTTTCTCCAGACAATATCTTATAATCCAGTGATGTAGCGTGAGGCCCAGTAGCTCTAGAATTGGCAACATCTTAACCCCTTTTACCCCAAAACACTTCAAATCTCTCCATTGGTGAATTTTCTTCTGGAGGAATTTATTTTTAATTTTATAGCAAACTCCAATAAGAAATAGCATTCACCTTCAAGAAATATGTTTTACAAAAAACTTCAGTATAAAATATACATTTGTGTTCTATAGACATCTTATAGGCATGTTATAGGAGATACATGTTTATTCTTAGGAAAAGACTGGAATAATCAACCTTCTCTAGAATATCTCAGAAGAACTATAAAACCATTATTTCAATTTTGAAATAAAAATGTGATGATATGCAGTTACAAAAATTGATTCTTCATCACTGTTGTTCAGAAATGCAATGCCTCTCTCTTCTTTATAGCTCCTTAATGTGTAGTTGTCAACCAATGAAGCATGAAGCATTCAATCAAATTACTTTCAAATATAAAATAACAATGTATTTTGAAAAATTAATTTTATTTCCTGTGCTGAAAGCAAATTTTCAAAAATTGTGATGTATTATTCAAACTCAGAAGCACCAATACTGGAGATTTTAGAACAAGATTAGTGACAGCATCTAAAATAACAATTTTCAAGTTGATGAATGACACAGAACCATTTCAGAGAGACCTGTTTGCATCCTAAGTGGGATCATGATGGTTTCTATCATGTTGAATGGTAATGTACCAATGCCCCAAGGTGGTCTGAGGTTATTAACCCTCATCAACCTCTTAACAACACCCCCAGGTCACATCCTGCTGCATTTCTAATGTTGTATTGTATGAAAAATAGCATAATGGTAACAAAGATTAAATGAGATAATGCATGTAAAGCACTTAACACAATACGTAACATCAAGCTAGTGCTCAATAAACAATTGCTATTATTATAATTCCTTCTTGCCAGCCAGAAAAATTCCATTAGCTGGAACATGAGTGCAATTTTTTGATCAGGGTTTGGGATGTTCTTAATAATTTATACTGTGTCATCTTCATCCAACGACAATAACAGAGAGTCAGCCGCAGATCAGCTAGTTATCCTTTGTGGGTGAATTTCAGGGGAACGTAAGTCATACACATGTCCCAAATCTGAAAGAATTTAGTAAAATGCCTCCAGGTTTTGAAACTTCAAAAAAGTACTTAAAAGTCCATAATAATCTGTGCTGTCTGCGCAAGCTGAATAAAAAGACAGGGTTTCTATTCTTAATTTACATAGTAACTCATATGGGACCATGAGACTCACCAGTAGACTTCCTGATGCAGATGGGTTTCAATCTGTAAAATAGGAACATTAATCATCACCTCGTGAACAAATTTCCACAGAGGGCTGTGAGGCTAGGAGTCCAGATAACTATGGTTCTCTTCTCTTGCCTCTTGTCCTTTTCTTCTTTTCTATAATTTAGCATGCCCTAATAGGCCCCAGAGTTGAGTTTGGCCAAAACAAGCAATACTTTTGGCTCCCAATAATAACAGCAACGACAAAACAAATCAAAGTGGTTTGAACGGACAAGGCACTGTACTGTTTATGTACCAGAAAAATCCAAAAGTAGAGCAGCTTCAGGACTGTTTCCATCAGTGCTCTAGCTTTTTTCTGCACAAATGCATTGTCTCTCTGCCCTCATTCTTGGTCAGCCTCATCTTTAGGCTGGCTTCCCACACGGGGGAAGAGGGCTTCATCAAATCCATGTGTTACATCCACACAGGATTTTTCCAGGAAATAGAACTTTTCTTCCTCTACCCATCAAATACTAGCCTGTAGTTTCACTTTGACTGGGTTACCTTTTGTTCTGTTCCATCCTATAAACCAGTCCTTATGGCAGGGAGATGAAACTATGCTGATTCTCTTAGGGGGTGGAGGCAAAGTTCCTACCACCCACAACAAGGCTACTGCACAGTGAGGAAGCCGTGGATGTTGACAACCAAAAGTTCACCACTTGTAGATTCCACCACAGGGACTAGAAAGTAGCTTCAAGGGACTGACAGAGATTCTTTCATGACCCAGCTCTGTTATATTTACCACCTTTGAGATCTACTCAAGCCCCAGATGGCCAAAGAACAATCTAAAAGGTATAAATCTTTCTCTGCTAAAAATTGGCAGTCCTCTGACAACAGCTCATTGTCCTGGAACCCAGCTTGTGTACTGTTTCCATTTCCTCGAGATGAATTCTTTTTATAAAATGCTTTGATCCCTTCTACAAATAGGCCCTTGATTAATCTCTCCCACACTGTTGGATGTGTGGCATAAATTGATGTCTAGAACCTCTGCTTTACATTTACGCTAAAACCTTATATAGAAATAAATAATTTTATAAGAACTAGTTGAAATTCAAAGTGTCTGGAGAAAAGTCAATGAATGAGTATGAAAGCATAAATGGAAATCACAATAGAAATAGAAATAGTAATAAAGCTAAATAGATTCCTCCCTGGATGGATTTCAGCACACAGGGCCCCGTGTGTCCATATTTTTAAGAGTATGATGTAGAAAATGCTGTAATGTCGTAATGCACTTTGTCTGACCCTCATTTTTTAGATTGAAAGAAATAACCCAAAGACCTTCAAGTCCTGAAATTTTTTTTAAGAGTTTTCAAAAAAGATTTAGAACTTGAATATATTTAATACGTTTAAATCATTTTCAAAATAATTGTTTTCCTTTGTGGAGTTTGAAAAGGTAATGAGCACAGTTTTTTTCCATGTATCTAAAGTATCAAAAAGTACCATCTTGCTATTCATCTTAAAGGAATAAATGCAGATCACCTATCAAAAGGAAAGACACCCAACATACAGCTTATGTGGAATTGAGGGGAAGAACATATGTATAGATATATTTTCAAACTTTCTCAGGCCACCCAAGCTATCCACTTAGAATTATATGTCTCTCTGTGTGTGTATAGTTTTTGTGTGTTTAGAGAATTTTGAGTTTTCCATAAAGATTGTGTAACCTTTTTGAGCTACCAACTCCTTTGGCCCTCTGGTGAAATCTATGAAACCCTCCTCAGAAAAATAAGATTAGTAAGGAAAACAAGCATATTAAAATACAGTTGTCAAAATAACAAATGTGTGATATGGTGCTAGATGTGATTTTTTATTAATATATTCAATAATAAGACTGTTATGGATTTGCATTCCCCCCAAATTCATGTGTTGAAACCCTATCTCCCAATGTGACAGTATTAGGAGGTGGGGTCTGTGGGAGGTGATTAAGATTAGATGAGGTCATAATTGAAGGGCCCTCGTGAATGGGATTAACACCACTGTAATAATCAAGAGAAAGTTTGCTTCCTCTCTCTGCTCTCCACCCTGTGAGGATACAATGAGAAGACAAGTCAGAAGAGGGCCCTCACCAGAACCCAGTCATGCTGGCGCTCTGATCTTGGCCTTCCAGCCTCCATAACTGTCAGAAATAAATTTCTGTTGTTTATAAGCCAATAATTCTATGGTACTTTTTAATAGCAGCCTGAATGGACGAAGACAAAGACCTAGAAGCAGGTTTACTAACTACTATAACTTAGAAGGAATTATGACTGGGAATGATATTTTGAGGTACCTGCAAAACTGTCACGTGATATGAAAACATCTGTGATGTTGGTAGCAAAGCCACAGGTACTATTGATTGTACAACAGTGAGTTGCCTTGATTAAGGTGACACAGCTGAGATTCAAACCCCAGGCAGTCTGGCTCCAGAGTCTGCTCTCTCAACCACATTACTGTTTTGCTTAAAACAGACCTATGAGACAATTTAGCTCAAACCCATCATTTTGTAAATAAGGTGACTAAGGTCAGAGAGCAGAGGTAACTTGCATTAGCAGCTACAGTTAAGAAGTTTTTGGTTTTGTGGCTCTCAGATATATCGAATTGGACTAACCATGATCATTGCTTCGGGACATACCATCATCACTGGTCCAGCCATGGCCTTCCTTTCTTTAGTTAACAAAGTAATTTAAAACTTAATGAATATCTATAAACTCACCACCCAACCCAATGACTCAATGTTGACAATAACTTATATCTACCTTTTCTTTATGACTTGAGGTAGCCAGAATATTTATCATTCTTTTACACGCACACACACACACACACACACACACACATCTTCTTTTATCACAATATAGGCATGCTTAAACAATGTTTAGTTTTAGCAGTTTTTGAACTTTATTGTACAACAGGTAATCTTCTTTTTCACACTCAACATCACATTACTAGGATTCATCCATGTTGCCGAGCATACCTATTGTCCAGTCATTGGCTAAAAACCTCCCACAAAGTCCAGCTCTGTGCTGTTTATAGGAAATAGATTTGAACTCCCAACTCCTAACTGAAAGACCAGCACTTGCTGCACTACCCTAGAACTGCCATTCTTTCCCTCCAAGCATCCCTTTCTCTCCTGAGGAATGTATTTATTCAGAGGGGGCTCTTCCTAGCACCACAACAGTAGGTGGCTGCCAACTGCACCTTTGGGTAAGCCTGGCTTATTATCTGAAACATGTGAAAAAATTGGCATTGAGCCTCTCTGGCCTGGTGGAGAGAAAAAGGAAAATCCAGTTCACAAAATGTATAGAGGCCAGGGGGATGGGCTACTTGGGGAGGAAAGGTGGCTCAAAGTCACAACTGATCAGGCCATGAAGAAGACCTCATATTGCCTGATTTGGGCTAAGACCAAAAGCCAAGCCTGGCTGAGACCTTTAGGGGTGGACTCAGTGCCATGTTACTATGGTGATTCTTCCACTAGCTCAGAGGCTTCCTCTGCTCCTTAGCAGAGCCCAGCCTCCACGACAGGAGGTAGTGAGCGTGGTGGAGAGGAAAAGATAGGGCTGCTGAAGCAAAGGACAGAAGAATTCCACTGTGGGAAGACCATAGATGAAAATCCCCTTCTGCTGTGTGTGTGCACATATGTGTTTGTGTCTGTGTGCATTTGCTCATGTTGGGGAGGGAAGAAAGAGAGTGGATTTTCTCTGCTATGTGCCCACCATAGGAGTGCAGCTTTGACTAACTCATCCCAAACCTTGCCCTCATCCCAAATGGTGATAACTAACTCAGGTAACTCTATGTTGCAGAATTTCTCTTTTCCTGGACTATGAAGATATCTTACATGAGTAGCCCCCGACAAAACACACACACAACATACACCCTTCTGCCATCTTTTCTAAACAAACAACAGATTGCATTGCTGCTGTTCAGAATATTATGCCAGGAAAACAGGGAGAAATAAGAAAAAAAAAAAAGACCTTCTTCATCAAGATTCAAACCAAATGTATGTGTCTACCAAGTGATATACTGCACAGTTATAAGCACTTCATAAATGTTCATCTAAGCCCATGCCTGCAAAGATTCAAGGAAATTGTTGCCCAGCCCTACTCTCTGGAGAAGGGCCATATGCAAAAGTGAGCCATATTTGCCATCTGCACAGTGCATTCCAGAAGGCTCAGCAAGCATTCTTTTTAAGGTTACTCATAGTCCCCATTTTACAGATGGACAATCAGAACGAGAAAGAGGTGATATGATGCCTTTCTCCACTGCTTCCCTCAGGATCTACAGAAGTAAGTAAGTTCCTTTTATTCATTGAAATGATTTAGGAGAGAAAAAAAAGCTAAAACTTTTGCCAGATCGCAGGGGCAGAGTTCAGAGTATGAATATTTTTCACTAGGAAACATGGCATCTATGATGACCTCCACCAAGAATAAAATAAAGAACATATTTCTTTCTTATTTCTAGGGAAACACAAATGGAAACTTATGATGGCCACCATACCAACCAACAACAACTCTGGGTAAGCCCTTCACAAGAACTAGGGTCCTGTTGTATTGGGACATCTTTGTGATGCTATTTTAAAAGAAATAAAATTAAGATGCTTAAAACCCATTAATTTTTTCCAAAATAAAAATTTACAGCCTTAGCAAAAATAAAAATAGAAAACCTGCCTATTTGACAAAGCTCTCCAACACTAGAGTATGTCATTATTCTATGTATGACCTCAGACAAGTTAATCTTCCTCATTTTTCTCATCTGTGAAATGAGTATCAAATTCTCAACTCAAGTGACTTTGTTGATAAAATGAGTTACTGTGCATGTAAAGATCTTGGCACAGTGCCTAATGCATAGTAAAAGCTGAGTAAATATTAGGAATTCTCATATGGTGCCAAGTTCAAATGTATTACTTGAACTGGCAAATGATTACCCTTCCCAATGGCAGTGTAAAGAGATCCTTACTTTGTGAATTAGAGACAGGCATTAGCAAAATTCTGGCCATTGACAAATGCATCCTTAAATTATTGTTGAGCATCCATTATTCATATTTACACAAAAAGAGGACCACTGTACAATTTCTAAAATCATGACAGTACTTTCTGCCCCAAGTTGAACTCTGCCACAGACTTGGGTGAGCTGAAGTGGAGAAACCATATGCAGGGAAGGATCCAGGTTGTTTCAGGGCATAGATTCCAACTTTGTGGCCTGGACGTGGGCAGCTGGGCAAGTTGCATCAGCCTGGCAGCTACTAAGCCTGGAGCAGCTCCTCTGAATAACGGTTTCCAGCTGACTGCACATCTAAGCGGCAGGGTCGTGAATGGCCTTAGGTTCTGGGAGACAAGGCTGTATCCACAATTTGAGAAGAGCCTTTACTCCAGGGATGTACAAAGAGGAGGGCCCGCCCCCACCAGTCTCGTGAGCCACAGACACATATGCTAGGAAGGAGGACCCCCAAAATCTGTCACCTTTGCATAACAGACAATGGATGGTTATTATGGAGAGTTCCATAACTCAGTGGGTGTATTCATTTGTAAGGCTCCTGATGTAACATGATTTCTCCCTGTAACCACCCTAAGAGACAAATTGCCATTCATTTTAATTAGCAATTGATAAACATGGGATAATCAAATTAGTTGTTGAATCCTAGACTCATAAGCGTCAGAAGAGAATTTAGATATCACCTAATTCACTGTCTCCATTGTATGAAGAAAATGCAGTCAAGAGATATTTGTTAACTGATCCAAGCCCTCAAAATCCATCACACTAGATGAGAATGCAACAATTCAGTGCTGCTTCCAAAACTCACTAAGATTAATAATTCAACTGAGAAACTGTCTGTCACCACTATCCAACCTGAGGACCATGAATCAAATATTCTAACAGCTTAACCATAAAGAACATTCTATCAACCCCAACTAGTTCTAGGAAATGGCCAGCCACAGATTCAACAGCCTCTTTCTCTCTGGAAATCTCTCCAAACTGTTCCTCTGTTTACTTGCAACCAAACAAGGACAGCCCAATATACTTAAAGGCCAATCACAAAACTTCCCCATGCCCTTTCCAAGAATCTCACCCAATAGAATGCCCCCTTTTCGCTCTATAAAATTCACTCTCCTTTTGAATCTTCTTTGAACCCCATGCAGGAGCCATGGTAGATGGCTTCTTTATAAGTGTATGAATAAACCGTCTTTACTAATTTGGTTTCTAACTTAGTTTTCTTTCTGGCATGGTAGAATTTGAATACGTAAGTATTACTAAAAATCCCTGCTCATTGAATTACAATTTTAAAGTATGGCTTTTAGAATCCAGTGGCTCCTCAACATCTTAACAGCTATCCCTCCATGAGCTGTTTGGGATGAAGCAGTACAAAGTTCACGTATGATTCTCCAGACTGTTTCTTCCTCTGTTACAGCCACCAACAACATTCCAGATGTCAAGCTTCTGCCACCTTATGTCCCGAGTCACTGATGGTGCAGAAATCCATACGGATCCATTTTTCACATGTAGTGTGAGTGAGATATACACTTGTGTGTCAAACTATGGAAATTCGGGGAGGTTGCTGTTATAGCATTTTAACCTATCCTATTCTGATTAATACACATTGAACAAGCGCACAAGAGAAATTTATTCACTCAAATGTGTTGGAAAGAATCGATTTAACACAATTTTTCCAACTTAAGGCCCACATCATCTAACCTTTAGGAAGCTTTAATCTATGCACAGGAATTGAAGGAGACATAAGAGAAATATAGACACAAATAACTGTTAGTACAAAGGCAGCCTATGCTAAATGCTCAAATAGAAAGATAAATAAAGTGCTCTTGTGAGGTTGGATTAGCTCTGATTGGGGAATCTGAGGACTCAAGGAAGATATATCACTAAATCATTAAATCTTTGCCTAGAAGAATTTCAGTGGGTGGATATGAGAAGCAAAGGAAAGGAACAATACAAATAAAGGCCCATTCTGCATTTCTGTTGTTTACAGGGCTGAAATAATAACTAAATCAGAGCCTGCAGTAGTCCTCTGTGGTTTTGGCAACTGATAAAATCAAAAGATAATTTTCTAGCTGCTAAGTGATCTCCCTGGAAGTCTGCTTAAGAAAGATGATGCTTTATGTAGGCAGCTCATGAAGGGGTAGCTGTTAAGGTGTTCTAGAGTCACTGGATTCTAAAACCTGTATTTTAAAAATGTTATTAAATGAGCCAGGGTTTTAAATTACACCTTCAGATTCAAATTCTACTGTGTCAAAAACAAAATTTAGTCAGAAACCAAATTGGTGGAGGCTGTTCATTCACACACCTGCTGTAGCAGAGACCCATCTACCATCACTTTCACTTATATTTCTTTGTGTCCCACAGTGTTGTATTAGACGCTTCTTGAGGGGCTCTGTCAAGGTGGTGCTCTTCCTTACTGTGGTAAGCAGTAAACTCAACTTTGTCTTATCAAGAGGTTATTTCGGGGAGCCGGCATTCAACAATCGCCACCTTTCCAGTCTCCAATATCAGTTTATTCACTACCTGTGACTGATTAATAAATCAAAGTGACATATTTTTGTATTTTTGTTCTGCACCACCCTATTTCAGGTACCAATTTCTTTATTGGTCAGAATAGACTGATTAGACTGTGGTAACAAATAACCCTAAAGTCTCAGTGACTTAACACAACTGAAGTTTATTTCCCGCACACATTACATGCAAAATGTGAGTCAAAATAGGGCTGTGCTTCACACAGTTACTCAAGAACACAGGCTGACAGAGGTACCACCATCTGGACATTGTTATCCTCTAAAACAGAGAAGACACTGCAGAATCATTCATGGGTTTTTTGCTGCCTCAGCTCAGCACTGACAAGTATTATTTCATTGGCCAGAACTATCCAGATGGCCCACCTAATTTCATGCAGCCAGAAACATGGGAAGCATATCTGATGAGAATTATTGTCCCTGTTGCACTAAGGCTGTGTAAAGATATCAAAAGTAAGAAAAATGAAGAGACTTCCAGCAAGGAGCTTCAAATCTAGTGAAGGAAAAGCACTATCATAACACAAGATACATGATTTATACCTTTCTGAAGTCACTTCAGTCTGCAGCTGCCTCAAAACCAAGCCACAGTTATTTGCAGAGAACTATCAGCAGATAGGCTGGATCTAGATCTACTCTCCCAGGCTTTGTTCCAGTCTGGGGAAGAAAGAGTCTAGGTCATTCGTGTGTGTTCTGAACCACTCCTCCTTTACCCACCCCAGTGGGTAAAGGATTTCCCTTGATCAGATTTGAACTTGGAAGATTTAGGAGCTTAAAAATGACTTGGTAACCCAAGAAACCTCTGCAGTTCAAGATAATAACACAACCAAATTTAGCCTACTCAGAACCAATGTGAATACAGTGACTTGGAAAACCCAAAAATTATCTCTGTTGGATTTGAACATCACTGTCATCCCAATTCACTCCTGGGGTGGGGGTGGGGACGTTTCTTCATTACTGCTGGAAATCTGGCTCCTTGATGAGGTTCTGTGTTCCACGGTCCTATTTCAGTGTTTTAGAGCCTAGCCATCGGTCCAATCAAGTCCACATACATTCACACATTTGTTCTTATTCATTCAGAGGGCGAGTTGGAATTGCCGTGATCCTGAGGCTCTGGATGTCAAAGCCCCGAAAAACTGAGATAAACCGCCTGAAAAACATGATGAGTGACAGCCCTTTTGCAGGAAGCCCCTTCTGATCAACAGTGATGCCATGTTGACCCCATCAGGCTCTCTCCATAGTACTGTATCTATTCACATGTCTATTCCAAATCTAAGAATAACTGCAAGCAAAAGAAAACAAATACCCAGACTCTAAATGCATTTCTCTCTGCCAGGAGGACAGACTGCAGAGCCACAGGTGCTTAGGAAACCCAAGACAGCCCTGTCCAGTCCAGCCAGGGCATGGAAAATAACAACCGTGTTTGCATTTCTAAAAAATAAATATTTAAAGTATATGCTTTCCCCCACTTACTTCACATTTATTTTTGTCTTTACTTCCATTTCCCAGAAAGCAAGCCATGCTGACAGTTCTCACAATCATTTCAACCACCTGAAAAGGCATCAACTTCGTCTGTGGAATCAGCCTGTCATGCTGTACACATCTATTGAGTATGGTATGAAATCCCTTTTCATTAAACTGTACTAATGAAATCAGATCAAGGACACATGCTCATACCTCATGTAGGGAGTGACTGTGGGAGCCCGCACAGAGAAGCAAATTCTGATTGCACCAAGATGGAACAAACCTGGGAGAGAAGGAGAAGGTGAGGGGTTTTGCAGAGAAGGGGACCTGGAGTCCTGATGCTCTCTAGTAGAGTCTGCAACTATCAACCTCAGAGGAGGGGGAAGCAGCAGGAGGAATGGTATCCAGAGTCTGAGCTGATGACAAGTGAGAATGGGCTACCCAAAGAATGCATCCAGCAGGTGGACTTTTTGGAAGCTCTGCTTTCATTGGATGAGGACCCTGAAAGTGGATGGTCTTTACCAGCGTAGAGAAGTAACGCTTAGCAGTATTGCAGAAATAATGCTACGATGAGGGAGAGAGAAACCCTAATTCGGGTCTTAAAATAATAGAATCTTAGAGTGAGATCATTTATTCCACCTGTTAAGTTTCTAAATAAGGAAACCGAGGCTCAGGAAGATGTAAGTTGCTCAAAGCCATCAAGTTCCTAGGGTATTGTTTTGCTATATGTTTTAGGTGAATTCCCATAAATTTCCATTTTAAAACAAAAGTAAAAAAATCATATACCATTGTCAATTATCATAGTTTGTGTTTCCCCAGAAGTGGAGCCTAAGACAAGGACTTGTTTGCAAGTTTGGGAGGTGCAGGAAAGACTGTAGGGAGAATGGGGAAGTAACACAGGGATGGAAAGAGTGCCAGTAAAGCGGTAAGACAATAAGGGGGTGTTACTGAGCAAGTTGCCACTCTGGGCACTTGGAGATAAGCCAGCCAGGAAGTCTGGGAGATGGAATACAATGAGTACTTCAGAGTTCTCCTACTTGTTAAGAGGGACCAGGGGTATTTATCCATCAACTCCCATCCATCACTATTGAGGACTGTGCCTGGAAAGAGATAATTCCCTGGCCCTTCCAGCCTGCTCTGCAAGTGAGTTGAGCAGACTTCCATTGCTTTGGAAAAAGTCCTTAGACAAAAAGTGGGAGAGGCTGACAACTGGAAATCAGCATAGTGCAAGAAATGTAAAGATTCGAAGGATATGTATCAGGCACCAACAGTGTTTGCTATACCAATCCACTATATATTTAGCTATGTTTCTGCTCGCCTCTATTCACTATGTGACTTGGTTCCTCATAGGCATTATAGGGGTAGCATGCTAAAATGCTGCCTCAATAACCCAGTTTTGCCATTGATCCATTTTTGCAAACTCTATACCATAAATGCTACATCATTGGCTTGAAATACACACAATGTATTTCATAGTAAAACCCCCCTATTTATTAGTGTGTATCATCATAACACAGCACAGGTGCACAGGTATGTAGTTCATTTTGTTAGCTTCCAAATTGGTATAAGTATGTGCTAAACTTCTGACCATTATAGCATTTTAAATTTAATGAACTATGAGAAGATGGCATTGATACTTATAATTCAGGTCATTGAATTTGGAAACATGACTTAATTCCCAGTGTCTTTGGTAATATATCAAACGGATATATAGGCATATGTCACATCAGCTTTACAAATAAACAAGTGTATCTCATGAAATTTAGAAAGCAGTCTATACTTCAAATAAAACTGCATGTCTTCTACTGGCACTGCCTGAAATACTATTTGGAAAGTTGATTTTTAGAATAGTTAAAATTAAAGTCATTTTAATGTACAAATCTCTGACAAGAACTAGAAGTGCAACCTATCACCCTGAAAAAAAAGATAAAATAAATGTAGATTTAAAAAGGACTTGAATTTCTTTAAAGCTCTCAGAAAATGTTACCATTTAGTAATGACATTCCCTATTCATTTGACCTCAGCTTGACACGCTGAATTGCTCTGAACATCTGTGGCCAGACACATAAGTTCTACATCTTAACTCTTGCTTTTCTAATTTGTACAGAAATGCACATTAAAAGAATGCCACGGCTAGAGCCAGAGACAATAAAAGAAGCAAAGTCGTAAGTAATTATAAAATCCACATCTACCAGTGCGGAGAGGTTATCAACATTTCCCTGCCAACTTTGATAACATTCCACATGGAAACAGCTCAGACTTAGAGATATGTTATGCTTCTTACCTGATTCCAAGGATTCAAAATGCCTGGATTAATAACACCTGAACTTATGTCTCTCAAACTAAAATAAAATAGAACACCTTCCTGACTATTGGACTACTAACTAGATTGTAATATGGTTGATTATAAGAGATGTCAGATATGCAGAGGAGGTGTTGGATTATTTCAATACAGGCAAGAAAATTCTAGAAGTGAGTAGATCTACAAAGTAATTTTCACGAATGTGTTAGTTGTTCCCTATAATGTGACACTAGTGTACTCAGCTCCATAAAGCTGGAAGAGAGCAATAGACTTTGTGGTCACAGTTTTCAGTGATTCTTCATGGTTCTCAGCCCTGGCCACACATTAGAATTACCTGAGGAACTATGAAAACACACAATGCCCAGGCCCCACCTGGCATCTCTGAGGTTAAACCCAGGAATTGAGACAATTTTAATGTTCAGCCAGAGTTGAGAATCGCTACTCATTTTTGGTAGTAAGAAACAACAATGCAGGTGGCCTTAATAGACAACATTTACTAATTTCCTAAGAAGCCATGATTGAAATATTCAGGTTTCTATAAAGATAAACACTTTATTTTAAAAGTAGGTAATTAATATATTGACATCCATTCAACAGAAACTCAGTGAGTACCTACTATGTGCCAGATATAATAATAAGTAACATATGTGCAAAGATTAGTAAAATATGGTTGCTGACTTCACGTGTAGACGGGAGGAAACATATTTGTTGATAGGATGATTACAAGGTACTGAAATAAATGTTTTAAGAGATTATGTATGATATGGAGGAAAAACAGAAAAGGAAGCAACTAATGCTGCCTAGGGTAGTCAGGGAGAGCTCCATAGAAGAGGTAAAAGTTAACTGTTCATTGAAGGAAACTTAGATCCTGAAAAACTTGAAAAAAGATTTGATGCAAGTTTTTAAAATATAGGCTCCTCTGGACAAAAAACTTAGACATTTCTTCAAAGATATACAAATGGCCAATAAACACATGAAAAAACGCTCAACATCACTAATCATTAGGGAAATGCAAATCAAATCCACCATGAGCCACCACTTCACACCCATTAGAATGGCCACAATTTAAAAAAAAAATAGAAAATAAGTGTTGGCAAGGATGTACAGCAATTGGAACCCTTATGCACGTGTCTGTGGGAATGTAAAATGGTATGGCAACTGTGGAAAACAATATGGCGTTTCCTCAAAAAATTAAAAATAGAATTTCCATATGATCCAGCAATTTGGCATATACCCCAAAGAATTAAAAGTAGGGGCTTAGGGGGCCGCCCGGTGGCGCAGCGGTTTCGTTCGCACTTGGCATCCCGGGGTTCGCGAGTTCGGATCCCGAGCGCCTGCCGACGCACTGCCTGTCAGCCATGCTGTGGCGGCGTCCCATATAAAGTAGAGGAAGATGGGCACGGATGTTAGCCCAGGGCCAGTCTTCCTCAGCAAAAAGAGGAGGATTGGCAATAGATGTTAGCTCAGGGCTGGTCTTCCTCACAAAAAAAAAAAAAAAAAGGTAGGGGCTCAAAGAGATATTTGTACACCCATTTCATAGTAGCATTACTCACAATAGCTAAAATGTGGAAGCAACCCAAGTGTCCATTGATGGATAAATGAATAAGTAAAACGTGGTATTTCCATACAATGAGATGTTATTCAGCCTTAAAATGAAGGAAATTTTGACATCTGCTACAGCAGAGATGAAACTTGAGAACATATGTTAAGTGAAATAAGCCAGTCACAAATTTTTTTTTTTTTTGCAAAACGGCAAGAATTCTGGAAATGAATGGCGGTAATGGTTGCATAAAAATATGAATGTACTTAACATCACTGAACTATACACTTAAAATGGTTAACATGGTAAATTTTATATTATGTGTATTTAAGCACAATTTAAAAATTGCAAAAAGGGAGAACAATAGTCTTCCAACACTCTCTCAGTAGCAGCACTTTCTTCTCAGTTTGGAATTTTTTCTGGGGCTACCCAGAGATTTTGAATAGTCAGTTCTTCACAGGTGAGGGAGGTGGTCCAGGTAAGTATCAGTGGAGTGGGCAAGATTAAAATTCAGGGTAGCCTTTCACTGGACAGGGGTTTCTACACAGGACAGTCTTGGGATGCACACAACCAGATTGGCCGACCTTCAGAGTTAGTTAGGAAAAGCTCTGGTTTAAACAATACATAGCAAGTGTGAAAACCAACTTCGTGGAGCTACAAGATATAAGGGCAGGAATGAGTAGAGATAGGATTAAAGTGAAGGAAGATTGGAAATAGGAAAGAGAGGGATATTGGGAAATTTCTGAAAATCCTGGGCGTGCTTAGGTTAAGTGCTCCTTAGCATTCCCATTGCATTAAGTATTAGAATTTACTAAGGTACTGACAGGAGTCTAGTATGTATCCTTCCATGCATCTGGCTTCTCATCTTGAGTTGCTGGAGATAGGCCCAAGAGTGTAGGTTGGAAGACAAAGCTGAGTTTGCCATATAAAGAGAAAGAGGGAGATTTTCACCGACAAGAATAGTTAGAGAAAGAAGGCTATGGAGTTGTTGCCTTAGCCACTTTGGAGGGCCCCCCCAAAATGATCTTCTAATTTGTAGAAGTCAGTTTTTATTCATTCAACAAATCATCTTTATACGCATTTTTTATTCGTCAGGCACAAGAAACAAAGTCAAGCTCTACCCTTCCAGAGTTTACAGTCTTGTGGCAGAGATAAACAAATATATTCTTGTAAATTACTTGAAAATTAGAATTATATTTTGTACATGTGTTTATCTCCCTTGCCTCTTTCCATCCCATCTCTACCACCATTGTTCCCAGAAGTGTTCAGAAACTTAATAAGAGAATAAATGAATATGTAAATGAATGATTTAAACTTCTAACATCATAACTCTGTATGTAAAAAGCCTGAGTTGAAAGAAAAGCTTAAAAATTATGTAGAACAAATCTCTCTCTTTATAAATGAAAAAGTGGTATTAAAAGAAATTGTAACTTGTTCAAGGTCATGGCTAGAATCTGTATCTTCTATTTCATCCAGGGCTTTTTTCACAAGACCCTTATACATTGTTAAATAGCCTCAATGAAAATTTCTCTTTGGGGTAACTTGAAACATGAGAAACACACAAACCACACCAATATTTGTCAAAATAAGAATAAACAGTAATATGTGGCTAAAGACATTTTGAAAAAGAAGCTTAATGGATGAAGGGAGACACTAACCTTCCCAGAGCTCAATATATAATGAAGCTGCTATGATTGAAGATGTGATAAGATTACATAGACAAATTAATGGATGAGGATTGGTAGCCCAGAAACAGAGCTAAGAATGTACCAAAATTTAGCGTGGCATAACATGGTTATCACAGATTAGAGGGCAATTTAAAGTTTCTTAAACTTGCTGAAACAATGGAGAAGAATTCAGGGGAAAAAATTAGATTTTCCCTTTATGCTATATACTAAAATTCCAGATGGATTAAGAAATTAAATGTAGAATAATAGAATGACAAAAAATCCATAAGAAATTGTAAGCAAATATTTATTAAGTCTTTGGAGATAGGAAGACTTATAGCTTATAAGTAATGGAAGAAAGTAACAGATATGGTTATAAAATGTTAAAGCTGGAAGTTTCAAAAGTTTACCAAAATTAAAAGGCAAATAACAAAGAAAATATTTGCAACTAATATAACAAAAGTTTAATACCTTTATTCTACTAAAAACTCATAAATCAATAAAGAAAATATCACAAATCTATAAATATAGAGATTCCCCTTATAGGGAGGAAACATTAATAGAAAATTCATGAACATAAAATTAAATTGCTAATTATCACATGGGAAAATACTTAATGTTAAAGGCCACCAAGACATATATTTACCCATGAGCCAGGAACAGGTCCCAGGTCATACAATGAAGAATAAGAAGTAATTACTGGCAAAATTTCTCTCAGACTATGAAACCAATGGATACTCACTTGTTTCTTGTGGAGTCCTCATGCCAGGCTTCTACTTTCTTACATACAAAACTCTTGGGGATCTACCTCTTAGGCTGCCTTTTCAAAACAAAGTAATCTAATGCTCAAAAAACAACAAAATAAAGATTGTTCGAGAGAGGAATGAATGAATAAATGAATGGATGGATGGATGGATGAATGGATGGATGAATCAATTAACTCTTAATGCCATTAATGATTTTAAAATTCAGACAAAATATACCAAAAGAAGATCAACAAACTGTAAGAAAGCAACAATAGGAAAATTCTTCTAAAAGTATTATTGGGTACTAAATCATATATTTGGTCAAGATGACACAGATAAAACCTTGTCTAGTCTTTAGTTTTAGCCAAACAAGTGGTTCTGTGAATAGAAGAGTAGGTTCTGATAATACAGAAAGTGTGAATTACTATTAAATGCTCAAAGAGATTGTATAGTCCTTTTTGAGGGTAGTTGCAGGTTACATATGAACCTTTAGCTGGAGAAAGCACCCATCTGACTGCTCTGCAGGGGAGCAGAAGGCAGAACAAGGGTGTAATACATGAGCTGGTGCCCTTACATTTGTACTGAGCCCCCGGGACGGCACTTTAGAAAAGAGCCTGACACGAGAGACAGGAAACCTGGGTTCTGGTCGTGGAAAGAAATCAAGGACAGAATCCTAGGAAACCGCAAAATGAACTGGGAAGGAACAGGGAAGAATGCTTAAGGAGAAGCAGGAGAGTTTGGTAAAAACTGAAAAGAAAGGAGAATGGTAAGCAGTGAGCGATTGACAGGAAGACATGCCTTACAGAAACCAAGAAAGATGACAGTTAAAACAAGCCATAAAGATTGGTAATTAAGAGATTATTAGAGGGGCTGCCCCATGGCGCAGCGGTTTAGTCCACGCTTGGCAGCCCGGGGTTCACGGGTTCGGATCCCGGGCGCCCGCGGACGCACCGCCTGTCAGCCATGCCGTGGCGGCGTCCCACATAAAGTAGAGGAAGATGGGCACGGATGTTAGCCCAGGGCCAGTCTTCCTCAGCAAAAAAGAGGAGGATTGGCGACGGATGTTAGCTAAGGGCTGGTCTTCCTCACAAAAAAAAAAAAGAGATTATTAGAGAACTTAATGACCGTTGTTGCCTCAGAGTGGAAGGAACATAAACCAGTTATTGTGGGATGAAGCGAAAACACGGAGGAAGTAAAAACATCAAATATAAAGTATTTTTTCATGAAATTTGATGGTAAAGGAATATGTGATTGCTTTGAAGTAAAACTGGTGAATTAAAAAAATGAACAAATAAGTTAATACCTGCCAAAAACAATATGTATGCATTTACTTGTGATGACAATCCTGAATAAATTGCTCTGATTTTTAACAGGCTGGTTCAAATTTCATGCTCTATTTTGGATTCAGAAAACCCTAAATATTTCCCAATATGTTTGTTACTGTTCTTTTGTCATTTTTAATAACCCCAGGATCCTAATGTCTATTAGATTTTTGTAAATGGAATCAAATGATCTCCTGTCCCATTCCAGTTCTTTAATGCAGCATTATTTAACATTCACTAAGCATCAGTAACTTTATTTCAAGGCCTTTTGATTTTATCTTGCCCACGTAACCTTTGGGAATGTAACCCTTGCCATGTAACTCTTTTGTCAGCCACACTCTTCTACAAATAGCTTTTAGAGATATTCCTTTCATATGACATCTGCCTTGCAGAAAAAGCTCCCTTACTATAAGGTTATAGGAAGAAATTTAGTTAACAGAGACAATTTACTACAAACAAAACTAAGTGCTCAGAAAAGCCCTATGCTACTTTTGTAAGGATTTTCTCTAAATTCCCAGGCAACAGAGGAGAGAAAGGCATGGGGGACCAGGGTTGTCTCACAGTCCTCTATGTGGCCGGCATGCATTCCTAAACTGTACTTTTGTTTATAATTCTTCACAACTGTTGTCTTGCTCCCTATTCACCGTCCACTCCATTTCTGCTTGTTATGCATTCTTGGCATGGCCACAATCAGGGAACCTGTAGAGGGAGCTGTAGCTGCACACTTCAGCTCAGAGGTAACTAACCTTTTTGAATGTGGCCAGAAGATCATGACTTGGCCACCTCCCAAGAAACACACACTACCTACTTGACATCAGAATTCTATCATGAGAAATGACCACATCTTGCAGAGCCTCCCTATCAATTGTTCTCACACTCAGCATACGGCAAGTATGTTGCCTAACAGGAGGTATTTTCTAACAAGGTATCCAAAATTTCCCCTCATCAAGAATATAATTGGACAATTAATCTAGCACCTGGACTCACATTCCCCAGAATTCAAAGCTTCCCAGGCCTGGCGCTGAGAGGCACAGAATGCCAAAGGACTTATTTTACAAAAGTAGTCAACTATAGAAACACACCAGGAAGACCTGAATCTAGACACTGCAATTATGCCACAATGCCATTCAGGCTGGCCAGCCCGCCTCATGCAAACATTTAAACAAGGCGTACAGGGACTGCTGGCGGGCGCACCCATGACAGGAAATGGTTTAGGTGCAAGTACAAGTCTAGCCAACCCAAGGGAATGCTGCTCCCAGAATATCCCCTTATACTACCACTTTATTCTGCATCTCTGGTTAGCTGTTCCCTCAGCTGTGAGAGCATCCTGGTAACTGTGGTACATTTTGACTCTTGATCTTTCAACTCTTATTTTCCTTACCTCCAACCCACCGCCTCCCTTTGACCACAGACCCCAGTTTGCATCCCTGCTTTAGGTAATGTCTTTTAAGGCTTTTCACATTCATGTCCACCTAGCTATTGTTGCCAGATGGATTCATGGAGCATATTAATGCCTAGAAAAATTCCTCCATCAATATACTACCCAACTGCAATACAACTGTCCCATCTACTTCATCCCTGAATCTGCTTCCATCAACTTTTCACAGTGGTTCTGGCATCCACCCTGGCTTCCATCATTTATCAACAAGCCCAGTCCAACAAAACCCTGCCCTGATTCTGATGAGCCCATGTCAGGAACCTTAGCTTGTGTAGAGGAAAGCTGGTCTGCTGTCAGACCCTGGCCCACCTGGGAGTACAAAACAGAAACTCATTGACCATTAGTAACTTTCAACAAGTAAACACGAGGAAATCTTGGTGTGATTATGTCTAAGGGAGTGGGCAATAGAATCACATGGTTTGCTGGTATCTGTCCCCTCATATGATCTCAGCTCACCCCACAAGGGATGCATTAAAAGGCTCCTCCATTTGGTAATTGCTCCAGGCCTATCTCCCTTCCTTTGGCTTTTCTACACTCTCATTCTTAGGCTTCTCTCTGTCTCAGGCTCATATGACATAATTTAGCTTGCTCTCTCTTTTTGTTCTCTCTCTCCTTCTCTTTTTCTCTATACCCATTTAGCTTGGTGATCGAGTTTTCTATTGTTTATCTTGTTTGTGTTCTTCCATTTTGACACTCAGCTCTACATCCCTCAAACCCTGCACCCTTCTCAGGTCCCCAGTTCACCATGAGAGGGAAGACGAGTAGGGCGCCAACCTTGTAATTATCAAGGTACAAGAGATACGTCAAGGAAAATGCCACTCTGCTTCTTCCCAGTGCCTGTCAGCTTTCATTAACTAAGTCCTCTCCTTTTTCAGAAACAATCCACAAACTCGGAGTTAGCTCACTTCAGCCCGACTCTGGGCTTTATGAAGTGCAGGCCCACCATTCACCACTCCACACCATCATACAACCAAATTGGAAAGGAGATCAGTCACAACCCTTCTAGATTCAAATCCCAGCCCTTCCACTTATCAGCTCTATGAAACCTTGCGCCTCTGCTACCACTTTAGTAAAATAGGAATAATAGTATTTTTATATAATATATATAGTATTGAGGAGATTTAACTATTTAAAAGTCCGTGCAATCCACCCATCTATACATGGCAAATGCTCAATAAATTACAGCTTCATTACTATTTCTGTTCATAGACTCTTGCTATCAAAAAATTAAGGTGCAAACCATCTCTTTTAATGTTTGCATTTGGTAATTATTGCAAAATTTAATGTAGCTCAAGGAAATAGCAGAAAATAAAAAGCAGGAACCAATCGGGTTCTCCTTCAACTAACCCACCAAGCTCATTGTGCTTAAAAAAAAAATCTAAAGAATCTCATCTTAGGACAATTCCTTCGAAGTTTTTATCTGTTTGCATTTGTTTCAGGGAAGTTGAAGGGTATCCCCCGTACTTCACTCCAGTTCCCACCCCTTTCTCTGGAAAGTTGTATTTTTTTAAATGCCTAAGAGATGACCTATTAGATGAATAATTTGGAGCCAAAAATGTCTGTTTCATTTTATTTGTTTTCCTCTAGTTTGATAAAGTGGCAAATATCACTTGACTTGTCCCTAAAGTATTCAGTGGTAGATTTCTTTCCTTCCTGAGAAAATGGCATATACAGTAATTCTTTCTCTACTATATATAAATTCCAAATGCTACCTTAGCAGAATTATGAAATAAAAATGAATGCTTTTTTAAAGCATTTATGGAGATGGGGGAATAAATGATAGAATTTTCTTCTACTTCTTGTATATGCAGATAACAGATACATTTAATGCAAGAAGGAAATAGAATTTTAATAGAATTTTTAACTAAAGATCTTGAAACAAAACTAGACATACATTTTAATTGAATTTCTGGCTCAAATTACAGCAAACCATTATAAATCATTAGGAATCAGTTTTAAAACTGCTTTCACTTTTCCCCGTATTACAAACACAGAGGTAAGCTTTTACAGCTTCAGATAAGTGTTAATAAATTACCCGAATTTCAAAATTAATGGCTGCCCGGCTGCTTTGGGGAGATATCATTGTGTTTCATGAATATTTTGATTTTGTGATTAGATCAAAATGCACTGAATTCCTAAACAGTCATAACCAAGGTCTGCTGATCATAAACTGTTCTTTTTAAATAAATTATATTCCTCACAAATCTGCTGATATGGAATAATTAGAAATTGGTTGCCTGCATTTACTGTAATATTTGCATGACTTTAGATCTCCACCTACTGATCTAGAGGCTGGCAGGAAATGTACATTTTGTACATTTCTAAATATACCTTGCCTGCAGAGATAATGGTTTATATTGTGATGGTAAGAAGGTTTTTATTTGCAAAAACAAAGAGGTGTCACTTGCCAGTTCTGGAAGACATTGATTAGGCAGTTTATGTCATTCCTATTCAGAACTTATTATTTACAGCTTTCTTGTTTCCTTTCCTTTGTAGGAGATAAAGATCTGTATCTTGTAAACTGCTTAAAGAGTGTCTATTTTGCCTTTTTAGGGAGTCTTGAAAGACATTTTATAGAATGTAAGCATCCTGGAACTAAATGTAAACTGACTAAAATACGGTATCCCAATTTATTATTATATCTCCAAATACAATCTTTAAATTAAGTGGTTCATAAATACTTAAAATGAATTAAAGAAATCCCCAGTGTAAATCCATCCTTCACCATTTAAAGCACGTTTATCTAAATTTCAACCTGTATAACCTGTGCTGTGTAAAATGATAATTAAGCACAGTCATATTATAGAAATGTGATTGCAAACACATAAGACTATTTTTATTCTTCTAAATCTAATGCTCTTTTACAAAGTTGAGTGACTCCAGGAGCTAAAAGTTTGTATTTTAGAATATTTTAATACAATAATATTTATGGCATATTTCTGCAAGGCTCATTGAGAGAGAGGTTTTCACCAAGGGAAAGGGAACAATAACAATTCTTGTAAAGTCCAGAGAAAGATTCAGGAGAAGGGTACATGAGACATTCAGCTGCTTCTTGTCACCATTTAGAGGCCTAAGGGAATAAAGAAGGGGGTCCTGGGGGCATTGTTTACTCCAGTGATGGTACAATTGGCTTCCTCTCTGTCTTCGTAAGCTAAGGACAAGGAGTTCAGAGTTCCCTAAACCCGGTGTAGTCACAACACAGAGCAATCCCTCCATGGGTCTTCAAAGTTGGGACTGGGCTCAAATCAGTTGTCTTAGTTCTGGTTCGTGGCACCTGGCATTTCTTCAAGGAGCCTTGGCTAGTCATAATTGCTTACTCTTGGGATTCATCGCAACTCCTCAATTAACCACAAACAAGAGAGGAAATAAAAAGAATGACTAGAGTCAAATGATTAAGACTCCACAGAATGGTTTTCAGTGAACAATGTTTAATTTTAGTGCAAGATTCTACCAGTCCAAATAGTAAAGACACAAATGTTCATTTGTTTGTAGGGAAAGTAAAAACATGAGATAACAGTCATACTTATACTTGGGAAGCCCGGCCTACTTTGACTTGGCATGTTAGCAAATATATCTAAGAATCTACCCCAAAATCCTGATTAGAGTCCATAAAAGTTAAGAACAAACTCAGAGCATAAACTAAAATCAACTATTTACCTCCCAGGGCTGTTATATGGATTAAGTGAGATAAAGTATATGAGATGCTTAAGTGCCTGGAGTACAGTAAACAATAAATATTACATAAAAACACAAAACAACCACAGAAATACTAAGGTTTTTATGGAGACAAACTTTCAGCATGGATTTTTTTTTGTTTGTTTCTCATCTGACCTCTTTTACACATTCATTCTGTTTCAGCCATCTGCAATTTCTACATAAATCTTTATTTATGCTTCTATTTGCATTGAAAAAATTCAGGGGAGAATCTTTTTCTTTTTTTTTAACTTAAAAGAGAGGGCACCTACATCAGTCATACATGTCAGCATTTGCATACACAGAAGGCATCTCCATAGCCACAAGCAGCTCTGTGCTCCTTAATGTAAGGTGAAATCTGCATTGTAGAACCACGTTTTCCCAAAATCAACCCTGTCATCAGAAAGCTTAAATCAAGTTAAAATACATTCTCCCCTCTGAATATGTTTATGCATCACGTATGTATATTTTTAACATTTTAGCTAGTTCTTTTCCAAATATATGGTTACTATTTAACAGTAAAGGAGGCATTTCTAGTAATAGAGAGTGGGTTGCTCAAGAATGATTTATCCACTTAACAAATATTTATTAAACATCTGTTCTATGCCAGGCACTACACTAAGCCCTTGGGATATAGAGATGAATAAGGCCAGGCATCACTTTCAGGAAACTGAGTCTGTTGGGCAGAGAGAAGACTACACGTCCGGTAATAGCTCAGCACGATCAGTCCTCTGATGGAAGCACGAACAGTGTACTGTGGGAACAAAGGGAGTTCTCTGAAACAGACTGAGTCATCAGGCCAGGCTCCCTGAGATGCTTGGAGTTTGAGAAGACCAGGAGGAGTGCTATGGGTTGAATGGACTGAATTGTGTTCCCTCAAAATTCATATCTTGAAGCCCTAATCCCCAACGTGATGGTATTTGGAGATGGGGCCTTGGTCATGAGGTTAGGGTCCTCATGGGGATCCATGCCCTTACAAGAAGAGGAAAAGCTCTCTCTCTCTCTCCATGTGCACACAAAGAAGACGTCATGTGAGCACACTGCAAGATGGTGGCTACCTCTGAGCTAGTAGAAGAGACTTCAGAATGAAACCTACCTTGCTGGCACCTTGATCTTGGATTTCCCAGCCTCTAGAAGTGTGAGAAGGAATTTCTGTTTTTTTAGCTATCTAATCTATGGTATTCTCTTATGACTGCCTGAGCAGGCTAAGGAGGGAGCTAAATGATGCAGAAGGAGAAAAGAGCATTTGGAGGACCAGGGCTTGAGGAAGCAGGAAGCAGTATAACATATTTGAAAAAGTTTGTGTATTCCATTAAGGTAGAAGCAAAGGATGCCTCTGGGTACCCTGAAAAATATCATGTTCCATTCACAATCCACTGAACCATGTCTGGGGCATTATCTCAATTGACCCAGATGTAACTATTAAGGTAGTTCTACTCACCACTTTTCCAGAGCCAGTTGAGATCATAGGGAGACAAACAAACACGAGATATACAAAATGGAATTCATGATCTTCTCACAAGACATACTTCCTCCCCTTCCCATCTTAGTCAATGGCATCCCCATCTACTCGATCCCTCAAGTCAGAACCATGGAAGTCATTCTTTACATTTCTCCTTCATATAACCTTCACTCACATCTCCAATACTTTCTCAAGCATAGGCAATTATACTCCCAGGTTTTACCTCGACTATTTGCTTCTCTCCATTTCTATTACACCACTGGAGTTCAAACCACCACCATTTCTTTCCTGAACTATTGCAGTAATTGTCAATCCCGCTTCCCCACCTCCGTTCTTAAGCCTTTATAATCAATTTTCCTCCTAGAAGCCGTTGTAAAATGTTAATCCGATCATATCTCTTTGTGCTTAAAACCAGGCAATAACTACTCTTTCCTATCAGAATCAAGTCTAAATCCTTACTAAGGCAGAAACTGCTAATTGTCCACTAAAATCCATTCCACTAAAATCTATTCTCCCATTTTTCTCTGGTAATAGACTTGCATCTGGGCACATGGATGTCTGGACAACAACTGAAATTTGCAGTTTCTCTAGGTCCTAGGTATGACCACATGATTAGGTTTCAAATGATGATTCCAACATGAATGGGAGTGATGTGTGCCATCTCCACAACCAGGCCTTAGAACATGGGACAGCCACATACTTTATGTTCTCTTACCTTGCTGTTGACTAAAAATAGCAACAGCTGGAGCAAAATTGGAACAGAAGTATTGAGAATGGCAGAACACTTCTGTTAGCTTAGGTCTCGGGATGAATTTGCCAAGGAGAGATCCTTTAGTTTTCATAGACTGTTTTGTGAGAGAGAAATACACTTCCATCTTGTTTGAGCCATTGCACATTGGGATCTCTTTGCCGGCCAGTAACCTAGCCTTCACTCTGATTCACTCACTCATCCCAGTCTATAAGCCTTTCATGTCTGGTCTCTACCAACTTTGTCTGGCTCTCTCCCCTGTTCACAGCCAGCTTTCCTACCTCAACATGACAAGTTCTTTTCTGCCTCAGGGCCTTTGCATGCTCAGTTCCCTTGGCATTGAATTCCCACTCCCCACTTCCTCGCCCACCCCTCCTTTCTCTAACTTCTATTTATCCTTTGGATCAAAGCTTCAAATAACTCATCAAAGAGGCCTTCCTTGATCCTGGAAAACTAAATTAAGTGCCTCTTGTTTTCTCTCCCAAGACATCCTGCTCTTTTCTTTCTTTCATTTCTCTTTTTCTGTATTTCAGTAAAGATCTATTGAGCACAGTATTTATTGAGCCAAGCACTATGCCAGGGATTGGAAGCAAGAGTTTATGGTCAATATATATAGCTTGCAAACTATCAGAAGAGATGGAAACAAAAACAAGTAAGTTAGTAAAATAACTTCAAGTTTTGATAAGTGCCATGAATGAATTAAAAACTAGTGGGAGGAAAGCTAGCATTTATTACAACTTATAGATTATATTTCCATTTGTAAATTAAATTATTCAGTGCCTATTTATCCCACTGTAACTTTAAGGGTAATTTTCTATCCATTTTGATGCCACTGTGTTTTCACTGCCTTGCACAATGCCTGGAATATAATAAGCACTCAACAAATAGTGATTGAATAACAGAGTGCCAAAAAACATGAAGCAAAAACTGCCAGAAATAAAAGGAGAAATAGACAATTCAACAATAACTGGAGACTTTAATATCCCACCTTCAATAATGGATAGATAACTAAGCAGAAGATCAACAAGGAAATAGAAGACTTGAACAAAACTATAAACTGACTAAGCCTAAGAGACATCTATAGAACACTCTACCCAACAACAGCAGAATATACATTCTTCTCAAATGCATATAGAACATTCTCCAGGATAGACCATATACTAGGCCATAAAACAAACCTTGATCAATTTAAAAGAATAGAAAGAACACAAAATATGTTCTCTGATGACAGTGGGATAAAATTAGAAATCAATAACAGAAATAAATTTGGGAAGCACACAAATATCTGTAAATAAAACAACACACTTCTAAATAACCAATGGATTGAAGAAAAAAAATCAAAATGGAAATTACAAAGTACTTTGAGATGAATAAAAATGAAGACACTATATACCAAAATTTATGGGATGCAGCTAAAACAGTGCTTGTAGGGAAATTTATATCTGTAAATGCCTATGTTAAAAAGAAAGAAAGATCTCAAACCAATAACCTAACCTTTCACCTTAAGACAATGGAAAAAAGAAGCACAAACAAAACCTAAAGGAGAAGAAAGGAAACAATAAAGAGTAGAGTAGAAATTAGTAGTGATGTTCCAGAATAGTGTTGAGAAGTGGTGTAAGGCCACATCCAGGCCCAGAAGAAAAGAGTGCTTGTAGAGTATTAATGCTTGTCATAATTATGAGGTCAGGGTTGGGAGTGGAGGGACAAAGCCATAAAAGTATACCCTGAGTGGCTGGCCTGGTGGAGTAGTGGTTAAGTTAGGCATGCTCTGCTTTGGCGGTTGGAGTTCACAGGTTCAGATCCTGGGTGTGGACCTACACCACTCGTCAAGCCATGCTGTGGTGGCGACCCACGCACAAAATAGAGGAGGATGGGCACAGATGTTAGCTCAGGGCCATTCTTCCTCAAGCAAAAGAGGAAGATTGGCAACAGGTGTTAGCTCAGGGCCAATCTCCCTCACCAAATATATATATATATATATATATATATATACATATATATATATACTCTGAATTCTGGGTCTTTTAACATAAATCTCCATGAAGAGTTCCCTCTTTTTATGCTTATATTATGAGCATATATATTATGCTTATATCTCTAACAGAATGCTTCTCTGCTAGGATCCTTCAAGTTCTTCTCATGTGGGCATGTCACGAGACACCTGAGTCACCCTGGGAAAAGTGGATAACTGTAGATAGTCTGAGTATTGTTAATGGGTCAAAGTAGAACCATGAGGACTGCCTCATTCCATTCTGATATGGTAGTGGGCTAGACTGACCTTCTTTAAAATAACTCCTATGGCACATTTTTGATGCTAGGATGTTGAAGAGTGCCAAAGCTATTAGATGACAACTGATCTCGCCAAAATTCTTGTATCATTTTGACATTTATTTTGAAGTCTGAAATCATCATACTAATCCCTACAACTTATAGCACAATATACAGTGGTGGTTAATAGCTTGCATTCTGAATCCCGATTTCCTGGGTTCAAATCCTGGTTCTGCATCTTAGCCAACTATGCGACCTTGGACAAGTTACTTAGCCTATCTGTGCCTCAGTTTCCTTATGTAAAATGGGGATAAAAATAACCCCATAGGGCTTTATGATTAAATTAATAGATACTTTAAAAGTATTTCATAGAGTGCCTACCATCCAAGTGAATACATGTTGGTCATAATTATTTTCTACAAAGGATTTACATGTACACAATCTTATTTAATTCTCACAACCAGATTGGAAGGTGTTTTATTCTCACTTGACAAATTGGGAGACAGTGACCCAGAAGCCACAGTTCCCCACAGCTGTAAAATGGGTTTAGACCCAGGTTTTTTTCCCCCTAGTCCAGTGCTTTTCATACTGTTATGATGTTGGAAGGCAGCAGAATATATTGAGGGAAGTACGTGGGCTCCATTGCCAGGTAGACTTGGGTTGGAACCCCAGTTTGTCCACCTTCTAGTCATGGGTGTTTGGCCAAGGTACTTTACCTCTGAGCCATATTTATAAGATGAGTATACCACTAATTTCTGTTCCATGGGTTTATTGTAAAAATAACTGAGAAAAATACCTAGCATAGAGCTTATTACACATTACGCAATCAACAAATGTTAATTTTCTTTCTTTCACAGCTCCTCTTAGCAAGTATTCCCTCCTTACTGTAAGCTATGTTCAAGAGGATCCTTCTGTGGCTGTCAGAACAAGAGAGTCAGCTTTGAAATGCTCTCTCAGTGCTTTGTAATGTTAAACATTTAATACAATTATTGTAACTAAGATGTGGTCACTGTTATTGGGTGGGATGGATGTAAAAAATGAGACTTTTTATAGTAAGCTTGTCACAATTTTAATTTATTGAAATGCCATATGTAGAGGCAGGAAGAAGTCTGATTTTATTTTCCTTTTTAAGCACTATAAAGTACAACAAAACAAAGAGCAAATAAATTTTAAAACAAACCCAAAGAGTGGCAGGCGTCCTAGGGCAGAAAACATATACAGAGGTAATATTAATCTAGTTATGGGGAAACATCCCATTCAGCCAGCCTTTCTCATGGAAATCAAATGTCCAGGCTTATGTGACCCCATTGAATATTCACTATAAATTAGAAGACTTATATGAATGGAAGGAAAAATTACTAAAGGTATAAAACAAAGTTCCTGTAATTGCATACAATTTTCCTGTCTTCTAAACACAGGAGGAGAATAGATTAAAAAGTACTTGCCAAATTAAATAACTAAAGCAAAAGAAAATAGGAAAGATCTACTTAATATTATTTTCCAGGAGGGACCTGGTGGAAAAGGAAGGTAGCCCACCTGCCCTCGCCAAAGCTGAAGGTCGCAGTTACTGTCAGTTGCACTGAGCAAAGAAGGGAAGTAAACAACAGTTCAGAACAGAGGACAGAGAGACTAAAATGTTGGGCTTCAACAACGAAAAAATACTTTTGCCAAGAAATCTGGAAAAATGAGATTTGACAAAAGGCAGTCATCGAAAGGATGGAAACTTCCAAGTCATTTCTAGATTCAGTTTTCAGATCAGGGCCCAGACCAGAATGATCAACGTCAAAAATATAATAATTATTTTTTTTGCCTTCCATGATTGCAGGCATTGGAGCTGAAAACAAGACAGCAATATCCAAACCTTGGCTCTGTGGTCCCACCTGAGTGACTCTGGAAAAATAGAACTCTGATGGTCATGATATGATATAATGCATTTCGTCCAACTTCATTGATAAAGCTCGCCTTCCTCTCTTAAATGTTCAAAAGTTATCATCCTCACCTTACAAAATGGACTGAGCACTTGCAAAGGTTCCATTTTCCAGGCATTTAACAGGGACATATACAGAAATTATATGAAGTCAAGGGAATATTTTATTAAGATAAATTTAAACTTCATTCTAAAGTTTGGATCACTGCCCTTTTTTGTGTGGTAAGAAAACTTAACATGAGACCTACTATCTTAACAAGTTTTAAGTGTACAATACATTTAAGTATACAATACATTAAGTGTAGACACAATGTGGTAAACCAGATCTCTAGAGCTTATTCTTTTTGCTTAACTGGAACTTTATGCCTATTGATTAGGAACTCTCTGCCTCTCCCCTGAAATCTGCAAGCACCATTCCACTCTTTGATTCTACGAATAAGCCTACTTTAGATGTCTCAGATAAGTGAAATCTTGCAATATTTGTCTTTCTGAATCTGGTTTACCTCATTCAGCATAATATCCTCAAATTCCATCCATGTTGTCACATATTGCACAATTTCCTTCTTTTTTAAGGCTGAATCGTATTCCATTGTATGTATACACCAGATTTCTTTATCCATTCATCTGTCGATGGACATTTAGGTTATTTCCCTATCTTGGTTATTGTGAATAGTGCTGTAGGATAGCTATTATTAAAAAAAAAAAAGGAAAGTGTTAGTAGCGACATGGAGAAGTTGGAACACTTTTACTCTGTCGGTGGGAATGCAAAACAATGTAGTCTCTATGGAAAATAGTGTGGAGGTTCCTCAAAAAATTAAAAGTAGAACTTCCATATAATCCAGTAATCTCACGTCTAGATATATATTCAAAAGGACTGAAATCAAGCTCTCAAAGCAATATTAGCATTCCTATGTTCATTGGATCACTGCCTTTTGACATCTCGTGTCCTCTAGTTTTGTATTGTTACCTCCTTTAATTTAACTTTTCACATTCTCTTCAACTAGATTATAAACTCCTTGAAGATGGAAGTCCTGTCTTGTATTTAATAGTAAAGAAAGTATTGATAAGTTAGTGAAGACATGACATGATATCTTTGAGAATCTCCAATTTTTAATGCCACTATAATACTTGATTGCCTTTCCAAAAATTCATTAAATTACAACTGAAAATCTTAAGTGAACCCTTCAGCCTTAAGGAGAGTTACTGTGTGTAAATAGAGAACAATTGTTTGGTTGGTTTGAGCCAATGGTGTTGGGTAGTCAGCTATGTTCATTACAGTGTTAAGAGACTTAATACTTAGTTTTAGGCTAATACATCAGTGATTTAAATTCATTTGTTAAGCAAATTTAAGTCATTTGTACCTGTTCATGTTCAAAAATGTTAATTGACTGCATAAAACACACACACACAGATCATGCGTGTGTTCAAAAATGGAGATGACAGCATAAAACACACATATACACACAGACCTAAGTGACTCCCTTACCACTGGGAAGGGCCCTCTGAGAAAATAATAAAATAAAGGCACCAAGATGTCACTCATGTACCAATCAGCCAGGAAACTAGGGTGCTCAGAGGAAACTAATGGGAATCTTAGGCATAAAAAAATGACATCTAAAAGGAGCTGAAGTACAGAGGCATTTCCTCATTGCAGATCCTCAGTACACAATATAAAAGTAAGAAGTACGTTGCATAATCCCCATAGGCACTTGAGCTTTCTCATCGTTACCCACCAAATCAGTATCAAAAGCATGACCCCTCTCCTTCCTTACATTGAACTATAGATCGTTAATCCCATAATACTGTTAGCATCTACTGAAATGACCATAGGGAAGCCCACATACATTGTTGGGGAGGGAAAGATATCACAATAATATGATTATAAAGCATTGAATGAGGCCCTGAATTATTAGGGTAAAGTGTATATAATACTATCACAAATCTTGGTTTTGTCTATTATCCTTACTTGAAATCACAATTGTAGTCATCATACAAAATATTGTCATTTCAT
Source organism: Tapirus indicus (assembly GCA_031878705.1). Taxonomy (NCBI): domain Eukaryota; kingdom Metazoa; phylum Chordata; class Mammalia; order Perissodactyla; family Tapiridae; genus Tapirus; species Tapirus indicus. Next base: position 33,634,915 of record CM062935.1, read on the forward strand.
GTTTCCAATACCTTATTTTTGTCACCTTCAAGTTAGAATGATGCAGGCTGGCATAATCTTTCAAACTATCTAAGGATCTGGTATATTATTAAAAATAAAAATACCTTTGGTCATGATCAGAATGAAATTTTAAAGAGCCTAGGGTACAACAGAAGGGATAGGAGATAGGCAGATATAATCAAAATCTAAACATATAATATAGTTATATATAGAATATAAATATATAAGAGATAAAGTAACAAGTGCCACAAAGAAGTGTTGAAGCGGAGGGGTAAAGATAGGAATGCCTGAATTCTACCTTTACCTGATAATTTCTTCTGTCTCTTAAGACTGAGCAAGCAGTACATACAAGGGACAAAGATGAATGGGTATGTTATCACTTTAGAATTAGCTGGGCTAGGGCCCAATACTCCCATGTAGGGTTCTCTGGTAAAGCTGGTTTGGAGAATGTATTTGATGTCCAAAGCCCATCAAAGGCTACCATGTCCCACTCTTAATTCCCCAACTACTCACCAGAAGTGATGAGAATTTAGGAGTTTGTAAGAAAAGAGGAGCAAGAGAGACTTTCAAGAGAGCCCTGGTAAGCTTACCAATTACATTTCTAGAAGGCAATGGAAAGAAGAAGAAAGAGATCTTGGCACAAGAGTACATCAATTTACAATAGTAAATTCATCCACTAGTAAACATGGTCCAATAAATTTCCTTTAATTTGACCAGATTGGGATATTGGAAAGAATAAGGGAGATAGAAGGAATCTCCTACCACCCCCCCCAAAAGTGTCAAATGCTTTGGGAACTCAAGGAAAAGAGGGACATTGAAATCAAGGGGAAAGTATGTTTCTGATGAGGTTTTTTCTTGTCAATTATTTCTTCCCTGTCTATGTCCTCAGCTCCTATTCCTCCATCTATTCCTTAAAGTTTCTTTCCAGGAACACTGCATTGCTACAGACACAATCCAGGTATACAATACCATCTGAGTGCTACTTAATCTCAACTCTAAAGCTCAGTTCAGACCTGCCTTCAGAGCTTCAGATAGTATGTCGTGTATCTTGTATGTTATCTAACTTTATTCATCTTCCCCTGATGACATGATGAGGCCATTCAAATATATCTTTAAACTTTCCCTCTCACTTCTCCCACCAAGAATGCTCCTCATGCATTATTTTTTTTTTTTCATCTCATTTTGTAGTACCACTATCTAGCCAATTATGCAAACTAGAAATCTGGGAGTCATCATTGACTCTCTCTTCCTATTCTCAAACATCAATTAATAGAGTGCTACTGATATTAACTACTAAGTATTTTTTGTTTCCTTCCTTTTAATTCCCTTCCCCCATAGATTGTGTTAATACCTACTATCTACTGTCATTAGCTGTGGACTTTTCTTCCTCAAATCCATTCTTAACATAGCTTTCTGCTTGGCCTATCTAAAATGCAAATCTGGCCATTTCACTCCCCTGCTTAAATCCATTCATGGTTCCCATCATCTATAGGACAAATTCTAAAGTTTTAAACATGGTTCAGCGGTTCATTCCCAAACCCTGCCTACCTCTCTGATCTCATCTTCTGTTGCACCCTTCCCCCATCCTTTGAGTTGAAGGAACACCTCCTAGTGGTTTCACCAAACACTTCCTTTTTTCAGCTATCCTGTGCTCATGCTAGCTCTGAAATTTGTAAAGGCTTTCCTCCCCAGCTAAATTTCTTCTGGATAATTCTTTGTCATACTCGAAGATTCAGCATAGCTGCAAATTCCTCCCAAAATTCTCCTATGATTCACACCCCACTCCCCACCCCCCAAACAAGACTGGATTTTATTCTCCTCCTCTCTGCTCCCATATTTGCTTGTAGCTATTGATGTATTGACTGTAAGATCCTTCATGGCAGGATTGCATACCCTTTTGGAACATAATAGGTGCCTGTGAATTCACCTATTCACATCAATGAAGGAAGGTGGGAAGGAAGGAAGGGAGGGAGGGAAAGGAAGAAGGAATTTGAATAGAGTTTTGAAAATCATTTGGGCAACCAAAAGATATGTAAAAGAAGGGAACTAGAGGCAGAGGAACATCGTGAGCAAAGGCATGAAATGTAAAACTCAAAGCAATGGGGAGGGGGGAAGATATATGAAGAATATATATGAAAGGAAAATAAAATTGAAAGAAAAGTTTGGGCATGTTGTGAAGGACCAGAATTCCAGATTAAAGGGTTGGAACCTCACTGAGAAGGTGAACCACTGAAAAATTTTGAGCAGGGATGACTGTACTAAAGTAGCTTTATGAATGCAATCTATGGTTATGGGTAGGCTGTATTAGAAGCGTGGGAGTCTGGGGAAACCAGACAGAAGTGTTTTGCAGTTCTCACAATGAGATATAGTGAGGAGCTGAATTGGGGAAGTGGACATCTAACAGAAATTTCAGGGAAAAGAATTGCTAGGAGTTGGTAATGGATTAGAAATGGAGGAGCAAAATAGGGAACCTAGAGAATGGTGGTATCATGAATGGATAGTAAAATTCACAGATGGTGCTAGTGTAAGAGGACTAATGATAAATACAAATTGGGGTGCTGATCTTGAAGGTTCATTGAGAGTTGCATTTGGAGATACCCACCAAGTCATTGGAAATTCAGGGTTGGAACTCAGGAGAGTATTTATTTCTTGGCTTCAGAAATAAATTAGGGAACCATTTGCACAGATATGGGAGTTGAGAAAGACATGTGGATGTCTTTATGGCCCATTATCCTGAGGTAATGAGTTCACATTTTATCACATTAATATTTAAAATGTGCTAGTGCAAACCCTTCATGAGATAATATAAGAATTCAACTCTTCTCTCTCAACTTCACACTTTATTCTGAATGTATCTAGGGATGTCTCACATCAGGAATCATTCACACTCTATGCTTCTGCTCCAACTTCTTGTTGACATCTACTTCCCACAAGCCACTTGAGGGAGCAGGTGGACCAATAAAGATTCAGAGAAGGTCAAAAAGAACTTTCCAGAGTGCAATATTAGAGATGGCATGGTCCCAATCAAGTTCCATGGTGTAGCAATGCCATGCTCATTGAGAATGAGTGGAAGAATATCTGAAGTGGGATAAAGAATAGGGTCAGTGGAAGTTTTAAAAACATGAAACCATGAGGTCATGGTGGCAGAAGCATTGGCAAGGTGAATATGGAAATCACCAAGGACTTCCTAAGAATAGTATGGAGACAAAGGCTGTGGGCCAGTACCTAAAATCTACATGAATGTTGTGTAGTGTCCTTGACATTTCAGCAGTGAAACTGAATGAAGAATGGTATAAATAGACTTTGAAAGAAGTACATGAAGAATAACCTGGAAGTTACCAGTTATGTTTATTGATTTATTTCTTCTCTCTCTCTCATAAAAGCCAATCTAATTCTACTTATTCAAAAAATCCAGTTGCTGTGATTTCAAATATGCAACTTTATGGTGTATGGAGCTGTATTTTCTATATCTTTTATGTATGTAGGAAGTGCCAGTCACAGAGATTAACAAATATCTGTTGAATTAGTCAGATCCAAAGGTAAAATTACCTTCGTAATTCAATATAAGGGAAAAATAATTTCTAAAAACCCAAACCCAGAAGACACAAAGTAGAGGATAAAAATGTTGCAAAACATTTAGTCTTACCTATTATTCATAAGAGTTTCTACACCAAAACAAGCTCTTCTCATTTGCTTAAAAATAATAATTTGCAAAAGTGTGATTTAAAGACAACTTTAAGGGTTTGTAAGAATGGTGGTAGAAGCCCATTTTCTATAGGGCTACAGGCATTGTTAGAAGTTTGGCCTGTTCAGCTTATCAGATGTTGTGCATCTTTCTGAGTCCCAATGTTGTTAATCAAGATAGATGGCAGACTAGTTAATGCTGCTGTTAGTGAGACTGTGGCAAAGATTAGAAGGTTATCAAACAGATAAAACAGGAGTTCTAGGATTCCTATCTAACATATGAAATTAACAACTAATAGGTATCTCTCTTTGATAGTTGATTTGATTGAGTGCGTGTGGATAAAAGTCAACAAGTGAACAACTTGATTGTCTGCTGAATTAATAGAATGGAAGAACTTTAAATGGTTCTGAAAGCTAATTTAATTCAGAAACCTCAGTGAGGTTCCAGCTCTTTTGTGAGACTAGTGAATAAAATGTTGGCAATTCATTCAGAATAAAAATGTGGGCATTAGTGTCTTCTGTTCTTGGAATAAAAAATTAGTCTTTATTAGACTAATTTTTTATTCCAAGAACAGAATTTTCAAGGAGGGGGCATTAAACTTATCAGTATGTTCATATGATCCTCTGAATCAACACTGGAAATTAAAATAAAGGAAAACTGCCCTTTGAATTTGCCTTGAGTTTACAGTCATTTCTATTTCAATCTCCTTTTGCATTTGTCTTTCCAGTTGTTTTCATTTATTCATATTTCCTACCCTAGCAATTAAAATAGTTCCTTTTCTAGGCCCATTTAAATTTCAATTGCCAGTATGACTTCGGTGTTTCAACTTTTGATGGCATTTATTGGATTCTATTGTGGTATTGATCGAAGGATAGAGAAGAGGATAGATGAAGTGTTTGTCTAGACTCACCTCAAATCACTGGAGCATTATGCTCCAACAACCCTAGTCTCTGTGTTTCCCCCAAACCCCAAACTTCTATCTTCCTTGGGGAATTCGTACGTCCTCCTCTCTCTACCTCAATTCTCTCCGTACCTGCACTTCTCCTGGACAGGTCTTACTCACCCTCTTCCTCAGGAAAGCTTTCTCTAACCATCCACTCTCCACCAGCTCCTGCCTCAAAACTCGCAGCACCTTCTGCTTCCTTCCATAGATAGCCCTTCCCACCATTGTATTTAGTTAAGCAGTTTAGCAGGCAAATCATGGTTTAGAGGCTTTCTCCCAGGCTGGATTATAAACTGTGAAAGTAGAAGGTATGTTAGTCTCATTACTGTGCCTAGGAGAGTGCCTGGTCCTGAGAGGGGGCTCAGTAAACACTGTGTTGACCAGATGACACTAGAGGACAAGGAAGAAGCCCCAGGTCATTCTAGAACAAATCCAAACCCAAGACTGACCTCTGATTTGGAGTCTACTAGGGCTGACTTGGAACCACTTCCAGAAAACAGGTCAAAAGTCAATTTGAAACTTTCCCCCTACCAGGCTCCTTGTTGTGTCTCTAGGAAGCCTCCTATGAGAGAACACCACATATAGCAGGCCTGTTATTATACGAATAGTATTTTTTGGTAAATTCCAAGGTTTCTTGTACATGTTTCCTTTCTGTAATATTTTTTCTATAAAGACCTGTAACTTGGTGTTTTCATGTACCTTTAGTTAAACCAAGCTTTTCTTCTCAGTAAGAGAATAACACAGGTCAAATTATAATTTCCAAAAATTTAAAGTAGTTCGAATTCTAGCTTGAACAATGCATGACATAATGTTAAATGGAAAAAGCAGTATTCAAAACTCCTTGTATTGTATGAAGCCTGTTATGTCATGCCAGATGTCAATCTGTTAATAGTAAAAAGAAAAGACTGAGGAGAAATACACCAAAATGTCAATTGTGGTTATCTCTGAGTTGTGAGCTGTTGTATTGTCTTCTTCATGTTTTTCTGTATTTCCCAAATTTTTTTATGTGATCACGTAATATTTCTATAATCAAAATATTTCTATAATCAATATTTCTAAAATCAAAGAAATAAGTTATTTAAGCTTATAAACAATGCCTAGCACATAGAATATACTCAATAACAACTTGTCCCCTCGCAGCTCTCCCTTTCCCTTCGTAGGTACTAAGTACATGTTCTCAAAGCACAATATCTTACAGGTCCTGATGGTTTCCCATCCCTCTTTGTATAGAAAGAACATGGGTTTTGGTGGCAGGCTGTCAATGTTTAAACCCTGTCTGTCACCTACTAATTTTATAATCTTATACAAGTTATTTAAGTAATCTCAATTGATTCATCTGTAAAAGGAAGATAATAATAATTCCATCCACCCCCATTAAAACAAATATCCTTGTCCTTTCCCACAAGTGGCCAGAGGCATTAGTTCCACCCCTTTCATGGTATTCCCAGGAAGGAGTCTTCTGTCCTGGAAGTTGGGAGAAGGAGGATTTCTGGCCTTGGGCAGCAGTGGTAATTAACCCTGCCTAATGGAGTATGAATAAGAGTTGCTTTGAACATGAAAACATTGAATTGCAAGTAACTCCATGTCAGGAAGAGAAACCTAGAGACCCAACACACTCAATTTTAAGAAGGTTCTCAACCTCTGGATGAAGGACTAGCCATGGGGAAAAAAGTGCTTATTAGTAACAAAGTGAAACATCAAAATCACAAAATTTTTGTTGTAAAGGTTGGAGAAGGAGTACTTTAAATATTTCTAATTAAAAGATGGTGGGTGGATATAAGGAAATTAATTTCAGAGAAATCATTATTGCTAATTTTAAAATGTGTAAAATATGATTGGTAGACAAGTTAGCATTTCCTTCCATCTTTATGGGATATTAATATCCCATTATTATTGTCTTATTTCACTGAATATAAATGTGTTCTTTTTTTTTTTTGCTTTTTTTAAAAAATAATTTTCATAGGTTGGTTCTCCAATCCTTGTTTTTTCTTACCAATTCTTAAATTCCTTAATTGAAAAAACTCTAATCACAGATATTTCAATAATTTTCATGTCTGGGTAAGGCGAGGTTGGGATTTTTAATTAAATCAACAATTAAGTAAATAATAACGTGTATAACGCTAAATGTGCCAGCCACTCTGTTAAGCGTTGTGCAAAATTTCATAAAATTCCTATCATGGACCTAATCCATGTCGCTGGTGAAGAACTGAGGCTCAGAGGTTAAATGACTGACCCAAGGCCACACAACTAATACTTGCTGGAACAAGAATTGGAATCCAGCGGTTCCAATTCTACAGTCTGTCAACTATACTGCTTCTCAGATAAGATGAGGACTTGTTAGACATGAGGGCCTTTTTAAAACATTTATTAGAATCTTAGACTTTTAAAGCAAAAGTAAAACTAAGAAAAAAAATCTAGTCCAACCCCCAAATCACAAAAGGAACTAATGTAGAAGTCAAGTGAAAACCCAGGGGCAAGTCTGTATGATTTTCAGTATAAAATATGGTCTTTTGTTGTAAGCAATACATGTATAAGTCAAACTTCATTAAATTTACACATATTTCACATATTCTAAAGGATTTGCTGTTTAAAACACTCCTGTCATAAATCTTTTTATAAGTAAAGAAACTTTTTGGCAGAGCAAGTGCCCATAATCTATTTTTTAAAGATTTTCAAAACACTTGACTTAGTTGAAGCAAGATAAACCTGAATTGAATTACTTGTAATATAATATTTTACTATAAAAATCAATAAAGTACAATTATTATGGATAATTGACTAAGGCGTGATTTTTTTCATATTTTTGTAAAAATATTTATTATAAAATATTTGATTTATATACATATGATAGCTTAAGTCCAAATCCCACTAACATTAACCCAAAATATTCAGCTGAAATCCCTGCCTAAAAATAAGAAACTGAAATCTTCAATATTTATGTTGCTAAATTAGGACAACCCAAGACAAGAGGGAGTTAGCACTCCCAAAGGGTAGCTGACTCTGAGTCAAAGCAATCAGAAATCATTCTCCCTGATTATTCTTTTCCCCATGTAGGATTTTTACATTTGCTGTCACTTAACAGATATTATAAAACAAAAAAATATGTATTCAAATTGATAGACAAGATATGTGTTGCCTTCTTCAAAAAATACTTCACTACACTATAATATATGTATTAATTTAAAAGCATATATTCTGATACCACTCATTCCTAGAAATGTCATTATGTAATGCAGAAATGCATGAAACAGCACTCAATAAATGTTACTCATAATAATAGTGATGTGGTTATTATTATAATCACCATCATCATCATCATAATAATGAGTAGCATTGGAACCATAAGAGGATATCCAAGATATGGCTTCTTCCCTCCTAGGGGTCTTGCAGTACTCTCTTTTCCCTTCCATACAACACAAACTATGGCCACCACATCTCTTGGGCCATGGGAAAAAAGAGATCTCCACCCTTCCTTGGAAAGATACAGTGAAAAATGGTCATTTCCCATGTAATATTTTAAGAGCAATAGTATCCACCTCATAGGGTTGATGTGGGAATTAAATAAGTTGTCATGCACATGAAACACACTCAGAAACATAGTAAGTACATAGTAAGCACTAAACAAATGTTAACTATTTTTATGACTATTACTCATGAGCTGGCATAAAGAGCAGAGCCCCAAATCCCTGAATAAAACTCTTTTTTTAAATATAACATTGTTTTCAGAGTCAAATTACTAATGCAACAGGCTCTAATAATGTGCATACCAGTTGATACTAAAATATCAATTATTGTTGGACTGCCTTTTCTATTTCTCACTCATACATTTATGAAGAAAATCTAGCTTCTAATGTCTCTGTTCTTCACCATAATTTTCCTACACCCAGAACTACAGTCATGGGTAACCTTTTTTATGCATTACTTCCCCAAGAATAAAGATTAACTTGTTTATAAACATATGATGCTTCAGTTCTAGTCTTCCCAACTATCTTGACATTTATTCATTTGATTCTCCTAAGTCATCAATACGATACCAACAACTAGCCTTTATTGAATGATTATTATGTACTGAACTCTGTCCTGGGCATTTTGAAACACATGCTCTCTAATCCTTACTACTGCACTGTAAGGTATCATTATTGCCATTTTATATAGGAGAACGAAGAGGTACAGAGAAGTTAAATAACTTTCTCAATATCACACAGTGAGAAAGTGATGGGATCTCTGAGTCCCTAGCCCAGGGGACCTTGGATCTAACACCCTCCTCCACAGACAGGGAACAGGTACCATGGCTGGCTCCTTTATGGGTTCTCAGAATGTTCCTGAGGCATGGGCAATAAGAAGATCAGCCAGATGGTCAGCAAATAGGTTCCCTAACTCCTATGATTTCTCAATGTTTGCTTTCAAAATGAAATAAACAAAAATGAGTTAAATTCATGATTCCTATCTCAGGAAGCAGTTACTGAAACTTTGGACTCCTTACAGCAGTTCTTAATGAAGGTGCGGTGAGCAGACGTAAATCCAAATGATGTTACAGCTGGTGGAGAAGATCTCGTAAAGCATAATCTGGGAGTGACAATGAAATAAAAAGCCAAGACAACATCTCTACCGCCACATAACCTGTTTTGTTTCATTCTAGAACTGTTACACCTGTTCAAATCTTTCAATTTGACTCTCTTTTTATGATAATACATGTATTAAGCATTTACACTGTGTCCCAAACGGGACTAAATATTTTACATTTTTTAAAATCATTGATCTTCCACAATATCTCAGTAAAGAAAATATTACTATTCCAGTTTTGCCAATAAAGAACTGCAGCACGTAAGAAACTTGCCCAATATCGCTTACGTACTAAAAAAATAGCCTGGATTCAATTCCAGTCATCTGACTACTAGCCTGTACTGAATATAAATTATTGAACATTCTTTTTTCTTATCATTTGCCATTTAAATCAAAATAATGTGAGCTTTGAACAAGGTACCCTACCTCCTTTGGCTGAAGGGCTACTGAAGACCATCTAAAAAGTTCCCTGTAAAAAGTAACAACTGCATGGGGCCGCCCGGTGGCGCAGCGGTTTAGTCCGCGCTTGGCAGCCCGGGGTTCGTGGGTTCGGATCCCGGGCGCCCGCCGACGCACTGTCTGTCGGCCATGCTGTGGCGGCGTCCCATATAAAGTAGAGGAAGATGGGCACGGATGTTAGCCCAGGGCCAGTCTCCCTCAGCAAAAAGGGGAGGATTGGCAACAGATGTTAGCTCAGGGCTGGTCTTCCCCACAAAAAAAAAATAAATAAAAAAAAATAATAAAAAGTAACAACTGCCACCTGCTTCAGACAGGCCAGAAAACCAGCTGGAAGGCACTGTTGGCATTCTAGTTTTGAAAGGCCAAGTTCTACTAAATAAAACCTTCACTTTGTATATGTGTGTGGAAGTGATTAGTCATTTAATACTGGAAGCTTTACCTGGAACACATTTCTTAATACATTTTTTTTCACATGCATGATGTCTTTCCACAATTTATTGCCACATTTTATTAAACTCTTGTTACCTAGCGTGTAATTGGAATCATCACTGATACATGAAACACGAGTATACAAATCTGAAACAGAGTGGAGGCAGGTCAAAGAAATAACAGCAAAGCTAAATTTTAAAATGAGGGGAAAGACATAGACTGTAGTGTTATGAATTGCTGCATTCTTTACCAGCCCAGGGCAACTGCTCCCAAAAAACTCATCTTACAGTCTATACCCACACCAATTCTTATCTTCTGTGAATAAAAAGTGATGGGGCAAAATGTTAAAAATAGACTGAAAACTAACAGAGTAAGAAAATAGGTAAATTACTACAATAGATGACCTTATATATTTTGACTTTTCAGAAACAGAAATTTTGCCACAGTCAAATATAAATTTAAGTTCACCTTCTACTCCATGAAGCTCCTCTGGTTTCTCTCAACGTCCTGGGACCTTATTTCATAAGCTCCAGCATGTACATTTCCTCTCGAAGGTAACTGTGTCCATGTCGTCTTTCCTTTCCCACACCCTAGCGGAGTGCTTGGCACAGTATAAGACTAAAACATGTGTTATGAATGAGAGGATAGATAAATAGTAAAGCGAGAAGTGGAATTTTTTTTAACCCTGTCAAATAAAACATTAGGAGGCTTGTTAGGATTCCATGGAATCTTTCACAAGCAAAATTAGGTCCTAAGTGTTTTTTGTGAAATAACCGTCTCTCTTTTAGTTTCAGTCTTTTAGAATATTTTTCTCAGTTCAGAGTCTTTCTCTTCTTTCATCTCCAGATTGCCGCCTTATTTTCACCCCAGAACATTACATCTATTTCCAGGTACATTTAAGGGCCACACTAGAAACTTCACAGTAAAGATACTGTCACCTGTAGACAGAAAATATTGCATTTATTTTACTGAGAGACGGGCAAAGAACAACAAAAAATGGAAGAGAGAAAATAAAGAACTTTTCTTACAATTTCTATCATAATCAGGTACAACCATTCCTATTTTCTATTACTGTGTTTTTTATCATTGACATCATAATTATTAATCATCATCCATTGCTTAAACATGGCTAAGTATAAAATATTACGCATTCTTATTATTACCAATTGCCATCTAGATATATATGAAGATACATAATCAAAATTTTTTGTCTGATCAAGGTCTTATAGTATTCTTTAAAATAGTCTGATTCGAAAAAGAATAGGTTTACTAGAGAAAATACATAAAATGTGGGCATTATAAATAAAAATATTTAAAGTACCCTTGATTCCATATCCACAAATAACCATCATTATCATTTTATTTTATACTATAAAAAACTTATAATAATGCCATGTATAAAGTAAATGATGAAGTTCCTTTCTTCTATGCTTCCAAAACACATCCACATAGTCAAGGATAAGAGTCAGTCAACACATACCCCCTGAGTGGGCCCCGGTGCACTTGGTGCTTAGGACACAGTGTTGAACATGAGAAACAGAGCCCCTCTCCTAAAGAAACTTACATTCTAATGGCTAGAAAAACATAAATAAGCAAAGTAAGAAGATAAGAGTTATAAAGAAGATAAAGTAGGGTAAAGAGTTAGAAAGTACTTCTGGAAGCTGCTATCATGAGTGTGGTTTGAAGCCCTCTAGGGAGAGATGACACTTGAGTTTAGACCTAGCTCTCAGGAAAGAACATTCCAAGCAAAAGGAACATTTATATTTGCAGGGCAGGAAGAAGGCCAGTGTCCCTGAAATGTGGTTAATTAGAGAGAAAATGGAGAAAGATAAAGTTGAAAAGTTAAGGAAGAGCCAGATCAAAGAGAGCCTTATGGGAGTTTAGATGACATTCTGGTTGCAAGGGGAAGCTTTTAGAGGGTTTTAAGCAGGGAAGTACAGTAGTCCCCCCCTTATCCATAGGGGATACATTCCAAGACCCCAGTAGGTACCTGAAACCACAGATAGTACTGAACCCTGTATACACTATGTTTTTCCTATACAAACATACCTATGATAAACTTTAATTTATAAATTAGGCACAGTAAGAGACTAGCAATAACTAATAACAAAATAGAACAATTATAATGATAACTGTAATAAAAGTTACCATAGATCTTAGCAACCTCAGCATACAATTTTTTTTCTTTCCTTATTAAGTTGAGAACTTTCACCTTTTCATTTAAAGGAAGCACTTTACAGCTTCTCTTTGGCATCCGAATTGCCAGCATCACTACTCTTGTGCTTTGGGGCCATTATTAAAATACGGGTTACTTGAACACAAGCATTGCTGTACCCTGACTGTTGATCTAATAACCAGGATGGCTACTAAGTGACTAATGGGTGGGTAGCATGCACAGCAGAGATACACTGGACAAAGGGATGATTCACGCCGGGCGGGACGTAGCAGGGCTGCATGAGATTTTGTCAGGCTACTTAGGAGAGTGCACAATTTAAAACTTACCGATTGTTTATTTCTGGCATTTTCCATTTAATATTTTCCCACCGCGGTTGATGGGGATAACAAACTGTGAAAAGCAAAACCGCGGATAAGGGGGGACTACTGTAGCTTGATATATGGTTTAAAAAGCCCACCCTGGCCACATATAGATGATGGGCTATAAGAGGACGAGAGAGAAAGCAGAGGCTGTGAGGAGCCACCACAGTTTACCAGGCCAGAGATGATGGTGGCTCAGACTAAGGTTGTGGGCCTGGAGATGGTGAGTAGTTAGAAGCAGGACACATTAATAAAACGGAAGAACTTGCTACAAGATCAGATGTGGTGAGGAGGGGAACGAGAAGAATCAATTCCCAGGTAACTCCTATAGACAGGTAGCATATGTCCATCTAGAAAACCTTCTCACATATGCCCTATTATAATCTTTATGAATTTCCTAATACCTTAAATATTGATAATAATAGGCACCGTGAACTATATATCACATGCTCTACATAAATTGTCTCCATTAATTAATACTCATTTAACAAACCTATAAGATAGATACGCTATTATTAGCTCCATTTTATAAATAGGGAAACAGAATTAGAGGTTAAGTAGGTTACCCAAATTCACACAGCTAATAAGTGGTTAAAATAGAAATCAAACCCAAGCCAACATGACACTAAAAGCCACGCCTTTAATCACCATGCACTATATCTGACAGATGTGCCAACATTTATTTGCCCAATCCCCTTGTTACACATCTAGTTTGTTTTCAGATTATCCCTGCTAAAAATAATGCTAGCATGAGCATTATCATACACACAGTTTACATTTTTGTGATTGTTTCTTTAAGATAAATTCCTAGAAGCTGAACTGGTACAATGAAATTACAGAAATTTGTAAGGCTTTGATACATATGCCAGTTTTCTGATTTGACCAATTTAAAATCTCACCAGGAGCGAATGCAACCAATTTATGTATCATCGTTATTTTCATGATCATTTTTTAAAAATCTCTCTGTCATATCTTGACTGCTATCGCATATCTAGAAAGAGACAGAGCTGGAATGTAAACTGGAGCAGGCTGACACCAGACAGCTCCTCTTAACTAATACATTGCATTATGCGCTTTCCTTGCTCTTTAATGCAACAGGAAGTGAGTGAATTAGGGATCTAACTTCTTTTTTTTTTTTAATCATGTAGTCCAGCACCACTTTTCGAATAATAAAACTTTACACAATTGATCTGAAATATCTGAAATGCCAAGTTCATCATCATCATTATTATTATTAAGTTAACATTTAATGTATGATAGGTTGTCACGTAAAACACAGGCTTGCAGCAACCATAAACTAACAAGCATTACACATTACACAGTCCCACATTTTAGTGGAGTAAATTTATCTATATACCCATGTGTGAAAGTCTGTTTATTAGTTTGAGTAAGGTTAGCTGCTGTAACAAAACATCCAAAATACTGATGGGTTAACACAATAGAGGTTTACTTCTTGCTTATGTCAAGTCCAGAACAGTTTTGCTGATTGACAGGTAACTCCTTCACGCAGGATTCAGAGACTCAGGGCTTTCCACGCTGAGACTCCACTGCTTCAACACATCCTTGCAAGGCGTCTGTGCTGGTCTGTCTCAAGCTAGTGGAAGGGAAATGAGCACTGAGGGTTCCTCACCTCCATGAGAAGTTTTTATGGAGAGGTAGTGAGTTCCACTGACCAGAACTAAAACATGTCGTCACATCTAACTGCAGGAAAGGATGGGAAATACAATATCTGCATGTGCCTAGGAAGAAGAGGAAATGTGTATTTCAAGACCACTGCCATCCATGTCCCAGTCTATTACAGGGCTTGTTATCTTTTCCATTGATCCAGACACTCATGCCAGTTCTGTGCTAATTAATCTAGAGCATCCATCCTCTTCATTATTATTCTATCTCAAAGTTATCTTGCTTGTTCTGATAAACTTTATAATCCCTTTCTCATAAAAGTCAAGTCACAAAAGTAGAGCTATAAATGTTAAAAATTCTTTAACCCCAAGGGTATTCAAACACTATATATTTTATATATACATATATATGTCAAATTGGTAACTATTTGTAAAATAATACTTAAGTTGGGCTTGAGATGCTATAAAACAGATATTCTTGTACTTGCTTTGATAATATACATTAGTATAAATTTTTGGAATTTGGAAATATAAAACAAAAGCTATCATCTCCATTACCTTTAATTACTTATTGTTTCCTCTTTAGTAAAAAAAAGTTTTTAAAAATCTGACCTTTTTCTCAAAGTATGACTCTGGAAAAATCTCAGATTTAATGTTACATTCTCATTGCTAGTATTTTCTAAATTGTCCATTAACTACACTTTTAATTTCTTAGTCAAGAGCTATTTAGAAGAATATTTATATTATAAGTGGCTACAAATTCAGAAAAATTTAATTTTATTTCAATGTGGTTTAAAGAAAGTGATCTATTTAAGCTGTGTTGGAGAATGTAATGAGGCTTTTTTGTGGCCTAATATGTGATCAATTTTATAAGTGTTCCATGAGCCACTTTGAAAACAAAGTGAACTGTTCTCCATATTTAGCACACAAAATTAAGCATATATGTATATATTAAATCAATTTTATACATACTAGTTAAATCCTTTAACAATTATTTTCCCAATTTGACCTATGAAATAAGGATGTATTTAAGTCTTCCAACACTATGTTTTTGACAATTATTCCTTATATTTTGATAACTTTTGTATTTGAGTTATATATATTAACCATTTATGTAAATACTAAAGTCTATAAGGATGTGATTTCAATGCTCACTGTAAGTCAGTTCATATATAATTTTCTAATTCTTGAGTTTATTTTGATTCATTTCTCATTTAGTAGGACATATTTTCCCCCTTTTTTTTTTTTGGTGAGGAAGATTGGCCCTGAGCTAACATCCATGCTCATCTTCCTCCATTTTGTTTGTGGGATGCTGCCACAGCATGGCTTGATGAGCAGTGCATATGTCTGCACCCAGGATCCAAACCTGTGAACCCCAGGCCAGGCTGCTGAAGTGTAGCATGTGAACTTAACTATTATACCACCAGGCCAGCCCCCTAGTAGGACATATTTTGAGTAACTCTTTCAGAATAGGACATGTGAAGTGTATTTGAGTATATCCAAATTTGATTATGTCTATTACATTCACATCTTAACAACAATGTAGCTAGATATAAATTCCTTGAGCCACAAACTTTACCCTCAAAATTATGTAAACATTGTGCCATTATGTCCAAGCATTTAGTGTTAGAGAGAAGACCATGGCCAGCCTGAATTTTCTACTACTGTAGGTGACATTTTTTTCTTGCCTGGAATCTTATAAGATTCTTTTACTTTGTGATTTTATATTTTCTGTAGGATATAGTTGGATAATAATCACTTCTCCTTAATTTTGTCAGGCACATAGAAATTTCATTCTACATACACTTTGAGGTATACAGCTTCTTTTAGTCCATTTTTGGGTTTTACTTCTGTTCCATTTATTCTGGACTCATCTTTAGGAAAATAAGTTATCTTTAGCCTAAATTTCTATTCTTTGTCCTCCATTGCTATAATCTTCTCTTTAATTATTGCCATTTATTTGAATTTCTTCTGTCTTCTAGGGAACTTCATATTTTTCTCCAAAATAACTTTGACTTTATGCACTTTTGATTTTTTCTTTCCAATTTCTAGTTAATATGCTAGCTCTGTCATTGCATTTTAGTTTCCATAAAACCTTGCTTTATTGTGTATGGAGGATATTGTGTATCCTCTTTTCAAGATTACATTTTTATCTTATGAAATAAATTATATATCTTATAAAATTTACTTGTTTATTTTAATAAATTGTTTCAAAAGCATGTTCCTCCTATCCATCTTGAGAATTATTGTCCATCTTTAATTTTGTAGAATTTTTTCCTGAGTCTCTTTACTTTCTCTTTACTCTTCCAAAAATGAGGAGAGAGTAATTAGATCAGTTTTTTTTTCTGTAAACTCAGTTGATAGACTATTCTCAGCTCCCTTCACTTTCTTCCTGTCAGATCTTAAGTCAGAGGAATGGTTTACGTAAATTAGTAATATCAGTTAAACAATTCTGCAAACTGAAGAGAATAAATACAATGTCAAAGCAATGGAAATTATTATGATTCCCAAATGAGTAGGCATATTCAAATGCACTGGAAAGGGTTGAGGTTAAGGGGATTTAAGGCACTTTCCAGTATATGCAGCATGGAGGAGAAAGAAAGCATTGAGTCAGGGAAGTGCAAACTAAAGGTAGGGAGGTTCCAGATCATTCCAATAATTCCTTGCATTGCTCATAAATTTGTGCTATGCTATAAGCCAGTATTTCCAAAGATATATTCCACACCACACTAGTCCTGCAAGACTCTTCATGAAAAAGAGATGGGTCCCTTAATCAAATAACTTTGGAAAATCTTGCATGTTATATCCCTCCCCATTTTGGAGATTCACAGTGAACATCTGCATTAAGATCTATTGTAAAGAAAACCACTTAATCTTAACTTAGAATTTTCCACATCTTTCCTTTAATATCTCCTAATGATTTATGACAGTTATTGGAAGAAACTTTGGGAATTGCTGCTGTGGTCGATGGGGAGATAGTGAATGGTTTTTACTAGAGAAGAGGCATGATCAGATTTGCATTTACAAAGATCACAGTAAATTTGGGGAGAATAAGTTAGTGGTGGCAAAACTAGAGAAAGAAAGATAAAGTTAGCAATTGTTTTCATAATCCAAAGGGGAAACAAAACTACAGAAATAGAGAAGTCTGTAGATGTCCTTTAGTGTTGCTGTGGAAACTTAGAAAGAGAAAAATATCAAGCCTGTCATTTGGGATTTACAAGGAACAGCAGAAAAGCCCGCTCTAGATGCTTGTTCTCTGTCTATGCCCAGATATTACATAAAGCCCATTTGCAGAAGAGCTGTGACTGGGACTTCAACCTTCAATTTTGTCTCTTCACATTTCTTCCAGCGGAGAATCCCAGCACACTTCCAGCTGGTTTTCACCCTTAAATTGGATCAAGGGCAATTTTGTCCTTTGTGTTTTCTTTTGCCATTTTCCAACTACATTTATTCCCGAATTGTTCTATCCATTTTCCTTTTAGAGAATTATCCTATTTTTGTTCTTTAAGAGTTCATTGTTTTCTTTAAAAGCAGAGCACAGTCTTGCAGCTAAATAACCCAGGTCACAGAGATGACTAGATCCATTTTATTTTTTGAGTCAACTCTGCCAAATCTTTTTAATATTACTCTGGCTCCAGTTGATTTATTGTTACTCTTGATACTAAAAATCTGAAAGTTTTTCTACATAAAATTGCTCTTCTTACCACTCCCCTCCAACCATCCATTCAGGAAAATAATCAATACATCCTAAAAAAGGGTTAAGAAGAACTATTAAACATCTCTGCCATATTTATTCCATTTCATTAGTTTTTTAATAAACTCTAATTCCTTCTTACCCATAACTTTCTAATGGTAAATAAATCCCTTAATATTGCATACTATGAACTAAGAGTAAAGGAGTTGAGTAATTTTAGCTAAGGTAAGCCTATCATTATAACATGCTGATAATAGGAAATATGCAGATTGTCTTAAATGCCCTTACCAGAATTTAGGGCAGCATTTAGACAAGAAGATCCTTTTTTTTTTTTTTGTGGGGAAGACCAGCCCTGAGCTAACATCTGTTGCCAATCTTCCCCTTTTTGCTGAGGAAGGCTGGCCCTGAGCTAACATCCGTGCCCACCTTCCTCCACTTTATATGGGACGCCGCCACGGCATGGCTAACAGGCAGTGCGCGTCCGTGGGCGCCTGGGATCCGAACTCGCGAACCCCGGGCTGCCAAGCGCGGACTAACCCGCTGCGCCACCGGGCGGCCCCATCCTTATTTTTTTTTAATTGTGATTTGTTTTATTCTGACCTGCCTCTACAGGTGAAAAAAAAATCTGATCTAGTCTAACCTCCTAGCGAGCACAGTCAACTGTCAAATCTATTACCAGTAGTCTCCTGATCTCCAATGGGCTTCCCTATTATCAGTCAGTCCTAACTGTTCGTCCTTGACGAGAGTTGAAATCAACCCCCCATCACTGCAACATCAATGTGAACATTTTTTAACCACCCACTCTTTTCAAGGTTCTTTTCTAGACCCTTTTGATGAGGCAAATGTTAGACTGAACATGTAAAAGCCATGAGGCTTTGATGAGTTTCTTTTCCTGGTTGCATGTTTTCCCATATTTTAAATGGAGATAATTCCACCATTGACCTACATAATCTGTGCTGGGGTAGAGGTTACTTTTAAATTGGGTGGTCAGGGGAAAGCACACTCTGGAAAGATGGCATTTGAGCAAGAACTGAAGAAGATGAGAGAGTAAATTGGGGAGCTATCTGGAGGAGAGATACTCTAGGCAGAATGAACAGAAAGTGCAAAGGCACTGAGGTAGAAGAAGACCTTGCTAGTTTGAAGAACAACAGGAAGACCAGTCGGGCGGCAGAGTTAGTGCAAGAGGGGGTAGGTAGTAGGGAGCGAGATCAGAGAAGGGGCCAGATTGTGAGGCCCTCATAGACATCTAAGGAATTTTACTCCAAATGAGATTGGAAGCTAATCAACTGTTTTGATGAGAGGAACAATCAGTGTTCTACCGGAAACAGTAGAAACTACTCCTTATTTCTGCAGGAAAGGATTTACACAGGGCAATTTGCGTTTACAAAATCATTGGCAGGGTTAGAGTCATAAAGATCAGAGAAGGCTGCTGCCAAGCAGTTCTTAGGTCCATTACTAAATTTCAGAGTGTCAGGAAGTTATGGGAATTGTAGAAACAGCTGAAAAAAAGACCAGTGTAGAAGCAAGTCTCTCAAAGAAAAATCCCTGGGGCCTCTACAAAGTCTCACGTCTATAAAATCCATGCATCTCTCTGCCATGCTAGACGATCAACACTATGGTTTCTGCTTCTATTCCACCTTCCAAATCTCTAGTAATTTTCTCTGATTGTTGGCACTTGATCTAGAATTCTAGTGGCAGGAATTCTGGGAAATGTAGTTTCCAGGATACAGAAGAGGGTATAAAAAGGAAGAATAGTGCTAAACTGCCGATAGACAATTCAGTACAAGTAACATAATCAGACTTTTATTTTGAAAGCATCACTCGAGCTTCAGTGTTGAGAACAGTCTGGAGGAATGCAACAGTAGAAGCAGGGAGATCAGTTAAAAGGTTGTTGTAATAATTCATGCAAGAGAAAGTAGAGACTTGGACCAGGATATTAATAGTGGAGGAATAGTTAAATGGTGATATTCTGGTAATTAAAGGTAAAGCAACAGGATTTTTCTGATATATTGGATAGGAGCTAGAGAGAAAATGAGAAACTAATGATGGCTCCAACACTTTTGACCTGAGGATCTGGAATGACAGTGTTTCCATTAACTGAGATGAGGAAGACAACAGATGAACAGATAGGAAGGAGGGAGGGGATGAGAAGCTGAAGTTAGATCAGTGGTTCCTAAATTTGAGCTTGCATCAGAATCACCTAGAGCACTTGTTAAAACACAGATGGCAATGCCTCACCTGAAGAGCTTCTGATTTAGTAGTCTGGAGTAGGCACTGAGAATTTTCTTTTCTAGAAAGTTCCCAGGTGATGCTGATGCTGCTGGGCCAGGAGCCACATTTTAAGAACCACTGTTTTAAAGAATTGATAAGCATCAGAACTTCCTATAGACATTTTAAAACACGTGTAGGGAGAAAAAAAAATCTACCAAAAATTATTTTATCTTTTTTAATAAGATGGAAATATAACAATTGCGGTGACGCCTTTGAATATCTGAAAGATAACACCACTAATTGGTTTACCCACCTTCTAAATGTGGGCCTTTATGCCTCAGATACATCATAAATGGGTAAATGATTCTACTATTGTTTACACTGAGCAGGAAGACTTGAATATTTGCATTCGTTTTGATTCAGAATTTTTATATTTTCTCTTCCAGCCAGAGTGAAGACTAAAACATTAGAAAACAGCTTCCAACATAGTTTTCAGTAATGACAGCACCATGGATTGCTACACATTTTGCATTTTATATAATTGAAACCACATAAAATTCCTTTTTGGAAGGCGTTAGTATTCCCTCTTTAGAGACGAGGAAACTGATTTTCAAAGAGGTTAAATAATGTGTCTGAGTCCACAAGCTGGTAAGCGTTAGACCCTGAATTCATACACAAGTCAGGCTGATTTTAAAGTTATGAACTCTTTCCATTGTTTCCCAAGCTTACCTGATAATACAATCACCTGGAGGGCTTGTTAAACTTATAGAATTCTAAGCGCCCCCTAAACCTAAAGAACCAGAATTTCCAAAGTTGTAGGAATCTGTAATGTTTAACAAGCAACCCAGATAACCCTTATCATAGGCAAGTTTGGTAAACACTGCAACACTCCCTCTCTAGAATGCCTAAGACAGATGAGTGCAGATACAGAGGAGAGAAGATGCAGAAACTTCCCAATTTTACACATTCTTGGGGTATGAATTTTAAGAAGGTAATTAATAAGATGTATTTATATATATTTAAACTTCCATTATACTTACTCCCTATAACTAACTTTTGGAAAAGTTTTTGGGTTACGCTAGGCATTTCTGTATTCAAAATAAAAACTTTCCCAATTTTCTTTACACTATTTTTATTTTTTGTTATCTGCATTTCTTAGGAAATATAAATGTTATGAGACTAGAATAGCATAAATGATAAATCCTGTAGATGGATTGAAATTTTAAAAGAATATATTTGCTATTAAGGAAAGAAAAAAAGTCAGTGGAAATAATCATATCTTGCATACAGCCGTGGAATTTCTGGATGAACACTGAGCAAATATTATACCAAAATTTTAATTCCTCAAAGCTGGAAGACTAAACTGATCAAAGCAAGTCCCTGGTCTATAGAGAAAAGCAAATTTCTCAACTCCAAATTTACTTCTTTCTTCTCTGTAAAAGAGGATCATGTTCAGATTGAAACGGATACAATTAACATCGGTAAGCCCAAGAAGGGTGAAAAAAATCATAAAAAGATGTCCTGACATTCTAAATAAGTTAAAGTCACTTGTTTTAACCAAAATACATTCCAGAAGGGGAAGGGAAAATATGCACTGATGGTGATGTTTGTTGCTGGGAAAGATTCCAGAATATGTAAGATATACAAATACCATCTTAATTTTTAAACAAAAGAGTAACAAATGGGACTATACAAACAATACACCCGTGAGCTGGATGTTAATTCCTGAGCAAGATTCAACTACAAGTCATAAAGGGATCGATAAACAACAGATCATTAAATGGGTCATTAGGGTCCAGAACTGGTTTTCTAAGAACTATTTAAATTAAAGCAACTTTTTTTTCTTATGGTAAGTACACTTAACATGAAATTTACCCTCCTAACAAATTTTTGAGTGTACAATACAATATTGTTAACTATAGGCACTATGTTGTATAGCAGATCTCTAAAACTTATTCAACTTGTATAATTGCAACTTTATACCTGTTGAATAACTCCCCATTTCCCCCTCCCCCAAGCCCCTGGCAACCAGCATTCTACTTTCTGCTTCAATGAGTTTGACTACTTTAAATATCTCATACAAGTGAAATGATGCAATATTTGTCCTTCTATGATTGGCTTACTTCATTTAGCATAATGTCCTCCAGGTTCCATGTTGGCACATATGACAGGATTTCCTTCTTTTTTAAGGTTGAATAATATGCTATTGTACGTATATGCCACATTTTCTTTATCCATTCATCTATCTACAGACATTTAAATTGTTTCCTTATCTTGTCTATTGTGAATGCAGTCATGGGCCGCATCACGATGTTTGGGTCAGACTGCGTATATGACGATGGTCCCATAAGATTAGTACCATTATAGCCTAGGAGTGCAGTAGGCTATACCATCTAGGTTTGTGTAAGTACACTCCATGATGTTCACACAGTGATGAAATTGCCTAACAATGCATTTCTCAGAATGTGTCCTCATCATTAAGTGACGCTTGACTGTAATGCTGCAATGAACATGGGAGCACAGATATCTCTTCAAGATTCTAATCTCAATTCTTTTGGATAAATACCCAGGAGTGGGATTGCTGGATAATATGGTAGCTCAATTTTTAATTTTTTGAAGAATCTCCATATTGCTTTCCATAGCAGCTACACCATTTTACATTCCCACCAGCAGTGTATAATGGTTCCAATTTCTCCACATCCTCTCCAACACTTATCATCTTTTTTTTTGTAATAGCCATCTTAACAGGTATGAGGTGATATCACACTGTGGTTTTTGATTTCCTTTTCCCTGATGAGTAGTGATGCTGAGCACCTTTTCATGTACCTGTTGGCCATTTATATGTCTTATTTGGAGAAATGTCTATTCAAGTCCTTTGCCCATTTTTTAATTGGGTTGAAACTAAATTTTCTTTAATCTCACAGATAGAATTAGTAACTTGTGGAATCATAAAAGTATAGTAAACATAGCATATCTGAATATAATCAAAGATTTCTACAAATTCTCTCAGTCTTTATTCACTGAGTGAAGTGATAAATATAATTATATAACTAACCAAAAGTGTGCTAATAAGTCTAAAACAAACTATCATTTTTATATGTGATGTAGATGAAAACGTTGATGACTTGCTCACCAAATTTACAGAGGACATGAAACTCAAAAGAATATGAAATATATTCGTGCCATAATCAACATCTAAAGAGAACCACATAGGTTAAAGTGAAGGGTTGAAACTGAAAAAAAAAAACCACCATAAAATTTAAACATTATAAATATCAAGGAGGCCAGAAAATCTCTCAGATCTTTTCAGATTATAATTCTATTACATAGATTATAGTCTGTTTTTTACTCTCCTATTCCAAAATTTTCTGCTATTAGAACCCTCCTTCAAATTAGGCCAAAACACTAGGGCCCTAATCACCAGAAGTCACTAATCCTTACTTAGGATCGAGTGAATGCTTTGGTTAGATTATCAGAGTATCTATCTGTCAGTTTGGAAGTAAGAAGATATAGGTTTTAAATATTAGGGTAAAGTAGAATGACTGAATTGAATCTACATAGATCCCAATGTATCCTATCCCAAGGTAGGATAGACAAAGTTTCACAGCACATGTAAGAACTATGGAGGTCATAGGAGCCATGGTTTTGACAGCAGACCCTAGGTGACTAGAGACTATCTTAAAGTTTAAAGAGGAAGGCAGATCTTTGTGAGGTTCTCCAACATGACCTCTGGCCCTAGATTTCCTGGAAGTATATACAAATAGGTGAAAAAAAGAACAGGATGGAGGAGCTGCCCCCACAGCATAGTGGTTAAGTTTGGGACATTTCACTTCAGTGGCCGAGGTTCATGGGTTCACATCCCAGGCACAGACCTACACCACTCGTCAGCCATGCTGTGGCAGCAACCCACATATAGAATAGAGGAAGACTGGCACAGATGTTAACTTAGGGCTAATCTTCCTCAACAACAACAACAAAAAGAACAGGATGGAGACAATGGACTACTAGCCAGGAAGTGGCTGCCAAAAGATAGTGTCAGGAAGAGCCACAGCATGGAGTCACTATTACATATCAGGTTTTGTTCTGTCTTTTACAGAGATCACATCCCATAATCCTCCCAACAACCCAATTAAGTAGGAATTGTGATGCCCTTTATAGATGAGGAAATAAAAGCTAAGTAACTTGCTCAGGACAGGCGCCACCATTTTTATCAATCTTTGGCAAAGAAGCAATAATTTTTCAGTCAATTTAAGACCTACCAGAATAAATATAAAAATAACAAGTCTTGGCAGAGAAGCCCTGGACACTTCTTTCTCCCAGGGGCCTAGCCTCTTCCTAGTCAGAGCCTCCCAAGGATGAGATTTTCTTCTGTTGGTCACTGGCCTGTCTCCTAAAGTAGTTATAGCCTTTAAGTCTTAGATACAAATATGACCAATACAATTTGACAACATACCAGTTTGGTTTTGGCTTTCCCCAAGGCTTTATTTAAAATGAAAGATGTGATTGTCACTTAGCATAATTTTTAAGGATAGATAGGTTATTTTTCCTGGGTGTGGGGCAAGGGCTAACCCTTGTCTATCTGGACTCAAACTTTTAAGGGCCTCAGTGGTCCAACCCACCCCTATATACCAATCACTTTTGGTACGATTAGACTTCAGGCCCTTGCTTGCCTGGCCATTACCATGAAGTACTGGTATTTGCACATGTACACATGTGTGTGTGTGTGTGTGTGTGTGTGTGTGTGATGTGTATGCAATGCAAGCATGACTGTGGGGATCACATTCATTTTAGAAATTAAAGTTCACTTAAATTTTTATCCATACTCTATGAATCTCTGCCTCTGTATAAATGTCCATTCATTTAGAAGGGAAAGAATCTACTCTGGCTGCACCTGTGGAACTAGATAATATTTCTTCAGACTAATGCTAAGCATCTTTGAAAACCTAATGTAAGCCTATATAAAAGTTACATTCAATTTATAAACACTTTTCACCCTCAAGTTTTTAGTGTCACACCCATTGTATAACAGAATAATACCCAGACAGGCAATAAAAACATACAATGGAAGAAAAGGAGAAAGCATTCTCTCAACAGACAAAATAAGGTACAAAGTTGTTAAGACAAGAAGAAAACCTAAACAGATGACAGGAAATTACATAAGACCAATAATAAAGAAACAAAAAGAAAGTCTTCGAAAGTATTAAACAGATAAGGACTCCATGCACGGAATAGAAAAAAAACAGTATAAAACCAAAGTCAGTCTGGAATGAAGTCCTACGCATGGAAAAAGGCAGCTTAAGTTCCTTCCAACTCAAATTCTGTAGTTTATAGCTGCGTAGTTCTAAAACATTTTCTTAATGAATTATCTTTAAACCCCAACTCATTTTCCACGGAGAAGACACATAAGTGCTGCTGATGCCCAGGCTCCAGCTGAGAAGGACAAACCCTCCTTTCTGGATTCCACCTGAATCCAGAATTTAACATGGAGCCGACGTTTAAATCCCATTCCTTTTTGACAAGTTGACGGGTATGGCACATATAGAAACCTACAAAAATATAAACGACAAACTTCAAAGCCCGTTGAAGGCCTGGCCCTGTCAGATGGCTGCAGGGCTGAAAAGTACCCCAGAGTGCTGCACTCTGAAACTTTCTGAGAGTAGCAACGCAAAATATTACGCACTTCAAACCACCCATGTTATAAACTTCTGCCTCGTGAGAGCTGTTCACAAATAAGTCCTTTAACAGGAAAAGCTCGCCATGAATCTTTCTTGCAGGCAGTGCACATTTTAATGAATGCTAACATGTTTGCAAACATAATGAAAATAGTATTTCCCACAGAGCAGTGTGAGATTATTTGAATAAAATATCTGCCTTTGGACATGAGCCTCTGCCGATGATCGCGGCAGGATCTGTGCTTTATTTGCGGATGAGAAGCCACAGTGCGGTGTGGACATGTGCTTTATGAAGACTGGCTGTGGAAACCCCTCACCCGCTGACATCTGCCCAGATTGCCACTGGTTTTAAATCTCTGCATTTGAATGTTAGAAGCTAAAACTTTGGCACTGCTGAAGAGCCCTGTCTGTAAACGGAAAAGTCTCACGAGGGGATGAAATTCAATACCAGAATTTCAAATATTTTATCATTGTAGAACAGAAACTGACACAAGAAAGGGAATACAATGAAAATAGCTGGATCACAGGACCCCAACTAACTGAAAAATGGTGGCATTTCAATGATAATGGAACTACTACACCCTTGGGAAGGATTAACACATGTCTCATAGGCACTTGCTTTGATTGGAAGATACCTTCTTCATTCCCAGGGAACAGGTTCTAGATTCTGTGGCTCTCTGATGCCCTATAAGACTGTGTGATTGCTAAATGAATATAGAAATCTGGGGGTATTTGTTCCTGCTAAAAATTGCTTCAGACAGTGATCCATATTTCTCTCGAAATCTCTCCCACTTTAAATATTCTTTAGTTACTTCTGTATGCATTTGGTGTACATTTGGCTTGTGTCACAGGCCTTTCTTCAATAACTACTCGTCTTCCTTTTAACAAGGCCGACTTAGACATGCCTGTAAGTAGAAGGTACAACAGAAAGAACAATAGGAAGTAGAGAGCTGATTAGGCATCAAGAAGCAAAAGATAGTTTGAACTTATAAAAAGTCATTAGAATGCACCAAAAACATGTTCAAAGTCTACCCTGTATAAGAAAGCAACTGCCACAGATTGATTCTGAAACTTAAGTGGTTTAAGACAATAGAATTTTATCTGTCACTCTCGTGAAACCTGGTTGGCAAGAGTGGTGGTGACAGTGAGTGTTGGACTCCATGTTATCCTCAGGGTCCCAAGCTGACAAAGTTATCTTCCATACATAGTTTCCAAAGTCACTCTGGGTGTTAGCATTCAGCTAGGAGATAGGGGAAGAGAGAGTGGAGGATCACAGGTGTTTTAAGACAGGCTTATAAATAGTGTACCTTTCCTTTGCCCACATCCCATTGGCCAGTACTCAGTCACATAGCCACATCTTTAGATGTGCAAAAGAGGCTGGGAAGTGTAGTCCAGTGATGTGCTTAGGTTTGGTGAACCCACTACATAGTCCTTGCTACACCCGATTAATTTGGAACTAATTTCTTGTATCTTTTAGGGGAACTGGAACTGATCTAGAATACATGCAAATTAGTAACAAATAACAGTAATAAATTTGATAATAGATATTGGATGTTGAATACTTTCAACTAATCTTTTTTTGGGGGGGGGTGAGGAAGATCAGCCCTGAGCTAACATCTGTTGCTAATCTTCCTCTTTTTGCTGAGGAAGACTGGCCCTGGGCTAACATCCGTGCCCATCCTCCTCTACTTTATATGGGACGCGGCCACGGCATGGCTGACAAGCAGTGCGTCTGTGGGCGCACGGGATCCGAACCCAAGAACCCCGGGCTGCCAAGTGCGAACTAAGCCGCTGCGCCACCGGGCCGGCCCCTCAACTAATCTTTTGATTCTCCAAAATTAGAATAAATTGGAGTACAGTGACAATGGATAGTACAATATATTCATTCAGCACCAAGACCATGCCTCATCTTGCTATCCACTACATCCCGACAATACTTCACCTGGAAATGCATGTGCTCAAGAAATACTTCCACTATAAATACAAGAAATCTCTACTTCAGACTCAAATTCAAGGGGTGTACTCTCACCACTTAGAGGTTAAGAAAACTTCTTCTAGTAGACCAAGACCTACTTCTTTGGCTTGAGGGAAGCATAAAACTGGATTCCATGTCACAGGACCCTATGCATCCTAGAAACAGACCTGGAACCAAGAAGCAAACCCTAGGCCCATGAGCTGCCAATGGGTCCAACAGTCTTCAATCCATCTTCTTAAGCAAGGACAGGCAGCTGGAGCATGGGCTCTGGAGTCAGACATCAGAGTTTGAATCTGACTTTGCCAATTACTATCATGTGATTTGAGGGAACATGATTAACTTCTCTCTGGTTCAATTTCTCCATTGGTAAATTTGGGATAATAGTACCCTCTGCACATTATTGCTGGGAGTACTAAAATGATTTATACATGTAAAAGCACTTAGAAGAGAGCCTGTCCAATAGCAAGCACTCAATAAATATCAGTTGTGAAGGATGGTCTGTTGTACATGCCTTTGCAGAGACTGAAGCTAAGTCGTGGTCAGAGCTTCCCCATGAGCAGTTTCTTTTTTTTTTTTTTTTTTTTTTTGTGAGGAAGACCAGCCCTGAGCTAACATCCGTCCAATCCTCCTCTTTTTGCTGAGGAAGACTGGCCCTGGGCTAACATCCGTGCCCATCTTCCTCTACTTTATATGGGACGCCGCCACGGCATGGCTGACAGGCAGTGTGTTGGCGGGCGCCCGGGATCCGAACCTGCGAACCCCGGGCTGCCAAGCGCGGACTAAACTGCTGCGCCACCGGGCAGGCCCCTAGCAGTTTCTTTCTTTCTTTCTTTTTTTGTGAGGAGGACTGACCCTGGGCTAACATCTGTGCCCATCTTCCTCTACTTTATATGGGACGCCGCCACAGCATGGCTTGACAAGCGGTGCATCTGTCCGCTCCTGGGATCCAAACCTGTGAAACCCCAGGCCCCTGAAGCGGAGCGCGTGAACTTAACTGCTAAGCCACAGGGCCAGCCCCCCACCTGCAGTTTCTAATACTCAAAAATATCTTTGTCAGATTTGCCATGTTGTCAGAATTGTGGCTTGCATTTAAGGTGAATACTCCCCTTTATCCACCGATATTCAAGGATGTAGGAATGAAACTAAACTTTAGAGAGTGTTTACTATTTTCCACACAACTGATGTGCATTTTTCTCTCTGATACTTTGGGAAGTTTAAATAATTGCCTCAAGTTTCGGAGTAAATATGAGAGCTCTAATTTGAAGACAGAGACTCTTATACTAGCATCTGTGCATTTTTCCAGGGATGGACATCCTGATTACCTCAGGCTCTTGGAACAAAGAGATACACCACATTAACTGCTGCGTCCTCCACAGCACCACCCAATGCACACATGCTTACAGGAGTATCTCCCTAAATCTGTAGAATAGATGGATGCACAGGTGGGTGGACAGATAGGCAGTAACTTGATATATGAACAATGGCACAACATTTACCCCTCCAAATTCAGATGCCAGTAAATTGCATAACAATAAATTCAATTAAAAAAACCTCTGAGTGCCTTACACTGTGATCGACTTAAGGACACCAGTGGAGTGAGTAACATTTAACAAGGAGGAGCCCATTCTAAATAATTCAGTATGTTTTTACTTTCTTGGACTCCCTGATGGTGAAACAGGCATTTCATTGCTTAGCACACCTATCTGTTGAATATTCACTCTGATGGAGGGGGTAGCGATGCAGAAAATACATAACATCAGATAATCCAAAAGTCATTTATATTTGGATTAGAAATGCTTTGCATAATAATTTTGCAGCTGATTGATCCTCCTGGGTTTGTTTGTGATGACATTAAGCCAATTTCACTCTGAGAAAATACTGACAGGAGATAGTGGGGTGTAGGGCTAAACATAAATGTAAGAAAATCATTCATTCATTCATCAGATCCTGGATGAGAGCTTACTTATGGCAGGCACTGTGATAGGTACTAAGAATAAAAAGAGAAATGAGGTACTTATAGTCTTTGTCCTGGAGGGACTCATAAATAAGTAAAATTAAGAGTGAGCCATTTGTCATTTTAGTCCTCTAAATACATACGCCATTGTGCCCTGGACTCATCTTGCCATATACAAATACACTCATCATATCTGAAATAAAAGTTAGCTTAGATATAGGTATTTAAAAACCCAGGTTATAGTATTTATTCTCATGAAGAATTAATAACTATAGCAGACACATATACTACTACTACATTCTAGGACTGTTCTAAATGCTTTACATACAGTAATTTAGCCCTGACCAAAAAAAACTATATAAAGTAATATTAGGGAAATGCAAATCAAAACTACAATGAGATATCACCTTACACCTGTTAGAATGGCTATAATTACCAAGACAAAAATATAACAAATGTTGGAGAGGGTGTGGAGAAAGTGGAACCCTCTTATACTGCTGGTGTGAATGCAAACTGGTGCAGCCACTATGGAAAACAGTATTTTCTCAAAATGTTAAAAATAGAAATACCATATGAACCAGTTATCCCACTACAGGGTATTTATCCAAAAAACCTGAAATCAACAATTCAAAGAGACTTATGCACCCCTATGTTCACTGCAGCATTATTCACAATAGCCAAGACATGGAAGCAACCCAAGTGCCACTGACTGATGAACTGATAAAGAAGATGTGGTATATATATACAATTGAATACTACTCAGCCACAAAAAAAGACAAAATCATCCTGTTTGCAACAACCTGGAGGGAACTTGAGGGTGTTATGTTGAGCAAAATAAGCCAGAAAGAGAAAAACAAACACCACATGATTTCACTCATATGTGGAAGATAAACACATGGACAAAGAGAACAGATTAGTGGTTACCAAAGAGGAAGCGGGTTTGAGGGTGGATATAAGGGGTAAAGGGGCACATATATATACAGTGACTGACAAATAATAATGTACAACTAAATTTCACAATGTCATAAACTATTATGACCTCGATTAAAAAAAGTATATTATTATCAACCTCATTTTACAGATGAGAAATCTGAGGCTCAGAAAATAACTTGCCTTAGGTTAAAAAGTTTGTAAGTGGCAGATCTGGCATCTGAATCTAGGCAGCCTGTGTCTGTGTTCTCCAGAATCTGTGTTCTTAATCACCATACTCTGCCGCCCTCTTCAATCAAAATGCCAAATTGAATGGGACTTAGAGAATATCAATCATCTTTGTAGAAAAATTGAAATTAGATCCCTATTTCACATCTACAAAAATTAAATTTCATTCATTAGAAAACTTCAAACATTACATATGTCAAAAGAGACAACAAACAAATTTCAAAGAAAAGTAACAACTGCTAATAGAAGACATTTTCAAAATATGGTACAGAGAGATAATTAGTATAACCTAATAGGAAGGTGAGGAAATGATACAAAGAATTCACAGAAGAAATTGAAATAGTAACCAGATCTTTAAAATTATGTTCAAACTAACTTGTTATCAAGGAACGGCAAATGAAAAAACCCATCAAATTGGCAAAAAACTAAGTTTGATGACACCAGGCATGACCTGGATGTAGAGAAACAGGAACTCTCAAACACTGATGTTGGAGGTAGAAACGGGAGAAGTGCTTTAGAGAGCAATTTGGCAGGATCCAGTAAGAGCGTACACCCTGCAAGTCCTCATTTCTATTACTCCTGAGAGGAGATCTTACCCAAGAGAAACTCTGGTAAGAATACACATACAAAGATGTTCACAGCAGCATTGTTTATAATTATGAAAAATTGGAAAGAACTTAATATCTCTCACTAGCAGAAGGAATAAATAAAAGGAGATACTGTCCCAACATGGGATATTATAACAGTAATAAAAGTAATGAACTAGTGCTAAACTGTTTATTTGAACATGTATATATCTCAAGACTACAATATTGAATGGAAAAAAAATGCAACAAGTTAAAAAGTTTGATACTACACATGTACATCTGGAAAAATAGATAAAGCATTACATACAGGTATGAGATATATGTGTGGAGAAATATTAAGCAAGGGCTGGAAGGACAACCAACACCAAAGTCATGAGAGTAATTGAAACCGGATACAGGACCAGGTGAATGAAATCGGAAGATCAAGAAAATTCAACTTTGTTTTAGTTTTTCCAATTAATAAAAGCCTCACACAAATATGACAAAAAAAATAGTTTAAAATAATCAGTTTGGATGTGCAGCATGGTGACTATAGTTAACAATACTGTGTTGTATATTTGAAAGTTGCTGAGTAAGTAGATCTTAAAAGCTCTCATCACAAGAAAAAATATATGACTATGTGTGGTGATGGATGTTAACTAAACTTATTGTGGTAATCTTTTGCAATATATAGATATACCAAATCATGTTGTACATCTAAAACTAATACAATGTTATATGTCAATTAACTCAATAAAAATAATAATAATTAGTTTGGGATGGCAGAAATCTAGAGTTTTTAATATTAACCTATGTACCTTGTACTTTTAAAATATTTTTCTAAGACAAAAGCATCCTCTGTGGTGATGATATTTTATTTAAATTTGAATGTGAACTAATCTTCATCTACTAAATGGCACGGGTTACCTTCTGCCTTTGATAATTGTATTGATGCCTTACCTCTTGTACTAGACCAAGCTCTTTAAAGGTAGGATTCTTTTTTTTTTTTTTTTTTTTTTGTGGGGAAGACCAGCCCTGAGCTAACATCTGTTGCCAATCCTCCCCTTTTTGCTGAGGAAGACTGGCCCTGGGCTAACATCCGTGCCCATCTTCCTCTACTTTATATGGGATGCCGCCACGGCGTGGCTGACGAGCAGTGTGTCGGCGGGCGCCCGGGATCCGAACTCGCGAACCTCAGGCTGCCAAGCGCAGAGTAAACCGCTGCGCTACCGGGCGGCCCCTAAAGGTAGGATTCTGATTGGTATTAGCTTGGAAGTTCCTCTAATTCACACACACATACGAACATATACACACATGTGTTTACATATATACACGTATGGACACGTACACCCATATACACACCCATTCCCACGCATGCACATATGCGCATACATTCACACGAAACCAAACAGTATTACTTTCAATAACATTTATGGAATGAACAGACTTTGGATAAACTACTCTTTCTTTGAATAATTTGACTTGGTCATTTATTCTGCTATAGCAAAGCCAATTTTGATAGGAATGAGGCAACAGGTGGCTAACCAATCCTAGCTCACTCAGTCAAATCATCTATTTCAGAGGTTTTAAAATGTTTTTAGCGGTTGTTAGTTTTTTAAATGGCATCTAACTTTGAAGCATAAACAAATAAAACATAATAGGAGAATTTCTCTGGTTGAACCAGAGAAGATTCTATACTATTCCCAAACACACACACACCCCCATCACACAATTCTGGAAAAAGCTCCAAAAAACCCTGACAATGCAGCAAAGCAGTATGTAAAACAGTGCTGTATTTAGAGCAAAAACAGCATCGAGTTCCAATGCACCGTTGGCAAATGGCTTATGCGAGAATGTTGATATTTTCCTGTGTTTTTTGCTGCTCTGTGCATTAACTTGGTCTTCCTTTCACCCCCACCCCATCTCTCCTTTCAAACCATTGTCTCCTTGACATGAAAAATGTACTTCAGAAAGCCTAATGGCTAATTACATCAAAGGGAAGAAAGTCCAAACCTCAAACAAGGAATGATTAACTGCATAAGCTTTTACGGAAGCTATCACACCCTCAAAACTACTCCTCTTCTTTAATAAAAATGTTTCCAGTAATTTATTTTCTGACAAAGTTTGTGTTCTCTGCACAGGAGTGACTCCTGTTTTGTTCACTCCGGAGTTCTATCCTATCTGGGGCTGGCCCTGACCATGGGCAAAGCAGGCAGCCACCTACGTATGATTTATGCAAATACAGCACATTGAAGGAACAGATACCAGGCCTCATGGGAGAGGAAATCCTGCTTGCTTCAACAGTGTTTCCCAAATTGCATTTCATGACAACTTAGTGGGTTTGCATGAAATGCAAAAAAACAATGACAAGGGAGGTTGTTCTATGATCAAATAACCATGAGAAATGCTGGGTTAAACAAAAGTAATGGGTTTAATTATCAATAGAAATTTCAATACTCTATTTTCTTAAAACAAGTACCAGAAAAGATTATGTATGCATGTCTTTTCCTTCTAAAAGTTCCTTGAAAGTAGAGGCTAGGTCAACTGTACATTCTCAACACCTAGCATAGTGCCCGTAATATAACAGATGCTCAGTAATGTTCCAGAATAAATTAGTAGATCACTAACCACTGTTGTTGCAAATAGCAATATTTTACTCCTATACAATGACTTGATGACTTCATAAGCTGCATCTCCACTGTGCCTCAAAAGAATCCCACAGAGATGCAGCAAAAGAATAAAAATCTATATCCCATACATTAGGAAGCTAGGGGTCAAGAATTATGATGCAAGAGACAAAGGGAAGAAACTAAAATTTTTGAGGATCTACTATGCTGCTCTCCTACACCCAGGATCTCCTATGTGGCAGCTACATGCCAAGTTCTTGATACATGTAATCTCATTTCATCCTCACAACAGTCCTGTAAAGTGCTTGTTCTAGATGAGGAAATGCAGGGTTCCAAGGTCAAGTAACTCACCCAAAGACACACACGGAGGCAATGGATGCACTA
This sequence comes from Tapirus indicus, assembly GCA_031878705.1. Lineage (NCBI taxonomy): Eukaryota > Metazoa > Chordata > Mammalia > Perissodactyla > Tapiridae > Tapirus > Tapirus indicus. Next base: position 33,669,392 of record CM062935.1, read on the forward strand.
AGGACAATACCTGTGCCTTCAGATCCTGACCCAAGTTTATTTTGACTATTCCTTGCTGAAAGGACGTCACAAAGAGAATGTCGGGAACAAAGAAGCAAAACGACCTTTGAACAAACATGAGACGGTTGTGTCTAAAATAATACATACTTCTGGGCATTTCATCATTTTCTCTCTTTTTCATTTTATTTATGTATTCTTTTTATTTTTCAGGTTCAACTAGAGATGATTCAAAGATCATAGGGTCCACGGTATGGGAGCAATCTGAAAGACTTAGGATGTATGGATTTGAAAAGACGGAAGCCAAGCAGAGACGTGACTGATGAGTCGACAATATAAATTTCAACAGTATATCCCAAAACCCTACAAAATAAAGTCATGTAAATTCAGGTTCAATACAATGATGATAAAATGTAAACTGATGATGCTTGAGAGTAAATGCTTTAATGTCGTCTCATCATGGAAGATAAAAATAGCAGGTATTCATAGGCTGCTTCCTATTTGCTACACTCTGCCAAGCATTTTACGTGGATCATCTAAATTTAACCTTAAAATAATCTTGTGAGTTACCTGCTTTTTATATGTTCTTTATACAGATGAGGAAACCAAAGCAGAGAGGGGTTAAGTAACTTGGCTGTGATAACTCAGGTAATAAGTGGTGGAGCCAGGAAAATATTCATGATATGCCCTTTCACACTTAAATTTAATTAACACTTAATTTCAGAGGGCATTGGTATGTAATCTCCTTTGTCCCTAACATCAGCCCTGTGAGGTAGGCAAGGAGGCCTTATTATCCGCATTCTACAGAGGAAGAACCTTAGGCTGCACCTGAGCCAAAATCACACAGCTGGTATGAGAGGAGCCAGAGCAAATCCAAGTGTCTAGCCTCTGAGCCCATTGCTTTTTCTATTTCACATTCATCACTGCTTCCCTCAGAGCAGAATGTCGAACAAGACTCTCGTGACTGAGGCTACACGCACTGCCCCAAGTCTCTCTCCTCAGGGCAAGCATCAGAAGAATCTCCCTGCGCAACCTTGGACACACTACTTAGTCTCCCAGCACAATCTTCTCTCTTCTCTCCCCCAAAAGAGCACTCCCTTTAGGGTTAAGCAATGCAAGCAGGACAACATCTGTAGCAGATTACTGTTGAAACACACGTATTTAGCTCAAAAATGAACAAGGCGTCAGCAGTCTCTGCTGGCCTTCTTCTGGAAGCACAGGTTACTCATCCTGAGGATGGGGTGACCATTCAAACCAAAAGAAAGAACCAGCCCTAACCACACACCATCCCAAGACAGGACAAATAAGTATGGACTCTCAGAACAGCAACTGCCAACTATCACAATCATGTTTTCTTCACTCAGTGTAGGTGACAATTTCAATTTTAATCAATACAATCAATACCAGAAAGGCCAGAAATATCTAAAGATGGCTGACCAGAGGAAATCATGTCAGTGTCCCCAACAGATTGAGATTCCTTCCCATATATTTTTCCTCCCCAGGGGCTCTGCCCTGACTTCAGTGACTTCCGCTTACAGTGCTCATATCTGCCGTGCTTCTTCAGACGACCACCTTTGGACTACTGGAGCTGTTTTGCCCACAAACACCGAGGCAGGGTCTGTCGTGACCTTTAGGCAATGACTGACTAGTGCAAGCGTAAGAAAGCCTGGCTTCTTCCGTCAGATTGGGACAGTTTAGAAGCAAAATCTACAATCCAGAATGTCCCTGTGGCATCAGGCAAAAACCACCCTCCACCGGACTTTGCCAGAAACCACATTCTCACTTGGCTTCTCCCGCTTCCATGTCCTGCTTCCTCATTACCCTCCAGTTCTCCTAGGAGCACTTCCCTAGCCAACCACTTGTGCACGAATCCTCATGTCAGAGTCTGCCTCTGGGAAACCAGACCATGGACAACCTAGCACAAGCCATAGAAAACAAAATAAAAACAAGGGGCTCTGCTCCCTTCACATAGAATTACAGCATGATCATATTAATGCTGTACACAGTCCATAGCTGGAAAGCAACAGAACCTGGATTTGGCCCCTGAATTTGCCTTATCACATTATACTTCTCCCCTTAGAAATCTTAGAAGAGGCTACAGATGCCATTGACTCTACTACATTGTCCATTTATTTAATTTTATTCCACCTTTACCTAAAATGTCTTTATTTCTAAAGACAGAAAAATTCTAAACCTTATCAAAATTTTGCATTAATGAATTGTCTCTGATCCTAGTCCTTCATTCAGCAAGCATTTATGAAACATCTGCTAGGGCTGGGCTCTACAAAAAAGCAATGAACAAGGCACAACTTGCTCCTACCCTCAAAAAACTAACACAATTGCTTTATAAGAGACAATTCTGGTCCTTCTGGCGAGATATTAACAATGTGGAGACAAGAATCTGGGTCTCAAAATCCTCAGTCTAGTGCTCTCTTAAGTTTTCCAATCTCTCATTATCTAACTTATTTGCTTTATGGGGTTTTTCTATAAAATAGACTGAGAGTGTGGGTAACAGCAGTGGACATGGTGAGAAGATGGAAGTAAAAAGTATTATAGGTTAGCCCATAACTGGATTTGGTGGTTGACATTGGACTAAAGAATGTGTAGCGTGGGGAGGGAAAAGAAGTAAAAACTGATGCCCAGCATGGCCAGGGTCCATGAATAGATGGTGGCAGTTTTTTCTGAGACAGTGAGCACCCAAAGCAGGTTGTCTAGAAGGGAGTGGGGGAGGTAAGGAGGAGATGAGCCCAGTTCTGAATGTGTTGAGTCTGAAGTGTTCATGTAATGTCTAACCAAAGAAGGTAATATGAATGTAGGCTACATGGATCTGAAGCTCAAGAAGACATTCAATGTCTCGGAGGCCAAGAGATAGAGAAGATCTCCCAGAAAGAATGTGCAAAATGAAAGGAGTTCTGTAGGCAGAACCCTCAGCGACAATGTTATTCAAAGAAGGGGAAGAGGAAGAGGATACTGCTAGTGACCGTAAGAAGGAATGGCCAGAGAGGAAGGGGGAAAACTATAGGGTATCACGTTGGGAAGACAAGGAAACAGCATGTGGAGAAGGAGAGTGTAGTCAACCACGTCAACTGCTATTTAGAAATCAGTAAGCAAATTATGAAAATTGTTTGTATCAACATACAATGAACACCTACCAATCTGCATCACTTCTCCCCCCATATAGTATGTTGAAAAAGCAAGTGTCTGGCCTTGTTTTCCCAAATCCTTGGCAAGGGCCTCAGACAAGAAGCAGGACCATTCACAACCACTGTCTGCCATCCCTGACCTCCTAATCTTGTTCCTTTCTTTGGGGACTAGCCTCACTGATAGAAATGCTCTCCTAATAAAGCCAGCTTAGCATGTATCCTTTTCTTCTTCCATGGAAAACTAGGATTACCCGACAATTTGGATCAATATCCCAGAACTTTGCATGCTGATCACCTGAGATAGCAAGTGTGAAAACATGAAAAGTGGTGCCCAGCACACAGAAAATGCTTGATAAACACTAGCTGAATAAGAGTCTTTTAACATTCAGGATAGTCAAGATTTTAACGTTTTTCTTGCTTCAAAATATTTCCTTGTGTCCAGAAAAGGCCATTAATAACCTCAAGAGCCGTGTGTGTGTGTGTGTGTGTGTGTGCACACATGCCATTTATGACAATTGGCAACATGGAACGGTTACTGACTAGGAGGATTGAGTTATGAATGACACGGCACAGAGGAAACCTGAAAGAACACATTTTTAAATGCAAGGTCTGAGTGCTGATTGACACACTTTGTACGATAGTAAAATCTGGCAGGTGCATTAACTTGCATTCCTCTGATCTGTACACATCCACACTTGTCTTCTTAGGGTACTTGGTAATAAGCTTCTTTAAAGATCCCTGAGTAAGCACTGAAGATAATATCTGGAGTATGTAGCACTCAGTCCTTTTAGAATGGCTTTTTCCTGCTCCTTTCGTTTTCTTAAGAAAATGTCAGTTTAATCATTTCCTAATGCTTTGATAATGTGTTTCTTTACATAGCTGTAGAACACTCACTGCAGTGTTTTAAAAGCATGAATGTAGATGTAAAAGTGCCAGTTAAATGAGATTATTTTTTCCTAATGAAATAACCAAAGAGAAGTTTAAAGTTTCCTAAACTTATATGACATTTTCAGCCCAAATAATAAAGTCCTAGCCCTCCAGTGTGTCTCTTATTTGAGAGATTAACATTTCAATATCGTATCTTGCTGGGATATAATCAATTATTGGAAAATAGGGAATTCATTTATCTCAGGCAATCTGTCATACATTAGGTGGGTCAGCCTCCAGGTAAGTGGGGACTTGATCAACACAGGACAATAAAAAGAAGAGGGACACTGGGACCAGATAGGATGGGAAGCTACCATCACTGACCTGATGCGGGACTGACCTCGGCAGGCTTAGCAGGGCTGTAGCAAACTCAGATTTTGTGGAGGCAGGTGACAGTATAAAAGATCTAACTCAGCAAGGGAGGAACAAATGTAAGAGGCCAGGTGGCAGAAACTCTCACAAAGGAGAGGTGACTGTGTCTCTGTTGAATCCTCCCATGCATGTCCACCTCTGTGGGGAGCCAACTTCTTACCTTGAAGACAGAAGCCTAGTCCATAGGCTGGGACAACATGGCAGAATTGGGGGCAGGAGTAGGGAGGTGGAGAAAAAGGGGCAAGTTACTTATATGAGGCCCAGTATGGTGGGCAGAGCACGGCAGCAGAAGCCCAGAAGAGCAGCAACAAAGATGATGGGCAATGGTCTAGACTCTGTTCAGGAGAAAGAGAGCCTCTGGCAAGAGCTAAGGAAAGTGCCAATTTGTAGGTCGAGCACGTTGAAGTTCAGAGCAGGGCTAAGAAAATTTACCAATTCTAAACCTTGCTTGGGGTCAGGGCAGGATCACCTGAAGTGAGAGCCCACTGGGGTCAGGGAAAGCTCTGGGCACTCAGGGCTCACTCCAACACTTGAAATTCAGGGATAGGGTTGGTGAAAGGTCTTCTAGCCTCTAACAAATAGTAGGCCAAAAACATTAAAATGCTCCCAGTGCTGGTAGGATTGGGCTTGAGAATGGGACGGGGCGAAGCCTGTCCTGGAAAGTGGACAGAAATGTGGGAAGACAGACACGCGTGTTCTCCTGCATACTTATGCGAACTTCAGAAATCCCCTAGCACATCTTTGCCATGAAGATAAAGAGAGAGAAAGCTGCATTAACACTGGCTCTTCCATATTGTTGAATCCATAAACATATTAAAATAGTTAAGCCATAACACTTTGTAATACTTTTGTAACACTTTGAGGTATTATAATTCAGTTTCTTGCAGTAACTGGATCTCTAAGGAAAGCTCATTTTAATATCTTTCTTATAACTAATGATACAAGTAACATTGTCTCTCTCATGAGCCACTGAAATATAGGAGTATGGCCACTTTGGGTCTGAATTTCAGAAGGGACAATGGAAACTTTTGCTCTTCAAATTGGCCCTTGGAATGGTCACGCTTTCAGATTTCATCAAGGGACCCCTCAGGACTCCTTGTTGATAAAAGATAATATAATCACAGCTAAAATTTTTCAAAATTTAAACAGCCAAATGAGCACAAACTTTTCTCTTTTTACCTCTCTCTCTCAAGGATGAAAGACTGTATTCCCAATACTTACATGTTATGTAGTGCAGAGGGCTATTTCCTAGAGAATGTTGTTTTCTTTTACCTTCTGTCTTGACTGGCTTTCTGAAAGTATTTCTTCTAAAAGATGTGGTCTTGCATTCAAATGTAGGGGCTGGTAACCACAACTAGTTGACCTACCCAGGATCATTTTCCTCATCCCCTCTGGGCCAGATAGTCTCTGTTTTTTCCCTCCAGATCCACTCTTCACCCTTCTCCACCCTGCTCTGTGCCCCAGGATCCTGACATCGTGGACCACATCAACAGCCTTCCTTCCTTTCTGGCTTCCAGATGACTTCGGCCAATGGGAGGCACCAGCAGATCAGAGGGCGAGAGGAGAGAGAGGTTTGATGTTTATTGCCCTGGCTCCTGCTGTGTGGCGTTCTGGTTGCCAGTGGTTGCCTTCCCACAGGGAAGACCACAGCCCCTGCCCAGTAGCCCCGTCCCACAGTCAGGTCTTCTTGGTTCTACACACAGCTCTGTCCTCTTGCTCCTCCGCACACAGGGGTGGCAGCAGCTTCTGGTCTTTGCTAACCCCAGGCTGTTTCCTCAGCCATGTGGCTTCCCTTGACCCTGCCCACACCTTCGAAAATGGTCCGTTCATTAAGCTCTTTTTAATCACCTTCTGCATGTACGATGTGTTTCCTGCTGGGGCCCCGAATGATCCCGCTTCTACTGTCTATTAATTTCATGGTTTCCCAACACTTTCAGGATACACTGATGAGCCAACATCACGGACAGGAGATGCAACTCTTTCCTGGGTCTCCTAAAAGGCTTGCAAGGCAGTCAGTTACAACTGATGGTTAAAATGGAACCTGCAGATTATCTGTGGGTTTCAATTATCCTTGTTACCCTCATTCTATCTTGCACAGAGAATTGGGAATTGGCTGTGTCAAGACTAAGTTGACACACATCACAGAGGCCATACAGCAGCCTATCTGCTCATTAAGAGTTGTTTTACTGAGTACGTCCCACTGATCTTCCACTTCTTGCAATGCTTTTGATGTGGGTTTGATTCTAAGTTCTGACAGAGAGAGGGTCTCACATCTGCAGTCTCCAGTACGATCTTCACACGACTGTCAAAAATGCAGCTATTTGTCCCCAGGCTTAAAGTGCCAGCTCCAAAAAAAGTTCAAAGATTCTCCCTAGGAGCATCTACAACATTCAAGCTTATACATAAGATCTTCATTTCATCTCGCATTGCCTTCAATCTCATGTTAATTTGGATATCATCTTTCCTTAGGCCCAATCTGTGCCGAGAACATTCTAAAAACAGAGAATCATAACACCGTTCTTATTTCCTTTCGAAGACCACAAGTCTACCTACTGTGCTACAGAAACACTGATAGGCCAAATTTAAATCCAAGAAATGTAAAGAACCATTCACCTTATGAAAGTCACTTTTCCTTAGCAATTTTCACATATAACTCTTAGAATTATTTCTTTTTCCATCCTCAATAGCTTATGGTTTGATTTAAAGAGCAAGATGAAGAAATAAAATTTTTTAACAAGCAACAAATAGCAAGTCTTTCCTCATTAATTATCAAGGAAATAAATTGTTTCTCCACATGTAGCATAGTTTTGCTTTGTCTTTTAAAACTTTTAGTCAAAAACTCCTGTAAATAATGTCTTTTATACTAAATATCTTCTTAATAAAGTAATAAAATTCTCAGTCTTCAATTGCTTTAAGAATTGGAGTCTCCTTGAAAATCAGAATTTCTCTGGAAATAACAGTTGTAGATAGCAATATCTAATTAATTTTTCCTAATGACACCTCTGTGAGATGACTAATTCTTTTTCTTGATTTGGGAGGGTTGGTAACGTGGCAAATTGTACTTTGAGATTTCACTAGAAGTTCTGCAATTTTTATTGTCATGCTTATGTTCAGTCCATAATTCATTTTCATTCTCTCCTTCTCTTTTAAACTGCTAAACTTGAGATTAAGGAAAATTGTGTCATTTGCTTGGCCCTAAAATGAGCTAGAATTGATTAGGATCAGCTTCTTAAAGTGTGGGCTTTTGGAGTTGTCAAACATGGCTCAATTCCTAGTTATGCAGCTAGTTATGCAACTAGTTACACGATGAGTGCTTTGTTGCTTTACAGTTACACACACACACACACACACACACATGCATTAGGGTACATATGTCTAGGAGCACTTTTACATCTCCATAGTTTATCGCCTTTGTGTAAGATAGACTAACATGTACTAAACAAATGATGGCAGGTATAACTTATTATTATGACTATCATTTAGGAATTCTGTACACATTTCATTAACTGCTTGCAAGCAGGGTAATATTGTTGAATTACATTGGCAGGTGATGACATTTTCACTCCAAATATGTGGAAGGGAAAAGGGCCCCCACAGTTGTTGTTTCTTTCTATAAAAGATAAATTATTTAAAAATTTTGTGGAGAAAGTTTGCAAAAAACCAAGCAGCTACTGCATAGTTTAGGGCAATGGCCAAAGAATTGGGTTATAGTCCCAGCTTTGTCAAGAAACTGCCTTTTAACCTTGAGCAAATCAATAAAACTTCTTTGGGCTCACTTTTCTCCCCTGTTAAAAAAAGTTGGCCTTTAATGAGCTCTGGGTTCGCATCAACCTTTCAACATTATGATTCAACTATTGGTGTATACCGCATAGCAATTAAACACCTGGGCTTCAAGGTCTCTGCCAGAGTGTCAATTCTCACTCTGCCACTTACTCTCTGTGAACTTGAGTGAGTTACTTTCCAAGGCCTAAGTTCTTCTTTAATGAAAGGGAGATTCACTGGTGTGCTGGAGCTGGTTCCCGCAGACTTGGGAGAGGCCTGTGCACATCTTTTCCCAACTTCATGTTCAATGACATCACCCTAGTAGCTTGAGAGAGCTGTGATGGGAAAATTTACACCACAGAACCGGAAATTGGCAAAAGCCACAAAAAGAGCTCCCTGCTTTCCCCCAGAGGGCCAGCTGCTAGACATTTATCAGCATAGCACTGGAGAAAACAATAGTATTTATTTAATACATGGGCTTTTAAAAAGTATTTTAGGATATAATCCATGCAAATAATAAATCACATAACACCATTCTAGACACATAGTTTGCTTTCCATAATTACAGGCTATAGTCTATTTTAAAATTTATGGGAAAATGTGATACTATTCTCACAAATCTTACTGATTCTAAAAACAAATCTAAGGCTCTACCAAAATCTAGTTGAGCCTAACTTTTGTTCAGTTGCTGAATTCCCAAACAAGAAAGAGGATTCTGTATCTAATTCTGTATTTACAGTCCCTCTACAGTGGACAGTTTTCCTCTTTACAGTTTGAACAGGAATTTCTTCTCTTTGGTTCTAGAATCTGCACACACCTGGTAGCAGCCCAATGATATGTTTTTTTCTAATGTGGAAAATGGTGACTAAATTATTTACAGCCAGTGTGGTCCTCATCTAATGCTCCCTGTCTCGGTCCATCCTGTTGTTCTAGCCAGAACAACAGGGGAACGCCTTCATTCCTCCTGTTGCCTCACATCTAGTCCAAGTCAATGTCACCTCCAAAATATCTCTCCAGTCTGTTTACCTTTCTCCATCTCTACTCCCGCCATCCTTGTTCGAGTCACTGGTGGCTGCTACTAGGACTACTGAAAAGTCTCCTCACTGGTCTCCTCCTCTGCCCTCTGTTCTTCCCGCATGCCCATCTGCCCATGTCGCTCTTCTGCTTGGAACTTATCAGGGCCTTCCCGCCACTCCTGGGATGAAAGTGTGACCTTTCCTGGCCCACTGGACCCCTCTCAGGCGGGCACCCTGCCCACTCCTCGGCCTCCCACTAAGAGCTTTGCTGCAACCACACTCACCTTCTTTCTGTTCTTTGAATGGGCCAAGCTTCCTCTGTCTGGAATGCTCTTCTCTCCCCCACTGCCTCCCTTTTCACTTTACCCTTCAGACCTCACTCCAAGTCAGCATCACTGTGTCAAGAAATCCATTCCTGGACTACAAGGCTCCTTCCTTACACGTACCTATTAAAAGGTGTCCCAATCCTTCAGAGCACTTATCTGCCTGTAATTTTACATTCATTCCTTTTTATTATTTACTTAACATCTATCTTTCCCACTAGATCGTGAGTTCCACAGGCTAAATTTATTTAGCTAATCACTATATCCTCTATGACAAACACACCAGCTAGCACATATTTGGTTGAATGAAAAACCAGATTACCATAGAGTAAGCTGTGGTACATCCAGACTATGGACTAGTGCTCAGCCTCAAAAAGAAATGAGCTATCAAGCTGTGAAAAGACATGGAGGGACCTTAAATACACATTACTAAGTAAAAGAGGCCAATTTGAAATATACATGTGGTATATGCATATACCACATACATATGCATAGCACATACTATATGAGTCCAACTATACCACATTCTGGAAAAGGCAAAGCTATGGAGACAGCAACAAGATCAGTGATTCTGAAGAGAGAGATAGGGATGAACAGGCAGAGCACAAAGGATTTTTAGACAGTGAAACTATTTTGTATAATACTATAATGTTAGATCCATGGCATTATACATTTGCCAAAACACACAGAATGTACAAAGCCGAGAGTGAACCCTAATATGAACTATGGACTTTGAGTGATAATGACATGTGGGGACAGGGGTTTGTGGGAACTCTCTATACTTTACATTTAATTCTGCTGTGAAGCTAAATGGCTCTAAAAAATGAAGTCTATTCAAAAAACAAACGAGCGCATGAATGAGTGAGTGAATGAATGAATAGGTCTCTCAGGCCAGTGGCTTCCCTGGCACTTAAAACCCAAACTCTTTTCTACCACTGAGGGAGCTCCACGTGATCAGGCTACTGCCAGCATTTTCCTCCTTCTCACTAAACTCTGGACCCCATTTACGGTCCTCAAGCACACCAATTCCTGCCATATATTGGGACCCACAAAATGGAGGCCGCCCCAGTGGCCCAGCCCACATCATAAATCTAAACCTAAGTCAGCCTGCACTACACCAATCACAATTCTCCAGCTCTAGCTAGCTTACCTTACCCTAGAAAATAGGACCTGCTAGCCTTGTAAGGAAATCTCCCACCTCCCAGCTGATCGGGCCCTGTTTCCTGGCCTTGCCTCCTCTAACGCTCTAGAAAAACTTGCTCATGACCTAGATCCCTCGGGAAGAGCTCTCTACTGCTTGTAAGGCGCTGCATTCCCCCCATCCGTGGATCGTTGTCCCTTGAATAAAGGACGTCAAACTAATTTCTGAATTGTTTTAGTTTTATCATTTGACACAAGTGTGGAACCTCAAGTGTCACTTCCTGGGAGAAGTCTTCCCTGATGAGCAAATCAAAAACAACCCACCCCTCCCCCTGACTACCCAATTTAAAATAGCTCCCTTCCACTCTGTTTTATTTTATTTATAGCATTTAATTATGTGAAATAATCTTAGTTATGTGCTTCTTTCCTTACTCTCTTACCCACTTACTAAATTCTGTGAAAGCAGGACTTTATCTCCTTCACTGCTGAACACCCAGGCACCCGGTACATAGTTGGCCTCAATAAATATTTATTGAAAGAATAAATAAATGTGCTTTGCTGCTTTCTAGTCCCTTGAATTCTTCTACACTTTGTAATTTCTTCTCTACTTTCCCTCTTTCCCCACAAAACTTAAATCTTCATAGTATCCATATTTATCTCTAATTTATTAAACTCAACCTTTTATTAAAGGTTTTGCACCTTCTGAGGTGTTTTTTTTTAACAAACCAACTTTCTTTTAAGAAAAAAAAATCCTTTTTACAGATGTTGATACACTTTTAAAAGATTTTCTGATGTACAATTTTCACAAATGCCTAAAAACCTTTTATATACAAAGGAGCATAATCTGCAACAGGACAGAGTATTTGGTTTCATTCCACTCTAAGTAGTAGTTGTGCCCCTGAAAATATAATTTTTGGTTAATATAATCTGAAGTACATAGAGTAACGTAATTGGCTATTTTCTCTATTAATTATGTTATTTGGAAAAACAGCTAATGTGTCCCTAGTACAATTAGACACCAGGATACAAACACAAGGCGGCTCCTGTCCATAGGGAGCCTACAGTCTGAGGAAGGGATTTCTAGGCTACATTTTTCTTCATACATAAAAGAACAATTCTTTCTTCCTTATCCCTGCCATTTTGCATTTGTTTATATCCATATCTTCATGTAAGTTTCAAAAAAAAATCAAGGTACAACTGGATTTAGACATTTTCTTCAGTGTAGCATGACCCCGCCCCCTTTTTTCTCTTGAAGATAATCACATAATCTCTTAGGAACTTGGTTTCTTTATATGCAAAACTGGAGAATTATTTTTTCTTCCAATTCAGGAATATTTAAAACACCACGATAGCATTTAGAACAGCAAAAACCAACAGGAAGGTATTATAAAAGGCTGAGATATTCTTCCCTTTCTGGGACAAGTTTCCTGGGAGTTGCTTTTTAATCCAAACAATCCACTGATCTTATTGCCACTTTTTCCTATTTCTATATTGCTGATAAACTTTTGTAGCAATTGTTCATTTACTCACCTATTCAGTTGTTGCCCAATTCTTGGGCACTTACCTTGCAGGAAGATTTTTAGACTTAAGTTAGGACACACAAAAAAATCACAGTCTTAAACTAGTGTATCTCCTGACCATAAATATGGAAACCAAAAAAAAGGTTGAATATTTTCATTTAAACAGATCTTTAAGTAAACACTCACTTATGACTGCAGTCCTTGAATAGGCTAACTTGAGCTGTAATGAAATGCAAATAACTATGTTAATGCAAATGTTAAAGCTACAAATTCAAACATAAAAAAGTCAAGAAATGCAAAAGTTAAGGTTCGCCTAGAAACATTAACTCACTCAAATTGTACATATAGAATATTTCCAATTACACAGAAGACAGCAAAATGCGATCCCTTAATGTACTATATGTACAACCCAGTAAGTTAATGCTGTTATGAGAACGTTAAATTTTACAACCCCTGACTTTGTTTTAAAAGTTACTGCCTGAATATGGCATTATTCATATCCTCATAATGCTATTTTCTTAAAATAAAAAGAAAACAGAAGAGGAACAAATGTCACTGTATTTTTCATCAACATAGGATTCTAAATTTAGACTATACTTTGGTTAATGAGTGAGACAGATATATGTTTAAAGACTTTCTGAAGTTTTTTCAATTGAAAAATTTCCACTTTGCTTGAATTAACTGGATGGTACATTGAGAGATTCTAGGTTACAGATTTGTAGAAATGTATAATAAATATGTGTGAAGTTATATTTGCTATTACTTATGTATAATATGTAAATTATGCAAAGAACAAAAATTCCATCCATAAAGAGAGAATTCTTATCAATTATAGATTTGGAAGAAGAAAACATCAAATGATTATAAAAAAATGAAATTCTGTGACTTTTTTTTTTCCTGATCTGGAATCACACTCATTTTTAGTAGTTTTTCTCAAGGCCATTTTTCCCTCTACTTTTGAAGGAAAGCATAGGGTTTTGTTTAAATATTTTTAAAACCCGAAAATAATATATTTCACTATCTATTTTATTTAGCTAGCATCTTCCATAAATACCACTGGGTGCAACAAAACATTTTATTACTTGCATAAGGTTTGATTGGATAGATCTGTCTTAGTTGAATTGTGTTGCAAGAACAAGAGAAATGAAAGAAGAGCGATAAACGTGCAAACCAGAAAAATCTGCAGTAGTAGAGTGACCATCTCTCTAGTGAGGACAGAGGCGGGGTCCTGTGTTTCGTGCAGGGTCTCCTAGTGTCATCTTTGGCACTCAAGAAATGAGACACCGTGTTATTCAGGTCTCATGTGGAAAAGAGGCTCTAATGGATGGAAACTGGAAAGGAAGTGCAGGCACCATGGATGAACAAAGCCCCCCAAATACACTGTCGCCACAGCATACAATGTTCTAGATTGATTACTCATTTCTAGTTCTTTGCTGAAAGCCCCTGATTACTGCAATTTTCTACAGTGTTAGTATTCCACTTAGCAGGTTCTATTTAAAAATCTGTCAAGCTTTTGAACTCCCAATATTAACCCGTATTTTCTTGTCTTCTGACAACAATTATTCAATCAGACTTCTTTTGTGAAGAGTGGGAGATAAATACCTCCACGGTCTGAAAACTCTAGTGTCATGCCTGAGCAGCTTGATCTTAGACTTCATGCTACAGATAAATTGGTATGTTCTTAAATAATTACCAGGCAGCTTGTCTACCACCTCTCCCAACTCTTGAAATGCCAACATTATCTCTAGCATTGCAGCAGAGCCCCTGGTCCCACCTCAGCCCTGGTTTCTCTTTGCAGGACTTTTGCATCCTCAGTACAGAGGACCTGCAGTTAGAATCCGGCTGGAGACAGGAATTCAAGCTCTAAACAATCCACTTAACCACTTTGTTCTTTGTCCAAAAAATCAGTGTCATCCTGTGGATTGACCTCACAGCGTTTCTGAGAGACTATATTTATCAACATTTGCTCAAGCTTGGGAAATCCCCAAATCAGAAACCCCAATTTGTATCATACATTAATTTCTTACCTGTTTATTTGTCCCCACCGTCCCCCAAACTGAAGCCAGGGCTGTTTTGACTGTTGGTGGCAGTCTTTTTACAAAATATTTATCCTAGGACTGAAGAGTTAATGCTATGTTGCCTGGAATGGTCCAGGGGTTGCTGTGTTTATAAAGGCTTAAATCGACGTTAAAAGTGGAGAGTTCACAAAATAAAGGCAAACCCAAGAAAAAGAAAAAAGAGGAATTAATAAACAAAAGGCAAAGGAGAAAAATCTTTTCCTCCATTTCTAGTTGGAAAGGCTATGTTTTACAGCTAACTGAAATATTTCGACGTTTGAAAAACATCAAAATAGCTAGAATTCATAAGTCTGAGAGGGGGAAAAGAAAGCACTTCGCTAAAGTGAAGGAAGTTCAGCATTTGCAATGTAATTCAAATTGCACTTGTAATTCAGGTCCTGGAATTAACCCACTCAACCAAAGCTTGAAAAGATTTAGATTTACTCAGACTAGCAACAATACAATACTCCCTTACAATTGCACAACCATCCTGTCTTTTGGTGATACATCCAATACACTCTAAATTATAATTCTAAAACTCAGTTTGTTGTTAAAAAAAAATCTGTGCATCATATCAGAGTCCGTCTTGTTGCAACTTAAAAGGGGGAGGGGGACTCACAACCCATTTTAATCAGACTAGGATAACACCTGAGCCCTTCCTATAAACACTTTTTTAAGAAATGACTTTTCCCACAAATTTAAACTGGAGAAAGGTGACTTTGGAATAGAATTCCTGTATTTTCAGCCCATTGACTACAATGAAAAGAGTAACTTTCAAGGCATTGTGGTGGTCGGGGTACAATTCAGGTCATCGGGGCCACCATTTTCTTTTCCCAAGGTTGATTCCACGGGGGATACATCTCATTGAAGGTGGGAGGATGAATGGGTTGGGGGAGATGGATTCATGGCACTGCGTGTTTAGACTACCTGTCCGTAAGTTATTTGAAGGTTTTCCATGCAAGCAATTTAGGAAAACTCAGCCATTTTTACCTTTATCTAGTTTGGCAACAGTTCAAAGCACCCAGAAAAAAAATTTTTTTAAGGGAAAATAATTGTCTGCCAAGACTTTTAAAAGCTAGTTCTAATTTCCTCATTTTTTATCATGGACATCTTCTGACAGTAATAAACAAAATGTAGGTAGACCTTATGATATTTTATAATGACAGAGATCTTTGTAAAATTTTAGAGCCCGACCCTGAACAGAACTCAACCATTTTAGCTCACTAGCACACAAAAACACAGAAAATGTTACAATATTAGTGAAAACAGTCAGGTTGGTACCTACATACCAGGCACACCAATCAAGTGAGAAACGCAGAGGCAATATTTTCAACTACATGTTGAACTACATTTTTTTTAGGAGAATAGCAAGGCAGCATTTTCATGATATTCTAAAAGACTGATATTTGATAGTATAAAATGTCTCCAACTTATAAATCAGTCCTTTGCTGGAGAAAAAGACCTCTAATTTTACTTTTTAAATCCTATGCGAAGCAGTATAGTTTCCTATTCATTTAGCTTAGCGCTTTCTTTCTATTTAAAACATTTATTAACCAGAGAGACCTCGGTGACATGTAAATTTCATTTTCTATGCCCTGTAGATTAAAATACATCTGTTTCAGCCCTCATTCAGGAAAGAAATAATTTTAATAGTTCATTTTATTAAAAAAAGATTTATGTCAGCATTCGGTTATGACAAGAGAAGGCAAGTGGCTTGCACATAATACTAAGAGGCGGCTTTCTTCCACAGAATTTTATCCAAATTGAACAGAACTGTGTCCCTAAAATATATGAGGGGAGCCAAGCAACTTGGCCTCCTGGTATGTTGTTACTGATAGCGATTCACTAAAACAGCAGGTGAAAGTGTTCTTTGTTAAACTTAATCTGTGATGTTCTGGTATTTGCATTATACCATAATTAAAATAACCCAACTCTTATTCCAGTGGACTTCTCTCCTGTATTAAAGCAAAATATTTAGGGATGCATTTTTGAATCTGGCATTTAATGAACTTTCTTTGCTTCTAATTATTTGATATATATGAACATATATATCATCATGTATATATGATATGATATATATATATGATATATCGTATATATGATATGTGAACATCTATTATACGGTGTTCATATAAAATGTCCAGAATAGTCAAATCTACAGAACAGTAAGTAGAGTGGTGGTTCCCTAGGGCTAAGGTGGGGACAACTGAGGAGTAAAAAGAGACTGCTATTAGGTACAGGGTTTCTTCTTGGAGGGATGAAAACATCTTAAAATTGATTATGGGGACTGTTGCACAACTCTGTGAATATGCTAAAAACCACTGGATTGAATTGTACACATTAAATGGATAAATTGCATGATATGTGAATTATATCTCAATAAAACTACGATTTTACAAAAACAAATTTGTAAATTATTTTATTAAAAAAACACTATTATTTTGTAAACAAACAAAGGAAAAGATGAACCCAACCCCAAGGCTTAGTCCCTGAAAAATTAAGCCTTGCTGGGAGGGGAGACAGATGTGTATACACATAATTAGAATGACAACATGATTAATAGGAACCCACAAAAAATAAAACTCTTTATTAAATAGTTCTCTGCCTGGGAGCATCCTTCAGGAGAGAGATTGTTTGAACCAAATCTCAGTAACAAGGATGACTAAGGAAAAGCTTTCCTGATTGAGAGAACAGTATATGTAAAAGTGGGAGGGCAAAGAGGCAGGAGGGAGCATTAGGTTTCTAGAAAGAGATGAATATTGAACTCCAAAAGTCAAGGAGTCAGTACCTGGGAAGAGGCAGGGGGTGTCAGGGAAGATGTGTGAAAGGGAATTGCCTGAATTTTTCCATCTTTGTTTAAAGTTATAAAGGGAAGCAAGGGAAAGAATTAACATTCATAACAGTTGAAGGTTAATGATAAAGGCATCAAATTTTAATTAGGTGCTTATTTTCTTTATTATCTTGTTCTAATTGCATATTCTATACAGGAAAATTAGTAGCCTTGGCCTATGTTTATGCTTAGTTATTTTAATAAAGAGTTCTATTTTTCTTCAAATGGATTATTAACAGTTAAATGGGAAAAAAAGCTTGTCAAATTGTTTCTCTTTCTTTCTCTTGAAAGATTAACTGCTTAACTGCACCCGTGGTGAAGTTGGCCACTTGAACCACGAAACCACATGTGAAGCACCACGGTCCCCTTCACAGCAGCGTATTTTCCTAACGTAGAAGACATAAACAGCCTACTAAGCAGCAGCCTAGCAAACTCAAGCCTATTTCATGATGGCAAATGCTATTTGGGCCTTTTAAAATCAGCTGGAAAGGAGAAACAAAATCTGAGAAGAAATGTCTTCTATAATAGCAAAACTAAAATGACTATGATAATATATCAAAAGAATTTTCATGCCCAGATTGGAAATGATTTAATGCATGTAGATCACTTCAATGTGGATGCTTATACCTGCCTGACTCATCTCAGTTCCTGGAGAACGCAGGACTACCCCTTACTCCAATCCTTCGTTAGGGTAAGAGTCTGTCCACTTTCCATTTCCTTTGCTCCCTACTCATGTTCTGTTTCTCTACACTGGGAACAGTGAGAAGACACACATGGAAGTGGAACCTCACATCTTGTCAAAGGCTTCTCACAAGCCAGTCCTTTGCTGAGTGTTTAACATGCAGGATTCCTCTATATAAAGTTTCACTTCTTGAAAGCAATGAGCCACCCACACAACATCTTTATCATTCGGTACTCATCCATATCAGGCATCTTCTCATTAATCCTTCAGCAACTCAAAAGATAGGCATGATTACTATCAGTCCAAATACAGAGATGAGGAAAATGAGGCTAAGCCAGGCTAAGTAGCTTGCTCAGGATCGGATACACGGAGGTGGCAGATCCTGCACTGATGCCCAGATGCGTCTGAAGCCCACCCCCGAATTCTCAACCATTTCACTGTTCTTCTCACCACCCAGAAATCCAAGGCTTCATGTTGACGCAAGCAGAGGGCAACTGGGAGAGGAAGAAGCTCCCAAAGAACTGAGAAGCAGGGAAGCTAGGAAGTAGCCAGACCCTCCGGGCCATGGGGTGACTGAAGAGACAACTAGACAACTAAGTGACACTCCCTGCATGGTTCTTCCTGGCGCCATCACTCATGCTCACCTCCAAGCTTTCAGGGCTGGAAAAACTGGGATTTCCTTGCCTGCTGTGGTTGAAATTAGCATTGCTTCTCCGTTTCTGTACCTCCTTCTGCTCTGGACCCTTTCTTTCTTTTTTCAATTGATGTCAAATATTTACTGAGGCCTTACTATATGCAAAATCCTCTTCTAGCCACTAAATGAATAAAACAGAGACTTGCTGCGATCTACTTACATTCTAGTGGAGTAAGATCATACACAAACAAACAGGAAAACATCTCTCTCATCCTCTCAACTGCTCCTGGGCCACAAGTCACTATCTAAAAGAGTCATGGATTCTTGGAAGGTCTGATATCCAAAGGCTTGAGTTTTATAAAGGAAATACATTTTTTTGAAAAAGATCTAAACACAGTATGAACTATGCCTTTAGGAATCTTTGTTGACCATCCTATAGCTGGGCTGTGAGGCTCGAGTTACCTTTAGTCACTACATGGATCTGTTTGATTTTAAAAGCCAATGGAAGAGCCAGTTCTCATGAATTATTAAACCTAGCTATTCCCATTCATGCACACAGACTCATATAGTCACCATCTTTGACAGAATCAAACAAATGATTGAGGCTTTATCTGTTTTTTGCTTTTTTTTTTTTTTTTTTATGCTTGAGGAAGATTAGCCCTGAGCTAACATCTGTGTCGATCTTCCTTTATTTTGTATGTGGGTCCATAGCATGGCTTTGACAAGTGGTGTAGGTCCATGCCCAGGATCCGAACCCATGAGCCTGGGCCACCGAAGTGGAGCACACCAGACTCAACCACTATGCCACGGGGCTGGCCCCTGTTTTTTGCTTTTCATTTTAAGTTAGTTAGCTTATCGATCTTAAATGAAAGAAAATTGATCTACATTTTTTTCCATCATTAGAATATTTAAAAATACCAGTCTTCTAGGGGTTGTGACATACTGAACAGACATAACTCAACTTCCAAAAAATTCATTTTTCAAAGTAAAGAGACAATCATCCCAAGCTTAAAGTAGATGGAGTCAATATTTTGATAAGTGATATATGACCAACTCAGGGGAAACTTTGATAATTAAAGTGTAGACACTGAAACAGTTTGTATGTATAAACTGTTTCCCATACAGAAATGAATAAAGAAATGTATTTATTATGAGGCAGACAAGATTTATATTCTTTTCTATGTGATTGTCACAAAAAGAACATCGTTTTTAAAGTGTATAGCCAAAGGGATCTAATGATCTTCTATCCAATCGTATCTATGGTCAGGAAAGAATAAAGAAAATTGAAATCCAGTTACTTAAAAACCAGATTTGCTAAAATTCGGAGTCCATGTGAGCACGAGGTTAAGAATCTTTCATGGTCACCCTCTCCTGCCCTCCCCCACCTCACTTTCATTTAAACGTAAATTTTAGTGGAAAGCTACAACCAAGAAAAGATGCTACAAATTCATTTTTCTTACACAGCAAGATTGATATTTCAAAAAATAAGAGCAAATTTTTGAATGAACAAGGACCTACTCAAGGAGCTGGACTTATATAATAAAAGAGCAAATTCAATGAAATAAGGTTATTAACTTATTAATAGTTTAGTAAAAGATTAAAGAGTTGCTTTTGAAATTTTACAAATCAATTACTTTCAGTTAGATTTTAAACCAGGTCTTACAGTCAAAAATCAAAGATTTTTTTTTTTTACAGAAGAAGATCAAAATCCAACTGTTCATGTTTGGAGCCAATTAAGTTCCATTTCGAAGGCACAAGAGATATTCTTGCTTTTTTAAATTTAAAGGTGCTTCATTAAATGATACTTTAGGCAGATTTTCCTATTTTCAATAAGTTACATTTGCTAAAAGCCATTCTGAGAAGACATTTGTGATAAGAAGACATGTATCTCAATTGAAAGGTCATTTCATTGAACAGATCAGAGAAAAGTCAAAACATCTAGACCAAAGTTGTATGCTTTTGTTTCTGTAAGCGTAAATGTCTCTGAACTAAGTTCTTGCGGGATTTTTAGTTAGATAATGATGCAATTAATTCTGATCAAATAGGCTGAATATCTGCAGCTACCCTTACCCATAGGCATTTTGTCTGGAGGGCAAAATAAAGTGTAATTTTACTCCATTATACATTCACCTGTGGTTAGCCAACTTTTTTTTACAATAGTTAGCAATTTATTGAATTTCTTTTCTGTGTCAGGCACAATGCTATACACCTGGCATTTCCGCATTTAATCCTCACACATTTTTGTCATTTTTCAGGTGACATACCCTCTGGGGGTAGCAGATCACCCCAAGGTCACACAGCCAGTAAATGGCACTGCCCAGAGACAAATGACATCGCTGATTCCAGAGGCTGCATTGTTAACTGTTGACCTATATTCTCATGTGAGCACTGGAAATCGCTAATTGTCTTTATTGTTGCCTCTTTGTCAAAATAGATCAAATATGAGCCATCTGTTTATCAAAAAACTTACCACAGACATTCTTATAATTTAGGAAGGATAGTTAAAATTTATGATCACCCGCACCAAAGCAATTGATGAATATGTGAGCCAAGGCTGGAATACAGAATCTGTTTCTTAAAACATCATTCAAAGAAAAAAAAAAAGATGAAAAAGAACAAAGGCTATTAATTTTAAAAGTAGGGGTAATTTTTAAACACCACAATAATAGCACTTAATTTCTCTTTTTCCTAGCTTTGGGCTAACACAATGTACTGTGGTGATATTTGGGGTTTGTGCTTCAGAAATTTCCATGGACACATTAGTTTAGATGGTTTCATTACCCATCCTCATTATTAAGTAGCATTCAATTACTGAGTGTTGTAATGCCAAAGAGCATAAAAGAGAGACAAAATCTCGGGAAGATCTAAGGGTGAAATGGCATTTTTATATTGCTATAAAGATTACTTAACTCTCGTGCAGCACTAATGATCATTTCTGTGACTAAAAACATCTCCTTATGATTAATTATGTAAACTCTCATCATTTCAAGCCCAATAAAGACTTTAAAACATTTTTTATGCATCTTGTATTCCCAGCATATTTTTTTCCATTTACCCACCTAAGAATCGATTCTAAGGATTAAAGTAACTATTTTCCATTACATTAAAACGGTGTATCATTTAGGAGTATTCCAGTATATGTGTATACTTCAGCTAAATATATGTGAGAAGTGTTTTAATATGGGGGGGAGCCTTTGTATTCTTTATAAATGTTGATTTATATTCCTCATGCTCCTGTGAAAGGCGTAGTTTTTCATACTGGAAGAAATCTCTCAATAGTCAAGTACTTCCAAAGTGGATATATTTGAAAACTAGAATATACAGTAAAAATCACCTTTGAATGTTAATTACAGTTATTTTGTGTGTTATAAATAAAATTGGGAGGGGGAAACAATTGTTCAACCATAAGGGATTGTTTATAATAAAATACAAGGCAGCCGTTAAATGTGAGTTTATATATAAATGCTTAGTAATATGGAAAGACATGACATAGCATTTTGTGAAAATAAAAGCCGTAAGCAGTGTGTACAAAATGATGCCTATTTTTGTAAAAATTTTACGTATGTCTATACCCATAGACTTTTGATAGAAGGAAATACAGAAAAGCATTAACAGAGTTTATATCTAGGTGGTAGGATTATAAGTGATTTTTAATTCTTTTCTCTTGAACTATATGTGTTTACTAGAATTGTTCTCTCTCATGAACATGTTTACTTTGTTTAAGAAAAAGAAATGAAAGGAAAAACGTAAGCAAACCAAAATATCTTCCCTTGATGAAATGGTCATTCTGAGTCTGAAATTTGAGACATTCCTTGGATAATGTCCTATACTTATGAAAATTGGTTCAGAGTTATACGCAGTGACAAGGCCCGTTCTTTAGCCATAACCAGGCCCCGGAGCCTGCTTCTCTAGCTGGGTAGGCGGAGAGGAGACAAACCACTAACCTGGGGCCAGGGGGTGTGTGCCTCACCAGCTGCTCTGCGGGTAGCAACTGTGGCAGGGACAGGGAAAGGCAGTAAGAAGTGAAGTCCATGCCATCCTTTTTTAGGCAGGCTTGAAGAAGCTGAAAAAGCAGAAGAGGGGATGGGAAAGCTGAGACGGCCACTGCCTGAGACTTGAAATCCTGCGGGTTCGGACGTGCCGCCCGTGCGAATGTGGGGTCCTTGGGACCGCACGGCCTTCCGCTTGGGTCACCAGAGTCATTTCCTCCACCGTGATGCCTCACGGTTTACAATTTTCTTTTCTCTTCCTTCCTTCCCCTCCAACTGGACCCATTTGGAAGTACGAGAGTCTCTATCTACGTGGAACAGGAATTTAGTTTTTAGAAATGTAGTTCTGGGCACCTTCTGAACAGAGGCTGGCAATAATCCCAAACCATGCGTTTTGTTATGTGGGCTTTATTTGTGTTTCTTATGAAAGGAGCTGAGACACTCAAACTCATTTCAGATAGTAGCCGAAGCTAAATGGCCACATTGTCCCCAGACAGAAGGTCAACACGTTACAGGCGACACTGTCCAGCTCCTGAGTTTGCTTGAAACTTATACACGAAGACAAGCTGCTTCAGTCATTGTTTGCAGCAAACTCAGGATTTTAGTCCTGAAAGGCATGACTGACTTGACAAATAAAAGAGAAAGCAAAGGTTGTTACCTCATAGTTTAGATTCCTCTATAAGGTAAATTGTGATTAAATATAAAAATCACTTTGGAATTTCATTCAGAATAAAGAAGGACAAAAAGCATTAGCTTTCACTGCTAGAGTTTTCTAAATAAAGAGATTGAAACTGCTTATCCCATGGAAATAAAACAGTTGAGTTCACTTGTTGGCTGCCACAGAGCAATTTCTAGTGAGGATTTCCTCTTTTAATCAGTTATAAGGTTTAATGACGGTCTCCACAACCAGCCACACCCTGTGGGGGCCACGTGAATCAACACTGGTAGCTTCTGCCAGAAATAAACACCAGATTAATAGCTCGCAGCCTGCACGTCAGGGGCGCTTCCACCTCCCTGGGACCCCAGATGAGAAATTAATTAAGATAATACATTTAAAACTAAATCCATTTTACTCCAAATTACCATCCCCAAAAAGTTCAGCAAGAAACATGAAATGCCAAAATTGTAAACTTGCATCATATGTATATTCAGACCCTTGGTAAAACAGATTCAAATAAAGAAAACCTGAGATAAAGAAAGCCTGCAAATGATGATTGACTCAAGATCCCCATCTAGTGACGTTATGCTGAATAGCAGGCTGTTTGTTTGCTTTTTCTGGGTAAGCCTGTCAGTCAAATGAAGTAGGCATTTACTTGGTTCATTGTTCAGAAGTGAGATGCCCTCTCTCATTATGCCTTCTTAAAAAGTATCCTTGGGAACAATTTACCCCCTTTACACAATTGTGGTGGTTCCCCTCTGAGCCTGGTTCATCTATTTTCGACAGGGTCTTTTTCCCGGGATTCAACATTTATTCTCTAATTCTGTGGCACCTGATCAAAGCGGCTGGAAACTCTTGACCTGAGTTTAAGTCATCTGAATAAAATTGCACAGTTGCATGTGACAGTACATAGAGCAGTCAGACAACATGTGCTTTATGTCAGGAATTGTGCTGGTGGCCCTGTCTGCAGCGGTTAAAAAGAGAAGCAGAGACCAGACAGTAAAATAAGTGAACCGAAGGACTTCACCCACCAGACCCAAAATGTACATACTACGTGACTCCATTGTATGAAGTTAAAAATGGGTGAAACCAATTGATGGTGATAGAATCAAAATAGCTCTTCTGTAGGTGGGGGTGAAGGGGAGTGTAATTGATCAGAAAGGGGCATGAGAAAGTGTTCCGAGGTGCCACAGTGTTCTGTATCTTAATCTGGATGGTGATTACACAGATGTGAACATACGTAAAATACCCAACTGTGTATTTATGATGAATGTACTTAATTCGTGTTATATCTTTCCTAAAGGCCTGGTATATCTCAGTAAAGTTTTTTAAATGAGGCTCCACAACTGCTGTCTTACCCCAATCTTGAGAGATAACAGACACAGGATAACATTTTTGTAGACTTAGTAAGAGCCAAATACCACCCAGATTTCTTGTGGATACTCAGGAACTCAGATAAGAAGTTGAATATCTATCAAACCTAAACATCACTAAGTAAAGGATTTGGGGCCTTATCACTTCCATAATTTGACTGGAAATTTTAGGGCATCCCTTAGCCCAGGTTTTAAGTGAATAAAAGGAATTGTACTTATTGTTTTCATGGGGAGCAGGGCCCGTTTCTGTGCAGAGCTGTGGGAACGTCTGCTGACGGTCACCGGTCAGAGCAAAGGGCAGAAACAAAGGCAAGTGGAGAATAGTTTGTCACATGATCACCACACACAAATACTGTGTGTCCCGCTTTAGGGTGCATGCTTTTATAATTTTTAGACATGGAATGTTAGAGCTGGAAGGAGACTCTGCAATCTCCCAGCTCCTGCCCATGTTTTCGAGAGGAGGCCCAGAGAGGTTGTGTTTAGTCAAAGTCACTCTATTGGTTACTAATAGCGCTAGACCTCCACTCAGTCTTTCTGACTTCTGGTCTTTCGTGTTTCCAGGGCCCCAAAAGCTCCCTAAAGCACTGTAAGAAGAGCACAGTGCCAGGCCTTCAAAAGCCTTTACAATTGTTTCAGAGATAGTTTCTGCAAAAGTTCCTCGATCATTTTTCTTCCAAATTTTTTCTTACTTCTTGCCTTCCTGCATTCCTTCCTTCCTTTGGTCCTTCCCTCCTTCCTTCCTTTAGTCTTCCCTTCCTTCCTTTTCTCCTTCCTTCCTTTATTTTGACTTATATTTTCATTTTCCACTTTCTTTTTTTCTCTCTTTCTCCATGGTACACTTACTTTCAATTCAGCTTGCTTATCAAGGGTGAGGGAGCATATGAAATTCAGACCATTGATTTTCAGATTTTACCCCTGAATCACGCTCAAGGGTGATGCAGCCCCTGCTCACTCTCCTACCCAAGAATAAGAGGTCAATACCACAAGCAGAACCAGACAGATGTTCAACATTCCACGGGACCAGTTTCCCCAGGTGGTACAAAAGCAGCTTCCGTGTTTGCTCCTCGGAAGGAGAGAAGAGAAGGATCCCTGGACAGGGTGGTTTTTGCTCTGTGGTTCTGACCATCACCAGGGGCTTGGCACTGAGCCTATCACCGCCCCAGGTCTTCAAGCCCCATTTGAGAAATGCCATCTAAATCCAAGATGGCCTTTTCCCTCCACAACCTGTCTACATCCAAATCAATCCACAAAGGGTTATTTATTGCCTTATGGGTTCTAAGTGTGCAGGAGTGGTGGCCCACCAAAAAATGTCACGGGGATGCTTGCTCTCTGCCCTCAAATAATTTAGAATCTAGTCAAATTCACAAAGCTGCTAGAGAAACAGCACAAGACAGATTCATCACCAACAGTATCTTTAACAAAAAAGCTTTATTAAACTCCTACCTAGGGCAGAGCTGAGGTTTCAACTGCCCCAAGAGTTCAGAGAAGAGAGAAAATGCTGTGTGGGGGAGGAAAAAGCTCAGCATGGCAGGGAGAGAAGGACCCTGGAGGTCACCTAGTCCAACACCCCTCAGTACTTAAATAAATGTAAATATATAATTCATGCTTGGTCTAAAAATGTTTTTCAAATAATTCATTAAAGTGAAAAGGAGAAAGTAAAATCACTTTGTTTTAAGATTGTGACTGCCCCCATAACACCTACCTTAAATGTTTTGGTGTAATGAGCCCCAGACATTTTCTATGCATATATATTTTGTTGTTGTTGAGGGAGATTAGCCCTGAGCTAACATTTGTGCCAATCTTCCTCTCTTTTGTTGTGGATCACTGCCACAGCATGGCTTGATGAGTGGTGTAGGTCTGTACCCAGGATCCAAATCCGTGAACCCAGGCCGCCAAAGCAAAGCATGCAGAACTTTAACCACTTGGCCATGGGGCTGGCCCCCATATATATTTTTTATGTGCCCTTTTACCCCTTTTGCCCTTCCCCCTCCCCTCCGTCCCCTCTGGTAACCACCAATCTGTTCTCTGTATCTATGTGTTTGTTTATTGTTGGTTTTTTATCTTCCACGTATGAGTGAAATCATACAGCATTTGACTTTGTCTGACTTATTTCACTTAGCATAATACCCTCAAGGTCCATTCATGTTGTCACAAATGGCAAGATTTCTTTTTTATGGCTGAATAGTATTCCATTGTATATATACCACATCTTCTTTATCCATTCATCTGTTAATGGGCACTTAGGTTGTTTCCAAGTCTTGGCTATTGTGAATAATGCTGCAATGAACATAAAGGTGCATATATCTTTTCAAATTAGTGTTTTCATGTTCTTTGCATAAATACCCAGAAGTAGAATAGCTGGATCATATGGTAGCTCTATTTTTAATTTTTGAGCAATCTCCATACAGTTTTCCATAGTGGCTGTGCCAGTTTACATTCCCACCAGCAGTGTACAAGGTTTTCTTTTTCTCCACATCCTCTCCAACACTTATTATTTCTTGTCTTTTTAATAATAGCCATTCTGTTGGGCATGAGGTGATATCTCATTGTAGTTTTGATTTGCATTCCCCTGATGATGAGTGATGTTGAACATCTTTTCATGTGCCTGTTGTCCATCTGTATATCTTCTTTGGAAAAATGTCTGTTCATATCCCCCACCCATTTTTTAATCAGGTTGTTTTGTTGCTGTTGTTGAGTTGTATGAGTTCTTTATATATTTTGGATATTAACCCCTTATCAGATATATGATTTGCAAATATCTTCTCCCAATTGGTAGGTTGTCTTTTCATTTTATTGATGGTTTCCTTTGCTGTGCAGAAGCTTTTTAGTTTAATGTAGTCCCATTTGTTTATTTTTTCTTTTGTTTCACTTTAATATCTTGGAGTAATGACCTCCAGACTTTTCTCTATGCATAGTTTTTAACTTTATTGAGGAATAGTTGACAAATTTAGTTGTATATGTTTAAAGTATACAACGTGATGATTTGATATACATATACATTGTAGAATGATTAACAAGATCAAGATAATTAACACACCCATCACCTCACATAGTTTACATAGGTAACTCTTTGTGTATGTATGTGTGTGTGTGTGTGTGTGTGTATGTGTGTGTGATGAGAATGCTTAAGATCTACTCCCAACAACTTTCAAGTATGTAACACTGTATTATTAATTACAGTCACCATGCTGTACATTAGATCCTCAGCTTCTTATCTCTATGCATATTTTTAATTCATTCATACCAAATATACTGATTCTAAGCTGCTTTTATTACTTAACAATATATCTTAAACACCATACTATGCTAATAAATATGAATCTGCTAATAAATATAATCATTGCAATGTCTACATAAAATTTGCATTTATTTGCATATAGATTACTGATTGGTGCATATAGGGATGTTCCATAATTTATTCACTTTACTCTTTATTCATATGTTTGTGGTTTCCAATGTTTCACTATTATAAACAAAGCTGGGATCAACTCCCTCACACACACGTTTTCATACTTGTCTGATCCTTCCATTTGCATAAATTCCTAGAAGAATTGTTGACTCAAAAGAAAACAGTTTAAATTTTGATCCATGGTATTAACCGCACACCAGAAGGAATTGAACAACTTAAACTCCGACCAGCTTTCCTCACCAGCACTGGGTGTTGTCATTCTTTTCTTATCTTTACCAATCTGATCATCATAAAATGGTAACTGTTGTTTTGATTTGTATTTGTTTGATTCCATGCAAATGTTTTTCACTTGCAGACTCTCCTGCCAACCTTTCTACCTGATTCATGCTAGTGAACTGCATCTCCAAGCATTCTCCCCGTGACCTTCTCCCCTGATGCTGGATGGAATGTCTCCAGGCAAATTTCCACTTGATTGCAAAACTGGTGAAGTTGTCTCCAAAGTGCCCCGGCCCCATCTGCTACCCACAACAATGCCAGAAGTAACTCTCCGTGCTCTCCTGTGCATGAAGTTCCCTTAAGCCCTGTGAGGCTAAAGAGCAGAAGGTTTCCCATATAGAGAAGTGATTCCCACCTGAAAAGGCATAAAAGAAGAGCTGGCCCATTATGGGGCCTGGAGTGGCCATCCTTCAACTTCACCAGCCTGTTTCAATTATCTCCCAATATTATCTCACAGACTGTGATATTTTTGTTTAAACTGAACTTGGTTTTAGTTTTGAGCCCCATTTGAGAGGCAGAACCTTAACCTGCCCCCACCTCACCAGGTCTAAATTGAGTTGGGTGAAGAGGGTCTTCCACGGTGTTCAGGGCTGGGGACAGGGGGTGCATAGGGTCTCGTCCTCCTCTACCTACCCTGGCATCTGCCTGGATTTCCTCCTTCCCATCAGGACTTGGGTTATCAGTCCACACGGCGCAAAGCTGTGTCCTCCGTGTTCCCAGCTCCAAGGCTCCTTGAATCAATGGTTCTCTGGACATCCTGTCCAGGCTGTGCTGGAACATCTACTTACCTCATACACTCTGAGCCCAGGGACTGCTTCCGGGCCCCTGTCAGAACAGGGCATCATGATACTGCCCCATATCAAGTGGAAGCACAGAGAAACCCGGTCTGGGGGTCTGAGGGCACAGGCTATCCCCGCTCTCAACTTCCCCAAACGAACTGAGATTCCACGAACACACCTCACCCCTGGACTCAGCCTCTTGAAGGCGGGCTTCTTAGGGACCCACCTCCAGAAAACCTCTACCCCTCTGTTTCTCCTCTACTTTCTTCCTCACCCCTGGGAAGCTGTGTTTATTTTCAGTTTTGCAACCCATTTATCATGGAGTTGTCTACATATCTCATTTCTTCCCAGGGCTAGGCTTTTGAAACAAATCCCACGTATTGACTTCTGCCATCTGACCTAGGAATGAAAATCGCAGGTCTAACTGCCAAAATTAGGGGCAGAGATGGAAAAGTTTAAAAAGAAATGAGGAGGAAAGCATTTAGTGTCTAATTGGTGGGAAGAGGGTGTCCCAGATGTGAGAAACAGCACAGGCAAGAAGTGGGAATGTGCTGGAGTTGGAGTCCGGCCTAGCTAGAACAGAGGCCTCCACTGTGCTCTAGTGGAATAGAAGTTTGGATGGGTGAGGTGGGGCCAGAACTTGCAGAACGCTGTTAAGTAAGTGGGATAATGCACATTCTAGGTTATCTCAGTGCAACTTATTGACGTGAAAGTTCCATCTACCTTGATCACAAGGCAGTTTTTCACTATTTAAAGGAAACTAGAGTGTGGTGCTAATGGACAAGAACCGGGCTTCAGAATCAGATAGTCCTAGGTCTGAAGTTGAACTCTGCTGCTTATTATATGTGATGTTAGACATCAGCCCCATGGAAACAATAATACCTCTTTTGTAAATTGATACTTGTGCGTTCTATGAGAGAACATATATGAAGCAACTGGACTTAGAAGATGTTCCTTTCTCGCTTTGTTCCCTTCTCCTCTCTTGGTTTTAGCCCCAACCCTCAGACTAATTCATAACATGCACTATCCCCACTCAGATTAATCTACTGCTAATATTCCTTGGGATACTAGAAATGCCTTCATGAATATGCTTGGATTGTATGCATAAATCTGTATGCTGGTGGATCACATGTATTTCATATCTTCTACAAGGAATTCTGTTATGCTTTTTAATATTCAGTAAGATTTATAGGAAATGTTGATGAAAACCCTTTATAAACTGAAAGTAATGTCCAAGTTTGCATTACAGAGGTTCTACAGTATCATGGACTCTAGGAACAGCTCGAGCTTCCTCTCCTCACACCTCTTTCCCCCTCCTTCCTGCCCACAACCCAGGAAGACACCCAAGGAGGATCACAGGCCAGGATGCTGTCAGGGAGCAGTGCTGGGGAGCAGGGCTTTAGACAAGCTGAGCAAAGAGGCTGAAGCCCTGGCTTCTGTGAGAAAAGGGCTCTCTGGCCTGGCTATTTGGAGAATGTGTCTTCCATGGGGCTTGTGAGGTATCAAAGACTTGAGGAAGCTTCTCTCTCGGGAGATGTCCCCACCATGGAAGACCAAAGGGTGGATGATCAACTCTGCCCCAGGACAAAACCTCTAAGGGCCAAGACTGTAGGTTATTTTTCCTTGAGGTTCTCTCCTCACTATAGGAGGGCTCAGAGCACAAACACAAGCTTAGGATCTGGATTTAGGGATAAGGGCTCTGTTTCTAGTACAAGCCACTTAAGGCTGACTAGGCAAAAAATAATAACAGCAGGAGCAGCAGTAGTTAATATGTATGGAGCAGTGACTGTGCCAGGAATTGTGCGTTTTATAATCATTTTCTTATTTACTCCTCCCCACAGCCCTATGAGGTAAGTGCTGCTATTGTATGTTCCCTATAGATGCAAAAACTGAGGTTCAGTGGGTTTATATAACCTGCCTGAGACCACCAAGGTAGGAAATTATGGAGCCTGGATTCAAACCTAAGCAGTCTGACCTCTGGTAGCTCCACGCAGCGCAATGCAGCTCGCCAGAACCAGGAACCCAGTGTCAAAGGCCCCCTAAGTCTCCCCTCCTCAGAGCTCCCTCAAGAACTTATAGGTGTGGTAAAGAGCTATATGAGGATTCTGGATCCTTGATCCCAGCAATCTCTCATCCTATTCCACATTCGCACATGTGACCATTAAACATCTTCACTCCCACAGATTTGTGGCTTGGCTTGGAGCACAGTGCTATCTTGGGGCAAATTTTGAGAGTCTCTCACAAGAAAAGAGTGTCAGGACTTTTCTTCTTTCACTTCCTCGTCCTCAGAGAAATGCAAACATCCTGATACGTCTTCACTATAGCAGAGACAAGATGGAGGGGTATTTGTTAGGGCCGTGTGGTAATGTCATTATTCCCACTGGAGGGAATGTTGTTGATGCCCTGCCTGTATTCCCTTAGCACTCACCTTTATCATAGATGTCAACGGCTTCCACCAGCACTTCTCTGCCTCAGTATATCTTCTGGCTGCAGGTGCATGGGGCGGGCCAGGAATGCTATGGAATTAACATCCCTGGCTGCGGCCCTCAATCAATACAGAACAGTACCTGATAGATAAATGCCCTAGCTTCCTCATCCCTTGGATGGGTTAACTCTGAGGCACACGCTACACATTCCAGAGTCAGAGGATCCCAGTGGGATCTAGTCTCAATTGCCCACAGTGGTGACCTGCTCATGGACACACCTGCATTGACTTCCTTTTCTCATCTCACTTTCCCATTATCTTTACTTCCTAGGATCCCAAATACCATTTACATCCACAGTTTTGTCTCAGGGTCTGCTTCTGAGGGTATCCACTCAAGACACCCATTTTAAAAAGACAAAACAACTGGAACTCGAGTAACTTGCCCAAATCACACTATTAGTAAGTGAACAAGGCCAGATTCCACCTGACTCCACTTAGTCACTATACTAACATTACCCCAAACAGCACATGCACAGCTGGGCGTACATGAGAAGCTTTTAGGTTGGATGGATGGTTTTGTTTTTATTTTAATGTATATTAGAAAAGTAATACACTATTTCATCAAATTGTCAAAAGAGACTTTCAATTGCAATATACACCAGTGTTTTACGTGCAGCTAAGAAAAAAAGAGCACGGCTATGACGCAATATTTTCTTCTCATTTAACATATCTATTTTATTCTTACTGAAAGAACTCGTTTAAGCTTCTTTGGACATAGCACTTTAAAATAAATTATATTGGGGCATACCTAAAAAGGAACAAATAAGCAAATGTATTTGGCTAAAATATTCCTTAAGTTTCCTTTCAATCAAGTGTCCAATTCTTCTGAATTACTTTCAAACTCGAGGTCAGTGCGCCCATGTTCTGGCACCTTATGTCGTTGTCGAGGCAGTGGATAGCATCGGTGAAGCCACGTTTCCCGAAAGGTGCTCCCCCGTTGTCTTCGGGATTTTCCTCCACGCCACTGACACCCATTCTTCAAGTTTTTATCTGGTGCCTTCTTCTTCTCACCAGAAGGTGTCAGGCAGTGACAATTACATCCTCACTGCTGCCTGGTCAATAGAATGTGCAAGGATGGTCAGCGGCATCCGTTATAAGACACATCATGACTTCAGCTATGTTAAAAATGTGAAAAATCATAGATCTAATGAAACAAGGCATACAAATGGCACAGGAAATCTCTGATACACTGATATTATTACTTAAGATGAGGCTAGAGGAGTACATAAATTTTAAAAATATGAGTTAATTTAAGGGAAAATTTTAAATTAAGAATTGCATAGGCAATACACTGATATGGTAAAACTTTGAAGACAGTCAAGAACTGAAGTTTGAGGAACCCAGCTGTATACCGTGCCCCGGGACGTGGGGGAGACATGCCTAGCCACAAGCAGTTGCTTTGCAACCAGCAGGGACTGCAGCCAGTCCACCGCGCATGTCGACTCGTGATACCGCCCAGGGAGCCCAATTCCCGAAGTCTCTCAACGATTGCGCCGACAGCATGAGAGGGGGCTTCAAATTATGATTTGAAGAGTGATTAAAATTGGGGGATGGGGCAGAAGAACATACCACTGAAAGAACAGGATCAGAACAATTTGATAGACCACATCAGGTTGCAGTACATATTAGGATTAATGTTTGTGAATAAGGAACAGCTGCTAGCAACATTTATTTAAAGTGAAGTTTACACTTCTCCTCGGTTAGATGCTTTTTACGTAATTGCAGGCTCTTCTATGGTGCTCAGTAAGATTAAATTTCATCATTGAAGGGAATGTACACCGTCCTTCCCTGCAAAGCACAGAGCCTTAGTACTTTCAGATGACAGATGTTTCCATGGCAGAGGGTCTTTCCTAGACTAATAAATAGTTACTCTCATTATCCTTAATAATCAAACTCAAACAGAACCCCAATTAAGGGATTTTCTCATAGGTGTCCCTTTAAGACATTAATTCAAGTTCGGAAATTATAACAGACATACGTTCAAGTTGAAATCTGAACAGAGCAACCACAAAGATGCATGATTGTTTAAATCCTGTTCAATGCTTGAAGGAGGTGAAGGACTATGAAAGAAAATGATTCAATGTGTGAATGTTCCATCTGCCAGATATTTTAGGGTCTATACTACCTAGAGCTAATTAAGGGAAACTAAAGGATAGAAAAGAAAAAGATTGGGTGGCATGCCTTCTTCATGTTTTGGATCAGTCAAATGTTGTCAACTTCTTATGGCTCCTGGGTAAACTAGAAACTTACCATTTCTTTTCAACTGAAAGCATTCTGATTAGTTTTTAAAGATTTCTTCTCAGATCCTACAACAGATGACATGAAGCACAACAAGGCCTGAGATGGTTTGATTGTAGAATTTAGGAGTGAGTTTTTCTTTACGTCTCCCTACCCAAAAAGTAAAGAAGCTAAAAGTGAGGAATTTTCTCTCTCAGAGACTGCACTTTTGTTTCCCTCCTCACTGTCCTTTCATAGTGCTCACCTTTCGTCCTACCCTGTCCACTGGCATCAAATATTTAGCCATTCAAGTGGTTAACCAAATAAGATGACAATACGGGTAACTATCAGAACCAAACTATTAAATTTATCCAGAGAAATTCCAAATATTTTTTAAAACTATCAACATGTCCTTTCAGAGCGATGCTAATAATGGGAAGCCAGAAGGGCCAGGCACTATACCATCTCTAACAAACAGAGAAGATTGTTGCCCAAAAGATGTGGTACCCAGACTGCTCTTTGACCATCCAGCATCTGCCTCCCCTTCTTTGGTTACCAAGCCCCAGATTTTCCTAGGTGTATTCACCTTCCCTCAGTCTCCGTTCATACAACTCTACAGGAGCTGAATCTTCATCTCCCCTTTACTGGGCACTATTGCCCAGACCCTTGTAACCAGGCCAATGTCCCCACCTCCTAGTTGCTAATAGTTCTCAGCTCTTTTCTCCAGGAAAGATGCCCTGGACCAAACAGGAGTCACCCAGACAGAAATTTAGGACCCTATCCCCCACACACAGAGGCAGCCTACAGCCAAGGACTAATTAATTGATATGGGGTACAAAAGATCATCCCTCTTGCCTTCAGGTGGAACCATCCTCTGGTGCAATTCATGCCCAGGGCTCCCTGTGGGATCAGGCTATAACTGGTCTCCTGCTGAGACCACATCCTTGCTTAGCTTTTCCTGCTGCCCTATCTTGCTTTCCTCAGTCCCTTTCTCCTAAGGGCATTCTCCCAATAAATCACTTGCCCAAGAACCCCTGCCTCAGTTTCTGTTTCTTGGGAACCAAGCCTAAGATAGTAGTCCTTCAACCCACCGGTCTCCCCTTTACCCCTTCTGAAAAGGAGCCATATCCAAAGGACAATGTTGGAGTCCTTATTAAGCTAGCCCTGCCCCTGGATTTCTCAGTTAAGTAAGCTATTGAATAACCTTTTTTATTAAGCCAGTTTGGGTTTTGAGTTGCTTATTCTAAGGAGTACTAATATATTAGAAGACAGTCAGGACTATATCCTGGTTCATTTATTCTTCATTCCATACATGTTTATTAAGCACCCACTATGTTCCAGCTACTTTGCTAGGGTCTGCAGATATAATGGTAGAAAAGACACAGTCCCTGCCCTCAAGTACATTTCAGTCTTCAAGGAGACCATAATGACAATGTAGACTGATAAGTGTAATGGAAAAGGATGTGTTATGGGAACACACAAGAGGAGGAACTAATTCCTTCTCATGGGCACACAGCAGGGAATGGGGATGTTAGTCAGGGAAGATTTCCTGGAGGAGGCAATATCTGACCTAAAACCTAAAGGAAAACAGAAGTCATCGAGGAGAAAGGCATTCCAGGCAGAGGGATCAGATGTACAATGAGCAAAAGCACAAGAAAAAGCATGGTGCATCTGGGGGAGTCCAGGAAAATTGGTATGGCTGGAGTGTGGGGTGTTCACCCTACCTGAGTACATATTCTGCCTCAAGGCTTTCTCTGAGCTGAGGAGCAGCTGGAAGTCTGGGGGGAGTGGGCAGCCCACCTCCAGGTACAGCCTTCAACTGACAGAAATGGAGTCAGTAGATACACGCCCAATCCCATCCTTATGGGACAATTCTGAGAAGGACACTACAGGGACACTCAGATGGTCCCAGGAGATTGAGCCCCAGTTGCTCACCACAGGAAGCTGCTAAATAACAAACCCTGAATTAACTTTTCTCTTTTCTCAATCTCACTCTCCTGGTTTCTTCACTCCATCCCTTGGGATCACCTCCAAAATAAACCACCTCCATCCAAATCCATGGCTCAGGCTCTGCTCTCTGGAGAACCCAAACTAAGGCAGCCTGTTGAACAATTTGGACTTTCTCCCAAGGGCACTGGGGAGCCAATAAAGGATTCTGAGCAGAGAGTGACATAATCCTCACTGTACTTTACAAAGATCCATTGAGGCTGCCCTGCAGAGTACGAATCTGAGCAAGAAATGATGATGGCAGGGACTAATGGAAATATAGATTCAAGACCGAAAAGGAAAATGGAACTGACAAAACGTAATGATTGACTGGATATGGGGGTTGAAGGAGAGGAAGGAATCAAAAACAGTAGCTGGAAAAGGAGTAAATGGTTATAAAGAGGCCCTCAGAGGCAGCTTTGCACTCTAAAAAATAATCAACAGGTGATTCATCTCCAGGATCTCCTTTAATCATTCATTCAAAATTATTGTTTCTTCCATTTGCCAAGTGGTAACAGATGTTCATTTAATTCTATAGTATCCACAGCACTATAATAGGTTCTATAAAGTACACATACATATACACACACACAAATATGGTTCTTGATCTAAACAAGTTTAAAATCTTTTTGAGGAGAAAAGGTAAAGCTATAGTAAACAAACAAGCAAACCTAAGAAATGTGACAATTACAATATAATATTGTATAAATGATAATACACGTTCTAAGGAGTTTGCCCAAAGCAAAAGAGTCAATGGGGAATGAGTTTTAGGGTGTGGATGAGCATGAATTAATAGTTTATTTAGTTATTAAAGCTTATTCTGTGCCAGGCAGAGCATCTTATGTGTTATACTATTTAATCCTTTGAACAGTCCTTTGCGATTGGTATTATTAATACCATTTTTCACTTTTAGGAAGAATTCCAAGAGAGAGGAATAGTAAGTGTGTGTGTGTGTGTGTGTGTGTGTGTGTGTGTGTGTGCGCCTGTAGTGCATAGTACAGAGTCTAGTCTAGAGGAAATGGAGGAATTATGCTGGGGTATGACCTTAGAAGGAAGAAGAGGCAGCCGGACAATGTAGAGTCCATCATGTTTGGCTAGAGTTAGTACAAGATGGTGTGATGGTTAATTTTATGTGTCAACTTGACTGGGCTAAGAGATGTCCATATAGATGGTAAAACATTATTTCTGATTGTGTCTTTGAGGTGCTTCTGGAAGAGATTAGCATTACTCAGTAGACTGAGTAAAGAAGATCCACCTTCACCGTGTGGGTGGGCATCATCCAATCTGTTGAGGGCCCAAATACGAAAGAAAAATGGAAGAAAGGTGAATTCTTTCTCTCTCTTCTTGAGCTAAGACGTCCATATTCTCCTGCTTTTGAATATTGGAGCTCCTGTTTCTCAGGCCTTCAGGTTCAGACTGAATTATACTACCAACTTCCCTGGTTCTCCAGCTTGCAGACGGCAGCTCATGGGACTTCTCAACCTCCATAACTGTGTGGGTCAATTCCCATAATAAATCTCGTCTTATAGATATCTGTATATATCCCATTGATTCTGTTTCTCAGGAGAACCCTGACTGATATAGATGGGATCTGAAAAAAGAGACATTATGTATTCTTAGGGCAATGAAAGATTGTTAAATATGTTAATAAAATATGGCTCCAGGAGCTCATGCCAGGTACAGTCCTGTGCCACATAAAAATGTTTCAGCCAACAATGGACTGCATATACGAAAGTGGTTCCAAAAAATTAATACCATATAGCCTAGGTGTGTAGTAGACTATACCATCTAGGTTTGTGTAACTATACTCTATGATATTTGCACAATGACACAATTGCCTAACAATGCATTTCTTAGAACATATCCCACATGATGCATGCCAGTACTCTGGATTAGGAGCAGTTGCTCAGGAAACTACATATTAAAAAATTAAAACATGTAGTCATGAAGACCTTCACTGTCTGCATTAGAGAATTAGAGAAACCTGGGGAAATATCTAAGAACCCTCTGGTGCAAGTATAAAAGAAGAAACAAGGAAATGTCTAGGTTTAGACCAAGAGTTTTAGAAGGATGGTACACAATGTAATGGAGAATGAGGCAGTTTAGAATGACAATATAAAAGACAAGAGGGTGGCTCTAGGAGAACCTTCCAGGGTTCCTTTAGAACAGGAACAACTTTCACTCCCTTTTGCCTCACCTCCCTCCTCAGAGTGGGATGTATGTTGTTATATGGCCTTGTGTGTGTTAGACAAACATTAAGTACCTGCTGAAAGAATGGATGGATGCATGAGGGATGGTAAACGAAGAACAATGAATGGCACTTCCCTTCTCTCCACTGTCTCTGTTTAACTCCCAACTGTAGGGTAGACTCTGGTAAGGTGGGGAAAAGCATGAAATTTGGAATCAGAAGACTCAATTTCCAAATCTGGGCTTCTATACTTACCACTTTTATACTTTGGACAAGTCAATTATTATCTCTAAACTTCAGTTTCCTCCTCTGCAAAAGGAGAATAACAACACCCACCCTCCTGCTTCAAAATACTGTTTAATCACACGTGTTAATTGGTCATCCACTACCAAGTGCTTTAATCATTTACATGGGAAGATTTCTTCCCCATGGGGCTCTGTCGGTTTTCTTTCAGAATCAATCTCTCTCTCTCTCTCTCCATCCTCCTCAACCCAAATCCTCTGGATGTTTCCAATAGTTATGTGTTTGTTATTTGGAATCATAGCCAAAATCTCCCCTTTAAAGAAGGACTAAAGCATTTCTCTCTCTTCCACCTTCCTCCCTCAGTAAACTGACATTTAATAAGAGCATGACAACACTTACCTAGTACACTTAAAGGAACATCTGTTAAAATTCATTTCTTCCCAGCAAGGAATTAACAAAATGATGAACAACAGGACGAACAACGAGGGTTTACTCTACTTAATTCTCACTTCCTTACACCAAATAAGCATATCCAGTGTAGAACCACAATCACTGAATGTAGTCAGGGGCTTATAACGTTGCACCAGTTACATTTTTTCTTAACTCTTACAGTCTTTTCTTTCTTTACTTTTTTTTGATAAATAGAAGGGAAGTGTGCCTTGTCTTCTAGGTCACTCCAACTGGATTAAACTCTTGGAGGAAAGAGACTCCGCCTTCCTCACTTTTAGGCCTTTGAAGGCTCCTAGCACAAGTCTCTACTCAGAATAAGCACTCAGTTAGTATATATTTATAGAAGGAATGAGTGAAAAAAACAAAGAAAATTATTATCATTTCACCAATCTGTAAAATAAATACTTAAAAGCAGAGGAATGTCTCTTTTCCTTCCATTCTGGCAAAGCTCCATGAGATTTTATAAATCTGTGCATTGCATTCTCAAGCTATAAATCTCATGGCACTCAACCACGTTGTGAAATGCAGAAGAATGTCTGTAGTGGATATTTCTACATCTTCATTTCAACTTGCAAATTCAAGAGGGAGCGGGGTCTAAGAAAACTTAAACTCTCCAGTTCCTACCCATGAATTTGGCTAGATTTATGCACAAACGTAACTTGTAAGCCTCAAAGGTTGCAGAACGAGGATGAAGTCTTCTTGATGTCACTGGAGCTAGGAGAAAGATGGCTGTGGCCCAGAGGTGCGAGCCCATTGCAAAACATGCACAGTTCCCGTTAATGCTTTTTTGTAAGGACAATGACAGTGTTGCAGACCGTGTTGAAATGTTGGGCGCACCTCACTATGTAGGTCTATTCTATAAGAATCGCTTCCCAGTGATGGCGTCGAAAATACTTAAATGCTATGATGGTTTTTCCCTTGTCCTCTTGTCCTACCACTGCCCACCTCAGCATACCTGTCTGTGATCGAAATTCTACAGAGGAACCCATTTCTTTGAGTCTCAGATTGTATGCATTCATCCACTTATTCAGCGGATATTTATTACGCATCTACTGCATTCCAAGGATGGTGCAAGAGAGAAAAAGGCAAATGAGATATGGTCCCTGCCGCAAGAGACTTAAAACTAGTGAAAATACTGTTAAGACAGAACTATCGCTGAGAACAGTTGCGTGTTAAGCTGTCATCAGTCCAACCTTCTTGTGTTTTTTTGTCTCTGAAAGGAGTAAAACTGCCTGTTAGGCGCCCTGAGAACTTTCTCAGGATCCTTTCGCCTGCAGTTAAGGTTTGTAACACCAGATGGCACAACTGAGTCTTATACCAAGTAATTAAGTTCTCTTAGCTTGGAATATTAAAAAGAAAACAAAGCATGGCTGAACATGTGTCCATTAAAATATAAAATATCACTTGTTAATGAAAGTTGGATGAAATAACAGAATATATCTTTGTATGAAATAATTAGATATAAAAATAACAGAATGAGAATTCGGCAACTATACTCCATGTCTTTTGGGTAGATTTTAGTCTCCTAAACACATTTATCCTTTAATTTTGTTCATTTGGAAACTCCCAGTCTTTTCTAATCAGGCGCCAGTCTCCCCTCAGCCCTACCTTTGGATCTTTAACACGTGGTACTAGCTACCCTGTGCTTTCCATCTACTTCCCTGGCCTCCAAAGCTGTGTCAGGCTGCTACTCCATCAACCCAATTCTTTTACTAAACTCTGTCCCAAAGCAGAGCTTATATTCTCCATTCCTATTAAATCCTGACATTTTCTGAATCTAAAATATAAACTCTTAAATCAGTGGTTCTCAACTGGGGACGATTTTGTCCCCGAGAGGACATCTGGCAATGTCTGTCAGACAATCCCGATTGTCACAACCGCAGAAGGGAGGGTGGGATGGAGATGCCACCGGCGTATAAAGGGGAGAGGTCTAGGACGCTGCTAAACATCCTACAATGCACAAGATGCCCCCATTTTCAAGAGGTTGAGAAGCTCTGGCTCAGAAGAGGCTCCAGAGGGGCCTCCAATCGTGAGTCCTATCGGACCAGAACTGGGTGTGTGAAGAAAACGCACATTTCTTCCCTTGGTGGCACAGATTTCCATGTAATAGCCCAGGTGAACTGTCATCTGTCAGAAGCTTGGCTTTTAAAGATTAAAAGTCATAACATCGTCCAAACATAACCTCACAAATGCCATTTTTTATGTAGATCAGAACCTTAGGTGTTTCACACTTTATTAAGAATTAGTTGACAACTAGCCGGGAACAAGATAGGATGCCACTCATGTGAAAGGAAGCCTTTAACTGAAAAGGTGAGAAATAGCAACATTTTTGCATATTTGCTTTACAGTTTTCCCTTGACAGCCCTGAACCGTATCTGAGCCCTGGGTTCCCAGGAAGCAGCCATAGTTAAGAAATACCCCCAACCCTACTGTGTTCCAAGAAAGGGCAAAGCACAAAGGACCCGCCTGCCCTCGCATGTATTCCTCACGACTTGACAAGACTCGCTTGCTGTCCACCATTCCTCAGGATTCCTTGTTTACTTGTCTCTCTAAAATTCCAGGTTTTCTCCCTTTTCTTTGAGGTGGTCCTCACAAATGAACATTTTCCCTACTGCGATAGAATAAATACAATCATCTCCTTGATGGTCTTTCACACTCTCCCATCTGTCCCCCTGTTCTTCCACTAGATTTTAGGCAAGGGGACCTCAGGGCTGCTCAGAGGAAGGCTAGTATCCCCAAATCTCCCCCAGGCCATGCAAACTACACTGAGAGAAAGGAGTCGGGTTTCACTTTCCCATCAGCCTTCCATGATGATGTGAAAGATCATCTGGCAGACACCTGTGCCTGAGATGTTTGTAATGAGAGTCCCACCCAAGTCCCGATGTTAGGGCCCTCTCTTCCACACCACTGCTGCCCTGCTAGGTTAAGAATCTCCCATCCCCTCTGTTTCCTGGGAGGCTAACATGCAGGGCAGTTAGAATAGGAAGCCCGTGAGATAATCCATGGATGGGGTGAAGTGCAGGGATGGACCCCCCCTCCTCCAAGACCTGCGAGGGATGCAGGCGGCTGGGT
The DNA here is from genome assembly GCA_031878705.1 of Tapirus indicus. NCBI lineage: Eukaryota > Metazoa > Chordata > Mammalia > Perissodactyla > Tapiridae > Tapirus > Tapirus indicus. Next base: position 33,710,920 of record CM062935.1, read on the forward strand.
ATATGGCAGGTGAGGGCTCAGCTCCCAGAGGCTCCTGGGCATTTGCCGTCTTCCAAACTTTACACGCACTTCCCTAAAAGAGCCTCCCAGGTCACTCCCCACCTAATCCCTGCAGTCTTTACCCTCTAACTCCCCCTTCACTTCTCTTCCTAATCTTTATTACCACATAAACATTAAGTCCGACCTGCCCTGGGCTTTCCCTTTTCATTCTCAAGTATAACTGAAACCTAACTCTTCTCTTATCTTTACATTCCTGCTCTGAAATCCCAATTACCCCGCTGAAATCCCATTCCTCCTAGTCTGCCTTAGACAGACCAGGGAAGGGATCAGAAAGCATGGGCAGGAAAGTAAGAAAAGCACCAAGATTAATACCAAGTGAAAGTCTGATACTAATTCTTTCAGAGTTCAATGACGCGTAGTCATTCACCAGATAAGTATTGGCAACTGGATATGAGGTACTAATGAGAAGGAAGAGGGAAAGATGATTCCACAGTTTTGAGCCAGGGTGACCGTGAAAATGGAAAATGGTGACACTGGGCAAGTTGGGAGGCGAGGTGGGTTTAGGAAAGATGAAGAGCATGACTTACGCTCAGGACTTGTGAGGTGGAGGTGACAGGGTGACATCCGAGTGGAATGTCCGCTGCACTGGGTGGGACGTGGAGTTTGAGATAAGGCAGGGGTTGGGCTGCCAGCATCATCTATGATGGCCTATGTGTATCATCATACATAGGTAGTAGTCACCCAGAGATAAATAGTAAAGAGGGAGACACAACTACAAAAAATAAAAAATCACCACATTTAGGAGGCAAGAGTAAGAAGAAAACTCAGCAATGGTGACAGCAGAAACTGGAAGAAAATGAAAGTGCATTTGCACAAAAGTCCAAGAGAGAGATTTTTTTTGTCAAGTTGGAGGAAATAGTCACCAAGTCCCAACACTGCACAAAGGTCAAGGTAGATGAGTTTGAGAAAATCACTTGACTTTGGTCATCAGAGCATCACTGGAAACCTCAGAGAATGGTTGGAGGGGGGAGGTAGAGTGTAAATGAAATCTCTGGCCCTGCTTGTCCTTACAACCCCTGGGAAGTCATCAGGAAGTCTGGAAGCTTCTGAGGGCATCGTTATTTACACAAGTCACCGTTAAACAACCTTCCTTTTTGCACAGGAACAATTTTTAAAATAAAGGTTTATATCCACAATTTGGGTTTGAAGAGAAGCAGATGTATGGTGGGAAAAGCACCGAATTTCAATTCCAAGTTCTTGGATCAACTGATGTTCTGGTTCTGCCATCCATCATGTATGAGAACTTGGCCAAGGCAGTCTCTTTGGTCCTTCATTTCTTCATCCATGGAGAGAAATGGGGTTATTGAAGGATTAACACTCAATAAAGTTTGTTTTGTTTTGGTTTTTACTACAGTACAATACGTATGGGCAATGTATTTAATATATAATTGCCACAGAAAATTGAGTCAAACTAGTCTAGAAACAGGAAAGCTGACAATTTTATTCCAAAATTCCACAGTGAATGACAGAATTCCAAGTCTTCTAGGCTTGGAATAAATAAATTAAAGACACGATGCCTTTCACACAGAATGCGCAGACCTGAAGGAGAAATAGATCTTTTTGAACAAAAGTCTACTTCTGACCAAACGACTTATTCCATGCTTCTCCCACTGGGGTCCCCAGCTTCTCAACTGGGGTATGTCCTCTACAGTGCAAGGAAGTGTGCCCAAGGATACCCAAATACATTCAGCAATGCTGCCTGGAATGTTCAGATTTTGAGCGGGGGTGCAGGGTATTTTTATATTATAACACAAGGTACTGGGGTACATTATGGTACAGAATGCAAAATGCATGTGTTTGGGATAAAGCCCAGGACTTCAAAGTAATTTCAAAATCATAGCAGGCCATTTGGGGCCACAAAGGCCCAGATCAATGGACATTTTTTTCACTCTTCTTTACTGTTACATGTACTTCAGTGGGAAAGTTTGAATAGAATCATTACTTTGTTCCTTATTCTCTTTTTCACTGGTGAGGACACAGTTGTGAAGTCTGTTTTGCCTCTTCTTAAGGGTGATAGTCAGCTTTACCAGCAGACTCTGTTCTCACCGCTAGTTGGCGACGTCACACCAATAGTTTAGTTTGACTAGCTCTCCTGATATGCTTATTTCTCTATTTGCCTTATTCTCTTCTCCTTTTAACAAATCTTAGAAATCTCTTTTAGAACAGGGGCTGTGCCTAGCTTTTCGGAGATTCCTGGGCAATGTCTACACCTATATCTTGCATGCAATAGGCACTCAATCAACTAAATTAAACCAAACCAATGACTGCAGAAGGCTAATTATTACCATTGGTTTTAATAAGTCACATGATGGAAATTTACTATTTATAAGTACTATTTTAAAGCACACTATCTCATCTAATTCTCACAAGAACTTAATGAGTTAGTTCAAAACAGAGCCACAGAGTCAGAATTAGAAACCATGTTTTCAGAACAGTTTTCATTTAGACAATCAATCCAAAAATATTTACTGAGCCCTGACTATGTGCTAGACCTTTTTCTAGGCTTTGGAAAACACAATAGATTAGATAGATCAATAGATGATAGATAGATAGATAGATCTCCTCATGGAGGAAGAACAGACGTAAAACAATGAAGTAATCGCCAGTGCACTAATTGCTGAAAGTTCAGGGAGCCATAGAAATATATACAAGGAGGCTCTTAGTTAGATTAGTGAATATTAGCTTTTCACCTGCTCTCGACAAAATCTCCATTTAGATGCCTCTGTCCTATTGCCCTGGGTCCGTTTTATGTCATGAGAAGAAAATGTGCCTAGGAAAGTGCTAGAACTGAAGTAATGGAGGAGTCAGATAATGGGAACAAATATTTAGCCAAAGATCTCTGTAACAACGCAGCCTGTCTCCCTGGAAGAGGACAAGGTTCAGTATAGCCTTATTAACATAAGAAGATGCCTCTCCTTTATTACCTTGTTTGCCATAGGCTTGAGTGTTGATGGAGCAATTTTCAGGGCTTAAACACTTGATTGCTACAAGTAACCAAAGTAATAGGACAACTGTGTTTAGATTTAATTTGTGAGTATTTAACATAACTTCAAGTATGGATTTTTCCAAATGTACTTACTATTTCATTGAAGCTAACCTATAAGGATATCAAATCCTGCTGGAGTAATCACAAGCAATGCAAATGGCCCCATACACTTATCTCGACCCTACAGATCCCTTGCAAAACAGGACATGATGACCAACCATTGCTAACACCAATTTGACAAATATTTTCCCCCTGCAGTCTTGTTTTATTGTCCTTCAGTAGTAGGGACAAACTAAATTTTGATTTTTTTTAATTCCCCTGGCTTTTTAAAAGAACTCTCTTACCTTCATTTCCTCCCTCTAACAGAGGGTGACAGCAAGACGCTGGTCTGCACAGTTGGGCAAGAGAACTTTTCCTGGAATCCACCAGGGGTCGCTCTTCTGCAAGCAGTGACATCAGGGGAGGTCTCGCCTTCCACCTCTAAACAGGACGAAATTGCTGGTGGAAGCAACAAAAATATTCCTTTCAAAATATGTTTTCCAATCTTGAAAACACTAGGCTAAGTGAAAGAAGATAGACACAAAGGCCACCTTTTGTATGATTTTATATAAATGAAAGATCCAGCGTAGGCAAATCGGTAGAGACAAAAAGCTGATCTGGGGCTGCAGGGACCAGAGAAGGGCAGAGGGGGAGCTGGGGAGTGGGGAGTGGGAAGTGGGAGGGACTGCTAAATAGGTTCAGGGTTTCCTTTTGAGGTGACGATAAAACAGTTCTGGAACTAAACAGTGGTGATGGTTCCACAACGTTGTGACTATATTTAACGCCACTGAATTGTACATTTTAAAATTAAGATGATAAATTTTGTGTTATGTACATTTCACCACAATAAGAAAAAATATTTTCCAATGTTCCTTGCTCTTTGGCATTTACACCTGTCCTACTTCATATAAATTTCCTATTTAGAGATCATAAAGGGATCCTACAAGAAATGACATCACGTCTGTGTTTGTTGAATCTTGCGTCCATTTTGGAGGAAGCTCCTGACCTGACTCCCAGCTGGTGACACTCCTTGTCCCCACCTCACACCCTCTCCGCCCACCTCTTACTCCAGCCCTGGCTACGTGATCAGCATCGCTGCTCAGCTGCACCATGAGTTTCTCAGACACCGTGGAAGGGACCCTGCAGGATCCTGCAAGGCACCTGCACGACCTGGAAGTGTGAGGGAGTTAATCCTCGGGGGCTGGGGGCTGGTGGGCAACGCCATCTCCCTCTGTCCTTGGCCAGACAATCCTGAGGTGCACTCTGCATGGCTCCTCAAGAGGCTCCAGCGGAATCAAGCAGAGCTCCAGTTTCTCACAGCAGAGACCAACTCAAGACCACACCCCTGGATGGCTCCCCCTCCTTCCTCGTTCACTCTCCCCGGTCCCCACTCCTGTTATCTGGGCTCACTTCCCAGAGCTATTGCCTCAGGATGTGCTTTCCAGAGAGAAGACCATGACTTCAGAGAGCCCACGGTTGACAGACAACATCAGATGAGAGAAGGGGGTCATTGAGGTTCTCAGCTTCTGATATAGCTCCTCACTTGGCTTTCAATGCAAGACTCAACTTCCACCATTCCTGTCACATAATGTCCAATTCTACACACAGGTTCCCATCCTGGTTTCTTGATTCATGTGAGGAGGCCGTGTGCATGAGAGGAGGGTGTCCTGCCTCGATATCAGGGGCACTTAGATGGAAACTGAGGCTGCATGGTGACCACAACTGGGCATGGGGTTCTCTATAAAGTGGGGATAATTCACTGACTTTCTGGGATTCCCATGAGGGTTGGATGATCAAGTCTTCAAACCACGTTATAGAGTCAATAGTTCCCTTTTCATATAAGAAATAATTTCCTTCTCCTCTACCTAAAATTATTTCAGGATAAACCTAGAAAGAGCACAGGCTTTGACAGCAAATGGATCTGATTTTGAGTCTGTGTCCCCCAATTATTAGCTGTAAGGCCTTGGGCAAATTCTTCAACTTCATTCAGTATTCTTGTCTGTAAAATGGGGATAATAAACTTGCCTCACATGAGGTTTAAATGAATTAGGAGCTATGTGCTCACCTATCCCCTATTCTCAGTGAAGATTTATTTCAGTTTTACCAGTCTATACTAACCCACACATGGTTCTAGCTTTCTTTCAAGGGCCATATTAAATACTGCCTCCTGTACAAGGTCATTTCTGATAACTCCTCTCTTTTTACACCTTTCTTCTCTTTAAGCTTCCACAATATGGAGTTGATACCTCTTCTATTTATCTCGTTCTGCCCTACAGAATAACCACAGTGTGTCTTTGATACCTTCCCCATCCTTTCCTTACACACAATTGTAAGTGCCTTAGGTAAGAATGCTCTCTTGAGCATCATATATGAGGAACCTGTAGTTAGGGCTGCCTCATTGCACAACTCCGGGGCAGCGTTCACATTGTAGTATATGGGAACGGCATCCTCTGGGTGTGCAGTGTGCAGACCTGCCAGCGGTGATATTTTGTATATAGTGGACCCTCAACAAGTGTGTGTTAGATTAACCTCTATGGTCCTCATATTACTGATCTGTAAATCAGGGGTTTCTGGCCATAGAATCCTCTTTCTAATGTATACCATACAACACAGATCAAAATGGAGGAATGCTAGTGAAAAGGAGAGAGAGGAGAGGATGGATCCTGACCTTCACAGCGCCCCACAAACCCACCCCCCTTAAGTCTTTGACGCACCTCAAAGGAGCCCTTGGACTAGACCGTCTCTGTACTTCTAGGAAGAGCTGATCTTCCCTGCCCCCTTCCTCGGTGCCCAGAGGGCAGTTCCAGCAGTGGATGTGCATGGCTCTCAGGGGCACTGACGGACATCTGAGCTGAGTGGGGCCTGAGCCTTGGGTGTGGAGATCCTTCTCCTCTTAAATGTGATATCCTGATGAGTGGGCATGGGGAATATGAGATGAGAGATAGAAGGAAATTCGAGAAATGATAATTCTATGTATAATGTCAATAAAAATGTAACTTGAAACTTGCAAAAAATAAAGTTGAAGGCAAGTATAAAGGAAACAGAGAGGAATGTCTTTGCTCTTCCATCTCAAGATGCCACCGTATTAGTGGTGGGATCTAGGGGTACAGATGAGCCTGCTGAGTGTAATGTGGGCTGTCTTGCTAGGATTGTGTCTGGCTGCACATAATGCCAAGTCCAACATCTAGTGGCTTATCTGAATAGGGGTTTTATTCTTTCTCACATCATTACAAGTCAGGAGGAAACAGTGTAGGGCTGGTATGCTGCTCCCTTATGCGGTGGAACACCAACTTCCCACTTAGCCACCTTTGACATATGCCTTTTGTCTTCATCCCTGTCACCTTATGCCACAATTTTGGCATCATGTCTGTGTTCAATGTAGAATGAGGAGAACAGAGGCAGTTTCATCAATATTTGCTCCTTTCACCAAGAGGGCAAAGGTGTTTACAGGAGCCCCTAGAATACTTCTCTCTAGTATCTTCTTCAGAATCCACAGCACATTCCTTTTAATATTCTCACTCATGGCACTTCATCCTTTACAAATCCAAGCAGCTGGATTCATCGAGCAACAACTATGAGCCAGGCACTCTGATAATCCCTTCACATGCGTTATCTCATACCTCCCTCTTCTATTCCTTCAACATGGTTTGTTGAATGCCTGCTACATAAAGATAGTAAAACTTAACCTAACTGCCAGGGAGCATAGTCAATCACGACCCAGAAGATTGATATTTCTGAAGACTTTCACTCCGAGAGTAAAGTCATGAATGAATTACAGGGCCTTCCCAAAAGTTTTCTATCTTGAGATAAGCCACAGAAAAAAACTGGCCAGGAACATTCTGTTGGGCAGGAAGAGTTGCTTTTCAGATTTTATTTTGTTCAAAGACAGAACTTTCTGTTTATCAAAACTGACCCAAAATGTATCTAAGCAGAATTGCCGACTACCATCCAATAATTTCAACTACACATATCCCTTTCACTCTTTATTCTGAGAACCAGTTAATCTGAAAGAGTGGCTTCTTTGCGTTTATTTTCCATTTGCAAAGAAAAAAAAGAAGAGAAATCTTCACTCGGAACTCCAGCATTGTCTATGTGGTTCTTCTTTGAAATATGTGCCAGGAAGTTAGCAAAACAGCCAAGGATCTGTCCCCAAGAAGTCTATGTCTGGTTGGGTACCTAAATTCTGGTTACATTTATGTATATTGTTCATGTAGAAAATATAGCCTTATTATTTTGTATTCACACCTTGTACATATCACTATTATTGTTCTTTAAAACATCTGACGTGATAATGTTAGCTGACTGGACTTGACAATTTCCAAAGCACTTTCAAACACATCATGGCTTTAATCTGCGCTCCAACCACTGAGGTAAGTATCATTGATCTAATTTTACAAATGAAGAAACTGAGGCTCAGAGAAGCTTAGGGATGTCTTAGGATCAGGCCACCAGTAATCAGGGGATGTTTGTACCTAGTCTCACAGCTCTGTTTCCAGGGCTCTTTCTGTCTTCTCTCTTCCAATGATGTAACCTGGAAGCCCCATCTCCTGTCTCCATAATACACTCACACTTGACTCATCAGGTAACCCAATTTTTAGGTCACAGTCTTATGACACACCTGGCAATGTTGGCCACAAAGAGTCCGCAGGCGATGTTCCCTTACAATGAGGAAAAGTGGCAGCAAGCTTTCAGACAGAAGCCACTATTATCAGACGTGCAAGGGAAAAGAGGAGGCAGCAATATTGCGGAGCCCGTTTGCTCCACTGGTTGACCTTGTCTGTCTGTAGTCCACTGACAGAGCCTTTGAAAGCTCCATGTGATGAATTCTGGGTCACATCCAAAGAAGAAAAATATCCTCTTCTTCCTCTCACCCCTTACCATGTCTTCCTCCTACCCTCACTTCAGCAGTGTTTTCTTCTATAGGAGGGTTTCTCAACATCAGTACTGGGGACAGATAATTCTTCCTTGTTGATACTGTCCTGTGCATTGTCAGGACAGCATCCCGACATCCACCACTAGATTCCAGCAGTGACAACCAAAAATGCTTCAGACACAACCAAATGTCCCCTGGGGGGCAAAATCACCCTCAATTGGGAATAATCATGTACATACAAGTAGGAGAGAAGGTAGGAAAGCACAAATACACTGGCTTCTCTTAGTAGAGACAAATGGCAGAGTGGTGTCCCCCATCTACCTAGCAATAAGGCAATAATGTAAGAACTAAGATTTGAGCGCCTACTGTATACCTGGCTCTCTTCTAATGCTTTACTTAAAGTATCTCTCGTTTTCACCACAATCCTGCCAGAGCATATTTCCAGCTCCATATTCAAAAGCGAGAAGAAGAAGAAAAAAAGATGTGTACAGAGTTTAAATAACTTGCCCCAGACTAGCTGAAAATGGCAGATCCATTTCAAATTTGGGTTCTCTACCTCTAAATCCCATCTACCTTCAACTATACCATCTGGCTCTCAACAGTTGGTTCATCTCTGCTACTCATCATCTGAGGTGCTCACCATTGCTCCTAAAAGCTGAGTGTCTTGCCCGAGATCACAATGCTAGTAAGGTCAGGGCTGGGATGCAAATGTCCTTTGTCCACCTCAGCCCAGAAAAAGCTGTAAAGATCTAACTTGGGCTCTGAGCTTTCCACGTCCCTGTGGACAGCCACCCGGGCATGTGGAGAGAAAAGCAACTAAGAGAAGAGTGTTCTGTAGAGGTAAGAGCTCTGACCCTGAGGTCAAACAGGCCTGAAACTACATCCCATCTCCACCACTTTCTAAGTTCATGAACTTGAGCAAGACCCTCTCTTTGCCTTAGTTTCCCCACCTGTGAAAGGAGGATGAGACTATCCACTTCACAGGTGGTTGATTGAATGAAGCAGTACAAGTAAAGCACTTAGCATGGTGCCTGGCGTTTAGGAAGAGTTCAAAAAAAATATGTTAGCTCTCAAGATTCAATTTAGTTAATATTCTGTTTCTCCTAAGTGATCCAGGTTTATCAGCAAAGGTCCGTAACTTTGCTCAAAAATCCTTTCTCTATCCACAGGCTGCTCTTGTTCACACTCTCCATCATGGAAGTTCAGTATTTCTACCACTTTCTTCAAATCCCTGACTCCACCCCAGACCATCCCTTTCATTTAAGCCAGACCGTGCCATTTGCTTCACAGGGCAGATAAAGCCCGTGTGAAGTATTTTCTCCTCCATTCCTTCCACTCTAAACATATTTGTAACCCCTTAGCAATCTATATCAATATCTACATATTAATACTTCACCTCCTTTGCATCTTTGTTAAAGGCGAGATGACTCTCCTCTCCAAAACCAAATCCATTCTCTTATGCCACCTTCTAGAACTTCTTCCATTAGTGAGACCCTTCCTCCCTCTCCAGTACCTTTAATCTCATCCTCTCCACTAGGTTTCTCCCCTTCGCCAGCAAATGCAGAAGCTAGTATCAGGCTGAATTTGCATAGCAATCATAAATTTTTACTTGTATGTGTATTTGGGCTGCTTTGTGAGGATATTTAGACTCTGAGGGAGCGATAAATCACCTCCTGAGGCCACTCTTCATATAAATAAACTCAATCTTCTTGAAAGAGAAATATGCTTCCCCCTCTCTTCTTCACCACTCAACCTGCTGCCCTCTGTTTTCCATTTACTATAGGAGAGAATGTGTGGGGTAAGTGCCCTGGTCACAGCTATCCCCTCAGTGATACTGTCTGACATGCCCTGTCTCTTTTGGGGAAACTTTTCCCTACCTTGACCATTCTTCACTCCAACATGGGAGCTGCCATCTTCTTACAGAAGCATATCTACTTAGTCACCGTGATTAGGCTAGGGTGAGGAAGTTTAGCCAATGACCAAGGCCCCAGCTACAGTGATTGGTCCAATGGGCAGGCACATGACCCGAATAAGATCAGTCAAAACCCTTCCCTGAAATTTTCAAACCAAAGCTGCAAGGGGGAAGGTTTTTTTCCTCTTTGATGGTAAAACTATCAAAAAGTGGGAGGCTGGAGTTGCCAGTAGCTTAGTCCTCGTGGAGAAGTTGCTAAGAGAATAAAACTGGCGTACAGAGAGAAGCCAAGCTAAGAGACCCAAAGATTGCTCTGCCAGAGTTCCAATGCGGCCATGCCTTAGGCCAGCTGCATCCCTGCCCTATCCATATCTTGGTTACATAAGCCGGTAACTAGATCCAAACTTTTTATATCCTTAAACTAATTTGGGTGGGTTTCTGTCACTTCTAAACAGGAGAGTCCTGCTTCTCCTCTGGTAACTACTCCTTCCCTCTCCTTCTCTTTGTCCCTAAACTTCCTGACATAGACGTCTGCTCTTATCATCTCTAATTTTTCACCTTCCATTCAGTGCCAAACCCATTGCAATATGACTTCCATCTCTATAACTCTACTAAAGTGAGATGATCAAAGGTAATAAAAGATCTTCTAATTTAGAAATCTAATGGCCTGTTTTAGGTCTTTATCCAATTTGATCTCACCACACAGTTGACACTATGTACCAACAAGTTTCTTCTAACCTTCCTTTCCAACATGCCACTCTCTGCTGGGTCTATTCCCTTGCTGGCCATTGCATCTCAAGCTTCTTCACAGCATGTCCTACTCTGCCAACTTTTTAAGGTCTGGTGGATCCCAGAGTCTACTGTTAGTCCTCTCCTCACTTGACGTGCTCTCCCTGACCATCTTATCTGTTCTGCAACTTCTCTCTCTCTGACTTCTGTTTATAACTTCAGGCTTGTTCTTTCCTCTAAGCACCAGACTGGCATAGTGAACATTTCTACTTGGATGCTCCACAGACGCCCCAAAATAACTCCATCATCCAGTTCATGACACTGTCATTCACCCCTTTCACTTAATAAATATTTATTGACCATCTACTATGTGGTAGGCACTATTCTCAGGACTAAGGATATATTCACGAACAAAGTCCTTATCTAGTGAAACCTATATTCTGGCTAGAAAGTTCACTTTCTTCTCCTTGCAATCCAATTGATGTCCAGTTGTGTACATTTTTATTTCAGAAATATATTCTAAATTCTGCCCCTCCTCTCCATCACTGCAGCCCCCTCATTCTCTCACCTTTTTTTTTTTAAACACTCTCCTATTTGCCTTTGAAGACACTTTATCCTCCAGTTTACTCTCCACACCGGTGCCAGAGTTTTCCTCATAAACAGACAAATTGTTTATTTTCACTCCTTTGCTTCAAAATCCCTGCTTGCTCACTATCATGGGATGATAAAATTCAAATTCCCTAATTAGACACATTCAGTTCTACACAATCTGGTCAGAACCTAACTCTTCAAACTCATTAGTGCTCCCCATATTACACCCACCACGCTCCATCCCAGCCACACCCAAGACCCACCACACCTTTCAAGTTCTCTGAACCCAGTGGCACTTTCACATCTTTGCCCCTTTGCACATGCTGGGATCGCATCTAGAAACGTCCCTCTTCTTCTCCCACTCCACCCCTTCTCTTTTTTCTGCCTATTGATGTCCTACTTATTCTTCTCAATACTATAAAATGCCATCTCTCTGATCCAGCTCATCAAGCCATTGTTATTTGCTCCGTCCTTTGGTTCTCAAAGCTCTTTGGTGATAATGGATGGTGCTTAGATCATTTTAAAGTATATCCACTGACAAGTGTGTCTCTTCCACAAAACAATAGGCTTCTTAGGAGCAGGGACTGTGCCCCATTCCTTGTTGTGTGTCCTACAATCTGTGTAGAATCTACAAATGTGTCAGAATACGTGTAGTCATAAGGACGAGGAAGACTAGCTACCATTGACTCAGTTTTCTTTCAGTTACAGTTTTAGATAGCAGAAATCACTATTACCAAATTTGAGCATAAAGAGATTTAAACTAGATATTAGGAGGTTTAGAAAATTGCTAAAGGACTGGAGGCGCAAGCTCTGAACAACTCCCAGAACAACTCCCAGGCCTCAGGATCACACATAACGAGGAAAGTGGATGCTGCTGCAGAAAGCCACTGCCTCTGGAAGCTGCTGACGGCTGAGGCACCTCACCTCTGCCACAGTCTGTGTCAGCAAAATGGGCACGTTACTCTCTGCCAACATCTCTCCACAACCCGTTCCATATTCAAGTCTTATTTGGGTGCATGTAATGGATGGAACCAAAATTACATCCAGAACTTTAGCTGCAAGAGAGTCTGAGGAATTTCCTTTTTAGCTTTCCAGCCTCTGCTACGAGGAGGGGGTTTGGAATGGATGTTGAAGAGCCCATCCATTGTATCATCAAGGATCTCCTATGTGCAGGCACTTTGCCCACTGGGTAAGATAGGTACCACTATCCCACTTTACCAGTGAGGAGAGAGAGTAAAACCTTGTCCTAGATGACATAGCTGGTAGGGGTGGACTTCAATGCAAAATCAAATCTACCTCATTCCAAGACTGTGTTCTTTTTACCACACAACTATTTGCAAGTGCTTTAGTTAGAAATATCTCACACAGGTCTAGCAGAAATTAAACAATGAAACAACAGAAATTTAACAAAATCTGTCCCTTATTGTTACCATCTTGTTACCACTACTGTCGATTTTAGGAATATGTGTTTGTGGTAGAAATCTTTGTCTTTTTACTAAGGTCTAATGATAGGTTTGGGTAAATGTAAGGTTGCAGAGAGCCTGGTGAGAAATACCATTTTTCACTGAAAGTTTATGGATTCCAAATGTAGATGGAGTGACAGCAACTCCTGGAAATGGTCAGCCTTATTTCCCAGGGTGCTGTTCACATTCTAAAGCACAGCACACCCTCATTCTGACTCATCAACACAAAATTACCCAAATCAGCTTCAGTATCAGCCCAGAACTGCACCCTCCACCTCCACACTGAACATCCCTTCTGTGTCTCCCTGAGTCACATATTGATCACTCTTAGGATTAGGAAAGTCAGTTGAATCGACTGATCCCAAACAGCATAGGCAAGAGAAAATCCTCAGAAATACATCGAGGGCTGAGCTCAAAACAGGCTACTTGGCTAGAAAAATGCTGAGAAAGAGCAGCAACAGACAGGTCACCCCCAAAGTGCCAGCATATTGCTACTCAGGGCAACTGTGTGAGTGCAGGTATGAGGGAGTCCTTGGAATCTGAAGATAGAGCTGTAAAGGGTGCGTGACTAGAGAGGGAAACAGGGTTCGTGGTCACAAACGGACAGCCAGGTTCCCATGCATGCAGAGGAACATGGCATGTGTGTTAGGAAAACCACTGGACCAGGAGGCAAGAAACCTGGCATCCAATTCCTCTTTGCAGGGGCCAAAGGTAGACCCAGTAGGGTCTGTCCAAGAAAAGCAGTGTTGCTGTGTGGCATAAGGGCCAGAGATTCATTTGGGTGGTTCCCTGGAGCAGCCAGCAGTAGGAAATGCCAATAGAAGGACAGAAATCTTCTATCATCAAGGTTCAAGGCCAGAGAGGCCAACTTCTATCAACAGTTCAAGGGACATGTGAGTACGTATAAAATGGAGACAAAAATAAGGGAATCAGAGGTTAAGGGGAGACTATAATGCAATTAGGAGGAAAAGTAAGGATTGAGTTAAATCCTGGGATGAATGACAAATCATTCAATTTTCAGATTACCTGAGGCTCATTTATATTTATTACTGCATACCTGAGTTATTGTCCTGTCTTTGCAACTCACCCACCAAAATCCTAATTCAGAGAGGCATCACACTGTGATCACACCTTCTCTCCTTCCAGTTTACCTGCACAACCACCTTGACTACACCTGTTCTGGGACCTCAGTGGGACCTTCAGCAACACTCCCATTTTCATTGCCCTCCCTATTCGACTTGGATTCCATGCTATGTCTTTTCAATCACTCCCTTGTCCACACACTCAACATCCTTGCTCATTTGCCCTTTCTTCATCTACTCTCCCATCAAACTCCTGTCTGTGGCTGAGCACACCTCACTGCTTTCTTCTTACTTCTCTGAGGATTCAGAGGAAACTACACAAGTGGGAAGTCTGGTATCAACAAAAATCCATAGTCAACAAACTTAAATGGGCATCCAGAAAAAAATCTGATAAAGAAAATCTGAGATGGGGCCAGACATGTATGTTTAAAAGCTCCACAGATGATTCTGATGTGACAAGAAGGCCTCCTGGAGAGGAGTCTCTCTGTCTCTCTATCTCTCTCTCTCCCTCTCAATAGTAATAATCTGAGCTCCTGATGTGCAGGAGAAAGTGGTGAGAAAAATAACAGCTCGCAGTTTGGGGACATTAACCACGTGACAGGTGTTACGCTCCAGTTTACACACACTGCCTCATTTATTCTTCCAACAACCTTATGAGGTTGGTCCTTTAGAATCCCTGTTTTACAGATGGATATGCAGAGAAAATGGATATACAGAAAGGTTAATAACTTGCCTTAAGTCATATAGCTAATAAGTAAAAGAACAGAAATTCAAACCTGAGCAATTTGATTCCAGGGTCTGTGATCTTGGGCCTCCTTAAGAAGTTTCTGAGGTCAATGCAAACAGCATGTTAAATGACATGGGTTTTTTTGTTTGTTTTCAGGAGAGGTTCCAAATATTCTCACATTCTCTGCAGGATCCTCTAGGACACGATGTTCTGCCACCTTAGCCCACCCTCCAGCTCCAGGCTATATAAAAGACACTAGGAAATTCACTGAGGGTTTGCAGACACAAGGAGTGAGGACTGCTTTGGATGGGGTCATTTCCCTTCCCTTTGAGTCATCTAGGCATGGCAGAGGACAAGGAGGTGACCTGCCCCTTGCCATGTTAAGCCAAGCGAGGGGGCTTCAAAACAACCATTTAGGAAACAAAACACACACTCTTTGGAGTTTGAAGGATGCAGGGACCTGTACCTCACTTATACCTAAGTCTAAATGGGGAGAGTCTGGGGGTAGCCAATAGCGTCTTTGGCAGCCTAGCCCACAGTGGGGGGATCCCCAAGGAACCTCTGTAGGGACCCCTGGGGAAAAGAGTTAACATTGGACCTTCACTGTCCTCAAAGGCCCCAAGCCATAAGACTTTCCGCGTCCCTTGTCTGTCCTCCCTGACCCCTATAATCAGACCTGAAGAAGCCCGAAACAGCAGACCCTGATAACTGGAGGAGGGAAGTTGGAGCCAGGAAGAGAAGCTGACTATCCTCACCTGTCCCCGCCACAGTTTTCCCAGACTGAGACAGTACCCAGCCAGGAGAAAGGAGGAGTTTTAACTTACTTTTTCCAAAGACAAGACCCCAAGACAATTAAAATGAGGCACAATGCTCTTTAGAGCCCCAGATTGGAATAAGGTAAATTTATGATGACATTCTGTCCACTCGCTTGCTAGCCAAATGATTTGGGCAAAAAACGTAAAACTGTTAATTTTCAGTTTCCTTGAACCAAGAAAAATGAGAACGTGGGTTTCTTGTGAGGTTTAAATGAGATACTGCATGCAATCTCTTACATTGCCTGACATGTAGTAAGCAATGAATGAATGATAGGAATTATTGTTAGGACTGCCTGTGATGTCACATTTCATTCTCCCAGCAAGCCTGTCAGAAGCTAAGCAGTCTTTTGCAGAATAGCCTCCATTTCAATGCTAGTGTAGCACAATAAAATGGTGTGGACTTTGGAGAAGGACAGACCTGGGCTCAACTGTAGAGTTTTCATTTACGGATTATGTGATCTCAAACACGTTATTTACTTTCTGAAACTTAGTGTCTTTGTTTGGCTTTTTGTCTGTCTTATTCACTGTTTTTTTTTTTTTTCTCCAGAGCCTAGAACATTGTAAGGCAGAAAGAAGGCACTCAATAAATATTTATTGAATGAATTAATTCTTCCATAAAATTGTAATAACAATACCCATCTCACACCATGATTTGGAGGATTAGAGGAGGTAATGCATACAGCAAGAAAACACATTGGCATGTTAATTTTTGTCTCATTCTTGCTTCTCTAGGAAATTCAAAAAAATGAAAAGCTGATTTTTTTTCCCTCCTCTTTCTCCCATGTCCTAGCATAATAGGCCTCTGTATTGGACTTCCTGGCCACAGAGAAAAGAACTTCTTTGGTTGCATGAGCTGCCCTAAAGACAACCTGTACATAGGCCCATCTGGGAGAGCAGGATCCTTGGAAGGGAGTTATGGAGAAGAGATGGGGAGGAGGCAGGTGCTTTGAGGAAGAAAGGAGTGCCCCCGCCCCCAGGTACTATGTAGACTGGGGACCTGGAGGAGAGCCAGAAACCTGCTCACAAAGATGACAGAAGCCTTAATGGAGGTGCCTCATGGATGGGTGGACGGTTAACACTAGGTTGGGAGGCCTGGGCAATGGCCCAGTGACTAAGGTGACAAAGAGAGAAAACACACAAAATAAGCATCTTAATAACAATGGACCAAAGACTAAAGGTCTTTTCCAAGCCTCCTGGATTATGCAAATCCTGAGGTTATGGTTTTCTCCCAAGGGAGGGGAAGCCTATTCCTCTCCAGAAAGAATTGAAATTGAATTTCTCGCCAACTCTGGCTGGTCTGAGCCAACCCAGATATAATCGGATTTAGTAAAAAAAGAAAGATGATGCTTGTTGCACATGAGTGTTGTGGAGCTAATTCATGTAGGTCCTGCATATGCACAGTTCCTGATCTAAGTCTGGCACTTAGAGAAGCTTAACAGATACTTGTTTCCTCTTCTCACTGACTGGAGAATTCTCTAATGGTCAAATTTGTTGATCTTGAAGATGATAAAAGAAGGCTCCTCCTCAAAATAGGTGCGTCATGTTGCAAAATAAAGAAAGGTAATCTTTGACCTCATTTTCCTTGACCTCGGTTCTTTGACCTCATTATCTCTACTCCCTGCCTCTCCACTCCTATAGCCAGCTGGAAGCTTCCCCCAAACTGCTCCAGCCACTGTCTTTTTGTTCCTTAAAGACATTATGCAAATACCCATCTGTCTGCCCTTTCCTTGCATCCATCTTATTAGCTAGAATACTCCCCCTTCTTTCCATTCCTTCAATCTTGTCCATCCTCCAAGTATCACCTCCTAACTGTTCCTTACAAAGACTTCCCATGCCTATCAAATACAGCGCTTGCACTTAATAGAGGGTCCATTCATTCATACATGCTTCTTACTCAAATATTCATTCATTCATTTAAGTATTTTTTCAAGTGCCCACTACAGTCCAAGTTCCACGAAAGCCAAAATTTTTTGCCTAATTTATTCACTGCTATATTCCCAATGCCTATTATAGTAATTTATATTTAGTAGATGTCAATAAATATATGTTGAATGAATGAATGAGTAAATGCCAGGGATACAGTGGTAAACAAAAGAATTGACGTTCTTGTTATTAATTATGGTTGTTTTATTAGTGATAATAATAGCAAGCTTTTCTTCTCTATGACTCATAAATGATAATATCCACAAGGTTCTGTTCTAGATACTCTTCTCTCTATATATCCACTCCAGTGGCAACGCCTTCCACTCCTGAAGCTTCAGCCATCATCTCTGTGCAAATGAATTTATCTGATTAAGGATTGATTTTTCTTCCACCAGGGGAAATGATGAAGATAACTTCTTTTCTGTGTTCATGAGTGGACCTAAACCAGAGACACACATCCTTGGTCTAAGGGTACAATCCAGCCTTCACACCACCAATGAATCTTCCAAAATACAGAGGAGAAAGATCCACAACAGACAGTTAGGATTGCACTTCCTCACCACTCCAGGTGAATTCAACTCACACTAGCAGAGGAAAGGGAGTTTCAGGTGAGATTTTGGGTGGGTGGGGGAGGAAGGCTGTCCTGATATCCACAGGCAGAGGATCCGGCCAGAGGAGGAAAGGCACTTCCGTTAACAGTCCCAGTAATGTAACAACAGCAGCCCAGCCAGGTATTTCATGTGTATTAACTTGGTTAATATGACCATCCTTGATATTATTGTTATTCCCAACTTACAGATAAAGAAATCAAGGCACAGAGAGGTTCAGTAATATCCCCAACGTTTATGGAGTCTGTAAATACTGGGTTTGACCCAGCTGAAGCCAAAGGAAAAGCTTTTAACCACAATATCATATTGTCCTTGTAAATATGAAGTGACATTTGCCTGGAAGGGCAAAGCCCCCAGGCATAGGGTTATCCCAGTTATACCAAGACAGCCATTAGAAACAAACATATGTTTCTAAGCCTCACCTCCTTCCTAAATTCCAGACCATGTTTATAACTGGGTTCTAAAGAATTTCACTGGATTGTCCCACCAGCATGTTAAACTCAAAATGTCTAAAGATGAAATCATTACGTTGTCTTTCATACCAGTTTCTCTTCCTGACTTCTTTAGTCCTGTTAATATTATCTCTACTTTTTCATTCACATTGTCTGGAAATATTAATATCTGCTTTTACTCCTCCCACTCCTATTCACTCTACCCCAAATTAATTATCATGTCCTATAGACTTGACTTTTGTAATATCTTTAAAACACGACCCCTTAATTCAACTGCTACAGCTCCAACCCAGGTTTCCATCCTTCCCTGCATAGTAGCTATTAGCCTTCCAGCTGTTTATCCTGCATCACTCTCTCTCAAATCTATCCAGAAAACCTTTATTATAGTGGTCTTGCTGGAGGACAATTCTAATCCCATTGCTACCCTATTCAAAAATCAAACGTTCCACGGCACCCCTCACCCCCTCACTCCCCGCAGTTGCATGCCAGATCACAAACAAAATCCCTCACCTGCCATTTATCTCCAAGACACCTCCCAAGCCCTTTCTCTTATGGTTCCTTCCACAAACCATATGCTCTTGCCAAATGACTTTGTATGGATATTTTACCTCTGTGCTTTTGTTCAAACACTCTCACATGCTCTTCTACCTATTGAAATCCTCCTCATCCTTCAAGGCCCACCTCAAAGGAAGCTTCTGTAAAGTCTTCCCTGAGCTGCTCTCTCCCTCATTTGATCTCCCATAACATTTCTTATCTTGGACAGTGCTTCTCTCCTGAACTGTGCTCCCTGCCTTCAGTCTGTCTCCCTCCCATCCATACCCCACCCCGAGGCCAGGGTAACTTGTCAAAAATGCAAACCAACTCTGTCCAAATTCTTCACACACACACACACATCTCTATCTGTCTTCCTCAGGTTTTATTTTTCAGGGGTTGATGATCCCTGAAGGGGAGAGGGGACAGGGAGAGTGCGTCGCTCCAGATAGATCCATAAAGGTTCTTCTTCTATGGCCAGTCAACCAAATTGCTTTTGTTCCTCACCATCACTTTCGAAAATATTTGCACACCAATCCATCCCTTATGCAACCATTGTATTTATGTCACTCTTGGGTCAGAAACTTCAATAATCCCCCTCCCTTCCATTTAATCCTCCATGTCCATTCTGTTCCATTTGTCTAGTACTTTCCTACCTGTCTCATGCTGTGCTCTGCTAAGCCAATTCAACGCTTTCCTCTGAAACTGTTCTGGCCTTTCCTTCTATCTGAAGTGTCCTTGTCTCGATCACCCCAGGTGTATGTGAACTCCCACTCCTCAGAACCCCTATATCACTTTGTTTGTACCCTTTTCATAACACATACCACATACTACTTTGTACCTCAATTTTGTGATAAATTTATGATTCCATTACCAACTTGGAAGTTCCTCTGTTAGATAACCAGCCTGTCCCATTTCCCCAGTGTGATGGCTGATTTTATAGGTCAGCTTGGCCAGGCTATAGGTGCTCAGTTGCTCAGTCAAATACTAGTCTAGACATTACTGTGAAGATGTTTTGTAGATGTAACATTTACAGTCAGCTGATTTTAAGTAAAGCAGATTACCCTTCATAATGTGGGTAGGCCTCATGCAATCAATTGAAGGTCTTATGAGCAAAAGCTGAGGATTCCCAGGAGGAAGGAATTAATTCTGCCTCAAGATTGTAACATAGAAGTCCTGCTTGAGTTTCCAGCAGGCTGGCCTGCCCTATGGATTTTGGGCTTGCCAGCCCCCATAATCACGTTGAGCAAATTCCTTAAAATAAATAAATCTCTCTCTCCCTTCCTATTGGTATAATTTCCTATATATATATACTGTTTCTCTGAAGAACCCTAACTGACATGCCCAACATGGTGCACATGAATAGGTCACATTTAATTTTGTTTTAAAACCAACCAATTCAGATCCCCAGTTCTATTTATCTCAATAATGCATTTCCTTCCTCAGTAGAAAGTGTCTCCCCTATGCCCCAGCCATAAGATAAATCGAGAACTCCAATGGGCTGGAAAACTGTGCCTATCTTTTGAAAAGCCCCATTCTCTGAATCTTGGGGTCTGTGCCAAAAAAAGTGCCCTTAACTAGGCACTCTGGCAATTCTGAGCAGTCCCTGTCCACTCCTGTTCATGCTCTGGTGACAAGGAACTTGCTGCTGTGACAGTATTTCCTCAGGGTGCAGAGAAGGGCTGGGGAAGCATCTCCCCCCAGTCTGTCACTCAGCAGTGCTCACAGCACACTAATCGGCCTAGGCTTCCAAAACCATAATCTGTTGTTGACTCAGCTCTTTAAGTTTACACACACACACACACACACACACACACACACACACACACACACTTCTTGGCCAAGATGTGTTCTCCCATCACCCATGTCCTGATGCCCTGTGTCAGGATATTGGCCCTGGCCACTACTCTAGACTCCTCCTTAAAGTGAGTTTCTTCTTGAGGCCTCCATTTATAAATAGCTGTCCTCCATCATAGTCACTTCAATCCATCAGACATGTTATAGAACAATGAACCTCAAACTCAAAGGTGTCAGTTCCCTTCCTCCAAGAACCCACCTTGATCCCTGTCCAAATTCACCCTACACCAACACAACTAAAAGACAGCACCAAAGTTGGTCCTTTCCAAAACAAAGATGGTGTGCTCCAAAGTGAATTAGTATTTCCACCTCTAGCTACCAATAACTTATAAATGGCAATTTTCTTGTTTTAAAATTGTTTTGAGTACCATTCACCATGCATCTCCATCAGTTACTTCTCAGGAAATACATCTTGAATGAATCAATGAATCGATAAATCAGTTCTCCTTTGGTCTGTGCATTCTGTCTTTTCCTCTACTCTAGGCCTCATGAGTTTCTCTTATATCTGAGTACTGTATTTTGTGGTATTTCTATTTAATAAAAGTACATTGTAATCTCATATTTGGCCTGTAGATGTTGGGTGTATGTAGTTCAAGGCCTTTTGAAACCCAAGCAAGGGAATCTGTACTTAATTTGGTAAGCAACAGGGAGCCATTGAACCTGAGCACTTAATTTCAAAGTAATAAAAGACTAATTCTCTGCTTTATCAAGATGACAAATTCAGAACACTATATACCAGGATTTTTTAGGCAAGGGATAGCTCTGTTAATTTTTTTTCCTTTACAATGTGCTACTGGTAAGCCTTTCATGCCTGCAAGGCATGATCAGAGTTTCTATAAACTCCTGTAAAAACCAGTTCCAGATTGGAAAATTTTCAAATACTCCTCATTTTTGCAAATCACATTTCAAGAGAGACAGGATTTGCATATTCAAGGTGAAATCTCATGGACATATGCCTGATGCCCATTTTTATAGAGTAATTATTTCTACATTTTTGAACTGGCACCACCTTCAAAATATGTCAGCTCAAACTGTACCATAGACATAGGTATTAATTAGCGAGGCTAATTATCCAGACTTGTTTAGACTAAATCAAGTGAAGAAACAGCTTCAATCTGTTGGATTTTTCTTGAACAACTAACAGTAAAACATGAACTTGTTATGACTAGTAAATTGCACAGACACAATTTGTGACTAAGAGAGAGATTCTGTGTTCCCTGAATGCAGGTCCTTGCTCACAAAGCCCAGTCCACAGGCAACTTTGCCTCCAAAGGTACTTTGAAGAAAGGTCCTTCTGTCTCCTTACAGCAGAAAATCAATACTGCACGCTGGAGGGGAAGATGGAGAGTTAAAACGCCCTTTTCACACGGGTGAGTAAACACCACCTCCGCGCTGGGGATGGCGCAGCACAGAACTGCAGGCTGCAAGACAGGCTCCAGATAAAACCCTTCCCCGAGCAAAGTGGCAAGGCGAATGCTCAGCCCCGAAGCTGGCACCACAGAGCCCTTTGCCTCATATAATTTCATTTCTGTGCAACCGCGGATCAGTGTGCGCCTGCAAAATTGTATAATGTGCCATTTACCCAGCTGTTATTCCAGCAAACCTATTCTTTGCGCACCGATTTGCCTGCCTGCTTAATAAATCCACAGGAAGGGAGGGAGGGAGAGGCAAAGTTTTCACCATCACACTATGCTGTCGGCATCTCCTTCATCTCACACTACCTGCCCCTCCCACAGTTAGAGAAAACCATAGGCCTCAAAGCTTCCGTGAATAGGAGCTTTGCAGGGGTCCTTCTTTACACAGCTCTCACCACTTTCTGAGAAAGATACATGTTTTTCATGTCCTTTGTGTCTTAACCTGGTTACGTCTCCTTCTCCCCAGGTCTAAAACACAACTTCCTTTCCTCTTGGCTTCTCTCTTGCTGCTCTCCCATTTCTCCTGAATTGCTCTGATTTTTCTGGCTTCTCCCCACATTGAGTCAGATCTGAGCATGGGTTGCAGGAGCTTCTCGCGTCATCACTAAATACAGTAGTAGGCAGCCTCTGACAGCTTGTAGCAGCCCACACCCCCAGGCTAGTACTTTTCCGCTACAATGATGATAAAAGATAAGACACTGTTCAAATGTTCACATGCTGGGAACCGTCTAATAAAAGCAGGTCTTTGAAAACACAAAACACTGCTAGTTCTCGGGGACAAAATTCACATCTTTCTTTGTGCCGTCACAGAGCTCTTCAGCACTCCGGTAGAAGGGAGCCCTAACTACTCAGTGCACTCCAGATGAGCTCCGAGGAGCACAAAAGGGAGCTGGTGCATAAAGATGAGATGAGGGACAGGGACTGTGCCTGGGTGAATCAGAAGTCAAAACATGCCTTTTCCCACCAGAACTCCCTGAGCCCTGCTCAGAGGGAACCACTTACTTTTTTCTACTGATCTTTTTCATTATTAATTAAACCAGAACGTAAAATAATTTCTGAACTATTAATCTCTCCTAATATTAAGCTATGTATGTATATGTGCTATTTAGGTTATAGCATATGAATAAAATAAGGGAAATGCACATGTGTACTTGGATTTACGCAGTAGACATGTGTTGGGAAAAGTGGACAAGTCATATTTTATAAATCCAATCAAAACTCTGGGGGCTTCATTATTTAAAGATATTTTGCTGTATATCTGCTGATAAAACATATAACATTTCTGGTAATGTGGTTTCTCTCATGCATTTTTTAAGCAGAAACATAATTTTCTCATTTTAAAATGAGCAGAGTAGTGTATTTCTTTACATAGAAAATTTTGAAAAATTTCCTAGATTCCTGTCCATCTATTGCAGTGCTCATTAAGGCTAGATTTTGAATAATCTGCAGCCAAGTTCTGTAATAATCCCAGACATAACTTCTGCATCCCACACAAGCCCTTCAGTTGTACATGCTCAGGAAAATGTAGCAACCCTGCTTTAGATTGGGGCATATCTTTACATAGCTGTCCTTGAGAGGCTGTGCCCCTTGCCCAGAACTGCACTCTTGCTTAGGCACAAATGTAAATGTGGGGAGTATCTGGGACACCCCATGTGCTTTCATCCTGATCGCTCAGCTACCCTCTTCCCTCTCTCTCTCCCTCTCCTCCTCCCTCCCTCTCTCTCAAGAATATAGATTTTAATTCACTTCAATAGTGAATTTCCTAACAATTAGGGCTTCCTAAAAATGAAATAACCTTACTTTTGAACTATTTTCTTCTAAGGGAAGATATTCTGTACAATCTGGATGAACATTCATGGGTATGCTGTAGAACTACCTTAGAGATCAAAGTTGGTGTTAACCAACCAGTAAGATGATTTTTTTTAAGTTTGTGTGTGTGTGTACGTTTTCTCTTACTGTGGTAAAATACACCTAACATAAAAATTACCATTGGTGACATTTAGCACATTCACAACGCTGAGCAACTGTCACCACTATCTGGTTCCAGAACACTTTCATCGCCCTAATAGGAAACCTGTACCCATTAAGAGTCACTCGCCATCCTCGCTCCCCGCTTCCCAGCAGCCCCTGGCAGCCAGTAATCTGTTTTCTATCTATCTCTATGTATTTGTCTGTTCTGGATATTTCACATAAATGAAATCATACAATATGTGGTCTTTCGTGTCTGGTTTCATTCTCTTGGCATCAACAATGCTCCTGGGTACAAATCATCTGTAGTTAACTGCTTTGAGATCCGTGTTTCGTTTCCATCTTCTCTCTTCCCTTCGCAGGCCCTCACCCTTGTTGTTTGCATCTTATTCAGTGTGAAATCACTGGTCCCAGATTGCCACCCCCGTGGAGCTCCTCAAGGGCACCACACTGACAGCCCTTCTGCCATCACTCGTTTCAGGTCTGACTGGGGCCACCTGTGAAGCTGAAGAGCAACAAATCACCCTCAAATTTTTCCAAGGTTTTTATATTTCAAAATAAGATGTGAGAGGCGCTTTTCCCCTTCTTGACAAATTTAAGTGATAATTAGCTAGTAACAGAAAATCTCGCCTGAAGTGTCACAATGTGCCTGTACTTAACAGAGCCACCCTCAGATCTGATCTGCACCACAGATCAGCCCCAAGTAGAATGCTTGCTTGTGGCCAAAAGAGCTGGCACCGCTCCCCTTGTTCCAGACTTTCATCCGGAAGTGTAGTACGCATATCGCACCCGCATTTCCTTTTGGTTAACTGAAGCAACATAAGAAAGAGCAGACTGTGGTGTGCTGGTGACAGTGCTGGACGCCAAGCGAGCCGATCCAGGTTCAAATCATACTGCTGCCATTTATCAGTGACGTAACCATGAACAAGTCATGGAACAACACAAGCCTCAAGTTTAAAAAGAAAGTCGTTTCGGGCTGGCCGGTGACGTAGTGGTTAAGTTTGGCATGCTCCACGTCAACAGCCCGGGTTTGCAGGTTCGAATCCCAGGTACGGACCTACACCACTCGTCAGCCATGCAGCGGCAGTGGCCCACATACAAAATAGAGGAAGATGGGCACAGATGTTACCTCAGGGCTAATCTTCCTTAAGCAAAACAAGAGGAAGAGTGGCAATAGATATTAGCTCAGGGTGACTCTTCCTCAGAAAAAAAATTAGGAAAGTCATTTTAAACAGTGGCCAACCTCACCAGATTGTTGCCAAGATAAAAGCCAAGAAAACAATCACATACATGAAATCTCTTTGTAAACTGTGACCATATCCCCCAAATGTCCACTGGCATGTGAGCATCATGAAGGCAGGAACTTTGTTGCATTTTTTGCTTCTATACCTAATGCATTGCTCAAGACATAGTGAACACTCAGTAAGATTTCAATGAATTAGTGAAAGAAAGAATAGTGTTATTCTTATCAGTAACCAGAGCCACACAATTAACCTCCAATGGGCATCATCTATAACTATTGAGACTAACTATTGAGATCATTTTTATGCATTTTAACCAAGTTATCCAAGGTAGTTTCTTATCCCATTATATTTCTTCCAAATAACACTAGACAGAAAGGAAACGAGAAACATTGTTCTGCTAATGTAGAGAATAGGAAGGAGAAGATGACTTCAATTTGAGATGGGCTCTTGTTATGAGCCTAAGAAATCTGACTCAGAATTCACCTCTTCTAGGATTCCTTCTTCCTGGTCTCTACCCACACTGTGATGATGCTCTCACTTCATACCCCCATCATAAAGCACATTTTCTGCCTAGTGTGTGTAACATTGTGAATGCTGTGTTTTCAAGTCTAGAAGCTTCTCCTGGATCAGAACTGGTTAACTTCCTCCTTCTCTGTCTCCCTCCTTCCTCCCTTCTTTTCCTTCCTTTCATTCTGTTCTTCTTTATTTCTTGTTTTGGCAGTAATTTTTAATTTTTTTTCTTTTTAAACTTTTGGAGGCATAAATAATAATATTTTAATGTAAATCCCTGACATCATATTATTTCACCCTAAATACTTCCAATTTTACCATTTTTTTAAAAAAAAAGATATTTTGTCACACCTCCACAATGCTGTTATTACACCTAACAAAATAGCAATAATTTCTCTTTTCATCTAGGTCCCACTCCACATTCAAATTTCTCTAAAAGGATCAAAATGTTCTTCTACAACTGGTTTGTTTAATTCAAGGTCCACACACAGCCTTCCGTGTACTGGGGACAGAAACTTTGTATTTTGCCACTTTACTCCTTGGCTTTAGTGCAGCTGGTACTTATTCTCAGTGGGCACTCAGTGAAGGGTTTTTTTCATGGAACAGACATTTATTGACCTCCTCCATGTGCCAAACAATGTCTTAATTGCTGGTGATGCAAATATAAATAAGACATGCTTTTTGTCCTCAAAACCTCAAAACTTGGTTGAGCCAAGATGAATATTGAAGTAAATGAATGAAGACAATCAAGGCTAAGGTATCAAGCCTAGTATCTGCTATTTTTCCTTCCGAGAAGGCTTTGGGGTGGAGTTTGATGAGTTTTCCTAACAGCAGCATCAATTCATCTTTTCATGTAGCTAAAAATACCAATTTAAAATTCCATTGTTTGAGTGACACTTCAGAAAGTTTGCTGAACACACACTGTTTTTTGTTGTTGTTAGTTCACAGCTGCTCTTTATGTTTTATTTTCAGAAAGAAACTGGATATTTAAATATTAGATCACCCTGCTCAATGGCAAAACAACCCATCATTTAGTGGCTTTCCGTCATCCACAAGATAAAGGGCCCCCTCCTTAAGCCTGCCAGACCTTCTATAACCCAGCCTTGCCTCCTTCTCCAGACTTCTCCTGCCTCACATCTTCAACTCCACCAAAACTGAACAGCTAATGTTACCCCACCCCCAAATCTTCCCATATTCATTCCATCACTTATATCCTTGGCTTCCTCCAGGCCACTGCTCATGCTGTTCCTCTGCAAGGAATGCTCCGCCTGCCCTTTTCATATCCTCTGGCCCCTTTACTTGGCCCCTTCACATCATTTAAAACTCAGTTCAAGTGTTTCTTCCTCCAGGAAGCCTTCCATGATACCCCTGAACTTGGTTAGGTGATCCTTCTTGGGCTTCTAGGGCACCATGTGTAAATCTCATTTAGGACATAACATGTTGTTCTCAAATAATCGGCTAACAGTCTGGCCTCTCCCTTCTTCCTTCCCCCTAGAGCGGACATGACCCTCTCCAGGACCAGGATTATGTCCCCTGCATCTCAGTTTCCCCAGCAATAGGAGGGTCTCCAGAGTTCTTTGGGCAGAATTACTAGAAGATGACAATGGGAATTAAGTAGACAGAAAAATTTACACGATAAGGATCATTATGTTCTTCTCAACCACTTCATGATGTTGGAGCTGGAAAGATGTAAGGGAATGTTCTAGTGTAATCCTCTTATTTGGCAGTAGAGGAAACCAAAGCCCAGAGAGGACATGGGCATGAGTGTCATGAAGACCCAGTGTGTCACTCAAAGCCCCAGCAGAAAAGAGACAACACACTTAATGAGATAATTCCAGGAAGGTGTGTTTGTCTGTTTTGCAAAAGGACTATTTACAAAGACAGGATGAGGTGTAGGGGAAGCACAGGAGATAGTTTAGTAACCTGAAGGTAGAAACAGCAGGGGAGCTGGTAACCATTCCTAGGGCTAGGGCGACCAGCTTGTCCCTGTTTGTCCAGGACTGTCCCAGTTTTAAAACTCAAAATCTCATGTCCTGGGAATACCCTCAGTTCCAGCTAACCAGAATGGTTGATCACCCTACCTAGTGCTGAGGTAGAAAGGAAGGGAATTGTTATTAAAACCTGAAAAGAAAGAAAATCCCCTTACAAGGAAGCAGTGATCTTCAGACAAGGCCGCATTTAACCCAGAGTGACCTCACAGGGAGGAGGTCAGGGGAATAGAAACCCTGACCTCACTCTCCTCCCTCCTTCTAAACTCCCACAGAGGCTTGCGTTGGGCTCCCCAGGAGCCAAAGCCAGGCGGAAGCCAAGTCCACTTTGGCCGGCCTCACAGCGCAGAGAGCAGGACAGAGGAGGGTGGAGGGTGTACCCGGAGCAGCCACCAGAGTGCCAGCCCAGCCCACAGGCACACAAAAGAGCTCAGGGAGGAGGCCCAACTTCCCATCCAGTAGGGACCTCACAGGTCTTAACGCAAGTAACAAGATGGTATCACTTAAACCCTCAAACCCTCTCCATGATTTCCAAACATTTCCAACAAAATGGGGATGGGAGAGAAGGGTGCCTCTAAATTCTTATGCTCCCCTCTGGCTCCCAGCCCTTCTTCGGTCTACTCATCACCTTGCCATTCCATGGGTGTTATCCTTGGTCTGCACTGCACGGACCCAGATGTAAGATGCAGCCCCCTCCTCAAATTTCACAAAAAACATCCACTCACGAAAAGCAGTTTTTGTGTTTATCAGGTTGTATTGGAGATTTGGAGGGAGACTGAAGAAGACTTTACATTGCAAAGAACTTCAAGTTGAACAGGACATCCTTGTGCTTGGAAGACTTCCAGCCCCTCCAACCACCCTGGACGTTTCATGGGCTACCTAACGCTCTACAGTTCCTCAGCTCACACCGTGTCCTCTCGCCTCTGCCCCGTCCTCCACCTCTCCTCTCATACCCTCCTTCAACAGCACAAAAAATGCCTCTCATGTTGCTATTTCCTTCCAGGCCTCTGCAGGACCAGTCATCACCCAAGACCCTGGGATCTCACCCTCTTCCCCAAGAGACATCCTAGAATGCTCTGCCTGCCAGAGCAATGAATCCTGCTGCTAGCTGTCAGTTGAGAAGTTTTTCACCTCCCGTTGTACATTATTCTAGAGAAAGCAGTTGCTTTTGGTGTAATCCTTTGAGAAGTTTATTAATCACCTCACATAAAAGCCTGCGTCAATGGCTTTCTTGTCTCGCGGAGCTCAATTCTTCCTCTGAACATGTCACAGTGTGTTACCCTGCTCAGAGTTAGCACATTTGAACATCTTGTAGTCATTGGAG
Source organism: Tapirus indicus (assembly GCA_031878705.1). Taxonomy (NCBI): domain Eukaryota; kingdom Metazoa; phylum Chordata; class Mammalia; order Perissodactyla; family Tapiridae; genus Tapirus; species Tapirus indicus. The sequence goes on from CM062935.1 coordinate 33,740,017, forward strand.
TAGCACAGCCATGGCATACTGAGCTCGTCTTTTTCTTTCAAAGGCTGATTCAGGCAGCTTAGGATCTCAGCTCTTTAAAATTACATTGAGATGAATCTTACTGCACACAAGCCGCCAGTCTAAATGTAATTTAGATTTCCAAATCCTGTAAGGTTCTGTATCTTAAAGAGTTAGACTCAAAATGCCATCTGCACGCCTAGGCCTTTTACCAACGTTATGTTTGCCCTTAATGTAGGTGCAGTTGTGAACAAAAGGCCCAGTCCTCTCAAGAATGCTCAGAATGTTAGAGAGAAGCTTCCTTTTCAATACTGCTACACTTTACATAGAAAGCCAAAGGGAAGTGGATGAATCTGGCTCAGAGCGCTGGGCAACTGCTCCCAGTTTACTCTGTTTCTTTTGTAGATAATAAGAGAATGTACCCACTCGCAGCTTGATTTCAAGGTGGAGAAGGATATAAAGGATCCTCCAGAGTTAAAGGGCTCGTGACAAATTAAGTTGTTATTAAGTAAGTCACAGAGTATGGTGTTTCAGAACTTCTGCATTGTTTTGCCGTAATCCAGACTTCAGTATTATATAGATATTTTCATCTTTAGAACCTACTGTTAGCCTCGCTTTTGCTGTCTTATTTGCTGGATTTGGTCAATTTTAACGATTCTTATCAATTAAGCATAACTTAAAATTATGTCTCTTCCTATACTACTATCCACACATCTTATTGTTCAGTTGTAGAAATATTTTGTGTTTCTTTAACTTTATAAACTATGTATATAGAGTTAGAGAGGCATAAAGGGAGAGGGTTCTGCTAGAGAGTGTTCTTAGGCTTTAGCATTAACTCTGTTAATGAGTGTGAACTTTGTGATGGAGCTTTAGTTGCTGTTGAGTTGCTTGGCTGTAGATTATCGACGCTTCACTGAAAACACCTACCACTAAGGAGATAATAAATGTCCTTGTGGTTTAAGCCCCTCTTAGTTGGGTTTATTATGTCAAAGTGCTGCATCTCACATCTCTGCAATTCTATTAAAGAGAAACCTCATGGTCACAAAATGGCTGCCATAGCTACAGCCATCTTACCTGGCTAATAGTCAAAGGCAGGAAACAGGTGGGTAGTCAGGGCAATCTAGAGAGCACTGTCCTTGCATACTTCTCTCTTTTTATCAATGAGGAAAAGTCCTTTCTGGAAATTCCCCCACTCCCAATACCCTTCCTTTACCATCTCATTGGCCTGAACCAGGTCTAGTTTCCAGGGAGGCTGGGAAAGTGGGTAATTTTATCAGACTTTATAGTGGCAGGCAGTCAAGGGAGAAGGTATTTAGGCATAGCTGGGACAGTTGCTGTTCCTGAAAGCCTCACATTACCAAATGAGACCCCGCATGGGAAAATTCTCTAGAGCAGCTGTATTTAAACTTTTATCAGAGCCTCCTGACTCTGTAATAATCTCGAAGTGTATATCAAATCAAGCAGTATCCTGCATAATTCAAATGGTGACTAGAAGGAAAACCTTCCTATAAGAAAATGGAATACAGGAGAAGATTCAGAAGTGCTTCAAGTTGCCAAATGAATGCTCTCCTTGGCCTTTCATCCCCCAGGAGATCACTCACTAATAAACTGAAACTGGAAGAGAGAGCAGCCATTCTGTCACAAATCGTAACATGCCCTGAGTTAGGAGTAAATCGTCCTGATGAAGTTAAACCAGAAAACAGTTTGGTAGAGGTCCGTGCATCTCCCTTTTCAGGTCTCTCCCGGCCCTCCCAGTAGCCGCTCCTGAGTCCACTCTCTGAGCACAACCCCAGCAGGTTTTTGTGCATAAAGCTGAGTTAGTCAATGCAGAAATTAAGCTCCAGCTTAATAACAAGCATTTGGTGACTTGTAGAGATGTGCATCATGAGGAAATGTCACCAACTTGGCAGACATAAATGTCTGAAAGAAAACATTCCAATAGAATGTACTGAAACACACAGAATCCGAGTGACAGGCCAGGCTTTCTGAAGCAATCCAAGCATATCCCAAGGGTGGGAAGTTCAGAGAGATAAAAAAAATATACAATACTTAAAACAAAATTCCCAATGAAAGGCTCTTCATTGGTGGATGGAAATGCCACATCTGGGGTTGTGGGAAATGTCACATATGTGCGAAGCAAATTCAGGTTAGGTGTTCGTTAAATGCTTTTTGAATGACGTGATAGGATTTTTTCCAGCAACAAATATCCATCCGCTTCTTGACTTGCTCATCCTGATCAGACGTAAATCCAATCAAATCCAGGTGTAGAACACTTCCCCGTGCAGTGTGACAGCCAGATACACGTGCTGTTCATCTAGCTGATAGACGTGGAATCAGAGGAGAAGCACCAGAGGCCTGTTCTTTGCTTTCTTTCCTGGCCACTTGAGGAACGTAGAAAATGGAGGTGAAAAGGTGAGCGTATACAAGGCAACCACCTTAGAGGCCAGGAGGAGCAAAGGAGAGGGCCTTGTGGGAGAGGCAGTGCAGCCATCCCACCAGGCAGGAGATACCACAGCAGGCCAGCCTGGGGACCCGAGGAGCCTCTGAGCAGAGTGCTCACAGCCCAGTGCCTCCCAATACCCAGGCATTCAGCTCCACTGGGAAACTGGTGACAGAGGGGCCGTTCTTGGCCCAGCGCAAGTAGAGTGGAGACCCTAAACCAGTGGTTCTCAACCAGAGACATTTTGCCTCCTGCAGGGGATATTTAGCAATATCTGGAGACATTTTGGTTGCCACAACTGGGGTGAGAGGTGCTGCTGGCATCAAGTGGGCTCAGGATGCTACTTAACATCTGAAAATGCACAGGACTGCCCCCAGCAAAGAATCATCTGATGTCAAGGATGCCCAGGTTGAGAAGCCCCGCCCTAAACCAGGAGAGAGGAAAGCTGGGGTTGGGAGAGGGAAAAAGCTGCATGTTACTCGTCTCTTTGTCACCAGCATTCAGTTATATTGAAAATAATATCCTCATTCTAAACCCAGCTCCACTGTGAACATGCTTGAAAAGCTTGAACTTGATCAAATCCCTTCATCTCACTCTGCTTCAACTTCCTCACCTGTAAATTGGGGATGATCACAATATTTACCTAATGGCGTTGTTGTAAATAATTCATATATTATTTTCTGAGCTTCATTATGGTCTTCTGCTAATACTATTTATCTCCTGGAATTTTTCAAGGATAGGATGAAATAATGCATGTGAACTAATTATGGAACTTTCAAACACTACACAAATGTAAGGCAGAAAGGATTAGAAAGCTGCCTCTGTGCTTCATATATAACTAAATGCTAACGTTTTAGAGAGGAAAAAAAAAGCAGTGTGCCTATTTTCCTATTGACAGTTTCTATTCATTAAAGTAGGATGGCTAGGTTATAAGAATTTATATTCCCCATTCCACTGCCCCTGGAAGAGAGGAAATGTTTTTTCAGTTGCATTTGTAAAAATAGGGCTCAGTCTTGGGACTCCTCTTTGTTCTGACTACACCCATTCCTCGGAGAACTCATCAATCTCAAGACGTAAGTACCAGCCTATGACTATTTCCCGGAAATAGACCACTCCCCGGAAACACAGACTCATAGACTGTCATTTAAATATCTAGTTGGCATCTCAAACTCAGCATGTTCAAAACTCTTCAGTTTATCCTGATTGCCCCTACATAGTAACTCCATCTTTCTAATTGCTCAGATCAAAAATGTAGGAGTCATCTGTGACCACCCCTGTCTCACATCTCACATTCAATAGATGGGTAAATATGTTTATAATCGAACTACTTCCTGCCCTGTCCACCAAATTTATCTTGATCCAAGCTACCATCATCTTTCCCCTGGATTACTGCAGTGCTTTCCAAATGGCCTCCCTACAGCTGACTTTCAACAGATCGGCCAGTGATCCTATTACTAGGAAAAAAGTCAGATCTTATCAGGCCTCTTCAGGAATCCCTGTAATGTTCCCCATCCCACTCAGAATAAAACGTACTGTCCTTGCAGCCTCCTCAAAGGTCCCACCTGCCCCTTACCTATTTGGCCTTATCTCTCACTTTTCTCCTACTCCACTCTTCTCCAGCCTCTCTAGCCCTTCCTGGTGGCCTTCGCATTTGGTGCTGCCCTACCTAGAACACTCCACCCTCATAGCAGAGCTCACATGTCACCTCCCCACTGTTCTACTTAAAATTGCAACCTCCCCCACCCTGCACTCGCTCTTACCTTCTCTGCTTTGTTCTTCTCCACAGTAATCTTTCGCATCTGACATGCTCCTTCTGTTACTTAATTATTGTTTTGACTCTCTTCCCCCACTAGAATGAAAAAAGCTCCATGATGGTAAGAACTTTTGGTTCTTTGCTTTATTCCCAGCAACTCCATCAGTGTTGGATGCACAGTAGGCACTCAATAAATTTTCTTAAATAAATGAGGGGCCAGCCCTGTGGCATAGTGGTTAAGTTTGGCACTCTGCTTCAACAGCCTGGGTTCCCACGCCTGGACTTACACCACTCATCAGCCATACCATGGTGGCAACTAACATACAAAATACAGGAAGATTGGAACAGATGTTATCTAAGAGCTAATCTTTCTCAGGCAAGAAAAAGGAATATTGGCAACAGATATTAGCTCACAGAGAATCTTCCTCAGCAAAAATAAATAAATAAATGGACTATTAGAACACACACACACACACACACACACACACACGTATCTCCCAATGCTAAACAATAGTTCTTAGAGAGACAGTTTAATTTTATATAAGACAAGGAAAACTGTTCACTAACACAACCTAATCTGTATAGCCTTCCCGTGTGAGCATGGCTACGTCATATAACGCTGGTCTGCAGATCCACTTCAGTTCCCTTTCCTGCTTCCATACAATGTCCAGGAATCTGCAGATACAAAGAAAGCGAGGCCCACAATGCCTGTCCAACAGAAACTTATCATCTACCACCTTCATTTGCAGAAAAATCTGGTGCAAGTCTGTAGTTACAATTTTCCTTTACTTTGGACAGATGAAATTCTTTAGCAGAGTGTTGTCTCCGACACTCCCCAAACTCTGTCAGCTGAAGGGCTATGGAGTAAGAATTTATTTTTTGGTTGTCCAGAGAAAGCATTCAACGTGTTGGGATGGAAGGAGGGTTCTTCTAGATGTGTATGATCTGGCCCCAGCTCCGTTTAGATCATGTATTTAAGATGTTAAGAGACCTCAAGAGATCACGTGCTTCCATCCAAACAGGTAAACTATGTGTCCTGAGGTCTACGTGGTTCAGTGTAGTTATTCAGATCCTGGGGTCAAGTTCCTTAATCTCTCGGAGCCTCTGTTTACTCGGGCAAAACTGAAACAGTCATACTATCTTAGTACCCGCCAGGATTGGGGACGGCTCTCTGTCTGGACTGAGCCTCACTTATTTCCTTTAGTGCAGAGAAAAGGAGGTTGCAGGACTCCAGGAGCCAGAGAGTAGTCTAGGAAGTTTTCTCTCCCATTATTTCCCATCCACAATGCTATACAACTTCAAATATTACCCTCTGTGCTCCCATCTGTCTTCTGAAGTGAGAATACTTTGCTGTCCAGCAGTCCCAAGCCTCTGAAATGGAACAGCTCACTTGGTCAGAAAGAAGGACCTAGAGGAGTTTGCCTGCAACCCTCATACACCTAAGACATGACCCAGCAACAGCTTCAAAGGCAGAGGATATTCTGGCCCTTTAATAGATTCCAGAATGGAAATGGTGGACCAGTGGAGACAGCCAGTCATATCTCTCTCCCATCATTTGTGATATGTTTATTTTCTGTTGTTCTGTTCTTCAATAGAGATGTGGAAAGTACAATAGCATACTTTTAGACAGAGAGACTTTTCCCGGGAAATTTGCAAACATTGAATGTTCTTTTTTCCTTTGTTACTGTGTGTGGTCTATCTTCTGGGAAAGGGCACATGGATCATTATAGTATCTTCACTAAGAAATGCAGCAATCATCACAGCCTGACTCTATCTGCTTTCTAGAAAGAAAAGATAAAGAAATTACATGGTGAGTACATGTGGTGGGGTGGAGGCATGGAGGTGCTTAAAGCTCATGAAGAGGACTTCACCATGGGAGCTAAATAATAATTATATGTACTATGAAGTTTTAGTGAAATCAATATATAGATGCATAGCACAGTGCCTAAGCACTCTGCACTTAATAGGTGCTAGCTCCCTTCTGTTCCTTTCTCTTATACTCATATCAGAATAATGGCTAATGAAGTTGACTACTTCAACCACTCGCTAACGTATCTTATTGCCCCTAAGGGGGCAAACGTAATGATGCACTTTATTTAAGCAGCCAGCAAGAGTGGGGTGAGGCAAGTGCTGGTGGAGACAGGGTTGGTTCTCTCTGTGGACTGGTTCCAATATGTGCACATGATGTCATATGGACAAATTAGAGAAGTAACAGGTGAAAATTGGGCTATTAAGACATTTTTGTAGCCATAGAAATGATTAAATTATTCTTTATTAATGGAGGAACAATTAAATAAATTATGATACATCCCTACCATGAAAGCAGATGTTACCAAGATTGAGATAGATCTTGATGTAGAAATTTGATCCAATTTTACACCTATACATATATGTATGATATACACATATGACATTTATATGCGTGCGTGCTGTGGGATAAGTGTATTTATCTGAAAGGGCACAACTGAAGCAGTTAAACATGGCATGTCTGATTGGAGGGGAAAAGTGGATTTTCACTTTTATGTTATACATGTGGCAAAAGCATTTAATTCTCATTGACTATCCATATGCTCCTCCAATTTTCCATTTTCCCATTCTGTTAGGTGGGATTGTGTGATTAGTTCCTGCCCTTGAAATGTGAGCAGAAGTGACACACGTCACTTTCTGTCTGGGATGTTTAAAGTTGTGAGTCCTCCAAGCAATCTCCTACCACCAAATGGAGGCAGCCTGGATCACTAGGTTACCCAGGGAGGATAGTTGCCCAGGGGTGCCTAACTTGAACTAAAAATGCAGTGTGAGTGTGTGTGTTGTGGGCAGGGGGCCTATCGTGTAAAGCCACTGAGATTTGGGAGTTAATTCATGTAGCATGTTACTTATCTATTGGACGTAACAAATTACTCCCCAAGCTGAGCAGCTAGAAGCAAGAAACATTTAATATCTCACTGGTCAGGAGCTCAGAAATGGTTCTGACTGAGGACCCCTCACGAGGTTGCAGTCAAGGTTGTGGCCAAGGCGATAGACATCTCAAGACTCTCCTGAGGCTGAAGAATCTGCTTCCAAGCCCACTCATGTGGCTGACGGCGAGCCTCAGCTCTTTGGTGGCCAGAGACGTCAGTGGCCTCTCCGTAGGACTGCTCAGGGCAAGGCAGCTTGCTTCCCCAGAGTGAGAGGTTGAAAAGAGAGAGAGATCCCAACACGGAAGTCATAGTCTTTTTATAACCTAACCTCAGAAGTGACATCCCATCACTTCTGCCTTATTCTGTTTGTTACAAGTGAGTCACTAAATCTAGCCCACACTCAAGGGGATGAGAATGTCAAGATTGTGAACACCAGGAGGTGGCTTATTGGGGCCAGCTCAGAGGCTGACGACCACGTGCAGCATAGCCTCCCTACCTTGAACAATACAATGTTCTTCTCCACTGTTCGACATTTTTACAGCAAGCATGAGTTACTTTTCTAATAGAAAAACCAAAGATTAAAACCTTATATACCATGTTTTTTTAAAAAGCTACCTAGCTAGAATCTCAGTTCTTTTCTTTCACAAAAAACAAAATAGCTACCTAATATGATAGCCAAATGATAAAATTATCTATTTTGCTTCTACTCAAAGTAACGCGTTACTCTCAAGTTCTTAAAGGCAACTCCTGGAAGTTACTCATTTTATCCCTGCTCCATTTGTGCTTTTCTCACGCTAAAGACATTGCCTTTGCTACAGTCTAAACTGCTGGGAGGTCCCCTGAGCATTTGCTCCAGAAAAACACTTTCTTCTCCATTTCCTAAGTGTTAATTGTATAGAGCAGCAGCCTCTGAAGTGAAAATACAAAGTGAACCAGACAGTAGCTCCCTTCCAGTCAGGTCCCCAAAGTTTACACCAAGCTTTGGAGATGGGCCTCTCAGTAATTAGTTATAGATCTGCTCAGCTGCTATTGTATAGACACCTCACTGTTTACCTTCATCTGGGCCATAGCGCTTCCATATTCTAAGATAATAAGGCAACCAGGAGATTAGGCTAAACCAGGACCTGTCAGCTCACCAAGCCGGCAGGATTTGGGTCAATCTTATAGGATTATCACTCATCTCAGGTATTCTTTTTCTTGATGAAACTAGAAAGTGAATATAATTACATTAGTGAATGCCTTTAAATAAAGGGTAAGGATAAAAATTTCAAGGGGTTTTCTCTATATTTGGAAGGAAAGAACTAAACAGGCAAAAGCTCGGAGACGTCTTTAGTGAGAGAAAATTCCAAGATACAAATGAGCTGATATAGGAGACAGGATCTAGGAGATCAGAAATAAGATCAAATAGAATAGGGGTATTGGGGAGACAAGACTGACCTTGGTGGTGTGGTAGATTTCAACTTTCTAAAGAGCAGTCATCAAATTCCACGCCATTTTAATAGTGGACATGCTTTGACTATCTGAACTCTTTTTTTAAGAGCTGGGTAAGATTCAAGAGATTCTAACAGCATGGTAAAGTTGACAAGTGACTATAAATCACTTTTAATAGTTGCAGTTTGTAAAATAATGGGTCCTGCGGGAAGAGAGTGAGGAGTTTTCACCACAGCTGGGTAGTCCCTATAATTTCCCTCAATTTTCCTCTAAAAATCCCACATCAGCAATGTAATTGTCTGCCTCACTGTCTCCCTGCCACCCCAGATGGAAGAGAGAGAGCATTGAAGAGAATAATAATGTGACATTCAATAAAGTGCTCTCAGCAGAGCCCTGGGCTGGGCTGGGGAGTGGGGGCGGAATCCAGAGAAGAAGGGGATGGAGCACCACTTCTGTCCTTTGCAAGGCATGAGCAATTCAGCGGAGCCCCCTGGGGCTAGGAGCGGGAAGACTTACAATGCTGGACTTTGTCACCATCCTTCTTTCAGAGTTTTTTGGCTCATGTTTGTTTTACTTATTGGCTTTCACTCAGGTTTCATTTGAAAGAGCTTGGAGGCAAAAAAAACATTTTTTTAAAGAAATTGCCTGGTGGAATATCTCAAAGATCAACCTTAGCCCTTTCGTTCTTCCTTCCAAGAGTTGAAGTTTTTTTTAGGCATAGGAAGGGGGAAGATATCAAAATTGGTAACAGACTCATATTCTGATAATAGCCCAGAACCTTCCAGGAGACAGCAAAAGCAGTCCACCTGAGCTTACTGCATTTGCTGTGTCCTCCCCAGGTCTTCCAGTCTTAGAATCTACAGACGGATAAGGACTTGCTGATTTTATTAGTTAGGATTAAATGTAGCTGCACATGACAGATAATCTAACCTATGAGTGCACTAAACAACTTGGAAATATGACGGTTCCACAAAGTCATTAAGGATCCACGTGCCTTCCAGCTCACTCTCCACCACCCCTAGGATCTGGCCTGCATCCTCACTCCCTACAAAAGTGGCTAGAGCTTTAGGATCAAATCTAGCTTTCCAAATAGCAAAATACACAAAGGAAAAGAGAACACACACCAGCTGTTCTTTAGAGAGATTTCCAGGGCTGCCTGTATCAGTTTATTCCACAACAATGCTGCATTAAATTCCTCTTGTGCTCACGGCTATCGGACCTAGGTTGGGCTCAGAAGGGTGATTCTGCTTCAGGTTGCAGGTCTGACCAGACTTGGCACCATGCTGCAGTTTGGACTCAGGTCTGCTTCATGTGTATTCATTCTGTGGCCCAGGCTGATAGAGTCAGCAGTTTCCTGAAACACGTTTTTCCCATGGAGGAGATCAAATGCTCCCAGAAGGTCAAAAGGAAACATGCAACACCTCCTAGGGTCTAAACTTTGAATTGGGACAAAGTCACTTCCACCCACATGTTATTGGCAAAAGCAAGTCACGTGGTCAAGTTCAATATCAATCAGATGGGAAAGTATATTCTTCTCATGAAAGTTGATGGAGATGAGTGAATGTCTTCTAAATAATAACATAATATATTACACTATCTGTGCCAGGGGTCCCCAAGACCACTCACAGGTTTGGTGACTCACTAGAAGGACTCATAGGTCATTATACTCACAATTATGGTTTATTATAATGAAAGGATACAAAGCACATTCAACAAAGGGTGAAGACCAGAGGAAACTAAGTGCAAACTTCCAAGAGTCTCTCCCAGCGGAGTCACCCAGGACACACTTAATTCCTCCAGCAACAAGTTGTGACAACCCATACAAAGTGTCATCGGTCAGGGAAGCTTGAGTGACTCTGGGAGTCCAGTGTCAGTCTTGTAGACATATGGTGCCTCTGTGACTGCAGTTTCCTGCACACAATTCCATATGCCTTCCTCTGATAAAGACCAAAATATAATCACATTGGCCACACCTAGGTGCAGTGGAGTGTGCGAAGGGTAATTTTTACTCCAAGTGAATACACACCAAGTTAAGAATCAGGAGTTCTACTCTTAAACAAAAAGTTGGGAAGAGATTTTGAGGTGCCACACTGAGCACTTGAGGTGAGCTGAAAAAGTGAAAGTAAGAGACAAATTAGAGTCAGGGAAATACTACTACTTGACCAATAATAATCATAATAATATTTTACCTCAACCAAGATGCCATCAATTAAAAGACACATCATTATTTTAATACTGCAAAGAAAAAGGAAAAAATGCTGCCGATTAAAAAATGACATAATGCTTTCATGTTACATATTTATCAAAAAGTATGAAACTCATAAATATAGCTCAATGAATTTTCATGTGAACACCTCCACGTGAACAATCCTCTGATCAAGAACTAGAACATTGCCAGAGCCCTGAAGACCTTTATGCCTGTTCTCAGTTAACACCTCCCTCCAAACATAACCATTATCCTGGTTCTAAAGGCATAGATCATTTTTACCTATTTTTGAATTTTATATGAAGGGAATTATACATTATGTGCTCTTTTGAGTCTGGTTTTGTTGTCTCAGCATTATGTTGATGACATTTGCCCATGTTATTGCATGTGGTTGAAATATATTCCTTCCCATTGCTGTATAGCATTTCATGCATAAATATACCACAATATAATTATCCATTGCATTGTTAATGGGCATTTGGGCTGTTTACAGTTTGGGGGTATTACAAATAGTGCTGCTATAAACATTCTTGTACTTTTATTTTGATGAACATTTGTATGCTATTGGGTACATAGCTGAGTCAGAGTAGATGTTCAGCAGATATTGCCAAAAGTTCCCAAAGTGGCTGCCCAACTCACATTCCCACCAGCAGTGTGTAAGAATTCCAGTTGCGCAACAACCTCACAACTTAATATTGTCTGTCTTTTTATTTTAGCTATTCTGGTGAGTATGTAGTGTTATTGATTGTGGTTTTAATTTGCATCTTCCTAATCAGTAATGAAGTTAAGCCCCTTTCATATATTTCTTGATTGTTTGATCTCCTCATTTGTGATGTATCTCTTCATGCTTTTGCCCATTTTTCTGTTAGAATGTTTGTCTTCTTCTTACTGATTTGTAGGAGTTTTTTATTACATAGAATATAACCCTTTATCACATATACATATTGTAACTATTTTCTCCCACCTTGTGACTTGCTTTGTCACTCTTGTAATGTTGTGTTTTGATGAAGAAAATTTCTTAATTTTAATGTAGCTCAATATATTTACCTTTTCTTTATAACTAGAGCTTTTGAGGTCTGGCTTAATAAATATTTCCTCAACCCAAGCTCATGAAGATAGTCTCCTATGTTATCTTTCAGTAGCTGCATTGTTTTTTCTTTCACATTTACATATAGATAGACCTACAATCCATCTGAGGTTGATTTTGGGTACAGTGTTAGGTGGAAGGATGTGGACCTCTCAATGACCCAACGTGCACATCCAATTGATTCAGAGCATTTATTGGAAGACCATCCTTTCCCAGTGTAATGCAAAGTCACCTGTGTTACAATCATAATTTAGAATTTTTTTATTATTGAAAAAACTCTTTTAGAGTTATTTTGATATAACTTATTACTATCACTGTTTAGCATTTAACATATGCAAAAGCAAAATAAAAGCAAAATAAATAGATTAAAATATTCCTAAAACATTTACTTAGAGTCTGACTCTTCAACTTTTCAACTTTTCAACTCCGTCGTTGATGACTGTTTTTCCATAAACTATGGTCCTCTGTGCCATCAAGAATGTTGGCAATGCAGCAAAAGAATGCTCCATTGTTGTCCCAGGATTTTCCGCTCTTTTTGATTTCAATGTGCAGAAAATGACAATAACTTTAGCCAAGCCAACAGTGATTTTAAGATACATCCTGATTTCAGAACTGTTAAAATATGAAAATATATGTGGCACAAAATCAAAGAAATATGGTTCTTGTCTTAGGTCAGGTTACTAGGAGCCTCAAACAGACGTTCAAGTTCATGTGGTTTATTGAGGAAGTGTTTCTTAGGGGGAAAAAATATCCTGTAAGAGTGGGAGAGAAGCAGGATAGGGAAGGGAAAGAAGCTGAGCAAGAATATGATCTCAGGAGAAGTCCAGCTCTGGCCTGCTCCACTCTGGGGAGTGAGGGGGAACAGGGAGGGCCTGTAGCCTTTTGTAACCCATCAGTCAATCACTGGCTACCAACAGCAGAGGGGAAGTTTCCTCCCCTTGATAAGGCAAGTCTTCAAAGAAGGGATTAGCTGTGATCTTTTAGCATCAATACTCAAAGCAGCTGGAGGATGGGTGCACTGGTAAAAGGAATATGGTCTGGGCACCAAGAGTGTTTACTATAGTCATAATACCTAAAATTTACTGAGCATTAACTATGTGACAGGCACTTTCCCCTTTTTACAAATAAGGAAATTGGAATTTGGAGAGGCCATTTATCTTACCCAGAGTCACACAACTGGTCAACGGCACAGTCTGACTCCAGGGCCCCTGATTTGTTTTGTTTTGTTTTTGAGGAAGATTGGCCCTGTGCTAACATCTGTTGCCAATCTTCCTCTTTTTTCTTTTTTCTCCCCAAAGCCCCAGCACATAGTTGCATATCATAGTTGTAGAGTTGTAGCTCCTCCATGTGGGATGTGCCCCCAACATGGCCTGATAAGTGGTGAGCAGGTCCAGGCCCAGGATCTGAACCAGCCAGTGAACCCCAGGCCATGGAAGCAGAAAGCGTGAACCCAACAGCTATGCCATGGGGCCGGCCCCAGGGCCCCTTTCTCAATCCCTATAGTGTACTACTTCCAAATAAACTCAAACAGGTAATAAAGTGCATTATTTACATGGTGGAAAGGGGAAGCCCCTTCTGTGCTTGAAGCTAGCCAAATAAGCAAAACAGGAAGATTATATTCATTTTTTAAATGTTGATTATTTTTCCAAACACAATTTTGTTTTGCCTTCCATCCTGTTTACTTTAGCTTTCTAGATAGATTCTCATCTCATCTTTGGAGCCAAGGGAGATTGATAAAAGTAATTATTAATACCTCATCATATACCTTCAGTTGTGAGCATCTATCATCATCTTTGGTTTAGCCCTCTTGGACAGTTATGAGTCACCCTCCAGTATCTGCCACGTAGAAATAGCAGTTAAGGCTTTGTCTTGGGATCATGGAGGATCTTTGTAGCTCACATGGCTGATTTTCTTACAGTGGCAATGATTACTTTGGTTCTTTGTAATTTTGGTTTTCATTAATTTCTGTCTTTGACATTCAAACTGTTTTCTTCCTACATATCTTCAACAGCTTTAAATAGCATTTCATAGGCACAGACAGCAGAAGGCTGAGAATCACCGTTGTGTCTGTTTGATTGACTTGCCCTCAAAAGAAGCACAAAAGTTGGGTCTTTGAAAAACTGCTCAGTCTCATATTAAAATTCTCTTTTCCTTTTTTGGCCTCAACCATCACTGATTCATCTTCATTCTTTCCCATCCCTCCCCACCCACCATAACCTCACGCCAAAAAAGAAAGCAGCACCTTAAAATGACAAGCCCCATATAAACCAAGTCAACATGTAAATCTATGGCCCAAAATACAAACCAGTGACCAAAGAGGCTTGCATTGGAATCCCAACCCAACATCAATTCCAGGGTACCCCAGGCTTCTCTTACAATGAGCAACATAAGACCAAGATTATCAGGGTTACCCAGAGACGGTACTGAATCCCAAGGTAGCTCTCCTGGCTGCATCTGGTAGAGATCTAGGCCCTCGTAACTAACTGCTTGCTTCATAACTGAGCCAAATGATAAGCAATCCAAAACCACCAATGGCTCCTTGATGGCACATATAGGAAAAAAGATGGCACTAAATTGTCGGCAGGAATGAGCATTGGCAGTTGGCTGGGGGCTGAGTTTCATAGAAACCAAAATACTCTAAGGACAAAATTGATCTCTGTCTTGAAAACTGTGTTTATCTTTCAATTTGCAAGTAAGACACCTACACAAATGTAAGAACTCACATATGTGCTTCTGTTTCTGTTGTTCAGCATCCTTCACCAGGCTTAGAAAGAGTCAGGTGGGGCAGAAGGCATTGTCACCCTGTAGGACAACTCAAAGTAAAAATCAGAGGGGATAAAGCTGATCTCCACTATGTTCTCAGTTCCTCTTTAGGTGATTCTTTGTGTAGTCAGTGCCTCTTCCTTTCCATTGGATGCCTGGTACTCTGGACCTCATTTTCCCCTTTCTTCTGTGTGACAATTCAAAGGAATTTTAGCAGAAATTAATGCCTTAATACAAACGAATAGAATATCTAATGGTGAACTTTTAGGCAACAATGGCAGAACTTTGGGAAAATAGAAGGGGCCTTCAGGGTTCACATTGATGATACTGCATAGGCAACACCAATGACAAGAAGAACTCTAGTGGTATGGAAAGTATTGGAGATGAAGACATCTCAGAAGTCTGAAGTCCTTATCTCCTGCTCATACTTCCATGTTTTTCCAGCTGCCACTGTTGTGTCTCTTAACCTTGGTGAGAAGCAGGACAGCTGAGGGCTAAGATTCCCCAGTTTGTGAACATAGACACATAAGAGTAAAAGGATTTGCTTCCCTGATGTGAGGAAATGGAACAATGTTGAATTTTTTTCATGGCAATTCAAATGAATCTTTGCGCCTTTGTTTTGTAAGCTAATAAACAAATCCCCTTAATCCTGGAATAAACGGTTACAATATTTATGAAGCACTTAGCCAAGTGCCTTCCCAAATATTTTCTCATTTACCTTTCCACAACTCTGTGAAATCGGATGACCTGTGTATCATTATCCCCACTTTAGAGATTAATTGACAGGCCAATGCCTACATGAGAGTTAGTGGACACCTCAGGATGTGGCCCGGTCTTCTGGTCCTATGGTCCTTCCACCATATCTCTCTGATTTGTGGAGTAGTATAAGGTTTCAATATTTGTGCTTCTATCTATGATTCTGAGATTTGTGCATATATTGAAATCTGTGACAGCAGTTACCTCATCCTCTGTTTTTATGAGCCTGGCATTAGAGATTGGCTATTCAAACTAATTTCACGTGTCTTCACATTTCTCCTTCCTAGTTCTGGTGGTTTTTGCCTAAGTAGGCTCACTTGATCCCTCTTCCTTCTCTTAAGATAAAACACACAGATGAATTGTCTCCTCCACCCAGGAAAGGAGTGAAGTGAGACATTGAAAAGACAAACAAGATAAAGCAAGAGGAAAACAAGACAGAAAATCTTTTTTATTACCTACTTCTCAAAGGAGATAAAGCTACTCTGAATAGGTTCTTTAAAATCCTAGTAAACAATAATCAACAATTATTTTAGTAAAAGGGCCATTTTGAAGAATTCAAGAGCGACATGTGAGTAGGAGTTAAATCCAAGGAAAAATATGGTTGTTTTGGGAAGTGAGTTTGATGAGCCATCCTTTCTTTCCTGGAAATCCTGACTTAGCTAATGACTAGTACAGAAAATAAGTGTATTCTGTGCTTCGTGGGTAGAATGGGGGCTTCATGAACAGAAAAGATAAACATCCCCACCCTCAGAGACAGATAATAAACCACAAAGTAATTCAATTTTATAGTGTGTTAATGCTGTGGAAAAAAGAAAAAGCCGAGCAGGATATGAGGAATTAGGAGGACTAGCATTTACCGCTTGCAATTTTAAATAGGGTGATGGGGTAGGCCTCACTAAGAAAGTGACGCTTAAGCACAGACTGGAAGGTGGTGTGGTTAGCCCGGAAAAGGCAGTGCAAAGGCCCTGAGGCAGGAGTGTGCTTGCATGTTTTAAGTATAGCAAGGAGGTCAACGTGGCTAGAGCAGAGAAAGCAAAGGGGATGCATAGCAGGAGATGAGGTTCAAGAGGTAAATGAGAGCTACTTTTGTCAGGCCCCAGAGGCCATTGCAAGGATTTGGGCTTTCACTCTGAGTGAGAGCCATGTTGGTTTCTGAGGAGTGAGAAGCATGATTGACTAGGATCACTCTGGTGGCCATGTTGAGAATACTGAGGAGAAAGGATGAAACTAGGGAGACCAGTTTGGAGACCACTTCAGTTAATGAATTCTTAATCCTTTCTTTTGTATTCTAGACATTGCTGATAGAACTAGTGTTTATTATTCCCTTTGTAAATTCTATGGAGACGGTCTGACATCTGCCTTAGAATGTGGAGATACTCGGAATCCATTGTTCTTAGCTTTGAGGCTTCAGACAAAACCCCAAGACGGGAAGAGTCCCATTTTAACGCTCTATTACACTCACCTTATGTAATAGAAGGCCTTCTCCTCAGGCCTGGCTGTCCCAAGGGGCACCATGATTATGTGTGCCAGCTGCAGGAGCAACTAGGTGACACCAGGGTCAGCGAATATTCCCCTATATAAGCCCGAATCAGCAAGGCCCTAACTGCATCTCATTTGTTGACTGTGAGATACCAGGATCTGCGCTAGGCCTATTTCAACCAAAAAAAAAAATCCCTAACCTTGGAATGTTCACAATCTGTAAATAATAACTGTGGAAAAAATAGATCTGTAAATAATAACTACAATACTGGAAAAAATAATGGGTGTGTCAAACGATGTAGAACCAAGTGCCATGAGAAAAGAGGGGGGGTGCTTCGTCCTGCCTGGCTGACAGAAGAGGACTCCTCGGAAGAGGTAGCATTTGAAGTTCAGCTGGGTTCAGACAAGTGGACATGGGAATATATATTCCAAGAAAAGGAAACAGTTCGACCCGAAGCATAAAGGCTGATAATTATGTAGCATGTTCAAGGACTAGAGAGCGGGCTAGTGACGCTGGCTTGTGGTCAAAGGCTGGTATGTGATGGGGGTGAGAGGGCATGTGATGGGGGATGAGACCGGAAAGTGTGCTGGCTCCAGGTCATTAGGAGCGTTGACATTATGCCAAACAGCAGGGAGCCTGCAGCAATATTTCAGCCATGGAGTGATAAACATCATATTTCAGATTTTAGGAAATGATCTAGAATGTGGAAGATGAATAGGAAAGGGGAAAGAATCACAGAATGGCATCTTTCAAGATAAGAGAACAGGAACCTGAGCTGGGACAGTGACCCAAGAAAGGGAAAGGAGGGGACAAAGTTAAGGGACAATTTGCAGGGACAATATAAAAGGGCTGGAGTATGATTATCATGTAAATAACAGAGAAAAGAAGAGATAAAAATATGCAAAGGAATTACAGGACCCTGATGCAATTAACAAGTTAATAAACAAACACGAGATGGGTTTCAGACTGGGGAGGGAGGTCAAGGTTGATGATCCTCATGGTTTTCTGCATATCACAATTATTTTCTTCACTTAACAAATGCTTATTACCACGCCGATGTTTCTGCCTCAAACATCACACTACCAGAGCTTGAACATAAGAAATCAGATGAGCAGGCAAGCAGAAAGAAAAGGCAAAACTGGGAAGACGCAGACAGGTAAGAGGCCACCTCCCCAGGAATTGGTTAAGATCTCAAGTGCTTCTAGAAATGTCCTAGGCAAGTGAGGCAGGAGTCCAGATTCCAAAACGCCAGACTGAGCACGTAGAACTGTTACCCTGGGATCCCAGGACAATGGCCCTGTGTTCCCTGCCTTGTTCCTGCTGCTGCTCGCTGAGGATGGAGAGCCCTGGCCAGTGGGTATTTGTGACAGCTGAAAGGAAGTGGGAGCCTGGGGACAGCTCCTGCCCTTACCGGCTGGCTACTCCCGCTCCTGCTAAAGCCGCTTTCTGCCAGACCTGCTCTTCCACATAGATCATGTTTTGTCGTGCAGTGAAACCATTATTTTTCTTTTTTGAGTATTTTAGAACATATGGGCACATGCAGGAAGGAGACAGCAGCAACTTCCCCTGATAATGGGTCCTAGAGAACACACAGAGTAAGGTATTCAGGCTGTGGAGTCCCCTGACTGCCCTTCTCTTCTCTCTCTTATCTTTGAAGAGAGAAGTGGAGGAGGCAGAGAGAGGAAGAAGCACTTCAGGGAGAGAAAGATGTGGGTGGACTAAAAGGGAGGTGGGGACGCAAATCAGAGGAGAGTCACAATGAGCGAGGGGAGAGGGGAGCAGCAGTGCTGAGGCCCACAACCTGAACCAATTAAAATGCCTGAGAGTAAATTCTACACAAAGACAGACGGAAGGAAGGGAGGGAGGGAGGAAGGAATTCTCTCAACATAAGATGGGAGAAAGGGTTGTACACCATCCTCAAAAGCAAACTTCAACGACTGTTCCTGTTGCACGTGAGGCTGACCTCCAGAGTGTGCCCAGAGCGAGTGACAGAGCGGGCGCCTGCACCCCCTTTTGAATGGTGCCTGGAATTAGACAAGACAGGCGTTGCCTTGTTTGTTTTCTGATTTCCCAGTTCCAAGCCAGCATTTCCACTGCGCATTGGCATCTCTTTTCTCAATTAGTTTAAAAGCATCAGCTTGCTCTTCTGCCACCTCATCCTCTCCTCCTAATTGTTTCACTGAGCCCTTCTCTCAGACTGCTGGCTGCCTGCTGTGTCCCAGCCCCGACTATGGTCCATTTCTGGATCACGTGTGCGGTCAGAAGAGCAGTCAGACGCATCAGGATCACCTCATTACAGAGTCCTTGTTTGCTCTCTGTCCTTCCACAGTCACCAATAGCTCGAGATTCCGGCTTTGTGTTTTAGAAACTGAACGACTCTCAACAAGAGACTCTGGGGTTCTTACTTGGCAGGAGGCACCTCCTGAGAGGCAGTGCAACATGCTGGCGAGGGGGTTGTTTCTCTGCGGCCACAATGCCTGGTGCAGGCCCTTGTTAATCTGAGTCTGAGCAAGCTGCTTCCTTCAGCTCCCTCAGCCTCATCTCCTCCTCTGTGAGATGGGGACTCCGAGGCTGTCGTCAGGATCAGGTGGGACAGAGGATGGGGAAGTGCTGTGTAAACTAACAACACTGTACCAGGGAGTTTTCATTTGTGCTTCAGGAAAGCCCGGGATTCCTCATGAGAGCCTCATCAGGCTGAGGAGAAATTAGTGGACTGGCTTTGTGGCCGCCGACCCCCAGTTCAGCCAGAGAAGTTTAGCTTTTATTAGAGTTTTGTATCATTTAATTCAAAGAAAAAGGAGTCAGTAACTTTAAAAACTTGGAAAATTGTTGTACTTCACTAATTATTTCTTTTCTCCTACTTTTCCCTGTAGTACATCCCTGGTTAAGCCAAACCCCTCCCTCACTCCTACTCTATTTCTTAAAAAGAGGGATGACAATCCTTCCTTAACTCTAGCCGTGATCCCTCACCTGCCATCCATTTCCCTTCCTTCTGTGTGACCCTCAGAGAAGGTGGAGGGCATTGGTCCCCACTCCACACGAAGAGCCCTTTGGATGCTCCAGAATGTTCATCCAATTGCCCTTCAGCTTTATCTCCTCTAGGCAGCCCCCTTCCATTCATCTCTCCTCATGGTGCTATGTTTAAGCCCTTAGATTGCTGGGCCTGCCCGCCCACCAGCTCCCTCCCTGAGTGAGCCCCTGAGGGAGCGAGCAAGAGCGAGCCAGCGAGGTGCATTGGGTTTAGCAAGGCTGTCTCAAAACCAAAATGGCCACAGGGTGAACTTCAGAAAGGTCCCAGAACCAAAGACAGGAGGGATGGAGGAGGAACCCCTGAGGAGGGTGAGGATAGAAAAAGACTTGAGAGGGCTGAAGAGGCAAGGCAGGAAGGTGCTCCTCCTGCAGCAGGGAGTGAGGCTGACCATCCTCTCCTGACACCTCCCTCCCCTGACGGGACAACACCCTGGGACTGGGCCAGCAAGGAGCAACAGATAGCCCCTCCTCGGCCGGATCCCCTCCCGGGCTCCCCTCACTAGGCAAGGCCCTGCGTCAATTTATAGTTGGATATTGGCCTCCTTCACCTTCCCTTTCTACCTGCTCCTCCACAGCCTTACCTCTCCAGATCCATTCACACTACAGTGATAAGTGGCTTAATGAGTTGTCTCTTCTGAGAAGATTTGTACTTTTCAAGAAGCAGCTCAGCGAAGCTAATGTTTAACACAGAGGGTGCAACATGAAACGTTAGACACCAGAACTAGGCCAGGGAGGGCCGAAAATCACAGCCCAGAGAATTCTGTCACCTCTCCCCAGGCCCCGGTGAAACCTGCATGTGACACCAGGTCCTCTGCTGACAACTCTTTCTGTATCTTTAGTCACAACCCTACCCCCAACCCCCGCCAGGCCTCCTTCCTAAAAAATGCCCTAGCCCTTCTTGGCGGCGGGGCGGGGTGGGGGTGGGGGGGCGCTGCAAGGCCCCCTTCTGCAGCCTCCCATCTGTTTCTCCTTTTCTGTCTCTTTGAGTTTGTACCAGGTTATGGCTAGAGAGCTGTAGCTTCTGAAAGCAAGTAATGAAGTGAGACCGCAAAAGGGACAGCTTGATTGCTCCTTTGATGAGAGGGCCATTCTTCTAGCACATGGAACTGCAGAAAGCATTTGAAGGCGTTACATGACCTTCCATCCAGCCCATAGGACAACGATATAATTAACTTGCTTACCCACCCGCTTCCCCTGAAAAAGATTTAGAACTCTGGTCTATGGGCATATTTACGGCCAGTATTCCTTGGAATAGAGAGTTGTTATTTTCCATGAGAATTGCAAACATCTTTATGTTTATTTTAAGCTGTCTAGTCTCTGCATTCGAAATTCTTTAAGTACTAGTTATGGCTTATCTGGGATTTAAGAACAAGAAAGAAGCTACTACTCTGAAGTGCACTAAATAACGTAATATGTAACCTCCAGCTGGGTAAAGAAATTGTAAAGCTAAAGAATTCAATTTAGTTTCCAACTCCCTCTGGGCTATGTAACCTTACGTACCTTTGAGGCAAGTTTCAAAATTCCAGCAGGGCTGAACTGGAATATTTTTTAAATCATTGCTTGAATTAAATGGAGATGAGGTCCCTAGGATTCCATAGAAGACAGTCCAAGGTTATACAATAGTTTTCCCACAAGGAAATGTATTGATCCAAGAAACAATCCACCTCTAAACGAATGGTCTCAATCTATTGGAGAATCCCAAGAAGTCACTTTCCCCCCAACCCGGCTTCTTAATAGAGCCCCAATGGCCCATTGTCCATTATCATTGGAGCTTAAAATTTTAAGCTTATTTAATATTTTCTGTACAGACTTGCTCCAAGATGCCTCAAATGACCCAGATGCTGCTGTCACAATCCACTTTGGGTTGGTTATCTGGGAAATTCCCAACACAGCAAATTGAGGACAAAGACAAAATTCTTTCCGACAGTCATGTGGAAGGAGAGAAGAGGACTGTCCTGTCCCACAGGGCTGGCGCTGTAATTTGTATCTGTACTACAAGCCTAGCTAAGTCACGCTGCCTCTGAAAGTTGCCTAATGAAGTGGCCAGAAGTGGAACAAAAACAGGCCTGCCCTCCTATGCCTAGAACGTGGTTGTGAATACCTCTCTTTAGGAGAAGAGCTAAAAATATTTTCAAAGTGATAGTAATGCCTTGCCCTGAGCACAAACCTACAATAAATAATCTACATTACTATAACTCCCGCACTGCTGCTTATGGCATACGAGATGTGTTCACATACGTTTTCTTATTCAATCCTCATAACACACCCATGAGGGCAGATATTCGACCCCTATTTTACAAAGTGGTTGCACAAGGTCATACAACTATTGAGAAGTAAAGCTCAGGTTGAAACCAACAGATTCTCATTCTGATTCTTGGTTTTGTGTTGCTTTTATTACTCTGCGTTGCTTCCCAACCTGACTTTGCAGTAATCTCCTTAAGAAATCCAGAGTCAGGGGCTAGAACTGTCTACTATACCACAGAGGATAGAGTTAACCAAAGGAGGGAAGAGAGTTGGCTGGATATGAAAAAAAACCCTTAACGGCCAAAGCAAGTTATATTTCTAGATTGTCAGAAGAACAATTTGCCTTAAGGAGTGAGCATTCACTCTCTGTTATATGCTGGGACTCAATACAGATTAGGTGCTGGCAGAGAGTTGCAAACTTGAAGACCAACCAAAATAAGATCAATGGCTTAGGCGTTCATTTTAGGGCATACATTTTAGGATTCTGTAAGATTGTGTGGTTAAGGATACTTCACTGGATGGATCTTAGGAGATAGGACTGGACTAGTCACAGTGGACCAGCCAGATTCAAAGGAGATAGGGATCCTATTATTTGCTTCTAATCTTATCTTTATGATGTGCAGGATAAAGCCAAACCTAGAAATTTCTATTAAAGGCTAACCCAGAAATTTTTACTGCTTGAGATTTTTACATTATTTCAGGCAACTGTATTCTTAGGGAATGTTAAGGCAATTATTTTCTAATAAAAAAAAAAACTTTGTAAAGTATAATATGCATACAGAGAAGTGCACATATTATAATTACATGACTCAGTTTTCACAAACCACACACTCTATAATCAGCAGCCAGGTCAAGAATATTATCAGCACCCAGATTCCCCCTATCTTTTCTTTAATCAGTACTCTTCCCCCAAGGGTCACCTCTCTCCTAACTTCTAGATTTGACCCTTCCCTCTAAAATAAACAAACTAACCTCCTGTTAAAATACTTCATTTTGAAGCACTTCTCATCTGTGTAAAAGATTAGAGAAAACCTCAAATAATTACCAGTTTACAATAGAACACTATAATAACAATCCAGTCTGGGTAGTAGAAGCACGTAAGACCTATTTTCTAAGGCTTTTTATTCTTCATAGAGACCACAGGGGAGACTCAGACACGCCGTATTTGGAGACAGTCAGGCCTGACATCTGAATCTTCAACTTTGTCTCAGAAAGAATTCTTTTATAAGACGATAAGCAAGAGTAAATATTTTCAGACCATTTCAAGAAATGCTTTTGAAATCTCTCCTATAGGAGATTGGGTCAAGCTCTCTATTTCTATCTGTCTTCATTCTTTCTGTTAAAATCTTGATCTATTGTTCAGCACAAGGATTATTCTCCTGTCAAACCCAGAGCTACATACGTGTTGTTAGAAAAGTAGTTAGTATTCAAGGCACCAGGAGAAGCCCTTTCTAAATTAAATGAAATTTCAGTGTGGTTATATAATACCAAATCAGATTGTCTGATTTTAACAGAGATTTGGTTAAACTCAATTTTATATGTAATTTTCTATTTGTAGAAACTAATAGAAGGAAATTGTAATAGACATGAAAGAGAACAGGAATCTTATAGAGTTTGTCATATTCTGTTATGTATTAAAATGATAACACTGATTTCATGGTCCACTATTTCATTAAATTTCCTGCTGTCATTAATGCTTTTATAATTAAAATAGCCTCAAATTTAATTCAGAACTTACTACATATTTACAACTTTCCCCTACCACTTGGCAATCAGATTTTAGAGGGTTTTCCCCTTAAAGGGATGTGATTAACCTTTGCCCCAGAGCCTGCATTTGATTTTGGCAGTCCAAAGAAACAGGAAAGAAGAGCTTATTCAATGGGAATTTTGCATAAAGTATTTCCTAGTAGGTAGGACTATATATCAAATAAGGTTTGGTGTGCTTTAAGGGATTTCCTTTTGAATTATTAGTCTGTTGGGGGGCTATCTTTTCATTGAATGCACCACTGATTCTCAACCTTTTGAAGTTGACATCTTATTACATGTATGTGTATGTGTGTATGTATAAACATATTATATATGATACACATACATATATGTTTCTCTTCTCTATTCACCTATGATATTTCCTTTATTATAAATATTTGTGTATCTTTTCATTGAATGCAGCACTGACTCTCAACCTTTTGAAGTTGACACCTTATTATATATATGTATATGTGTGTATGTATAAGCATACTATATATAAACTTATGTTTATGTATGTATGTGTGTATATATGTATATATAATGCATACACATACAAATACATACACATAGTATGTAGCTACACACACATTTACGATAGAGGAAATATCACAAATGAATAGAGAAGGGAAACATATATATACGTGTTTATATATAGTATGCTTATACATACATATAATAAGGTGTCAACTTCAAAAGGTGGGGAGTCAGTGCTGCATTCAGTATACACATGTATGCATTTGTGTGCGTCTTCTCTCTCCAGTGATCTGTGATATCTCCTTTGTTATAAATTACATTCTGTGTATGGGTAGATGGATGGATCAAAGATGATAGACAGATTCTGATTCATTTCTCTGAATTCTTGTGCCAGTTCCAAATAGCTTAGTGATGCTATTAAGTATCAGTTAAAACTAATAATAGCCAACATTTATTGAGTGCTAAGTTCCAAGCTTGTTGCTAAGTGCTTTAATCTGTACAACAACCTTACAAAGTAGTTGCTGTCACAAGCCCCATTACACACATGAGAAAGCTGAGACTTAGGGAAGTCACATGCCTTGGCCAAGCCCCGCAGTTATAAATGACAGAGCCAAGGCTCAGACTCAGCTCATTCTAACGACAAAGCCACATCATTATCCACTCTGCTGCTATACTGCCACCTTCATTCTCTTAACCTCTGTGCTACTTACCTTTCTTCTCTTTTCCCTAATTTTGTTGATAAACTCTTTGGTGTACTCTCCCATATTAACTTTGAATTAAGTAGTAATATTTCCAAGCATCCTATTTGAATTTTGATTAGAGTTGCGTTTAATCTATAAAAATATTTGAGAATTATTTTTTCATAGATATTTAATCTTTCCATGCAAGAGCATGGCATTGTTTTCTATTTGCTTGTCTCCATTTTTAATGTTAACAAAATATTGCATTTTTCTTCATAGAGGTCAAAAGTACTTTTTCATAAATTACCCTAACATACTGTATTTTTATTGTGCTGATAGCAACATCTCTTTTATTATGGTATTAAATATCTATTATGGTGATTGTCAAGAACCATGCAGGGTCTGAGATTTTACACTAACAATAAGCTAACATGCCAGCCTGTTACTGTTTCATGAATGCTGGCAGAAGACACAAGAATCCTGGGTCAGAAAAAGAACTTTATTATTCACATACAAGCAGCAGCCAGAGTGTCAGCAGGATGCTCATGTGGCTTCTCCATCTCACTATGGGGATGAAGCAAAGGCCCCATCATGGATGCCTGCACGCACAGAGGGCAGTATTTCCAGGAGGAGAACTCTGAGATGGGGTATTCTCCACTTGAATAGTGAGCAGAAATAAGCTCACTCTTTGCCTGGGTGGAAATGTTATCTCATCCTTCAAAGTAGTTCGCTACAAACACAAGCCTGAGAGATGGCCAGGGTAAAGAAGAATCAGGCCAGAGCCTTGAATTCTTTGCACATCCAGAGTATGCACGGACACTTGGGGCTGATGGCAGATTGCCTCTCACAAAAGGTATATATGAATGTTCTTGGGTTTTATGAACTCGTCTTGTATGCAGCAACTTTATTGAACTCTTACTTTGAATGGCTTCTCAATTGATTCTTTTGGATAAGGTACAATCATTATTTCCTTTGTATATATATTTTTAAAAAATTATATGTCAGTACGGTCAAATAACATGATCAAAGTTACCTAGATAATAAATTCTATATCTGGAAGTTAAACACCGCTATTCCAATTTCACATGCTTAATCTTTTCAAGATAAATTATATGTTTATTTTATTTGAAAATGTATTTGTTTATAATAGCATTTACATTACATATAGTATTGCCATCATCTATTTATACATGTGTCTCTGAACTTAGATTCTAAGCTCTTTGAACAGAGGCTGAGTTTATTCATCTTTGCAGCCCTGGTGTCTCGTACAGGTCCTGGAGTGGGCCAGCATAGATATGGATGGACGGATGGATGGGTCATTGGATCAATGCACATATGACTGCATCTTTGCTCTACATTTTCAGTATGTCTAAGAGTACTTCTTTCTTTGCCAAACATTTTCCAACAAAATTATCTGTCTAAATTTTATTAGATTTTTTCTGGATAAACAGAAAGTACCAGCATGAATTTCTAAAGTAGCGTGGCAAAGGTTAATTGATTTGTTTGATTTTAATGAAGACTATAATGTGAGATGGGGCTGATATATCTGAGTCCTCACTTTCACTTTTATTTAAAAGAAAAAGCAAATTCAGCATATTTTAAGCACCATCATTCTTAGCTTTTATTTCCTGAGCACCCACAGCATTTATATAAAACAAAGACCAAAAGGGCCAGCCCCCTTGGGGGCCGCCCGGTGGCGCAGCAGCTTAGTCCGCGCTTGGCAGCCCAGGGTTCGCCGGTTCGGATCCCGGGCGCCCGCCGACACACTGCCTGTCAGCCATGCCGTGGTGGCATCCCATATAAAGTGGAGGAAGATGGGCACGGATGTTAGCCCAGGGCCAGTCTTCCTCAGCAAAAAGGGGAGGATTGGCGACGGATGTTAGCTCAGGGCTGGTCTTCCCCACAAAAAAAAAAAAAAAAAGGGCCAGCCCCCTCAAAGACTTTACAATTAGCCTGAGTCCAGTCCTGATGTGTACCGCCAAAGTGAGTTCTCAGAAATGCGCATCTGATCATGTCACTTCTCTTTTTAAGGAGGAAACACACACACACATGCACATTCACATGCACATACACAAACACACACATCTTTCAGAGGTTCTCCTTTGCCTTCAAGATACAGTCAAATTGCTTGGCAAGAAATCAAAACCTCTATCATCTGCCTACTTCCCAAGCTTTGCCACTCAGCATGATATTCCTCTAATCCTAAGCTTCAACGATGTCAAAATGATTGATGTTTCCCAAGCAAGTCCAGGCCTCCAGGCCTTTGCATACCCTGCTTCTTCTATCTGGAACATCTCTCCTTGCACCTTTCCCTGGCAAATATTTAATCTTCTTTCAAGATTCATTTTGGGCCTGGCCCCTTGGCCGAATGGTTCAAGTTCCATGCACTCCGCTTCAGCAGCCCCAGTTCATGAGTTCAGATCCCGGGCGTGGACCCACTCCACTCCCCAGTCATGCTGTGGCAGTGTCCCACATACAAAACAGAGGAAAACTGGCACAGATGTTAGCTCAGGGCTAATCTTCCTCAAGCAAAAAAATTAAAAATGGAAGATTGGCAATGAATGTTAGCTCAGGGCGAATCTTCCTCAGGAAAAAAAATTCTTTTCAAATTCCACATTTCATAGAAAGCTCTTCCTGAATACTCCTCACAGTAAACTAACCATACTCTTTTTTATGTCTCCATTAAACTCCAATTATACTTCACTTGGAGCATCCTTAATACTTTGTTATAATTACTAATTTGCAAGTCTAAGCATTCATACATGTCTAATTCATTGTTTTATCTCTGGAGCCTAGTGCAGGACCTGGCATATGGTAGATACGTGTAACTATTAGCTTTTCTTCCTCCCCTTACCCTTCCCTTCACAGCCAAAGTCTTATTATGAACAAAAGTATTCATGAGCTTTCAACTCTAGACCCACCTCCTGCAAAAACATGTGAGGAACTGGCATCTTAATGTTGCTCAACATGTTCTGTTAACGGTCTTCAGTAACCAGGAAGCTAAAGAAAAAGGCGTTATATACTATATATGAGAACACAGATCCTAGGAGTGTGGGGGGACAGATATCCACATGTATCACAGGAAGGAGAGCATCGATGATTGCACAGAAGCAGGGCCAGCCTTGGGTGGATATAGCGGTACACTTCCAGATACCCCTTGGAGTACTGGGGGCTGATGGCTCGGCTGAGCCCCTCTCTGGAAAGTACCATCATTCTGGAGGGGCGTCCCAGTTCCTGAGCTCTCTGTGGGATTGGCTGAGGACCTCTTCATTGCTCCAAATCACTTCCTTCACTTCCCCACAGGGGTTGCTCCTATGAGCACTCTTCAATAAACTTCCTGCCTGAAAATAAATCTCTGTCTCAGAATCTATTTCCTGAAGAACCCCAGGTCTTCTAAAGTGACAGAATTTTACTTTTGTGGGCCTATGGAAAGTGCCCTATTTAAACTATTTCTTCCATTGCTTTTTGTTTTGAAGACTTTGGAATATTTTTAATTCTGTTGTCTAAATGCTTCTGGGAGTGATATCTGAACCTGCTATGAGCTAAAACAATGAAATGAATGAACAGATGGACCCTATGTTTTTAAACATTTTGTTTGTTTGTTATTTATCAACAATATAAGTCCCAATCATAACTTCAATTCAACGTGAGTGAACCAGTGTTAAAAAATGAGATGACATGCTTATTACCAAAAAACAAAGAAACTTGATTTTTTTTGTAGCTTATGCACTTTTATTGCAAAGTAAATATATAATGTTTAATCCTGGTTTCTTTCTCAGATATTAAAAGTAGCATATGGATTCCTGTTGTTACCTTCATGTGCCCCAAGAACACAATCTACTGTAATCTCTTTTTTTTTTTTTTTTTTTAGAAATAAGGTAATTAAGGAAGAAAGGAATAGAAGCCAAAATGATGACATTTCCATCCATGATTATCACACCTACAGGTAAATTGAACTAACCCGCTGATTTAAAAGAATGCGTGTGTTCTTTTTAATTAATTAATTAAGCGATCTCTTCTTTGGCATAAACTGGCTCTTTTTCAAACCAGCAAAATCTTGAAGCCAGAGAATCAGTATCAACTTGTTGACTTTCATAAACATTTGAAGTGCCAGAAGCAAAACAAGGAATTCTGTAATGGTTTAGTGAAATTGTATTAATAAAGACGGCTTTTGATGAAGGCACATTCTCCACTGACACAGCCAACTTAGAGCAAAACTGTGAGGTAGGCAAACTGATTTTGGAACCCTCCAGTGCCTTTTGAAAAATCACTTTACTCACCTCTACCAACATCTTCGTTCTCCCGAAGACCCTGTATAGTTCTGCTACTCTGCCCTTCCTTTCTTCCTAGGAAGACAAATCAGACAGGCAAGCATGTCTGGGAGTCTGTAAGAAATTCCCAAATCATTCAAATACTTAAGAAGCTTTTTTATACATACAGATGCAGGTTCACTTCCTTAGATATTCTGCATCCCCCCACCACCCCACCATGTCTGGGGTGAGGCCCGGGAATCTGCATGCTTAACAAGTATCCTGGGCACTGGGATGATCAGCTAGCTTTGGGAACCACCAATTTGAGAATTTCATTCTTTCCAAGTGTTTGAAACTTCATGGGTAGGCTTTCCAGAGGACTTTGACTTTTAAAGCGCCTCCTAGAGAAAGGCAATGCTTAACTCAAAGAAATAAATCAGAGCAAAAAGCAGGAAAGATATTGGGGGCTATTGGACAATCCATGCCCAACTTATCAAGTCAAACCCACAGAAATTATCTATGCATCGGCCCTTTGAAGTCCACTGAGGTCATTTGTGCCTGTCTGACGAACCCTAAGATGAAGGAAAGAAGAGACTGGCTGCCCCTCTCTCCTTCCTCCCCCCAGCTCTCTCCCTCGCTCTGTCCTCATCCTCTCTCTCTCTCTCATTTCAGAGATTTATGTACTAGCCCTTTCCTTTATGAAAAAGAAAAAAATAATCATCACAAGATGCTGTAATTTATAAAGGAATCCAAAGGACAAAATTAAGCTAAAGAGCTCAAAATTAAACTGTATACGTAAGGACAGGCAACCCAAAACGGCCCGGTTATAAAGAACCGCCTGAGGAGGCGGCAGCCACTTCCTAATGACTAACACCAGGCGAGTGACTCCCATGCTCTGAAATTGCGTGCGCGCGTCCTCGCTGCCCACGCTCGGATGCAAGCAAACAACACAAGGTCTCGGAACCAGTTGTTAAAAATAAACCACAAGCTCTCAGAGGAAAGACAGTTTTTGCAGTGAGGACGCACCATTTGGCCTTCGGCAAGGAAGCACTCAGGCCCCTGCACTGAGACCAGCCTCGGGGGGCACAATTGGCCCAGCCCTCCAACCAGCCCTCCAGATAAACCCAGCCAGAGATTGCTGCCTCGGAGCCTGAAAGGGATGACGCACAAAGATGCGAGCGATACTGTCCAGTTCCCTGTGTGGTAGTCATTTTGCCTCAAGATTTTAAGGAGACAAAGCCAGCCCTCATGGGGTTGGGAGTCAAGCACCTGTAATTTTCTTGCGTTTGACACATGGGTTCAATAAAAGTCCCCACAATTTTGCAAGGATATTTTTCTCTGCATCTTGAGCCCATGGGTAGTTTAAGGGAAGATTAATCCAAGGGCTTGCTGTATTATACTTACCTCGTTAAAATACTGCACTGGAAGACATGTTTAATACCCAAGAATCCCGCTGATCCTCCTTATTAAGCTCTTTAAAGGAACTCTTTAAACAGTGAACAGAGCTGAATATTACAGTTTTCATTTACATTCAAGATTCACTTCACTGCCAGCGTGCTTACAGTCGAGGTGAGATGATACCTGAGGACATTGACACACAGGCTCTGCACTCTCTCTGTTATCCTGAACTTTCCAAAGATAGAGAAAAGGGAGGGATCTGTAGGAAGAGAAAAACAGCTGACCTGCCCTACCTTTCTCCTCACACACACCATCATACAGAACAGAAACCAAAATAGCAACTTTTTATGAAGTGCTTATTATGTGGTAAGCATTGTTCTAACTCAGGTAAACTAGCAATATTATGAGGTGGGTGCATCTGTTTTACAGATGAGGAAACTGAGGCAAGTAATTTGCCCAGAGCCAGTAAAGTCCACCGTGTGGTCATTCATCAAATCTCTCCCCACAGCACTTCTAGTCCTGGAAGACTCTGCCTAGCTCGTCTTCAGCATGCTCATCCCTTCCTGAACTTCAACATCTCACCCCTGTGCTCCCTCTTCCGTCTTAAAACCATGCACGATCTAAAGTGGAGTCACTCGTTATAGCAGCAAGAACTTTCCTTGGCTTCAGAAGAACCTGCTCCTTTCCTGACTTGACCACTTTTTCCTGAGCCATCTTGGGCAAGTCTGAGCTTCCCCATTCTCCTTTTTAAAGGGGTTGTTATGAAGCACATGGGTGATAACGTATGTGAAAAGCAAACTGTAAATTGTAAAATGTTGACCAACATTGGTCATAATTATTAATAAAATGTGAGACATATTCAATAGCAATGAAAGAAAACACTACTGGTTCTGACACAGTCAATATATTTGGTGGAAGACCAGGTTATGTTGACAATTGAATAAGGCAATAAAACAGACTCGGATATAAATATATTTCTAGGACTCAAAGTTAGTAATATTGAAAGTAGGTAATAAATAAATCTTTGTGATCATCATAAGTTATATCTGTGTAATATTTTACTGTTTATAGAGCTCTTTGGTGATGGTGTTTATTTTATTACATAAAGTTATGTAATATGGGCAGGGGATTGTCAAGTGGAGTGTGTGAGCCAGGGAGATGATTGCTATGGGCAAACGTGTCCAGATAAACAGTCACTGCGGTGGCCTAATTACAGGTCCTCAGGGGGGCCTGCGCGCCTGGAGAAACCTGACTTCTTGAAATATTATAGTGAGGGATGAAAGTGATGGGGGAATCTCAGAAATATTTCCCCATCCTCACTCCAAGCCCTCATTTTCACATGTTTTTGAGAGAGAGGTGTCCTCTAGCAACTGTATGTGTCTTAATTCTTGTTGTCTGTGTAACTCAGAAATCACCAGGCTGAAGACAAAGGCACGGCAAGTTCACATTTGGTTTTCCAGGACTCTTTACATGTAGACTTACGGATGTTTGCACAGGAGAAGGGATTTCACTAAAGGCCACTGGGAAAAGAGGATTCATCCCATGATGGGAAGATCATATATTTTAGAGGGCACAGGCTCAAGCCTGCTTCCTGAATCCTCTCGAGGACCTCTAGGGCTTAGAATAAGAACTAGAATTGCAAGCGTAATCAGTTAGGGTGTTTTCAGCTGCCAACATCAGAACACCCAAGTAAAAGGTGTGGTTTAAACAGGACAGATATTTATAATCTCACATAATTAAATGTGTCTGATACATAATCGACTCTACAGAAGTGTTAGCTGCTATTATTACTGGTAATAATAATAACTATTACTATTATTGCTATCATTATGACAAGAAAGTCAAGGCAAGGACGTTCCGAGGTTGGTGCAACAGCTCAGGGACCCAGGTGCTTTTCTTCTTTGTGCTTTGGCAGTTACAATGTGACATTGATGCCTCCCCCTCATGACCTCAAAAAGGCTGCAGAGGTCACATGCAGACAAACCATATTCAGAAAATAAAAAGGGGGTGCTTTCTCTTTTCTAAGAAGAGAAGCCTTTCCCCGAAACCCTTAGCAGACATCTCTTTGGGTTTCTTGGGCCAATATTGAGTTACTTGCCTATGCATAGTTGTAAGAGAGGCAGGGAGAAGAGTCACTGGCACTTTCTGTAGTAGAAGAGCTTGTTCAATAAGGAAAGGGGAGAGAGAATCTCCTGGAAAGGCAAATAATGGTGTCAGCCACCCATAATATTAGGCTAGTTCTCCCACTAGGCACTTCTCAGAAAGGGTGAGGAGCTATCAGTCCTGTACCACTGGGCCTTTCTCTGGAGGTAGGGAATGCCTAAGAGAGAAGGAGATGCTATTGGATGACTTGAGGTTGGCATAAGGAGCTTTCTAACTTGGAGTTAGTCTTTTCCCTTCTGCCTATGTTAGAAAAAGACATTAGGAGCCTGAATAAGGGCTGCCACCCACTCCCCTGGCAAGAGATCAATGTAATATGAGGAGCAGACCTCCTTGGGAAATGGCAACTTCTGTAACGGAGGCTCCTGGAAGGAGAGCAGACCACTTCCAGCACAGCATCTGCCGGAGCCTGTCACACAGACAGCCATGCAGCCAGAGCAGGGACACCAGGAAAGAGGGACTCAGCAGGAAGCCACTGCCACTAGAGGACAGGGAATGACCAGCATCCAGCAGCCATGGGAGCACATTATGAAGAGAAAGACCATGACTACAACATTCACTGCCCCGTTGCCTGGTAAGCTCTGATGTTCGGAGAGAAAGAACAGCGCCAACCATTGATGAAATAGAAGAAATACATCAGTGTGTAGGAGAAAATGTTGTTCTGTGGATCCATCCCACTGTGGAAATGACTGGATATTGAGGCAACCTGGTTCAGACAGGTTATTTTGAGGAAGCCATTGGGAGTTGGATTCCTACAGCTTCAGAGTGAAGTGCCGTTCTAATTTATTCCCACAATACTCACCCTTAAGGGGTGTTTACCAGGGATTTGTCTACAGGCAGGCTAAGCACACTAATGGGGAATCTAGACCTTAGGGAGATCCAGGCAAGCAGTCTACTAGATGTTAGCCTCAGTGACAACTATCAGAATGTAGGAAGGACTCGGGCACTAGGCTGATGGGCATCAGAGGACATGGCCCCTGGTTGAGAACTAAGGCTCTTATATCAGATTACACCTCAACTCCCACTTATTAGCCGTATCAACTCTGGTCAATTATTTAACCTCTATAAGCCTCAATGTCCTTACAAAAAGAGAATGATGATTATACCTTCCTAAGAGGGTTGATATGAGGATTGAATGAATTAATACATGTACATTTCTTAGAACAGTACCTTGCATATTTAAATATTAGTGACTCATTATTATAGAGCAGGTGAAGAGAAAGCCTATAACTAGTCCGAAAGCAAACAATGAATAACTAACTTGACTGTGGTAAGTCAGTTAACAGAAGGACCTAACGCAAGTGGATGGGAGTTGACAAAGGAAATTTTGAGGATGCAACCTTTTTCGCCATGATGTAAATTATTTTTATTGCATTAATGGGGCTTTTGTAAGGCTACTTCCCTATGTCGGGGGTGAAAGTCAAACCTCTATAAAATGATTTGGAATGTCTCTGGGATGTGCACAGCAAAGAGGCTGAGCTGAGAGAAGCTGACCATTTGCAGTGTTAATCACAACTCCTGTGAAGGGGACAAAGAGCATTCTCTACCCGCTCTGGGTCCTTTCTGGCTGGGCTACAAATTAAACTGACATGAGGCCAAATAGCAGGAGAAAATCAAATAGAGCTTTATAACATGTATATATGGGAGAGACCCGGGGAAACTGAGTATGTCTTGACAAAGTGGTGGAGATTCTCCTCTTAAATAGATGAATGAAGATATTGGGGGTTGGGTCAGTTATGGGAGATTACCAGAAAGGCACAGTAAGGTTATGATGCAGATTTAAGGCCTCACCTTCCACAAGGACAAGTTTCTAGAGATGAGGTCATCTGCCCCTCTTCCCAGTACAGAGAAAGAGATACCCTTACAAATGGAGATTTCCCTTACAAATGTAAATGTTTGGTAAACAGAACTTTGATAAGAATGGGTGTGGCAAAGACCCTCCCAGTCTGTTGATACCAAGAGTTATCCAAGGTGATGGCCCATCCCAGGGACAGGCCTTCCATCCCAAGTCCCTTTAGACAGTTTGGGGGGAGGGGGGTCAAAGCCTCCTTCAGAGAAAATAGACATTTTTGAGGTGGCCAATTCTGATCCCCCACACCTGCCAACCTGAATGGAGACAAGACACATGTGCTATTTAAATTCCCTTCTGTTACCTTGAGGAGCAAGATCTTGTAATGTAAGGGTGCACATGGAAACGAGGACAACACGGAGTATCCATGGAACCTGAGAAGACCTGAAAGATTAGGCCTCCTGGAGAAGGAACGAAGCTCCATGAACTGGGAGATGGCTTGGGATCCAAGGCAGTTCTAGATCCCAGTTACCTTGTCAGCCCCAGAAGTTCATAGAGTTCCACTCGTATAATGAGTCAGCTTGTTACTGTCTCTCTTTGTACCCCTCCTGCTGCTGCAAACAACTACCTGTGTCATCTGGTTTCCACGTGCTCATCAC
Source organism: Tapirus indicus (assembly GCA_031878705.1). Taxonomy (NCBI): domain Eukaryota; kingdom Metazoa; phylum Chordata; class Mammalia; order Perissodactyla; family Tapiridae; genus Tapirus; species Tapirus indicus. The sequence goes on from CM062935.1 coordinate 33,775,260, forward strand.
TTTGGTTTACTCATGACTTCTGCTTACTCACAACTTCTGTTATTCATGATCTTTCGTGGCCCTTCTGCCAATGGCTTTGTTGCCTTCATTCTCTAACTCTCTTTTCAGAAATTCTGATTTGTCCAATTTAATCCTCATTGTTCTGGTTAAACAAAGCTCTTGCTCCATGATCTTGCCACTTATAGATTGCCCTTGGCTGGATGTCCACATTTGGTCTACTTAGCTGTGGGAGACCAGAATTTGCCACCCCAAGATGTATCTCTTTGGCATGAGGATTTTTTGGGGCTGGTTATTTTTTTAAAAACTGCAGACATGGGAGAAGCTCTGAAAACCAAGTAGAAGTTACCCTTTGTAAGAGACTTTTACATTTGTAAGGCAAATCTCCCTTTGTAAAGGTGTCTCCCTCTCTGTACCAGGAAGAGGGGGATGACCTTATCTCTAGAAAGTCTTATCAGTGCAGAAGGTTAGGATTTAAATCTGCACACTCTTGTTTACTGTGCTTTTCTCATAATCCCCCATAGCTGACTTCCCTAACCCCCAATATCCTGCTTTGTCTTTCTATTTAAGAGGAGAACCTCCGCCATTTTGTTGAGAAACTCAGTTTCCCTGGTCTCTCCCATGTATACATGTTATACAGCTTTGTTTGATTGTCTTCTGCTATTTGGTCTCGTGTCAATTTAATTTGTAGCCCAGCCTGAAAGGACCCAGAGTGGGTAGAGGACAGTCTTCCTCCCCTTCACAGCCATGGCCAAGAAGACAAGGTTGCATGGTGCCAACAGGAACATATTTGCTTAAAGAAATGCCTGGAACCTTTCTTCAGCAAGGAAGGAAGGTGGCCTCCAAAAGAGGACCTTAGACTTTGCAGGCATTCTGAAGCTTGATCTATCCTCTGCAGCAAGTATCTCAAACTAGAAACTAGAACTGGGTAGGAAGAAATCATCTAGAACCTTCAAACTCAGAAAAGGTTTGAGTTTTAATCAAGAAAAGACTTTGGCACTTGATTGGGCATAAAAGGACATTCAGAGGGCCAGGAACACAGACAATGATCAGACTATACCAAGCCAAGTCACCTAGGACACTAGGAAGGAGAAAAGCCATACTTTGGTACCAACTTTGTGTTAGAATAAAGACCTTTGGGGGTTTAATAAAGCATGTCAATATTTCTATTGGAATAGTAAATACTAAAGCTATAATTCAGAGAATTTATTGAGGTTTTTATTTTTAGCACACATTTTAAAATTTTTTTATTCTTTACTTTTTAAGAGTCATTTGTAGAAATTACAGCTTGTCTTAGCAACACCAAAGGATGGGCCAATGTAAGGGAAGAGTGGTGCATGCCCAACGTGACAGCCACAGGGAGAAGGTGAATCCCAGGACCTGTGTCTCTCACCCTAGAATTTGTTCTTTGGTCTCTCACCCTAGAATTTGTTCTTTGGGGATCCTATTTGTTTTGGTTTTTGTTTTACACAGCCAAGAGTGGCCTAAGGAAACACAACAATTAAATGTACTGTGGTATCCTGGATTGGATCCTGGAACAGAAAAAGGCATTGGATAAAAACTAAATAAATCTGAATAAACTATGGACTTTAGTATATAATGTATCAATATTGGTTCATTAATTGTAACAAATGTACCATATTAATGGAAGATGTTAATAATAGGGGAAATTGGTGTGGGGGCGGTGGGGAGAAGCACATGGGAACTCCCTGTACTAGCTGCTCAATTTTTCTGTAATTCCAAACTGTTCTAAAAAATAAAATATATAGGGGCCGCCCGGTGGCGCAGCGGTTTAGTCCGCGCTTGGCAGCCCGGGGTTCGCAGGTTCGGATCCCGGGCACTCGCCAACGCACTGCCTGTCAGCCATGCCGTGGCGGCGTCCCATATAAAGTGGAGGAAGATGGGCACGATGTTAGCCCAGGGCCAGTCTTCCTCAGCAAAAAGGGGAGGATTGGCAACAGATGTTAGCTCAGGGCTGGTCTTCCCCACAAAAAAAATAAATAAATAAAATATATTGAAAAAACAGACCCATCCCTAGCAATATGTAATTTAGACACTTATCCAGTCCACTTGAATGGCAAGTGATTTAGGACACTGCAAATAACCCATACTTCTGTATAAGAATAAAAGATGAATTACGCAATGGAGGACATTATTAGAGAAAATGTTAAGATCATCATTTGTTGGGCCACCAATTGACCTTGTCAACAATCAAGTATCCAAGCTGTCATCCTTTACTCTTCAAAATGCACCCTTAACTTCCTAACAGAAAAACTTAATCAGGAGAAGCAGCGCACTGCAATTCTAATGCCATGATTCTGAGCTTCAAATCTTCACATGATGAGCTACTTGACTTAAAAAAAATAAGAGTAGAAAGTGCCAAACAGGTGGTACTTGACAGAGGGCTGGAACAGAACAGCGAGTTCCTCTAATGAGAAGGCTTCTAACAAGAGCCGTTTCAGACATAATCAGCTCAGGAAAGAATCTCGGCAGAACAGAATGAACATTCTAATTCAATTTATATTATTATATTGATGATGCATTTATATAGTGCTTTTTTTGCCAAGGCTGCTAAGCACATTAGGCTAAGTTCTGCACAACAGAATTCAGAATATTGAGAAGGGGAGCTGCACTGTAAAATTCCTCACCTTCAAAAGTCTTTAAGGGAATCCACAAAACCACACTTTGGGGTAGATATAACTTAGGAATTACAGCTGCCTCAGGAGAAACATTTGTTAAGATTTTACTTCTCATTTTTTTCAACTGGTTCTTGAAAGAGACCTGCCACACCAATTTCCCAGTCTTCATGGTCAAGGTTGGAAAAGTGAAAGCCCAGTTTGGTGTTGGACGTGCTGGTGAGCCTCTTATAGAGGCTGTGGATGCTGGTGAACTGATGATGGCGGCCTATTCAGAGTCCACTATTGCTGCCCTACCTGCTACTTGTTCGGAGAACACCCTTCTGTCTTTATCAAAGCTATCACAATGAATATAAACTCACTCCAGTCCTGGGGTAAAAAGGATTTTTATTTAAAAAATAAAACAGACAATTTCATAGATGTCCTAAAAGCCAGAAATGAAATAGAGTCAGACCACATAGGAAGAGGAACTGGGGGTTTGACAGTAAGACTACACCTTCCATTCCTCAATAGGCCCCTCGGTCATTCTCAGCTCTGCTCCTCTGGCCTCTGCCTCTGCCCCGTGCCCTCACTGCAGGCTGGCTTTCAGGGCTGATTCAGGGTCTCTTTGCTCTCCCATAGTTCAGCACACGTGTGGCTTTGGCCTGTCACAGCACCAACACTTGATCCCGTTCTGCATGACCTCTCAGTTTAGGCACTCGTCACCTGGCTTTGCCTTTCAGTGTCTCAATTCCAGATCCCCAGGGGGAATGTCCAAGACAGATGGAGTCCTGTGACATATGGTATGCCTACTTCTTCCAGGGTAAGAAGGTAGGAAGGTAGGAAGAATGTAGTGGGGAGGGTAGGTCTCTAAGAATGGAATGTGAGAAGGGCAGAAGAAATTGGTTTATCAATGTCCCCATCTCCCCCTTTAAAACTTAATGTTTCTATTATTATATTAATAACTTGTAATCTTTATAGAAAAACAGGAAATTAAAACAAGCAAACACATTTTTAAATATGTGTAATCCCAGGGAGGCCCAGTGGCATAGTGGTTAAGTTCACACTCTCTGCTTTGGTGGCCTGGGATTCACAGGTTCAGATCCTGGGCGTGGACCTACACACCACTCATCAAGCCATGCTGTGGCAGCATCCTATATACAAAATAGAGGAAGATGGGCACAGATGTTAGCTCAGGGCCAATCTTCCTCACCAAAAAAAGTGTGTGTGTGTGTGTGTAATCCCAAATATAACTACTGCAAACATTTTAGCACAACTTTTCAGATTTTTTTTTGAGGAAGATTGGCCCTGCACTAACATCTGTTGCCAGTCTTCCTTTTTTTTCTTTTTTCTCCCCAAAGCCCCCAGTACATACTTGTGTATCATAGTTGTAGAATTGTAGCTCTTCTATATGGGACACTGTCTCAGCATGGTTTGATGAGTGGTGAGTAGGTCTGTGCCCAGGATCCAAACTGGCAAACCCCAGGCTGCCGAAATGGAACCCACAAACTTAACCACTATGCCTCCAGAATTTTTTAAATTCTGTATTTATATGTACGTATTTATAGACATGCTAATATTTTTAACAAAAGTAGGATCGCTTTGTACACACTACTTTAAAATCTGCTTTTTCACTTAAAAATGTAAGTGAATGTATCGGATGTATATCCATGCCCATGAATATAAGTCAATATCTTTGTGTGTGTGTGTGTGTGTGAAGAAGACTTTCCCTCAGCTAACATCCATTGCCAATCTTCCTCCTTTTTCGCTTGAAGAAGACCAGCCCTGAGCTAACATCTGTGCCAATCTTCGTCTATTTTGTATGTGGGATGCCTCCACAGCATGGCTCATGAATGGAGTAGGTCTGTACCTGGATCCAAACTGACAAACCCAGGCCACTGAAGCAGAGAAATACAGAACTTTAACCACGTGGCCAGAGGGTCAGCCACCTCAATATCATTTTTTGTTTTTTTTTTTTGTGGGGAAGACCAGCCCTGAGCTAACATCTGTTGCCAATCTTCCCCTTTTTGCTGAGGAAGACTGGCCCTGGGCTAACATCCGTGCCCATCTTCCTCTACTTTATATGGGACGCCGCCACGGCATGGCTGACAGGCAGTGCATCGGTGGGCGCCCGGGATCCGAACTTGCGAACCCCGGGCTGCCAAGCGCGGACTAAACCGCTGCACCACCGGGCGGCCCCTCAATATCGTTTTTAACTGCTGCATAATATTCATCTTATGGATGTGCCATAATTCAACCAGGTACTTCCTATTGATGTTTAAGTCGTTTCAATCTCTTTCTTATTAACAAAATAGTCCAGTCAACATTCTTATGCACAAATGTCTGTACAAGCTCCTGAAACTTTCCTTAATATAAATTCTTTCAAGTGGATTTGCTTGGTTAAAAGGCATTACACATATGACCAGAGTATTTTGCACAAATGCGGTTCCAATATACATTTCCATGGACGCTATATCTATATGATGTGCCAGTTTCTCCATATCCTGGGTACTATCATTCTCTTTAAACTACCTCAGTTTCTCCTTAATTGGCTTATTTTCCCCTAATTTGCCATCCATGTGGCAACTCAGCCTAAAGTCATATGGGTTATAGCTCCTTTTAGACTAAAGGTACTGCATCTGTGACTCTCCGTGGCCAGATGTTTCATTTGAGAGAACATTATCTTCAGTCTGACCTTTTTCTTCCTCACTGTCTTTGTAACTTGCTAAAATATTTGTATTGAGCATCTGCCTTTCCTTTACCAGTTGGGATGAATCCAGAAGTGTAGCTTTCCTTCTCTATTTAAAGCTGTCAAATATACCATTACCAGGTTTAGCCCAGAGAATTTACTGAATATTCATTTTGGTCAAATAGTGCAGACATATCTGCTAAAAGAAATTGACAAAATTGACAGTCTGATCAATTATCTGAGGGCCTTATACTGAATCAGGCTTTGCCATAATGGTACCTGCTTTTGGTTTAGTGGAAAGCCTTATTCATTCAGCTCTCCATTTGTTTATTTATTTATTCATTTATTCATCCATATTTGCCAAGGAGAATTAAGCTATAAGTCTCTCGACTCTCTTAGGGGAGATTTTTTGATATAGTCACCCTTAGATAGATCTTTAAATATTAGGTAGTTTACCAACAGGGACAAATGAGAAACAAGTAGGTATTTATGTGACAAATTTAGGTGATCAACGATAAAATATTTTAATGATTTTTTTTTTAGTAAAAGCAAAACATGTTGATTGTAGAAATTTCTTCAAATATAAGCAAAAAACAAAAAAAATCATCTGTAACTATATAACCCAGAGGTAATCAACAGGAACACCACATTTATTTCTTTTTCTGAGTCTTTATCTTCAACATAATCCCAAATAATAGCCGCCAAAGAATCACTTCTAAAAGGGCCTTTAGGATGCAAAAGAAAACAACTTTAAAGTGGTTATTTACATAAAATGAATTATAATTAACCACTAGGAAAAAGGAACAGTCAGCATCTGGGCAGTGTAAAAAAACAGAAAGAAAGAAAAAGGAAAAGGGAAGAATGTAAGACCAGGGAGAAGTGGAAGAAACAAACTGAGAAAATTACACACAAAAGAATGGAAACTACTGGTGGTTTCTAAAAGCAAAGGATTATAGGAGAAGGGGAGATGAAGGGCTGGCATCAGAGCAGGTCCTTTTATTAATCAGGACTCTTTTAAAGGTTTCAAGTGATTAAAAACTCGATGTGAAGCAAGATGCACAGAAAAGGGGGTATTATTTGGAAGCATGGAAGTAAATGAAGGCAAGATTGAACAACCAAATTTATGCAGAGTTAAGCTGTGCCTCCTGGACAACAGGAGCCAGGGACTCACACATCACCAGGATTCCTCTAGTGCATCTCTTGTCTTTGCTTTTCTCTGTGTATCGCACGTCTCATACCCCACCGCAGGCCACCTGATACCATGTAATAGAAAACATAACTGTCAAGAGCTGGCAAGCTTCCTATCCCAAACCTTCCATAATCTGAGAGGAACTTACTTTCTTCTCTCAATTCCAGTAAGGAAAATCCCAGGGATTACTTTGATTTGCCCTCTTTGGATAATTTGTGCACATCTGGACCAATCGCCTGTGAAGAGATAGGTGATGTCAAGTCAGAACATGGCAGCTCCCTCTAGAACCACACGGTTAGAGTGGAAGGAAGAGCAGCTCCCAAGAAAGAGTGGGGCTGTTTTCAGAAGGCTCTGGACAGACAAATTAGAGATGCTCACTACTGTTCTCAAAGCAGCATGATTCCAAACCATTCAGAAGAAGTGTGAGAGAGAACAGCAGATCATTATAGCTACCTGTCTCCAGAGAAAGTGTAAAACAAGCAGGCTCCTCCAGGGGTTACCCCACTAGTGTCCGTTTGGTTTACGGGTTCCATTCAACTCCTGGCAGTAGCCATCACAACACTAGAACAGTCCCAAGAAACACTGAGCCCAGAAAGACAGATTTCTCCAATGCCAATTTAAGCATTTTCTTGCTCACGAGTCATTTACAAATCTCAAAATTTGAAACTGATCCCCTAATATAGTTCACGTAATAAGCCAACCAGTAGAGGGCATCGGTGGGCATGGAGGATTGGGAGAGGGTGGCACCTTTGTTGGGTGGAAACTCCCTTGTGTTGATCACTGTATTCCAAAGCCAAAGGGAGTTACTCATGAAGAGGTGGGGGGATGGGTAGGGAGTCGGGGTGACATTGGAGAGGAAGGGAGCCAGCCTGTGAGTCAGGTCTTAACTCTAGAACAAGAAGCCCTGGTTTTAGTGGAATGGCTCCAGAAGAATTTCATTTACCCTCAGAAAGCACAATGCACCCAAACTTGCTTTTCTTATTTTTCTTTTTTCCCAATCTCAGACTAGATGTCTTGTTTTCCCTTCATTTACCTAGTACTCTGAGTAAATGAAGTAAGATTTTGCTTCAAGGACATTCCATTTGTCTCCATTACCCAATTCTTAAAAAACAGATCATCATTCTAGTCCATCTGTCCTGCTGGATTATGATCTCCCTGAGAGCAAGGGATCTGTTCGATATAGTTTTGTATTTCTCTCTCTCCTCCCTTTCCAGGCTCCTGATGAAGTGTGGCTGGTTGGGCTCTGTATATATATGTTAAATTGAATCAATATATAATGACAAAATACTTGGACATAATAATGATGCCTACAATTAAATTAGGCTTACAACACATTCTATAAATAAGATTTTGCTAATCCACCCTTTCAGTTACTTCTTACATCTTATTCAGTTCACTTCAACCAATATTTATTGAGTGGTCTACTCTGTACAACTCATCGTGCCCAGCACCCACGACATAGGTTCAGTAAAATTAACACTACAGCTCCAAAAAGATGTACGCTCATAAAGAAAAGTTGGACTGCCTACAGAAACAAAGAGCAGGCAAACTAGAATTTAACCACTATTTGCTGTGAAGATGTGGAGGATGAAGCTGACAGCTTTAAGCTGGCTAGAGATCCCAGCACCCCTCAGCAACCTTGCATCAAGAAACCCAATAGGCTAAACCCAGCATTTTGCTGTTGCTGTTGTTGCTGTTTTAAGAAAAAGCAGAGTGAGTCAGAAGGGCCAATTTTTTCTCCAGTGTGTTCTCCAGAGAAGGGCATGGAGAGTTACTTGATTTGAAGTCACAATTAATGTGGAGCCATTGCTATATATTAACCAGATTGTTCAGGAACCGTTTTGCAGATCACTTAAAACCCCGAAACGCTTAATTGCACATTTGGACAGTTAACAGCATGGTCTAGTTTTTGTGCTTTTTTTTCCTTATGTTATTTCCTTTTTGAGAGTTTAAAGTTTCTTTTTTCATTTGGCAAAAGCAAGTTTTGTTTTGTTTTGTTTTTTTAACTCAGTGTCATATGCATTGCCAAAAAGGGAGCCCTTTCCCTTCTCTCCACATACGATGCTCCCAATGTTGAAAAATTTTCAGGAAAAAGTAGCAAAGCCAATCCAAACAAGAAGCCTAAACTCCCCAGGTCATCCAGCTCCAGAAATGCCAGGGGGTTGAATTTTTGCTTCTTAGTCATCCTGGGAGTAAATGTCACAAGCTATGACATTAAGAGTGAAGATGCAATATTCAATAGACCTATCACACATCTTTCATCGCCCCTGACAGACATGGGACCGGGGGAACGGTAAATAGAACTGTTAGTCTGACCACATCTCATTTCTAAATGCTGCCGCTACCTCCCGCGAAGGCCTGGCTTTTCTTTGCCTCGATTATATACAAAGGAACCAACAGTTCCCGCAGCCTCTCCTCCCCACCCACGTTCAGTGTGCAAAGAGATGATTATCTTCTCCTATCCTTTCATCAGAAAAAAGTAAAGAATGTCAAATACGAGTTAGAGGTTGAGATTTGTATTTTATTTATATATATAAATGTGTTATACATGCATATATATTATATATACTATATAAGTATTATGGATAATGTATAACATATATGTATATGTATGTGTATGTATATATGTATACAAACATTTTCCTCGTCTGATTACACAATGGACTGCTAGAAGCCCCTGAATTTAGGCCCTCAAGTACTTTATTTCTTCACACTATTCCTTTCCTTTTTTCCTTCACTTTCCTCCTTGTTCTCTAGCTCTCTAAGCTCTAATCCTACTGGCTGACGTTCAGCTCCTAAGCCACACCAGGATGTAGCTCTCCTCAGGGATTTCAACACACGCTTTTGCTGACTGGAACGCCCTTCTTCCCACGCCCTGCCACCAACATTTGCATAACTACTTACTACTCCCCTTCATCATTGCTTCATACCACTTCCTCAAGAAGCTTCCTCTGAGTCCCTCAGACTCTATTTGTTTTCATCTGTGAATTTCTTTTTACGTGCTTTCCTCAGATGTCTGTTAAGTAAGCGTTAGGAATGAGATACTTGAAAGCTCTAGGAAGCTTGAGCCCATGGTGGTGCTTGTCAGCTGTGGGCTTTACTGTAGAGCGATCTGACCAAATCATTTTATTGGCCAGTCCCAGGTGTCAGCATCTTTACGTAATCTGTCTGAACTGATCAGGTTCCCCAGAGAAGATTCTTCCAGCCTCCTTCCTGGCTACCAGTGTCCTGGAAACCATGTTGACCACGAGTAATGGGAGTCTCAGCATGTAGTCTGGAAATATTCACTCAATCCTTCTGTTCTCAGTAAGCACCTGTGTTCGTTTCCTATTGCTGGTCTAATAAATTACCACAAACTTTGTGGCTTAAAAGAATCAAATTGATTATCTTACGGTTTTATAGTTCACAATCTGAAAGGGTTTTTCTGGAATAAAATCAAAGTGTCAGCAAGGCTGAGTTCCGTTTTTGGAACCTCTAGGGAAAATCCATTTCCCTGCCCTTTCCAGCTTCTAGAGGCCACACATTCCTTGACTTGTGCCCTCTTCCTCTAATTTCAAAGCCAGCAACAGCAGTCAAGTCCTTCTCATGCTGCCATCTCTCTGATCCTCCTACTTCTGCCTCTCTCTTCCACTTATAAGGACTCGTGATTACATTGGACCCACCCAGATAATCTATGATAATCTCCCATCTCAAGGTCAGCCAGTTAGCAACCTTAATTCCACCCACAACCTTAATTCCCTTTTGTCATGTAACCTAATATATTCATAGGTTCTGGGGATTGGGATGTGCTCATCTTTGGTGGCCATTATTTTGCCTACTACAGCACCTCAGTCCTCAGCTGTGCCTAGGGTGTCAACAAGTCCAGAGACCTTTGGTTTTATCCTCTTCATAAACTAAATCTCCTGTTTTCTCTGTGATGGGATATAGAGGTGGTAGCAGTTAATGACTCAGAAGACTGAGGAATACGTTTTTGAGGGTCTAACTATAGTACTTCTAAAAGAGAATTTCAATGAATCCTCCCATTTTTATCTTCACCCTCACCCTCCCACTTCTATAAATACCTGTTTATGCTAGTACATTGAATTACTTCTTGGCTTTCTCCACTGTCAGATTAGGATTCAGCTTTCTCAAGTGTCTTTAAATCAATTGCCACTCATATGTTTTCTTTCCAGTTTCCAAAATTTCATCACTGTTATCTTCTCTTTTGTTCTCTTTGTCCTTATGGGTTTGTACTTTCATGATAGATTGATTAAAGAAATAGCTCAAATTATTGCCCTCCTCATATTCATGCCCCTTGTAATGTAGATTTGTAATTCCTCCAGTTAAGAGATGGAGCCAATTTCACCACTCCTTAGATCTAAACATGCCTTGTGACTTGCTTGGGTCAATAGAATAAGGCTGAAGTGACAATGTGTCAGATCTGAGGGTAGACCTGAGTATGCCTTACATGCTTCCACTCACTTTCTTGAGATCCCCTCCTTTTCTGTATGAGCAAGCCCAAGCTGGCCTGATGGAGGATGGGAGCCCGAGTCAGCCTTGTGGTCCATTGGAGGCCCCAGAGATGTGAGAGCCCAGCCAACATCGGCAAAGCTGCACTTGACCTGCAGCTGGCTGAAGATACATGAGGGAACCTGCTGAGACCAGATGAATCATCTATTTGAGCCCAACTCACACTGCTGATCCACAAAATCATGAGCTAAATAAACAGTTGTTGCTTAAGACACTACATTTTGGGTCATTTTGCTATGTAGCAAAAGCTAATTAATACAACCTTTAAAAAGTCCATTTACTATTATTGAGTGAGAATTTAGGGACTGAGTGTAGGTATAATACGTTCAACCCTCCATCTTTACATGGAACTCTTGATAGATTGTTTTCTCAAAACGAGACCTGTTCAAAAGGGAACCATAGAGTTAAACATAGATATCACATCAAAACTTAGTTCTTAAAATTTATCCATTTATTTTTTTATTCATTCAGTCAATTTTTATAAAGCAATAACTTTATCCAAGGCACAGTTGGCACAGTTTTTGGGTTATGATGATCCCTGTTAGTAAAAGAAGCAGTCACCATGATGATGCTTAATACTCCGTGTGAAGCACATTTCTATTCCTGATTCCTGCAAATAGAAGACACTATGTGTCCTTCCTTATTTTACCCTCCAGTCGTACCCTCTCATGATGTTCTTAAATAGTAACCTTTAGTATCTTTGGTTACAGGTTAGTACAGAAAATAATTTTGAAATGGGCTAGTTAACAACACATTAAAATCAGTTCTACTGATGTATTTTTTTGCTAATTTTGCATAAACAGCCCATTTAAAATTGAGTATAAATAGCCCATCTAAAATAGAGTAAAGCTTTCCAACATACTAGCAGTACATTGTCCACAGTTCAATTTCAAATTGAAACAGTAAGTATTAAGATCCAAAATCTTAATTTATGTTTCCTAATATGTACAATGCCTTGATTTGTTGGCATTGATTAATTGATTTTATTTTTATCAGCTCTCCTCATCTGAATAGTTGGGTTTTTTTCAAGTTTGATCATAAAAGAAATTACTTGAAATGTTGTAGTGAGTCATTCAACAGAACAGGCCTTTCATACATTTGGGAAGATTATATAATAAGTAAGATTGTTATGTCTTTGGTTCTGATTGTCAAATCAAAGCAGGATATAGCTCTAACCAATACAATAATTATTGTATCCCATCCTAATTATGAGGCCCAGGAACACAATCATCATTACATAGAAACTTTTAATAATTTTTCTCAGTACTTAGCTTTTGTTAACTTGGTTACAATTAAATGTGCTTATTTTAGCCCTGAATTCAGTGATATTAACTGATTCACAGCCTTTCTAGGCAACATAAATGATTTCTGAGCAATACATAGCAAACAATAAAAGTAAAAGGATGCAATCATCTTGTGACCTTGGTTACTAATGGACTTGGTGTTTCTCTTGCATCCACCAATGATCATTACCATTTCCTAGGTAAAACAAAATGCCAATACCTTGGATGTAGCAACTTTACAGGAACATATGAAAGTTATACACTATGGGAAACATATGAAAGAATCAAATCCCAGTGAGAATACATGCTCAAAGATGGCAAAGAAGATAGAATATGATAAGAGACCAAAGAGGAAATTGATGAATGGTACTGTAATAAAAGCTAGTATTTTTGAGAGCTTATCATTTTACATCCTCTCAACAATCCTATGAGATAGGTATTATTATTCTCGTTTTATAGATAAGGTAAAAAAGAAGCAGACAGGTTAAGTAACATTCCTATATCAGACAGCTAGAGGTGAGTAGAGCTGGAGCTCATACCCAGGCAGCCTGCCTCCAGAACCCAGGCCCTTAACCACTGCACTACATGGATGAAGATTCCACTCCAAAATGAACCTTCTCTAATCCAGCTTCCTCTGGTAACTTCCAAAAATGCCCTATAAATCATGAAAATGATTATATGGGTGTGAGTGGATGTGTATGTGTAATTGTATCATCATCTTTAAAAATTCTTTGTCTTGGTAATTTCTCTCAAATTTCCTTCTTGTAGCCTGCTTTTCACCTTTTGCTTTTCTCTGACTTTATTTTTATAAAATACCTATGTTGGTGGCCTATTTAACTAATAAGTGAAAGAATGATATGATTTCATGATTATTGCAATAGTCATAGTGTCTTTTATGTTGTACAGGTGTGTAATCAATGCACCTTTTAAATTCTATGGAGTGTGGTCCTCCTTCTAATTGCAGTAAATTGGTTGCACTAATCACGTAGAGTTGTTGGCCAACATATTTATAGATTGCTACCAGGTGTTCTACCAGAAGATAATTGCTTAACAGTACAGAGTAGTTCAACAGTGTTGATTGTAAAACAAATCCAATGGTAACTCCAAATGCTGGCTTCATAATTTCATTCATTCATTCATTCATTTAGTCATTCAAAAAAATACGTTGTACATCATGTGTGTGCCAATCATTGAACAAACATTGGGAAAATAGAAGGCATAAAATAGACTCGCTGTCTTCAAGAATCCCACAATTTAGTGGATATTATAGTGAAATAAATTATTTTATCAGTCATGGAAAATCAGAGATATATAAAATTTTCCAAGAGCCCAAAGGAATGAATGACTAACTCTGCTTTAGAGTTATGAAGTCAGAGTCAAAAAGGAGATAATGACACTTGAGCTAAATCTTGAAGAATGTGTAGAATTCTCCGGTTGTGGGGAATGGTGCAGGCCCCAGGAACATCAGCACATTTTATGTGGTTGACACATAGGGTGCATCTGAGGAAGGGCTTGGAGATGAGGCTGTGTCAGTAGAGTGGATTCAAATTGTGAAGGATCTTTTATTTTAGGGAAAGAACTTAAACTTTTGTTCTTAGCAGAAGAGAAGCATGAAAAAGTTTCAATCAGATAGAACACATATCACATTGTCTCATAATTTTCTGTGGACAAGTCTGTCTTTCCCACTAGACTTGTCACAAGGGTCTCCACGTCATAGGCGCTCTATAATGTTCAGTGAATCCTGAATGATTGGATTAATAAATTAACGTTTTTTAAAAGATAACTTGTTCAGCCATGCAAACCATAGATTTGATTAGGCTCAGTTGGAAGGCAAGAAGACGATTTGGAAAACTTGTATTTGTGCGGCTATGACATAACGAGAGACTGAGCAAAACTATGACAATAAGAACCAAAATGCAAAGCCACCTAAGCACTGTGGTGAAATGGGCCACCAGCCACTCTAACTGACCATGTGAAATCCCATGAACAGGTGTGAAGAAAACCTTCAGGCCATCAGTACTATTGTGCCAGTTACCCAACTTATTGAGGGGAGAGCACGTATCTGTTCTGCCACCACCTCCTTGAATGCCCCATAATATTGTTTGGGGCTGATGCTGTCAAACTCCTCATAAGCCATGCAAACAAGTCTTCCTGGAACTTAAAACTGTTCCTTATTGTAACCCACATTTTTCATCAAACACTTTAGGTATAATCACGTTGCTTTGATGAAGTCTCTCCGAACTGTCAGAAATTCAAACTATGGCTTTTCCTGGTCTAACAATGGTGACTTCCAACATCAGCAAAATTCTGTAGCAGCAGTGGCAACAGTAAGACTAAGCAAAAGGGTTTATAAATAAGAGAGAGGCTGAGAGGTGACAATATATGGAGAATGTAGATGAGAAACTATAGTGAGGCCTCAGTGCACGTTTAAGTACCATGCTTCATAGCAAGAGCAGGAAACTTTGATGGCCCAAAGAGCTAAGGAATAAATGAAGCTGTTGCAAGGAAAGTGCTTAGAGAATGTAATAGACCATTATTAAAAACCATTACAAAAGGGAAACTACCCTCTAACTACAATACTATTAGCACTACATGTTTATAAAGATGAATAGAAATTGTTCTTTGCCAGATCCTTGGAAGCACCTCTTGAAATGAAAGCAGTAGAAACATAAAAAACAAACTATGCTATTTTCACTCTCTATAATTCTTCCAGTGGACTCAAGCTGTTCTGGATTAAAATTTTTTTCCTCCCCAAATTCAAACCAGGAGTATAAGCGACTATTTTTCCTCATTCCCTCTGTCCCCCACCACCCTTAGAAGCTCAAAAGGCCTTGAAGTTATACCATTACCAGATGTCTTTCCAGTGACAAGATTTTCCTAAGTGTGAAAATTATGAGTGGGAGAAATCAAACATTAAGAGGTGAATGTCTTTCCATTTGAAGCACAAACATGATTAATTCTCACATCACATACTCATAAACAAAAGCACGATCAATATTAGACCACTATGCTGAGACAGAGGCAAAAGACATTTGAAAAATCACCAAGCTTTGAACAGAAATAAGAAACCAAGAGAAAAGAACTGGTCTTGCTGGGAGATGATGAGTTCAGCCTTGGGCAATGCTGTTTTTGAAGGAAGGAAAATACCTACATGTCGGTAAATTGTCTTTCCTCATTCTCTATTCAGTTTTAGAAAAGAGTTTAACAAAATACGGAATAAAAATCAAAATGCCTAAAACTCATAAAAACATGTTTTTAGTTTGCGTTTTAAGAAATTAAATAAATGAGAGCAGTACAAGATAATTCCATTCAAAACTGCAATTTTTATAGAGGACTCTCATAACAAAAGTTGCTACTTCATCCCTTGTTCTTAGGGTCTACAGCTTATTATCTCCCTTATCAGAAACACATTCTTGAAGATTCACAGGAAACACGTCATTTTCATATTGAAAACTCACCAACCTAAATATGTACTCTGTGACAATCACAACAGCTCCTTAAACTGACAAATAAAGACAGGAGTATACATCTGTTCTAATTGGAATTTCCATCCCAACTGACTCCTTTGTGGGGCCTGACAAGCTGTGGTTTGCCAGCAGGTTCATATGCCAGTGCTTGGGCCAGGGTGACACCATGTAACCTCCCTACCACTGGAATAAGCAGCGTGTTCAGTTTGAACAGAATCCAGCAATAGGTTAGTGGATTTTCTTATGAAGACTCAGCAGAAAAGCATATTGTTTCTCACTGCTTGTTAGCATCAAACCGTAATAATGCCTTTAATTATTTTTTTTGTGAAAGGGTCACATTGATTAGCCCACACGTTGGTTTGTTAAGTTTTTGTTTTACCCGTGAATCATTTGATATAGAAATGTTGCTTCATTCAAGTAGTTATATGTCAACAATATACTTTTAAAAACACCAAGTATTCACGTAAATCATCTCTCTCTTTCCCTTTCACACACGCACACACACACACACACACACTAAAATGTCCGTGTGTCTGTATATGTATGTGTGAGAAAAAGAGAAATTTATTTTTGAGTGAGATGAAGGTGTGACATTCAACTAGAGACGTCAAACAAGTGGTGGGATATTTGGCTCTGGAGTCAAGGACAGAGGTTCATATGGAGTTAGAGATGTGGGAGTCACCTGCATAGAATTAATAACTGAAGATAGGTCCGTGAGTAAACTCATAAATGGAAGAAAAAGGTGCAATTGTGGGTGCCATTATTCTAAATTTTACATTTATCTCAAATAAATGAATTAATAATGTAGTGAGCATTCATTTTTGTTTTATTTTGGTGGAGGGGGGGATGTTGTTTGCTTATTTTTGTTTCTGCCTCCCAGCATCCAATCTCATTTGGGGATCAGATAGGATAACACCTCCCCTTTCCTGGGTGAGCACACCCGCCAACTCCAATCTGTGCCTATAAAAGTCAGTACAAAGACTTTTGCTATCAGGAAAGATCACTCACTTTTAGCTGCAGCTGCTGAGCTGGAAGACTGCAAGCCTGAAGCTGGTGTTCAGTCTTATCTTCTCCACCCCTTGGGGAGAGCTTGCCTTGGGATGATGCTAACACAGAGGAAAAGAGCTTAGAGAGGGGGAGAGATGGCTTCCTGGTGGGGTCATTTCGTCTATCAGATCAAGGTGTGCCTGAAGCTGAACAACCTCTGGACTTTTCACTTGCAACTGAAAGGATCCTGATTAATACAGAGACTTGTAGAAATGAGTCAGCAGCAGAACAGGAGGAAAATAAACGTTCTATCATACCTTTATAGCTGTTGGAAGAATGAAACATTTTTTTATAAAATGCAAGATTTCCTGCAAATTATTATTGTGTGGTTTTATTTGTTTGTTTGCTTGAGGTGTACAAGCATTAATCTTCCCAGATCAGAGCTACAAAGACACAAACATTCAGAATTGTGGCAGAGTGACATAAGATGGAATCTTCCAGGAGAAGTAAAGGAAATAATGACCTGGAGATCTACTATAAGGGCCCCACCTTTCTCAAAGTGTCTGCCTCTCAGGGACTTCCACCCAGCAAGTGAACAGTCATGGTTAGTCAACTTCTCCCAAAATCTTTACTGAGATTTATTTTAAATGTATATGAGGTTTTCCCAATTGTCAATTTCTCATACTTCTCGATTCTCTATCTATTAACCTACACAATCTCTTAGGCAAAATTCACACACTATCTTAAAAAGTAAAGTCATTTATTAAAAATGTGAACATTTTTGGTGACTGTATTATGTAGTAAATGCTTAGAAGAGAAACATCAACTTCGCTTTCACATGCCCTGACAACAATTTGGAACCGTCAGAACCCAGAATAACAATTGCTTTCATGTAATGAGCCCTTACCGTGCGCCAGAGACCAAGCTAAGTGCTTTAATCTCAGCAACACTAAGGGATTGGTATCCTTATCCCATCATACAGGTGTGAAAAATGAGATAAATTGAGTGACTTGCCTAGGTCATAGAGCAGTGAAATTATTACATCATCGTATGCCGAATCCCAAACCAATGTTCTAAACCACTCCATTACACTGCCTCCAGTTAACATCTCCACTTGAGGGACTGTGAGATGACCACCTTCACTACTGGGACTTGATTTTCAAGGCTTCTCTCAGGCCTTAGGCAAACAGGGGGAAACATGGGAAGAGAAACTTGGAATGTTTTCCAAGCCCCCTAAATTATTGGAGTTTAAGACCTTGCAAAAAGGGAGTGATGACTCAGAATTCATCCCCCATAGCACAATGTCGTATCTTTAAAGTAGCACTTATTATATAGTACCAGAATTAGTTGCTTCCTTGTTTTCTTCCCCACTAGACCATGCTCTATTCATCTCTGCATCCCTTGAACCTGGCTAACTGGCTCCACAAAGGAGGAGTTGAATACATTTTTGTTGACTAAGTGAATACAGCTCTAAGAGGTCCATTCCTAGAGTGTGGGGGGTAGATTCCCCCCCAACAAGGGTGAGTCAGTGGAACCTCACTGTGAGGCCCCAAGAAATGACCACTGGGGCAGTTAAACCTAGGATACCGTGTGGTCTTGAGTAAATTTAATTACCTAATGCAATACCAAAGGAATCAAAAATTTTTTAATTATAAAAGTAAGACTTGCTCACTGCAGAAAATAAATAAGAACAATGAAGAATTTTTTTAACCACCATAATCTTACTAACCAGAAATAGCCAGAGTTAACATTTTGGTGTTTTTCCTTGCAATCTTTTACATATATGCACATTTACAACTATATATATGTGCTTATATAGCATATTTTCTCTCAACATTATATTATGAACGTTTCGCATATGTTTACAAAATTATTGGAAACATAATTTTAATGACTGTGTTAAATTCTATCACACGGATACTTCAGAATGCATTTAATCTCTCAGCAGTAATGAGTCAACAGTATTTACTGAGCACGTACAATGTACAGGGCTCCCAGGCTAAGTTCCGGACAAATATGATAATGAATGTTGCAGATATAATATGCATGAGGCTCACAATCCCCTCTTGTTAAACATTTTGGTTGTTTGCGATGTTTTACTACTTTAAGAAACAATGTGATGAAAATCTTTCTACAAAAATCTTTCCAGAAGCTTTTTAATACTTGTAATCTAAATCATTAAGGAATACTTTTTTTTATCACGAGTGTATACCCGTGTGTGTGTGTGTATGTGTGCAGGCACACACAAATAAACATATATATGACAATAATATTAAAATTTTAGAAAACAATACTAATCCTTACTACATACAATGTATTTTTACTTTTTTATTCTAGTCTTTTTACATTTCTTTTTCAAAATGACTGGCCTTGACCCACTACATTGATTTATGACCCGCTAATGTGTAAGGACCCGCATTGGAAAACACTGCCTTCGAGCATGGTAAAGCACCATGGTTTTCACTAGAGGATCTAATAAAAACTCTACCACCTATTAAGCATCAGACTCAGTTATCAGCTTTAGAGGAAGCCCTGAACTTTCTGAAAAAGCAAAAGACTCCAGCAAAATCTTAGAAAAGCTGATGTTAGGATTGTCACCATCAGCCAAAGAAGCCACTAGAAGCAATTGCTATCTCTCAAAGCTGTCACAGATAATAGGATCGACCGAAAGGAGGAGACTTAGGGGAAGATCCTTGCTAAGAAGGGCGTGGCCAATAAGAGCAGGTTCAGGAAACTTCACCATCAGGACCCTCTTCTGCAGAGGGAAATTGCTAAGAGCAGCTGAGGTGTCAAGGACCACCATTAAAGTATCAAACAGAATATCCGGATGGAGGAATTTAAATGCCCAGAGATCTTTAGCTTTCTTCCTCTTTTTAGACTTTGTCGTCTTTGAAATCAAGGCAGTTGTTGAGTTTCTCAACACAGTGGTCACCAGGGAGGAAAAATAACAATTTTCTGCCTGGAAATCAATAGGGTTAGAGGCCCAGAAAACCACAGAGACACTGAGTTGTCAGTCTTTCTATTTCCTGTGGCCCCAAAAAGAGAGTAAATGGGCTGCAACTTGTAGTGAGAGTCCCACAGCAAATGCAGTGGTGAGCACAGTCTGCCAACTCAACTAGCAGAAGAAGGTAGGATAGGGGGTGTGTGAGGATTAGAGGAGGACATGACAGGCTAAATACTTTAGGGAGAGCTAAGTATTTGAGAGTTTAAAGCAAAAAGACAAGGAGTATCAAGTTTCTAAAGTCAGATGTCTAGAGCAACCAACCATTCTGGTTTGCCTAGAACTGCCTCAGTTTTAGCACCGAAAGTCCTGCCTCCCAGAAAACCCCTCAGTTCTCAGCAAACTGGGACAGTTGGTCACCTTGAGTTTGGATCCAGTTGGTCTTCAGCTTGCTAACAGTGTGATCTATTAACTCAACATCTCTGAGTCATTTGCTCAACATCTATGTGCTTCAGTTTTCTCATCTGTAAAATGGGAATAACAGTGCTGACCCACCACCAATAAAAGGACCCACCACCACTTTTTAACAGTTCTATTCCCACACAGATGCAAGAGTTTGCCCAACTCTAGCCATAATGGCACCTACGATAAGAATGCAGAATGCTGAGTGAGGGATACATCTTTGGGTGGTACGGGGTCAGAAGGATTGGAATACTTGGGTTCTAGCACCCATGTTCTACACTCATTGCCTTTCACACCCCTGATAAGTTAGGAGTGACTTGGGCAATACAAAAATCGCCTGGAAGTCAAGCTTTCAAAAACAAGAGAAAGAAGTTTGTAAGAAGAAGAGTAAGTTTATTATAATTTTGCATGTATGTCCTGAAATATCCATGCAAGCTATCCAGCTTGTTTTGCCTTAAAAACAGAACAAAGATTGTGGATAATTTCATTCGATGTAGCCTGTCAAGTGAAAAGACAGTGATCTTATTCCAAGTGAGATATTATAGACAATTCACATTTTAGTGCCCTTATTTTGTCTCTCTCATATTGGAGGAGCTCTTGCCCTGAGTGGACTCACAGAGCTAGCTATTTTTATCTGAATAGTTTCACTCTCTCAGATTCATAGGTTGCAACCAAGTTAATGGCCCTTGTTTTTATTATTGATACGGGCCATGACTAAGCTACTCCATGTTTGTATTTTTATTTCTTACCACAAATGTTTCTATACAATGACTATAAAAATGATTCAAAAGCAATCCAAACTTTGTAAGGTAATAAGAATATTCTCTCAAAGTCTCATGCCTGAACTTTTCAGAAGTATGGTTTGAGAGAGACTCTTTTAGGAAGACGTCGGAAGAAGCTATGGCATAGATTCATGAATGGTTAACAGTGGTGAAATGTAAGTCATTAAACAAAGACTATGGTCAGAGATGGGGTCTGGGAAGATTTAATGAAGGGAAAAAGTTAACATTATCAGCTACTACGATGGCCAAGAGATTTTCCAGAGCAGTGATGCACATATCTTAGGAGTTAAGATCTTAAACTGTACCTGAGGCAAGAAATGAAATGAACAGGAATAAGATTTTAACATGAATGCTGGGAGAATATAAAATTTAGGAAAAAATAAAACCTCACAACCAAAAAATTCTCAACGATAATACTTAAAGGAAATGAAATCATGTTTTGCACTGCATCCTATGTGCCAGGCACTGAATTAGCTTCTCTCCTTGCAAAACTTTTGTGAGATAGGTATTAGAATCCATATTAAATCTTAAAAGGATAAAAAGGTACTGAAGATTACACAGGTATTAAATGACTGCTGGGCTTTGAACCGAGTCTGTCTGTCTCCAAAGTACATATATAATTCAAATCAGTAAAGATTAACTCTTTTCAAAAATTTATTTACATAAGATTTATTGTAAATAAATTGATTTATAATTTTTCAGGACTTAAATAATATGATTTAACTTGATTGCTTTCTTAACTTCTAAACCAAGTTCCTGCCAATGTCTCTTAGGCCTATCCTTGACTATGAGCATTCATTCATAACAGACAGACACAATTTTCATAGAGGTGATGGGCCACATCAGAATAGAGCATCAGATCTTTGCCAATTAGACAGTAAGTATCAACTTCGGGGAGTCAACCTGAGCTTGCATCCCTCCTCTACTATCTGTGGGATCTAGGCAAGTCACTCATGCTCTCCAAGCTTCAGTTTTCTCCTCTGAAAAATGAGGATAATAATAGTATCTATTTCTGGATACTTTTTTGAAGTATCTAGAGAGTTTGAAGATGAAATTAAATGGTATTAAAACAATTAGCATAGTGGCCGGTGAACAGTATGGTTTTATCTGGATCAGTATGTACAGTTATTTGCAGGGATCTGGAGTTAGGTCATTTTTGAAGCAATCTACGAATATCCTAGAGTGAAACAGAAATCCCTAGGATTAGTTCAGGTTGATTTAATGTGCCAGGAGTTATGGGTACCTAGAGGCTGCTCTGGCTTCATACAAACCCACAATGCCTGTAGGGACTTAGATAAAGATCACTTCATGTTTGGTCTTGGGCACTTGTTCAGACAGATCATAAAAGCTAATTATACCCACCTTAGTGGTGAGCTGGAAAGACAATACAGCAGCTGGCAAAAAGGGAGTGCTGCCATGGATCTTCCGTCTATCTGTGGCTGTGCCTTGCCCTTGCCAATCCCTCACTATTTCAGGATCAGAGTCGTGCCATTTACCTTGGTCTGCATCTTGAAGAATATGCAATAATTCATCCAGGCAACATTCTAGGGACTGGGGATGTAGAGGTGAATAAGACAAATACAGACTGTTCTCCTAAGCAGCTCCCATTCCAGTTATGGATACAAATGAATAAAAAAATATGATTTTGAATAACAATAAAAGTTATGAAGGAAATTAAATAACACATTGGGGTGGAGAGTGATGGGAGGGTCTAGAGTCCTCCTAATAGTCATCTCTGAAGGATAACGTCTGAGCTGAGACCTAAATACTTTAAAAAGTAAGTGGTAATATAGGAAGAAATAGGAGTGGGCATTAAAAGGTCAAATTACATAAAAACTACTACGGACCACCCTGAAGTGGCTCAGAGATATTTATAGGATTGTAAAATAAATGCATTTAAATACAGTCACCATGAAACATCTTATATCATAGATGGAAAATTAACCATAAAGATGTACCCAGTTCTAAAGTATTTTGTTTGGACATAACACTCTGTCTCTTATATTTCCTTCTATCTCTGTTAAAGATCAAAATACTGTCCTTAAGTGAAAAGGAATTTTACATCTATAAGCCTCTGTATTCTCATCTATGAAATGGAAATAACAATGCCTCAGAGTTGTTCCATGGGCTCGTGGTGAGGACTAAAAGAGAAAATGTGCACGAAATACCTAGCCCAATGTACGTTGGCCAACAATGGTAGCTGTCTACAGAGCATATGCTTCCAATCCACCTGAAAAAAATGACAAATGTGTGTGGCTTTGAATAGACATGAGAGAAACTCAGAGTGATGTTTTTAATGTATCCATGTAGGATTTTTTTCGTAAAAGTGTAAGTATCTAAAATCTTTATATTAACAAAAATATAAGAACCACAGGACCAAATAAGAAAAAGAAAAACAGATGAGCATTAGAAGGTCAGGAAAGAATAGGGGGAATAAAAACATAGTGACATCAAGCTTCCGGAAAAAATAATGCAAGTCCCACAAGGATCTTGATGCTTTCCTGCCATCCAGCAAGAGCACTGTGTTCCTGAGTCAGAGGACTGGTTCCTGAAAGATACATCAAGGAGCCTCGCTAGAAAAACTAACAGGCCTGGATTCATTTTTTCCCATACACAACATTACTTTCCATCTCCTTCAGATTAAGTCAATTTGGATGTCTTGTGAGCAGAACCATCATGGCAGAGAATTGCGGTGGTGATTTTTCATTGATTCCACAAACATGCACTGAGCCCTTTCCAGGTGTCCGGTATCATGCAGGGCCCTGAAGTTGAGAGGTCGGGAGCTCCCCTCACTCATGCCCGCCATGTCAGGGCAGTGCTTCTAGGTGTGAATTCCTGACGGAATAAAATCAACTTACACAGGTTTGAGCACAAGTTCCTGTGAATTAGAAGCCATGGAACGTTAAGCCATTGCTGTCAAGTTAATAGTGAATTAGCATATTCCCTTTGGAGTGCGAAAAAGAGAATGAGAAGCCTGGTCAATTCCCAGCCTCCCAGAGGAGATTTGAGAAAACTAGTCAGTTATCTAACAACTTAACATTTTTCAATGCTACTTAACATTCAACCACTGTAAATGGAAGCCAGCTCTGGCTACTACTTAGTGAAACTGAAGAGCACTATCAAGAAAGATTTATGCTTTTAGCATTGTCAAAACATACATTTCCAACAAAAATAAAAATCAAATGGAAAGAAAGAAATGCTATTTGGGGCTTAGCAAATACTTTGGTATCATCTATAATTCACATTATAAAATCTTTAAAAACATAGAGCATATCAAAAAGCAAAGCATCCACTCAGTAGTGAAATCAATAGAGCAGACACCATTTCAACAGGATGCATTACAAATGTCTCAGCTTTCTCTCCAGTAGTCTTAGTGTCTGCATTTTAAATGGTTTGCTTTCTCAACCTGAGTCAGAGTTATGCATTTTTTCTCCAAAAGAGTCTTTGGTAAACCTCACTTTTCCCTTGTTGCCATTTACTTTGCTCAAATAAATCTAAACTCAGGTAACTACTTAAAAATATACCTGTATGAGAGGAAAGGGTGTCTTATGTGCAAAATATGTAACAGAAAGATTTGTTCTGGGCTTGAGTGAGGGAGTCATTTACACAAAAGCATAACAGGTAATTTCAGAACCTTTATTTATAACTAAGTCACTTTCATGGAACAAAAACTAAAATTCTATGCAACAAACACAACATTAGATTTAGCATATGGTATTTCACTTGGTCTTTAAAAGTGGAGTAGGTATTGCTCTCTTCATTTTACAAATAACGAAACTGAGATGCTGAGTGGTTAAGTGAATTTCCCAGGTCATTTAGCCAGAATTCAAATCCATGTCTGTCTGGCTCCAAAATCTATGTATGTTGTACAATATCATGCTACTCATATTGTCTATGGCTCCCTTTCAATCTTTTCCACATGGTGATACTCCAGCACAAACCAAATCATACCCTATTGTCCGCGTTGTTTGTATAGAACTAAAGAATTGGAAGGAACTCTAGAAATAATCTGATTAAACATCTGATCTCAGATGAATTTATGGCCTTTACCTTCAATGCTCAAAGATAAAAGTAATACCACTGAAAATTGCAATCTGGTAGATTCTATTTTCTACGTAGTGTATCATTTCTAATGTTGGAAGGAGTACTTTGATGTTTTTAGCTCAGAATTCTTTTTGTCTCAGTGATGGACAAGAACACTGTTCATTCCTTAGATTCATTTTTTCAGATTTTTAGCAATTTAGAAGAGTCTTCAGTTCAATAGTATTAAGTTTAGCTTTGAATTTCAAAAACTTCAGGAACCCATCTAGATTAGGAATCTTTTGATCGCAAGTGATAGAACTATAACAGAAATTGGCTTAAGCAAAACAATAAATTTAATGGTTCATGTAAGTACATAGTCCAGAGGCAGTGTGGCTTTGGGCACAGCTTAGCTAAATAGGCTTTTCCCATATCTTGGCAAGACGGCCACCAGCCCCTCCTGGCTTATGTTCTACCAGCTTAAATACCATAGCAGAAGGAGAAAGTCTCTTTCCTAATTGTTCTGCAAGTCTTGGGGTTGAACTTCAATGGATGAGTTCACTGTTGAACTAAGTGCCATGATAGGCAACTTAAATATGCTGATTGGCTAGACTTGGGCCACCTGCTCCTGGCAGGGACTCAGAACTGAAGGTAGAAGGGGGGTTCCAAAGGAAAATTGAGACACAGCTTCCTGGAAAAAGGAAAATGGATTCTGAGCAGACAAAAACTGCAGGTGTGTGCACTGCAGTTCTTACTTTTATTGTTTGTTATGCCATTGATTTTTTTGTTTGCTGTTAACATAACGAAACATAGAAATTTATAAAATACTTTCCTGAGAAGTATCTTCTTGTTCTCAGAACATTAGAATCAATTAAGGCTCACCAGTTCAAGAAGTAATTGGTATGTAACGATATGTAATTTCAGGCAATGAATGCCCAGTTACAAACTGACATTGCCAAGCTCTGAATGGTTCCCACTGTCTTTAGCCCCCGAAGTGATAGGCTTGATCACCTCCTACCTGAGGACCAAACAAGACCATTAGGAAAAAGCTTTCCAGGAGTGTGGATTCAACACACTGAGATTCAGCATCAGAGTCTGGTTTGGGCCTTGCCTCCTTTCTGCCCTGTGTCATAACTCAGGTATGCTTGACTGGGGAGCATTTTAAGACTTTATGAAAATAGGTCAATAGCCAAGAGATGGGCTAGAACTAGAGGGAAAGGGTGACTTGAAATAGATATCCAAAAAGGGATAATTCAGCAAGTGAGCCCTGCATCGGGGCATTCCAGGCACTGGTGCTACTTGAAGTCAGGCAAATGACAGCCTCAAGGTTTCCTATAGTTTTTCTAACCAACTGCCCAGCAGAGGACACTGGCAGGAGAGTCCAGGACAGGGGACTAAGATTTAGATATAGTTCCAGTTGCCGTGGGGAGGAAGACAAGGTAAACATGGCTTATTGGAGATTGGATTTACAACTGTCAACTCATTTCACACACCACTTGCTGATGTACCTTTCGTCACAGGAAAAATTCAGCCGTCTTAGAAACGCCAACAAACATGTGCTACACACTAAACCAAGTCCTTGACATGCAATTCAGACAAATAAACTGAGACCCGTGAAAATGAAAAACTTTATTCCAGCTCAAAGAATTAGTTGGCAGCAGAGCCAGAATTTGAAAGCAGGTCTGTCTGATCTAGAAAACCTGAGCTTCCCCCAGGGATTCATGCTTCCCCGCTGCCCAGTCCTGTGATGGGTCCCTGCTTCTTTCCAACAAATATTCCTATTGCCAACCTAATGCCTACTGCCTTCCCAGGTGTGCAGACATCCTCTGTTCCTGAATTCCCCCTTCTCGGGCTCAGCCGTGGGCCTCCCTAGTGCCACCTGCTCTGACTACCGCTGTTGTAGTGAATGAGCTTTGTCATTCCCTGACTCATCACCTGGACCAGATGTTCTAGAATTTATAGCTGGATTTGTTCTCTTGCTCACTCTCACCTGGGTGGTCTTTCCAGATTCCAGTATCTCCCAGTCTATCCTATTTTGCTGAAGTTAGTGGAATTAACCTTTACCAATTTCAAGGCAATCACCTTAATCCTCTGTTGGCTTCATGGATATGTTTGTCAACAGAAAAAAAAGGTTGTTGGGCTTTCTTTCTACTAAAAAGCTTCAACTTTAGGCTTTTGATCCACAAACTCCAAGTGTGAGAACCAGTGTAAAAAGATTGTGACCTATGTAATTTAAAACTATATTGTGTTATTGAGAAAATATCGAAGGGATGAGAACTGCTGCAGCTGCTCTGGAGAATAGCCTGGCAGTAGAAAGAAATTTGATATACACATGGCCTTTAACCTCTCAGTCCTGCTTCTGGGACTCTACAGAGACAAAAGCTGCAGAGCCTAAGGGTACATAACAAGGATGTTTGTTATAGCCCTGGGGAAGTTGGCAGAAACTTACAACAACCTACAGAGGGGAAGAGTTGAACAAATCATGGTACATTCAAACTAAGAATGCAGCATTTTAAAAGAACGAGCTAGATTAATAACCATTAAGCTGCTGGGAAGTCTGGTCCCTTAGATCAGCCTGACATTCCAATCACCACACACACACACACACTCTGACCAATAGACGTGAGCCATGGACCATCTTTCTATGTTTCTCACCTATTCTCATCCTGAATGAGCTCTGCCCAGCTCTAAATTCCTGGCTTAACCTCCTACTTTGGACCTATCCTTGGCCCTTTGGCCTTTGGTACTTGGTCATCCTAACATTTAACTCTCAATCCTCCCCAATGATTCTAAATACAGCCCTTTTAAGGACTATATTATGAACTATATCTGTAACTATTAAGCTACAGGAAAGTCTAGGATATTGTAGGGAAATTATACTATAGTCATGCACTGCATATCACATTTCGGTGAAAAAACGGACTGCATATACCACAATGGTCCCATAAGATTAGTACCATACAGCCCAGGTGTATAGTAGGCTACACCATCTAGATTTGTGTAAATACACTCTATGATGTTCCCACAACAATGAAATCGCTGAACACATTTCTCAGAACAAATCCCTATGGCTAAACAATGCACAACTGTATAAGATCTCATTTTTTGACAAATAAACAATGGCCAAAGATATAGATATTCACATTTAGACGTTTGTATGAGTCTGAAAAAAGTTGTTGAATTTTTTTTTTTTTTTTTGCACGAGGCTATTTTCATTGACAATGTCAAATGGTGAGAATGTGAATGGAAACATGATGAGGATATCTCACTACATTTTCTAAAATTCGAAACCTTTGTTTATTTCAAAAGGTGAATGATCACATATAATTAATATGATAATTTTGGAAGAGCATTTTAATAACAAATTTTTAAAGGAAAAAAAGTTCAATAAATATACCTATGATGGAAAGGAACTATAAGGAAAAACACTCCCTAGTACCACTTCAGGGACACCCTTTACCTGTGTGAATGCCATCCGTCTCCCATTTCCCAGAGGACAATTCAAGAATACAATGGAAATGGTGCTGTTTGGAGTTAGACAATACAGAAAGTCCAAGATAAGCCATTCCAGGGAAAGGGAACAGCAAGTGAAAAGCATCAAGAGATGAACCTATAAGTAGTGTGATGTCTGGCACACCTGCAGAGGGGAGGGAAAGATGAGGCTGTACAGGACAACACAAACTACCAAGCTTGGATTTTGCTAGCAAATCTCAACATGTTTTTCTCTAAAAGAGACATGACAGATAACATTCTCATTCACAACACACACCTATAGGCACACCATGGTTTGATGAAGGCTGCACTATAATAATTCATATTCACCTTTTGGTAATAACTGTCAGCACATTAGGAAAGGTAGTAGCTCATAAAAGATTTCGGCACACCTAAGATAGGTCTCAGGTTATATGCCATTCCCCAAGACCTACTTATAACACTATACCTTTCATTTCCACTCAAGAAAACACCTCAAATGTGAGAGAGACTAACAATATATGAATTGGAGAATCAATCTGCTCCAATTCATATTGAAAAAAACGCTTCACAAACTCCAGCACTTTATTACAAGCAACCAATTACGTGAGACACACCTAAATGTGACTGCACACGCCTAGTTGATTGCAGCACACCAGCATGTTGTGACCACATCAGAGAGCATTATGGCAAATAGTGGGGTTCTGAGCAGATTCCTAAGCATGTTTATTAGAAAGGGAGCTACGTGATGCAATTCATGTTTTAGAAAGTCTCCTTTAACAACAGTGAAGAGAATATGTATCCTATCCCTGTCCCATCCTGACACTCCAGCCACCCATTGACCAACAGACATGAGCCATGACCATCCTTGTATGTTTCTCACCTGATCTCACCCTGACCTAGCTCTACCCACCTCCAAATTCTTTGCTCATCCCCCAACTTTGAACCTGTCTTTGGCCCTTTGGCCTTAGTACTTGAAGCCTCCAACATTTAACTCTCCACATTCCTGAAATCCTCAGATTTCAATGTGCCTGTTTACTTCCTCCACTTCTAGACCACCTTTGGCAGGAGACTGTATGCTGGTCTTGCCTTCTCATACCCAATTCCCACTACTGGCCCCTTGATGGAAATCCCAACTGGGCCAGTCCCAGGCCTGCCCTAAGGAAATGGCTGAAAATGATGAGTTAGGGGAAGTGGAAACTGGAGGCAAAAGAAACAAAAAACTCATGAGAGCAAAATTGCAAGAATTCAAACCAGAGACGACAGAGAATAAACTAAACTTGGAAATGTAACACTACACAAAAAAGAGCTGAGTTGACAATGACTAATTCTATGCTAAGAAATGAATTGTGAAAAGTTTGCTAAAGTGCTAACAGGCAAATATATACCCCACACACACATAGAACAAATAACATAAAATGAACTTTTGTATAAACTCCAATCGCTCCACACTTAGGAACTTACTGGGGGAAAAAAAACCTCTTAGCTATGCATGCTTTTAAAATATGATTCTGAAATATTCTTCTTTTATCTTGCTTGCCCCCATTAGAAGGAACAATTTCTGATTTCAGTGCTTTTACAGTCGTTGTAGAGAATTCTCTCATTGCATGCAATTGCTCAAGTTCAAATTCTAAGCACAGTACCTTAGGGGTCACAAATCAACTTCAGTGTGTTTTATAGGGTCATTTTTTCTTTTAGCTCAAATTGTATCTTAAAAGGCATCATCACTTGATGGGTGTTGTGCTTGGTGGCAATAAAGACACCAATATCTTTCCTGCAGCCTGCTTCACACTTTTATAGGACCTTCCTGCTCCCTGCTTACATTTGTTATTTGCTTGGCTCCTGTATGCATTTCAGTTTACTATCTCTGATATTATTTTCATAGCTTTACCTGTATATCTTTCTATCTGCTACTACTCAGATCCAGACCATATGGGATTTAAAGTGGCTTCACTCTCCTCCAATATTCACCCTTCAGAGTTGTCTGCTGCTGGCTGCCCGCTATTAGGAAGCCTATCCCGGTCCCCCTTGCCCCTTGCCCCCCTTTCCTCCCTCTGTCTCCATTTCTCCCTCCCTTATCCCTTCCCACACCTTACCCAAGGATTATAAAGAATTCAGACTGAGTTCTACCTGAAAAGTAACCCCCCACAGTACCAAAGCCGTGACGCCACCTCGCTTGCTGGGTTACACGGTTAGGCACCAGCCTTGGTCTTGGGCAGTCAACTGGTGGAGGGGCCCTATTTAGTAGTTTCATGGCCTCATGTCTACAAAGCCTAATTGAAACTACTTTTCAAAGCTAATTCACTACAGCATTTGAAAAATCTTTCACCCAGTTCAATTCATTTGTACATTATGTGACTGCACAGGATTAGACACATTTCTAATCAAGCATCTAATCTCATCACATCACGTATAAACCATCAGCATCACAAATTGTTTATATTACTTATCTTCAGACACAACCTATTTCTTTTTAATTCCCAATGTTTTACATCTCTCTACTTGGGGAAAAGAAAGTATATTAGCACTAATAGCATTTTTAGTTTGGGTGAGTGTGGAATGGACACTGCTCACTATGGCAATTACCATACTCTCCTGGTAACAAGTGTAATAATCATAAAAATCAAAATTAATAAACTGTAGTTGCAAACGTAATGACTAGTCATCAGCACATTAATTTCCCTATATGCCAAACTAGCCACGTTTTTTATGTGTTGGTGACTCTGAATGAAATGGGTTGCATTAAGATGACCATCTGCTCTGTTTGATTTGGTTTAAGTGGAATTAAGACAAGAAGCAGCCAGTTTATAGTCAGTACGACTTAAACTTATGTAACAGAAGGTAAATGATCTTTCATTTGGGGAGACTGAACAGAATATTCTCCAAGGATACAACCTAAATTAATGTTTGTTCTGTAACAATTCAAGTTGGATTTTTTTCCTTTGGATAGTTTCATCTCCAATGGACGTAACGAAAGCTGAATATTCACACTTTGGTGACTTGAACATTCAATTGTTGCATTTTATCACTCTTCCACGCTTCATCTGTGATAAGATGCAACAAACATTATATAAAGCTTTCAAGGCCGATTAACTTATTCAACAATTATTTTTCCTTTCTGTTCTGTGTAGACTCTCGACGGCATCTTATTTACAGAGTTTCCTGTTGATCATGGTATTAGAGGATTCTTTGATTCTTTCACGGCAGGAGTGAAGCTGTTCTCATTTTTTAACGTGAATGGTTACCTTCCTGCAAGCTCTTTACATAGATTGTCAGTAGTTATTCTGGCAGAAGTAGAACTTGAAAGCATTCAGAGCTAACTGGAAACAGCTGCTTTGTTGAACCACACAATACAGAGCTCTCAGCATCAGATCAACACTGGACCATACTTGCTGTTGTTCAGCACGTGTCCGTCCATGAGACTGGGCAAATGCTTAGATGCTTTAGGTATGTGCACACAGATTTTCAGGATTAATATGCTTTTATTTCTTAACCAATTATAATTTTTCTAAAGCTTTAAAAAATATGCCTTTTTCCATTTTTATGGAGAATTCTCTACTACTGCCTGCAAGAGTAATCAAATTATTTTTATCACTTCTTCCAGGTCATTAAAAAGGACATCCGATGTAAATGGCCTCATAATAATAATCCCACCAGCATTCTCCTGGACAACCTCTTGCTCTCTCAGTTCACAACAGGAACATCTTCCATTATGTTTTATGTGCCTTGCCCCCCCTCCAATTCATTCATACAGCAGTTCAGAGCAATCTTTTAAAACATGTCACTCTTCAGCTTAAACCCTTTATGGGCCTCTCATTTTACTTAGGAGAAAGCCTGTAATCTTTAATCCCTTCTGAACTGCCCTCCATGAGTTTGTCACTACCCGATTCTCCAGTGTCATGTTGTGCCAATTTCTTTCTCATTTAATAGTTTATGCACCTTGGCCTCGTTTAGTTTTTAAAACATGCCAAAGTCCACTTCACCCAAGGTCTTTACACAAACATGGGGAATGGAGACTGTATCCTAAGGTTTAAGCTTTACTGGCTTCACATTTACTTTCTCCTCTTCCTTCTGAATTTCTTCATAACACACAACACAATAATTAGGTAATTATTTGCTGACTGTCTTCCCAATTTGACTGTGAGTTCCATGAGGGCAGGCCTGTGTTGGTCACATTTACCACGATAGCCTCTTGTACAGATTGTAGGCACTCGATGAATATTTATGGAATGAATAAGTGAATACATTTCTTAGAATAAGTTTACATCTGAATTATTTAGCATTTTATTGTAGATTTTTTAAAAAGACAAAGAAAACATTGCTTTGATTGTAGTAGTGACAAAAGATTCACTTCAGAAAAATACAGCTCTTTCTCCTCTTCAGTCACCTCAGTAGAAAGTGCCCCCAAAATTGACAATATAGAGAGAATATGTTTGTGACACAAAACCAGGGTGATATTTCTATATGCTTGAAAGTTTCAAGTTTTGGACATATCCTAAAGGAGACTGTCTAGCTCTTCCAGTCATCTGCCTACATACACGATAGGTTCCATTAGGTCATCTTTCATTTCTCATAAGGTTACAAAGGACAGAATAGTTTGCGCAGTCTTTGAGCATAAAAATACTACTGAGTAAAACAGAGCTGCATCCAGAGATGCACTAGTAAATGTTTAACAACCAGCTAGTTATAGGGGGAGGAGAAGTCTGACCTGTAGCACTTGCTGGTTTCTGGGACGTAAATACTCCCACCCCGACCAATTGCAAGACTCCTGAAAATTTAACAGTTGGCTCTTCCAAGCCCATATGAGCATCCTTAGCACACCACTGACTGTATAATTCCACAAAGTTACCCTTATTTTTCACACAAACACACACACACACAATTGTATAGGATACAAAATAAATCAGTTAAATTCACGTTCAAAACATATGCGCTGTGCAATATAAGGTGGAAGAAGAGAAAAGAAAGATGACTTGTAGGCACAAAGAATCTATTCTGTCAGTATACTATGATAAAGTTTATTTTGTAATTTGATTTCTTTATCCTATTCCCATCTAGAGTCTGCCCCAAGGCAATTTCACAGCTTAGACCCCATTTGCTTCACTTTATTCTAAACTTTTAAGTAGTCAGATTGCAAGTGTTAAGTATCATAATAACACTTTCCTCTTAGTTACTAGGGAAAACAACAGCTTAGTATTCTCTATTTTCCCTCCACTTACTGTCTGCTATAATTCATTCACTATGGAGTATGCATAAGTGTTTACCATGAGCTGCTTACTGGGTAGATGTGCTCTGGAGATTCAAACAAGCACAACCCCTGCCTTCAAGGAGCTCACAGCCTGGTGAGGAGATGGACAAGGACAATTCCAGGTAGAAAGTCCTAGGACAGAGTAACCACAGGGGCTTAGAGAATACCCAGAATGTGTATGTAATGCCACCAACACTGACGAAGCCAACATTGGAACTGGACTTGAAGGATGAATAGGAATTGACTATGGAAAAAAGGAAGGGAAAGGCATTCCAGGGAGGAGGAAGAGTAAGCGCAAAATTATGTGCAGGGAAGGTGCAGTCATGATGGACGTAACTGAACTGCAGAGTATAGGAGAAGAGTGGGAGGAATCCTGAGGCTGCAGAGACAGATGGTGGCAGGTGGGGATTCATAAAGATCCTTGTGTGTCATGCAAAAGAGCTCGGCTTTTATACTGAAGACAATGCATAAGGGAGCATTTAAGGCTATTAAGTAGGTAAGTGAGGGGACTGATGCTTTAGAAAGATTATTCAGGCCCCAGTGAGGACTCTGGAGTGGTGGGGTGAGAAGGAGGTGAGAGACCACCTGCTGGGGCCATGCCCTCCACTCAGCACTCAACTCTCCCTCCATCACCATCTTCCCCTGAGTTCTCTGCTAATCTGAATTCACTGCAGCTCCCAAGTCACTTCTTTTTTTAGTGAAGACAAATAGCGCCACTCTGTTGTCCCCTTTGGTCCCTAATTCTTTTTCGGGGCCCACTTTCCCTAAAAACATTACTCAGCATGAGTCAGCATTTTGCATTATAAACTTTAGGAAGGAAAAAAGCATAGGCTTAACAAAGTAAAAGGATCTGATGCCTAGCATAAATGGAAGTTTTACCAAGGAACTATCATGGCGGTTCTGGTTATCTACTACTAGTTCAGGAACTGCCCCAAATTTAGTGGTATCAAACTACAACGATCATCATTATTATCTCTCACAGTCCTGAGGATTGACCAAATTCAGCTGGTCAACTGTAGTTCCAGTCTCCCATGTGGTTGCAATCAATGGTGGCTATGGGGGGAGGAGGGGAGCATCTCAAAGGCCTCCTTACTCACATTTCTGATGGATGTTGCTGACTGTTCGTTGGGATCTCAATAGGAGCTGTCAGCTAGGTCCCTCTGTGTGACCTGGGCTTCCTCTTCCAAGAGAGAAAGTCAGGCCTTTTCTAACCTAGCCTAGTTATTCACATAGTGTCACTTCTGCCACATTCTATTCTTTAGAAGGGAGTCTCTATGACCACTCCATATACAAGGAGAGGAGAATTAGAGAAGTGTCAAAGAATTTGCGGTGTTTTGTTGTTGTTGTTGTTGAGAAAGATTAGCCCTGAGCTAACATCTGTTGCCAATTCTCCTCTTTTTGCTGAGGAAGACTGGCCCTGGGCTAACATCCGTGCCCATCTTCCTCCACTTTGTATATGGGACACCTGCCACACATGGCTTGATAAGTGGTACACAGGTCCACGCCCGGGATCTGAACCTGTGAACCCTGGGCCGCCGAAGCGGTGTGCGCAAACTTAACTACTATGCCACTGGGCCAGCCCCTTTACAGATGTGTTTTAAAACCATCACAATCACTTTCATGTGTTTGGCCAACACAAGGGATATACATTTTCATTTTGGTGCACCAAGCAGGAAGTGGCAAAATAGAAGCATAACCAACAATTTCTAGAATACATTGAAAGGGAGAAAAACCTCTCTTAATGCCCTCAGATCATTCAGGTATTAAGAAACTTGACAGAAAGATAAATACATACCTCAAAAGCTGAGACCAAGTCACAAGGGTCCCTCTCAAGAAGCAAACATCTAAGAGCCAGTAAGAAGAGAATCTAAGACTGTTCCCTTAGCACTATGGGAGAAAGGCTAATTCAATTTCCAAAGTGAGAAGAATCTGAAGACAACAGCAGAATCTTTTTACTTTGAGGTATATACATATGCGTAGCAAGTTGTAAATAGTTGTCATTATAGACTACGGGTTAAGTAATTCTCAAAGAATTCCTTTATCACCTTCACTAAGGTGATAAATAATGCCTCTAGCTATTATGTGCATAGATACCTGGATCCCAGAGTGGACAAAACTAGATAGGAAGCTTCCCTAACAGAATTTTCTCTTAACAAGATTTATTTCTGTCGAAGGTTGATACACTTTACACATCTATCTTATAAGATGAGGAATATTTGAAATGCACACAGCTTACAATTAGGTCAAACTAACGTAATTTACATACCTAAAACACCCAACAGTTTGTTTTATTTTTTTTCAATCTGAATAGAAGAGGGGTAAAAATGAACACACTAGTTATAAATGTTGAGAGAAAGGCTGAAGGAAGCTGGTCCTTCCACCTGGTTTTGACAGTATGATTGAGAGATGAGAAGAAGGCACTTCTATTCCTATTCCTTTATAGATTCCCCAATTTCTCAGCCTGTTCTTCAAATAAGACAATTTGAGTTAAAAGAATAGAATCAGAGACAATTCCCCAAATTCAGCAATACTTGGTATCCCTATATTTATTGATCTAGTAATGATCATTTTGACAAGTGATTCTCAAATTTTAAAGCTCAAAAGAATCATCTCTAGAGCTTACTAAAAATGCACATTCCTGGGCATCATCACAGAGATTCTGATTCAGCAGTAGATTTGGGTGGGAAATAAAATATATTTGAGTGCCTGCTGTGTGCCAATCAACATTTTAGGCAGAAGGGATATGACCATGAACAAAACAAAGCTGACATTTTAGACAGGGAGATGGACAATAAACAAATAAATATTTAATATAATTTCAGGCAATGAAGTGCTATAAAAGGAAAATAAGCATTTTAAGTAGGTAGAGAGTACTGAGTGATACTGTCTTATTTATTGTAAATGGAAGTGTCTTTATTGTTTATTATAAATATAACACATCTAAAGAAAAAAAGTAAAACACTATTTGTGTAAAATAGAAAGTGAAGTTCCCTTGAGAGATAAAAATGATTAAATTTTGCCCTGTGCTGCTCTTAAGAAGAAATAATAGGAAACATTTGAACATAATTGTGCAGAGATGCTAAGATTCATTTGCACATTTAACAATTGTTTATTGAACAACTGTTATACCAGCCGCTGTTCTAGGAGCTGGGGACAAATCAGTAAGGGAAACAAAGACTCTGCTGTCCTAAGGCTTACAGTCTTTCTAATGGGAGATTGTGATAAATGCCATAAGGAAAAATTAAGCAAGGATGGAATAATGTTCAAGTTTGGGTTTAAAGTGTGGTGGGGAATAAATAGAAGCAAGAATGAAAAGATGTCTTGGCAAATAAAAGCAGGAAATTTTATATAAGAAATGGGATAGAAACAACAGAGAAAGAGTAGGGCTAGAGGAATCTTAAAATGAAGAGAGACAACGGAGTAAGCTCATATCAGCTGACCTTGGCTTTCTCGCTCCTGGAGAAGGTCTTGTCCTAGGGAGTTGATAGGAAACTGGGAGAGACCTGGGAAGCCTGGCATGAAAGGAAAGCTTTTAAATGACAGTAGTGAAAAAGCTGATTGACAGTCAATGAGGTAGGAATCAAGAGATCACTGAAGAGCAGAAAAGATCTGGAAAGCATTTCCAACCTAAAACACTTAGTCCAAGCTCCCGCTATCTCTCTCTGAACCACCCCTATCTCATCTCCCATATCCCTCAAAACCTCCAATCTCATCTCCCACAGCCACTTCATTCCCTTCTCCACCCTGCAGCCTGGATGATGTGTCTAGTGTGGGTCTTTTTTTACCCATCAGGCTGATTTCTCACTGGGCTCTTTCAATCTTGAAACTCATGTCCTTCAGCTCTGGGGAAATCTTTAAAATTATTTCTTTGATAGTTGCTTCCCCTCCATCTCAAAATCTTTTTTACTGTGAAATATAACATCAGTTAAAAATCATAAATTTATAATACAACACACCTTATAAGTAACAATCTCTGTGTCCTCTACTCAGGTCAAGAACTAGAACACCACCAGCATGCTAGAAGCCTGGGGAGACTAATTTAGATAGGACAGTCAGGGAGGGCCTCTCTGAGAATTAACATTTGATGAGAGACTTGAATTAAACTTGAAGATCTGTGGGGAATGACATTCCAGACAGAAGGAATAGTAAGGATAGAGTCTCTGAAATAGGAAAAATCTTGACATGGTCCAAGAACAGCAAGAAGGCTCATAAGGCTAGAGCAGAGTGAATGAGAAGTGTGGTGGAAAATGAGGTCTGACATAGGCACAGAGCAGATCATAGGGCATCACAGGCCACAGTAAGGAGTTTGGATTTTATTTTGAGTATAATGGAAACTACTGGAAGATTTTGAGTAGTAGATTATATGATCTGATATGCCTTTTGAAATTATCATTTGGGTTATTATGTGGGAAATTGACAGAGGGTACAATGGGGGACTGGGGAGACCAGTCAGGAAACTATTTCAATAGTCTAGACAGGAGATGGTGGTGGCTAGGGTGGGAGTGTTGGAGACGAAAAGTGATTGGGTCCTAGACATTTTATAAAATAAGCCAATAGAATTTGCTGATGGGTTGGCTATGGAGTACGTCAAAAAAAAAAAAAAGAAGGGTCAAGAGGACTCTGAGGTTTTGAACCTGAGCAATTAAATTTGTAGTGGTGCCATTGACTGAATTCGGGTACCCCGGGGAAGGAGCAGATTGGAAGGAAGATATAGATGTATAGTTAAGTCTGAAATGCATATTAAATATTCCACGAGGGATGTTGAGAAGGCAATCTAATATTAAAGATTGTGGTTCCGGGGAAAGATCAAAGGGACTCAGTAGTGAAAGTGTTCACCTTGGAAGTGAGAACAGATTAAGAGAGCAGAGGAATGAGCCCTGTGGTCCTCCACAATTTATAGATTAGGAAAAAGTAAAAATTCAAGGAAAAATAAGCCACTGCAGGAGGAGAAAAACCAAATCAGCATGTTGTCTCTGGAGACAGTGAAGAAAGTTTTCCAAGAATAAGAAAGTGATCAACAGGGTTAAAGCCTGCTGAGAAGGTAAGAATTCACCACTGGGTTTTAAAAACTGAGGGTTTTAGTAACTTTCATAACCCTAAAAAGATAAATTTATTGGAGTAGTGGAAACGAAAGCCTAATTGAAGTTGACTGGGGGCAGAATGAGAAGAGACAAATATGGAGAGTTTTTCAAGGGGTTTTGTTAAAAGGGGAGCAGAGATATGGGGCAATATTTCATGGGAATAGGGGTCTAGAGAATTGTTTTAAGACTGGAGATAATACAGCATGTTTGTATACTGAAGGGAATGATCCAATAGACAGAGAGAATTAGATGATGTAGGAGATTCAGGGCGATAATTGTGAGGCACAGTCCTTGGGTGGGTTAGAAGGGGTAGACCCAGTCCACAAGTGGAAGAATTGCCTAACATAGAAACAAGGACAGTTCATCCATTGTTAACAGGAGGAAAGGCACAGGAATATAGATTTTTCATGACCCTAGGTGATTCTTATGTTGGTAGGCCCCT
Source organism: Tapirus indicus (assembly GCA_031878705.1). NCBI lineage: Eukaryota > Metazoa > Chordata > Mammalia > Perissodactyla > Tapiridae > Tapirus > Tapirus indicus. Next base: position 33,814,443 of record CM062935.1, read on the forward strand.
AATCACATTTTGAGAAACACTGATCTAGATAAGCACTTCTTATACAAGGAGGAAAAATAGATTCACTCGTGTGCTAACACGAGATGAAGAACAGGGAAGGGGATGTGAAGAGAATAAAATGACTCTGTAAAGGGCTGTTCCACTTTAGTGCAACCTGGGTTGTCAGCATCACCCCTAAAATGGACATGCAGCACAGAAGCAGGAAGGGGTACAGTAAGGTTTTGCTCCTACCATTCAAATTCTATAGAGAGCACACTCCAGCCCTCTGTCCACCACCACCTTCTAGAATGGTGCCAAATCCCTTCCCAGTACCTCCAGACCAGAAATGCTTAACATTCTTGGAGTTACTGACCAACCTGAAGATCTAATGAAAGTTTTGAACTTTCTCTCCAGAAAAAAGTTACGTATTCACTAGAGCTCTTTGGTTCCAAGCCACAGAACCACTTTTGATTACACAAACAAAAACAATTTATGGAAGCATACGGAGGAGTTCATAGATACAAAGGGGAGGCTGACAGGTTGACTAAAAAAATAGGAATCAAGCCATTCTAAACGGTTCCGAGTTATAGCAATTGTTCAGGACACATTTGCTAGAATCAATAAACTCCAAATGATTTCAGTCTTGTGTTATTTGGTTCATAATTCACATTCCAAAGAGTAATATTTAATTAGCTTAACCTGGGTCATATGCCTAGACCTGGGCTGGAGAAGTCGGGGACACCTTCATTAATAGCCTACCGAAGTATATCCAGTGAGGAAGAAGTTATACTCCAGAAGACAATCAAGATGATGCTATTACCAAAAGAATGTGGAATGCAGCATACTAGAGCACCCCCCAAAATCTAATGTTTCAACTATATGTAAATACAAAATTTTACGTATAATTTTGGAAGGTTCACAGACCCTCTGAAACCCATACAGGTATCTTCTGAGATTCTTGCTCCCACCAGGTCAAGACCCCCTGGTATAAACATAACTACTATGTGTTCTTGGTCATCCCTCACTGAATGCATGGTCTACTGGGTTATTCCGGAAAAGGTAAAGAAAGTGCTGACTTTTCTTCCCCATCTCCTCCCACCCCTTCCAGTCTCAAGAGGTTGGGTTGTTCACACTCTCATGAAGGAGAAAGATGGCATTTAACTGGTGGCAAGATTTTACTGCAGCCCCACAGATACAGGAAAAGAGCTCAGGCTCTGAAACAAGAGGATCTGGGTTTGAATCCAGTCCCTGCCAACCACAAACCAAGAGAACCTCAGCTTTAGACCCTCTTTGAGTGCCAAGTCTTTGTCCTTAAATGTCTCTACTTGCCTCAGTAGATATTGTGAGGTTCATGTAATTACCTCAGAATACATTTTGTGAACTATAAAGTTATGAACAAGTTGTAGACATAATCTGTATATCTATATAGATATAGATGTATATCGATAGGTAGGTAGGTAGATAGATAGATAGACAGACAGATAGATAGATAGATAGGTAGGTAGAGAGAGAGAGAGAGAGAGAGATACAGTACTTCAGTGATTGTAAAGCCTGGTTAATAACAGAAACACCTGGTGATTTTTTTAAAATTCAAATTCTCAGGTTCTTTCCTAGACCTATTAAGTCAAAATCTCTAGGGGTGGGGATACATACACACACATATATATGAAAAGCTTCTCACCTTATTCTAAACTTAGCTAGATTGGGGATCCTACCACATTTGAACTCAGAATCATGTGTAATGATCTGTTGTGTGCTGATGATTCTGAAAAAAAGTCAGTATTACTACTTGTGAGACTATCTAGACTTTGGATAAAGAAATATGCTATTAACTTATTCCACACCATAACATATAGCCAATCATATATAGGCAGAGAATCCATCAGCCCCACTGAAGAAGTGTCAGTATAGCAATAACTTGCTTAGAACAAACTCTGCTCTCATTTATATGCTAAGAACCACGAAAGTAAGTATTTTACAGCTCACGATCATATTAAGCACCATCAGTTTATGAGTACGGCTGCTTCCACAGTTTCACAAACTTTACAAAGAAGTCTATAGCTTCCTGCAGCCCTTTAATATGGAGATGATGTAACGTATTCTTCAGTTGGGGGAAAATGACAGCAATTAATGAGAATGTAAAATGCAAAATAATGGTGCCAGGCTTAGCCCTCACAACATTTTCTTTAACGTTGGATGTGGCTTTATAATTAAGGTGTGAGAATTACTTTTTTTCTTCAATCTTCCTTAGAGAAGAAAAAATTGCACAGAGTATTTAAAAATCAGGGCACAGGAGACCTTCCATAAACGCCTTCAGTTTCCTCAATCTTCTCCAGTTGCAGCTTTGCACTGTTTTATACTAGATCTTAATAATGTTCTCATGCTGTTTCACATTTTTTAAAATGTTAACTTTCATAAGCCCTAGACAAGCGTGACAAAGGTCCTGTCATCTTTCTCATAGTGAGCACTAAGTTTTCTTCCTGAAGGGGATGTTGACTTCAGTTCTGTTTTCCTGAGAGAATAAAGGCAGCGTGTTTTTGCCCAGTGCTTTGTCATAGCCTTCCAGGTGGCTGCGTCCAGATAGGAGCACCAACTCATTTCTTACTAACATCTACTCAACAGAAGAGCCATCTTAGAGATGCCAACGTGGAGTCAGAAATACCATAAAGCGGGATGCTGATCCTTGACTTAATCAACAAAAATATTTAAAGTTTTAATATTTTAAACAAAACTGATTTAAAATGTAAATTAATAAATAAAAACACATCCTTGCATAACTAGAGTATTGCCTTTTGGTTGAGGTGCAAAAGACAGCCCCCAGTGCTGCACCATGGAACCCTGGAGCCTCCTCATCACAGGTAGAAAGAGTTCAGTCTCTCCTCCTCCTAGTCCCCCTCCCCTGAATGTTCAAAAAGCCCCCACACTGCTTTCTGGAGTCCAAATTCCAACTGATCTACTCACAAATCACAATGAACCCAGACGCTCCCTTGAGGCTGACAGAAACCCAGCAGTCATGAAGGTTGGGTTTCTCCAGAAGTTAACACAACGCTGCTTTTACAGGCATCATCTAGACAGACCACTGGCCCCTACCATTGTCACTAATTGTGGATGCTATCACCAGTAACAGAGCTCATAGTTACCACCTGTAGAGACTTGAAGGGCCACTCCTGGTGGTTCTCACCCTGTTGTTAGAGCCTTGAAGCTGGAGGATTCTACCACCCCCACTGGAAGCTGTTTGCTTTAGGATAGTGGTTCTCAACCTTCAGCCTGTATCAGAGTGACCTGGTGGACTTGTTAAAAGACAAAATGCTGAGCCAGCCCTGATGGCCTAGTGGTTAAAGTTCAGCACTCACACTTCGGTGGCCTGGGTTTGCTTCTTGGTCATGGAACCACATCACCCGTCTGTCAGTTGCCATGATGTGGTGGTGGCGCACATAGAAGAACTAGAGGGACTTACAACTGGCATATAGAACCATGCACTGGCTTTGGGGAGGTAAAAAAAAGAGAGAGAGAGATAGACTGGCAACAGATGGTAGCTCAGGGCGAATCTTTTCCTGCAAAAAAAAAAAAGAAGGCTGATCCCCACGTTCAGAGAGTTTGATTCAGTAGGTCTGGAGTAGACCTAAGAACATGCATTTCTAACAAGTTTCCAGGTGATGCTAATGCTGCTGTTCTGGGGACTGTACTTTCCCAGAACAGCAGCCTTGGAGAAGCCCGTTCCCAAAACTGTCTGAAGAAATTCTCCATTTGTTTCTGCTGTTGCTTCTCTAAGGACATAAACCCTCGTTGTTCCACCCCAAAGCAAGAGAGCTGGGCTGAGCCACCACTGTGGTAGAGACTCCTGGCCAGATTGCACTGGTTCTTGGAATGAGAGAGGAAGATCCTTCTCTGGCCTAGGTTCCTTGCATTGCAGTCCTTAGAATCAGCCGCTCAGACACCTCCCCAGGACACAAGTCTTCCCACTAGATGTAGGTATAGACAGGTTCTGATGTCTGCCGACTCACAGACCCTGGAAAAATCATTGTTCTTTAACCATCTGTCTTGTCGCCCAAAGCAATCCTCTGGTTTTAAGTCTTTCCAGCGTCTATAGTTGGTGGTCTAGTGGTTAAGATTCAGTGCTCTCACCACCATGGCCTGGGTTCGTTTCCTGGTCAGCGAACCACACCACCGTCTGTCGGTTTTTATACCATAGAGGCTGCATGTTGCTGTGATGCTGAAAGCTATGCCGCTGCTATCGCAAATACTAGCAGGGTTACCCATGGTGGACAGGTTTCAGTGGAGCTTCCACACTAAGACAGACCAAAAGGAAGGACCTGGCCACCCACTTCTGAAATATTGGCCATGAAAACCCTACGAAAAGCAGCAGAGCACTGTCGGATATAGCACTGGAAGGTGAGAGGATGGTGCAAAAAGACCAGGCAGAGTTCCACTCTGCTGGACACGGAGGCACTAGGAGTCAGAATCGGCTTGATGGCACAACAACAAACCTTCTATAGTAATTTTCTCTCATAATTTTATCATTGAAGTTTTTATGCCTACTCTGCCACCTGACCTTACTCAGGACCAACAAAGCTGCCTCAGTATGTTTTTATAACACTGACTTTTGTGCTATCTCAACCCCTTCTGTCCTAGAGGGTCCCTGGGTTCCTAATGTAATTTAGTTCACCCTTTTCTTAGCAACTGCTGAGTGAAGATGTTCCAGATGTGAGGTGCTGGAAAGAGACCAAGTGTGACCATGGGCTGTTGATAAATTGTATCACTTTGGGTGATAAACTCTAATTAGTAGATACAGTACATTTTTAGTGAAAACACATGTGCATGTGCACACAGGAAAAAAGAAATCACAGATTTTATAACAAAACAAAGAAAAAACATGCAAGGTTTTCCTTTGTAATGAGATTGCTGTACATCCTGGCAGTTCCCAGCAGAATAGTGGATTGAGCATTAAGCTATTTGGGAATCAATGGTTGTCGGTAACATTGCATAACACATCCCAACCCCTGACGCTTAGCAGTAAGCAACGTGATGTTAGTGCAAATGTGAGCATCATTACCAAGTAGATAAGTAGACAGGAAAATCTTTTTTATGATTGTTGACCTTTATTATTTCAGCATGGTGTTTTATTATATATGCACCCCTAGTAGGCTTGGAAATAAATATTAATAATAACAAAGACTTGCATTCCGGCCATTTCCTTAGTTGATATGTATAGAGTTTTAAATGCATAACAATGGCAAGATTTGCTCAAGGTTATTCACTACCAATGTTTACTCTGTAAAGTGCCTTAAGGCATTCTCAGCATAAAGAGTATCATACAAAATATTATTTTCCATTCCAGTTGCTAATCTAATAGTTAGAATAGCTTCTGGTATGGTTTAAGGTAAAAATAAATCACTCATCAGCACTTTTCACAGGTAAACAGCAGTGAAGTAGCAAATTGAAAATCAATAATATATAAGACTCTTCTATTGCAGATAAAAATCATTTGTATTTAATAGTTTAAACATTATAAATGCTACAAAAAATCTCATCCATAATTTTTTAAATTTCATCTTCATATAAGTTTTTCTTCATTTTTTACTTTTTGAATAGTAAGCTTTGATTTTGTTTTCATTCTATCATACAAGTAGTCCTCAAATTATGCATGGGTTGTGCTTTTCTGAATTTTTTTCTTCTGTGAAATATAACAAATAGGTGCACAAGATAACAGTGTAGAGTTCAACGAAGTATTGCAAAGAGAAGATCTATCTCAATAGAACCTGGGTCACTAGAGACTACCAGGATTGCGGGATAGCCACTGTCAGCACCCTAAAAGCCTCCTACCCTTCCACTTCTGAGCACCAAACCCCCTTCCCTCTAGAGGTAACTACTATCCTGTCCTATATAGTAATCACCTCTCTGCCTGTTTTTAGATTTACCACCTGGGCTTGCATCCCCTAACCTCTGGAATTCAGATTTGCCTCCTTTTTGAACTTTACATAAGTGGAATTATACACCATATATATATTTTCCTGTCTGGCCACTTCCACTTAACATTGTGCTTGTGAGTGTCATCCATGATGAGCACATAGATGTAATGCATGCATTTTCATTGCTGAAAAGTATTCCATAGCATGATTTTTTTAATGCATTCTATTGTGGAAGGTTTGAGAGTATGAAACTGTGAAACACCGTAGGTGTTGGCAGCAAAAAATTTTTTAGTGAATCAATAGCAGTCGGAAATGTTGTACAACACATCCCAACTCCACACCCTCACTGTTGAACACGGTGATGCTTGCACAAATGTGAGCATGATTACTGAATATATAAGTAGACAGGTTATCCTTCTAGATAATTCTTGGCCCAAACATGCTGGCAGTTCTGTTGAGTATATAGCTGAGCAAGGAATTCCTGAGTCATAGGGCATATGTGTCTTCATTTTTGCATGGATTATACCAAAGTGTTGTATTAACGTATACTCTCACCAGCATTAAAGAAGTACTCCTTTTGCTCTCCCTCTAGGCCTCAGCTCAAAGTTGATCTCCTTTGAGCATTTTTTCCTGACCATTCTAGTGAAAGTAGCTGTCCTAGCTAAAGTACCCCACCCCATTCATCCCTTACTCTTTAGTCCATTACTCTGATTTAGTTTCTTCGAGGCACTTTCCACTGTCTGAAATCATCATTTGTTTCTGCTCTTCTCCACTGGGAGGTCAGCTCCATGAGAGCGGGAATTTATCCTACCCATGACCATCACATAATGTCTGGAATGTAATAGACTCTCAATAAATATTTGTTGAGTGAACAGTTGGGAACTTCCTACATGTAGTAAATATTCACAATAATGCCAGTAGAAAAGACTTTACAGAATATAAACTTTGAATCTCCTCTTTGCAAGGAGCAATACTTTTTAAATAGGAGTTTCATGCTCCATGTAATATGTTAATGGCTAGTATTCAGGAAAATAATTATCCATTTAGATTTTCCTATAATATGGCCATCATGATATGTGTCAAATAATTTTTCCTGTCTCATGAACACAGTGGGCACCAGCATTTCACATCCACTGTGAGAAAGCAGGTGCCTATAAATCAAGGCTTCTTATTTTTTTAAATACAGTCCATAATAATCAATTGACATGCATGTTATAAATAATAATTCATGGTTTCTCAAGGAACCTAGCATGTAATTGATTCTCCAGTCTGAAGAAGCTATAGGCCTGTGGTTTTTTGATATCTGTGGAATTCTTCAACCAACTTCATTGTCTCGTTTTCAGCTAGTACTTGAAATAAAGGTTCACGAATCTTTATTGTGCATCCAGCCTCTCTGGAATAGAGAAAGTAGTAGTGTGTGACTCTTGGAATATGCTCAGCCTTATCTTTGCATTTCTCCTGTAAGGCCATGGTGACAAATACTCAGTGGGGTAGCCGACCATGAGCTCCTTTTGTGTCCAGAGCCATCCCCAAATGAATCCAAATACTTGATGCAGGCAAGGATGTATTAGACTGTATTCCCACAATAGGCTAAAGAGAAAAAAAAATACAACAGGCTATCCCAAAAGCCCAAATCATCAAATACTAATGTGGCCACATATTAGAGAATTATGTTTATGTTCTAAGTTCTTGACTAGTCCATAGTTTCTGTTTTGTTTTGTTTTAAATGCAGAATCTCTGGTTCCAAACACAGTCCTACTGAATTTGATGCTCTCTATAGGGCCCAGGAATCTGCACTGGAACCACTGGTTTAGGCATAAAACTTTTTTTTTTTTGAGGCAGATTGGCCCTACACTAACAACTGTTGCCAATCTTCCTCTTTTTCTCCCCAAAACCCCAGTGCATAGTTGCAGAATTGCAGACCTCTGTGTGGGACCCCCGCCTCAGCATGGCTTGATGAGCATTGAGTAGGTCCACACCCAGGATCCGAACTGGTGAATCCTGGGCCACAGAAGTGGAACACACAAACTTAACCACTATGCCACCAGGCCAGCCTCCATAGTTTCTGTTTTTAAGGAGAGCTGACCATGTGACCCTACTACTCTTGCCACAGTTAATTGGAACAAGGATGGGTACCTGACTCAAGGCTAGCCAGGGGCATGTGAAATGGCACAAGACCCTTGCTAGCACGGCTACTTTTCTTGGGAAAGTGACCAATTAAATAAATGGTTAGGGCCAGCCCTGGTGGCCTAGTGGTTAAGTTCGGCATGGTCTGCTTCAGTGGCTCAGGTTCGGTTTCTGGGCACCAACCTACACCATGCCACTCATCTCTCAGTGGCCACGCTGTGGCAGCAGCTCACATACAAAATAGAGGAAGATTGGCAATAGATGTTAGCTCAGTGTGACTCTTCCTCAGCAAAAAAGAGGAAGAATTGACAACAGATGTTAGCTCAGGGCAAACCTTCCTCAGCAAAAGTAAATAAATAAATCAGGTTATCTCTCTCAGAGAGTTTAAATGCAGGGCACGTGCAGCATTAGAGGAAGATGGGAGAAACATGATAGAATATGTGATTTTAATTAAATAACTGGGAAACATAAATCACAGTTTTATTTCTTCTATAATCCTGCAAATATTAAAATTATTCATGAGGCTAGAAAATAAAAACTATGAGCATTATCTTGTGCAGAGATCTACTAATCTCTGATTTAAGACTGTGTGCACCAACTTGTGCCTGGGCAATGACAAAATCATCAGTTGAGAGGAAAGGCAGAGCAGACAGAAATGCAGAGAAGAGGCAGGAAGCAGAAACTATGAGGCGCCAGAAACTGTAAGGTAGTAGAAACCAGGAGTAAGCAAAAACCCAGAGGTAGCAAGTAGGAGAGGAGAGAATGCTAGTTGTAGGAGCTAAAGAGATTGAGTCATAATGGTGAGATATCAACATAAGTAACAATACTGCTAAAGAGATGAAAACTATCACTAGAGTCACACTGAATTGCAAAAGTTCTTATAGTTTTCTGTGAAGCCTGATTGTTTTGTTATAGTGCTTATTGGTCTTCCTTTCATTAAAAATTTGGTGTGCACAACAATTACCTGAGATGTGAATTAGAAATCTATTACCTCCAACCTCAAAGAGTTTCTGATCTAGTAGATAGGGGGCATGACCCAGGAATCTTCATTTTATATATCTGAGCCTGATATTCCAATGAATCACCCCTTAAGAAACATTAATCTAAGGTATCCTGAGGTTGTATATATTCCTTGAAAGTAGAAAGAAAAATCTGCCTACTAGAGATCCCACATGTGACTTTAATTTTGCAAACATAGCCTAGAGTTGGAGCATCTAAAACACATTGCTATATTGGTTTTATAATTTTCATATTAACTATCATTTCTAGAAATGTTACATTTCAAGTATTTTAAGATATAAGGCCCTCTCCATGTTGATCTCAAAGGACTGTACCAGGCTTGTCTTTCTCTGTTCCCTCACAGAACTCTGCTGTAGCCAAACTCATTGATTCCCAAACATGGATCAAATTTTTTTCATGTCTGAATCCCCTGCTTAGGGGAATAGTGAGGAAGGAGCCCTAGGGTTGGCCTATGTGGAATATTGGGTGAGGACAGTGTTGGGTCCCACAAGACTGAGTTTGGGGGTTGGAATGGGAACTAGAACTTCCTGCTAGAGACAGTCCAACAGGCCAAGAATTAAGACAATAGTCAAGTCAAAGTCCACTGGTGAATACCAAGTTTTAAGACTGGAGAGAGCAAGTCCAAAGAACACTGCAGAAGCTGGAGGCAGGAATCAAGGCAGAGGGCTCAGAGTTAGAAGGAAAGAACAGGCAGAAATAGAATCTGAGTAAGAAAGTTCTAGGCAACTGCAGACAAAATGGCACAAATGCCAAGGGGTGGTTGCAGCTTATATTCATGGGCTGGTGGGTACCTGGTGAATGGGTGATTCAGGCAGCTTACAAACCTTGAATATTAACCCTTCTCCTAACAACCTGCCTAATTCTCAGATCCTTGTAGAGCTGGAAGTTTATAAGACAGCCTTTGCCCAGACACTGGTACTATTTGTGGACAGAATTTCCTTGTGCCATTTGACTGGAATCATCTACTTATGGACTGATGTCTCAGTATCCCCATCTATAAAATGGGAATTACAATGGTACCTAATCTATAAATCAGTGAGGATTGGAAGAATTAATACATGAAATGAGATAATATATATGTGCCTGGCACTTAGCGAGCACCTGAAAGTTGTTGATTACTGCTACCTCTATTATTGTTGTTTGCTGTTATTGCCGTAATTAAGTGTTATCCATGTACAATTGTCTTGACATCTTTCTCCTTTATACTGGAGCTCTTGATATTGACTTCTTGTCCAGACCATGTCACATGTTTTCAGCTGTTAGTTTCTCTCTGGATGCCATATTACAGACTGAACTCCCTCTCAGCAATTGCCCTGTCTGATCCTGGTGCTTGAGCCACACTATGGTCTGAACATTTGTTTGTGTCCCCTCAAAATTCATATGTGAAAATCTTAATGCCCAATGCGGTGGTGTTAGGAGGTGGAGCCTTTGAGAAGTGACTAGGTCATAAGGGCAGAGCCCTCATGAATGAGATTAGTGCCCTTATAACAGAGGCCTGAGAGAGCCCCCTCTTGTCTTCCACCACGTGAGGATAAAAAATAGAAGTCTGCGACCCAGAAAAGGACCCTCACCCAACCATGCTGATCTCGGACTTCCAGCCTCCAGAACTGTGAGAAACAAATTTCCATTGTTTATAAGCTACCTAGTCTGTGGCATTTTGTTATAGCAGCCCAAATGGACTGATAACCCACTACCTATTACTTCCTGATAGTGTTACCTGGCCACCAGGTAACAGGTCATTCACACTTATGTCCCCAGACAATACAAATTTCTTCTCCCTTCCCAGACACTCTTGAAGGCCTAACTCAAATACTTCCTTCTTCATAAAGCCTTATGTAACCTAAAGAGTTCTCCCCACTCTCTGGAACGCCTACTATATGTAGCCTGGATAATTAATCTGCCGATTAATCACTTACTGCCTCATGAAATCTTTTCAACGAGTCTCTCAATTTGTTATGTAAATCATGTATTGTTATTTAATTTATCATACTTCTGTCTTGTGTATCCAATAAGATAGTACCCTCCTTGATGATAGCAACTACATCTTATCTGTCTTCGTATGCCCTCTAGCTAAGCACCATGCTCTGCACAGAGCTCAATAAATACAATTATGTGATTTGATTTGAAATGCTTAACTTAGAATATCATAAAAGACTACACCATTCCATACTCTGAGGAAGTCATTAAGATTTAAAGAGGCCATTAAGAACTAATCCTACAACTGAGAGGAGAGTAAATTGCTTATTTTAAGGCAGATACGCTAAATTTCTAGGCCACTAAGGTTCTGTTTAAGCAATTTACTAAAAGTAAAATACTAAATGGATCCAGGTAGCCCAAAAAGGTTAATACCTGTTACTTCCTCCTAAGAGGTAAGCTATTCCTCCCTTCCCCACTCTGAGCAACCCCAGCCAAGTCCATCTATTGCTTATAAGACACTGAGAAGTATATTTACACAGAGCAACCATTTGGACTGAACTTACACAGCTGAACAAGGCAGTCCTGTGGTTTGCCATGATTTTAACATCACTCTTCCTTCTTCCTACCCCATATTCTAAAATGCTCATATGTAACATGGGAGAAAAGGAAAAAAGAATTAATTCAATTGCATTCACTGTTAATTGATGCTGGAACTGCACTCAGGAGTAGGGATACAAAGAGTTTTAAAACATAAAAACATCTTTCCTGCTTCATAGAACTGCCATTCTAGTTGTGGGTGAAGGGGTGAGGAGGGGAGTGGGATAGAAAACACATAAACGATTATGTAAAATGTACATACTACAATAGTGATGTTTGCAAAGCATTCTGGGAAAAAGGGTGAGGAGCCTTGCCAGCTTTGGGGTAGAAGTGGGAGCATAGATATTTGAGCTGGGCCATAAGGGGTTATTAGGAGTTCTCCAAGGGAGACAAGATGAGGCAAAGCATGCCAAAGAGAGAGATTTGACTGGGAAATGGCAAGAATCATGGAACTGCAGGACAGAAAGAGACCTTAGAGGTACTCTAATCCAAGCTCTGAATTTTATAGACCAAAAAATGAAAGCAAAAACAAGACCAAGGGATGTTAGGTGACACACAGTCACACAATTAAGGGTGGAAAAACATATCTGAAACCTGCATCTGTCTGGCCTATGTCAAATCTAGTGCTTAGCCTACCTTGATAAGTTGCAAATTTAATAGAAGTTCAATGCAGAAAGGAGATTGGTAAGTGAATACTACTCCATTGGAAGTTCCCCATCAGTTGCATTCATTCACTCAGTCACTCACTCAGTCACTCACTCACTCACTCAACAAATATTTAATGGCATCAACTATGTACCAGGTACTCTACCAAGAGATAGGAAGCTAGGAATGCAATAGTGACCAAGACAGACATAAACCAGAATCTCTCAGAAATAACAAATTAGTGGAGGATATGTACAAGTAAACAGGCAGTTAGAATCGAGTTTCAGTGTTGCAGCTGGGGAAGCAGAGAAAACACAACTAAAATGTATTATATTTTGAAGTACATATGAAGTATGGAAGTATGGTTGGCTTCCTTCCTCTCCATGCCACCCCTTAGCCAACTCCCACTTGTCTTTCAAGTTGCAAATGACATATTACTGCCTCCCTTCCCTGACACCCTCAAAACCAGTTCCCCTTAGCGTCATGGGCTCCTCTCCTTATTGTAGACTACAGTTGCTGATTTATTATCTGCGTTTCCTACCAAACTATAAGCTCCTTGAGGGCAGGTACAATGTCCTGGCTCATTGCTGCATCTCCCATACCTCATACAGTGTCTTGCACAAATATTTGTGGGGGTTAATGCATGTACATTGTGGTAGACTGGAAAATGCTCCCAAAGATATCCAAGTCCTAATCTCTGCAACCTGTAATTGTTACCTTATGGGAAAAGGAGTCTCCACAGATGTAAATCAATTAAGGATCTTGAAGTAGGAAGATTCTTCTGGATTTTCTAGGTGAGCCCTAAATGTAATCACAAGTGTCCTTATAAGAGAGATGCAGAGGGAAATTTGACTACAGACAGAAGAGAAGAAAGCCATGTGACTACAGAGGTAGAGATTGGAGTGATGCACCCACAAGCCAAGGAAGACCAGAAGCTGGAAGAGGCAAGGAACAGATTTTCCCCTAGAGACCTTGGAGGGAGCACAGCCTTGCCGACACCTTGATTTCAGCCCACTAATCATGATTTTGAACTCACAGGCTCCAAAACCATGAGAAAATAAATTTCTGTTGTTTTAAGCTACCAAGTGTGCAGTAATTTGTCGCAGCAGCTACATACACTAATACAAACACTGACACACAGCTTTTCCCATAAGGGTTGCTTTGGTTTTGCTTTTAGCAATGAATTCCTTTGGATAGATTCCAAGAAGTGGAATTGTGGGTCAAAATATATCACCATATTTTTAGGCTCGATGAAGATTACTAAACTGATTTTTTTTTAATTTATGTAAACACCAATAATGTAAGAAAATGTCTATTCACCATACCCTCTCCATCAGTAAATATTTTCATTAATCCTAATGTATGCTATTTTGGTATGCAAAAAGAGTATTTCAATCTTGTTTTAATTTACATTTCTTTGGCTGTTAATGAAGACAAATATTTTGCCATATAGGTTTACCGGTTTTATTTCTTTTGTATATGTGTGGTTAATTTTTAAGAGAGATTTATATATATTCTTCCTTTAGTAAATATATTAAACCTTTGTTTCTTAAATTTGCTAAAAATACTTTATCTTACTCTATCATTTGCCAGTTTATTTAGGTTGGATTTAGGTTTTGTTTTGTTAAAGGGGCTGTGCAAAACTTTTATCTACATGAATAAGACAAAGCGGTTGATTTTTCCCTTGGTGCTTCCTTCTTTTGCTTCTAAACTTTCTTACTCCCCTTTCTAGAAGCCTGATAAGAAGTAAATTCTATTTTCTTTTATGTTATCTGTGGATTGGCTTTATATTTAACCCTTCTACCTGCCTGAAATTTACTTTTGTGTATGGTGCAGAATGAAGGACTAAATTGCTTGTTTTCACAATGCAACAACGCCAATTGTTGCACCGTTTATTGGATAACTGGTTTGTTCTCCACTGCTTAGTAATGCCTCTTTTGTTATGTATTAAATTCTCATATATGATGGTATCTACTTCTGGTCTATACGCTGTGTTTCTCTGATCTGACTATTATTGTACCAGTATCATACAGTTTTAAATACTGCAAATTTGAAATCTGTTTTCAAACATGGTAGGTCTCATCCCCATCCATATCACTTCTTTTCATTTTGAAGTGTCTCTTTGCATTTTTAATCTTTCAGTAACTCTTCAAAATAATTTTATATTCTTTTAAAGCTGATTTACTCTGTAGTTTTCTCCACAACAGACGGTATAGTCACAGATCCATGATAAGTGTTTATAAATAGTAGCTATTATTAATGTTGCTAAAGAATAACTAAAAATAAAAACCACTTTTTGTCTATTTGGTTTCTGTGCTATGTAGAACAGTTTTTCATTTTGTCAGTTAAAAAACAACAAAGTCCAAGAATTGTAGCCAACCTTCTTTTAGCGAATAAAATTATTGCTAGCATCCCCCATACACATACACACACACACACACACACACACACACACACACACACACACACACACTTGCTAAATATATCTATTTTAAAAGTCTTTAAGATATATGATTAAGAGAATAGTTCTCATAGTAAGTTGAACAGACCCAGTCTTTTACAGGACTCTTCTTCAAGTTTCCAAAACTGCTGAGCTGTCCTCGACTTGTGAGCCCTGAAACCACATGTGCACTTCAATAAAAATTAGGTCAATGGTGAACTTTGACTAGTGTGAGAAACCACTCACTTCTACGTATTACTAAACATCTTTCTATAACTTTCAAAATGTAACTGTACAACATTTCTTATTAGAGTTAGCTGATCTACTCTTCCCTTTTATCTCTTGCTATACATGAACAAAGCTAATCCTTAGGCTTCACCTGTTGATGCAGTTAAATTTTATTTCTCCTACATCTGTTTGTGTCTTCCATGAGCTAAGTACTGGAAATACAAAAATTAATAAGACGCTGACCCTGCCGTTAAGAAGCTCAGACATAGCAAGAGAAGTAGAAAAGTCAACAACCACAATGGAACGCGGAGATAATGCTCACTTCCTTCAAAGTGAGTCAGTAAAAGTTTCTATCCTGAGAAGAAGGCAGAGTGGAAACCACAGGAATCTTTCCTCCTAACCCTAACTTCCTCCTAACTCCTAACTCTTTTCCTTTGACATGACAATTGGCACCTCCTATCATGACAACACAATAGGATAAAAATTACAATAATAGACTATAAGCACAGAGAAAAGGATATTTAAACTGGGCCCTAAAGAATAAGTAGGAGTTTTTTTGACATGGAAAAAAAAAATTGGAGGCATTTCAGGAAAATGGAACATGAGGATGTTGAAAGAACATGGAATGTTCTGGGAAAAGAAACTACTCCAGCATAGCAAAAGGGTGGAATCTCAGTTACACACATATGTGTTCACACAGTGTAGAGGGTCAAGCCTTGAAAAACAAGTTGGAGACAGATTGTAAAAATCTTTCAATGCATTTGGTCCCTACACTGTTGTCAATGAGAGTCGTATTAGGCTCTAAAGTAATAAGACAATTCATGAACCCAGTGCTTTTTGACTTTCACTGCCACAACTCTACTAAAACTATTATTGTCAGGGCCACAAACAGTCTCCATGTTGCAGATAAGTGTTTTTAAAAGCGTTTAAAAAAATAGTAATGCTGGTGGACATATGGAAGGTTGATCAGAGGGGATCAAGACTGTGGCAGCAGCTCCAGCTGGGAGGTTGTTGCCACAACTAAAGCAAGGAACGCTGAGGGTCTGAAAGAAGGAATTGGCAATGGTACATGGATTATAGAATTACTTACAACATAGAAAGGAGAGAAATTTGTGATTTGGGAAGGCAGGCAGGCAGGCAGGCAAGAAGGAGGTAAAGAGAGAGAGAAAAAGGGAGCAAGGGAGAGACAGGCTACAGGTAACCAAAAATAAAGGGTTTGATTTTCAGGAAAACGTCAGAGCAAATTACATAAGGAAAGTAGCTGCAATTTTTGTAGTTCTTACAGACTACAACAGAAGAACTTCTATAAGCAGACATTTGGGATTTGCCTTATGATACCAACACTCAAACAACTGAGAGAATTAGAGCTGGTAATTAAGGCTGGCAATCAGGGTTTTTCAGCTCTTGTGGATTTAATAACCCTTAATTTGCAAATGCTTGTGCCAGAAAGACTGCATCTTCAAAAAAATCAAAAACATGAAAACATAACTAATAAACAAGCACCAATGTTTGATTAAATATCAAAGGAAGAATGAAAACCTGAAGAAAACATTCCAATGATTCGGTATAGCCTAATCACAATCAGGACTAGAAATTGTGGACTAGAATACTTTGCAGGATGCTTTAGAGGATGCTTGGAAGAACTTTGGTTGTGTCAAATCTCACCTCTTTCCCCGAAGTCTCAAAAGAAGAAGTGTCCTTCTTGTCCTGGGCTAATCTCTCTGCCTGGGTTCCTGAATTCATTTCTTCCCATCTCCTCTGGTAACTTGATGCAAAGGTTATTTCCCCCTTCTCCTGTATTTTAACATCTTGCTCTGTCAATAGTCTGCTTTCAGAAGCCTAAACAAGCTCAAGTTCCCCTGTTTGGAAATATACACTTTTGGCTTTTAGTTTCCCACTAGCAATCCCTGTCCCTTCTCAACAAGTTCCTCCAAAATATAGTCTTTCTTCCCTTAGTGACTCTTCAGTGAACTGTAGTCAAGATTCTGCTCTTGCACACTGCCCTGACACACTCCTCTGGCAAAGGTCATCTTTGACATCCTAACCCACTGGTCTCTTTTTATTCGAAATCTTGACCTCTCTGAATCACCTGACCATATTGACATCTCCCTACTTGGAACAACTCTTCCTTTGGTCAACAGAAAATAGCTCTCTTGAGTCCCATGCTCCTAATCTTGCCACTCTTTCTTGGTTTATTTGCCAGATCCCCTTCATCCCCAGTCCTCTAATGTTGGTAATTGCCAGGGATGACTTCTCTGTTGCTTTCCAATATTAACACTCTCCAATGTGATCTTAGCACTTCCTGTAGCTTCAACAGCTTGACATCTATATACTAGTAACACCCAAATCCATGCCTGTACATCAGACTTCTCTCCTGTGGTGCAGAAGCACCGATTTTACTGCCTGGAGTATTCACAGACATCTTAAAATTATCTCCAATCTGTACTCTACATTTGCTCCTCTTCTGAACTTCCCTCACCTTAGTGAATGGCCGACCATCTATCTGATCATCCAAGCCAGGAATCTGCAAATCATCTTAGATTTCTCCCTGTTCTTTGTTCCAATCCACAACCAAGTCCTGTGGATTCTACCTTTTCAAAATCATTTTTCCAATCTGTCTCCTTCTTTCCATCCTTGTGGCTACTGCTTTATTCAGTCCCATAGAAATAGTATTCTAGGCCTCTCTCTGCCTCCAATCTAACATCCCTTTTATCCATTCACCATGTTGTGGTCAGAATTTTTTTCTCAAACTGCAGTTCCTTCTCTGTGCCCCAATTCTTTATACTTTTGTGTCTGCTTACCCACATTCCTTGGCCTGGAATGACTTAGTCCTTGTTTATTCACAGAGCATTTACTAACTTTTCAGGCACATTTCAAGGATAACCTCCTCCATGGAGATTTCTTAAACCTCCCAACCCCATAAAATTGATGACTCATCATTGTACTCCCATTGCATTCTATGCTGACATCTGTCATGCCATCCCAAACACTTCATTGAACCTAAAAATAATTCTACTATATTCTAAGTTCCCCTAATTCTATTTTAGGTTCCTTGATGTCAGAACTTGTTCATCTTTCTACTCCCGGCACAAACATTAGCTTGCTGGATGAGTGAATAGTCCTTACACTGTAAGAAGAATAAAACCACAATCACAAAAGACAGTTCATCTTGTCTAAAATTGGTGATAATATAGCACATTAAAAATTCACTACATCAACACTCAACCTCAAAATTTGTTTCAGCCTTTGAAATACAATCCTAACTATAATAATAATGAAATATTAAATGCTCATTGAATATTTCTCAAAGCAAATGGAAAGCATGGGTTTTTATAATTGCCTGGAGATTTGCTGTCCAATCTAGTAAAACCCTTTCATTAACCACAGCCCCTCTGGCCCTGCCCCATGCAGAAACAGTGTGTCCCTGCTAACCTTTGAGAGTTCCCTCAGGCCACAATTACATACCTGTGGGCCCTGAGCCATTTATGTGCTGCTGGTGCATAAGAGTGCAGAGAGCAAAGGGTAGCAGCAGCATTATTTTACATCCACACTCTGTGCTTTCGAAGGTAGCCTTGGTCTGGAGCCAAGCTCACACTAGGATTCTACTGAAGACATTACCCAGCACTCATGACCTTGCCTTGCTTAACATTCTCTTCCTTCCTGAATCTAGTTTGACTACCTGAATCTGACCCACTACTTGCTCTGAGCTTTAGTTATTCCTCAGAGTTAATTCCAGGAGGATGTACACCACATCCTACAAGCGAAGGGAGACAGCAGCTAAGTAAGAGGGAATTCACTGAAATTTGACAGAAATAATAAGAACAGAGCCAGAAATGGGGTCCCCAGTGACAGAGGTCAGAGACCAAGATTTACAGGGAACTACTTACAGATGCAGTCCAGTCTCAGATCTGGTTCCTTGAAATTAAAGATTACCTGATCCAAGGGGTATTCACTGGATAGAGCTTCAGAAGTAGAGACGGGAGAGTAGACCTATCAGAGGCCTCTCTTTCTCCACTCGAACTTTAAGTCTTGGAATTCCAACACTGATCCTCCTTAAACCCTGAAGAGTTAGCATATGATATCCAGTCACAGGCTTAATGAAGTTCTTAAATATTATTTCTTAAATTGCTAAATATCCAGGATGGATCCATTCCAACACTTTTCCTACTAACATGCTGATGTAGTAGTGGCTCTGCTTTGTCTCCTATAAATGTACAACAAAATCACATGTAAAATATATTTTGTTAGTGTATTTGATAAAACAGAGACATTTACAGTATGAATAATCTTACAAAAATAAATGTCCTATCATAAGAATCACATAAGGAAACAAAACAGCCTTTAAAATTTTGTCCAACTTACACACAAAAAATGCATACATACATTTCAAAGACACTTAGAAGAGATCAACAAGAGGAACTTTATTTTTGTCATGTTTGTATTTTGAATTTCAAATAATTGATTCCACATAGAAACTGAAGGATCAGCCATTTTAAAATATACTCCATGTCATATAATTTGTCACTCAATAGTACTCAATATAAATTTAGTAACATTGAATCTTTCAGATGAGTAACTGCATTAATATTTTACCAAACTGATATTCCCTTTTTAAAAAATTGTTTATAATATTTAGAGAGTTTTAAAATTGAAATCTGAACTCCCGTAAGAGTATAAATTTCTTTGTTGTTTTTCCTCTCTCTGTCTCAAATTTTGATATTGTTCCACATGACATGTGCATGAATAACTGCAGAGTTTCCACCAGCCTGGACCATGGCTACTGGAAATAGGAGCACATCACTCAGATTACCAGGACTGAGATCAAGTCCTGCCTAAATGATAATGCTTTTATTGCTAAAACTTACTGTTGGTAGTAAATAGTCATGTTCACTCCCCAAAAGAAAGGAGCTAGGAAGAATTTGGAGCTCAGAAATGGACTCTTTTAGGTTCTTAAATTCTGGGTTGCAAACTTCATAGCATCATGCTGATGAAGTCATAATTGCTTGCATTTCAAATGTTGATAAAACTGACCAAAGTGATTTGGCTCTTAAACATGGAGAAAAGAGAACAAGAAAGATGTAGACTTAAAAGGTTATACTTATTTCCTAGATTAAAAAATACCTTGCAATTGCTAGTGACATTTGTTTCCAAAGAGCAATCCAATTTCTGATTTCTGCACGCTTGGCTGGACTGTCTTTTATTACTGTTTCTCAACAGTCCACAGTTATCCTTCATGGTGTGAAATGGTCCCTCAGTGTTCTTAATGTGTTTCTTCTGCATCCCTTACTCGCATTCACTTCATTTAAGTTTTATATGCAGTAAATGCTTAGAGTTCTCATTACACAGCTCTCATATCTTTCAAGAGCCATTAAGAACTCTACTTTTTAAAAAATAATGTTTATACTATTCTTGTCAAAGCCATGAAATTTGGACTTACAAGACCCAGTTTTGCCACTTACCAGCTTTAAAACATGAACAAATTATTGATCTCTCTGAATCTCATTTTCTTCATCTGTCAAATGGGAATCATAATGACATCTCCCTTACTTATCCAACCTCCACTAGTAACTAGTTGTTTGATTTTGGCAACTAGTCAATCAACTCATTTGATTTTGCCTCCCTTTCCTCTTTTACAAAATAAGGTAGGAATACTACCCATTTCATAAGGGTGTTTAAGGATTAAATGAGATAATACATGCCAAATGTATAAAACAGGTACATGATAATTGTTCAAAAAATGTCAGACCTTGTTATTGCTGAGAAGAGAAAATGAACTAGTATATGCACCATGACACAGTGGAAAGAGGAAAGACTTCAGAGTTCAACAGAGTTCAACATAATTTGGGTTCAAATTATGGTCTGCCATTTATTGGCTGTGACATCTTACATAAGTTACTCCACCTCTCTGAGCCTTGGTTATCTCAACTGCAAAATTCAAAATTATGAATATTAACAACAGTAGGCATAAAGAGTAGAGTGTGTATTCAAAAGTTATTTGAATTATGAGTTCACTCGTTATTATGAGTATTACACAAATGTAACAAAAAAAATCATTACTCAAATAGTGCTTATGAGACAATAGTATTCAGCTTTACGTGAAGTCCCTATCCCCAGCCTTACCAGGAAGAGTAAGAAGAAAGCATATTCTAAAGAAACAAGAAAAACAACGACAACTAAATGGAACAAATCTGTGACCATAACAAAACAATGAACATATCAGCAAAATTCACAAAACGAAGAGAATGGTCATTGGACTCACAGCTACAATCTTCTGCCTGGTAGGTTTGCCAAATAGCAACTGGTAGGTTATACATATATTTCTTTCTAAGAAAATCAGACTTAGTCAGTGGGTGGCCTTCACAATCATAACAAACATATTCAATATCCAGAGCTAAAAAGAGAAATCTACATGTAGCTTAACATAATTCCAAAAAGTCAGGATGGTAACTTCTTGTTGGCCTTGTCTGACATGCTAGGCTAGGATGGAGATTATGTAGTGAGATATTCGGCCCCATTTGCTATATTAAAATTGGTAGAAGTAGGATCTCACTTTAGGGTCCATGATGGAATTCACATTGACATAGGAAAACTGCTCATAATCATTACCATTGCTGCTATTATTAAAATCAAATGTCATTATCACATGACATTTTTCTAAATTTATTTTTATATTTTAAAATCAAGAAGTAGAGGAAATACAAAAATATATATTGAATAAAAATAAGCATAGAGGATTCTTTTGTTCTATTATATGTGATATATATCTTATTTAATGTTTTATTTGTAGTATGAGGAGAAACAAGGCAAAGTGTTATAACTATTTGGCAAGTATATTCAACACATATGACTAGAATGTCAATGACCATAGCTATGGTGCCCTAACTTGCTCTAACAATTGAGGACCATGTTATACCTACCTGCAACCTTGGTTCATGATTCTAGAGTCAATCTCAGTCCTATATATCAGGACAATAAAACTCTCTAGTTAAGCAGCTAATTGACCCAGCATTAAGTCAGACTGAATGTGGGGTGGGTGTTCTCCTTGCTCCCCATTGCTTCTTCCACACCATTTTCTCACTCTCCTCCATTCCATTTCCCCCTCACTTTGATTCTTATTTCTTCAGACTATATCACTGTGGGTTAATTTGGTAAATGTAGTTAACCAATGATGGTTAATTTGGTTAATTCAGACTACACCACTGTGATGTGTCAAGTTGACTAGGCCACGGTACACAGATATTGGGTCAAACACCAGTCTAGATGTTGCTGTGAAGGTATTTTTTTTAGATGAGGTTAACATTTAAATTAGTAGACTTTGAGTAAAGCAGATTACCCTCCATCATGTGGGCAGGCCTTATCTAATCAGTTGAAGGCCTTAAGAGTAATGATGAGGTTTCTCCAGGAAGAGGGAATTCTGCCTCTGCCTTTGGACTCCTGCTGCAATGTCAACTCTCCCTGGGTCTCCAGCCTGCCCTGCTGACCTGAGACTTTTGGACATGCCAGCCACCACAATCACATGAGCCAATTCCTTAAAATAAAATCTCTCTCTCTCTCTCCCTCTCTCTCTCTTCCTATTGGTATAATTTCATGTATATATATTTCTCTGGAGAACTGTGACTGATACACCCAGCTTGGGGCACAGGATTAGGTCACATTTGACTTTGTTTAAAACCAACTGTTTCAGGTCCCTATTTCCATTTGTCTCAATAATGCATTTCCTTCCTCAGTAGAAGGTCTCTCCCCGCCTCCCCAGCCACAAGATGTCAAAAACTCCAATGGGCTGGAAAATTGTGTCCTCCTCCTATGTTTTGTCCTCCCCCATCCTCCCTCTGCTAGTGGTCTTGCTTCCTATTTCACTGAGAAAATAGAAGCAACCAAAAGGGAATTTCCTCAAGCTCCTACCACCACAACCTACCCATCTATCTGCTATTGGTCCATATACTCTGCCTTCCTTCCAGTGTACTGTCTGAGATCAACCCCTCCACTGATTGCATCTCCTTTCACCTACTCCAGAAATTCTCCCCCTCTCTCTTGCCTCATCAAGTTCCCCCCTCTCCTTTGGTTCAATGGCAACAGCATAAAATATGTTGTCATTTCTCCCATCTTAAGAAATAAAAGAAATTTTCAAATAACTCTTTAATTCCACAACCCATTTCAGTTAACATCTCAAGTCTCTGTTCCCCTTTATAACAAAGCTCCTCAAAAGAGTGGTGTGTACTTGCTATCTTCAATTCCTTTCCTTCTATTTTTTTCTGATCCACGACCTTCTGGTTTTCACCCCAACAATGCCATTGAATCTAATCCTATCAAGGTCACCAAAGACCTCCATGTTGTAAATCGAATGGTCAACACCCAGTCCTTATTTTACTTGACTTACTAGGAGTTTTTGTCACAGTTAATTGTTCTCTCCAACTTGAAATATTTTCTCTTGGTTTTCAGGATACCGACATTCTCCTGGCCTTCTTCCCTTGGCTGCTCCTTCTCAACTTTCTTTTTTTTTAATTTAATTAATTTTTTATTGAGGTAACATTGGTTTATAACATTATATAAATTTCAGGTGTACATCATTATATTTCAATTTCTGTGAAGACTACATCGTGTTCACCACCCAAAGTCTAATTACCATCCATCACTGTACACATGTGCCCTTTTACCCCTTTCGCCCTCCCCCCTCCCCCTTTTTCCCTCTGGTAATCACCAATCTATTTTCTGTGTCTATGTGTTTGTTTGTTGTTGTTGTTGTTTTTATCTTCCACATATGAGTGAAACCATACAGTATTTGGCTTTCTCCATCTGACTTATTTCCCTCAGCATAATGCCCTCAAGGTCCATCCATGTTGTCACAATTTTCTTTTGCTGATTCCTTCTCTTCTCAAAAATGAGAAAGATCCAAGGCCAAGGATCTCTCTCTTCCTAATCTATCCTCACTTCCTTGGTGATTTCATTCAGCCTCATGACCCACAAAGTTATAACTCCAGCCCTCTTCACTCTTCCCTCAGATATCCGTATGGCTCATTCTCTCACCTCCTTTCAGTTTGGCTTAAATGTCACCTTCTCAGTAGGGCTTTCACTATATAAAATTGAATCTTCCTCTCCTCACCCTTCCCCAGCTCTGACAGTCCCTTCTTTCTTACTTTATTATTCTTTACAACATTTTACCATGCTCTCACATACCACATTTACTTATTTTATTGTGTGTCCTCTCCTACTAAAATCTGCATTCCATAAGAACAGAAATTGGGGTCCTCTTTGTTTATTGTTTTATGCCCAGAGCCTAAAATATTTGACATATTGTAGGTGCTCAGTATGCTTGCTAAGCAAATGGTCTTGCCGGCTTTGTTCCCCACTTTCTCTGTAATGGAGGAACTGAGATTCCTTGCTCAGTTTTCCTACAAATTGAGGTTTTCAAAATCTGTTGATAGACTTCTCTGATTCTGAACATGCGCCTGCCACCTCAACTACTTAATTGCCTGCCATCTGGATTATACCAATTAGGTACCCCTTTTCTGCATAAATGGGTTCTTCTGAACATTTTGTTAACAGTACTCATCTCTGTCCTGAGGTGGGAGACTTATTGGTCTGTTCCAGAAACATCAAGTTGGTCAGTGTGACTGGCTGGAGCAGACTGACCCAGGAAGACAGTGGAAGAAGATGAGGTCAACCTGCTAACCAAGGGGCATAGAAGGAAGACGCAGATTAAATAGTGGCTTCATAAAATGAAAGGACTTTAGCTTTTCCTCAGAGTGAATTGAGACATCCTTGGACAGTTTTGAATAGGTGTAACAGGATCTGACATGTTTTTTAAAATTTACTCTGGCTGCTGGTGGAAATAAATCACTATTCGAAGTCATTTAATTTTTCTGTACCTCATTTGCAAAACCAGTAAGCTGGATTAGAGATCCTTTTAGGTTGTATCAACTTTTAAGAAATCATAAATATATGAGGGAGAAAGGATTTTTTTAAATCCCTAGTTTAATTGTTTTGTGACCGACGACAAACAATAAATCAATTGCTTAACTTGACACTATTTTTAAATAAATGCTTGGCAACTGTTAATTCATGATGATCTAGGCTGCTCATCAAAGTGCCCTTCAAATTCTCAGATTCATCTTTTTGCCATGGCCTCACAGATATTTTCACATGTTCCCACTAAAACTGGGCTTGAAGAGCTCCTGAAAGGAAAAATGACAGAGATTCAGCAGATGCAAAATTTATTGTGATTCAAATTTGGACAAGACTAATCAAGTCTTGGCATGGGAAACTGAAGTACAATGTATTGAGATGTGTTGTTTTCCTGATAACACTTTAAAAAAATCCAAATGCTACTGGCCTAATCAGACCAAGCTACCCGAGATATTAAAGATATTTTTTGCATTTGATTGATTCTCAGTGGGAGAATAGTCCATGTGTATTAGTCAGAGTTCTCCAGAGAAACAGAACCAATAGAATAGATAGATAAAAGATAGATAGACATATAGGTAGATAGATAATAGATATATAGATGATAGACAGACTTTTAAGGAATTGTCTCATGTGATTGTGGGGGCTGATTAGTTTGAAATTTGTAGAGCTGGCCTACAGGCTGGAAATTCAGGCAAGAGTTGATGTTGCAGTCTAAATTCCACAGAGTAGCAGGATGAAAACTCAGGCAAAGTTTCTACATTGCAGTCTTGAGGAGAATTCCATGTTTGGGAAACCTCAGTCTTTGCTCTTAAGGCCTTCAACTGATTGGACAAGGCCCACCCACATTATGGAGGATAATCTGCTTTACTCAAAGTCTACTGATTTAAATGTTAATTACATATAAAAAATACTTCCACAGCAACATCTAGGCTGGTGTTTGACCAAGAAAACACCAAATGTGGCACCATAACCTAGCCAAATTGACATATAACATTAGCCATCCTACCATGTTAACCTTCAGTTCAAAAATCCTTCACATGGTAGGGTCTCAGTAAAAGCTGAACTGAATAATATTAATTCTCAACCAACACAAATTATTCCAATCATTTTAAATTTTGCATGATATTCCAACTAAATTGCTCTTCACTTTTCTCTTTTTGCTGGAAACAAAAGCAAGAGCAACAATTCAAAGTTCTATTATTAAATTCAGTCATGAGAACAATCAGTATTATTAATGAGGAAGGAAAGGGCAAATTTTCTTCTACTTCACCATCCCTAATGTAAGTTATATTTGAGAATTGCTAGGGTAAAATCCCTAGATTAGGTTCATCTATTATATGTGAAAAGTAACCTGATAATGCACAAAAGCGTTCTAAATGAAGTTGGGTCCGCAATGTCAGAATTGACTAAATGTATTTCTATGGGACTTGACACCCTCTTCTCCTCACAGCTGGAAGCACTGGATTTCCACATACTAGAGTTTCTTAGAAAAATCCTTTCCATAAGAGAAATTTAGGGAGCTGTATCCTAGCATCTTGGAACACACCATTTGTCTACTTTCTTCTATTAGCTCTCACCCTGTGTCCCGGTATTAAGAATCTCTCTTGCTCTAGAGCTGCTAATATGCATCTTGAACATCCAGTGTAATTCAATGCTGATTATACATTTTTAGCCTAACTGGCATCCCAGTTGGGTATCTTTCTGGGACTGGAGCCCTGTCTGCTCTTGTGAGGCTTCCCTTCTTTCCAGGGATGGGACCCCTGCCTCTGGATTGAAGGTGATTAACTAAGGTGCAAGCTACCTGCTCAGGAACCACTACCTCCTTGGATTTCCCAGTCCCAACTGCTGGCCTCCCGGTACCAGCTATGTGTTATCCATCTTTCCAGATACTCCTGCTGCCTCGGCCCTTCTAGCTGGGGCTACTTCTCCAGGAAACGACCTTCTCTCTGTTGCTGTACCCTTCATATACCACGCTTTTTCCATGGGATTGGGCTTCCTCTCTGGAAGCTGGTCCCTCTTTCCTCCCCGATCTTCACCAAAGTCAGTAGGTCTAGTTCGAGGTCCCCATTTCTCCCAGATTGCCTGTCCTCTAGCAGAATTCACAGTGTTATTACCCTGGTATAAATGTGCCTGGGCTTTCTCATCTGTAAAATCAGGAGACTGGACTAGAGATGACCCTTTCAGCTCTAACAGTCTTATGATGCTGTAAATGCCTCTTTTATTTAATGATCCTTGACAGCACCTCAGAGAAAATAAAATCACACCAGGTCCTGAGTAGATTATTTCTACTCCTACATATCCATGTCTCGCTTTTTTTTTTTTTTTTTTTGGTGATGATCAGTTTCTCACCATTCCTTTGGAGTAATGCTTCTATTTCTTAGAAAGTACTATTCCTTAAATACTCTAGTTATTATCATCACACCCAATTTATTCTAGTCAGACCATTAAGGGATGTGCTAAAGATTTTCCCTCTGCATCTCTTACACAACACAAATTGAATTGGAATGGAAAGCATTGCTAATCCACTGCTTCCTGTCCCTCAGGAGCTTGCCACTGGGCTTTCTGGCCAGGAGTCACACATGCCTCTACTTCTGGGCCTTTGCTGGTGGGGAGACGTCAGAGCTTGTCCACATCCTCCTCTCTTTTGGTAAAAGAATATTTTGTACACAATGCGTTTATTAGGAACCTTGTTCCCTGAGGCTTAAATGTAAATAGAGGATTAAGAGCATAACTAATTTACATGAGATACAAACACATCCACGAAAGCTTAACACATTTTAAATGATATACTGAGAAAAAGTTAACAGTTTTCCACTGCATATCAGAATAGGCAATTCCTCTTGTCATTCGGCTTTACTTTTAGAAACAAAGTTCATTACAATAGAAGTTTTCACTTACTGAGCTACTCCTTTTTTGCCAATCAAAGAACTTCAGAGACTGTTTCAGGAAGCATGGTACCTACACCGCATGCATAAACTGAATCTAAAAAATGATTAATGAGATTGTTCCCTTTTCCTAAACAACTGAATTAAATTAAAAAGCATGATCAAGCTGCTTGGTTGTACAGAAAGTCACTCATTAATATGGGTTTAAAAAAATTCAATAGGAAACAGCTAATTCAGTGGACATGGATATATGGCCTCTATAGATTTGAACTTGTCTGTCCCAAACCACATTTGAAGTTATTCTAATAGCTTCAAGCAAAATAGTGAGAGTAATTGGCATTAAACAAGATAAAGGATATGTGTTCCTTGGCTATTATGTTAGCAACTAAGTACATTGAAATACTATCGGCCAAAAATATAATTTCCAGAAAGAACATTATGGATATAATAAATGTTTGTGACCTTTAAGTCTTCTAAAGGTTTAGTATGGTTCTAGGAGGAAAAATTAGGCATTCTTGCACTGCCATACTTTCTACCTCAGGCAGGACTGCCTTGTGGGAAGAGGTCACTACAGAGGGGCATTGGGAAAACCTCCCTGGCCCCAGATCTCTCCCACGTCCACTGACATTCCACCCTGAAACATCCACTAAGGATGTTTAACATTTTCTCCCCTGTACTCCTGGGAGAAAAACCATATTTGGCTTCAAGATTGATTTGCTTATAAAGTTCTTTCCTGAGAAGTATTTCTGATGGAGGAAAGGTGAGGGTGAGGAAGCATGAGCATGTCAGGAGTCTGAAAGCAGAGGAAGTGAATGGAGGCAAGGCTGAAGAGGGGAGAAAGAGGGAAAAAGGAAATATTGAACGATGAAGACACACTTTATGTGCTTCAATGCTGTGTCTAGCCGCCATGCTGAACCTAGAAATTCTTAAGTTTAAATTCAAAATGGATAATGCTGTGACCCAATAGGCTGAGAAAAAAATGGTAAAATGCTTGATGAAAGAATATACAGATCACCAAGAAGTCAGCTTTGAACTAAATTAAGGGCCAAACAGACCTCTGTAGAAGCCTTCAAATAAGTACTTAGACTTTCTTGTAGCCAATTCTATTAGCTCCTCTTCACTTCTTGACCTTTTATTACTTGAGCTCTCTTTGGTACTGACACTCCTTCTCTCTCCTTTCTTCCTGAAATTCTCTGCATTTGGTTTCTGTGACACCAGACTTTTCTGTATCTCCTCCTACTCTCTAGCCTTTTCTTTTCACTCTCGTCTTATTGTTGGTTCCTCTTCTTCTACCACTTCTACTCCCTGAAATGCTGACGCTTTTCATATTCTCTGAGGAAAAATTCACCCTCTCCAATAGTAATCTTATCTTGAGCCCATTTTTCTCCTCTGGGATATTTGGTATATCCAACTGCTTATTGGACTTCTCTACCTGAACGTGCTGCTCAAAGTTATGCTCATCATTTTCTCTTCCCTCTTCTCCCCACCTCACTATCTCTCCCATATTCCCTATCTAAGGGGACAGAACTACCATCCAGTTGCTCAAACTAGAAATCTGAGAGTCATGGATTCCTATGTTCTAAACAACGATTGATTGTGTTGACTACTCTCCATTCCTACTGCCACTAACTACTCATCAGTCCATCTCATTACTCACTACTGTAATATCCTCCCAACTGCTCTCCAAATTCCCTCCCCACTCCCACTCCAGGCTCCATCATAGATGGAATATGACTCCTCTGCTCACAATTCTTTCAAGACTCTCCATCTCCTTTATCTCAGAGAATAAAATCTATACACATTTGCATGTCATTTAAGACCCTTTAGGATGTATTTATGATTATATATTTATTTCCTCCCTACCTGCTCCCCCCACACATACTTTTAAATCAGCAATACCAAACTACTTTACATTCTCAGAATACACCCTATTCTCCTCTCCTGTTTCCACCTGATGATCTTTTGCCTGGAATACTTTTCCATCAGTCCTTGCCTACCTCCCATTTCATTGTCAATCTCCTACTCATGTTCCTCAAATCAAGCATTTTTCCCTCTCTGGGGCCTTCTTTGATTCTCCCCTGTGGCGTACCTTATGTGCGTGAACTTCTACCAAGGCAGTTCCCATGTTTGTTCACTGAGCAGTCCCAGCATCCGAAAAAAAATGACTGGCATATAGTAGGCACTCAATAAATATCTGTTGAATGAATGAGTGTTGCTTATATTTATGGTATATCTGTTTCCCCACTAGATTATAAACTCCTTTGTACCTGTGATGACTAGCCTGACAAAGCAGAACCTCTACCGTTAAGTGATTGTCAGGTAATGTGAACTTCCACATTTTACAATCTTAAACATATTTCAAGTATTCAAAAATATTAAGTGAATTATGATTAAGTTCTCAACAGTATTCCAGTTAATTTTTAGAGAATTGATTTTATTTTGCTGAACAATCAACTTTAACAGATACATATTAATGGAGAGAAGACAATATTGATAATAACAAACGACAAATAATAAAGGTAACTTACTTTGGAATTTGGAAGTCGGGAAGTGCTCTTTGTACTTACATTTTCATGTGGGAGTGACTGATGATGCAGAAAATCGTGATACATTGAACAAACCTTGAATTCATACTGCAAAGTTCTGGCCACCTGGGTTCCCATCTCTGCCCTCTGATCCTGACTTTCATCACCTCTTAGACGGTGACAAAGAACAGCTTAACTTCACAGGCAATAGAATTGGCATCTCTCTGCACCTGGAGCAAGGTGTTAGTTCACAGCTTTCTGAAGAAAAATATTTTGAACAGCCTTCTTTTCTAAGGGTTTCCGTTAGGTTAGAGAACAAAGGTCCTGTTTATTTTAATAGTCAATAACATAAATAGTGCACAATTTATCATATAGGCCAGTTAAGGCCACAAAAAGCCAATTTAACTTATGGTATACTGGAAATATTAACCATTGGCAATAAAATTTTAGGAAACCATGGCTTCAACACTAGAATAGGTTTTTTTTTCTTTAAACTCATTAAGCAATGTCTTGAATATCAGCACACAAGGTTATATGGCCCTCATCCTTTGGTGAGGTTTATTGGCTCTTCCTAGAAGACTCCATTCTTGCCTAGGCTCCAAAGCAAGCAGCCTTCTCTGCAGGCCACCTGGGCACTAATGTCAGGACAAGCATCGGTGGTCTCTCCTCTATATTACCCTGACAAACAGCTTTGCTTCTCCTTTCCCACCAGGGATCTATTTCATTCCTGAGCTTCCTTATTCACGCACTCAACAAATGTTGACTGAGCACTGACTGGGAGACAGGGCTCCTTCTACGTGCTGAGGATACAGCAGTGAACAAAATGGACCAGAGTCCCTGTCTCACTGGAGACGTCTCTCCTCCCTTTCTTTATGCACCTCTCTCAATGAAGATGGGAGAATCTGAATATGCTGATTCTACTCTTCAGATTAGCAGATACAGCAGTCCATAGGCCATAGATGGGATTAGTGAATTTAGAGTACTTCTTCCATCTTCAGAGATTGGTCCATGTCTCAATTCTTAACACATTTTTTCTGAGTTAAGGAGGGGTGCCCCTGAAGTGGCTTGCCAGCACAGGTCTGAAACCTGTAGAAGGAGTCTCCTGAGGGAACAGGTTAACTGTTCTGATGAGGGTGGATGACACTGAGAACAGACTTCTTGGAAGACATCATCCATGAATAGAGAAGGAAGGGAGTGGGAAAGAGTATGTGTGCATGGCAGGCAGCCTGGCCCTCTGCTCTGCTTGTGTGAGGCAGTGAAAAAAAGGGCAAAATGTCCCAAGGAGACTCATTCCCTCAGATCCTGCTCCCTGCAGTACTGAAGGTTCGAGCTGCTGGGACTCTAATCCCAAGGCAGCAAGTCAGCACAGCTGCTTGGGGACGGTGCCCTTTTTCTCATTCATGGGCCATCTGAAGCAGCCTCCATACAGCTAGGTCTCTACCTGCTAATTGCCTTTAATTGCCTTTAAGTGATGCATTTAAAGGGCTAAAAGTATTTTATGAAGTTTTGTATATATGAGTATTTATAAATTGGGGTTTCCATCTCAGGAGTATCTGTACTTAAGTAGAGTTAGTAATAACATGGAAAAAACTTGTGACTAGAGTTAAGTGCCCTGGGTGACTAGAACCAACTGACATAATGTTTTGAAGTGCTTAGCTTTTTTTCCAGTTACTTAATTCATTTTATTGGGTATGAGAATAAAATTTTTATATTGAAATACTTTTTGATACCATTTCTTTCACGTCCCCTGCTGTGCAAGCGAGGCAGTGGACTACAGGAATCGAAAGGATTAGACTGTTCTTTTCCATCACAGCTGGTACATATTCAAAATGCAAACCCACCTGGGTATTTCCAAGGAGAATATTCTTTTCATGTTGAAGCTGGAGTAATCTATTCTTTAGTAGCAATGACCTCTGTTTTCATGGCCTGACAACCAAGCAGTTTCATACGATTTGGTGTATTTTTTGGGATCAGAAAAATCTGTCATAGATCTTTTCTGAAGATTAGGGCAATAAGCAACCTAAGACTCTCTGATCTTCAAAGGAAACTATAAATAATGACTACAAGGTAACCGAAAAAATAAATTAGTACAGGCAACAAAAAGCCAGACTTATGCTTCATCTAACAGATACTCACTTGATGTTTTCCAAAAGTGAAGGAAATAAAATTTTAAAAAATGACTTTTCTTTTTAAAAAGAAATCTAAAAGAGGCTTATGTCTAACTTAAAACCAAACTCAAGTTAGTCTCAGTTACTTCTAGGAAATAAAAGGAAGAGAAACAGAAAATAACTATATATTTTTTATTTTAAATTGTATGATATTAAAGAATAAGAACTGTTTTGCTTATGTCATTTATGTGTTTAATAACAGTAGCTGCCATTTATTGAGTACCTACTAAGTGCCTGGCAGTGTATTAAGTGTGTTACATACACCATGGTAGAATGACTAAGAGTGCATGCTCTGAGTCAAACTGCCTGAATTTAAAGGCTGACCATTTACTATCTGTGTGATCTTGAGAAAATTACTGAACCTTTCTGTGCCTGTTTGTTCATTTGAAAAATGGGGATAATAATAATAGCAATATCATAGTATTGTTTGAGGATTAAATGCATAGGGTACTGTAAGCACTCAATATACGTTAGCAACTATTATTATCTCATTTAAGGCGTCTAGATATTTCAGAGGCCCTCATTTTTTCCCATTTTATAAGTGTGAATATGAGGTGTAAAAGGTTAGGTTATTTGACCAAGGTTAACTATCTAGGTCAAACTCAGCTCTGTTAAACTCTTAAGACCTATACTTTTAACAGCCACAGTCTACTATATTGTTAAATACACTGGAGAACCTCAAATCCTTTTTGGACTTGGGCAGAGAACAAACACATAAGTTACATATGCTTGAAATTAGCAATATTTCCCCATAAAGAGCCATTGGGTTGCCATTACAGTTGCCAATTCACTTCTGATGGGCTCATATGGGATCTGATTTCATCCTACGAGCACTTCCAATTCATATCCTCAAACAATTATAGGATGAACTTAAAAAACACAGTTATGCACATTTTGAAACTTAGCAGTTAAACAACAACAAAAATGCTCAGAGTGTCTCTTTATAAACACCAATCAATGTCTAATATTCCTTCTTCTCGTTTTCCTGGTAGCGGCACAAGAGATAGGTACAACAGATAGATGTTATTAGCACTGTAAATGCATGCATGCTCTTTGGTCAGGTTTTGCAATTAAGAAGTTGAGTTAATGAGGGCAAAACTAAATCTATGTTAATTGGGGCATTTAATTTAGAGCCAGGATTATATCTTTGACTACTTGGTACAGTGCTGCGTATCCTGTCAGAGCACAGAACATAATAAATAATAACCATGATAAATGTGCTAGGGAGCTGGTATAGAAGTTGCCTAGATTGATGAATCTCATTTGCTACCCTACATTACTCAGTTCCAGTGGAAATTACAATTTGCTTGTAAAGATATCTCATTTAACTTCGATCTTTTAAAAAATTTTTTTTCTTTCCCATTTAGTTATTTATGTGTTTATCAAGTTTGTTTTTCTTTTTTAAACATAATATTTCTTTGAGGGGATGTTAAAAGATTTAGCTATGCCTGGTAGCACGCCAAGGAGAAGAATCACTATCATCAATTTTCTTTCCAATAAAAGATGATGCTCAGAGTGGTAGACTTCAACTCCCACTCTAACCTCATAGTGTTGACAAGATTCTCAAATGCTATTAAATGGAGCAGGGTCTACACCAGGGAAAAATGAATTTTTATTAGTGACAAGAGTAAAAATTAAACCATTATATGTGGCAATAACCAAACAAGGAGGAAAGAGAAGTTTAAAATCAAAAGGATTATTAAGGGTATGTCGCCATAAAGTGGAGGATTGTGGCCCTTTGCAGAACACGTCAAGGGAAAAAGAAACAGTCCATGTACTTCTCCACTCCCAAATGCATATATTTGAGGACTTTAAGAATCATTTGGAAAAATATTAAGAAGCAGCTCAAAATTCTTGCCTCATTCAATTTTTCTTAAACTTTTTTTAATGGTTGACACAGCCCTTCAAGAATCTGCTGAAAAATAACAAATCTTCTGCCTATAAAAATACATGAGCACAAAATTTTCATACAATTTGAGGAGGCTTAAGAGAACCTTTGAAGCCCATCTACAGATTCAGGGACATGGATTAAAAACCATACAAGTCTCAGGAATTCACTTTATGCTTTATAGTGAGCAGGTCTGAACGCTGGCCAAGTTAAATCAGCAGCCAACTGCAACAGAACTGTTACCAATACTAACCATTTTACATAGTTTTTATAGATTTCTAAGTGTTTTCTCTTATATGATTCATCTGATATATTAGCCCAGAAGTAGACATCTGGGTACCAGCTGGATAGATTAGGTAGGAAAAAGGGTGTATATTGAATATCTATTCTGTGTCATGTTGCTTACCAATGTCTGATATTTAATTCTATTCGAATTAAATTTTGTATAAATAAAAATGTTCCCTCATGAATCATAAATATCCCTGGCTGGTGAACATTGAAGTACTCAGCCCCCAGTACCTTAGAATAAATATTTATTAGATTCTTTCCAACAAGAAACAAAATGCTTAGGTTTTGAAGGCATTACGATAGACACCTAGATCAACAGTTTTCCAAGTTTTATCTGAGGACCCTGGGGAGGTACATGAGGTCCTCCCTCTACCAATTATATATACCTCCCTCTGCCTTGTGTGAGGCTGTATTTTCTTCACATACTTCAACCGAAACAACATACTGCAACAGTTTGGAGGCAGAAACAGATAGGCGAATCCAGCTGTCTTCTATTAAGCCAGATATTAAAGAGATTTACAAAGATGAAAACAATGCTACACTTCTCACTAAATTTTTTTGTTTGGGAAAACAGAGTTAACTTGGAATGCATTTTCCATTTGAAATGAATTTACAAATATTTTTAAATTTTGGTTTAATTTCTAAATGGTAAATATCAATAGGTATAACCCACATAAACAAAAGTTCTTTGGAGTCCTTACCAAATTTTAAGTGTTTTTAAAGGGACCCTGAGACCAAAAAGTTTGAGAACTTGGTGAGTCCCAGAAGACAGGTCTGGGCGGATGAGCAAGTGTAGGGGTGGGAGGGGTGTGAATGCATCAGTTAAGGGACTGTTGAGGGCACTATTTGTCTTGTCTTGGGGATAGGGTTCCTCCAGTGGTACTAAAAGTGGAGAGGGGAAGATGCAGTCCACACTCTCTCTTCATTTTGTTTGTGGCCTGTCCCAAACACAGCAGTCATGGGCAGCACACTTTCTATAAAGATCTCAAGACACATGCAAGTAGAGCCTAGAATCCTAAAACTAGGAAAGACAACTGGAGATTGTTTAATGAACTATGAAGTTGCTCCTTTTCTCCAAAGAGAGTGGAAAACATTTTTGGAGTTCTGGGTTTTTCTTTTTTTTTTTTTGCCAGATGATACAAGATTTGTTAATTACTGCAGTTTGCATTGTTTGTTAATACATTTTTTATCTTTTGGAATACCATTTCCTGGAAAAAAATCTTAAAGGGGACACATCGGTAGGGGATAGAGGGAAAGCCTAAATATACCTTCAAAAAAGTATGTCAAAATTTAACAGTAACCTACTATACACTAAGCATCGTGCTACTACAGATTATGCTGTGGTATAGGGAAAACAGTCGAGTTTGGAGTGAGAAAATTTGTTTGTTTCAATCCATTTACTTGCCATATCGTTTTGGGTAATTTAACCTGAGTCTCCTTTTTTTTATCTATAAAATGTGGATAATATTTATCTCACAAAGTTGTTAGGGATTAAAAACAGATAACCTCTGTCAATAGGACAGCATAGTGCATTGCAGGTCTTCAGTGAATAGCCGGGAGAGTGCGTGTAAAGACCAATGATAAATCCAGTGGGGGAGATAAACGTGCAAACACTAAAAATATAAGGCGAAGGTCTGACGTGCCAGTGTCACTACAAATGTATTTAGAAAGTGCTAGGGGATCTAAGGGAAGGAGGAGTCACACTTCTTGGGATGGGGGAAGATGTTTAGGGAAATTAAGAAGTGCTGAATGAACCCCCGCCCCCTACTTCTCGACCCCCAAAGACGGTCCAGCCGAGCATCCCGGCCCAGCTCCAACCACCGCCCCCTACCCCGCGCGATGTCCAACCGCCTCCCGCGGTATCCACGCCAGACTGGAACAGCCGCACACTCCAGCCTTGCCCGACTCATCCGGGCACCTGAGCGTGGGTCCAGCCCGAGCTCCCCAGCAGGCCCCCCCCGACCCGCGCGCTAACCTGCGCCCACCTACTCGGAGCTCCGCGCCGATACTAAGCGAAGACATGTAGGGGTAGGGGACAGAAACTCCCAAGTTCCCAGACTCCGACCACCCACTCTCTCCGCACACACAGCTACCCTCCGCCTCCCACCTGGCCCTCACACCACCGCTGGGGCAGCACCGAGGCCCTGGACTGCGAATGAGCTCCGCAGCTGTCCTGTCAGGACAGGACCCCCTGTCCCCAGTCGGGGGAACCCAGCGGCCGGCGTTCGCGCGCTCGCTCATCGACTGGCAGTGCCTGGCTCCTCTGCCTCCAGTCGCGAGGAAACCGGCCCCGAGACTTGGAAAGTCCGGCGGAGCGCGGGGCGGGAACCAAGGCAGGCCGGCCAGGGGATTGCCGATCGCACGGATGAGCGCGAGTGCCGGCTCGCGCTCTGTCTGGCGGCTGGCGGCGCCGGCCGGTCGGTGCAGCGCGAGGCCAGAGTGGCGCGTCCGCCACCCCCTCGCCTCGCGCCGGAGCGCGCGTTGCCTGCCCCTGCCCCCGGGAGAGCCGCCCCGCGGAGGGCTCTCGCGCCGCCCGGGGTGGGAGCTGGCGAGCCGCTGAGTGAGGGCCGGAGGGAGGGAGGGAGCGCGCGCGGGCGGCGGCGGCCCCTCCCCTCCCCCTCCCGCCGCGGAGAGCGCAGGGAGCAGCCAGGGGCTCGGTGGCGGCGGCGTCTGCCCCCAGCTCCTCCTCCGCCTCCTCCTCCTCCTCCATCTCCTCCTCTCCCTCCATCTGCCGTGGTTATGGCCCGTCGCTGGAGCACAAAAGAGTCTCCGCGGTGGAGGTCTGCGTTGGTCTTGCTTTTCCTCGCCGGGGTGTACGGTAAGTGTCCGCGCCCCGCTGACCTAACAAAGCTGGGGCGACCCCAGGCCCCGAAGCCTCCAGGACAGGGGTTCCGCGGGAGAACCGGCGAGAGACCCCGGCCACCGGCGGGACAAAGACCTGGCGAGGGGTGGATGCAGCGGAGGGGGTGTCCCCACGCGAAGATGCTTTCGTTCACTCGCCCACCTCCAGACCCTCGGGGTGTTGGAGAGGGGCTTGGGCGTCTTGGCCGGGGGGAGCCCCGGTGGAGCACAGGATGGTGGGCGGACTCTCCGACCTGGGCTGGAGGGCCCCCGGGGCCGGCTCCTCGAGGACTCGTAGTCCCTTGCACAACCCACACACACAAAGATGTATGACTGTGTGAGAAAGAAGGGGAGGTCGCCCCCGCCGCTGCCGGGACGGTCCTGCCACCACAACCCTTCTGGGGTCAAGAAGTTCTCTCCCCGGTGAAATTCCCACCGCACCTATACGCCGCTTTCCCCACTCCCTGGGAAAGCAGCCCGCTGCTTTCTTCCCATCTCTGCACCTGGGCGGCCGAGGCTCTGATCCCGGGCGTGCAGGATCCTGTGCCTTACCCAGGAGCAGCACTCGGGAGAAGGCCAGAAAATAGTTTCCAGCCCCACCTCAGTCTCTCCGTCTTAGGGGATTCGTGTCTGCCGTGACTCCTAGTTCATTTGTTATTTCATCCATCATTGTCTGCTTATGTTGTCACTGTTGCTTTATTCCGTTCTGTGGATTGCGTTACCTATATTCCTTTGAGGTTAAGAGAAGGCTGAAGGCTATGTGTGAGGACTAAGCTTTATGTTACATTGGGATTCAAACAAGAGCTAAATGGAATTAATTGGAAAGAACATTCGTTGCGTGAGACTTCAGTTCCACTTCTGACTTCACCATTCTTAGTATATCAAACACATTGAATGGGTGTTTCAGAGAATACAGTTAACCTTTGCTTTTTGGAGTGGTGCTTTGATTTCTTCGGAAGAAAGTAATTAGAAGTTACCGTGCTTTGGTAAATTTTACTTAAATTTGCCACAAACACTAATTCCAGTAATGGTGGTGTTGATAAGAGTTCAGTCAACATGTAATTCATGAGCAAGTATTATCTTTTTTGAAAGCGTTTATCTGTGGAATTGAATGTGATGGTAACTTTTAAAACCTGAAAAATTACAATAAATGAAGAATTGAATAAACAAATTGAAACGTATTGACAGCCAAGAAATAGTTTGTCGGTGTGATTCGGAATGCATTGAGCCCTGACCTGATTAATATATTATTTTTGTTTGGGGCTGGGAGAGGGGAGGGTGGTTGGTCCACATTTGATGTGGTAGTCGCCAATGGTGTCCTTGTATGTGACCAGAAAACCCAGTGCATCACTTTTGATTGTTAGTTACATCAAGTGGCTGTGATCCCTACTTGCCTGATGACTTGTGGTTTTGGGTCTACACTAGAGATCAATAAGCTGTTATGTTGTTTCTTCTAGCCTGAAGCTGGGTATAGTTCTGCTCCAGGTTTGGTGTAATGATCCAGGAGAGAGAAGAAAGCGAGAGGCATCTTTAATCTAGGGTGATTAGGAGTGTCCAGCTTTGTCCTCTACTATAATCAGAATTGAATTTTAATGATGTCTGGTCAGAATGGATAAACGGGTACTTTTGCTCTTCTTTCATTAAAACCTGTGTCAGTGTTTGAACTAAAGGTCTTTTTGCCTCTAGGAATAGGAGGCTGTGAACCCTGTAATTTGTCTTGATGCATTCTTTTGTACTTGTACACAGAATGATTTTCTGGTAGGTGCTTATCAAAAATTTATGTTTTTGGAATTTAATGTTTTGGAGTTTAATGAGGAATTGTTGGTAGACAAAGACTGAAACTCCTTTTTCCAACAATATGGGACCAAATTATAAAACTAGACAGTGATTATGCCCAGGGTTGATGTCACAGTTTCAAAGTATAAGAAAAAAGGAGGTAGTGAGCCAGGCAGAACATTAAACTTTGTGAGCAGAGATTAAAGGAACCCTTCACTTTGCAACTGGGGAAATTCTCTTTATAGCTGCACTTTTTGTCCTCTTCTGTCTCTCCAACCATGTGCAGGTTTATATTAGAGAAAAAAAAGCTATAACAGTAGTATGGGGGGATGTGCTTCCATAACAATAGTGGGGTTTGTTTGACTTGAATATACAGTAGTTGTGATGACTAGTGGATGCATCCTGAGAAATACCCATCACCTTGAGCCTTTAGAACAGATATTAGCTGTAATTTATGAAATTGTCCCTTATACATCAAAAAGTGTTTTTTTTTTTAAGTGGCTTCAAAAATAATTAGAAAGCTCTGTTA
Source organism: Tapirus indicus (assembly GCA_031878705.1). Lineage (NCBI taxonomy): Eukaryota > Metazoa > Chordata > Mammalia > Perissodactyla > Tapiridae > Tapirus > Tapirus indicus. The sequence goes on from CM062935.1 coordinate 33,854,108, forward strand.
AAACAACTGAGTGTTCTTAACATAGAGCCAGTGAAGAAATGCAGGATGATTGGCCAATATTTAGGCAGTTCCAGTACTAATTCTTCAGAGTGACTCTTTCTAATCTATTAACTGAAATAGTAAATGGCTTCAGGTTGTGCCTTGAATCTTTGAAACATTTCATATACCTTTTTAAAAAAATCTTTATTTTGGTGTTTATTCTCTTCACATGACCATTTTAGTGGACTATGTGACTATTAAATGTGACTATTTCAGTAGAAGAGTATGACTGTTTTACTTCCAAGTTACTTTTCTGAATGCCGGAGCCTTATTTTAAACTCTGAATTATGATATGGAATACAGTTAATGTTTTCTAGGAGTAGTTGTTCAAGGACCAGTAATTATCTTTCAGGAGCTACTGTATCTTAACCACACTGAATGTTCCTGAGAGTTAGGAGAAAGTAAAGACTGACCTCTGCCTTTGGAAGTTTGAAGGGATGAGAGTGTTAGTGGGGGCAACTGTGAGCTTTGCTGGGCATGTGTTAGGCCTACTGTAAGAGAAGGTACTTATTCATATCTCACATAGGGATGTCTAACTTTTACAAATGTATAGAAGTTTCTAAAACTGTCTTCTGCTCAACAGAAGCTTAACATTCATTAAACCATAATTTGGTAGTTGTGTCACTGCTTTATCCTTTTTCCCCAGATCAGTGTTTTCTAACTTTTCTTTTTACTCAAACCCACCCTTAAAATACATTTTATATTACTCCCAGTATACAGAACAAAACAAAGTTCATGAAATAATACTACCTGTTCATGAAATTATAGCCTTACTACCTGTCAGCACTCTGGCATTTTATATTCTATTTATCCTCCCTTCTTTCACTTCCTCTCTGTTTGCTGGTCTGGACTCATTAAATTAATTTTGGACCCACTAATAGATTGCAATCCATAGTTTGAAAAACACTTCCCTCGAGAAGCCTTAAAATGTAATGTAGAATGTTTGTTGTATTTGTATATCATTTTACAATAGCCCGGTGGTTAGTTTTTGGTTACTTGCTGCCAGAGCATTTGGTGTTAGTAAGACCTCTTCCTGTCACATACTGACTGACCTGTGATAAAATTCATCTTTAAACTGGTTTTCAGTATTATATTCAAGAGTGTTTGCTCTGCACAGTGTACTGTTCTAGATGTTGTGGTAGCATAAAGTATTTTTACTCTTGGATTTTATATCCAATGGATAAATCTTTTCCCATGAATTTTATGGGACTTTCAGCAGCATTTTATAAATTTCCAGTTTAAGGATAGACTAGAAGTTCCAATTTTAGAAAGGTTATAGAAATAAGTGGAACATGAGAAAAAAATCTAAACCAGATTCTGATTACTTCTAAAAAAGTCAAGCTTGATTACATAAAATATGTTGAATAAAACTGAATTAATTGCTTAACATAAACCCTTTCTTGGGTTTAGAATCTAAATCATATCCATATCCTAGGGAGATATGAAGATAGCACAGCCCATTCCACAAAAGTCAAGGTGGTTATCAGGAGAAAGTATTAAATGAACACTTTCAGAGGGATGCTCTGTTCTGGGAAGAGTACGGAGGAGATTTGAATGATTTAGAAGATTCCTAGAAAGTAGACGCTCTGAAGAAAACATAAAAGTGATGTCAGGTTGAAAAGTGAGCAAGTAGTTAACGAAAATATTTGAAAAGAAAAGGCATACCTTCGTAGAAAATTTAAAGCTTATCAAGAACTTAGGAGAACAGTGAGACCTTATGTTTCTGACCTGGGGTGTTTTTGTGGTGGTTGGGGTTTTTTTGTTGTTTTTCTTATGTTTTATCAATGATATTATGGTTTGAAGAATGAAAGGTAAAAAGGAGGTAAATACATTTAATGTAGATGAGACCCATGAATTTAAGCAAATAGAAAATGTTTTTATTTTTGTTTCTATTTCAGAAATTTAGAATGAGTATTAATTCTCTTCTTGTTGCCAATCTTTATAGATAAATGAAAGTTGTTCTAAACTTAGGAATTGAAGTTGAAGTAATGATTTCTAATTTCTAAGGTTACCTTTGTCTCCTGTTTCTCCTCTTTCTCCTCACCCTCCCCCCCATCAATTTTGGGAGGGGTGAGTAATAGATGTACACTACTTAACTCCCACTTTCTGAGATATAGGATTACATCCTGGAAATACAAGTTCCCAATCTATCTGTTCAGATGCATGTCATCAGTCTTTTTAAGTAGATGCAACAATAGATGTGTATATAAATAGATAGATCTGTCTATATAATTCCAATACTAAATTAGCTGGGAATTCTCACTATCTAAGCTATAGAAGGAAGGGAAGGAAACTAAACATTTATTAAATTAAGTTCAGATGCTGTGCTTCGTCTTTATTCATTGCCGGTTAATCTTTATTAGGTCTCATTTAGCAATCCTGTAAGATATTTATTCCTTTTTTTATAGAAGAGAAAAATTGAAGCTCAAAGAAGTTGTGACTTATCTAAAATCAAACCACCAGGAGGTAGTATAGTGGAGATTGCAAACTAATCCTGTCTTTCTCTTCACTCATTCATTCATTTAGCAAATATTCGTTGAGCACTTGCTTCTGTCTGGCACTGTGTAAGGCACAACACCCTGATGGATGTAGTTTCTCCCCCATGGAGCTTACAGTCTAGTGAGTAAGTGGTATTAAGTGCTCTAGTGGAAACAAAGGGCAGAGGTAGGGAATAACAGAGTAGTGAGAGGAAGGCTTCTTTGTCAAGGAGAGGTTTACAAGACCTAAAGAATAGCTAATCATGTTACGATTGGGATGAGAGAGCTTTGCACCTGGGAACAACAGGTGAAAGACCCAGATTCAGGAAAGAGTTAATGTGAAAGAACTGGTGTGTTGCAGGTAAATGGATAGAATCAGTGTAGCTGGAGCACAGTGGTCATAAGGGAGAGGGACAAGGTGAGGTTAGAATGACAGGCAGGAACTCAAGGCTTTGGAAACCGTGGTAAAGAATTTGAGTTTTAAGTGAAGAGGTTTAAGTGACATGTGATTTATGTTTTGAAACAATTGCTTTGGCCACTGTGTGTCGTATTGTTGTGAAGTAGGCAAGAGTAGAGATGGAATGATCAGTTAGGAGATTTTGGCTGTAACCCAGGTGAGAGAGACAGTAATTTGGACCAGGGTCATAATGATGGAGATAGAAAGAAGAGTATGGCGTGCCCTTTTGACCAGGAAAGAAAGGGTACTTCCTTTCTTGTCACAAGAGGGAGGAGGAAAATTGGTGCAAGTGTATTTAGGGCTGTAGGTTTTGGGGTGGGAAGATGGAGATTTCTCCAAGTAATATGACGTGAGATCTTCAGGTGAGAGTGAAGAGGAGTGATGAGAGGTTGAGGGTAATTTCTGTTTCCACAGTTCATTAGAACAGTTTAGACCCTTAGGAAGTTAAGTTTCTATTATTTAGTCGCAAAAAGAGAAAGCTAAGAACACTCAGTGCGCGAAAGGACAATGTGGTGCATGTAATTGTCCCTTGGTATCCGCTGGGAATTGGTTCCAGGACCCCCCCACTCCCACCCCCAGATACCAAATTCAAGGATGCTCAAGTTGCTTATATACAGGAAAACGTAGTATTTGCTCATAACGTACTCACATCCTCCCATACACTTTAAATCATCTCTAGATTACTTATAATACCTAATACAATGTAAATGCTGTGTAAATAGTTGTTATACTGTATTGTTTAGGGAATAATGATAAAGAAAAAGAGCCTGTACATGTTCAGTAGAGATGCAGCCATCACAGGTCTTTCCATCTCTGTTTGGTTGAATCTGCGGATGCAGAGTCTGTGCATACAGAGGCTGACTGTTGTTGTACAGCACATGACAAGAAGGGGTGAGGATTTAAGTTACAAGGGGAGAAGTTTAAGAACAGGGTCTATGGAGAACTCACTTCTAAGGACTATCATTTTTGTCAAGGAAATAAGTACCGAACATAACTTTCTACAGTGTTTTAAGAGTGTTTCCGGCAAGAAGCAAAGGGTGGGGCAAAAGTTATATTTCAAGTACTTTTTTGCCCAAGTTAAATGCTTTATACAAAGTGATCGATAAAGATTGCTTTGTGTCTTAGAAGAGTCAAGAATATGTTGGTAGAAATTTTTAGAAAAATAAAGTGAATTTTTACCTTTTTTCCCCTAGATTATATAGTTCATTTACAGAAAATATAGCTTTAGAATGTCCCAAAACTTCAAAATAAATGAAGCTGACAGAACAGTTTTCTAGTTTTCTCTTAAATATTTGTTAACTCACTGCCAAGCTAGTATAAGTTTGGTGAAGAAGTGAAATTGTTTTACACTCATGTTCTTACCATTAAATGAGAGTAACTTGATATCTACCTTTAATTCACTTACATTTCAGGTTTTAGAGAAATGGGAAATGGTGTTAATCTTTTAAAATTGAAATTAAATAGAGCATAGTATGATGTTTCGTAGTTGGGATTTACTTTTCAAATATAAGTAAGAAAGTAAGCCTTTTATTATCTGACTTAATTTCATTGTTGAAGCATCTTTGAGGTTTTAAGTTAGTAAGATGTAGAAAAGATGAATCTTTGTATATGGTATATTCTGAAATAGAATTCAGTTTTTTGAGATGATTATTGCCTCTACTAGTGACATTAAAACTTTTTACTGAGAGTTAGAATACAGAACACTTTTAGAAAAAAATGCCTTGCTTAAGTCCTCATAATAACTCTGTGAGATAGATATTATTATTGGAAGAAACGGAAGCTTTTGGAGTAGTGATTTCATCTTAGGTTCACATCTCCACGGCTGTTCTCTTCATGTACAGACCCATTATTTTTTGTCTGCATTATTGTAACAGCCCCCAACTAGTCTTGACTCTAGTCCTGTCATACATAGCAGCAGCCAATGTTACTTTCCTAGAGTCAGATAGGATTGTGTAAGTTTCTTGCTTAAACCCAGCAGTAGTTCCCTAGTCATAAAATACAGACATAAGTCACCAGGCCCTTCATGATCTGGCGGGTTTTTACCTTTCTTGTCTCTTGTCACTCCCCTTCACCACTCCCCTCCGCTGCACCATGTTCCTGCCACACTGAACACGTTTCTCTTTTCTCCTGGTCTTTGCACGCACGGTTCCCTCTGCCTGGCTTTATCTTCCTTCCTCCACTGCTTTCTTCAGTAGACTAACTCCTGCCTGTGCTTCAGCTTTCCTTTAGATGTTACCTCCTCTGGGAAGTCTTTCCTGCTTCCTCAAAACTAGGTGCCCTTCTCATAAGCGTCTCAGACTGTTCTTATATGCAGTATTAGTATTGGCCTCTTTTACTTCTCTTTTTCCCCCTGGAGCAGCTCTGTCCTATGGCTATATAATGTGAGCCTCAAATGTAAGTCATATATATAGTTTTACACTTTCTAGTAGTCACATTATAAAAGAAAAAGAAACAAGTGAGATTAATGTGAATGATATATTTAACTTAATACATCTAAAATATTATAATTTTAACATGTAATCAATAGAAAATAATTATTAATGAGGTTTTCTGCGTTTTCTTTTTCATGCTAAGTCTTTGAAATCCGGTGTAAATTTTATACTTATAACCCCTCTCAGTTCAATTAACCACATGTCAAATGCTTAATAGCCACTTTGGAAAACATTGTCTATTAAAGCTGAATGTTAACTGTGCTGTGATCTAGCAATTTCTAGTGATTCTACTGCTAGGTATAAACTCAACAGAAGTATGGACATAATGTGTGCCAAAAGACCATGTACAGGAATATTCACAGCATCTTTATTTGTTACAGTCCCAGACTAGAAACAGCCCCTATGTCCATCAGCAATGAGTGGGTGAATAAATTATGGTATATTAGCATAAGGAATACTGTACACCAGCAGTTCTCAAACTTTTGGGTCTCAGGGCTCCACAATTATTGAGGAATCCAAAGAACTAACTCATTTAAATGACAATAGGAAGCCATTACATGTGACCATGAATAGTATATGTTAAATAAAATTATGTAAAATTACAACTGTATTTTCCAAAACAAAAAAAATTTAGTGAGAAGAGTAGCGTTGCTTTACATTTTTGCAAATTACTATAATGTCTGGCTTAATAGAAGACAGCTGATTTCTCATGGCTGCTTCTGCAGTCAAGTCTGTTGTGACATGTTTTGGTTGAAGCATAGGAAGAAAATCTGGCTTCACATAGATATGTAACTGTAAAGGGAGAAGTATTGTAGTAGCCTTTTCAGATAACTGAATATTCTTTGATGCTATACCCAAACTTGACAGGTGGTAGTTTTTTAAAGTTTAGTTGCAACATAGAATCTGAAACCATATCAATGAACTTTTTGTATTCTGTTAAACTCTGAAAGGGTCTTGGGGAGTCCCAGGAGTCCACTGACTGCACTTTGAGAATTACTTGCTACACCATAACGAAAAAAAAAAAAAAACCTGAACAAAAAGAAAAAGGAAAAGGAAAAACTACTGCTACAGGTAGCATGGGTGATTTCACATAGTGATCAAAAGAAGTCAGACGCAAAATTATAGATACTGTGTGATTACAACCTAAGAAGTTAGAATGCAGGAGAGTAGTTACCTATGGAGGAGGGGGGAGATGGGGTAGTGATGAGATGGGTACCAGGGTAGCTTTTGGGCTGCTGGTCGTATTCTATTTCTTGACCTAAATGGTGGTTTACACAGATAGGGAGTTTTTTGGTGATAACTTGTAGAACTGTAAACTTTCAGTTTGTGCATTTTTTGTATATATATTTCAATTAAAAGTTATTAAGTAATAAAAATTTTTAATTTTACTAAGACAGTGATGAATAATAGTATCCATAGGTTTTTCAATGACATAGCTTCTCTCTAGTATTTTGCTTTTTGTTTTTGTTCTTTTCTGTTTGCTTTTTGTGTGTTTGATAATTAAAAACAATTTCAAAACTTTGTACTTTGGAAAATTTCAAACATATTCAAAAATAGAGACACTAGTATAATTAACCTGATATACCCAACATCCACCTTCAAGAAATGATCATTATAGAGCCAGCCTTGTTTTATCTAGACTTCTACCCACTCCCTAAACGCACATGATTTTGAAGCAAATCCCAGACATCTAATCTAATAATATTTCAGTATGTATCTCTAAGATATGAGAGCTTTAAAAAGAATTAAGCCCAATACCATTGTTGCACTTAAAAAGTTAACAATTCCTAATTATCATCAAATGTCCACATGTACATATTGTCCTGATTGTCATATAAACATGAATTTTTAGAAACTGTTTGGGTGAGGATCCAAATAAGGTCCATACTCTACAATTGTTATATCTGTTGTCTTTAATTTAGTGGTTCCCTACTCCTTTTCTTTTTTTTTTTTTTTTTTCCACTTTTGAGTGATATTTGCTATAGGTTTCTGGTATTCTTAATCAAATTGAAGATAGTCCTTAAATTCCTATATTAAGTTTTTAAGAATGGGTATTTAGGGGCCGCCCGGTGGCGCAGCGGTTTAGTCCGCGTTTGGCAGCCCGGGGTTCGCGAGTTCGGATCCCAGGCGCCCGCCAACGAACTGCCTGTCAGCCACGCTGTGGCGGCGTCCCATATAAAGTGGAGGAAGATGAGCACGGATGTTAGCCCAGGGCCAGTCTTCCTCAGCAAAAAAAAGGGGAGGATTGGCAACAGATGTTAGCTCAGGGCTGGTCTTCCCCACAAAAAAAAAAAAAAGAATGGGTATTTAATTTTGCCACATAAGTTTTTCATTTCCAAGATGATCATAAGGTGTTTATGAGGGCCAGAGTTATGTGAGTGAACATACCTAGCATACTGCCAGACAGTATTTGTTGAATAAATGAATTCATTTATCCATGAATGGAGTAAATTACACTCATGTGATTCCTAATGTTGAACTATTTTTGCATTTATGGAATAGGCCATAACAAGTTGGTAATGATATCTTTTAAAACCTGCTGGAATACATTTACTCATTTTTTGAAGACTTTCTGTTTACATTCATGGATCAGTCTATAGTCAGTCCTAGCTTTGTTTGTCCCTCCACCCCTCTTCTTTCTCTCTCTGTCTGTAACCTAACCTCTCCTCTCCTCTGCCTGATTTTCATATCTGTTAATCCATTCTTTTAGATACACTTGTAACCTTTTCTTGTTGATTTCAGTGGTCAGGAACAATGAAAAGATTTTAGTGTTCCAGTTGTGATTATTTTGCCTTTTAAGATTGGAAAGGGAGAGTATTTATGAACTGTATAGGTACTCTGATAGGAAAGCAAAAGTTAACAGCTTCGTCCTGCTGACAGGAGAAATTCCTAGGGTGGAATTCATTCCTAGTGTGGTTCAACTTTGTTTCCCTAAGCAGGGTAATAGAGATGAGCCTGTAAGATGTAGATCCCTTCTTATGAATGGGCCTTACAACCAAATAAGCCAATAAGATACCTTAGTGGAGATGGATTGGTCCCATGAGAACTGGAATTCACATCTGGAGGAAGGATTGGGGGTGGGGGGTAGTGGGGGGGGCGGGGGGCAGAAATGGAGAAGCTAAATGAAGATTGAGCTCAAGTTAGCGGGTAGGACTGCTGTATTCTGTCAGTTGGGTACTTCTAGTCTGTAGGGGATGACACTTTAAGACCAAACTTATTTGCTCAACAGGTAGCAGCCATAGTGTTAACCAAATGTGGCCCCAGTATTATCTAAGCCATGGCCTAGTGGTGTCACTAGCGTGATTACTTGTACTTGAGTATTCACCCTAGTACAAAGGGTGGGAGATTAAGGGGGAACCTCCTTTTAGTGCTGCTGGAGTGGAATCACTATACAGAGTTTAGGTTCTAATGTCAATGAGTAAGAATAAAATATAGTTCTTTTAAAAATCGCTTGTATCATCTTTAAGTACAGTATACATTTTGTATATTCACTGCTGAATAGCATACTTTCATTTAGTATGAAACATCCAGTTTTCTCTCTAGCATTGGTAGAGGTTTTTTGAGCTCCAGATAAAATAGTTGTATTTAGGGGCTGTATGAAAAATACGCGTGAGTACATATAGATAAAATTGCATAAATTAAATCTGAACAGGATTCAATTCCATGTTAATTTTTTCCACTGCATTAAAATAAGGGATTGAGTGTTTGATTTGATTGACATATGTAGGTGTGTTACAGAGAATTTGAATTAGAATACATGATTTATCCCTGCTTTTTATTTATTTTGTTATTTATTTATTCATTCATTCTTTTATTCCCTGACCTAAGTAGGGGGCTAGATACAATAAAATTGAAAATAATAGAAGTTATGTTTCTTAAATGTTTGTTGGAACTCTACCCTAAAACTATAAGGTCATGATGCTTTTATGGAATAACTCTATCTTTTTAGTTTCTACCCATTTGAGTCAATTTTGCTGATGTACTAAGTTATATTTTCCTAGAATATTATAATTTCATCTGTATTTCCATATTTGTTTTAAAGTTATAAGTAATGTGCTCTCAAAAATGTTTTTTCCATGTGTGATTATTTCGCTATTGCCATTCCTAATACCTATCTGTCATTCTTTCCTTGAACATACATATCACAGGTTTCTCTATTTTAGGTTTTCGCAGATAATCAGCTCTTGGTTTTATGGTCTGCTGATTTCTCTGTTTTCTGTTTTGTTAATTTCTTCTTTTAACTTAATCTTTTTTTGGTTTATTTTGTTTTTCTAGCTTTTAAGGTGGTTGTTTAGTTTATTTTTTTAATTTTTACTTTTTAAATTATCATACAGTAAAATTGACTCTCTTTCCTTTTGGTGTACGGTTCTCTGAATGTTAACACGTACAGATTTGTGTAGCTACCACCAAAATCAGGACATCACCTGAAGAAATTCCCACTGCTGTTCCTTTATAGTCACACCCTCTGTCCACCCATAATCTCTGATAACCACTCATCTGTTTTTCATCACTGTAGTTTTGTCTTTTTGAGAATGTCATGTAAATGGAACTGTACAATATGTGACCTTTTGAGATGGGCTTCTTTTGCTCAGCATCATGTCTTTGAGATCATCCACATTGTTGCATGGATCAGTAGTTTATTATTGCTGATCAGTATGCCATTGTATGGATGTACTGCACTTTGTCAGTTTATCTGTAAAAGGATGTTTGAGTTGTTTTCACTTTTTGACTATTATAAATAAAGCTGCTGTAAACATACATTACAGTTTTTGTGTTGGTGTTTTATTTCTCTAGAGTAAATACTAAGTGGGATTGCTAGGTCATAAGTTATACATATATGCTTAACTTTATAAGAAACCACCAAACCATTTTCCAGAGTGGCTGTAACAGTTTGCATTCTGATGAGTGATGTGTGAGAGTTCCAGTTGCTCTCCATCCTTGCTTCACTTGGTGTTGTCAATATTTTCTATTTTTGTTTTTCTAATAGGAATGTAGTAATATCTCATCTAATTTGAATTCGTGTTTTTTTAAATGACTAATCATGTGCAACATCTTTTCATATACTTTTTTGCCATCTTTATATCTTCTTGGGTGAAGTGTTGGAGTCGATTGCCCATTTTTAGTTTGCTTGTTTTTTACTGTTGAGTTTTGAGAGTTTATATAGATATTGATATCTCCCCCAGGTCTGCAGCTTATCTTTTTATTCTCTTGACAAAGCAAAAGTTTTTTAGTTGATGAAATTCAATTTATCAATTTTTTATTTTGTGCATTATGTTTTTGGTGTCATTTCTAAAAACTCTTCACCGAATCCCAGATCATGAAGATTTTCTCCTATTTTTTTCTAAAAGTTTTAGAGTTTTATGTTACACATTTAGATTTAAGATCCATTTGAGTTTATTTTTTTTATAAGATGCAAAATTTAAGAAGAGGCTCCATTTTTGCATACAAATAACCAGTTCCAACACTATTTGTTGAAAAGATTGTCCTTTCTTCGTGCAGCTTCTTTTGCACCTTTGTCAAAGATCAAGTGGTCATATTTCCATGGATCTGTTTCTGGACTGTATTTGGTTCCATTGATTTGTGTGTATCACTTTACCATTACCACACTGTCTTGATTACTGTAGCTTTGATAATAAATCTTAAAATTGGGTAGTGTGATTCCTTCAACTTTATTCTTTTTCAAAATTGTCTTAACTACTCAAATCCCATTACCCTTCCATTATAAATTTTAGACTAATCTTGTTTCTATCTACAAAATATCCTGCTGGGATTTTGATTGGTATTTGTTAAATTTATGGATCACTTTAGGAAGACTTGACATCTTCACTCCACTGAGTTTTCTAATCCGTGAATGCTGGATCTCTCCATTTATTTAGATTTATTTATTTATTTAGGTTTCCTTTGATTTCTTTCATTAGTGTTTTGTGGTTTTCAGCATATAGATCTTGTATATGTTTTATAAGATTTATATGTATTTCATTTTTTTTGAGCTGTTGAAAATGGTATTTTTTTAAATTTTAGTTTCCAGTTATTCTTTGCTTATATGTATGATATGTGATTGACATTTGTGTGTTGACCTTGTATGCTGCAACCAACTAAACTCACATATTAGTTCTAGGAATATTTGTGTAGATATTGCTGGGATTCTTTACATAATTATGGCACCTGTGAATATGGAAAGTTTTAGTTTTGTCTTTCTAAACTACATGCCTTTTATTTCTTTTTCTTGCCTTATTGCATTGGCTAAGACTTCCAGTGTATATTGGTAGTAGTGGTGAGAGTCCTTGTCTTGTTTTTCACCACAGAGTGAAAAGTATTCAGTTTCCACCTTTAAGTACATTAGCTAGTGCATTAGTTTTTGTAGACTCCCTTTACCGAGTTGAGGAAGTTCCTCTCTATTCCTAGTGTGCTGGGAGTTTTTATCATGAGTGGCTGTTGTATTTTGAAAAATGCTTTTCTGCATCTATTGATGTTATTATGTGATTTTTTTTTTTTAGATTGTTAGTATAGTGAATTACATTGATGTTTAAATATTTAACTAGCCTTTCATCTTGGGATAAACCACTTGGTCATAATGTGTTATGCTTTTTTAAAAATAACAATTTTTTATAATGGAGTTCAACCTTTTTAAGTGTATATTTCAGTTTTTTGTATATTCACAGAGTATTGCAACTATCACCAGTACCTAATTCTAGAATATTTTCATCAGCCCAAAAGGAAACCCTGTACATTATTAACAATCACTGCCCTTTTTCCTTCCCTCATCCCTTAGCAACCACTAATTAACTTTATGTCACTATGGATTTGCCTGTTCTGGACATTTCATATAAATGGAATCATATAATATGTGATCTTATGTGTCTGACTTCTTTCACCTAGCATAGTGTTTCCATGGTTCATCCATGGTGTACCATGAATTAGTACTCACTACATAAAAATGGCCAAATAGTATTCCATTGTATGGCTAAACCACATTATGTTTGTCCACTCATCAGTTGGCAGACATTTGGGTTGTTTCCACTTTTTGTGAATAATACTGCTATGAATATTTGTGTACGAATCTTTGTGTGGATATAAGTTTTCACTTCTCTTTAGGATATTCATAGAATGGAATTGCTGGGTCATATGGTAACTCTCTGTTTACCTTTCTGAGGAAATGCCAAACTGTTTGGCAAATGGCTGTGCAATTTTACATTCCCACCAGCCGTGTGTAAGGGTTCCAGTATCTCTACATCCTCACCAACATTTGTTATTGTCCGTCTTTTTATTACAGCCGTCCTGGTAGGTGTGAAGTGGTATCTTCTTTAGCATTTATATCTGGTCTCTGGTCCATTTTGAGTGAATTATTGTGTACAGTGTGAGGTAGGGGTCAAATTTCATTCTTTTGCATGTGAATAACCAGTTGTCTCATCACAATTTGATGAAAAGATTATTCTTTCCTCATTGAATTATCCTGTCACTCTTGTTGAAAACCAATTGACTATAAATGTAAGGGTTTATTTCTGGACTGTGAATTCTGTTCCATTGATCTATCTGTCTATCCCTATGCCAGTATCACATTGTGCATTACTGTAGCTTTGAAGTAAGTTTTGAAATCAGGAAAATCTGAATCCTCCAAATTTATCAAGATTCTTTTTGCTCTTCTGGATTTCTTGAATTTCTGTATGAATTTTAGGGTTAGTTTGTCAATTTCTGGCAGGGAAAACGGCAGCTGGGATTTTGGTAGGGATTGCATTGAGTCTGTAGATCATTTCGGGGAGTATTGCTGTCTTAGTAATTTTAGTCTTTCTGATCCATGAACGTGAGATGTCTTTCCAGTTATGTAGGCCTTCTTTCAGTTTTTCAACAATGTTTTGTAGTTTCAGAGTATAAGTTTTGTACTTCTTTTGTTAAATTTGTTTGTATTTTTTGTGCTATTGTGAATGTAATTTTTTTCTCAATTTGATCATTTAGATTGTTCATTGGTAGAGTATGGGAATACAATTTTTCTTATATCCTGCAGCCTTGCTGAGCTTGTTTATTAGCTCTTTTTTGTGTGTGGATTTCTTAGAATTGTAGGAAATTCTAAGATCATGTTATATCTGCAGACAGAGATGGTTTTAATTCTTCCTTTCAGATATAGCTGCCCTTTATTATTTTTTTTTCTTGCCTTAATTGCCCCGGCCACAATCTCCAATACAGTGTTGAATAGAAGTGGCGAGAGCAGACATCCTTATTTTTATTTATAATCACCTTTAAAGTGATTGTGTTAAAGCATGTCATTTTTGAAGCTGGGAGGATGGGAGGATGATACATAACGGCTTACTATACTATTCTATTTTTTGCATATATGAAATTTTATATAATAAAGCCAGAAAAAGGTGTTATTCCCCCAAATTAATTACATTAAAATTTGCATCCCCATTCTCAGTGATTGTTTTGATTTTATGTTTTCTTCTCCTTCTCCCTTACCATTTTTTTGTCCCATGTCCTGAAGTCTTTAATTTGATTGATTTTTTTGTTTTGCTGATGTGCATTCTTAAATTGTCTCTCTCTCAGTAAGAAATATGTATTGGTTGTGTTTATTCTTCGGTGTACACAGCTGAAAATGTTTCTTTATTTTGCCCTCACACTTGAATAATGGTTTGGCTGGGTGTAGAATTCCAGGTTCCAGTATTTTCTGTTCAGAATTCTATATATGTTACTTTATCATCTTATAACTTTAAGTTGCCATTTTGGTTCTCATTCCTTTGTTCCTTTGGAAGCTTATAATTTCCTTTTTATCTTTGGAGTTTACAGTTTTCATCAGTGTGTGTTTATGTGTATATCTTGTCCTTATTGCTGTTTGGTATTTGATGGGCATTTTATCTGAACACAATCTAGATGTCTGTTCTAAGATATTTTTCTAAAATACATATATGTGTGTATGTATATATGTGTGAATATATATACACATGTGTATATTGTTTATATGTATGTATACATATGTATATGTGTTTTAGCTCCCTTTTCTCCTATAAATTTTCGACTTTTAAACTCCTATTAAGTAAATATTAGATATCGTCTTTATCTTTTTTATCTCTTTTATTCTGGATTTAAAGATTCTTCAGTTTAGTCTTCTAAGTTATAATTGTTGCACAAATATGAAATATTTGTCTTTGCAAATAATTTTCCTTTTTTATAATGACAATTTTCTTTTTTTCAATTAGTTATGGAACTGATTTCTTTCTTTCTCAACTCTCCTGTGAATTCTCTTACTCCCTACCTGCCCTTTCCACTATTCACACTCCACCCCAGAGAATATGGCAAGAACTATAGGTCTTTTCCTCAGAAAATGATCCACATATGCAAAGTCACAGGAAATTGTATATAATATCATGTGATGTCAGAATCCTTAAAGCTTACTCATTACCTCTAATACTGCAGTTCTTGTACATTGATACTACCTGGGATCTTGTTAGAAATGCAGACTCTCAGGCCTTGCCCCAGATACTGAATTAGAGTCTCCATTTTAATAAGATCCCCAGTTGATTTCTTTCATATTCAAGTTTGAGAAGCACTGCTGTAGGAGGTTAGAAACGTCTGTGTCTTGTGGTGTATGTGATCTGTATTGATTGTACCCCCCTCGCTTTTTTTTAGATATTATATCTGGCGTATCATCAGGAGCACTTTAAGAAAAAATTCATACCTTGATCACCCAAATTGTGCATGAGTTGTTAAAGTAAAAATATTTTGAAATAGTTACAATATAATAATTTGAATAGCAAGCTATGCTATATGAAGTAGCAGGAGACAAAGAGGGACTATTTATAAACTCATTTTTGTATCAATAGCAAACACTTTACATAGCAGTTACTGTGTGCTAGGCAGTGTTCTAATCACTTTATTTGTGTATTTATATGTGTATATATGTATGTATATATGCACACACACACTCATTTTCTTCTCATAACAACTGTATCAGCCTAGATTCTATTATTATTTCCACTCTACAGATAAGGAACCTGAGACACAGAGAAGTTAAGTATATTAGACAAGGTCACATAATTAGTAAGTGGAAGAGCTAGGATTTGAACCCAGATAGCCTGGCTCTGGAATCTGTGCTCCTACTTCTTTGTTGTAGTTTTACTTAGAGACTTCCCTAAACTCAGTGCAGCTTATGTGCAAACTGATTAATTCCTGATACATTTGCTCTTTTAAATTCATTAGAACTCATCTGCTTGTGGTGCTGATAGATCAGCCACAGATGCCAGATCATTAGTGTTTTCTGAATTAATTTTGGTTTGCTATTAATGGAGATTTCTAAATGGCAAGATGCTGGATTATTGGATTTTATGCTACCTACCCACAAGATTTGTTGTGAGGCTGTTAAATAACTTATGCAAATGCTTTCTACATAAAATGTTCATTTTCTTCCTTCCTCAGTAGATGGACAAAAGATAATTTATAGAAACAGTAATTGGATGGCTAATAAAGTTAGAAACAAAGACTAACTTTACAAAGAAATGCAAATAAATGCCACGTACTAACTTAGTAAATATGTAAAAATCAAACTTCGGTTAAGTATTCAAAATGTTCAATGAAGACATAAAAATCAAAATATGGTTAGGGTGCAATACAGTGAGCATTCATACTTGACTAGCAGAAATGGTGATCTTTGGCTGATGGGTTTATTGGTATTACTTGACACATCTTGGGCATTTCTCCATATAACTTTTTCTTCATAAACTGTTTCCCTAATGTTGAATATTAGATTGTTTACAGTTTTGTTCACATTTGTGAATACTGTAATTGACATGCTTTTATTAATTTTGATCTTAATTTTTTTATTTTCCTTGTGATATAGCCATAAAAGTAGAATTACTGGGTCAAAGGTCCAAGCTCTCAATAAAAATGAAAATAATACGTGATTTTTATTGAGTGGTTACCATATGCTAATCATTGCTTTAAATATATTTTTTTAATTCATTTAAATCTTTGCATCAAAATTATGAGTTTGGACCTATTTTAACTCCGATTTACAGAAAACTAAGTCATAGAGGAATTAAATAATTTCTTAAGGTCACACAGAGGCAGGGCTTGTTTTCCAGAAAGAATATACTACTTTAAGCTTCTACTCATGAAATTTAATATTATATATCTTTTTATACCCTCATCAGTGAAATGTTGCAGTAATAGCACAACAGCAATGAGCACAACTAGAACCCTAATTATCTCTAAATACCATTCCTGATTAAAGGGATCCAAGTGTCATGAATGAATGGCTGATTCCAGTCTGGTGTAGAAAATAAAAAAGATGGGCCTGGGACATTCTGTTGTATCAGAAAGCAAGGAAACTCTTGAAGACTAGTGATACATGCCAAAAAGGCACAGGGGCCAATATAAAGGGGTTCCCATTGGCCAAAGGTGAGAGGACTTAAGTATCAAAAAGAGTAATGAAGACAGTTGGTTGAAATTCACTGAATATAGAAAAACTCCTTGGTTCATAACAACAGAGTTGTAATAAGAAACACACACACGCACCATACAACAACAAGTTACTGGATACCAGTGGTAACAAATAGAGCACTAACTCCGTACTCTAAATAAGCAATTACAAGGAAAGAATCAATCATTTGTCCTCCTTTTTCTATATGAACTGTGTTTCAGGGTAAGCAAATAACATTTGTTGAGGGAAAGTTCTTTGCAGAATTTCAGTTAATGAATGTATAAAGAATGGCACGATTAGAAAATCATTTTGCAACCCCTAATGAAATAATTTATTCAGACTATGATCATTGGTAGATGAAACTGTTAGACAAACGGTTGTGTGGGAACTTTACAATGGAGAGATCAGGCTGCCCTACCTGGGCCTATTGATTAATCTCACTCTTAGGAAAAGTGGGGCAAGCAGATAGTGTGTGCCTCCTACTGTGATACATACAAAGCATTCAGCACCAGCTCTCAAGTATTCCAGCCAAAAATGTTGAACCTGTGTCAAATCCAGCTTCTACGGCAGTGGTTGAGAACTGTGGCCTTTGAGCCAAATCCAGCCCACTGCCTGTTTTTGTTTTTTCATAATGTTTTATTGAAACATAGCCACTCTGATGCATTTGAGTATTGTTTATGGCTGCTTTCATGTTACAGTGTCAGAGGTGAGTAGTTGTGACAAAGACAGTATGGCACACAAAGCTTAAAATATTTACTATCTGGCCCATTTACAGAAAAAGTTTGCTGACGCTTGAGCTAGAGGAACAAAGTTAAGTGACACCAAAAGGAAGTGACACCACAGAATATGGGCCTCTTACAGGACAACTGATCAGGTTTCTGTAACCAGTCAGTGGTATGGAAAATAAGGGAGTATCACTGTAGGTGAGGAGAGACTTAATGAAACATACCAACCAAATGAAGCATTGAGACTTCGTTTGGATCCTGCTTCAAATAAGGCAACTATAAAAAGACATTTATGAGAGAACCAGAAAAATCTGATTATGGCCTGGTTCTATTAAATGATATCAAATTATTATTAATTTTGTTAAAGTAATAGCATTGTAGTTAGGTAGAGAATGTCTCTATATTTTTAGAGATGCATATTGAATTATATAGAGGTGAAATGATACATAGCATATACTTTAACATACTTCACAAAAAAAAGGAAAGGAAAATAAGTAGCAAAGGCAGGAGTCAAACTCAAGACTCCTTGACATCAAGGCTCGCTGTATACTTTCCACTGTATCCTCTTGCCATCATATACTATCTGTGGTAGATTTTAGTATTGCCTTCTGGGTTGCTTTTAACAACTACTGACCTATCTTAAAATTCCCTCATCTCTTGGAATCCTTGTTAATGTAAGTACACCCTTGGTTTTCTCCTATTCCAGTGTATTTAGAAAGCATTAAGAGAGGAGCATCTGTCAAGGATGGATCTACATCTTCTGATCTTAGTAGCAGAAGAGTCTGGTATTCCATACTGGATTCTGCTTTTCGGTAGCAATGAGATTTAGTCCTGTCATTTTAATTGCTGAGTCTCAACTTTCCTAGTCCTTAAAGTGGGAATATCAGTTACTCCTGGAATTGTTTTAAAATTAAGGATATGTATTAGGAAAGTGTTTTGTGCATGATGAAATTATTATCCAAAATAGGATCCATTTATATTTTGAAAAGTACGATAAGAGAGTTAAATGCATGACCTTTGTAATAAGACAGACCTAGGTTTGGATACTATTTCTTAGCCATGTCACCTTGAGCAAGTTATATACTATTTCTAAAGTTTAGTTTCTTTATTTGTAAACTGGAGACAATATCTACCTCAAATATTTGTTCTGATGATTAAGTAAATTAAAATTTGTGAAAGTACATAGTATAGCAAAATACATACTAGGTAGATAAATATTTTTCTCTTCATTCACTTGAGGAAACATACCTGTATAGCAGGGATAGATATATTTACACTGGATAATTTTTTTAAAGTTATGTGAAGAAGATAATCTTCAGCTTTATATATATACTTCTATAGGAAAATACCAAGTTGAGAGGATAAACTACAATATACTATTTTAAGATTCTCTGAAAGAGTAGATAAATTATGAGATGAGGTTCAGTAGAAGTAAGTGAAAAGCTAGCCATTTACTCAGAGCAAAATGAATTCTTTAAATATATTTATTAGATTGATGAGCTATAAGCTATTGAGAACCCAGGAGTCATTGAAGATCAAAAATGGTAAAAGCATCATGCCTTTGGCTTAGCTTCCTCTCCCCCCAGCCAGTTGCTACAGGTAATGCAGAGTAGAGTCCCTTATAGTGTAAAGACTGAAGATGCTCAAGAGCTTTGGACTGCCATTTACCCCATGTTTTACATTTTGAAGGCAGTGATGAGAAATAGCTCTCTAAAGCCTATAATCCAAGTGAACAATTAAATCTGAAATCTCTTTCCCCTTGTGGCTTTCTAACTTGATTCACTAATGAAAGAATGCCTCTTTTCCTCTTTGTATTCCTCCATCCTTTTCCTTCTTTCCTCTTACCCTCTGAGTAAACTATAACATGAAACCAAATTGTTAATTATACAGAAGGTGTTTCATGCTTAATTCAAAATCTGATAATTTTGAGTCATTAAATAAACAACCATTTACTAAGATCTCACTCTGTGTCAGGGACTGGGAGATAGTTGCTAGGGAATAGGAAGGCAGGGAGAAAGAGTGAAAAAGTGGAAGAAAAAGAGAGGAGGAAAGAAAGAGGGGGAAAGACTTTCTTTGCCGTTCAGACACTCAGAATTTGGCGTGGGAGATGGGCAGTTAAATTAATAACCCCAAACAGGATGATAAGGACTGTGGGAGTAATGCGCTCATGACTCAGTACTGATATGATGTACTGTGGGGACATCGAGGAGGACTCCTAGCATCCTGAGATGGATGGAGATCTATTTCCTGAGCTGCGTTGAAGGACTTAGGTGGGTAACTGGTGGCAGTGCACTAGACTGTTCTGGGCAGAGAGAACATCATGTTCAAAAACATCACAATTTCAGAAACCGTATGTACTTCAGCAATGCTAAAATCAGAATATATATGTATAAGATAAAAGGAGACGGAGTACTAAAAGTTAAGGGTGAAGAGATAGAGAAGAGCCAGATTATGGGGGGCTTAGAGGCTTTTAATACATGTGAATAGTTGAATCAGTTACGGTTTTATAAGCTGCAGATTAATATCAGATATGCCTTTAAAAAGGGTCTCTAGTAGCATTGTGAAAAATGGATCAGAGAGCTGCAAGACCAAAAGTAGGAAGCTTACAAGCTAATTCAGTTATTCATACGTTGAGCAAATGTTTATTGAATATCTCCTGTGGGCCAGGCAGTATTCTATGTTTCTGTCTTTGTGGAGCTTATATTTAATGCAAGTAAAACTGGGAAGAAATATCAGTGACATGAAGGAAGGAAATAGTAGCAGCTTTGGAAAGAATCAAGAGAAGATAGTGTATAGGGGAAGAAGGGGATGGTAAAAAAGAAATCTGGAATGACTTACAGGTTTCTGCGTGGACAACTGGGAGATGTTGGTGTTATTCACCAAAGTGAGGAATCCAAGAGGAGGAGCAGACTGAGGGTAGATAAAAGGAGTTCAGTCTCGGACATAATGAGTTTGAGATACCTAGGTAATACTGAGTTCCTGTTTAATAGGAAGTTAAAAGACAACTTTTAGGTTGGAAATAATTATAGCAGTCCTTCGTAGGGTGATTATGAAGATTAAATGTACTGAAGCATGGAAATTGCTTAGGTATCATCTGGCACATAGTACAGACTCATATTAGTTGCTGCTACTATTATTTCAAGGGTATGGGCTTTGAGCTAGACAAATCTGCCTAAATCCTGACAGGGCCGCTTGTGTGACCTTGAGCAAGTCTCTTAACCTCTTTGAGTCTCAATTTCTCTGCATGTAAAATGGGGATGGTAACTATTTTACAGGGATGCTGTAAGGATTGGTAATAGTGTGTGAAAAGCATCAACCACAGTAACTAGCACAAGGTAAATTGCTCAGTGCATGTTGGGGCGGGAGGGTCAAGTAAAAATTTGCACCGCAAGAGAAAGATTCTGATTAAGGGTGGAAATATGAGAGATGTCAACATGGAAGACTTGAACATTTAAACATATATGCTGAAAAGAAAGAGTTTCTAGAAAGGAATAAGATAATATGCCAAAAGATCTCTGAATGGTTGGCAAGGGAAATAACTTACCAAGAGTATTGGCTGAGGAAGTTGTTTGGAGGCTCGAAGAGAATAATGAAGGGCTAATGTAATTTTTTTAGGGAATTGGAGATAGAGCTGAATAAGGCTTTATTAAAAGATTATACTCCAGCATTGAGTATCCAGATGAGTTGAAACCATGAATTTATAGTGATACTGTTCCTCATATGATTTTCTCCAACTATCAGAAAACTGGATTCAGAGTTGATGTTTTTGACGATGAAGTATTTGGTAGATACGTCATTGGCAGTCTTCTCCAGATGAGTTTCAGAAATGTGCTGGGGTAAAAGCCAGACTGAGGCAGGTTCAGGAACTAATGATAGGTAAGGAAGCTCCATTACTGAGTGTAGATTCTTCTTTCAAGAAAGTTGGCTGAGAAAGGAAAGACCGAGACAGGAAAGCAGAAACAGGGAGGTGCATTGGCACGAAAGAGGTTTACTTTGTTAAGACTTGAGTATATCAAGAAGAGACAAAGGAACCAGAAGAGGGGAAAGAAAGAGAGGAGCTAATGAATGACCCCAGGACTGAGAGGGATTTTAGACCTGCTGTGTCCTGGGCTCTGATGATAGAACCTCTGATAAACTTGAGAGCAATCTTCGCTATCATTGAAATACCTTCATGATTTCCTGTTCTCTGGTCATAGATATTACTCGAAGTAGGAACAAACTACTTACTGTTTCATCTTTCATAAATAATAATAGGAAAAAGACAGCACTGTGGATATTTGATGCAAAAAAAGAAAACAGGGTTAATGTCAAGTAAAACAAATCTACAAGTGGTATTGACTGATTTTTAACAATTCAGTCATTTCTTTTAAATATTGTTAAAAACTATAAAAATTTAGATGGTTACTGATTTTTAAATTCTGCTTTCTTTATAATTCTACCTCTAAATGGCTATTTTCCTGCAGTCTACTACATTGAGAATCATTTATCTTTGCTATTACAAAAGCCAACCCTTTGTATTTGTTTGCTTTAGTCTGTGCATACACATTATAGTGTTATTAATGACGTCAGTAAGAATAGGAAAATCGCAGTTAAACATTAGTCTTCTTGTTATTGAATCTCATGTATAAGAACATTTTTTGAAGTGACCTGTTGCTATATAAGAGGGTAATGAATATGTTTTAGATAGTTCTTGTACCATTTGGTCAATCATATTAAGAAAACAGACATCACCTATAATCATTTTTCAATTATAATATTATAAAGAAAAACTTGAAACTGCATAGCTACAGAATTTAATGTTGTGTTAATTTTTTTCTGAAGGTAGCATTCCAGTACATAATAGTCAATCCACATGAATTAACTGTAAAAAGCAATATACACTTTAGTAAGTCAAACATTACAGAAATGCATCAAGAACAAAAGTTAATCATTTCTGTCCCTCCTCCTTCATGTCTTGGGAAGTAAACAGTGTTAGCAGTTTATTTTGTATCCTTCCATACATTTTTCTACACATGTAACTTGAACTCGCAAAATACACCAGAGGTCACAAATTCAAATGCTGACAAAGACCTGGAAGGTAACACAAATGAACAAAGAGGGCGTGATGTCAGCGTCAGGTCAGAATGACAATAGAAGGTCGTGGGGCTGTGGGGCACCTAAAAAAAATGCATACTGCTCCTAAAAGAGATCAGCTTAGTAGGTTTGCACGCACGAACACATGTAGACAGATATTAAATTTCTTTCAAGGGAAGCCAAGAAATTCAGTATTTTTTAGGTGAAAACTCTCAATTTTTAGTGTTGGAATTAGATAGACCTGGAGACCACTTACTACCTAAAGAATCTTGCATGATTTATTTAATTTGAGTCAGTTTCCTTATCCATATCATGGGGATAACAGTATCTATTCTTACGACTTTAGAAGGGAGATTCAGTAATACATGATGAGTTCAATACAATGTATAATGCTTATAAATTATAATGACTATGATCAGTAGTTGTCTAGCTTTAGGAGTGTGGGAAGGGTATTGACTGCAAAGGGGCCCAGAGAGCATGTTTGGGTGATGGAAATGTGTGTCTTGATATAGTGGTGGTTGCAGGACTGTGCACATTTGTTAGAACTCATCAAACTGTGTACTTAGAATTATTGAATTTTTTGCGGGTAATTTATTCCTCAACAAAGCTGATTTTTAAAAAGGTAACTGCCTTTCCCTTCTCTCTGTACTTCAGTTTCATCAACTATTAAAATAGAGTTGATGTCAGGGGCCGGCCCGGTGGCGCAGCAGCTTAGTCCGCGCTTGGCAGCCCAGGGTTCGCCGGTTCGGATCCCGGGCGCCCGCCAACGCACTGCCTGTCAGCCATGCCGTGGCGGCGTCCCACATAAAGTGGAGGAAGATGGGCACAGATGTTAGCCCAGGGCCAGTCTTCCTCAGCAAAAAGGGGAAGATTGGCGACGGATGTTAGCTCAGGGCGGGTCTTCCCCACAAAAAAAAAAAAAAAAATAGAGTTGATGTCAAAGGTTTCCAACATTTTTATCCCAGGCTTCTCCTACTGTCCCTTCCCAACCCCAATCACAGGCCCCCACATTGAGAAAGATTTTGCCTG
The DNA here is from genome assembly GCA_031878705.1 of Tapirus indicus. NCBI lineage: Eukaryota > Metazoa > Chordata > Mammalia > Perissodactyla > Tapiridae > Tapirus > Tapirus indicus. The sequence continues at coordinate 33,877,747 of CM062935.1, forward strand.
TTGGGAAACAAAAAAGAAAGGAAAACTACCTTTATTTGTCTGTTACACTTTTCTCCTGTGCTAAGCTGGCCATGTACTGGATTTACCTATTTGGGTACTGTGCCTGATACATCATTGAGTAAAGCAGGCCGCTAGCCACTTTCCAGAAATGTTGTAATGTGATCAGCAAGCTAATGACCTGCTGTTCAGTAATAAGCTATGAAGTTTAATAAACCAAGAAGAAAAATTGGAGGGAAAAGCAATATACTTAAATGAGAATAAAATATATAACAGTACACAGTGTGTGTGTGTATTGGTGTATGTATATATTTGTGTGTGTGTGTGTACATATATATCCTTTACAAACTCATCCCAACTGATGCTGTAAGGCCAGTATTACCCTGATATCAGAAAAAGAAAACTACAGACCAATTATCCTTATTTATATAGATTCAAAAACTCTCTAACAAAATACTAGCAAACTGAATCCAGCAATATATAAATAGAATTATAAACTATGACCAAATGGAATTCTTCCCAGGAATGTGAGGTTCAACATAGGAATATCAATCGATGTGATACACCATATTGATGGAATAAAGGACAAAACCCCACAGAGTCATCTCAGTAGATGCAGGGGAAGCACTTGATAGTAGCCAACACCATTTCATAATAAAAGCACTCAACAAACTAGGAATAGAAGGGAACTTCCTCAGTCTGATAAAGAGCTTCTGTGAAAAACCCACAGCTAACATCATACCTAATGGTGAAAGACTGAAAGCTTTCTCACTAACATCAGGAATAGGACAAGGATGTCTGTTCTCACTACTTCTATTCAAAGCACAAACAACAACAAAAAGGTAAATTGGACTGCCTCAAAATCAAAAAACACTTGTACTTCACAGGACACCATCAAGAAAGTGAAAAGCAAATGGGAAAAATATTTGTGAATCATATATCTGATATGGGGTTAATATCCACAACATATAAAGAACACTTCCATCTTAACAACAACAAAAAGACAAATAATCCAACCAATTAAGAAATGGGCAGAAAATTTGAATAGACATTTCTCCAAAGAATATACTTAATGGCCAATAAACACATGAAAAGGACCTCAACATCATTACTCACTAGGAAAATGCAAAGCAAAACCTCAGTGAGATACCACTTCACACCCACTAGGATGGCTGTAATAAAAAGACAGAAAATAACAAGTGTTGGTGAGGCTGTAGAGAAATTGGAGCCCTTACACATTGCTGGTGGGAATGTAAAATTGTACAGACATTTGGAAAACAGTTTGGCATTTCCTTAGAAAAGTAAACAGAGTTGCCAAGACCCAACAGTTCCACCCTATGTATATTCTCAAGAGAATTGAAAATATGTGTCCACACAAAGACTTGTACACAAATATTCATAGCCTCATTATTCACAAAAAGGGGAATCAACAGAAATGTCTGTCAGCTGATGAGTGGATAAATAAAATATGTTTTATCCATACAATGGAGTACTCTTCACCTATAAAAGGGAATAATGTATTGCTTCATGGTACAGCATGCATGAACCATGAAAACATTATGCTAAGTGAAAGAAGCCAGACACGAAGAACACATATTGTATGATTCCATTTGTATTAAATGTCCAGAATAGGCAAACCCATAGAAATAGAAACTAAATTAACAACTAATTGTTGCTAGGGGCTCAAGGAGGACAGAAAGAGGAGTAACTGCTAATAGGTACAAGCTTTCTTTTGGGAGTGATGAAAATATTCAGGCATGAGATGGTGGTGATGGTTGCACAACTTTTTGAACATACTAAAAACTGCTGGATTGTACAATTTAAAAAGGTGAATTTTATGGTATATGAAGTATCTCTCAATAAATCTCTTATAAGAAATATAGGTGTATAATTTCTTCCCTTTTTTCTGGAGTTCTGAATCCCTTCAAACTTTCATATGTGAACCAGAGGAGTCATAGGTAGGAACCTTTGAACTCATAAAGCCTTTATAGTCCTTTCTAATTTACTTTGTCAGTTCTTACATTAGTCATTCAAGCTATTTTAGAATAAAGAAAATTATTTCTATCTGCATGAACACTGTCACTGAGGTGCTCAGTAGTAGGATTTGCAACTATCTGCATGTTTTTGAGGGATATGATTCATTCTCTGAATACTGGAAATTTGTGTTTGGTTAGTGTTTGTGCTTTGAGGTAATAGTTTGCGTTGTTGTCATACCCTCATTTGAAAACATTTCAAACATAAAATCTTATGAACATAATATATAGGAAGTCTAAATATATAAAACATTGAACTCCCAAATGTCTGTCTGTTAAAAATGTGGTTTGAGGGGGCTGGCCCAGTGACATAGTGGTTAAGTTCACGCATTCTGCTTCAGTGGCCCGGGAATCGCAGGTTTGGATCCTGGGCACAGACCTACACCATTCATCAAGCCGTGCTGTGGCAGTGTCCCACATATAAAAATGGAGGAAGATTGGCACAGATGTTAGCTCAGGGCCAATCTTCCTCAAAAAAAAAAATGTGGTTTGAAAATTAGAATGTATATTTCCATAAAAAGTAATATTATAAATGATCATTACTATTTAAGTGGCAGGTAGATTCAGGCCAGTTCATAGAAGTCTATTAAATCTATAATGAATGGCTGCAATTAAAAAGCTGTAGAAATAATAATTTTAGAATACCAGTAATTAATTAAAGCAGGAAAATAAACTTGATCTCCCAGGGATTTCTTAACCTTTTTGTGCATGAAACATGTCATTACAGATATTTGTTAGACACTATGGAACCTCTCTTCAGAAGAATGTACTCAACTTTTCATATACTTACAAGGGATTCACACACATCTTGTTTCAGCTATAACCTGGGAAAAGTGTGTGTATAGTCTGCTTGGGCTGCCATAACAGAATGCCACAGACTGGGTGGCTTAAACAACACAAACTTAATTTCTCACAGTTCTAGAGGCTAGGAGTCCAAGATTAAGGTGCCATCAGGGTTGGTTTCTGATGAGGTCTCTCTCTTCCTGGCTTGCAGTGTCCTCCTTGCTATGTCCTCACATGGCGTCTTCTCTGTGCACAGGTGGAAGGAGAGATTTCTGATACCTCAAGGAAACCAGTCTTATCAAATTAGGTCCCTACCCTTATGACTTCCTTTCCCCCTTAAAGGCCCTGTCTCCATATATGGTCACATTGAGGGTTAGGGCTTCAACATATACATTTTTCAGTGACACAACTCAGTTCACAACAGTGTGCTGCTGTATACCTTATTTTGTCCAGACAAAAAGAAATTGCTATCTTCTAATCACTTAAAAAAAAAAAAAAAGATGAGAATGGACACAGAGCATAAGACCTATAGATTCAAAAGTAATTTACAAAAAAAAAAAACATTAATATGCCTCAACAACATGAAAATCTGGAAAGAAACACAGTCTATTGAGGTTATTAAGATCTCAAAAATAATTTCTGGTTATTAAAATCACAGTCTCAAAAAGGAATGAATGGTGGAGAGATCTAAAGAAATTAAGTGGTTGTCCAATGACTTCAGACTAATTAAGAACATATTCCCAAGATAGCATATTTAACCAAGAATAAATTATAAATATTACTAATAGAAAACTCAAGGTTGAGTTGAAACAAAAATACCAAGGACAACAAAATTGGTCTTTGAAACATTTATTTATAGAATAAAGAATAACAGAAAGGTATACAGGGCTGTTGTTGGACAGATAGTGTAATGCGGGTAATATTTATGTCCTCTCTGTCAAACATCCTCTTCAAACTGAAAGGATAAGATTAACCATTTCTGAAAACCCTGGAGAACATAGGTGCAAAGATTATTCAGGTATTCTAAACAACTTCAAGAGTTCTGACTTGGGTACTAAATACTTCCAAGGCATAAGAGAAAGAAAGGTCAGATGACTGGAAATAGAATATGCAATTTTGATTTTCCAAAACAGGGCAGGAGGATGAGAATTCCACAAACCAACAATTAGTGATGATGGCCCTAGGGAAGATTATAAGTAGAGAATATAAGAAGTGGTTTATGAAGACCTAGGAGAGGAAATAAATCTGTCAGCCATATGAATTTGGTAAGAACAATTTTAGAGAAACCTTATTTCCTTTACAGATTGATACTTAAAGTAGAAGGGTTGGAGACAAATGCATATTAGCTTCTATAAGGGTCTTACAAGTTGTCTTATACCCTTTGCACAATTTAGAAAAATTTGGTCTGGGTGCTAGAACAATGTCTAGCATCATAAACAATACAATAGCCAACCTAACCAGAATGACTGCTGCTTTTAAACTTCTGTGGTCAGCATTTTGCATCCTTTAATGAGTAACACACACACAAAAAGGAATCTGAATGAAAAAGAGTGAAAATAGCTTAGGGGATTTATGGGACAACATCAAGCAGACCAATATATGCAAAACAATTAAATCATCAAAAGTTAAAGCCAAGGAGAGAATCTTAAAAACAGCAAGAGAAAAACAAATTGTTACATACAAGGGAACCCCCATAGGACTGTTAGATTTTTCAGCAGAAACTTTGCAGTGGCGTGATATATTTAAAGTGCTGAAAGAAGGGGGCCGCCCAGTGGTGCAGTGGTTTAGTCCGCGCTTGGCAGCCCAGGGTTTGCGAGTTTGGATCCCGGGCGCCCGCCGACGCACTGCCTGTCAGCCATGCCGTGGTGGCGTCCCGTATAAAGTGGAGGAAGATGGGCACGAATGTTAGCCCAGGGCCAGTCTTCCTCAGCAAAAAGGGGAGGATTGGCAATGGATGTTAGCTCAGAGCTGGTCTTCCCCACCAAAAAAAAAAAAAATAAAGTGCTGAAAGAAAAAAAACTTCCAACCAAGAATAGTTTACCCAGCAAAGTTGTCTCTCAGAATTGAAGGAGGACAAGCAAAAGCTGAAGGAATTCATCACCACTAGACCAGCCTTAGAAGAAGTGTTAAGGGGACTTCTTCAAGCTGAAATGAAAGGGTGCTAATTAGTAATAAGAAAACATGTGAAAGTATAAATCTCACTGGTAAAGGTAAATATATAGTTAAATTCAGAATAATGTAATGGCGGTGGGTAAATCACTTATAACTCTAGTATGAAGGTTAAAAGACAAAAGTATTAAGAACAACTATACAATAGTTTTTTATGGATACACAAGGTAAGTAAAAGATATAAATTGTGACATCAAAAACAAAATAGTAGGGAAGGTAAAAATGTAGAGCTTTAGTATGCATTCAAAGTTAAGTTGTTATAAGCTTAAAATAGACTGTTGTAAATATGTTTTATGTAAGCCTCATGATAACCACAAAGCAAAAAAAGTAGATACATAAAAGATAAAGAGAAAGAAATCCAAATATACCACTACAGAAAATCATCAAATCACAAAAGAAGAGAGCAAGAGAAGAAAAGAACAAAGGAATTTTGTAAACCAGCCAGAAAACAATTAACAAAATGGCTATAGTACATCCACTTTGGCTCTCTTTCTATTGTTGCTGGTCAGACCTTCAGTCTCTTCCAACTCTGTGGGTGGAAGTTTTTAAGCTTCCAGCTTCCAGTAGTTGTTCTTTGCCTGTCCTTGTCAAGTCTCACCTTACTTGTGCAGCTTAGCATTCAGCCTAGGACTAGGACCCTGATGCAGATTTTGGAGTTTGTGTGTGTGTGAGGTTCATCCCTCCCTGATACTCTGAACATTTCAGCTGCCTCAGCCTCTCTGAACTGCAGTCTCTGTCTCCTCAGCTTGTTAGGAACTTAGGTTCTTCCTCCATGTGCTAGGGTCCAGAAAGTCTCCAGGCAGAAAGCCAATGCAATAGGGCTCATCTTAATTTATTTCCCTTTTCTCAGAGATCACAGTCTTACGTTGCCTGTTGTCCAGCATCTGAATTTTTTTTCACATATTTTTTCCAGCTATTTTTAGTTGTCTGTAGCAGAATTGCTGTCCCATTACAGGTTACTCTGTCATGACCAACAGCAGGAGTTCTGTGTCTGAGTTTTTAAAAATCTTTCTTTGTTGCTGCTACAAATGGAGTCTTCTGCTGTATCGTCTGACTGGCTGTTTGTATTTACAAATGCTTTTGATTTCTGTATGCTTATTTTATATCCTGCTACTTTACCAAATTTTCATGTTGTTTATAATTGTTTTTCTCTTGACTATCTTGGGTTTTCCAAATAAATATACAGTCGTATCATCTACCAATAAATACAGTTTTACCTCTTCCTTTCCAATTCTTATGCCTATAATTTTTTTCTTGTCTAATTGTGTTAGCTAATATTAGTAACTATAGTGGACACCCCTGTCTTCCATTTCCATTTTCAGTAGAAAAGCCTCTAGGGCTTTCCACTTGAGTAAGAAACATGCTGATTTATTTTGTTTTTGTATTGTTTTCTTTTGTTTCATATATTTTTTATTGTTTTCTTAATAGATTGTCAACTCTTTGGGGATGGGGACTGTTCCTCTTACTTATGTATCAACTTACCATTCATTCATTTACTTGAGCAGATGTGGACTAAGTATCTCCTATTGTGTGAGTTGTTCTTTGCTGGTCACTGGGTTGCAAAACAAAATAAACCCAGCTATGTCTCATCACTCTATCACCCCCCGCACCCCACCAAGATTAAGATCTGGTGGGAAATTGAGACATTACTCAGATAACACAAGTGTGATAAATTTTCACAAAGTGACAGTATTGGATACCACAGAAGCCTGTAACAAAATGACCTAACCTAGTATGGGGGAATCAGGAGATGCCTCCTTAAAGAAGTAATGTTAAAGGAAAATCCAAAGGCAAAGGAGACAGCTGACACTTTTCTAAAAGAAATCCAATATTTCTGGAGAGAAGAGATAAAGTGGAAAAGTGGATCACAAGAGATGAAGCATTTGAAGTAGTTAGGAAGAACCAGACTGTGGAGAGTTTGGTAAGCCCTATTAGGATTTTGAACTTTTTCCTTAAGTATAGTAAAATAGAACGATGTTTGCTTTTGTGTATGTATATGTACATATGTATTTATGTTTGGTAACTGTTCTCACCGCACAGTGAAAACGAGATTGTGGAATGCTGAGCATGTAACTTACTTTTAACCACTGCTCATTAACTTTTAAACCAATGATTTTCCCCCATACAAATTGGAATAGTTGTGGCAGATGGGTTTTAACTCTGAAAGCTAAGGACTATTTCTAAGCAAGAAATATATTCATGTCTGAATTCTTTAAAAAAAATAAGGAACACAAACTCGTTAATGCCATGGGAATTGGTATAGGACCTGAATTCTTTTTTAAAAGTAAGGAACACAAACTTCTTAATGACTGGATTTCACATTTCAGTCCATCCAATTACTAGCTCTTTGAAAAAATTGCTAAATTGCTAGGAGCTTTGGTTTTCTCATCTGTAAAATGAACTATTGTTTTAAGGATGAGCTGAGGGAAGCCTTGTAAGGCACTTAGGATTTGGCTGGCCACATATGTATCATATCTTAGCTATGTTTATTAACTATTCTTTAAGAACTTTAGTTCTTAAATAAAAAGAACAGAAATAAACAGAAAAAAAGATACAAAGCAACAGGGATGCAGAGACCATAAATTTAGACATTCTCTTAGTGCTGACCCCCTGACTATTCAGGTGAGTAAACCAAATCTTAAGAAAAGTAGTTTAATTAAGGTTCATGACTAAATAAGTAGTAAAGCTGGGATTCCTAAAACAGTATCTCTTTGGAAAGATTCTTTCTGTCTTGTATTGCAGTCAGAATCTATAAAACCGTCTTTCAGCTTGGCGAGAAGACTGGGGACGATTGATCACCTTTGGTATTTGGTTAATGGGACTAAAAGGAAAGAAAAATTAAGCCATAAAAATTACTTCCTGATTTAGGTGATAATGAAACTTTTTCTTATTTGAAAACTGTTTTTTTGGAGTTCTACTTAATTAGCTGGTTGATTAACTAATTAGTCAGCTGCTATGTATAGTTATAGAAGTAATGTTTTATCAGCCTGTATTTATCCAGTATATGCTACCTCTAAAGGGTGACTTCTGTGAGAATATCTAACTTGGCTGCATTGTAGTTATAGTAAGGAGGTGGTGTGTGTACATCATCATATTAATGGGGCTGTCTTTGCCTGAATTTTGGGGGAGGGGCATTAGGGAGAATGTAATTAGCTTTGCATCAGCAAAGCAATTTGTGGGGGGCTATCTTTTTATAACATGGAAGTAATTGTGTTATATATTTGTAAAAATACTTTTTAGAATAGCAATACACCTAAGTTAAGTAGCCTACTTACTTCATGTGATACTCAGAATAAGAAATATCTAATGTAACCAAAAAAGAGGATATTTGATGTTAACAGAAATTATCATTGATTTTTTTTAACTTCTTACTAGGATTCTTCTTAAGTTACAGTAAATGTATGGGAAATTAGCAGTGTCATGTTTTATGTTTTAAGGTATTATTCATCAGTTTTAAAAACCATTAATACTTTTCTGAAATTATAATATTTTATGCAGTATTTATCAGACTTCTGTTTATTCAGAATGATGAAAAATGAACTACATTCTCTTCACCTATTTTTTTTTTTTTGGTAATATGAATAAAATTTTTAAAGAAATCCGCACCTGTTGTAACTAATTCGGTCGATGCTGAAGTATACAAAACAAGTCTTCCCCCTTAATTCCAGCTCCAGAAGTTTTCTTTCACAATCTGTGTATACCCTTGGACTCTTCAATATTTATATAAATGCATATGCATACATATATCATATGCTTATGTAAACATGCATATTAACTATATACATACATCATTTTAAAGTTAAAATTAGATCATATTCTAATGTTATTCTGAAACGTATTTAACTTAATGTGCATACCTTTCCAAGTTAGTACATATAGAATTACTTAATTCAGTGTATTGAATATTTTATTGTAAGGCTGCATAAGTTTATTCATTTGCATGCTGGTGGAGATTTAGATTAAATTCTATTTTTTTCTATTATAAAGAATTCCGCTAAGCCCTATAAGATAGGTATTATCTTCTCCATTTTAGAGATGTAATTAAGACACAAAGAGGTTAGGTAATTTGCCCTAAATTGCACAGCAAGTAAGTGGTGAAGCTGGTATTAGAGTCCACAGTCTTAAATACTACATTATGTTATTGTTTTCCTTCTGCCTACCTTTACTGAATTGGAAAAAAAATTCAATGTATAAAATATATCTAATATTAAAACTCTCTTGAGGATAATTTCATATGCTACCTTATGGATATTGGAAACTTTTGGGTCACAGATTACACAACTGTAATTTGTAGTTTTATCTAATATAGAAGTAGAAGGTTTAAGCCAGTGCGTCTCAAATGTTAATGTATATTCAGATCACTGGGAGTAGGGGAGGACCTTGTTAAAATGTAGATTCTGATTCAGTAATCTGGGGTAGGGCCTGAGACTGCATTTCTAATAAGCTTCCGATGATGCCAGTACTGCTGATCTTGTGACTAGCAGAGGTTTAGGTAATTTATACTGACCTTTGGTAAATTTTGTTAGTTGTTTTGTTGAATCAGTTCTTATATCATTTTGTTTATGCTATCAATTTTTATAAATTGTGTGTGTTAAATAGGTGGGGGCTACCTAGTAATTTGAATTCTATGTCGGTAGCATTTAACATTGCTGGGAAAAATAAATCTTGGCTTCCGTGGTATTAATGTACGGTACTTAAATAAATAACTATAATCAGATTTCTTTGTGTACTAAATACGGCTTACACACCTCTGTCACCATTTCCACTGTATCATTTGTAATGGAGGGAAATGTAACATTTCTTTTTCATTTTGAAGGCTGTAGCTATAGTTGAAAAAAAAAGTTGTTTTGTCACTGTTATTTTATTCTTTAGTAATATTAATAGTATATTTTACACAGTTACAAAAATGAATACCTGTTCAGTGCTGTGTGCCACTGTATCAAGTGCTTAATTGGCATAATTTCATTTAATCATCATGACCTCCCTCATTTATTCATTCATCAACTCCTTGAGCACCTGCTCTGTTCTAGGAACTATGCATACAGTGGTGAGCCAAATAAGCACAGATTCTGCCCTCCTAGAGCTTAGTGCACTGGGGGATACCATACAATAATCAAGCAATCATAGCAATATGATGGTTGTAAAAGAAAAGTTGTTAATTACAATATTTGCTATTGTCTCTATTCTTTCAACCATCAAAGAGAATTCTGCTTTTGCTGTCTAAGCTTCTCCCACCTATCTTCCTCCCCTGACCCATCCAAGGAGAGTTCTTTCTCTGTCAGCTGGATCCCTGAGCTGTTGTGATGCCAAATCGACCTAGTGAGTAGAGAGAGACAAAACTTTAGAAGTCAGGATGAGCGATTTGTACAAGAGACAAAACTTTAGAAGTCAGGATGAGCGATTTGTACAAGAAAAGAAAGAACAAAAGTAGATGAAATAGTTTATAATAAAACTAAGTTAAAGGGGCCAGCCCAGTGGTGTAGCGATTAGGTTCACGCATTCCACTTCAGTGGCCCAGAGTTCGCTGGTTCGGATCCTGGGCACAGACCTACTCACGGCTCATCAAGCCATGCTGAGGCAGTGTCCCACACAGAAGAGCTACAACTCTACAACTATGATACACAACTATGACTGGGGCTTTGGGGAGAAAAAAGACAAAGAGGAAGATTGGCAGCAAATGTTAGCTCAGGACCAATCTTCCTCAAGAAAAACAAACTGAATTAAGAAGAAAAAAGAATACCTGAAGGGACACTGTTCACTTTAATTTGAAGGAGTAAATATCCTCAGTACTTTAAATGGGGGTCTTTAACACAACACTTTTGTTTTATTAGGTGATACTCAGTAAGTCATTTCAGTAAGTTATTTGAATGCTTCCATGTGTCCAACTTTGTGGTAAGAGCTATAGAAAAATCAGGGGCTACCAAAATAAGATGTAATTCTGTCCCTACTCTTAAGACTGTTAGAGTTGTTGATGAGCAAAGGTTGAAAGATTTAGAAGACAATGCAAGACATTTTTTAAGTTACCAACATGTGTGACCCTTGCAGAAAGCACATTGTAGATTGAGCATGCTGTTAGAGGAATGCTGTTTTTAAAAAGGTATGATTCTCCCTTTTCTAGTAATAGTATTGAGTTCTGTTTTGACTATTCACTCGATAGAAAATTCTTTCTGGTATGATTCAGATCTATATATTTGACTTCTATATATTACCCTACATTGCTGTGATTTCCAAAATGTTTTGTTTTCCTTACTATGATTATAATTTTGCACTTCATAGTATTGTTTTGAAGATTATTGTAAGAGACTTTAGTTTCTGAATATTACAAGTAGCTCTGTGTAGTTGTTTTTCTTGTAAAGGGAGAATCTGAAAAATTTTTATAAATTTTATCTTGGAAGTTAGTTTATTCATTATGTTTAATTTTAGGAAATGGTGCTCTTGCAGAACGTTCTGAAAATGTGCATATTTCGGGAGTGTCAACTGGTAAGTCATTTTTTGTAATGTTTAAATTTCATGCATGACTTAAATGGTAAATATTGAAAGCCACCTGGTATCTTACGAAGTGATATTTGGCTATAAAAATTATTACTGCTTTTTGCAGCATGTAATAAGGAATGAAGTAACTGGAACATGGAGAAATTCTCATAAGATAAAATTGATACTTGCATACCCATGGATTGGTTATACTTTTCCAAATGGACTGCATAATTATTTTTTCATACAAACATTGAACCAAGAGAAAAGTTAGCTCAAGTTGAATTAGTATTTTCTTTCCACACAAAGTTTTTTATGAAATGAAATTTATTAAAATGTAATTTTGAATGCTGTTCCTAACATTAGAGCATTAGAAATTAAGCATTTTGCTTGATTTTTAGATTAGAGTACTACTGTACATAAAACTGTAGTACTTGAATGCACAATTTATATGCTATTGAAAAGCAACCCAACAATATATTTGTGTCCATAAAATTCAGAAACTTGTTAAAGTAAATGCATTTGTTCACTCGTCTAAGCTTTTATAACTTAATAATTGCTTATAGGCCCATGACTATTAAAATTTTCATTCTTAGGTGACTTCTGCAGCTTTGTTACCATTTTTGCTGTATCAGCTGCAGTTACTAGAAGAGCAGAATATTTTATTTTTGCATATACTGAAATAGAATTTCTTACTGTTATTTTATTGTTTCCATATATTCTTGATAAGTTTTATGTGGCTAAAAAAATTGTGCTTAGTGTATTTATCAATCTACTGATTGATTTCTTCATGTCATCTTGTAATTTGGTTATTTATTCTCATGAAGCAAAACTGAAAGTCTCCTCTTTTATGTCTGATTTTATATTCAGAAAGTTAATAGACTTAACAAATCCTCTAAGAGTTAGTGTTCACTAGCCAAACAAATTGATCAGTCTGGTTTCCTGAAAATGAAAAGCAGGTGCCTTAGTGGCCTGCATTCATTCTTTCACAGTTTGTTTCACCATTTTCATATGCTTTCAAATGGTATATAATTATATACATCAGGGAAAAATAAGGTTGTTTTAAAGATGACCTTAATTTTCTCCCTATTTCTTTCTATTTTGAATAGCTAATGACAATTATGATTACTTTTCCAAGTTGTAACTATGAAGTAGGAAGATTATTTACAAACATTTTAATTTACACAACCAAATGGTTATTGTCTAATTGAATGATTTTCAAAATTTTTGGTCTCAGGATCCCTTTTAAGCTTTTAAAAATATTGAGGACTGTATGGTCTGCTAGGGCTGCCATAGCAAAATACCCTGAGTGGCTTAAAAAGTAGATATTTATTTTCTCACAGTTTTGGAGGCTAGAAATCCAAGATCAAAGTGGGGTTGGTTTCTGGTGAGATATCTATTCCTGGCTGGCAGATGGCCACCTTCTTGCTGTGTTCTCGCATGACCTTTCCTCTGTGTGCTCTGAGAGAGAGTCTGGTGTCTCTTCCTTTTCTTCTAAGGACCCTAGTCCTATAGGATTAAGGCTCCACCCTTATGACCTCATTTAACCTGGGTTACCTCCTTAAAGACCCTATCTTCCAAATACAGTCACTTTGGAGGTTAGGGCTTCAGTCAAGTGGGTTTGGAGGGAGACACAGTTCAGTCCGTAACAAGGACTTCAAAGAGTTTTTGTTTATGTAGGTTATAGCTACTGATATTTACTGCATTCGAAATTAAAATTGAGAAATTGTTTAAAAACTTAATTCATTTGCAAGTAACAGTAGTGAATCTATTGCATGTTTACATCAATAACATAATTTTGCGAAGAAAAGTATTTTCCAAAACAAAAGCATCAATAAGAATGGCATTGTTTCTAATTTTACAGAGTTTTTAAAGATCGGCTTAAAAGAAGATAGCTGACTTCTCACATCTGTTTCTGCGCTCAGTCTTTTGTAACATGTTGCTTTGTTTGACTTATATGAAGACAATCCAGCCTCACACCCATAGACAATTTGAAAAGAGAGGAGTATTTTCATAGCCTTTTCAGATAATTGTGAATATTCTTTGATACTGTACCAAAACTCAACAAGTAGTAGTTTCTTAAAAGTTGGTTGCAAGTGGAATCTGCAACCATGTGAGTGAACACTGTTCTCTGTTACGTAAAAATCCAGTGGCCTTTCTTGCCCTTTGAATGGATTTCTTTTTTACCATGCATCATTTTGTAATATGCATTAGTTATTTGCAAAATATTGTTTTTCTGAGTTATGCAGATTTATATGGAGTATGATAAGTTATGGAAATTTGGACAGATCCAGAATTTACTTAAATTCTGAATTTTGCTTCAACTCGTCAAGATTAGATTCTACTTCTTATATTTATGTGTTTGTTTGAAATTAGACTACTGGGCTCTTGTTGAGCACTGAAATTACCCTTAAATTCCTATTTGAAAAAAAACTCAGCAGTTAAAGGTATGTAAAATATGTTTTGCATATTTTAATCTTGTTTATTTTCTTTGCTTTTGTTTATTTTCTACTTCTGTATTTCAGACATATATTTAGAAATGTGTATTAGTTTGCTAGGGCTGCTGTAACAAAGCACCATAGACCAGGTGACTTAAACAACATCGTTTTATTTTCTCACAATTCTGAAGGCTAGAAGTCCAAAATCAAGGTGTTGGCAGGGTTAGTTTCTTCTGAGGCCTCTCTCTTTGGCCTGTAGATGGCTGTCTTCTCCCTGTGTCTTCACGTGGTCTTCCTTCTACGTGTATCTGTGTCCTAATCTCTTCTTATAAGGACACCAGTCATATTGGATTAGGGCCCACTCATCTGACGTCATTTTAATTTAATTACCTCTTTAAAGATGCTGGCTCCAAATCCAGTCACATTCTGAGGTACTGGGTATTAGAACTTTAACATAAGAGTTTTGAGAGTGACACAGTTCAGCCCATAACAAAATGTGTGTTTTAATTAAGTGTATTTATGCATCAATAAAATACTTAATTTCAGAGGTCAGTGAAACCTTATTAATGGCTTATTGTTTTTCCTGCAGATTGTCTCATAAAATCGTCCTTTTATGGAAAGAGAAGACTAATATGAAATCTATTCCCATTATACCATTAAAAAATAAACGGATGTTGAGGCCGGCCCAGTGGCGCAGCGGTTTAGTTCGCGCTTGGCAGCCCGGGGTTCGCGGGTTCGGATCTTGGGTGCCTGCTGATGCACCGCTTGTCAGCCATGCCGTGGCGGCGTCCCATATAAAGTAGAGGAAGATGGGCACGGATGTTAGCCCAGGGCCAGTCTTCCTCAGCAAAAAAAGGAGGATTGGTAACGGATGTTAGCTCAGGGCTGGTCTTCCTCACAAAAGAAAACAAAACAAAACAAAAAAATAAATGGATGCTGTGTCAAAAGGTGCTTTTGGATATACAGATTCATGGCAGTTTTTCTTTGCTCCACATGGAGCTATAGAAGATGTAAGGCTTGATACAGTATAAGCTTTCTGAATTCCTTGCATCACCAGTTGAAACGAGAGCCCCTTTAGTGCTGGTCTAAATGGAGAACTAGCCTTTGGAAGAATCTCTACACGTAGAACTTGCTTTCTCTTGAGACCAGGCAGCAGAAGTGGTGAGGTGGCTCAGTGTTCTGTGGTGCTACCTGTTTCTGCTCCTCACCTGCCCTTTTCACGTCTGCTACTCCATTTGACGGTGCTCAGTGCTGTAGCCCATTCATTTTTTGCATTCTGGAAATTTTACTGGCAATTTTAGAAAGAATTTTAACTTGTGTGCAGTTATTGTTTTCACGTAATTTATTGTCCAAATCAGGACACTTTGAAAGTGAAAGGGTACACTATTTTTAATTGTGCTGACACCACAGAGAAAACTAGGACTGTCTCAGAGAATTCAGGATGTACAATCACCCTATCTATAATGAATTAAATTCATTTAGCATGTATTAAGCACCTGATATGGACCTTGTGTCAAGAAAGTTTGGGAGTAAGCAATGAGTAAAATATTCCTGTCTCAAGGAACTTACCATTTAATGGAGGAAATAGATATGTGCAAAATGCACCTATAATGTGGTCTTAATGTAGTAAATCCTGTGGTAAATAATGAACATATTAAGTTAGATAATGAATTTATAAAAGGTCTACTTATGATGTCTGGTGAGTAGTAAATGACTTAATATTTTTCTTATTTATTATGAATAGTACTAAGTGTTTAGTTTTGCTTATTCAGGTGAATTTTTATGGGAATTATTAATTTCTGATTGATAATATAGTTTGGGTTCTTATAATTGGGATAATTTGTTCTATTTGTAATATTCTATTCATTTTCACCTTCTTCCGCAAATCTTTGCTAAGAGAGATAAATCTTTGTCCTTTTTCTGGTTCTTTTGCTACGAATATTGGTATAAGAAAACAAATTCAAAAAGTTTGTATCTAGTGATTATATAATGGAAAAGAATTATTGGATAGATTCTTATTTTTTACGTTTTTTTCTTTAGTTTAGAACTTTTCATGGTCCACAATTTTAAATCTACTTTCGTATATAAAATAGAGAAAGAAGAAAAGACAAATGGTATTTTTGTAAATCTAATATGTGAAAATCATTATGAAATTATATCATAGAAACTGGCAGGTAATTTAATTGTATGTATGAGAGAGTAGGAAGGCCATTTCAATATTCTTTTTTAAAAATGTCTAAATTAAATGTTTCATGTTCTTTTTTAAATATTTAAATTTATAAAATCACTAAATTTTACTACTCATTTGCTACATAGAATGAAACTTTTTTAGGTCAGATTGTGTAACAAGACCTTTGCACACATTAAAGAAATATGTTTGACTTTTTAAATGTATCTACTTTTTTTGTTGTTGGTTTTTTTGTGTGTGTGGGGAAGACCAGCCCTGAGCTAACATCTGTTGCCAATCCTCCCCTTTTTGCTGAGGAAGACTGGCCCTGGGCTAACATCCGTGCCCATCTTCCTCCACTTTATATGGGACGCCACCACGGCATGGCTGACAGGCAGTGCGTTGGCAGGCGCCCGGGATCCGAACTTGCGAACCCCGGGCTGCCAAGCGCGGACTAAACCGCTGCGCCACCGGGTGGCCCCCTAAATGTATCTACTTTTAAATTGAATTTCACTCTATGATCTATGATATTTATTTGAATCAGAATAATTCTAGAAATAATTTGATTATGCACTCCCTACTCTTAATTACTACTTCCAGATTAAGTTCTGTTTATTCATTATATAGGTTTTATTAAACATTTATAAAAATTGGAAGAACAAAAAGATTAAGAAAATTACTCATTAACCCTGAATTCTTAGTATAATTAATAATAGTGTTTTATTTTATTTGTCCTTTTGCTGTGCATACCTTAAAAATAATTTATATGCATTTGAATTATAACTAATTTTGTCTCCTGCCCTTTCTGTTTAACATTTTATAGAATACATTTTATTCATTATCATTATTTTAATACTTGTATAAAATTGCCATCCTGTAGCTGTATTGTAATATTCTTAAACATATCAATGGATTTTTTCCAATGGGTTCTCCATAGTCTGGGTCATGTTGCCAGGGACATATATATCTAGCCCTTTTTTATTTCTAAGGCTATTTCTTTAGCATAGATTTCTAGAAGTGGAATTACTGTATCAAAGGTCATAAATAATTTAATGATTCTAGAAACCTTTTGACAGATTGCTTTCAAAAAGGATTGTACCAATTTACACAGCTGTCTGCAACGTATGAGAACACTTACATTGGGTATGATCATGTTTTTCCTGTTTAACTTTTTTCTTACCATGTTTCTATTAAAAGTCTCAATCTTTTATTTTCCCCAAACTTTTCAGAAATGTAACTATTTACCTCTCTTCTTGATTCATGGCCTGGAGTTATAACATTGCCAAGAATAGGAGAATGAGATTGGCTTTCCTTTATGTAGTTAGGCAAAAACTACCCTGAAATTTGAAAAAGATTTTCCGGTTGCTGATAGGAACAGATATTAGGGCTTGCTGCTTTCTCAAGTAGAAAGTTTTTACGAATGAGGATTAACACATTATTCCCAATTCACCAATGATACAGCTTCCAAATGTTCCTACTTTATAACTTGCATAACTGAAAGCTCTATCTGAGGTTAGCTTGATCTTGAGTGTACTTTACATTTGACTTGGAGTCTTCTGCCAGGCAAAGCTGACATTTCTGAGAGCTGAGAAAGAGAATGTCTATTTAGGAAGTTTCTTTCTTAATCCTTGTTCATATTAACTGAATTAGCAGAGTATATAAAATGGATTTCAAATAGTTTTTAGGTGTTCTTCCTTATTGCGTCAGAATTTTTATTCCGTCAAAATCGTCACCCTTTCTTGCCTTTGTGTATCTATCTGCATTTTATAGTTCCTTTTCTAGTACTCAAAGGCCTAGCACACTGCTGGTCCTATACGCCTTTTAAAACTAATAATTTAGTTCTGTCCTTTTTAATTAGGATATTTTTTTCTAAATTACAGTTAATTCGCTTACAAATTAGTTAGCAACATTTTACTGTAATGCTCTACACTACAGTAAAATGACTTTTGTTTTAACCACAGTTTGAGGCTTAAATACTATACTATGGTATTTTGAAGTTTCCCTGAAGAACGTCTAATCTGATAACGCTTTTATTATTCTAGACTTTTCGGATCTTCCAGATAAAGAATCTGAAAGGAAATAAAGCTTAAACTATAATTATTTTATGTAGTTTACAATTATTTTTTTAAGTATAGAAAAGTTGCATGAATAAAACAGCAGGTACAAGTGTACCTTTCCTATATGATTTTAATATTATTTTCAATTATTCAATCAGATACCTGGACCTCTTGCTAAACTCACTAAAAAGAATTTCACCAGTTCTTTTGACCAATATTATATGGTGTGTCTTTTATCTATGTTTCAAATGAAGAAAGGAAGGAAAGCTTATTGTATTTTAGGTGATAATGAATTCATTAGGGTTTTTAGGATTTCAGAATATAAAAACAGAACTTAGTGTGAACCCAAGACACTATCCTTCAGATGAAGAAAGTGAGTGGAGAATACAAAACAGTACATTTTTTAAAAAATGAACACACACATTAGTTTAGGATACTATTAATTTTTAAAGACGTTGCCTGCCTTCAGAGAGTTAATTTATGAGATACTTGAGCTTTTGGAGTAGGGCACTCCTTGTAAGTTTTAGAAAAGAAAGTAGCGGTAGAATTATAATTTTTATATATTATACTTTTATATGTAATATATATAATTAAATCTTATTTATAATGTATTATTCAATAACATTTTGTGTGAAGCATATTTCTATATTACTTAATCATAACATTTCATGTATTATCAAATATTTATTGAACAATTATGTTTTTATAACAAGATTATTATATCTTATAATTTTATATTACATTATTATAATAAACAATAAGTAAATTCAGCATTAGAACAGTAAATGTGAGTACCAGAAACACAGAACATGTTGTAATATGACAGAAGTGTGCGATGCTTAGATGGGAGAAGTCAAGTTCGTCTGCTCAAGTGAGTGGGCCAGATCCAGTGAAGGTATAAAAACAAGTTGCTTTCAGACATTTAACATTTTCTTTTTCTCTCTGTAACTTTGAGAATAATCCTTTTTCACCTTAAGAATAATTCTTCAGTGTGATATCATGTTAATTATTTGTAGCTTTGCTAAGGCATGAATTTGAATTGGATGTTCTGTGCAGCTGTTGTGCAGACGCCAGTCACTTAGCAGGTGAGCAGACTGCATGTTGCTGTTCCGTTGACTAATAGCCCAGTATAAGTTACGAGGTGATTTAATCTTAAACTGCAGTACTGGAAATACAATATCCAGAACAAAGTAGGTGATAGTTCTTCTCTACTCCTCCCCTAAACACACTCTGAGTATTGTGTTTATTTCTGGGTATCACCCTTCACAGAAGACACTAAGACTGGACCACACTCAGATGTATCCTAAAAACCATGTCAAAGCTGGTAGAGCTGGCTTAGAAAATGGTGAACTCCAAGACCACTTTATCTTCGCTCAGGTACTGATTTCTGCCTTACTTGTTCTGTTTCTGGCAAGTATCACAGTAAACTTCAAAAATTAATAATTTTTCCCATTCAGGAAATAGAAGTAGTAGCTTGCTTAGTTAGCAGTTTAGTCTTCTGTAGTGCTTAAAATTAGAAAATGTAGGTACCGGATATCAATAGTTTTATGCCCTTACAGGAAAAAATTGCCTTTAAAAAAAAGATATAAAAAGTTGAATCTTCTGTAGTCATCTTATTTTATGCTTTGCTAGCAAACTTCAAAATTATTCTTAACGCCTTAGAAAATTTAGGGTAAAGCTAGTTAGATAGTTCCATTAAAAATACTCTTCTGTTGTTCAGATTGTGCTATAATCTACTGGAACTAGAAAAACTGTATGTTTTTCCTATTTTGTCTTCTTCTCCTGTCTTTTTCCACGTTTTTGTGTCTCTTTTGACTTTTAAAAATATTTTATTTTACTGCCGGGTAGCCCCTGATTATTATTTGTTTGTTTATTCTGGACATTAGTTACCTTCAAGAAATGCAGGAATTACCTGCCTTGATTAGAGATAAGGACCAAGTGAAATATTTTGGTCCTTAAAAAAACATCACTAAGAATAATAGGAATAAATATATTGCTGCATTCGTTCTTAAGTATCTGTGCTAATGCAGAGGAATATACGTTTAATTATAAGCCTCTGGATGTAGGATGCCTGCTTGCCGTAGAAATGTGTGATTTCTGGTCTGAGAGTAATGTGTGAGGGTCCTGAGTGTGAGTGATAGGTTAATGTGAACTTTTCTGCTTGCACTGATTCTTTTTTTTTTTTTCAATTTATTTTTTTATTGATGTCTTAATAGTTTATAACACTGTGAGGTTTTAGTTGTACATTATTGTTTGTCCGTCACCATGTGGATGTAACCCTTCACCCCTTGTGCCCACCCCCCCCCTTGGTAACCACCAATCAGTTCTCTCTGTCCGTGTGTCCATTTGTATTCCATATATGAGTGAGTTCATGCAGTGTCTGTCCTTCTCTCTCTGGCTTATTTCACTTAACATAATACCCTCTAGGACCATCCATGTTGTTTGCACTGATTCTTACTTTTTAAATGATCATTAAAAGCTTCCCTATCTTAGACTAGTAAGTATTGCTGTAAGTAATTGTTTCCATAAAAAGAGAAGATTAGTTTTCTCACTTCTTGAAAAAATTTGAATGAAATTTGGAGTAATTCTAAGGGAATCTGACTCATGTCCAATCTCTGTCTCCTTCCAGTTCTGTCCATCCTCAGTGTGTTGACGGTTCTGACATTTGCATTATGTCAGAGCCCAGAGGTATTCAAGGAGTCTGGACAACAGAGAGTCAAAGAAATCAAGGCTCTAGGTATGGGCAACAAACCCAGTCAAGTTGCAAGAAGACGACTTTCAAACGGAAGTCGCTTCTTCCTGGACCTGGACTTCCTGTGTGTCCTGTTCAAGGTGCAGGGCTTAGCTGTGTTATGTGGGACAGTCTGACAAAGGGCCGCTCTTGTACTTTAACTTCGTTCATCTTGGAGATTCTGACACTCACTTGATACTTGTCCTGTGTTGTCAGTGGCCCATAGACTTCGTAATCAACATGCTTGCTTTCTAAGCTCTGTCTCCAGTATTAACTAAGAATACTGCCACCTTTCATTATCACCCAGCCTTCTCTGCTTTTCCTCTTCTCTATTCCTCTTTCTTTTCCAATATCTCCTTCAGCCTTCACTGCATCCCCTTGTTGCTACTGTTCAACCCCATGCCCTAATCATCTTACCTATAATTAATGTATATATGTACATTTTCCTTATTATTAAAGGTAGGTTCTAGAATGCTATTTATAAAGTCTTGTTTAATTCCAGAGAGACTAAGAAACAGTTTAGTCCTGCCTGCAGTCCCTACGTAGATTTGTAGCAAATAGGAATCAGTCTTTAGAAGCTTTAAAACTAAGTATACCGTCTTTCTCTGTGTTATAGATTCTGTCATCTTTGCTCTCCATGTTAATATAGGACCAAGAGATCATTTTTCCAAAATAGATCACTTTTGCTTTCATTGAAATTCTATTGAGGCAGCTCTCCTCCCCCAATAATTATCCAGTGTCATAGGGAGCTCCGTGTGCCTTGGTGGTTAAGAGGGCAGCTTCTGAGCCTATTGCCTGGCTTCCAATTCTGGTTGTGACACTTGCTAGCTTTTTCGTGATCTTAGGAAAATTACTTAATTTCTCTGTGCCTCCATCTGTTAAGTAGGGAGGATAATACAAAGAATTAAATGAGAAAAGGAAGTACCTGACAGGTGTAACGTGATCATCAGCCATGGGATCCACAGACCTGACCACACACTCCCCACTTTGATTCTATCACGGGTCTTGAACTCATGAACCATAAACTTCTAACTTGCAACAGAAATCTCCTCTTCAGCACTGTGCACCGTACTGAGCCTTTAAGTTTTCAAACTGCCACCCTTCTCCTAAATTAACAGTGGGCCAGTAGGTATCTGGTTTTCATGCTAATTGTCTGTCTACATACTCTTATTTTTCCATGTCTCGGTGTCTTTTATTGCTTGCATAGGCACAGTATTTACATGAACTGCATGATTCACTTGTTAACCTTCAGAATCATTCTTACTCTCATCCCATGTAGCCGTTCAACAATCACGACTTGCTTACTAATTTTTATTTTGGAGATGGTATTTTTTAAATTTATTTATTTCCATTGGAATCAAACCCTTCTTAGTAGTGTTTTCAACATTTGGAATTGTTTTTGTATTTATCAGCCATTATGGAGTTAATATTTATAAACCACTCTGTACTCTGAAAAATGAGATAGCCAAATGATAGTGACCACCATTGACTATAAATGCTGTCCTTTGCTTATGAACAGGGTGAGTGTGCTTTTGTTAGACAGTGAAACTTTCATAGTGTAAAATTTTGCAGGTGGAGGAGCTTCTGTTTTTGCTTTTTACCTGATCTCTTTACCTCACTGATTTTCCCCCCTCAGGATATAGCATTGCAAAGTAATAGTTACAAAATATTTGCATCGTATCACTTCTTTTCATAGTAGCCCACCTTATCTTGACTAGTGTCTATGGAATTGTCATTAAATTCTTATAACTTGGGATATGCTCTTTATTCTGGCTCTATCTACTTCTGTTCTATGAAAGAAATCCTATGTTAATAATCAAGCAAACCCTCTCTGTTCTGTACTTATATAATGCTGTTTTGGGGGGAGGGGCTTTGTTTCTGTTTAGTAATACCACGTGCCCTTTTGATACATTGTTTAAAATTACTTTAAATATGCATTGTATCATTAAGGACTATATTGTCTTGTATACTCTCATAACTGTATATGTTTCTTGGATTCAGTTAATAAGCATATCTCATTATTACGAAACTGCAGTTTTCATGACAGCATGAATTCTTTTCATGCTCTTCTTTTGTGCTTTTTATATTTATCTTGTGTACTTACGCGGTCAGTAAGCATAGCTGGTTTTTGCTTGCATTTAAGTTTTGTGATTTGTTAAAACCAAAAGCACAAAGATTTCACGTCACTTTTAGTCTCCAGTGCCTGTAGTCATAAAGAGTCAACCTTTGTCAGTTTTTAAAAGAAACCCAGTTCTTCATCTATAGAACAGGAAATTGTATCTTTTACAAGTAGTTCAGCTCTAATAAATTTCCTTGCCTGCCTCTTTTTTTCAGGCTTTAAGACATGAAATCTCAAACCAAAGGGCAGTTTATTTGACATTATTTGGAGTCATCCTCTCCTCTCCCTTGTGTCCTCTAAGATAGAGGTTGTTTGAACACTTCCTATTTTTTAAAGCTTTCTTTAAAGATAATAGTTAAGACGCATTAATCTAGTTTAAAATGATGGTTCTTTACTTTTCTTTGAGATTATTGAAATAGTATCAGGATAAACATGAAGAAGTCTTGAGTATTTCTCCATCAGTTTTGCCCTGTTTTCTAAACTATACAGTGAGATCTTTCTTGTTGTTGTTGTTTGTGAGGAAGATTGGCCCTGAGCTAACATCTGTTGCCAATCCTCCTCTTTTTTTTTGTATATGGGACCCTGCCACAGCATGGCTTGACAAGTGGTGCGTAGGTCTGGGACCGGGATCCAAACTCACGAACCCTGGGCTGCCGAAGCGGAGCACACAAACACAACCACTACACCACCAGGCCAGCCCCGAGATCTTTGTGTTTTAAACCCCAAACTAATATTAAAGTTTTATTAAGAACTCCCATCAGAAAATCTCTACCTATTCGTTCTTCAGTTAATTCTCCCTTTCTTAATTGACAGCATGCAGGATAAATTAAAAACTGTATGTATTTAGGTTAGCCTTTTAGTGTAGCTTAACTACTAGCATTCTAATAATGCAATTTTCTTTTATTTTTCATTCTAGATGTCCTGTATACTAGAACGACTGCATATTAAAAAGGCTTTTTAAATCAGATAACCTAATCACTGTATACTCCTATGAAGAAGATGCTGTCCGAGTTGAAAGTTGCTATCTTTTAAGTGAACATTTGGAACCCCTTTGATTTGGGGGTTTCTATTTCTGGACTTATGGGAAATTTATCAAAAGTAGAGATATGTATCATCATCCTCCAAAATACTTGAATGTTTGTTTATATCTGAAGATACTGACCAAAGTAAATTAAATAGATTTTTTTTTGTAGATTTTTGTATTCCAAGAACAAAAAGTTGATACTTGTTATTAAGAGATATATTAAGAAAAGAAAATGAACAAAGACTAAAATCTAGTCATTTCTGCCATAATGCCATGTATGTGTTCTGGAAAATCTCACATTCTGCAAAATCAAACACTAAACTGACAGGGCTTATGAGAAAAGTAGTGTTGGTACAGATCACTTACAACTATGTACCTTTGTAGGTGTAGCCATAACAAATAAAACATCAGTCCAAATACTTGCAGCCAAATATCCCCTGACATTTACACCTAGAATGAGTCCATACTTTGCAGCCATATACTCTGGGGTTCATACTTCCTTCTTAAAGATATTTGCTTCTAATGGAGACCAATTAAATCAATTAAAAATATAATTCAGAGGTGGCGTAGTGGTTAAGTTCGTGCGCTCTGCTTCAGTGGCCCAGGGTTCATTGGTTCATCCCGAGCACCGACCTACGCACTTATCAAGCCATGCTGTGGCAGGCATCCCACATAAAATAGAGGAAGGTGGGCACGGATGTTAGCCCAGGGCCAGTCTCCCTCAGCAAAAAGAGGAGGATGGGCCACAGATGTCAGGTCAGGGCTAATCTTCCTCACCAAAAAAAAAATATATATATAAATATGTATATATATAATTTAGAGATATCCTTCATCAATTAAGGTGTTTTGTTTTGTTTTTATAGCAGGGAAATGTCTTCTCATCGCCATCTGTATTTGCAGCCTCAGAAGATAGCTTTATATAGAGGAAAGTCAAGCAGTTCTTTAAGCTAGTAAAGTAACAACTTCTTATAAAAAAGGAAGGCTATTTTATAGAATTTTTATATTTTTTTCTTAAACTGTGAAAACTCCTGCCTCTGGTTACTTCAAATCGTTAAATGCTGGGAATGAAATTTTTCACAACTTTGCATTATACTGACAAGATTCCTCTATTTGCCAGTTACGTATAAACTAATTCTCATCAAAGAATTAATCATACTGTGGCTAAAATAATTATGTATAAGCCATAGAGAAGGTATGGTTAGAATAAATAGGTAAAAGAGTGTCAGATTTCGTGTATCTTAATTTGGGAGTATAGTCAAAATCTAGAAAGGTGAGGTTCAAACTAGCAGAATCATATAAATGCTTTAGTTTAAAACAACCCCATTATTACCCTGGCTTCTACTGTGTCAGATAACCAGTTAATTGTGGCATAATTTCTCATTCTGTCCAGAGCATAGTGGTGTCCAGTACGTATGAGATGAACAGTCACTGCCCTCCTTCCCACTTAGTCTGAACACAGCTTTAGTAACCATGTCAATACGGCGTTTCAGGCATTACCACAACCAATCTGATCTGACATATCATATGCTGTTATTTATTGACAATTTACTGTAATCCAAGCAGTCCTTTACCAAAATAATTGTATTTAATCCTTGGCAGTACTCTGTGTGGTAGGCATTTTAATCCCCATTTACAAGTGAGGACATGGAGGCTTAAGTATGATCAAATTGATTGCAACAGTAAGTCACTTCAAATCTTTTATATAAAAAGTCATACTATAATATAGTATAGTATATATAATTAATATAGTATAAATATAATAAACCAGGAGAAAAATGAAATTGCAGTTGATGGTAGGTGCTGGAGCTGAAGGGTTATGATGAGCTGGGACTGGGAAGTCACTGGGAGACACTGAAATAACGAAAACAGAGGACTCAGAGGAAGCGAGTTGGAAAATTGGAGCAGATGTTAGGAGATAAAACAGGCCTTGATTCCCTAAGAGGTGATGAAGGCAGGCTCAATTTCTGACTTTGAAATTTCTAGTTATAGTCACAGTGAGACCTGACTTTCCTTATTTTTTGTGCTTGAAAATCCTTGAGATTGTCTGTGGTATTCTTAAATTTCCTATTTATTTGAGTTAGGTAAAGTGAGTATTCTTTTAACCAAAGGATGCCTAAGAGAATATAGGATAAAGAGAAAGATTGGGAAAACACACAGTTCTGATCATGTTGAATTTGAGGTTGGAATGTCCAGTGGGCATTTGACTATGCAAAATCTCTGGGTTAGAGATTTTAAACCCAGGAACCGTAAACCATAGTTGAAACTGTAGGAGTGAATGAGATCTTCCATAGAGAGTGAGAAGAGCAGAACGTTTGGGAATGAACTATGGACAACAGCATACCAGGAGCTGACTGAGGAAGGAGGACCTAGTGCTAGAGAACTAACATGGAACAGTCAGAATTAGGAGGAGAACCAGAAGAGGTGATGTCAGCAAAGTCAAGGTAGTACGGTATCAAGAAGAAAAAAATAAATCACTGTCAGGTACTTCAGAGAGATCAAATACCAGGGGACTGAAGGTCCATTGGCTTTGGCAGTGAGGTCAGTGATGGCCTTTGCTTGCTAGCAAGGTTTTTATGGAGTTAAGAATTGGAAGTCTGATTTCAGTGGGTCCAAGAGAAAATGCAAGGTGAGAAAATAAGGAAAAATTTATCACTGCATCCTGATGAGCTATCAGAAATATAGTGGAAATATATCATGATGATGAGACAGGGGGCATGATTTATGGCTGAAATAGACATTAAAGATATTCAAATAGCAACTCCTTATTTTAAAACACGAGGAAACCAAGACCAAGAAGTTTTAGTAGTTTACACCATAGCAATGCCAGTAAATGGCAGGTAAGACAACAGCATCTGGGTCTCCTGATTCCAAATCTACCAGTGTATATATATATACGCAAGTTATTAACCCAGCAAGGAGGGAAAATTTTTTTAATGGTTTCTAATGTTAGTCTTACTCTTTGGGCTTTTGAATTTGTTCTTTCTCAGACGTGGAAGGGAGTAAGTTAGGATTGTTCTAGAGTATGTTCATCTACACGCCTGATGTATTGTACCTGCAAAAATGTGTTAGTAAAAAGCCACTGGCTGTACCTGAAACAAAATGCCAAACTCAGTCATGTTGCAAATGTGCAAAATTAAATCAAAATGTGTATTCATAACCAATTAAAGGAGAAACATGATGCTATAGTTTTGTTTTTAAAATACTTATTGAATTAGAAATGTAAAATACTGAATCTTAAAATAACCATTCTTATCTATGTGTGGTATGTCTCATCCATGGGTAGTTGTGTGAAAATAGAACATTCACAACAGTATTTTTGAGCATCCATACCAGAGCATCTTTAGTTTTTGGTATAAGAGCACCACCTATGGGTTTTTTCAGATATTTGGAAAAAAAATTTTAAACAAAACCTAATAAAATTCTAGTTTTTTCCCTGTAGCTAGTCTATCCATTTATTTAAAGGTTAACATAAATTTAGGGCCGGCCCGGTGGCGCAGCGGTTTCGTCCGCGCTTGGCAGCCCAGGGTTCGCGGGTTCGGATCCCGGGCGCCCGCCGACGCACTGCCTGTCAGCCATGCCGTGGCGGCGTCCCATATAAAGTGGAGGAAGATGGGCACGATGTTAGCCCAGGGCCAGTCTTCCTCAGCAAAAAGAGGAGGATTAGCAACGGATGTTAGCTCAGGGCTGGTCTTCCTCACCAAAAAAAAAAAAAAAAAAAAAAGGTTAACATAAATTTATCTGCTTTGTCATAAATTATTTCCACCTAGTTTTTGGATATATCCCACTGCTGTTAAATCAGCTAATAAGCATTTGAGTACCAGATGGCAGTACAGTATTATAATTCTAAGGTAATATAATTGAACTCAAAATTGTATTATTCTCTTTAATGTAGAGGAGTCTTTTAATGAAAATGAACAATTTTCTACATTCTGGGGGAAGGGTAATTGCTTTTGCCTGTTTATTTGTATGTTTGTTTGTATCTTCATGAACTTAAGAATTCCTTCAATATACTTCTCTAGAATGCTTTGGCAAGAGAGAATGAGGAAAGAAAATTGTCTTATAAATGACTTAGGGTGTCTTTTCATTAATTATTGTGATGATAACTCATTAGAGCAAAGTTGGGAGCAAAATTCTGGCACTTTATTGTTAATAAGTTCTTAAAATAGAATCACATTTGGATAAATTTAGTCTTTTTCTGAAGTATCCTTCATTAAAATTAAAAAAATTTTTGCAGGGGAAATTATACTCTTAATGAAACTTAAAAAAAATTGGAAACTTTGACTATGTGTGGACAATAAGATGTATGCTAGGCCCTTGATATATTATATCCTTGTATTCTGTGCCGTTAATCTCTATGATCTAAAAGTGATTGAAAACAAGATCCTTTTGGCAATGTACCATAATTCCAGGGTAGGCCCATTTTAGGCATGAACATTTTTTCTGCAGTAAAATATATTTTTAAAACCTTCATTGCATGTTTTCTTCAGGGAATGGTTTATTCTGTAGAAATAAGGATTGATTCTTTAAGCAATATAGCTTGTTTATTTTGATCCTATGGATAAAAACTTTTTAAAATTATGTAGTATGCTTCCTAGCATTCTTAAACTAAATTGAACAGACTATAACCTCTATTAGAAAAATAAAGGTCACTTTTCCAAATTATAATTGTAATAGGGGTACTTGCCTATCTATAAATTGGCTTGCCTAATTTTTAAACTAACAGCAGAACTCAAAAAGCATGGAAGTTCAGACCACGTATTGTACCAGGCACTTTGCTTGCAATGATTCACGTATTCACTCAACAACTCTTTTAGCTAGGTATAACCTTAATTAATTATTATGATATCATGAGAATCTTCTCTTACCTTTTAGAAGATAGGCAGTATTGTACGTGTTCTGAGCTCTCATGTGTTTTGAATTCAGCACATACTTTTTATTATTTTTCTGAAAATTACCCCCATCACTCTGATAACTGTCTTTGTACGCCTGGCAGCTACTCTCCCCATTTGTAATTTGCTGCTTCTAATCTGCTGTTACTTTAAAAATCAGATAATCCAATTTGTCAAAATTGTGTCGAATAGAAGTTCTAGGATTTTAAATTTCACTGAAGATTTACAATGACATCACATTTCTTTGGAGCCCAGTGACTATTTTTTAAATTGAGGGAGAATAAGTCATCACGTTATCAGCTGAATTCTGAATAGGCGAGATGTTAACTGTATTACTTGGAGAGTTCATACTAATGCAAGGAGAATAATCAAGGAAAGTGTTGATAGTAGTATGAATTTATTCTTTATTTCTTCTGTGATATTCAGATATCTAATTATGTAATGGCATTTTAATCACTATTTCAAGCCTTTATTTTTAAATAATTTAGGATTCATTCATGACCCTGTAATGAAATTGGAAGTATTAATGGAACAAATTTAAAAATTACTTTGCAATAATTTTGAAGTAATGTTTTGCTTTCTTTATCCAATCATCCACTAACTTCTTAACAATCCAGCATCTTAATATTATGTTTATTAATGCTTTCTCTTAATTATTTTGTTCAGAAAACTATTTATATAATATTTTATTTAAAGTGTCCAAAAAGCAACATGGTGCTCCTAAGAAGGATCTAAACATAGTTATTCAGTAAATATTGAATTTTAGGTAGTCTATAATAAAGAAAATAAATTTAAGAGGTGAGTTTTGAAAAAAGATAGTTGGGTAGATAGATGGGTCAGTGGGACAGACAAATGGATGGACCGATGGATGGATGAATCAATCCATCCATCAGTCTCCGTGGCTAAAGCTAGCAATCCTGACTTTTAAACTGTTATTCAAAGATCCAGTTTGAAAACATGTACTTAATTACGACAGGATACTTTGACTAAAAGGGAGGAAAATAAATTATCTCTTTAGAATAATAAAAGCTTTTTAAGGTTGATAATACCGTATTTTATTGCATATGATTTGATGTCTGAAGTGTTGTTTTATATTTTTAAATAAACACTGATTTACTTAATGCTTTGTTTTAAAGTATAATAATTAGCTAAGATTGCTTTGGCTATCTTCCAGCTTGTGGAGAGACTCCAGAACAAATTCGAGCACCTAGTGGTATAATCACGAGCCCAGGCTGGCCTTCTGAATATCCTGCCAAAATCAACTGTAGCTGGTTCATAAGGGCAAACCCAGGGGAAATCATTACTATAAGGTAATTCTGATGCCTTTCTGTGTTATTATATAATATTTTGTTGTAAAATATAAATTCAGTTTCCAAGTATCACCACCACTCAACATGCAGTAACATAAAAAGACAATTTTCAGAAAATGTAATAAATTATAGTTATCAGTACCATCTTAAGGGGTAGGAATAATGGCCCATCCTTCCCCTACTATTAGGGCATGTGTTTTGATATTTTCTAATTGTGGTAATGGATTTGCACTGGGCCATCCATATTCTTCCAGGCCACTTTTTAACAAAAGTACGTTTACAAAGTAGCTTATTAGGATCAAGAGTAATCTTTAGCCATGGGACAAATAAACAAAACTCACTAATCTGCTTGGGAGATCTAGCCCATAACTTTGTTCTCCTTAAGTAGAATCCTCTACCTTAATGAGTTAAAACACGATTGTAGGATG
Source organism: Tapirus indicus (assembly GCA_031878705.1). NCBI lineage: Eukaryota > Metazoa > Chordata > Mammalia > Perissodactyla > Tapiridae > Tapirus > Tapirus indicus. The sequence goes on from CM062935.1 coordinate 33,908,363, forward strand.
TGTCTGTGTATATGTATGTATGTATAAAACTTGAAATAATCTGATAATGGGTAAATACTGTGTCTAGAAAAATCTCTTTTTTCATAATAATGAAACAAAAGAACATTTGTTAAGAACACAAAGTGAAAGATATTCCTAGGGGAAATAACCATAAGTTTCAGATTCTAAGAATAAATACGATATAAATAAGGAAGAGTAAGATTCATTTTAAAAACATTTAAAATTGCAGAGGAAACTGCGGGAATAAAATATTAAGGAGAAAATATTCAGTGGAACTAGATATTGCTTGCTTAAGGAAATTATATCAAGGCTATTAGAAAAAAAATTTTGCCTGAAGGGCAGAAAAAAAAATAGTGTGCCTGCACAAAGATCTGTAGTTGGAACTGAAGCACAAATAAGAATGCCATTCCTATCACAGAGATGGTGTTCTGCAACAGCACAAAGGCATCTTCAACATTCTTTCATAAATGACATTTTTATAGGTGAGAATCATGGAATTTTAGATTTAGAAGAGACTTGGCATGTCATAGACTCAAATCCCTTCGTTTTACATCTGTAAAAAAATGAGATTGTAAGTTTAACTTACTTTTGAATCTTTCCATCTTCATTTTATATATCCATTAACTAAGGAGAGAACCAGTCTCTTGAGAAACGCAACTGTAAACTGTCCCCTTTTTTCTGTGGAAGCCATAAAATGGAGACCATATAGTTTGTTTTCCTTTAGTCCCCTCTGCCCCAGGCTGCACCTTCTGGAATACTGGAGCTGAGCTTGTATAGAAACGGTTCCACTCCTCTGTGAGAAGTGTGATTCTCTTGCCTGATGGATTGGTAGGAGGTGCCATTAAGATTATCCTTCTGCAACAGTATCAATGTTGGAATCTGAACAATATGCCTATTTTCTGTTACTTGTAATATGACTAAGTGTAAGTGTGTTTACAAAGTAGCATTTTTATCATAGGGATTCCAAATATTGGGGGTTTTTCAACATAAAACTAGAATTTTTGAAGTTTTTTTTTGTTTTCTTTGTTTTTGTGAGGAAGACCAGCCCTGAGCTAACATCCATTGCTAATCTTCCTCTTTTTTTGCTGAGGAAGACTGGCCCTGGGCTAACATCTGGGCCCATCTTCCTCTACTTTATATGGGACGCCGCCACAGCATGGCTGACAAGCAGTGCGTCCGCGGGCGCGCGGGATCCGAACTCGCGAACCTCGGGTTGCCAAGCGCGAACTAAAGTGCTGCACCACCGGGCCGGCCCCTGAAGTTTTATTTTTAACGTAAAAATCCAACCCCAAAATTAAATTCACAGCCTACCAGCTCAGTCATTTAAAACTTGGAAGTTCCTGCCAACTCAGAGGAGGTTACATGGAATACTGCTATCTGGTTCTGACCATATATTGGATCCTTGAGATTTCACACAGTAAGCTACACTGGGAACCAGGCACAATTCTGAAATGCAGAACAAAATTAGAGGTGAGCCCCACATTCTAAAGGAGGATTTCCTGAATTCTAGAGGAAGTTAATGAATTTGGATTTACACAGCCTAATAAGATCAGAAAGTGATTTTAGTAATTCTCCTAGTTCTTATTGAAATCATTATCATGGTAATACAAACTTTAAAAGATGGCACAAACACATGTATACAAAAACACTCAAATTTCACTTGTGAATATTGATGTAAAATCTTAAATAAATTGTTCAAAAGAACTTTATACCATTATCAAATGCAGCTCGTGATACATACAAATGTGTCAATATTAGGAAATTTTTAAATTAATTTACCATATTAAAAAGTCAAAGAAAAAGTATATGATTATCTAGAATAAATAGATATTTTAAAGCATTTTGGTAAAAAGAAAATCAACATTCATTCCTGAGTTTAAAATAGGATTAAAATCTAAAAAAAAGAGAGAAACTAAAATAACAGACTATAAACAATACTTATAGCCCCCTTATAAAACTGGTTAAAGATGGTGATATAAAGGCATTTTTACTTAAGTCCTCTCCCTTGAAGCCTACTAAAATCAACAAAGGCCACCTTATCCATGGAGATAGAGGATTGGCTTCTGGTTTCCTGCTTGAAGCCAAGCACTAGGTCAGAATATTTTGCTCAAGAAAGGAGGCTGAAAAAATCTTCCAGGAACCACTGCCTGAACTTGTATGGGCTGAGAGCTTAGAGAGGTGGCAGAACATACCCTAACAAATAGGAATTTAAGCCACCTACTGACTCCATGATGGGAACTGTGATACTCTGAACCACCATGATAAGAATGGTTCTGGAATGGAGGCCCAGGTGGAGGTAGCTGCAAAACTATTGCAGTGCAGGAATATAGAGGGAGAGGATTTAAAAAGAGAGAGAGAACCAAAAAACCTTCTGCAAGATAAGCCTGCAACCTAAATTTCCAGAATGTGTGAAAAAATTTAATGCTAATAAAAACAGTCAACAAAATTAAGTTGCAAGACAAATTTACTCCAGACATTATAAACTTGATTACGTTGGGATTTTTTCCCTAACCTTTTTTATGCCATGAGCACTTTGGTAGTTTGGTGAAACTTACAGATCTTTCCGAGAGTAATGTTTTTAAATTTGTAAAATAAAATACATAGCATTACAAAGGGAACCAATTATACTGAAATAGAGCTGTCAGATATTTTTTTAAATTTGTAATGTAGTCCAGTCATGCATTGCTTAATGATAGGGATACGTTCTGATAAATGCGTCATTAGGTGATTTCGTTGTTGTGTGAACATCATAGAGTGTACTTACACAAACCTAGATATTATAGCCTACTACACACCTAAGCTATATGATACTAACCTCATGGGACCACTGTCGTATATGTGGTCCATTGCTGACCAAAATGTTATGTGTTGCATGACTATAATATATGCTTATTTATTAACATATTAGTGAGCAAGCAATAGTTCTTAACAACTACTGTAATTTCAAAGTAGTTTTGAATGTAAATAGTTATTCTAGATGTCTATTAAAACTGAAATGTAATATGAAATCTGTGATTTCTATTGGTGACAGTGACAGGTACTATAAATACTATCATAGTTTCTTCTTAAAAGTGAAAGAGGGGGCCAGCCCGGTGGCGTAGTGGTTAAGTTCACCTGCTTCGCTTCAGCGGCCCAGGGTTTCACAGGTTTGGATCCCGGGCACGGACAGAGGCACCGCTTGTCAAGCCATGCAGTGGCCGTGTCCCATGTAAAGTAGAGGAAGAGGGGCATAGATGTTAGCCCATGGCCAGTCTTCCTCAGCAAAAAAAAAAAAGAGGAGGATTAGCAACAGATGTTAGCTCAGGACTAATCTTTCTCACCAAAAAAAAAAAGGAAAAAAGAAAAAGTGAAAGAAATGCTAAATTTCAGTTCGAGGTTAGTGAAAATAAACTGGTAAATTTTTCCACTGATTTTGCAGATTTGAGAGGAGACTAGAAACACTGAATACTTTTACTTGGACTTTATTAGAACAGAAGTGTGTTTTAGTATTTGAATGACAACATCTAAAGATAACTAGTAAAGGAGAAGAAACGTTTAAAAAAACCAAAAAAATCTATCAATACAATAGAAGAAAGGAAAGAAGGAAAATGGGAACTTTCCCCCAAATAGAAAGGCTATTGAATAAAAAAATCATCTATCTTTGAAAAGACAGACTCTCTGATCAGTTTTATTGGTTGGTTGATTGGTATGATCCCACTATAAAAGGCTTATAAGAACATACATACAACAAAACTAACAGAAAGTCTAAAAAAGAGGGATAGAAAAAAGATAAGCTTTTGGAGATACTGATCAAGAAAAAGCTAGTGTAGGAAGATTTATGTCAGATATAATTGAGCTTAAGATACAAAATATTAGTAATAGATGGAATAAGCCACTAGGAAGACGTAATCATGGTAAACTTTTTGTACCTAATAACAGCTTGAAATACATAACAAAGCAAAATGTAGGGAATTACCAAGCAAGTTTAATCCACAGTTATAGCGGAAATTTATGAACATACCTTTAATCAGAATTTAATAGATTAAACAAGAAAAAATTAGTAAAGATATAGAATATTTGATAAAATTGACAATTGTTGATTTGATCAGTAGGAGTATGTATTATGTATGTGTGTAATGTTTACACCTATTTCAATGAATAGAGAATATGCATTCTTTCAAAGATGTGGAAAACATAAAAAATTGATCATGTATTAAATCACAAAGGAATTCTGAATGCATTTCCAAGACTTTATATCATTAGATTGTGTTCTCTGACCACAATGCAATTAAATTAGAAACCAACAATAAAAAATGAAGGAGAAAAATAACAACAAAACCCATTTGTTTGGAAACATATTCCTAAAGAACCTGCATTAAAGATGGAAATCACAGTGGAACTCGTAAAATATTTTAAAAATAACCATAATGAAAGTATTATTTATTAAAACTGCTGAAACACATTGAAAGAGTACTTAGAGAAAATTTTACAGCTTTAATGCATTGATTTAAAAATTAGTAGGATGGAAAATAAATAAGCTCAGCATTTACTCAAGAGTTTAGAAGAACTACAGGGTGTCTTCACTAGAAAAAAATGAAGATAAGATCAAAAAATAATCAATAGAAAAAAACATTCTGATTCAATAAAACAAAAACCTGACTTTCTGAAAAACTGGGGAAAAGAGACAAAGACAAATCTCAAGGCAAGACTGAAAAAAAAGAGAAAAGGTACCAATAAAAACAAGAGTAAAAATGTCTATAATTATAAATACAGTAATAGAGATTTTAAAAGTCATAAGAGAATATTATGAATGGTTTATGTTAATACTTTTATACAATTAGAGGAATTGGATCATTTTCTAGAAAACATGTATTACCAAAATTGATTCAAAAGGAATTAGAAAACTGATGAGGGGAGTGACATCAGCATCATGGTGGAGTGAGCTCTTCCCTTAGACTCTCCCCCCAAGATAGAAAACTGATTAAATCAATAGCCATTAAAGAAATTGAATCAACATTCAAAATAAGATTCTACACCCAGATAGTTTTACAAGGAAGTTTTACCAAATGAATAGATAAGGAATTTCCTTAACCTGGTAAAAAGTATGTGTTAAAAAATTTTTTTAATCATACTTAATATTGAAGTTAATTTAGCACCAAGGGCCAAGACAAGGATATGCATGCTTTCACGGCTTGTACTAGAACCCTCAGTCAGTGCAACGAGACAACAAATAGAAATTAGTGATAAAAAAATGAGAAGAGGGGCTGGCCCGGTGGCGTAGCGGTTATGTTTGTGCACTCCACTTCAGAGGCCTGGGGTTCACAGGTTCGGATCCCAGGCACAGAACGACACACTGCTTGTCGAGCCATGCTTTGGCCGTGTCCCATATAAAGTAGAGGAAGATGAGCACGGATGTTAGCCCAGGGTTGGTCTTCCTTAGCAAAAAGAGGAAGATGGGCAACAGATGTTAGCTCAGGGCTGTTCTTCCTCAAACACACACACAAAAAAAAATGAGAAGAGATGAAACTCTCCTCGTTTGCCAATACTATGCTTATCTATGTAGAAAATCCAAGCAAATCTAAAGATCACAGATAGGAAAATTTCAAAAATTGTACAGAAGTACTATGTATACCTTTAAAATAATAAATTTTACTATCAAGATACAATGATAATTTCTAAGAAAAGTTAAATTATCAAAACTGACTCAAAGTTTAGGAAAAGCTGATTAAGCCAAAAACATGAAGAAATTGAAAATCTCTACTCTAAATCTACATTCTGAAGAGGCAAAAAGGCACAGGTATGTGAACAGTGTCTTTTTTACATAAACTATTATGAAGCATAAAAAAGGACTGAAAACTATTTCCACTTATAAATGTATTTTTAAAACCCTAAATAAAATATTAGCAAACCAAATCCCATAGCGTGTACATGAATAAAGATCAATTGATTGATTAGTTCTTTTGTTCTGGACAAAGTCCTTGCTTTCATGAATCTTAAACATTTTAGTGGATTAAAAAGTATGTTAAGGGATTCCCTAGCTTGAATCGAACTAGCCCTCCCATAAACAATTTGGATAAAATTTGCTTGAAAAACTATTTGAAGGCACTGGGGAGTAATCAGGGGCTGGCAGAAACTGGAGGGGATTGAGCTCTTGAAAGAAGAGAACCACATTGGGTGAGAGACGTTTGTTTCCTGTCTGCTCCCCCGTCCGTGCAGAATGGAGACTAGAACTCGAGCAGACCGCCGCAGTCTTGTCAGCTGGAGGTGTCAGAGGATGGAGTTGAGGCTTGTCAGAGTGGCTGGAAATTGAAAAGGCAAATCCTGGAAAGGAGAGAACCACAAAGTAGAAAGCCCTTATATCTGCACATAAATTCTTCTCAAATCCTTGGCTGACCCCTGAACTGTACATGCTTAAAGAGACTCCAGGGAACCCAATAGGAAAAGCTGTGCAAGAATTTCAGTTGCTGTGCACTGCAGGTGAGGCAGAGTTCGGAGCTGGAATCCTGTCCATCGCATGGGAGACAGAGTTTGGAGTTTGAAACTTGCTGAGTATAGGAGCTTGATAAATACCTTGGAATTTTTATTGAAATCCCAGAAATCATACTATTAAGTAAAGACAATGTTTTAAAATTAAGAGTTCACCTAAGACTTAGACCAAAGCTGAACCAAACTCGCAAAGTGTAAAACCAAACCTCCACAAGTTCAGGATGATCAGACAGTAATTTAACTGCATGAAGAACAAAAATTAGTATAAGAATCTCAACCTATCCCTGAGAACACACAAAAATTAATTCAAGATACATCCTAGGTATGAGGGTAAAAGCTAAAACTCTATAAAATATTAGAAGAAAACATTGTTGCATATCTTTTGGCTCTTGGGGTAGGCAAAGGTATCTTGGAGAGGACACTAAAAGCACTAAACATAAAGGAAAAAATAAATTAGACTTCATCAGAATTAAAAAAAAACTTCTGCTCATTAAAAGATACCCTTAAGAAAATGAAAAGGTGATCTACAGACTAGAAGAAAATATTAGCAATACACATATCTAACAAAGGACTTGAATCTGGAATATAAAAAGAATTTTTTTGACCTAAGAAGGCAACCTGATTTTTTTAAATGGGCAAAAAGACTTGAACAGACACTTTGCAGAGGATGTAAGAATGGCAAATAAACACGTGAAAAGTTGTTCAATATCATTAGTCTTCAGGGAGGTGCACATAAAACCACAGAAAGAGTTGCCATTTCACTCCCACTAATGACTAAAATTACAAAGACTAACAACTACTGGAGAGAGTGTAGGTGTGGGTATGTGCATATATAACAGACATGCCCCCAGACAGGTATGTGTTTATACTCTATAAAGAGCTCTCAAATAAATAAGAAAAATTTCTACTGGATGAGGATATAACAAGGCAATTCACAGGAAAATAAATAGAAATGGCCATTAAACATATAAAAAAGTGTTTCAATCTCGGTAAATAAGGAAATGCAAAATAGCACTGATAAATCTTTTTTGTCCACCTAATTGGCAACAAATTTTTAAAAATAAGATATCTATCATTTTTGCCAGAGTTGTGGGATATAAGGTACTTTCATACACACTTGGTGGAGTTGTGAATTGGTGAATTTCTCTCAGTGTCTGTCAAATTTAAAGAAGGATTGTGTCTTTTGACCTCGCAATTATACTTCTAGAAAAATTTGTCCTAAAGAAATGCTTGCTCATGTGTATATAGAGATACATGTGTAAGGATTCTTTAAAGCATTGTTCATAAACAGTGAAAAATTAGACACAATCAAATTGTCAGCCTTTGTTTTTCTGATTCAGAGTATTTAAAGAGGAAATACCCTGATATAATAATCCTTGGATAATTAACTTCATTATCACTTAGTTTAAGGCAGAAGCAAGGAGATAAGAGTCAGATCTTTACTTTTTGGTGAGACATGTTATTAGAAAATGATATTTTGGTTTCTCTTTTTTCATAACAGTGGCTAGTTTTGTATGTGCTTTTATTTATTTGACTTTATTGCCCTTTACTCATGCCCATATTTTATGATCTACAAGGTAATGTTTGGCTATAAAGTAATTTGTGTAAAAATAGTATTCCTGGGGGCCCGGTGGCATAATGGCTAAGTTCACGCACTCTGCTTTGGTGGCCCAGGGTGCATGGGTTCAGATCCCAGGCGCAGACCTACACACTGCTCATCAAGCCATGCTGCGGTGGCGTCCCACGTACAAAATAGAGGAAGATTGGCACGGATGTTAGCTCAGGGCCAATCTTCCTGGAAAAAAAAAGTATTCCCAAATTCAGGGACTTTTCACTGAAAAAATTTTTTGTTCATTTTAAATTTTTTTACTTTGCTGAGATTTGTGCTGTTTGCTCTCCTGAAAACGTAAGCTATAAACTTTTCGTTAAGCAAGCAGATGAAGCAGTCTAATCTGAGAGAAGGCTGACTTTCTGTGTGTGTCCTTCAGTTCATCAGATTATGAAGTGGTGTTTCTGCTTCAAACACAGAATAACTTAGGATGTTCTGAATTAGAAGTGGTCGTTCCTAAACACAAATACACGGAGAAGAAAAAAAAGTGCCAACTGTCACCTTTTTATAGCATCATTTTGGAATCTGTTGTTACTTATGAAGAAGTCTTGTTCTGGAATCTGGGAAAGATATAAATATTAGGAACATAGAAGCAATATTATTACGTGCTGATGATATGGTTGTATGCTTGGAAAACCCAGGAGAATCAATGAGTTTATGGAGGCTTATAATAAAGTCCTCAGTTACATTGTATTATGATGAAATTTCTTTCCAAAATTACCTTTTTTAATAGCCTTTTCTGACTTCTTATTTGTAGTTTTCAGGATTTTGATATTCAAGGGTCCAGAAGATGCAGTTTGGACTGGTTGACAATAGAAACATACAAGAATATTGAAAGTTACAGAGCTTGTGGTTCCACAATTCCACCACCATATATTTCTTCAGAAGACCACGTCTGGATCAGGTTCCATTCCGATGACAGCATCTCTAGAAAGGGTTTCAGACTGTCATATTTTTCAGGTGTGTTTTTAAATAAGAAGAAAATATTTGAACAGAATTCTGTAGTATTAAGTGCTCAATCACTTTGGGCTAGTCTTCTAAAACAATGTCCATTTAATTGTGACTAAGTCCTCAAGGCCGCTGAGATTGAGGAATTAGAAGCTAAAGGTGCCCTAGAGCTGGGTCTTAAAAAGGTGTTTTGCATAATCCTAATAAAATTAATTTTATAGACTAAGGTCAACTATCTTTTAAAATATTTTGAATACACTTATTTTACATGTAACTGTTTCTCCCTCAAGTGCTTACCCATGTCCTGAAAGTTACTTCAGAATATATTTTTGTATAAAGTATAAATTACCGTTGTCTTTACACCTTCCGAAAAAAGACGTAACTAATTTCACCTTCATAATTTCTAGTTTCAGAAGTCATCTTTTGCTCTTCTCAAACTTTATTCAAAAAGAATGGCTAGATCATACAAATGTGAATAACTCAGAGCATTAGAATTTTGTATACTTTTTGCTGAAAATCATTTTACATCTTCTGAAATTACATGATCTCCTTTAGCAAACATGCTGCTTTTTCTTTTTTCTTAAAAACACAGTCTTTGTAATAGTTATTTAGCTTCTGAAGCACATTTTCTGTCACCTATTTACCAGTAAGTAAGTTGTTAATTGAGAAGTAAGCATTGGCCCAACGTTGTCCATTTCAGGACTAGAGGAATCTAACGTTTGGCTTCTTTCCCCACCTTATTATTGTTTTATGTTTAGATGGTACACTAAGACAATTAGAATTCTATAAGCATTTCAGTTTTTTTCTCTCTCCTTCCCTCTACTATTTTGGTGAATAAATTTATACCTTTAGCTCAGATTCATGCAATATTTTGCTGTGTGTTAAAAACAAGAAATTATAAAATGGGAAGTACTGTATTATTACGTGACACATTATGAACAGTATAAAGTTAACCTAATAATAATCTTAGCAACAATTTGAATCTAAATAATGGGCTTGCAAAATATGCTGTGATATACATAGCAAAATATTGTATATGTATAAACAACTAGAAAAGAATATGAAAAAAATGGATTTGAAAAGGTGATTATTGTGGATGAATTTTTCTTCATTTCAAAATGTCTATTATTTTAATGATGTTTATACAATAGGTTATTTAAAATTCTTAGGCAATATAGCCTATTGGCTCATATGTCTTACCTCATTTTACTAAATGTTCTGCAGTAATATAGCTGTCTGCAAAAACAGAATTGGTCCCTTTTCTTTAGATCAAACTGCAAAGGTCTTCATGGAACAAATCATATGTGTTTAATAAATTGAATTGTTGAGTAATTAGTGAGCCAATATTAATTTGCCATTAGAACTTAACCTATTTTTTTAAAACAAGATCTTTTAAACCCCTATCACTTGGGCTTAATCAACATTTATTACAAAAATATCACTTGCTGTTATGTATCTTTTAAAGACTGTGTTTTTTTTTCTCCTTCCCTCCCATCTCTCTCCTCCCATGTCCTCCCAGGGAAATCGGAGGAACCAAACTGTGGTTGTGATCAGTTTCGATGTGGTAATGGGAAGTGTATACCAGAAGCCTGGAAATGTAATAACATGGATGAATGTGGAGATAGTTCTGATGAAGAGATCTGTGCCAAAGAAGCTAATCCTCCAACATCTGCTTCTTTTCAACCCTGTGCTTACAACCAGTTCCAGTGTCTGTCCCGGTTTACCAAAGTTTATACTTGCCTCCCTGAATCTTTAAAATGTGATGGGAACATTGACTGCCTCGATCTAGGGGATGAGATAGACTGTGATGTGCCGACTTGTGGGCAGTGGTTAAAATATTTTTATGGTACTTTTAATTCTCCCAATTATCCAGACTTTTATCCTCCTGGAAGCAATTGTACCTGGTTAATAGACACTGGTGATCATCGTAAAGTCATTTTACGCTTCACTGACTTTAAACTGGACGGTACTGGTTATGGTGATTATGTCAAAATATACGATGGATTAGAGGAGAATCCACACAAGCTTTTGCGTGTATTAACTGCTTTTGATTCTCATGCACCTCTTACAGTTGTTTCTTCTTCTGGACAGATAAGGGTACATTTTTGTGCCGATAAAGTGAACGCTGCAAGGGGATTTAATGCTACTTACCAAGTAGATGGCTTCTGTTTGCCATGGGAAATACCCTGTGGAGGTAACTGGGGGTGTTATACTGAGCAGCAACGTTGTGATGGGTATTGGCATTGCCCAAATGGAAGGGACGAAATCAATTGTACCATGTGCCAAAAGGAAGAATTTCCGTGTTCCCGAAACGGTGTCTGTTATCCTCGTTCTGATCGCTGCAACTACCAGAATCATTGCCCAAATGGCTCAGATGAAAAAAACTGCTTTTTTTGCCAGCCAGGAAATTTTCATTGTAAAAACAATCGTTGTGTGTTTGAAAGCTGGGTGTGTGATTCTCAGGACGACTGTGGTGATGGCAGCGATGAGGAGAATTGCCCAGTGATTGTGCCCACCAGAGTTATAACCGCGGCCGTCATAGGGAGCCTCATCTGTGGCCTCTTACTGGTCATCGCATTGGGATGCACCTGTAAGCTTTACTCTCTGAGGATGTTTGAACGAAGGTCAGTATCAGGACAGGACTACAGTGGTTATGCTCTCCACAATAAAAACATGGCCTGAATATTTGCAACAAGTACTTTAATGTGATTAGCAGTATATTTTTGTTTTATATTATTTTAGAAATAGATAAATATTGTTTACAATTTATAAAATTACTGTGAAAAGCCTTCATTTCAAAAGTCTAATAATAAACACATTAAAAAACAAATAAATACTTAGAGTTATGATGTGATAAAAGCTAATCTGTATTTACCAGTTCCTGTTTTCAGATTAATCTGTTTTATAGGAATTTTGCAAGCTACAACTCTCAGTTGTAGTTTTTTAACCTGGATTTTTATAAATATTCATTCAACAATTCCAGATATTTTGAGAACCTGCTATGTTCAAAACACTATACAGATGTATAGAAAAATGAGCAAGGCATAATCTCACAGGCAGTTTACAGTTAGAAGAAAGGAATTGGTGGGTGGAACAAGATGACAAAAAATATAAGTGTTGTAAGAGCTGTAAAACAAAATGGTGTAAAAGTCAAAAGATACCTAATCTGTTGGGGGGAAGGGTAAAAAGACTTTCATTGAAGAAGTGCTATTTGAAATCTATGAGTAGAATGTAGAAAGGGAAAAGGTATTGTAGCTGAAAAAAAATAGCCTAGGAAAGTACGTAGAAGTGGGAATGCCCAGCATTGCTCGGAGAGTAAGTACACAGTTGTGCTTGTCTAGAGACTAAGACACGTGAAGGACTAAGAGGGGATAAGACTGGAACCACAGGGCTAGTGTCGTGTTGTGGAGTTCAGTGAAAGCCACGCGTCAAGAGTTCTCAGTTAAGTAAGAGATGATTACATGTTAACGGGTGGCCTTCAGGAAGAGTTGTCTTCCGTGTGGTGGAGGATAGACAACCTGGGGTAAGTTAATGGCAAAGAGGCCTCCTGTGCTATCGTGGAGACAGTGAACCTCCCAGTCCCAGGAGTGTTACACACAATAGATTCAACAAAGCATTTCACAAACCAGACAGCTAAGAATGGATGCACACGGATGCACAGTATCACAGTAACCATGCTGCGTCTCTTCTTTGGGTGAGTATAAATGGACAGAAAACTTTCTACGACATGCAACATGAGAGCACAATGAAGAGTCAGAGGTCTTGAGTTCAGATTCCAGAAAGTGTATTGGTTACTCATTTCACTCTTTTCCTAATCTGAAAAATAGATGTGTTGGACTTGATGGCACTTTATGTGTCTTCTAAGAGCTTTCAAATACTTTGACCTAAAGTCTCGAGCCCCCTATGATCTTAGGGGTTTAAAGATCTAATACCTTTACCTTTTAGAGGGATTTCTAATTTATTAAAACTTAGTGATCCAGGCTCCTAGTGTGAAGCCCCATGAGGACAGACTGTCTACTTCATCTGTGTATTCCTCAGTGTGCAGGTAGTATAGATATTCAGTAAATGTTGGTTGACTAAGCTTTAAAAATGATCAGCTATATTAAAATTCCGATTGTTTTAATTGTTGGTAATAAAAAGAATAATGTTTTCACTTGCCTTTTTTTTTAACCCTTTTTATCCCCGTTTCCTCTCAAAGGTCATTTGAAACACAGTTGTCAAGAGTGGAGGCAGAACTCTTAAGAAGAGAAGCCCCTCCCTCTTATGGACAATTGATTGCTCAGGGTTTAATTCCACCAGTTGAAGATTTTCCTGTTTGTTCCCCTAATCAGGTATGTTGCAATTTATGATTTCTATTTCAGTTCCTCTTAAAATTAACCCTATACCTGTATGTATGGTAAAGCATCCTTGATTGTGTCAAAATTTTTGCAGTCAAGTCAAGGATTAAATATATGGAAGATTTGAAATTACAATTGTTTCATTGTATTTTAACAAATACTACAAAATATAAAAGTATACTTGTCGTTCTTTACTTCTAGTTTGGTTATATGATTCTTAAGCATTTTACTGTATAGGATAATTTAGTGCATTAAAATTCAAAAGTAAAGTTTGGCAAATTATTTTCTACTTGAACTGAACATTTAGAAGATTTAAGAATGAATACTAAAATAAATATGCTAATACTATATTAGTAACATGTTAGATTAACTAGTTATAAGGAAAAGTAGTTGAAGTTAACATTTTCACCAGACTTTGGGGAAAACTTCTTCAGATGGATTTTACAGTGCTTAAGTATTCATACCATTTTCTTTAAATAGTCACTCATTCTTTATTAATGTTTCTGAATTCTTTAAACTTCTGTTAGTGTTTTTTAAAATTTCTTTTTTAATGCTTAGAATTATGCCAGGGTTCATAAGGGCATAGGGTTTGTACATTTAAAATGTAAATTCATCCAGAAACATTTATAAAAATTGTTCCCAGTATTAGAATTAAGAAAAATTGATAAACAGTGATTTAATTCTGTTCAAACTGGAAGACCGTTTGTTTTTTGGTAAATGAGATTTCTGATTACAGTCTGTTGCCTTATTTAGGAAATCTTTGGTGAGAATCTGTAGTTTTAAAACATTTCTCTGGATGTAATTTGCTAATAAGTAAATAATTCAGAAGTTCCACTGGTTGGAATTTTATGTGCAAAATAGAAAAGACCTACATTGTGGCTTCTATATCTTGTTGGCCTGGCCATGGGGAAGGTTTCTTTTTCGGTAGGAATTCAGACGATGGTTAATTCCGTTAACCCACTCCACCATCTGCCACCCACCACCCCTATACCTGAGGTTGCCTTCAGGAGTTTAGCCAATTGTGAAGTTAGAGGGAGCACAATCCTCACATGACAGCCCTCACTTCTAACACCAGTTGCAAGTTCAGGGGTTCCCAGAACCATCCTAAGGTTTGATAATTCACTAGAAGGGCTCAAAACTCACTGAAAGCTGTTATACTTACAGTTGCCTTTTATTGCGGGGAAAGAACCCAGATTGAATCAGCCAAAGGAAGAGACGTAGGACAGGGTTCAGGAGGGTACCAAACACGGACCTTCCAGTTGTATTTTCCTTGTGAAGTCAGGACAGTGTCACAGTGTCAGTATGCACAGAATATTGCCAACTAGGGAGGCTCACCCAAGACTCAGAGTTTTTACTGGGGCTCCATCACATAAGCATGATTAATTGCACATGTGGCTGATTTCGGTCTCTAGCCCCTCCAGAGACTGACTGATACTGCTGACCCAGAAACCCCGCCCTACATCACGTTGTTGGTGTGGCTCAGAACCTCCACCTAAAACACACTGTTACTATCTGGCTGGCCTAAGGCTCCAGGCAGTGACACTTCTATCAGAGATGACATTCCAAGGACTGAAGTCACATCCCAGAATAAAGGGCAAAGGTCAGACCTCACTTTGGGTAAAGTTTAAATCTTTATTACATGCTACACCATTCTCTAGGGTTATAATTTACCCTTGTGATGGAATTCTACTTAAAGTTTTAGGATAAACCATTTATGAATGGTAAACTAAATTTTATTCAGTTAGTGAGATTAAACTCAAATTTGAAACTTTTGGTAACAAATTATCAAATTTCCATAGCAGTTTTTAAAAAGAAAAATAATCTTCTAAATTACCATCTCATTCAAAATAGAAATGCTTTCTGAGGAATGCTTGCTTTTCCTTCACAAACTGAAGAAGTAAAATTATTCCTAAAATATTCACGAGATCCCCTCATAGAATCTAATGTTAAAATGGCAGTCTTTTAGTTAAACAGACTGAGCTAAGTCGAGAGCTGCACCTCATATGATAGACTGTAATGTGAAAGTCAGCACTGAAGTGTGCTGAAGGCGTTGTTGGTCTTGGTGGATGGTAGCTTCATGAAAGAGGAGGATATCTGAAGGGCCATTTGTGCATTGCTGACTGTAATAACAGTGCTCACACAAAGCCTTGAGGCCAGATCTATGGAGAAGTTCATAGGGATGTGAACCACTTTTTTAATTTATACTTAATTGGTGAAAAATCTTAACTCATTTGTATAGCAAATCTATGTGTGCTGATGTCCATATTTCTTACTGACAATCTGTGCTTTACCAAAGATAGACTGAAATATTCCTATGATAGTAGCTTCTTAGCTTTCTGTGAATTACATTCCAGGGATTATGTTCAAAAGGCCTATATGGAAATCACAAATAGATTCAATACCAGTCACGAAGAGAGATGGAGAACACATGCTATCACATCTTCCTTTTTCTCTTCCCCTCTTTTTTTCTGTGAGAGGAAAGGCAAGAGCCGTTCCTTTTGGCAGAAGGAAACTGTATCATCATTTGAAAGGGAGTGTATCAAGTCACCATTGTTTCCTGGAAATACTGTAATTTAAATACTAAATGCCAGATTGATGAAAGCTGTGTCTGTTCCAAGTATGAATACTCCTTTTTATAACCACTAGATGGAGCTTAAAGACTGTTTTATATAACTGCTGTACATTTTTTTAAATGATCCATAAACTCATTCATTTACAAAAAAGAGTAGATTTTTCTTTCAGTTGGGCAATATTGTCACCTCCCATATGCACTAATTAAAAATCACCAATTTCCAAAGATTAAGGACATGATAATTTATGCTTAACACTAAGCTGTAGAATAAAACTTAATCTTTAAAGATTGGGAAGGAATCCAAATGTATCAGATACCATTGTGTAGTGCTATAAATGCATTAATTTCTTTGACTTGTTTGTTTCCTGTTCTGTACTACAAACATATTAATTCCTTTATTTATGACAATATAAATAAATCCTCAGTATCCATTCATTCAACAAATCCCTGAGATCAACTGTGAAATATAATTTTCACGTTTTGAAAAGTTTCAGCCATGTAAATCAAGTCTAACTTGTTCTGTGTTTAAACAAACAAACAAAAAACATATAAAGAGCCTGGTTTTCACGCTGCTTTAGGTCATTTAGTGAATTATAGTAGAGATTCTTCTATCTTCCTAGCTTAAGAAGTATCAAATAATTTTATTTTCCAGCTTTGGTACACTTCTATGTGAAGTTTTGAAATAAAATAGCTGTTATAATTGACGTTAAATAATCATTTTAAAGTTGCATATAAAAAATGAAGTGTCAAGAAAATCTTAAGCACAGTGAGCAGTGGTTCATGTTACAGGTTAGATTCTGTAGCGGGGTGAACCTGTGTAGATAAGAGAATTTAATTCATCCTCCATCCTCCAGAATTTTTAACCACAACACATTCTTAATAGAAAGGTGTTTTCCATCTCAATACCTCGTTGTTAAGCTATCTTAAGATCTTTTCTTATTTTTGTAGGCTTCTGTTTTGGAAAATCTGAGGCTTGCTGTACGATCCCAGCTTGGATTTACTTCAATCAGGCTTCCTATGGCAGGCAGATCCAGCAACATTTGGAATCGTATTTTTAATTTTGCGAGATCACGTCATTCAGGGTCATTGGCTTTGGTCTCAGCAGATGGAGATGAGGTTGGCCCTAGTCAGAGTACCAGCAGAGAACCTGAAAGAAATCATACTCACAGAAGTTTATTTTCCGTGGAGTCTGACGACACAGACACAGAAAATGAAAGAAGAGATACAGCAGAAGCATCTGGTGGGGTTGCAGCTCCCTTGCCCCAAAAAGTCCCTCCTATAACAGCAGTAGAAGCAACAGTGGGAGCAAGTGGAAGTTCCTCCTCTCAGAGCACCCGAGGTGGTCACACAGATAATGGAAGGGATGTGACAAGTGTGGAAGCCCCAGGTGTGAGTCCAGCACGTCACCAGCTCACAAGTGCACTAAGTCGTATGACTCAGGGGCTGCGTTGGGTGCGTTTTACATTAGGGCGATCAAGCTCTGTAAACCAGAACCAGAGCCCTTTGAGACAACTTGATAATGGGGTAAATGGAAGAGACGAAGAAGATGATGTCGAAATGCTCATTCCAGTTTCTGATGGAGCTTCAGACTTTGATGTGAATGACTGCTCCAGACCTCTTCTTGATCTTGCCTCAGATCAAGGGCAAGGGTTTAGACAACCATATAGTGCGACAAACCGTGGAGTAAGGCCAAGTAATCGAGATGGCCCCTGTGAGCGCTGTGGTATTGTCCACACTGCCCAGATCCCGGACACTTGCTTAGAAGCCACATTGAAAAATGAAACAAGTGATGATGAGGCTTTGTTACTTTGTTAGGTACAAATCACATAAGGGAGGTTGTATGCAAGTTGGAGCAATATCCATTCATTGTTTTGTAACTTCACAATTAAACTAGTTTTAATTTAAACAGAAAAAAGATGCAGGGTGATTTCTTATTATTACATGTTAGCCTGCATGGTTAAATTAAACAACTTGTAACTCTATGAACTTTAGAGTTTACTATTTTAGCAGCTAAAAATGCATTATGTATTCATATTGCTCAGTAATGTTCTTCCATCTGTTTCTAATTGTTTTTATTCTGGTACTGTAGTTCACGGTAGACGTATGGCTGCTGAAACTAATTTGACTGTCAGTTTATCCTATCTTATGTTAAAATGTTTGTTTGTACAAAATAATACCTTCTTTTAATTGAACCTTTATGCTTTTGCCAATACATCTTGTAACTTAATATACTAGATGTTAAGGTTGTTAATATACAAAAAAAAACCACCTTATACTCACCTGTGTTTTTATTTATATAGCATTTGTCTAAATATTGTTGGATTTCATCATAATATGAGCTTGTCAAAAGGAAGAAAACTTTGTCTAAAAATTTTTCTCATGTTTAACATGCAGTGATGTGAAATTTAGATAGCGTTAGATAAATTAATGGCAAAAAACAAAACTTTTATAGATTTTCTAATGTTGACTTTAATACTCTAATATGGTACAAACCAAATGGTAAAATCCCAGATCATTTCTTTTTTCATCTCTATTTAAGGACAGAATTAAGCAGATGAAGATATTCTACTATGCATTAAATCTTGAACTTTATAAAATATGTACAAAAATTGTACAAGATAAGTTCCAACTGGTAATGTCTTTCCCTGATGCGGGGTTATGCTTGTATTGGACCCTAGGGATTTGCACTAAAATCATATCAAGGTCTCAGATGAGTTTAGTGCACAAGCACTATCACTTTAAATACTATTATTTGCTATCATAATAACTATATATTTCCATAGCTTTTTTGGGGGGGAGCATTTTTATTACAACTTGAAATTGCTTTGCTGGTGTCATATTTATTTGTTATATTTAAAGACTACATTGTTGTAAGAAAGTGATTTTTTTCAATATATTTTATTCGTGGGGGGATCATGCTACAAGTTGAAAAGCAAGTTCAGAAATCATTCAGATCACCCCCCTTTTTTAAGTAAGAATTGCAAAACCCACATTTTTTATTGTCAATTCCTGTTTATTTATTCTTTAGCTGTCTGTTTTAGTAGCTTAATGATTGAGTATGAAAAATGTATTTGTGTGTGATTATTGCTATTTATTAAATTTTAAATACTTTGCTGAATGTCGTTTTAAAGCATGTTTGAGGTCTTGTGTATTTGTCCTGTTATGCTGTCAGGAAGAACTGACTGAAATGTTTTAATATGTATCAAAAATTAAAATGACTTTTTTTGTATTGTCTTGAGGTACTTTTTAAATCAAAGTTGCTTTTTATTTTTGTTTCATTTTGGTGCATGTACAAATTCAGGTGGCAAAATATGCAATTATGTCTAGAAGAAAAACTAAAGGGGGTTATTGTTCCTTAGTTACTTTATAGTAAAGTAGTAGCTTACACCAGTACTTGAGGGTAAAAATCCTTAAGGACCTGAATATTATTTTGCTTTTAACAAAACTTCCTCTTAGTTGATGTATCCTGTCAGATACAGTAATTCAATCAGTTCTCTTTTTTATATTATTTTCAGATATGTGTCAGACCCCCATAGAATGTTCTACTGGCAGATTTGGGGTTACCAAATTAATCTTGTGTAGGGCTTACTAATAATATACTATCATATAGAGGTTTTTTGGTTTTGTTTCCTGGCATATGTTTTACTTTTTTTTTTTTTTTTTAATTAACAGATACATCTTTCTGGGTCAAATGGTGAAAAGTAAGTCTCTCTCCTACCCCCGATGCCCATTTTTTAGTTCTGTTTGGGAGGCAGATACCAATACCAGATTCTTGTACACCCTTCCAGAGATATCATATAGATACATAAATGTATCCATATATATAAATGCCATATCTAGTAATGCAAATTTAGCATACTATTCATACTTTTTCTGCATGTTTTTTCAAGGGAAAAAATGTATCAGTTTGAATATTAAAAGTAAAATTGGGTATTTCTATTATTTGATTTTTCACGTTTAAATCATTGATCTATCCTGAATTTAAGGCTACACTTTTTTTCCCAGCTAATTACCTAGTTGCCCTAAAGAAATTACATAATCTGTCCTTTCCTTACTATTGGAAATGGCCCTTTTATCATATTTTAAATTTCCATATTATTTGGATATGTTTCTAGGCTTTATTTTCTTCAGTTGATCTGTCTGTCTTTTTGGTACCAGTCACTGTTTTAATAACTATAATTTTTAAATGTTCAAATATTCTTATTTTTCTGTTTGAACTTTAAAATCAACTTACTGAATTTCACAAAACAAATCCATTAGTACTTTTTTTTGGATAGTTTTATAGATTAACTTAGGGAAATTTGATATCATTATTACATTAAAGCTTCTGTCTAAATCGTGGTGCCCTATCTAAAAATAGTTTCCATTTGTTCAAGTCTTTTGTTGTTTCCTTCAGACACATTTCACATTTTACTTTACAGAGATGTGTATTTTTCAAGAGTTTATTCTTAGGAATCTCATGATTTTTGTTGCTCTTATTAAGGAAATCCTTTCTCTTTATAGTATAGTCTGATTTCAGTATATATGAAGGCTAATGATTTGTTTATGTTAATTTTCTACCCAGCTACCAGACTTCCATTTTCTTATAATTTGTAATAGTGTTTCAGTTAATTCCTTTGTATTTTCTGATTACACGGTCATGTCTTCCAATTTGCATACCTGTTTATGTCTTAATTGGATTGTTTAATACTTCTAGAATAATGTTAAATATATTGGCTGTAATGAATTGGGTTGAGATAGATAAATTTAATCATGTTAAGGAGTAGCCATTGATCCCTATTTAAAAAAAAATTTGAAGAATGCATGTTGAATTTTATCACATGCTTTTTCATTATCTGTGGAGATGATCATATGATTTTTCTCCTTTGATCTTTTAATATGATGAATTTTGTTAATATATTTTGTAATTTTGAACCATCCTTGCATTCCTGAAATAAACTCTACTTGGCCGTGTGTATTATTATTTTAATATTACTAGATTATGTTTCATACTTTATTTAGGATACTTACATCTGTATTCATCAGTGATATTAGTC
This sequence comes from Tapirus indicus, assembly GCA_031878705.1. Taxonomy (NCBI): domain Eukaryota; kingdom Metazoa; phylum Chordata; class Mammalia; order Perissodactyla; family Tapiridae; genus Tapirus; species Tapirus indicus. The sequence continues at coordinate 33,929,330 of CM062935.1, forward strand.
TATAGTTTTTGTGTGTATGTGCTATCTTTAAGCAGTTTTGTTAGTAATTTTAGGCAGGTGAATTTAGAGACTTCCTCCTTTACCTATGTTCTGGAGCAGTTTAAATAGCATTGGAATTTTCTGTTCCTTAAACTTTCAGTAGAATTCCCTGAGTCTAGTGGATGTTTGGCAAGTAGCTCTTTGTGACAACTTTGTTGGTATCTTTTATGGTAATAGGTCTGTGTAGTTTTTATATCTTAGCTGGGATCATAAATTATCCATTTCATCTAGGTTTTCAAATGTATTTGCCTAGAGTTGAGCAAAGTTACCTTCTCTTCTGTGCATATAGCTCTTTTCCGCTTATTATGTATTATGCTTGCTCCCTTATTTTCTTAACTGAGATAGGTAATGACCTATTTTTTATTTTCTTTTGTTTCCCCCAAAGTGGTATGCTTTCAATGTCTCTATTCATAATTTTTGTTTTCCAATTAATTGATTTTCACTTTAATAAATTTCCTACGTTTTGCTTTCCTTGTTTATTTTGTTGGGGTTTTTTCCCCTCTTTGAGTCAGCACTTAATTCATTTATTTTTATATTTTCTTAATTATTAATAAGAGATTTAAGGTGTGGACTCAATTCTGAGCACTGCTTAAGCTGAATCACTTAGTGTTGCCATTACTTTTATATTCTGGATGTTCTGAAATTTCCATTTTTATTTCCTCTTTAACCCAAAAGTTGTATTAAAGAAGTCCTTTTCCTTTTTTCTTTTCTTCACTGTATTTTCCCCCAGATAATGGGATTTTGGGTGTGAGCAGTAGTTTTGTCTTCTGATTCTTTTGTTAATTTTTACTTTTATAGCATCAAGATCAGAGAATGTTATGTGTATTATATCTGCTTTGGGAGGTCTTTCCTCAGTTTTTCAAATGTTTCAGGAGCACCTTAAAAAAGTGTATTCTGTGTTTATAAGATACAGATTTTAGTAGATATTACTCAGATTTACCGTACGTCCTTTAGATCTTCTCCCCAGTCCTTAGTCTTGTCCTACCGGTCAGTCAGAGCTCTAGTATTAGTCTGGAAGAGAATAGAAACAAAAGGGGCTGGGCTTAGAAGGGCTCTGTGGGCCGTGCCGTAGGCTAGGACAGAGTACAGCGCAGCATGAACGGAGTTTTGCTACCAGCTGTTGTGGTTTTAGTTGCTACTACTGCTCACCACCATCATCCACCATCATCCACTGTTAAGTGGAAATAAATGGGTAAGACAGGTTAAAAGGATAAAGGGAAAAAAAGTAGATTCAATTCTCAAGGTATTTGTTGAGTATCTACTCTAGACCTAGTGGTGTTGACAGCTGTGTGCCTACCACTGCTCTCCATGCAAGCTGCTTGGTCATTCCTCACACCCTTTCTCCTGAATTCCAAGGGAGAAGATGACGGTAACTTGATAGGACCTGTTTTACTTAAGTGGGTCTCTGTTTAAAAATTGATGGAAGCATCAGTAGAGAGAACGGTTGGTTCTCAGAATGTGTTCTTCAGGAATAGCGTACAAATTACAAATTGCATGTGGGTATTGGCATGGATCGAAAGGTGGCTGATTGCATTTTTCTTCTGAGGCACTCCACGTTCAAGGTGGTAGAATGAGGCAAAGTAAAATTTACAGAATTTTAGAGCTGGACGGAATCTTTAAAACTAGGGAAGTAACACACACAGCTGATGAGTCAGGAATGTCCTCAACTTCAAAGTAGTCTGTTTTTATTATACACCACATAACATAGGCCATATGTGCATACAGAGTTTATGTGATGTTAACAGGATTTTTTTCTTTAAAACGTCAGGTAATTCTTTGCACAATTTGACACATACCTGATCCTAGATGTGAGTATGTATCCCACGTTCACACTATCAAAGACCATTTCTGAGAGTCCTTTACCACCAGCTACTTTTTCATCGCAGGAAAGAATTCTCAAAGCAAATAATATTTACTCATTGTTCAGTGCCTAACATCTGCCAAGTCCTTTATATGTATCTTTGGAATCTTCACAGTCCTATGAAATGTAAACCACACCTTCTGTTTACCCAAGGGCATACAGCCTATTAGGGCAAAACTAAGAATTGACCTTAGTCTTGGCTGACTCCACAGTTGTGAATGAAATGGATCATAAAGTGAAGTAATATTATCAATCAGAAATATCCATCAAATGGGAGCCAGCAGACCTGGATTATTATGTAAGTTCTGATCCTCAGCTTCTTCATCTGAAAATAAGAATAATAATAGCTACTTTATAAGATTATTGTGAGGGAGGAATAAATTAAGACATTTGTAAAGGCTTTAGCACATGTTCTGGCCATCTATTGCTGTGTAATAAACTTCTAAACTTTATGCTTAAAGCAACTATAGTCTCACTTTGCTCACAAATCAATAATCTGGGCCGAGCTCAGTGGAATCAGCTCATCCTAGTCTTGGCATCTCCTGGGGCTGGAGGATGTTCTCCCAAAAGAGCCCTGGTTGGCAAGTCCGTGCTGCCTGCCAGCTGGGAGCTCCGCCAGGAGCCTGTGGGCCTTTGCACGGTGCTTGTGTTTCCTTCCAGTGTGGGAGCTGGGATCCAGGAGTGAGCACTCCATGACACTTCTGCAGATGCTGCAAGGCTGCTTATGACCTGGTCTCAGGAGGCCCAGAATGTCACTTCTGCCACGTTCTGTTCCAACAAATCACTGAGGCCAACCCGGATTCAACAGAAAGAGGAATAGACTCCACTCTCAATACTAGACATAGCAAAGAATTTGTGACATTTGTAATCTATGACAGCACACTACCTGATACATGAGAAACACTAAATTGCCGGTATTAATATTCTAAGCAGAAAAACAGTTTAACAGTCCCAGTAAGAAGCTCATTTGCTAAAATGATATCAAATTAACTCAGCTCCTTGTCATATGTCAAGTACGTTAATTGTGCATATCTTATATTTGTTTATTACAAATTATAAAACAATCTGCCTTAGCATATTATTTGAGTCAGAAATCATAGCATTGATGCAAATTTAAAGAAACATATTTAGGCAATTGGTAGATGTTAACAATTAGCAGTTATTTTTCAACTACATTTGAAATAACTTCTATTTCAACATATGTTATAACCTATAAAATTTTTATTTTTATATTTATTAGAGGCAACATGGTAAAAATCTGAGCCAAATGGCCTGGGTTTTAATCCTGTCCCTCTCCTTACTAGCATGTGATCTTCAGCAAGTCACTTAATTACTCTGTATTTCAGTTCTTCATCTGTAAACGGGGATGATAGGACCGTTGGAGAATTAAATAAATTAATATATGTAAAGCTCTTGGAGCAGTGCCTGACCTATAGTAAGCGCTATGTGTTTGCTATTATTGTCATTGTCTGAATGTTAAATAGAGAACATCTCTGAAGCTTGAATTAAATGAGATATGTGAAAAGTCTGAAAAGAATCGTGGTTTCTGAGGGTCCTGAAATTATGCTTACTCCAAGTGCTTCTGAGTGCAGCCACTTCCCCTGGGATCGTGGAAGCGAATTGCAACCCAGAATAAAGGTCAAAATGGAACCAAGAAAAGGGAGAAGAGGGGCCAGCCCGGTGGCGCAGCGGTTTAGTTTGCGCTTTGGCAGCCCGGGGTTCACGGTTCGGATCCCAGGCACCCGCCGACGCACTGCTTGTCAGCCATGCTGTGGCGGCGTCCCATATAAAGTGGAGGAAGATGGACACGGATGTTAGCCCAGGGCCAGTCTTCCTCAGCAAAAAGAGGAGGATTGGCTAACGGATGTTAGTTCAGGGCTGGTCTTCCTCACAAAACAAAAAAAGGGAGAAGAAACTGTAGCAGTCCAATTGTGATGAGTTGAAGGGAATTCCAAGGCCAAGAAGACAGAGGATCCCGCTGAGCTTGAGGCCCAAGGAAATCACTCTAGTGACTGAATCTGGAGAGAGGGCTCTACGAGACCCCTAGAACCTAGTGATCTTCAGACCACTTAGTGCCCTCGTGCTAGCAAACACTGCTAGTTGCATACCCAGTATCCAGTATTCCTCATTTTAAGGGTTTGGGTAAAGGAAGAGTAAAAGCCTATCTCCAAGCAACTGCACCAGCCTTGGCCTGGGTACCTCAACTTCTGGTTACATGAAGCAACTGTAGTAGACTTCTCAGCTGCCCACAGCATAATACATTCCTAACTCAACGAGTGACTCTTAAATTGGGAATGATAACAGTGGTTTGGAAGATTAAAGGACACAATGTATATAAACTAGTTAGAACAGTGATGGTTAAGTACTCAATAAATGTAAATACAGTTGATGGTCAGGTTACCAATAAACTGTTCACCCTGCTCTCTTCCAACAGCAGCTCTGTTCTTATCTTGGACTTTCCTATAAGATTTCATTTGAACAAAGGGTTGTGAGAATTAATAAAATTTGGAAACCAGTGCTAGAACATTACAAGGCTAAGTCACCCTATGCTAACCTAGGGCACACATGGTTTATTGATAAGGAAATATCTTTTGAAAAGAATTTACTAAGAGTGGTTTCAAGTAAAGATACTGAGAAGTCAGTTAGAGTGGATTTTCCCATGTGCTGGAGGGAGGCTCAAGCCCAAAGTTTAATATCCTCCAAAAAGTGACATGGAAGCTTTACTAAGAAATAATAGAATGAGATGGAAAAGTATGGGCTTTGGATCAGACACAGCACAATTTGAATCCTGGCTCCACTACTTTAAGAGTTTTATAACTGGGAATAAATTACTTGATCTCACTAAACCTTGTCTCATCTGGAAAATGGGGTAACACCTATCCTGAGGGGTTACTATAAGGATTAAACGAAAGAAAGAGGAAAAAAGAAAAAAAGACAATGCAGACGCCTTTCCCAGAGCTTAAACATAAGAGATTGAAAATGATTTTTAATTGGCAATATTCCAGATTCATTTTCCAAATTAAAACCTTTTTTTTTTTTGAGCTTCCTTCCACCTTGTTATGCATTTTGTATATTAGTAGTGCTTTCTGAAAGAGGTGATTTCTTATAGCAGTCATTGTCCCGTTTTCTTGATTATGGGGCAACTTATGGCTCTATCTCAATGAAAAGTAGATTCACAAAACAAAGGTAGAGGGTATCTTGGCACAAATCTCTTTATTTTCTTATAAAAAGGCCCAAATAAGAACTTCCATAGAGCCCCAGAACAGGAAAGATGTGCTATGGGCTTAGTAACATATGTTGAGTGAGTATAAATAACAGAAATAAAGAGAAGTTATTTCTATTCAAAATTATGGTACAAAGCAACACATAAACCTATTCAAACTTTTCTCAATTTCACTACAGTAGGATCAAGTTTTTCCTGAATATTTTATACATTTCTGTCTTATCTGCTGAGCTCTGATTTCGGGGAACATAGAAATTCCTTATCTAATTTGGCTAATCTATTGGATTTAGTTTTCCAAAGTCTGATTTAGTTTAAATACAGTTATGTGTTGCTTAACGACGGGGATACGTTCTGAGAAATGCCATTAGGTGATTTCATTGTTGTGCGATCACTGCAGAGTGTACTTACACAAACCTAGATGGTATAGCCTGCTACACACCTAGGCTTTATGGGACTAATCTTATGGGACCACCATTGCACATGCCATCCGTCATTGACTGAAACGTCATTATGCAGCACATCACTGCACAGATTTTGCATTTGTTGTTGTGCATCATGTGAATTTTAACTTCATTGTGTTCCTATTAGTTTCCATTGGTTGGACTTTGCATTATTGCTATTTTTTTATTGAAATTTCACCATACAACATAATTTCCATTTCTCTAGCTCATATGAGTTGCCATTAGAGTTATTAGCCAAGTGTGCAAAGCAATTCTTTGTAACATTTTCTTGATTTGGAGTGAAAATAAGCATCCATGTATTGTCTACTCACTGAGTACCAACCATAGTACCAGGTGCCTTACGAACTTCATTCTGATCCTCAGAACAAATCTGTGTGATGGACGCGAGCCTCTCAAATATCAGCAGAAGGATCAATAATGCCTTTGTCATTGGGATTGGAAGCAGTATAACTCTTGGAACTTGAACTAATTCTTTACAGTGTTATATTTTCATATAGAGAATAATGGAGAGAGTTTATTTTATATTTAAGATTTTATTACAGCCACATAGTAAGGATTTCTGTTTTATTTTGGAACCATATTTGCTTTATAAAAAATATAACATAAAAAGATTAGAAAACAACCACTTCACAATCACTAGGATGGCTATAATCAGACAGGGAGGGAAGGAATAAGTGTTGGCAAGGATGTGGAGAAATTGGAACCATTATACACTGCTGAGGGGAATGTCAAATGGTAAAGTCACTTTGGAAAGCAGTTTGGCAGTTCCTGAAAGGTTAACTATAGAGTTACCATATGACCCAGAAATTCCACTCCTAGGTATATATACCCCAAAGAAATGAAAACCTACATCCACACGAAACTCATACATGAATGTTCACAGTAGCATTATTCATAATAGCCAAAAAGTAGGAACAACCCAAATGTACATCATTTGATAAATGGATAAACAAAGTGAGATATATCCATACAATGGAATATTATTTGGCAATTAAAAAGGAATGATGTGCTAAAACATAGTACAAGAGGAATGAACTTTGAAAACATTATGCTAAGTGAAAGAAGCCAGTCACAAAAAGATCACAAATTATGTGATCCTATTTATATGAAATGTCTGGAATAAGCAAATCTATAGGGACAGAAATTAGATTATTGGTTGCCTAAGGCTAGGGAATTGGGGAGTGGTTAGGATTGGTGACTACTAATGGGTACAGGTTTCTTTGGGGGTTGATAAACATATTCTGAAATTAGATGAGGTGAACATTGCAAAACTGTAAAAATACTAAAAACCATCGAACTGAACACTTCAAATAGGTGGACTTTGTGATATATAAATTACGTCTCAATAAAAATTAGAGAACAAAAACACAAATAATAGTCCTTTTTTTTTCCTGTTTGCTTTTAGAATTGGGTCTAAGCTATTCCTCTAAATAATCTTGCTTATTCTGCAGGAGAAAAGTATTTTTTATCAAAATAAAGACAGAAAATACTGTCTTCATCTACTTGGCAGTATAATGTAGTGGATGTGGGTATCATTGGCCTTGAAATCTGATCAACTAACTGTGTTACTTTGGCAATTAACCTCTCTAAGCCATAGTTTTTAGATCTGTAACATGGAAGTAATACTTCCTACCTCATGGAGTTCGTGTAGAGATGAGATAACATATATAAGGGTCTTAGCCCAGTTCCTAGTGTGTTCAAATTCAACAACTAATTACTCCATAGAGGGAGTACTCCATGGAGGGACTACTATATGCTCAGTAATCATGCTCAATCCATATGCTGTTTAAATCATTATGTGAAACTTTGTTTAATGTGAAGAATATATTTTATACATCTAGAAAGTCATTATTTTATAATATGAAATTGTACATTACAAATGTCCACAAAACAATGCATTAGTCATATTCAAGGGAACAAAAAAACAAGCTATTCTCCTGTCCAATTTTAAAGAAAGGATAACATCTATATATCAATAGAGATGTAAGGAGTATCTTACTATTTATAGCAAATTGCTGAGCAAACCAAAGGAATAGTTGGTCTTTTCAAGAAGCCATCTAGTGGTTTATTTCAGCATTACAGTTATTTATTTTGCAACACAAACAGTTTAATACTTGTTTTTCATAACACTCAGATGAACTTTTAACTGTTCTTAAGACGGACCAAATGCTTAAAAGCCCCTCCATAGAGTCCCATACTGTGATGCTGACAAGGTGAAAATGAAGTTGGTGAGCTCCTCTTACACACCGCCGTGCTCTGTGACAGGTCTTTGACCACGAAGACAAACATGATGCAGTTCTCATTCCCCAGAAGTTCACAGATTAGCGCCCCCAGTTACCTAACGCATAGGTAGGTAGGTAGTAGTATTCTTGACCTTCAACAACATTTTCACTGTTTACCTTTTCTGGCACTAAATACCTCTTACAGCAAAAGAGTAATTTTCTCCCAAGAAGGATTTGTTTAGGATGAACACCATTTTTAATGAAGAAGGAAGATTTACAACTCCATTACCTTCTATTTATATTAGAGAAATAAAACTGTAAAATTAGATGGCAGAGACAGGAAGGTTCTAATTCAGAGGGAGTGGGCCTGGGTGGGACCAGCGTGTCTAAAGGGGCCACAGCTTGACTGCTGTCTCTCTGTATCTCATGCTATTGCTTTTACACTGATTCCTCCAACATCTGGGGCACCAGTCTCAACACTGTCATGTCTACATAACTTTAAACAGTGTTGTGAGGGCTCCAGAATAGCACCTGCTGTCCCTGCTTCAGCCCCAGCTGTGGTCCGGCCCAGGGCCTCCCAGGATTCCTGAAAAAGTTGGAGTAAATCCCAGGGAGGTCTGCCTCGGAATCCCTTTTGCCTTAGACCTTGACAGCACCAAGGGGTTTTGCTTTAGATGCAGGGCACAGGAAGAGTGCTACTAAGTTGCAAAGGACTTTTAGAACCAAAGTAGGTAAGCTGTCCTGCAGACACCCTGCAGCTTACTTTGTATCCAAGTCTAAAGTCAACAAAATACAAAGAACGGCAAGATCAGTGGTTGCCAAGGGTCAGGGTTGGGGGGAGAGGATTGACTGCAAAGGAGCAGGAAGAAACTTTTGGGGTGACGGAAATAGTCTCTATCTTGATTGTGGTGGTGGTTACATGACTGCATGTCTTTGCCAGAATTCATGGTACTGTATGCTTAAAAAGATGAATTTTACTGTATTTTTATTACAAATTTAAAAATATATGAAATGCTATACTCAAAGCCTATTTGGTCTATATAGTGAAAGTCTGAGTAAATTTTTTTAGTGGAGGTTATATTGGCTTTCAACACTGTGTAAATTTCAGGTGTACATTATTATATTTCAGTTTCTGTGTAGACTGCATCATGTTCACCACCAATAGTACAGTTTTTATCCATCACCAGACACATGTGCCTTTTTACCCCTTTTACCCCCCACCTCCCTTTTCCTTTGGTAACCACTAATCTGTTCTCCTTATCTGTTATTTGTTATCTTCCACATATGAGTGAAATCATACAGTATTTGTCTTTCTCTGTCTGACTTATTTTGCTCAGCATAACACCCTCAAGATCCATCCATGTTGTTGCAAATGGCATGATTTTTGTCTTTTTTTATGGCTGACTAGTATTCCATTATATATACACCACATCTTCATTATCCATTCATCTGTTGATGGGCACTTGGGTTGCTTCCACATCTTGGCTATTGTGACTAATGCTGCGATGAGTAATTTTTTTAATGATTTGCCCTTGCTTCTTAAAAATAAAATTCTTCTCAAAATGAAATCACTATCTTGAAGAGGAGGTGTCTGCACCCCCATATTCATTGAAGCATTATTTACAATAGGCAAGACATGGAAGTGTCTATCGACAGGTGAATGGATAAAGAAAATGTGATACACACACACATTGGAATATTATTCAGCCATAAAAAAGGAAATCTTGCCATTTGTGACAACATGGATGGATCTTGAGAACATTATGCTAAGTGAAATAGCACTTAGATGGAGAAGGACAAATACAGTACTTTATGATCTCACCTATATGTGGAATCAAAAAAAATCCAAACTCATAGAAACAGAGAATAGATTGGTGCCATGAACAGAGGAGTTGGGGGCAGGGTGCTTATGGGGGGATGTGTAAATGGGCAAAGGTTGTCAAAAGGTACAAACTTCCAGTTGTAAGATGAATAAATTCTGGAGATCTAATGTACAGCATGGTGACTATAGTTAACAATACTGTATTGTATACTTGAAAGTTGCCAAGACAGTAAATTTTAAAATTTCTCACTATACACACACAAAAATTGTAACTATGTGAGGTGATGGATGTGTTAACTCACCCTATTGTGGTAAACATTTTGCAATATATACATATCAAATCATTGCATTGTATACCTTAAACTTACATGTTATATGTCAATTATATCTCAATAAATCTGGAAAAAATTCTTCTCAAGATCAGTAAAATCATTTATTTTATAAGCTTGTGGATATCATGTTAAAAAAGTAAAATGATTAATAAGAGGAAAGTTTCTAGAATAAAGAAATGAAACACTTGGTTTTGCTAATAATATCTAACAAGCACTATGCTGTAAGCTTTACGTGAATTATCTCATTTAAAGTGTACAGCCCTCTACAGGTTGGTACCACCATTCAAAGGAAATGAGAAGCTTAGAACAGTTAAAACTATAGTCAAGAATCCACAGATGATGAGTGGTAAAGCTAGAACTCAAATCCAGATCACTTAGGCTCCAAAGTGCAAGCTTATTTATTTATTTTATTTTACTTTATTATGTTATTTCTAATCAAGGGAGCACAGTCATTATTTTCTTATGTATTATTATATTGCTGGAATATATTTTGCTAAGAAAGCTCAAAATAACTTGGAAACTGTAGCACAGCATGAGTGAGTTAAAGGAGCAGGGGAGTTTCTAGAAGCACACATTCGTGCTGCTGGCAGAAGGGGCAGAAGAAACTTCGAGCCGAGCCTGGTGTTCTACACCATCACTTGAGAAGGCAGCGTCCTTTTGTTCAGGGAGAAATGACAGGCGCTATCATAATGAATCATGAGCCCCAAAGATATCCAGATATCTTTATAGTCCCTGGAACCTGTGCATGTTGTCTTATATGGCAAAAGGGACTTTGCAGATGTGATGAAGTTAAGGATTTTCAAATGGGGAGAATATCCTGGATTATCCAGGTGGGCCCTGACTGTAATCACAAGGTCCTCATAAGAGGAAGGATGAGGGGGATTTGACACGGAAGAGAAGACCATGTGATTATGGAGGGAAGGACTAGAGTAAAGCGGCCACAGCCAGTGAATGCCGGCAGTCACCAAATACTGGACGAGGCAAGACACCAAATTCTCCCCTCAGAGCCCCCAGAAGGAAACAGCCCTGCCAACATCTTGACTTTTGCCTGGTGAAACTAATTTCAGATTTCTGGCCTCCAAAGGGTAAATCTGTGTTCCTTCCAGCTGCCAAGTTTGTGGTAATTTGTTACAGCAGCCATAGGAAACTAGTACACACTGCGAGAGCCAATTTCTTCAAGATGGACTTGAAACTTCCAGCTTAGCATCAGGGCATCTTTAACAAACAAAAAACAAGCAAACAAACACACGCAAAAAACATGTAATACCAGACTGTACAGGAGATAAGAACTTTCAAAAAGCATTTCCTTGAGTTTCTTGGAGTTATGCAATAGCTAGTCCTGAAAGTTTTCATCCAAGGCAGGTCAGTGTTGGTGTGTTGGATCTGGGCCCACCAAATTTGTTAATTTGTTATAGGAAGGACCACTTTATAATTTTTTTAACACTCATGACATTAGTTATCTGAGCAAAAACATAGACTGGCTCCACAATATTTGGATGACGATATGAAATGACTTTGGAGCAGCATGTCAGAAGTGCTAGTGGTCTGAAGTACATGTCACGGATGTAGAATTTCATTCCAGGGTCATCATTTATCCATTTATGTAACCTGAGGTTCAAGTGCGGACAGGATTTGAACCTGGTTTTAGAGTTTGGACTCACATAATGGGTAAATTACAGGTTACGAAATGAAAGACTTACCACCAACATTTACTGCTATGTGACCTTGGGCAAATCATCTGACCTCAAAGCCTCATCTGTTAAAGGGAAAAATAGTACTTAGCTCAAAGAGTTGTGAGGATGAGGTAAAATAATGCAGGTAAAAAATTTGGCTCAGCCATCAACTGACGAAGGGATAAAGAAGATGTGGTGTATATATACAATGGAATACTACACAGCTATAAAAAAAGACAAAAGCATCCCATTTGCAGCAACATGGATGGGCCTTGAGAGTACTGTGTTAAGCAAAATAAGCCAGACAGAGAAAAACAAATACCATATGATTTCACTCATATGTGGAAGATAAACACATGGATAAAGAGAATAGATTAGTGGTTACTAGAGGGGAACGAGGTGGGGGTTGTGGGCAAAAAGGGGTAAAGGGGCACATATGTATGATGATGGACAAAACCTAGACTATTGGTGGTGAGCACAATGCAGTCTATACAGAAACTGATACATAATAATGTACACTTGAAATTACACAATGTTATAGACCAATATGATCTCACTAAAATGACTGAAAAAAAAAGAATTTGGCTCAGTACTGACTTGATGCGAGTGCTCATAAATCTTAGCTGCCGCTGCTGGTATTGTTGTTCGGGGAAACCATCGCCTCCTCCTGCCCAGGAGAGGTGCTTCAGGGAAGAGTGCCCTCTGGAGCTGGGCGCGGCCAGCTGTCAATCTGGCCCTGCAGTCGGCGGACCACTCCCGCCTGTCATGTGTGTCATTGAGAAACTGTTACCGAGAAATGTGAGGAAAATGTTGTCCCTGCTCATCTGCACAGAGACTTCCAGACCAGTCCTGCCAAGCATCACCCCTGATGACTGCACGGTTCCACTCGGTGCATGGCACCCTCTCCAGGCAGATCTTCTCCGCCTCAGTGGAGGGACCAGAAATGAGATAGTCCTGAATCTAGAAAGCAAGTCCCACTTGGTCTCCAATTCACTTATCTTGACCTGAGAAGAGTTCAACTCTAGGACATGCCAGGCACTCTCTGGATGGGCTTCTGGTCCCTGTTCATAGGATCACAAAACTGTAAAAGCACAAAGGGTGGGTCTTACAAGCTCTCATCCACCTAGCTCCTCATTTTTCAGTTGAGGAGACGGAGGCCCTGAGAACAAGTGACTTGCCCAAGCTCAGACCAGAAGTTGGCATCAGAGCCAGGATTAGATTTCTAATTCCAGTTCCTCATTTGATTTCCTTTTTTTTTTTTTTTTACCGTTCCGTGACCCGCCTTCTATTGCTGATTCAGGTATAACCTCATTACCCTGTGGGGGACTTCAGCCCCAGCATGGGCCAGTAGATGGTGCTTGCCACAGACCCCAGCTCAGGCATGCTGTCTGGAGACGCCCAGCTGTCACATCCTCCCGTGCTCAGTCTTGCTCAGACACCCTCACCGTCCCTTTCCTCTGCCCCATGGACAGCTTTTCTACCAGGTGGGAATACCAGCCTGAAGCGCCTTCATGGCCACAGGGGTCTAGAGTAGAAGTGGGGCTGGGTGAGGAGAGCATAGAACACAAACGCAGTGACTCCAGGATTGCTGCGGACCTAAGTACCACTGGGCCCGGCGGGTTTGTTTGCCAAAAACCCCGAGCCCCTCAGGGAAGGAAATCACCATCTGCCTCTCCACCTTGCTGTCCTTTTAGACCATCAGTCAGGGCCGGGAAGACCTTCCTGCCGAATTGCTCTCACCTACACTGCCAAGTAGTTGGTATGTTTCTATAGGTTAAGAATCCTTGTAATCCTTTAAAATTAGTCCTCTGAGGAGCCCTGTGTTCTCAGACACACAAACTGGTTCTTTCTCTGGTGAGAAGAAGGCAAAACAGCGGAGTCTTGCTTCCCACCTTCCTTCCCAGTGTCAGCATCAGCATCGTGTCTCAGTAACATCTGTTTCCTGTCCGTGGAGGGCCCGAGTGTCTGGGTAAGGAGGTGGCTGAGGTGGGCACAGAGAAGAGAGGTGAGGGTGTTCTGACGACACGCCTCCCGCTTCCCCTCTGAGCACGTGTGCCCAGGCTCAGCCTCCCGCCCGGCAAGCTGGCCGGGGACAAAGATGGCTAGCACGGGAGAAGACCCCTTCTGCGAGCTGGCATTTCTCCTTAAACTTACTCACTGCAATCTTCTATTGCTGCCAGTAAATCTCAATGAGTCATTTCCTCCTGCTTCAGTGACATTCTGCAAACCCCTTTTTCTGAGAAAACGTTGAGTTAATTAAATGTGGAAACTTTGCATTGTGTTGTGTTGCAGGGCATTTCATGATCGAAGGTGTCTAAGATAAAGAAACCTTGAAATCATCCATCTGGACCGTTTCAAAAAGGATGTCACAACCGCCCTGACAGCCAATCTTATTTTCCTAGGGGGATGCTTACTTGTCGGAGTTTCACTGTATTCATAATTACTCCTTTCACCTTTACACAATGGTCTTTTGACAATAATTGCATAACCTTCCTTCTTGGGTTTCTTATTCCTGGCTTGACATCCAAATCTACAGAACTTGAAATTATTGATGCTTTCTAATTTTTAATCATTTTGTGGTTTGTGTAATCTGAGGTTTGAGGAAATTTGGCAATAATAATACCTTGCATTCCACTATTGAAAATGCCATCTTGAGGTCACATATGACTCCCTACTCTCCAAACTCAAAGGTATCTTCCCAGGCTGTCAGTTGACCATTGAAAATGACAAAAGACCCAAAGTAAACCAGCGTCAGCAAACAATGGACAATCTAGCAGGGGGGACTGTAGGCACGGCTGTTTTCAGGGGCTCTACCAACGTGCTGAGAACCCAGTCTCTCTTCATCTCTCCTTCTTGTGCTCTGCGTCGGCTCTGTTCACAGAAGGACTATTTCCCCATGCTGTCTGGACGGCTCCCAGAGCCTCTTGTTTACACCCTCCCGAATTCGAGTCCAGCAGCAAAGCACAAGCTCCTCATCTGCTCAGCCAAGCAAGAGTCTTGGGCTCTGCTCTCACTGAGCACTACTAGTCGGCTTGGGACGGTGCCCATCCCCAAACCCACCAGTGTGGCCGTGAGGATTTCCCGCTGTGACTGGCGAACCTCGGTGAGCAGGTCAGGCCCAGAGTCAGGGATTCCATTAGTTCCACCAAGGCAAGTGTTCTGAGAACACAGGCGGAGGATTTCCCGCCAAAGAAACTCCAGTGACTGTTGCCAGAATAAGGAAGAGAACAGGTGCTGGGACAGCAGCTGCCCACTCTCCAACCTTTCTACAGCATTTGATCTTGGTGCCCTTCTTGAAATCCTGCATCCCTGCCTTCCCTCATACAGTGCTCTCGGATATCCCTTCTCTGCTCCTCCTCTGCCTTCTCTTCTTCCTCCTTCCCTGTGAGGAATGGGGGTCCACAGTTGTCTAGATCTATCCCCCCAGCTTAACTGCATGGAGTTCAGACTCAACTTGCCATCACTTCCTCTGTGCCTTACCCACCCTGTTCCCTCGACCTAGACATCATCCTGCCTTCCACCTCTCACCCCTAGATGTTCACGTCTTCTATATCCTGGTTCAACTCTCTCTGTGAATCTTCCATATCTAATTTTCTCCATGGCAGAAATAAACTCTCCCTTTCCTCTAAACTCTTATTATCCTCTCTCAA
Organism: Tapirus indicus; assembly: GCA_031878705.1. Classification (NCBI taxonomy): domain Eukaryota; kingdom Metazoa; phylum Chordata; class Mammalia; order Perissodactyla; family Tapiridae; genus Tapirus; species Tapirus indicus. The sequence goes on from CM062935.1 coordinate 33,944,613, forward strand.
AGGTAGAAATTTCTGTTTTATATATTCTGTTATATATTGAAATATGTATGTGTGTCACTGTTGGCTCTTAGCTCCTAGAGGGCAAGAATGTTATCTTTATCACTTACTCCTCTATCCAATCCCCTTCCATGGTCAGTCCTTACAAAGCTAGTATTTGTTAAATAAGTCTGTATGGTGCTTCCCATTTTATTAAAGTGCATTCACATCCTTCAGCATATTTGCTTCTCAAAGCAAATCTGGAAGGAAAAAACAAGTATCATCTCAGTTTTATACATGAGAAAACTGAGGAACCAAGAGGATAAAAGATTTCACCTAAAGGCTCTAAGCTAGTTTTGTGGAAAAGCTGGGGGCAAAACCCTAGATCCTTCGAGTTACATTACCTGCTGCTATTTCCCAAGAAAAACTTGCTAGTACATATTATATCATTAAAACCAGGAGAATAGGTGATACTGAATTGTTTTACTTTCAAATAGATTAAATATTTCACTCTGAACTTTCACACTGTGTCTGCCAGTTACTGGGATTATGTGATGATTTGCTCCTCATATAGTGAAAGAATATTTAAAGGAACTCCAGATCAAGTGGTTCTTTCTGGTGTGGGTATTTTCATTGTTGCTACTGGGGCGGTGGTTCTTCAATATCCCTCCCTCCGTCCCTCTCTCTCTCCTGTCCATGTTTTGGGACAAACACTCCTCATCAAGTGAAGGGATGAAGTGGAATTCTTTCCCCAAAGCGCCTTTTCTTATAACGGAAAACAAACATCTCTCACTTTTAAAACCCCAAGATCTTTCCCTTCCAACGACTCAGAGCCCTGGATGTACACCTGGATTCAGGGCGACAGAACATTCGAGGTCTGAACCGAGCTGGTCTGTTCCGTCCCAGCCTTTCGGCGCCAGCCCAGCCCTCCCGGGGGTGGAGCCGCCTTCCGAGGCCAGTTCACAAACCCGGCGGGGACACCTGGGCTGCGGACTTGCCCATCGTTGGTGGCCGGAGCCGGCGTCTGGGGACTGTCCTCGGGGACCGTGCAGGGGGGCGCCCCGGCTAGCCCAGGCCCGCCGCGCGCTCAGCCCGCAGCCCGTGCGCCCCTCGCCATGGCGGCGCCGTCGCGGCTCCTGATCCGCGGGGGGCGCGTGGTCAACGACGACTGCTCGCAAGTGGCGGACGTGCTGGTGGAGGACGGCGTGGTGCGGGCGCTCGGGCGCGACCTGCTGCCCCCCGGGGGCGCGCCCGCCGGGCTGCGGGTCCTCGACGCCGCCGGCAAGCTCGTCCTGCCCGGCGGCATCGACACGCACACGCACATGCAGTTCCCCTTCATGGGCTCACGGTCCATCGACGACTTCTTCCAGGGGACCAAGGTACTCACGCCGCGCGCCCTCCACTCCGGGATGCCCCGCGGGGCCGTCGGGCCACCTCCCCGCTGCCCCAGGGGCCCGAAGCCGAACCCAGCTGGCGCCTGTGCGGCGGGCGGAGGGACAGAGTGGGCGGGAGAGAGCCGCAGCGCTGGAGCGGGTGTAGAGCTGGGATTAAGGTTCCCCACGCTGAGCTCCCTTCTTCTAGATGTCCCTTCTCAGTGGCATCAGCCCGGCTTTCACTAAGCCGGAAGCCCTCTACCCCTCCCTTGGGTAGTTTGACAAGTTTAAGGCAGCCTATTCCATTACTCTTATTTCTCTACACCCAACCCCCCGTTTTCATTGGTGTTCTTAGACTTGAAAGTCTACACATCTTCCATATCTGTAGAATCTTTTCGTTAAGTCGGCACTCCCAGCCTTTCTCCCCATCCTTCATCCCCAGGCAAAACCAAATGAAAAATCCGTTCACCTAGTAGATACCGCCTTGACCTAAAGTGAGCAGTGTGTGGTGGGTGATCCCACCATATCCACAGTCTTTGCCTCCACCCTCCATGAGAAAAAATATTCCGGAAATGGTGTCCCAGCACTCACACTCCACCAAGGTGACCTGGTCCCGTGGGGACATCAAATACAGGTCTTGATTCTTCCTGCTTGAGTCCCTGCAGCTTCGCTGATGGTGTAGGAGGATCGGATCACTGACCCCCAGGTGAGAGAGGCTTGGGTTTCTCTAGATACGAAGGCCAAGAGGCTCAGATCACTGAAAAGAAGCTTAAACGTTTCTCCAAAGCTCCTGAAAACAAGGTGGAGATGAGCAGGCAGCCTTACAGGAGCGTCAAGTTAAAACTCTTCTCTCGGCGCTGGGCCTAAAGGCAAACCCACGTGCCCTCCTTGCATCTTGCGTTTGGGGCCGTAGTTGGAGAAACGGCTCCTTCCACAGTGAAAGAACTGACATCCTTAAAGCCTAAGCTCCTCTCTCAGGGATGTGAGCGAGGTGTTGATGTGTGTGCAACAAATCGGGCTCTTTAGTCCGGGGACAGGCTGTGCAGGCTTTCAAAGCGGTTTTCACGATCTATCGTTTACCCTACCTATTTCTAACGTTTTTTTAAACAGATTTTTTACTCTCCCTTCACCTCCCTCTTCCACGTTCCACAATCCTCTATGATTGACCAGAATGTTTAACAGAAAAAAAGAACTATTTGACGCAGAGATAAGGGTCTGGGGCAGGCTTCTCACATCAACCTTTGGAAAGCTTCCTCTAGTTACTAATTACCAACCTTTAGCATCAGGGCAGTGGTCAAAGTCTCTCATAGGACAGATCATTACTTGTTTTGAAAATTGAATATTCATTTTTCCCTTTTGCTAAAAAAGTGAAATTTGCTCAATTTAATGAACTTATTTTTACATTCTAAACAAAATTTTCAGATAGCAAAGTGATACATGATTATAGAAAATTGGAAAAAATCATAGGAAAGTGGAAAGAAGAAAAATCTTACCCATAATCTCCTACTCAATGACAACCAATGTTTTGGTGTGTTGCCTTTATGCTTTTTAATCTGCTTTATTTTACATAACTGAGAGTGTGTTGTGCATGTGTGTATGAGTGTGTGTGCATACCTGTGTGTAAAATCATATAGCCTGCTGTTTTCAGTCATAATACACACACTTTCTGTTATCACAGACTCATAGTTAACAAAGTTAGTGGCAGAGCATTCCATTGACACCCCCATTTGCCAGGTGGGGAGCAGTTATTTCTGACCATCAGTTGCCAGCCCACTGGCATCATTTCCCCTTCTCTCATCAGGATTCTAGAAGAATCAGCCAAGAGGGATTGGAATGCTGTGGGGGAGGGACATTTCCTTCCTTTCTCAAGATTATCTGTGCGTGTCCCACGGCCCTGGGAGGTGGTTCTTGGTTTTCTATCTGTTCCTTGGCCATTCTGAGATTCCTAGCATGGAGAGATTTACAGTTCCACATTGAGAAGGTGGGTCTTTGTAGCAGACTATGGTCTGTTATCCACAGTTGGAAGGACTTATTGGCCAGCTGATTTTCAAGGCAGTTCTATACTTAAAGGTTGTCAAAACACTAAACAAAAATATGTTCTTCGTGAGGTTAGGATCTTAAGCAAAAAACAACATGGTCAGAGATATTAAGGTCAAAGATTTAGCAAATACTAAATTCATGTTGAATGTTAAACAGTATTCACAAAGGGGCAAAGTTGCAAAAGTCTACTTCAAAATTGGTGGGTTGGAGCCCAGGAGGTAACCGCTCCTAACCCCAGAAATAGATGAGGCTCCATAAAGGGGAAGCAGATGCGTAAATATAGATGAACATGAGCATTAAATTATTGGCCTGAGTTCTGAAAGGAGGGCATTATGGAGTTGTTTTGTCCTCTTTTCTCGAGTCTTCACTATAATTCCCAAGGCAATGTTGGTGGCGTTTCCAGTTTGAGGAAATAAGGACAAAGAAGTCTTTCGTAAATGCTGGTTGTATTATATATTAAACCGGAAAAATGTGTTATTAATACCGTTAAGTGACATTTATTTTATCAAGCACTTGCCTTGTAAAGGCCCTGTGCTAAGCTGTGCATTGTCTTCCAACACCCCCAGGTGCCATTATCCACTCTTTGCAGTTGAGGAAACTGAAACTTAAGTCACTTGCCTAAGGTCACACACCTAGTAAGTGACCAAGTGGCTCTTCAAATTCAGTTGTGCCTGCCATTGCTCAAGCGCTTACCTTTCTGAAATGACTGTTGAAAAAACATCTAATGTTTAGTTTTGTCAGAGCGGCAAGTGATGGATGAAAAAGCTGTGTAAGTTGCAAGCTAATGCAAGATGGCTTTTCTCAAAAATAGAGGCATCCTTGAGAAATACCTTCCCAACACTGGAGGCAGTTAAGGTCATCAAAATAAATACACATCACAGGGAGGAGGTTTGTGAGGCATTTGTACATGCATTTATAGCAGCAGATCTCTAAACGTCCAGAAATGGGTACCTTAAGTACCAAAAGCCGTAAAGTAAAATGATATATTATGCTTTCAGGAGATGGACCCCAAAAGATTAGACCAGTAGCTGTTTGCTTTCTGCATCCACCAGGCTGAGCATTTATAATATCTGACAAATAGAAGGGATACTCTTTGTGGTATTCTATTTACTGTATTGATAACTAGATTGTGATGGAGCCCAATTTTAAAAATGAAATACAGGTCAACCAAAGGTTACATATTTTGTAAATCTAAGTCATGTCAAAGGTTGGTTTAAAGCCTATAATTGATTTACTTAATTACAGGTAAAAGCTTTCTATCTGATGTAACTAATGGAAATAATGTTCTGCTTTAAGGAAATCATATTTCATTTTGTTGGTCTATATTAGAGGTAGAGTGGTCTTCCAATAATTCAATATCCTTGAGGAAAGACAATGGGACGTTTTTATTCAAATGGATATTGTGAATTAGACAAACTTGAAGGAATTATGACTTTGCTTTTACTATATCCTGTGATAAGAGAATGAATTACAAGAGCTCGGCCAGTTTTCAAATACATATATTTATATTCAGACATATATGCAGCTTGGAGCGAGTGGACTCACATTAAAAGCCTGGCAGCATCTGGAGCTGGCAGAAGGATCTTTTTTTTTTTTTTTTCTTTTTAATTGGGAAAACACTCAGAACACTTTTTTTGGTAAAGGACAAGAAGTCCTCAAAATTATCAAGAGAAGAAATTATACTTTGCTCTGGAACTTTTGGGGAAGATGCCATCCAGGTGATTACTATTATACAGCAGTGGAAGGTGCATGATTAAGCCCACATTTATGGTTGTATTTATAGCGCATCCTCACCTCTTGGGAGAGCTGTGCTTCGTAAAACTTGGTTGCAAACCAAATCCTTTTTTCTGGTGCTTGCCAGAGTCCCAAACTGGGCTTCAGACTCTGTGTGCTGACTGTGTGACCTTGGACTAGTCACTTCCTCTCTCGAGGTTGTCAGCATTTCCTTATCTGTGAAACAAGGTGATGGTTAGAATAATTTCAGTCTAAAAATATTTTTGAAAGCAATGAAAAAAATATATATACATCATCCAGGAAAATGGTGGAGCATTTATAGTCGATCCATAGATATTCGTTGAATGAAGAAATTGCTTTTTTTTAAAAAAAGGAAAATATAGAAAAGTATGAAAAAAGAAAAATAATATTTAAATCCCTGTAATTTTAACATTTTTCTTCCTGTCCTTTCAGATTTCTCTTTTGGGACATATAAACATTTACTAAACAATTCTACTAAATTGTGCATCCTCTTTGGAGTCAGGCTTGTTCATTAAACATTCTCCCATGACCTTAACTATTGTTAGAGAACATGATTTGCGTGGCCCCATTATCCTTTCCAAGGCAGAGTTCCAGATCTTTCTCTCTAGTCCTGGTATCTCTTAAGCATCAGGCTTCCATTGCCTGCCTGGGGACATCAAAACCCACATGTCCCAGAAGCACCTGAAACTCAGCATGTTCCAAACCAAATTTGTCCTTCCCTCCAAGTGCACAACCCATTTTTCATCCTCCGTTTCCCAAACCATTAACAGCTCCACTCTCATGTTCTCTATGCTGGACATTTTGGTGGTTTCCAGTTTTCTTTTTTGTTTTTTGTTGCGTGTGTATAGCAATGTTGTGATGTAAATCATTATTCAGATTCTTGGTGATTGGCTTGGAAGTCAGCCCTCAGAGTGAAATGGCCAATGAGAATTAGATACATTGTGTAGGAGTTGAATACATACACCCAGATTGCGCTTCAATTTATGCTTCCACCAGCAATACATTATAATTCCCATTTCACTGCATCCTAGCTAATTATGGACATTGACTTGAAAAAAAAAAACTATGCTGATTTAAAAGGAAAAACATAGAACTTCTTAATGTTTTTAAATGAGCAATTCTTTAATTGCTGGCAATGCTGAGCTTTGAATGCTTTTATGTTCAGCTCTAAGGGTTTATGATTTCCTTCAGTGGCTATTTACTGATTACAAAGTCAATCTTCGCACTAATCAGAGGAAGAAAAAACCCATCTCAAAGAATGTTTTGAAACCACTTGATATTAAATAGGTTTTGGCTCTACTGAGGGTGTTATGTGTTAGGAATCCTTTCACTGAACTTTACAGAATCTAGGACTTGCCTTCTTTCAGTTTTCATACTTGAATTCCCAATGCTTTTCCCTCCCATCGCTTGTTTTCTCCCTCAGTTTTCTGGATTGAGTTTTTTCAATGTCTGACAGTAGTCTAGAAATCAAGGTTTCCTTGATGATACTGTCGAAAAGGAAAAACTTTTCCTCTAACCTCTTACGGTTAGTTGTGGGGGCCTGCAAATTAAACTGACAAAAGACAGATTGGCAAGAGAAAAGATAAATTTTTAAAATTCACATACATTCATGCAAGTTTACAGAAAAATGTAACTCAAGGAGGTGGTTAGAATTTGGGGCTTATATACCACCTTAACAGGGGAAGGGGAGGAGAAGGACACTTATGGAAAAACAAATGACTTCTTGATAGGAGGAGAGGAAGTAGAAAGGGCACTTAGGAGAAAAGGTAAAATGGGTCCTTAGGAGAACAGATAGGAGATATGATAGTTTTGTGACAAGGTCTGTTTAGCTGTGGCACAGGCTTCTAGTCTCAGGTGATTAGAGTCATCTTCCTGGAAGGGAATTTATGACAATTGAATTCTTTGAGGAGGCTCTGCTTTTAGGCAGGTGAAGAAGTTCAGACAAAAAAACCTATTCTCAAATGACTTCAGCTCAAAATGATTTTCATACCACAGTGGCATATTCTAGACCCTTTCGCTGCCATCTAATATGGAATAACCCTAAGCTAAGGATTTTTCAAGTTGATGGTTAGGTTTCATTAATTCAGCCCACAAATATTTCTTGGAAATCCATGAGGTGCCAGCATTGTGGTTGGGGTTATAGAGATAAAAACCATGGTCTTTGTTTTCACTGGCAGAAAAACTAGAGGTCTACGGGTCACCCATTTATCTTGGCTTTGATACTAAATTATATACGGTGGACATTTGGACTTACAGACTTCACTTTGACAATTGTGACTGTTTCTGAGTGGACACTGGAGGCCTGGCATCTTCCCTTTTACAAGTCATCAGTCACAACGGCTTGCATCACCAAGCTGTGCTTCTGAGCAGGTTATTTGGCTAAGAAGTGAGATTTGGCAACTGCCCATCGTCTACTCTTCAACATTGCTTTCTGCTCTTCTTTTCACATGTCAAGTAACAAATTGAGGGAGAACACTTCAATTTTTCAGCATTTTTTTTTTTGCACCTAATAGAGAAATTGCGTATTATAGTGATAGTCACGAATCCCTGAGTCCCAAGGATCTGTTCACACATAAAAGCAAACACCTTAAAAATTAGCTTAATAGAAAACAAAATGTCATCTTTTTTTAAAACAAGATATTATTTGAGGCATAGATATAGAAATAGACTATAATTCTGTTTTGTTAAAAGTCCTAGTTAACATTGATTAGGTAATGGGCTTGAGACAAAACTGAGCATTCAGCTTTCAAATGTACTCAGAATCTACATTCCATATTAACGTTTTCATAGAAGGTTCTAGGAAACTACGTGGCCAGGGTTAGCAATATTTTTGAGACATGAAATCTCACATTAATATTCAACTTTCACAGCTTTCCCATTTTGCTGCTGGAAAAGTGAACCATCATAATTATTCTCTCGTAACTTCTGGGAGAAATTCATTGGTCCCTCTCTTCCTTTCTCCCTTAAACATTTAAGGAATATTGATGTACCAGGCACTGTAACAGGCACAGAGCATACAGAGATGAAACTGCATCAGTTAAATCAAATCTCTGGGGGATGGGATAAAATTTCCCCAGATGACTCAAGCGTGCAGCCAGGGTTAAGAATCAATGGACTAGGTAGAGAAGGGACTGAGGAGGGAAGAGCATAGGTGACATGTCTCTCTGAAGTGGAGGGGAACTCAGAGCTCTCCAAAGAGAGGGAGGGACAGTGTCACTGGAGTGGTATGAATGAGTTGGGAGGGGAATGAGTCAATAGAAAGCTAAGGAGATTACTAAAGTTCAGATCATGCAAGGCTTTGTGGGCTGTGTAATAATTGTTTTTTCTTCATCGTAAGAGCAAAGAAAAGTCAGTGAAAGATTGGATGTGGCTAGTATGGCTGGGAACGAGGCGACCATAAAGATGCTACCGCTTTACTCCAGTCAGAAGATGAGGGTGGCACTGGGCAGTGGAGGTGTGGATGCAGGAAGGGAGGCTACTCGTGGAGTGTCCAGAAGGTTGCCTGGGGGACAAGTGGGGAAGGTCGTTGATGGACTGGATTGGGGATGTAGAGAAGAGAGGTAGACGCCAAGGGTGACTCTTGAGTCTGTGGTTTGCACAGCTGGATGGATGACCACGTGATTACTATTTCAGACTTGGAGAGGTAAGGGGACAAGGGTGGAGAGGCAATGTGGAGAACACCTTTGACAAAGCTGAATGTGCTTCTGGAGTTGGAACATAAATTGGGATCGTGAAGTTTGTTTTCCTAGGTCTTAGTGACCGGGAGAAAACTGAAAGTCAGCCAAGTGTTTTTCTCCCTAAGGCTCCAATGTACTGTTAGATTTCTTTTTGTTTTACTTGGGTTGAGCAGGTCCTGTGACCGATTTTAGTGAAACAAAGTCACTTGTTCCTGGATGAGCTTAGAAATGAAAATTCAGGGACTCCATAAAATGGAAGAAAATGCTTGGGATGCTTTCAATAATGATTTACAACCTAATACACTCTTAAATAAAATCTTGTGCTATGTAATATTATGACCCCACTGTTGGTGAGAGTTTATCTCAGTTTTGTTCTAGCACGTTCACACCTGAGACAGAACATACCGGCTTGCCCCCAAAAGAAGGTTTTAGATAAATTGAATGGTTTTCAAGGGAGAACAGCCAAAGTAATTAGGAGCTGAAAGAATTGATTTACGAGCCAAGATTAGGAAAGGTAAATGCATTTTGTTTGGCTAATTGATAAATAAAAGTGGAGCGGAGTACATCAGCAGTAAAAACAAAGGAAACAATTAGGTTTCCTATAGAAATATGAAAGACACTTTCCTCTTTCACTGGTTCCCCTCCTGTCCCTAACCTCCCTTCATTCTTCAAATGTAAATCCTCATGAACATTTGTGGAGCGAATCTAGAAGCATCTGATATTAAAACCAATCAAACGAATAGTGAAAATATCTAAGGTGGGCTGGGCATGTGGTGTTCTGATCAGTTGGTTTGCTGGATACAGTTGATTATTCCATGGATAATAAGTGTGTGAAGGTGAAAAAACACTATTACAGGGCCCTTCCTTGTAACTCTTTTAGGGGCATATTATTTCAATAGCGATTGTCACAAGGATGAACATCAAGGGAGCTTAATAAAATTGCATTTCTTTGTGAATTTACAATTCACAGCTTGATGGGATTTGTTATGTTTTGTATGGCTTTTGGTTTCCTAAATGCTTGGTTTATTTTACCAGCCTATGCATTCCTCCAAGTAAAGACTCACTGATGACCCTGGGGAACAGGCTGGAAATCAGGCTGGAGATCACACAAAATGGAAGATGGGTAAGGGGGAATGGCCTGCATGGGATTGAGGCCCAGAGTTGAGACTGAATGTAAGACATGCTGCTCAAAGTCATATCTTCTTCCGTGTTACCAATGAGGATTTACCAGCCGTGTGACCTTGGAGAGTCATTTGACATTTCTGACCCTCAACTGTGAAATGAGCAATTCTTGCCTCTCAGGGCTGTAGCGAGGCTTAATTAGATGAGCTGGTGCATATAAGATGCTTAACCCAGGACTGGGCATTTGAAGAAGCCCCTCTTTCAGGAGGCAAATGCCTCCCGGGAGGAGCAGGTCTCCTTCACGCCTTGGTGGGGTCCACTCTAATTGGGATCACAGATTTGCAGCTCTGGCTCGTGGATCCCTGGATCCAGTAGAAAGAAGGAAACATTTCAGATCTTGAAATAATATTTGGGGATTTGAGGTAACTTTGGGCAGCAAAAGGACCCTGGGTGACCAGGGAGACCAGAAGAGACATGAGGAAGAAAGAGCTTCAAAGGAGGCTGGGGCGCAGACAGTGCCTGGTGGCTGTTCGCCCGGGCCCGGGGTAGCAGCTGGGGGTCTTGCAGCTAATGCCCCAGTTGTCTGGAAAAAGACAGGTTCCATTTTTCATCCATTTGCCCATGCTGGTCCAGGCTGTCCTCTCCCATTCACTACAGTTTCTCTAAATTTGTTCCCATTTTGAGGGTGAGGAGAGGGAGAAAGAGTGGGGAGCAGAAACAGAAGAAGAAGAAAGAACAAAAGATAAGTGACTGCTCCTCTCCTCTCTTGCTCCTGCTTAATTAAGGAGGTGGAGAATTTGTGATAAATCCTTATTCAGGAGCTTTCAAATTGTAGCCCCAGGAATTTCGATCTGCTGTAGTTTTAGAAAATGACCCTTTGGCCATCACATCTTCAGTCTGGTAAGAAGGTCATCAACAATCTATGTACTTAATTTATGTAGCATATACATGTATTTGTATCATATCTGTAAAATCTTTTTTCTTCTTATAAAAGTTATGCTTTGTTACAGAAAATTTAGCAAATATTGAAAATAAAATTTAACGAGAGGAAAATTAAAACAACCTATAATCATGTCACCCAGAAACAGCCACTGGCAATGTTTCCTCTTGGCTGGGTACTGTTTGTTTCCCTGTCAGTATGTTCCAGAGCACGGAACTATGACTCAGATTATCACGTCTCACTTGCCTCTCCATGGTCGTGTCCACCAACCTCAGGCCCCCTCTGGCATCCTCTCCAAGGGGACTGCCACATCTTTCTCCTGTCCTTGATCGTCCTTCAGCGTCAGGTCTGCATGTCTTTCTGTCTGTCTGCAAATATACAGAGTGGACTTGTGCCCGAGCACCTCACACTCAGGATGTTGCACACTGAACTCACGCTCCCTCTCCACGCCAGATCTGCTCCTCTCCTCTGTCCCCTCATCTGCCACCCTCAGTCAAAATAGGCTCACAGAGGACTCCCGTCGCCCCTGCAGACAGACAGCCACTGGCCCTGCCTTCCTCCTCTGGGAACCATCACTTTGCACCATCCCTAGATGTCTTAATTCTGCCCTGTACCACTTTCTGCTGAGCTGCTGGCTCGTCCTCATGGCCCTTCCTCAGAGCTTCCCTGTGTCGTTGGCTGTTCCTAAAAGCACACGCTCTGGAGCCTGGTGACCTGCCTTTGTTCCGGTCCTGCCTTTGTCACTCGTGACTGTGAGACTTTGGGCAAGTTGTTTGATGGTGCTGTGTTCAGTTTCCTCAACTCTGAGACGGGGTTAACAAGGGCCAGCTGGTGGCGCAGCGGTTTAGCTCCTGCTCTGGCAGCCCGGGGTTCGCGGGCGCGGATCCCGGGTGCAGACCGACACACTGCTTGTCAGCCACACCGTGGCGGCGTCCCATATAAAGTAGAGGAAGATGGGCACGGATGTTAGCCCAGGGCCAGTCTTCCTCAGCAAAAAGAGGAGGATTGGCAACGGATGTTAGCTCAGGGCTGGTCTTCCTCACACACAAAAAATAAATAAAGTAAAATAAAAATAAAACGGGGTTAACAAAACGACCTGCTGCAATCCTGGTGAGATGATGAGAACGGTGAAAACGTCTAGAACATCAGAGCAGCTCCTGACGCGTAATAAGCACACTCACTACAAGTTAGATATTATCATCCTATTGGCAACTCCACGTGTGCGTCCCAGTGCTGATTTAAATCCAAGCCTCTTCTGGTCTCTGAGTTGATCTTTCCCTCCTCTGAATTCCCTGCGTTCTTTTCCCTGGAATTGCTTAGCAATTTTTACCTCCCATTAGCAATTTCTATACTACCATTTATTATAGAAGTAAACTTGCTACTTGTTATTACAATCTGAATATTTTATATAATTATTTATTCATATTTCCATCTCCCCCTCTAGACTATAAACACCTCGAGGGCAAAATCTTTTCTCTGATTATTTGTGCGTCCTCCCACCCCCCTCACTCCATATAATGGCTTACATAGACTTTTTCTTTGGTAACATTTTTATTAAGATGTACCTCATATATAATACAATTCAGCCATTTAAAGTGTACAGTTCAATGGTTTTTAGTATATTCACAGAGTTGTGCAACCATCACCACAATCAATTTTAGGACATTTTTGTTACCCCCCAAAGAGACCCGGTACCCTTTGGCTATCACCCCTGACTCACTGCAATCCCTCCAGCCCCAGGCAACCGCTATTCTACTTACTGATTCTGTGGATTTGCCCCTTCTGGATGTTTCATGTAAATGGAATCATATAGTATGTGATCTTTTATGACTGGCTTTGTTCACTTAGCATGTTTTTAAGGTTTGTCCATGTTGTAGCATGTATCAGAACTTCATTCTTTTTATTGGCCAAATAATGTTTCACTGTATGAATATACCACACTTTGTTTATCCGTTCATCAGTTGATGGACATTTGGGTTGTTTCCACTGTTTAAAAAATGACTGAAGAAGACAATTTAGGTGATGTAAACTTTAATACCTCACAAAGTGGAGAGTCTGCCTTTGGAGAACCGCAAAATGGGGCAGAAGGCAGGAAGCTTTTATAAGATAAGGAATAAAGAGCAAGGAAGAGAAAAATAGAAAATATCTGATTGGCTGGGGTCACAAGTCAACCTCCTTTGGGGTGAGAAGAAATAAGGTATTAAGTGTGGAGCCCAGAGTTGGCTTGGTGTTTGGGGATTGGCTGACTGAATATACTGCATTTCTGCTCAAGTGGAGCATTTACAAGGACAAGAAAGTCATCTAAGCTTTGGTTTGCTGACATGGCATCCTGGGCAGGAGCAGCTCCATCTTGGGCCTAGAAATTTATTTCAAACCACTTTTTGGCCATTATGAATAACGCTGCTCTGAATATTTGTGTACAAGTTTTTTGTGGACATGCTTTAAAATCTCTTAGATATATACCTGGGAATGGAATTGCTGGGTCATATGATAACTCTACATTTAACTCTCTGAGGAACTGCCAAGCTGTTTTCCAGAGTGGCTGCAGCATTTTATTTATATTTCCACCAGCAGTGTCTCTAGTTTCCCCATAGGCTGCATGTTTTACACTTTTAATATAGAAAGAATGGGAAGAATAGTTCCTTAAGCTTGATTTTCTAGTTCAGTAGACACTAAAAAAGTGCCTTCTTCTAACATTTTAATTAACAGCACTTTCTACAAGACAATGCCCTTCATCCTCGAGGGATGTCTGTGTGGCATTGGAAAGACACTTTAAGATGGAAGAAGGTGGGAAGATTAATCTGCATTCAAATGAAAATACAGAGCCTGAGGAATTTTTTCTAGTATTGTCGTTACACCAATAGGGATTTCTTAAGAAATGCAAATATGTATGGTTTTGCCATAAATAAGGTAATGTTATCTAAAGATAGAGACAAAGTACAGGATCCTGTAAAAAAAAAAGTGAGATTTTTAAAAGCAAAAAGAGTTGGAGTGGGGCCAAGTGACTTAAGGGAAAATAAAAATCTATTGAAGTAAGCAAGAAAGAGGAGGTAGAATAGAGCTAGTATACAGGTGGGACGTGGGAGCACTCGGTGTGTCTGAGGGGCCGTGGGGGGTGGAGGATGGGGGTGCAGTTGGAGGTACCTGGGAGAGAGGCTGGTGGCACACCTTTCTGTGTTGTAACATGACCATGTTTCTGGTGGTGAGATAAGACAATGTACAAAAAGTGGAAAAATGCCTAATTCTAAAGCAGTGTTGCAATGGCTTACGGCACATTATGAGCCGAAGCTTATAAAGCACTTACCGTGAGTCAAATGCTGTATTAAGCACTTTATATACATCACCTCAATTTCATCCTCCTAACAACACTGTGGTTTAGGTACAATTATTGTCCTCACTTTATGGATAAGGAATCAAAGGCACACAGAAGTTAAGAAATTGCTATGTGCACTCCCATGTTCATTGCAGGATTATCCACAATAGCCAAGACATCGTGGAAACAACATAGTGTCCATTGACAGATGAATAATGGATAAAGAAAATGTATATGTATCCATGTATATGTGTATGTAAAATGGAATATTATTCAGTCATGAGAAAGAAGGAAATCTTGCCATTTGCGACAACATGGGTGGACCTTGAGGACATTGTGCTAAGTGAAATAAGCCAGACAGAGAAAGACAGCTACTGTATGATGTCACTTATATGTGGAATCTGAAACATACTCAGAGAACTCAGAGAAACGGAGTAGAGTGGTGGTTGCCAGGGGCTGGGGTGGAGGAAATGGGGAGACCTTGGTCAAAACTTACAAACTTCCAGTTAGATGGTGAATAAATTCTGGGGATCTAATGTAGGCATGGTGAGTCTAGTTAACAATACTGTATTGTATACTTGAAAGTTGCTAACAGGGTAGATCTTAAATGTTCTCTCCACAAAAAAGAAATGGTAGTTATGTGAGGTGATGGAGGTGCTAACTAATGCTACTGTGGTAATCATTTTGCAATATATAAGTCTATCAGATCAACACATTGTACACCTTAAACTCACGCTATAGTATATGTCAATTATACCTCAATAAAGGTGGGAAAAAAATAAAAGCATTCTTTTTTCTTCTGTGCTCAGGAAAACTGAAAATTCACATATTAAAAAAATAGAGGAGGAAATAAAGAAAGAAATTGCTCAGGTACCACAGCTGATAAATGCTGAATCTGAGCGTTGTGCCTGGAGCCAGCCTCTCCAGTGGGTGCCCTGGACCACTGCACATCATACCTTTCTGCCTGTATTTGTTTTCTTCACCTACATTGTTTGAATACAACAGTTAAAAGTACATTAACCACCTTGTTATTTTGGTTTAAATAAAATCAATTTCAATAATTAGTCAAAGACACTTGATTTAGTAACTTAGTTTTTAAATTAGTGGTAATGTAATGTAATATAATATGCCAAGGAGAATGTAAGAGTTGAGGCAGATCATGCGGGGCCTCATAGATCATGTTTAAAAAGTTAAGCTTTCTTCCAGAGCCGTGAGAAGCATTCAGTTTTAAGCTTCGACATCAAGGGGTCACATTTGTGCTTTGGAATACCTCTTTCTGGTTGCAATGAGGAGTTTGCACTGGAGGGAGTGGGAGCAAAACTGGAGACACAAAGATCAAGGTGAGAGATAAGGAGTCTGACCTGAGACCAGAGCAGTGGGGCTGGAGAAAGGGGACAGACAGGAATTCAGGAAAGATTAAGGGGTCACCAGTTGGTTGTGGAGAATGAAGGCAAGGTGGGAATCACATGAGTCTCCCAGGATTCTGAGTGGTTCACAGAATAGCTGGGAAACAATTTACCAAGACTGATTCTAATGAAATGGGATTTTACAATAGTGAATATAGTTTCTTTGAGAAGAAAAATTTTTCAATCTTCTCCATCTTTCCATTTTGGTTTTTCTTTACAGTCCTCATTCTGTTTTCTTTGAGTCAAAGCCATTTTCATTTCATCAGATATGTTGTTCTTTCGACAGAAGCAATTCCAGCAGTTTTACTATTTCCAATGTTAATTTATGGAAAGTCTATTCATGTCCCTCTGGGTCTTTTAAATAGGCAGCATCTTTGTGCAATTTCCCGGACCCTTTGAGTTTGCCCAAGTGCTTGCAAATGCATATTGTTCAAGGAGATAAATGACTTAACTAGAAAATCGATGGCTAACCTGTTGAAACCCTCTTGTGATTCCAGGCTGCCCTGGCAGGAGGCACCACCATGATCATTGATTTTGCCATTCCTCAGAAAGGAGGCTCCCTCCTTGAGGCCTTTGAGACCTGGCGAAGCTGGGCTGATCCCAAAGTCTGCTGCGACTACAGCCTTCATGTGGCGGTGACATGGTGGAGTGACCAGGTGAACCACCTGGGGGTCCAATTTCTTCCTTTTGGTCCCCTAGTCTTTGCTCTGTACAAGATCAAGAAACTGGTAATGTCAAAACATAAGAAACTGGTGACGTTGGTTGCTTCCTGGATGACTGGAAATCAGAATTGGAGGGAAGACTCCATTGTGTTTTCTTTTGTACCTTTTGAATTTTGAGTCCTCTGAAATATTATCAATTTTAAACACTAAAATTAAAAAAAAGATCATATAAAGATGGTGGGATAAATCCTTTATACTCATTCACAATAGCCTTTCCTAATATTTAATTCATGAATTGTAAATACTTTAAATGTAATTTTAAAATGTACGGATCTCCCTTTTTCTCAACATCAACAACTCCAGATTCATTTAAATAGTATTTTTCCTCAGATTAGAACTTCAGTTAGAAATGTTTCACACCAGGAGAAAAACCAAGGAAGGGACAGACTGGGAACATTTTCAAGGCCTTCTCAAGCTGTGTCCTACCTCTGTGCTTTTCCTACACTCTGCTCTGCTAATATCAACACCTGGTCAAATCATTTCACAATAGAGCTTAGCCAGTAACCTTCCATGTCCACTAATTACTTAGGTCATGACAGAAATGATAACATGATTCAGACAGAAAAGACAGTTTTGAGAGATGTCAAAATACATGTTCATTTCTCCCCATAAAAATGTGTATGTGTACTTTTTGGAAGAAATTTTTACTTGTGATTTAAATCAACAACATGTTTTTCCACATTGGACTTAATCCAGAAATCTTTTTACCAGAAAGAGTTCACTAAGGGTGACTTTATTTGAAGTTACCATACAACTTAACGCCCCCACTTCGCCCTAAAAATTGAGCTTTAGACACTAAGTTAATATAAAACAAATAATCGATCTCGAACAGATAGTTCAGCAAACAATAGCAAGGTTTATAGTCCACAGCTTCAGTTAATTTTTCTCCAAAACGCCATTCTAAGTGGTTCATCTGATCTCTTTTGTGCTTTTAGGGTCTTCGTGCTTTTCTTCTTTCCTCTCTCCCTTCCTGCCTTCCTTTCTTCCTCCCTCTCTTATTTTATAAGATAGAGCAAAGTGATGATGTTTTCCCATACCAGTGTTTCTCATGCTTCAATGTGCAAATAGTTACCTGGTGAATATTGTTAAAATAGAGGTTTTGTTTGGTTAGTGTATTATTTTGCTAAAGTTGCTGTAATAAAGAACCACAAACTGGGGAGCTTAAAACAGAAATTTATTGTCTCACAATTCTGAAGGCTAGAAGTTCAAGGTCAAGATTTGGCAGGTTTGGTTCCTTCTGAGGGCCTTGAGGAAGAATCTGCTCCAGGCCTCTCCCCAGCTCCTGGTGGTTTGCTGACGATCTCTGGTGCTCCTTGATTTATAGAGGCGTCACCCTCATCTCTGCCTCCATCTTCACATGACATTCTCCCTGTGCGCATGTCTGTGTCCACATTTCCCCTTTTTATCAACACCAATCATATTGGATTATGGCCCACCCAAATGACATCATCTTAATTAATTACATCTGCAATGCCCCTATTTCTAAATAAAGGTCACATTTGGTTAGGACTTCAACATATGAATTTGGGGGGACACAAGTCAATCCATAACAGTAGGTCTAGGCCAGGGCCTGAGATTCTGCATTCCTAGCAAGCTCCCAGGTGATACTGATGCTGCTGATTGAGGTACCACACTTTGGAGTAGCAAGGCTTAAGCTACTGTGCCTGAGAGCAGTGTGATGGAACTTACCCATGGATGTGGATGACAGGGATGATTTATGAGGTCACCTTCAGAAAGGCTCTTCTACACAGGGAGTAAAAGGTGTTTCATTTGAGCAACGCAGATCATAATCCCCTTTGGGAAGCCCATCGTGTGCATATGTTAACAATGTTTAAAGCATTCTTTTTCTGACTATAAAAATAATATACTCATGGTGGAAAATTTGAAATTATAGAAAAGTAAAAAAAAAAACTGTATCAAGTTCTATATCACTATATCAAATTCTGCCCTTGCTGTTGTCACTTACTATATCTTACAGCTCATCTCATCATTTCGGTGATGACTACTATCAACATGCTACTGTTTTTTTCACTCCTCTCTCTCTATATACATTCATTCATTCATTCGTTCATTCAGCAAGTAGTTATTGTGTGGCCGAGTTCCAGGATATAGCAGGGGACAAACCATACAAAACCCCTGCTCTCCTGGGGCTGAAATTCTAGTGGGGGAGGCAGGCCATCAACAAGTAAATATATGATGTGCCGGGTGATGGTAAGGGAATAAATAGTGATGGAAGTGAGTAACCTAACATGTGATATGGTCATTTTTTAACCTTTGCTGATTCAGTAGAAAAAAAAATTGCACTGTTTTAGTTTGTACTTTTTAATCAGTAGGAAGGTTAACATTTTTTCATATTTATTAGTCATTTGTATTTACTGTTTGAATTGTTGGTAAGATTTTTCACCTGGAATGTTAGGGTTTTTCTTATCAAGTTGAAAGAGCTTTTACCAACCAAGAGCAATAATCCTATGCCTACTATGTATATATTTTTTGTATTTTTGTTTTATATTTTGTTATATTTTTATATATATATATATTGTGTGTGTGCACTTTAAGATATGGAATTTCAAACAATTTTATATGGTCAAATTTTCTGTTTTCCTTTGAAGTTTTTAGTCTTTATTGAGACTGGAATTAGACCTGCAAGGGCAACTACTAAGCCAGTTTTGATCTTAACTTGTCCCTTATCATTGGCGTGATATTGCAATCTACAATAAGAAATACATATTTGGTCTTGGTCCCTGTTTCTGGCACAGAGCTCCTAAAATTCTTGGAATTTTCTAAGTGATGAAAACGGCAAAGGTGTCTTTTGTTATGTTAATGAAGAGACTTTTGGATCCCCCCCTAAGGATAGGGGCTGGTTGCCAGAGGAGCCAACCATGTGATTAGAGGGCTGGAACTTTCAGTCCTACCCCCCAACTTCCAAAGAGTGGAGAGGGGCTGGAGGTTGAGTCCATTACCAGTAGCCAATAATCTAATCAGTCATGCCTATGTAATGAAGCCTCCATAAAAACCCGAAAGGATTGGGTTCAGAGAGCTTCCGAGTTGGTGCACATGTGGAGGTTTGGGAAGAGTGGCATGCTTGGAGAGAGCATGGAAACTCCACGCCCTTCCCCCATACCTTGTCCTACGTATCTCTTCCACATGGATGCTATCTGTATCCTTAATTACATCCTTTTATAGTAAACCAGTAATCCAGTAAGTAAAATGTTCCTCTGAGTTCTGTGAGCCACTCTAGCAAATTAATCAAACCCGAGGAGGGGATCCTTGGAACCTCCAATCTGTAGCCTTCAGTCAGAAGCACAGGTAATTACCTGGGCTTGCAACTGGCATCTGAAAGCGTGAGGGGGGTGCTTCAGGGTGGGGAGTGCAGTCTTGTAGGACAGAACCCTTAACCTGTGGAAACTGAAGTTATCTCCGGATAGGGTGTGTTGGAATTGAGTTGAATCGTAGATACCCAGCTGGTGTCTGCAGAATCGCTTGGTGGTACGGGGAAACTCCCCTCGCCCCCACCCCCGCAACACACACACATTGGAACTGGTGACCGGAACCTTTTAGTTGGCAACCCTGAAGGCTCTCGAGGATTTCGACTGGTCCAGAGTCTCTCACCTCCTAGGAGCTGCCAATGGGTCAAGCTACATCTTCTACTTCCAACATCTGAGAACTCATCCTGTAGATTTCAGATTTGAGCCCAAACCTTTACCTCACGTTAGCTTTGATTCCTTCTAGAGACGTGATTGCTTCTGTTGCTGCCAAATGCCTTTGTTTCCATTTTCTAAACTAATTTCCTCACATTGTGAGATAGATGCTGAGAATTTTATATCTAAGTATAGAAATGAAATACTTTGGGGAAAACTATTAACTCTTTCATGATTTAAAAGTATCATAGCAGCAACAATTCACCAGATGAAATGGGGTCTAACCTGGGGGGAGGATCAGGACCTTAATTGCATTTTTCTGGAACTAAACTGTTGTCCTTATTTTACTTAACTCTCTTCTGAATGCAACATTTTGGAGAATGCTGAAATTATCTTTAAATTAAAGAGTGACATTTTGATGTGGTTGTTCTTTGCTTTTAGGTTAAAGAAGAAATGAAAATCCTGACCCAAGATAAAGGTGTAAACTCTTTCAAGATGTTTATGGCCTATAAAGATCTGTACATGGTGAGAGATGTGGAACTGTATGCGGCCTTCTCTCAGTGCAAGGAAATCGGAGCAGTTGCTCAGGTCCATGCAGAAAACGGAGACCTGATTGCAGAGGTAAGTGTTTGCATTCCAGAGGTTTTACAGAAATGAAAACGGCCATAACTTCAGGTGAAGATGACTGGGCCCAAGTAGGTACACTCATTTAATGCATTGGAAGAATGGAAATCCAGAAACTAATTTTCTGTGACTTGGAAACATTTGACTCGGTTTCCTTGATTCCCTGCTCTGAGTTTTATTCAGGTGGTATATGCGTTTGAATGAGGATTTCCCTTTTCCAAATGAGCTATTAGATCTCAAACATGTTTTATTATAAAAACACAAATATTTTTCTTTGTGTCCCCAGCACTTTTTTTTTCCCCAGTAGCTCAGGCTGCTGGCTCAGAATGCCAATATGTGGACATCAGTGGAATCTGATGACTTAAGAAGTGTATCAGGTAGCTGTTTCAAGTCCCACTCTTTGCAGAAACTGGGTATTAAAATGTGCTCTGGAGGAATCTAGATGATATTTATTTCTCATGTTAGTTCCATTATTAATGCCCAAAGGGTACACCAGCTGCAAGATTTAAAGAGCTGTCTCTTACCCTTTATATTAGCTGATTTTTTCTCTCCCTAGGCTCAGTTCCCATTAAAGTCAGTGAGGTTGAAGCTCAGTGGCCAGGAGGCCATGGGGGATAATGAGAAGGGAGCATGAGCAGTAATCTCAAACAGACCAAGGTTTAAACTTGACTCTTCCACTTCCTAGCTGTGTGATACCAGCAAGTCATTTTAACACTCTGAGTCCTGACTCCCTGCCTTTTTTGTCAGGAAGAAATAACATTCTGGAGAGGGGAATTCACTGGTCTAATATCATTCAGTGGGTTGGGGGAGAGGGCAGTGAAGACTATGATTTAATAAAAAGTAGAACTAACTGCATAATATAATCCCATGAGTCACTTCAACAAGGATCTAATATTGGAGACTAGTTTGTTCTGAACCAATTATAAGTCTTTCTTTTTTAAATTTTTGTGAGGAAGATTAGCCTTGAGCTAACATCAGTTGCCAATCTTCCTGGGTTTTTTTTTTTTTTTTTTGCCGAGGAAGATTGGCCCTGAGCTAACATCTGTGTGAATCTTCCTCTATTGTTTTGTATACGGGATGCCTGCCACAGCATGGCTTGTTGAGGGTGCATAGGTCTGCACCCAGGATCTGAACCTGCGGACCCCGGGCTGCCAAATCAGAGTGTGCAAACTTAACCACAATACTACTTCTCAAAGAATGGTATTGGACGTAACCTCATATCTTTTTCACCTTCTCAATCAAAATAGTTTATTTGTGAAATATGTATATGAAAAATTAACGTATACCATCAGAGTATTAAAATCACTTTTACCAAATACACACACTGTGTATACACACACACGTTTACACACCTATACCTAACAGGTCTAAAAGCCTGGCAGTGTATTTATTTTACCATAAAATAATGACATTTTCATTAGTAAACCTTTCTTGCATGTGTGTATGTTCCTGCTGCCTTTTTAGGGAGCAAAGAAGATGTTGGCCTTGGGGATAACAGGCCCCGAGGGCCACGAGCTGTGCCGCCCGGAAGCGGTGGAGGCTGAGGCCACGCTGAGAGCCATCACCATAGCCAGCGCTGTGAACTGCCCTCTCTACATCGTGCACGTGATGAGCAAGTCAGCAGCAAAGGTGATCGCGGATGCGAGGAGAGATGGTAATTCCAGAGCTCCAAGCTCACTGGTAACTCAGGATTAGCTAAGGCGTGAAGTCAAGTAACTGCATCCTCTGCTTTTGCTTATGAGAAAGTTGCACATGAATCCTCACAACTTTTCTTCCTCCCTTTTTATTAGCATCCTTTCTGTTTTGGTTCATCATGCATGTCTTATTTCTGTCCTCCTTTTTGCTCACCTTCATGACTGCTTCTCTTCCTTCGGATTATTTTTCACCATCTTTGGAACCTCAAGAGATTTCCTGCAGCCGCAAGTCCCCACGCTGACCACCAGCAGCAGCTTGCTTTTTAAACTGATGGCTAAATGCAAACTCTCCAGTTAATTTTTAAAAGGCTTCCCTGTCTCTTAGTCAATCTCCTCTATCCCCCCAGACATGGATCAGGGTAGGGGAGGGCACATGGTAGGTGCTCAGCTAATTTCTTTTGAGTTGAATGGATTTGTCTGATGGCAACTTGGATGTTGGCACAATTGAAGCAATTATGCAAATAGTATTTTCATGACAATTATTTTAAGATTTGAAAACCAAAGTTATTTTTACCCTAAATTGCCTAATTGCCTCAGTTATTTAGTTTAATTTAATATGTAAATATCTTAAAAGAAAGAGAAAAATCTTCTATTTTTGATAAGAATTGGGCAGAGAAATAATTTCATTCATTTGCAAGTATTGATAAAGAAAGGGTGAAAAACGAATAAGGTGCTTTTAATCAATGACTTTAGACCCTCCTGGGATGTGCTAGTAGTTTTTATAGTCTCACTTTTAGGAACCTGGATAATCAGAAATAGTCTTATAAATCATCCTGGATGTTTATTTGTTTGTTTAAACTGAAACTGGCTGCATTTTTATAATATGGATTATACAAACTATGGAAATAGATTTGGGATGTCTATAATTGACAATAAAATAAATTTTTTCAGAAGTGCTTGTTGTTGCATGAAACTTCAACAAGGATTTTGTGCAAGCCGAATGCATTTTTAAAATGTAATCTATCAATATCTTATGTTAAGAGTAAACTCAGTTTCACACAGGAGTTAAAAGGTCTTTACCAACCATTTCTGGTTGCTTTTTCTGCCACATTGATTTCAGAACATAGAGCACAGCACTTCAAAAACGAAAATAATGCTATTTTAAAGTGATAGTATTAGGTTTTTGCCACCAGATGGCGCTGTTGCTAACTGTGAAATTCTATAATTATTTGCTTCGTCAGTCGTGTACCATGTCCTACAGCCTGTCAGTCAGATCCATAATGTCAGAATATGATTTAAGAAACAGCAAAATCAGCAGAAATGGGCAATCTTAATCCACCAGCAAGCTACAATTTTGACAGTTCTGTCAGGAAACAGTTTATTGATCTTGGGTATTTATTTTGCATTGGGATAAAATTCCATTAGGTGCAAAGTAAAAATCCAGGGAAGGTTTTAGAATACAAATCATAGGCAGAAAAACATTAAACTTAAGTATGGGCATTTTAACTTTATTTAAAATTTTTATTTTACTTTTTGAATATGTAAAACATTTACATGGTCCAGAAATCAAAATTATATATTAAAAAATGTGTTCTCAGAGAAGTTTTATTCCTTCCCTAGCTTCTTTATTCCACAACCCATAAGTAATTATTTCTATTAATTTATTTTTGGCCTACCTATATAGTGTTTCTCTTTACAAAAACAGAATATATGTATCTTCTTCCTTCTCTTTCTTTCCTACATGAAAGGTAAAATACTATACGTAATGTTCTGTAGCTT
Organism: Tapirus indicus; assembly: GCA_031878705.1. Classification (NCBI taxonomy): domain Eukaryota; kingdom Metazoa; phylum Chordata; class Mammalia; order Perissodactyla; family Tapiridae; genus Tapirus; species Tapirus indicus. The sequence goes on from CM062935.1 coordinate 33,968,612, forward strand.
GCTTTTTTTCTACTTGAAAATGTGTCCTAGGGGCCGCCCGGTGGCGCAGCGGTTTAGTCCGCGCTTGGCAGCCGGGGGTTCGCAGGTTCGGATCCTGCGCGCCCGCCGATGCACTGCCTGTCAGCCACGCCGTGGCGGCGTCCCATATAAAGTAGAGGAAGGTGGGCACGGATGTTAGCCCAGGGCCGGTCTTCCTCAGCAAAAAGAGGAGGATTGGATGGATGTTAGCTCAGGGCTGGTCTTCCTCACAAAAATATATATATATATAAAAATAAAAAAATAAATAAAATAAATATATAAGAAAATGTGTCCTAAAGATCAGCTCATATTAGGTATTGAGAGTTTCCTCATTCTTTTCTACAGCTAGTCCCCTACTGATGGATGTTTGTGTTGTTTCCAATCTTCAGCTGTTACGAGTAAAACCGTAGCGACGGCCTTATGCGTATGCTATTTCATATGTGGAAGGTGTATTAGTTTTCTATTGCTGCTGTAATAAATTATTACAAACTTAGTGGCTTAAAACAACACAAATTTATTATCTTATAGTTCTGAAAGTCAAAAGGCTGACACAGGTCTCACTGGGCTAAAACCAAGGTGTCAGCAGGGCTGTGTTCCTTTCTGGAAGCTCTGGGGGGAATCCCTTGTCTTTTCCAGCTTCTAGAGACCTCCTTGGTTCATGTCCCCTTCCTCCACCTTCAAAGCTAGAGATGGTGGGTTGAGAACTTTGCAGTATTCTGCTCTCCTCTTCTGCCTCTGTCTTCTCCTTTAAGGACCCGGGGTTACATTGAGCCCACCTGATTAATCCAGGGTAATCACCCCATCTCAAGTCCTTGATTTAATGAGATCTGTGAAATCCCTTCTGCCATGTAGGGTAACGTATTCACAGATTATGGGGATTAGGATGTGGACATCTTTGGGGCACCATTCTTCTGCCTACCACAAGACGGTATCCTCAGGGTAGAGTCCCAGATGTGGGACTGCTGATTCAAACGGTAAATGCATATGTGCTTTTTGGATATTGCTAAATTTCTTTCCAAAGGGATTGTAAATTTGGAATATTTAAAATGTCACCCCAAATGTTCTAGTTGAGTCAGACTTACTGTAATGACACTTGTGAAAATGCTCTAATGCTCAATTGTCAAAGAAGCAGCAGAGCTCTAGAATTAATTAGCATGAGAGATTTCCTTCCCCAGCATGTGATCATGGCACATGATCAGGCAGGAACCAGAAGGGAGCAGGGGGAGGGTTGGACATAAACAGTGCCAAACCATTCCCATGGTGACAGCATCATCAGGCAACCCAAGGACTGATGCCTGGGGGGTACAGAGTGACAAGAGCTGGTGGGTCACACTGATGTTTTACAGAAGATTCATCTACACTGTCTGCACTCATTTATTATCTAACCTAATTTCTCAACATAAAAGAGCAATGCAAATGTATTAAATATTATCTTGTTTAAATAAGAAACAATTCAGCCTTACAGATTTATAATATGAATATTTCCAATCTGTCAATATCTTTGCCAGCCCATTCTATCTCTAGGGCCTTGCCATTCAGAGTGTGGTCCTGAGAATGCAGCCTCAACATCTCCTGAGAGCTCATTAGAACTGCAGAGCCTTGGATCCCATCCCAGACTCGGTGAATCAGAACGCGCCCTTGTAACTAGAACCCCAGGTGATTCATATGCATATTAAAGTTTGAGAAGCGCTGCTCCAGGAGGCACAAAAGATATCCAGTTATTAATTGTCTTTATTGCAGTGGCCTAGAAATACAATGCTATTAAGTGAGATTTTATTGTTCAATTGCCAGCTATATACCCAGAAGAGAGAAACATGAGAGATAGTGATTATAACAACCAACAGTGTTGAAGGCTTAATATGTGCCTGGCACATATTTTAATATATCTTATCTCATTTCAGGTTTTATTATATATTATCTCATCAATGCATTTTAATTTACATTGTCTTTTAAAATGTCATAACAATGCTTCAAACTAAGTAGTATCACTGTTTTGTGACTGATGAAATCGAGACTTGGGAATGTTTGGTAAATTAAGCCCAAGATCACTTTACTAGTTAAGTGTTAAATGTAGAATTCAAGTCCAAGTCCATCTGACCCCAAAGCCCCAGTTTTTTCCATTACTCTCCACTCTGTTCAAGGGGAAATTGACTTACAGAATTGAGAAATGCAGATATCAAATTTATACCTAATGGGGTTTTTTTTGCCTTACATTTAAAAAATTTAAAACATTATCATTTTGTTATTTTTTATCATTATTAAAAGAAAAATGTGCAAAGAATAGAAATGATCAAAAATGTATTAAATGGAAAGCAAACATCTTCTATCTCCCTCAACACAGTCCTTGGAACTAGAGATTTTTAACTATATCTGTCTTAAGTTTTTTGGTGGTTATCTCCAAAATTCTAAACCATTGTTTTGTAAGTAGTGACTTATAATTTTTGACAGTATCACTTGACTCTCAACTATGAAAAATGAGCAATTTAGCTCATGTAAATCTTACCTCTCACCTCCTGGGTTTTGCTAATAATAATTGTCACTTCAAATAATGTACTTGAATTTATGTGTTTTGGCTATCATTTTTAGTGGTATCTCTTCGTTCTTTACTAGGTCGGAAATGAATTTAGAGGCTCTGCAGCGCCCTCTCTGCCTCCTCCTGACTTCTGTCAGCTGTAGTATCATCTTTACTGGTCGGGGATTACCGCAGTTTCGGCTCTGTAACTACGATTAGGTCTTCCATGCTTTGTCTATAGGTTAAGCCTAAAATTTAGAACTGTGACAATGTAAGACTGTGGAAATATTCTTCTCTGTAGAAACAATTAGTGAGAAGAGAACCTCAGAGAAATTTATATCAGTACCTGGAGTGCAAGCTGGTGTCATTCAAATTAACTCTTGGAGAAGCAATTGCCAAGTGTCAGGGTCAAGAGAGTTTCCTTTCCTACACTCCAGTAAGGTTAAAAGCAGGCCGTATTTTAGTTTGCTACCTAATTAGACCGTTATTGTCTTGTAAAGTTTTTTTTTCTCTTGGAAGTTTTCCAATTAGCTCTTTTTAAAATAGGTTCAGAAAAGAAACATGTGCCTTCTTTACCATATCGTGAAGATTTTCCAGCTTCTTCCTCATACTTTCCAAGATTTTCCAGCTTCTTCATCAGACATTCTGTTGAATGAGATCAGCTCTTCTTACAGAGATTCTTTTTAGAAGGAGAATATTTTGACTTTGTGTTTTCTTTTTGATGGTTACTTTCCAAGCCTGCTGTAGAGATGTCATCCTGGGATTTCTTTTCACAGCATCCTAGGTTGGATATACTGTTTCTTGTTTCCCTATCTCCCCTTTTCTTGAATGCTCTTGAAGATTCTCAGGTAATTTTTAAAGGAAGAGTGTTGGAAGGTAAATTTTCTGATTCCTTGTCCTCAAGCTTGTTTGGCAACTTGAATGGGCCTAGAATTCTAGGTTCAGAATGATTTCCTTCTGAATTATAAGGGTACCATTTCACTCTTTTCTGGCAGTCAGTGTTACTGATGAACAGGCAAGTGCCAATAAAATTCTTGTCCTTTGTCACTAACTTTTTTCACCATCTGGAAGATTTTTATTTTTCCTCTTCATTTTAGAAATCCAGAAATTTCATTAAGAATATGTTTAGCAGTACACCTTTTAAAAATTCGCCTTCATGTCCAGAGGCCTGTTTCAACCTGAAGACTGATCTTTGATTCTGAACATTTTTCTTCTATTATTTCCTTCTTATTAATTTTCTCTGTTCCTTCTCCTGGAACCTTCCCCATCAGACCTCTGGAATTATTCCTCCATGTCTTTTAATTATTTTTAACTTAAAAAAAATGTGAAGTTTTTGCTCTGCTTTCTAGAAAAGGTTTTTGTTTACTTCTTCTGCCCTTCTAATAAACATTTGTTTTGATAATCCTATTTTTATTTCCAAGAAAAATCTTTTGTTTTCTGATAGCTCTTTTTTTCCACTGTTGCTTTTTTTTCATATTTTAATGGATATACTATCTTCTTGATCTCTTTAAGAATACTAATGAAGATTTTTAACAAGTTTTCTGTTTCCAGATTATCTCTATTTCTTGCTGAGTCAGTTTTTCCTGTTTTTTGTTTTTTTTTTTTTTAACATTGTGGCCCTTCTTTTTGTGTTTGTTTTTTCTTCAAGTGTCTGGTGATCCTGGACTGTCCGTATTCATGACTGGACAGTTCAGGTGATTAGACTAGGGAGCTGGTGTGGATTTCCTCTGCTGCTGTTTCCTGAGCAGGCCCCGGCCTGACTGAGACCTTCGTGAATGTAGGTGGGGCATGGTCACTGGTAAGCTTCAGTTTCAGGTGTGAAGGCTTCACTCTGTAGCATCAACATCACCTTAGGAAGAATCGTTCCCCAGGCAGAGGTGAGGGTGGGTGCTAACTGCCCCCACTTGTCCTTTTCTCCTCACTTTAACTGCCCTTTCCACCCTAGGAAGAATGTTCTGCTCTGAACACTGTCTGCTCCTTTGAGTTCAAGTGTAGCTCCCTCTACTTTCCTTTATTAGATGTTGCCATCCCGTCTGCTTTCTGTCTTCCTAAAATCTGTCAGAACCTCTGGTCAGCCACGATTCCTCTTTCATTCTCAACACAGCTGTGGATATTGTTCATCTTTTGTCTGTCTTCACCAGGGTTTTGATATAAACTGGGAAGGAAGAGACGGGAATGCATGTCCAGTCCACCAACTTTGATTTGGAGCCTGAGGTTTCCCTTAGTTCTTACCCTGATATTTCCTTTTAGCATTCAGCATCTGCGATAAAAAGTAAAAAGCAGGTTACAGGAAAAAGAATAAAACATTCACGTTCAAGCCATTAAAAACCAAGTTGCTTTTGACAGTTTGCAAGGAATTTCAATTTCATGCTTATTTTAAGTCTTAGCTGGTCTAAGTTGAGTAACTAGAACTAGGTTAGTTTACATCCTTCCTGTGAGAAGCCACTTTTACAAAAATGACGCAAGGGAATCAGAAGGCTGCGCCTTGGGTGTTATCCTTTCCTTCCAGAAGCAGAATCTGCCTCCCTTGCTGCAAACCCTAAGTGTAAAGTGGGACAAACCAGCTGTAATTGTGTCTCATATGGAAGTTCCAGTCTGCCCAGCCCAGACCTCTTTCACTCACCACAGTCTAGTCTTTGTCCAAATACTATAAGTGTCAATATGTGCCATTGGCTTCAGTGACACTTGTTATTTTGGTTTGAGTAGCTTTAGTTATACATGTTTCTTTTCTGCCATGTATTGGCATATGGAATTATTAATAGTCTTTTAAAAAATACATTACTCACCACTCCTCCTCACCTCCCAATAGAACTTGCATGCACATCGATACATGGATTTGCTATTTTTCTGGTACTTTGCTTAGAATGGTGGTGATTTGTCTCAGCAACTTGATGCTCTACTTGCTATGTATCTGTTATAATTTGTTTTGCAATTATGACTGAAATTTTGAAAGATTTTTTTTCCAGTTTAACTTGTCTTAATAAAGTTCAACTCTATTTTTATATTCATATTCCTGTCTTTTGGGTATAAATATGACTCTCATTTGAACTTACTAATAAAATGTTTTCTTTATATTTTTCATAAAAAAACAAGTTATTGGACACCAAATAGATGGTAGGCACTGTGTTCTAGGTACTGGAGTTGCAAAGATTATTAAGATAGTTTGGTTCTCAGGTAACTTACAGTCAACTGGGCTCCATTGTGGTTGGGTGTTTGTTTGATTTGGTTTGATTTGGGTTTTGGTTTTCCTTACTGGAGAAAGCTTCATTTTCCAGGTTTATTGCTGTAAAACATAAACTTCTCTTACAGAGAGGTTTTAGATGTCCTATTTTCTGCCCCATATGTTCCTCTTGTGTTTGGGGAATAAGGAGGAGAAGGGTCCACCCAGTGGTCATTCTCTTCCCATGCGGTCATGCTGACCACTGCTTGTTAGGGCTGAATAGAGTAAACCAAATCTCCTTCACACAAGTGTGATGACCTGATGCTTGGTAACCAGTGCTGTTCCTAACAGAGGATTAATGTGTGGCTGAGTCAAGTGGATTTGAATATCGGGCTTTCCTTTTTCTTTCTTGTACATGATCATCTGAACACTCCCTTTGTCCTTTAAATTTAGAACAAGAGAATTTAGCTTATGCCCAACTGCAAACTAGTTGAAAACTGGCCATTTAAAAGCATTTTAAAAGTAGAATGGTGTACCCATAAGGAAACTGACGTTTGCAGAATGGATTAGTTTGCCGAGGCTGCTATAACAAGCTACCACAGACTAGGTGGCTTGAATAGCAGAAACTTATTTTCTCACAATTCTGGAGGACATTGTGATCCATGTCATAGATGAGAAAAACTGAGACTAAGAGCAAGGACTCATCTTGCAAAAGGTCATCGACTAAAAAGTAGCAAAATCAAGATTTGAATCTAAATCTGTGTGATCTACTCTGTTATGCTGCTTCTGTGTATTTTCCTTCTCAATTATTTTCTTCCTTATAAATGTAATATTTTTAATTGAAACAGAGCCCAGGAAGGTTCTACTCTATCCTTCTAGCTAGGAAAAACTATTTTTATAAATGTGCTTTTGCTTTCTGTTTGGCAGCCAGTGCTTCCACTCCTGGGCCCCCATGCCAGCTTCTCTGCATCTTTCAACCTTCTCTAGCAGATCCAGTGACTCGGTTAACTGCTGCTCCCAAATCCAGACAAGGTGTTAACATCCACTCCATTACTTTCATTTAATAAATGAGTAGTCTGGTTGGGAGGAGTTTGGATTGGTTTGATGTGCTTCATTATTTGGAAATCTTTAGAATCTCTCCAAGGGCAAAACTCCTGTAAGTGAGAGATCGCATCATACGAGAAAGAAGGACGGAATGTGAATGGGTGGACAGGGTACAAAATAATGTGAACCTTGCTGAGACAGTGGAAGGAGATTAATGATGAAGATGTACTGTCTCCCAAGAGTTGTTGAAACCATCTGGTCTTGAGTGGAATCAGGAAAGAACCAGACTAGGACAGATGTAGCACTTTTCATTACCAACCTGCTAAACGTAGTAAATGAAACCAGTAAGTGAAATTGGAAAATTCTTCAGGCACATCCACAAATATCTTGTGGTTGACTTAAACATTTAAAAATATGCGCTTTTTACCAAGAAATGAAAAATAACGCTTTTCCTAGTAACATAGTGCATATGATTATATGCATCAGAGTACTGGGGTTCTGATTCTAGTGTACCACTTACTACCCAGGTGTATTGGGCAAATTAGTCTCATTGAACATCAGCTTGTTTATCTGTCAAACCAGCATGAACGTTGCTGTGAAGGTAAAATGAGATATGACCTTCAAGCTGTATTTGCAAACTATAGAGTGCTATACTTATGTTAGCTCTTTTTATTATTACTTTATTTTTGGCCCAAATCTAACAGAACCCACAATTATGCTGAATTATCTAGTTTGATTCTCCAACTTACGGATTATCCAGATTCCTTGTTTTCCTTCCCCTATTTACTCTTGCATGCTGTTTAGTTCTTTGAAAATGTCTTAGAACCATTGTGAAATAGGGGGAAGAGTAGTTAGAAATTTTTACTTTTTCATTAAAAAAATTTTTGTTTTTTTGATATTTACAGATGCCAAATGAGGAGACAGTTGAAAATAGCCCAGTTAACGAAGAGTTTGTTGTATATACCAAAAAAGTGGCCTGTCACATTTTAAAAGCACTAAGGCCTTCTGAGGAAATTACCTGTCATCTGTTTCAAAACTGTCCTGGCAGACTCCTGGGTAGATGCTGACACTTTTAATTTTTCCTGAGAGCTATTAAAATGGTAGAACTTTTGGAACCGTATTCCCGTATCACCTTGACGGGCCAAATGATTGAATAGAACGTGTGATAAGAATCTTTCCTCTATGATGAAGCACCACAGAAAACCCTGAGTTGGCAATTTGTGAAGTGATTGCAGATCAAGTCTCTGAGTTTCTCATTGTCCAAGTGTCTATAAGAAGTTCTCTTGGAATAGGAAGGTCTCTTCACATCTGCAAATAAAATATCGTGTCCCTCCTGTTATCTCACCAGTAAATAGTACATTACCTTTTAGCTCACATTAAAAATGATTGCTTCTAGGGGCCAGCCCAGTGGCATAGCAGTTAAGTTCACGCGCTCAGCTTCCGCAGCCCAGGGTTGGCAGGTTTGGATCCCGGGCGCGGACTGACGCACTGCTTGTCAGGCCATGCTGTGGCGGCGTCCCATATAAAGTGGAGGAAGATGGGCACAGATGTTAGCCCAGGGCCAGTCTTCCTCAGCAAAAAGAGGAGTATTGGCAATGGATGTTAGCTCAGGGCTGATCTTCCTCACACAAAAAAAGATTGCTTCTCATTCTACACATCAGAATGAGCTAGTAGCAGTATTTCCTCTTTTCTGGGACTAGGACCCCAAGAAACAGGAGGGGGATGGTATTCACTTAGGGTAAGTGCATAGTGAAGGCAAAGGATCTTAGCAGCGGCGAAGTCTTTGGGGGATGACTTTTATTGACCACAGTCTGATACTTGATTACTTAAGATGTGAAGTTTCTTAGGCTTCAATACGCCTTGCTTTCATGGTTTTTCAAATTTCTAAGCGAGCTGGAGGAAGGTGGCTAGTTTGGGGAAGAAATGATCTGTGAAATAATAGGGTGCTACATTCCAATTTAATATGACTCAGACAGCTGGTGGCCATCCACTGTCAGTACTCTCAGAGGAAATTAGTTAATTTCAGCTATATATCAGGATTTTAACTAAAATCTGGCATCTGATTAACCAGAGTGAACTAATTTGGTGTGCCAGCATCTCTTTTCTGTGCACTCTCCTTTATGACTGCGTGGATATGATCAGGTTGATGCCAGTGAATCTATTATTCTGACAAATGCTAATCAGAGATAGGATTCTGATTTTAAATTCAAATTCACTATGCACTATTAACTTTTCTAACATTGTGTGCTTTTGATGGCCTCATTTGCATGATTTTTTAAATATGCATTTCTGGCTGCAATTTTATCTGCATGTTCTTTTATTTAATATGAGTTTTTAGACTTTTTTTTTCTTAAGAGTGTGAAAAGATTATCCATCTATTTGCAGCAGGGATGTACCATGGTTGAACTCCATATGACCATATGATAATTGCCATCAAGGTACTATAGCATGGAGGTTAGGACCACTGGAGTCAAAATGTCTGCATTCAAATCCCACTCCTCCACTCCTTCTATGTTGAGTGCATGTAACCTAACTGTAGAGAAGTTATTTAACCCCATAAGCTTTATCCTCCTCTTTTAATGGAGAGGATACTAGCATTTACCAGATACGGTTTTTGAGAAGATTGCATTAGAATGGCACATGTATCAGCCAGCTTTCGCTAAGTTATGCTGCAGTAACAAATGGATCTAAAATATCAATGGCTTTCAACTACAAAGATTTACTTCTCATTGATATGCATGTCCATCATGGGTTGGCTCTGCCTCTGGTCCTTATTGTCTTCATTCTGAAATACAACTGAAGGAACAGCTTCTATCAGTTTCATGACAGAGGGAAAATGGGGATGGCAGAACTCATTGTGGTTTTAACAACTCCTGCTCGGAAGCAGCACATGTCACTTCTACTCATATTTAATTGGTCAAAGTAAGCCATGTGGCCAAGGCTCACATCAGTGAGTGGGTACAGTCATCTACTACAACATGCAATGCACATTGACTCAAACTCAATCAACAGTTTTGATTTTTAAATCCTGTTCATAAAAGGTAAATTATAGTTTGGGATTCACATTGTCCTTTTCTAGGACAGAGAAGACTAATATTTATGTGTTTGTCAGACAGTTCTCTTAAGAGCAAATTAAGGTGCTGAGTGCTTCCTTTGAACTTTCCAGGGAAGGTGGTCTATGGAGAACCCATAGCGGCAAGTCTTGGCACTGATGGTACTCACTACTGGAATAAAGAATGGCGCCACGCAGCCCACCATGTTATGGGTCCACCCCTGCGACCAGACCCTTCAACGCCCAACTTCCTTATGAATCTATTGGCTAAGTAATCATTTAGCAGATGATTGTGAAGTGTTTTGTCAAAATAAGGTGTGTTATGAGTCTCAGGTTGAGGGTAGGAGATCTTGTCCTACCATCTGGACCTTCCATTGACCTCCTGTTCGACTTGACCTATTCCGTTCTATTCCTATTCCTATTCCATTCTACTTGACCTGACAGGCACTGGGAGGCCCTCATCTGGAGACCAAAAAGCATTTGCTTAATTATTTTGTGATATAGTGTTAAAACCTTTCCTAGACACAGAGAAATCAGATTGTTTCTACCGAAATTTTACTCATTTCTGATTTTTCCCTTCTCTTTTCTATCTACTATTGCCTACAGCCAGGTCCCTTAATTATGCCTTATTTTTATCATTCAGAATATTCTTGAATTTTTTTCTGTGCTGATGTAACCTGGGAACCAGATGTGCCTGTTGTGTAGGTACAATGGGTTATGATCTAGGGCAGAGCTCCTGTAGGAGTGAAAGGCAAAATCCTGCCCTTGAGTGGGTTATCCTCATGAAAAGCTATCCAAGCTATTTTCAGAGATGCAACTTTCTGGGACGTTTTGATCATTTTTCTTGAGAATTACACCATTCCTGGACATCTTGACACTTCCATTCACAGATACTCAGATCCATGTTAAAGAGCTTTTCACAACAGACTGTGCAAGAGATCACTTGCCCTTTCCTCTCAGCCTCCTTCCTCCTTCACACTTCTACATCCCTGAGATTATTCACAAGTCAGAGTAAGATTCCTGTTGCTGGTGACATCAATATCCTCTGCCAATTTCACATCTCTGCTCATCCCAAAGTTGCCATTTGGCCAGGGGCTGCCTCTGTTCATGTGGATCACCATGGTTCATCTTCATGTAGTACTCTAATTTTCACTTACATTATTGCCAGTGATCCCAAAATAATCATCATCAAGTACATATAATTATCAATTTCTAGATGAGAAACTGAACGTTGGACAAGCTGATAATCCCAGAACCACTAAGTGGTGGAGCTAAGCCTAGAACCTATCATCATGCTTCTTGTAAGAATATTATTCTTCAAAAGTGCTTTCTAGACTAGAGATGGGGATGGGTGAAATATGTACTTGAAAAAGCTACTCATTCTCCCTTGCAGTTTTCTGACTTTCAGTTGGGAAGGGGGTCAGAAGATTAGGAAAGGTAGTGGTAGTTTCCTCCTGACATATTCTATCTACTTACACCCATCATTGTCATGTGTTTTTCTTTTATAGTGATGATCTAACCACAACAGGGACTGACCACTGCACTTTCAACACCTGCCAGAAAGCTCTTGGGAAGGATGATTTTACTAAGATTCCCAATGGAGTGAATGGTGTTGAGGACCGGATGTCACTGATATGGGAAAAAGGCGTGGTGAGTTTCACAGGATCCAGCCTGTTTTGCCTAATTCTTCAGCAAGGATCTGGCCCATTTTAGGACCAGAGGACCACAAACCTTCACAGAGAAGCTTTTTGATTGTTTTTATTAGAATGGAGACTGGGAGTGCAACACCATCACCACCATCACCCATCCTCCAGGATAATATCAGCAAAGAAATAATTTTCTTCTCTGCATAGTTTAGCTTAGAGGATGCATTGTACCATTTTGCAGACAGTAGGGGATGAATTTAAATTGGGTACCGAAAGAATTATTCTTGAAGCCTTTGAAATGTTATAGTCCTTCTACTTGATTTCTTGTGTTCTTGAATCCCAGTTCCTCATATGTCACTGGCATAAATACCTGGAATGACTGAAAATACATGAAGGATTTTTATTATGTTTGTATCTCCTTTTCATGAAATCTTTGTACATGTCCCTTTTTAAGAAAGCTTGGATATCATATTTTAAAAACTTCTATATGAGGTCACATAAATAATAATCCAAAGTCTAGAAAAAGACTTTCCATGATTTAAAAACTTCTCCCTGAGAATGGAGGAGAATAAAATGGCTAAATAATTCACATGTTATCCTATCCAGCCAGTTGGCATGTGTAGTTGTAAAGATCAGCAGCTGGAGACTTGCTGGGCTAGACCTGAGGTCCCCATTGACATGCCATTCTCACCCATCTCTCAGAAACCCTCCCTTAGATGACACAATCATATCTCACACCTCAGAATCCCCTACACATACCACATACTTCTAACTCTAATTATTTACCAGGTCTTGCCAATTTTATTTCCAAAATCCCTCCTATTTCTATCATCGTGTCTACCACTCTAGTTTGAGGCCCATCTCCTGTTTGGACCATTGCAGTAGTCTCATAGCTGGTGCCTCTGCCTCCAGTCTCTCACTTGCTGCAATCTATTCTATACTCCAGTACCAGAGTCACCTTTCAAAAATGAAGCTCTGTTCATACTGCTTTCCTCTCTAAAACCCTTCAATTTTCTCCATTACTTATGGGATGATATTTGAACAATTAATTTACATGTAAAGATCTTCAGAACATCTCTATAGCCCTGTCTTCTGCTAATCATCCCCTTCACCCCCTTTTCCTCTACCCTAACTCTAAGTATCCCAGATGACTTCTCTTCTCTTTCTCTTTGCTTAATTGTTGGTTTTTTTTTTTGGTGAAGATGATTCACCCTGAGCTAACATCTGTTGCCAATCTTCCTCTTTGTTTGCTTGAGGAAGATTATCCCTGAGCTAACTTCTGTGCCAGTCTTCCTCTGTTTTGTATGTGGGTTGCTGCCACAACATGGCTTGATGAGTGGTGTAGGTCCACACCTGAGATTCGAACCTGTAAGTGATGGAGCTGAGTCTAGAACCTATAATCATGTTTCTTGTAAGAGTATTATTCTCCAAAAGTGCTTTCTAGACTAGAGATGGGAGTGGGTGAAATATGTACTTGAAAAGTACTGTGAACCCGGGCCACCGAAGCCAAGCACACCAGACTTAACCACTACAACACAGAGCTGGCCCCCTAGATTTTCTTGATAACAGTCCAGCCCTTCTCTTTGAATTTGTGTTATTATAATGAGTATCTTCATTACAGCAGATCTTCATAATATATAAAGTGTATAAATGGCTTTAAAGTAATCAAATATTTCTTAATAACATACGGGAAACTATGTTATTTTCTGAAGCTTTAAGATGGTTTACTTATGGGAATATTACTTTTAGGATGTGGTTCTTAATCATGTTTTGAGACAGGGGTCCTTTGACAATTAAATAAACCTTAAGGATGCTCTTGTCATATCAATGTACATGGGGATAAACTCTCAGAATTTAAAAAAAAAATCATTTTAGAGGAATCACATCCCTCCAAAGTTTGTCCATATTAGAACCTCTCGCAATAGACTGTCCACGATTGTTGGTTCATGTAATTTTCAATAGCACAAAATGGAACCTCTTGAGTTGATTTTTCTTCCTTCTTAAAGGATTAAGGTCTATCTTACTTTAACTCTATACAATTTCATCTAATGTCTCCATGATCGTCTCATCAATCTTAGGTCTCCAATAAATAAGCCAGATCATAAATGTAGTAGGTGGTGGTGGTAAACTTTAAACAAGAATTGAAAATACCATTGCCAACATTTAGCTGTTGTCTGTGTGATTCTGGGAAGGATGGGACAAATTAGTGGGGCTGTTCTTTTAAGCTGATAGGTTTTTGAAAAGTTATCTTCAGGCTTTCATATGGTACCCCATCATCCCCATCATTATCATTATGATTGTTTAAGACTTATCAGCATCCACAGCTGTGTTCGGCTCCACAATATAAGAAATTAGGTGCAGTTCTGTTTGGCTCTAAAAGATACAAGTCTTGTACTTTTATTGATAGGAGGTTGTTTAGTATTTGATCATTAGGACAAATACATTTTCTTCCTTGAATTGTTTCACAGCATAGTGGTAAAATGGATGAAAACCGATTTGTGGCAGTTACCAGCACAAATGCGGCTAAAATCTTTAATCTCTATCCAAGAAAAGGAAGAATAGCTGTGGGATCAGATGCTGACATTGTGATTTGGGACCCAAAAGCCACAAGGTGAGTCTCAGTTCTTCTATTCCTTGGCGTCCCCAGGGAGAAAAAGCCCTGACTTTCAAAGAAATTATTCATTGGCCTTAATCAGCCATTTCTTATTAGGTGATTTATTTAGCCGTGCTCAGGTATTTTGAGCCTGTGCACAGATAAAGGTTTTGATGTACCAATATTCCTTTGTTTTCCTTGGCATAAAGGATGCAAAAGTTGTGATGCTTACCATTCCCTGGAAATGGATATGTGTATAAAACCAATATGAATTTACCACTTCAGTGCTTGGCCAACGCCTGAGTTCACATGGAGGAAAGGTACAGAGCAATGAAGAAAAAAAAAAAGGCTTAGTTTGAAAAGGGCTGAATTGAAAATTCAAAATAATTACAACCTTTTTACACCTTCCGGACAGAAACATCTAAGCACAAAGGATGTCACTTTTAGTTACCAAATTTTCCAGTTGAGTTCATCTTGAGCCTCTCCTTCCCAGTAGACTTCAGCTTTTTGTTTCCAGGTTCCATAATTCTATGTTAATATTGCGGGTTTGGCGAATTCCACCAACTCAGAAAGCGTTCAAAAGAGGTTGAAGCTCTGTTGATTTCTCCTTGTAGGATGTGAGCAGAGACAACACCGGCATCCTGATTTGTGTTTTTCTATAAACTGTGCAGTTGTAATAGAGACAGTCCCACACACTTTGATGCTGTGTGTGTTTGTGTGCATGCACACAATAAGACCTTCTACCTTCATTGAATAGGCATTTACTCAAAGTCTCTTAGGTTTTTCATTGTAGTAAGCAAAAGTCTATGGTTTCTTGGGAGTGATATTGTCACAAAGACCCAATTTCAACTGAAGTGCTCCTGGGATACCCTCTGGGGAAAAGAAAACCATTTGAGAAGCACAGGGCTACTATTGCCATGAGCTTAGAAACAAGCCCCAGATATTCCCTTAGAAATACTTTCTTTTTGACCTTGACACTCTCCTCTGGGCACTCACTGTCCCAACTCAGGGACCAGTTCACACAGTTGTCCATCTGTGGTCATTGCAAGTGGCTGTTAGTGAACATGTATCACCTTGTCTTTGGTTTACAATCCGTGCAATGCAGTAAGGAGTGGTGTGAACATCCTATTTACATAAATGTCCCAAGATAGCAACAAGACGCAACTCAGGATTTTGTTATTATGTTAATAAGAAACTATTGCCCGATTAAGGACTAAATATCTGGTTGTCAAATGGTCTAGACCCCCCTTCCCTGCATAAGAAAAGAAGACAAGTAAAACCAAATGCTGACAGCTTCTCTACTAGGCTAGAAAAATTGTCCTTGGGAAGACAATGGGAAAACATGGCTTGGGTTTGGATTGGTCTGTGGGTGAGTTGAGCACGCTGTGTTGACAGAGCTCCTGATGTTTTAAATATCACTCTATCAGGGCTGTTGAACACCCAGCAGGGCCCTGCCCAGGGTCATCTCTGTTGTAATTCAAACAATTTAGGCTGTCCCAAGGTTTAGGTCTTTTGAAATAACTGTGGCTTAAGGAGATCATGACACTTAATCAGAATATCTAGAAAATTTAAAAAGGGAGAAAACTGTCATGTGGAAGAAATATTTGTGAAAAATGGCATTTTTGAAGCACAGTATCTGGGAGAGTCATAATAATGACAATAATTAGTAATAATTTGCATTTGCACAGCTCTTAGTGGTTTTTAAAAATGCTTTGGTATTTGAAATGTGACTTAGGAGGTGAGACAAACATGATCACCTTACGGCGATGAGCAAACTGTAGCGCCACAGCGTCTGTGATGGGCTCGATACAAGAACCCTGGTCCGTGTCTTTGACGTCGCAAACTTGAACACTTTTCATGAGATTCGGTAGCATGCTGTCGCCTGACATCAAAGCAGAGCACTGTATATTATACTTGACTGTTCATGTTCCGTCTTTTCTTCCCATCAAGTGGGCCAGTAACTAAAAACTTTTTTGGATTTGATTCTATTCTCTATTATTCTTTTTTCAAAGGTGAAGGAGAAATGAAAATACTCTACTGAGTGATGTGACTCCAGTCTGACTCCTAATAACGTGGAGAGCCACGGGAGGCCATTCCTCCCGTGGTCCTTCTTCCTAACACTGCACCTGGGTATCTCCAGCAGCACCCAACCTCACGTGTCTCCTCAGCTGTTTTAATTTCTGAGGACGACACCAGCTCAGGGGTAAAGCACAGTCTTCCTTAGACAAGTGGACAAAAAGAAATGACCTAAACCTAAGGTTGTGAATAATTCACTTACTTCATTTACCACATATATTGCTGCTTGGAGCCTATTTATAGGCTGTGATTATGTCTCTTTGAATCATGTGTTTAGACTGTATAAATTTAGACCACTTTCTCACAAGTTTTAGCTACTGATTTCTATAACATTGTTTTGTCCTTCCTTTCTTGTTCAGTTGTTTCAGAATAGCGCATAATGATCCAGATGTTTAGTTTTTCTTTTTTTTAAGATCTATATATTACCTGCTTAATTTCCTTCATTTCTAGTCTAAGAATAACTAACTTAAGGTCAAACTAAAAGGCTCCTGTGCTTTCAAGTTTCTGTCTATCTCTTTCTCTCATCAGTTCCTTACTATTTTTTATATAATACCTGTCCTTCACTTTATAACATTAATGATAAAAGAAAATTAAGTATTTACATTTTCATATGTGTGTCTTTTGGGGTAAAGACACATATTGGCATTTAATTATTAGCACTAAATCTTCTTTATCTATGTCTGTTTATTGTGCACACCTAGATTCTAGGCGTAATGAAAACCCAACAGCCCAAGAGCCTGATGTATGGGTTCTGGTCCCAGCTCCATTGATACCAAGCTCAGGGACCCAGGCAGGTCATTTAAGGTCTCTGAATATCCACTCTCTCATATGTAAAATAAGGTTATTAATAATTGTTATGCCTACCTCATAAGGTTTTTGTTAGAATCACATCAGATAATGTAGGTGAAAATGATTTGTAAACTGTGAAAGTGTTACTTAAAGACAAGATATGTATTATGATGGTTATTTTCTATTTATCTAGTTTGGCTGGTTTCATTCTTTGCAGTACATTTCATTTTTAGGTGTTCTCAGTTGTTTGCCCATGGTGACCAGGGAGACAGATGAACCACAGGGTTCTATTTCTCTGACCCTCAGATTCTTTTAAGAAACTGGAGACTTTTTTGTTTTTCTTTTCTTTTTTCACTGTCCTTTTGAAAAATGAAGAAATATTATCTTCACTTGGCAAGATACATTGAGATGATCTAGCTCCTTTTGGATTTCTTTGACTTATTCTGCATCTGGCTTCTCCAACCCTTTAATTTAAGAATTTTCTCTAAGCCACCATCAGAATTTCTTGCACTATCATTACTCATCTTTCTCAATGTGAAAATTGCAGAATGTGGGAAACAGGAGAGGAGGGGCAGTTGAAGAGGAGGCTTCATAGAATAACGATTCTGGAAGAATATTTGAACAAGGAGAAAGTGCGTTTATCATGGTTCATATTAAAAGAGAGAGAATTTTGTGGAAACTGTATGCTGATTCCTTATTTAGGTTGGTCACGGCACCACCTTTCTCTGTTCTTGGTTGTTATGAGAAAGCTGCTCATCCAGGCTGGCTGTTCCTGACCAAAATTGATGCTAAAGACCTCAACTAGGACCTTTCTGATGTGCAGCAATATTTTTAGCCTCTAACTGTCCATACATCATCCATAGCTTCCCACTGTCCTTAGACACTACCCCACCACCATCACAGCTAGCCTCTTATCTTGTGGACTGGAGTCTGTTGACTGCTGCACAATACTGTGCCACAGTCTTTATTCACTGTCTTTCTCCCTCATTAATGTTCTTCAAGTCTAATTCCATTTTTTTATTTTTATTTCAGAAAAGTTTTAGATTTATAGAAAAGTTGCAAAGATAGTACAGAGTTCCCATATGCCCCACACTCACTTGCCATTATTACCATCTTACATTACTAGGGTACATTTGTTACAATGAATGAACCTATATTGATATGTTGTTAGTAACTAGAGTCCATACTTTATTCAGATTTTCTTAATTTTTACCTAACGTTCTTTTTCTGTTCCAGGATCGCATCCAGGATCCCATCCAGAATACCATCTCACACTTAGTTGTCATGTTCCCTTAGGCGACTCTGGTCTGTGAGGGTTTCTCTGACTATTTTTGATGACCTTGACAGTTTTGAGGGGTACTGATCAGGCATTTTGTAGAATGTCCCTCTATTATGATTTTTCTGGTGTTTTTCTCATTATTAGCCTAGGGTTATAGGTTTGGGGAGGAAGGTGATAGAGGTAAAGTACCATTTTCATTCCATCCTTTCAAGGGTACATGCTATCCATATGACTTGTCGCTACTGATGTTGACCTGGACCAGCTGGCTGAGGTAGAGTTTGACGAGTTTCTCCTCTGTACAGTTACTCATTTCCTCCCCTTTTCATATTGTGCATATTAGAAGGAAGTCACTATGTACAGCCCACACTTAAGGAGTGGGGAATTATGCTCTAGATTTATGTTTTAATTGATTCTATATCCCCAGGGCCTGGCCCAGTTCAGCACAGAGCAGAAGCACAATAAATGTTGAACAGGTGAGTGAGGAGGATACAGCCTTCCGCACTGCGTGGAAGACTGACGTGATCAAGAAACGGTATTATATACTTGAAAGTCGCTAAGAAAGTAAATCTTAAATGTTCTCACCACAAAAAAAGAAACAGTAATTATGTGACTTGTCAGAGGTGTTAGCTAACACTACAGTAGTAATCATTTTGCAATATGTAAGTGTATCAAACCAACACATTGTACATCCTACACTTACACAATGTTATGTGTCAATTACATCTCAATAAAGCTGGGGAAAAATAAAGAAATGACATAAAGGAAAACTGGAAAGATTTTATTCAGCAACAGTTATGATGAGAGAAAAAGTAAGAATAGCATTTCCTTACCTCATGCTTTTAACTTATTGCAAGCTATCAATAAATGATTGTTGAAAGGATAAATGAATAAAGATGAATGGAAGTAGAAAAGATTTTCCAAGGAGAGGAAGAAGAACTGTTTTACTGGTCTGATTTTCTTTACGTCCTCTTCATTTTTGAGGTTGGGGAGAAATTAGCTTATTAAATAGCTCTTATAGGGAAGAAAATTGAAGCTAAAGGAGAGTAGCCTTCCTGCGCTCCTTCATTCACGCATTCACTCAGCTCAGGGGCAATGATGTGAGCCAGGCGTGAGCGTCAAGTTTGTACAGGATCCAGGTCTTGCCTTTAAGAGGCTTACAGTCTAGGAAGAGGAGATGAGATATAAAGTCAGATAGACCCAGTCTGAGTGATATGTTAGGAATATCACATGAAAGCCAGAAGCAAGATGCCATTGACGTTCAAAGAAGAAAGACCATTCTTGCATTAGCACAGTCCTTGGCATAGGACCACATTAGAGAGGAGAATAAATGAGCTGTGTAGCCCTGACTAAACATGGAGGTGAGGTAAATGGAGGCTGGGATGGGAGGATCTGGGAGGAAGCAGTTAAAGCCCGGGATTACATGAGAGAGAGAACAGGTTTGGTACCGAACCTCTTAATCTCAAATTCGTGTGCCTGATTCCCAGCAAGCCAAACACTGAGACATCGGTGCTTGGAGATAGAGAAAGATTTATTCGAATTGGCCAAAATGAGTAGGTGGGAGCCTGGGTTCACTCAAATCCACCTCCCCCAGAACAGAAATCAGGGGGGTTTTATAGAGCTTGGCAGGAGGGGCTTCAGGGAAACAAAGGGGTCTCTCCCGATGAGTCCCTGGGCAGTCTGACTTCTGGTTTCAATAGCTGCTGAGGGCGGGCCATCCACTGACCGTGGCCTCCCCAAGGGCATTCTCTTTCTCCTGCAAAACAAGCTCACAATCCTCTGGAAAATAAGCTCACAAGTCCGAGACCTCTGAGTCACCCCTCAAGTTATACAGGAAAAAACAGCACATTGATTTAATATCTACAGTGCCCCTCAGGTACCCGGCTTCAGGATCAGACTGTGGAGGGGAGTGGGAAGGTGAGGAGGTCGCAGGCTGCCTCTCTCCAGTTTTAATTTTGTTTATTATAGACAGAAGCAATTTTAAACAGAGCTCATCTAGTCGGGAAGCATTGTTTAATCAAATGAATAAATGCATATATCAATGGGGATTTTTTTCTTGCAAGATAGTCCCTTTCATTTCATCTACATGATTTTAATATTAGCTGAAGGCTGGTGATGTGAAGGCTTTCTGTCTGACCACACCATTAGAGGTTGGCCAAAATTTTCCTTGGAAATTTCCTGAAAGGTTTTGGCAAAAACAATTGCTCAGCTGATGACTTAGTATCTCAAATGAGAGCAACATGCATTTCACCCTAGACCCTGAAGGGGGCATCCACAGCCCACACTGAGCTAGGGGCCCCAATGAGGCCATTGGAGCTGCTGGTTTTGCAAGAACAAGCCAGCCTCTGGAGAAGGGACGCATTTGCTAATGAATTTTGGCTTCATGGTACATAGATGTTTTCATTTTTGGGGGGAGGTTGTCCTCATTACTTATTAATGGTAAGTGTGCTTGCAACAGTCTGTAACCTTAAAAATGGACTGCGTTAAAGTACTGAGGGAGATCAGGGGGAGGAAGAGCAGTGCAGCCATGGTTTCTTTTTTTCTTTTAAACCTGTAAAAAGCCGGATGATTCCAGGATGAGGAATCTGACGTGTGGTGATGGATGGTGAGAGAGAACTGGGTGTGGGAGTCTGTAGAGAAGGTTTGGACATGCCGATGAAAGATTACCTGATGTTAACCAGCCTGTAAAAAGTTCCTGCAAAAATCAGCTGCAGTAGCTCCTCTGTGTCATTGCACAATAACAACAAACTGCACTTAATGCTTATGGAGCAGTCACCTTTTTCAGAAGTAAAAAGAGTCTACTGGATTCAGCTTGACGGCTCATTGAGCCAACGTCTATTGCTTGTGACAGAGGTATGCTTCCTAGCGCTTCACTACTTGGGTCAAAGCTTCGAATTTAAGGACACATTTCCTATCTAAATGTTTGGCCCATCTCTGTGGAATATCTTAGAGTCAGGGGGAAGAAATCCAGAGTATGATTTTTATGTGGTATCAAGACAGAATCTTGTGGTGTCACGTGGTCAAGACAAAGACGGGTCAAATTGGCCAACTTGTTAAAAATCCTATTAGAGAGGATGGCATGTAAGTTGCTTGCAAGCCCATAGCAGCAGCAGTAACTCATGTTCTGGCAATTTAAGACTGTCCTATGAGCTTCAGTTCTTTGGTATTCATTAAATAGCGCTCAGTTACTATGGCAACTGTCCTTTTCCAGTATTTATGAGCTGCAGGGTATCTCCCAGAATCTCGAGCACACAAACACACAGCAACCACATTGTGTGCGCTGGAACGTTTAATGAAGACTTCTAGCCAGACTGTATTCTGCAGAGCAGGCAGATTTTGCTCACAGTTATTTTCGTTTATTATTTTTTAACTCAATTATAGTGGGCTTTGACCTTGAGTACACCATTCTTGAAGGCATTGTGCCATCTTTCCTGCTTAATTTCCTTCCCTTTCTCATTGAAGATAGAGATAAATGAATTTAACTTTATATTCAGTGAAGAGTAATGACTTGCAGCTTATGAAAGTGCCCCTCTGAATTGTAGAGGGGCCTTGTGTGTGAAAGAAAGCAGGAGAAGAATGATTATCTCATCCTTGGGTAGCGGAGACTGTGGAGTGTGAGAAAAAAGAAAAAAATAAGATTAAAAGTGACCTTTGGCAAATAGTGATGATTACGGTTGATTATTATAGCTGTATTATCAGTGACTATTTCACAGGAGCTTGGGCATTTTCCCTTGAACTTGCACACTGTGTAACATTTGACTCATTTGAACATTATAATCTTCCTCCTTCTCAAAAGAAGCATATGCACACAGACGTATCCACACACTCATACTCGCACACATAAGCACAGCAGCCACGTTTCTGTTTATAAAAGTTGGTCAGCTTGAAGACTCTGCTTTTAATGCCTAGATCTGAGTGTTCACCATTAACTCCTCCCCGACTCCCTAAGCCACACTATTGCAGTGCACACCGTGGGAGGAGTGGGAGGGAGACCTAGGCCTTGTACCAGGTGCCTGGGTGGAAATGAAGACGATTTATGCCCCAACCTTTCACTGTGCTGTCTTGTATATGTTCATGGAGGCAACATGGCGTCAGGGTCTCTGCTTTAAGGTTGTCCAAGTTGTATTTTTGCATAGCTTCCGGGGCACCTTTCACATAGGAGTTACCATAGATTTATATAGTAATTACAACAATGTTCTGGCAGATGATAGCAGAGTATCTTGAGAAATAAATCTTTTGCTAATCCACACAAAATCCAACCTGCCATCTGGGCTACTGGGGTCAGGAGCAGAACTATAGTGTAAAGAGAAAGGCTTTGGGTTAAATTCCTGCTCTGCCACTTACTAACTAGGTGTGACCTTGGGAATGTTACTTAATTGTTCTGAATTTCAATTTCTTTACTTGTAAAACAGGAATGATGATGATATTTATTTCATAGTATCTGTGAGTGTTCAAGATACTGCTCGTGAAATGCTTGTTGCATAATTAATGTTCAGTAGTACTTGGCATGGAGTCGGTGCTCAGTTAGTAGTAGGAGGTTGTCGGTGGCAGTAGGTGGTCAATTTATCAAGTAGTGGGAGCTATGATTAGCTATAGTTGTGATTCCGAAGTCCTTGCAGTAATGACTTAATTCAGACAGGACCAACGGTACTAGAATTTTATGTCATAAAAAAGTTCCATCTCCCATGTTTCTTGCACACTTCCAGTTTTCACCAAGAATGACTAAAACCGAGAAGCTTGGATGGATTCTTTTTGCCTAAGATAAGCTGATTAAATCAGAACTCTTAAATGCCCCCAGAACTGACTCCTTTGAAAAACTATTTGCAGTGAAACTGTTCCAACAAACCACCTAAGATTCATTTTGTGGCCTTTGAAAAACATTTGCTTTATAAAAAGTTTTGGACTATGCATGAAAAAAACTAGCTTTGCTGATTACATATAGGTAAAATTTTAATCACTATTTATTCTAGGTTGTTTATTTTAAACATGTTCTTATGCAACTGAACCTTGCAAGCAAACTAGAAATGATTTCCAGGGACCTTACTACTAATAACTGAGATTTTTTTCAAATTATAAAAGAAAAGCAGCTTAGGAATAGACCACAGTAACCCATCCTATCACTGATCATTTGCCTTTGCCAGAGTAAGCACAGTTTATTTTCAGCATTAGGATTTGGGCAAAAAATAAGCACCAAGGGGAGGTGGCTGTGTGAAAGGCATAGGCTTTTCTAACTAAGCACCTGCTTTATTTTTCTTGCTACTTCACATGTTTTCCTGTCTTTGGCATTGCCTGTCTTATTCACAGCTGTATCCCTGGGTTCCAAAACAGAGCCAGGTACATATGGGAGCTCAGTAATTATTTGCTGAGTGAATAAAACAGATACTAATCGTCTTCGGCCAGTGAACAAATGTGTGATTTAAAAATTTCAATTGGGCTTTGTTTATCTGCTTCTGGAACTGCTTCAAGATCCAGGGCTTACATTTTTTCCCTTTGAATTAAAAAAAAAAAAAAGAATTCTTGGCACTTCTGCCTTCTTCTTTCCCAAAACAGTGCTTGAGAAAGACGCATTCTGGAGTCAGTGGCCGGTAGCATCATCAGACCTTGCCATGAATGTGGCTTAAGCCAAGTTGGATCTTTTTGTGGACCAAATGACTCTGTTTTTTGGCCTCAGACTCACTCTTAATTCTGGCCAGTTATCTTAAAAACATGGGCCCTGGTTATGGAGGAAACACTGGATGAAGTGAAAATGGATCAAAGGAAATTTAATATCAGTACCTGAAAAGGATCCCAGGTCTTTATATTCTGTAAGCACAGCAAAGAGCCGCAGCTTCCTATGAAGGCCTTGGGAGAAAGCATCAGTGAAAGGTCACCCTTCCCTTCAGAAGAGGATCCCAGCAGAAGTCTATTTGCAGGCAGTGAGTAATTTAGGGAAGGATAATCTTTTTTAATGGCCTGAACAAAACTCCAAGAAACTGAATGTAAGCTGACTTACCTTTTTTTTTTTTTTTTAACAGCAGAAGGTTCTTAAAGTATGGTCCCTGGGCCAGCAACAGCAGCAGCATCTAGGAATTTATTAGGAATGCAAATTCTCAGGCGCCATCCCAGACCTGCTGCCTCAGAAAGTCTGTGGGTGGAGCTCAGTGATCTGTGTTTTAACAAAATTCTAGTACCGTTGGTCCTGTCTGAATTAAGTCATTACTGCAAGGACTTCGGAAACAAACAAACCCCTTTCAGGGGTTTCTGATGCACACTCAAGTTTGAGAACCACTGGTTTAGAGTTGCAGAGTTAGATAAGACTTTGGAACTCACAGAGTCCAGAGTTCTCTATAGCCTTGCTTGATTAATACTAGTTTTAGGGAACTTACTACCTAACCAAACAGTACAGTCCTCTCTGGGATGGCTGTAATTGTTAGGATGTTCTTCCTTTTGTTGCATTAAAATTTACTTCCTTCTCGCTCCTAACATGTTTGGCCTCTAGAGCTATGCAGAAAATATCTATACTTTCATATGACAGTCCATTCATTCATTCAAACATTTGAAGAAAGTCATTGGCCCCCAACAAGCAGTCCCATCTCCAGAGAAGCATTCTCAGATCCCTCAAGGGAGCCTTCGGTCCATGATTAGCAGAATTCCAATGTCCTGTCCACTCTCCTGCTCACCCTTCTCTTGACACACACTTGTCCGTGTCCTACGGAAGTGTGAGTCCCAGAACTGGACACAATTTTGCCAGAGCAGGAACATGGGAGGCTGATTAGTTTTACAACTAAATGTAGAACTTTGCATTTCCTTTATTACATTTTCTAGGATGTACCTTATGAAATTGCCGTTTGTTGGTTAAAAACAGTGAAATGTGAACGACTGCATGAGGTTCTAGTATTACCTTAGTTCAGTCAATAATTTAAAAACTTGTATTGGGTCTTCTTCTCTGATGTTTGTGTTAAGATGACTAGGATTATACTAACTGGTTGCTTTTCTGTATTACACTTTTAAGTCCACTTGAGTAGACAGTATTTCACAATGTCCATAATTTTTAAAAGATGCAATATTTAATATAAACAAAAGGCACAAAGAATAATGCAGTTAACACTTGTGTATTAACCTTTCCAAGCCCATCTCCTTCCCTCCCCACAACAAGCACCCTGGATCCTGGGTTTGATGTTTATTACTCCCATGCATTTTATTTTATTGTATAACCTATATATGAATGCATTCCCAACCCATCTGTATCTATATCTATCTAATCCATCTGTCTATCCACACGCACATACACACATATATAAAATTTTGTATATTTTTAGCTTTATATGAATTGGATTGTACTATGTGTACTGTGCAACTTTCTCAATATTATGTTTGTGGGACTTACCCATGTCGAAATGTGTAGGTTGTTTCATTCATTTTCACTGCTGTATAGTATTCTATTTTATGAATATAGCATAATTTATTATATATTCTTTTGCTGGTAGACATTTATATTGTTTTAATCTTTCACTATTTCAGACACTGTGTACATCCTTGTATACCTGTGGGAGAGTTTCTCTGGAACATCCGTCTAGTCCCCAATTTGTTTTATACCAAATGCTGTCAAATTTTCCCCTCTGGAAACATATAAAATTGCTCGATTTCTGTAATTAATGCAGAACTTTCCATTTGTCTCTATTACATTTTATCTTGTCCCATATTCATTTATTCAGTCATTTAAAAATCATATATTGAGCCCCTGCCATGTGCCAGAGACCACAGGAGGTGGCTGAAGACCAAAGTGAGTAAGGCATCACCCACTCTGTACCCAGGGTGGCAGGGGCAGGGCTAGTAGAGAGGTGTGGCTTTTGCTTTTTGCTCCAGTCATTGTTTTTTGGATTGTGAGTCTGACTTTCCAGGTATTAGCTCTCACTGCCGGAGTGAGACGGGTTGTGGAGCTGGGATGTGGGTGGGAAGGAAGTAGAGTTACACAACTCAGGCTCAGAACCCCTTCCTGCCCTCTGAGGTGTCTCTGCAAATATTCACCTTTAGACCTGGGTCTGTACCTATTTTGTTATTCTAACTGCATACCTAATCTTTGACTTATAGAGTATTGGCACCCACCCAAGATACATGTGCACAGACATATAACCGTTCCCCTATTAATCAGGGCTTCTGGTTACAGCCACACAGATTTTGCACAAACACGTCGGCCTTTGATTTCCCAACTCTCATCACATATAAGCTGACATTAAAAAATATGCATATATATATAGGTTTGTGTGGAGCCACGAGCTGGGGGTGCTGAGCAGCTGCCTGTGAATCCAAGGTCAGAGTTTCCTCTCTGTGCTGCAGGGCAGCAGATTGTGCACTCTCCTCGGTGACAAGTGTGCACTTGGCTGGTGTGTGGCATGGGTCACTGCAAATCTGCCAGTGCTCCTGGATGTCACTTCCCAGCACATCCTGCTAGCAATGGGATTCTCTGGACACCAGAGGGCAGCTGATGTTTTTGTTGAAAAGATTTCTTGTGCCTGCGGAACACCTACTCAGTGCCCTCCCAGAGGAGTGGCCTGTGCAAACCAGAGAGAACCTGGGAAGGTACATGAGGTTTATTTTGCAGCTGCAGTTGGAGTCGCATTAAACCCATTGCCTAATTTCCTTTGTCTAACATGATTTCTCTTTGGCCGGGAGGCAAATGGATCAATATTGTTTTTTGTGCTGAAATTATGTTGCCTGAAGGAAATTTTCCATCGCTTCACTGTGCCTGCCTTCTGTCCTGTCACTGGGGCTGCATGCTGTCTGGGCAAGCAGGGGCCTCCCCAGAAGTGCACGTAAGGCTGCCATCTGCACGGAGCCCACCAAGAGCGCCCTTCTGGAGGGGGTCAAACAGGCCGCCCCTCTCAGGGCAGAGCTTGGCATTTCTGCTGGGGCTTTTGGCACATGTTTTTCTGTCCATACTCTAATATAGAAAATTTTGTTTTGTTTTTTTCCTTCCCGTGAAGCCCTTTTCTCTACATCTTTTTCTGTATTTGAAATGCCCTCTGCCTCTCCAAAATCTCTTAAAAGTGATTTCTTTACATTTCTGTTACAATATTTTCTTCCCGTCTCCCCCTCACCCCCACCCCCACTGTGATTCTGCCCTTTTCTTGTTCTCAGGGGAGGGAAATGTTCATACTTTGTTCTCGGTTCTGTTCTCCTATCAGGCATTTAAGGAAAGCTAAGATTCTGGAGGCAGAATAATGAGAAGGCAATTTACCCACAAGAAAAGAAATTGAGCATTTATCTGTGCAGGAGGGTGTTGGAATTCCTCGCATGGTGGGAGCAGGAAGACAGTATTAACCAGTTATCTATAGACATGTATTTATTGCATGCTCACTCTGTAGAAGAAATGTATAAGAAATTGCATTGCTGACTGCTGTGGGGACATAGATATGAGGTGTAATACCTGCCATCAAAGAGGCTGCATTCTAGTTGGACAGACAAGATATAAACATGGGAAAGGATAAATAATTCTTGGAAGAAGAAAATAGTAACAGTTCCACAGAGGAACTGTGGAACAATTTCAGAGGTGGGGAGGGTCTCACGTGCTTGACTCCTTGACAAATGAGTGCTCCAAATAATTGTCCTGAGCTGAGGTCATCAAGACTTCACAGAGACTGGGGTGGGCTTGGGAAAGGGCTTTGAAGTAACTGGATCCTTGGAGTTGGCTCTGGATAAGTAGACAGAGGGCAGTAAAGCCATCTAGATGGAGGAGTCAGGTAAATGAGGGAAAATGGGAAAGATACATTCAAGGGGCAATCAAGAGACTGGAAAGACTGGAGCAGAGGGATCAGGATGGCAGGCAGTTGGAGATAAGATTAGTCCTAGCCAGACTGCCCAGAGATTTGAATGTTAGTTTAAGTATAGGAGACTTTCTGTTAGGCAGCATTCGATGTCTTTGCGTGAGGGTTTGAATTGATCTAAATCTGTGGTTCCCAATCTTTATGTGGCATAAGCAGAAAAGGACATTATTTGGAGAGTGCATGGCTGTAAAGAGAAGGAGATTTGGAGCCTGGGAGGAGAATGTAGTATAATCAACTTGTCCTGATTTGCCCAGAACTTTCCCAGTCTTAGCAGCAGAAGTCACATGTCCAGACAACTCCTTCAATCTAAGCCTACACCAGGACTGCTTGTCACCTGGGAGGATGCTTTTGGTCAAAGGTGACTAGTCAAGGGGCTTTCCCTACACCTGGTCACCCTGGGGTCTGGGAGTTTTGATCTTGCATCTGGGGTCATAAGTTGGGAAACTCTGATTAAGTAGTATATTAGAGTGATGATGGTGCAGGGTGGTTTGGAGTCGGGGAGAATGGTCACAAGGCTATTGGTGGAGTCTGGCTTGAGGGGATAAGGACTCAGACAAGATGATGGCATGGAAAATGAAAAAATAAAAAAGGAATTGATTCAAGAGATTTTTTTTTCTCCTGGGAAGAAAAATCCTCCTTGACAACTTGGTGAAAGGTTGGAAATTGAGTGAGGCAGAGGAGTCAGAAGTGACTTAAAAACAACTGCAGCTTTGTTCATTGATGACGCAAGCATTTATTAAGTGCCAACTGAGTACAATACATTGTACTCAGAGTTGACTGAAAAATGTCTTCCTCTAATTTAGGATCAAATTGGACAGATAAAAAAATACTCCAAATAACTGTAATATAAGGTAAAACATCAGGCTATGTGGCCCAGTGGTTAAGGGGCATGGGATTTAGAGCAGACTGGGCCGCTGGATTCTAGTCCCCACTGTGCCTATACTAGCTGCCAATACTAACTACCTTGGGCAAGTCACTCACCTCTCCGAGGCTCAGTTTCCAAATGTAAATATGCTAATAATAGTACCAAACTCTGAGGGTTGTTGGAAGGAGATAAAACCTTCAACATGGTGCATGGCGTATAGTAAAATTTTAAGAAAATTAATATCATTATTATCATTATCATGCACAAAATAAGACACTAGAGATTTATAAACTAGCAGGGACATATCAAAGTAAATGACTTTTATAATGTGGGATGCTAGAGAAAAAGCTTAGCTTTTGTCCCAGAATTCCAGTTTGTTTTGTTAATCATAGCTTCACGTCAGTTTATACATACCCTCTTCTGCACATGTAGTGTGTAATCGGTGCATCAGTGAGGCACAATTGTAACTGCAATTTTGGTAGAATGCTCCTTGGACGTTGCATTGCACAGGGATGTTAAAACATTTTTGGACATGTGACAGTGGTTCCTGGGAAGGCTCTCTATATACTTTCTTTGTGTTAGGTCCTTCAACTAGGTTACATAGTAGTGGGTAACTTTTACAGTTTTTTAAATTTTTTGCTTAATCCAAATTTCTCATTATTTCCATTGGATGGGTACTAAAGGTGGAATTACTGTATGAAAGGGAATGCACATTTAAGGGCTCTCTGCATGTGTGGTTACCACCTCATGGTTCCTTACCAGCTCTGGGCACAATCTTTTTTTTCCTTGACTTTTGTTACTTTTGCAGGTAAAAATTGTTACCTTTCAGCTGTAAATTGCATATATTTGGGCACTAAGAAAGTTGAATAGTTTTTCCTGTGTATTAGTCATTGGGGATTTTTTTTCTGATAAATATCTGTTCATGCCCTTTGGGCATTTTTCCATTGGTAACATAATATTATTTGTCTTTTTTTTTTAATTGTCTGTCATATTTCTTGAAAACTTCCCAAGGTTCTTTTGAGGAATAAATGCTATAGTTGCATGAGAGTGTTTTGCATAAACTGTAAAGCACTATACACATTAGTATTATTGAAAATTTGACTTTGTTCATATTTTAGAATCATGTTATAACAAGGAGGTCCTTGAACATTCAGAAATAGGTGTGGCTGGGGTGTGAGCTTCTCTCAGGCAGGGAGTTTTGTCTGTTTTACTCACTGCTCATTGCCCGTGCCTAGAACAGAGCGTGGCCTGGATCAGGTGATCCACAAATACACGCTAAATGAGTGAGTATAGGATCGACCCGTAGACGGATAGGGATGCTCTACAATGTTCCACCAAGATGACTGCTTCATTTCATTTTCTGTTTTGGCTCAAGCCAGGAGTGAATAGAGCTGTCTGTAACTGGAAGGCCAGAGCTGTGCAATAGTCGTCTTAAAATTCTGAACTGACGAAACTCATTTCTTAGAACCTAACTTTCTTTACGGTAACATTGTAAACCTAATTCGTAATTCTACCTCATTCATTTAAGTGATAAAAAGAGACAAGAAGAGTTTAATGATGCAAGCATGGCTCTCAGCAACATGATAATAGACCCAAGTTGTTTTGTTTTTAATATACCACCATTCCTAATTCCTAAATATATGGCAAACCTCCTTCTCTTCCCATGCCTCATTTGTTGTTTTCTGGCACCTATGAGAACAAATTGTACACAAGGTCTAAAAGAAAACATGACAGTATGCCTTAAAATTGATTCATTCTTTGGTTGCCTATTTTTGGGGAAAGGTTTTGCATAGAAATTTATGCTGATGAGTAGAATCTCCTGTACAGACCTAAATTCAGCTACTCACAGGTGCCTGATACCATCTTCTTTTCTAAAAGTCTTCTGTTCTGTTTTTATCCCTAATCATTCTACCTTGCGTTATGGTTTCCTTTTAAGGTGCTTTAGTATTTCTGGAAGAAGATGGGGTAAAATTTCATATAAATGTGCATTTTACTCCAGACTTGTGTTCTGGATGGATCACTTGCAGTGGGAGGCAGTATAGAGTGAGTAAGCACTGAGTATTTGAGTCACATACACTCTTATTTATGATCTCAGGTGAGTTCCTCGACCTCCCTGAGTCTCAATTTCTTCATTTATAAAATAGAAATTAAAAAAAACTCTGTTTCCATATGGTTGTAAGGAGGATTAAATAAAATAATTATGAAAAGATTCTAGCTTAGGTTTTGACATATAAGCATGCAGTAAATGGAAGCTGCAACTGAATATTATTATTTACCATCACCATATGCATCATAGATGACTTGGCCATGGCTTTCAGCACTGAGGTGCTATTAGTAAATGTAAGAAAAAGCAAGTAAGAATGTCAAGGATGAATGCTTTTGGATAACAAAAGACGAGGAAAGAGAGATCCCTGCAAGAAACTATCCCAGAAGTAACTCATCCAGGATATATCAGTCA
Source organism: Tapirus indicus (assembly GCA_031878705.1). Classification (NCBI taxonomy): domain Eukaryota; kingdom Metazoa; phylum Chordata; class Mammalia; order Perissodactyla; family Tapiridae; genus Tapirus; species Tapirus indicus. The sequence continues at coordinate 33,999,904 of CM062935.1, forward strand.
AGGTTCAAACAAAGAAGTAGAACGACTTGGGGGGCCAGGCCAGTGGCATAGCGGTTAAGTTCACACATCTGCTGTGGTGGCCAGGGTTTGCAGGTTCAGATCCCGGGCACAGACCTATGCACCACTTACCAAGCCATGCTGTGGTGGCATCCCACATAAAGTGGAGGAAGATGGGCACGGATGTTAGCCCAGGGCCAATCTTCCTCAGCAAAAGGAGGGGATTGGCAGCAGATGTTAGCTCAGGGCTAATCTTCCTCACACACACAAAAACGTAGAACCACTTGGATATAGATATATACATGTACATATACATACACATGTATGCATATATACATAGATGTACACATATACATGTGCGCACATATATGTATATGTACACACATAGATATACATATAAATGCACATGTACATACACATATGTATATATGATTTGACCTTCCACAATTGTAGGAGCTGGTTAAGCAGTGTCTGCAAGGCTGTTGTCTTTGCGTCTGGTGCTGGAGCTTGAAGTCCAGCAGGCAAGCCTTTGAGAAGGGAAGATGGGGGTAAGTGGGAAGAGCAAGGACAAGGTGGAACCATAAGTACGAGCCAGAACCCCACAGGGTTGGAATGGAACTCGTGCCAGTTCTTGTTGCCTCTGCCCTTGGTGATTGTGGTGTATCTGCCTTTGTCATGGGGCCAAACATACATCTGACCCAGGAGTCAGAGCAGCTGAAGAAGGATCCAGGGGATGGCGGAGCAAATGCAGCCCCCATGGGTCCTCACACCATGAGATGAACCAGCAGATAATTTGAGCTGCAGATTGGTTGCTGCTTCACTTCCACCTCCACCCTCTGAGGCATAGATACCATTACCAATGTGGGTATCTGTTTTAAGGGTGAAGACACTGAGGTTCAGAGAGGTTAGTCATTTGCTCCAAATCATGCAGCTGGATAGGGCATAGCTGGGATTCAGAGCAGGCCTGGTTGACTCCAGTGCCTAATCTCTTAAACACTGCAAAGTTACAGCCTCCCAGAAGGGCAGGGAAGGAAGGAAGGGGCACCTACAGCACAGAATTAAGACTTGGTCTCTGGAGCCAGACCTCATGGATTCGTAATCCGGCCTCTCCACTTACTGACAATGTAACCTTGGGTGAGTTACTTATCCTTGGTTTGCCTCAATTTCCTCATCTGTCAAATGGGCATGATTAAAATACCCATATCACAGGCTGCTATGTAGAGTCAGGGCGTTAATATATGTAAATTCTTTGTAACAGTGCCCAGGCCTTTGAGCGGCCTGTGAATGTTGGCAGTCATTACCCCAGTTTGCTCAAGTCAGTGGGTTTCCGTGTCTGCAGTGGCAGATAGCTTGTCAGGCCCTCCTTGGGTGTGTTCCCTTTCCCCACCTCCATTACGGATGAGTTTGCCCTTAGGCGTGCTCTGTGGTGTAGCTGAGTCAGTTTCCCCGGCTGCATTTCCGCACCGCCTAGGAACCTGAGCCTCGTTCCTGCTCCAAGAGGACAGAGGCAATGCTGCAGTGACTGCATTAGCCCGACACCTTCCTCTGTGACTCCACAGTGCTTCCTAGAAGCAGGTGCCTTTTGGATTGGGTCCAGTTGGAACTATACAACTTTATTGCTAATTGGGACTCTGGGGCTGTGCTTCTAACTCTGACAGAGCCTCTAAATGCTCTATTTTAGGAGGGTCAACAGAAGGCTAGAGCACACCACAGCTGAAATACATGTTTAGTTCCTGCCCAGATGGAAAGCAGGGAATTACTACTAAAATTCCAAGTGTTCTGGTAACCTTTTTAATGAGTGAACAACATAGTACTTCCATCCTTTAGGCAGGGGGTGGTCCCTGATGGCTGGGGTGTGGAGGAAGTAGAATGGAGTGGGGGGGTCAGCCTGCTCGTGTTTTATTTCTGTCCCTGCCACTTACTTACTGGGCGACTCAGGCAAGTTACTCCACCTGTCTCAGTCTGCATTTCCTCATCTGTTAAGAGGAGTTAATAATATGGGTTGTTGAGAGATTAAGTGAGGAATGCACATGGAAGTACCAAGAATACAGCAGATGCTTAATGGACAGTGACCGTAGCTGAAACTTGCTGGGATGGTCACAGGTGTGCTGCTGCCTCAACTTTTTGGTCGCTCTTCTTATCCTCCCTTGCACTCTTTTTATTATTTCTTTGTTTTTCTTTACCCCACCTCCTTTTCTTTCTCTCTTTCTCTCTGGCCTTTTAATTTTCTTTTTAGTGGCTCTCTCCCTTGTCAAGTTTTTAGGTCTTCCAATCCCCTCAAAGACTTGTGGGTTTTTTTCTACCACTGGAGGTATTTAGAGCAGGGGTCAGCAAACTCCTTTTGTAAAGTAAATAGTAAATATTTTAGGTTTCGTGGGCCATAGGGTCTCTGTTGCTACTATTCAACTCTCTGCCATTGTAGTGCAAAAGCAGCCGTAGATAATATGTAAATGAATGAACATGGCTGTGTTCCAATAAAACTTTATTTACAGAAACAAGCTGTGGGCTGGAGTTGACCTGCAAGCTATAGTTTTCCAACTTCTGATTTAGAGTTTTGGAGATGGCCGACTCTTCTCATTGAATATCCAAGGTCAGGTCCCCTGATTGTCATCCTGGATCTCCAGTTCACACCAGGGCACCGAGGAAGCCTTTGGTGCCTCAATGGCTCTTGGTCCATATTTTTCCACAACACAGTCTTCAGATAGTGAATCAAGAAGTGATTGGAAAAGGTTACTTTGTTATTCACAACAGAATACGATTCAAGTCTAGAAGATTCTAAAGAAATTCCATTTAGACATTGCTCCATCAATTCAAAACTGACTAATGGGTTTTGAGCAGTCAGCATTAGGTAAAATTTGCTAGCCACGGCAGAATATATAAACATGGTGCTCAGACTGTGCGCTTTGGATTGTTATCGACTGATTGTCTCAGGCCACTTCCTGAAGAGCTTGTAGACCCTGCACTGTGGTTAAAATGAGCTGTTTTTCATCATTAAAGGGAAGAAGCCTTTTTACCCCACAGACCTAAGTCGAGATCTAGGCATGCCACGTGCTAGCTTAGCTATTTCCTGGGCAATTTAACCTCTTTCAGCCTTGGTTTTCTCATCCATAAAATAGGGATGATAATAATATTGGTCTCGTAGGTTTACTGTGAGGATTCAATGAGATAATGCTTTTAATGCCTATCACAGAGCAAGCAGTTCATAAATACTTGCTGTGGTTAGTATAAGAAAATGTTTTTGATGATTCTGGAGTTTCTGAGAGCCCCCTCAGTTGTAACTTGGGAATAGAATCGTATGACGTTATGCTTGTCTCATCACCTTCTTAGGAACGCTGGAGGCCAGGCCTCCACTCTTAGGATCGCAGAGCTAGAAATTCTCTCTGACTTTTGAACGGGTGCTGCAGCCCATCTTGGTGGGTTGCACACAATTCTTTAGCAGTCTGCGTTTATGGTTCTCTTACCTGGACACAGACTTTGCTTTTCTCCTTCACTAACACCTCACTCCCTGGTTGTCAAGTTATTTTCCAGTGTCAAACTGCATTTCATCTGCCAGCATTTATGCTTACTACCTCTTTTTATTCCCCTCAGTAGGGATGGAGGGAAAATAGGTCATCTTCTTCCTTTCAAAAAAAGAGTAAAGTTAAAAGTCCCCCAGACATTTCTGTTACCCAACTTTCTCTTTCCCATCCTTTTAGTTGAGAACCCTACTGTCTTCCCTTCAAATTCCAGTCATTCCTTTTTCTTCCTAAAATGTGACACTAGAACTGAACATAACAATAACTACCTGGCCCACTCTGAACTTTAGAAAGGATATTGTGTGAATTTTACCCAGTGTATTCCTATGTAGAAAACTGACATCTTTTTCTGCCCAAGTTGCACCCATAGGTAGTCTGTCAAACACTGTCATCTTGCCAAGGATAAGGTAGCTCCCCAGGAAGGGTAACAAATATTACAAGATCATGTCTACACACCACCTTTGAAAGTGATTTCTAACTCCTACCAATGTCAGGCCAACAGCCTCGCCGCCCAAAAGCTAATAATCCTTCCTCACCTATAAGTACTGATCTGTTTAATATTTATAAGACATACATCCTGGTATCATGCTAGCTTTTGCTGATTCACATTCAGTTCCTGTTCCTTCAAGACACTAAATTATTTTTAGTGCCCCACTTTCTGAAAACTAGTGTATAGAACATACAATATTTATGTTAAGCAGTAATCCAGAAATTTGCTAATAACTTAGTTTCAGATAAACAAATATGTATATAAAATGCCTTCTATTTGCTCAGTGCTGTCTGAGGCACAGGGGGTGAAGGATGTGGTACCTACTTTCAAGGTCAACTTTCTAGTGTCTAAATCTAGTTTATTCAACCATGATCTACGCCCCCATCCATGACCTATGTGAGGTAGCTCCAAGGACAAAATAGCAGGGTTACCTGATCTGTTTATTTCTTTAAGTCAATGTTTGGGCAGCATTTTTATGAACCTGCATTAAATGTCTTGTCATCCACTGAGCTCCAATAGAGTTCCAAGTTATTGTCCAATTTAGATTTAATAATGTGGCTGAAGCAATTCCCATTTTCTCTTCTGTGGGAGGCGAGCATAGAAGCCTGAATAGAAGGTGGAAGATTGATGGGTGCAGTGAACAGCAACTTTGCTTAATAATTACAATGTACTTGAAGTAGCACCACTTCACATTTCCAGAGATGTGGCCGCTTTGCTCCCCATTTATATAACTTGTCACGTCCAAGAAATGACAAGAGAGGTAGTTTGAAATAGACAGTTGGAACACATGTCAAAAAAAATATCTTCTATCGTGACCACGTGAAGAATGACCACTTTTGGTGTAAGGAATTTTTAATAGCATCCTAAATTCCTTGCTACTAAACAGGAAACAGACTAAGAAACATCAAGAGTAGGGAGCAAACAAAACCCATTTGTTTTCTGGTGGATGAAGAATGTTTTCACTGACTGAATGTTTTCCAGCTAGCTTCCCATAGAACTTTTAAGGGGCAGTGTTTTGTACTGTCTTATCTCACCTGACCTGTGTGAGCTTACTAGTTCTGAAACATGGGGTGAGTTGTTAACCTTTTGGTGTCTCATCATCCCCATCTCTTACACAAGAGTAATAATAGTACCTTCCTCGTAGGGTGGTTGGGAAGATTTAATGATTATTATTCTTTCATGTTGAATATACAAGGCATCATATAACACAATGTAAAGAGACGAGGTATATTTTTAAAGATGCCACTATTAGCCCTGACATGGTTCTATTAACTGTTTTGGTCCTCATGGCAACGTGGGAAGAATCCACCTGTCACGGACAAAGTGGCCGAGTTGGAGAAAATATAACAAAATATCTAAACAAGTCATTTCTCTGGGGTCAGGAAGGCCCAATTGCTCTAAGAAATTCTCTTCCTCTGCACAGCGTTCTCTCTGAACACACGTGGGGTTGTTTCAGTCTCCCGCAGGCTTGTCTTCAGTGATGTTCTCATCTATCAGAGCACGCGGCTCTTTGATAGAAAGCTATTTTCAAAGGGACAGAATGTTTTTCTGCAGCTGTGATGTGAATGGTATCAAAGTTATTGACTAAGTTGGAAAATAGCTTAATGTTATCTTCAGGGCTTCTGCTTCCCTGTCGGCCTGAGCTTTGAAGATGTGTATAATTGGGACTCAGTAAGACAACCTTGACACCTCTCTGCAGAGAGACGTGCCCGTTTGATACAGACTCAAAGCGAGCTTGACAAAGAGCAGCTTTTCCCTTGGGGCAGAGTGACCACTGAGAACACCCTTCCTGTGAATCTGCTAATGAAGAGTCAGTGGCCCGGGAACTCCAGCCTCACTCACCAGATGGGAAGGCTTTAATCATTCCTGTCCTTCCTGTCACCACCTGGACAGGCCAACAGCCCAGCCATCCAATCAGTAATTAGAGAGAAGGTATTTCTCATAAATGCCGCTCTCCTGAGCTCACTTGCATATTGTGAAATTTGAAAACTATTTGATAATGAATCTCACAGATCATCAGTTTTGCTTACAAACGAACCAGAGCATCACCCTACATTTGCATCTGTTCTGCAGACAGATTTGATTGAAAATAGCTTCTAGGTTCTTTTTGAATCACAGACCTTTTGAACTTGGCCTCAGAGATATCCATGGGCTCTTCATTAAGGGAGTTACTCTCTGAAGGAAAAGGTCTTTATCAATCAGGGCTGCAAACCATAGTAACCAACTTGCACTCACTGAAGCAAAAACACACTTTGTGGGAAGGTCATGGGAAGCTCACAGATGGAAGGAACAGTCAATGCTCAGGCTTTGGAAGGTCAGAGCCCGGGGCAGCCATGGGCAGCCTGCAGCAGGAAGTGATCTGTCTTCAGGGAGTCACTTCCAATCACTTTTAGTTTTTTTTGTCACTCTGACAAAGATTCAAATTCCTAGGAAACAGAATGCAATTGACCATCTCTTCGTCAGGGAAGAACAGGGCACCACTTCTAACAGTCTTGCCAGATTATCTCCAATGTGGGGGAGAAGTTTCTGAAAGAAAAATTGGGGTGCTGACACTAGAGGAAGGGAGAATGAATGCCAAGGGACAGAACTACAGTGCTTGCAAGCCTGCATTTCTCAGGATGGGATCATGTGTGGCTCATTTAAAAGCTGAAACACACTGCAGAGATCCATGACACCTGCTCCAGTTTGTTTCACAGTGTGGCTGAATCTTACAACAATGGCATGTTAGTCCTTTGACTGAATCTCCTGTTCAGTCAGGGCCTGGGTGTGTGTTCTTGCTTTCTTCCAAGATGGTCTGCCAACATTCAAAGCACTGCCTGCTCACCCATGACATGAGGCCAACCAGCTCTGCAGAGGAGGTTATATAAGTCTGACTTTGGCCTTCACACCAGGACCTGTGCTGCTTCAGAGGGAACCCTTTTGAGCAACTTATGAAAACCTGGGGGGTGTTTCATTATTTTTCCATAAGGTTCTGAGAAGGATGGGTCTGCTCCTGTGTGCTGTGTGACAGTGGCCCTAGGCAAGAGATGGTGCTTAACCCTCACCTCTGTTCAGAGCCTATCCTGGGGACTAGGCCTAGAGGGCAATTGGGCTCAGGCTTCATGCTCAAGAAAGGCCTCAAATTTATACTTTTGAGATTATCAAAAAAGGAGATTTTTCAAAAAGTCCCACAGATATACTGCAAGTATTGAAAGAAAAAGATATATCAGGCAGGATTCTTAGTTGCAACCAAGAGAAATTGACTCTAGGTAGTTAAACAAAAGGGGAACGTGTTAAAGACACCGGTGGCTCAGAGAATCTCCAGGAGGGCCAGAGAACTAGGCCAAGAGGCATGTAGCCAGGCCCAGTGCCCCAGGCCCAGCACAGGGCAGGGGAGAGCCTGTGGGCTGCCCCTGGCGCGGATACCGTAGATGGCTTCACTGCAGCGAGCTCGGATCGTACTGCTAAACTTCTGTCACACTGGCCCTAAAAGCAGAATTTATCCGTCTCCACCCTCACCAGCATGGATTCCCCAGCATCTGCTTCCTGAGTCACCAGCTTGCCTTGCAAAGTCTGACGGTAGGGCACCATTTTGGAGGAGCCCAGGTCACATGCCTGGGCTCCAGCCGCAAAGGAGGCTGGGAAGGCATGTTCCTGGCTTCCTTTGAAGTGTGTTCAAAGGAACAACAGGTGTCTTACAAAGGTAATTATATGACTTTAAACTTGTGTTCATTCCATTAAGGGACCACATTTCCCAAACTGCACTAGTAATGAATAGATATTAAATACATTTTGTAATAATTTTATAAATGTCATGATGATATCTCATTCTATTTATGTTTAAAGCTATTAATTAAATATTGAAAATGTACCACAATTTTTTTAACCTTCTTATGGCTGGGTTACCAATATACCAGTATTCTCAGGAAGTGAAAGTAATCCGACCTCTTAGAGGTTCATTGAGTATCAAATTGTGTGACCCTTGGGCAAGCTCTTACACAGCTCCATTTCAGCATTATCATCTTGGATATGGGGTAATAATACTTAGCCGCATACTTATTAGTTTTAATAATATTGGTATTGCTAGATATGGATGGGCAAGTGTTTCTTATAACTTGATAAGATGCAACTAAGAATGATAATTATAACAATTTTACTTTAGTTATTTATTTATTACTAATGAATTTGTACAGCTTGCCAGAAATGTTAAGTACATAACAGAACTTTGGGATTGGATATTTACATCTCATTTAATTCAGTATTCTGTTTCCAAAACATAGTCACGTCCCAGAGGACAGTGGAATCAGGAAATAAAACTGACAGGAGGAAAATTGTGCTATTCTTTTTTGTTCAATTCCTAAAGATTTATTAAGCACCTACTGTGTGCTGGGGATAAAACAACCTGGTCTCTGTCATCAAGTTTACACCAAGTGGGAGAAGAGGGACTTGTCAAGACATCACTACAATCAGTTCAGATAATGCTAAACCACAGAGGAAAGATGCTCACTGTTCCCTGGGTCCTCAGGGTTGGCTTCTGGGGACCAGGATTCTTTTTCTTTTCTTTCCAGCTTTGTTGAGATATAATTGACGCGGGACCAGAATTCTTGAGTGGAGTCTTAGGGAAGGGAGGGGGCAGGCGTGAGCAGTGAGGAGGGCATTTAGGGTAAAGAGAATTGCGGGTGCGAAGACTCAGAAGCGTGAAAGCTCTTAAAGAATTGGAGAATTGCAGCTCTGGCTGGAAGGAAGAAGCTGGGTCAGGAATGACACCCTGTCAGACACCTTCAAATGTGAAAGTGGATGCACATTCTTTTTCCGGCCAGTGACAATGCCTAGAATTTACATTTTGTGTTAATTTGACCTCATTTACATAATGCCTTATTATAAAGAGTCACTTAGATATTGCCTAATTGTCTTCTTCCTCTTGCTAGCCCCAAGGCTGAGAAAGCCAAGGTCACGACCTTTATTTGGCTGAGGCAGAGGAATCTGATTTGATATTTTGCTGTCATAGACCTTTTGTTTTCATATTTGTTTTTTTGTAGATTCGTGCTTTCCTAGACCACAAAAGCACGTTACTTTGTATGTTTCCTTTTGTGTTTGTCCACATGCATATGTATTTTCCTTGTGGATATAGTATGCATACTTTCTACAACTTTTTTCCATTTAATATTATATAATTATCATTTTCTTTGCTCCCCCAGCATATTCTTAATTTTAGTCTTCCATAGATGCCCAATATTTCATTGGATAGTCATTGGAAAATTGTTATACTTCAGTTTTTCAATAGTTGAGGCAACATGATAATGACAATCTTTGTGTGGAGAGCTTATTTCTTCTGTTAGGTTATTTTCCTAAGAGAGTCAGTAACCTTTAACTTCCCACTAGGAAAAATAGAGTTTTATGATTTAAAGTTATTCCCTTTTTTTGCCTTCTAATACTTGTACTTCAATAACCATTTCAACATGAATTTTTATGCATTTTACTTTCTCTATAGAGCAACCTTACTAATACATTCGTCCAGACATGTTTATGTAACATCCTACAATAGAAGCGCAAGAGTTTCTGCCATCAGTGTAACTGTGATGTGTGGGAAAGCAGTAGCCCAGACTATGCAAGTATCGGAGAGAGACTGTGATGGTCGTAAAAGTCACTTTAACCTGAAAATCTGAAGCTCCTCTGTATTGTTTCCAAGATTTATTTTCTTCGAGTTTGTATCTTTCGTCACCAACTCATAACTCATTCGATACTTAGTAACCCTGTAAATATTTTATGGATTTTCCTATTTTAGTGACATTACTTGCTAGTTGATCAGTACCCTTCCCTCCTCCTTTCGAAATCATCGTTGTATTTGTACCCACCTCCTGATCTTTTAAACTTTTCTTTATATCAGTACGTTGGTTCCCAAGGCCACTGAAAGCTCTTTTGTTGCAGCGTACACCAGCCGCGTGACCCAGCAATTCCACTCCTGGGTATTTACACTAGAGAAGCGTTCACACAAAACATGCACATGAATGTTTATGACGGCTCTGTCCATAATTGTCAAAGACTGGAAACAACCCAAATGTCCTTCAATAGGTGAAGAGGTGAACGGACAGACACTCTGTGGTGCATCCGTACAAGGGAATACAACTCAGCAATTAAAAAGGAATGAACTATTGCTACACACAAAAATTTGAATAAATCTCAAAATAGTTATGCCAAATGAAAGAAGTCAGTCTCAAAAGGTTACATACGCTACACTATATGACATTCTTGAAAAGAGACAGCTGTCATGATAGAGAACACACGAATGGTTTCCAGGAGTTACCGGTGGGGAGGGTGTGACTACAAAGGGATAGTATGAGTTTTGGGGGGTGATGGAACTATTCTGTGTCCTGATTGTTGTGATGACAACAAATCTATACATGTGTCAAAATTCATAGAACTATACACTTAAAAGCTCACATTTATTGTATGTTAATTAAAAAAATATAAAAAGATCCCAGTTTCATCAAACTAGTCATATGTCCTTTGACAAAGTTACCTAACCTCTCCGATCTCAACTTATTTACCTGTAAAGTATAGAAAATACTCTCTCCCTTGAGATGTTACAAAGATGAAATAAGATGTTATAAAATATCTACCTGACATGCAAGAGGCTCCTCTGTTTCTTTTCCATACTGATATTTCTTTTTGGGAGCAGATCTGCACTTTTTTACAGTTATTTGGCTCTTGGGGAACAGACTGGAGCCATTGAGAGTTTCAAGCAGGAAAGTGACATGATCTGATTTTTATTTTTATTTTTTTATTTTTTTATTTTATTTTTTTTTTTGTGAGGAAGACCAGCCCTGAGCTAACATCCGTCGCCAATCCTCCTCCTTTTGCTGAGGAAGACTGGCCCTGGGCTAACATCCGTGCCCATCTTCCTCCACTTTATATGGGACACCGCCACGGCATGGCTGACAAGCGGTGCGTCGGCGGGCGCCCGGGATCCGAACCTGCGAACCCCGGGCTGCCAAGCGCGGACTAAACCGCTGCGCCACCGGGCAGCCCCTGATTTTTATTTTTAAGAGATCATTTGAGCAGCTTTGTGGAGAGTGGTGAAGAGTGTAGGAGGGTGAGAATGGAAACAAAGAGGCCAGTAAGAGGCGCTGGGGGCGTCCAGATGAGAGATGATAGTGGTGGGGAGCAATGGGGAGGCGAGAAGTGGGCAGGTTTGGGATCTTTTTTTGGAGGTAGAACCAACAAGCTTGATGATGGTTTGAGGGGTGAGGAAAGGTGGATGGTGGTGTCATTTACTGAGATGAGAAACTCAAGGGCAGGGTGGGCTGTGGTAGGCACTGAAAATCAAGAATTCTATTTGGGCATGTTAGGAAACCTAGTAGGTAGTTGGGTGTAGGATTCTGGAGCCCAGGACCAGGCCAGCATTGTCTTGTTCATTTCTAGGACTGCAGCACACAAAAGCTATAAATCTCCCAGTTCTGCCCTTCCAGATTAGGATTGGGGGAGCTTTTGTCTGCTCTTCTTTGACCCAGCCTTGGAGTTTTTAGCAAAGTACTTCTCTTCAATCCATTCCTGAGAGGGTTTGTAGAAACTTCTACCAGAATTCAGATTATGCTCGTATTACTTACTGCTGCCAGGTTCCCCCCCGCCTTTTCCATTTAATGAAATTTAGGGAAAGGAGACATCCAACATCTCCAAATATCCAGCCTGGAAGTCATCAATCATATTGTGCAATATTAAAAGTTTTAATAAACTACTGAGAGTGATGAATATGCAAATGCGTGACATAGAATATGCTAAGAGATTATGTTCTAACATATTTTGTTATTTTTATTATCTTCAAATTTCCACTTTTGCTGCAGACAAGAGAAAGAAATTCAAGATATAATTTTTCTTGCTAATTGATCAAATTCAATTTGATAACTATCAATTAGCGATTCCGTCTGGGAAGGGAGGGACAGGAATGGCATTTGGGGAGAGGTTTTGAGGAAGCCGCACATACAGCTGGGAAGAGTTAAAATTCTGTAGAGCTGGGTGTTGGGTCAGCGTGTTCATCAGACTCATCTGTGTTGAAAGTGTTTTATAGTTAATATTTTGTTCTTTAAACATATAAATAAAAAATAATTTAAAAATCTGAACGGGAGAGACAATGCGTTCCTTCCACCCACTCCATCCTCATTAATCACCGTGAGGAGTGATCTACTGAGTTTTTCCCTCAGAAAATGTAATTACTTTGTAATGAAATGTTAATGCTATGTTCTATTCTTAAAGTCACTTGTTCCGGTGATGAAGCTGTGGCTTAATAGAGTTGCTAAATTTTCTTCTAAGTCATTCTTTTAATATTTTACATTTGTCAGATGAGCTGGAGATGATCTAGAGCTTCTTTGTTTTTACAAACAGGACTATTTCGGCGGAAACTCATCATCAGGCTGTTAACTTTAACATCTTCGAGGGCATGGTTTGCCACGGGGTGCCCCTTGTGACGATTTCCAGAGGCAAAGTGGTATATGAAGCTGGAGCTTTCAATGTCACCGCAGGAGATGGGAAGTTTATTCCTCGCCAACCATTTGCTGAATATGTTTACAAACGGATCAAACAGCGGGACCAGGTGAGTTGTACCAAAGTGGGCTGTTACCACGGGATAAACTGTCACCCGCTCCTGGATGTTGTCGGTGTTCTTGTCACATACAATCGGTTTAACACATTCCTGGGATGTCAGAATTGATGAGAGAGATTCCCGCAAATACGAATTTCAAAAGAAAGAATCATTATTGGATGGATGTATTCCCTTGCAGATTGGTGTCTATTCAGGGTTTCCTGATGAACCAAGTCAGGTTTTCTCAGGCAAGTTCGGGGCCTCTGAGGGCTTTTGGCAATTGGGTTAGTCAGGGTCCTCTGAGAAGCGGTCACCTAGAGGGATAAAGGTGCGACATTTTGGGGAAAGGCTGGGAGAGCCCTCAGACTGCAAGTGAAGTCTGACCCCAGTGAAGGAGAGAGGGAGAGAAAAAGGGGTGGAAACACCCTACACTGCCTTACAGGCTAAGATGGATTGAGCAAGGCCTTCGGGCAGTCCTTGAGCCAAGTCTTCTGTCCACCAGCTACGTGAGGTGCTGTCATTGGCTGGGAGCAGCACTGGGAGGCGTGGCCTTTGTGCAAACACAGGGATGGAGTTCAAGCTCAGCATCCGGCCACTGAAAAATTACGCTCCTTGTAGTTGAAGGTCTGAAGGTGCATTCTAATGACCACCAGAGCAATGGTGGAGTTTTGGGCTCAGGTAGATCTAAACATGAATTCTACCTTGCCCTTCCATTTCCCTAGCTGTGTGGCCAAGAGTAAGTTTCTCTCTCAACCACTGGCTCGAATGCCTCATCTAGGAAATGACAACGTTTCTTCCTTAACAAATTATAAGACTCAAATGAGATTTTAAAATGTAAGGCACATAGTAGGAGCTCAATAAATGTTAGTTTTGTCTCTTTGCTGTCCTCTTTTGATGACCAATTCTATAATAAAGTTCCTCCAAGTCTTTGTAATAACTCTGTGATTGTAAAAGATATTTGTTCTTAATATACCTTGGGCTTTCACACATTTGTTTAGCTCACACAGCGTTTTAAAAATTCACTTAAGGGGCTGGCCCGATGATGTAGCGGTTAAGTTTGCGAGTTCTGCCCCGCGGCCTGGGGTTCACAGGTTCGGATCCTGGGCGTGGACCTACTCGCTGCTCATCAAGCCATGCTGAGGCAGTGTCCCACATAGAAGAGCTACAACTATGATACAAAACTATGTACTGGGGCTTTGAGGAGAAAAAAGTAGAAGGAAGACTGGCAACAGATGTTAGTGCAGGGCCAATCTTCCCCCCCAAAAGAAAAAGAACTCATTTCACTAAATGCACTATGTCAGAAAATTTCAGATTAAAACCACCTCAGTTGCTGGATTTGGGGGTCAGAGGAGGCAACCTGTGCCCTCAATCCCACATGGGGAGAGGAGGCCCGAACTGGATGGCTGAGCCCTGCAGAGGCCGCCTTTCTGACTTTCACCCAGCAGGCTTCACTCATTAATGCTCCTGACCCAGCCGTGTAGACACTAGAGTTTGCAACCCTTGGATTAGTTCCAAGCCTTCTTTATCTTCTTTCCATTTTAAAATATGCTTCTTTTTTCCAAAGTTCTCTGGCTGTTTTTTGATTCACTTCATTTGGGTCTTGTAGTCTGTTTGATTTCTCCTCTGACATCTTGTGAAAAATTTTTACTGTGGATTCTCAGAATCTGTTATAGAAGATTCATCTTTTTTTTTTTAAACACTTCCTAAATCTTTAAGTGAACAAGTGCTCTAGAATGCTTTAAATTCTCAAGATGCTAGAATTCTTCATATACTGTATTTCAGGCCTTTTATTTAATTATTTTTATTGAATATTTTTCTATTTTAATGTTTGTTATGAACATTGGCTTACAACAGTATATAAATTTCAGGTGTACATCATTATATTTTGATTTCATGACATCATATTCACCATCCAGAGTCTAATTACCAGAGTCTAATTCCCCAGAGTCTGAAATGAGGTTTGAGGATTGTCTCAAGACATTTCAAATATTTTTCCTCTCCATTAGGCAAATATAATTTTATGGAAGAAAAACATCACACTAAGGTTAAGGAAAAGAGTCATTAGGAATTTTAGATTTTAATTTCACATGAGGTTATTAGAGCTCTTGCTTTGGTATTCATTTAAAATTTCAGATTTCTTTGTGAGTGAGAATGAAAGTTTGAAGGCAAACAGGAAAAACCCATACCATTTCTCCTGGTCACCTGTTACCCTTCCAAGAAAATTAATCACCATTCTGGACTCCCAAAGCACAGACTCTAGAGACACATCAGCATTTGCCAACTCCAGAACTCAGCTGGCTAGAGTATTAGTTCTTTGGAGACAGCATCTTATATTTTTATGCCCAGTGCTTGGTACATAGTAGGCATTTGATAAATAAACCAACTGCAAATGGAAGGAGCAAAGACTGTAGTTTCCTAGGTCATAGAAAGAAATTTGAATCAATTTACTGAGAAGATTGCCTCCTACTCATCCCAAATAGTGGGGTTATCTGTGAGCTTGATTCTTGTCCATGATTAATAAAACTTATCAGCATCATGCCATGTAGCTATCACTATTATCAGATATTGTGAGGAATTTCAAAGGCAATAAATGGCATTTTTATTCAATTTGACAGCTTTGGGGAATTGTTACTTTATGTATTTTAACATATAAGCAGCTAATCCTTAAGGGAAAAAATGAGACATCGAACTTTATTTGCTAAATATAATGTGATAAAATAGATATTTCAATTCTATATAAAAGTCTCTTAAGGAAAAGTTTTGGGGGATGCAGGAAGGAGAAATAAAGAGGGAAGAAAAAAAAAGTAACAGCAACTTAGATATTCAAGGGCATCTTGAAAGAACAAAATCAACTTACTGTTAATTCTTTAGCAAAAAATTTAGCTCTTTAAACTCAAATGGATTATTATTTCTAGAATTTTTGTGTTTAGAGTGTTATAATTTTCACCACAGTTTGGAAGTACAGACATTCTTTAAGTCCTCTCTTTTTCTCTTTTTTCGGTAATAAGCAACCCAATCTATTCTGGAAAATAAGGGTCACATTGCATTTTATAAAGAAACAGGAATAGCTTCATGGAGTAATGCATGCTTTCAGAATACTGCTGCCAAAGCTTTTAAACTGGGTTGTATCTTTGCAACTATAAGCATAATTTTCCTTTTAGATAAGATAAAATTGAGTGGATGGCTGATCTAGTCCTTGAATGGGTGTTCTCCATTTCTGAAATAGCATTTTGTCAATGTGTTTCTCAATGTGGTAGCTCAGAGAAAATAATTTAAGACATGTCATCAACTGCTATAATTTTCTCAGATTGATTGCTAATAATTATAAAAGGTGATACATATGTTGGAGCAGCTCATTTTCGCTCACGAGAGACACTTGTGTGTATCTCTTCCCAACTCCTCATTCAGTGATGTCACTTTGGTAGCTTGGAATCAGCCATGGTGGGAGTATCTACACCATAGAAATAGGCAAGGGTTAAAAATCAGGGCTGTAGGGGAGGTGGGAAAAAGGGAAGGTGGAGCTTGGTTGTCAACATTTACACATTACACTGTATACAGTGACTTTCTAAATACTCTTTTCCTGTTTTAGCTAACCATTCAACTTTCATTCAGTAAATATTTATTGATGACCTATTATGTACCAGGCATAGTTTAATCCTTACAACCCCCTGAGGTAAGTAGTGGTATCCCTGTTTGATAGAATAAGAAACTGAGGGTTAGAGAGGTCACATAGTTACTAAGTAGCAGCATCAAAACTCAAACCCAGATTTTTCTACCTCCAAAGCCAATCCCTTTAACCTCTACCGCTGCAGTGGACTAGTCATAAAGTTTAATCCCTACTTGAGCACATAGCCACCTGCCCCGTCCTCAGGATATCACCCCTCCAGACTCCCCTCCTGCGCACAGGGTTCAGTTACCCTCAGACTGGGGAGCTTACCAGAGGAGCCAGCCCTGAAATGAGAGGGCCCAGCTTTGTCGCATTGTCCTTGAGAAATAGCTCACAAAGTATTTCAAGGATCAAATGGAAATACTTGGTAGACTGTAAAACATTATCAAAATGCAAGTTTTCACTGTTATAGAGCCCCTCTATTAAACCTAGGGGTGACTCATGTTCTAGTCCCCTGGAGAGCTTAGTTCAATGTGTACTGAGTGCTCGGTGCACATTTTAAGTTCACCAGCCAGGCAGGGATTTCTTTCTAGGGAGTCGCTGGTCAGGACTGTTTGGTGTTGGGCTAGTGTCTGTTGTTTGCTATTTGGAAGTTCTATTGTCTTTATTGCTGTTTTAGTATTTCAGCCTCCATGAGCTGTGTGGTAACAGTAACTCCTTTGGGGTCCAGAATTCTCTATTGGTTTTGCTAGTCTCAGAACATCTAGCATCCCAGTGCTCAACTCTCTGCAGACATGCAGTTAAATATTCTATCAACATAGAGCTTCCTCTTTCCCCTGAGCAGCTAACCAAAAAGAATTTCTGCAATTATGCAGATGTAATGATGATTACAATTAATATTTATTCATAGCGCTGCATATTGTGATATACTTCTCATGTTTGTCTTTCTATTAATTCATCACAATGACAGGCGCCAGTAAATACCATGAACTCGCATTGAACTCTCATCTACCAAAGTAAACCACCAGCGCCCTGCTGTCTGGGGTGCCCTCTGTGTTTTCTATATGACTTAGGATGACCTCTCACACACTTTACCCTCCAGCCGTTCCACTGATCGTAATACCTTCAAGATGGAAAGAACTGCTGGGGCGTGTGATCCTCTAATTCTGACCAGCCTTGCGTGGGTGTTACAGCCACTGTTGCCTCAACCCAGATCAGCCTTCTAAAGGGGTGTTCTCAGGACAGTAGAAAATATTAAAAGGGTAAAAATACTGGGAGGCTTGAGACTAGAACTTAAATTGTCTTTGATTCCTGTCAACTTATCTATCAAAGGGAAGATTTGCTGTGGGACAGCAAAGCCTCCCCAGAGAGGGTTGGTTTGTTTCTGAGGTGGAGGGGAGGGCAGGAGTGGTTAATATCCCATGGCCATTCTAGCAGAAACCTGTTCCTGCCCACCCAGAGCCTCAGAGGAGATAAACAGGGAGACTGTGTGCAGATGAGACCTGACTGGTCAGGTCAGAGATTTATGGTGGTCAGTGTGACCAGAGTGACCAGCCAGGCTAAGAGGTGTCTCACGGTGTTGCTAGTGCAGTGACTGAGCAGCCAGAAAGGGGTTCTTAGACAACTAGGTGAGCTGAGACCTGCCCACAGAAGGCAGCCGGCCAGAGAGAAAGTGCAGCCTGGAGAACAGACAAATGGAGAAGAGATAAAAGCTCAGCAAAGGAGTCGGAGGGAAACTGAGGCAGCCCAGGCCAGGACAACCCACACAAAGAGGAGAAAAAGCTCAGGTGGGGATCCCCTCCCCCGACACCCTTCCATCCTTGGTAGGAATTGATCAACTGTTTATTGAGTACTTGTTATGGAGAAATAGCAGTGAACCAGCCCCACTTCTGCTGGAGGAGAGACAAGTAAACAGATAATTACAGAAAATGGTGGTAAGCAAGACGTGGATGTGGCAGGGAGGGCTAAAGCTTCCTGGACTGATGATTGCCCAGGCTGAGTTATAAGGGATACATCGAAGATATTTAGGCAGAAAAGGAGTGTGGGCACGCCAGCATATATAGGCCTGGCCCTGACAGGAAGATCTAGGAAGGATGCCAATTCGCCCAGTTTGAGTCATGTACTGCAGCCCGTGAGCTGCAGCTGGGTTCAGGCAGGATCCTCCAAGGGACATCCAGCTTGTGAAGCAAGCCCAGCCCTGAGAAGGGGCTTGATGGCCCCACCTACATCATTGATGTTGACTATCAGTCCCAAGAAGGCGTCCAGGAGAGACAAAAAAGTAACAGCTGAAAACCACAAGCACTGAAGTTTCAAAGGAACTGTTGAGGGAAGTGGGAGACGGAGTGGGAGCTGATGAGGGACACACAGCACGAGGCAAGTGACACAAAGATCTGCCCATTTATGTCACTTCTTCCAGGGGCTCTTGGCTGTGGAAAAGGCTGATGACTGAACTGAAATATGCCACAGGTTTTGCTGAGTGCAAATGCCAAAAGGAAAAGAGAGAAAGGCAAGACCCTTTAGATTGTAGGCAAGAGAGGGGTTGAAGTGAGGTGGAAATAAATCCTGATTTGCTTGGCCAGTCCTGGATTATGCCCGTTAATTATGTTTAGTACCCTTTACACTCTCAGAAGTGTTCCAGTTTGGATGACAAATTATACGGTCACCCTAGGTTTAAGTGACATATCGTATAGCCTGCCTTGGAAAGTAAACCAGGAGAGGAAAAAACATGGAGACCAAAGACCTGAAAGGGAGCATGTGGTCAAAGAGGGTGGTATTAAATGATTTTAAAGTTTCAGATGTGGATTGGCTGCAGGGAACCACAATGTCCAGGGCTGGGTGGCAGAAGTGGGAGGCCGGTCCTCCATTTCCCGGTGTCGATGTTCCTCGAGATGGTGACGGGAGCCAGGCTGAAGAAAAGGACTGAGTCAATAGTGAGCCAGAATGGAAGCCCAGCATCTAACCAGACACAGAAAGAGGACAGAGGCTGGGCAGGTGAGCGCAGGGCAGGGTCCTCCCGTTGCCTGAGTGCTCAGTGTGCGCCCAACGCCATGCTTCAAGCCCCACAGCTGTAGGGACGCTCTCTGTCTTGTTTGCCTTATCCTCGTGCCTGGCCAAACATCTGGGGCTGTGTGTGCTCAATAAATATCTATTGAATGGAGGAAGGAAATGCTTTGTGTCTGGGAGAGGGGTTTTATTCCCTCCATTTCGTAGATGAGTGAGTAGGTACAGAGGGATTTATTAACCTGCTAGTTTCCTACAACTAGTAAATGGCAGAGCTAGAATTCACACTCAGATCTGTCTTACTCCAAAGCCCACATTGTTGATCACTGTAATATATTAGTTTTGGTGGTCAAAACAAGATAAATGTTATTATTTGTCCGTGTGTGTGTGTGTAGTGTAGATACACACACATTTATTTATTTATTAAGAGTTTATTATATGCTAGACATTATTCTAAATGCTTTACTTGTATTTAATCCTCTCAACCTTTAATCCTCCGAACCACCCTATAAAGTAGGTGCTGTCATTAGCCCCAGTTGACAGCTGAGGGAACTGAAGCATACTGTTAAGTAATATGCCCAGGCAATGTGATCACTCATTAGCTGCCTCTTGACTTGTCAGTGAATTTGTGTCCATGTTTACAAACAGTGTGATTTAGTTACTTCTTGTGAATTCCTTTGTTTATGAAGTCCATATTTTGAATCTCTGCTCAAGCACTGAATTAACTCTGAATCGGCTGATGGTTCTGCTGCACCGTTGGCCACCGAAGAGGTATAGTTGGACATGCGAGATTCTGTGAATGCCTATTACACACAGAGGCAATAGAAAATGAGAAAAAGCATGCACAAATTGCTAGAATCTGAACCAAAATGCTGAAACTCTTAGGAGAGGTACAACAAAGCAATCTAGGAATCCAGATGTCTAGGATTGAAACTAGAAGAAAAGGTAGACTATTTGAAAGGACTTTAAGATGGTAATAGAACTCAGAAGGGTTGGAGGATATGGCAAAGGCCCCAGTGTAAGTTGCAGTGGAAAGGATGATCATTGGAAATTGTTTCCTGGACCTCTGTCTGACGCAGATTAACACCAGCAAAGAGCAGGGTGAAGCAGGTACCCGAGGTTGCCAGGGATTTCTGTGAAAGGGCAAGGGGGTGGGAGGCAGGTGATAAATCCACAAGATTCTTTTTTGCTCTCACAATTCGTTAAGGGAGCTGCACTTAGATTTGAATTCAAGAAGTCAATAAACCACAAGAGAGAAATGAAATATTCTGTTTTAGACTTGCACACCTACCCCCGTGGAGCGTGAACCCTATAAAGGAGAAGTCGTCACACTGAAATCCGGAGGGACAAAAGACGCCTCCACAGCTGGGACCAGGAAACAGACTCACTCCTGAGCTGGGCGCTGTTGGTAAGAGACTGTGGGCAAAGAAAGTATTCCTGCATGACAACATATGAAATTAACATCTCTCTCTTCATAAGCATTTGAAGAGTCCAAGGTCAAGGTCACAGGCTTCAAAGAGACATAAGACTCAGGACAGTTTAGCCAAGGGAAGACTGATAAAAGACCTCCTGTCACAGAACACTTACATGAGCCTCCAGATGGAGGAAGGCTTTGGGCTAGCTGGAGATTTATTTCCTGAAATGTCAGGAAACAGGCAGCAGAGCCGTGAAGAATCAAGTCTGAGCAAGAGGCAAGTAGGCTGGTAACATACAGAGGACTCTGTGATCGAGGAAAGTGGCACCACTTACAACAGACAGTACAGTTTCACGGTCAAAATTTATAAACTGTTTGATTAGGACTTTATCTGGGAAAACAAATCTTTGTATTGTAAATGCAACTATGTTCTAGAACTTAGAATGAATGAAAAATCAATCAAATGTTGCTTTTGGGGGTATAATTTTTCAGGAAAATTATTTGATAGTATTTGATGTACTTCATTTCACAGTTAATATTTGGAATAAAACTATAGATATGGTCATTTTCTAAAAAATATTTGAGTGCTTCATCAGTTTTCTCTTGGTCTTTTGACATTCAGATCTTTTTTTTGAAGCACCTATTAGTATCATTCTCGTCAATTTTCTTAGTTGTTTTCTGGTCCAGATGCCTACCTGGCAGTGGCTTTGCTGTGACTTAAGCATCTCTCTAATATCACTTCTGTGGACTTCATTATATCTACATGTTTTGCCAGTTTTGCAATTTCACTAGACTAAATTTTTTAAATTTGTGGTTTTCAGACGTTGCAACACATAACAATCTGCAAAAGACTCACACAGGAGGTTAACATGATGAATAGGGATAGATGTTTATGTTCATTAGGGATGCTGTGTGTCGGAGGACTGGTTTTATACATACCCAGTTAGGCACTGCACATTTTCACATTATGAAAACCTGTGCTTCCCTGCATCAACCCCGTGACTTGAATAATGAGGCCCTGTGTGCTCCATGCTGTGCTCTCTTTCATTGTTGAATGTGTCTTTATCAATGCTATAGAGCCAAAAGTTTCAGCTTTTTTGTTATTTCCTGACTTTTGGCATTATTCTTCCAATCCGGAAAGATTGTATTAAAAATTCAGAGGAAGATTAGCAAGAGGAAGAAATTCTATTGAATGCTACAACATGCTATTAACGGCATTTGTAGGAGCAGGATTAGTGTTTACTCTGATTATAGCATTTCTTAGGGGTTAGGCTTGAGTTCTGCGTCTCTTTGTGCGGGAGAACGTTAACGCTGAGTTCCTTTTGTTGTGTTCAAAGGTAAAATCAGAGAAAAGGATGCTGCTCTTCCCATCACAGTTAAACATCGTCAGCCCGTGGAGAAGCAGGCCTTATTTCAACTCCCCAAGATCCTTTTGAAAGAATAATCGCTCTAGGCCTCTTTGATTTCCTTTCAGAAGCAATTGGTGTCTTTCTCACTGTGACTTTGTTGCTGTGTAAGATTGAAGATATAAATGAATATTATTGTGATGGAAAGTCTGTGTGAAAATTCATTGATGATACTTTAAAATGTCATCTTGGCTTGTACTAGATTTCTTACTTTGAATTTTTAAAAATCATTTCCTTGTTTAAAGGTTTTTTTAATGGCTGCATATGTTTAAAAGTAGCTAACTCTGTCATTTTACATTCTACTGTAATTTATAAACATTTAGATCTTCAGTATAATTAATAAATATTTAGATTTCATTTTATATCCTGTTATCTGAGTTACGTGTGTCTTCTAACTAGTAAGATTGGGATTCTGGGAGGTTGGTTTTGATTCAAAAGCATAATTTCCTGTGCGACATCTGTGTTAGCAACTCCTGGAAATCAGATCCCTTAGCAAACCCCATGTAATCAAACTGGATACTCAACCTTAGAATAACTCCAGGGCAAATTGTTCAATCACACTGATGAACGCAGGGTTTGAGGAAATGAAATGGGATCAGCATGGCTGAAAGATGCTGTGGTGGTCCCTTCCCTCCCCTCCACTTCCTGGTCTGGACTGTGTGTGCAGAGAAACTGAGCTTGTATTTCTTCTTCCGGGTAACCAGGTCAAAAGGGATTTTAAAACATGGAGTAAAATCAGGGCAATTATGCTCTCATTGCAGGTACACCTGCCCTGATTTACTCACTTAGCAGCGAATTCACACCTTTGACAAAGGGTGGTAGGAATCCAGTTGTAATTTATTTTGAACACAGAAAAAAGGACGGTGAACTGTATCTAAAGAAGAATCACAGGTCTTTTTTCTCAGGTAAGAGATACCTTAAAATATTATTTTTCTCCTCCACTTTGGTTAACAATAGAGACTCCACAATAAGCTGACCGAATCCTCTGAAAAGAAATAATTGAATTGCTTTCTTATCTAGTAGTCAGTTCCCACTCCTCCTTTAGTATTCAGCTTAAATTTCACCCCTCTCAGAGGCTTTCCCAGATCCGACGTGACGGTTCAGGTCCCTCTCTTGTGCTCCTCCCCAGCACGTGCCCGTCACGTGCCCGTCACAGTACCGCATCTCATTGAGTCAGAACCACCTGCTTCCCCCTCTGCATCCTCCAGGAGCTGACAGCTCGCTCAGAGCAGGGCCTGTCTGCTTCACTCTCATGTCCCCGGCGTCCACCAGGTGGCCGTTGATGGGCATTCAACGGGTATTTATTCATTTTTAAATAAAAGAGGAAGTGGAGGAGTTTCTGCTAAGTTCCTAAATGGATACAGATGAAGTTAGTGAGAACTGTCAGCAAAATAGGGACACACTTTGTGGAGCTTTTTAGTGTAAGAGTGCTTTAAATGAAGAGCACAGATTCATAATCTGTTCGATAGATCTGTTTGGGAGAATGAAATAGCTATAGGATTCTGCATCGACAAACTCGTTTGAGATGAATGTGTGGATCCCTGTGTTGCCTTTATTAGGCTTTGTCACAAATATTTGTGTAGAAACATAGTTCTAAATGATATAAGGCAATGGGAAAACATGATAGAGCTATTAATAGTGAATATCATGTTTTCTGGATTGCCTCTGGTATACAAAGGAAGGTCCCTTTGTCACGAAACAATTGCCTTCCCAAGGTCTGTACAAAAATAGACGGGAGGCTGGCTCGGTGGTGCAGTGGTTTAGTTCGCGTTTTGGCAGCCCGGGGTTCATGGGTTCAGATTCTGGGCACAGACCTACACACTGCTTGTCAGGCCATGCTGTGGCGGCGTCCCATATAAAGTAGAGGAAGATGGGCACGGATGTTAGCCCAGGGCCAATCTTCCTCAGCAAAAAGAGGAGGATTGGCAAAGGATGTTAGCTCAGGGCTGGTCTTCCTCACACACACAAAGAGAATAGACAGAATGAGCATCGTTCCTTCTCCACATTCACCCTCATTTGCCTGCTTCATCCAATGGGCAGTGTGATGTACCGGGAAGCAAAAAGTGTGGGCTGTAAACTCCTCTTTAGTAGTTGTGAGGCCTTGAGCAATTTTTTTGATTAAAATGCATTGTGAGTTTATCGAAGCATGCAAAAAGCAGAAAACATTAACAGAATCACACCTATGTACCTATCATTCCTGTTTAAGAAGGAAAACCTTACCAGTACAGTTGAAGCGCCCTGTGCTCCTCTCCCTGTTCATCTCCCCTTCCTCCCCCAAGGTAACCGGTGTCCTGAATCTGGTGTTTTATTCCCATGCATATCTTTTATACCTTTGCTATATATGTACATATCTCTGAGCATTGTTTTGTATGCAGTCAAATCTTAAAAAAGCATTATATGGCATGTATTTGCTGTTTTTAGTATGTATTGTTTTGATTGAGCTTTTTTGCAGTCAACATGTTTGGGAGTTAATTTTTTGGCTAGGTCTAGCTCCAGTTATCTATTTTATCGCTACATAGTCTTCCACTGTATAACCATGCTACGATCTATTTACCCATCTTCCTGTTGATAGACATTTAGGTTGTTTCCATCATCTTGCTATCACAAACAACGCTGCTGTAGCAGTTTTCCTTGTGTACGCTGTGAAGGTTTCTCTAGGGGACGTGCCTTCAGTACAGAGGAGTGGGTCTGAGGGATCCTCCGGTGCGCACATTCCCCCCGTACTTGGATACGAGCAAATTGCTCTCCAAAGTGATGTTGTGCTCTTACTAACAGAATATAAGACTTTCCGTTGCTCCACATTCTCACCTATTAGATATTGTCCAATTTATTAATTTTGCCAATCTGATTCATAGAAAAGGTATCCTACCGGAGTTTTAATTTGCATTTTCCTGAGTGCTAATGAGGCTGAGCTCCTTTTCATTTCACAGTTGAATTGATCTTACTAGCCTCAGTTTCTTCATTTATAAGATGAGAATGATCGTGCTATCTAGCTAGTACATGAGGACGCGGTGAGGGTTAGGAAGCCGTGCTGTGTGGTCAGCACACGCGAGCTGGGATTACTGTATTGACAGCGACAGGAGGAATTAATAAACGATGTGCTCCCCAGAGACGGCCAAAGTCTTGACTGTTCTCTTTCTGTGGGGAAGCTCACCAGGCTTGGTAGTGCCAGCTCCTTCGGCAGCTACAGGACCATGGAAGCCAGGACTGGAAGGGTGGAGAGAGAGCGAGCACAGGGGGAGAGCATAGCCTGGAGAGGGCTCTGAGGTCAGTGGGCCCGGTGGCCGGGGGGCCTGGCGCTGTGTAAGCAGTCTGAGCAGGGACACAAGCTGAAATATGGGGGCTGGCTGGAGCCTGGCTCTCAAGTGCCCCCTGCAGATCCAGCAGGTCCCAATGTCAACGTCTGCCAGCTACAGCTGGGACCCTCTTCTCTCAGTGCTTTCTCTTCCCTCTGCCAGCCCTCTGCACAGGAGACAGCATCCTGTGGGGGATCCTCTCACAGGCCTTAACGTCACAAAAGCTGGATTTCAACCAGTTGAGCAAGATATTTAAACTTTCTCAGCCCCAGTTTCTCCATTGGTGAGGTGGGAATAATTACCAATCCCTCCTTTGCACAGGAGAGTTGAAAGGATTGAGATGATGCATGTTAAGCCCCTGGTTTTCCATGGGTGGAAGATCAGATTTGCACTCTTCTCGTTGCCCCTCCACCACACCAGCTTTTACTCTCGTCTTTGCCTTCTTTCCCATCTGGCTACCTCTCAGCCCCCTGAAGGCCCAGATTGGTTAATTAGATTTCTTTTTGTCAAACCCACTCTCTCCTTTTCCTTCTTATTGGAGAATATCTGTGGACAAAAAAAAAAAAAACCAAAAACCAGTGGATCTATCATTTATTAACACCTACTGTTTATGGAGCATGGAACCAAACCCCTTCATTTTGGCTGCCACTGTCCCTCAAATGCACAGTGGGTGGCACAGAGAAGTGCTCTATGAATTAATCTTGGGAATAGAAGAAGATGGTGATGATGAAGGAGGAGAAGAGAAATAATTCACGAATGACAATTAACATGACAGCAAGTCATTGTGTCCAGGGGTAAGGACTGCATTTGTCTTGGGAGCTGTCCACAGTGTGTCAGGGGTGTGTAAAAATACAAATGGCCCATTTGGAAATATATTTGCCCGTATTTTATCTCAGCCTGTATAATAATCTAACATGATAAAATAATTGTTATATTTATATGCAAAATATTTGCAACTGCATTTTAACTGTTCCTTCCTTGAAGGCAGGGACAGTTTCTTAACAGTTGTGCCCCAAACAACCCCAGTACCGTGATTTACACTGGGTTGACCTTCACGATGGGCTTGGTGAGTTGAAATTAATGCATCATAGCTGAGAGGAGTTAGAGGAAAATGTCTGAATTTGGAAAGGCTTTCTGAAGAAAAAGGATTTAAAATCCTATTTGATGCAGATATTCACACCTGGCAGAGGAGAGACAGAAGTACATTTTAGGAAGGGGAATAGTACAACAAAAGCACAGGTCAGCTCAGCCAGGGCTGTCAGCCACGGAGGTGTCCTGGGGATGGGCAGTGTGGCTCTGTGGGCCAGCGGGGGCTTATATAACAAGCTGTTGGAGTGAGGAAGCATTAACAGGGCGTTTTCAAGCATTGCTTTGTGCCTTAGAATAGTAGTCTCCACGAAAACACAGGACCTCTGGCATTTTCCTTAATGAATCCTGTAAGTGTGCTCAATAGATTCTCAATATAACATTTATTAGGCCCTTATTAGGTGTCTGGACCAGTGCTAAGCTCTGTATAGACACTGTAATTTAATTCTCTCTGCAGCCCCACAAGATAAATACTGTTATTATTCTGATTGAACACATGAGAAAACAAAGGCTGAGAGAAGTTAAGTCATTACCTAAAGGCACTCAGCTGGTCAGCGGATGACCCAGGATGTGAATCCTGGTCCATTTGACACCACTTGACCACTCTTGTGGATTCCTTAGTCAAGGCTTTTGCAGGAAGTCCTTCCTGAATCATGTACAGTTGCCTTGACATCATTAAAGCTCAGAAAAAATCCCAGCAGCTGAGTCATTAAGAGCTTACCTAGTAAGGCCCTACGTGCTTTACAAGTATCAGTTCATGTCATCCTTCCAACACCACCACGGTCCAATGGGGACCGTGATTATCCCCATTTTATACACGGTGAAACCGAGGCACAGAGAGGTACATTAGTTGTAACTTCCCAGGCCCCAGTTATTGTCACAGGAATGTGACAATATGACCTGGAAGGGGGTTTCCAAGGTACATCAAGCCTTCTAGTAAACAGTTTCTGAACCACTCAAGAAAGTGTATCATCTCATCTCTACAGCCTTGCTGGACACTTTCTCCAACTAGCAATCCATGACACAGGAGGAGCTCAGACAGGATTTTCTGAAATTGATGGCAGTTCTTATGGAATTAGATTCGATTCTAAGAAATCTAGCCATTTCTAAGAAATCATTCTAAAAAATCAAGACATTTCTCTTGGAGTAGCCTGAAGATTGGCTTATCTTTCTTTTATGCATTTTATTTAAGAGAATTGAATCCAGATTTATTGTTTTTCCTCCTTGAACCTAAAGTCAAGAGCACAGGTGGGAAGCACAGGCTGGTCAGTGGTGGGTGGGATGACTCATAGTGCAAAGGGCCTCTAAGTGGGCTGCTTCTCCAGGTGGGGGGGTCGCTCTGCTGCTGAGCAAGTGCCAGGGACCAGTGGGAGCCCGGTTGTGGCCGGCCCCACCAGCCACCGAGGAAATGAACTTGAAGCAGTGTCAGTCTGGCACTGCCATTCCTGGGCTTTCTCACATCCATCAGCGCCTCTTGCCGTGGGACACCTCTCATGATGCGGAGTGGGGTTGACTCCAGAAACCCTGAGTCAGTGCCAAGTCTGCACCATTTGCTTATGAGCCTCCTGCAATTCACAGCTCTGCCCGAAACCTCCGTGTCCTCATCTTCCCAAGGAGGCAATGTGGTGGGTTGTGCAGGGAAGCACTCACGAGCAGGGGCTCTGGAATCAAACTGGATTCAAAACTTGCCTCTGTGATCACCTGTGTAACTTAGGCAAATTACTTAAACTCTCCCAGCCTCATATGCCCCATCAGTAAAACGGGGGAATGCTAATACTTGCCTCTAGGGTTTGGGGGAGAAGTAAATGGGATGAGGCATAAGCACTGAACACTGTGCTGAGTGCAAAGTAAGCCCTCAGTCCACATTAGCTTCTGTTATTTCTTTGAGCTTGACTCCTTTATTGTCTACACTGAGGAAAAGTGAAGCCATCTCATGCCACCTTAGGAACTTTCTGAGTCACAGTTTATGGCCACTGTTGCTCCATTGTGTAGTCACAAAACAAAACTAAAAGACAATGCAAACCTTTCTGCAAAAGAGATTCCACAGTGACTGACTATTATCTTCCTACGTGCGTTTGTTAGTCCCTGATTTAAAAGTGATTACGTTATGAGCCACTGAGGTGTGGGAAGCACACTGTCTTGCCCCAGTAATTTACAGAAACAGACCTAGCTGTTTTCAAATTTTCTCATGAGTCAACTAGACATAAGTTTTTCAGTCTCATAAAATACATTATTTGAGTTGATTATTGGAGAATGAGATGTCAAACAATAAACAGAATTAAAACATTTCTGCAACCAATTCTTCCAAAGTCATAAATGTTTTGAAATTTTATTTTCACAAATAACCAAACTTAAACTGTGGGTGTTTCTGCCTCAAAGCTTGTACTAGAATAGAAAGAGAGAGAGAGTTGTTTGCTGGATGAAGTCTTCATTACATTCAAACAGGGATCAGGTAAACATCTTTCGGACAGGAAAAGGGAGCCTCAGGGAGAGTTAAGGCTAGAACGGCCTTAGCCCCATGTAAGAGAGATGAGAAAATGGAGACCCAAAGGCTGTATTGCCCTGGGTTCCACGCTGGCTCTACTATTCACTACTAGCTCATGCCCTTGAGATACTCATATTTATCGAGTGTTTATTATGTGCCAGGTATTGGAATTAGAGATGAAGTTGTGAACAAAAGCAGATATGGTCCCTGCCCTCCTGGGAAAAACAGACATTGATCAAATAATCATAAGCCAGCCTAAATTTATAACTGTTTCAAGTGCTACAAAGAAGAGGGATACAATGAAACTAGAACCTGAGAGAAAAGACTTGATGATTTGGGAAATGGTCAGGGAGGGCTTCCCAGAGGAGGTGATATATGAGCTGAGACCTGAAGAATGAGTAGGAGATAACCAGGCATAGGAGGGCAGGGAAAGTCTTCCTGTAAAGAACAGTGTGTGTGGGTGGGGACGGGGAGGGTGAGGACCTGGAAGCACGAGTAAGGAATGAAAGCTGAAGTATCTGGTGGAAGAGAAAGAGAAAGAGAGAGAGAGAGACACGGAGAGGTTCTCTTTGTTAAATCTCACCAGGAAGGAGCTCAGGCAGGTCTTTTATTCAAGTAAGGAAAATGAGAAACACAGAATGGGGAAGAAATCAAGGCCACACTCAACAGTGATGGGAAGGGCAGACTGGACGACCAACCTCTGGGCTCGTGGTCCAAAGCTCTGCCCTGTGGTTTGAGCTATAAAATAGGGGAGAATACATTCAGTCCTCTTGCTGCAGAAAGCTGTGGTGTCTTTTGGTGACATGTGCCAGGCACTGAGCTGGGTGCCAGGGATAGAACAATGAAGGGCCAGCTCAAAGTCCCTGAGACTAGACAGGCAAGGAAACGAGCGGTTCCAGGACAATGGTAAGGACCGCGGCAGTGGCAGCGTGCTTTGGGAGCAGAGAGGGAGGATGCCAATCAACGATCTCCCTGTATCTCCAACAACCCCTTCTCAATCTTCTTTGCCCGCCTCTCCTCCTCTGCCCTCCCTCCTGAAGCTTCCTCCAGCTCCTGCAACTCTTGTGCCACACTGAGATTTCAGTTGCCCCCGCCCCCCGGAAGAACCCTTGTATTTGTCACGGTGATTATTTTGCATATGCTGGGGCTATCTTCTCAACAGAATCTCCTCATGGCCAAGAGCTAGGTCTTTTGCTTTCTTTTGATCCCTCATCGCAACCAGCACCTTGATGGGTAAATTCTTTGCTGTTCCCAAGTGTCTATCATGGTACGTGGCACGTAGTAGGGAGTCAGACAAAGCTTGTTGA
The DNA here is from genome assembly GCA_031878705.1 of Tapirus indicus. Classification (NCBI taxonomy): domain Eukaryota; kingdom Metazoa; phylum Chordata; class Mammalia; order Perissodactyla; family Tapiridae; genus Tapirus; species Tapirus indicus. The sequence goes on from CM062935.1 coordinate 34,030,061, forward strand.
AGAAACACATGTCAACAGTGAATCATAATGAAACAGAATTGGTATAATTAGCAGAATATTTTGAGACCTATTGAGGATAGAATCAGCCCTTCCCTCTCTGAGACTGGGTCTTTTTGTGTTTTGTATTGTTTTTGGGATGGAAAGATGGTATCCCCGGGGGGTGGGGCGTGGCAATAAATCAATGGTAATTATCCTGTTTCTATGTCTATTCCAAGCCCCAAAGCAATTCTTGACTTTCACGGTGTAAACTCTGAGTTTCTAAGGCATGCAGTATACAGTTCTGACAACCATCAGCCATAAATATTCTGGGAGAGTTTGGAGTTCTAATGTCCATAGCACTGTCCCCACGAGAGTCCTTGCCTTCATGGAGCCTCTGAAAGGGTTGAGTCTGAGCAGACAAAGTCACCAGTGACACACTCTTGTTATTGCCCCTACCGTGTGCTGGTCTCCCCAGCTGGGCTATGAATTCCTCCAGGTAGGGACCATGTTGTATTCATCTTAGCGTCTCCAGTGCCTAGCCTGAGGCCAGGCCAAGAATAGGCACAGCTGTGGAAGACAGTTTAGTGGTTCCTCAATAAGTTAAATGTAGAATAATCCTATATCCACTTATTACAAATAGGTGTTCAAATAAAAATTTGTACACGGCATTATTCCTAATAGCCCAAAGATTGAAACAACCCAAATGTCCATCAGCCATTGAATGCATAAACAAAATGTGGTATGTCCATATAATGGAATATTATGTGCTTATAAAAAAGAATTGAAGTGCTGAAATATGCTACAACATAGACGAACCTTGAATACATACTAAGTGAAAGAGTCCAGACACAAAAGGCCACATATTTTATGATTCCATTTATATGAAATATCCAGAATAGGTAAATCCATAGAGACAGGAAATAGATTAGTGTTTCCTCCCTTTGCAAGGGAGGAATGGAGAGTGGCTATTTAATGGGTATGGGATTTCTTTTTGGGATGATAAGAAATGTTCTGAAATTAGAGAGTGGTAACACTTGCACAGCATCGTGAATGTATGAAAAGTCACTTAAAGTGGTTACAATGGTAAATTTTATGTTGTAGGTATTTTACCACAATCAAAAACAAAATAAAACAAAAAGAGTAGGCACTCATAACCGTTTTAAAATAAGTTGATTAATGTAAATGAGGGATTTGGGAGTTTAGGTGGTTGGAAAGTTTAAAGGAAAGATGGAGAGAGGAGAGTTCAAAAGTGAATGTCTCCTAATGACAATAACACACTTTAAGAGGCCCAGCTGTGACACCCCACAGCTCTCTTCCCAGAGTTAAAAAACCAAGTCCCTCCAGATGATCAGAGTGGGACCGTGAAATGGTCAGAGTTAGGACTCAGCAGGAGTCACTGTGAAAACACTATTAGAACCAGAGCTGGTTATGGAAACAGTTTTGTTATACTGACGTTGCTGTTCCTGAGCATTCTTCCAGATCAAATTCATTTGTTAATTCAACAAGAACCTTTGGGTCATCTCTGTGCCAGCCATTGTACCCCACATGCTCCATCCTTAGTGCTTCTGCAGTCACCTACTTGTACACTCCACCCACTCCCCAGGCTGAAACCCTGTGGGATGGGACCTCTGAGAAGTGACTTTGCTCATGGTCATGAGACATGACCACAGAGTTAGATTTGCAGTGCTTAGGCTCCTGAGATCTGTGCCCAGGGGCCTGTGCTGTATGCCCTCCTTTGCCCTTTTCTAGCAGTGTGGCCTCGTGCAAGTCACTCAGCCTCTCTGAGCTTCAGTTTCAACTGGAGGTGATAACATTCACCCAGTCTACTGGCAAGCTTGTGAGAAACACATGAGATAAAGTCGTGAAATTGCTTTGAAATCTATCAGACGCCAGATACAGGTAAGAGACCACGCATTTTTAGAGTGAGTTGAGGGCAGAGGTTTTGGAGTCAAACAAGCAGTGTTCACCGGCTGGGAGACCATGGGCAAGAAACTTAACCACTCTAAGCCTCAGGTTCCTCCTCGGGTAAATGGGGGCATTAGCACCATGGTCAGAAGTTTGTTGGGAGGTTCAGATGAGACGGTACACAGGAAGCAAACAGCACAGAGCTGGAGGGGAGTGAGCAGTAGGTAAATGATGGGAGTGCAAGTTTTCCAGCCAGTGCCATTTCCCTGAGTCACTGTAGGCCCCTGGAAAGGACTGCAGGAAAGAAACCCAGTCAGTGCAGCCTCCCACACACCCCGTGTGTGTGCCTGCCCTGTTCATCACCTGGGAGATTCTGACTGGGCCTGTCACCGACTCATCCCCCATGGGTGCAGTCCCCCCAGAGCTGTACAGCCCCTCGGGCTGAATGAGCAGCCCAGCTGGTGGGCGGGGCTCACAGCCGACTCTAGCCTGCTTCTCCTCTGGTCTCCATGCTGAGAGCTTTCTAGACTCCTCTCCCGGCACTGCAGACAGACATCTTGGGAGTTATTTGTTCTCCCTCCACTGCCTCCCCAAGTTCTGTGTTCTTTTCTTAAGTGGTTTACAATACTCTGAGTTGCTTTACACCTTGAGGCCAATTTCACTGTAAATAATTCTCTTGTCTTAGAAATTCCAGTAACAAGACAGCTTGCTTTCTCCTTTCTGAAAGAACACGCCGCACCCCCGCCAATCAATATTTACTGGCTCTGCACAGGTCTGCTGAGAGGGAGAGAGGTTTACAGCACATTAAGAAGATGTAGACACAGCCCTCAGGGAGCTTATAATAAAAACATTACAGGGAAAGGAGTCTAAAAATTACTAGGCTTCCTGGGAGTGTAGGCTTGGAGACTACGCAGGCAGCGCTGGGATTTCAAGAGTTCCTGAAAAAAGGATTTTCTTGTTGTGGTTTTTGTTTGGTGTGTTTTTTCTTATTTGGTTTGGTTTTTTCCTTTTTTTTTGTAGGCAACAAAGGAAAATGGGGCTTCCTGAGTCTTAGTTGTAGAATCCTAGAATCTACAATTATGCCACTGGATCTAATGGGAAAGGGCAAAATGAAGGCATGAATTGGTGTTTCTCTTTATTGAAATTCTTTGGAGGACACTGGCTGAACACTAAGATGGAAGCTCCCTAGAATAGGAGTGAGGCTTGTGTGGGCAAAGACTCAAAGCCCCACAAGACAGCCCCTCAGGCACCAAAGGAATGTGACCAAGGCAGGGAGCCTGGGCCCTGGAGCGAGAAGATGGTGGCCATCACTTCTCTGCCTGTGGGGAAAGTCGGTAACCTCTCTTAACCTCGATTTCCTGATCTATGAAATGGAAATAATACATGCCCTGCTTACTTTACTGCATTGTCAAGAGAGCCAAATGAAATGAAATTTGTGAACAGTAAAACAATACGCGTGTAATGAGTACAATACGATTATAATATCAATGTCATGCTCAAAAAGCCAGTTACTCTGGAAAGTTGGTTTGTAGTAGAAAAAGATTCAGACTGAGAGAGATTGTAAAGGCCTGGGGATTTAAAAATAGATTGGTGAGATCACAGTATTAACAGAAGGGCACTTTTGAGGGGCTGGTGTCAAGAAATGGAGAAAATAACTGGGATCTGAGCAGGAAGTTTAGCAGTGGCGACAGAGAAGGAGGAGGTGTTGCTGGGTCCCACTGGAGGAAGCTGGAGGTTTTGTTCACTGACATGCTGAGGAATGGGGTTGGGGAACAGCTTATGTTGTGAGCATTTTCTGTGAGTCACTGTCCCACCCATATGGAGGGTCACGTGCAAAAGCCAGAGCCAGGAAGAGGCGTGTCAGGCTGAGGCTAGGACTGCGCTCGAGAACCCGTGGAGAAGATGCGCTGGGCCCAGAGGACCAGGACGGTGAGCTGAGTCAGACACTCCAGGCAAGGTCTGAGAAGGCCCAGCAGGAGGCCTGCGGAGATCAGAACAGGGACACGGTTTCTGGGCAGAGGGGGCTGACAGCAGGTGTAAGGACCTGCCACAGGGATGAGATTGGAGGACAAGAAGACCAGTTCCGAAGGAGCTGGCATCCTAGGTAGGGTGGCAAGGATGCCACACGGCAGAAGGAAACCTGGCAGGCACCCTGGAACAGGACCAGACCTGCAGGGCAAAGGAAGGTTTGATTCTCAGGAGTGAGATGAGAGGACTGTGTTTAGGTCTTGCTCCTCCAGAGAGTGATTAGGGACAGAAGGCTCCTTGAGACCTGGAACCATGTCTCATTCCTCTCTGTAGCCTTACTGCCTAGCACAGTGCCTGGCATACAGAAGTCACTCAGGCAGTGTTCGTTGGACTGAACCAACAAAAGAATGAGGCTAAATTCAAAATACCCAATAAGCTTTGAATTTTATTCCCCTTTTTGGTGGCTTTTGACAGCCTTTGACTTTCTAGTGCCAGAGAGCTAATGCCAAGCCCACCTTCACTGTCCTTCCTGAGAACACCTGGCCGTCTAGCTTGTCTCCAGTCTCCTTCCCTTCCCTTTATATGGCGTATGCACTCAAGATGGTCGCGTTCCACTTAGTGGCTTGTTTCCATGGCAACTGGCTCCTTCATTATGCCGGATGCCGTACCCAACCTGCCTCTAGTTGCCAGGCGTTGCCCAACCTTAGTCAGTTCCCAGCCATGTTTACATCCTGTCCTGATACAGAATGTCTTACATTAATGGAACATTGTCTTCTCAGAAATTAACTTTAAAAATGTACTTAAACAAATTATGGCATTTTTTTTCAACTAGAAATATAAAATTTCTCCACAACTTCCTTGCCAAAAAATAAGTTTCCTTGTCAGCTGTTTTCACTGACTCTTTACACAACTATTTTCTCCACACATGTTGTACACCAGCCCTGGAAAGAGTCTCCAAGAGAAGCATTTGGCTCCCAAAATAATGTCTGGCTCTCCAACTTTCACCTACATCTGTGGACTCTCCACCCTGCTGGTCACTGTCATGGTCAGACTGCCAGCAGCCTCGCCCTCAACACTAAAGAAGAGTTGAACACCACGTGAAGAATATTTGTCCCCAAGAGTCACAGGGCACATTGATTTGATTTGATTCTGTTGTTTTTGTTAGACTGGTCCCTTTGTGTTTTTAAGACTCCTGACATGGTTTCCATCACTTTAATCCATTCTTATCCATTAGATAGAATGGATCTATCTAATCCATTCTTAGAATCCATCTTGCTCCACTCAAAGAGTATGTCTCGACCGTAGTCTCTTTCTCAGCTGCAAACTTGTAACACTTTTAAGAAGCACTCAGATGGGGCCCACTAATGCTGTTTCAGGATACCTCGTCTTTTTTTTTCAAGGTGGAATTTCACATCTGCTGGCAGAACTGTCTGCCACACACTTGCCACTTGCAGCCAGTGTGGGTAGGTTTGTCCTTGGCCCATCAGCTAGTCCTGTTCCTCACTCAGGGCCCTTCACCCACATTCCTTGCCTTCCCATAAAGCACTATATGGATCCCCACATTTGGTATCTCTCCCTTATAAGGCTTCTCATGGCTCAGATCAATGTATTGCTGAGGTCTTTCATCTAGTTCCTTTCCTCGATTCTCAATGAGCCTCTGTGCAGCAGACCATTTTTGTGGCTAAGGAAAAACTCCAAGTTCCTTAGAACAACTTCCCTCTGACTATGTATCAAAAATCCTATTTTGATTTCTCCTGCCCTTTTCATGCCTACATTTAGAGCTAAAGTGAACCAGAGGATGTGCGAAGTTCATCCTTACTGAGCAACTATGCGATGACCCAGTAAAAGATATTTTCTAAAGGTTGATTCTGCATACTGTACATAGGGGTAATTCTTGTAGGGGAAAGTCTGCTAGTTGTTTACTGTACTGGGTTGAATTGTGTTCCCTGCAGAAATATGTTCAAGTCCTAATCCCCAGTACTCATGAATGTGACCTTATTTGGAAATAGGGTTTTTGCAAATGTAATCAAATTAAGACGAGGTCGTACCGGATTAGAGTGGGCCTTAATCCAATGACCGCGGTTCTTATAAAAGAGGGAATATTGGACACAGAAGGAAGATGATCATGTGAAGACAGAGGCAGACATTGGAGTTATGCTGCCATAAGCCAAGGAATGTGAAGGATTGCCTTCAACCACCAGAAGGTAGAGACAAGGGAAGATTCTTCCCTAGAGACTTGAGAGAATGTGGCCCTGCCAACACCCTGCATTCAGCTTTCAGCCTCCAGAACTGTGAGAGCATAAATTTCTGTTGTTTTAAGGCACCCAGTTTGTGGGAATTTATTGCAGCAACCCTAGGAAACTAATACATTCACCAGTTGGAAAACTAGGTAAAGGTGAGAAGTTTGAGTCTCTGGAGTTGTGTCCTGCCTCCAAGGCTCAGCTTCCCCAGGGATAAATGGGAATTTGCTTGGTTTGTTTCTTGGTTAATACTTTCTGTACTTTTCGATATGAGAAAAAATATAAAGGTTTCTTCCTCCCCTGACGTTGGTAACATTATTGGCCATAAAGCATTGGACACTTATATTTGAGATGCTGCCTAAATATACACACTCCTCCTGGAATGTGAACACCTGATATCCTGATGGGAGGCTACTTGAGAGCCCCCTGAGCATGCTGCACACTTTGCACCCTCCCCTCACCCCCAGCTAGTGAATGAAACATGACCGTCTGAGTTGACTCTTTGACCTGCAAGGACAGCAGGCAACTTGGGGGTTGGATGGGATAAGTATTGGGGGTTATAAATGGCCCTTGGGAATTCTCTTCCAAGGAAAAGCTCTGAACAAAGTGCTTTTTAAATTATTTTTTGTTTTAGGAGAAAGAGCTGAGGGGTGATGGGCAAGCTGGAGTAAGGATGGAAGCAAATGCAGTGGTGTGTAAGGAAGTGCTGGTGGAAGTCGACACTGGAGAAAAAGAAAAAAAAGGACATTTGGAGCCAGCCCTGATGGCCTAGTGGTTAAAGTTTGGTGCTTTCACTGCTTCGGCGGCCTGGGTTCAGTCCCCAGTCCAGGAACCACACCCCCCATATGTCAGGTGCCATGCTGTGGTGGTTCACATAGAAGAACTAGAAGGACTTACAACTAGGATATAAGACCATGCACTGGGGCTTTGGGGAGGGGGGAAAAGGGAGATTTAGGGGGTGCTGCAACAATAGAATCGGTTGGGTGTCGGATACAAGCAGAGTCACAGATAAAGCTGACTCCTAAACTGAGAAAATCTGGAAAATATTTGGGTCACTGGTTGTGGAGGGGGATTGATCTTTGAAATTAAGATGGACAAGAATCAGGGGACGAGGATGAAGGCCTATCAGACTCACAGGCCGTAGAACTTGGTAGAGCTCTCAAAGTCGTTGACTCCAAGTGCCACGTTTTACAGATGGGGCAACTAAGGCCCAGAAAGGTGAAGCTACTCAAACAAAATTCTGTGGCTAGCAAAGGACAGAGCCAAAATCAGAATCCAGGACTCCTATCAGAATCCTCTGCTCTTTCCAAATTAGAAATCAAGAACTGGAAACAGTGGGAGGGTTTAGACCTAAGCATGTAGATTTTGTAGAGCCACACTTTGAGGCTGGTAACCCACACATTTCCCAAAGGAGAATGCATGGACCAGAGGCCACAAACCACAAGCTCATGGTTTGATCTCTACTCTATTTTTAAAAATTAATATTTGGAGTTCATTTCTAGCATTTAAAGAGTTAGTGAGTTCCCATGAAACTCTGGGTGTCTGGCTGCTCTGGGAAAAGTTCAGTCACTCTGTGAGAAACAGAGTAAGGGCTGCCCTCTGTTCAGATGGGGCATGCACAAGCTGGTTTGCCCCGTCCACCTGGCTGGCTTCACTAACTTATATCATCTCCCTGGCCCCTGTAGGCCCTGGAGTCTGCGTCCCCTAGGAGGGCGAAGAAAGGCAGAGCCCCAAGCCCGAGGCTGAGAGTTGGGGTTGTAAATGACAGAGGGTGAAAGGAAGCCAGCAAAGGAAGGAAGGATGAAAGGAAGGACCAGAGAGCCTAGGTCACAGAAGCAAAAGTCTTATCTGAAAATTCGGGGACAGAGTCTTCATCCATTTTCAGATAAAGTAACAGGATGTGGAAACCAAAAAAAGTGGTCAGTTCTCTGATACTGCACAGTGGTGATGACTTATGCAAAACATCCTCTTTCCTATTTTTAACTAGATCATAGAAGCTGCATCAGAGGACTTGCTGCTGACTAATCCTGGTGAGACGCCTTTCTCTGAATTGCATAAATGCCATCTACACAGGCTAGAGAACATCTGAGAAGGAAAAAAAAAGCCTGTAAAGACTGCTGCATACAGGGCATTCTTATAAATAGTGTTCTGAGTGGGATTGGGTGTTCTGGGCCACAGCTTTCTGGAAGTTGTCTAGGATTTCATGGTTGAATGATGCAGACATTCAAAGAGAAGTCATTCATTTATTTAAGTCGAATTAATGATCCTGTGAGTTTTTTGCACTCCAAAATATAGTGACGATTGTTTTTCAGCAAATAACATGGAGAATTATGCTGATTTTCCAGCAAAACTACTTTTCAGTTGTATAAATATCCCTACACCAGGAATAGGTTTCTTTTTTTTTTTTTTTTTTGGAGAAAAGGAGTCAGGAATGAGAGCAAAGGATTTGCAATGCTTCATGGGCAAGAACCACGTCACGACGACTGTGGCAAGACTTGATGTCAGCAGAGGCCTCAGCAATCATGGATTGCAGCCCCTTCCCACTTTACTCAGGGGGAAATGGAGCTGTTGCAGATGCTGCGGGGGCCCTGCTCCAACCCTCAGCTTCACTACTTCACTGAGCTCCAGCTGACAATCTCTGCATCTCTTTGCCTGGGGGCTTTTTACATAACTGAGGAAAGCCAGGCATACCAGGGAATAAATATTACCCAGAAGCAGCAGCAGCCCACTATCAGTGACAAGCAGGAGTCAGTGTATAAATACCCCAGTCCCCCACTCCTCAGTGTGACAACCCCTAGGCATGGGTTCTACAGGCTGTAACATACAGAGTAGAATGCAGACTTTGGCAGGTGAATATCTCGCCAGAAGTTAATAATGTAATAATGTTGTTTTATTTTCAGTGTGTGTGTTGAATGTATAATTTATATATATGTATATAGAGAGTATATATACTGTGTGTATAATATGTATACCATAATAAATAATGTATATATATGATGTTTATATAAGTATGTTACTTTCTATTATGGAAGGTAATACTATTTTTCCATTTACAATGGTGTTATGAAGTTTCCTTCTAGAATGAACTTACTTAAGTAAAAATGCTGATTTGATTTAAAGAACATTTAAGTCAATGATAGAACATGACCTGTGCCAATATGATAAAAAATTGTGGCAGTTGTGTGTGAATGACTGAAGTTAGTTTGGTGTCTCCCTGCTTTGTTTTGCAGATCCTCAGGTGCCTCAGGAACTGCCAAGGGGAAGGAGAGGGGGTAAAGCTGACTTCAGGCCACCCACCTCTATTTCAAGCAGGGCAACTGTGTCATTGTTGGGCTGGTAATTGGTGATCTAAAGAGTGAATTAGAGGAAGGGGTCTACTGCTTAAATGAATAATAGTTAAGAAGGTGGAAAATTTCAGATTGAGTCCAACACTTAATTGATCAAGAAATTGAGACCCAGAGAGATTAAATGACATTTCCCAGTTCCTACACAGAGTTTGTGACAAAGCCGGGACAAGGCCCCATTCACATAACTGCCACCCATGCTCTTCCCACTGTGCTCGCTTCCAGAGGAGGCAGGACTTGGCCAGGGCCTTGAAGGACCAGAGAAAGTGAATGGGGAGAGAGGACTGGGGAGAGCTTTACAATGGGGAGGTGCAGGAGGGCAAAGATGTGAAGGTGAATGCTGGTGCCTCTTCCCAGGGCCAGGAGAGAAGAGCTTTTTGACTAAAGAGAGGGTTCAGGCAGAGGGAGAGTGAGGAATAAGGTGGGGAAATAGGCTGGGATCAGTTTGGAGGGGAGTTTGAATGCCTGGTGGGGAGAATGCTAACTCACCAGGACATGGGGATCCAGATCTCTGAGCTGGGAAACGACACATGAAACCATGCTCTAGGACACAGCATAGTGGCGAGTAACTATGTTCAAATATTGCTTCCAGAACACACTGTGGACAAATTACTTAGCCTCTCTGTGACTGAGTTTCTTCATCTATAAAACAGCAGTAGCACTAGAACTTCCCTCGTGAGATTTTGGTGAGGATTTATGGAAATAATACACCAAAAACTGTCTGGTACCTAGTAAGGGCTCAATAAATAATAGCTATTACGATGTTTTCTATGAAGGATTGAATTGACCTAAGAGAGGGAAGTGCCTTGGCTAAGCTAGTTGGTAACAGAGCCAGAATTAGAAGTCAGTTCTTATAATTTCTACTTCAGCACTCTTTTTCTTTCATTGAATCATGTTTTCAAACAATGTATTATTTTTTTTCTGGTATGTATTAGCATTTCCACTTGCAAGACATAGCACCCTTATTCTTTCAGTACAAATATACTTTCACAGTGGTTTCCTTTTGGAAAAACAATTTTGATCGATTTCTTTCACTCTCTAATTAATATGTCACATTTAGAGTGACTGCACTGCTCGCCTTCAAAAAGCAAAACTTTCAATTTTCAGGTCTTCAACCACTGTCATTGCAGGCTGACATTAAACTGTATGAAATTACACATGACATTTAGAATTTAATAACTATCCTGATTGCTTCTTTGTGTCTGTGGAGAAAATAACAATTATTTTGACCAAATGCTATCTTTTCCCCTTTTCATCAAATGAATCATACTTATGACCCAAGAGCTTCTGCTGTTCTTTCTGATTCATTGATCAACCATGAACAAACAAATCAAATGCTGAAACCTGACGACAATCTATTGGTGATTCTCTCCAGGAGACTGTATCTCCCAAAGAATCATAGACTTTAAGAAATGGCAGCTCCCTCAGAGATTCTGTAGCCCAGCTTCTTTATCTTTATAGATCAGAAAACTAAGCTCGGAAAGGTGAAGTGACTTTTGCAAAGTCATCCAGCTAGTTGGTGGTAAAGAGAGATTTTGAACCCATTTTTTCTGACTTTGAGTCCGCATTGCCTCATGTCCTGCATCATCTCATGGATTTCTAAAAAGGCTTCCGGCGTTATCAGGCAGGACAGATTCAGTTTGCTGCTTGTTTTTCAAATAAACTTTTATTGAAACACAGCGATGCTCATTCATATACTTGTCTATGTTTGCTTTCTCATTACAGTGGCAGAGACAAAGAATTGCAACAGAGACCACACGGCTGCAAAGTCTAAAATATTTACTATCTGTCACTTCACAGAAAAAGTTTCCCAATCCCTGTTGTATATCAAGCCTGGTTGAAATTCTTTTTTTTTGTTTTTACTCTTTTTGTATCAGGCCCTATTGTCAAAAGTTGGAGAAAGTGGGGTTGGGCAGTGAAAGATGGGAAAGGAGAAAGAAGAAAGAGCTAACATTTATTTATCTAATTTGGGGAGACTTTATATGTATCATCACATTTAATTCTCAGAAAGATGCCATAAGATTGGTATTTTAAGCTCTCTTCTGTAAATAAGAAAAGTGAGGCTCAGAGAGATAAGAACTAAGTTGCCTAAGTTCATGTCACTAATAATTAGCAGAATAGTGTTTGAATCCAGCCTTCTCCATTCTGAAAATCTCTGTTCTTTCCACTAGACCACGTGATTGTCATAGTCATGGTTCCTTTCTATTTTTAAAAATGTGATATACCATCCCCTAAATTGAAATAGTTTAATTAAAAAATAACATTGGGTACCCAATCAGATTTGGTAAATAGTTAACTACGGGGAAAATTGTCTAATTCATGATGCCATTGGTTTTGTTTGTTTGGGTGCTTATTTAAATAAGTGAGTGAGTTGGACTGCAGAAGCTGAGAACAATACATTTTTTGAGAATTAGCGTTTTACATGATTGGAGAAACTTGATGGATTAATATCTCCTTCAGCAACAGGTAGAATGGAAGTCCTGTGTGCATGTCCATACAACTAATTACACAGATACTTCATAGACATGTTTATTTAATCAACACCTCCTCCTCTTTAAGGCTTACTACAATTCTCTAAAGCATTGGTTACCAAATTTGCCTAATGATCCGAATCACCCACGAAATCCCTTAGAACACAGATTCCCGGGGCCCTCCCACAACTCTCTAGTACTGACTATCTGGTTTGGTAATCTGTCATTTTATTTTACTTTGTAACCTCCGAAGGCGATTCTGGTCATCAGCCTGCTTTGGGAACCAGTGCTCTGGCTACTGAGCAGATGGACATCTGTCTCTTTGTCCCAGTCCCTCCTGGTCCTCACATACATCCTCTAGGCCTGTCCCCTTCCCAAGCCCCATGCCAGTGGCACGTTGCTCCTTGCCTTTGCTGAATGAGGCTGGGGGAGGGGCACGCCACACAGCACACTCTACTTCCTCAGCATCCAGTAAAGTAGTGCAAACGCTTTCTGCGTTAATTGCAGTTACTGTGGTTAATTTTGCTTTTATTCTATCATTGCCTTTTTTGTTTTCCATTTGCATTTGCATAAATTCCTCCAATGGTAAATCCAACTCTGATTTCTTCTGCTTTCTGATGACAACAGTGAGGTTCATGGACAGTCAGAATTCACATGATAAAAGGCGATGACCCCCCAGCACCCTGTTATTCATCTCTCTTCCCTTTTCTGCTTTTAAAAATGTCACTGCAATCATTAGGGATTAAAACCAAAAGGGACTTTGAACCCCGAAAATTTAGTGGTCTCAGCTACCCATTTTTTTAATCTTTCTTCCCCACTGTGTGGGGGTTATGTTAGCATACTATAACACGTTTTTATATATTGGTATATAACCACACTCAACTCACATTTATTTTTTCAACCAGTTTCTCTCTCTTCCATAGTATAAGGTAAATAAAATAATTGATCTCAATTGTCTTTGTTACTTGTTGGGAATCACTATTACTGACTTTGGGTGACAAAGCTACTTCTTACTCCCTTAGGATGAGATATGTTTATTTTCTTCTTTTGGGTGAATTAAGACAAAAATATATGATGTGTGGAGACATTAACAAATCACATATTACAATTATGATTGATTAGGTCCTAACAAGGAAAGCATCTAAGAAGAGGAAAGACAATGTTTAACATCCTGAGTAGAACAATAGAAAAGACCTATTACTATGAAGGTGTCTAGAATTACTGCATCTTACTGTCAAAGAGAAACATAACTGACAACAAATATGGAGTCGATGAGGACATCAGAATGACGTTGGAAAGACCCTAAAAAAATGTGGCCACCAAGCTGGGATTTGTGAGATGAGAAATAGTGACTTAGACTATAATGTAATATACTTTTATAAGCCATTAAAATTAGAGGTGAAAAAGGAAGCTCTATTAAATTACCTTGGGCAGTTTCTTTCTGTCTCTATGAGATTAACAGAGCACAGTTCACAATAGATGTCTCAAGAAATTTAACTAACCTTTCATTTAAATCTAAACTGGATAAGCTGCAATTAAATAAGCATTTTATGTCCCAAGTTAGACTGGCCCTAATGAGAGTCTAAATCTTGTTTTCAGAATCAAAATTGCCTTTTGTGACAGCACCTTCTTGCCAGTCTGTCCTTCCGATAGGGACAAGCACTCTGGAGTGAGGGCACGCGTGCCTAACAGATAAAGACAGCAAGACACTCTCCAGAAGTCTCGTGACCTGTTGCAAGTCTCAATCTGTTGGAAACAACAGAGATTATGCTACGTCAGAAAGGATGTTTTGATTTCAAGGGAATTAAGATTCTTTTACTAATCTCCCTAGTGCCCTTCTCATAGAGAAGAGAGGTAAACTGGTCATTCACAGTAGGCGAGGGCAGAGAACCTGGCCAGGGTTCCCTGAAGGCACTGCCTGCCCCATGCCCCTGGCACTTACCAAAAACTACTATATATTGTTATTGTGTAAGCATCTGTCTGTCTTCCTGACTAGATTGCAAGCATCCCAAAGGCAGGGACAAAGGCGAACTGTCTGGGCATTACCAGCACCTTCTATGTGGCCTGTTCAAGTGTTTGCTGTATACGTTGGTAATGTCATTAGGTGGATAAGTAATTTAGTTAATTAATAGAATTTAGAAGTGCAAAAGCATCCATTTTCCTCTAAAAATCGAGCAGTTCATTCTTCACCTTAGTTAATACTGGATGGAACAGATCCCTTTTCTGTAGGAGGAATAAATGCCAAATGAGTATCAAAATTCACACATTGTATCAATTTATTAATGTATACATTTGTTTATTTAGAAAACACAACAAAGTATAAAATCATCAGAATATTTAAACAAGCCAAAACTACAAATGCATCTTCACCTTCTCAAATCCTTTTTTGGTTGGAAATCATGACAAGTATATCAGCATTTTACTGAGTATTGGCTCCAGAACTGGTCCTACATGATGCTAATAGTTATTTCAGGTAAAATTATTCCATGGTTTAATAATTTGTGGAAAGACTGAGTGAAACAAGGTTAAAAGAGATTTCTTTATTATAGGGTTTCTCACAGTTTTTGAAGTGTGGCAAAATGCTTTATGAATCTTCAAGATTGGAAGGCAGATGCTATGGAATTACTAACATCACGTAACTCTTTTTATGGAACAACTAAGGGATTAGTGGACTGAGGAACACACTCTGGGAATGATGAATCAGACACATTTCTAATGTAGGCTCCTTCTATTAGACAAATTCTACCATTGAAGACCTGAACTGAAAGACCTGTAATTCTGTAAAACTTTCTGGAATGGTGGTTCTCAATCCTGGCTGCCCATTAGAATCACCGGAAAGCTTTAAACATGTCAATGCCCAGGCCCCACCCCAGGCCAGCCAAGTCAGTGTCTCTGAGGGTGAGTTTTTAGATCTATAAAGTGGAAGTAATGATACCTACCTCACAGGGTTGTCATGAAACATAAATGAGATCTTATACGTAAAATGCCTACTCTAGTGCCTGAAACAAAGTTTAGTCTTTGAAAAAAAATGTTTCTTTCTGGGGATAGTGTAGTATTCCAATTAGGAAATGTAGAAGATATTATGAAAATAGAAAATCATTATTTGGCTGCCATGGTTTTGCATCCATGGATGCTAAAATTAGAGGGTAAATCTATGATGAGAAAGAGGATGTTTGCACAGCCTTAAAGTATTTCCCAACAATATACTTATTGATTACAAAGGGAAAAATAGCAGCTTTGACAGTGGAAGAATCTGGCACACCTCATCTTAACCAAGTGATGAAAAGTAACCGTACCAGTAATGAGACATGTCAACATCATGTACCCCCGATATTAGGCACTGAAAAGAGCACATTGTTGCTTTTGTAGTATTCTTGCCAAAAATACACCATGTGGTGTATATATATAAGACAAATATAAGACAAACCCAAATCAAAGGATATTTTACAAAATAACTGGCCAGTATTCTTCAAAAGTGTCAAAGTCACAAAATAAAATGAAAGACTAGGGAACTCGCCGTGACTGGAGGAGACTAAGGAACCATGACTAGATGTGATGTGTGATAACTGTGCTTTGGTTATGCAAGATGTTAATATGTGGGGATGATGGGCGAAGGGGAAATGGAACTCTACTGTTTTGCAACTTTTTTGTAATTCTGAAAATCTTTCAAAATGAAAAGCAAAAATATAAATAAAAATTTAATGTTTCTGCATTTCTTCCCCATTCTGGGACTTTAGAGATAATAGACTCAGCATTCAAGGATGTTTTTCTCCCTCCCAGGTATTTTGAATATGGGAGATATAGGCCCTATTATATATAATAGTATGTCGAGTATAGTGAGAAAGAGGCCCAAGATGCACATTTTAACAAGCATTTCATATGATTTGGGTACATGTGGTCCCTTGGCAACCCTGTCATTTAAATACCAGATAGAGGATTTGGGATAAGAGGAAAAAACAAAAGAGATCCAGGAAAGTAGAAGATAGGAGGAGAGGTGGTGGTGAGAAGAAATTAGGAGCTGCTGGAGATGGGTTTCAGAAAGAGTTCTTGGTTTTTGAATAAGGAGACGGGGGAAGAGAGATAGTTGTGGGAATAGGGAATAGCTATGAAAGAAATTAAGAAGGGCAGAGAAGGGACAGAAGAGTTTAAAGATATTTTATTGGCATTATACATGTATGTTCTCCTTGGCATTTGCTTGTGAGCCTGCAGTAGAGATTTTTGGTTTTTTTCTAATTTTTTTTTCTTTTTCTTTGAATATTACTCTATGCTGAGACTCATTCTCAAAGGGCCTGGTTATGGTCCTATTACACTGTGACACAGTCCAGATCATGTGCCTTGTTTGGAAGACAGATGACATAACCCTTTAGCTAGTAGCCTTTGGCCTTATGAAGAAAACTGGTTTGGCCCTGCAAACTCAGACCCCTGAAGGACCACGCAGGATAGTTCTCTGTTGCTGGGCAGGAACAGTGACCACCATCAGCAGACCTGAGAACTGCTGGTGCAGTCTGGCCGAGGAGCTATGTGGGGTCTCTCATGGGTTGTCTTCACCTGCAATGTCCATTTGTTTCTTCCTAATCATTTTCAGGACTGGAAGCCAGAAATGAATCTGAAGAGACAAAAAAGGTAGATAAATGAGCTTTAGAGTCATTTCAAATGCCTCTGACACAAACTTTTCGTTGTGGGTCTACTGGTGTTGGGAAAAATGCAAAAGACTTTTTTTTTTTTTGCAGGAAAATAGCCAGAAAAACTTATCCTTGAGCGTTATCTTGGTCTTTCATCGTCTATGAGCTAATTTCCATTTCTGTAAGTTGTAAATAGCTGATAGCAATAATGTAAATGATTCTTGTCCATGAACGTGAAAATGAGTTTCACCCTATAGAGTACAATTGATTCTCCCATCCACCCTTGTGGAAGAAGTCAGTTTTGCATCTATTAAGCAAATTCATTTTGGTATTCCCAATGGCCTATATATCTGTATGCTTTGAATTGTTCTTTGAATTGGTTGGAATTTTTTACTGTTCCCTCTTTAATTAATAAGTTAAATAAAATCTTTGACAAGTGTTCATTTTATGTGTGTATGAAACTCATTATGTTACCATATATATGTATGAATATACATATATATTATATATACCATCATATATGTACATCACATATATATTTTAATCCTGGAGGATGAGCAAATTCTTTGGAGCTTACCAAGCTGCAGTAGATATTTCCCTCTCTGTTATTTATTATCCTTGACCTGGTAAAGTAACCCTTATTGGGCATTGTCCTTTAATCGCCATTACAGAGAGCCTTTCCAGTAGCCACTCTACAATATGACTGAACATACTCACTTGAAATCAGTGTTTTGAAGGATATCTTGTAGCTTCCTCTGGACTAGCATTCAAAATCACAAAGCTAAGAGCCTTACCCATGTACATCTGTTAACCTTCCTGCCCTAGTGTCCCATCTATTGCTGGGGATATAAGCCCTAATGTGAAGTTGAAGAGTGCTTTGAAATTCCATTTGCCCTTAAAACTCAAAATTTCCTTAATTACAGATTATACCCCCATCTTGGCCTTACCTTTGTAAAGTACAGGCTCAGTTTCCTTTTTACTTCTCCCACTGGCTGCTTTGACCTTTTCTTCAGTAGCTTTGCATGTAGGTATAGGATGCGCTCCCTCTGCACACTTGGATAGAAGGATGCTGACACCAGGATTTTAAGTTGCATCAGGATGGAGGACAACAGTCCTAGCATCACTAGTATCACGAGAATAATACTGAGAGGAATCCAGGTCCTAGACAGAAGGAGCTTTGGTTTAGGGATGCAGCTGGGTTCAAACAGAGATATATTAAAGGAAGAATCATGGATGATGTCTTGAGTTCCTTGCTCCTAAAATGAAAGAATAAAATCATCAAGATCCATGCCATTTTCATACTCACTCCTTGTCTTTCTCAGTTCTGCCCTCAACACATAACATTTATGTTAAAACACACAGGGAGCTTTGGCTGAAGGAGCTATTGCAGCTCCTTTTGTGGCTGCGATTGGAGTGAAGGAGAGAGGATGAGTCTTACTTGTAGCTATCGCAGTGTTTTCCAGAGTGGGTTTGTGGAAACAAAGATTTCCTTGAAAGAAGGGTATCAGATAAGTTTGTCTATTCTGTCCTGTCTTTGGAGAGTCACTATGCCGTGAGACTATTGAAGTCTCTGAGAAGAAGGCAGAGAAATCTATTTAACTTCAGCCAGCAGTTCTCCCAACAAATTTGACCACATAACCCATATTTACAGAACACCTGTTTCTACACTTTAGGCCATTTGGGACTGATGAAGGATGGTTTTGGCTCAACTGGGGGAGAAGTTTTTTTGGAGCATAGCTCCTTAAGACCCAGTCATTCCCCATCTTGACAAAACTCTATCAGCAGACCACAAGGTCACAAAGATGTAGAGGCATTAAATTATGTTCTAAGCCAAACTTCTAGAGCTTGGAGCTGGAGGAGAGGATTATTCTTAGTGTAAGAATACTAAGAACAGTATTTACTGAAGGTGGCTCTAAAATCATATTTGTAGAAGTCTCAAAATAGGACACGTTCTCATCTCTCTCGAGTGCTCAGGAAGGTGCATTCCATCCTGCTTGAAGGCAGGAGAACAAACCAGTTGCCCTCAGCAAACTGGCACAGAGGGCAAAGATGACATTGAGCCACCCAGTCAAGCCACCAGCAAGAGAACTGTGTGCTGATTCAGCTCTTTCTTTTTTCTGACCTAAGAAAGTCATTTAATCTCTCCGTGGATTTGTTTTCTAATTTGGTAAAACAGGAATTAATGGACCAGATCCTGCCCATGAATAAACTACTCCCAGTGTAAATTAAGCACCTTGGGGATGGAGCATTAACCTTACAGACTGGAGTACTTAGTAAGTTATTATCACCCCAGTGCCCTAGAGCCCTGGGGCCAGGAAGATGTAAATGACTTCTCAAAAAGAACCCAACCACACCCAGAAAACACCAGGCACCTTGGATCTACCCTGATACCTGTGAAGACCCTGGGACCTCTAACAAATGTCAGCTCAAATCTGTAATTTCCCCAGCACTATGGCTAAGCAATGAAAAGCATTTGTGTTGCCTCTCCTTTTCTCTTATTAAAAAGACAGTTCACCTACAATTAAATAGAGATTTCAGTCCCCAGAGCAAAAGAATGCAGTCTTTATAACACTATTGAAGAAACAAACACATCGATGGAGTCAGTGATGAGAAATCCTGCAATAAGAAAGCAGCGGGTGTCGGGTCTGGGAAGAAGTTATTTAGTCTAGGAAACTAACCAGGGATTTTGCAGTTGGGAGTCAGGGCTTCATAAAGGTTGAGTCAACATTTGTGTACTGGGTTGGTGGAGGGAAATGTGGAAGACAAATGAACTCTCTCAAAACGCCAAGCAATATACTAAATGGTACCCTGATGTTTTAAAATGCGTTTATGTCTCTTAAGTAAACAATTTGCCAAGACAGCACTGAGTAATGGATAGAGGACCCACTCTGATATCAGACAGTCCTGAAAATCAGTGCTGACAAACGCTGTGCAAACAGTAGGTGCTCAATAAGTAGCGACTACGGCTATTTTTACCTACAATGCCCACCCATCCAGCCAGCTCAATTGAGGTCATTTCCCATCTTTCTTCTTTATTTAAAATCGTATGAAAGTGGGAGAGAAATATTGGCAAAACCTTGAGCCAATGATTCTCTTCCTGCTTGACTTCTCCTTTGCAACTCTGCAGCATCAGAGAGACCAGGAGCCCCCAGGGCGTCCTGGGATAAGGGCAGGGCGCTGCCAGTCACCGGAAGCTGCCTGCTGGCGGTGCAGTCTCCCAGACGCGGCAGGAGGGTTTGAGAGAAGCTCCCGCAGCAGTCTTGCACTCACATCTGTTCCAGCGCCCACTGCCCTGCTGTCATTGTGAGTGTACGTGGCGGCCTCCCCCACCAGGACGTGAGCCCCTCTGTGGCAGCCATCACAGTCTAGACATCTTTGCATCCCCAGGACCCAGCAATGCCCAAAAATGTATTTGTCGGGACATTGTCGTTGGAAAGCTTCTGGGCTTTTTTTGGAAGGCAGAACTTGCTTTTTTTTTTTTCCTTCTGTCTAAAACAGTGAGAATTCACAAAACAGGCATGGGTACGGCTGAGAGAGAAATACATGAGAGAGAAGCAAAAAGAGAAAGAAGGAGAGGAAGAACGGAGAGGGGAAGAACAAAAAAGAGTTTCCAAGAGGAGAATGGGTTAGGGGAGGAGAGAGGCCCTTTTGCTAGCCAGCCCCCAGGAGCAAGCCCATCTGGAAATCTTGTTTGGCTTTCATTTGAAACACTGCTTCCATTACCCACCCTGCTCCAGATATCTGGAGCAACAGCGATCTAGTAATTAACTGAAATCTTCAGGGGAAGCAGAAGGCCCAGAGTAATCAACTCTGAGCAGTAACCCAGGATTAGAGGGACAGGGGCCTGGACGAACTTGCCGAGCCAGAAGAGCAGAGGAGAGGAAGCGTGGATGCAGCAAGACCATTCCCGGCCCAATGGAGATAAAGAGAGAAATGGAAAGTGGGGTTTCAAAGGAGAGTTTACAGGCACTCTTTCTGCCGTTCCCCGCTAAGATTTCCCCAGCAGCCGGCATAACCCATTGTAGCTTGATAAAGAGGAGGGAAAATTAGACATGGCTGTTGTGGAAACAGCTGTTGGTGTTTTCACAAGCCTGGGCTAGTGCAATCCACTCCAGCATGCATGACACTCACACACACACGCACACACTACACATTCTCACGTGTGCACACGTGTTCCGGCCGGCTCCGCTTCACAATCTCCGGGTTTAAAAACATAAGACAAGTATCTGACAACGTCCAGATCCTCTGAAATGTCCACACAATCACACATTTCTACAGGAAAAAGGGGAAGGAGAAAAGATGGGCTGCACAAAAACCACAGTCTTCTCTGTTGGGACACGGCTGCCGGGAGGAGCGAGAATAGAAGAGAGAAAGGCAGATTCCCCGAGACGCAGGAGGCACCAGCTCAGAGCAACAGTCTTGGCTAATTAAGATTTTCACAGATCCACCCAATGGCCTTTAAAGGTTACACTGAGGCTCCATCCTTTGGGTGGTGAGTTTAGAACAGTGGTTCTCAATCTTGGCCACATATTAGAATTACTTGGGGAGTTTTTAAAAATCCTTCAGCCAGGCCTCACTCAGTCCAATTAAATCCAAAACCCTGGAGGCCAGAGCAAAGCAACAAGTTTGTTTGCTAGTTTGCTAGTTCAGGTCTGCAGAGATGACACTGTGCAGCCATGGTTGAGGACCACTGGTTTAGAAAGCCCTTGCTTTCCAGCACTGAGCTAGAGTTCCTCAAAGTGTGGTCCATGGACCACCTACTTTGAAAGCACATGGAGTGCTTATTAAAGAGCTCTCCTATTTAGAACAAAATCTTTGTAAATTGAGGCCTGAGACTCTGCATTTACCCTTGGGAATTCTTCACACACACTTAAGGTTGAAATTGTCTAAAAAAACCAAAGCAGAGCTGGTTCCATTTTTCAGTGAGTGTTACCAAATACTAGCACCACCTGCATTATTTGGTTACTTAGGAGCCCTTTTTTAATGACCATCCTCTTAAACACTATGCTGATGCATTGGGAGCCCTCCTGTGTTTGATAAGGACTCAGGATGCATAGAAGAGAAGTTCTCATTCAGAGAAGGTGCTCAAAGTCTACTTGCACAAGTCTGGGGGAGAGAGGAAGTCAGGCCCGAAATCTGGCCTCTTGGTTTCATGCTTGGTACTCCTGCTTGAGAATCAGCTTTGTGTTCAACATCAGAGACACCTATTCCCACATTTCAGTGTTTGCTGACTGTAGGAGGCTGAAAAATGGCCCCGCAAAGATATAAGATCAAATCCCCCAAATTTGTAAATGCTACTTTATTTGGAAAAAGGGGACTTTGCAGATGTGACTCAGTTAAGGATCATGAGATGGAGAAATTACCCTGGTGAGCCCTGACGCAATCACTCACATCCTTTAAGAGGGGTTTTACGTACACTGAGGAGAAGGCAATGTGAAGACAGAAACAAAGATGGCGAGAGGCAGCCACAAGCCAAGGCATGCTGGCAGCCACCAGAAGCTGGAGGAAGTGAAGACTGGATTCTCCCTGCAGTCTGAAGGGAGTGTGGCTCTGCCAACACCACCTTGATTTTGGCCCAGTGATACTGATTTTGAACCTCTTGCCCCCAGAAATATAAGAAAATAAATTTCTGTTGTTTTAAACCACTCAGTTGGTGGTAATTTGTTACAGTAGCCACAGGAAACTCACACAATGACCAAAGATTTTTGGAATGATATCATACTCTAACATTGGGACTTCAGTTCAACTTAACCCATGCTTGTTGGGCTCCTTCTACATGCCAGGCACCGTGCCAGGCGCCGGGAGTCCAGGGGTGAAGAAGACTGCCCTGCCTTGCGGGTTCATGATATTTAGCAAACAGACCAGCAAAGAGGCAGGGTACCCCGTGAGAAGGGCCTGTGAGCACCTACCTCTCTGTGCAGTTTCAAGTGAACCTCAAGTCCTGGCAATCCTTGGAAATGTTTGCTCACGGAGAAAATGAGCCGATACAGCAGATAATCTACGGCTGCAAACAGCACCCAGATGTAGAGATGGGTGAGAACGGGGAGGAAAAACAGCCCCAGGTTCTTCCTTTCTTTAGGAGTCAGCCAGAAAGACGGGACGACGACATACTTCCTCCTTTCCTTCTTACTCAGCGGGAGGACACAGGGCCTCTGTTGATGCCTCTCCCTTTCGTCAAACTGAACAAACTGTCTGGTGATGTAGATGTTTTCAAACTTCCAACCACGAGGGTCCAGAAATCGCTTCATGAAGAGGCCCGTGCCAAGCAGCACCAGCAAAAGCCCTGCGAGGCCAAGCAGCTGCCGTCCCAGGGAGGACAGCACCTCTGTCGCCGTCACCATCTGGTACAAGACACCCAGGACTTTGCTTTTCGTGTCATTTAGCTGTGCCTCCAGGGCTTGGCTGGGACTGGAAAGAGAGACCGCCAGGGTCTGGTTCCAAGACACCAGGTCATCAAAGAGCCTTAGGTGGGTGGCAAGGCCGTAAATCCACTGAATTGCTTCAATGTATTTTTCTAAAAGTGGCAAATGTACGGAAAAGCTCTTTGCCCTGAGATTACAAGTCATACTGTCCAGGAGACCTTTGAAGTTGTGAAAAATATTTTCCACGTGTCCAAAGATTACGATCCCTGTGCCAGCTGCAATCAAAGCATTCCTGCCCTCACGCAGGCCACACGAGAGGAAGAAAAGAAGAATGAAACAGCGCAAGTGTTTGGAGCAGCACAGCAGCACCCAGGTGATCATCCAGGAGATAGTGAAGACTGTGAACGAGGACAGAAACCAGCAGAAGGCCATGGAGAGGAGGCCCACTGAAATGAAAGCAATGAAACAGCAAATTCCCAAATGTTGGATAAAGTCCATCCATCCAGGGCTTCTTGGAGACACATACGTCCCCCAAAGACTTAGGAAGATATCAGTGCATGAGGTCCAGACACGCATGCTGCCTGTGTCCCTGGAAATGAAAAAGAAACCAGGGTCAGATGTCACTTGTGAATGTCCTCTGTCACTTTGTAAAGGGCGTGGTGGTAGATTGATTGCAAAAAATGGCCATAATTCTTAACCGTTCTCGGTCTCCACACCCCCGCCATACCACTTTACAGCTTCTCCCATCAAGAGGTGAGAGAAGTAGACCCCATCAAAAGTTGGGGTCTATTTCTCCAGTCCTTGAATTTGGGATGGCCTTGTGATGCCTTTGGCCAGTAGAGTGTGGCAGAAGTGACAGTGTGCCAATCTTGGGTGTATGACTCACTCCTGCCTCTTTGGAACCCTATTAGTTTTTAACAAGTCCAGGTGTATTAGTCTCCTATTGCTGCAGTAGCAAATCACCACACACTTAGCAGCTGATAGAAACACGTATTTATCCTCTTCCAGGTCTGGAGGTTAGAAGTCCCAAATGGGTCCAGAGGGCTGTGTTCCTTCTGGAGGCTCTAGGGGAGAGTCCATTTCCTTGCCTTCTCCAGCTTCCGGAGGCTGCCTGTGTCCTTGGCTCATGGACTCTCCTCCATTTAAAAGCTAGCAATGTTGTGTTTTCTTTTCTCTCTGACCTCTGCTTCCATCCTTCTATCTTCTCTACAACTCTGATCCTCCTGCCTCCCTCTTAGAAGGACCCCTGTGATTATATTAGGCCCACCCAGATAATCCAGGATAATCTCCCCATCTCAAGATCTTTAACTTAATCACATATGTAGCGTCCCTTCTACCACGTAAGGTAACATATCCACAGCTTCTGGGCATTGGGAAATGGACATCTTGGGGGGGGGGTGGGGGAGGCATTATTCAGCCTATCACACCAGGTTGAGCTGTTGGATGACAAAAGACACATGACCAGTCAATTCCATCAATTTAGCCAGTAGCCAGCCAACTGCCAGACATGTGAAGGAGGCCATCCTAGACCAGCCAGCCCACCAGCTGCTCACAGATACTTTGGTAATAATAAATATTTATTTTAAGCCACTGAATTCTGTGCTGCTTTGTTAGGCAGCAATACTGTATCATGGGTCTTAATAGTTGAAACAAACAGTAGTCTGATAGATGGACAGGCTGAAATTTCAATAACCTGCATTATGTAAGTTCAGTTTTTGATACTCATCTGTTTTCTCATGCCCTAATTTTACAGACCGGAAATTATACCAAGGGCATCCAAACTTAAACATGGCGTTGGATTGAGGCCATTGCATCTCTCTCTGTAACCGTTGTGCCTCCCCCGCCCCCAACCTGCCCTCACCCTCTGAGTGTCGTTGTCTCCTGAGAATCTTATGAGGAAAACAAGAATAATTTGTCACTGAGTTAATTATCTTTTCTTTTTTCCCACATCTGGCATAATTAAAATGAAGGTGCTATGGGGCTGCTATCGCCCTGTCAGTCACGCAGATTTAGGTCTGTGATGCGCTCAGACGCATCTGGGGTTCATTTGGAATGATATGAAATCAATTTGAGAGGTTTCTCTCTTGATTGACATGAAGATATCTAACGAGCATTATACCACACGTTTGGGATTTTAATGAAGACATTGATCAGTTTCTGAACACTCTCAAATCCCTTCTCACATCAAATACGATGGGGCTGGATTTACGGAGGAGCTTAATACTGTTTGAGCCAGTAAGCTCTGCCTCACAGTGTGGGAGAGGCGCCCAGGCATCGACTAGAGGGCGTGAACTGAGCAGCCCGAGGTGAGGAAATGATTCTCTTTCTGTGTTTAGGTTAATGCAGGGCAGAAACGCGGTGAGGAGATAGGCAGGTTAGGAACAAACCTGTGGAAATTTCTCCTGCAATAATATGGAGGGCTTGCAGCTCCTGTCAAGTAATCTGAATGGAAATGCTCAGCACAGAAAGGAGATATGGGGAGAAATTAAGTGTTAAAGAAGGGCCATTACCATGTGGGATCAGATCAGCCTTATCAGAGATTCAAGATCCTACATTAGAGGATGTTCTTACTCTGTCAGGAGGAAAGGGAACTGGAAAGGCTGTTAGAGTGGGGACCAGCAAAAGGACATAGCTCTTTTTTCCTGCCAGATTGCTTCCTTTCAGAATTGGAGGTAGGTTTGAAGGCTGGCAGTGTGCCCATGCACGTCCCCACTCCCACTCCACTCCGACCTCCAGAAGTCACTGATGGGCCCCTGTGCTCCTGAACCTTCCCAGCTTTGCCAGCCCGAGTCAGAGCTGCCTCATGGCCTGGGAGGGAGGACGTGAGCCCTCAGCAGCGAGCAGGCAGTCGGGGCAGGACACGCAGCACCAGAGCTGGTCAGAAGTGCTGCCTCTCCTCCCACGTGTGTCCCCATTTGCTTTCTTTGTCATGGCTGTAGATATGACCCCAAACCATTATTTGACTAATTGATTCACTAATAGGGATTAATTGCCTGTTGTGTTCTAGTAGCTTAACATAATGCGTCTCTCTACATCATCCCTGATGCCCCTGCAGATGCTCTTGGCATCGCACATGGTGAAAACTGAGGCTCAGAGTGCCTGGTGACAGGTGTCAGCGATCACACGGAGGGCAGGTGGTACAGTGGGATTCAGACCAGGTTTCCCCGCCCCCTGCACCATGCGCAGGGCCCCTGACTCTGGGCTGTGTGACAGGACACTTGGCTCACTGTCTTTGCTGGAGACACATTACACTTTCTGCCAGTGACTGTTTAAGAGCTAACCTATATATCACAAACCCATTTCTTTCTGCTTCTTTTTTTTCCTGCATCAAAATAGTTGGCCCTGTAAGGATACATCTCAAATCAGCTCTTTCTAGAGCAAATCAGAAACGCTTTATTTTTTTTCTAATATCCTTTTCAAGGCACAATTTTGCTTGCTTCCTAAAAAAATTAATAATGTACATTTTGGATTCACTTTTCCCTTGTCCTGCCTTCATCCTTGTACAGTGTGTCCTTGGTACAGATATTTCTCTAAAAGCATGAAACAGATTTATGGACACATTAAAATTTTAACATTTGGCAATAAAATGTAATAGCAATTAAATAAGATGTATGACTGCAATTTTGTCCTGTAAGAGGCACATGTTTTCTCAACAAGCAACAGATCTAATATTATCCTCCTTGTTTTTGTGCTGAAAACAGCGCGTCACCAAGACACCACAACTTTCTATGGCTGGAGGACTGAATGCGTTCTATCCTACTTTATAGCTCGAGCCGCGGAGGAGAGCTTGGAATCATGAGCCCAGAGGCTGGTGCTCCAGTCTCTCCTTCCTGTCACTGTTGAGTACGACCCCAATTTCCTCCTGTTCTCTGTTGCTCATTTTCCCTACTTGAATGTAAGACCTGCCTGAGCTCCCTCCTGCTGAGGTTTAATGAGGGGAACCGCCCCGGAGATAAGGTACCCAGTAAATGTAACTCATTTCTTCTTATTTCTTTGCTGCCACAGAAAATTGAGAACTTCCCTGAAAATCTTTAGGCGAGGACTGAATGCCGCAAATTGATGGGAGTCTTAGAAACAGGAGCTGGATTGCACCACCTTCCCAGCCCTGATGTTTCACACGTCTCCTTGAGACGTCTGCTGAATTCTTTCTTCTTGCTCCTGCGGAGGTGCAGTGGTTCTGCTGATCTTTCCTCAGAGAGCCCCAGTTCTTGCCTTCCAGACAAATCAGTGAATCAGGATTTGGACAAGCCGATTGCTTGTTTCTTTCCCGAAGACTTTGTCAAGCAGATACCCAGCTTCTTAAATTTTATTTTTGGAACTAGAAGGAATCTTACAGATCAGAGTTTCTTAAACTTGAGTATGTAATCGCTGGGGGAATCTTGTTAAAATGCACATTTTGATTCCAAAGGTCTAGAGTGGCACCTGAGATTTTGCATTCTTAGTAAGTTCCCCGGTGGTGCTGATGCTGCCCATCCGAGGAGCAGACACTGAGGAGCAAGCTCTAGAATTCAGCACTGTCTGATAGCACTTTCTGTGACAATGGAAACATTCTATATCTGTGCTGTCCAGCACAGTAGGCACTACACATAGGTGATGATTAAGCGATTGAAATAGGGCTAGTGTGACTGAGGAGTTGAATTTTTAATGTTAATTAATTTAAATTTAAATAGTCACATGTGGCTGGTGTCTGTGTATTGAGCAGAACAGCTCCAGATGATTGACACCTCCCGGGCTGGTTTCCACATATGAGGAAATGAAAATCCAAAAAGGCTAAGGGACTTGCTGAGGCCGTCCTGCCCTTGGAGGCAGAGCTGAGTGAGACCCCAGTTTCCCACCACCCAGTGACAAATTTCCCATCACATCAACTTCTCATCTCTGACTTCTCATGAACCCCATTTTAAAATCCTTACCAGCGTTCCCGGGTAATGGAGTTAAAGTTTCCCACACACCCGGTTTGCCTTCAGGCACCACAAAATACACAATTAGAGAAGCAGACAAACCATAGCCTGTGCCTCTGAGACTTAGCGAAATAGTAATAATAATAGATAATAGTTATCAAGTTGTTTCCATGTACCTGGCCACTGCAGTGGCATCTGATATACATTATTTCTCACAGCAGCTCTGTACAATTATATCTATATTTTTAGATGAGGAAACTGAGGCTCAGAGAGCTTAAATGACTTGCTCAAGGTTACACAGCAAATAAGTGGAAGAGCCAGCATTCATACTCATGTTTTAGTGATATTGAGGGTTCAAGGAGGGCAGCTTCTCAGACCTTCTTTAACATGATGGTCAAAGAATAGCTTCTAACTTTGGTTGAAACAGCTTCCCAACCATGCATGCGTCCTGAAATGCAGATTCAACAACGTGGGTATCTCTCCTTACGTTGTCATCTGCATCTGGTGTCCTCCACCTCCCCTGCCAGCACAGCCTGACTGAGCCCTCCAGAGCTGACTAGGTCTCATCCTGGTGTCAGGTCCATCCCGGGCTGAGATCCAGGCTGCGGGGCCCTCATTCTCAAGTGAGCCGTCCCTCCCCGAGTCAGGGGATGAAAGATACATTCACTGTTGGTCCCCACCTTCTCTGAAGACCTGGGGGTCAAGGTCAGGGCTCTTCATGTGCTAGAAAATCAGAGCAGACAATGCTCAGCATTTCAAATGCCTACAGGCATCAGACAAGCACTGTAAAGAGTGAAGGAAATCAGGAGATACATATGCTTCGTGGGGCGATGGGCATGGGTCTCGGGGGGCTGGAGAGCCCGGGCCTCGGTTTAAGTTGCAAGAACAGCAGCCCCCAGCCAGGCAGATTTTCTTCAAGGCTGTGGGGAGACCCAGTCTTGCCAGATTTTCTGATTTTTTTCAAGAGAAGCTGGAAATCTAGATTTCTTTGGGTGACATCTCCTGATTTTAAAAAAATTTGGCTCAAATTATTTTTAAACACTCTGGCTGGCTGACTTTGGCCGCTGGTAGTCAGCTTGCCCTTGGGGGAACCTCCCATTACTTCCTCCTCTTCTCTCTGCTCTGCCTCCCTCCTCACTGCCTCCTTCCTCTTCTCCACTCTTCTGAATTACCTTTCCTGCTCTTTATCCCCTGGGATGGTTTAAATCATGCTGGAGGGCAGTTTCCAGTCTCATGCATAAAGGTTTTCTCTATGCCTTGGGAATATTTATTTTTGCCCAAAGATCTCTAACTCTATTTTATTCCCTTCTCTTGTGCTACCAGATTGAGCTCTTCCCTCACTCTCTCCATCGCTTCTTCCAGCAGCTTCTAAAAGTCTAACCTGATCCCTTTAACCTGCAATTTCTCTTCATTTTGCCTCCATTATCAAGAATGTTTATTGCCTGACTCAATGTCCTTGTCTCCCCAGGATCGAGTACCTGCTTCTTGCTTTTTCTAACAGCAATATCCCAAGAGTAATTACCACTCTCCTGCCTTGATCCCTAAACTACACCCCAGGCGGGGGAACCCCAGCAGGAGTCCACAGGAGGGTGTCACTGAGGCCCCACTTCTCTTTCACTGGGTTAAAGCAATTTTTGTGTGGCCAGGTGGGAGGGAGCAAGGAAAGGACCAGGGGTTCTGAGGAGGAGCCCCTGGTCCAAGCCGGGAGCCATGCAGAACCACACAGTCTGTGTATCCAGCCTGAACCCACACTTATGTGCTTTCATGCAGAGCTGAGCTGTTGCCATGGGAGACAGAAGCGGCCAGGCTTCTCCATCAACCCTATACATGCTGGCAAACACTGGCTGCTAGTGCACACACTATGGATTTGATTGTTTTCCCTGGTGGGTATTAAATGTCAGTGGCAGCAGCAAGAGCCTTGGCATGGGGGGCACGGGCTCCCAGCACTCCCAGCCCCAGAACCCTGTTCACTGCTTTGTTGGGGAGTCAAGGAGACCAACATTTCTGAGCACAGATAGCTCTCGAGGTGCAAAGAACACATCCTTGCTTCAGATACAAGGCCCAGTCAGCAGCCATGACAAATGGAGCTGTAAAATAATAATTGGAGCCTCCAGACGAGTGGTCCACCCTAGGAGCTTTCTAAATTGGGGAATACTGCAGATGCCCATCACCAGTGCCACTCCGGGCTGGCAAACAGAAGCCCACAGGCGCACTGCTTTTACAAGTGTGGGAGAAATCAACATGGCCTTCTTCGGGGGAGGACCTGGAGACGAGGACCTCGAGAGCTGTGCTATTGCTCCCCTTTTCCCCCACTTGTGGAGCACTTGCCTTGTCTGACACCCCAAAATTTCCATTAAGTGAGACCAGCTCATTCTGACCCTGCTCCCCGTGCAGAAGCCAATGGCTTATGCTCAACAAGCCCAGATACAGTTTGCAGACACTCCAGGCAAAAATAAACCCCGACTGATGATCCCTCTCTTCTTCCTGTGCTCCTCCAACTGGCTCTGCTAATCCCCCGTGGGGACCTGGTCTGAACCCACCAGCCTCTCTCACTGTCTTCAGGACTTGATGGGAATCTCTTTTTAAAGGAAATTCGGACCAAGGGTGGAGTGGAGTAGGAAAAGTGTCCCGGGCAGGGAGACAGGAGATCTGTGGTCTAGCCTGCCTCCACCACCAAGGCTGTGTGACCTTGGATAGGTCACTTCACCCCTCGGGACTGCAGCTCCCTGGGGCTGGCCCAGTTCTAAGGTTCCTGCCAGCCCAATAGTGTCTGAAATAAAAGCAAAGAAGAGCAGCAGAGCTGGCTCTGGATGTTGGCTTTCTGCTGTAGCCTCGCACCTGTAATTGGGACAAAGGAAGAATAGAGCATTTCTTGTCCTTTTCACTTCTTCTTTCTTTTTTTTTTTTTTTTAAGCCTTGCAAACTTATAATTTGGTTCAGAACATACTGTTCTCTCAGCCTGCCAAAATAGCTGGAGCAGGCGCCAAGGCCTCCGTTTGAGGTGGAATGAATTCCTCATAACTTTGTTTTAACGGTTCTTGCCTTGGGAAGGCCAGCAAATGTCTTCCTCTGTGCAGGCAACCTTCACACGAGGAAGGAAAGATTAACGGAAGCTACCGGGTCAACAGAGGAGCGTTTGCGGAACAATCCAGCCCCGCACTGTGTGTGGCTCTGTCACTGAGGTCTGGCAGTCCCTCCTGCAGGACCAGGCTGCCCGGCTCCTCGCCACCGCCCCACGCCTGGCCAACAGGGATCAGTTCTTCATACAAGCTGCTCTGTTAAGAGGACATTCATGCCATGGGCTTCCCTGAGGTGAGGGTATTCATATGTAAATTGTTGGGGGCAGAGGAGGGGCCACTTAAAGTATCCTCTGGTCTCTACTGTTTATTTCAATTTACTAATACTTAATTAGCAATGTAAAACCAAGATTATTCTGAAAGTTTACTTACAGGTTCCTCTTAGGTTCTTCTTCGAGTGCAAGATGCCCTTCCCAAGGGCTATGAGTCTTGATATAGAACAGGGAAAAAGGAACCAGACGTGACAAGAGGGTCACATGGCCATGAATCAACCTCTTTATTTCCCCCACAAAGTGACTAAGTCATTTAATATTAACAAGGGGGATAATTGATGCAAAGGAACTACATAGTTCTTTCTAGTATTTTCCTCAGAATAGATGTTGCAGAAACCAATTCTAGAAAATAATGAAACAGGATATTTTCAAACATCAGGGAGTGAGTTATGAAAACTTGGACAGTCTCTTTCCCTGCTTCCTCTTTTCCCCTCACTCTCATCCCCACCCCCACCCCCAGCAATGAGGCCACAACAAACATCCACCATCCCCACTCCCATCCACAGCTGAAGAGGCAGGCTGCGGAAAGGAGCCACCTCTGCACTGATGACCCAAGAGGGCTGTAACACTCTATGCCATGCCTCTCAATCTTGCGTGAGACTTGCCGTCTTAGAAACTCAGCTTCCAGCTCAAGAGGAGCAGCTTGTGTGGTGTCAGGGAATTAGGAAAGTCTCAAACCCTGCTACCAAATGGTTCTTCACCTTCTCCCTGAGACCCATAATATAACTGCAAGAGCTTTTATCTTAAATTCATGGGTTCCTGACAAAATGCAAATATCCCTGAGAAGTGTTGATATAAAGAAAAATAAAAAATAAACAATTGTAAAGATGGGACACTGAAAACTCATGTCAAAGATCATGGTGAAGATACACAAATGTCTGATGTTTGGGAGACACAGCTGTCAATCAATCAACAATAGGGATCCAGTGAATGTTGTGAGCAAATTAACATTACAAAAAAATCAGCGAGCATCACTGGAGTAGGTTGGAGGGAAGTGAGTACAGGGGCAGGGAGCTGAAGTTAGGAGGAAGTAGGTGTATTAGTCAGGGTTCTCCAGAGAATCAGAACCAATAGGGTGTGTGTGTGTGTGTGGAGAGAGAGAGAGAGGTTTATTTTAAGGAATTGACTCACATGACTGTGGGGGCTGGCAAGTCCAAAATCTGCAGGGTGGTCCAGCAGGCGGGAGACTCAGGGGAGAGTTGATGATGCAGCTGGAGTCCAAAGGTGTATTGCAGGCAGAATTCCCTCTTTTAAGGGGGAACCTCAGCCTTTACTCTTAAGGCCTTCAACTGCTTGGATGAGGCCCACCCTGACAGAGGATAATCTGCTTTACTCAAAGTCTACTGATTTAAATGTTAATCTCACCTAAAAAATACCTTCACCTTAACATCTAGATTAGTGTTTGATCAAATATCTGGGTACTGTGGCCTAGCCAAATTAACACAGAAAATGAGCCATCACAACCAGATTTGAGTAATGGAAAGGAAAAACAAAACACAGGGCTTTGTTTGATTGTTTAGGCTGTGAGGAGTGAATGGACAGAATTTTGTAACTGAAGGAAGAAAGGAAAGGAATCAGTAATGATCAGAACTTTCCGTCTGAACCACGAAGACCATTGAGGCAGCGGCTCGTAGTGAATGTGGCTGGAGAAATAAGGTCCCAGATAGATGTCGGGATAGAAATAACCATCCTGTGATCAGCCAGGAACATGGGCCTGAGCTTAGGAGAAGACTTGATGTATAAAGACAGAGAGCTGAGAATTAGCCAAACATGAGCCTGCAACATAGCATCCAGAGCATTTCTGTTGAACGGAGTTGCAAGTTGGAACTATGAGACTGAATAGATTTTCAGAGGGAGACAGTGTGGAGAGAAGAGCAGAAGAGTGAGGATCTCAGTTTATCGTGTCCTGGGCTACAGGGTACCTTCCTAGCACTCAAAGGGCCGGGGCTGCTGCCGAGTCATTGAGCTCATAGACCACATTCAGGGAAACTGTCAGGAGCACAGCTGCCTCCAGGGAGGTGGAGAGAAGAGTCTTAGCCTCTGGAGGGGTGGTAGTGGGAAGGGAGGCATTCCAGACGGAGGAAACAGCACCTGCAAATGCGTGGAGACCAAGGAGACAGTTGCAAAAATCTGGATGTAACTGAAGTGTAAGGTGCTGGGGACAAGTGGTCACAAATGATGCAGGCAAGCCTGTCAGGGCCACATCCTTGACAGCCCTTCATGTCAGGGGGCTGACTTAGTCCTGGATGTGAAGAGAGCCGTTGAAGCAAGATGTTTTCACTAGAATAAGAGGGTCCAGACTGCAGTGTGATGCCTCATTGGGTAATCTGGAAGTAACGTAGGAGTTCTCCAAGAAAGGGAAGAGTCAGGGAACTGAGATTTGGAGGCAGGCTGGAGATTGTGAGCGTGGGGAGAAGCATGAGGCCCAGGAAATAGCCCTAGACTTCAGTGATTAGGAGGTCAGTGGTGCTCTTGGAATAGCCATTTCAGTAGAGGGCTGGGAGTGAACCAGAGGTGAGAGAGAGAGGGGCAAACCAACGGTTACTTCGGGGTAGTGTTGGGGATGGAAACGGACAGGGAGGAGGCAGTAGTAGAGAAGCAATGGTTTTGGAAGAACAGAGAAAATTTAGCATTATCAACCTCATAAAAGAGAATGAGCATAGGAGGAGATAAGATGAGGAGAAAAGGAGGAAAGCTTCTGGGGACGGTCTCAGCCCTCCTGGGGAAGGAGGAGGAGGAACTTCTGCTCGAAGAGAAGGGAGGGGAGATAGCGGTGCTAGTCGTGGAGAGCAGATCTAGAGCAGCTGCTAGAAGAAACATTGGGAGAAGGAGGCTCCCTAGCCCCAGGGGCCATCAAGGGGCGCCAGTGAGCAGGGTTTCGAAAGCCCCCAAGCAGTGCCCAAGCTTCGGAGTGGGAGAAAATAGCCAAGTGGGTTTAGACTTTGGAGTCACCTAAAAGTGCGTGCAGCTTCAGGTGGAAGGGCTGGGATAGGGCAAATAAGATTCAGCTGTTTGCTGCAAGATTCCTTTCCTGGGCTTCCAGTGAACTGGGAGAATGGCAAAGCTAAGCTCAGCTGGGAATTTTA
The DNA here is from genome assembly GCA_031878705.1 of Tapirus indicus. NCBI lineage: Eukaryota > Metazoa > Chordata > Mammalia > Perissodactyla > Tapiridae > Tapirus > Tapirus indicus. The sequence continues at coordinate 34,064,285 of CM062935.1, forward strand.
ACCTGATTCAGCTCAACTGTTCCTTCATGACTTTAAAAGTCTGCAGTTAGTGGGCTGGACTCTTTGAGAGTATCCGTACTCCCCAGATAAATAGCTTCAGAACAGCAATGCCTGAGAGGGCCAATGTGCAGGAACCATCCTGATTTCAATGCCAGGGCCTGGTGGGCACCAGCCAACTAAAGTCAGGGCCTGAATTTCTGTGGCATCTCTAGGATTCTGCCTGAGGTGGCCGGCAAGGAACAGTCAGTCAGTGATGAAATTACTGTGTGATCCTAGGGTCAGGAGCATCTTCCGTTCTTTCTCCTGCCATCAGGGATCTCTGTCCCACAGAGGTGATTTTCAATTTGATGAGTCATGAAGCATGGATAATACGAGGCTCACTTCAGACTCGTGACTCATCCAGCCCAGGGATCCCTCTGGAGAACCGAGATAGGGTGAGGGTGTTTTGTGAGGCTACAAGGACTGCCGTAGACAAGTGTTGTCATTTTGTCCATTTAGTAGTTTTCAGCCCCTTAAAATTGCTGTAGTCTTTCCTGACCAACCTATTAGAGGTAATAAGTTTCATACGTTGAATGAACAATGTGAGAATTCTGTCCCATTAGTCCAGTTGTGTTGTCTCTACTCTAAAACTCTCTCCTTGTAATTTCAGAGGGATATTCCCAGGTCTATTTTTCTGAGATCATCCAAGTTATATCCTTTACAGTGAAAGATCTGGATCATTTCTGCTCTTTCAACACTGAAGCCTCCAGTCTTTCCCACTCACTTCTGTACTGAAGCTGCTCCCCGCCACCCCCCTTTGCCTTTTTGTCCTCTCCAGGATCCTTTCTAGCTCCATCAGCCTTTTCTCCTGTTCAAGTCCACTTTTCACGCAGAACTGTGCACCAGGCCTGTGCCAAGTCCCGAGGCAACCCTGATTCCAGAAGCTACGTCTGAATGTTGACAGATGCACAAGTAAGGCAGTCTAGACAGAGGAACAATGAAGGAAACCCAATGAGGCTCACTGACCCCTCTCGGGGGTAGAGGGTGGAGTAAGGGAGAGCCAGAGAGAAGAGAGAGGATGAGGCTGAGTTCGCCAGTTGGAGACAGTGGGAGGGGCATGAGCAAAGCCACAGAGCCCTGGGAGTGCCAGTATCTGGCCCTCGCGGATGCTCGCCCAGCAGCCCTCGCCCCTCTGTTTGCCCAGCCTTCCCTGCAATCAGACCATGGGTATGTGACTCAACCCTGGCCAATGGGACCCATGGGGAAGTCTAAGAGAAACTTGTGGGAGAGCTTTCCTCTCCCTTAAAAAGACATGTATAGGAAGAAATAAGCTCATCTTTACTAGACATGGTTGTGCCTCCAAGTGACTTCTAGAAGAGCTACAACAACTTTGTAACATGAGGGGAGACAGAGCTGAAAGATAGGAAGCATCTGGGTCCTCAGTGGCATCTGTAGCCACTGAACAAACCCTTGATCCCTTCTGCCCCCAGACCCCTGATATGAGAGACAATAAACATCCCAATTGTTCAAGCCACTTTATTTTTTAATAAACTTTATTTCTTAAAGCAGTTTTAGGTTCCAGCAAAACTGAGCAGAAGGTAGAGATTTCTCATATACTCCCTGTCCCACACATGAACAATGCCCCCACTATAAACAACCCCCACCAAAGTGGAAAATTTATTACAGTTGATGAACCTACGTTGACACATCTTAATCACCCAAAGTCTGTAGTTTCTATTACAAATCACTCTTGGTGGTGTATATTCACAGGTTTGGACAAATGTATAATGACTTGTGTTCACCATTATAGTGGATATTCAGCCATAAAGAATAGTTTCACTGCCCTAAAAATTCTCTGTGTTTAGCCTATTGATCCCTCTCCTCTCCCTGACCCCTGACAACCACTGATCTTTTTACTGTCTCCAGTTTTGCCTTTTCCAGAATGTCATATAGTTGGAATCATACAGTACGTAGCCTTTTCAGATTGGCTTCTTTCACTTAGTAATATGCACTTAAGTTTCTTTCATCTCTTTTCAAGGTCAAGCCACTTTTAAATACCATTTTGTTAAGGTATAATTGACATACAACAAACTTCACATATTTAAAATGCATAATTTAAGTTCTGACATATGTGTATACCCACAAACCATCATCACGTCAAGGTCGTAAACATATATTGCCCCGGAAGTTTCCTGGTGCACTGTTGTGACTCCCCCCCCCCACTCCACTCCACCCCATCCTCGGGTCAACACTGATCTGCTCTCTGTCACTATAGATTAGTTTGTATTTTCTAGAATTTTATAAATGGAACCATAAAGTGTGTACTTTCTTTCCTTTTGCTCTGGCTTTTTTCATGCAGTATAATTATTTTGAGATTTATCCATGTTGTTGCACGTATCAATAGTTCATTCCTTTTTAGTGCTGAGTAGTATTCCAATGTATGGACATACTACAATTTGTTTTTCCATAAACCTGTTGATGGACATTTGGGTTGTTTCTACTGTGGGACTATTAAAAATAAAACTGTTGTGAACATTTGAATACAAGTCTTTGTATGGGCACATCATTTCATTGCTTTTGGGAAAATATCTAGGAGTGGAATTGCCAGATCATATGATAGGTATATGTATGTTTAACTTTCAAGAAATGGCCAAACTTTTCTAAAGTGGTTGCAACATTTTACATTCCCTCCAGCAGAATGTGAGAGTTCCACTTGCTTCAGCTCCTTGCCAACACTTGGTATGGTCAGTCTTTTTAATTTAACCCACTCTACTAGGTGTGGAGGGCTGTATCATTGTAGTTTTAATATGCATTTCTCTGGTGACTAATGATGTGGAGCATCTTTCATGTACTTATTTACCATCCCTATATCTTCTTTGGTGAAATGCCCATGTCTGTCTCTAATTCATTTTTAACACAACTGTCATGGTAACAGAATTTCTTTCTGTTAAATTATGTATCCTCTCTACAAAACAATAAAGCTTATTCACTGTAGAAAATCACCCTTTACCATTCCAAGATAATTCACTGTCCATTTCATATACTTCAAATATTTTTCCAGTTTGTAATTTGCATTTTAATTTGATTTATAGGGGATTTTTTTACAGAGAGGTTTTAAAAAATACCATCGCCCTTTGTCTTTGAAGCCATACTTAGAAAATTCTACTCTCCCTACAAGTTTTGTATGTTTTGTTTTTGTTTGTGGGGTGTTCCCACTTAAATATTTCATCTGTCTAATATTTATTTGATAAGTTATAAGCTAGGAAGCTGTATTAGTTTCCTATTGATGTTCTAACAACATGCCACAAACTTAGTGGTGTGAAACAACACAAACGTCTTCTCTTACAGTTCTGGGGGTCAGAAGTCTGAAATGGGCCTTACAGGGTTAAAATCAAGATGTCTGCAGGGCTGGTTTTCTTTCTGGACGTTGTAGTGAAAAATCTGTGTCCTTGCTGTTTGCAGCTTCTAGAGGCTGCCCACATTCTCTGGCTAGTCTCCTCCCTGATCGTTGAAGCCAGCAATCGCATCACTCCAACCTCTGCTTCCATCATCACATTTGCTTCTCGGAATTTGACCCTCCTGTCTCCTCTTATAACCATTGTGATTACATTGGGCCCACTGGATAAATCAGGCTAGTGTCCTATTCGCAAATCCTTAATTTAATCACATCTGTTTGCCATGTGAAGTAACATATTCACAGGTCCCAGGGATTAGGACATGAACTTCTGGAGGATGGAAGGGGGGCATTATTCTGTCTACCGTGGGGTCTAATATTGGTTTTTAATGGTTCACCAATTGGCCCAATATTATTTAATAAATAATCAACCCACAATTTTTGCACTGATTGGAGATGTTAGCTTCATCATATAAGAAATTCAGATGAGATATATGTTTATTTCAGAACTTTCTATTCTGTTCCTCTGATCAGTAGAACACGGTTTATAAAGCACTCCTGGTCCCCACTGCTACAGGTTCAAAATCCTTTCCATGACCCTCAAGACCTCCATGACCTGTACCTGCCCCTCTTCTCGGCCTCATTGCCTACCATGTCTGGCAGGCCCACTGGGCTCCAGCCAGGACCAGGGAAATCTGGTGACTTGGTGACCTGTCTAACCGGCAGATGACACAGCTGTGTAGGAGCACCACCTTCTAAACAGATGCTGAAGTGAAAATACAACATCTATGAGATGTGAATGGTAGGGGTCCACCTCACACTGTGAAGAAAAAGGAGCTGTATTTTGACGCATCCCAGTTTCCACTCAACAAATATTTATTGAGAACAAATGATGCACCAAGTGCCAAGCTAGTCACTAGGGCTATAGAAAAAAAAGCCACCATCTCTAACTTGGAGGCATTCCCAATCTGGCGAGAACTCAAATATGTAAAATGAGAATTTTAATACAGAGAGAGAGCTGTCACGATAATGGCGTGTTTTACCCACTAGAGTTGCATACTTGTTTCTCTTTCTTGATGTTTCCATTATGTTAGCATTCATTAAGAACCACCATGTTATTCATTTTATCAAATAGCAGAATCTGTTAAAGTTGCAGTGTCTTTACTCGCATTTGGCTGTAATGATAATATCTTACATTGGTTGTTGGTGAAATTACTATGAATTTCCTGAGCTCACACGGAGAGGCTGCCTAGTGTTTGCTCCCTCGGTCACATCAGCTGCCTGGTGGCATAATGTCCAACAGCCAGGGTAGGAAATGCTATAATTGTCTTTCGTGTCATCACAGACACCTCTGCCACTGACTGTCAAACTGTGTGTTCTCAAGCAAGCCACTTAACTATTCTGTGCTTCTGTTTTTCATTTGTAATATGGCAGGGTAAAACCAGATGACCTCTAGAGTCATTTCTAGCTTTAAAATTCTATTATGCCAACTCTCATTCATCGCTGGTGGGGATGCAAAATGAAACAGCCACTTTGGAAGACAGTTTGGTAGTTTCTTACAAAGCTAACATACTCTTAACATAAAATCCAGCAATCTACTCCTTGGTATTTACCCAAAGGAGTTGAAAACTTATGTCCACACAGACATCTGCATACGGATGTTTATAGAAGCTTTATTAACAAATGCCAACGCCTGGAAGCAACCAAGATGTCCTTCAGCAGGTGAGTGGATAAATAAACTATGATACATCCAGACAATGGAATATTATTCTGTGCTAAAAAGAAGTGAGCTATCAAAGCATGGAAAGACATGGAGGAAACTTAAATGTATATTACTAAGTGGAAGGAGCCAATATGATGATACCAATGATGTGACATTCTGACAAAGGCAAAACTATAGAGACAGTAACAAGATCAGTGGTTGCCGGGGTTAGGGAGGAGGAAGGCGTGAACGGGTGGAGCACAGAGGATTTTCAGGGCAGTGAAACTACTCTGTATGATACTATAATGGTGGATGTATGTCATCATACATTTGTTCAACATTGTTCAATAGTATTTACAACCCCAAGAGTGAATCCTAGCGTAAACTATGGACTTTGGTTTATTATGATGTGTCAATGTAGGTTCACTGATCGGAACAAATTTTCCACTCTAGTGGGGGATGTTAATTGTCGGGGGGGGGCTGTGCATGTGTGCAGGGGGTGTATGGGAACTCTGCACTTTCCATTCAGTTTCACTGTGAACCTAAAACTGCTCTAAAAAATAAAACATGTTTTTAAAAATTCTATTATACCATAATCCCTATTACTGAAAAATCATCAAATGTATAGTTTTCAGTGACATCAAAAGTTATAGCATTTCCCACTATCTTCTGCCTAAACACATATGGCTTGTGATCTCGAACATCATTGACTCCGGAGAACTTAGGCTCTTCACATGGCAAGATAACCCTAGAAATGCCTCTTAATTACAGATGGAGGCAGTGATGGGCCCAATCCTCTGGTACGGGCCAAGGAACCTTCACTGCAGAAGGTCAGAACTCTAGTTTGTGGAGTGGGCCAGACTGAGGCTGGGCAGGGACCCTGCCAAAGAGCAGGTCATGTAGGGGCAGCCCCGGGGTCCACCACCCTGTCTCTGGTTATTCTCCAGCAAGAACCAACTTGCTCCCCAGGACCGGAAATTCACTCCAGACTAGAAGATCTGGGTTCAGAGTGGAAAGTTCAGTTAGATAGAAGATAGAACTTTTAAAATAAATGCATAAAACAGGAGAATGAAGAAGCATTTGCCTCTTGAGGTTAAGACATAATTTAATTTGGTGTCTTCATATGATGGAGCCATAAATACAAATGAGGCAGCTCTTTATATACTGAAATGGAATAATCTCCAAGAAATACTGATTGGAAAAAAAAAATGAGGAGCAGAATGAGATGTACGGTATGTACCATTTATATAAAAAGGGGTAAAAGCAACTATATAGGCATATTCTTTTTAGCTATATCATTGTTTCTGAAAGGATACACAACAAACTAACTGTGGTCGCCCCCAAGGAGGGACCTGGGTGGCTGAAGGACAAAGGTTGAGGAGCAGGACTTTTTATAATATAAACACTGGAAAAATAATAAGTAAATAATAAAGCAGATGGACCTGCATTTGAAGCCAGTTGCTAGCTGTGTGGTCTTGGACAAGTCACTCATCTTTCTGAGCCTCTGTTTTGCTCTGAGAACAATGACATCTATTATTGTTATGCAAATTAATGAGAAGGCGGGTGAACTGTCCTCACAGGGACTGGCACAGCGCGGGCTGCTGTGGCCGGCAAATATCAGCTCTGGGACCCGCTGGCGGGGGAGATGGGCCAAGGACCAGAGGGTCACAGAGCAGGGCCCTCCTGGGGCGAGTCAAGCCCTCGGGAAGCAGTCGTTCCAGCTCCAAAGGCAGAGGCGATCCCGAAAGCCTGAAGCCTCGTCCCACTCTGGGGCTTTCTTAGTCCCTGGCCTCATCTTGGCCTCGGTTCCTTTTGGCCGTCATCGACAGGATAAACAGTGAATTTACACAGCCCCAGACGCCTGCCCAGGCCGAGTCCCTAAAGGCTTCCTGGCTCGGGCGGGCAATGCAGAAGCCAGAAGTGCCGCCTGGGCCCCTTCCCCGCGGCCGGATTCCCTCCTCCCCACCGTCGGCGCCTCCTGCGGGCGCGTGAGCCCACTGCAGCACCCTGCCCGCGTTTCTTCATTCCCAAGGAGCAGAGGGGTCGTGAGTCAGCTCGAGGGTCATGCGACAGGGAAGTGGCTTCTTCTTCCCTCTGCTTTGATCCTGGTAAAACTGAGGCACCCAAAGTCTGAGTGCAGGGCAGGGAGGATGGGCTGCAGGGAACTCCAGGCCCCATCCACGCACCCATCCAGCCTTCCCTGGAGGATCTACGCGCCTGGTCCTTTCACCTCCTTCCTTGCTTTTAAAAATCTAATTCTGTAAGGTGCAACAAAAGATTGAAGTCAGAGATAACTTGTTTTTCAACTGATCTCTGTAGATCCATTCCGCGCGCGCGCGTGCGCGCGCGCGCGCGCACACACACACACACACACACACACACACACACACACACACTTGTTCACCTGAAACCACTAAATTATTTTGTTTTTACAAATAAGCAGAGGAAAAAACGGAAATGTCTTCATTTAATTGTTGCTTCTCTGTAGGCATGACTGGCTCTCTCCGACTGGCCTCCCTTAGCACCTTGAAGAGACCCAGATTTAGGAGAAATATTAGTTCCGCTCTTAAGATGGAAAAAGATCTAGCCAAGAGGCAGAGACTCCGGAAAACTGCTAATAAATGTTCACCGCCTGTTATTAAAAGGATGGATAAGATAAGGCCAGAAATGGCTGATACGAGGGACTTGTGCTTTGAGTGCTGACGGGGGAAGTGGCACCTGACAGCTCAGACAGGTCTCTGGCTGGGGCAGTACATGCCCATTCACCTCCTTCAGCAGAACCTCGGCAGCTTCATTCATCGCCTTGAAGATCAGTAGTTACTGACAGTGGTTATGAATAATTAAATCAAATGGCATGTGGGGGAGTTCAGGTATCAGGGAAATTGCCTGATTTATGTCTGTGGCATTGAAAATACACCAACACGCCTCTTCTCTGATTCTATTTGTGATGCTCTCACGGGCAGAGTTGGGGTAGGGAGTGCTGGTTCCTTGTGAGCCTGCCCTGAGACAGGAGAGGCCCAGCTCTGCCCGCTGCCCTGCATGCCTGTCCAGCTCTTGCACGTCATTCCTTGAGACCCTCCTTTCCCTTCTGTAGGTGGCCCTGAGGGAGGCAGCATGGTCCCCACAGCCAGGTGGACACTTGATGGACCAGGCTCTCCTGTGGGACCAACCTCTCTTCCAGCCGGCAGACCTTCCAAGATCCAAGAGGATGAATCCATGCATCCAACAGCCTGATGGTTCAGTCACACACATCTCTGTCCATCTTCTCACTTTTTTTCTGGTTGTCAACTGTGCCAGAAGAAAGGCCTGTGGTGGAATTCAAGGTGCCCCAGGAGCCCTGTTAACTGAAAGTTCTGCCTGCCCACCCCCCATTCTTCCATAGGATTCCCAACCCTTAGACCCTCCATAATGCCTTGAGCAGACCACATCTTTCTGCCCACCATCTCCTAACATGTAGAAGAGTTTATACTCTGAGGGGTAAGTGCAGGGAATCATCTGTCCCTTCAAAGAGCAAGACCACAAGGCAAGGGGACATGAGTGGGCTGCAAAGTTGGGGCCAGGGCTGCAGAGGGTTAGTGGGCAGGAAGCTCCAGAACCTGGAGTTTGCCTGAGGATGAGCCATCTTTGGGCAAAATGGCAAAATAGGCAAGTCATTTGTGGCACCCTCCCTATCTCCTCTCCACCTTCTTTCCCAAATGCCCTTCAATGCCTCCCTCTCTGCTCGGCGGAACTCTGGATTTTGTTGCTATCTTTCGCAGGCAGTGCCTCAGCTCAAGGCAACTCCCTTCTCCTCCTCCCAGACTCAAGCAAGGCCAGCCTCCTTTCAGCAGGGCCTCATGCCCAGCCAGCAGCCATGCGCGCAAAGAAGCCTGGGTGTCATGGGTTTCACAGTAAACCATTTAGCAAGCAGCTCAGAAGCACTGAGTGTGTGCAGTGTCCTGGGCTGCAGGGCCCCTGTGCTATCACTTGCTCACAAAATGAAGGTTGATGGAGCTCACCCTCTCCCCAGTGTGCGGGGAGCATCCTGAGGAGATTATCCCCTGCAAAGGGCCACACCGCACCCAAGTTCTGGAGCCCAGATCTGGCCCCCAAGCTGGTCTCTATCCTTGACACCTCACCCCTCCTCTTCTGTAGGGGCCTCAGGAAGATGGATCTCTTAACAGGGCAGTGAAGGCTCCAGAATGGCAGGGGGATGACTAGGGACCCAGATCTTTGAACTTTGCTGAGATTGGCAGGCAGGGATTGCAGGAAAGGCAGGACCTGAGGAGACCGTGGCTGGGAAGTAATCAACACCGTTCTGGCAGCTTCTCAGATCAACCTGGGGCTGTCTGGTCTGCCAGGAACAATGCTGGTATACCCTCGATCTAGGGAAATTCAGCCTAAAAGAGCTGCTCCCCAGTGATGTAACCAGAGCCTTAACAGAGAGAATCATGGGCAGGCAAAGGGCCTGGTCTCTGATGGGGGCATCCAGGGCGTGGAAGGCCCAGGTTGCAGACATGGAGCTCTGTCCACTCCATGGGCCAAGCCCAGCCTTCAGGAGACTCACACTCCTGGGGTTTACCAGACCCTGCTAGGCTTGCTGGAGGCTGGGTGCAGCCTGGAGCACTGGAGTGCTCGCAGACTTCCGGTTGACATTTCTACACTGTGGAGCAGCCACTAATTTAGGCAGCTGGCAACGTGCCACAAAGCAAGGTTGGAAAATGCAGAGGGGCAGCTGACAGAGATAGCTGTGTGTCCTCCTGCCTGGGACCTCATTTGGTGGGGGCAGCAGGTTTATCCACGCGTGCCCAGGAGCGAGGCCACTTAGGCAGTCAGCAAGCCACAGGCTCTGGTTTGATACGGGGGGCCCTTGCCATGGTTGGGGGCACAGATCTGTGAGGTGTTAGGTCCCGTGAGGATCAAACTGGTGGCTGAGCATTTTTGGAAGAGGCCCTGTCATCCACACTTGGCCTGAAGGTGGCAGCTCTTCCTGAGTCTGGAGAGGTTGGGAATTTCCTTCTCTAGAGCCTTTAAAGTAGGCCAGCTTCTCTCTTCTGAAACACCTCCAACCTTTGGAGGTTATGAAACAGCCTCACTTCTGTTTTCAGAGATTTGTTGGTGGAATCATCCAGACCCCTCACCGCTCTGCAGCCTGGAATGGCACTGAGCAAAAGGGTTGTCACCCCAAGGGGCCTGGTAGGCAGGTGTGCCCTTGGGAGTCATTACAGTGAACCCCTGCAAGGCCACTTGCTAGTCGAGTGGCCTTGGCTCAGTGACTGAACCCCTGAGGATGAGACTCGGAGTTCCTGTGGTTTCCTCTCTGCCTGCCGGCCCTCCTCAAACAAGTCATATTTCAGGAGTCACCAGGCCAGGTGGCTTGGAAGGATCAGGATGGAGTCTGTGAAGGGATGGAAGCCCCCATTTGGTCCATCAGAATCCAACATGTGGGTACCTGGCAGTTGGCATCCAGTGGACCCGGCAGTGATGGCCAGCCCCTTCACACACTGTGTGCTGAGATGCAGGGTGCACCCTGCTGGGCATACTAGGGACTGCAGCTCCAGCCTCTGCATCCGGGCCAACCCCAGGAGGGACTGATAACAGTAACAATGATTCCAGCCACCACCTGCTGATGTTGACTGTGTCTGGCACTCTTCCAGGCAATTTATATCTATTAACTCATTTAATGCTAATAACTGCCCTGTACTGTTGGTAACCAATTTTATAGATGATGAAACTGAGGCACAGAGAGGTTAAAGAACTTGCCCAAGGTCACACAGTTGGTAAGTGACAGTTCTGAGATTCAAACCCAAAGCAACCCAGCTTGGCTGAGAGAGTTAAGCTTTTAAGGATTAAACTGAGGTGGCTCTTAAAGATACAGGCAGCACTGCTGTCTACAGAGGCCGGGCGCAGAATCGTGGAGGACAGGTTTCTGGGACCCAAGTCTGTTCTGTGTGCAGAGCACAGGGCTCTGTCACTCAGTCACCAGTGTAGAGTGGATGCTCCAGAGCCCAGGTGGCAGCCAGCAGAGCTAAAGGGCCGCCACCTGTGGGACTCGGAGGGAAGAAGCCATGAGGAGCTCATTCCCTAGGGCTTGGGCCCCTCCTGAGCCCCCTCCATCGACACCTGAGCTCTGTAATTCTGCTCCAAATCCTGCAATGGAACAGCACAGGCCCCTGACAAAACAGCAAACCCTGGGGAGAATAGCAGCAGAATTAGAATAACGAATGCCTAACGCACAGTGGGGGCCACATAAACATTAGAATGGAAATTAAGTTGGAGAAGAGACAGCTTGAATGGACTTTGGGGACTGCTTTTTTTCATTCCATGAATTGCCTTTCAGAGAGAAAATAAAACACTAAACGTAAAGCAAATGTTCAAGGGAAGGACTCTGCTTTCCTGCTGGTAGCTGGAATGTTCCAGGTTGGGCCTACCTCTGAGGCCCCCGTAAGCCCTGAACCCTGGCACCATGGCCTAGATGTTTCCAGCCACCTTCTGTGGGTGTTGGGGGTGATGAGGTCATATTTCTACATAACTAACCATCAGCAGAGGGAGTGGTGGTGGGGGCAGCCATAAAGCTTCAGCTGAAACTATTAGAGCCGCTAATTGCTGCCTGGGATGATCCAAGCTCTAACTGGGGCTTTTATGAACCTGCAGAAATCCCAGGGAGCGCACAGGGCTGCGGCATCCCGCATCCTCCTGCAGAGAAGCAGCAGCCATTGCACTAATCGTGATGTCCTCAGACTGCCATCCCTTCCCTCCCAGACCTCAGTTCAGTTCCCAGCGTTTTGCAGCCTAATTATTCTTGGGGTGGGGGGTGCGTGTGGAGGTTGGACTCTCATAATTATATTAAGAGCTTTTGACAGGACCAACCTTTCTGTCTTCTATTTCTGTCTTGTTGGAATTCTACTGTGCCACATTAATGGCTGAAATAAATGGGAAGGGAAGGATCCATCAACCCTGTCTGGAAACAGAGGAGACAGCAGAGTGTATTGTATGCCCAGCACTCATGTCCACAGGGAGACTTATGGCTTGTTCTCTTGACTAATAGGAAGACTGCCCAGACTTAGGTGGGGGGGTGAGGTCTATGTTGTCTCAGCTGAAGTTAATTTTATTGCATCCAATTTTATGTCAATATCAAATCACAAGGCTGAAAGGGACCCCCAAGAGGGTATCTGGCCTACCCCTGTTCCTATCTCATGAGCTGGCCTCTCCTTGCACACCTGCTCTTGTCTTGACCTGACCCGTGGTTCTTTTGCCTTGTTGGGTATAAAAAGGTTAGAGCTGGCAAAGTCAAGGCCGCTGGCCAGAACCTTCAACTGGCATGTTGGCCAACATCCTGACTGCCCTCCACCCCTGGCCACCTGCGTCTCTGACCTCAAGGGGAGTGAAGACTATAAGAGCATAGGCTGACACAGCAGGACTCCTACAGAGACCAGTGGAGTTGGAGGCAAGGTGGCCTTCTCAGTGGGATAAAAGAAAAGCACCCTGGACAAATAGCCACCTGCTCTGGCTGAAGACCCCAACAATACCTAACATTATCGATTATATACCAGATGCCAGGTCTTGAGTTAAGCACATAACATGGCTTATCTGATTTAAGCCTCATGATAATGCTATAAATTAAGCATTATTAGCCCATTTTGTAGGTGGAGAAGTAGAGGCTTAGAGAGTTTAAGTAACTTATCTAGTGTCATGTGGAGAGTAAGTTTCGTGGTTGGAATTGAATTCATAACTGAGGCTTGAACCCAGACAATCTGAAGCCTACACTCTTAGCCCCTGCATTAAATTGCCAATTATACACCCAAATGATGGAGAGAGATGGAGGAGAAAGGAGAGTGTCAGGCAGAGTCACCCAAATGCCCACATTTCTTGGCACTCCCTGGGAAATTATCTCGTGGGGTCTCCAACTTTGACTTCTTCCTCTCTCAGCTGCTCTCCTTCCACCCTTCTCAGAAGATTTCCACCAGGGTTTGATGGGCTCTAGAGGGCTCACAGAGAGGAACCACAGCCCCTGACAACTTTGCTCCCTGAAAGGCTATCAATTTTAGTCCTTGTTCTATACTTGGCCATTGATCTGCCCTCCACATATTTTAGTTTAGGGAAATAAAACACCATATTTACAAGAGTCTAGTCATTCCAAAGTTTTCATAATTACACCCAAGAGCTTCATTCCTGGTGAATGCATGAATTCACACCTTGTACTTACTAATCAATGGATGCGACGTAACCAGGGCAACACAGGCCATGCTACTGCTTCATTCTGACCTATAGGGACCTGCATCAGTCAAGAGTATGATAAGCTGCAAGTGACAGAAAACCGGATTTACAGAGGATTAAACACAAAGGGGTGTATTTGTTGCACATACCAAGAAGTCTCTGGATATGTAGCTGATCATATTGGTCCCTTGACTCAGTGAAGTCAAGGCCAGCTGCTCTTGGCCATTCTTACAAGATTGCAAGATGGGTGATGCTACCCAAGGCATGGGGCCCCATTAAACTAAGAGGTGGGGTCAACAGCATCCATCCCTTTCGTCAAAAAGAATAAGGACCTCCTGGAACCTCCTAATGGACTTCTGCTGACATCCCATTGACCAGAACTGTGTCATATGGCCATCCCAGGGACTGAGAAAGGCAGCAATTGCCCTTTATAATGGAGGTGCCAAGGACAAGGGAGTGGGACTATCTGTCAAATCAATCAGCAAGGATGTCTGCCAGAAGAACCATTTCTCAAACACTAGAGCCAGGATTCCCACCCAGGCTCTGCCACTTACTGGCTGTGTGACTGCAGGAGAGTGATTAATCTAGGCAGCCTTCAGTTCCTCAGTTGTAAAATGCAGATGGTAGCACCTACTCAACAACGTTGCTCTGATAGTTAAGCAACATAATCAATGTGAAAGCATTGTCCCAATGCCTGGCATGTGCTATCACAGCTGGATCCCAGTCAAACCTACAGGGACAGATGGCAGAGCTCGGATCCAAGCTGGCCTTCTCCAAACCCCTTGCCCTTTTCCCCTCCGTCTTCAAGCTCTCCTAAGGTGAAAGTTGGGGAGCCCCTTGAGGGCAGTGGAGCACACTGGTTCAGAGCAAGGGGCTCACTGTCAGACAGACCTGGGTTCGAATCCTGGCTCAGCCCCTTACAGTTGTGGCCTGTGGGTAAGTTACTTGAGTTCCCAGAGCCCTCGCTTCCTAAAGTGGGGATAACATCGGTACTGATACCACTGGGTTATGACAATTAATGCAATACCACTGGTGAGGCACAGACATGCAGCAAGAGTGTGAAGAAGGGTAGCTGTTACTATTAGAGACATGAACTGGACTCCCCCAGTGCTTTGCCACTTTCAGGCACTGACCAATCCCAGTCTCAGCCTAGCTGAGCTGGAACAAAGTTCAGCAGAAAGAGTAGGCCTGGGTTCGAGTCCCAGCTCTGTCCAGTTGGGCCGCCCTTTATGTCTTTGAGCCTGAATTTGTTTACCTGTACAATGAGGATAGAGCCTTCCCTGCCGGCTACTGGGAGGACAGGAGAGAGCACTGGGAAAGCACCAAGCACAGAGCCAGGTGCAGGGGAAGTACTCAACGCACAGCAGTAGCTCTCACTCCTGGAACATTAATCAGGGCTGTCAGGCTGTGATGAGCAAGGCTTAGGGCACAGAGGTGCTTACTATCTCTCCTGAAAGACAGCCTAGAGATTTCTTTGGAATTCTTTGACAGGGTGCCTGCTTTATGAGACTCGACAACACCACAGCCCCTGGGGCTCAGCCGCAGTTGTGGCCAGTTAAGCAGAGAGGAATGGACACAGGCAGTCATGTCAGCCCTGCCCTCAGGGGCCCCTGCTGGCGTGGGAAGTGAGACTGAGGATGTCAGGGGTCACTGGTAGCCACACCAGCTCTGAAGCAGCAGGAATTCACTTTAGCAATCTTCCTGCAGTGGTCTGGGGCCTTTGTCAGTGAAGGGAGGCAAGCAAGCAAGATGTCTTAGATTTCTGTGTGAATCTCTTTGTATACACAGAGGAACTCTGTTCGATGGGTCAAGTAAATCTCATTGTTGTCCCCTATGATTTAAGGGAGAAAATGATGGGGAAGAAAGAGCTTTGCTCCATAGAGCCAGAACTAACAGCTTCATTCCTGGGGCTCTGTGAAACGATTTCTGCTGGGAGTTCATAGGATTGCTCTGCATCCTGCCGGAACACAGCGTCAGAGGACCAAGGAGCCGCCAGTCCAGAGACTGAGATGTAGATCTTGTTTGCAGGAAACAAAGTTTAAAGCTGATGCTCTTTTATGCCACCTCCTAGAAGCATTATATCTCAGTTCACCAGTAGTTACAATAGGCCTTGCTTCACCAGCAGTTAAAATAGACGTCATTAGTTTGCATGGTACTCATACAAACTCGGAGTTAACCAAGACCCTCCACACATATTTTCCTGTCCAACACTTACAAGAGATTGGTTAGTAGCTTGAAAATTGGAACAAAGGAGGAAACTGAGGCACAAAGAGTTATTATACAATGTTCCTAAATTCATGGGTAGGAAGTTGCAGAAAGTGCTCAAACCCAGGTCCTCGGACTCAACTCGTTTTATTATGCCATTTTGCTTTATTCATTAGCAAGTTTTGCACCCACGTGTGGGTAAGTCACATCACCAGTCTGTGCCCTGGCTTCCTCATCAGGGGGCATCATGAGCACAGCATTGGACTCAGACCTGTGGCTCTGCCACCACCCCCTCTGTGCCCTTGGCGCTTCACAGAGTCTGCTATTCCGTCATCCACATGGGGATGGTACCTCCCTCACAAAAGTGCTGCCAGGCAGATAATAGACGCTCAATAAGTGGTACCATTACTATTATTATTAACAGTATGTTCTCTAGTTCAGTCATTTAATATCCCAGCTCCAACAGCAGGGATGACTCTCTTGTACTTCATTTGTTTACTGACCTATTTAAACATTAGTTACTTAATTTGAACGCAGGCTTCCGAAGTTCAAGGATTCTCACAATTCTCTGTGATCCCAAACCTCTCCTCTTTCCTCATCTCCATGGCACCCACCTTGTACATATTTATCGATTGGACTTACATTAGGTGACAAAAGGGTTAAGACTACTGATATACATGTGTATTAATACAGTCAGTACAAACAAATATCCACAGGAAAGCCCACAAAAAGCTAAATGAATTCATTCTAACAACTTTTGAGTAGAGAAACTGAAGAAAGGGTTGGAAAGACTAGACCCACTGGCTTTGACTGAACATTCCACCGTGGTCTGGTTGTGTGGTCCCCAGGCAAAGCCAGCACACAGGCCTGGCTGAATCTCTGTGCTTCCCGGCTCTACAGTTGGGTCCCAGGTAAAGGAAACAGTTCATTCAATAACCCACCTCTCGCTGTCCTGCTGGTAGAAGAACAGGCAGGCACCTGTTTTGGCAGGAAGAGAAAAGACAAGCAAAGTAAAGAAGTCCCTCTTTAAAGTGGATGATGTCAGTACAGCTCCTAGAAAATCAAAATCAGGTCTTTGGAAGAAACCTCATTCCGGCACAGATGGTCCTGCCTGACAACCCCAGCCAGCCTGGGAGGGAGAGTGGAGAGGAACCTGAAGAACAGGACTTTCCCCCAAGGTGAGTACAAGTTTGTATTTAGGGGGGAAAAGATGCTCTAAACTTGAATATTCCTACTCAAATCCTTGGGGTCCCTTTGTCTTTCTTTTTTCCTTCTATTAGATTCATTTTTCCAAGATCGACAGCAATTTTCTTAAAAGGGAATTTTTTAAACACTGCACCTTGCTAAGGTAACGGAAAAATGATTTTTTTTTCTAAATTGAATCAACCATGTTATATTATATCCATCCCTCCTGCCTCTGGATAAATCCCTCTCTCCCCAGCTGTGGGACAGACCCAGAGACAACCATCCCCATGAGGAGCCGGCTCTGGGTCAGAATCACTAGCTCCGTCCCATCCCATCCCTCCACGTCAGTGACAGTGGGAAGATCTCAGAGCCGATACCCAAAGGCTGCAAGGAAAGCGGGTGCACTCAGATGCCTGGGTTTGTATCCTGGCTCCTCACTTAGAGCTGTGTGAGCTTGGGCAGGTTACTTAAACTCTCTGAGCTTCAGTTTCCTCATTGATAAAACAGTGATACCTTATAAGGTTGTAGTGAGAATTAGGGGAATTAAGACAGACAAAGCATACTTCCAACAGTGTCCAGCACATGGCAAGTACTCAGTGAGTGGCATCTATTTCTATTAACCGTTATTAGGCGTAGATTCTAAGGTAATCTCATAGATCGCTCTACTCACATCATCCCAGACACTGAGGTGTGTCCTAACCGCTATCTGGTCATCCAGGATTATGCCCTTTGGGCACAAGAGCCGGGCACTGCAGCCCACACTGTGTGTGCGCACCACATCGTGAAATCTTAGCAAGGGGTTTGCTGAGGCCCAGAGGGACACCTTTGCTCAGCCAAGAGACGGCCGGGACTGAAGGTCAGGTCGCCTCCTTCTCAAGCTGCTATTCTTTAGCCACCTTAAGATTTTTAAATTTTGGCAAAAGAGGAAGCACTCTGGAGATACAGTCACGTGCAACTGAGCTTGGGTATGTGTGTTGTGCTTAAATGAAGCAGCTTATGACGTGGGTATTCAATTTCTGTAATCTGTTCTAAATTTAAGCATGCAAAATGTCAAGTTATCTCACTATTTTGCTTGGGTTAAAAAAAAAAAGATTCAGATTTATGGCTGGATGTTCTAAGAACTGCTGCTTCATTTCAAATCCTGGCAGGCCCCTCAAAAGCAGCAATTGACTGAGAAGTCACTTCCTGAGCTGAAGGTCAGTGTGTTGGCCCTGGAATGAACATCAATGATAAGAGCTCAACCATTTCTCCTGCCATTTTCAGGGCGGGGTGGGGGAAGGTCTTGAGGCTCCATCTGCTCCTGGCACCACCTATGCTCCCCATATCGCCCCCCAGCACCCTGCCCGGCGCCCCTCCCACACAGTGCTGCCACAGAGTCCCACAGGGCTCCCCTCTGAGACCTGGGGTGCAGCATCCCCCTGGCCCTCGGCCCCTTGGCAAAGGTGTGTCCCACCTGAAAGGACTTAGTGCTGAGCCCTAAGGGACAGTGCTTGGCTTTGGGATCCCAAGTCACTTTCAAATGTCCTTGCATGTCCGAGACTAAAAGAAGGTACCAGAGTAGGTTAAATATGTATCTCGTGGTTTTGTTTTCTTAGGTAACAGCCTTTCATAACATCCCGTTTCCTTATCAAAGGCCTGATAAGAAAGCTTTGTGCTGGCTAAAAATCCTAGGTAGACAACGGAAATGGGTCCTAGGAGCACTTTTTATTTATTTTCTAATAAGATCTGGTTACACCCTCTGTCTGGTAGAGATAAGCAAACATTTACTTTTTTGTAATTTAGAGCAAGCGGCAGAATTCTGTGGTATATCTGGTGCTTTCACAGCCTGATTAACAGTGCTGCAGATCATAAATTGTCAGTGGCTCCCTGCCCCTAGGAGCCGCACCACAGGCCGCCCAATTGAAAGCCATCCCCTGATTGATTGCAATCTCATCTCCCCATGTTAATTCTCAGCACATTACTCTCTGCTAGTTTTCTTGTCTGTCATTTATCTTCGGTCTCCAGAGCACAAGAATAGAAACTCCTGAGTCAATCTCGACCACAGCTGTGGCCACAGAGCCCAGAACAGTGAGTTGTTCGACACTCAGGGAGAAGAGGAAAGGAAGCCCCATGGGGCAGGGGAGCATCTGGACATCCCCAGGAGAGGAAGCTGTTTCCCGGAGAAATCCAATGAGAGGAAATTCCAAAGCCGGAGTGATAATGTGGAGGCCGAAGAGGGTTGGGAAGAACAGCTTCCCCCTTTCTCCATTGCTGGACCTACAGGAATAAACAAGAATTTCAAGTCTCAGCGGAGCTTTTCAGTCAAGCTTCTCCTTCGGCGAGGTGTCTGCTGTTCCTGCGGTCCCCCTTCCCATTCTCAATGGGAATAGTCTCAAATCAGTTGTGAAATCCCTCTCCCTCTGCTCCCATTGCCCCTCATCACAGCCGCAGGGGCTGTGGCATCAGAGGCCACACTAGAAGCTGTCGGGAGCATAACAAACTCTGGGCGTCCATGCCCACCTACCTAAGCTGAGAGATGGCTACATGGACTGCACACCTTGACCTTCAGAGACGTTGTCAAGGATGAGCCCACTTGAGGAAGAGGGCGTGAGGCCTGGGATGGTGCTCAGGAGCACTCCCCAGTGCAGCTGGACGGGCTTCGAGCAGTGGGTTGGTCTGCTCTGGCTGCATAACAAAATGCCACAGACTCAATGGCTCAAACAACAGACATTTATTTTCTCACAGTTCTGCAGGCTAGAAGTCCAAGACCGAGGTACTGGCAGGTTTGGTTTCTTCTGAGGCCTCTCTCCTTGGCTTGCAGATGGCCACCTTCTCATTGTGTCCTCACAAGGTCTTTCCTGTGTGAGTGTGCATCCCTGGTGTCTCTCTGTGTGTCCAAATTTCCTCATTTTATAAGGACACCAGTTATATAGGATTACAGCCCACCATAACGGCCTCATTTTAACTTGATCACCTCTTTAAAGGCTCTATCTCCAAATATAGTCACATTCTGAAGTACTAGGGGTTAAGTCTTCAACAAATTTGAGAGGACACAGTTCAGCCCAAAATAAGCAGTGTAGGAGCATAGAAACATGGACACCGTTGGCTTTGGAGGTTTGAAAGGATGGGAGGTGGAAAGGAAAGATGCAGTAGCAGTTAGAACCAAGGGTGAGGTCTGGAGTTAAAGACCACCAATTAGAACCGGGATTGTGTTATGGGTTGAATTATGCCCCCCACCCAAAAAGATATGTTGAAATCCTAACCTCCAGTGCCTCAGAATGTGAATTTGTTTGGAACTAGAGTCTTTACACAGATGGACACAGAGAAACACACAGAGAAGGAGCATGATGTGAACATGGAGGATTGGAGGGATGGATCTACAAGCCAAGGGATGCCAAGGATGGCCAGGAAACCATCAGAAGCTAGGAAGAGGCAAGGAAGGATTCCCCTACAGTTTTCAAAGAGAACATTAGCTCTTTTCTTGACCTCACAGTTTAGATATTATTTTTTATAACATCAGTGTTAGATTTTTTCCAAATTTAGAATTTTAAAAAGTTTACTTACCCTTCTCTCCTGTATCTCAGACCTATCTTCTTGAATCTTATTTTTTCCCTCTCTCTCTTTATAGTACAGCCTTTAGAATTTCCATTAGGGAGAGTTTGGAGGTTAACTTCCCCAGTGTTTATCTGAAAATGCCTTTACTTTGTCCTTGTTCTTGAGAAGTAGTTCTGCTAAGTATATCAATCTAAGTTGACAGTTATTTTATCTCAGCATTTTGAAGATATTTTCTTACTGTTTTCTGACTTCCATTGTTCCTGCTAAGTCGGCTGTCAGTCTAATTATGACTTGTTTGCAGTTATCTTTCCTTTCTCACTGGTTGCCTTAGAGATATCTATGCCTCTGATTTCTGCAATTTTGCTATGATGTGTCTAAGTATCTTCTTTTGTCTACCTTCTTTTATTTGTTCTGCTTGGAAGCCATAGGACTCCCTGAATCTGAGGATTTTTATCATTCATAGTATTTGGAAAATTTCTCTCTCTCTCTTTTTTCTGTTTGTGGGGGAGAGGTGTGCTAATAAACTTTTTATTTTAGAACAATTTTGTATTTACAGAAGCACAAACATACTACAAAGATAGAAGGTAGCACATATACCCCACACCCAATTTTCCCTATAATTAACGCTTTACATTAGTAGGGTACCTTCTCATTCTTTTTAAAAATTCTGCTTCTCACCAATTCTCTCTGTTCTCTTCTACAATTCTCATTAGATGTATATTGGCATTTTTACTCTTAAATGTTTCTTACCCACTCTTTCATATTTTCCATCTCTTTTGATCCCTGTCCTTCCAAGTAATTTATTTAGACCTATCTTCCAGTTCACCTATTCTCTCTTCAGCTGTGTCCAAACTGCTGTTTAACCCATTGATTAATATTTTATATCTCATTCATTATTGTTTTCATTTCTACAAGTTCTATTTGAATGTTGTCACTTTGATAGTCTGCTTCTCCTTACTTGTGTTTTTAATTCCCACTTTGTTTCTTTAAACACGTTGTATTCTATATTAGATAATCCCAATATCTGAAGTCTTCATAGTTCTGTTTATTTTTTATTCTGACTCTTATTCATGAAATATTGTTCCATTTTCTGTTTTGTGACTTTTTTCTTTGTAAATGCATATTTGCTGCAACTCTATCAGTGGAAATCGTTTGAGGCCTGTGTTGAGGGTGTGACTATTGTTTGCTTATGCCAAATGGGGTACTACAGACAAGAGCCACCTTAAATGACAACACTTGGTTTGGGAGGGGGGTTACTTGGCCAAGTCCAAGACAAAACAATTGTCCCTGTTTTCTGTCTCTGAGTGTGGTGTAACTCTTTTTGAAACCTTTCTCTGTGGGTGTAACTCTTTTTAAAACCTAGAAGTACTTGTAGTGGCCTTTGGTCTGCCTCCCCACTTTGAACCCATCCCTCTGGGCCCTGATGTTCTAGGCCGGTGGGATACACACAATGCCCCCAGGGTTTAGCTGCTTCTGTGCTGTGCTGACTTACTTTCCTGGATTCCTGCAGCTGTTTTGCACCTGACAACCACCACAGTGCTCGCCAAACCATATTTAATGTATATATTTTATGTTTATTACAAAACATCCCCTAAAATATATAATCATATATATGTACATATTTAAATAACATATATTATATATACATGTTTATGAATGTACATAATTGAGCAGTTATTAATGTTATGCTGAAGAGGGTATGGATTAAGAAGGAAAGGGGTGAATTCATTCATATGATGGCAAGCAACCAGCAAAATAAGAAAGACAATGATTTGTCCACTATGTTTACAGTAATGAGGTAGGAGCATGAGTGGGATACCTGTTCGAGCATTCGACACTTTGTTAAGGTAAATAAGAAGAGAAAACTTTCATTGAGAAATTCCAAATATGCCAGCAATGAGTTTTGGATGCCATGGATCCACATAAGGGAGGGGAGAGGAGGCTGGGAGGAAGGCAGGGCAGCTTCCCTGTGCAGCCGACTCTGCAGGTAATTGAGTCCTGACAGGAGGTGAGCTAGAAGGTGATGTTAGCAACCTCAGGCACGTGACCAACAAACATTCCCAGACACTTAATTCCATTCTTAGCTTTCTTTCCAGTCATACTTAGCAAAAGGTGCACTTTTTCCTTTACAGCTAATTATCTGTTACCGTTGTTCCTGTTCCTCTCACAGTCATTCTCTGATTCTCAGAACCTCTCTTCCCAGCTCTCCTAACAGCCCTTTTCATAGATATATAAATGTCTTTCTCCTACTTCTTCCTTGGCTCTGTGTGCCCAGCTGAACAAGGCCGCACGTGGCTATGGAAGTGGCTACGTACCCCTGAAACAGGGTCCGAGGAGGAGAAAGCTGTTAGCAGCATGAGTGTGTCGAGCCTCTGATGCCTGGGGATATAAAGACATCATATCTCCATGTGTGGAGAAAATATATGTGATTTGAAGTCAGCTTGCCTTTGAATGAGGAAGGTCTGAAACATCACTGGTGCCGAAACAAACTTTGTTTACTCCGAGCCACCAAGGAACACACATTTAGCTCATCCCCGGTGAGAATGCTGGATCCCTGTGACAGTCCAGGAGCCTTCGCCGTTAGCAGTTATTCAGAGGCTCTGCTAAGGTGACCATGACCCATGACTTTTATCTTCCATTGATGGCTCCTCAGAGCTGAGGGCCTGGTGAACTTTTCCTCTCATTTTTAGGTCATGGTGAGGAAATCTGAAGTCTAGATGACTGCAAAGAGATAAAATATCTCAAAAAGATAAAATTCTTTACTTCTTTCCAAAAGATTTTAATCAGAGAGCGGTGCCTTATTTTATGAAATCACATAACAAAATGAATTTTGCTATAATGGAGACAAAATGCAGACTAATGGCAATAAAAGCACAGGCTTGCCTTAAAGGACACAATTTAAAGTATCCCTTATTGGTTATTTGTATTTTTCTGTTTATGTCATTTTTAAGATCTTTTTAAAAAATTCACCTTTCTTACTGATCTCTCTCTAGTATGGATAATATTCTCCTACTTGGTAGCTTAAAAAAAACTTTTTCTGTCTTTACTAGAGAAGTTTTAACTTTTATATGCTCAAATCTGTCAATCATTTTCTTTATTTCTTCTGGTTTGGGGAGGTTTTGTTTTGTCTTGTTTAGGAAGGCCTTTCTTATCTCAAGATGACAAAGAGATATTCTAACTACCAAGGTTTTCTTTTTACATCTCGATCTTTGATCCATCTGGAATTTATTTTTGTGTATGGTATGAGTAGGGATCCAACTTAATTTTTTTCCTTTATGAATATCCCTCATTGCTTCTTACTGGCCTATTTGGTTGCCTTGACAAGCTATGCCTGGAAATTATCGGCGTACAATGTATTCCTGAGATCAGCAGTAAGGTTCTGTTCTGCTCTAGCTGCACAAATGGTGGGTTATTTTCAAGTGGAAAAAGTACAAGTGAAACCAACCATGAATGCTTAGTTGTAACAAACATGAACGGCTTGCTGTTTTTCTTCCAGAAGATGCTCTGACCACAGAACCGTTCCACCTCAAATTCCTTTCCTTTCAATTTCAAAAGGAATTATTACACATTTGCTTTATACTCTGTACCCCGGGAATTATCACACAAGATACAGCCCTATGCTCAAAATGCTTGTAGTCTTATGGGAAAACCAGTTCGTTCATATATACACACATATACATACACTACATACACAGGCGGCCCTCCACATCTGTGACTGCGGGATCCGCGACTGGGAGGGCCTACTGTGTTCATCATACTTCGCCATTTTATATAAGGGACTTGACCATCTGCAAATTTTGGTGTCTGCGGGTATCCCTGGAACCAACCTAGATGGATACTGAGGGACGACTGTACCCATATAATTAATATATAGATACATACACATGCAGATGAGGTGAATAAACACTCTAAGGTAGTATATATTAATGCACTGTAAGTGCTTTAATGAGTGCCTGGCTCCCCTCCAAGTTCCAAAGAGGGTAGAATGGTGTCGTTGTCATTGTCATTTTCATTTGCCTGGAACCAAGTATGGGATTGGTAAATGTTAGCTGAATGGAATTGGAATAATAGGTAGCATCGGAATTGAGAGAAGAGAGAAATCTTCATAATTAATACAGGTCAGAGGATGTTTCCTAGAGGTGACATTGTGCTGGCCCTGAGGATTTGGAGAGATGGAGAAGACCAGGGGGGCCCGCCAGGTTCATCTGCCCCTGAGTGTTGACTCCCTTGGAGCCAGTTTTCTCTGTTCTCACATATTAGTTCAGGTTGTCTGGGAGGGAATTGAAAAGCTGCAAACATGATGTTGATCTCCCTCCATCATCGGTCTTCAGCTGCTCCCAGAGCCCCGTAGCTTTTCAAACCCATAGAAATAAATTCTCCAGGAGCAACCTCCCTGCTGAATCTCCAGTCTGCAGGAGCGACCAGCTGAGCGTGAGGATCCACCTGTCACAGGACATGAGCTCCGTGAGTACACATGGTGCTCACAGTGCCGAAGACACAACACCCTCGGCCGTCTCCGCACCAGGCTCCCTCAGAAGCAGCTCCAGCGGCAGCCACCAAACAGCAGCAGGCTTTCCACCCAAGCCCAGGAGTGACACAGCTGGCCCTGAAGATGCTGACCCTTCAAGTCAGCACTGAGGGGGACAAAGAAAAGATGCTGAAGACAAAAGAATGGACCCCAGCCTGTAGCCTGAGTCAGAGCCCCTTGAATTTGCCTGGTGCATTTCCCGGGACACGGGGACAAAGAAGGCGTGGCTGTGGCCTTGCCCTGGAGAATACAGGTCCATGCGGGCCAGGCTCCTCTGCGTCCCTCTCTGCTGAGGAGAAGCGTGCGCCCAGCCTGTTGGAGCAGAAAGGTGGGAAATCAGAAACCCTCCTTGCCTCCCAGGGGCAGGAGAATGCTCCACGGGCTGCCTGGACCAGCTTTCCTCTCTCTTGAAGTGGGTTCTTGACCCCACCCAACCCTGCAGGGAAATGATCTCATTTCCAGAATGACCATTCGTAATTTTTTTGCTTTAAATTAGATTTAGCAGAGCGGCTTTTGACGATCACTTGCCCTAATCTGTTTTCCCTCCTCTCTTACTGGGAATTTGGAGCTGGAGCGGGGGGTGGGCGGGGGCGTGAGCCATGCAATGGCTGAACTGGACCCGGGCTCTCTGACACGGTCCTTCTTGCCCTTGCTAAGCTCTGCTCGGAGCCCATTTTTCTCCCTTGAGACAGGTACTGAAAGCAGAATTTGCCCTCCGAAACCTTCTGGCCCAATAGTTTCCTAAATTGCTGGTTTATTAAAACAAAGCCCCCGTGTGAAAAATCTGGTGGAGGGAGGGCTTCACAGCAAATGACGAGGTCACCTACCCCTCCCTGGTCTCTCTAAGCCACGCCTTCTGCTGTCCCCACTCGTTATTGTCGGGCGATCCTGTCTGGGGATGGGTCTTCAGAGCACCGAGATCCTGCTCCCGACCCTTCTGTGGTTCCTGTCATTCCTCTCCAGTAGCCACCACCAACCCCAGAGGAAACCATCCTCTAAACTGCAGTCATCTCGTCTGTGAAGTGAGAATTCTACTCATCCCTGCCTCCAGGTGGTTTGGAAAGCTGGGTGACAAAATGACTGTAGAGCACTTAGGGCTTTCCTCGCTGCACACGTAGCGTTTGCGGAAAATTGTGTCGGCTGAGGCCACATTCCCCACCTTGTCATCCCATTTTGGCCTTTAAGATAGTTTTTGGAATTTTTAAATTTATGTAAATCAGAATAACACATAGAATAATTCTAACTTTCTCCTCTCAGAGTGTGGTAGGGGCTCCTCCCCCTCGTTGGCATCCTGCAAGAGATGCCTCTCTGTCTCTGGTGCTCAATGACTCAGGGAAAGTCTGATCTCTGTCCTCACAACCCTGTCCCCACACCCGTGTCCTCCTTGGTCTCCATCTGCTCCTCTGAGTGCAGGCGTTTCTCTGGATGTCAGGGCTAGGGCTTTTGAGGACAGCAGAACAAGGTCTTTAAGTCCAGAGACCAGCGTTGTAGCTCAAACAGGAGCTTGGCTGCTTTCCAGAACTAAGAGAAAACCCTCCTTCTCTCCAGGGTCCCAGGAGAAGAACAAGGAGAAGAAACACTAATTCACTCAGTCCATAGTGAGCACCTCCTCCGTGTGGGCACTGTCTAGGAACTGGGGCTACACCAGTGCAAGAAACAGCTATTGCTGCCCTCACACAGCTTGTGCTGCAGCAGGGGAGGGCAGCGGGAATAATCAACAAATATCAGGAGTAAATAGAAATAAGTTAACACAATTTAATCTTTTAGCAGATTATCCCACCACACTGGCATACCCCAAAGTTAAAATATATGTCCTTTTTCCCAGTGGCAGTTGAGTTCAGGACGTAATGGTCATACTGACTGCCCTGGTCTCCTAAGGCCCGGGCTGGTTGTAGAGTTCTGCTGAGATTGATTTAAGTTTCTCTTAAAAACCCACATGGGTAGAAGAGCAGGCCCAGGAAAATCTGCCCGACGCCCCCAATAATGTGTGAGAAAGGTCGACCTTATACAAATGTTTGACTAAATTCTGCAAATTTGAAATGAGGGAGAATGCAAGTGTAAAAGGCATTCCATGGTAAGCCAGTAAGGGCTGATTGAAAGACTTTAAAAAGAAACAGTCTGCGCAATATAAAACCCAGAGAAAAAGAATCTGCTTCAACAGATCCGTACCCTGCAGCAATCTTCCCCAGAACTCTGAAGCTGGTTCCAGGGCAGGATTACCTGAAGGGGAAGGTGCTGGCTTCTACACTAATGAATCCTGTGCATGAAGACGCAAGCGCCTCCTAGAACCTTCATTTTCTGTAGATATTTACACACAAACACACACACACACTCGACTATTTTTAATTTTCCTTCTAATCCCTATTTTTCATGAGAACTTGATCTTGCCTTCAGAGTTTGCCTATCCTGGAGCACTCGAGTTCCAAATCTTTGCTTGGCTGATGTTTCTCGTCCTTTGGGAGTCAGCTCGTATGTCACCCCGTCCTGAGAGGCCTTTCCTGACTGGTCCAGGATACACCCTTCAGCCCCCACTCCCCATCCACCCTGTCCCGTCCTTTCAGAAGGAAAGGAAGAACTGAGTATAATTTATTTAGTTTTATCAGAACTAAATATAAATGGAAATGATCTTTTCACTCATTCATTTCTCTGCTCCCTTGTTTGTTGTATGTCTGCCTCCACTGGAAGGTAAGCTCCATGGGAACAGAAAATTATCTCGCTTGCTCTCTCCTCAGCTCCTAAAACAGGGTTTGGCAAGAGTAAATGCTCAGTAAAGATTTGCTGAATGAACGAATGAAAAGCTGTCGGATTTCATTTAGCAAAGCGGCTTTGATTTGGTTGCTACCTCAAGCAACCACCTGACTTCCCTTCCTTTATCCACAGTCCAGTGTTCTGTCTTCACTTTTAATCACTCCTTCCTCAGTCTGGTTTCGTATCCGGCCCCGTTCCCTTCCTGAGGCTGCTCTCTTGAAGGTCAGCTGTGTCTCCTTCAAGGTCAGACCCAGTGGCCTTTCCTTGGCCTCAGCGTCTTTGACTTCTCTCCAGATTTGGCAGTGAGGGACCTTCCTGAGAGGATTCTCGCAGAGGTGATCCTAGTAAACTGAGTCCTTTGCTCTGCGCTGTGTTTTTATTTTGCCTCCTTAAGTATGTATTCTTCCTTAAGGTTCTGTCCTTAGAGCGTTCCTTTCACTCTCTCTCCTCTTTGCATCAAAGATTGCATCTACTGCTCAGTCTTCATCATCTCTCACCTGGGTGATACACACAGCGATCAGTACAGCAGTTCACAAATGGCCGTTCTTTTGTCCGAGGCACATGTAGGATTATTTTTCTGCATTCACTTGGTCACAGGAATGATCACGTGACTTACTTTGGCCAATGAAATGTGAGGAAAAATGTCGTGTGTCACTTCCGGGCAGTAGTTTAATGAGCTGGCGCTTGGTTTGCCAGGTTCCCCTTTCCTGGTCTCTGTGATCGCTGAGAATGTGTCAAGATGGGGCCTCCATTAAACTGAGTCCCTGAGTAATTAGGATGAACACAGTCCCCTTGAGGAGCTGCAGTGGCCAGGGAGCGTGAGTTACAAATAAGCATCATCATTTCAAGCCACTGGGATTTTAGTGCAGCTTGTAATTGCAGCATAACCTGGCCTATCCTGACTGATACAGCAGCTCAATCTGACTTTTTTCTCAAGGTCAAGCTCCACTTCTCCAGCTGCCTCCAAGATTTCTATCTGATTTTACTTGCAGAACTATAAGCCCAACATATTTATACCTGTATTCATCATTTTCCTCCTCAACCCTGGAACATACCTCTCCCCCTGACTTTTCTATTTTGCTTAATGGTACCAACACTCTTCTAAAAACCTAAACTTTATAAAATCAGGTACCAATTTTGTCCCTGCTTTATTTATAACCCTGCTTTGTTGTTCCCATGGGTGCCTCCTGGGTCTGGCCTTGGTCCCTTCATTCCTAGACCAGGTCACCACTTGAGTCACCTCACTGCTTCCATTCTCTTCACTTTATGGTCAACTATTCTTCGTTTGTCATTGGTCATTCATGAATGTGGTAAAGGGAAATATCTAGATCACATTCCTTTGCTCAGAAACTTCAATGTGTCCCCACTATCTACTGAATAAACTCTCAATCCTTGATCTGGCATTTAAGACCCTCTTTTCTCTCACCTCTAATCTCCCCTCCCACTACTCCTTTGCATGGATCTTACATGAGTACTGAACCACTTAACTCACTATAAAAGGGAAGTTCCCTGAGCTAGTTTGCCTCTGGTGCTCTTAGAACTAATGATCTGTCCTTGCTTTTCTTTCCACATATGCCTGTCAAAACCCAAGTCCACTTTCAAAATCCTGCTGAGATACCACTTTCTTCAGAGAACCTTCTCTCACCATTCCAACCAAAAGTGACTCCATGAACCTCTGACTCCTTGGGTACTAGCTCTACTTCTTGTTGTCACAGTAATTTCTGCAGAAGTCTCATCTCCGCTACAGTAAGCTTCCTGAACACCTTTGGCTTCCCCACAGGGCACAGTTCCTAACTTTTGTTGTTTTTCCATAAACATTAGTTGAGTGAAGAAGCACCAGGACATGGCCTCAATTCACAGAAAAGTTGTGTGACTAAGTGAAGAGAATTCATGCGGGAATTTCACATTTTGACAAACAGAGCGCTATATCAACTCTAGGGAATAATTAGTGTTATTATTGCTGCTGCTTAGTTTTGCAACTAATAAAAAATGGTCCATCATTAGGTTATGAAATTTCATTTTATGTGAATTAGAGGTGTACTGCTGGTGATAATAACCACCTAAGTATTAGAAACATCTGTAGTTCACCATCATTAGCTTTTCCCAGTATAGTATATTCCCAATTATTTACTTAAGGCTGTTTATTCATGGCACAGTAAGTACTGGAGAAATAACTAGAAACCCTCAAGTCTCCCTGCTGTCATTTCTTCCAGGAAAAAAAATCATCATTAATGAAATGACTCCTTTATAACCTTCTCCTTGCTCTTGGATCTCAGCCCCCACCATACCCATCTAGCCCTGGGAATACGGATGATATACCGTTGTAAAATAAGGAGTGACCACCCAGCTGATGAGCTCTAAAGGTGGGAAACAGAAATACAGACTAATATCCACATGAACTTGCTGCGAGGACTCTCCGTATCAGTGGTTCTGAAAGTGTAGTCCCCAGACCAGCAGCACCAGCAGCACCTGGACACTTACTGGAAATGCAAACCCTTAAGCCCTTTCTCAGAACTACCAAGTCAGAAACTCTGCAGTGGGGCCCAGAGACCTGAATTTTAACAAGGCCTTCTTGGTGATTCTGATGTGTGCTCAAGTTTGAGAATCACTGCTCTCTCTATATCATCTGGTAAGACCTAAAGTCAAGAGAACTGAGTAAATTCCATTACCCAGCATGGTCAGAAAAGGCCTCTGGGCTTCAGGTTGCTTATCTGTTCTTAATATCCTGCACTGACACAGCTTTTGTTTTTTGTTTTTTTGTAATGAATGTATTGGTGTCATGGCTTAACAAATATTATAAATTATGCATTATGTTACAGTTTTAGCTTGTCTCTTTGGTGAAATAGACACCCACTCAAGGCAGCTTAAATAAGGGAGGGGTTTAATGTAAGGAATCACATGAAGTAAACAGGAGAATCCCTTGGATAGCTAAGAAGAAGCAATTTAAATAGGGTGCGGCCTCACACAGTCTGTAGCTGAAGGATGGTTCTGAAGTCAAGATTGGTCAAAGCATCCTGGAGGAGCTTTAATGCTACAACATGACTGTGATGTGATCACAGTCTTAGACATCTGCTTTTTTAATCTGGCTATCAACTAACTTCCTCTGTTTAATCATGTTTCTGAGGCTCCATAATTTGGGGTTGCAGGGCTAATTCTTTCAATGTTTTTCTCTTGAGAGAGAGAGTATAATAGGTCCAGCTTATCTTTTGGGTGTCACATTATTGGTCATTTTTGGTGATAGTCAAATATTTAACAACTGATACAACACAGACATCAACCAATCAGAATGGGGAATCAACTGACTAAAACAGGGTGCTGACCAATTAGAATGGACACTGACTACACACACCTGACATGGTCATACCAGTGCACACCTGCTGAATCTCAGGCTGAGAAAATGGCTGTGTAGATTTGTCCCTTTAGGAGGGATTTGGGGCATGGCAAAAAGATTCGTATAAGCGAAAACTATGGGGTTTTTTGCTCAACATCACATCCACAGAGCTCAGCACGGTGCCTGGAACATAGTAGACACTCATTAAATGTTTAACAGGACATGTTTTAGAAAACTATATTTCTTTTGTGTGTGTGTATGAGTGAGGAAGACTGGCCCTGAGCAAACATCTGTGCCCATCCTCCTCTATTTTGTATGTGGGATGCCCCCACAGCATGGCTCGATGAGTGGTATGTCGGTCCACACCAAGGATCCGAACCTGCAAACCCCGGGCCACTGAAGAGGAGTACGTGACCTTAACCACTATGCTACGGGGCCAGCCCCAGAACCCTTTATTTCTAAATATTTAAATAATACCAATAAATATACTTAAAATCCAAGCTCTAAATTGAATTTGATATGTTGCTCCTTCCGTATAAATGGCCTTTGAGTCTCTTTGTCTCTTCCTCTGGCCCTAACCCCTGCCTCTCCAACGTTCACATGGGCCATTTCAATAACTTTCTAATTCATCTTCCTGCCCCTATAATCTTTCTTTCTAATACAACTTTTGCATTCCCTCCAAGCATCTCTCTATTCCAGTGTTTAAGTACTCCAGTCACTTATCCGTTCTCCTGTTTGAGGATATGGTCATGAATAGGAAAAGTACAAAGATGTTCACAAAAGTGATAAATGTAAATACAGGACAGTAGTTGCCCTAAGGGTACAAGGAGGAGTTAGAGAAGGTTCAACCTGGTAATATAATTCTTTACATGTTTTTATTTTTTTAAGTTTCTTTTTTGTCCATCGCCATCTTTACATGTTTTTAAATTTAAAGATTAAAATATTTTGAAACTTATCTTTAAAAAACACAAAAGAGTGGATGTTATTGTGTTACTGTTAGGAGTGTTACCAACAAAATAAATAAACAAATAACCCTTTTGGCTATAGACTTGTACTTCTAGCCATGAAAGTAAGTACTCGACTTACTTTCATGCTGAAAACAACTATGAAACTGAGCAATATGTATGAAGCAATTGCTTTCAGGCATGACACAACACTCAGCGCAGCACTGTGAGCTTGAGCAGAGGAAACTCAGGAATTGAGCCTGTGGGCACCTGGCCTTATGTCTGGGGACACTTCCCTGGCTCAGCAGAGGGAGGTGCAAACCAAGCAGAGCTGTCATCCTGCTGAGCTCAGGAGTCAGGGAGAAGAGTTCCCAGCTGCTTCAGCAGCTGGCATTTGTGGGCCAGAGTATATGAGAAAAGGGAGCTACACAGAGGGGTGACCTCAGAAATCAGCATGAGAATTCACCTCAATTCCTTGGCTGAGGGCTGGACTGCATATGAAAGGGCTGGACTCCAGAGATCAGATATTTTTAAGATATTGGATGAAGGATGATGCTGGGAGATGTTGGAATTCTAGACCAAGCAGAGTGGAGACACCACTGTGAGCACTTCGCACATTCAGTTGTGACTCCGGGAAGACCATGCCCGAGGAAGGAGGGCCGTGCTCTATGACTAAATCCAACACTGAAATAGACCTGCCCTAACAAAGAGTGAAACGAGCCTGACAGGACCAGAAGAATCCACCAATTGTGTAGTAGTAATTTAAATACAAAGAGAAGCACATTTAGGTACAATGTAGTCAAACTGCTGAGAACTGAAGATGAAGAGAAAATCTTAACAGCAGCCATATTTTAAAAAATTTACAAAAAGAGAAAGAAACCTGTGAATTATGGCTGAATTCTCATCAGAAATAATGGAGGCCAGAAGACAATGAAATGACGTCTTTGAAGTTCTGCAAGAGGAAAAAAAGAAAAACTTAATATAGAATTCTTTATCCAGTGAAAATATACTTCAAAAATTAGAGTGAAATAGAGATGTTTTCAGAACAACAAAAGCCTAGAAAATTTGTTGACAGCTACCTGTCATATAAGAAATGCTAAGGGAAATTCTTCAGGCAAAAGAAAAGAAATGGCAGTAGATAGAAACTTGTGTCTATAGGAAAGAATGAGAGAACCAGAAAAGCAAATATTACTGGAAAATATAAAGGAATATCTTTTCTCTTCTCTTAATTTCTTTGAAAGACAACTGATTATTTAAAGCAAAAGTAATACATTGCATTATGGTGTTTTATTACTTACGTAGACAAAATAAATAAAACGGTAGCAAAAAGGAAATGCAGGGTAAATAGAATTTTGCTGTTATAAAGGTTCTTATATTTTATGTGAACTAGTAAAATAGTAACTCTAAGCTGACAGTAATAAGTTAAGGATGCATTTGTAATCTATGTAGAAGCAATCATAAAAAATTAATGCAAAGCAAATGGAGGAATTAAAATGAAATATTAAAAAAATATGTTAATCCAAAAGACAGGAAAAGAACAGATAACAAAAGCAGATAGGATAACTTGGAAATAAGTACCAAAATGGTACACTTCAACCCAATCATATTAACAATAGCACTAAATGTAAATAAATTAAACATTCCAATTAAAAAGCCAAAAATCTCAGACTAGATTAAAGAGCAAAAGCCAACCATATGTTCCTGAAAGAGACAGAGACACAATATGAACAAGCCAGCACAGGTAGGTTGGGAATAGAAGGATGTTGACAGTAGGCATAGATGGCTGGTTTAAGGATAATTCCAGACAAGGGATATGATCAGTGATAAAAGGGCACAGCATAATGACAAAGTTTAATTCATCAGGAAGAAATGACTACCATATATGTTATGCAATTAAGAACAGAGGTTCAGAATACATGGAGAAAAAAATCTGACAGAATTAAAGGGAGAAATAGGCACACCTACACGTGGTTGCAGATTTTGTTATCTCTCTCGCCACAACTGATAGAATAGACAATCAATAAGGATGTGGAAGATTTTTTCCACCAACTTGATTAATTAATGTGTGTAGAACACCAACACTGTACCAACAGCCAGAGATTGCACATTCTTTTCCAGTGCACTGGGAATGTTCACCAAGATGAGCAATAATGCTGGACAATAAAAGAAATCCTGATAAATATCAGAAGATCAAAATCTTGCAGAGTTTGTTTTCTGGCCAAATAGAATTAAATTAGAGCAATAACAAGACTTCTAGAAAATTCCTAAATATTTGGAGTTAGTGCAGGTCTAAATAGCCCATGGATGCAAGCAGCAATCACAAGGTATGATAAACACGGTAGCTGAGTGATAAGGAAACTATAAGTCATTTGTGGGCTGCAGCTACAGCCATATTTAAAAGGATATTTATAACTATAGGAATCATGCTAGAAGAGAAGAAGAGTTTAAAATCAATAATCTAAGCCTAATCTAAGCTTTCACCTTGAGAAACTAGAAAAAGAACAAATCAGACTCAAAATAATTAGAAGAGAAGAAATAATAAAGAGCAGAAATCAATGAAATTGAGAACAAAGAATAGGGAAATATAACAAAGCCAAAAATTGGTATGTTGAAAAGATTAACAAGATTGATAAACCCCTACCAAGACTGATCAAGAAAGACAAAAAAATATCAATATCAGGAGGAAAAGAGGGGTCATTATTTCAGATTCTACAGGTATTAAAATGATGATAGAAAATATTACAAATGCCTTTATAATGGTAAATTTGGCAGCTTAATAAAATCAGCAAAATCCTTGAAAAGCACAGCCAAAACAGACAGATACTCTGGTAGCTCTTTATTTATTAAACAAACTTAATTTATAGTCAAAATTTTCCCACAAAGAAATCTCCAGGCGTACGTGGTTTCACTGTTGAATTGTATCAAATATGTAAGAAAGAAATAATACCAGTTTTACACAAGTTCATTCAGAAAATAGAGGAGAATGGAACACTCCCCAACCAGTCTTTTCATGAGGGCTTCATACCCCAGATACCAACCTGACAAACACATTACAAAGAAAAAAAATTAAAGACCAGTATCTGTCATGAATAGAAATACTGGAATCCTTAACAAAATACTGTCAAATTGAATCCATCAATATATAAAGAAGGTAATACATCATGATCAAGTTGTTTCTTTCCAAGCCTTCGAATAGCTTAACAATGGAAAATCAATCAATGAAATTCATCATATCAAAAGAGTGTAGGAGAAAAAGCATATAAACATCTCCATAGAAGCAAACAACACATCTGACAAAATTTAACACCCATTCGTGACAAAGGCTTTCAGCAAATTAAGAATAAAAGCGAACTTTCTCAATATGATAAAGAGCATCTACAAAAACCCTGCAGGTAGCATCATACTTAATGGTTAAATATTGAAAACTTCCTCCCTAAGACTGCAAGTCTTGACAGGACTTCCAGGAAAGCTTTAAGTATAGTTCACCACCTGATTGGTGCCCTTTGGTCTTCTGTCTTCCTCTTTCTTCTTTCCTAGAATGTAGACCTGATGGCAGGAGTGCAGCTACTATCTTGTAATCAGGAGGTAACCTTGAAGGAAAAATAAGCCTCTATATTTTTATGTTATTTTTACTGGGGACTCTGTTACCTATGGCTGAATGCAATTCCTGATTAATACAAGAAATAACTTTGATTGAGTGCTTATATACTGGACTGTGTTGGATGTGGTCATTTCTTTTGTCATTTAAACTCTCAAAGCCCCTTGAAGTGGGCATTATGCTCCTCTGTTTACAGATGAGTAAACTGAAAAAGAATAAGTAAATGGTGAACAGAAAAGGTCACCTCCTTTAGGCAGCCTTCCTAAAGAAAATTTACCAATCCTTCCTCTGTGCTCCTGTCTGGTATATAACTTATCTAACAACTGACACGCATGTTGGGTGGAGAAACGTATACGCTGGTCATATTCAGGGAGGCCCTTTGCAGTCTGGAATGATGTCTTATTCACCATGGCATTGCTGGTGCTTGAACAGAATTTTTTTAACAAATAGAAACATAAAACAATATTTTAAAAAAATAAAATTTAGGGAATATACTGTCTTGCAGTATATTCTCCAGAGTTGTCATTATTAAGAAGACGGGTTATGTAGTGGAGTCAAGAGCAAGTGGTAATCAGCACAGTAGTGCTGGCTTATCCATGGGAGATATGTTCCAAGACCCAGTGGATGCCTGAAACCATGGATAGTACTGAACCCCATACCTACTATGTTTCTTCCTATGCATACAGACCTAGGATAAGGTTTAATTTATAAATTAGGCACAGTGAGAGATAAACAACAATAACCCCCATGGCACATCCGAATTGCCAGCATCACTACTCTTGTACTTTGGGGCCATTACTAAGTAACATAAGCGTGACTTGAACACAAGCACTGCCATACTGCGATTGTCGATCTGATAACAGAGACGGCTACCGAGTGACCAGCGGGCAGGCAGTGGATACAGCGCGGACACACTGGACAAAGGGATGATTCACGTGGCGGCAGGAGGGATTGGGAGGGATCCGGATGGCGCAAGATTTCATTACTCTGCTCAGAGCAGAGCACAATTTAAAACTTATGAACTGTTTATTTCTGGAATTTTCCTTTTAATATTTTTGGACCACGATTGACCACGGGTAAATGAAACTGCAGGGAAATGAAACTGTGGATAAAAGGGGACTCCTGTAGAGTGTTTCACCACCGAGATACCAAGGACTGAAAAGTCTTGCAGTATGCAGTCTCCCTCCGGCACAGCTGCTTGCTGATGCCTACCCTCACGTTCCTTGGACCCTCGAGCCCCAGCCTATGTCTTATGCCCTCAGATCCTGTTTCTTAAGTGTGAAATGCTGTGTTTGAAATCTAGCCGTTAAGCTACCCAACCCAACAGATAAGAAGAATACACCTGGCTGGGTAGACTAGTAGTCTGATATTCCCATGTTAAAAGAAGAGAAAGGAAAAATAACAGACATCTGTATTTTGCAGTAGACAATTGCAACAACTGCAAGGTTCGCATTGCTGCTTATTGTGTCCCAAGAAGAGGACCCTTCCCCCAGAGTGTTGCTGTGGTCCCGCCCTCCGTCGGTGTGGTTTGTCCTCCCCCAGACTTAACTCTGCCCATGGGCGTGGCTGTCTCTGAGTGTCCTCTTAAGAGCCATGACCTCTCCTTCACATTCGCGGCACATTTAGCTCCTCAGGAAGACTCTGGATAAAATTTTATAATTAAAAGAAGCCTCCAAGTGTTTTTGTGTCCATTCTGTTTCCCGTGCTCACTCACCTTCACCCATGCTCCTGCCTTGCTCTGATCTAGGAGGTGTGAGAACATGGGGATTACATTCTAGACGGGAAACAGACCAAATGCTGGCCAAGGGTTAGGTGTTTTGAGGCCTTTTCTCTCCGGTTCCCTCCTTTCCCACACTCTTCTCTTCTCCCTCCTCTACCCCATTTCCTCTTTCATACCATGAGGAAAGAGCGATAGGGCTTGATGTTCTGCTTTGCATGAAGAGCCCACAATGTTTACACCTGAGGACCAAAATGTGATTTATTGTGACGCTAGAAAAGATATAAGACAGAAAGAATGTGCCCAATAGTGTCTAGAGATGGCT
The DNA here is from genome assembly GCA_031878705.1 of Tapirus indicus. Taxonomy (NCBI): domain Eukaryota; kingdom Metazoa; phylum Chordata; class Mammalia; order Perissodactyla; family Tapiridae; genus Tapirus; species Tapirus indicus. The sequence goes on from CM062935.1 coordinate 34,101,671, forward strand.
AGTGAAGGAAGGCCCAGTCCACTTGGCAGTAAAATGATCCCGGATATTTTGAGAGCCCATCTCTGAGATGATTCTAAGACTTGGGGCTCGGTTTGTTGTAGCCTATCACTTCTCCTGTCTGAGAAAGCCCTGAGGAGCTAGCGTTTTGGTTTTGTGAGTTTGAGATTATTTCTCCAACAGTCTTCAGGCACCAGGCTTGTACCTAAAAGTTGACTGGATTGTCAACCGTGAGTGCTCAGCGCTCATCGGAGCTCAGTACATTCAGGACGAGCCAACCCTGATCTCACTCCTGCCCACACCACCACAGCACTGCGGTTGTATTGTTTTTATTTTTGTTTGCTTATTTTTTTTAATGTGTCACAAACAACTTACATAAGCTTCATGGTGTTAGCACACAAAGTTCCTGGCTACAAAATCAAGAATGAACTAGGTAACATAAACCTTTTCCCACAATTTCCCATTTTTCTCCAGCAAGAGCTTGAGATTTGCGAAGAGAGGCTCACAAGTATCTAACAGCAGTTTCTTGCTGCCATGCTGGTCATCACTCCCAGATAGGGCCTGAGTCGCCAGTGGTTCAGGGTTTGGGTACCCCAGCCAATTGTCAGGGCCTCATTGTAGCAGCAGGGGCCCTGCTGTCCTTGGGTGGCAGCCCACCAGCCAGACCTAGACTCTGGAGCTGAGAGCCAGAGAAGAGTCAGATCTGTTTCCTGTGTATAAAACAACCAGAGGAGCTGTGTGATTAGGAACTCAAGGATCTGCCTACCAGGATTCTGAGGTCACCCTGCTCCCATCTAGTGTTGTCTTCTGGGGCCTGGGACTTCCTCTTCCGTTGCCAATAATCCAGGGCACACAGAGCCAGCCCATATGGGGTGAACTCTCCCAGGGTATTTTTAAGGTCCTATCTTTTGGATGATTGCCTGGCTCTGTCTGCCCAGCTGCTCCCTTCAGAGAAGGCCCAGGGCTGCCCTGCCGCCTGAGGTTCTTCACTGGGGTCTTTCTTTTATGCAGCCCTGACAGTGGACTGCTGAATCCATTGGGGCTACATTCATCCCCAGGGAAGATTAGACAAGGTCTGCGCTTAGGGAGCTCAGCAGAACTACCTCCAAATCCAGCAACTGATGCCCCAGTTTGACCCTGAATGTCAAGCAAAGAATGAAAGGGTTTTCAAGATACTCTAATCAATTACTTATGCTTGTAAAGGTTGGCATCTGTGAGCACTTCTTTTATACCAGTGACAGTGCTACGTGTTCTATATACATTGTCTCATTTAACCCCTATGATAACCCAATGAATTAGGTAGTTTTACTATTCCCATTTTGCAGATGGGTAGTGAGACTCAGAAAATATAAATGACATTGTCAAGGCTGAACACTGAGTAAGTGGCAGAGCCAGGAACCGCCAATAGAGATAATTCTGGAAAAAAAAAGAAAAAACAACAACAAACCAAAATTGGTTTGTGATGTAGCAGTTAGCCACTTACACTTTTGGGAGTAAGTCACCATTTCATCTAACAGTCATGATGGTGAGAAAAGAGGGTATTGGTCATTATCAGACATGTGTCCTAGAGTTTTTAACCGATGTATTGACAAATTCAGAGGATCTAAGGATGATTCTCTGGCGGGAGTGTTAATGGCTACAGAGGTATGCAAAGATCTAGGAAAAAATAATCATTCTAATTTTCCAGCGAGAAGAAAGGGAAAGGCAGGCAAAACAGAAGTATAGGAAACAAATAAATAAAAGCACTCTAATTACAGAGAGGCTCCACTGACGAGCTCTGCTGAGCACTGATGAGGAAGGGAGGAGGCGGGGCCTGGAGTGAGGGCCAATGGGACCAGGGCATGGCCTACAGGAAGAGTGGCAGGAGGCTGAAGGGTAGGATACGTGAGGCTGGAAACATGCTGAAGGTAATAAAAATGGTCCTTTTAGTTCTTTTGGGGCCAAGGAGTTGTCACAGCAAGAGGCAGATCCACTGCTCAGTGGTAATGGTGGAAAAAATGCTAGAGCATTTGCTAATTCTCTCCTGCTTCTCTCGTCTACAACTGCGAGAAGAGTCTTCAACTGGAAATGGTAAAAGAAACTAAACCAAAGAACAGGAGCTGATGCCCATGATAAGAAAAAGAACTGCCATCAGTGTCATTATCCATTTTATGCCAAGCCCATATCCATTTTCTGATCAAATCCTAATGACAACTCAGAAAGATAGCTTTTATTATAACCAGCAACCTCTTTCTCCTTCCCTATCTCACCCTCATCCCCACCCTCATGCTTTGTTAGCACCTAGATTGCAGTAGGAGGAAAATATAGTAAAGGTGGTAAATCTATATTTTAGCAAGTCATTTGAGAAAGACTCTAATGAATTCCCTGAGGATAACGTGGGGAAATATATGGTGGATGAGGATAAGGCGAAGTTTCACGATTGATTTAACAACCCAATTTGGCGTCAGAGGACCCAGGTTTGCACGTGGATATGCCACTTATCAGATGAGGGACCTTGCTCCCGTGATTTAAACTCTCTGAACCAGTTATCTGCAGAATAAAGGTATTACTACTACTTATCTTATAAGGTGGTCATAAGGTTTAAGTTAAATAAAGTATATTAAAGTCATTTTGTGAACTATAATGAGTATTACATGAAAATAACTACTATTGATATCAATTAATATTATCAGTAGAGAGTTAAAAAACTTTGATCTTGACCCTATTTTCATCAACATTTTATCAAAGACTTGGATGAAGATAGAAGAAATACCCTTATTAGATTTGCAGGTGATACAGAGCTGGTAGTGAAAGTTAATATGTTTGATGAGTCTTAATAATTCAGAGTTTATGTTAGAGCTAGGACAGTCATAACAATTTTGGCAGGCTGGAATATTAGACAAAATTACTAACAAAAAATTTAGCAAGGATGAACTTTCATATCTGTGTTTGGCTAAAAACAAAATTCCACAAGGACAGAATGAGGAAACTGTTCATGTGAAGGAGGTTCTGGGAGATTTGGTCAACCTCCAGCCTAGTCTGAAAGAGCTATGTGAGGTGGCTACAGAAAAAGGCAACAGAATTATAGGTTGTGTTTGTAGAAGTAGAGGCCGTAGCATAGTACTCTTCTTGGGACAGTAGTCATCTGGAGTCACTTGCTTAATTCCAGGAGGATATACAGAGTATAAGTAAGATGACCAGGTTTCTAGTAAGTGACAAATGGTTGAAGGGATTAGAAGTATCTGGAAAGAGAAGAATAAATAGTGGTGGTAATAATTACAATCACCACCACCACAGCAATAGCTACTACTTATTGGGTACTTAACATATCTAGTATTGTCCTTTATCTACCTCATCTCCTTTAATCCTCTCAACCCTTGTGAGGTAGTAGGTACCATTGTTATCCATGCTTCCCCATTTTATAGATGATAAAACCGACTTAAGAGTGGATAAATGGCTTACTCAAGGCTATATAGCTGGTAAATGAGGAAGCACATATTTGAACTCAGGCATTCTTATCTAGAACAGGTACTTTTAGCCAACCTGCTATGCTGCTTCGTAAGAGTGGGGAAAGTAAGATAGCTAACTTAAAATATTTGAAGAACTGTCATGTGGAAGAAGGATCAGCTCTTTGTTCTATAGTTCTAGAAGGTAGTGCTAGTCCCAGGAAGTGTAAAATTCTAGAAGAGAGATTTAGGCTAAGTGTTAGGAAGAAGAGTTTAATTGTTAGAGACTATGAAATGGGTTGAATTGTGGTTTATTTGTCCAGCCACCTGGCAAGCAGAGGTTGGATGGTCACCTCTTAGGGTTTCCCTTAATGCTATGAGATTGTCCTAGGTAACCTCAACAACTCCTTCAAGATTCTTTAATTCCATTAGACTTGTTCTTACCCAAATGTATTAATTAGGACTCATGACTTCAAGTAGCAGGAATCCACCTAACTATAGCTAGAATGTATGGACTTTCTTGGAAGAGCAAGAACGCAGCTGATCCTCAGTCACAATGGAATCAGGAACGTGAAACCTGCAGGATTCTTGCCTTCACTTGGCTTTGTTGATTTTCTTCTCTCATAACTTAATCCAACTTCCATCAGATATCAGAAAAAACATTCTTGGCAGCTCCTGACCTTTTTTTTCATCTAATAGTTTCTGTTACTGAAGATGGACTACCTTTTTGGTATCAAGGCAAAATAAAACAAAACAATAACAAATCTTCACAGGCAAGGGTACAGATTGGCCCAGTTCAAGAGTCTGCACCGCCTATATCATCATCAGTTGGGAGCAGGAAAATGGAATTAGTTAGAAAATGGCAGGTCTCATGGGAACAAAATGGATGGATCAGAAAAGGAAGTATACTAAACAAAGTGGTCCCCTGCCCCAAAGCAAAATGGCAGGAAGCAGGTACTCAAAAGGCATTAAGACCTCCACACGTTTAAAGTCTTTTTGACTCAACCACATGCAAAGTATGAACATAAATTTCAGGACTGAAGAATCTTCCATGTTGATGACAATAAGCTCTCTGAGAATATTTGAAAGGGATATTCACTGTTAAGGCTGAGTATTTGGCACCTATAATATGCTCAGTGCTAAGCTAGGTGCTCTGTTGGGTACAGAAGAACTACAGGCCATGGTTCCTATGTTCAAAGACCTAACAATTGAATGGGATTAAGGATTGAGTAGCATTCTGAAAACCATTTAAAATATAAAATTATATAGAGGATTAGCCCTTATCAATGATCTCATTTACAAATATATCTCACACCAAGTTTAAATTAAACTAGCTTCTCAACAAAATTCTCAATGGTTCAGAAATAGCCCAGGCTGAAGAAATCTGTATTCACTTGTTTATTCATTTATTCACTCCCAAGCACTTATGTACTCACCATTGCTGTAGCCACTCTATAAGGTAATAAAAGAGGTAGAGGAAGTTCCCTTCCATCAAATTTCTTAACTGCTGTTCTTTCTGCCTGAACTATCCTTCATCTCACCCCCATCTCCCATTGCAATCATCTCCCTCTATTTAACTCCTGTCCACGCTTTTAGATATCAGCCTTCCTTGACTCTCTCGACTGGGTTAAAACACTTTGCTATAAGCTCCTGTAGCATCCTGGGGGCTTCCCTTTTGGAAAGTTATCAGACTTGTAATTTTTTACCCAACATGTGTCTTTAGTAGAGCAAGAGCCCCATGAGGACAAAGTCATGTGTTTTATTCACTACGACGCCTAGAATAGTGTCTCAAAAATAGCCAAGACAAAATACATATTCATTAATTTGGCAGATATTTATTGAGCATCTGTGTGTTCAGCATTGTTCTTGGCACTGAGGATATAAAAGAAAAAAAATAGACATGGTCCCTTCGTTGAAGGAGCTTATATGTTAGAGTGTTGATTGAATGATAGAAGAGTATCTAACTCAAACTCCTTATTTCATAAAAAAACGAATGCCAGAGAGATTGACTTGAGTCAAGCCATATAGAGAATTTGAGAGGCAGAGATTGTTGTTGTTGGTTTTTTAATTTCCTCTTGCACACTGCTTCCCAATACACATTTTGCAAACCACAGGTGGGTGTGTGAACTTCTCTTTATTCAGTCCATGACTGCCCACAGGACGTTGAGGGCATCGTGAGCTGAGTGAGTGGAGACAGATATGTAGAGCACAGGATTTTTACGTGCATAGAATAGTAAGGTAGTATAGGCAGACAGCTTTGGTGATTTCTTGACCAATTCTCTCACAGCCCCTACAAGAGTCATCATCACATCCTTTATTGTTGCTCATGGAGCCTTAGCATCTGGAGTTCCCGGGAAAGTGAAGGTGTTGATGTCAACGGCAGCCATGTTGTTAGGGTTTAGTCAGAAACTGCTAAAGAAGAGCTCAGTCCTGAGCAGGGAGCTGCAGGAAGGGGCTAACATGGATCATTTTTTTTTTTTTTTTTTTTTTTTGTGGGGAAGACCAGCCCTGAGCTAACATCTGTCGCCAATCCTCCCCTTTTTGCTGAGGAAGACTGGCCCTGGGCTAACATCCGTGCCCATCTTCCTCCACTTTATATGGGACGCCGCCACAGCATGGCCGACAGACAATGCGTCGACAGGCGCCCGGGATCCGAACCCGCGAACCCCGGGCTGCCAAGCGCGGACTAAACCGCTGCGCCACCGGGCGGCCCCTAACATGGATCATTTTTGAGAAAATAGAACGGTTTTTCAGGAGAGGGCATATAAAGCAAGGGGATTTTAATAATAGGAATGTATGAAAAGCAAAGAAATAGCTCACTAGAGTAGGGGGTGTATATTGAATAATGAAAAAAAATATGTGATAGGTATTGGGGGACTATACTGGAATCGAGTCCCTGGAAATGGAAGAAATGGCTGTTTCTAAGAATGGAGAGAGAATTAGTTTTGGATTTTTAATTAATCCAAACTAGCTCTTAAATTCAGAGCCAGGGAGGACTCTCTTTGGAACTCTGCCGGAGTTCTTTCTTGAAGTTCGAGGAACTGCCCTAGAAGAATATGGAGAAAGGTTCTCACCCATTCACTCCGACACAATAGAAGCCAGTCTCTGGACAGGTTGTTACATATGTGTCCCCAACTGAAAGTGTGCCTCCCACCCCCACAAAGCTAAACCGACATGTCAGTGGAAACACAGCCTAAAGCCAGCTGTCGCCCTTACCATTGTCACCCAGGGAGTGATAGAGCCTGTGCATGCTTCTCTGTGACTCTGCTGTCAGTGGAGGCCAACTGACTCAGAAATCTCACTCATTTCAGCCATAAAACCTGCAAGCTGCTGAGTCATTTAATCAGAAGAACAACCTTTTTTCAAAGCAGCAACTTTTAATGATGTGAGCAGAAATCCTATGGCACTTCAAAGAAATGCTCTACTGAGAGCTATTTGCTAAGACCAACATTCCGCTTCTGTTATGGAGAGGGAGAAAAAGATTATTTTCTTGTCTTTAAATGATATGGGCATTCAGGGAATGAGTTGCAGCAGGCTTGGGGATGTGTGGGGAGAAGAGAAGTCAGAGAAAGCTGTGCATACAATGTCTGTAAAGAAAATGTTTTATTTAAAGTGTTAAATACCATCACCAGAATGAATTTGATTTACATTAGTTGGTGTTCATTACAGGACTAATCTGCCCTTTTTTTTCCCAACTGGAATTCCCTTTACTTTTAAAACATACTATGTACAGGGCAGCAATGGTCACTGGAATAGTGCTGTTTACATGACTAAACCACAAGTCGAGGTGCAGACATGTGAAAATTAAAAAAAAAAAAATACACCAACTTTTAAATAAATACTGCATAATGACAAGTATGTACAAATATTCCATACAGTCATGTCCTTCTCATTAAAATTAGAAATAATTTATATAGGAATATGCACAAAAGATTATGTGACTGCATCTTAGTATCAGGAAAATGGTAAACGTTTATTCTAAGGGAGAGTATAGACACTATAGGTCTATTAAATCAATTGTTGCTGGTACACAAGTATCTAAATTATTTCCATAAAGTTTTATTCATTCTTTTAACAACTTTACCTGGGTCCATCATAGATCTCAGAATGTCAAGACACAGTCTCGGTGTATTTCATATTGCACCACATAAAGAGAAGGCATTTTTAGTGATACTCATTTTAACTTTTGCACCACAGCAAGCATGATAGTTTTTAACGGTCAGTACTGAATTTAAAAGGAAAAAAAAAAAAAAAGAAAGCAATTTTTGTGCATGGCCTTAATTAACGAATGATATGTATGTGGATTTCACAAGTTATTATAAGAGATTAAAATCAACCTATAAGAATGTGTTATCAACATGTACATAAAGAAACAGAAAGTATGTGTGGTTTATTACATTAACCAGTGACTTTTTCTCTAAATAGGGGAACTCAAGAGAAATTTGACCTCGCAGCACCACCCAATGGTAACAACTGTCTGTAAAACCAAAGGCAGGGGTTTGACTTGAGGGGATTCATGTGTAGACTTTTGGTGATGGCATCAAAGAACTGTTAATAGGCAGACTGACTTTCTTTGAGTCACCTAAAAATTGGAGCTTTAAAATTATTTGTTGCAAATTTATGTTTACTATATTTCTTTAGAAATATAATTTGTGAAAAATTGAATTTTACTACAGAAAAATGAATTAATAAACAGCCCTGTGTTTCAGGGCTCCAAATTTTTAGCAGTGTTTCTATTCACATAGTAAATGGAAATTGACTAAAGAAACTGCTTTAATTAATTAAAAAACAAAACCTAAGACCTTCTAGAAATAATACTTTAACCCCTGTATGAATAATGCTGGTACTAAAAACAAATTTATTAGACATTACAATGGCCACATGATTGTAGGATTTTCTTGTAAACTGAACTTTGAAGGTGAAAATAAAATTACCATGCACTGTACAATAAATTGCAAAAGTTCAAATATCTTCTTTATCAAATACATGCTGACTTACTTTAATGTACTCCCAAGTCATGTTGCAAAATCCTTTTCAACATGCTTGAAATAAAGAAAGCTCATAAATAGTATTGTTTTCCCTTGAGAAATTCATAAATTCAGAAGCATCTATAGCTCTGAATCAAACATGGGGTGTAAGAGAGTATCAGGTCAAAAACTTGTAGTTTTTTAGTATAATGTTCACTTTGGGAGGGAGAAAGAAAATAAATGATTAAAAGAGAGAGGAGGAAAAGTGAGAGAGAGAAGAGGAATAAAGATGTGAACAATTTGCACATATTGAACTTTGTAAGATTTGTATATTTAACATGGAAATAAGTTGAATATATTATACTTATTTGTCACATAAAGAGAATTTTAAGTATCTTCTAGAAAGTATTTTCATTTGTAATGTCTGCCAAAACACAGACTGATTAAAGAATAAACATGGTGTGTCTTTGTATCACCCTGTTGCATTCTCTCCCCTTTTTAAAACCATGCACTAGTGAAATTTTTAAAAATAATATAAATTGTTGAAAATGGCTGATTTTTATTCTTTTTTTTGCAAGTTGCAGCCTCAAGAAAATAATTTAAATATTCAGCTAATCTGTGTCCATGCAAAAAAAGTTTCTTTAATTTCATTCAGTACAGTGTAGCCACAGAATTTTGTTTTTCAGAGTCCAACACATCTTGGCATTAGTGAATGACGTGCCTGCTGGAGCTCCGAAGTCTGCCATCATTCACGCTGGACTGGCTGCTCCTGGTCACCGGCCAGAGGAGGGCTGAGGTTTTGTCCTGGACCACTTCTTTGGTCTCTTGCTTTTCACCTGATGCTTCCTAGGACTTCACTCCTTGACTTGTAACATGACTTAATGGCTGTATAGCTCCATTTCTGTGGCATAACAGGGCTTTGGGGTCAGAGAAATGAACAAAAAGGAAGAATAAAAATATAAAGGTGCCATTGAAAAGGGCTTTTGTTGCATGAAACTGACTGATTCTTTGAGATTAATCCATGGCTTCAGATTGGACCAAAACTCAACTGTTATTGAACTCCAAACCTGATAGTTCTTCATAGCTCTGCTCTTTCACCTGAGGGCCTTCTTTAGGGCACAATGTGTGCAACTTCCTCTGAGAACACAGGATCGCTTTGTATCCCTAGAAACAGGCTCAGAAGACACAACATTAAGCATGCAGTGTTACCAGGGTTTGCGACCTGTGATTTTTTTTTTTTTTTTGGAACGCTGGTTGCTATGACAACAGTTTTACAGTTGCTATGAACGAGAGTAAGAAGGTCCAGTTGAACTTTCCAGAGATGACTGGGAAGCTCTTCTTGTCAGAGGGGCCAAGGTTGGATCTACTAGGGAGGAAGGGGGGAAAAGTTTGAACCATCCAATCACCATATTGGATAGCTCCAGTTCATCTAAAAGTATCTGGGCCACTCCCATAAAGGATTTGTGATCCATGCGGCCATAATCTCCCCAGACAATGATCTGTTGGCAAAATAAAAAGGAGAGTAATGTTAATATAATCACGTACATAAAAACTTGTAAGCTAAAGTACATTCAGTTAATGTGCTGACATCAAACATCACGTTAAACGCTTGTATTTAATTACTGGGATAATTGTCTTTAACCACTAGACTCCAAAGGTACATTAGTCGAACTGTACTGGAGTGTTAAGATCATAAGCAGTGTGAGGAGATTGGAGATTATACATGATGGGGGTTTGCAAGTCTATAGCTCACTTTAAAGGCAACAACAGTGTCTATAGCTTTATAGCACTGGCCACTGCTTTGAAGTTTCCTAAGAATTTCAGCTGTGAAGAAGAGAAAAGAATATCATAAGAAAAGATGTTGGGTACAAGGTTTGACGGCATAAAAGTACTTTCTTAGGTAGGGGATAAACAATTCGCTAAATACCTGTAAAACCTTCCCTTGGGGACTCTCTTCGAAAGATAATAGCTGCTGGTAAAGTGGTTCCAGCGTTTTTCTTGCCACTTTTGTTTTCTTTTTGGCTATGCAGACTCCATTATCTAATAGATACACCTTTACATATGGTGCTTGGGAAAGAAAACAGAAGAGTCAGGTGAGAAGCGATGGTTAGGGAATGCCCAACTGCCGGGTGACATCTGCAACAGCGTAGTTTTAGGCTGAAAGAGCTAGCAATCCAAAGTCATGGCCTTTCCACATAACATCAAAATCATTGGATAAACAACAGAGAACTATCGGCCACTCAGGTAGTTTTAGGCAATGTTGACATAGCCTTTGAGTTGATCACTACTTTGCCATCAACTGATTATATAGGTTTGAACACTGCACTAAATAAGGTGAAATGCTTCCAGTCCTTAAAAATATTCAAGAGAGATGTCTTACTCAGGTTTTCATTCATCAATACTTAAATCCAGTTAAACATGCTTGAAACCATATTGTTCTACTCACCCATACCCACAAATCATTTATTTATCACTAAAGGCTTTGGTTATTGGTGGTGGTATGAGTACAAGACATGGTGGGGTTTGATGTCATATGTTCAAATTATCTAGGAAAACGCAACTAATTATGAATTCCATGGCTTGAAATTTATCTGACAGACTCTTCATAAAAGCATTCAGTGCATATAAATATTATGACTATAACAGAGTGGTTGACTAGCTCCAAGACCTTCACAAACACAATTGTCTTAATCACCACTGCAAGGTTGTACAATAGGCAATACATATTATAATTTAGAACTTCTGTAAGGATAGAGTGGTTAAGAGATTCAAAATTACAATTCAGTCAGTGGGGGTGCTGAAGCTAGAAACCAAGTTCCAGAATCCTCAGTAATTATTCCATACTATACATCAGATTGGGTGTTCTATACATCTCTGCACAATGCATCTGGAATTTGTGGCATTTTCCATGGCTCCAAGTATTTTAGATTATAATGACATTTCAGTACAAAATATGTGACATCACAGTAAATATTTATAATGGTGCTTCTCTTTCTTTATACACGACAGGAAGTAAAAGTCTTTACAATTAGAATGTCCTACGTATATAGGCTTATGCTACTTTGGGGACCTGTATCTATTTTTATTCTAATTCCAGAGCTTTAAGGATTCCCAAGCAGAATTTTGAAGCTCCCAATAAACTGAAGAATAACACAAAACACCAGCTAACAAGAAAAAGAACTTCTTATGTACATGTACAAAATGAATTATCTAAAAGTGTGGTAGTTTTTATTTTGCAGTGGTTTCTACTATTTATGTACTTATTTAACTACTTACATCATCCCCACCAGACCATTGTCATTGAACGTTCACATACAAACTACTACAGATAATTGACTCATTTATTAGCATTCTTAGTTATCTGAAAACTAAGTATTCAGCATCTAATTAAAAACCAAGTCTCTTAACTGAAAAGTGTGGATTAGGAACAATAACAGTAGAATCTCTTCTGTTTTTACCTGGCAGTGTCTTGGAACCTGGTTTTACAACAAGGCCACGGGCGCGAATGATTTCCACCTCCAACTGTCCCTTTTTGTCCATCATTCCTACCTGAATGTCACCTAATAGTGTGTGAGGAAGAAACAAACAGGTGTTAATATATAAATGCAGTGGGAAAAATGCTGTGCCAAAGACTTTGCTTTAACATCATTACATCATTTCCCACATATTTTTTCTAAATTCAAGTATATTTAAAATTTTATCAGTGATATCTTACTTTGAGAAGCACATAAATTAAGATGGAAAAAAATCAGTTGAAGATTTTTTTATTGTTAAAATCTGATATTCATTCTTGCCGATAATACTATTAAAGATCCTATGAAATTTAGAGAATGTAACTCTCAATTATCTAAAAGAAAACAATGAAATCACGTGACAGAAATTCTTACCCATTGCAGGTGTAGCCAGAGTCTGGCGCCCCACTAGCTGGGCAGGGCCAAGGCCATCCAGGAAATCGCTGAATTGGCTATCAGAGGCCAAGCGGACACCAGGGAAAATCAGACTAAAAGCAAAATAACATATGGGATTAAACCCTCAATCCCCGTTAACTTTCAGGTAGCCAGGTTTCCCTCTAGCCCCCTTCCTGCGGCAGGAAAGTTGGTACCACTATTTTGCCACTTATATTATTTGGATCCCAACACCAGACTCCACTTCCCATGGCTCTCCTTCCATATTCCCTAGCAGCTCATGTATGCCACCAGAAGCACCTGTCACACTGTACTGCAGACTTCTGTTTATGTGTCTTTCTCTTCCTTGGTCTGGTGGACAGGGACTGTGACTTCTATCAACAGCACTCAGGACATATGGAGCACCTACTCCATGACGGGCACTATCATATTGAATCCTCTTAGCTGTACTATAAGATAGATTCTATTATTTAACCTGCTTATAGATGAAGAAACTCTTTCAGATCATTTCTATCAGCACACAAACATGCTGTTATTTCTTCTTCCTTAAAAAAAATCCCTTTCCTAACCCACTTCCTTCTCCAGCTATCACCCCATTTCTCTCCTTGAAAGAGTTGTCTCTATGTGTTAGCTTCAATTTCTTTCCTCTCATTCTCTCTTGAAACTAATTAGTTTTTCCTTGCTCTCTTCCTTGCTTTATTTTTCTCCACTCCACCAAAATTTCTCTGATCAAGGTTACCTAATGGCCACAGCAGTAAATCCAACTATTAACACTCAGAACTCATCTAATGTAACATATTAGCATCATTTGACATAATTGATCCCTCCCTCTTCCTTGAAACACTTTCTCCACTTTGCTTCCCAAACTTTCTAGTCTCCTGGTTTTCCTCTTTTGCCAACCTACCTCAGTCTCCTTTGCTAATTCTGCCACTAAATATTGGGAGCACAACCATTTGACTTCTTATCTTGTCTATGTGTCTGAATTCCTTTGGTAATCTCATCCAGTGTCATGATTTTAAATGCCTTCCATGAGATTACCTAGATTGACATGTCCAGCTTGGATCTCTCTGTTGGGCCACAGACTTGTATTCTTACTGCTCAGTCTACATATCTGCTTGGATGTCTAACAGGCACTTGTAACTGAACTTGTCCTAATATGACTCCCAATGCCCAAACAAACAAAAAACCAAACTCTATTCCTGTCAGAAGATTCCCATCTTAATGAATGGCAACTTCATTCTTTCAATTGCTCAACCTTGGAATTGTCTTTCCTCTTTCCTCTTGTTACAGACTGAATTGTGTCCCTCCCAAACTCCTATGTTGAAATCTTAACCCTCAGGATGACTGTATTTGGAGATAAGGCCTTTAAAGAAGCAATTAAGGTTAAATGAGGTCATAATAGTGGGGCCCTTGTCTAATATGACTGGTATCCTTTTAAGAAGAGGAAGAGACACCAGGGGTATGCATGCACAGATCAAAGGCCATGTTAGGACACAATGAGAAGACGGCCTTCTGCAAGCCAAGGAGAGAGGCCTCAGGAGAAACCAAACCTCCTGACACTTTAATCTTGGACTTCTAGCCTGCAGAACTATGAGAAAATAAATTTCTGTTGTTCAGCCACCTAGTCTTTGGTATTTTGTTATGGCAGCCCTAGCAAACTAGTATACTCTCTTTCTCTCATTAGTCACATCAAATGCATCAATAAATCTTATTGGCTCTACTGTCAAAATACATCCAGAATCTGACCTCACTAACGCTGCCATCATTTTCTACCTTCTGTACTACTGCAACAGGCTTCTGAATGATCTCCTTGTTGTCACCTTTACTTTCCACCCCCACAGCAATCAGAGTGATCTGTTAAAACTGGTCACATAATGTTAGACCTCTGCTCAAAATCCTTCAACGGTTTCTCATCCATCTCAGAGTAAAAGCAAAGTTCTTATGACGATATGCAAAGATGATGCAAGCTGTTCCTCCCTGCCTCCCCAAATCTTAACTCCTAGTCTGTTACTACTCCTGCCCTTACCCCCCGGTGCTGCCCTTCCCACTGCTGATGCCAGGCAAGCTCCTGCCTCAGGGCTTCCACATCGCTTCAGACTGGAATGTTCTTCCCTCACATATCCATATGCTCACTAACTTCCATCAGATCTTTACTCAAATGTGGCCTTTTCCCTGTCCACCCTACATAAAACCCTACCCTTACCCTCTATCCTCTCTCTTCCTTTATTTTTCTCCTGAGCACTTGTACTACCTAATTTACTATATATTTTACTAATTTTTCTAGTCTGTACATTTTAACAATTTTTTGGCTTTATTGTCTATCTTATCTTTTGGACTGTAAGTTTGGTGAGAGTAGGTTTTTTGTTTTTGTTTCTGTTTTGTTCACTGATATATCTCCAGCACCCGGAACCATGCCTGAAACATTGTAAGAACTCAATGAATGCTTGTCAAGCTCAATCAATTAATTAAAACAAAGCTTAGAACAATTCATTAACTTGCCCAAGGTCCTATAGTACCAAAAAACAGATGAGAACTTAAGCCTATGTGATTCTAAAGCCCATGGTCATAACCACCAACTGATTTTGGCTCTGTTGTATGACTTACATCCCCAACTCATAGCACAGTGCCGAGAACACTAGAGGGTATGGGAATATTTATTGACTGAATTTATGAGTATTCATCTCATTTCTCCAGTGAGACTATAAACATCTGGAGTGCAGGGGCCAGCATTTTTATATCCCTAACAGTTATCTAATGTAGCACTCTGCAATGATAAGTGCTTAGTGCACATTTTTCACTTGATTCTCCATCTCTTTGAAGACTTCCTTGATTAATATCAAATCTATTTCTTTCCTTAAACTGAATTCCCAAATATTCAGTTAATCCAAACATTTTAACGTTTCCATAAGTACTCCATACAACCTGATTTATAAATGTATGGAAACCATATACACCTCTTGTATTTATATAATCGTGCTAGACAAATTATTCTTAGGGCATATCATCAATACTCTGCCAGCAGCTCCGATGGCCTCACATCTGTGAACTGGCTACACAAATGTTGTCTAAACATCTGATACTTCCATGCTGATGACGGAGTGAGGTCAGTAAACTCCACTTTCCGCTATTAATGGCCTTTACACATCCATCTATGGATTTGGGTAGTTGCTAATTACTGTTAATTTGTTGATGATGACAGGGCTATACAGTCTTTACAAATGCTCAGATGCAGTTGATTCAAGGGAAAGCTACATTATAACTCCAAAAAGGAAAGGCTCACCAACTTTGTGGCATTTCTTTTTGGCTATTACATTTATCTGAACTGTTTGTTACTCCATGGAACTAAGTATGTACCAGTATTCTGTACTTTTTAGTAATAACTCTTAGAGCAAAGATTTTAAAAATTAGCAATGTTCACATGGTGTGGTATGAATGCTTATTATTTTTGTGCTTTTATGTATTATTTCTAGCTAGGGCAAACTATTTTATTTGCATGTATTGTGACAGTCACATTTTAGCATCTTGCCATTAAAGTGCAACACTTTATGCCCAAACCTATTTCCCTTGATATAAAAAGGCAGATATGTCACATTGCTCAGCGGCAGGGGAGCAAAAAGTTCTCTTCACAGCAAATCAGCCAGTGAAAATTAAAAAGGTGCTGTCGAGTGCGAGTTAGCTTCTGTGAAAGCAGAGAGAGACAGAGAAGATGGTCTCGGAAAGGCAGGGAAGAGACGCCCCTCCCAGCCGGCCTCACTCACTTTCCTTCTGAGCTGTAGCTGTTCATGCTGCCATCTGTAGATTCTCGGCTTGCCTGTCGCGTCATCCAGTTCCTCATTTCCACAGCCAGGCCTGTTTCTGTACTTCTCTGGACAGTGCTCCGCAGCTTTTTGCCTCCCGCTTCTGCACAGACAGTAAACAAAGGGGTGATAGCCTTGTCATCACCCTCTGGTAACAAAGAATATCAGCCAAGGCTCTGAGGTCCTCAGATGAAGAGAAGTGCATGGATACAAAGTGCTCTTATTAAGGAGACAGAGAGAAAAGGTATTTCAAACAACGTCTTGTTGAGTGGGATGAAAATTTTCTAAAAAATCTCCAAGAAGCACAAAACACCATTGTTTTATTTCCATTTAAAACAGTGTTCAAATTGGTAGCAAAAGGAACAAAAAGTTTCAACCTAAGGAGAATAAAATAAGCTTTGTTTTCATTGTAATATTTAAATGCAAGATTAATTTATGCCTGTCTTTTTCTTTCTTTTTGTCACAGTGAAAGAACTAGGCCTTCACATTATTTCCAAAGAACAGGTGGTGAGTAGCCCTCAATTCTAGCCTTAACTTGCACATAAAAACCTGTTTTTGGAGGGCGATTGGTATTGGAAGGTAAAGAAAACTACACAAAGGAGAGATCCCTGTTTGATAACAGTTTCACATTTATTGGTAACGTTCAGAGAGATTCTCAAAGGGGATGCAAAAGCCCAGCAATGCCATGTGAAAAGAGCTTTTTCATTTTTGGTCCTGGATAGTCATGTCCAGGATGTTCAACAATTTGGATATGAGGTTTACTTACAGAAGCCAGTTAGAAGAACTGGAAACTGAGTCAAGTACTGCAGATGTGACAGAGGTAAGAAGTGCCATCTGGAGAGGTCAGGGAGGAAGGAGTTTCAGAGAGGCAGTGGGATTTGAGCTGGGCTTGAAAAATCAGCAGATTGGGACCCGAAAGAGGCAAGAAGAGAGTGTTTTTGGCAAGGGACAGAGCATGGCAAAGGCGTGAAGATAGGAATGACCATGAGCAGTTGAGGGATGGTGCAAATAACCAAAGCATACAGAGGAGTAATGGCAGGAGGAGTCAGACAAAAAACTGAGCCCAAATGATAAAGGGCCTTGCAAGTTGGAATGTGGAGTTGAGAGGCTACTAAAGCAGGAGCAACAGGGTGTTAGTCCCAAACTATCTGTATTAATTTACTTCTTGTCAGGCCTAAATATTTATATACATTGACCATGTATATTATGAGCTTTAGTGGATATGGTAAGCTCTTTTGGTGCCTGGAATTAATAATTTAATTTTAGATCAATAAATATTTGCTGATGTTGCCAGTGACTCGTTGAATTCCCTTTCACCAAACCTCTTAAAATATTTGCTCACCATTTTGAAACACTGCTTTAAATTTCATCTATTCTCCACTCCAACTTTAACGTACATCAGAGTGCTTTAAAAAAGTATATATAAAATATGTTATGACTGACCTACAACTCAGTTCCATAATCTAAGGCTAATATTTTAGATAATTGATAATAAACATGTTGTACTGATATGAACTATAAGACAATACAAAGCATCCCCCATTGATGAGGGAAAGCTCTTCTTTACAGAAGAATGTTAGTTAATAAATGTAAAAGGAATGATAAAATTTTTAAATTACCAATTTGCAACCTCCAGTGGAATAAATGATTTATATAAGGTACATCAACGAATGCTTACACCATTAGATTAAAGGATATTCAAATGAGCCAAAAAAATCACTCCACAAATTAGTTCTACTTATTAAAGGAAAACATGTACTTTAACACTGGGAGACCTGGCTATCACCATCTTAATTAAGTGATCAAACTTAGTAGCACAAATAGTGGGGCAATCATATGTACCTCTTGATATAAAATACACAGTATCAGCTATCAAGTTGTTCTGGACAAAAATATACAATTATTTCTAATCAGGCCCTTGGAACCAACTTCTGGTTTTCAAACATAGAGGACAGAGTAACGAGATAAATGACACAACAAAAAGAAATTCAGACAAACCCAGAACTTGGGATTTTGTTCAAGAAAATTGGCCTAGTCTCTTAAAAAAGCTAATATCATGAAAACAAATAAACTAGGTGGGGGAATTGTCCAGATTAAAAAAAAATTCCAGAGATGTGGAATCAATGGTTATTAAATTCTATGAGTGTACTTCAGTTTCTTTTTGGGAAAAAACAAAACAAGAAATTCTAAAAGCAAAACACTCTAAAAGCAATTTTAGGACAAGTAGCGAAAATCTGAAGATGGATTGGGTATTAGATGGGATAAGAAAATTGTTAATTTTCCTAGGTAGATAATGTCATGTATTATAAAAAATTTCCTTATCATTAGGAGAAACATGTTAAAGTATTTAGACCTGAAATACTATATTGTCTGCAACTTATTTTCAAATCTTATAGCAAAAAGTACACATACACATAAAACAAAGAGGATAAAAATGTAAAAACAAGAAAGGATGGGGATGAAGAGTAGAACTTGGTATTCATAAATTTAATATTTATGATTTTATATGAGAATGATACCTAAACGGCCACATCAAAAAGAAATTAAATTTTGTCCAGGTGTGAACTGGAATCATGGAAGGTGCTAGGCTGGTGCGAGGGAGCCAGGCCAATGGCTGAGTCCTGGCCTTTCCATGCAGCTTTACTGTTCGCTTCCTGTGAAGAATAACCATGTGAAAAATAACCATCAAGCGAGACATACAACTTCAGTGAAATCTGAAAACGTGGAATGAGGAAACAGGAAATATATGATTTTCAAAGAAAATGAGATTCCTAAAGTTCTCAGGACATAGTCTTTGCAATGTCAAAGATCTATTGTTTTTCATTTAATGTCTGATTCTATCACAGCAAAAGTGACTCGAGTGATTTTGGGTGATAGGGTGATGAGAACCAGCCACCATTTGTCAAAGAACAACAATACAATGAGCATGTAATCCTTTTGTTTACAAACTGCTTTTACATGCATCCTCTTCAGAATAACTCTAACAATTCCCACTTTATACAAACAACATCCAAAGACCTGTGACCTACAGAACTGAGAACTAATAAATGGGTATTGTTTTAAGCCGCTAAATTTGTGATAATTGTTAAACAGCAATAGGTAATGTTTTTAACGGGGAGATCTATAAAAATAACCTATTGTGACCACAGGAGTGGACCAACTGAAATTATTTGTAAGAACTTGTATATTTTTAAAAAGTATATATATTTTTAAAAGTATATATACATATAAATGTATACATATGTATATACATATATATGCTACACACATACACATATGCATGTACAATATATGTATGTGTGTGTATTTATCGAGATGTTTAAAAATACTCAGGTAGCAAACTATAGAATATAAATATATATAAATTATGTTGCTGTAGAACCCTTAAACTATTCCCACGGATGTTAGATATTTTAAGCCAAAGAGCATTTGGAGAAGATGCCTGCAGGTAAAAATCAAGTTCTTGACTTGCACAACATCACAGGCAGAAAGCAGAACACAGGAGGTGTCCTTGTTATTCTGCTCTGCTTAGTCTGATGACTCATTTACTTGGCATCCTCTGTATTCAAAGCCACTTGATTAAATAAACGGACCAAACGGTCAGTTTCTCCTAAAAATATCCAAAAACCAGAAAATGCTTTGAGTGACTTGACAACAAAAATCAAAAGGTCTTCTTTGCTACTGATTTGGAAACTCTCCTATGCCCCAAGATGAGGCTCACAATGAAATGCAAAACTTAATGTCCTGGTGATGTCTTTTCACATCTTGTGTCCACAGAACCCATTCCTGCTTGCTCTCACCTAGAAGGTCTCATCTCCTATTGCAGACAGCCTTACTTTAGAGCCAGAATTTTCTTGATGTTAATATGGGAAATGATTTATGGGAACAGACTGAAGACAGGTTGGTAGGTTCTGAAAACTGACTTTAATTTTTAGTTCTGATCACAATTTATATGCTTTGAGTTCATAAGGCACTGTTTTTACATTTTACTCAAAATTATCATTTTCCAGAGTGAGTATAATTTGGAGAAGCCATTTGCATTACATTTAAAGAAATTTTAAAATGCATTAAAAATTAAAATTTCTAAAATTATTATTCATAGAATTTCAGAAGTTATTTTATGGATCAAGGGTACTGTTGTAGTTTATGTACTCCAGTGAAGTCCAGAGTGGCTAGTCCTCTTTAGTAGAAGATTTTCATCTTTAAAAAGCTGTAATAATTTCAAATTTCACGTTCTCTTCCATCTTGCTCCTCTAATTTCTCAAACTTTCAACTATAAGAACTGCCTCCAGCACTCTCCCCAACCTCCACAGTGGTCACTGTGGACATAACTTCCCATCAGCAGATTTCATATCAAGACATGAAAGAGAATGATTTATTTACCTATTTGATCCCTCAATATGGGGACACTCATGCATTGATTACTGTATTTGTGTATAAAAGCTTGTGCAGTTATATTTATGTTTGTCAGGGCATCTTACTATAATACTATAATAAATATAACTCAAATCTCTGAAAGTCTCAACAAAATAGGGACAAATATCTGACCATTTCTTTTGGGCTAATCCAGGATCTGCATTAACAACTAAAATAAAACAGAAATTAACATTTGATTTCCAAAATTGTTTCAGAGTTTAACACAACTATTCCAACAGGTTTGCCACAACTATTATGAAAGTCATGTGGTTAATAGTTACAATACAATGAGCTACAAGCAGAGGTCACAATTATGGTAGATTTTAGGATGTTTAAATATATTCACTTTTCCTCCCACCTCTGAAGTTAGATGTGATCATGTGACTTGCTTGGCCAATGAAATGTGAGCAAAACTGGTCCGTGTAACTTCAGGGCAGAAGCTTCAAGAGCTGATAATAACAGATGCCCTCAAAATTATTGGTGGCTTGACACAAAAAGTTCATGTCTCACTCCTGCTACATGCCCATTGACAGTCACACCTGTGACTGTACTCAGGGACCCAGGCCGATTGGAGACACCTGTTGCTATCTGCTCCCACATACAGGAGGGGGGACATGGTGAGTCAGACATCATCAGCTCTTGAAGCTTCTGCCCTGAAGTTACATGGGCCAGTTTTGCTCACATTTCATTGGCCAAGCAAGTGACATGATCACACCTAACTTCAGAGGTGAAGGGAAAAGTGAATATATTTAAATATCCTAATGTCTACCATAATTGTGACAGACATATAATAGCCATAGACAGTATTCCATTTTATTATATCTAAGAGGTTTTAAATTTTTGTATTTTTTACTTTTTTCAACATCATTAAAATATATTGACCACTTTGAATACAGTTCTCTCAATAAAAATTCTGCATTTGATATTCTATTTTATAACTGCTTTCATGGCTTTTGTCTTATAAGTATGCTTAAAGAAATTTTAATCATTGTTTTTGAACTTCAGATTCATATTTTAAACACATTAAAATAATTTTAAATAAATTTTAAATTTTAAAATAGTTTTAGATTTAGAGGAAAATTGTGATGATAGTACAGAAAATTCCAGTATACCCTGCATGCAATTTCCCATTATTACCATCTTACATGGCTATGGTACATTTGTCACAATTAAGGAAGCAATATTGATTCATGACTATTGACTAAAGTTTCTATTTAGATTGCCTTAGTTTTTACCTGAAGTTTTTTTTCTGATCTATGATGTCACATTACATTTAGTCATGTCTCCTTAGGCTCCTCTTGGAGACAGATTTTTAAGATCTCTAATTCCTGACATTCTTTTTCATTTGTAACTCCTTTTAGTCTGCTCTTTTTATGTGAAATTAACATGCAGTATGATAAATCATTGTAGTATAAATATACTCATTAATGAAACCATTTATTTTTAGTAAAAACAATATATGTTGAAAATATTCATCTACAGAAAATATTTCATGTCATGAGTGAAAAATGCTGAACATATGAAAATGTTATCAATACTAAATTAATTTATATTGAATGGCATAATGCAAAGGGATAGAGTTAATATACATATTTTTGAATAGTTTATTAAAATAAGTTTAATTATGTTTCAGAAAAATTCAGTTAAAATCACCACTCCCTATGTAACGATTGATTCAGGTAAGGATCAGCACTGGATGTTAAAAATCATTGGATGAGAGGTTTTTGGGAAACAGGATATTTAGATAGTACCAAAGAATCACCCTAGAGATTACTTAGTAATAATAAAAGGAGGAATATATCTCTTCCATAGAGAGAAACCTGCAGCTACCTCTTAACCAAGTGATCACACTTAACACGCCTAAGAGTGAGAAATCTGGACATTATTTCTACTGATGGATGTATGAAGTTTATATCACCTATGACATTTAACCTGAATCTAGTCACGTCTCTACACCTAATGTCCAGTTTACAGGAAACACAGGGAACAGAGAAAATGATCAGACAAATCCAGATTGTTGGACATTCTAACAGACAACTTTGTCTGGACTCTTCAGAAGTCAGTGTCATGAAAAAAAAGTGTAAGTGCTGTTTTAGATTAAGCATAATAATCATATACAATAAATGAGCCTTGACTAGATCTTGGATTGAGGAGGAAAACGAGGCAACAAAAGCTTTTAAAAACATTTTTAGGTCAATTGAAGAAAATTGAATATGGAAGGAATATTAGATGATAGGCATTTTTTAAAAATTTTACTGTTTAAGTAGTTTTTTTGTTTGTTTAAATTACGAGATGCATGCTGAAGTACTTAAGGGTGAAGTATCATGATGTCTGCAACTTACCTTACTCTCAAATGTTCCACAAAAATATACACTCTGTGTGTGTGTGTGTGTGTGTGTTATGTATGGGTGTGAAGTGTGGGAGAGAGACAGGAAAAATAAAGTCAATTAAAAATTGGTCAATCTATGTAGTGGATGTTCATTGTACTATTCCTTTTTTGGATGTATAAAATATTTCACAATAAAAGTTGGGAAAAATTCAATTACTAAATTTAAAAGAGGAAGAAAAGAAAGAGCTATCGTTTCTTGACTTACTACTATGTAGAGATGCTTTGGTCATAAAATCTACTTATCTCTAGTCCTCATAACAGGGTTGTATGGTGATTATTATTTATCACTTCCTATATGAGAAAACTGCCTAAGTCACACAGCTGGCAAGTGATATAGATGAGACTTGAACCCAAATCCCAGCAATGTCAAAGTCTATGCTTGTTTATCAAAGCATCCTGGCTTCCATCTTCATTTTGTATTTTGGACACTAATTTCTAATTCCAGAGTATCAGTGACGTGGAACCTTATCTCATGTTCTCCCTGCATAACCAAATAAGCTTAAAATAAATTGTTTTATGGGCATTGTTGAGATTCTGATCTTTCATGCTGTCTTGTTCTCTCATGGAAAATGGGAAGATGTCAATTTCATTGCTAAATTCTGACTTCATAAACATGATGGCAACATATTTATGATAAAATTTAAACAAATGTGCCAGAAATAGCTAATCCCTATTATATATATATGCATTTCTACCCGTCAGTATGTCATTTTAGACCTAGCCACACCAAAAAGTGGATATTTCATCAAATGATGCCACAGCAGTCAAACAGTATTAAATACATTGTAAAAAACTGGATTTGCCAGTATGTGGAATTGAAAAGGACCTTGACCTTTTCGTGTCTTGATACTCATCTGTAAAACAAAGGAGCCATTATAAGACCAGAAAATTACACACCAATATCCCATGAGCACAGATGCAAAATCTTCTACAAAATATTAGCAAATCAAACCCAACAATGTATAAAAAGAATTATACACCATGACAAAGTGGGATTTATCCCAGTTATGCAATGCTGGTTCAACATGCAAAAATCAATTGATGCAATCCATCACATCAACAGGCTAGAAAAGAAAAATCATGTGATCATATCAATAGATGTAGAAAAAGCATGTGACAAAATCTAACACCTATTAATGATAAAAACTCTCAGTTAACTAGGAATAGAGGAGAGCTTCTTCAACTTGATAAAGAATATCTACAAAAAACTTACAGCTAACAACATACTTAATAGTGAGAAACTCGAAGGTTCCCACCAAGATCAGATACAAAGCAAGAATGTTCCTTCTCACCACTCCTTTCAACATCATACTGGAAGTTCTAGCTAATTCAATGGGACAAGAAAACAAAATAAAAGGCACACAGATTGAGAAGGAAGAAATAAAACTGTCTTTGTTCACAGATGGCATGATTGTCTATGTAGAAAATCTGAAAAAAATTAACATAAAAGCTCCAGGAACTAATAAGTGATTATAGTAAAGTTTCAGGATACAAGGCTAATATACAAAAGTCAAATGATTTCCTATATACCAGCAATGAATAAGTGGAATTTGAAATTAAAAACACAATACCACTTACATTAGCAGCCAAAAAAATGAAATACTTAGGTATAAATCTAACAAAATATGTACAAGATCTATTTCAGGGAAACTACAAAACTGATGAATGAAATCAAAGAACTAAATAAATGGAGAGATATTCCATGTTCACGGATAGGAAGACTCAATATTGTTGAGATGCCAGTTCTTCTCAATTTGATCTATATGTTCAATGCAATCCCAATCAAAATCCCAGCAAGTAACTTTGTAAATATTGAGAAACTGATTCTAAAGTTTATGTGGAGAGAAAAAAGACCCAGAATAGCCAACACAATACTGAAGGAAAAGAAAAAGTTGGAGGACTGACAGTACCCAACTTCAAGACTTACTATAAAGCTACAGTAACCAAGACAGTGTAGTACTGGTGAAAGAATAGACAAATAGATCAATGGAACAGAATAGAGAGCTCAGAAACAGACCCAAATAAATATAGTCATGATATTTGACAAAGGAGCAAAAGCAATACAGTGGAGCAAAAACAGCCTCTTCAACAAATGGTGCTGGAACAACTGGACATCCAGTGGCAGGGCACAGAGGCTAGAAACTAAAAGAACAGAATCTTGAGGCTTAAAAATCTTTGTCTAATGAGATGTTGGTTGGAGTCATTCACACTTCAAACTGACTGGAATCAAACAGACTGTAAGCCTACTGAATTTCTGAAGGACCTGTATAGAAAGAAATAATTATTAGCCCACTTACAAAAGTCTGTTTAACCCCTGAGGTAACTACTGAGTTTCCTAATCTGCACTAGCAAGAAGCAGGCTATGAAAGCTATGAAGCCTCCTCTTAATGCAAACCTTTGTGGCCATGAAGAAAAAGGACAAAGAAACACTTTCCAAAAAACAGAACCAAGGTTGCCAGATGAGTAAACCAAGAAATGTATTCTACTGTCAATCTTTGCCATTCCTTCTGAGTGGGATTTGATAATTCCTGTGGATGATTGATTGCTTTGTGTTTCCTATTCTCTCCTTTCGAAAAGAGAATTTTTATTTTGGTTATCCTGTTGCTACTGTACCATTTCAACTGGACGTATTGGAGGCAGATAATTTGTCTTTAGGTTTACAGGACACTATAATATGAAAAGCCACATCTGGATACGAGAGAAAGGACTACACATCACTCAAAGATCCTAGATTTCAGTTCACTTGTAGTAAATGCATGATATTTTAAGGTTAAATTTCTGGGGAGGGATTGACTATGTTCTACATGCAAAATAAGCGTATGGATGTTTGAATGGCTAAATCTGAGAAAAAGTTAAAATTAAGAGAGCCATATTTTTTACTTTAGGTTTCTTCCACAGATTTTTTTTCTTTTCCTGTCTGCTTATGCTTATTGAGCAAAGAGGGAAATAACCAAATAGCAAACTAGTATTTTAAACAATTAAAAATAGGTAATTAGGCTGCGCCTAATGGTTTTTTCCCACTGGTAATTATTTTATATTATTAAGTGGATATTTGTTAATATTTTTGGCTCACCAGCATTTAAACCTTCTTCCTATATATATGAGAAATAACGTATCCTTCAATTGCAGAAGCTAAAATTGTCAAGTGTCATTTTTCCAGTCTGCCTAGCAGTGAGGGCATGAGCACATGGCCGAGGTTCTGCTGATCAGTTTTGTTGAATTGTTAGGCTCCTAAAGGGCCTTGGAAGGCAGGGAAGCTAAACTGTATGTAAAAACCAGATTGTTAAAGACTTTGGATGTCAGACTGAAGCCTTTATTTAGTAGGAGATGGGAATCTACTGAAGTTTTTGGGGGAAGAGTAGTGTCAAGATCAAGACGATGTTTAAGAGAAGGGGTACAGGAGCAATGAAGTTAGATTGGAGTGGGGAGATCCAGAAGGTGGAGAGAACAGGTTGGGAGACTCTCAGATGATTTCAAAGGCGAGCTAAGGTGGTCCTAAACTATCAAGGTGACAATGAGAATGGGTACAAAGAAAGAGAACTGAGAAAAGTTGGGAAGAAAGTACTTCCTTGGCAGAAGTTGCCAACTGGTGGACCACATTTGGGCCACATTTGGTTAACAGGTATGTTTTGTTTGGCCCAAATAATGTTTAGATTTTTTTCATTTAGGTGCCAACATTTTAAAATTTAAAGGTTTTAAGTAAACTTCCAGATTTATAGCTTCTCTTGGGGAAAAAAGAAGAGTAAATTTGCCAACCCTGAGCTGATATTCAATTTGGCATCAATTAACTAGAACTGAGTATTCACCATTCCTTTTTGGATGGGTAACCTTTCTCCAGCTTTTCAGAGTCCTTGTCTTTTCTTTTCATATTACATCTGGCCTACTTCACTGATGTATGTTATCTTCCTGGCCTCTGATTTATAGGAATAATAAGGGAACAACTGATCACTGAAATAGCTAAAATAAACGGTCCTTTCGTTTCAGTCTTATTAGGCAAAATCTAAATCTTAAGAAATGATACTTCAAAACTAGAATTGATACTAGCATTTTTATGTTAGCGTTTCCTTCAATTGTTCAAATAGTGTTATATATACATAGCATTAAGTAAATCCCCCTCCTCTCCAATCAAACACCATTACAATACAAATATTGTAGTAGATATTGAGGTAGAAAAAATATATAGAATGATCTTGTCTTATCAATAATAAGGGCCTACTTAAGAACATCAGAGAGCATTTTAATTAAACCATAGTCCTTGCCAGCAATGGGATGCTGCCGTTACAACTTTCTACTGGGTTTCTTTTATAAGTCATTATATACAAGATGTCTCCACTGGGAAGCTCCTCCCCATTACTAGTTTTGAATTTAGTGAACCTACTGAAGCATGAAAGCAAATTGGGGTTTAACTTGACTTTTGTCAAGCTAGTGGCAATCAAAAGAAATTAAATGAGTTAATTTATTCAGTTAAATAGTATTAAGTTGACAGGATATTTTCTGTACTATTGCCAAGCCATGTTTTAACAAAGACAGGCCACAAAATCAAGCAAATCAAATTTATCACATATTACATGTACATAACAGAACAAGAATCACTAGCCCAGAACCACGGGTAACATTTAGACAGCCTCTGAGAAACCAGATTTACCAAGTATTAGGAAATGTGCCATTTTCCTACATTATATGACCATAACCATTTGCCCTGGAATCTATGGGTGGGAAGTTGTGGAGGTGCTTCTACCAAGAATGGTAACTTTTCCTTGAAATGGTTCCTTCTTTCTTAGAATTACCTGTAATGTTTAAAAATTCTACAAACAATAAGATCCACATTAGGGAGACAGACTCAATGTTGGGGCAAAGTAGTTTATATAGTGAAGGTAATACTTACCTCATAGAGTTCAATGATAAAATAAACATAATTTATAAACTGTTAAATAACATGTAGGGTACTATTGTTATTACTTTTATTTTAAAAAGAAAATCCTCTCAGAGATTTGGAGAACATTTATCTGGAATATACCCAGGGACAAGAAAGCAAAAAATAAAATAAAGGGGCCAGTGGCGTAGTGCTTAAGTTCAGCATACTCCACTTTGGCAGCCCGGGTTCGTGGGTTCAGATCCCGGGCGCTGACCTACAGCACTCATCAGCCATGCTGTGGTGGTGACCCACATACAAAATAGAGGAAGACTGGCACAGATGTTAGCTCAGGGCTAATCTTCCTCAAGCCAAAAAAAGGAGGAAGATTGGCAAGAGATGTTAGCTCAGGGCGAATCTTCCTCACCAAAAAAAAAAATAAGTAAAATAAAATAGAAAAGAACTGCAAGCACACAAAAAAGTTTCTACAAAGACCAGTCAACAATCTTAACTTATTTTGCTTCTAGGAATGCCCTTTTCATCCAAACTGAAGTCAGTCCCAGTGAGATTTATAATCTGTGGCCAAGTTGTTTAACTTCTCTAAGTCTCAGGTTTTGTATGTGTAAAATGATGAAAATAATAACTTCCTTGAAGAATTATCACAAAATTAAAGGAATGTGGCACATAGAAGGTGCTCAATAAATGGTAATTATTATAGTTGGTTTTCAAGACCATAGCAAATTATAAGAAAACACAAAACAATAATGAAGAAACAATACATAGAGTAGTTAGGATTATAAACTCCAGAACCAGATTATGGGTTTAGATCCCAGCTCTACCACTTGCTAGCTGTGGACTCTGGGCAGATTGTTTTCAAAGGTGTGTGGGAAGCCACTGATAGCAGCTCGCGGGAGACTTGAGAGCTATTGCTGACACCTGAATCCATGTTTAACTCTCACTTTCTCAGGACACCCTTCTCTAACCCCTAAATTAGGTTTTCTTATATCTCTTATTGCATCCTGTACTTCACCTTCCTAACATTTGTCCCAGTTATAATTACATAGTTATTTATATTAATGTCTATCTATCTCCATTAGACTGTAAGCTCTAAGAGGGTGGAGAGCACATCCCCATAATTGAGAGACTACCATAGCAACTAACACATCAAATAGCCTCAATGAATATTTTTGAATGAATGAATGAAAATAATATGGTCTCTTCAAAGGCTTGGTGCTTGGTCTCTTCAAAGGCTTGGTGCTTCTTGTGTAGAATGGTTACGTCTGGATATGCTATATAAGAATGAAATGAGATGATGGTACTAGAAAACAGTACATTTGAGATTGTTTAGTTATTACACTACTTCTGAAAATACACATACAAAAAAGACTAGCTTTAAAATCGGACTGGCCTACAGAACTGATTTAGTCAAATCACACTGGTTAGTAGACCACTGTTCTCTTAAGACAAGTCATTCTCAACCCGTGTGAACAGCATCTGTTGCGATGGATTCACTTTTCTTCATAAATTAGAATGGTTTGATGGTTACGACTATAAATATATTCCAGAGAAAGCTCATGAGAGTATGTTATCCACATGAACTTCATGTGTCCTGTGTGGGTGTCTCAATTAAAAAAAGTTGTGGAGAAGCACTGCTCTAGGCTAGTGATGTCTAACAGTTACAACTCAGTAGGGTATGTTGAAATAGCCTCAAAAATCTCAGGACTTTCAAGGGTGGTCGGAGTATTGCAAAAACAAAGAAGAAAGTTAGAATTTTCTCTCTTGGCTGTAAAATGACTGTAACCCAGTGGAAAGGCCTCTCATTTATGGGGAGTGCCTCCTCTCTAGTTACTAGTGGAAAACTATATGTTTCACTTTAAAAATGCTGGCTTCCTTATGGAACATTTTGTCTTGGCAACTCGAGAAGCCATATTATGGGAGAGAAATCTGTTCCAATTTCCCATGTGTAGGAATTTCCTTTGGGATTAGTCTGTATGAGCCATGGTTAAGCAAATGTACTTTAAATTTTGAAAATTTTCACATTTATATAGGCTTTTCTTGCCTCAAAAAGGCTTTTAGGATGTCATTTTGTAAATCCAACAATTTTAGTTACAACTCAAGGAAGAATGATGATAGTTTATCAGAAGCAAACTCAAGACTAAAAATTTGGTGTAAAAATTAAAAATTGAGAAATGAGTCTACAATAATGCTGTTTTATTTAAATATTTATTTTCAGTTTGAGAAAACTGAAATTGGTTTGTGTTCTAGGTTCACCACTTACTAGGTATGAGACTGTGGCCAAGTATACGCAAATAAAATTCTAGTACAGCCTGGAGTTGAGTGTATGGGTTGTGCTGTTGACTGCCTGGGTCCACATGCTAACTCTATTATCTACCATCTGGGTGACCTTGGGCAAGTTTCTGAACCTCTCTCTGCCTTAGTTTCCTCATTCGTAAATGGGGATAATAAAAGTACTGCCTCATAAAGTTGTTATGGGCCTAAAAGAGTAAATACATGTCAAGTTGTTAGGACAGTGCCTGGCTAGTAAATACTGCAAATTTTACCTACAGTTATGATCATTCATTTATCCAATTTGATTTTCTAATTTCTTGACTTGTTTACATTTCCAGAGATGTTAATTAGTGTACAAAATGTAATGTAAAAAAAGTTAATGTAAAAAAACACAATTATAGAAAACAAGTGAAATGTAAACATACAAACAAGAACAGCAAAGGATTAGTATAAAAATTAAAAGTCATGTTTATATAGGGAAGTACCCTACTATTAAACTTGTATTGATTGATAGAAAACTGATATTGTAACAATAATCCAGAAGAAATCTGGATAGCCCTAACTAGAGAATTACTTTGAAGAGCACTTTCCACACATATGATTAATCTTCCATCTTCCACCTCCCTAACCCTCACCAGGAAAAACTGGTAAAAAATTTATTTCAACCTGTTCTTAGAGCAGGTACTAAATCAGGGCTTACTACAGATTTAATAAGAGGTCATTGACTGTTATGGAATAAAAGCAAAAGAATCCTACTATGCACAAGAATAGAGTTAGCATGACGATAACTTCCTACTCTGGATATACATCGAGAGATGAACACAGTTTGCAACTAACATATCAATCAACTAACAAACAGTATTTCAAGTGTTGGGATGCTATTATTTAGCAGTCAATTCTTATTTTGATTTACATATTATATTTTCAGTGCTAGTTGTTAAATCTTATAGGAAAGTTCCTCATAAAGAAAACATATGTTCTGTTATTCAAAACTTTATGAAGGATTTGAAACCACTTGGTGAAAAGTTTGAAACAGCGAGTTCCCTTCCCCGTTTTTCTCATCAGCTTAACTATAATAGCATCGCTCAAACACCAGAGATAGACAACCAATAGTCAACACCCTGTGAATGAAGTTCCAAGAGCCCACAGCACAAACCCGCCGTTAGTACTGTCAATCCTCCCCTTGTCTCTTCATTGTCACCTCTTTCCCTCATCCGGATTTTGACTTTCTACAGGCTGAGATTCCTGTTTCCAAGTTTTGCTGCTACTTTTCCCTTTAAATTTTGAGTATTTCTGTCCTCGAGGCCAAAATGCTAACACTGAGACTGCAGGAGTAAACAAAAACAAACAGTGTGTGTGCACCCCATAGGCGCCGCCTTGCCTCCCACCATCTACATTCTCATTCAGCTTCCAAGCACTGGATAATTCTACTTCACTGGGAGAGCCGTTTCCCAAGTCAGCGCCTGTGGAGCTCTCCAAATAACCAATCAAGAGAACTTCTCCCCGGCTCAGCCGGCGCGCTCGGGGTCTCGCCCCCAGCAGAGTCCGGAGGGGTAGGGACACTGCTACTTGGAGTTCTCTCTCCCCCTGCCAACCCTCCAACCACCGACTTTCCGAGATGCGAGAAGTAAACAGAAACGCCAGCTACAGACAGTCTCACCTCCTTCCTCCTCCAGGGAGTTCATGCAGGGAAAGTAGCCGGCCAGTGCCTCGAAGGAGGCGGAGAGGCTGCTCCGGCTCTGGGAGCGCTGCATGGAGCGCCCCGCAGCGCTGGCGCCCCCCAAGCCCTGCCGGCCCATCTTGGACGAAGACCCGCTTTTCCCGCGGTACAAGATACGAGGCGTCTTGGCGACTGGGGCGCGGCGACAGCAGCGCTTCGGGGGCCGAGATGGTGCCGCGGAACCCTGGGGTTCTGACCCCTGCCTCCCCGACCCGGCCTGGACCAGATGTGGCTTTCGGGGCTGCCGGGAACTCCACTTTGTTGGGGAGGGGCCAGGAGGAAGGGTTCGAGGCTGTGGCTGGCGGAGACGCGGCTGCTCGCAGTCCAAGTCCGAAGTCTCTCCAGGAGGGAGCTGAGGATCCCGGAGGCTGTGGCTGCTGGAGTCTCGCCGCCCCCCACCCCCTCGCAGGAAGATGCTGCCGCCGCCGCTGCTGTGGTCCCCGCCAATCAGCAGCCGGAGTGGGAGGCGGCGGCGGCCGCAGCAACTCGGCGGGCTGACAGCTTCTGAGTGCACACCTCAGGTTCTGGGCAACTCTGACCCAGCGTAGCTCCTGCTATTCCCGCCGCCCCCCACGCCCCACAAGTGGTTAAGGCCAGAGAATGGTGATTAATTAGATGCAATACATTAGGCATCGCAGATGGGTAATATATCAGGCAAATTTGGGGTAATCACTTTCCCTTTCCTCAGTTTCACTTAAATTTGCTAATGCTCCTCAAGCATAGACAGGAATTATTGAAATTTTCTCCAAATCATAACAGATGCTCCTCAATTTTTAACAGGTTCCACGAAAGCCTAGAATTAAAGCTTTCTCTTTTACCTTTCTTTATTAACAAGCTAAAAAGTTAACAGAGGCAAAAAAGGCTAAAAAGAGAATCAAGAGCCTAAAAAACACCAATACTAAAAAAGTACTATGATGTTTATCATCTTTGCTTTAATTTCAGGAATTTTTAATGTTTTCTTTTTCTAAATTGAATAATCTGCTACCTATTGTTGCTAAGAATGACAATAAACACTTTAAAGTTTTAACATCTAAATAAAAGCTAACATCCTCTTAAAATAAATTTGGAAGGAACAGAGACATACTAGAAACAAAACAGTTTATAAGTGAAATAACATGTAGCATTCTGCAAACTGCAAATCTCTATCCAGGAACATAAAGCAACAGTAATTCCATTTTAACAGGAGTCAGAAGATTGCCCCACTTTTTGTAACCTTAGACAAGCCACTCAATCTCTCAGTTTCCCTATCTAGGCGGGTGGGAAGGCAGGGTACAATGATTCCAGCCCTAACCATGTCACAGCTTGATTGTTGGGTATGTGTAATAGGGGATTTCAAAAGTGTTTTGTAAAATGTAAATTATACAATCTAAAATGTTACTTTCATACAATAAATATTTCCTGAGTATATAAGCACAAGTTCTTTGCTTGATGTTCTGGGAGATTCAAACACTCATTTGATTAATATTAATTGAGCTCCTCATATATGCCAGGTATCTTTGTAAACCCTTAGGACACAATAGTGATCAAAGCAGATGGGAATCCCTACTTTTGTAGAGCTTACCTTCTACTACGGGGAGACACAATAAATCAGTCAATTATACAGTGTTAAAAGGGGGCTAAATGCAAAGTGAAAACAATAAAGTTAAGGGGTATGGGAGAGGCTGCAATTTAAAAAATGGCTGTCAGAGTGGGCCTCTTTGACAAGGTGATGTTTGAAGAAGTTGAGGAAATTAGCCATTCGGATATGTGAGGAGGAGAGTAAGTCTGAGGCAAAGAGAACCTCCAGGGCAAAAGCCCTAAGGTGTGATGTCCTGATTTGTCCACGAACAGCAAAGAGGCCAGGGTAGCTGGAGTGGAGTGAGTGAGAGGGGAGGAAAGGAGGCCAGAGAGATGAGGCAGAGAAGGGGATAGATCACACAGGGCCTTTCTAGGTATGTTAACTACTTTAGCCTTTGGACACCACAATTTAGAAGGTACAAAAAATGCATTCAAGTAATAATCCTTTCAGATCTTTCTAAAAATTAGGAAACTTTCAGTGCATATAAGAGTGCCATCACATAGTAACAACTTTGTTTGCTTAGACTTAGAACCATCCAGGTTCTTGCTTCTGTTTTTCTGATAGGCTTCTGTCCTTTCTCATTAATATTCCTACAACTCTCTCTTAGTTCAATTTCCTGTTCATTATTCACCTTCCTAAAATATTAGCATTTCAATAGAACACTGATGAAACCAGGAGCTCTATGAGCACTTTTTTATACCATATTGCTTTTATTCAGAGAACAGAAACTTTTTTACTAAATGAAATTTTCATTATAAGAATAAAGAGAATCACAGAATTTTGGAAACTGAAAGGACTATTGAAAGTCATCTAATGTTTTTTTTAAACTGTGGGTCACAAATTTGCAGTGAGTCATGAAAATAATTTATTAGGGTTTGATCAGTATTCTAAAAAATAAAATGAAATAAATATCACAGTGTAATCCATGTAGTTATTGCATCAATTGCGATATTGTTTCATGAATATGTATGTGTGTGTGCGTGTGTGTGTGTGTGTGTGTGTGTGTATGCATGCACATGTGTGTATTGAGCTGTGATCAAGAGGAAAGTTATCAAGGAAGAGGGATTGAGTAGAGAAATTCCAGGAAAATAAATTGGCCAGGGGTGGAAATCTTTTATTTTGGCATCCAGGGATATCATAATGATAGTTGAAAGTCACTTTGGAAGGGAATATCTTGGGTTTCAACTAGTGATTGCATGGGGATGGGGGATCTAAGAACTGACTCGTGCCTGAGTTGCTTGGGCCATGCCTTCTCTGAGTTAATGACCAGGCTTTCTGCACCAAGAAGAGGTTAGTGTGGAATAGTCCAGATGCATTTTTTCTACATAAGCATCATTTCTCTCTTGCAGTTTCAGAACAAGGTTGTCCTGGGAAGCTTTTTGATATTTTTTCCTATAGTTAGGATCTTGGAGATATAGATAAGTGATAGATGAATAGCACAAGGAGGAGTTGGGAGATGTAAAGAAGAAAAAAGGAAGTCACCTTATTTCAGGGAGGAAAGCTTTAAGAAAAAGAAGAGTGTTGGCACACAGGTATCAGAGAGACAAACCACAATAGCCAGAGACCTCTAGTCTTAAATAATAACTTATGGAATATACTGAACTTATTGAGGAAATATACAATTCTACTTTTTTTGGTCCTATATTCAATGTTTTCTTATGTATAATAGATACTATATATATAATATTTCTGGTTTATATATTTTTAACAAATTGATTTGCTATTCCTTATTTCATTCTGATATAAGTACTACCACCCCAAATGAATTTAAAAATTTACATAAAAAATAAACTATGATAAAAGATTGGAAATATTCTTCCATACCAGAAGATACATTCAAATGGCTTTGGATGTAGTTCTCAAATGATGGAACACTATATAGTTTCATTATATAAAACTAAGTGTAATTCCAGAATCATTATAATCCAGTATCCAAATTATTTATATATATATATATATATATATATATATATTTTTTTTTGGTGAGGAAGATTGGCTCTGAGCTAACATCTGTTGCCAATCTTCTTTTTGCTGAGGAAGATTGGCCCTGAGCCAACATCCATGCCCATCCTCCATTTTGTATGTGGGATGCTGCCACAGCATGGCTTGATGAGCAGTGCATAGGTCCACGCCCTTGGATGCGAATCTGTGAACCTCGGGCTGCCAAAGTGGAGTGTTCAAACTTAACCGCTACGCCACCAGCTGGCCCCCATAACATTTTTATTCATCCAAAGATAATCAGACATTGCAATACTCTCATAGCATTCCATTTGATGAATATGAAACATATCACACTAATTAAGCCACTTAATTCTTACATCAACCCTGAGAGTGTCATCATTATTTCTTCTTTATAGATGAGTTAATAAAAACTCAATAATATTAAGTGACTTGCTTAATTAGAAAGTGGCAGAGCAGGACTCAAATTCAGATTTCCGGTTCAGTGCCTTGTATATTGTATCACAGGTGTCTCATACCATATACACAAAACATAGATGATAGATATAATATGAACTGTACACTAAATTATTTGGTTCAAAATAAACTAAATACTGAAAATAAATCTTTAAAATCATAATGTTTATTCTAACTATATGTCAATGTTTAATCTATATTTGCCTTTTTTATCAAAACATATCAATATTACATAGCCATATATGTATTTCAGTCCATCAATTCTAACAGGGCTAGAAGATTACATGTCATTTATGTATCAATTTTTGTAATAATTTCTCAAAAAAAACCATCAAAATTTTAAAATGTGTTAAATTAGTTTATTCCTGAAATAGAGGCTTGGTCACTTAAGTGAATACATAAAAAGGTTATTACGTGAAGTAATTATATAGTGTTTAGACCACAGATTAGTTCAGTCAGGAACATAGTCATGCCTTTAGCAGCCTTGCCCTTTTCTATGCTAGAAATGATGTAGGTGATGATGATAAGGATGCAAACTACTAACAAAGGGAAGAGAAGGGGAATTAAGTCCCTCTGGTAAGTAATGAAAGAAACAAGTAGTAAGGTGGGAGGTGGATATACTAAAAAGAAATAGAAAAAAGTATTCTTATTGCTACTCTGTTACTATTTAGTGTTTTCCAGTCAACCCAGAATTGGCTGATTGCTGGAAGAGATAGGAATTGCTCAGGATAGGTTATAGAGCTGTGATTCAGACTGGACTAACCTCTTTCCTCTTGATATACATTTGTTCTTGGTAATATGCAGATTCATCTCTACCTCAGTCTTCACAATTGATGTCAATTACCTTTGCCACTTTGGACCATTCCTCTCCATAGCAAATAATTCTGTGCTAAATAGGAATATTTGTGGATATATTTTGGTTTATTTTATTTGACATCAATTCTCAGAATTTTAAAATATATATATTTTTTGCTGTAACAAAATATCTTTGCATTTAAGTCATGAGAGATAAAATCCACATAGTCAACATTTTTATACTGACTTCAAATTGCTAAAAGTATTTAATAGTCTTGGGCAATTACCCTTGGCTTGAATATGAAATGCAAAACATGCAATCTTTTCTCCCATCCCCAGCTTAATGTCAGTATGGTATAAATAAATTATAAGCTTTTGTGATTTCAGTTTTCAAAGTATTTTTGGTGTTTACTCAGCAGATTTTGAAAGTAAATACCAGATGTTAAACTTTAGCACCTAGTCAACGCAAAACTTTCACAAAGATTGATGAAATCAAAAGATGTTTATGGTATATGAAGATAAAAAAGAAATATTAAATGATCAGCATTTTCATTATTTCTGTAATGAGATTTATGATAATATTTACCTTTATCTTATAACAGAAAATGTTCATGGAAGTAAGCAAATTAATTTATTGATTAGGCTACAAAATAGTGATAAGATTTAACTGAGGAATGAAGGAAAAAAATTCAAGATCAAAGTCATGAGTCATAAAATCAAAATAGCTAGACAATACAGGAAAAGAACAAATACTTGGACTCTAATATTAATTATGGCCCTTGTGTATAATAATAATGATGACGATAATAGCTAATGTTATGTTCTTCACATACATTACCTCATTTAATCTTCATAAACACTCTATAACGTAGCTACTCTTGTTTTTCTCATGTCACAGACACGAAAACTGATGCATATTCATTCAGTAAATATATGTCGAGTGCCTACCACATGCCAGGCACTATTCCAGTCACTGGGGATACAGCAGTGAACAAAAATGGACAAAGGCCTCTACCCTCATGGAGCTCACACTCTAGTGGAATAATCTAACACTTCTACCCCACTTACTATATGCCAGGATTTTCTCTAAACATCTTTACATACCAGCACATCAACTCATTTAATAAATATACAACCCTATGATGGAGATATTATTATTAATATCTTCATTTATAGATGAGAGAACTGAGGCACACTGAGGGTAAGTCTCCTGCCCAAGGTCGCATATGTTATTAAGAAACGAAACCAGGACTTAAGCCCAACATGTTTGATGCACAGTGTTATAATTTGTCCAATGTCATAAGTAGCAAACCCAGGACTTGAATACATGCCTTCTGACTCTATAATCCACACTCTTAACTGCTAAGTGACACTGCTTAAGAGAACCCACTGATATCAACAATTAGACAATGGGACTACCAATAACTGTTTTTCCATCCATAACAAGGAACTTTTAGCATCATAGTTCTGTTTTATCATATGGCATATTTAGGTAAATCTTCATTTAGCTATCACCAGGAATCCAAAACTCCTACTAAATGTCTTCAAGAAGTTTTAGGAATCAGTGTACAGGTATGTCTTCAGACAGAACCACATGAATCCACCCTCCATGGAAAATAGGAAATATACATTCATTAGGTTTGTAATTTACTGGTAATTGGCCTCCCCTAAAGTATACTGCCAAAAATGAAATGAATACAATCATTTCCAAACATTTTGGATAAGTAATACCAAAATTTAGAAAAAGAATGTTCATACCTTCTATATATCATCTATACACGTTTTGAAACAGTCATGTGAAATACCAATTTCAAAGAAAAACAAAAATACTCATATAAAAAGGAAACACTTTATTTCACTGATAAGATTAAGCATGATCCAATGATAAGTTAAAGATCTATAGATAGACTAGAAAGAGTGACATTTAGAGAAACTTGTTTAGGACCAGGGAAAAGAGAGCTGCATGAAATACCATTATGTTTCAGTCATTCAGATAGTTTTCTTTCTAATGTACGATGGCCTTCACACTTTCCTTCATTTCCTCATTCATTCAGATATTTATTGAGCACCATATGCAAGACTCTTTTCTAGGATCTTTGCATAAGATACAAACAAAACATGAGTTTGGCTCTCAAGGTGCTCAGAGTCTGGTGGTAGAGGGTAGGAGGATAACATAGACAAGAAAACCAAATAAATGCAATATAGCAGAATAAGTAGTAAGTGCATTTATGATAGCTTCCAAGCACTCTGGTGACATAAAATAGAAAGTGACCAACTCTATTTAGATGGGCCAAAGAAGGCTTCACAGAAGGAGATACCTGAGCTGCATCTTGAAGGCTGTTCGGTAGGGAGAAAACAGG
Source organism: Tapirus indicus (assembly GCA_031878705.1). Taxonomy (NCBI): domain Eukaryota; kingdom Metazoa; phylum Chordata; class Mammalia; order Perissodactyla; family Tapiridae; genus Tapirus; species Tapirus indicus. Next base: position 34,140,556 of record CM062935.1, read on the forward strand.
GGTGAAAGAATTGAAAACAGAAGTCTCTCTACTCTGACCATTACTACTACCAAATATGCCTCTTTTGGATCTATGGAAACGAGTAAGGGTTGGGGGTCCTCATGAGGGCCTCTCCCTTTCCCAGTCTTTTAGGGCAGTGGTGGTGGCAGGATGGTTTCCAAGTTTGAGAAACTCCCTGCTCCAGTATTCTGTTCCACTATTTCAACCAACACTCTGGCTCTGTAATAAATTCATAAAAAGTCTTCATAGTAATTTTAGAAGAACTTTCTCAAATGTTTGAGAGAAAAGAAGAAACATTTCTTCTATTGTAATTCCCTTGGAATTCTAGATGAACATCACCTAGCAACTTCTTATATCATTATGGGATCGATAGCATCTTAAGATTTTGTGAGTGGAAACATTCTGCATAAATATGCAGCAAGATCTAAAAATTTTATGTAAGTTTCAGGTACCAGTGCCAAAAACTACACAGTATTTATAAGAAGTGTGTGCATTTAAACTGCCTTATTCATTCATTATTAATTTATTCATTCACTTTTCATTTATTCCTTACTCACACCATAGTGTGACAAGAATAATATTAGCTATGTATGGAAAATAGAGGGATTCCCTTAATCACAATTAAGTCTAGTTCCTACTCATTCCTGTTCCTTCTTTTTCACTACTTGCTAAGCTTCATGTATTCACTTCAACATACTGGCAGTAAAAACTTCCTTTGATTACCATTTTGTTTAAGTGAATCATATACTGGTTGGATATAAATGGTTATACGTTGCTTATACTGCTTGATATCATGCTAAAATAAAAACAGAAAATTTAACATTTTTCATAGATATTTTGACTTAACTATCCAGTTGACTTTTAAGTTGCAGGCACCTTAATTATTTTTCATTATATATGAAGGCATAAGATTTATAACAAAGTCATTTAAAGTTGTTAAAATACAAAGGCAGTAGAGAAAAATGAGGACTCTGTCAAAGTATTAAAAAGGGCAGGATTTTTAATAGCATATTGCAAGAAAAAAAACAACATGAAAAACATTCATGTTATACAGATCCAGGTCAAATATCACCTAGATTGGGCATAAGTGAACTGCTGCCTGAAGGTAGTTCTATTCGTAGCTCAGTACATTGGGTAAACAGTTAAGATTGTGCGCAAAGTGGGCAACTTAGAAACCAAACTAAGCAACTCATCATCAGACTCCCACTTAAGGCACTCTTGTGTTAAAGATATCTTTAAGTAACAGTTTATCTGTCTTGTTGATAGGAAACTTCATAATAGGAAATAACAATACAGATTAAACTATTTCCTCCTAAAATTCCATTCAAAATGGTTCCATCTAATGTGCTTTATTTATACTCCCACAAGAAGGTCAGAAGCTCAGGTCTAACAAGACAGAGGACTATTTCCTAGGGAAAATAGTCTCAGTAAGAGGTAAATTTGTGGTGTCATACAGAAACTCTTTAATAAATACAAGTAATTATAAAGAGAGGTAAATCAATATGTGTTCTACTTAAGGGAATATTCTGTAATCCTTCTCCTTGACCACTACTTTATAACGGGGATTCTTCTGCTTGGCAGCTCCTTCTGTAACTCAGCCTTCTAATGCAACAGTGTTTCAGATCCCAAACTCTTTTCCTATACTTGACAACAAATTGTGAGAAGAATTTGGGGAGGAGCTGCAGGTCTTGGTGCATGATTTACAGCCGAAAACGTAACCGAATATGCAGATATATATATATGTATACACATATATATGTGTGTATATATATTAAATTTGGCAACACTATTCAAAAAGTTTTTCTGAAAATGTCTATTTATAGAATAGCCACCATTTATCAGCATTTGGACATAGAAAAACTGTGGCATAGAATTTCTGAGTTATTTTATGTTCTGTTATGCTTTATTTATTTATTTTTAAACCTTTTTGTTTTTTTGAGGAAGATTGGCCCTGAGCTAATATCTGTTGCCAATCTTCCTCCTTTCTTCCTTTTTTTTTTGCTCCCCATAGATAGCTGTATGTCATAGTTGTACAGCCTTCTAATTGCTCTATGTGGGACGCTGCCTCAACGTGGCTTGATGAATGGTGTGTAGTTCCACACCCAGGATCCAAACTGGTGAACCCCAGGCTGCCAAAGTGGAGCATGCAAACTTAACTGCTACCCCACCAGGCCAGCCCCCATTATTTATTTTCTGTGATTATCTGGCATTGTTCTAACATCTAGAAAAAAGTTGTTGCTTTGTGATTCACTGTTACAAGCTACTGATTTCATTTCAAATAATACTGTATTTCACACAATATGAGGGCACCCTTTTATCAGTTCTCTGGATGAGGCAAAAATAAAAACTTTATATCTTAATAAATCTTATATTGTATCTGAATAAACACTGAAGACACTTTTCAAGGATAGTGATCTTAAAAAATGTAATTATTACACATTTTATCACAATTGAAGGTAACTGTAATTTTAAAACAATATAAAATTTTTTTGTACTTCTTTCGTATTTCTAATTTCATTTATTAAAAATGAAATGTTTTTATTCTCAACTTCAGATTACAGGTTAAGATCAGCTGACAAAGGGTGGGTTTTCTGCCTTGTCATAGAATCCTTAGCATTCTGAAGTAAATAAAATAGTCACAGCACGAGGTGAACAGGCTCTCGTCAACCTTCTAAGACACAGTTTGCCCCAGTCGCTTACAGAGCTAGAGTTTCACTGACCTCCTTATTCTTAGATCTGAGTCCTTCTTCCATCCATAATTTCATCCCTACTTTACTCTCAATCTCACTTTGATTATTACTCTGATCCCGAGATGACCCGGGATTTATCAAACCATCATGTCTCCTTTGCTTACACCTCTTTGTAGTTGAACTTTTGACATGAATGACAAGAGGGAAATGTCCCCCTATAACTGAAGTTCCTCTTTGCCTTCACACATTATATCACTCCTTTTAATACAAATTTTTGTGGGAGAGAAAGATCATATTACTTTCCACAGTGGAGTCCATTAAGAAAAATGTAAAACAACATTGGAAACTAAATAATCCTATGAGAATCTATTATCAACATGTATTTCTTACGATAATGATCACAATAACTATAAGAAAAATTCTCCAAATTATATCCTTTCTATAATGTTCTCTGTGCGTGTGTCAATTTAAAATATTTATGCCAATAAACAATTATTGACAGTTGTGTCAACAATAGTTTTTAAAAGATTATAAGAATCCCTATGAAAACTTTTCTGGCTTCTATATTAGGCATTACCCATGGTTTAATTTTTCTCATGTTTTTAGATGTTATGTTTGTCTAATGCATAATAATTTTGTTTTATACAGTGACTCTCTCTCAAGTATTTTTTAAAAATCTATACTTTCATCTCTAAAACATACCTATGAAATCTGTCAGTACTAGTCCCCATTTCATATGTTCTAAAGTATGAAGAAGATAAAAGGCTACATATCTGTTAGTGGTAGGATCTGGTGAAGCCTAGATAGTTAAGCCCTGGGATTAAAACCTTTTTACATTTCTGCAAATTGAATAATTGTTTAAAAAACATATGTGGGGGCCTGCCTGGTGGCATAGCAGTTAAGTTCACGTGCTCCGCTTAGACGACCTGGGGTTCACAGGTTCGGATCCCGGGCGCGCACAGACATGTCAAGCCACGCTGTGGCAGTGTCCCATATAAAGCAGAGGAGGATGGGCACAGATGTTGGCCCAGGGCCAGTCCTCCTCAGCGAAAAAGAGGAGGATTGGCAACGAATGTTAGCTCAGGGCTGGTCTTCCTCACACACACACACACAAAATGTGAAGGGTCAATGAATATATTCCCATCAAAGGGTAATCTTTTGAAAGTGTTTAACAAAGACAACTGATTCTTAGCTTTGTAGAATTGACCATTCAACCATTCATTATTAAAAATATTAAACAAATATTTATTGAACGCCAGCACGTTCATGTACAGTGCTAAGTAGTAGAAGTAGTAGCTAGTATCATTTACTAATTAACTGACCATTAGTTAAATCTATTACTTTCACTCATTAACTATTATTTGAATTGATAAGTATAGAAAAGCTAAGGAAACAGATCAAGTAATGCTATGTAATTAAAAATAAAGAGAGAATAATGGACCAGCATGTATTTGGTACATGTACATGCAGCTCAAAAGCATTTAAGATATCAGCACCAAAGCAAAACTAAGACAGCTTAAGTACTGTCTTAAGTACTGTGACCATAATAATGCCGCACTTTCAAGATCATGGGACATTAATTTTAAAGATTGTAGGACTATCACATTCTAACACATAATTTTGGGAAAGCACAGTATTCAACGAGAAAACAGAACTAAAGGGGAAAACTGGAAATAAATTACTTTGGTTATTACACACTCAAAAGTATTAAATTATAGAGGCACAAAATAACTCAGAAAAGAATAAACCAACAAAAATATAACAAATTGAAAATAAAATTGCTCTTTAGAAAGTCTAAAATGACTGTCATGTTGTCACATCCTATGGGATTTTCATCCAATGGGACTTACTGGCTCCCTGAGCAGCATTCTACAGAATTGACTACTCTTTCAGTCTGAAAGCATTATCTTCTCTTGACTTCCATTAGATCACATTCTTGTAGTTTTCCTCATATTTCTCTGGCATCTCCTCATCCACCCTCTTGGCTGACTTTACCTTTTCTGTCAAATTTCTACCTTTAACATCTTTAACGCATCCTTTGAGTTCAATCCTGGGCCCCCTTCTCTCATTATGCTTTCCCCTAGATGATTAATTCCATTTCCAGTTTTAAAAACCATATACATTCACTTAAATTTATTATTGAGTGCAGACCTCTCATTTGAGTTTCAGAGTTGATAACTGTCTGCTTGACATCACCACTAGAATATCTCACAGACCTCTCAAACTGTACTATTTCTTTCCCACAGAAATCTGCTTCTCTTATCTCCCCTCTCTTAATAAATGACAGCATCGGACACATAGTTGCTCAAACCAAAAATCTGGACATTCTCTTTTATTCCTTATTTTCCCTTACTGTATGCCTCCTCTCATCCAATCATCATCAAATTCTATTGACTCTACCTCTAAAATAGATCTTGTATCTATCCATTTCTCTCAATCCTATTCCAAGCCACTTTTACTCTTGTCCTCAAAACATTATTCATAAAGCAGCCAGGATTATCTTTTAAAAATATATGTTGGGTCATGTCACTACCCTCCTCAAAACCCTTCAATGTCTTCTCACTGCAGTTACAATAAAATACAAACATATAGCACGACCTCGAAGGGTCTGCAGGTCTCTCCAACTTTATCAAAAGCCACACTCCCAGTTGACCGCTAGGCTGAAGCCACACTGGTTTGTTTCTCAAACAGGCCAAACTCTTCTCTGCCTCATGGTCTTTTGTCCTGACTGATATCTCCTTTCTAAGGATTCAGCCTAAAAGGCTTTTCTTGGCCATCCAATCTAAAGTAGGAGGCCATTTTTATTCTTTCTCATGGTATCCTTTTCTTTTTCTTCATATTATTCCAAAGATATATTTATAAATGTATTTGTTTATGTTTTATTCTCTCCTCACTTCTACTCAACTGAATCCTCTATTACAACAAAGATTATCTCTGTTTTATTCACCACTGCACACTCTCTCCCTACCCAGTGCCTAATACTCAGGAGATGTATAATCTTGTTGAGTTAATGTAACAAAATAAAATATAATTTTGCTGTGAGTTTCCAGTTTTGAACTAGTTTAAAATCTAGTTCTGATGCTGGTCCTGATATCAGTTCCCCTACATTAAACCCAGCATATATGGGGTTAAAACCAAAAGCACCCATCTCCTTTCCCTGCTTCTCTAAGTTACATTCATATATAAGTATTGGTTTTTTAAACCTTTGTATCCCTGAACTTCACAGGTAGAAGTTACAAATTGTTAAAAGCCCAGGTGGCCTCATGCTGTGCTCACACTGAAGTTTTGGCAATTACCAGTTCTTGAGGTTTGTTGCAGGGAAACTGATACGCAGAGAATATCAAGAAACTGAAGCTTCCCAGACCCCAGCTGCTTGGCTTCCTGGCACCAGAATCCACCCTCCACCACAGAGGCAGACAACCAAGGACATCCATCTGCAGATTCTCTTATCTTGCCACCCTCCTCCCTGCAAGCAGCCTCACAAGGCCAAACACAGGCTGGTGGGAAAGTGGCAACCAGCAAGGCCACAGGCTCCCCCTCCTTACAAGCAGCTACATTCCTCACAACCTTTAAAACTCCTTGCCTCTCACCTTTCAGGGAGATGAGACAAATTTGAGGGCTCAATCTTGTCTCCTGGCTGATGTCACCCGAAATAAAAACACTTTCCTTGCCATAAGCCTGGCATTCCAGTTTTTATTTGGCCCCTCTTGTATGGCAGGTAAAGAACCTGTGTGTGTGCCTGGTAATAGTTCCTCATGTTAAGTAGCATAATATCAAACATCCAGAGGAAGGATTTCTTAAGTTTTAAAGGCTATAATAGGAGTTTTCTTTGAACAGACATGTGATTGCAAAGTCAATTAATTTACTCCCTATCCAAAGAATGTCTAAGTCAGAGCAGCATTTTGCCCATACATATTGAACTGAGCTCCTTACAAGCCATTTAAAACATTAGGATATATTTGCTTCAGGTTGTAGCAATTGTCACTGGCCTCAAAAGGTCAATTTTAGTGAAAGGAGTAGAACTTGGAGTAGAAAAAGAAATGGGAAGCAGCCTGTCACTGTACAAAGGCCAGATGGAAAGGCCCTGGGTGCTGCATTTCCACACAATAACCCAAAAGTCTACAGGCAAATGTGAGCATTCTGAATTTTATGGAAGGATTCTGGCTATAATAAAGAAAAAAAGAGGTATGTGTATGTGGGATCAGGAGAGGAATAAATCCTTTGCATAAAAACCATTTTTGAATTTAAAAGAATCTCCTTTAATTTTCTTCCACAATAGTCTCACTCAAACTATAGGACTCTCATTCAAAGGCCCAGTGAAATTCCAAGGTACAGTAGAGGCGATAGATACAATTTAATATTCTATACAGTGCAGAATTTCTACCTACAAACTCTTCTCTGAACACTTACAGTGATGGTGAATTGCAGTTTTGATGAGTAAATAATTATTCTTAGTATAACATCAAAACAGCTTTCAAAAATTGGTTCTAGTTGTGCCTTCTGTAATGATACAGAAAAAGTCCTCTTCCAGAGAGAAGCCTTGAACTATTTAAAAGACAGCTATTACTTTCTTCCACAGCCTTCTGTTTTCCACATCTCGTCTCTGTCCTTCTGTCTTTTTTTCTTTGTGGCTATACCTATACTAAATATCTGCAGGTCACTTGGACTGTTAGTCTGTCTGGTATTATACTTAGAGTTCTACACCACTTCCCTTCATAATTTACCTGCATCTTTCTTTGTATTTCACTCTATTTCTCCTTCATTCTTTGGTATTTCAAAATATGTACTTATCAGAAGCTCCCTCAGCCTAAAATGGTTTCCTATATATCCTCCTCCCTCACTTTTTAAAGATTAGAATCAAGTCCATTATTATACTAGTCAAAATTGTATTTTTAAGCCTCTCCCACTCCTCTTAAGTCTAATTATTGAGTCAAAATCAGTATAATTGTAACTTGAACATATTCCCAGTTTCTGCCTTTCAGATAGATATGCAAGAAATTTAATTCCTCCTCTATGAGACAGTGTTTCAGATATTTCATTTATTGAACCAGTATTTTTTTAGGCACTTTCTACCTTAAGTACCTCAGATGCATCAGTACACAAAACAAAGATCCTTGCCCCTCAAAGCTCACATTTTTGCAGGCAGAGACAGTCAATAAACAATAAACATAAAAATCAGTAAATGACACAGTAAATTAAAAGATGATAAGTGTTATTGAAAAGAAACAGTAAGGTAGTAGATTAAAGAGGGTCAAGAGTGATTGGAGGTGACAGGCAGGGTGGCCCTCAGCAAGGTGATATGTTTGAGCAAAGTTTTGCAGATGGTTCTGTTGTCCCTCCGAGCCTAATGCCTTCCCTTCCTTTATTTTATTATTATCTCCTTCCTGCAGATTTATTTAGTGCCTACAATGTGTGAGGTACTATAATAGGTCCTGGAGACTCAAAGTATCCCTGAGAGACTATTTCCATTATTAGCTCATGGTCTAGTGGGAGCAGCTGTGACACAGACATCCATAAGAGTTGAGTGTTACAATGAAGGTATGGATACAGACCTCGGAATTGGGAGGTACTGTTGTTGAACTCTAAGAAAATATGGTCTCCTTCTCCCTAGATTTCTAATACTTGTTCTTCATCAGTTCTTTGTTGTTCAAATGAGTCCAGAGGGGCGGTTATCCTAATCATCCTGAAAAAGACTTCGGCAAATGTTCAGATACTTAAAGCTTTCTAACTACACCATTTTACTTCTCTAATAGTTTTATGATCTGTTTTTAAGAAAGCATCTTATCCTCTTGACTGTACTAAATCCAAAAATTATATAACTTATTTTTCTTTTCAGTTTCACTTAGATGCTCTGCACTTGGCTTTCCTTGTCAAGTTCATGGAATTTCATGTCCATTTAAAAATCTTTTCATCAAATGGTTTCTCTTCCTCATTTTTTCTTTCCATATCTGTTTATATTAAGGAAGATGTACTATTTGCTGATATTTCAGTCTCAAATTTCATCCCTCCAAGTCTCAGTTTTCCCTCTAAAATTATAATTACCTCTTCATGTTCAAATTTCAGTTTTTCCTTATTTATTACCCTATAGGACTTCCCTGTGGTATCCAGTTCCTGTTATTTACTTCAACAAATCACTGAGCACCTTTCTCCATTGTGGTTTTTCTTGTTATGTCATACTGATACCTACCACAGAAAGTATTCTTCAATTTTAAATAGACCTTTTTCTCCTTACTTCTCATATTTCAGTTTAAAGAGAATTATGTAAAGGTCAGTCAATTCCTACCAAACATATTTTCCCACGTCTCATGAAATGTACTGTATCTCTGGCCATGAATTCTTCATAGCAATATCATAATTTGATGATTATTTAACACAAAAATCACTTGTTGGAAGAGGGCTTTAAAACTTGCACCTTCCTCCCTAAAGACCCTGTGACACATTTATGCAGTGAGCTGCTATCACTGATGAGAAGGTATCATACTTCTATGAAGAAAAAAAGTGGGGGTAGGCTCAGAACCTCAAGACCATGATATAGGCAGTCAAATATTATTTATTATCATTATTTAACCATTTAATATTACTATTATATTATTTGATTCCCCCCACAAAAACATTAGCCACTCCACTTACAAATTTTACACTGGATTTTATAATTTAAAAACTTATTTTAAATTTCACCTCTCATGTCCCCTCTGGTAAAACCTGCCAGTTCCTGTTTGCTAGCTTTGCATCTAGACAAAGACCATGGTCATCCATGAGGGCAAGATGGGCTGGGTCTGGCAGAAACGGTCCAGCAGGCCCAGCTCTTCTTCCTCTTCAGACAGAGAGACTATGCAACATACAGCCTCCATCTCTTCTTTTGGGTCCTTGGCAGATATTTCAAGTCTCGTACATCAAAAGTCAGTCTGTTTTTTATTCTGAGACTATCATTAACTGGATATCTTTTTAACAGATGTGTGATTTTAGGCAAGACAATCTCTCCGTCCCTTGATTTCTTTCTAAAAAGAGGTCAGATAACTTTTCTGTCTATACAAGGTCACTGAGCTTCCTTCCAGCCTTAATGGTTTGCAGTTTTAAATTTTCTGCTTTGTTCCATACAGCACTAAGACAGTCCCCACTCTCCATCCCCCCTTGAAAGGAACAGGAATACATGTAACTGTCTGGAGGCTGGGTCTCCTTACTCCTTGGGGCATCCTCCAAATAGCCTGGTCAGTTGTTTACTTATCCTTACTCAGGAGACATGAAGGCCCAGTGATTAATGATGTGAACTCCGGAATGAAACAGGCTGAGTCTATATCCCAGCACTTCCATTTCCTAGCTGTATGACCTTGGGCAATTAAACTTTGTATGCCTTAGTTTTTTCATCCATAAATGGGAGATAAAAATAGTAATGACCTTATAGGTTATTGTGAGAATTATCTCATTTAATAGTGAATATGAAGCTCAGAAATGCCAAATTATCAGCTGAATATACTCCCTTCTCCAATTAAGACTTCCACTCTTGAAGTATTGCTAATCTTAGGCTGGTTTTAGGATGAAAATAAACTGGTGGAATGGATTTATCTTTCAGAGATACTTTTATTTTCAAATAATATCCTTAACTAATTGGTGAAATTTCAGGCAGTGTTAAAAGTGATTTTTAAAGATATCTAGGCAAATTTATGGGGGGTTTATAATTTGGAACTGGGAAATTTTCTCACACACAAACAAGCCTCTCCTAAGATTCTTCTCTGGGCTCAGTTCTCCTGAGTTCTAGCTTTGTTATAGCTATTCTCTTTCCTCTAAAATTGAACATAAATTTGCTAAAAAGGCCAAGTAATTTTTTTTTAAATCAGGTGTTCTAGAGATGGAGGTTGAGGGTTTGAGGCCAATCTTTCAGTCGGTCATTTGTATGTTTGAGACATCTGTGCATATATATATATATATATATTTTTTTTTTGTGGGGAAGACCAGCCCTGAGCTAACATCTGTTGCCAATCTTCCCCTTTTTTGCTGAGGAAGACTGGCCCTGAGCTAACATCCGTGCCCATCTTCCTCCACTTTATATGGGACGCCGCCACGGCATGGCTGACAGGCAGTGCGCGTCCGCGGGCGCCTGGGATCCGAACTCGCGAACCCCGGGCTGCCAAGCGCGGACTAAACCGCTGTGCCACCGGGCGGCCCCTGTGCATATATTTTTAATATATTAAAAGTTTATTAACACCGTCCATAGAAATTTAACAGCAGCCTCTGTGCAACACTCCTCTGAGGCAGAGGGAGAACACCATACACAAATATTACTCATTAATATAACAGCATCATGTTAGACAAGACAATTCTCGATTAAGTAAAATCAAGCTTAACAAAGCAGCCATCTCAAGGTGAATAATTCCACTTTAGGAATTAAGTTTATCACCTGGTTTGCATTTTTTACTTCATGACTATAATGTGAGCATTACAAAGATTATTAAAATGTAACATGTATTTACAAAAGTTCAGAATTTTCCCATAACATTATATATATAGACAGGTTCACGATATAGGATACTGTATACTATAGTTATATATATTTTAATGTAAGTCCATATGTGAATAACTGCTCACAGGTTTTATTTTATTCAAGTGGCCAGATGGACTCAGGATAAATTTATGTCCCCAAGTGATTTTATGTTTTATCTAGCATTTTCATGTGGGTGGAATGGGAGGCAGAGGGTCCTTCTGCATCAACTGCATCAACTACTTCTACCATATAGACTGTGAAACAACTTTGTAGACGCAGGAAGTGTCAACTTAAAATACTCAAACTATTGGCTTTGCCTCTTCCCCTGCTCAACTGAGAAGTAGCTATAGTGACTCTCTATATAAGTCACCAAAGTTAGAATGCTTCAGACGTAGTTTCTAATAGCTTAAGTGCTTCAATTATTTTATTTAGCGTAATTAAAATAAAAAGTACAGTTTCTAGTTGCATGAAAAATAATTCTTTTAGAACTTATGCTGAAAATTCAATTGCTTTTGCATGGTCCTAGAGAGTTAAGTTGCTCTCTTGACTTAGACAGAGTCCATATGATCATTTAAACAAGTTTCTGCATTTGGACCATAATATTTTTATGAGATATTATGTAAATAATAGTTTAAGAAATTTACTATTTTAAAAATCCTTTCACACATCTTTTCTAATAAAATTTTTTATGAATATAATAATAGCCATTATTGCATAATGAAGTTTTGTGGTATTAAAAATTGTATGTAATTTTCTACTCCCAAAATTAATTTGTTTCTGGTAAAAGAACCAGATAATTCTCTTATATTAAGTGTGTTACTACTATAAATGTGTTCTATTTCTAGGCCTGATAAATAATTTTGTATTTGGGGGATTGGGAAGAATGATAATATCTTGAAGACTTGAAAATGTCTTGAGAAGTTACCGGTATAATCTCTGCCTATAAGTACAACTTTACCTGAAGGCAATCAATACACATGTCTTCTAAATATTTGGGAAAGATGAGTCCCAATCTCCTGTACTACCAGGATCATGGAAGTGTTAAAGTGGAGACATTATACTTTACATTTCATTCCATACTTATTCCTAGTAAACTGAAAAAATGTACTGTGAGTCGTATCTCTCGTATATAATACCACTTCACAGGTGTTATAGTTGAATTGTGTTCCCTCAAAATTCATATGTTGAAGTCCTAACCCCTAGTACCTCAGCATGTAATTGTATTTGAAGATAAGGTCTTTAAAGAGGTAATTAAGTTAAAATGAGGCTCTTAGGGTGGGGCCCTAATCCATTATGACTGGTGTCCTTATAAGAAGAAATTTGGACATACCAAGAGACACTGGGGATGTGCATGCACAGAGAAAAGATCACGTGAATAGCCAGCAAGAGGGTGGCCACCTACAAGTCAAGGACTTCCAGCCTCCAGAACTGTGAGAAAATAAATGTCTGTTGTTTAAGTCACCCAGTCTACAGTATTTTATTATGGCAGCCCTAGCAAAGTATACATGCTTTGAGATAAATTAAGCCTCCTATAATCTCTAACTTTACAGTGCTTTCAAAAGCTTTCACCAGTCTCTTTTCTAAAAATTTAAGTAATTTATTTAATATTACTTAGATCTATTCTAAAAATTTTTAACATCTTATACAATTTTTCTGTCTCAATAGACCATGTTTCTTTGTATAATAAAAATACAGCAGTAAAGGGAATTTCCATAAATCAAATGGTATTTTCTAATTACTTCTGCTGTTTTAAAAATTGGTGTTTCTATATTAGTGGTGGATATTAGGCTTCCAGTTTAAACAAAGGTAAATTATTTATATAGTCTCATAAAACACACTTGTCAGCACATTTTTATATACATAAGATTTAAGTTTCTTAAGGACAGAAATTGTATTTTATTGATATTATTCAAATTCCCAGGGCCTATCACAATGATCAGGGCCTAGCTTACTGATTTTCTTCTTAGGATACTATTTTATCTAAATAAATTCTGATAAAGGAGCTCTTCATTATCAATAGGCATACTCTAATTCTTATTTCATTATTCTTTTAAAGAAAAGATTTTAAAATTAAAACTGCTAATACTACAGCTTCTGTAGTAAACATGAATGAATCATCTGACTACTACTACTGTGGATTGTGGCTTTTGGAACTGATTTTTCTTCATTAACATTCTAAATCATTACTTATAAATTACATCTTTTTTATATTTAAGAAGCTCTACAAAATGCAATTATAACTTATCCAATTCACCAAAGTAAATGGATGTCTTGAACACATCTTTTATACCTCCACTAATTAGGAAGCAAATCAAAAGTGAATATGTGTTTCTCACTTCCATCATCTGAAGTGTTCAGTATTAGAAGCCTGGCTAATTTTTAAAGCACTTAATCCTTTAAAAATTAACTGTGTCATTTTCTAGTTGTTTAATTAAATATAATAGAAATGTAAAACCTTGCATTTCTAAAATGTCTCAATCCAATATCATCATAAACCTGTGATGTTGAATTCTTTATGTCCCTCAATTGTTCATTTGCTTTCATGACCATCTCTTTCTCCTAGACATCACTAATGACATATAATAAATTGAAGTGAGTTAATGCTTATTTTAAGAATATTTTGAGAATTTTGTGAAAGTTCTGGAAGAATATAGAAACCTTAAATATTGTTACTAAATTAGGGTTGGAAAGTACTGATCTACCTAGCAATTTAAAATTCTCATAAATCTAAGTATGTATTTATGGTCCTAAACCTATAACGTATAAAAAAAATAAAACAAAGTAAATATATCTAATTATGTTCTTGAAATTATTTCAAAAATTAATTCTTATGCTATGATTAAAACTTTGTTTCAGTACACATTGGCATAGTTTTAAGATAAAAACAAGAATCGATACTGGTACCAACTTAGATTTAAAAATACATACGGTGAATATTTCTTCTTTCCAATTTCCAGGCCCCATGCCCTGGCCCCAGCCCTCTTTATCTTGTGTCTGGATCCTTTCATAAATCGCTCATTGGCTTTCCTGCCTCCAGTCCCTTCCTTTCAATCCATCCTGGACATTTTTGCCAGGTTTATTTTCCTAGAATAGATTTTTTATCAAGTCTCTTTCTAAGGAAAACAACAGAGAAACAAACTCACAGTAAGTTGATAGGATAAAATCTAACCTACCAATCTTGGAATTCAGGGCTTCCAATCAAAAGACCTTCCCAATTTTATTCCCACTTTTCAAACACATTAAGCTGCTTTTTTTTTTTTTGGTGGGGAAGACCAACCCTGAGCTAACATCTGTTGCTAATCCTCGCCTTTTTGCGGAGGAAGACTGACCCTGGGCTAACATCCGTGCCCATCTTCCTCCACTTTATATGGGACGCCGCCACGGCATGGCTGACAGGCAGTGCATCGGCAGGCGCCCGGGATCTGAACTCGCGAACCCCGGGCTGCCAAGCGCGAACTAAACCGCTGCGCCACCGGGCAGCCCCAAACAAACACATTAAGCTTTAATCAATCTTTGCTACTCTATTCACTGCCCCCCAGTGCACCTCTTGGCTTCTCATTTATTATTTTCTTTTATGTGGGTCCATTAGTAGGAATGCATCTTCCTGTCCAAAACCTCCTGTCTGCTATGCCAGAGAGAAGTGCTACCTTGGCTGTTCCTTTATCCTGAGGCTGGAAGCTATTTCATTCCCCATACTCTTAGCCTCTGTACCCTCAGCATCATGATATAGCTTCTAGTGTGATTCTGAATATTGCCCTTTCTAGGTGATTTCTCTTGTCATGCCCCACCCCCTTCACCAAGTAGGATCCAGGTGCATCACCTTCCTCTTTACAGCACACTTTAGACGCGAGTCCGAGTCCTCAGGAAGGGGGCCCAGCTCTACAGCATCTCCAGGACCATCCAGTTCAAATTTCCTTCCTCCTAACCCTAGGCTTATGAATCCAAGGTCCCAGCAGCCTTGCAAATACAGAGCCTGTTAAAGACACTACTGTGTGCTGGTCACAGAATCCTCTCCTGCATCTTTGCTTATTGATATACCGTCCATCCTTCAAGATTCAGTTTAATTCTGTCAATTCTCTGAATCCCCTGGACCATGATGATGCCTTCTTACTCTGAAATCTCTTTATCTCATTCACTCTTTGGGTACTTATCATAGTCTACCTGCATTATTACTGAACTTTTCTTATGAGAAATTGAACTTCTCTTATGAGAAATCACTCATTGTTAATATCACTCATGCTAATATCAGAAATACTGGTATTAGCATATTAAATATTAGGAAGTAATGCCAATTGTTGGCATGGATGTTGGGATATAGAAACTTTTATGCACTGCTGGTGGGAAAGTAGACTAGAGCAGGCAATCTGGTTAAGAAGCTGGCAGAACCTGGCCAAATTCATTAGACACACACTGAACAACTTGATAAATCTAGTTCTGGGTATATATAGATATATGTAAAATAAATTCTCACCCAGGCTCATAGGGAGAGATATATGAGGATATTCATCTCAGTGTTATTTGTGGTGGTAGGAGTTGGAGTATATCTGGATGTCCAGCATTAGAAGAACAGAGAGGAAAAATGTGGTAAATGCATACCATGGAGTACTATACAGCAATTGGAAATATAGGACTAAATGTACACACAGATGCTCTGAAAACTGTAATACTCAATGAGAAAAGTAAAAAGAGTGTAAATTTAAAATGCATACATAAATACACATATGTATATACAAAACAATAATGCACATTTTACAAGAGCATATACATACACTGAATGTACACATTAAACATATTAAAATAATCATTCTAACAAATGGAGAGAGGAAAATGGGGATTAAAAGGGATTAAATAAGTGAGGGGAGAAAGTGAGACTCTTCTCTCAGTGTGGACCTGTGTGACCCCTCTCCACTCCTTATCCTGTTTCTCTAAGTGTTTCCTAAGTGCTGCCTCCTTTCAACCACTCCACAGTGTGATTACACATTAAGTGTCTCTACAGCTAGGTCATAAGCCACATGATGGTGGGTACCATGTGTCTGTCTTATTTCACTGCTGTATCCTCAGTCCCTGGTCCTGTTTGCACACAGTAGGTATTCAAGGAATATTTGTTGAAGGAATGAATGAATGCACAATTTTATATTGAGTTGATTCACTCGAAAAGAAAGGAAACGAAAAGCTGAACTTAAGATCTTGAAAAAAAATTTCACATGGCCCTTTTCAGTGTTAAACTCCAGATTTCAATCTCCAGAAAGATAAGTCCTTCTATTTCATTGAAGTGAAGTAAATAGAGCAGCAATTTTGTTTTCAATGATACTCATATGTGGCACTAACTGAACCACTTTTGTATCAGATAAATGGAGGGAATAAAGATTTTTATCTTTAGCTTTTTTATATCAGAAAGATAAAGAGACACTATTGTTCAAATAGCAAGAAATGTTTTTCTCTTTTAAAATTTAAAGTATGCATATGATAATTTTCCTGTCAAAACAGGATTTTTAGGCTCTCTTATATTGGAACTTCTTAGTCACAAATGCTATTAGGGAGTTTTCCTTCAGTTTGTAATGTTAACATTACAAAATGATTCAGAATAGCACTTTACCTACCCATTTCATAGAGTACGCATTTTCACAGTATTTCACTTAGCAGTAAATAATGCACCACCAGAGAGATACTATATTGTACTGAACAAATGACCCTGTCCTTTCAATGCACATACTGTTCATCCTTGATTTTCCCAACAGAATTCATAAATGTCCATTCACCACTGCCTGCAATTAAAAGAACTCTTACTAATGAATTAACTTGTCAAAAAAAGAACCTTTTAACTGCATCAGCACCCTAGTTTCTCTTTTGCAGTAAAACTACATTTTTGGGAGATTCATACATATTATAGTGAAAATTTTCACTTGGCTTAATTCTTCTGGGAGCAGACATTTTTCAAGGATAACTGCTCTTCTTGGGAAATGAATTTACTTTCCAAGACACAGGATAATGTACTTAAACAGAATTTTGCCATAGGGCTATACTGATCAGCTCTAAACTAACAAATCTTCATTGCACCATTTGATTGCTTATTATTATTATTTTTGTGTGTGTGTGTGTGTGTGTGTGTGTGTGTGTGTGTGTGTCTGTGTGAGGAAGACTAGCCCTGAGCTAACATCCGTTGCCAATCCTCCTCTTTTTTGCTAAGGAAGACTGGCCCTGGGCTAACATCTGTGCCCATCTTCCTCTACTTTATATGGGACGCTGCCACAGCATGGCTGACAAGCACTGCATTGGCAGGCGCCGGGGATCCGAACCAACGAACCCCGGGCTGCCAAGCGCGGACTAAACCGCTGTGCCACCGGGCTGGCCCCTGATAGCTTATTACTAACAGATTAGAAATAGCCAAATATTATAGGGTCAAAGACTGGTTAATGCCAGATAATTTGCACTTAGATAATAGTTTCTTTGGAACGGATAAAGCTTCTAAATAATCTCTTTTGGTTTTTAAGTCATGTGTTATTTTCAATACACTTCCTTCTAAACCTCTTTGTCTTTTGGTGTTAAGCTCAATTGTTTCTTGGAAAAGCACACTATTCACTCTGTACGCATAGTGCCTCACTTTACTAAATCGGATCTGATAAGCCAGGGTCCTGAGACCCCTGTATATGAAATAGGTGAAATAGAAGAAGATTGCTTTCACCACAAAAATACTTATTAGTAGAGTATGCTAAGCCATAAAAATGAGAATTTACAAACAAACAGCTACATTTTTTTGCAGAAGTCTATTCATATCATGGGCAGGAGCCATAGCACAATCTTTACAAAAATAAGACTTGAAATAATAGGCTTGATTATCACTGTCTTAAGAAACCCATCATAAATTGCATAGAAATAGAGACTATGTTTTAATTTACATATTAATTTCTTTTTTTTTTTTTTGGTAGCAAATAATGAAAATTAGATCCTGCTAAAAGAGAGACTCAAAAAAGCAGAACATTTTAGGAAACAAACTCTTTGTCTCCTCTGGTCCTTCTTAAGAAATGACTGCATATCTTTGCTTGAGCCTATATATTACCACCTCTCCCTACTGTTTCCCACCCCAGAAGAGGAAGAGATTAAAACAGACTCACAAAAAGAAAAGAGAAAGATTAAATGTAATATTCCTCAAATGTTTGAGAAAGTGAGATGTTGGAGGAATATGCTTTTAAAATAGTTGCAACCCACTACAGCAACTCAAAACCTGACAGTGGCAACTGCATCTTTCTTATTTCTGATGGTTTAAAATTACCTGTGAAATGGTAAGACCATTAAGTAGTTACCCAAAAAGTCAATGTGCTCTTAGGCTACCAAAGTAGATGAATATTCTCAATTCTATGGGAAAGGAAGTGATGGCCCATTCTGCATCAATGTAGTCACTGTACACTCAGGACCTCATTCACTTTTCAGTGATGAACAGAAGAAGAAATATAGGCAAACTTGAATACATTTGCAGGAGATGAATCAAAGTATTTGGAGATTTGTATAGGAAAGATAAAAGGATAAACAGTAAAAAGCAAACTCAGGTAGGACATCAGAATTTCCTTTAAAAATATGAAAAACCGCCATATAAGAGTTACATGAGTCCAGGGGCCGGCCCGGTGGCGCAGCGGTTAAGTTCGTGCGCTCTGCTTCAGCGGCCTGGGGTTTCACAGGTTTGAATTCCGGGCGTGGACAGATGGGATATCAGCCATGCTGTGGCAGCATCCCATGTAAAGTAGAGGAAGATGGGCACGGATGTTAGCCCAGGGCCAGTCTTCCTCAGCAAAAAAAGAGGAGAATTGGCAACAGATGTTAGCTCAGGGCTAGTCTTCCTCACCAAAAACAAAAGAAACCAGAAAAAAAGAGTTACATGAGTCAAAAGAGTAGAACTAGACCAATGGACGGAAGTCACAGCAAGCCAGATACAAGTCATGATCAAAGCTTTTGGAAGGATGGAGTAAGTATCCTTATCTTTAAGTAGTGAATTCCCTGTCACTGGAGGTGTTTAGCATAGACCAATGACCCTGGAAGATGATAAGAGAAGATTCAAGAAAGAAACGAATAATTAGATTAGATGGTCTCTTCCTCTGGTATTTGATGATCTCTGAAGCAAAGTGATTAATGAGTTTTTTCTCATTAAGAGATTCAGATTAAAAATTGGCTTTTTCATAATTTAATAATTAATAAAAATATGTACTACCTCAAATTATAATTTTGGAGCCATTATTCAGCATTTTGGGGAAAATATGTATAATTTAAAGGTGAGTGTGTGTGTGTGTGTATTAAATATATATATATATATATATATATTTATATATATATATAAAACGTGCTTTCTAGGTTGACATTTAGCCATTTAGCCAAGACTTTCCAGAGTTTATGCTAGGATCTTTTCATGATTTCATCCTTTTGGACCTCTAGAGAAATAATAGGTTCAATTCAACAGTAAGCAGGTATCAGAGGTAAAGGAAAGCACCTAAGTAAGTGCACAGTTCTGTGTCATCCCCAGGTCAGAAAGATGGACAATTGACCTGATGACAAAAGCCTAATGATTTATCCTGCATCAGAGACCTAAACACTTAGGTGCTGGAATGTTTCTCTAATGCGAAAAGCTTTAAACATTTTCAGGAGAGAGAAGATGCTCTTTTCCAGTTCCTTCTTCCCATTTCTTCTTTTGAAAACTCACTGAAGGCTTCTTTTTTTCTTTCTTTGATCTCACAAAACAGCTATCCTGAAGGATAACTTTTGGAAAAGTCTAGCTGTTTACTGTTCTTAAGATAATTATTAAGAAGCCAATTCACAACTTACTTTTTGAAAGACAAACATAATTTAATTTATAAACAGCAATGAAAGTGAAGGAAGATTGATCAATTTTTAGACATGGGCACACCAGTGGAGGAGTACTTATAAAACGCCAATATTTGTAATTCACAAGACTGGTCATGCTGACTAGCAGTCCTAGTCCATACAACTGCTGTTTTTTTCTTTTAAGAATATAAAAGAATGTATAATTTTAAAAGTATGATATGTTTATTGTAGAACACTTGAAAAATATTGAAAACTCCAATGGAAAAAAATCCTCCTACTTTCACTACCTGAATGAAGGAAACTATATTTTAGTATATTTACCATTTGTAATTAAATGTAATGAAAACTGAATCATACTCTACAATTTTGTGTCCTTTTTTTCCCCTTAACTTACATATTGTGAGCCTTTTCCCATGTGTATAGAGCCAACTCTCATTTGGATACCAAATCTCTTCACAATGCCTCCTAAAGTGTTAACTATTTCATACCTCTCAGAATGATTACACATTATACCTCCCTTAGTAGATTTTGAGTATTTCATGCACAGGAAATGTATAAATCTTATTTATATTCGACTATCTAGGACTTCTATAATGCCTGGCACATAATGGACACTAGATATGTTTCTTATTTACTCTTTGTAAATTGAATACATACCAATTAAAATTAACCTGATTAAAGAAAAATCCTGAAATGGACATTGGGAATCTTGAGGAAGTTTTGGCTCAGGATAGCTCTGGATAAAAAATTAGACAGATCGAGTCTATACTTAGATGATTTTATACATGCACACAGACATACACCCTTTCTATCTAAACAAACCACTCAAAGTCCTACACTTTTAATGAAACCTTCCCTGACAAATGGAGTACTGAACTGAACCTCCTTTCTGAACTGAATGGGGTACTGAAGCTGAACTCTCCTTTTCATAACTTTCATTACCAACCAGTAAGCATTGTCTTCTTGAACAGATCTGTTCAACAGATGTGTTAGGCTCTATCAATTCCCATCCTATAATTACTATCATTTTTGATGACTCCTAGATCTCCTATATTATATCTGCAGCCCAAGCCAATCCCCTAAACTTTAGACTGGTGTATCAGTTGCCTCCACAGGCATTTCAAAAATCATAATTCTTAAGATGGAAATGCCTCTCAAGAGACATTTCTCTCCTCATCTGTATTCCCTATTTTGATAAATGTTTCTACCATCACTGTGGACTAAATTGTGTCCCTCCTTCAAATTCATATGTTGAAGCACTAACCCCCCCAGTGTGATGTATTTGGAGACAGGGCATTTGGGTGGTAATTAGGTTTAGGTGAGAGAGAGGCTCTCATGATGGGATTACTGCCCTTACAAGAAGAGACACCAGAAAGCTTGCTTCCTCTTTCTCTCTCTCAGGCATTAGAGGACAAAGCAAGAAGCTGGCTGTCTGCAAGCCAGGAAGAGAGCCCTCAGTGGAGAACCAAACTGGCTATCACCTTGATCTTGGACTTCCCAGCCTCCATAACTATGTGAAATAAACTTCTGTTGTTTAAGCCTCCCAATCTATGGTATTTTGTTATGGCAGACTGAGTAGACTAAGACAACCATTAAACATTTCATATAAGTCTCAGATAAGGAAAACTTTCTAGACTCCCCCTCACATTCACTCATTACATCTAAGTCTGTAGTCTAGTTAACATTATTGTACCAATTTAGATTTCCTGGTTTTGATATTATACTATATTATAGAAGATATTACCACTGGAGGAAGCTGGGTGAAGGATACATGAGACACTCTGTATTATTTTTAAAACTTCCTGTGAGTTCATAATTACTTCACAATAAAAAAGTAAAAAAAAAAAAAAAAAACACCTTCTGTATCATTTCAACCTCTAGTAATAAGAATTTCTGACAAAAAAGTGTATGTGATGTTGGAAGGTATGCTCTGTTAAGAGAAGCATTTTGTATTCAAGCCTGGTAAATTTTATCAAAGTGAAGTCTTAAAGAGGCTAGCTGATCTTACTTCTATAAAATCTTATGATTTCTAAATAATATTCTTAAAATACGATTCCTATTTACTTCCTTAATTACTCATAAAATCATTTAAAATAATTCAATAAAAATACAGGAATAAAAGAAAAATCTTCAGCCAAACAAAATTAACTTCATGCTTCCAAATAAAACTTTAAAAAATACACAATGCATTGGCTTTTAATGTTAAAAGCAAGTGATTTAGTTTTCAAGTAGGTACATATCTAAATAAAAATAGAGTTACATTTCTATGCTAGATTTGAACATAATGATACAATAAAAGACTCCAGCTTTGAAACATTTCAGTTTCACCTACAGATTTAATTTTTAAGGTTATTTTAACTTTGCATTGATATTTCACTAGCAGCAGGAGACTATGTGCCTGTTGCATTGCTATATTCCTTGAGATTTATTCTTGAGCACACTATAGATTATCATTATATTATCCATATTATAAGCACTGAATAGAAATTCTCACAGTGAAGAGGAACTAATCCCACACAACAAACCAAAGGACTAAGTGCCTACATTGAATTCTTTTTGAATTTACAAGAACATATATTTTCTGCACTTATATTTCTGCAAAGAGTTTGCCTTATGACAC
This sequence comes from Tapirus indicus, assembly GCA_031878705.1. NCBI lineage: Eukaryota > Metazoa > Chordata > Mammalia > Perissodactyla > Tapiridae > Tapirus > Tapirus indicus. The sequence continues at coordinate 34,163,153 of CM062935.1, forward strand.
CTATGAAAGGAAAGGCAAGAGTCATATAATGACTTTTGTGTAGATTACCATTTTTCCAAAGGCAACAATTTGACTTCCTCTAAGAGAAAGCATTTGTGGTCTAGTGGTTAAGATTCAGTGCTCTCACCACTGTGTTCTGAGTACATTTCCAGTTATACTGTGATGGTTGCAAGTTGCTGTGATGCTGAAAGCTATGCCACCAATATTTCAAATACCAGCAGGGTCACCCATGGTGGACAGGTTTCAGCAGAGCTTCCAAACTAAGACAGACTAGGAAGAAGGACCTGGCCACCCACTTCCAAAAAAACTGGCCATAAAAACTCCATGCATAGCAGTGGAGCATTGTCTGACATAGCACTGGAAGATGAGAGGATGGCCCAAAAAGATCGAGCAGGGTTCCACTCTACTGTACATAGGGTCACTAGGAGTCAGAATCGACTCAATGGCACTAACAACAAAAAAAAGAAAGCATATTAAAATCACATAACCTGAGACTTGAGACTAGTATTATGGCTTTGTTCCATTTCTCAGTCTATCAGTACTATTCCTTCCCATTCTTTCTTTCTTTTCCTCAGACGTCCCTGTGGAAATAGGTTTGTTCCTCTATTTTCCTTTAAGATGTATTTTCCTTTGAACAATATCCTTTCCTGCATTTTGGGAAAACCAACAGGTTGCTGGAATCATGCTAGGAGTATGGCCTTTTCAAGCTACAAGAACTTTTTTGGATCCTGACTTGGTCCCGGAATAGGTAAAAGGCCAAGCGGATGGAATATCAAATATTCTCTAATAAAGATAAGGAAAATAATCTGGCCTTATGTGGAGAAACCTTCTGCACTCCATCTCAGCAATCTAGGAGTAGGTGGGGCCTAAAAGAACAAAAAGATGCAGCTGATGGAAGGCATTAACACAGAAGGCCACAGGCTTGAATATTAACATGAAGGGCCGTGAAGAGCCCTTGGAATTCTGAGAATGGAGTAACATTGGTAGTCAGCCCTGTAGACAAAGAGAATTACTAATTTTCCCCAACTTTTTCTGCACCCTCTACTCCCCACCTTGGCAATACTAGAAGTCAGACTCCTGAGAGTAAAGAGTAGTAGAAATAATTATAACTAAGGAGATCTTTAGTAAGGGAGAAAACAATGAACTTCTGTTGAACCTGTAGATGCTGATTATATTACTTAGAATTTAATGACAAATTTTTTTGTGTGCGTGAGGAAGACTGGCCTTGAGCTAACATCTGTTGCCAATCTTCCTCTTTTTTGCTGAGGAAAATTAGCCCTGAGCTAACATCTGTACCCATCTTCCTCCATTTTTTATATGGGACGCTGCCACAGCATGGCTTGATGAGTGGTGTGTCCGTCTGCGTCCGGGATCCGAACCTGCAAACCCCAGGCCACCAAAGTGGAGCATGCGCACTTAACCACTACACCACCAGGCCAGCCCCATGACAAATCTTTTAAAATGTTATTTATATCTCCATAGCCAAAGGCTTTCTTTTAGTACAAAGTTTATTATTTGTATTACTGCATTTTGTCAGAATTTTGGGCTACACATAACACTGATCCAGGCAAAGTTAGGAAGAATGAATGGCCTTGGGCCCTGTGGAAACATCTATATATTATTTAAACATGCTGAATGGCTCTTCCTTTTAATCAGAAAATAAATGAAGACTTAAAATGACAGCTTTGAAAGGTTAAAAAGATCTGAGCTATTTAAAAATTTATACATAACCCACTATTTTCAGGAAGGAAAAATATAAAGTTTTAATGAATCATTTCTGTTTACTATGAAATGTAATTAATTACTGGCTTAAGCAAGATTTTATACTTTATTCTAAGGAGTTATTCAGTCGAAATTAGGTTCCTGGTATGAAATGTAAATGTAATTGGAGAAATTTAAACACATTTTCATTTATTCATATGCACAAAAAGTTATAATCAAGGCAATTATGCTTCACATAAACCAAGGTTAACACTGAAAATATTTTACAACACACCAGTCAGAACAGATGCTGGCTATAACCACTGGTAGGCCCAAAATAACAGAAGTAAAACAAAAAACCATTCCATAGACCATGAATTTTGTTTTTTTCTTTTCTATTATAAACTTTTGCTGGAATCTGACTTTTTATCATGATCTGTATATACACACATATATACTAAAAGGTTTCCTAAACACAGCACTTTTCAAAGGAGGCAGATGAGTCTCAATGAACTTGTGCTTTATTACCTCCACAAATCAGTCTTTGATTTACTAACGATTTCTAGGAAGTACATCACATTATCTTAATTTTTTCTGCATCTTTAAGGATTAACAAAAACAAAATAAATAAAAAGTCATTCAATAGCAACTGCTAATAATCACTGAAAACTTCATTGATCTATTTGGAAACAGTTCAAACCTAGATATTAAAAGAAAAATCGTACAGACTTAGGTGATGCCGTCAAGCATTTTGATAGTTGATACTTTCACTTGATACTAGAAAGGTGTTTTGTCTCTAGCAGTTTTTAACGTGTCTGGGTAACTGGTAATTCAAATTACAAAAAAAATAATTATACATGAGGTTGCGTGTAGATGCTTCAAGAATAATAGTAGTTTATAGAAAAGATAAAGTCTTTGCTCTTGAGATTCAGTATGAGCAATCTAAGGAGTCTGGACATGATGACCTTGGGAAGACACAGGGCCACAGGAAAACTGTGCCTACATTTTATGTCATAGCACTGTTATCTGGTTCATCTCTGGTGCATAGATGGCCTGTTTAATAAACTCACATTATAATACATTTTCTACATAACTGAGGTAGAGTACAAGTTATGACATAGCACACTGTTTCTTTCTCTTTTTGGGGGGCACTTTCCATGTTTTCATAATCTTTATAGATCACGCCCATACCAAAAAGATACTTCAGTACCAACTAAAGAAACAATAGTTTTCTCCTTGTAGATCTCCATACTGTAAGACTGCTACTGAGTATTACAGAAAATGTTACCATAAATACGTTGCTTTCAGTTTTTAACTCTAAGCACACTTCAAAATATATCTATATCTGCAGAACTTAGACTACTTATTGAAAGAAGTAGTAGAAAGCACTTACTGCTTTCCCCAAAAGCCCTCTAATGGTGAAAATACATATAATTAATGAGACTATTAAATATAGGTTATAGATTTAATTCTATTATACCTCATTAAACTTAGTCATGGTAAAAGTTGTGGATCTCAATTCCAATAAAATCGTATCCTTTTACACTCTGATGAGCTGTCCAGAATTTAGTTTTATAAAAGGAATATCTGTAGAATTTTCTAACAATTTCAGCTCTATATTCCTTGATAACTCATATTTTTCTCTGTTGAAAAAAAAGTTAAAGTTTATTTTCAAAATAATGTTCATTTTTGTTTCATAGTATTCTGGAACTTCTGCATTCTGGCGTGAATGATATTTTAGTATTCAGAATTGTCTAATTTTAATGTCAATCTTATTAACCTTAAAAATCTATAAAATAGCTTGATCTTTGTTTCTATTTATTTATAATACTGGTTTTACAAAGTATGAGTTTACTTAAGAAGGATAAATGGAAAATATAATGGTAACATAAAGTAGAAAAAAGAATAAAAAATCATTGAAATGTAAATGAACAGAAATATAACTACTATAAAGTCCTACTTAATTGCTATAGATGAACTTCAAATTTAACTTTGAACTTCTTGGCAGCCAAAGTCATAAGGAGCACAGAATTAAATAATTAGACAGAAAAAAAATATTTCAATTTTTCCATAGAAAGCAATCCTTTTGATAATTTAATTCTTTGGAGAGGTAGTATGTGAAAGGGTTCATTGTGTTAAGAATACAGAGCAGCAAAACAACTTTCAATGTGGGGTAAAAGTTATAGTTACTTCAACATTCTCACAGATTCATTTTCAATGCCTTCACTTATTTAATTTTTTTCTGAGGCTTAAAGACTGATAGGTAAGTAATCATCAATATTTGTAAACAATTTACAAAGTACCTTCACATACACTTTATAATTTGCCCTCATACTAACGTATTGAAATGGATATTATCTGCATTGTACAGATGAGGAAGCCAAGGCTCAAGAAGATGCACTTCTACAAAGTGGTAGAGTCTAAACCTGCTCTGTCCTATGTGGCAGGCACAAGCCATACGTGGCAATTGAGCACTTGAAATGCAGCTGGTCTGTATTGAGATGTGCTCTAGATATAAAATGCATACTAGGTTTCAAATACTTGGTACAAAAAATTGAATGTAAAATATATCATTAATAATTTTTATTGATTACACATTGAAATAATATTTTGGATATAGTGGGTTAAATAAAATATATTAAAATTAATTTCAGCTGTTTTGTTTTACTCTTTTAATGGGACTGGTAGAAAATTTAAATCTACAGATGTGGCTCATATTATATTGTTTTTGGATACACTTGTCTAAACTAAATCTCAGAGTCCTATTTGACTCTTTCCTGACATCCTTTACCCTTAATATGCATATTAATAATTTTATTTTGTAAATAAATGATCCTTTTAGTAAAACTCTCTCAATTTTGCTTTTGGTAGTTGCAGCTTTCATCATCTGTGGTATAAATCTCACTCTATGTCCCTCAAATTTACCCCCCAGCTCTACATAAACAACATTAGGGACATCTGAAAATGATCACAATAATTATACTAAGTGGGTTTTTTTGGTGAGGAAGATGGGCCATGAACTAACATTCATTGCCAATCTTCCTCTCTTTGCTGAGGAAGATTGGCCCTGAGCTAACATCTGTGCTCATCTTCCTCCATTTTGTATATGGGATGCTGCCACAACATGGCTTGATGAGTGGTGCATAGGTCAATGCCTGGGATCCCAACCTGTGAACCCTTGGCTGCCAAAGCAGACAGCACAAACTTAACCACTATGCCACCTGGCCGGCCCCTTCATATTATATTTTATCATCACAACATATTTCAAATCTACAAGTCCCTTTAATGCCATAGGTACCACTTTAGATTAACCAAGTCATCTCTGGCTAGATCACTGCACCTTTATTCCACTTAACTCCTTTTCTCTATCATTGCATCTCTCTTCTTCCTACCACACCTCTCATCTCCCAGGTAGTTCTGAATGGTGTCCTCATGATTCAGTTACAGAATGGAGCAGAGATACATAAAACAGCTAAGAAGGCCATTTTAGTCATCAGTCAATCCATTTAACGATAAATGCAACTAGAGATATACAACTAGATATCAACTAGATAATGCAACTAGATAATCAGAGAAAAGTTTTTTGTCTACTTCTTCTAACTCTATGTTTTCTTAAAAACACATGCTGCAACTTAAATTTGAGAATGTCTATGTGTTTTCCAAAGTGTTCCAAGGATTACTAATTCCAATGCTTAATAAACGAAGGGTTATTTGGTTAAAGTGAGTCATTGAGAAGCTACATACTCTATCCTTCTTTTGGAAAGTCACAAAGCATATGAACATAACAAAGAACTTTATGAAGTCCTGACTGCGATTAAAAAAAAACATGTATTAAAACTGTCTAACCCAGATTTTCTATACTTATTTGACCATGAAACACTATTTTTCTGCTGAACATCTGTTGGCATCCAAAGACCTATTGTACTATGGGATACACTTTGGGAAATGCTACTTTAGGTGAGAAAATTTTCCATTTTCATGATGCCTGATATTGTCCATTTTTAACTAGTAATGCATTTAAATGAGGAAAGTTAGAATGCCACAGGCATAGAAGTCCTTAGTAAATATTGTTTCTGATTACTTTTGCCCTTGTTCCTGTCACTTTGTTAATTCATTTTTAAAATTTACTTTTGCATGCCTTTGAAAATATTGATAGCTGGAAGTAGATCTTAGATTGGCCAAAAACTCAATGTCATATCAATACATTAAATAGTGCAATGACCTTAAAAAGCAATGAATCTTAGATTAAAGTTTATGCTTCAAAGAACTACAGAGGATACAGTACAAATGAAAACTTAATTTTGGTTTCTTATTTGACAACATGACTTATATAATGTGGATTTGGGGCTGGGAAGGAAAAAAATATTGCTTCTTCTCCTTCCTCTGTTTTTTGAAAAACAAAGAGTCACATTGATCCATTTTCTAGAGTAGCAGGGAACAAATGCAATATCATTTCTGACATATCTCAAATCACTGCTCCAATTAATCTGTGATAGTTCTGAGCAGATGCACCTTGAAAGTACACTTGGAGGGAGATAGAAAATTATTATTTCAGAAGATCTGAGGTTATATTTAGAAAATCTAAAGGAAAAACTAGCAGAATTAATGAGAAAAAAGTATTAGAATTAATCAGAGTTCAGTAAAGTGGCCTGATATAAGATTTAAAACAATACTCAAATCAATATAAATACCAAAAACAACCAGTTAGAAAATGAAACAGAAAAAAGATGGCATTTACAATAGTAATACAAGGTGCAAAATATCTTGGAGTAAAATTAACAAGTTATGTCCAGAAGATATATGATGAAAATTATAAAATATTACTGAAGGACATAAAAGAAGGCCTGAATTAATGGAGAGACATACTGAGTCTGAATAGGAATAATCAATATTACAAACATGCTAATTCTCCCCAAACTAGTCTAAATTTTAATGCAATTTTAACTTAGTTTACCAAGAAAAGAAAATACCAGAATTTAACCAGGAGAATTTTGAAGATGAATAATGAGGGTAGTCTTGCCCTATGAGTTAGTAAAATGAATGATAAAGCTAGATTAGCATTTAAAACATTATGGGACTGTTTTAACTCTGAAAGTTGATAGAATAGACTAGAAAATCCAGGAAAAACAAAAATAAGGACAATTTAATATATACAAAGAATAGAATTTTAAATAAATAGATAAAGTTTGGGTTATTTGATGAATTATCTAGGTCCAACTAACTATCTATGTGGAAAAAATATATTTAGATCTTTACTTTTCACCATCTACAAAAGAAATACCAGATGTATCTAATACCTAAACTCATAAAAACTTTACGCATGAGAATAAAATATAATAATACCCTTTATAGTATTGGAGAGGAAAAGGGTTTACTAAATATGACAAAGAATCAGGAAAATGGGCAAAGATTATGAACATGTATTTCACAGGAAAAGAAAATAAAATTGGTTAATAAACCAGTAAGTACTGGAAATATTCTTAACCTCACCAATAATCAAAGAATGCATTCAGTGTTTGTTGAGCACCGAACAAAGGGAAAATAAAAATTTGTACTAGACTGGTAAAGATGAAAAAACTTAATACTAGTATGGTCAAGAATGGGTAAAAATGAGTTCTCTCATATTCTCTTGGAGAGGATGTAAATGGTGCAATGCTTTTAGAAGGTAATTTGCAGTATTTTTCAAAATTAAAAATAAGCATGCCCTTTTAGCTAGTTATTCTACTTGCAGAAATTATCCTAGAGATGTCATACATACAAACACTTGGATCAGTATAAAAATGTTCACTGTAGCATTGTATAGAAAAAGCCTAAATGTCCTTCAACAGGGCATTATGTTAAATCTATGAGATAGAAGAGTATTCAATAGAGTTCGCCGTAAGATGAGATACACTTATCTATACTGACATGTAAAGATTCCAATATACATTTTTAAGGGAAAAACAAAAAGTAAATTGCAATAGAATATGTGGAAAGTGTGTATGGAAATATGCATAGACAAAGTTTGGATGATCAGATTACCAAGGAAATGTAAACAGTGGTTATTTCCAGGAGATGAGATCAAAGGGGAGGACGTGAGTGAGGAAGCAACTTTTATTTTCTATTATAGGTGTTTGTATTATTTTGTTTCTTAAAAAAGAAAAGTCAGACAGAGAAAGACAAATACTGTATGATTTCACTCATATGTGGAAGATAACAAATACCTGGATAAAGAGAACAGATTAGTGGTTACCAGAGGGGAAGGGGCTTGGCAGATGGGCAAAAGGGGTAAAGCAGCACATATGTACGGGGATGGACAAAATTTAGACTACTGGTGGTAAGCATGATGAAGTCTATTCAGAAACTGATAAATAATAATGTACACTCGAAATTACACAATGTTATAAACCATTATAATCTCAATAAAATCACTGGAAAAAAAACAAAGGAAAAGCAGATATTGGTTTTCTAAATTAAAAAAAAGAAAAAGAAAAAAAATTATGAACACAGAAAAGCAAATATTTTTGATGAATGTTTTCCTGGAAAGATAAGGTGATGATTATACTTAAACAATAGATGTACATTCATCAGAGATTTACAATTTGAAAATAACTTGCTATTATTTTATTACATTTTCCTAGCCTAGCCACTTAACTTCAATGGCTCAGTTTACTTAGCCACAAAATAGATATTATACAAATTTCAAAGGAGAAAGTTTTGTGTAGTAATTAGTGGTTATGTAAAACTCTGCATAAATACTGCATATTTTACTAAGTAAAAATTGACTCTCTTGTGCAATATTCTTAGTAAAGTCTAGGCAGGACAAAGGAGAAGTCAAAATTTTCAGTACAAATCCAGAAAACATTTTGTTAGAATCTACTTCAACAAAATAATAAACATGAGCATGAAAAACCAAGTGATTACCAGAAGCTTGTCATTACAGAAATCTAATTATCTCATTGCACTGATATTTAATACATAGTCACTATTACCAAACTATTAAAATGCACACTTGTTGTCCTTGAAATAAGAAGATAACCAAGAAGATTCTGATTCTTCATTAGTAGGAGACATCTATTTCAGGTTTTTATAGGTTATTGTTATGCCCAGGGTCCCTAAGTCCAATGACATTTCAGCAAAAAGTAAGGGCCACTTGCTCTGATTATACCAGGACTATGATTCAACAATCAAGAAAGCCAATTCAGGTAAATATCTAAGAATTACTATTTATCTTGGTATTATTTAGCAACTACAAAGACACTCATTCTTCTTAATAAAATAGAACCTCGATTTTCCCAAGCGGGCAACAGCGTAAGAATTTCTACCTGGAGAGGCACATCTTAAGCACAGTTTCTCTTATTACCCAAGAACTTCTTTGAGATTTTTCTGCTAACTGCTGTTGCCACCACCACATTGGTACACTCCTCCTCTAACTCTGTTTTAAGCACGTATGGTTGAGTGTACAACCTTTTTCTTAATTCCCTGAAGCATAGTAGAGAGATGATTGGAACAGTTAAATATGACCTCACTAAGGTTTGTAATATCAACAACAAAAATCTGGATTTTAATATGAAAGTAAATAATCTCATTTATATAATATGGCTTACTGTTTCTAGGGTTTTGTGGTAGGCAGAATTCTAACGATATCCCCCCAAGATTCCCATTCTGTAGCTATTCAATCAAACACTAATCTAGGTACTGATGTTAAAATTGGGAGATTGTCCTGGATTATCTACATGGACCCGATGTAATTAAGTGACCCCTTAAAAGCAGAAGAAGAAGGTGGAAGGGTCAGTTATAGAGTTGCATTGGAAGAGGGAAGCAGAGGAGAGATGAGACAGAAGGAGAAGTCAGAGAGATTGGATGTGGGAGAGAACCTGACCCACCATTGCTGGCTTCGAAAATGGAAGAAGGGACCTACCAACCAAGGAATGCAGGCTCTAGAAGCTGCTCAGCTCCAGAAGCTGAGAATGATCCACAGCTGACGGTCAACAAAGAAATGGGGACTTCAGTCCCACAACTGCATGGAATGGAATTCTGCCAACAATCTGAATGTTTTGTAGGAGGATTCATCCCCAGAACCACCAGAAAGAAACACAGTCCTGCCAACACCTTGACTTTAGCCTTGTGAGACTCTAAGGAGGGAACCAGCTGAGGCATGCTGTGTCTGCAGAAAGTGAGATAATAAATCCATGCTGTTTTAAGCCCCTAAATTTGTGGCAATTTGTTACTGTAGCAATTGAAAACTAATATAATCTCCCAGATTCTAGTCCATCTTTGTTTCTCGCCTGCTTCCATATGGTTAGCACCATCATCATTAGAGTTCCTTATTTGCAGTTCTGATATCTTCCTTTAAGTCTAGAACCAAGAAAGCAAGGCCCAAAGGGAAATGCATTATGGAGATACTATCACTAAATACCACTTTGCCTCGTTCTTTTACTACCTTATATCCATGTATCCAATGTGTGATTCTTCCTTCTTTGTCTGTTACTAATTTGAAGAGATCACTTTTAAGCATTTAAATTTATTTTACCTTTATAATCATTTCTGTTAGGAAATTTTTTCAGTAGTACTTCATCTTGATTGACATGTAAAAGCTAGAAATTGAGCACTTATTTGAGAGATCTTAAGCAAGGAGTCAGCTTAGTTCTGAAAAAAGTAAAGATACTACATATAAGGTATATAAATTTGCCATCCTAATGTATTCCCTATGAAAATAGCTACGAATTTAAAAAGAAATTTTCCTAGTACAAAGGCAGGATGATCACATTATTAAACAAAGAGCTAGGTTTTATTTTTGCTTAATTACTAACATTACTATGAGACCTCAAGAAAGTCATGTAACATTTTTTGCTTTGGTTTCACATTCATGAAATGATCTTACCACCTGTCTTATTCTACTAAGTGAGAAAAGCAATTCAACTTTTAAAAAAATGTGGTCATCTACCTTAGATGTAATGAAATACAATATATTATTAATCATAAATATAGTGAATTATATTTAAACATATTATAGTTGACTAACATATTAACGGAACTGTTCTACACACATGTGTATATTGGCCTTCCATATTTCAATATTGATTCACTCGTTAAATTTGTCACATTTTTACATATGTCAAGTAACCATACTGCTTATGGTAAGTAAATATTTGTAAAGGTTGCTAATGATAAAATAGGAGCAATACATAAAACCATGTGCTGCTTCTCTTCTTCAGATATAAGTTGAAAAGTATTCATAACTTCTATATAGTACAGAGAAAGCCTGGTGGAAGTAATGTGATGGTCACTCAGTCATTTCTGTTTGAATTTTTTCTTTAAAAAGAAAATTACCATATAATGTTGATATATCTTTTCTTTTCTTCACTATGGAAAGGGGCTTAACTTGTCTCTCCATAGCTATGGAGTTACTATCACTGTTACTATGGAAACAGTTTCTGTAATTTCACAGCAAGGAGGAGAGAATAAATAAACCAATAGCCTAAAGCACCAGAACTAAAGCCTGAGAGAATGGAACCAAGCCCACTATGATCTAAAGCCAGGCTAGGACTAGTGTGCAGGAACAGACTGGCAAGTATGATGATGGTGGTGGTAGCAATGGTGGTGGTAGATGGTCAAGGTTATAATCCAATCAGAGAAGGTTTCTACATTGTTTGTGATTCAGCATGTTATTACAACCAGAAGAGAAATGCTTCGGGAATCTACCCATTACTTTAGTTCTTCAGATGAGTTTAGAATGAAAGACAGGAAAAGAAGCCAGAGCTGGAGAGCTGGAGATATAGGCAAGGTCATGAATCAATACTGACCAAGAAGCCAGAAGTAAAAGAGCACATGTTGCCAGGTGTCAATGCAAGATAGCGCAGCTGTAAGCAAGTCAGAATAACAGATATGAAACAATGGGGCCAAGGACTCTTGAGATGGATATAATTCCTGCCTCAGATGGAACTGTAGACAGAACAATATGAGAGACAGAGACAGAGAGAATGAATTTGCCATCCTGAGAAACTGGACTGGTTTCGGATCATAGCTACGAATTTAACGCCTGTTCTGGAATAAAGAGGAGTATGCAGCTTGGCTCAGTTCTTTTGTGAAAGAAGATAACATACATCAGTGAGTGGCCACCTCTAGAAGCTGTGCCACAACCTGGGTCTATAGAGATTACTGGGCCTGTTTAGTGATGCTTCAATGTTATTTCTACAACTTTACAGAAAGAACTTCTCCAAGGTGTAAAAGCTTTATCCGACTAATGATGATGCACTTTTCACTACTTGTTTTTTCTCCTTATATCTCTGTTCTTCAAAATCCATCTTTATGAACAACGAGTTTCCATGCATTTGAGAGGGATTCAATTTCCAAAAATATGAATAGAGAAATCTTTGTGCTTGTTACTGCAACTTAAAAGTTACTGAAAACTCATTATGCTAAAATAATGATATTTTAGCAGGTAACACACCTTTTGATTTAACAAAAACGGCAGCTCTTCCAAGATGCACTTGAGTAAGGAAAAGAAAGTAGATTATATAATCATCATGGGGGGATTTTGGAGATACAGGAAGACCCTCTGCCTCTCCAAACTTTTCTCTCCACCTACCGATGCCTGAAATCTCACCATTACAGCTTCACTATTTTGGTTTAGGCCTTTCCAATTCTGAAAATACTTAAGAGAATATTTAAGCATTTCCAACTATTCTATATCTTAATGGGAATGAGTTAGTCAATTATTTCGTGAAAAAGAAAAAGGTGAAAGAATCTGGAAATACTTAAGGGGGATCAGTTATAGAAAGGAAATGAGCCCATTCAAAGAGAACAATAGGTAGAGACTGACGGGAAAATTCACCTGCTTCACAATTTTGCGTAGCACTTGCTCCAAGCATTGTTTTAAATGTCCCTTACTCTCCTGCTGTGTCTCCTGTCTCTGTTTTATTTGGCTTAAGAAAAAAGCATTTTTCCCTCAACGAATAGGTCAGTAAATAAATAGATATCAAGAAGATGATATATTAGCATTACTCCCGAACTTTTTTCCCCCTAAACCCTATGTGCCATTTTAAGCCTAGAATCTTTCAACTTGCCATTTTATCTTCACCCCTACAAAAAGATTTTAGGAACCTATTACCAACTAGCCCAAGGGCCTGCTTTAAGTGTCACTTATTCTATTCCTTTTTCCCAAACATTTTCAGTAACGGCTAAAACATTCCTTTGATGTTACCCATTATCTCTAGATCATGAGACTCTAAATCATAGAATCAGATTCAATTTTAAAAGTCAGAAAAACTACAACAGTAAAGATTTTAAGAGAGAAATAGCTGTACCTTTTTCTTTTGTATAAAACAGAAGCTTTTTCTTAATATTATAGAAACTCTCATGACCAAATTCACAATAAAAAATACTGAATATTACTTCACTAACATAATCTGATGTTCACTAAAATAAACAATAGCAGTCAACCTTAACCTACAATTATTCACAGAGAACAAAACTTCCCAAACTGCATACATCTGGAAGAAGCATGGCCTAATTTCCATGATGGCGTCATTTTTCTTGAAGACTGCCAAAATCCAGAGAGAGCAATTATAAATTATAGGGTAAGAAATAAGGGTCTTCCAATAGCTTTCTGGATAAAGTGGAGAAATGATAATGAACACTTATTGCAAAGAATTTTTCTTTTAATGTATGAGTATTAAGTTTGTTATATTTGTTTTACAATACTTCAGTACTTATGCTATATGTCTTAAATACCTATGCTATATTAATCAAAAAATATAAGACAAGAAGACCAAAGGTTAGAGGAAGCATTGTTCAGTAAACCAAAAGCAGAGGTGGTAAATAGGACAGCTGTCATTTTATGCAAAGAGTACAAAAATGTGCTAGATAGCAAATAAATGGACACATAAAATTTCAAGGCTATTTTAGTGGAAAACTTCACTCTCTCAGAATGGAGCAAAGCTTCTTGACTGGATAATCTTGATGTGATCAGCTTAGCTAGAGCAGAGAATTGCTTTTCAAGTTTGGAAAGAACTGCAAATTAAGCATGAGGTAGAAGGTTGGCTGGACTAAGTGACATTTAAATTCTTCCCTACATTTGGAGATTTTAAAATTATCCAATAAAATGTTTGAGAGTCTATTTCCACACTTGGTCTCTCTTATATCCTCTCATATATTCCTCTCTTATATCTTCAGTTACTCCCTTCCCTTTATGTGCACACATAAAACAATTCTTCTCATCTTGGAGAGTAAAATTGTGTTTGGATCCCCACCTGCAACAAACTAGAATAGGGCTTGGCAAACTTTTTCTGTAAAGGGCCAGATGGTAACTGTTTTAGACTTTCTGTGTCATATGATTTTCTCTGACAACTACTCAACTGAGCCACTGTAGCATAAAAGTAATCATAGATAATACATAAACAAATAAACTTGGCTGTGTTCCAATAAAACTTTATCAAATAAAAAAATTATTTTTCAAGAACAAAACAGCAGCATGGTCAAATTTGGCCTGTGATCCACAGTTTCCCCACCCCAGAACTACAGCTTTTTTCACTTTGCTATTCTACAGCTGCTACCTCCAATTTCTACCACCTATTTCTTCCTTAAGCCCTGATGATTTGGCCTTCTACACATTTTAAAAGCCAATATTTATTCAGAAATAAATTAGGTTATGCATTAAAGATGATTAATAGATAATGCATTAAAGCTAGTGCACATGAAGCACTTAGTATAGTGCCTGGCACATAGTAAGTACTAATACGTATTTGTATTCATCAGAGTAACCTCATGTTTCTCTCTGCTCCTCAGCTGGTTCCTCTATAGCAAAACACTTGTCACCCAGTTGCTCAAGCCCCCAGACTTTCAGAAATCAACTTTGTTTCCTCTCTCTCCCTCACCTCTCATTTACCATCTAGTCCCACTGATTCTATCATATCCATCCTCATCTCTCCCTCCCCATTACTATCTGGTGGTCCAGGCCACTACTCTCTCTTGAAAAGTCACCGCGAAGCTCTCCAGCAGCTTCTCCCTGCTTCCAATCTTTCTCCCTTTGGCAAAACTGTCAGTAGTCTTAGGATAAAATTCAATATCCTGAACATGACTTTTAAGATATTCCATGATCTGTCCTCTGCACAACTCTCCAGCCTTATATCTCAACTCTGTGTCTTGTACTCTATGCTTCAGGCACATGGAACATAGTTTAGTTCCTTGTCCCCTCTGAACACCCTTACAGATTGTACTGTCTGACTCTTCCGAATATTAAAAGGGCTCCAATCGCTTAGAAAAAAGTTTGAAAACCAATATTTTAATCAAATTAGACCACTGATCTTTCTCTGATGGATACTCTGTTTTTCTGAACTTACCCTATACTACTAAGGTTTCCTATGCTTGACATGTACCCCTATATCATTTCATTGAAATGCTACTTAATCTTCAAATTCTGGCTCAAATCATAAACCTTCCAAGAAGCCATCCAAAACCTCATTCCAGTCAGAAGTCATCTTTCTGAAATCTTACAGTATTTTGTGCTACTGATATGCTATCTAACTTATCTTCCCTAATAGCTTTTTGAGAATGTCTGTGATTTGTACAATTTTTATATAATTTTTAATATTCCATAGTACTTGCATGACACCCTTTATTAGAAACAGTTAATCATATTGATTAAATATTTTAAATTTATAATACTTTTTAAAAATCAGTGTTTAGTGCTAGTTTGATAATCTATTTAAAATTTTAAGCAATATTTAACTTTATAATTTTTTCCAGTTTAAGTTTCTACACATTAAGATAAGTGTAAAATAAATACATTAAACACACTTAGAATACTAAATATGATTGAAGGGATTAAAAAAAGGAATAATCCAATATGCAAAATCTGTGAGAAATTTTATTGAAGTTGAGATTGTGTAACTCGGAATAAGGCTAATTCATATTTAAATATATGAAAGATTATTCAAATATACAAAGAATGTGAACCACTTGGTCTTCAACACTGTAAAATGTAAAACAATATTTGACTGTAAGTGGGATTAAATTCTAGAAAATGATTCAAAGAGAGAACCCTGTGTAGCTTTAAAATTGTGCATTGAGCTGTGTGATTTGGAAGGAAGAAATATTACACTTCCTTAAGGAAGGAAATAAACTTCACTATTCCATTTCAGTTAGAGATAAGAAATGGACTTTCAAACATATATGTATTTAGTTATATGATATGCCATCTTTCTCATTGCTCATTCCACTTACTACTTTGTTTTTAAAACACAGTATTTTAATTTGTGTAAACAATATTTACTGTCCTCATTTTTGGGGAAAACTTTCCAAATGAAATAAATTAAATGAACACAGATTCTTAAATAACCTATGTATTTTTTTAAAGAAACCTTTTTTAACATATTGAAGTAGAACTCTATCAAATTGTCATTTCCAGTAAAATAATTTTACAACTGACTGGTTAAACGGAGAACAACTCAGTCTGGCATCCATTTTCCCTTTGACACAGAGAGCTCTAATTCCACGATAAAATGACTACTGGCAGAAGGAGGAGGAAAACAAAAGAGGACAAGGAACTGGGATACTTCAAACATCGATGGGACTGGAAGGGATATGATAGGAGGCTGGTGGTTGCTGTTCCTGTACCTTTTGCTACCATATTTCTTTTGGAAAGGAGGGTTTGGTTGAAAGGTATTGAAGTAGAAATGCCTCAGTTATAAGTACAGCCAAGGTTCTCTGGTTTTCTGTGATTATTTCCCTGTCTCTACACCTTTCTATTCTTTCTTCTACTTCTGCATTACATGTTGCCTCACCATCAATTTCCTCATCAGAATATTTCCCCACCTCATCTTATACTTCTCCATTAGCTCTTGTCTCACCCTCATTTTCTAAGCAATTATGAAGCTTCAAGTAAAACGCAATGAATTCCTCACATGCCAGAACAAAACCAAAACCAAAACTAAAACCAAAACCACTTTTTGGACTAAAAGCTACATAAATTATGTTCTTATGTCTGTGCTGAGCTTTAATCCCTAAGAGAAGTATACTAGATCCACTCTCCCACCATTTTAACTTCAAGCATATATCTAGGTTAAACTAGAATCTATTGCCCCTCTCTCTCATAGCACACAAAGTATATAAATTCAGATCCTATATAGTTGAATCTAAATCACTTTCAAAGGTCATTTGCCTTTCAATTGTTTTTGAATTGAAACGCACACACACACACACACACACACACACACACACACACACACACTGACCCCACAGGGAGATTATTTGTGGACCATATTCATAAATGCAGAGAGTGCCAAACAAATCAAACACAAAGGCAGAAGGGCACTGTTCACACGTGCAACATTTTATACCATTTAGCAAGCATTTGTTGAAACCCTACTATGTGCAAAGTATCCAACAAGAGCCAGGGTAGATAGAAAGATAAGCCAGACTAAGTTAGTATCTTCTGTGATTCACTTTTATGCCACCTGGTACTTTTCCATCAAGGCAAGCTCTGTAATTTTCACTAATTACTACTTTGTCTGTTAAGGCCCGACTCTCCCACTGGAACACAAATACCATACGAGGAGGACCCCAGTTAACACATACCATGGTGTCTGTCACAGAGTAGAAATTCAATAAATGTTTACTGAATGACAATATAACATTATATTAAAATGCTGTAAGGTAGTGAATAAAAGTGTCAGTTAAAAAAAAACTTCATCTTACAATAAAAAGTTACAAGGATTTGTCCACTTACAACAGCAACAGAGACGGAAGATGGATTCTGCCTTAGTGTTTTCCATTCTACAAAGTCTGTGATACCAAATAGGTTTCAAAGCCCAAGGGGACAGTAAGCCAACAATCCTACCTTTTTCCATATGTTGGAAGAATGAGCTATCATCACTCTTGGTAGAATTTACACTGCTTAGCTTGGGCTTTATTACATTTCCAACAAATATCTGCTATTGTCTCTTTGGAAGTCTTCCTAGTAGGTAACAGGAACAGGATTCAACTGAATAAGAAGCATCTAGTAGCTCCATATACCTATTCGAAGTGTATGAGAATTTCATTAAAAAGGGCCTTTACCACAAAATTGCATTTCTGTTTATACTCTGATGCTTAAAAATCTTAAAGCACTTAATTTTAATGAAATTAAGAGACTTCTTTCTTCAGTATATACTTCTTAGCTTACAATTAAACTCTTTATGGTTTAGTTATTTACAGTTACCAGGCCTTGACTGATTACCAGCATGTACAATGCCTTTGGCTATTTACATCTTAAAATTATGTACAATTAAATTATATAAATCCTATATTAAATTAAAAGCAGTTCCCTGAGAAATTTTTATTTTGAAGAGAAAAGTTTCCCCCCTAATGATATGAAAAGAGCTAATTATAAAAATATATTGCTAGCAACAGTGGGGTTACCTAAAGAGTACCAGCTTTGGAGTATATCTGACCACCATGAAACTTCTGAGTCTCAATTTTCTGATATGTGAAGTGGAGATGACAATGCACACATCTCAAGTTGTGAAAATTAAAATGAACAAATTCATGCTATTTCTAATTATGTTATTTATTTGTTTATTTCTTGGTGAGGAAAATTGTCCCTGAGCTAACATCTGTGCCAATCTTCCCGTATTTTGTATGTGGGACACTGCCACAGCATGGCTTGATGAGTGGTGTGTAGGTCCATGCCCGGGATCCAAACCCGTGAACCCCGGGCCACCAAAGCAGAGCATGCGAACTTAACCACTACACGACCAGGTTGGCCTCTAATTATGTTTTTTAATGACTAATAAATTCTTTTCTGAATTTTATATTAGAAAAAAAGCTTATATTTTAATAACTCGTATACGTTCTTTGGTCAGATAGCGTAAATTGTGAAAATTAATTTTTATTTTCATTTTGCATTGACTTCCAGGAAGCATATAGGAGGTAAATAATAATTTCTACAAAACATATCTACAATATTTCTTGAATCTCCCCACTTTTCCACCTCCATCCACTATTATTTGTGGTAGGCAGAATCATCCCCAAAGATGTCCATGCACTATTCTCTGGAATCTGGAAATATGTTATATTACATGGCAAAAGACACTTTGCAGATGTGATTAAGGTTAAGGACCTTAAAACAGAGAGATTATCCTGGATCATCTGAGTGGGCCCAGTCTAACTATGTGAGCCCTTAAAAGCAGAGAACTTTCTCTGGCTGGAGAGATGCAGCAGAATGTGTACTCAGAGAGATTAGAAGCACAAGAAAGATTCAATGTGCCCCATTAACTTGAAGATAAAGGCCATTATGTGTCAAAGAAAATGGGGCCTCAGTCCTATGCAGGCAAGGAATTAAATTCTGCCAAGAACCTGAATGAACATGAAAATGGAGTCTTCCCTTGAGCCTTCATATAAAAGCCCAGACTTGATGACACCTTGATTTTGATCTTATGAGACAAAGAGCAGAGAAACCAGCTAAGCTCACCCAGACTTCTGACAGAATGGTAAATTTACACTGTTGTAAGTTGCTCAGTTTGTGGTGATTTGTTATGACAGCAATAGAAAACTAATATACCACTCATCAGGCCCTCATCATCTCTGCCCTAAAGTAATAAAATTGTCTCTTATTCCTGATCTCTAGACTTTCTTATTGACAAAATCTTTCTAGCTCTTATTGTGCTGACCCTGCTCCAAATCGTGCAATAGCTCCTACTGTCAACTCTATGGTTCTAACTCTTCGGCCTGAAATTAAGTTATTTGTAATCTGGGCCCAACCTCTATTGCTAGTCTCATTTCTCACTATGTGTCAAATACTCTCTGCTCATACATAAACTGCATTTCCATACCTCGGGTCTAATATTGCCCATGTCTGAAATGTCCATGCCTATTCTCAGCATCTTCACAGTTTAAACATTATCCATAATTCAAGGCTCAGATCAACTGTTATCTTGGTATCAGTGTTGGAACTGATCATTTCTACTACTACACTAATGATAATATAATAATAATATTAACAATAACAGCTAAACTAATGCTAATAATAATATTAACAATAGCAGCTGCCATTTATTAAGAACTTAGTATATATTGGACAATGTTTTAAGTGCTTTCATAAGTGCTTATAACAACCTCATAAGGCAGGAAGATAGATTCTGTTATTTTACAGCTGAGAAAATGAAGGTTTAGAGAGGTTAAGTAACTTGTCCATGTAGCAGAGCTGGGATCTGAACTTTAAAACTCTAAAATCTGTTTTCTCCATTCTGCTACACTTCCTTATAGAATATTTTTTTGTATCTCTTGCTTGTCTTCATCATGTTCCACCTTGTTTTATGTTTACTCAAGACTACGACTCATTTCTTCTAGCAGATTTTAAGATCCAGATTTTAAGAGTATAAAAGCTATGAGACAGTAGGGACTACGTTTTGTCAAGTTTTGTCTTCCAAAGAACTACCAAAACGCCTTCCTTGCAAATAGTGTAGTTGATAAAAAATGTTTATTTAACAAGATGTATAAATGTATGGTAACGTTTGTGCTTTAAGGAAATGATTAAAGTACCATAAGAATTCATTAGCAAATTTGATTATGAGTGTAATCTTTATGTTTGGGATGGGATAATGCAAGATAATTTGTATTTGTAGATGTAAATGTATAGATCCTCAACAATAGCTTTCAAGGGTTCTATTTATTCTTTCTACAAATAATAACAAAACACTAGAATATGAGATGATAGGAAATATTTGACATACATTTATAAGATCATTTATAGATTTTAAAACTTCAATGTACCAGTTAAACATCTTGAGGAACACAGTTTTAAGTTATCTTGTCTATATCAGAGATGAATTGAATTGTTCATTTATTTATTCATTCATTCATTCATTCTAACAAATATTGAGTATTTAGTAGATATCAACTATTATCTTAGATACCAGAGATATTAAAATGAATGAGACATAGTTCCTCTCCTCAAGGACTCTACAGTCTAATGAGATTCATACAAATACAAATAAACAATAATAAAACATGCTATTAATACACAGATCACCCTTAAGAATATGAAAAACAAGCTTCTATTTTCTATTATAAAAAAAGTTTTTTCAACTCAACAACAACAAAAAACTCAATTAGAAAACGCACAAAGGACTCAAATAGGCATTTCTCCAAAGAAGATATACAGAAGGCATGAAAAGATGCTCAACATGACTAATCGTTAGGGAAATGCAATCTAAATCACAATGAGATACCACCTCATACCCAATAGGATGGCTATTATCAAAAAGTAACAAGTGTTGACAATGATGTGGAGAAAACGAAACTCTTGTGTACTGCCAGTGGAAATGTAAAATGGTGCAGCTACTATGGAAAACAGTACGGCAGTTCCTCAAAAATTAAAAATAGAATTACCATATGATCCAGCAATTCAACTGTGGGTATATGCCCAAGAGAATTGAAAGCAGGGTCTTGAAAACATATTTGTACACCCATGTTCATAGCAGCATCATTCACAATTGCTAAAAGGTGAAAGTGACGCAAATGTCCATTGACAGATGAGTGGATAAAAAAGTGTATTAGTCAGAGCTAAAAAGGAAAGAAATTCTGACACATGCTACAACATGCATGAACCTTAAGAACATTAAGATAAGTGAAATAACCTAGTCACAAAAGGACGAATACTATAGGATTCCACTTATATGAGGCACCTAGAGTAGTCAAATTCACAGAGAGAGAAAATAAAATGGTGGCTGCCAGAGGGTGGAGGAAAGGGCAAATGGAGAGTTGTTGTTTAATGGCCACAGAGTTTCAGTTTTGCAAGATAAAATGAGATAGATGGTGGTGATGGTTGCACAACAACGTGAAGGGACTTAATGCCACTGAACTGTACACCTAAAAATGGTTAAGGTGGTAAATTTTATGTTATGTATATTTTAACACAATTTAAAAAATAAAAAATAAGTTTTGTAAGAACAGACAATATGAAATTCAATTCAAATTCAAGAAATGCTAAATTAATTTCCATTAACAATAAAATTGCTGTCTTTCCCAGCTACTTGCTGATACTAGCTTGCTATAAAAGTACTTTAACACAATTAATAATATGTAATAATAGCTTTCACTTATAAGAAATATTTCGTTTACCTCACCTATAATATTTGACCCACTTGAACTTATGAGCAAATGACAAATAGTGGCACGACTAACGATACTTTTAATTAATAATGGCTGATAGTATTGTAAGTGCTATAACATTATAATTTCAAAAGTGAGAAATATGCCTAAATTTATTGTTAAAGGCACCATCTTTGTTAGAATCCTTAACATGTTACATATCCTGTAGTGTTAGTTTGAGTTTTCTAATGACTTGAAGAGACAATACTATTTAACATCTCTATTATTCCTCATTATTACAAAGTTCTGTTAGTAGACCTGTGGATTCAGTAAACATTCCCTTAGAACTATTACATACTAGAACAGTGGCTTTAGAATTACATACTAGACCAGTTGTTTTAAATCTTTTAAAATATCACCTTCATTTCAGTAAAAAATAATTTATAAATGATACACATATTCTACCATACTTTTATAGTACATAAAACATATACAAAAATTTTAAAAGATAAAAATGCAATACATATTTGCAAATCATTATTTCTAATGGTAAAATAAGACTTTATGCTCTCAAGAAAAATGTTTGAAGTAACGTGTTATAATTTTCAAAAATATTGGTTTGTGCACCAAATCTGCTTCCTCTTTTTCCTGAGTACTCCTAGACTACATTTCCCAACCTCCCATTTTCCAGCATCAGCCTTGTGACTGAGTTGTAGCTAGTGAAATATAAGCAGAAGTGACTTTACTATTTCCAACTCTGGCCGACAAAAACTTCCCATGTGCTGGCGGGACAGAGAGGACTCCAAGGCCCTAGGAGAGGGTAAAGCCACAAGATGAAAAGAGCCTCAAACACTAAATGACCATAGGGAAGGCCAGCGGCTCACTGGGAATAATGTGCTGGACTGATATTTGCTCAATAAGTAACCTTCTTCTGTATTAAAGTTTTCATATTATAGGTGCTGGCATTATGTTAGCTAATAAACAGAACTCTCATGAAGGTCTGCTTCCAAATTCAGTTTTCTCATACTTAGCTTTAATAATGTTATAGTTGAAAAAGAAACAACACAAAGACACAATACAGACCATAGAAAGTATAAATGCAAGGTAAGTTTCATTGTTAATAATAGTGGATGTAAATCAACATTTCATTAATCTTCCTGATAACCTGGAACACTTTGGTGAGCTTCTTGTCAGATCTTAGAGTACCACGGTATTTACTTCATCAGAGCTGATGAAGAGCTTGACTAGGAGTACAGGTTTCAGGTCTACTTTTTCTGTGTAATTGCAATATTAGTATTACACTCAATCCACGGTTTCATTGCAGGAATCTTTTTAAGCCACTTGCCCATTTTCTGATGGTTACCTAGGCTAACACACACCTCCAGAAAGGCATGTAACACATGACCATCTGACATTAGACTAACTGAGAACACCAGAGTAAAGCCAGGTATTAAACGTTAGTAAAGCTTAATTTCTTTTTTGTCTTTTAGATTAAAAAATAAAAATAAGTTCTACCATTTTCTTTCCATTCGCCGGAGAACTTAATCATGCACCCCAAGGAGGACATGGGCCTTTCATTGAGGATCACTATATTTGAAACTATATCAGACACTGAGAAGGAAAAATAAGAAAGAGTGTAGCCAGGAGATAGACAAATAAATAAATGATTACAGTTACTAAGTGTTATAAGTAGAGTAAATGTAAAGCACTGTGTGAGCTTAGAAATTATTACAAGATGAAAAAAGCACAGATTCCATGGGGCCGCCCCGTGGCGCAGCGGTTTAGTCCGCGCTTGGCAGCCCGGGGTTCGCGAGTTCGGATCCCTGGCGCCCGCCGACGCACTGCCTGTCAGCCATGCTGTGGCGGCGTCCCATATAAAGTGGAGGAAGATGGGCACGGATGTTAGCCCAGGGCCAGTCTTCCTCAGCAAAAAGGGGAGGATTGGCAACAGATGTTAGCTCAGGGCTGATCTTCCTCACAAAAAAAAAAAAAAAAAGCACAGATTCCTGAGTGACCACAGGTCGTAACAGCTATCTCCACTGAAGCTCTGGATCCAAAGATCTTTCACCTATTCAGTTGTCCCCACAAATATCTCATTTCTCATTTAAAAAAAAAAACACTCTTATTTGACTCCATCTCCCCCAGGCTATAGTCTTACTTCTTTATTTACTATTTTATCAAAAATCCTAGAAAGAGTTTTTATCTGTACTGTCCAACACAGTAGTCATTAGTCATATGTGCCTCTCTAAATTTAAATTAATTTAATTTAAAATGTAAAAAAATTAAAAATTCAGTTACTCAGTCACACTAGCCACATTTCAAGTGCTCAGTAGCTACATGTGGTTAGTGTTACCATATTGTCTTGGATAGCGCAGATGTAGAACATTGCCATCATTGGCAAAAGTTCTATTGGACAGTGGTGGTCTAGACTATAACAGAAGAATTTAGAGTGAAGTCTCCAGATCCATACTGCCTGGGTTCAAATCCCAACTTCTACCCTTACTAGCTTGGTAAACTTGGGGAATTTATTCCCCCTTTGTTTGCTTTGGTTTACTCATCTGTAAAACGAAGATAATAGAATTAATTCTTGCTTCATAACATTTTGTGAGGTTTAAATAATTTACATGTAAAGTGCTTAGAATAGAGCCTAGCACGTAAAAAGTGCTCAATAAATATTAGGTGTTCTTATTTTTATTCTTGAAATTTATTCTCACTAATATTACTTCACCTCCCATTTTCTTTAATCTACTCCAATCAGGCTTTGTCCATCAACGCAAGGTTTGTCGTTTACCAAATTCCTCCATCTTGCCAAATCCAATGGTCAATTCTCAGTTTTCACCTTACTTGACCTATTAGAAGCGCTTGATGCAGTTGATCATCTTTCTTAAAATATTTTCTTCATTTGGTTTCCAAGATACCATATTCTTTTCTTTTTCTTTAATGGCTGCTCTCTCTTAAGTTTCCTTTGACGGATTCTCTTCCTGACTTTTAAATGTTGGAGTATGCCAGGGCTCAGTCTTTAGTTTTCTTCTTGATTCAAGTTACCCTAAGTAACTTATCCAGTGCCATGGCTTTAAATACTACCTGCTGATTACTCCCAAATTACATCCCTCGTCTTAACCTACTAGACTCCAGACTCATATCAAATTAACCATATAACACTTGCACTTTGATCTCTAATAGGCATCTCAAAATCAATATGTCTAAAATAGAATTCTTGATTTCACCATGAGGCTGAATTGGCTATTGATGTCTTATATCTACAAAGTGACTTTTTAGTTTTCAAAGCATTTTCTTATACGTTTTTAAATATTATCTTTATAAAAATCCTGTTAGGACAGCAAGTGCTAATTTCACCTGTCAGATGAACATTCTGTGACTCAGATATGTTGGGTAGGTTTTTAAAGAGGCTATAGTTGATATCTTATAAAACCCAGGGTAAGCAATAGAATCCAACTCTCCTTGTTCGTTCTATATGCTTTCTACTCGTTATGATGCCCAGCAAGTCATATTTAATCTTTAGGAATGGTGACTTTAAAGGTGAGTTTCCAATTAATAGGAAAATGAGCATATGAAATACATGGCAGAAGAAAAGATATGTAACTTAGCCACCATGTATATTGGCCAACACACCTTTATAAATGGTTTCCTCTTTGCTAGCTATTGTTTACATATGATTGCATATGTTTACATATGATATCATCCAGAATAATTTCATTATTCTTTAGAAAGACCTCATTGTGCTCAGTTTTCTACTCTTCAGAAGGCAAGTAAGCAGTCTTGTCTGGACTTGAAATCCATACTGGTGCAATGATATTTATTTTTACAACGATAAATTGCATTTTAAAAAATGGAAAACATTACAGTATGTCATTCATTAAATGATGACTCTGTAACTTTATTACATGAAGATCCCCATTAGAGGTGAGGAAAATCAAGAGAATATTAAATGAATCTTTGAAAATGCAAACATCCTAATTGAAAATGTGTTTCTTGGTTTTAGGTAAGTTGCTCAATACATCTTACATATTTATGTCTAAACAAAGGATGTATTGTAGATCCAACATCATAAAATGAATTCATTACTTTAGATAATGTTATCATTATGATCAAATAGTTTAGATATTAAATTTGAAGATTTCAGTTTTAAATACTGTTGGAGCTTGTGACTGAATTTTTTTCTTAAGAAAACATAAAAATCTTACTTGAAACACATACACATATACACACAAATATAGAATTTAGAAACCCACTGAAAGTTTGGAGTCCGGTAATTACAAAACCATTGCTGTTCGCTATTCTACAGTTAAACTTGGGCTTTAAAATAAGAGATATTCTGAATTCTATTGTCAATAGGTCAAAGCTATTAGGAGATGGGTAGGAATAATAGCACATTTTAAGAATGATTAAAATTTTAGCTATTATAATGTCACTGAATATTAATGAAAATGACAAAAAGGAATACTTTATTTCCTGCTATGCTATATATATATAGGAGATATATATATATATATATATAGGAAGGAACTATATGATATAATAAGGAACAAGACTACATTTTTAAATTTGCCAACATCACAATGTTTTTGAGGAGAAAAATCTGTAACTACTCATACATGAAAATCAAATCAATGTTGTTATGGAATCTCAGTGTATGGTCAACAGATCTACACTTTTTTAATAAAAATATTGTCAAAGAAAGATATATGGGATATTTATGCCAAAACTGTAAAGACATGAAATTGAACATTGAGAAATATTGACCATTCTCTTCTTGAAATCTTCTATACTCTTAGCTTCAGTGACACTATTCTCTCACAGTTTTTGTCCTTTCTTCATGATCATTCCTTCTTGGTCTCCTTCATGGGCTCAGGACTCATCCCTCTCCCTCCTTCTATACTTCGAATATCCATTAATAGCACTATGACCATCCACCAGTGATGTAAGCCAGAAATACAGAAATCATCTTAGAATCCTCACTCCTTCACCTCCCCATATCCAACCAGTCACTAAATCGGATGACTGACTACTAATTTTGCTCTGTAAAAATTCCCTGAATCTATCACCTTCTCTCTATATTTACTATAATTCGGGTTCTTATCTCTAGTCTGAATTATTGTACTACTCTGCTAATTCATCTTAAAATGCTCTTTACCAGATGCTGACTTAGTTTATTTCTTTATTGCAGCCCCACTAAAACATAAGCTCTAAGAGAAGGATTTCTTATCTTGTTCATGTTTTCTTTAGGATAGTCCCTGGCACATGGTAGACGCTCCAATAACACTTGTTAGATAAATAAACGGCAGCCTGAATGTCCTACAAATTATAAAGTATACAAATTTCATCATATCAATCCTCTACTGAAAACCTTTTAAAACTTCCTATCACCTATAAGTTAATATGATCTACAGGACTCTCCACGATCTGGTCTCTACTTATCTATCAGCCTCATCTCTAGCCACATTGAGTCCGACATTTTATGTTAAAATTACACCTAACTGCCTATCATTCCTGTGCAAATCATGACTCCATGCCTTTGTTCATTATGGTTTCTATCTGGAACACCTTTCTAATTGTCCTTTTCCTGGTTAGCAATTACTCTTCTTTCAGGCCTTAGTTCAGGCATCATCTCCTCCAGGTTTTCATTCCTAAATTCCAGGTCGAATCAAGTGGCCTTCCTCTGAGCATCCAACACACTTTCCATGTAATTCTAGTTTTACCACTGACATATGACCTTGAGGCAATTTGTTTAAGTATCTATCTTCTACTAGATTATAAGCAACTCAGGTTATAAATAATTTCTTATTCATCTTTGTTTTCCATGTACCTGGCACGTAGTTAAGTGCTCAATATTTATCAAAAAATTCTGAATGAATGGAGTTAATATTAGTTTAACACCACAAATTCTCTAACTTGTAGTCTTATTAATGTCTGCTTTAAGTTCTTAATCTTTTAAAATTAATAAACTTTATTTTTAGAGCAGTTTCAGGTTTACAGATGTTTATAAGTTTTAAAGAAAAAAATGCAATAAAGATCTAAATAGCCAGAGAAATACTAAAAGAAATTCAATTTCAAAAGGCCAACATTTATTGTACGAGCACAACACAGTTAATTATGTATAAATATTAGCAATTTAAAAAATCATTTAAATATGATCTCTATGTTCATAAATCAAATTTCTATTTCTATATTAAAATGCAAAATAACATTTTAAACAATCACATTAAATATAGGGAGTTACAACCAGGATATAAGGAATACCATCAAATAAATATTTCAATATAATATTATTATATAAGGCTCAAATTCCAGAATCATTGTTTATAGTTTGTAACATCAAGATTAGCCGGGTCCAGAAATTAAAGTATCCTTAGATTCTTTTGTGTTGCAGATTTATGTCTTGACTTTTGTGTACAAGAATTCTAGTATTCAAACATAAATGAGATTTAATCCACTTGCCTATAATTTATTTGCTGTAAAAGAAACACCATATTATATGCTTTTGTTTGTTTGTTAAGTAGAAGATATGCAATTATTTCCAAGATACCAGGGATTTAATGTTTAATTATCAACACCCATTTGAAAAAAGACATTGCTTTGACTCACAAATTTCTTAATTGCTAACGTGGCTTTTCTGAGTAGGAGTGTTGTATCTAATTTATTTTTGCAGATGTGACTTAGCAACTGAATTTTAAAGTAGCAAAGCTTCGAATATCTTCACTGTCAGCAGAAAATTCCTCCATCCCTGCTGCTGGAGAATATTGTTGCTTGAAGTTTTAACAGGGAAATAAAAACTGCAGTGAGAAAACTAATACTACTAGTAAACGCTGCTTACAAACTGAAAAAGAAGTTAGGTTGTCAGCAATAAAAGAACTATATTATTCACACAAAAAATGAGGTGTCATCTTCATCACCATAACTTGCTGGGCATGGAAATTAATTTGGCTGGTTCCAACTTGAGGAACCTAAAGCAAAGCAAATATCTCACAGATCAGAGTACTTTTACAAAGGATCAGCAATCAGGGAGACCACAGCTTAACTACTCCCTGAAGAGGAAAGACATTAAATGCATTTCAAGAACAGTGGCTAAGGTTCACTTTGAAGCAGGTTCATTTATCACTGAAAAAAAAGTCATTGTTATATTTTCAGAAAGGTTGACTAGTTTAAAATGCCTCTTTCCCTCTGGAACATGTCATCATCCACACATTACTGCAATAAAATGAGTAGGAGAAAAGAATACGTATTTCAATTACAACTCAAATATGAATTCAAAAGTAACATAAAAATGCCTACCCGTTTGGCTGAGCTGAGAAGCGCTGCGACTTTTCCGGGAGAGACCAACAATAGCTACCATTTTGGCCCCAATGCTAGAGCGCCGCTTTTTGTTGCTGGAACCCAAGGCACCCACTGCAGTGTCAGACTGGCTGCCATCATTCTTCTCCAGAGAGCACATGTCTCCGCTGATGCTGGTGCTTTTAGTCATGTTCTTCCCTGAGATGCCCATTTGTCTGCTTTGCATTTTGGATGTAAAGACACTGTAGGCCGATGGATCATTAAAAATGAGCACAAGAGTAAAAAGGAAAAGATAGAAAAGGTATTTTAGATGAAACATCGAGTATAATTAAATTATATCATTTATGGGGCATATTTTTAGAATTTAAAAATTTTCAAATACCATTGTCTTGAATGGGCTTTACTATTCAGGGCCAACCTTAATGAAACTATGGAAAATCAGATATAATTTCATTTCTGGGGTCAAAGAAGACACTAGATTGCACGGCCATAGGAAAAAAAAAATATTCACAAAATATCAGTGGGCTCACTTAAGAGAATATGCTGCCCTACAAGTGCAAATATGCTTTAAGGCAGACATATAACATATGGAAGATGTTCCCCAAAGCATTCTTCTCTAATTTGCTTTACTATTGCCTTCAAGAAGAAATTAGATAAGTGGAAAATTTTTACAAAAAGTGGCAAAAATTACAGCATCCATTGCTAAGAGTAGACCTTTAAAATAAGTTTTTTTCATTTTATGAAAAACTTAATAAGATTTATCTAATAATGGTTAAATTTTCTAGCAGGGATTGATGTTTTCATCAGCTTTGAATTAAAAATAATTTATTTCATTTTACATAATTTCATATTTATTGACATAAGTCTCTATTACAAAAATAAAGAAAGATTTCCCTCTTGCATTCATTTAAAAGAAAGAAAAATCGTTATCGGTTTTCTAGACAATATTGTCAGAAAGCAATCAATGAGTCAATGAAGCATGTGAGCTGACTGACGATCTACTGCTAGACTAACACTGTGAATGGGAGTAATTAAGGAAAGGACTCTGGATTTTTCTGTCATTACTGGGTGTGGTAGGAGGTAGAGTAGGGGGTGAAGGATCTGGAAGCAGGCTACCCAGCTGGCCCTATAAACCTGGAAGAATGTGAAGGAAGTAGCCTGCTTTACAGGAATGGGAAGACTTATTTACATATCATTAGTTACTGACTCAGTATTAGAAAGTCATAGCTTCTGCTTTAATTTAGTTCTGATAATCTAAGTGTATAACACATAATTATAGAAACAAAAGAAAAGAATGAAAATCAAGAAACATTAGAAATATATTTATACATCATTTAAAGGATGAGAATTAGAAAACTGACCTATTGAGGTGATCTCTTAATCTCTCAATGTCTAACCCAGTTTCTTGGTCTTCCTAAAAACTTTTTTCTCTCTATTCTAGAGTAAAATCTGCTAAAAAGCTAGGACCACATGCTAATTTTATTAATGTATGTACATTTTCTCCAAGTATTAAGAGGGGAAAGGCTCAGTGTGAAATTTTTTAAAAATAAAGTGTACTATTTTATCCCTCACATTAGTTTCAAGAAGAAACGAGGCATAAATAGGCCAAAAGAGAGAACAGAGAGAGAAGTGTATATGCTTCTACAAACTCCAAATCAATTATTTTCAAGATTGTTTGATTTTGCTATTCTTTAATAAGCAAAAATAGAATAAAAGAGAGTTTCGGAGGCAAACAGACGTGGGCTTGAATCCCTGCTGTACCACTACTTAACTGACCTCCTTTAAAAGAGCTAATTGCTCTACTCTGAGCCTCAGGCTCCTCATTTACAAAATGAGAATATTTTACTTTCCTTTCTTATTTTCAAGAATATAGATAATACTTCTAAAGTAAAAATTCAACAAATGGAAATTATAACAATTATTATTAGGGAATATGGATAATAGATTAAGGTTAAAGCCCTTCAATATGCATTATATAAATACTTAGCACCAATAGAAATTATATTTGTAAATAAAAATTTAAATTGGAAAATTTTGAAATTAAAATGTCTAAAATGGTTTTCATATGGCCAGCATTATATAATGGAGAGTAGATTTGTACTGAGGGTCAGGAAATCTGAGTTTGATCTTTGACTTTACTGACTGATCTTGGAAGAGTTGTTTCCCTTTCAGGCATTTAGTTTCCTCATTTAATACATGAGAAAACATAACAAAAGTGCTAAGCAGAATGCCAGACACACAAGAGTTCCAAAAATTAGTTCTCTTCCCCCTTCTTCTCCTTATTATTACTATCACCACCACCACCATCATCATCCATTAAGCATCCATTAAACTTCTTGAACTGAAATATCTATAAGGTCTTCTTTAACTATTAGATGCTTTGCTCCTCTAGATATCTCTTGTTCCATGGATTCTGGGCAAATAAACACAGAAATGCAATATAGGATTTTCATAGTATGCTGTCATCTGAAAAGGCATGGCATAGCCTAGAAAAGTCAAAGTTTGGTTGAGACTAAGACTTTGAAAATAATAACATATGTTCCAGAGTCACAGTAACCTAGTGTTCCTGTTATGTAGGAATTTTTACCCCAAACATATACTTTTGTAAAAGAACCACCTAATCTATTACCAACCAAGGAAGTCAAAGATATACTCACAAAATATGCTTATTGTACCTTGTGATTTTTGCATTTTAATTTTCATGGTTGGCTAAAAAGGCCATGAAGAACTTGGCCAAAATCAAGCAGGATACAATGAAATACTAACCGGAACTGATAAATCAGTTTGTAGATAAATATTTTAATTACTATTTGGTTTTAAAGAAGTATACTTCTCCTCAGCCTAACAACTTTGATAATGCATTATCTAAAAAAAGGGTTATTAAATGCTTTGTTAGATGGATCTACTTTTCATCTTCTTGAAACTTAGAGATCACCAGGGATGAGTTTATAAATAGTTGCCCTCAAGTGCTGTGTTTTGAGGGGAAGAAGACTGAGGCTAGGGTATCACCACTAGTTTCCTTTACTTTCCTCACTGGACGTCACCTAAATCTACAAGCAAATAATGTTGCAAGCAAACAAGCTATCAACCAAAATTTTTAAAGTTTTGTGACTCTTGACTTATGGAATACATTGTAGTAAAGAATCTGCAAACATGGGCGATCATTTGGAATGCTCAGTGCAGTTAAGAAAGCAAAGACCCATTACATTATTAATTACTTTAAAAGAGAGAATTTGTAAGAGTCTTGTAATGTGGTAAATTTCCATTACTGCTGGTGGGGGTCTCAGTGCTAGATTTCTGGAGGATAATTTGGCAGTATGTATCAAAGCCTTAAAAAAAGCAAGCCTACTTTTTAACCTATTAATTCTATGTTTAGGATTTATCCTAAGGGAAAACTTAGCAATGTGCACAGATTTAGCAAGAATGATATTTACTGCAGAATTGATTATAATAGCAAAACACACACACACAAGGGAAAACCCCATAAATGTCCAACAGTAGGGGGTGTTTACATAAGTTATGCTCAAATGTCCAACAGTAGAGGGTGTTTACATAAGTTATGTTCATCAATAAAACAGAAGGTACCTTTGAAAATGCTGTTGTAAATACATATTCATTGACATAAAACATGTTCCTGATATGGGGGGAAGGAAGAGAGGAAGCAGATATTTGCAACTTAGCTTTGGCCAGCACACACACCAAATATGGATTTACCCTACTACAGGGGCCAGACAAATTCAAACCCCGGAGGCTATCTAGTGGCACACACAGAAGAAAAAAAAAAAAAACCCAAAAAACAAAACAAATTCATAGAGAAAGAAATAGAGAAATATCTCTTGCTAAACTAGGTAGTTCAAGAAACCTGGATTCATGAGATGATCTACCAGTCACCCGCAAAAGAGGAGAATAAAGGGAATATGAAGAAAAATAAAATTATATGTTCAGAAAGTTTATGTTCCTAAGGAAAAAAGTATAAATGCACAAAAAAGTATAAAAGCTAAAGATCTAGGATATACTGTGAAAAGTGTGCTGAAAGTAGTTTTAATTTTCTCTGGTTTGGTAATGATTTTTAAAAACGTTTCTTTTTCTATTTTGTTTTGTCCAAAATGAACAAAAAAGGTATTGGCAATAAAAAAATATTAAAACAAACAGACAAACAAAAAGAGCAATTAGAGACTAACATTCTTTTTTCTTCTACATAGGTCAAATTATTCAATCCACATAGTTCATTCCATGGGCTAAAGGTATAGCATGGCTTTCAAGCTAATCCTAAGAGATCACTACACAATATTGGGTGTTAATATAGGATGCTCAGTTCCAGAAAGGGATTAGTGTTTCTACGTTTCTAAATGTTGTTTTATGTATGTTTTCTAATTTTTGGCTTTTGAAAAACTTTATATATTTAGCATTCTCAAAGTAAAATATGTAAAATTGCCAATGCAAGTGATCTATTTTATGTTGAAAGTTGTATACTGAAAGATTTTTTAAAAGGCAAATCTAGGCCAATTGTTAGGAGAAAGGTAATGAAAGGCAAGTGAAATATTTGTAAATATCCCCGTAAAAGACTTAAACAGAGTATTAGAGGTTATAGGAGTTTGTGATTAAATTAAATGAAGTTTATAGGCCACAGGGCCAAAAGTATTAATTAATAAGTTTGAATAAACAGAGCTAAGTGATTGGCTCTTGAGATAAATAGCAAATACAGGACAAATTCTCAGTTTGTGAGAGTATGGGCATAAGAGTAGCATTGTAAATAAAATATATGGTAATGTCAAAACAGATATTTCATCATATTGAGAGCTGGGAAGCTGCTTAGGAGAGAACTTACCCAAGAAATTAGAGATTGGAGTGATTCAGGATTTTGTGGATAGAGATACTGAGGGCCCAGCAGCTAATAAAATGGAGTACGGGACTGCAGCCCAGGAACAGAAAAGACACTTAAGAATAGGAAGTAGGCAGAGATAATTCTAGGAGTAACATCTTGGGCTAGGAAGTGGTGCTAGAAAGGGCTTGTAGGGCTCAAAAATTAGAAGACAATAATAACAATGGTAGAGTATAAAAAACCAATTAAAATTGGCCAAGCTCCCAAACATTATGGCACCTTGAAAGCCTTTATTCCTTTTCTTTCTCACTGTTCTGCTCCTGGAGACAGGTGCTAAGGGCCAATCGAATATCTGTCACTATGAAAACTCATACTTGCTTGTACCAGTTGTCACTCATTGGGCAGACATCTGGATTTTACAGTGCCATTTCTTGAATTCTGGTATATTTCTTGTGGGTGGGGGAGGGAGTGTAACAAACCCTGTTCCTTGTCTAAAGTTCCCCTAATTAAAAAATTTCTCTATGTTAAATACTCTTCCTTTCCTAAAATGTGAAACTTGAAATTATTATTATCTTAATTTATGATTTAATAAGCTTTATTTCACTTGCTCAAACGACCATCTACAATTTTAGGCTAGTAAAGTACTAACCATTTATTCAACCAACATTTATCCCCACAAAGATGGGGATATGAAAATACGGCTGCATAGGAACATGGTCTTAGTTTATAATTGAAATTCCAACAACCAACTCTATTGTCAAGAAACTCTAAGTTAAACATTCAGGAAAACATCTCTCTCTGAAGAATATGTAAAAACTGAGCTTCTCATGCTAATTCTTTGATTTCTGGAGATGACAGAAATTTAAAATTTAGTGTTTTTAACGTTATTGCAGGTACTATATATAAATTCATTCTATTAATATACTATAATGTATTGGTATAGTGTCTAAATGTATTGGAGGGTGCGTGTGTATCAATGCCACAAAGTTGATGTTGAGAGTAGGGAGGAATATTTAGCTAACTAACGAAGTATTTTTAGTCAGAAACATCTTCCTTGATCACAGCCATTAGAAATGAAGCTATGTTTACAGTTCTTAGGCCTTGGATCTCTGTTTGGAAGCAGTGCCTCAGTGGTTACAGAATCCGTCACCGCTTAGTTAAGATAGTTTAAGGAGCTCCAGGAAGCCCTGTAATCTCCAAAATTCCTTTCCCAACAGCCTTGCTAACGCCTAAAATTCCACTATATTATCACAATTTCTAGATCCCAAACTACTTTGCTAATGGTTTACCAGAAAAGTTTCTTTTCCTCACGTGGTCTCATTTTCCAACCTAGTATATGAGGAGGTTAAAGATTATTGTTGGGTACTTTACCTCCAAATTTTTATAAATATAATACTTCTGTTAATTTATTTTTTAAAAATTAATTCCTTTCAAATTTTCATAGTTCTTTTTAATCCAGTTTTGCCTGTTGTTCTCCACAATTTTCCTCAATATATGATTTTTTTTTTTTTTTTTTGGTGGGGAAGACCAGCCCTGAGCTAACATCTATTGCCAATCTTCCCCTTTTTTTTTTTGCTGAGGAGGAAGACTGGCCCTGGGCTAACATCGTGCTCATCTTCCTCCACTCTATATGGGACGCCCCCACGGCATGGCTGACAGGCAGTGCGTCGGCGGGCGCACGGGATCCGAACTCGCGAACCCCGGGCTGCCAAGTGCGGACTAAACCGCTGTGCCACCGGGCCGGCCCCCCTCAAAAATGTGATTTTTAAGCAATATCACCTTTCCTTTCACAACTTTCTAGAATAAACTCCATAAGTCTAACCCAGCAATACAATGTGTGCATAATCCCCTTAAATGTTCTGTTGTTTCATCTGTACTTTTCAACTAAATCTGGTTATTTCTATATGTAAATATTTTAGACAGGAATAAACTTCCCTCTAACTCATTTTCATTTCCGTTTCCTCTGATTTTCCCACATGATTCCTGCAGTAACATTAAAAATACTAAATTTTAAATTTCTGTCATCTCCAGAAATCAAAGAATTATTAAAGATTAAGTATTTCTGATAACATAAAAAGGTCCATGACAAATTATCAGAAGGTACTCACTGGCCTATAACTCTAAGCTTAAGTTTACATTTTTACCATTCTTATTAATATCAAAGGAACACTAATAGTTAAAATTTTGTGAAAATAAAAAAATAAACCAAGAGCCTTGATTTATTGTTGCTAATCATCCTACTCTATAATCAAGTGTATCAAGTTTGTAGATTATTTAATAAGGGATGAATATTCTGCAGAACTGAAATGATTACACTAAATAAAAACTCACATTACGCCTCCAAAAATAATACTGAAACCTAAACCATACCATGAAAATATTCTTGGACTATAACTTACCCATATAAAATCACATATTATGAAAATATTCTTGGACTAGATGTTGTGTTTCAAAATGTATAAAAAATGTATAAATGGGTATATATTAAGAATATTAATTTCTCAGGCTATAAAGTACAAAATAAATTGATCCCATATTTTGAAAAATAGTCGATACTCTGATTTTTTTGAAAACTTGATTACAAATCAAATTCAAATAAATCTGTACTTTTGTGTAATCACATCATTTCAGAGACTGAGAACATGCTTTAAACTTATATATCTTTTTTTTTTTGTGGGGAAGACCAGCCCTGAGCTAACATCTATTGCCAATCTTCCCCTTTTTGCTGAGGAAGACTGGCCCTGGGCTAACATCGTGCCCATCTTCCTCTACTTTATATGGGACGCCGCCGCGACATGGTTGACAAGCAGAGCGTCGGCGGGCGCCCGGGATCCGAACTCGCGAACCCCGGGCTGCCAAGCGCGGACTAAACCGCTGTGCCACCGGGCGGCCCCCTAAACTTATATATCTTGATGAAATTTGTTATTTACACAACTCTCATATGTAATTAAAATCAATTTTTAAAACTCACATAGAAGAATTTCTGGAGCCTCATGAGAGTAAAAAAAAACAAAAACTCAGTCTAGAATTTTTTTCCAAGAGGCTAAATATATATTATCCATACATCATTCCTATATACTTGGAAACAAAGATGCTTTGATTGATGTTGTATATGTTTTCCTTATATTTGCCTGACAATAACAAAGCAAAGAGAAGTAGTTTCCTGTCCTTTTACCTTTCTTAGCATCTGTTAGAGTCAGGTAAAGTGATCTGTGAGGTACCAGAATTAACTCCCACTGTTCCAAGTTCCTGAAATTTGTGGCATTTGAGCTTTGCATTATTGCTCTAGTAAAGGTTTTCTTATAGGAAAAGGTAGCCATTTTTTCCATCAATCCTCTTTAATAGATAGCCAGGATCAAGAGACTGGGCCTTAGGATTTGGAAATGTTAGTGAAGAGGAGGAGCACACTGCTTTCTGAGACCGTGTTGTTATCAGGTCCTTCACTTGCTCGGGAGAAAATTAGGGTTCTGGGCTTAGAAATAAAAAAACCAAGAAAAGGTCTTTCCATCAATAGCACATACTGACAGGCCAATGATTACAGATATTTTAAAATATCTAAACAACAAAGCTCCAAGTGAGGATTTTTTTTATATATCTTAATTCAATTTTAGTGGGCATTAAAAACTCAATGTCTAAAGACTATATGTGTGTGTATGCATGTGTATAGTTTATATTTTTTATTTTCAGTATATTACGATGTTCTGACATCTTAAAAACCGTCCTGACTGGGGAGAGACTGCCCCTCCTGGGCTAGCCAATTCTCAGAGATAGCAAAGGGCTCAGTGGAAGCATGCCTTTGATATGCAAACTAACCAATCCAGAGCCACACCTCCTCCACCTGGTCCATTTATACCAAGTCAACTTCTCCCCCCCCCACGCCCCGCCGGTGAAGTCATTCCAGGGCCTGGTACCAGGCAACTAGAGACCTAGAGACCTAGAGACCCAGCCCAAAGCTCAGCCCCCAGGAATTATTCAAACTAGCCAATCTAAAATTGTTTACTCTGCCCTACCTTGTCTTTGGGGGATCCAGGCTTTCCCCTCACTCCTGCCCCTTCTGTGTCCTGACCTACACTGTTGCTTTCCCATGTGGCCCTGTGTGGGGTTGTGTGCCTCCTGTTTCCTAGGACCTATTAGTGTAATAAGCTTTGTTTTCCTGAGCCTCTCCTGTGTCTCTTTTTGTGGCTGTACCTGACTGACCATCATATAGAACAAAGAACAGTATGTGTGTATGTATATGTGTGTGTGTGTGTGTGTATACAGAAGACTGTACTTCTTGTCAAGGGCAATCGTTTATAGCCTTAGTTAATAAATTTAGAAAAACAAAATAATAAATTAGAGGGGCTTTGAAGCAAAACTCCCAGGGAGCTTTGCTGCAAAACTCCCAGGGAGCTTTGCTGTGTAAATGACTTTGTGAAGTGTAGCATGGTATCTAGGTTAAGACTTAAATGTGCATATTTTAAATTGAATTTAGGCATTTCATGTGGAAAACAAAATACTTTTTATAATAGGTAATCCCTTATTCTTTGTTAAAATATACTTTCCTTGCCTCACTGGATGAACACTGGTAATTTCTCTTTGACTAAATCTAGTATTAATAAATTCAGTGTATTAAAATTCCCAAGATTATCTCTTTACTCACCCCTAAAGAAAATACCATCATTCTTTCATGTAAAAACATGCAAATATTTGATATTTGCCTAGCTTGTTTTTGTGCAGTAGACAATGTTCCAGTCATCATTACCCAAGTTAAAGTTTGTTTTATGTGTTACTCAGAAATCACCATGAACAGAAAGACTATAACCTCCCTCAATGATCATAATGACTAATATTTTGACAAGATGTCCTTGGTCATATATACTGAATCTTCCTTGGAACCACTTAAAAGAAGGTCTTCAGCTTGTTAGAAATCTAAACTTTTTTTTCTTCTCAGATTCTAAGCCAGTCCTGCAGAGATTGTGAATTTCTGCTTTGGAATGATGTTTCAGCATGCACAATGCTACTCTTTCAAGGTTAGGAAGTCCACTGGAATTGGAGCTGAAATAAGGAAGTTAGGTGAACCCTTTTTAGTCTAATGCCTGGTTTTGGAGTTTTCTTACTATTATTATAAATCTGAAAGATATAAAGAACAACATAAAACCATTGAGTATACAAAAAAGAAGCACTGACAGATTTTTCTGGAGCTAAAGTATGCTTTCCTTAACATTCAGAATTTCTAAGGTAAATGTGAGGCATTAGGTATTGTACCTTTAACCTCATTAAACAAACAAACAAAGCAAAATATACAGTGAGAATGTTGAGAATAAAATTATGCTTCCCTAAGTATCAATATTTTTAATTTTCTTTGATTGGAGTAATCAACAAATTTATTTCATAGGTTCTTTTACATTTTGTTTGCCCCCCAAAAACGTTTATTTTAGAAGTTACTATGTAACATGCTTCAAAGAGAAACAAATTCGATTTGAAATGGGCCTAATTTTTCATATTGAGGTAATGAGGTAATTTTACTTTTCAAATTCTCTTAAGCTTAGGGCATGATCTCTTACAGAAAACGTTTTATACTTGATTCATAAATAGATATATAGTTCAACAATACTATATGATTTATTCAAGGCAACAAAATCTGGTAATTTTATCAACAGGTGAAACATAAGTTAGGTTCAAAGTCAGTCAGACATGGGTTTCTATCCTCTTTCTATCACTTAACAGTTTATGACCTTGAGCACATTTCTTAACCTGTGCTGAGCTTTAGTTTTCTCATCTATTCACTATATACCTTTCCACTTGAATGTAAGCTGCATAGGGCAAGGACTTTACCTCTTTTGTTCACTGCTAAATCCCAGGTTTTAAAATAATGCCTGCCACATGGTAAGTGTTCAGTAAATACTTGTTGAATAAATTAGTTAATTAATCTAACAAAAACAATAACTCTCACAAGGTTCTGATGAGGATAAATCAAATAACATATATGCAGCATTTAGCACAACATCTAAAATACAGTTAAGATATGTTAGCTCTAATTATTATATATATTTATAATTACATGGGGACACTGAGGCTTTACTAAGAACAGAAACTTAAATTTGCTAGTTTTATTTGAAGAAGCAGTTACTTTACATAAACAGAGAAGTTCTGTGGCCTCAAAGAAATGGTTCCTCAGATTTCATATTGGTAAATAATTCCCATACCTTCAGTCATTTCAAACTTGAAAAGATGTGTTTCAATGAAAATATTTATAAGATGACCTTGTTACACAGATGACTAATAATTAATAATGCATATACAAGTAAATTCAATTTAACAGACATTTATTGAGTATCTACAAAATGTCAGACCCTGTGGTTGATACTAAATGAAAAGTTATACACTTTTGGCACTAAATGAAATGCTACACACAATCCATGCGAATAAACTTACTCTTCTGTTTTGTTGGTAAATAATGATTAAAATGGGAAATTCTCTTTATTCTACAGATCATCCCTGAAAACACTCCCAAACTCCAAAACTCAGACTCTCCCGTAAGGCCCTTTTTGCCTAGAAAGAATGCCAATTCAGGTGTTGTATTATTGCTTTTAGCTAAATGTTATTAAGATTGGATAAAAACGCTCAGTGAGATTAGAGACATAATGATAAATGATGAAGAGGTCATCACAAAGGAGTCACCACTGTAACCTGGGCACACTGGTGGCAAAAGTGTTCACATGAAACGTTAAAGTATTATTTTCTCAAGTTTGTGTTGAAAACTAACAGCAAAAAATTAATTCAAGGATATTATTACTTCCATTACAGTTAGCCACTTTATGAAACTAATACATTTCCATTTTCAAATGAATTTTGAGATGCTAAAGGCTAGAAAATAGTGAAGATAAAAAATATCTATTCATTATAATGAAATAACAAAGATAAACAGAATTTAAGCAAATTGTAAATGTAGTGTCTCAAACATTCTCTTGTAGTACATTTATAGGCTACTTCTGCCTTCATGAATATTTATCTATTATTAGTTCTTTTCTTTAATGAACATAAACTGCCACTTCTCTTAAACTGATGTTTGAATGAGTGAATAATGAATTGCATGTACAAATGCAAATACAAATACCAGGTATTTTTCTTCACCTTGACATTTCTAACAGTATTCAATTATAATCATATAATATGCATATGGGTTGATATTATGTTTTATATAGCACTGAATATTTATTTTATAATCAGATTTTGATTTAAAATGTTGAAACCAATAATGTTGCTAATTGATATTAAGTGGAGACCCTAAATTTTTAATTTAAAAATGTAAATTCAAAATGTAACATTTATTAAATTCTATACAATTAAATCCTTACATTTTAAAATTCTTATGTTCCAAAAATGGAAATTATAAATCCTCAGAAATTTTTGAATAATTATGTTATAGTTTATCACACAATGAAACTATCAAATTACCCAAGATTTATCATTAATTTAAAGTCAAATTTATACAAATAAACACAATTATGCCATATATGTATATTTTTGCATGTAGTCACATAAAAGTTTAATGAAAAAAATTATGGATTTAAAAGATAGGATTACCAATCAAATTGTTGTACTAAAAGAAGACCAGAACTTTGTACCAATTTGATAGTCTATTTACTTAAAAAGAAAAACCTACTATCTTTTCTTTCTAACAAATATGTATCTTTACTAGCCAAGATTTCTTAAACCATGCTTTTCTCAGGAGAAACAGACAAAGACCTTGACTTTGTTTATTTTATTTTGTTGCATTATACTTTATGAAGAAGTCTCTAGAACCGCATATCCAGGACTATGGGTACTATGGGTACTAACAACATGTGGCTAATGAACACTTGAAATGTGCCTTGTCCTAATTGAGATGCACTGTAAATGTAATATACAAATGGGTTTAGAAGTTTTAGTACACCTCCCCATAAAAAAGAATAAAATATATTACATCTTTTTTTATAGATTAAAATTTGAAATGAGAATATTTTGGATATATTGGGTTAAATAAAATATATTATTAAATTAATTTCACCTGTTCTTTTTATTTTTTTAATGTACCTACTAAAATATTTAAACTTACATACGTGGCTCACATTCTATTTTTATTAGACAATGCCGCTCTGGATAACTTGTTTAAAATTGCATAGATAGATTCCAGCAAACATATTTGATGTAGAATGTATTTTCCTACATAAATTATCATTTCCCTTTGATATTAATTATGAAATTAGTGTTGTTCTGTGAATAAAATTGATTAACGCAAAAATCTTATAAAGGCCATCAAATGATATCATTGACAAAACATTAAGCTTAACACTAAAAATAACTATAATACAGTTGAAACTCAAAATAAAACATAAAATAAGTACACTGAAAGTGAAAATATAAAGCAGCAAAAGAATATTTCGCAAATAAATATTACAAAGATAAGGCAGACACACGCTCTAAAATGAACAATCTATTTTTCTATTTTAATATTTATTTGGACATAAGTATTTCCACTCTGTTAAGGGCAGTGATTCCTAACCTTGAACAAAGAATATCCATGATTTGCATATGTAGTAAGAAAAATAATTATCTACTGGGAAACCAACTGAATTTAATTAGGAGACTCACATTCACTCACATTCATGCACTACTCATGCTGTAATTGAGTAACCAAAGTAGTCTGTGCCTCAGCTGCCCTATTACATAAAATGGGGCTAATGATACCCCAACCTTATTCAGAAGGTTGCTACAAGGCTTTCTATCTCCTTTCCTTCTAGCTCATT
Source organism: Tapirus indicus (assembly GCA_031878705.1). NCBI lineage: Eukaryota > Metazoa > Chordata > Mammalia > Perissodactyla > Tapiridae > Tapirus > Tapirus indicus. The sequence goes on from CM062935.1 coordinate 34,205,789, forward strand.
TAATCTAGTATCCTTCCTCTTCAATATTATGAGAACTTTGGTTTCCCCCTTTTTCTCCAATTATCAGCCCCCTCATCTTTACTTAACTAACTTAGATTCTATAGCCCATCATTTCAATCACTCTTTTCAAATACCCTCAATGAGTATTCTTCCTCATATGGAAATTATATGCAGTTGAATAGACAAGCACGGACTTGAGTGGAAAAGTCAGGATGGGAAGAAATGGAAAGGAGCTCAGGATTCTACCCTCTTTCTCCAAGGTCCTACAGGACTTTGCATGATCTGGCCCCTGCCTTTCTCTTTCACCTCATCTCATTTTTCTTTATAAACTACTTTTCATCCACAGCACACTTTTAAGTTCCTGAAAAATGTCAAGCACTTTTCCACCTCAGAACCTTCACATATATCGTACCCCACTTGAAATACACCTCAGAATAACCTTACGTAATAGGAACTATTATAAGCACAGAAGAATGTGAAATGCAGAAAGGTTAGGAGTTTGCCCAAGGTCTCACTGTTAGTAAGTCATGAAGCTGGTATTTGAACCCAGCAGTCTGATTCTAGAACTCATGCTCTTAGCCACCACACTTTACCAGTACAGCAAGAAGATGAAAACAAATTCCACTTAGCTTAGAGTAGGTGTTGGCAAATTTTAAACTGCATCACTATAATCTGGAGGCTTGTTAAAACACAGATTACTCTGCCCCGTTCCCAGAGTTTTTGATTCAGTAGGTCTGGGGTGGCACCTGAAAATTTGCATTTCTAACAAGTTCCCACATGACGCCGATGCTGCAGATCGAGCAACCATATTTTGAGAATCGCTGGCTGAGACTTACATAGTACAACTACATCCCATGTGAAAAGATAGTAAGCCTTCATTTGCTGTTTGGTAAACAACATTCCGGTCACTCCTTTCCTTTTGCTCAATTCTTTCAGACTTGCCATTACTTCCTACCTACAAGTAGCTGCTCCTCTACCTCAGCTTACAGGCATTACGCTACATTGTGGTAGCTGTGCTTATCCATTCTCCTACATGCCTCTCCTACATGTGGGATTTTACAAACCCCACAATTAGAGGTTTATTTTATCTCTGCCTAGCCAGTCAACATTTTTGCTTTTATGTCTTACTACAATAGCAGGTGAGAAGAAAGGGTGGAAACTCGAGTATTTCGCCTATTAGAGAATAGTTCTATGCTTTTAAATTATTAGCAAAATTAGGTTAATAAGCAAGAACCTAGGCTCATGAGACTTGAGTTCTGACTTTAGGACAAGGTAGCATATGCCTTTAGACAAGTAACTTGATCTCTCTGGCCTCAGTCCTTAAACTGTAAACTTAAAGGAATGAATATTATGGAATGTAATATAATTCTATTAAAGACAGAAATTGTAAAATGATTCAAAGAAAAAGTTTGCAAAGCAGAACTTTTTATTAAGGCTAATAAGCTTAGAGTAATATAGAACATGAATACTCCATCTAAGAAAATAATATACTGAAATGTTTTTATCTTAGTTCTAATTATGTTAAGATGCAAAATAGAAAAGAAAAATGAATAGCCTTCAAAATTACTTGAATGTATATATGGATCTGATCATCACTGAAACAGAAAATACATGTGTTTATGAATTTAGAAAATTATTAGCTATAAGCCTCTAGCCTTGCTCCCTCCAATCATTATAGAACATTAATAGTAATATAAAAATACTAATAGCTACCACTTATCTAATATTTACTTTGCACTGAACTCTATACAAAATACTTCAGATATTTTCTTTCTAATCCACACAACTCTCTGAAGTAATACTCTTGTCTCTATGTCACACATGAGAAAACTGAGTTTTATAGTGATCTTCTACGAATAAAAGCCCTGCAAAAATTTCCTTAATGGCTCCTTCATCTATAGAATAAGACAAAAACTCTGTTGCGTGGCCTATAAAGTGAGTAATGCTCTGACTCATGTCTAACATTCCAACTTCATCTTCCTCCTTCACTCTCAAACTTTATGCTCTAGAAATACATAACTACATGTAGTTCTCTGAAATACCTATATACTTTCAGTTTTCTGTGCCTTGACATCTACTTTTCTTCTCTCTCATAAACACCCTTCTTTCACACAGCCACTTGGCAAGCCACTATATTTCTTTTAAGTCTCTGCTTGAACAAGGGTTCCTTTGTGAAAACTTCCCTAATCTCCCTCCCACCAGCTTGGATAACTTTGATGTGCCTTCCCTTACATCAACTGTATAAACAGTAAAACTTTGAAATAACATATTCCATAATAACAAGAAATGAGATATAACATGTTTGCCAGTTTGCTCCCATCGTCTGCTTAGCACCTGTTGGCAAAAGGGTGGGTTAAAATTCTTATCTTCTGGGAGGTGCACGTGGTGGGATTGGCAAGGCTCTCAAGCTCATTTTGAGAAGCAGGGAGGTGGAAGGTAGTTCCCTCAATCCTCTGCTGTGGCCTGGGAAAACCAACAAGGAGATACCTGGGCTCTGTCACTGTACTGAAAAGTCTCAGTCAGCCACAGGATTCAGAATCACTTTCCTTTTTGGTATTTTCACCAGAGTAGAAAACTGCCACCAGGTGGCGCCAAGTTGCAAAAGGAATCTGGGCAGCTGGGCTCATGCAGCAAGACTGCTAGCTGTACAGGTTCACCCAGATCATTTCATGAACCTAACAATATGGCAACATTACATTTGACATCGTGAATTTTTGGATGCCAATTATAGTGTTTTCTCAGAGTTTTATTATATCTCCATTATAGAGATTCTATTGCAATTGTTTGCTCTCTTCTCATGGAATGTAGATAGTTCATTTTGTCACTGTACTTCAGTAGCCTAGTACCTGACACTTGGCACTAAATGGCTCTCAAGACAGAACTTATTGAATAGTGAATTCAATAAATTCATTATATAAATGAATGCTCCTAGCAATATAGGGATAATTAAATACTAATGTTTAAGCTGCATCTAGTCAGTTTCATAAATCATTTTAGTACTCAATAAATATTTGCTGATGATAAAGAAAACAAAACTTCCTCATAAATGTTTTAGAAATTTATAGATGTCAATTAACAAATATTTATTTGTACATCTACCATGTACAAGACACTAGAGTCAATACTATGCCAATTATAAAAAAATATAAGACAAGGCATTAGTTCTAAAATCACTTATAACCCAGTTTGCTAAATGAAGCATAAAGACAAAATATTACCCAAGGCAAAAGATGGTATAAGTGTCAAGTAAATGCTAAAGAAATCAAATAATAAAGAATTTCAGATAATAAACTAAGGAATGCCACTAATCTCCTCTGTCCATCTGTATACTTCACAACAGTCCTCCATCCCTTGTGGGCCATGCAGTGGCCTAATGCTGCACTCATTTTTGCTTCTCTACTGATACAGAAAGCATCGCACTTATTTGCGGTAGCTTCCTTCTTTCTTCCACTTAAGCTAATCTTTCCATGTTCCAGAAGCCACACATTATATTCAGGTTATATCTTCAAAATATGCAGACAATTGAAGCATACAGTGAGATGTCAGCAAGTATTTTTATTGATGTCTGTTATAAAATCTTATTCTTAAGTCTCAGCTCTGTCTCTACATAAAAACAATCTGGTCCAGAATGTATCACTTTGCTATTCAGTTGCTTTTTAAAGTAGGGATGTAAGGTATAACTTAAGGAAGAAATTATATTTGAATCCAGTCTGTAGTAACATTCAGGAATTGCTACATCAGATCACATTTTAGCCTACCTAGCCCAAGATTCTATAAAAAAACAAATAAATTTTTTATTCTCTTACAAATTGAAGACATTTAGCCACTCTATTTAAAACAGGTAAAACTATATTTATTTAAATTTAGTCTAGCATATCAAAGAAATCAAAATTTTAATGAAATAGGGCACAGCTGGCTAAACAGTACTGCTTATTTGTTTATGTAAGAGAGATTATTATTATTTTTTTTTTTTTTGAGGAAGACCAGCCCTGAGCTAACATCCGTCGCCAATCCTCCTCTTTTTGCTGAGGAAGACTGGCCCTGGGCTAACATCGTGCCCATCTTCCTCCACTTTATATGGGATGCCGCCACGGCGTGGATGACGAGCAGTGTGTCGGCGGGCGCCCGGGATCCGAACCTGCGAACCCTGGGCTGCCAAGCGCGGACTAAACCGCTGCGCCACCGGGCGGCCCCTAAGAGAGATTATTTTTATATCTTAATTCCTCAAAGATTAGAAGATAAAATGACTTATGTTTGAATATTTAAAATGTAGTCTTTTGGTCCCATTTTGAAAAGCCATTAATCTTGGAAATGCCCTTGGAAATTGTTTGATGTTCAAATATCCAACTCTCCAGCACAGAGGAACTTCTAAATACCCTTCATAAAATTGGATAAACACATTCTTGCCCATGTTAGCTGTATGACCCTGCTATCAGATGGAAACCTGGGAGAGTACAAATTCAGTACTAGATCATTCCCACTCCTAAAACTGGCACATCTGGAGATCTCCCCACATGACCAATAAGCTGTCATTTCATTAGCCTCAGAAGAACCTCCCTGTTTCACCTGTTTTAAATAGAGTGGCTAAATATCTTTTAAATTTATAAGAGAAAAATATTTATTTGTTGCCTATCTTGGGCTAGATGGGCTAAGATGTGATCCGATGTAGCAATGTCTGAAAGTTACTCCAGACTAGATTCAAATACCTTCCCCTCTTCCCAAGTCACCACCCTGTGAGAGAAAGGCCTGCGCATGAGGAGTATGAACAGAGTTAGTATCAGTTGGCTACAGATGAATTATCAAGTCAGACTTCATTCCTAGCAATTTTAAATTAGTAGTACATGACTTCATAAGTATTGGCATTTCACATATAAGTTTTGTCTTTAAAGTTATAGTTAACATTTCTTTTTTATTGAGTTTATTTTAGCAAATGTGTACTAGTACTCACTTTGTGTCACTGGTTACAAATGGTTTGTTAGCTTTAATTTACTTAATCCTCAAACAATCCAATGAGGAAACTATTATTATCATCACAATTTTATAGATGAGAAAACTGGGCAAAAAGAAGCTAAGTAACTTGTCCAAGATCATCCGCACACACTAGATAGTTAAGTGAAAGAGGCAGGATTCAAACCTAACTGTCAGGTTCCAGACCCTGCATTCTTAAATACAGTGCTATATTCTACACACATTATTCTTTCACTCATTTCCTCATTCATTCATTCTTTCTAACAGTTAGTTAGAACTTACTATACTTACCAGATCTGGGCTGAACATTGGCATTGGGCATAGATGAGTAAGATACTTAGAAGATGTTTGTTGAATTAACGATTTTACCTCAACTTTATTCCACTTTTGTGAATCCTTAGGACACTTCTGAAGTAAGTATAACTTAAATCAAAACAAGTACAACCGTAAAAGGCAATATTTTAGAATAGCCAAGAGCAGACACATTTATGGAAAAAAATTAACCTAAAAATAAGTGAATGTTTTAGACAGTTAACTAAAATTTAAATGTATAGATATAGATATAGATATATAGTATTATACATTTTCCTACCTTTTACAAAAGCCACTGAAATAATTTAACTTTTTCTTGATGACTACAATAATAATTAGAAATACCATCCATTATTCTGACTTTCAGATAATTTGGAACTTAGGGCAGAATGGACACTAGCTTTAGAGTGGCTATGATGAAAACCGGCTTGAAAACTTACACTTCCTCTTGATCCCTGATCCCTGGGGGCAAGTGTAGCTATATGGATTTCCTGTCTTGAAAATTACTCAGGAAATCACAGACCAAAGCAGCTTTATTGAAGGCTATTTCTTGCCTTTAAAAAAAAAATCATAATTTTCACTAATGCCATTAATGTGCTTTGGGTTTTCAGTTCCATTCAAAATATCCTTTATCACACTACTTTAAAAACAATAGCTTCTAACGTTGTCTAACGTGTATTAAATGCTTACTCCATGCTAGCTATTGTGTTAAGAACCTCACATATATTTTATCTCATTGCACCTTCATAACAATCTTTAACATAGTTAATTATCCCTATTTTGCTGATAAAGAAACTGATTACTTGGCAAGTAACTTGTTCAAAGTTACAAGCTGATGAGCGGTTTTGAGTTAAACCCAAGTTCACCTGGTTCTGGAGACCATTTGCTTGAGCACTGTACTATATTGCAGGTCTGATGTATCCATCAACAAAATCTCAACACATATCATTGTCCCATAGGTTATTTTTCAAATCAGTTTGTACCCATCACTTGATTTCATTGGCACTATTTGTTATCCAGCCATCAAAGAGTTTTGATATTCTCAAGTTTAAGTCTGGAAATTATGTTTTACTCAAGTTGCAAAAAGTAGAAGAACCAGTAAAACATTATTTTCCACTTACGTATTAGCTTATTATTATTATTATTTTGGTTTGGCCAATCTTTTATTTTACATTTTGACAATAATTTCTCAGCTTCCATACTACTATTACTTTTCAGTAAGTATATAAAGTTAGAGTGGACTTGCCTTTTTCCAGCCACGTAAGACAAAAGGAAAAGAATCAAAAATTGACCAAAATTCCAATTCCTCCCTATTAGGGAGGAAGGAGCCTCTGGATCTGGGGGTTAGGAATATATAGAAATTGGTTTTTATTGCGAAAATGTTATAATGTTATAGCACTGAAATAAATTTCACAGTCATCTAGTCTATCTCCTAGTTTCAAGCATAGTAATACCTAAATCGGCCAACACTAAACCTTGCTTCTAAGGAGAAACTTTATAAACACAAAGAAGGGCAGGCAGCAAGGATGAGCCTCTTATTATAATTTGACTTCTCACAAAGTTGGAAGAGACCCTCAGAATCAACAGCTATTCATTTATTCATCAATTAGTTTGGAGCTCTGAATGCTTTTCCCCACAGATGTAAAAGATTTAGCTTGCATTTTTAGAGTGGTTAAATATGTGCGACCTTTTGAAAGGTCTAGGATTATAATTTTCTGACACCAAGATTAACATACATTTAAGAACAGATAGTCAATTCTTACTTGTTTTCGAACTGGAGACACCTAATTTACTGACATGTATCATGGTGGAAGTTGGCCATCATTATGTCTTATAATGTTATTAGTTCTCTAAGATTGTTCAGGAGATTTCCTGTGTTTATAGAAGTTTTATTTGCAATGCCACAGCATCCTTCCAAAGCTTTATGATTTGCTGACATTTTACTCAAGTTATCTAATTTTGTCTCAGTTTGAATAATAATAATGATAACAACAACAATCACTTATTATGTGCTAGGCACTGTTCTAAGTGCTTTACATATATTAGCTAAGTTAAACCTCATTGGGGCCGCCCGGTGGCGCAGCGGTTTAGTCCGCGCTTGGCAGCCCGGGGATCGCGAGTTCGGATCCCGGGCGCCCGCCGACGCACTGCTTGTCAGCCATGCCGTGGCGGCGTCCCATATAAAGTAGAGGAAGACGGGCACGGATGTTAGCCCAGGGCCAGTCTTCCTCAGCAAAAAGAGGAGGATTGGCGACGGATGTTAGCTCAGGGCTGGTCTTCCTCACACACACAAAAAAAGAATCTATGATGTAAGTACTCTTATTATACCAATTAGAGATGAGAAAATTGAGAAGTCATAAAACTTGAGAAAGGTGTTGGAAACATCTCACACAAAGGCAGTATGACCTGGAGTTTGTGCTGTTTCTCTTGAGGTGATGAAGCTGACCTTCTTAAAGTACACATTTCTCAGTCAATTGGCACTGAAAAGTATTTAAACTTTTAACTTGACCAGAAGTAAAGATACTTTCTTTTCAACTTCAATTACCCAGAGAGAACATGGTCTAGACATCTTGATTTGTACGTATGCATAACATGGTCCTGTACAATGGGGAGCACCACACAATTACGGGGATTGTTTGGATTTCAGTCTTTCCTCCGCTGCCAGTTCTCTCCTCTGGATGAGTCGCCTGCTTACCACCTCCATTGCCTCTGCGCTGCTGCTATATCTGCTCACTACTTGCTACCTTTTAATCCAGTCTCTTCTCCCATCACATTTTGTTTTTCATATTTAGTGACAAAACATTTATAGACATGACCAGTAAGTCAGTGTTCCTATGGGGCAAACTGACATCACAGAATGCTGATTGTAATTTTGATTTTTAGCTTCTTTTATTTCAGGTTGGACATTTTTTGGCAAAGCTTTTGGGGATAATCTCAGAAACTGGAATATCCCCCAAGGCAGCTGGGCAGAGCCAAGCAGTGGGTTTTATCCTTGAATTATAAATATTGTTCAACTGGAAGAGTATATGAAGTACACAATTTCTAGATTAATTAGAAGAGTAGTTCTCCAATTTTAGTGTTCACCAGAACCACTTGAAGAGCTTTTCAAGAATACAGTCTGCAGTCTTAGCCTTGGGGATTCTAAATATACTACTTCTGGCATTAGAGCCAGAAATTTACATTTTGAAATTTCTCTGGTTATTCTAATGCAAGTGACATACAAAAAACAAATAAGAAATTCTTGTGTAGGCTAATCAAAAACGACCTTATTAAAGCATCTTACATGGTTAGTTTTGCCTTTTCTAAGCTTAGTGGAATTTTATGGTTAAATTTCTAAGTCTATCAGCAAGCAGAAAGCAGATTTTACTGGATTTCTCCAGCCCCAGTTACCCACATTTTGGGAGCTATTTAGCTAAAGGATGATCTATATATTATCTTTAATTAGTCCTTCGTATATCTGGAATCATGTTAGATGCTTCTTTGTGCTTTTCTGATTAGCATACACTTAAGAATGATTTTGGGGAAAAGTGTTTTTTTCCTCTCAAGTGTAGATATAACTGTCTATCATTAATTTTTCTTTTCTTTTTTTTTTTTTACACTGGCTGATTTTAAATTTTGAGAAAAATAAAATTTTTTTTCAGTATAGCAGTTGATATAAATTGTACAGGTCCACTTTGGTTGATAATTCCACATAGAAGAAAATCAACTTTGGAATTTTTTTCATGTGTTTATGTAAAGACATTTTATTTGGAAATTAGCTACTTTTACTTTATTCTGTATTTTATTAAATTTTTGACTTTACTAGTCTCTTATTTTCCTGTAAGACTTAAAATAATTTTTGACCACAGAAGATTTTAAATATTTGACCATTTGCATTTTGAGCTTTGCAAATAATTTTAAATCACTATGAAGCATCCTTGGACATATATGTTAAAATTGGTTAACCACCACTTGCAACTTTTTTTTGTAATCCACCAATGTTTTACATTTGGCCATATCCTATTCCTACATGGAATGTAGTTAAGAAATAACAGAAAGACCTACTTTGCATATCAAATATGTTATTTTTTAAAAATCATCTATTATTATACCTAACCTACTGTTCTCCCTTGATTCACATAATAAAAACTTTAGTGTAAATAATACCTGTCATATTCATAATTCTTAAACACTATTTTATGACTAGTGTAAAATTTCATTCTTAGAGATTTTTACTTTTTAAATGGGAGAAATGTTGCTTAAGTAGAATATCTGGGGCATTCCTTATTAAATATAGATGATTTTTCTGAGACCCAGACTTTTCAGAATGATTGCCTATAATAATTAGAATGAAAGCTTTTTAGAGTTACTAAAATGTCATAGGACATCTTCATTTCCTACAATCCTACATTAAATAAAATCAAGAAATACACAAATTGAATGAAAGTCAGCATTATAAAATAAACATTTTATAAAAGGTAGTTAAATACCTTCTTTCAGATAGCAAAAATCTAGGAACTCCCATATTCAACTGCAGTATTTTCCTTGCTTAAAAATGTCATTCCACTTCCCTCTAATTTATTGAACATTGTTGGAAGATTACATTATACAAAAATAGTATGGCAACAATGCAATGACCTTAACAAATTGAAAATTAAGATACCAAAATATAGCGTCATTTGGTAAATCCTATATTCTTTCCTTTATTCACAGTACAAGAAACTTTCTTTAGATTCATGTTTCTTGGGATTCTGAAAGGAAAAGAGTAATTTGTTGATTGTCAAGTACTCTATCCAGAAAGTATACAGGGTAATAGGAAATTTAAATGTCTGCAGAGGAAATAGTCTAAAATAATCTCAAGTTAATATAAGTAATACCTTGTTTTTATTATCATAGTTTTAAAAACCAAGGTTAAACATGAAGTTAATATCTATTTCAGTAACAATAACATGGATTGTTCTTATTCCTTTCAACAGATTACAAGTATGAATCTAAATAGAAATATGCAGATCCACTCTCCAATTAGCTTCAGGCCAATTTCATGCTTTACTTTTAAAAATTCCAAATTTTAAAAATCTTTTACTCTTTATCTGCTCAAAACTCCTAACCTTTTCAACTTCTCAATTTTTCTTTCAACAAGCCATAGTTACCAAAAATAGGAACACTGAGGTTTTCTACCTCTTCCTTTCCTTTTGCTGTCTACACTCAGGTCAAGGGGGAACTCCTAAGGTTCAATTGCTTTGTGTAAGATCACCCTTCCACCACCACATGCCTGAGGGAAGTGGGCCCTAGAACTCTGTGTGCTCCTGGTAAGAAATCCCAACTCCAGCAAACACAGCCTCATCTCTATTATCTGCTTTGAGACTATCAGGACTGATCTCATTATCTACTCCCCTTATCCCTGTTAATTTCAGTTACCACACAAAGATCAGAATTCTTAAATCTCCACTTACTTCCTAGATTCAAATCCTCATTCTGCTCTCTGGACAATGAGGCAATGTTTCTATCTCCTTTGACTCTGGCATACACTATTGCCCTTCTCTGCTCTCATCATCTTACGCCCAATATATTTTACCTTATTGTCAGTCTCCTTCATCAGAATATAAGCTCCAAGAGAGCAGGAATTTTGTCTGTTAGTTCATTGCTGTATCCCAAGCATATAGAATAGGGCCTGGCATTTAATAGGCATTCAATAAGCGCTTGCTGAATAAATGAATGAAGTAATTCAATTAATCCTCAAAATCTATTGATTCATTCTTTGTAACAGTCTTAGATTTTTCCCTTTCTTGTCCCTTCTTGTTCTCTCTCTAGTCCAGCCAAACTAAAAGAACTTAATTTTCAGATTAGTTAGAGTAGTTAGTAACACTCTGAGATGATATATTGTATGCTGGGATATGGTGGAATCGGGAATGGAATTTTTGCCTCAGAACTTAACTGGTATCTCCCAAGACTCTTCCCTTTACACTTACTTTCTTACATGAAGAAAATGTGGAATCATTGGTTATTTCATATGTGTAACTATATAGCATTTAATATATGTAACTATGAAATATTCAATCATCAAATATATCTATAATAGCAGTTATTACATTGTATTGTAATAATTTAAATGTCCATGTCCTCCACTAGCTTTGACCCCTTCAAGGCAAAAACTGTTTTTCACACATCTCAGCATCTCTCTAGGAACTACCACAGTTGCCAAATGTAGCAGCTGAAAAAATGGTTAGAGAAAGAAAGGGAGGGGAAGAGAAGGGAGGGGAAGAGAAGAGAGGGTGTGAGAAGAAAGAAGGAAAGAAGGAAGGAGTTAATTCGTTCATTCACCTGTCAAACACTGCTAAGGAGAGAGGCCACTTGGTTAATCTACATGTTCATTTCTTTCTATATTTCAGTGGTGACTAGAGGTGGAGATCTACAGGACTGGATCTTTTACATATCTACCTACAGGGCTATTTCCCCCACAATAATAGAATTCATTGTGTCTTGACACTGAAAAATGTGATTCTTTTAGGTCTTCTCCTCCTTTTTTTTGTATTTTAGTTTTATTATACTGTTGCTGCCTGTTGTAAGACTAATATTCCAATATTTTTCCTAGAAAATTGTTTAAAAAGTTTTAAACAAAAATCATTGCTTAATTTGATTATATTAAATGTGTGTTATAAAATGAACCAAAATAGTGAATAAGAATAGCCTTTAACTTTTTCAACTATTGAGTTATTTATTTAATCTAAGGCAACACAATTCTCAATGAAAATGAATTACTATTTTTGGTTGATGGATACAGAAATGACTAACACATAGTCTTCACCCTTATGAAGATTACAGTCTAGAAACACATTTCAAAATTAGTCAATGGAGGAAGAAAACACAGATGAAAAGGTTACTAGATACTTTTTCAAGAAATTGACGATAATTAACTTCAAGAACTAAATGGCTCATTCAAATAATAAAATAAATATGCTTTATATTATTGGGTAAAAAGCAAAAAGTATTAAGCATTCATTTTTCAAAGTTAAAAATAATGATCTAGCTCATATTCTTTGGAGTTTAGTTTAAATATTAAATGTTTACATTAAATGTTACTTAAATGCTAAAATTATGATGATCTAAATCTGAATTGTACAGGTGAAAAAGACTTGAAGATCATCTAGTTTGCTCTCTATATGAGTGAGAAAACTGAAGAAATAAAAATATTTGCCCCAGGTCTCACAGAGTGCTAATAGCCAAATGGAATTAAAATCTATCCAATTGAGTGCTGTTTCTACTATAACATATGGAAATATGCTAGGAATATTATTGGACATTAACTCTGCTTATCACAATGTGCTCTACATTTGTTTAAAAATACAAGAGCTTTACTGTGCTTAAGTAAAAATAGAGTTCTAAAATAATCTTTTATTAATCATGACAGAATGAAGCTCAATAAAGATTTCTATCTACCTACATGTGCTTTTGCTGTTCAAGTAACAGATAAGGGTATGTCACTTTTGCAAGCTCTAGGACACTGTAATTTTTCAGTCATCATGGGTTTTATTTTGAGAGAGACTGCAGCAATATGACAGGCAACAATGGTTAAATTGCCCTTATTCAGCTTCAACCTGGGAGCAATTGATTCATAGGCACCAATCAGGTAGTTCACTGCCAGAACAGACATGGTTTATTTGTATTATAAATTTTGTTTCAGAGAGAACACTGAGAAATCAAATTTAGAAGTAAACAAAGATGAATAGCATATCATAATTTTTTAACTTAAAAATAATCTTTTTAATTAACATTTAGACAATCTCACTCTAACAAATAAGTGAACACTGGGACATTTTGAACTTACTTGAAAATTTTACTGTTTAAACTTACGGGCAAGGTGTATTTTGCCAAGCATTTTTCTTTAACTACCATATATATATATATATCTATATATTGATATATATATTGACATATATAGATAGATTAAAATAAATCTAGAATTATAGCATGTCTAAAGTAATATAATCACATACCAAGTTCTGGTTCTATACAATAATTAAAAAGAATATGTATTATGTACACTAACTATGAAACTTTCACCTAAGAATTTATAATTATCAACTTGAAATAGAGTTAATCTTTCTATCAGGTTTCTTCCTATGAAATTCTCATAAACATCTTTCTTATGAAGCTCTTCCTTTATAAGTATCTCTCAGACTACATAAAGAATTCTGAAATGTTTATATTTCTTATCTATCATAATAAACAGGTAAAATAGAGTTAAAAAAAGGAAACTCCTCTATCATTGGAATAACTTTCTTAGTTACTGGACATATTTTCACTTCCTTCTGGTAATTTATTTTTTCTGTTGAAATTTTCAGTAGCCAACGCCAATGGAAGTTCATAGCATATTCTGTCCAGAACTGCTGTCCATTTCTATGGGCAACCTTTGTAATCATAATATAAATGTCCTAGTAAGAAATCAATTCAAGGGCTAAAGAATGCCTTTAATTCTTTCATACATTTAAACACTTAAATGTATACAGATTTTGGGCAGCCTGAGGGCAATGAGAAATTTGATAAGGCTATGTAGATATCTCAGAATTCAGGACAAGAAGAGAGAAGACAAAATTTCCCAAATACTTATCTTAAGACATTGAGTTTTGTTGAATAAAGCAGAAGACAATATTCCACATAACCAATCAAGAAAATGTAAAGATTATTTTGCTTATAGTTACATTCTCTGGAAATTCTCAAGGATAAATTTTCTTTCAAGAGTATATATTCCTATACAAGTTTTAAAGTTCCATTACCTTAAAACTGTAAACCTGTTTGAATACAACAAATTATAAGATATTCACAAAATATGGAATATATGCCAATATACTTACTGTATGCTCATATACATCATTTATATAACTTAAATATTAATATGTACAGTGTGATGAATTTTGGACAAAGCTGAATTAAATTTTTACAAATAAATTTCTGAGTTACTAGATCAGAAAAAAGGAGGCAAAGCTGTGAGCAGATTTCCAAAGCATAGTTATTGATGTTACTCGCTGTGTATAGAATTATTCCAAAATTACATAATACTTTACTATACTTAGAGTGATATGAGAAAAACTATCATTTAAAAAATAAATCTGAGAAATATATTATGACTACTATTTACACTCAAGTTAGACCAATAGAAAAAGATAGGTTTTTTTAAAAGAAATCTTATCTATCTTTACAAATAATAATTACTATATTATAATTATAGTAATTATTATTATATAATACTAATTATATATATAATGATAATTATCATTATCATTATATAATTATAATAATTATAATATAGTAATGTATGCCATGCTCATTTGGTTTTAGACACACACTTGATGAGAGTTAAAATTGAAACCATCCTCTTTCATGGTAAATTAAACACTATTTCTAAAATTCCCAAACTACTAGATGAAAGTATAAAATTCAATCTAACTCACTGTATACCATGTGAACCCTAAACCAATAAACAATAGTTATTTAATTTTGCATTTTAAAGAGCTGTTTTTATTAAATTCATTTTTTAGAACCAAGTTACCTGTTTTCTATTTTCTAGCAATCCCAACAAAGCTTAATTTAACGTCCCCTTAATCGAATCGTAATAGATGGTCATATTACAAAATATGGAAAACAGTTTTCCACATGGGCAATGTCATTCATTTATGCTTATTCAGCATTACTATAATTAGCTCCACTCCTAGATAGTTAAAATCCATCATAGCACTTTTTGTATCTGTTAAGGGCTTTATAGTATTCTACCCAACAGTTCCATGCAACATCTTATTTTTTTGCTCATTATCTGAGGAAAATGAAGCAGAGCCAAAGTTTAATTTGTTTCTAACATCAATCAATATCTGTCATCTATCTATCTAACTACATACCTATCTATCTAGATAATTATTAACAAGAATATTGTAGAAATGCAATAGTCTGATTAATCTGTTTGTACTTACATTATTTTATTTTATTTTTTTGTGAGGAAGACCAGCCATGACTTAACATCTGTTGCTAATCCTCCTCTTTTTGCTGAGGACACTGGCCCTGGGCTAACATCCGTGCCCATCTTCCTCTACTTTATATGGGACGCCGCCACAGCCTGGCTGACAAGCAGTGCGTCGGCAGGCGCCCGGGATCTGAACCCACGAACCCTGGGCTGCCAAAGCATGAACTAAACCGCTGTGCCACCAGGTCGGCCTCCTGTACTTACACTATTCAAGAATGTTCTAAAACATGTGAGCAGTTATCTGACTTAGAAGAATACAATTTATTCCTTTTTTAATCAGTTGGAACTTTTAGTAACTCAGGGTCATTATTCCAACAATAATTACTATTTCAGCTGCCAACTGGTGGCCCACCCAGTAGATTTGGCCCACCGATATACTTTCTTTGGCCAGAAAAGTTGTTTACAAAGTTAACAGAACAATCAAGGGTTTTCGTCTCTTGCTCTCCTGAAACGTCAGATCTGGCAATGTTGCCTGCATTTCTATATGGCAACGACTAGCTGAAGCTGAGCAGCAGTTTCTCCCTTCAAAGGGAGCATGTGCTCTCTAGTTGGCCACAGCTCCCAACACTACCTAGTCCTTAAATCTGAGTTTAACCACTTATATTACCTGCTTGGCCTCTTTAGGTTTGAGATCCTCAGACTAGTACTAGAACAATCTAACTGTAGGAGTCATAGAAATTAAACTTAATATGTCTGGAGAAAATTCTGTGAAAGTTGCCTTTAGAACAAATCACAGTTATCTTGGTGGAGGCACTTTCTATGGTCACTTGCCTATCTCTGGTAATGCATGGGGGTAAAATATAGTTAATAACAATTCTAGTTAGTTTGTTTCTAGTTCATCAATACCAGATACATTGAGCAATTATTTCTATATTGTTAGGAGGAATAATTAAAGATTTTGTTCTAGTGTTAAAAATCCTAGCCTCCTTCTCACTGATCCATCTGAAAGATCATTAAGGCATTATTTTGCATGTGATTTTCATTATAAATATGAAAATACTGAAACCAGAAATATATAATGACTCAGAAAAGACATCAAGCATGCTATTGTCAATCTAGCACTGGAGAAACTTAATCCTTGATTTAATGAACAAACATCTTCTTGAATAGACAACTATTTGTGAAATAAAAAGAACTGAGGGGCAGCTATTATTCCTATACAATACATTTTGCTAAAAGTTTAAGAATTTATTCACCATTATTAATATTATATTTTAGGATTTACAATAAATTGAATGCAAATTTAAATGTATTTATAGTCTTAGCTTCAGAGCACTACTATTAACACTGTCATTGCAGAATAATTATTGTAAGCTATTGTGTAGTAATATTCTGAGACACTGCATGTAGTTATTTTTAATTCATAAAGAAATGTTGACTCTCAGATGTTCTCATAGATATTAGAGTTTAAAATTTTTCAGTTCTTCAATACAAGGTTAAAAAGCTATCAGGGCTTAAATATTTTTCTTATAAATTTATGTAAATGAAAATTTAAAATGATTAAAATAAGAAAAAACCAAAATTGAACAATTAAAGCATTGTAGGAATATTGAGTTTCTAGTATATTATTTTCCACAGCAACTCTGCTGATGATTAAGGTATGGATATCCAATCCATCAATTCAGAAAAAAGGGAATTGTCAGATTTTTCAAAATAAACAATTTGGTTCTAGAGTCTTACTTTGGCTAACAAGAATATTAGCTATTAACATTTATGAGCAAATTTCTAAGGGGTTTAAATACTACTAATGACTAGATTTGATTTTTTGAAAACTCTAAAAAAGAAGGCTTTATAGTATAATTTATATATTTCTTTAAAAATATAAGTAATCCATTCAATATCTTTTTGTTCTTTTCTTCATCTTTCAACTTCCTTTCCTGTGCTTGTTTCATATCATTATTAAAATTTACAATGTTTTTAAATTGTGTTAAAGAGGTAAATTTTCATTATTTTGAAGTTATTTGTAATCTTTCAATACAAGATGCATGATATATTGATTTAATATCAAGTTGTGTAATAACCTCAAATGGAGAAACGATTTGCAAGTATATAGTAGGTGAAATGCAGATAAATGTAGTAGAGAAAAATGAAACATGATAAACCTTTAATGTGGAATAAATACTATTTAAAATGCCAAGATAGAGTTTCTCTTAGGTATATGTTGATTTTGTCTTAAAGCTAAATAATAATTTGAAAATAACAGTAACAATATATTAAACACACTTGGAGAACATGAAAATTACTTTCTAGTAGAAAAAAATAAACTATATATATTTTTAACACACTGGTTATATATCCCACTGATTTTATATATATATATTATAATATACTACATAGTCTATATATTATACTATATATAGTATAGTGTTTGTGTGTGTGTATATATATGTTGACCTTGGTTCAATTCTGAGACAACATTCCCTGACACAACTCTCGCTTCCAATCCTGTTGTCATGTTCTTAAAGTTGTAAAATATATGATAAATACAAAGGAGTGCATAAGACATATGTTCAATTAAAGGATTATTATAAAGTGAATGCCTTTATAATCTGTCTCCAGGCTAAGACGTTGGATTTTTTTTTAAGTTATAGGCAGGCATGATTTGGCTCACTTGAGAAAAGTCTTTCTAACAGTTCCAAATGTCCAAGAATATAATAGACTGCTTCATTAGGTAGAGGGCTCTGAATTCTTCAGGCAGATTGGACAATGAACTATCAGTGATATTGTATAGGATTATGAATCATCATATCTAGATATACTGAAATAGAACTCTCATGCCAAGGGCAGAGAATTTATACTTTTAAAAGGCTCCCCCAGTGATTTCTTTATGAGCTTGATTTGGGAATCACTGATACAGGAGGAGTTCTACTTTAGTTCAGAGTATTAGATAACTTCTATAGTCTCTTCCAATAATGGCCTGTGGCTTTCTGTATATATTAGTCTAACTATAAGTCTAACACAAATTTTAAGAGTGAATCATTAACAAGAAAAATTACAGTCAAGAAGAGGGAAAATGATGATTATAATATTTCACAGCTGTTAAAGGATTAGTGGGAAAGGCGCTCAATTTTATCTAATTATTTGGTTTTAAAACTTGATTCTTTAGAGTTTTCTTTCTCATTTATTGTCTAATTCAGCTATTTTAATGAAAATCCATATTTTTAAAAAATTACTGAAATAGCCATTCATTCATCCATTCATTCTTCAACAAATATTTGCTGAGGACCTATGCTATGCTTGGCAGTGTTCTAGGCACTGGGGACATGTGAGAGCCAGAACAGATGAAGACTCCCCTCCCATGAAGCGAAAATTTCAGTACCCCCTAAATATCATTCTTTTCTGAGAACATGCCTAAATCACAGGTTCTTTTTATTTTTGTAGGGATAAGCATTTGTACAGGTGGAACTTAAATTCTAAATTTATTTCATTGGAGCAGCATCACAATCTTAAACCAATTGAATCCTTATCTCAAAATGTAAATAATAAAAACCTGCTGTGTCAACCTCTCGCTTACTGTTAAAATTCCATAATATATACATATGTACATCTAAGTATAATATACAAATATACATATGGTGTATGAATATACTATATTATAGTATATATAAATATATACATATATAATATTTGTATGCATGTATGATACATACAATCAGTTTTCAACCAGTAAAGCACTCTACAAAGATGACACTAACATTACTATTTATTAAGACAATGATAAAATAAAGTGGTGAAGACTTTGAAAGTAAAATTGGACGATGAAGTAGCTATATATTAAACTAACAAAAGTCTATGAATATCTCCCATATAATATTCACCCATTATTATATTGATAGACCTTGATGAATATTTTACGTATCCTTAAAAGTAAGAGGATTTGCTTGTTTCTTCTATATGATACATAGAATTATTTCTTTTAATGAAGAGAGTGTACTCCAATGAATAGTAGACATAGTAAAGTTTAATGATGTGTTAAAATATTAGACAATGGAGTTATGGCTACATAACCATTAAATAACAATGTAAAACCAACTCTGGGAGTCTAGAAAATTAGAAATAGGAAGGCATCAGGTTAGAAGGAAATTGGGAAATAGAGACTCTTCTACTAAGCACATGCTAGATTAGAGTATGGCATACAACCATCCCCACACACACCCCCACACATGACAAAAATGGAGCTGTAGAGCTGTAATCTCCCTTGATCTCAACAACTAATGGTCCCAAGCCAGTGTGTTATTAGAAGTATAGGAAAGATAGAAAATGGGTCATTCATCAACAACATTTCTTTACACTGTGGTTTAATTGCTTTGTTTGAAGTGATTCTCTAAACAATAGACAGAGTGAATTAAATTTTAAAATATACATGAAAAGTCAGCAAAAATGATCAATGTTTATGATATTTGTTGAATTATATAAGCTATTTTTATATATCCCCTTTATTAGTGTCATAACTTGAAAGATAAATCTTATTTCATATTCCTTGGATAATACTTTTACTCTTGGATTTGCTAATTCTTACCTGATTTTACAATTCTTTTCCGAGTCCCACCTGTTTGCACCTTTAGGAACAAGATCAATCCCTATAGTAAGTTTTCTCAGCTCCAGTGATCTCTTCCGTCAACCTCAAATTTTGCACCATAATGCTATGCTTAAGCTCAGCATGGTAAAAATTTTTATTTCACTGAGAGTATGAAAACCAAAGTTAGAAATTAAAGCATGTCATTGAGTTTAAAGCATGTTTCCCAGAATAAATTTCTAAAGTATTACACTAAAAGAGTTCATCATAAAGTCTGAGAAATGCTGGTTTAAACACAACTTTATTACAAGACTTCTCAGAATGCTGACATATGCTATGAATCTTGAAGGAAGGACACTGTGTAGTAGTTCCCAAACTTATTAATCATAAAACCATTTATTTTTAAGCATCAGCTCATGGGATTAATTTTCTGGAAATACACCTAGAAACCACTGATTTTAAAAGTTCAATTTTATATTTCTAAGTATTCATAGTCTTACCTCACTGACTGATTTCAGCTAGAGATCCTTTCAGACTTACATGGCAGAAAGATTAAAAAAAGACTAAACAGGAGAACCTAAAAGACTCAAGTGCAAAACAATATATAATGTTTTAATTAATGCATTTTTTAGATTTTAAAAGTTTTATGCTTAGTTTGCGTCAGAGCTAAGATCAACTGTTTAACAAAGCTTCTCAAATATGTTCTTAAGATATTAATTCAGAAAAAGACTATGTAACAGTTGGAGGTATAAGAAATCATGAATTTTCTTCTGAGAATGTTTTCTTACCTTGTTACAATGCTGTAAGAGTCATTTGTCTCTTCTCTCAGTTTATTTATTCTAAAGACATTCTACAGTGAAGTAAGAGGAACACTGAACTTTGGTGTCAGAAGATATGATTTTTATCACTACTTTGGCACTTAAATTATTTAATATTGGGCAATTTAGGTAACCTCTTATAACTTTAATTTTCCATACACCTGCACTTCAAAGTTAGTAGAGAGTTTTAAATGATATATTAAGTGGTTTATTAATATGTTTTACTAAGGGGAAATATTATTATTGAATCAACATGTTATAATTATTTTTTACACTTTCACTCTACTGTGTAATCATTTATTTACTTCTCTCTCTCTCCTCTAGACTTTTAGCTCCTTGAGGGAAGGGACTAGGTCTTGTTAACCACTATTTCACCTATTTTAGCACAGGATCTGACATATGGAAGATGTTCAAAAACACTTGCTGAGTAAAGGAAGGTAATTTAGGGAATAAAATAATTTTAATTCCAAGACCATTAAAGGTCAACCATATCAAACTAGGAAACAAACCTTATAAATACTTCCCCAGAATCTCTACCATATTACTTTGTGAAAGTATCTTATAATGAAATCATTTTGGTATTTCAGAAATTATTTTTTCTTGTACAAAATATAAGATGGATATATCTTATTCTGAATTGTCATCTGGCAAAATGTTATAGGAAAGTTTCTATGAAATATGCAGTTCTGAAAAGCTAAAAGAAGGTGAGAATTTTATAAATTTATTTTCCCTTTCCTTTCATTTCCTTTCTGTATCAATCTCTACTGTTTATCAAATGCTTACAATGTGCCAGGAACAGTGTTAAAAGCTTTAAGGATATAATCTCATTGAATTTTCACGGCAACCCTGTGAGAAAGTTACTATTATTATCCCCCATAGATAGGTGAAAAAAGTGGTTTTTATTTGCCCCAGTTTATACTGTTAGGCACTGGCAGAACCAGCATTCAATCCAGTTCTGTCTGAATCCAGAGCTAACTTTTAACCATTATGCTGTATTATCTCTCAGGCATATTTTTGGAGGACTTAGGCATTACTTATGATAATACTAAAAATAAATTTTGGATGATGATAAGTGATATACTTACTATGAGTCAGTGCAACATGGCATCAAGTTCTTATTCACAACTTTGCAAAGCCAGCCAGCCGAAGCCCCAGTGTGCCAGACTGGGAGGCTAAGTCTCTAAACATGACAGGTAGACCACGTAAGGTAGTAATCCATGCCCCGTGATATACAGTAAAATAAAGCTGGTTAATTCATAGAGTGTCCTGATAATATGCAGTTGTCTTCAGACAACTTCAATACTAAGTCCTATGTATCATCTATTCAAAATATTTTGAAAGAAAGTCTCAGAAGATTGATTTACAAATTTTCTTATTTCTGCCATCCCCAAATGATAATCATTACTTTATATGTAAAAATCCTGTATGAAGTCTAACAAGAATGGGAGAAAAATATATACGACAAGATAACAAAAGAGTTCATTAGGCAGTATTGAAAGGTTAGACAAACTCATACCAATCGAATGTGCCCCAAAAGAATAGTGTAAAATGAATTCTAAAATCCTATTCCAAGGTACAAAGATGAGAGAAATTGCTATTCATCATACATCAGATCAGTAAACCAACCAACCAACCCACCAAATCTTTCCTAAATGGAATACGCATGGGTCATAAAACAAATTCCTATGAAGTAAATTCCACTGATTTCTGAAATAAATAGGTTTATTTCCACTGGAAAAAAAATGACCTCCTAGACTATTTAAAAACTTTCATCAAAGAAGATTGAGATGAGCATATTGGGTACTGCCCTATGCCAGAAGCACTATGTTGGAAGCTCTTCACACCTTTAAACTTTCACTATTTTATTACAATCTCACTTATTCATATATTCATACACAAACTTTTGAGTGCCTACTATATGTGAGATATTGTAGATACTGGAAGTTAAGATAATAAAAATATAAAAATGGTAGATACCCTATCCTCAAAAAGCTAACTAATGGTCAACCACGGTAGATTAAACATATACTCAAATAATTATATTACAGGAGAGAAAAATGAGTGCCACAAGATAAACTGTTATCATAAAAGAATATTAGAGAAATTGTGAAAGAATAGAAGAGAAGGTGTTTCTAGGAATTTATATTTGACTTGGGTATTGAAGGATGGGTATGTACTTTACTCATAAAGACAGAGAAAAAAAACACTTTAGGCACAAGAATCAGTGTGAACATGCACACAAAGGAATAAATGCACGAGCCTCTTAGAAGAAGGGTCAGCACATGTGAGAGACTGAAGTCAAGATCAAGCTGAAAAATAAAGACTGGAATTGTGTCATTAAGGTTCTAAAGTGTCATCAAGGTTCAGGCCAGGTGTTTGTGAATTTTTTTCTTGACTTTTGCTTCTTTGAGATTAGATCCCATTTTTCTACATGGAGAATCCGAATTTGAAATGAAGCCATACTACAGTAGTACTGCCCTACACTGGTATACTGGCATCTAACCCAATAATACTCACGCATGAAAATTCTTTGACTTCAAACGTGACCTTACTTTTATTATTTCTATAAAAATCAAACTTCTATATGTTAAATTTGTTCATCATGAGGGATGCTCATAGTTCTCTTAGAAGTCACTGGTCAGAATATTGCATTTAGTTTAGAATAATAGCTCTAGAGTAATTGTCCTTATCGGCTTGTAAAAATAAATATTGAATATGATGGAAGCCACTGTAGCAGGTTTTTCTACTGCTATTATTTTGTATGGTAGAAGTCATTCCAATTGAACTATTTCTCTACTTTCATACTAAGTTTATTTTACTTTCTAATATACAACCAGTGGGGAAATTCAGAATTCAGCATAACTCATATTTATGCTTTTTTACATTTATTTGTAATAAATTTGTATAAATATGTATATATTTACATGTATGTATAAATATAAACATGTATATCATTTGTATTAATATGAATTACCCATTATAGCAGACAAGTCCATAGAAACATTATTTACCTGTATAATGATCAGTAGTGGTAACACCAGAAAACAAAAATTCAATATATAAATTAATGCTAATGGACATTTTAAATGTATAAAATCCTAAATTGCTATTTTATCCATAATGAAATTAATTCATCAGTAAAAATGAACCTGTGTAGGGGCCTGCCCGGTGGCACAGTGGTTAAGTTCGCATGCTCTGCTTCGGCACCCCGGGGTTTGCAGGTTCGGCCCGGGTGCAGACCTACGCACGGCTTATCAAGCCATGCTGTGGCAGTAGGGAAGATGGGCATGGATGTTAGCCCAGGGCCAATCTTCCTCAGCAAAAAGAGGAGGATTGGCAACAGATGTTAGCTCAAGGCTGATCTTCCTCACTGAAAAAAAAAGAATCTGTGTAGGCATCTCTGAATAAGATTTTCTGTGTGATAACGGGATAGAATGAGTCACTACAGAAATACAAATTAATAGAAATTGCTGATAATGATTACATCAAAAAGTCAATTAAATTGTATAAGTCTTTTAAAATTTATGTAAGACGTGGGAGTAAATTTTAATTAACACTGATCTCCAATTTCACGCCAAAGAATATAGATGTGGTACTGAAGTAGAAATATTATGAGTTTGCTGGAAAGACCACCCTGAAAATATGATGACACCAACAACAAAGCGAAAGCCACTTGCCTCTATTACAAAGTTACACTCTTCCTGCTCATTCCTAACCCTTTTCACTTCAATGAAACACTCAACCTATATTTTGTCTTAACAAAAACCTGCTTTGTTTTTAAAAGCTTAAACACACTGCTTCCCCTGAAGTCCCCTCTAGTGACAAATATTTATTCTTCTTCACAGGCTGTAATATTTCTGATTACTGGTTACTTTTTCTTGAATATTTCTCTTCTACTTTTATTTAAAAGTTTAAATTTCTTTACAGCTTATGACTTCTGGCTATGCCAACATATACTTCTCCTTCTTTTCTCCTTTCTTCCTATCATCTGATGACCTCATGGTCACTGACTTATTCACTGAGCTGGCTTAGTCTTCTTTCCAATTCTCAATCTTACCAGAATCCTATGAGACTTAAGTATTCATTAAGAAGACTAACCAACTGCCTCATAATTCCAAAACCTATATATCTCCAGTTACCTTCATATTTATTCTTTTCATTCACTCTACTCACTCCAATACTCATGTCTTAGAATTTGTCAACTAATGGAATAGCTCCACCCAAAAATCTTAAATTTCAATGCCATACTCTAACTAAAACCTTTTACCCTTCCAGCATCCTAACCCTGCTTTTTCACTTCATCATGTAGTTTTACAATTCTTGGATTTCTTCCTTCATATCTAGCACTGACATTTACACAAGCATTCTCCATTTCTTTCCACTGCTATTTTTCCAACAACCCCATCCATCAAAACTCCCACTCCTCAACAAATGTTATCTGACTTCTCTGTTTTTACACTTGGATTGGCTTAGTGCTGCCAGAAAAGATCACACTGCTCTCCCACGTTGATGTGTCTCCAAGTTGTTGGTCTCCAACCCTCAGCTGGATTGGCAGAACTATTCATCAGCCCTTTAATTTGTCCTCGGTCAGCTACTTTTCCTATTTTCTTCAGTGATTATTCCAAATCTTCAAATCAAATATCTAATTCAATTTCTAAACTCTTTTATTATTGCCTTTTATGTGTTTGAGAAAATTCAGGCCATCAGGCAGTGACAACAAACTTCCCAATTCCCTGTCTAATAACAACTATTTTCATGTCTGTCTTTCTTCTGGTTTGAGTCAATCCATCTACATGTGCTTCTGACCCCAACTCCTCCTCTATCTTCAGGTTCTAACTCTAGTAGCTACACCTTGACAGTACTTTATCTTCAAATGTTCCTTCTCCTCAGACCACATACATGATTAAATCTCAAATCTCTCACTTTCAGTGATCCCATATGGAGACTGTGAAGTCACAAGCACACTGTACCACACAGGGAAAATAATATGATGGAGAATCAATATTTAATCCAGTAATTTTCCTAAATTTTTATGAGAATAGCCTATTTAATTATTAGCTGAGAACCTTCAATATACAGAGAGTTCACAGCTTTAGGCAAACAATTATATTTATGTGCAAAGGATAAATTTTGGATTGTAAAAAAAAATAAAAATCATCACCTTTTCTTGAGAAAAAATAATATGTTTTATTCATCTTCAGCACCCTAGAGATGTTAAAACTGTATGCAAGAATTAAAAAAAAAAAGAAGTGAATGAACATTTTAGCGAAAGGTGGTTCTTAAAGACTATTGGAATAGAAGAAAAGATGCTTGACAAACTAAACCCTAAACAAAATATCATCTGCATTTTATCACCACTATTCTCATACTATTTATTGAAGAAGCAACATAGATTATAGATTTCCTTTTTTTTTACAGACACTTTCTTTTGAGAATTTTTTAAAATATATAATTCACATACCATAAAATTCATCCTTTTAAAGTATACAATTCACAAATAAACTACTTCAGAGAAATTGACCACTCATTTTTTATGCTATTATCCTATTGAGCTCAGATTTATGGGTTATTATTTTTAAAAATAAGAATTTCCTACTAAACTAATCTTCATAAGTGATAATAAATTATGGAAGTAGAAATGGGGTTAGGGGGAAATAGACATATTTCAGAGATAAGCATTAGAATCAATAAGACTTGGTGACTGGAGGGAGGGAATTGTACTCAATGGAGAATGACTAGTAAAACATGATGTCCAGACCTCTGGTTGGGGCAAGTGTGAGGATCCTGCTGCCATGCACTGAGGAAGAAAGTACTGAAGGAGAAGCAGGTTATTAATTTTAGTTGTTTGTTTGGTAAGGGGTATGATGAATTTAATTTTACATGTTGAGTTTGCTATTTCCCTGCGACAGACAAGAAGATGGCCAGAATAGGATTGGATAGATCTGGCAGATGATTAGGAAAGGGATTCGGGCTGGAAATATAGATCTGGAAGTCATCAACATATAGATGCTACTTGAAGCCATGGAACAGAATGCACCATCAAGATAGAATGTGTAGAGCGAATGAAAGAGGGCCTAGGATGGGATCCTAGAAAATATGGATACAGAAGGGGGCACATAGAAAGCTCACAGAGAAGATGGAGGTGACCAGAGAGATGAGTGGAGAACTAAGGGAGTGTACAATCACAAAAGTTCAGAGAAAAAAGCATTTCAAGAAGAGAATGGTAATGGGGTCAAATTCTAAAAAAAGTTTGCATGATAAAATACGAAAACTGTTAACCAGATTTAGCAGCACATATGACTTGAAGCAGTTTTAACAAAAAGCTACATAACTCACAATTTTAATGAAATGGAAGTAGAAAAGCAAAGACTCAAAAAAGAATGAAAAGAGAAAATGTCAATTTTTATATAGAATGATTTTAATTTAACGTAGTATGTAAAATTAGTATGTTTTGGGATCTGAACTTGAACTTCCTGATAGACTAGATAAAAGAGAAAATATAATGAGCTACGTTTTTTGTTTTCAGTGAAGCAGATATATTCTTTAAGAGCGATATCATAAAATTTTAAAAGAAAGTTTTACGTAGACTATTCTAAAATGGATGAGTAGCACAGGAGACAATATCCTCAAAAATGCTTTTATAGCTAATGCAAAGAAATTCTATGTGGCTATTTCTTTTAAGAACTTTCCATGAGCTGTTTTTATTTAAGTCGTAGTGGAGGTTTTAGTCAGGTCAATTAGGCAAGAAAAAGAAAAAAGGCATTCAGATTGGAAAGAAGGAAGTAAAACTATCTTTATTCACAGATGACCTGATCTCCTATATAGAATATCCTAAGGAATTAACAAAAAGCTTTTAGAGCTAATAAATGAATACAGCAAGGTTGTAGGATACAATATCAATATACAAAAATCAACTATATTTCTATACACTAGCAATGAACAATCCAAAAATGAAATTAATAAAACAATTCCATTTACAATAGCATCAAAAAAATAAAATACTTAGCATAAATTTAACAAAAGAAGTGCAAGATGTGCACACTAAAAACTCCAAAACACCATTGAAAGAAAGTAAACATAAATATATAGAATATCTCATGTTCATGGATTGGAAGACAATATTTTTAAGATGGCAATGATCCCCAAGTTGATCTAATTAAACACAATCTCTATCAAAATTCCTGCTGCCTTTTAATTTTTTTTCCAAAAATTGACAAGTTGACCTTAAATGCATTGGGAAATACGAGCAACCGAAAAGGGAGGATGGATGCTATCATAACCACCTACATCATAATCACCCAGATGTTTGTTTTAAAAAAGAAAATTCCTGGCCCCCATCCCAAACTTACAGAATCACAAATCTAAGAGTGATGTTCAAGTACTTTTAAAAAGTTGCCTTTTTGTGCATAATCATAAAACAGAGGAGAAGTTACTTGAGCTTGTAAAATTTTCAGTGATATTATCTAGAAGATAGCCTCAATGGGAAAAAAGAAAGAAAAGGAAACACTCAAGCTATCAGTAATACATCAGTGGAAGAGCATAGTCTATCAGCATGCCCTCTGGGATGAGTTAGCACTGAAACACACTTTCCGAAAACCAAAAAAAAACTTAATCGATGGAGTCTTAAATACTGGCCATCTAAATTTTGGAAACACCTGCCAAATGACAGAAACTTATGTTGAGCTGTTTTTCTACTAGTGGTTAGTCACAGAACCAACCGTCTCTTGAGTTCATGATAATAAAGGCAAATCATCAGTAGAACAGAAGATGCTTACATTCCTGTTCTTTGTGTTCTATGTTTGGCTAAACTACAGCAGGGAGTATGAATCACCCATTCTTCCATTCTGCAGCGAAAAAGCCCAGATGGATAAAGTGGGTAGGTACATGGTTCAGAGTCAGGAGGAGAATTCAGGTATCTTAGATTCCTAAGCCACAATTAATTTCATGAGCCATACTGCTTCCCCTTTAAAAGTCTATAACATAGGCATACATATGCTGCATGCATCAAGCTATATTGCATAGTCATGAAAATGTGTTTTCATATTTTCACTCTATCGACAACTAATATGTTAGCAGCAATAAATATTTCATTAACAATTACTCTGCTTGCCCTTCTAAAGATTATAAAAACGTTTTGCTAGATAATTCAGATGGCTTAAGTCTCTTAAAAACAGCTATAAATGAAAATTTGAACCCATGTCATCTTTTTCCTTTAAAAATTTCCCTTTCTCAAGGACATTCTCTTTAAAAAGAGAAATTATAATGCCATAGCATATAGAAATGCCTGAGAACTAAAAATTTATAGAGAATGAGTTTCTTGAATTATTTTCTTTTGTCTTATGTCTCCAGAACAGAGCGTGGAAGAATGAATGAGTCTAGTTTGACCACAAAGCTACCAACATTGTTGGCTTTGACAAAACTACTTTTCAGTATTTGTTTTTTCTATATTCCATAGTGGATTTGCTTAAGATCTCTCCTTTCCGTGCCAAACTCTTCTGTCAAATATCCTTGTAAATTTGTTTAGGTATCTTCCTGACATTTTTTTGGATATGGAGCTCTCCTTAAACATCCATCCACGCAAGGCTAAGCAACTGCTTCACTCTCAGGCTTAGAGTTTGGAAATGTTTGATTTCATTTCTATCCCCAGTTCTTAGTACAATGTCTAAGAAACTTTCTAATAAATATTGATTGAATGAAGGATTTCTTCTTTCTGGGCCAGCTTACCACATAATTTGGTATATGATCAGAAAATGTAAATAGATATAAAATTTACACATGTACACAGAGTGAGAAAGAATATTTTAAAGGGCAAATATAATTTTGGACTTTCTAGAGTTTACCATATCATCATTAATGATATAGGAGCATTTAAGTAGACCGATGTACATGTATGTAAATATAAATAGCTAAATATGAATATATTATTTATTAATCAACATGGAGAAAATATTATACTCAAATATTTAATGGACTTTTTTTAATTTACATTTTGCTATTCATTTTCTACTTATATAGTCAGAAGTACTTTAATGCAACCTACTATAACACAAACAACTAATTCTGTATTGTGCAATGAGATCCAATTACTGTAATGAAAATAGCAACTATAATGGATAGTTTTGTTCATCGTAGTCACTGTGTTAATTTTAAGTGCTAGCATTGCTACAAATATTTAAACTCTGAAGTCAGAAAATATTTTTCATTTATAAAACTTGGATTACAAGTGAAAAGTATAAAATGTCAGTGGCATTTCATAGAATAAAATTATTTCCAGTAATGTTGTATAAGCACATAAGTTGTTTTTAGCATTTAATCTATGATTGTGTTCATCAACTACCAAAAAGCAAATGACCCTGGGAGTACTCAGACATATTTTCTCTCAGAACAAAGATTGTTAGTTTTATTCTAAGAAATAAAAGCAAATTCAGGATCCTATGTTGCAATAATTAATTAGTGACACCAGCATTTTCTTACAAATAATTGCAGTTGATACTTCTTTCCATCTTATGAAATACATATTCCCTGGAGAGATCAGCCTGGCCTTGTTTAGTTTACAAATCTGGAAGTATTCTATAGCTAGTTACTAAGTACAGTGCCTCGATGACGCAGATTGCTATGAATATACCATCTTTCCCTTTCCCTGTAAAATAATGTGATCTTTTCCTGAAGAACATGATGAAGAAAGTAATATTAAAAACTGGGAACTGAAGGTTATAATCTGCTCTAAACCTCTGTCCACCAAGTCAGGTATGCTTGCACAGGCTTTGGGCTCCAGGCAAACACCAATGGACTCATGTGTTCTCATTTTTATACAGTATATACAAAAGAAAACACATTAGAGGCACATTTTGCTCTGCTTTTGGAAGAAAGGAAACTCGATGTCTCTTTCCAAGGAAATGTTGGAGAGCTTTTCTCTGTGAATTAATGATGAAATGATCCTATGCCCAACAAATAAAAAAAGTCTTTATTAATAAACTAATGTAATCATCAAAAGTTAGGTGAATAATGAAGACAAACTTGAAATTACCAGTTTAGACTCAAATCACAATATATGCCTAACTTAAGATTCATTTTTAGGTTTAAAGTCTGTTATATAGAAACTTTCACAGAGCACAGATATAGGTAAACACACCAATCTGAGACAAAAAGTGAAATATCATGGACTAAACCACTGAATTGTATATCCAAGGGGTAAACACGTGTCCTGATTATCTTTCTCATTATTATGAGTAAAGCACAAATTGAGATTGGGTTTAGATATAATAATGCAAAATTTGGCTTATAATAAGGTGTGCTTATCAACCAGACTTTGTACTAACACAAAACCAAATTCTGGACTGACTATTAGAAAACCCAGTTCCTCCAAAACGCACGTGATTTGCAAGTCTCCATCTCAGATAAATGTATTTAGAGAAACTTCATCTCCTCGGGCAGAAGGATGAAGTGCTTCTGCATACCTGTGCTGATTTGACTTTCAGTACAGCACCACACAGAAAGCTTCATACTTACTTAGTGCTTGTGTTATGAAAATGAAGACATACTTGTTTTTATGCTTTGCTGCTTGTGTTTTTTCCCCACCTTTCTCGGTTCAAAGTTCCTTCTCTGGCAGTTTCTCTAGCTAAATGAATTTCAAGAGGTGCCTAACCCAGTATGTTTGCCTTCTAATAAGCCCTGGGGCATCCACCCTTTCTTTTCAGAGTATCCAAGAGCACTATCCCTGCTTTGCAATCTTCCTCAGGACTCAAAACTACACTAGAACCTACCAGAAAACTAAGAGGCAAGGGAGCCAGAGACTGAATAAAGCTTACTTTTTGCTAGCTATTTTGCCACTTCTTTTTAAAATTCATTTCCAGTATGTAATATTTCTTATAAAGTAGGCTAAATTTTTTCAGTCCCTTCAGAACCTCATTTTAAAGATTTTGACTCTACAAATGGGGAGGATATACAGTAATTCATGCTAAAATAACTTAAGGGAAATTTAAGTTTGATTCAGCTAGTCATAAAGAACTTGAAAACCAAATCAGACTCTCAGAGACAACAGATTAATTTTAAACTAAAGACCTTAATAATAAATCAGTCAATTTGATAATAATTTGCCAACATATGAATTAATTGTATTAGAAGCTAAATAGATAAAACACAAGAAAATAAACCAAATGTAAATGGCAAAATAGTTTTTAGGAGTAGGAAAAAAAGACTACATTACTAATGGGAAATGTCTACAAAAATAAGCATATTTTACCTGTCATCATCTTGTGAGAATCGCCTTTGCAAATCCTCTTTATTCCACTGTTCTTTTGCTTTCCCTTGCTCAGGTACGTCTTGTGTTTTTTCCTCATCTCCTGACTCTCTGTTTTTCTCCTTACTACACATTTTTGTAATCTCTTTCTCTTTCCCATTCTGATTAATTCTTTCTTCCTTTACCTCTTCCTCCTCATGAACTATCTCTTCATGCTTATCCCCTTCTTTCCCCCCCTCTTCTATTCCCTTTGGTCTTTGAGAGCAACACAAATTGAAGGCATGCAAATAAACACAAAAAAGAAAGAAAAGGTCAAGAAAAGCTACATATCAAATTAAACAGAAAGGTAATGAAAACTACTAAAACATAAAAATTACATCTTTTAAACATTGAAAACCTTTTTCCAGTGTATACTAGAAAAGCACTGTGTAAGCAACACAATCATAATTGTTTTTAAGTCATATTTTCCTGTTACAAAAGTTGCATGGAAAATAGTTGCGGTCTTTCCATTATAGATTTTTTTTGATCCAATAGGACTTTAAAAAATAATTTAGCTCAAGAACCCATGAAATCTATAGGTCAGGTGATAAATGCAAATTATACAAACATAGATTTATCAATTTTCTTGAGAAGCTGAGGACTTTTTCCACACATTTATAAAAATTTCAGGAGGATAAGAGAGTATCGTACTAAAAAAGTAATATTCTTATGT
This sequence comes from Tapirus indicus, assembly GCA_031878705.1. Lineage (NCBI taxonomy): Eukaryota > Metazoa > Chordata > Mammalia > Perissodactyla > Tapiridae > Tapirus > Tapirus indicus. Next base: position 34,238,345 of record CM062935.1, read on the forward strand.
TTTCTGAATCACTGAAATGTATTCGGTGAGGAAAAAAACCCTCCAAAATATTATTTTTCACATTCCTTGGAACATTAAATAATTCAAATCTTCACTTAACCATCACTTTAATTTCAGTAAAGATATAATAATAACAGAATTACTTTTTAAATAGCAAATATAAAAAAATGACTATTTCAAGTAATCTAGTAAGAAAATTGTTATAAGTTCTATAAAACTTTTCTGTGCAAGAAGTTTGAAAAGTAGACCAAAATAAAACAAAAATTAATATACACAGAAGTTCTTATTGACATACATTAACCTTTTAGAAATAAAGGCTTTTATGTTTATCTGTGAAAAATAAAGACCTTCCAAAACATATTTAGAGGAGTTTCCTGCTAAAGTCCCCTTACTCACCTGATTTTCTTGTTTCCTCTCGGCCGTTCTGATTGGACAGACATGTAGCTTGTGCTGCTGAAACGAGAAGCACTACTAGTCCTTGAAACCGCAGATATATCACTTACATCACTGTCCGAAGATTTAGTGGAAATATTATCTGCCCCTCTATGAGGATCCCATCCTGATCGATACTGTTAACACAGATTGACAAATATGCAGAAGTTGTCAGTATTACCACACAAAGCAATTATTAGCTTCTCCTATTTCAGCACTTTAATTGTCCACAGAGAATACTGCAAAACCCCACTCAGTTGCATATAAAACAAAAGTGAACAGCAATTATCCTAAAAGAAAAATTCCATTTATGTGAAACCTTTGTTTTTAGCAAAGGCAATTAGAGTATTTTCACCACACCCCAATGAAGGCCATTAAAATAGTTTCACAACAGCAATGGCCTCAGGGAAGAGCATTTAGGTAAAATCTGGGAAATAAACATTTGGCTTAATATTAGGAAGTAGGATTTTCTCATTTCTTCAGAAAATTTGAAAAAAAAAGTATGATAAAGTTGCCATTGTAACTTATAAAAACTAATTTCAGCAGTCATCAATTTTCTCTTTAATCTATTATGCTTCACTGAAAACCTAGAGATAATACAAAATTCTTATTAAAACACTAACATTTTTTAGAAAAACTTACAGAAAAGAGAAAGTTTAATTTCTGAATGGTTGCTGGAATTTTGATGAATCCTAGAAATACTAGAAAAAGTCATTATTATTTACAATAGTTTCAACGTCCTGGAATTGAAATAATCAGATAGTTACCTGGCACAGCCAGGGTGCAGGCTGTTCTAGGTGTTCAAATATTCTGGTAAACTGAAAACCATCATAAATGCTTTATGTTAATGACATTCAGGATGTAAAAAAGAATAGGCTTTGGAGTCTGGAAAACCTGGAGTAAGGAAAACTTACTAGCTAGGTAAACTTGAGCAAATTATTTAACCTTTAAAAGCCTGTTTATAAAATAAAGGGATAATAATATCTTCCTTGCAGGGTTGTTTCAAAAGTAAGAAATAATACATGTCTTGTATCTGGCATAATATAAATAAACGCAGCCAGTATTATTACTGTGTCATTACTACCTCATGGCTATTACTGGATTAAAAGAATATCTGTTAATAGATTTTTCTTTGTATGCACTTCAAACATAATGCTGAAACATCCTTATGTAATCAATTTTGTAATGGAGATTTTTCTAATCATAGATTCTGGCAAATTTCACAAAGCCTTAGAAAGATGATTATCTTATATAAACCATTTACTGTGACTTAAAGAATCATTATCTAATAAATAGTCCTGTAAGAATAACAATTCACTGCAAATATTAGATAGATATAAACATTTTGGCTAAGATAAAATGAATGGTAATAGGGTGTAGTATAAACATTGAATCAGATTCAAATGATCTGTTTTTTTCCCCTCAGGATAGCTCAGTATCTATTTATATATTTTTGAGTTAATAACTGATCCTTTTCTTCAAATATAAAATAAAAGGATTACTTCTGAGGCTCCATAAAATTTTAATAATCAAATCCTTAATCTAGAAATATACATTCAAATTGGGTGAGATATTGGCCTTTCTTAGCCCACTTTAACTTTTCACTTTAATGGATAAATTCTCAATTATCGAAAGGAATACAAATTCTTCAAAAAATTGCTGCCTTCTTTTCAGGAAATATCTTTATAAATAGAATCCTCATGTTAATTTTAAACAGACGATTATTTATTTACAATGGATTTATTTGGAGAACATTTAGTCCACGATAACGTTTTTAAACTAAAGTCATTTAAAAATATTGAAAACAATTTACTTTAAATGACAATGTCTTCAGCCATTGCCTAGAATAGCATTCAATGGGTGGATCCAACATTATCTATGTTAGCCAGTGTGGGTTAACAGAAAATCTGCATATACATATATAATATATTGTATATTTATATATGTTTCACCACATTTATTAAAAGTAAATTTGATTTCAAGCTGTGACATAAATGGGAGTCTTTTATTTTATTTATATTTTTTTGGACATTTCCTTCATGTGAAAAATGGATGTTTCAAGAAAGTTTTCAAAACTATTAAACCCTTCAATAGATACCGTACTGTATTTGGGGCACTTTATCTTTCTCATTCTTATAATTTATAATAAAAAAAAGCAGTCTGCTATTATATCTTTTAAAATAATTCATCATTGAATAGAAAAGCAGTTTTGGTATTATATTTTTTCTTTGCTTTTGCTCATGGGATTATTATATCATCTAAATTCATATGAAAAAATCATAATTTTTAACTCTAGGAGGTAGTAGGGATAATAACGTAATCATTAAGAGTACATGCTCTGAAGTGACACTGAGTCACTGGTCTGAATCTGGCTAAATAAATTATTAGGTGTGTGTTCATGGGCTAATTGCTTCTGTGAGTTCCAGCTTTTTATCTGTTAAAATGTGGATAACAGTGGCACTCATCTCCTAGCTTTGCTGCAAGGACTAAATAAGATAACGTATGTAAAGCACTTAGCACAAGATCTGACACATAACAAGTGTTTCATAAATGACAATGATGACGACCACGATGATGATGATTAGATTAGACAGTAGCTGAATACTGGCTTGGTATCAATTCTAGGAATATCTTTACCAAAAGAAATATTAGGTAGAAATACCCAACATTAAGTATATTATTTTAGGACTGCTCTAAGATACAATGAAAATATAATTATTTCTACATATATCCAATAGATTTGTTTCAGAAAATATGTTTATAAAGCAAAAATTAAAGATTAAAACCAAACTTTCCACTGACTCCTAGTATGTCCTCAGGCCTCACCTTCTGCATTTGGTTCATACATATCTCATCACCTTATAGGGAATTACTGATCCCCAACTGCAGAATGAGGAATAGCTTTATCTCAGCAGGAAACATATGACACTTCTTGACTGACATAGAAGATGTGTCATTTAAAATTTTTGTCTCTGGTACTTTATCTTGATATCCAAAGCTGCCTGGCAGCTGTGTATCCCATGTCTTCTTGATTGGTTCTTGTCTGATTTGCTTTGCCTTCATTTCTGAATCCTAACTGCTTACTTGACTTTTGAATTTCAGTACTTAGGATTCTGACTTTGCATACTCAAGCCTTTGTCTTTTTAGGTCGTCATGACTTTTGATCTTGTTGCTATGACTTATAGGTGAACACAGGCTAGCATAAGGCTTAAGAATTTGTTTTGTAAAACACATGTGGTATACATGGCACACATTTTTGGCTAGGACCTCTTAGATAATCTAGTTTGCTGAGCTAAAATTTTGGATATGCAAAATTTAAGAAAGATAAAATTCTGCATACTATAGTTTTATGCTTTTATATAATTTATCACATGCTATCTCTTGTTATAGGGGTGTGCGTGTGTGTGTGTGTATGTGAGTATGTATGTGTTCATGTTTAATTTTCAAACCCTGTCCTAAAGGCCAGGACAATATCTCCCTTATCTTTGCAACTCTCTTAGCACCTAAGAATCAAAGATTTACTTTACTTTAAACTCTGAGGTTTAGCTTTCATACCAGTAAGATAAGGATAAATCCCATTGTAAGGATTCTCATGAAAAGTAAGAGAAATGATATTTTCAAAATACCCAGTAGTGTTCTTAGCACATGGCAGTTGCTCATTTCCAAAGCCTAAGGCAGATCATTAAATAAAAAGATCCTGAATGGAAGAGTTTATATAAAGAAAAAATAAAATTAGCTAAAAACTCTAGTTTGATGATGATTCTGCTATCTACTCAAAGCTTGCACCAAGTGCATTTCTCTTTCTACTTCTGAGCAACTAAGCGTGTTTACCTTTGGGATATAGCTCCAGTCTCCATTACAAACAGACACATGATAAATCAGAATAAGAAATTTGGAAAGTGAGAAATAGTAGAAAAATTTATAAATAAAACCTCAGAAGAACATATTTTGAATACATTTAGAATATAACACCTTCACATATACAACTCACAAAAAACCCAGAAATCAAAGTCATAAATGACCTAATACTGGAGTTTACTTTTTAAATGGTTTATTTTTTTTTCATTTCATAAATGTAGTTTTGCTTTTCCTAAAGTATAATAAACAAAAGTTACATAAACAGTGAGACAGAAGCAGCTAAATTATTATTATACCAAGGAAACGAGTTATGAATGTGAATAAGTAAGTTCATTTATTTAGGAAATGATTTAGGTGTTGTCTTGGCACTATACAATAAACAACATTTTAAACAATTAGCACATATTAGTTTACAGGTGATAGGTGAACAATGAACGATATGTTCATCATTCTCCTTAGTGGAACAAAAACAAAGAGAACTTATTGCATAGGATTACACCATCTCAGCTGAAAACTGTGCTCTGATTGGAGATCATTAAAATCTTGGAAGAGAGTGAGGAAGCTTTTCCCGACAACATTTTGATGTTTTGTACATTACTATTAAGCAGATCATGAACTAGAAAAACTTACAGGAAATTATTATTCTTCAGGATGTTCCAAACTCTAAAGAGTTCCTAAGTGGCCTGGAAAAGTTAATGTTCTCTCTACTTATCTAACATTAGTGGAAAGTAACAGCATATCTCCAAAGCTCTGTTGAAAGGAAAGTTACTATTAAAATTTTAGAATAGTGTTCCTGAGAAAAAAGTGAATTCAAATTTGTAAAATAAAATTTTCATTTTTTCCAGTATACTCATTTGAAGTTAGGTAGTTTCCTAGTGTGATTTCTCTACAGCATCTCAGCAACTCAGTTTGTTTGAGCTTTGTACATGAACTTTTCAGACAAAACATGGGGGTGGGATTATGAGAGTTCCCTTAAGTACTGTTTGTCTTCAATTTAAAAAATCTCACCAGAAAACTGCAATTTGTTGTCTACAACTCTAGTCTAAGAATTGGTTATTGCAAAATACTGGGCAGTAAGAAAGCCCAAGTTTGAAGAAAAACAAGTTTCATGTCATTAAGAAGTACTTGGAGGAATATTCACCATATTCAGAGGGAAAACACAATGAGGAGAACAAAAGATAGGAAAAAAATTAGGGCAAACCAATCTTTGGAAGAGAAAGGAGAGGCTGACGTTCTGGGCAGGGCTCTTGGTATCAGTCTGGGGGTGTAGAGGAGACAAGAACAGAGCAGAGGGAGTCTTGGCACTGGAGTCAAATAATCATGTGAGTAAGAAGATGCTCTCATTTTTGCCATCCTATTTTTATTTCATAACATAATTCAAAGAGAGTAGCTGTTGTCTTTTGATATATCACAATTGCAGGTATTCTCTCTCTGAAGAGACACTTCCAGATAATTTTTTCTCTGTAGTAGCCAGAGCTCTTTTCAGTACCTGATTTGAATGCTGCACTCTGCAAAAATCTGTTGGTCAGAGACAATTTTGCTTAGACAGAACTCCTAAAGAGGGTTTTGTGTGATAAGTTCTCTACTTGGGAGAGGGAAGACAGTGAGGACAGGCACAGAAAATCGAGGGCTAATTTAAGATTTAGCCTTGTAAACAATATTCTGCAAATAAAATCCCAGTCAGAAAAGTCTTTCTTAGCTCCTTCAAGAAGAATCAGTCACTGCCTTGAGTGTTCCTAAACTACTTTGTTCACGCCTCTCTTACAGTTTTATGACGTGTATTTCTCTTTCTTTCTCTCTCGTCTATCTATCTATCCTGCTAGATTATAAGCTCCCTGAGGATAATGACTGCCTTACTTATTTTAGTATTCCCATTATCTAGATCAGTGCCTGGCAGATAGTAAGAACTCAATGAATGTTTAGTAAATTGAAATGAATGGAATGATTGTTTTATCTGGGCTATATACTGGAGTATTATCTCCAGTATGAAGTATCAAATCAGAGTATAAAATACTGGATGATAGTGAATAGAGTTTAGTCACCTAATCCGTTCGTTCTCTGTGGTGATAGGCAGTGGTGTGCTGGTATATGTTTAACAACCAGCTATCCACGGGGAAAAAGTTCTGAGTTAGAGTTTGCTGATTTCTGAGGAATAAATACTCCCACCATGGCTGATTTCAAGTTACCAAGTGGTCACTGAACACGAAGTTGGTGCACACCTCTGGGAGTGGGCCTTTAGGAATATATGCATTGTTTGTAGAATTCACTAAGACTTGTTAGGAGACAATGAGTAAGGGACAATAAGATATCATATCTGTAAATTACTCATCCAGAAATCTTCTGAAAGATGGAACAGCAAGAACAGGTTAAAGTAAAAAAGCCACAACTGTAGAAAGGGTAGCCATTAGCCTATAGGCTAAGACTTACTAAAGAGCCAACTGTCTTTTGGTCTGAAAGAAATTTATAAGGTTAATCATTTTTCCTGGAGTTTGTAAAGGAGAAATTATTGGTAGTAGTCAATTCTAACTTTCCCAAAGGCTTGGCTCTGTGGGAACTCTATGTGTATTAGTAATCAGCTGCTCCTTGAGAAACATCATCCTTTATCTACTTCCCCCAATTCCTCACAGTTTTCAGAGATGTAAATGCCAGTTCTGCAACAAAATCCTGGGTTTAGAGAGCTCCAGAAGCTGCACAGCTCATGATTTTGCCCTTAACAAATGCATTTACCACCTTCCTCCTCGGAATCCATAACTTCACCCAGTCTAGTCTACCATTTACTGAAACTGTTCTAAAAATCAAACAAAAAACACCAATAATATCATAATTTCCCAGCCAGTAGTGTCTTTTAGTTTTCTTCTTTCTTGATTTTGCTATTACCTCTAACATTGTTGAAGTCCTCTGTCTTTCTGAAACTCTTCCCTAATGGCTTCCCAGATAATGTCACTCATGGTTTCTCCCCCATCTCACTGATTCTTTTTTAAACTCCTTCACTGGCTTCGCTTTCCCTAACCTGCTTTCAAATTATATTTCCCCAAATTTCAATCTTTGGCCCTCTTTTCTTTTCCCTATACATATTCCTCCAGGATGATCTAATCCATTTATCTATTCATTTTAACCACTGTGGAATGAGTAATAAATCCTTATCTTTTGCCCTCACCTTTCTCCCAAGCTTCAGAACTGTATTTCCAGAGGCTAACAGGACATCTCCTATATGTTGTTTTGCAGGTACACCAAATTCAATGTGGCCAAAACCAAGTTTATTCTCTTTCACTCCAAACAAGCTATTCTTGTATCTCCTATACACCCTGGAGTATTATTATTATTATTATTAAATAATCTTGCATTATTTAATAGGCTCAATATCCAACTAAAAGCTAGAAAATTTGTGAGTTATCTTTGACTTCTCCTTCTCCAATATTCTTAATTCTAATTATTGAAGAAATATTGCTTACTCATTTTATGGAAATAAATATCTCAATATTTAGCTATTTGGGGCTTATGAATGGGTCCTTGGTCTTTCATTTTGGTCTATTACACCTTTTTATTTACTGCTGAATGCCCACCAATATTCTTTTTCCCCTTTTGTTCTTTACTAAAGGAATCCAGATTTATTTTGGTGGTCGAACAACAAAAACAAAATAAAACAACTTTATTTTCCAGGATCCTTTGTAGCCAGGGTGATTGTTTGACTTGAGCCTAGCCTCTGAGATATAAGCAGAAATCTAGGGGGTGGGGTTTGGAGAAAGCTATTACTTTTCTGATTACAATGGGCTGACTCAGCTGGCATGGCCATTTGCCTTTCCCTCTTTGCTTTTCTTTTTGGTTGAAGTTTAAATATGAGCGTAGAGGTACAGTAGTCATTCTGTGACAATGGGGATGAATGTCTTACTCTAAGAACAGGGAGCAAGAAGACAAGCTCTAAGAACAGGGAGCTTGGCTCCCTAAATAGTAGTACCAGCCCTGGGCTGCTGTTTGAATCCCTTGTTTGTGAAAAAAAAATTCCTTATTTATTCAGATAATTTTGTCAGGTTTTTGTTATGAACATCTGAATGCAAACCCTAATGATATACCACTCACCCTGTTCTGTGACAGAAAAATCTTTTCTGACTTCATGGTAGAAGGGTACATTCTTTAACCAACAATACCAATGAAATCCATAATGTAGTCATCTAATTTTGATGATAAGAAGTAGTATATCATAATGACCATGGGATATAGAGTTGAAAGATACAGATGTGTAACTGCTCTCCCACCTACTGGTAGCTATGTAATCTTGGGCAAATCTCTTAACTTCTCTGAGCCTGATGCGAGCTTTAAATGAGATCACAGATCTTAACACATGGTAAATATTTGTCATGACAATAATTTGTTGTAGTCTATGATGAAACTAAGGAAACGCTAGATTGTGACACTCAATTTTCATCATCATTCGGCTATAATCTCAAACATTTTATCTTGACTTGAAAATAGCTGTAAAAACTTTATAAATAAATTCCCAATTCCACATCTCATTAAAAAGATAAGGCACTGTCCTTTGACACCAGATTGACTTATTTACTTAGGGTAGGAATTATACCAAACCTGATTTGGGAATTCATGTTTTTTCATTATTGAAACTGTTAACCTGGGTTAGTTTTTATAATTATGTTTATAATTGGCATCAAAAAAAGTTAAACCAAGGAATGTAACAATCCATTACTATAACACTAATAATTACTAAAATTGGAATGATTCTTATGGTTTACAAAAAATTTTCAAATATTTTATATATCAGTTTTCTTTTCCCCAACATCTGACACCTATTATTTTTTAAAATTTACAAATAATATGTAGACTTAGTCATTTATTGATTTATATGTATCCACAGAAGTTAAATTATTTTTTCTTTTTCAACAGCTTTAGTGAGTCTTAGATTTATTTTTATGCCTTTATTATTTCTAACAAATGTCATCTAAAAGTTCTGCCTCAATCAAGAAGTGTTCTCAAAGTCTGTTCTTCTCAGACCCTTAAATGTATTAATAACAATCTCTCATTCTGATATACATAACATTTCATTTATATCCAAGCCCAGAGACAGTAGAACAGAATGCCTGCTGCTAGTCTAAACCAATGAGCCCATTATTTTTGCAGAAGAGAGAAGAGTCAATTTTAAAGCACTTATGCCATTATTATCACTAAATGCTTCTCCAAACCGTCAGATTAGAAACCTGTAAGATCTAGCTAGAACTAAGATATATCATAAAGAAACTCTCCTTAGCCATAAGAATTCCTGATACTTGGTCCTTTGTAAATATCTTTAAATATTGCATGGCTTATTATATGATTTTTATACTTTTTAGTGAATATTTACATCTTTTATTAGGATATAGGGTGGAGATATTACAGATATTGAGCGGCAAGCTAGCATCCCAAAAGTTGCAACGGAAGTAAGACTTGAGAATATAGCAGTAGGACCAAGGTCCTGGGAATCTGAAGCAGGCAGAAACACAACAAAAATTAATGGATTAGGGATATGAAATGGGGCTCCCTTTCAAATACTAGTACTTTAGAAAGTAATAGAGTAACTCAAGGTACTTGTATCTAAGAGAATCGGGGCTAAATAATAGCCTGAATAAACACATAGGGTTGAAATACCTGAAAAGGGCCTGAGAATTGCTCTGACCCCTCAAATTCAGACATAGGGCAGATATAGCTACACTAGGCTGATAATCTGAGAGAGCCACTACTCTTATTCCTTGTGTGAGAAGTTAGAGCAGCATCACCTGGGTTTGCATTAAGACCAATTGGGATGGAGCCAACAGTCAAAATATGGCAAGGAATAACAATTAGGTCTTGCTTGGACTATAGCAAAAGCCTCTGACTGGAATTCCTTGTTTTTAATCCCCTTTTCAAATGCATCTTAATTATACCATTAGAGTTATCTTTTAAAAGTACAAATTTGTTCATATTGGTGACCTCTTCAAAAATCTTCAAAGCCCATGATTGCGAAAAAGAACATTCTAGATTTTTAACTGAATAATCAAAGCCCTCCACAATCTGGCCCCAGCCAACTTTTCCATTCTTAGCTCCTATAATGTACCCCAATTTGTTGTATATTTCCATTCTAAAGGACAACTAGCTTTTCCTTAAACACGGCTTGTGCTCATATGCTTCTATAACTTTGCTTAAGCTCTCCCTCTGCCTTCACGTCATGTATTATTCTATGGTGTATTCCCAGATTTCTCCAAGCCAAATGAATATTTCTCTTTTCATGCTTCCTCGGCATAGTTTACTTTTATTATGTCACTTACAGCCTATTTTGTGTGAGCATTACTTATGTACATGTGTTTCATTAATTGACTATGAGCTCCTATTTTGGAAGGATTATGCTTAGCTGCCTCTCTTCTTTCCTCCCACCCTCCTTCCTTCCTTTCCCTTAATCCTCTCTTGCTCTTCTGTTTTTCATTTCTCCCTCCCTTTATCCTTTCCTTCCTTTATTCCTTCCTCATTCACTCAGTCCTTCATTTTATTGCTACTTGTTTGTTTTTCCGGCAATTTTTCTCTTTTAATGTTGCAGAACCAGAATCCAGAATTACAGTTGATCAGCTTTAAAGACAACCCAAGTGTGCAGTTCTGAGTTGCAGAAAAGAGAAAGATACTACACGTCCCCCAGGATTACAAAATATGTTCAGATATACAAAAGAGGACTCCTATAATCACCACTTGTTTAAGAAAAAAGCCCAGGAAAGTTATTTGGTGTGGAAACATACTTTCAGCTATTCACTCATTACTGAATCATTCAAAAAGTCACAATATTTTAAAACTGAAAGTGACCTTAGAGAGGGTGTCATCTAGCTTCCTTATTTTATAGATGAGAAAATTGAGAGAGAAGTTAAGTGAATTGACTAAGATTACTCAACTTGTTAGTATTAAAGTTTTTCTATTTCTTTTCATTTAAAAAAATTCTGTGGGGGGCCCGTTCTATGGCGTAGTGGTTAAGTTCAGCACACTCCACTTCGGTGGCCCAGGTTCACAGGTTTGGATCCCCAGCGTGGATCTACACCACTTGTCAGCCATGCTGAGGCTGTGACCCACATAAAAAATAGAGGAAGAATGGCACAGATGTTCGCTCAGGGAAAATCTTCCTCACCAAAAAAAAAAAAAAATTTGTGAACTATAATTTTACTTTTAATGGAATACTAGGCAAGCATATTTAGAACCTAAGTCATTTCTTTTTAAAATGTTTATATTGTTTTCTTTTTTAAGTACATACTATAAAACATATTTTTCCTTTTCTGAAATTTTGAAGATTCTATCTAAAATGACATGTATAATCAGAATATGAAAATAACACTACAACACTTTATAACTATAATTGGATGGATTTTAAACAAGTAAAACTTTAAAATAATAAAAAACACTATCATACAAACTCACTTGAATAAAAAGATGTTTTATGTCCTATTAAAATAACTCATTTATATTCCATTTAAAAATCAGGTAATGTTTGTGTGGGTTTTTTTTGGCAGAAAATGGAAAGGAGCTCAAGAAGTAACGTTCTTATATGACTGGGCCCTGAAGACTGTTAGCCTTGTTGTGAGTATTCCTAGTCATGAAAATGACCAGAAAAGAGCCAATCATAAAATCATAGCCATTTTCTTTGTTAGTCAAGAAGTTGTATTGAGCTGGTGGATTTTGGTTCATCCATCAGAATGGAGTTCAACTGTAAAGTTTTTTCATTATCCCTACTTCACATGTATAATAAATAATAAAAATAACTACCCTTACTAGGCACTCCTGGGTGCCAGGCTGAGTTCTATATCCTTTTACATACAATATTTCTACCTCCTCAAGTTATTACCCAGCCAAAAGTTTCTACTCTCATATGAGATATATTTCAAGGTTAGTTATATTATTTCCAGACTGGAGTATTATCCTACAATCTTTAAAATTATTAAAATAGAAATAACTAAAATTACATGTTAGGAAAACATTAGCAAATTTATTTTGTTAGTAAATAATATCTGTAATCCTTCCATTTGAAGAAAAACTACAACAATTTTTGTGTTCATGAACAAAGCTATTACATAATAAAACTGTAGAAATGTTCAAATTATATCAGCCAAATTAAATTGAAATGTGGATGGTTTCATGTTGTCCTAGTTGACTGATTGCCCTAATTGACTAAAGGTTCTGAATTAAGTGTCGATTCAAACTTAGTTGTCAATTATTTCATGTGAAGTAATAGGCAAAAAAATTGTACATATAAATTTATTCTCTAAATCATAATTACTGTGCCGTAAGTTAATTGAAAAATGTATAGATTCAATAATTTGTGAGAATATATCTAGTAGAGAGCCTGGTAATGATCAGAGATTATAGAACCAATGAAAGGAACAACAATATTGGATGAATGAAATGAAATATAGAAAATCTAGTTCAAATCTAATTTTAAAGATTAGGCTATGAGATTAAATGATTTGCTTAATTAATGGTGAAGTTGCCTAAAACCCAAGTGTTAATATGTAGTGATTGTTTTTTCAATGCAGCCTCCAAAGTACCGTATATTTGTGTAGCACTTTATAGATTACAAGTTTTCCTCAATTTGTACACAGAAAAACAGTTGGGTTGTGGAGACTATTGGTCAATTTATTCTAAGTCTAATAGAATCAAAATTAGAACTAAGATTTTCCAATTCTTTCTCAGTATTATTTCTAGTATGATTAACTCTAGACAGCAACCAATAAGCATATGCCCATTAGAAAATTTGGTTTTGACTCTTATGCAATAACCTACTCATACCATCTCCCGAAGTTCATATCTTGTCCTTATCTTGCTATAAAACGCTTAATAATCACCTCCTCTAAAATCTTTTCCAAACAGATGGCACACCTGCCATTCTAGCTTCCTTTCAGCATCTATGTCCATATTCATTCACACAAAAAAATCCCATTGAGTTCTTATTATAGCCAAAGCAAAGTGCTTGCCACTGGAGAGACTACAAAGATGTATAAAATATAGTCCCCATTGTCAGGAAGTGTATGGTTTAACAAAAAAGATAAGAAATAAGCAAATAATCACCATACAAGACAGAATATATGTATTTTAGAAGGTGATAAATGCCATGGTTGGTTCAGAAGATATATATGTTTTTGCATCTCTGTTGTTTTGAATATTCTTATATTTGTAATATTTTATGTGTCCATACTTAATCCTTTTAGATTATATGAAATCTGAGCTGGAAAGAATGTTTCTGCCCTATTTATCACATTTTCTTCCTTCCTTATTTCCCATATCCTCTTTGATTCTATAAAGCAAGATCTCTCTCCCCTTGGTGACCCATGTCATTCATCCCCTGTATTCCCTGTAAGGTATTCTAATTGCTAGCAAGCCAGTAACTCTGGAGGCTTGATGAAGCAAAGATGAATGCATAATTATTTTTTCCTGAAGGTAAAAGAAAAATTTTTCCCCTGTGTGTTCTTAGGCAATATACAGGAAGAAAGAATAATTCTTATGAAATTTTATAGTGTTCTATAACATGTACGTTGCTGTATTAATCATCTCAAATGACTTCTTCATAATTAAAAAATATCCTTTTTACATCTCCTGGCCTGACATGTGATTATACTGTAGGAGGTCACAATTCCCAAATTCATGTAAAGAAAAAGGACATATGCTTGAATGTCAGCATGAAATTACGGCTAACAAAACCATATTTAAATTTAAATGTGGTTTTATGACTAAGAAAAATAATTTTAAAAATGAACTTGTAAGCACAAAAACGAAATATTTCATCTCCTAGGATGTGAGAAAGTAGTTGGCAAAATAGAAAGAGAAAAGTAACAAAATTTTAAGAAATCAAAAAGTTCGGAACAAAACAGCTACAGTCAGTTGTCTTAAAATCTGTATGCACATTACAATCAAACATGCTTTCATAATGCGTTAAAGTGATAATTTTAAAAACCATTAATTACTTTATAGAGATGTTATGGTTCAACTGTGTATCCCCAAAATTCAGATGTTGTAATCTTAACTCCTAGTACCTCAGAATGTGACTATATTTTGAGATAGGGCCTTTAAAGATGTAATTAAGGTAAAATGAGGTCATATGGGTGGGCCCGAATCCAATATGACTGGTGTCCTCATAAGAAGAGGAAATTTGGACATAGACACAGACAGAGGAATGACCACGTGAAGACACAGCAAGAAGACGGCCATCTGCAAGCCAAGGAGGTCTCAGAAGAAACCAGATCTGCCAACGCTTTGATCTTGGACTTCTAGCCTCCAGAACTATGAGAAAATTAATGTCTGTTGTTTAAGCTACCTAGTCCATGGCATTTTGTTATGGCAGCCCTCTCAAACTAATACTTGATGTTAAGAAAAACAGGAACCTAAAGTTGGAAACTTTTAAATTCAAAATTAATCATGGATAAAAATTCAAAATTTCTAAAATTCCATTAAAATTATTTACCATTAAGTTTTTAATTATAGATCTTTTACATAAAATGAGGTGTATTTGTACCTATGAGACAAGGAAGAAATGAACTGTTGTTGCCTCCATCAGCTAAACTATGGAGGAGAGAAATTCTCCTTTGGCTCAGAGCTTTAGTGTGTGTGTGTGTGTCTGTGTGTGTATGTGCGTGTGTGTGTGTGTGTGTGCAGATATAGATAAATTATGTGTAAATATAAGTTTATCTCTCTGTCTTTAAACTAAAGTTGGAGTACATCCAGCTTGCTAGGGAGTAGAAATGGTAATAATAATAATTTTGGGTAGATAAAAATTTGACTAAACTTGTAAAAATATGACAATCCATATCAACTTTTAGACTTTTGAAATTATCATTAATTTTTACACTTTTTCTCCCTTCCCATCCACATATTTTTAGGATTATCTTAAAGACATACTTGTCTATATCTAGCAGATTGTTGATGGCAACAAATATAGACCTCAACCCCCACGGGCTTTGGTAAGAGCATGTTTTCTGTTGTAAACTATTCTTTTTCTCCTTCTTCCCCAGCATCAGCAGCAACAGCAGCAGCAGCAGCATGACCATCATCATGTTACAGCTAACATTTACTTACTCCTTATTATATTCCAAACTCTGTTTAAGAGTTATACGTATATAAATAGATTTAATCTTGAAAACAATCCTATGAAGTAGGTACTAATATTAGCCCACCTTACAGAACAAGGAACCTAGTCATAAGGATGTTAATTAACTTGCCCAAGGTCATAGGAATAGTGACATAGGTAGGATTTGAACCCAGGCAGTCTGATTCTTGAGTCCACACTTTTAATACTATCTGTAGTCTATATTTAATTATAATTACTAAAAATAAATTGAAGAGTGGTTAATAAAACTGCCTATATATCTCTATTACTGTAATCAAGACTTCAGAAGTTGTGCTGTGAACATGGCTGCTACTGTGGTCACTGATAATGCACACCAATAGCAAGAAGCTATACTCCCAATGGCTCATTCTCCTTTGATGATATATTGATCATCCCTTCATTTATTTATCTCAAAAGCAAAGGAAGAAATTATACAAATACACAGAAATTTTTTAGTTACTTTTAAATTTTAGTTTGGTGGGTGTTTAATATAACATAAATGAAAAATCTACCCTCAAGGACATGAATGAGAAGAAACTATATAAGAGAGAAAATAGGATATAAAGACGTAAAATATGATCTTATCTAGTTTCTTTTTCATTTCAATTGACGACTCTCTTTTAATTAAGCTATACAGCTATTTGTCGATTTTGTAGGTGAGATAGAACTTTATTTTTAAATCAGGCCTTAATAAGATTACCACTAATATCTGTTGCACTTCTAGGGCCATATTTTATATTGCTGCTCTTACTTGCTAGTTTAATAACCTAGATTTTAAAGTCTAGTTTTATTTCTCTTCCTAAATATATGTGGTAAAGGAAAACCAGCAGGTGACTAACTAAAGGCTTGGAGGCTGGCTGGCTTGGATAAGCAGCCAGAGAGAAGAGAGGGGTGTAGCCTGGTTTGGGGCCAGGAAACAATCCAAAGTCTGCAATACTTGGTCAAAAGGTATCCTCAGCTCATGGAGGAGAGATGGGAATGTAAGAGGTGGCAGCAGCACTCAGGACTCAGCACACTTCCTCAGAGCCTTGTAGGCTAAGTCTGGCAGTAAGAATGCTCCCAGGTAATGTAACTTGTCTTTTTTTTTTCTCCTTATGCTCCCATATCAGCAATTTCACTGATTTCCAGAAGTTTCTCTTAGGCTTTTGCTACAGAACATGAAGCTATCTGATTGCAGGGTTATCTAGAAATGAACACAACAGAAAACTTTGACAAAGTAGAAGTTTAGAGAAATGGTGTGTTTTGTTGAAGTAATCCAGGTGCAGCCACTAGCATTCTCTCTGGCATCTTCATCAGTAAGTGGTAAGATTTCCTAACTTGGGTTGGCACGGAAACTGAGTAGGTGATCTTACTTCTGATTTTAAAAAATGAAATCATTCTGCTGGATGTCTGGATAGACTAAGCCTAGCAGGAATTTTCTGAAAATCAGAATCCTAAATCTGTTCATGAACAGTTGACTGCTTACTCCAAGAAAGGATGCTTCATTACTTCCTATGGGACATCTTAACGGGCTCCTTGAGGACCTTGCAGGTAGAGATTGGGTTACTGAGATCACTCCTATTAGAATTCTCCTGCTCTATTCACCAGATGATTCCATCTAACCCTGGCTCAATGGTGTCTGTTTTATGTGAACGCCAGGTTCTCTTGGCAGCTTGAGAACTGATGCTGAAGCAGCTCTTCCTCCACTGGGCACAAGGCCTCAGTCAACTGTGCTATTATTGGGCTGTGGTACACGCTACCAGCAACTCAACTTTTCTGCTCAGGTCAAAAAATTTGTTTCCCTAGCATTTTATTTCAGTCACGGCTATAAAATTAAGACACATCTTTCACTTCTAAAAAAAATACATGTATTTTCCTGCAAGTAATCTTCTTAGTAATTTGCACAAGGCCACCTAATCTAATTTTAAAATTTGCTTTCTATAAATTTAGGCTTTCAGTTTTCAGATCCATTTATGTCACTGCTATTAAGGAGTATTTCTTTTTAAATACCTGTACCCATATGTGTACCTGTTATTCACTTCTCAAGGGCCAGGCTCATTAACATCAACCTTGATAACATAATTTCTTAATTTCAGTAATTTAGTTTGTAATTTCTCATCACACATTATGTTCCAGTCTCTTTTTATTTTTTTTATCTCCATATCCCTTGAAGATTCATAAATTCTTTTCCCCTAAATTTGATTTTTCCTTCTAGATCTCTGCTGCTTGAATCCCTTTGATAATAAAGGGAACATTCAATGATATTTGAGTTATACTAAAATCATTTTCATTAGCTCAATTATTCTTTTACCATTCTTTTCGGCCTCATCATATTTACTTTTGACTATGATTACATTTGCTGTTGTTGTTATAAAAATAATAATTATAAGGAATATTATCTGCATCACTTATTGGGCATTTTACTAAAAGCTAACAAACATTATCTGCACCATTTATTGGGCATTTTACTAAATTTATATACATCATCTCATTTCATCCTAATCATTGCCCTATGATATAGGTCTCAAAGTCCTGTTTAACAAATAAAGAAACTGAGAATACAAGTTTAACCTACCCAAAGTCACCCAAGTAGAGCTTGCTTGACCCCAGGCTGTGTTCTCATCTACCACACTATATTCACGTACTGCTGCCACATTTTGATGATGTTAGAGTCTTAAAGTACTCCTGACGTACAAACATCAAACATAAACAGCCCATATATGGCCACTCCTAACCAGCCCCAACCTGTCTCTCCTCTTCTGGTGTCCCTATTGCCTGAGTCTTGAAAGTCAATTGAAAACACTTAAGGCTGGCACTGAATGTGTATTCTCAGTGTTGAGAAGGGAATAAGCTCTAATAAAGGGAACAACTTAGTTAACAGTGGCAATCTAGTTGTCAAAAATACTTTGTTTTCAACTGAAACTTTTTATACTGATATTGCTTACAATTCCATCATGTGAGTTTTATTTGTATTCATAGGGCTTTCTTTAAAATATGAAAGTATTTCTGTGTTGTGTTATTCATATTATAATGTAAATTACTTTAGTTGGATTGCTTTCCTCCCAATATGTCTCTTAGAAATTGGTGAAGGGGTCCTTAAAAGACAAGAAGCCTGGGAGAAAAGGTGACAAGTATCTAGGATCAGGCATGTACAATGAACGGAGAAAAACTCTTTCTTTTCCTACGTTGTCCGCTGCTCCCAGACAACCAGCTCAATCTATTAGATTATGGGTTAAAGGGATTAGTATGGACTTCTGGTCCACCTTTGAAAAGTTCTGGGCAATTTATGGGCTATATATTACTTAATTCTAGAGAGAGAAATAAGAAAACAGAAAAGTGTAATATAATATAAATATGTGCTATAATAAAGGTAAGATACTTTTGTGATGATTTTGTGGGAACATTACCACACTTTAAAAAAAAGCATTGTTTCTACAGAGAAATAAGCTTTGAGTTCCAAGTAAATACTGTACCAGTGAACTGTTTGGCATTCCCTGCTAAAATGTTATGGACTACCTTTTTAAAAAATATCTCCTGGGATCATTTTAAAATATAAAATGTCTAATTTAAAAAATAAACATCATATATTTAAATAAACAATATCAAATCCCCCACATTAATTTTCAAATAAATATATGCACATTGTTTGATTTTCAATTCTTGCTAATTATGTTAATTAATCATTATATAACTCACAGAAGGATAGTTGGCCTGTGCTGAATTATAATTTGTACTGTTGAGTTTAACAGACAAATCACATTTTTCTGAACCAATGAAGAGCAGAGAATATTGGTTTCATAGGAAAAATAAAAGTTGATCCTTAAATTTTTGCCAAGACTAAAATAGATGAATCACATTTAAGCTGGGATAAAGAGAAATTTCACTAGGCATGAAAGGGTGCATTGGCTACATAGTTAAATTCTGTTTTGAGGGAAAAACCCCTGAGAAATCATCCACTGATTAAATAGAAATCATGTCTGCACATGCCTTTTGCTGCTCTTATTAAATATAGACTCTGCTTTCAGATTTCCTAGTATACTTAAAATATTCTTAGAAAGATAATAACTTAACAGGCATTGCTCTACAGATGCTTTCAAAGTGAGTTACTCAGGAGATTTTTAAAAAATTAGTAAGAATTGTTTACAACTATCAGTGCAGAAGGCTTGAGAAATTCAGGGAGGCAATGCCATTTAAAATGTGGAATGTGTAGTTTAAAAAAAACTCCACTAACACTGAATTAGATTTCATCAAGCTTCTCAATAATTTCACTGGAATAAATAGCTCAGAAGTACAGCATCTATTCATATCTCTGAGGCTTTGGATTTAATCTCAGTTATCTCAAATTTGAAAACCAGATTAGCTACAAATAATACTTTCCATGACTTAGTGGCTACGTGGACTTGGGTAAATTACTTAAACTTTCTATATCCTAGTTCCCTCATCTGTTAAGTGATTTTTTTTCAAGAATGAGATCTAATGTATCAAAGCACATAGCTCAACAGCAAGCCTTTAATTGGCACTTGTTATCAAAATCGGGAATAAAAGAATGGAAACATAAGTTAAATATCCCTAATTAAAAAGAGAGGGATGCTGTTGAAAATTTTAATCTAAGGAACTGTTAGTATGGAAATTAATAACTAAATCTATATATGCCCTTGACTGAAAAAGAATCTTCTGTAATTTTCTCTTTGATTCATGACAGAGGAAGATCAAGCTAGGGACCAGCAAAGATAGTTCCACATCAGGAAACAATTTGTAGTGGAACAAAACACAATTGTGTTTTGGACCCTTCTAAAAAGTTGTACCTTCATGACTTGATGACATTTTTGGTTCAGCTGAATGCATAACTCCAGCAGAGACTCCACCCCCAGAGTTTTAAGTAGGTCTGAAGGGGCCAGAGAACTGCATTTCTAAAAGTCCTCAGGTGATCTTCATGCTACTGGTCCGGGACTACACTTTGAAAAACATTACCTTAGAGAATACCTAGGAAATTAAATTGCTTAGTATAATTAGTCTTTTGCCAAGACTTAAGTTTTTCTAACCTAAAATATTTGGTGTCAAAGATATCAAACTTTGAAACCTCAAGAATTCATTTATTTAAGAATTGGAATGAAATTAAAACATGTTTTTCTGAAAAAAATTTTGAGTCATACCTACAGTATTCCTTTGGTCTATCCCCCTATAATAAATTTCTGGCAGGTATCCATAACAAGAATCATTGGTATTACATCTAAGGAACTTGTTTTTATGGTATGAAGAATGTGAATCATACAACTGACCCAGTTTCCCTTTTTGCCTTTGCTGCTCTTTAGGAAGCTCATGGTCAAAATATATGCCCCACCTGTAGCAGGTGTAAAGGATCTCACACTATGCACTTTGTTCACAAACTTTATTTCTGGTGTTACCTAGTTTTGTCTTGACTTCATTCTCCCTTGATACTCATTTCTTCATTGACAATATTTTTGAGAGTATTATACGTATTTTTTTAAAAAATCACCTACATTCCTTCCCAAAGCATAGCGGGACATAAATAATCAAACAAAACAAATTTGTGTTATCTGAAGACATGTTTACAGACGTTTTAATACCCTATTATATTAGGACTTTATGCCTTGGTCTTTGGATTATATAAAAATGAGTAGCTGAGAGATTGGAGCATAACAGATGCCTCAAAAGATCAGGTCCACCTATTTAGCCCTAGGCAGAAAGACCAAACAAGTACTTGGGAAGGCAGAGATATCATTTCCGATATCAAGTTCAAAAGGCTAGGGATGTATCTGAGATATTATATCATTACAGAACTATTTTCTATGATATTCACTAAACCTATTTGAAGTTATTTATATTTTCATTTTAGAGAAAAATTTCTAGAAGTTTAGAACCTGCAGAGTACAGGAAAGGCTATTTTTGTTTGTCTTAAATTTACCTGTCTCTTGGCTTTAGACCTGTGCCATGTCCAGTAGACTAGAATTCTGTCATGGACAGTTGTGTATTCACCGTGTCAGTATTTATGTAATTTGGGGCAGAGATTGGTGGTTTGGAAGATGATGCTGATGTAAGAGTCTCTGCCTCCTCTAGGTTGTAGAGTGGACAAACTAGAAACCTGTGCTTCCTACCACATATGCATATCCAACATAGCCAGTTATGCTTTACTTAATAAGTGTTGACTTTACTGAAGAATGGAGTATAATGGAGAGAAACTGAAGGTTTAGTAGGTAAGGATAAAATAGACCTCAGTGTACAAAAATCCAAACTGCTTTTCTCGAACACACGGATATACAGACCACAAATATTACATGATTGCAATGATTAAATTACCAAGTCATAGAGCACATAATAACTAAATGTTATGGGTAAGTTTTACTATTTTCATTCTTTTATTAAATCTGAAATAAGTACACCAGAGCAAAGTCTTTTCATGACTTTGGCCATGAGTAATATCATGAAACTAAAAATGTTTTTAAAATATAAAGGCAATGAAGGGCAAGAACAATGAAATAATACTCTTTTTTTTCCTATCTTGGTAGACCTCATACTTCAACTTATTCTCAATGAGTAGTTCAAAAAGCTTCTCATTAAAAAACCTTTTGAACTCCTTACAACACTTCATGAATATGTATTTTGTTCCAATAACTCATTAGTAAACCAGATTCAATTAAAACATTATAAATTAAAAAAAATTCTTTATCTAGGAAAACCATAAGAAGATAATAGAAGTTCTTCCTAAACATTTTTGAGGGTGTTAGGACATTTATAGGTTTTATAAAATGAAAAATTCTAAAAGATTTGTTCTTCAGATCATTTAGGAATTTCATTTCTTTATTCTCCTATATTATATAATGATTTTCTTAATAAGGCAAATTCTATAAGTAAAAGTTGGTGTGTAAACACATCATAAATTTTAGCATTCAATAATATTATGGGGGCCATTGCATTATATGTTCGTGTCTGACTAATCTGCATTCAGCAGTTTAAGAGAATCTAACGGTTTTCATAGGATTAATTGATTATTTTACAACTTTTAAAAAGAAAAATGTCTTGCCTTCGAATGGTAATCTTGTTCCAGTCTGGAATCTGATCCGGCTACCTGTTTGTATTTGTTAATTTTCATTTGGCGATTTCTCTCCTCTACATCCATAGCACCTATCGAGTAGAAAAAAACCCATAAAATTAATGTTCAGTTCTTAACTGAGCCCTACTTACAGGATGTATAAAAGAAGAACTGCTAGGCTGGTATATTACTTTCATTCAAGGTAGTATGTACAAATTAAATATATTATTTTTTAAATTTATTTAAGTACGCAGTTTGGTGAATAAAAGCATGATTATAAAATGTGTAAAATAATTTTAATCTGAATAAAATGTAAACAAATTTAAACAGAAGACAACAAATCTTTATTAGATAGAAAACACTTTCTGGTACATGTATGTCCAGGAGAATATATTTGACAGCACATAAATTTGACAATAGTAATATTATAAGAACTTTGGCTTGTAATTCATCAAGATTTGATTTATTTGCTGGAAAATAGTTGTAAGTCTAATTGGTCTCAAGTACAATTTTATAATTGCATTTAGAAACTATTATGCAGGTTTCCCCAGCATACATGTAGAGGCAGTTATCAAGATCTTTTGAACTTGAATTTTTTAGAACTAGGATCAAGAAAGAGGCACTTGGAATAATACTTCTGAGAATATACCATACCACTAAAGGCTCAAATTATTACTGAAATCATTTCAGAAAAAAAAAAGAATGTAAGGAGGTGAAAAAAATGAGATGATAAGCCTATTACAAAATGAGATTAATGTTCTCTATAACAGGTGCTACCTCAAAACACACCAATTATAGGTATCAAGAGGGTCTTTAAAAATGTTTAAAACAAGAACTAAATTCATGTAGCAAATCTTAGCAAACCTGGAAAAAGTGCTTTAAAAGTATATTTATGATTTTTATTAAAGAGATTTTATAGGAAAATTTCATTTCTCATGCATAATGCAAAAATAAAATATCTATCGTATACTACAAATACAAACTGGGAAAAATAATCATAGCTTAGTGGGCTCAAGTGGGTATCTATAAAAGAATGTTGTCATGTAAATTCACAAGCACTGGGTGTAGGTAGGAATGTAAACAAACACACACACACACCCCTTGCTTAAGATGATAACTTTACAACTGCAGTAAAAATATTTAGTCAAAAGTGTGTCTATTCAAAAATAGGTATTTTAATACTTATCCTGAAAAAAAATCTCACTGTAAGTTTGATAATTCTTGTTAGTAAAAAAATTTAAATAAAAATTGATTAATCAAAATAAGATAAAAAGGGAAGAAAAAATTTCAAAAAGGAGTAAGAAAATTTTGAATAAAAGAATGTATAAAGAGCTTACATTATCTGACCTCTAAGTATAACAGCAAATTTAAATCAACTATTCAGTAAAGTGAGGCAATTTGTTTGAGTCACATTTTAATGATGATTTGATTGATTCTGTGCCAAATTATAAAATGGGGAACATAAATATCATGTTAATATAAATTGAAAGATATATAAAATCAAGTGAGTGCCTCCATGATATGAATGTGAAATATAGTCAAGTATAAATGTCTATCAGTCTATTAAAACACACTTTGGAACTGTTTGTACCTCAAGAGATATTCTCAGGTAAATATGTTTATTTTCTCCAAGGGCAAGGGAACAAAAAGGTATCCCAGCATCAAAAAATTAGCTAAACTGAGTGTTTGAACAGTTTCTTTAAAAACCGTCATTTTGATATCATAATAGCAAAATAGTATTTTAAATATGAATAGCACTAACAGACAAAGAAGTTTAAACACATTTTATATATACATATATATAAAATATATATACACATACATATAGATATATACACATACGTACATATATATGCATTTTCTAATATTTAGACTATTTTCTGGACATCAACTCCCTATGCAGCTACATTAAATTCTTTCTGATTACTAGGTAGTAATGGGATATATACTGGATATATACTGGTAGTAATGGGATATATGCAAACTTTTTCTGTAAAGTGCCTGATAGTAAATATCTTAGGCTTTGCAGATGGTACAGTCTCTGCTGCAACTCTGCCATTGTAACATGAAGGCAGCTACAGACAATGCATACACAAACGAGTGTGGCTATATTCAAATAAAAGCTTATTTCACAAAGGCAGTGGGCCAGATTTAGTCCGTGGGCCATAGTTTGCCAACCCCAAACTATGCCAACCCCAAAGCATATTGGTTTAATATTGCTGTGAAAAAGAGCCTTTCTCCTTAGGAATGGTTTAAAGATTTTGTAGAATCAGGTTTATGGAAAATCATTTATATTGAACAGATCACTGGAGGGATCTAAGATGGATATTAATCTGCATTTGCTATAAGCAAACAAAGATGCAAATACAGAGAGTAACATAACCGTTTAAAGATGTTATCAACTAACTTCCAATCGCAAACACATATCTCATCTCCAGACTCAATCATCATCTACATAGATGGCCCCTAAATGGAAAAATTCTTTGTTAGAGCCTTAACCAATGAAATCTCAAGGGACCATCTTAGCGGATATACAGTCAACAAACTTGGATAAATATACTTTTAACTTACAATTTTAAATTCTCCTAGTAGGCTAATCCTCAGGACAAACAGTAACCAGACATGCCTCGCTCCAAAATTATTTGGCTCATATGAAGTCTTCCATTCCTTTCTACATTATTATCAACCTATTCGCATTAAAAAAAAATCCCACAAATAATAGCATCCTTAAACAGGAAAGTATCCTACTGATATAGAGATCCATCATAGGGGATCCTTCACCAGCAAGTTGACTTTTCTTTGCTGATCCTTTTCTCTAAGGAAAATAACTCAGAAACAATATTTTCAATAGATTATTTTGGTTTCAATTAAGCTCAGTCTTTTTTTTCTTTCCCCATGGAATGAAAAACAATTTAGAGAAATCAATGCAAGTAGAAGAACCATTCACTCTCTGGTTGGGGAATAGAATATATAATTTCTAAACTTTCTTTCAACTCTGATGTCCAATGCTGTACTCTATAAAAGGAAAATAAGTGAAAGTGTTAAAGAGGCAGCTTTTGTTCAATCTTCTTTCTTTCAGATTTACACTACAAATTTGTATATGAGAAGTCTTGAAAATTCTGCAATAAAGAATAATTATTTGATCACAGAAATCTCTCCCCCCCACCTATTATTTGTTAATATCTTGCTGTAAATAGTCTCAAAAATACATTTGGGGGAAATGCTGGCTTATAGGTTTAGAAGGAAAATTTATCTAGGAATCTTTATGATTCATACTCTTATATGTGAAGACACTATGCTTATTATAGAAGACATCTTAGTGGTTTGATTTGATTTTTCAATTTGAGTATGCTGAAAAAATTGGTCATTTTAAGTTCAAAATCAAATCGAACACAAAAGCATTTTCATATTATAATAAAAGTTGATTGAGAGGTTAACGGGACAATCAGTTTTGTTAAAAACACATTTACAACAAAAGATTGAATATGTTTGTGTCTATTTACTGAAGAGATAATCTGTCTAAGTGTATTAAAATGTAATATTCAAACTGTCTCAAATTCTTTTTGGTATAAGGAATTTATTAACTAAGTAAACCAAGAAAATATGATTTCTTGTTTCATTAATATCTTGTTTCATAAATAAGAGGGTTGATTAGAATTATGCTGGAAGTGGCCCTATAATTTTTGGACATGCATAAACAAATCTTCCTGAATACCATCAATTTTAGAATTTCTACTTGACAAATGACATTTTTATCAAAGTTTGTCGCTTTGGTTTTCCTAATAATGCATTTAAATTATACAAGCATTTTTTCCCACTCAAAATTTTAAGGCAGAAAACAAAAAGAAAAGTCAATTGTAGATGTACTGGAATTCATAAATAGCTCGAAGCATTTGTTTTTCTCAAATTGGGAGCTCCTGGTCCATTCTCAGTCACTTAATTTAAAAAATCCAATATTTTGTTGATCCTAATTTAATGCGTTTCCTAAAATCACATCACATATTCTGTAATCTACTTATTTTGATATAAGCCTTTTAAGAAGTTTACTTGTTCTTAAATCAATAAACTAATTTTTGTGAATATTTTAAACTTAAAAAACACTACTTAATGTGTTCAGAAAGTTAAAATTGTGTTTATAATGTTGGTATCACAATCAAGTTTAAAAAAGTTGTTATAGGTGGATTTTGTATCCAGAGATATAGCTGAAAATGGCCAGATTAATTGGCAGTAGGGCAGTGGTTGCTCAGGTCTCACTACTTACATGTGTGCTACAAAGATCACTAGTACACCTTCAGTGATTTCTGTAGTGCACTTCAAACAGTAATAGTTTTAAGTTTGCTTTGCCAAACACACACACACACACACACACACACACACACACACACACACACACAGCTCTTGGGGTCCCAAAGCAGCTTCATACCCAAACTTCTATGGCTGAAGCAGGGACACAAATTTGGCAGTAATGCAATTCACAATGCATCCCAACAGTAATCAGAATATGGCAAGGCTGCCAACTCAGTGATCCATCATGCGATTTTAAATGAAATGCTCAAATCTGGGGATCTTAAGAGGGAAAACTCTTAAGTCCAATATAAAAGCTCAAAGAAAAAACACCAGAATTCAGGAAACAATGAGAGACCCTATGATTACAGACATAACGGAATTCTAAGATTTTTAATCTTATTTAAATCCAGAAACTACATTGGTTTGTACCCCAAATTCTTGTGGCTAATACTTTTTAAACATCCTCCCTCCTCCCTACCCCATCCCTTTCTTCTATCTCTCTGTAAATATTTGGCTTCAGGTTAAAAAAAGTCTTCTTTAATTGAGTTTAAAAAAATTTCACTAAGTAGCTATCTGTTTCCTGAGGGTTTCTGATAAAAATTATCACATCTGTAATTCCTTTTTCTTTGATTATTACATGTCTTCACAAAACTAACATGTACCTTTAAATAATCTGAGTTAGGAAAACAAATTTATATTGTTCATATTTTTAACAAAATAATATATCATGGAATGATCATCAAACATTTGCATTTTTATAACTGGATTTATTCTAAATTTTATCCTTTTAAAAGGTACATGTTAAATTTGTTTTCCAGTCAAATTTAAGAATTAAAGGTATTTGTGCAATATCGTTTTAATTAACAGTGAAGGATTTCCAACAAAACTGTTTTCTGTTGAACCTACCCAAATAATTGATAAAAATATAAAGCGTAGCTTTAACACATCTAATTGATATTCATAAAGTATGTATAGAGATATAATAAATGTAATCTGAACATAAAATGAAATATTATCAAAGGCATTTTTCTGATTGAAGTTAAGTATATTGCTTATATAGTGCAAACACATTTTTTAAATTATATTTTGCCAAACCATTGAGGAGAGGAAAAAAATTACTTTTGATAACTAGCCTATTGAATCTTAGTTGACAAACTTTTCTTCTAAGAAAATACAAACAATGTGGAAGAGGCACAAAACAAAAGAAGATTATAGACAATAATGACAAGGGTGACAGAAATAACATACTCCAAATGAACAAAGTTAAAAGGGCTGAATTTATGTAGTCTCTGAATGCTACAATCACTATGTAAGTATGTACCAAATTAAGTGCAATAAAGAAAATGTTATAATCAGTGTATGGAGCTATTTGCTCTCTGTGAGGTGAAAATTACACAGGAGAAAGCATGGCTATTTATGCTTATTTTCTAGACTCAGTAGCATAGACTACAAAAACAGCCTATTCATGTCTTTCAATAGTCAGAGGAGTAGGAATACAAATTGTTAAAATGACTCATGAGATAAATAAGAATATGTAATATTTTGTCCTGTTATAATTTTATTTTCAAAGGCAGTGCAATTCAACAAGAAAATATTGTCCTTGATTTTGTTGAGTATTTTAACTGTCCTTTCACTATCTAATAACTGAAAAAACGTACTTTTCAGATTGACAATCATACAATAGCTGTTAACAAAAAATTAATGGTCATTTATATGAATGTTTTCCAAAGCACCTGATGACAATAAAAATTACTGAAAAATACAACATATTTGGTACTATGTATCAAAAGGCTTTACAAGGGTCATATTTTTGAACCTGAAATTCCACTTCCTAGGATCTTTCCTAAAGAAATAAATCAACGTGCAAAGATGTACCTACAAGTATATTCATTGCACCATTGTTGTGAAGGCCTGGGACAAGAAACTCTAAATGTCCAACAATAGGGGATGAGTTAACTGCATTTATGGTATATTTACAGAATATTACACATCCATGAAAGATGAATATGTCCATTGTAATTAGTAATTACAAAACAGATTAAATGGTAGGTATAGTACTACAGTTTATAAACTATAATTAAAAAAATATATATTCATAAAAACATATGCACATAACCTATACAAAAGACAAAGAGATGGACTGAAAAAGATTTAAGATTTATACACTAGAGCGTTAGCAGTTATCATTAGTTATTGGAAGTAAGTATAAATGTTATTGTTTTTTCATTGGGTTAATATATAGTTTATAAAATGTCTACAATGACTATACATTAAACAGAAGAAAAATGTTATTTTTTAAAAAAACACAAAATAAAATGTTTATGTAAAAAAGGAGAAATTATCCAGTTTGAAAACGTTATATTTTTGTCATGATTTGATAGAAATGCTTTGGAAATAAATGTTACATAATTTTTAAAATGCAAATGTACAATCATTCATTACTTAATTTGCCTCAGGGACTTATATTTATTTGTTAAACAAAAGCATTTGGGTGGATTGACTGAAAGTGGTATATAATAAGAAATATTTCCAAACGCAGTAAGGTGCAGATCTCTCCAATTTATGAATAGTAATACAAAAAGTGATCTGGCATGTTTTTAAATGTTCCATATTATTTTTTTCAAGTGTGGGACTTAAGAGACTATGCAACAAAACATTTAAAAGTTACTTTAAAATGATTTTTCACAATCACTTGCCTATAATGAATTTTCTGATTTTTTTATACTAAAACTTAATTATATACTAGAATCTCATTAAAAGTACAGTTTTGTTAGCTGAACTATTTGTTAAAAATAGATGTGATGCAGAGAATAACAAATATTGGAATAAATTATATTGAGAAAAGGTATGGAAATAAATATTGTGAAAAAATGATAAATTATGTACCAAATTACTTCCATATTAGTACTGGGGCAAACCGAAGCGTTTTCTTTTAAAATGTAAACAAACAATTTTAACTGTGTAACGAAGATACACAAGTTTTGAGAAATACTTATTTCCAAATCAATCAATTTTGAGCATTTGCCTACTGTGGTCACTAGGAGCTGACACATTTGAAATGAAAGAAAAAATAATTTGATTTTGTTTATAATGTGTTTGCTTATAAAATGATCTTTCCTTTGCTCCCAGGAATGTAGAAAAATGGAACTTCATATGTACCTAAGTGAACATGGAAGTAAATGAAATATAACAGCTCTAGAAACTTAATAACTCTTGTACTACCTTGAAGCTTATAATTATGATCTATATTCTTTTGATTTATGTTCTAAACCTTAACAATCTATTTTAGATATTTAGGTTTCCTGTTACTCTGTGTACTTGTCTGCTGTTTCTCTATTAACTCCCTGCCATCTTCATTAAATAATTTCAGAGGAGATGCTATAGACAAATTTCACAGACTCTTTTTATTATAGTCAAAAAGAAACTGATATTCAAACTACTTTGGGACATAAGTTATTAGGAATGACCTAGTGATCTAAAGAAATAAAGTATATCTGTTCAGATTCACTGAGATTTTATCATTCAGTGGACTTAGATTTTAGCACCATTTTAGGTTTCAACATTTAAAATCAGGATGTAGTTGGCCCAAATAGCCACACAGGAATACTAGTTACACTGAGGATCCTAAATAAAAAACAAAACTTAAGCATCATTTGGCTTCAAAATTAACCAGCCAGAGAATTATATAGCAGAAGGAATCATAAAGAGTATCTGGTCCAAAACTATTCATTTTACAGATGATGAATTTTATGCTCAGAAAGGTGAAACGAAGTGCTTACTGTTACAGAGCTTGTGAAATCAAGACTCAAACCCAAGTCTCGTCTCTTCTTATCTTTTACACCAGGGCTGTTTTTAAGATTTTCTTCAATCCTATGTATCATAAATACACCCATTACCCTAAATCTGGGCAGTTCCAAAGCCCCATCAACTCTGTGATGGTTACCTCCACGGCACTCTCCATGTGCAAAATTAAATGTGTTTAATTAAAGTCTATAGATTGTTTTCCTATGTGAAGAATTCTAACCACCTCACAAAGATTATTAGCCTTGTGTGGAAAATGAAATGCTAATA
Source organism: Tapirus indicus (assembly GCA_031878705.1). Classification (NCBI taxonomy): domain Eukaryota; kingdom Metazoa; phylum Chordata; class Mammalia; order Perissodactyla; family Tapiridae; genus Tapirus; species Tapirus indicus. Next base: position 34,269,115 of record CM062935.1, read on the forward strand.
ATTACCCAAACGTTTGATCTAAGGTATGTAACTAATTAAAATGAAAACCCAAACAATATAACTTCCGCAAAATCAATTTTTATGATAGTTCCCTGTGTTCATACTGATTACTTCTTTATTTTTCATTTCAGTATTTCTAAGACTCCTGAGAGACTTTATTAAGTAAATTTAAATTATATTAACTATGGCATTAAAGTAATATAAAATATTTTTGAAAGTAGTAAAGATATGTGTTAACTTCTAGGTCAGCCTGACAAAGAGGCAGATAAGGCGTGAGAAATCATTCACAGCAGAACTCTATTATAATGTAGAGATTCTTAAAAAGATCCAAACACATGTGATCATGTCTCCCAAACCATGATAAAATCATGAAATAATGAGCCTAGCTTTGTTCCTCCTCCATGAATATCAAAATCATAAAGAGATTGATATACAGAGAGAGGAGTGAAATAAATAGGGCATAATTACCAAGAGTAAAAGAAGTCAGGTTTTAGATATGATATTTCAGTTCATATTTTCAATGATGGTGTGTACAAAAGTTGTAAAATCTTTAAACTTCCTTTAGAGCTAATACCATCTTGCAAACAACAGGCATGTCAAGTAAGAAGATAAAACTATGCTTGGAAAATTAAGTTGAGAAAACCTGTAGAGAAAAAGAACATTTTTGATACTGAAATTAAGGAAACATCACTAAAATAAATTAAATTATGATTATAAATTGTAAATGTGACATAAGGTCCCAATGCAAGAACAAATAGAGAAAAGATTAGTAATAGTAATTTATCCCATCTATCCATGGTAATCATTCTACAAAATGATTTACATTTGGGTTATGAATTGGCATAAAATGAGTGAAATTTACATAGCAATAGTGTGATTAAAAGGAAAGATGTACATTTTAGTTTTTATCATATAATTTTATCCATGTTGGCTAAACAAGTATTTTCCAAAATGATATTAAAATTTTTCATTAAATTAGGATCACCATTAAACTGTGGATAATTATTTACAATGAGACAAGATATATGGATTTTAAATAGTACTTATGCTTGGCTATCAAGCTGTATTTCTTTAAAGATGTTAATGATGATTATTATTGGTCAAGGGTACAAGAATGACTACACAGAGTAACTAATGTCATATAGTATAACACTCCATCAGAATTCAAAGAAATGTATCCTAAATGTTTCACGAATGGGGATATCTCAAGAAACATTTCTGTTCAATACTGAGAGGAAAGAGGAATAAAATTTAGATGGAATCACTCTCAGAGCAAGAAGGATTAGGATTAGATGAAGGGACATCAGGGGATACTAGCCTAAACTAGAGACTGGACTGACCTTCACGCAACCTTCCAAATACCCACACAGGAATACTAGTTACACTGAGGATCCTAAACAGAACTGCAAGTGGAGTTGGTCTCCACTGACACTGAATCTCCCTTTCCGAATTCCTCTCTTCCTGCTCTCCTCTTCCCAGACCTCTAGCACTGTTCTTTCACATTGTTCTTGCACAATGTCTGCTCTTCTTGGCTTTAACATTTCTATATCCATCACCTTGTCACAGGTAAAGTCTCCATTTCCTGAGGTTAAGGGCATGAGCTCTGGCACTAAACTGATTGCTTCAGTTTAAATTCCAGCTTCAAATGACTGGAGTAAGTTATTTAACTAATCCGTAACTTAATTTTTCAATCTGTTAACTAGAAATAAAATAGTACCTACAGACGGTGCTAAATTCAATTATGGATTAAAATAATTTATACCACAGTGACTTAATTATGCAAAATGTTGACTGCATTTTAAAAGAAGGATTTATTAACCTAAAGAAATCTCTGAATGAGGAAATGCAAAGCAAAAATTCGTTTTGATCACTGAGTTCTGCACTTACTCCAAACTAAAACCCTCCCAATCACCTAGTCTGAGCTAGTTCTTATACTGGGTCTCCCAAGAGTAAAATCTGTAATATGTGGAATTAACATCCTAGTCATCAGTTATCCATCACCATTTTAAGTTTCGTAAGTGGGACCCATTGTATATAGTACAAAAACAATGGGTTTTTACTTGACTTGAGCTCTTGTGCTTGTACAAGTGAACTTTATATATTTGCACTATAAAGTAAGAATACCTAAACGTAGAGAGCCTCTTACTGTATCTCCAATATTGAGTAAAGTGCAACCTGTTATTTGCTTACTACTGGTTCATTTAATGAGAACTTCCTCTGCTTGGGGCTCTCATTTCCTGGTGACTTTACTCAAAACCTCATTGTTGAGTAATGTGTCTAAGGTAAGTCTGATAATGTGAAACTTATGTCTCGAGGGTTACCAAAAATAGCCTGTTTGCCAAATCCAGTGATCATTCCTCAGCACCTACTGGACCTCAATGCAGCATTTTACACTATTCTTGGTATTCTTTCCCTCAACTGTTTGGTGCAGCACTTTTCTGAAACTGCTTCAGTTCACTCTTTAGCAGACTATTTTATTGGCTCATCTTTCTCAGCCCATCTTTCAAATATATGCATTTCCTAAAGTGTTGTTATTAACTTTCTTTTTTATTCTATCCCTGAGTGATTTTATCTAAGTCCATAGCTTCAACTATCACTTCAATGCTGAAGGGTCCTACCTTTCCTGTAGCCTTAAGACTCACATTTCTAGTTGTCTCCTACCTAGCTATCCCCAAATGGATACCCCATCAGCACCTAAAACTCAGCTTGTCCATAACAAGTTAAAATTACTTCTCATATCTGTTCTTCCTTTCATTATTATCAATGAATATCTAGAATATCCAGAATCTATTTCTTTGTTAACTGCCTTGCCTTTTCTGTCAACCCTAAATCCTTTTCTTGATCTTTCTTGTTAATTAACCACTGCTTTAGACTCAAAGCTTTAGTCCTGTCTTTGTTTACTAGCTCATCCACTATAGTCATCTCTTCTCTCTGTGTTCTGAAGCTGTAGGCCAACCCCACCCATTACCATGCCCCACTGGAACCCTATTTTGGGAGGGGGCTCGGCTTTCAATTTCTTGGGGATGTGTCAGGTTAAGTGAAATTTTTGATTAGCATATATTTAGTACTATTTGGGTAATATATTAAAAAATTCATTTAGGTGCAATATGTAGGTACAAAGTTCTATGACATTTGACAAATGTATATAGTCACGCAACCTCCCTCCAATCAAGATACTGAGTATTTCTACCACCCTAAAAACTTCCCTGGTGCTGCTTTGTTGTCACTCCTCTCTTTGCCAGCCCAGATAACCACTAATCAGATTTCTGTCTAGCTTTTTATTTTTCTTCAGTAATGTTTTCATACTAAAATTTTACTTGATCAAGGCATAGAAAACGAAATGTAACAAAGCTTTAAAAAGTACACAGTTAAAATCTTGTGTTCTAGAATTTGATACTAATGTTCCTGCACAATTAAGTTATTAACATTAATAATGCTTTGTGCATGCCAGGAATTGTGCTAAGAGCTTTGCATATATTACGATTATGTCACTTAATGAGAACAACTGTATGTGATAGGACTTACTATTTTCTCAATTTCACTTATTAGAAAATTTGTACAAGGTCACATAGCTAATAGGTAGCTGAGATTGGTCTGTCCTCTAAAACTTATGATCTGAAATAATTTAGTCATGAAATGACTCTCTCTTCTCTTGTCTCTCTCTCTCTCTTTCACACACACACAAACATACACACACATACCACTCAACTCTTGTTTAATTCTTTTCTCTTTTTCCAACATCCTCCCTTTAACATTTCCCCTTTATCTTTTCTAGCTGCATCTCCTCTTTGGCTAATTATTTTTGGTAATGCTTCAACTTATTTCCCTATAAGCCCAATCTTAGACTATAGTATAGTCATTTTTAATCTGTAGTCTTCTTTTTAGAGGTGTAATCTTCTTTTTAGAGATTGCTTCTGATTCTCATTCCTTTACTTGGAATTCGTCTATCAACTTCCTTCACATTCTCCATGACTTTATCATGTGTAACTATGTTCTCTCCCCCTCAATTATGTCACATAATTAATTAATCCAATTACTTTTACTTATTATCATTTTGTTTTCTATTAAACTTTGCCTTTCCCACTATTAGTTCCTTTCCTCATCCTTACCCTCACATCTCATACCCCATCCCCTCAAGCCTTTATACAGGCTCATAAAAAGAAACCGTCATCTGTCAGGTAACATCCTTCTTTTCAGTTAAATTATAACCTAATTTAAATTTCCTTGGAAATTACCTCCAATGTAGCATTATTCATGCCCACTTAACCTCTTTCATATGAAACCTATTTATCTTTCATGCCAACCCTTTTATATTACAATGTTTTCATTATAGATATAAAAGTAGAGCTTTAAATGAGCAAAGAGAAAGAAAGTGATCTGAAAACAATCATAACTTATTTTTACCTTGTTCTAATGAATACTTAGTAAATATTGTGTACATGTTAATACTCACTAAATAACTTGATTACTTATTACATATGTACTCTTCCCTTTCAACTCAAATGACTTAAAAAATATTTTTAAATCATAACTACCATCCAGAGCTACACTTTATTCATTCATCTCCCTGAAAATTTTGAATATTTAAAACTCTCTCATCCATCATTGACACTTAAATCACTTTTCAAAAAAAAATTTTATAGTAAAAATTATTCTCTTCTTCTGAACTTTAAATACCCTACTTTATCTTCTGTTTATTGATCCTGATTACATATGTATCTCCTGGTTCCTTTGCATAGCTGGTTTCTTCTTATTCTTCTGGTTTAGTTCAAATATCACAACTTCAGTCAAGACTTCCTGGATTATTCCATCTAAAATAAATCCTTCCCCACCCTAGTCACTCTATGTTACATAAGGGTTTTTAATAGCACATATAACTATCTAAACTTACCTTCTTTAGTGACTATTTTCTCTCCGAAGAATATAACTTCCATAACGGGAAAAACCTTATCTATCTTTGTCACTGTTATGTTCCCAACACCTATAATAAGGTCTGGCATATAATAAATATTTAGTAGATATTTGTCAAACAAATGAATTTTTAGGATGTGAAATACCTTTACAGCACTGAAATAAGAATTTCAGGAATAATCTCATCTTGATATAAGCCAATCGTTTTATATGATATTTAATATGCCATTATATTACATAAAGAATGATGTGAGTCTAGCAGAGTCAAACCTGCAGATTCTTTATTTTATAAGGAGATTTTGATTGTCTCTGCTTTGGATTTTTATTCCTATCTTAATAGAGACTCATTTTCATAATTTACATATTAAACCTAGAATTTACTATAATTCTGAGCACAAAATACATATTTTGGTGTTAGAAAAAATATTAAGGAATTTGAATAATTCATTCAAATAAATGTATTATGAATGATTAATTCATTCAAATGATATGTATTAAAAATATCTTTTTGGCTACCTGCCAGACACTTCATAAAAAATTTCTCTAATCCTTAAAACAACCCTTCAATACTGTATGAGAAAAGCGGTAGCTCATAGCTTTTGTTTGTTTTCCTTTTTCTGTATTTATTTGCTCACTCTAGAAATGGAAGTTTTTTTCAGTTTGGTTGGTCATTTGTTTTTATTCTTTTGTTGATTGAAAGTATACGCATATACACGCATACGTGCACACGCAGACACAAATTATCAGCTCTCTTTTATCAATGAGTAAACTGGCACTCTAAGAGGTTAAGATACCTAAGATCACATAGGACTTCAAATCTCATACTTTACTGCTGCAACAACATGCTTCCTTACAGGGCAAAAGAGAATAAAACATTGTTTCATTGTTCTTTAAAGGAAGCATGATTATTTGTTTTCAAAAAATATCTAAAATCAAGTAGTTTGTCTTGTTTCTAGTGCTACAGATGAACAACCAAACTGGTCAATAAGTTTAGTCCAATGCTCAGTTCTACTATTAAATTTTTTTTCTCTCTATTTTTAAACAATCTTCAGATGGGTATATTATCTGAACTCCTTACTAGTTTATCGTTTATAAATTATTGATACATTAAACTTAGATTCAAAATCCTATTGCAAAACCCATGATTTTGCTAATAACAAACACAAATCATAAGTAAAGAGCTAAAAAATAATATGCCTGTCTGAAAAAATAACCTTTGGTGTAATTTCTTTTAGTAGTAATAATTAATAAGAGCTACCTTTTTTGTGTATGTGTGTGAGAAAGATTAGCCCTGAGCTAAAATCTGTTGCCAATCCTCCTCTTTTTGCTGAGGAAGATTGGCCCTGGGCTAACATCTGTGCCCATCTTCCTCTACTTTATATGGTATGCCACCACAGCATGGCTTGACAAGCGGTGCATCCGTCCATGCCTGGGATCCGAACCTGCAAGTCCTGGGTCGCCAAAGCAGAGAGCACGAACTTAACCACTACACCATCGGGCTGGCCCCAAGAGCTACCATTTTTTGATTACCTTGTATGGACAAAACTCTGTGACAAGTTCTTCATAGATATTATTACTTCCAGTTTTTTTCAAATTACAAAAAAATATAGAAAAATTTGTTTCTAATTTCTATGCCAATAAAATTATTCAATTAAATGGTAGCATATGTATCATAATTTATTTAGTCATTCTCCCACTATTTAACATTCATGATAACATCCTTTTCATTGCTACAAATAATGCTTTAGTGAAACTTTTGTACATGTATTTTAACCTAAATCTCTATTTCCACCAGGTCACAGTCTGTGAATATTTTTAAGGCTCCTGACTTGTATTGAAAAATTGCTTTCTAGAAAGATTATACTAAATTATGCTGCCACTCTTTTACCACACTCTCACTAGCATTAAAATGTTATTTTTTAAATTGGTAAAACATAGTATCTCGTTTTTTTAAAAAGTCACCTATTTGGTTATGATTGAAATAAAAAAAATTTTTATATATTTACTGACTACTTAATTTCTTGTTTAGTGAAATGTCTGTACATGTCTTTGCCCAGTTTTCTATTAGAGTTTTATAGAATATATAATTTATTTGTCAAAGTGATTTAGGTGTTAAGGTTCTTAATATTCTACCTGAGATGCTGCAAATGTTTCCCAATTTGTTGTTTGACTTTTAAGTTGTTTATGCTGATTTTGATATTCTGAAGTTTATACCTGCCACACTGTAGTCAACTCTCTCTTTTTAAATTTCTTTCATTGCTTTTATTCTTAGAAAGTCTTTCTCTTCTCAGAGAAAAGCTCTTTTATGCTTTCATTAAAACCTAATTAACCCCTTAATCTAACTGTAGTTCATTTTATTTAATAGGAAGTGTTAAGCAAGCAGCCCCAAGTCACATCCCTAGTGCATGACAGAACCCGGATTAGAATTCAGACCTATCTGATTTCAATGTTCTTGCTGTTTCTACCCAACTCCACTGCCATAGAAATAAGGCATTTATCATGAGTACAGGTGCAGCTGTCCTAATGCATGGGTTGGTAAGACAGCTATCTCCTAAACTGGAGCCACAAACTAGTACAAGATATTTGTAATGCATATAACAAAAGGAATTAATTCTATGTCACAGAAAGAATGCCTGCATATCAAATGCATGGGCTTCAATACAGCTGATTCAAAATTTAAAAAATTTTTAATGTATCTTACAAAATAATAGCTTCACTTATATTCTGCTTACTATGTACCAGACACTGTTTTTAGGTGCTTTACATACTATATATTAACTGATTTAATCCTTTCAATAACCTCCCCGTTTTATAGATGAGGAATCTGAGGCACAGAAAGTAACTTTTTAAGGATCACACAGCAAATAAGTGGTGGGACTGATCAGGCAGTCTAGTTCCAGAGTCTGAGCTCTAATACCGCTTCTCAGACTAACATTTCTTACAGGAACAAATATTTTCCCCAATAGCTGAAATTTTTAGGGAAGGGAATTAAGGTTGACAATAGGTGTAGGTAAAATGTTACCGTGTTCACAGCGCATGAATAATATTTTGAGAATTTAGCGGTAATGTCTTAAATTCAGGATGTATCTTCCAATGCAGATGGAATTTTATATCCTTAAAGAATTAAAAAACAATGCTTTCCAAACTCCCATTTTTAAATGTGAGATAGCTGAAACCCAAAAACATTAAATGATGTCTAGGATCACACAGCTCAGTAGCAGACTAGGGCTAAAACTAGGTCTCTTGACTCCTATTCTAATAATCTTTCCAATTTCCTCTATACCACCCACATAAAAAAGAAAAGCTCAAGATCATATTTATTCCATGTTTGGGTATTCCTACTATTTCAAGTCCCAAGAACTTTCTTAACTGTCTTCACTTATATTTAAGTATTTATAAGCTTTAGAGAATTAAGCTTAAGTATTATACTTTATCAATAGGAGCTTTCATATAAGATGTGATTTTTTTTTTTTTTTTTTTGGTGAGGAAGACTGGCCCTGGGCTAACATCCGTGCCCATCTTCCTCTACTTTATATGGGACGCCGCCACAGCATGGCTGACAAGCAGCGTGTCAGCGGCGCCTGGGATCTGAACCCACGAACCCCGGGCTGCCAAACACAAACTAAAGCCCTGCGCCACTGGGCCGGCCCCGTGATATGTTTTTATATATATATGCACATATACATATTTCATTTGAGACGTTTTTGGTTAAAATATCACAATATTACTTAATAAAATGTTCAGCTTAAACTTATATAAAATATTCCTCTCAGCTACTGTCTCTTATAACATCTAAGCTATCTAGCACAGTACTGAACATAGAGTTGACACCCCATGCCTCCTTATGAACTGAGTGATTTATGTTTTCTAGTAAGATTTCAGAGTACTGAGGTTATGGTTTTCATGATTGAGCAAATCTTGAGTATCTGTGTCTTAGACTTTCATCAATAATATTGAGTCCATTAAATATAGAATGTAATCAACGCATGGAGAATATTTATAAAATGGGTAGAATGTGTAATGATAAGATTGATAATAAATCAATATTTGAAACATTTGGGGAAATTTCAGTAATAGTTTATATGTATGTTTATATGTGTATATATATACACATATGTTAAATTTCCCTTACAATGAATGTTACTTCTCTTTACCTTTTAGAACATAACACAAGTAAAACTAAATGTTAAGCAAAAGCACATAGCACCCAAAACCTGGTATATATGCCAAGCAAATCTGATAAGAACTGAAGTGCAAATTGAAATAATACATATCAATGGACAATATTCAGAATAATCAGAGAAATGAAACAAAAACGTGGAACTGTTTTCATGCTAAAAAGAATATTGTAATTGTGTTAATTTTGAAAAATTTCTCTCAGCTAACCCTAACAGGAAGTGAAGTAATAATTTTATTAAGAATTATAAGATGTTAAATAAACTTATTGTGGTGACTGTTTCACAATAAATACATATTCACATCATTATGTTGTACATCTTTAATACAATGTTATATGTCAGTTATATCTCAAAAAAGCTGGAAAAAATTTTAAAAGAATCAAAAACAAATTTTAAAAATTTTAAAAAGAATTATAACACAAAGTATATGTTACTTATTCCCAACTGTATTTTTATTAATAAGTGTTTGAAATCTATTCAACTTGAATTGTTAAGTTTTTCAAATTAACATTAGTACCTGGCAGACCAATGACCAGTCTGAAATAGTAAATTTTTACATATTTTCTTAAACTTTTGATGCAGTACAAACCCAAATAATAGTAATTAATTAACATAATAATATAATAATTGGTATTATAATAATTTTTCTAAGGAATTAGTAAGAAATATGGCTGACAAAACATTCTGTGTTTTTGAGATCTCCTTACAAATAAAACTGATTTATTATACAAGCACTAAGATCATCAGATGCTCTAAGACCAGGTCTGGAAGTAATTCTGAAAATTTGTGCAGTTGAAACTTGAATTTAAAAACATGAGCAGATGTTGTTTTATGGAACTTAGCAAATAGAATTTTTTTTTCTTTTTTTGGTGAGGAAGACAGGTCCTGAGCTAACATCTGTTGCCAATCTTCCTCTTTTTGCTGAGGAACATTGGCCCTGAGCTAACATCTGTGCCTATTTTCCTCCATTTTGTATGTAGGATACTGCCACAGCATGGCTTGATGAGCAGTGCATTGGTCTGTGCCTGAGATTCGAACCTGCGAACCCTGGGCCACGGAAGTGGACCATGCGAACTTAACCACTACACCACTGGGCTGGGCCCCAAACAAATAGTATTCTTACACTCTCTTTTGTATTGTTAGCTCTCTTTCAAATGGTCTCTAAGGCTTGTTTTACAATTATTAAAAAAATAAAATTGTCATATTAAATTCATAAGAATAAGAAGAAAAAATGTAAACCCTAATAAAGCTCACTAATTCTCATTTAAAAGAAACTTGATTATGATTTGCAATGGCTAAAATCAACGTTTTTTTACTGCTTCAAAATGTGTGCTCAACTCCATTCCTCCATTCATTGTGTAGAATTATGTTGCAGTTACTATACTTGGACCTATTAACACAAAGGAAGGCCCTATGATTGTGGTATAAGACATAAAACATAAACTTCAGTCTAATATGTCAGGGAAATGACTAGCCTTATGAAATTATTTTTCCTTCACATTTTGGGTTGAAATATTAATGGATGGTGTTGATAGAGAAAAATAACCAACTTACATATTTGTTAGAGATATAAGTAATAGGTTAATAAAGATATTATATTTTATTGGTCATACACTCCAGTCAGTTTTTGAAAAGCCTTAACTTCATCTAACTTTTATTAAATAGGTGAAATCCAGTCTGAATTGCTTGTTGTAAAACTTACTGCTTTCTATTTTAAAATTATTTCCTTTTTCTCTGAAGCTCTTCTTATTACCTTCTCTATCATTCTCTATTTACTTATTTCCTTTGGAACAGAATGCACTAGTCCCTGTTTACCAATAGGCTTAGGAGAGTTTGCAGAATCCTAAACTCAGTGCTAGTTAATACACACAGACCAAGTTCAGCATTAGAGGTCCACAACCCGAACTGAGAAAGCTCACTCTTCAGCTTGCTCATACCAGGAGGAAAGGAAGTATTATAGATCTACAGCTCCAACTGCAATTTTAAAGTTTACACCAAGAAAGACCAAATTATGTTAGTTAACAGTTAAAAGTAATTTAGCACCTAACATTTGGATACAATAAAATTCTCTTCCCTGTATAAACTTAACCATTCCACATAGGTCCTAGATACCATTTGTTTTTTTAAGAAAGGTTACTTCCATTATTAATCCTCTCCTCTTCCTAATATTCAAACTCTCTCAACTAAGTACTTTCCTTTTGCCTTTATGCATATCATGAAGATTCCTTTGTTTAACCTGTTGAATTTCACCCCTCCCAGCTTAGCTTATATACTTTATTTTTCTCCCCTACCAAATTAAACAGTTCATTCCTCCCTTTTCCTAGCATCTATTATTTTAACATTTTCCAATCTGTACTGACAACTGTACCTATCCTGAGTTTCTTTCTCTAATTCCTCCCACATTGCTTAGAGACATCCTAATTTTTCCCACTGTAGATTCTGAAACTTGATTCCTTTTACTTAGATCTTATACATCCTCAGCATCATCACAGAATGATTATTACTTCTTAGCCTGAATGGAAGGTTGACCCTTCAACAAGAATACTACCTCCCTCAAAAACATTTTGAGGGGAAACCACTCAAAATCCTATACCTTAAATACTATTGAAGCCTGGAAGTTGTATCAGCATTCTTCTAGGTCTGCATTGCTGCCTCCACATGTTTATTTTTCTAATTTCATGTAAAATCTACTCCTTTCATGTTCATACCATCATACTTCCTTGCTGTTATCATCTACTTCTCGGGCAATTTTCTTCATCCATTTTCTACAACCTTAGGCCTCCAGTGACTTCAATGCCTATATAAAAATCCTAGCATCAAAGTTTATTGCTTTCCTTGCCTTCCCAAACTGTAATCCATGTTCCATCTCAAAAACCCACTCCCAAGACCAAACTTTGTATCTTTACATTATTTGGAATTGTCTAACATCTGAAAATTCAAAGCATCATTAATTCAGTCTCTGAAAATAACCTTCTCCATTTGCTTCCATTAGCCTTTAATATCTCTACAAATTTCAGTTCTTTCATTGAATCTCTTCTCTCTCAGTTCATGGAAAACTCTGCATCTAAACTTGATTTAACAAGACAACGTGATTTAACATGACTAACATCTTCCCTAATCTATCTTGGACACCTCTTCAACCACTTTCCTTGCCAGTCATCCTTAACATCTTCATCCTCTTTTTCTTTCTACTCTAACTGCCCACAAACTTCTAACCTTAGATCCTAAAAATTACATCTGTAGTGTGCTAATGAACCAATCACACATATCCCTCACCCATCCCCCATGGTAGCTATTCCCCCAAGCCATCAGGAAGCCTCATCTACATTCATCTTCATTTTTTTTCTTTTAGATCTCTCTTCCCTTCTCTTCAATCTGTCTTCCACCCTCCACAACTTCACTGAAACCAATCAGGCAAAGATCATTATTGATTAGTTTTATCATTTAACAACATATTTGTCTCTCTCTGGAATTCTTCTCTGTTGAGTATATCCTTCTTGAAACACTTTCCTTTCTTGAATTCTGTCCTTTTCTGGATCTCTTACTGTCTTTGAGTGGTTCTTTTCAACATAGTTCTCTGCCTCTTGTTCTTTCATTCACTGCTTAAATGTAAATAAACGTTGGTGATCCCAGAATTTTGATTATTGGCATGCTACTCATTCTTCATATGGTTCAGGCAATTCCACTCATTCCAATGGAATCAGTTAAACGCTGATACTCTAATCTAAGTCTCTAGCCCTGACTTCTGAGTTCCAGACCCATACATCCACTCACCTGTATTAGATATTTATACCTGAATATTCCAAAGAAACCTCAAACTCAACCCATTCCCAAAGTGAACTCTATTTTTCCCCTAAAAAATGTTAAATCAATGTTCAAGTTTTAGTTCAAGTGTTACTTCTTCCATGAAGCCTTTTCTGGCCATGAAACAAATTTTATTTGATTTTATAACTTTGTAGAACATATTTGTAGAATCATCCATATTAGCACAAAAACATAGCATGTTATACCCACATATTTTAACTCCTCAGTGATATTAATAGCTTGTTTAGGGCATGTATTAGGTCTCTAGTATTTTCCACAGTCTAGCACATTGCTAAACTCATGACAGAAATAAAATACTTTTAGAATTGTGTAAAAGAAATTGAAAACAAGTTTTAAATCTAAAATAAGTTGAAGAACAAATTATGATTAATATGCTGATTTAATCTAGCTGACTATATATGCATATTCATATATTTGGATCTGGAGTTAGTTACTCAGTTATGGAAAAAATACATATATAATAACATAAAAATTAATCATTTAATTTTTATCCAATTGGAGCCGCTGCTGTTAAAAGCTGAATACACAATTATCTAAAATTAAAATGCCTGCAAGATTTAACATTTTGTTATATTAGAGGAGAATGAAAAACTATGAAATGAATAAAAAATAGTAAAAAATTTCTAAGACAAATCAGATAAAAGAAAAGCAGTAGAAGAGACAGACCTGCATGTCTTCTCCTTGTGGAGTCCGCTTCTTCTGTGATCACATCGTGTAATGGACAGACATAGACAAAGGAGATGGGTGTGAGTGGATGTACTCAAAAGGTAAAAAGTGACATTGAAGGAAAGGGCCCCAAATCACTTTGAGAAAGAATCCTGTGCACAGTTGTAAGGAAAATATAATCAAAACATACCATATTTAACAACAACAACAAAAAAGAATACAGAAGAACTGATGGTGAATTGGTTAAGCTATATGGGTTAGCAGAACCAGAAAAATAAAGTTAGCATAGAAATAAAGAGGATTCAAAAGTTTACAATTATTTATGGACAGCCAATCTTGAACATTGATGCTGAAGAAAGATACCATTAGTAAAAACAATGTTACTTGTATGACCATATTGTTCAAGACATTACTGAGTCTATTTAAGATCTGTGACAATACTTTTAGAATTTCTACTTATCATCTAAAGGAAAGAATTTAATTGAATCATCTTCAAAAAAGAGCAATAAAAATAGTTCCAACAGATTTTTATGCCTTTTAAGTTTCTCAAGTTGATCAGCTCACACATGAAAATAAAGTATGGCCATCAAGCCAGTATTTCATTGAATTACTTCAGTACAGCAAAATATTATCATAAAACTATCATGGAGAGTAAGAAATCTAATAAAACTCATTATAAGAAGAGTAGCTGAATATATGGCTTTTATTTAAATATTAAAAATTCAAATTAACCTTCAATTTAGACAAATTTTCTTTGATCATATTCCCTCATAATGCCTATTTGTTCAAAAAGTTCTTACAGACACCACATAACAGATCATTGATGTTTCTATTTAAATTTGCCCATCCAAATCCAACATCTACTATAATAGATATGGCACACATTTTGGAAATACTTCTTTCCCCATTGCTAGTGAAGAAGTTCAGGAGACATTTATACAGTGATTAAAAGCAGAAAATGTCTGCTAAACTCAGCATTCTAAGAAAAAAATTCTTCCAGAGATATTAGTGAGTTAGTATTAGTCTGATTGACACAGATAAACAATATAACACAAAACCACAATCTCCTATTTTAATTACCTACTTCACGTTGAATCAGGTACCACAAAATTTTTAAATCAAAACATGACATTCACTTCTGCAATAGTTGTATCATAGTTTTTTGAGTGATTTATAGAAAAACATTATATCAAAATACACTTAGAAGATTGATATATTAAAATTATAACTCTTGAGAGGATTCTTTCCTATAACAAATTTATCTTTTTTTCTGAATAGTGAGAAAATGAGAACTTTCCATAGGAAAAAAGTGCTAAGATGACCAAAACTTTTTTTCTTAGAAAAAAGAGAAATACTAGTACGAATTATAGACAACTGAAAAAGGAATGACACATTTTGAAACTTAACAATATCATTTTGATTATTATATGAGCACATCTTTGACCTATTCAAAATTAGCCACTAAATCTCATCCTAATTACATTGCAAACCAAACTCTGCCAACAAGATTGACCACTAGAAAAGTACTGTCCTCCTGAAATATACTCATATATTAATATGACATATGCCATATTTTCTTTCCCATCCCCAGTCCACCCATTTCTCAAAGAATATAGAAAAATCAGAGATACATAAATATAAGTTAATGCTGAATTTTTTGCAGAAAACATAAAAACAACATAAACAAATGAAGCTTATTTCTCTACCTAGTATTTTCCCGTACATTGGGTTATTTTATAATGACATTGAGGCAATGTTTCCCATGTTATATGGATTCAAAACATTCAAAATTCCTCTCCATCCAGTCATTAATTTATTATAGAGAATAACGGAGGCACACAGAGTTCAAGTGACTTACCCAAGGTCACAGAACAAGTTCAGTGGCAGAACCAGAAACAGAACAGAGGTCTCCTGATTGCCAGGTCAATTTTCTTTCTACTAGATGCTATATGACCCAATAAGAATATTTGAAATAAAAAGTCAAACAAGGAAAAAACAAAAGAGTCTTCTCATGGTGACACCTGAACTGGACATTTTATTATACAGTATTTAATTAGAACATTTTTAAAAAGAGGTACACGCTACCACTATGCAAGTAATTCACCAATGCTCTTAGTCTTGTGAGGAATATGGTAACACTTATCTTACCACCAATAATTTAACTCGTTTTAGAAAACAATACAAAATTTATATTACATAAAAGGATGAAAATGAAAGATTTTGACAATGATCTTACTACTAACTGAAAGTGCCCATTAATTTTTCTATTGTTTATGTGAATATGATCCATTAATAAATAGATCATAATTAATCTTATATGAAAAATCACTTTAATTAGCAGAATATTCATTTAAATAATAAAATCTCAAATTACAGTTATACCAAATATATTTTTAAAGTTTTGGCTTTCTTGTCTTCCTTGTGGTTTTTATTATATACTATTTGTCTTAAAACAGCCTCATTTTAAAAGAGAAGCTTATAGTCAACTATATCATTTAAACAGCCATGTTTTATTTAAATGGTCATAAACTATAAATACTTCTTTCACATATATTATTGTAATGAATTGCAGACTTCAGTGAACCTTGAGGAAGCTAAGAGTACCCCCTCCACTCCTCCTATCTCCCTACTTTTCCTTTAATCATTACTTTGCCACAGTCAAACATTGTACTTTTCAGTTCTGTTAATGGCAGTTCTAAGCAGAACTGTTCCCAACACTTCATTTAATCAATAACCAGTTAGAGTGATTAAGGATAGTAAAAGTATACCCTCTCTTATTCACCTGAGTTGTGTTACTGTCACAACTATGGCTGGATCTTGGTTTTAGACTTAGAAAATATAAAGCCTTTGTAAAGAGTATATACAGTAGTTTTTTTTGGCTCATTCCATCATATAAACTAACAAAAGAGAAATAAAATATTTTCATATATTATACTGAAATAGACCACATTTATAAAATATGAATAACTCATAAACATGATTTCATCACTTATGATAAATTATTTTTGAACAAATATTTTTAAATTTAAGGTACAATCAAGGTGCAAACTATAAAAGTATGGGCTTTTAATCAAGCAAAGTAGTACAACATACATATATATATACTAAAGCTGTCTGTATTGGTCCTTAAAATTAAAAAAATCTACTGAAGATAGATACATAAAATAATCATTTTCATTAAGTTAGTTGGTAAAAAAGTAAGTTCATGAGAAAGATTATAAAGTCAGCTTTTATGTAAAATTTTGTGCAAATTAAAAAGTTTTCCCTTGTCAATATAATGTATTAACTATTATATCTCAACTGAACATAGCTCAAATTCAAACAGAAAGAATAATCTGTAATCAACTTAATTTAAAAAGGCTTATACACAGGGCCTGTTTATCCATAAATGCAGTTTTTCCAAGGGTGTATGATATCTATTTGAAACTTTGTTGACTGGCTAATGTTCTCATTTATCAACATTTACAAAAGACATACTATTGGTCTTACTATCAGATTTAATTGTACTTGAGTAAACATATGTCCTATAGGAGCAAGCAGTCTGTTAAAAACATTCCTGACAATGAAATAGAAGCCTAAAGACTTCAAGTGTCTATTAGAACTTCCACATAATTAAAAGCTAATCATATTATAAGGGCTTTTAAAAGGTCATAGGAGTCTTAGAATATTTCCTTTCGGGGCAGGGGAGATATCTTTCTAAATGAAGCCTAAATAAGCATCTACTTAGTAAGACAGCCTCAATGATACAAAGATCAGGATAGACCTAGAATATGAAAACAAAATGTTCACCAAGTTTACAGATTTCAAACTAAAACTTCTCCACTGTGACAAAGATCTCATTGAAAAATTCCTCAATTCAAGTGATTTGAATTTATTTTAACTAATTACTATTTTTCATAATTTTGTCAACAACAATAAAATTATTGAACATTTACAGTAACTTCCACCTATTAATATAAGCAAAGTACAACCTTTTAAAATATTTTGCTATTTTTAAAAGCTCATTAACAAAAGATGTTCATCTTTTCAATTGTCATCTTCCCTATTCCTAGCTGTGCTGTTTTTTTTTCTGATTCTATCCTTGAAGTCTGATATGTAATGCGATTTTAAATGCAGAAGAAAAATACACTTAAGAGTATGTACTGAGAGAATTTACAATAATTGATTTTTCAAACTGTAGCATGCTATTTATCACAAAAAAGACTGAAGTACAGGCTTGGCCTTATAAACTTATCTGCATGTTCAGAGGAAAGTGAACCAATTTTAAATGAGCAACTAAAATCATAAATCATGATATTTCACTTATTAACAGGAAAACATGCTTATTAACAAAGTGCTTTATTTATGTCTGAGGGTATCAGTAGTATTTAATTCCAAAATTCCATCAGTTGATTTGTATAGTATAAAATATTTACTTAGCTTGTTTTACATCACTTTTTTTCTGTCAAAAATAAAATACATTCATTCTATAACAATCCAGAAATAATTAGAAATTACCAACCTGCTAATATTGACCAAGAACTCAACCTTGATCCTTTTTTCCAGATTAGATGGATTAGACTAGCATCTAATTAGAAAACTAATTTAGAATATTGATTTAGACTGAAATAAATTGTTTCTACTTTTAAGAAATGTCAAACTATTCAAGAATAAAAGGAAACCAAAGTCCATAACATCAAAATACTCAATAAAAAATTTTAAGTATAAAATTCACTAACAAAATACATCTTGAATATTTACTTTTCTTTAAGATAAATTTTAGAAAGCATAATTCCAAAATTAGAACTAAGTAAAAAAAAAAATCCCTATCTTCACCACAGTTACAAATCCATAAAGAATATAATATGGAAATGTCCAAGTTGAAAAATGTTAAAGGTTAATACATTAACTAAATCAAATAATGCAAAAATACTAGGGGCTTATGCACACAAGATGTTATTGTAAGCAGTAAAACAGAACTTGTTACTTTGAATATTTTCAATGAGCAAAATATTGTACAATCATACAGTAACCCAGCAAACTGTTTCATTGCTGTCATTTTTCCAGAAAAACATAAACATTTTCCAAATAAGATACAGCAAGATAAGTAGCATTGTTATGGTTTCAGGGTAATTACAGTAAGGGTGGCTAAGTCAAATCAAGATTTTTCTAGATAAAGTATACCTCGCACGTAGAAAATAACAAATCAAGACATATAATTCTTTTGTGAATAGTATCAATTAATCATCAAACATTTCAGAAATCATTCAAAATTATATCTTGAAGTAGATTCTGGATTATTTAAGTTCAAGAGTTTCTCATTTGGAGAAACTGAGAAACTGTTTCAGTTCTAAAACTTTCATTCAGTCTAATTGAAGTTAGCTTTCCCACTAGACTTTTTTTGTAGCATGAGTTTAAGTAAAATATGAGATAAAATACGTTATATGAAAATATGCTCTATCTCAAATACATTTCCAATTATTATAAGAAAAGATAAACTCACAAAATGGAAATAATAAAGTTCACTAGATTAAAGTTTGTATTCAATGTTTAATAACACTGTATTATTACAGACCATAGTATTCTAGCCAAGAATCAGATTGTTCATTGAAAAAATAAACAACAGATTTTTCATGCTCATATATCCTTAATTTGCATTAAGAATGTTTTATTAACTATATGGCCTAAACAAAATCTAATCCACATTCCACATGAGGAAGACATTTAGTGATTTACTCTAAACATTATCCATAAAACCTGGAGTTTAAAATCATTTGTAAGATTCTTATATTTTATGCTTATACCAAAGATATTAATATGATAAATATTATTATATTTCCCAGGGATCTTCAGCTATACTGCTGTCAACTAAGTTAGAGATGCTGAAAATAAATCATCCCTTTTGCTGATAATTCTCTCAGGACAATCTAGTTCAAAGATGTCAAGATTTTTCTTTAAAAAAAGCAGATACTTGTCCATAATACTTAAAGTTCATCTAAATATTTGTTAACTCATTTTCTAGTCTATATAATGCCATTTAGTCCTCCAGTTCTATAGTCTTATATTTAAAATAAAAATTTCAAGTGATGTTTTTATTCTTAGTATACATCCTAAAAATGGCAAAATTCCCAGGTATTGTTCTTGTATAGACTTTTATAAAACAGCAATAGAAAAAGATAATATATGTTGTTGATACATAGTCAACTTCGCATCTCAGGTTTGAGTTCAAGTCCTTACAAACTTTTTCTAATGCTACAAGTTTACTGCAACAATTCTCTGATGAAGAATCTCTGACAAATAATGGAAGATGATCTTTTAGATTTCAGTGAATAAAAATTATGTATTAAGCACTAATTACATTTAATAGATTACTAATATCATAGATGTACTTAAATATAAAGAATGACTCCAAATGTGTCTTCTGTAAAGCCCAGGCTCATAAACATGTTCTTGAAATGTAATTAGACCCACCCAATAACCCACTATTTTCCTATTTTGTCACTCCAAAGTTTCAATACTTAAAAATATTCTCTACATATCTTACTTTTCATTTAGAAACAAATAAAAATATTTATGGAACACTAAAATTTAACATAGCATTTACTGCCTTAGCATATTGAATACTTACGACATTTAGGGTTTGAATTTCCAGGAATTTCTTAGTATACAGGAAAATGCACAATTGCCAAAATGGAAAAATCTATAAACATTTTAAACCATGATATTAAGGCATTCTAATTACATTAATTTTCCTCTACTGCACACATAGTTTATATTCAGTTAGAGGGCTTAAGTGATAAAAAAAACATATATACTATATATGAGAATACACAAATTAATAATATTTAAAGGAGACCTTTAAAATTGTGAGAATTTAAAATATCCTTTATACAACATTGCATTGTTTCATGATTTTAATACACAATGTAATTTATTTACATAGATATATATGGCCACAAACATATTCATGTAATCAGACATGATGGCAAACAAAACAAACAAATAATATTTTATGACCAAGGATATCCCAAGTCACACAATATAGCAAGGAGAGATTTTTACAGTAATAATTTTTGCTATATAAATCATAATATATAAAACTAATTTTGTACTTTATTTTTTTAAATCCCTTTAAATATATTAAGCTAATTATTATTTTCCAAATAAACTGATTCATAATTGAAAATCTGAAAAAACTTGAAGATATTTTTCTTACAACTTTATGAATATATTTAAATTCCCAATGTGAATTCCACTTTATTAAATTTTCATTATGTAATTGTTTTACTAAAAGAGAACTCACAGATTAAGCCATTTGTGCTATTGCATTTTTTCTTGCTCTCCACACTCATGGAATGTAATACTCTTTCTCAAAGCACCCCTATTCTCCTTAATAGCACCCTATTTTCCCTAATAGCACTTAATCACAATTGTAATAACTTAATCATTAGTATAATTATTTTTAATTTATGTATTTTTGCCAGAATCTAAGCTTCATGAGGGCAATTGCTGCATCTGTTTTGTCTACCCCAATAACTCAGTGCCAACCATGATTGCATACAAGATAGCAATGAATATTTGTTAATTAATTAGTTCAATTTATATATTGACATATTTTAAAATATAGGTTTTAGAGCTCTAACATGAAATGAATCATCACATAAAAATACATTAACACTGTTACTATAGACACAGCTATTTTAATGATATATGATCAAAAATTCCATTTGCATCCTAAATTTTTTTCATTTTTTGCTGAGGAAGATTCACCCTGAGCTAACATCTGTTGCCAATCTTCCTCTATTTTGTATGTGGGCCACCAGCACAGCATGGCCACTGATGAGTGGGGTAGGTCCGTGTTTAGGAACCAAATCCAGGCCACTGAAGTGGAGCATGCCAAACAACCACCAGGCCACCAGGGCTGGCCTGCATTCTAAAATTTTGAATGAAATTTTCAACGTATTCTCATCCAATAACTGAGTAAAAGTAGTACTGATTATTCAGTTGATTGATTATCTCTGCACTTTGCTTTTCTTCCTTTTACTCCTGGCTCAAATTTTTGTCTTCTACTTAGTAAACCATATCTCTCCAAAAAAGAGAAGAAAGAGAGAGGAAAATAAAATCACTTCATTTCAATTCATTGGCAGAAGTAATGGTTTGAAGAGACTCTATTGAGTTTGCATACTATGCTATCATTCCTTCTTGTTGTTGCTGGCAATATTTTTAGCTCCAACAGTTATAAATAAATTATTACCAATATATGGTATAATACCTTGATATCATTTGCAATTAAAAATAAGGAACGGTCTACAAAGACAAACTTTTAATAACATATTGAGCTTTCTATAGTACTTTTTAGGGAAGTAAGTACCTCTCCATTAAGGTACTTCAGTTTGGATCAAAACAAACAAATATATAAATGACCATTTGTGCTTAACTTAGTCAGTTGTTTTCCTAAAGAAGTAATCTTAATAACAAAATAATTGTTTTTTCCAAAATATGTAGAATTAGTTTTCTAAACAAATCTCGAAATAAAGTGTTCAGTGCTCTAATCTAAATAGGCTCTATGCACTATAAAGTTCACACCAAAATGAGAAAAATGAGGTACAACAAGCACACACATATTTAAAAAGCATGAAATGCAATGCTTATGGTCTCATGCTTTCAGTGGTTTTCCAAACCCTGACAAACCTGGCTCAGATTGGGGTTTCTTTTTCGGCAATGGTTTGTCATCACTTATTGTACCATTCACCTTTTTCTGCTGGTCTTCCCATGTAACTTCTAGTATAAATCAAAAAAAAACAATCAGAACTTGTCAGAAACATTAGATAATTTGCATACTAAGAACCTAAAAATACTTCAGGGGTCTAATTTTTTTTAGATTATTTTCCCCTAAATTCTCCCATAAACTTCAGTAATATGTAGTTAATATTTCAACTATAGTAATGTGACATTTGATTTTTTTACAAATTTAAAATCCAAAGCACTAAATTTACTTCCAGTAAATGCCAAATTTTATTTTCAATAAAATATTTGGAGCCAAGGTCTGAAGAAAATGATAATTAAAATGGTTTGACAACTAGTTTTTTTTCTTACTTGATATTAAATAATATTAATTTCAGAAATAAACATTTTGCTAAAAATAATTTTATTGGGGTGAAATTAAATGTTTATATAGAATTAAAATGCAGAGATTTTCATATATATTAAAATAAAATCCATAAATACATTTTAATACATGATAAGATAAAATGGCTATTTACTTCACTACCTAATTTAGTACTTTCATTAAATGACAGAAAAATTTATGTGCTATGAGATATTCTTTCAGTAAAAATTAGTAATAGTTTAGCATCATTGAATATGAGTTACTGGCTTATCTAAGATTATTTAGAATTATTTGTAGTGTGGTATAATATTTATTCATTCAGCAAATATATATTCAGCATCTACTATAATCCAGGCATGTCTAGGCACTGGGGATACAATAGCAAACAAAATAGACAAAAATCCATGCTCTCATAAAGTTTATATTCTAGTGGGAGAAACAGATTATAACCAAGATAAATGTGTAAAATATTTTGTGACTTAGATATCGATAAGTGCTAAGAAGACAAAATGAAGTAGGTAAAAAGTAAATGAAATGAAATGTCCAGGGTGTGATGAAAGTTTGAATAGGGTAGCCATAGAAACCCTCATTAAGAAGGTAAGTTTTGAGTAAAGAACTTAAGGAAGTAAGGGAGTTAGCCGTATGGTTATTTAGAGAGAGGGCATTACAGGCAGAAGAACAGCATGTGCAAATGTCCTGAGGTAGGAGCATGTGTGACATTTCTAGAAAGCACAGAGGTCTCTGGGGCTGGAGCAGAGTGAACAAAGGGGAAAGTAGTAGAAAATGAGGTTAAAGAGGTAATGGACTGAGAAGTAGGGGGAGCATGGATCATGTAAGGCCTTGTAGGTCATGTATCAAAAGACCTACTGGTTACCATTTAATCTCAATCTCATAGTAGCATTCATAAACACTTAAGTATATACATACCTTTCTTTTTATTCACATGTTTCTAAAACTATACTATAAGTCAAGGAGACAGTTACTATCTATATACATTTAATCTCCATAAAGTTTCACCAGGCCATACACGATTCTCTGGTACCTTATCCACCTTTGGCTATAAATAGTGGAATACTTACATATTTCATAATATTAAGCTAAACAAAATATAACCAGAAAGATAAAATCACTGTCAAGAATGGAAAAATATGCTATATTGCAACATCAAATACAGGTGATTTTGGATATACTACTAATTTTGGTTACTTATATCGCTAGAATTGACTGCATTAAGTGTGAGGGTTTTCTAGTTCCTAGACCTGAAATAAAAGCTATTAATAATAAGACACTTTATTCTGGTCCAACATGAATCAGCTACTGCAAGGAAACAAACTTCTTGCTTTAGAGTATTAAAGAGACACTGAGGTGTGTGGTTGACTCCCTGATTTCCTAATTGGTAAATAATCTGATAAAGATGCAATATGGGATTCCCAAGTGGTAAACAATCTGGATAAAGATGCTATCTTTCAGTCAACTACTAGTGGAAAGAGAAATCTTTAAATTTTTAAAGAACATACAAATTTTCTTATAAATTCCAAGATTTAAGCCCTCTTTAGTTATATGAAGAAAGGAGTCATTTGCTCCTTAGTCAAAGTTAATCTATAGGAACACAAAAAACAACAGACTAATTTCCTCGTGTTGGGGAAAATAATAAGCTGATTAATAATAAAGTATTTCTTGATTTTGAATGACCTGCACTTTTGGTTATCTACCAATAAACAATATGAAAGATTTTATAAGCCTTACAGAGTTGTTCCTAAAATCAAATTTTCTAAAATCCTGTCCTTTTGTCATTTTAAAAAGTTGTTTCACCTTTCACCATCTGATAAAGTTTGTGATGTTTCACAAATAGAAGACATGCTACCTTTGAAGTAAGATTCAGTGTGTAGAAATAGAAATGGTTGTTTTGAAAATGGTCCAGCCTATCTGTAACTTGGCAGAAAGCACCTTCTGAAATGTGGAGGAAAAAACCTTAACACGTAACATGTTTAACTTTTAAATGCTTTCTTTGAGTTCACAAACATTTTAGTTGAAGATAAATTGCTTATAGTCATTCATTTGTCTTGTGTTGACAGAGTGAAATTAGCAAGTATTTGTTGAAAATCTATTATATGCCAGTAATAAAAAAATCCCATAACCATAAATTTATAAATATCTGCTAATACAACAATGAAAGAGGACCTAGATCAAAGGTATCAATGACTGATAGAAGAGATAATAGTTATGTTACTGGACAGAGCCAGGAATGGTAGCTTTTAAAAACATTCCAAAAAATAGAGGAAGATGGAATACTTCCCAACACATTCTATGAGGCCGACATCATCCTGATACCAAAGCCAGACAAGGACAATACAAAGAAGGAAAACTACAGGCCAATATCACTGATGAACATAGACGCAAAAATCCTCAACAAAATATTGGCAAACCGAATGCAGCAATACATCAAAAAGATCATACACCACGATCAAGTGGGATTTATACCAGGGACACAGGGATGGTTCAACATCCGCAAATCAATCAACATGATACACCACATTAACAAAATGAAGAATAAAAACCACATGATCATCTCAATCCATGCAGAGAAGGCATTTGACAAGATCCAGCATCTATTTATGATAAAAACTCTCAACAAAATGGGTATAGAAGGAAAGTACCTCAACATAATAAGGGCCATATATGACAAACCTACAGCAAACATCCTACTCAACAGGGAAAAACTGAAAGCCATTCCTTTGAGAACAGGAATAAGACAAGGGTGCCCACTCTCACCGCTCTTATTCAACATAGTACTGGAAGTTCTGGCCAGAGCAATTAGGCAAGAAAAAGGAATAAAAGGACTCCAAATAGGCAATGAAGAAGTGAAACTCTCACTATTTGCAGACGACATGATCTTATACATAGAAAACCCAAAAAATTCCAACGGAAAACTACTAGAAACAATCAACAACTACAGTAAAGTGGCAGGGTATAAAATCAACTTACAGGGGCCAGCCCAGTGGCACTGCGGTTTAGTTCGCGCTTGGTAGTCCGGGGTTCGCGGGTTCGGATCCCGTGCGCCTGCCGACGCACTGCTCAGTCAGCCATGCAGTGGCGACATCCCATATAAAGTAGAGGAAGATGGGCACGGATGTTAGCCCAGGGCCAGTCTTCCTCAGCAAAAAGAGGAGGATTAGCAACGGATGTTAGCTCAGGGCTGGTCTTCCTCATAAATAAAAAAATAAAAGCATCCCTTTAAAAAAAAAATCAACTTAAAAAAATCAATTGCATTTCTATACACTAACGATGAAACAACAGAAAGAGAACTCAAAAAGACAATCCCATTTACAATTGCAACAAAGAGAATAAAATATCTGGGAATAAATTTAACCAAGGAGGTAAAAGACCTATACAATGAAAACTATAAGACACTATTGAAAGAAATCGAGGAGGACATAAAGAAATGGAAAAATATTCCATGCACATGGATTGGAAGAATAAATATAGTTAAAATGTCCATTCTACCTAAAGCAATCTACAGATTCAATGCAATCCCAATCAGAATCCCAATGTCATTCTTCACGGTAATAGAACAAAAACTACTGAAATTCGTATGGGGCAACAAAAGACCCCGAATAGCTAAAGCAATTCTGAAAAAAAAGAACAAAGCTGGAGGCATCACAATCCCTGATTTCAAAATATACTATAAAGCTACAGTAATCAAAACAGCATGGTACTGGTACAAGAATAGACACACAGATCAATGGAACAGAATTGAAAGCCCAGAAATAAAACCACACACCTATGGACAGCTAATCTTCGACAAAGGAGCAAAGAATATACAATGGAGAGACGGAAGTCTCTTCAATAAATGGTGCTGGGAAAATTGGACAGCAACATGCAAAAGAATGAAAGTAGACCATCTCCTATCGCCATATACAAAAATCAATTCAAAATGGATCAAAGACCTGAAAGTGAGACCTGAAACTATAAAACTCCTGGAAGAAAATATAGGCAGTACACTAATTGAGATTGGACATAAAGGGATCCTTTCAGATTCCATGTCTACCCAGACAAGGGAAACAAAAGAAAAAATAAACAAGTGGGACCTCATCAGACTAAAGAGTTTCTACAAGGCAAATGAAACCAGGATCAAAATGAATAGACAACCCACCAGCTGGGAGAAAATATTTGCAAATCGTTTGTCTGACAAGGGATTAATCTCAGTAATATACAAAGATCTCATACAACTGAGCAACAAAAAAACAAACAACCCGATCAAAAAATGGGCAGAAGATATGAACAGACATTTTTCCAAGGAAGAGATACAGATGGCCAATAGACACATGAAAAGATGTTCAACATCACTAATCATCAGGGAAATGCAAATCAAAACTACACTAAGATATCACCTTACACCCGTTAGAATGGCTATAATCACAAAGACAAATAACAACAAATGCTGGAGAGGTTGTGGAGAAATGGGGACCCTCATTCACTGCTGGTGGGAATGCAAACTGGTGCAGCATATAGAAATACCTTATGATCCAGCAATCCCACTCTTGGGCATCTACCCAATGGACATGAAATCAACCATCACAAGAGGCGTATGCACCCCTATGTTCATTGCAGCATTATTCACTATAGCCAAGAAGTGGAAGCAACCCAAGTGTCCCTCGACTGATGATTGGTTAAAGAAGATGTGGTATATACATACAATGGAATACTACTCAGCCATAAGAAAAGACACAATTGTCCCATTTGCAACAACATGGAAGGACCTAGAGGGTATTATGTTAAGTGAAATAAGCCAGAGAGAGAAGGACAGACACTGCATGAACTCACTCATATATGGAATATAAGTGAACACACGGACAGAGAGAACTGATTGGTGGTTACCAAGGGGAAGGGGGGTGGGGGTGGGCACAAGGGGTGAAGGGTTACATCCACAAGGTGACGGACAAACAAAAATGTACAACTAAAACCCCACAGTGTTATAAACTATTAAGACATCAATAAAAAAATGGTAAAAAAAACATTTCTGCCATTAATCAGGTGTATAACCTTAGACAAGTTTAACCTTAGGCCTCTAATTTGTTACATTTGAAGTGAGAAAGCTGGTCTTGAAAATTTCTAAGGTTATTTCCAGCTCTAAAATTACAGAGTTGCCCTTGTTTCTTATGACTGATTAGTCAGATTTTGTGGAAGAGTACCTATACCAGAGATGATGAAATTAAGACACTGAGAATTTAGAAGACTTTCCAAAAGTTCTAAATGTGGCTTTTATTAAACTTTATATTGAAACCCAAGTGTCTATTTTAAAACAGAATTAAAGTCATAAAAAGAATGGAATTGATTACCGACTCATTAATCCATTTATCACCCAAAAAACAATACTAAGAATTACCCATACCAAGCTCTCTTTGAATTTATATGTCATATAATTAAAATGAAACATTCAAAGTAATTAAAAGCAAACTACTGTTACATCAGGAAAATGTTCAAATTGTTTGCAAGTTGTTTTAACTACATTAAACAAAAATAGCAAAAATATCGCTGAGCACGCAACACCTTAAAGATAGTGTTTTCTATTAAAAGACTATTGTGGTAATTTAAAAAATAAAAGTCTTAATGTTAAATAATAAAGATCTTAAAATGAAATTTAAGTACAAAGTGCTAGCCCATGATATTGCATATCTACTACCAAAGAGTGAAAACTGAAAATCAGACATGTATAATTGGTAATTATTACTTTGAAAGAACATATGTCAAACTGCTCAGATGCAAACTAGGAATCTATTCCAGTACAGAAAAAAGCTTGTTCTAGGGAGATAATTTTTTTTTTCACCAATACTCTTATTATTCAAAATTGCATTGAGCAAATATTCAGTTGTGAATTTACTTTGTAGACAGGAAAGCTTCAAGATTGATTAAATACTAGATAATCTGAAGAATGATTTTACTCATGAAGATTTAACTATGAGGTGAGTTTTTAAACAGATATTTAAGAAATCCACATGTCTACAAAAAAACTGTATTCCAGCTAGTGTTCATCACATCATGTAGCCAATCCTATATCAACATTACGACCGAAAGAGGACAAATTCCTATATTAGCAAGATTGTATATGTATACTATATGTTTCAATGTGATGTCACATATAGCATCATATTTATATTTGATTCTACAAAACACAGAAAGGACCTTCTTTCAGGTAGTTTCTACAGGTAAGAAAACACAGAGGATAAGTACTGAATAGTTATCCTAGTTTACAAACAATTTCACATGCATTACCTCATTTGACTCTCAAAGTAGCATAATGGGAATGAAAGAAATATGCTGAGATTTCCTTTTCTCAGATGAATTAACTTTGGTTCAGGGCCTAGAGCCACACAGTTGGTACATAGTAAAGGCAGGCCCTGAGCCAGGGTTCCCAAATCTGTGCTCTTTCTCTGTTAGCATGTCACTTTCCCGAGATCATGTTATTTTCAACAACAAATAGAAGATGTTTTTAGGATTGTATTTAGGAAGTCAACAATGATATGGCTTGAACAATGGCTGAAGTTTGCAGAAAGGTATGAGGTGGAAGGGAGTTCTTTTCTAAATGTGATTAGTCAATTGAGACTTTGGAAGTATAGAGGAAATAAAATGAGCAAAAGGGGAAGAAAAGTAAAATAAGGAGGAATGGCCACCAGGAAAGGCTAGAAAAAGATATTAGAAAATATTTGTTTACAAGTACTTAATTTCTACAACTGATTCACTTAGGCTTGTGGATTTGAATGGAAAGGGAAATTTTTAAATGCGTTTATTCCTCTTTATTGCAGTCTCTGCTCTAGTTAGGGCGATCATATGGTGGACGACTGAAATACTCGAAATGGTCCTATGCCCTCAGTCTCTTCTCTTTCAAGCCCATCTTACTCATTGTCTCCAGGCTACTACTCCATAATACAGATGTGATTGAATGCTCATCCTGCTCAAAAACATATGATAAATTCCTTGCTATTTTAAAGTATCCCTGAATTTCTCCCATATTAATTTTGGTCAAAAAGTCATTCATTTAAGTTGATAAGGAATGCTATATTTAGGAAACATTCACCAATGCCACTATGAAATTCATCTCTATCTAGATATTAATCAAATTTGGAAACTAAGACATGAGGACTGGCACGCTTCTCACCCTAGAAGCATTCATGAGAATACAGAGAGGCAGCAAAACAAAGCCTGTCCACACTCTGTCACCCTAAATGCTATCCACTTCCTAGAATGCTTATAGACTGTCAAAATTATTTTATTATTTTTGGTTTCTTTGTAACCTGTTATAGTTTCTTTTCCCCTCTTCTTCGTCCCTTCCTTCCTTCCTTCCTTTTCTTTCTTACTTACAAGGTTATCTATATTTGAAATAAATAATGTAGGCAACTATACATTGAGAAGCCTCAAAGAAAACATTTTTCCTTCCATCTTGTGTATCTTTAGGGATGTGACTTTTTAAGGCAGTATGGTAGGGTTTAGTCTATAATCCTGACAGTGAATGACTCACTAACAGCCAATTAGGAGGTTGTAATCTGTTAAGTTTCTAAAAACAAACAAAATTAACAAACACCAAAAACTACATGAACAATAAATTGGAAACAAAACTATTTGAGACCTTAAACTTTATCAGCCACATCTCCAAAACACATAGTTTCTGTTAAAAATCCTTATAAGATACTTTATTTTACAGAAGAGGAAACCAAGGTCCAGAGAAATTAAAAGGCTTGCCAGAGGTCATATGCTTGGGATGGAACTGAGCTTAAGACCCATGTATTGACTTCCAATGGAGTTCTCTAATCACTACGAAACTTGAAAAGTGCTAGTGGTTTAAACAGTTCTCTGATTTAGAGAAACACATTCTAAAATGTTTGCCTATTGACTTTTACACGTGGACTGAAACACATACAAATATATTATTAGCAATTTATGCAATAACTTATGCTGAAATCCAATCCCATCTATTTCCCCCAGTATTGTTTCTTAGGCAAGATATGTGATCAAGAACAGCATCAAGATTGCTCATTTCCTGGAAACTACTAAACAATATGTAGTGAATAATTGGTTCAGGGTGATGATCATTATCAGGTTTAATTTTACTTTAAATCTAAAGTTTTCAGATTGTGTGCTGAAAATACAAAATTATAGCAAGACATCACTAAGAAATAATAGTAACAATAGCTAACACTTATATGGTACATATTATGTGACAAGTGTTGTTCTAAGCAATTTAAATATATCAAATTACTTAAGAAAGTAAATTGATAGTGTATCTACATAGCAAGTAATGTCTTTTAGAGTAGACTTGGGGCTAGTTCAAGGCAGAGTTTGCCATTACCACCCTTCCAAGGTATCAAGTGCTCTACCACATTTTTCAGCATCTCTCTCTCCACACCTGACCTTCTCCACTCGTAGGATCTAACTTGCTTCTTATGAAGATTTGTATGTGATAATAGCTCCAGTCAGTACTCTCAGGAATATTTACACTTTCCAGTGTTCTGGAAAGCCCCAAAGCTTTATATTATTAGAATAACTAAGCCATTAGAGAATATCAGATTATGACATACTACGGCAAGTAGTAGGAGAAATATTTGGGGTTAGAAAATCTACTCAGAACCCCTCAAAACTTACCTCTTCTTTATATGTATCACAATCTTAAGACCCTTTATGTAGTGACATGATATAAAATAACTTACCAGCTATGTTTTATTTGTTGTTATCATTACATTATTATTGTTTTTTCAAAGTGAGGAATATATCTTACTCATCGTTGCATCCTCAGTGACCACCTAGTACAACACACTGAAAATAGCAGATACTGGTTGAATTGAACCAAACTGTTAGCTAATATCTAGAATAAAACAAATGGTTGAAACCCATGCGAGGAGAACACCATTTATCTGAAGAGGTGTAGTATATAAATACATGAGATTGGGAGTCAAGACTAGACATCTGCTACTATGTGGATTGAAGACAGCTAATTATCCTCTAGAATTCTGCTCATTTATCAGTAAAGAAGTTTTATTAAAAGACTTATAAGGTTCCTTCCAAATCTAAAAGTCTTGATTCTAAATCTAGGAGCAAAGCCACAGAACACAAATTGATATCTTGGTAAACTATAGGCAGATGGCTTGGGCCAGATGGCTCCAATAGCCAATTGGCAGATTTAGATTTATAAGACAAAGACTGTACACAAAGTTTTCCACATATCCTTCATGTATTCTCTTCCCCTCACCTCTCCCCTCAACTCTAGATTTTTATTTCTTTTCTTCCCTTTATAGCCAAACTCTTTCAAAGGTGTCTATATTCACTGTCTCCATTTTTCTCCTCTTCTTTTAAATCCACTCTTATCAGCCTTTTACCCCCATAACTCCATCAAAACTGCTCTTAATGAAGGTTAACACAATGGCTCCCTACTTGCTAAATCTAGTGATCATTTCACACTCTTGATAATTCTCTCCTGCTTCAAGTACTTGTTTTATTTGTATTCAAAGACACTATACTCCATGGTTTCCCTGCTCTCTCTCCTCCTGCTCTTTCTCAGTCTCTTGTTGCTTCCTCTTCTCAACTTCTAAATATTAGAGTAGTTCAATTCATAGTCCTTGGACCTCGTCTTCTAGCTATTCTACACTTGTTCTCTTGGTGATCTCAACCAATCTCATGGTTTTAAATCTCTCTCTTCATAAGGATGACTCCCAAGCTTAAATCTACAGTCCAAACATCTAACCTGAAATCCAGATCATATTTCAAACTGCCTATTTGACATCTTATCTTAGATGTCTCATGGCATCTATAACTTATCTGAGCACCTGAAATTCCCACAAATCTATTCTTCTCAAGTTTTTCCCTATATCAGTTACCAGAAATTCCATACTTTTCCAGTTACTCAGGCCAAAAACTTGGATGTCATCATTGAATCTCTCTCTTTCTTCTTGTCAGATAATTCTGTTGGCTCTATCTTTAATACCTATCCAGAAGCCAACTACTCCTATCACTCTGGTCTAAGCCACCATCACCTCTTCCCTGGGTTACTGCAAAAGCCTCCTACCAGTTCTCCCTGTTTCCAATCTTAATTCTTTTAGGTTACTCTCAACATAGCAATTAAACTGATCTTATTAAAAAAGAAATGGTATTGTGTCACTTTAATCAAAATCTTCCCATTACACTCAGTAAAAAACAAAATCCTGGGGCCAGCCGGTGGCATAGTGGTTAAGTTTGTGCACTCCGCTTCAGCAGCCTGGGGTTCATGGGTTTGGATCCCAGGCATGGACCCACGCACGGCTCATCAAGCCATGCTGTGGTGGCATCCCACATACAAAGTAGAGGAAAATTGGCACAGATGTTGGCTCAGGGATCATGTTCCACAAAAGATGTTAGCTCAGGGCCAACCTTCCTCACCAAAAAAAAAAAATTCCTAACATTGATCTATAGGTCATACATGAGTCACCCCCAGTCCCTTTCTGACCTACCTACAACCATGCTCCATCTTGCTCACTCTGTTGCACTCAACAAGACAAGCCTGCTCCCATTACAGAGCCTTCATACTCGCTGTTCCCTCTTTCAGAAACACTCTTCTTTCCCAGATCTTCATGTGGTAATTCTGCCACTTTATTCAGGTCTCTGCTCAAATATTACCTATGTGGGACTACTTCTCAGAATACATTATCAAGAATCATTTACCCTACTCTCAATCCCATTTTCCTGATTATTTTTTTCTTAGTACTTGTCTGAAATTACATGATATGTTCTTTTATTTATTATTTGCTTCCCTCAATAAACTTAAAGATTATGAAGGCAAGGACCTTGTTTGACATGTATACTAGTATATCTCTAGCACCCAGAACAGAGATTGGAACATAGTAGGTGCTCAAAAATTATTGATAGAAAGAATGAGTAAATAGATGAAAAATATATATAAGTAGCTAGAAACTCACCAATTACACTATTCTTTGAGTTTTCATTTATAGTGCTATGCTATGGAATAAGCACAGTTTCATTTTAGCTCATTAGAGGCATGAAGAACCAAGGTACTAAAAGAGATTGGCTTAGGCAAATAGTCATTTGAGAACTCAGAAACCAATTCCGTGTACTAAAGACCTTAATACTGGGTTAACAGAGAAGCTCTGGCTGACTGATCACATATCTCACTAATTGAAGGACAATGTATACTATGTCTATTCCAAAAGGATATGTGGGCACTTCATAGCAAGATGTAGAATAAAGCTATCTTCGTTATTTCCTCCCTTTGCATTTTAAATCAGCAGAAAGGACATTGATAAGTCCACCACTCATCTCAATCCTTGGGCATCTCTAACACATGATTACAGGTGGAATTCATAGTTACCTTTTTTATTCACTCTGAATATATGAGTATATATACTCTTTTGTCTCTCCCAAAAGAAAACAGCAAAAGGAAATATTAGATACCTAGACCTTAATTACAGGTAGACCACCAAAAGATTAAACTAAATAAAAACAAGAGTTAGCATATGTAAAATACACAGAGTTCTCATCTTTCAAACTTTTATTCATTAACTTCTTTCTAGGTCCAACTATATCACATGCAGGATTGGTCTACATTACGATAGTGATGCTTTGCTGTGGAGGGAATTTTTTCATAAATGATAAAAAATAAATTAATAAAGAGTGTGAGTGAGGTCCCAATAATCATTGTGAGTAGAACCTTTACAAGGTCAAAGGAAAGAAGAAAGCAGAAGAGTCTAGAGGTGAAAGATTTAACAGTATGCAGGGCCAACTAGAGATCAGGAAACTAAAAAATCCTGCTGAGAGTACTTCTCAGTTAAAATTTTTAGCTTAGTGATTTCATGTGAAGCAGATACTATTCTGATACATTAAAATGCACTTAAATACAAAATGGCATTAAATGTTCTTAAAACTTGTTGCATCCTAATAATTGAACATTTAAGAAGATATATTTACTCTTTCAGATCACTGACATATATTTAAGTACATATGAACATACCCCCTCATAGGTACTAAGCAAGTATCATGGAGGTCAAGAAATAGATAAAAATGACAAATATGTAAATGCAGGTTGAGAGCTCACCTAAATTTTTATTGTTTTATGGAGACTATTCATATTTTATAATATTTGACTTAGTTTTATTTATTTTATGTTATTTTCTCTTTTTTATAATATTCTGGCATATTTTAAGAATTTTATACTTGGAGGGGTGTTAATGAGTAATTAACTCTCCACAGTAAGAAAAATTATAAAATTATTTTAGTGCTAATTAGATCTTCCATGTAACATTGTAGACATTATTTATAAAAGATGAAGACAGGAAAGAAAGAATATATTCAACACTAAAGGACATTTTGACTAAATTACCGAAGCATAAAACTATTCATTTCTTAATTTGGCCCAATAACAAGGGAAAATTGTTATAATACAGAGCAATTTTAGAATGCTGATTTTTTTATGTAACTATTTTAAAATGCTAATATTCTAAATCAATATGTGCAGCTATATGTATTTGATTATCAATTACTACAAAACATATATACAGTGCTACTGTTTTTCACAGAACTTAGTTGTGGTGGGTTACAGAATTAAGTCACCAATAATTATAGAAAAACTAAATCTAAGTATTAAAACAATCATCTTTTTTAGCCACCTAGGCAATATATTAATTCATGTGCACAGAAGTGTGAATAATCTACAAATATTATAAATGTTCTTTTAATATTGTTGAACTCATAATTCAGTTCATTTCATTTTCTATTTTGAAATTCTGCCTTAAAATATGTAAATTAAATAAACAATATATATAATTAATATATAAATATATAATACATAAATATATATATATAAAACTATAAATATATAAAATTATAAATAAATATTTATATAAATAAATATATAAAAATAAAATAAATACTTCAATTTTAAAATAATTTCTGGATTGAAAAGTATCTATGTTGTGATCCCCTAAATGCATGACAACATGACCATCACTATTTTCCTCAGAGTCTTACTCCTTAACATGACCAAAAAGCAAAACTTCTGCTTTTAATGCCATGCATTTCAATATAATAGAACTGCACCAGGGTCCAACAATAAGGTAAGTATTTTAAAGACGAATTTCATATTCAGAAATGTATTTTAAAAAGAGAAGACACTTTAAATGTTGGATAACTTAAGTTGGGACTAATATTTATATTTATGTTTATTTAATTTAAGAAAGTATATTCACACACATCACAAATGTCAATAGTGAATGTCTAACATATAGAAAGGTGCTATTAACTTCATATTAGACTTGCCTTTTTTCCCGTTATTAGGTGGGCTTGGTGTTTCTCCCTCATTGTCTTTGTAATATTGAAAACAGACAATAGTGATTAATAACTAACGTCCTTAACAACCCAAATAAAAACCAAGCACACTATAAAAGATGACATCACACACTGGGGAAACAAATCCATGCACTAAACACGACACCTCACATTAATGAACACAAGAGTAAAGTATATCCTTCCTATCCTATAAGAAAAGTAATAAAACCAAAAATAAAATGAGGAATAATGAATATAAAATGAGTCATCTTATAATGTTAGGAAGATTATATTTATGGATATATGCTAATTTAAGAAAATTCATATAATTCACTAATTAAGTTAATTTTGAGAATAAAGCATAGGCAACAAACTGGTTCAACTAATGGCCTTCTTTGTCTTAATGAAGTTAAAAATAAATAAAAGTGATATTAACTACTGCTGAAGTCCCCAAACTAACGATATCCTAAAAATTGACTACTGTGGAAGCCAATTCATGAAGAGTGTGAAAGCCTTTAAGTATTTGCATGGACTAGTATGAGATATATAGGAATGGGCAAATAGGAAAACATTAACTCTACAGCTAAATTAAAATTAAATTCATTCTTACAGTATTCCATAAAAATGTTATTCTTAACACATTTCAGGAAAATTGAAGATGTGTGACATTCTAGTAGTTATTATACTAGATATTCAGAACAAAGATAGTTATATATTTCTATAAATATGCATCTAAACTTGCCTTTATTTTCCTTATCAGATGTACACTGATGATTTTTCTCATCTTTATGACATTGAAAATAGTCACTGAAAATGAGCAACTACAGCTTAAGAGTCTTCTGTCTTAAACTGCAAACACCACTGAGAGAATGCATCCATGAAAATACACCTCATGCACAATATACATAATGGCATTGCTTTCACACAATGGTAAAGGAGAGAACAAAAGGCTCATAAAGTACACTCTTCTATTCATGAATAAAAAAATGATGAGTTAAACATGATAAAATTAGATCTAAAGTTATTCTGCATTGTTCAAAGAAATTTAAAAATTTTTTAAATCAACAGCTTCAATAAGATTAAGATTCAATCCTGAGTTTCAAGTCAAAACGTGATAAAAAGAAGTATATAAATATATTTACTGATTATATAATATTTTAAGTTTTAAAATTCTTTCATAAGTATTCTGACAAAGAAAATAGCAAAAACTATGATACGTAAACATAATAGGGACTTAAAAAACACCAAAATGAAGGATCTCCATACCATTTAGAAGGAGGACTCTTTGGGGAGAAATTATGATTATCAATAAATATTAGAGCAATATTGAGCTGAGATGAAGAAGAGGAACCTACACGTAATTATTCTTATTTTAGGAAAATAATTTATGGAAAAATGATAATAGTCTCAAAATTTAAAGAATTAAAATTTTGGAATTTATATTCAGCTCTATATTTACTTGTAATTTGCCTCTACAAAATCAAAATTCTTGAGAGAAGAAGCTAGGACTTCAACATACCTTTACTCAGGCAACACATGGTAAAATACAGTGTTTTAGTAGGTACTCAGTAAATATTTTTGAATAAGTAAATAATCTGAATGTAAAGCTGGGTAAAGGATAAGTATAAATCTTGATCAGAGGCATTGTCTATAATTTTAGTTTGATTTAAACATTAAGGAAAATGTTCAAATGGGTAAATTAAATATTCCAATGTTACCTAGATAGCTTATGTAATATCTCTCCATTAATAAAATTAGGTAATTTATTGTAAAATTAGTACTGAAAAACAATCTGTTCTTTATTGTGCATTTATAAATTTGGAGCACAAAGTCTTACGTGAAACTGAAAAGTCATACTTCTACAACATTCAATTATTTATTTTAGACACACAGACCTGCCTTGACCTCTTCACCCTGCTTTTCTACCCCCTGTTCTTCCACATGCCTAGTTTCTTCATTGACTTCTGTATTTGCACAAGTAAAAGTAAAGAAGAGATAAGACCAGATATGTATATTTGTTACTCTTAAGTGAAACAAAACAAAAAATTTCAAATTAGTCATGATATAATGAGCGATTATAAGGAGACTAATAGATTATTTTTAATGAGTTTCTGACATGCTATGGAAGCAAATGGGTATACTGTTAATAAATTATCACACTGTCTCCTTTTATGATGGCTTCAATTTATAAAAGAAATTGTACCCCCTAAAATACTGCAATATGTGATAACTGTGTAAAGTAGGCAAAATACTTCATCTATAAAGTCAGTATATTCTTAGAAAAATGATACTACATAACTTTTCTCCTCGAGAAACAAAAAAAAATATTATAAACTCTTTTATTTTTACAAAATGCCAGTACATCAAAGTTAGGAGAAAATAAAACAGTAATAATCATGCCTCACAGTTGTTGAGTACATTGTACTTTCATTATGTTGTTCCTATTTTCTCTGGTTCTCAGAGAGAAGATGACTAATACTGTACTGCTATCAACACCATCATACATAAGGTTTTCAATTAACTTAATTAACGGACTAAAATATAACATTACCAAAATCAAAAGGAATTAAATTAGGACTTGCTCATTTTTCAGCTGTTGAACAAGATTAGAAAATAAACACGTCATTACTTTGATTCTAAAATAATGCCATTAAATTAC
The DNA here is from genome assembly GCA_031878705.1 of Tapirus indicus. Lineage (NCBI taxonomy): Eukaryota > Metazoa > Chordata > Mammalia > Perissodactyla > Tapiridae > Tapirus > Tapirus indicus. The sequence continues at coordinate 34,307,744 of CM062935.1, forward strand.
AACTTCTGACAAATTTTTAGGAGACAATCCAAACATAATTTGATTTAGACCATCAAATTTGGGTTATGTACCTTTAACTTCAGTTAGCAGTTGAAGATTTCTAACAGAGATATTATAAATCTCCTTTAAATCTAAAGAGAATTACACAATCATGTATCTATTGAAGTCTTCATACCAACATTTATGAAAACACTGTTAAAATCATCTGTACTTTTAAGCAAAACAAAACAAACAAAAAATTCTTTTTTTCATACTGGAAAGGATAAGGGAGGTTTGGGCTCTCCTCTCTCATTTATAAAATTGGAAAAGTCACAACTGGGGACATTAAAGGAAAACTGTGGTTTTAATAGATTCTACAGGGCAAAATACAGATAGCAAATAGAATGTTTGTTGACAAGCCCATTAAAAACTTCCGCAACCTTGACTTTCAGCATCAGCTCTATGTTGGTTTTCTGGTATATTTATTATTACAAAGAATGGAGCTACTCATGTCTCAATAGACTATTGCTATACAAGATATTAAAACTGAATTTTTAAAATATTGTGACATAAACTACGTTTCTGACTTCTTTTGCCAACAAAGTATGTCAAAACTCTATCTTTAAAAATCTTGGGGGGGGGGGCCGGCCTGGTGGCGCAGTGGTTTGGTTCGCACTTGGCAGCCCGGGGTTCGCGGGTTCGGATCCCAGGCGCCCGCCGACCCACTGCCTGTCAGCCATGCTGTGGCAGCGTCCCATATAAAGTGGAGGAAGATGGGCACGGATGTTAGCCCAGGGCCAGTCTTCCTCAGCAAAAAGAGGAGGATTGGCGACGGATGTTAGCTCAGGGCTGGTCTTCCTCACAAAAAAAAAAAAAATCTTGGGGAGATAAAAAATTCCATACATACTACAGAACTTTCTTTATGAAAAGTACTTTTAAAATTATATATCCCCATTCTAATGCAAATAATTGAGAACTATAGAGATGCTGCTGAAATCTTTATATCAGGCAGCATAGTAGACCATTAGTCACAAGAGCACTAAGTTGTTTAAAATCACGGTACATAGTAAATAGAAAGGACCACAAAATAGAAGTTAATAAATCATCCAACTACAACCAACATGAACACAACTTGTTCCAAGTTATATAAGGCAATGAAAGTATTGCTGCCCAAATGCAACACACTTAGAAATTTCTTACAAATAGGTTACAGAAACATGAATTTTAATATAAACATGTATAGAAAGACAGGATTATCTTAGTGGTACTTTGTACACTATTTGAAGTAGCTTTTCAGTTTTTAAATAAATATTTCATGCATTCATTCAACAAATATTTATTGAGGGCCTATAATGTGCCAGGCATTATTCTATACGCTGGAGATTTATCAGTAAAAAAAAAACCCGGTTAACAATTCTTTAAAGTTACAAAGTCAATTTCAGAATTCTATAATTAGCAGAGGAATTTTTATTGTCCTGGAAAAGGTATGACACTCCATATATCATGACTTGATACTTTTTCTTGAGTCATAATGTAGTGTTGATAATAAAACTGTACATATTTAACTTTGATATACTGTAAGTAGTCTTGCAACAATATGAAAATGATGTAGGAAATGCAAACCACAATCACTATCTAATTCAACAACTTTCTTTTCTAGAAAGCCAAATTCAATAATTAAAAGATCATCATAAATACAAAATGAAATACATGATGATAAATATAACTAGACTAAGTGTACATCCTCAATGACATAAACACAGACTGCAATTGATATCTTTGGTTAAAGTCTTGCACAAAACATAGAATTCGGCTTAAAAGGCAAATTAAATTTTTTAAACAGACGAAATTTTATCTTGTCATTTAAAAGAAGTTAAGCTCTGCATTCTTACTTGACTAAATCAAAGAAATTTAACTTCTTGGTATAATTTCCAAGTAAAACAAAAATCAAATACTTCCCCAGAAATCATAAAACAAAATAATTTTACTGTATGTTAAAGTCTATACAATGGGGGGACATCAATTGCAGTTGGGTTTATTTTTGCTTACATAGCCCCCTGAAAAGGCTGTCAGCACAAAACAAACCCTCCTTTATGTACAGACCTTCATAAGGTTCTATCTCCTTGACTCCATTGTCTAGGAAAAACAAAATAAAAACAAAACAAAAAAGGGAACCAAAGCACAGGGGTTAAAAACAACAGAAATTTCCAAAGGCACAGAACATATCATCTATTAAAGAAAAGTTAAATGATGATTTAAATATATATATATATTTTTGGCAAAGCATATCCAGTTACCAAATAAAGGGATCATTTAAAAAATGATGTTAAACATTATTATATTCTATCATCCATGCTTTTAGAGGTCCTTTATCCAAGAATTTATAGATGTTTTGGGAGTATGTTCATCAGTATGTAAGCAAATAGTGCTTCTTATGCAAAAATTTGAAAGTATTAAAAATATCAGTACAACATGCATTCTTCTTTGTATATTCATGATTACCTTTTTCTGGTACTCCAGTTTTGAGAAGGATCACCATTGTTGTGCATCAGCTAACCAGTCCTTTGCAGTGTGTGAAAATTGATTTGGCTAGTTACTAGTAAACTTTATGTAACTATCAACAATTACATAAACTTGTAGCAAAGAAATATCTTTCAACTGCTTATTTAATAGGATTAAGTTTACTTTTTAAAATGCATTTAACCAAATCTGAAAAATGTTCAAGAGCAATAACGGTAGGTTATTTTACCTTCAAATATTACAAACTTTAAATGCAAAGTATATAATATTTGTAAATATATTTATAAATATAACTACTAGCAAATGCAGCTAAGGGATTCAATTAACAAAAGAAGAAAACTAACACAAAGGTAGTAAAAAGAAAATCTTGATTCACCTCAGCTTCCATGTGTATTTCCTATATGACATAATTAGAAATAAAACTTACTTCTCTCCAATGTTCCCTTTGGTGGAAGTTGTGGAAGTTGTCGGCCCCTTCGTCCTGCCACTGGAGTACTTGATGGGCTTGTTTGGACAGACCCAGTACGAGGATGAGACCTGCAAAATAGACCATTAATATTCATTTTCAGTAGAATGAGTTAAATGCTTTTAATACATTTGGTTCATATGATAGCTGTATAAGTTCAATTTTAAGAGAAGTGTAGCTGCTGATTAAAAGGTTAGGAAAGTAGGACAAAATATGGATATTTGAATGATTATCTAAATAGCAAAAGATGTTTATATTTTTGTGTAATATGCATACATACACAGATACATGCACACAAAATCCTACAGTAAAATCCATGGAATTATTAATGTAAATTAGTATTCTATCCATATGAAAGCAAGAGGAGAATTCTGCAGCTCAAAAAATAAAAGGTAATGCTTTACATTTCTTTCTACCATATTGCAAATTCTTAACACTAACCTCCCTCTCTTGATCCAGAGATTTTTACTCAGGCTTATAGTAGATATCCCTTTATTAGAAAATATCTCATGAAACTACAAATAAAACCCTGAATAATTCAAAATTCAGCTAAAGAAGATATTGATTAATACATGATAGAATTGATAGAAAGAAATTAAAAATCTAGTTTTATTTATTGTCATTATGATGATTATTCCAAAAGTGATGTTTAATGGACACAAACAATTTCTCATTCTGTAGGAGAAGAACATGACAGTTATGAGGTGCATTATGTGGGGATTTACCCAGGACTCCTGATAAATGAGAAATCACAAAACAAATGCAGTCAGGACAGTTAATAAACAAATTACAATGGTAGCCACACACTATTATATCCGCTGAATATAAATAGTGTGCTTACACTGAAAAGGTTAGTATTGATTGTTATCAGTGATCAGCCAAGGATGATAGAAGAGACCATTCAGCTGCTGGAAAAATAAAATGGTGTGCTGGTGGGGCAAAGGGGAAGTTAGTCTGATTGATTTATCTTTCACCTCGATAAGGCAGGTGAAGGAGGGGCAGATCTTCCAGTCATTAATGAAGGCATCGACCTCATGAGGTTTGTATCAGGACGTTCAGTGGATCTGGAGCGGGTGGTGGTCCGCTCTAGGAGAGGCCGTTGTTCTGTTGATCTGGATCTGTGATATGGCTGTCTATCTGCTGCTTCACAATCCCTGAAATGTTAGTCAAAAAGCAGCTCAGTTGATCTTCAGTGCCCTTCTGCTATTTGGTTATGATGCATCAAACTGATTTTGAAAAAGGTAATTGTTTAAAATTATTGAGTATGTTAAAATTTCTCTTCCCCAACATATTTTGAGCAAATTCTCACTAAACTTCTTAAGAATTTCTAAGGAGCCCAAATCTGCCTTTAATAGCAATTCCCAGTGAAGATAATAGGAGCTGCTCAGTTGTAATCAATGACAAACAAAACTATCTGTTTTCCAAAATGAATTCCCTAAATGGAACATGTGAAATATGTGAAGTATTCTATTTTAAAAGAATTCAATGACTTTTCCTAACATTTTCAAAAGAGTGAAGAAAAGCATACAAGCACTAATTCTCAAGCCCCTAAGGCTGTTTACTAGCATACCAACTAAGATATAAAAAGGCTTTCAGCACAATTTTAGTATACTGATACACCTGAACATTCAAGCAGAAGAATCAAAGTATTATGAGAAAACAGTGCAACTTTGCAGTCTGTAGCCATATTTAAACATGGTCCACAAGAAAAATCACCATATAGAAAACTTTAATCAGCCAATCTATGCCATCTATCTCAGTGCACTTTAGTGATGCCTACCAATACAATTCAGAATAGGTTTTAACTGATTGAAATAATAATGGTTCTGAAACAGTGTGATTTCTTTGACCACATATAAATACAATATCAAAACCTAATCCTTGTTGAAACAAGTATACTTAAATTTAAATAACCTATTATTTGTTTTGTTTTTTTTTGTTGTTGTTTTTTGTTTTTGTGGGGAAGACCAGCCCTGAGCTAACATCCGTTGCCAATCCTCCCCTGGAGTCTAGCATAATGCTTTTATACCTAACGTGATCAAAAAATGTTTTCTAACACCAGCCCCACTATCTGTGAGACAACCCTAAAAACACTAGCTTCGGCTCTGGAACTCCAAAATAATGCACGTTCCAAAGTATACTGCAAATTAAACTATTACCTCCCCATCTAGTTGTATCCATAAAAATGGAAATGCTTCTATTATTATAGATAATAAAGCAAGCATTAGTGTCCCTCAAGACTAATGTATCAAGGACTTCCACTTTACCTATAAATTCTCTCAATCTTATTTTTGATAAAGAAAAATAACAAGATATTAAAGAAAACTAAAAAAGAAAGGACACAATTTCTCAAATGTAATTGATTATATGACATATAATTTTGGACCTGTAGACATTAGATTAGATGACTTTAGGAAGTGAATACTGGGTTTATTCTACAACATGTTTTGTGATTACCTTACACTTTAAATGCATAAGGTAACATATAAGTCAAATAATTTTAAAATTTTTTTTTTTTTTTTTTTTTTTGTGGGGAGGAGCAGCCCTGAGCTAACATCCGTTGCCAATCCTCCCCTTTTTGCTGAGGAAGACTGGCCCTGGGCTAACATCTGTGCTCATCTTTCTCTACTTTATGTGGGACGCCGCCACGGCATGACTGACAGGCAGTGCGTCGGCGGGCGCACGGGATCCGAACTCGTGAACCCCGGGCTGCCAAGCGCGGACTAAACCGCTGCGCCACCGGGCGGCCCCATGTACCATAATATGGTTGAATTCCTGAGATGAGTTTAGAATTTTTATATGTGTATCCAGAATATGTCAAAAAATCTGAGATTAAATGTAAATACATATACAATATTCAATTACTTGTCAAAGAGAAAAATGAAAAAAGCAACCTGAAAGTGTAAAAATCATAATCCTATTTTTGTTCCTGAAAAACTATTTTAGAGAGAACACTTCTCTTTAGAAATAAATACGCTCAATAGTTTGTTAAATGTTTTTGGTGTACATATCTTTGAATATCTTCATCACAATAGATAACCAGAATCAAAGGGATATATATATCTTAGATTCCGCAGCGGTTTAGTCCGCGCTTGGCAGCCCGGGGTTCGCTGGTTCGGATCCCGGGCGCCCGCCGACGCACTGCCTGTCAGCCATGCCGTGGCGGCGTCCCATATAAAGTGGAGGAAGATGGGCACAGATGGTAGCCCAGGGCCAGTCTTCCTCAGCAAAAAGAGGAGGATTAGCAACGGATGTTAGCTCAGGGCTGGTCTTCCTCACCAAAAAAAAAAAAAAAAAAAAAAAAAAAAAAAAAAAAAAAATCTATTTTTAAAGAGTACCAATCTTTACATTATTTTCAGATTTCATATTATCTTAAGTTAACAATAAACATATCTCATTATGTAACATGTGGTAACAAAACTCTGTGGAATATCTATGACTATCCCAACAGAAAATTAGGCTAATGTTTCATTTATTTATGCAAAATTTGGTTTATTCTTATTCCATCAAGCAATTTTTCCAAGTGGAAAGTGAAATGTTAGGATACACACTTTCACTTCTTTGACACTATATTTTTAATAATTGAAACATTTAATTGTGAGTGAAATCCAGAGAATTATTTCAAATGTGTTATATTTCAGGTCCTTAAAAGAATACTATTATTTATAAAGCAAAGAAGGTCACTCCTTAGGAAATATCCCTTTAAAAAAAATCTCTCTTTAGTGAAAAAGTTGCTTAAAGACTATAGTCAATGTTTTAAATTTTACTTATATTTTTCTCTCCATATTCATAAATAATATGAATTATATGATTTCAATAGTGTGAAATAAAAATCAGTTAATAAGTTAAGCATGAGAAAAACCACAGAAGAAGGTAGAAATTTCCTGAAATGCTCCACCATGGTTAAGAGGAATGGAAAGCTACCACATTTTAAATTTGGATAACACAATAGAAGGTCAAGCTAGGCTCCTGCTCCCACAGTTGGGTAATAATAGGTCTTAATAGGTAAGAACTAAGATTATTGATGAGAAAATTGAAAGCAGCAATGCCTAAGTCTCATATATAATACCCAGTCTCACAGCAGGTTCTTTAAGGGATTGAGATATAAAACTTGACAACTTCCACCTAAATTCTTAGTGAATTTTAATTTTAGGATATGAACTTATAAATAATTAATTTTGAACAGTAGCAACTGAGACCTGGGAAATAATAGATAACCATTTGCAAGGCATAAAATATTTTAGTGCCTACCTGGGGTTCTTAAATTGGGGTCTGTATTTCAATATAAGCAGTTTCCTTTGTAACTCTACTTATTTATTTTTCTTCATGCATTTTAAAACACTATTTTTAAAAAAGTGGCCATAGGTTTTACAAGACTGCCAAAGGGCAAGCCATATAAAAAGCTAGCAACAGTAAATTTAGATCTTTCCTAAGTAAATAATTTGGTTGTCTTTTAAAAAGTGATTTGAAGTACAAGGGGAGTTATGCCATGTAACAGAGAAGAATAGGCCAGTGGGCATTCTTTTCTATAACCACTTATATTCAGCCATCACAATGATACAACTCCAGATCAACGTAAGATCAATGTAGTGTGTCTCTCTATATATGATAGAAAAATACCAAGAATACTTAAAAAAATAAAAAACAACCAGCACAATGCAAAGTTTCAAAGTAATATTCAGATATCAATGAAAATTATCCTAGAATGCAATTCAAACCTTACAGTCTATGTTAAATCAGACAGACTTATTCCATATTTATATTGTAAAGATACCATAAATAAATGTAGTAGGTTTTCTTGAAAAATAAACTTATAAAGAGTAAAGCTATTTAGGAATTTTTCTTTCTTTTTATAAAGAAATTATTTCTTTATAAAGCTGAAATCTTAAAAAAATTTTTTAGATGTATATCTGAAGGACAAGTAGTATAATCTCAGGTTTCAGGCAAGAAATGCCTTCCCTATATCAATACTATGTAATGTAGTAAGCTGATTAACAGCAGAAGCATTACATTTCTGATAAAATATCTTGAATGCCTAAAGGTTTTCTGAGCATTAGCTGCATAACTGAAGAAATAAATACATGATAAATTTAAAAATGAGACATTTTAGGTTAATTTATAACACATATACATATTTGTATAATAAAACAAATAATTTAAAGTAATTATATAACTCAATTCTATAATTTTCATGTTTATAATAATGTACTAGGTACAAGTTTAACTTTTTAAAAACTCTAGTTTATTTTATTTTTGTATTGCTTCCAAGTTAAGAGCACTGCAAGACACAAAATACCATGGAAATCATGGTAAATAAATATTGTGTACAAATAGAAATATTTTATTATTTTGGTGGAAGATAGTTTAATTTATCTTTGGGTATGATAGCATTTCTCTACAGAACATTTCTGTTCAGTTAAACATAAATTCTGTATGTTAGTTAAAAGTAAATGAGCTCATTAAAAAATAACAGCAATATCTAGAGTCAGCCAAATTAAAAACAATCTAAAATGTAAAAATGGTAATAATGCTTATATTGATGAGAGAATGCAAGATACCTTTAATGTAGAAAAACATATTACTACTGCCCATAAGCCTATTTTTTCATCAAAAAGAGAAGTTGTGTTCTTATGTCTAGAGAAGTATTTGTTTTAGTTATTATTGGAATCAGAAAGAAAAGATTAAATATCCCAATTTCCTCAAGAAAAGTAGAGACAAATACAATACTGAACAGTAAAGATATAGTGTATTATTAAATATGCACACATGGAAACACATAAGATGCCAATGTTTTGAGGATATTTTCAGTATTTTATTAAATATTTATAATTTTCATTGTTATTTAATTTTTATTTCAAAAAATAACAGAAACAAAACCAAAACTAGGCAGATTATGTACCCAGTAACAATTAACATGCAGTAAACTAATACATCTTTAAAATATATATTTTCAAAATCCTGAGAGATAATATAATTACCACCTTCCATCTATAAAATTATTTTAATAAATAGTTTCCATTTTCAGTGGATATTAAAGTTTAATAAACTTCTGTCAATTGTAAGAAATTCAAGTTATTCCACCAAGGTATTGGCCCTATATTTTCCATTCCCAGGTCCTCAAAGATTCCTTAAAATAACAAACATTTTAAAGACATATCTCTAAAGGATCAATTTATGTATTATTATATTATATGAGTAAATGTGATGAGGCATGGTCCTCACACTAGACTATCTCAGTGCTATATTCAACAATTTCACTGATCAACTTTGAACAATTCACTAGCCTTCCTTTTGTTTTGCTAGCTTTACACAGATAGCAGTATGGGTATAGTGCAAATTCCTCATATACACTGCTGCCTGCTGCCTTTAGCTGTCACTTCATAAGGTCAGTACAAATTACATAGTCAGAGGTAGCAGACAGAGGATTGATAAATCTTCCCAAAACATGCACACACAGTCTAATAAAACAATAGGTGTGCACATTTTCAGGCATAAATACTATCTGCATCAGTCACTACTGATGACGTGATGTCTAACAGGCAATAAAAAATTACTAGAAACATAAAAAGCAAGAAAAATAGGGCCCACTGGCAAGAAAGCAATCAGTTGAGTCAAACTCAGAGATGACACAGATGTTGGAATTATCAGATAGGGAATTTAAATATGTTAAAGACTGTAGTAGAAGAGATAGACAATATGCATGAAAAGCTGGAGGAATTTCAGCAGACAGATGGAGACCGTAAGAAAGAGTCAAATGAACGTCCTGTGGCAGAGAAGGATGGACACGCTGTGGGGTCCTAGGCTGGGACGAACAAGTGGGCAGGAAGAAGGCAACTTTGGATCAGCACTTGGAGGACACAGTGAAGAATCTGTCCACTGTTGAAGTCCTATGCATAGATTCACAAGGACTTAATCTGGGCTGCTGTTGGACCCTGTCAGATGAGCATGCTGGGGTGATGTCTGTTCTAACCCAGCAAGCAGTTAAGCTAACCTCTGACCCCAATAATATTCCTGTGGTGTGTCTCGAATCAGATGATGGGAATATTATTATCCAGAAACACAACGGCATCACAGTGGCAGTGCACAAAATGGCTTCTTGATGTTTGGTATCAGTTCTCCAGCAGCCTGTCAGACGGACTTGATCCTACCTATATTAATTATCCTAAAGAGCTATTAAAATTCTAGTAGTTAGGCCATTCATTTAATGTGCAGTGGGCACTTTTTTATTGATTTTAGAGTAAGCTGCCTTTTTGACACTCTATGGAGTGACTTATCAAAATATCAGTAAGAAAGTATAATGTGGGTTTTTTTGCAGAGAAAGATTCGCTCTGAGCTAACATCTGTTGCCAATCTTCCTCTTTTATTTTTTTATCCTCAAAGCCCCAGTACATGGGTGTATATCCTAGTTGTAAGTCATTCTAGTTCTCTCTATGTAAGCCGCTGCCACAGCATGGCAACTGACAGACAGGTGGTGTGGTTCTGTGACTAGGAAGCAAACCCAGGCCGCAGAAGTGGTGAGCCCCGAAATTTAACCACTAGGCCATCAGGGCTGGCTCCAAAGGATAATGTTTTGAGGCAGCAGGTCCAGGTTACTTTGTATATAGAATTTTGCTTTGTTTAATAAATCTTGTTCGAGGGGAAAAAAAGAGTCAATGGAAATGCTAGAAATAACAGAAAGTAGAATATGGCAAAATGTTGGATAGAAAATTAGCTTGGAGTTAGTTTATGGAGATCTTAAATGCCTAGTTAACAGGTTTAGACAGGGTTCAGTTTTCAATGAGAGTGACCAAAAGTTTCTGAACAAAGTTAATTTTTAAGTAATGAATTAAGAAGATGAATTCATCAGTAGTGTATGAAATGAATTAGAGTAGGAAAAAGCTGACTTGTAATACAGGTAGAAACAGAAGAAGTATGGATGCAAACAATATAAACAACAATGTACAAAATATACAATATACAGATTATACAAACAGAATGTTAGAGTTAGAAGGAATCTCAGAAGTCATTTAATCCAATCTCTCTCATTTTAGAAATAAGAAAACTAAGGCTCACAGTAACTTGGACAATGTCACACAATTAGATATTTTCTGAGCTGGAACTTGAATTGAGCTTTCTTGATTGTAAAGCCCTTAACTTCACTGAACTGTGAATTCTTCGACAGCAAGGATGGGTTTTTTTCTCTCAACAATATTTGACAGACCACCGCATGAATTAATGTAGAAATAAATAAACCAAAGAAAAACCCTGAAATTCCCAGCCTCCAAAATGAAATGACGATCTATTAAGAGGAACAGAAGAATTTTGGGGAGGAACAATAGTAATTTCAGGTTTGGACTTAAACTTGTGAAGTGTTGCAAGAATATTTTTGTACAGATGTCAATCAGAGAAACTGGCCTTCAAAGGAGAGAGTTATAACTGGAGATATAGTCTGAGAAGTAACTGTATAGTATTAATCTTTCTCTATTCATTGATTCATTTATTCTTTCAATACTATTTATTGTGTTCATATTATGTGGCAGGCACTATACTAGGTATTAGAAGTTTTGGTCAAAGTCATGGAGATGACAGGATACAGGACAACATATGGTCAAAAGTTGACACGAGAAATAGGAAAGAAGTGAAGGAGACAGAAGAGCAGTCAAGAGGTAGAATGAGAATCAGGATAGCACTGCATTAGAGAAGCTAAAAAAAAAGAAGTGATAAATATGGCAGATGCAAAGAGGCAAAGGATAAACATCTATAAAAGATTTGGCTAATAATAACCATAGAGAAAATCATTTAAAATAAAGTGCCAGAGCAGAGGTCAAACTGTAGATGGTTAAAGCTGAGGAGGTGATGAAGGAGTGGAGAAAGCATATGTAAAAATACATACTCAAGAAACGTGACTAAGTAAGAGAGACAGAAATGAATCATTTACAAAGTAGCTTGGCAGAATAGAAAGAAGGTATTATTAAGGAGACTTCAACAGTAATTTGAGGAGAAACAAAATCATTAAAGTAAGAGAGATTGAAATGCCAGAGAAACAATAAATAATTAATGCAGGAAAATTCCTGAGAAATTAAGGGACGTTGGGGTCAGAAACATAAATAGAAGATTAGCTGTGATGGAGAAGAAAATATTGGTAAGAGGGAAGGAGAAGATTGGCAACAATGCAAAGAAATGAAGACAAACAAGGAGGGTAGCTCAGGAAGTGTAAGCTACTTGGATTTGATCACATTTACTAAGGGCTCTCAGTACTACTTCCCAGATAGGGCACCTATAAGAAAACAGTCTACATTCCACACAGGAATCTCATCCTCTTGTCCACTAGCTTTGTCAGAATCCTTTCTCTAATCAGGGTCCTACTCATGGCCCCAGATACCTTGAGATAAGACCATTCACTGCCTCTCTTCAAACTCCATGGCATCCCTCAGCACTACTCTAGACCCAGGTCAGACCCTTCCCAGAACCTTACTCAGATCTAACACCAAAACAGTTCCCAGTTCTGGCACCAGAACAACTTGGGATAAACTTAGGATATTTGAGGTAAATCACTTCTATTCAAACATCTTACCTCTGTAACTCTTAGTTATCAAGGAAAGGGCCCCCCAAATGACCCCTGACATCTTCTTCTCTTTAAATTCTTCATCTCCTGTACTCTCTTCTGTACCAATGTAATCTCCTCTACTTCTCTTAGCTGTATTTTCAAGAATCCTTATCCATTGTTAGCAAACTTCCTTATATCGTCAACCTTTCTGCAGAATGGTTTCTGCATATCCCTACCTTAAATAACATTTAGCTCAACCTTGCAGACTCTGTTTCCACTGTAGCACTCATCTGTAGAAGCTACTTATTCTTTCATATTTCATAGTCCATGGGTTCAGGAGAGGTTGGCTCCCTAGAGTCACTCGGGTCATTACTCTCCCACCATAACGTGCATGTCCTTATTTCTATTAAGCATATCACTTAGCTGTAATATCCATTATTAATTCAGGTTGCTAATATCTATTTAACTTCCAATAACTATCCCTTAGTCACTGATAATTTTGGAAATTGGTTGTCAGCCATCTTCTTTACCCTAATTCCTATGGTAATGCTAGAAGATTTCAGCGTACATGCAGAAAATGGTTCAATAATCTTGAACTACAACCCCTTTATAACTATAATGATCCTCACTTTTTTCCTGCATCAGCACCCCCCTTCTGGGGAAATACTGTGGATCTTAGAATCCAATGAAATAGTCAAACTCAGAAAGAGAAAACTGGAATATCTCAAACTCTGATTACAATCGTTAATTCTGTCAGGTGTCTCATAATCTCACTCCTACTTTACTTGATCTTCATTTGATACTTTTTGTTCTTTCGTCTCACTAATTCCTGCCCAAATACATCATCCTCTTAGCTTTTCTTCCTTCCTTACCCATTCTAGACTCTTGTGATTGACCATCTGAACCATTCTCATACCAACACTCAGATTCCCTTTTAACCCAAATCTCCCAAACATCCATCAGAACCCTAAAACTGGTTCAATGCCATAATCTGACTTCTCTACATCTAGGCAACTGGGTATTGCTTAAGCAAAGCATACATTCATACAGGTTGACACATTGCAAATTCATGGTTTCCAACTTCTGCTGTGCTGGTATCACCAATAATCTTTTTAGTTATACATAATCAGCTACTGTCACTTTTTACCAAACAACTACTTTAAAATTTTCAATCAGACATCATATTCAACCTCCAGGCCTGCACCCTCAGACATCTGTCTCAAAAACAACTGCCATAATCTCAATTACAGCACCAACAAAATTGAGGTTATCAAACATAATTACCTTCAATTTAACATCCTTTTTCTAAAAAACTTACTTAGTTCCAACTCTCTCAATGGTAAATAAGAGCTTCTTTCTGTTTACAAACTCCATCTGTGTGTTTAGCTCAATCCCCTGCCCTAAGACCTTTCTTCCAGTCATCCTCTCTTTTTTTCTGTATCTTCAATTTGTCTTTTCCTAAAGGATCCTTTCCTCTAGCCTATAAACACATGATGTATTTCCTATTCTAAAAGAAAGTAACCTACTTTGATATCACATATCCTTATCCAACATTTCTCTTCCACACTCTTTGGTATATTTATTTTCTTATCCCCCAGTCATGCCAACGCCACTGCTTTTTCACCCTCACCATCCTTCTGAAATCACCCTATCTAAAGTCACTAATGATTCCTCACTTGACACATCTAATGGACATTTTTAACTTATTATTTTTGCTGTTGACATTATTTCTTCCTTCTTAAAACTCTCTATTCTTTTAGCTCTATTCTTCTTACTCTCCTCATACTTCCTTCTATATATCTTTCAGAAGCTTCTCTTCCTCTGTCTGCCACTTAAATGTTAATCTTTCCCAGGGCAGAGGAAAACTCCTTGGTCCTCATTTCATGGGTTATTTCTCTGGTTGATTTCACTTTCATTTTTGTGGCTACTTCCCATTAGCAGGGAATTTACCCCCAAATTGCTCTATGTTGCCTAAACTTCTTCTTTAAGCTTTAAAATTATTTATTTTACTCCTTGCTAGAGGTTTCCCCTTAGCCCTCTCAATAATTCCAAAACTGAACTTGTCTCTCACCTAACCTGACTCCTCCCCTAACAACCCCCACCGCCTTTGTTAAGGCACCACAAGAACCCAGTTACCCAAGCTATAAGACTAGAAGTGTTTCTTGACTCTTTGCTCCCCCTCAACATCCAAATCCCATTATTTTCCAAGTATTATTGATTTTAACTGATTACGTCTCTCATCTTCTCTCTCTCTCTCCATCCACTACCTTCCTTAGTTCAGGCCCCCAAAGACCTGCTGTCCTAGACCAAGGCGAATACCTCAATACATGATTTTTTTCCCCACATACTTTTCTCTCAAACCAATCATCCATATAGTCTCTAAAGTAATTATTCTAGAGTGAATAAATATATTATAGCCTTCCCCTAATTAAAACCTTCAAAGTATCTCTGTCACTTAAAGCATATGAGATCTAAGTTCCTTAACAGAGCATACAAGATTATTTGTAATTAGGACCATCTCTATCATTCAAGATTCATTTCCTGCTATTCCCCGCCTTGCGGATAATGTTCCAACAGCACTAAAATATGGTGTTTATTACTTTAGCGACTTTGCTCACACATTTCTTTAAAATTCCACTGACATCTTACCTTATCTCCATATAAATCTAAGTAATTCCAATTCCTGCTTTAAGATACACCCTAGTTGTCGTCTCCTCTGTGACATCTTTACATAAAAGTCCACCAACCACACTGCCCACCATCAATGTCACTGATTCTTTAATATGCTGTGTATCGCTTTAAGTAGAGATAAATACTAGGAGAAAAGTAGAGTATGGAGGTACATTTTTAAACAAAAAAGGTGTATTTATTAAAATAAAGGATATATCTTAATAAAGGAATATTAATAAAAGGTAATATGAAATCCATTCTAAATGTGTTTGTTTAAATGCTGACTATGTTTTAAAATACACATGAATCAGAGATAACTTTGTACTGGTCAGTATAACCTGGCCAGAAGAAGAAGAGTTTTGATTCCTAATATTAGTTAATATTTGTCTCCTGAAGTAATATAAAAGAAGTTAAGCAAACATTATATAAGCCTCTATTCACCTGCTCCAAAGAGATAGCACTCATAATGTTTCATTTTACAGCCTTGGGGTAGAGAGACCAATGATTCTGATTCTTCACACTGGGGATACTATGTTGAGTTTACTACATTCATTCCATTTAGAAAATTCCAGATTTCATATAGCCAAACTATGGCCCACTTGGAGCCTTTAACACATATTTATTCCCAGAAGGGAAATTCCCAGACCATGATAGTAAATGCCATCTTGAAATCTGAGCTGGGAAACTGGACACTTAGAAAGTTGGTGCCACTTTCTTTTTTTTTTCACAACCCTCAATAAGGAAGTCACTTTACCTAGAAGGGTTCAGTTATTTTGACGCAAGTAAGTGAGTTAGGGAGAATTTGAAATAATTTCGTTCAAAAACCATTCTGCAAAAGAAAGAGATCGATCCAGATTTGAATTTTGTCAAATAGGTAAAAGAAGAACAATGTAGTAAGGGAACTGAGGATATTTCTGAGAATGGATTCAACCTCTGGATACGTTAAGTATGTAAAAAAAAGTGGAGACTAATAGGGAAAGGTAAAGGGGTCAAGAGAGTGGAGATCTCTTCTGAGATAAAAGAACTAGTGAAAGTAGAAGTAACTTAATGAAAGAATAAGAAAGAACTATATGTAGTTCCGGTCCAAAAGTGGAGTATTTGAATTAAGATTTCAAAGGTAGAACAATTTCAAACGATGATAAGATTCAGAGTATGGCCATGAGAGTGACTGACTGAAGCAGAATCAGGGGTAAAGTTCACTAACCCCAATTTGAGACAGTCAAGGAAGTAAGTGGATGCTGAACAGATTATTCAGGTGAATGCTAACATCATTCGGGCTGATGGCAGGAATTGTGATGAAGAGGAAGACTAAAGCCAGGCGCAAAAATCTTGAGTGAATAAGATGGCATAACCAAGGGATCAACATGTAAGGTAGAGTGGGTTTGCTCAGTTGCATTACATACAAAGGTACAGGGGTTAAATTAAAGACAAGAAGTATAACCATGTTATGGTAATAAATAAAGGAGAATGGATAGATGACTAGATAAGCTTTTATATCCTCAACAATCCTAGAATCTCATAGTGGATTGAGGTGGGGGTCAGAGGAACTGAGTAACTCAAAAAGTTAGCACAGTGAAAAAAAATGATCAAAGTCACTTAAAAAAAAACAAAGGAAGAGAATGTTAAACTGAAAATTCAGCATAGCCTTGACTACTTCTGTGGAAGAGGCACATGGGCCCAAATGCTTGAAGCCTACAGGTAAATGCAAGGTATGTAACCATACATTCTGGTTCTTGGTTTGGGTAGTAGATTCGTGCATGTTCATTTTATTATTATGCTTTGAAACATATATACATTCTTTTGTGTGTATCAAAGTGATAATGAGAAAAGATAATATTTTAAAATGCATCTCAAGAACTTCTTTCTTACAAAATCTACTCTACCCAATTTGCCTAGGAGTTGGTGTATGCTAGACGAACAAATTTGAATCATTTAAGTGATGTCAAATTTTACAGTAAGATATTTGACAACTGATTTTCCTGTGTTTTACTCTAATATAGACATTAATGATGTTGCATTTCTTGACCCACAAACCAAATCATGGAACTAAAGGCAGTTCAGAAATGTATCCTTCAGAACAGGCCATCTAGGCTGAGGTTGAGAATTTGGGTAAGTGTATGAAATTGAAAACTAACCTACAGCTGATCAAGAACTACCTGCATTTGTTTATTGAAAGAATAAATAATATAAAGCAGACATCTACCTATTGATAACTAAGACTAAGAAAAATACAGAGTATTAAAAAGCTAATGCGATTTTAACTTACATTGAAATGAAGAGATACCAGTACGAGTAGAACAAGCCTATAATCAGGAATATCTGATTCATGTCACCCACCTTAAGAAAGGTCTTAGCCAATTATAAGGCCAGTTATAGAACCACTTTTTCACATTTTTGCAAGGTAAATGTATAATCACTGCAACCAAAAAATAGACCTAATGTAATACACAGCAATAGTAAAAATAAAAGACATAACAAAAAAGTAAGAATTATTTAGTAATGAAGCAAAATATCAGAAAAAAGACCGAGAAAATGCAAAAGAAAATCAAACACAGCAATAACCACTATCATATAATAAACTAGAAGGAACTAAATTTCAATTATATTTACTAAAAGGTATCACAAACCTTTTGAATTATTAGGAATTTATTGTTGATGTTATCTCTTACATTTCCTTCCACATTTATCTACATGAATTCAATCCTTAGGAATTTACCCATTAGTCTCATTTTTTTTCTAAACTCTTTTATTATCAACTCTTAATTAACTAAATGAATAGGATAAAACCAATCACGCATAACCCAAATCACTTTGAAACAATAGTCAGAGTGAGCACAGCACGTAATTCACTATCTATACTAGCTGAACTCATCACCTTATTATCACTGCCATTCTCTTCTCTGCCTACAGGGCCTCAGCATGCTGTTAGTGAACTGGCTCAGGTCTCTAAAGCTACAGATAACCTTGAGAAACTGCAAACTTTAGAGACCTTCTTTCCCTTCTTTTTCTAGTTAATCCTCCTTTCTGGTAAATGCCAGGTAATTGATATTCCCCTTCAATATAAGGGTAATGGCGGTAGAGTAGAAATGAACAAGGATTTGTCCACAGACTCAGTATTCTCCATGGATCCAGGATCATCTACTATGACCAAGGAGTAGATTACAGTCACCTTTCACAAGGTAACCAAGGTACAGTTCAACCTGAGTACTTCAAGGACTGACTCCTGTGGAGGGAGGTGGGAAAGTGGGTTGTCAAGATATGTACAAATCAACCAGTACTATTTAAATATCTAATTATGAACTCTGCTAAGGAAGGTGGGCAGTAAACTGCAATTAATTTTTAAAAATATTGATATTCTATTTTTCTGGGTAATCAGGAGTTAACTGTAATTCCTGGTGAACTAAATTTTTAGAACATCAAAGAGGTGATCCTAGCTCGTTAAAGGGAAGCCATATTTTTGACATCCTGCTACAATTAAAGTGTTTAAATATGCTTTATTTTCTACTATTTGATTAGGATAATAGTTCTATATTTCATTAATAACCATATATGTATATATAAAAAAAAAGAGAAGTGAATTATATCATATCAACAGACAGGCACATGCAATTCTACGAACAGACTCAATTGTAAGAAAAATATACCTGCCATCCCTGTGATGGTGTTCAATGGTCTGACTGTATCTGGAGCGAGGTAGAGTAAGAAAATGACTGCAAGCATGGCAGAAACAAGAATATAAATGAGACTCAAGAAAGAAATGAAAAGGTATAGTTTAATTTTAAAATGTGAGATTCAAAAAAGAGAAGCAGATAGTAAACAAAGCAAACTAAAATCATTACTGAAAAGCTTGCTCCTTCCTCCCAATGTCCATTGTAATATGGCAGTGCTAAAGGTTAAAATATTCTAAGTATTCTAAAATAAAACACAACAAAAATATAACAAATTGAGATTTAAACAAATCGTGTTTCAAAATAAAATCTTATCACTCAAACATCTTCAGCACCATCTATAAAATGTTATACAATACAGATGCTTTCCCATTATTCAGGAGGAAAGGTGAGAAGAGAAAAATAATAAAATAACCAGAAAGTTTAAGAAGAAAATAATAAAAAAGGCAACTTCTAACACTTATTATACTTAGGAGATTTTATAAGATAATTATTTCTTCTTCAATCATTAATAATTAAAAATAACTAAAAGGGCTTTAAGAATTCCATTTAGTAAGGACAAACTGATTCAAATTATTTTTACTTGATTACTAATTCTATTTATTAAATTTATTGAGTGCTATTCATTTTTCCATTCACTATTTTATTATATGTTTACTACATGCTATTGGCTCTGCTCATTTCATGCCGCATGACTACCACAAGCCATCAAGCAGCACACCCATCTATAGTTGATTCTCTTCTTTCCATAGCACTAAATTAAAATTTTCTATATCCTTACAACCTTTCATGCTAGAACACTTAATTTTGGCAGATGATCATTATGTTTCAGCAAAAAATGGAAACGAACCATGAACTCTCTCAAATTCCATACTTCTACCTTTAAATATAGAGAAATATATATTTATATCTGCACTTGTCCTTTTCTTCTGCACCAAAGGAAGAAATTCCTCTACCTCCCACATGACCTTCCTTCATTCATTACTGTCTCATGCCTCCCTGCCTCAACGGCATGTAATCCTAAAAATATAACCTTTGCTGACCTTGCCTTCCTCTCAAGCCATTGCATCTCTTTCACTTTCCTTTCATCATAAAACATCTTAAAAGGCATATTTACAATTCTTGCCACCACTTCCTCACTTTTCGTTCATGCTTTAAGCTTACTGTAATTTGACTTCTACCTCTACCATTCTCTTGAAGCTATCCTGTGAATATTATCTGTGGAATCCTAAAAAAACTTTTAATCTCCTCTTGATCTTCATCATACTACAATTATCTACGGTATTAGACATTGATTTTCAGCCTGTATTTCTTGACACTCTCTTCTCTTGGTTTCTGAAAAACCATTCTCTTTGGCTATTAAAAAATATTTATTTAACACTTAACTGTGTGCCAATTACTCAATTAAAGCTTTGTCTACTTTATCTTATTTATTTCTCATAACAACTCTTTGAGGTAGGTTCTAGCATTCCCACAGATGAAGAAACTGAGACTGTGAGTACTTGCCCACAGCCATATCGTAAGTAGCAGGAAAGAGTTTCCAACTCAGGCCTTTCTTAACCCAAAATTCAGGCTCTTAACATTTATACATGTGGCCTGGCCTCCCACCTATCTAAGTGCTTCTTTATCCATTTCATTTACTGGATTCAATTTCTCTGTATTCCTCAGAGGCAGTGGTTTCCCAAGATTTGTTCCTGGACCTTTATATTCCAATACATTCTTTCTGGATAATACTATTTCTTTTTATAGTGTAAACTCTCATTTTGCTTTAGCCTTGATTTTTCTTTGGGTTTCACAGTGTATTTCCAGTTTCTTCCTGGGCTCTGTGCACAGTTGCTTGAGTGTCACGTAGACACTTCAGAAAAACATGTTCATTGTGAGTCTTGAGTAAGACATTTGCCTGTTTGGACATCTGGTGCTACATTTGTAAAATGAGAGGGCTGGAGCAGTAGTTCTCAAACTTTCTTTTTGAGCAGAAGACCCATTTGTTTTTTCAAACAAAATTTTCTGTAAAACCAATATATACGAATCCAATAATATCAGAATAACTCTGGCTAAAATCTCTCTTCAGAACCTAGGCCTCCCTAATCTCTAAAGGCCCTTCTAGTTTCAAATATAACTCTTTAATCCCCCTTTGTAACTTAATATAATACTTCAGTTATTCCTCTTCTTGTAATCCCAGCTTCAACGAAAGATTTAAATATTTAGTTAATAAACCAAGTTTTAAAATCTCAGAATTTAATTCCTCCATTTTCCTTATTCCCCACATTCAATTGATTTATAAACCCTGCTGGTTCTATGCCTATATAACTCAGACTTATCCCTTCTTTTCCTTTTTTTTCCTGTCACTATCTTTTATTTTTTTTTTTTTTGGTGGGGAAGACCAGCCCTGAGCTAACATCTGTTGCCACTCCTCCCCTTTTTGCCGAGGAAGACTGGCCCTGGGCTAACATCCGTGCCCATCTTCCTCCACTTTATATGGGACGACGCCACGGCATGGCTGACAAGCGGTGCGTCGGCGGGCGCCCGGGATCCGAACTCGCGAACCCCGGGCTGCCAAGCGCGGACTAAACCACTGCGCCACCGAGCGGCCCCATCCTGTCACTATCTTAAATCAGGCTTGCTATGTCTATTGAAATAACCTTCTATTAGGTCTCTCCTTCTTCAGATTCCAACCCTCTCCTGATCCAATGCACTCTCTACCCTGTCTACAGAAGTATATTAACTAATTATGTTTCTTATCATGGAGGTACTTTGCTCACAATCCTTCAATGGTTCCCATATCAAAAAACAAGCATATATTCCTTAAAATGGCATGCAAATTTAGTTCTAAACTACTTTCAATCTTAATCTCTTATCACTTCCCATCTCCCATACTACAACTTTTTATGTAGGTATACCAGACTACCAAAGATTCTCTAAATATATCCCACATTTTCCTGACTCTAAGACTTTGCTCACGCTCATCACTCTCCCAAGCATGCCCATCGTCACCTTCTGACTTCACCTTATTGCCTTTCAAAATTCTACTCAATCTTTAAAGTCCAACTTCTCTTTAAAGCTTTTTCCAATAGATCCACGCAAGTAATTTTCTCTCCAATCTGTTCCAATAATATGCTTCTGCCTCACAGTCTTCTACATTTTATGATTAGTTGGTATATATTATTAGCTGTTATAATTAGTTGGATCATCTGTTTATCTAGACCAGGATAATGTCTATTTCAAATTTTTGTGCACAATGGCTGACCCAGTCAATAAATGCATTTTGGATTAAGTTAAAAAGTAAAAACAGAATGACACTATTTTCATGGTGAACCTAATTTCCAAAGACAGCAGTGGTTCACATAATCATGAAACATTCTAGAAATGTAAACAGAAAATTATCAAACAATGTAGTATAAGAAAATAGTATCAAAAAAAGGCATTCCTGGCTTACAATGACTACAAATAATACCCAAAAGTTGTGATGTTGGGATTTGTTGCATTAAAAAGGTATAGATTTTCTCTGAAAATCACTTAAGAGTAACAAAAATGTGTAAACTTCAAAGCTTGTTAAAATTTTCAAATTCATATAACATAAATATATCATCCGATTTCTAATATTTTCCTTGAAGAGCCTTATAATTAATTTTGTCTATAAAACCAAAGAAAACATTAAGCAAGAATCAGCTTCATCAAGCATCAGTTTGTTTTATTTCTCTTTTTTTGATCGTTAACTTTACATGTCAACTAGCTAAGGGGTGCCTACATTAAACATTATTTCTGGGTGTGAAGGTGTTTCCAGATGAGATTAGCATTTGAATCACTGGACTCAGTACATAGGTCTCCTCAATGTGAGTGGACACCATGCAACCTGGTGATGACCTGAATAGAACAAAATATGAAGAAGGAGGAATTCCTCCCTTTTTTTCTGCCTCACTTTTGAGCTGGACATCTCATATCTCTCTGGCCCTGAGACTGGAATTTAAACCATTGGCTCCCCTGGTTCTCAGGCCTTCAGACTCAGACTGAATTACACCCACCATTTCATAGATCTCCAGCTTACAAAGAGCAGGTTGTAAGACTTTTCAGCCTCCATAATCATGTGAGCCAATTCCCTTTAATAAATCTGTCTATCTATCTATCTATCTATCTATCTATCTATCTATCTATCTATCTATCTATCTATCATCTATCTATCTATCTGCCTACCTACCTACCTACCTATCTATCTATACTACTGGTTTGGTTTCTCTGGAGAATCCTGACCATATACTTTTCTATGGTCATGTTATACTTCTTAACCTAATCTGGTCATGTTCCCTTTGAGATTCTGTTGCAAACTATAAAAATGCCTCTATGAATATTACACAAAATTAACCATACTGATTTAGTAAGTCTCTTAAAATCCACCCAAGATCCAGAGACCCTCCAAAATCCTTTGCTGCATCCACTTGGTACAACTCAAAAACATTTTATTTATACTTCATTAAATCATGTCTACTTTTCTTCCAAAATTAATGGCCATTATAAAAATCTAAGCAATAAATAGTGTCTATAAATATGTAATGAATTAAACAAATAAAATTATATTAAAAATTGCATTTAATCCAATCTGCTTGAAATTTTTTTAAAAATTAAGCATAGCAGTAATTCACTGTAAAAGAAAAAATAGAAAACCAAAAAATTTGCAAAATTTTAAAAAGTGAAAAAATGAAGTTACAAATTCTAAAATCGATTAAAAAAATCACTATTCAAAGAAGTGAACTGAATTACTGATCCAATTCCTAGACACACTTTGATTCTTATTAATATAACATTTAAAGACAGAACAAAATTATATTTGTCATGTATTATCCTTCCATTATATTCAATTAGCCTGAATTAGCCTGAATGTCTTCTTTTAGGAACCACCAGACACACAAAAAAGACTACAAAAGAAGGAGATAAAATGTCTCATCCTTAAGTAACCTACAGTTTTTGAAACCTAAGTTTCCAACAATATCAAACTTTCTGCTCTCTTTAATATTGTTAATGTTTTGCTACTTTCTAGTTCCTAAAATATACTCAGTGTGATTCAACTATGCTAAAATATATTCCTGAGATGTAACAAATAAAATGTTGTATTATTTTTGTAAAATGAATTCTCTTTTTTCATTTACTTTCTCTATATTTTTAAACTTTCAGAGATGTGTTTCCCTCGTAGTTGATAGCTGAAAAGACCAAAAAGACTACAAATATAGGTATGTTTGACACTTTCTGGTACTGGTGTCTGATAAAGAGTAGAGAAATGGCATAAGTGTGAGAAGTGTCCCAGAGATCCATTTAATAGGGCATTTTTCTTTTTAGAATATAAATTTATTAGTTGAATGCACAGAAGAAAGTTTATAAAGTAATGTATCTTCTGCCAGTGTTAATTATATTTTTTTCTTATTATGCTAAAAGTATACTCCATGGAATTAAGTATACCCAACATATTTTGGCCTCTAAGATAGACACAAAAATGTGTACTACAGGATATCTCTGACATGTGACAGAAATATTATCTGGTACTCTATACTTATTCTAATAGTAAATTAACTTATGTAAACAAATAAACTGTTTACATAAACTTATGTAAACAAAATAACTTATGTAAACAAATAAATGATTTCTAATACTAAAGCCACATGGTTTGCCCCAGGAAAATTATGTTCCTAGTTTTAGTAGTTACCAGGATTTCCCAGAGAAACAACAATACAAAAAGTAGGAGAGATGGAGAGGAAGATAAAAGATGTCCGATAAAGTCATCATTTTAGCTTAATATCCCTGCATCCAAGTTTCTGAACTATTGTAAAGAACTCATTTTCTTTTTAAAATAGAAGATGATTTTGACTAATGACAATAGAGTGAGATATGCAGAGAAATAAAGACTCAATCAAATTTTGATATATAGTTCTTTTTACATTACCTATAAGAAAAGGATGTGAATACTATATCTCCTTCTTACACCACTTAAATTTAACCAGATACTATAAATTAATGTCAAATAGCATCACTTCTCCCCCAATGTAGCCAATGTAAAGGCCATTATCTTCACACATAACTTTCCAATATGTCCCCAAGTCCTTCATCCTTCCTTCTGGGTCTTTCTGATGTATATGTGTGTTCTGCCTCTGTTATCTTTGCTCTTGTACTTGCCTGAATAAACATGCCCCTTTTTCAAGGTCTAACTCATTTCCTATAGTCTCCACATAGCTTTTAAAGAAACACCTGAACTGACTGATTTCTTGTTTTTGAGTATAATTCTACAGGTTAATTTTATTCTATTCTTCTCTGCAAGATTTAGACCATATTATCCTCAGAAAAAAGATCAAGTCCATTTTTCATTAAAAGAAAAACTCTACATAAATTTGAAGGACTTAAAGTTATTTCAGAATTTTCTCTCTCATCATTTCCTTAAAAACCTTCAGTGAACAAGAAATTTATGAATTGCTTTATAAATAATTTCCAGAAATGATTAAACTCATTAAAATTCTATTAGATAAAGAAAGTACTCACTCACCTACCCTAATATGACTCCTTCCAACTCCTAATCATGCCAACATAGTTATCTTTCTTTCATTATTATTGTATTTGATAAGCATCAATTTCTTTAGGTGGCATGCCTATAATTACCCTAAACGGACAGATCACTATGAAAAAGTCAAACAAAAAGAAATAAAATACTACATTAACTTTCATTCCACACTAATAAAGATATTAATTTAATAACTTCCTATTTCTTCTTAGATCTCAAACACAAAAGCCAATACTTGTTTGACACTATTGAAGACTAAGATATTCCCTGTCTTTTCTTTTGGAAAAGTGTTCTCAAACAATGAAATTATAAGCACAAAGCAAGTATAACTCTAGATTTAGACAAAACAATTAAATTTATAAATATTGACAGCAACTTCTCATATCAGTTGATTTAAAAGCCCCCAAGTGTTTTTACTAAAATTGGTTTAGGATGCATACAAAGAGAATTCTGAGTTCCCTTATTTTATCATAATATTCTCTGAATAGTACATTAAGCTTTCTTTCCTAATCCTTATCTCAAATCCATTTGATAGTTTGGGGGAAATATAATAGCATTTTTCACTTTATATATAACCAAACCATAAGTTACAGGGTTAATCAATTTGCTTAACTTAAAAAAATTCGTAGTAATTAATGTATGCATTAAAATATACCATGCAATGTCCAAGTGTGTCACATTTAATGGAGCAAATTCAGAGAATTCTTACAAATACAGAAATCAGCAAGCACTATTCTTTAAAATGCTTAAAAGTTTTACGGAAAGCCATGAGGAAAAACCTCTTCACGAATTAGTTTTTGTGTTTGTTTCCTAAAAAACTAGACTTGTCTCAATATTATATAAAAAGTAACATTGATTTCCCTGATGAATTTAAACACTTTAAATCTATTACCCCATGAAAATATTTTTATACATAATGATTGGTTATGATAAGGTCAAAATAATAAAACATCTTGTCTTCACTACGATTATCATTATATCCTCATGTGCAAATTCACTAACTTAACTGGTTTGATTTAACAAAGCTTGAAAACTGCAAGAGCAGGATGATTTTATTTATTTATTTATTTATTTTGGTGAAGAAGATTAGCCCTGAGCTAACGTCCGTTGCCAATTCTCCTCTTTTTGCTGAGGAAGATTGGCCTTGAGCTAACAACTGTGCCCATCTTCCTCTATGTTTTTATATGTGGGACGCCTGCCACAGCATGGCTTTATAAGCAGTGCGGAGGTCTGCACCCAGAATCTGAACCTGTGAACCCCGGGCCACCAAAGTGGAGCACATTAACTTAACCACTACACCACCGTTGGGCTGGCCCCAAAGATGATTTTATTTTTTTTCTTATCAAAGAAAAGGTTGCTTTGTTTGTTTCATTTTTTTTTTTTTAATGACGTGGTGGTCATAAGAATGAATGTAGGCATTGTATAGGAAACATATGGTTTCAGAAACTAAGATAAGAAATACCCAAGTTCAGGATGAAAATATTTTATGGTAACATCTTCTTCCTGAAGGTAGCGATTATAATAAGGCCTAATAGTATTTAATCATATTTACCTGTCTCTATCTGGAGAATAATGGTCATCCATGACACGATGTCTATCCATTCGGCTAATTGTATTATAATGTCCAGTAGTAGAGCGTGTCCCTCGGAGTCCCTGTTCCACATTCCGACTGAAATAGCAAGATCCATTAACTATCTTAATAAACCATAATCATATAGGATACTAAAAAATAAATTTATTAATCAAGATTATAGGCAAAGACAAAAATCACTGTAATGTCAAGTCCAAGTTTTTTGTTTTAACTAATTGCACATCTCCCTAATGGTATAATTTACAACTGCAGGTTGCCAGTGAAGTTAGGAGATTGCTGCAAAACAGAGATATGATGTAAAATTAAGCTAATGTCAATGGGGATACCAATCCAAAACTATTAATGGATGACTCCCAAGTCTCTAGTAGTGATATTCAATGATATATGAAATACAGGAGGAGGAATAGTTTTGTTTGGAGAAAATGAGTTCAGCATGTTGCTTATATACAATATATTGGTGGATCTTGTTTTAGGGATAATGATTGTTATTTGTTTTTAAAAATCTAAACTGAAGTCTTTATAATTGATCAATGATGATTTTTTTTGGCTACCATTCTTGGCCTAAGTTGTCTGCTTACATATTTTTCATGATAGAATAAACTTTTTACATAAGCTCCTACAATTGTGGGCTTTCTATTACACGCACCTGAATCTAATCTAAAACCTGTGCCCATTTTCTATTGGTGTACTTAAATGTTCTTTCCCTAGTAAAAGTCAAGCATTCTTTTTTTTTAATGAGTAAGGGCTTAATTTACTAAAGTCACAAATTCAAAATCTAGTTCTCTCTTAAAATCGAAATTTCAGATTTTAAATCTAATTAGTCTATTGATAGGTCTCCCACATTTAAGCAATTACTTTTAGAAGACTTTTGAATAATTTTAGTCCCATTTACAAACTTAATTCAACATCTTCAAAAATTTCAAACTATATTTATAAACTTAACATTTTAGATTTTCTTTTTAATTACTTCAATTGTCTGAAGTAAACACTTTTTAAGTGCCTAATATCCTTATAAATTAAATAAGTTAAATTTACAAATATAATAAATCTTAAGTCCTCTTAGATGGTCCAATACCACATTTAAAATTAAGATTACCAATAAAAATTCTAAATATAAAACTAACTCAATTATTCATTTAAAATAGGCGTTATAAGACTATCATTCTAAGAGTTCAGATTTTTCTTAAACATTGAAAGTATAGAAAATGTGAATTATGCACATATTTCTTGTTAGCAAACAGATTATTTCCACGGCTCTTACTCCATGAAGCCTTTCTGTACTCAACTGGATTGACAGTTTTCCACTAGACATAAGACCCAGAGCTGCAGATTTTCTGATCCATTCTTCCCACCACTCGTGCTTTCCTTTTTATTCTTTGCAATGACTGTTCATAATTTTAAAGTCCCAATAGATGTTTATTTTTCCTATTTCTTAAATTAACATCTATATTATAATTAGTTGATTCTAATTATATATAGTATATAATCTATAGTATAATTAGTTGATTCTAACTAGATCTGCTCAATATTGATATGTGATTGAAAGCTGGATCTTCTTTATGATTTTTAACTCTTACCATAAAATAATATACAGGTCATCCAAAGTTACAAAGTAGCCCATATATCATATTACTTTCATTAGATAGGTTATTGAATAACATCTTTGTTTTTCCTTAAGTAACTTTTTTCCACAAGAATTTATTTTTAGAGATTATTAATGATACTTTGTGATTAATAGGCTTATAATACCGTCCTACAAATAAAATGTATATGCTATCTTACCTTTGTGGAGGAGGGACACTGGGTGACCAT
The DNA here is from genome assembly GCA_031878705.1 of Tapirus indicus. Taxonomy (NCBI): domain Eukaryota; kingdom Metazoa; phylum Chordata; class Mammalia; order Perissodactyla; family Tapiridae; genus Tapirus; species Tapirus indicus. The sequence continues at coordinate 34,336,514 of CM062935.1, forward strand.
GATCTAGTCCTTCCTATAACATCTACTCGGTGAGGAGACCCTGATGGTGAACAATGGTTTGATGACATTACTTGTTCTGGCACTGATAAGGTTGAGCTTTGAAGATCTCGACCATTGTGTCGATAATCTAAAAGTGAAAAGATTAAGATCATAGTTATCTACACACTATGTCCTTTTGTATTTTGTACTTTACTGAAAAACATAAAATGTTGGTGAAGTTGAAAAGCTTCGAATATATTAAATGTAAACCATAATGAAGCATAATACTAAGACAAAATAGTATATTGTAAACACTTAAAAAGAAATGATAAATACTCAAATATTTAGATAGCTACCATGTCCAAACCACTGTGCTAGGGCGAGTAAAACTTTTATATACAGTTAATTATCTTTGATAAAAACCCCGTTTATTCTAAAAACATTTTCATCTCTTCAGTGACCTAGAAGAGCTTCAAATACTTCTCAACAATTATAAATGTTTAAAATGATTAACTTCCAAACAGTTCCTAAAAGTCTACAGTTATTTCAAGAGATAAACAATATTAGCAAGCACTCAATACCATTTCAAGTACATATGTAAACTGCTTTTCTTATAGTATTTGACAGGGCTGACATACAATAGAAGCCTGAGAATAAAAATATGACAAATTGGAGGAGGGAAATAGCCCAATGATTTGACACACTTAGACAAAGTATATTAGAAGAGGTATTACCTAAACGAGTCCTAGAAAGCTATTGATATAAAAAAGCAAAAGGAAACTTAAGTTGGTAGCAAAACAGCAGTTCAATGCCGGGCAGTAGTAGGGAAATAAGCAGTAAAGGTAAGTTTGATCCAAGTTGTATATATTTAAACGTCGTGAGGTTGGTAATGGAAAGATCCTGAAAATTTCTGAGCAGAAAGTGATATTACCACCACCATTATCTTCATCATGCTCATCATGGCTACTATTAATTGCCTTTTACCATGTGCTAGGAACTCTGTGAGGCACTTTACAAAGTGATCTGCTACAACATTCATTTCAGAAATAACTCAGAAAAAGTATTGGTTCATATGTGATTTTCCCCGACACGTTGATATTTTGCAGTATTATCTTAGGTTAGGTTTCCTAGAAACAGAGCAAGAGACAAAGATTAGGGTGCACATGAATAATTGGAGTGCTCTCAGGAGAAAGGAATTAGAAGAGCATAATAGGGCGTGAGAAGAAACTAAGCAAGAATGTGGTCTCAGCCTGATCCCACTGGAGGCTCTGGAACTTGAATTGCACCAGAGTTGCTCCAACTTGGAGGGAAGGGTCCTGGACTTTTGTATGCCTATGTTGGCCAGTCACTGGCTGAAAACTACCAGTGGGAAGCAGGTGAGGTGCTTAACCGCCTGTTCACACAGGTGATTTCCATTTGTCTAAGGCCAACTCTCTGAAGAAGAGGGCAGTTGTGAGTTGTTAGCAACCAACATTCACAGTATCTGGGAATGAGTAAACCAGCTGAGGTAAAGGGGATACAGGTAGGGCACCAAGAGCGTCCACTCCAACTACCAAATGATAGCAATTGAATGCAAAGTACACTAACACAGCTGAATGCAGCAAGCCAGAGAAATACAGAACCGTATGTGATGCCCATTCATCCATGTTCTTCCTTTTGGCTCACTTTGGTCACAAACTCTGTCTTGGAGGTACTTGTTGCATGAGTTCTTCTGGTGTTTGTGAACATTTCTCTTGACACCATAACTTTGCAAACATTCTCCTTTCCATCTAAATATACACCTTCATTTGTTTTTTTTTTAAGTCTTACATTTAATATTTTTTATTGCTTAAAATTTAACGTGACTTTTAAATTGTGCTTATATTATTATTTTTAGTGTTCTGTTTACAAAGCTACATGGGTTTTGAATGGTCTTATCTAACCCAGTTTTCCATGATGCCCTGTTGTTTTTAGTCCATGGTTTTGCAAAACACAAAGTTTTTTCAGGAATACATAGAAGATGTAATAGAAACAATTCTGCAAAGAAGATATTATCACCATTTTACTTTTGAGGAAACTGAAATTTACATTAAGAAATTTGCATTAAATGTCAAATACTAGGGCTAGCATTTAAAACAAGATCTATCTGACTCGAATGCTCTCACTGTGTTCTAATACTACATTCTGCTCTCATGATCTAAGTAGTAATTTAGGAATATGAAGCTGACAGCAGTGTACAATTCAAACTAAAGGCTGGAGAGGCTGCAGTAAGATTAACTGCTCTTATAAAACTTAGAACAGCATTGTCCAACAAAAGTCCCTGAAGTGATAGACATGTTCTCTATCAGCACTGCCCAATATAGTAGCCACTAGACACACAACTACTGAGCATTTGAAATCTGATTAGTGTTAATGAGGAACTGAATTTTTAATGTATTTATCCTAAATCAACTTAAATTTAAGTTGCCACATATAGCTAGTGACACATCTTTGGAATATGACAATTGGTAGGAGCAACAGACTACACAGAAAGAATTAATACATTCATTCATTCCACAAGTATTTATGAGTGTATGTGCATGCCAGATGTTACTCTATGTGCTGCAGGGAGCAAAACAAACAAAAAGCCTTACCCTCGTGGAGCTTAAATTCTAGTTGAAGAGTGATAGACAATAAAATGCCCCCAAAATAATTATATGATATGTTTGAAGGTGAGTAGGTGCTATGAGGAAAATAGAACAGGGTGAGGGAGATCGAAATGCCAGAATAGGGGGCCATTTTGTAATTTTTATATAGGGTGGTCAGGGTAGATGGGGCTCATTGAGAAGTTGACATTTCAGAAAGATTGGAAGGAAGTGAGACGTTTTGCCAAGTGGATATACAGAAAGGAGGGTCCAAGACAAGTGCAAAGGCCCCAAGGTAGGAGTGGGTCTGACATGTTCTCAGAACAACAAGGAGAATAGGGTGCTTAGAGTGGAGCAACTGATGAAGAGAAGAGATTAGAGAGATTTGGGGGAAGGAGGACATTGTGTAGGGCCTTGTAAAGATGTCTGGCATTTAATCTGAATGACTTTGACCCCTTGGAGGATTTTGAGCAGAAATTTGACATGATCTATCTTTTCCTCAAATAAGATCACTTCAGTTGCTATGCTGAGAATAGACTAAAAGGAGACAGGGCAATAAATTCAGTCAAGAGGTAAAAGTGGTTTTAACTAGGATGATAGCAATGGAGAGTAAATAAAAGAATAGAGTTCCTATCAAAAGTTTGGTGGGTTTGGTGGGAAAGATTGGGAGTTCAGTTTTGAACATGTTAAGTTGATGATTTCTACTACATTTCCAAGTGGAGATGTCAAGTGGGCAGTAGAAAATAAAAAGTTAGAGTATAAATAAGTGGTCCAAGTGGACTGGACACTTGGGAGTTTTAGCATGTAGAGGCCATTTAAAGGCCTGGGACTTTAAATAGATGAGCTCACTAGGGGAGTGAGTGTAGATAAAGTCCAAAGATGGAGTCTGGGGGCACTCTAATATGAATTAATAACATTTTTAAATTAGATACAGGAGCAAAAAAGGGAAGAAATAAATGAGTCTTAACTTTTGATTAGCCCATTAGCAAATTAAGAGTATACTACAAAGACTAAGAGAAATTTAACAAGGTTTACTAGGTTGGAGAGGGGAAGATGACAGCATTTTCAGGTATGTAGACAAACAGTTACATATGTGGAAAAGAATCTTAGGAAAGGCATTACAATTGCTAATAGAGATTTGAGGGTCATTTATAAAAAGAACATTACTGAAATCCAAGGTAAGAATATATAGAGAGACAAGAGATCTGAATACTGAGTTTAAGTGAGACTATTGAGAAAAAGGGGAAGAGTTACTACAAGAAGAAAATTCAAATAATGCGGTCACACGGAGATTCAAAAGAAGCATTGATTTTTAGGAAAATATTCATGATTAATAATGTAAAGTGCTCCTCAGAAGTGACAAAAAATGAGTACTGGGGGGTCCAGCCCACTGGCGTAGTGCTTAAGTTCACACGCTGCTCTTCAGCAGCCCGGAGTTCATGGGTTCAGATCCTGGGCGTGGACCCACACACTGCTTATCAAGCCACACTATGGCAGGCATCCCACATATAAAGTAAAGGATGATAGGCATGGATGTTAGGCCAGGGCCAATGTTCCTCAGCAAAAAGAGGAGGATTGGCAACAGACGTTAGCTCAGGGCTAATTTTCCTCACCAAAAAGAAAAAATGAATAGTGGGGATAGATAATTGATTTAGGAAATTAGAACATTATAGGTAACTTTTAAGAGCTACTTATCAAAGCATCTCTCTACCTTCCCAATGGAAAATAAATTATTTACATTTGTTTGTATATGGTTTCAGGTCAGAGTGGAAAATAATACTAAAATTTTATGTGGCTATGATTAATGTTTTATATATATATTCCATTTATTCATGTTGTAGGGTGAGTCAACTAGTTCAAAGAATAGTTGGTTTATAACCATTCCCATTCTCCTGACTCAGTATACCACGAGGGGCAAAATCCATGCCTGGTACTGCTTCCCCGAGAAGCCTCAATTTCAATAACAATCAAAATTTCAATTTACTTTGAAGAATAGTATTAGCAATGAAAATGCCAAAATTACCTCTGAGTTCATCAGAATAAACAAAATAAAGAGCGCATAGAAAATATTACTTCTGGAATAGTTAATCTGCCTTGAGAACTTGGAAAAATTGAATAAAGCAATCAAAACTGTTCATTACTGAGAAAAAGTTGATAGCTCAGGTTAAAAAGGGTTATAAATGGTTGTAACTGATACTCTAAATTTGACAGATATGCTACCTGCAATTGGAAACAAATCTGTGCATATGAGCAACAAAGTATTAACAGATTTGCTGGTATATTGACAACACTATTGGTTTAAAATGCTAGTTAACAAGGGGGAGGGGGCAGGGAGGTGCCATGTACATGTATTTATTCAATTTGCATTTGAAATACCTTAAGAACAATTTCACAGAAAGCATAGGATTATTTGCTTGATCTGGTAGTCAAATTATTTGATAAACTATTGACTGAAGCATTCTCTATTTAAACCAATTTTAATGACAGAGCTTTAAACAAAATGGATATAAAGAAATGTATGAAAAATATTTCTTAAAAGAATTAACAGATGTTTAAGTCTTAGTCATCATGATACTTATGTAAATGTAACTGGTACATCATTTGCTAAAGTTATAGGCCATGAAAAGAAAACATCTTAGAAACAATACCATAATCCTGATTTTCATGTTCATAAAAGGAATATGGAGATGACTTCAGATTTCTAATAGTGACAGAATCCAAGGATTTTAAATCATCTCCATATTCTTTTTATAAACATCAAAATCAGGATTATGGCATTCTAGTTTCTGAAATATTATCTTTCAAATGCATTACTAAAGTACAGTATATGATGAAAAACTGTCTCAAAATCATATTGGATTTCAAAATAGCAAAATATAGAATATTATACAGCAATCTTTTCTCCTCAATAATTATTAAATGATTCGCTATATAGCCTCTACATAGGCAAAAAAAAATAATAATGTTGAGACAAGAAAAGATGATTTCCCATGATGTTGAAAAATAATGAATCCAGGGTAAATACTTTGAATTGTGTAGTTTTTATAAATACTCTTCTGCAATAGCAAAAAATTTATCCCAGAGAATATTAACCCAAATAATGAAAGATTCCTATACAGTTTTTTTTCAAAAGATACAATTCCTTTAACAGAATGGAAAAATAATAAAATGATGATATTTTTGTCATCCTGAAAATAGAAAATCAAAGAAGTGAGATGTGCCAAAATGGTGTCAAGATGAGGGGCTTTAATGACCTGAAGGAAAATATTCTGGATGAAGAAACCTGATATAGCTATATATCTAGTAAAGAGAAGAAGTAGAAAAGTCAATTATCAAAGGAGTAGAATACAAATAGAGAAAAAGTGTAATGATCTCCAAGCAAGAGATCACAGGAAATATTTTTCAAAACCAATTTATTGAGGTTTAATTCACAAATCATAAAACATGTAAAATATTTTTTCAAGCTTAGTAAATTAATATATTGTTCACCCTTAATGTGAAAAATAAAGGCTAACAGATACTGAGTTTTTAAAAAGTAGCACACTAATAGCATGCTAATTGACGCACACTCTAACAAAAATTGTCAAACAAAAATTATCAGTCAGAATAGCAGTCATTAATGCAACTGCAGCATGTCTTACATACAATAGAATATATTTTGTTTATGAAATTTGTTCAAAAAGAGAATAAAACATTTTCATAATATTAAGAGTATAATGTAGATATAAATATAAACATTTTTCCAGAATTTATTTAAAAAATAGCTACTTACCTAAAATATTAAATCACCAGATAAATTTCAAACCATAAATGAGGCAATATTTTAAACCATAATACCATAATTTCAAAATGTAGCTTCACCTGATACTTAACATAACAACAATGAAAAAAATCTCAGAAAAGCTCCTTCAAATATTTGACATATTTGGGTATGTTGGTGATGTCAAAAAGATTTTTTTTCCACACTGTTAGTGCAGTATGTAAAGAAGTTTCAGTTATACAATTTTACAGAGAAAACCTTATTATTTAGCAGTTTAAAAATATAAAATTTGTAAGTATTCACTTATCTGACATCTTTCAATTAGAATATTCAATCTAACAATTGATACAGATGTTCCAATAACTGGAGTTATTCAGGAGTTTAAATTGCCATAAGGTTGTTTTGGGGGGGATAAGGAGGCAAGTTATTTCTCATTTTTTAAATTTATTTATTTGTCTATTTATTGGTAAATAATGATGAATTACACTTTCTTCTTATTACTATAAAATAATTCTGAAATTCTTACCTGATACTACACCAATTCCATCATCACAGTCATAGTCAGAGACTTCACTATCACTTATTCTCTTTGACCCTATGAAGCAAACAATAGCAACAATTAAACTTTCTGATTATTAAAGAATAAAACCCCTCACCGACCTGAAAAATAAGTGAAAGGATTTTGAATGAAACACTTGAGAATAAAAGAGAGAGAAGGAAAGTCATTATGAGCTCACAGACACTTATTTTCACACGTATTTCATAAAACTTTAGACTCAATCAAATTTGAGGCTCTTATAGCCCCAATTTTTGGCAACTACAATTATCTTACAAAATTCCAACAGACTGGGCACAAAAGAATTTCTAGAATTAGGACGTACATTCTAAATGGACTTGGGAGAGAGGAGGGATAACACAGACAAAGCTAACGAGGAGTTAAGACCAATTGCTACTCAGCGTGTGACAAGGTTTGACCTTGTAAAGCTCGAGGGCAGGGGAATGATTAGTTTAATGTGCCAGGTACACTAGAGAGCATAAAGATTATATGATTTTGTTATTGGTCAAGAATGAGATCTGTTTCTAGTGTAAGATGAGAATGACTCCAGCAAGAAATGAAGTTCATTTTATCAGCTTTTGTGAGCAGTCTTGTGTGAGTGTGTACTTGGGGTTTGGGGGTAGAGGGTATATGTGGTTTGTAAATGTTTCTTCCTTCCAAATCTTATTGATTACTTTCCTGATGAAAGTCTTGATCTATCTTGCTATTAATTCTATAAAGGTTAAATATATTGCAATTATGTTCTATTTGGATCTTGTCTTTTTACATTCTGATGAGTTCAAGTATTTAAGTTTAATGTCATTGACGGTATCAATCTTCTCTTTTCAAAGTAGTGCTTTTAGTGTCTTGTTTAAGAAATCTTTCCTGAGCTTATGAGCAGAGAGATTAGTCTCACATTTTTTTCTGAAAGTTTTAAAATTTTGCTTTTAGCATTTACATCCTCGTCCATCTTGAATTGAGTTTATGTATGATATGAGATATGGATGCAACTTCACTTTTTCCAACACACATCTCAGCATTGTTTAATATTTCCACCTTTCCCCCAATGGTCTGTGATGTCACCTCTGTCATAAATAAATGTATCCTCTCCACTAGGATCTGGTTGGTACTCTATTTTTTTTTTTCCTTTTACAGGCTATCTATCCATAAACCAATAACTCACTGTTTTTATTATAACATTTAATATTGAAAAGCGAATCCATCATATCGTGATTTCCTCTTTGCTCTTCCATATAAATTTTAGATTCAAGTTATCAAACTGCACAAAAATATCTTGTTGGGATTTTAATTTGAACTGCAATGAGTCAATTTAGGGAAAATTGGCATGTATTATAGCATTGTTTTACTAGCCATGAACATGACATTCTCTCTATTTAAATTTCTATGAAATTTTTAACTTTGGCCACTCAGATTTCCCATTATGTGTTAGATTTATCCTTTGTATCTTATAATTTCCATTGCTATATGAAATAATGTTAAAATTATGTTTTCTAACCTAATTGTTCATATACAGAAATGCAATTTTATTGTAAAATAATGTTAACCAACCACCTGGTTAGAGTCTCTCTTTCTTTACTTCTAATAAATTGATTGTGGTTTAATTGTGGATTTTTCTATGTAGACAATCTTTCTTCCCAATCCTAATGCTTTTTTCTTTCTTTTTCTTGTCTTTCTATGCTGATAAGTACAATACTGGAAAGAAGCAGAGAAATTTTCATTCCTTTTTAAATTCTGATTTTAAATAGAATTTTTCTAATAATTTCTCATTAAAAATGATATATGCGGGGCCGCCCGGTGGCGCAGCGGTTTAGTTCGCGCTTGGCAGCCCGGGGTTCGCGAGTTCGGATCCCGGGCGCCCGCTGACGTCACTGCCTGTCAGCCACGCTGTGGCGGCGTCCCATATAAAGTGGAGGAAGATGGGCACGGATGTTAGCCCAGGGCCAGTCTTCCTCAGCAAAAAGGGGAGGATTGGCAACGGATGTTAGCTCAGGGCTGGTCTTCCCCACAAAAAAAAAAAAAAAAAATGATATATGCATGGGGGCCGGCCCAGTGGCGCAGCGGTTTAGTCCGCACTTGGCAGCCCGGGGTTCGCCGGTTCGGATCCCGGGCGCCCGCCGACGCACTGCCTGTCAGCCATGCCGTGGCGGCGTCCCATATAAAGTGGAGGAAGATGGGCACAGATGTTAGCCCAGGGCCAGTCTTCCTCAGCAAAAAGAGGAGGATTAGCAACGGATGTTAGCTCAGGGCTGGTCTTCCTCACCAAAAAAAAAAAAAGAAAAAAAAATGATATATGCAGGCTAGCCCGGTGGCCTAGTGGTTAAGTTCGTGTGTTCTGATTCAGCGGCCCAAGGTTCCCGGGTTTGGATCCTGGATGCGAACCTACACCATTCATCAATTCACGATGTGGCAGCAACCCACGTACAAAACAGAGGAAGATTGGCACAGATGTTAGCTCAGGGACTATCTTCCTCAAGCAAAAAGAGGAAGATGGCAACAGATGTTAGCTCAGAGCCAGTCTTCCTCACTAAAAAACAAAAGGTATCTGCTAAAGATACATTTCATCAGGTTGAAGAAGGTCTCTTTTAAATTCAGTGATATTTCAGTAAGGATTTTTGCATCTTTATTTACAAGTGATCTGGCCTGTTAAGTTTCCCTTCTTGTACTAACCTTTTGGTTTAGGTTAAAGGTTATACTGGCCCAATAAAAAAATTGAGAATTTGGGCTGGCCGGGTGGTGTAGTGGTTAAGTTCGCATGCTCTGCTTCGGTGGCCCAGGGTTCACAGGTTCGGATCCCAGGCGTGGACCTACACACTGCTCACCAAGCCGTGCTATGGCAGTGTCCCACATACAAAATAGAAAAAGATTGGCACAGATGTTAGCCCAGGGCTAATCTTCCTCAAGCAAAAAAAGGAAGATTGGTACAGATGTTTCTCAGGGCCAATCTTCTTCACCAAAAATAAAAATAAAAAATTGAGAATTAGTCATTTTTTTATTCTCTGGAAGAATTTATGCAGATTGTAAAAAAAACCTGCTCTTTGAAATGTTGATGGAACTCATCTATAAAACTATCAAGGTCTGGTGCTTCCTTTGTGGGAATATTTTAAATACTAATCCATTTTTCAGTAAATGTAGAATGACTTCTTGATTCAAGGTTAAGTTATATTTTTCATAGGAATTTGTTCACTTTGTCTAAGTTTTCAATGTATTTGCTATAATGTTCATAATTTTATCTTATTATCTATTTATTTTCTGATGTATCTATTATGGCTCCATTTGAATCCTGTATCTTTTTATTTCACCAATAAATTTCACTAAAAGTTTATGTTGCAATTCATTTCAAAAGATTAACTTTGGGGCTCTGTGATCCTATCAATTAGAAATATGTTTCATACTTTATTGATATCTGCTCTTTTTATGCTTCTACTTCAAATTTATTTCACTATTCTTTTCCTAAACTCTTAAATTAGATGAGTGTACATCATAATTTTCAGCCTTTTAATCTTTACTAACATAAGCATTTCCCCTCTGAGTACTTCTCTGCATTACTCAAATATTTGTATGCAGTATATTTATTAAAGTTCAGGTCTAGGTATTTTATTCTTGGGTCTATAATATATTTACCACACTTCATTAAATCTAAGACACAGTTGACTGAATAACGCATGACAATTGCAGAGAGAATAAATCTTGAAAAAAAATTCATTAGAGTAAAAGAGTTTATTTTTGAAAATTTTCAAATGTATGGGTATAATTTTTTTTTAATTGACATAGGAACACTAGTCAAACAGCCTATATTTGTCAACTCTTTGACATCTGTCAAAAAATGAATTATTGAAGAGTGTATTAATAATCCTTATAAATGTTTCATGGATAATCCAAACATGAATATGAATTCATTAATTAGGTAGAGTTCTTTATTTGACTATGAGATTAAACTTGTTAATTGTGTGATTTGATTCCTTTTTATCAGCCCTAAAGTTTTGTTTGCTTGACCTATCAATGATTGAGAGAGATTTATATTGGAATCTCCTTCAATGGTGGCAAATTTGTTGTTTTCTCTCTCTAGTTTTACTTTATATATATAAGTTGTTTCATTTACACATGCAAGTTTAAAATTATTTCAATAGATGTAGAAAAATCATTTGAAAATGTTTACCCTCCATTCATGATAAAATGTCTCAGCAAACTAGTAAGAAGGAAACTTCCTCAAACTGATAAAGGGCATCCAGAAAAAAACCTAACATCACACTTCATTAAGAAATATAGAATGTATTCCCCTGAAGACAAAGAATAAGCCAAGGATGTCCACTCCAACGCCTTCTATTCAGCACTGTACTTGAATGACAGTAAAATACAGCAACAAAAATAAATGAAAGGCATATGATTGGAAAGCAAGAAGTAACATGATCATGTAAATTAAAAATCCCAAGGAAGCTATAAAAAACTTAAGACTAACGAGTTAGCAAGATTGCATGATACCTAGTCAACATACAAAAGTGAATTATATTTCTTAAACAATAGCAATGAACAATTGGAAAATTAATTTCAAAACCGGTATCATTTATAAGAATATCCAAACATATGAAATACTTAGGAATACATTTAACAAAAAATGTGTAAAACGTGTACGCCCCAAACCACAAAACACTGCCGTATTAGTTTCCTAGGGCTGCTGTAACAAAGTACCAAAAACTGGATAGCTTAAAACTACAGAAATTTATTGTCTCACAGTTCTGGAAGGTAGACGTCCAAAATCAGGGTGTTAGCAGTGCCGTGCTCTCCCTGATGGCTCTAGGGAAGAATGCTTCCTTGTCTCTTCTAGCTTCTGACGTTTGTTAGCAGTCCTTGGCATTCTTGCATGTGTAGATACATTGCTCCAGTCACATGGCCATCTTCTCCCTGAATGTCTTCAGATTGTCTTACCTCTGTGCATATCTATTCCTGTGTCCAAAGGACACCATTCATATTGGATTAGGGCCTCCCCTAATGACCTCAAAAATGAAAACTTGATTACCTCTGTAAAGACTCTATTTCCAAATAAGGTCACATGCTGAGGTACAGGGGGATAGGACTTGTATAATTTTGGGGGGACACAATTAAACTCATAACAACTACTAACAAATTAACACAATTCAACTCATAACATCTACTAACAAATTAAAGAAAATTTAAATAAATGGAGAGACTTTTCTGCAGAGTTGGAAGCCAGAAATTGCTGAATTAACATTGTCAGAGTGCTGAGAGAAAATAAAAGTAATTCTAGAATTTTATGTATAGCTAAACTTTCCATCAGGAATGAAGAAATAAAAATATAATTCAGAAAAACAAAGTCTGTTTCCAGTTCTTCACTGAAAGAACTTTTAAAAAATATGTACTTCAAAAATACAGAGAAATTTATCCCAGAAGGAAGGGATGAAGTGCAAAAAAAAACAAGAAGAAAAAGAAAAGAAAATGGTAAAAATTAGGTAAATCTAAACAAACTCTGAATGAACAAAATGATAAAAATTATAATTACTAATTTGGAGGCAGAGCTAAAATTCTGGTAGTAATATGTTAAATAGTAAGAACAAGGGTCTGAATCAGATTTTAAAATTTTTATATGGTTTGAAAAAAAAGAGATATTAATTAATGTTACTTTGTTAAGTGTGCATGTTATAATTCTAATAGTAACTACTAAAAGAACAGAGATTAAAAATAAAAAGCAGAGTGCACAGAATAATGATAGTATAATATGTCGCTATTCATGTTAGGAAAAAAAATATGCATTTGTTTGTGTATGCATAGAATATCTCTGCAAAAACACAGAATCTGGTAACAGTGGTTTATTCAAGGAAGGAGAACTAGCTGTTTGAGAAACAGGGGTGGAAGGTTTTCTTACTATATATACTTTTAAATTTATACCATATGAATGTATTAATTAATTAAAAATTAACAGCAAAATTTTACAAGTGTTTCATTTGTAGATGAAGAGAATATATATTCTCTGTTGGGAGAATGTTTTATTAATTCAAGTTCGTCAACTTTGTGGTTCACATTTCTGAGAGACTGTTACTATGATTGCAGGTTTTCAATTTCTCTTTTCAATTCTTTCTGGTTTTTAAAATAGGTATGATATAACCAAGTCGAGGATTTTAGTTGCTCCTCTGCCTCCTGCTGGCTCTCCTTTCACAGCTTTCCCCAGTTTTGTGCCAAGGACACCTGTAGATCTATAACAAAGGATCTACAGAACTTCCTCAGGTCACACACAAAATCAGGGTTAGAGAGGATAAGAGACAGATAAACGTTGCAATTTGTTATCATGGGTTCTAGTTTTCCCTGACTTCCCTGTTTTCCATGCATTTTTCCTTCCCAACCCATCCTTATGACCTACGGTGACTTCAGGACCACTACTGGATGAGGGAGCCTTCCATACTTTTTCACTAGCTCCCCTTTGTGGTCTCCAGCAAGTGACTTTTCTCAGATTCTTCAAACATTCTCTTACAACCTTACAAAGAAGTCCCAGCTACTCCTACAATTTTGTAAAGTTTAATCCTTATAATAAATATCTTATTCCATATATCTAATTATACTTCAGCTTCCTGACTGAACCTTAATTTATATAATATTTAAGTCCTTAATCCATCTAGAGTTTATTTTTTCTTGCACATGTTGCAAGACAAGGATCTACTTTCATCTATTTTTTTTTTTCTTTAGGGATTTTTTTTTTTTTCAGCTCATTTACTAAATTGCCTTTTTCCCCCCTCTTGGTCTGACACGTTACCTCAGATCCTTATAAAAGACAGTCTTCTATAAGAGAGTTTGCTCCTGGGCTCTCTGCCTTATTCCATTGACAGATTTATTCCCATGCCAGTTGCACTCTGTGTCAAATACAGTAAATAGTGATATCTGATAAAGAAATTTTCTCCTCCCTGCTCTCATAAGAAACTTTCTAGCTATTTTTGGCCCTTTACTACTCTATATACTTAGAATCTACTCAACAGTTCCCGTGAAGATATCTGATAGGATTGGAATTGAACTGAATCTATAGGTCAAATAGGAACCTCTGCCTGACTGCCCTAATTAGAATCTGTAGTGCACTGTGAAATGGAAATGGTAAGAGCAGACATCCTTGCCTCGTTCCCAATTAAGGGGAAAGCATTCAGTCTTTTATAAGTAAAAATAGTCTCAGCTGTAAGTTTTTCTAGGTTCTCTTTATCAGGTTAACGAAGTTCCTTTCTATCCCTACTTTGTTCATAGTTTTTATTGTGAATGGGTGTTGGATTTTGTCACAGCTTTTTCTTCATCTCTTCATATGATCATGTACTTTTGTCCTTTTTTCTATTAGTATGTTGAATCACATTAATTGATTTTTAGTTAGTCAACCAACTCTACATTACTGGGATAAATTCCTCTTGGTTATAGAATATAATCTTTTTTACATATTGATGGATTTGATTTTCTAATATTTTATTGAGGATTTCTGTATTTATGTTCATGGAGGATATTGGTTTGTAATTTCCTTTCTTGTCATGTGTTTCTCTGGCTTTCGTATCAGGATAACATTGGCCTCATTTAATGAATCATAGACTAGTTCCTTCTCTTTTTTTCCTCAAAGAATTTGAGAAGGATTGATATTTCTTTTTATATATTTGATAGAATTCATCAGTGAAGCCTCTGGGCCCAGGCTTTTCTTTGTGGGAAGATTTTCATTACTAATTTAACTTTTTTATGTATTATAGCTTTATTCAGAATTTTTATATTTCCTGGATCAGTTTCTGTAATTTGTGGCTCTAGAAATTTGTCCATTTCATCTGTGTTGTTTAATTTCATGGCATAAAGGTATTCATTGTATTCCCACGGGATTCCTCAAATTAGTATTCTCAAAGTAATCCTTTTAAGTTCTGTTAAATTGTTAGTGGTTTCTAATGCATTATTGATTTTGGTAATTTGTGTCTTTTCTCTCGGTCAGACTAGTTAAATGTTTGTGAATTTTGTTGAGCTTTTCAAAGCACCATAGGTTGAATCTTGTTTTTCTCTTAAATCCAATCTGACAACCTCTCTATAAATTTTTCTCCAAGTAATTTGAAGCTCTATTATTGCATGATTAAATGTTTAGGATTGATATGTTCTCTTGATCAACTTACCTCTTTATTGTATAAAATGACCTCCTTTATCCCTGGTAATATTCTTTATTCTAAAATCTAATTTGTCTGATATTAAGATAGGTACTCCACATTTTAATTTTTTTATTTTTATTTTTTTGGTGAGGAAGATTGGCCCCAAGCTAACATCTGTGCCCATCTTCCTCTATTTTGTATATGGGATGCCACCACAGCATGGCTTGATGAGCAGTGCATAGGTCCGCACCCAGGATCCGAACCTGCAAACCCCAGGCTGCCAAAGCGGAGCACACAAACTTAACCACTATGCCACCAGGCTAGCCCCACATTTCTTTTAATTTGTGTTAGTGTGGTATATCTTTTCCATCCTTTTACATTAAACTTCTTTGTGTTTTTATACTTAAAATGGGTTTCTTGTAGGCAGTACACTATCAATCTTTGCCTTTTAATTGAGGTATTTTGACTGTTTACATTTAACGTGATCATTGATTTGGTTGGTTTACATCTATCAACTTGCTATTTATTTTCTATTTGTCCCATCTGTCCTTTGTTCCACTTTTATTCTTTTTCTGTATTCTTTTGAATGAAATTGATATTTTTATGGTTCCATTTTGTCTTTTCTATTGGCTTATTAGGTATAACCCTTTGTTTTGTGGTTTTAGGGCTTAAAGTATACATATTTAACTTATTACAATCTTGTTTCAAGTGATATCATACTACTTATCATATAGTATAAAAACATTAGAAGCATACATTTCTATTTTTCCTCTCCTAATCTTTGTGTTGCTGTTGTCATATATTTTCCTTTTACTTATGTTGCAAACCCTATACTACCATTGCTATATGTTTTAACAGCCAATTGCATTTAAAGTTATTTAAACAATAAAAAAATCTTACATATTTACCCATGCAGTTACCATTTCTGGTGTTCGTCCTTCCTTTATATACATCCATATTCTATACTTTCATCTGGTATCATTATTCTTCTGCCTGAAGGACTTCCTTTAAAATTTGTTGTAGTGCATGTTTTCTGGTGATGACTTCTTTTAGCAGTTGTATATTTGAAAAAGTCTTTATTTTCTTCATTTTTGAAAGAAATAGGAATGGGTATGGAATTCTAGATTGACATTTTTTTCTTTGAGTATGTACAACTGTTTCCAATGAAAACTCTGAAGTCATCTTTATCTTTATTCCTCTGTTATTTATCTGGATGCTTTAAGATTTTCTATTTATTATTGGTTTTAAAGAATTTAATTATGATGTGCCTTGGTATATTCTTATTTATGTTTCTTGTGTTTGAAGTTCATTGAGTTTCCTGGATATATGGGTTTATAGTTTTCATCAAATTTGGACAATTTTCAGACATTATTTTTTCAAATATTTTTATCCTTTCTCCTCTCCTCTTCTGTAGGAACTTTAATTACCTGTGTATTAGGTAGCTTCAGGTTGTCAATAGCTCACAGATACTCTTATTTTTTTTAATTCTCCTTCCTATTTATGCTTCATTTTGGATAGTTTATATTGCTGTATCTTCAAGTCCACTAAAGTTTTTCTCTGCAATGTTTATTGTTGTTAATCTCATTGGTATATTTTTATTTCAGACAATGTAGTTTTTGTTTCTAGATGTTTGATTTGGATCCATTTCTATCTTCCATGTCTCTACTCAACATTTGTGTGTGTGTGTGTGTGTGAGGAAGACCAGCCCTGAGCTACCATGTGTTGCCAATCCTCCTCATTTTTTGCTGAGGAAGACTGGCCCTGGGCTCACAGCCATGCCCATCTTCCTCTACTTTATATGGGACACCGCCACAGCATGGCTTGACAAGTAGTAGGTCCGCACCCAGGATCTGAACCCACGAACCCCAGACTGCCAAAGCGCAAACTAAACCACTGCGCCACCAGGCCGGCCCCTCAACATTTTGAAAATATGGAATATACTTCTATAATTGCTTAATATCCTGTCTACTAATTATAACATCTGTACCTGTTCTTGTTTAGTTTTGACTGATTTATATCCTTTTTATGGGTCATTTTTTTTTATTTTTTGCATGGCTGGCAATTTTTTATTAGATGTCAGCCATCGTGAATTTTACATTGTTGTGTGTTGGATATTTTTGAATCCCTTTAAGTATTCCTGAACTTTCTTCTGCATATAGAAACATTTTGATTTGTTCAGTTCTTGCTTTTAAGATTTTTGTATGTGATATAGTGTTCGGTCTAGGGCTAATCATTCTCCACTCCACTGAGGCCAGACACTTTGGTGTACTCAATGCAGTGTTCCTTGAAATTTGATGTTCTCCGGTCTCATTGAAAAATACAGACACTATTCTCAGGCACTGTTACTTCTAATCCTTTTGGGTGGTTCTTTCCTCTGTCTTGGGTAGATTCCTCCATTCATGCACTGATCAATACTCAGCTGAATACTTGAAAGGGACCCTCTGCAGATCTTTACGGTTCTCTTTCTGTATAGTTCTTTCCTCTCCAGTAGTCTTCTGTGAACTCTAGCTACTTTGCTCTCACCATACTCTCAGCTCCATCTCCTTAGCTCAGGGAGTCCATAGGCTCCATCTGGGTTCTTTCCCTCTATGCTGTGTGCAGGAAACTCTCTTGAAGTGGTATACTAGGGCAATTTTAGGGTTCAATTCATTTGTTTCCCTTCTCTCCATAATTACTGTCCCCAGTTGCCTGATACCCAGTGTTATTCAAACAATTGATTCATTTATTTGGCCATTTTTTTTGTTGTTTGAGGTGGGAAGGTAAGTCCAGTTCCTTCTGCTCCATCTTGGTTGTAAGTGGTAGCCTTCGTCAGGAGATCTGAAACTTTAGTGTGCCATTTCTGAGACATTTTATAATCACTTTCTAATCTTATTAAAGAAGGCAATTTTTAAAAATATTAAAGTTCATTATATATATTTTAACTATATTTATTACATTTTCTTATTATTTGAAAACATTTCCAATTAACACTGTTAAAACTAAGGGAAGTCCCAGTGACCAGTTAAAAATTTAAGATCAGTTTAAAACATCTGGACATATATTCTGTGCATATGGGAATTTAAAAGTCATAATACACTGGAGTAATAAAATTAAATCTATTTAGTTTTCCTTGGAAGATATGACAAAATGGCCAAAATGATGAAAACTACAGAAAATGTTGGAGTTTTAATTCAACATACTTAGAATTTTTAACATTACCCATAAGTCAAAAACATTGAAAATTGTATCCATATAAATTCAAATTTTCTGAAACAGTGCACATAATAACACAGTATATACCAAAAGATACGTCATTGATGAAATAGTACCATACTAAAGGAGACAATATTAGACACACTTAAATCATAAATCACTGTATTTCAACAAATGTTTTTTAATATCTAAATAATAAAGATGTAACATGGAGATACTGGGAAGTACTATAGGCAGAGAAAGGAAGCTTACTGACATTTTGTTTGGGAATTTAACATATGCACAATAGCCAGACAAAGCACAAAACAACAAAACCAATTAAACTGTGCATATGAATACATGCATTAAATATTGTGCATGCTAAAATTTACCTGAATTATATGAACATAAGGCTTTATCTGGAAAAAAATGTTAAAATGATGTCAAAATGCATTTAAAAATCTTTACATGTAATAGGGATATTGAAGTCTAATTTTTGCTTTACAGTACAGACTGTAGTTTAACATTTTTATTTTCAAGTAAAAAAGGCCACACTAATTCAGAATAAAATAAGAAAGGAAGCTACATCATGTCAGAATTAGTAAACAATTCAGATTATAAATTATGTTAGTAGAAACTTTGATTAAATGAAATAATTATAGGCTAAGAGAGAGCACAAATTAGTAAGAGAAGATACATAACATAAAAAATTAATAATAGACCTGCCCGGCATACTAATGGTTATCAATTCTATTTTACAATACTGGTTATATAATATACCATGAAATGTAAGAGATAATTGTTATCCACAGAAATTTAGCAGGCAAAAAGCAACTAATGAACCTAAATTGAAGGGATCTTAGAAAACATTAATTTTGGAACTCCTGATTTTGGAAAAAGTACCTTATAAAACATTTCCTTTTGGAAGAGGAAAACTTTGAAAATTTATAGAGAACAAGTTATTTTGACATTCTCACTTGATAAATATATATATATATATAAATTATCACAAGTAAGTTAGCAGAATACAAATTAGCTAGGTTTTTCTATGTATAAATATTTACAAAGTTTTAAGAGGTAGAAAAATATTAATAAGTTGTTTTCACACTGAAAGATGAGTAAATTATCATCTGAATATACATTAGAAATTTGAAGGAATCTATAAATTACCATGCCACATAAATGCCAGAGTAGTGAAAAGATGCCCTAAGACCTGGAAAAATATAAATATTTCTCCTAACACATCTAAGTTGTCAGCCATAGATACTAAATCACAGGGGAAAAAAGGGTTCACAGGTTATTATAGAAGCTTAGTTTCTAATGTTCAATTAAAAGATTTAAAATTTGCATGATATGATTGTGAACTTTATTTAATAAATAGAGAAGTAGTATGCTTGGCATTATCTTACATGATTGATCTGTCCCATTAGTGATCTACACAGTGGTGGAATTATATAGAGTATTTCGAGGAAAAAAAGAACTTTCTTCTGGCCACTATATAGGAATTTCACAAAGACATTAGTACAAAAAAATAGTAGAGTTGAATAATTTTCTAAATATTATAACATTTTATCCAGGACTACTTTTTTTTTGGCTGAGGAAGATACACCCTGTGCTAACATCTCTTGCCAATATTCCTCTTTTTGCTTCAGGAAGATTTGCCCTGAGCTAACATCTGTCCCAATCTCCCTCTATTTTGTATGGGGGTCACCACCACAGCATAGCTGACGAGTGGTGTAGGTCCATGCCCAGGATCAGAACCCATGAGCCTGGGCCGCCAAAGTGGAGCATGCCAGACTTAACCACTAGGCCACAGGGCCAGCCCCATATCCAGGACATATTTTCAAAATTAAAGATAAATTGAATCAACTAGATTAGACTAGGATTTTTTTTTTTAAATCAACACAAACTCTAATTATCCTGTTTGATCAACACTTACTCTCTCTCTAATTATCAGCTTGCAAACTTACCTTACAACATTTTCATTTAAAATAGACAATATATTCATTATATACTTTAAAAATCTACTGATACTCTTCTCTGAGTTTCCTTCCATTGCTTTCATATAGAGTTTGGTTAAATACTCATTTATGTTTTTCTAATCCTTTAACATTTTAACTTTTTACATTTAAATGTCATTAAATCTGAAACTAATTTTGGTATATGACATAAGGCAGCAATTTGCTGGTAAATATTTAAAAATTATCTCTCTGGGGGAAAATAGCCTTGATTTGTAACATTTGCCAATTTCCATAATGTAAATACTCCCATATAGCCAATTTCAAGCTATCAATGTCACTGAATATGAAGGGAAGACATGTACACAACTGGCTCTAGGTCCAGCCTACCTTTCGATAAGAATTATTGACCATACCAAAATTAAAATATAATAGGAAGTAATGATCCTCATGAAAGTCACAAACATAAACTGAAAGTGAAAAAACTGATGATGCTTCAAAATGTGAAAAACTCTAACTATATCATAAAGTAAAAGCAAACTCTAAGAGTAACAATAATGAAGAATCCCATTATCCAAAAAATAAAAACAATAAAAATAACAAAAGAAGAGATGAACAAAGTTACAACGATCTTTCTAAACAAGAAAAAAAAGCAATTAAAGAAAAACAATTTGTACAATCAATAGAGCACACATGTAAATAATTGATACTACAAAATTGTCATATGAAGAGGTGATCACAAAGTATCCTGCAAAAAATTGTGGGAAAAAGTGTAATAGAGGTGTGTTACACAGTTAATAAGTAAAAATATCATGTTACTTTAAAAAAATTTAATTGCTATAGTGTATATAATGTAAAATTGTAACATCAATGAATTGTTATATAAATATAACCTTAAGTGAAACACTGAACATAATTGTAAATCTAAGTAAATATATATATTGAAATATTTTACATTTTTAGTAGTTTTAAAATTCTTTGTAGACATCTTTGTACCATGTTAAATACTTTTTATTATAATATTTAGGATGATGATATTCATATTCATATTGATTTACCCACATACGCAAGTTTATGCTAATATAACATATCCAAATCCTAGAATTTAGAATGGATACATATTTAGTAAAGGAAATATTTCTGTTGTATTCTTCCTACTTTATGTCATTCTACTGTTTATGTTCTTTAATGGTAACTCTGAATCATGAAACTTCATTCTTGGGAACAGTGTTTCCACATGTAACAGTACATCTTCAGTAAAACTGAGTATATGCCCCATATTGACATTATAATACATACAATACCTTTCTTTTTTAAGAACGGCAGGATAAAAGCATAATTTCATGCTCTTTTTACATCATGAATGATCTGAATTTTATAGTTTAATGACAGGTTTAACTAATCTAAGTTTACTATGCTTTTTTCTATCTGAAAGGTATTATTTGAAGATTTTCTGCAAAGCACCCTGGTAAGCAGAACTCCAAATGGTTTTTTTGAAAGTCATTTATATCATTACATCAATTTTACAAGTCAGAGGTAGTTCCATGTGGTTTTCCTTTTTATCACATTTGTCTAATGAATATACCCTTTGAAAAGAACATAGGTGAAATAATCAGCACTACCACCAAGAAGCATAAGGTTTAAATCAGCAGTGCAAGTTTTCACTGCCAGAATTTAGAACAAGACATTTTAATGAGTTTGAGTAAATAGTCAAAGAACTATACTATTTCATAAAACTGTAAGAATGGCATCACTATACTCAATATAGAACAAAAGACACTAAACTTTTCAAATTCTTTCTCCACAGATATTGTAAAGTACCTAATATTTTAAAATGAGACAAGAGAGTGAATATGGGTATTTTCTGTCAAGGATATAGTTCCCTTGTCTTTTTAAAATTAAAATTTCTGTTCATTATTAAAAATTCATAATTTATAAAAACAGTTTTAAATAAGAAAAGAAGTTAGGTGTCAAAGTCTTTCAAGCTATTAATTAAAGCTTAAATTTTTATTGCAGAGATTTTATTTAAAATTATTGAAAATATATCCCAGATATGTTTTTTAAACAATGTACATATTTTGGAACAAACTATGAGGTTGAAAATCATTGAAGGGGATTTTTATGAGGGGAGGTAGGGAATAATTTACATATTGTGACATTTACCAACTGGAGACCATTATGGTCATTGCCTAATAAGAACACGTAATCTAAATGAAAGCAAAGCCATTTTCCCCCTAATTTTTTTCACTGCAATTTGCTGTTTTTCCTAATATGTACTAAATTTAACTCTCTTCAATTCCAAAATACATGAGGCTTCATTTATAAGCAAGGTAGGCATTTGTTTATATTGTATAATGAAGGGAAACCCCTCCCCTCAAAACATTTTTTTTCAGGTTGCAACACATCAAGGAGAGACAATACATCATGTTAAGATGTTATTGTGCTACTTCTTTCAGACTTCTATCCTCAAACCCTATTTTAAAATGATAAATCTCCTAATCTGGCACTCAATGTTTTCTGCAGTGTCTCATCATACTATTTAGATTTTATGTTTTTATCCTCTCAAACTTACTAGCTACTTTTTACCTCCATTTATTGAAATCCTACTTATTCTTTTCAGTCCTAGCTAAAATACTCATCACGGTTTGTACTATTCTCTCACACTTCTAAATTACTACAGCACTCTACATAAGCTTATAATTTTAATTTTTACAACTCTCCTTCCTATATATGATTAAAAGATTATACAAAGTCAAAGATTAAGTATGGCATGATCATGTACTCGGATATTAATTGTGTTTTATTATCCTTATATTTTTCCCTTCCACACTTTAAAGAGGTAGAAAAACTTGTGTTTCTTTGAATTAGGAAGATTTATGTTTTAGGATTGAAAGCAAAGTGAGATGAAGACACTTTACTTTCCATACTCTGGACTTATTAATGACATTATGCTAGAGGAGAGAAAAGAGAGAGGAGTGTAGAGGTGGCAGAATGAGGAGGCAAGCACTGCTAAAAAAATCAAGGTTTCTCAGAATTAGTAAGGAGACAGTGGTTAGAGAGCCTTGTGAAATAGGGACCCAGGCTCCAGGACATCTCCAGAGTCCAGTGATATTTTAGGATTCTAGGATAGTAGCTCCACGATACAGATAAGAAGGCTGGATGCTAAGCACCAGAGCAACCAGCATTAGTAAAAACTGCTATGTGTAGACCTGGCCTCAAGTAACCATTGCACACTGGGACAAGTCAGTGAAGCTCAATAAGGATTAAAAATTAATGGGTCTTTCCTGAATGTTGTCCATTTTTAGGGCTTCCTGGAATCTCCATTGAGAGGTGGGAACAGGTAAGGAGAAGGATATTTGACCGGGAACAAAGGTACCTAAGAGTCAGATTAAGTATAATTTTGGGAGAAAAAAGGGGTATTTCATATGCAAGTGTATAAAGAAGAGTTTTACTTGCTACCTAAGTATAATGTATCTTTGGATCAATCACAGTATCAGCAACATAAACATAACAGGTAACTAAATATTTGTTGGTATAATTAAAATAATGTGGATTTCAAAAGAAAGAAAAACCAAAAATAAATAATACTGTGTAAAATAGTAACCAAAATTTATAAGAAATTACATTAAATGTATATGTATGAATTACCCCAATAAAAGATAAATCATATCAGAATGGATTTAAAAAGATCAACTCTACATTGTTTTCAATAGACAAACCTTAAATATAGAGGCACAGAGAGATGGAAAGTAAAAGGCTGGAGAGCAATATACCACACAAAAAACATTAACCAAAAAAAGCAGAAGCAGCAATAGTTAACATCAAACACAGTAGGTCTTAAGGAAAAAGCATTCCTAGATATAAAGAGAGACATTATGTAATGAAAAAATTATCAGTCTACTCGGAAAAATATAACAAATCTAGATCTGTAACATAATTTCAAAATATATAAAGCAAAAAGCGACAAAATTAAAAAGAGAAATGTCCACAATCATACACAGAGATTCTAACATACTTCTCTCAAAAACTGAGGAATAATCAGACAAAAAAATCAGCAAAAACAAAAGATTTGAATCACAAAATTAATAAACCTGGTAAACTTGAGATGTGTAGAACACATACTGAACTATGACAAAAGAAACATTCTTTTCAAGAACATTTACCAAAATTGATTATATGCAGCACCATAAAGAAAATGATTAATTTTAAAGATTCCAAATTATTCAGAATATATACTCTTACAAGAGAGGAATAATGCTAGACATCAATTAAAAAAACCCTAGAAAATCCCTAGAGTTTGGAAATTTAACAAAACACTCCTAAATAATCCACAGGAAAATGAAAGCACTACATTAAAAATAACCTAAGTATCCTTCTGAAGAAATGAGAAGAAACAAATAGATTAAACCTAAAGAAAGTAAAAAAGAGAATAATGAAAATAAAAAGAAAAATTAACGGAAAAGAAAAACAAACATACAACCTAGAAAATAAACAAAATAAAAAGTTTTTTTTAAAGACTTTTAAAATTGATAGATCATTAGCAAAGTTTGACCAAGAGAAAAAAGAGAAGGAACAAATTACCAATATCGGGCAAAAGAGGCTATCACTACACCTCCAATAGACATTAATAGGTATAGGATATTACTATGAACAATTTCATGCAAATACATTTTTTAAAAATTAGGAGAAATGTTCCAATTCCAAGAAAAATCCAACTTAACAAAGCTGACACAAGCGGACATAAAATTCTGAATCGTTCTAAATATGGAAGAAAAATTGAAATTGTAATTTAAAACTTACACATACAGAAATTACCAACCCTGAGGACTTAAATGGAGAATACTTCTAAACATTTAAAGAAGAAATAATACCAATAACGTACAAATTCTTTCAAACAATAGAAAATGAGGGTATACTCCCAAACACTTTTTATGAGGCCAGCATAACACTGAAATCAAAACTTGGCAAAGATATTACAAGAAAGGAAAATAAAAGACATCAAACAGAAAAAGAAGAAATATTTCCTAATACTTTTTATGAAGCCAGTATAACATGGATAACAAAAGCTAATTAAAAACAATCTTTCTCTCTCTCTCTCATGAAAATAGATGCTAAAATTCTACATATAATATCAGCAAATTGAATCCAGAGATGGATAAATAATGCATTATGAGCTAGCTGAGTTTATTACAGGAATGCTAGATTACTTTAACATTTGAAAATCAATGCAATTTACCACATTAATAGAACAAAAGAGAAATATATGGTTACATACATATATACAGAAAAAAACTGATATAATTCAACATCCATTGATGATTAAAAACTTTCATCAAACTAGAAATAAAAGAGAACTTCCTGAATCTCAGCACAAAAATCTTACAGCAAATATCAAATATACTGGGGAAATATTTAAAGCTTCTCTCAAGGAATGGGGAACAAAACATGAATGCCAACTTCTACTCAACAATGTTATGTACACTGAATATTTTATCACAGGACCTAGCCAAAGCATTAAGTAGGACAAAGAAAAGCAAGGTATAACAATTTGAAAGGAAGAGGAGAAATTGTCATTAATTACAAATGACACAACATTGTACATCAAAACTCAAAATAATGTATGGAAATGTTATTATGATTCATTGAATAATAATAAATTTTATTTCAGTATACCAGCATGAATTTAAACCAAATTCCTAGTTATAAATCTAATAAAGATACAAAACCTCTACCTTGAAGCCTATTAAAATATTATTTAGAGATAAATTAGATTCATGGAGTCGAATTCTCTCCACTCCATGGAAAAATTTCAGTTCTCCCCAAACTGATCAATGTAATTTGAATAAAAATCCCAGAAGGGTATTTGTGAAAAATAATCGTTTGATACTCAAATTATTTGTAAGTGCAAAAAGTTAAGAACAGAGACAACAATCCTGAAGAAGAACAAAGCTGGGTTAATTAAACTACCAGATATCACAATCTATTATACAGCTATAGTAATTAAGACACTTTGGTATTGGCACAAGAATAGAAAAGTTGTCTAATTGGAAGGAATAGAGTTCAGAAACTTAACCACACGTATGTGGCCTTTTCAATAAATGTGCTGGATCAAGTGGACATCTACAGGGTTAAGAATGAATTTTGACCCCTACCTTGCACAAAATACAAAAATCAATTCTAAACAAACTGCAGGTTTAATAAGAGCAAAGCCCTATTCTAGAAGAACACACAGGAACATATCATTATCACCTTGAAGAAGATAAAGACTTTTTACACAGATCATACCAAAAAAGCATTAACCCTAAAGAAAAAATTGAAAACTAAAATACATTAACAACTTCTCTTGATCCAAAGATCTCATTAAAGAGTGGAATAGCAAAGCCATCGAGTAGAATACATTTGCAATTCATATATCCTATAAAGAATTCAAATCTACAATTTAAAAAAAGAAAATACTCATAAATCAATTTAAAAAGACAGAATCCCAAAGAAAAATGGGCTAGAAATTTGACTACGTTCTTCATAAAAGAGGATATTTAAATGGTCAATTAAGCTATGAAAATGTTATTAGAGAAATGCAAATTAAAGCCACAAGGAGATAGCACTGTACATCTACATGGATGGGTGGCTGAAAAGCACTAAAAATACCAAAAATAAGTCAGGATGTAGAGAAACTCAAACCATCATTCACTGCTGTAGGAAGTATAAATTTACACAGTTTTGGAAACTGTTTAACAATATCTATTGCAATTGAATATATGCATAGCCTTTTATCTATCTATTCTACCACTAGGCATATTCAAAGCAAAAATGAGCACATCTGATTTCCAAAAGGCATGCTCATTGCAACAGTCTTAGGAAGTGCCAAAATCTGAAAACAAACTATTAATCAGCTGTAGAATGTATAATTTTTGTATATTTATAAAAAGGAATTGTATACAGCAACGAAAATAAATAACTATAATTATATGCAACAATATCGATGAATTTCACAAACACACTGGTAAGAAAAAAAGCCAGATGTGAAAGAGTAATATATTGTGTAATTTCATTTCTATAAAATTCATATATGTGTGTATTTCATTTATATGAAGTTAAAGAATAAGCAAAACTATTCCATGGTATTTGAAGTCAGCATAAATGTCACCTTGGCAGAGGGAATAATTATCAGAAGACAGTAAGAGGAAGGCTGGTGATGTTCTATTTCTAGACGTGAGTGCTAGTTTCATGGTGTGATTACTTTGTAAAAATTCCCCTGGTTGTATATTTATGATTTATACACATTTCTGTATAAATGCTATACTTCAGTAAAAAGTTTATTTAAAAATGCAGACTTCTGCTTCTGAGAATGGTAGAATAGCTTATATCCAACTATAGCTTATATCTCCTGCCACTAATAATTATAAAATCTGGACAAATTATTTTTAATTAAAAAAACTGTTTAAAGACACCAGAGAACAAACAAATGCAGGCTGAAATTGGTGATATGACTCTTGAAATAAGAAAAGCACATATTAAAACAGCTTTTCCCCTAAGGGCCTTCCCCATTTGGTTCACTGCAGACAAGTTATCGCTCGAGCAAAAAGCCTCAGTCTTACAAGGCTGAGGAACCAGAGGTCAGAATTCAGAGTTGTTAGAGCCGCTAGAATTGTAAGGGAAATCCTGGAAAACAGAGAGCCAGAGAAGGAGGAAACCCCAAATTATACACAACAGCCCCTCAAATCCTTGCCTGAACTGCAAAACTGCAGAGGGAAAAACAAGAAGAAACCCACCAGAAAGTCACAGCTGATAGGCTAAAAGAGCTGTAAGGGGATTTCAGCAACTTTCTGATACATAGGACACAGAGTTTATCTCAGTATATTATAGGATTTTGGCCAAAATCTTGGACTTTGCCTAGAAAGTTCATACCTTAGAAATAAGAACCACAAACCAGACTAAGGACTATGCCTTAGAACTAAGGAAGAACCACAATAGAACTGCTGTAATATATCTTCCATAGGTTTTAGGTGATCCTTCAGTAATTTAATTGTCTGCTAATATAGAATGCAACATTCTTCCAAATGCAGATCTCTAAAATGTATTAAACACAATGTCCAGTACACAATAAAAATTAGTAGATATATAAAACACACAGAATGTGATCCATAATCAAAGCAAAAAACAGAAATATAAGTAGACCCACAGAAGACTAAGTTGTTGGACTTTAAAATAAATACTGTAAATATATTAAAGAATTTATAGGATTATATATATATACATATACATATATATAATGTGTGTACATATAAACCTATAAGTTCTTTCTATCTATATTTACATTTATACACATATATGTGTTTATACACACACAAAGATATAATAAAGAAGGGAAATTTCAGGAAGGATATAAAAACTTCTAAGAAAACCAAATGTAAACCTTAAAGTGAACAATATCTTTGATAAGACAATTCATAAAAACATAAAATTGGACACTGTAGAAGAAAATATCAGTGAATAATAATAATCAAAACTGAGGAAGAGAAAAAAAGATTAAAAAATAAGCAGAGACTCAATAAGC
Source organism: Tapirus indicus (assembly GCA_031878705.1). Taxonomy (NCBI): domain Eukaryota; kingdom Metazoa; phylum Chordata; class Mammalia; order Perissodactyla; family Tapiridae; genus Tapirus; species Tapirus indicus. The sequence goes on from CM062935.1 coordinate 34,365,194, forward strand.
TATGGAACAATGTCAAGAGGTCTTTATACATGTAACTGAAGTACAAGAAAGAGAGAAGTAAGAGAATGGGGTAAAGAATTGGAAGAAATATTGACCAAAAAATCCCTCCAAATAGTTTAAATCCTGAGAAACTTTAATTGTGAAATCATGTCTCTTTTATCTTACACCTCTCAACAGCATCATTTTAGTTTTGTCTCAATGATTTGTTTCCATTCACTTTTCTTTGAAGACTTGTGGTCATGGGGATGAGTGAAAATATAGTAGGTATGATGTTTTCTATTTTAAAAAGTGAAAGGGGTGACAACATCACATTTTACTAAGCAAAGAATTAACATTTGAGAAGTTGAAGAGATGAATCTGGCTGATATAAGACAAAAAAAAGAATGAAGGATCAAAAAAAAGAAAACTCTGGATCTTTATAGTTCAAATTGTTATGAGAATGGTTAATAAGATATCAAGTAATAAACAAATCAGTAAATAATTTCTGTCATGTTAAAAAAGAAGATTTTTCCCTTAAGACACTATGCAACTTTAACTAAATAGCAATAAAAGAATCTACAAAAATAACAACTTATACATCAAAATACACTTTCAAAAACAATCTTTTTATGTTTCAGGAAAGTAATGAATAAAGTTTCTCATCAAGGAATCAAAAATAAAATTATGTTAATATGTGAGACATTTTGCCATCTAAAAAAGCAATCTCACTTCTTTATTGGTGCATTTTAATTATTTGAACTCATAGCTCCTGTCTTGCTTATACATTTTAAAAAATGCTTAATCAATCACTCTTTGAAATAGGCACTCCTCCTCACATCCTTTGGTAATAGCAAAATAACATCTCGGGTGGGAGTGGGTAAGAGTAGCCTGAAGTTAAAGTGTTATAAGAAATATTATTTCCTCATGAAAATTTTAATTTCTCATAGCCTAACTTCTTTCAGACTTTTGAACAATGAGCATGTGGCCCTTTCTATAGATGTTTTAATAAATAGAACCTTCTTATTTTGCCACATGCAGAAATACTCGTATAAGAAGTCATCTATTTCAAATACTTTTCTCAATGTCTTTATTTGGGAAACCATTCAAAGCTTATAATCAAAGTTGCCTGGACTCCCATCTCAAAAAGATTTTTTAAAGATATTTAAGCTAACTACAAGATATATGAAACTATCATTTCCTTATATGTTTAAAATTATAAACTACTAATGTCCATGTAAATGAAGGACTGCTTTAAATCATTTGAATCTACAAATTAAAATAGGAAATCATGAGTGGTGAGAATGGAATTCCAATGATATCATTTATTCACTTTAAATATTAGTAAATATCCACATACATTCAATAAGCTCGTAGCATCAGAGTGATAGTCATAGCCTCAGAGTCTGAATTACCAAAACATCTTATTATGTGGATGTAGAGAATAAATGAGGCATTATTATACATTTTTTGATGATAACTGTTCATGTGTGTGTTCCATCAAATATGTTAATTATCACAATCTCTGACAATATAAAACATACTTATAAGTAAATGCCTATATACCCTCTCCATGGAGAAAAACCCTAAAGGAGGTCATTCTTGTCATCAATAAAATTTTAAATAATTAATACATTTATTTATACATACCCTAAGTTGAACCTACCATTGATGAGCAATATATCTTTAGCCAGTAGTAAGATCTTTAACTTTCTGACTATTCCTAAGTGTTATTTCTTAATCTTCGTATCTTTTATGCATATCTACATGTTTCTACTCATCTTCAGGCCTACACACTGCTAATAAATTATGATAACATTTTAGGTGTAAAACACCAATTTTAGCCGTATGTAAAAATATTGAAAATTAATTTCACTAGAGGTTAGTTGGTAGGTAGTAACATAACCGAAATGGTACAACATGGAGCCATTATATTACCCATGGGTAAATTTAATATTCTTAATGATTAAGTAACAGAAGACCCATTTGAGGGATGGGAAAATATTCAAAGTCACATAATTTATTAAATTAAATTGATTGCATGAAAATCCATGATACATACAGCTAACTAGAAAGTACTGTATTCTCATTGTTCCACACAAATATTACTCTTAATGAGCTAGGGAGGAAAAATGTAATGAAAATTGTTGGTAGGTTTAATTTCAGATATTGAGAACTGTCAAACCTACTCTTTATGGCAATAACAACTGTAGTAAATGGAGAAAAGGCCAATCCTGTAAGAAAGGATAATGGTGGCTAGCATTAGTGTAGCCTATAAACTTAAACTATAAGAATTAGTACATAATGAATTATATTACTAACCTTCATGTAGTAACCCATCATCTTACGTTGTGATTTAGAGGGAATGTACTGAGTAGATTACAGTGGCCAGTAAGAGCAGACACTCTAAAATGAATCCACATAAAGTTCATGGTAACGTAATTACTACAACAAAGGATGTTGTAATGGCCATTGCAAATAAGGGTAAATGAGCGTTTACCCTGTGGGGAGGCTGAAAAAATGAGTGCTGTAAAATTACTGTTGAATTAATACCATCCAAGTATAAGAGACTGTATCTAATGGAAATAAAATTCCAGTCATAAGAGAGAATATTTTTTAAGAGTGAAGATAATTCTCTATAATTCTCTAGGTCTTCCTATGACTAAATCTCCTGCAGGACCAATCCCTTGTTCTAATTCTCTATTCATCACACAGCCTTCTGATATACAATTTAGTCCTCTATTCAGAAGGAAGGGTATGATCCACATAGATAACAGGTATTTGTTATGTTGCCAAGTATACGTCCTATGATTGATAAATGACATGGCATTTGTGCTTATAAATTTACACTTCTGAAATTTGGTTAATGTCAATCAGTTCTCCATTACTTGACAAAAATGTTGCTAAACCTGGAACATGCTAACTCCATGAAGATAAAATTAACCCATGAATACTATCCAAAGTAGCAAGCAGACACCTCACCTTTCAATAATAGATTCATCAGGAAAACAAACTTGAGTTGTAGGAGCAACAAGCCAACAATGCCACTCAATCTGGAAATCATTTCTGAGTTTTCTTTAAGATTCTTTGAATTGATCTAATTCTATTTTATAGTTTGGACTACGTATAATTTACAGTAAAATGCAAACACTAACAATAATAATAACAACACAAAAATAACACCGGTTTATATTCCTGAGATTATTTAACTCTTATAACCACCCTATAATGTAGGTATTATTATTTCCATTTTCTAAATGGAGAAAGTGAAGCATAGAGAAATGACCTACCTCAAGTCATACAGCTCTTAAGTAAGAGAATCAAAATTTAAACTCAGGTTTGTCTGAGGAATGTTTATGGTCATGGTTTCAACCACTTTGCTATACTTGCTATCCTACATATTCATACAGTACTTGGCATAATGAAGGTAGAAATCATAATTTCAGATATCTACAGCTACATGACCAATTTCTACTGTATTAGCTATCTCATTTCTATATTTAAGATTCTAAGAGCTAAAATTAAAGCAAAACTGTTCTTCATTTGGGGTCATACTGTGATGAGTGAATGCCATTGGTATAACCTCATTTTAGTGTATCAAACAATTTAAAAGCTTCAATGACACCTATGTAAACACTAATAAATGCCTAGTAATATCCATAATAGTATCTTCAAATTCTATGTCATATATATCATTCAAGATAATTCGATAAAGGTGTGAGAAATTTTACTGAAAACTTACTTTGCAACCTGCGTGTTGGGCTCTCTCCGTGGAGTTGTCGTCGTGGCATATATGGAGAAGGGTGGGGAAGTGGCAATGAAGAGACATCATGGGTCTGAAGTTTGTACCAATGTGGCTCATCATCTAATAATGCTGTTTCTAATTCAATTAAAATCTACAAAGTCAAGAGACAAAGGGCTGTTATACACTAATAATATAGAATTCTCTTAAATGTTCTCATAACTTTTATAATAATGATAATTGTAATAGTAACGCTTTTAGGTCAAAAGCAAGGTCATGCTGCAAAATTGTCCATATATTTTGACAATAATTAAATAAAAGATAAATATTTATAACTTCTTACTGATTTAATAGTCTTAAATATATGACATTTATTTTGTAGACCCTTGAGCACATACCTACTAGAGACTGTTAAATTTGCCATTATTGAAATAAACATTACTAAAAATCTGTAATAATAACTAATATACATATAATTTTATAATTTAAAAAGCATTTTCATTTACATTCATTGATTTAATCTTTACAAAAACTCTTAAATGGGGAGAGAAAAACAAATTAGAAGTGCCTACTGTGTGTTAAGAACTGTGTAATATGGTACCTTAATTCTCAGAAAAAATGACTGGTTTGATCTTACTATTCAACTTTTACAGAGAAGGATACCAAGTCTAAAATGAAGTCTGTCTTACTTAAATCTCTGTTTTCAACATATCACACTGCTAAGGATTCAAAACAGGAAAGAAAATAAAAGGATGGATTTTTAATATGAACCATATTATAATGTGGATTTTATAATATGAACATTTAATAAACATACAAAAGAAATCAGTCCATAGAAATAAATGACTATTTTCTTTTAGGGTCATGTGCAAATATGACAATGTTTGTGCTTATGTATATGAGAACTGCTATATATAAATCACCGTTTAGCTATGGGAGGTAAAGAGCAGAAAAGCTAAGTTATTCTTTCATTCTTCCTAGATTTGCCCTAGTCATTTTCAAAATTACAGACACTGTGTTCCAAATGTTTACACACATACACACACACGTATTTAATCCTCATATTCGCCCTGAGTTGCATACTACTATTATTCCCACTTAGTTAAAGAGGAAACTGTAGCACAAACAGGTTAAGCAGCTTGCTTGCCCACAACACAGGGCAGGAAGCGGTAGTGTCAGGAGTGCAGACCCAGGCGCTGGTGCCAGTCTCTGCTCCTAACAACTATGTACCCTTCTTCCTAACTGGTTTACCACTCTTTGATTCCTTATCTAACAACACTCCGTTCAATATTTCTACGGATTGTTGTTTTTCCCATGAGATTACCATTTAATTTACTCAGGAAAACCAACCACACTTAAAAAAGCTGAAAGCAGATAATAGTGCGTTAATAGCTAGTGAACTGCCTCTCCTCTTGCCCCTCTCCAGTGCATTCTCCATACTACAGCTGGAAATATTTTTCTCAAGTACAAATGCAATCAAGCCATTCTCATTTGGAAATCTATCATTTGTTCCCATTATCCACAGAATAAAGTCCAAACTTCTTAATATGATATATTAAGCGACATGATCTGGTGTCAGTTTAACCATCAAATCTCATTTCTCACCACTTTCCCTTCCAATTTCAATGTTCCAAGACCCCCTCAACTCTAGTATCGTATTATTCCCTCTATAGGAAATTCACTCCCCTTGACTTGGCTAAATTCTACTTTTTCTGTGGAGCCTTCCCTGGACCACTTCCCCTCCCCTGCACAGCAAGTATGTGTAGTCCTACTGCATTTTCCCTGTAACAGCAAGTGCCATACTATGTTATAATTGCCTATTCACTTGTGTGTATCCCCAATGGATTATAAATTCCTTGAAAGAAGTAATATGCCTTATTCACCTTTGAAGCCTAGGTCCCTAGCATATTAAAGGTACATTACAGGACTTAAAAAATAATCCATGAATAAATGATTGAACTACTAGTGGTACGGTTGGTTCAGTAAAATAAAATGATATACACACACTATAAAACACAGCAACATATCTGTGAAATACAAATCAACCTTTTATCATTCAACACTGAGATTTCTATAGGAATAAACATGTAAATATTGTCATAGAGTATTTAGAACCATTGTTTTTTATGGCATCAAAATTTTGCCTTAAAGCAGTAGCTAAATTCATTCTTTTAAAGAAATTATGTTTACTTTTTCAGATATTCAAAATATAAATTTTACTGATAGTCACAAAAACAAAAGTATCCACAGTGACATGAATAGTCCAAGCTTTAAAATAATTCCAGATACCTCCCCTAAGAATTCACTTTCTTCCTCTCGAACTCGAGCTTGGTCCCAAAGAGTAATCTCCAGCATTCGTTCCCGAAATTCTCTTCGGTGCACTGGAGAATAAATGAATGTTTGGTTCCATTTGGGTTCCAATGTTTTCTTTACTGTTTTAGTTCTTCTCTTGTTTTTATCACTATGAAAAATTAAGAATATCTAAATTTATATAAGCCTTTTTCAAAGTTTTGCCCTAAAAATTATTAATTTAAAATTTCTCAGGAAGTGAAATTGTGATAAGTGAAGTTTTATCACAAATTTATTATACATTACAAATATTATAATCTTTAAAATTATTATTAATTTATAAGGTATATAATTATATCACTTTATAATTATGACGATAATAGCAATTTTTCAACAAATCTGAAATTTTTCCATGATATATAATTAAAAACTTAAATCTTTCTCAAAATCTAAATAAAACCAGACTGAAGAATATTAACTCTTAAATTTTATTTAACATATTGCCCTACTGGAAACCTTCAAAATGGCAATTAACCAACAATATTGCATACAATATTCACTTAAACTACAGAAGTCTTATTGTTCAAAAAGGCTAGTAAATTGTGACCTTCACAACTTCACATCCATATAGTTTAGCTAATGAGCAACTGTAATTACATTTTATCAGGTTACTTTCTTACATACAAGAAATACATTTTTGCCCATCTGACAGTTTCGGGTCTTTAAAAACATTGTAAAATTAACTGTGTCTGAGGTAGCCACTATAATGTGGGCTAGAAATGCAAGCTGGCCATCCTGATAGATGGGACTTCCAACTCAGAAGCTTCCATACTTTTTTTGACTGCATATCTCTACCAAATGAATGTTTTTGACTATGCATCCCATTATATGCACATATATTTATGCAATATATATACATGCGTTACTATACCATTGTACTAACATATATTATGTCCATTGATAAATATTCAAAAATAGAAATTGGGGCCGCCCAGTGGCGCGGCGGTTTAGTCCGCGCTTGGCAGCCCGGGGTTCGCGGGTTCGGATCCCGGGCGCCTGCCGACGCACCGCTTGTCAGCCACGCCGTGGCGGTGTCTCATATAAAGTAGAGGAAGATGGGCACGGATGTTAGCCCAGGGCCAGTCTTCCTCAGCAAAAATAGGAGGATTGGCGACGGATGTTAGCTCAGGGTCGGTCTTCCTCACACACACACACAAAAAAACTAGGTAAAAAAAAATAGAAATTAACAATTAGATAAGAATAAATAAAAATTCAAATATTTCATCCTAAACTCCAATGGATTGTCTTACATATCCCCTTGGTACATCCATTCTTTCTGGATATCATTACTCTAGCTTATTAGAGAGGATCAATGGCTGAATAGGAATAAAGAAAATCATCTACGAAGGAAACTTTAAGCTATCTAGAGAGCCTATCTGAAGTGAAAAGTGGACGGTGAACTCCAGGTGGAATGATATTAACTGCTACAAATTCTCTCAGCACAGCACAGCACAGTTCTAAGAAGTGTTGGGAAATAGGAAGCAGGGAGAACTAAAAACGGAGAGAGTCTCTCTGAATTGGGGAGGCTATGCAACTTCTTCTCCTAGGTGACTATAGGGCTTAATGTTTAATATAGATTTGCCTTAAGTAATCAAGAGCACATATGTTTCCAGAGCACATATATTTAATGTGGCGGAAAGCCACCTTAAAGCAATGTATCTTTATTAATTTCTAAGGCCTTGGTGGGAAAACAACTTTGGAAGCCCATGTAGGAGATTTTATCTCTATCCAAATTTATGGAAAAGTGGTACTGTAAATAAAAATAACTAACTAAATAATAGAAATAATAACAGGGACTATGATTTATGACTCTTCCTGTCACTCCCTCCCTTCATCTAAAATTTTAACAAATATTTTTAAAGTTTCTACTACTTATATTCCATCCATTAAAGAATGAATTATGAGACCCTGTCAAGAGATAAAGTTCCTTCCATGAAGGCCAGGAAGAAGGCATTTAGCAGAAGCATTGCTGTCTAATTCAAGAATGCTTTATACCATAATCTGAAAGGGAATAGAAGAATAAGCCTTGACTTCCTCATAAGGTGTGAAAAAAGTTCTCAAAGAATGACTATTTTAGAAATGATTTCTATACTGGGTAGCAGAGAGACTAGATAATCTCTGAAGTTCCTTGTAAACCCACTATATACAAATACAATGTAATAAGGCAATGTAGTGTGTATCAAAGCACCAATCCATGAAAAGAACCACGAGAAATGATCTTCAGCAAGTTAAAAAAAAGTAAATGAGTTTTATTTTTTTCTAGAAGTATAACTAAAGCCTTCAAAATAAGATCATGCTTATAAGTCAACCACTGAAAAGTTGCTAAAAGTATTTAAAAACTAAGATCAATAAGCATGCTATAGAGATATTCTTTAAAGAGCAGCCTAACGATAATGAAATAAATAACTGATCTCCAACAGCATCATTAAATTGTTAAGAGTATAGTTACTTTTAAAAATAAAACTAACCTAAAGCTTTTTCTATTTATCTTCATGTTACTAGTATTTTTGGTTTCCATGTAATTTAACTTACTAACAGCATGCAAAGACAATATTTTTACTCAAAATGAAAGAAAGAAATATATTTTGACTGGTAAACAACTTCACTTCAAGATATAAAAAAGAGTGTAAAGCACGTCCAGTTATTTCTTAGAGTACATAGTACGTTATTGACAAAACAATGTTTTGAATGGCTTAACTGACATACTGACCTTCTAGACTAAATCTTTCTATGTATCCTCACTTGCCCCTCCAAGAATTCTTATCAATAAAAAGGCATCAATTGTTTTCTATGTTCACTAACTCAAGTAGTTTTTCTCCCAGAAAAATTGTCAAGAAAAATGAAATAATTCATTCCAAAAGCATAAAATTTTTATTCATGTGTAAAAACTTGTGTCAACAGCAAAAAAAAGCAACAAGAAAAAATTGTTGAGATGATAATGTAGCTGTTTCTGAGTTAACCAGAGAATTCTTTTCTCTATTAAAGATAAAACCCTGACACAATTCTATCAATAAAGTAAGCTACAAACTTGCCTAGATATTCTCCAAATTCCTGCTAACTGGCAAGGAAACTCAGCTGAGAAATAATCTGAGAATAAAATATTCAAATGTTTCTCACATTCTTGGGTGTTGAGAAAAGATAAAAACACTAAATGTGGAATATAAAGGAGTGGTTAAAGGGATCTTCCCTTCCATTTTAGCTCTATCTGCTCAGAAAGTTGGGGGAGGTATGTAAAAGAAAATAAAATTAAACAAAAATAGTCAATCAAGAAATAAATTCGATAATTTGAGAGACTTTTATCATCTTAAAAAGTATTTTTCTTCCAAGGTTTGAGTAAGTAGAAACCTAAGTTACATGTGTGCATAAAGAGTATAGATGGGAATGAAGCATTTCCTGCAGGTTTTTATGATGGCATTCTGAGGATGCTTAGGCCAGTAAACCATGTGTGCTCTAAGAAGCCAAGTGACTTGGACTCCAGGATGGTAGGGTAACAGGACTGTGCTGTCATCCAACTGAAGTTTAGGCTAGACTTAACTCTCTAGCTATGGATATCCTCTTCCTCCTTTGCAGTTCAAAGTGTATACCTCTCCAAAAGACAACACAAAGCAAACGATGCTTAAGAAGCTGATTCTGGGTCCAGTGGGGAAGTTTCTTTGATGATACGAGTTGATGAAATATAAAGCATACTCATTAATTTTACAGATATAGAGAAATAATATCTTTGTAAGAGGAGGTAGAAATTGTAGAGGAATATGATGAGTACCTTTTAGTACCATTTCCAGCTTATTGCCTCTGTAGTTTGTGTTAAAAATGCATTTGATTTAAAGGAGCATAATTTTGTGTGTGTGTGTGGGGAAGACCAGCCCTGAGCTAACATCCGTCGCCAATCCTCCCCTTTTTGCTGAGGAAGACTGGCCCTGGGCTAACATCCGTGCCCATCTTCCTCCACTTTATATGGGACGCTGCCATGGCATGGCTGACAGGCAGTGTGTCGGCGGGCGCCCGGGATCCGAACTCGTGAACCCTGGGCTGCCAAGAGCGAACTAAACCGCTGTGCCACCGGGCGGCCCCATAAAGGAGCATAATTTTTAATGACTTTGATAAATTAAAACATACATTATTAAGAAATAATCCAAACAACTTAAAATAAATATTCAATAAAATAATTTATAAACATTTGGTATAAATTTTAAAACAATCTCAAGTATTTCCTGTCACTATTTTGATTCCTAAGAATCATTATGCTTATGTTAAACTTCAGAAGTATATGACTGGTATGATATATAAAAATAAATGATAAAAATTGAAACACCCACTGCTTTTAACATTTCTCTTCTATTTTCAATAACATTTATTTTTGTTTTCATATCCCTACCTTCTGTCTGGAAGAAAGTAAATTTTAACATAAGGATTCCTTGGTCTCCCATCTTCCCTGGAAGGGAGATCCTTTGCTCCCAAAATGGTAACTATTAATTGGTGACCAACCTTGTCAAACCATAGTTTTATCTGAAAAGCAAAAATATTCATTTATCAGCTTAAATGTTTACTACCAGAACACATTGTTTACATTCCCAATCTTCGCCCCATTCTCTTACACTTATATTAGCACAGAATATAAATTTCACTTCGTAAATTGTGGTTAGTTAAAATAAAAGGATATACTATAATAACTTCAATGAATAGAGGAATTAATTCAGATATTTTGGTTTGATAAATCACTTGGGCTTTTTATTCTAATTTGATTGCTTATTAACACACACATAATAATTACACTACCATAACTAAAGACTTTACATACAATGATTGCTCTGTGTCTATCTTTATGCAAGAATACTGTAATTCATTTTGGTTCCCCTACATTAGTGAATTCAGAATAAGTGCTTAAAATGAATTGAACAGATAACTTGTTTATATGGCATTCAATAGGGAATTTTTAAGCAAATGCTTTATGTTACTCCACAGCAAAACACATTTCAAAGATTATAAGCAAGGGGGAATTATTAATCACTTTAGTCAGTAGACTTCTTAAGTTTGCATTTAAAACTGTAATAAATTCATCCTTTAAAACTTTTCTTACACAGACATAAAGTCTCTTTTTCGTTTGTGAAGCAAATGTATCACATCCTTAAAACAATAAGGATCTATTTTATAATTTGAGATGAGGAAATATGAATAATTTATCTATGCCATAATTAGGGATTGGAACTTCACATCCAGCTGCTGAATTCATTTGATGTAACAACTGTCACCTCCCACCCACATACCTCACACTCCCACACCTAACTAGCTGATTCTACCATGTCAGGATCTATAACTATGGCTCTGACTCACGTTTTGGTTCAGAACTCATCACATCTCTGATCACTAACTCAAAACCAAAACTGAATCAGAAATTTGGAATTTGGAAGTAAAACTATACTTATATAATATATATATATTTATGGTTTATATATGTATTTTAGTGGTTTAATTTTTTCCTTTAATTTGGATGTAGAACATTTGTACATTTAAGAAATTTAGCAGCAGTTTAAAAAATTTAAACATACATCTCATGTCAGTCTTTCCCTCTCCCCTCCAAAGTGAACAGTCAGGTCTGGACTAGGCTCTGGGATATATAAATAAATATATATCATATATATAAAAATCATATACATAAATATGTATACATATGATATACTGGTAGTTCAGTTCCAATTCTAACATGGCTTTGTTAAGTCTCTCACTTTGTATCTTAGAGAATGAGAGGCTGAGCAAGACTTTTGAGTCAGAAGAGGAAGACTAATGGCCAGAAGAGTATATAAAATTATTTATAAGCTTTTTTTTTTTTGTCAAATGGAATTAGCCCTCTTATAAGAATAACAGTAAGAAATATTTAAATTTTTAGAATTATTATTACTACTCTTTATGTTGTGCTGTCTCTATGTTTAATGCAGGCATTATCTTGCTATGCATAACAAAAAGTTTTCTTAAGAGAGCTGCTAAGTACAGACTCTAAACACGTGTTTCTTAAACTGTGGTTCACAAACCTACTGCATCAGTATTATCTGCCTTATTTGTCAAAAAGTTACAAATGCCTGTGGCCCATCTCTCAGCTACTGATCAGAACAGGCCCCAGGAATTTGCATTTTAACAAGTTTTCAGGTGATTCTCATGGGCACTAAAGTTTGAGAACCACTTTCCTCAAACTAGGGGATCAACAACCTTGTATTCAGAAATACAAGAGTGTCTCACATACCATATGAAACAGAGAAGTTGTCAGATAGCATCGTGATTCCTCTAAATGTGTGACTAAAACCAGATTAATTTCCAATATTCTCTATTTTCTATAGCAATAAAAAAGCTTACGGCTTTATTTTTCCGTGATATTAAAAATCCTTCTCTGAAGGTCATGACATGAATATTAAGCACTTCAAAGAGAAAAGGATTCTGAAAGGCTAAAACAATTTTTTTCCAATAAACTTTACATTTGAGAAACAAAGAAACAATAATTATTATTATTAGACTAAGCTCATAATTTTTGGAGCAAGTTATTGATTTCTGTGAGATTGTTTTTGAGGGATTGGGACTAAGCACTTATCTCCACAGGCAATATTTTTGCTCCTTTAATGACAATCATTACAGCTATACATTTGAGATATATATTTCAAATGCTTGATAAGGAGTATTCTTTTTAGATTTTCTTATGCCATGGAAAACCAAAAAGATGACTTAATAATATTCATTTATCATACAAACATATTAGGCATATGGCTTTCATATTTTCACAGTAATACTTTACCGTTTGTTAAATTATAATTTACAAATATTTAACAGTTAAAATAATATAGATATGAAACAGGTACATTTTAATTTTACTGACTTTTTGATCAAAATTACACTTTTTAATAAACTGTCTTAAACTGGGCATTTGATTAATAGCTCTAATTTTCATTTTATATTACAGGATTTGCATTGAAGTTTTTAATAGATATCCAGTTCACATTATCAAAACAGAATTGTTTTATTAGCTAGATTATTTTGCCACATTCCTAAATTTCTTATCTGTGCATTTTAAATGAATGGTTAAATATCTGTTGATTCTCCAAAATATAACAAATGTATTTCCACAATTCTAGATATGACATACTTCATATTTTACCTCAATTTCATTAATAAAAATCTTGGTATCATTTTTAATATAATTTTTACTTTACAATAAAATATAATTATCACTTTTATCACTGTTTTAATATAATTATCACTCTAGCTTTATGATGTAACCATATTTAAATTTCCTAAGCAGAACCTGAGCAACACAAGTAAATATTTTACATGATATATTAACTAGACCAACTTTAATTTTTTAAATTTAAACTCAATTAGTATTATTCAAAACCAACAACAAAAAAAACCATGCAGCAAAGCAAGGAAAGCATACTACTACTTTTAAAAATAAAAACTATATTGACATTACTTTATCATAGAAGGGTTTCCTAATGAAAAGAGGCAAACAACTTGTACCCAAGTACTACAGTAAAATCAAATGGAATTATAATTACAAAAGGCAAACAAAATAAACCCAACACATTTTATTTGGATTGAGATTTTATTCTTTCAAAGTAATATACTTTCCAAAAGTTGAACCTTATATATAATATGCATAAAGTTCATATTTTAGATAAGGTACAAATTTATTTGCCAGTCTCCTCAAGGAGTTATTGCTTGGAAAATGCAAGAGACTATAGATGTTAAGTGATATAATGAATGATTTAAAGAGACAGCAACCTTAGTATAATAAAGGAAGATATCAACAGAATAAAATTAGCTATTTCTGTCAATGTTACATCTAAAAGTGGGATCTACATTAAATCCCACTCTGAAACCTATGAGTTTTAGTATTCAGTTTATCATATAGAATCACTAACAAAGATTGTCTCTTTAAATTTTTACTGTATTTTAATCCCCATGCAGAATTTTACAAGCTGGCTCATAAAATGATTTGAAAGTCAATAATATGGTTTGGAGCAACATACCAAAAAAAGTTTTCCTACTACGCATTTTCCAAAAACATACAAATTAGGGTTAAAACACAACTTTAGTTTCTATCAGGGAGACAAGGCCTTTACCTGAACCCTAGGAACAAAAGGCGTTGTTCTTCTACTAAGGCTTTGGCTCTGGTAAGCAAAATTAAAGAAAAAAGCAATAAAACAAAACCAAAAAGGACAACACACTGGAACTAAAAGACCAAAAGTAAAAACAAACACATACAACTATCCCTTAAATACCATTTTTCCATAACAATATATATCTAAATTAAGTACTTCAATGTAATGAATAAATTAATTTTGCCAAAATGCTAAAATATATAAAAACTATATAAAATCTTAGAAATTTTAAACCAGGTTTTTAATGTAATCAATGTAAGAAGAATTAAGACTGAAAAATGATAGTCCAAGAAGAAGTTAGATGAAAATACATTATAGAATTATAATGAAAAGTCATCTATAGAAGTAATTGTGTGACTTCTCCAAAATGATGTCCAACAAAAGTCTAAAAAACAGCCAAATTGGCTTTAGCATTTCTTAAAAGAATAAACACAGTAAGATAAAAGTATGCTGGAATGCACTGGATTAATTAGTTGATTCATACTTTAAGAATCCATACCAGGTTCTAGTATTTAAACACCATTTTCAGACATTTATTATGTACCATTTGAGTTAACACTGTTTATTGCTAATCACACTTATTAATGACAATAATATCTCATTTCTTTATATTTTTCCAAGCCTTTATTGACAGTTTATTGCAAGTTTATTGCCTCCAACAACGCTAGGAGGTAGTTGCTATCATCTCCAATTTGTAGATGAAGAAACAGACACATAAAAAACGGCTAGATACACCTGCGCACACTCAAACAAAAAGTAAGAGAGTGTGGAGGTAGAAAATAGAGCTCAGTTCTGATTAAATCAAATCAAATCAAATCAAATTAGATTTCAAATTCTTAGAATAAAATAGAATTTCCTTTCTCTTCTGATTTGTTTTGTTTTCATTTTGAAACAGTTTCCAAAAGACACCACAATAATCAGAATTTTGTGCCTTTATTAAGGCCTGCCAACAGTTAAATCAAGAACAAAATCAGATGACTATCTCTGGGTTTGGAAATGGATTTCAAGGCATTTAACTTTGCTTCTTAACCTAGATTCCATTCCATTCCTCACATTTCTTGTGGATGTCTCTCTTGTCTAATTCAGAGTTGTAAATGGTTCAAGGCTTCAGACTTTTCCACTGCTATATGGAAACAGATAATAGGTGCTAGGAGGACTGTTGTCCAACGCAACCATCATCAGATAGACACTGTTTAAGACATAAATCTAAAACCCAAAGTAAAGCAGATCTTAAAAGCAGACTATCATTCATTCATGAGTCATCTTTCTCTCTCTCCAAAAACCAAGGCAGTCTCAAATCTAAGCTGTCTTCCTTTTCATGTGGAGACATTTCCAAAGCAAGAAAGAAATGTTTAGATATGGAGTGTGTTACTGATATCTGTCTGCATAACCCTATGTGGATAAGTTTCTGACAAATGGGGAAGTGATATATGAAATTCATAAGATTAACTAGGCATGCTGAAGGAAGGGACTCTATTTAGAAATAGATCTTATTTTCCTTGCCCTCTCACCCGGTCTGCTGTTTTAGACCAAAAATGTCAAGGTAATGGAAGATTTTTGCAAGTAAATGTGACTTAATAAATTAAAAGATTTACTCTAAAAGAAATAGTACTTTGAAATAAATTAGTCCTTTAAGGCAAACATTTTTCCATCTTCTAAAATGATCTCAAATAAGCAACTCACAGATTTCTGCAATCAACTGTTTAAAATCCATGGTACTTTAAACCTAATCTTCAGGAATACTTTTGGCTATAGAAACATATTTTTATTATTTTTTCTAAATTGAGGTGAAATTCAAATAACGTATAATTAATCATTTTAAAGTGCACAGTTCAGTGGCATTTAGTGCATTCACAATGCTGTGCAACCACAACCTCCCTCTAGTTTCAAAACTTTTTTTTCACCCCAGAAGAATATCCTGCACCTATTAAGTAATCACTCCCCATTCCCCCATGACCCCAACTCCTGACAACTACTAATCTGCTTTCTGCCTCTATGGATTTTGGATATTTCATATAGGAGAGGTGAAGTATTGTGTATCTCATTGCAATTTGTAATTAATATTAATTCAGCTATTTTAAGCATGAAATACCTGATAACGTCTATAACAATTCAGCCTCATACAAATGAAGAATTTGAATTTGTACACCACAATTTATTTTGCATTTGTAATATCACTTCCCACTATATGCTGCACTACTCTTTTTAGGACATTCCTTATGCAACGCTTCTGGAATAACAAGGTTGTGACTATGAGGTATAAAAAATAAAAGCTCAAAGAAAAAACTTTCATTTACAAAAGTTTTAAGCAGGCTATGGAGTTTCTACGGAGATATAAAGGATACACACCTATTCTTCAGTTATTCATTCCCTTTCAAGGGGCATATAAAACGGATATGTACAACATTTACAAACTCATCACTAAAAATGGAGTCAGAAAAATATTAAAACAAAGTAACTTAGGGAAACATTGCAACCATAAATCAACCACAGACTCTGAAGTAACATAAAATATGACTGTCAATTAGAATCAGTGTGTTCCTATAGAAAGAATTCTGAGCCATTTCTCACTTTTAGAAGAGTTGAAGGCTGTATTTTTATCCAAATACCCTATCAAAAAACTAGTCAAAGACTGCAAAATAACTTTAAAATATTGAGAGGATTACAAAAGTAATTCTCTGACGAAGGAAACTGCTAAATTATGGAAAAACACAAATTTTAAAAAGAATCAAAATGCGGGAGTGGTGACACTGAAAAGGCTAACATACAGTCCACGTGTGATAAACCTGAGCTCATACTGATTTTCTCACCAAAAACACTAATGGAACTTTCATAGTTATACCCTAGAATCATAACAAGGAGCAGCACAATTCAAGCATGGAGAGGAAATAGATCGGATAAATTCTTTTAAATCATCAACAGCCTTAAGCATGAAAGTTTAAACAACAATTTGTATTATACGTGTATTTTCTATTTGAGAAAATATTAGTCCATGAACTGACATGAATATTATTATGAAAGTCAGCTCACACACTATACAAATTATCTTTGTTCTCAGACATTAGAAATGTCATGATTTTGCAAGGGAATTATGGGCCCAGGTAAAATTTCACCAAAAGCAAAACTGCCCAAAGATAAAACAGAAGGATATGGGAATTGTCATGTTGCCTTGTGACTTCCTAGGGGTTTTCCTGAAGGGTGATATATGTGGACACATATATATTTCTCAACCTTTACATCATTAGAGCAAACCAAAATTGTCTCCAGTTGGCAGAAATAGGGTTAAATATAAGAGGAAATACTGTATCCAGAAGGGTATCTTGCTTATGTTTTCCTGCATGCAAAGAATGAATATAAAATCAAGTTTCATAGGGGTAAAATCTATGTCTATCTGATTCACTGCTGTATTCCCAGCTACTAGTATTATGGCTGACCTGGGGTCAGAACTTAACATCTATTTCTTGAATAAACAATTCGAGTTTAATTTGGTAAAAACATTTTGAAGGAAAATTTGGGCAACAGATTTCAAGAATCTTAAAATTTTTCTTTTTCCTTTCAAATTGTAATTTTACTTCTGGAAAGTTATCCCAACAAAAGAATTTTGCTCTAACAAAATATGCAAGATTTATATTCAAGGATTTCCATGACATCATTATTTAAAATAATATAAATTAGAAACAAGCAAGATATCCTATATAGCAAATTATGTTAAAATGGAGTATTAAATAGCTATTAAAATCATTTTAAGAGAAATTTTTAAAGAAAAAAGTACAATATATACTAAGTGAAAAAGCATACACAGATTTATTGCAGTTGTGTTTAAAAATTTATATGTAGGGGCCGGCCCGGTGGCGCAGCGGTTTAGTCCGCGCTTGGCAGCCCGGGGTTCGCGAGTTCGGATCCCGAGCGCCCGCCGATGCACCGCCTGTCTGCCATGCCGTGGCGGCGTCCCATATAAAAAGTGGAGGAAGATGGGCACGGATGTTAGCCCAGGGCCACTCTTCCTCAGCAAAAAGAGGAGGATTAGCAACAGATGTTAGCTCAGGGCTGGTCTTCCTCACCAAAAAAAAAAAAAAAAAATTTATATGTATGTGAATGGTTATATTTTAATGGCAGGATTATAGGTGATTTTTATTTTTATTTATCTGTACTTTCTAGATTTAACACAACAAATATGTATTATATTTATAAATATTATCTTACTGGAACATACACCTTTCAAGTCATAAGAAAATGATAAAATGGTACACATTTTAAATTACAATTACATGGATTTTAAAGCAACATCATTTATAAATCTAAATATTATAACTTTACACCATTACACATACATTTAGGAGTGAAACTTTTAAGTTTATATTTCCCCAAAAATATCTAACAGTCTTACCTCTCTATCATATTCATTTTGATCCATGAGGAAAATCAGTTCATCTTGAAACTTATCTAAATGCCTGTACTATTCTCCTCACCCTTCCCTCCTAGTCCAATTTCTAATAGGGCCTTGGGATTCCAAATGAGGTAACAAAGTGGTACTTACTTATTATGGAAGTCTAACTCCCGCTCCCTCCTCCAAGTGAATCCAACTATGTATACACACACACACACACACACAGACACACACAGATTTATTTATGTACAAACATCATTCAGGCACCCAGAGCATTATTTAAACATGGACTAATTAAATGAAACCATAAAAAAAAAACAGCTAACATTTATTAGCACTTTCTAAAATGGTGGAAGAAAATACATACACATTTGTAACCACAAATGACAACATCTGTGCTATCATTATATGTAAGAGAATAAGTAGAAAGAAACTACTTATTGTGGAAAATGGAAAAAAGACCACTGTCCTCAACTGAAAAAGTTCACTCTGTCTATGAAAGAGAAAGGAAAAGAAAATAATAAAGAGAAGAAATTCATTTTAGTAAGACATTTACAATCTCCTAACAGTATCTCATTCTCTTTCTTGCATAACTTTTCTGTTATTGTCACCTTTGTAATCAAAATAATCCTAGAATGGACATGTTTAATGATTCTTTCAATAATTTTAAAATGTTAATTTTGCATATTTCCTATATCTCCTTTTAATTAACAAAAATTCTTCAGTATAATTCAAACACCTCCCCTTCCCCCAAAAAATAAGAGGAGAAATTTCATACCTGATTTAACAAAAAGCTTTTTCTATTCTTCTTAAAAATTAGCCCAAGAATAGTTTAGTTTTTAATTATAACATTTTTTATCCAAAATTCAATGTCTGAATTTTGAGAATCTAAATAGTTCTTAACACTCATAAATTTCAAGTTTAGGAATTCATTGGCATTATCGTCAATATTAACATGAAGAAATTAATAAAAAGTGAGGGCTTAAATTTTCAAAGCTCTTCTAATGTGGGCATAAAATGCATATTTGAAATTTTAACTTTCATTATAAAGTGTTCAAATTAGGGATCACTTAATATGAAATTACCTGGTGTACTCAGTAATCTATTTCCCCATTTACTTAGTTTTGCCGGTAGACAAAAGCATTCCAAGTATCATTATATTTCAGAGCAATATTCATACCCCAATGATTACTATGAAATTCACTCCAAGTTTCCTTAAGGTTCAAAAGCAGGGAATAATATATAAATATTTACTTTTATCTTAAATATACCATCTTTGTACAGTGCAGCATTTTTAGTTCTCTTAAAAGTCTATGACAAATTATAGTCATTTTAAGGTATTGAGCAAAAATCATGACCTTGAATTTTGGAATAAAATTACTAAGGTAAAAAGGGTTTTAGATATCTTCACAAATTCTAACTCTCATTAAATTCCAGAAAACCTAACTCTCATAAAGAAAGCACTATGCTCACAAACTAAAATTGAATACCAATGAATTAAAATTACTAAGAATGAGAAAGTTGATGGTGAAAAGCACAATAATATTCTAAGAAGAACTTGGTTTATGAAAAGCGAGCATCATATAGTAAAAATACTACTTGATATTCCAAAAAGAGAAACTGATTTACTGATTACATACTGAAAGTTGTCCAGATAAGAACTGTGGAACATCCCTCAACGTGACAGGACTCATGGGAGAGGTAACGGAAATAGAAGGACGATCCATTTTTTGAGATTCAAATGAGCTAGAACCTGAAATGGTAGTTATACATAAAGAATAATAACAATGGCTCTTCATTAGTATTTAATCATCTTCATCATATATCTTTTAAATTATTTTTTAATGTCTACAAAATGTCATTAAATAAACCATTTTCTTAGCCACAATGTTCCGAATATACTTAGAGTGGTTTTATGTGTGTGTGTGTAAGGAAGATTAGCCCTGAGCTAACATCTGTTG
Source organism: Tapirus indicus (assembly GCA_031878705.1). Classification (NCBI taxonomy): domain Eukaryota; kingdom Metazoa; phylum Chordata; class Mammalia; order Perissodactyla; family Tapiridae; genus Tapirus; species Tapirus indicus. Next base: position 34,385,753 of record CM062935.1, read on the forward strand.
CCAATCTTCTCATTTTGCTAAGGATCCATGCCCATCTTCCTCTACTTTATGTGTGGAATGCCTGCCACAGCATGGCTTGATAAGCGGTGCATAGGTCCGCACCCAGGATCTGAACCCACAAACCCTGGCCCACTGAAGCAGAGTCCACAAACTTAACCACTATGCCACCGGGCCAGCCCCAGTGATACCTTTTATAGAATTTAGAAATGGAAAGAATGCTGACTTTATAGTAAGAAATAAGCTCAGTTTTATACATGTTAAGCTTCAAGTAACAGGAAGACACTTAACAGAACATATTCTTTAAATATCCAGGGATGAAAGGACAATGATAGAGCATTTTGATGACGTAAACTTAGGAGTTCATATGGCAATTAAAACCATATGAAGAGAAGAATTTATTGAAGAATTCAGGACAGGGTTAAGAATTGGGCCTTGGAGAAAACTATTCTTCAACATTCAAAGAATAAAGAATTGAATCTAATTTGAGAAAAGACCCCTGTCTCCTTAAGAACAATTTTGGAATTGTAGCCTATGGGCTTCTTATAATAAGATAAAGGTTTCCACACTGCTCACACAATATCTGAGTGATGTAATATAAGTGAATAAAAGTTTTACCTACTTCATAGGCTTGTTGTAAAAACTAAGTGTGATAATGTAGGTTCAACATCAAGCACACTTCCAGGCACTCAATAAAATGGGAGCGATGATGATGATAATATCATTATATATAATGATGATTATTATTATGATACTTGTATCTATTATGTTAGAGTTTCATGGGATCATAATATGATTTTGGATAAAATGATTTAGCACCTAAATCATTTAGCCAAAGGTACTAAATCAAATAGGCCATATGATCATATTTTAAAGTAAAGAGCTATGCCATTCCAAAAGGGTTTCACCTCTCTAGTAAATATTTTTTTTAATTTATACTCATAATTGTAATACAAAAGTAACAAAACATCTATTTTAATAATATATTCACAATTATTGTGTGTATGGAGAATGTGACCGCTTCTCAACACCTTCATTGCTACCACCATGGTCTAAGTTACCATCATCTCACAATAAAAATACTAAAACAATCCTCTCACTGGTTTTTCTCTGCTTTCACTCTTGACTCCATTTAATCTATTTCAACATAGTAGCCAGATTTTAAAACATAAGTCTCACCTCAAAACCATCACATGGAGCTCTTGGTTTCCATCAGAGTAAAAGCCAAAGTCTTTACAGGGGCATATAAAGTCTACGCAATTTGGCTGCCCATTACCTCCTATCCCTCTTCCTACCATTCCCCGCCTTGCTCACTCTGTTGTAACCACACTGGCCTCCTTGCTTTCCCTTAAATGCATCTTGGGCTTTCCTGCCTTAGAGCCATTGCATGGCTGGTCCCTGAGCCAGGAAAGCTTTTCCCCCAGGTAGCCACTCTTTCAAATCTTTGCTCCAATCCCTTCTCAGTGTGGTCTATCCTGATCAACATATTTCAAATTGCAACATACTACTCTCAACCAATCAAGAAACTCGGTTCACTGGAAAAAATTCATTCGCTTAACATCTGAAATAGCACTCAAACACAAGTAATAAAAAGTATTTATGTATTTAACATTATTTAAACTTATACGTCTATTGTTCCATTATTACTCTGATGTTAAATCAGAACTATTATGCCATTTTCAAAAAATATAAATTAGAATATACATAATTATTCACTAGATTGTCCTAAGTATTCCTCCACTTAACTGAGGGTTAGGTTACAAAGTAGCACATATTAAAATCGGGGGGGGGGGGCTGGTCTGGTGGTGTAGTGGCTAAGTTCACACGTCCCGCTTTGGCGGCCCAGGGTTAGCTAGCTGAGATCCCTGTTGGGATCCTGGGCGCAGACCAACTCACCACTCATCAAGCCATGCTGAGGTGTCGTCCCACATAGAAGTAGAAGGACCCACAATTAGGACAAACAACTATATACTGGGGCTTTAGGGAGAAAAAAGAAAAAGAGGAAGACTGGCAACAGATGTTAACTCAGGGCCAATCGTCCTAAAAAAAAGAATCTTCCTACGTTTAAAAAATAAATAAATAAAATCGGGAAATTTTGAGGGGGAGGAGGGTGAAACTTTTGAGAGTGATGGTATGTTCATTATTTTTTATTGTGATCGTTTCACATGTATGTCAAAACTTATCTAATTGTGCATTTTAAATATGTACAGTTCATTGTAGTATACCTTAATAAAGCTATCCAAAGATACATAGTAGTTAAGACAGTGTAATTTAAAAAATTATCTTAATTTATTATACTTTTCTACTTTTTCCCACAATGACATGAAATAATACTAAATTTTTCATCTTTATGTGATCATTTAATAACAAGATTATTATATTTCTTACTTTATATTAATATATAAAACACTTCATTTGACCCCTGATAAATGACATTATTCATAACGTTTTCTTCTAGAATAAATACAACTTACTGGACTCCAGCTGTGCATGTGTGCTATCAGGTATCCTAGGTATATCTCTGAAATGATAGAAAAAGAAAACAACGAATTGTTTCAACAATTAATGCAACTGCTATTTTGATCATTATCGACCTATATTAGAACAGGACAGTGTAAAATGAACAAAACTGTGTATTTAGGAGCATTATATAAATAAGAAACAAACAATCCATAGTACTTTATTGCTAATAAAAGTGTTCTGGGCTAACCCCAACTACTTAAATTGAATTAAAATTCATATGAATTTATAGCAGATTTGTAAAAGCATGTACTTTATTTTCTATGTGCCTCACTAAACAATTATGCATTCTAAAAAATTTCTGTAGTCAATAAAAGTTTTATAGATATATTTTTATTCTATTTTACTCTTTATTTTTACCTGCTGCTTTAAATCAATCACATTAAAATGCAAATACAATATCAACAAAACAAAAATTAAAATATTCAGATTGTGACCAAAGGCTTAAATGTAATAACTCCAGAGAAAAATGTAAACGTGTTTCTTGCTGTGACTTACAAAATTACCCTGAAGCTTCATCTACACCAAAAATATGTACACTTCTTTTTTTGAGATTTTCCAGGAAGGGTAGATATTAATGGTTAGGATCATATAAAGAATTACATAAAAGAATATTTAAGATATTAAATAATAATATGATTAGTGGATCCTTTAACACCAAGATACATATTTGATTAATACACTAAGCTGATACAGTGCAGTTTCACCATATTACAAAACTATGAAATGACAAAATGAAAAATAGGTACAATTTCATATGCCAGATTCATTACTTTTGAAAGGAACATTTCAAAAACTAAGTTACCAACTTAAGTCATTTTCTCCAGCATAAATAGAGATCAAAATAATATAGTCCAATCATTTCCTAAATTAGTGAAAACTGGCATTAGTATTCTACAACAAAGAATCATTTCTATAGCCTCCACCCTAGAATGCTCTTACCCTGAACATACATTTAATAATTCACTGGCAGTTTATATTTTTATTGCTTTTTTAGTTAGAAGTGTATCTTTTACATTGGCTTAGAATACAAGCTTCTATAAAGGCAATACTGCTGTGATATTTAATGAGTAATTCTCATAATATAGGAACAAAGGATTATATTTATTGCCAACTTTTGAAAATTGTCAATTCATTTTGTAACAAATTACAAAAGCCAAAGAGTAATTGGCATTTGCTTATTTTTTGCCTGTTTTCTTAAAGACATTACATTTTTCCTTAAATTGTTCCCTCTATTTGCGAATAGTATGCTGTTAGACCCTCTCCTTCCTATGTTGAAATCTTCATTTTGAAATAAACATGTAAAATTCATAGAATATAGTTGATCCTCATTTTGCAATGTAGAGAACCAATAGTTTATGACACTTGCTTTAAAATAAGTGTTACTATAGTTCCCTTCTACTAATGCTTTTAGCCATCTACTAAGCTATGAAAATAATAAAAACAATAAACACCTAAATATTTCTTCTTCTTTTGTAATAAACTGTAATTCTAGCATGATCAGATAGAGATGTCATGATTTTTGGTGAGGTGTTTTTAGTAAAGGAGAAAAAAGCATTGTCCTCAAAATAATTTATTTTTATAAAGCAATCAGACATTTTTGGATTGCACATTACAAATTGTTTAATAGTAGTCAACTTCATACATGTATGAAACCAACTCACCCAATAGGCCTTGAAACAACAAGCTCCACTTGTGGTTCAGGTTTGGATTCCAGAATGATGTTATATACTTCTTCAAATGTGGCTCCTTGCAATAGCCTTCCATTCCATTCTAACACTTCATCACCTATTGTGTGTGTCAGTAATGATAATCTTAGAAAGAAAAACTAATTCCATAAAACGCACTTGAAACAAAAGCAATCTTAAACTGCAACGAACTCCATAGAATAAAATCACCATTATGGAAAAAGAAACACACTGAAGAATAGCTTCAGTGGCACAAAATTTGATGACCAGGATGATTAGTATATTTCACCCAAAAAGACAAGTGTCAGAGGCAAAATTACATAAATGTTATCTTCTGTGGTTTCTAAGATTTTCCCAGTGATGTCTTGTCCACAAATAGTTGTTAGTTGTTCTTGTTAGGAATGACCTATGTGGCCATTTTGGTGATGTCACTTCTGTCTCTATGATTTCTTAACAGAAATTCTAATTCTAGAAGCTCTCAAGATCAGTTGCCTCTTTGAAGATTTTATGACTGTATTCTAGGTTTCTCAGTATATATGCAGCTGAGCACCTTGTCTAAACTCTCTTGTAAAAAACTTAATACTCAGCATCTTAACAAATTCCTTTCCAAGGCACTCAAGGATCTCTCCAATAGTATCCATTACCAAAGAGATAAGGAGTGATATATTTTAGGAAATATGTATTTATCCATCAAATTTGTTTCCTAAATTATGTTGGAATTTTTTCAAAAGAAATATGAAGGCTTATCAGTAATAAAATAGGTTAATAATATTAGATACAGACTAGGAACATTCATCAGCAAAAAAAATAAGATCAATAAATTTAAAAATATTTTTATCTAATGTGATTCAAGAAATAATAGTTACAACTTTCCATTAATGAATAAAGATCTAATTTAAGTTAAATAACCTCTTTGTTACTGGTCAAATCACTTCTAAACGAGGATAACTTTTCATAACTACTCAAGTTTAACAGTTCAAATGTAAATAATCAAAGATAGAATCCTACCTGGTCTAAGATGTCCTACAGTATCAGCTAAACTTCCTTTTTTCACTTTGGTAATAAATGCACAGAGCCGACCTGATTCAGTCATCTTTCCTCCTACAACCTTTAAAAGAAGAAAGTGTTAAAAAAGGCACATTGTTAAAATGAACATAGTTGAAGATTCAAGTAAAAATAACTAGATAATTTGCAGCTTTTAAAACTATAATTTAATATACTAAAAATAATTTTTTAAATAATATAGTGTTATTATTAGGAACTGAGTACATGTCTCAAGAGTGAATTCTTTACATATTCCAACTGTATTACAATTTAATCCATTATTTGTTGAAAATGTTGCATACCTGAGAAACAACTTAATTTGTCATTTCTATCTTTTATTACCGAATTCTTACTTTTGTCATTTCTAAAAACATGTTATTACACTACTATATAATTATATTAACACTTCTAGTTATAGATTTCAAATATCATAAAAGTATAAATATTTGTTACTTTTACTATAATTATGATATCCTACCAAAATTTCATTAGAAATCTTTTAGTCACATTGATAACGTGCATGATAATGTGGATTTTTTTCCTGAGAAAATTACAAAATTTACTTAATCTCATCAGAATTAATGTAAACTTTAGACCATGTGCATCCCAATTTTTCTATTTTTAAGTTTCTATTAATATATATCTTTCAGAAAAAGAAAAAACAAATGTTACCAATAATGCTATGGAGCCATTTGTGTACCTGTAAGACTGGCCTCTTACAAAATTAATGCTTTGATTCTCATCAACTGCCATTTAATATATATCAACTTTATAGCAAGTTAAGCAAATAATAGTAACTAACTTCATTGACTAAAATAGTTTTTTCTTTTCTAAACCGAGTGAAAGAAATCTGAATTCAAAAATCCTTATCCCATGTATTTATTCCTAAATTGCAGTGAATTACACTCAGTTGTGGTTCAGTTAATATTAAACTATTCCTATGTTTGATTCTGAAAATTAAATGTATGGATATTATGAGCCAATGCCCCTAGGTTAATATTTTAAAACTTTCTTGGCTTGATAAACTATAATTATTATTATTGAAATATTATAGAGTGCCAGGCACTGTACTAAATGTTTGTATATTGCTTTATTTAATCTTATTATAACACTTCAGTAAGTATTATTATCTCCATTGTACAGATGAAGAGTTTAGTTGCCCAATGTCAGGTAGCCAGTAATTGCTGTAACTAGAAATCAAACCAAGATTTCCTAACCTCTATACTACACTGCTCTAACACTATACTGGGCACACCTGGATTTAAATCCCACCGTCATCACCATCTTTGCTACTGTGGGCAAGTTACACTTCTTGGAGCCTATTTCTTATCTGTTGTGAGTGTTAATATGATAGATGCAAAATGCTCAGATAAGTGCCAGCCACATGGCAGCCACCCAATAAAGGTTAGTTGCCCAATTCCATTTACACCCAAACTTTTCTAATACCTCTCACTTACTGTATTCTACAGGACAACTTCTGTAGCAATGGCTTAACTCTAAAACATTTACTCTTTTTTCATTTCAGTTTTTAATTTACCATACAGATACACACAAAAAAACCAAACAGAGCTCTGTTTGGTGTACTTACCAAATAATTGTCTGGTATTTTACAGTAAACTATAAATCAACATTTATGTTAAATCTCCTCAAACATTTTTGAGTTTTCAGACTTCAAACAGCATTTTCTCATTTTCTCTCTCACACATACACACAAATATACACACGACACACATTTTGCTACACTAATACAAAAATTATATCCCTATGTAATACATATATTTTCCAGGTTTGCATATTTAGTAATTGAATAAAACTATGATTTTAATAGAATACAAATAGATATAAAGGACAAACTGTATAGGTAAAATAAGTTTGAGCAATGTATTTAGGATTCAAGTATATTATTCAAGTTATATTTTCCAAAACTATATATACAAGTATTATCGTAGAATAATGGCACCTTCTTAAATAATACTTGGAAAATGAAAAAGGTTTGGATAATGTGTGCAAATATTTGGGAATTCTTGAAAATGAAAAGAAACCTCACTAAATTGGTATGGTAGAAACAGTTATTATATCTTTTGCTTTTCTGACAAATCTGAAAGGAATATAGAGCCAAAATCTCATGTATTTCACCACATACCTTCAAGCCAAGCATTGCTCCTGAATCTCGAGGTACACTTCCATCTTTCAGACGCTTATTTAATAAAATGCGACCAATTAAACGATCTCCATCTTTAGATGGCTGCCACGTCACAGGGTGCTGACATGTTGCATTAACAAACAAAAAAAATCAATATTCTTTTATGACAAATGACCCCTTATTGTACAATCTCTCTAAACTTCAGATTTCTGAAGGGTTATGATTACACAAACCAGTTTGCATTCAAAACATTGATCAAAAGGGCTTAATACATTATGCTTATAACTTTAATTTATAATCTCAAGTTTTTATAAAATCAATTTATTTCAAATTCTTACAGTGCTCTGACATAATACTGAAGTTATATATACAATCCTACAAAATCTGAGAAATCTTGAAAATAGATGCAAACTCTAATTTAATTATATACATACTGGAGATTAATTAAAAATTCACAGGCAGAAAAGAGAGATTGAAATTCTATGCAAGTGAACTCATTTCAAAATGAGAATTTAATCTTCATACACTTTTGGAAGACTTTGAAAGACTTTATTAGAGTAAAAGTTAACAGGTCAAATTATATTAAAACATGAAATTTGAATCTATGATGAGGGCTTTGTTGAAATAGGTTTCTAGATTAAAATTATAAAAAATACACAAGCCCCAATAACTTTCCAATTAAATCTATATGGGAAAAATAAGCCTAATTCAAAGTGAGTATAGGTTACATTTCTGACTTTTTGGAAGTTCATTGATTCTTTCAGGTCTTTGATCTATTTAGTAAATTAATTTTATTAGATAATTCACTGGTATTCATTGTTAAATAACTTTGAAAATATTAGAAGTTTCTCTGTTTCTCAGGGCAGAACCAAGCCCTTTATAACTCATGATACCAATTCCATTATGAATTATATGTCAAATAACAAAGCAAACAATTTGTGTAATCAGTTTCAGTTATCTAAAAGCAACATGCACATCTTCATGCAAAATTTAGCAGGCAAAAGACAAGTTCCAGTCAATCACATCTATATGGCAAAAAGATTTCAAAACTCTCACTGTGCTAAAAGCAAAAATAATAAATACCAAAGCAAATGTCAATGGTTCTAATGCTAATTAATGCTACATTATAATGCTATGACAATAAAACAAAAGAGCGAAATGACAGTGAAAGGGAAAAAAGAAAAACAACATTTTCTGTGCAAACAGACCCAATTATCTCCCTTTTGCCTGGGATTCAACTATTAATAATTTAATTTTCATCCCAAGAAAAATATATGCAAGCAATCAAATAAGCCAATCAAAAAAATTCTTTATATTTGTGATTTATAATAACATTACAAAGTTCTCTCATGCGACCATAGACAAAATATTCCTTCGTTCCTAATTTTTTATTTCATTTATTTTTTTTGGTATGCCGTCAAACAACAAAAACAGCAAAGCAAGAAGTATTTTGGTTTGTTTGTTTTGGTTTTGTTTTTCTTTTCTGCACCTTAAGAAATGCTACATTGACCCTTGAAATGCCCTATCCTTTAATTATGTTCTATTTGAATGAGTGACAGAGAGCAAACGAAGACCAAATGAGCAAGTTAAAAGGCAGGCTCCACGATCTCAGTACCTTATCACTATGGCTATGCTCCTCGTTAAGGGTTGTGCTACTACACGTATCTACCCCAGAGTCCTTAATCTGAGGCTCAGACCATTCCAAATCCTCTTCCAAAGAGTGGCCACCAAAGTACATCATTTTCTTTTGTCTCTCAGACCTGGTGTTAGAGTCCGACAAAACTGCCTGCTCACTAGTTTTTCTTTTTCCCTTTTGACTGTCCCCTACAGGTGCGGGATAAAAAAACAAAAAGATACAAAAAAGAAAACATGCAAAGGTGTAAATAAAAAAAGGAAAAGTGAAATGATAACGGAAATTAAATAGTAAGGCTCCACATGTCTCACCAAAGACATTGGGGATGCCTCACTGCTATGCCAAGACGTATGGTCCAACCAGTTGTAATCCATGTCTCCTGTGAGAGTTAGACAGACAAAGAGTGCAGTAAAGGAGACAGCGAAAGAAAGGACAGACAAAGACATTATAAACATTTTAAACTGTGTGATCCTGTCTGGTTTCAAGAACTTCGTCTGTAGCACTCACTATATACACCAAGAGAAAGTAAGATTCCAAATGAGTAAAATTTATAGAATGCAGAATATAAAGTACATGTACTCTAGACAGACCCTACAGAACAAAAGTCCTGCAAGAAGAGAAAAGGCTAACAATAAACAGGAATAGAAATGAAAAATTATATATTCTGGAAAAGAAACAGACTGTCAGCTATGTCTGTTACTCATGCTATTTTTTTCATGTTAGCCTACAGACATGAGTTTGTTCTCCAAAGATTAAAAAACATTTTAAAAATTAAACAGCGGCTTGCCAATAACCACTATAACAAAAGCTAAGTTAATTAAATTGTTGTTTCTGGTATGTAGTATGATATTCCTTATAAATGCTGAAACCTCCTAAAAAATTTGAGTGGTTAAAAAAAAGAATTGGTTACACAAAAGATTAATTTTGTACAAAAATGACAAAACATATTTATTCAATTTCTACTAGTAAAAATAAAATAAACTTTACTTAAATATGAATTACTTAATATTACTTTGAAACAATTTTTCAACTTTTTTTTAGAAATTGCATTCCCATAAAAAGTAAATTTTCTTTTAAAATAATTTTGTCAGACAACTTTTGTAATTGGCAACTAAGAATGAACATCCATTTCCCAAACTTATGTGCTCCTTATTCACCTTACATTTGAAAAAAGAATTTTTTAGTCTATATGTGCACATATATCTTTTTAAGCTCTATCTGTACTTTCATTTATTTAAAAATATTTACTGAACACCTTCCATTTGCTATGCATTCTGCTAAGCTGTAGTGTAAGGGGTAAAACAATGAGACATAAAACAGAGTGGAGATAAACACAACAAAGAAATCATCAGTGTCACATGGAAGAGTACAAAACACTGAAAGAGTATAACAAGATCTAATTTAAAATTTGGGGTCAGCAAACAGTTCTAAAGAAGTGACATTTAAGATGAGAACTGAAATATGTAGCCTAAAGGACAAGTAAATAGGCAGATGGAAAGAGCGTTCCAGGAAGAAGTAACAACATGGTACCGTGAAAGAACTGATGGAACACGAGCGTCTGAACCAAATAGAATGAGGGAGAATATAATGCTAAATAAGACTGGTGAGGCAGCACAAACCAGGTTAGAGAGGCTTTTTTATGCCATGTTAAACATTACAAATTTCATTCATTGAAGGATTTTAAGCAAGATGGTGACATGAACTGATTTACATTTGTAAGAGATCTAAGTACTAAGTAGAGATTGGGTTGGAGGACATCAAGAGTTAAACGACATTTGCAATAATCCATGAGACAGTTGATTATGGCTTGAACAAAGGTGATGGCAATAGACATGGTAAGAAAAGAGGGAACTGAGAGATGTTTGGGAGGTAGAAATAAGAGTGTTAAGAAAGACTGAAGAGTCAAAGATAACTCCCAGGTTTCTGGGATTAACAACTTAATGGAAGGAAAAACCATTTATGAGAGGGAGAAGACTGGAGGAAGAGACTTTTTATTAAGAAAGGAGTAGGAAGGAATTACTCTATTTCATAGAATCTAAGGTGTCACTGACTGTAAGAGTCATAGATATTAAAATGATAAAAATATGCATCTTAGAATTTATTAAACATGGTGATTGATTTTGGATATATTATTTGAAACACCTATAAGTTATTCGAGTGAGCATATAAGAAATCACTTGGTTAAGTTGTAATAAAGCTTAGAAGGAAGGTCTAAGCTGGACACACAAATTGGGAATTACTAACATATAGACAGGAGTAAGTAGATCATTCAGGAAGAAAGGGTAAAGTAAGATATGAAGAGGATCCAGATTGAATTCTAACATTTAGAGTTTGATTCGAAAAAAAAGAGAGAAGGGGGAGAGAGAGAAAGACTGAGAAAGAGCATGCAGAGAAAGAAAAGAAGCAGGCAGGGAGATGGAGGCCTCCAAACCAAACAGAAGAGAGTTTCCTAAACAGGAGGAGAAATCAACTATATTGAATGATTCCTACACATCAGGTAAGATAGGGAACTGAAAAGTGTGCGTTTGATTTAGCAACACGAAAATCAGGGAAGATGTTAGAAAAAGCATTCTGGGTAGAATGATGAAAATTAAAATCAAACTGAAGTAACTGAAGAGTCAAAGGGAAACAGGAAGTAGAAAAATTGTGTGTAGATGAAGAGTTCACAAAGTGAAATCCCCAAAATAGCATAATCAACATCATCTGGAAACTTGTTAGAAATGCAAATTATTAGGCACCACCCTAGACTTAATTAATCAGCAATTCTGTAGATGAGGCCTAGCAATCTGTTTTAACAAGCCCACCAGGTGATTATGATTTCATTAACGTTTGAGAACCATTGGAAAGAATTCTTTTAAGAAGTTTATTTGTGAAGGATGATGAAGTTGTGCTGACACACACAAAATTCAATTTGTAGAGGGGAAAAAAAAGTCTTTAACCCGTGAACTAAAGAAGTTCTTCCCAATCTTTTTCATGGCACAAATAGACAATTATAATTTTATGGCTACCCAAAAAGCTGAGAGTATTTGTAGCTTAGAAAACCTATAACCCTTTCAAAATACATTATTGTCATGACAAAGCATTGATAAATCTCTGAATTGGGAAAAACATAGTATGGAGACTATAAATGAAAATTCTTGGCTGATTTATGCGAAGTTGTGAGATTTCAGCTCAAAATCCCTCTTCTCCCCCAGGCCTGCAACCTACCAAAAAAGTGGTCATGTAGTTCTTTCCTCTGTAAATAAAGGAAATCAGATGTTTAACCATTGGAAACTAAAGCAAAAGTATTTGACTGACAAAAAAAGTGTCATATATGATGGACACTCAGTAAACATTTGTTGAACGAGTAAAAATTAGTGTTAATATAAGAATTAAATAAGGCAATCAATGTAAAACATATAGAAAATAGTCCTAAATTTCTAGGACTATTAGCATGTAGATAATAATACTTATCACTTAATATTCTTATTTTGTGTAGCTTCAAAGGGCAGAACTAGGATAATAAAATATCCTTCCTTTAGTAGCAGTACAAAAACATATTGCTGGGCTTTCTATTTCTAGAACAAGAAACAGAAGACATAAAAAGAACCAAGTGGAAATTTAAGAACTTTTTGAAAAATAACAAATTGAAAAAGCAAGTTCAACTGCAGAATGGAGAGGACAGAGGGATGACAATGAACTTGAAAAAGAACAGAAATTACCCAATCTGAAAAACAGAGAGAAAATAGACTAAAAAATAAAATAAAATGAACAGAGCCTCAGAGGCTTGAGGGATTATAACAAAAGATTTATGTCATTGCAGTCCCAGAAGGAGAGGAGAAAGAAGATGAGGCTGAAAAAAGTATTTGAAGAAATAATGACTGAACATTTCGCAAATTTACAAAGCATATAAGTTTACTGATTCAAGAAACTAGATAAACCCACAAAGAAATCTGTTCCAAGATACATCATAATCAAACTAAAAATGAAAGACAAACTGTCTTGAAAGCAGCAAGAAAGAAACAAGACCTTACCTAATGGGAAAAAAAAACCAAGTTGAATGACAGTGGATTTCTCATCAGAAACCTTGGAGGGCAGAAGGAAGTGACACAATTATTTTTCAATTGCTGAAATAAAGGAAATGTCAACCCTGAATTCTAAATATGGTAAAACTATCTTTCAGGAATGACTGAAAAATAAAGACATTCTCAGACAAAAGGAAACTAAGAGAATTTGTCACCAGCAGACCTACCCTAAAGGAATCAATAAGGAAGTTCTAAAAACAAAAAAGAAGGAACCTGGAAATATCAAGAAGGAATAAAGAACATGGTAAGCAAAAATATGGGTAAATATACAATAGACTTTCCTTTTCCTCTTGAGTTTTCTAAATTATGTTTGATGTTTGAAGCAAAAAGTATACATTGTCTGATGTGCTTTTCAACATATGTGGAAGAAATATTTAAGATAATTACATTATAAACAGGGAAAGGTAAAAGAACTTAAAGTATGTAAGAATTCTACATTTCACTCTAGTAAAACATGAACACGAGTCAGATGTGATTAAGTTGTGCATATGTAATATATTACTTAGAGCAACCACTGGAAAAAAAATCTTTGCAAAGAAATACACTCAAAAACACTACAAATAAATCAAAATGCAATTTAAAAAAAAATGTTCAAATAACCCATAGGAAGTTGAAAAAAAGAAAATAAGTAAAAAACAGAGGGAACAAAGAGAAAACAAAAAAGAAAATGGTAAACAACAAGAAAATGCTGACCAATATCCCTCATGAATATAGACACAGAAATCCTTAACAAAATATTAGGAAATATAATTCAACAACATATAAAAGAATTATACACTCTGACCAAATGAAGTTTATTGCTGGAGTGCAAGCCTGGTTAAATATTGAAAATCAATCTACCCTATCATATTCACAAATTAAAGGAGAAAAAACACATGATTCTATTCATTGATGCAGAAAAAACTTTCATGATTAAAAAAAAAAAAAAAAACCTCTCAGAAAACAAGCAATAGAGGAGAACTTGCTCAAATAAATCAAGGACATCAACCAAAAACCTACAGCTAAGATCATACTTAATAGTAAAAGGCTGAATGCTTTATATGAAGAGAAATTTCACCAAAAAGGGTATCTTTATTTGTAATAGCCAAAAAAGTGGAAACAACCAAATGTCCTTCAGTGGTAGGTAAACAGTTAAAGGAAAAAAACTATTGATACATAAAATAGATGGACCTCAAGGGCAATATGGTGAATGGGAAAAAAAAAAATCACAAAATGTCACATATCATATGATTTCATTCATATAACATTCTCTAGATGAAAAAATTATAGAGGTTGAGAATAAATCAGGAGTTAGCAGAGGTTAGGGATGGGGAGAGGAAGGTGGTACTATAAAGGAAGATCTTTGTGGTACAGTAGTTCTGTACCTTCGTAATAGCGGTGGTTACATGAATCCATTATCTGTGATAAGATGTCACAGAACTACCTAAACATGTTGCTCTAATGTCAGTTTCCTGGTTTTGATATTGTTATGCAATATCATTGTATTTGTATCGATATTTGTTATAATTATACAAAATGTAACCATTGGAGGAAACAAGGTGAAGAGCACATGAGATTCCTCTGTTCTATTTTTGTAACTTCCTGCAAATCTATAATTATTTCAAAACTAAAAATAACGTGTTGCGGTCTTCATGGGTATTGATCATCCCATCACTGGAAGTATTCAAAGAAAAGGCTGGAATACCACTTGCCAGCATGATGTAGAGAAAATCAGTGCTTCAGTTAGGAAGTTACACTAAAAGCACACTAAATCCTATCCAACTCTGATATTCAATGATTCTATTAGTGCAAGTTAAACATATTTAAATATGAAACCAGATTAAAAATAATCAAAAAATTCACTTATTAGGCTAAGATTTCTCCTTCAATTATCTCTACTATAAAATATACACTAACTCAATAGCGTGTGTTCACATGTGTATGTGTGTGTGTGTTTAATACATAGAGAAAAAAAGCAGATATTCTATTTATTACATTTTTCTATAGTCATTAAATGAATGCAAGAGTTTATTAACTGTTTTATGTCATTGTTTTTCATTACTTTAAGTTAATAAAGTCTTTGCAATTAAATCACATACTATACAAAGCTATTCTTCAACAATCTCATTTTTAATTTAACCATGTTTATAAAGCCACAGCATGTTACAATAGAAAGAGGTTTATAGAAGGAGCCACAAAATGTATGTTAAAGTATTGGCTCCACTTATTATTAATTTTATGACTTGGGCAAGTCACGTAATACATTAGGCCTCATTTACTCATCTGTATAAAAAGAGATTAATCGAAATATTTCACAGACTGTTGAGAGATTTAAATAAGATAATGGTCATAAAAGTGCTTTGCAAATTGTAAAATCATCCCAGTGTTCACAGTATCATCATCATCTTCATCATTTTTAAAATAATCATAACTTTCATTCTAAATCTCTCACCAGATGTGCAAGAGAAGACATCTTGAACCCTCCAGAACAGCCCATCTTACCAGTTAAATTCCACCAATTAATCTTAACAATACCATATGTAGAAGAAAAATTACCTAGCTGAACCCTGCCTGAATTCCATACTCACAAAATCATGAGAAAAGGAATTCTGGCTTAGTGGCATGAGTGTCAACTAGTTCTCTTCACAAAAACCAAGTACAAGCCTGGATGAAATGGTCAAAAACAATAATTGCATGGCTGTGGAAAGCAAACAAAGGCACATAAAAATTGAGACAAAATGCTAAAGCTTCAGATAGAAACAACAGAAGTCTGTTATCTTCTCATCTGGGGTTGCTCCCATAATCCCCTTCTGTCACAGTACAAACGAGGTAAGGGGTCTACAGAAAGGATCAACAGTTTTAGCGTGCAGATCTGGCTGAGAAAACCAACAGCTTTGCTACCAGCAGTTTTGCTACTTGATTTGGGGTGGGGGTGAAAACCCATGGCTTTGTCAGCTAGAAGAGGCAAACTCAATAGGAAATAAAGAGAGAAAACCAGCAGTTTTGCTAGCGAAGAACTGCAGTCCCACATAGGATGAATGGCAGACTATCCAGAAATTTGACAGGGAGAGCTTGGAAATGAAAGACCCACAGAAAAAAGCTAGATAAACTCTCCACACATATCAACCTGACTAGGAAACTATACCATGTTCAGGGGAGATCCTGAGACAGCCTTGTAGAAAGTAAAACCCAAGAGTGACTTGAGAACTGGATGAACTTTGAATGTGTCCCCACACTACACACAGATTGATTGGCAGAGGGTGGAAACTTTACAAGCTCAAAATATTTGAGCACAATTTCTGCCCAAATCATTGGCTGACAATTAGGCTATGCAGACACAGGAGTGACTCATAGAACGGTAGATATATACATATTTGAATAAAACAAACTGAGTGGATATATAAGGGTTGGAGATATACCATAGGAGAGGACAGATTCCACACTTTATGTCCAGGTAAGTTACTAAAAAAGAAAAGAAAGAAAAAGAAAAGAGGAAGAGAAGACAAGACAATCCTCTGGAAAATAAGTAAGAAACCAGAGCTATAACAATATGTCATCTAAAATGTCCAGTTTTTAACCAAAATTATGACACATGCAAAGAAAAAGGAAAATGTGACCCATAACCAGGAAAAACAAGCAGTCTTCTGATTCTGAGTGAACCCAGATGTTGGATTTAGCAGCTATTATAAAGATTTTAAAGTGGCTATTATAAATATGTTCAAATAATGAACAAAACCATGTCAAAGAATTACAGGAAAATATGATGCCAATAACAATAAATAGAGATTCTCAATAGAGAAATAAAACTATAAATGGTAAGAAATGACAATTCTAGAGTTGAAAAATACAATAGCCAAAATGAAACATTCACTACATTAACACCACAGCAGATTTGAGATGGCAGACAAAACAATCAGTGTACTCTACAGACAGCAGAGAAAATTATCCACTCTGAAGAACAGAGAGAAAAAATACTGAAAAAAAAAAATGAAAAGAACCTCAGAGACATGGAAGAAAATATCAAGCATATGAACACAAACATAATGGGATTCCTGGGAGAAAAAAGAGTCAAGAAAAGTGGTTGAAGAAATAATGGCTGAAAGCTTCTCAAATGTAAGAAAAAACATTAATCTACAGATTCAAGAAGCTCAATGATCCCTGTGTAGAATATATACAAGAGACCTCAACCTAGACACATGATAGTCAAACTGAAATCCAAAGACAAAGAGAATATATTGAAAACAGCAAGAGGTAAGATTCTTATCTCCAGAAAAAAATGGAATGACATATACAAAGTGTTGAAAGAGGGAAAAAATAAACTGTCAACCAAGAATTCTATATCCAAAGAAATTATCCTCCAAAAATTAAGGTCAAATAAAAAGATTTCCCAGATTAAAACAAAACCAAACTGTTTTCCCAGATTAAAACAAAACAAAAACTGAGACCTAAGTCTGGCACACCACAGGATCCAAGTACCTAGCTTAGTGGTGGCTACAACTGGCTCCTCAAATTTGCAGAATCAAATGAATAAAAAGGTATTTAATTTATTGTCATTCATAACATTATTTCTCTGGGAAAATGCAGCTAAAGTTCAAAATTAGAAACATATTTCTTCTTTCCTCAGTAAAAGTTGGAGAGTTGCCCACTTCTACTATCTCAAGAATAGGATATGAGACCCAAACTCTAAGTTAATCAAATAAAAGCCGTAATTACAAAGCAAAGGTCAGTAGTCCCATGAGAAATATATTTTTTCTTTAAAAAATTCCTAATATATACAGAGCAGGATGTGCTTCAAGTGGCTTGTACAATCATCAGTAGGAGTAATTTAGTGCAGGTGGGCAAACGGTTGACAACATGACTAATGTAATTAAAGTAAAAAAAAGTTGGGTTATAATATTAAAATATATTGAATAAGAAAAAGTATAGTGTCTACAGTACATCAATTAGCCACTGAATATCATCTCTAGACCTTTCTCCAGGTCTAAAGGAGATAAGGGAGGCAGGACACACAAGCATCAAGTGAGTCAAAATTCTAATATAAGGGAGTAGCTTTAAAACATTTTTGGCCATGATCCATAGTAAAAAATTTATGTTTTACATTGTGAGCCTATAGAATACCACATAACACTAAAAAAAATGTTTTATAGATCAATTACCCTTATTCTGTGTGCTTCACTCTGATATTTTCTACTCTATCCTATTCCTGTCTTCCTCTTTTTTTTTTAATACTGGTCATGACTCTCTCAATTGGTTCTGAAAGCGAGGACTGAAGGAGAATAAGTGGAGGGGCAAGAGATGGAGGGTGGGAGGTAGTGATGGGGGACTTTGCTCACAAGGGATATTTGGTGTTGTCTGAAGATATTTTAGGTTGTCACAACTGGGAGTGGGAATGCTACTAGCATCTACTGGTAGAGGCCAAGGATGCTACTGAATACCTTATAATACATGAGATAGTCCCACAAAATAAACAACCATCTAGCCCCAAATGTCAATAGTGCTGAGACTGAGAAACCTGTTCTAGATTATTTAATAAGGAAATCATAGATAAAATTGGAAAGTCAATAGTACTTTTTAAAACTTACGAAAAAATATATTTTAAACTTTGAGATATCCAACATTTAAATTTAGAGATATGACATCAGCAGTCTAAGACTTATTTCCTTCCATAATCCAGACAAAATAAGAAAAAGTCAGTTTGCAATTTTCTAACCCAACACAAAATATTGGCAAGCGATCAGTATACCACTGTATAAGGCAAACTCCATCATACTGAGTTAAGAGATAAGTGTTACAAAACATACAAATCACCCAAAATCAGTGAAGATGACCAACGCCTCTCTCCTCTGAAGTCCTATAGTACCTATAGTACAATGGGCTAGTTATTTTAGACTCTCTATTTCTTGAGGGTAAAAAGAATGTCTTATTGATCTCTATATTTTCCTCTAGGTCCAATCCAACACCTTGCAAATAATAGACACTAAAAAAGTATTTGGCAGAATAAGGAGTAAATGGGTGTCTATTATTTAGTGAGACATTGGATCGGATCTCAAAATTATATTTCAACATGTTAAAAAGTATATTCTTCTTAGCCTGGAAATACAAGCCTACTTCAGCATCAGGCAGATCCTAGAATAGGTGAAACCTACCAAATGACCACAATCCATGTGACCATGACTATACTTTCATTCAAATCTCTTTAAAGTTGTCTTGTAGAAGTGTTGACTATCCTTGACTATCACAGAACATTAAACAAGTAATCTTAAAAAATTGTAATACCTACTGTTTGACAAGTATATATATATAGATAGATAGATAGATCCCTACAATTACCAAACAGTGAACATACTATTATAATTACAGACAAGGAAACAGACCTAGAGTGGTTAAATAGGTAGGACAAGATCATGCAGTTAGTAAATGACATTCAGGATTTGAGCTCTTCTTTGATTCTAAAACCCATGCTCTTCCCATAAAAACTCCCTGTTACTGTTACATAAATAATGGTCCAGTCACTCATAGACTGTGTTATCAGCATCATTTAACAGAACATAGTGAGTGAAATGACATCTACTATAAATCTGGGCGAAATTCTGTATATTTAAAACAATAAGATCTATCCAAATGTATAAGAAAAGAGCCAAAGCCACCAAAGCACCAATTAAGCTGAGGATTAAAAAAAAAAAAAAAAAGACTAGCCAATAGGACAACAGAGAAAAAAAATTTAAGTAGAATAAACTATAAGCTTGCTGTGGATTATCAATGGAATTTTATTGTTTAAACATCAGGAAAGATGCTGCTATGTAGTAGAAGCTATAATATAACATACAAGGGCCTGCAAAGAATCCTTCTGCAATGATAACGTTGTCTGGTGCTATTTATACAGTGTTGGTTAACACTTGAGACTACTTGATCCAAACTTGCTTTTTGCAAATTTTTGAAAGGTTGCATACAAGAATGAAAAGGGACAGAAAAGTAAAGATAATGAGAAAGATGTCTCAGTTGCAAAACACACTCTTTGAAGTTATTTAGCCTAGGGATAATAAAGCAAAGGGATTTCTAAAAGTTGGTTGATTCTCATCAGAATGACGTATCCACATATAAATATACAGGAAAAAATGCCACTAATAAAACTTCTTTCATTATTAGGAAGAATTTTCAAACATTAGTTAACTATCAAGGATGGCTATGAGTCACAATATTAAATGTCTTTAAAAGTAGCTTACTCCCAAATCAGATTGAATACTTTCTCCACAAATAATCAAAAATGCTATTCTAATGATGAAAAGTCAAGATATGACACAATTTAATGTCTTTTCCGTATTATTCTAGTCTCTCAAAAGCAACTTCTCCTTACTGAATACTACTATTGGGGGTAATATCAAACAGGAAAGGGTTGTTTTATTTAGATTTCTTCCTCCAAAGCTGAATTAAATTATGATTGTCCACTGGAAATACATGTTGGCAGAAACTATACTCTGTGAAACAAAGTACTAGATAGATGAGAAGGAGGAACATCTCTAAGAGTGTCTACTAGGAGTTCAAGTTAGGGGAGAATACAGACGTGAGTGACATGTAGTTTCTTTCTATATTTGATCAATGTTTTAGTTCTGCTAAATAGTATTACATAGGATTTTTAATATAACTCATATATAGTTTTTTATTTATGTGAGATTTTTATAAGTGTATACTTCAAAATCCTGAAACAAAGTATAGCCCTTGGAAGGAAACAAAGCATACACATAAAAAGCTTTCAAGCAATGGTTTGATGCATTTCTAGGGTTTTTTTACATCTTTCTGTGGTAAAAGTGAAGGCATTACTTTAGCAAAGAATAATAGATGTAATAGAATCTAAACCAAACCACTAAGGATAACAAAACTATGTTTCTCTAATATTTTAGTATTATGATACACTCAGGCAAATATGGAAAATGACCAAACTGAAGATTATTAAATATACTTAAGGAAGTATTACAGCTTCTAGGAAATAAATTTTCCATATGCTCCACAATAAAATTAAGATCTACAGTTTCTCTTTATAATTTTTATATTTTAATAAATACAATTTTCTTATTATTTATAATTTAAATGCAACTTATATGAAATAGGGCTCTAACTTGATTTTCTTTTAACTGTATACACATTTTCCCCAAGCCATTTGTGAAATAATTTATCTCTTCCTCCTTGGTTTGTGGTGCTTTCTATGTTTTTACAATTTACTTGTTTTAATATGCCACTTCGGCATAAGGATTATTTTGAGCTGAAGGCAACTGAGAAGAAGCAGATACAATAAAAGGTCTCTGCCCTCCTCCTATTTGCCTGAAAACAGGATAGAAATTTGTAAAGGTGCCCCCCCCACCACCAGGAAGGACAGAAGTTAATTATTCTGTATCAGCCCAGAGAACGCTCCAGAGGAGGGTACACAACAAACTTGACTAGCTGGCCCTTATCTTCCATTAGTTCCCCTATGCATTTACCTTCCCACAATTTGCCGCCCTACAAACTTACAGTCCTTTGCCTTTGTCTTGTCTTCTCTCTAAAAAGTTATTGTTCTCTTGTTAAAATGCTAAATAAGCCCAAATTCTAACCACTCCTTTGAGTTTCTCACAGCTGAGTGCTCCCATATGTATTCACAATGCACATGATAATAAACTTCCGTTTGTATTTCTCTTGTTAATCTGTCTTTTGTCAGTCTAATGTACAGGGCCCCAGCCAATGAATCTAAAATGCACAGAAAGAAAAAAATAGTTACACTTTTCCTTCTCTATACCTTCCAGATTAATTTTAGAAATAGGATACTCCAAGGAATCAATTGGGATTATGATTAGAATGTTATTAACTCCAAGAGATTGTTTGGTAAGAACCCGCATCTTTATAGTATTTAGCCTTCTCAATCAGGAACGTGAAATGAATCTCTAACTCACATCTTCCTTTATGTTACTCAGTAAAGTTTTGTAGCTTTCTTCACGTAGGCCCCCTCATTTCTTATTAGCTATTTTGAAATCACATTTTCTGGTTTTAGTTCAGAATAGGAACTGTCTTTTATTTGTATTATCTAACCAATTATTTTTGGTACAATATAAAATGATCCTATATTAATTTCATATCTAGCTGCCTTCTTGAATGCCTTTATTGATTCCTGTTGATTCTTAGGAACAAGAAATCTATTATTCATCAAATGGTGTCTGAAAATTATGTGTGGGTGGTGGGGTTGGTACAAAGGATTCATGTTAGATACTCACCTGTTGGGTATATTTTGACATACACCAAAATAAATTCCAGAAAGATTAAAAAGTTAAACGTTAAAAAAACAAATAATAAAAACATGGGAAATACACAGTTAAATATTTAACTGATTTGGGGATGAATAAAGAGCTTCTAAGGATAAAAGGAATGGAAAAAATCACCAAAGATGCAAAGACTTAGCTATATTAAATTCAATAGTTCCAAATGACCAAAGAAAATTAGTAGATAAACATCAAAATGGGAAATATATTTGGAACAGATGACAGTTAAATAGGTAAAATCTTAACGGTATAAAAAGCTCAAACATCAATAAGAGAAAAAACTAATTAACACCGAGTAGGAACATGGGCAGACGAAATAAAAGGAATGAACAGATAATTCATATAAAAAAGATATCAAACACCAATAAACATACAAAACATTCAACTTCACAATTAAATTCAAATCAAAATGACAAAGAGATAGTATGTTTTGTGGCCTATTCAACCAACAAAGATTTAGAGCATCAAGGCTGAAAGCTCAAGCACATCTGACAGGAGTGTGGAGTGTTATAATCTCTCCGGAAGGCAGGTTGGTAATCTGAATCCAAAGTCATCAGGTGATGCAAGAAAATTTTCAGAAACAAAGGAAAAAACAATTCTAAGAAAATCAGTAGACTTTTTTCTACCTGAACAACAGAAGATATTCACTTTCATAACTTGAAATTTCTTCACACAACCAGCACCATTAAAAAACTTTTAAAATAAAGGTAGTAATATCTAACTATTAAATGTTTACTCAGAAATACAACCTAAAAGAAAACCCTCATTTAATCAATTACAGGGAAGTGTGTGATTAGAATATAGTGCTTACCTTTTTCACTTACACTCTCACTTTCAATCTCAACATCATCACAACTTGTATATTCAGGTGTGGAAGCCAATTCCTCCTCTGAACTGCTCAATGAAACCTGGCGCATTTTACCTCCTTTCTTTGATTTATGAGGCTTTGGTGGTGGAGGTCTCACTGACTCTGACTGATCAGAACTGAGAGAATCATTCCTTAACATTGTTTCCATCTTTTCCCGTTTCGTTTTCCTCACAGCCGAGCTAGGATCTAAGTGGTGTTGTTTCCTTAGTGAGTCAGCACGTCTCATGTCTGGTCTATCAGTGGGTATTGGGCTTCTCCGGGGGGTAGGAGGACTATGGTTTGTGGTCCTTTGTGGGTAAGAACTTGGTCCCTGAGCCTCTCGAGTTCTTTCCATTGAATAAGATCGCTGATTTTCCAAGGCAGCTCTACGTTCAGATATAGATCTTTGCCTTGATGGCCGTTCCATCCTTAGCATAGAAATTCTGGAATCTTCCAGTTCAGCATTTGCCAAAGAAACATCACTATGCCTTCTCTCATGCCTTGCTCGAGACACTTCGGCATGAATACGCATTTGTTCTTCATAAGGCTGTGGCTTTACAGGATAACGGGCCAAATTCGGATCACTTCGATAGCGTGCCTGGTATTCCTCCTCTCTCCTTTGTCTTTCATATTCATCTCTGCTCTCCACATCCTCATCATCTACAGAATATTCTTTGGAATGCCTATGACTTCTCCTGTTGGAGTCCCTATAATTTATATGATCAGATTCTTCATAAAACTGAGGTTCACGTTGAGACCTCCTATCAGCATAATCTGATGGAGATCTAGGCATTGCACTATCTGAAGTAGCATACTGTGAATATTCCTCTCTTTCTTCCCTTTGGTCGTATCTTCTATTATGATCTCTGGACACTGATGGACTTCTTTTCCTAAGTAACCAAAGAAAAAGAATAATGAGAAGAGCAACATTTAAACAAGTCTACATTTTATTGATTCAGTGGTGGGTTGATTGATAAATTCAAATAGCTCTTTGGCTTCTTCTTTAAATTTCATTTTAAAGTCATGCCATAACAAAAGTTTTACTCAAAGTTTTATTTTATTCAGTTCAAATAGGAAATTTAAAAGGTACTTTTGATATGGTTATTAAATGTCTGGCTCACTACATATGGAATATAGTTATGCACTGAAATTAGATAATCAACATCATACTCTGCTGCTACAAAATAGCCTTTATTGTAATTTCTTTGCTTGGCTTAATACACTTCAGCTTATCTCCCAACTGTTATTCATGAGCTTAGAAAAATTCCACCTTCCATTTTCTCTATTCCTGACAGGTTGATATGAAAGTTACTTGAAAACATAATAAAGCCAGACTGACTTGGCTCAAGAGTTGAATACTTTCTGACTAAAATTAAGTGTTGGCTGTTAACAATCATTTTTCATTCATCATCTACCTATAATACTCCTGGTATTAGTTCATCTAAATCTTTATCTTAACATTATATCTCCAATCCTTACTGCTCTAACTTGAGATAAGCAATTTAAATAAATACCAACAATAATGATTTATTCATCACAAAAAGAAGAAAGTCTTTCTAGAAGTCAGAAAGGACTGCTATTTTTAGTCCATCTTCATTAAGTTAAGGCCTCCTCGATGACACTTCTCTTCTTTGTCTTCACATCTGACCCTTCATATTTCCTTATAGCCTCAGAGGAAGAGACTGTATATTAAGTTCTCAACGTATCCCTCTATCACTGGTACAACCCAGTGGACCTTGCAAGCACACCTAATACTCTTTGTCAACAAAATATTCACTGTCCTCTTCTCTGGCACAAACTCAGATAATGTGAACCACTAGCCATGAGAAGCAACAGGACTGGAATCCTGAAGATGACAGAAAAGGTTTAGAATAACTGTTATGGGGATTTTGCAAGGACACATGAACAGGAGATAATGAAAGAGTGGGGTCAGTTGAAGTTAAAGATGACCAAGATTAGACAGCTCAGTTGTGAATTTCTTAGGCAATATTTTTTTTTTTTTTTGCCCAAAATCAAGAGAAGAGAAAGGATACATGTGGAATGACCCAACCCAGCAACATCATCATTCACCTCTAAAGTCTCCTGTGTGTCACCAAATCCATTTCCCTCATATCTGGAATACAGTCTAACAATGTATCAATTAGGGTTTGTTAAGAAAAACAGATGTCACTCTAGGTTTTCCGGGTATGAAGGGTTTTAATACAGGAATCAAAAGCTACACAACTGTTGAACCAGCTAAGTAGTGAAGGCCAGAGAACTTAATGCTGCTGTTCTTAGCCTAAAGAACCAAAGACAAGGATTCTCAGTATGGTCACTAGGAAGCTGCTGTGAATCTCAAGAGTCTTTGGGAATTTGCCATCAATTATCTCAGCTGCCTATAGCATTAGGGTAGTCATTACCAGAAGCTTGCCCAGGAGACACTAAGACTTTCATATCTGCCTCTCTGCCTGCCAACAACTGCTGCTTGACAATAATGGCTTCTGTAACTCTTCCACCTTTCAAATCTCACACAAGTGCATTGCCAAGCTAGACTCTAAACTAGAACCATAAAAGGAAAAGTAATGCAGTAAATGAAGGAACTATTCTGTTCCCCTAAATGTTTTATGATTAAGCAGGTGGATTTTTTTTTACACTTTTATCATTACATTTACATATAAAACATTTAGGACTTAATTCAAATCTTTTAGGTAACAATTGTTACATAGACTCCTACAGTTTAAAATACACAAGCAAAACAGAGCACTAAAAATAAATCTTATAGTATTAACCTAGATAACATCCTACATATGTCTGTTATACATAATTTATTTTACATTTTTGTCATTATTTTTATATACATGACTAAAGAAAAAAATATTTTGACATGGTAGTAATGCATCATGAAAAGACCAGGACAGTTAAAGGATCTGGATTTCTTAGTCCTACTTTTGCTGTTAACCAGTTAGTTGGCTCTATATAGCCATTTAATCCTTGAGGATCTGTGCTTTAAAGTGAGAGACATAGATTATACATATTAATCCATATATTATTTTAACAAGTATCTATTAGGTAAGAACTAAATGTCACACACCATAATATAGACTAGGAATACAGAAATGAGTAAGAGAGAACCCTTGATTTTAAAGAAGCTGAATGATTCTAAAATCCTCTTTCACTTCTTAGGGACAAGGATCTTATAATATTGGTACCACAAGTTCATCAAGTTAATATGCCTGAATGAAAGCTTAAAGCATAGCAAAAAATAATGATACTCCTGTTAAAACATAATTAACTGACTGGTACCAATTTTCAACATACTCACATCTCATCTCATTAACTGGCTACTAATATCTACTTTACTGTACAAAAAAAAAAAAAATACCAAGATAAATGAGAATGAATCTCTCTAGGGAACTCTAAAGAATAAGCAATTAAATCAGTTCCTCCTCAAACTGACCATCTAACCTCTATTAGATGCAGACTTTATTTTAGGAATTCAAATACCTTTTGGTATGTTAAAAATGATACAACAACTTTTTCCAGTCTCAGTTAATAAATATATTTTTCTCTAAAATGATAAAGCTATTCATAAACTTAATTTAATATCAAGAAATTGAAACTGTTCCAAGAGTCAGATTCTAGTGTTTCTCAGATTTATATGGTACATAAGAAAACAACTTTTTAAAACTTCATTCAGAGATTGTTTAATTAAATAAATTCTAATTTCCCTAAAATTCAGAGTGTACTGAATAGAAATTTTATAGCTAGTAATAAGTATATAAATTTTGGAAACATAAAAAGGAAGTAAAACGTGATTTGTTAGATGAAAGCAGTATTACCTCATTCCCATAGACCAGTAAGACAGCTCATCAGCTGAAGCTCACTTTTGTGCCTTTGTATTTTCCCACATAATATTACTCATACTACTTACAATTATCTAGTTAGTGTTCTGTACTGCCCCAGCAGACTTTAAATTCTAAGTCAGAAAGGACTGTGTCTAATATACCTTTGTAGCTCTAGTATTTATTCATTCATTCAAAAATATTTATTTAGGGTTTACTATGCCAGATATGATTTTGTTTGCTGGGAATACAACAGAGAACAGACACATAAGGTCCTTGACCTCAAGAAGCTTTCCTTCTAGTAAGGGAGACAGACAGTAAACATATAAACAAATAAATTAAGGTAATTTCATATAGTGATAAGTAGTATGAAAGAAAATTGAAACGGTAAAATTACGAAAAGTGGCTGAGGAAACCTACTTTTGATAAGGAAGGTCTTTCTGAAAGGGGACATCTGAACTGAGACCTGAATAATGTAGTCACATGGAATGTAGCCCATTTGTATAAAATATACAACAGAGGAAATATTTTTGGTATTCTCATTGTCACTATTCTTTTCTTTCTTTCTTGTCTTTCTTTCTTTCTTTA
The DNA here is from genome assembly GCA_031878705.1 of Tapirus indicus. Classification (NCBI taxonomy): domain Eukaryota; kingdom Metazoa; phylum Chordata; class Mammalia; order Perissodactyla; family Tapiridae; genus Tapirus; species Tapirus indicus. The sequence continues at coordinate 34,413,361 of CM062935.1, forward strand.
CTCAAAGCTATTTTATAAAATATAAATCTACTGAATTCTTAATTGTTGTTTTATTAAATCAAGGATTTTCCAAGGTAGCTCCTCTCTAGAACCCACGTAAAAGCAGTCCACTAAGCCTTTTTCACATACCTCTCCCTTTCAAAAGATTTCACGATCCCAAACTGGGTAAATTCCAATTCCCCATTATACTTAATCTCAGCTGGGAGTCAAAAGAAAAACAAGCAGATGAAATCAGAATGGATGGATACTAGTTTTATAATATTATCAAAAATACTTACATGCCTTAAGATTGTTAATAGAAACTAATCTCTAAAATGTGAAACTTAAGGCCATACAGAAAGTGAAGTAAAAAATTTCAGAAAATTTTAAGGGAGAAACTGGATATTTTGAATGCAGTTCAAACTAACAATGGCCTTCATCCTCACTGCACTTCTTTCCTAGGTGATCTTATTCATTTCTATCCAGGAATGTCTATAATACTCTTTAAAATGTTAAGTTTCATGCGGACCAGCATGGATCTAAGGAGGCTGGCACACAGTAGGTGCTCAATAAACATCTGTTGAATTAAAGAACTTATTAGTTCTCCTTTAGATTACCTCTACTTTTCACGGCTTGCTCTTTTCTTCTATACTCAAACCCACTGATTTGCTAAAATAGTCTAGTCCTTATCTTTCCCCGACTGCTCCCATGGCAGTAATAGCACCTTAAGTGAAAGGAAGGAACTACTTGTATTAGTAGTATAATTTAGCTCTATTATATGTTAATTTGGCTTTTGTTGTAGGGCTTTAGAATACAACTATTGTTTACAAAATGATTTCTTTGACAAAATGTATTTTGAGTGTCAATCATTTTACAAATAAACATTTAGAACAAAACCTCTTTGTAAATTAGGGATTTCTAGTAATGTATTTAACATCACACTGGGTATTACAGGACAGAGGTGGGGGGGACAAAAGAAACACTTCATTCCCTGAGGAATCAACATAAATTTTTGAAAGTAAGTAGGGTATAAATAAAGTTAATATAGTGAGCCTTTAATACACTGGAAATATATTCTATTTTATTGATAAATAAGAATATTTATTTATTATAGACTTCAGTTGCAGAAGAAAGTCTATTATTAGTTAGTCCTTAGCAAGCCATATAAGTGCTTTTTAAAAATCATACCTTAGGAAAATCAAATTCAATATTAAATCCAGCAATTACTTTGTTCTAGAGATTATGAAATTTGCCTAAAGCATGTGAATCATACCATAGATGCTGATTTGTACTGGATTTAAGTAAAAATAGAACAGTGGTCATGATTTCTGAAATTGGGATGACTATTGTCATTGTTACTTAACATGGAATTAGGTTTTTAAAAACACACTTTAAGGTATAGTACTTATAGTATATTAAAGCTATGCTAAAAGCAAGGCAAGATTTTATTAAGAATACTCTTACCAAACAATGAAGAATCTGCTATCAATTACTCCAAAATATTAAAATATTCTGTCAAAACGATTTTTACCAACTATATCACGAATTATTTCATATATACTCTCCTTTAAATTAAAGTTGCAATATTTCTTAGACACTATATTTTTTCAGGAACTGAAGAAAATCCATGAAAATCCAAGTACTATATCTCTAATCTCTATCTTCACTACTGGCCTTTATAAGCAAGCCTTAGCATTTATTATTATCAAGTGGAAAACATTTAATACATAAAAGAATATAATGATAATTTGTACACTTCTCTACTCTAAACAATCACAAAGCATTCAACAGTACTTAACCCATAAGTTACAATTCAAAAGAATGGAGCAATTCATCTAAGATGTTGTATTTCACCTAATCCTTCCAAGACTGAGAAATTCAGAGGCAGAATCCAAAATTATGCCTTTCTTTAGAATAAAATGTACTGTGACATTATACAGTGCCTTAATTTTTACTCCTATACCTCAATCAATCCCTATTTCTGATATAACAATATCAGCATATATTCATATTCACTTTATATTTACCTAATATCTGTTCATCTTACTTCCTTTTATTGAAACCTAGGTTGTTAACAATCATTTTCTCTTTCACCATATTATAGTGGTCTTAACTGGAACCAGTTTATAAAAACTCACATACAGAAATATCCTAAATCTACTTCAATCAGTAGCATTTCTGTTCATTGCTTATAATTTTTTGTCATATGGACTAACTACTCAATCTGTTTCTAAATATTCTAACTGTATATTCATACCTGATACTCCATTATAAATATCATTCTAATTAGGCATAAGAGTTTGAGTAAGAAACTACCAATTAGTCTCTTTAAAATTCCGTGTCTAAAAATCAAACTGACTGATAGGAAAACTCCAAACAAAAATATTTTTCCCAATTAAAGTCACTTTCAACAATTTCCCAAAGGCAGTCTCAATTTATATGTTGCATATTAATTCATCATGTTTTTACCATAGTTTCTATTTTAATATTTACAACCTTTACCATCCTATGTGGTTTGTGTTATTATACCACTTACAATACTGACCACATGTACTATAAAATAATCATCAAGTCTCTGAAAATATAACCCAGTAAACATTTGAAAACTTTTATAAGGACAGTAAAAGGCAATACGGAAACTTAAGTTTTAATATTCACATATTTTTAACTCTTAAGACCCATGCAATTTTTAAGAATCATGACATTGAAAGTAGAGTGAAGAATTTAAAGACAACTAATTCTATAAATTCAAATTTTATGTTATTACAATTAAGCACTACTTATATGAAAATCTTTTACTCATAATCTTTATTATTAGAGATAATTAAATAATTGTCATTTTATAAATTCTTTTAAATAGAAATGACACTTGAATAATCAATAACCTGAAAAAAAAACCCTCCATCTTTTTAAAAGCTTTATAAAGCATGAATATTGCTAAATAAATTTAAATGACACTTCATTAATTCAATTACACAATGCTAACCGTATAGTTTAAACATAACACTGCAAACAAATTTGAAGCTGTTAAGACACATTAAGTCAAGGATTTAACAGAAGTATACGATCCTGTAAAACATGAAATATAGAGATTCCATTCCTATAACTCCTACAAAAAGCTTTTAACAAATCAAACAATTTATATACATCAAAAAAATTAAAAAGGCCAATCTTTTTTAAAATATCACAATATTTAACACATTTTTATAGCTTTACCTTTTGCTCAAACAATGCACATCTGTCGAGCATGAAGCATCATGTTGACAAAAATACATCAACACTGTGCCAGGCAGTGCTTTCATTTAATCCTTCTAGCTTTAGCAAAATCATAGGAGCTATCCTTAATCAGATGATTTGAAAGTCTCTACTTGCTTATAATCATTTTATTTCAAAACTCAGTTACTAAAAAGTTACACATAAAACAACACTCATTCACGGATGGAGTCATAAAATCCCCTAGTGACAGTACTGTTAAGAAAAAGTTATTCTTTAATGCTGTTACTATGTGGCTGTATATAGCTCCAGGTCAAGTAAGAATGTACCCTGTAAGGAGGATTATGGTACTTAGCTGATTAGTGCTTCACAGTACTGAACACCAAATGCATCCTACATCCAAGGCATTTCTGGGCACTATACTTAAAACGGACAGATTCAGAAATTTGTAAACCACTTTCTCCTACATGAATTACAGTATTTCTAAAACAACAAAATTCATTGTGCTTGTTACTGATAAGTCTACTGTACTGCTTTCACAATGGAATATATAGTGATAATAAAACATGATGGTTTAACAGTTCTATTCTATAATATCTTTTCAATTATTCAATAACAAGTTTCTTAATCTTTACTAAAAAGAGAATGCTTCCCCAAAGGTGTAATGGACAGGAAATAGCAGTTTCTGTAGAAATTTAATTAAAAAATAGTGTTCTATGAACTATGAAGTTTGTTAGACACTGAGTTTAAATCAAGTTTTGCTTACATTATCACTTAACCTCTTAATACCTCTATTCAGTTACCCTAAAAAATAGAAAAGAAGATAATGCCACAGATTCCTTTCCATCAAAGCCAATTACCTAGATGTTCATATTACACTTCTGAGAATTATATCTAAGTGATTCCAAATAAACTTACATAAAATTGAGAAAAGGCCAGTGTTTGAAAAGTGGGGAGACATGCAAAAGTACTGTGTTGTTTTTTGGTCTCCTGAATTTTAAGCTTAAATAAGGTCTAGTTTTATGTGGTAGCACCATTCATCTATTTGTGCAGTATTCATCTACAGAATTCTCTCCTAGAATTAAGTATAGATCTTGCAGAGATTGGGTGGAGGAGGAACAGGACAAATAAAGTCTTTTTTACCATCTGAGATTCTTAATAAAGACTTGGAGATTATTCAAACAGAAATGCAATAAAAACTCAAGATAATTAATTTTCATAGGAATGTTAACCAATAATAAAATTCGACCATTTAGACCCCACAGTTCATATCAACCTGAGTAAAAAATTCACAGAATATTTTGATTCTTCCAAGCTGATAAGTCCAGAAGATTTCAGAAACAATATTACAGTTGATGCTATGATAGCAAACCTTTTTCTTGACTTTTCCTTCCATTTATCACCTCAGTGAGTTCTCTTGGCAGTGTTCTCCCAACTATAATGCACACTCTGCTGCCAATCCTCTCCTCTACCACTAACCTTGTTTCTAGCTCATCTTATTTGCCCACCCCAGACTTTCATTCACGTAATTTCTAATACCACTACTCCTTTCCCTTTACTCTCAACCCATCTTTCTAGGTCTCCAATTTCCTCCTCCCTATCCTTCGAGAGTTACATTGTCCTTTTAGGATGATTTTCCCCTTTTTAAACTCTTTACTTTTACATTTTTTTAAATCCCCTGGGTAAGTGCTTCCCACGCATTCAAATTTATGAAGACCCAATTTGGGATTTAAAAGTTTTCATGAGATGGGGCTGGCCTGGTGGTGTAGCAGTTAAGTTTGCGTGCTCCACTTCGGCAGCTCAGGGTTCACGGGTTTGGATACCAGGTGTGGACCTACACACTCCTCATCAAGCCATGCTGAGGTAGGTCCCACATACAAAATAGAGGAAGATTGGCACAGATGTTAGCTCAGTGACAATCTTCCTCAAGCAAAAAGAGAAAGATGGGCAACAGATTTAGTTCAGGGCCAACCTTCCTCACTAAAAAAAAAGTTTTCATGAGAATAATTATAATTTTAGTATCCATTGACTTCTTTGGAAGTACAAAATAACAAAATGATTCTATGAATCAAATACCAGTTTAAATTAATTTTTATTTTATTCATGACAAGATTTTCAACTTATATTTGAAAGATGAAGACCTTGTATATTCAACTCTCTAGAAAATGGTGCACAAATGATGCTCTCATATAGGAACCCATTGTGGCACTCCACTCTCCCCACTATCCCTCCCCAAACTGCCATGTCAAAAACAGACACAAAGACTGGGAACCATCCCATACTGGAAGATAATTTAAACCTGTAGTGATTTTATTTCCCTTCTTTAAGGTGCTCTATCTGAGTCTAGGGCCGCCTTAGAAACAACCCTACAATAAAGAAAGATTTATTGAAAACAATGCAAAGAAGTACAGTGAGTAGTTGGAGAAATAGAAGAGGAAAAAAAGTATCAAGTTTAGCTAACAATTACCTTCCATAATTATCAGTGAAAGCCCCCAGAAAGAGCTATTTTATTCCATTCTCCCCTGAAACCTTTTATATTCTTTTAATATTACAGTTCCTTTATTGAACTCCAATGACTGGTTTAATACACCTATTCCATTTGTTCCTCCTTTTTCTATTTGCTCCAAGGAGACAGCTTACAGATTGTTGGTTAGGACCTACAACCACAGCTATTCAGAGGAGAGAAATCTCTTCCCATAAAAGGAAGCAAACACATCTAGAGGTATATACCAAAGAAAAAAATAGGTGCTGCTTATCTGCAAACCAAACACATGTATAATTAATTTTCATCTTAGGTGTTTATTTCCTTGTAAGGAAAAAGAATCATACAGTGCTTTAATATATGGAAAATACAGATAAGCAGGTTTAAGTAGAAGCAGCATTTTCCATCTCAGTTAATGGCAATTCTTTCCTTCTAGTCGCTCATCCCAATCCATGAGAAAATTCTGTTGGCTCTAACTTCAGAATATATTCAGAACCCAAACACTTCTCACCACCTCCATTAGTACAAGACTGGTGAAGTCACCATCATTTCTCATGTGAATTACTGCAAAAACTTCCTCAATGGTCTCCCTGCTACTTGTACTCTATCCTCCTACAGCTCAGTCTCAACACAGCAGCAAGAATGTAAATCAGATTGTATCGCTAATATGCTTGACACCCTTCAGTAACCCATTTCCTGTGGGATCTGGGACCCAGTAGTCTCTGGCCTCTTCCCCTACTGCTTGCCTCTGGCTCACTCAGATCCAGCCACACTGGCTTCCCTGCATGATCTCACTTTAGGACCATTGCTCTGGCAGCTCCCTCTGCGTGGAATGCTGTTCCTCCAGATCAATACAGTAGAGATACCTTCTAGTCTTCCAGTCAGTAGAGACCTTCTTCAAGTCTTCCCTCAAATCTCACTTTCTCAAGGAGGCCTACCTTGACCACCCTATTTAATACTTCAATCTCTGCCTCCACCCCCAGCACTCCTAATTCCAATCCCCTTAACCTGCTTTACTTTTTTATCTTTTACATAACATTTATCACCTTCTAATTATGGTATAATTTATATTTGTCATGTTTACGGTCTGTCTCCTCATTTGTAAATTTTACAGGCAGTGATCACTGTTTTGGTCACTTTATTTACAAATGCCTGACACACAGTAGGTACTCAATAAATATTTATTGAATAAGAAAATAAAGCTACATAAGCAAGGTATTTTTTTACACTGTGTTAAAAATAAATTTCATTTGCCCAATTAGACCACCTATGTACAATATAAACTCGATAGAATTAGCCAAAACTCACATTACTTGTTTTCTTTATTTGTATTTTACTTTGAAAAATAAACTCACAAATTACCCAATATACTACTCTCAAGTGAACAAGCAAAAAATGTGCCTTCAGTGCATGAGTCTTAAGACATCAACCTCTTAACTCTCCCAACTACTGAATCTTTTTTGTGCTATTTTGTTGATTTGCAAGAATGATTTGAGAATTTAAGTGGTTTTTTTCAGAGATGTGGAGAAAACTGCATTGCTTGAGATAGGGAAAGGTGAAGAGTTAAAGAAAAGCTGTTTCTTAGTAGCAGAACAGAAAGAATCTTTGAAAAATAGAACTACAGCTCTATCAATTAGCCTGCCACTAATCTGCATGAGAATATAAATGTGGGAACCATCATTATACCAGTATTTGTGGTACTAAAATTTTTCTTGTACAACTCCTGTATGTTTACATACCAATAAGCAGACACATAGCATTTTATATACCTCCATACAAAGCTGAAGGAACTGACAAAAATTATTTCTACATGATCTGCACATTCAGATCTGACTCAATTAGATCAATTAAAGAAACCCAATTTATCTTCCAGTTAACAGAGTATTCTTTCTCAAACAGAGAAAACTAACATCTGCATGCCAGCATAATATGCTGGTGTTCCTTAGCTATCTATACCAATACTGCATTGCTTCAAATTAGGCATCAATCAGCACCACTGTATATATATGCAGTGTACTCCCATCAAGATAGACACTCTTCATTCCTTAATTCTTTAAGATGAGGAAAATACTATAAAGGGGACTCTAGCAGATTGTCTTCAAAGTGGCTGTCTTCAAAAGTGGTATATATACAATTATATCTTGGGGTACCATTGTTTTCACACCATTCCCAGCCTAAGAAAGTCTGCCCAAAATCTATATATCTATACTACAAACATGACGAAAATTTAAAGGAAGTTTACTGAGGAGGTAGAGAAGATAGCATTGGACCCCATACAGCAAAACTTCCTCTTTTTAATTAATAATTTAATAATTATTTAAACTAATAATTTAATAATTGTTTATATTAAGAATTATTACATTATTAATTTAATCATTTAAATTAATAATGTAATAATTCTGCTCTTTTCCTTGAAGTAATTCTCCCTTCAATAAAGCCCCCTTAACCTCTTACCAGCTTGCCTCCCACACTCTTCCACAAATTTCCTCCGCCAGTGATCTATTACAGCCAGGAAAAAAAAAGTTGTGATGTTTGCTAGAGTTGGGCCCCAAGTATGTAGACACAGAATGTGACAGAAGACACTGGTAGGGCTGAGTTTTGTGAAAGAAGGCTGTTAAATATCAACAAGTGTTTTTGTGTGGTTTGATAATATTTAAAACATGATGCTGTCTTTTAAACACCATATTAAAAGAAGGATATCAACGAAGAGGCATGTCTGAGACCATGAGGATGATGAGACACCAGATGAGACATTGAAGTTAGGATTTTCTTTTGAATGTGGACATGTTTTTTAATACAAATTCCCCTAGATAATTTATGCTTTTTTACCACTTTTATAGCAAAGTTTCCTTAGCAATCTTAAAAGTAACTGACAGAAAATAATATCACACTGTGAAATTACTTGCTTAAGCTTTAATTTATGCCAATTCTCTAAAAATATGTTAGGAAACAAGCTAAAAATAGCTTGTTATTTTTGTATTTGTATTATTATTGAATTTTTATATTACTTACAGTCTTCTGAATGAAGAAAATAGGAAATGTACTCTGGCAACAACTGAAATGATTATAAGTTGATTGGTCCTCTATCTTCTATTTTTCTTCTTTCTTGGAAGGGAAGGAATGTCTTCTCTATTCTCAGCTTTGTGGTTTGGACTGAACTGGCCTCACTTGCCCTAGAGGTGAACCATGATTAGCAGAGTAGTATCCCTGCATGTACCATCCCTATTCATAATGACTAACACAATGACCTAAGCTAGTCCAATCACAGTGACTCCCAAGGACATTTGTCTAACAGAGCTGAGACTCAGATTTCCTGTTTTAAGATGGAAGATTCGTGTAACTCTCAGAGCTACTAGAAGTCAATTTAGGGTCATGAATTGGAGGAGTCTTCTCCAAATGGAGTCAATATCCAGTTAGTGACAATAAGGCATCTGGGTCCCTAGTAACCTGGCTGCTATTTCAGTAGAAAATTAAAAAGTAAATAAGAGGTGAAAAAAGTCTAGGAACAGAAAATACATGCAGGTTGTCCATTGAAGTATAAGCCAAGTGGAGAGTGATTTCAAATGAAAGAGGCAGAATACTATAGCACATTTCATAATTCCTTATCCAGTGGCACGCTGGAGCCAAGAGCTATTATAAGCATCTCCCCCAACTCTGTGTTCAGTGATGTCATACTGGTAGCTTAAAATCAGCCATATTGGTAATATTCACATCATGAAAATAGGCAAATGCTATAAATCAGTATTTTTTTGTTTCGAGAGCTGATTGTCAAATATTTACCAGCACACCACTGCTTATTCCCCACTGCTCACCTAAACAAGAGCCTAGAAAAAAAGTGCAATGATTAGCCAAACAGCCATTATTATTCATCTGGAGATGTCTATTTATCAGTGCAAAGAATACCTAATGTAAAGACTTACATTTAGCAGGAGCTTAGTCACTGTTTGAGAAAGGAAGAGAGTAAGGGAGGAAGAAAGAATTCTTTTTCAGTCATTGATAACTATAGAGCTAATTTTACTCTTCAAAAGAATTAAAAACAGGAAAACAAATGTCTCCAGTTTTAATTTAATAGCACCCAAAAATGTCTGCAATCCTTTGAATATGGCATTCCACACTCGAACCTACACTCTTTTGTTTGAGTTGCATGTTGTGACAGAGTTTAAATGTATTTATGAAATTAGAACATGTTGGTGCTTTAAAAAATCTTGGTAATTATGATTTCCAAAGGTCTAATGGTCAGTGTAATGACAGTAGGCAGGGAAAGAAGGTGTCAAACTGCATTTAAAGTTCCCCAGTGGGCCACATAGAGAAAACTGAAAGTAGTTAACACTAGGTAGCACTAGATTATATGACTGAATCTACATCTTGAGGTATCTACGATAAAGAACTATTCTCATTTTTTCATTATTCTAGATTTCTATATTATGCAAAATCCCTTTAACATTATTTTATTTGTTGGAAATATGTATACTATAATTCCTTGCACAAAGAATTTGAAATGACACAAAAAATAAAATGTAGAAAACAGTTAAGAGAAACAGAAAATCAGGAAAACCAGAAACGAAAATAGGGTGAAGACTAAAAAGGGCTCATGCAACATGGTAAGTGTTTTGGACTTTTATCCTGTAGATGAAGAAGAGGTCATCAGATGTTTTGTGTTAGCAAGTTAACTCATGCAATAGTCTGGTTAAACCAAGGGACAGGAGCAAGTCTGGTGGTAGGAAGATCAATTGGATTATTCCAATGATCCTGGTAAGAAATTGTGAGGTCCTTAACTAAGGCAGTAGAAGAGAATGAAACAAAATATATCTAGAAGGTTAAATCTGTGAAACGTTGTGACAGATTAGATGTAGGAGATAAGGAAAAAGAAAGAAACAAAAGTTGACTACGAATATTTTTTCTTGAGGGACTAAATGAATAAGACTAAGAATAGAGGAAATATATGTTCCTACAAATTTATGTTTCCTACAAATATATGTTTATAAGAAAATATGTGTACTATTGTCCAATATTTAATAAATGACACTGAACAGTAAGAATCTGGCAGTGTTTCTCCATCACTGAACAAAAGATGCTCTGACTAGCCAACATGAGCATCTTTGTCTACTTGATAGATTATATTTCTGTAGTGGATATAAATGCTTGAACACATTATGCCATAAGTTAACATGTGTGATGAAGAGTTTTATGAATTATTGTTTTTATTATCATCATTATTGTGGTGGTAGTGGTGGTAGTTTGGCTAAAGTGAGCACTGACTATGTACCAGGTAGTGTTCTGGGCATGTAACATATATCTACTCATTCATCTTTCAGAATAATCCTATGAAGAAAGTACTATTACCATCACCCCATTTTTCAGATGTGTAAACTGAGTGCAAAGTTATTTACCTCGCCTAAATAACACAGCTGGTAAACGGCAGAGGAAGAATTTAAAACTAGTAAGAGAAAAAGCTGCCCTATCAGCTTGTAGCTGGCCTAGTTGCTATCAGTTAGGCTCTGGTATGCCCCTGGTAAATGTAAACAATTTCGCAGAATATCAATGCCAGATAAGGACTCTCTGTGACGATTATGGAACAAGACAAAAACAATACCTCTCCATCATCAAGTCTGAACAGAGATAAAAGCAAAGACACTAAGCAACCAAAATAACCAAACATTCCCCTCCCCTAGCTGCAAAAATGACTATTGCTTCTCCTCCAGTAACAACTCTAGTGCTGTTCTTTTCTCTCACCTCCTAGATAAAAATTAAGCTACTCAAACTGCCCCTGCTTTCTAATAGCATCCAATTCAACATAGACCCCCATTTCTTTGAATCCTCCCCCAAATCACCTTTTACCAGCCCAAATCCTATACAATGCTTCCCTTAACCTTTTCTTGCTGAGATGCCCCACAATTTCACAAGGTGTGTGGCCTCCCTTGCTGTAGCAAATAATAAAAATCAACTTTGTTTGACTAGAGATGTGTTCCTGGTTGTCTTTGGTGGGTGGACATCAGTACTAGCTCCAAGGTTTAAGCTCTTAAATATTATGCTATACGTGAACATTCCTCAGAGATGAAAGGGACATGATATCAGGGAAACTGTCAGTCTCAGAGACAATTAAACAGCTGGACAAACTAACAAATAAATTTTAAAAACTAGAAAACAACAGATTTGGTTAAGAAAAGTAAGCACTTGCAGTTAAATGCTTAACCTCTATGCCCAATTAATATGATAATGTATGGGATGTTATATGTTAAATTAATTTTTTTAAAGTCTCCTTCCACAATAGAACTGTACTATATTCATAGCTGCCTATAAAGAATGAAAATCTGATCATCACTTTAACTAAATAATAGTCAGAGTCAGTTTTAAACTTAGCTCTGCAATTAGTAGTTGTGTGACCTCAGTTTCCTGATCTTTTAATGGGAATAAGAAATGTAATAAAAATTAAATGAGATAATATATGTTCAGTATTTAACACAATGCCTGGCACACAATAAGTGCTCAATGATGAAAGGTATTCTTTTTGGATATTTAGGCTTACCGGGAAGGTAGAGGCCAATTGTATGAAAAGAAAGTTTTCTCTCCTTTACTTAAACCTAGAAGAAATGTTGAATTAAAAAAATTGTCAAGCATATTTTCCCACATCTTTTTCTTTATCCCTAGTTTACTTCCTAGTGCACCCTTTCCCTAAGCCCCCAAATGCCTAATAACAACAACGGCCATTAACACTTACTGAATACTTACTATCTGCTAAATACTATGCATGGTGATTTACTCTACTAACTCATTTACTTCTAACAAACCACTCTATGAAAAAAGTTCTATTATAATACCCTTTGTACAAATAAGGAAAGTGAAACTTAGAGACCTTAAATAAAAGAAAACAATTAGGGAGTGACAGAGCCTGAATTTGAGCCCAGTTTGTTTCACTCCAGAACCTGTACTCTTAAAACCCTCCAGTCCTTTACATGTGCAGTTTTGTGAGCTGTCTCAGCTTTCCAGGGAATAAATATGAAAATGTTATTATTTTTCTCCAATCAGTGTATTCAACTATCTTTCCCATTCCATAAAGACATCTAGAACAGCTCAAGTATAGCCACCTTCAGTAACATCGTTTTCACCTATAGGAAATTCATTATGGTAGATATTGCTAGAGTCCTGTGATATCAAATTTTCCTTCCCTTCTGGGCACACAGAAGACTGTACTTCTCATTCCCCTTCCAAATGAAAGAAGCCAAGTTATTGATTCCGTCCAATAAGCTCTGAGGGAAAATGTATCATTTCTGGGCTGAGGTGGTAAAAAAAAAAACCCATGCCTAATTCTCCAGTCTCTCTTCCTCTGCCCACATATACTAGATAGTGTAGCTGAAAAATGATGGAGTTGGTATGACTGAACCACATGCGAGACAATTGTTCTGAGTCACCCTTACCCACAGTACCACAATATACCACACTACATAAGAGCAAGAAGTAACTTTTTTTTTTATGTTAAGCATTGAGATTTCAGAGTTGCTTGTTATTGCTACATAACATTGCCATTCATGAATAAAACACTCACACATTCCTTTCCACCCCACACATGGAAATACAAGCTGCTCTTTGCCCATGCATCCCCTGCTCCCACTCTCTTTCCAATTACCTTTTCCGCTGTTAAAACAGGCACAAAGATAGATGGATCAAAAACTCTACTGTCTGAGTAAATGGCTAACCAGGGAATAGAATGCTATCCCCTTCCTGTTGCAGCCTCTAACTACTACAGGTAACTCAAAGAGTCCTTTCATTTGGTTTTTGATAGAAAGTAATAGTATATTCCTTTCCAAAGTAGTGGAAAAGGGAGAAGGCCACTGCACTTCCCCCAGGAGGCACCAGATTCATTATTCAAGTTGCTCTATTCCCTCTTCTCTCTTTCCGGTCCTCTTTGATATTATGGAAAGTAAAGATTCCACTTGGGGTGATGGCTGAATATAGCTACCAATTTACCTACTTTCAGAAAACCCTGAAAGAAATGTTGGGTCCCAATTATTGGGAGGACTTTTGTTTAATGATGGGGTACTTAATGCTTTTGTGTCCATGTTAGGCTTCAGTCTCCAATTCCAAAGCAATAAGAAAAGACCCATTCCATAGCCTATTACAATTATTCAGTCTCATGTCATCCCAAGCTATCATTTGTAGTACTTATTTAAGCTTACTCAATACTGAAAATTTCTTTGAGCCACAATTACCTATTTCAACTGTACATTATAAAGAACCACTCAAATTGAACCCATTCATACACATGTATGAATGACAAAAATACCATTCTAGAGGGCTTCTATTATCCCTTCTCTGTAAAATGCATGATTCAGACTAGAAGATGAAGATCCCCTCTAGTTCTACTCTACTATAATCATATAATACTATATACCATATTGTTGGAAATCATCATCCTATAATACTATATACATTGTTGTAGAATTTTTACTACACTACCCAGCTAGGAGAAATATATCATGATAACTTTAGGTAACTAGGTTCTGAGTTAAGGTGAGCCCAGCTAATCTCTATGCTAAGGTTCTCCTTGGCTTATTTCTCCTAATTTTACATGATAATCCAATGCTTTTCTGTATACCAACATTAAAACAAATTGGGAAGTTCACATTTTAACTTTAATATTTAAAATTTAAGGAGCATTTTCCTTTATGATTGAATAAAGGTACACAGAATCCAATGACTACTACCAAAATAAATATCAAATTTTATAAATACATAACACAAACTAAAGAAAATTGGTTAATTAACATTAATAATTGATAAACATAGTAATGTGAGCAGCAATTTTCATTTGTTCAAGGGTATCTGCACTTTCTGCTATGGGGTTTGGCAATTTTATAAACTAATATTCTCCTGGCTGAGTTGAAATAATATGCTCTTGAATTTTTTGGTCTTCTGGAAAAAAATGTAATTACACAAATATGAAGAGTATATTATTTGGGTTTTCTAATGTACTCTTCCAGAATTTTAAATTGTTCATTAATAGTGTAATATAATAAGAATGTACACATATAAATAATTTATAAATGTTACTGATTTTCCTAATATAAATCTATATTAAAAGAATTTAATAGAACTAATGACTGAATACAATATACAACTTTTTGATTCTTCAGAAATAGAGATTAGATTTAACCCCTCCCTCCTAATAAATCCTCATAGTTTTTCCTTCTTAGTTTTCATACATTGGCTAGATTTCTTGAAACCTGAATGTAATATTAGAAATTGGTAGATTTTGTGACAGGAACAGATTCTTAATCATTCAATGAGGACTTTTTTTTCTTAAATACAGACTATCCACAAGCATTGAAAATTTTCAGTTCTAATTTTTCTGATAAAATAGCAGTGCAATAAAATAAACTGTCTAGCTTAAGGTAGAAAATTTTAGTAATTTAATTAGCAAGCCTATAAAGTTTCTTTCTTAACACTAATTTTTTAATGTATAAAATAATTTCATTCAAAAATTCATGTAGTTTAATCTGAGTAAAAAAATTATAAAGGCAAAATATACCCTTAATGTTAAAAATTAAAATCAGAAAGTACATATTAATAAAATTTATTATAAGCAGTACCCAATAATTTATATATTCTGTTTGACTCAAGTTTTTATTCCTTCATACATATCTTAATTTCCTACTGCCACAAAGCATTATGCTAGACACGACTGGGGTTAAAAAAAAAATTAATAAAATCGTATTCACTGTATCTCTTAATGTTTTGTGAGGATATACACAAAAAGGTTACACAGGCCTACCCAGGACAATGTCTTATGCTTGTTTTAACAATAATGTACAAACAATTTTGAAGCTCATCTCTAAAAGCTAATCTAATAATCAGTTAATACTCCCTTTGGCTGCAAGCCCCAGAAAATCCATTAAACGGTATTTTTAACAGGAGAGGTATTTATTTGTCTTGCACAACAAGAAGTCAGTCCAGGGCTGGCATGGCACTAAATGACACCGACAAGGCACCAGGCTCTCTGTTATGTATTGCTCTACAATCCTGGACTTTGAATACTGCAGCTCAAGCATTTCTTGCATGTGCCAGGAAGGAGAAAGGGAGAAGCCAGAGAGGCTGCACTAGTAGACCATGTTCTCTTTATCCAGAACTGAGTCACCGTGTGACGCTACAATGAAAAGATGAGCTTTTCATTTCGCAGCTTCTGTAGTAGAAAAGAATCTATAGTTGTACAGACGAGAGTTGTACTGAACACTTAGTGAGATCACAGAGAGTATCTATACATCCTGTGATCTGTTGACTATTATTTTGTTTTTTAATTAAGTATAATTCTAAAAATAATAAATTGAATAGAGTATAATAATAATTTTATAGTAAGATTTAAAATAGTAAATATTCAGCCATCTAGATGGGGAATTGATGATCATCAAATACTGTGAAATGAAACTAAAGGACAAAATACACAATCTCATATAAACATACATCTTAAAATAAACCAATAGATCCCAAAGCAAAACTTAAGCTTCACGGCTCAAAAACACTGGTAAATGAAGACCTTTAAGATAAGTATTATATTAAATACCAAGTTAAATGTTGAGAAACAATTTTACTATAATGCATACAAACAAAAAGTGGCTTAAGAATAACAAATATGAAAAGAAGTGAGCATAGTTATACATGATTAAGAAATTCAACAAATCAGACGTGTCCTATCCTATCCATTTCAAAACAAGAAAATAGCTCAATAAAAGAGTCTGAGGCACTAGCCATGTCCTCAGAGTCTTCACTAAATGCAGTATATATGTAAGCTTGCATTTGTATATTAATAAATAATTCCTTACCTGATTTCTTACCTATCAACTTTGGTAACAAAATCAATACTCACGAATTCTCCTTAGCAAAATTTTATTCAACAGTATAAAGTACTCAGTTAGCTATTATCAAGCTTCTAAGAAAAGAGTCTGCAGCTTTGAAGGGGAAAAAGCTCAAAGTTTAACATAATGATATTGAATGTCTCTACCTATTTAATGATTATCTAAAGGGAAAAAAAACTCAGCTTAAACTTCTTTGGAAAGCTTTTTAAAAAGACCTGAGTTATCTATGCTATGCAATCAAATTAAATATGGTAAATCAAACAAACTATTAATGGAAATATTTAATTAATGTTTATTGTAGCTAGTATTAGATATATGTCACATTTATCACAAGTAGAATCAGCATTTTGGTTATCTAAAAACGAGTGCTTTTATATATATCCTGATAAATTGTGAAAGGTCTTCAACTTTCTCTTTTCTTGTGCCCTTTTTTATCCCCTCTTTTCAAATTGCCATGTGAACTTGTTCCTAACAAAATAATCAGTTACCACTGGAAATTATTATTGTGAAGCAGACATGACAATTTCTTCTGAATAAAAAATGTTTGCGAATGGCTTTCTAATGCAAAAGTCATGGATAAAACACAATTTTGTATTACTAGGTGCCATGTTAGTAAGTTAAAACTTGTATGTAAAAATGCTTTGTAAAGTGCAAAATTTAAATATTTTATTATGTAATATTACCTATAATCTTACTTTCAAAATTCAAATAAAGAAAAACATTTTGTGTGTATTTAATTTATTGATAAACTGCTAAAATTGCTTCCCAATTCCCTATATAAGTCTATTGCTATGGCTATATTCTGCATATACTATATTCCATACTATATTCTATTTGTCACTTGTTGTGTTTCTTATTCTATTGGTGCTGACTCCCCTCACGCAAACCAGCTACTATGGCATAAGGAAAAAAACAGTATCCAGTCTCACTGGAAGTTGCAAGCACAATCCCTACTGTTAAAGTAGCCTCTTCATTCTCTAAGATAATGTTTGAGGGGAAAAAAATCATTAATATCTTTCCTTGGAGCAAGGGGGAAGGATATACAAACTGCAGTGGAAGATTACTCTAAATATCCATCTGCCTGGGTATCACTTGCAGCATCTACACAGGAGGGACAGAGAGCTACAATCCAGATGACTCTGAACTTTTCTTGGCTTTTTGTGGTGCCGAATGATGAAATAATTAATGATTTTCCTAAAAGTGCAATTACATTTTCATGTTTTATTTGTCCTTACAGTACAATCAATAATATATACAGAAAATAAAATCATAACAAATTTTAAGTCCCATTTTGTACATCAATGTAAACAATTTCTTTGGCTTTATCTATTTAAGACCAAAACTATGTCACCCTTTTAATCTTCAGCTTTCGGGTTATGTGTGTGTGTGTGTCTGTATACACACACACATCATGTATAAACAGGCATATGCACATATAAATATAAGATTGACCTGCAGTTAGCAACTATAAGAATACTAAAATCAAACTATTTTCTGAACATGAAAAAAAAAGAAGAAAATATACTCAACTGTTAGTCACATATTTGAAAGCTCATTGTTCTAACCATGTAGAATACAACTTTTTTGTTTAGATTATTTAAACCACTCATTTCAAGGAATCATCCCCACAACATTATCAGATTTTTTCATATTTTATGGATATTACAAATATTTTTAGATTATCAAAATTATAGGGCAACTTTACAGATAACTAGCAAAACATATAATGACAAATAGCCTATAATTCTTATTAAAAATACACATACCAATAGAAAATTTACAACCATTTTAAAACCAACTTCCTCAGCTCTAAAAAATATCAATAAGAAAACTGACATAAAACTATTTGACTGTGACTGTGCACTTTTTTATTTCCTTTTGCTCTACCATATTACTTCATAAAGAAATAAACTTCAAAAGAATATTAAAAGAGTTGTTCTCTAAATACCTTTCCCTTCATGCCTGAATGTAAAAATTTACATTGGGTGTGACAGTAAACAATTTATAATGTAAAACTATAAAGTATAATAAGAGCTTAAAAATTAATTTTCCAAAACTCTGACAAACTGAATAAATAACTAGGATGTTCTTTAACATTTATCTAAAAGTTACCAAAACTTACCCTACTCACAGCCATTATAGATTTAATATCATATAACTAATACATTTAATACTCAAGAATTAGCTGTCTTATCCAGTAGTAGCTATTGAATAAGAAAAAAATATAGGATTCTAAATATACTTTCAGATAAGAAGATCATGTGCAACAGGGCAGATCCAGTACATTTTAATCATTCACATTAAAAATATATGACTTACCTACTAAACCCCAAGCCTACTTTCTTAGCTCTGCTTCATTAGAGTTGTAAACAGGAAATATAAGTGTAAAATTAGAAAATCATAGTCATGCAGAAAGAATAGGTGTCTACAAAAGATAAAAAGATCAGAACTAGGGTGCCTCCAGTTTCTTTGCCCTCAACCAAAAACCAGAGCATTTGGTCTTTGGCATTCATTGGAGAACTAAACAGGAACCAGGGAGCTATATTGGAAGATGATCCTTCCTCCAAGATAGTGTACTTAGCAGCCTCTGTAACAGGATTCCAAATGGCACATGCACCAGAGGAAATCTACTGAGCTGTCAATAACTTAGAGACCCTGAGAATGACAGGATGAGAATTTTGTCTGACAATTTATTATCAATACCAAGTACATATTATACTTTAAAATTAAACACCCATTTCATAAAAATGTTTTCTTACAGTGAGATATTATTTTATTCTTTTGCTCTACAAATAGAAGTTACAGATGCAAATCTTGGAAATTTTTCCATTTGTGTAGTACGTAATCATATGTGATTGAATAACTACATTTTTAAACTGTGAGTACTCCATCAGTAATATTATCTTCTAGTATAAAGAAAAATTTCTGGAAAAGCGAGTAAAAAGAAAAAAATATTAATACCTTATTAGATAAGATATTGGCAAATTTCCCAATATTAAACTATTGCTATCTTTGCAGTATGGAATTGATTCAATAATCATCTTTTTCTACATTCACACTTTCTAGCAATGTTATATGTAAACACTTATATTTAGATCATTTTTCTTTTCAACACTTTTCCTCACTAACTACTCTATGAAATACACAGATTCCTCCTTCTCTAGACAAAATAGCTAATTCTTGTGATATGGTAAAACACTAAAATCTATAGACAGTCCCTAAGTCTCTTTATTCCAAGAAGATATACATAATTTTTACTTCTTATGGTAGACACTGTTAGTGTCCTTCCCAGATCCCTTTTATCAGGCTGATGAATCCTTCCCCCAGCTGCTGTGAGTGTTGGCATGCATTTCCCCCCTTTAGCAAACTTCCCCCCTCAACTAAGAGGAGTCATCTCCAGGATTTTAACACTCTTGCAAGGGTCACAGCAGATAGTATTAATATGCAGCTAGATAGCTCCCAAAAGCTTATAAAGTAATGATCTATATAAAATGACATAGAGATGCCAGTACTGGTCCGGAAGATGGTGAAGGGAGGGATCAAAAGACTTAGTGAAGTGTGTATGCTAGAATAGTTCTGCTATATAAGACTGAAAAACACACTGGCTGACCATGTTCCTCAGGAGAATTCAGGGGACATTTCATTTACCAAGCTGGTACAAACACTCTGGTGAGAGGGACATACACACAGCTGAAAAGCTAGTGGTGGCCATCCTCTGTAAGTCCAAGTCCAGCATCTTCTACCCAGAAGATGCTATTAGAAAACTGGGCTCCCTAGTATCAATGGGGATGATAGGAAAGGGAAATATCCAGATCTTTTGACAGGTGGATCCCGAATCTAAGTGGACGCTAATATCCAGGACCTAAAGCACCATCATGACCCCCGACTCCCAATTAGAGTAGGGGCATACAGTGTCAGATATTAAAGGGAGTCCCAGCCTATATCTATCTTACAGTAGACCCACTAGGGATTATTTATCCCTGATTCCCAAATGTATAATCAAAACAGAAATACTTAGCAACTGGCAGAACCATAACCTTGGTTTTTTCAACCTGGAGAGTACCTGTCACCTCACCACCACCACTAAGATAGCAAATAAAAAATAATTTGCATTCTGAAGGAAATGTGATTAGTGCCTCCCTCAAACACTTACATGGTATCACATTATGGTCCTTATAATATCCCCATTTAATTCACCAGTCTGGCCTTGGTAAATCCAACTGAACCATAGAAGATGATAATACTACTGTAAATATAACCAAGTAGTAGCCCCCACTGCAACTGCTGAGCCAAACACGGTATCTTTACTAGAGTTGAAGAACACAGTCTTGAATATGTGATGTGTTGTTTATTCCTTTGGTGAAAATATTCTTTCACCATCAGAAAGGAGGATTAGAAGCAATTCACATTCACATAGGCCAAACAACTGTATATATTTACAGAATTGCCCTAAGGATATGTTAATTCTCCTGCTCTCTGACATAAAATAGTCAAAAGGAAACTTGCTATCTAAATGTTCCACAGACCATCACTTTGGTCCACTATATTGATAACAGCACGTTAACTGAACCAGAACAGCAACCTGAGGATAAGCCACATGCACGCCAGAAGGTGAAGTGAGAGATAAATCTCAATAAGTTTACATTAGTATTAAACATGCCAGAACATCTCCAACATAAAGTAATGTTGATTGTACCTTGTACCTCCAAACTCTAACAAAACTAAAATTTGTTATGATTCTTTGGGTTTTGAAGGTAACATTGTCCATACTTGAGAATATAGTCTCTCAAGAGAATACAGTCACCTCACTGCATAAGGATGTTTCAGTTAATGATGGCCCACATATAAGGCAGTTGTCCCACAAGATTAGTACCATATAGCCTAGGTGTGTAGTAGGCTATACCATCTAGCTTTGTGCAAGTACACTTCATGATGTTCACACAAAGATGAAATCACCTAAGGATTCATTTCTCAGAACATATCCCTGTCATTAAGCGACACATGAGTGTACTGCTCTGACCCATTTTAGCAGACAAAAAAAAAAGTTTACTTGTTTTCAGTAGGGCCCAGAGCAAAAAAAAGAGATCTGCAATGGATCCAGGCTGCTATACAATCCCATATAACCCATGGTACTAGAGAGAGCTAGAAAAATAAGCCATGTGGAGTCTCTGGAAAGCCCCAACAGGAGAACTGTAACATAAATCCATAGGATTCTGGAACAAGGCCATGCTATCAAAGCAGAGAACCATGATAAAAACTGCCTCTGTCATGCTGCTGGGTCCTGGTGGAGATGGAACATCTGACCTTGGGACATCAAGTGACTATGCATCCCTAAGAGCCATCATGAGACCACCAAATCACAAGGTTAGACAGGCTCAGCAGCATTCCATATCTGGGATTGGGGTTGAGTAGGTCCAGAGGACACAAGGAAGTTACCCAAACAGGTGGCCCAGGCTATACCAAGTCACTTAACCCTATTGCATCTATGTATCCTCTGAAGTTCATATTCACTTACAATCAGCTGAAGAAGAAAGAAAAAGGCTGAGCCTGGATAATGAATGGACCAACTCAGTATGTGACTATAAGCTAAAAATTGAGTGCTGCTGGACCTCAGCCCATTCAAGGTTGGCCCTGAAAAGCAGTGATGAGGGGAAATTCTCTCAATAGGCAGAACTTCACAGAGTACACCTGGTTATCCACTTTATGTGAAGAAAAAAACATATACGGACTCATTGGTGATGATGAATAGCTTAGCTGATTGATCAGGGGCCAGAAAAAAAGCAAGATTGAAAGATCAGAGATAAGAAGTTTCGATAAAGAGGCATGTGGATGGACCTATGGGTGTGGGCTGAAGATGTGTGGACCTTTGTATTGCACATGTGTACCAGAGAACATCAGATACAAAATAGGCATTAAATAACCACATAGACCAACGAATTGGTCATGAGATGTCAGCCACCCTCTGTCCTCACCAACCCCACCTACCTCCATAAGTGAAATAAAGCCATGGTGGCATATATGTAAGCTATTCATGTGTTCAACAGCAAATTCTACACTCACCAACATTGATAAAGCTACTGCTTCAGCTGAATGTCTGACCTGTCAACCACAAAACCCCCCAACATGATTCCATCCTTCAAAGAGACCAACTGGTAATAAGTTGGCTGTACTGGACAACTTCCACCCTGTAAAGGCCAGTAATTCATTCAAACAGGCATAGATAGCATTCAGGTAGGGGTTTGCCTTTCCTGCCCAAAGGGCCTCAGCAAGTACCACTATACATGTGCTCACAGAGTGCCTGCTTTACCTGTATAGGATACCACATAACACATTTCAGACCAAGCAAAGGAAATATATCTCCTTTGTAGTGGTAATGCAATGAGGACATCAATCATAAAATCCACTGATTGTACCACACACTGTGGCATCCAGAACCTTTCAGCCTGATAGAGCAGTACTATCCAGTTAAACATACAACTGAGAGAGGTGACGTCAGTATCATGGCGGAGTAAGCTTTTTCCCTAAACTCTCCCCCACTAAGATACAACAAAAAGGTCATCCATATATCAACAGAGGTCTTTCACACTACACATAGGATGTCTGGGAGACCCACACAGCCTTACATCTGACAGCAGAGGTGCTGGAAACTCCAGCGGAAGTGGAAGAGGATAAGGAAGGTTCCCCTCCTTCCCCAACAACAGCAACCCTGAGACTGAGACCGACTGGCTCTCGGAGAGGAGGGGGAGGGGTGGCCCTCTGCAGGAAAACCTTTGCTCTCCAAGTTCCCTCACAGCCTGTGGGGAACTCCCACACAGAAGGAACGGAACAGTTGCAGGGGTGTCCTCACCAAACTAATAATCCAGGAGAACAGACAGTGAGGGAAGAACAAGAAGCCCCTGGGACTGGGGAGATGAAACTAAGTGCCCCTCCCCCCAACTCAGTGTCCTGGCTCAGCCACACTCAGCGCCTGAACTCAGCACCTTAGTTCAGCCACACTCAGCGCTCCAGCTTGGCACCCAAGACCAGTGGTGCTACAGCCCTGCAGCAGTGCACAGCAATCCACCCCAGTGGATCTCCAGCCAGGTGGACATTCACAGTGCTCCACCCCAGCAGAGCTCCAGCCCTGCAGTGCTGCAGCCCAGTGGCAGTGCGCAGCACTCCACCCCAGTGGAGCTCCAGCCCAGTGGCACTGCAGCCCAATGGCAGCACACGGTGTTCCACCTCAATGGCACTCCAGCCTGGCAGCAGCATGCACTGCACCACCCAGCAGAGCTCCAGTCTGGCAGTGGAGCACAACGCCCCAGCACAGCAGCAACCCAGCCCAGTGGCACTCCAGCCCAGCAGTGGTGCGTGGAGCTCCAATCCAGAAGCACTCCAGCCCAGCGGTGCTCCAGCCTGACGGTAGTGTGAGGCACTCAACCCCAGCAGCACTACAGCCCAGTGGCAGCATGCAGCACCCCAGTCTAGTGGCACTTAAGCCCAGCAATGGCACATCTCACTTGAGTCAAGCAGCGCACCAGAACAGCAGCAGTGCACGATGTCCCAGCTCAGCGTGACTAGGCAACCCAGCTCAGCCACACATCAGCCCAGCCATGCTTAAGTCCAGCCAGAATGCCCACACATCTCAGTGGGTTCAGAACACACAGTTACTGACACCCACCTAGTGGTAGCAAGTGGAATCTATGACAAGACAGCTTTAGGTTGAGGAAAACTAACACCACAACCTCTAGCACAATGCAAAAATACATTAAATCTCCAGACCAGAAGGAAAATAACAACCATCCAGAAATCAACCTTGAAGGCACAGAAATTTATAAGCTAAATGACAAAGAATTCCAAATAGCTATCATAAAAAAGCTCAACGAATTACAAGAAAATATGGATAGACAATTCAAGGAAATTAGGATCTTCTTCACAAAGGAGAATGCAACTATAAAGAAAAACCAATCAGAAATGTTGGAGATGAATAACACAATGGAGGAGATAAAGAAAAATCTAGAATCTTTAAAGAACAGAGCTGACAATGTGGAGGAAAGAATAAGTATTACTGAGGATAGGAATGTAGAAAGGCTTCAGATGGAGGAGGAGAGAGAACTAAGACTAAAAAGAAATGAAGTAATTCTCCAAGAAATATCTGACTCAGCTAGAAAATGCAACATAAGGATTATAGGTATCCCAGAGGGAGAATAGTGGGAAAAAGGAGCAGAGAGCTTGTTCAAAGAAATAATAGCAGAAAACTTCCCAAACCTGGGGAAGGAGCTGGAAATACAAGTGAATGAAATCAATAGATCTCCTAAATATATCAACAAAAAAAGGCCATCCCCAAGGCATATATAGTAGTAAAGCTGGCAAAAGTTAATGACAAAGAGAAATATTAAGGGCAGCAAGAGAAAAAAAGATAATGTACAAAGGAACTGCAATCAGGACCTCAGCAGATTTTTCATTAGAAACTCTACAGGCTAGGAGAGAGTGGGAATGATATATTCAAAATTCTGAAAAATAAAAACTTTCAGCCAAGAATACTCTATTCAGTGAAAATATCCATCAGATATGATGGAGAAATAATGACTATCCCAGATAAACAAAAGATAAGGGAGCTCATTGCCACAAGACCCCCACTGCAAGAAACGATCAACAGGCCTTCATCCATGAAAAGAAAAAAGAGAGAGAAAGGGGATACAAAGCTTTGAGCAAGGAGAAAATAGGTAGACAAAATCAGAAAAATTGCATCTCTCTATCAGAATAGGTTAGTAAACACTTATTATAACATCAAAGACCAAGGGAAGGAAAACACCAAAAATAAACATAACCTCATCACTTTAAACACAAAATCACAACACAAGATGGAATAAGTTGTGACAATAATAACTTAGAAGGGGAAGAGGAGAGGGACAGATTCAACTTAGTCTAAGGAAATAAGAGGCCATCAGAAAATGGACTATCTCATCTACAAGATTTTTTTATACAAACCTCATGGTAACGACTAAACTAATACTCAGAGCAGAGACATATATGATAAATAAAGAGAAAACTAAGAAAACCATCATACAGAACTACCAAACTGAATTGGTAGTCCAAAACACATAGGAGAAGAAATGAAGAAATGCAAAAGATCTGGAAAATAAGTGCTAAAATAGCAACACTAAGCCCTCATATATCAGTAATCACCCTAAATGTAAATGGAATGAATTCTCCAATCAAAAGACACAGAGTGGTGGAATGGACTAAAAAACAAGATCCAACAATGTGGTGCCTCCAGGAAATACATCTCAGCTCTAAAGACAACATAGGCTCAGACTAAAAGGATGGGAGACAATACTCTAAGCTAATGGCAAACAAAAAAAGCAGGTATGCCCATACTTATATCAGACAAAGTAGACTTCTAGATTAAAAGGGTAATGAGAGACAAAGAGGGGCAATATATAATGATAAAAGGGACACTCCACCAAGAAGACATATCACTTATAAATGTGCACCCAACACAGGAGCACCAAAGTACATAAAGCAACTATTAACAAACCTAAAAGGAGATATTAACAACAGCACAATAATAGTAGGGGACCTTAACACCCCACTCACATCAATGGATAGATAATCCAGACGAAAAGTCAATAGAGAAATAGTGGACTTAAATGAAAAGCTAGACGAGATGGACTTAACAGATATATACAGAGCATTTCACCCAAAAACAGCAGATTACATATTCTTCTCAAGTGCACATGGAACATTCTCAAGGATATACCATATGTTGGGAGACAAGGCAAGCCTCTATAAATTTAAGAAGTTTGAAATCATAACAAGTATCTTCTCCAACCATAATGATATGAAACTAGAAATCAACTACAAGGAAACAACTGGGAAAGTGACAAAGATGTGGAGATTAAACAACAAGCTACTGAACAACCAATGGATCATTGATGAGATTAAAGGAAAAATCAAAAAATATCTAGAGACAAACAAAAATGAAAATACACCATACCAACTCATATGGGATGCAGCAAAAGCGGTCCTGAGAGGGAAACTCAGAGCAATACAGGCCCACCTTAACAAACAAGAAAAATCCCCAAAAAACAACCTTAAATTACATCTGACAAAATTACAAAAGAACAACAAACAAAGCCCAAATTCAGAAGAAGGAAGGAAATAATAAAAATTAGAGTGAAAATAAATGAAATTGAAACCTAAAAAGCAACAGAAAGGATCAATGAAACAAAGCGTTGGTTCTTTCAGAGGATAAACAAAATTGACAAACCCTTAGCTAGACTCACTAAGAAAAAAAGAGAGAAGGCTCAAATAAATAAAATTAGAAACGAAAGAGGAGACATTACAACAGATACCAAAGAAATACAAAGAATTATAAGAGAATACTATGAAAAACTATATGCCAACAAATTGGACAATCTAGAAGAAATGGATAAATTCCTAGACTCATACAACCTCCCAAAACTGAATCAAGAAGAAATAGAAAAACTGAATAGACCAATCACAAGTAAAGAGATTGAAACAGTTATTACAAAGCTCCCCAAAAATAAAAGTCCAGGACCAGAAGGCTTCTCTGGAGAATTTTACCAAACATTCAAAGACGATTTAATACTGATCCTTCTCAAACTATTCCAA
This sequence comes from Tapirus indicus, assembly GCA_031878705.1. NCBI lineage: Eukaryota > Metazoa > Chordata > Mammalia > Perissodactyla > Tapiridae > Tapirus > Tapirus indicus. The sequence goes on from CM062935.1 coordinate 34,440,499, forward strand.
AAAATAGAGGAAGATGGAACACTTCCTAACACATTCTATGAGGACAACATCACCCTGATACCAAAGACAGAAAAGGACAATACAAAAAAGGAAAACTACAGGCCAATATCGCTAATGAACATAGATGCAAAAATCCTCAACAAAATATTGGCCAACCAAATACAGCAACACATCAAAAAGATCATACACCATGATCAAGTGGGATTTACATCAAGGACACAGGGACAGTTCAACATCTGCAAATCAATCAATGTGATACACGACAGTAACAAAACGAAGAATGAAAACCACATGATCATCCAATTGATGCAGAGAAGATATTTGACAAGATCCAACATCCATTTATGATAAAAACTCTCAACAAAATGGGTATAGAAGGAAAGTACCTCAATACTTTCCTTAAAGGCCATATATGACAAACCCACAGCCAACATCACACTCAACAGGGAAAAACTGACATCCATTCCTCTGAGAACAGAAACAAGACAAGCCACTCTCGCCACTCTTATTCAACATAGTACCAGAAATTTTGGCCAGAGCAATTAGGCAAGGAAAAGCAATAAAAGGACTTCAAATAGGCAACAAAGAAGTGAAACTCTCACTATTTGCAGATGACATGATTTTATATATAGAAAACCCTAAAGAATCCAATGGAAAACTATTAGAAATAATCAACAACTACAGCAAAGTTACAGGGTATAAAATCAACTTACAAAAATCAGTTGCATTTCTATATGCCAAGAACAAACTAACAGAAAGAGAACTCAAAAAGACAATCCCATTTACAATCTCAACAAAAAGAATAAAATAGCTAGGAATAAGTTTAACCAAGGAAGTGAAAGACCTATACAATGAAAACTATAAGACACTTGAAAGAAATTGATGAAGACATAAAGAAATGGAAAAATATCCCATGCACATGGATTGGAAGAATAAACATAGTTAAAATGTCCATACTACATAACGCAATCTACAGAGTCAATGCAATTCCAATCAGAATCCCTATGACATTCTTCACAGAAATAGAGGAAAGGATACTAAAATTCATATGGGGCAATAAAAGACCTCAAATAGCTAAAGTAATCCTGAGAAAAAAGAACAAAGCTGGAGGCATCACAATCCCTGACTTCAAAATAAGTATATTTTGAAAGCTATAGTAATCAAAATAGCATGGTACTGGTACAAAAATAGACACACAGATCTATGGAACAGAATTGAAAGCCCAAAAATAAAACCATACATCTACAGACAACTAATCTTCGACAAAGGAGCTAAGAACACACAATGGAAAAAGGAAAGTCTCTTCAATAAATTGTGCTGGGACAATTGGACAGCCACATGTAACAGAATGAAAGTAGACCATTTTCTATCACAAAATTAACTCAAAATGAATCAAAGACCTGAAAGTGAGACCTGAAACTATAAGACTCCTGGAAGAAAATATAGGCAGTACTCTATTTGACATCGGTCATAAAGGGATCTTTTCTAATTCCATGTCTACTTGGAGAAGGGAAACAAAAGAAAAAATAAACAAGTGGGACTTCATTAGACTAAAGAGCTTCTACAAGGCAAATGAAACCAGGATCAAAATGAAAAGACAACCCACCAACCTGGAGAAAATATTTGCAAATCATATATCCAACAAGGGGTTAATCTCCATAATATATAAAGAACTCACACAAGTGAACAACAACAAAAAAACCCAGCAATCTGATCAAAAAATGGGCAAAGGATATAAACAGACATGATTCCAAGGAAGATATACAGATGGCCAACAGGCATATGAAAAGATGTTCAACATCACTAACCATCAAGGAAATGCAAATCCAAACTACACTAAGATATCACCTTACACCTGTTAGAATGGCTACAATTACCAAGACAAAAAAACAACAAATGTTGGAGAGGTTGTAGAGAAATGGGATCCCTAATTCACTGCTGGTGGGAATGCAAAATGATGCAACCTTTATGGAAAACAGTACGTAGATTCATCAAAAAGTTAAACATAGAAATACTTTATGATCCAGCTATCCAACTAATGGGTATCTATCCAACAAACCTGAAACCAGCAATCCAAAGAGGCTTATGCACCATTATGTTTTTTGCAGCATTATTCACTATAGCCAAGAAGTGGAAGCAACCCAAGTGTCCCTCAACGGATGTCTGGATAAAGAAGATGTGGTACATATATATATATATATATATATATATATATATATATATATATATATACACACATATATATATACATACACACACAATGGAATACTACTCAGTCATAAAGAAGACAAAATTGCCCCATTCACAACAACATGCATGGATGGACCTGGAGAGTATTATGTTAAGTGAAATAATCCAGAGAGAGAAAGACAAACACTGTGTGATTTCACTCATATGTGGAATATAAATGGACAAAGCGAACGGTTTGGTGGTTACCAGCTGCAAGGGGGAGAGGAGTGGGCACAAGGGGTGAAGGGATGCATTTACATGGTGATTGACAAACAATAATGTACAACTAAAATTTCACAATGTTATAAACTATTAAGACATCAATAAAAAATAAAGAAAGAAAATAAAGAAAAACATACAGCTGAGACTCCAGCTCATAGTGGAAACCCTGCAAGGAAGGGACACAAACTTTTAGAATATAGTTTACTCCCTAAGTCACTGGCTACTATATGTTTCTGTGCCCCAATAAGTAGAATACACAGGCCGGGAATCAAAGGGTAGAAATAAGAGTGACCCACTAACCATTACGACCAGTTTTCCACTTGGGAAATTTGTAACATACTGCTGCAGCTCCTGATTCCCAAAGCAGGGAATGCTTCATCAGGGACACATAACTAATGCTATGGCTACTGCCTGGTCACTTTGTACTCCTTGTGCCAGAAAAGAATAACCACACTGGCACGAGTAATTGACCCTGATCACTGTGAGGAGGTAAGATAGCTGCTACAAAATGGGGGCAGGACATCTGTCTAACATTCAGGTTATCCACTGGAGTGTCTCTTGTTATGTACAAGCCATGTTGCCACTACTAATGGGAAACCATCATAAGGACATGATGACAAGAAGCTTAGATTACGTAGAGATGAGGATTAGAGTCTAACTACCAGGCAAGTCACTTAGACAAATAGAAGTGGGGGAAAAAAGGAGTTGATAAGTATCAATTATGGCCACAGGGTCAACAGCAGTGGTAGGGGACACAGTCCTCCCCATATAAGATTTATAGAAATTGTGAACACAGAATCCTGGAGGACCTGCGCCTGAATGGAGTAAACAATTGTCAGAGGCAATTGTCTCCAAACAGTGCAAAGGATACACTAAAGTACACATTGGTGGTGGTCTGCCCAAATACCTTTTGTCAGGCCAGTGCATCCATCTTCCAGCTGCTGTGAGTGTTGGCTGCTAATTGGTCACAGCTACCCCTGTTCGCCAAAGGAATGCCCTCAAATGATGACAGCCATCTCACCCAGGAGGTTACTCCCATTCCAAGGATAGCTCTTAACCAGTGAGTGGCTGAGATACAGGTATATAGATAGAAGAAACAACTCTGAGGAATGATTCAATGCTCAAAAGTTGTCCGCCCACCCATGACTAAACTTAACCTGAGACCACATCCTTGACTAGATCTTCCCTATCCCGTTTCTCTCATCCCCTTATAGTTTTTTCTCTGAAGAGCACTCACTCAATAAAACATATACACCTGAATTCCTGTCAGGCTCTGTTTCTAGGTAACTTGCACTAAGATACTCCTCTTTTTCTTTTTAGAACTCCTAGCATAAATTCTAATAAACTGAACTTTTCAAGTGCAAGGCAGCAAGAAGAAAGTAGACTTTAAGATTAATATTAATTAAATATCAAGATTCTGACTTCTAGACCTCAGATTCCACACAAACTGAAAAGGAAATGAGACAGTCTTCTGTAAATAACTTTTCAATTAGAACAAAATTAAGGTGAGACAAAACACCTAGTTTAAGAATGGTTCTTTTGAACCCAAGTTTTCCTCGTGGTGAGTTGACATGTCACATATAAATTATCCAAGGAGAGAGACCTTGAAGACTGACGGTCTTTTTTCATCAACTTTCCCCTCAGTGCCTATAAAGCACTTGGTGAACTGTAGGTACTTAAATATTAGTTGAAAGAATAAATAAAAAGTACTTGATAGCTGCCTTTGTTTAAAATAAATGTTTTTTAACTTCTTGCGGGAAGAAAATTACGTACACTCGGTTTTGGAGAAAAGAATGTAGCAAAATTTAATGCCTCCACCAGGGTCAAGGTTCCAGATTAAAATTAAAGGATATAGCTAAGTTTTGTCTAAGGTTGTGCAAGTCTCAACAAAGGTGAAAAAACAGAGAAAAAACTATAGAAACAGTTGTGGAAGGAAAACACTAGGTAACATTTCAGTGTATAAGATAACAAATGAGGAAAAACAGGAAAAGAAGCAAAGCAGTAAATGACAAACTGAGAGAAAGCATCAAAAACATAAACACTTTGAGGTGAAGTGCTGGTAACATTTATGTCACTTGATTTGATCAAATCCCTCTAGTACTCTTGGTATAATGGAAACATATTTGGGGTCCAGGGCCATTTGAATACAGTTAAAAGCAGGAAAACAATTATCAATCACCCTTGCAAAGGCTATGAATTCTTCTCTGACTATGACCCTGCTTGCTCTTTCTTGTATTTTTGTTTTTTTCTAGTCTGTATATTTAGATCCACATTATCTACCTGCTCCTCTTTCACGTAACTAACCATTATGTTTGCTTCTGGCCAGCCTTATTCTGCTAATATCAACATGCTCGCATAAGAGTGCCTGCCATAGTAGAAATGTCTCAATTAGGAACAGGGCCTAATCCAATCTGACTGGTGTCCTTTATAGGAGAAAACTTGGACACACAGAAAGATGCAGGCACAGGGATGCATGTGCACAGATGAAAGACCATGTGATGTCACAGCAAGAAAGCAGCCATCTGCAAGCCAAGGAAAGAGGCTACAGAAGATATCAAACCTGCCGGCACTTTGATCTTGGACTTCTAGCCTCCAGGCTGTGAGAAAAAAATGTCTGTTGTTTAAGCCACCCACTCTGTGGTACCTTGTCATGGCAGCCCTAGCAAACTAACACAGATTAGTAAATGTTCCTTTTAATATTTTTAAAATTTACATAACAATGAAATTAAACATAAGACAATATGAAAGCAACCAATGCTGATTATGAAAAGCAATTTCATGTGTTCACTTTGGAAATGTAATTAGTTTAACCCTTAGGAAAGCAATTTGGCAATAATAGGGTCCTTAGAAAAACTGATAGCTTTTGACCTAGTAATTGGACTTCAGGGACTCTTTCAGAAATTCTGAATAGAAAAAAGATATACTTAATAACAACTATTATTATTAACTTAGTGTTTATTATTTGTCAGGCCATATTCTAAGTGCTTTACATATTTTAGCCAATTTAATTTTCATAAAATTCATTGTCACATTATTTATTTTTTAGTTATATAAAAAATTATAAAACCCAAGGCATTAGCTGTTAATATTTTGCTATATTTTCTTCAATTCTTTTTTCTACGCTTTTTTTCTTTTTTACAAAATTAAAAAAAACCCACATCTATGTTCTTTTTTTTCACTTGACATGCGTGAAAGAAGTCAAAAATCATTACTCCATTATCAAATGAAAGTATAACAAAAGTCAATAGAAAACTAGGATTATGTTTAATATGCAAGATTTTATCAACCCACTAAAGCGAAGTTAAGCTCTATTTCTTTGACTACCCTAATCTCATACATTTTTTGGCTTTGTTTTTGTTTATTTTCCATTTCAATTATAGCTGCACTATAAGCAATGTTAGTATCCAATAAGTACAAGACATAAAGCTATTTCTTAATGCCAATCCTCAAATGTCTACAGATGTATAAGCAAGTGTAACCACAAATAGGATTCAAACAAATTTGGTGAAAGCAGTTTGAGAATTTTAAACAGATGCTAAGAGACTTCTGAAACATCTGAACCATCTATAAGATTTGATGAAGGAAGATGTCTAGCTGATTGGGATAACAAGGCTCACCTGCATTTCTGCAGCTAGAGGCAATGAGATAGAACACCAGCAGGCTGTGAGGATTGAAAATCTTTGATTCACTTGCTTGCATCTTGTTGCCAATAATGGAGATTTATACCAAGAGAAAATTGTCAAGTCTAGCTTTTTCAGTGTTTAACAATAAACATCAAATAAAAGAGACAATTCATAAAGTAGCATCACGTATGAGAGAGAAAAAGCAAGGAAACTTATTCTTCAGAGTTCATAAGAAAGAAGGCAACAATTTCAGATGTAGAAACAAATTTTAGAGATTTAGCATTTATTGTTTCTAGAGATAAAAATCAAGAAGAAATTCATTTCCCAATAGAAGAGTGTGTAGGGGAGGGGGAAATTGTGGTAACTGATTGAGAATAAATAAAATAATTCCCAAGAGACAGCATTAAGGACCTAAATGAGCCCAGATAGCCTAACTTAATATTACTACAGACAATGCAGTTTTTCTCAGCAATCTGGATATTTATCCATGAAAATGCTAGACCCTGTTTTCCTTAAGGCCTGTGCTACACCTGGTACTCCTGCCTATTTCCCTCACTGATACAGCGAAGTTTTATACCTAGCTGAAGGAAGGAAGGGAGGAAGGGAAGGAGAGAGGGAGGGAGGGAGGGAGATAGGGAGGACAGAGGAAAGAAAGGAAGGATGGAGGAAAGGAGTAACAGAGGAAAGGAGGAAGGGAGGGAAGAAACAAACTTCTGGTATGAGCATACTCATTTGAAATGCATTTATTCTATAATTGTTTTTGACAAATTAACACAGGCACCTCCCAGTGACAGCTATGTTTAAGATTGTCCAACTTTTTTTATTAAGGTTTTGTCCTTGAATCATGTCATTCCCACTTATGAATGCATTGAACTGTCATTGCCTAATACTTTGGCATTATCTCTTAAAGTTGAACATATGAATGGAATATATCCAAGAGAAACTTGTATATATGTACAACAGGAGATATATACAAGAATGTTCTTAGCAGCATTTTCACAATAGCAAAAATTTAGAAACAATCCAAATGCCCATCAGTGGGAGAGTGTATTAAAAACTGTGATATAGTCACACTGTGGAATAGCATACAGCAGTCAAAATAAATGAACTACCACAACTCATAACAATACACTGCAATGTAAAATGAAGTGGAAAAAACTGAACAATAAAGTTTCATAAAGATAAAACAACTAATGCTTTTTAGGAATACATATATATATGTATATATATACAAGAAACATATAAAAAAGGAAAGCAAAAGAATGATGAACATGCGTTCAATATAATAATTGCCTCAAACCGGAGGAGTCAGGGAAATGGGATGAGGTAAGGAAATGGTTAGATGTAATATATTGCCAAGGTTCCAGATCTTGTTTGGGATGGTAGGTTCATGGGTGCTTATTAAATTATTATAAAATAATTAACAGGTCCCTGAATAGCTAGTATAAGGTTTTCCTTCTTGTCATAAACAACTGTAAAACTGGGCAGAATAGATAAAACAATCGCTTTAAAGCAATGAATATGACACAAGGTTGAGATTCTTGAGAAAGAAAAAACATACAAGGTAAGCTTCACACTAGCCTTCTGCCTCGAAACAATTTCACAACTGTAGCATGAGGAATTTGAGCCCAAGCAGACAGCATAGGGCTTACTGAGCATAAGAAACAGTCTGTGGTTAAAAATAGAGATTAGAATTTAAGTTTGCTAATGCAGTGGGAACTTGTTATGCAAGTTACTAGAGAGAAGGGAGCTAAGAGAACAAACTCCAGAAATAGGCATAGAAATTTTACTCAGGTTCCTGCCCAAATCCCAAACTATACAAATGCCAGCCTTTCTGGAGCCTCGTAGACTGTACCTGCTGAGGGCTGAGAGATGAAGAGAAATTTCAGTAGTCACATAGTATTATGAAACTCTCTGATCAAGCAGGCTTGGAAGGATATTTGTGAAAATCTCAAGGCATTGAGTTGAGACCCCAGAAAGGTCATGCATTAAGAATAAGAAACCATATTCTAGGAGTAAGAGCTTTGCCCTATGATGAAGGGAAAAGTAAATAAGATTGTCCAGGCAAAGCCTAAAACCAAGTTTTGACAAGATCAAGGTGATCCTCCTTAATTTAATGGCCTGACAAAAAAAAATAAGCATTGTTTAGATGAAACCATAATGTAGAATCTCCATAATGCATCATTTATAATGCTCAGCATACAATGAAGTATTAAAAAATATGCAAAGAGGCAAGAAAATGAATCCACAATCAAAAGAACAAAAAGTCAACAGAAACAGTCCTACAGATGACCAGGATATTGCAATTAGCAGACAAGAACTTCGAAATAACTACAATGAATATGTCAAAAAATTTAGTGGAGAGGTGAATACAGTAGGGAAACAGAGGGCAAACTTCAGCAGATCAATGGAAGCTTGAAAAAAAAAACAACCAAGTGTCAATTCTAGAACTGAAACAGGCAATAAAGTTGCATGAAGAGAAGTTGCATGAAATGAAGTTTGGAATATATTGCACATGTTTAACAATAGAATGGAATAAAAATAGCAAAGAGTGAATTCAAAACAGATCATCAGAATGTACAGACCGAGCACAAGAAGAGGAAAAAAATAAAGAATATACAACAGAGCATGTGAGATTGGTGGGGCAATATCAAACTGTCAAACATATATGCAATTGGAGTCATAGAGGGAAGGGGGAAACAGATGGGGCAGAGGAAATATTTAAAGAGATAATGACCAACATTTTTCAAAATTGAAGACTGATATCGACCAATAAATCCAAGCAGCTCATTGAACCACAATGAGAATAAATATAAAGAAAAACACACCTAAATACTTCAAATTCAAACTGCTGAAAACAAAAGACAAAGAGATATATTAAAGGCAACCAGAGAAAAAGGACACATACCTATTGGATAAAAATTACACCTGACTTCTCTCCATAAACAATGGAGGCCAGAAGACAACTGAATGACATACCTTAAGTGCTGAAAGAAAAAAAAAGTTCACCTAAATCTATACCTAATCTGTAATTAAATACACTTTCAAAAAACGAAGGCAAAAATAAAGATTTTTTTAACCTACAAAGGCTGAAAGAATTCAACACTGGCAGATGCAATCAACACAAAATACTGATAGAAGTTCTTCAGGTAGAAGCCAAAAAGAGGCCCATACCTGGAGAGAGAAATGAAGACAATGAAAACCAGTAAATATATAGGTAATTATAAAAGGCTGTTTTTGAAAATTAAAAAAGTTCATAATTTAACACAAAATTAACAATAATGTATGGTAAAGTTTATAATATTTGCATACAATAAAATATATAATGACTAGTAGAAAGAACATTGAAGGTTAAAATGAAATTATACTGTTATAATGTTTATATATGGTACTTGAATATTATAATATCAATCCTGGTAGAATTATAAATTAAGAATGCATATTATAACCCCCAAATCAACACTTTAAAAAAAGTTAGTTAAAAACCTATTAGAGGGAGAAAATTAAATGCCAAAAACATACTAATAAATCAAATCAAAGGATAAGAAAAAAGTAAATGAATCAATGGAAAAAAAGAGAAAGAAAATAGCAAGCTGACAGATTAAGTCCAACTACATCAGTAATTACATGAAATGTGCATGGACTGAGTAATCCAATAAAAAAAAAACAGTGATACTAGGGAAAAATCAGAATCCACTCATTTGCCTTTCAAATACACACACACACACACACACACACACACACACACACACACACACAGACACCTTTAAATATAAGGAAACCAATAGGTTAAAAAAATTGGAAAGGATATTCTACACAAGTACTCATCATAAAAAAGCCAGCACAGCTTATAATATAATCCAAGAAAATCCACAAAATATAATCCAAGAAAAAAAAATACCAAAAGTTAAAGAGGGAGATTTCACAGCAATAAAGGGTATATTCATAAAAAAAACCATAATAGTGATAAAAATTTATGTATCCAATAACAGAACAACAAAACACATGAAGCAGAAAATGGTAGACTAATATAAGAAACAGACAAATATACAATCATAGTTGGATGTTTTAACACTCTTTTCTCAATAAATGATAGAAAGCAGACAAAAATTAAGAGGATTATAGAAAATTCGAGACCATAAGAAAATTACAAGCCAATATCCGGATGAGCATGTAAACAAAAATCTTCAACAAAATATTAGCAAACTGAGTTCAACTATCCATTACAAAGATCATTCACCGTGATCAAGTGGGATTTATTCCAGGGACGCAAGCATGATTCAACATCCACAAATCAATCAAAGTGATATACCACACTAACCAAACGAAGAATAAAACATATATGATCATCTTAATAGAGGCAGAAAAGCATTTGACAAAGTACAACACCCATTTCATGATTAAAAACTCTCAACAAAGTGGGTATAGAAAGAATATACCTCAACATAATAAAGGCCATATACAATAAGCCCACAGCTAACATCACACTCAACAGTGAAAAACTGAAAGCTTTTTCTCCAAGATCAGGAACAAGAAAATGAAGCCCACTCCTGCCACTTTTATTCAACACAGTACTGGAAGTCCTAGCCAGAGCAATTAGGCAAGAAAAAGAAATAAAGGCATCCAAATTGGAAAGAAAGAAGTTAAATTGTCTCTATTTGCAGATGGCACGATATTAGATACTATATATATAGAAAATCCTAAAGATTCCACCAAACAATTGTTATAATAAACAAATAATAATAAACAAATTGTTATAATAAACAAATAAACTGTTTTTTTTTTTTTTTTTTTTGTGAGGAAGACCAGCCCTGAGCTAACATCCGTCGCCAGTCCTCCTCTTTTTGCTGAGGAAGACTGGCCCTGGGCTAACATCTGTGCCCGTCTTTCCTCTACTTTATATGGGATGCCGCCACGGCATGGCTGACAGGCAGTGCGTCAGCGGGCGCCCGGGATCCGAACCTGCGAACCCCGGGCTGCCAAGCGCGGACTAAACCGCTGCGCCACCGGGCGGCCCCCACAAATAAACTGTTTTAATAAACAAATACAGCAAAGTTGCAGGATAGAAAATCAATATACGAAAATCAGTTGTATTTCTATACACTAGTTACAAACTATCAAAAAGAGGAATTAAGAAAACAATCTCATTTACAATTGCATCAAAAAGAATAAAATACCTAGGAATAAATTTGACCAAGGAAGTGAAAGACCTGTACACTGAAAACTATAAAACATTGATAAAAGAAATAGGAAAAAAACACAAATAAATGGAAAGATACTCCATGCTCATGGAATGGAAGAAGTAATGTTGTTAAAATGTCCATACTACCTAAAGCACTCTACAGATTCAATGCAATCTCTATCAAAATTCCAAAGGCATTTTTTACAGAAATAGAACAAACAATCTTAAAATTTGTATAAAACCACAAAAGACTCCTGAATAGCCGAAGCAATCTTGAGAAAGAAGAACAAAGCTGGAGGCATCACACATCCTGATTTCAAACTGTATTACAAAACTATAGTAATCAAAAGAGTATGGTATTGGCATAAAAATAGATACATAGGTTAATGGAACCGAACAGACAGCCCAGAAATAAACCCACACATATATAGTAAATTAATTTATGACAAAGAAGTCAATAATATACAATGGGGAAAGGAAAGTCTCTTTAATAAATGGTGTTGAGAAAACTGGACAGCCACATGCAAAAGAATGAAACTGGACCATTATGTTACATTGTACACAAAAATCAACTCAAAATGGATTATAGACTTGAACATAAGATCTGAAACCATAAAACTCCTAGAAGAAAACACAGGTGCTAAACTCCTTGACATCAGTCTTGGCAATGATTTTTTGGATTTGACAACAAAATCAAAGGCAACAAAAGCAAAAATGAACAAGTGGGACTACATCAAACTAAAAAGCTTTTGTACAACAAAGGAAACCATCAACAAAATGAAAAGGCAGCCTATAGAATGGGAGAAAATATTTTCAATTTAAATATCTGATAAGGTGTCAATATTCACAATATCTAAAGAACCCATGCAACTCAATAACAAAAATATACACAATCCGATTAAAAAATGGGCAGAGGATCTGAACAGACATTTTTCCAAAGATAACAAATGGCCAACAGGTCCATGACAGGGTGCTTAACATCACTAATCATCAGGGAAATGCAAATCAAAACTACGAAGAGGTATCTATCACCTGACACCTGTTAGAATGGCTATTAAGGGGCCGCCCGGTGGCGCAGCGGTTAAGTTCGCGCTTGGCAGCCCGGGGTTCGCGGGTTCGGATCCCGGGCGCCTGCCGACGCACTGCTTATCAGCCATGCCGTGGCGGCATCTCATATAAAGTAGAGGAAGATGGGCACGGATGTTAGCCCAGGGCCAGTCTTCCTCAGCAAAAAGAGGAGGATTGGCAGTGGATGTTAGCTCAGGGCTGGTCTTCCTCACAAAAAAAAAAAAAAAAAAAGAATGGCTATTAAAAGACAAGAAATAACAAGCATTGGTGAGGATGTGGAGAAAAGGAAACCCTTGTGTACTATTAGTGGGGACGTAAATTGGTTGAGTTATGGAAAACAGTATGGAGGCTCCTCAAAAAGTTAAAAATAGAACTACCATATGATCTGGCAATTTCACTTCTGAGTATTTATCCAAAGGAAATGAAAATACTAACTTGAAAAGATATATGCACCCCCGTGTTCATTGCAGCATTATTTACAATAGCAAAGACATAGAAACAACCTAAGTGTCCACCAATGGATGAACGAATAAAGAAAAATATATATATATATATCACATTTTCTTATATACATTTATATACACATTTTCATACATACACACACACACAATGGAATATTATTCAGCCACAAAAAAGGAGGAAATTCTACCATTTACAACAACGTGGATGGGCTTTGAGGGCATTACACTAAGTGAAATAAGTCTGACAGAAAAAGACACATACTGTGTGATCTCACTTACATGTGGAATCTATAAAAAAGGAAAAAACATGAACTCATAGATATTAGAAGAAATGGGTGGGTGTCAGAGGTGGGGGAGGGGAATGGGTAAAGGTGGTTGAAAGGTACAAACTTCCAGTTTTAAGATAAATAAGTACTAGTGATGTAGTGTACGGTGTGATTACTATAGTTAACAATACTGTATTCTATATTTGAAAGTTGCTAAGAGAGTAAACTTTAAAAGTTCTCACCACAAGACAAAATAAAGTTTGTAACTATGTGTGGTGATGGATGTTAACTAAAGTTATTTTGGTAATCATTTTGCAATATATACATACATCAAATGAGTATGTTGTATTTCTACAACTAACACAATGTTATATGTCAATTTTATCTCAATTTTAAAAAGAATTACTATACAAAAATAAAAGTTAAAAAATTAAAATATAACCATGAGCCAAGGAATGCAAGAGGCCTCTAGAAGCTGAGAGCAGCCCCCAGCTGACAGCCAGCAAGGAAACCTCAGCCCACAACCACAAAGAACTGGGTTCTGCCAACAATGAACTTGGCAGTGGATTCTTCCCATGACCTTCCAGTTAAGAGCCCAGACTAGGCAACACCTCGATTCAGCCTTGTGAGACCCTAAGCAGAGAACTCAAGATGAGCCTGCCTGGACTTCTGACCTATAAAACTCCAGGATAAAAAGCGGGTATCGTTTTAACCCACTAAGCTTGTCATAATAGTAAACTAATATATGATGCACTCATATTGAGTGTTTTGTAAAGTAACAAATCTTCTTTATATAAGCCAACATGAACAAAAATTACTAGAAAAAGAGAATTAAAAGATTCATATGCTCATGCAGGTGAAGAACTCCATATAATCTTTTGAGTGCATTATCAAATTGTGGTACCACTTTTCATTGAAATTGCTCATCTATATATTTGTTGCAATCCAGTGGCAGAGGATCTAATGAGCATTCCCTTAGCTCTGTGGACTTCATGAGAAACATGGTAATATTCTTTGAAGCACACATTGCTTTAAGTGTATTTTCTCAACAGATTTTACATGTTGTGCAAATAGTTTTATAACAAGCTGTTAAATTTCTTGAGAAAAGGTAACATATCTTATTTTTATGTTCACCAAGTTTTTTCAAAATTAAGATATAACCAGCAAAACCCAAAGAAGTAATGTCAGAAATTCACTGAAAAAAATACATTGTGGCATTGGAGAACGTATTAATTTGAAAGATGGGCCTTGATTACAAATAATTACCATCAAATTTTCAGCACACACTATTTCTTATACTGTGATTGACACCAGTTGAAGAATCAATTGGTGACTACCCTCAGAAAGTGGAATTTCTTCTTTAGCCTACTCATTCTCATCACAAACATTATCAAATTTCCTTTAAAAATTCCCAGTGAAAATTATCTTTGAAATGGATGTCTATCCAACTAAAAGTTGAAGAATAAATATGATAGTTTTTGTCTCTTCATTGTATCTGATCAGACATTTTCTCTTACAGTTAGATCAGTTATATCAATCTTGTGTTTTCTGTGAAGAAAGCCTGTGCACATGTTGCTCATATTTTACCATTAGCAATATTTATTAGAACGTAGACAAAGTTGTGGTAAAGCAAGAATATTTAAAAGTTACATATTCTTTATATATCTGGATGATACACAGAATTTAATTAGAACATGAGGTTCCCAAACAGCCACTGGACAGCTGGATATCCAGTGAGATTTGGAAAAACACAACAAATTACAGAGAATGAAGTTGGGATTATAAAAGAAGCTACAGATATAATTTCTGCCAGCATAGTGTTTAACAAACACAATTCAAAATATTAAAGAATAGATTCCTCTTTTGATAATGGCCAAGCAGCTCCCATCAAACTAACCCTCCCATAGATAATAAGTTCTGGATAAAATATGAATGACAAACTAATTGAAGGCCCTAGAGAATACCAAAAAGAAGACAGACACTGGGGTATAACTGACATTTGGAAGAAGGGAATGACACTGGGTGAGTTTCCCAATTTTATGACATTTAGACAAATGCAATCAATGCCTAGAGGCTAAATCTATGTTAGAAAACTCAGAATCTTACTACCTTGAAAACCAGAGGAAAGAGTTTGAGCAAATACAAAAAGTGGAAAGTGAGCCAAATGACAAAAAGAAAGCTACAGAAAGGAAAAATAAAATTCTGAGTATAATAAACACTGTCAAATCAAGCACAGGAAGACTTTGATCAGCCCAGCTAAAATTAAAATAATTAAACTAAAATTTCAGTTGCTGTACCTCAGGGGAAACAAAGTCTGTAGCTCGGGCTCCTCCAAGTTAGCTTCCTGCTTTAAAAATAATCAGCACTCTTCAGAACAGATTTCAGAGTCTCTATAATATATTGTTAATGATGTCTAAGATATAATTAAAAATTACTTGATATATTAAGAAATAAGAAAACAGGGTCTATACTCAAGAGAAAAAACAATCAATCGAGACTAACTGAGAGATAACTTGGATGTTAAAAATTAGCAGAAAAGGATTTTAAAGCTACTATAATAACTATTTTAAAGGAAGTAAAGGTAATATGCTCATAATGAGTGAAAGATAGGAAATCTCAACAGAGAAATAGTGACTATAAAAAATAAACAAATGGAGGGGCCAGCCCAGTGGCACAGCAGTTTAGGTCATGCTTTGGTAGCCCGAGGTTCGTGGGTTCGGATCCCAGGTGCCAGCAGATGCACTGCTTGTCAGCCATGCTGTGGCAGTATCTCATATAAAGTAGAGGAAGATGGGCATGGATGTTAGCCCAGAGCCAGTCTTCCTCAGCAAAAAAAGAGGAGGATTGGCAATGGATGTTAGCTCAGGGCTGGTCTTCCTCACACACGAAAAATAAATAAATAACCAAGTGGAAATTTTAGAACAAAAAATAGTGTCTGAAATAAAAAATTCACTAAATGAGCTTTTCATCTGACAGCAGATTATGAAAGAATCAATGAACTTGAAAATTACTCAATCTAAAGAAAAGAGAAAAATTGAAAAAATTACGAGAATTTCTGGTACCATTTATAAAAGGCCTAAAATACAAATGACTGGGGAATCAAAAGGAAAAGAGAGAGAAAGGGGGATCAAAAAAAAATGCTAGAACCTATCAAATTAGGTAAAGTATACAAATTTACAGACTTAAGAAACACAGCAAATCCAAAGAAGACAAATACAGTAAAAACCACATATAGGGACATCTCAGCAAAACTGCTATAAACAAAAAATTAAGAGAAAATTTTGAAAGCCACCCGAGAAAAACAACACATTAAGTACAAAGAACAATGATTTAAAGTGCCACTGACTTGTCATCATAAATTTCTTGCTTCTTATCAGAAACTATGGAAACCTCTTTAAACTGCAAAAATTAAAAATAGAAAACCTAAAACAGCAATGTATAAAATGGCTACTATCCCACGATCAAGTGGGATTTAACCCAAAAATGCAAAGTTGGTTTAATATTCAAAACTCAACTAATATAATTAGCAGTATTAATAGAACAAGGGAGAAGAATAATGATCATTTAAAAATAACTACAGAAAAAGCATTTCATAAAATGCAAACTAATTCATAGTTTTTTAAAAAACTGTTAATAAACTAATGGACTCTCACAACTTCTGTTTAACATTGTATTATTGGTCCTAAGCGTTATAATAAGACAAGAAAAAGAAATAAAAAGCATAAATACTTGAAAAGAAGTATAACTGTCTCTATTTACAGATGACATGATTGTTTACACAGGATATCATAACAAATCTACAAGACAACTATTAGAACTAATAAGTAAATTTGGCAAGGTCAAAAGACACAAGGATAATATTAAAAATAAATTAAATATTTACATCCTAGCAGAAAACAACTAGAAACTAAAATTTAAAAAATAATTCCATTTATAGTTAGATCAAAAATTTTAAATACTTATGAAAAAAATTAACAGAAGTCATTCAAGACCTCTACCTTTAAAACTATAAAACATTCTTAGATAAATTAAAGAAGATCTAAATAAATGAAGAGATATACTACTGGATGACTCAATGTTGTCAAAATGTTAATCTCCTCAAATCAACCTGCAGAAATACAAAGCAATCCCAGACTTAATCCTAGCAAACTTTTAAATCAAAATTAACAAGCTGATTATAAAATACATATGAAAATGCAAAGGACCTAGAATATTTAGCCTGTCTTTAAAGAGAATAAAGATGGAGAACTTACACTACCTAACTTTAAGACTACTATGGGGGTATTGCATAAAGATAGACAAACAGCTCAATGGAAAAGAATAGATAGCCCAGAAATTTACCACACTTATACAATTTTTAATTCTCTACAATGGTGACAAAGCAATCCAATAGGGAGTAGAAGTCTTTAGGTCTTTTCAGCAAATGGTGATGAAACACTGGATATCCAACTGGAAATATATGAATCTTGACCTCTACCTCACACCATATACATAAAAATTAATGTAATAGATCATATACCTAAACTGAAAAGCTAAAACTCCAAAGCTTCTGGAAGACACAAAGGAGGACAGTTTCACGACTTAGAGACTGGCAAAGGATTTTAAGACAGCACACAGAAAACGAAAACCATAAGAGAAAAAAACTGATAAATTAGGTTTCATCAAAATTACAACTTCTGCTCATATAAAGGCATTGTTAAGAAAATAAACAGGCAAGCCAGAGACTGGGAGAAAATAATTCACAAAGTATATATCTGACAAATATATCTGACTGATATCCAGGATAGATAAAGGACATCTACAACTCACTTATAAAAACAAAAACAACTTAATTTTTTTTTCAATTTGAAAAGACCCTTCACAAAAGAAGATGTACAAATGGCCAGTGACCATATGAAGAAGTGCTTGACATTGTTAGTCATCAGGCAAACACAAAATAATATCACAACAACATGCCATTATAAACTCACCAAAGTGACAAAAATTAAAAAGACATATCATAACATCCTGGAAAGTGTGTGGAACCACCTAAACTCTCAAACATATTTGGTAGGAGTTTAAAATGTACAACTCTTTTTTAAAATGGTCTGGCTTTATAAAACTAAACAAACACCTATCTTTTGACCCAAGATTCCTTATTCTAGGTATTCATCCAAGAGAAATAAAACTATATGTCCATAAAAAGACTTATTGCATATGAGAGTATGGTATGTTCATAAAATGGAATACTAGTAGGCAATAAAAAGGAAAAAACAACATGAATGAATTTTTTTAAATTATGCTGATTAAAAGTCTTTTATAAAAGAGTATATTCTATATGATTTCAAGTACATGAAGTTCTAGAACAGACAAAGCTAATCTATACTAGGCAAAAGAAAAAACCCAGAACAATATTTGGTTCTGGAGGCTGAGGGGAGCTGGTATTGACTGGAAAGAAGCATGAGGGATATGATAAGTATGGGAATTCAGAGGTTAATAAATATACAGTCTGTAACTCAAGAAGCTTACAGTATGACTTTACAAATATCACGTAGCCAGTAAGTAGCAGACCCAAAATATGAATACATGTCCTGTGTTCAACACTACACAATGTAAAGCTACCACAATACTTGTAGAAAAGTCAGCCGCAAATCAATCCTTAATTAAATATGGCAGCTCTCTTTGCCATTTTCCATTACCTCTAGCTCTGAAATTTTGGAGGTCACACAATGAGATGGAAAGTTTAAAGGAGTTTAAGTGAGAATTCGTTTCATTTAAATTAGCAGCTGAAAATTGAGCTTCTTAAAGCCTAATGTGGGTCCTGTGTCTCACTTTCTAAACCATAGATGCTTCACTTTTACCTGCTTTACACATTTAGATTCTGAAGGAAGTGTACTCTGCTAAAAAAAAAAAAAAACACAAACAAAAAGTATAGTTTGAAAAACACTAGGCAAAATAAAAAGCCCTCATGTTTTAAGATACTACAATTTTAAAGTGCAATGGCATTTTCCATTTTGCCCAAAAAGAAGTGTTCATACATATTTCTGCGATACTTAAAACTTATCAAATTCAGAAGCTAAACTTAAATTTTAGATCAGTTTTAGGAATTCTTTTGTTGGGTACATGAATATTTGTAATTCACAAATGGATATGAAGATAGCCCATAGCACATATGAAACGTATTCATTTTACTATTCAGTGAACAGTGCCAGAATTAAACAGAAATAAGTTTACCAGTAATTATCTTCTTTCAGTTTTCTAGGAGCCTTTATGATCATATAGAAGTTGATAATAAAAAAATCTAGTTAACATTTACCTGTCAGTCATCAACAAAAGCAGTAGCTTTATAAAAAGCTCTTTCAACAAAGAAAATTCTTAAAGACTGTATATCAGTATCAGATTAGGTATCTATATTAACAATTGTGGCACATAGCTAAGGATCACAGTAAATATTCTGGTAAAAACAGTAATCACACACATGTATGAATCAAAAGTCATTTTCACTGTAAATATAAAGAGACAATTGTTAAGCTTTTATGTCTATAATATATAATTATTGTTTTTATAACAATTATATATATTTAACAAGATTTATATATGCACATAAATATATGCATGTGTGTGTGTGTACATGTGTGTGTGTATTAGACAACTGGGTGCTATATACTTCAGAACACAGACTGTTCATGAAATATGTTCCTATCATGAAAAATCAATTGCGTTGTGCTCACACCAACTCCAAACAATGCACGCTCTGCAGATTGCACTCTTAGAGCTATGAAAAGTAAGCATGCTGTTCTTTCAATGTCAAAGTAGTCATTAATGTGCCATGATGAAAAACAGGTGTCTGTGCCAAAAATCCTGAACACAAATTGATGGCTTCATTATAAACCAAAGCAATAGTAAATGCTATATAAAAGACTAAATACTTCTGATCAAAAATACTACCAGACTAAATAATTAAACACTTATTTTGCAAAATCAAATTTTATTTGAAATAATATTAATGTTTTAGAACTGTGGGAATGTTTCAGTGGAAAAGTATCCACTTACACTAGGTGAATTCAAGCTTTACATTTCATTTTTATAATTAGAGTGGCCCTGTAATTTACTGTCAACCACTTTTGAGAGAGAAAAATGGTACTAATATTAATTAGTGGAGGACAGCCGGCATAAACTGGGACTGGTCCAGGCAAACCAGATAATATGGTTAACGTACTTATAATTAAAAACACCGACAAATCCACAATTCTTTGGTCTACTAAGTTTTTTAAATCTTACTTTTAAATATGAAATTCTGTATATCTTATTATATGTATATGGAAGGGAGAGAAACACTGTCTTTAATATCTTTCCTGAATAAATTCCAGTCCTGTTATGCCCCTGTGTGGCCAGCCGGCACAGCAAATTCACTGTCACACATTTGGTGACAAAGAAAAAAATTGCATCTGGAGGAAAATACATATTTCTTCACTGTACAACAAGATTACATAAAAATCAGTAAATGGAAAATTTAGAGGATACTAAGTACATTTTTCCACAAATTTTATCACAAAAGGTAGTCATCTTTATCATGTTCATTTGAATACTGCTCAAAGCAATTGATTACTAAATGCAGTGAAATCTGTTAAAAATATACCATCTAGCATCCCAATACTTATGTTTGCTTCCAAAGACAAGATCACAAAATTTAGATTTCCTAATGAAGTTAGTAACTGAGGACTTTTTTACTGGCAATGAAAGCAATTATCTTTGTACCCTGATTAATTTAATTTAGGAAAAACAGGTTTACAGTAAGAAAACTTGATAACAAGAATTTAAATTAAGGTGGCATTTCATCAAAACCTATCAAGTGTATTTACATAGGATGCAGACACTGATTTTTTTTCTTACTGGACCTTTAGTCGTTTCATTTTAGCCATAAAAAGAGAGGCTATTGCCAACTTCTTTATGCACTAAAATGGTACTCAAGAACCACAATCATAAGAGAATAAGCTAAGAACTTTCAGTTTGAAACATAAGGGTCATGCTATACGGTTTCCAACAAAAAGTTAGTCTAAAATATTCTAATGATTTTCACTCATAAATAAATTTCAATTATTCATTAGATAATAAAATACTTTAAAACTATATTAATTGCCAGTTTAGTGATTTATGATACATAAAATATTACTGGTGTTTTTAAAATCTCTGCTCCTTTGACAAGCTGAACTCTGAAATGTTTTTGGAGTAATTATTATGGGAGATTTTCATCTTTTAACCTTTTATTGCTAATATGTCATAGAAGAAAACTGCCCTACCATCTGAAAACCTGATGAAAGTTGAGTTGCAGATTTAGGAATAAGATTAGTCACCTAGGAAAAGTCTCAAGAAAACTCCTTGAATGGGTCCCCTTTTCATAATATATTGTCTATAATTGATGCATATTACTATTCTAGTAATTTCTCCTAGAAAGCAATTCAGAATAAAATATAATCTAATTGTCCATAACTATGATGTTATTTTTCTATCAGTTTAAAAATCATAGTTAATGTCACAATACAAATACTGAATATTCCATTTCAACTAGTCCAAACAATTAAATGATTACTATTCACGTAATAACAACCAAAACTGTTCTTTCCAGAGGTGACAGTTATATAATTGATGCTTCAAATCTCAAGAGCATTAATGTCCACGAAGTTGAAAGGCCCACTATTTTGAAACACTTTTAAAGTTGTTGTAAGATCACATCTTCTGATGACATACTCAGGTCATTTTTTTCCATGATTTTTTTCTTCAAGAATGATTTTTTAGTCTACATCTTACTTTCTGATTCAATGTTAACTGAAATGTTGATGCCTAGGTACTTGTATTTTTTTTTTAAAGAATCTAAGCAGAATAAGAATTTTAAAAGACCATTGCATCTCATTTGAACACAAAGTAACCAAAACATTAAAATATGTGGAGGCATTAGCTGTGAGTTCATATAAACTTATTTTCACTCTTCATACTTCTAAAATAATAACTATTTGTATAACTGGTTTTGACTGATTTTAAAAGTAAATCAAGTAGTTGATTATTTACAAAGATCAATAATAGATCTATATGTGAAAAAATGCCACGTTTTTTGAAGACTAAGAAGTTAAGAACATATAAAGACAGGGATTTTTCCCCCCTAAAACAGAATAAATTCTTTATTGATTAATTGGTAGTTTCAGATAATTTTAGACAAAAAAACAAAATATGTTAAATAAGACTGGTCTTACAGAAGCAGAAAAAACTTCACACCGTAATATTTAATTGCAGCAGCATAAAATTGCAGATTTTTAATAAGAGCATTGCAATTATAAGCATGCCAACAATAACAGAAACTTGAAGCCAAAGCAAAAGCATGGTGAAAGGGA
Organism: Tapirus indicus; assembly: GCA_031878705.1. Taxonomy (NCBI): domain Eukaryota; kingdom Metazoa; phylum Chordata; class Mammalia; order Perissodactyla; family Tapiridae; genus Tapirus; species Tapirus indicus. The sequence goes on from CM062935.1 coordinate 34,462,915, forward strand.
TGCACACAATTCCTTCAAAAAATAGATATTCTCATGTTTTAAAACTAACAACATCTACTTTAAAACTAATTCCATATCATGCTGTTAATAGCACTATTTCTAAAGTGAATATACAGCCAGCCCTAATATTAATACTTTTAAATACATAAATTATTGGCATTAAAAAAAAGAGAGAGAAATCAAATAAGGAAAATATTTATAAAGGATGAGTACAAATCCTAAAACTCTGGTAGCTTTCAGTCATGAAATTTTTAAGAAAGCCATACTGCCTCTTCGATTTAAATATAACATGCAATACAGATTATTTTTATCATAAATTATAGACACTTAAGCAACGTATCACTAAATTTAAAAAATCAGTACCTTAAAATATAAATAGCCTATTATAGAATGTCATAACATTTCATATAATGTTACATATTTTAAATTACTTCAAAAACTAAACACAAAAATATCAAATTATTTAATTGAACACAACTGCACTGAGGAAAGAAGTGAAATTTTATAAAAAATAGATGTTATTCTATATTCAAAGTAAAGGTCATAGATATATTTATCATCAGTAAACATTTTAAATGCCAACAAATTTTAAAAGCCTCCTTTTTGTTTGCTAAGTTATGATATATACTGTGTAATGGCTATTTTTTTAATCGCTAAAAAATAGGCTGCCTCACATTGTTCAGAGATCCCAAAAGGAAGAGACCAGCAAAACCATTCGATATTCTATGCACTATTAGTTCTCCCTCAATTTCCAGAAGGTTTCAGTGCATTATCATGTTCACAGAATTTCTTTCTCAGTCTTTCTCCACATATATTTAGTTTAAATAGGGTCTTTTCTATATTAGATACATAACATTAGAAATTCTCAAAAAGCAAACAACTTAAGTGAGGGAAGAACTGGGTGATACAACAGCATTCTTTAATAGACTCTCCCTTTTAGTGTAAGCCAGAGAAACCATCCAAAACATATGTTCATAATTGAACAACCCTCACCACACAAAAAAAGATCAGCTTGAAAAAGCAATAGGAATTTATAATAAAGCATCCTTCCAAACTAGTCAACCCAATACAAAGCATTATTAGCAGGTCCATAACATAGGTTGCTTAAAAGTGATTATTGATGTACCCTGCATAGAGAAATGTCTTAGACCTAGAAAACATCTTCCGCATGTTTTACAAAGAGCATGCATGATTGCTAATTCACATTTTCCAACAAATCACATATGATTATATAGCCCCATCCTTATATATGCAATGTAGTCCCTGCCATGATCACAAAGAAAAAAATCTCTCAGTCATTTTAAGTTAATCATTTTATTTATTAGAAAATGAAATCATGAAACAGCCTGTATTATGTTTCAGGGTCAAGCTAGTTAAATTTAAGATGTTTTTTATGCTTTAAAGTAAGCTTATTGTCCTTCTTCGAATCAATTAGAAAGAACACTACATAAAATTTTGTATTTATTAAAAGACAACACCCTTATAATACTAAAATTTCAGTACAGAACAATTCAATACACACATATAAGATTATTATTCTGAAAATATCAATACTAAAAAAATATACTATAGCTTTACTCACCTTGCATCGTTCAGCGTTTGTCCAAAAAGCTCATTTTGTAAAATATTTGGTGGGGATGAAAAAACCCCATGAAAATGAGATAAAACAGAATTGCAGACCTGGCGCAATGTCTCAAATTGCATTTTCCTTCTTTTTTTTTTTCTGCTCTTATTTTTCCTTACCACCTGTCTTTAAAGTCATCTATTTGCAGACACCATCAAATAAAAACATGCCAATCACGTTCCATATTTCTCCTGAGCTCTGTAAAAACTGTGCTTAAATGAGCAGAGGTTGATAGTTAATTGTACAGTCATTATTCTTCTAATTCAGTCGTAGAAGATTCAGTACCCGTGCGGCTTTCGGCTTTCTCCTGACTGTAGCAAGAATTCTAAACAGCAGTAAGCTTTTTGGGCATTCCCAGCTGAAGTGTGAAGCTGAGCTGCTTTCATGTACTCTACTCATATTTCTCTAAGCCTATTAAAAACACGCAATGAATAGATGCTGTCGTCAGGAGTTTCAGCACATCTGGCTACCAGCAATAAAATCTCAGAGTAATAAAAACGGGGACAAGGTATCTTCTCAATGTTACTACTGGGTAAGACGAAGAGAAATTATGCATTTCCTAACCCCTTTTTCTTTCCCTGAAAAATGAATAACTACAGCAACAGAGTATATAGGTCTCTTCAATGTGCAGGCTGCTGCATAGAACCAGAACACTCTAAAATTAAGTGGTATATCCTTGTTTTGATATCATGAAGCAATAAAAATATGTCAGACAATAGTACTTCTACTTCTGCATTTATAATGCCATACTTCTAAAGAGACATTTGAAAAACATGGACTTAGTTGTCTTAATTTCTTACTTAATTTTAAAATGTCTTCATTTATTTATTTTTAAGGAAAAGTGAATAATATTCAATCTGGTCCCTTTCTAAAGGTCCCCCATACATAGTGACTACATGATTATTCATGTAATTTTAGAAAAAAATTACAGCCTATCAATTAAAGTTCACTTAAACAGCACACATTAAATATGAACTTCCCCACAAATCAAAAAAAAAAAAAAAACAAAAACAAAAAAACACAACCAAGGCCAGAGTGACTATATCAACTATTATTAATTTATTTCGATAACGGTGGGTACAGTATTTTTCGGAAAAGGATATTTCCTGAAGGCTCCAATAGTCTTAAAGTACCCCAGATCACCATTCATTCTCAGTGAATAATTCTGGTTTAGATAAAAATCTTAGGTTATTCTATATCCATCTTTCTACAAAAGATCCATCCATCCATCTGCATCCATCTTTCTACAAAAGATGCTCTAAAAGTAGTATGTAAACCAAATTTTAAAAATCAACTCACTTATAGAGATGATTAATACATTTATTGATCTTTAATTGCTCCTAAACCATGACATTTCTTTAATAGATACACCCTTTTTAGCCCCTTTTTACCTTAACTTTTAGCCCTAATCCCCTCTTATCCCCTTCCACACACATACCACTATTGATAAATAGCCACTTAGATACACTAAGAGGTTTTTTTAAAACTGGTGAATTCTCTTTTGACATGAATAAACATGTCACAAAAGGACAACACAAAATAAACATGTAATAATATAAATTTTTAAATGACACAAAATAAACATGCAATAATATAAAATTTTAAACAACTAACTTATTCCTTTTATAAACTGAGATGTTCAGTTATGGGTTTGTCCTCAACTAAGTGTCCCTATGTTGCTTATTGTTTATTATTTTAGATTTTTATAGGTACACACTAATCTATATGAAACATATACATAATAATCATAACGTATTTTTTGGTTTATAAAATACTTCTAAATTTATTTTAATACCCAGAAAACATTGTGAATACGTGGTAATGTTGCTATTGTTTTATAGACAAAAAGAAACCGAGGCTTTAAGGGTTTAAAGATCACACAGCCTGTAAAAGATAGAGTATTTGAATGAAGGTCTTTGCTGGGGGCTCCATTCCACATGCTCCTTCCCTATCATTCTATCTTCTATATATATGTACACACAGACACACACACACACACAAATACATACATCTATTTGTGAATAGATCAGTCTCTGTAGATAAACAGGAGCAAATATCTCAAATTTTTAAACTCACAAGTAACTTTAAATGGATTTCTTCCATTTAACTCAAATAGAAGCAACCTGATGTGCTTCAAATCTTTAAGCCTCTGATCATAAGTCGATTTTTCACATGTATGAAAGGTCTTTTTCTATAAATGGAAACATATACATTTTTTAAGTTCTTAATTTCAAAGCTCGTACTATCTGTGATGAAATGTATATATATTTTTCGCCTAGTGGGTAGATTCAATTTCTATGAATAATCAAAAGCCCTTTGAAGCAAGTCTATTAAATAAGAAGGTGATTGCACTGCAAAATACTTTTGGTTGTTAAAAAAAAAAAGTTGTTTAATTGGATCTGAAGGCAAGGTCATAGGAAGAGTTTCAAAAATGGTCTAAGTAATGGAAACATCACTGGAAGGAGCCTTAAAATGACCTTTGAAAGAGTACACAATATAGCAACTGCCTTCCTCAGAGCCCTATTTTCCAGCTCTCGCTACACAACACACACTACTGGTCAGCTTTCTTTTAGTTCCCTCAATATCCCAGGAGTGATTTCTTCCACTTTCCTACTCCATTACCACCTTTCACCTGCTCCTACTCATCCTTAAGGGCTCAAATGTCACTTTCTTTGACCTAAATTAGCTCCCCCAGTATACACTCTCATTGTACCCTATACTTGTTCTTCATAGCATTTGATATAAGTATAACTATATATTTACTTGAAAAAAATGTTTAATGTCTTTCACCCTCAGTTCCACGAGGTTAAGGCTCACATTTGTTTTATTGACCTAGCACAGTACCTAGTACAGGCTAGGTGCTCAATAAATATTTGTTGAATGAATAGATGCCTAAATTTTATTGAAAAGTGAATTATTTTTTAGTCACATCCCATAAGTAGGATAGGAAACCACTCAGGGTTTAACTTGGTTCTTAGTTTCTGTGTTTGTTTTTTTCTAGCCTACCAAATCATGTTACAAGGTTCATAAACGCAAGAGTGACCAATATTTGCAATCAAAAACATTGTGCTTTAGATGGACTTTGTAATTTTTTATGAATATCTGGAATATTATAAAAAATGCTTACAGCTAATATTTGTTTTAAATTTTCTATATACTCCAGGCTTACAAGCAACATAAATATTGGAGACTTTTATGACGAGAAACAGAACATGGCACTTGGAGTCAAATGGCCTGGATTTAAGTGCTGACTCCAACCCTAACTAGCCATAATACCTCAGGATGTTCACTTTATATATCGAGCTATGGTTTCTTCAAATGCAAAATAAGCTACATCACTTACCTCATAGGGTTATTATTGTATTACAGCATGTTATATATATAAATGCATTTAATAAACTCCAAAGTACATAGTACTTGGAAGTAACCTCACTATGAACTAGCCAAGGAATCAAATTATTGGAACCAGCATTATAACAATTATATTCAGGTATCTTTTATTTATCATATTTATTCATTGCAACAAATACTTATAGAATTTCTTTGTGCAAGGCTTTATCCCTCTGTCTGTTAGATGCCAACAGGATGCAATGCTTATACTTACTCCTTTCCGGGAATATTAGATAAACTCAGAATGTCCTCTAAGTAAGGTCAGCTCCATATTTACACTGATTCCAGCAGAGAGGTATGAAGTCTCACAAATGGTGTAGATGGTGGCAATTGATTTCTCTCTGGCCGTTCTATTAGAATCTTTAGCACTTCACTGGAAATGACGATGCTAACTGGAGTTCTCACAGAATAAGAGGTGTTAAGAAACTTATAGCATCAAAGCCAATTTCACTGAAGAAGCCAATCAACACTTGAAAATCTTCAATCTAAAGTAATCAAGAGAACTCACATAAAAATCATGATAACGTAACTCATTTGTGCCTATTAAATTGGCAAAGTATTGGCCAGAGAGTCAGAGAATGGGCATTCTCTTATTTATTGGTAGGAGCATACACTGATAGAACCTTTTTGAGAAATATTTAGTAACATGTAGCAAAAACTTTAAAAATGTTCAAAATCTGAGAGAACATAAGATGAATAAACACCAAATGTTAATATTAATTAACTCTGGGTGAGAACATCACAGATTTTTTCTTCCATTATACTTTTTGATACACTAGCAACAAGAAAAGTCCAAAGTTTAACCTACTTACAGTAGAGAACTCTACAGTTACAATGGAATCATTAACCATAACATAATAAGTATGATGTTGGCCCATGAACTTTTGCCTAGCAATGCTCAAGTAAATCAAATACTAGATTATTAGTTTTTACATGAGTAGCTATATCCATTAGCAATAGTATCCTCTTCTTTATCAATAAGTTCCTAAAATTCTGTAATAACTCACTGTTTAATCAGTACTATAAAACATCCAAATGAGATGAGAAAGCAAAACTCAGCACTAACTTCTTTACATCATCCTCAAAAATATTTGAAATATTAGCTCTTAAATTAAAATTATTTAAGAATCTTAGTTTACAAATGCCTAGTGGCTATAAGCTAAATGTCTTAAGAAATTTATCACAAACTCAAAAATTAAATGAAAAAATAAAAATTGGAAAATTATGCTCTTCTAAATTAATAACACATGACTCTTAGTTGATAAGGCACAATTACTCGTGGTTTATTTAAATTTTATAGTTTTAAAGACATCTGGGTTTATTTTGAATTTTTAAGAGTACCAAAGTTATTTCTATTAAAATGCTCCATACATGCAAATATCTAAACACAGCTAATCATTACTGAAACCATATGATATATAATATGTATAATCTATAACAAAATCCCTGAAATGCTAAAGGAATTTTTCATTTTCTTAAAACATACATCTGTAGTTCTATCTATATAATTGAAACAACTGCACTATCTCTTCTATTGCATTATTCTTGTTCCATTGACTATCTGAAGCACCTGACTGATAAAAACCTAAGGGTTATAAGAAAGATGGTCCAGAGAACAAGGTGTCTTCGTATGTCTTCCAAATTGAAGTCTTGCAATGTAAATATTTGCCTGAAGCAAGACCATAGAACTATTCACCTCAGGGATAAGAAATAAAAGGCAGATGATGAAATTTCTAACAAAAGGAGGAAAGAAAAGGCATTCAACAAAGGTAAACTGGCCTGTGCTTCAACTTAGGGTGGATCATACAGTGTGTCCATGAATGGAAGAGAGGAGGAATTGCACAGACCTAAATAAACATGCTGCAAATCTAAAGATTTCAGATAAAAATTTTAAAAGTTTAGTTCAAAATACCTACAGCAGTTTTCATAATAAACTTTTAAAAACGTATTAATGCTCAGTTGTTATCTGATGTACAAAAAAATTCTGTAGTATTTCCTAGGGCTTGAACTCTGTAACTGTCTGCCCCTAGTATTGACCATTGCTGCAGAACAGACGTCAAACAGTTTCTACCATCTAATTCAGAAAGGAAATGGGGAGCATAGTGAAAGCCTCTACAAATGTATGAAGCCCCACCAACATTACTGTCTCTCTGACTCCTCTCTCTAGGCCAGAAATATGGGGGCTAATCTTACTGTGCTGGCTCAAGCTGCATTATTATGAGAGGTATTACAGGACTGCTTCAACAGTCCAGTGCCAGAGCAGCTCTTACCAGAGCAGTTCCCACACCTACAAGCTGGCAACAACAGGAATATCTTTCCCATTGGATGCAAAAATCAGGCTGTAGAGCACCGATCCTAGATTTAAGCTCCAGAATGAAAATGTCCAGAGTGGTTATCTGCTTTATCTAGGTAATCTACACCTAGATATTCTTCCTGTTAGAGAAAAGAGAACAAGATCTCTGAAAACACAATTTGGTAAGTCCCTCCAGTGTTAAGACTGCCAGTTCTGAGTACATCTTCCCTTGATAACTATCAGAAGAACCACAGGAAGCAACACTACAATTTCAGGGAGCTATAGCAATATGAATAAGATCCAACTCTATCTCTAATAGCTACATTCACCAGGAACCACAGTATAAGGAATGTTTATAGCCTTGGAACTCCAAGCATTCACATCTAAGCTTGCAAACTGCCTCCAAAAGGCACCTCTGCTACCTAGTAACTTCCAAGTGTCCCTAGATTCTTCAGGAAAGAAATACTGACTGAAAATTAGAAATAACATTATGAAATATATATTTCATATACTTGAAATATATTTTTCAACATATTTTTCATATATATGAAACATATATTTCATATTTCAATATAATATGAAAATTAGAAATAATCATTGGTACAACTATAAATGTGTTTTAGCAAAATATGGGAACAAATGAAATACTATGCAATAATACTGGCCTCCAAGAGTTCTCATCCACAATTCCTTTCTTTCTACTCATTACATCATAAAAAGGGGGGGAGCGGAGACATCATAAATACACCAAAATATTATCTCACTATGTGTGGATGCAGGGAGATCAATTAGAAAGCTAATGCAGTAGTCGAAGTAAGATATTAGTTGACTTGGATTAAAGGGATCACAGTAAAATGGAGGCAAAGGAAGACTAAAAAGTTAGATGTTGAATCAACAAGACATAATGACTGATTTGTCACAGCGGTGCGAGGTAGTTTATGAAGGGTCAAGAGAGGAGTCAAAAATGACTCTTAGATTTCTCTCTTAAGTAACCAAGCAGATGGTCTTAAAATTTGCTGAGACAGAGAATGCTAAAGGAGGAGCAGATTGAGGGAGAAAGAAGGGGAAGACGATGAGTTGTTGAATTTAAGAAGCATGTAAGATAGCTAAAAAGACAGATAAGTAAGCAATTGGATATGCCACCCTGGATTTCAGAAGAGTTTTCAGCTGAAGATATAAATTCAGGAAACATCAGCATGTTAGCAATGATTTCAACCCAAGGAAGTAGCTGAGATCACCCAGAGAAAAAGTTCAAAATGAAAAAAAAAAAAAGGTCTAAGGGAACTAAGTTCCACACTAAGTCATCAAGTAAAGAAGTGAGTAAGGGAGAAAGAAGAGAAGCACCCACGGAGGGAGGAGGCAAATCAGGAGAATGTGGTAGCCTAGAAGCTAATAAAAGATAATGTTTTAAGAAGAAGGGTATGATCAACTCTGTGTTATATATTCTGTCATCTGGAATTTGAAGAATTGCCACTCGTGACCCTGTGCTTCAAAACAACTCTGAAAATAGCTCTTTTAGCCTAAAATCACTCACTCTATAGAACCCAGATATAGCCTATGAATATGGACTGGGAGCAGGCATCTTCTAAGCTTCCTTCATCAACCCCCCTTCCTCCCCTAGTGAAAGGTAAGCAAACAAAATTTTTAGTCTTAGGTTCAGCCAAAGCAGGTTTATTTATTATGCTAATAAACTCATGTAAATCTACATGTATTTTCACACAAACCAAAAAACTTAAAAAATACAATTAGACACGCCTGGCCTTTAGAAATGGACAGAGATCAAGATTAATCAGAAAACCAAGCTACTTATGAGTGAAGATGATTAAGCACCAAATTTGAAAGTAGGAAAGGAAAGTATAATGTGAACAAGACCTATTATTGAATCTAATTTAGAAGCCTCTTGATTCTAATGATAATTGTAATAATGAATGAATAACATTTATTTCATGTGTGAATCAAGTCACCAATGATTACATTACTATATCATTTCCTATCTTAAAAGAACCTGCCTTGATCCCACATTCCCTTCTAGGTACTGCTCAATTTTTATACTCCTTTTCACAGCAAAATTTCTTGAAGAAGTTGTCTATAGTTATATCTACTTCCTCATTTCACATTCTCTTATCAATCTATAACAATAAAGATTCCATCTCTAATACTCTCCTGAGCTTGCTCTCACCAATGACCAGCTGCCAAACTGAAAGAAAATTCTCTGCTCTTTTCTTAACACGACTTCCCTCTAGCATTTGACACTGATGCTTTGCTGTGTCCCTGGTACTTAAACCATTTTTGCACTTTGTTCTTGAGACATATTCTCCTGATTTTCCTCTTGCTCAGTAGCAATTTGTTCTGAGTGTCTTTTGCTGGCTCTCACTCCTCTCCTAGATCTCTAAATGTTGAGAATGTCCAAGGCTCTGTTGTAGCTATGTTGTAGAACTCTTCTGTTCTTTAAATTAGATGGTTTCCCTAGGTGACAGATCCCATGGCTTTAAATATCTTTTATATGTTATGCCGTTGCCCTTATCTTCCCCTTAAATTCCAAACTCATATAACTGTTGATCAACTTGACATCCCCAAATGGAAGTTAAAAGGTCATCTTAAACATAACATGGCCAGACAGAATTTCTGATTTCCTCACCCAAACCTGTTCCTCCTCAGTTTTTCTATCTTGGAACAACACCATGATTTATCTAGGAGTTATCCTTGATGTATCTCTCTTTCACACTCCAGCACACATATCCAATCTATCAGTAGTAGGTTCTGTCAACTCCACCTTCAAAATGGAACAGAAATCCATCGACATTTCTATCTTGCTACCACAATTCTAGTTCAAGCTACCAATATGTCTTTCTTAGACTACTTGAATAGCCTCCTAACTTCTCTCTGCATCAATTCTTGTCCCCTACAAACCACTCTCCACACAACAGAATGACCATACAAAAACAGAAATAATATCATGTTCCTTCCATTTTAAACCCTACAATAGTATCCTATTACATTTAAAATAGAATCTGAACTCCCTTGATTTACAGAAAAGAAGTGAGATGCTTTTTTTCAAAGTGATTGGTGACAAAATTAGAATGAGCATCCAGATCTCCTTAGTCACAGTTCAGTGCTCCTTACATAGTACTACCATGTCTTTGTCATTCAGCAACTCCTTATGGAGGATCTCACTTAAAATGTAAGCTAATTTTACAGTTTATGTGCCCCCAGAATGTAAAAAAGAAAGGAGGATGTGAAAATACAAATAAAAAGACCAATTTAGGCCTTGGACATAAACACAACTCCTAAATCTCAAATTTTTAGAGAGAATAAAAGACAAAGATGCCCTAAAGCACTGGATCAAAATATATTCAGGTAGAAGGGGGAAATACCACAATGAAAAATATCAAATTTTTGTAATTCTTCCTACTCACATGACTCTAATTCTTATTATGAAAGTCGACCAGAAGAAACAGGTTTCTTACCACAGATAGGGATTTTAAATTATACCTCAAAACTTTCAAGCAGGTTCAGCAATTTATACTAGTGAATTTCATAAAGTGAAATTGAAAAACTAAAGTAAAAAATGGTTATTTTATATCACAGCAATTTTGAGTCCATTTATTCTGTAGTCTTGCAGTCTTGGTTGTATGAAAAATATAAACTTTTTCTAAGAGATGTAACTAAAATTTGTCAATCCTGCTCTGTCAACACAAATCAGTTCTCACGTAGAGAAAAGGAAGACTAAAACAGTTAAAGGCATTGGATAAAGAGAAAATTCAATAAGAATCTGAAAATATTACTGGAGAAAAGTAAGTTGAAAACTAACAATATAAGAAATAGACAAAAAGATGTTCAGGTGAAAACAGAATAAAAGAAAGAACTGAAAAGAAAAAAATGGAAGGGGGTTGCATCAGTAGAGAGGGGGAGGTCACCCTTAAGTTTAATTTTCCAGTTCAAGCACTGTGTAATTAGGTAAGCACAGTGAGAACTGTTCTACCAATAACCTTCAAACCAACCTTGGAAGACCTTCTTTCCAGCCAAAGAGCTCTAAATTATACCTGAAAACTTCCAACTGTGTCAAATAATAAATACAAGTATGTCTCAGGTATACATCACAGAACTAAAAATAGTTGATTATAGGTAACAACAATTTTGATTCTATATAGTATTTATTGTTGCTGCATTATTTGTTTGAAAAAAACTACAATAGCCATAGATTACTAAGGAGGAAATCCACATGATTCTATATTAATGTTCCTAACAACAAACTGTATCCCAAATCTTATGACAATAGCAATTAATCATGTATTGAGCTATCTTGAAATGCAAGAGACTAATTCATTCTTCAGGATTCCTAGGGATAAAAGAGATCCCACAAAATTAAAACAAAAACACTTAAGGGAAATATGCACTAATATCATTATTAAGTAATGTACACACATAAAAATGGATATACATAATTAAAACTAAAATAAGATAATTTCTATCATTTCTTAAAAACGAAAAAAATACGTTTTAAAAACTCCTCCTGAGTTTCAAACCGAATCTCTCAATGTCTACAGCACCTGTGCAGATAAAGGTTATAGTCAAAGGATCATTTCAATAAAAACTCTGTCCCAATCCACTACATATTAATCATATTCCTACCTATTCCTCCTAGAAACTAAAATCAGCAAAGATCTTTTGCATTTGCTTACCAAAAGAAGCAGAGGAAATAAACCACATAGACAAACTCAAGGACAAAACCAGAAATCAAGTGAAAAACAGGCAAGGAGGCTGAAGGTTCTGTATAGTTTAGGTTATCTTACATAATCCTGTCCATATACAGTTAAATACTCTTATCGGTGATGAAGCAGGAGACTACTAAAAATTTAATCTCTAATCTAGCAATTCTCAAAAGTATAGTCTAGTGACCTCAGGGGTGGGGTCCCCAAAACTCTTTCAGAGGGTCTGCAAGGTCAAACTTATATTCATGATAATAACTAAAATGTTATTTGCCTTTGGACTCTCAATCTCTCACGGATATACAGCAGAGATTTCCAGAGGCTACATTATGTGCGATATCTCAAGATACTGAATATAGGAGATAAAAATCCAGCTGTCTTCCACTAAATCAGATATTTGAAAAAATGTAAAATAATGCCAATTTTCTCACTAAAGTTTTCTTTGTTTTTGAAATATGCTATATTAGTTTTCTATTGCTAGAAAACAAATCACCACAATCTTGGTGGCTTAAAAAACATACACTTAGTATCTTACAATTTCCATAGGTCAGGAGTCCAAGCATGGTTCAAAGGATACAATCAAGGTGTTGGCTGGGCCACATTTCTTGCTGGAGCTCAGGATCCTTTTCCAAGCACATGTAACTGTTGGCAGAACTCAGTTCCTTGTGGCTCCAAGACTGAGGTCCTGTTTTCTTGCTGGCTATCAGCAGGGGATGCTCTCAGCTCCTAGTGACTCCCCCGCAGATTCCAGCCACATGGTCCTCTCACAGCCCTTTCATAACATGGTAGCTTACTTCTTCAAAGCCAGCAAAAGAATCTCTTGCTTCAGACTAAATCATAGTCTCAATAACATAATGTACTCACAGAAGTGACTATCCTATCATCTCTGCCATACTCTATTAGCTAGAAGCAAGTCATGGGTTCTGTACTTACTCCAGGGAAGGGTAAAATTCATTGAAGGTCAACTTAGAATTCTGTCTACTCCATATGGTTAATTAAAATGCAGAAGGTTTATTGTTATCTTGAAATTAATTAAGATACACCTTAATTTTTTCTCAGTTTTTATTTCTAATATGGTAAATATTAATAAATATAATCCATCTAAACAAAAGTTCCTTGAGGCCCTCAATCATTTTTAAGACTGTAAAGAGGTCCCAAGACCAAAATGTTTGAGAAACATTGCTTTAATCTAAGCTGCCTCTTATATTTGATACATGAAAAAAGATAAAGTTTGGGGCTGACCCAGTGGTACAGCGGTTAAGTTGGCACCCTCCACTTTGGCATCCCGGGGTTCACAGGTTCAGATCCCTGGCACGGACAGACGCACCACTTGTGAAGCCATGCTGTGGCGGCGTCCCATATAAAGTAGAGGAAGATGGGCATGGATGTTAGCACAGGGCCAGTCTTCCTCAGCAAAAAGAGGAGGATTGGCAACAGACATTAGCTCAGGGCTAATCTTCCTCAAAAAAAAAGATAAGAAACTTTACTTTCTGTAAGTAGTGCTCCTATTTTAAAACAAATAAGCAGCAGTCATGCTCCCAATATAAAATGAAATTTAAAATTGACGAAATTATTCAAGTTATTCAGCTTTCATATCATTTAGCTTGAAAATTTTAACTATAATCATTTATTTTTGTACATGTTTAAATATTTCCCACCCAATCCCCTACTTTCACAATTTCAGGGAATTGCAGGAGCTATGTTCCTGAGTAGATAAAAATAGGCAGGTTCTATGCATAACTAGAACAGGGATTGTTTATCTATAGTAACATGCAGGAAGGCAGAGAATATGAGCAGATGCTTCAGTATAAATGAGTATAAAAGAATTCAAACGCTCCACCATGATGCTGACTACTATTATTCATGTTATTATGAATTGATAAATTTAGATGCCTGATTCCTTGAACAATTAAAGATACCAAATAAGAAAATGTATCTTTATCTTTATTTAAAGCTTTGACTCCAACTCCCTATTTTAACCCTAGAGAGATAAGCTAGACCTTGTATGAACCTTGAAAAGATTATTCTCGCTCCTGAAGCTTCACTACTCAACGAGACAAATCTAGTGGCTGACTCCTTGGTCTCACCCTTCTTTCCCTTTGCTATTCCAAGGGTACTTCACAATTGTTTCATCCCAGGCCTATCTTATCAATTCAGCTATAAGAGATGAAAATATACAGCAAAAAAAAAAATGGAAGTAGGCATTTACTCAAACCAATTTCATTTATTACCATTTTATTCACTTTACTAAAAGATCTAAAAAATACTTCTGTACTCACCAACCGTCACCCTTGCCCACCTCAGTATAGCAGTCCAATTTTATAGCCCTTATCCATTAAGTCCTTGACCAATATCAGGACTGCTTCACTTGGTGTATATCGAGAGAGCCAAAGGGTAAGGGGAGAGATGGGTGAGATCCCCAGGAAGTAAGTATATAACATTAATATTGCCATAAAAGCCAAACTAGAAGTGATACACTCCCATAGTTCACTGTGCAGACTCACACATATACTTCCACTGCCAATATATCTATAAAAAAATCTGTGGAAAATGATTATATGAGCATCTATGCTAATATTGGTTAAGAACTTGTTACAACTTATTACATTTAATGCATGAGTGGCTTGAGTAATCCAGGATACACATTACTGTTGGAATGAATTAAAAGTCTCAAAAATGGTCATTTTGATGTTAACCAATAATTTTCTCAGCAACAGCATAATAGAAAGTGCTGCTAGCTAATAAAACCACCACCAGTGTCTAACAGATTATTCCCATCTTAATGTCTTTCTAGCTTTCCTTTCCTTCTAATCTTACATTAAAGCATTTTCCTTGATATAATTACCAATACCAAAACAAAACTATATTTTACAAGTGAATATATGGTTCTCAAAAGAAGCTTGTTAAAAATGAATTTATAGATACTTTCAAAAAATAGTAAGTAATAAGTAGAGTCTCAGTCAATTAAGTGTCACTGATCAGGAGAATGGATATTAGTTTATAATATTTGAAGTATGACTGAAAAGCAACTACTTCAAAAGTGATAAATAGTCAAGTCATACTCTAAAGGAAGTGGGTAACAACTTCCCTAGACTTTGAATAAGGACAAAACAAGTGGACAGTAGACTAAAAGGCAAAACTTCGATAAGGCAAAGGAAAATAACTGTGATTGAATGCCTCTACATGAAAAGCAAAAAGTCACCAAATCCAGCCACAGACATAGAGAAATGGTAACTGAAATTATCCCAAAGATACTGGCAGGTATAAAGGTGAGTTGAAAGTGGAATAAATATAGTTTTTAAGATACAGATCAGTATGGAAAATGGAAAAGGTTAAGTTGGAAAGAAGTATCCTATCAAAATGTCCTATTCTGTCTCCAGAATTTTAAAAGGAAGAAGATAAAATGATTTTCAAATAATTAATGAGACATCCCCAGAATGAACACAGCTGCCATGGCTTATAAAACTAGACTGTAAAAATACCCATATGCTCAAGAATAAATAAGTAACCTGAACAGTTCTATATCTATTGAAGAAACTGAATTTATCGTTTTAAAAAACCTAGCCACATGAAAACTTCAGGCACCTCACATCAGAGGCAAATTCTACCAAACATTTAGAGAAGAAATAATAACAGTTCTACACAAACTCTTGCAGAGAACTGAAGATAGAAGATCACTTCCTAACTCAGCTTATGAGGCCAGCATTCCCGATACCAAAACCAATGATGTTACAAAGAAAGGAAACTACACACCAATATCCTTCATGAACATAAATTAAAAATTCTCTAGCAAAATATTAGCAAATCAAATCCAGCAATATATAAATAGAATAATACCATCATGACCAAAAGGGGTATCCCAGGAATGCAAGGTTGGTACATTTGAAAACAATCAGTGTAATTCATCATATAAATAGACTAAAGAAGAAAAATCATATTATCAACTCAATAGATGCAGAAAAAAGCAACTGACAAAATTCCACAAAACTCATGATAAAAAATTCTCAGCAAACTAGTAATAGAAAAGAATTTCCTTAACCTCATAAAGGATATCTACTAAAAACCTACAATTAACATCACATTTTATTGTGAAAGACCCAAAGCATTCACCCTAAGATTGAGAACGAGGCAAAGACGTCACTCGCATCGCTTCTATTTAACGTAGTAATGTAGGCGCTACTCAGTAAAATAATACAAGAAATGGAAATAAACGGATTAAAAATTGAAAAGTAAGAAATAAAGCTGTCTTTTTCACAGGTGACATAATCATCTATGTAAAAAATCTCAAAGAATGTTAAAAAAATAGTGTGGTACTGTCACAGGATAGATAAATAGACCAATAGGACAGAATAGATAATTTGAAAATGTCCCAACATATATAGGAACTTGTTATAAACAGAGGTGGCACCAAAAACAAGTGGTATGCAAATGGATTGCTTAATAGCCGCTGCTAGGAATACTGGCTCACTATACGGAAAAAATAAACTTGAATTTATACTTTGCCATCTCCACAAGTGAACTCAAGGTTGATTAAAGACATACATGAGAAAGGTAGAACTAAAAGCTAATAGTAGAAAGTGTGAAAGAGTATTTCTAGGGTCTTGGAGTGACGTCTGACTTCTTAATCATGAGTAAAAGATCACAAACTATAAAGTAAAAAATGTAATGAATTTTACTACATCAAAATAAGAACGCCTGTTCAACAAAGACATCATAGACAAAAATTATGGAAAGCTAATTTTTTTCAAAGGGGCAAATGATATAAATAATTCATAGTAACAGCAACCCAAATAACTAACAAGTATATGAAGGAATGCTTGGCTTCAATGTAACCAGGAAATTGCAAATTAAGACAGAAGTACTCTTTAATATCCACCAGACTAGCAAAAGAGGAAAAGTCTGAATAATATAAATATTAGTAATGATATGGGGAATCACAAACCCTCAAGCATTGCAAGTAGGAGTATGTACAGAGCCATTCTTGAGAACAGAACTAGTGAAATAAAGTATACTTACCCTATGTCACATTAATTCCACATCTGGATATATAGACTACAGAGGAAGTCTTGCATAGGTCCATAAGGAGACATGTTACAAGGATGTTCACTGATTCACTGATTGTAGTAAAGAGGAGTTTTCACACAGCCTAGATTGTCCATTACTAATGGATTGTCAAATAAAATATGGTAGATATATACTAGGGAATATGTTTTAGTTTTCTATTGCTTCCATGACAAATTACCACTAATTTACTGGTGTAAAACACCACCACTTTATTGTCTTACTCGGAAGTCTGGTAGAAGCCTCAATGAACTAAAATCAAGGTGCCAGCTGAATTCCCTTTTTGGAGGCTCTAGGGAAGAATCCATTTTTTTCCTCATTCAAGTTGTTGGCAGAATTTAGTTCCTTGTGGTTGGTTGTAGGACCAGAATCACCATTTTCTTGCTGGCTGTAAACTGCTTCTAGAGGATGCTGAATTGACTCATCTTCAAACTCAACAATGGCCAGCTGAGTCCGTCTTGTGCTTTGAATGTCTCCTCCTCCTTCTTCCATCTCATCTCTTTGACCCAGTCAGGAAATGTTCTCCACTTTTAAGGACTCATATGATTAGAATGAACTCACCTAGATAATCCTGGGTAATCTCCCCATCTCAAGGTCCATAACTTTAATCACATCTGCAAAGTCCCTTTTGCCATGTAGGGTAACACATTCACAAGTTCCAGGGATCAGGATGTGGACTTCTTCAGAGAACATTATTCTGTATGCCACAAAGTATAATGCAGCAGTCTGGAGCAATGAACTAATATTCCTACATGAGTGAATCTTTTAAAATGTAAGATTTAAAGCACCTTATCATTTATGTAATTTTAAACACATACATACACAATGCAAGATTTTTTGTAATTCAAAGATAGATATTTTGGTGGGAAAAAACACAATAGAGGAGCCCTACACAGATCACTGAATGCCAAAAAATGCCCTATTTTTATCATAAACTGATAAAAATGACTAACAAAACTTATTACATCTGAGAACCAAAATAAAATAAAGAGTGGCAGAAGAGACACTGATGATCTAGGAAACATCTACACTACACAACTTGCTTTCCTACAATTTTCATGTCATCTTATATCTTCTTCTATCTTTAAAATTCCTTCATTAAAATTCTGTACATTTTTAAAGAATTTTAAAATTCTGTAAGTATTTGTAAAAATCTATAAAATCTCCCCCAAACTGCCCTATTTGGCTCCATCATTTAAATTAGTTCATTTAATTCTCTGACTACTTCCACATATTTCTAAGTTACATTTTGTTACAGTTGTTTTTACCAGTTTTATATATTCATGTTTATATAACTATATCATTAGTCCTGACTTCCTTATTAGATTATAAATTCTTATGGCATAGAACATTTTCTACTGCCTTTGTATTTCTCTATATAAACTAGCATTATAAATAAAGTATATGTTCAATATATATTGTAGACTAAGTACCTGAAGCAGTATTTGCCACAATATAGTTCCACTGGGAACTTTCCATACGTCTCAGGAGTACTGTGCAGTATTTTCACTAGATACCACATAGTAAGCCTCCAAGAAGAATAGGGAGATCACGTAATTTATTGTCCACACCAAGATACTTTTGAGAGTAAAATGGGTTCTCTTAATAATTATGCTGGGACAACAGGTATAAGCCAGGACTGGCCCTGACAAACTGGGGACATAGGTCACCCTACCCAAAAATAGATTCAAGAACATGGAAAACAGCAAGATATTAAATCGAATTTTTTAAAATGTGACAGGTCAAAGCAAACAGGCATAAGAATTGCTTTAATAATATGTTAAAGCACTAAAAATGTCCCATCATCACTGCAGGTATCTAAGAAACAATAGAATTCTAGGGATCAGTCTTATATGTAGCAACCAGTAGTTTAGTTCTTTTATGCAAGTTAACATGTTTTTACAAAGACATTACGAAAAAATGAGTCTAAGAGGCAGAGAAAAATACAGTACTGGATTCCATAAAAAAATTCTATTTTTGTAAACATAGCATAATTGTAACAAGTAAAAGGTATGGAAAAGATAACTGGCTATCTACTTCTCTTTTCAGTGGTTCAGTTTATTTCAATTCAGTTAATATTCAATGAGCGCCTACTATTACTAGAACCTAAATTAGGCATGTATGGATACAAAGATGTAAAATACAGTATGCTTATGCTCTCAAGTTGCTCAAAATTTAGTAAGAGGGAAAGAAACATTAATAACAAGTGTTCTGAAGGTCAGTCGGTGGTCAGTGCTATAATAAAGGTACCCTTAATAAGCAAAAAACATAATTCTTCTGGAAAAAAATAAGAGACAGCTTCATGTAAGTTGGGACACTTGAGCTGGGCTTTGAAGAAAAAGTAAGATTTAGGCAGAAAGGCCAAGGTACACCCTCACTTAAGGATCTTGGTGCTTACTACTTCTCTGCCTGAAGTGTTCTTCCCCAGATATCCACACGACTTACTTCTTCATCTCCTGCAAGTTTTAACTCAATGCTAATGTCTTTCCTAACCCCCAATTTAAAATTGTTAATCATGCCGCCCGCCACACACACACAATCTCTTTCTCTTCCTCTTATTATTTTCCTCCATAGCACTTGTCACCAGGGCCTGGGAGGTGCCAATAGCAGGTTGTGCCACTCACATCTAAGTGAATGGCGCCCCCTGGAGTTCTGCTCTGCACAGCCAGTACAGTCAATTGCACTGGCTTCAAGTTATATTGGTATCCAGTGTACCGGTTATTTCTTATTTCTCTGTCTTCCCCAACTAAAAAGCAATCTCCATGAGGGATTTTGTCGATTTTGTTCACTGCTATACCCTCAGCACCTAGAAGTCTGTCTGGCACACAATCAACATTCAACAAATATTTGTTGCATTAGTGTATGCATAGCTAGAACAGAATTCTAGATAAGAGGAATAGCATGAGCAAATACTTGAAATTTTAAGAATGAAAGTTGTTTTTTAATTCATTAGTTACCTGCTGTGGCTAGATTGCAGGTTGCACAGGGGAAAGGAAAAAAAGTGGTGGGAGACAAGATTAGAAAGGACAGATAACAGTGAGCCTCAGAAAGTAGAATGACAGAATTTTGAGTCAGAAAAACCTATAATTCAATTGAAACTCTATCTCTAATTTTGGAATCTTAAGAAATCATTTCAATATAAAGAAGGGCATCTTAAACCCCAACTTATAACCTCATTGTGGAAATTTAAATTAAATGCCATAAATTTTTTCTTACAGAGCCTAGGACATAGTAAGTACTCAATAAATGTTAGTTTCCCTTAGAAAACTTAGGATTTGAACTTTAAGTACAAAAATGGGATGGTATCCAAAGTAAGCAAATGAATGAATTCAGCATATCTATACTTAAAAATCATAATTCTGAAAACAAAGTAGAATATGAAGAAAAGCAAATAAACTGAGAAGCAGAAAGAAAGCAAAACATAGTTAAAGCCTAAACAGGGCAGTGACAGTATCCATACTGGAAAAGAACAGTTGAATACAAGAGATAAAATAGATATGGAATTGACCAAAAACTTAAATATTCACCAAATATGAAAATCAAGAGGAAGAAGATTAGAAAATAATGCCTAAGCATCTTAACTTGGGCAACAGGATGATTGATGATAGAATCAGCAGGGCTAGGGAATGACAAAGAAGCTGCTACTTTGGGAGGGAATAGACATTTAGATTCAGAAATTTTGATTTTGAAGTATTTGTGGAACAAAAGGTAAGATTGTACAACCTGCAGTTGTAAATACAAGTCTGGTATATGGAGATCTCAGACTAGAGATAAACATTTGGGAACAAATACCACATTTGAACATGAAAGGCAGTGACATGAGAAGTCCTGTTTTTCACAGTCTCAAATGCCAACCTAATCCACTTACTAGTCTATAACCAGCTCTGCAATCAATTCTGCGATTGTTTCACCTGAAACAATCGCAGAATTAAACGATTTTGTTTTGGAGATGCACCTTCGCCATCTGGTGGCAAAAATGATAAATACAGGTTTATTTTTAATCATTCAAAAGCTGAAATGAACCCTTACTTGTCATTCCACTTATCAATGCCATTTCCAGCAATATATTATAAGGAAAGAATCTTCATTCTTCATTTCTATAATTCCTATTTCTCTTCTCACTTTTTACTTTGGCCACTAATACATTCAAACTATATAATTGGAAGTAGTATTGGTAAAAACGCTAACTTTCCCACTCTCTAGAACCTTCCCACTTCTTCATAATTTACCCATTGCATAATCCAATATATACCACAAGACAGTTAAGTAACTATGAAATTAAATGTATTACTAAAGCTCATGTAGCCAAGTTTCCTGCCTTAAACAACTAATAGTTTGGATTGCAAGTAATGGAAATGAATTTTTTGAAACTGGATACATGCTTTGAACAGATTGATGAATAGAACAGTACAGAACATCTATAAATATACCCTAACATTCAATAATTCAATATGTGATAAAAATGGCACCTCAAATCAGTGGGAAGAAAATATTGATCACTCAATAAATAATTGTGGGACAAAGAGATAATCGTGTAAAAAAAGTAAGGTTGGATCTGCACTTGACACCACACTCTAGTAAGTTCAGATAGATCACTGTTTTACCGTGCAAAAGTAAAATCATAATAGTATTAGAAGAAATCATAGGAATATTTTTTAATCTTAGGAGAGGGCCACAGAAAGGACTAGACTAGACATATCTCCATTTAAGATATATAAATGGCCAAGAAGCACAAGAAAAGACAATCAATATCACTAATCATTAGGAAAATGCAAATCAAAACCACAATGAGATAAAACTTCACACTCACTGGGATGACTACAATCAAAAAGACAAGAGAATTGAAAACATATGTCCACACAAAAACTTGCATAACAGCATTATTAATAATAGACAAAAAGTGGAAACAAATCAAATGTCCATCAACTGATAAATGGATAAATGTCGTATAGCCATACAATTAAATATTATTCAGCCATAAAAATGAATGAATTACTGATTCATGCTACAACACGATGAACCTTGAAAACATGCCAAGTGAAAGAAGCCAGACAGAAAAGGTCACATACTATATGATTCTATTTTAAT
Source organism: Tapirus indicus (assembly GCA_031878705.1). Classification (NCBI taxonomy): domain Eukaryota; kingdom Metazoa; phylum Chordata; class Mammalia; order Perissodactyla; family Tapiridae; genus Tapirus; species Tapirus indicus. The sequence continues at coordinate 34,485,080 of CM062935.1, forward strand.
GAAATGTCCAGAATAGGCAAATACATAGAGATATAAAGTAGATTAGTGGTTGCCAGGGAGCTGAGAATAGGGGAAAATGGGGAGTGACTGCTAATAGGTACAGAGTTTCTTTCTGGGGTGATGGAAACGTTCTGGAATTAGATAGTGGTGATGGTTGCACAAATTCATAAATATACTAAAACCCACTGAATTGTAAAATTTAAAAGGGTGAATTTTTTGGCAAGTGAATTGTATCCCCATTTTTAAAAAATGGAGAGTCACAAAAGAAAAAATATTCCTTCAGAGTAAAAGACATGTTTATGCTTATGCATTGGAAAAAGAACAATATAAGCAAAGTCAAAATATAATAACAACTGGTAAAAAATATATGCAATCTGAGGCAAGCAGAATTCTAAAATGACTCCCTCGCTCCCACCACCTGGTGTGTACACCTTGTGTTATCTCATCCCCTTGAGTGTGGGCTGGACCTGTGAATATGATGGGATATCACTCCCATGATTAGGTCATATTATATGACAAAAGTGAGGTGATTTTGTGGTTATGATTAAGGTCCCTACTCAGTTGACTTAAAGTTAATCAAAAGGGAAATTATCATAGGTGGGCCTGATCAAGCAGGTTAGCCCTTTAAAAGAGAGCTTATGGAGGTCAGAGACAGAGAGATTCAAAGCAGAACAGACATTCTTCTGTCGGTTTTGAAGAAAAAAACTGTCATGTTGTGGGGAGAGACACTTGACAAAGAACAGTGGGTGGCCTCTAAGAGCTGAGGGCCACAGTCATACAAATGCAAGGCACTAAATTTTGCCCACAGTCAGTGAGCTTGGAAAAGGACCCAGAGCATCACAGGAGATCGCAACCCCAGCCAACACCTTGCTTTCAGCCTAGTGACACTCTGAGCCGAGGATCTTGTAGCCTGTCTTGACCCACGGAAACTGTGAGTTAATGCATTTATGTTGTTTTAAGCCACTAGGTTTGTGGTAATTTGTTATACAGCAATAGAAAGCAAATACACAATCCATTCCACAAAAGGTTATTTTTCATAATATAAATGGAGATACTAAAAATCCAGTTAGATAAGAACCATCAACTCAATTGAAAAATGGGCAAGATATATGAAGAGAAAGTTCAAAAAGAAATATAAATGTTCTTAAACATATGCAGAAATGCTCAACTTGACTCATTTATTATATAAGAAAGAAAGATCAGAAGAATAATGGAGTATTGTTTTCCACCAATCAGACTGGTAAAGATCAAAAGTTTTATAATATTGTGTTGGCTAAAGAGTTAGAAACAGGAACTTTAATAATTGTTGATAGAAACATAAATTGGTACATTCTCTATACTAAGCAATTTGGCAATGCGTGCAAGAAATTAAAACTGCACATACTCTTTGACCAAGTGATTCCACTTCTGGAAATTTTAGTTTATCTTACAGATTTACTCTTATACAAAATTATAACTATGTACATATATATGTATACACATATATATGAGATTATTTTTTACAACAGTTTGTAATAGCAAAAAAAATTGTCAATAACCTGTGTCCATCAATAGAGACTAAATAATTTTAACACAGCCATTAAAAATAATGACTAAACACACTCATTATGTACTGGTAAAGAAAGATCTCAAACATAAGTTATTAAACGAAAAAAGATATACTATGTATATGCTATCATTTTAAAGGAATAAATATATATGTATATATATTCCTATATTTGCAGAGAGTGTTGCTAAAAACACAAACAAAAATAGTAACAGTGGTTGCAGAAGAAAAAGACACTGAGTGGCTAGGGTACGAAGTAGGCATACAGAATAGGGAGATAATACACAGAAGAAGAAATACACTTTGAGGCATAAGAAAATCCTTCTCCATGAGCTCAGAGGTCTTAAAATTTACTCCAAAAACAAGAATTCAAAAGAAGATGTAAATCAAAAAATTTCGGTAATTATGGAACAAGATCTTCAACCATATTTTAAATCAGCATAGTAATTTTTCAAGTAACTATCAAGTCATCTCTATAGCAATAATACTAAGTTATTTTGAATAAAATAACTTCTAACATTTGCTAATAAAAATAAATTTAATCAAATTTTACTAAAAATATGTACTTTTCATATGTTATTTTACTTTTTAACTTCTACGAAGAAAGGTAAGAAACTTTTTAAAAATATCAAAGTTGTGGTAGGCTTTAAATCAGAAAAGAAAGGATAACTCAGAATTACATTCTATGAATGAGTTCACAAGTTGTTACTCTTGCCTCTGTATCCAGTTTAAGGGGCATGAAACATAAAATTCTATTTATATCCTTTTTTAGACAGGGTGATTTTTTTATGGTCCTCTGGCAAGATCAATTTTGATATTCGGTATCAGACCAAAATGCATACAGCCCATCCTAAAATACTTTTACATATGTACCATTATACAGTCAAAGGGTGAAACTTCATAGTTTTCAAATGGCAGAAGTTAACTCATGTTCTGTCTATCTCAACCCTGCATAGCATAAATCATAGTTCAACTATCTTGGACCTTAACTGTATTTTCATGGCACAGTTTTGTCTCTTGGCTACTGAATTTCTCTATACACCTTTTATTTAAGTTAACTTATCATATAAATTCCCAATCATCATGTACAAGACATATGCCAATAATGTACTGATTTCAATATGAAACTCTTTTCATTCATTTATTCAACAAACTTCTATTGACGGTCATTTTTCCCACAATGGAGAACAGCTGAGCAGTGTAAACTGTTTTGAAGAGACACAAGAGTAGAACAGATAGGCTCATAGTATTTGAGTCCATAACTCCAACTGTTCATAAGGCCTATCCTCAGTCTTTTCCTGGGGTCTGTCAGACACTCCAATATCCTCATAATTCACCCCCCTTTTTCCTTAAACTATTTTATTATTCCATTCATTCAGTATTTCAACAACTACTCACTGAGCACCACTATATATCAATTACTACACGAGGTTCTAGGAATACACTGATGAAGAAGATACACATGATTCTTGCATCATGAAATTTGTTTAATTTGTCCAATTCCTCCCTTACTTTTGTAGACAAAATTTTCAGTGTCTGACAGCTGAAAAGCACTACTTTCAAAATCCTTTTTAAAATGCCAATGAGGTTCTTCTGTTAATGGAGCTAATAATTTACTTTTTGAGTGCACAAAAAAAAACTTGGAATTGAAAATGACTAACAATTTTAAAGAACAGTCATTTAATGTTCAAGAAAAGTCATGTTTCACAGAGTGACATGTAAAATACACCTTCTGTATCTACAAGTATTATTTTGTCATCTTTGGGTCTTCTTATATAACTGTACTAACTATTGAAATAGATGTTATTGCTTCTTCACCAGATATTAGTATCATTTTTGAATTCATGTGTTCAGTGACTACAAGCCCTCTCCTCTAGTGGATGGTAAATGAAACAGAAATTTTGTGCAAGTTACACATTCATCAATAAAAACACATTTTCACTTTTTAGCACCTTGCTAATGAAATATTTATTGTAAAGTGTTTGGAAATTACCAAATAATAAAATACATAAATAGTTGTAGGTTTACACTATACAATAAATGACAATACCACTGTAGGAAAAATATCCAGACTACTTTCTATATATTCTACAAGATTGTTCAGCCTCTATTTCCTGCATGTATTTCACATACACCTAATCTATAATTTCCAAAGTCTCCCACAAATCTTGCTTCCTGCATCTCAAATGCTAAAGAATGAGCCATGACAAAACTGGCCTATACACCAAAGGACAAGTGGGGAAGCAATGTCAAATACTTCTCCCACCACCACCAGAGACCTTTCGATCACACTTCATTTTGTCAATGAGTGCCTTGTGTCCTGTCCTTAAAAGAGAAATGTTAGCTATCTTGTGCCTGAAAAGTTGGAGAAAAGATGAATTATTTCTGGTTGTATTTCAGATGAGAACTCTGTTCACTGCACATGCATCCCACACAGAATGAAATCATGTCAGGAATTATAAGTACAAAGTGGAGACCTACCAATCTCATCCCAGCTTATTTTAATGCAACTCAATGAAATACTTCATATAAAAAATACAGGACAAATGCCAACCTTTGCAGTCTGCCAGGAGAGAGCAGGTGTAAACTGGGACTGTCCTAGGCAAACTGGCATATAGTGCAATTCTATTTATAGGTCACTTAACTGAAGGAAACTTGAGAATGGTTCAAAGGTTAATTCAGTTGAGAGCAGGAATAAAGATTTTCTCTTTTCACCTAAATATTGACATTAAAATTATTAAAGTTATTTATTCCAAGAGAACAGACTACCTGACTTCTACACAGTCAAACCAATTTTCATAATATGTTAAACATCCTTTTAAAAAGAAAACATAATTTGTCTTTCAGAGCTCATATATTCTTAAAAATAATCTTAAGCATTGGCTATATGAGAACATGTCATTACACATCTTCAAGTCTACTGGGTGATCATTCTGCCAATAAAAGACAAAGATGCTACAGAAATGACATCAGTCACATCAAAGACATTAGCGTTTCAGTTTTCACTCACTCATCATCTGCCCCAAGCATTTACTGAATGTGGATAAATCACTGGAAGTGGCATCAAATAGATAGCCATCTTTGTTGCCTTTTTGTTTCATCTCATATTCTAAAAAGTATAACAAGAAATTTCTAGAAATAAGCATTATGAGGCCACTTGCTTCAGTTATTAAGATTCTTTTTTTCTCCTAAGGCAGCCATCAGAGTTTTCTGTTTTCTAGCTCCTTAGCTCTTTATAGTTTAATCTCTTTCTTAACTACACTTCAATTCCCTTTTAAAAGTAATTTCCCTTTACATCTTTTTATCTTCTTTCTCTCATCTTCATGTTTTTTTCCCTCACCACATATCTCAAATAACCATTCTGAATAAGATTCACGAGAATTATGTCAGTTTCATAGGGCAGCTCATAGACATAAGCTACATAGTCTGTAAATCATATGTAATCCACATTTAGTTAATTCTAAATACAACTGGTTTGGTTCTAGGTGTACTAACAGCATTCTATAATTAAAGGCATCTCTGAATCTTGAAAAGAGCCATTGTTGAAAAGTTGACTGGGAAGAAAAATTTATTATTTCTGATCCAATTTCACAATAAATCTTAAAACATTTAGTATAGTCATGTACCGCATAATGACATTTCAGTCAATAATGGGCTGAATATACAATGGTGGTCCTATAAGATTAGTAGCATATAGCCTAAGTGTTCAGTCGGCTATACCATCTAGGATTGTGTAGGTACACTCTATGATGTTTGAACAACAACGGAATCACCTAACGACACATTCCTCAGAAAGTATCCCCATCATTAAGTGATGAATGACTGTACCAATAAAATGTCAATGAAACAGCAATTTAAAAATGCAGCAAAAATGAAAGTAGAGCTTAAAAGTTCTCATCACCAGAAAAAAATTTGTAACTATGTGAGGTGATCGGTGTTAACTAAACTTATTGTGGTAATCATTTCGCAATATATACATAAATCATTATAATGTTCACAAACTAATGCAATGTTATATGTCAATTATACCTCAATAAAACTGGGGAAGATATATTTTTTTAATTTTACTGTAGCAATTATGCACATAATTCCCTTTGAATTTCTTTATTGAAATATAATTTACATTCAGTAAAAAGTATACAAATCTTAAGTGTAACACTACACTAAGCTATTGATAAGTATATACAACTGTTAATCCATATTCCTGCCAAGATACAGAATATTTCCTTTACTCCAGAAAGTTCCCTCAATAAAAGCGCTGTTATGATTTCTCCTACTATAGATTTGTTTTGTTTCTTCTTGAACTTCATATAAATGGAACCATATAATATGTACTCTTTTGTGTCTGGCTTCTTTCACTTAGCACAACGGTTTTCAGACTCATCCATGTTTCTGTTCATGTAAAGAGTTCCCTCATTTTATTGATCAATATCAATTTTATTTGAATATACCACAATTTGTTTATCCATTCTCCTGGTTGATGGATATATGGGAAGTTTCTGTTTGGGGGCTACTAAGAACAAAGGTTCTATAAACATTATTATGCAAGTATTTTTGTATACATATGATTTCATTTTTCTTAGGTAAATACCTAGGAGTAGAATTACTGGGTCAGGGTAAGTGTATATTTAATCTTATATGAAACTGTCAAACACTTTCCAAAATGCTTGTGATGTCAGCTGCAGAATCATCATAGATGTCTTTGATCAGGCTGAGGAAGTTCCTTTCTATTCCTGGTTTGTTGAGAGTTTTTATTAAAAATAGATGCTGGAATTTATCAAACGACTTTTCTGTATATATTGAAACAATAATATGATTTTTCTACTTTATTAAAATGGTGAGTTACCATGATTTTCAAATGTTAAACTAACTCTACATTCCTGGGATAAATCCCACTTGGTCATGATTTATTATCCTTTTTATATGTTGATGGATTCCTTTGGCTAAATTTGTTTAGAGTTTTTGCATCTATATTTATGAGGGATGTTCATCTGTAGTTTGGTTTTTTCCCTTGAATATCTTTGGTTTGGGTATCAGGATAATATTGATTAAGAAAAGGAGTTGAGAAATACCCCATCCTCTAATTTTCTGGAGCAGTTTGTGTAGAAATGGCATTATTTCTTCCTTAAAAGTTTGTTAGAATTTACCAATAATGCACTTAGGTCTGTAGTTTTATTTGTGGAAGGTTTTAAACTACAAATACAATTCCTTTAGTGCATATAATGCTATTCAAGTTATTCATTTCTTCTTGAGTGAGCTTTGGTCACTTGTGCCTTCCAAGAAATTTGTCCAGTTCATCTAACTTGTCAATTTTATAAGCATAACATTTTTTAAAATATTTCCTTGTTTTTAACATCATTAGCACCAGTGGTAATGTTATCTCTCTTGTTCATGATATAGGTCATTTGTATCTTTTTTCTCTTTCCTTGATTAGTCTATCTAGAGGTTTAACAATTTTATTAATCCTCTCAAAGAATCCACTTTTGGCTTCATTATTTCTATTTTCTATCACTTTTTTGCTGCTTCGATTGTTGTTTCCTTTATTCTGTTTACTTGAGTTTAATTTGCTGTTCTTTTCTAAGTTTTTAAGGTGGAAGCTTTCTTATTTTCTAATATAGGCGTCTAGTGCTATAAATTCCGCCCTAAGTACAGCTTTAGTGGTATCCTACAAATCCTGATGTTGTGTTTTCATTTCAATGAAAGTTAAAAATGTTTTCTATGCTCTCTTTTGATTTCTTCTTTGATCTTTTTAGGTTATTTAAAAGTGTGTTATTTGTAGGTTATTTAAAAGTGTGTTATTTACCTTCCAAATATTGGGGGATTTTCCAGAGGTCCGTCTGTTACTGACTTCTAATTTAATTCCATTGTGATCAGAGAACACATTTTTTATTACTTGAATTCCTTTCAATTTAATGAGACTTGTTTAATGGCCAGAATATGGTCTATGTGGATGACTCTTCTGTGTACCTCTAATACATATGAAGATTCTGTTGTCATTTGGTGGATTATTCATCAATTAGGTCAGGTTGGTTGATACTGTTAGTCAAGTCGACTGTACCTTTGCTGATTTTCTGCCTACTTGTTCTATCAGTTATTGAGAAAAGGGTATTGAAATCTCCAATTATAACTGGATTTGTCTATTTCTCCTTATAGTTTCATCAGTTTTTCACTTCATGTATTTTGAAGCTCTGTTAATATACGCAAAAGCGTTTAGAATTTTTATGTCCTGTTGATTAACTGATCTCTTTATCATTATGAAGCAACATTCTTTGTTTCCAGTAATATCATTTGCTCTGAAATCTGCTTTGATCTGAATATAACCACTCCAGCTTTCTCCAACTTATGAGTAGTATTAACATAGTATATCTTTTCCATTCTTTTCTTTTAATTATGTTTGTCTTTATATTTAAAGAGTGTTTCTTGTAGACAGTATATTGTTGGGTCTTCATTTACTGCCAATCTGAAAATCTGTGCCTTGGGATGTTTAGACAAATTATATTTAACATGATTATCAATATGGTTAGATTTGTCTATCAGTCTTGTTCTTTGTTTTCTATTTGTCTGATGTGTTCTTTGTTCCCTTTGTATTTCATTTTATCTCATTTGTTGATTTACTAGTTATAACTCTTGTTTCGTTATTTTAGGATTTACAGTACACATCTTTAACATATCATAGTTCCCCTCAAACAATACTATACCACTTCATGTATAGTATAGGAAATGTTCAGTAGTTTACTTTCATTAAATGTCATTATTTAAGCTTTAAAATGTAGAAACAAATAATTAAGAATCTGTAACGCATATAAAATATTATTTCTCTGTAGCTATGCTTCTTAAAATGCTTCAAAGTCCATTAGAAGGGGGTAACTCTGTTACTGTTTCCTATCACTTAATTTTTGCTTCACAATAGAATAAGGAAGTAAGAAAAAATATAGTAAGAAATATTACATAGTAATATAATTAAAAAGTCAGAGTCAAAATGTCCTTATTGAAGATTTAACCTAATATGCCAAATATATGCAGCGTTAAATATGAATCATAGTGAAATTATTTGAGCCCTGTGGTAACAAGTCATATCTATACTAAAATTCAGTAAATATTTGTTGAATAAATGAATTTTAATAGTGAGTTATTATAACATGAATAAAGATAATCTTGTATTAATTGAACACAATACTACCAATTAGAGGAGAGAAAAAAATAATGGAAGAGAATGCTTTCAAGTTTATACAATGGCAAAGAACCTTAAAATACAACATAACAAAGAATTTTAGAACTGGATTTCTTTTTGTGATCTTGTAGTCTGCCTTTCCTATTTCAGAGATGAGAAAACTGAAACACAGAGAAAAGATATACATCTACAAATGATAACAGTAAAGGCAAGAAGTGAGAACAGGACCTGTATCTTCTGACTTTCAGTCTTTCTCTTTCTTCCAGCACACAAATTAGCCATAATATTTCTTACTTTTTAACTTCTCCCACTGTTCTAGGAAGTGCTAAATAAATAGTGAAATTTTACATAAAAGAAAAATTATTTCCTAAATTTCACTAATTTTCAACTATGAAAATTATGAAGCATCAAATTTTTAAATAATTTCAAATGTAAAAAACATCAACTAGATGTTTTAATACAGTTTTACTTTCATTTTTCTGTAATTTTTCTCTTACAAAAAATATAGTTTTTAAAATGGTTATGCCACCCATCCTCCTCTAGATACCACCTTAGATCCTCTAATCCAGTGGTTCGCAACCCTCTTCCACCCCAAGGTCTCTTAGTAACACAAATATATTGCAACATCCCCTTTACTACCCTGAAAATGAAATCCAGAGGTAAAATATCCTAACTATATACATAATTTTTAAGATATATATATATATATTCCTAACTATATAATAAGGTGAAATACATAAGCAATTTATAAAAAATGAAATATATTTAAGTAAGTAAATGCTCAGGCACAACAACTCTAAATGTCATATTAAAGTAGTCGGATGCTTGCAGCTACATGAATGTAGCCAAACTGCCACCAGGTAGCTGGCTTCCACCTTCTGTCCCCTACTCAACAAATGTGTCAGAACAGTATACTTAAATGTGGAATTATGTTGTGGCTAAGAACCACAAAGGTTCACTATGTCTTATGCCTCTTAGTGGTAGTGCCACAGAGGACAACTGCAACTGAGCCATCAAAGGATGCTGGTGTTTCCCTCCCTAATATATTTCTAGATGCTTTATACCTTGCTAGTGGTCTACTCTAGCAGTATTGGCATCATGTGAGAGTTTGTTAGAAATACAGATTCTCAGGTCCTACCTCAGACCCACTGAATTCAAATCTATATTCTAATAAAATCACCAGGTCATATGTATGTAAATTAAAGGCTGAGAAGCCACTGGGCACTCACAAGGGACATAGTAAGGGAGAGGGTAAGCAAATTGCACATAATTTAAAAACTGGTTATTTCAAAATTCATTTTGAAATGAAAAACATATTTGAAAACCTCTAACAATATTTTGCATCTAGGTTGATAATAAAAATTTGCCATTTTTATGAATAAATGAATTAAGTAAATACTCATTAACTCAAAGCCAAGGTCTAGAGCCAACTTAGTATTCATTCATTCAATGAATACCAAGAGTCTATGTGTAAAGCACTGTGCTAAGACCTGTAAGAGAAGTAAAAAATCATAAAACAGGTCAAAATTACTGTAGCATGTAATTAAAGATTAAACTAAAGCTCCTTAAAAGAAGGAAATATCTGGGGCCAGCCTGGTGGCGTAGTGGTTAAGTTCTGTGTGCTCTGCTTCAGCAGCCTGAGTTCACAGGTTCGGATCCCAGGCACAGACCTATACCACTTATCAAGCCATGCTGTGGTGGCGACCCATACACAAAGTAGAGGAAGACTGGCACAGATGATAGCTCAAGGCCAATCTTCCTTACCAAAAAAGAAAAGAAGGAAATGTAACATACTTTTCTATCTCTCAAACATAGTTCTATGTCCACAGAGATTTAAATTTAATTGAACCAAAGCTTCTCTTTTTGAGGCCACTGGTTTATGAAAGATATTGAAGAAACAAATTACTAATAACACTTTAAACTGATGTTACATTCCTTTTCAGTAGCTCCATTTCACTGTCCAACTCAAATACTGCTAAAAGACTCATTCTGGTAGAAAAGGAGAGAGACATGGAGAGAGAGAGGCAGAGAAGGTAGTGGAAGCGAGAGAGGAGACTAAGAGAGAGAGGGAGGGAGGGGAAGAAGAAAACAGGCTTAACAAAATGATTTAAATAATAACAAAAGAAAATGAGCAAAGAAAGGAGAAAATACAACATCACTAAGAGAACTAACTACTCTAGGGCCGGAGCTGGCAAACCTTTTCTGTAAAGGGTCAGAAAGTAAATATTTAAGGCTATGAGGGCCATATGGTCTCTTGTAACTACTCAACTCTGGAGTAGTAGCTGAAAACAGCCATTGACAATAAGTAAATGAATATGTGTGGCTGTGTTCCAATAAAACTTTATTTATAAAAAACAGGTGGCAAGCCAGATGGCCCCAGGAGCATAGTTTGCTGACCCCTTGCTCTGGGGGAAAGAATTCAAAGGGTTCAGAGATACATGCCTAATACATTACTGTAAATTCTGCATTTAAAAATAATAAAACAAATGCTCTTTTTTGCTTATGATAAGGGGAATTAAAATATTTTTGAAGAGAAAATATTTTCCAAATAAAAGTTTATACAAAATTGCAAACAATTCCATTTTCTAGGCATAACTGCCAAATCTGATATTAAATTCTAATGTCTTCCCTGACTAAAAGTAATTCTTACAAACAAAAGGAGCTATTGGTTTGACTTACATGATGTTCAGAAAGAAAGGACATAATTACAGGATACTTTGAGTCATTAAAGTATGCATTTACTAGTAATGGCAGCCAAAGGCACCAGGCAAAAGAAAAAGGAAAAAAAAGGAACTACTACTTCTTGCTTCTCCACAATGGGTCAGATTCTACTGTTTATTCAGGCTGTACTTTGTCAATGGAAGAAGCACTAAGACATAATACTGAAAGTGACATATTTGTTCTCATTATCGTCTTCTTCAAAGAGTAGACATATGCTTCTAGCTTCCTTACAATGATGAATTAACTACTCATAAATTTGTTGGATTTTTTTTATTGATGTCATAATAGTTTATAACATTGTGAAATTTTAGCTATACATTATTGTTTGTCAGTCACCATATGAATGTGTCCCTTCTCCCCTTGTACCCACCCCCCTCCCCATGGTAAACACCAAACTGCTCTCTCTGTCCATGAGTTAGTTCATCTTCCACATATGAGCAAAATCATGTGGTGCTTATCTTTCTCTGTCTGTTATTATTTTGCTTAACATAGTACCCTCCAGGTCCATCCATGTTGTTGCAAATGGGGCAATTTTGTCTTTTTTATGGCTGAGTAGCATTCCATTATATATATGTACCACATCTTCTTTATCCAATCCTCAGTCGAGGGACATTTGGGTTGCTTCCACTTCTTGGCTGTAGTGAATAATGCTGCAATAAATATAGGGGTGCATAAGCCTGCTTGGATTGCTGGTTTCAGGATCTTTGGATAAATACCCAGTAGTGGGATAGCTGGATCACAAGATAATTCTATTTTTAATTTTTTGAGGAATCTCCAGACTGTTTTCCATTGAGGCTGCACCAGTTTGCATTCCCAACCAGCAGTGAATTAGAGTTCCCGTTTCTCCACAACCTCTCCAACATTTGATATTTTTTATCTTGGTGATTACAGCCATTCTAACAGGCATAAGGTGATATCTTAGTGTAGTTTTGATTTGCATTTCCTTGATGATTAGTGATGTTGAACGTCTTTTCATGTCCCTATTGGCCATCAGTATATCTTCCTTGGAAAAATGTCTGTTCATGTCCTCTGCCCATTTTTGATCAGGCTGTTTGTTTTTTTGTTGTTCAGTTGTGTGAGTTCTTTATACATTATGGAGATTAACCCCTTGTTGGATATATGATTTGCGAATATTTTCTCCCAGCTGGTGGATTGTCTATTCATTTTGATCCTGGTTCCATTTGCCTTGCAGAAGCTCCTTAGTCTGATGAAGCCCCACTGGTTTATATTTTCTTTTGTTTCCCTTCTCCGAGTAGACATGGAATTAGAAAAGATCCCTCTATGACCAATGTCAAAAAGTATACTGCCTATGTTTTTTTCTAGAAGATTCCTGGTTTCAGGTCTTGCCTTCAAGTCTTTGATCCATTTTGAGTTAAGTTTTGTGTATGGCAAGAGATAATACTCTACTTTCATTCCTTTGCATGTGTAAGTCCAGTTTTCCCATCATCATTTATTGAAGACACTTTCCTTTCTCCATTGTATGCTCTTATCTCCTTTGTTGAAGATTAGCTGTCCCTAGATGTGTGGTTTTATTTCTGGGCTTTCAATTCTGTTCCATTGATCTCTGTGTCTGATTTTGTACCAGTACCATGCTGTTTTAATTATTGTAGCTTTGTAGTATATTTTGAAGCCAGGGATTGTGATGCCTCCAGCTTTGTTCCTTTTTCTCAGGATTCCTTTAGCTATTTGGGTCTTTTATTGCCCCATATGAATTTTAGTATTCTTTGCTCTATTTCTGTGAAGAGTGTCATAGGGATTCTGATTGGAATTGCATTGAAACTGTACATTGCTTTAGGTAGTATGGACATTTTAACTCTTTATTCTTCCTATCCATGTGCATGGGATATCTTTCCATGTGCATGGGATATCTTTCCATTTTTTTATGTCATCATTGATTTCTTTCAATAATGTCTTATAGTTTTCATTGTATAGGTCTTTCACCTCCTTGGTTAAATTTATTCCTAGATATTTTATTATTCTTGTTTTGATTGTAAATGGGACTGTCTTCCTGAGTTCTCTTTCTGTTAGTTAGTTTTTAGCATATAGAAATGCAACTGATTTTTATAAGTTGATTTTATACCCTGCAACTTTGCTGTAGTTGTTGATTATTTCTAATAGTTTTCCATTGGATTCTTTAGGGTTTTCTATATATAAAATCCTGTCATCTGCAAATAGTGCGAGTTTCACTTCTTTGTTGCCTATTTGGAGTCCTTTTATTCCTTTTTCTTGCCTAACTGCTCTGGCCAAAACCTCCAGTACTTTGTTGAATAAAAGTGGCAAGAGTAGCTTGTCTTGTTCCTGTTCTCAGATGAATGGCTTTCAGTTTTTCCCCATTGAGTAGGATGTTGGCTGTGGGTTTGTCATATATGGCCTTTATTATGTGGAGGTACTTTCCTTCTACACTCATTTTGTTGAGAGTTTTTATCATAAATGGATGTTGGATCTTGTCAAATGCTTTCTCTGCATCTATTGAGATGCTCATGTGGTTTTTACCATCCCTATGTCCCTGGTATAAATCCCACTTGATCGTGGTGTATGATCTTTTTGACATGTTGCTGTATTTGGTTTGCCAATATTTTGTTGAGGATTCTTGCATCTATGTTCATCAGCGATATTGGCCTGTAGTTTTCCTTCTTTGCATTGTCCTTGTCTGGCTTTGGTATCAGGGTGATATTGTCCTCATAGAATGTGTTAGGAAGTATTCTATCTTTCTCTATTTTTTTGGAATAGTTTGAGAAGGATAGGTATTAAATCTTCTTTGAATGTTTGGCAAAATTCTCCAGAGAAGCCATCAGGCCCTGGACTTTCATCTTTTGGGGAGGTTTTTGATTACTGTTTCAATCTCTTTACTTCTGATTGGTCTATGCAGGTTCTCTATTTCTTCTTGATTCAGTTTTGGTAGGTTGTAAGAGTCTAGGAACTTATCCATTTCTTCTAGATTGTCCAATTTGTTGGCATATAGTTTTTCATAGTATTATCCTACAATCCTTTGTATTTTTCTGGTATCCATTGTAATTTCTCCTCTTTCATTTCTAAGTTTATTTATTTGAGCCTTCTCTCTTTTTTTTCTTAGTGAGTCTAGCTAAAGGTTTGTCCATTTTGTTTATCTTCTCAAAGAACCGGCTCTTTGTTTCAGTGATCTTTCCTACTGGTTTTTTTTTGTTTGTTTGTTTGTTTCAATTTCATTTATTTCTGCTCTAATTTTTATTATTTCCCTCCTGCTGCTGACTTTGGGCTTTGTTTGCTCTTCCTTTTCTAATTATGTTAGGCATACTTTAAGGTTGTTTTGGGGGGATTTTTCTTGTTTGTTAAGATGAGCCTGTACTGCTATGAGTTTCCCTCTCAGGACCACTTTTGCTGCATCCCATATGAGTTGGTATGGTGTATTTTCTTTTTCATTTGTCTCCAGATATTTTTTTATTTGTCCTTTAATTTCTTCAATGATCCATTCGTTGTTCAGTAGCATGTTGTTTAGTCTCCACATCTTTGTCACTTTCCCAGTTTTTTTCTTATAGTTGATTTCTAGTTTCTTATCATTGTGGTTGGAGAAGATACTTGTTATGATTTCAATCTTCTTAAATTTATAAAGGCTTGCCTTGTTTCCCAACATATATGGTCTATCCTTGAGAATGTTCCATGCGTGCATGATCTTGTTTTTTAATCTATCCTGCCACTCAGTGTCTTTTGATTGGAAAATTCAATCCATTTACATTTAGAGTGATTATTGATATACGAGGGCTTAATGTTGTTATTTTATTGCTTATTTTCTGGTTCTTTTGCATTTCCTTTGTTTCTCATCCCCTGTGTTCCAGACTACCAATTCAGTTTGGTCGTTCTGTATGATGGTTTTCTTTGTTTTCTGTTTATCATATATGTCTCTGTTCTGATTATTTGTTTAGTGGTTATGATGAGGTTTGTATAAAAAAAATCTCATAGATGAGATAGTCCATTTTCTGATGGCATCTTATTTCCTTTGACCAAGTCGATTCCATCCCTTTCCTCTTCCCCTTCTGCATTATTATTGTCACAACTTATTCCATCTTGTGTTGTGAGTTTGTGTTTAAAGTGAGGAGGTTATATTTATTTTTGATGTTTTCTTTCCCTTAATCTGTGGTGTTATAATTAAGTGTTTGCTAACCTATACTGATAGAGAGCTGCAATTTTTCTGATTTTGTCTACCTATTTTTCTCATTGCTCAAAGCTTTGTATCCCCTTTATTTTTTTCTTCAGGCATGAGGCTCCTTCTTGAGCATTTCTTGTAGTGGGGTTCTTGTGGCAATGAACTCCCTTAGCTTTTGTTTATCTGGGATGGTTATTATTTCTCCACCATATCAGAAAGATATTTTTGCTGGATAGAGTATTCTTGGCTGAAAGTTTTTGGCTTTCAGAATTTTGAATGTATCAATCCTCTCTCTCCTAGCCTGTAAAGTTTCTGCCGAGAAATTGGCTGAAAGTCTGATAGGACTTCCTTTGTATGTTTGTTTTTTTTTTTTTGTCTTGCTGTCATTAACATTTTTTCTTTATCATTGAATTTTGCCAGCTTTGCTACTATATGCTTTGGAGAGGGTCTTTTCATGTTGATATATTTAGGACATCTATTGATTTCATTCACTTGTATTTCCAGCTCCTTCTCCAGGTTTGGGAAGTTCTCAGCTATTATTTCTTCAAACAAGCTCTCTGCTCCTTTTTCCCTCTCTTCTCCTTCTGGAATACCTATGTTGCATTTCCTAATTGAGTTGGATATTTCTAAGAGGAATTCTTCCTTTCTTTTTAGTCTTAGTTATCTCTCCTCCTCCATCTGGAGCATTTCTGTATTCCTATCCTCAATATTGCTAATTCTTTCCTCCATATTGTCAGCTCTGTTCTTTAAGGCTTCTAGATTTTTCTTAATCTCCTCCGTTGTGTTTTTCAGCTCCAACATTTCTGATTTTCTTTTTTGTAGTTTCAATCTCTTTTGTGAAGAAATTCCTGATATCATTGAATTGTCTATCTGTATTTTCTTGTAGTTCACTGAGCTTTTTTATGATAGCTATTTTGAATTCTCTATCATTTAGGTTATAAATTTCTGTGCCTTCAGGATTGATTTCTGGGTGCTTGTCATTTTCCTTCTGGTCTGGAGATTTTATATATTTTTGCATAGTGCTGAGGGCGTGGGCTTATTTTTCCTCATTCTGAAGAAATCTGATTGCAGCTTCCACCTGCCACCACTGGGTGGGGGTCAAGAGCTGCGTATTCTGAGCCCACTGCTATCTGCAGGTGCTCTGGCCGACCAGCTCTGCAGGTGCTCTGAGGGGGAAGGGGTCTTTCTTTTGCCTACCTGATCCCAAGGGCTTCCCGCTCTCCCCTCGCTATCTGCTCTCCTGGGGTGCTAGCTTGATGAAGGCATGCCTGCAGCAGTTCAGTCCCCTCTGTATGGGAATTTCCCACAGGCTGTGAGAGAACTTGGAAAGTGATGGTTTTCCCACAGAGGGCCACCCTTCCCCCCAACCCAGCCGCATGGTCCTGGTCCCAGGGTCGCTGTCATTGGGGAAGGAGAGGAGTTCTACTTAGCTCCTTCCACTCCCTCCATGGGTTCCAGCACCTCCACCTTCAGATGTAAGACTGTGTAAGGCTGTGTGGGTCTCTCAGATGTCTTTTGTGTTGTGTGAGTGTTCTCTGTTGGTATTTGAATGTCCTTTTTGTTGTCTCTTGGGGTGGGGAGAGTCTCGAGAAGAAAGTTCACTCTGCCATGATACTGATGTCACTCACTGTTGGATTTATTTCTAACATCCACAACTTCCTGATGATATGCATTTCAAAACTTAATAATCTATTATGTGACTCGGTGTTTTAGTATTTCCTTTTAGTCTTCCTAAACCTACCTTTCTAAGCTCCAAAGGAGACTATCTCATGCAGCTGTCTAGTTTTTGAAGAATGAGTCTATGTTCCCATTATCCATTTTATTTAGTCATTCATTCATTCATTTCAAATCTTATCTCCATTGGTTATACTCTATTTTTTTCCATCCAAGCTCATATACCTTGACCATTCTAGTTGCCATTTTACAGGCTTTCTTGATTTCTGAAGTCCTTGTGTAGCAGACACTGCTACTGTCCCAACCTACATTGTCTCATCATTCATCATTCCCTACATAGCAGGGTCTTCTTACTGTATTTGTAATTCTCTGCCTGAGTGCTTTCTCTGGCCATGGGAACATGCTTGGCCACTGAGCTGCATAATTAACATCCCCCAGGAACAGTCCTAGACTAATAACAAAGAGAGTTATGGATAATACCCCAGCCTCCTTGCCCATCATGTAGGATAACTCTGAGGTCATTATATCCCATCTCCCAGAAGTCCCAGGAAGATTAAGACACAATTGCCAAAAGAGGTAACTTGCTCTTGAATGAGCCTCGTATTCTGTTCTTTCTCTTAACTGGATCATTTCCTTCTCACCTACAGGTGATGCCTGGGATTGCCTTCCAAATAAACTATTTGCACTCAAATCTTTGTGTGCTTCCTGGAGGATTTCTCAAAACACTGATCACTAGGCTCTACTCCCTGAGTTTCTGATTTAGTAGGTCTGTGTTGAGGACAAAGGATTTGCATTACTATCAAGGTCCCAAGTAGTTATGAAACCTCTAGTTTGGCAACCACACTTAGAGAACCACTGCTGTAAAAGTCAAGGTAGTAGTTACTTGGGATGGGAAGGTGAGAAAGAAAGGAGGGGATTATAATTGGGACATTTACTGGGCTGCCAAGCTTCATTTCTTTGGTGTTGGTTATAACAATATTAGCCTTATAATAATTCATCAAGCTGTACATTTGTTTTATGTGGATTTTTTATATCTGTGTTTTATTTTACAATAATGAGGTTGAAAAATTAAAATTCTGCAAAATTAAAAAAAAATAAAAGCAGAGGACTAGGGGGAAAAAAATCTTTGTGTGCCCAAGGTAGACCTCAATCTAAGATCGTCCTCTAACCTTAAAATTCTTGGGTTCCTGAGATTTTGCACAGAGATGTGTTCATAGCATTCCAGCCATGAAATCACCATTGTTTTACCCAAAGATAGGATACATTGTCTGTTTCACTTTTGCTAGTTTTCAAAAGAATTAGTACAGCCATCATTTTATTATTCTCCCAAGAGATAGCAACACAGCAGGGTGATGGCTTTACGCACCATCTAAAGTGACTCCCAGTTATCTTACCTGTGAAAATTGAATGCTCAGAACCCATCACCCTATAAGTACAATTCTGATTTGTTTTTCCACAAATGCATGACTTTATACTTGTTCACACAGAAGTGTATCTGCCACTTCAGGACAATAGAAACACTATACACAAGAGTTTTTCTTAATTTTCAGTTCAAACAGAGGAATATGGTACAGAAAATACAATCTTCCCATGAAAATTTTTCATTCTCCCCCTTCCAACGGTAGGAAATATAAGAACCATGAACACTATTTTTAAAGGTCTAACACTTTGAACATGGAGAAGCCCACAGAATTGAGCCAAAATAGTAATAACAAAGTTAGCCCATGGATACATCAAACTTATGAAACCTTCTCATCCTTATTTACCTGCTTGGAAAACCACCTCTTCCTTCAGCCTAAGATAGACCCTTTGGAGACATTGTTAACCTTCCCCATTTTCTTAACTCCCACTTCCAGTTAGTCCCATCAATCCAGCCTCTCTAAAGTGTCTTAAAAACCATCTGTTCTTCATTTCATAGCTCTTATCCCAGTTTGACTTTCCTATGACAATAACCTCCTAAGTACCCTGTTTTTTTCAATTCTTTATTCTGGAAAATCTGATAGCCTGACCCTCCCTCATCAAACCTAAGATTGTTCAAACCCATAATAGCTCAAGTCCTGAACATCACTTTCAGCATTTATATAAAACATACAGACATTTACATTACATTTAGACAACTCATTGTTGCCTAAGCATTTCATGTATTTTTATTTCTGTTTGGAACGAAAATTTAAAATAATATGTTCACCTAAAGATTAAGCAAAATGTTTACCTGTCTGAAGCTATGTCACTGGCAATTTGGTGCTTCACTCCTGACCCATTTTTAATAGAATCCTGTCTTGTGAGCCCATGAGATCGACTTTTCTCCACTGCAGGTACAGATAAGTCACCTGGGGGTCCTTGGAACTGGGGCTGTTCATGTAGTTTTGCTTTCTTCTCCTGAGGCGCCTCCTCATTCCGCAGTCCTCGGAGAACCTTTTGATCAGGTTGCTGTGGTGTGTTAGATCCACTATTATAAAACCATGCTCCTGATTTAGTGAGGATTTCTTGTTGTTTTCGGCACAAATTACATACCCACATGACCTGCACATGAATACACAGGGAAAAGAAATTAGTGTTTCCAAAAATTAAAAACAAACAAAAAGAGAGACAAAAATTCAAGCCAACAAAAAAATTATATGGTTATCCTTTCTGAATGTAATCCAGATTAACTGCTACCATTAATTAAATCACATATCCTTTCTTTTAATTTTGTCCAATAATTATAATGAAATAGACAGTTTTTACTGGCAGTAGAAATACCAAACTAGACTGCCAAATTACTACCTGTTTATTTGTATCCTTTAATTATTTTTTATTTAAATTGGGGCATAGTGTAGTATACAGAAAATGGATTTTGAAGCTAGATAGACTTGGTTTAAATACCAACTCCAAGATTAGAAACTTTGCAACCTTCAACAAAATACTGAACCTTCATATCTATAAAACTTAGTTCCTTTAATGATAAAATAGAGAAATAGAGATGACAATACTTATTTTCCTGTATTGTTTTGAGGATGGAAGATTAGAAATAATCTATATAAAATGTCTAGCAAAATGCCTGGTATATGTTAGACTTCCAGTAGATTATTAACTAATATTAGAGTAATCTATCACCAAATATATTATAGGCTTTTGAGAGGAGTTTTATTTCTTTTAAGTAGCTCCTAATGGCTAAAATAAAGCTAGGAACATTGTTGAATTTCAATAAAAAACGATTAATTGCTCATAATTTGTAGGAGGACTTTGGGTTTTTTTTTTTTAATTGTGGTAAAAAAACATAAAATTTGCCATTTTTAACCATCTTTAAGTGTATAGTTCAGTAGTGTTAAGTATAGTCACATTGTTGTGAAAAATATCTCCAAAACTTGTTCATCTTGCAAAACTCAAAATCTATACCCATTAAGCAGCAAATCCTCTTTTATCCCTCCCCCCAGCTCCTGGTAACCACCATCCTATACTCGATTTTTTAATAGATATGTTTTTCAGACTCCAGGAATCTAAGAATATTATAACCAATATCTTTGTGACCAGAAAACCTTCATCCTCTTCTGAAAAATCTTTTTCAATTAATCAGAAAAAAATCATATATTCATTAAATAAAAGGTGAGTTCATATCTCAAGTGAGTGTTTTCTGATGTTTTGTTTATGTCAAATACTGAATCTTATACAGCTCTCCAGATTGCTAAACATTTATCATAGCTTAAATAAATAATAATATAGATAACTACAGTAAAAGATTCAACATGGTGTTTTCAACTGATACAAGGATGTTTTTGTAAAATACCATTTAAATTTTTTGCTTAATTGCCCATTATTCCACTTTATATTGTTTGTATAGTCCATATTATACAACATTATACTTGATCATTTTTTATTAGTTTGTTCTCTTTGAATTGCTTATGCATTTCTTTTTTCCCCAACTAAAGTCAAAGCTTTTTGGGGGCAAAGTCTATATCTTTTATTTGCATAATAGGTCCTTATAACTCATAGAACAGTAAGACCTTCTAAATGCTTACTGACTTGAATTAACTTGAACTCCCTTGGGGGGAAATACGATAATAAGATATTTGATATCATTGCACTGAGATTTATGTTTCATGGATTTCCAAAATAGTCAGTCATCAATAATGTCAATATAAGTGACTATTTTAGTTTTATGAGTAAAAAAAGAAAGTATTTCTGATACGAAAATACAAAATCTCACTCAAATTTTTAAAAAATAGTTTATAGTTCAAATTTCTTTTGGTTTGAATACACATGAAATATATCTAACCCATCAGTAGTCTCAAAAATCAAATTTCAACCAAAATCTTCAGGCTTTTATGCCATCTTGTGACAAATATAGGTATTGCAATCTCTTTTAAAAGAAAGACAAAATAATGTTAAAATAAATTAAGTTTGAATTTCAACTTCTCTGTTTTATTTTAAACAAATTACTATTCATGTTACAGTGATAATATATGCTATATGATTCTATGGTATGAATTTATATGGAATAACTCAAACTCAGTGTACTGAAGAATAACATCCTTTTGTGCCTGGTAATTGACAATGAAACAGAAATGAGAATTTATGACAGATAATAATCCAATCAGAATCATCTGCAGAAACAACCTATTGTTGCTTCATTATTTGTCACAAGGCAAGCAGGTTACTTAACCTCTTCTAGAGCAGAGATTCTCAAAGAATATCCCTGAGACAGCACTATCAGTATCACCTGGGAACTTGCTAGAAGCGCAAAGCCGTTGGCCCCACTCCAGACCTACTGAATCGGAAATTCTGGGATAGTACCCAGAAATCTGTGATTTTTTTTTTTTTTTTGCCAAATCCTACAAGTGATTCTATGCTTGATAAAGTTAGAGAAACACTGGTTAGAGCAGAAATTCCCAACTCAATATGTTGAACGGGTTACATGTGTGCTCCTCAGAGTGGCTCCGTAAGGCCACGAGCCTTGCCAATCTACCTCAGTGTGAACTATTCACCAAATAGTAATAGTATCATTTCTCCATAGCCCACAATGAGAAAAAGACCTGGAAGCACTGTGGGCTTTGTTTTCCTCATCTGTCAACACCCAGTGGACATTAATATAAGATAAATGAGTGTAAGGCATGAAGGATGATGTTTGATTATAGAATCTGTATTAATGCCCTTCCCGTATGCTTTGGGTTATCCACATTTCTTGCTATTTTTCTGACTAGATCCTATGTTCCCTCCTAAACTACTAGCTCCTAGTATCCTCATATCCTAATACTCAATTCACTTTGCTTTTCTTCTTTGACTATTTCCTCCCACTCTTAGATTAATAGTTTAGTAATCTTTAAGGCTCAGGAAGTCTAAATCTACTCACTTCAAGTAGTACAGGGGACTGATACTTTCACTTGAAGCCCTTTATACACATAGCAACTTAATTCATAAATTGATGATACTGAACTAAGTCTCACAAATGCCTACACACATACATGCTATAAGATGACTTCCCACTAGTTGGCTATGAAATGATTAACGTCTATTAGAGGCAAATTCTGTGCCCATGGAACAAAATTTAACTAATTTGGGAATAAAACCAAAGGACTTTTGTTAATGGACCCCTTTAACCAATTAAGTCAACCAGCAAATGTATCTTATGATGAATACTGTTAAAAATATCTTAGTAATATATATGCCTGTAAATCACCATGGTTAGAGCCTATTAGTTTTGCTGGTCCTCATAATTATCAAAAACCTCTAGGCTCTGAGAATACAAAGACATATAGGATTCAAAATTATAATATATTATATTACCTTCAGTTCTAACTATGCCAAATTTTTCAAAGTAATACAGCAATACTAAGAAATGGAATATTCTCTAATGACCCAAATTTTTCACTTATTACCATATGTTCCATTCCACAAACATCCTTGGTAGGGTTGAAAGGGAGAAAAAAACTAAGGGAAATAGAAATATCTCTTTAAAACCACAAAAATAGTAAATGCAATAACTAAACTGAATAGTCAAAGAAAGCAAAAACCAAAATTATGTTAAGTGTGTACAATAAATTAAAGAAATGTAAAGCTCTGTAAAACTGTGATTTTCATCTAAATAGCGATAATAAATAAGAGTAATTCAGAGAAAGGAAGGATTGTTGGTTAGAGACCAGTGCTAATGAGACCATGGGTCAAGCTCATGAGATCTTGCTAACTCTGCACAGATAAAAGAATTTATTAGACTCCACTTCTAATCATTGCCAGCCTGCTTATAAATGTGAGCATTAGTCAGAGAACAGTGTAAATTGATCAGTTTAACCTATCACATGACTAGAAAACCATAAAAGATCCTAGGTAGCTATTAAACTGACTTCCTTCTCTTGGAACACTATATTTCCCAATCTCTCTTGTAGTTAGAGATGGCCATGGCCATATGACTATATTCTGGCCAACGGATTATAAGTGGAATGATGTGTGCCATTTCCATGAACATTAAAAAACTCTCATATTGCTACCATCATGCTCTTCATTCAAGACCCTAGAAAAAAGAGCCACAAAAAAACAGGAGCCTGGGAACTTGAATAAGCACTTGGAAGAGAGCCCTCTGCTGACTAACCATACCAGTGTGGACTTCACATAGGTGAGAAATAAACTTCTATCATGTTGAGCTACAGAAACTTTTTGAGTTTCTCTTTTACAGTTGATAGCATTACCTTAACTAATCCGAACTCTTTTCAAAGTACATGTTATAATGAATGTGTATCACCAGAGCAACCTTTGTATGTGAGGAACAACACATTACTAAAACTCACATATGAAAGTACTCTGTGTTGTTCCGGAGCCAGCTTTCACTGAGTCATAAGAACCAGTTGTGCACATTTCTTTCCAGCTCCACATTCAATGAAGTAATATGAGTTAGCCTGAAACCAGCCCTAGTGGGTGTATTTAGACAACAGAAGTTGGAAAATCCCACAGATCAGGGCTTTTTTCTATAGAGAACCAGTTGTTAGCATTTACCAGCACACCATTGAATATAATGCATCTACTATATTCTCCTAAGAGATTAATACTACATTCAGTATTAGTAGATAAACTTGGATGAAGCTATAATTTAGCAAAACTAATTCAGACCATAAAATTTCAATTTATTTATAGATGGACAGATAACTATTAACACTAATTCATTAATTATTTATTCATTCATACAATATTCACTAAATGCCTAGCATATGACAAACACTGTCCCAAGAGCTGGTGAATACAGCTCAGCAAACATAGATTTTTCTGTGGAGTTTAAAGTGTAGTGTGGAGACAATAAGCAAACAAATAATTGCACAAATGTTGTTTATATTACAATTATGATAAATGCTACAAAAGGAATGCATTCACACCACAGATCCCTTGATGCCTTCCTCTCTCCTGGCCCAGGCTATGTTTGGGAAAAAACAAGGATGCAGAGGAAATCTACAAGAATCCTGGAAACCCAGAGAGGCTCAATCACAGCATTACCCTAAAGCGTTCCCATCATCAGACCCAAGGTGTCTCTGTCTCTCCAAAGGCAGAATTCAGGGGCATTTTGGGCTACTAACCTACAAGCCCCTCCCCCAGCACTATTGGAAAGTTGAAGTACTGGCCCATATCCTAGAAGGTTAAGGTTTTCAAATACGTTCCTTAAGCAATTAAAAGATCACTGTAATCTCTATACAATAGGCTTCTGGATTACAAAACAAAAATCAGAAATTTTGCTTCATCTGATACCCCAAGACAAACAGCAAGACTTCCCCAGGTTCCCCATGAACTGCAAACATGGCACCTCTAGCTACAGCCACATTTGTAGGCTGAAGCAGGAAAGTTTGAGAGTGTCTTCCGTAAGTCTCTCAGGAGATAGCAGCAGTACAGAAAAAGCTTAAACCTGGAACATCTCCAAGTCTTAGTTGCTACAAACTCTTCTCTGTTGGCTATTGTGGCTTTGAAAAATTACTTGCAAAGAAATGTAGCTTGTTTATTTCTCTGTTTTGATCTAATTTTCCTCATCAGCATACTAGCCAAATTTTTTTAAAGCCACCCACTAAATGTTAGTCTGCTAAATAGCTCCTTTGGAAAAATTCTCTATTTCTGATATTTCTACTCTTTTTCCCTGCTGTTTTACAAGAAAGTGTCTGAAATCTGCAGCACATCTAATTCATAGCCTGGTTTTTCTCAGTTTAGACAGGATTGTGCTCCACTATTGACCTGATCTCACTTCAGCTCCCAAGGCACTGCTGACTCCTCTTAGTCTCTGAATAATCCTCTATTCAGTTGCAGCCCAAGCTATCCATTCTGTAGCCTTTTCTGTAAAGTCACCTCATCCCTCTCTACAGGGGGAGTGTCATGACAGGGACATGCAGCTACTTTTGTGTCCTCCATGCCACAATGGAACTAAGGATAGTTCTAGAAAATTAATGCTGGCCCTTTCTTAGCTTAACCATGATGCACTGCTGAGTTCACTCTGAAGTACTATGCCCAAGGTGGGTGCTAGGGCATCCTGAAAGGTAATCTCTTCCGAGAACCTCAAATATTAAGAAGGGTAAAAGCTGCCCTTCAGGGGCCAGCCCAGTGGCGTAGTGGTTAAGTTCACGCGCTCTGCTTCAGTGGCCCAGGGTTCGCAGGTTCGGATCCTGGGTGCGGCCCTACACACAACTTGTCTCACATATAAAAAAAGAAGAAGATGGGCACAGATGTTAGCTCAGGGCCAACCTTCCTCACAAAAAAAAAAAAAAGAAAGAAATTAAAAAGCTGCCCTTTAATTTAACCAATACACATCCTCCTCCTGGGTCAAAGCCTGGAAAGAAGAGGTTAGAACATACCTCTGATCATTTACTGGCCCCACCTTGGTCTTCTTTCTCCTTCCCCACAATGTGCAAGGATAGAAGAAGTAGGCTTTTCCTTGACTTCCCTTTTCCGTATCCCTAACACTTTCCCCAAGTACCTCCAGGCTTGAAGTAATGAGCTTCGGGTTTCCCATTTCATTCTTTCATAGCTTCCCTTAACCCATCTATAGCCTTAATGTCAAAAAGGAAAAATGAAGTTGGCTTACTGATAAAAGAATTTAAACTGAGAGTTATTTCAAATATAATACACCTATTCACTGTGATTTGAACATTGTCAGCTATGTTCAGAGATTAATATTTGCCTAAATACAAAGTATGGAACAGATCTACACCCAGAGAGAGAAGTCCTGGGAGCTTCAGGTTTCTGGCAAAATGGCTGATTCCTCTGCTCTGGGCAAGAGTTGTGGGATGGGAGGCTGGAAAGGATAGAAAAGGAATCTAGCCCAGCCAAGGTGGGTCTTTAGGGAAGATGACAATACTAGCCAGAGTTGATGTTGGTTAAAGAAACAATTTTAAAAGCACCAAGTTTTGAATATACCAAAATTAACTGAAGTCAGTAATCTAAAGAAATAACACAAAACATCAAAGGTAGGAGAGCCTGAGGTAAATATCAGAAACTAGAGAACAGAGTCAATTTGGAAAGTCAAAGGAGCAATCTGTGTAATTGCTGAAAAAAACCCACTACTGCCTATGCTTGAACTTCAACATGCTATTCATAGCATATTAGTAGTAATAAGCTAGTTCCTTTGAAAAGAAACAGACAGCAGTATCATAGTACTGAGGAATTCATTCACTTTGTGAGTATGCTCCAAAAAGAGAGTTATCAAGTGAAACCAAAACTGGTTTCAACAAGTTAAATTAGAGAACTGAGATGGTTAGATCATTGAATATTAAATTCTATGACCTTACAGTAAATAACCAATTAGAAAACTGAGGCTATCAGATAACTGAATAGCAATTTCAACAGCTTTATAATACTCATAATATGATGGATCCATCTCCCACGCTTTGGCAATTTGAGATGCCAAATATTAACTAAAAGACAAGAAATGGCAATGAAAATGAAAGACAATTAAGTTGAAAATATATTCCTTTACTGTATTGCCATGCAGTCAGTATTACTAAAAATTTTAAATATCTGCTCTACTTTTTATCAAACAAAACACACAACTACAAAAAAAAAAAAAAAAACCACAACAGAATGAAATTTAACTGACACTTAAAGTCTCAGAGAAATTATAGAAAATTAAAAATTACAGTGAGCTCTACCACTTTGCCTAAACTTAAACCTTTACCCCACTTTCTACTTTCCCTAAGCTCTATATTTTATCTCTACATTTTAAAGTAGTTTGTTTTATGCCATGATATAAATCTTAACTTTTAACACTTTTCTGCTAAAACAGACATGGCTTTCTGCACCCAAAATTTTAGCTTATAAATAAAAATAGAAATAAATTAATTAAATTAAAATAAAACAGGAAAGAAATGAAAGGAGATGAGCAGAGCTGAAGCCTCAGGCCCACTGTGCGCCCAGCCAAAAAGCAAGCACCAGTGGCTGAGAGCATAGCTCTTTTGGAATAACAGAACTAAAAGTGCTTCGTGTAAAATGATAACCTGGAGTCTGGTTCACTTCTTGATGCCCAGGACCTTCTTTATTAATAAAAGTAGCTTAGAAAATACTGTAGAAAGCTGCCTCGAGCTACAGATTCCACGGAGCTTTGAATAGTAAAATAATAAGATAAAATGAACAAAGTAAAAAGAGAAATCACAAACTGGAAAAGTTTTATTGCAATGTATACAGTTAACAAGGAATATGCATTCAGAGTATATGAAGAACTTCCATAGTTCAATAAGAAAAAGACAAACATCACAGTAGAATAATAGGTCAAGGAATGAATATACAATTCCACAGAGAAACTCAATTGGACAATAAAAAAATAAAAAGGTGCTTAACCTCATCAGTCAGAAAATGCAAAAGTAAAACAATGAGTTACCACTTCACCTCCCATCAGTTTGGCAACATTTAAAAGTCTGATAGTTCTAAGCATTGGAGAGGAGGTAGAGGAACCAATATATAAAAACATTCCTCTCAGGGTTGTAAATTATTTCAACCAGTCTGAAGAGCCATTCTGCGATATCTAGTGAAACAGAAAATGGCTACTACATACTCCATAACCCAGAAATCTTATTTCTACCCTAGAGAAATTCTCAAGCAGGTATAAGAAGATATGAACGAGGGATGTTCATCGAGCACTATTTCTATCAGAGAAAAAATTTAGATAAGCTAAAGTCAACATGACAGTGGATAAACTGTAGCATGTTCATGCAGAATTATATGCAGCAGAAAAATGAATGAATGAATTTGATTTAGATGAATCTAAATTTTGAGATAACTCAAAATACAGCAAGTTTCAGGAAAATATATATAGTGTAATATGGACTATAAAGTTAAAAGTCTTGCAAAATACTAATACTATATATGGTTTAGTGGTGTATATGTATAAAGTTAAGCTATACAAATAAAAATGTGTGGAATGATAAGTATTCAAGATAATTGTTGTATCTCTAAAAAAAGAGAAATACAAAACACAGCAAAATGTCAAGACTTGTGTAACTGGTTGGTATTAGTCTCTAAACTTCTTGACATGTTTGAAATATTTCAAAATTAAAAAGAGGGTAAAGAGGGGCCGCCCGGTGGCGCAGCGGTTTAGTCCGCGCTTGGCAGCCCGGGGTTCGCAGGTTCGGATCCCGGGCGCCCGCAGACGCACTGCCTGTCAGCCACGCCGTGGCGGCGTCCCATGTAAAGTGGAGGAAGATGGGCACGGATGTTAGCCCAGGGCCAGTCTTCCTCAGCAAAAAGGGGAGGATTGGCGACGGATGTTAGCTCAGGGCTGGTCTTCCCCACAAAAAAAAAAAAAAAAAAAAGAGGGTAAAGAAAAAAGAGTGTGAGGAGATGGAAATGTATAACTAGGAATGTCAGATTAGTAACCATTTAAGGTTAATTGGACTAGTGAAAATATTTACTGATATTCATAATCACACTGAAAGTAAATGTATATTTAATATAAATATATTAGTTAACTAAGAACTAATTACTGAACTTTCATACCAATATATATTTTTAAATACAATGCAGCTTACTTTCAGGGGGTGTTTTTATGGAAGGGTATGTGTAAAGAAGTCAGGCAATTATATCAAAGGTAACCAACTAGCTCTATCTATTCTGTAGTGTTGTCTTTATTTTTCTTCTCATCAAAGCATGTGATTCATTTTATAAACTTTCTGTTCTAAACTAAATTTTATCAAAAAACTAAGGGAGTGGTTGCCAAAGTAACTTAGTCATTATTATCTGAATTGGTAATTGTTGCTTTCATAATAAATATTTGACTTTTAAATCCTATTTTAATTCAGAGTTGCATTTTAAGCTTAAATTTCTCTAAGTAATTTTTAAAGAAAAGACAACTCCTGAAATAGAATCCAGCAAGATTAAGTGAACATTTCTGCAGTTATTAAGTTTTCCCACTAGTCTGTGCTACAGCACTTTGTTCATTCTGGACCCAGTGGATTCTTGGCATATTAGTACTACATAGTTAATCTACTTTTTCCCTAAAAATAAATTAAGTTTTGGGGCCGGCCCAGTGGCGAAGCAGTTAAGTTCACACGTTTCCACTTTGGTGGCCCGGGGTTCGCTGGTTCGGATTCTGGGCATGGACCTACTCACCACTCGTTGGGCCATGCTGAGGTGGCATCCCACATAGAAGAGCTACAACTCTACAACTATGATACACAACTATTTACTGGGACTTTGGGGCGAAAAAAAGAAAAAGAGGAAGATTGGCAACAGATGTTAGCACAGGCCAATCTTCCTCAAAAAAAAATAATAAAATAAATTAAATTTCAGTTAAAATATAGTAACTTTAATAAAATTAAAAAGTGAGTTGAAAGTATCGTTATTCTAAATTACAAAATGTGATATTAATTAGAATAATTATTTTCCATTGAATATTGACTTAAAGATTCAATAGAGTAAATACAAACATATTATCAACTGACAGTTTTCTTTTCCACCATTTAAAAGAACTTGAAAGTTATGAAGTATGAATTATAGAACCACAAAATCATTTCAATAAATTTAAAGTAAAATTATGGTTTAAAAATGGGGGAAAGAAAGTTTAGTTTTTCTTAAAATACAATGCATATTCAACTAGAAGATTTCATTTAAAATGGAGAACAGAACATGACAATTTTGAAGAAGACATCTTATAAAAGGAAGGGGTCCAGAACATACAGAACATAATTATATTAACGTTAACAGATGGTAAAAAAGATGATGCTTTATCCAAATTGAGGAGAATTGAGGGTGTAAAACTAGAGGCAACACTAACAAAATACTAATGAAATATAGTAACATGAAAATCACTAGAACACTCGGGGAGGAGAAATTCCTAAGGAAGGGGTATTAATTCAGAGAAATAAGTTCAAAGTATAAAGCTTCATTTACCTGTTTCTCAGAGTCTCGCTTATAATTCTTTAAACCTTTAAGGTTAATGGACAAAATTGTTTAGGATCCTTGCAAGTAAATTTCCAGAAGCCATGCATTGCTATATGGACTTCCTTTTGCAAAATGTTCTTCTTGCTCGTTTAACTGCTCAAAGGCAATAATATCACTAATCACAAACAGTCGTTTGACCTACTTCAAAGCAGAGTTCCACGTAAGGCAAGTCCAACTTGGCCCTCCCAAGGGAGATTTACTATTCTAAGAAGGTAAACAGTATCACAACACTATCACAGTACAAAATTAAAAGCACAGACTTATATTTAGCTTCAGCACATTTGTATTTTGATTCATCTCAAACTTAACAAGGGCAAAACTGAATTCCAGACCTTCACCCCAAAATTTCTCCATCCAAGGTATTATAGCAGTTAATGACAACTCTCCATCTTCCCACTTTGCCTTGGGCCAAAAATCTTGGAATAATTTTTTTCTCTCATATCCCACATACATTCCACCAGAAAATCTTTTTGGTTCTACTTTTAAAACATATCCACAGAGATGACATCTCACCACCTTCACCACAACACCCCTAATCTAAGTTGCCACTACCACCTGCCCAAATTATTGGGATAACTTCGTAACTGGTCTCCCAAGTTCCTTCCTTTTTTCACTCTCCTCATTAATCCATCTCAACAAAACAGTCAGAGTAAACCCTTTAAAATGTTTTAAAATGTAAGTTACATTATGTCACTTTTTTGGTCAGAACTTTTTAATACTCCCCATTTTGCTCAGAATAAATGTCAAAGTCCTTACACTGATTCCAAACGTCCTCTGCGATCTCACTCTCTAATCCTGTGTCTCACTATTCTCTACCACTTGCTCTGCTCCAGCCATACTGACTTCCTTGCTCTTCCTCCAACATATGAAGCATGTCCCTACCACAGGACCTTTGTATTTTGCTATTACTTCAATCAGAACTGCTTTTTCCCTAAATATCTGCAGTTGCTCACTCCCTCATCTCTTTCAAGTCGATGCTCAACTGTCACTTTTCAAGGCCATCCAAACTAAAATTCCAACACCACCCAAAATTAAGTATCTAGATTTAATTGTTTTCAAGGCACTTACACCTTCTAATACTTATTCATCTCATTTGTTGCGTGCAACTCCTAATTAGAATACATTCTCCAGGAAGGTAAGAGATGTTTGTCTATTCTAGTTCACTGCTATATCCCAAGTGCCTAGAAAACACCAAGATGTGTTCAATGAATGAGTGAATTAATATATTAACAATAAGCATATAACCATTAAACATTATTTTCTTTAAAATCTGTTTGCTTAGTATCTTTTTGAATATCATGTCTCTTCTGGCAAGGGAAATAAAAGAAAAAATAAGCAAATGGGACTACAACAAACTAAAAAGCTTCCTCATGGCAAAGGAAACTATCAACAAAAGGAAAGACAACCCATCAACTGGGGGAAAATATTTGCAAGTCATATATCCAATAAGGGGTTCATTTCCAAAATATATTAAAACCTCATACAACTCAACCACAACAAAAAAAACCAAACAACCCAATCAAAAAATGGGCAGAGGATATGAACAGACATTTTTCCAAAAAAGATATACAGAGAGCCAATAGGCACATGAAAAGATGTTCAACATCACTAATTGTTAGGGAAATGTAAATCAAAACTACAATAAGATATCACCTCACACCCATCAGAATGGCTATTATTAAAAAGACATGAAATAACAAGTGTTGGAGAGGATGTGGAGAAAAGGAATTCTCATACACTGCTGGTGGGAATGCAAACTGGTGCAGCCACTATGGAAAACAGTATGGAGATTTCTCAAAAAATTAAAAATAGAAAGACCATATGATCCAGCTATTCCAGCTGGATCCAGCTATTCTGGGTATTTATACAAAGAACATGAAAACACTAATTCAAAAGATATATGCACCCCTATGCTCATTACAGCATTATTCACAATAGACAAGACTTGGAAGTATCCCAAGTGCCTATCAACAGAAGAATGGATAAAGATGTGGTGTATATGCACAATGGTATACTACTCAGCCATAAAAAAGACAAAATCGTGTGATTTGCAACAACATGGATGGACCTTGAGGGTATTATGCTAAGCGAATTAAGTCAGAGAAAGACAAATACCACATGACTTCACTCATATGTGGAAGATAAACACATAGATAAGGAGAACAGATTTGTGGTTACCAGAGGGGAAAGGGGCAAGGGGACAGAGAAAGGGGTAAAGGGGCACATATGTATGGTAATGGATGGAAACTAGACTTTTGGTGATATACACAAGGCAGTCTATACAGAAGCTGAAATATAATAATGAACACCTGAAATTTATACAATGTTATAAACCAATGTGATCTCAATAAAATAATTAATTTTAAAAATCTGTTTGCTTAGTAAATTTCTATAATTCAAATATCATGGACTTTCATGAAATTATCTTTAAGAAAAAAATAAAACAACACTTAAGAACTTTCCAATTCAAGCACTATTATGAAATGTATTTTTTCTGATAAAAATATTTGTTTAGTAAAATTCAAAATGCACAAAGTGTTTTAAGATCATTTTTATGTTGACTAAAGTTGCTTAAATATTTAAACAAAAGTAAAATATGTACAGCTTACCTCACAGGTTTCCAAACTTGTTCAACCAAGGTCCTACTTTTGATGTAACCCAAATGATTTTAGAATGTTACTAGGTCTTTTATTTGGGGAGGGAGAGACCACATTTGTTTGTTTATTTGTTTTGGAGGTGATGGACATGTTTATCACCTTGATTGGTGATGGTTTCACGGGTGTATGCATATGTTCAAAAGCCATCAAACTGTATACAATAAATATGTGCAGTTTTTTGTATAACAATCACACTTCAAAAAAGGTGTTAAAAATTTAAAAACAAAACTGTGCAAACTGCCCATTATAATGAATTGGATAAGTTGAGAATGGCAAAATGATGTACTAGACCAGCGCATCTCAAAATGTAATATTCATTCCAATCATCAGAAGATCTAGTTAAAATGCAGATTCTGATTCCTAGGTTTGCAGGAAGAAGAGTAAGGATTCTGAATTTTGAACAATCTCCCGGATGACGCTGTTTCTGCTGATCTGCAGACCATACTTTGCAAAGCAAGCCTCCAGATTAGACTAGATTGCAAGTAAAACTCTAGGTTCTAGCCCAAACCCTTGTACTATTACTAATAACACTACCACACCACTACTGCCACCATTGCTACTGCTACTACTACCAAAAACAAGGACAACAATAAATAGCATTTTTTGAGTTCTCACTATGTTCCAGGCACTCTTCTAATTCTTGTATATTTGTTATCTCATTTAATCTACACTAATTCTTCTCAGTATATGAATGAAGAAAATGAAGATTTAAAAGGTTAAGTCACATAGACAAGGTCTTCCAGCTGGTAAGTAATGCAGCCAGAATTCAAACCCCAGCCTCTTGGGGACATTAGATTTTTCACATGAAGTCCATCTTAAGTCTCATGATTTTCATAGGCAGTGTCAAATCTCCTTGGCTCACATCTGATTTCAGCCATAGCTGTGGTGGACAGTGGTGGCAGCAACTGAACTCAGAAGAACTTCACATCCCCTGGGATGGATGTAATTATTTTTAATGGAAAGTAACAAGTGTTGGGAGGATGTGGAGATATTGTAACCCTTGAACATTGATGGTAGGCATATAAAATGGTGCAGTCACTGCAGAAAACAGTTTGGCAGTTCTTCAAAAACTTAAACATAGAATTACCATATGACCCAGCAATTTCACTACTAGGTAAAACCCAAGATAATTGAAAACATATGTTCACATAACAACTTGTAAGTGTATGTTCCTAAAAGCAGTATTAATAATAGCCAAAAAGTATAAACAACCCAAATGTCCTTCAATTGGTGAGCAAATAAATATGTGGTATATCCATACAATGGAATATTATTCAGTCATAAAAAGGAATGAACTACTAATTCTTGCTATAGCATAAATGAACCTTAAAAGCATTATCCTAGGGGCTGGCCCGGTGGTTCAGTGGTTAAGTTGGCATACTCTGCTTCAGGGGCCTGGGGTTCGCAGGTTCAGACCCCAGGCGCAGACCTACACACTGCTCATCAAGCCATGCTGTGGCAGTGTCCCAAATACAAAACAGAGGAAGACTGGCACAGATGTTAGCTCAGCAACAATCTTCCTCAAGCAAAAGAGGAAGATTGGCCACAGATGTTAGCTCAGGGCCAGTCTTCCTCACCAAAAAAAAAAGTATCATGCTAAATGAAAGAAACCAGACACAAAAGGCCAAGTATTGTATAAATTCATTTATATAAAATGTCCAGAATAGGCAAATCCATAGAGAAAGAAAGTAGATTAGTGGTTGCCTTGGTGTGGAGGGAGATGGTAGGGATTGCTAATAAGTGCGAGGTTTCTTTTCAGGGTGATGGAAATGTTCTGGAACTAGATAATGGTGATAGTTGCACAACACTGTTAATACACTAAAAACCACTTGAAAATGGTGAATTTTATGTTATGTGAATTTTATCTCAATTTAAAAATTAAAAAATATACACCTCTTCTACAGAAAAATCTCAGGCCCAGATGATTTTTGTCTTATTTTGAGTTTCTCCAGAGTCAGATCTCAGCCAAAGATCCAAGTGCAAAGTAGTTTGTTTATTTGAGAGATGATCCCAAAAAGTACAGTGAAACACGGAAGGAAGCAAAGCCAACAAACAGTCAATGAAAGAGTAGGTTATTTCTGGGGCAAATGGAGCTTGGTCTCAATGAACTCTCTCAGAATCATCCCACTCAGGGGCAAGGAGGCTGAGGTATTTATGTATTAGCTCATTGGCACTTCTGTCCCTCTCCTTCAGGTTAAGCCTATTCCCTTGGCCATAAAATGCCCTTAGGCAGAGAGATGCAGGAAGCCATTGGTATGTTCAGGAACCATTTGTAGGCATCATCTGGGGTGGGCTAAAGGCATATGAGTAGTATACCTACAGCAATTGCTACAATTTTACAGGTGAATTCTACCAAACTTTTAAGGGATCATTCATTAATATCCCATAAAAATTGTTCCACAAAATTAAATTTAAAAAGGAACAAAAGCCATACAGTTCATTTTATGAAGCAAATGCAATTTGACATAAGACAAGAAAAGTACAAACCAATTTCACTCACATATATGTAGAGCCAAAACATAAACTAAAACTTAAATAACAAAACCCAACTAAAAAACATGTTATATCACTATCAATCACAGTTTAACCCCAGGAATGTAAGGATATAGAAACATCAGAAAATCTAGTTATGTAATCAATAACAGATTAAAGAAGAAAAATCATATGATTATCTCAATCAATGAAGAAAAGCATTTAATAAAATTCAATATAATTTTATGGTTTACAGTGACTCTTAGAAAACTAGGAATACTAAAGTAACTCTTGGAAAAACTAGCATTTCTTTAACTTGGTAATAAAAGTAGGAATAAAAGGGCATTTCCTTAGGTTGGTCAAGATTATAATTCAAAAACCCTCAGCAAAGTATAACTTAATGGAGAAGCTTTGGATCTGTCTAACCAAATAAAAATGTGATTTCTCAAATACTTCCTTAGAGGAAAAAAGCAGTATATTTTTTCAAGATAAAAGTAAACAGAAGAATCTGAGATATCAACAAAACCATAAGACAAATAATCCAGAAATATTGATGCTGATTGTTTATAGAAGATGACAGAAGTGAGACTTTGGTTCAGTAACGTCACGGTGTTCATGATCTTGATAACTGGGTAAGTTGTAAATAAACTAAATGTGGGTTTTTTTCATGTCAATAATCTAGAGTTACCAATTTTTAGAAAATATTCTCAAATCAGACACTAGCATCACCTCAATGGAATAGAAACTGTAGATGAACAAATTCACCTAGCAGTCTTATTCTGCGTGTAATCATGATTTTCTTAACTTAGTTTCTCAATACATCTGTAAAGTATTCATTATAGATAATTGACAAATAGCTTGAGAAGAAAGAAATATGTGGCCACTTCCTGTTAAATATACATGATATATACAATACACTTGTAGATGAGATATTGATATAAATGGAATTATGTCAACAGCTAACACCAATACTTGATTATATGTGCAGAGTTTCCTTCTGTGTTCAGAGAACATTAGGGATGCTACAGTTATATACCCATGATGAAACAAAGTACTAGCTAAACAACTTTGAAAAAAGGCATAGCAAGAATCTAATTCTGATTGCAATAATACTGAAAAACATAATTTGAGGGTAAGAAGCAGCTGAAATTATCATTTTTAACTGGCAAGGTTCTTTATAAAAATATCTTAATTGCTAATAGAGTAGATCAAACTTTAAAAAGCCTGTTTGCGATATGCTATTGAATAATAAACTAATGCTATTTAATAACTTACAATTTATTAAAACCCACACAGAGTTAAGAAGGGAGGCATGGGAATATACAAGAAAATGCCCTGGCATATATAGCCTTCTGGGAAAGTGACTCCAAACTGTGAAAGAATGCATTGCTCCAGAGAGACTCTGCTCTTGGGACGTTATTGTCAAACAACAGTATAAAACCATCTCTCTTGCAGCATCCTTTATTTGCAAAACATTCAAACCCTAAAGAAAGGTACTACTATTACAGGAAGAAAACTCAGGGTATTATCAACTTACAAGCAGTAATCAGGACTGGCTTTGGAAAACTTATACAAGTTAATATTGCTCACCACTAAAGCTAGGAAATCTCATATGACAAAAATAGTTATTATTCTGCTCCACATGTGAATAGCTAAAAAGATGTTAGCTGCTAAGTCCACCAGTGCAATATTATTAAAGTTTTATGGATACCACCATACTTTGTAGAGTTCATAAAATTACAGGAGGCACTGTTCAGCAGATTGTGGCAAAAACTGTGGTAGATAGAATATGTTATTTACAGACTGATTATAGACGTTTCCAATCATTCCCAGTTATACAGAAAACAGCATAACTGAGGAAATTATGGCACACAAATACTTGCCCTGGAATCAACCAGTGAAGAGATTTCAAAACTGTGAATACTAATATCCAGGTTGTTTTGGGCCTAGCTGGCAATGTATGTGAAGATCTTCATGAATGGAGTTGATTCAGTGAGTACTCACAAGAAACAGCCTTATGATTAATACCTATACTTTAAACCCTACATTAAGAACACTCGTATTGATAAAGAAACTGTTCCTAAAAAGTTGAATCCTGATTTGAGTATCAGATGCTATCATTAAAATGGGAAATATTATTACTATAATATTAACATATAAGATTAAATTTTTTAAGTGACGTGTGAGTAAATGTGGTCCACTCATACATAGCTTTTGTCACATTAAGAAATCACATTAAGATTATCAAAAAATGTATATTAATATGTTTATTTAAATTGAAAAGTAAAGTGAGACATTTTCAGAGAGTTTCATTTGGCTAATTGGTTTGATGACAAGAACTAGCTTTGCCTATTAGCTCATAAGTTCCACATTTTCTATCAACTGAAAGAGCTAAATATGCAGTTCTAAGATATTATAAAAATAATTTAAAACATGTGAAAAGGCAAAATAATCTTATTATAAATTGTAATTGCAAGGGGTACTAAAATTAACTTCCAGAAACTGACAGACTGAATCACTAACTGAGTAACAAATCATTTTGTGAGCCTGCTGTTTTCAATTCTTCACTTTGAACAAATTGAAGGAAAACCTAAATGAATGGTCAGCTGATATATAACTTAAAATAACTTTTGATGATAGATTGCTCTATTTTTTGTCACATAACTTGGAAAGAGTTCAAAGAATTGAGTGAATGTTATAATCAAACACTTATCCACATCTAGCCATTAACATGCTAGATTAACGTGCTAGAACAAATTTCTTTAGTACTTGCATCTGTAAAAATAAAAAAAATAGAAATCGAATTGATGCTGAATTCTGTCTCGGTCTTTAATAAGTAATATTCATACATAGGTTTATGAACAAAGTTTAAAAGAAAACCAGTCCCATCCATCTTATTAAAATATGAATTTCTAGTAAAATTTTCTTATATTTAATAATTTTTAATCAAAACTTGTATTTATGTTATTTAACCAATTGTGAGTTAATAATGACCAAATTAGTGGTCAGCTGATATGTAATTTAAAATAATTTTTGATGATAGTTACTATTACTATTAATAATTAAACTCAATCCATTAGAAATTTTTCAAAACTTTAAGCCTTATAGCCACTGAAATGTTTTAAATATATAATTTAATATACATATTTTATTGGAACAGAGTATAAAAAAGTGATTTTTAAAAGATTTCTAGTGAAAAATATATTACTTGAGGATAAAATACTATGAGGGAAGTGGAATGCAAATACATTTTCAAGGAAAAACACAGAAGGAAAACTTTCAACTATTAAAAATGAGTTTGTTCATTGTTGATTTTTAAGAATAATGGAAGTTATCAAACTGATAACACTATTTAGATTCAAATCACTGTATGCATTTTTAAAGGAGCTATAGCATTTTTACTGTAAAATGTCAGTATTAATAATATGCTAGAAATTATACCCTTTGTAACCATTTAAACATATGATGAAAATGTTAGATGTCATCTTAAAAATATGTGATAGGGTATAAAGTTTTTAAAAACTAAGTTAGAGACTTGAAATAAACACATTTCGAGATCAATGTCTGAACTGCCATCTCAGCTGCTGCTTATACCATACAGTCTCCTCCACACCCAAACCCCAGACTAAGCAAGTTCACAAATCTACAGCCACCTTATATTGAGCTAAAGTGTACAATGTTTTCTGAGCAGAGTCATGTAGACTGTAGATCACCATCCTCGACAGCAATCCCTAGAAGCCAAGCCTTGCCTATTAAGGCATTTCTTCCCTTCCCTACAAGTTGACTGCCAAGAAGCCAGCAGGCAGCTAGGGTAGGTCAGCATGGCTTATACGGTAATACTCACTAATATTCTATTTAATCACCACTTATAAAATTGTTTCTGTGAGAAAATACATTTTCAGTTCCAATTTGGCATGCAAAGAATATATATTTTTCCCCTTCTTTTGCTTCAATGTCCCACAATCTTAATAGTAGTGACTATTATGACAAGAGGTGAAAAGCTGCATATTCCTGAACACTAACAGAATGTTAACTTCTCATGTTGACATAAACCAATATCTGTCTAACTCAGTCATTTCCCATCCAGTCTGAGTTAAGGTACAAAGGGAAGATAGGCTCTCTGGGTCAGAAACAAGGTTCATATTTATGAATCATTTCTTGCTTAAAGATTTAAGCCACAGGCTATCTGTACACAATTTCACACATATTCTATCTTCGGAAATCTAGGATTCATGACATACTGATTTCTGAACATGTTAACACTGAGAGAAAGGCAGTGCTTCAAGTTTTAAAAGTAATTATACTTAGAGTCAGAGAACTTAGTGGTATCTAATCCTGACTATGCATTAGAATCATCTGACTAATTATATAAAAGTAAACATCCTGGGCATCACCCTCAGATATTCTGATTCAGTCAGTTCAATGTGCATGGAAATGTGTAATTTCTTTTAAAAGCTTCCCCAGATAATTCTGATAAAACTAACTGAAGGACAAACATTAGGAAAATCCTGAGATACATCATCCCAGATCTGACACTTATTAGTTGGGGGACTTTGGGCAAATTATTTAATCTATTTGAGACTCTGTTTTCTATATTAAAAAAAAATGCAGATAACTGAGTTCTTGAGGAGAAAACACTCTGTCTTATTCAGCTGTGTAATCCCTGGGCACAGTACCTGGTCGTTAGTAGCTTCTGAATAAGTGTTGTTGATATATTGTATTAGGTACCCTTAAATACAAGTAAATTCAATATATATAAATTCAATATATCCTTGAATATAAGTAAATTCAACATTTAATAATAAGAATATAAATTCCTATTAAGGAATATCTGCATATTATTTGGGAATTTAAAATACATGGAATATAT
Source organism: Tapirus indicus (assembly GCA_031878705.1). Lineage (NCBI taxonomy): Eukaryota > Metazoa > Chordata > Mammalia > Perissodactyla > Tapiridae > Tapirus > Tapirus indicus. Next base: position 34,525,679 of record CM062935.1, read on the forward strand.
TTTAAATACATAGCATGAAGTTCTCAATTACAAAAATTTGTTTCTCTGATGCTCTCATCTGCCAATGCCCATCAACTGGCACATGAGTGCAGCCACCATGTGTTAATACAAGCATAGGTCTGTGGTAGTATTGATTATAACAGCTACAACATGGGACTCTAAAAATGGAAATACGTCTTTCATTTTTAGTGAAAACCACTAGAAAATGATTTAATATATGCAATTCTGCTTTGAAGATAGTTCTTCAAGAATATATCCTTTTTTATCTTTTCAGAGGTACCTGTGGTATGCAATTTGAAAATGTATATTTTGGTATTAATACTATTTATTTAATATAAGTATAGAATATTATTAAATACATTTTCACTTTTTATTAGCAATCCTAAATTGCTTCTACTAAGCAAGAATTTGATGCCATGAAAAATACATAAAAATTCATACTGCATCCATCAGTGAGTTGATGGATGCAGTGAATTGATACTGCATCAAAAAAATGAATCTATTAGTAGTATTTAATGCAGAGACAATCTGATAAGTTTATGGATAAACCAGAAAATAACTTAGCTTTCTCACATCACCTTTCATGCTTAATATCTCCCACTCCTTAAAAAGGTTGCAAGCCTAAACGGGCCATGCTTTCACCCCCAAAGGTGGCTGTCTATCTGGTCTGATGAGGCAGTTATATGTTTATTCTGTTTTTCAACTGTGTAAGATGACTTTAATAATGGTCAAGTCAAAATAAAAGATGGCAACATTAAACCTCTTTCCCTCACAGCTCCTATAGAGCACAATCATTTACAAAAATAAACACACAAAAAGAAAAATAAGAAATTGAGAAATTAAAATAGTTTTCCATAGAAATAATTAAAATTATTTCTCTCAGCTTATTCTCTTCTACTAATTTTAAAACAGTATTAGGGAAGACTGACAATATCTTTTATTAATGCAGGAGGACAAACAATCATACATAATCACTACATAAAAAAAGAGAAAAAAGGAGAAAAGTTCTTTCCCATTCATCATTCATTCAGTCCACAGGCACTGACTAAGCACCTGGGACTAATACTCAGTCAGTATATGAAAGTATGGAAAAACATTGTCTATTCTGATTAGTCAGTCACATATTCTGATTGATTGGTGTCCAGGGTCTGCTGATTGTTAAATAATTTAAATATCAACTGTGTAAGTATCTCCTATCTCTTAGTAATTGTATTAAATGTTTATGATAAAGAAATTAATAAAATGTAATCTGCCCTCAGGAAACCAACAGGTAAGACACACAGGCAAATGAATAAATCACAGAACAATCTGATAAGGACAGTAATAACAACATACAGAAGATACTGAGCAAGGACTGATAAAGCGTCTTAGAATTTATGAAGGAAGAAATATCTAGGCTGGATTTGAAAGAATTTGTGTGAGTTTGTTAAATGGACCAATTAGAGAAGGGGACTCTAGACAGAGGAAACAATGTGTAAAAGAGGCACAGAAGCATCAAAGAGAATTGTGTCTCCTTAAAAAGAGAGAAGACTTAAATTAGTAAAACCATAAATGAAAGTGGGGACATTACTACTGATTTGACAGAAATAGAAAGGATTATGAGAGAGTACTATGAACAACTGAACACCAACAAATTGGACAACCTAGATGAAATGGACAAATTCCTGAAACATACCCAACAAAATCTGAATAGATCTATAACTAGTAAGGAGACTGAATCAGTAATCAAAAATATCACAACAGGGGCCAGCTCAGTGGCATAGTGGTTAAAAAGTTCGGGCGCTCCGCTTCGGTGGTCCGGGGTTCGCAGGTTCGGATCCCAGGTGCAGACTGACACACTGCTTATCAAGCCATGCTGTGGCAGCGTCCCATATGAAGTAGAGGAAGATGGGCATGGATGTTAGCCCAGGGCCAATCTTCCTCAGCAAAAAGAGGAGGATTGGCAACAGATGTTAGCTCAGGGCTAATCTTCTTCACACATACACACAAAAATCACAACAAACAAAATGCTTGAACCAGATGCCTTCACTACTTAACTGTATCTACTATTTAAAGAACCAATATCAATTCTTTTCAAATTTTTCCAAAAAATTAAAGAGGAGAGTACATTTTCTAAGTCATTTTATGAAGCCAGCATTAACCTGATACCAAAGCCAGACAAAGACATTACAAGAAAAGAAACCTACAGACCAATATCTGAACATTGATGAAAATTATGAACATTGATGAACAATTATGAACATTGATGAAAATAATCCTCAACAAAATACTAGTAAACCAAATTCAGCAGCATATTAAAAGGATTATACACTATGTTCAACATGTGGAAATGGATCAGTATAATACACTGCATTAGCAGAATGAGGGGAAAAAAACCACATGATCATCTCAATTGATGCAGAAAAAGCATTTGACAAAATACAACACCCTTTCATGATAAAAACACTCAACCAACAAGGAATAGAAGGAAACTACCTCAACATAATAAAAGCCACATATGAAAAACCCACAGTGAACATCATACTCAATGGTGAAAAACTGAAAGCTTTTCCTCTAAGATCAGGAACAAGGAAAGCATGTCCACTTTCACTTCTATTCAACATAGTACTGGAAGTTCTGTCCAGAGTAATTAGGCAAGAAAGGGAATGAAAGGCATCCAAATTGGAAAGGAAGAAGTAAAATTATCTCTGCTTACAGATGATGTGGTTCTTTTATGTAGAAAACCCTAAAGATTCCACCAAAAAAAATATTAAAACACTAAATGAATTCAACAAAATAGCAGGATACAAACTCAACACAAAAACCAGTTGCATTTCTATGCACTAACAATGAACAATTTGAAAATGAAATCATAAAAACAATTCCATTTATAATAGCATCAAAAACAATAAAATACTTAGGAAGTAACTTAACCAACAAGGTGAAAGACTTGTATAATGAAAACTACAAAACATTGCTGAAGGAAATTAAAGGAGACATAAATAAATGGAAACACATCCCATTTTCATGGATTGGAAGACTTAATATTGTTAAGATGTCAAACTTTCCCCAAAAAAATTGAAGAGGAAGGAATACTCCCTAAGTTATTCTTTGAGGCCACAAATACCATGATACCAAAACCAGACAAAGACACTATAAGAAAAGAACTACAGATAAATATGAGAATACTACCAGAAAAGATCCACAGATTCAACGCAATTCCTAACAAAATCCTGATGATGTTTTTTGCAGAAATACAAAAACCCATCCAAAAATTCATATGAAATTTCAAGGGACCCCAAATAGCAAAACAATCTTGAAATAGAAGAACAAAGCTGGAGGACTCACACTTCCTGATTTCAAAACTTACTACAAAGCTACAGTAGTCAAACAGTGTGGTATTGGCATAAAGACAGACATAGACCAATGAAATAGAATAGAGAGCCTTGAAATAAACCCTCACATATATAGTCAAATGGTTTTTTCGAGGGTGTCAAGATCATTCCATGGGGAAAGGACAGTCTTTTCAACAAATGGTGCTGGGAAAACTGGATATTGACATGCAAAAGAATGAAGTTGGATCCTTACCTAACACCATATACAAAAATTAACTCAAAATGGATCAAAGACCTAAATGTAAGACCTGAAACTATAAAATTCTTAGAAGATAACATAGGGCAAAAGCTGCACAGCACTGGATTTGGCAATGATTTCTTGGATATGACATCAAAAGCACAGGCTATAAAAGAAAAAAACAGACAATTCGGACTTTGCAAAAATTTAAAAATTTTGTGCATCAAAAGACACTATCAACAGGGGAGTGACGTCAGCATCATGGCGGAGTGAGATTCCCTCTTTGAATCTCTGCCCCCTACGACACAACGAAAACATCATTCACATTCCAACAGAGCTCAATCAAACACTACGAAGGACTTCTGAGAAACCCCTGCTGCCATACATCGGACGGTGGAGGCGCGGGAAGCCCAGGAGAACGGGAGGAGAGGTAGGAGGTTGTACTCCCCCTCCCCAATCGATCGGCAAAAACAGCGCGGTTCGCGGACAGAGAGGGGAGGGGCGGCCCACAGCGGGGAAAACTAGCGCCATCCAGGTGCTCTCACAGACTGTCGCGAGATCCCCACGGGGAAGCGACGACGGACTGTTTAGGGGGTGTAGCAAACACCCTAAGAGAGCCAGAAAGGAAACCCCCGGGTCAAGCAGGAGAAAGAGAGGACCCCTCCCCCCACACACCCGGCGTTTCAGCATAATCCCTCCGGGGGCTGCAGCCGCACAGCCGCCTCAGAGCAAACCGCTCGCGATCTCCATCTAGTGGCAGCAGGGGGAAACTGCAGGACTAACTTTAATCATGACGGGTAAAAATAAAGCCGTCCCCGCCGGATCCTTGCGAAAATATGTCAGGGCTACAGACCAAAAGGAAAATGACAAACACCCAGAAACCAACCCTGAAGGCACAGAATTTGATAACCTGAATGAGAGAGAATTCAAAATAGCTATCATAAACAAGCTCAACGAAATACAAGAGAACACACAGAAACAAATCAACGAATTCAGGGATTATGTCACAAAAGAGATTGAAACCCTAAAGAAAAACCAATCAGAATTATTGGAGATGAAAAACAAAATGAATGAGATAGTGGAAAAAATGGAGTCTTTAAAGAGCAGAACTGACAATATGGAGGAACGAATTAGCACTATTGAGGATAGCCATGCAGAAATGCTCCTGGTAGAGGAGGAGAGAGAGCTAAGACTAAAAAGAAATGAAGAAATTCTTCGAGAAATATCAGACTCAACGAGGAAAAGCAACATAAGGATAATAGGTATTCCAGAAGGAGAAGAAAGAGAAAAAGGAGCAGAGAGTTTGTTCAAAGAAATAATAGCTGAGAACTTCCCCAACCTAGGGAACGAAAGGGAAATAACAGTGAATGAAATCAATAGATCACCTAAATATATAAACAGGAATAAAAAATCATCTCGCCACATAGTAGCAAACTTGAAGAATACCCGTGACAAGGAAATAATATTGAAGGCAGCTAAACAAAAAAACAAAATAACATACAAAGGAAACCCCATCAGGCTCTCAGCTGATTTCTCGACAGAAACTCTACAGGCTAGGAGAGACTGGAATGATATATTCAAAATCATGAAAGACAAAAACCTTCAGCCGAGAATACTTTATCCAGCAAAAATATCCTTCAAATACGATGGAGAAATAATAACTCTCCCTGATAAACAAAAGCTAAGAGAGTTCGTCACCACAAGACCCCCACTACAAGAAATGCTCAAGAAGGCCCTTAGGCCTGAAAAAAAACAAATGAGAAAGGGGATACAAAGATTTCAGCAAGGAGAAAAGCAAGGAGACTGAACCAGAACAAAATACAGTTGGAAAACATCAAAAATTAATTCAAGCTCATCACTGGAAACACACATTCATGACACAATCTGGAATAAAGAGATAACAAATAAGGAGGGGAAGAGGTAAGGGATTGAACTGACCCAGCCTCAGGAAAAAGGAGGCATCTGAAAATGTACTTTCTTATCCAGGAGATCGCTTATATAAACCGCACGGTAACCACTAAACAAACAACCAGAAGAGAACCACACATGACAAATAAAGAGAAAACCAAGAGAATGAACATGCAGAAATACCAAATTGAATTTGGAATCCGAAACACAAGGGACAAGAAATGAAGGAAATGCAAAAGAACCAGAAGATGAACAATAAAATAGCAACATTAAACCCTCATATATCAATAATCACTCTAAACGTAAATGGATTGAATTCTCCAATCAAAAGACACAGAGTGGCAGGATGGATTAAAAACCAAGATCCAACAATCTGCTGCCTCCAGGAAACACATCTCAGCTCTAAAGACAAACACAGACTCAAAATAAAAGGATGGAAAACAATACTCCAAGCTAATGGCAAACAAAAGAAAGCAGGAGTAGCCATACTTATATCAGACAAAGTAGACTTCAAGATAAAAAAGGTAATGAGAGACAAAGAAGGGCAATATATAATGATAAAAGGGATACTTCACCAAGAAGACATAACACTTATAAATATCTATGCACCCAACACAGGAGCACCAAAGTACATAAAACAACTGCTAAAAAACCTTAAAGGAGATATTAACAATAACACAATAATAGTAGGGGATCTTAATACCCCCCTTACATCAATAGATAGATCATCCAGACAAAAAGTCAATAAGGAAATACTGGACTTAAATGAAAAACTAGACGCAATGGATTTAATAGATATATACAGAGCACTCCACCCAAAAAAACCAGAGTACACATTCTTCTCAAGTGCTCATGGAACATTCTCAAGGATAGACCATATATTAGGAAACAAGGCAAACCTCTATAAATTTAAGAAGATTGAAATCATTACAAGCATCTTTTCTGATCATAATGCTGTGAAACTAGAAATCAACTGCAAGGAAAAAACTAGGAAAGGGACAAAGATGTGGAGACTAAACAACATGCTGCTGAACAACCAATGGGTCATTGATGAAATTAAAGGAGAAATCAAAAGCTATCTGGAGACAAATGAAAAGGAAAATACACCATACCAACTCATATGGGATGCAGCAAAAGCAGTCCTGAGAGGGAAATACATAGCAATACAAGCTCACCTTAACAAACAAGAAAAATCCCAAATAAATAACCTTAAATTGCACCTAACAGAGTTGGAAAAAGAAGAACAGACAAAGCCCCGAATCAGCAGAAGGAGGGAAATAATAAAAATCAGAGCAGAAATAAATGAAATTGAAACCAAAAAAACAGTAGAAAGGATCAATGAAACAAAGAGCTGGTTCTTTGAGAAGATAAATAAAATTGACAAACCCTTAGCCAGACTCACTAAGAAAAAAAGGGAGAAGACTCAAATAAATAAAATTAGAAATGAAAGAGGAGAAATTACAACAGACACCACAGAAATACAAGGGATTATTAGGGACTACTATGAAAAACTTTACGCCAACAAATTGGACAACCTAGAGGAAATGGACAAATTCTTGGATGCGTACAACCTCCCAAAACTGAATCAAGAAGAAATAGAGAATCTGAACAGACCAATCACAAGTAAAGAGATTGAAACAGTCATCAAAAACCTCCCAAAAAATAAAAGCCCAGGACCAGATGGCTTCCCTGGAGAATTTTATCAAACGTTCAAAGAAGATTTAGCACCTATCCTTCTCAAACTATTCCAAAAAATAGAGGAAGATGGAATACTTCCCAACACATTCTATGAGGCCGACATCATCCTGATACCAAAGCCAGACAAGGACAATACAAAGAAGGAAAACTACAGGCCAATATCGCTGATGAACATAGACGCAAAAATCCTCAACAAAATATTGGCAAACCGAATACAGCAATACATCAAAAAGATCATACACCACGATCAAGTGGGATTTATACCAGGGACACAGGGATGGTTTAACATCCGCAAATCAATCAACGTGATACACCACATTAACAAAATGAAGAATAAAAACCACATGATCATCTCAATCGATGCAGAGAAGGCATTCGACAAGATCCAGCATCCATTTATGATAAAAACTCTCAACAAAATTGGTATAGAAGGAAAGTACCTCAACATAATAAGGGCCATATATGACAAACCTACAGCAAACATCCTACTCAACGGGGAAAAACTGAAAGCCATTCCTTTGAGGACAGGAACAAGACAAGGGTGCCCACTCTCACCGCTCCTATTCAACATAGTACTGGAAGTTCTGGCCAGAGCAATTAGGCAAGAGAAAGGAATAAAAGGACTCCAAATAGGCAATGAAGAAGTGAAACTCTCACTATTTGCAGATGACATGATCCTATACATAGAAAACCCCAAAAATTCCATCGGAAAGCTACTAGAAACAATCAACAACTACAGTAAAGTGGCAGGGTATAAAATCAACTTACAAAAATCAATTGCATTTCTATACACTAACGATGAAAAAACAGACAGAGAACTCAAAAAGACAATCCCATTTACAACTGCAACAAAGAGAATAAAATATCTGGGAATAAATTTAACCAAGGAGGTCAAAGACCTATACAATGAAAACTATAAGACACTATTGAAAGAAATCGAGGAGGACATAAAGAAATGGAAAAATATTCCATGCACATGGATTGGAAGAATAAATATAGTTAAAATGTCCATTCTACCTAAAGCAATCTACAGATTCAATGCAATCCCAATCAGAATCCCAATGTCATTCTTCACGGTAATAGAACAAAAACTACTGAAATTCGTATGGGGCAACAAAAGAGCCCGAATAGCTAAAGCAATCCTGAAAAAAAAGAACAAAGCTGGAGGCATCACAATCCCTGATTTCAAAATATACTATAAAGCTACAGTAATCAAAACAGCATGGTACTGGTACAAGAATAGACACACAGATCAATGGAACAGAATTGAAAGCCCAGAAATAAAACCACACACCTATGGACAGCTAATCTTCGACAAAGGAGCAAAGAACATACAATGGAGAGAGGGAAGTCTCTTCAATAAATGGTGCTGGGAAAATTGGACAGCAACATGCAAAAGAATGAAAGTAGACCATCTCCTATCGCCATATACAAAAATCAATTCAAAATGGATCAAAGACCTGAAAATGAGACCTGAAACTATAAAAATCCTGGAAGAAAATATAGGCAGTACACTAATTGCGATTGGACATAAAGGGATCCTTTCAGATTCCATGTCTACCCAGACAAGGGAAACAAAAGAAAAAATAAACAAGTGGGACCTCATCAGACTAAAGAGCTTCTACAAGGCAAATGAAACCAGGATCAAAATGAATAAACAACCCACCAGCTGGGAGAAAATATTTGCAAATCGTTTGTCTGACAAGGGATTAATCTCAGTAATATACAAAGATCTCATACAACTGAGCAACAAAAAAACAAACAACCCGATCAAAAAATGGGCAGAGGATATGAACAGACATTTTTCCAAGGAAGAGATACAGATGGCCAATAGACACATGAAAAGATGTTCAACATCACTAATTATCAGGGAAATGCAAATCAAAACTACACTGAGATATCACCTTACACCGGTTAGAATGGCTATAATCACCAAGACAAATAACAACAAATGCTGGAGAGGTTGTGGAGAAACGGGGACCCTCATTCACAGCTGGTGGGAATGCAAACTGGTGCAGCCTCTATGGAAAACAGTATGGAGAGTCCTCAAAAAATTAAAAATAGAAATACCGTATGATCCAGCAATACCACTCTTGGGCATCTACCCAATGGACGTGAAATCAACCATCACAAGAGGCGTATGCACCCCTATGTTCATTGCAGCATTATTCACTATAGCCAAGAAGTGGAAGCAACCCAAGTGTCCCTCAACTGAAGATTGGTTAAAGAAGATGTGGTATATACATACAATGGAATACTACTCAGCCATAAGAAAAGACACAATTGTCCCATTTGCAACAACATGGAAGGACCTAGAGGGTATTATGTTAAGTGAAATAAGCCAGAGAGAGAAGGACAGACACTGCATGAACTCACTCATATATGGAATATAAGTGAACACACGGACAGAGAGAACTGATTGGTGGTTACCAAGGGGAAGGGGGGTGGGTGGGGCACAAGGGGTGAAGGGTTACATCCACAAGGTGACGGACAAAAATGTACAACTAAAACCCCACAGTGTTATAAACTAAGACATCAATAAAAAAAATAAAAAAGAAAAAAAAAAAAAGACACTATCAACAGAGTAAAAAGGCAACCCACAGAATGGGAGAAAATATTGCCAAATCATACATCTGACAAGTGATCAATATGCAGAATATATCGAGAACTCCTAAAAGTCAACAACAGAAAAACAAACAAACCAATTCTAAATGGGCAAAATGGACTTGAATAGACATTTCTCCAAAAAAGACATACAAATGGCCAATAAAGCATGAAAACATGCTCAACCTCACTAATCATTAGGGAAATGCCAATCAAAACTACTATGAAATACCACCTCACACCCATTAGTATGATTACTATCAAAAGAACAGAAAATAACAAGTGTTAGTGAGGGTGTGGAGGAAGTAGAACCTTTGTGCACTGTTGGTGGGAATGCAAAATGGTACAGTCACTGTGGAAAATAGTATGGCAAAAAATTAAAAATAGAATTATCATATGTTCCAGCAATTCCACTCTTGGGTTGAAAGCAAGGCTTCAAGGAAATATTTGTACACTCATGTTCATAGCAGCATTATTCACAATAGCTAAAACGTGGACAACAACCCAAGGGTCCATCAACAAATGAGTAGATAAGCAAAATATGATGTATATATATACATACAGGGAATATTATTCAGCCTTAAAAGGAAGGAAATTCTGCCATTCACTACACCATGGGTGTACCTTAAGGACATTATACTAAGTGAAATAAGCCAGTCACAAAAAAATACTGTGCGGTTCCACCTATGGGGTACTTAGAGTAGTCAAAATCATAGAGACAGAAAGTAGACTTGTGGTTGCCAGGGGCTGGGGTAGGGAGGAAATAGGGGAGTTATTGTTTAATGGGTACAGAGTTTCAGTTTTACAAGATAAAAAGAATACAACATCATGAATGTATTTAATACCACTAAACTGTACACTAAAAAATGGTTAAGATGGTAAATTTTATGTTTGTGCATTTTGCCACAAAAAAAAATTTTTGTTAAAGAGGGACAGAACAGAAAAAAAAAAATCCTAGTGATGAATGGTCTTATATGCCATGGTAACTAAATCCCAATTGTAATAATTAGCCTTCTCTTTACCCTGTCCTCTCCTCAAAACAAACATATTTAATCAAGTCAATGATTCTTGGATTCTTCACAGACTCTGTCTGGCTCTTGCATGGGCTACTTTCAGTGTATTCCTAGTGAACATTATCTAACTTTTAATTGGCCATTTTGCTGCTTTTTCAACATCACAGTAATTCTAATATATGCTATTAGATTAACACTAGCCTCACTTGGTGCCATCTTCAACTAAATAAGCATACCCTCAGTTCCAAGAAGCTCAATGTGCTGGCATTTTCAAAAGGCACACAAACAACTCGGCAAATTCTCCTATGATAAACACCTAAAAATAAATTCCAAACAAAAAGTTAAGCGAGCTACCAATGCACATCCTGCCTAGCAGACACAGTCCCTGAGGAATCACTACCTATTCACTGAAAGCCCAGGTCAGTTACTCTGTGGACAGCTAGAGCTTTTGCAGAGCTATTCTTAGAGATTCAATTTGGTCAGCTCCCAGGTTGATTACACTCTGATGGGTTCTCAGATGGTCTGGATCCAGAAAGTCTGTCGCAGTGAAGCACAGGGCTCCAAACCAGAGCATACCTTTCTCACCTATGCCCATTTTAATCTAGTTCCACCATCCAATATAATAAGAAGAATCCCCCAAAGTGGAACAGACTCCAAGATACATAATTGTGGCACTTAAAGACCTAGTCTGTGATATAAAGAAATAGACCCTGAGCCAGTAAGCCCCTCTATTAGACTTAAGGAAAGTACTATGTTTTGTTCCTGGAGACCTCCAGTCCCTGAGACACAGATAAAGAAATCCCTTGTAATGCACTCTGAGGAGTGGGGAACTCATAATAAAGAGATGACTGTCACAGTATCTAATTGAACTGTTTACTTTTATTTTCTAATTTCTCTTAATACCAACCACTAGACCAAAATGAAAATTTGATGTTAATAGAAGAAGAATCACCTGGCCTGATGCAGCCAGTTTTATCTAGGCTCATTTGATATGCCTAACACAATTTTTTTAATTTCAAATAATATTAAAGCTTAAATCAAAGTGATTTAAAATTTAAAATCTTTCCACTTCAATTTTGGTTTTATGATGCTGTTATTTCTCAAAAATAATACAATAATTACTTCATTTTATGTCTTTTTTAGGATTTCGACTGCTCACTTTGGGTTGAGGGCAGGGAAAATTAAATGATATCAGAAAATATCTATTTAATCACTTAATTATTCACAATTCACAAATAGTTATTCAATACCTACTACTATGTGACAAGCTCTATGCTACTTACTAGATATACAGTGATAAAGACAGAAAAGTTCTCTTCTCATGGGGCTTACAGTCTAGTGGGGGAGATAGATAATAAACAAGTAAACAAATATATAAACAAGATAACTATACATGTGGGCTTTGGAGACAATTAATAGAGTGATATGATAGAGAGTAAGTGGTGCTGAATGTGAGTAACACCCTACAGTGGGTAGTCAGAGAAGGCATCTCTGAAGTGATGACAGGTGAGCTGATACCAAAGATGAGAATGAGCCCTCCATGTGAAAAGTGAGTGAAATGCATTCTAGGCAGAAGAAACAACAGGGCCAGCCTGGTGGCGTAGCGATTAAGTTCATGGGTTCCACTTCAGCTGCCCGGGGTTCGCCAGTTCAGATCCTGGGCACGGACCTACTCACCACACATCAAGCCATGCTGAGGCAGCGTCCCATATAGAAGAGCTACAATTCTACAACTATGATACACAACTACGTACTATGGCTTTGGGGAGGGAAAAAGAAAGAAAAAGAGGCAGATTGGCAACAGATGTCAGCGTAGGGCCAATCTTCCTCAAAAAAAAAAAAGAAGAAGAAGAAGAAACAACAAATGTAAATGCCTATAAGTAGGAAAGGGCTTGGTGGCTTCAGGCATGGAAATGCTTGAGAAGAAAAGCAATGAGGGGAAGAATGGAATGAGACAATGTTAAAGAGACAGCCAGAAGCCAGATCATGTATCGCTTTCTGTTTATGCCCTAGTAAGAAGTTGTGTGAGAAAGTACTTCAGAGATTTAGGCTGAGGAATGATATAGTCTGACTGCATTTTGAAAAATATCACCCTAGCAGATGTATGAAGATTGGGCTGGAGAAAAGAAGAGAGAGACTAATCAGGAAGCTATTGCAGGAGTCCAACTGAGAGACAGTAGTGGCTTAGAGTAAAATGATAGCAATAGAAATGGAAAGATATGTTTTAGAGGGAGAAGCCAACAGGACTTGGTGATAAAATCAAATTGCTTAGTAAGGAAAAAAAAGAATAAAGTATTATGCCTAAGTTTTTGTTCCAAGGAACAGTGTATCCAATGATCCTGTTTTGGGTGGATCATATTAAGTTTGAGATGCCTATTATATCCCAAGAAGAGACGTCAAGTAGAGAGTTAGATGTATGACTCTAGACTGCAGGTCAGGCCTAAAATATACATTTAGAAAACATTAGTTACTATGGACTAAATATCTGTGTCTCCCCAAAATTCATGTATTGAAATCCTAACCCCTAAGTTGATGGTATTAGGAGGTGGGGCATTTTAAGTCATGATGGCAGAGACTTCATGAGTGGGATTAGTGCCATTATAAAAGAGACCCCAGACAGAGCCCTCACCCCTTCTGCCACGTGAGGACACAGCAAAAAGATGCCATCTATGAACCAGAAAGTGAGCCCTCTCCAGACACAGAATCTTCCAGCACCTTGATCTTAGACTTCCCAGCCTCCAGAACTGTGAGAAATAAATTTCTGTTGTTTATAAACCACCTAGTCTATGGTATTTTGTTATAGCAGCCCAGATGGGCTAAGACATTAGTATACAGATGATATTTAAAGCCATTCGAGTGTCCCATATTCTACTCTCTTATCCTTAGAATTTGGTTTACATTCAGTTGATCCTATAGGTGAAATGGAGAGATGATCTAAGGAAAACAAGCCAAATAATTCATAATACCCACTTGTTCACAAAGGCCTATAAGATTCTGTTCTAGCTAAATATCACCCCTAGTATAAAATAAGGAAAAAGAAAAAAAAAAAAAACCTTCACAGAGAGGAGTCATTTTTAGCGACAAAACTAGATTTGAGGTCATTATATTATGCTTCAAGAATCCCCTAAACCCTCCCAAAAACATACCAAAATATTGTTTCCATATAAAAGCCAATTCTCAAATTAAAGTTAGTCAAGACTAAAACTGAGCTAAACTTTGAGTAACTCTAAAGAAAAATAAGTTTCTCAGATTCATTCCAGCCAATTCATAATTATTCATGATAGGTCAAAATTAGTCCAAGGTAAGGGCTAAAACAAACCAAAGCCACATTCTCTTCAATGCCAGAATATAGTTTTGTGTTTCTTCACACTGTTAAAGAACTTGGATAAGTCATTTATTATAAATGACTAGACTCACAATAAGCATAATTTCAAAGCTTGTAAACTGGCCAGGTCTGTTCACGCTAGTGATAAAATGGAACAAACTATTTGTTGTTGGACTATTCTTTTCTTTAAAATATGGCTTTATGAGTGTCATGTCTTTGATGTCAACAAGTCTGTATTATCCATTGTTTTGTAGAATTTCATTTTTACTACAATATAATAGTAAAATTCTAAAAATATTCTAATCACCACAAGTTATCTGAAGGAACTCAAGTCAAAATTCATATTAAAACCAGTATGATGGCACATTAAAATAATCTGAAAATTAGTCTGCCTAGACAATAATGTATGAAAAATAACAAATTCTTTTAACTGCAAAGGTAAGCTCACAAAGAAAGAAAAGCTAAGGTGCCAAAAAAGAAAATGGAGTTACAAACCAGAGTGGTGTGCTCAAAACTGTGTAATTTAAGATTTTAATGCCTACACAGGGACAACACAAGGATTGAAAAAATAAAGCCTCGGGCCTATACAGGCTGAAGAGTTGAATCTACAATGATGCATGATCCAGGGTACTGAAAACTCTATACCTTCAGTGAAAAGGTAAACTAGGAATATTTCATCCACTGACAAAGGAAAGTGCAAGTAAGTATGTCTCTGCTTATACTCTGGACTAACAAAAAAAGTGTCCCCTGAAAATTCAAAACATTGTCCTGCACTTCACACAGGTTTGTAATTTGCAGCATGATCCAGGAACTCACAAGCACAGAAGTTATCAAGAAAATTGATGCCAGGAGAGAAATTTTACAAAAACGCTTGGAAGAAGATAAATTTTAAACTGCTTGAGAGACATACCATCAACAATGACTGCAAAAGATTCCCAAGGATTGAGTCCCTGAAAATAAGTTCACTGGTCAAAATTACAAACCACATGAGGAAAACTCCACCATGAATAATGAGCAGTCACAAAAACACAATCAAAACCTGAAGAATTTAAAATAAAAGAATGATCTACTAGAGATTATGCATATATTTAAAATTATTAAAGATATAAAGGAATGAATAAAAACACTCTAAGGATTAAATATGCATGAAACAAAATAGAATTTCTAAAAGTTAAAAATATAGTCATTAAGAGACATTTGCTTCTGCTTATGATGTAGAAAGTTACACAGAACGTCACTCCCACCTTAACAACGAGAATGATCCAGATAACCTACAAAATCCTAGTTTCCTTAAGTCCCTAGGTCAAAAAGAAACCTACTGAACATAAACACAAAAAGTAACAAACCCCTGTGAGGAAAAAGCAAGGCAGCTGGGAAGAGGAAGATGAGGGCAGAGCAGAGAGAAGAGGAGGAAGCCTCCATAGTTGTAGATGAGAAGATATAAGCTGAACATTTAACAAATGTTTAAAGACTGAGTGTGGGTTGGTGTAGCAGTGTTAGTATCCCTGCCAGCCCCTGACACAATGGGAGTCTGAGCCCACCTAGAAACTTTTTTCCATGGTCCGTTACCAATTGCTCACAAGAGAGACTGGTGGCAGGATAGGAAAACTGAAAGACGGCCCTTCCGAGACACAGCACTGAGGCTAGACAACTCAGAGAAGAACCCCACAGAATACCAGGCCTTATGCTGGGTGGCAGACAGTAAGCATTATCACTGAGGAATGAGCATGGGACCTGAGGGAGATGGCTACCCAACAAGGAACTGGCGCATGAGGTCTACCAAAGCCTGAGGAAGAAGAAAGAGATTTGAGGAACCCTACAGACACGCCAGGACTTGCACTTAGTATGAAGCTGTTACTATCTGCAACTGGAGGAAAGGCAGCAAAGTGTAGAGAGACGCCCTCTGAGGAGTAACCATATAGTACCTGTTGAGGTGTAAGGGCAGGACAGGAGAATTGAGAGAAAATTGCAGATAATCAGGCCTTACAATGAATAACAAGCAGCAGCTGTCTACTGTTTCACCTAAGAAACAATGGATGAGGTGCAAAAGAACTAAAGATGTTCAATGTTTAAAGTGCTAAAAGAAAAAAACTATTCAACCCAAATTCTTAATCCAGCAAACGTACCCTTCAAAAATTTGGATGAAATAAGGACATTTTCAGACTCACAAAAACTGAAATATTTCATCTCCAGCAGACCTGTACTACAAGAAGTATTAAAAGAAGTTTTTGGCTGAAGGAAAATGATATCTGGTTCTATAAGAAGGAATAAAGAACACCAGAAAGAATAAACATGTTAGTAAAGGATTGTTGTTTATCCTTTATAAACATACATATTTATAAACATGTACACAGACACATATAAATCTATTTTAAAACACTGTTGACTGCTTACAGTTATTTTTAATAACAATGTAATGTGAGGTTTCTAACATATAAAGTATGTAGAGCACAAAAAGCAGGAGGGTGGTCATTGGAAGTAACTTAATGTAAGATCCTTACATTATTCATGAAGTAAAAGAATATTTTGAAAGTGGACTGTGATAAGTTAAAGATGTACTATCTTGTAATCTCTTGAGTAATCCATAACAAAAATAACAGAAAGAGACATAACTAAAAAGTCGATAGAGATGAAACAAACTACAAAAAAAGGAAAAGAAAAAACTTGCTTCTCCCCAAAAAAGACAGGAAAGGAGAAACAAAGGAATAAAGAACAGAGAAGACAAATAGAAAAAAATACCAAAGACGGTAGACTTAAACATATCAACAATTACATTAAATGTTAACAGATTCATTAAGCAAAGATAGTCAGACAAGATACAAAAAGCAAGACCCAACTAGATGTTATTTATAAGAAATTTATTTTAAACATAAGACCTGAAGACCTGTGGGGTACTTGTTTACTTATTTTATCAGTTACTGAGGGAGAGGTGTTGAAGTCTCCTAATTCTGATTGTGGATTTGTCTACTTTTCTCTTTAAAACGTTCAATAAAGACAAAGACAGGTTGAAAGTAAAAGGATGGCAAAAGATTTACCATGAAAACTAAGCATAAGGAAACTGGTGTCAAATATCAATATCAGACAAAATAAACATCAAAATTAACAGTGTTACCAAACACAAAGAGAAGTACTTCATGATAATAAAAAGGTCAATTTATCGAGAAAACATAATAATCTTGAATGTGAGTAACCCAATAATAAAGCTCTCAAACACATGAAGCAAAATTGAAAGTATTAAAGTACGGAGTAAGGAAAGTAAGGAGTAGGAATAAGAGTAAGGAGTAAGGAGATTTTAACATCTCTCTCTCAGTAACTTATAAAACAAGCACACACAAAAATTGGTAAGGATTTAGAAGTCTTGAATCATGCCATTAACCAACTTGATCTAATTGATATGTCTGAAACAATACATTCAACAACATCAGAAATCACATTCTTCTCCAGGGCACATGGAACATTCACCAAGAAAGACCACATGCTGTATCAATAAATTCCAAAGGATCAAAATCTCAAGAGTATGTTCTCTGACTGCAATGGCATTAAATTAGAAATCGATAAGATATCTCAAAAACTACCCAAATATTTGGAAATAAAGCAACACATTTTAAAATAACCCATAGGTCAAATTAAAAAGCCAGCAAGGGAATTTTTTTAAATAGTTTAACCTGATGACAAAATGTAAGCACACATATCAAAATTTACATGCTAAAGCAGTTCTTAATGGGAAATTTATTATTTTAAATGTCTGTCAGAAAAGAACAGTATAAAATTAATAAGGTATGCTTCTACTTTAAGATGCTAGAAAATGAAACAAAATAAACCCAAAGTAAGTAGAAGGAAGGAAGTAATGAAGATAAGAATAAAAAACAACTTAAAAAGTAAACAAGAAAACCCAATAAAACCAAAATTGATTCACTCCTACCAATCACTGATTGTGGAGAGAGAGAGAAAAAACAGAAATGATCAATATCAAGCATGAAAGAAGGGACATTTCAATGGACCATATCAACATTAATGGTTAATAAGTAGATATAATGAATAGCTTAATGGCAATACATTCCACAGCTTAGATAAAATGGACAAATTCCCTCAAAAACAACTAACAGAAACACACAAGAAATAATCTGAATAGTTCTATATATCTCTAAAAAATTGAACACATAATTTTAGAACTTCCCATAGAGAACTCTAGACTCAGTTGGCCTCACTGGTGAATTCTATTATATGCCTAATAAAGAAATAATACAAACTCTTTCAGAAAAATGGAGAAGGAATAAAACCATTCATTTTATGAGGTCAGCATAACCTTAAAACCAAAACCAGAAAAAAAAACATAGAAGAACAGAAAATAACAGACCAATATCCTTCATGAACATAGATGGAGAAATCTTTAACAAAATACTGTAAATCAAATTCAGAAATATATATACTTTTAAGAATATTATATCATAACCAAGTAAGTTTTATCCCAAAGATGCAAAGCAGCTTATGAAAATCAAAGATTTTGATTTGCCACATAACAAATTAAAGGAGAAAAATCATGTGATTATGTCAACAGATGAAGAAAAGAAACTCCTAAATAAAAGCAAAACCAGTAAGAAAAATATTTTATTATTTCTTTTCATTGTCCTCCTTGTCTCCATATGAATTTTACATCAGGTAAAAAAAAATTATCTGCCTTTTTATCCCATACTTCAACCCTATCCTAACCACTTCTCCATTAAGTAGCCAAAAATTTCTATAACTAACATGTCTCAGTGACTGTCCTTAGAACTGGAGCTGGCCAAAGAGAGTTGAATGATTTATAACCTTTAAAGACCATGAAATAGGAAATTAGTATATCAAGAAATCTCTAAGCAAAACTAGGATAAATCTGCAACAGAAATGGAAAACGTTTGCACGGGGGTGGTGGAGGCAAGGGGAAAAACTTGAAAGTAATTATATAATTGCAAAGTAAATTTTAAAATATAAGAAAATGACAAGTTATATGGATTATTTTAGTTATATAAGTGAATATATTTTTATTTCAGATTGTTCTGAAGGTTCTGGCTAATGCAATCAAACAAGAGAAATAAATGAGAAAGGAGGAGGTAAATCATTATTATTTTCAGGTCATATAGTTTCATACTGTTAAAACTCAAAAGAAACAACTAAAAAATTCTGATAATATAATTTAGAAAGGTGGCTGTGTACAATATTAACACACAGAAATCAATATATTCCTAAATAAAATTAATAGAAAAATAAAATATTTCATTCATAATTTTAAAATAAATTATTGAGAAATATGCTAAATTAATATAAATAATGCTATTGAGGGATATAAAGGAGGAATATAAAGCAGGATATAAAGGAATAAATCAAAAACCATATTCTAGGGGCCGGCCCCACAGCCTAGTGGTTAAGTTTGGCACGCTCCACTCCGGCAGCCTTGGGTTTGTTTCCCGGGTGTGGACCTACACCACTCATCGGTGGCCATGCTATGGCAGCAACCCACATACAAAATAGAGGAAGACTGGCACAAATGCTAGCTCATGGCAAATCTTCCTCAAGCAAAAAGAGGAAGATTGGCAATGGACATTAGCTCAGGGCAAATTTTCCTCACCAAAAAAAAAAAAAAAGAAAAAACCCAAACCCACCATACTCTAATTTTGAATATGAAGACTTAATATCATAAAAATGACAATTCTTCCCAAATTCATCCATAATTAAATGTGACCCCAGTAAAAAAATATCTATGTGATTTATTTAGGACTAAAATTGATTCTATAAACAAGCAAGTATAGCAAAGAGAATATCTTTGCAACTCTTGGGTAAGCAAAGATACCTTAGGCTACAAGATGCACTAACCATAAAAGAAAAAGTTAATAAATTGGACCTCATTGAAATTAAAATTTTCTGTGCTCCAAAATACACCATTAAGAAATGAAAAGGCGGGGCCGCCCAGTGGAACAGCTGTTAAGTTTGTGTGTTGCGTCTCAGTGGCCCAGGGTTCGCCAGTTCGGGTCCTGGGCGTGGACCTACTCACCACTCATTAAGTCATGCTGAGGCGGCATCCCACATAGAAGAACGAGAAGGACCTACAACAAGGATATACAACTATGTACTGGGGCTTTGGGGAGAAAAGAAAGAAAAAAGAGGAAGATTGGCAACAGATGTTAGCTCAGGGCCAACCTTCCTCAAAAAAAAGAGAAGAGGGGCCACCGGGTGGCGTAGCGGTTAAGTTCGCACGCTCTGCTTTGGCGGTCCAGGGTTCACAGGTTCGGATCCCAGGCACGGACAGACTCACCGCTTGTCAAGCTATGCTGTGGCGGCATCCCACATAAAGCAGAGGAAGACAGGCACAGATGTTAGCCCAGGGCCAGTCTTCCTCAGCAAAAAAAGAGAGAAGGATTGGCAACAGATGTTAGCTCAGGGCTAGTCTTCCTCACAAGAAAAAATAATTTTTTTTAAAGAAGGAAAGAAAAGAAATGAAGAGGCAAGCCATAGACTGGGAGAAAATATTCTAAATACATATATCTGATACTTGTATTCAGAATATATATGGGGAGAACACCTGCAAATCAATAATAAAAAGACAAAAAAAAAATTTTAAATAGGCAAACATTTAAGCAGACATTTCACAAGAGAAGTAATATGAATAGCCAATAGACGCTAATGATGTTCAACATCATTAATCACTGGAAATGGAATTAACACCCAAACCACTTCACATTCACTAAAATAACTTAAATGAAAAGACTGACAACACCAAATGCTGGTGAGGCTGTGGAGCAACCAGAACTTTCATATATTGCTGATGGAAGTATAAAATTGTACATGAACTTTGGAAAACTGTTTCTAATAAAAGTTAAACATATACCTAACTTCTTATCCCAGTAATTCTACTCTTAGGCATTTCTTATCAAAGAGAAATAAAAATATATGCCCCCCCAAAAGACCTGTAACACAAATGTTTATAGCAACTTTATTTATTCTAGCCAAAAAAGGAGAGACAATCCATATGTCCTGCAACAGGAAAGTGGGTAAACAAATTGTGGCATATTCACATAATCCAGTAACAGTCAGGAATATAAAGGAACACACCTGATATAGGCAACAACATGGATTAATCTCATAGACTTTGAATTGAAAGAAAGAAGACACGGCGCTTACTACATGACTCTATTTATATGAAGTTCAAAAACAGGCCAAACTATCTATGGTAATAGAAGTCAGAAGGGTGACTGCCTCTTGGGAGAGGCGGGTGAAGAACTGACAAGAAAGGGCATAAGTGAACTTCCCAGGATGATGGGAATAATATATATCTTGATGAGAGGTAGGTTACATAGGAATATACATATTTTTCAAAACTCATCAAATGATACCTAAATCTTGGTGCATTTTATTGTAAGTTACAATTCAGTTTCTTTAAGGAAAGGAAAGAGAATAGCCAGGAAATTTCTGAAAAGAAAAGAAGAGCAATGTGAGGAAACCAGCTCCATTGGTGGTGTAACAATGGAGAGGGGTAGGGATTTGATGTAATCTGCCCCAATGGGGAGGAGTATTTTATCATCAAATGGTTTAGAATTGCCTGAATATAGAGATAATAATAAGCAGGTCAATTTTTAGTTAGTTTTATCTATTTTTTTAATATTTTCTACAGACAATACGTCCCCCCTCCCCATACTCCCCATAGCAAGGGTAGCAAACTCTCACCACCACTCCCTAACATGCCACTGACCAATACAACAAGGTACTAGTAACATACTAAAAAGGTACAGACATTAAACTATGCAGTACTTGGTACTGGCTCAAGAACAGAAAAATCAATGTGCAGATCAAAGAGATCAGAAATGGACCACAATGTATATGGGAATTCCATATGTGAAAAAGTGGCTTTGCACATTAGTGAATAAAAAATGAATTATTCAATAAATAGCATTACGACAAATGGTAACAATATGAAATAAAGTTGGATCCATACCTTATAATCTACACCAAAATAAATTCTGAATAAGTCAAAGTCCTAAATATTCAAAAAAATTGAATACCTCCCTCACAGAAAAAAAAACCATGCTAGAACATGGAAGAATTTGTTTTTGTAATTGGAGTAAAGGTTTTATTATGTGTGATATAAAATTCAGATGCTAAAAAGACTGATAAATTTGACCAAAATGCAATTAAACATTCTGACATATAAATAAACAAAAGAAAGAGAAAACTCAACACCTGGCATTTTGCAGCATATGTCATAAAGAATTACATTCTTTAACATATAAAAGACTCAGAAAAAAAACACTAGGGGCCAGCCTGGTGGTGAAGCGGTTAAGTGTGCACGTTTCCGCTTCGGTGGCCCAGGGTCCACCAGTTCAGATCCTGGGCATGGACCTACTCACCACTCATCAAGCCATGCTGAGGCGGCATCCCACATAGAAGAGCTACAACTCTACACCTATGATACACAACTATGTACTGGGGCTTTGGGGAGAAAAAAGAAAATGAGAAAGATTGGCAACAGATGTTAGCACAAGGCCAATCATCCCCCCAAAAAATTCAATAAATAAATAAAAACACTAATACAAATGAGCACAGAATAATATAGAGTAAGAAAAATGCAAGCCCCTACATGATAAGGAAAAATATGAAATCAGAACTAAAGTCTGCCTTTACTACAGAATAGGATTTTGATTAAAGGGAATCTATGAAGCAGTCACTTGGACTTTTAGCAAACACCTCATTAGTTACAAAGATCCATTATTTGAACTCATTAGACTAAAATCAAAATGTCAGTCCAAATTGGATTTTCCTATCCTCTACTTCTATGATGGGTTTCATCCCATCTATGTTGCGTGACACTTAGTATCAAAGAAGAAAACAGCTTTCATATGTAGTACAGAACCTGTCTTTATCTTTAAAAATATAAATCCCATCTCTACATTTGTATATACTTCAAGTTTTTAGAAATATTTAAAACAACATTTTGAAAATAAATGCATGACATCATAAAACATAATTATAGTTTAGAAATATTTAAAACAACATTTTGAAAATAAATGCATGACATCATAAAACATAATTATAGTTAGTTTGACTAACAGTGATGGTTCATAAATTTTACTTACCATTTAAGACATAAATTACTTTGAGGTGAACCTGCTAAACAGTTTCTAAATGGTCATGTGGAAAAATAAACACGCAAAATTATAAAAGTTTTGGAAAGGGAGTGCAACTATGGAGTTTTATTTTTCCTTTTCTGCCTTCTTCTAGCCCCTTTGTTCTCCAACTCACCATTTGAAAACATAGTGAAACTTCTAGTGCTTGATAAAGCATCTTGCTTCAATGAGTACATATTAATAAAAGTACTTTTGATGATTTCAGAACCTTAACACAATGCAGAGCTTTGCTCTTCTTTGAAAGCATGAACAGACAGTATGAAGAAAAGGAAACACAAATGGATTCTAAACATGAAAAGATGTTCATTACTCATAGTAAGATAATTGCAAATTAAAATTACAGTGAAATTGGTAAAGATAAAAAAGTTGGATACATTGTGTTTTCAAGGATGTGGAAACAAGCAATTTCACAAGCTGTTAATGGAAATATAAATTAATACAACCATTAGAGAGGGCAATTTGGCATACTGATCAAAATTTGAAATGTTCTGCAATTCCACCTCAAGGAATTTATCCTACAGGTTTATTTGCAGATATGCAATGTGACATATGTACAAAAATATGTTTATAATAGCAAAAGATTAGATATAATCTGGTTAAATAAATTGTGGCATATCCATACCAGGTAATAATGAATTCATTAAGGTAAATGTGATAATTCTATATGTATCAATATAGAAAAATTATCCAGCTATTATCCAGATGCAGTGGAACAATCAAACATACTTTAATTTGAAAATGCTTTTAAGTATATGCTAAATTGCAACTCCGGATGAGAATAACAGTGGGCACATAGGGTATGGAAGCCTGAATAATGTGCTTAAATCAGAAAAAGTATCAGATGGCAGTGAAAACAAAGAGCATCTTGCTCTGATATCATAGCTGAAGCTGCAACCCAACAGATAACCCTTACCTTTATGCTTCTGAAATGTGAGAAATACTATAGGTCATATATCATCCCTCCACACCTTTCATTTCAATAACATACCATTAGTAACATTATTTTTTCACAATAAAAGTTAATAACCTGTCAATAACAAGTGAAATTTTTATTTATTATTGTCTCAAGAGACAATGGCATCCTAACAGAAATAATAACTGTCGTCAAGAAAGGAATAATTTAAGATCCTCATTAACGTGGTCTTTGTATAAACAGATAATATTGTCTCTCGACAGTGAAATAAGCATTATTTTGTTCCCAAAACTATAATTTCACTATGCTCTCACTAGACATGAGCAGGTCAGTATTTACTAAAAGATGAACAGTTATATATATGTTCTAATCTATGGCAAATAATTTACCACGAAAGTTTAGTTTACTTATTTGTTCCACATATCCTAAAAAGTCTGAGAAACATCCACATTACATAAAAAATAATTCAATCCCCTTTGCTTTGATTCTATGTGAAATAGAATATATTCACATTTAAGGAATTATTCAATCTCTAAGACCAACATATTCATATTAATTTACTGTCTGCAACCTGAGGTAATTTATATGTAATATATGAGCAGATGTGTTAAGTGATCCTAATTCTTCAAACATTTATAGGGACAAAAGAAGATAGATGACTATTTGGGCAATGATCAAAACATGCACTTATTTATTCCACTTCTGTGTTTCTGAAGAACAATTCTAGATGTTTGTATGGTTTCCCTCCTGCACACTGCATCTCCACTAATGTTTCCATTAGGAATGCTTTGGGCTATAAGTGACAGAAAATCTCACTACTGGTGGCAGAAAAAAAATTGGGGGTGGGTATTTTTCTCACACTGGAGAAAGGTTTCTGATGGTGTCGTATCAGCGGCTCAACAATGTCATGACTAATGACTCAAATATTGTTGGCTCTTCCCTCATCTTCACAAATGGCTGGTGAAGCTCAAAACACCACTTTTGCATTAAAAGGCAGTGCCAGCTACATCTTTATTTTTTATCATGACTTCCTAGAAGTCCTCATGAATTTTCTTACATCTCATTTGCTAGAACTGTGTCACAGAGCCATTCTCAGTTACAAGGAAAGCTCAACAATTTTATATTTTTCAAGTCCCTCTATTGGGGATTGCAAGAGAGAAGGAAGTTAGAAATGATGGTTAGGATAGCCCTTGAACAGGGTCTAGAACAGTCTGTCCTTTCATCTACTCAACATTCCGTACATATTTTTTACATGTAACACATTCACCCCCTCCCTAAGGGAGATAATCCCAAAGTAGCATCTAGTTATAAAATCTAGCTCTGAATCTAGGATCTCTGAGGTAGAGCAAATCTTTCCATCATGGCTGAGTGTGGATCATTGTGAACCACTGACCTATACACTGAAAGACAAGTTATCTGTTCCCAGTACCCAAAACACGATGATGGAGAAAGAACAGGGTAACTGCAACAAAAACTCTCATTCAAAAATAGGCAGAATGAGAAATATACAGTGGCCAACTCTCCATAGCACACAACAATCCCTACACGAACAATACCTTAATTTCCTTGGTTATCCTATCTAGCAGCCCCTGATTAGCTATCTAGGAGGTTCTCCCTTGACTATTGTCATTCATATTCCCTGGTTCTGCCCTTTGGGAGGATGTCCCTTGTCCATTATCCTCCTTGGCAATATATGAGATTGGCACTAGCAGGTGTACCCTTCTTGCATTCTGTACAGCTTTTATCTCCACTGCTATTATACATATCATACTGCTACTATGAATGTAGGGTATTGCCTTAGAGGTTGAATAGTCAGAATGTTTGCTATCCAGGCTTGGGGTTTCTTTAGCCACTAGCCACATATGACTATGTAAACTTAATTAAAATTAAAAATTCAATTCTTCAGTCACACTAGCCACATTTTAATGTTCAATAGCTACGTGTGACTACAGCCTACTGTATTGGATGGTGACGATATAAAACATTTTCATCAATGGTGAAAGTTCTCTTGAATAGCGCTGCATAAAGAGTGTCATAAAAAGGCCTGTTGAATTTTATTTGCAATGTTCCAAATACACAAAACTAGTTTACTTTTATCTGTTAGTCAATCCCTGATTTAAAATACAGACTGTCACATTATGAAATCTTGTCAATACATGAAAGTCATTTCTATACCTGAGTTATCACTAAGTGTCTCATTTCCAGGATACGTGTCAGAATTCATTATGAAAACTACAGGCAATAATCAAATCATTTTGTATCCGGCGCTAACTCTGGACACAAAAGTAGCACTAGAGATTCTAAAGGCTTTGAATTGCCTGAATTGCACTACTTGAAGTGCCTGAATTGCATTACTTAGCTAATAAAGTTGGCTGGTAGAAAGCTGGTAGGTTCTCTAGGGAACCTGCCCTGAATTGAGGATGATGCACAGTATGGGATATGTCTACAGTAATTGACCTGAACATGTTCAAAACTGCCTTGAAAGTTTGGTAGAATTCCTATAGGTTAAAAAAAAAAAAAAAAGGAGAAGAAGAAGGTAGTCACAGTATCTTTTCTTCTGCTCAGAGATTTCATTCTAAACCGACATCAGTATTTGCCAACATCTACATTATCCCCAACCTAGTAACTGAAGACTGAAGAGAATAAAAAGGCTCCAACTGGCAAAAAAGAAGGCACTCTTTAGAAGATCTCAGCTAAAGGATGTTCTCTTTAGGTTTTATGCCAATTTAATTTGGAAAACTTGAAAAGATCTTAAGTTTTAGTCTGACTCATCAAAAAGAATCAGAATAGAAGGATTTTATCTATGTTTGCAGAGCAATTCAATCCAGAGCAGATTCAAACCCAAATCAGACTTCCAAGGGCAGATATTAGCAGATTATTAAAATCTAGCCTGTAGTCAAATTCTATATACCTGAGTATTTTTAAATTATAAATATATATAATATTCAACATGAGAATATAAGATAGACATTTTACCAATCTCTAAAACAAATTGTTAAGAAAATAAAAACATATTAAATACTTAAACCAATTGTAAATATATACTTTGGAAAATCCATGTTCAATGTTATTGTGACTCATTACAAAGATTGAATCTTTATACTAACTCAGAAGTTTCTTTTAAAAACTCTGACCAGTACACTGATGAATTTAGGGAAATAAAATAAGATTAAAGGAATTATTATCACAATGAGGAATGCTATAAGATCTCCTTAAAAAAATACTAAATTCTGAAGAAGCAAGCCTCTTTAAGAATCAAATAATCAAATTTTCATCTATAATATAATCAAATGTGTTTTTCAGTAAAATCAGATAGCATGCTTAAAATATATCTTAATGTTTAGCAATCATCATGCACTACAACAGTAACAAAACACTTAGAAGTATATAAATTAAATGCAACTATAAAATTAAAATAGCAATAATAACAATAAGAAAAAAAATATTAGACAGAAAAAAGACTCTAACCACTTTGTCCTCCTGGTGTGAATATCCACGAAAGCAAGTTAGAAAGGACAGAAAAGACAAAACAAAAAGAAATAATTAATTCCATTCTTAAAACAAATGAGAGTTTCTAAAAGTTTGTTAGTGAAATAAAAATTCTAAAAAAAGTCTAAATTACATTTTGACTGAAACATAAACCTTTTAAGAGAAAACTTTTTCCATACATTTCAAACAAGAGCATGCTATATATGAGAATATATTAAGACATATAAACAGAATAATTTCTTTAAAAGCCACTAAATACACAAACATCAGAAAAAGGAGAACACTCTTTCCACAAATAAAATCCTAATTAAACATCCAGTTAACTCAAAGTGAGAAACTGAAAAATGTTAAGGAAAAAAGTTTTTATGTACTAAGGCAATAAAACACAGCATCGCTGTTTATCTTTAATTTCATCATACTATCAAAAGAAGACAAAATGTAATTTAATATGAATTATGCATATTGCTTCTACAAGTTATTTCTGTCCCATTAATTAAGAAGTCTCCTAAACTTTATAACTAAAAAGAAAAAATTTAATTAGAAAAAGTCATTAAAGATAAAATATTACTGATTACAACTTGTAATTTGGGGTCATAGTTTCCTAATATTATAAATGTTGAAAAATAAAATAAGATACATGATTTGGTCAAGAGAACATATTTAGATATGCTAAAATTAAAAATTGTTGCATTTCTCTTTACTTAGATATAAAATATTGATAATAGTAAAATGATAATGTAATAAATAATGATCTATTACAAAAACTTATATAAATTAAAAATTAAAATAATGTGTTCTGAGGTATCACTGTTTCTCTAAAATATGGGTGGCAGTAGATAGTACTTGTGACTAAGAAGAAGGATTTTGCAGTCAGACAGACTTATCTTAAAATTACACCTTTTTTAAATAAGACTTTTAGCGGTATATCTTATGCAATTTTCTTAAGTTCTCTAAGTCTTTACTTCCTTATCTGAAAAATAGGGAATTATTTACTTTATAGGGCTTTCTGAGAATTAAATAAAATAACTTGAAAAGCTCTTAATACAGAGCCTGACACACAGTTCCATACGTGATATTCCAAGATATTAACACATGGGATATTGCATAGAAGGGATAGGATTGCATTCTTTGCATTACTGTGTTCTTGACTGCTTCACTTGTTACAAATGTTAAAATTAAAGATCATATAAAAGCTATTGTACACAGTCAAGGACATCTATTGCCAACCATTTAGTCCAACAAAAATCATTTACACAGCACTCATTACCTAGGTATCAGGCACTACACTACATTTCTGGGACATAAAAAATGAGTAAGACAGCTTCTGCCATCAAGGAACTAACTAACTGTAGTGAGAAAGAAATATAAACAAATCATTTGCAGAACAGAGAGATATGAAAGCAGGAGAATAACAAAGCACTATGGAAACACAAATGATTAAGGAGATAACAGGACTTAGAAAAAGGATTAAGAGAAGTTTTCTGAGATGTAAGCAGGTCTTCAAAGAACAATGAAGAGAGTGTCAGCCAGACCAGTGAGGGAGAACATTTTATGCAAAGAAAATGGAATATGCAAAAAGCACAAACAAGACTGGTATATTTGGAATACAAATAGTTGGAAATGACTAGATTATAACCGATACGCTTGAACTAAAAAGTCTCCACAGTTAACTACATTAATATCTGGCAAAAACTTAGCTAACACTTTCACAAGATAACTCACATTGTGGAAATTTTAAAAAAGA
Source organism: Tapirus indicus (assembly GCA_031878705.1). Lineage (NCBI taxonomy): Eukaryota > Metazoa > Chordata > Mammalia > Perissodactyla > Tapiridae > Tapirus > Tapirus indicus. Next base: position 34,555,080 of record CM062935.1, read on the forward strand.
AAGAAACAGAATGAAGTCATAACTAATGATTTTGCTAATACTTAATCCCTCTTAACAGATAAAACAAGTTCAATTTTAGCTATAACATATACATGAAAAACTTAGCTATAATATATACATGAAATATTACTGCCATCATATCTTTATCATCTTTCAATAGGAATAAAAAATAAACACAAAATCTATCATATGATTTATAAATAAGGCATAATCTTATTAGCTACTATTTATTGAGTATTTACTATGTTACAATGTGCAGTCTGGAAGGAGATAAGTCTGGAAAAAGGGAGAACAATAAGGAAGTTGTCACAATATTTTGAATAAGAAACAAATGTAAGAGTGGTGTGAACTACAGTAGTAAAGCAAGAGGAATGGAGAGAAGTAAATTGATTTAGAAGACACTGAGAAGTAAGGCTCCTTAAGATTTGACTGAGGAAGAGGAAGAGTAAAGAAGGACTTCCAGAGTCTGGCTTGGGCAACTGGGAGGATAAAAGGACAATTTTTTGAAAGAAAAAAACACATGCGAAGCAAATTCGGGGGAAAATAACAAATTTGGGTATAGACAAGGTGCACTGGATATGCCTAATAATACATCCAAACAGAGATTTTCAGTAAGCAGCTGTATAAGTGGATCTGGACCTCAAAAGAATAATCTGGCTAGTGAAATCAAATCTGTAAATCATCAGCATATGCATAGTATTTGAAGCTATAGGAGTGAATAAAATCTCCCAAGGAAATTGTTAAAGGAAAAACAAAGAATGAGGATGATGATCTCTAATCAAAATAGTTCTTCTCTTTGAACTGGCAAGCCTTTCAAAGAAAAGAAATTTAATTCACTGTATTTGCCAAAAGTGATATTAATCTCACTAATAATCAAATTGGAATTGAGTTGCTTGAAAATCAAAGGTAATATGTAAATGTAAAATATTATCAAAGACTTTAAGACGAAGACTGATTAAAATTTCATGTGAAATATAAAAAATAGCCTGCTATAGAGGAATATTTTTATTTTAATCATATGGATAATTTGGATTTAAAATGTTCTTTAAAAGTGAATTTTCACCTGAATCATTCGGATATTTACTTCAGCTTTACACTTTGTGTTTAAAAAAAAAAAAAGACTAAATAATTCAATTCAAAGATAGAAGATTAAAATTGTTTTGTATATTTGACACACATATTCATTATGGCAGACTCAGTTTATGTCTGCAATAAGGAATACCCGATCCAATATACAAATATGGTTATCTAATTGAATAAGAAAACATGTGAAAGCATCTCTCATGGTACCTGACATATATAGTAGGTAAGAAGAAATGTAGTAGCATAAAAATTACTGCAAAACACTTTTATAGCATTCACTGTGTGCCATGTTTATGTCTAAGTGCTTCACAAATATTAATTCATTTTATATTCACAATAACCTTGTGAGACAGGTACTATTATCATTTCTATTTACAGATGAAGAAACTGAAGCAGAGAGATAAAGCATCGTGTACAAAGTCACATAGCTAGTAAAAGATAAAGCTGGAAATAAAACAGTCTCACTTCCGAACTTGTGCTGGAGCCACTACACAATGCTGCCTCTGTATAATGCCAGTGTCCTTTGTTGGCTTTATATATCTTTTCTATAATTTAGTTGATCAATTAATTATTTTAGGTCATAATTACTAGATTTGAAAACTCTAATAATAATTTAGAGTATGTCCAAAAGAATTTATTAAAAATTTAATAGTACAAATATATATATTTTTAATTTCTTTTAAATAGTTGCCAAGTATTTATTTCATTTTCTAAAATAATTTTATACTCACCAGTTTTTCCTTATAATCAACTCTCCCAATGGCCATCTTTACTGCCTTATCACTTCTGCTGATAACCAATCACATTGCCTCTCCCCAAGATCAATTTACTTTAACTGTTATTTACCTTCTCATTATTACTTATATCTGATTCTATTATTCTCTTTCCTCTCTGTTATTTCCTCTTGATAGTCATAGCACCATTTCAGACCAAATATGGCAATTTCATCTGCCAACAACTATTCTTTGTGCAACTTTCCATTACTAGTTCCCCAGTACCTAGGAAATTAATGTCAGTTCCCCTCGGACGTGTGTGTGTGTGTGTGTGTGTGTGTGTGTTTTTGTGTGTGTGTGTGTGTGTGTGTGTGTGTGTGTGTGTGTGTGTGTAAGACCAGCCCTGAGCTAACATCCGTTGCTAATCCTCCTCTTTTTGCTGAGGAAAACTGGCCCTCGGCTAACACCCATGCCCATCTTCCTCTACTTTATATGGGACACCGCCACAGCATGGCTGACAAGCAGTGCGCCGGCAGCCGCCCGGGATCCAACCCCGCGAACCCAGGGCTGCCAAGAGCGAACTAAACGGCTGTGCCACTGGGCCGGCCCCTCCCCCCTCAGACTCTTTCTCTAGATATTCAGTCTTCCTCCTACTACTTCCTCCTCTGTATTGCCGAAAAGAAAGATCCCTCCTTCTATATCAATGCCATATACTTTCCATAGTTAAACTGCCATCACTTGTCTCTCTCTTCTTGCCTACCTTCTGGAATCAATCCAAAACCACCTCTCTTTCACATCACTACAACACTACTCCATCTTCTCTCTCAAGCCTGGCCTCTTTTTTTCAAGAACTGCAACAATTACATACTGCCAGTAAAGTTTATCTTTTTTATTCATCTACATGTTTGGACTACCATCTTCAAGAAAACATTATCACAGTGTTGAGCTGCAGCAAAGAGCTGGACCAAAAGACAGTGCCTATCCCAGGATAACACACCCATGATAAGCATACCAGAGTTCTTTCTTCCATTCATTCACTCAGTACACTCAACAAGTATTTATACTACTGGCCTATTACATGCTAAACACATAGAAACCTATAGTAAACAAGAGGAGTTAGAAAGATGTAATCAATTAATAATAATAAAATGTTGAGAGCCAGCCCTGATGGCCGAGAGGTTAAAGTTCAGCACTCTCACCACTTCAGCGGCCAGAGATTCACTTCCAGGTCACGAAACCACACCACCCGTCTTGTCAGTTGCCATGCTGTGGCGGCAGTTCACAGAGAAGAACTAGAATGACTTACTTCTAGGATACACAACCATGCACTGGGGCTTTGGGGAGGAAAAAAAATGTAAATGTTGTTACTATCATTAAAAATAAATAAATAAATAATGTTGAGTACTAGATTAGAAGTCTATAGAATCCATTGAGGCACAAAAGAGTGAGTGGTTCATTCATATAGGGTAACCAAAGAAAGCATCATGGAGGAGATGATGCTTAAATCCAGAAAAAAGAGTGAAGTGTTCATCAAGTAGGTAAGGGTTGTGGGTAGGGATGGGGTCTAGGGGGAAGCAGAGGTGTATTTCAGATTAAAATAGCAGGGTAAGCAAAAGCATAAGAGAGAATAGGCAGTGATAATTTAAGAGAAGTGCAAGTAGTATACTTTGGTTGGGGCATACAGAATGGAGTGAAGCTTATGTCTCAAGTTAGGCAGGGAATAAATCATAGGAGAGGGCTCTTTATGCCATTAGAAACTTCCCTCAGGAGATAGGGAGTCACTAAATGGTATTTACACAGAAGATAAAATAATCAGATTTGCATTTATAAATATCACTATAGCAGCATGTGAAGGATGTGTTTGAGGAATCCAGACTGGAGCACAGAGACCAGTTAGGAGACTAACATTAGTCCAGGTGATGGAAGATGAGAGCCTAAATAAGATAGCAATTAGTAGTTTATTTAGATAGAGAGGAAATCAGAAAATCAAAAAATTGTGGGGAAACGTGGTGAAGGACAGAAACTTGAGATGATTCCTGGCTTTCTGGTTTAGGTGACAGAGTGGATAGTGGTGCCATTCAAAAAGTTAAAAATTACAGGAGGAGTAGATCCGAGCATTGTTTCAGAAATAAAAAATATATAGTCTGTTCTGGCTTAAGTGAAATTCAGTGGTATTCTAATATATTTATTAAAAGGGAGTTACAAAGACAAGACTTCAAAAGAAGAATCTTATGTCCCTTTTTTCAATTGAGCCATTTATTTGGATATACAAAAAACTGCATACATTTGTGTATACAATTTGATGAGTTTGAACATATGCATACATCCAGGAAACCATCATCACAGTCAAGGTAACAGACATACCCGTCACCTCCAAAGTTTCCTTGTGTCCCCTTATGTTCTATTCTTTTTATGGATGAGAATAATTTTTAGCTTAAAAAAATTGTTTCAGGTAAGAGTTCATTTATTTTCTTTGCTTATGTTTGAAGTTAAATATTTTTATTAGGAAAGCTTGAAAAGGAATGGGGTATTCCATTTAAAAAGGGCAAAGGAATTCATGACTATGTCTAACCCTCCTCTCACATCTGGCCTGCATCCCATTTCCTTTGTGCTCCCCTGTTTTACCATGCTGCAGTTTTGGTGATATCCTGAGTTCCTTTATTTATTAAACTATTATATAGTCTATTATGATTAAAATTCATTGTCAATGCTATTATTAATCTTCCCTATATATACTAAGTAAGATCTATTTAACCTGGTGCTCATCTTCTCTACTGACAAGGAGCTCTTGTTATGTGTAGATGAGGACATTAGGTACTGAGCAGTATCCTTGCCACCAAGAGGTTAGGAGCAAGTAGATACCAAAGGCAGCTTTCAAATGCACATATGCCAATAACCAAGCATACCTGCACCTGCTACATATCAGTAGTCTACAAATAGTTTTTTGTCTTCTCTAAAACCAGGTACCTCTCACACATTTTTAAGATAACATTTAAATTTAAGTCTAAATAGTTGGAAAGGATACATTTTCAGATATATTGTGTATTGTAGGCATGCTTTAATTATATTTTTATCAAGTCTTGGACCTGCAGATTTATCTCATGCAACACATGGAAAATGTCTACTGTATAACCTATTTGGCAAAGCAGTCCACATTGTCAAACCATCAGACAAATCTGACTTTCTATCAAAAAGAGTCCAACTTCATTTTTAAATTCATATAAATGTGTTATTATGAGTCACCACGAAAATCATCTCACATCTAAATTCTAATTCTAAAAAAGAGGGATGAGGCACCAGAGTCTTGCCAAAAGTCTGTTGCCTGAATGAAATAAGGTGCTGCCCCCTTCTGTATTTCTTACAAAACTTCTCACAGCTTTGCCCTCAAGGAACTCTCCCTCAGGACAAAGCATTCTGGAATTGTCACTTTGTTTGGTGCCCCAGAGATTTTTACATCCTGAGGCAACATATTATATAAAGACTAGATTCAGATTAGGTAGGATTGAGGAGCATGCTCTTCTTTCAAAGAATAGAAGGGCAATTGTAAAAGTGAGTTGGAAAGAAAAATTCGCAGAAGAGAAAAGTATTCTCAGGTAGATCAATTTTATGAAAAAAAATGAAAGAATACATATGGAAATCTTTGTCCTTGAAGTCATTCACACCAATCTACTCTCCAGAAAGCCTTCCTTCCACAGCAGGGGTACCCTACCTCAGTTTCAAGACCACTGCCATATATCTCAGCGTATAAAGCGCCTATAGAATCATCCAGAGAAAAGAAAAACAACCCTAAATGGGTAGCTGTAATAGTATTTGTAAGCTTACTTGCTCTTTAAGTAACATTACCCACAGTAAATTATGCTGTACAGGTGATGAAAGGGGGGCTGAACCAGGTGAAAACTATATAAAAGATGCAATATGGAGAGGGAGTGAGCTCATGTAAATTTGGTGAAAATGCCCTTTATGCCTGATTTGAAACATTATTTTGCCTCCTTCCACAATGCTGATAAGCACGAGGTATAAAATGTCCTAAGATTCTGCAGGTTAGACTGTTTCTCGCAGTCACTACATTATCCTGCACCATTAAGGAGGTTGATATCAATGAGGGGAAACAATTCTTTCTTCCTTTTAAATCCTACAAATGTTTTCTAATAATATTGTCACACATTCTAGGTTATTCAGCCAAAAGGCTTGAAACTACAAGTACTTGCTTAATGGTGGTCCTATAAATTATATAATTCTTATAAGCTTGCCAGCTTTACTTATTCCTCAAATTCCTATGAAGACAGTTTTCTAAAATAGTAGTGCCCTCAACATTCCCATGTTGTACAAATATGGGATGAGATAAAATCCAAAGCTTAACACAATATCTTAGATATAGTAACATAGAATTAATGAAGCTTCTCAGTTCCTTTTTAAAAATTATTTAATCAGTAGAAATATTTGGTTATATGAATATACTTTCAAGTACTTCAAGAATTACTTGAGTAATCTGGTATTAATTTAAAAATCATAAAATGTCAAACTCATATAAATGATACTTAATGACTTGGTTATACAGTAGGATGTCTATATTATTCCATTCTTACCATCTGATATACTGAACACATATATATCAATATATTTTAAGGGATGTGCTTAAGGATCACTTTCTTTCTTTTTTTTTTTTTGCAGGGAAGACCAGCCCTGAGCTAACATCTGTTGCCAATCCTTCCCTTTTTGCTGAGGAAGACTGGACCTGCGCTAACATCCGTGCCCGTCTTCCTCTACTTTATATGGGACGCCACCTCGGCATGGCTGACAGGCAGTGCGTCCGCGGGCGCCCGGGATCCGAACTCGCGAACCCTGGGCTGCCAAGCACGAACTAAACCGCTGCGCCACCGGGCGGCCCCCAGGATCACTTTCTTTTATAACCATTCTACAGTTATAATTCATTCTGCTTCAAATCTGATAATTTGTGGTGAAAAAATCCACATCTGTTACATCTGTAAATTAAACAATAAAATTCTGACAATTGTATATTCTTTTATTTTTTCAAAATTAGATTACCTGTTAAGCAGATGGTAATCTATTTTCCCCACCAAGATGTAAAAGAAACAAAAAATTAATGTTGAAGCTTAAAATAATCTTGATTGTAAATTACCTTTAATATCTTTCCTACTAGAGTCACCATTCTATGATTACAAAATAATCTGTTCCTTATAAAGTTATTATTTTTAAGTTTGACTAAATATATAGCTTTAATTTATTAAGGGGTATCATCTTAAAAAGAAATAAGTGAAAGCAATATATCATAAAATCTATTGGTAATTCCATATGTCCTGCACTTCATTTTTTCTCTTGGTATCCAAAAAGTACCTCAAAAGAGTTAATTAATTGTTAAGGATGGCCCCACATGAAAGAGTCTCAAAATTAAAACAAAAGGTTATTTTATCTTGTTCTCTTAGATGATTACTACAATAATTTTTAAATAGATTTATAATTAAATGTTAAGTTACAAAATATTTGTATGCTCAGTATTTAACTTCATAAAAATTTCACTGAGCTTAATCTTTTGGGATTATGATAAATCCAAAAAAATGTATTCAGTATCTATTGAGAGCAAAAGCCTGCTTCTATTACATGAGACAATTGAGCATACATAGGATGGTTCACTTTGAAAAGAGAAATTGAACTCAATACTCTTTTCATTTAGACTATAGACAACCTTTATATATATCATACAAAGGAATGATTTCCCAAGTACATTATGAATGAAAATACTAAAAAAAACCTAATAAAAGAAATCCAGGACTATCTTCCTTGAGCTAAAATTTAGATTATTTTTTCTTATGTTTTATTCCCCTAACATTTACATCAGATCTAAGAAAAACACGAGAAGAGTGGGGAGTACTGCCTCTGCTTCTTTCTTTCTTCCACAAACCATCCCCATCAGGCTAATCCACCACATACAGAGTTTTATAGTTGATTACAACACAACAGATTTTTCAAAGAGCATTCCAATTTTTCACTGTGCTTAATTTATTGATTAAAACTTTGCTCAGCATAAAGGAACCATACATTAGAAACCAGAAAATATATTTTTAAGCAAACTATAATCAGATGTCATTAGAGACTTCTGTTTGTGGCCTAAATGAGGTAGCAAGGACTAGATTTCTCCACCTGCCTGAAACAAACAGACAAAATATATGAAAGAATGATTTTCAAGACACTGGACATCAGGCAAAAAAGGACAGTGATAGCCGAAATATGGGAAACAAACTAGATAAGCTATACGATTGCTCCAGCTTACTGCTTTGAGAGGCTTTCCAGGCAGCAGAGCAATACAGAGGAGCTGAAGTTCACCTTGGCAGACATCCTCAGTTGAAGAGAACAAACTGAGAGTCTGAGGAGACCAACACAGCTAAATTTCATAGGACAAGATAGCAGAGAAGAGAAAGCAGCACAGAGAAAGAACCCCAAAGATCTGCAGAGAGTCCCTTCAAGTATTCAGCTTAGTAATGATCAGTGAGCGCACAGGTGAGAAAATACCCAGAAGTGGAGAAAAAACTGTCTGAAAGGATTAGAGAGAACAGTGCATGTTCTCACCAGCAAGACTGGAAAAACTCATGAATCACAGGGCATTAGTTAAAGTACTCAGGAAAGTCTTGCCTCAGCAGAAGAGAACAATTACTGCTAAACTGAGCTCTGTTCCAGATCCACCTAACAAATCATAAAAGCAAGATGCAAAAGTATTAAATTGTTTCCATGTAACTTAACTGCATTCCCAGAATAAAGCTTAAGAAGAGTTGTAGGAAAGCAATAATATCAAGCACCCAACAAAGTAAAATTTACAATGCTTGGCACCCAACATAAGATACCAGGCATTTAAAGAGTCAGGAAAACACATTTCATAATGAGAATAATCAATCAAAACCACCCAAAACTAACAGAAATGTTGGAATTAGCACAGGAGGACATCAAAACAGTTATTACAGAGTGTGTATTCTACATGTTCAAAAAGTTAAGCAGATCATGGAAGATACTAAAAAGTCCAAAACTGAAATTCTAGACATGAAAACTATAATGTTTGAGATAAAAAAATACACTGAAGAGTATTAACAGCAGATTTGACATTGCAGAAGAAAAGATTAGTAAACTTGGAAGGCATAGCAATAAAATGTATACAAAATGAAAAACACGGAGAAAATAAAATTCAATTTAGTGAAAAGAACATAAGTGAGCTGTAGGACAACTAATGTATGGGTAATGAGAGTCCCTGAAGAAGAGAGAGAGGAGGGGTCACTAAAAATATTTGCAGAAATAACAGCCAAAATTTTCAAAAACGCTATGAAAACTATAAACACACAGATCCAAAAGCTCAAAAAAACTCCAAACACAAGAAACATGAAGAAAAATATACCAAGAAACATCATAATTAAATTGCATAGAACCAGTGATAAAAAGAATATCTTAAAAGCAGTCAGACAAAAAAGACACATTATATACAGAGAAACAAAGTTGAGAATGGTATTACACTTCTATTTGGAAATAGTGAAAGTGAGAAAGCAGTGAAGCAACATCCTTAAAATACTGAAAGAAAATAACTATTGACCTAGAATTTTACACCCAACAAAAATACCTTTAAAAAAAAGGCAAAATTTTCAGCAAAAAAATTTGAAAGCATTCATCACCGGCAGACCCACACTAAAAATATATTGAAGGAAATCCTTTAGGCAGATAAAATATGAGACCAGATTAAAATATAGATCTACAAAAAGAAATGAACAGGACCAGAAATGGTAATGACAAGAGTAAATATACAATATTTCTTTTATTATTTAAAACTCCTTAAAAGATAAAATTCTTAAACAAAAAAGAATAACACTGTATTGTGGGGTTTATAAAATAGGCAAAAGTAAAATATGTGACACCAATAACATAAAAGTCCAGAAGGGTAGAAATGAAAATACACTACTTAAGGTTCTTACACTATACTATACACAAGACATTATAATATCAGTTAAGGTTGACTATGATAATTTAAAGATGCATACTACAAATCCTGAAGCAATAAAATAACAAAGCTACAAAACATAGTCAACAAAGCTAATGAGCCAATAAAGGACATAAAACTGTATCATAAAAAAAACACTGATTATTCCAAAAGAAGACTAAAAAAGAAACAAAGATCAGATGGTCCAAGTAGAAAAAAGAAACAAAATAATATAATCACACCTAACCATATTAATAATGACATTAAATGTAAATTGTCTAAACACTCCAATTAAAAGGCAGAGATTGTCAAACTAGATAACAAACCAAGTCCCAATTATATCCTGCCTATAAGAAAAGTACTATGAAGACACAAATTAGTTTAAAGTAAAAGAAAACATAAACTATGTTAAAACTACCCAATAATACATTGGAGTGGCTATATTAAGATTAGACAAAGTAGATTTCAGAGCAAAGAACATTACCAGGAATAAAGAAAGTCACTTAATAATTATAAATGGGCCAATTTATAGGACATAATAATCCTAAATGTTTATGCATCTAAAAATAGAGCTTAAAATACATAAAACAAAAACTGATAGAAGTGCAAGGAGAAATAGACAAATCCAAGTATAGGTGTATATTTCCAATATCCCTCTCTTGATAATTGATAGAATAAATAGTCAGAAAATCAACAAGGATATTGTAGACTTGAACAATTCTATTAACTAACTTGACCCAATGGACATGTAAAAAGACTCTGTCAAAAAAATAGTGAATATACTTCCTTTTCAAGTACACATGGAACATTTACCAAAATAAACCACATTCTGGGCCATATAATAAGTATCAATACATTTCAAAGGATTCAAAGCATATAAAATATATCGAGGAGCACAACAGAGTTAAATTAAAAATCATTAACAGATCTCCGCAAATCACCCAATATTTGGAAAATAAATAACATAATTCTAAATTATTCATGGGTCAAAGAAGAAAAGGAAATTAGAAAGTATTTTTAATTCAAAAGACAACATAACAGAATTTTGGGGATGTCAGTGAAGCTATTCTTAGGGGAAACTGACAGAATGTGACATCCATATTAGAAAAGAAGAGACATCTCCAAGCAATGACCTCACCTTCCACCTTAAGAAACCTTCCACCTTAAGAAATTTTCTCAGAAAAAGAAGAGAAAATTAAACTCAAAGTAAGTAGAAGAAAAGAAATAATAAAGATTAAGGACAAAATTAACAATAAAGAAAATCAATGAAACAAAAAACTGATTCTTTGAGAAGATCAATAAAATTGATAAATATCTAGCCAGACTGAGTGGGGAAACAGAAGACACAAATTATCAATATCAGAAATGAAAGAGGTAGCATCACTACAGATTCTAACAATATTAAAAGAATAATAATGGAATACTGTGAATAAGTTAATGACAATAAATTCGACAACTTATGAGGAACTCGACAAATTCCTTGAAAGACACAAACTACCAAAGCTCATTTAAGAAAAAATGAACTGAATAACCCTATATGTATTAAAGAAGTTGAAACGGTACTTAAAAATCTTCCCAACAAATAAAACTGCATGCCCAGATGGCTTCACTGGTAAAATCTACAAAACATTAAAGGATAAATAATACCAACTACAGAAACTCTTCTAAAATATTGGAGAGGAGGAAATACTTCTCAATTCATTCTATCAGGCCAGCATTACTCTGATACTAAAACCAAAGAAAGATTACAAGAAAAGACAACTACACATACTAACCGTCATGAACATAGAAGCAAAAATTGTAAACAAAATTTTATCAAATCAAACCCACTAAAATATAAAAGGGATAATCCATAATTACCAAATGGGGTTTATTTAGAATACAGAATTGGTTTAACATTCCAAAAATCAATCATTGTAGTTCACCACATTAACAAAGAAAGAAAGAAAAGACATGACCAATGTCAAAATCAAAAGATGGAGAAAAAGTATTTGACAAACTCCAACATCTATTCCTGATGTAAAAAGAAAAAAAACTCTCAGCAAATGAGGAATAGACAGCATCTATGAAAAGCTGACAGTTAATACTTAATAGTGAAAGAGTGAATGCTTTCTCACTAAGATCAAGAACAAAACAGGAACGTCTGTTTTCACCACTTCTATTTAGAATTGTACTGGAGTTTCTAGGCAATGCAACTAGTCAAGGAAGAGGAAAATAATAAGGTACACGAGGGGGAAAGATTAGGAAAAATAAAGAAAAGTTATTAGTTCCAGGCAAAACAATAAGAAAAGGGGAATAATGAGAAAATGGAGAAATGAAATCACACAGAACAAATTCCCATAAGGATGTCTATGTATGTAAAGACATCAGACATAAAGACATTCCTATTTTAAAAACTACCTAAGTAAAGAACTGAGTGATAAAATACTAGTGAAGAACTAAACGCAAATTCTAAAGAACTTACTGAGACAAACATTTTAAAATACTGCTTTTGCTAATTTCAACAGAGCATTCTTCGTGTAGCATTAACATATTCCCTAATGTGGATAGATCAACTACAAAAATCTAGTAAAAGTGTGAAACAACTCCTTAACATTTCTTCTTTAAATTCCATAGTCTAATGTTAATTTCATTAATGTTAAAAACAAAAATAAAGGGTAATGTAGGTTCAAAAGCTATCAAATTATCAAACAGAATCTCAAAGCTAGAAAAAGCCTCTTTCAAAAGATAAAGAAACAGGAGCCAAAGGAAGAGTAGATCTACACTTTGTAAAACTATGTGTAGTAATGAAAAAAGCTGCGTCAAAATTCTAACAATCAGTTGTGTGACTTTAAGAATGAACTTTAGTCTCTCTGGATCTGAGTTTTCTACACCTGTAAAATAAAGGAGTTAGAACAATTGATCTCTAAATTCTCTTGATCATCTTTGAAAGTCTAAGATCCTATGATTCTAAACAAAGTCATAAGCTAAAGGACACAAACAATGAGATAAATATCTTTTTAATTCAGAAGAAAAAAATTATAAATTTCTTTTATCTAAAATGAAGACACTAAAGAAGGTTTTTGCTCATTGGTTAACCTGAATATTAATTTCAGTCGTCTTCATTTTATTCACAATAAGCTTAACTATCAGATAATCACTATATGTAATTTTCATTCTGTACCTTGTTTGAGCGTAATGACACTCGACCTCCACAACGAGCACAGAACTTTGTTTGGCAATATGAACAATTATGGCCACATCCATCAGCAAACTTTGTTTTATGGCAGATACCACAGGTTGGGGCATCACCCTTCTGTTCTTGCTGCTGCTGTGATTCTTCTCCCATCTTCTTTACCTGTTCCTTATACATTTCAAACTGCTGATGAAGTTTTCTGCAGAGAAAACAGATAAGAAAAATTTGATTTCCTGATGGTCTCAAAAATAATAATTACCACAATTTGTAGACACAATTTTATATCCAAAAAATTCATAGGATCAGAATAAAGAATAAAAAAATTAGTTTTCTGATTATAGAATAACATCTTATATCACATCATAAAAGTGTTACAACTAATTCTGCCTTCTGATATACATGTTAATTTAAGAACCAATTAATACAATGTATGTTTATAGAGGCACTTCATTGAGTTATAAACTTTCTACCTACCATTTGCAGTATATTTTCAATCATATGCCCTAAAATATTTACAATATTATTTTTCAACAGTTCAGCTTCAGGAATAGGCTGAGCTAATTTAACGTACACAGTGAAGCCAAAACCTATGAACTTCAAATCACTGAGACAGAATCTCAGCTGGAGTGATCTTAAGACTCCAAACAGAGGGGAAAACACTGGATGAGTGCTCTCACTAATTCTTTAAATCTGTTCAACAGTCTGGACATTAGTTGGCTGTGAAAACATTGTGAAATATTAGGAACCTGCCAAATAAGGCTGTACAAATAAAAGGCCAAGTTTTACTTTTAAAATAAAAGAATAAGAAAAAAGATGCCTAGAAAAGGGTATTATTTACTCTAGTTAAAAATAAAAAGTGATAAAACTTTTCACTTCCATTGCCTTTATTAGAAAAAATTTAAATGTTTTAAAACTGTAATTTGTTTGGCTTAGGATTTACAGAGCTGTAAGTAATGTTACTCTCATCCTAAAAACGAAAAAAGGCTAAATAATTTACAAAAGCACAACTTGCTGGATCCCATCAGAGAGTTGAAGTTATAAGGCAAACAAATAATCTGAACCCCAAAGAGCAATAAGCCCCACCAAAAAGAAATAGGACACATTGTTCACCTTAGTGAGGGCACAGGAGAAAGAGGTGGCCACCATACAGGCAGGTAAGAGAAAATCTGTTAAAACTTTAACAAATTGTAAAAGGCTGGGTATGGGCTAACATGACAGTTTGGAATAGCTAGGGGCCCAGACTCAAGAGAAGTTCACACTCACCTGCAAGCACTTTCCCACAGGCCTCCACTGGTTGCTCATGAGGCAGATTGCGAGCAGGACATAAGAACAAATAATGCTTTGGGGGTGCACATGTGCAGATGTAAAAGAGGTAAATAGTGCCTGCTGGGGCACAGGCACAATTTTTCAGACTATCTCTCCCAAAAAAGCCAAAGCTATAAGCCGCAGGGAGAGGAATTAAATTCTATCATCCCCAGGCAAAGGCAAAGATCCATTGCAGCCAGGGAAAAGGTTGAAGGGAAAAAACCCTATACCTATGAAACAGGGACAGGAAAACATCATCAGCCAAGATCCTACCTGCAAATCAAAGGCCTTTTATCACTAGGGGAGGGGTAGAAACTCCTTCCCCAAATAAATCAGAGATATAAGGCAGATTTGCTTTCATGGGAAGGAGGGGCTAAGAACTCTGAGCAAGCTCATCTGTAAGGCCCAGGTGGACAGGGCCTACCAAAGACGGAGGAGGGAAAAACAGAATAGAACACCCTTGCCCCTACCACAGGCCTAGCATCAAGAAATAAGCACCAATAGTCTGCCACTGGGGAAGGGGCAGGAGCATGGAGAGAGGCTCCCCCTCTGTGGCACAAATGGATGGGAATGGCTGAGGGGGTAGCAAAACACTGAAAAAAAACAACTTCTTGTACTCCTGAATACATCCTAAGCACAGGGCAACAGTAGCCCACTGTTAGGGGAATTTGAAGACTGTGGTGCTCTAAAGACAATGACGGCAACAACAAAATCTAAACCTATCTGAACTCCTGACTCAACTGGTGATTTAATCCCTAACACTAATGGTCTGACAGAAAAGGCATGCCCACTTAAAGGCATAAATACAATTCAAAACCATGACTCAGGGAAAAATAACAAGAAATAAACAATCTGTTGTCAAAGATAAAATAATCAATACATAATCAATTAGACTCAGAGATGACAAGAATGATGGGATTATCAGACACAGACTTTAAAATGATTAAAATTATTTTTATTCTTTTTTGGTGAGGAAGACTGGCCCTTAGCTAATATCTGTTGCCAGTCCTCCTGTTTTTGCTGAGGAAGACTAGCCCTGAGCTAACATCTGTACCCATCTTCCTCTATTTTGTATGTGGGACACCACCACAGCGTGGTTTGATGAGCGGTGTGATGGTCTACACCTGGGATTCAAACCTGTGAACCCTGGGCCACCGAAGTGGAGGGCACAAACTTAACTACACCACCAGGCTGGCCCCTGATTAAAATTATTAAGGTAAAGGATATATAGAAAAAGGTGGGCAAAATGCATGAACAGATGGGGTATTGAAACAGACAGAAGCTGTAAGAGTCAAACAGAAATGCTGGAAATAAAAAAATATGTGATTAGAGATGAAGAATTTCTTTGACGGGCTCATAGCAGGCATGAAAGAACTGAGGAAAAGATTGGTAAAGTTGAAAGTAAGTCAATAAAAGTTAACCAAACGGAAACAGAAAAAAAAAGAGTAGGAGAAGAAGAAAAAAGAAAAAAACAGACCATCTAAGAGCTAAGCTGATCTAACATGTGAAATTGGAGTCCCAGAAGAAGAAAGAGAATAACAGAACAGAGGGAATATTTAAAGGGATAATGACCATGAATTTTCCAAAACTAATGAAAGGCACCAAATCACAGACACATGAACCTCAGAGAATCCTTTGTAGAACAAATACCAAATACATATACACACACCCAACTAGATATATCATAGTCAAACTGCTGAAATCCAAAGAGAAAACTATGAAAGCAGCCAAAGAAAATGACACATTGTGTGAGAACCAATGGTAAGAATTACAAAAGATTTATTCTTCAGAAACCATGCAAGCTAGAAGACTTTGGAGTGACACCTATATAACACACTGACCAAAAACAACTGTCAACCCAAAATCCCATAGGCTGTGAAATTATGCTTCAAAAAAACAAAGGCAAAATAGAGACTTTTCAAGCAAAGGGTTGAAAGAATTCATTGTCAGAAGACCTTAACCGCAAGGAATTTAAAGTAGGTTCTTCAGACAGGAGTACGATATTCCTTGGAAATATCATATGGAAACCTGGACCTAGATATAGAAATAATGTTTATATTAAAAAGAAAAAAAAAGTCTGAAATCAGTTTCCAAAAAAGAAAAAGAAGAGAAAGGTAAACTCAAAGAAAGTAGAAGGAAGAAAATAAAAAAGATTAGAGAAAAAAATCAATGAAACCAAATACTGGTTCTTAAAAAACAATCAATAAAATTGATAAACCTCTAGCCAAAATCATCACAAAGAAGAGAGATGCTAAAAATTACCTACAGCAAAAATGATAGAGGAACATCACTACAGACTCCACAGTTAAACAGTATTAAATATAAAAGATTATAAGAGAATACTACAAACAACTCTGTGTGCATAAATTCTACAAATTACATGAGAAATAAACCATTTTGTTGAAAGACAGAAACCAGCACTCCTCACTCAAGAAAAAATAGCCTGACGAGTCCTATATCTATCAAAGAAATTTAATTCATAGTTTAAAAACCTTTCAAAAATAAAACTCTAGTTCTAGATGGCTTCATTGGTGTTCCACCAAACATTTAAGGAAGAAATAATACCAATTCTACATAATCTCTTCCAGAAAATAGAATAGCAAGGACCATTTCCTAACTAATTTCCTAAGGCCACCATTACTCTGATACCAAAACCATACAAAAATATAACAAGAAAAGAAAATTATAGACCAATATTCCTGATGAGAAGCTGCAAAAATTCTCAACACAACATTAGCAAGCCAAATCCAGAAATATGTTAAAGAATAATGCACCACAAACAGGTGATATTTATCCTGAGAATGCCAGGCTGGTTCCATATCCTAAATTCAAGTAATTTAATTCACCATATTAACAGACTAAGAAGAAACATGATTCTGTCAAAACATGCTAAGAAAGACTTGACTCTGCAAACTAGGAATAGACAGAAACTTCCTTAATGCAATAAGGGTATCTATAAAAACGCCTACAGCTAACATGGTACTGTATTGTGGAAGACTTAATGCTTTCCCCCTAAAATCATGAACAAAGCAATGTGTCCTCTCTCACTACTCGTAACTGACATTGGACTAGAAATCCTAGCCAGTGCATTAAAGCAAGAAAAAGCAAGAAAAATAAAAAGCATAGAGATTGGAAAGGAAAACAAAAAACTGTGTGCATATGACATAATTGTCAATGTATAAAATCCCAAAGAAACTACAAAAAATCTCCTACAATAAATAAATGAGTTTAGAAAAGTCACAAGATACAAGCTCAATATACAAAAAAATTGTATTTTTATATACTAGCAATGGACAATTAGAAATCAAAATTTTCAAAAGTAATCTGCAATGGTATCAAAAAAAAAAGAAAGACTCAGGTATAAATCTAGCAAATATGTACAGGCTTTCTATGGTGAAAACTATAAAACACTGATTAAAAAATCAAAGGAGATCTAAATAATAGGAGAAATATACTGTCAATGAGAAGACTCAATATTGTTAAGATATCAATTCTCTCCAAACTGATCTATTGATTCAATGTCATTTCAATCAAAATCTCAGCATGATTTATTTTTAAGAAATTGACAAGCCAATTCTAAAATCTATATGAAAAAGCAAAATTCCAAAAGTCAAAATATTTTGTAGAAGAAGAAGAAGGTTGAAGGACTCACACTGCCTGATACCAAGACTTGCTATAAAAACTACAGAAGTAGTCAAGTCAATATGGTATTGGCAAAGGATAAACACATATACCAATGCAACAGAATAGAGCCCAGAAATAGTGCAGTACTTAAATGGTCATTAATTTTTTTTAAGTACCAAGGTAATTCAAAAGAGAACAAGTCTTTTAAGCAATGGGAAATTCATGTGTAAGAAAAGTAATTGGAAATCCATGTGTAAAAAAAATGACCCTCAAATCATACCTCATATCATATACAAAAATTAATTCAACGGATTACAGAACTAAATATAATGACTAAAACTATAAAACTTCTAGAGGAAAATATTGAAGAAAATTGTGGCCTTTGGTTAAACAAAGACTTCTTAGGTAGGTTAGAAAGTATTTCTGCAATAGAATGTAAAAGGTATGAACCAGAAAGCAGCAATATATAATATACGAATGAATGAGTATGACTGTGTTCCAATAAAACATTATTTATGGACACTGAAATTTGAATTGCATGTCATTTTTGTAGTCACAAAATATTATCATTAAAATTTTTTTTCAACCATTTTAAAATGTAAAAACCATTCTTAACTCACTAGTTATACAAAACTACGCAGTGGGCCAGATTTGTTTTTCAAAATTCACTGAAGCATATACCTCAAAGGAGTGAATTTTACTGTAAATAAATTATATCTCAAAAAACTGACTTCAAAAAAAAATTAGTTTCAAAGTGCTAACCTAAAGTCAGTAGGTAAATTAAAAATAGAGCTCTACAAGTAAGTCCTTATATCTACTTAATCACAAAAGCATACTTCCATTTTCACACCCGTACCAATAAATTCAAATAGCTATGCTAGTTTTATTAACGTTTTCTGAAACTTCAGATAATACAATATTTTTCCCTGATGATCTCCCATCAGGTTTAAGTGAAGCTCTGCTAATACAAAACAAGCACCACTACTGGAGGTTCAAGCTCATAAAACATGTACCAGAACAGGCATGATTTTAAGTGGACCAATGAATGAGCTCTGCATCAGAGCTTCTCTTAATATTTAGAAGAATTATCTTTCTATACGTGAGATATATTGTACATTTCTACTGTACACCTGTTGATATACTTATGATCTCTGGCATACCTCTCAGTAAATGGGTGAAACTCACTGGGAGAAAGGGAAAGAAGGGAGGAAGAAGAAAATTAGAAAGAGCAACATTTTGTTCCAATTCTAGAAGCACTGGGGTACTAGACAAGTTACCAAGGCACACTGGAACAACAAAGTAGAAGTTTCATTAAATGAACAATGCTATAGTATACTGCCTCAAGGGAAGTGGAAGCCTCATTTCACACATGGGGAGGCCAGCCACATCAAGAGCAAAGTTAGTAATTATATATCCCCAAGTGCTAGATTAGAACTATTTAAAACCCTCTTACATAAGAACTGTAGTAATCCGAGAGACCACAGCATAATTAAGGCTGCAGGATGGGATCAAATGGTCCCCGCTGTGGGGAAAAAAAGAGATAGAAAAGCCACACTCCAGACAAGACCTGACTACAATAGTTTGAGGAAATAAGAGAAGACTTTTAGAGAGATTTTGTGTATTCATCCTTCCAGTCCTATAAAATGAGAAACTAATATATGTGGTGGTGTACAGGTAGATTCAGAAGCTAAATTACATTCCTTGCCAAGAAAGGCCTATCTTTCTTTCCTATTTATAAAAATAAGCAAAATTCCCTGCTTCCTCACCCAAGTCACTCTTCAACCAATCTAATCTAGTTTCCAGTCTACTTCCTAATTCTCACAAAGTTTATCAATGGGTCTCCCTGTACCTAAAATTAATGGACAAATTTTTTAGTCTTCATCTTGCTGAGTTCTCAACAGTATTCAAAATTATGTTCAACTATGTTCACTGCCCTCTTGGCTTTCATAACGCTCTCCTGGTTTTCTTCCTGTATCTATGGTCTTTCATTTTCTTTTTCCTTTAAAAGTCAAGACTCAGGCCCTCTTCTCTTTTCATTCTATAGAGTCTTTTTAGGCAGTCTTAACCATACCTAAGGCTTCAATTTCCACCAATATATAAATTATTTATTAAGTCCCCAGCTCAGACTGCTCTTCTGAGCTTCAATACTCAATTGCCTAGCTTCAGTAGTCGATATTCAATTTGACAAGTAGAAAGTCTCAATGCCACCTGAAATTCAGTATGTGCAAAACTGAACTCATAATTTTCTTATACAAACCAGATTCCCTTCCAATGTTCCCTATTTCAGTAAATGGTGCCACCATTCAATTATACAGACTTGAAATCTAGAATTATTCTGGAAATATCTCTCTCTCAAATGCATAATTTATCTATCAGTAAGTCCTTTCAATTTTACTTCCTACATATGTCTTGAATCCTTCCACTTGTCTCCACATCCACTGCCAATACCACAGACCTTGTTACCCATTAATGCCCACCTAGTCTCCTAGCTAGGCTACTCACATCCACCCTTCTCCTCTTCAATCTATTCTGGACACTGCAGGAAAAATTATCTTTCCTAAAACAAATTAATTGTCATCTCACTGCTTAAAATACTCTAATGGCATCCAAAAGCTCTTAAGGAGAAGAAAAAACTTCTTACAAATACCTACAAAGCCTTGAATGCTCTGGCACATACTGACCTCTTCAACCTCATTTTTTGCACTGTTTCTTTCCCCTCTTTCTGCTAAAGCCATTCTGTCTTTCTTTCGTCCTTTAGACTCACCATGGTGCATCTCATTTACAGGGTCTTTATATTTTATACATGCTTTTGCCTCTGCCTAGAATGGACTGCAATGCACACTTTCTTTCTTTCTCTTTTTTTAAACCTTAGGTATCCAGAATAGAATTGATCATAAATTTGGTAGCACTGATCCATGCTTGGCTCCTATTTTACTTAATTATTTTCCCTTCCCCAATGTGATTTCCCTTCCCTCTTGTAACCAGTCTTGTGTATTTACATGAATGGCATTAAGCCATTTACATATTTCTGCTTCTTATATTTGTCACTCAACTTACATTTTTATATTAAAATCTACATGGATAAACTATAGCTAATGCATATGGTGCTTACTGTGTATCAAGTAGACAGGTACTACAGTCATGCACCACATAACGTTTCAGTCAATGACGGACCGAATATACAACAGTGGTCCCATCTGATTAGTACCACATAGCCTAGGTGTATAGTAGGCTATAACATCTAGGTTTGTGTAAGTACACCCTGATGTATCAAGTAGACAGGTACTACAGTCATGCACCACATAACGTTTCAGTCAATGACGGACCGAATATACAACAGTGGTCCCATATGATTAGTACCACATAGCCTAGGTGTATAGTAGGCTATAACATCTAGGTTTGTGTAAGTACACCCTGATGTTGTTTGTGTAAGTACACTGTGATGATGTTCACACAATGACGAAATCACCTAATGATGCATTTCTCAGAACATATCCCTATCATTAACAGACGCATGACTATATTATTACTATTCCTATTCTGCAGTGTAGTTATTTTGCTCATGGTCACACAGCTGGTAAATGCTTAAAGCCAGATCCACATGCACTGTTGCTCCAGAATCCATGCTCTTAACCACTATAGCTTTGCATCTTGTTCATGGATTTTAATGGCTGTATAATATTCCCTGTTTACATAAACTACATTTTATTCATCCATTTATTTTTTAAAAGTTAGTCCTTTATAATTCACTACTATATAATATTTCTGTAATGATGTATTTATAAACCCATATATGGTCTTCTCTGGAATATATATGAAGGAATATAATACTCATACTCAAGTTCACTAAATTATTTCTAAATTATACTCCCAAATGGCTTAACCCAGTTAGCACACCTGCAAGCAGGGTATAAAGGTTCCAGTTTTCTCTTGTCCTTTCCAATGTGTGATACTGTTCAACTCTTTAAATTTTTGTAGCTTTGATAAACATGAATTGATGTTTCATTTTTTTTTAAGTTCACGTTTTTCTGACTCCTAATGAAGTTCAGCAAATTGGACTGCTGCTGCCTATTCACTCCATCCTTTACCAATACTCTATTGGATTTCCTATATTTTCCTCACTGATTTGCAGGAGTAGCCTACATGTTAATCCTTTATAAGCATAGCAAATATCCTAGTCTGACAACAGATTGTTAATTTTATACATGGTGCCCTTTGTTAAATAGAAATCTTTAATTTTGATGTAGTCAAATAGACCAATTTCTCCCTTTGTGGTTGGTGGTTTTGGTGGCTGGCTATAAAAAATCCTTACTTACTCCTAGGTCAGTAACAAAAAATTCTACAGTTTCTTCTAATAGCTTTATAATTTGGCTTTACATTTAGGCTTTTAATCAATCTAAAGTTTATTTTTATTTGTGATGTGATGCAAGAATTTAATTTCAATCTTCTCCATAAAGAGTTTCCATTTTCACAGCACCATTAAATAGTCCATCCTTTCTTCCACTGATTTGTGATGGCAATCTATCATATACCAGGTTCCCACATGTGCAGGGATCTATTTATGGACTCTGTATTCTATTTCATTGGCTTTTGTGTTTGTTCCTGCTCCAGAACAACACTGGCAGAACCAAACTCCAAATCCAATGAAAGGTCTAAAATATCTTAAATATATAAACTTGGATATATAACTTTCCAGTGATGTAAATCAGAAGTCAAAAAACTTTCTGTAAAGGGCCAGATATTAGATATTTTAGGCCTTGTAGGCCACAGGGTCTCTGTCACAATTACTCAACTTTGCCATTGGGATGCGAGAACCACCAGAGATAATATGTAAACAAATGAGCTTGACTGTGCTCCAATAAAACTTGATTTACAGAAAGAGGCAGCAGGCAGGATTTGACCTGCAGGCCATATTTTGAAGATCCCTGATACAGATAAAAATAGTCAAAGATATATTCATATTTAATTCAAAACTTTTATTACAAATAAATATTTAAATAACATATACAATAATATGTCAATTTAGAAATATTGCTTTTCTAATTTCTTATTTCATAAAGCTATTTAGTCCAAATTTTTCATGTGTATTTTCTACATCAATGTTTCCATCAACACTAAAGCAACTCATCAAACAGTATTTTCCAAAGTAAATTTTTTTCACTTCTGAATTCTTTGAGAAAATGGAACTTTTTCAATACATTAATTTTCCTGCTAATCCTGCTGTTCCTGGTAATTTTATACCCAGCTACAGAGGATTTTGTTACTGTTGTTGTTTTCCCATTCATCTTATAGGTGTGCTTTCATGATCTCCATAAGCTAATCACTTACATTACTCCTGTTTTAAAGTAATCTTCCAACACTAGCCATACAACTTCCAACACTAGCCATAGTGAGGTCATATCCCTGGAAATTTCTAGATTGATGCTAATTTCTTTATCTCCCCTTTCACAAATTCCATCAAGTAATCTCTATAGTTACAGCTGTGATTGTTTGAGGTCCTTTTAGGATAATGTGTCTTCTCCAACTAGTATTTTGTAGTTCAAACTAAAGAAATTGAGGGCTTCTCATAATAATGTAGATTTTATAAGAACTCAAAATAAAGCAAATTCATCTTATTAGAGGGATGATTGCAGGAGAAAAAAAAAAGAAGAAGAACTTCATATATTCCAGAATATACAGTACTTTGGCTTTGTAACTTGCTTTGATATCTGAAAAAATGGATCATCCTCTTTGTCCTCCTTTTTGAAAATTGTCTTACTATTTATAAAACGTTTTTCTTCCTATAAATAATTTAATCCTTTTATCCAGTTCTCTTGAAAATCCTGGTGTAATTTTTATTGACATTGCATTACATTTATAATTAGTTTTAGGAGAACTGACATCTTTACAATGTTGAGTCTTCTCTCCTGCAAACGTGGTAAGTTCATTTATTGCCAACCCTCAAAAAACAGTAACCACCTATATGGCTTTACAGGTGATTTTCTTAACTCAAATTTTTCCACCTTAACTTGCAATCCACCCCCAAGGAGTCCATGGATAGACCTATATTTCAATTCAATTAGCTCCCTTTGTAATTGCTTGCATTATATTTTACGCATTTAAAAACATTTTTCTGAGATGGAGTCTATAGGATTCACCAACTTGTCAAAGGCATCCATATAAAAAAACATATTAAGGACCTCTATAAGATATTCTCAGGTTTTATATGTTGTTTCAGAGAAAAAGTAGAAGCAAGTCCCCCCAAAATTTCATGAAGCCAGTATAACCATGATACTTTCTACTCTTCACTTCCATAATTCCTCATTATTCTCATTGCACTTCAGTATCACTTCCTTGGGAAGGTATTCCTTAACATCCCTGACTATGTCAAATCCCTCAAGCAAACATTTTCAAAGCACTATAGAATACTGCATTTCCACAGTTGTACCTTTTATTCATATATATGATTGTTTTATCAATGCCTATCTTTCTAATTAGAAAGTATAATCCATGAGGATTGTTTTGCCTGCTTCTGCTCTCCATTCTATCCCATTGACTGGCATAATACATGGCCCATAGCCAATTTCTCAATAAATTTTTACCAGTGGTTGAATTAATGATGAATAAACAAATGTGTATTGTGTGTATACTATTTAATAAGTGATGGAGCAAAAATATAAAGTTGAATATAAAGTCCTGTCATCAGTAAGATAGGATAGACATATATGGACAAGTATAGATATGAGACAGATGTAAACAAACTATAATACAAGGCAAAATGAAACATATGCTAAATAAATATATAAGAAAAATGGTACTGGAGCACAAAGAGCCATTCATTGTGAATGGTGTTGGTATGACTTCATAGAAGTGAGACATTTTTTAGTTTTTAAACATCCTGCACATCCTGGACTTGAAGGATATGCAAAGTTGTGATAGGCAGAAAATGGAGAATGATTCAACCTGAAGTATTTCACATGCAAAGCATGAAAACAGATGGAGAATTCGGGAAGTTGAAAGTATTCTCATTTGGCATGAAGTGTGCGTAAGGGAAGAAAGGGAAGACAAATGCAGTAAAAGCTAGAACGGCAGCTTGGGGGACAGTATCTTGAATTCCATGCTAAGGAGTATTTCCCCTATTACCTGATATCCAACTTAGTTTGTGACATTGCAAGTTACAGAAATCAGTAAGACAAAGCTAAGAAATATTATAAAACTACCTCAAATAAATCAGATATTTGGTTTACTGTTTTTAGGCTAACAATATTTCTCCAAAACAATTTGTAACTATTGCACACACACACAAAAAAAAACCACATTGAAATACTCTTTATATCAAAATTCACATGAAGTTCTTTAGATAATATTAATCCTTTATCTTTAATATATATTTTTAATACAAATGGTTTGCTTCTGTTTCAGGCTGCCACCATAACCAATACCCAAAAGACAATGAAATTCAGAAGGTCCATTTCTTAAAAAAAAAAAAAACAATTTATAATCACTAGATAGATAATCTTTGGAATTGAAATGATTATTCCATTCACAAGATGAAATAATTTTGACGTGAGTCTGAGATTTAAAATAAGTAAAAGTACGCTCAGCTTATTATTGACACTAGGAAATGATTCATCCTCCATACATAGATACCCCTCTCTGACGACAAGAGGAAAGTGTGTTTCATTGCTTCTCTGAAATTTGTTTCTTAAAGAAAAGTATTTAACAAACTCAATTCTGAAAAAAATATATAATGATAAATATAAGAAACATTTCAAAACAATTATATTCTACCTTCAACTTCTTTCTGCTTAACCAAATAAAGTACCTTTTTGAAAAGGCCATTAGGTAGTAAAATACTTTTATGCACTGCTGCCTGAGTAAAACACCATGTGCTCATCACCTAAAAAAGTAATAAGAAAAAGAAAAAGAAAACCCTGATCACATTATTTACATTTTTTACTTCACTTGAACTTCATTGCACTTAATCTCACATAGGTGTACATGACTGTAAACCTTGAATTATTGCATGATGTAGCAGCACAATTGCTATTTATCTTGCTGTCAACTAAGATAGAATAATAATTAATATAAATAAATATATGAGAACATAATTGTAAAAGTTGCATGTAAATTGCAAAGTTGTAAACTAGTAAAAAATATTTGCATGACATTTTACACTGATTCCCAAATCTTGCTGATCATCAGAATTACCTGGAGGGCTTTTTACTTTTTTAAAAAATGCAGATTCCCTGAAACCACCCCAAACCTACTGAATTTTAATCTTTGGAGTAGGGACCCAAGAATCTGAATTTTTAAGAAGCTTCCAGACGGTTCTCAGAACTACTAGCACACAGAATCATTTGTGATTTGAACACTACTTCGCTCTACATGTTAATCTACGGCTGCTCCTCTAACACTTACACTTCAACAATAACGTTCTCCTACAGTTCTCCAAGCACATCATTCTCTTTCACACCTTTGCACATGCTGTTTCATCAACTAGAATATAACTGACTTTTTTTTTCAGGTAGTACACTCTTTTTCAGCACTCAAGACCTAGCTCAGATTTCAACAACCCTGTCTGATCCCCACCAAACAGAGCCAAACATTCACTCTTATGTCGTAACTCTGAACAATACATTATATTGTAATTATTATTATGTATATTGTCTGCCTAGGATCATTCATCTTTTGCCTAACACGGTATCTGACACATACTAGGTAATTAATGTGTGCCTTATTTTAAATTGAGTTGAGGTATTTTAAATAAGCATGAAATGTTCAGTATTTCAAGGAAATCTATGGCAGGGAAAAATAAAAATTTATCTTTAGAAGTGATCTGAGTCCTGGTTTCACTACCTATTAGCTATATGACTGCTGGCAAGTTGCTTAGCCTTAGTACCGGTGTCTACATCTGTCAAGTTGGGATTTTAATATAGACTTCATAGAGTTAATATGACAATTAAGTAAGATAACATATAAATGCAATCTAGCTCACTGTTTCCCCATTCTCTCTTCTCATTTATGTGTTCTTCACATCTGGGCTTAGACTTGGCTCTTTTCCTTATAGAAGAAGCATCTGTTCCCCGTGTTCTACATTACCTATAGTACAATTCAAAGTTTTAGTACTGTCTGAGTGTTTACCCTTTTTATCTTTAAAGAAACTAAAATTATGTATCTGACTAATCGAATAGAAAGCTATATTTCTATATTCTCACTCTTCTTAAGTATGATTATTATTCCAAGGTTTAAGTTGATCAGATATTACAAAGGTTTTTCTTTAACAGTCCAAAACTGTGAAACTCTTTCACCTTAATGTATGACTTGATTATTAACAAAACTGAAGCAGTCAAATAAATATCATTTTAACAGTGATTTTCCTCAGAGAATGAATTTGATGTAGTGCTTTCTACAAGTTCATGGCATGTAGTTATGGAATGTTATCATTAAATGTAGTCACATACTTCTTTTATAGCACTTTTCAAACTGCAGAGTGCAACTCAATACTTAGGACATAAAATCAATTTAGCTGGCCAAAACTCACAATTTTTTAATAAAATAGAATAGATCAGAGCATTGGAAAGAGTGCAAGTAAGCATTTCATGCAAATCTTGTTTCTATTACACATATACATATTTGTATGTAGGTATATGTATACTGGGTTATAGTGCAAAATATGTTTCTTTTTATGAATGGAACTTTAAAAAAAGTATGAAAGGCACTTCTTTACTAATCAGCTGAGAGAAAGAACTAATGTTCTTTTATGATAAAAGGACATATGCCATATAGATGCTTAGCAGCTTTCTCATCTGAACTTCTAAATAGCTCCCTAAGTGACTGTTATAACTCTGTTTGTTCTAAAATACAAATCAGATGGTATCATCCTGTGTGCTGTTCCTCTGCCTGAAATGCCTTTTCTCCCTTTCTTGGGCAGCCACAAAGGCACCAAAACATCATACAGTAGGGCATGCTCAAGAAACAGTGCCTATAGCATTACCAAATAAATAAATGGGAAACTGGAGACTACAGACCCTGACATAGTAACTAGCTTTGCTTTTTGAAAATATGTTAAAATAGCTGAAGTACTTCACTTTCACAAAATTCTCCTCCAAAGTAATAGGAAAAAAATAATGGCATTAGAATGTATATAGCAGTACTATTCCTAATCACCAAAAACTGGAAAAAAATCCCAAATGTATATCAATAGTAAAATAGATAAATAAATTGTAGTATATTCAGATACTAGACATACAGCCATGATAATGAATGAAATACAACTAATGCAATCATATGGATGAATCTCACAAACATTGTTCTTTAAATCAATTTATTTAAACTGAAAAACAAAAATAAAAACAGTTCGCCCATTTCTCCCCACCCCCACCCCCCCGCCTCTGGCAACCACCAATCTGTTCTATGTATCTAAGAGCTCAGTTTTTTTGGATTTGTTTTTAGATTCCACATATAAGAGAGATCATATGGTATTTGTCTTTCTCTGTCTGACTTATTTCACTTAGCACAATGCCCTCGAGGTCCATCCATGTTGCTGCAAATGGCAAGATTTCATTCTTTTTTATGATTAAATAATATATATATTATATTATATATTTTATATATATATATATATATATATACACACAGCACAATTTCTTTACCCATTCATCCATCAATGGACACTTAGGTTGTTTCCAAATCTTGGCTATTGTAAATAATGCTGCAGTGAACATGGTGCATATATCTTTTCGAGTTGGTGTTTTCATTTTCTTCAGATAAAAACCCAGAAGTGGAATTGCTCAATTATATGGTAATTCTATTTTTAATTTTTTGAGGCACCTCCATGCCATTTTCCATAGTGGCTGCACCAATTTACAATCCCACCAACAATGCACAAGGGGTTCCCTTTTCTTCACAACCTCATCAGTACTTGTTATTTCTAGCCTTTTTAATAACAGCCATTTTAACAGATGTGAGGTGATATCTCATTTTGGTTTTGATTTGCATTTCCCTGATGATTAATGATGTTAATGTTGAACAAAATAATACAGACCCAATAGAATACATACTGCATGATTCCATTTGTATAAAGTCTAAATATAAATAGGCAAAAATAATCTGTGGTGCTAGAAACAAGTCAAGATCAAAGTTATTACCCTTGGGGTAGGAGGTAGTCCTCCCTAGAAGGGAGCACGAGGAGAAGATCCTGGAGGGACGGTAATATTCTTCTTGCTCTTGGTGATGGTTTCCAGATATGTTCACTGTCTGTCAATGAGCTGTAGATTTCAATTTGTGCACTTTTCACTACATATGTTCCATTTTAATAAAAACTTTACTTGACAATAAGCACTTTGCTACTTTCATCAGTTTTTCTAAATGCCTTTTCTGAACAAGCAATCTTATCATTCGTAATTTTTCTTTATTTATTTATCCCTTTCTTGAGTCAAAAGGAATTTAAGGTGGTTCTAAGGTATGTGATAGATGCTGTCAATTTTTATTTAGACTGAAGAATATCTATATTTGACCTGGAAACACACCTATGTGCAGGAACTGCCTTCGTCATTTCACAACTCCATATCAACTGCTTTGACCAGTCAAGCACAAATAAGAAGTACATGAATACATCTTTGTCCATATTACCCTCAATCTTCAGGAAAAGCAGAAAGAACAAAGTGGAGTTTTTTAAAGTAAAATTAAATTAACAATATTCTCAAGGACCCTTCAATTTTCATTGCCATTAGCCTTCAAAACAATAAAATCAACTCTTCTGGGGATCCATCACTTCTCCCTTATGAGATAATAATAGGCTGCCCATGCATTTAGAAGTTTCACCTCTGATCCTAGACTCAGCTTTATTTCAAGTTAACATGATTAAGGACAGCAAAGGAATCATGTGGATACACTCAGCCTTATCATCAACAGGTACAAGCAGTCTTTTCAAAACATTCTTCTAAGGAATTCTCTATGACCTGAAACCTAAAGATCAGTCTTCTGGAAGAGATAGGAGAGAAAAGCTGCCCTTGGGGTCTTGACAGAAAAGACTGTAATAAGTCATGTTACCAATTAACACTTCAATAAAAGCCTCAAAATGTTGATTCTTGCATTCATGTTTTGCAACTAAAAAGACACAAACAGTTTTCCTGGACTGTTGGAAATCGGCTCCATCAAGAGATCTTAAATAGGAGAGTCTTAAGAATTCTCCAGAAGCAAATGATCTTTGTATAGAAACAGCTAACCAACAACTTTTGGATCAAGCAGATGACAAACCAAAGTAGACAGCTTCCACCCAAGAACAGAAAAAGAATGGTTTTCTGCTATTTCTGCTCTTCCTTTTTAAAATTACTTTGTTTACTCTTTATTTTATTTATTATTGTACTTTGGCATCTCTAATGATCAACTAAAGGTTTCTCAGTATGCTTTCATATATTTTCACTGTTATCACACTTTTACTCTCTTTCAGTCTTTCACTGCCTCCTAAGAGAATGCGAAAATCTCCCTGTAATCCCACTGACAAAATTTAATAGGTATTCCCCAAAACACTACAAAAGGCAAATTTCCTTCCTTCCAGAGGACACTTCTGTATTTGAATTTTCTTCATATTATTAACCCTAAACCTTCAGTCTTGTAAAAATTAGACCTTGATCCCAAGTCATTACAGCAGCTTCAGTAGAACCAACAGTACCAGGAGTGAGGACTTACAAATATTGGAGTTATCCTTGCTACAGTAGCATTCTTTTGGCAAATCTTTATCTTTTGGCATCCTGAAATTTCCATCTCATTGCAATAAATGAGAATCAAGTGTAAACTAACTGCAGTAGATGTTACTAGTGCTTATTATATAAAGTCAACTCTCTTTACGATCACATGGAAAGACTTTCTAGACTTCCTTGCAGTTAGTTAAGACCTTGTGACAAGCTTTGGACAATGAGCTGTGAGCAACAGTGCCCTACGTCTCTTCTTGTCTTACACAATTAAGGATTAAGTGTGAGTTCTCCATTCTCTCTCTTCCTCTGATGCAGCAACCCTTGTAGCTATATGTTCCAGTTGGCTTACCAGCAAGATGGAAGCAGCCCAGATCCCTGAGTTGTCACTTGGAAGAGAAGCATTCAATAATCCTATAAACAAGTTTCAATCTTTTAGTGGGCCTATGCCCTGGGCTGTAACCTTCACAAGTGTTCCTCAGCTTCTTTTCCCCTTTCAGTGAGACAGGAAGGCTAGAGAGGACTGCAGTTGGGTATTTCCCCTCTCTTATGTTGGTTAGGCTTTTTTTTTTTTTTTTTTTTTTTGAGGAAGACCAGCCTTAAGCTAACATCCGTTGCTAATCCTCCTCTTTTTGCTGAGGAAGACTGGCTCTGGGCTAAGATCCGTGCCCATCTTCCTCTACTTTATATGGGACGCCGCCACAGCATGGCTGACAAGCAGTGTGTTGGCAGGCGCCCGGGATCCGAGCCCGCGAACCCCGGGCTGCCAAGCGCGAACTAAACCGCTGCGCCACCGGGCCAGCACCTGATTAGGCTTTGATAAAGTAGTTTCCCTTGAGAACAAAAAGCTCTGGGAATATTTCAAAATGGTTAGTTTTCCCCTTCCCCTGCTGGAAGTATGAGAGAATTTTTCACTGATCTTCCCCTTGAGAACCTGGTGGGCTTCCTGGAGGTAAAACTCACAAAACTGGAGGGGAGGGGTTCCCTAAGACTGGGCTCCCAGGAATCTTTAACTCTTAAGTTAGTCCACACTCAGCCTTCAATGGTTCATCAATTATAGTTTAAGATTTTGTACCAGATCCTAGCTCCAGTGGTTTCTGCTCCCAGTAACCTGTGGTTCTTTTTATTCGCTTCTCTCTCCAGTTGTCAGGGCATTATCTGCCCTGTGACCTCAATTTTCTGATGGATCTAAGAAGAGTTGTTGGTATTCAGATTGTTCAGAGTTTTTCTTACTGTGACTATGGAAGTAACAATTTCCAAACTCTTTACATGTCAAAGAGGAAACCAAAAGTCTCCACAATATTGTTTTTAATTGCCTATCAGGATATCTTTTTCCCACCTGCATGTGAAATATTTGAGAGCAGGAATCATAGTCCTCTCATCTCTGGATTCCTAGTACCCTACACAGTGTGAGAATTCTTTAGGGCTCAATCATGGACTTTGTTATCTGCTTTTCATCAGACACTGTCTCTCTAGGTTATCTTATATATTCTTCTAGCTTTATGTACCACATTGACAATTCCAAAAGTTATATCTCCAGTCAATCCACCTCTCTCCTTCAAAATTGGCTAATTTATAGGCACCTTAAACTTAAAAAGTTTAAAACTTATGTTTTAATTTCTACTCCTAACCTGTTCATCCTTTCTACTTCTTGATGATAGTTAATGGCATCACCACCCAATTAGTGCTTCCAATCAGAAATCTGACAGTCATCTTTGGTTCTTTTCTCTTCCTTACTAACTTCCTCCAAATCTACTCCACTAAGAAATCATGTCATTTCAACCTCCAAATATATCCCCAATCCACTTCTCTCATTCTTCACTGTAATCAACATATTCCAAGTCATCATGATCTCTAGCAGTCCTGTACAAAAGCCTCCTCATTGCTCTCTCCACTTTTATTCTCACTCACTCTACTCATAGAGCAGCCAGACTGATCTTTATAGATAAATTAAATGTCACCACCATTTTTAAAGCTTTTCAATATCTTCCCTTTATACTGAGACTCAGATGCAAATTCGTTGTCATTCTCTATAAAAACACTGCCCGATATGGAACAGTGTTTTAATACTACCTCTGGAACCTCATCTTCTGTCACTGTCCCTCTTGTCCACTACATTACAGCCACACAAGTCTTCTTTGTGTCCCTCAAACCATTTGCTACCTAAAGACTTTCACATATGATGTTTCCTATGCTTAAAATACTCTTTCCCTTAGCATTTTTTCCTATTAAAAGACCTCATAATCAGAGGAGTGACATCAGCATCATGTGGGAGTGAGATTCCCACTTTGAATCTCTGCCCCAAACACAACAAAAACATCATTTATATACCAACAGAGGATGAAATAAATAGAGACAACAATAAATTAGAAAGGGAAGAGGAATGGGATCAAATCGACTGAATCTAAGGAAACAAAAGGCGCCAGAAAATGGACTATCTCATCCATGAGATTTTTTATAGAAACCTCATGGTAACCACTAAGCAAATAACCAGAATAGAACCTCATATGAAAAATAAACAGAAAACTAAGAGAATCATCATGCAGAACTACCAAACTGAATTGGCAGTCTGAAACATATGGGACAAGAAATGAAGGAAATGTAAAAGAACCAGAAAATGAATGATAAAATAGCAATATTAAACCTTCCTGTATCAATAATCACTCCAAATGTAAACGGATTGAATTCTCCAATCAAAAGACACAGAGTGGCAGGATGGATTAAAAACAAAGATCCAACAATTTCCTGCCTCCAGGAAACATCTCAGTTCTAAAGATAAACACAGACTCAAAGTAAAAAGGATGGAAGAAAATACTCCAAGCTAATGGCAAATGAAAGAAAGCAGGAGTTGCCATACTTATATCAGACAAATTAGACTTCAAGATAAGAGGTAATGAGAGACAAAGAAGGGCAATAAAAAATGATAAAAGGGACACTTCACGAAGAAGACATATCACTTATCAATATCTATGCACCCAACACAGGAGCACCAAAGTACATAAAACAACTATTAAAAAACCTAAAAAGAGATATTAACAACAACACAATAATAGTAAGGGATCTCAAAACTCCACTTACACCAATGGATAGATCATCCAGACAAAAATTCAATAAGGAGATACTGGAATTAAATGAAAAACTAGATGAGATGGACTTAATAGCTATATACAGAGCACTCCACCCAAAAACAACAGATTACACATTCTTCTCAAGAACGCATGGAACATTCTCTAGATAGACCATATATTAGAAAACAAGGCAAACCTCTATAAGTTTAAGAAGACTGAAATCATAACAAGCATCTTTTCTGATCACAATGCCGTGAAACTAGAAATCAGCTGCAAGGAAAAAACTGGGAAAGGGACAAAGATGTGGAGACTAAACAATATGCTACTGAACAACCAATGAATCATTGATGAAATTAAAGGAGAAATCAAAAACTACCTGGAGACAAATGAAAATGAAAATACACCATACCAACTCATAAGGGATGCAGCAAAAGTGGTCCTGAGAGGGAAATTCACAGCAATACAAGCCCACCTTAACCAACAAGAATTCCAAGTAAATAACCTTAAACTACACCTAACAGAATTAGAAAAGAACAAACAAAGCCCTGAATCAGCAGAAGGAGGGAAACATTAAAACTCAGAGCACAAATAAATTAAATAGAAACCAAAAAAAACAATAGAAAGGATCAATGAAACAAAGAGCTGTTTCTTTGAGAAGATAAACAAAACTGACAGACTCTTAGCCAGACTCACTAAGAAAAAAAGGGAGAAGACTCAAATAAATAAAATTAGAAACAAAAGAGGAGAAATTACAATGGATACCACAGAAATACAAGGGATTATTAGAGAATACTTTGAAAAACTATATGACAACAAATTGGACAACCTAGAGGAAATGAATAAATTCTTGGACACATACAACCTCCCAAAACTGAATTAAGAAAAATAGAGAATCTAAATAGACCAATCAAAAGTAAAAAGATTAAAACAGTAATCAAAAGCCTCCCAAAAAATAAAAGTCCAGGATCAGATGGCTTCCCTGGAGAATTTTACCAAACATTCAAAGATTTAATACCTACCCTTCTCAAACTATTCCAAAAAATAGAGGAAGATGGAATACTTCCTAACACATTCTACGAGGCCAACATCACCCTGATACCAAAACCAGACAAGAACAGTAGAAAGAAGGAAAACTACAGGCCAATATCGCTGATGAACATAGATGCAAAAATCCTCAACAAAATATCAGCAAACCAAACACAGCAATACATCAAAAAGATCATACACCATGATCAAGTGGGACTTATACCGGACACACAGGGATTGTTCAACACCTGCAAATCAATCAACGTGATACACTACATTAACAGAATGAAAAATAAAAACCCCATGATCATCTCATTGATGCAGAGAAGGCATTCGACAAGATCCAACATCCATTTATGATAAAAACTCTCAACAAAATGGGTATAGAAGGAAGACTCCTCAACATAATAAGGGCCATATGTGACAAACCTATAGCTAACATCCTACTCAATGGGGTAAAACTGAAAGCCATTCCTTTGAGCACAGGAACAAGACAAAGGTGACCACTCTTGCCACTCTTATTCAACATAGTACTGGAGGTTTTGGCCAGAGCAATTAGGCAAGAAAAGGGAATAAAAGGACTCCAAATAGGCAATAAAGAAGTGAAACTCTCACTATTTGCAGATGACATGATACTATACACAGAAAATCTCAAAACCCATTGGAAAACTACTAGAAATAATCAACAACTACAGCAAAGTTGCAGGGTATAATATCAACTTACAAAAATCAGTTGCATTTCTGTATGCTAACAACGAACTAACAGAACTCAAGAAGACAATCCCATTTACAATCACAACAAAAAGAATAAAATATCTGGGAATAAATTTAACCAAGGAGGTGAAATACCTATACATACACTATAAGACACTATTGAAAGAAATCAATGAAGACATAAAGAAATGGAAAAATACCCCATGCACATGGACTGGAAGAATAAGCATAGCTAAAATGTCCATACCTAAAGCACCTACAGCACCTACCACACCTAAAGCAATCTACAGATTGAATGCAATCCCAGTCAGAATCCCAATGACATTCTCCATGGAAATACAACAAAAATACTGAAATTCGTATGGGGCAACAAAAGACCCCGAATAGCTAAAGCAATTCTGAAAAAAAAGAACAAAGCTGGAGGCATCATAATCCCTGATTTCAAAATATACTATATAGCTTTAGGAATCAAAACAGCATGGTACTGGTACAAAAACAGACATACAGATCAGTGGAACAGAATTGAAAGCCCAGAAATAAAACCACACACCTGTGGACAGCTAATCTTTGACAAAGGAGCAAGGAACATACAAGGGAAAAAGGGAAGTCTCTTCAATAAATGATGCTGGGAAAATTGGACAGCCACATGCAAAAGAATGAAAGTAGACCATCTTCTATCACCACACACAAAAATCAACTCAAAATGGATTAAGGACCTGAAACTATAAAACTAGAAGAAAATATAGGCAGTACATGAATTGACATCAGTCATAAAGGGATCCTTTCGGATTCCATGTCTACTCAGACAAGGGAAACAAAAGAAAAAATAAACAAGTGGGATTTCGTCAGATTACAGAGCTTCTACAAGGCAAATGAAACCAAGATCAAAATGAATAGACAACCCACAAGGTGGGAGAAAATATTCACAAATCATATATCTGACAAGGGATTAATCTCCATAACATATAAAGGACTCACACAATTGAACAACAAAAAAACAACCCAATCAAAAAATGGGCAGAGGATATGAACAGACATTTTTCCAAGGAAGATATACAGATGGCCAACAGACACATGAAAAGATGTTCAGCATCACTAATCATCAGGGAAATGCAAATCAAAACTATGCTAAGATATCACCTTACACCCGTTAGAATGGCTATAATCACCAAGACAAAAAACAACACATGTTGGAGAGGTTCTGGAGAAATGGGAACCCTAATTCACTGCTGGTAGGAATGCAAACTGCTGCAGCCTCTATGGAAAACAGTATGGAGAGTCCTCAAAAAATTAAAAATAGAAATACCTTATGATCCAGCAATCCCACTCTTGGGCATCTACCCAATGACACAAAATCAACCATCCCAAGAGGCTTATGCACCCCTACGTTCATTGCAGCATTATTCACTATAGCCAAGAACTGGAAGCAACCCAAGTGTCCCTCGACTGATGATTGGATAAAGATGTGGTATGTATATAAAATGGAATACTACTCAGCCATAAAAACACAGAATTGTCCCATTTGCAACAACATTGATGGATCTAGAGGGTATTATGTTAAGTGAAATAAGCCAGAGAGAGAAGGACAAATACTGCACAGATCTCACTCATATGTGGAATATAAACGAACACATGGACAGAGAGAACTGGTTGGTGGTTACCAGGGCAAAGGACACGTAGGGGGCAGGCACAAAGGGTGAAGGGATGCATTCATATGGTGATGGACAAATAATAATGTACAACAAAAACCCCACAATGTTATAAGCTATTAAGACATCTGTAAAAAAAAAAGATCTCATAATCAAAGAGGATTACTATAATAAGTGGTTGTCTGATTACAATGATTCAAATTTTAGGTTTCCCTAGTATTTCTAAAGTATATTTATTATTTATCATGTCACAGCATGAATAAAATTATTATATGAAAATTCAAAACAAACTAATCCAATTGATTAGTTTAATTAATTTGTATTAAACACCTTTCTTACTTACCTTTGATATTATGCTAGATATTGGAAATACAAAGTTAAAATAACAGTTGCATTACTTTTTTCCTAGTATGCCCATCCTTAATTCTCCAGGGATTTGTTTTACATTTCACATATAACCTATATTATATTGTCTTTATATACAACTTTTTCTCATTTTGATGTTGATGCAAAAAATAGTGAAAGAAAGAAAAGTAAAAGTAAAATTATTTAATTTGTATATTAAGCAGTTTATGCAAAGGTTAAATAAACTGACAACTGAAACAAATGGCTCAGTCAATTTTCTATGCCTCAAAACTTAAGGAAAATCAAAGTTGGATAGATTGTTCTACTTATATAAGCCCAGGGGCATAGGTCCAGTAAAAGACTGAAACTTATTTATAGGATTATAGAATGCTTCTCTTCCAAGTGGCAACTCAGGGATCCAGGTACTTCCATCTTGTTGGTAAGCCAACAATTTCACATGAATTACCCAAATCAAAATTAGTAAATCTTCCTGTTACATTAAAGAACTATAAAATGAACAAACTCCAAAAATACAGACCTCAAGAAACCTACATTATTATAGCTTTGAATAACCACAAAATGAGATTTATATAAATTCATTAAAATGAAATTACTGTTCAGGAAATATTAGATTTTTAACACTATCTGATAGAATATTTACTTAGTTATTCTACTATGAAAATGTTTATACAGAATATGATAAAACATAAGTCCTACTTTTTAACAAATACTTTTATACTCTTTAACAAATACTTTTATACTTTTTATAAATTAAAATGAATACCTGGAATTCAGCTCTTAGAAATAATTTTATGGATGAATGAACAGTAAGTAAGCAGATAGGAAGTTACCCTATTCAAATATGTAGTCAAAGAGATAAACAAATGAGATGACAGAAAGAAGTCTTAGAACTCTGATCGAAGAGAAGAATTAAAAGAGAAGATTCTGAAGTACCCCTGGTCTGTGGATCAGAAAGATAAAAGGAAAGCTCCTAGAAATTATATACCAGAAATCTTCAGCATAACAAGAATGTAAGCTGAAAAAGATAACTATCGCAAGAACCTCCTAATTCTGAGTTTTTAAAACCGTATAAATCACGGAGCAACAAGAATGAATTAGTCATCCAAGAAACTTTAATGAAAATAATACCTATTAATCAAGAATTAATTTTTAAAGCTTATGAAAGTACTA
Organism: Tapirus indicus; assembly: GCA_031878705.1. Taxonomy (NCBI): domain Eukaryota; kingdom Metazoa; phylum Chordata; class Mammalia; order Perissodactyla; family Tapiridae; genus Tapirus; species Tapirus indicus. The sequence continues at coordinate 34,593,619 of CM062935.1, forward strand.
GTCTTTTCTCCTACCATCTTCCTATCCAAAAATCAAAGCAAATTGAGTTATATTTATTATTGCATTAAAGCTGTTTCTTCTCAAATTTGCCTTGATCTTTGTTTATACCAATCAAATGTCATTTTGTTTCAATAATTAGAGATCACTTTTTAAAGTTACTAACAAAATACCTATTTTATTTGATGCTCATTAATGCTAAATATAACTTAACCTTGATTATTTTCTAAAACTCACAAACAAGATAGATAACTGAATTCATTTAAAATTGAGGCAAAGTTGCATCTAATTATATTTTGCTATTGATTTTACTATTTTAAGTTTCAGTGCCTTAGAGAAAAATCAGCAAAACAATGACATTATGTGCCATTTTAATACAATTTTTGCTGATTAGAAGAGAATATTAGATTTATTTCTATTTCTTATGACACAGTATTCTTATATCATAAAAGGATAAAACATGTAAAATCAGTTGTGAAGAGATATTTACTGAGTTCCTACTATAGATCAGGCATTTGTGAGATGCCAAAGATGAAAGAGTAGACAAGACAAACACAAGTCTTGACTTGGACAAGCTTAAATACAGCAACAGTTCCTATTTTAGAACTACATATCAACTATTAGGAGTAGTATATCACAACAAAGTTTTAATTCAGTTGAAACTGAAACACTGACAATATTTAAAACAAAATGCATAAAAGGTAACATAAAACGAATGAAGGGATTACCCTCATCAATAACAAGACAAAAAGATGTTTAGCTTCCAGTTTGCATTAAAAGCAAAATGTGATGTTTTTCTGAATATTTCATCTTAGGGCACCCTAGTAGTCATTCTCATTCTCTCCTAGGGTACATGTCACTTCTCAACCTGCCCATTCATATAACCAAGCCACCTTCTCTGTAGACAAAAGTCGTACTTCAAAACAGCGCAGAGGCTGAGTGGCAAGATCATTTCTGAGTAAGATAGCAGTTATCGTGCGGAGACTGAAATTTAAATAGATAGTCTTTCTCACATTTTCAGTGTTACTTCCACTTAACAATATAAATAATATTGTTTGCACGAAGTTCAAAAGAACAACTGTGTGAATAAGTGTGAACAACTTTTTAAAGAATGTTTTTTCCTCTGCTAACAACTAAAATAAACGGAATTGACTTTTTTTAATGTTTCAGGTCAATGTGAGAATAAATTGCTGCATTTCCCAAATTATGTTTTACAACCTAATGAAACATTCAGTGAAAACAGGATTCAGAAGTCAAATAAACTGAGTAAACATTGTATATTCTAACACCTTTGGAGCATATGTAGACACTCAGAAGTATTACAATAAAAAAAAAAAAAAAACCTGCTTAACCTTTTTCAAAAGAACCTTTCTAAAACTATTTGACCAAAGATTGAATTTGGGAGTTAATATCCCTTAATGTCCTCTGGAATTACTTTTGAAAGAAACACACTTTGGAATATATTGCATTGTTGGAGAAAGATATTTTACTGGATAAATACAGTTCACGTGATTTATAACAAAATTGGGGGGAGAATTACCTCTTTGTTTTCACTACTCTATAAATTATCCTTGTTTTCTTTTTAATTTCCATGGGATAATTAAAGATGAAAGTATCAAACTCATATCCTAACAATTTTTGTTTCTGAGGAATACTATTCCAAGGACAATATTTTAATACATACTTTAGTATGTTATACTATCAGAGATAATATTTAGTCTATACAGATCAGCTTACTTACGTCTGGGGCTCCTTTTCATTTTGTTGTTTTTGCTGTGGTTGAAGAACGTTATTTACCAGTTCAGTGATCCCACTAAAGGGAAACCACCTGTTTAAATAAGCAAATAATGTGACTGAATAACCAAATGAATAACAATGTAGGTCAAATGCTTTCTTATCCATAATAATAAAAATACACAGGCACAAAAGCTACAGCCAATGGAAATGTGAGCTCCAATTATCATCCAGGCAGTTAGAATGTAGGGAAACTAAATTTGAACACTTAACCAGTCCACAAGCAGGCAGCAAAAAACTACATCCAGTCAGTTATGTGGATGAAGTAAGAAGCTGCAGGCAGCTCTCTTACAAGCCAGAGAGTCAGAAAGCAGAAGACACACTAGCTGCAGCCTAGCCAGTATTAGTTTAAGCTAATACCATCCGAGGTGCAGAAAGCAGAATGTGGCAAAGGTACAGAAGTCAAGCCTACTGCACTCTTAATACATTTACTTACTGTGTCAGTTGTGGTTTATGTTCTTCTTTGACCCTAAAAAGATAAGTTTGCACAACTGAGTGCACTGTACTAGGAATAAATTTCTATCTACAGATTTGTGGTCATATAAAAACAAAAAATGAGGTTTATTACATAGAAAAGCTTAGTGCTTGCTATATATTGGAATTATACATTTGAATTAATTTGACATGAAAAAAGAAGTTAAATCATTCGTTCTTTTCTTTTCTTTTGGTGAGGAAGATTGGCTCTAAGCTAACATCTGTTGCCAATCCTCCTCTTTTTGCTTGAGGAAGATTGGCCCTGAGCTAACATCTGTGCCAATCCTCCACTATTTTGTATTTTTATGAGTGGTGTGTAGGTCCACACCCGGGATCCAAACCCATGAACCCCAGGCCACTGAAGCAGAGCACGTGAACTTAACCACTATGCCACCAGGCCAGCCCCAGAATCATTTATTCTTAATAGAGGACTGATATTAAAACTCTACTGCTGTTCTAATGATTCCAGATTTAGTCAAGTTTTCTGATATTTTTATTGATATTGAAGTTTTTAAAATAATTATTTTAAAGTACTATATTAAACAGTTACATTTGGTTTACTGAAGATAAATTTCTTTTTTTAATTTCTTCCTTAATATAAACTGAAGTAAATACATAAATGTTTTAAGTAAAAGTTTTATAAATGTATTTTAAAAGCCTTACAAATGAATTCATTTACTGCTTAAAGGAGCAGATAAAGGATTTGGAGGGTTATGTATCCAATATGCCTAAAAATAGCTACTAAAATTACTGTGTATATTAAATTTAAAATATTCATAAGCTAAAGTAAATTATTCATATAACTATAACAGACTAAAAATGCATTTAAACTATAATCAACTTAGTGCTTCACTGAAATAGCACTAGATATTTTAAAAGTAGAGAAGGATTGTACACAAGGGTAGTGATGCCTCTGAAATTTGGCTTCCCACACTTTGCCTAGGACTGGTCCTGAGAGATAAACCTGTGATTCAATGAGCAGTTGACAAGCTTTTATTTTCCCAAAGAAAAGCTAGAATTGGTAATTAAAATTAGTCACCAAAATCTAGAACTTTCATTAGGAAATTATATCAACACTGTAAATTAAATTCTCTTTAGATCAAATTGATTTCCTTTTCCAGTGTGTTCCTATTTTTAATGATATAAGCAATAAATGAAAAGGTATACCCTTATACATTTTTGTGTCCCAATGAATAAACATAATTGGTAATTATATATCTCTATATTAACCAAAAAAAAAATCCTGTTGTTTCTGCATAAACTTCAAAAAGTATAATAGTTTTATCCTAGAGCTAAAGTCACATCATTTAGTATTTAAATATAGTCATGTAATAGATTAATAATAAAAGATTGTATTTAGCACCAAATATCATATAAACAAACACAAGCAAACTATAGTGACATCAGATTCTACCTAGAAGACTTATCACTATATTCCTTTGAGAATAAGACAAAAATCTCTTAACATTTTAGAACAAAACAGATTCCATATAGATAATGACAAAGAAAGATTACCATACCAGCTCGTCAAAATGGAGAACAATTCAAGATAACCCTTCACCAAATAATATGTATGTTAAAAACAACAAATATTGAAATAAATATATAAATCAGGAGAAGATATTTGTTATAGAATCTGGCTGATACTCTGCAAGGAATCATGTTGCTCTTAATTTGTGACAAAAGATTTTATCATAAACAAATTGATATTAGTTTACAAATCAGTTTCTAATTTCAAAATCTTTACTTGAAAAGATCAATAGACATAAAAATTTAAATAACCAATTCTGGAATTATTTCTGGGCTTTGTGAAATTTCTATATATAAAATATACAATCATTTGCATCAGCTTCCCAAATAAAATATATATCACAATAGGGCAGTATAAATATTTACCCTGTCTTTAAATACAATCAAAATACAAAATTATTCTCCTTTTTTCCAATATTTTAGATAAAATTAAACCTCAAAGTATCTGATCATATTAAAATTCATGTTGAGATAATATAAGAACTGGTAATATAAAAAGCAATTATATCATCTATTTCTTTAACAATACACTGACATTACTGACAACGAATTCCTACATCCCTGCATTCCAGAAAACTGTCTGAGGGGCTTCCAGTTTCCAGTCTAATACATAAAGAGCTTGGAAAATATCACTCCCAGCCTTTCAAGAAAAAAAGCTCAACAGACTAAAAATCAACAACTCTTCTCAGAGCCATCAAAAAATTTCCAGGCAAACTGCTGCCCTGAAAACTAGACAAACAGACAAGCAGATACAGAATATCAGTTTACCAAGAGTACAGGCCCAAGAGCAGAAGCCTACACCTGGAGCCAGTACTGCAGGAATACTTTTGACTATAACTGACCAATCACTGAAGACTCAGTGTGGACTGGATTGAGAGTTTAAAATTCCAAGGGGTCCCAGTCTTAGGCACACCACCACACTTCCATAAAGTTTACCTCCAGCAGCCTTACTATGCTTACTGTGAAGATAGGGGAAAATCTCCTCCTGCATCCAGCAGAAGGAAGGGAAAGTAACCATTTTGAAACACTCCCAAAGCTCTCTACTCTCCTTAATAATCATAAAGTCAAGGGAAAATATTTTACCCAACCAACTAGAGCCTAACCAACTGAGGTTTTACCAAAACAAAACAAGCCTGAGGAAGGCAAATACCCAATTACATCCCCCTCTAGCCTTCAACATGGGGGAAGGAAAATACCCAACTCAGGCTCACTAAAAGACAGAGAGAGACCTCATTATAGGACTACTGAATGCTTCTACTGTATCAACACCTTACCACCAAATTAGTAGCATTCCTGAATAACAACAGGGGATGTTACAACTAAAAGAACTGCAAACTTTAGAAACTATTTAGTAAGGAGTCTAGGGAAACACAAAACAGAAAGGAAGTCAAAAGTAAAGACAATAGAAGAGAGGATTCTGGAAACATGACAGAGTAGAAAGCAACAGAAATCGGTCTCTCCACCTAGACAACAATGGCAGATTCTGTCTGATGTAACCATTTTGGAAATATGGACTCTATTGAAGGCATTCAACTTCAGCTGTGAGCAGAGTAACAGCTACCCATCCCCCACGCCCCAGCCACACGGCAGGTAGCTGTGCACCTGTTCCTGGAGCAACTTGCACACAGCTTGCAAGAACAGGGTAGGTAAAAAGGATCCTGTCCTCCAAATATCAGAGATCTGTGCTCTGATAGCTGATAAATGCTTCTCCTCTCAGTGGTGCAGACAAACAGGTGGATGGTCTTTGTTGTTGCAACTGTCCCCATTGTTGGAAGCCCCTCCCACTATGGTTAAAGTAACTTCCAGGATATTTAAAGGGGCAGCACATTTCCCCTGCTTTGTTTTTCAACTTTTTCCCTTTTGGGAGCCAGACATTAAAAACTAAAACACTCAAAAGGAACAGCATATACAGGAGAAAATAGAAAGTCACCACACATGCCCAGGGAAAGGCACAGGCTCAGAAAAGACCTGAAATGACCTTAAGTTTGTAATACAGGCTAATTCTCAGCAAGGAAACAGACTACAATAAAAATAAATAAATAAAAACAATAACAGAAAACGACAAAACCTGGTGAAAGGAGAGAGTCTGATTTCCAGAGCTACTGCATTATTAGATTCAAATGTCCAGTTTTAAACAAAAAGTCACAAGGCATACAGAGAAATAGGAAAGTATGGACCTTCAAAGGATCAACAAAAACAGTCTCAAAAAAGACTGATGGCATATCTACTACACAAAAACTTTACAAAAACATTGTAAATATACTCAAAGAACTAAAGGAAGATGTAGAGAAAGTCAGGAAAACCATGGGTGAACAAAATGGCAATATCAACAAAGAGAGAAAAAACTAAAAAGAAACCAAAAAGTAATTCTGGAACTGAAAGTACAATAACTGACATGAAAAATTCACTAGAGGGATTCAAAGGTAAATTTGAGGAGGGAGAAGAAAGAATCAACAAACTTAAAGATGAAACCATGGAAATTATTGAATCTGAAGAACAGAAAGAAAAAAGATTGAAGAAAAGTGAACAGAATCTAAGCTACCTGTGGGACACCATCAAGCGGACTAACATAGGCTTGAAGTGGGAATTCTAGAATGAGAAGAGAAAGAGAGAAAGAAAGAGGCAGAGAGAATATTGGAAGAAATAATGGCTGAAAACTTCTAAAATTTGATGAGAGACATTAATAAAAACATTCAAGAAGATCAACAAACTCCAAGTAAGATGAAATTAAAAAGACCCAAACCAAGACACAATAAACCAGATGGAACAAACATACACAGAATACTCTACCCAACAAGAACAGCATACACATTCTTCTCAAGTGCACATAGGATATTTTTCAGGAAAGACCATATGTTAGGCCACAAATTAAGTCTCAATAGATTTTAAAATATAAAAATCATATAAAGTATCTTCTCTGACCACAAGATGAAGTGAGAAATCAATAACAGAAGGAAAACTGGAAATTCACAAATTTGTAGAAATTAAATAACACACTCTTTAAAAAACAATGGATCAAAGAAGAAAATACAAAGGAAAATTAGAAAATACTCAGAGACAAATAAAAACAAAAAAGCAATCTACCAAAACTTATGGGATGCAGCTAAAGCAGTGCTAAGCAAGAAATTTATAGCTACAAATACTTACATAAAAAACAACAAAGATAAGGCCGACCCAGCGGTGTAGCAGTTAAGTTCGCATGCTCCACTTCTGGTGGCCCAGGGTTCACAGGTTCGGATCCCGAGCGCAAACTGACACACCGCTTGTCAAGCCATGCTCTGGTGGCATCCCATATAAAGTAAAGGAAGACAGGCATGGATGTTAGCCCAGAGCCAATCTTCCTCAGCAAAAAGAGGAGGATTGGCAATGGATGTTAGCTCAGGGCTAGTCTTCCTCACAAAAAAAAAACCCAAACATCTCAAATCAACAACCTAACCTTACAACGTAGGAAACTAGAAAAAGAAAAACAAATTAACTCAAAGCAACCAGAAGGATGGACACAATAAAGATTAGAGCAGAGATAAATGAAATAGAGAACAGAAAAACAACAGAGAAAATCAATGAAACTAAAAGTTGGTTCTTTGAAAAGATCAACAAAATTGACAAACCTTTACTTAAGTGAATTAAGGAAAAAGAAGAAAACTCTAATTACTAAAATCATAAATGAAAGTGGAGACATTACTACTGTTCTACAGAAATAAAAAGGAATATAAGAATACTACTAACAATTGTATGTGAACAAATTGGACAACCGAGATTAAATGGAAAAATTCCTAAAAATATATAACCTACCAAGAAATCATGAAGAAATAGAAAATCTGAATAGACCTATAACTAGTAAGGAGAGTGAATCATTAATCAAAAATCTCCTGAGAAAGAAAAGCCCTGGACCTGATGCCTTCACTGGTGAATTCTACCAAACATTTCAATACGAACTAATACCAACCCTTCTTTAACTTTCCAAAAATTCAACAGGAAGAAACACTTCCTAATTCATTCTTTGAGGGCACCATTACCATACTATACCATACCATACCAAAGCCAGGCAAACACACTACAAGAAAAGAAAACTACAGACCAATATCCAAATACCCAAAGCAATCTACAGATTCAATGCAATCCCTGTCAAAAGCCAAATGATGTTTTTTGCAGAAATACAAAAACCCATCCTAAATTCATATGAAATATCAAGGGACCCTGAAGAGCCAAGATAATCTTGAAAAAGAAGAACAAAGCCAGAGGACTCACAGTTCCTGATTTCAAAACTTACTGCAAAGCTACAGTAATCAGTGTAGTACTGGCATAAAGACAGACATAGACCAATAGGATAGAAGAGAAAGCCCAGAAATAAACCCTCACATATAGCCAAATGGTTTTTAACAAGGGTGCCAAGATCATTCCATCAGGAAAGGACAGTTTTTCAAGAAATGGTGTGGGAAAACTGGATATCCACATGCAAAAGAATGAAGTTGGACCCTTACTTAACACCACATGCAAAAATTAACTCAAAATCAATCAAAGACCTAAATTTAAAACCTAAAACTACAAAAACGCTGCAAACATTGGACTTGACAATGATTTCTTGGACATGACATCAAAGAACCAAGCAACAAAGGAAAAAAATAGACAAATTGAACATCACAAAAATTTAAAAATTTTGTGCAGGGGCCAGCCCAGTGTCATGGCAGTTGGGTTCGCGTGCTCCACTTCGGTGGCCCAGGGTTCATGGGTTTGGATCCTGGGCACGGATCAGTGTGCCACTTGTCAGGCCATGCTGTGGCAGCATCCCATATAAAGTGGAGGAGGATGGGCATGGATGTTGGCCCAAAAGAGGAAGATTGGCAATGGATGTTAGCTCAGGGCTAGTCTTCCTCACACACACACACAAAACAAACATATTTTGAGCATCAAAAGACACTATTAACAGAGTAAAAAGGTATCCCATAGAATGGGAGAAAATATTTGCAAATCATTTATCTGATAAGTGATTAATATCCAGAATATATAGAGAACTCCTAAAACTTAACCATTCAAAAATGGGCAAAGGACTTGAATAGACATTTCCCCAAATAAGATATACAAATGGCCAATAAGCACATGAAAACATGCTCAACCTCACTAATCATTAGGGAAATGCAAATCAAAACCACTGTGAGATACCACCTCACATCTATTAGGATGGCTACTATCAAAAACCAGAAAATAACAAGCGTTGGTGAGGATGTGGAGAAATTGGAACCCTTGTGCATTACTGATGGGAATGCAAAATGGTATAGTCACTGTGGAAGACAGTCTGGCAATTCCCCAAAAAATTAAAAATTACCATATGATGCATCAATTCCACTTCTGGGTATATAGCCAAAAAAACTGAAAGCAGGGCCTTGAGGAGATATTTGTACACAAATGTTCACAGCTGCATTATTCACAATGCCTACAACGTAGACACACCCCAAGCATCCATCAGTGGATGAATGGTAAGCGCAATGTGGTATATACATATAAGTGAATACTATGCAGCCTTAAAAAGGAGGGAAATTCTGACATACGCTACAACGTGGATGAAACTTAAGGACATTATGCTAAGTGAAATAAGCCTGTCACAAAAAGACAGACACTGCATGATTCCACCTCTATGATGTACTTAGGGTAGTTGAAATCATTGAGACAGAAAGTAGAATGGTGGTTGCCAGGTGCTGAAAGGGGGAAATAGGGTGTTATTATTTAAGGGGTATTACAGTTGCAGTTTTACAACATGAAAAACATTCTTGAGATGGACAGTAGTAATGATGGCACATTATGAATGTATCTAATATCACTGAACCGTATTTACACTTAAAAGTAGTTAAGATGGTACATTTTATGTTTATTTTATCACAATAAAAAAATTTTTTAATGTAAGGACAGTAAAGGAAATTTTAGCCTCTGACACCACAGCTACATCAAACAATAAATACGGCCTAACTCTTAGTCAGATTAATATAAAACTTGACACTAAAGGACTATCTCCCTACATTCCTTCAATCCAATAAACCTTGTCTAGCTTTTAACAAAAAACACAAGGCACTCTAAAAGCCAAGAAAAAACACAGTCTGAAGAGACAAACCATGCATTAGAACCAGACTCAGATACAGCAGAGATTTTAGGGTTATCTGATTAGGAAAAATAACTGTAGTTAATATATTAAGGGCTTTAAAGGAAAAAGTGAACACCATGCAAGAACAGATGGATAGTATGAGCAGAGAGATAGAAAGTTTAAAAAAGAATGAAAAAGAAATGCTAAAAATCAATAACACTGCAATGGAAATAAAGAATGCCTTTGATAGATATTCAGCCAAGGAAAGAATCAGTGAGCTTGAAGATATGTCAATAAAATCTTCCAAAAATGAAAAGCAAAGAGAGAAAAGAAAGAAAAAGATGGAACAGAATGTCCAAGAACTGTGGGACATTTACAAAAAGATATAACATAAGTGTAATAGGAATCCCAGAAGAAGAAGAAAGAGAGAAATGAATAGGAGAAATATTTTAAGTAATAATGCCTGAGCATTTTCCAAAATTAGTGACAGACACCAAATCACAGATCCAGGAAGCACAAGGAACACCAAGTGTGATTAATATAAAAAAATTTACTCCTAGCCAAATACTATTCAAACTGCAGAAAACTAAAGACAAAGAGGAAATTTTGAAATAAGCCAGAAAGAAAACAAACACCTTACCCACAGAGAAACAAATATGAGAATTACATCAAACTTCTCTTCAGAAACTATGCAAGCAAGAAGAAAGTGGAGTGAAATATTTAAAGTGTTGAAAGAAAAAATTCACCAACCTAGAATTCTATATGCAGTAAAATTACTCTCCAAAAGTGGAGGAGAAATAAATACTTTCTCAAACAAACAAAAATTGAAGGAACTTGTCATCAGTAGATCTGCTTTGTAAGGAATGTTAAAAAGAGAGGAGAAAATGATATAGGTTGGAAATTCACATATACATAAAAATAGGAAGAGCATTAGAGAAGGAACAAATGAAGGTAAAATAAAATCTTTTATTTTCTTATTCTTAATTGATCTAACAGATAAGTTTGTCCAAAATAATAATAGTAACATTGTATTTGGTGATTATAGCTTATGGATAAGTGAAATGAATGATAGCAATTTTTAAGGTATAGGAGGAAGGACCTGGGAATACTCTGTTATAAAGCACTTGTACTACTCCTGAGGTGGTAAAGTGTTATCTGAAAGCAGACTTGGATTAGTTGTAAATGTCCATGGCAAACTATTCACCAACCACTAAAAAACATTTTTTTAAAAAGGAAGTATAATTCTTATGCTAAGAAAGCAGAGAAAATGGAATGAAATTATATAAAATGTTGAATTTAAACCAGAGAAGATAGAGAAATAGTAGAAGACAAAAAAAAAAGAAAGAAAGAAAACAAAGACAATAAAATGGAACAGTTACAAATATGGCAGCTATTAAACCAGTTACATCAATAATCACTTTAAATGTGAATGATCTAAACACATCAATTAAAAGGTAGACACTGTCAAAGTAGACTAAAAAAAATAAGAGCCAACAATGTGTTGTCCACAAGAAACTCACTTTAACTATAGAGACACAGATAGATTAAAAGTAAAGGGATGAGGGTGAAAGGGCACATATGTACGGTGATGGATGATAATTAGTCTTTGGGTGGTGAACATGATGTAGTCTACACAGAAATCAAAATATAATGATGCTTACCTGAAATTTATATGATGTTATAAATCAATATTACCTCAATTTAAAAAAAAATGTAAAGGGATAAAGATATATCATCCTAACACTAATAAAAGGAAAGCTAGAATATCTACATTAATTCCAGAACAAGTCAACTTCAGAACAAGTAAAAGATAAAGAGGGGCATTCTATAATGATAAAGGAGTGAATTCCCCCAAGAACACATAACAATCCTTAATGTGTGTGTGCCTAACAACAGTGTCAAAAAATGAAAGGCCAAAATTGATAGACCTGCCACAAGAAACACACAAATCCATTGTTACAGGTAAAGACTCCACACTTCAATCAGTAATTGACAGATCCAGCAAGCAGAAAATCAGTAAGGATATAACTAAAATGAATAGCATCATCAATAAAATGGATCTAATTGACATTCTATAATCCTTCCATCCAATAATAACAGAATACACATTATTCTCAAGCTCACATGGAACATTCCCCAAGACAGACCACATTCTGGGTTGTAACACACTCTTTAACAAATTTAAAAGAATACAAATTATACAGAGTATGCCTTGAGTTCACAATGAAATTAAACTAGAAATCAATAACAGAACTGTAGTGGAAAATCCAAAAATATCTGGAGATTAAACAACACACCACTAAATAACACATGGGTCACAGAAGTCTCAAGAGAAATTTGAAACATTTTGAACTAAGTGAAAATGAAAAACAACCTATCAAAATTTGTGAGATGCAGCTAAATCAGTGCTTAGATGGAAATTTCTAGCACTGGATGCACATATTAGAAAAAAAAATCTAAAATCCATAAACTCAGCTTCCATCTTATGAAACTAGAAAAAGAAGAGCAAATTAAATCTAAAGCAAGCAGAAGAAAGGAAAGAACAAAAATTAGAGCAAAAATCAATGAATTTTAAAACAGGGAATCAACAGACAAAATCAACAAAACCAAAAGCTGCTTCTTTGCAAAGACCAATAAAACAATAAACCCCTAGCTAGACTAGTCAAGAAAAAGAGAAAACAAAAATTACTAATATCAGAAACGAAAGACAGTCTATCACTACTGATTCCATGACATTAAAAAGATCATAAATAAATATTAATAACTCAATGCCCAGAAATTTAATAACTTTGATGAAATGGACCATTTCCTTGAAAGATCCAATCTACAAAAGTTCACACAAGGAGAAATAGATAATCTGAATAGGTCTACATCTATTAAAGAAATTGAAAAAATAGTTGATAACTTTACAAAACATAAATCACCAAGGTCCAGATGGTTCCACTTGTGAATTCTAACAAACATTTAAAGAGGAAATGAGACCAATCCTCTATAATCTCCCAGAAAAGGAACCCAAGGGAACACTTTCTAACTCATTTGCTTAGAGCAGTATCAGCTTAATATGCAAACCAGACAAAGTCATTAAAAGAAATGAAAATTACATACCAATATCTCTCACGAACACAAAGGCAAATATATTCAACAATATATTAGGAAATCAAATCCAACAATGTATAAAACAATTGTACACCATGATCAGGTTGGATTTATCCCAAGTGTGCTTGTTCAATATTCTAAAATCAGTTTGTGTAATCCATCATATCAACAGGCTAAAGAAGAAAAATCATATGATTATATCAATAGGTGCAGAAAAGGCATTTGACAAAATCCAACAACCATACATGATAAAAACTCTCAACACACTAGGAATTGAGGAAATTTCCTCAATCTGATAAACAAAAAACCTGCAGCTAATGTCACACTTATGATAAGAAACTATAACTTTTCCCCGTAAGCTTGGGGAGGAGTTGACTACAAAGAGGCCACACAAGGGAATTTTTAGGGTCTTGAAACTGTTCTGGATGATAACTGTGTTGCTGGATACATGACCATATGCATTTTGTCAAAACCCACAGAACTATATACATCACAAACAGTAAACCTTAATGTACATAAATTTTTAAAAAATCAACCAGAAGGGCAAGGGGAATCCTAGGATGAAATGCAGAATGTGACAAATGAATCCAACTCTGTATGGAAAATGTACAACATAACCTCATTGCCAGAGATGGGGAAAAAAGTTGCTGCCCTAAGTAACATTGGGAAAGGATATTTTAATTGAATAATTGTAAAACTAAAGAAAAAAAAGAACTATACATAGACATTGCACTCTAACTGGTAAATTTGTTTTCACACTGCACAGGTTAGCAATTCTGAAACTATAATACACATATACCAGTGTTGAATAATAATTAAATAAATTGTAGATAATGTGAACCAGTTTTCTCACTGTCAGAGAAAGAATTTTCAAATAAGCAAAAAAGAGGAGGTGAGAATGAACCCTGCCTGTGGTGCTGGATTTAGAGTCAAAGATATTAGTCTGAAGTAATGCATACTTATATATGATACTTGAGAAGATAGATGATAGATTAGATAGATCGGTAAACAGATAGATAGGCAGAAATATAGATAAGTGTTGTTAAGTTAGTATACATACAAATATTTCCTTGTTTTAGGCCTGAAAGGGCCTAAAAACAGTGACATCCCAGTAGCAATGAGCACACCTAGCACCAGATATTTGTTTCTAAATACCATTTTCCAATCAAAGGAATCAAGACTATTTGGAGAAATGGCTGACTTTCCAGCTAGGCAGGAAAAATACAAAATGAACCTAGATTATCTTATAATGCCAGAAAGTGAGGAAGTACTCAAAAAAGATGGAGCATATGAAAAAGATACAAAGCCAACCTGAAAGAGCTCCCAATGGCCAAAGCTAGAACAATTTGAGGACAAAATAAATAATAGTATTGATTATAACCACCTCCAAAAATAAATATCCATGAATCCATACTGATACAAATAAATAGAGAAGGGACATACTTTCCTTACAGAAGAATTCCAAATAATAAACATAAAAGGTATGAGGGAAATAGAAAATCACCACTAGAACATGACAGTAATAATTGCTGTAGATAAGACAGTGGTCAAAACTTACAGAAGAAAGAGGATATTTGCATAGCCTCAAAGTATCTCCCTCAAAATATTTATTAATCACTGTGGTTTTAATATATGTCCACAAATTCTTTGATATTCCTCTATCAAAGTTAGTGGAGTTTAATTCCTCTCCCCTTAAATGGGGACTGTAATTAGTAACTCACTTCTAACCAACCATGTGATCAAAGTTAACCCCTTGATATGATGTGAGATCACTGTGGAATTCTTCCCAAAATTCATAACCCCAGTCTAATCATGAGAAAACATCAAAACAAACCCAAATTGAGGGACATTCTGTAAAATACCTGACCAGCACTACTGAAGGGAATGCAGCAATTTTCTGTACTATCTTTACAACTTGTCTGTCAAGCAAAAAGCACTTCAAAATGAAAATTTGAAAAAAAAAAAACCTTCCCACAAAGAAAACTCCAGACCCATATGGCTTCAATGGTGAATGCTATCAAAAATTTAAAGAATAAATAATACTTATCTTTCACAGATATTTATATTTCACAAAATCACACTTTCCTTCAAAAAATAGAAGGGGAGGGAACACTTTCCATCCCATTTTATGAAGCCAGCGTTATTACTCTGATAGCAAAACTAGAAAAAGTCAATTCAAGAAAAGAAAACTGCTTACTAATATCCCCCATGAAAATAGATGCAAAAATCCTTAATCCATTAGCAAAATGAATTCAACAATATATAAAAAGGATAATACATCATGACTATGGTGGGCTGAATCTACAATGGCCTACAACCTGAAAAGAACAACAAACCAAAAAACATGTACCACCTGAGCAGAGTTTTGAAATAGATAAAATGTGCCAGTTATTGAGTTATTATTTCTCAGCTCCACACCCAACCTACACTTGACTCTCTGACTCTGGTGCTGGACCATTACCCATCACACTTCTGCTTTGCCAGCTGGCTCCACATTAGGCTCTGCCAATGGGAGGTGCTAATGGGAGACTGCAAGGCTGGAGGAGAAAGAAAGAACTTGTTCCTTCCTGTTTTTCATGTGTGCTTTCCTCCTGCTTCATGTTCTTGTGAGCAACATACTGAAGTCAGGTACCTGAGGGTTACTGTAAATATTCAATAAGGTTGCTTTTCGATCTTGTTATGAAAAGAAGTTAATCTTGTTAATTTGCTATTTTCCTGTTTAACCTGAGGGGTTACTCAAGGGTCACAAGGATTTATGAGCTTGTTTTACAGAAGAAAGAATGCCTTCAAGGATCACCCGATAACCAGCCCCAGCTGCCTTGATGCCCAGAAGTGAGATTGCCCAGGGCCTTATCAGGAGTGAAAGAAACACAGATTACCCTTTTGTTTCTCCAAAACTCCTCCTGCCACACCTCTTAGCTCTATAAAACCCCCACCTTCATCTCTTGTTAAGCAGATTTGAGAGAACCCATGCTCCTGCCTTCTCATCTTGGCCAATTCGACTAAACATTTCTCTATCTCCAAGCACTGACGTCTCTGTTTGGCTTACTGCACATCAGGCACACAAACTTGAGATTAAGAGGTTCAGTATCAATACTAGTGACATCTCTTCACCCTGGTAGTAGTAGATCCTCTCCATATCAGTACCAGAATTGCCTCTGCAGTTTTTCCAACATTTGCTGAGGTACCAGCACCAGCTAGTTAGTGCCCCTTTTCAGAGATCCAGCCACATGAGGCCCATCCTCCAAACTTCTAAGCTTTAATAACTCCAACCTCTTCTCTTTATTTCCCCAGTCCTAGAGGTGGAAGCAACTTCCAGCAATTGCTATTTCTGTGATAATTGAGCATTCTCTTTTTGGCTTTTCAATTACATGCAACACTACTTAATTCTTTACATTACTTTTTCTATGTTCCGATTACTGGAGTGGTTTCTGTCTCCTGACTGGGGCATTACTGATACAAAGATTACATTTTTTAAATAACCATGATAAACAACTTAAGGAAAGAAACATGTCAGGAATACAAACCAAAAACAAAAAGAAAAAGATCACATGGAAACATTAGACAAAAATAAAAAACTAACAGCTAAAGAACAAATCAGTTAATTTAAAGTTCAGACTAAGAACTCTCTCAGAAGTTATCAGGAAAGGATAAAAAGAAAGAAAATATAGAAGAAAAATTAAGACTCTGGAGGATAAAAGTAAAGGTAAAATCTTTAGCCAACAGGAATAAGAGAAAAGAGAAAATTTTTCAATGAGGGGAGAAAACATTTGAAGAAATAATAGAGATAAATTTACCAGAACTAAAGATGAAATGCCTCAGATTAAATGGATCTATAGTTTTCCAAACAAATGAGATAAAGAGCTCACACTATGTCAAATTTTAATAAATTTTAAAGAATACAAAAGTCAGGAAAAAATTCCATAAGATTACAGCAAGAAATAACAGATCATCTACAAAGAAAAAACAATCAGACACATCAGATATCTTGAAAACAAGAAGTAAAAAGAGCAACAGTTTTTTAATTATTGAAGAAAATAAATTATAAATTCAGAATATTTAAATCCAAACTGTCATTCAAATGGGAGGGTATAATTAAAATATTCTCAGTTATACAAGATCACAAAAGGGTTGCTACACAAAGACCTCTATTAAAAACAGTGAGTACTTGGAAAAACACGCTTAAATAACAAGAGAATCAAAACCAGGAGATATGGCAAGAAGTATGTGGAGTAAGGGTGATCAAATATCTTAGTAAAATTTATTATTTTCTATTTTGTAAAAACTATCTATTAAAAAAGCAAAAGCATATTTTAAAAAACTAAACTAAAATTCTAGATAATATCAATATTGTGGGCCAGGAAGAAGGGATTTTACATCAAAGGAACATGATGGTATGTTAAGATACTTGTCTTATTAGAGAGATTATGTAGATATTGATATATTTAAGAAGTTAAGAGATGTAAATAGACATGACCATGGGTCTTAGGATAAGGGTAAACACTCTGAGAACAAAACTAGAGTTCAGAAGCACTCCCACAGGCAGCTTCCTAATAAGGTCCACAGGAACCCCACTGGCTTCTCAATGGTGAGTTCAGCAAGCAACAACCATTGGTGGGTTTCCAGTGAGCTCTGAGGGTGTCCATTCAGTTTCCCACAGAATTCAACAGCACTTCCTACAGGTGACTTCCAAGCAGCTTTCCAGCAAGTCAGCCAGTGTGGCAGCCTACTTCCCAGAGTGTTCAACAGTACTCTGCACAAGCAATTTTTTGGTGAATCTCATCAACACCCTAGCAGGCAGTTTCCTGCCAGTAGCCTCCAGTGGAGGGTTTCTTGCCTAAAAATGTGCTGGCCCTTGGTAACCTGCCTACCATCCTCATCCTGCCAGCACTCCAGTGGAAAGCTTCCAACTTGCCAGCCTCAGACGGTGGTTCTCTTCCTACCACAGACAGCAGACCAGCTCTGAACCAAGGTGACCTACCAAATTTCTCTCCATATCCAGTGGGCTACCATATTCCCTCTCCAACAAGTTCTGAATCCCAGCCTGAGGTGGGGCCCTGGCTTCCAAGTTTATCCCTTCCTTGAGTACTCCTTCAGCCCTAGGGTATTCTCTTTTATCCCTCTTGAGCACTTAATTCCTTATAAATAGTTCACTCTTTATATGAAAACTTCCCTGTTGAAATTTTTGTTTATCTCCTGACTGGACCCTGACTGATAAGCTGACCAAATAGAATTGGGGAACAAACAGTTGTTTACCTATATCTGTAAAAGAAACAACAAACGAAGATATAATCATCATACATACATATGTACCCAAGTACATCAAACAACAGACAAACCTGCAGGAATAAACAGAAAAATCTACAATTATAACTGAAAATGTAAACACAGTCATCTCAAAAACTGCTAAAACAAGCAGATGAAAATAGATGGATGATAGAAAGATAAAGAGATAAAGGGATAGAGTGAAAGAGGGAGGGAGAGGTAAAGATAATGATGAAAATAGATGATATGTAGGTAGGTAGGTAGGTAGATAAAACATATACAATATAATTAATAAACCAGAGCTATTATGCTCAAATTATTAGATTAACCAAGAGTGGAGTTATGAATACAAGTATTTGGTTTCATTCTCTCCCAAAAACTCCCCTAAAGAAACAATGATAGTGTTTTATTTGTTTGTTTGTTTGTTTATCAACAAAATGGGTTAGGATCCAATGGTAGCCAAAATTTAGTGAGTTGCAAAGCAGACAGACAAGTGGTAACTGACTCCAGCTGTCCTGAAAAAGCTGAATCCTAAACCAGCAGTGAAGAAAACAAAGAAGCAGACTAACATCATAGAACCCCAGAAGGCTCAAGAATTGGCAATACCAGCTATTTCTAGAAGTAGAGAGTAAAAGTGGGACTCAAAACAAGTTGAAAGTCTCTTTAAGAATGAGATTAGGATTCAGATTCCCTCACTATACTCCATGCCTCTGCCTAACCTCAGCAGAAGCTTGACAGCATCTTCTCTGGAGAGACTAAAACAGAGAATGACTAAACTAGGGGATACCAGGCAGAGATGAGGGCAAGGGCAATGTACTGAACACAGAGAAATTAAGTGAAATCTTATGTAATGAATGTTAAGACTCTAGCTTCTTTCTCCAACATGATCCCCAGAGCACTAGCAGCCAGGCATATGCCCTCTAGCATGAAGTCTGAAAGATTCTGCTCTAGGAAATCTAACTAACTCAAGAGAAAAGAATTGCGCTCCCCCAGGAAGAGGCCACCTATATAACAGACTATGTTATTGTTGGATCTTAGTTGGGAACCAATATCTAAAGAAAGAGGAGGCTAAGGACATTATGAAAAGATACTAAAATAAAACTAAGCCACCAAACATGTGTAGTATCAGAACTACAAAAAAAGAGGCGAAGGGGTGAAGAAAACAGACCACATAATGAAAGACTTCTACTCTCTAATATAAACATAAACATAAATGAAATAATAAGACAGAACAGAGACCAAACACTTTCTCGCTGCCTCCACCTCTACCATCAGTACTTGAAGCTACTACTACCACCTGTCCACATCTATTCAGGATCTCCATTTAATCTCTACTTCAGTCCCTATGGCTTTCTTTCAGTTCCTAAAAGGCCATGCACCTTTCTGCAACAAGATCAATGTAAATATTGGAACACATTCAGGGGGAAATTACGAACATTTCCATTAACAACCACATAATTTCCTACATAATTCCAAATATTTTAACATTTGTACACATCTAAAAATGCACTGATTTATTGCATTTTACTCTCACCAACCAGATCAGTGTTTTAGAAATTATGGCTTCTAAACTCTAGTTGTGTCTACCTTTGCCTATGAGAATGAGACACTATACTTACAAACAATGGAAGAGAACATTTGTCAAACTGTTAGTCAATAAAGTGGTTGTCAATGAATGCTGAAGTCTTTTCCATATTAGAGTTAGTCAACAGATGTTACATAATCAATCTGGATTATATATGTGGCAACTTGTCAATGTCAAATTGTTTTCCCCCTGACACAAAAGATATTCCTTCACTGCCAGATGGCATTTGCCCAGGGAATGCAAGCTTCAATTTTTTCTAAGTTAAATATACATATGACAATAAATCCATAATGGAATGTAAATTCAAGACCAAATTATTTTTAATTCTTCTTTTATAGTAACATGAGCAACTAAATATTGAGTGTATCATTTTAAAACTATAACCTTTTCTTCATATATCTTTTCCCAAATTTCTTTCACTACTCAAGTTTATCATTATCAGTTTGGGGTAAAAATCTATTTCCTAACCATTTTCTGAGGAAAAAGCAATAACAACCTTTTAATGTAAACTCAATTGAAGTTTCAAAGCATTGATTTTACGTAAGACAGCTGATGAAAAGAGAATGCACTCAGGAGAATTTAGACAGACCTAGTTCTTATTTCTTAGCTATGTTACTTGGCATTTATGTGATCGTGAGTGACTTATTTTATTTCACTGAGCCTTTGTTTGTAATTAATAAAATTGTGATAATACTAGACAAAGGATCTTAACAGGTTTAAATAAAATATTTGGAATATGCCTGGCACATAGTGGTTACTCAATAAATGGAAGTGCCGTTTTCAAAACTGAATCTTCTTTTCAAAACTAAATTCAAAAATTTTAAGTATTCCTGCCCTTAAAAATTTTACATTTCATTTCTGTGAATATATTCCCCCAAGGGAGGATAATAGGTGGATGGGAGAAAGATCTGGAAAAGAAACTTTTCATACTTTTCGTTACTTTTGTGTTATATATTTGAAAACAAATGAATAAAATTTAAATAAAAATAGTAAGCCAATGGGGGCCGCACGGTGGCGCAGCGGTTTAGTCCGCGCTTGGCAGCCCGGGGTTCGCCGGTTCGGATCCTGGGCGCCCGCCGACGCACTGCTTGTCAGCCATGCTGTGACGGCGTCCCATATAAAGTGGAGGAAGATGGACACAGATGTTAGCCCAGGGCCAGTCTTCCTCAGCAAAAAAAGAGGAAGATTGGCAACGGATGTTAGCTCAGGGCTGGTCTTCCTCACAAAAAAAAAAAAAATAGTAAGCCAATGGATCCAAAAATATTAATCAAATAAATGTAGCACATAAAGTCCTAACAATTTTATGTAAGTGAGCCCCCTGAAAGCAGGGATTATGTCTTATTCATCTCTGGGGCCCAAGAATTTTGAACATTAGTAGGCACATAGTAAACATGCAAAAATATCAGGAGGAATGGATGCATGGTTGAGACTTCTTTGTACATTTTGGTCACATTTATACGGTAGCAAAAATAAGACTGAAAATGGCTCTCTATAGTTTCTAGCTACCTAAATTACATAAAAGAATTTGAGTATAACAACTTAATTGTGCTATCAGGGAAACCAAAAATAATTAATCCCCAAATGACACATTTAATGTCTGTATATAGAGGTACAATCCAAAAAATATGGTGATTTGTCATAGCACCAAACATTTAAAAAAGACTACCATTAATTTCTAGAGGTTTATAGAGAAAAATACATTTCTCAAAAATCTAAAAAATTGCTCGCAAAGAATAGGGTCATTACTTTTTACAACTGAGAAATCCAAGTAAATCATGAAGAATGAAAAACTATCTTTCCACAGTAGAGTACAAGAATTAATAATTCAGAGTGGACAAGGCAACAAAATAGTCCATGTTAGAAGGGTATCTACATCTGATTAAATGAATACACAAAATGATACAAATATATACATTTTGAAATTCCTTGCCATCATCACAGTAAATCATATAGCCTTGGGTCCAGGAGAGATGTTAAGATATTATACAGAAGATTAGCTCTAAGTTTTTTTTTAAATGCATAAGATTAAAAAAAGACAAGCACAGAATATTAATATCAAAATATTATTAGCATTTTTCTTAGAGTGGCAAGATTATGGGCGATTTTATTCTTCCCGCCTCTGTTTTCCAAATTTTCTCTAGTGTAACTATATTTTCTCATAATTAAATATATATAAAATTTTTAAGATACCATCTGGTTTAAAAAAGAGGAAACCATCCAGTGCACCTTATGCTTATATGCAGTTTAAAGATTAAACAATCTTACACATACAGATGTAAAGTCCATTTTCAAAGTCCCCAAGAAAGGGGATTTAAAATTAGCACCACCTGTTTAGAAACAGAACTTGCTAAACAAGTTCTTTCTGCCCACATCACAAACAAGAGAAATAAATCGTATGGATATGTTCTCTGATCTTTTGAAATCTTTTGACAGTTCTCTGTGGGGGGTCATTAGAGAAGAAATGGTGATATAATTCAGTAGACCAATCTTGTTTGAGAAACCTAATTTGTTCTCCTACCTTCTCTTTCTACTATCAAATGGAGCACTGTCCACAGGCAGTTACCCAAGCAGCCAGGTGAACTGCTCTAGTCACTCAGGCATTTGCACATGTCTAAAACACTTTATATCCTTTTATGATAAAATTACTCAAAACGTAAAGAAAGGAAGCAGCAGCAATAAATCATGCTGGCATAGCACAGGTTATTTATTCTGAACAGGATGGCTGACAAAGGAACCTGCTGTCACAACATATGAAAGCACTTAAAATAATCAGGTTTTTCAGAAAAATTTTAAAATGAATAAAGAAAGACACTAAGTGTCTGATTCCTTCCACAAGATACTTTCAAAGAAAACAAGGATGATGAGGGATTTGATCTGATATATTGGAGGTTAATAAAGAAACAACATGATCTCTCAATTTAATTTTTCAGTTTTTATATGGAAGAGTATGGGCTTTGGAGTCAAGCAGACTGAGGTTTGTATATTGGCTCTAATATTCACTACTTGGCCAGTTACTTAACCATTTTATAATCCATTTGTAAAAATGGGAACTAAAATAGCTACCTCATAGAGAGGTAGTTAGGATTAAACAAAGTAATGGATGAAAATTCATGGTGCATGTTTTATTACTCTCAACTTTTCTATATGTTCGGAATATTATAAAAACAGTACAATGAGTGACATATAATGGGCTCTCAATAAATGTTGTTACAGACAGGAGAATTAAACCAGAGAGTTTTTTAGCTTAAAAAAAAAAAGGAAGGGACTGTAAGAGGTCACCAAGTTCAGACTATATCTCCAGGCATATTTATCACATTAAATAAACATCATCTGCTGACTTTCAGCACAAGGGTGTAAGAGGGACTGTTCTCAGTGCCTAAGAGAGGGACTTTTCTCACTTCCTATTTATGAAAATAGGAAAATAATGATCAATTAAATTCAAAATAGCCAAAGTTGATGCTGATTGTAAAATGGAACCTGCTTCTAAGGACCCCTGTAGTTTAAATGGCTAAAACTTACAAAGCCATAGTAATTAAAACAAAACCCATAAAATAGGTAGTATCACAAATCAGTGGGGGAAAAAAATGCATGTTTTGGTTGACGATATCATAGAAACTAACTCACCATAAGGGGAAAGTGCAATTATATCTTTACTTTACACGAGGGGTGGGCAAATTTTTCTGTAAAGGGCCAGATAGTAAATATTTTATGCTTTGCAGGCTATACAGTCTCTGTCGCAACTACTCAACTCTGCCATTTTAGCAGAAAAGCAGCCAGAGGCAATACATAAACAAACGAACATGGCTGTGTTCCAATAAAGCTTTATTTATGACTACCGGAAACTGAATTTCATACAATTTTCACATATCACAAAGTATTATTTAATTTTTTAATCATTTAAAAATATAAAATCATTCTTAGCTCATGGACTGTATAAAAACTAAGCCAGATTTGGGCCATATTTGGACTGTGGGCTGTAGTTTGACAAGCCCTGATTGACACCACTTAAAAAAAAAGGAATGTGAAAGATAAAACTATAAAACTAATGTAAGAAAATAAAGAAAAACATCTCATTGACATCTTGGAGTGAATAAAGATTTTTTATAATCACAATGAAGTAAAAACTTATGCATTTGACTACACTAAAATTAAAGGTGTCTATTTAATGAAGGACACATATGACACTTACCATAACAAGTAGGTAACACACTGCAAGAAGAAATCTGCAACATTAAAGGCATTAAAGTTCTAAACTATACAAAGAATTCTTACAAATCAACAAAAAAAAGAAAAGAAATCCAATTATATTTGAACACTGATTAATGCCATTTATTCTCTGAACAACAGGGGATGATCATGTTTCTGCTTCATTGTTTAACAAGTTTCATTATCAGAAGTTCTTTTCCTTACTCTCACTGTGAAAATTCTTGAAGGAACAATCTAACCTCCAGTGTATACATGTGTATAATATGAATAGTGGATGTCATTCACTTGTGGGATTCTATTCTATTTTAGTACACAAACATCTATGTAGTGATTCACTATGTACCAGACACTGTTCTAAGTAATTCATGAATATTAACTCATTTAATCCTCTTAATTTCTCTAAGCTAGGTAGTATTACTATCCTCATATTAAAGATGAGTCTTATGAGTGGTTTTCATCTTTATACTTATCTGTATTTTCTAATTTTTAAGCAATGCATATCTACACATACATATATACACAAATATAAATAAAATGGTGTACAGAAAAATACTGTGCCCTTTTCAGGAGGAGGAATGTGGAGGGATCAAGAAAAGTAAAGGATTCAAACGCAATGCCTAAAGGCAATATTTTTACTTATTGCAGTGGAACTTGACTTTATACTTTGTCTGACTCTTTTATCTAATTAATATATATTGCCTGCTTTAATTGGCTCTCTCTCTTGTTCATTCTGCTATTAATATACACAATGTTTTTCAGGGAGAAGAGATGGGTATGTAAAGAACTGAAAGGGTTTGTTTGTTTCAGAGCATAATGAAATCTTCTAACTACAAAGCAAAGCTGTCCATCAACAAATATTTTTTAAGCACTTACTATATCAGGCATAGTTCTGGGCACTCAGGATAGAGTAGTAGCCAGGACAGATAATCTGAATAATCTGCCTTCAAAGAGCTCACATTCTAGTTCAAAAGCTACATTCTAAACTAGAACACAGCTAAGACAGATATAAGAAAATGGATTTTGAGCCAGCCCTGATGGACTAGTGGTTAAAGTTCAGCACTCTCACCACTTAGGTGGCCCATGTTTATTTCTCAGTCACAGAACCACACCACCCATCTGTCAGTTGCCATACTGTGGAGGCAGCTCACACAGAAGAACTAGAAGCACTTACTACTACGATATACAACCATGCAGCAGGGCTTTGGGGAGGACAAAAAAAAGAGGAAGATTGGCAACAGATGTTAGCTCAGGGCAAATCTTTCCCCAAAAAAGAAAAAGAAAATGAATTTAAAATAGGACATTTTGCTTTTGTTTGACCTTGTGTTCATATAATAGCGTAAAAGTCAAGGATAGGATTCTTTACATTAACTAACATAGTAGCTTAAAGTTTATAAAATGCTCTCCCATGCATTAATTCGTTTAATCCTCACAACATACAAAGGCAGAATAATTTCTAACAAAGCCTAATTTAACATATTGAGAACTAAAGCTCATATACAGATCTTCCTCAACTTACAGTGGGACTACACCCAATAAACTCATAAACTGAAAATATCGTTAAGTCAAAAACGCATTTAACACACCTAACCTACCAAACATCACACCTTAGCCTAGCCGAACTCAAATGTGCTCAGAACACTTACATTACCCTACAGTGGGGCAAAATCATCTAACATAAAGCCTATTTTATAATAAAGTGTTGAATATCTCAAGTAATCTATCGAATACTCTTCTGAAAGTAAAAAACAGAATGATTATATGGCTACAGAATGGCTGTCAGTGTATCGGTTGTTTACTCTCATGACCACATGGCTGATGGGAAGCTGCAGCTCACTGCCACTGCCCAGCATCACAAGAGAGCATCCTACCACATATCGCTAGCCCAGGAAAGAATCAAAATTTGAAGTACAGTTTCTACTGAATGCTTATCACTTTCACACTATATAAAGTCAAAAAATCGTTAAGTTGAACCATGGTAAGTCAAGAACCATCTGTAGTTTAAATGACATCTTCAAGATCATAGTTTTAATGATAGGTATAATGATCAAAAAAGGAAAATGAGTGAAAATTATCTATACTAATTCAGTTAACATTTACCAAATATGTATTGAGTGTACAAATATTTACTGAGTGAGTAAATTAGTCATTAATTAGACTATTGTTCATATATTTATATTCCTCACTAGGGTATGAACTCCTTGAGAACAGAAACCATATCTTACTCATTTTTGTGACCCAACACAGTGTCTGTCATATAATAAGCATTAAATAAATGTTAAATGAATGAGTGAATTATGAATTTCCCTATATCTTGATACTTTAGACGGTACATCATCAGAAACATAGGTGGTAGATTTAAATTAAATATATGTGTTAACTCTCACGAGGATGTTTCTTTCAGATATTTTTATTAAAGGCATTGCTGAATGTTTAATACGTGAATTTTGATTCATAGATTGAAGATAATCAATTCATAATAAAGCATGATTGTAAAGCTGTCACCCTCTTCTGTTACCAAGTAGTTATAATCATTCACTCCTGTGTAGAAAATTAATAGTGCAGTCATTGAAAAAGAAGCAATACACTAGCAGAAGCCAAGAAAGATAATAATAACAACAACAAAGTACTCGAGGCAAATAAAGAACTGCAACTGCAAAAATGTGGACATCAGCTAAGAATTATTACAATTGTGTAGTATAGCACACAATATACAAAACTACAAACAAGTTTAAAATCATTCCAAATAGCTGTTTCAAATAAAGATGATACAGTTGAATGATTTTAAATAAAGCACATATCAATATAATAATATAAAAAATATTGATGTCCTTTAGTTCATCAAAAAAATAAAAAGAAATTTTCAATTTTACAATAGAGAAGTACTGACTTCACTTACTATAAAATAATGATAATGAACTTAAAATAGAAAATAGTAATCAGTTAAAATCATTTTATTCAGTGTGGAAAAGTAATTATTTATACTTTTTCATGCTTTAAGTTTAGAAAAAGCATACTTTAGGTGGTTTAAATTTTTGCTAATCTAGTGCCTTTCAAAACCTAAATACAACAGCTCCTTTATATAACTGGATACCAAATTTGCAACTCTTCACGGGTACTGGCTCTCCAAAGTTACAGAGAGACTGGATACATACTAACTAGACCCATCTAATAATTTCACAGTCCAGTATTACCCATCTTCTTTGTAATTAATCCAATATTATTGCCAAATTACGTACTTTATATAAGGAATGGAAATGCATTGGGGAAAATAAACATAGTGAGAAAACAAAAGATTAAGCAAGCAAAAAGAAACTATGTCTAATTCCAGACAAGATGGAATAAAAACACACTCCACCCTATTTCTCCTACTAATTATAATTTTAAACTCTCAATAAAATTCAGAAAGCAACTGACAGAAGACACTAAAAGACAAAGAAAAGAAGGCAGACTGGATAGGGACCTTAAGACTCAAGGAAAAACCTCTGAGAGTGAGATCCCCAAGGCCTTTTGTTTGTTTGTTTTGCCTCCTATATATCCTAACATAAGCACTAGAAACCCACAACCCAGAAACACTGACAGGCACAGCCAAAAAGGGTCCCAAGAAAAGCGTGCTATCTCTAGTCAAAGGGCCAGGAAAAGGGCAGTCCAGTAGAACAAACATTTTGACTATACTTGACCTACTCCAGGCAAACAGCATGAAAAAAGACAGACTCCTTCTCTTCCCTACTACAGCTGCAGCAGTTATGAGCTGAGCCCTGTCCTGCATCCCCACCCTAAATAACAAGGCACCATCCACTCCCCGACTGTCAGAACTGTGGGAAGAGCCCCGTCTTCTACCTTCACCCTGTAATAACAAAACAGGCCCTCTCCTCAGCTACAGACTCTGAGAAGAGCCTGTCTTACATCCTTGCCCTTCAATAATGAGCGGTATCCCTTTCTCCTCCCACTGGGTGCTGCATTCACAGAGACTGTAGACAGAGCCTTGTTCTCCACCTACATCATGCAATCATGAGGCAGAGCTCTATTCCCTCCCAATTGGAGAGTGGAGGGAGGATTATTGAGAGGAGAGAGCTGGAGAAAGGGATTTTCTAAATCTGCATATGAAGTCCTGGGCACATCTATGAGCATCTTGTGCATAAAACTGACCAGATCAACATAGCAAAAGCTTTGCGAACTATGGTGTGGAATAACACCAGGTTTTGTATTGGCCTCTGGATAACACATAAGCAAGGCAAACCAGAGAACACTGTAAAGGCTTTGAAAACTAAACGGACATTTTAACCACAAGCCAAAACAGTGGGCCAGGATCTGCGTATTGAACCTAAACGGGCTGAATACATGCTAAGATAAAAACAGGAAGCCGAATCTCATGAATAACATATAAAAGATCCAGGATACAATCAAAAACTAGTTGTCATATTCAGAACTATGAAAATCTCAATTCAAATGAAAAAACACAAACAGATGCCAACACTGAAATGACACAGATGTTGACTAATTCTAAGTATTTTAAAGCAGCTATCATTAAAACGCTACACGAAGCAATTACACTCTTCAAACAAATGAAATCATAGAAAGTCTCAGCAAAGAACTAAAAGACATAAAAAAGAACCAAATGCAAAATTTAGAACTGAAAAATACAATAACCAAAATAAAAAACTCACTGGATGACCTCAACAGCAGAACAAAGATGACAGAGGAAAGAAACAGTAAACTCGAAGATATATCAATACAAATTTAAAAATCTGAAAAACAGACTAAAAAAAGGACCAGAATTTTAGAGACCGGGGGGGGGGGGGGGGGTGGGCGGTGTTCAAAATATCTAACATTCATTCATCAGAGTCCCAGAAAAAGAGGAGAAAGAATACAGGATTGAAAAATGTTTAAAGAAATGTAACCAAAAACTTCCCAAATTGGGAGAAGGATATAAACATATAGATTCAAGAAACTAAATGAACCACTAACAGGATCCTGAAAATCTTAAAAGCATCCAGAGGGAAATGATGCATCACATAGGGTTAATAATCATTTGAACAGGGGAACAATAGTTTGAATGACAGCAAATTTCTCATCAGAAACCACAGAGATCTAAAGTAAATGGCATAACATTTTTGAAACACTGAAAGAACAGAACTGTCAACCCAGAATTCTATATCTAGTGAAAATATCCTTCAGGAGTCAAGGTGAAATAAAAGACATTCCCAAATGAAGAAAAACTAACACAATGTGTCACCAGCATACTTGCTCTAAAAGAATGGCTACAGAAAGTTCTAGAGACAGAAAGGAAATAATAACAGAACAGATACTTGGAACATCAGGAATGAAGAGAGAGCAACAGAAAGAGTAAGTATACAGGTAAATATGATTGATAGACTGTTCTCCCCTTGAGTTCTTTAAATTATGCTTGATGGCTGAAAGAAAAAATTATAACACTGATGCATTTCTCAATGTATGTAAAGGAATATCTATGACAACTATATCATAAAGAGGAAGGATAAAGAAACCCAAAAGATGATAAGGTTTCTATACTCTTAAGTGGTAAAATGTTGATTGAGATAAGTTATATATATATATATATATATATATATATATATATATTCCTAGAAAGCCCACTAAAAAAAAAAAAACCAAAAAAGAGATATGCTCAAAAAACTATAGAAAAAATAAAATGGAACACTATAATATGTTCAAGTAACTCACAAGAGAGCAGGAAAGGAGAAACCAAGGAAAGAAAAACAAAGAGAGCAAATGGAACACAGGCAAAAAAAATCTCAACCTAAACCTCACACCTTATACAAGAACTAACTCAAAAGTCTAATAAATCTAAACGTAGGATGTAAAACTATAAAACTATTAGAAGAAAACAGATGAAAATTTTCCTCAAATGGGGTTAGGCAAAGACCTCTAAGATATGGCATCACATCATGATCCATAAAAAAGGCATGATCCATGAAAGAAAAATCAATAAATTGGACTTTAATGAAATCAAAAACTTTTGCTCTGAAAAACCCTGTTGAGAAGTTAAAAAGACAAGTCATAAACTGGGAGACAAAATTTGTAAATCACATATGCAATAAGAACTTATACACCCAGAATATATAAAGAATTCTCTAAACTCAATAGTGAAAAAAACCAATCTAATTAGAAAATGAGCAAAAGATGGGAACAAATACTTTTCCACAGAGGCTATACGGACGGCAAAAAATCACATGAAAAGATGTTCAATGACATTAGCAATTAAGGAAATGCAGATTAAAGCCACGATGACACATCACTACCTATCTGATAAAATGGCTAAAATAATATACTGACAATATCAAGTGGTAATAAGGATGCAGAGTAACTGGATCTTTCATACATTACTGATGGGAATATAAAAGATACAGCCATTCTGGAAAACACTCTGACAATTTCTTTTTAAAGTTAAACGTACATTTACCATTTGACCCAGCAACCACATTCCTGGGTATTTTTCCTCAAGAAATAAAAACTTATGCACACACACAAAAAACTGTACATGAATGTTCACAGTAGCTATATTTGTAATAGCTAAAAACTGAAAATAATCAAAATATCTTTTTACAAACAAATGGAAAAAAACTGTACTGTATTCATACAATGGAATACTACTCAGCAATAAAAGAAATGAACCATTGATATAAACAATAACCTGGACAGATCTCAAGGACATTATGCTAAATGAAAAAAGCCAATATCAAAAGTTTACATGTCATACGATTCCATTTATATAACACTCTCAAAATGACAAAATTATAGCAATGGAGAACAGATTGGTAGTTGTCAGAGGTTAGGGGAATAGAAGTATGTGACTATAAGGGGGTAGCATGAAAGGAGTCTCTTTGTGGTGATGGGACAGTTCTGCATCCTGACTGAGGTGGTGGTTACATGAATATATAAATGTGATAAAAAATTCCATAGAACTATACGCCAATACAAAAGTGCATGTGAAATCTGAATAAAGTCTGTAGTTTAGTTAATAGTATTGTATCAATATCAATTTCCCTGTTTTGCTAGTGTGCTATAGACATTTAAGATATCATTGGTGGTAACATCAGCAAAAATAGCAGAGTAAGAACCTCCAAAAATTATCTCCTTCATAAAAGCAAGAAGAAAACCAACAAAAAAATGTCAGAATCAACTTTTCCGGGAGTCAGAAAATTAACCAAAGGATTCCAGCAACCATACAGCATCTATTCAAGATAAATGGATGAATCTCAGTAAGAACAGCGAGGTTTGTAGCATTTTGGCTTGCTGTTTTCCTATCCCCCTCTCTTCATTTCCACAGTAGCCTTGAAAATCAACAACCTACAATCACTGTAAAAACAGCACCCTGGCAGCCACCAGAAGGGGCAGAATGGGGTTGGAAGTCCTTCAAAGCTTCATTTCCCAGAGAAATGTCATTATTTGACCTGTCTGGTGGTACTCTGGAAGACCCCACTTGCAAGGCTGTCTTTATTTTACCTGACTTGAAGCTTGCCCAGTGCCAAAAAGCATTTTCCCTGGAGGACTTTGTCAAAAACAATTAGAGGCAATGGATAACAACTGGAGCACAAAATAGACTAACCAAAAAGTTTAAAACGAATGACATGTCCACAGGGCTTTGAAAAGCTCTAACATATTTCTGGGACTCTAGAAAGCCACACACTTGCATAGGACTGTGCCCTTGCTCAGGAAAGACCTGAGAAGGCTCTAAGTTCTCACCTTTAGGTGACCTTTGGGACTCCATACAAGCAGGAAGCG
Organism: Tapirus indicus; assembly: GCA_031878705.1. Lineage (NCBI taxonomy): Eukaryota > Metazoa > Chordata > Mammalia > Perissodactyla > Tapiridae > Tapirus > Tapirus indicus. The sequence goes on from CM062935.1 coordinate 34,625,400, forward strand.
AAGGTGAAGGCAGAGTTGTCAACCTGCTTGGCTGAGTGTTGAAGGCATGCCCCCAACACCCACATGGAGCCCCTTAGCAAACACTGGGGAATTTATTGGTTCCAGGCATTTAAGGAAATCTCTGTCTTATCATTAGCAGACCACTAAGCTAATGAAGTCGAGACTTCAGTGATCATACATGACAAAGAATACAGAATTAGTTCAGAAGTCATTAAAAAAAACAATGATAAATAGCAAAACAAACCTTGGGGAGGGGGGAGAATCTGATTTCCAAAACTGCCACAATATATTATTTAACACGTCCAGTTTTCATCAAAAAATTATGAGATGTAAAGAAACAAGGACATATGGCTCACACACAAGGAAAAAAAGCAATCAATAGAAATTGGTCCTAAAGAAATACAAAATCTAAAAAATATCACTCAACTGAAATACTAGATATATTAATTATATCTAAAATATAAATGTTATTGATTAATATGTGTAATTAATTACATATATAATATAATACTAGATAGATTAATTTAAATCTTTCCACACCTAAGGTCCCTATCATTCAGATAAAGCTCAATGTTCTATTACAGCCAGAATCAGTACCAGAAGACAAGATACCATGAATGCACTGGAAACAAACAAAAAGAATTATGGTATCCTTTTTTTTCTACACTTAAATCAACATTTCACATTCTTTCAGTCACTATATCCCAAGAAAGACATTATATATAATTATGAAAGATTCAAGTAAGATCAATTGATATCTGTGAGGGAATGGGGCTGAAACTGGAAGTCAGATTTTTACAATTCAGTCTGAAAAAAGTGAGACTGAAAGAAGATAACCAAAATCTAAATAACTATTAAAAGAATGAACATAGTAAATAGAAGACAAGGGACTTCTATTCAAGTTTAAGGAAACAAATGGAGAATAAGCATAAAGTATTACCTTATATCACAAGGTTTAAAAGTAACAAATAACAGGCACTGACTGCCTTGTCACAGCTATATCCCGCTGCATGATAATTTTCAGCAAGATAGATCTTGGGTTTTCAAGTAAGAACAAGTTTCTAATCACAAAACACATGTACTCCTCCCTCAAAAATGCGATGAAAAACATAAAAATAAAGATTTTAAAAGGTAACTAATGCCTTGTAAGAAATGTTAGCAATTGGGGGTGGGGGCATATACCTCTTACATTTTAAGACTAGCATTATGAAGGATAACTCTGAGTTCCAATGAATCATTCAAAGATATCATTGTTAAAGACAATATTTTAGGCTCAACAGAGATGGAATTGATCTAACGTGGCAAGTCTTCTGTTTTTCTTATATATTGACCAATTGAGACACATACACACAAATGAGTATTTCCATCTCTGCTTGATGTAAATTGAAAGAAATGAAGAAATTATAACACATGAACAAGTGTGTCTAGCATCCACTCATTCTGTAATTCTAGTCTTCTAATATCATTGAAAAAGCAGTAAGACTCTTGGCTACTACTGCATGACCAAGCCTAAGAGATACAGCTAAGAAGTAAGTTGTCTCCCTGACTGATGCTGACTTCACTAGTGACCTCTGATTCACAGTCATCTTGGTAATAGTGTAAAATTAGGTTTTAGCTCCCTAGATCTCTAAATCCACTGTAAGCTAATTTAAATAACAACAGATGTGCTAATATAAGCCTAGGTTGATGATATGAGCTGTATTAGGACCATCAAAGTGCCACAATAATATTTTAAATTACTACTTTAAAAATTATAGTAAACCTAATGATGCCTTCACTTAGGGAAAGCAGCTTAATGGAGGCAGACTGACATGTCTAGTACCTCATGGCCACTTTTTATGCTCTTCTGTATTTCAGTAAAGAAAAACTCAACAATAGTACCTTTTTCAATTAATCAAAGAAGTATTCTTGGAGCTCACATGAAAATATTTCCTTATATATTACCTTATGTGTCTGCTTTATATGTGTACATTTATTTATGCCTCCACCTATTGCAAAGAGGTATTAAATTGGTTTAAAATAAAAGTACTTTGAAGTGGTTTATAATAAAATTTAATGTAAAGAGTGTAGGCTTTGGGGTCACTTAGTTCTAAGAAAGAAGCCCACCTCCAACACTTTCTAGCTGTGTGAAAAAATTTAACTTAGTTTTATATTTCAAATACAGGTAATAATATTGCCCTTGTGAGGTGGTTGCAAGAAATAAAAATAATACATAGTAAGCGGTATAGCATTGTGTCAAAAATAAAAGAATTGGAAACCAAAAAGACCTAAATTCTTATCCAGTCTCTGCCATTTCTAGGTCACTGGGGCAAGTTATTTAATGTCTCTGAGACTCAGGAATTTTACCATCTTAAAAACAGGGATAATATCTGAGGTTGTTGTGAGAATTAAATGAAATAATGCATGAGAAGTGCTTAGCTCAGTGCCTAGAATATAATAAACAAGAGTTTTATTATGACAACTATTATCCAGGAAGAGTAAAAGATATAAACATAAAAAAAAAGGCAAGAGCTAATTAGTAATTGGATATGAAAGAGAGAAATGTAATAACATATATAGTCCCCCCCAAAAAATAATAATATGCAAGTTCTCCAGTAAAGTCAAAATTTCCCACTCTCTGTTAAGAATTTGTCACAAGGATCTCCATATAAAGAGCAGTGAACAAAATACTAAATAATATCCTTAATAACATTATCCCATAACATGTAGAAATGACACAGCTGTTAATTTTACGGGACTTCAGCAATTTTCAAAAACATAATATTGAATTTGTTTTATGGGAGGTAGAGATATATATATATAGCCTTCTGGTGATCTGTCTTATTATAGAGATCAATTTTGGAAACTTGAGAAGAAAAAAAGTTGCCATAATCACCATGATTTAAGAATACAAGCTCTGGAGTCAGGCACACTAGGTTTATATCCTGATTTCACCACTACCTGTGATACCTTAGACAATTCCTTTCTCTCTCTGAACCTGAGCTTCCTCATTTGCAAAAATGGGAATTAAAAACAATATCTACTTCACAAAGTTGACATTTGAATAAAATGCAGATGATACAGATAGAAAAGTCCTGGTTTACATATTAAGTGCTCACCAAAGGTGGTGGTAGTAGTAGTAGTAGCAGTAGCAGTAGTAGTAGTAGTAGTAGTAGTTGTTGTTGTTGTTTTTAAGAAGAAGAAAATAAGAAGAGGAGAAAGAGAAGAGTTTTAATATGCCTTTGAGACAACTTGCATATCAGCTGTCTCTCCCTAACTTTTGGCAAAAACTGGGAGAACAAAATATTCAAGGCTGAGATGGCGAACTGTAGGTCTTCTGTGTTAATTGAAAGATCAATACATTTTAGCTACCAGATGCATAGAAGGTAAAGATAGTAATTTATTGCAAAAAATTAAAGATCCTATCTTGGATATCCCACTTCTGCACAGAAGCAGGCCATACAGCACATCTATAGTCAAAACCAGGACTTTTTTGAAAAAAGAAGCTCTATCACAAGTTTTAGAACAGATATTTCGTTGAAACCCCAGATTTCTGGACCTTAAACTATGGAAGAGATGCTCTTGGTCTGGAAGATTTTGAGAGTATGGCTTACTGCTGAAAACCATGTTCTATCATAATGGCAAAGAACACTCACACTCAAGCAGGTGACAAATAGTGTCCTAGTACCAGGATGGAGCATAGGGATAAGGTTTTGCTACTAACACTATTTGCTCTTAATTCGTTGGCAACTTGCTGTCACTTGATTTGGTCCTAACACAATACAACTCCCTACTGCATATTTTCTGACAAAAAAAACTCATATCTCAATGAATTCAATTTTTGTAAGATTATGAAGAAGATGAGTTAAGCCTTCAATATCTACACATCTTTCAGTGCGTTCCTCTGAGCCTAGTCACTTCCAACGGTAGCATAGGATCAAAGATGCTGCAACAGAGCTTCAAATGCCCATATGCTGCTGAACACACTTTGGAATCCCAGTATCCACAGTGGCTTCATCAAATTAAGTCCTGAGCCAGGCATCTCAGAGAGAGTAATGTTGTTCTGGCACTCATGCAAAGGTTGTGATAGAATTCAGGGGCTTCTACTAAGTGTATTATAATACACAATAATATCATCTATTATTTTCAATTTACATCTTTGTTCTTAATTGCTAGTTGTACTCCCGCTAAACTAATTTCATGACCCAGAGTTTGAAAAACACTCCTCTACAGTAACCACAAATAGATTATACCTTATGGCCTTAGGCCAAATCCATATCTTCTGAGTTCCTCATGACTTTCAGAATATTCTTAAAGTTTAGGAGAGCAGGTTAAGACTTAAAAATAATCAAACAACATGTGGTGCCTTTATAATCACCTATTATACATGCAGATGTGATAGGCTGTTGGGTCATCCTATCAGTTTCAAATCATTGTAATTCTATGTGTCAAGGAGTGCAAAGGAGAGTAAGTCAGAAGAGGGAGGTTTATTAGTGCTGAAGGCAAGCATAAGCATTGAGCAGAGAAAGGGAAATGAACACTAAGTAGGCAGAGAACCAGGAGGTGTGGGACCTACTGGGCTGACAAAGGAAGCAGAGAATGGAAGATAAACACAGTCAGAGCCAGGAAAACAAATAGAACCTGAAGCAGGAGGCTGAATGGAGCCAGGGCCAGAAGGGAAAGCAGAAACAGGCACACAAGAGGAAACAAGGCCAACAGAAAATAATGTGTTATGCCAGAAAGGAAAAAAGGCTGACAGCATTTGGCTGCCTCATGCATGAGAGCAGAAAGGCATGGAACTGTGCTATTGTGTGTCTTCTCTCAGGCTATCAGAGAACTAGAACTTCATATGCAGCTAAAACTCACTGTAGTTAAAGAAATGTGGTCTTTGTTTATTATGCTCTATTAATTAGCACTTCTTTCCTACCAATAATTTTGACCTATTTTTATTAAAAATGCTTGAGTGAGTAAATAAACATATGTTCTTTACCTATTTGATAATTTTCTACTGCCAGAATTTAGAATCAAATTTAATTTCTGCCACATTTTTTTATAATTCTTTGCAGATCCAAACAGTTTCCTAGTTTCTTTAATACTTTATGCATACAATGCTATGGTGAAAAAATACATTAAAATTCATATTACTAGGAGCTACCTCTTTATTTATCTTTTTATTCTTTACTAATAAAAAATTATTTCCAAGAGAGTTCAATAAATCAGTGATGCATTACTACAAAGTAAGTATCATTTGGCAATACTTAAGCTGTATCTTTGAAAAATGACTGGAGAGTATTTTTTTCTTTTTTTTTGCTTTCTTTTTTTTTTTTAGAAAAGAACAAGAATTAGTAATTATGAAACAATTAAAGGAAAGTTCAAATTGAGATTGGATTTAAATTTATCAGAATGTCAGATATTTACATTTATGAGCAGAACTAATTCGTTGTTGTTAGTACCCTCGCGTGGATTCCAGCTCCTAGCAACCCTGTATACAGCAGAGCAGAACCCTGCCCAGTCTTTTTGTGCCATCCTCTCACCTTCTGGTGCTATATGAGACAATGTTCGACTGCTATTCATAGGGTTTTCAGGGCCAATTTTTTTGGAAGTGGGTGGCCAGGTCCTTCCTCCTAGTCTGTCTTAGTCTGGAAGCTCTACTGAAACCTGTCCACCATGGGTGACCCTGCTGGTATTTGAAATATCAGTGGCATGGTTTTCAGCATCACAGCCACCACAGTAAGACAAGTGACAGATGGGTGGTATGATTCCCGGACCAGCTAGCTGTGCCAGTGAGAGCACCAAATCTTAACCACTACACCACCAGGGCTGGCTACAGCTAACTCACCACCTGGTAATTCACCAAAATCTATTCAATCCAGTTCATCATTAGGCAAGTGTACCACAAAATAAATTTTTTAAAAGGCCCATGTAGTATTTGCTGTCATATTAATTGGTGAACACCTAAATTAATTGGCAAAGTATTATTCACAAATTTCAGTAACAAGCAAGTTAATAGAATTTTTTTAAATACCAATTTAGATAACTAAATATTTCATAAAATAAAATTTATATAGCACTAATAATATCCTCAAGAATTTGGAAACTTAGAAATTGTCCCTAGTCAACTGACTTATTAAGTAGGACATTATAAAAATTTTTACAAAACAAGGTTTTATGTAAAAGAAGAAAAGATATGAAAATAAGTTCAATCAAAAGATAAATTTCAGAACAGCAATTTAGAAAAATCTAAAGGAGTAAAAGGTGCGAGTACCCTGCAATCCAAGAATGTACAAACATGTTCACTGCAATGTGGTTTGTAAAAGAGAAATATTGAAAGTAACCTGTCAGTATGAGATAGGTTACCAAAAACAACAAGAACCTCCAATTATTTTTGTTTGTTTGCATTTGGCTTTTTAATTGAGATATAAATGACATATAACATTGTGAAAGTTTAAGGTGTACAACATGTTGATCTGATACATTTATATATTGCAACATGATTACAACAGTGTTAGCTAACACCTGTATCATGTCACATAATTGTCATTTCTTTTTTGTGGTGAGAACATTTAAGATCCAGTTCTTAGCATCTTTGAAGTATACAACACTGTTGACAATAATCACTATGTTGTGCACTAGATCTCCAGAACTTACTCATCTTCTAGTTGCAAGTTTGTACCCTTTAACATCTCTCCAATTCCCCCACCCCCCAGCCCCAGGTAACCACCATTCTACTCTCTGTTTCTACAAGTTCTGCTTTCTTTAGATTCCACATCTAAGTGATATCATTCAGCATTTGTCTTTCTCTGTCTGACTTATCTCACTTAGCATAATGCCCTCAAGGTCCATCCATGTTATCACAAAAGGTAGGATTTCCTTCTTTCTCATGGCTGAATAATAATCCATTGTGTGTGTGTGTGTGTATATGTGTGTGTGTGTGTGTGTGTGTGTGTACATACCACATCTTCTTTATCCATTTATCCATTGACAAATACATAGATTGTTTTCATATCTTGGCTATTGTGAATAATGCTGCAATAAAAGTGGGAATGCGGATATCTCTTCAATATCCTGTTTTCATGTCCTTTGGATATATATTCAGAAATGGAGTTGCTGGATCATATGGTACACTTCTATTTTTAGTTTTTTGAGGAAGCTCCATACTGTTTTCCATAGTAGCTAAACCAAGTTACATTCCCATCAATAGGGCCTGAGGTTCCCTTTTCTGCATATCCATGCCAACACTTGTAATCTCTTTTCTTTATGATGATAGCCATTCTAACAGGTGTGAGATAATATCTCATTGTGGTTTTGATTCGCATTTCCCTGATGATTAGTGATGTTGAGCTCCTCTTCATGGACGTGTTGGCCATTATGTATGTCTTCTTTGGAAAAATGTCTATTAAGTTCCTCTGTCCATTTTTTAATTGAATTGTTTGTATTTTTGTTATTGAGTTGTATGAGTTCTTTATATATTTTGGATATTAACCCCTCATCCAATATATGGTTTGCAAATATTTTCTCCCATTCCATAGGTTGCCTTTTCATTTTGTTGACTGTTTCTTTTACTGTGCAGAAGCTTTTTAGTTTGATGTATCCTCAACTTCTTATTTTTGCTTTTGTTGCTTGTGCTTTTGGTGTCATATCAAAAAAAATCATTGCCAAAACCAATGTCAAGGAACTGCTTCACTGTGTTTCTTCTATGAGTTTGGAATGTCAGGTCTTTTATTTAAGTCTTTAATCCATTTTAAGTTAATTTTTGTGAGTGGTGTAAGATAGGGGTCCAATTTCATTTTCCTGCTTGTGGTTATCCAGTTTTCCCAGCATCCATTTATTGAAGAGACTATCCTTTCCCTACTGAGTATTCATGGCTCCCTTGTCAAATATTAGTTAACTGTATATGTTGGGGTTTATTTCTGGGCTCTCTATTCTGTGCCATTGACCTACGTGTCTGTTTTTAAGCCAGTACCATACTATTTTAATTACTATACCTTTGTAGTATAGTTTGAATTCAGGAAGTGTGATGCCTCCAGCTTTGTTTTTCTTTCTCAGGATTGCTTTGGCTATTCAGGGTCTCTTGTGGTTTCATACAAATTTTAAGACTGTTCGATTTCTGTGAAAAATGCCATTGAAATTTTGATAGGGATTGCACAGAATCTATAGATGTCTTGGGTAGTGTGGACATTTTAACAATATTAATTCTTCCAATCCATGAACATAGAATATCTTTCCATTTGTGTCTTCTTCAGTTTCATTCAGCAAAATCTCATAGCTTTCAGGGCCAGCCCGGTGGCATGGTGGTTAAGTTTGCACGCTCTGCTTCAGCAGCCCAGGGTTCACAGGTTTGGATTTTTGCATTTATATTCACCAGGGATATTGGTCTATAGTTTTCTTTTCTTAAAGTGTCCTTCTCTGGCTTTGGTATCAGGGTAAAGCTGGCCTCATAAAATGAGTTTAGAAGTGTTCCTTCCTCTTCAATTTTTTGGAAGAGTTTGAGAAGGATTGGTGTTAATTCTTCTTTAAATGTTTGGTAGAATTCATCAGTGAAACTGTCTGGTCCTGGGCTTTTCTGTGTTGGGAGGTTTTTGATTACTGATTCAATCTCCTACTCATTGGTCTTTCAGATTTTCTATTTCTTCATGATTCAAGTCTTGGTAGGTTGTATGTTTCTAGGAATTTATCCATTTCTTCTAGGTTATCCAATTTGTTGGCATTATTCATAGTAGTTTCTTATGATCCTATGTATTTTTTTTGTGTGGTATCAGTTGTAATGTCTCCTCTTTCATTTCTGATTTTGACTCTTCCCTCTTTTTTTCTTAGTCTAGCTAAAGGTTTCCCGATTTGTTTCCCTTTTCAAAAAGCCAGCTCTTGGTTTCATTGAACTTTTCTATTGTCTTTTTGGTTTCTATTTCATATATTTCCACTCTAACTTCGTTATTTCCTTCCTTCTAACTTTGGGCTTAGTTTCTTCTCCTTTTTCCAGTTCCTTGAGGTGTAAAGTTAGGTTGCTTATTTGAGATCTACTTTCTTAGTATATGCATTTATCACTATAAAATTCCCTCTAAGAACTGCTTTTGCAGCATCCCATAAGTTTTGGTGTGTTGTGTTTCCATTTTCATTTGTCTAGAGATATTTTTTGATTTCCTTTTGATTCCTTCTTTGATCCACTGGATGTTCAGGAGTGTGTTGTTTAGTTTCCACATGTTTGTAAATTTTCCAGCTTTCCTGTTGTTGTTGACTTCTAGTTTCACACCATTGTATATCAATCTTCTTCAACTTGCTAAGACTTGTTTTTTTGGCCTACCAGATGATTTATCCTGGATAATGTTCCATGTGCACTTGAGAAGAATGTATATTCTTTTCTTTTTCAGTTTTTTTTTTGAGGAAGATTGGCCCTGAGCTAACATCTGTTGCCAATCTTTCTCCTTTTATGCTTTTTTTCTCCCCAAAGCCCCAGTAGATAGTTGCATGTCATAGTTGTGCATCCTTCTAGTTGCTCTATGTGGGATGTCACCTCAGCATGGCTTGATGAGCAGTACATCGGTCCACACCCAGGATCCGAACCAGCAAAGCCCGGGCTGCCAAAGTGGAGCACATGAACTTAACCACTACACCACCGGGCCAGCCCCAGAACGTATATTCTTATTCTATTGCCATTGGATGGAATGTTCTGTAAGTGTCTGTTAGGTCCATCTGATCTAACATGTAGTTTAAGTCCAATGTTTCCTTATTGATTTTCTTTCTGGATAATCTAGCCACTGTTGAAAGTGGGGTATTGGAGTCCCCTAGTATTATAGTATTGCTGTCTATTTCTCCCTTCGGGTCTGTTAATATTTGCTTTATATATTTAGGTGCTCCTTCTACAACTTTAGGATTCTATTTTTTTTCCTCTTTTTCCTAAACTACAATAGAGGATATCAACATATTGCCAACTTCCTCATTATATCTGACTTCAGAAATTTAGTCAACTCCAAATCTGATATCTCCATTATAGAACTTCCCTAACCTATTCCCTCTTCTTGTTACCCTGATTTAAAAAAAAAAAAAAAATGCTTGTATTTCACCAGAACTGTTAAAAATGCTTGTTAATCAAGCAGACTCTGTACCTCTTTGTAGTGGATGCTGTGGTGCACTGCCCAGATTTCTCTTCAGGACAAAGGCAAGCAATCCCCCATTACTGTCAAAAGTGTTGCCTGCTGACAGCTTACAATGGAATACCTCACCCATAAACTGCCCTCTGTTGAAGGGAGCTGCCTCATCCAAGTTTATAAGCCTGACCCAGAGGCATCCAGATCCAATGACCCAGGGATAAGGATATACAAACGCCCAGCTCTTTTGCCTCAAGTCAAGGCAACCCTGAAGAGCCATTCCACCACTAAACCCCCCCTTGAAATTGGCTAGGTCTTTGTTGCTACTGCATCTCAGTCCAACTTCTCCCTCTCCCTAGTTCTATTTCGCTCACTCCCTCCCTGGTATTACCAAGAGTACTCTGCAATAAACTTCCTGCAGACAAATCTCCATCTCAGAATCTTTTTCCTGGGGAACCCAAGCTAAGATATTCTTTCACTGCTCTCCTCTAGTTATTCTGCCACTGTGCCATCAAAACTGGCTTTTCTGCTTGAATCATATCTATGCTCTTTTCTTCAAAATCATCTTCCAAGAATTTCATTTCACTACTTTGTGTAACTCACTTCCCCTGCCTCCTCATCAGTAAGCATTTAACTCCATAAAGTTGATGGAAAAGAGGTGGTAATTCTCCTACATCAAACATTGATAACTACAAGTCATAGTTACTCGATTTTTTTTTTATTGGAGTACAACATACTTACAGAAAAGTGCACAAATCATATGTGTACAGCTCAGTTAAGTTTTATAGAGTGAATACACCTGTGTAATCAGCACCAAAATCATGAGATTATTACCAGGACTCCAAAAGGCCTCTTTGTGCTCTCAATCAGTAACACTTCTCAAAGTTAACTACTTTGCAGACTTCAATAACTATAGGTTAATTCTGCCTGTTTTTTAACTTTATATAAAGGGAATCATAAAGTATATATTCTATTGTATCTGGTTTCTTTTGTAAACATTACATTTGTGAAAGATTTGTCCATCCTTCTGGGTTTAGTATTAGTTCTTTGATTTGTATTACTGTTTAGTATTCAATTACATGAATATACCACTGTGGATTTATCCATTCTAGTCTCAGTGAACATTTGGGTTGTTTGCAATTTGGAGATTGTGGTAGGCCATCAAAGATGTTCATGTCCTAATCCTCAGAACCTGAGAATCTGATATTTTATGTGGCAAAAGGAACTTTACTGATGTGATTAAGTTAAGGATTTTGAGATGAGAAAATAAACCTAGACCATCCAGGTGGGCCAAAATTAATCATGAGGGTCTTTATAAGAGGGATGCAAGATTCTCAGAGAAGACGGCCATGTGACAACAGAAGCAAGAGGAGAAAAGGCAATGCAATGTGGGGCTACAAGCCAAGGAATGAGGACAGCCTGTAGAAGCTGGAAAGGGATTCTTCTCTAGAGCCTCCATAAGGAAGCAGCCTGACAACACCTTGATTTTGGCTCGGTGAAATCCATTTCAGACTTTTGACCTCAAGAACTATAAGAGAATAAATTTGTGTTGCTTTAAGCCATTAAGGTTGTGGTAATTTGTTACAGCAGTAATAGGAAACTAATACAGGAATATTACAAATAATGTTGCTGTGGACATTCTTGACTTTTCTTTTGGTGTGTACATGCACTCATTTCTTTTGGGTATAGACCTAGGAATGGAATTGCCAGGTCATGGGGTATCACATATCCAGTTTCAGTGTGTATCGCCAGTTTCTCAAAGTGGTGGAATTAATTTAAACTCTCAAAAGCAGCGTATCTGAATTGCAATTATTCCATACCTTGCAACACTTGGTATTGTCATTTTTTTTATTATTATTTTAGCCACACTGGTGGGTACACAGTAGAGTTTTATTGTGGTTTTAATCTGTATTCCCACTGTGACTAGTGATGTTGAGCACTTTTCACATGTTTATTGGCCATTTGTATAACCTCTTTTATCTAGTACTTTCACAAGTATCTTACCCATTTTTAATTGAGTGTTTTGTTGTTTTATTGGCTTGTATGAGTTGTTTACATATTTTGGATGAGTCCATTGTCACATAAATTAGGACATTTTGAAAGTAAAAAAGGAAGCATTCTGGTGGCTGTGCTGGGAATCCCTCCTTGTAAGAACCTGTGATAGCTACAATGCTGATATTGTGATTTGTTATCATAAGCATTCAATGTAGTATGGCTGAAAGTCTACATTAAAAGGTGCTTCACAGCAGGGGCTAAAAAATTCTTCTATCTCCTTTGTATCTTCTGCAGATCCTAAGCACTAAGTATACATTTAGTGTACACTAAATACACATTTAAATGAAACAGGCCCATAAGGTAAACAGAATTCATTTATCTTTCAAAGTAATGACTTCCTGGTAACCAGCCAGTTACAATTACCAAAGCTCAAGCAAATGTATACCAGCCAAGTACCAGGGAGTCCCCAGAACCAGGCAGGACCAAGAGGCATATTTTTACAGGGTAATCAAAGACATCTTAGAAGGAGAGAATGAAATTGCAGTGATGCTCACACTGTAGACAGAGAATGACATTATCACAGTAGTTACATATCAAAGGAATAAAATGAAGAAATAGGAAAATGAATCTCTAGAAATAGGAACAAGTCAACCATAATAAACTAGGGCAAGGAGTTCAGGATAAGGCTATGAATAATATTAGGCTGAGAGATACCTGTATTTATGTGACAAAGTCATAGTGGAAAGTACTTGAAGAAAGATTGGTGTAGGGAACTATTGTCTGAAGATTCACTGCTGTAAAAAGAATAACAAAAGCACTCCACACCAGAATTATTATGGTTTTTAAAAATACTTTTTGTTCAAGTATCTTTTTATTTAATAAATTGGAGAAGCATAGGGCAAATAGGATATCCAAATTTTCTTTGAATAGCATCCAAAAAGTGTTGTCTCTTAGATAGTTCTAAATAGGTTACAATACAAGTTAGCAATTCACCTCACAAAAGAATGAAGCCTACATATAATAACCAGATGAAAGATTTTTTGATAGGGAAAAACAGCCAAACAGTTTATTGCAGTCAATGGCCAAGTGAGGAAAATTATGGGAAAAATACAGAAACCTGAAATAAGTAAACATAGTATTGACATACCAGTGAAAACAATACAAATATCTACAATCCAGTCTGTTTAAAGCAAAATTCTATCTTAACCACTAAGATTATTCTAGTCATTTGCTTTAACAAGCTTTGTCTTATCTGGATGAATTTCAATATTTTTTTTTAAAGAAGACTAAATAATATTTTGTAAAGTACCTTTTGTCATTATTTTATCTGCTTAATTTTCCTTTTTTCCATCTAAAACTTTTTACGATTATTATAAATCAAATTGTTTTTAACATATAGATAGCTTAAGCATTTCAAAACTGTCCAAAGTGATTTATTTTAAAAAGTTCATTAGTCTAAGATTTTCAAAATTTACTCAAACAATATGCTACTAGCAAATGGTCTTACCTAAAAGAAACACAACACATTTAAGTAGTCTATAATCAAAACTAATGATACTGTTAGCCTCTGACAGTTGCCACTGAGCTTTCAATGTTTAATATGGAACTCCGTTGCTAAGCAGCATGGTCAACAAAATGTTTGTTTAGTGGACATATGTGGTTTTTTATATGCTGAAGATCACTTTCTTTAGGGAATCACCCTTCCCCATGCTACATGGTTCTAATAAGGCTGCCAATGGGGCCAGGTAGATAAGTCAGCTCTGAGTAAACATGGTGTCATTATTTTTCTGAACAGAGTAATTGATCTGAGAATGGGCATGGGACTGAAGCAAAGATAATAAGAATTCTTCCCTGGATCGATACTAGGCAGACAGTATAGCATAGTGGTAACACAGAGTCTGCCTGGATTTTAATTCTTGGTTCTATCACTAACTAGCTGAATGATTAAGCAAGTTACTTAATTAGTCTGCCTCTTAATTTCCTCATCTTTAAAAAGTAGCTACTAATAATACCTTCCTCATAGAGCTATTATGAAGATTAAATACAGTAAAACACATAAAGAACTTAGCATAGTAACTGGCATATAAAAAGCATTAAATAAATTTTAATATTAGCTATTAATATCATTATTATTACTATTGCTATTGCTTTTGTTATTGGTGTAATAAATACATGATGATATTGCTAACTTTGGACAATGTGGCCTGTCCCTGTCAGTTGCAGAGCAGATAGAAAAAAATTTTGAAGCCAATAAAAGAAGCAGAACTAAGAGAATAGAGAAGAGTCCTAAAGACTTTCTTTGAGACCCTGAATCCAGTCATCTACTGGACTTCCCAGTTGTATAAGCCAATAATTTTTTTTTCCTTGAGCTAATTTAAGTTGAGATTTTTAATCAAAGAAGAAAGTACTGACTAGTAACATCTTATATCTAGAAATCACGAAGTGAATGAAAATGTATACACACATACATCAAACAGTTGGGTTTTCATTACTTGTTGCTGCAGTAGCCACACACCCCCACAGAAAAGGAAAGCAGCTTTATTATATATACCCAGAATATAACTCTATCGGGTGGTAATATCTGTTGCCTTAGAATCCTTGGTCCAATCTTCAAATTAATATCCTGTTTTCATTAATGTCCTGTTACAGTATTTTCAGGAAACTTCAAGCAGACTGGTGTGGTAAGATAGGAAAAGGGGAATGCAGATGAGGTTGGAAAGGTAAATCAATCAGATTATCATGGACTTTGTATGTCATATTGAGGAATTTGAAATTTATTCTGTTGAAAATAAGGATGCATGTTTTTAAGAAGATTAGTGACATTCATTTATTCATTCACCAATTACTTACTGAGTACCTACTATGTGACAGGCACTATATTAGAACATATATATATACATGAGAGCTGCTTTAGTGGAATTTATAATATAGTAATCAGGTCTGTGTTCTTTCAAGATAACATTGATGACAGATAAGAATGGATAAGAAAAATGGATTAAGAGTAGATACAGAGAGGGGCCGCCCGGTGGCGCAGCGGTTTAGTCCGCGCTTGGCAGCCCGGGGTTTGCGAGTTCGGATCCCGGGCGCCCGCCGACGCACTGCCTGTCAGCCATGCCGTGGTGGCGTCCCATATAAAGTGGAGGAAGATGGGCACGGATGTTAGCCCAGGGCCAGTCTTCCTCAGCAAAAAGGGGAGGATTGGCAACAGATGTTAGCTCAGGGCTGGTCTTCCCCACAAAAAAAAAAAAAAAAAAAGAGTAGATACAGAGAGGGGCCGGCCCAGTGACATACTGGTTAAGTTTGTGTGCTCTGTTTCAGCAGCCTGGGGTTCGCAGATTCGAATCCCAGGCACAGACCAAAGCACCGCTCATCAAGCCATGCTGTGGGAACATCCCATATACAAAATAGAGGAAGATGGGCACAGATGTTAGCTCAAGGCCAATCTTCTTCACCAAAAAAAAAAAAAAGAATAGATACAGATAGATTTTAAAAAAAGGAAAAATTAGAAGTAGACCAATTAGTCACAAGGACAGTAGGAGTGCAGTCAAAAATGACTCAAAAATATCAATTTTGAGCAATTGATATTAGAAAAACAATAAAAAGAAATAGCTTTTGTCAATAAATACTATGAGCTTGATTGGGAAATTTTGAGTATAAGTTCTTCCTGCTAGAAGGTAAGCCCCATGAAAGTTCCAATCATTATTTAAACCCAGCATCTAGAATACTGTCTGGCACTTAGTAGGTGCTCAATAAATGTTTTATTTTTGAATAAGGTATCTTTAAGATTTATAGGTAGAAACATAAATTCAATAATGAATTTATTGATAACTATTGTGTGTCAAGTACTGTACTAATAAATAAAACACAATTCCTTGCCCTTAAGGAACTCATAGTCTGCTAGAGTATTCTTAACCTTTTCTATCTCCCGACAAATTTGCACTCTCCTGTCAAAATTTTTTCCTGGAAAAAAAAAATGTTCACAGAAGTAAAGCATCAGAGAATTAATGGAGTAGAAAAGAGTTATTCATAAAAACACTTGATAGGCATGTGAGTTTAATGAACTCATTTAAAGAAGTGAAAAAATTGTCATCTTATCAGGGATAAGTAAGTAATAAAGAATAAGAAATAGGACTCATAATTTTGTAGATCCTCTACTTTTTCAAAATTGGTCTTTTTTTCCAAAACTCCACACTGCAGGTATTACAAATAAGAGGTGAGAATAAGTACAACTGAAAGATAGAAAAATAAACCTTATTTTGTTGTTAGAGTTAGAATTTACAAAATTTTAATGTTAGCCATTATTAAGTAGTAAGTAAATTATTCACAAGCTTCAGTACTTCAAACTCTTGTTAGTAAGAAATATTGGGGACAAACCTTTTCACTAAACTTGGTGCACGAGTATGTTACGACATCAGGATTGAAAGCCAGTCTAACAGTTTATGTGAGAGGTCTAGAAATAAACCTACAATATCATAATATAGAAGTGCATTGTATACTAAGAGGATGGATAGAGATTTATAGCAACATAAAGAAAGGTTACCTAATTCAGTCCAGAAGGGTCTGTGAAAACTTCCCAGATAAGATGATATTTGAGAAGTCTTAAAAACTGAGTAGATTAGAACTAATTGCAAGATTCAAGACTAATATACAAAAATTTATTGTATTCCTATACATTAGCAATGAACATTCCAAAAATGAAATTAAGAAAACAACTGCATTGAAAAACAGCATCAAAAAGAATAAAATACTTAGATATAAATTTAACAAAAGAAGTGTGAAAGTTATACACTGAAAACTACAAAGGAATTAAAGACCTAAATAAATGGAAAGATATCCCATGCTCACGGATCAGAAGACTTAGCATTATTAAGATGGCAATACTCCCTAAATTGATCTACAGATTCAATGCAATCATTATCAAAACCCAAATTGGGTTTTTTGCAGACATTGATAAGCTAATCCCAAGATTCAGATGGAAATTCAAATGACTCAGAGTAGCCAAAGCAATGTTGAAAAAAATAAACAAGTTTATTCATTTCCCAATTTCAAAAGTTACTACAAAGCTATAATAATCAAAACAGTGTGGTACCAGCATAAGGAAAGTCATATAGCTCCATAGAATATAATTAAAATTCCAGAAAAACAAAACCTTATATTAGTGAAGAATTGATTTTCAACAAGAGTGTCAAGATAAATCAATTGGAATGAAGAGTCTTTTCAAAAACATGGCGCTGAGAGAACTGTCTATCCACATGCAAGACAATGAAGTTAGACACCTAGCTCACCTAATATAAAATTAACTCAAATGGATCAAAGACCTAAATATCAGAGCTAAAACAATAAAACTCTTAGAAGAAAACAGAAATAAATTTTCATGACCTTGGGTTAGGCAAGGTTTCATAGATATGACACTAAAGCACATGCAACTAAAGAAAAAAAGATAAATCTGGACTACATCAAAGTTAAAAATTTTTGTGCATCAATGGACATCATCAAGGAAGTGAAAAAAGAATCCACAGAGTGAGAGAAAATATTTGCAAATCACATATCCAATAAAGGACTTGCATGCAAAATATACAACTCTTAAAACTCACTAATAAGTAAAAAGACAACTCAATTTAAAACTGGGCAAAGGATTTGAATAGACATTTCTTCAAGGAAAATATAAAAATGGCCAATGAGCACATGACAAGATGCTCAACATCATGTGTCATTAGGGAAATGAAGTCAAAACCACAATGAAATACCACTTCATACACAGTACAATGGATATAATCAAAAAGAAAGACAATAACAAGTGTTGTGAAGGATGTGGAGACATTAAAACTCTCATACGTTGCTGGCAAAAAATGTAAAATGGTGCAGCTGCTTTGGAAAACAGGTCCTCTAAAAGCTAAACATAGAACTACCATACGGCCCAGCAATTCCACTCCTAGGTATATACCCAAGGGAAATGGAAACACCCATTCACACAAAAATTTGTAAACAAATGTCCATAGCAGCACTATTCATCATAGCCAAAAAGTGGAAACAATCCAAATGTCCATCAATTGATGAACAGATAAATAAATGTGGTATATCCAGTCAATGGAATGTTAGTCATAAAAAAATAAAGTATTTTAACACTATGACACGGATGAACCTTGAAAACATTGTGCTAAGTGAAAGAAACCAGATACAAATGACCTTATAGTGTATGATTCAATTTATATGAAATACCCAGAACAGGCAAATTCATACAGGCAGAAAGCAGATTAGTGGTTGCTAAATTAGTGGCTGGGAGAGGGAGTGATGGAAAAAGACTGTTTAATGTGTACAGGGTTTCCTTTTAGGGTGATAAAAATGTTCTGGAGCTAGATAGTGGTGACAGTTGCACAACTCTGTGAACGTACTGAATGCCACTGAACTGTACACTTTAAAATAGTAACTTTTATGTTATGTGCATTTTACCACAACAAAAAAAGAAATGAAGTACTGATACATGTTACAACATGGATGATCCTTGAAAACTTATAATAAATGAAAGAAGCCAGTCACAGAAGACAACATTTGTATGACCCTATTTATATGAAATGTCCAGAATAGGCAAATCCACAGAGAAAGAGGATAGATTAGTAATTGCTTAGGTTGGAGAAAGGGAGGAATGAGTGCTAATGGGTACAGGGTTTCTTTTAGGGGAACAAAAATGTTCTACAATTAGATCCTGGTGATGTTTGAACTCTGTGAATATACTAAAAAGCACTGAATTTTACACTTTGAAAGCATGAATTGTATGACGTGAATTATATTTCAATAAAGTCAGAGAAAGAGAGAGAACTGAGTAAGAATTAGCCAGGAAAATTAAGGGTTAGTAAAAGATAGGGAAAATTAAAACAAGATATAGCACAAGGATATAGGAAAGGGTATAGAACAAGATCATCTTTGTTCTTGAACATTCCCTACATCTCGTTCTAGAGTAATTACTATTTAAACTGTATGACTAGGAAATTTAGGATACTACTGAATAGGAGGAATGGGAACATATCCTGAAAGAAGTAACCAACAAATGTTCACTACAAAATATAAATACAGGTAAATATATATAAGCAAGTATTAAGTAGAACATATAAAAAATGAGAAACTTCATATGTTATGGACTCCATTTTTCCAATGAAGTAGGAAGTCAGGTCACCAATCGAGAATGAAGAACATCAGAAAAGAGTTCAAAGTTTAAGGAGAATGATAAAAGTTTGGGAGTATCCCTGAAAGAACTGGGAAAGAGACCCCACTTCTTGCTTTCTGACGCTCTAAAAGACTACAGCACCCATCTTAACAATATAGTAGACCGATTCTTGACCTTTTTTCACCCTTAGTAAAAGTCTACATTTCAGTCTTCTCAATTTGCTCTTTCTCAGAGTTAAATAAATACATTACTACAATTCTATAGGGTCAAAATATTTGCTGAAAGGGGCCGGCCCGGTGACATAGCAGTTAAGTTCACGTGCTCTGCTTAGGAGGCCCAGGTTTCGCACGTTCGGATCCCGGGCATGGACAGACGCACAACTTGTCAGGCCATGGCGTGGTGGCGTGCCATATAAAGTAGAGGAAAATGGGCACGGATGTTAGCCCAGTCTTCCTCAGCAAAAATGAGGAGGATTGGCAAAGGATGTTAGCTCAGGGCTAGTCTTCCTCACACAAAAAAAATATTTGCTGAAAAACTGAACAACATCACAAAATCACAACCAAGATTTACTTCTCTCTCCCTCCTTCACTTTAGCACTCTTTTATCTAATAAAGACCAACAGAGCTAAAGAGAGTTGCTGGAAGGTAGCTTTGTGAAAATGTACCTCGACTATTTTGTCCCTAATCAGTGCACTGATGCTATGTAGTCCTATGCTCAATGTAAATCTTAATGAGAGACAATGAACTTCTGTACACATACATGTCTTTAGCCCATATGTCTGTCAAGTCGCAGATGAGAGCCCAAATAGGACCCAGCCAGAGTTCCCAGAATGAGGCTTCCCTAGAGATGTGGCTAAAAGTCTGAAGATGGTCAATAACTACAGCAAAGTGGCAGGGTATAAAATCAACTTATAAAAGTCAGTTGCATTTCTATACACAAATGATGAACTAACAGAAAGAGAACTCGAAAAGACAATCCCATTTACAATTGCAACAAAAAGAATAAAATATCTGGGAATAAATTTAACCAAGGAGGTGAAATACCTATACAATGAAAACTATAAGACACTATTGAAAGAAATCGAGGAGGACATAAAGAAATGGAAAGATATTCCATGCACATGGATTGGAAGAATAAACATAGTTAAAATGTCCATGCTACCTAAAGCAATCTACAGATTCAATGCAATCCCAATCAGAATCCCAATGTCATTCTTCACAGGAATAGAACAAAAAATACTGATATTCATATGGGGCAACAAAAGACCCCGAATAGCTAAAGCAATCCTGAAAAAAAAGAATAAAGCTGGAGGCATCACAATCCCTGATTTAAAAATATACTACAAAGCTATAGTAATCAAAACAGCATGGTACTGGTACAAAAATAGACACACAGATTAATGGAACAGAACTGAAAGCCCAGAAATAAAACCACACACCTATGGACAGCTAATCTTCGACAAAGGAGCAAAGAACATACAATGGAGAAAGGGAAGTCTCTTCAATAAATGATGCTGGGAAAATTGGACAGCCACATGCAAAAGAATGAAAGTATACCATCTTCTATTGCCATACACAAAAATCAACTCAAAATTGATTAAGGACCTGAAAGTGAAACCTGAAACTATAAAACTCCCGGAAGAAAATATAGGCAGCACACTAATTGACATCGGTCGTAAAGAGATCCTTTCAGATTCCATGTCTACTCGGACAAGGGAAACAAAAGAAAAAATAAACAAGTGGGACTTCGTCAGACTACAGAGCTTCTACAAGGCAAATGAAACCAGGATCAAAATGAATACACAACCCACAAGGTGGGAGAAAATATTCGCAAATGGTTTATCCGACAAGGGATTAATCTCCGTAATATATAAAGAACTCACACAACTGAGCGACAAAAAAAAAAACAACCTGATCAAAAACTGGGCAGAGGATATGAACAGACATTTTTCCAAGGAAGATATACAGATGGCCAACAGACACATGAAAAGATGTTCAACATCACTCATCATCAGGGAAATGCAAATCAAAACTATGCTAAGATATCATCTTACACCCATTAGAATGGCTATAATCACCAAGACAAAAAACAACACATGTTGGAGAGGTTCTGGAGAAACGGGAACCCTAATTCACTGCTGGTAGGAATGCAGACTGGTGCAGCCTCTATGGAAAACAGTATGGAGAGTCCTCAAAAATTAAAAATAGAAATACCTTATGATCCAGCAATCCCACTCTTGGGCATCTACCCAACGGACATGAAATCAACCATCACAAGAGGCTTATGCACCCCTATGTTCATTGCAGCATTATTCACTATAGGCAAGAAGTGGAAGCAACCCAAGTGTCCCTTGACTGATCATTGGATAAAGAAGATGTGGTATCTATATAAAATGGAATACTACTCAGCCATAAGAAAAGACAGAATTGTCCCATTTGCAACAACATGGATGGACCTAGAGGGTATTATGTTAAGTGAAATAAGCCAGAGAGAGAAGGACAAACACCACATGATTTCACTCATATGTGGAATATAAACGAACACATGGACAGAGAGAACTGGTTGGTGGTTACCAAGGGGAAGCGGCGTGTGGGGTGGGCACAAGGGGTGAAGGGATGCCCCACATGGTGACGGACAAAAAGTAATGTACAGCTAAAACCCCACAATGTTATAAACTATTAAGACATCAATAAAAATTAAAATTAAAAAAAGAAAGTCTGAAGATGGAGCTTTGTCATATAACAGCCAATCTCTCACTCTCACTCTTGTTCCCTCTCCCTCTCTCCCTCCCTCTCTTGCTCTCACTCTTACAAAAAGATTGCCATGCCTAGTCCCTAAAAAATGTGAACTGCAATGACAGGATAGTTGGAATAAACCCAAAGTCTTCCAAAGTGACTAAAGGAGATAATATTCACTGAAAGGTGTAAGATCTGATGTATTTATTAAAAATCAGTTCATATTCTCCTATAATCATATTTCAAATAAATACAATTGAGAGTTGAACAGAGAGATTAACTTTAACACTTGTGTACAAAAATTATGCTCCTCCTCTATACAGGAAAAAGTAGGACCAAGAATATGCAACAGACTTGGACATTGCAGTCCAACAGTATAGACTGTGATTTAAGGCCATAAAAACAGGCCAGGAAAAAACATTTGCCTATATAAAGAACTTGAGAAACCAAGTCAGGTACGCACCAACTCATTTTTATGGTTGTCAAGTAGCTAATATTTATTAAGTCAAGATGTACTAGGAGCAAACCTTTTTATTTTGTTGCTACTGTGGTGTTGTTGCTAGTGTGAGTAAGGAAGTGTTTTGTTTTTTTAAAGGGAAACGTTTCTCAATGGATCAGGACTGTTATTTTTTTACATATCTCTTGACTTCCACCATAGTCAAAATAGATAATTTTAATCATTACAGAAGCAATAAATCAGACGTCAAGACATAGTAATTGGCTTATATACCAAATGTTAAAGTAGCTATCTCTAAGTGAAAGGAGTACTACTTTCATATGTCTGAATTTTCTAAATTGATGCAATGAACATAGGTTTCTTATTTTAAAACTACATAATCACTTGGAATTCCTATTATTTTTATCTATCCAAATGAAAGTATCTAAAGTAAAAAGCGTATGAAAACTATTCTTTGTAAAGCCTATACAGTACTAGATTATTATTATATATGAACAATTGAGATAATCCCTTAAGATGTATATATTTCAGATTCTTGATCACAGAAAGGAAAAAACAGCAGGAAGCTGTACTGTGTTAAATTAAGCCAGATAGTATAAAAAGCTCATGACCAATTATTTGGAACAGCTGCAACTGAGTCACTGCACTAAATTTTAAAACCAACCTAACTTTGTCAAACAAATTCCAAAACACATTTAAGAATTTAAAGATACAGATAGTAATTCTGGTTGTTGGTTTGTTTTCATTGGTCTTTGGTTGGGGGGTTATTTGTTTGTTTATTTGTAAGCAATACTAGTCAAGTTGCTAACCAATTCGTACTTAACATAGAGTACATCTATATGTATTAACAGAACCTCAAAAGAACATAAATATGGTATCTGGGGCTTCATTTTTCACTAAGGAATTTGATAAAGTGAATGAAAGTCTTGAAATGAACTTTTTTTTGAAATTTAAAACAAATCTTAAATTTCATGATTGTACAATATGTTCATCTTGTGTTTTTAAACACACTCGAAATCCCCACATGGCAGCCTCATTACTTTATATGTAAAACACTTGAATTATTATATGAGCTGCCTTTCCATCCTCCTTGATTCAAACAGTAAATGTAGTCAAATGTTTGACCTGTGTATTCAGCAACATTCAAGAATTTACTTAAATATTGCTTTCGGAGTACTCTTTTCTGAAGATTTTTATATAAAGGTCACATGTTTATCAGTTTCTAGTATTTTAGTAGATAGATTTAGATACAATGAAATCTAAATTTGCCTTTTCATCCTTTAATATAACAATAATCCTAATAAAACCTCTATGTTGGGAGACAATTCTCCATGGGTCTCTTGTTTCGGCATATCTTGTAAGCAGAGGCACTGACTTCTCATCCTTCTGTATTATCTTACCTTCTCAGGGATGTTTGTACAGAAATAGACTTGGAAGATAAAAATCTGCCTCCAAAGCCAAGAGCAGATTTGCTTTTACCCTTGGAAGATAAAGATAATGTCTCCTTTCAGAGCTAAGGGCAGGCATGCTAACTACATTCTAAAAGATTTGGGGTCTCTAGGTTCCGAGTTCCTCTCCTATAACTCAACCCACCACATGCACAGGTATAACCTGGCCCTCTTTATGTCACCCTATGGGAATAGGAGTTCAGAGAATTGGCACAAATGATGATACTCTGGCCACTGCTATTGCTGTAAGTAATCAATGGTCCTTCATCTCTGACCCAGAGCCTCATCTTCTACCAGCATCCACGAAACTGTGGCAAGCTATCTTCTAAGTAGAGTAAAATCTCAAGAGTTTTCACAGTTCTTGACAATCTAAGGAATCAAGATAATTCATTAAGTACTTATTGAATGTCTTCTATATGCTTAGCACTATGCTAGGTGATGCAGTTTTAACTTAGAATAAGGCATGAATTCTGGATCCTCGATGAGTTGACAGTATCATTAGAAAAACAACACATTCTACAAAGGATCCACTTTACCTTTTTTTAAAACTTTAGAATCAGAGAAATTTTTTACAGTTGAAGGAAGCTTAGAGGCAACCCAATCTTATATTTTAATTTTACACATGGTTGGAGGAGTTTATGTAACCTGCACAAGGTTGCACATTTAGCTAGAGGAGAGTTAGAATTAGAGCACAGATTACCCACTTTCAGTTCTCTTTTGATATTACCTAAATACAATACATAAATCAAGCATAACAAAATTGTTATGTACCCTTTATGTACACTTTCAAAATTGAGGCCTGTTATGCCTGAATTATAATTGAAAGAGTGTTGAAAAAAGTAAAAATGTATGGAGCCAGAAAATTATTACAGTCATTACTTAGGGAAATGACATTGATATATAATGTAAACTCCACATAGGTAGAAATTTCAATGGGTTTATTTGATGGTTTCACTCATTGCTGTGTCCCAAATTTCTAGAACAGTACCTGGAACAAAGTAGGTGATAAATATTTGTTAAATGATATATAAATCATGATGTTTTAAAATATCACAATATCTAAATACACCAATATACAACTATGTTTACTCTTTTTGTTTTGCCTAAAGGTAGGAAAGAAAAAGAAAATCAGAAGGAACACACATGGACATTGTTCCTGACTGAGAATGTCAAGAAAGACAAATAAGGATATAAAACTCTCAGGAGTTAACTGCCTACTCAAAGTGAATAGACCATTTGATGCTGGCAGTTAGGAAGATTCCTGAAAGGCTTTTGACAACACACTGGCTAGCAGTCTAGTGATAAGATAAGGTAGTTCTGCCCTAGTCAGGAGACAAAACGGAGATTATATTAAGTAGTGCTGGTAATCATTAAGGATCAGTAATATGGGTGAAAGGAAGAGAGGCCGGAACTACCATTTTTTGAGAACCTACCAGCACTTCTTGAGGTAAGCACTGTGTTAGGTATTTTACATATATCATTTCATTTAATCTTCACCAACCCCTTAAGGTAGGGTAATATTTCTATCTTGATTTGTATTTCCTGTACCACTGACCCAAATTCTGTATTTATGCAGACTGTTTCCAACTTCCAGTTGGATTATATTCCAAAATTATCTTTCTTAAATTGGTTGTTTGTAACCTAGAATGCATATCCTATATAAGTATCTTTAGGCCCCCAGGCTGACCCACAAAAATAAAAATATAGCTGGAATACTATAATGTTGCAACGAATAAAAGAGTAGCAAACCCTGTCAAAAACATTACATTGTTTGTTAGGTGAGTTTTTTTTGGTTCATCCCAGGAACCTAATCTTTATCAATAACATTTTTATAAATACGTATCTGGTGTATGAAAGAAACAGAAATATTGAGAATATGTCCAACTGCCTGGTAGTGGCTTGTCAACAACACAAAGGAAGTATAACTTGCAGGATATTCTCTGAGTCTTATGGGTAACTTGATCTGGACATAGCATATAGTGGCTAAGATAATACATAAAATTTCCTATGAAGAAGAGGCAGATATAAACTCAAAAGACCTAGATCAAGTCCTGGCTCTCGCAGTATAACTTTGAATGTCACCTAACTTATTTAAGTCTCAGTTCCCTCATCTGTGAAAGAATAAAATTATTTTCCTTGCTTAATGGGACTACAATAAGCCTAATTCCACATATTCTCTATAAAACAGAAATTGACCACATTGGCCATAAACTTCTATAAAGTTATCTTTTTTTGCAAGTAACCAAAATATATCACATAGCCAACAAGAGAGCCACTTGGGTTACTCATATATTGTTAAACATCTCCCATCTCCACCATTTGATAGAAAAAATATGCCACAGAAGTCTAACCTTTGCATTTCCCCATTAGTTGAAAGGTTAAAGAAAGAAAAGATCATGGCAAAGACTGTAATCAAGCAGCAATCAGGGAATACTATGCTACTACTAAGTACTACAATATTAAAAGTAATAAGTATAATTTCCCTTTACTGACTGCTTCCCATTTAAAGCATGTTAAGTACTACTCTATGAAGTAAGTCTATTATCCCCTTTTATATGATGAGGCTGAGGCAAAAGAAATTAAGTAATCTGATCAAGGTCAGATGCTTAAAAACCAGGGCTGGAACCCAAATCCCAAGATCTTAAATCACTGCATTAGTAGAGTGGAGAACTACTGTTTGGTAAAAATATTAAGAATTATTGAAACTGTCACATCCTCACAATCATCTCTGAATAAAGTAGGAGTTTGGTGAGACACCTTTTGAATTGCTCTAAATTTTTACTTCCAGAAATCACAGTTTCCCAATTTGGTTCAGACTTCTTCAGGATTCAACGCCAGCTGCTCTGAGAAGTTGTCCCCACAGCACGTGTACATATCTTGATTACTTCTTAATTTCCTTTACTAGACTATGGTATTAATTGAGCCCCTATTATGTGGCTAAGTGCTTTACAAGAATTTAAGTATATTCTCTTATTTAAACCTCACACACATACAAATCCTTTAAGGTTAAGTATTATAAACTGATTTTATGGATAAAAAACTGTGACTTAGAGAGATTAAGACAAAAACCATGTCTTGTTCATTTTTGTATTCCCCAATGCCTAGCAAAGATGCTGTCACATAGTGGACTACAAGTTTGATGAATATATCAGTGAATTAATTAATCAATTATTTGTTTTGGTTTACACCCTATTGTCAACTGTTGAGGCTTCCCTTGGTAGATTTCTTCTTATCTTTTCTAAACCTTACAATTCAAAAATAGACATTATTCAGTCAAAGCCTGATCAGTGTATATCTTTAGATTATTTACAATTTTAACACACTGTATTAATACTTTCTTATTAATTCTTTCTTATTGCTTTTTCTTAGGTCCATGGAGACTCTTAAAGACTCCTCTACCATAAAGTACATCTACAAAAATATCTGAATGAACTTTAAAATTTTTCTTATGTAAAATCTCTCTTGGGGCCAGCCCAATGGCCTAGTGGTTAAGTTCAGCATGCTCTGCTTCGGCAGCCCAGGTTCAACTCCTGGGCATGGATCTATTATACCACTCATCAGCAGCCATGCTGTGGTGGTGACCCATGTATAAAATAGAGGAAGATTGGCACAGATATTAGTTCAGGGCGAATCTTCCTCAGCAAAAAAATTTAAATAAATAAATAAATAAAATCTTTCTTCAATCTCATACCCACAAAAGTGTCCTTGTGTGTTTCTACTAAGGCAAAGTTAAGAGAGCTTCTTCCTAGAGCTTAACAACCAAAATAGAGATCAGGATATTCTCTGCAGTTTCATTCCCAGAAAAGAACTTCAGATTAAACACATTGGGCTTACCAATAAAACACAATATGACGAAGCTGAAGTTAGAGGTGTCCTAAACTGCTGTTTTATTAGTGGCCTTTTCTCCTTTTGCTATAGTATCTACTTGTGGCAAACGTATCATAAGAGTCAGGTATTGAAGATAGATGGACTGGCTTTTAATCTACTGCTTACTACTTTGAATTACTTGATCTCTGAGTTTCATCTATAAAATAAGCACCTTCCTCTGAGATTTTTTGCTGTAATGTAATAAAATGATATATGTAAAGCACCTAGCACAGTGTCTGCTGCTCTATAAATCATAGTTTCTTCCTGAACTTTTCTCCTTATGCTTTCTCACATTCTCCTTTCACTCCAAGCTTATTGTATTCAAAAGATTGTTAAAGTTAAGCCCTTTTCATCTTGTCACATTTAGCTACCTGAAAGCCTAACCTATCACCCCTTGCTAAATCTATCATTAATCAAAATGCACCAAATTGTTGCCTCACTGTTTGGCAAGAACTGAAATTGTGGAAGCAGACCAGATGGCCAAGGTTCACCACTGGCTCCTGGAGACTAGTCAAAAGCTAATGTTGAATTCTGGCAAAGCTCTGCAGATACTCAAAGCAGTTCTTTTGGCTGTGATCACCTCAATGATGGAGTTAAGCATGATAATATTAAAATCTTGGAGATATATTTGAGCCTGATGTGCCACTTATGGAAAGAATAATAACATTCATGAGCAAGGCTCTTGGTAGTTTCTAACATCAGAGTCAAAAGTTTAGAATATGGGTGTAGATAAGGCTTTCCTAGCAGTGTAGCTCATTGCTAGACTATTTAGAAGTAATTAAGGGTGAACTGATAGGCTGTGAGGCAAGGAGGAGGAAGCATTTATACTACCCCTCCAAACCTACTCTACTGGCCTAATCTCTACTAAAGCAAACTCTCACAATGCTAGGATAAAATTTCACTGGAAGAAAGGAGCGCTGACATTCAAAACTGATAATGAAGATAGTTGTTCTAGTTCTATCCACAGTTTACAGTTGTTTCATGCTGGTCCATGCTTTCCAAAGGATGCAAGAAAAGATGTGATAATGCTGAGACCAACCACATATAATTATATTCTGAAGTGAAATAATTTATACTCAAAGATTCCTCAAAAAAACATACTTTTAGCCAAAAGGAGGCAATAGTAAACTGAGTATTTCAAGCTAAAAAGAAACAAATTCCTCTTGATTTGTCAAGGAATAAAACCAACACAATGTACAGATTTCAGATTAGTATCCACTGGTGTTTATCAGCCTAAATCAAAGGTAAGCAAACTTTTTCTGTAAAGAGCCAGATAGTAAATATTTTATGCTTTGTGGATCAAAAGACAAAATTAAGGACACTGTGTACTACTAATATAACAAGAGAGTAAATACATTTCCACAAAATTCTTATTGACAAAATTCAAATAAATGAGTGCAATAATATAGGTCTATTAATGAGACTATAGTGGAATTCTTTTGGGGACAGGAGGGTGGAATAACATTTTACTTAGTTAGGATTCAAAGTTAGTACTCCAAATCATCCAAATAAATTGCAAATGCTCTTCTGTTAACGCTGTTCTGTAATATGATTTTATGTATTTCATCTTAGAAATGTTTTACACAGATAAGAAATATCAAGTGTTGATATCAATCCATAAGAAAATGATTTTAATTGACCACATTCACCACTTAGAAGACACTTATAGAATTGAATTAGATTCTTCTCTTGGTATTTGCCTTTTAGCATGTCATTACATTGCAGATTAAGGTTGAGTGGTAGCTCTTCAATTGCACAGTTAAATGAACCTTTAACTACGTAAATTGTTTTGCACTTGCATCAAAGTCTGAAAAATGCTGTTGGAAAGCATTTGAGCTGGGAAAATATATCCACTGAAGATTTGTGTGGGAATGAAGAGCTTGCTACTTGTTTTAACTTTTGACAGCATGGAAAGCATATAAAGTAGCTGAAATCATATTTGTCATAATATTACTTGTCATTGAAATGACTTTACCACAGCAATAATAAGTTCCACATATAAGCACAGTTTTGCCTTATAATTATAGATTGAACTCTGAAACTTTACCAGTCCTGCAGCAAAAGCAAATTTCCAAAGACATTCAGTGGTTAGGTGTTTCTCTCATGCAGAGACAGTTCAAGTGTTGGTCCTGAGCTCAAAAAACTAATAAAATTTTACCACTTCTAAGCCGTCAAACTTCTATGTGATAGAGCAAATTATGATACTCAGTTTCTATTTCTAACAAAAATGCACAGAACTGATGGTTAAGTCCACAGGAGAGAATGAAGTTCACTGTTGACACTACTGATTCAATAATCCATGATGATACAAATATTTTCTGAAAGTACTTACTAATAAATAACACAATGATAACCATGGGCTTTAAACATCTTATATTTTCACAAGCTTTGTAAACTTGTCTGACTTAACATTTTTCTGCTCCATACATATCTTTACCAATATCAGTTTTAACACATCTTAGTAGATTCCACTTCAGGTCATGCTGAATTAGTGTTTTCTCAAATTCTTTGAAAATGTTCTTGCCTCTTGTTGTTCCACATTTACTATTCACAGAGGCTCATTCTTCAGTCACCTCAACCTCAGTACTGATTCCTCAAATAAACAACAGAGCAGTATCAATAATATCTGTCAACTCAGCAAGAGCCAAGGAAAATCATTCAAAATCATTTGTCTTGTTTTTTAATTGACTATAAGATGTTCTTACTAATGTCTCAACTCTTTGAGAACCATTTTCATCAAAAGGCTTAATTAAACAAGTTTATTGTCTCTGGACACATTTTTCAGCTGCTGCAATCAAGTGTGATTTAATTAACTCACCATGGTAAATGGATTGACTTACAAATGAGCCATTTGGAAAATTTCTTTGATTGAAGCCTCATTTTCATTTTTTACTTTTGTAAAGAAATTCTGCTACAATGACATATTTCATTATAAATTTTCTAATTTCCCCTAGATAGGAATATTATGATGGGTGCTTAGTATGGTACTATCTACATATATTGTATTCTTTTAGCACAACTATAGCATCAATACATAATAAGCACAATGTTTTGTCATCTAATTTGATAACAAAATAATCCACACTCCACTGTGCACTAAAAGCACAACATTTAAAGTCCACTCTTCTCTTCTTGTTTTGACATGATGGGTCTGAATTGGTAAGTAAAAAATTAATAGAACTAAATGTCACAGTACAGTGGTATGCATGGCATTCAAAATTCTGTTGCATTTTAACTGCATCACTGCAATTTGGAGTGGAACAAGCAGCAGTGCAAAGCGAAGAAGGTGCCACATATGGTCTCTGTCTCAAATGTTCACTTTGCCATTATTGTGCAAAGCAGCCATAGACAAGACATAAACAAATGAGAATGACTGAGTTCCAAGGGAACTTTATTTATAAACACTAGAATTTGAATTCCATATAAATTTCATGTCACAAAATATTCTTTTTTTTAACCACTTAAAAATGTAAAAACCAAGCCAACCCTAATGTTCCAGCAGTTAAAGTTCAGTGCACTCTGCTCCAGTGGCCCAGGTTTGGTTCCCAGGTGCAGAACCACACCACTCATCTGTCAGTAGCCATGCTGTGGCAAGGGCCCACATAGAAGAACTAGAAGGACTTACAACTAGAATATACAACTATGTACTGGGGCCTTGGGGAGAAAAAGAGAGAGAGAGAGAAAGGAAGATTGGCAACAGATGTTAGCACAGAGCGAATCTTTCCCAGAAAAAAAAAATCCAAAATAGCTTTTAAAAAAAATGTAAAAACCATTCTTAACCCACAGGTCACACAAAAAAGAGTGGAGCAGATTTGGACCATGGGCAATAATTTGCTAACCCTTAGCCAAACCCATCAATGGGGTGAAAGATGTGAAAATCAGAACATCCTAAAAAACTTCTCCCTTCACTCCTAGGACCGCATTTCAGATCTACTGAATCATAACTCTGAGATGTAATGAGTAGGAAGTAGATTTGAATGGAACAGAAGTTCATATTTGAGGACAATGAAGAGCCAATAAAAGGAAAGATGATCTGCCTGGGACCATAACAAAGCTATTTCCTTCAGCCACATCTGGCTAAGCATTTTACCATAACTTAATGAAGAATAATTGGAAATTAACACTAGAAGCACATAAGTTATACTGACATATTATTGTACTTTACTGTATATATTTATGCCTAAATTAAACTTAGTTAATTATTGAACATTGCATAGTGTGTCATTTCTTACTATTTTTCTCATCTTTATGTAGCCTCAGCTAGAAAGCCCAGTGGGCTTTTGCTAAAGAGAGAATAGAAGAAAAAATAAATAATTATTAACTGCAAATACTATGGCTATACACCGTATTAGGCACTTCATATGTTTTCTCACTTAATTCTCACAGCCCTACAAGGTGATATTATTACCTTAAATTACACTCCGTCAGGGTAAATAACTTATTAAAGGCCAAACTAATAGATGGCAGAAGAAATATTCTAAACCAGCTTTGTCTGCTTCCAAAACCTATGCTGTTTACCTGAATCCAATAAAGCAATCAACATTACGGTAAATATCCTATTGTTCAAATGCGATCAATTTTTTTCTTAGAGTTTTTAAGTAATTTTAAGTGGCATTAAGTATTGATCCTAAATGTATCTTCTGTAGCAGATACAATTTTAAAGTTATACCATAGAACAGAGAATGTTATAATAATTAGCAGAAATTGGACATGTACTGTTCAAACTCTTAAAAGTTTTATATCTGAATAATCATGAAAAATCTAAAGCAAAATTCATTTGCTTCATAATACAAGTGAGTAAAAATTAAATATTCTCCTAATAATAGAATTACAGCACATTAAAAGTGAGAAAAACTCGGAGACATGATCTAGCCCAGCCTCTGAATTTTTCAGATGAAGGTATGAAACTTAAAAGAACACAGAACTAACTGATGGAAGAGACAGAACAAGAGCCCAGATGACCTGACTCCCAGCACAATGCTCACTTCTCTTCTTCATTTACCATCATGTAATTCTCAGGGGAGACTGTGTAAACTCTTCACTATTTTCTATATACAAGTGTAAAAACTGACTTTCCAGTATGTGAATAAATTGAGTTTGGCTAACTAGAAATGGTCCTAAATTTCTCTTTTGTAACATTATAATAATCATGTTTATAGCTTGCCACTAGTGGTATCACTGCCAACCTAAATCAGTACTGTCATTTATCCATCAAACAATAATGAGTTCAAACTGTATAATACACAAAACAGAGCAAATGGGATTCCAGGTCAAGATGGTGGCATAGGCAGACTCTGAACTCACTTCCTCCCACAGACTCAGCAGATTTACAATGAACCTTGGAAAAATTATGCTCAGAGAGAACTGAAAACTGGATAAGAGGAACCCATGCAATAAATGACAGGCCTAACTGAGGTGGAAGAGGCAGAAATTCCCTTCTGGAGAGAAAAAAATGCCACTTACACAAGCCACAATGCTTCACAGCCACCCAGGAGCAATCCAAAGGTACACAGCCTTCCCCAGAGGAGGGGGAGACTTGAGCCATGGAGCACTGCCACTATTGGCATTTTTTTGGACCCAGCACAACCAAGATGAGTGTCATAATATCTGGTTTTGCTAGCTACTAACAACAATGGGGAATACCCCCAGAAAAGCTGGGACACAAAAAAATTAAAGCGGCTCTTAAAGGGCCCATGAAAAAATTCACCCATTTTGAAAAGCAACATAAAATCACCAGAAAGAAAGGCACACAGTCCTTTGGTGAAAAGTGACTCACTTGATAGGCTCTGGGTGCACCTCCATGAAAGGTGAGTCCTCCCAACGGACTGAGACATTGGTGGTGGCCATTGTTGCAACTTGGTGTGGGCATGCTGACACAGACACTGGCAGACACCTTTAGAGTTCTCCCAGGGTCTGCCCCACCCTCTACAGCACCGATTTAATCCAGCTCAGCCAAGGTAAGCAGCCTGCCCTAGGGACTGGCCTCACCCAACAACAAGCCCTCGGTCAACTTGTGGGCCTGCTTGAGAGAGCAGCCTGAGTTCTCTGCAGTCTGGCAAGTGGGTCAACCTCTGTGGGGCAGGGTGAGCCCAAGGAGTGGGTGGAGAGTGTGGGGCACCTGCCTTGGAGTGACTGGGTCCACTTTAGAGGGTCAGGGACTGCACAAAGGAAGGACTGTGTTGACTGTGTGTGAGGCCCTGTTGGCAGCAGGGCTTCTCAGCTGCAGAAGACTTGTGCTTCTCAAACAGCCACGTAGGGGATCAGCATCACCCTCCAAAACCTGAAACAACTGGGTGCTCCTGTGCCTGGGGGCAGCTCCACCCAACTGCAACCCTAAAAGCTGACAAGAGCCTAATAGGCAAAGGGTTATATCAATTGTAAGCCCCTGAGCCTAACAACCAGCCATGCTGGGAGCCTACTCATTTAATAGAAAAACTGCAACAGGAATGTGCTATTAGGACTTGCAGTCAACTGTGCTGGGGCTCCTCACACCTGATAAAGAGATTGAAGGGCCTACAACAAACACATGCAGCTGAGCATTACAACCAGCCAGCCAGGGGGACAGCTCAGCCTCCCTGGGCACCTATGGCAAGAGCAACCCTGTTACAACAGAAGGACACAAGTAGCCCACACAGGGGTCACTCCTGGAACATTTGGAACTAGTGATAAAAGAAAAGCACACTGCTAGGCATCACTTATATAAGGTCACCTCTCCAAGATCAGGAGACATAGCTGACAAGCACAGAGAAAAAGGCAAAATGAGAAGGCAAAGGAATAGTTTCCAAGTAAGGAAACAGGACAAAACCCCAGAAAAGGAACTAAATGAAATGGAAATGAGCAATCTACCTGAAAGAGAGTTCAAACAAAGAGTCACAAACATGTTAATTGATCTTGGGAGAAGAATGGATGAACTCAGTGAGAAACTCAACAAAGAAATGGACGATATAAAAATGAACCAACCAGAAATGAAGAATACAATACTGGAAATGAAAAATTCACTAGAGGGACTTAAAAGCAGAGTAGAGGATACAGAAGAATGGATCAGCAAGCTGGACGAAAGACTAGAGGAAACCACTCAAGCTAAACAGATACAAAAAAAAGAATTAAAAAGAGTGAGGACAGTTTAAGGGACCTCTGGGACAACATCAGGCACACTAACATCCATGTTATAGGGGTCCCAGAAGGAGAAGAGAGAGACAAAGGGCAGAGAATCTATTTGAAGAGATAATAGCTGAAAACTTCCCTAATCTAAAGGAGGAAGCAGAAATCCAGGTACAGGAAGCACTGAGAGCACCAAACAAGATAAACCCAAAAAGGCCCACACCAAGACACATCATAATTAAAATGTCCAGAATTAAAGAAAGAATTCTAAAAGCTGCAAGAGAAAGACAAGTTACATACAAAGGAAACCCCATAAAGCTATCAGCTGACTTCTCTGCAGAAACCTTATAGGCTAGAAGAGAGTGGCATAACATATTTAAAGTGCTAAAAGGGAAAAACCTACAGCCTAGAATACTCTACACAGCAAGGTTATCATTCAGAATGGAAAGAGAGATAAAGACTTTCCCAGACAAGCAAAAATTAAAGGAGTTCATCACCAAGAAACCAGTCCTAAAGGAAATGCTAAAGGGACTTATTTAAAGCGGAAAGAGAAGACCACAAATATGAAAAAATTATCTGTTTCCATGATAAGAGGGTAATGGATACAAATGCACAAAAAAAATAGATATGATATCAAAAACATAAAATGTGGGAGGAGGGGAGTAAAAGAGTAGAGCTTTCAGATAGAGGTCAAACTAAAGAGACCATTAACTCAATAGAGATTGCTATATATGTAGGTTATTATATATGAACCTCATGGTAATCACAAACCAGAAACCTATAATAAATACACAAAAACCAAGCAAAAGGAACCCAAACATAATACTAAACAAAGTCATCAAACCACAAGAGAAGAGAGCCAGAGAAGAGGACAGGAACAGAGAAGAACTACTAGAACACCAAGAAAAAAATGGCAGTAAGTACATACATATCAATAGCTACTTTAAATATCAATGGACTAAATGCTCCAATCAAAAGGCATGGGGTGGCCATGACTTCACTGAAAGTGAAGGGATAGAAAAAGATACTCCATGCAAATGGCAATGAAAAGAAAGCTGGGATAGCACTACTCATATCAGACAAAATAGACTTTAAAACAAAGACTATAACAAGAGACAAAGAAGGGCACTACATAATGATCAAGGGAACAATCCAATAAGAGGATATAACACTCATAAATATCTAAGCACCCAAAATAGGAGCACCTAAATATATAAAGCAATTAATAACAGACATAAAAGGAGAAATAGACAGTAACACAATAATAGTAGGGGACTTTAACACTCAACTTACACAATAGATAGATCATCCAAACAGAATATCAACAAGGAAACATTGGCCTTAAACAACACATTAGACCAGAAGGACTTAGTAAATATATACAGAACATTCCATCCAAAAACCGAAGAGTACACATTCTTTTCAATTGCACATGGAGCATTCTCCAGGATTGATCACGTATTAGGCTACAAAACAAGTCTCAATAAATTTAAGAAGATTGAAATAATACCAAGCAACTTTTCTGACCACAAAGGTATGAAATTAGAAATCAACTATAGGAAGAAAATCAGAAAACCCGCAAATATGTGGAGATTAAGCAAAATGCTACTGAACAACGATTGGGTCAATGAAGAAATCAACAGAAAAATCAAAAAATACTTGGAGACAAATGAAAATGAAAATACAACATGCCAAAATTTATGGGATACAACAAAAGCAGTACTAAGAGGGAAGTTTATAGCAATACACATCTATCTCAACAAACAAGAAAAATCTCAAATAAACAATCTAAGAGTGCACCTAAAGGAACTGGAAAAAGAAGAACAAACAAAGCCCAAAATCAGTAGGAGGGAAATAATAAAAATCAGAACAGAAATAAGTGAAATAGAGACTAAAAAAAAAATAGAAAACAACAGTGAAGCCAGGAGGTTGTTCTTTGAAAAGATAAACAAAATTGACAAGACTTTAGTGAGACTTATCAAGAAAAAAAGAGAGAAGGCTCAAATAAGTAAAATCAGAAATGAAAGAGGAGAAATTACAATGGACACCTCAGAAATACAAAAGATTATAAGAGAATACTGTGAAAAGGTATATGCCAAGAAATTGGACAATCTAAAAAAAATCGATAAATTCTTAGAATCATACAACCTTCCAAAACTGAATCAAGAAGAAATAGACAATTTGAATAGACCAATCACCAGTAAGAAGATAGAAACACTAATAAAAAAAACCTTCCCAAAAATAAAAGTCCAGGACCAGAGGGCTTCCCTGGGGAATTCTACCAAACATTCAAAGAAAACATAATACCTATCCTTCTCAAACTCTTCCAAAATATTGAAGAGGAGGGAAAGCTTCCTAACTCATTCTACAAAGCCAACATTATCCTGATACCAAAACCAGACAAGGACAACACAAAAAAAGAAAATTACAGGCCAATATCACTGACGAACATCAATGCAAAAATCCTCAACAAAATACTAGCAAGTTGAATACAACAATACATTAAAAAGATCATACACCATGATCAAGTGGCATTCATCCCAGGGATGCAGGGATGGTTCAACATCTGCAAATCAATCAATGTGATACACCACATTAATAAAATGAAGAATAAAAAATCACATGATCATCTCAATAGATGCAGAGAAAGCATTTGACAAGATACAGCATCCATCTGTGATAAAAACTCTGAATAAAATGGGTATAGAAGGGAAGTAGCTCAACATAATAAAGTCCATATATGACAAACCCACAGCTAATATCATCCTCAATGGTGAAAAATGGAAAGCTATCCCTCTAAGAACAGGAACCAGACAAGGATGCCCACTTTCACCACTCCTGTTTAATATAGTATTGGAAGTCCTCGTCAGAGCAATCAGACAAGAAAAAGAAATAAAAGGGATCCAAATTGGAAAGGAGGAAGTGCAACTGTCACTATTTGCAGATGACATGATTTTGTATATAGAAAACCCTAAAGAATCCACCAAAAAACTTCTAGAAATAATAAATGAACATGGTAAAGTTGCAGGATACAAAATCAACATACAAAAATCAGTTACATTTCTATACACTAACAATAAAGTAGCAGAAAGAGAAATTAAGAATACAACCCCATTTACAATGGCAACAAAAAGAATAAAATACCTAAGAATAAACTTAACCAAAGAGGTGAAAGATTTGCCCACTGAAAATTATAAAACATTGCTGAAATAAATTGAAGAACACACAAAGAAATGGAAAGATATTCCATGCTCTTGGATTGGAAGAATTAACATGGTTAAAATGTCCATATTTCCTAAAGCAATCTACAGATTCAATGCAATCCCTGTCAAAGTTCCAATATTTTTCACAGAAATAGAACAAAGAATCCTAAAATTTATATGGAACAACAAAAGACTCTGAATAGCTAAAGGAATACTGAGAAAAAAGAACAAAACTGGAGGTATCACACTCCCTGATTTCAAAATATACTACAAAGCTATAGTAACCAAAGCAGCATGCTACTGGCACAAAAACAGACACACAGATCAATGGAATAGAACCAAGAGCCCAGAAAGAAACCCACACATCTATGGACAGCTAATTTTTGACAAGACAGTCAAGAACATACAATGGAGAAAGGAAAGTCCCTTGAACAAATGTTGTTGGGAAAACTGGACAGCCACATGCAAAAAAAATGAAAGTAGACCATTATCTTACACCATACACAAAAATTAACTCAAAATGGATTAAAGATTGAATCCACGAATCTTCTAGAAGAAAACATAGGGAGTATGCTCTTCAACATCAGTCTTAGCAACATATTTACAAGTACTGTCTGACCGGGCAAGGGAAACAACAGAAAAAATAAACAAATGGGACTACATCAAACTAAAACACTTCTGCACAGCAAAGGAAACCATCCACAAAATGAAAAGACAACCTAACAATTGGGGGAAGATATTTGCAAACCATGTATCTGATAAGGGGTTAACCTCCAAAATATATAAAGAACTCATACATCTCAACAACAAATTAACAACCCAGTTAAAAAATGGGCAAAAGACTGAACAGACATTTCTCCAAAGAAGATATACAGATGGCCAACAGGCACATGAAAAGATGCTCAACATCATTAACTATCAGGGAAATGCAAATCAAAACAACAATGAGATATCACCCCACACCCATCAGAATGGCCATAATTAACAAGACAGGAAACCACAAGTGTTGGAGAGGATGTGGAGAGAAGGGAACTCTCATACACTGCTGGTGGGAGTGCAGACTGGTGCAGCCACTATAGAAAACAGTATGGAGATTCCTCAAAAAATTAAAAATAGAACTACCATATGATCCAGCTATTCCACTGCTGGTTATTTATCCAAAGAACACGAAAACACCAATACGTAAAGAGACAGGCACCTGTGTGTTCATTGCAGCATTGTTCACAATAGCCAAGATTTGGAAGCAACCTAAGGGCCCATCAAGGGACAAATGGATAGAGAAGATGTGATATATATACACAATGGAATACTACTCAACCATGAGAAACGATGAAATCCAGTCATTTGTGACAACATGGATGGACACTGAGGGTATTATGCTAAGCGAAATAAGTCAGAGGGAGAAGGTCAAAAACTGTATGATCTCTCTCATAAGTAGAGAGATAAAAATAACAAACACATAGAGACAGAGATTGGATTGGTGGTTACCAGAGAGGAAGCGGGGAGGGAGGAGGGCAAAAGGGATGATTAGGCACACGTGAGTGGTGATGGATTGTAATTAGTATTTGGATGGTGAACATGATCTTATCTATGCAGAAATAGAAGTATAACGATGTACACCTGAAATTTATACAATGTTATAAACCAAGGTTACTGCAATAAAAAATAAATTAAAGAAAAAAAAACAGAGCAAATAAATAGCTCAGAGTCTAGTGAAGAGACAGACACATGCGGATCATTTTATTACAGTGTCATAAGTAGAATATAGAAAAATGCAGTCCCTTTTGGGCTAAATATATTGTTATTTAATATAATATCCCTTACCAGCAAAAAAGAACTTTGTAAGGTTACATTTGAGCAATTGTACTATTGAATATAAGAAATGTGGAGAAAGTATCTGATACAATGCATACTGTCTCTACATTTAAAAGATATTGTGACTGTATTTCCAGTCGTGTTAGAATTTTTACCCAAATTTTCAAATATCTTCTACTCTGACTTGCTTTGTACTCTCTACATGGTATTTTTTGATGAAGAGAAGTTCTAATACAACTTACCAATCATTTGCTGTATGGTTATTGCTCTTCTCCTATTTAAGAATTCTTTCCCCTGGGGGCCGCCCAGTGGCATAGCGGTTTCGTCCGCGCTTGGCAGCCCGGGGTTCACCGGTTCGGATCCCAGGCGCCCACCAACACGCTGCTTGTCAGCCATGCTGTGGCGGCGTCCCATATAAAGTAGAGGAAGATGGGCAGGATGCTAGCCCAGGGCCAGTCTTCCTCAGCAAAAAGAGGAGGATTGGCAACGGATGTTAGCTCAGGGCTGGTCTTCCTCACAAAAAAAAAAAAAAAAAGAATTCTTTCCCCATCCCAAAGTCATGAAGATATTTTCCTAAATTATCTTCTAGAAATTGTATTATTTTGCTTTCACATTTAGATCTGAAATTGATATTTTGGTATAGTGTAACATAGAAGGAAAACATAAATTTTTTTCCACCAGGATGTCACAATTGACCTTCCATCATTTATTGAAAAGACAATCTCTCCACACTGCTCTGCTGTGCTTTTGTGTCATAAATTCAAGTGTCTGTATATTTATGGTTTGGTTTCTAGATTCTCTATCCTGTTACATTGATCTATTTGTCTATCTTTACACCATTAACTCAAAATCTTAATTACAGTAGAATTATAATAATCCTTAATATCTGGCACAGCAATTACTTTCACTCTGTTCTTCTAAAAGAGTGTCTTCGACTATTCTTGGACCTTTGCATTTCCATATAAATTTCAGAATAAGCCTATCAGTTTACTTAAAAATTAAAATAAACTGCTGGAATTTTCATTGGGATTGCACTGAATCTATAGATCAATCTGGGGAGAATTAACATTTTAATAACATTGAGACTTCCAATCGATCAACATTATTTCATTCTTATTTAATTTCTCTAATGTTTCATAGTTTTTGGTGTGAAAGCCATATCTTTCCTTAGATTTATTTCTAGTTATTTGATATGTCATCATATTTTAGATTTATTTTCTGGTGTATTTATATAAAAATATACTTGATTCCTGTATATTAACTTTGTATCCAGAAATCTTGCTAAAATCCTTATTAATTCTAAAAGTGTGTCTATAGTTTTTGTTCATTCTCTCCATACCAACATCTGCAAATAAT
This sequence comes from Tapirus indicus, assembly GCA_031878705.1. Taxonomy (NCBI): domain Eukaryota; kingdom Metazoa; phylum Chordata; class Mammalia; order Perissodactyla; family Tapiridae; genus Tapirus; species Tapirus indicus. Next base: position 34,666,600 of record CM062935.1, read on the forward strand.
GAAGGTTTTATTTTTTCCTTCCAAATTCCTACATAATGTATTTCTTTTTCTTATCTTATTATACTGGCTAGGACTCAACAGAAATGGTAAGAGTGGGCATCCTTTTCTCATTCAATATCTCAAAGAAAATGTTTCAACATATTCTCATAAGTATGATATCTGCTGTAGAGTCTTTGTAACATTTTTTATCAGATTAATGATGTTCCTATCAATTCCTCATTTGTTAAGACTTTTTGTCAAAAACGGATAATGGATTTTATCAAATACATTTTCTACATCTAATGGCTTTATCACAGTTTTGTTCTCCTTTATTCTGTTAATGTTGTGAATAAAATTGATTTTCAAATGTTAAACCAACATTACGTTCCTGGAATTTAATCATGATCAATTTAATTAGTCAATGTAATCATGTTCTATTATCTTTTTTATTTCTTGATAGATTTCTGCTAATTTTTAAATGATTTTTTCATCTGCATTCCTGAGTAAAATTTGGTCTGTAATTTCCTTTATAGTAATGTCAGGTTTTGGTATCAAAGTTTTGCAGACCTTATAAAATGAACTTTATATTGTTCTCATTTTAAGTGAGATAAGCACTTTAAGATAACACTTTAAGTTTAAGATGAGCATTGTTTCCTTCTTAGATGTCTAGTAAATTATCTCATCTTAAAATTTTCTTTATGAGAATATCTTAAATTACAGATTCAATTTCATTAAGAGTTACAAGATAGTTCAAGTTTTCTATTTCTTCTTGTAGCAATTTTGGTAAGTTGCATTTTTCTAGAAATTTGTCCATATCAATTAATTTTCAACTAGATTGTCATAAGATTGATCATAATATCTTTTAATTACTTCTTAACGTCTATAAGGTCTATAGAGATGTCCCCTTTTTCATTTCTGATATTGGTTAGTTGTGTCTTCTCTCTTTTGTTTTTTTCCTCAGGGATATTAGGTGTTTACCACTTTTATTAATCTTTTCTTTGTTGATCTTGTCTATTTTATGTTTGCTTTCCCTTTCATTAATTTCTCTCTTGTGTTTGTTATTTACTTTCTTCTTCTTTCTTTGGGCTTAATTTGCTGGGGTTTTTGTTCTTACTTTCTTGAGGTAAATGCTTAGATCATTAATTTTCACCCATTCTTCTCTTATGACATATGCCCTTAAAGCTCTTAATTACCTTCAAAGTACCTTAGCTGCATCATACAAATTCTGACAAGTTGTGTTTTCATTATCATTCAGGTAAAAATATTTTTTAATTTTCCTTGTGATTTCTTCTTTAATCCTTGGGTTATTTGGAAGTGGATTTCTTTTTTTTTTTTTTTTTTTTGGTGAGGGAGATTGGCCCTGAGCGAATATCTGTGCCCATCTTCCTCTACTTTATGTGGGACGTCTGCCACAGCATGGCTTGATAAGTGGTGCATAGGTCCACCCACAGAATGTGAACCTGCAAACCCCAGGCCACCACAGCAGAGCACGGGAACTTAACCACTACACCACCAGGCCAGCCCCAGATTTCTTGATTTCTAAATATATAGGAATTTTCTAATTATCTTTTTGTTATTGATTTCCAGCATTACGGTCAGAGAACATACTCCATACATTTTAACTGTCTGATTTTTGGTAAGAATTGTTTTATCATCCAGGATATGATCAATTTTGGTATTCCATATGCACTTGAAAAGAATATGTATTCTGCAGTTGTTGGGTGCTGTGCTCTATATATGTCATAAGGGACAGCATATTATCACTTTGTTCACATATTCCATATTGTTACTAATTTTTCATCTGCTCAGTCTATTGAGTGTCTGAGAACTCCATTATCTGAATCCCTGTGAGTCTGTTGCTATGTACGGTCTTTGTTTCTCTTAGTTTCAGTCATATGATCTTGTCTCCTGTACGCCTGGTTATTTTTGTGTGCATGCAAGACATTTTATGTAAAACCTGTAGAAATTATTTGAGACCTAGGATGATGTTATCTTCCTCCAGAAAGGATTTACTTTTAACAGGTGGCTAGAGTCATTAACAATCCCAGATATCCTTAATCTAATCAATGATAATTATTATTCTAAACTGGGTTTTATTTTGTAGGTAGACCATTCTATTTCTGATTCACCCTTACTCCTAAGGCATAGCTCTTGGGTTGGGTCCCAACCCAAAACCTGGGGGATTTAGCAGGAAATCTCCCTTCTTGGTGGACTCTGAACTCAAACTGTTGCTCCCTTAGCCCCATTCCATGAGTGTGTCAAAAGCTCTTCTCAGCTTCTCAGCCTCTCAACCACCTCTACTGGAAACAGAAGTTTCTCCTAAGGGAAAAAGGCCTCACATGCCCAGCTCACCTCTTTGGGTTTCCTTCTTCTCCAAGATCTTGTCTTCATAGTCTTCGTTGATGTGTTAGCTCTCTGATACCTTCAAATAGATGATTTTTATATTTGATCCAGCTTTTCTAGTTGTTCTCAGTGGGAGAGTTAGTCCAAATTGCCTAAGCCACCATCACCAGAAGTGCACCTCTCAATTTCTCTCATCTGTACAATGGGGATAATGACAATTTCCTCAAACATACTATTACAAGAGATCAGAGTGCCGAATATATACTAAGTACTCAAGAACTTTTGGCAATGATCTTGAGCTACCTACCTCTAATCTAAAACAAGTCTCAGTTAATAGATAGCTTGTGGTTTTACCTGCCTAGTATCCATTCTCCTCTAACACTTCAAAGTTCCTTTGACAAACCAGTCCTCAACTACTGAATAATCTTGATGTAGCTGTCAATCGAGGTGCCATGTCCTTCTCTGACCAAGGGTGGCCAACTAACCAGTTAGGCCAGACTGCCTCTCTACTAGTAATACGAACCTTAAGAAGAACATGGTAAAAGCTGATCCATACAAACAAGTAGCACCTTGAATGGGCCATCCATTAGTTTCTGCAAACTAGCTATCCAGAGCTACCTCAATTTCTGTTTTTTCCAGAGACTAGTTATTCCACTTTTCTGAGAGCTATCCAATACCCTTATAATAAATTTGTTTTCCTCTTAACTTAACCGGGGTCCATTTTTTGTTGCTTGAAACTAAAATACCCTAATTGATACCTTAATGGAGAACTATCTCACTTTCAAAGGTTTTCTACCAGTCCCTGTAACTTAATCATATCTTGCAACCAGAAAATAAATGAAGAAAGGGTCTTGACATTACTCAGAAAAGTTACAGAATGCTTCTTTTCTCTCTTATGATTAAAGAATCAAAACTTTAAACTTCTCTCTGTGCTGGTTCTTTGTTGGCTCCCAGCTCCATTCCTGCCCTTCCATGCTCTCCTTTTACAGCAGGGGGCTAGAAGCCTATAGACTATGTTTCTCACACTCCCTCGATAGCTGGTTTCCAATCAAATTCTGCCACTAGGCAACAATGGTGAAAATTAGATGGCAGGAAAGCTAAACCATTTTATTTTCTTCCTTCTGTTTCTAGTTCCTGTGCAGGCAGCAGCAGTATTCCAGGAACCTCAGCAGAAGTTTGATCCTGGGCTCTGACTCCAGCAGGAGTAGCAGCACCAGAAAACTATCATGCAACTGCTGGCTACTGCAACAGCAGTGCAGTTCTGGTAGGCATAGCAGTGGGTGACTGCAGACTCCAGCATCCTCTGAGATAGGTACAGCATCATCAACAAGACTATAGGCTTTCTACATCATTAGAAGCACAGGCTCCTGGGCTTCCTGCAAAGCAGCAGCAGCTCCAAGGGTAGCTGTGGTACTCCAAGAAACTCAACATCATAGGACTTATGGGCTCTATTTAACACCATTTTCGTTTGTCTCTCCTAGCCCTAGGAGCGATAGTGGCATCCTGCATTTGCTGATGTTTTGGTAAATTTGTCATCCACTTTTTGCTTCTCCAGCCCATTCAATACTTTTGGTAATTAATTCCCTATATTAAATTCCCTTTGTCTGAAATATTTAGAGTGGCTTTTGTTTTCCTAATTACACAACTTTCAGTGGCACAGGTCTCTTCTTTTTCTACTTCTCCATTTTTGTGTTTCTTTTGTCCACTCTTCCTCTTTCTCATTCATCCATTCCATTTCTCTATCCTCTCTCTTCATTTCCTTTTTTCTTTCTTCTTGTCCTATTTCCTGAGTATACCAACAGTATCTATTTCATTATTTATTATAATAACAAAAGAGTTTGGAACATTTTCAGGACAAAAGAGGTTGGAACATTTTCAAATTAAAAAATCAGCAGTTCAAGTACAAAAACCATAATTTCTTCAGAAACTATAACTCTTTATTAAAATCCAATTTTTATTATAATTAAAATTGTCAATATCTAGGAAATATTTTCTGTAAACACTGCCACAATTCACCACTTGAGTGGCAACATCGTCTTAGCCCAAAAAACTCAAGGCAAGTAACAATTTTAATTAAAATGGAAATTATAAATCACAGCTTTAAGTTGTATTTCATGTATCATTTCCAAATGTATCATCATTATCCCATAGTAGAAAAGAAAATCCTAGTACATGTTTTAGAAGATAGCAATAAGAAAATGTCAAGATAATGGAACTCATCTGAAAAGTTGAAAAAACACCTGCAAGTTGTGTCTGCAAGACACAACTTCATCTATTCACTTGGGATCACAAATCAAACTTCACATTTGTTTGAAACTGAACTCTTGTTTGAGTCAGAAACCTGCTACCTATCTTGCCCCAGTCTAAAATACTCTCCACCAGCACTTCCCTTCACATCACACCACTCAACCCTGTCCCTTTAAACTGCCGTTATATTTAAAATAAAACTGAGCTCTTTGCCATGTCGTAAAAGTCCCTGCCTAATCTGACTCCTGCCTACTGGTCCATCCTCAACTTATCTACTGTCCTTATTCAACACAGAGATAAGGAAAATAACAAGTGGTCACAGAATTACTCAATCTTAATTCATCATACACACGCACACGCATACACATGCCCATACAAACATGTACACATGCATGCACAAAGTCCCTTTCAGTCCTTGGGCAACACCCTACTATGCACTCTATATTCCCCACATACTTTCTCATCTCCTGTCCTCCCTCTTCCTCCAGAGAAGTGTCTGTAATCAAAGTCAATCACATCTTTCCTAGGTAAATAATAGGTGGCAAGTGAGTTGATGCTGAATCCAAAATTGAAGGTGGAACCTGCCCAGTTTGGCAGGGAATATATTAACATAGAATTGATACTGAAGAGTCAAAACATCCACTCTTTCTCCTCTATGGTGAAAAGTAAACTATCTCTCATGTGCTCTCTCTCTCTCTCTCTCTCTCTCTCTCTTTCTCTGTATGTCTCTCTCTCTCTCCCCCCCCCCCCACTCTCTCTCTCTCTTTCTCTCTCTCTCTCTCTCTCTCACACACACACACACACACACACACACACACACACACACACACCACATCCTGATTTATGGCTACACCAAAATGATTAATTCAGGTTTACTTACAGGGTCAGCTTTTAGAGTATTTCTAACACAATTCTAAAATTCCTTGACATTGTAGTCTTTCATATCTTCTATCAGTATCCTGAAACTGTTTAAACAAGGTGTCTTTAATTCCTTCATTAATTCATTGCTGAGCACTTACTATGTGTCAGGCACTGTGCTAACCTCAAAAAGAAATAAAGTGATATATCACACACAACTCCTGCCCTCAGTCTCCACATAAACGTAACTTATTAATAACTGCCATAACCTGTAAATAAATACCAGCTTAAGATTTAACTTTATTATTAGTCATTTGGAAATTTTAAGGTTATTTTATTATTATTTGCCATTTGGAAAAATATAAATGATTACTCTTTTTCTAATGTGCTAGAGATTGATGAGAGAAGATTAACGAGTAGGAGAGTAGTAGATGCTCAAAGAAGTCATTTGCAAATAGGGAAAAGGTATCAAATAAGAAAACTAGGAAGAACACAAGACAAGTTTTACCAAGTTCACTATTTTACCTTGGCCAGGCACACTTTATCATCAAACCTGGGCAGATAAATAGAAACTGCATTGTCACTAAAAACATTGTCTTCAGGCCACAAGAATCACAACAACCCTATTTCACAAAACTAGTGATTCTTTTTTCTATTTTATTGAGGCTATTATAAAGGAGCTATGCTTTCAAAGGATTTGTTAATTAAGGTTATTATTCTACTCCATATAAACCAAAAAACAACTGATGAAATTTAATTATGATGTCAACTTAGTGTTCCTTAACCTTTCTCTTAAGTAGATACAGTAAAATTCTTACTCAAATTTTAATATTATTCAGGTCCAAGTAAGCTTATAGTCCAAAGGAATCCTCTAAAAACCAACCAAAATCAATTGAACAATAATTTATGGGAAAACCTGTGCAACAGAATGCAGGAAAAAACACTTTGCCAAGTGATATTGGTGATTTTTTCTCTTTAGGAAGAAACTGTGTACATTTAGGAAAATACCTTGATAAGCTACTTCAGAGTGGACAGGGAACTCCAAAGGAAGAGATTGAAAGAAAAACACAAAAATATAGCTAACCTGACATGTATAAAAATTAATACAGAGCATCATGGCAGAGTGAGCTTTCCCCTTTAAAATCTCTCCCCCCATGATACAACAAAAGATCATTCACATACCAACAGAGGACACTCACATATCACAAAAGACATGTAAGAGACCCACACAGTTGTACATCTGAAGGTGGAAGCACTGGAAGCCCTGAAGGAAGTGGGGAGAAATCCTCCCCTCCCCATTCGGTTGACAACTCCAGATCTGTGTGGCTCATGGTGGCGGGGGGGGGTGACCCTCTGTGGGAAAACTATCACTCTCTAAGTTCTCTCTCAGACTGTGAGAAATTCCCAGAAGGAGGAGACAGAACTGTTGCAGGGGTGCAGTCAACATCCAAGCACGCCAGGAAAGCAAATGGCAAGGGAAGAAAGAAGCCCCAGGATCAGGCAATGGAAAGAAAGAGGCCCTCCCCCTGCACACCTGGCACTTCATCATAACCGTTCAGCCAGAGGGCCCACAGATTGCAACAGGCTCAGAACACACAGCTCTTGACCGCCACCCAGTGGCAGCTGGTGGAAAGTGCGACCAGAGATCTTGTTATGAGAAACAATAAGCCAAAATCCACAGTCTCTATGCAAAAATATATTAAATCCCCAGACCAAAAGGAAAATGACATGCACCAGAAACCAATCCTGAAGGCACAGAAATCTATAACCTGAACAAGAGAGAATTCCAAATAGCTATCATAAGAAAGCTTAACAAATTACAAGATAGCACAGATAGACAATTCAATGAAATCAGGAATTTCTTCACAAAAGATATTGAAACATAAAGAAAAACCAATCAGAAATCTTGGAGATGAAAAATGCAATGGATGAGGTAAAAGAAAATCTGGAATCTTTAAAGAACAGAGCTGATAATGTGGAGGAAAGAGTTAGCATTATTGAGGATAGGAATGCAGGAATGCTCCAGATATAGGAGGAGAGAGAACTAAGACTAAAAAGAAATGAAGAAATTCTCTGAGAAATATCAGACTCAATAAGGAAATGCAAGATAAGGCTTACAGGTATTCCAGAAGGAGAAGAAAGGGAAAAAGGAGCAGAGAGCTTGTTCAAAGAAATAATAGCTGAGAAGTTCCCAACCTGGGGAAGGAGCTGGAAATACCAGTGAATGAAGTCAATAGATCACCTAAACATATCAACAGGAAAAGACCATCTGCAAGGCATACAGTAATAAAGCTGGCAAAAGTCAACCACAAAGAAAAACTATTAAGGTCAGCTAAACAAAAAGATTTAAAAACATACAAAGGAATTCCCATCAGGCTCTCAGCAGATTTCTGGACAGAAACTCTACAGGCTAGGAGAGACTGGAATGACATATTCAAAAATCTGAAAGACAAAAACCTTCAGCCAAGAATACTCTATCCAGTGAAAATATCCTTCAGATATGATGGAGAAATAATAACTTTCCCTGATAAACAAAAGCTAAGGGAGTTCATTACCACAAGATGCCCCAGTACAAGAAATGCTCAAGAAGGCCCTCATGTCTAAAAAAAAAAAAAAGAGAAAGGGGATCTAAAGCTTTCCGAGAGGAGAAAATAGGTAGCCTAAACCAGAAAAAATTGTAGCTCTCTATCAGAATAGGTTAGCAAACACTTAATTAAAAAGTCAAGATTAAGGGAAAGAAAACACCAAAAATAAATATAACTTCATCACTTTAAACACACACTCACAACACAAGATGGAATAAGTTGTGACAACCATAGCTTAGAAGGGGAAGAGGAAAGGGATTGAATTGCCTTAGTCTAAGGAAATAAGAGGCCATCAGAAAATGGACTATTTCATCCCTGAGATTTTTTATACAAACCTCATGGTAACCACCAAGCAAATAATCATAACAGAATCACATATGACAAATAAAGAGAAAACAAAGAGAATCATCATACAGTACTACCAAACTGAATTGGTAGTCCAAAACACACGGGACAAGAAATGAAGGAAATGCAAAAGAAACAGAAAATGAGTGATAAACTAGCAATGTTAAGCCCTCATATATCAATAATCACTCTAAATGAAAATGGCTTGAATTTTTCAGTCAAAAGACACAGAGTGTCAGGATGGATTAAATACCAAGACCCAACAATATGCTGCCTCCAGGTAACACATCTCAGCTCTAAAGACAAACAGACTCAGAGTGAAAGGATGGAAGACAACACTCCAAGCCAATGGCAAGCAAAAGAAAGCAGGGGTTGCCATACTTACATCAGACAAAGTAGACTTCAAGATAAAAAAAGGTAATGAGAGACAAAGAGGGGCAATTTATAATGATAAAAGGGACACTTCACCAAGAAGACATATCACTTATAAAAATCTATGCCCCCAACACAGGAGCATCAAAGTACATAAAGCAACTATTAAGAAACCTAAAAGGAGATATTAACAACAGCACAATAATAGTAGGGGATCTTAACACCCCATTTATATCAATGGATAGATCATCCAGACAAAAAGTCAATAAGGAAATAGTGAACTTAAATGAAAAATTAGACGAGATGGACTTACGATATAAGAGAGCACTCCACCCAAAAACAGCAGATTACACATTCTTCTCAAGCACGCATGGAACATTCTCAAGGATAGATCATATATTAGGAAACAAGGCAAGCCTCTATAAATTTAAGAAGATTGAAATCATAACAAGCATCTTTTCTGACCATAATGCTATGAAACTAGAAATCAACTACACAAAAAAACCTGGGAAAGTGACAAAGATGTGGAGACTAAACAACATGCTTCTGAACAAGTGATTGATCATTGATTAAATTAAAGGAGAAATCAAAAAATATTTGGAGACAAATGAAAATGAAAATACACCAAACCAACTCATATGGGATGCAGCAAACGTGGTCCTCCTGAAAAGGAAACTGATGGCAATACAGGCCCACCTCAACAAAGAAGAAGAATCCCAAATAAATAACCTTAAACTACACCTAACAGAACTAGAAAAAGAAAAACAAACAAAGCCCCGAATCAGCAGAAGGAGGGAAACAAAAATTAGAGCAGAAATAAATGAAATTGAAACCAGAAAAACAGTTGAAAGGATCAATGAAATGAAGAGCTGGTTCTTTGAGAAGATAAACAAAATTGACAAATCCTTAGCCAGACTCTCTAAGAAAAAAAGAGAGAAGGCTCAAATAAATACACTTAGAAATGGGAGGAGAAATTACAATGGATACCACAGAAATACAAAGGATTTTAAGAGAATACTACAAAAAAATATATGCCAACAAATTGGACAAACTAGAAGAAATGGATAAATTCTTAGACTCATATAACTTCCCAAAACTGAAGCAAGGAGAATTACAGAATATGAATAGACCAATCAGAAGTAAAGAAATTGAAACAGTAATCAAAAAATTCCCAAAAAATAAAGGTCCAGGGCCAGATGGCTTCTCTGGAGAATTTTACCAAACAGTCAAAGACAATTTAATACCGCTCCTTCTCAAACTATTCCAAAAAATAGAGGAAGATGGAATACTTCCTAACACATTCTATGAGGCCAACATCACCCTGATACCAAAGCCAGACAAGGACAATACAAAGAAGGAAAACTACAGACCAATATTGCTCATGAACATAGATGCAAAAATCCTCAACAAAATATTGGCAAACCAAATACAGCAATACATCAAAAAAAATCACACACCATAACCAAGTGGGATTTATACCAGGGACAGGGATGGTTCAACATCTGCAAATCAATCAACCTGATATACCACATTGACAAAACAAAGAATAAAAACCACATGATCATCTCAATTGATTCAGAAAAGGTGTTTGACAAGATCCAACATCCTTTTATGATAAAAAACTCTCAATAAAATGGGTTTAAAAGGAAATTACCTCAACATGATAAAGGCCATATATGACAAACCCAAGTCAACATCATACTTAGTGAAAAACTGAAAGCTATTCCTCTAAGAACAGGAACAAGACAAGGATGCCCACTCTCGCTATTCATTCAACATAGTATTGGAAGTCCTAGCCAGAGGAATTAGGCAAGAAAAATAAATAAAAGGGATCCAAATGCGAAAGGAAGAAGTAAAACTGTCATTATTTGCAGATGACATGATTCTATATATAGAAAACCCTGAAGGATTCACCAAAAACCTGTTAGAAATAATCAACAACTACAGCACAGTTGCAGGGTACAAAATCAACATACAAAAATCAGTTGCATTTCTATACACTAACAATAAACCAGCAGAAAGAGAAGTCAAGAATACAATCCCATTTACAACAGCAACAAAAAGAATAAAATATCCAGGAATAAATTTAACCAAGGAGCTGAAAGATCTATACACTGAAAACTATAAGACATTATTGAAAGAAATTGAAGAAGACATAAAGAAATGGAAAGATATTCCATGCTCATGGATTGGAAGAATAAACATAGTTAAAATGTCCATATTACCTAAAGCAATCTACAGATTCAATGAAATCCCAGTCAGAATCCCAATGACATGTTTCATGTAAATAGAACAAAGAATCCTAGAATTTATATGGAATAACAAAAGACCCCGAATAGCCAAAGGAATCCTGAGGAAAAAGAATAAAGCTGGAGGTATCACACTCCCTGACCTCAAAATACACCACAAAGCTATAGTAATCAAAACAGCATGGTACTGGCAGAAAAACAGACACACAAATCAATGGAACAAAATTGAGTGCCCAGAAATAAAACTACACATCTATGGACAGCTAATCTTTGACAAAGGAGCTAAGAACATACAATGGAGAAAGAAAAGTCTCTTCAATAAATGATGTTGGGAAAACTGGACAGCCACATGCAAAAGAATGAAAGTAGACCATTCTCTTACACCATACACAAAAATTAACTCAAAATGGATTAAAGACTTGAATGTAAGATGTAAAACCATAAAACTCCTAGAAGAAAATATAGGTAGTACACTCTTTGACATCGGTCTTAGCAGTATCTTTTTGAATACCATGTCTCCTCAGGCAAGGGAAACAAAAGAAAAAATAAACAAATGGGATTACATCAAACTAAAAAACTTCTGCCCAGCAAAGGAAACCATAAACAGAACGAAAAGACAACCCACCATCTGGGAGAAAATATTTGCAAATCATATATTTGACAAGGGGTTAATTTCCAAAACATATAAAGAACTGATACAACTCAACAACAACAATAAAAAATGAAAGACCCGATCAAAAAATGGGCAGAGGATATGAACATACATTTTTCCAAAGAAAATATACAGATGGCCAACAAGCACATGAAAAGACATTCGGCATCACTAATTATTAGGGAAATGCACATCAAAACTACAATGAGATTATCACCTCACCTGTCAGAATGGCTATTATTAAAAAGACAAGAAATAAGTGTTGGAGAGGATATGGAGAAAAGGGAACCCTCATGCACTGCTGGTGGGAATGCAAACTGGTGCAGCCACTATGGAAACATGGAGATTTCTCAAAAAATTTTAAAAAAGACCATATGGTCCAGATGTTCCACTCTGGGCATTTATCCAAAGAACATGAAAACACTAATTCAAGAAGATATATGCGCCCCTATGTTCACTGCAGCTTTATTCACAGAAGCCAAGACTTGGAAGCAACCCAAGTGCCCATCAATGGATGAATGGATAAAGAAAATGTGGTGTATATACATACAATGGAACACTACTTGGCCATAAAAAAAGACAAAATTTTGCCATTTGTGACAACATAGGTAGATCTTGAGGGTATCACGCTAGGTAAAATGAGGCAGACAGAGAAAGACAAATACCATATGATTTCACTCATATGTGGAAGATAAACAAACAAACACACACACATAGGACAACAGACTGGCAGTTATCAGAGGGGAAGAGGGTGGGAGAAGGGCAAAAGGGGTAAAAGGGCACATACTTATGGTGACGGACAGAACTTAGATTTTTGGTGGTGACCACAATATAGTCTATACATAAGCCAAAACATAATGATGTATACCTGAAATTTACACAATGTTATAAACAAGTGTGATCTCAATAAAATAATTTTTTTTAAATAAAAATTTAAAAAAGAGAAAGAATGGGAACGTCTAATTCAATTTTGAATTATCCACTGTGTGGAAACCTCATCATCATTATCCCTAAATCTCCAGAGAAATACTATGAACATGGCTACCTGAAATGAGTAAAATTTTAGAAGCCAGGAAATAGGGCTGTGTCCCTCATTTGGCTTGACACCAGGGCAGAGATAAAGTCAAAACAAACTGCAAAAATGAATAGTCAACTGTTGGACTTTTTTCTTGTAATTGCAATAAAATGCTCTTCAAGTACTAAAAACTAGAATGGAAGAAAACTCAACTGAATATGCTTGGCATGTGACAAGTGGTGATGTAGATGGTTGAGAAAATATATTCATGGAAAAAACATTTATGATACCCTATTAAGTAAAAAACATTTATAATAAAGTAGTAAGCAAAATATAAAACTGTATATATACCATAATTACATCATGTAAAACATATGATGCATATAGATAAAAACTATAAGGGAATATGTAAAAATGAACAGTTGTGTAGGGTGGTGAAAGTATACAGAATTTGTCATTTTAAAAAATGTCTATGATTGTTATTATTAAGTTTTATAATAACTGAGATAAAATGAATAATCTCTGAATTTTCCATTTCTCTATAATGTAATTGGTGCTCTAGGTGAAAGTGTTTGATAGATAATGATTTCAGCACCTAGGATAGTCAGAAGACAATAATATAAATTGAAGAGTACTACAACTTGGATCAATTTGAAAAAGTTATGAATAGCCTTGAAATACAGACTTGTCAAACTATACAATAAGTCCACAGCAGGGCTTAGATTTGGATAAGTTGTTTGCAGAATTTAAAAAACAAAATTTTTAAATGCTATTACTTTTTAAATAGTTATGAGAAGACTAAAAATACAATTGCCAGGTTACTAATGGCAAGAACAGAGCAAAGCTGAGATTCTGATTAACTATTTTCAGCATGTTGTTTATCAAAAAAATAAAAACCACCTTCTAGCCTCAAGAGGGCAATTTTCTATTATCAACAATCTCAAAAATCCTTTAGTTTGGGGGGCTGGCCCAGTGGCATAGTGGTTAAGTTCACGCACTCTGCTTCGGCAGCCCAGGGTTCGCAGATTCGGATCCCGGGCACAGACCTATGCATTGCTTATCAAGCCATGCTGTGGCAGGTGTCCCACATATAAGTAGCAGAAGATGGGCACGGATGTTAGCCCAGGGCCAATCTTCCTCAGCAAAAAGAGGAGGATTAGCAACAGATGTTAGCTCAGGGCTAATCTTCCTCGCACACACACACAAAAATCCTTTAGTGAAGAAAATGTTCAAGGACAAATGCCCAGATAAATTTCACCTGTGTTCTCACTTTCTCTCACTCTAGTCTCATCTTCTAACCTCAAGACTGACCTTCATACAAACAAACAAATCTAACTTCAGATAGAGAGGGCAAGCCAAGACTGGTAGCAGAAAAAGTACCTAAAATGCATAGTGCCTATTTTTTTTCCTATTAATGTTTATTGCATATCTTCTGTATGCCAGATGCTTATATTTGCATCTCACCACAACCCTATGAAACAGGCATTGGTGTCTTCAATTTATAGATAAAGCAACAGAGAGTCCAACAGATTAAGTGACTTGCTCAAGGTCACACAACTAGTGTGTGTGTAACTGGCAAACTACGATATGACCCAGAGTTGACTAATGCCAAAGCCTTTCCTTTATGCTGCTTACACACACTGTACTGCCTTGACTCCTTGAAACCAGCTAAGGAAACATAGGATTAGGAAGAAAATAAGCAGAAAAAGCAATATCTGCAGTGATAAAGATCCAGCTACTTAGATACAGCTATTTTAACTGATTAGACTATAGAAATTCCCCTAAATTCTAACCAGACGAAAACAGGGTTCATAAGAGGGAAATTTTGACGAGAACTGCTTTCTTATATTGTTACAGGAGCCAGCCCAACTCTAAATCATAACTTTCCTGACTCTAGTCATTTAAACAGAGTAAAAGACAAAAGTAGCATAGCCATAAAAACAAGTACTGAATGCTGAACCTAGGCCAAGAATCAATAGTTCTAACCTGAAGATTAAGCATTGCCTATGTTAGTAGTCTAGAAAAGGGTCCAGGAAAGAGAACCAATATAAAATTGACTCTAAAGAAAGGCTATAACAGGGATTATTCATGAGTCACAGAAATGAATGAGAATTGTGGGGTAAGAGCTGGGACAAAGCCGAGAAATGTAAACTGGAAAGGACGGGAAAGAGGCGAGTGTTTGAAAACATTGGAAATATTGAAACATATGGTAAATTGTGAGACAGTTTGAGCTATGGCTTGGTTATATAAATTTCTGCTGCAAAATCTGGTGGCAGATTGGAAGCATGTGTTCCAAAACGATTCCATAAGATTTCCTGTTGAAGTTGAAGAAAATGAGTAATGAAAGTTTTATGTCCTTAATGGTATCTGAGTCTCTTCAGAAGGTGATTTTAGTATAACTTTTTAAATGAAAGCATCACTGATTTGGTCCCAATTTCAAATATTTCAGGGTATATAGTATATATGATATATTAATTCACTGATTATTTATTCTATACATATCCCCCTTATGAGAGGGCCCCGTTCCCTACTTCAACATTCCAGAAACAGTGAAAATCTTATAGCCAAAAGAAAAGATCTATAAAAGGGAGAGGTGGAAGATGAAGCTGGAAAGATAAGCAGGGGAGAAATTGTGAAGTACCTTGCATGCAAAAGCAAGGTGTTTGAATTTTATCCAAAGCAATAGGAAACCTAAAGAGGTCTTTAAACTAGGGAATGAATGATTTAAATTTGATTTTTAAGAAGGTATTTTGCAGTAATACAGAGGACAATTCCAGGATAGAGACGCAAGATCCCAGAATACAGACAGTGGCAGCACCAGTGGAAATACACTGGTGAGAATTCTCATGCTAGTTAGAATTTCTAACACTAAATCAATAGAATCTATTGACATAACAGGCCCTATCATGCTCTCATTTCAAAACCTTTTACTACAGATCAAACGTGCCAATGAGATATGAAATTCAAATTTCCTAACATGACATACAAGCATAGGTGATTCTAGATATTTAACAACTGATAACAATCATACAAAATTAATACACAAATCAATATATAAATCAACATTAAAAATAAATTTACTTCTCTTTTCCAAATAAACTATAGGTGTAGATATACAGATATTTGCTTACTCGGTCATAAAAAGAATTGTATCATAAATTATTCATAGAGTCGATCTAATAATTTCCAAATCATTTGTTGAGTTCTAGAAAGTGTTGATTTAATCTCGTTAATGGGGCCACGATTTGATATTTAGAACCGTACCAAACTTTTCCCAACATCTTCCTCATTAAAATGACAGTCATTACTCCCTGGTACCCAGCAACACTTTGTCGCAGCTGGAAGGCAGCTGGGCATGCTACCTGTATGTCATTGTTACAAAAGCATATGGATGCTAGTGTTTCCCACAGGGCATGAAACCCCTACGCCTCAGGACACCCCCAAAAAATGGGGCAACAAAAACTACCTGCACTCCAGCCTGCTACATTGCCTCCAACACAACAGGGCACTCTGGAGCATGAGGCAGGCACTGACACTCCAGCCACTACATGCCTTACAAGAACCATGCTAATCTATACCAGCTAGGTTACTAAGACCCATAATCAGCCTCTACAGATTGCATTGGACAACATCATTAGGTAACTTATTCTCTCAATAAAATTTATCAATCTGCATGAAAGTGGCTCAATATTTTAACTAGTATCTTAGAACTGGTATTTATCAGCTGAGTACCAGTCCTGTATACAAGGCCCTTTACAAATGACCCCCACCAACCAGCTTCCACCACTTCCTCCCATCTTCCATGCACCTGGCAATATAAGAATACCGGCCATTCCCCAAAGACATCTTCTTTCACAATCCATGTTCTGCAGATATCTAGAATTCCCTTCTCCTCCACATACTGAATTATAATTTTCCTGCAAAGCCAGTTTGAATGTTATCTTTGGTTACAAAGCCTTCCCCCTAAAATCTCCATGTTCATAAAGTTGCCCCTTTCTCTTTTTCATCTCAATAATTGGTACATAACTATTTTAAAGCATATATCATGTGTTTTAATTATTTATTTACATGATTTTTTGCCCACTAGACTATGAGCACCTCAAGGGGAGAGACTATGTCCTGTTCCTCTCTATTTCCTAAATAAGTACAGTGGCTGGTATATAGCAGATACTCAAAATACATTTATTTAAAAGAAGAATGGGGGCCGCCGGGTGGCGTAGCGGTTTAGTCCGCGCTTGGCAGCCCGGGATTCGCGGGTTCGGATCCCGGGCGCCCGCCGATGCACTGCCCATCAGCCACGCCGTGGCGGTGTCCCATATAAAGTAGAGGAAGATGGGCACGATGTTAGCCCAGGGCCAGTCTTCCTCAGCAAAAGGAGGAAGATTGGCGACGGATGTTAGCTCAAGGCTGGTCTTCCTCACAAAAAAACAAAAATAAAAAATAAAATAAAATAAAATAAAAATAAAAGAAGAATGAATAAATACCTAAGCCAAAAACAATCATTATCTTTGATTTTCTATATTGTATGCTATACTGGAAAATTTTACATGTCAACTTAAATATGTACAAGAGGATACCTGCTTTTTCTAAATTATTTTAAAGAGTACAGAGTGTACATGACTTTGTAGAAGCAACCATGTAGCACCTCTCCCTGGCCTTCCCACTGGAACATCTCAGGTAGTCTAATGATTACTTTTGCCACAGTGGGGTTATTATCAATGAAGTTTTTTATTTTATATATGTACTTCAAATAGTTATTTTTAATTTTATTTGCCCTTATTTTCACATTTTTCTAACATATAAAGTAAGTATGATTGTGATCATTTTCCTCATCAACATCATCATTATTTCATATTAGGCATCCCTGTTAGAACATAAATTTGTCAATTTTTTATTGTTTGTCCTTCCTCCTTCCTTTCTTTCTTTTTTTCTTTCTTATTGGCTTTTTTAATGTTAACAATTAGCAAGAGACTCATGACAGAATTTCATAATGGAGTATTTTAATTTCAGAAATAAAAAACAATTTAACATAAGTAAATTTAGTAAAGAGGACTGTAGACATTTTTTAAAAAATCTTTAATCAAGTGTGAGCGCAACCGTGAATTTTTCAAAACTTCAAATTTATTGAAGTAAAAGTTTAAATCACTAGTTAAGCAATAGTAATAAGGATCTCAAATTTGGATTCTCGTACCCTGATAATTCTTCTTTTCCTCAAACTAAATACCTTATTTGCAAGAAAAAGTTATTCTAAAGCAATAAGGCCAAATAAACAATGCCAGCACCTTAACACAAAGCAAAAGGTTTGAACTTTTTAAAGTCTCTGTAAGCAAAAAATTACAAACAAAAGCACAATTGCAGAACTGTTTATTTACCAGTCCGCATGGAAATTGCCAACACAATATTCTAAATCAATGAATCAAAAAGAAAAAGATAGAATGAATGACACTTTCAACAATATTATTAGTCAATGTATTGATGGTATGTGAGAGGATACAGAGACACACTAATCAAGAAGACACTAACTAAAGTTTTCATTACAGATTAACGAATCTACAGTTAGCAACAGTATCTAGTTAATAACTGACATTACAGCCCCTGAAGAGAAATGACTAAAAATATATTATTTGTCCTGCAGACGTATCCCCAAAAATGAAATATTTGAATCAGTAAATTAAGATTTTGAGACAAAATATTACAGAAATATTGTATAAATTTGCAATGACAAGAAAGTATAAAGGCTCTACAACCAGAGTTCATTCTGAAAAAAACTGAAATTCAAGTAGCACAATATTTTATTCCCAGAGAAGCTCTTGAACGTAAAATCTTGCCTGTAGATATGAATTCCACATTAAATAATGTTTTCAAAATGCAGACTTTTAATACCAACTACTTTTGGCTTTACACAAAGAAGTGCATTCAGAATACTGCTCTCTTCTATTCCATACTTCAGTGTGTTGTCTATTCAGAGTGAAAGCTTTTATTTTAAAGTTTATGGGTTAAAAATAAGCACTGACATTGTGAGTGATTCGCGCTTTACAGATTTGTTGAAAGGTAGCTATTGGCTTCAAAAAATGGCTTAACTGACAATTTCGATCACCGGAATGAACTTAATCAAAACTTTCCAGGAACATTGTCAATATATATTAATGAGTATGAAAAAGTTTATAGGGGCCAGCCCGGTTGTGTAGTGGTTGGGTTTGCGTGCTCTGCCTCGGCAGTCCAGGGTTCGCAGGTTCAAATCCCGGGCACAGACGATGCATCCCTCATCAAGCCATGTGTGGTGGCATCCCATATACAAAGTGGAGGAAGATGGGCACAGATGTTGGCTCAGAGCCAGTCTTCCTCAGCAAAAAGAGAATTGGCAACAGATGTTGGCTCAGAGCCAATCTTCCTCACCTCCTCCGCCAAAAAACAAAACAAAAAAAAGTTTATAGACTCAAAGCAATAGTTCAGCTTCATAAAAATGAGGTTAAATTGATTCGCCAGTGATAGTCAATGTTATAATCTGAATCCTAATTAAGTCTAGTAAAGCACTGTATATGCTTGAAGATCAACATTATTTTTAAATAATTGATATTTTTAAAAAGTTCAACTAGATTTGAAACCCATTCACATTATCAGAAGAAATTTCAACATTACATTTGTCAATGAAAGAAGAGGAAGAGTAGTTAAAGAATGTTACCATTGTTGAAGTAAAATGTAAAGAGAATGAATTTTAAAAATCCTAGCTAATAGCATAAAAGGACTTTCCATCAATCAAAGAAAAAGGAAAAAGTTCTTTCCTGCAATTTGCTACCAACAACTTGTATAGTTTGTCAATGGTGACCAATTTGAAGAGATCATTAAACAGTCTTCATCAGGAATCATGTGTATCTGTTTCAAAAATAAGTAAATATACCTGATAAAAAAGTTATGCTCATAGAAGCCAGCTAAGTTTCTCATTTTAGATGTTGAAAAGATATTATAAATAGAAGACAACAACAACAACAAACAAACACGTAGAGACAGAGATTGAATTGGTGGTTACCAGAGGGGAAGGGCAGAGGGAGGAAGGTGAAAGGAGTGATTAGGTACATGTGTGATGGATTGTAATTAGTCTTTGGGTGGTGAATATGATGTAATCTACACAGAAATAGAAATATAATGATGTACACCCTAAATTTATATAATGTTATAAACCAATGTTACCACAATAAAAATAAATAAAAAGATAGTATAAATAAAGTTTTTGCAATTCACCATTTACTATTTTCCATAATACTTTGCATTTTGTTTTGCTTATAATTATATAATAGAAAATGTGATTTGTATTTTCACAAAGCCCCATATAGATGCCCCCAAACCTTTTCCAGTTTACCCCAACACGATATACACGTCTCTTATCATTTTCTATGTGTGGCATGATATGAAAAATGTTAGGAAGCACTAAGTTAAAGGAGTGTAACTAGCTAAAATATTTGTGGAAGGGTTGAGAAAACAAGACTGCAAATAGTAAATAAAGAAGGGACAGATGATGAGGGGCCTTGTTTGCCATACTAAGAACTGTATAATTTCATCCAGCCTTTGTCAACCAGAGATCTGGAAGAGAATTAAGCTTTAAAGTCCTAAAGCATCCACTGTATGTAATAAAGTAACGTATCTCTTATGCATCTAGAATGGTACTAGTTATGTACCCATCCCTGGGAGAAGTAAGAAAATAATTACTCATCATTTTGTGTGTTCCATGGTTCAGAGGAGGGACTCCAGTTAAAGGCTGCACATAGCTAGCAATGCAGAGACACTGATATTTTAAGCAAAAGAGTTACACGATCAGATTTTTCATGTAAAGCTCTTTCTGGCAACAGTACCATTTAAATTGTTTTAAATAAAAATTCAAATGATCTGGGATCGATACAGACCCCAGTATTGATCTAGTTAAGTGAGCCGACAGCAGCAAAATCTAATTTTCAATTCTTTCCTTTAAATATTATTTCAAATGGCTGGTGATAATGATAACATCAATGGCCACTGTGATTACGATAATTAACATGTTATAGCAATTTATAGCTCACGGGCACTTTCATTTACATAGTGTCACTTTAACCCTATGATGGATACCACAGGCCCACAATTCCTTACCCATGATTCCAAAATCCAAAAAGCTTTGAAAACCAAAACTTTTTTGTAAGTCTGGGCCAAAACTCCTGTTCTGAATTAGCATGAGGCTATATAGTTTATTTAATCCACTTGTAAATATTCATATGTTTCACTAGAGAAATATAAAAGTGTTTGATTAAGGGCTGCTCTTCTGACCTCAATAAAAGTTACATATTATATAGTACATGTACCTTTACATTTTTAAAGTCCAAAATACCTGAATTCTAAAACACATCTGGCACCACAAGTTTCAGTTACGGGGTTTTGGACCTGTGTTTTCAATCTCCATTTTACAGAGGTTAGGGAGTTTAGGTGACTTCTTCAAGATAACATAGCTTGCAAATGATGCAGCCAGGACTCTAATCCAGGTCTCTAAATCTTGTTTTTCAGCCCGTATCCAAGACTGACCACAAATGAAAAACCTTCTTCTGCATAAAGAGACATTTCATATTTTATGTAATATCATGTAAGCAAAATTTAATATAAAATTTGTGTGTGTGTGTGAGGAAAATTAGCTCTGAGCTAATATCCATTGCCAATCCTCCTCTTTTTGCTGAGGAGGACTGGCCCTGGGCTAACATTCGTGCCCATCTTCCTCTACTTTATATGGGATGCTGCCACAGCATGGCTTGACAAGCGGTACATCGGTCTGCGCCCGGGATCTGAACCTGTGAACCCCGGGCCGCTGAAACGGAGCTCGCGAACTTAACCACTACACCACCAGGCCAGCCCTATATAAAATTTTTAAAGTGCAAAATTAAAAAATAAAGTCTTTTGTATCTAACCTTTGAAAAATATGTTTCCTGCTGCTTCAATTTGTTTTCAGCTTCACTGTTTTACACAAATGAATAAGTTCACTGTCTGGGTTGAGGTCACTGATCCAGAATTTAAGAGCACTATCAATTTTTATGTTGATGCTATTTTTCACTAGAATTCATAAAAACTACAAAGTGAATAAAACCAAATTTTAAAGGGAGAATTATAAATAATCAGCCTAGGGGTTGCCAAATTTTCTAATACCAATCCTGTCAATCTTGTGGTAGTTATATTTTTCAACAAATATTTCTGATTCTCTCTCCATACATGGTAAGATTGCACTTCTCTACCCTCAGTTAGGCATGATCATGTAACTTGCTTTGGCCAAAGAAATGTGAGCAGAAGTTGTATACATATTTCCGAGAGGAAACTTTAAGAGACAACCTGCAATTCACAGTCTCTCTTTTCATCTACTCTGAATGTTCCAGATAGCTTCTCCATCAGCCTGTGTCCCAGAACGAGGATGACATGGAGTTAGAGACCCCAAGTGACCTAAAGAAAACATACAGCATGAAGAAGAAATAAACCTATGTTGTTTAAAGCTACTGATATTTGGGGACAGCAGAGCCTACTTTAGATTTACAAATTTATTGCTTCTCAGCTCCAAATCCACCCTTCTTTGTCCTACTTTGTGTTACTGAATCTGGACTCTGTAACCATGTCTCCTTTACCAGTTGGCACAATCTTAAGCTTTGTCAGTAGAGGGAGCCAGAGCAACATTAAAGGAAGAGGGGGCTTCTCTTTCTAGTTCTGGGTGCTTTGGTGTTTTTCCTGTGATGCTTGGCTGCCAGGAGCTTACAGGACATCCAGTGGCACTCACCCTCCTAGCATGTTTCACCAGCACCCCAGAGGGTACCTTTCCAGAAGTTTCAGCAGCACCCCAGCAGGCAGTATCCCAACAAGTCTCGCTGACACCCCAATAGGTGGCTTCCCAGTGAGTTTTCTGAGCATTCCAGCTAGCTTCTCAGCAAGCCCCATCGACATCCTCATAGATGATTTCCTGCTTGCCTGCCCCAGCCTGTGGCAGCTCAATGGGTCACAGCCACACCCTCCAAGGAGGGCTGAATGTCAGCCTTAGCCATGGGGGAAGGGGCCTCTTCCAAGTTTGTTCCTTCCGTGGGTACTCAGCCTCAGCCCTGAAAGAGGTAGCCACTCCCTGCCACAGGTTAATAATCCTTTATGTTAAAATTTCCCTGTTCAAATTACTATTGTAGTTTCTGTCTCCTGACTAGACTGATATCTAGACTATCCTAACATACAGAACTATATACTGCAACATGAATTTATATTAGTTTTTGTTTGTTTGTTTGAGGAAGATTGGCCCTGAGCTAACATCTGTTGCCAATCTTCCTCTTTTCCTCTTTTCTCCCCAAAGCCCCAGTACATAGTTGTTATATCCTAGTTGTAGGTCCTTCTAGTTCTTCTACGTGGGATGCCGCCTCAGCATGGCTTGATGAACGGTGAGTAGGTCTGCGCCCAGGATCCACACCTGCAAACCCGTGGCCGCCAGAGTGGAACAGGTGAACTTAACAGCTATGCCACCACTGGGCTGGGCCCTATATTAGTAGTTTTAAAGGACAACCTTGGATTATTTTCTTTTTCTACTTTATTTCATAGCTACTTTTAATGTTCTATATACCTAAGTTAAAACAATTGATTATACTTTAAACACTAACATAAAGTTTAAGTCACAACAAACTGTATCTTTTCATTAAATCAGACTTCTTGGCTAATAATTATAAGAAAGAAAAATAATACATGAAAGCACACTTATTGTGGGGTAAGAAATAGCTCTTGACTAGACACACCAAGAGAAACCATATTCTTGTCAAAAGATTAAATCCAAATCTTTATTTACTCATACTGCAATATAAAGTTTATGCTGAGTCTTTAAAAAAGACCATCAGACAATGAAAATACTGCATTTGGAAAGATTTTAATGACTCTTCACTATGTTAGTCATATGGCAAAATTATTTATTACTCCCTCTATAAAAATAAATCCAATTACTAACCAAAATGACTACTTAGGAAGAGTACATACGTGCTTTTTATGTGCAGAGCCCCGAACAATTCACATTGCTTGTCCTCACCCCCAGTTAGACCAGCATTTTAATTCAGGAAGAAATTGTTAAATAAATAAAAAGTGAAGAGCAGATTGGAATAAGTTGAGGGCAATAAAGTATTATAAACCCATGGAAAAGTACATTGTTAAATATTATTCAGAGATATCATTCTGGAATTTGTGTCTCTGCATACAAAATACATTTGAAAAAATAAGAGTAGCACAATATCTACTTCATAAAAAATATATATCCAAACTTGTATCTAGGGACACTCACTAGAGAAATGTAAGGAGAATAATGGCCCCCAAAGATGTTCATGTTCTAATCCCAGGAACACGTAACTATGTATCCTTACATAGCAAAAGGGATTTTACAGATGTGATTAAGATGGAAAGATTATTCTGGAATATCTGGGTAGGCCCAATCTAATCACATGAGTCTTTAAAAGAGAAAAATCTTGGCTATAGTGAATAATGCTGCAATGAACATAGGTGAACCCAAGTGTCCCTCGACTGATGATTGGTTAAAGAAGATGTGGTATATACATACAATGGAATACTACTCAGCCATAAGAAAAGACACAATTGTCCCATTTGCAACAAGATGGATGGACCTAGAGGGTATTATGGTAAGTGAGAGAGAAGGACAGACACTGCATGAACTTACTCATATATGGAATATAAGTGAACACACGGACAGAGAGAACTGATTGGTGGTTACCAAGGGGAAGGGGGGTGGGGGGGGCACAAGGGGTGAAGGGTTACATCCACAAAGTGACGGACAAACAAAAATGTACAACTAAAACCCCACAGTGTTATAAACTATTAAGACATCAATAAAAAAAAATGGTAAAAAAAAAAGAGAAAAATCTTTCCCAGCTATGGGCACAGAGAGATGCAACGACAGAAGAAGGATCAGAGAGATGACATCATGAGCAAGATTCAACACCCATTACTGGTTCTGAGATGTAGAAAGCTATGTGTAAGCACCAGAGAGAGGGCTATTGGAGGTTAGAACAGCATTCGGCTGACAGCTGACAAAGGGGGAGCTCAGTCCTGTGACCTCAAGGAACAGAATTCTTTCAACAACCCAAATGAGCAAGGAAATATCCTCTCCTCTAGCTTCCAGAAGGAAATGCAGCCAGTTCCTTTGATTTTAGTCCAGTGAGACCCATCTCAGACTTCTGACCTACAGAAATGTATGATAATAAATTTGAGTTGTTTTAAGCCACTAAATTTGTTAGTAGTAGAAAACTAATACAAGGAATAGTATTTATAACCTTGGAAGCTCTAGGTCTTAATTTATTAAAGAAAGTAGCAATGTCATTTCAATAGGCATTAAAAAACTTGCTGGGGCCGGCCTGGTGGCGCAGCAGTTTAGTTCCCACCTTGGCAGCCCGGGGTTCGCAGGTTTGGATCCCGGCCACTGGCTGATGCACTGCTTGTCAGCCATGCTGTGGCGGTGGCCCATATAAAGTAGAGGAAGATGGGCAAGGATGTTAGCCCAGGGCCACTCTTCCTCAGCAAAAAAGAGGAGGATTGGCAACGGATGTTAGCTCAGGGCTGGTCTTCCTCACAAAATAAATAAATAATTTTAAAAAATTAAAAACTTGGGGTTCATCAAAGTATTTCTGATGATAAACTGGATTGATATTCTCTGTAGGTATCAATGCTTTATTCCCACCCAATTTATTTATTTAACAAACATTTATACGGTGTTTATTATGTGCTAGGAACTCTTCTAAGGACTTTATAAATGTAAACTCACTTAATCCTCATAACAGCTTCTGAAGTAGGTGTTATTATCCCCATTTTACAGATAAATACACTGAGGTGCACAGCTACCAAGTAACAGAGCCCAGACTGAAACCCAAGCTTGTATCACTCCAGAGTCCAGGAGCTTAAACACTAGGCTTTTAGCTATTTTCTATAAGACTAAAGGCAATGTGATGGAAAGAGAATGGGTTTTGGAGTTAGAAAGATCTGTATTCTGGTACTTATAAGCTATGTGATCTGGATCCTAGTACACAGTAGACACTGAACAAATGTTAGCTCCCTCTTTCAATTCCTGCTACAAGTCTAGAGATATAGTCAAATTCAAAGAAAACTCTATGTGAAACAGGCTTAAGATAAAAACCGAATATTAGTCTCATACTCCTAAATTTCCACTTCTCTTTCCTCCGTTCCACATATTCTTTCTCAGATCTTGGTTAAGATAATCTATGGTACCACAACAAGACTGTCTCTATGGGTACTCCAAGCTCTCATTATTACATCAACAAAAACTGACTGGAATTTTACTATGCGAACATTACTAGGAAAGTAAGGGAAAAATTTTTTAAGAAATTACACATCAGGTATAGGTACAGCAAACCTTCTTTGATTTAAGGTAATCTTACCCACAGATTACCTCAAATGAAACAGCTTATTACACACACCTTCTGGCTCATTCCTTTTGCTCAACTTTGTTACCATGTTACCTTGTTCTTATTAACATACTTTAAGAGTGGTCACTGCCCATACGCTAATATTTTTTTAATTCTTTATCTCCTAGAAATCAATCCTTCATCACCTCATATTCTAGACATTAACAAATGTCCAGCATCTAGTCGTAACAAAGATGCTTTGTCCTCAAAGGTGCATACCCTCTGCATTAGCTGACCATTTGAATCAAGTTCCCTTGATTTTAAATTTCTGAGGTTTTTTGGAAGCATACTTACAAGATGATCCAATTCCACACATTCTCTCTGAAGATCCATTTAGCTTCCTACCCCTGAAATACCACCATCATTATTGCCCAGAGAATTTTTTGTTTGGTGGTGTTTTCTAAAATGCTAACATCTATTATTTCAAACAGAAAAATACTTGACACAATAGCAAACATACAGTGTCTACCACCAGCAAAAGGTGGCTTAATCTCTCACATACTTGAACAAATGTTTATTAAATGAAAAGCTTCTTAAATGGAAAAAATAATATTTGTTAAATATATTTTGTTCTACTGATTTCATTTGTTGCTCACTATTTGTTAGTTTAATTAATACCATGCATCATAAACAAGAGCTCTCAAGTCCAAGAGAAGTAACAATGAAACTTCTTGCAAATGTGACCACTAAATCCCAAAGATAATCATTTCTTGAGATATTAGCAGTTACCCACTCAATTATGTAGTGCCAGACTTAACTATTAATTCAAAGAACAGTTATAACCACTTACAATGGACCACCCACTGATCACACTGTCCCTTCTCTACAATCTATTAGAAAAGAGAAAGAAGTCAACAACTACAACATAATAAAATGTAGTTATTAAGAGTGCAAATTCTAGGGGGCTAGCCTGGTGGCATAGCGGTTAAGTTCTCATGCTTCGCTTCATGACCTGGGGTTCGCAGTTTCGGATCCCGGGCATGGACAGACGCACTGCTTGTCAAGCCATATAAAGCGTCCCATATAAAGTAGAGGAAGATGGGCATGGATGCTAGCCCAGGACCAGTCTTCCTCAGCAAAACAGAGGAGGATTGACAACAGATGTTAGCTCAGAGCTGGTCTTCCTCACCAGAAAAAAAAAAGAGTACATATTCTGGAATATGACTCCTTAGGTTTAAATCCTGACTCCCTACTGAAAACTTTGGGCACATAACTTGAGTCTTCATTTTTTTCACCTGTAAAACTGGGAAAAATAATAATAACTATCTCATAAGGTTGCTGTAGGAGCTGAATCAGATAATGCATATATAATGTAGCATACTAATGCCATAGAAAGCATTCAATAAATGTTGGCTGAGTATTAATGTAGTAAGAGTTATTAACAGAGGTATGCAATAAGAGTTATGACAGCACAAAGGAGAGTCACCCAACCCAGTTTTTTCAATAAGTTGGAAACCTGAGATGAATCTCAGTTAAGAAGCTGTAGGACTTAGCCAGAGAAAAGTGGGTAGGGCTTTCCAGGGAAAGAGAACAGTATAAGCTAAACTACAGAAGCAAGATTTTAAAAAAATTAGGGAACTAACTTCAAATAGTTTGATACAATCAAAACAGGCAGTGCCCATGGAAGACTATCAGAATATAAAGATTGATAAAATATCACAAAGTGGCTTCTGTGATATACCTAAAAGTTCGACTGTATGGTAAATGCAATGGAGAGGTGCCGAAGAATATTAAGAGTTTTAAAATAGATTTGTGTATTAGAGTGTTGTACTATTGTGGAGGTTGCATTAGAGAAGGTGAGTCTGAAAGTGGAGATACCTATTTAGAAACAAATAATTAAGGAAAATATAATGAAGGCATGCAACAAGGCAATGACAATGAAGATGGAGAGAAAGAGATAGATTTCAAAGATATTTGGAAGACACCAATGACAGGATTTGGTAATTGATTATATTTGAGGGGTGAGGGAGAGAAAGGAAATAAGAATGACTTCCACTACCACCAGGTTTTATTAACAAATGTTTATTGACTGTTCCTGGTACTACCCTGGGCATAAAAAGATGATTAAAACTTTGTCCATGACTTCAAAAAGACCAGTCATACTAAGGAGAACATAGAAATCAGTAACTACCATTGAATATCAGAAACATCATAAAATAATTATATACAAAATGCTATGGAAATTGAAAGGAGAGACACCTAACTGGGGGAAATGCATCAAAGAGATGTATCTCTTCACAGCAATGGAGTTGGGCACAAAACAGATTGTCAGGTAAAGAGTAGGGGCATGTGTGTAATGAAAGAGTTAAAGAACATGACATATAGAGGAGTTCATTAAAAGATTACCATAGTTATATTGAAGGATACATTGGGTGAAGTGGGTTGTGAATACGTAAAGTCATGGTCCATTCACATTCACAATCCCAATAAATTTTTACTGAACCACAGTGTAGCAGTCTGGGTCCTGGCAGGAAATAGATGGCATATTCAAACTGAGTAACTAAGGAGAGTTTAATAAAGGTACTGTTTTACAAAGGTGTGGGCCAGGTTTAAGGAAAGCAACAAAGGATGGTGTGGTACCAGGTGTTAACAACAGTAGAAAGCAATTTCCAGAACCAGAAGAAAATAGCTATACTAACAGGGTCACCAGATGTAACTCTTGTTTTCAGCAGAAAAACACAGCCAACTGCAAAAGCCTGGTATGGAGGAAGCCCAGGAAGAAATAATCTGACCTCATTCTTCTCCTTCCCTCCAATCTGCCAGTGCCTCACATCAACAGAACTCAACTGGAAGTCAGAGAACAAGGGAGCCTCCTGGTGCAATCTATAGAGGTCAGCCTCCCACAATACACAGTAAAGTGGAAAAAAGTGAAGTAGATCTGGAAGAGTAAATGGAAAAATATATAAAATGCAGTGATAATTTTCAACAGTCAACTAATAGTTCCCTCTGGTCTTACAAAATTTACTTCCAATTTCTGCAAACATTTCTAACTTTTAGTTTGGAGATGGAGTTTAACCACTACCCTTCAACCTGCAAACTTTCAACATGAAGCTTCAATTTGTTCTAAAATGGATCCCTAATATTGTGAATTTTTCTGTCTCATCATTAAGTCTGTGTGCTATACCTGCTTCCAGAACAAGTACCTCTGTTAAGATACAGTATACGTACTTTCTTGCATCTTCAACAACAAATCCCCAGTTAGGATATAGCTCAGTTGTCACCAAGCAGAGGGAACAGACCCTTCATGATAAAAATCTATTCAAGAATCCTATGACTGAGGAGTGATGTCAGCTTCATGGCAGAGTGAGATTCTTTCTTTGAATCTCTGCCCCCTAAGACACAACAAAAACATCATTCACATAACAACAGAGGTCAATCAAACACTACAAAGGACTTCTAAGAGACCCTTGCCATGATACATCTGATGGCGGAGGCACGGGAAGCCCCAAAGGACTTGAGGAGAGGTAAGGAGATATACTCCCCCTCCCAATTTGATCAGCAAAGACAGACAGCATGGCTCACAGACGGGGGGTGGGGAGAGGCGGCCCTCTGAGGGAAAGCTATTGCCCTCCAGGTGCTCTCACAGACTGTCAAGAGATTCCCACTGGGAAGCGATGACAAACTGTTGTGGGGGTGTGGTCAGCATCCAGGCACCCCAAGAGAGCAGATAGGGAGGGAGAAAGGAATCCCCCCAGGATGGGCAGACAAAAGAGAGAGCCCCTCCCCCCACACACCCTGCACTTCAGCACAATCCCTCCAGTGACTGCAACGGGCTCAGAACACATAGGTCGTGACCTCCACCGAGTGGTGGCAAGTGGAAACTGCAGGACTAGATATTCTCAAGATGAGAAATAGCAAAGGAAAATCAGTCGGTTCTATGCAAAAGTACCTTAAGTCTCCAGACCAAGAGGAAAATGACAAACACCCAGAAACCAACCCTGAAGGCACAGAAATCTATAACCTAAACAACAGAGAATTCAAAATAGCTATCATAAAAAAGCTCAGCGAATTACAAGAGAACACAGAGAGACAATTCAATGAATTCAGGAATTTCCTCACAAAGAAGATTGAAACCATAAAGAAAAACCAATCAGAAATACTGGAGATGAAAAAGACAATGGACAAGATAAAGGAAAACCTGGAATCTTTAAAGAGCAGAACTGACAATATGGAGGAAAGAATTAGCATTATTGAGGATAGCCATGCAGAAATGCTCCAGATAGAGGAGGAGAGAGAACTAAGACTAAAAAGAAATGAAGAAATTCTTCAAGAAATATCAGACTCAATTAGGAAAAGTAACATAAGGATAATAGGTATTCCAGAAGGAGAAGAAAGAGAAAAAGGAGCAGAGAGTTTGTTCAAAGAAATAATAGCTGAGAACTTCGCAAACCTGGAGAAAGAGTTGGAAATAACAGTGAATGAAGTCAATAGACTACCTAAATATAGAAACAGGAAAAGACCAACTCCACGGCATATAGTAGCAAAGCTTACAAAAGTCAATGACAAAGAAAAAATATTAAGTTCAGCTAAACTAAAAAAAAAAAATAACATATAAAGGAAATTCCATCAGGCTCTCAGCTGATTTCTCGACAGAAACTCTACAGGCTAGGAGAGACTGGAATGATATATTCAAAATCCTGAAAGAGAAAAACCTTCAGCCAAGAATACTTTACCCAGCGAAAATATCCTTTAAATGTGAAGGAGAAATAATAACTCTCCCTGATAAACAAAAGCTAAGGGAGTTCATCACCACAAGACCCCCACTACAAGAAATGCTCAAAAAGGCCCTTAGGCCTGAAAAAGAAAAGAGAGAAAGGGGATATAAAGTTTTGAGCAATCCGAAGATCAAGGAGACTAAACCAGAAAAACTGCAGTTGGAAAACATCAAAAATGAATTTGAACTCATCACTGTAAACACAAACTCACAATACAAGATGGAATAAGAAGTGACAACCACAAATTAGAAAGGGAAGAGGAAAGAGATCGAATCAACTTAGTATAAGGAAACAAAAGTCATCAGAAAATGGACTATCTCATCCATGAGATTTTTTTATATAAACCCCTTGGTAACCACTAAACAAATAATCAGAAGAAAACCTCATATGACAAATAAAGAGAAAACTAAGAGAATCATCATGCAGAACTACCAAACTGAATTGGCAGTCTGAAGCACATGGGAAAAGAAATGAAGGAAATGCAAAAAAAAAGAAAATGAACAATAAAACAGCAACATTAAACCCTCCTATATCAGTAATCACTCTATTTGTAAACAGATTGAATTCTCCAGTCAAAAGACACAGAATGGCAGGATGAATTCAATACCAAGATACAACAATTTCCTACCTCCAGGAAACAAATCTCAACTCTAAAGACAAACACAGACTCAAAGTAAAAGGATAGAAGGCAATACTCCAAGCTAATGGCAAACAAAAGTAAGCAGGAGTTGCCATACTTATATCAGACAAAGTAGACTTCAAGATAAAAGAGGTAATGAGAGACAAAGAGGGGCAATTTATAATGATAAAAGGGACACTTCACCAAGAAGACATATCACTTATCAATATCTATGCACCCAACCCAGGAGTACCAAAGTACATAAAACAACTATTAAAAAACCTAAAAGGAGATATTCACAACAACACAATAATAGTAGGGGATCTTAACACCCCACTTGCATCAATGGATAGATCACCAGACAAAAAGTCAATAAGGAAACAATGGACTTAAACGAAAAACTAGATGAGATGGACTTAATAGATATATACAGAGCACTCCACCCAAAAACAGCAGATTACACATTCTTCTCAAGAACACATGGAACATTCTCTGGATAGACCATATATTGGGAAACAAGGCAAGCCTCTAAAAATTTAAGAAGATTGAAATCATTACAAGCATCTCTTCTGATCACAATGCTGTGAAACTAGAAATCAACTGCAAGAAGAAAACTAGGCAAGGGACAAAGACGTGGAGACTAAACAACATGCTACTGAACAACCAATGGATCATTGATGAAATTAAAGGAGAAATCAAAAACTACCTGGAGACAAATTAAAATAAATACACACCATACCAACCCATATGGGATGCAGCAAAGTGGTCCTGAGAGGGAAATTCATAGCAATACAAGCCCACCTTAATAAACAAGAATCCCAAATAAATAACTTTAAACTACAACTAACAGAATTAGAAAAAGAACAAAGTCCTGAATCAGCAGAAGGAGCGAAATAATAAAAATCAGGAGCAGAAATAACTGAAATAGAAACCAAATAGCAGTAGACAGGATCAATGAAACAAGACTGGATCTTTGAGAAGATAAACAAAATTGACAAACCCTTAGTCAGACTCACTAAGAAAAAAAGTGAGAAGACTCAAAAATAAAATTAGAAATGAAAGAGGAGAAATTACAAAGGATACCACAGAAATACAAAGGATTATTAGAGAATACTATAAAAACCTATATGCCAGCAAATTGGAAAACCTAGAGAAAATGGACAAATTCTTGGACGCACACCAAAACTGAATCAAGAAGAAATAGAGAATCCTAACAGACCAATTACAAGTAACGAGATTGAAACAGTAATCAAAAACCTCCCAAAAAAATAAAAGGACCAGATGGCTTCCCTGGAGAATTTTACCAAACATTCAAAGAAGATTTAATACCTATCCTTCTCAAACTATTCCCAAAAATAGAGGAAGATCGAATACTTCCTAACACATTCTATGAGGCCAACATCACCCTGATAACAAAGCCAGACAAGAACAATACAAAGAAGGAAAACTACAGGCCAACATCACTGACGAACATAGACGCAAAAATCCTCAACAAAATATTGGCAAACCTAATACACCAAAAAGATCATACACCATGATCAAGAGGGATTTATACCAGGGACACAGGAATGGTTCAACATCTGCAAATGAAGAATAAAAACCACATGATCATCTCAATCAATGCAGAGAAGGCATTCAACAAGATCCAACATCCATTTATGATAAAAATTCTCAACAAAATGGGTATAGAAGGAAAGTACCTCAACATAATAAGGGCCATCTATGACAAACATACAGCTAACATCCTACACAACAGGGAAAAACTGAAAGCCATTCTTCTGAGCACAGGAACAAGACAAGGGTGCCTGCTCTCACCGCTATTATTCAACATAGTACTGGAGGTGTTGGCCAGAGCAATTAGGAAAGAAAAAGGAATAACAGGACTCCAAATAGGCAACGAAGAAGTGAAACTCTCACTATTGGCAGATGACATCATCTTATACATAGAAAATCCAAAAAAATCCATTGGAAAAATTCTAAAAATAATCAGCAACTACAGCAAAGTGGCAGGTATAAAATCAACTTACAAAAGTCAGTTGCATTTCTATATGCTAATGATGAACTAACAGAAAGAGAACTCAAAAAGACAATCCCATTTACAATTGCAACAAAAAGAATAAAATATCTGGGAATAAATTTAACCAAGGAGGTGAAATACCTATACAATGAAAACTGTAAGACACTATTGAAAGAAATTGATGAAGACATAAAGAAATGGAAAAATATTCCATGCACATGGATTGGAAGAATAAACATAGTTAAAATGTCCATACTACCTAAAGCAATCTACAGATTCAATGCAATCCCAATCAGAATCCCAATGTCATTCTTTATGGAAATAGAACAAAAAATACTGAAATTCCTATGGGGCAACAAAAGACCCTGAATAGCTAAAGCAATCCTGAAAAAAAAGAACAAAGCTGGAGGCATCACAATCCCTGATTTAAAAATATACTACAAAGCTATCGTAATCAAAACAGCATGGTACTGGTACAAAAACAGACACACAGATCAATGGAACAGAATTGAAAGCCCAGAAATAAAACCACACACCTATGGACAGCTAATCTTCGACAAAGGAGCAAAGAACATACAACAGAGAAAGGGAAGTCTTTTCAATAAATGGTGTCGGGAAAATTGGACAGCCACATGCAAAAGAATGAAAGTATACCATCTTCTATTGCCATACACAAAAATCAACTCAAAATGGATTAAGGAACTGAAAGTGAGACCTGAAACTGTAAAACTCCTGGAAGAAAATATAGGCAGTACACTAATTGACATCGGTCGTAAAGAGATCCTTTCAGATTCCATGTCTACTCGGACAAGGGAAACAGAAGGAAAAATAAACAAGTGGGACTTCGTCAGACTACAGAGCTTCTACAAGGCAAATGAAACCAGGATCAAAATGAATAGACAACCAATCTGCTGGGAGAAATTTTGCAAATGATATATCGGACAAGGGATTAATCTCCGTAATATATGAAGAACTCACACAACTGAGCAACAAAAAAACAAACAACCCAATCAAAAACTGGGCAGAGGATATGAACAGACATTTTTCCAAGGAAGATATACAGATGACCAACAGACACATGAAAACATGTTCAACCTCACTAATCATCAGGGAAATGCAAATCAAAACTATGCTAAGATATCACCTTACACCTGTTAGAAGGGCTATAATCACCAAGATAAAAAACAACAAATGTTGGAGAGGTTGTGGAGATATGGGAACCCTAATTCACTGCTGGTGGGAGTGCAGACTGGTGCAGCCTCTGTGGAAAACAGTATGGAGATTCCTCAAAAAATTAAAAATAGAAATACCTTAGGTTCCAGCAATCCCACTCTTGGGCATCTACCCAATGACACAAAATCAACCATCCCAAGAGGCTTATGCACCCCTACATTCATTGCAGCATTATTCACTATAGCCAAGAACTGGAAGCAACCCAAGTGCCCCTCGACTGATGACTGGATAAAGAAGATGTGGTGTGTGTGCATATATATATATATATATATATATATATATATATATATATATATATATATATAAACAATGGAATACTACTCAGCCATAAAAAAGACAGAATTGTCCCATTTGCAACAACATGGATGGACCTAGAGGGTATTATGTTAAGTGAAATTAGCCAGAGAGAGAAGGACAAACACTGCATGACTTCACTCATATGTGGAATATAAACAAACACACAGACAGCGAGAACTGGTTGGTGGTTACCAAGGGGAAGGGGGGTGGGGAGTGGGCACAAGGGGTGAAGGGATGCATCCATATGGTGACAGACAAATAATAATGTACAACTAAAACCCCACAATTTTATAAACTATTAAGACATCAATAAAAAATTAAAATTAAAAAAAAAGACTTTAGTCTGGTCAAATCTTAGTCTAAACTATTCTTAGACCAGACAGTCACTGAAGAGAGACCAGCCTGTGGTAATAAAATTCAGTTATCATGGACGTACTTATGGAGTCAACTAGTGCACAGATGTGAACTTGAAAGCTTTTCAAAAGTAAAATAAGTGACAGATAATAACCACAAGAGAATTTGCATTAGTTAAGATGTTGTTAGCCAGAGTAATAGATACACCCCCAAAATCGCAATGACTTAACACAGATATGTATATCTTATTCGTGCAAAGTCTAATTGAGGAGGGTCGTTATCAGCCAGACCTCAATCACATGAACCCATCTAGATATAAGGCAAGCTAGAAAAGGTAGTTACTGCTAGGCAGCTGCTGCATAGCAACAACTCTATGAAAGAGGAATATAAATTTCAGTGAATATCTAGCTGCTTCCACCACAAGATTCATTTTTGATAGAAAGAAATTTTTGTGCTAATAAAAGCATTAATTAATCTTTCAGCTTTTGGTCAAAGGGAATTAGATGTGATGTGATGTGAGATGAAACAGATGTTTCATATATGCGCCTGAGAAGCAAGACATTACAAAAATTATAATAGACACTTCATATGCCAACAAAACAAGATGGATGTGAGCATCATCTCCACCTGTCAACTGAACAACACCAAAGCACCAAATACCAATCAACACCATTGTGGTTATTCTGCTATCTAGCTATACAGTTTAGTGTATTCCTTTATCCCAGTTTAGCATCCCAGAAGCCTAGCTGCAAGATGCATGAAAATACTGTTATTTTTCCCTTCCAGCTGAACATAAACTTGGTTGGAAGAAAAAATGCTAAAGGGCAGAGAGAATTCCGTCTTCCTCCTGTGCCTAAAGGAGCATTTATCAAGCACCTCTGTTTACTAGAACCTACCAAATGACGTGTGTCTTACATAAAAACATTAAATGTAATGTATAAACCGTATGAAAGTTTTTAATTCTAAATGCCTTAAACAAACACTTAGCTAGCACTATGTTGTACAGAAAATACAAATTAGAGCTTTTTGACATATACATATAAAATAGATATAATACAAGTTCATAATATATAAACTATATAACAGTTGTTAATTCTTAGCCTAATTTATACTATCTAGTTACCTACAGATTTTTTTGGTAACAGTTCTAGAGAGAAAGTAGTAAAATAATATTATATCATTCTTGGGTCTAAAACTGTTCTTAACTTTCCCTTTCGATAACCCTACATTTAACCTTAATTCTAGAACTTCCCATCACAAATCCAACAAAATTTATCTCTCTTTCACAATACAAACACTTTCTGAAATCCTGCAATAATTCAATAAGCTACTATAAAGAGGAACAGAATCTCCACCAACTGCTACATGTTATTTCCATGGCTAATCTCCTCTCTATACTTTCCTAAAATACACTCACATTTCCAAAATCTCCTTAGAGGTGATGTAGGAATATATACAAAAAAGGAAATTTGTTCTAGTTAAATCTAACATATAAAACAAAGATTGTGTAATAGTTAAAAACACCCAAAGAACGAAACAAAACCAGATGGTAAAAATTTCACTGAGACTAAGTTGTCAATGGGAGCGAGGAATGTTCAATAAAAGGAAGACAGACCTGGAGTTTTGAAAAGATTACACAGTGTTAATATATTCAGTAGAAAAAAGTTTTATCAGCTAAGATATTAAGTAGGTTTCCTTCTAGTTATGAATAGATTCAAATAGTACTGATCTTTTCATTCTCCACTTTTTCTTTGCCTTCTCTTTTTCCCTTTTTGCCCTTTTTACTGCTGCTTTATTACTTCCCATCCCACCCCCACTATATCCCAAGTTGTAGTCTCTTCTAGTACTCACATTCATGTTATAAACTCTTTAGAATTACTGAAACAATAAAAGAAACCACTTCCCAACTACTCTCTCAAGAGAACACTGGTCCTGAGACTATATGAGTTCAGAGAGCTGACCGTCAGTGAGATGAGCAGACAAAGACAGATATATATTATGTATAGCAGTCAGTTGAGCAAGTCAGGCATCATAAGAGCTTACTTCACCCTTTACACATAGTTGTCAAATCCTGGCAATTTGGCTCCTAAACTTTTCAAAATCTGTCCTCCCTCTCCACCTCTACCCTGACTGCTTTATTTCATATCTTCATCATTTATCACCCTGATTACTATGAGTCTCCTAACTATTGCCCTTGTCTCTAGCATTACATACTCTCATCAATCCATTATACTGTGAGAGTGGGGAGTTTTTTTCAACAAAAGTCTGAGTATATTAAGCCACTGTTTAAAATCCCTCCATGACTCCCTACTGCCTTCAGGATTAAATCTAAATCAAAATAATAGCACATAAGGTCTTTTAAACTCTGACACTTGCCATCTCTTCAGTCTTCTCTACTGACTCATCTCCATTTAAATCCTATGCTCCAGACCTTCTGAACCACTTCAAGTGAGTTTCTTGACCATGCTCTGCCTCTCTGTTACAAACGAGAGGTGTTTGGGGAGAGGGAGACTTGGGAGTTTTAGTATTTTTGCTTGGAACATCTTCCTCTGCCTAGCTAACATCTACCATTCTTTGAGACTGAGCCTAGATGTCATCTCCCCAAGACTGGATCAGGTGATTCCCTTGTATGAATATATCCATGATACACTGTGCACAGTGGTCTCCTAGCACTTATCATACAATATTTTAATTGTGGTTTATCACTTTTCTTATAGTGAGTTCCTTAAGGGTTAGCAGATAATGGTGAAAAGTGTTTTAGCACCCAGAGATATGTGCACTTCATTAGGTGACTAGAGAATACAAAAGCATCTCTAATCTCTAGTATCTTTAATATCTAGGAGTAAAATTTCTCGAGATTTTAAAAGGATAAACTGTCTGACACCCTCAAACAATATCAAAGAGACAACAAACTGCTCACTAGATTAGTCTGATATATTTTGTACTATGGTTATAATGTACTAAAAACACCTTTACAGTGTTTTTTCAGGACACTACATTTGTGTTCATATGATTATGGTTGGCCTTAGATTGTCTGCCCCTGGCGGAAATGCACTATTTCTGTCCAAACATTCTATACATTCCTTACCATTCAGCTCTGTTAAACACATTGGAACTTTGCAAATGCTTTGAAAGTAATATTTTTTAAAGCAAAATATTCCTTAACTTGTAACATTCCTTAAATTTAAAAATGATATATCACAATATTCTTCTGGTTTCTAGTCAAAACAGATATGCTCTTAGTCCAAAAGAAAGATGAGTGCAATCACACACAAATACTATAAGTTTGCTTCCAGAAAAATAAGCAAAATTGGACATAAGTTTAAAAACTACACTTGATTTCAAAAATAAGGACACTATTACCTAAGCAAACCTTTTTCTTTTAGATTATTGAATTTCCTCTTGAAAGCAAACACTATCTAAATGAACATAGTGTTTTATTCCCAATATTTCATTCATTCACCCAACTAATATTTTTAAGTACTACCATGTGTAAAGCATTGTGTTAGATGAGAAGCTGAGGCTAAAATACTGAACAAGACAGACACGGTGTCTGCTCTCTGGGAGTTTATAATCCAGCAGGGTAGACAGCCCATAAACAAATAAAGAAATCACTGCAAATTTTGATAAGTATAATTGGGGAAATTATAGATAAAGATGTTGTGATAAAGAATAAAGGAGAAAACTTACTAAAGAAAGCATGGTCAGCAAAGAGCTCTCTAAGGAAGCAAATTTGAAGCTAAGGCCAGAAGGATGAGAAAGAGGCAGTCATACAAAGATTGTGTGTACTTTAGGGGCAATGGAAAGGTGATGAGCATTCTAAGCTCTAATAATCACGTTTCAGAATTAGATTAACCCAGTAAGATTCTCTGAGTTCTCAGATACAACATGAATAAGACAAATAAGTAAATACATATTTTGATTTATTAAAAGAGTAAACAATTGATCCCTGGCAAATCTAATGACAATCACAGGAGTAATTTCCACAAATTAGTTCCCTCACATTCACCTACAACAATCAGTATCTTACCAATAACCAATAATTTGGTGTCAGTATTATTTTCACTACTATACCTTAGTTATCAGACCCTCTAAGAATGGTTTTTGCTGAGGAAACTGCTTCCAATTTGTCACATTCCTTTTCCCCATCCCTGGTCTTCTAGACAAAAAAATGAAGTCACTGAAAAGTCCTCCAGGCATATTTTGATTTCCCAGTAGACAAGGAAAAGAACCTCTCAATTAAAAAAAAGTAAAGAGAAGATTTCACCCAGGAATGCTATGATAATATTAAAGTTAAGAGACTGCTGTCTATAATCAGTTAATAATAACTATTTATTGCATACCCACTTGTGCCAGGACATTTAAATAGTCTATATTGATCTCAATAATCCTTCAAAGTAGGTGTTATTACTCAGAGAATAAATATAGATGAGGAAACATGGGCTCAGAGAGTTTAATAATCTAAGCAACACCTTATAGTTATTAATTAGTAAAGTAAGATTTCAAGTCAAAATCCATCTGGTCCACCACACTTGCCTCCACTACCTCTGTCTTAATCACACAGTATAATCAGTTCTTTATCAATATATATATTTTCAACAAGATATTATTTAATTGTCCTAGTTACTTTAAAATATAAAATATATACAAAGAATTTGTTGGGTACCTTCTCATAAAATACTAATCAATTTTTTAGAATGCATTTTGAATCCTTAAAAACTACAGGTTTTCAATTTTTGGCAATGGCCATGGTAATTTACATGTGCAATAATGATTTTTATTTAAAAGTTTTCATGATTAAATTGCATCATTTATCTGACATGTCACATTCTTAAATTTTCATTTGGCTATAAAAAGAAAATGCGGTAGTTTTTTAAATATTAGAATGAGGAGGATCATTCTAAGTACATCACAAACCCAAAAGCCATAAAACAAAAATAAATTCAAATACATTTTTTAAAAATCCTGACAAGTAAAAACAGGCATAAACAAGGTCATAAAACAAATGACATATAAAGAGTTCCTACAAGTCACTAAAACTAACCAACAGAAAAAGAAATACAAAAGGCTGTAAACAAATGTAAAAAGCTCTCAACCTCACTGATAATAGGAAAATTGCAATTAAATCTACAATGGCATATTTTTCACCAATATATGGGGAAAGATTATCACACACTAAGTTGCCAAGGATGTGACAAAGTCTCCCTAGTATACGTCACTTATGCATACTTCCTCTATGAAAGTAAATTTGGCAATAGTTATTAAAATTTAAAATATACTGACCTTTTGATCAAACAATTCCATTTCCAGGAATTTATCCCAGGGATATTTTTACACACATGGGAAATGATATATGTACAAAGATATTTACCACAGTATTGTTTCTAATGGCAAAATAATTAGAATCAACTTAAAGCCCAAAAATATGGTACTAGTTCAAGAAATTACAGAACATTCATAAAATGGGATATCATGCAGCCATTAAAATGCATGAGGCAGCTATATATTAACAAGTGTGGAACTGACCTCCTAAAAAGTAAACTGCAGGACACATTTGTGTTTTTTATATTTACACACATATATGTACATACACACACACACACACATATAAGGACACACAATATTTGATATACACACATATATACTCTTATGCATAGAATATTTCTATAAGAGTATACAATAAACTGGCAACAGTAGTTGCCCCTGGCTAGGGGAAACAGGTAGCTAAAAAATTTTGTACCATACCTATTGAATAAAAATGTTTATAAATTGACTTTGGAAAGTACTTTAAACTGGAATTATTTTAAAAAATTAGAACTGCTCACCTATGTTTTAAATATAAGCTAAATTATTACCTTGATCTATCATAGATATTTTTACTTATTGTCTTCCTTTATTTGGGGAGCAAATTATCCCTTTGACATTTACAGAAAGTCTAAACTGAGAATGAAAAGATAATTTACATGTCAAGAAACACATAATTTCTAATTTGTTACAAAAACACCTCATCTAAAAGACTATGATATGCACACAGTAGAAATTCAATAAATATTTACTGAATGAATATTTTCATTTCAATGTATGAGGGTTTCCTCATACATTTTTTTTCACAATACCACACCCCTCCCCGCCAAAAAAACCCTCACTGGAAAATATAAACTTTTTTAAAATTATGCTTTCCTTTCAAAAACATTATTCTTCATCTTCCCAACAAAATTGATTACTACATTATTAACATTACCAGAAGTCAAACCGACATTACTTATTAGGTACCTACTATGTGCAGGTATTAAGGATGCTGCAGAACACAAACACCAAAGAAGAGTACATTTTTATTCCTGCCCTCAAGAAGTCTGCAGTCTTGAAAGACAAAGTTTAAAAACATTAATCAGTAAAAGGACATTATAGATTTTACTGATAGACTGAGTTATCCAAACTAAAACTATTAAAGCAATACATGTAAGGATAAAAAAAGTAATTGCTGATCTATTAAGGGATCTACTGAGATATAGAAATGCTTCCAAAATTTTAGTATCTCACTCACGTATAAAATGGCATTATTTGGTAGTGACAGAAGATTTCCTGAGTATGTGGATGTTCAGCTGGGCTTTGAAGAAATTGCTAATAATTAAATATAAATAATTTTTAATTATTCAGGCTCCTAAAGAGAAAGATTAATGTAACGGTCTCAATCTGTTTTGATCGCTCACCTCTCTCATTAAAAATATCTCAGGCATGAATCTCTCAATATATGCATATTTATTTATAAATTATATGCATCTGATAGTGTCAATCTAATAAGTAACAGTAAAGCTTAATTTCTTTTTTTTCAAATAAAAATAGAAATGTAAATATAAGTTTTAATATTTTCTTCATGTACTCTAATATATCATCTTTGATGCCCTTAGGTATGCACATCCCACTTTTTATGAATACTTAATATGAATATTGAAACTCACAGATCATGCAAAAATATTTTCGTCCAATAGTTTCAATTTTTCACACATCAAACTTATTTTTTAAAGTAGTTGTTAAAAGGCAGCAGACACAAATTTGAATTTCAGTTTATTTCTCTCTGCCTATGACTTCTCTCAGAATAGATGTTAACATGCAATTAAATGGACATCACTAAAGAGAAACAAAAGATAGTGTAGCCAAGACCAGATAAATGGCCCCTAAAACTTAATGGGAAATAATAATCATTGAAGAATATTAGTATTATTTTTCTTACCTACAGTATTTGTAACTTAATACCCAATATTGATTATATATTACTTAATAAATTGTCAAATTCTTCAAAAGGATTTGTCTCTATTATAAAGTCTATTCTTTTTCTCATTTTCCTTGCCTACTCCTGTCTTATTACAAAAGCCAAAAGCATTTTTAGAGAATGTTCAAAATTAAATTTTCAAATATATTATGCTTTAACCTTCAGATAACTTGTTAAATGAATATAAAAATAATTCTGAAACCATGCAGACCATTTTGAGGTATAAACCCTTCCAAGACTAAGTTAGGTAGAAATGCAAATAGATACTTAAAATAAATATGAATAGATTTTTCATCAATGTAATTTCATAGACTGTATGAATATATGTTTAGAGAATGTTTGTTTCTACCTACACTGTGCAAATGTGAATGTACAAACATTATATGTATTTGCACAGTATGCAGATTAACATAGAAATGTAATATGTGCACATGTAGCTACCTGAAAAACCCTTTCACAACATTTTCCTAATATACTGTTCATCTTGAGTAATTCTTAATTCAGTACTTAAAAGTTCATTTAAATTTCTATATGTTAAAACAATAGATTTGGAACTACAGTGAACTAGCCAATAAATACTATGATTTAGCATACTATGAAGAAAACCACATTGTATATTTAAATATATATGTGGGTCAAAGAAGTAAAACTACATTTTATTTGAGCATCATTTTGGCAACACTAATTTTATAGCAATTACAGTAAAAAATACGGATTCATATATCTAAATATCAAACTCTAAGTCATCAAAAGGTTGGCATTGTTAGTATATATAGCAAAGTTAAGC
This sequence comes from Tapirus indicus, assembly GCA_031878705.1. Taxonomy (NCBI): domain Eukaryota; kingdom Metazoa; phylum Chordata; class Mammalia; order Perissodactyla; family Tapiridae; genus Tapirus; species Tapirus indicus. Next base: position 34,709,979 of record CM062935.1, read on the forward strand.
AAAGTTAGGAGTATGCTTAAAAAGCTTTTAAAAATAATGCTTTATTCTTCCATTAGTTGAATGGAAGAATCTTAAGTCTCTTTACCTTTTTTCATTTCTCAAGCCTACTAATAAATCACATTCCCAAAGAAGTATTCAAACCCAGAAATTAGCTTTGAAGAAGCAATTCTTCTTTATTTCAGTTAATACGTCAGAAATACAATTGTTCTCCTAGTCCCTCAACATTTTTTGAGAAAAAGTATTTTTCTCGAATATGTACAGATTTTTGATACACTTATCATAAATTATTTAAAGTAGTATTTTTCATTAGATTATGAAAATAGAGAGACAGAGAATTGTTTCTTTTTAAGTGCATTAAAGAATACTGAATTCAACAATTTGTTTTTAAAATTTACATGATGAGAGGTCGGCGTGTTAGTTCCTTCAGAGAGGAACTCCACACTTTCAATTGTATGTTTCTGTGGAGCATACAGGAAAGGTATATTTGATAACACACAAAAGAATCGTCCCATCTTTGGCATATAAACTGGACATGGTAATCTCTTAGTGATTAATTCAAGTAAAAAAAAAGTTGACTTGGAAAAACATAAAAAGGTTACACATCTTCTGCACAATCTCTTTCACACAGTAACTGAGAAATAAAATAACCATGAAACATTTAAAAACAAACCTGTAGAAACAAATCTCTGCTAAACTGACATGAAAAGGAGTCTCAGAGCTACAGATATCTCTTTCTGGACAGTTCCCCGGTGCTGAAGTTACACAGCCGCTAAACAGCTGCCTGGGCGCTTTCACTCTCCTACCCTCGGCAAAATCCTGGCTGCCTAGACTAGGAGCACGAATAGTCGAACTTCACAGGGTAGGAAGCATCCCAAAGAGCAGTAATGGTAGGAACTGGAGTCTCTTCGGGATTAAACAGATGTACTAGTTGCAAACAGGAAGAGCAGCAGAGTGCAGGGTGTTAGAACCCGCCGAGGGGGAGGGGCTGGAAGATGGCGGCGGCCGCACACCCACCCGAGACGCGACAGAGCTTAGGCCTCTGCCCGCACCTACGCCCTCCTGCCCGCGGCCACCGTGGGCAGCTCTGCTCTTCTCCACGTCGGGGGCAGGGTCGCCCTGAGGAGGCGCGCCACGAGGGGCCCCCGGCGGCGCCCGCATCCCCAGCCGGCGCGCCCTCGCCCGGGTCCCGGGCAGGGAGCACCTGTGCACGGCCATATTGGATTCATTGCCCCAGTCACAGCCTCCGCGCAGGGGCGGCGGGAAAGGGGAAGGGACGCGCGGAGCCCGGGTTCAGCCCCAGCGCCACCCGGGGCCCGGAGCCGAACTGGCCCGCCGGGCAAGCCAGAAGGACGCCCGGGAAAATTACAACGCACAAAGGCTCTCCACCCTCACCTCAGCCGGCCTCGGCGCGCTCCCTCCCCGACACACACCCCCGCCTGTGGCACCCAGAAAGCAGCCCCGGCGGCCGGCGCCGGCCGCAGCCCTCGTGGCCCAGGCGCCGCCGGCGGGAGGGAGGGCGGCGATCCGGGGCGCGCAGGCGGCAGCAAGGTAGCGGCCGAGGGGGCGGAGGGCAGGGAGGGAGGCGGGAAGATGGAGCCGGGTCCTTACTTGAGCACCGACTGCTCCTTCTCCTCTTCCTTCTTCTGCCGATCCATGACGGCCAGGATGATTTTCCTCTCCTCCTCCGTGAGGTGGCTGAGGTCGGGCATCTCGGGCTGCAGAGGCGGCTGAGAGGCCGCCGGGGTGGGAGCCGGGCGACCCCGCGGCCCGACCGGAGCTGACATGTTTGGTGGAGCCTAACCACCCCAGGGAAGCAGAGAGGCAACTCCACGGGCGGCAGCGGCGGCGGCGGCGGCACCCGCACGGGCGGCTGGGGCAGCCTCCGGCGCTGGGACAAATACATACAAATCAATGGCCTTCAAACCGAGGCGACATCCTCCTCCCCCAAGAAAGAAAGAGCCGGGGGGAGGGGAAGGCGAGCGCGGGGGGAGGGAGGGCTGAGGTGTGCGCTCCGGGAAATGTTTCTTCTTCCCGGGGGCGAAGGGTTGGCTAGTGAGCGGGTCTGGGGAGACGGGAGGGGGAGAGGAGCGGGGGGCCGGGCCGGGACGCGGAGTGCGCGGAGCAGCGGGGGAGGGTGGTGGAGTAAGGTGGCGCGGCACGCTAAGGGTGGGGTGACTGGAGGGAGCGGGCGGGAGGGCGGCGCGCGGGCCGAGGCGCGAGTGTGTCCGGCCGCGGCGGGGGCGGGGGGCACGCGCGCCGCCTGGGAGGGGAGAGGGATAGCTGCGACCCGGCCCCCGGGGGGAGTCCCGGGAACTCGCTCTAAGCGCCCGGAGGCAGCGTCCCGCGAGCTGGAGGGGCGCCGAGGCGGGAGCGGAGAGGGTAGTGAGGAAGCAGGGGCTAATTTCCCAGAGAGGCAGCTCAGCCGGCCGGCCGGCCGACGCGTCACAGGGCTCCCAGGCGCTCCCGAGGGAGGACCCCTCCGGAAACGGAGGGGAGAGGGCCGCGGGGCCCAGGCCGGCCGCCGGAGACCCCTCTGAGGTAGAGAGGAGAAGCGAAAGCAGAGAAGAGATGACAAGGGCCGGCGGCGGAGAGTTCCAGGGCCAGGGCCCCTCGGCTGCCAACGCCCTGGTCCAAGCGAGCTCCGACGCGTAGCAGGGTCGGGCGCTGGTCCCTCCTCTTCACGCGCCCGCCTGGGGTCCCTCAGCCGCCGCCGCCCCTTGGGTCCGTGGAGTCGGCGCCGAGGGCTCGCGCCCTACGCCGCCGCCGCCGCTCGGTGCCGCCGCCCGCGCCTCCTCCGCCCCTCCGCCTCCTGGGCTCCTCCCGCGGGGGCCGCGTCACCTCCCGGCTGCCCAGGCCCGGGCACGGCGGGCGCCCCGCGGGCAGCGACTGCCCCTCCCGGGCGCGATCTGTGGGCTGGGGCCAGGCGGGGAGGGTTTGCAGGGAAGAGTGTGAGGCGGGCGGGGGGCGGTGAGTTTCCAAGGGCGGGGATGTGGAGAATGGGAGCGTGTGAGGGGCGCCCGAGGAGTCGGGAGTGGGGGAAGACTGTGAGCGGGGGTGGATGGGAGCGCCCTGTGGGTCGGGTCGGGAGGTAAAGCAGTGGGAGCGGGGGCGGCGGTGTCAGGTCTGGAGATGGGATGTGACCGGGGATTGGGGGCGCCCAGGGCTTTGGGAAGGAGGGAACAATGGGAGGACATCTGGGCCCGGAGGTGAAAGAGTGAGAGCGTGGAGGGGCTCCCAAGGTGTCGTGGGCGGGGTCCTGGAGAAAGGGAGAGCGTAGGCGTGGAGGGGAGGGTCTCAGGATGTGGGATGGGAGAAAGCAAGGGGTTACCCGAGGGGAGGGAGAGGGAGGTATGAGCGAGTGGGGAGAGCAAGTGATATGGAGAACGTGGGACACTGCTCAGGGGCGGGGGACGCGGGGCACCGGGATGTGGAAGTTCTGGAAAACTGAGGGCTGGTGGCAAAGAATGTGCAGAGAGGTACCGAGGGGAGCACGTAGGAGAGCGTGGGGAAGTAGGGAGATGAGATTGGGGGAGCTAGGGTTTGTCTGAGAGAAGTGTGCGGATGAGGAGGAGACCGGAGGCTGTGAGGGTGCAAGGACTAAGGATCATCCGGAGGGTGAGGATGAGCCGACGCTTGGGCCAAGGGCTTCGGTCCATTTGGCCCTTTTTGGCGGGCCTAGTCTAGAAAGAAGAAGCAGAGAAACGAGGAGATCGGATTAGAGTGAGAGTCTGGTTTTCCAAGCACAGCGATGGGTTCGGTGAAAGAGGTCGAGGGTAGACGGAAAACCAGCTCCCGGGGAACGACAGCGGCCGCTGCCACCGCCTTCTGCTTGCGGTGGGGCTGAGCGCCGCGCTGACAACCCTCCGGGTGGGGTAGGGGCAGGGAGTGGGCGGGGTAGGGTAGAGGTGAGGCCTGGGTGGACCGGGCTGAGCGCTGGTCGCCAGGGATCGCCCCCTCTTCTGGGCGCTCTCGGCAAGCGTAGGAGTTGGTGTGTGTATGTGTGTACGTACATAGATGTACACATCCCTACCCCGCCTTCCACACTCCTGCTGTTTAGTACCAGGCCAGATCATGGTCTGATGAGTAGTGTAAGGCCTTTGGGGTTTGTTATTATATTTACTTTCTTGGTGTGTAGTAAATGCTCTCCCTCCTCCCTCTGTTCCCCAGGTACCGTCTGACTAGCTCCCAATTTAAGAGAGCTGGGGACAGACAAAGCAACCCTACAAGTCTCTTGTGATTTCTAAGCTTAAATTTCTATGTTTCTTTTCTCCCATGCCTTGTAACCGGGAAGAGGGAAGAAGGAAAAGTTTACTTAAGTGCTCTTTTTTATTATTTTTATTGTTATTATTACTTACCTGGTTCAATCCAAACTCTCATACGCCATATAATTTGGTTTTCATCGTTTTGGAGCTGAGCAAACCAGCTGATATCATATGAATCCCAGTTTATTTAGTTTTGGTTTACAGTTAGAGAATTTTTATAAATCTCTTGTCCAACGTCATCACCCTATGGGAAATTGAGGACCAAGATCAGCCAGCTAGTAAATGGCGGCAACTGCTACTGGAATCTAGATAATTTGACTCCAATTTGAAACCATGGTGGTTTTCAACCCTGGCTGCACATTAAAATTACCTAGGTCACTTTTTAGAAATATCACCTGGGTCTGATCCTAGATCAAATGAATCAGTCTCTGGGGTTAGGACTCTGGTGGTGGGTATATTTTGAAAGTTCCCCAAGTGACTAATGTATCACAAACATTGAGAACTACACTATGTGTGCTGCAAAATAAATAATGGAAGAAAAACTGGGAAATGGAAAACAAGCAAAAAGAACACTTTTAGAGAGACTGAATTTTTTTTACCTAGAATTGAAATGTTGAGTTTTCTAATAGTATCCACATTTTCCTTTCCACTCATATGCAATGGCAGGGAACCAGTGAATACACATATCTATGACTTTAGCCTAGGAAACCCTACTACTACTATTTTAGTGCCACTAAAATACGCTAAAAGCTCCTTTAAAAGAGAGGAGAGCAGAACTAAAAATAATCAAAAATGATGGGTGGAACACTCTACCTTATTCAACTATTTCAGAGCCAGATTTGAAAAAGTAACACCACCTCCACCCCCCCGCCAGCTACCAGCTCAAGCCGAAACAGAAGCCAGAATACACACATTATTCTGAAGCTGAAACTCTGAGGTTAAAATAGGTTAGTTATTTTGAGTACATACATAAAATGGGAACTTAAAAGTGATTGTCCAAAGTGGACAATTTTGGCTTCCTTTACAGTGGAGAGTCACATCCTGGACACTGCACTGTTTTCTACCAGTCGCATAGCATGCTGGGTGTCTGCAGCTATGTCTCCTGGCACCCTCACTGCTCTCACCTCCCTGGAGACAGAGCCAGCATATGAAATACAATGTGCATGAGCCGGTATCACTGGGACGTCAGACCTCTTACAGGATTGAAGCAGAAGTGAGTGAGCTTACTCTTACTGTGCTTCCTTTTTACATTTCTTTACTACAACTACATGTTTTTCCTATTAAAGGGAATCCTTAGGAGTGGAAGTATCTTAAAATCATCTTCCACCCTGATTCATACATCTTTTAAAAGTTTGTCATAGTATTTATGTGTCATATAGATAGAATATATATCACAGAATTTTAAATGGGATTTTCAATATAGTAGTAGGCCCAACTTAACAGAAGATTGCTATGCTCAGAACTAAAGTAAAATATCTTCAAAAGATCTCTATCTTTTGATGTTACTACAATATGAATCTTAGAGGTGTTTTGTTTTGTTTGTTCTGGTTTAGCATTTTACCTAAAATGTTTATCACATTTCACTGTATCCTGTGTGACATTGTTTTACTTGGGTGTGTACCTCAAATATATGAACACAGTTGAATTGAAACTGCATTGTTCTTATTTAACTTTAAAAGTAACTGTCCATCTTTATCACTGAATTCTCAAGTTCCTGACAGGCCACAGACTAATTCCAAAATGTAAGTTCTTTCTTCAGTTCCTATGGGAACACAAGTTTGTGAAGCCTGTGAGTCTGTGGACTTTCATTTTTACATGTGAGTAAGGGCTACTTAATTGTAATATACTAAATACGTTGTAGGAGGCAAATCTAGACTAAAATCATAAACTAAAATAATCACATCGCTTGAATTTACTGAGGACTCAGTACTCTGCAAAGATATCTGGCTGCCTCACAATGCTTGGAATCATTGCAGCTCTCCTACTGCACGTGAATATACATAGATAGTTGGCATTTCTACAGTTTCTCCTAACAGATCTCCTGCTCCTTTCACTGTGGCCCTGCAGTCTTTTCTCAGCACAGCATAAAGAGCAAGGCTCCTAAAACATTAGTCAGATCATATCACTCTGCTGGTCAAAATCCTGTGGTGATTCCCTATTTCACTCAGAACTAACATCTTTAAATGGCCTGCAAGTCCCACATGATCTCTCTGATCTCATCTCTTGCTACTTTCTTTTAGGCTTTCCTCTAGATATTTCCTCTGCCTAGAACACTCGTCACTAACATATTCACTTGGATATTCCTTCAAGTTTTTGCTCAGTTATCCCTGTTTAATCCCTATTTAATACTCCAGCCTACCCCACCTACTCCATGATCACTCCGATCTCCTTTACCTTACTCTACTTTTTCTTTTTTCCATAGCACTTGCCGCTCTCTGACAACTTAACTTTCACTCCAAACTGAATAATATCCCAACTTATTATGTTTGTTATTACTCATGAACTTCCCCCTACTAGACCATAAGCACATAGAGCAGGGTTTTTACTAATGTATCCCAAGCACCTAGAACAGTACATGGCACATAGTAGGTGTTCCAACAAATACTTGTTGAATGAATTTCTGGGGAGAGAATTTGTCATCATTATTAGTTTTAGTTGGGTGGGAGAAAAGGAAAAAGCGTTCTCAAAAGAGGGATGCACAGGTGCAGAGAAGTAAGATCAAAACTCTTTGTCAAGGTATACAGGTTCCTTTAGGATTGAGCTCCTGCCTACCTCTGTAGCCTTATGTCCAACCCAGCCTACCATCACATCCCTCTCTTCGGCCATGACAACCTACTTGCACATTACTGAATGTGTAGTTTCTCATCTCTGTGACTTTCTATTCCCTCAGCTTGCCTCACCTTTTCTACTCCCTCTCCCATAACCTTCCTCTCAGTCAGTTAACTTCTTTATCTTCTCCACCATAGGCTCATCCCTCCCTTTCTCCTCCTTCCACCTGTTTGCCCCAGGCTCTCTCAGCACTGCATTTACCTCGCTCACAGATAGCACTTGTCACACAGTGTTGTAGCCATTCATTTCCTTGTCTGTCTCAACTAGACCATGAATCCTTTAAGGGCAAGAAATATGCCTTTCACTCCAGTTTCCCCAAGGCCTATCAGACTGTCTCATATATTATTGGGACTCGATAAATATACACTGCACAATTACATGAGCAGTCACAAAATAATGAAAAAATTCACTGTAACTGAAGTATGAAGAGAGGGAGGAAGGGAGTTGTAGCAAGAGATAAAGCTGGAGAAATAGGTTGTGGCAAGATTATGCTACAACCTTATATGTTTTGCTGAAAATTTTGAACTTGTCCTACAGTCATTAGACAGGCAGTGGATGTTTTTTAACCAGAGAACTGACATGATCAGCTTTGATTTTCAGGAGAATATTCTGCCTTTAGTTCCTCATCCATATCTAAAACACCTGCTAATGGAATTACTGAAAGGACACAGATGTGCAGTGCTTTAGGCTTGGACACACAAATAGCAGAATTTTTTACTTCCTGTCTTCAGAATTTATTTTTCTGGCTATTTTGCTCAGTGGATTATAACAGCATGATAATGAGGCCAAGGTCATGGTTTAAATCCCTGGGTGAGTCAGTCAGTGCAGTGGCCACAGCTGACTGCTAATGTTTGCCAGTTGTCAGATGACAACATGTTATTTCTTGACCAGGAACTGGGTGGAAGAATATGGGTGGTTCATCAAAAGTTATTCAGTGTAAGTGGAAAAGTAACTCAAAGTGCTTAGCTATGGTTATAGGACCATAATGTCATTTTAAATTAAAATAACAATATTGCATTAGTGATAACAAAAGAGCACGGCATCAGAGAAAGAATACATTGTTTGTTCCTAGAAAAGAAGCTAGACATTATTGGGATTTGAGGCCAAGAAGTAATGAAAAATTTAGTGGATAGCATAGATAAGCTTTATTAATTATTTTTTGTATATTTAGCAATATAGGAGGTTATTTTTTAATTATTATGTCATAAAACCCATAGAACCATTTATATTAAAAGGATCTGGGAAAACCATATTCTGGTCGTCTTTCATTTATAGCATTATAAAGTTATTTTTATTTTTTTGTTCCCGCCTAGCAATCAATGAGCACATCTTTAAAGTGAATAGGACAATATTAGAGTTTGGAACATATAGACATAACAATGTTACTATTTTCCTTTTTTTGTGTGTGAGGAAGACCATCCCTGAGCTAACATCCGTCGCCAATCCTCCTCTTTTTGCTGAGGAAGACTGGCCCTGGGCTAACATCCGTGCCCATCTTCCTCTACTTTATATGGGACGCCGCCACGGCACGGCTGACAAGCAGTGTGTCTGCAGACGCCCGGGATCCGAACCTGCGAACCCCGAGCTGCCAAGAGCAGACTAAACTGCTGTGCCACCGGGCGGCCCCTGTTACTATTTTCTTAATTACATCTTCATCTTAATTACAACTCTGACCACTTACAGAAGCACAAAAACAAGTAACTTTTATGAGATCAGAAATAAATTAAAAACCCTTAATGAACAAATAGATCTAGGCATTAAATATCAATTAAATAGCAACAGCTGCTAACATCATAAAAGATAATCAACCAGGCATTATGTGCTTCCTGATGGAAGAACACAACACAACCTGTGAAGTTGTCTTGCCAAAAAAAAAAAAAAAAAAATCAAACCTGAATTTGAACATCTTCTAGACCCACCTACAATTTACAGGAAACACTGAGGACAGGGGAACATATTCAACTGCACCGTGGGATTGCAATCTGTGGAACACTCTACAGAACATTCTACAGGGCAAAACCCAGTTTTTTCAGCAAATGTGTTGCAAGGAAAAAATAAAGAGATGGAGGGAGAATATATAATTTTAATAAAACTTAAAAGATATCAACCAAGTGCAAGGATTGGTAGACCTCATTTGGACCTTGATTTAAAAAAAGAACTCAAAAAAACTTTTATAAGAGAATTGGAAATTTGGACAGTAGCTAGGTACTTGGTGATAATAGGGAATTATTGGGTTTTTTAGGTTAATAATGATATTGTGATGATGTTAAGAAATAAAGAATCCTTAGTGATACATATTGAAATACCTATGGATGAAATTATGTGATATCTGAGATTTGCTTCAAAATAATATGGTTGGGAGTGTGAATGGGGCAAAATTGGCCATGGAAGATAGTAAAAACTTCTTCTTAATAGAAGTTTTTAGGAAGAGAATAAGTCTCTAACTTCCACTCTGGTTGCCTTTCATTAAACTAGGAAATCTACAAACTCAGATAACCCTTTATCAAGCATTTATTATTTGTTATGTTAGCTATGTTAGCTCCTTTCACATTTTTTACCACCTTCTCACACCATTCTGTGAAGAATTAGTATCTATGTCAGCTGCTTTCACATTTTTTACCACCATCTCACACCATCCTATGAAGAATTATCATTCCATTTTATAGGTAAGAAAGCAGCCTGAGAGATTAAGTGATTTGACCAAAGGAAGAGATTGAATTTCAAGGCAAATTTTCAAATCTAGGTCTCCTGGCTCCCTGTCTAGTATTCATGCCACTATATACAATTGCTTAATATGGTTATATGTATATATTCTGTTTCCCTGACTAAAATCTGAGTATACTTTACTGCAGCGTCTGGCATATAATAGGCATCATAAAATAGTTAGATTTAACCCAAACTGCTCCCTAATAACTATCATATTTAAAATGCAAAAAAACAATTACAACAGAATCTAATGTTGAATTAAGGTGACAATATGTTCCAGTTTGCCTGACACTATCCCAGTTTGCCCAGGACAGTTCTTATTTAATCTGTTGATCAGGTGTAATTATTAATTGCAACTCCTTTCACTCTCAAAAGTATCCCAGTTTGCACCTCAAGTTTTATGGTCATGCTATATTTAGTGTAATATGAATTAAGCTCAGATGTACAATATGTAATGGGTTTGGAAAATCTATAAAATTCAAACAGTATGTTCCTAGAGTAAAAGTGTGTCATAACCATCCTGTAATTACCATACTACATCCTAGACATTTAATAAATTTGGTTGAAATAGAGTTAATGAACTCTTCATTGGAAAATAGTAAATCACTCTGATTAGATTATATTCTTCCCTATGACAAGATTTTGACCCCAGCTGGAATCCAGAAATAACTAATGGGAATACTGAGCCCATCTTCTAATGAAGTCTCATGGCAAACATGAGTCAAACTGCCTAGGATTTGTAAGACAAGCATAGTAATTGATATAGAAGTCATCAACATAGGCTAAAATGCAGTGCAAGAAGATAAAGTCATAGCAAGCTTCCCAACTAGAAGAAAAGATAATAGCTGTTTATTTGAAAGCCTGTAGGAAGTGATTGTAGAAGTCTTGGCCAAAATGTAATCACTTAGGGATAGCCTGCAATCCAAGATTTCCCACAATATTGTGGCTCTCAGACGCAAAGTGTGGGTTTATCTTCCACATTGTGAACTGGCTGCTGTATACTTCAGATGTCTCCCTCTGCCTACGAGGATTGCTTTAGTCTTATCTAGATGGTGCCTGATCCAACTGCCTTCGTCCGTGTCCTTTACTCTGCCAGACACTGTGAAATTCAAGAAACCACATCCTAGATCTGATGAAAGGAGATGCAGAGCTTACTATCAGCTGTGTACTGATGGTGCTGCATCCCTAATTACTTCACTATCTTTCTGATTAGTGTCATATAACACTAAACTGAAAGGGAGATAGAAAAGAGTCCTGTCATTTCCCACAAGGGAAAGGTGAAGAAAAGATTAGCAGAAAAGATCAAGAATAATCCAAGTTTATTAGAGTCTTTACCTTACCTAGGTGAGGGAAATTTCGTTCATCCAAACACCAGAGAGAGAAAAATAAGTTTATCATATTTATGGGCTGAATATTTCATGGGGTACCTAGTACATACAGAAAAATGTCACCATGCCAATAATTTTGGAAAAGTCATTCGACTTTGAGGGCTTCAGTTTTCATCTTGTAAAATAAAAATCTTCTACAAGGTTATCAGTAAGATTCTTTCTACTTTTCAAACATAATGATTCCATGAAATACTACCATTATCTAATACTCACTTCTGAAACATTCAAAAAGCAGCACGTATTGGGAACTCTTGAGAACAATGTAAGTGTATAAGAAATAATGACTACCTCAAAAAGTTCAGTCTAGTATGATAGAAACACAAATACATACAATCCATTGTGGTATGTGCTATAAGACATAGCTATAAAATTCTGTGAGAATACCAACAGGATATACCTAACTCTTACAAGAAACCACAGCAAGAAAATTTTCAAATGGGTTTTAAAGACCAGGAAAAAAGGTTATTTAGGCAGAGAAACAAAGATGAATACATAGAATTTCAAATTATCTGTATGAATTGGACTATGAGTTTTAAGAGATTGGGAAGGGGCAGTTGCTGGAGATGAGGCTGAAATTGAGCTGGCCTGGAACCTCAAAGATATGCTAAGGATTTTGGACTTCATCCTTCAACAGTCTTCTCAAAGTTGAATATGCATAAAAATCACCTTTGTAGATTTCATTAAAATGCAGATTCTGGGGCCAGCCAGTGTCGTAGTGGTTAAGTTTGCATGCTCCACTTCAGTGGCCTGGGGTTTGCTGGTTCAGAACCCCAGGCATGGACCTAAGCACCACATATCAAACCATGCTGTGGCAGGAACATATAAAGTAGAGGATATTAGCCTAGGGCCGATCTTCCTCAGCAAAAAAGAGGAGGATTGGCAACAGATGCTAGCTCAGGGCTAATCTTCCTGACAAAAAAAAAAATGCAGATTCTGATTCAGTTAGTTTGGGGTGGAGACCGAGATTCTGCATTTCTAATGAGCTCCAAGTGATGCCTCCTACACTATTGATCCATGGACCAGGTTTTGAGTGTAAAGTGTATTCTAGAGCAGGGGAGTGATATGGTGAGATTGTTTTTAGGAAAGGTTACTCTATGAAGAGGTAGGAAGTGAAATGGAGAGAAGCAAGAGTGGTAGTAAGGAGAAAAATTGGAAAGCTGTTAAAATAATATAGGTCAGATAGGACCTGAACAGTAATGGAGGTGGAAAGGAGGAGTTATCTTTAAGATATTTTTAAGACGTAAGATGAATAGGACTTGGTGACCAATCAGCTGTGACAGATGAGGGAAAGAGAAGAGTCCACATAGGGTTCCAGTAGTCTCACTTAATTTGATTTGAATGAATAGAATCTCATTAAATCAATGTTGAACTCATCACAAAGATTGGAAAAGTACACTAGTTTGGCTACAGCAAACTTTTGCCTTTGTTTTATTTAACCCTTTAATAGTCTAATGTTGTTCTAGAGCTGTGTTGTCCAATATGGAAGCCACTAGCCATAGCCACACTAGTCACATGTGGCTATTTAAATTTAAATTTATATTAATTTGTTATATTATTTAAAATCAAATAACATCAAAAATTCAGGTCTTCCGTTATGCTAGTCACATTTCAAGTGCTCAAAGCTATATGTGGCTAGTGGCTACCATTGTGCAATAGCACCAATATAGAACATTTCTGTCTTAGAAGAAATTTCTATAGGACAGCACTGTTAGAGGGTCAGTTAGGCATCTGTATTGCAAGGAGTCAAGGTTAAGAAAAACATCTCATTGTCTTTCATCTTTATTTCTTTTAAAATGTATCCTTTTCTTCTTGTAAAATATTTTAACATTTTTTTAAATGTGACAGTCAAAGAATTAAGAAATAGGAACATTTGAAAGCTATATTGAAGGACAGGAGATCTTGGCAGACTCAACAACATCATTTTCCTTTGAGAAACAACACTAAGGTTTAGAAATCCCAGAAGACGTCTCAAGATCATAACACCCTTGAGAAAACGAGCTCATTTGTAAGTAAGTCCGTGAGAATGATAACAGACACATTCCCCTATGTAAGCAATGGATAAATAATGTTCAATTTTAAAGCCTTGTGCAATTGCCATGAGTAGCTTAGTCAAGAAGGAAAAACTGAGTACAGATGTTTAAAGATGGAGTCTATTCCAGGACTTTTCCCCACAATAACAGTTAGCTTACCAATAAAGAAAAAATGCTTTACCTCTTAGGATGCTTTCAGTGATGTATAAAGGAAAATTCCACACAAACTGACCAACAATAAGGAAATTTATTGGTTCATTTAACTAGAAAATCCAGAAGTAGATAAGGTTTCAGAATTGGTTGATCCAGCAGTCTGGTTATGTTTTATCAGGGACTTGGTTTCATTCTGGATCTGTACTTTACTGTCAATGGTGTTGACTTTATTTTAACAATGATTCCTTTCACTGACATAATATAACTGACAAAAACAATCAGGGCCTTTCCATATCTGAGCTAGTCTGCTCCCATATCCATTCAACAGAAGTTCTAAACTGTGTACTGATTGGCGTACTTCTCATTCATCCCTGTGGCCAAGGCAGGCTGTGCTCAGATGACTTAGGTCTAATTAAACTGAATCCATCGTTGTAGCAAGAGAATGATATTACCTGGTAGGCTTGGCTCACCCAAACCACATGGTTGCCACATAATGCGGGAAGTGTGAAATAGATGTTGGGGAAATAACCATAGTATTTACTATGTCAGCAGAAAAAGAACGTTGAGTATTCTTTAGTTTTAATGTATATCAACTTACTTTTGAAATCTTTACATTTCAAGTGATTTTTTCATGGTAAGAAAATGCACTGTGAAATGTGAAAAAGAGTAAATGATGTTTCAGATTCACAGATGAAAATCACATTAAAGAGAGCATAAGGAAGAAAATGGTGGCATGAAGTTGGTAAATTTTATGTTTTTAGTGCAGACACAAAAAGTGGGGGAAATAGACTCAAAAAGAATTGCTATTACAAGGATGATTGACATATATCCAGATTTTACCCTAAAACTATAGATGAGAATCTTTGATAAAATGGAAGCAGTACCAAAAGTGAAATAGAAGGACTTTGGCCACCCTACTGTTAAAAATATACACATATAGGAATTAATTGCCTTATAAATAGAGTTTCTAATATACAAATGTGTGTGGAATTGATGACCATGATAAGGTACAATGTTAAGCATGTTATTGCTTATCCTTTCTCCACCGTTGACTGGAGGATTTTTATCCAAGTCCAGTAGAAGCATTACAAAAGATTTTCCAAGTAATTGAAAGTTTATTCTCCTAAAGTTTTTTCAAGTAATTGAAAGAACCCTGGGTGGATGCAGGAGATTAATAATAATATTAATAATAATATGGCCCTCAGTTTGTTTTACTCTCACTTTATGTTTAATGATAAAATTACGGTTTCAACTACTATCTCAGTGAAACTAATATCCAAACCTGTATCTCTAGTTTCAGTCCTTCATTCTCAGCTGTCTATACAGCATCTATACTTCAGGGTTCTGCTACCACCTCAAACTTAATATGCCTTGTTTTAGGAATGCATCAACTATTCCCTTCCCCAACAACAAAAAAACAGTTCTTTTTCTGGCTTCCGTTTTTCTGTCACTAGAGTCATCATTTCCACCCAAATCTTCTGGGGCAGGAATGTCAAAAACATCTGTGATTATTCTTATGTTTTTCTTACATCTAATCAGCCCCTACATACTATTAATTATTTCTTTATAATAGCTCAGAGATATCCCTTAAATTATTCTCACTGCTACCACTCTAACCTAGATTATTATCATGTCTCTCTCAAATAATTGCAATATCCCAGGCATAATGCAGGAGAAAAATCACTGGACTTTGAGTCAGTATACCACTAATTAGTTATGTCATTCCAGGTATCACCATCATTGAGTCTCAAATTTCTCTATAAAACAAATAGGACTGGACAAGTTTATCACTGTGTTCTCTTCACTTCTAAAATTTTGTGCCAGAACTATATTCCCATGCTTCCATCTCTTCTACTCCTCCCCTCCAAATCATTCTGTGCATTGCTACCAGATTAATCCTTTTGAAAAAACCACTTTTATTATGACATATAGGAAGCAGACTAAAGCAATAGTTAAGAGTATCAGCTCTAGGGTCAGAATGGAAGGCTTCTAATCTCAGCTCTGTCACTTACTAAGCATGTTCCTCATCTGTCAAACAGAGAAAAGACACCTCACTAAAGATTTCAATAATTAAATGAATAATACATATATAATACCTGGCAGATTGTAAGTGCTCAATAAATGTTTGTTATTCTTACATTTCCCAATCAAAACCCATTAACTGACCTGCCCACAAAAGAAGTCCAAAATCTGTAGCCTGAGTTTTAAATTTTTATACATCTGCCTCTGAACCACTTTTTTTACACTTGTCCTTACTATTACATTCTATGGACCCACCACCCCAGACATATTGGTCTACTCTTTATCTTCAAGGGGTTCCTGGCTTATTTGCATCTCTTTAATATCACTTATGCCTGGAACACCCCCGCCTCTTTACTTCTTTGAAATGCACCCATCTAAATCAGAAGGCTTTCAGCTACGTGAAACAAAAAATCAATTTAAACTAGGTTAAACAATAAGGAAATATATTGGTCCAGCGGTAAGACAGGTTTCAGATTGGCTTGATTCCAGTGACTCTACCTCTGTTTCTTTGCAGTTCTCTTGACAGTGCCCTCCTCTGTGTAATTCCTTGGCCCTCAGGCTGACTTACATCTGGAAAAGTGGCTTGAGTGGTTTCAGGCTTCATATTCATGCACCCTGTTGTTGGAAGAAGAGAGAGATTCTTCCCAGCATTCCAAACAAAAGTCCTGAAATTCATCTTGATTGGGTCATATCCTCCTCCTCCCATCCAAACAATGATGTGACTAGGGGAAATGGAACGATAGGATTAAACCAACCACAGCTCTTCCTGAAACTTGACATGGGATCAGCACCCCCCAAAGTACTTGAGCTTATGGTTGAGGATATCATCCAAGTTAAAGTCCAGATGCTGCTAGTATTGGGAGAGGAGGTATGAATATTCATTATGGAGTCAAGAATGTCCACTCTACCATCCCTAAGGCCCACCTGAAGACCGTCTCTGACAATGTCAGTTTCTATAAACACTGCCCTGACTTGCCTTATGCTGTGTCTTTTATGCATGTATGTCTTGCCTCCCTAAGTAGATTATAAGTTTCTTGAAGTCAGGGACATTATATTCCTATTCAGCACTGAGTTGCATACAGAGAACACTCAATGAAAGATAACATAGTTTTATGGTGGATTCAGTGATGTATATTTGGAAAGTGGAACTAGGTGGTTGAAAGAAGTAGAGTGGGTGGAAAAAGAGTATCACAGCTCTTAGAACTGCCCTTGGGAAAGAGCAACAAGTTAAGCAATGGATCCCTAGGTGGAATAACTCAGGTAGTTTCACTCCCTAAAAAGGAGCCCCCAAAATCCCATTTCTGCTTTCAGAATAAGTTTAAGGCCAATATGATTTTCTAATAGCTCTGTTTGGTCGTATTTATGCCTCCACAAGTGGCTTTCTTAGCCTTGACAACTTCAGTTTAAGTTTCTTATTTCCTTTGGACCTTCCAAAATGTTTTCCCTCAAGTGGCATCTGGGAAAACATATTCTATTCATTTATTTCTTAGCAGCTCCCTTGACCTCCTTATTGCTTCCCTAACTGTTAGAAACCAAGATGCTCTTGCAAACAGGACTTATTATTGACAGTCTTTGTCCTTTGCAAATGGAAGTGATGACAGATCCACTACTTAGTATAAAAATATTTTGCTATTTCTATACAAAATATTTTATAAATGGAAACCACACATTATGTATTTTACTGAAATGTTATGACTTGAAATTTGGGTATCTAATATGTCTCTAATAATAAATGCTTCACAGTGCAACTGTCGCTTTGATTTGCAGCTGGCTGGCATTTTAATTTTTAATTCATGTTTTTAATTCAAATATGACTGATCTGAAATATTAAGAAAAATTCTTCTTGAATCTTTGTACTTCAAAAGAAGCAAATCCAGCTGATTATGATGCAATATTTTATTTATAAATTAGGATCATTAACCCTCACCTAATGCTTTTTTCTCTCTATTAAATGTACTCCTAATAATGTTAAATTAAATGAAAGTGCTTTATAAAGTTAAATTCACCAGAGCAACATAGCAAAGGATAGAAGTGAGAATTATGAACATGTTCAGAAAAAAACTCATTTCTAAAAACAGATTGAATAAACAATTAAGTATGCATTTAACTACTGCAGTTTCTCTTTCTTAAACCTTGAAAAAAGGCATTCCTAGATAATAGTCCTAATAATTGCTCTTTCTTCCCCACTGGATTATGAACTCCTTGAAGTTATGCAAAATGCCTTGTTCTTAATATTCGCCTATCCTCTAGCATAGTGCCTTCTACCGCACTGAATATTTATTGAATTTAATTTAAAATCAATAAGCCCTGCTAACAAGCCAACAATTAATAGGCAACATTTTGCTCTAAAATCTTGACACTTGAAAGAAAAACATCTAAGCATAAGAATGTGATTTTCTTCATTTAAAATGTTGAGGAATTTTTTCCTTTTGCTTTTAGGTTTTATTGTTAACATAAGTATTGGAAAAAAATTTTAATATATCAGGTGAATGGATGAAATATCACTTCACTTTCCCAAATTCTAGTTCAACTTCAATTTTTTTTTTAATTTTTTGTGAGGAAGACCAGCCCTGAGCTAACATCGGTTGCCAATCCTCCTCATTTTTGCTGAGGAAGACTGGCCCTGGGCTAACATCCGTGCCCATCTTCCTCCACTTTATATGGGACGCCACCACAGCATGGCTGACAAGCGGTGCATCAATCCTATCCGAGCCCGGGATCCAAACCCGTGAACCCCGGGCTACCAAAGCACAACCTAAACCGCTGCGCCATCGGGCCGGCCCCTTCATTTTAATTTTAACTTATTTTTAATTTAATTGTCTTTTTTTTAGAAAAAAATGAAAAGTGATTAAACTCTTTTCTAACTCAGAGTGTAGGAGGTCATAATTTTCTGATCCAGGGTCACTGATAGTTTTTCCTTTTTCACTCCCTATGTGTTTCTATGAGAAGACTATGGTGTCATTATTGTGTGTGTGTTATAGTGATAGGATTAAAGTCATTCTGTGATGATGATGATGATGACGATTAGAACACTTTAGATCACTTCCCACAGAATGCTGGAGAAGTTGGCAGATCTGTTAACCTCAGCTAGAAAGGTTTGGATAACTCATTGTGTGAATTATAGTAATTCCAATAATCTGCTATGAATAAGGTATATACCTCAGGCTAGAAACTTGAACTACATGAGAAGACCCTAGTCAGTCTGAGACGTTTAAACCAGGCTCCTAAACGTTGGTCCGAGAATGAGTCAATATGTCAAGAAAACAGCTCTTTTGTGAGGGTAAACAAGACGCCCAGGCATATAGAGGCAGAGACATGAAGGGGAGGACACTGTGCTTGCAAAATTGAACCGATCCTTTAAGGTTGCTGTATGGTTATTATTATCTTATCATCAAAAACTTATATCTCTTATGCTTGATGTTTTTTGCTGTTTTCTTTAATTTTTTGTTCTATCCTAATATTTAGTGAAGTTTTCAAAATGACCACCTATTTCTTCTGTCCTAAGAAAAACCAAGGAAGGAAATAGGATTTACATTTGGACTAGAGTTTGGTACCCACCATAATTCAAAGTGCAACAGCACAAATCTTCCTAAGGGAAGATGAAAACGGAGGTAAAAGAATTAGGGTAGTTAAGTTAGCTTCTCCTCCTAGAGATTTTCCTTCCAGAATGAACTTCAGAAGGTTTCATGTTTTAGCTTTTATAAGAAAAGTGCATTGTATTGTGACATATATTATTTTTACAAAGCATATAATATTTTTACAAAGTTTATAAGATCATTCTTAAGCAGTCAACTCATGTGGTTTCCTAAAAGAAGGTAGCAAAAATAGGAAAATCTCAGCAAAACAAGACTGAAGATGTGGGGACGTGTTTGACTTATTACCATCATCATCAATTTAATTATAGATCCCCATGGTGTCTGATGATTACCTTCTACTCCACATGATGCTGTACTGGGCTGGCACAAAGATAACTCCCTAATGGCTTCAAGTATTTAGTAATTATTGGGAGTAAGAAATTGAACAGAGTTGAAAGAATATTGAGAGATAGAAAAAGAAGATATGGAAATTCATATAGAAGAAAGCTTAGAGGAGTTAAAAATAAAAGAGAAATAGCATTGATATCAGGGGGAATTGTGGGTTGGGTCTTTACAAATATAATTGAGAAAAAATGACAGAAGAAATGACTGGGCAAAAGGTCTTAATGTATATAAAATATTCCTGAATTTGAAAGGAAGAGAAGATTATACCCAGAAGGTACATAAAGGGTAGAGAAATATGGTTCTCATTAGCTTCAATCGAGCAATTAACAGTGTTACCTAAAGCACTTTTATCAATTCTTCTAGGTTTGTAGGGTAGAAAAAATAACTGCCTTTGACTCCTTCCTTCACTGCATCCTCTATATCTATATCGTTCCTAAATCCTTGTATTGTAACCATTTCCTCTTTCACTTTTTTTCTTTCCTTCTCCACTGCCATTACCCCAGTACAGTTCACCCTACTTCAATCTATCTTGTATATGACTATCAGATTAATATTTCTAATAATTATTTTCATGATGTCACTATTCATCCTCTCAAGAATCTGCATTGCCTAGAGTATCAAGGCCAAGCTTCTCTTTCTGAGAAATGAGAGCCCTCCACAATGCAACTCCACCCTACTTGTGTAAATTGTGTTTCCCAGTACTGCCTAAAACATACACTCGTTTCAGACAGGGACATCTATGGAGGCACTTCCCCCACAATGCAAAGCCCGTTCTTGCTTTAAGGCCTGTGGAAGTGCTGGTGCATTGCTGAAACGACCTTGCTGCTTCCTTCTCTAATTT
This sequence comes from Tapirus indicus, assembly GCA_031878705.1. Taxonomy (NCBI): domain Eukaryota; kingdom Metazoa; phylum Chordata; class Mammalia; order Perissodactyla; family Tapiridae; genus Tapirus; species Tapirus indicus. The sequence goes on from CM062935.1 coordinate 34,730,190, forward strand.
GTCTCATTTTCAAAGTTCTATTCCAGTCGCACTGCCAGAAGGAGGTATTTTCCAGTTACTCTAGCTCTTACAATACAGATGCCTCTTATTCTGAAATTATTCCATCCTTAGGCTTAGTGCAAATAAGAACTATTTCTTTTTTTAATGCTTTACTAGGAAGATTGTGAGCTACTTGAGGACCTGGACCATGTTTTTATCTCATTTTTTCTCCAATAGTGTATAAAATGCTCTGACTCACAGAAAAATTGAAATTTAAATTTGAAGATTATGATTTAGGAAAAATGTTTAGGAATTTGTACAAATTTAGAAAATTACACAGTATTTAAGCAGTGTAAGTTTTTACAATTTATATTAAACAGCTTTTTAAAAATAAACTATACTCATAGCAAAAAAATCAAAAGTTTGCTCCTTTTCTTCCCCAGCATCTGACAAGGTTGAGATGTATTAGTACTAAATACAAAATTGAAGAAGTTAGGTTTAAAATTTACAGACTTTATCTGTAGCAACACCAGAAGATAAGTCATATTGTTAATTTGGAATACCTGCTCTAAAAAGAACACATTAGTTATACCTTAGTGGTGTTAATGGTTAGTGGAGGTTGGGATTGAGAAAAGTGTTCACGTTAGTGTTGGAGTGTAGGTAATAATCATTTGTACAGTTAAACAAACAACAAAAGAACATTTACCACCAAGACTTTGTATATAACCTTTAAAAACATTATCGTTGGGGGAAAAAAAAGGCCAGCCACCCTATTCCTGGTTCCACTCTACAGAGGTAACCATTATTAATAGTTTTTCTTCCAAAATCATTCAGAAATTTGCTACGCATATACAACATGTAATTAAGGCAAATGAGTTAATATACATACTGTTCTGCCAGTTTTCATTTTTATTTTAAAATATATCTTGAAGGGCCGACTGGGTGGCATAGTGGTTGGGTTCATGCACTCCACTTTGGCAGCCCAGGGTTCACAGGTTTGGATCCCTGGGTGTGGACCTACACATAGCTCATCAAGCCATGCTGTGGCAGCATCCCATATACAAAATAAAGGATGATTGCCACAGATGTTAGCACAAGGCCACTCTTCTTCAAGCAAAAAAGAGGAAGATTGGCAACAGATGTTAGCTCAGGGCCAAATCTTCCTCACCAAAAACAAATACACACACACACACACACACACACATATATATATATATATGTCTTGAAAACCTTTCCATATTAGTACTGTAGAGCTACATCATTCTTAATGTTTTACGTTGTTTTCCATTTATATCAGAGCACCATAGTTTATTAAACCAATCCCCTGTTGATAGGCATTAAAGTTATTTCCAGTTTTCTTGCTATTACAAACAATGCTGCAATGAACATCTTTTTTACACATTTTTGTGTACTCATGCAAGTGTATCCTAGAAGAGAAATTTCTAGGTCAAATGGTAGATGCACGTTGCATTTTTTAATTTGTTAAATGCTGTCCTCTAACAAAGGTTGCACAGACTTATGCTCCCCCACAACTGTGCAAGAGTGCTTGTTTCCCTACACCCTCACCAGCACTGGATGTTACAACTATTTTTAATTTTTGCCAATCCGAAGATGAAAAACAATATCTTTTTGCTATTTTAATGTTCATTTCTTTAATTATGAATAACAAATGTTTATTGGCCATCTGTGGGGAGTTACTGCAAAATGTCTTTTTCTCTCCTTTTTTGTCTTTTTCTTACTGCTTTGTAAAAATTCTTTGTGTATGATGGAAATTGGTCTTTTGTTTGTCATATGTATTGAGAACACACTTACAAATTTGCCCTTTTTTCTTTTGCATATTTTTATGGTATATTTTTCTCATATAAATATTTCAATTTTTTATGTTACCCATTTTATCATCATTCTTTTGCTCTGGAAAGTCTGTACTTTGTATCATACTAAATGCCTTTTCATCTCAAAAAGCATTTTAAAAAGTTGCAGCATTATTCACTATAGCCAAGAACTGGAAGCAACCCAAGTGTCCCTCGACTGATGATTGGTTAAAGAAGATGTGGTATATACATACAATGGAATACTACTCAGCCATAAGAAAAGACACAATTGTCCCATTTGCAACAACATGGATGGACCTAGAGGGTATTATGTTAAGTGAAATAAGCCAGAGAGAGGACAGACACTGCATGAACTCACTCATATATGGAATATAAATGAACACACAGACAGAGAGAACTGATTGGTGGTTACCAAGGGGAAGGGGGGTGGGGGGTGGGCACAAGGGGTGAAGGGTTACATCCACATGGTGACGGACAAACAATAATGTACAACTAAAACCCCACAGTGTTATAAACTATTAAGACATCAATTAAAAAAATTTTTTTTTAATGTATCCATTCCCATTGGCATTTTCATGGTTTCATTCCTTTTTTTCAACTAAATATTTTATCTATCTGAATTGGGAAGGGGGACATTGTAAGAAATGAAGTAGAGATGTAGATTTTTTCCTAAATGGCCAGTTGTCCCAAAATGATTTATTGAATGATCCATTTTTTCCTGACATATTTAAGATGTGTATATACATATATACATATATATACACATATATATATATATAGGTTGACAAAATTTGTTATTAGCTATTTTATTACTGTCAAGCACGAGGCAAGGTCTGACTAAGAGATTTGGCCGGAAAAGAAACAAGCAGCCCATTTTTAGATTCAGACTGTTTATTACTTACATAGACAGCAAAAGTAAGAGTATCCAAAGGTCCCAGCTCCCTGTGGCCCTTAAGCATGGCAACACCAAAACATAAAAGGCCTGATGACTGCTACACAAATGATGGGGCACCCAGTTGCTGAGAAGCCAATGCCACACTGCAGCCAAGCAGTTTCATAGGCTGCAGCTGTGCCCTAAGTAGGAGGTGGGGCAAGGCAGAAAGCCTCATACCTCATTAGAACCCAGGAGATGATGAGAAACTGTGTCATGACACCCTTCCTGGTAGATAGGGGGGCAAGTGGGAAATGGCCATGTAGCAACAACTCGTAAGCCTCTCATGCTCGCATGTTCTGGAAAAATCACAAGCATTTGCCAAGTCAGCTGCAGTTCAATCTTGCTTATATGGTGAATACATGCAAGGTCGTCAAGCACCAGCATGGAGATGTTCCCCTACAACTGTCAGCCTATTATTTCTGCTGTCATATGAAACCCAAAGCCCCAATATATAGGATTAATGAACCCATAATAGCTCAAATTGGTTTGAGAGAGATTTATATCATATGGCTGAGTAAGAGTAGTATCTGGCCTATGCAGAGGGAGGGAGTGGGAATGAAATGAATTATACTCCAAAAGTCAAATGTTTCCTCTAATACTTTTCTTTAAAGAAAGATTGTGAAGAGAAATGTTAAATCCTAATATACAAAAGAGGCAAGAAAGGCTGGCCCGGTGGTGTAGTGGTTAAGTTTGTGCCCTCCACTTCAGCAGCCCAGGGTTCACTGGTTCAGATCCCAGGCACGGACCTACACACCATTCATCAAGCCATGCTGTAGCAGGCGTCCCACATATAAAGTAGAGGAAGATGGGCACGGATGTTAGCCCAGGGCCAATCTTTCTCAGCAAAAAGGGGAGAATTGGCAACGGATGTTAGCTCAGGGCTAGTCTTCCTCACCACAAAAAAAAATGAAAAAGCCACAAGAGGTCAGAGAAGTGTCCAAATAACCTGTTTTCCTAATTAAACACCAAATTGACTCGTAATTTATACGAAGCAATTTTTTAATAACATACCAATGCATTATCATAAGTAAAGCTAAGAATTTGATGAAAAAATTTCAAATGACTACAGTAATTGTTATTTGCGTATTTCTTTTTTAAACAATACCTTCTCAGATTTTAATTAATCTATTTTAAAATAAAATTTTAAGTTAAAATGCAATTATCTTTAAAATATAAGTAACTCTGTATAATCATATTAACTGGAAATATAAACTTGTTGATTCCTTAAGAATCTTTAATATACTGAACAACTTTTTTTTGGTGAGGAAGACTAGCCCTGCACCAACATCTCTTGCCAATCCTCCCTCTGCCGAGGAAGATGGGCCCTGGGCCAACATCCATGCCCATCCTCCTCCACTCCAAATGTGGGATGCCTGCCACAGCATGGCCCGACAAGTAGTGCATATGTAGGTCCATACCCAGGATCCGAACCCACGAACCCCAGGCCGCTGAAGCGGAGCACGCGAACCTAACCACTATGCCACCGGGGTGGCCCCTTCAACAAATTTTTAATGGTATATTTGCATATGAAAATTTCCAGGCAATATATTTTTCCAAACAGTCTATTTATCAAATGTCACACTAAAAACAAGCATTTCTTTTTAAAACAAATTAATATTGTAAAATTTATTTGGCCCTATTATTTAAAAATGAAGCTTCCTTAAAACATTAAAACTTACCCTTTTTTTCATAAGAGAATATTTCTAAATGGAAGAGGATCTTTTAGTATGAGCCTGCTTGATGCAAATTCCACATATGAACATCTAGATTTAGAGAAAAGATAAATTAGGGCATGATAATTTGTTCTGCAGAAAACACTCCTTTCACAGGAAATTCAGATTTAAGTAATATCTTTCAAATTCTTACTATATGACAATTACTATGCCTAGTGCTTTCAGACACAATATCTCATGTGATTCTCATGAGCTCACGCAAACTCAACCTTTCTTGTATCTTTTAACATGATTTGAACATCTGCCTAGCCATGGGGAAGGATGGAGAAGTGGCAACACACTTAGCAGAATGGATTAGGCCCAAACCCAAATGCTCGCTGGAGATGGAGTAGGGGGGAGGCAGGGAGGAAGGATATTAAAGAGAATGAATCAGATTTAACCCTAGAACCATGGAAAGGCTTCAACTTGAAGGCCAAATATACAGCAAATGGCAGAGGTAAGGCTTGGGGCTGAAAGAAGGATTGGTTGAAAAATCTGGACAGAAAATGATTAGACTCCCTAGGTTCCCTTCCCAACCCTATGAAATCTGTGACTCCAAATCCACCATCCCCCATCCTCCACCCCAACCATATACCCAATCACTTTCATCAAGTTACCATAGGTATATGGGGACCCTGAAGCAAAGAGGCTCTGGACTTGAGTTCAGAGGCTTCAGGGTAAACTAGAAAGACAAAAGGCTAACATAGGAGATTAAGAAAATCTAGTGGACCCCCTCTCCTGCCCTGATTCCAGGACATAGGTACTAATATCTGTTGCAGTCCATTGAAAAATATCCTCCAAAAATTCATGTTCCCCCAGAACTTTAGAATGTGATCTTATTTGGAAATAGATCTTTGCAGATGTAATTAAGTTAAGAAGACATCATACTTTGGATTAGGGTGGGCTCTAAATCCAATGATTGGTATCCTTATAAGAGGAGAGGACACACAGGGACACATAGAGAGAAGGCCAAGTGAAGATGGAGGCAGAGATTGGAGTGATGCAGTTGGAAGCCAGTGAATGCCAAGGATTGCCAGGTGCCATCAGAAGCAATCAAGGATTGCCCGGAGCTATCAAATAGAATGGCTAATACTCGAGCCATTGTATTTGGGGGTATCTTTGTTACAATAGCTTAGCCTCTCTCCTACTAATTCAGTACTATTTTGCTTTTTAAAATTACTTTGATAGAAATAAAAGTTTATTTTAAAAACAAAAGAGGCAAGGAAAAAGTCTTCCCTAGAGCCTTCAGAGCGTGGCCCTGATGACACCTTGACCTCTGAGTTCCAGCCTCCAGAACTGTGAGAGAACATATTTCTGTTGTTTTAAGCCACCCAATTAGTGGAATTTTGTTACGATAGCCTTAAAGAAACTCATATACCTGTCCTTAAGAATTGGAGGACTTTTTTCTGGAAAAACTGAATAGAGAAAAGACCTACAAATATTGACAACATATAGGGGAAAAACCGGCTAACTGTGAAATGAACCAAAAGTGAAGACTAATTCTCCCCCAATACTACCCACTACCACAGATCAATCTTCAAATCAGTTCCTTCGTTCCTCATTCTTAAATATTAATGGATGGCCAAGAATCATCAGACATTTGAGGAAAGCCTACAAGTGCCTGAGACAGAGACTATAATTGTCCCCAATATCCATTCCTCTCCTTTTCCTTTTGGTGATAAAAACCTCCTAAATGCTTCCTGGGAATGTGGCTGTTCAGTTAGTGACCATATTTCCTAGCCTTCCTTCCAGCTAAAGTGGCCACTGAAATGTGAAAAGGGAGGCATCGATACTTCCAATTTATATCCTTAAAGGAAGCTGCTTGGTGTTCATTTCTTCTTTTCCTCTTCCTTCAGGCTGGAACAAGGGTTAATTGGTGGTGAGCCGGTTTCAACTATGCAGAAAAGAAAAACACCTTAGGGGATTTGGGAGTCCCTGGATGACCCTTTGGAGCAGAGCTACCCAGCCTCCTGGACTGTCTTACAACCTCAGCCTGTTAAATGAGAGAAAAATAAATTGCTGTTTTACTTGAGCCATTGTATTTAGGGTAATCTTTGTTATAATAGCTCAGCCTGTCTCCTGCTAATTCAGAACTATTTAGCTTTTTTAAATTACTTTGATAGAAATAAAATTTTATTTTAAACACAAATGTTGACTTTTAAAATTTTTTAAAAAATAAAAGATGAGCCTGGTCTCTCCTATCTTCAAATGCCAGTGTGTTCCTTCAGTTTCTAGCTAGTAATACCCAAGTCTTCAATCTACTCGACTGTAGGAAGTCTTATCTTTCAACAGATTATTTCCCAGGTGTCCCTAAGGATGCTTGTATCTTCTGCCATAACTAGAACATAGTAGCAGAACAATAAATATTTGTTAAATGAATGAAAAAATATTACTGGATTCACAAAAATTGACTTGACACTACATACAACTTTTTAAAAAATAGACTTTATTTTTTAGAGCAGTTTTAGGTTCACAGCAACACTGAGCAGAAAGTACAGAAATTTCCCATATACCCTTTGCCCCCACACATGTATAGCATCCTCCATTATCAACATCCCATTATCCCCCATTATCAACACCAAAGTGGTACCAGTTGCTGCAAATGATGACCCTACATTGACACATCATTATCACCCAAAGTCCATACTTTACATTAGGGTTTACTCTTGGTGTTGTATATTTTGGATTTTGACAAATGTATAATGACATGTATCCACCATTATAATATCACACTGAATAATTTCATTGCCTTAAAAATCCTCTGTGCTCTGCCTATTTATCCCTCCCCTAACCCCTGCGACATCGTTTCAATATCATGAATTTGGGGAAAATGAAATACACTTGATTTTTTTTTCTATTCTGTTATCAACACATTCTATTTCTTAAACAATTTCAGTGTTAAATGAGACTTAAAGTTATCATTTGGTGACTTTAGATTGTATTCTGGGAAAGACAAAAAGGCATTTTGCTGTATTCAAAAAATAAATTTAATATTTTGTATTTTCATTTAAATATTGCTTGGAGGGAAGATAGTAATGTCATGAAAGACATGCTTGGGGTTCTCATTCTTGTACATTAGAAGAAAATTAAAGTAATATAATGACGAAATGTGTTTACCAAGTAGTTTTCCACTCCAAGCAAATTATTTTACATAGTTGAGTTACATCATGCATGAGAGTTAAGTTCTAAAGTTATCACAGAAAATAAAAATTCTAATTAATTAAATTTTTAATTGAAATGACTTTGAAGGTGCCATTTTGAAGACTGTGGAAGAGATTGCTAGTTATCCCCGATATCCATTTTCCTTGCTTACGTGGTACTAGAATTTTCAGCTAGGCACATAGCTCCCAGAGCAAAGACTACATTTTCTGGCCCCATTTGCAGCTCATGTGGCTGGTGTGGCTAGGCTCTGGCCAAAGAAATGTAAGTGGAAATGTCCTGTGGGAACTTCTGGAAACCTCTCTTAAGAGAAAGCTGAAGCTTGCCCTTGGCTTCTTTTCCCACAGGCCTTCCTGCATCCTGCTGTCTGAAATATGGATGCCACCTTGGACCCTGTGGATAAGGGCTTGTATTAGTCAGGGTTCTCTAAAGAAACAGAACCAATAGGATCTATCTATCTATCTATCTATCTATCTATTCATCTATCTATCTTTATTTAATCATTCATATGTTCAAAAATATTAATGAAGTATCTACTACATGCAAGTTACTACGTTAGGCTCTCTGTGGGCTATAAGATAAAAGCCTTGCCTTCAAAGAATTCTCTATTAGCATCAAGGTAGTATCAACAAGTTCACATATGTAACAACCACAACTATCCAAAGAGAAAGTTTTAGCTTTATACTCTCTGTCTCTTATTTTTAAAAATCTTTCACTAATATCTCTAAAAATATTATAAAATAGTATACTTTTATATTTATAGACTATATTATAAAGTATAAGCTATAGAAACATCCCAAGCTGGCCATGAGTTTGGAAAAATACATTAATCAGTGTATTACACATCAGCATAGATTGTTCACTCCAGTACCACCAAGTAGTAAACAAGCGAAACACGTGGTTATGTAAAACCCTCAGGAAAATCTCTTAGGACAGGAGGTCGAGTGCCTTGTAGACATTTTCTCTTCTCATGAGAAGCAGATGGGATTAGCAGACCATGACTGTTATCTACTGCTATTTAGTAAGGTACATTAAATTGTTCTGTGTGCCTTCCAAAAAAGGAATAAGCTGTCTATCTACACTAAGGAAGAATAACATGTAAGACCCACAAATCCCTTAAATCTCCTTTGTTTACAAATCCTGTTTGTTTGGTCTTTTGAGATATATATATAAAATTTACATATCATATATAGAATATAGAAATATATATGTATTATATATATTTCTTCATAAATAAATTAGGAGAAATTGATCTCTTAGGATTCCAAATAAGGTGAAACAAAGTTGTCATTAGCTGCCAGTATGTGCCAACAGTTTCTACCCTAGGAAAAGTCATAAAAGGCAGAGGGGGATATCACCCCACCACTTCCTACCATCTGACTACCCTACAGGGCTTGGCTGTGGGTGCAAGAAGACACCTCTATTCACCCCATTGCCAAGCAAGCCCTGCCAAATGGATCTAGAACTTTTGTATAATCAAGAATCTCACCTTTGGTGAAGGGTTGAAAGCATTACAGGTAAAAGAATCAAAGTGCAATTTAATGCAAAGAGATGGAAGGCATCCTTAATTTGGGAGGACTCCAAAACAACTTCATAAGATAATGCCTACCTTGTACTTCAAAACGATATATTTAATCTTTCGTTTCTTTCATAAGATATATGAGCAGTCAGTAATGTGGGAAGAGTGTTAAAGCTGGTATCAATGTAAGAGGAATGTAAAAGCTTGAATTCTGGAGTCAAACTGGTTCCAAAACCCAGCTCTACCACTTACTGACTGTGTGGCCTTGGCACTGAGCCTTGGTTTCCTCATCTATAAAATAGGCAGAATGATAACACCCATTTCATAAGACTGCTCTGAGGAATACATTAATTAATGTGCATGCACTTAGAAAAGTACTTGGCACAGAGTAAAGGTTATAAAAAATCTACTATTAAATGCCTTAGCATCATTTGGAGAGTATGAAGTGGTATTCTGTGTAAGCTTGCCCTCAGTTAAGACAGATTGGAATTCTATCAAACTTTAAAACTCCAAGCAAAAGGTTTATGGCCCTGTTTTCTTTTTCTACAGTTTTTCTGGTATCCAGTCACCTGCTGTATTGCAGTTAGGCAATGGGAGTAAATGAACAGGATACAAGGATTCTCCAGCAAGCACCCTCTTCTTAGGAAGAGACAGCAAGAAAGCAAGGGTGGCCTATTTCAGGCAGTGTTTTACATATTCCTGCTACTCCCCCTCACTTCAGTTGCTACTTGTGCTCTTAGGAAGCCACAAGCCATCAGAGGATAATTAGTAATAGGAATAATCATCGTAATAACACCATCTGAGTGTTTGCCAGGCACTGGGCTAAGTGCTTTAAATGTCCTATTCCATTTAATTCTCACAAGAATTCTATGATGTAGGTACTGTTACTGAGATGGGATATAGCAGAATGATTATGACCGTGGGCTTTAGAGCTAGACTTGCCTGGGATTGTATCCCGGCTCTGTCATTAAATAACTGTAATTTGGGGCAAATTACCTAACCTCTCTCACCTATAGGTGAAGATAATGATTGTACTTATTTCACGGGGTTTTTGGTGAGCATTTAATGAGTTAATATGTGTAAAGTCCTCAGAATAGGACTAGAACGTGGACTGTGAAGCCAGACTGCTCAGATTTACATCCCAGCTCCACCACTTATGAGCTATGTGGCCCTGGGCAAGTTACCTAACTTCTCAGTGCTTGGTTTCCCTGTAAAACAGGTGTGGCAAAAATATCACCTACCTCATAGAGTTTTCATGAGGATTAAATAAGTTATATCTGTAAAGTGCTTGGAGCAGTGTTTGGCAATAATAAGCTTCTCCCCATTCTCTGTCATCTCCTGGGATTCCAGCTACATGTGTAAAACCTTACTGTGTTCCATTTATCTTTTACTCTCTTTTCTGTTTTCCATCCCTTTTTGTGCTTAAGTCTGAATATTTTCTTCTGACTCTTTTTCCAACTTGTTAAATCAAAAATAGATAAGATATATACACATACGTTATTGTTCTAAAGAATTTCATGCCCTCTCAAAAGAATAAATAAATAAGTGAATAAACACTGTGTGTGTAGCATATAGCAACAAATGTTAGCAATGATAATTAATCCCTATATAACATTAGAGGAAACTGAAACTTAAGGAGATCAAATAACTTTTCAAGGTTACACAGCTAGCGAGTGATGCAGCTGGGACAAACTCAAAGTCCATAGCCTTAATTACTTTAATTATCATACTATGTTGCTATTGCCAGAAAACTAGTAGGGCACTGCAGATGTTTGGCGATTTACCTTGTTCTTAAGGGTGGATACTGGCTTTGTTATCTAGTATATGTGTATATGTGTGTATATTTTAAGGACTTTGTCAGAGCAGGGTTTATTTCAACCTAATCCATCCTCCCTTCACCATCCTTAATTTTGCTCAAAATACCTAATTCCCAAACAGAAAACCTAATTCTCATCTGTCATTCTATATATGCAATCAATGGGAGCTCCCCACCTAGAAGAAAGGAGCAGTGAAACTAACAGCTCCCAAGCAAGCAGCCTGTGATTCCAGAATTAACCTCAGGTTGCTGCCATCCTGAACCTTTGGGCTGAGATGTGGCTCTGGCAGAGGAAATGGATGAATCATCATTTGCTTTTTTAAATTAGTCTTCAGCTATTTGGAACAGCATCACTTTAAATAATTAAAGGAATTTGAAAGAAAAAAATAAAAGAAATAGTGATTTTTTTCTTTGCTGATAAAACCAGAATGTATCAATATTAACTAGCTGAGAAAGAAGAGAGGAAACACTTTCAGATGATTCTCTAGAAGCAGTTCTTCTTAACTAAAAGGCACAGATAGCAGGAAATCAGATATAAAACTGGAATGACAGCAGACTATAAAGAAAGTATAATTATTATTTTGTTCAACCGTCTGCTTCCCATCAAACACACACATATATACAAACATTATTCTTTTTTACAGTAAGTTCAATGATATTATTCTGTCTCCAACCATCAGCTTTTTCTTCCAGTTTATTATTCCCCTAAAATATCACCTATTCTATCAGCTTTGATGATCACATCTACAGATGACACCTGAATTTTCATGTCTGTGTCTCACATTTGCAACTACTATATCTTAGAAATATCTGCATGCTTATCTTGCCACCAGCCCAATCAAATATATTTAAAAGTGAACATAATTCCACTTCTATCTAGGACTTAGAAAGCTGGAAAAGAAAAAGAAAAAAACAGGATAATCAACATAATCATACCTTTTCTTAAACCCAACAGAGAGCTGATATCACAGGGCAACAAAGTACATTGAAATCCGAGGTAAGACAGAAATTTCCAAAGAGAGATAGGCTGAGAACATTGGCTCACTTGTGCTCTCGCATAGGAGGAAGAAACTCCAGGTACCACACAAGCAGGTAAGAAAAATACAATTAATTCTTTAATGAATTGCTAAAGGCTGAGTGTGGACTAGTAAGAGAGTTTAGAATCCCTGGAAGCTGCAGACACAGGGGAGAATACACCCACTTACAGGCTCTTCTCCATGAACACCCACTGACTGTGTACGATAGTGTAGTGGAGAGAATATGGTATCTGAACAAGGCCATTCTCCAGGGACAGGAAACATTTAGAGAAAGACATCAGGGATACCTTCGTGGGAAAAAAAGTCACAGAGGATTACAATCAGGCTGAATATCATGCCCACCTATGTGCTTGTGTTTGGGAAGGAAGATGGAGGAGGTGGGGGTGGGGTATGAATTCTCAATTTGCCTTGGAGATGAATGGTTTTAGCTATCAACCATAGTGTGGCTCCTTTTCAACAATTTCCTAACATGAGACCTGGCAGTTGTTAATACCATGAGGGGAAGATGTAGAGGAAGCAGTGTGAAAGCAAGACTAAGAAACAGCAGAGAAGGAAGACAAAGTATGGCAGCTTTTTATGTCTGTTCCCTTCTCAAAAAGAGCCTTATGCATAACCCCTACCCATCCCACCTTCTTCCTCAGGCTTGTATGTGCAAATGTCAAAATCTGCCTACACTTCCGGTACAAGTGTATGTTTATGAAATTCTCGTCTTTTTATCTGAAATGTGGATCATCTCTTTCTCCCCTTGTCTGACTGCCCCCCTGGTTTTCTATCCCATCATAGTACATGGGGGCAGGGCACTAAATAAAGAGCCCCGTAGAGCATCCCCAGGTTTGCCTTATCTGGTGGATGGCTGTCCCTGAGCCAGATGCCATCCATTACTGACACTTGACACGGGTCTCCTATTTCTGAGATAGCACAGTGTCATGTGCCCTGTTTTCCTTTGCTCACTTAGAGGTCTGATTCTACCACCCAAGTCACTTCATATTAATAAACTTCCAAATTGTTTCCACATTCTAAAATCAAAATTTTGCACTGCCTATGTTAACCACCGGATTCAATTAGCAGCTTTATTTTAAAAACAAGCCTACAAAAAACCTATTTTAAAATAGAATTGGGGGGTCAGCCCAGTGGTGTAGTGGTTAAGTTAGTGTGCTCTGCTTCGGTGGGTGGCCTGGGGTTTATGGGTTTGGATCCCTGCGCGGACCTGCACACTGCTCATCAAGCTGTGCTTTGGCGGCATCCCACATATAAAAAGTAGAGGAAGGTTGGCACAGATGTTAGCTCAGTGACAATCTTCCTCAAGCGAAAAGAGGAGGATTGGCAATAGATGTTAGCTCAGGGCCAAACTTCCTCACCAAAAATATAAAATAAAATTGGTCTTAGGGGAGCAGGGAAGAGCTCTTAGAAAAATTTATTGGGAGTTTTATCAATCCAAAACAAAACAATTTAAAAGTAACTTGAATCATAGACAATCAAGAACATCTCATTGCTCACCAAACTTAAATGGCAACATGAACTTTGACCAGTATAGACGAATGGAGCAAATGTGGTAGAAAAATAGAGAATAAAGAATTTGCCCATGTGTTTCTTTGGTTTAATTTCTGATGCAGGGAAAATTTGATTTGAAGGAAAATGTACCTAAAAGTATTTCACTTATGCTTAAGTTATACATTGGATTTCAGTGTGCATTGAAAAAAAAAGGTGCATTTTGACCTTCCTCAGTTCATTCTCAGGACAGGATGTGGCAGGATTTGAAGGGTACTAGAAAGATCTCATACTCCAAAATAATCCTTTTCATACCTTGGGACAAAAATATATCAGAGCAACTGCCAGAGAGAATCTTCCTAGAATTCCATGACTGGTAAATTTCCCCATCACCACCTGCCATATGGACTATAGCTTTTTCCTTTTATTTATTTATTTTTTTTCGTCTCTAGTTTCCCTTCCTTTCTGGGTGTTATTATCTCAGCCCAGTCAGTCAGTCACTTAGGTTTCAACAAAGCTTTGTTCTGCAGTGAGGAAATTTCAGGATACAAATTATCCAGAGTGACAGGAATACAGTCTGGCTGCTTAAATCAGCTTGATGCTTCCTAACTCATTAAACCCAATTTTCATAGATTGTTACTGAAAATTCACTGCCAGGTCATCTGGTGATTCAGCACAGTTCTAGCCACCAGGTACTGCCCTTGGTCCCAATTAAGACAGCTTTCTCTCTGCAACTTCCAGATACTGCTTGAGCAGTTCTATTTGGATTCCATCCTAAATCTCTTCATCAAATTTCTCATCTTAAGATCTCGTTGGTCTATTCAGATGAAGTGATTTAAGCTGCTGCTTCCTCTTTCCAAGCCTTTTCTAGATAACTTATCTGTGTAAGCTGATGTACTTCTCCCACTGGACTCTCCTAGCATCCTTACAACCTCCCATCCATCTCTAGTTTCCCATGTTTCTGGAACTTTCTCTAAGTGTCTCTTTATCTTCTACATTTCATTCTATCCATCTTTTTCTCTCATAGTTATACCTCCAGTACTTCTAAAACCTTCATCCTATCCCACTTGATACAACATAAAGTCCATTTACATGCCAATTATTCTTGCCTCCATAGGGACAGGAGGACTAGACTCTTAAATCTGCACACTCATTGGGGAGGGGTTACCTTTTTTTAATGACAAGTTTTAATCAATAAAAACTTTGTTAGCCAAGATTACTTTCCATTTGGGCACCTGATTAAGAGAGGAAGGCCCTATCATAGGCCACAGACTAGAGCCTGGATGTAGAGATGCTGAGGAATCGCACGGAAGAGCACAGTAATTCATTAAGGCTTCAAATAGGATGTAACTCCAAAATGTTAGGATGAGTTCAAGGAAAGGTTAGCTTCTGATATTAAAACTAATAAAAATTGGAAAGGCTTCATCTGCAGAAATGACTCACTTTAAGTGGTTTATAATCATGTCCCAAATGGAGCCATTGTCTCTTAGTTCAATTAAGAAAGTCACTGGGTTTTTCAAAAAACTGTAGCCTACTCAGTGGCATTGTCAAATGCCTCTGATTATCGTTGTACTGTCATAGCAGAGAGGATTGGAAGTCTGCCTCAGACCTAAGAAAAGGAAGGCAAGAGAGCTAGCTGCTATTAGTTTATCCAGCCTCCCCAGATGGAAAGACGCTTTGACTTCAGAGGACCAATGTCAATTATTTAGTTAAAATATACCTAGAATAGAGCAGGGGCAAGCTACACTTAATTTTATAAAAATAGCCAGTAATTACATCTAACTTTTTTGTTGTCATTATTTTCACCAAGTGTTGCAGTGGGCAGAAAGAACTAGGAAGAGGAGTGGATAGGAATGTCATGGATGAGGAAAATAATGTACATTTAATGCCAGATAGTAAAATAAACTGCTAAATGGAAGTTTCAAGAGAGATGCAGCTCAGGAGTGGGTGAACAGAAAGAAAGACCAGGAGAAAGGCAGGGCTGACCTACTGATAAGAGAGAGTTGGGACGAGGCATAATCACAAGGGAGTGCATTTATAGATAAATGCTGAATCAGAATGCTTGAATGAAGAGGAAAATTGGGAGAAGACGTCCCATGTCGAGCTTGCCGTAGTAAGCATTTTTTTCTAAATGAAGTTGATACTTTGTAATGTCAAGCAATTGAGGGGTAAGTGGTAAGCATTTGTAGCCAAAGTAGAAGACAGGGACTAGGATGTGATTAGTTGGATGTATTAAGTCAGCTATCAAGATATATTGCATGTATGCTGCTGAAACTTTGTTACTTAATATAAGAAATAAATTCAGTGTTTCCCAAATTTTAATCTTTGGGTACTAACTTTATCGTCTTTTGTCATATCCTCATACTGACTATATTCTTTTCTGTTTAATGTAATTCTTTAAAACAATTAATTTAAAATTTTTTCACACTTTAGCTTTATCCTAAGCAGTAGCATCTATAACACCATCAGTTTGATAGCTAGTTGGATCTTTTTCTAACACACATTAACATAAATATATAATCTTAAAATAAAAGCTCTCCCTCTGGTGACAGCTGAAATGAACCTGTGTACTATTGGCAACACACTGAACCCATTCTGAGAAACCCTAAATATATACTGTTTGTCCACAGTAATGTTGTGGTTTGGTTTCCAAGAAAGGAAGTGCTAAAAGCACTCACCTTTTTTCCAGGCTCCTTCTTGCTTTTTGAGAGAAAAAAGCAGGAGAAAATAACACCATTAACTTCCTCCTACTTGGTGGCTCAGAGGCTTGTCTTTAAGTTATTGAAACTACTGGATTACTCCGTAGTGTAAGCCAGGGGTAGCCATGTGGTAGGAGGGCTTTAGATTAATAGAAGAGCAAGCTCCCCCTGGAATGGAAGGCAGAGAGATGTACGTGAGCGATGTTCCTGGATACTCTGAATATGCTTTTATCCAGGCTACAGCTCACCAAAGAGAAAAGCTGCATATGGGAATGAACAACATACCTGTTGAAAGACAGAACCTCTTTGGGGAAAATCACTAATATTTATAAGTTCTCTCATAGTGTGAGTGGAGAGGGCCAGGTAAAAATCCACACTACCTGGACCCACCGCACACCTTTACTGAATTTCTACCAAAGCGCAGCATGAACAATTTGTTCTGCCAAGTGGACTTATCATAAAAAGAGAGAAGTTAAAGCAAATAGCCAGTGTTGGCATCTGGGCAGATATAAATTCCGCCCACTGTAAATTCTGAAATTGACATCCTAACTTATAAAGCAGCCTCTTGTGAGTTAAGTCAGAATGACTGAGTTCCCCCTAAACTTGAACAATTTTGTAAGAAGGAAAAAAATAATTTCTCAATCTGCAAAGCTAAAAATCTATGAAGACTCTATCAAGAAAATCTTCATATCTGGGGCCTAAGTTGGTCAGAAGTCTATCCTATCTTTCTTTGAAGTCTTAGTAGGTACAATAGGTACTAAACACAAACTTAATCTCTAGTCTAGTTTTCCAAAGGCTGGCCCTGCCTGTGGGCTAGCATTATGAAGGCATCCTACTGCTCATTCCAAAGCTGTTTCTAACATCTTACTGGTGGAGGCTTTGCCTTGATGTTCAATGAAAGATACTCCCTAATGGAGCTGTTTAAGAAATGAAATAAATTTATGTGGTAGGTAAACTATTTTAAACTATAGCAAAGATTGATTTGTGCCGTAAGCCTTCATTTGGTAAGAAGCTTGGTATCTTGTCACCGAACCATCTGCCTGTCTTCCAAGGGGTATGCTGACCTTCTTGTTAAATTGTCTTTTTCTCACTTAGCTCACCAGTTAACAATCTCTGTTAATTAGATGTTAAGAGGACAATGTGATGTCTAGATAGCAGAATCCAGGACCAACTTCTAATTAGACAGAACTGAAAACAAAATGTCTTTGACATTAAATAAGCTCTCTCTGGAGCAGATTAGTACATAAAATTTATTCCTTTTTATTTTTCTTTTCAGCAGTCATGCTGTGCTAACTTCACAAAAACATTTGATGCTATAAAACTCTTAGAAAAAAACACAGTGGTAAATCTTCATAACCTTGGATTTGCAATAGATTCTTAGAGATAGGACACCAAAAGCACAAGCAACAAAAGAAAAAAATAGATAAATTGGACTTCATCAAAATTAAAAACTTTCATGCATCAAAGAACATTATCAAAAAACTGAAAAGACAACCCACATACCTGGAGAGAATATTGCAAATCACATGTCCAAGAGGGGACTTGTACCCAGAATATATAAACAACTCTTACAACTCAACAACAGAAAGACAAACAATCCAGTTAATAAACGGGCAAAGAACTTGTATAGACACTTCCCCAAAGAAGATATGCAAATGGCCAACAAGCACATGAAAAGATGCTCAACCTCATTAATCATTAGGGAAATGCAAGTTAAAACCACAATGAGGTGCCACTTTACACCCACAAGGATGGCTGTAATAAAGAAACAGGGTAAACAACAAATGTTGGTAAGGATATGAACAAATTGGAACACTTGTACATTGCTGGTGGGTATGTAAAATGGTGCAGCTGCTGTGGAAAATAGCGTGGTCGTTCCTCAAAAAGCTAAATGTAAAATTACCATATGACCTAGCAATTCCACTCCAAGGTTCACAGCCAAAAGAGTTTAAAACAGGTACTCAAACAAATACTTGTACATAAATGTCTATAGCAGCACTATTCACAATAGCCCAAAGGTGGAAACAACCCAAATGTTCATCAATGGATGAATGGATAAACAAAATGTGGTATATAGGTACAATGGACTATCATTCAGCCATAAGAAGAAATAAAGTACTGATACATACTATGATGTGGATGAACCTTCAAAATATGCTAAGTGAAAGAAGCCAGATGCAAAAGATCACATATTGTATGATTCCATTTATATGAAATATCCAGAATAAGTAAATTCATAAGGACAAAAAGCAGATCAGTGGTTGTCTCAGGCTGGAGGGAGAGAATGGTGAGTGACTGCTTAATGGGTACAGGGTTTTCTTTCCGAGTGGTGAGAAAATATTTTGGAACTTGATAGAGGTGGTGGTTTCACAACATTGTGAATATACCAAATGCCATTGAATTGTACTTTAAACTGGCTAATTTTATGTTATGTGAATTTAACTTCAATTTAAAACAAAAGCAGTTGATGATTGTTATTGAATGATCTGACACGCAAATTTGAAGCCAGAATCACCAGAATGCAACATTGTTAAATCCATGACTTTTGATGATGTATATAGCCCATTGAATTGAAATAATGTTCCAAAGAATCATAAAAGACTATCTTTTCAGGGGAATCCTTTTCATGAGTGTATATACTCAAAGTTTAGCTATCTGTTAAATAGCAGTATAAATTATTTAGCCGTGTTTTCCCATAACTGATGGAAATTGGTTCAGAATGAGTGACACTAATTTGAACGTGACTGGCTATCTGGAGTGATGGGGAGAACATGGGGAATTTGATAATATCAGATGATGAAGCTGGTGGATACATGGCACTGCAGCTGACAGCTTAGAAACTATAGAAGTATAGCTACCAATCTGTGGAGTACTAATTAGGACCAGGGGGAGTCGACAGGAGAAGCGCTTTAGAAGAGTTGTACATCATTCTACTGAAAACAGATGAGTCTGCCAAGAGAGTATGTTCTATTCCCAGAGATACAGAATTGGGGTAGAAAAACTAAGAATCCTTACAGGGAAGATATGCTTTCTACTTTATGGAAGACGGTTTCCTTAACTTCCTTAGAAAATGCCTTGATATGAGCCACCTGAATGTCTGATTAAAAAGGGTTAACTTTAAACTTGCTCCTTCCTAGTCTGTAATTGGCCTCATTTCCCAAACTGGTTAAAAGCTATTATCACCCTAAGTTTGATTCTTGTACTGTGTTACGTGCACATCTTGATAACATGCTAATGTTTGCGTAACACCAAACATCACTTTTCTTCCACCCTTTGGAAAGGTCCAGCTTAGTTACTGAATTAAAAAAAGCTTATAATAATTACTACAGGTAGAATAATCTCACCTAAAATACATAAGAAATAAAACAAAAAGTATTAACTTTTCCTTTGGGGTGGGGGTGGTTCTCAGAATGAAACTCAAACCAAATTTTTTATCAGTTAGGATCTTTTCTTGGCTATAAGTGTTCAGAAAATCAAACTAACAGTGGCTTAACCAATAGGGATTTATTTGTCTCATGTAATTAGAAGACAGGAGACAGGAAGTTGGATCTACTGATGAATGATGTCGTCAAAGGCTCTGGTCTTTCCTATCCTTCCGTTCAAACATCCTTAGCCTCAAACTTTGGACTCATGATCATAATATGGCCACCACAGTACCAGACATCATGTTCACATTTAAGGCATAAAGAAGGGAGGGAGGGGCTGGTCCCGGTGGCGTAGTGGTTAAGTTCTCGCGCTCTGTTTACACAGCCCAGCGTTGGCAAGTTCGGATCTGCGCGGACCGTCGCATCGCTTGTCAAGCCATGCTGTGGCGGCGTCCCATATAAAGTAGAGGAAGATGGGCACGGATGTTAGCCCAGGGCCAGTCTTCCTCAGCAAAAAGAGGAGGATTGGCAACAGATGTTAGCTCAGGGCTAATCTTCCTCACACACAAAAAAATTAAATCTAATTAAATTTTTAAAAAAAGAAGGGAGAGGGGGAAGGGAGGAGGAAGAAGGGGTCCCACCAATCACATCTGTCTCTTTATTTGGAAAGAAAAGCTTTCCTAGAAACAGCACAGTAGACTTCTGCTTATGCCATATTGGCCAGAACAGATTCACATGGCCAACCCTAGCCGTAAGGGAGATAGAAAGAAAATATTCGGTGTTGGCAGCCTCTCTAATGGAGGGTTAGGAATGGAGAAGAGGGTAGGAAATGGGTTTTAGGCTGGTCAAATTTCACTGTTTGCCATGCTTTTCCTTGTACAAGCATAAAAGAGATTCTTAGATGAAGAAATACAATAACTGATTTTATGTACAATAAACAAGAACACGAACAATGTATGACTCCTATTTCAATCTCTTAACCTAGGAAGTGTGTAATTGCTTAAGTTTTCACTTCATCTCAGAAAAAAAGAAAACTGGTATTCTACCTTAAATGATTTGTGGTCCTCTTTTTCCGCTCCTAAAAGATCTTCATGCATATTGACTCACTTGGTTTTACTATATTCAAGAGAAAGACATTGGTGATTGGGGATGGAGGGAAGATGGAAAACAAGCTACATGATCATTTACTCACCCAAATTTAGAACCTTAAGGGGTCCTGGTTTGGAGTTGAGGATATTTGGCAAAGTACTTTTTCTCTACTATTCTTGCTGTCTTTAAATGCCCAGTTAAACACATATACTTACACACACACACACACACACACACACACACACACACACACACGCTGATGTAAATAGTCACCACCAGCATAGGGAAAGGAAACAATTATCTAAGCCTTGGCCTGGACAAAGGACGGTCTTGACTGAATCCCCAATGCCAGGAAAAAAGGGAAATTATTATTTCCCTAGGGAATACAAATCTCTTTGAAGTTATCACTCCTGAAGAATGGATTTATGCAGTAATATTCCAAGGAACAGTGGTCGGATTTACGATGACATAAAATTCATTCAATTTACAAAAAAAATCCAGCTTCCTCTTTGTTATCCACAGAACCTATCTCACCCAACCAGGCAAAATAAGCTTAACCTTGACAAATTTCTCCCTGCAGCAAATGCCTTGCATCAACTGGCAGATTTTCTCGGCTGTGGATTTGTAATTACTTTCTGAATTTTGAAGAACAGATTAAATGACGACATAAAGATCTGAATATTACCATCCACAAATCTTTCTGCTAACCGATTACCATGAGCTATTATTAAAATGGGTTTTCCACGTTTCATAAGCATTTCCTGTACTGGTGCATCCTTTGCAATACTACATAGTGCCTCTGACAAATGATTCAAAAATAAAATACGAGCTTCAAAGAAAATGAAGCCAACTGTGTGGTAGAATAGATTTCAAGGAAGATTTTTATAATATCTTAGGGGAAGAATTTTAAAAATACATTTTCCAAGGCAAAAAGATAGTAGCTTTTAAGGTTTGCACATAAATGTTAAAATAAGTTTTACCAAAAGAACAAAAGCCTTCATAAAGTGCAATGTTTATAGGTTTCACATCTGAGCTTTAATAACTTGGGTTGCAACTGTGATGGAAATAATCTGTAAATATCACTTAAAGGCAAAATACATTCTTTTCTCCTAGGTTGAAATGGACTTCTAATCTGCTAGCCAAAGGGCACAGTTTAACTATCTCTATGGCAACCATTTTTTTCATTTATCATAGCATCTGAAGAAAGAACACACTGTGTACGGCCGGGTAATGCAGTTGTCCTAGACTTTAATAAATTTGCTTTTATGTGCTATTTACAGATTTCTATCATATCTACAATCTTAGACATTAAGGTTGAGAGATACACAGGGTCTTCATAAAGTTCCTCTACAGATATCTGGTTATATTAATCCCTTTGGCAAACTCCTATAGTACAATGTTTTATGTTTGGAAAGTACATTGTAATCATTTCCGTTTATCTTCTCAATATCCGTAAGGATGGAGTAAGCTCTCGACAGGGAAAGTATTAGCTAATATTGAAAGCAGAGGCGTCTGCTGGTCTTTCATAGAGATTTTATAACAAAGATCAGAGGTTGAGAAGACAGATCTTCTTGTTGAAATGCCATAATAAAGGAGGACAGCCAAGGAGGCAGAATTGAGAACCTAATATTGGAACCCAAAGAGTTAGACCCACTAGCTTCTAAGTTTGGAGAGTATAATTGGTGAGCTTAGGGGGCTCTGGGATAAGTATTTTATATACTTCATTGTCACTGAAATCTCACAACAGTCCTGTGAAGAAGATAATTATTCTGCCATTTACTGATAAGGAGAGGAGGTTTATGGAAATTGCTCAATAAAGTTTAGGTCCTGTCTCTGCTATTCTCCACTATGACGATGTCTAACAAATGATGACCATTCATTCAGTCATCCTTGATTTCATGCTCCAAATATTTAGTGTACAACTACTTAGTGCTAGGCACTGTGCCAGTCATTGGGCAAGCCAAAATAAAGAAGACCATCACAAGCCCTCCCCTCACAGGGTTAACTTTGCTAGTCTAATGTGGCACAGAGTCCCTGTTCAAGAAGTGATAACAGCAACATGTGTTATATACCAGGCACTGTTCTAAGTGTTTGATATATATTAATTCATGTAATTCTCCCAACAACCCCATAAGGTATTACTACCACTTTACAGATGAGGAAACCCAGTCAAGGCTAGAGGTTGAGTAATTTAACCAAGCTTGCACTCTTTTTGATTGGCAAAGTCAGAATTTGAACCCACACAGTCTAACTTCAGTGACCACGATCTTGACTACCATTCTTTCTCTCTAAAATTGCTTATCGAAATAAGTTGATTAGAGACGTCTCTCATTGACTCCCAGGCTGGTGCGATGTTAAATGCTGGATACATTTCTCTAAGAGAGAGTTTGAAACGAGAAAATAATGAAACAAATAAAATCTATTCCTCAGGATATAGGGAAAAGGAGAGTTTTGGGGAATATGACAAAGCAGAGAGGTCAGGGAGCTGAGAATACACCCAAGGATAAGACAAGTGTGGTCCATGTCCTCTTAGAGCTCATCGTTAGCAGAGAGGTGCTCAGGGATTATGTAACAAGGGACCTACCTGTCCTGTGGGGTCAGGAAAGTTTCCTCTGAGGAAGTGATGTTTGAGAAGACCTGAATACTGTGGGACAAGCCTTGAGGGCAGAGGGAAAAATTTGTGGAAGTTCTTGAGGCAGGAAAAAGCACAGTGTGGTCAAAGAACTGAGAGAAGTCCAGTTGGCTGAACACAGAGACGGAGGAGGAGTGTGTCATGAGGTGGAGGTATGATGTTGATTGAGAGAGTAGACCATGTAGAGCCTTATAAGCCATGTTAAGAAGTTTGACCTTTATTCTAATGGCAATAGTAAGCTACTGAAAGGATTTTAAGCACAGGACAGTCATAGAGAAATTAGCTTTTTAAAAAGATTACTCTGCCCAAAGACTAGAGAACAAATTAAAGGAAGGAGAAATTTATGTAAAAGACCCATTAGAATGCCATTGCTATAGTCTGAGTGAGGAATGATGGTGGGCTAGATTGGAGTGTTGGCAGTGGGTAATGAAGAAGAGAGGGAAGATTCAAAGATAATCAGGAGATATTTAAGACTTGATGACTAGTGGAAGGACAGGCAGGAGCCAAGGACATCCAAAAGTAGAAGCCTAGTGTCTGGGTAATTATCAAACTAATTAGAAGAGTAGTGCTAGCATGTTGCAGGGCAGGTGAGAGAAGCTGATGGTATGGCAGCTAGAGGAGAAGGCAGGAATTGACGTCTAGAACAATGGTAGGAAGAGGAGTGTTTGAGGTTTGGACAATCTTCAAGCTGTGGAGGCCCCTGAAGCTTCTTAGGCACTTTCAAAAATGCTTCTCAAATATTTTACTAAAATTTACTTTAGCTACCTGGTGCAGATTTACTGCTGAAGAAAAAATTTAAACAAACTTTTTAAAATGGAGAATAGTTATTTGTCAATTCAGGTATTAATATTTTCTTTATCAACTCAAATTAACTTTGAGCTGAAATCTCCTTTACTCATTAAGTCATCACTGCTGACATTAGCACTCCTCCACTAGAAGGGCGGTCCCTAACCTACCTGAAAGTGCCTTTGAAAAGTTTACTTGTAAGACGACTGTTTGACTCTTGGAATATAATTTCTAATGGAACAAGTTACAGATTGTGGATAAGTTCCCAAACCAGCTCAGAAGAATTTATTTTAAGCCTTAATATAGCTAGAATAAGAGTCTATATAAATCATGTTGAAGAGATCCATCACTTTTATTCAACAAACTCAATTGAGCATCTACGATACAATAGATTCTGTTTATGTGCCGTGTTGTGACATCAACAATAAAACAACACAAACTCCTTGGCAGTCTAGTTGAAAATAAGGGGCTGAGAATAAGAAGTTGTGACAACAAGAGGGTTTTCTTTCCTCTTCTACCTTTACCCCTTTCTCATTTCTCTACCCCAAGAGTGGAAAACAGAAACTGCACGGGGAATATAAAAGAGTGAAGTTTACAAAAGTAGAAATGTGATAGGCTTCCCCTCCTGTCCCATCTCCCCTTCCCAGATGGCGGCTGCAGTTCCCCCTTCCTTTGTGTTCCTTCTCCCTATGGAATCCCCCTTCCTTGACCAACCAGTGGATCAGTGGCAGGAACTTGTGGGGTGGGGCACAAATTGAGAGATGAGAAAAAATGGTCTTGAGAAGAGCAAGACAGGGTAACAAAGGAAAGGAGAAAGGGAACCATACTGCCCCAATAGGAGAGAAAAGTCCCCTTTGCAACCAGAAGAGGAGGCAGTTCATATGCAAGACACCCAGATCAACAGACCGTAGAAGGTTTACTATTCTTTGTAGAGTTTCCACTCAACTGTTTTTTAAAGAAAAATCATTCTCAGAAAGGCAAGATTTACTTAAGAAAGCTAATAAATTAGAATCCTTTCTAATGTAAGTACCAAGAGGTAATTTCCTAATGAAATGGTTCCTAATGAATTAGGCCAGGAGCTATATGCTTGTTTTTGAAAACAGACAGTAACTGACTATTGCTAACTTCAGCAGAAAAATAATTTGTTGGAAAGGTATATTGCAGATCACAGATTGGATAGGAAAGCTGGACTCCAAGGCTGGAAATTTGATAGGATCCAGGGAAAGTTAGGGAGCAGGAACCAGGCCAAAGTCCCACTGCAGGAATGGTCTGTTTGGGGTGTCTCAATGGACATGACTGCTACTGCTGCCCTTGGCTGTTCCTGCATGCACCTCCATGTATCAGGTCAAAACAGTTCCTGCATAATAGCTTCACTAATCCCAGACTCAAAGCACTGGGCAGGAGCATCCAACTGGCTTTGTCCATAACAGAACGGGGAGAGGGAGTGTCTGGCTCCATCACTTCCGAGAATCACACAGTGCGGATTCCATCAAAGTAGATACTGGGCAGCCACAAAAAGGACAAATGCCCACTGCGCACCGCTTATGACAATTTACTAAAGTGTTATTTTAATGAAGGGGTAGAATTTTAGCCAAGGATTTCAGAAATGTTTTTAAGGGCAGCAGAAAAATGCCCAAGAGTTACCTCCACTGGCCAACTCAAATAACAAACACCACCCAAGTCACCCTTCACTTTGATTCTTAGATCCTGACACAGGCATCTTTGTCAAGGTTGCTGTTTGCCTAGGGTGTGGGATCATATTGTAGGCATCATTAGTTATTATGGAATAGAAACAGATTTGGAATAATTAATTTCTCCTAACTTATTTACTCCAATTTAAGCAAAACAGGATTAGTAAAATTACTTTAAAATATATATTTCCTCGAGGAAATATTTCTCATTTTTTCCTCATAAAATGAAGGATAGTGCTTTGAAAGTCCCTGACGGATGAATAGCAAATTTCTTCGTTATAATAGAAATTGAGTTCATTAATTATAAATCAGAATGGATAATGCTATTCAAAGCTTCACATTGAATCTAATTAACAAGATTGCTTTTTATAAATTAATTTCCTAATCTATTTCCTTACAGAACTTAAATTAGACTCCAATATACTGGTTCTAGTTGCTTAGTTATATTTTAGCTTGAAACTTTTATATTTGGGATTCCATGTACTGTGATAACACATGTAAGTCCAAATGAATTTCAAATTAAAATGACAAATATTTGTATTTTTGTACAAATACTTTTTGTATTTGTACAAAAAAATTTCTATACAAATATTTTTGTACAAAGTTTTGGGGAACACGTATTAATGTCACACCAAAATTAATATTTGGACTTATATTCTCTACCAATTCTAATGGTTTAAGGGAACTTTTCACAAATCTAATGTTGTGATGTTTTGATTAAGGAATCCTAGGAGAAATAAATTTCTTCATGAGGAAGTTCAGGGTGTTAAAGCCAATAAAAACTTCATAAATCATGCAAAGCAAGGCTTCTTGAATGTGTTAGCAGGACAACACCTTTGCACAGAGCTTCTATTTTATCCCTGCTAAGGCGAAGATAAAATTCTCTTTGAGGTAATTACGAAGTCTGCAAAGTTTGTGTTCTTCTTGGGTGCAAGGCATGCTGGGACCTCCGCAGCAAGAGAGAAGCTCTGGCTTAGCAAAATAGGGGCTCCAGTTGCTGGTAATTGCTGCAGTGCTCTCAGCAGTGCTGTGGTTTAGCAAGCCTGGGCAGAATCCTGGAGCTCATCAGTGGCTGGTCAGAGTACAG
The DNA here is from genome assembly GCA_031878705.1 of Tapirus indicus. Classification (NCBI taxonomy): domain Eukaryota; kingdom Metazoa; phylum Chordata; class Mammalia; order Perissodactyla; family Tapiridae; genus Tapirus; species Tapirus indicus. The sequence goes on from CM062935.1 coordinate 34,757,015, forward strand.
AGGGAGGGTTTCTGAGTGGTGGTTCAGTTTAGGAGCCAGACAAGGCACATACCAAAGCATCCATTATGACAGTAGGCAGGGCACAAGCTAGCAGGATCCAGCCATGGGGAAGCCAATGTGGTAGGAGATAGTTAGGTTTCCACAGCACTATGCACCATGGGCCCAGGGTGGAGCCACATGGAGAAAGGATGGCAATTGGGATCTACACCCAGACCCAGGGAGACACTGAGAGTCTAGGGAGCATAACTGATTCCAAGCCAAGAGGCAAGACTGAGCCTAGGAGGTGTTTGGGTGAGCATCAGGAGACCTGGATTTGAGGACCTAGGAAAACAGGAGCAGTCAAAATGAATTAAGGTTGACATCAGCCTCCTCTTTCTGCACCCTTTTGTCAACTCAGGAGTGATCTGTCCCCTACTTTGGTCTCATAAGTCCTTCCTGTTTCCTTCACCTCCTTGCCCATATCAAACGTAGGTACAATATGATATTGCTATTGATCAGTAGACTGATATAATATTGCTACTTATTTTGATGATCAACTGAAATTTACTAAGCATGTTTGGGGCTGCACACCCAGAGCTCATCCTGAAGATGTCCCACCTGTAGCCCATGCTGCTGAGTGACCCTGAAAAAAGGCCTCTGCCCCCAAATAGGTGATTCTAGTTAAGGGTTTTCTCTCTGGGGAACTAAAATTGAAACACATAGAGGTAAGCAGCCAACTGATGGGGCACTGGAACTGAAAAGTTATGTTGAGTCAGGCTGGGACAGCCATTCAGGGACGTGAAGAGCTAAAGTTACGGAAGAGTAGAAATTACAGCAAGGAGAAGAAACCAGTTGGTGGAGAACAATAGAGCAGATGCAGGAGTCTTGTTTCCTTGTGGCTCTCCAATGCCTGGTTCCGGAGCCCTGGGCATCTGGCTCAGCTGTACCAGATTCCTGTCCTTGAGTTTCTGAGACTCCCCACAAATTTCTTGAACTGCCTTGAGGAAAATATTGGTCCTTGCAACAAAATGATCCCCAATCTACAATGAAACTATAGTGTGCTCAAATCGATGTATTGATTCAACCAATCATTGTATTTTTAATCTTTGTGTTTAGTTGCAATAAAGAGATGTTTTAATCAGTGGGGGCAGGAAAGGCGGAAGCACAAAGTCATTCAGGCCGATTTTTAAAGCTGGTCCTAAAAGTAAAACTGATTCCCTCTTTTATTTTGGGTGAATTATGGGCGTAAAGATCAGAAGAGATGTCTTTCCTTTTTGCTGCTGCCAGCCTTCTCCGCACTCCTTCATGTATGCACCAGCATGTGTGTGCACCCGCTGGCAGCCTATTGTCTGTCGCGGCAGGCTGATCTTGTCATGGGCCTGTCCACCAGGATCTGCAGCACACCCTACTCTGGCTCAGTGCCTCCCCTTCGCACACCTACCTTTATCTTTAACAACATTCACCCTTTCTGCCCTGTGCCCTAAGACCCTTAGATATATTTTTCGTTCTTTCTGATCCATTAATCTTTAGTACCTAATGAAACTGCTATCCCAAAACTCTCTTCTCTCTCTGGAGAATATTAGCCCAGACATTACATATTATTTGACCTAGGGTAATAAGTTTCTGGTGATATAACATTTCTGCAACAGTCTCTTTCATTAATAGTGACATACCTGAATGAGGGGTCACAGATTTACTTTGAAAACAGCCCTGCTGTATTTCTACTCACCTGTGCAATGCCAGAACTAGCTGGCATATGATAAACATCATTTACTTCTGTAAGGCTTCTTCCTTCCCAGTAGGAAGTGAGGCTTTTCCTCTCAGGGGCTGCTCTAGTCGCCTGCTCAGGCATCATAATATACCGCAACGACCTGTTTTCATGTCTATCTCCTTTGGACTGAGCTCCTTTCAGAATCTTTTATAGGCTGAGTGCAGAGTACAGAGACTAAATATGGATTATAATAGCACCTACCTTTTGGGGTTCTTACAAAAATTAAAGGCAAATTAGTTTAAATTAAGTGCATGCAAAGCATTTGCAGTGTTGCAAGTGTTCAATAAACATGAGCAGCTATTGTTACTATTATTATTAATAATAAAATTTGCTTCCTTACACCTGGATTTCTGCCTGGGTATCTTTGTGGGTGGTGTGCCATTCAGAAATAGGGAATACAGAAGGAGACAAAATTTGGCAGTTGGAGTAAAATAATCAGTTCATTTTGGGTGCTTGTGAAGAGACCCAGGCATGAAGCTGACTTAAAAACATATAAACCCATAGCTGGGGCTCAATAAGCGTGGACTAAATGAAAGAATGCTCATTCCATAAGTCATTCATTTAGTTAATGAAAGAGTTCTTGACCCTGATTTAACCCTAGCTATCCAATAACTTTAAAGGAAGGGATGAAAGCAAACGTAATGTTTACTTTAAAATGTGTGTACCATTAGCACCATTACGAGTGTCATAATACCAAAAAACTGGAAAACATTGATCTATCATACGTTTTTAAGTTCCTTTCATCAAATAATCAAATACTCATTTAGTACCTTCTAACATGGGGCTGTAAGTCCCTGTATAAATCACCAATGTTAGCTGGGTTGCAACCAATTTTGGATTTACTGCTCAAACATCTAAGCTGACCATGAATGTTCTCTAAGGACTTAAGATGCCAGACTTCCTGATTATCCCTTCTTGCCTATGGCATAATCCTTAAGTCTCCCTAGTATATGGATGTCACACTAACTTTGAAAAATCTTCCTCATCTATTCTGTAATTGTAAAAATGTACAAGAAAATGAAAGAAGAAGGAGGAGGAGAAGGAAGAGGTAGTGGAGAAGAGGAAGGAGGATGGAAGGAAAGAAGGAAGGAAGGAAGGAAAAGACAAAAAAAAACATTCTATGTCCACATCACTAAATAGGTACAGGTGGGGAGAAATCAATTGCTCTTTTCTGAAAATAAGAATGATGAGTTGTGATTATTTTAAAAAATTAAGTTGAATAACAATCTGCTTTCTCTGGTTCTATCAATGATAATGGTCATAGCAGTGACCAAGTGGCAAGACTTAATAACAAAGCATTTGATACAACTTCTCTTTCCCGAGGGGCTACTATAACTCCTTTGTATTTACTAACATTTCTCTGTCTCCCGAAGGAACACTTTCACATCACCACCATCCTTATTTCCTTCTTCAGGGTTCTACCCTAACAATGTCACTTCTTAAAACGTATCTGTGCATTTTATTCCAAAAGATTTTGACTGGTAAAGTTACATTTCAAAATGGTCAAAATCATGTTCCATTTCTAGATTAGTAAAAAGCTCGAATTATAGGAAATTGCTCACGTCTTTAACCAGTCAGCTTCTGTTGAGTGCAATTCACTGAGACATCACTATGGAAACCACAGGTTGTAGCAGAAGGTCGTGCCAGTGACTCAGCAGGTGGTACTTCCCTTCAAGTCAATAGTACCCAAAGCCCTGACAAGATGCCAAGCAAACACCATACTATGGTTGTTTCATTTTTTAGGTGGTATATACATTGACATTCACTGGGCTAAGGTGCAACCAGATTTTAGATCAGACAAAATATGAGCAGGAAAAACAGCAAAAGAGAAAGAATAGAGTCAAGTAGTGAAATACAAAGAGAAAAATATTAAGCAAACTTCCATTCTACTCAACTTTGTAAATCACTTGAAAGTTGGCCTCGGTGACTGGAATTGATTACCCAGGGGGAGGCTGTAAAGGAAGGATGCTCTTTCCTGTTACACTCATCCTTATTGCCTGTAGGAGTAAGATATTGCTAGATAATGAAACAGCTTTCCTACCTGGAATTTGTTTTTTCTTAATGAATTATAACTGCTTAAAATTTACTATTTTGAATTTTGATTTAAAAAAGAAGGATTCCTGTTGTTATTTCTGTAGTGGCTTGGCTAAATTTGACTAAAGCAGGGTTTCTCAACAATGATACTATTGACATTTTGGCCCCAGTAATTCTTTGTTGTGGGGGTGCTGTCCTATGCATTGTAGGATGTTTAACAGCCTCTCTCCCTGGCTTCTACCCACTAGACGCCAGTTACAAGCCCCACCCACACCTGGTCATAAAAGTAAAGAATGTCTCTAGATATTGTCAAATGTCCCCAGGGGGACAAAACTGCCCCCAGTTGAGAATCACAGGACTAAAGGTAAAAAGCTCTGCTCGAGGTAACTGGGACCTGTGAATTCAGATTCTTCTTAAACATTTTTAAGAAAAAAATTAAGTTTTTTATTGACCTTTTAAGCCTCAATGCCAGAGGAATACGACTCATTTCAGAAGTGATTCCCTTTCCTGGATATTTGCAATGCATGTGAAAGTATTTTGTGTATGTGGATTAAAAGAATTAATATTGTTAAAATGTCCATAGTACCCAAACCAATCTACAGATTCAATACAATCTCTATCAAAATTCCAATGTCACTTTTCACAGAAATAGAACAATTCTAAAATTTGTATGGAAGCACAAAAGACCCCGAATAGCCAAAGCAATCTTGAGAAAAAAGAACAAAGCTGGAGGCATCATGCTCCCTGATTTCAAATTATACTACAAAGCTATGGTAATTAAAACAGTATGGTATCGGCATAAAAACAGACACACGGATCAATGAAACAGAATAGAGAGCCCAGAAGTAAACCCATGCATATACGGTCAAGTAATTTATGACAAAGGAGTCAAGAAATTAAAATGGAGAAAAGACAGTTTCTTCAATGAATGGTTCTGGGAATGGACAGCTACATGCAAAAGAATGAAATCAGACCACTGTCTTACATCATACGCTAAATTAACTCAAAATGGATTAAAGACTCGAATATAAGAACTGAAACCATAAAACTCCTAGAAGAAAACAGTTGGTAAACTCTTTGATGTTGGTCTTGGCAACGATTTTTTTGGATTTGACACCAAAAGCAAAGGCAACAAAAGTAAAAATGAATAAGTGGGACTACATCAAGCTAAAAATCTTCTGCACAGCAAAGGAAACCATCACCAAAATGAAAAGTCAAGCTACTGAATGAGAGAAAGTATTTGCAAATCGTATATCTGATAAGGGGTTAATAGCCAAAATATATGAAGAACTCATACAACTCAATAGCAAAAAAACAAACGAGCAGAGGATCTGAATAGACATTTTCCCAAAGACATACAGATGGCCAGCAGGTACATGAAAAGGTGCTCAACATCACTAATCATCAGGGAAATGCAAATCAAAACCACAGTAAGATATCACCTCACACTTTTTAGGATGGCTATTATCAAAAAAACAAGAAATAACAAATGTTGGCAATAATATGGAGAAAAGGGAACCCGTGTACAATGTTGGTGGGTATGTAAATTGGTGCAGCCAATATGGAAAACAGTATGGAGGTTCCTCAAAAAATTAAAAATAGAACTACCATATGACCCAACAATCCCACTTCTGGGTGTATATCCAAAGGGATTGAAATCAGGATCTCAAAGAGATATCTACACTTCCACATTCAGTACATTACTCACAACAGCCAAGACATGGAAGCAACCTTGTTGTCCATCAACAGACGAAAGGATAAAGAAAATGTGGTGTGTGTGTGTGTATATATATATACACATACACACAATGAAATATTATGCAGCTGTAAAAAAGAGGGAAATCTTGCCATTTGAGACAACACTGATGGACCTTGAGGGCATGTTGTGTGCTGGTCTCAGCCTATCTATAACCAATGTTGTGGCTGGATCAGCCCTTGTGGTTCTTATTATGATTGCAAAGTGCCCTCAGCAATAACCATCAGGAAACTATGAAAGAGACAAGGTTTATCACTTACAAGACCTGGAAATTACATGGCACACCTGGGGCCACAAGCAAGGTCACAGGCAAAGAGAGAGAGTGTAGGCTTGGGGTTCTGCTTTTACTGAGGTCGAAGGTGGGGGACTAGGGTTTTGTGGTTTTGCTCTTTATTGGTGAATTTAAAACATAAAGGCAGAAATTTAAAGCAATGGTAGAGAAAAAACAAGTGGCCCAATGGTCGGTTACCTGAAATCAACTAGGATCTCTAAAAGAAAGGAGCCTTGTGGGAGAGGGCTGGCTCTTTATCTAGTCCTGTAGCTGGCAATGTTTATTCGAGATAGCCATCCTTGAAGTGGATGCCTCTGCAATCAAAGCTTAAATCAAAATGGATTAAAGACTTGAATATAAGAACTGAAACCATAAAACTCGTAGAAGAAAGGAGTTTCTTTTGCATTACAAAAACAAAAGTCAACTGTCAGGGCTTACCTTACAGGACAAACACCACATAATCTCACTTATATGTGGAATCTGAAAAAGCAAACATCTCTCCCCCACACCCTCAACTCATAGATCTAGAGAACAGATTGGTGGTTGCCAGAGGTGGTGGGAGGAATGGGTGAAGATAGTCTAAAGGTATAAAATTCCATTTTCTTGCCTAATTGCTCTGGCTAAAACTTCCAGTACTGTGTTAAATAAGAGTGGCGAGAGTGGGCACCATTGTCTTGTTCCTGTTCTCAGAGGAATGACTTTCAGTTTTTCACTAAGTGTGATGTGGCTGTGCGTTTGTTGTATATGGCCTTTGTTATGTTGAGGTACTTTCCTTCTATACCCATTTTATTAAAAGTTTTTAAAATCATAAGTCAATGTTGGATCTTGTCAAATGCTTTCTCTGCATCTTCTGAGATGATCATGTGATTTTTATTCCTCATTTCGTTAATGTGGTGTATCACATTGATTGATTTGCAGATGTTGAATTGGAAAGGAAGAAATAAAACTCTCAATGTTTGTGGATGACATGATTCTCTATATAGAAAACCCCAAAGAATCCACCAGAAAACTATTAGAAATAATCAACAACTAGAGGAAAGTTGCAGAGTACAAAAATCAACATACAAAATCAGTTGCATTTCTATACACTAACAACAAACCAGCAGAAAGAGAAGTCAAGAATATGATCCCATTTACAACAGCAACAAAAAGAATAAAATATCCAGGAATAAATTTAACCAAGGAGGTGAAGGACCTCTACATTGAAAACTATAAGGCACTATTGAAAGAAATCGAAGAAGACATACAGAAATGGAAAGATATTCCATGCTCATGAACCTGAAGAATAAACAGAGTTAAAATGTCCATATTACCTAAAGCACTCTACAGATTCAATGCAATCCGAGCAGAATCCCAATGACATTCTTCACAGAAATAGAACAAAGAAGCCTAAAATTTATATGGAACAAAAAAGACCCCGAATAGCCAAAGAAATCCTGAGAAAAAAGAACAAACCTGGAGGCATCACATCCCTGACTCCAAAATATATATAATACAATATATATATATATATATATATATATAATACAATATATATATATATAGCTTTGAAAGCTATAGTAATCAAAACAGCATGGTACTGGCAGAAAAACAGACACAGAGATCAATGGAACAGAACTGAAAGCCCAGAAATAAAACCACACATCGATGGACAGGTAATCTTCAACAAAGGAGCCAAGAACATACAACGGAAAAAGAAAACTCTCTTCAATAAATGGTGTTGGGAAAACTGGACAGCCATATGCAAAAGAATGAAAGTAGACCATTATCTTACACCATAAACAAAAAATTAATTCACGATGGATTAAAGACTTGAATGTAAGATCTGAAACCACAAAACTCCTAGAAGAAAATATAGGCAGTACTCTTTGACATTGGTCTTAGCAGTATCTTTTAAAATACCATGTCTACTCAAGCAAGGGAAACAAAAGAAAAGATAAACAAATGGAAACACATCAGATTAAAAAGCTTCTGCAAGGCAAAGAAAACCATGAACAAAATGAAACGACAACCCACCAACTGGGAGAAAATATTTGCAAATTATATATCCATCAGGGAAGTAATTTCCAAAATAGGTAAGAACTCATACAACTCAACAAAAAAACAAACAATGCAATCAAAAAAATGGGCAGAGGATATGAACAGACATTTTTCTAAGGAAGGTATACAGATGGACAACAGACACATGAAAAGATATTCAACATCACTCATCATCAGGGAAATACAAATCAAAACTACACTAAGATATCACCTTACACCCATCAGAATGGCTATAATCACCAAGACAAAAAATGACACATGTTGGAGAGGTTGTGGAGATATGGGAACTCTAATTCACTGCTGGTAGGAATGCAGACTGGTGCAGCCTCTATGGAAAGCAGTATGGAGAGTCCTCAAAAAATTAAAAATAGAAATACCTTATGATCCAGCAATCCCACTCTTGGGCATCTACCCAACGGACATGAAATCAACCATCACAAGAGGCGTATGCACCCCTACGTTCATTGCAGCATTATTCACTATAGCCAAGAACTGGAAGCAGCCCAAGTGTCCCTGGACTGATGATTGGATAAAGAAGATGTGGTATATATATACAATGGAATACTACTCAGCCATAAAAAAGACAGAATTGTCCCATTTGCAACAACATGGATGGACCTAGAGGGTATTATGTTAAGTGAAATTAGCCAGAGAGAGAAGGACAAACACTGCATGATCTCACTCATATGTGGAATATAAACGAACACATGGACAGTGAGAACTGGTTGGTGGTTACCAAGGGTAAGGGGGGTGGGGGTTGGGCACAAGGGGTGACGAGATACATCCATATGGTAATGGACAAATAATAATGTACAACTAAAACCCCACAATGTTATAACCTATTAAGACATCAATAAAAATGAAAAATTAAAAAAAAGAATTCAAAGAGATTTATGCATCTCTATGTTCATTGCAGCATTATTCACAATAGCCAAGAAGTGGAAGCAACCCAAGTGCCCATCAACGAATGAATGGATAAAGAAGATGGGGTATATATATAATGGAATACTACTCAGCCATGAAAAAGACAAAATCGTGAGATTTGCAACAACATGGATGGAACTTGAGGGTATTATGCTAAGTGAAATAAGCCAGACAGAGAAAGACCAACACCGTATGATTTCACTCATATGTGGAAGATAAACAAACACACAGATAAGGAGAACAGATTGGTGGTTATCAGAGGGGATGGGGTGGGAGGAGAGTGAAAGGGGTAAAGGGGCACATATGTGTGGTGACAGAGAAAAACTAGACTATTGGTGGTGAACATGATGCAGTCTATACGGAAAGTGATATGTAATAATGGACACCTGAAATTTACACGTTATAAGCCAATATGACCTCAGTAAAACAAAATAAGGTACAAACTTCCAGTTATAAAATAAGTAAGTCCTGGGAATGTAATTTACAGCATGGTGACTATGGTTAACAATAATGTATTGTATATTTGAAAGTTGCTAAGAGAGGGGATCTCAAGAGTTCTCATTACAAGAAAAAAAATTGTAATTATGTACAGTGATGGATGTTAACTAGACCTATTATGGTGATCATTTTGCAATATATGCAAATATCGAATCATTATGTTGTACACCTGGAACTAATATGTTATGTCAGTTATATCTCAAGAAATGCTTATCCTGGGGCTGGCCCAATGGCGTAGTGGTTAAGTTCACACGCTCTGCTTCTGCAGCCCAGGATTTGCGAGTTTGGATCCTGGGTGCAGACCTATGCACCACTTATCAACCCATGCCGTGGCAGGCATCCCACATATAAAGTAGGGGAAGATGGGCACGGATGTTAGCTCAGGGCCAATCTTCCTGAGCAAAAAGAGGAGGATTGGCAACAGATGTTAGCTCAGGGTTAATCTTCCTCACCAAAAAAAAAAGAAATGCTTATCCTGTACATCGATTTTATTGATATCTTCATTTGATTTAAAGTTGAGAACTCAGCCATCACACATGACAATAAGCTCTGTGACCATTCACCTTCCATCACTCCCCTCTGCTCTCCCCTCAACTAAAAATGAAAAAGGATGATGGCAAATATCTAAACTTTCAAAAGTGGTCAGATGGTTTGTGGACAACCCTGTAATAGTGTTTTTCCACCACTGAAAACCCTTGCTCATCCCCTTCAATAAGTAGAGAAATGTGTGGTCCCCCTTATATTTTGTGAAATTAAAGAAAAAATATATCATAGTTAAAAAGAAATAAAGCAAAGGCGAAAACTAGGACTTTGTTTCTTAAGTGCACCATCTGATACATGCATGCTCATGCCCCAGCCCTTAAGAATCACCAAGTGGGTCCTGCTTCAGTTATGGTGACTACTCTTCAACAAAACACTAAAATCAGAAAGGTATTTTGTAACATCTACCTTGCCCAACTTTAGATATTTGAGTGCCTTTTTGTGTACAGATATATTTTCAATGATTTGAATCAATTATTTTAATTAATTGATTCAATTAATTATTTTAATTGAATAATTAAATAATTCAATTATTTTATTTGATTCAATTCAATTATTTTAATTAATTGATTCAAATTGAGGGGAGGTATACATGACAAAAAATAGCTTGAATATTTTCATAAAGGTGAATTTAACCAGTTATGATGCAGAATTCAATGGCTTGAATTTAATCAACTATTTTATGAAATAAATTTTTTGATATTGGCACCATCGAAAAATTGTCACATGTTTTTAGTCATGCATATGGACAATATATTTTTTAATATTTCAGGATATGGTATATTTTAAGAAGACATTCTCCTTAAATAGGGACATTCTGCATTCTCAGGCTTATGGAGGACAAAGGAATTAAGAGAAAAGGGTTAAGTCAAAAATATATGGTAAATATTCTACCAGGAACATGAGTCTGGGTTTTATTTTATGTCATCAAACACTAATGAGCACCCTCTATGTGCCAGCTGCTAAGTGTTGTACTTGACTCCTTTCTTTCCCTTGGTCACTTTCAATTCCATGACAGTTAATATCACTTAAGACCAATATTAAGTTAATATCACTTAAGACCAATATTTTAAATAGCACTTAGCAGATGAAATGCACTTTCGCTTACATTAAGTTTAGGATAAGTAAAACATTACTGTGCACTTCTTAAATGATCTGAGATTTCCTATATAGAAATACAAATAGACACTAAATCATAATGACAATGGGTATGAAAGTGGGTAGCTGTAGCAGCCATGGAAACGTGTCACTCAGGTCTCCTTCAACAGAATTGGCAGTGGGGAGCATAGTTGACTAAGAACCCCAAATGCAACCCCCCTAGATCCACCACCAGGCTCCCACCAAGGCTACACTTTCCTCAGCTGTTCCCAGCCAATGACTGAGCACAGCAGGGGTCTTAGTGCTTGCCCATCCCTGTGAGATTTAGGACTTTTCTAATAGGCAATTTTGGCTCAAGGACCACCCATTAGCTTGACTAAAGTTTTCTTAGAACTGCACTGCAGTCTCAGGCTCTTCCTACCCAATTCTTCTTTTCCAATCTCCCGTCACAGATGTCAAGGCTACAATACAGTCAGAAGTTTCTCCCTGCCTACTCCTGCTCCCTCCCTTTTATCCTTCAGGGACAGTTCCCTCCAATATATCTCTTGCTTGTCTAATCCTATTTTGGCGCCTGTTTCTCAGAGAACCTGAACAGACCCAGGTGGTACTAGGAGTGGGTCAAGAAAATAGGCAGTAAAATGGAGCCTGGAGATAGGCTCACTCACTGCCTAGCTGATAAAAATGACCCCATCCTGAGTGGCCCATTTGCTGAAGATTTCAGGGGTGGTGACCTAGAAAAATGTCCTGATGGAGGGAACTACCCTTGCAGGTGTGATGATTCAAGCATTTGAAAGATATAAGGGGTACAATGTTTATAAGGATAACAGAGTCACTGGTTATTAAATTGTATTAGTGCCCTGAAGAGGAATGATGAGAAACTGAGGGCCATTAACAAGTAACGGCTAAGCAGAGAGCCAGAGACCAGCCTTTGCTAGCTTACAAAGAAACCCTTATCTCCTGCAGTGAAAGTGCAGACAAAGCTGAGGAGCAGAGAGAGGATTTGATAATGAGAATTGCAGAGCTCCTGAGACATTTAAATGCTCAGCCAATGTAGGTCTGTTTTGCTAAGGACAGGGCTCTGGTAGGGAAAACACAGGACTTTGACATACAAGGTGGGAAATCTCCAAGGATGTTCCAAAGATTTGGGCACTGCAAACCTCCCTGAACCCCTAGACCTTGGAGAGGTGGTCCATCCCTTCCCAGTAAGAGCTAGCACTTCTCCCATATAGGAAGATACTGTAGAGGCTTCTCTCCTACAAGGCAACAGGCGTGGAGCACTCCCCACCTACACTCTGGGCTGCCCAGCCAATAACTAAAGTTAAATTCCAGCATTTCTTGGCTGAGGATACGTTGGGCCTGACAAGAGAGGAAAGAGATTACACACCAAAGGAGCTGTGAGAACTAGCTAGTACATATTGGCAGGAGCCAGGGGAGTACTGGTGGGATTGGATTTTGAGGGTACTTGATCAAGGGGGTAGGAACATAACACTGAAAAAGGAAGAATGCATCAAATTGGGGGCACTTTCTTACGTCATAGGATTTAGCATCCTGGCAAGGATCCTAGGGGATAGGGCAAACTCCCCGCTAGGGTGGCTCTTAGAAGCCTGGAGAAAGTGCTGGTCAATGTTGAGCAAAGTTGCAACATCTGTGTTGCCCTGGAAGCCTGTAAAGGAAGAAATAAAGAGCTGAGGAGAGTTGGCATGCTGGACGGATATATTATGTAAGGCCAGAAGACTACAGATTATGTTCCATGGGAAAGCCTAGAAGACACACCATTCACCAAGATCAACAGGAATGTGCTAGTGAGAGGAGCACTAACATCACCAAAAAGTTCAGTGCTGGCTCTCCTCCGTAGGCCAGAGCTGGGTTCCTTAAATTCCATAGCAATCAAGCCCTTGCCCCCAAACACATGCCAGTAATAGAGGCCAGGTGGTGGTGCTTAACCGTTAGAAGCCAGGAGGCCATAATGGGTTGGAGAAGCAGCCAAATAGCTTTAATCTGCAGGGAGTTGTGGGGAAAAAAGCATAGTGTCCTTGAGGCAAAATACAGGTATCCAGTGAGGATACTCCTTGACATCTACAACCAGAGAAAGGCAAGAATGGAGGAGTAAGGGCTGAGTGTAGTCACAATAAAAAGGCACAATTTCTTGCTCAGTTACCAGACCTGAACCAATTTTCATATCTGGAACCACTGACTGAAGAGGTGGCTTGGTCCCTAGGAGGATGGACCTTGAAAACCCACAGCAAGTATATGCTATAATGGTTCCTCAAAAGGACCTATGACCATTTACTCAGGTAACTGTGCACTGGGGAAAGGGGAATATCCAGATATTTCAAGGACTATTGGACCCAAGGTCTGAGCTGACATTTGATTCCTAAAGACCTGAAGAGTCATCATGACCCTGGTATGGCAGCTTATGGGGATCATTTAATAAACAGAGATCTATCTAAAGTCTAACTTACGGTAGGTCCACTGGGTCCATGGACCTACCCAGTTGTCATTTCCTCAGTTTCCAAGTACGTAATTGGGAATGATATACTTGGAGTAACCACAATATTGAGTCCTTGATCTGTAGGGTAAGAGCTGTGATAGTGAGGAAAAACAAGTAAAAACTTCTTAAATCCCAGCCCATGCCCCCCACCAAGATAGTAAATCAGAAATAATATTGCATTGGTTGTGGGTAGATTAGTGCCACCATTAAGGACCTAAAAGATCGGGGGCAGCAGGTATGGTCTTTTTCCTATCTCCGTTTAATCTGCCAGTCTGATCTCTGCACAAATCAGATAGATTCTGGAGAAGACTGTCATGTTGGCCACTGCAAGTGGTCGAAAGTAGTAGTCTTCATCAGTTGCTGTGCTGGACACCGTATCTTTGCTAGAGCAGATACACTGCTAGGCTTCAGGTACATGGTATGCAACTATTGATTTGGCAAATGCATTTTCTGTTCCAGTTAAAAAAGAGGATCAGAAACAGCTCACATTCACATGGAATGAACAATATTCATTTAACTTCTCCCCAGAGCTGTTAACTTTCCTGCACTCTCTCATAGTCCAGAGAGATCTAAACAGATTGGACATCCCACAGAACATTACATTTATCCATTACATTGACGACATCCTGCTAATTGGACTGGACAAGCAAGAGATGGCTAGTACGCTGGAAGCCTTGGTAAGGCACATGTGGTCAAGAGGGTGAGAAAGTAATCCTACAAAGGTTCAGTGAGCTGCCACATCAGCAACTTTTTAGAAGTCCAGGATCATGCCATGATATCTCTTCCAAAGTATAACTGCCGCACTGGAAGGAAGCACTGATTGCTAGGCCCCTCTGAGTTCTGCAGGCAACACATTCCACATCTAGGAATACATACTGCTCTGGCTCATATGTTGGGTAGTACAGAAGGGTACCAGCTTTGCTTGGGACCCAGAGCATGAAATAGCTCTGCAGCAGGTCTAGGCTGTGGTGCAAGCCATCCTAAATCTTAGACCACAAGATCCAGCAGCCTTTATGGTGCAGGAAGCATCAGTGATGGGAAAAGGTGCAGTGTGCAGTTTATGGCAATTCTCCAACAGGAGAATCACAAGACTTTAGGATTCCAGAGCAAGGCCATGCTATGTGCAGCAGAGAATTATACCTTTTGAGAAATACCTCCTAGCATGTTACTGAGCTCTGGTAGACACAGCATGGTTTACCATGAGCACCAAGTAACCCTGTGTCCAGAACTGCCCATTATGAGCTGGGTTTAGTTAGACCAACCCCATAAAGTTGTGTAAACTCAGCAGCAGTCTATCAGAAAACAAAAATGGTACATCTGAGACTGAGTCCAAGCAGGACCAGAGGGCACAAGTAAGATGTATGAGCAAGTAACACAGACCTCCGCATCACCCACTACAGTTGTATCAGTGCCATTCCTCCCACTTGTACTTATACCCATATGGGGAGGGGGTACAACCAGCTGGAGGAGGAGAATGCTCAAGCTTAGTTTACTGATGGGTTAGCTTGGCTCAAATTGTGGGTGCAAGATGCAAATGGACCACGGCTACCATACAGGCATATAAAGGGGTGGCCTTGAAAGAGAGTGGTGAGGGAAAATCTTCCCAATGGGAAGATCTGCGAGCAAGATACCTGGTCAACATTTTATGTAGAAGTGGCCTTAGGTGAGATTCCTGGGCAGTGGTCAATGGCTGACCCTCTGGTCAAAGTGTGGAGGAAAAGGGCTAGAAGATCAGACAGGGAGGTTTGGGGTAGGACATGAAGGATTGGGCATAAAGTGTAAATATTTTTGTATAACATGTTAATGTCCATCAGAAAGCAGTCACCATGGAAGAGGCACTGAACCACCAAGTAGACAAAATGACTCCATCAGTTGACATTAGCCAGCCTGGAAGAGGCACAATGGGCACATGGATGGAATGACTTGTGGCAGATACAGAGGCTATGAAGTTCAATAGATGAACTCCCACTTACCAAAGCTGATCTAGCTATTATGTCTCTGACTGTCCAACCTGTCAGGAACAGAGACCAATGCTGTGCCCCCAATATGGCACTATTCCTTGAGAAGAAGAGGACACTTGGTGCCAACTTGACTACACTGGATCCCTTTGATCCTAGAAGGGCCAGCAATTCATCTTTACAGGGATACCTATTATGGTGTCCCCAGATGCCAGAGCCACAAACTTCAGCCAGCACCACTATCTGGGCATTTATGGAATGCCTAATTCACAGGCATGAATCCCACACAAAACATTGTTCATCCAGGAAACCTACTTCAAAGCAAAGGAGGTGAGAGAGTGGGCCCAACCATAGGACCCACTAGTTATATCATATACACACAATCCAGAAATAATGCAGTCTCATAGATCACTGGAATAGCCTACTAATGACACAGTGTAAGCACCAGCTCAGACAAAACCTGCTGAAAGGATGGGGTACCATCCTTCAGGATGCAATATGCATCAAGTCACAAACCTTTATATGGGTCCAAGAACCAAGGGAGAGAAGGAGCAGTTCCAATTACCATCACTCCCACTGACCCACTGCAGGACTCTGCTTCCCATTCCTAAAACTCAGGGCTCTGCAGGGTTAGAAGTACTGGCTACCAAATGGGGTACACTCTTGCTGGGGAACACAGCAAAAATCCTACTGACTACATGCTATGACGGTCCCCAAAGTACTTTGGACTTCTTATGTCCAAGCACCAGCAGCCGAGAACAGTCACCCTCCTGGCAGGGGAACTTACTTCCATCAGCAGGAGTGGGGGGCGAATAGGAGAAATACATATAGAACGCAGGCAATCCATTTGGCGCCTGTTGGTATTCCCTTGCTCCACTGCAACTGTGAATGGATATGCGTAACAACCTCAGCCTGAGAAAGGTATGATTACCAAGGGTTCAGACCCCTCAGGAATGAAGGCTTGGGTCACACCCTTAGGTAAGCCAACAAGACCTGCTAAGGTGATAGCCGTGGATAAGGAAAATTTAAAATGGATGATTGAAGACAGAGAGGATGAGTGCTAGTTGTGGCCCTTCAGCAACAGGGGACCAATCATCCAATCAAACTTCCTCTTCTAAGAGAGGTACATGGGAATCATGAAGGAGTTGCTCACCAAACCTGCGAGAAGTGGATCTGTGTGGTACAAGGGGTGCAGCTATAGAAATACTCTGCTCAGAATTCCTCCAAGAGAACTGGCTGCAGGAAGCATAGCTGACCAAGTCCTAGCTGCAGGGTGCTAGCTGCCAGCCCTCTGGATTCACCACTACAGCCACTGCAAGGCCATGCTTCCCCAGGGCTGCTCCCTGCCACTGACTGTGCACAGTGAGGGTACTAGTGCTGGCCCATTCTTGCACAACATGGGACTCCTCTGACAAGCAACTTTGGCTTGAGGACACCCTATCAGCCTGGCCCAACCTTTTTTAGAACTGCACTACATTCTGAGGCTCTTCCTACCTGGTCCTCCTTCCTTCCCACTCTCCTGTCACAGGAGTCAAGCCTACTGTACAGACAGAAGGCTCTCCCTGCCTATTGCTCCCTCCTGTTTATCCTTCACAGACAGTTCCCTCCCATAAATCTCTTGCACGTCTAGTCTAATCCCGTTTAGGCATGTGCTTCTTGAAGGATTCAACCTGACACAGAAGCTCATCTTCATGGGTCAGTATTTGCATATTTTCTTTGAAACCATACCCAAACTAACAGCAGTATGGGTGTACAAGAGAACTTGGTTCACCTTGAAAATCAAATAATTTGAGGCCTACAATAGATCATAAAGATTAAAAGGTAGATAACTGATCTCTTCTTAGCCTTAAGAAAAATATAATCAAATATTTAAGGTATCTAAGAAAGCATAAAAAATAATAGAATTAACACACAGCTTCAGAAATAACCTTACCAGAAGAGCTGAAGTCTCCTGTGTATTCCACCCAGACTGCATCCTCCACCCCTCTCTCCAGATTTTGCTCTTTCTCATCCCTGTGCATTTCTTTATATTTTTACTACAAATATACATGTTCTTAAACAA
This sequence comes from Tapirus indicus, assembly GCA_031878705.1. Lineage (NCBI taxonomy): Eukaryota > Metazoa > Chordata > Mammalia > Perissodactyla > Tapiridae > Tapirus > Tapirus indicus. The sequence goes on from CM062935.1 coordinate 34,774,437, forward strand.
CATATTTTTTCTTTGTATTTAATGTTTTCTTTACTGAAAATTTCCTAAAATTTAGGTTTTTATATATATATAAGAGTTTACTAAGCTGATGATTTAAAAAAAACAAAAAACAAATCTATGTCACGCAGAACTATCTACAATTTAGTGAGACTGAAGAGAAACTATTTAGCAGAAATGGATCAAAGCTACAATGCTGAGAAAAAGGATGTTTTATCATCTTGACCATAAATTATAGTTACTATTATTTATAGAAGTTATATAAATGCAGGCTGATCATCTTTAAAGTCTCAAAAAGCCAAATATAAATAGAACACAAAAAATATATTAAATTTTTAAAAGTTCTGACATAATTCTTCTACACGTTATGTGGAATCCTAGGAAGAATCACTGCAATAATTATCCAAATAATATTAGAGATAACAAAAGAGATGTTTGGTCTTAAATGTAAACTCAAGTGTATATTGTCTACAATAATATATTAGAGCGAAAGCATAGCTGCAATTTCTAACAGCAAAAAATAAGTTGGTTTGCAAATACTGTATTATTCAATGAAATAAGAAAGAAGATTAAGGATAAACGTTGGATAATCTTATCAACCAGGCCACCTTATTTAAAGATAATTTTTCAGGGTAGCTAAAATGAACACCGATAAAGCTCTTCACACACGACTAAACTGTTTGTTATTATGCTAGAGCCAGTACTTTTATTTCAAGAGTGTGCAAATTAAAACATAACAAATAATTATACATCAGTATTGGTAGGAATATCAAATATTATTTCACAACCGCCACTATGTGCTTCTTCTTCTCTGACACAATCGGCACAGATCCGGGTTTGCTATGTTTGAGACGATTCATTTCCCTAGAAATAAAACAAAATATACAAGATATAAGCAAGTTTATGAGAAATCATCTTAGCCAAAAAAAACTTTCTCAGAAAAATCACAAAGCATTTTCTTTCATTGGAAAACCACCAACTGATAAAAAACATTTTTACAATGAGATTAGGTAAAAAGTAGCTAGAAACCAACTTATTTAATTGCTTCTTCTCTTATTACATACTAGAGTCCTTTACTAAGTTTAAAAATCTGCCACTGTTATTAATATATTTAAAAGTGACTCAAGCCCATATCTTCCCAAAGGCAGCAAAATAATAATCATTTGTATAGTCTAATTTAAAAAAAAAAAGAGTTCTGTCTTAGAATTCCTATAATATTTTGCATGAATTCAAGGATTGCAAAGAGAATATTTTGTAGGGGAAATGATGGTGGCAGTGGTGGGAGCTCTGCTTTAGAGCAAATGTTAAGATTCCAAATGTTATGAGGAAGCATATTAGAAAACTTTTTATGTAAGAAATGTGCACAGAGTGACGTCAGCATCATGGCGCAGTGAGAGTCCCTCTTTGAATCTCTGCCCCCTACAACACAACGAAAACATCATTCACATTCCAACAGAGCTCAATCAAACACTACGAAGGACTTCTAAGAAACCCCTGCTGCCATACATCAGACAGTGGAGGCACAGGAAGCCCAAAAGGACAGGAGGAGAGGTAAGAAGTTGTACTCCTCCTCCCCAATCCATCGGCAAAGACAGCGCGGTTTGAGGACAGAGGGGGGAAGGGGCGGCCCACAGCGGGTAAAACTATCGACATCCAGGTGCTCTCACAGACTGTCGCGAGATCCCCACTGGGAAGCGACGATGGACTGTTTAGGGGGTGTAGCAAACACCCTAAGAGAGCCAGAAAGGAAACCCCCGGGTCAAGCAAGAGAAAGAGAGGACCCCTCCCCCCACACACCCGGCGTTTCAGCATAATCCCTCCGGGGGCTGCAGCCGCCTCAGAGCAAACCGCTCGCGATCTCCATTCAGCGGCAGCAGGGGGAAACTGCAGGACCAACTTTATCATGAGGGGAAAAACTAAAGCCGTCCCCGTCGGATCCTTGTGACAATTTGTCATGGCTACAGACCAAAAGGAAAATGACAAACACCCAGAAACCAACCCTGAAGGCACAGAATTTGATAACCTGAATGAGAGAGAATTCAAAATAGCTATCATAAACAAACTCAACGAAATACAAGAGAACACACAGAAACAAATCAACGAATTCAGGGATTTTGTCACAAAAGAGATTTAAACCATAAAGAAAAACCAATCAGAATTATTGGAGATGAACAACAAAATCAACGAGATAGTGGAAAAAATGGAGTCTTTAAAGAGCAGAACTGACAACATGGAGGAACGAATTAGCACTATTGAGGATAGCCACGCAGAAATGCTCCAGATAGAGGAGGAGAGAGAGCTAAGACTAAAAAGAAATGAAGAAATTCTTCGAGAAATATCAGACTCAATGAGGAAAAGCAACATAAGGATAATAGGTATTCCAGAAGGAGAAGAAAGAGAAAAAGGAGCAGAGAGTTTGTTCAAAGAAATAATAGCTGAGAACTTCCCCAACCTAGGGAACGAGAGGGAAATAACAGTGAATGAAATCAACAGATCACCTAAATATATAAACAGGAATAAAAAATCATCTCGCCACATAGTAGCAAACTTGAAAAATACCCATGACAAGGAAATAATATTGAAGGCAGCTAAACAAAAAAACAAAATAACATACAAAGGAAACTCCATCAGGCTCTCAGCTGATTTCTCGACAGAAACTCTACAGGCTAGGAGAGATTGGAATGATATATTCAAAATCATGAAAGACAAAAACATTCAGCCGAGAATACTTTATCCAGCAAAAATATCCTTCAAATATGATGGAGAAATAATAACTCTCCCTGATAAACAAAAGCTAAGAGAGTTCGTCACCACAAGACCCCCACTACAAGAAATGCTCAAGAAGGCCCTTAGGCCTGAAAAAAAACAAATGAGAAAGGGGATACAAAGATTTCAGCAAGGAGAAAAGCAAGGAGACTAAACCAGAACAAACTACAGTTGGATAACATCAAAAATTAATTCAAGCTCATCACTGGAAACACACATTCATGACACAATCTGGAATAAAGAGATAACAAATAAGGAGGGGAAGAGGTAAGGGATTGAATCAGCCCAGCCTCAGGAAAAAGGAGGCATCCGAAAATGTATTTTCTTATCCAGGAGATCGCTTATATAAACCTCACGGTAACCACTAAACAAATAACCAGAAGAGAACCACACACGACAAATAAAGAGAAAACCAAGAGAATGAGCATGCAGAAATACCAAATGGAATTTGCAGTCCGAAACACAAGGGACCAGAAATAAAGGAAATGCAAAAGAACCAGAAGATGAACAATAAAATAGCAACATTAAACCCTCATATATCAATAATCACTCTAAATGTAAATGGATTGAATTCTCCAATCAAAAGACACAGAGTGGCAGGATGGATTAAAAACCAAGATCCAACAATCTGCTGCCTCCAGGAAACACATCTCAGCTCTAAAGACAAACACAGACTCAAAATAAAAGGATGGAAAACAATACTCCAAGCTAATGGCAAACAAAAGAAAGCAGGAGTAGCCATACTTATATCAGACAAAGTAGACTTCAAGATAAAAAAGGTAATGAGAGACAAAGAAGGGCAATATATAATGATAAAAGGGACACTTCACCAAGAAGACATAACACTTATAAATATCTATGCACCCAACACAGGAGCACCAAAGTACATAAAACAACTGCTAGAAAACCTTAAAGGAGATATTAACAATAACACAATAATAGTAGGGGATCTTAACACCCCCCTTACATCAATAGATAGATCATCCAGACAAAAAGTCAATAAGGAAATAATGGACTTAAACGAAAAACTAGACGCAATGGACTTAATAGATATATACAGAGCACTCCACCCAAAAAAAGCAGAGTACACATTCTTCTCAAGTGCACATGGAACATTCTCAAGGATAGACCATATATTAGGAAACAAGGCAAACCTCTATAAATTTAAGAAGATTGAAATCATTACAAGCATCTTTTCTGATCATAATGCTGTGAAACTAGAAATCAACTGCAAGGAAAAAACTAGGAAAGGGACAAAGATGTGGAGACTAAACAACATGCTACTGAACAACCAATGGGTTGTTGATGAAATTAAAGGAGAAATCAAAAGCTATCTGGAGACAAATGAAAAGGAAAATACACCATACCAACTCATATGAGATGCAGCAAAAGCAGTCCTGAGAGGGAAATTCATAGCAATACAAGCTCACCTTAACAAACAAGAAAAATCCTGAATAAATAACCTTAAATTGCACCTAACAGAATTGGAAAAAGAAGAACAGACAAAGCCCCGAATCAGCAGAAGGAGGGAAATAATAAAAATCAGAGCAGAAATAAATGAAATTGAAACCAAAAAAACAGTAGAAAGGATCAATGAAACAAAGAGCTGGTTCTTTGAGAAGATAGATAAAATTGACAAACCCTTAGCCAGAATCACTAAGAAAAAAAGGGAGAAGACTCAAATACATAAAATTAGAAATGAAAGAGGAGAAATTACAACAGATACCACAGAAATACAAGGGATTATTAGGGAATACTATGAAAAACTTTACGCCAACAAATTGGACAACCTAAAGGAAAAGGACAAATTCTTGGACGTGTACAACCTCCCAAAACTGAATCGAGAAGAAATAGAGAATCTGAATAGACCAATCACAAATAAAGAGATTGAAACAGTAATCAAAAACCTCCCAAAAAATAAAAGCCCAGGACCAGATGGCTTCCCTGGAGAAGTTTATCAAACGTTCAAAGATTTAGCACCTATCCTTCTCAAACTATTCCAAAAAATAGAGGAAGATGGAATACTTCCCAACACATTCTATGAGGCCGACATCATCCTGATACCAAAGCCAGACAAGGACAATACAAAGAAGGAAAACTACAGGCCAATATCACTGATGAACATAGACGCAAAAATCCTCAACAAAATATTGGCAAACCGAATACAGCAATACATCAAAAAGATCATACACCACGATCAAGTGGGATTTATACCAGGGACACAGGGATGGTTCAACATCCGCAAATCAATCAACATGATACACCACATTAACAAAATGAAGAATAAAAACCACATGATCATCTGAATCGATGCAGAGAAGGCATTCGACAAGATCCAGCATCCATTTATGATAAAAACTCTCAACGAAGTGGGTATAGAAGGAAAGTGCCTCAACATAATAAGGGCCATATATGACAAACCTACAGCAAACATCCTACTCAACGGGGAAAAACTGAAAGCCATTCCTTTGAGGACAGGAACAAGACAAGGGTGCCCACTCTCACTGCTCTTATTCAACATAGTACTGGAAGTTCTGGCCAGAGCAATTAGGCAAGAAAAAGGAATAAAAGGACTCTATGTATTTCTATACATAGAAAACCCAAAAAATTCCATCGGAAAACTACTAGAAACAATCAACAACTACAGTAAAGTGGCAGGGTATAAAATCAACTTACAAAAATCAATTGCATTTCTATACACTAACGACGAAACAACAGAAAGAGAACTCAAAAAGACAATCCCATTTACAATTGCAACAAAGAGACTAAAATATCTGGGAATAAATTTAACCAAGGAGGTAAAAGACCTATACAATGAAAACTATAAGACACTATTGAAAGAAATCGAGGAGGACATAAAGAAATGGAAAAATATTCCATGCACATGGATTGGAAGAATATATATAGTTAAAATGTCCATTCTACCTAAAGCAATCTACAGATTCAATGCAATCCCAATCAGAATCCCAATGTCATTCTTCACGGGAATAGAACAAAAACTACTGAAATTCGTATGGGGCAACAAAAGAGCCCGAATAGCTAAAGCAATTCTGAAAAAAAAGAACAAAGCTGGAGGCATCACAATCCCTGATTTCAAAATATACTATAAAGCTACAGTAATCAAAACAGCATGGTACTGGTACAAGAATAGACACACAGATCAATGCAACAGAATTCAAAGCCCAGAAATAAAACCACACACCTATGGACAGCTAATCTTCGACAAAGGAGCAAAGAACATACAATGGAGAGACGGAAGTCTCTTCAATAAATGGTGCTGGGAAAATTGGACAGCAACATGCAAAAGAATGAAAGTAGACCATCTCCTATCGCCATATACAAAAATCAATTCAAAATGGATCAAAGACCTGAAAGTGAGACCTGAAACTATAAAACTCCTGGAAGAAAATATAGGCAGTACACTAATTGAGATTGGACATAAAGGGATCCTTTCAGATTCCATGTCTACCCAGACAAGGGAAACAAAAGAAAAAATAAACAAGTGGGACCTCATCAGACTAAAGAGCTTCTACAAGGCAAATGAAACCAGGATCAAAATGAATAAACAACCCACCAGCTGGGAGAAAATATTTGCAAATCGTTTGTCCGACAAGGGATTAATCTCAGTAATATATAAAGATCTCATATAACTGAGCCACAAAAAAACAAACAACCCGATCAAAAAATGGGCAGAAGATATGAAAAGACATTTTTCCAAGGAAGAGATACAGATGGCCAATAGACACATGAAAAGATGTTCAACATCACTAATCATCAGGGAAATGCAAATCAAAACTACACTAAGATATCACCTTACACCCATCAGAATGGCTATAATCACAAAGACGAATAACAACAAATGCTGGAGAGGTTGTGGAGAAATGGGGACCCTCATTCACTGCTGGTGGGAATGCAAACTGGTGCAGCCTCTATGGAAAACAGTATGGAGAGTCCTCAAAAAATTAAAAATAGAAATACCGTATGATCCAGCAATCCCACTCTTGGGCATCTACCCAATGCACAGGAAATCAACCATCACAAGAGGCGTATGCACCCCTATGTTCATTGCAGCTTTATTCACTACAGCCAAGAACTGGAAGCAACCCAAGTGTCCCTCGCCTGATGATTGGTTAAAGAAGACGTGGTATATACATACAATGGAATACTACTCAGCCATAAGAAAAGACACAATTGTCCCATTTGCAACAACATGGAAGGACCTAGAGGGTATTATGTTAAGTGAAATAAGCCAGAGAGAGAAGGACAGACACTGCATGAACTCACTCATATATGGAATATAAGTGAACACACAGACAGAGAGAACTGATTGGTGGTTACCAAGGGGAAGGGGGGTGGGGGGGCACAAGGGGTGAAGGGTTACATCCACAAGGTGACAGACAAACAAAAATGTACAACTAAAACCCCACAGTGTTGTAAACTACTAAGACATCAATAAAAAAAAATGGTAAAAATAAAATATGAAGAAAAAAAAAAGAAATGTGCACAATGAGTTCTTTGCATCTTTTAACTTGGAAAATATACAATACCCTCTTAATTCCAACTACATTAGAAATCATTTTTTAAACATTACCTATTTACAATAGTTTTTTCTAGTATGAGCAGAAGCATTTTCTTATTTTGATACGTCATTTTCATTGTTTGCTCTTTAAATACATTCTCAATGGAAATTCTCACAATTTTAAATGATCAGTGCTCCTCCTTTTACTGGGAAAAAGACAAAAGCCCAGAAGTCTTCAAAAACATCTCTAATGTACAACAGCACATAAACTATACCCTTGAAAGGCAGGGTTTTTTTGCTTGTTTTTGTGAGACGAGAGGTGGAGGTTAGAAAAGGGTACTGAGATAGAGTCAAATGCCCCAAAACATACTTTCGCCGACGAGCTTCTCTCATGACGCGCTGTTCCTGAATCTGGCTATAGATAGACTTTGGGAGATGTCGGTGTCGAGCGATACGTTTTATATGAGGATGATGCTGAAATTTCTCCTTCAACTTCTGGTTATAATCTTTGGCTGCTTTTTCTCGTGATGTAAGCTAAAAAAATGCATTTTGATATTTTAATGAATGGTGTGTTCTTTGTTTTGCTTCAGTATAACAAAGCTAGGAAGCACCCTTTCCCCCCAAAGCTAAAATTTTATGACATGCAACCAAATGTAATTCTACCCTTTACAAGGTCACATTAGTAATACCAGCTCTGCAAGCACTAAATTTCCTTTTAGGCAGCACGCCTACAATGTAGATAGATGCCACCAAAGAACAGCAGTGCTGAGGGAGTAGGACTATGTGGATCACTGAGCTGGACCTTCCCTACACATAAATAACATAGAAAAAGCACCTAAATTAATCACTCGAATTTTTATTCTGTAAAAATAAGTACTGAAACAGAAAAGAAAAAGGGCTCAATTCTGTAATAACCGGGCTGTGTTTAACAAATGTTAAGGATGATGTGATTTAGAGGAACATTTAATGATGAACTGAAACCTAGACACAATGTAATGCTTACCAATCATTAAACAAAATAGAATTGTCTTTAATTACTGCTTATCACTTGATTTTCCTACTGCAGCTAAGTAGAAAATAACTCACACTAAGCCTTTCCTTCTTAAAATTAATATTTGTTTCTGGTATATACTCTATGAGTTTATTAAAGAAAATGTGAGACATCCAGAAAAACATCAAGAACAAAACAAAAATCAGCCATAACCCCACAACCCAGAGGTATCTAGCCAATATAATATTTGTTATATCTCCATTGAATCTTTTATGAAGTCTGAAGCTTTTTGTATTTTTTTTTTAAGTTAAGTGTTTCACTGTGTCTTTGATATTAAAAGACCTCACCAGGACTTGCAGTCTTTGATCTGCCTGATTACTATTCCTGTAACTGAAGAAATAGGCAGTCTAAGTTCTAAGCTTCTAGTCCCTACATCTTCTCTCCCTACCTGAAGGAAAACACAAAGAATCAAGAAGGTTCAAATATTATCAAACATCCGAATTAACAAAGGCCTCTGAAGGTGCCTATGACATGAAAAAAACAAATCTAAATACAGCCATGTCAGTTTTGTTGTTAACTTATTTTTTTGTATCACGACTATGCCAATTTTATCAAAATACCTAAACCACTTCAAATAAATTATCTTTACAATATAATGATATCCAATAAAATCAGAAACTAGATTTACGACAATGAAACAAAATGGGGTCTCTTACCACACCCAATTTTTCAGAAGCATTAGCTTTCCACAGACGAATGTTCATTTCATCAGATCCACACATAATGTACTTGCTGTCAGAAGTCCATTTCACACAGATAACATGTTGCATTCTCTTTGTGTGATAGACTTCCCTACAGAAGAGGAATTAAAGTTAAAACCCTTCGGATTTTGGTACAGATTTTCTTTAACCACTGCCTATCAAGTATCAGGATACCATTTTTGAGTCCTAAGAGAGTATAAAAGAAACTCAAATTCATTTAAATGTATTTTTATTGAGCCAAACCAACAAGATTCTATGCTAAGTGCTGGGGAATTAAAAAAAAAAAATCCTGCTCTCAGAGAAGTTACAACCCAATAAGAAAAGCAATATAAATATACTAAGCAAAACTAGATGCCCAGAAAAGTTCACAAAATAACTGAGGGCATATAACACAAATAAAATATGTTGAAGGTGGAGTAATTCTGTAACAATAAGCCTCCCCCCTCCAAATCAATTCAGGTCAACCACCTTTTTTCTTCACTTTACTGGAAAATAAAATAAATGCAATTGCACTCAAAGAGCACATCCTGACATGTTGATTCGAATGTCTAATTTTTGTTTTCTTCAAATTGTTTAAAAAGCTTAATTAATTGAAGTGAGAGTTGATGATTTACATGTGTGAAAAGAAAGGGAAGGCTATAGAAGTGTCTGATGAGTTGAGGTAAGAATCATTTCTAAATGGAGATGTCAAATATCATAGCTCTTTGGAAAGGCTGTGAAACATGCTAAGTGAATTCACAGAAGATACTATATTGGGAAGTGTTAAGAAGAGCATTAAAAAGCAAGTAAAAGACAAGGTCAGAAAAAGTAAAAACCGGAGACTTCTGGAGAAATGAATTTTCTGTACCTGGATTAAATGATTCAAAACGCAGACAACTTGAGAGAAAGAAGACAAGCTCCGCAAACGGCCCAGCAAAAGAAAATCCACATATGATGACCAAATCAGAGGATTCGTATCTATAAAAATCTCTCTGAAGTACACTCACAAAACTACTCTTTTACGCTGTTTCTAACAGATGCGTTTTGAGCTCTTGAATGAACATGTAGATAAACCATATGAAATTTATTTCTAAGAGGAGGAGGAGGCTTAGAAAGAACACCCTATGAAAATGAAAAGTAGATGAGACAAAGACTTCTTTTTCTTCTCCTCTCAATGCTCTGCTTTCACAAGACTCAATTCTTATAATCCCTACATATTTAAAGGCCTCCTTTTTCCCATAGCAACATCATAAATTTAAATACCAGGAAATTCAATCAGGCTTTGGTAACCATTAAAAATCACCTGTTCGTGTATAAGACCAGTCAAATCCAATGGTTTTGTCACTTAACCAACTTAGAATCCTCCTTAATGGTAAACTTTGCAGAGCTCTTAACTTCTAGGTATGTTTATGCTTGCACACACGATGGATACATAAAGCTCACTACAAGTTAACTATTTGGAGATAAATACATTTTAAATCTTAAATTCTTTATATACAGTCAAAATAAACTAATTGTTCCATGTGAATGTAACTGATTTACTTGTTTGCTTAGTAAATATTGAATGAAATCCCAATAGAAGCTTATGTTCAAATACCGCTTTAACTGTAGTTTTTAAACAACTACTCAAAATTTACTTTAAAAATACACTTTAATGGGGCCGCCTGCTGGCACAGCAGTTAAGTTCGTGCTTGGCAGCCCAGGGTTCGCAGCCCGGGCACCTGCCGACGCACTGCTTGTCAGCCCTGCTGTGGCGGCGTCCCATATAAAGTAGAGGAAGATGGGCACGGATGTTAGCCCAGGGCCACTCTTCCTCAGCAAAAAGAGGAGGATCGGCAGTGGATGTTAGCTCAGGGCTGGTCTTCCTCGCAAAAAAACAAAAACAAACAAAAAAATACACTTTAACCATTTTAAGGTCTTTCAAAGGAAAATATTTTTAAAATACAGATCATTCAAAGCACTGCCTATGTTATTTGATGTCTGTAACGACAGGAAACTAGAGCAGACCACAGAAACAAACAAGAACTAGCTTTCAAGCAGATGAAGGCAAAGGTCAGAGGAAACACCACTTATATCTAAACCCAAAAGGAAGTAACACATATTAAGACCATGATTACAAAATATCCAAATGACATCAGGAGATAATTCCCCAGAAATGGGGTGTAAGAACTCCTCACTTCATACAATTTTGGGATAATTTGAGCTTTTTAGCTAGACTTGCATTTAGTTGCCCACATTGGCTTTGGAATAATTCAGCTTGAACTAAGTGGCTGGGCCCTTGGGAACATAAGTGCCTAAACACTCCATTTTTCTTCCTCTTTCTTTGTTCTTTTCCCATTCTTTGTGTCTGCTTCTCTGTCATCTTAGAAAAGTACTGTCCCACTGCCTTTGGAGGTTCTGGTGCTAAGAAATGATGGAGGGCCACATTCTCTTGATTCTTAATATTTTCCAGAGAGGTGAGAAGAATGGAAACTATCAGCCTTGCCTTGGGCATGAATGAATAACCTCAACAAACCATTCATGACAGTTGGGAGAATATCAAGTTAAGTGTAACAGCCATACAGTTACCAGCACCAGGAGTTCTACAATGGAGATGACAGAATAAAGATCTAAGTCATCAGAACACTCCAGTCAGTATGCTTTTGATTCCAGCACCTTTTTAATCAGATACACAGTGATGACGACAATTATTTGCTGGCAATCAATGATGGTTTAGGAATTTATAGGGCTTCTTCAAATCAGAGGGGAGAAAGATGCAACTATCACAAGTAAAAACAACAAAGAGTTAGACAAGCAGATTGGCTACGACCAAAAAAGGTATGGATGAGTTGACTGACTCTCAGAGGGGGGCTCCGTCTGAAAGATCTTTTGGTTGCGAATACAGGACTGGGACTAGGGCGAGGCAAGTGAAGTGCCTACAGTGTCAACTTGAAGAAGGCACTCGCGCAGGGTGGTGCAGATGCAGGGCTGGCACTTGCCCAACCCTGAGATGAGTGACTCCTTGAATTCTGCACCCTAGGCACCTTGCTTAGATGCACCCTAGTCCTGGCTCTGCTGGAACAGAAAGGCAGTGAGTCAGGAGAAGGACATGATATGCCTTTGAAAACGAACATCATTCTTTCAGAAGGTTCAGAAACCTTCAGCACTGTAGAAGCCAGGCTAGTTATCATTAAGAGTAATGATCAAAATTCTCATCACTGCACTAAAATGGTGAGATTTCTCCACCCTGTTGTAGTTACACCACCAAACTATATGTTCTCTAGATTTTTTTTAAGTGAAGGAAGGGTCCCAGAAAAATTCTCTGCTACCATCGATCTTTATGAAGCTGGGTAAACAGCTCTACCAGGTCCACACTGTTGTTGTCCAGCACAGATCCCCACCTCCCACCCTCATTACACAGCTTCTCTGTTCTTTCCTTTCCCCGCTCCTACTCACTCGCCTCCTTTCCTTCTCTACCACCACCAATCATTCCCTTCCACCAAGTCCATCTTCCCCGCAATGAACTATAATTCCATCAAGCAAGACTAGGCCACTCAATCAAGGATGTGTGTGTGTGTATATATATGCAGATGCATGCATGTAATGTTTAAATATATTTACATTGCATTTTAGTTTTATAGGAAAATTTCCTCCAGTTTACTTGCATTTGCTTTGAATATGCTTCTAGGAACACATATAAGGCCTTAGTAAGGAACAAGAAGAATGTGTACAAAAGTGCACTGTAAACCACAGTACACTATACAAGGGGCTGTATCTTACATAGGAGTTAGGTTTTAAAGTCAGCCTATAAAGCAAAAAATCAAATGCAGTCAAAATTACCCTTCAACACCTTAACATGCCATAGTTTTCTGGGAACTACCTCAATATAATCATATATGATATAATACAATATAGATGTATAACTATATACTACATTCAGTAATGTATAATAGGTAGCAGAGGGCCAAGCTGTACAAAACAACACACGTCTTAAACACTAGAATTACACTCAGTGTGCTTGTAGAATGAGAGACACACAAAGAGAACAGGACAGCTGAGTACTCCTATCTCCCACCTCTTCATCATTCCAGTCATACACCTACTAGGTGAAATGGAGGGAGAATGGTCCTGACAATTTAAACTCTTATTTTTCTCTTTAAAATTTTTGCCTTAGTGTATAAGAGCTTGAATAAGTAAGAAATAACAAATGTAAGGTATTATTGTTATTAATTGCTCTTAAATTGTATTAGGGAAAAACTTATTTAAGTTCATTATCAAATTAAAATTTTTAAAAGTTTATCATCTTTTAGAGCAGTGTAAATACTCTGTATGATATTATCATGATGGATACATGTCATCATATATTTGTTCAAACTCAGAATACACACCACCAACAGTGAACCCTAAGGTAAACTATGGATTTTGGGTGATTCTGACACGTCAATGCAGGTTCATCCTTGGTAACAAATGTACCATTCTGGTGAGTGATGTTGATAAGGGGATAGGTTATGCATGTGCTGGGGCAGGGGATATACTGGAAATCTCTGCACCTTCCTCTCAATTTTGTTGCAAACCTGAAACTGCTCTAAAAGAATAAAGTCTTTATTTTAAAAAGTTTTACTATAAAACACTTAAAAATAATTCTAAAATAAAAGGCTTTGCCCAAGATAAACATTAAGATTTCATATCAACAAATTATATAAAGATACTATCCTGTTCAATGAAAGAAACTGTGCAGTAGGCTGATGTTTTGCCCCTAGATGACACAGTAGAAGTTGGGACACCAAGTCACAAAGCCTATGTGTGAACCCATTGTATACACACAACCAAATAACCTTTCAAAAAAGATCAACGATGATCAAGACAAGGAAAATCAAATAAAAACAAACGGTTTATTGGCAGTAACATACCTGCTTCTACCTTTGTCCACGGGGAAGATGCGAATAGATTTATCAAAACTAGCAGACACAAACTCTTTCCCAGTGGGAGAGTAATCCACATCAAGCACGGCAGACACGTGATCCATGTGCACCATCACAGGAGTGTCCAGTGCACGCATATCAAAAGTATATAAGCTGTAAAAGGATTTTTAATTATTTGATACAAATTTCTATAAAGAAGCATATGCAGTACTAAGACACCAGTGAAACTAAGACCGTTGGCTAAATAATGCACATGTAAATAAACAGCACAATTCTTTACACGGCAGGTGGGGGACAGGGAAAAATATCAACAGTTTTTATTACTCCTTAAGATTATACCTACATACTTTCATCCTTGTAAATCTCATTGTAGAAAATGTGGAAATTTCAGAAAAGTATAAAGACTACAAAACTTACCTTTAATTTCACCCCACAGAGGAAGTCAGTTAGTGCAGTGTAATTATCTCTAATCTTTTCACTCTGCTGTTTAAAATATATACTTTTAATAAAATTGAGATAATACTGTATAAAACTCTGTATTCTGATATTTCATGTAGCATATTATTAGCATTTATCCATTAAATAATCTTTGAAAATATTTTAATGGCTACATATTTAAATGAGTTAAAAAAATTTATAATTTGTTTAAATAAATTTAATAGAAAATTGGAAACATTATTATAAATAGTTCTTACATGAAATTCCAATATTTGAATTTTTGACACGTCATCTTTAATTAAGTAGGACAGATTCAATTAAATCTGGACAGATTCCTACGAGTAGGATTAGTAAGTCCTGAGACACGAGCATTTTTAAGGCTTCTAAGTTGACAGATCACTTCCAACAAAGTCGCACTAATTTATACTCCTTTCAGTGATATATAAGAATGAGCATGGCTTCAGCACGGGTGTACTAAAATTAGAAAACTATACTTTGCGCACAATTGGTAAAAACAACGACTTCATGATTTTCAAGGGTTAAAAATTCTTAATCAGAAGCTGGCCCGGTGGCATAGTGTTTTAAGTTCACAAGCTCCGCTTCAGCAGCCCAGGGTTCGCAGGTTCAGATCCCGGGCACGGACCTAGGCACCACTCATCAAGCCATGCTGTGGCAGTATCCCATAAACAAAATAGAGGAGGATGGGTACAGACGTTAGCTCAGGGCTAATCTTCCCCAGCAAAAAGAGCAGGATTGGCAACAGATGTTAGCTGAGGGCCAATCTTCCTCACCAAAAAAATTAAATAAATAAATAAAAATTCTTAATCAACATAGACAGTGGACAATGGTAATACAGCATTACTGGGACCAAGTTCCTAACATCAAAACACTTCAAGATGATAAAATCAGTGAGAAAAAGTTTGAGGAGACATAGGACATCTACATAATCTCAAAGTTATCTCCCCAAAGATATGTATTAATTACAAAATGAAAAAAACTGTAACTTTATAGTGGAGAAACCTTGCAGATACCACCTTTACTAAGTCATCAAGGTTAACATCACCAGTAATAAAATATATTGACACCATGTACCCGATCTGATATGTCAAAAAGGGTTTAACAGTTTTGTGGTATTTTTGCCAAAAATGCATACTCTCAATCTACTAATGAGAAAACCTCAGTTAAGCCCAAATTAAGGGCAGTTTACAAAATAACAAGTTACGTCCTTTCAAAAGTGCTAAGATCGTGAAAGACAAGGGAAGACTGAGGAACAGTCACAGACTGAGCAGACTACGGAGACATGACTATCAAATGTAATGTGGGATCCCACGCTGGATCCTAGAGCAGAAAAGAACATTACTGGAAAGACTGGTGATGGAATAAAGTCTGTAGTTTAGTTAATAGTATTGTACCAATGTTAATTTCTTGGTTTTGCTAATTAAACCATGGTTATGTAAGACATTAACATTAGGGGAAGTTGGCTGATAGGTACTATTTTTGTAACTTTTTAGTAAGCCTAAAATTATTTCAAAATAAAATGTTTTAAAAAACCTCACACTTCCAAAGGAGTATTTTTTAATAACATTACTACAAAAGGTCATTGATGCTCATGATATAATATCCCAAATACCACGAAATTCTCATCGGGAAACAACTCATTGTTTTCTAAAATCTTCCAACATACCACAGGATTGTCAGCCAAGGTCATACTGATCTTTGAGGTTAAATTTCCGAGTTGATAACTGCTTTACAGTGCCTGTTTAGAGCAGGGGTTCTCAACTAGGTTTCTTTTGCTTTGTTTTTTAAAAATCTGGGTTTCTTTTGCTGGGAAAGATTCACCCTGAGCTAACATCTGTTGCCAATCTCCTCTCTTTCTTTTTTTTTCCCTCTCCAAAGCCCCAGTACATGACTGTGTATTCCAGTTTTAAGTCCTTCTAGTTCTATGTGAGCTGCCACCAAAGCATGGCTACTGACAGACGAGTGGTGTGGTTCCCCACCCGGGAACCAAACTTGGACTGCCGAAGCATAGCGCGCCAAACTTTAACCACTAGGCCATCAGGGCTGGCTCTAAAAATCTGTTTTTTTAATAAACTGTCTTAACTTCTATATGAGAAAAAGTTTAAGAATTTATTCAAATTCCAAGCAAATCAACCCATTTGGATGGAAAATGTTTATATAAACAAAGTTTCAGGAGTTACAAGATTTTTTAGGGATCATTTATTCCAACCCTGCAGATGATGGAACTATGGCACAGAGCTAGTTCACATGACTTGTCCAAATTTCTACAGTAGTTACTGGCTGGGTCAAGATTTGAACTTGGGTTTCTAATTCATAATGATTAGACTATTTAAAGGGTAACAAAAGAAAGAAAATATTAAAAATATAGAAAAAGGATACCACAGTAAGATCACTTTCAAGTAAGAATAATTATAGTACTCTAACAGTCGCTCCTTACAAAGGATGTACTCTTTCTTTCAGGTTCCATATGTAAATCTTCCCAAGGCAAGAAATGAGAAACGCCAGGGATACTCTAAAAAAAGTTATCTTGCCAAAATAGCTAACTAGAACAAACCTTAGAAACCTTAATAAGGTTGGTCAGCAGGACATTATTTTATTGCCTTTAACTTGAACATGGCCACTTAATTTCAAAATGTCAATAAAGGCTAAAAGGATTTCAATTAATTTGGTTTGTTATTGCTAGTTAATGAGAGCCCAACTGAGCTTCTTTTTAGTACAGAAAGTCATAATAGATGTTTTTATTTGTTACTACTAAAACATCATGTAATAAATCCTACTTCTGAGCTAATTTATGCTTTCATAAATAATAGTAGAACACAGAACTTAAATACAGAAGATCTAAAGTTCAATCCAAAACAAACTTCCACCTTCTCAAAAAGACATGTACTAAGAATCTACCATATGCATAGCACTACAATAAATGCTTTGGATAAAAAAAGATGAATAAGACACTCTTTCCTCACTAGGAGATTAAAACTCCCTACTTCAACAGCCTCATCTCTAAAAAGGGGATACATACACGTCCTATCCACCTTACAGGGACACTGAAAAAGATAAAATAAGATAGCCAATGTGAAAAGCGATATGTAAGAAATCATAAAATTCTATCTATGTCAAGAACATAAGGCGCTAGGTCACCTTTACACGGAGTCACAGAATAATATATTGCAAATATTAAGGTAAAGACTGAAACTATATTTTTTCTTTTGTCTTAACTAAAGTAAGAGTGATAGCCGATAATATGACTCTGTGAGTATCAGCCACCTGAAAAGCTACAAATTTTGAAGGCAGATATTTTTAGTTTTTATTAAAACACGGATGGTTCAGTCATTATTTATATGGTCTCCATCAGAGATCAGCCAAATTTTTCTGTAAAGGGCCAGATAATAAACATTTTCGGCCTTGTGGGTCATATGGTCTCTGTTGCAGCTATTCAACTCAGGCATTAGAGCACATAAGCAGCCATATTCAATACATAAATGAGTGCGGCTACATTCCAATAAAACTTTACAAAAACAGGCAGCAGACAGAATTTGGTCCATGGGTCATAGTTTACTGGTCTATACTATTTTGAAAACTGAGAATACTCTTCTAAGAAACTCTTCTCCAATTTGGAAAATACTTTTTTCAGCAAAACAAGTGACAGTTTTCTAACATATATGAAGGGATACTACCTAGAAAAACATATTTCATTAGTAAGACTTATATAACTGAGCCATTTCTGATAGAATAAGTTTTAAAAAGAGGGAAACTCACTTGTAATCTTCATTTGCTGCAGTAAAAATGAAAGCTTCCATAGGGTTCCAACAAATTGTATTCGTTCTCATATCCAAGATGACCTGATACAGGAAGCATACACTAACCCATTACTACGAAATTAATTCCCTCTAAAATGAATAAATTTCCCACTTCTTTTTTCATTGATTTAAGCAAATATTTAGTAAACACCTATTATGTGTAAGGTATTCCAGCTGGTGAATAGGGAATCAATCAATAATTGTTTCCTGAATACACAAGGCAGAGTGGTAAATATCAAAAAACAAACAAGTGCTTAATAAATGGTCCCTTGACCTCGAATAACTTACAGTTTAGTCAGGAAAATGAGACATATATAAAAAAGTTAAAATACAAACAATGAAGCAGTAAATGATTAAGTATAAATTAGGGGCAAAATTAATGGTGAGCTTAGGGTTAACGTGGAGAAGAAAGATTTCAAAAGACAAGCATGATTTGAGCTGACCTGTGAAGGACAGTATGTTACGGTGTTTCTCAAAATGGACATTTTGGGTAGGATAATATTTTGTTGTGTACAACTGTCCACTATAGGATGTTTAGCCTCTCAGGCGCCTACCCATTAAATGCCAGTAGTAGTCTCTAAAAAGCCCCTCCCACATTTCCCAAAATACACCTGGTGGGGGAGTACAACCCCTGATTGAGAACTACTACATTTAGAAGAGAAAAGATAGAAGAAACATTGATAGTCTGTAGGTAGTCTACAGTTCTTTTCTTCCGCCTAAAAGTAATGGAGTGCCATTAAAAACTGAGAATGGTGGGGTAGAGGGGGCAGAAGTAACTATTTATTAAACTAGTTCTTCATGTTAGCATTCTGCTAAATGCTTAAAGCATCCTGTTTTATTCTCACCAATGTGCTGCAACGTAACTATTAATACCACCATCTTACAGGAGAAACACAGACTAGGTTACCTGCTTAAAGTCTAACACCGAAGTTCATGTAGGATCCTCCCACTATATCACATAAATGAGTGAAATGATTAAAGTGGTACTTCGGAAAGATTATCATATTTATCCAGTTCAAATTTCAATGAATATACTCTACTTTTAATATTTCTGAATTTATTACATGTTATAAAAATGATTCAGAAATGAAAATATTAAAAGCATTTCTTTCACATGTGGACTACGATAATGGACTTGTGGTACATTTCTGTACTCAGAATTCTAACACTTGAAATCAACTTTACACCCTTTTCTTTATAATGGCACTCCTCTCTTTACCGATAATATTTCTCTCCCTCTTGAGAGTTAGGTGAAGGTTGTATTAGCTTTGGTATGTAAGTCCTGGAATGACTGCCTTAGAACCATTGGGAAATCTGTCACCTTGAACAAGATAGTGTTTGTCTAACAAAACTTCAAACTAGTACCCATCAGCAAGGAACTAAACAAATAAAGCTGGTTATGTGACTAAGTTGTAAAACTTTCTGGAATAAAATACTGTACATGTCATGTGATAATCATGAGGTCTGAAATAATGGAATGCAATACAATCATGGCTCACTTAATGACGGGGATACATTCCAAGAAATGTGTCAGGCTATTTCGTCGTTGTGCAAACATCATAGAGTGTACTTACACAAACCGAGATGGTATTGCCTACTACACACCTAGGCTATATGGTATTAATCTTATGGGACCACTGCCATATATGCAGTCCATTATCAACTGAAACATCATTATGCAGCACATGACTGTACTTTTAATTCAAAAACTTTCAATTGAATAAGTACTAACTAGGTACCTACAATTTACTGGCATTATGAAAGACACAAAGACGACGAGATACAGTACCTAGCAGAAAGTCTCTAAAAAGCAACAGGGAGCTGAGAGAATGCCACTAATGATCACTTTGGGTTCTAAGAACATCTCTGTGAAAAAAAAATTTTAATCCTTAAAAAACATTTGCTCCACATTTTCAGTCACTCAATTTACAGAGGCCTGAATTAACAACTGTATAAAGCAGAAGAGAAACTGAAACTCACCTTTTTCAGAGGAGTAGCTTGCCTCATATCGTACAGTACTATATTCCTGTCAGAAGCACAACTTCCCAAGAGAAATGTCTAAAAATAAGTATAAGAATCACCAGTTAAAAGCCAGGCATGGCAGCAAACCATGTCCATTCAGTGAACAAATAATTTAATTACCTTTAATGTTTAAGATACAAGGTATAACATTAAAGCCCATTTTAAGAGGGTACAATGAAATCACAACCTCAGCAACCTAAGTCAAGCATTTTCATTGTTAAATCCCCATGCATGTATTCTAGACGCCAGTGATGAGAGTGTACAGATAACTGTGTTCTATTTTGTAATAAAACATATTTTACTTATCCATTCTTCAACTTAGACTTGTTTTCTGTTTTTCACTAATATAAATAACATGCCAATAAACATTTTCATACATTTAGCTCTTCTTTTTCTATGGATAAAATTTCATTAGTGGCATTACTGAATCAAAAAGTATGAACAAATTTACGACATTTGATATTTAGGGCTAAGTGTTCTCCAAAGAGTTGTACCAACACACACTGCAGTGTGGGAATATGTCAATTTTACTGCAACTGAGCAGCATTAGTATCTGTAAGCATTAGTCATCTGTAAGTTAATATCTCTATGGCAATATTTCCTAATTATATAAATTGTTACCTTATTAGTAGCTAAACACTTTCTCATGTTTATTAACTCTGTATAAATTAGCCCTGTCTTTTGTCTAACAGTTTCAAGATGTTTCAAATATTTAATTTATTTGTAAGTCAGTTATAAATGTGCAAGGTACTTACATAACCCTTGGCATTACGTGAAAATAAGCCCTCTAGCTACCAGCAGGGCCCCAAACCCCACCCTTTGGAGCACTGTTCCTCCTCACTCACCGTTCCTGACATTAACTCTTGGCTTCTGCCTACTAACTACTTCCTATTGCAAATATAGGAGGAACAAGAAGAGTTGTTTACTCAATAGCTGTACGGCCAGCTAACTCCTGCTATGTGTGTGTACAAAGTTCAAATAAAACATCACAGAGTTAATGCTAATAGTGATCTCTTCTCAGTCCTTTCCAAAACCTTCCTTTTTAAATCTCTTCCTGAGACTTTCCCCTAGCTAGTGACTCCTCTCAACCTTTCTTCGTTTCTCATTATGTCACCTCCAGGTCTGACCAGGTTCCATTTCTAAAAATAAAGACTGATCTGAGCAAAGCAAAAAATCCTACCTAGACTGAAAGCCAACTTTCACACTGAAAAATGTGGCAATGCTCAGCATAAACTTTTGGCTTTATTAGAATTCTAGGGTTCAATATTTTAACAGAAAATTAATTATTAATGATCCGAGGAGACAAATATACTCCATTTGTCCACAGCAACATGCCCTTTCTATTAAGTTTAGTATAGGGTAAGAGACATGCACACCATCTGCCTTTACCACTAAGTCAGTTCGTAAGGTTAAAAAAAAAAAAAAAAAGCTGAACAAATACAGTTGTTACACAGGCAAATTTGAAAAACATGGTCGCTAGGTTATCACTAATAATTAATTATAATGTTAGAACTGGCCATCAGCTCTTCTGACACAGGTGTCACCAAAATGGAGAAGCAAATGATCTTGTTTATCCCTCAGACAGGTAGGAATCAATATCTGTCTGTTCCTTCTGGCTTTTTAAAAAAAAATAACATCATCATCTTAAATTTGGGTAGCACCTTTTAAAAATATTCACATATATTATCACATTTCACACTTGCAACAAACTTATGAAGTACACTGAAAGACAATCTCATCTTAAAAACATGGAGAAAGTGCGACTTGTATAAGGCCAAAGGCACACTAGCAGGAAACACAGTCCCAGCTTAGCTCCACACCAAGTAGGACACAAAATATTCCCCCAAATGCCTGTGTTTGTAGCCTAGTGTCACCTTGGCCTGGCTCTGCAAAGCTGGCTTGCCCCTTCATGCCATGTCTCACTTTGACAAAGGGGAACACAGGGAAGGGAGATGGAGGATGGAGAAAGGAAGATATAGCAGAGACAGATACTCAGACCAGGGATCAGCCAACTTTTCCTGTAAAGGGCCAGAGACTAAGTATTTTAGACTTTGTGGGCCATACGGTCTCTATGACATTTACTCAACTCTGCAGTTGTAGTGCAAAGGCAGCTGCAAACAGTACGTAAGCAATAGGGCATGGCTGTGTTCTAGTAAAACTTTACTTATAAAAACAGGCAGCGAGCTCACAGACCAGTTTGCCAACCCCTGCTCTAGACCTGCAGCCTCTCCCAGAGTGTGTATGTAGGAATGTGCTGGGGGCAGGAAGGGTGTCCTCTGACTGACTTCTCAGCAGCACCACAAGGTCAGGCTTATATCACACTGCAGCACCTCATGTTCCAATACATCATACAATTTTTATACCCTGTTACTTTGCCTTGGCCTTTCTTCCCTCCTTTTATCAGTGTAGGTCTCTGAGAGCGTAAAACTTGCATAGCAGGATTTTCTTTTATACCATCTAACATGATATTCTCCTGATAACTTCTAACATCAGCTTATACATGCAGCAAAATTTCCTGTGCTTTCTGCAAGGAAGGGCATCTCTACTGAGTCTTCTGAACAATGAGTTCACCTGTTGTTATGTATTCAGAAAAAACTCAGGGAAAGATCTGGAGGTCAAGGGCTAGCGTAGCCTTCGGGGCAGCCTCCTTTCCTAAGTTCAGACCTGAATAAATGATAAGTAGTTGCCAATCTCCAACACTCCCTTAGACTTGGAAGGAATTAGGAATCACAATTCAGACTTCTGAGCAAAGAAAAATATAACTGTAACTAATTATCATGTGGTACAATAATAATCAAGCATATTATTACAAAGCATTGGTGTCCTTGTCATTTACAAATAATTAGAGAAAACAGTGCTCAGTGATCCTTCTGACCTCCAAGAGAGTTAAGAAAAATTAACATTTTCCTAAAGATACAATGATGTAATCTGTGGAACATGAGTGTTGAAGGCATGAGTAAAACTGAAGTTTCACAGTACAGTATTTGCTTTAATTCCACCCCCATGAGCACATGCACACACCCTCCTATAACGGTGCTTAACATTGGTGTCTGGGACTAAATTGGGGGTAAATACATCAAGTTTTGACCAAAGGTATCAGACCTCAAATATAATCTGGAAAACTGATCAAATGCCAGAACACCATTAAAATTCAGAAAATTCTTATATCACATTCAAAAGTTTCCTAAACAGAACTGAAATTATTAAATAATAAGGGAACAATAAGCAGAAAATATTTCAAAAAGGAACATTACCTCAATTGGGTTAAATTTAACACTACTTATACTGTCAAATCCCCAGGTCATTGAACATATAGGATTGGTTCGTTGTTCATCCCAAATATCTACTTGTTGTCCACATGTGGCAAAAACAGCTTCTTTCCAGTGATGATCAATTCCTGTATACACTGTCTTTAAAAGCAAAGGGGTTGTTATAGATGGGTCTTTTCGTTACTACTTCAAATCTATTTAATAATATTTCAAATATATTTATCTCTACTCTCATTTCTTTTTTTTGAGAAAATCTTTGTTCAGAGAAACCTCTTTGAAGCCCTTACTTTTTTTTTTTTTTTGAGGCAGATTGGCCCTGAGCTAACATCTGTTGCCAATCTTCCTCTTTTTCTTTTTTCTCCCCAAAGCCTCAGTAGATAGTTGTAGATCCTAGTTGTAGGTCCTTCTAGTTCTTCTATGTGGGACACCGCCTCAGCATGGCTTGACGAGCAGTGAGTAAGTTTGCACCCAGGATCCAAACTGGCGAACCCTGGGCCAGCAAAGTGGAACGCACAAACTCAACCACGATGCCACCGGGCCAGCCATGAAGCCCTTACTTAAAGGAGAAAACAGTACCATAAGGAATGAGGTTTCTTATGACACATTCTGCGAATAAAGAAAAATGGTAATGTGGGATTTAATTAATTTGAATATATATCATTGAAGTAATTTTTAAATCATCATTGGGTATTGAAGGATCCTGGGAACCAACTAATGAAATGCAAAGGCAATTTCTAAAAAACTTCCTTCTATACTTAACACATGATTTTTGTACTGATTCCCAGGACAGAAACAAAGATACCAACAACTGGATTAAAATTTAGAGGGCGAAATAAAATTGGTGAGGGTGGTTGCCAGTACTGTTAAAAGCAATATAATTGCATAAATTTGACATTATTCACTTAAAATATGTGATTAATCTTTTCAGGTCCAGATTATAGTCTGCCTGTGTACTATATGGTAAAAAAATGTTTGCAAAGCAAATTAAAGGGAAATATTTAGCCAATAATTTAAGCTTTTAAGAACTCTTAGCAGCCATCTGCAGGTTTCTAATTATTTTCTATTCATGAAGGCAAGTCCTGTAAACTTTTCCACAGTAAGAATTAATCCTCAATATCACAGAGATGGGGGTAAGACTAAACATTTCAAAATCTTTTTGAACACCTAGAGAAAAGACATTTTACAAGAATGAAACCAATTTTGTTTTAGGAATTGCGAATTTTTTACCACCTGCAAATCATTTCCATCTCATACTCATACCCCACCTTCATGTCCCTTTAAGAACATTTAGAACTTTTGAAATCTATAAAGCAGAACCTAAATATATACTAACTATAATACTGAAATGACAAAGTGATTTGAAAAATGCATATATTTAAAGATTAAATCTAATTTTTGAATTTCGCTTAATATCAAAATGTAAGCATTATAAAACCTGAGTAGGCCAAACATTCTGAATTATACTTTAACTAAACCATATCATCTGATTTGCAGAATAATGTAAGAAACGTATATGAGATTTATACAAAAAACATCATATTATTACACTTCTTCATTTCCTAAAGAATTCTTTCAAGTAAGAAATTCTGAGTTTTGTGTAAGATTTATGATGATATTAATCAGATAGAAGCTGAAGCATTATTTTTTCTGATGTTTTACCTTATAGATTTCTTCCATGGCCTTGCTATAGGAAATGTTTCATTGTATCCTTTAGCTAAAAACAGAAATCGAACACTACTACAATGAACACCAAAGAACTGTTCAAATTCTTTAGCTGCAAAAGACCTTAATTGCATTAAATATTGCTTAAATTAGGTCAATTATTACAGCCTAAAGTCTTTGATTTCTTAGTTATATCTTGTTTGGAAATTAAAGTTACAATTTTAAGTAAAAGAGAAGAATTTTAATAGACAAAGTATGTGTCAATTTATTTTTGTACCTTTCCTAATATCGTATGCAATGGTTCTTCCTCTTCTCCAAAGCCTGGTCCATCCATTTTCCACTGCTTCACAGTTTTGTCATCACCAACCTAGAAATATTTATTATGATGATGATGATAATGAACAACAGTTATAAATTATAAACTTTGCAACATATACAAATTATAAACATCTCCAGTTTTAAAAATAACACATACTGTATTCTTCCAGTATATTTACTGATGCATTTCTATCTTACGTTGTTATAGTAAAGATTTGTGACAAACACATTCAGTACATAAAATTAAAAATAAAATAGTATGAGTCGAGCAAAAGAAGAATAAGAGTAGGAACAAAGTTAGGTCATAAATACAGCAAAAAATATATATTGCAATAAGGATGGCATTTCAAATTAGGGAGAAAAATGGATGGCAACACAATGGTATTGTAATATCAGGTTAGTGATTTAGAAAGTTGAACCAATCTGACACCTGACATAAAAATAAAATCCACATAATTTTAAATGTAAAAAATGAAATAAAAAACATGAAAACATTACAGAGAAGGCATTTTTATAATCCTGGAATGGATAAAGTCCTTCTTTGCATGACACAAAACTCCAGAAACTATCAAGTTGGTGGTTTTCAAACTGTGAACTGCAGACCTCTGAAGGACCCTGACAATTTTTCAGGGGTCCAAACATTCAAAACTATTTTCATGATGTCAGTAAAGACATCATTTGCCTTTCACTGTGCTAACACAGATGGTAAAAAAGCAAACGTGGGTAGAACTTCTGGCACCTTACCCAAATCAAAGCAAGGCAACAAACTGCGGTCATTTAGACCTGAGTATGTGGCAGATATGTTCAAAATATTGGGTGAAATGGGCTGCAAAACAGAATGCATAATATAACCTGATCTGGAGCAAAAAA
Source organism: Tapirus indicus (assembly GCA_031878705.1). Classification (NCBI taxonomy): domain Eukaryota; kingdom Metazoa; phylum Chordata; class Mammalia; order Perissodactyla; family Tapiridae; genus Tapirus; species Tapirus indicus. The sequence continues at coordinate 34,800,745 of CM062935.1, forward strand.
CATGAAATAATCATATATGTGATGCTGAACAACTGTATATATAACAAACCGCTAGTTTTAACTGAAAGTAGAATTACAGGGTACATTAACTTTCTGGGTTTTGTACATTTCTATATTACATACAAGCCACATCCACATTTTAAATAAAAATATTAACAAAGCTATATATTTATCCACAGGAGGAGTGTAAATTTAGCTCCTTTCTTGCAGTAAATTAAAAAAGAGAAGTCGTTCCTGCAAAACAATTCAGAGTGCCCATGATATTAGAATAGATAAGTGATTAGGAGAGAAGTTTTGGTACTAAAATCAGACAGCATTCTTTTGTTGAGAATGCTAATAAACAGAATCCTTAACAACATCTTTATAATAGACAAAAAAGTATTAAATAGGGCTTTATCTTATTAACATCTCTGAATCTGAGCTACTGGCATCACACGAAAACTTGATCCTGGAAACCCAATCCTACTGGGAGCCTGGAAGATGTAATCTAGGTACTGAGGTCTTGGCTGATCTGGCTTGACTCAATGAAATATGTTAGCATTTACGGAAGACAGGATAAACTGTCATTGAGCACGCCATCCCTGAAGACTCTTTCCAGCAAGCTCAAGACTGAACTTCCCTGTAAATGACTAAGCTGCTCTACACAGTCTATTGAGTATAAGCCTTACAGACCATCAATCCTGAGAAAGGCTCAACAACATTTTGTAGAAATGAGAAGCCAAACAAGAATATGTGCCTGGCTAGACTCTCTCTCCTCAAGGCTGAGTAAGCTGAAGAAGAACCTGATGGTACCACAAATTGGGATATCACAGATACTATGAAATTCAGGTAAGAAAGGTTTATCTTTTGCAACATTGTGTATTATTTTTTGAAACAATAAGTGATGAAATTATGCCAGCAAGTAGTTTTCACATGTGTCTTATTTCTACCCAAGCAAACATTACTTAAAAATATCTGAAGAAAAGGAGAAACGAATAGTGAATACAAAACATTTTCAGTCTTCACTTACTATAAGCATTAAAAAAAAACAGTAAATCCTCTCGCTGGGATATAACTAGAATAACCAACTGGAAGAAGTTTAGTTGCAGTCTGCTCCCACTTCCCACCCAATTCCTTCCACAACATACAGTATACAGTCATGAAGCTTGTCTGCACTCCTCCAGTGAAAAGCAACTAAATACTTTGCAAAGTAGCCTACTTTGGTTTTTGACAGTAAATAGGTTTTTCCTTATACCAAAACCAAATCTTTTAACATCAACATCTATTCCTAATACTCCTATATGGAACAAAAGATAAGTCTATTTCCTCTTTCACATGACAGTTTTTCAAATATTTAAAGGTAGCTATCAGGTTTCCCAGAAGTCATCCCTCCCCTGTATTGTTCCCTTGGAATCTGGATTTTGCACCCAGCATGCTACTCAACCTGTTCTTTAAAAAATCACCAGTAGCTCTTCTACCTCTCTAGCTACTACCAGATTTTCCCACTTCCTACAGCGAGGGCATTCCCCAAGGCTATTTCCCTGAAATCTCTGTATTTCTACATTTTCCCTCTCACTTCCCCCCACTGATGCCACACCATGACTTCAATCATTATTCTGTACTGAAGATGCCAAGTTTAGCTCTGACTTCCCTCCTGAGCTCCAGACCTGCATCTGTAAAGGTATGACAGACATCTTGACTCCAATAGCCCATTGGCAGTCCCGCTCATCACACCACATCCTTTCCATTCCCACTCTCCTCTAAACTTGCCGATACTCCTGACTTTCTCATTTCTGTACTAGGAACCACCATTTTCCTAGGTACTCCTCAGTTGTCAACCCTGTCAAACCTTCAAAATGTTTCTAAACCTAACAACTACTTTCCACTGTTTTCACTCCCCAGTGTTGACTATTATTGCTTACCCAAATTATTAAAACATCCTCCAAACCAATCACTTACTGCTGTCAAATTAATCATCTCAAATCACAGCTTAGACTCTGTCGTTCCCCCATTAAAAATTTTTCAATGAACTCAAACAGATAATTGTACACCAATGTTCACAGTAGCATTATTCACAAAAGTCAAAAGGTAGAAAACAACCCAAAAGTCCTTTGATGGATGAATGGATAAACAAAATGTGGTATATATACACAACGGAATATTATTCAGCCTTAGAAAGGAAAGAAATTCTGACACATGCTACAATGTGGATGAACCTTGAAGACATTATGCTAAATGAAATAGGTCACACACAAAAGGGTAAACATTATGATTCCACTTCTATGGGGTATCTAGAATGGTCAAAATACACAGAGACAGAAAGTAGGACAGTGGTTACCAGGGGCTGGGGGAATGGGGGGAATGGGGAATCATTGTACAATGGGTAGAGTTTCAGTTTGGGAAGATGAAACAGTTCTGGAGATGGATAGTACTAATGGTTATGCAACAATGTGAAGGTACTTAATGCCACTGAAATGTGCATTTAAAAATGGTTAGAATGGTAAATTTTATGTTATGTATATTTTACCACACACAGACAAAAATCCTGCAATGATTTAATACTATCTGACAAATAAAGTACAAATTATTCATCCTTAGCACTGAAAATCCTCCAGAGTAGGCCAAACTACCTTTCTAGCCTCATTTTGCATTAATCCCACTTCTCAGTGTTCTATAAATATCAGTTCAATAATATGTTAAGAAATTTTTATAAAAAATACAAAAAGTATGGGGACAGCTGGATTACATAAAGAAAACTAGGACTTGTCAAGGTTTTAGTAAGTTATTTTGCATTGTGAAACTTCAAAAGGGCCCTGGAACAAATAAATGAACTCAGAAGATATTCAACTAGATCAATCTTATACATGTTGAAAAGAGTTAATGACTTAATTGCATTATACTTACAGTAAAAAAAGAAGTCCCACAAAAGCGAGTACATATTCCTCGTACAAAACCCTCATGGGCTTGTACTGCACGGATACATTTTCGTTTAGTCAAGTTCCAAATTCTAACCTATGATAAAGCATACCAGGAAATTTCAGTGAACTATAAATATAAAATATTCAGGCACAGGAGTACTACATCCCAAGAAAAATAAATTCAACCCTCAAAAGGCTATGAATCACTCTACCATACAGCTAAAAACAAAACCCTCTGGATTAAAATAATGCAGTGCATATGGATAAGTATATCAACAAGCAGAAAATTCAATCTGTTAAATACTCCATTGATTCTGCTTTAAAGTGTTTCAAGGCTTTCTTTCCTTGCTAGAGTGGGAAATAATTAAATGCTGAATCATTAATAACATTCTCTGTGAAAAAAACTCACACTTAAATGTCTTTATAGTAAACATAATTATTTACTGTCAAATTGAGCCTTACGCTACTACATTTTTAATTTCTTAAGTTTAGCTAAGAAACTACTCAAGTTACTGATTCAAAAAGAATTTACTTTTGAGAATTAAAAGAAAACAAGACATAGGAAAATGAAATCAAACCAATTCAAACCCACAGCAACTCAAAACTAAAGGAAGAACATTTGTAATATACAACTATTTTTGGTTTAAAATATCAACATTGACAGTGACACTTGCCTCTCCATCACATGCCCCAGAAAGGACAGTAGCCAGGCTCTTTGGATGCTTTGCCAAGCAATTGACTCCATCTCGGTGACCATCCAGGGAAGCAAGGAATGGCTTTGCAAATACCCGTTCCAGTTTGGTAGCATTTAAAGCTCTCATGTATTCTCGTGGGACCTCAAAAGGATGTAAGGTAGGATCATAGTTTCTTGGAACTGAAATAAGAATGGCTCCTCTTAATTCACATTTAATATTTCCTGTGGCCTTCCTCAGCTAATCATTCAATTTATTGTTAAATAATCCTTTATTAGAGACATTGTTCTATTCCTAGCACTGTGAAGAATATAAAAGTAGAAGACCTTTTGTCCAGAAACCTTTCCAAAATTACCAGAAAATCATGGAATGCATACATCTCGCAAAATAATGAGACTCTCTATATACATGCAACTTTTCCTTTTCTATGTCCTACTACACGCCTCAACTGGGTTGTAAGCTTTCATGGTCACGGCTTCCAATACATTCTTCATTTATATGCCTCATGCCTAGGACAGTGCCCAGCACAAAACAAGGGTACAATAAATGTTTGCCCGACTGAACTCTAAGCTTCCTGTGGGGCAGAGAACACTATCAATCTCCAGTGCTAACAGTACTGCACTGATAGGCACACAGTGTGGTGATTATGATTACAGCTATTATTTACTGAGCACTTTCCATGTTTGTTTACTTACTTAAAGAACACAGAGAGTTTACCATGTATTGGGCACTGTTCCAAATACCTTATATTAATTCATTTAATCTCCACAGCACCCTATGGGTTAAGTTCTATTACTATCTTCCACTTTATAGATGGGGAAACTGAGGAAGAGAGAGGTAATTTGCTCATGAAGTGATGGAGCCAGGATTCAAACCAAGGCAGTCTGGCTCCAGAACCCACGTTCTTAACTATTATGCTATGCTGCCAAACATCTTGTCTCACTTAATAACTATGCTTAGGAAATAATTCTAAGCTCACATGTCTAAAAACCCCTCAATGTCTAAAAGTAAATACATCTTCTTACCCCATGACTTCACCTTGCTGTCTCTTCTTCTCACTCCCTGTTAAAGGTACCATATCCCACATTCAATCAAGTTCAAATGTCAGTCATTCCTGCGTATTCCATCTTCCACATTCCCCAATGCCAAAACTTAAAGTCCTACTTCTGCTGTCTTTGAAATACTTATTCATTCTTCCCTTTCTTTTCCTACCTCTACTTAGTTTTGGACCTTATTACTTTATACTTAGACTACTGTAATATCATCCCTACTCTATTTGGTGGCAGTTTACACTATTATCAGATTAAGCATCCTAAAACACAGCTTTTTACATGCCACTCCCATGCTCAGAAACTTTCAAAGGGTCCCTATAGTGGTAGTCTTCAAACTCCTTTGATTGTGTGCCCCATTAGTAACAGAGTTTTGGAACAGGTCTCTCCCCCTCAACATATGTATATTTATTTAATGACAGCACATGATTAAAGATGCTTGTTTAAAAAAAAAAATCTCAATTTAACAGTATGAGAGAGTGATTCAAAGGTTTCAACTTTAGTTTATTTCAATCGCTACCATAGTTGAAAAAGCAGAACTCGCTTTTGCACACTACCGTGTCATTGGGACCACAGGCATACCAAAATCAATTCCTCATTTTGCATGCTTTTGTGGTAACAGATGTGACTTCAGTCACTGGGAACCTGTCAAAGAGTGGAACTGGTTCAGTTAATAGGGTCCTATGTAAAGTGAGGACCGCCCAGACAAGCAGATCCAAAGAGAAGACATCCATAGTTGGCTATGTTTATTTAGTATATTTAATTTTCAGTCCCATCTACCAGTTTTGCAAATGTTATTTCTGAAGTATGTCTAGAAAATTTCCATCTACTCCGATGTCAATAACTGTTCCTACAACTATTTGGCATTTTAATAATTTTAACAGTTAAAAAAAACCAAGGTAGATCATTTTGTTTACCAATTTTTTTCATGTTGGCAAAAATGAATTCTTATACATGACACTTTCATCATTTTCAGTACAAAATTTCTTAAGTGATGGAAACATTTCCAAATACACATTTTCAAAATGATCTCTCCATAGCACAAGATTTTTTGAAAATTAATCATTTCCTCACCCCTCATCATTAAGATGGATCTTAAAGTAGCAGGTTATGTATTTTTTATTTTTAAACTAAAAGCTCCTACCCAGTATTCAAAGCCATATAAAGTTTAGCTAATTTTAAAAATGCTTAATTCGTGGTTATGTTCCACAGCTCTTCCAAGAACTTTACAATGATATTACCTCTGAAGGAAAAAAAAGATTTTCACGGTGCCTCTCCCTCATTTTACAAATTATTATTATACAGACTCTATTATTTAAAATAACAGAATCCCCTAATAAATGTAAACTGTAATATGCTGCAATCTTCTGAAGGCAGAAGCAGGCACACCTTTGTCAACAATCCAGTCTCCTCTTGGGATACCTGAAGTACCACATAAAGCATGTGACTACATGTTTAACATATAGCTGAAATGAGGATGTCAGCATCAATGCAAGTTTTATGAAAGTAAAGATTATCTTTTTAATATAAGAAACATAAATTGAAGTATTAGTTGTTTTTTCCATTCTGCAATGGATGGCCTAGTACATCCATTTTAGAGACCTCTGACCAACGCAACGAAGTTCAAGATCCTTTCTGGTCTTCCACAATCTGGTCTCAACCTACCTCTTCAGCTTCAAGTAGTACTTTGTGAAACAGCTGCAACCAAACTAGCTTATTCATTGTCACCTAAAACTGCCTAGCACTCTCCCACTCTTGAATCCTTGCAGAAGCCATTTTTTCCACCAAGAACGTACTCCAACATTCATCCTAACCTATCTAAAACCCAGGAATCCTTTAAAAATATTCAGCTTAAATCTCATGTCTTCTATAAAGTTTTTCAAATCACCACAATCACGCCTCCCTCTAAATTCCTAGTCAGTAGGAATTTAGGAACAATAAACATTCAATAAATATATATGGAACATATGCCACAAGAATATCACAGATAAACTGATGGCATATGTTCATGTTCTCACAGATCTGCATGTTAACCAGCTATGTCAGAATTGCCAAGGGAGTTTTAAAAATACAGTTTCCCTGATGCCTATCCTGGGTTTATGAATCAGAATACTCAAATAAATATTGGAATACTGCACAAAATTTACAAGGAAATAACACCTAAACAAGATAAGAATGAAAGAACAAAGGAAGATTACAAAACATAAAATTAGAAAGACATTTGTTGAGTTCCACTCCTTCTATTTTTACATTTTGCTATCCATTAACACTTCCATCAGAAAGTATACAGAAACAGGAAGATGTTATAGAAAATAAGACCCTTAACAAGATCAGATGACTAATAACCTTCTAACACTGAGATTCTATGACCAGCCAGTCATTCACCCGTTCCTTCACGTAGACATTTATAAAGCAACTACTATGTGCCAGGTGCTGTCCAAACACAGTGGATATAGAAATTACATACAATTCTTTTCCTCTCTACAGGCTGTCTGTGGAAAAGACTGATAATCAAAATAACCATGAGACAATGTGATAAACACTCTCATATTAGTACAAAAGTACATGATAAAAGCATAGAAAAGGGGTGCTTAAATGGAGGCGGGCGGTATCCGCAGGGGATAAGTATGGAAAGATTATTGTTCAGAGAAAGCTTCCCAGAGGAAGGAGAGAAATTGGGTAACAATGTGCGCCACAGGATGCCTGAAAGAAAATGCCTGAAATGCACTCAGATTCGCAAGAGTAAATGTAAGCTACTTGCGGGAAAAGTAGTGACTGATGAAACTAGAGAGGAAGATGGGACCAGGGTCAAGGAGTAGGGATGAAGTCAAGTCCAAGTGACATAACTTAATTTATATTTTAGAAACATTACTGTCTTGTTACTTAACCTGTAAACATCTTTTGAGCGGAGACCATATATTTATTTCTTAGCAATACTCACATATATGTTGATAACCTCTACCACTCAAAGTAGCGAAATATTGTTCCAACCTCATCTTCTATCACTTACTCAAACTCCGATGACATGGCCCTTCTTTTATGCCTTAAGTTCATACTTGCCTTACGGCCTTTGAACTTGTCATACCCTCCACTTAGAATACTGTTCACATATGGTTGGTCCCTTGTCATTTAGATACCATGAACTATAATTCATAAGCAGTCAGCATGTTAATGGGGGAACAGACCAGTAACGGATAAATAAAACTCAATTTCATTTTATCCATTCCCAATTCCAACAGCCGTTGGTAAGAGAAAACTGATGGCTGTGTTTTACCTTTGTCTCTTCCCACATCCAGAAGTACGTAAATTTAAGTAGTAAAGTGACCACAAGTTAGAGCGGCAGAAAGACTTAAGGAAGCCTATCTAATTGTCAAATCCTTCAATCCATGAGTTTGGCTCATTCAGCTTCCACTTCCCAACTGGAATCCAAGGACAATCGGAGAGCAGCACCTGGAAGGGGGGAGGCGGGAGCATCCCCCATAAAGCTAACTTTGCACTTACCACTAGAGAAAGTCCTTAGGAAAAAGACTTGAAGAGAAGTCTACCCAGTCCCGCAACGGCCTTATCTGCACGAAGTTTGCCTTGGCGGAAAGAGCAAGGAAAGAACGAGGCTGGAGAGCCAGTCTCCCGCCAGCGTTACACGGTGGAAGCCGAGGCCAGACCCAAGGCTGGCGGCCTCCCTACTAACTTGTCTCACCTCTCTGTAAATCCAACTTGGTTTCGCGGACGTAGTTGTCCGGGTTCCGGCTCAGCATTTTTACCTTCATCTCGGCCGCTAATTCTCCCCGACTCCACGAGTCTTCCCTCCGGGTTCAGATGCCTCCGCCTCCCCCGGCACATGCCACTTCCGCTTCTTCTAGACTACTTCCTATCACGTGACTTCCACGGCGTGGAAACCGGCTGGTTCAGTTGGACCCTGCGGCGCTCCGTAGTTTTGCGAACGAAGGTTGGCCGGGGGCGGTTCTTCTCCGGTGCTCGTCCATCCTCGTCTTCCTGCCCGAGCCGGCCGCAGCTGTGGGCGAGGCTGGGCGGGGACTCGGGGGAGCCGGGCGCCCCGCCTCCTTTGCGCGCTCTGCCGGCGTGACCTACGCCTGCGCTCCTCTCCCCCGCCTTCTGCGTCAGGGTCTCTCGACCTCGTTACCGTGTCCCGGCGCCTGAGGCCGCGCACCGGTCCCGGAAGTGGGCTCGCGCCCCGCGGTTCCTGCTTTAGGGTGGCGACCGTCGCCACGGTGGCGGCCACTGCATCTCGTCCCACCTCCGCGGCCCTAGGCGCGGTGGTATCGGCGGGCCCCGAGCCTATGACGGGCCAGGGCCAGCCGGCGTCCGGCTCGTCGGCGTGGAGCACGATATTCCGCCACGTCCGGTACGAGAACCTGGTAGCGGGCGTGAGCGGCGGAGTCCTGTCCAACCTCGCGCTGCACCCGCTCGACCTCGTGAAGATCCGCTTCGCCGGTAAGAGCCCGCTCAGACACTGGGCTCCTCCTTGCTGTCACCCTGAATTGGGGATAAAGACGCAAAAGGAAGCTTTGGTCTCCCCTGCCTCTTCATATTACCAAGCGAGCGTTGAAGATGCTGTCTGTCCGGGCTCACCTGGAACTAGATTTGAGGAAGGGGAGCCTGGTAAAGGGGTGTGGCCGCCGCCGTCGCCCCCTTTCCCCAAGACTGAGGGATGGAGAGAAAAGTCTGAGAAAAATCCTTATTGGTGCAAAATGTGGGATTCTCAGCCTGATTTGTAAAATAAAAAAGGGGTTGTCACATTTTAGGGCTTAGCCCTCACACGTGCGAATCATTCACCCTTGGGAGTGCTTTGAAATCTTAGGGTAGCCACGTGTTTGGCAGCGCGGCTGAGAGGAAGAGGCGAGTGCATAGGGTAGAGTGTAATCTTTAGCGGGTGGTTGGGAATAGGTTTGGGATAGGATTCCCTTGAAGGTTTGTTTTTTGGTGTTTATAGTGTGGTATAAGGTCCTGTGAAGGAATAAGTCACTGGAATCCAAATACTACTTTTTTTTATTTAGGCTTATTGAATTAAGTGCTCTGAATTAAGTGAATTAAGTATATTGAAATTAACAAAGTACTTTAGAATGAATTCATAAATAAATTTAGACTAAATTCTGGAAAAGCTAGTTTCAAAGGAGGTCTTTGATACTTTTACTTGAAAACTGTCTTCTGGCATTTCACTCTTATTACTACAAGTTAGATTCTGCCTTGAGACTTGGGTCTGCACAAGTGGTTTATCTTAAAGATTCAGATTAATTCTATTCACCTGATATATATTGTTTCCTTAATATTTGTAGACTGCTGTGTGAGATATGGAAGCACTGAACAAAGTTCTTGCCCTCGGGGAAGTTACAGTCTAATTGGAGGCTTGAAACCTAGTCATATAAAAGATAATTCTAGACAACAGAAAGTCAAGGGCAAAAATGGAATAAATCCAAATACCAAAATATGAGTAGTGGTAGACTATCAAGAAAATTATAAACTGCTGATGGCCATATACATCTGTATCTGTAAAGGTTTCAATAGATCTTGAGGTTCCCCATAGAAGGACTAATATTTTGACAGTTGGAGAGGAGGCAAAAAGCCATTCTCGGAAGAAAAATCAGTGAAAATTATGGAGTATTCTCCCTAGAATAAAACTCCCTAGAGTTTATGGTGCATGCACAAATAAAAATTATGATGACAAGTAACATTCATCGAGCATTTACTAGGAGCAAGGCAATGAACTAAGAGCTTTACGTGTGTTATCTCATTTACTAGTCTGAACAAACCTGTGAATTTATTCTCCCCGTTATACAGATGAGGATAATAGAAATTGACTAACTGGCCCAAGTTACAAGTTTGTAAAGATAGATCTAGGATTTGAACACAGCCAGTCTAACTCTAGAACCCTCTGGGACTTAACCACTCACCATACTACCTCTAGGAATTCATAGTATACAGTGGCTTGAACGTGAAGAAAAGAATCTGGACCTGCCTGCAGGTGCAGGCCTGTATGACTTGGTGTCTCTCTTCGGCATTTTGTGCAGGAGCAGAAGAGGTGACAGTTGAGATGATCATTGAGGAATAATGTGGTTAGCCTCTTGAGTTTAAGACAGTGCTGTGAAACAGACTGTGCCTGAAGTAAGAGAATTCTTGGTTTCTGAGAAGATTGGTAATCTTGGTGAAATGGGGAGAGTAATAGGAGACCAGTAGGGCTGAGGTGACAGATAAAGTGATTGAGATTGGATGTGAAGACAAAATTAAAGATCTAGGAGTCAAAGCAGGACTTGGTAATAATAAAATGTGGCTGTGAAATGGTGATAAAAGAGGAAAATTTAGGAAGATGAACAGCTGAAATAAAAATAGTTGATTGGCCATCAGCACTTACGTTGTAGTTTTTATACTTTCACAAAATTTAAGCCCTTGTAATAAAATTGTAATATCTAGTGACAGAGGTTGTTAATCTTGAATGTACCATTAAACCAAACCTGGAATATTTCAGTGAGTTCAGTTCAAATTGGAACTCAAAGGTGTCCAGAGTGGTAGAAAGATCATGTGAGAGATGACTGGAGGAACTAGTTTAGCTTGGGAGATGGGGTGGGACTTAAGGTATTTAGAGAGCAGCCATGTGGGAGAGGAAACTGCCTTATTGTGGGTTGATCTAAAGGGCAGGCAGAGGTTGGGCAGAAATTACAGGGAAGCAGATTTTGGCCTGGCAAAGTGGTGGTGCTCAGAAATGAAACTGGTGATGACTGGAAGTGGTTCAGAAGTTGGATGACAGAGGTTAGAAGATATTCCTGTATTGGGTGGAAAGGTCGGATGAGGTGATCATTGAGGCCCCTTCTAACTTTAGGATATAATTTCTAAATCATAAGGAATGATAAGGGAGAGCCCCAACAAAGAAGACGGTGAATGAGATGTAACAATAGTGATTTTCTAAAATAACCTGAACACCTGAAATTTACACAATGTTATAAACCAATGAGACCTCAATAAAATGATTTAAAAAATGTTTTTAAATAAAATGACCTAAAAACCTAGTAACCCATAAGTTACTAGGAACTTTGGTTCCCCGAGGAACCAAAATGTAGAGTCCAGTAACAAGAATAGTATACAGTCAAGTTTTGTATGTATATAGCATTGCAAGACCCAGTAACAAATAAGCTAATGCTTATTGAATGCTTGCTATATGCCAGGCATGATTTTAAGGGCTTTATGTATATTAACTCATTTAACCCTTTGTGATTTTTAGTTAGATTCTATTATTTTTCCCATTTTATGGATGAGAAAACTCAGGCATAGAGTAATCAAGTAGCTGACTCAGGGTCACGCAGTTAAGTGTTGGAATTGGGATTCAAACCCTGGAAGTCTGATTCCATAGCATATGCTGTTAGTGTGAAACCATAAATGGGTAGTTTGGTATAGCTAAAGGGTAAAATGCTAGAGGTGGAAATGAAAATGATTTCAGAAAGTTAAGAAGCTGCCAGATTGGCACGTCTTTTATGCCATGTAAAAATTAAAGCTAGGTCTAGATGTTAGGAATGAGATCAGAACTAGAGGTTTAGAAACTGTAGCACAGGGATGTGATTGCAGCTACTTAGTGGTTGAGAGACTACCCCTGTTGTGAAAGATTGCCTATAAAAATTAACATTTAAAGGATTGGCAGAAGAGAAGGGGCCTGCAAAGGAAATTTAGTGGCCAGAGAAGTCAGAGGAAAATCAGGAGAGTGTGGTGTGGAACTAGACCAAAGAAGAGTGTTTTAGGAGGTAAACCATGTCAGGTGCTGCCCAAGGGTTAGTAAGGAAGAGAGGACTCCCAAAGTACAGTTGGAGGTCTTTAACTAGGGAATTTGAATAATGGGTGGAGATTCAAACCAAACGGCAGTGGATTGAGAAGCGGTGGGGGTGGGAAAGCTCCTGCTGAGATTCTAGTTCTCTCTTCCAGAAGCTTAACTGATAGGGAGGCACTGTTTAGGGCTTCAGCATAGGAATCTGGTGGGGGGGACACAATTCAGTCCATAATAGGCTCTTGCCCTTCTTTCTAGCCTCATTTCCTGCCATCACTTCTCTCCACCAGCTGTACACTTCAGCTATACCAAATCCCCAATGTACTCCCAAACAGTGCCAGGCACTATGATGCTTCCATGTATTTGCACCAGCTGTTCCACTTGTCTAGAGGTAAACCTTTCTCACTGTTTCCCAAAGACAAGTTTCTAATCAGTCTGCGAGGCTCCACCTAGCATCTTCTCTCTCACTTTCCCTCTCACCTTACCGCATCTCCCCAGTTCCTTCTGTACACAGCATTTGTTGTGTTTCCTCTGTATTCCTATGGCACTTCATTTACCACAGTGCTCATAACTTTGTAATGTGATTGCTTGTTTGTTTTGCCTTGAAAATTATGTCTTCCTCAGGGTCAGGGTTTGTTTCCTACTTAGTTTATATTCCCCCTTTGCCTGGCAATGATAAGGAGTCAATAAGTAGTTTTCCTGTTTTTTTAATAAAATAATATCTGTGTACAAATGAATATTTTTCACAATTAAAGATTTGATCCTAACTTTATGATGAGGTGGATAAGATTATAGTATTAAGGAAGTATAGGGTATGGAATGTTGTTGTCTATTACTGGGATACTTAATACTCTTAGGATTAAGTGACGTCTCAGAAAAATAAATAAATCATTACTTCATACCTATGAAAAGCAAAGATGTGTTTTTGTGGTTTGTTTTGTTTTTGACCTTGAGAGAAATTATGTTGTGAGCTTATTATTGAAAGGAAAATGGAAAGGTCCTTAGAAGAAATTTATACAGGAGAATGAGAAACATAAAATCCTTAGAAGAAATTTACACAGGAGAATGAGAGACATGAAATCCAAGGGAAGCATCAGAAAGATTATAAAGTACCCAGCAAAACATTTCTTGAGAGCCAGTCACTCTGTTACTCCCTTTGAAACTTATCTTGTATAAACTTCATAACAACCTGTGAGGTAGGTGATACTTATCCCCATTTTATACCTGAGAATGCTGAAGCTCAGAAAGATTAAGATTATGTAGCTAATTAGGGAAGTTAGATATCAAGCCCAGGCGTTCTGACAAAGCCTAGTGTACTTTAATCTCATTTCATGGTGTAACATTGTCAGGTTAATGATGATGGAAGTTGACTTTTCCCCCTTTGCTTGACAGTGGTAAACAGTGATTCTTCCTTGCCAGTCTTCATTAAAATAATGGCAAGGGGACAGTGAACTGGGCATGCTTGTATGTGACTAGTGGACTGTAATCTGTATAAACTTTCTGAGGGGCAGTTTCAGTATGTATTTTTAACCTTAAATTTATACCTTTTGACTCAGATTAATTCCCCTTCTATAGTTAATTCTAATAATATAAAAATTTGTACAAATTGTGCAGAATATTCTCTAGAGACCTTTTAATAATAGCAAAAAAAAATAAGAAACAATTCACATATCAACTCAGTGAATGATTGCACAAATGATAGGATATCTATGAGAGAGAAAACTGTCATGTCATTTTCTTAAATCTTATTTTTTGAAAGTCTATTTAATAACAGGGGAATGCTCACAATATACTCTTGAGTGGGGAAAATATACTCTTGAAAAGATACTCTTGAGTTTGTATATATACAAACTATATATAGTAAAATAAGAATTTTTTTTAAATACCTAGATTATAAATTTGGCATTCTGTTTCCCTGTAAGAAACAGATGGCACATTCAAAATAGGATAATTCAGGGCTGGCCCTTTGGCCTAGTGGTTAAGTTTGGCATGCTCCGCTCTGGTGACCTGGTTTGGTTCCCAGGTGCGGACCTACACCACTTGTCAGCAACCATGTTGTGGCAGCAACCCACATACAGAATAGAGGAAGACTGGCACAGATGTTAGCTCAGGGCTAATCTTCCTCAAGCAAAAGGAGGAAGATTGACGACAGATGTTAACTCAGGGTAAATCTTCCTCAACAACAACAAAAATAGGATAATTCTGGGGCGTGGGGTTGGGGGGGTGCTTAAAAGGATTGTTTACAAGATGTGAGCAGATTATAGGAAAACCACAAGGAATACTGCAGTATTCTGGGGCTAAAAACAATTGCCACCTGAAGGGCCAAAGGACAAGGGGAGAGAGTCATAGAGAAAGGGCCACCTTGAGAGGAGCTGTGACCTTTAATAGAGGAACGCAGCCTGCCCAGGGCAACCTCATAGGAAGGGAACTGGAAGGATAAATACCTGTATCTGTTCTCTTCCATCCCTCTGATCCCTCCATCCCTTCCATCCCCCCATCCCTCCTGCTAGGGCTCCCCACTAGTCCAACTCAACTAGAAGCCAGAAGGCAAGGTCAGGCATCTGGGGCAGAACATGGTAGAGAGGAGTGGACAGTGGATCCGGAAAGGAAACAGAAGATATTCAGGATATATTAATTGAATAAATATATATTGAGAGCTTACAATGTACAAAGCACTATGATAGGAGTAGAAATATTGCAATGAAGAGGTAGTAGTCTCTGCCCTCACAGAGGCCCTCATAGAGTGCCTTTCTACTGGGAAGCCAGAATAATTGAACAAAAAACTAATAATTGCAATAGAGAGTGTTTTATTATGGTAGAGAAAGTATGGTATGCCATGGGAGCAAAGAAACTTGACCTAATCTAGGATAGGAAAGGGATCCCCAAAGTAAGTGATTGTTAAACTCAAGACCTGAAAGAGGAATCAAAGCCGTGTGAAGGAGTAGGTGAGTGAGAAGACAGAGAACAGTCATGGCAGACGGAATAACCTGTGCAGAAGCTTTGAGGTCGGAGACTGTATGAGAACTGAAAGTTGTTGAACATTCTAGCAATTTTCATCAAATGTTTTAAAGTGTAGACTTCACTGAGCCACGCACTATGCAGGAAGTTCAATAAGGCAGCATCACAGAATGCAGGGAGACAATAGAGAGGAGACTGGGGCTCTTGGCAGGAGTGAGTGATGGAAGGTCTTATGTACTATGTTAAGGAATATGTTCTTTATCTTATGGGCTATAGAATAGTTTTAAGTAGATAAGTGACTTGTTGAAATGCGTGTTTCTAGACAGATTACTCAACCTGCAGTGTAGTAAATTGGGGGGAAGGAGGAGTCAGGAGCTTAGCAGCAAAACTGGAGGCAAGAAGAGTAATTTACATTCTGTTGCTAGTTGAGAAATTATGGTGTCCTGAAGTAGGATAATGACAGTGTGAACTGAGAAAGACATATGGACAGGTCCAGGAAAGATTCATGATAAGAATCAAAAGGACTTCTTAATTCATAAGAGAGGGTGGAGGGAGGAAGGTTCATGGATGGTTCAGGTTTCTGACTTGAGCATCTGTGTGGATAGTAATGCCATATACTGAGCCATATGGAACGCTAGAATAAGAGCAGCTTCGGAAGAGATGGAGAAAACTAGTTCAGTTTTGGATGTGTTCAAGCAAAATATCTAGCTACAACTTTTGTTAGTTCCGTATATCTATATAAATCTGAAGATCAACAAAAAGGTCTGGTCTAGAGATAGAGAACTGGAATTTATATCCACAGACAAAAAAGAAAGGAAATATACCACAATAAAGGCAGTCGTCTCTGTGAGTGGTGGCTTTGTGGGTGATTTTTATTTTCTTCTTTATTCCTTTCTATATTTTGTAAATTTTCTATAGTGTATATGTTTTGCTTTTTAAAAAGCCATTTTTAATGATTATATGCTAGTTCAGTATTTATTACATAAAAAAGATTTTTAAATGTTATTCTATTGTATTTCAGTTGCAGATGTAAAGCATCTGAAAATGTTCTTAGGTGAGGTATAACAGAAATAAATTTGAAATTTAAAAAACCTTTCCCTAGGGCTGCTTTGTTTTATTTTATTACAAAAGTAGTATGTCATCTTCGTTTACTTTTTACATCCTCTAATTTGTATTGTTGAATTAATTGTCTTTATCGTTCTCCCCCTACCTTCTACCAGTCTCATTCCCTGCAGATAGCTACTGTTAACTATATGCAGTGTTTCAGTCCAGGCCTTTCTCCAGGCATACCCAAACATACATAAAAATACATATATAGTTGCAGAAGACGATTTAAAAATAAACTAATTAGCATATGCATTTTAATATAATCGGACATCTTTCTGCCTATCTCAGTCTTTTAAAATGTTTAGAGTAGTCCCTAGTGTTGATGTATCATAATTTATTTTTAAACATTTCCCTATTGATGGATATTGAGATTACTTTCACTTTTGCTGTGACAGAAGATGCTACAGTGAACATCCTTCTATGTGCATCTTTGTAAATTTGGGCTAGTATTTCTATAGGATATATTCTTAGAAACGCAACTGCTGGGTCAAAGAATAATTGCATTAAATTTTTATCAGATAACTGTTAAACTGCTCTCACAAAGGGCGTGAAAGTGCCGATTTGCCAACACCCTCACCAACACTGGGCATTAATAAACCTTAAAATTGTTTTCAATCTGGAAGGCAGAAAAACAGCGGACATACTTTAATTTGTATTTTGTCCATGAAGTTGAACATCTTTTCAGTGCTTCTTGGCTATTTGTATTTTTCTGTGAATTGACAGTTCATATAACTTGCCCATTTTTCTTAGGGGCTGTTTGTCGTTTTCTTATTGATTTGTGGATACTTCTTGTATATTAGACATATTAACTCTACTACAAATGTTTTTTTCTCAATCTCTTACTTGTGGAGTCTTTTGTGAAATAGAAATTTAAAGTTATTTAGTCAAGTAAGTGTTATCTGTTAAATTTCCAAAACAGATTTGAATTTCCGTTAAGAAATATAAAATGTATATAATGTAATTTAGTTTTTGTTTTACCCTATTTTATTAATTTAGAACTTTTGAGAGTAAGAGAACAATGGAAGAGAAGGATACTTTTTTCTACTCTCTACCTGATTTTGGTTTGTGTGTGTTGGGGAGAGTGTAGAAAGAGAATTTCAAGGAAAAAAGTTGACCCCAATCCTCCACATTTTCTTTCCTGCCACTCCTCACGTCTTTATCCCAGTTTTTATTGAGGGCATACCAAGCACTTAAAACTTGGACAAATTCACAAATATATTAATTTTAAACTATTAAGTAATCCTGGAAAATAACTTTCTCTTCCTAAAAAGTGTTTTCTTCTGAATTTATCTCCTTAGTATGACTGATTTTGTGATGCCTATGTTTATAGTTAGCTAGAACTTTGTTCTCAGCTAACTTTGTGTATCCTTTACTGCAGTGAGTGATGGATTAGAACTGAGACCAAAATATAAAGGAATTGTGCATTGCTTGACCACCATTTGGAAACTTGATGGACTACGGGGACTTTACCAAGGAGTAACCCCAAATGTGTGGGGTGCAGGTTTATCCTGGGGACTCTACTTTTTCTTGTGAGTAAATCTGGGGGATTTTACAGTATTAAATAAAAGGAATTTTGGTTTTTAGTGATTTTTACATGTCAGTTGATGAAGCAAGATAAGTCATTTAATCAGTTTCTCTAAATTGGAAGGGTCAGAAAGAGCAAAATGTCTATTCGTTTCATTCTCTGTGAGCTATTATCAGAGGCAATTTGATCTGAAAGAAAGTTCTTAGTAGGAAGAAGGTGAAAAGATGAAATGGAGAAACACTCTTATGGAAGCCATTTCTGTGAGATGAATTCAGGAAGGTGCCTTACCAAAATTCATTTGATTCATAATGAAGTTGGAAAAGCAGAAGAGGACAGATCTTGGGGTCTTCATAAGAACGTGTACCACAGGAGATCCTGCTTGGGAACACAAAGTAAAAGCCAGTGCCTGGCTGAAGGAGTTTAAGGCATACATATTCCTTCTTAACCTCTTATCTGACCTGCTCCATCATCTTCCTAGCTCATTCATTTCCTTACTCTTTCACCTGTTGGGTAACATCACCATATGAAGTAACTGCCATTACATGCTTACCTAAGAAGTCACAGAAAGCGCCTGTGGCAGGCACATTCAACTTATTGAGTGTACGAGAGTGTGGGGAAAAAAGCATCATTGCACTTCAGTGGAGGAGCACGTGCTGCCCTGAGCGTGCCTCTGATGTTTGAAACTCAATCCATAGTGAGGAGGCCTTTCTTTGTTTTTAGGAAAACATCAATACCGGGTGTATTTGTCTTTTTTGTGTCATATATTTTGCTTTATCTCTCATAAAGTATCTAAACCAATCTTAAAATATTTAAGTGAAAGCAAAATAAAATTCAGCCTTAGTATTGTTTAAATATTTTTCTTATTTTCAGTTCTAAGATGGATGAAACTATATCTATTAAATTTATTCTATTATGAATTTCAGAGTTGTGTAGCTTCTCCAAAGAGAAGGATAAGCCATATGAATATAAGGTTTATGTGATGAGAATTTCTTATAATAAAACGACATACTTGTTTCATGTTAGAATGGTATTGGTAAAGTTTGGAAGCATTTATTTAGCTGCCTTCTTCCAAGAGAAAAGTGGAAATTTAAGTTAGAGAAAATAGACTGATTTGACTCCCCAGCTGAGAAACGTTTAGTGGCTCTCTGTTTTCTGCCAGATAAAGCCCAAATGTCAGTTTGCCATTCAAGTTTGGCTCAATTTTCTGTCTTCCTATCTCTGTTTTCCTATTGAAACTGGACTTGTCTCTCCATACCAGCTCAGTGCCACCCCCTACACAAAGTCTTCAGTGATCTCCATCCTAGTTTCTGAATCTCTTATGATAATGTCTGTATTGTGTGTGTGTGTGTGTGTGTGTGTGTGAGTGAGTGAGTGTGTGAGGAAGACCAGCCCTGAGCTAACATCCGTTGCCAATCCTCCTCTTTTGTGTGTGTGTGTGTGAGAGAGAGAGAGAGAGAGTGAGAGTGTGTGTGAGGAAGACCAGCCCTGAGCTAATATCCGTTGCCAATCCTCCTCTTTTTTGCTGAGGAAGACTGGCCCTGGGCTAACATCTGTGCCCATCTTCCTCTACTTTATATGGGACGCCGCCACAGCATGGCTGACAAGCATTGCGTCGGCGGGCACCTAGGATCAGAACCCGCAAACCCTGGGCTAACAAAGCGCGAGCTAAACCGCTGCACCACCTGCTGGCCCTTGTATTGTCTTTTATTATGATTACTTGTGTGCTGCTTATGGTCCTCGTTAGTCAGCTGGGGAGGATCCATCCAGTGTTTTATCTATCAGAACTGCCAACCATAGTCCCTGAGCATAGGTGTTGAGCACATATTTGTTAGGTGCCTTTTTTTCTCTTTTGTGTTGTCTGCCCAATCGCTGCACCACCCTTCCCCCTGCCAGTTTTCCTGTTTTTATTGATGAGTGTGTGATTAAAATATTTTACATATGTATTGCTAGCCATATACATTTAGGGGGAGGGGTGGTATAGTCTTTCGGTAAACCATTTCCAGCAAATCCTTTCTTGAAAAGGTCTCATTTGTGCTTGGCATTATGCGTTGACTTTTACTTTTGGGGTACTGTTAAGTTACACACATTTTAAAACAGACTTTACTGCTTTATGACATCTAGACATCTATTCAAATATTTATCAAACTGCTCATGTTTAATTCTTTTAGTTACAATGCCATCAAATCATATAAGACAGAAGGAAGAGCTGAACGTTTAGAAGCAACAGAATACCTCATCTCAGCGGCCGAAGCTGGTAAGGCAGTGTGTGAAATATAAAACGTCAACTTCCAACTTGGTTTTCACTTCTGTTTTTTATTTTATTTGCCTTTTTTCCTTTGAACACCAGAGTTTAAATATGCTCATCTAACTATACAAATCAGTTATTACATGAAATTTCTTAGAAACCAGTTATTCCTATTGATTACTCTGGATTGATTTCAAGAATTTTATTTATCACAAAGGGAAGTAAAATTTAGGAAAGTTATGAATCCCTAATAGTTTAAGATGATTCAATATAGTGTTTCTTCAATTAAAGTATAATTTCAGTTTTCATATTAGACAGTTTAGTAGCCTTGTTTAATTGCCTCTTGTATGTATAATATTCATGTAGGCATAATATTCATGTATGTATAATATTCAGAAAGGGAAAACAAAGTAGGACCCATAAGTCTTTATAACTCGTGCTTTGATACCTTGTTTACTGAATACTAGCCCCTAGCAGAGACCTGAATCACAACAGGACTTAATAAATATTTGTTGAATAAAGGACTATATAGGAAACTCAATAAATGAGAAACTTAACCAGAAGAATTTTTTTTTACAAAATTGTTATAAAGAATGTAAAGTTATTTATTACATTACATAGTTCTTTAATTTTTGAGGTGTAGGAGCTACTTTGAATGAAATTGAGGAAGATTGTGGTAAAGTGGGGTGGATATATGTGTGCACATGTACGGATTATTGAGGTGCTGGGTTCCTGGTCCTTTTCCCCTAATCTTCAGCCCCTCTGGGTTGTACTGTCTCCTGGTCCTAAGTATCTGTATCTCCTTATCAGAGTTTGCGTCCCAGGACTCCCATCTGTTCTCTACACCATTTAGGAGCCAGGACATCTTTGCTTTTCTCACACCTCAAAGGGAAAGTGTTTCGCATTTCTATCTCCCTGTTATTTGGCCGCTCACTAACCACATGAGGAGCTTTTTATGACTACCAAAAGCTGTCTACCCTTTGTGCCTCAGAGCCCACATCTCACTGTTATAGGTACAGCCCCAGGGCAACCGCGTTCCTTATATAAATGGACTGTTCTTCATTTGTATTGTCATAAGTGAGAAAGTTACCTGTATGCTGAGTGATGTTATTTAATCTGATTTCAGGAGCCATGACCCTCTGCATTACAAACCCATTATGGGTAACAAAAACTCGCCTTATGTTACAGTATGATGGTGTTGTTAACGCCCCACAGCGACAATATAAAGGAATGTTTGATACACTTGTGAAAATATATAAGTATGAAGGTGTGCGTGGATTATATAAGGTAATGAATTATTGTCAGTATGTTTTGAATAACTGACCATTGTAATTTCTCTTGGCTTTATTGTCTGAGTTCTGAATAATCTGTACTCAGTTCTAAAAAAAAGGCCAAACTTAGGCAAGAAACAATTTAATGAAAACTGAAAGCTAGTTTACAGTATTGAAATTGTACTTTAAGCTGTTTATCCTCATTACCGTAAGACGTATCATCCTGAGACTGTGGGTGTGAGGAGGACTGTCTGAAACTTTGTCAAGTAACCATTTTGCTGGGTCACACATCGAGGTCACCCATTCCTTACTTCCCTCCCAAGAAGCTGTGGTCCCTTGGAAACTTGCTTAGTTTAGCTTTTTTTATAAAATCATTCCCTTTTAGGGATTTGTTCCTGGGCTGTTTGGAACATCACATGGTGCCCTTCAATTTATGGCATATGAATTGTTGAAGTTGAAATACAACCAGCACATCAATAGATTACCAGAAGCCCAATTGGTAAGATGATTCTTGAAAAAATGGTATCATGTACTTTTATGGCCATTTAATAGATGGAAATTTTGTCACATTTACTTTGGTAGTACTGCTATGATAATGAGTACTGACTCTGCCACTAATGTAATTTATAGTTAAATATTTTATAGGCTAATGACACACAAATGTTAAAAATAGTACCCCTTAATTACACAGAGCTTGTGTTAAGAGGGGAAACAAAATTTTTCACTTACAGATCCAGTTAGATGTTTGTTTTCCTATGTAATTTTTACTTTTCTATTTTTAAAGAAATCCTGTCTAAAGAAAAACAATTTCTTATGTTGTCATTTTAGAGCACAGTAGAATATATATCTGTTGCAGCACTATCCAAAATATTTGCTGTAGCAGCAACGTACCCATATCAAGTTGTGAGAGCTCGTCTTCAGGATCAGCACATGTTTTACAAGGGTGTATTGGATGTAGTCACAAAGACATGGAGGTGAGAGCATGTGGTATATCAAAATGGCTCTTGGGAGGTGCCTTGCAAATCATAAACTGTCCAGACATTAGTTTTATAGCAAAGGTTAGTGTGCTGTGGTGGAAACACAGCTGGTGGGACTTGCTTTCCCATTTCTTACATATAGAACCATGGACTTAATCTCTTTGAGGCTTGATTTCTTCATTTGTAAAATTAGAATATCTAGGGGCCGGCCCAGTGGCGCAGTGGTTTAGTTCACGCTTGGCAGCCCAGGGTTCGCCGGTTCGGATCCCGGGTGCCTGCTGACACACTGCTTGTCAGCCATGCTGTGGTGGCGTCCCATATAAAGTAGAGGAAGATGGGCACAGATGTTAGCCCAGGGCCAGTCTTCCTCAGCAAAAAGAGGAAGATTAGCAACGGATGTTAGCTCAGGGCTGGTCTTCCTCACAAAAAAGAGAAAAAAAATTAGAATATCTAGGCTGACAAGGTTGTTATAAAAATCAAATGAGATCAGTGAAAATGCTTTGACAAATTAATAAAATTTAGGTGTTATAAAATATTTGAATGGCATTGAATATAGGAAGTCATAAAAAACCTAGTTTAATACCATAAAGAAGTCCCCACAGCTGCTACAGGCACCATAACTTGCGAATACTTGTCTCCATGTATGGAAGAGGTGCTTGTTCTTCAGCACGGGAATAAACTGTTAGAGGTAGACATCCTCATATTTCTTTTTAATTCTAAAAGGCCAGAATAGAATATTTAGAATGTTTAAATTTAGTTCAATTCCATAAATATTTATTGAGAACCTAAGTGACAAGCTTCAAGGCCATATTCCTATTCTAGGCATTAAGGAAATAAAATTTTATTTTTGTGTGTTCTGTATTTAGTGTTGTCTAGCATTTATATAAGCTATGAGATTATTAATGCCTACATTAGATCAGTTAATACTCCTGCATGTTCATACATTTAAAGGCATTTGAAAGATGGTTTGTCATTAAAGTACTTTTCAGTTCAGTTTTGGGGTGTCCCTGCCCTCTGTTCCTCAGTCAGTCCGCAAAAGGAATGTAAGCCCCTCACAAATGGCTCATAAGCTACATTACTTCAGGACATTGAAAACATGGACTTTAAATCACAGTGAGGTTTGACTGCTCGCTTTTTGTTCTATGTCAGTTAAACTTTTGTATCTTCAGGCTAGCTATGTAGGAAATTAAGCATGTATCTGTTTTTCCCTCTAAAGGAAAGAAGGCATCGGTGGATTTTACAAAGGAATTGCCCCCAATTTGATTAGAGTGACTCCAGCCTGCTGTATTACCTTTGTGGTATATGAAAATGTCTCACATTTTTTACTTGACCTTAGAGAAAAGGAAAAGTAAGCTAAAAGAAGATAATTCCAGTACATCTGGCCATGGCAGCAACATGCTTCTTTGTGTTTGAGATGTAAAACTCAGAAGAATACTGCACAGCAACATAGCTCATAATCAAAATTGATGTATAATCATTAGAAGTCAAAGAATTCCTAAGTCTTCACAATGTTTTTCTGCTTTTTGCCTTCCTCATATGAATGGGACTTGGCTACCTCTGCCTGAAATGGCTGCCACCAACACAACGGTACCACTGACATCAAGGGGAGAGTTTCACAAATTTCTCCATTTCATTGTTCAAGTAGAAGCTGATTTGCAGCATTTGCTAAATGGATTAGATGAATGTGCTTCTTTTTCCGAACTTATTTGCCTGGATTGGCTTTAAAATCGACCTCTGTGCAATAGCAAGAAAATGGCTCCTTAAAAGATTGTCATTGCTGTTTCAAGGGTAAATTAAACTTTAAGGATTTGCTGGAAAAGGGGTAAATTAAACTTGAAGGATTTGCTTTAAGGTCATAATTCCAGACCATTCTAGAATTGGAAAATTTGGGTGAGAAAAAAATCCACTATAAATGTACTTTAGTTTTAGTTCAATTGGAATGCACTAACTAGAGAAATTTGAGATGTACTTCTCTTAATTTGAGAAATATCTGACATCTGTTGTCATTCCCTTGCTTATTTTTTTTCCAGAGGCTCTTCTATAATTTAAAATGTAATACTGGATCCAGTTATTATTTTTTGGCATAGGTACTTATATCGGTCCTTATTTAGCATGTTTGGCTATAAGTCACTTATTAGAGTTGCTAACAGATCACCTTATACAGAGACTGGAATGATTGGGATGTGTTTGTTGACAAACTGTATGGAAATGAGAAACTTCCTACTTCAGTTTTTGAATATATGGGTCCAAATCCCAAATAAAGGATTAATCTACATTGGTTGCTTATATTCAGGCTTAAATACAAATTACATTAAGGGCCATTATTGATTTTACTTTTATGAGTCATTGTAAATATCTATAAATAATATAAAGGCCTACCCCAAAAGGATATTTTTATTTATCATAAACATCTATGAATGCTGTTGCATTACATCTATTTGTGTAAATAAAACATTGTGGTTTTCAAAGCCATATTTAAATGGTTCTTTGAAAATAGGTCTATTTTTTATATTTTGAAAATGGCATTGTTTTAAAAATAAAGATGAAATAAGTACCTAATTGTATTAACTATAATCTCTTGTAACATGCAAGAAATGCTTTATAAATTAAATGTGATGTATTTTTTCATACTTCTGGATTGTACCATAATTCATATGAAATCCTGATATTAGTCCCTACATGAAAAGATAAGCTGCAGTTGACACTTGGAGTTATAGAAGTAGTGCCATTATTCCAATGCCTCCTATGTACACCAAAATTAATAAAATAATTCCTATCCTCTAAGAGCATACAAGCTTGCAGAATAAGTAACTAAGCAGTCAACTACAGTTCTAGATTAAGAACGTGCAAGAAGATTTTTACAAAGCCC
Organism: Tapirus indicus; assembly: GCA_031878705.1. Taxonomy (NCBI): domain Eukaryota; kingdom Metazoa; phylum Chordata; class Mammalia; order Perissodactyla; family Tapiridae; genus Tapirus; species Tapirus indicus. Next base: position 34,826,100 of record CM062935.1, read on the forward strand.
TGTAAAAGTTCTGAGAAAAGAGAACCCATGCTACTCATTCAACAACAAATAGTTACTGAGCTCCTGCTCTGTGTCAGGAATGTTACTAAGCATTGAGGGTATAGCAGAAAATAAGCCAGACAACATTTCTGCCTTCAGGGAATTTTCATTTTAGTGGGAGTGACAGAAAACATACAAATATATTCATAATATAACTTCAGGTATTACATGCTATAAATAAAACTAAAGCAGAGTTGGGAATAGTGTTGCTATGTTAAGTAGGAGGGTCAAGGTCAGGGAAAGTCTCAAGGGGTAATATTTGAAACATTTTGACATCAGTGAGGAAGCAAGCCACAGTGAGAGAGAAGAAACACATCCCAGGCAGAGAGAATATGAAATACAAAGACACTGAGGCAGGAATTAACTTGGCTAGAGGGGATGAGTGGCCAAAGAGGAGGTTGGAGAAGCGGCCGTTGCAGGGTGATGGGAAAGAGTGCAGGTTGGGGAGCCAGACTGGCTTCATATTCCAGCTTTCACATTTTCTGTTTGACCTCGGGCAAATCACTTCTCTCTCTGTCTCAAGTTTGCTCATCTGTAAAATGGTGTCTTAGATCAGTTCCTTTGTAGCAATGCCTGAGATTCTTGGGCAAGTGATTTATTGAGGGAGTGCTTTTAGGAGAAATCTGTAATGGAGTAAGAAAACGATATGGCGGGGAAGAAGAGGTGTCAGAAGTTCAGCCTCAGCCCGACCCTACAGGGCACCCTGCAGTATGGATTGGACCACAGAGGCTGTCCCGCTCAGAGGTAAGGGGCTGGGCTATTATGTTCCCACTTCAGACAGTCATTGCCCACCTGCGGTAGGAGAAGGGGGTGGAGGTGTGAGCTGTTAGCAGCCAACACCTGCAGCAGCTGGGCTATGGGTGCACCAGTGCTGTGAAAGGCTTCTGGGTGGATCAGCACCAGCATCTACACAAATGAGGATGTTAAATGTATGCAGCTCATAGGATTATTGATAGGATTAAATAGATTGATGCAAGTAAAGTGCTTAGCACTGTCCCTGGGCCTATAAACATTATCTGGGGCTAGATCTTATAGACCATGGTAAAGGGTTTAGACTAAGAGCTCCTTCGGTGGTTGTGTGGAGAAGCAAGAGACAGGCAAGAAGCAGGGATACTAGTTCGTAAGCTTTCACAGATATCTAGCCAAGAGCTGGTGGTAACGTGGACCTGCTTGATGGAGGTAGTTTATAGCTTGGGGGGAACTAGAGCAGGGTTCATGGAGGGGAAAACATTTAAGTGGAGCCTTGAAGGAAGAGAGTTGAAAAGGAACCTTGAGAGAGCCACAGAAGAAAGCACAGGTGTTATGTCTTGAGTGGTGAGTGTGGTAATGAAAGGAAGAAATAGAAAGCTGAAAGATTGGGACCAGAAAATGAGAATTCTCAGAGCCTTACTAAACATGTTTGGGTTTTATTTGGTGGATAAAAGAGAAGTGAGAGTCATTAACAGGACAGAGAGACGTGGCTACATCTTAGGGGTAACAGGAAGACCAATCAGGTAAGAGGAGCAAACTCAAAAAGAAGGGGTTATCAACCATGTAAATATTTCAGTAGGATGAAGATTAATGCCAATGATAACTTTAAGCAGATTCAAGTTATAGGCGCTGAAGACAGATTGCAGGCAGCTAAGCAGGCTGGGCAAATTGCAAGTATTCATTTCACAGTAGGCTCTTAGATTTCAGCAGATGAAGGAAAGGTAAAGAACTTTGGAAAAAAGTACTGGGAGTCTAGGAAGGAGTGGAAGTGGGGGAGGTTGGCAAAGGGAAAACCAGAACATGATTGTAGGGAGAATGCTTGAAGATTAAGATACCAGCCCCCCGCCCCCCCCCAAAAAAAATCTTGCTGGAAAAGGAATGTATGGTAGAATGTGATCCAAGAAAAGGATGGGTGCCATGCCCTGTGAAAAGAAGGCTATTATGTTTCAATAGGTGCTTTTGTGGTCTGGCAATTTTAGAAAGTCATGTTTTTTAAACACCACACTAAAAAAGAGATATCAACTAGAAAGTCTGTTTGAGTTCATGCGTCATCAGAGGGAGGATTTTCTTTTGAATGTGGACACTTTACTGAATATAAAATCCTCCAGATAAAGTATGTAATACCACTTTCAAAGCAAGGTCTCTTTAGTGACTATAAAATTACCTATAGAAATAAAATACTGTGAAATGATTTATTTAATCTTTATGTCTGTTTTCTAAAAAATTGTTAGGTGACATGCAGAAAATATGTGAAGTTTTGGGTTACTCAAGGTCTTAAGCTTCTTTCTGAGTAAATAGGAAATAGACTCTGGAAGTACCTGTAATGAATACCTGTTATTGGCTGCCCAGCATCTATTTCTCTTCCTTCTTGGAGTAATAGCCTGAACTTCTTTTCAGAACCTACCCCTCCCTCCATTCTCACCTTTATGATTTAGGTAGAATGGGCCTCACCTGCCCCAGAGGAGGGCCCCGATGAGCAGAGCCAATCTGAATGTGCCACCTCTGTTCATAGTGAAAGGTTTGGAATTGGCACAATTACCTAAGCTGGTCCAATCAGAGTGACTCTTAAAGACATTTTTTTCTGAGTGTACTGACATACATTCTCTCTTTGCTGTTTCATGAATGAAGATTCATGTAATTCTCAGTGCTCCTCAAAGTCAGTTTAAGATCATGTGTTGAGGGGAGTGAGTTTGTCCAAAATGGAGTCAACATCAAGGAAATGATGATAAAAAATTGAAAGAAACTAGATCCTAAATCATATTATCTGACATTCTGGATCAATTCTCACCCCTAGCAACATGGACCTCTGTAGTTTTCGATTGAGTCAACCTATAAATTTCCTTTATTTTTTAAGACATTCTCAGTTGAGTTTTTCTATTACTTGCTGCAACTGAAAACTTCCTAGTTGACACAGAATCTGTATAGAACCTAAAGTCTATATGTCACTTTCCCATCAACTGTCATGATGTTGGTGAACTCTCGTTTCTATGGATATTGATGTCACCTTTATGAAAAGTGAGATTATCCAACTCACCATGAAAAGCATAAAAGAAGAAGGTTGACCAGTAAACTTAGAAAAATAACTAAAATCTGCTTATGGTAGAAGGCCCACTGTACAAAAGTTGGATGATTTGAAAGTTGTTCCTAGTATATTTTCTGACATCAAATATTACAGGATTGTGTGTTTATATTTTTCATATATATTAATTATGACATTAGGCTTATTCCACTCAAGACTAGAAAGTGATGAAACCAATTAACACTCAACATGTCAAAAGGCAACAAGCTGCTTATGCTAACAATTCACATTAACCTCTTTCCCACCCAGGTTCTAAACTAATTCAGAAAGAGACAAAATAGACAAGAGGTAAGTGGGGCAGGAAATATGATCTTTATTAATGATAAGGCTGAAATTAGAGAATGAGGTTTATATCTGTGTAAAAGTGGACTTCCTTATACCAAGCCCCAGAATCATTCAGATATACATACCCATCCAGCCACAGACAACACTGGACCAAGACTACTTTACAGCCTGCCCTTGTAGAACTTGTGGCAAGGAGGAATGGGGCAGAAGGTGTGCTCTCTGTGAGCAGTTTATTCCCAAAGAGAGATGAGAGAAAGTGCTCCTCATGCTCACTTCCTTGTCTTAAGCGCATCAATCAAGTAATCACACCTCTATCAATCTAGGTCCAACAAGGAGACAGAACACACAGTAAATTTGGCCAGAAGAAGCTTAAAGAATTGTTCAGCTAGGATAGAGTATGTTAAGAGAACTCTAGACAGTACCCTGTGGCTGAGGGAGAGTATCCAAGGAAGGACGAGCTTGGAAGAGGGTCCCCTCTGGCATTCAGACTTCGTTGGAGAGGGTGCGGTTGCAGATCACTAGGTGGTGAGAAAGTGCTGGTTTGCCTGGGCCAAAGCAGGTTTAGAATCATGTGATAAACAGGAAATGATGCTCTGGGACACAGGCAAACCAAGGCTGGTGAACAGGTTGCAAAGGGAGTTAATACGTTTCTACAGGTGCAAAGCCAGGAGCAGACCTTGTCCACATTGGAAAGGCCTCAGGAACAACCCTGTAGGGGGAAGGCAAGCTGAGACGGGTGGGTGGGCATGCTGGGGAGTCGGGCACTGCTACAAGCATGAGGCCAGGAGCATGTGGTGTCCCTCTCAAGAAGACTGCAGGAGTGTGATCCCAGGCCTTCTGGGCTGGGGCTGTGAGGCTATTGAAGGACCATGCATTCTGGGTGTGCAGCTGGAGCAAAGCACCACCACATGTCCACACACACACATAAACACACACACACCACTGACAGACCATGCAGCAGAAGCAAGAGAAAGGAAATTTCAGTACACCAACACCAGGAAGAGAAGCTTCTTTCCTTCCGCAATGTCTCTCCAGTATCCTCTACTTAATATGTTCATGCTAAAGGAGAAATGCTTCGAGTCCAGTGCATCATTGCAGAGCAGGTACTGAAGAATGAATTTGAGAAGCAATAAACTGGTAAGTGGCTCAGTCGACCCCTTTGACTACTCAGCTTCCATATGCACCCTTCTACAACGTTTGAATTCCTGCATAACAACAAAGCAATTGTGTATATTTTAGCCTAGCAAGATGCAGCTCTCCTTCTGATAAGTGAAGTTCTTGCCCTTCTTCCAGATGAGAAGACACAAAGTCATTTAATCCTTTCCTGGCTATATTAATCGCTCCTCAAATTCAGTCATGGTCCCACTGAGTATTCTGTTAACTAAAGACTTCATTGTAAAGTTGACCTCCACCAACTTTTATATAAAATAAAAATGGGAAGAGGAGGAAAGAAGAAAAGGGTTAGCATACATAAATAAACACATGCATATAACAAAGAGAAAATATGCAAAGCTACCACAGTCCTGGTTTCTGTAATTTGTTACAATTCTTATTGACATCTATAGCTTCCACCTTCACCTACCCATTCCATATTTTCTTTGCCCGCATCCAGAACCCACAGCTCTGAGTTCTTTACCTAGTGGAATGATCCAAACCTTTCTTCCCGAAGCACTTGAATCTTCAATCATCCTGCCTTCTTGTGGTTCCTGTAGTTTTCCATTAACCTTTACTGTTGGCGTGGAAGTACTAAGATGAACCTCAGAAGATCTCCTGGGTCCCGGACATAGTCCTCCCTGCTTTCACTGTAGCAGCAACCAATTTCCCTTGGTAATTGGAATCAATCACTACAGCTAATAGATTAACCTTCTGTTTTTTACCTGTTGGTTCAATGATATAAGGAGTGCAAAATGGCAAGGTGGCAGTCTGTGGTAGGCAGAATTCTAAGATGGGCCCGTGATTCCTGCTCCCTGGGGTACACACTCTGTATAATTTCCCCTTGAGCATTGTTGGGGCCTGTAAATATAATTGGATATCACCTTCATGATTGTGTTATATGGCAAAAGGAATTTTGCAAGTATAATTAGGGTCCCTAATCGGTTGACTATAATCCAAAGAGAGATTAGCCTGGGTGGGTCCAACCTACCTAATCAGGCAAGTCTTTAAAAGCAGAAGAGTTGTCTTGCTGATCTGGAAGAAAAACAGCCATGTTGTGAGAAGAGGGGCCATGTAGCAAGGACCTGAGAGCAATCTCTAGGAGCTGACAGCAAGAAAACAGGGACTTTAATACACAGCTGCAAGGAATCAAATTCAGCTAATAACCATATGAGCTTAGAAGAGGACCCAGAGCCTCAGATGAGATCACAGCCCCAGCCAACACTTTGATTTCAGTCCGGTGATAACCTGAGCAGAGAATGCAGCTAACCTGTACCTAGACCCTTGACTCACAGAAATCATGAGATAAATAAATTTGTGTTGTTTTAAGCCACTAAATTTGTGGTAATTTGTTATACAGCCAATAGAAGAATAATACACAGTCTCATCTTCCAATTCAGTAGAACCATCGTTGTGTCCCCTGGTGGAAGCATTCCCCTCTTGGGTACTAAGATCTCCAAACCAGCAGAGCTCAAAGTTGCCAGGAGAGGAAGCAAAAAGTCTGTCAATGGGTTATTAGGTTTAATAGCGAGAGAAGCCACTCCCACTTCTACCCCACTTGTATCCTGGCTACAGGACAGATAACACCATATAATGCTTTCTGATCCAAAACATATACTGCACCCTGTAAGACAGAACCTCATTCTTTCAGGATGCTGTCTACCAGTTAGTACCATAATGAGTCCTCAATAAGGCATTTCACCTTTCATTTCGGCCAGCCACCTCCAGATGATGGGGTATTTGGTAAAACCAGTTAAGTTCATGGAGTGAGCCCCATTGCTGCACTTCTTTGCTGTGAAATGAAGTTTCTTGATCAGAAGCAATGCTGTGTAGAATGCCATGACAGTGGATAAGGCATTCTGTGAGTCCATGGATGGTAGTGCTGGCAGAAGCATTATGGTCAGGGAATGCAAATCTGTATCCAGAATATATGTCTATTTCTGTGAGAATGAACCTCTGCCCCTCTGCGATAAGAGAGGTCTAATGTATCAGCCTGCCACTAGGTGGCTGGTTTGTCCCCCCAGGGAATGGTGCCATATTAGGGACTCAATGTTGGTCTCTACTCAGCAGTAGCACTAGCCAGGCCAACCTTAGTAAGGGAAATTCCATGTTGTTGAATCCATACATAACCTCCATCCTTGCCACCATGGCCCCTTTGTTCATGGGTCCATTGAACTAGCACTGGAGTGGCTGGGAAAGGAAGCTGACTGGCAACCACAGCATGGCATTTTGTCTACCTCATTATTAAAAGCCTCCTCTGCAGTGGATGCCCTTTGGTAGGCATTCACATGAGCATAAATATCTTCAGTCTGTGCCAATTCAAAGAGGTCTTAACTAATATTCTTGTCCCCACCCAAAATGTCCTTAATCCCAGGCCCCATTTGTCAAAATTTTTACCCATCTTGGTTAACTTCTACCTATCTTCAACATTATTTCATCTAGATGTCCCCCCACCTACTTTTCCTTTCCAGATTATTTTGAAGCAAATTCCAGATATCATATCACTTTATCTTAAATATTTCATTATCTCTTGTAGGGGAGGAAGACAAATCCTCTACCCTCTGGGTCCTTCTGGCTGGGCTATGAATTAAATTGACATGAGACAGAATAATAGGAGAAAATCAAAGCTTTATCACATGTATACATGGGAGACACTCAGGAAAACTGAGCAACTCACCAAAATGGCTGAGCTGCCAGTTTAAATATCATCTTTAGCTAAAGACAAAGGAGGAGGTTGGGGGTGGGGCAAGTCAGTTATAGGAGATTACCAGAAAAGCACAGTAAACAAGAGTAAGGTTATTATGCAGATTTAACTCCTTGCCTTCTGCACTGATAAGAGTTTCTAGAGATAAGGTCATCCCCCCTCCTTCCTGGTACAGAGAGGGAGATACCTTTACAGATGGAGATTTCCCATAGAAATGTAGAGGTCTCTTACAAAGGCTAAATTCTACTTTTCAGAGCTTCTGCCATGTCTGCAGTTTTTAAAAGTAACCAGCCCAAAATAATCCTCATGCCAAAGAGACACATTTTGGGGTGGCAAATTCTGATCCCCCACACTCTAAAAGATAAGCACTATTTAAAAATAACCATAATACCATTATCATACCTAAAAAATGTGATTATTTAATATCAAATATCCAATCAATGTTCAAATGTCCTCAACTATCTCAAGCATCCAAATAAAGTCCAAACATTGAAATGTGTTGATGGGGCTGGCCTGGTGGCATAGTGGTTAAGTTCACACACTCCACTTCAGCAGTCCGGGGTTCATGGATTCAGATTCCAGGCATGGACCTACACACTACTCATCCGCCACACTGTGGCAGCATCCCACACTCAAAATAGAGGAAGCCTGGCATAGATATTAGCTCAGGGAAAATCTTCCTCAAGCTGAAAGAAGATTGGCAACTGATGTTAGCTCAGAGCCAATCTTCCTCACCAAAAAAAAAGAGGAGTTGGTGTCAAGATGGCAGCATAGACAGACTCTGAACTCACCTCCTCCCATGGACACAACAAATTTACAACTACTCTTGGAACAATTACCCCTAAAAACTAGATAAAAAGAACCCCTGCAACAAGGGACAGTGCTGATGAAGGTGGAAGAGGCAGAAATTCCTTTCTGGAGAGAAAAAACGCCACCTTTGCAAGCCACAGTGGTTCATGGCTGGCCAGGAGCAATCTTAAGGCACACAGCCTTCCCTGGAAGAGTGGAGGATCTGAGAAGGGGAATGTTACCGCTATAAGCAGCTTTTGGACTCAGCACAACTGAGATGAGTGTCATAATATCTGGTTTTGCTAGCTGCTAACAACAACAGGGAATACCCCCAGAAAAGCTATTGGAAATAAGGGGGGGAAAGCCAGCTCTTAAAGGGCCCATGCACAAATTCACCCATTTTGGAAAGCAACCTAAAATCACCAGAAAGGAAGGTGCACCGTCCTTTGGTGAAAAGAGACTCACCTGATAGGCTCTGGGTACATCTCAGTGAGAGGTGAGACCTCTCCAGGGACTGAGACATTGGTGGCAGCCATTATTGTGATCTAGTACAAGTGTGCTGACACAGATGCTGGCAGATGCCATTGGAGTTCTTCCCCTGGCCTGTTAGCCCAGGTCTGCCCCACCCACTAGAGCACTGATTTAATCCAGCTCAGCCAGGGTAGGCAGCCCCTGCTAGCGACTGGCCCACCCAACAGCAAGCCCTCAGGCAACTTGTGGGCCTGCATAGGCTGGTTGCTTGGATCACCTGCAGCCAAGTGAGTGGGTCCACCTCTGCAGGGCAGGGCATGTGTGAGGAGCAGGTGGAGTGTGTTGTGCATTGGTGGAGTGTGTGTGGCCTCTGCAGTGGGTGACCCCCACTTCAGGGGGTCGGTGTTTGTGCAGGTGGCAGGACTGTGTCAACAGTGTGTGTGGCCCTGCGGGCATTGGGGCTTCTCAGCTACAGAAGACTTGTGATTCTCAAACAGCCATATGCGGATCAGCCCCACCTTCCAAAGCCTGAAAAATTTGGATGCTCCCATGCCTGGGGCCAGCCCCACTCAGCTGCAATCCTGAGAGACATGACAAGAGCCTTGCAGGCCAGAGGCCTACAGCAATTGTAAGCCCCTGAGCCTAGCAACCAGCCATGCTAGAGGCCTACTCACTTAACAGAAAAACTGCAAAAGGAATGTGCTATTAGACCTTGCAGCCAACTGTACTGGGGCTCCCCACACCTGATAAAGAGACTGAAGGGTCTGTAGCAGGCACACACAGCTGAGCATTACTATCAGCTAGCCAGGAGGACAGCCTAGCCTCCCTGGGCATCTGCAGCAAGAGCAACCCTGCCACAACAGAAGGACACATGTAGCCCACACAGGGGTCACTCCTGGAACATTTGGAACTGATGACAAGAGGGAAGAACACTGCTGGGCCTCATAAGGCATCTCTTACATAAGGCCACCTCTCCAAGATCAAGGGACATAGCTGACCTAATACATAGCTATAAGCACAGAGAAAGGCAAAATGAGGAGGCAAAGGAATATGTTCCAAGTAAGGGAATAAGACAAAACCCCAGAAAAAGAACTAAATGAAACAGAAATAAACAATCTATCTGACAAAGAGTTCAAACAAAAAGTCATAAGGATGCTCACTGATCTTGGGAGAAGAATGGATGAACTCAGTGAGAACATCAACAAAGAACTGGAAAATATAAAAAAGAACCAATTGGAAATGAAGAATATGATACCAGAAATGAAAAACTCACTAGGGGGACTCAATAGCAGAGTAGATGATACAGAACAGATCAGTGAGCTGGATGAAAGACTAGAGGATATCACCCAAGCTGAACAGATAAAAGAAAATAGAATTTAAAAGAACAAAAACAGTCTAAGGGACCTCTGGGACAATATCACTGTAACCATCTGCTCCTGGAATTTTTTGGGGGGGGATGGTTTTTGATTACTGTTTCAATCATCTTACTGATGATTGGTCTATTCAAAGTCTTTATTTCTACTTGATTCAGTTTTGGAAGCCTGTCTGATTCTAAGAATTTATCCATTTCTTCTAGATTATCCAATTTGTTGATGTATAGCTTTCCATAGTATTATCTTATAATCTTTTGTATTTCTGAGGTGTCTGTTGTAATTTCTCCTCTTTCATTTCTGATTTTATTTATATGAGCCTTCTCTCTTTTTCCTTGGTGAGTCTAGCTAAAGGTTTGCCAATTTTGTTATTTAAATATTATTATTTTGTTTGTCTTCTCAAAGAACCAGCTCTTAGTTTCATTGATTTTTAAAGTAGTAATTTAAAATATTATTGTGGCACTTTGATGGTCCTAATACAGCTCATATCATCAACCTAGGCTTATATTAGCACATCTGTTATTATTTAAATTAGCTTACAGTGGATTTAGAGATCTAGGGAGCTAAAACCTAATTTTACACTATTACCAAGATGACTGTGAATCAGAGGTCACTAGTGAAGTCAGCATCAGTCAGGGAGACAACTTACTTCTTAGCTGTATCTCTTAGGCTTGGTCATGCAGTGGCCAAGAGTCTTACTGCTTTTTCAATGATATTAGGAGACTAGAATTACAGAATGAGTGGATGCTAGACACACTTGTTCATGTGTTATAATTTCTTCATTTCTTTCAATTTACATCAAGCAGAGATGGAAATACTCATTTGTGTGTATGTGTCTCAATTGGTCAATATATAAGAAAAACAGAAGACTTGCCACGTTAGATCAATTCCATCTCTGTTGAGCCTAAAATATTGTCTTTAACGATGATATCTTTGAATGATTCATTGGAACACAGAGTTATCCTTCATAATGCTAGTCTCAAAATGTAAGAGGTATATGGCCCCACCCCCAATTGCTACCATTTCTTACAAGGCGTTACCTTTTAAAATCTTTATTTTTATGTTTTTCATCGCATTTTTGAGGGAGGAGTATATGTGTTTTGTGATTAGAAACTTATTCTTACTTGAAAACCCAAGATCCATCTGTAAATAGGGAGAATCTTGCTGAAAATTATCATGCAGTGGGATATAGCTGTATTTACTGTAATAAAAAAGAAATGTGTTGATATGATATTATTTGATCCATAGATTTTTTTCTCTCTTCCTCTTCTCTTGCAATTTACTTGTTGAAGAAACCAAGTTGGCTTTCAAATTTCCCAGTCTTGACTTGTTGATTATAATCCTGTCATGTCAATTAACACGTTCTTCTATCCCCTGTATCTCTGTAAATTTAATGGTTATATCTGGAGGCTAAATCAGCTCCAAGTTTGATTGTTTCTTGGAAAAACTACTTCTTGGGTGGTGTTATGTACTTTCATTAGTCTGGTCTGTCTTTTTGGAATGTTATCAGCCATTGATGATCATTGCTAGATTGCTTAATACATGAGGGGTTGAAAAAGGGTGATATTCTAATTCTATCACTTTTTCTCCATTTGTTATCTATACTAATATATGACTATAAAATACAGACATGCACATACACACACACTCTTCTATAAAGAGAAATTTCCATTTATCAACAATTTGGCTTCCCAGAAATACAGTTCATATAAAGAATGCAGAACAAGTGCTTGGTTTTTTCTACTTACCAGTTTTCAAAGTAACAGGTTGTTGGCATCCTTTAAGTTGACCAATGAATTTTATTTTAATATCATTATGAACTCATGCATTTAAATATATTGGATGTGTTTCAAACCATTCCAGTTATTATCTTTATTGGTGCTTAAATCTCATCATCTTTGCCAGTGGAAACCAATTCAAATTGGCTCTTGGATCCTCTTGAGTCGTCTTTCACAGTTGCCTTCTTTTCCAATATGCCAAGATGTTGCAGGCTCATATTGTACATGTCCTGCCTCAGGGCTGAAATCACCCATTTCTACAAAGAGCCTTAGTTCCTTTTAGTAGGAAATGGTATGTAGAGGTCATAATCTGGGCATTACTAGGTTGGTCACTGTTTCTAGGCCTTCACAGTAAACAGAGCTAGAAAATTATGCTGTTATTGTTTTGTAGCTTTATTTAAGATAAAGTACTTTATGAGTTCATACTGATATTTCCAATTCAAGCCCAGGATTTACTTTATCAGTCTTATATCTGTATTTCCTTCATCACGAATTCTTTCTGATCACTTCAGCCAGAAGTGATAGATCTTCCTTTGAATTACACCACCCCCTTCAATAACTTTTATGGCAATCAACATATTAATCTTTGATTTATTGTTATTTTTGTATATATCTTAGCCTCCTTACCAAATGCAATTCAGTAGGCCAGAGTCCACGTCTTTTTACTCTTTGTTAAATAAAGATAAAACTCCTAAAGTGCTAGTGTATTTCCTGACACAAAAAATACCCCTTTGTCTTTGTATTCCTCAAAATATGGAACAGTACTATACATGTACTAAAATTTAATATGACTGTTAAATGGATAAACACAAAATTTGGTTTGTACTCAACTTCTCAGATACAAAGTACTAGAAACTCTAATTTTAGTGGCAATTACGTTAAAGATATTAAAGTTGTTTGAAATAAGTTTTATTTCACAGATATAAAACAATTCTGTACATTTACAACTTGTACAAAGACTAGTAGCTTTTATATTTTAAAAATTGCTATACTAAGAGAACAGGAAAAAAAATAAAGACCACAATGATATTCCAAATTATAGGTTCAGGGAATGGGAATATGAAGAAAGTATTCTAATCAACTACAAAATCCTGAAACCATTTTTGATTGAAGGAGAATGAATAATACTGGATTTAAATACAGTGTGAAATCACACTTTGGTCTGTAAACACTTTAGCTTTGTTTTTCATTCAGATGTACACATAAAAATTATATAAAATGTCACTAAAATGAACCATTCAAAGGTATAATAAAAAAGAGGTAGGGAATGAAAATGAAAGAATTTATTTTGGTAGTTCTTCAATAATGATTCGAGACACTGAATTCCACCCAGTAGAGGCATCTCCTTTTGGGTAATCCGAACAAGTACCAACCCAGATAGCAATATCCACTAATCCGGCACCAATTCCTTCACAAAGTCCTTCCACTGCAAAACAAAGATGAAAGTTACATCTCTCTTTAGAACAAAGAGCAAAAACCTTTAGCTAAATTTTATTGCTTTAGCAAGCTGGATTATAAATCCATTTAATGTACAGTGATTTAAAAATCCTAATACTTGATAAGGGTTTCATAAAGATAAGTTCTCTTTTTCTGAGTTAGTACAGAAATATTTTTAAAAGAGGTACAGACAATCCCCAACTTTCAATGGTTTGACTTACGATTTTTTGACTTTACAACAGTGGAAAACAAAACGCATTCAGCAGAAACTATAGTTCGAGTTTTGAATTTTGATTCTTTCCTGGGCTAGCGATATGTGGTAGGAAGCTCTCTTGTGATGCTGGGCAGTGGCAGTGAGCTGCAGCTTCCCATCAGCCATGCGGTCATGAGGGTCAACAGCTGATACACTGACAGCCATTCTGCACCCACACAACCATTCTGTTTCTCACTTTCAGTACAGTATTCAATAAATTACATGAGATATTCAACACTTTATTATAAAATAGGCTTTGTGTTAGATGATTTTGCCCGCCTGTAGGCTAATGAAAGTGTTCTGAGAACATTTAAGGTAGGCTAGACTAAGCTATGATGTTCGGTAGATTAGGTGTGTTAAATGCATTTTTGACATAGCATATTCTCAATTTATGATGGGTTTATCAGGACGTATCCGTATACATATCCATTCTATGATATAAGCTTAACAGGCAGTTTTCTTACAGGTTTCCACCATAAAACCAGAATTCGTTTAGTTACAGAAATAACCTAAAACAAAAAGCAAGTTATTTGACTAAAAAAAGGAAGCCTACACTTTTAGAAGCCAAGACTTTGATTTGATATGCAAGTCTTTTTTAGAGAAAGCCCTTTCTAACACTTACCTGCACATTTGATGGTATTCAAGTAGAAGCAAAGACTTTTATAACATTAAATGAAATTCTAGCATAATCATTATGCCAGTCCTTTAATGTGGGAATCCCATGTTACACAGAATTTCTTCACAGTGAAAAAACAAACAAAGCCCTGCTTTTCCTCTGTGTTCTTATGCTTTATAAATATACACCTTTTCTCAAGTCCTCTGGACTTGCACATACTAATATACAACTTGCATTCCATTTTACCAAGGTTCCTCTCCTATATTTAAAAAAAAATTCCCCCACTGGTCATTTTAACAGGCAAAAAGATGTGGCCCCTTGGATGTGTAAGGGGAAAAAGGAACCACAGGTTGGCTTTAAGAAAATGAGTGCTGACATATATAAGTAGCGTAGGGATGACGTCATGTGACTGGTCGGGTTTCCTATTTGGTTGGGGTTAGCGCATTCCCGCAGAGCTTCGGGGAGGCGGGCCTGAAGCACTCTGCTTCCCTTAGCTGTCCATTAGTGAATCTAAGGCAAGTCCCTCAGAATTCAGGGATCTGGCTCTGGTTCAGGCCCCTTTCGAAGTTGGGAGAACTAAGCAGTGTGCCCATAATCCCATTTAATCTAGTATTCTCAGTACCACACCAGGTGAGAATGCCCAGAAATACTCATGTTTTCTGAGGTCTTGACATCCATGGCCTAGAAACTTATTCACTTCACCCTATAGGAAGTCAGATAAGCTTGGTTCTAGCATCAGCCTCACACAGGGAGAGTCAAATGGTCACATCATGGTCTTTAACAAATATGAAATAGTCTTTTGAATGAATGAGCATTTTTGCTGCAATAAGGTAGTATTGCAACTTATTAAGTACCTAATATATGTTGGATTAGAGGTTCTCAATCTGTTTTCCTCCCAGACCCAGGTAACAAGACAGTCAAATGTCTGTCAAACTCCCATGGGCATATCCAAGGCTTTAAGTCATTCTCTGATGTGCTACCTATAAGTGCATCCCCCTTCCTTTCCCTCGAGAAAGAGTATCAGTGTATAAGAGAAAATGCTTTAATTAGAGAGGTAACCTTTAATTCATCTTAATACAAAAACTGTTATGAATAACAAATTACTTCTGACATTCTACCCAACTTTCAAGTTTTCAAACCATGGTTAGGAAATGCTCTGTTGAATAATTTATAAAGTACATGCACGTATAGGTCACAGTTCCTGAGCTTTAGAAGGGCTTCCATTAGAGCAAGATGTTAACACACACACACCATAAAGATAATATAAGAGAAAGTAAGTTGCTTGTATCAACTACTGTCTAAACATACATCACTTCCTAATCAAATTTTGTATTTTATATCTAGATTTTTCTTATTTTGGAGACTGCTTCTCATATGGAAAGCACATCTTCCTTTCCAGCACATGTATCTGAGGACTTAGTGAAAAGGCTTTTTAATTTGATGAAAGAGAGGGCTGGGGAGACAAGAGGACAGGGCTCTGGTCTCTGCTCTCCTGAACGCTGATTCCACTGTTCTGGGTGAGACACTTTATTTCCCTGGGCCTCTCTATGTGCAGAGAGGAGGGGTTAAAATAGCTTCTTTATATCTTGAGGATGTTGTGGGGATTTGAGGAAGACAGTGGAAAGGATGCCCTTGATTTCTTAGGGATAAATGTGCTATATTGGTTTTTCAGGTTCAGAATCTGACTTGGTTTCCTAAAGAATGCTGAAATGTAATTTCCTCTGGTTAACAGGGGGCATCTCATCTCTCCCCTCTGCCATTTTTAAGCACAAGATTAGTGAGAAATCCCTTCAAGAAATCAGGGGAATGAAGCCAGTGATAGACCTTGTGATTCTCCCAGCATATGCTGTCATGTGTGTCACCCCCACAGCAACTCAAGAAACCAAAATGGCTGGCAGCCAAGTATTGATAGCGGTGTCTCTGGGTTATGACACTCATAGGGAGTTTGTTTCCCTTCTACTTTTTCGTGTCTTCTAAACTTGTTTTAATGAACCTTAAAACAGAACAAAGCAAACCAGTATTTCTTTTTCTTACAGCTTAAGTGACCACTGGTTTAACTGAATATTTTTTCTCTCCTACTAGGTAGAAACAAACAGAGAATGCAGGAACAATATAGAAATTTTCTCTTCTACAAATTCAGCGGACTGTATCTACTCTTTTAAAGGACAAGGCAGAGAAAACAGTCTCCTTATCAGTCTAAGCTAGTGGTTTTCAACCTTGGCTGAACATTAGATTTTGGAAGTACCAGTGCCTGGGCTGCCCAGATCCACTAGGTAAGACTCCCTGGAGGGGTGGTACCCAGGCACGGGGATTTTTTAAAGTTCCCCAGGTGAGCCCAACATGTAGCCAAGGTTGAAAACCGCTGCTCTGAGGCATTATTGGCTGTTTTGCCATTTCCTCTAACTCGGTGATTTTCAAACTTGGGGATCTTTTAAAAAACGTAAATGCTGGGGTCTTACCCCCTGAGATTCTGATTCAGTTGGTCAGAGATGGGACCCAGACATCCACATTTTTTTTTAAAGATCCATCAGAAATTCTGAAGTGCAGACAGGATGGGGAATTATGCACAGAAAACTCGCTATGACCCGACGGGATAGTGGACTCAAAACTAATCCCGGGTCTCTAAAGATGTGAGGCGCATTCTGCAAAGCCACTGTTCCACGTACCAGAAGAAGTGCGATGAATATTAATTGTTGAATTCAGTTCAGGGCTTCCTTGGTCCAAATAAATTATGGCTTCAATGGGAAGAGGTCCTGAACATTCAGCTCCATTGAACGTGAAATACCAACGCTGACAGCATGCGCTTCTGCATTTTAACCGAAGTGAGCCACTGAACAAAACTCTTAGAGCACTGTTGGAACGCATCTTTGTAAACGTACACTCCTATCACAACACAGGAACAGGGTTTAATTAGCATTTTCAATTTTAATTAAAAAGATGCTTTCAAATTGTATTGTGAGTTTTATTTAACTATGCTTTTCCCCAAAACCGCATTTAAAAAGCTTAACTTTTACAGAGGGAGGAAGATTCTCTGCAAGATAGATAAGAGACTCTGATATTAGGAACTCTAAGAAAATCAAATTATAGCATTCTTAGAATTATTCACCCCACTGAAGGAATCTTTCAGTTTTACCAAAAACAGCCAGTTTTCAGTATTTTAGACCAAACTAACCTATTTACTTACTTTTTTTTTCCATTCCAAAAATATTTTCTGAGTCCTTTGTGCTGGATGCTACAGATATGGCAGTAAACAAAACAGAATCCCTGCCCCATGAAACTTACATCCTAGACTAGCACTGTCCATATACATTTACTCTTGACCTGTTTCTTTTTGAGCAACAGCAAACAGTATCGGGGGTAAAGCATAGGTGGGGTTTTTAGTGTGCACCTATATAACACAATTATAAGACCCGGGGTTTTTTTCTCTAACTGGTCCGCAAAATTTGTCTGTCTATTGGCTCACGGTCCTACTATCTTTTACTTGCATAAGGCTCCCAAATCCATTCTGACCACTCCTAAATGAACTTAAAAACATATTAATAATTCACAGTCCACAGAGATAGCTTTTAGAGGGAACTCAGCAACTTTTGATGAACTACAAAAAAGCAACTAGTCTCTCAATGTCAAATGTTTAAAGAAGGAGGAAATATTTTAACAATTTAATAATTTATTGTGGATATGGAACCATGTACAGAATTGGTCAACAAAAGAAGAAAGGCTTAGAAACAGCACCAACTTCTTCAACTCTATGCCATCCCAGTGGACTTGCCAGTTACTTTTGAAGCAAACATTAATCAAAGTGACTGAATCATTAATCAAAATGCATTGCCAGACAGGCTATTTTAAGCAATTTTTCCCCCTAAATGTTGCAGAATAATTTAAAATGGTCACTGGAGTACATTTCTGGTCCATTCTACTTCTCTTAAGCTTAGCAATCTTAAGCTGGGCCTGCAACCCAGAATAAGGACAAATACCAATGGACTTCCCACTTCTAGGTAATTCCTGTCATGTGATAATTTCTTGAAAATTTCCTCCCACCTTTATGTCTGGAGCCACAGCAGAATTTCTTAGACTAATTTAAATTCAAATTCACTGTAGAACAAGATTGGAATGTTGTTTACTGTCCAACACAGACACCTATGCTCTCCCTTTCTGTTTGCATTTTTGTGTGTGTATGTGTGTGTGTGTGTGAGGAAGATTAGCCCTGAGCTAACATCTGTTGCCAATCCTTCTCTTTTTGATGAGGAAGATTGGCCCTGGGCTAACATCCGTGCCCATCTTCCTCTACTTTATATGGGACACCGCCACAGCATGGCTTGACAAGCAGTGTGTCAGTCCCTGCCCGGGATCCGAACCTGCGAACCCTGGGCCACTGAAGTAGAGCCTGCAAACTCAACTGCTACGCCACCGGGCCAGCCCCATTGTTTGCAATTTTTTAAAAAGAGTAAGTTATTTTTAGGTATTATTAAGGTTAAAATAATATGGTAATTTATTTGTCTTAGAAATACCTTTATAAAAATTAACTCTGAAATGTTACCAATTTTTTCATTAATTTTAAGTTAAAAGTCACATGGCACCTACTCCTTAATTTTTTAAAAAGTCTTTTAGTAAAAATAAAATGAAATAAAATCTCATCTAAAATTAACACTCAACTATGCAAACGCTTAAGTTTTGCTTCAACTTTAAAATAATTCAGATTTTACTCACCGCAATTTTCCCAAGATCTATGCCATAATTCAGAGAACTCCACGAACACTGCTTGTAGTTAGGTGTCCAGGACTCCTCAAAGCTTTCCCTCAGGCATTCCCCCTTTTCTCCTTTGAATCCATCCCGACCTGGGATCCCAGGGGTACCAGGAATGCCATTGGCCCCAGGGCTCCCGTCTCGCCCAGGCACCCCTGCAGGCCCTTGTAAGCACATTCCATTATACTACAGCAGAAAAAGGAAAGGGGGAAAAATCTCTCACCACTTAAGATTCAAAGACTCAGTCTAATTAGAATTGCGTTTATTTTGAGCTCTTAGAGTCAAGAGTCCCTTCATACCACTTGCCCATGTTCTAGATAAGTTATAGAGAATTGATTTTAAAGTTACTTCTAAAATATTGAGATTTCTTTCCTATTCTTTGTATTGCACAGACTTTACACACACACATACACACAAATCAAAGAAGACAAATGTTTTAATTTGTCTGCTTATTTCTACTGCCCATTAAAAGCATATGCAACTTTTAAGTAGTTTTATTCCAAGGTGGACATAATTTGATGTGCTGCTTTTTTCTTCTAACCCTGTATGTTGTAAACGGACTTGGATTTCAGAATTATACTTTTACAATTTTATGCAGACATTGCACTATTTTGGGTTACTTCTATTTTTTCTATCAGTGTTATTGAAATGAAAATCTTCATCCATATAACTTTTTTCTTCTTTTGAATTGTTTCCCTAAGATAAATTCCTAGAGATAAATTCTAAAATAATCTAAAAGTCAATAATTATCTTACACTGGCAGGATCTCTGCATTGGACATGCACATCTCCTGCTTCTCCTCCCTACTTTTATGTGGAGGACGTGTCACTGGGGCAGCACTTCTGGCCTCCAGCCTCACTCCTCCTCCCCGAGGAGAAGGAGTAAATGACTGGTTGCAGGTGACCACTGGTCTTCAATAGGGTGGCAGTAATCTACCAAACCTCTTAAGTGCTAGGATTCTCTGTTTATTTTGGTTGGGGGGGGGGGGGGTGGCAGTAGTATTATGTAGAAGTTAAGAGGATTCTAGAGTCAGATTCTCTGGATTTTTTTTTTTAAGGAAGATTGGCCCTCCGCTAACGTCTGTTGCCAATCTTCCTCTTTTTTCCTTTTTTTCTCCCCAAAGCCCCAGTACATAGTTCTGCATCATAGTTGTAGAGTTGCAGCTCTTCTATATGGGACGCCCCCTCAGCATGGCTTGATGAGCTGTGAGTAGGTCCGCATCCAGGATCTGAACCAGCAAACCCTGGGCCACTGAAGTAGAATGCGCTAACTCAACTGCTATGCCACCGGGCTGGCCCCAGATTCTCTGGATTTTATTCCTGGCTCTACCACTTATTAGCTATGTGAGATAGGGCAAGTTACTCAACATTTCAGTGCCTGTTTCCTTATCTATAAAATGGGGAAAATAATAAATATTCTTACCTTGTAGGGTTTGTATTAGATTTAAGTGAAATAATATATGAATGTGCCTAGAACAGTGCCTGACACACAGTAAGCACTGCATATGTCACCCATGGTTATTCTTATTACTCCCCCAAGACCACGTGAGGCAGTAACCCTAGGCAAGTATGTCCACTTCCTTGGGTGGACTGTACCAGGCTCCAGGCCTGGGGAAGAGAACATTAGCAAACCTGCCAGCCAACACAAATAAGCCACACACACCAATGTAGCTGGATCGGTGGTAAAAGTGATATTTTGATCTCCATCTAATTCCTGTGTCTATCCCTGAATTGGTCCATTTATTAGGACCCTCCAAACCCCAAACCCAATACACTTAAACTTTTACTTTAACATTCCCCTGTTTGAGTAAATTGTTCAATACTATCATTTTGTATAAACATACTGTCCAGTAAGAAAAAAACAAGATTCCTTATATATTAAAAGAACTTCAAAGCTTATCTTTTCATTTCTCTATCTGGGAATAGACATGGTCATATTATAAAATCCAACAATGACACTGCCTAGGAGGATCCTTATGCATCTAATGTCTGCCAATCAATTTGCTCCTCACAACCAATTTGATCTTTGTTTTGATAAATGATTTTTGTGACTCTGACTACTGCCATTTTCCTGATACGTAAGAAAAAAAAAGACATTGCTATTTATTTACTGCCAGAGAAATAGTAATAAACATATTTAACGAAATTGCAAAAGTATTCGAAGGCACGCTAAAGTATAAAATATTCTAAAATAGTTTGGGTTATTTTAGACTTAATTTAGATTTTAGTAATCTCATTCACTTTCACTAGCAGATGTATGCAATGTTTGGACATAGATTTCAAGTGGGAAGGGAGAAACGATAAGACTTCTGGTGTTCTTTGAGCTTTTTCACTATTTTTCCCCTCAGGGCAAGATGCTACACAAAGTTTTATTTTCCTATATATCAGTAGTTCTCAATGGGGGACAATTTTGTCCCCCAAAGGACACTTGGCAAATGTCTGGAGATATTTTTGGTTGTCACAACTTTGGAGGGGAGATTGCTATTGGCATCCATTGGGTAGAGGCCAGGGATGCTGCTAAATATCCTACAATGCACAGGATGGTCCCCACAACAAAGAATCATCTAGCCCAAAAATGTCATTAGTGCCATGATTGAGAATCTTTATTGAGCTTTTTATCTAAACACTGCATTTCAGAGACCACATAATTTAACTGAATTCTGTTCCACAGGTATTACATCTGTCTTCTTTCACTTTAAAATGCTAACTCAGCATGCTTAGTACCAGGTAGGGGTTCAATAGATGTCTGTGGAATGAACCCGTTTCTTTCACTGGCCACCAGGGGGCAGAGCTTGCTGGCAGCTTGAAAGGAATGCTTTGAAAGGTCCTATACAAAGAAGTTGTTTTACAGAATCTGTTGAAACCTTTTTAATGACTATGTGGACCTTTTTTTCTCCAGCAAAACCAAATCCAATATACAGGATGCACCTGAGCCTGCCCGCACACTACACTTTTCCAAGTCAGGCTGGCCTTGTGGGAAACCACAAGCACTGCAAATCCTCGGAGGGAAAGAAAAAAGTTGCTAGCTTTATGGGGAAAAGGGATATTTTCCGTATCATAACTACAAATTCATAAAATGAAAAATGCACATGATCTACACTCATTTGGTACAGTTTTTAACAATTTGGACGCTTAAACTAGAAATGTAGTTTATGTCCTGAACACATAGTCTGCTTTGTGGAGCGAAATTACACAGCATGTGACCAAAAAGTACAGTGTGAAATGGGAGGAATTTCTTTCCAGAGCTTTTGAATCTGGCGTAGAACCAGCTGCCAGGGAGCTTGGTTTATTAGCCTAGTTTACAGTGGCAGTTTAACAAATTCAAAACAGTTTTTTATCAAAAAATGTCCCCCCCTCTTCTGTCCTGCAATGCCAGAAAACCATATTTGTCTGCAAAGAAGATTGGCTTAAGGATTGCAGTGTATTATGTGCCAAGGAACGTGGTAGTTGTGAAAGGATCACTCTTGCCACAGGGCAGAGAACGGCTCTGCCCTCCACTGGGACTGTTGACGTTCAGAGGGAAAGAGCTATAAGCAAACAGACCTCCCACAGATTAGCCCCTCAGAAAGCACTTGGGCTATTGATTTGCTCTCCCGAAAACTGCCTTCTCCTACTTAGCTCAACTGTGATGTTCCTACCTGGTGGCCACAGGCTGAAGACCCAGGGTGTCTGGCAGAACTGACTGCCCATCTGTCCAAATAGAACAATGAAATGGGTCCCTGGACTGTTGGTACCCAGCCCCTTCATTTTCCATTTCCGGCCTTAAACCCTCTAAACCATTCCTGGCCCAGCTGTGGTCATCCAACAAAGTAAATTGCAGCCCATACTCCCTAGGAAGATGACCCAACATGACTCACAGTCTTCAAGTTACAAAGAGTTGGACGGATGCTTTGTGAGGTTTTTTATTCTCTCTTGCTGGCAGACGTGGCCACCAGCCCCAACAAAGGACACGTTGCAGGGCCCTGGCCCAGGCCCACCCAGCAGACCAGCGAGTTCAGGGTCTCCCAGGCCCACGTTCTAACCTACCCAAGCTCCTCATTCTACTCTCACTGTCGCCCTAATCCTTTCCACCTCCCAGGGAGGGCCCACAGAAGCCAGAAATTATTGGGCGACTCCCTGTAATTTGGGGCGTCCCACTCGACCCACGTCGCATCTCTGCTCCACGATGGCCCGCTCATTTTGGTCTCCCCTGCGAGTGCCAGGACTCCACTACATGCATAGCCCAGGTCCTTCCTTACACGTAGACTCAGACAAAGCAGGACACTCAGGCGCACGCAAGACACACACATCCAGCTGCACAGACCGCCCCCACCCTCCAAGAGCTGGACCGACCCCTTCCCTGTGCAGCCCGCGGCTCTGTCCCCTCCACCGGACTCACCAGGTCCACCACCTCCCTCTGCCGGAGCAGCGCCTTCTGCTTCCCCTTGGGGGTCTCGGAGGCGCTAGACGGCGCCCGCAGCTGCAGCAGCAGGAGCAGCAGGAGACCGAGGAGCCGCTGCGAGGAGGCGGCGGCGGGGCTCTGGGGGAGCATGGCGCGCGGCGGCCCCGGGACGCGCGGAGCAGGACAAGGAGGAGGAGACCCGGGAGCCGGGACGCGATCAGAGTCTGGCCCCGCCGCGCTCGGAGGCCGCCGCAGGCTGCATCAATGCGCCTTTCACCCGCGCGGCTGCCTCCCTCCCGCCCCCTGGACACCCGCAGTTTCCATCCCGTAATAGGCCGGACCCCCCACCCCGAGCCCGACAAGGGGCGGGCCGAAAGCCGGGCCCGCCCCCTCCTGCGGCCTCCGCTCAGCCCTCGCGGACCCTCGAGGGGCTCTGCAGACCGCGTGGAGAAGCCGCCTTTAGAGCCCGACGGGTGGCGGTGGTCGGCGAGCCACAGGTGGAGGCTTCAAGGATGGAGGTGGAGACAGCACCGCCCGCATGAACACTGTAGAGACACGCCTTCACCTGGGTCCAGGAACCGCCCTCAACCTTGGCACCTCGTCAATCTTGTCAGACCCTGGCGCCCTCAGCAAGCTCTTTTTTGGGAGGTGACATTTTTGGGGGGAGTGGGGAGGAACCATAGGTATCATCAGGTTCTCCCAGGGGCCCATGAACCAAACGTTTAGGAACCCATGTTTTGTAACAAGTGCTAATAAGCTCCAGGAACCAGGCAAAGTCTTTTACACATACCTTCTGTCCTCTCGCAATCTTGTGGGGTTGGTACGTCGTCTGCTTGGCCCATTCACAGATGAGGAAACTGAGGCTCGGGAAGGTTAAGCAATGTTCAGTGGTAGAAGTTCACTTTTGAGGAATCATTCTGGACCTCTGATGGATATTATCTTTTCCTAACCCCCTCTGTCCTCCTTCGTCCATTTTGGAAGAAAGCATCCTCAGGGACCCAGGCCACACACCAGGTAAGGTCACGTTGGAGCAGGAGCTTCTTTCTACCCACTGGTTAGAATCAGGCAGGACAGAAGTTTTGCCACACCTGTAACAACATGGAGGTTGCTGTCAGAATAGCAACACTGCTGAGGTCAAATTCAACTCAGCAGGGTTCTCTTTAGAGAACCAGCCAGGTTCCAGGAAGTTACGCTGGGCCCAACAGATGGATATTAAAAAGAAGGAATAATTTGGCACGGGGCGGCCGGTCAGGGCAGTTCTGGGAATGCTCACTCCTGGTCCAGTGCCTAACCACAGGTATATGTCATTCCTGTTTGTCAGAAGAAGCAAAATCCAAGTGGATTATAAAGCCAGGACCGGTGACATAATATGCAAAGTCCAGTGCAAAATAAAAATGCAAGGTTCTTTATTAAAAATTATTGAGAATTTCAAGACGGTGTCAACAGAACAGTACCCCAAGAGTGGGATCCTTTTAAGTGCACCCACATAGTCGCTCATACATGAAACCGACCCTGTGTAAAGCTGAACAAGGTCCCAGCTGATGCCCTTATGTAGCCAAACCAGTAGCAGTTAGAGGCTGGAGAGGAGAGGAGGGCACCACCAGAGTCCATCTTCTATCCAATCGCAATTCCTCCTGCCCTTGCTGCTGCTGTCACCCAATGACTTCATATGGTCCCTCTCTGTGTAAGGTTGGGGTCCAGATTGGGGTTTCAGCAAAGAGATAATCCTGTATTAATATCCATGCATTTTTAAACTGCATATCTGCATAATTAATCAAATTACACTGTAAGATAAGTAAACCAGATATCAATATCTCTATTATAATCTATAGTAATGTATAAATGCTTTACAGCAAACAATGCTTTACTTCTATACTTCTGTGGGTTTGCAAAGTCATTTATTATACTACCTCTGGTGTTTACTTTCTCAGTCCAGTTGAGCTTTTTTCTTGTCTAAAACTTAGGCCCATTCTGCTATTATAGATTTTAGTTCCAGTTGGAGATTATGGATTAGTTTATGGATTATGGATAGATTAGATCCATAATAGATTAGATTATGGATTAGAAAGAGTGATCTTTCCTAAAGATTTCCAGATGTTCTGCATATTTTCTGTTCAAATATTTTACTTCTTTTTCCTAATGAACTATTAATGCATTTCTTATCTGTCATAAAAACTCCTTTAGGATTTATGTCTTTAAAACATTTAATCTTCCCATTTAGGGACATAATACGTCTCCCATTTTTCCATATCCTTTTATATGCATCAGTAAAATGTTATATCTTTATATAGGTCTTATATATTTCTTATTGTAACTATTATGTATTTTGCTGCTGTTGCAAATGAAATCTAGACCCTCCGCCCTTTGATTGTACTATTTTTCCATTACTGTGTAACAAATTACTACAGCCTTAGTGACTTCACACAACACGAGTTCATTACCTCCCAATTTTGTTGGTCAGGAGCCCAGCACAGGTTAGCATAATAGAAAGCTGAAGTCAAGTTGTCAGCCAGCTGAGTCCTCATCTGGAAGCTTGACTAGGGAAAGATGCATCCAAGCTTTCTTAGATTGTTGGCAGAATTCATTTCCTTGTGGTTGTAGGACTGAGGTCCCTGTCTTCTTGCTGTCTTTTGTCTGGGAACCATTCTTAGCTACTAGAGGCCACTGTCAGGTCTATGCCATGAGGCCCCCTGCCATAGGTCCTCTCTGTCACACTTTGAATTGCTGGCTTCAGGAAGGATGCAGTCCCTTTTAAGGGCTCACATGATTAAGTCAGGCCCACCCAAGATAATCTCCCTTTTGATTAAGTCAAAGTAAACTGATTAGGGGACTTAATTACACCTGTAAAATCCCTTCTGCCATATAATGTAACTTAGTCATGGGAGTGACATCCATCATATTCACAGGTTTGCTCATACTCAAGAGGAGGGGATTATACACCACAGGGCAAAAATCTTGGGGGCCATCTTAGAAATCTGTCTACCACATATATCAACAGGCGATAGCTGGAAGCTTTTGATTTTCATCACGTGCCTCCTTCTAACATAAAAAGTAATCAGTCTGGCAGGTGGCAAGAAGATCAAAATGGTCAATAAAAATATTCTAATCACACTAGTGTAGGAGGCAGCCAGCCTCCTTTGCAGGAAAGCAAATACAGGAGGTTCTCAACTTTTAAATTCTTAAGCATCACATATCTCTCAATCACCCTTCACGTGCCAAGTGTATCTCCCATGCCTCAGCTGATGAGGAACATTTCAAAGCATCACATAATCACTACCTGCCAGTCAAAAATTCCCTTTCAGCAGCATTTCTATCTTTGTAAACAGCATTTGTGCAATTATTTGACAATTTTTGTATATTTCTTATTTTCTAAAAAAGAAAGGAAATGAAAAGTCATGATGTTAATGATAAGAGCTCATAAAGAGTATAGCTAAAATAAATATAGAAATAAATGGGCTAAATGTGTCAATTTTTTAGAACAATGGGAAACTTACTGGAATTAAGGTAGAAGAATCTTTGTATCAGTCAAAATCTAGTCAGAGTAACATAAACCATGCTAGATATTTCAACTAGAGGAGATTTAGTACAGGAGACTGGTTACCCAGATGTTGGAAAGCCAGGAGGCTGAGGGAAAGCAGACTGGTTATTGAAGGAAGCAGCTATCACTCCTTCAGGGCTGGAACCCAAAAAAGAAGAGGTGTCTCTGGGGGAGGTGCTAGAGCCTAGCGTTTGGAGGAAGTTCTGTCCCCATCTCGGGGTTGCACAGTTTGTTCTTAGACTTCTGGAACACTAAGTGCACAGTATTTGGGCCACCAAGGGAGTCATGGGCAGCTGGTGCTGGTACCTCTTAGAGGGTGTAGCACAGCTGCTGCAGAGAGAAGCTGTAGGCTAAAGGTGAAGCTATCCTCTGCTTAGTTGCTTAGTAGATACTTTTACCTGGTATTTATAAAGTGCTCAATATATATTAGCTATTATTGTTTTTATTGTAAAAGTAGAGGATTCTATATAAAATTAAAGGAAGCCATGATTCAATAGATGACTCTTAACCTGTACATCAGTTGTGTCATTCAGGATCCGATTATAAAACAGAAACCACTCTGAGTATTTAAAACAGAAGGAATTTAATGTAGGAATTGACCACAAAGGCTAGAAGCTCAACAGGGGACAGCGAAGCAACCCAAAATTGGCCATAGCTGTAAGCTGCTACCACTGCTAAGCTGGAGAGACATAAAGTGACCAGTCAAAGCTGGAATCATGTTGGCTCATCCATTGGAAGCCGGAGTCATGAAAGAGAGGAAGTCACTGCCAGAGAAAGAAGATGAACAATACTCTGGCTTCTCCCCTCTTCCCACCCTCCAATCTGTTTGGCCAAACCCAGCTAGAGGCCCCCCAAACGGGAGCCTGGGAAACAGCCTGCAGAGGTCAGCCTCCTGCGATACAGAACACAGCAGGAGAAGCACGACGAATGGATCTAAGGGCAAATAGCACTGATTAGTCTCGAAAGGGGGGACTGAATTCCTCGCTCCAGTGGCTCAGGTTCACATGTGCACACACAGTCAGTAATAAAATCCAACAATGTAGTGGCTTCATCCGCATTCCTAAATACCTCAATTACCAGACTGTTTGGATCAGTATTAAATGGCTAATCTATCCACATCCTGCACTGATAAACATAAAGTATACAGCACCCTTACCAGCTCATGAATGACTGGAATTTTTATAGTTCTAAGAGAATAAAAGTTGATGGAAAACTGTAGAACCTTAATCATTGATGAAAGATGAGTGAAAAGTCCCTTGCCTGCGAGCATGGTAAGTACATTTTACATGCATCCTTTTTTATTTGTGCATATTTATACTGGTAGCTGGCGTCCTTTGCAGTGCTTGAGGGCAAGCACTGGTCTGTGTTAGACCTGGAAGAGTTACATTTTATTTATTCTGAATCATAGCATGCAACATGTTTTCTACTTGGGTAGTCTTTCCTTTTCCATCACATTTTCTTCCTTTTCCTTTTTCTTAAGTTACCCAAAGTTGTGCACTTTCTTCTCCTCTTCATTATGCCCTGTGTACAGAGGTTTTGAAATCAGCATCCTCTGAACAGACTCTGCATTGTAAGAATTCCTCAGAAAATTGTTCACCATGGAGATCTGTGTTTGAAAATGGTCAAGATTAAAGACATTTCTAGGCAGTTCAGATGACTCTTTGCAGCCTGTGTGTCTCTTTCAAGGCACAAAGAACTGCCTGTTTTACGATAAAAGAAAGCCAAAGTAAGCAGGATATTTGGAATTACATCTCAAAACATTTAGGTTTACAAAATACATCCAGGTCTTCCTTCTCCCTCCACAGATCTCCAACCCCATCAGCTAAACCATGATTTCTATTTACTTTCCCCCCAGCTCCTCCTGACGGTAATGGATGTGATTGCTTTGCTGATATAAAGTCAGGTCATTGCAATGGAAATTGAAACAAGCCAATAATGTTAATCTCCTCCCTCACCTATCAGAGTTTTTAGCAAATGACAAAGCAAGCTGAATGCAGTTTCACCTTCCCTCCAACTGCCCAATAGAGAATGCTAATCAGTGACGTCAGAACTGACTGGTGACAGAAGGGAGAAAGAGATCAAGAGGTTCAGATAGAAAACAAGAAATGGGTAACTGTGCAAAGAAAAAACAAGAGTTACTGGAATAATTCATTGTCAATTATGGCATAGAAGTTATCCGTTGTAAGACATGCTAACCATTGTGTAGAAAATTTAAGTTAAGTCTAGGCAAACTCCCTTCCTGCGTTTTTTATCATGATTGGAAAATAATCCTTTGGAAATATTATCAGATACTTTGGCAGTATTATCAGAATCATCAGTACTACATAATTATCAGCATTATCAGAAACACCCTTGCATCACCTTTTTCTTCTAACTCTTGGCTAGATTAATGATCCCTATTTTTATGGACACTGTTGACCCCCTAATTTATTTATGGATTCTGTAGAAAGAATGCTTTGCAGTTTATAGATGACCCAAAGCTGGAAGAGATCGTTCAAGCTGCTTGCAGCAAAGCCAGATGGGAAAGATCTGTTTGGCAGCAGTTTCTGAGAAAAGATCAGGGTGGGTAGGTCTAGGAGTTGGGGGGAGCAGGGCGAATATTGAAATTAGCCACTTGCCAAATGAAACCAAAGAGTTGTTATACAGAAGAAAGTCACCTGAAATTGAATAAGAAGAGACAATAAAAACTCTCATTTATTAAATAGATGTAAACATCTACTGACCTCAACCATATGCAAATTTTCTTTTGTATCTTAAATTCACCAGTTAGATGCTACCACTAGTTGTATGTGACTCCCATACCAGGGGTGATAAGAGAGGCCCTGGAGCTTCACCCCTTCATAGTTTCATTGTGAAATCTCTTCATCAAGTAACTGGAGTCCTTGGGATGGGCCTTAATTTTCAAGGTGGTTGCTCCCTTGGGCATGACAAGAAATTTGTATTCATGTGCTAGTTAATTAATTATGGCATAGAAGTTACCCTGTTCGTTTAGGTAAAATTCTTCTAAGAGCCAGGTCACAGCCTCAGCGTCTGCTTAATATGTGTCCAGGAACTTCTGCTTCTTGGTAACCCTTTATTAAGTGTCTGATGACATGTTAAGGTTATGGTTGCGATATTACATCCCTGGGCTATCTTCCCATCACTTCGCCTCCACAGCCCATAATCATGCACATAGACAAAGACAAAGTCCTGCATTTCTGTTCTGATTATAGTTATATTGCTCCAAATTCCACAGTTATCAAGGCCAGGATGATACAGCTACTGAAAACCAAGGTAATCTTAGTGACATAATAACCACTATAAGAAATAAGTGCATTGACAGACGGAAACTGTCCTGCGTGGTTAAGAACACTGCTGGAATACTGTGTTCTATTCCAGGCCACATGTTTTAAGGGGAACATTGGCAAATACAGCACAGGAATGATTCTAAGCAAAGTGAGCACGATCGTGAGGGAGTTCAGAAACCATCCCAGAGAAGGAAGAGTTGAAAAATTGGAGCAGGGTGGCTAAGAGCAGACAAGATGCCAAAATCTGAAGGGCTGTCATAAAAGGAAGAGAGGAGCCTTGGTCTACTGTACTCAAGACGATGGTCTAAGCCTCTCTGAGATAATCTGCTACATTCCAGCAAGTGCTAAGAGTGGAAACAATCATCAAGGATGATGTTTGCATTTATAATAGTCCAGTTGCCCTGGCAGTGAGTACACAGGAGCAGAGGTACTGTTGGAATGTGCAATGGTACCTCTGTGAGGCCTTCTATCTGGGGTAGTTTGCAAAGGACAATTGCAGTTCATTCCAGAAGACAAGGATTACATTCCAGAAATAGGCTATGAATTGGCAATGTCTAAATCCCCAAAACTGAACTTAATAGGTTGTGCATGTCTTGGGGACTGAAATTGAATACCTGCTCTTGAAACAGTCTTGAAGCATAGCCAGTTTAGGGGGGCAAAGCTGTGGGGGGACAGACCTCAGGCTTTAAACAGCAGGGCTCGGGCTTACCATTTTTCTCTCAACTTTATCTCAGGACTTTTCATTTGGAAGATATCCCACCCAGCCCTGCCTTGCCCAGCAACTGTGCCAACCCCTCCTGCACTGTGGCTTCTCTCTGACGCTTGACCCACTTGAGTTAGCTCCTTTATTCCTGGACGTCATTCATTCACTCAACTAATGTTTATGGAGCACCTACCATGGATTAAGATCCTGTGCTAGACTCTGGGAATAAAACTAAGAAAAAGACATGGTCTCTGTCCTCAAAGAGCTCTGAGTCTAGTTAGAAAGATTTCTGACTTGATAGAGGTGAGTGGAGGTTGCCTGAGATGGGGAGGGGCAAGAGAGGAAGAGGCACTGCCATGGAAGGCTTCCTGAAGGAGGTGATATCTGGCTGTTGTAAAGAGTATGGCATGGAGAGTAATGAAAGAAGGGCATCGGTCAAGGTGGCCGCATGTGGAGTGGCACAGAGGTAAGGAACAGCCTGTGTTCAGGGAACTGCAAAGCTGGGGTTGCCAGAGCTTATGGTGCAAGGCTGAGTGTCTGGAAATGAGGCTGCAGAGGCCAGCAGGGGTTAAAGCACAGTGAGCTCTGTATTCCTCACGAAGGTGATTGGGCTTTGTCCTGTAGTCAGTGAGAAGCTTCGGATGGTTTATAACCAGGACTGGCCTGGTCTGGTTGTTTAGGCAGAGCCTTCCCGCGGCACGTAGAGGCTGGCCTTGTGGGAGCCAGGTTGTATCCGAAAGATCATTTAGGAGGCCGTTGCTGTCACGCAGGCCGGCAGCTCTCAGCAATGGTGCGGTGTACTGATCAATCTCAGGACTGTCTCTAGTTCCTGCTGGGGGCCAGGAAACTGCCCAGGATCTGGAGCCTGTTTTATCTGTGCTGCACGCCCATAGCCATGGGAGTGTCCTGTTCATTATATATGAATATATTTTTCTCAGCCAGCCCTGGTAGCCTAGTGGTTAAGATTCCATGTTCTCATCACCGTGGTCCAGGCTCTTTTCTGGTCAAAGAACCATACCACCACTCTGTCGGTTTTCACACTGTGGTGGCTGCATGTTGCTGTGATGCTGAAAGCTATGCCGTTGGTATTTCAAATACCAGCAGGGTCACCCATGGTGGACAGGTTTCAGTGGAGCTTCCAGACTAGGAAGAAGGACCTGGACACCAACTTCTGAAAAAATTGGCCATGAAAACCCTATGAACAGTAGCACAGCATTGTCTGATATAGCACCGGAAGGTGAGAGGATGGGGCAAAAAGACCAGGCAGGGTTCTGCTCTGCTGTCCACAGGGTCACTAAGAATCGGAATTGACTGGACAGCACTAACAATGAAAATATTTTCCTCAGAGGAAAAAAGATGGGGCCCGCTGGTATAGGTGAGAGATGACGAGGATCTGAACTTGTACAGCAGTAGCTGGGTTGGTGAGGAGGAGAGGATGATGAGAAAAATCTAGGAGATGCAGTCAAAGGATTTAGTGATTGGTTGGTCTTAAGGGGTGGTTGGAGAGAGTGAGAAGACCACAATGATCTCCCTCCACCAGGATTTCTAGCTTAGGTGACAACTCACGGGTTGGGATGCCATCAACTGGGATATAAAGTACAGCAGAAGGAACAGTTTTCAGGATGCACAGATGAAAGACCATATGAGGACACAGCAAGAGAGTAGTCATCTGCAAGCAAGGAGAGGCCTCAGGAGAAACCAAACCTGCTGACACCTAGATCTCAGACTTCTGTCCTCCAGGACTGTGGGGAAATAAATTCCTGTTGTTTAAGCCAACCAGTCTGTGGTATTTTGTTACAATAGCCCTAGCAGACTAAGACAGGTGTGTAACCCAGAACCGGAACCACAAGCTCTCCGGACTCGCATTCAGAAGACTCAGCATGTGTTTCCACTCGCTTTAGAGAAATGATGGTGGATGGATGTATTAGAGCAGTGGCTCCCATAAGCATGAGCATCATCTGGAGGGCTTGTCAAACCCCCATTGCTGGGTCCCACTTCCAGAGCTTCTGAGTCAGTGTGTCTGGGGAGGGGCCCAGGAATCCGCATTTCTAATGAGCTCTGAGGCTGCTGGTCCAGGCACCACACATTAGGAATTGAAACTGAGAAATTTTTAAAATATTTTTTATTAATTTATTTAAAAATCACAATAATTAACTCATTATATGCTAGAATGAATAATGTATTTTAATGAAAAATAGCTATATTTTCTAAAACAAAAAAATTAATGGGAAGAGTGGCATTTTGCAGTTTTGCAAATCTTTTTGCAGCTAGATTCTCGTATTTGCTTCTATATTCAATCTGTTGCCATATCACATGTTATGTAGCCTCTGGAAAACTCCACTGTGCACGCATGAGAGAATGAGAGTGAAAAAGGCAAATAACATATTATTATTATTATGACAATAGTTTTAATATCACATTTTCCCTGACAGTGTGTCAGGGACCCCCAAAGGTTCCTGGACCACACTTTGAGAACAGATGATTTACAGGAGGGGCAGAAGAAGGAAGAGCCCCGAGGAAGAGGCTGGAGAAGTAGGAGGAATCCAGGAGAGGGCTCTGTGACAGGAGCAGAACTTTGGTCGGTGCTGTAATCAGGATCCACCCAGCTGGGCCGGACTCAGGCTCTCTTTCACCACACGCACATGGATGAGCGCACACATGCCTGTGCAGTGGAGAAATTAAAACCACAGCAGAGCAAACACCCTCAGTATGAGATTAGAAGTCTCACTTTGTTCAAGCATGCATTGGTCTTTCCAGGCTCTTGGACTGTTGGTTCTGCTCTCCAGCCCAGGACTTTGGCACTACGTCCTCCTATGAATCTTTGGTGACATCCTGGGCTTTGGAGTTGGTTGACTTTCCTGGAACCCTGGTGCTGTTCTTCTTCTTCCTATCTCCTTGCCTTTAGCCTTTGTCCACAGCATGCGTTTCCTCCTCCCTGACCTCTCCACCGAAGTAAACCTTCAGAACTGTCTAGCTAGAGACCCAGCCCTTACTTCTTCTGGTCTGCTATTTCCCTTACATTTCCACTCTATTTTTAAAGGACAGGATTTTATTAGAATGTGCCTTTGAAACTCACCTATATTTTTAAAGCCATTCCTTTCCAGTTCAACAACAGGTAGACTTTGGATTTCAGGACACATGCTGAGCAATAAATATTTATTAAGTGAATAAATAAATATAGATTAGCCTTTAATCCAGAGGCAGAAACATGGAATGACCCTGTCATGTATCTTCTTTTGAGAGTAAGAAAATTCTTTCCGGAGTCCTCCCTGCCCACTTCCCTCCTGTCTCGTTGGCCAGGATTGTTGCACAAGCCTGTCGCCTAAAACAAATCACTTGGCAAGAGACATTATCCTCATGGGGCTAGAAAGAGACTGTGCCTCCCTTGAAGGACAAGGCTGCTTGGAGGACAGTGAACAACATTTGGGCTCTATTAGCATGGAAGAAGGGTGAGTGGCAGGCATACTTGGTTGACTTACTTGGTAGACAGCTGAGAGTGTCTGCCACAAAATACTGTCTTCCTCAGTATTGGTAATCTCACCATTTCCCCATTCCTGTCAACCACAAGAAAGTCCTGGTTTGTTTATCCAATCTACCATCAGTTATTTCAGTTCTGGGTATCTTTTGGAAATAGGAGACCTCCTGGAGACAGGCTTAGGATAAGGCACCAGGGCAAGTAAACCCTAAATTCAAAGGATGTATTACAAAGTTCCATTCATAGATATTAACCCATGACAACTACTCTCTTCTTGTACTGGTAGTTTTTCTAGCACACAAAGGCTAATCAGAGAACCCAGTTCTATTTTTAGGGAAATAGCCCCATTTCAGTGTGGTTGCAATGGAATGTTCCTGAGAAGATCCATTTTCAGGAGTGTTTTATGCAAAGTCCAAGAAGCTTACACAAATTTCTCTGCTTAGTGTCTTGTCTGTAATATTTGCTTCCTGCCTTCCTAGGGATTCTAATCTCAATGGAATGTGCTTTTTTTCCCTCCTGTGGTGACCAGTTGTGGGGCCCCACTTACTGAGGAGCCTTGTGCAAGTCTGAGAAATGTCACTGAGAAGCTAGATTTTGTGGTCAGTCATTTTTCCACAGGCATTTTGTTATCTCTTGATAATTCCTCAGATGAAACTTAGGCTGTCTTATAATGCTTATATTCTTTCCTAAATTCCTTACAGTCTTCAGGTTCCTGAAGGATTGGTCCATTGGTAGAGACTCAATTATTAGGCCTTTGTTTCCAAATTGCTATTAATTATTGCTACCATACTTCCATTTTCATGATCATTATTACACTTTAGCTCACTGGTTGCTTTATTTCCACACCAAAGAAGAAAGTATGAGTCCTTGTGATAAATATTCTCCACTTAAAGGTTCTCCACTAATTTATCTATTTGAAAGAGGTGGAATGAGACGATTGTTCCATTCTCTCTTCTATTCTGCCTGATATAGTTTAGTACACTAGTACAAAAGAAATGTATATGCTGTTTCTAAGTTTATAGATTAATAGTTCTCAGTAAAATACCTGACTAATTGATCATCACCTTTCATAAAATAACTTTTAAATGTATTTATATAGAAAATATGAGTTTTAATTAGATTTTTTAAAGTTTCATAAGGAGGTACTTAGAGGGGATACCATACGTTTGGCAATTAAACTTTTACATCATTTAGTGTTGTCTAATTTTTTTCATTGCCATATTTTTGGTTTCTCCAAAGATTGCCAAGATGGCAGGGACTGTATCTGACATTTCTTTATCTTCCACAGTTCTTAAAACAATGTGTCGGGCACATAATAGATGTTAAATAATTCATATCACATTGAACTGAAATTCTAGCCTTGCCTTCGTAGGAGTCTGAGAGCATCTAGAACAGATGCATAGACTCAGGATGGGAAGAGGATCAATCTCTTTTGAAATCTGTCACCAAAATGAAGTTAAAAATTTGGCTCAACAATAAGAAAACAAATAATCTGATTAAAAAATGGGCCAAAGACCTGAAGAGATACCTCACCAAAGGAGAGGTACAGATGGCAAATAATCATATGAAGACGTGATCCACATCACGTGTCATTGGGGAATTGCAAATTAGAACAATAATGAGATGCTGTGGCACACCTATTGGAATGGCCAAACTCCAGAACACTGACACCACCAGATGCTGATGAGGATGTGGAGCAACAGGAACTCTCATTCATTGCTGGTGGGAATGCAAATGGTACAGACACTTCGGAAGACAGTTTTGTGGTTTCTTTCAAAATTAAACATACTCTTACCATGTCAATCCATCAATTATGCTCTTTAGTATTTTCATGAGTTGAAACAAATTGAAAACTTATGTCCACACAAAAACCTGCACATGGATGTTTATAGCAGCTTATTCATATTGTCAAAAAGTAGAAGCAACCAAGACATCCTTCAGTAGGTGGATGGATAAACAAACTGAGGTACATCCAGACAATGGAATATTATTCAGTGCTAAAAAGAAATAAGCTATCAAGCCATGAAAAGACATGAAGGAAAATTAAATGCATATTACTAGCCAAAAGAAGCCAATCTGGGAAGGCTACATATTATAGTATGATTCCAACTATATGACATTCTGGAAGAGGCAAAACTATGGAGACAGTAAAAAGATCAGTGGTTGTCAAGGGTGGTGGGGGAGGGATGAATAGGCAAAGCATGGATAATTTTTAGGGCAGTGAAACTATTCTGTATGATACTATAATGGTGGATACATGTCATTATACATTTGTAAACCCATAGAAGGTACAACACCAAGAGTAAACTCTAATGTAAAGTATAGACTTAGGGTAATGATGTATCAGTATAGGTTCATCAATTGTAACAAAGGTGAGCAATGGTGATAACGGGGGAGGCTATGTGTGTGGGGGGCAGAAGGTATATGGGAAATCTCTGTACTTTCCATTCAA
This sequence comes from Tapirus indicus, assembly GCA_031878705.1. Taxonomy (NCBI): domain Eukaryota; kingdom Metazoa; phylum Chordata; class Mammalia; order Perissodactyla; family Tapiridae; genus Tapirus; species Tapirus indicus. The sequence continues at coordinate 34,862,621 of CM062935.1, forward strand.
TTTTGCTATAAACCTAAAACTTCTCTACAAAATAAAGTCTGTTTGAAAAAAAGTTGGGTATAATTGGGTGGAATAGTACAGCGTTGACTAAGGTCCCCCTGAAGTCATGGCTCTGGGTCATTGTTTGAACAAAAGTTTCTGAGAATTGTAATTTCCCCCACTGCAGAAATCACTTTGGCTAAGGCAATAGGCAAAGCAGATCCGTAAGGAGTGGCATTTCTCTAAGTACAGAAGAGTACAGGAACTCAGGGCATATCCAAAATCTTTAAACCTTTTGTTCTAGAGGCTATCTGTTTCATTTGTCTTCATCAGATCTCAGAGTGGGAAAAGCTTTCAGCTTATCACTGTTTTCCTGTTCTGCCATCATTCCCCCATGTTTATAGCAGAATTTTCAAAGATTTCATACCAAAGGTTGCAGTTCCTGTAGGCATAAATCAGACTTCCCCAGCCAGATGGTTACTGCAGCATTCCCTGCTGACTCCTGACCATCAGCGATTCCCAGAGGTACTCACTCTATGTGAATCCTACCATGTCCTCTTCCTTTGCTACTCGTTTTGCAGTATAAACAAGCTCAAATTCAGGTTTGCTTGGATGGAATGATGCAACTCCAGTTGAGGTCATCATAAGGTCTGAGATATACATTCTTATAATATTTCAACAAACATTTATTGAGTGGCTTTTATGTGACAGAGACTCTGTACTGGGGACTATGTTGTTGTATCAGTTAAGATGCTTTCAGCAGCAAGCAACAGAAAATTCAACTCAATGTAGCTTAAACAATAAGGATATTTATTTTCTCTTTTAACATGAAGTTTAGAGGGAGGGTTGCTCCACAGTTGATTAATTCGGTGACTCAACCACATCATCAAGGATTCAGATAATTTCCCTCTTTATGTTCTGCCACCCTTAGGATTTTGGCTTTGTCCCGACATCATCATCCCCCCTGGGGAGACGGTCGATTCAGGTGTCCCTGATGGATGCAACAATGTCTAGAAAAGAAGAAGACCATCTCTTGTGGTTAAGAGGAAGAGAATCTTTCCCAGTAGCCCCCTGCCGTTTCACATCTCACTGGCGGAAGTGGGTCACATACCCAACCCTAAAATAATCCTTAACCAGTGGAAGGAGATAACCACGAAGGACTTAAGCAAATCAAAAAGAAACTCCATGTAGAATAGAATTGCTGCTTGAGTAAACTGGGACTCTGTGATGAAACAGGATGAGGGAATGAATGCTGGGTTGGTAACCAACAGCTTCTGGTTGAGGACACAGACACGTATAACAGGATATCAAAGATAACTGTCTCTTTTTCCTCAGAACTTTGGATGATCCCAAGTAGATGACATATGCTCACACAGTCTGTGAAGAGATGCTAGACATGCCTATATAACCTTTGACTCCTTAGCAGGTCTAGCCTCATCACTCACCCACTTCTAGACTATATACTCTTTGTATACTCATTTATGTCTGGTTTCCTTTGCTGAGTGTATGTTTTTGAGATCCATCCATTATTGCAAGTATCAGCAGTTTGTTTCTTTCCATAGTTTCTTTTCCATAGCCAAATTCCATAGTTTATCTGTTTATTTGAGAAGATTACATCCTATCACCATTTACAGTTTAGAGTGAGCAAGTGTACCAGCTCCTTCCTGGAGAGCAAGGTTTGGCTGCAGGGGCACTCCCACTGCAGAGGGATGACCCCCAAGGCCAGGAATGTGCTAAGAGAAGATGAAAGTGTGCCAGTGAGCATTACCCCTGCAGCTTCCACTGGTGGAGAGGGTCCAGATTCAAGTAGAATTGTCCCGGGGGCTCCAGGAATTCCCTAAGATGGCAACAAAGTGCAGATTTTCCTCCCCTGATAACTCATCACCAGGACGCCTTTTGTTCTAAGTTTCTTGGACTTTGCATCAGAAGCAAAAATCCAAGTTACACCATGGGCTGCTGCAAAGATATTTTTCCCTTCTTGCCTGACAGAGTTCTGGAAAAAAGAAGGCAGAGGGAGACAGGGAGGTTCCCCTCCTGTCTGAGCCCAGCAGGGTGCATTATTAGCAAACTCTTGGCCTTGAAGTTAGGAGTCAAGTCCAGTATATCTAATTCAATTCCAATTTTCTGTTGGAATTATAATAATCCTAGATCTCAGCACGTCCAGAACTATGAGCTAAACATTTAATTCGTCAGTGTATGTAACTCATGTGGTTATGAGTCATGGTTAATACGTTCAGCAGATATGCTGGTTTCCAAGCTGCACATACAAAGTAAGGGTTTTAATTGTCTTTGTTAGTGATTTACTCATGTCTGCATACCAGCAGTCAGGCTTGGCTGACCAAAGCCGTCTTGAAATATTTAACTTAGAATTCAGTATGGGACTGAAACATGTCAAATATTTCCAGGATCTCTATCCAGAGACACAGATCGCTCATCAAAATTAAGTTCCAAACCAAGTTACAGTAGGAGGTAAAACCAACTCTGTATTATATGCATTAATATCATATATGGAATGAATAAAATTTTACACGTCATGTAGGATATTTTTTTGCATGTAGGAACAAGCATATTGTGTCTTCTTCAGAACTGAAAAAAAGGAAGTATTTATCTGTTGAGTAATAATTTTGAAAATTTTATGATAATATTGAAGATAATGAAATTCATAAAGCTGCTTATCTTCATATTGATGTATATCTTGAACTGCAATATGCCTTCATTTACCTGAAATGTCAAATTAAACAAATCAAGTAGTAGAAATTTGCAAAACAGGCTGTTCTTTCTTACCACTATGAGCACCTCCCCTCCCCTCAGTTTTGGAGGTGGAGGGGGAATAGCGTATACTCATTTTGAAATCAAACAATATAATATACAAAGCAGAAAGTAAAAGGTCTCCCTGTTATTAACCCTTACCATAATCTCACTCCTCCAAAAGAACTATTGATCCATAGTTTGATACATATGTTTCTAGTCATTAAATATACACACCCGACAGTATTTGAATATAAATTAAATAAGACTATTGTATACATATGTGATATTGTGATTTATAATTAGAAATATTTGTTTGGTCTTTGTCCCCATTTCTGGCACAGAACTCTGAAAATCCTTGGAATTTCTGAAGTGATGAGAGCGATGAGGTACCACACCTGAGTTTATGTTAATGAGGTGACTTTAAGAAAGCCCCAAAGAATGCAGCTGGTTGCCAGGGGAACTGACGATGTGATTAGAGCATTGGAACTTTCAGTCTCACCCTCCTGATCTCCGAGGAAGGAAGACAGGGTGGAGGTTCAATCAATCTCCAATGGTCAATGATTTAATCAATCATACCTATGTAATGAAGCCTACATAAAACCCCAAAAGGGGGTTGAAGAGCTTCTGGGTTGGTGAACATGTTTAGATGTTTCCCCATACTTGGCTCTGTGTACCTCTTTGTCTGGCTGTTCATCTGAATCTTTTATACTATCCTTTATAATAAACTGGTAAAGGTAAATATACGTTTCTTTGAGTTCTGTGAGCCACTCTACCAAATTAATCAAACCTGAGGAGGTAGTTGTGGTGGGTCAGAAGAACTGGTGTCAACCCGGACTTGCAGTTGGCATCTGAAGTGGAGGGCAGTCTTCTGGAACTGACCCTTAACCTGTGGGGTCTCCAGGTAGGTAGTGTCAGAACTGAGTTAAATGCTTTGTGGTGTTGAAAAAAACACACATTGGAACGTATTATACTATAAACTGCTTTGTTCACTAATGATACTTCCTAGACGTCTTTATGAACATTATAGTTCTTCCTTGTCCTTTATAATATTTTCACAATATTCCATTGAATGAGATAAATTATATAACTAGTCACGTATTTGTAGACATAAGTTTCTATGATAAATGATGCTTCAATTAATATTATTGAATAATATTCTAGTACAATGCTAATCCCTATCTGAATTTATCTATTTATCTTGTTTGTATATGTAGTTACTTATTGTCTGACGCCCCTTGGAATGTAAGCTCTGTGAAAGCAGGGGCCTTGTCCCTTGCTCCCCATTGTCTCCTTAGCACCTGACAAATAATATCATTCGTTCTTATTACTGGGAGCACTTGGATATTTCTAGATCCTTTCCATAATCCAAGGGCAACTTGGGATGAGGTGGCTACTTCTTGTCCTCCCCTTGCCTAGTCCCCTTGCTGAGCCACTTAGAACTCCTTCCTGCCTAAGTAGTGCCTTTCTGGAGATTCTACTTCTCTAAAACCTTGAAATCTTCAGTTTGAAAATTAGGAACCCATTCAGGTCTCAGGAATTCCACCCCAACCCTTTGCAACTTATCTGACTGTAGGGGGTGGGTGGGGAGCCAGGACACATTCCGTCACTCACATCCCTTGATCCCTTTGCCCCTGGTCGGATCTGACGGCTACCTTCCCTTCTGTTTATCTTCTTTACGGAGATGCCTGTTAAGGTCTATTGCCCATTTTTCAATCTGGTTGTTTGTTTTCTTATTGTTGAGTTTTAAGAGTTCTTTGTATATTTTGGATAACAATTCTTTATCAGGTGTATCTTTAGCAAATATTTTCTCCCAGTCTGTGGTCTTCTCATTCTCTTGACAGTGTCTTTAATAGAGCAGAAGTTTTTAATTTTAATGAAGTCCAGCTTATCAATATTTTCTTTCATGGATTGTGCCTTTGGTGTTGAATCTAAAAAGTCATTGCCATACCCAAGGTCATCTAGGTTTTTCTCCTGTGTTATCTTCTAGGAGTTTTATAGTTTTGAGTTTTACATTTAGGTCTACAATTCATTTTTTTTTTTTTTTTGAGAAGAAGACCAGCCCTGAGCTAACATCCTTTGCCTATCTTCCTCTTTTTGCTGAGGAAGACTGGCGCTGGGCTAACATCCGTGCCCATCTTCCATCTACTTTATATGGGACGCCACCACAGCATGGCTGACAAGCTGTGTGTCGGCAAGCGCCCAGGATCCGAACCGGTGAACCCTGGGCTGCCAAGCGCGAACTAAACCGCTGCACCACCCGGCCAGCCCCCTACAATTCATTTTGAGTTAATTTTTGTGAGTGGTGTAAGGTCTGTGTCTAGACTCATTTTCTTGCATGTGAATGTCCAGTTGTTTCAGCACCATTTGTTGAAGTATGTGAGTTTTTTCAATCTTTACTTTTACCCCCCCAACTGTAATTAGCAACACAAGGTTGAGAAGAAAGCAAAATTTGTCTTGTTTCCATTTGATTTACCAATAGATTTATCAAAAATATTTATGGCATGTGAGTGGTTCCTCGTTTAGTTTTACCTCCCTAATTTTTGGATCTACATGCTAAATTTTTGTGTTTGAGGGTCCTAATAAATGATACTTATGTCAGAGAGCAGTTGAGAGATTGACACAGAAGTCAGACAGGTAAAGACAAAAATTCTACTTTTGTTAGTGTTAAACCTGCTACTGGAGACTGTGGCTTAATGTGAGAGCCATGTGGGCTTGCTGGTGCTCCTTCCTCCTAATCCTCCAAAGTTTAGACCTTAGAACAGGTCACCCAAGGGAAAATGAGAGTTTGCAGAAGAGACACTTTTACCTGAGTGTGCATGATGGAGCCCTGATGCGGGGTGTCCCTAGAGGTTCCTAAGACGTGTTCCAAAAGCTTATACTCACTCTCCCCAAAAAGGCACGTTTGATCTTTATCCATTTTAAAACCTAGAATACCAAGCACATCCTTCAGTTTGCTTTAGTAAGTAGGCCTTTATAACCAGGAAATGACGCTGTTTGCAAATCCAAAGCAATACGGAATAGGTACCTTAGTACAATATATACATATATATATAAAATAAGGTTGTACTGTTGTCATGGGCCCCCATTCTTTGTATGACACACAATATTTTAACTCCTTGGGATAAAGTTCCACCCTGTGAGGAGCTTGCCTGTAGCCTGCAATACAGAGGATAGCTGCCTTTATGACCTCACCCCCACCCCTGGAAAACGACAGGGAGGGACTGTAGCAGGTGCCTTGGCTCCTAGGAGGAACACAGTCCAATTTGGACATCTAGCCTCTAGTTCTGCAGAACCATAAAACTGACCCAAAATACACAAATAAAATAGCTATCAGGGGCCAGCCCCGGTGGCCTAGTGATTAAGTTCAGTGCACTCCGCTTCAGTGGCCCAGGTTCAGTTCCTGGGCGTGGACCTACACCACTCGTCAGTGGCCATGCTGTACAGCGGCTCACATACAAAATAGAGGTAGATTGGCAACAGACATTAGCTCAGGGTGAATCTTTCTCAGCAAGAAAGAAGGTATTGGGAGTCACTGAGTTCTGAGTCTATACTGTATATGCCATCTTGCCAAAATAGAACTTATATTTTCTTCTTGGCCGTATCCTAGAAGTTGATGGCAGATCTGGTAGTGACAGAAGAGTTGCTCTGGGAGGTGCTGGTAGCTCCCAGGCCAGAGCTGGGCTTTACCTTTGGCTGATGTATACAGTATTCCTGCTGGAACAGTTTGTCATCTTGGTTTAAAATAATGAATCTTTGGTTTAAGCATCAGGTGGTTAAGAATGTTATTTTTGCTCTTGTCAAACATGTTAAGAGGAAAAGTTGTCTCGCCCGGTCTGAAGGAAAAGGACTAGTCAATTTCTAACCTCAAGACCTAATCTCTTAGCAGTTTAGGCAGTGGGTAGGTACAGACAAGAAACTTATTCCCTTCACAATTCAGCCTAAGTTTGGAACTACCCAGACAGGTGGGAACTGTTGATCACAACTGGGTGGTCCCCAAGAACCCCTAGCCATGGCTCCTAGGACAGAGGCAACTATAAACAGCCAAATTCCTTCTCAGATCCATTGGGCTCCTATCCCTCAGTCCAGAACTCAGGAGCCTGGGCCAACTGCATCTCTCTAAGGGGTGTGGGTGAATACACTGAGAGAGTCTCTCAAGAAGAACAGAAGTCTGCCTTCTACAGAAAGCCATGAAACTTCAGACCTCAGACTCTTGCAGTTTCTCAACCTGAAGGAGATGAATATAGAAGCAAATTATAGTGATGAATTACCCACTGCTGGGGGCACTTGAGGTGGTAGTGGTCTGTGTGTGTGTCGGGGGAGGTAGAGAGCTGGTGGATAGAAAGAATTTGCCATCGTGGGTATTCTTCTGAATTCAGCCTACTGCAGCCTCTCTTCCTTCCCTCGTGTACCCCCATATCATGCCCTCGGGGGCTGGTCCTCCAGCCTCCTCTATCTCCCGGTGTTGGGATCAAGTCAGCAGGCCTAGGCTTTATTTGTGAAGATGGAAGTAGAGTCTGGAGAAGTGACTGAATGAGAAAGAAGTAGGTGCAGAGGTTCCCAAAATACATGTGGTGATTGCTAACTAGAGAGAGATGGTTTCGAGGATAGAGAAGCACAGGAAGGAGGAAGCAAAGAGAGTTTGAACTGGATGAACTGGTGGCCTTTCGGGATCTCAGAGGTGTGCACTGCTCCTCCCTGGCCTGTAGGTGTGCAGCTCACATCCAGTGAAGCAATGGACTCCATTCAGGTCAGACCCTCTCAGGCAGATGTGGCTGGGCCCACTGTGTCACCATTAGCTAGATATGCGCTCAGTAGATTTTTTTTTAAATTACACCATGTGATATATTAACAGACTTTCCTTATAAAAATTTAAACATTATAGATCAGGCTAAAGTCTGCTTTGATCAGCACCTACAATGCTGATCCCCTCCACATTACCACATTTTCCAGATTCTTCTATGCATTTACATACAAAGATATGTGACTATAGAAAACATACAGCATTATTCTTTGGGGTAGGGGTTGTTGACATACATGGTATTATTATGTATTTAGATACATATATATGTAACAACAGAAAACATATAGTACCAGTTCTGTGGGGCGGGGGTTGTTTACATACATGGTATTATTCTGTAAGTATAGTTTTGCAACTTGCTTTTTTGTCCTTTACAATGTCTTGGAAGGCTTCCATTGTCAGTGCCTTTAGATTTCATTCTGTTTAACTGCTAATTCTTGAGATGTTCTTACCTCTTGTACATGTGGACTCAGTCTCCTCCATCACTCTGTACACTTGATGAGTAGAGAGAACAGATTTTTATATTGTTCTTGGTCCCTTCCGGGGTGTCCAGGATAGCCAGACTCTGCCCTGCCTCTGAAGTCCCCGAGGTACCCTCCTCCTGGTTTTGGATGTGTTATACGCCCCTTTCCTGGTCATTCCTTTCATAAAGAAAACCTTTGGACCTCTCAGTGTTTGCTGGGCAAGCCTGGAAAACCCTTCCCAGGTCTGAGGACCAGCGACAAAGAGGCAGTGATGGCTGTCAGTCGAGGAAACACAGTCCTCCTGTTTTGTTTTACTGTACTTTTTATTTGGCCGCAGCCTGCCAACAAGGTCGGCTCTAGAAACACAGCGTGCCATTCTCCTTCACTTGGAGTCTGCACTAGTAGAGGTGGCAGTTAAGAGGCTAAAAATGTCAGCGAGGGTTATGCCAGTGGTCAAGTTTATTTATGGGCTCTGAAGGTTTCTTTTTATGAAAGTGTTCATGGAGACCACTGGACTGGCCATTTGGAAGGACTAAAATCACTAGAGGAGCTTGTATTTTGCTGGTGCATTTTTCTAGATAAAGTCTAGAGTCTATATATTCAGATTTATGTATTTCCTGATGGTGAAACTAATTACATCCCAGAATAGGCCCCTAAGGAAATAAACCCACAAGCTAGGTGGTTTTACTTTAGTTGGCACTCTGGAAAATAAGATGGAGAAGATATTAAGATATTTTATTTTCTTTTGCATTTAGGAAAAAATTTTCGTTAATCTCTGTTGATTTTGTGCCTCTTTTCTCAACATATTCTAAATGTAATAATATGTAATAGTGTATTTATAAACATGAGTATTAAAGGTAGGTTTAATAGACTCTTTCCACTTAGGTATGCTAAAACCAGGTATAGGTGAAACCAAGCGAGTTTTTCAAGTATTGCAAGTGTGTTCTGTGTAAATGAAGATGAACTATGGCATGAGTTTGGAAAGTGATTTGTTTGAAAACTTTCTCTAAGATGTTTCTATCAAAACTTAAGTACATTCGCCCTCTCCCTCTCCTTTTGCAGTGGAAAATGAGAAAACCTATACTTGGAAGTTTTTCCTTTTTTCCTTCTAGGGAATGGAAAAATAAAAACCTCAGATTTGGCTGCTAATATGTATTCATTTTAGCTATCATTTTTTCATTTATTTTCATCTCTAATTGGTATTTACCACTCCTAGCCCTCCCTTCTTTTCCTTTTTCACACTTCTTGTCACATTGCTCCTTTTTGTTTCCACTTCTCCAGCAATGTCTACAACAAACTTTACTATGCCACTTTCCACTACTGTTGAGCTCTGGGTCCCGATGTCTTCGGATAATTTTGGATTAGCCTTTTAATCCATTCTTCTCTTTTCTCTTTGTTGACACACTGCCAATTGTGAGTTAATGAAAGTTTGATTCTTCTGCACGGGACAGATCACAGTGGCCACTGTTAAAACCTTCAGCATCTGGAATTTAAGTCTTTGACTTGTGCTGTGGGCACAAGGGAGGTATTAAAGATTATGCTTTCCATGCAGAAAAGTAACAGCAGGGCTTCTTGTCGTTACTAAAAATTATATTTTTCATTTCCTGTGAGTACCAGTGCCTGCCGGGGCAATGTTAAAACTTTCCAGCAGTAGTAACTGTAAACGCCCACCAATGGCACATTTCTGAGAAGTAAGGAAGCACTAAAACTGTGATTTTGATGATGGGTGGCAATTACAAGCTGTTTTCGATCTAGTTTTCTCGAGGAAAGTCCAAGCAAGTTTTCTTTGGTACCATGAATAGCATAGCAGTGATGGATCCCAATGGATATACTGAATCTTTTTGAAAGATAGCATTCCACAAAGTTCTGTTGAGGATTTGTGGCCGACTTTCAAAGTGAAGTGCTGCTTTATCACCTCTTTACTGCTGTTGCGTTTAGCCGCACATTACTCATGCCAACCTTGTTACTGTAAATATATTATGTAATTTAGGTCAATTTCTTGGTTAAAAAATGCCATGTAATTCTTATAAAAATTAATACCACCACCTCTGAAATAGCAGGCTCTTTTTAAATCAAAGACTCTGATCCCATGAAAAAGAGATACTGCTTGTTTTCTTTTGAATTAGATGACAGTTTTGTAGTTCGCTGTTAAAAATGAATACTTTTAAAATCCAATCTTGCTGATTACAAATATTATGCCCATGGTTGAGAAATCACTTAAAATATAGGTGGATATAGATGCATATATTTATCCTAAATAAATCACTAACAAATCAAATCCAGCAGTATAATAAATGATACATTGTGATCAATTAGGGTTATTCAAAGAATGAAAGGATGGCATTGTATTAGAAAATGTATTGACTACATCACATTTGTAGTTTCAAACATTGCTGGCCAATTGCACATTAAGCCTGTTTCTTCTCCCTCCCAGGCACACACCCAGACTACATTTCCCAGCCTCCCTTGCAGTTAGGTATGGGTCTATGCCTGAGTTCTGGCTAACGAAATGTGACTGGAAATTACGTGTGCCACTTCCCACTCCAACTCATAACATTTTTCTCATGCAATCGTTTACTCTCTTCTTCCACCTGCGGGCTGGGTACAGAGAAACCTGCAGAAGAACTTGAAGCCCTAACAGATGGCAGAGTCACAAAATGAATAATCAAAACCTCAAAACCTCAAAAACATTTGCACCTGTCAGATGAATGATAACAGTTCCTTAAGCCATTAAGATTTTGAGGATTGTTTGTTACAGTAGTTAGCCTACCTTGACTAATACTGATAGCAAAAAGGCATTTGATAAAATTCAACACCTACTTTTCATCACATCGTATGAAGGGTACATACTCTCAATGTGACTTATTACTGTTGATGTTGACCTCCAACACCTGGCTGAGGTAGGATGTGTCAAGTTTCTCCATTGTAAAAGTCACTCTTTCCCAGCCCCTTTCTCTACTGTATTCTTTGGAAGGAAGTCACTATGTGCTGCCCAGACTTAAGAAGTGGAGAGTTATACTGCACTTCAAGGGCAGAGTATCTACATAAATCAGCTGGATAAATACCTAGAAGTGTGATTGTTGGATCAAACGATAATGACCATGCTTAGCTGTGTAAGAAACTGCCCCACTATTTTCCAGGGTGGAAAGGCTGTACCATTTTGCATTTCCATCAGCAATGAAGGAGATCCTGTTGTTCTGCATCCTCACCAGAAATTTGCAGTCAGTTTTTTTGGATTTTTAACCATTCTAATAGGTGTGTAGTGGTATCTCATTATTGTTTTCCTTGCTGATCTTTTTAAGTTACATGAATTTAACAAATCTACGCCTGGTAATTCAGGAGTACATCTGGATCTTTCTCTCATCTGATGTTTGTACCAATTCTTGTTCATGTATTGTCTTTTTGCATGCCTGATTATGTTTGATTATATGATAAACATTGTATTTTAAAAAGGATTTGTAGAGTATATAGAATGACATTTACTTCCTCCAGAGAAGATTTTCATTTGCTTCTGCCTGGTGCCTGAGGGTACCACTAATCCAGAACTTACTCTAATTCCAGGGTCGGAGGTTTTTCTAGTCCACCCAGATAACTCGAAGCAGGGCTGCTTTCCTTACGGTTCACACTTACCCCTAGGATACACTCCTTTGAGGTCACAATTCTAAGTGTATTGTGGTGTGCCAGACTCCCTTCCCCTTGTCCTCCAGACTTTGAGGCTGTTAATAGCACTGTTCAACCTCTTAGCCACCTTTTCCAAACCATCAAATGCTCTCTGGACAAAAGCAGCTCCCAGTGTTGGGCTTATTGGCAGTGTGAATTTCTCTTCTTCCAGATCTTAGCCTGGCAATTGCTCACTATCTTATTAGGTTTTTTTTTTAGTGTCTTGAGGATGATATTGTTTTATTTCCCACTTTCAGGAGTAAAAGCAGGGTCCTGGTTCCCTTTGCTTCACCCCATACCCCAGGTCTCCCACTGGCTTAAAAAGTTATGGTAAATATGGCTGTATAATTTATTCTTTGGGAAGAAATTGTGACAAATTAAAAAAAGAGAGTCCTGTCTTCTTCTTTTCCAGTTAAAAAGAAGCTTCTGGCTTATTAGTCATGGAGCCACTGATCTGAAAAATTATACCACTTCCTGGGCCAGGAGCACTATATATAACCACAGAATACTCCAAAATCTCTTACATAGAGAAAATTTTATTACTGAAAAGATCACATAAAACAAAGTTTTGTATACAAAGTTAAAAAATGTGGAAAAGTTAATATTTACAACATTTTCCATACAGTACATGATAATTTTCTTTTTATATTTTAACAGAATGCTAAATAGAGAAAAAAACCAAAAGCATCAGAAAACCTTGTTCAAGGAATAATACTTAATTGGAAATAAAATTAAGAAAACTCTAACATTTTAAAGTATATTATACAAAGTACATTTCATTTGGTTTATCAGGACTACATTTTTTCCACTTGATTGGCACTAGTATTGCTAACACACCTTTGAATGTTCAGCAAAATCCTACTTAGCTGCAGAAATGAATTCTACACAATGTCTGGGAAAGATACTGCACAAAGTATTTGTAGAATTATAATGTCAAAAAACAAGTTAAAACAAAAGTATGAGCAACTGTAAATGGTCATAATAATATGATCTTGGGTAGTATGAAACATTAAAAAAAGGAGATCAATTGCACTTGGCTTAATTTATGAAAGAGTAACATTTCATCTACTAACCCTTCAGGATCAGCGAGCAGCATAAAACAACATTGGACATATTTGGACATGTGCATAACATTGGACACTCTTTCAGTAAGCACCTTATTTCAGTTGCATTATAAACCTGTGAAATTCCTTAAATAACGAGACCTTATAAAATGCATACACTAATGATGTGTATGATGATAAGGTAGAGTAAGTGGATTTTTCAGCTGAATTCCCATTATAACACCTTTTGGTGTGTCAACTGTTTTTTATACTATAAAAGAATACTATTTTTCAATTTCCTTAGAAATTCAGTGTAAAAGCTACCAAAGTAGTGCTAAAATGAGATATCAGAATAACATAATAAAAATATTTTAATAGATTTTCCAGGATTTCTAAAAAAAGTTCAAATACATATAAACTTATTTTCAAATATATAAAAAAGATAAAAGGATAAGTTTTAAATACTTCAGCAAAGAAAAATCTTGATTTTATATCATAAAAGTGAAATAGAATACATCTTAAAATACTTTTAACAAGAGTAGAATCTTCATAAATAGAAAAGGAAGATTACTCTAACTCCCTCCTCCCACACAATTTGCAAAATATTATTAACCCGCACATTTCTGTTTTTCAGGTATATTGTTGTTTCCAGTGTAACAGCAGGCAATGTAGCTTTAAGTGCAAAAGAAGAAGAAAACAGTGATTCTTATAAGACAGTGTACTGGTCACTTCCAGTGTAACACAAAGCCGTGTCAAAGAAAGGGGATGACCTGGTTTTCAAGGATCGGAGCGACTGGCAGCGCCCTGCCCTTTTCTAACTCCCGAAGCTGAGTGAACGAGCAGTAATGTGGAGCCTTTCAGGCTGCTTGGCTCTGAAGAACTGGGGACCTGCAAGTTGTTGCTCTGCACCGGGCCAGTTTCGGTAACGTCACTTTTTGGAGTTACCCTAGGTAGAAGAACAAAAGTTGCCATATATACATACCAAAGCACAGATGCCCAATGTCCTCATAACTGCTATCCACTTTTCATGAGTTTTACTCACAACCAATGTCCACTTTTATCAGAGGATGATTAACTAAAACTCTTTACATACACTCTAATACCTCAAAATACAAATAATTTATTTCAAATACAATTTTTGCTAACTTTGGAAACTTTGTCAAGTACCACCCATGCATGGGCTGAGCACCAGGTCTCATGGGGAACACAGTCAATAAGACAGGATTCCTGCCCTCGGTTGAACAAGTATTTTATTGATTTCCCACCGTGGATCAGACACTATATAAGAGGATGGGAACACAAAGATGAGTAAGACCTCAGCTCTGCCTTTCTGGAGTTTACAAATCTAGTGGAGGATAAAAGCATGTATCTAATTACAATCCAGATATGCAAAAGCTATTAGAGAAACACAGAGAAGGTGCATTTGGCCTAGTTTGGGAGGGTGAGGTAAGACAACCTTCAGACCCTAAAGTAGTCAGTGGTCAGCATTCTGGTTAATTCGATGTTTACCTGTGTTTGGAGCACCTATGACCATTTGGAAAAACTCATTTAGGATAATGCTAATATCCTTTCATGTTCAGAAAATAAAAACATTTTACAATCATCTTTGTATTAATAAATACCTTTTAGACAGTACCATAATGCAGTACTAATTAAAACTCAGCCTGTATTTCAGATGAATCTTAAACATTTACCTAAACATAACAATTACCACAGAAATGAACGTTACTGTTCTACATGAACAACATACATGAAGGCTCCTCTCAAAGCTAAGAATTAGACTAGAAAATGGCATATTTATAGGCTGAACTAACCACTAACCCAAACTTCCTTGGATTAAGCGTATAGACACATCATCTCACAGAATGCTTTCTTTCCAGATATGTTATGTTTTAATAAAAATGCATAATGCAGTATTTAAAACAGTCATGATCAAGATAACAAAATCAAAGCTCACCTTCCTTCACTCCGCGCACTCTCAGACACGCTGCTCTTGTCGTTCACGTGGCCTGCCCGGCCTTTCCTGTCTTCCTGCTCCCCACACAGTTTGGAGCTGGAAGCTGCTGGGGAGGCAGGTTCCCCACAGTCCTGTTCTCTTGATTTGGGGGTGCTCGCTCCATCTGCTCTCACCTCTCTCACTGACGTTTCTGGTGAGGTTTGGATTTCTGTCAAAGTGTCTTGTCCTAAGTAATCGTGGTTAGTGATTGCTACTGCGGAGGTGCCGTGATTTGCTGTAGCTCCTGTGCTAGTTCCCATGGATTTGGAAATGACCTTAAGCTTATGTGAACTTGGTTTGTAGTGCTTCTTCTTGTGTTTAACTTTAGAATTGTGCTTTAAGAAGAACTCACATGACTCCTGTAGAACTCTTCGACTTTCACTGATTGGACTGTAGGAAAATCCAAGGAGAAGATTTACTTGATGAATGTTAAGTGTTATAGTAGAAGCCATAAACCATATCAAATATCTTGTGCCAAAAATCCTTATTCATTAAAGTTAGAAATTCTATGATTTATATTATTTATACAATCTGAGATTATAAATACTATGAGATGTAAGTAGATGAAGTGAAATCTTTTGTGCATGCACTGTTAGTTGATTTGCCAGCATAAATAGTAGACTGCTAAGAAATGAATTAGGCAAAAGCGAAGGATGAGGGAAAGGAAACTCAAGGCAGCATAAAGTACGGACTATCTGTATGTGCATCATATATAAATGCATCCAGTGTAGAAGTAAACCAGAAGAGAAAAGACATAGAATACAATTAGTGGTCTTTGTTAAAATTAATAGTTTGCCTTCTAACATTAAAGTTAGCAAGTTATACCGAAGTTAGTGTGGGTACATAAACATGGGATAGACATATAATAATAGTGCAAAAAAAATTAAAGTCCAGTTAAACGCAATTCTTCAGACTTCAAAAACTTATTTTGAAAAGGTCTACAGTTCTGAAATTTCTACCACAAAAAAGTTCATTAATCAAACCAATAGGAAACAGTTTAAAACACTCTATAGTACATTGTTGATAGTACATAGTATACAATGTACATAAATAACCAAAATGAACTATTTCCTCAAATGTAAATCAACTATATTGTTACAGAATATTCCATAAGTTGGAATTTTTACCGTCTTAGGCAAGGCAAATAAGTGAAATTTTAAGTCAGCACTGTGTGTAATAAAATTTAAAGGTAGTAAATAATGATCATAACATCACATTTAAATCATACTTTATAGATTTCCTTACATACATTTGATTCCATTTAACCTTTTATCATTGATAAAAAAAGGATAAAATTATTGAAAATGCTACACTCAAAATAATGAATCCAATGAAAGCAGTAATAATATTGGATATATTATAAGCTATGGAAAGAAAATGCATTTTACAAATCTTTCATTCATATTTCAATAGAATAGTATATGTCAAAGACTATAACAAATGCCAAAATAAAGTGTATTTCTCCATAAAAAAGATTTCCAATCTTGAAACAACAGTTGATATAATAAAACACCAGTACAATGATGATTTGAACAGTTCCTTGGTATTTGATCTATTTATTTTAAAACAACATCTTATAATTCAATAGGTTCTTACTCTTTCTTGCGATTTCGTTTAAAAAATCCAGCCCATTCTGTGCATGTCTTTTTGCTTCCAACCCAGAAGACAGCAGAGATGCCAACAATTAATGTCATCAGATATTTTATCATAAATAAAGCCAATTCTGGTCGAGTTTCTGTTTTTGCCTACAAAAAAAAACAGAGAATGATAAAACTTTCAGTGATACATTTAAAGTGGAGATAAGTCTATATGGTAAATATAAACCTTGAACAAAAAATATAAATCTTCAGTCTGTTTTATTATAAAACGTTTGATATAACATAACATAATGAATAATGCTTTAAGTATAATACCTTCTTTACCAAAGTTCTGAACAAAGAACCTTTATCTGTGTATCAAAATATATAGCTAGAAAGGGAAAAACAAATTTAGGAAGGATATCCTAAATCTTGGCTTGATTTCCTTACACCTTTTTTCCCATAAGTACAGCAGCCTCTTATAATTGTCAAAATATTTGCCTCTAAATATTTATCTATTTTCCTTCACTTTAATCTACCACAAAAAAACACATTTAAACTCATTATAACAACATACTATTTTAGAGTCTTTATGCATTGTTGATGTTTATGTTATAAAAACATGGTTGGTTAGAGCAAAATAAACATCAGTAAAATGTGAAAATTTCATAAAAATTCATAGTTTTCTTTCAAATATTATTTTTTAAATGTTGCACAAGTATCAAAATACTACACAGTCTGTATTATATCTTGCTTTTTGCACTTAGTAATATTTCCTGGAGACCGTTCTATATCAGTACAAATAGAGGTTTTCATTTATTTTTGAAGGCTGTTGCATTCTGTGGATGAACATAACTTATTCAGCTACCCCTATTAATGGATATTTAGGTTATTTCCAACCTATTGCCAACACAAATAATGTTGCAGTGACTATCTTTGTGCGTGTGTAATCTCTCACATTGTAAGTAGATCTTTCGATAAATTTCCAGAAGGGCAGGATCAAAGAGTATGTGCAAATGATACTACTGTCAAGCTGCTTTCCACAGAAAGCTGAATAGCAAAGTCTGAGAATGCGTATTTTGCCAGTTTCACAAACACAGTGGTTATAAAACCCTTAGATGTCTGCCATGTCATAACTGGGAATATACTTTTATTGTAATTTTACTTGCATTTCTATTATAACATTTTTCACATATTTAAGAATAGCTTTTGATTTTCCTTTTCTGTGAACCCTCTTCATATTCTCTTCTCATTTTTATATCAGACTGTCAGGTTTTTTCTTATTGACCTATAGGGAACTCTTTATAAATTAAGAAAATTAGCCCTTCAACTATGATATGATGTATGAGTAAATTTTCCCAGTTCATCTTCTGAGTTTGATTATGGAGGGTTTTTGCCATGCAGAATCTTTAAAAAAATTTTTTTACTAGGTCAAATTGAGCAATCTTTTCTTTTATAGTTCCTGAATTTTATTTCATACTTATAAAGTCCTTCTCCACTTTAAGATTTTAATTTTCTCATTTTATCTTCTAATACTTTATAGTTTCTTTCTTTACATGGAACATAATTTTTCAAAATCATAGATCTTAAACTTTTTTAGTAATATGTACTAGTTGTTTTTTCCCTCTAGTTTGCCAAAAATACTGAGGTATATACAAGATATTCAATATAGCAGGATCACTTTAAGACACAGCTCCCTTATCAAGTATACAGTAAAAACAGACTATGGTTAACAGACTATGGACAGTGTGTAAGGCAAGTAAAACTATTATCCCCACATATCAGTATATAAAATAGGTTCCACTATGTTATAATGTAGTAACTCTAGAATATAAATTATGTAAAATAATTAGCCCACACATTGCTTGATTTGATATACTATGATGATAGCACTCACAATCAATATAATTAATTAATGCCATATACAAATATTCAAGAAAAATGTATAAACTCTATTAAAAAACAAAATTTCTATTAAAAAAACCTCAACTAAAATCCTTTAAGAAATTTTCTATTTTCAGAAATTTACTTTTTTAATCTTAAAAACACCACCTTTATACTAATTATAAACATCAGAAACATTCGCCTTGCACTAACATCTGTTGCCAATCTCCCTTTTGTTTTCCACTTGAGGAAGATTAGCCCTGAGCTAACATCTGTGCCCATCTTCCTCTACTTTGTATGTGGGATACTGCCACAGCATGGCTGGTGAGTGATGTAGGTCTGTGTCTGGGATCCAAACCCGTCAACCTGGGCCATCGAAGCAGAGTGCATGGAACTTGAACCAATCGGCCACGGGGCCAGCCCCAAAACATATTTTGTTTTAATTGTGCTTATTTCAGTTACGAAATGACAGGATGGTTTAGGCAAAAATCAAGTTCTGTTTTTATAAGCATATAATATGCAAAAAATTATAAGATAATACGATCAAATTAAATATACTCAAATAAGGTTTTCCCCTACTAGTACTGAAGAATTTAAAACAACTCCCAAGTCACCAGAAGTTACTTCTCTTTTTCTCCCTATGACAAGGTCTGTTCTTCTGACTCTATTCTTTATTACTATTAATCTGCCTTTGCAATTCAATTTAATTTTTAAAAGAATAGCCAAAGGAGGCACTTTACTAGTGTAACTGAAGCTAAAACTTGAGGAGAGAACTCTTAAGACACCCCAGTTTCAACTGATGCATGGGGAATCATTCCCTATGTCTATTGGATTTTCTCACCTCAAATCTCATTTTATGTTCATGACTAATTCAAGTATATTTCCAGGGAACATTTTCTATGTTAAAATTAAATAGTGAAACAATACAGATGATAGCTTTTACCTGATAAGGACATGGGATATGGTACTGACGACAATGGTCGGAGACCCAAGTTATCTCCCAGGTAATCCTGTTCACTTGCTCATAGACATAACAGCCAAGAAGTGTCACCAATGGCACAAGGTACAGGCCACTGAAGACTCCAATTCGAATCATAAATTTCTTTAGTTTCTCTTGGTTCCGGCCATCATGTTGTATAACTTGTCGAACGTGATTTAAGGAAATAATGCCAGCTAAAAGAAGAGAGAGTCCAACGAACACACAAAGGCACAGTGGCAAGAGTACAAAGTAGCGAGAAGCATCCAGGTCATAAAGGCCGACAAAGCAAACTCCACTAATGTTGTCTCCTTCCACTTTGTTCATAGCAAGAAGCATAACAGTCAGAAAACCTGGTATTCCCCACGCAACAGCATGAAACCACACTGCTTTCTGTTCAATGGCTTCACAACTCCATTTTCTTCCTGCAGCTAAGAACCAAGTAATGGTAAGAATCACCCACCACACGGTGCCAGCCATTGTGAAAAAATACAAAAACATAAACAAAACAGTGCAAGCCTTATTTTGAGAGCCTAGAACAACTGTGTCACCAAGTTCTAGCTTCTCATCTGCCTTATTGCAGGCTGTGCTATTGCCTAGCAAGAATCCAATAAAGTACATAAGAGAGACAATGCTGTAACAGACAGAGTAATATATAATCGGTCTTTCTGGGTATCTGAATCTTTTAACATCAATTAAAAACGTAAGGAATGTGAACAGAGTTGCACAAAGACAAAATATTGAAACTATTCCAATAAAACTTTTTGCAAACTCTAGTTCGTCACTTTTAAAATACATGTTGGGGCATGGAGGTGCACACTGGTCAATTCCCAGAAACTTATATCCTTGTCCCCCAGAAGTCTTAAGATGCCTTGGACACCAAAATCCAATGTCTCTTTGGACTTGCTCTGTTTTCTTCTGAGGATCAAGCAACTCTGTGTGTGGATCAAAAGTTACAGGAACAGTCTCATCACAGTACTGCAATCTGTAAAGATTATAAAAATTAAATATAGGAAGTCAATATTTTTAATGAGTCACTTTTAATGCTATGCTTTCCAACTATAAAATATTTCCTTATGCATTCATAACTGATGGGAAGACATACAAAACTAAATAGATTACAGGTTAGAGTTGGGTAGAAAGTTTTGAAGTTGACTAAGAACTTGTGGTTGTTAATGAGGTCCCAACATACCAACATATATATTAAATACAAGGCAAGTGAATATGAAAATTCCTTTACCTGGAAAACAATTAGTCAATTAATAATTTCAAAATAATTTCTGCTTTCAAGACTAAATATTTAAGAAAGAATTTGTCTCGATTGGTACTCTCCAGACAAAAAAGTGCTGGCTTGTCTGTCTATAGCATATGAAATACAAGTCTTGGGGAAATTAATTTTTATTTTCTAATGCCCGTGAGCAAAGCAGATCAACAACATGAGTAAGCTGTTGACAACTAAAATGACTGAAATGAGATCCTTTCCTGGATTGACAGGGTAAAGTTCAAGTGCTCTCTAAGTTCTTAGAGAAGGGCAAGAAGATCATCAAGAGGTAGGCTGAGGACTAGCTTAACTCACATCACCATTTTATTTCAGTTTGGCTGTTTGTCGCCCCGGTTTATGGGCAGACCTGAGTGACACAAAGAGATATTTCTGTTTTGTGCAGAATTTTACCACTAGTTGAGTTTCTACCTACTGGCATTATTTTGAAGGATTTTGGATGTTTAAAAATTAGCAGGGGTTTTTAATGAGAAGTCATTGTAAGTATATTTTAGATAAGAATAGAAAATAATAAAATGTATACCCATAAAAAGAACACTCATTTACCTACCAGCTTTTCCAACTTAATGTTATACCAGTTTTGCTTTATATCTTTTTAAATAAAGCAATATAATGTTACAGACACAGTTGGGACCCCTTTCTGGTTCTATTCTCTTTTCTCTCTCTCCAGAAATATTCATTACCACAAGTTCAGTTTTTATTTTCCTCATGCATTTTTAAATATTTTTACTATGTTATTTTTGAACTATAACATCAAATAGTATTGCTTCAAAGTTTTGAACTTTATATAAATGACATCATGCTGTAATTTCCTTTTTTTACTTAACACTATAATTTTTAGATTTATCTATATTGACAGATGTGGATCAGATACATTCATTTTATCAACTGTATGGTAATATTCTAGTGTGTAAGTACATCACAATTTACTAATCATTCTTACAAGGGACTTTTAGACTTTTTGCCATTTAAAAAAAATTAGGAATAAGCTACAATCAGTATTCTTGTGCATGATTCCTTGTTTGTGTAAAATTTTACACAGAAGAGGTTTTCCTAGGATGGAGGGTATGAGCACCTTCTACTTTACTATATATTACTCAATTGTTCTTGAAAATGATTATGAGTCTACCAGAAGTGTATGAGTTCCACCAAGGTTCTACAGTTTCTTCAGTCTACAGATAAAAGAAACAAAAAGGTAGCCAGCTTCCTCCCGATACATTACATGAGGTCTCAAATGTTTCAAATTACAAGCCCCCTTCCACTAGAGAATAGGAGACAAAATTAATCAATCAAGTTAAAAGGTTAAAAAGTTAAAAGGTCAGTGAATTGATAATAAGATTCATTTCCCCCCAGTTTAGGTCAAAAGCATACCATTACATGTTCTCTCCTCTGCTGTACTTAGTTGTAAATTGCCTTTATTTGTATAACTATTTAATTACTCTCTGTTCCTCCCAGCCCATTTGTAAGTTCCTTGAGAACAAGAATCAAGTCTGTTTTTGCTCACCATTGTGTCTACAACACTTACCACCACAGCACCTAGCATATATTAAGTGTGCAATAAACATTTGTGAATTAAATAATGAAAGCCTATCACTAACATTCTGGAAAACTAACACCAATATTAAAATATTATTAGTACCCTTCAGTAGAAAACATAATTTACCTGTCACATTCAAGTTCCTCAGGCCATCGGATCCCAAAAGTGTCAATTAATTTTTTGCAATCAGAATATACTTTCTCACAAAATTTACGACACGGTGGAACCACATGAATTTGCTCTGTGCAGGTTGGTACAAAAGCTTTGCAAAGGAAAGTTTCAACATTTGGTGAACATTCCAGATTTGCAAGAGGGAGAAAAAGCTATTAAGAAAAACAGCAAGGTTAGAAAACATTTTAATAACAAATGAATGAAATTAATTCATTTACTATTTAAAGTATATACTTTTTCACTTATATTCCAAAAGAATCTTTAAGTATCACTCTCAATACAATCAAATTTTAATTACAAAATCTTGTTTAGTCTGTTAGACTTATGAACCTTCATACACAATGAAATATTATTTCATTCAATTATACATTTTTCAAGAAGACATGCTAAATCAAAAGCATTAGTTGATTGCTAGGTGAAATAAATTATACAAAAATTCAATTTATATGTATATGCTGAAATACCTTAACACTGTACTGAGAATTCAGGAGAAGAAAGGAATGTCTAGGGCATAAGGATGCGCATGAAAAAGGCATAAGGATCTCGGGAACATGATGAATTCAGAGCAAGCAGTTCAATATGACTGGAATACAAGGTCAAAGGGATGAAGTCAAGGACAGAGTGGAGAGAGATGAGGCTGGAGAGGTTCACTGGACCTGATCATGGAGAGCACGAATGACATGGTAAGTTGCTTGGATTTCAAAATAAAGGAATGGGACACTATTGGAGACTTTTCATCAGGAAGTCTCTCTCGAGTCTGACAGCTGAGTTTGAATCCCAGTTCCACACTTTCTGGCAAGTTACTTAACTGCTCTGTGTCTTGGTTTCTTCATCCGTAAAATGGCGATAATAAGAGTACTCATCTCGTAAGACTGTTGTGAACACTAAGTTAACAAATGTAAAGCACTTAGAACAGTGTCTGGCATATAGTAAGCATTCTGTAATCGTTAGTTACTGTGATGATTCCACTTCAGAGTGTACTGATAGATTCTGGATAAATATGGTAGACTGACCACACGGGTTCATCTCCTTATTTCCTCACTAAAATGACAATTAAGAAAAAAAGGTACTAGGGGGCCGGACTGGTGGCGTAGTGGTTAAGTTTGCATGCTCTGCTCTGGTGGCCCGGAGTTTGTGGGTTCGGATCCTGAGCGCAGACCTATGTACCACTAATCAAGCCGTGCTGTGGGGGCGTCCCGTATAAAGTAGAGGAAGACGGGCACAGATGTTAGCCCATGGCCAATCTTCCTCAGCAAAAAGAGGAGGATTGGCAACAGACATTAGCTCAGGGCTAATCTTCCTCACCCAAAAAAAAAAAAAATGTACTAATCCATTAGGAAGTGAATAGAAGAGACTCCTTTAGTGTATTTGAGTTTTCCAAAGAACAAAAACAAAACTAAACTAAAAAAGCCCCAAACTTTGAGAGACAGAAAGCTATTAGAGGAGTGCTAAGTGACTTAATGGGACATGGGGTGGATTACAAAGTAGGAGTGGAGGGATTCAGATGAGAATGAGTTGATTTGCCCTAAAGAATCTGAGAGTCTCAGTTCTTTGAGGTACGAAGTAGCACAAAGGCTAAAATTGGAAGAACTTTTACAAATCAGTTCCTCTCTCTGTCACCCCTCCTCCCCACCCCTACCAGGCAGCCAGTTGACCACTGCACTCTACCAGGGTTGTTTCCAGGAGAAATGGAGGCAGAGATGTTCTACATTTGGGATATCAGGCACAGAGCAGGGCAGGGATACAGCGCAGGGGGACTGAATAACAGTCTATCTATGGAAATGTGAAGCCCTCACCTTCCTTTTCCTGTTTCCTTTTCCAAAAGGTCAGCAGACAGGTGTATACCTACCATCTCCCCAAAAACTTTATAGTCTTGGAGAAAAGACCTCTATATATTGACAATGAAAAAGCCAGTCGACCTCAAGCTCACCTTATTATGAAGCCCACCAGTAACAAGCCCCATTCATGCACACAGAACTTTTCAGTGCCCCATACAAATAAAAATGGACAGCCAAGGATCATCAGGCATTTGAAGCAAGCATCATAAAAGACAGAGACCAAAAAAACCAAGCAGATAAAAGGAAATTTGGAGGCAACAGAGATTATGCAGGGAACAGAAGAAAACAAAACAAAATAAACCACAAAACAAAAATCTTACTATCTTAAATGAGAAGCTATTGCATCAATTAAACAAGAATAGGATGCTATGGAAAATTAAAATAATAAGACAGCTGAAATTAAAAAAAACCCAACTCTGCAGAAGGATTACAAGATAAATCTGAGGGAAGAGAGGGACAATCAGAAAGAAATTCCACCCAATGAGAGGATCAGTCCAAGTGTCCAAATCTGACTAAAGGAGTTCCAGAAAGAAATGACAGGGAAATGGAGGTTGAAAAGGCTGGCATCACACTTTGTAATCCTACTACTAAAACATTTCTTGGCTAAAACTTCAGCCAATTAACTCTCTTTTACAGAGATCTCCTCAAATTCTCCTCTCTTTTCAAAGCCCCAATTTCACACCCCCTCCCATTCATGATTTTGTTCCTAGTTCACTGAGAAAAGAGAAACAACCAGAAGATAATTTCCTTAACTTCTGACCAAATGTACCAAACTACCTATAGCTTATTCACATTCTCTGCCTTTGCTATTTCAATGGATGAACAGCTTGAACTCCTAATCAACCAAGTCCTCCATTTGTACACTGGATCCCTCTCCAGTTAACTAGTCTCCTATTCTTGCAATAATTCCACCCCCCCCCCCGCCATGCTACAGTGATTTCCCCATTATACAAACTTACTCTATTATCTCTCACCATAAGAAAAAGAAGAGTATCTTTCCTTAACTCTTTCCCCATGCCCATCCAGCCACTGTTCCATTTTTCTGTTCCCCTTTATAGAAAAACTCCTCAAAATAGTTGTATTTACTCACTTTCTTCAATTCTGCTCTTCCCATTCCTTCTTGAGCCCATTCTCCAATCAGGTTTTGTCCCCGTATTCCAGTGAAACTGCTTGTTGGAGTCACCAATAAACTCCACATTGTCAAATCCCATGGTTAATTCTGAGTCTTCACCCTACTCAACCCTTAACAACACTTGACACAGTGGATCCTGCCCTCCTCGTGAGACACTTTTTTCAGTTGGCTTCTAGAATACAAATTCTTCTGGATTTCTATCTCACTGGCTGTTCCTTTTCTGATCCTCTTCCATTTTCCAATTCTAAATACTGAAGTGCTCCAGAGTTCAATCCTCAGACCTCTTCCTATCTATACTCACTCCTCAGGGGAAACGCATCTAGAATCAGGATATTAAATACCAACTATACATGAAGGATTCCCAAATTTATCTCTGGCCCCCATCTCTCCTATGAACCCTAGACTTGGATGACCATCTGCCTCCTGGACAACTCCTCTTGGCTCAAACCCAACACATCCAAAACACAACTCAATCCCACTGCACCCTATCCCCCAAACACTCCCTCAGTCTTCCCCATCTCAGTAAGGTGGTGCCAACATTCACCAAGTTGCTCAGGCCAAGAATCTAAAGATTCATTCTTTATTCCTCTCTTTCTCTCACCCATAACCAATTCATCAGCAACTTCTGTTGGCTCTCCCTTCAAAATATATTTCAAATCCGACCATTTCTCACTATTACTAAGCTACTACATCTTAAGCCACTGCATCTTTCACCTAGACTACTGAAATAGCCTACTAAGAGGTCTCACTACTTATCACTCTTGCTAATTTTACAGTTAATTTCCACACCAATCCATACTCCCACCAATGTGATTCTTTAAAATATGTTTGTCCTTGTTCAAAAGACTCCAATAAATTAAATTCCAAAGTCCTTACCAAGGCCTTAAATTTCCTGGCCCTTGGCTACGTCTCCAATTTCATTTCCTACCACTCTTTCTCTTATTCACTCCATTGCCACCAAACTGGTCTTTTGCTTCTCATGATTGCTTGTATATTTCTGGCTCAGAATCTTTGCATTTGCTCTTCCCTTCACCTAGAACACTCTTCCTCCAGACAGTCACATGGCTTGTGTCCTCATTCATTTGGGTCTCTGCTCAACTACCACCTCAAAGAGGCATTCCCTACCCACCCTACTGAAAAAATTATCCTGTCATTCTCTGTTCCATTATTCTGTTTTGTATTTCTTTTTAGTCTTTACCACTACCTGACATTTCATTATATACCAGTTTATTTCTTAATTTCTGCCTTCATCACTAGAATATAAATTTCAATGAGAGGAAAGGATTTTGTCTATTTTGTTCACTGCTATATCCTCAGTGCCTGGAACAGTGTGTGTGTGCAGAGTGATTTGTCTATAAATATTTACTGAGTAAATGAATGACTATCCAGAGCAATGAATGAACAATGACAAGGCATGTTGATAAAAAATTTCAGAGCATGAAGACAAAGAGAAGGTCATAAATGTTTCCAGATAGAAAAAAAGGTCACACAAAGGAATTAAGTTTTGAGTATTTGATAATATCAGATTCTAGAAGACAATGAAGAAATAACTCAAATTCTGAAGGAATATTGCTTTTGACCTAGAATTCTATACCCAACCAAACATCCAAGTGAAGGTAATATAATGACCTGTTTGGCCCTATAAGGAAGCAAAAATTTTAAATTTCAAGTGCTTCTTTTTAGGAAGCAACTAGAGGATGTAGTATTCCTGAAACAAATTGAAGGAATATATAAATAAAGCAGGAAGGAAAATTATATGGGACTCAGGAATTAGTTGATCCAACACTGGAGAATGGCAAAAAAGCCTCAGTGTGACAGCTATCTGGTCCAGAAAGCACTCATAGCATACTGATAGGAGGACAGACAGTGAAGGAGGAAGGTCTCCAAGGGGACCGGAGTGGGGTAATCGAACTGGCAGATTATATGATATTTTGAGCACCTGGGAAAATTGCTGCTAGGTGTCTGACAAGTCTGTTGGGACATCTGAAAAACACTCGCCATAGGTACATAGAAAACAAAGGAAATGAGGGAAAATGCAATTACTGTATTAACTATAGAGGGTAAGATGTTAAAGAAATTAATGCAATCAAAGTATACTACCTGACTCAATAGTATACAATATTTAATATTCCTAATAATGATAGCACTGACTATTGATTCAAACAAAAATCTGTATTAGGAGGTTGGGAGCAGAAGTAAAAGTGGCAGAGTAAGAGAAATAAATTATCAACTACCATAATAGGAAAGAAAAACAGATACTGCCTCAAGTTCTAAACTCTTGAATCAACAAATAATAGACTAAGCATATTAGTTAGAGTATGGCCTATCTATCAGAAGAACACCCAAAGGAGTTCAAAGTGGCTCCCTTTGGGGAGGAGGACTGCAGCAGGTATAGAGAAGGGTGAGCAGGGACTGTCAATTTTCTATTAAAAGGCTTTAATACTGAGTTGTTGTTTTTTTTTAGGTATAACTGACATATAATAAAGTGAACATGTATAAAGTGTACATAGTTTGATGGGCTTTGGAACCATTACTACAACCAAGGTAATAAATATATCCATCGCCACCAAAAGTTTCCTCTTGCCCCTTTGTAATCCCTCCCTCCTATCTCCCCTCTAACCAGCATCCTCCCAGTAACCTCCCACCTGTGGCAACCACTGATCTGCTTTCTGTCACTATAGGGTGGTATTTTCTAGAATTTTACTTAAATAGAATCATACATTATGTACTCTTTTTTCTCTGGCTTCTTTCACTCAGCATCATTATTTTGAGATTCACCCATTTTGTTCTGTGTATCAACAGTTTGTCCTTTTTCATTGCTAAGTAGTATTTCATTGCATGGCTACACTATAGTTTGTTTATCCATTCATCTGTTGATGGACAGTTTGAAGTGCCCATGGGACATTTGAGTGTGGATATCAACTAGTAGGCAGTTAAATAAATAGAGCTATGCAGGTGAAAGACTTTATGTTAAGGATATAGATTTGGAAGTCATAATTATAAAAACGGTAATTGAAATAACTGAATGAAATTGCCTAAAGAGAACACGTAGAGTAAGAGAAGATGAACATTCTGAGTCAAGGGGAATGCACTGAATTTATATTTTAACATCTCCTTCCTCTCTGAATGCCATTGAAATGAGAGAAAATGTTTAAAAATAAAAAAATAAAATCGATAGCTACACAAAAAAACAGGGAAAGGTCTCATCAGTGAACTATAAACTTTGAGACATTTCTGAAAGACAAAAAGAAGGAATGAGGATGTCTGCTTTTAGCAGTACAACCAACTAAATATCTCCAGCCACAAAACATTCAGATTCTGGAAAAATTGCAACATATATACTTTAAAATACATTGCTGAACACTGTATAACATACAATAGCATAAAATATAAAGTAAAAAGCAACAAAACTACAAGGAGAAATGGACAATTCCATGATCATAATGAGAAATTTTAATGCATATTTCTTAGTAAATGAAAAGTCAGGAAGACAAAAAAATTACTAAGTAAATATGAGATATGATCACAACACTAAAATTAACAAGTCTGATTTAAAGGGCACATACAGAACCCACACCCAACAACTAGAGGACAACAGCTTTGGAGGACATTGGACTGGTCCTCCCAGTCCTGATGGGGCAAAATGACTGAGCAAAGGCAGGGCCACCAGAGTTGGTATACTGTATCTCCCTTAACTGAATGATGCTGAGACCTGACCCTCTGCCATCTAACAATAGCTTGTTGGCAAGCAAACAGCAGAGTACTGTTCTCAATTTTCTCTATCCCGGGGAGGAGAAGGCCTAGACTGCGTGAGCATCCTCCTCTGGGACTGAGGTGGGAAAAGGGGAAGCATAGGCAACTGGTAGAATTTACTTCTTTGTTTACTGTCCCAAATAAGCCTTGCTCCTAAAATTTCTGAGTTTCTGGTAATCAGATCCTACAGTAGAAACAATTAAAAAACACTGTGTTTAATTCTTCTAAGTCAAAAGACATTCTGCAATAGCTATGATAAATTGATAGTCAGCACTTAACAACTATTATAATCCAGGCAAAATGTAACACATGTACTTTTGGAATAGTAAAACAATTCTCTTACATAGCAAACATGGTAATTACATGTTTAATTGTTTGATTAAACGATTTGTTTAACTATTCTAGAGTACCAACAGTGGTTAACCCAATAATGTTGCTATTCATGCAATCTGCAGAGGATAAATCAGATGTTGAAAACTCAAATACCTTCAGAGCCTAGGTAAGTAAATTCAGAGGGGTATAAGACTATATAGGGAGTAGCTGGGTAGCAGCTGCTACTCAACTCCAGCAGACTGTTATTTGAGAATTTGGGCACAAAATTGTCAGACATATCAATTTTTCACAAGAAAATAGAACCTGGATTTTTATGTGAAATCTCCCAAATTTTAAATTTTGGCACTTAAATTTAAACATTGAAAATACTGTGCAGGACAAACAAAACACGTCTTCGAGTCAGACCCACTGTGGGCCACCAACTTTCAAGTTCTGTTGCAGACTAATAGACTTTAAGAATTTTAGACTTGGAAGGGACCTGAGAGGACTTTTAAGTCTATTATTTTCAATGTGTGTGTGTGTGTGTGTGTGTGTATTTTGCCAAGGAACATTTTCTTTAAATAAGAGGTTACAAAGAAGCCCAATATATTAAATAAATAAAAGCATAGCTGCTCTGGCTGAAAAGGAAGCCCTCCCTCTGAGATCCCTCTCACTGTTCCCAGTCCAGTTACCTAGTACCAGTGACCTCAAAGCACCTCCAGAGATCACAGTTTTGAAAACCCCTGGCCTAATCCAAAACCTCAGATGACAAGTGAGAAAAACAGAATCCAATTTCTTATTGAAATTGTTATTGAAATCTCCAAATCTAGTCTGAATTAGAATTTAAGTGCCTTTATTCCTGATCTAATGCTACTTTTACCAATCTGATAGCTACTGATAATAAATCAGAGCTTTGATTTATTCAGCACTTACCATACACTAGGCACTGTGCTTTTTCTTATATCAATTCTTTTTACAATAATCCTGTGAGAGAGATATTCCCATCTCCACGTTGCAGACAAGGAAACTGAGGCTCTAAAAGTAACTTTTACAGAGTCACGTAAGTAGTAAGTGGCAATCAGGATATGAACCTGAGTCCAGATGACTTCAGAGTTTGTCCTCTTTAACCCCGACACTATGCTGCCACCCAACTCTCCTTGAAAATCACCCTTCCCAAAACACAAGAGCAAGATGTCAATAAAGATAAAGGGGAAAAAAGACAGCAAAAGAGGACTGGGAATCTTCTACATGAAACAAAACTCCTCAGTTTGCAAAAATAAATGTTCACAGGACACATAAAGAGTATAAAACCTCTCACTATGTTTATCACATTCCAGATGATGCATGTACCTCCTGAAGCAGGTAATTTTGGAAAAAATAATTTTAGAACAAATAATAGCACTTTAAATAATGGGTAATCAGCTTGTTACTGAACTCATCCCAATTGGTTAAAAACATAAACAGAATGAGTATATTTCCCTAATCTTTTGAAGTAAAAACCTTGATAGGAATCTTTTATGCTCTCCCACAAAAATATCTTGGGTATCATTTTTAGAAACCAAACCTTGAGATGGAAAGTCTACTAACTTGACTCACTGTGACATTTCTCACATCCTTAATCTTTTACTTGGAATTCCACCATATTATTAAACTAGTATTTAGCATAGTAAGTGCTACGTAAACCCATGAACTGAATGGATTCAAACTTCCTAGTCTCTACAGTCTCTTCCCTCTCTTCCCTCTTAGTGACACACCGTCAACTCTCCAGGAACCCAGTGCCTTCATGGTCTTGCTCATGAATTTCTCCTTTCCAAATTTCATTCTCAAACAAGGCTCAGAAAGTCATCCAATAACTAACCACAACGTAAAATATCAATAACGCTTTTGAGAGTCTAGCCTCCAATAATAACTAAAGTAGTCCTGTTGACTACAGTCTTAATGCTCAGAGAAATAAAAGGTAGGCTGCTTAAGTCCCTGGCAGAAATCCTGTGGAGTTACTATTAGTATTAGCAGGGATGAAAAAAAAAGAGAGCAATTAAGAAGGCAACTCATACCTCCATTCTGAAAAACAGCCAGAGCCAAACTATGATAAATAGACAATGAGAACCAAAATATATGGAGTATTTTATATAATCCCTTTGCTGGAAATAATCCCAGCATTGTAATTCTGGTTCTGGCTCTGCCATTAACTACTGGTGCCACCTTTGGCAGGTGATTTTTCTATCTTTGAGTCTCAGAGCATTCATCAGTAAAATGAAAGTGATGAACTATTGGATGATCTCTACAGACACTTTATGGCTCAAAAAGTTTATGAAGAGGGTAACAAAGACTGAAGTAGCAGAGCTGAACATGAATTTCACAACAACTGTAGGTACAACAATGAAATCTTCTCGATAGGTAACTGTCTTGCACTGAGCTCTGGAGTGAACATTTATCATTTCTGTCTGCCTAGCAGTCTTATTTTGGGGAATGCCAAAGTAGGTGGGATGCTACAGAAGCTTAAGGAGGGATTCAACCTGACAACAGAAACACAGGCACACAATCTAAGCTTGGCCATTTGGATGCTCCAGGTATTGTAATTCTTGGGGAGAGGGTTGTGCAAAAGAACAGATATAGTCAGATTATTTGAGGCAACTGCAGTGAGATCAATAATGCCCACAGTGCCAAAATAAGTGTCCAGAGACAATGGTTCAAGAAGAGTCCAATGCCATTGGCATCAGTGACAGACTGATCCTGTGGCATGATCTTAGCTGTGTCCTGGTTCCCTTTGTTCCTCCCAAATCCTGAACCCAGTTCTCCAGCCTCCCCATTGATTCGATAAGCTATCGAATATCCATCCATTTTCTGCTTAAGTTAGTCAAAGTGGGTTTCTATTGTTTGCAATCAAGAAGATCAACTGGTACACCAATTATATAAAGAATGGTTGTAAGTGACCTCAGTGAAATGAGAGGAATTCTAGAACTGGTTTTCTGGCCTAACTGGGGCCAAAAGCAGTGAACGTTCTGTCAAGTAGAGATGGAAATCCGGCAGCCCCATGGCATATAATAGAAAAACAGCTAACTGCATTATCCTTATAATCACTTAGATTCCAAGAACGTCTTAGAATGATGGGCCCAGTGAAGGCAAGGCTGAGTGGCTGCTGCCAGAGAAGCAGAAAACAGTATGAAGATCATAAGGTATTCAAGGATTATGAGCTGAGGTGAGTGCTTCTAGCAGCACTGTCTGGCTTAGGAAGAGAGTGACAAACTGGCATCCCTGAATTCCTGGCTCGACATGTGGAATGAAACACAAGGATTAAAAGGACTTAAGGCTTAAGAAGTTGAAAACCAAATGCACAGTTTGATCCTGCAGGTTTCCAAATTATATCAGTTATATTTACTTCACTTTCACATAAGAGATCTCGTGATATTGTGATAAGGAAGAAGTGGGACCCTGAGATCTGAAGTGGGGATACATGACAAGGTTCAGAGTACTCACATAGTGCTCTGAACCCAAAGTCCTCAAAGCAGACCCTCATCCCTTGTCTGTTGAAGCAGACACTCCTCATCTGAGAGATTTACTTTGTAAGAAGAAAATAAATAGCCTCATACACCATCCGTACCACTCTTCAATGTCTCAGCCTATAAGTAGAGTTCTACCCCCGGATGCTCCAGGAGGATCAAGTCAAAAACCAAATTTGGAAAAAAGGATTATACATTACCCGTAAGACACTGTTATTTATATTGGTTTCTGAGGGTGCTGGATTAAGGAGGAAAGAAGACAATTTTAGATGGGGCTAATATATACTGATACGGGTGCACTGATTCTAGATTCAATGTGCTAGCTTCAGAAACTGGGCTTTTGGAGGTCAGAAGACAAATGGGCTTTTGACAGAGGCTCAGTGGGACCCCAAACCCAACCCACTGTACTTTCCCAAGTCCATGCTTGATTACTTCAAACAGCTGTATTTAGCAATAGCATAATCACCATACTGGCCTCCTGGATAAACATTATGGAGGAGGGGCCAAACAAAAACCATTACAGGTTTCCCTCTGCCATGATAGAAAAATCAAAAGTAATACTGCAGACCAGAGGGCTTTCAGAGATTAGTGACACCATCAGAAAGATATTCAGAAGAAGTAATTCTTAGCACCTCTCCATTTTAACTCTCCAGTACAACTAGATATGTTATTAATAAATTGTCTTAAGCACTCTTAATCAAACGGCTAAGGTGTTTTTCCAGATGTGGTCTCTTTACAGTCTTGTGATCAGTATAGCCTTGGTACCTCACATGCAGCTCTAATTTCTCCAAAAGCAATTTACTTTCCCTCAACAAGGACAGCAACACATCTTCACCAACTTGCCTTAGAGCAGTGGTTCTCAAAGAGTGGTTACTGAATCAGCAACAAGATCCCCTGAGAACTTGCTAGAAATGCAAATTCTCCATCCCACCCCAGACCTACTGATTCCGGAATTCTGGAGGTGGAGTCAGTGATTTGTGTTTTATAACAAGGCTTCAGATGATTCTGATGGGCACCAAAGTTTGAGAAGCACCGCCTTAGAGTGATGTCAGTTTTTCACCTCTGTGCCTCAATTTCTTTATCAGAGACTCTAACCATATCACTATTTTACAGGACATCACACTGGCCCATCATATTTAGGACATTAAAGCTGATGAGGTCATAGACATGTGCGAATGAGGAGATCAGCCCCACATGAACAAAAGGGACTTTCCATCATGGTTTTGCTAATAGTTTCTGTTAGAGACTGGACACAACTATGGGACATCTAGAGATAATCAACCCAAGCTAGCTCTCATGAACTGTATGTTACCTAATTCACTTACTCATGACATCAGGTGTACCCAATAGCATTCCATCTTCAAGTGGTCTGAGCAGATGGTAAAGACATGGGAAAGTAGCATAAGTATATTGCTCACACTCTCAGAATGCCTACTTCTGCCATACTACCACCTTTTCCTTAAAACACACCAGCTAGCTCCCCATGCTATAGTGACATGATAATGGAAGGAATCCTAATATGGGCCTGGGGTTGGTAGCACTGTAAGATCCTGAAGAGACAGTCTAGGTTAGAATTCTAATAGAGAGGAATCACAAAGAGAAAGATATTTTGATTTTTTTAAAAATATGGAAAGCAAAGCCTAAGCAGAGTGATCTTGTGGCAGTATCTTGGCTCTGCCTTGCCTCCCTCAGTACTAAAGACATGGGATATATAAACATTTGTCACTTTTCTGAAGCGTGAATCAGAATCCCACTGGTACACAGAAGCAAGCCACTTCACCAGTGAACAAGGCCAAGTGACTGCAAAGCATCTAATTCTCAGCTCTTGATTTGTGCTTTCTATTCATTGTTGCATACACAGTAACTCTCAAGAACTGATAAAAGCTTTATTTCTTACTTTAAATGGCATCTTCTAGTGATGGTAATGAAAATTGAAAGAAAGTGAAGAAGTCTAAAAAGTGATTGGGAAAAAAAAAAAGGGATGGGCCTTAGCTAGACAACAGAATCACTAAAGATCTAAAGGTGTCCTAAATGTGTACACCTCACAGAGCAAATGCCGTCAAAGTGGTTACAAGGGTCTTGAGTAAATTCGCTGAGAATGTTAACAGACTACTGTATAATAAAGTGGTGCAAACTTTGCCACCTATTTTCATGAATGTGACTAATCTCAGGCAAATCAGCTTCTTTAAAAAATGCAAAGTGCAGCCTGGAGTACCAGAGAATAAAAAGCAGGAATTTGCATTATTTCCATAATGGAAAACTTGTTCTTTTTGAAATTATTTCTTAGCAGAGAGCATTACAAACTGTAAATTATTTCTCCAAAAGGGCTTTCCTTTGGAAATTAGACATATATAGTAGCCGGTTGGCACTACCAAATAATCTGTCCAATGAAGAGTCCATTAATTTTTTTAATTTAAAACTTGTAACTTGAAAAACTATAATTCTGGGGAAGCTACACATTCAGGTGCACATTCTATAAACATTAATGAATGAATACATGACAAATATACAAACTAGGGTAATAAGGCTTCACATCTCCATGCCACATTCTCACCGAAAGGAAATAATCACAACACAACAGTCTTTACATGGTCTGAAAGAACCATGTCCCTCTGTGAACAGGCTCTCCTAAAGGCATAACTAATAATATCCTAGACCACGGAATGTCAAGGAATGGCCCTGTAGGAATCTTGTCCCTATCAGCAGAGCCTCCAAGGAGAAATATTTTCCTCTGTTCACATACAGGTCTAACCCTGATTTTGTAGACTCAGAAGCAGTGAAGGTAATTTGTCTACTACTGCAACACAACATCACAAAGGAAGGCAAGCTTGTGGTTTCTACATTTAAAACACAACAGCAGCCACTATACAAACAACTGACTTGGACCACTTTTCAATATCTATTTCACTTTAAATGACTCAATAGCTCACTTTCACAATAGTTACAGCTACCTTCACAAAGTCTTCTCTGAAAAATACAGAGGTTAGTCACACTAAACATTTCTTTCCTTGTGTATAGGGGTATAAGAGTAGAGAATAAGGAGAAAAGGAAGGGATCCACTACTCTTCTAAAAGCAGAAAAACGAAAATGCTTAAAAACCACTGCCCAATAGAAATAGATTTTTTCTTAAAAGTTTGTTTATACAGTTTTTCTCCATCCCTTTATTTTTAATTGAATAGACATTTTAGTAGTGCATATTAACAGGTGAAAAGGAAAGGGTTTTTTTTGGCTCACTTCCCTCTAGACTGTTCAAAAGTGGAACGACCACATGCTGTTCCAAACACAATACATGACTTGGCTTTTGTCTAGACCTCAATGAAGGCAATTCAAAAAGAAAAATACAATATTCCTGTTTCCATTTTCCCTAGATCAGTCTCAGCTCTTTCTGGATGAAATCAGTCTCTCAAGGGACATCAATCTCACAATTTGAGAAACAATGCTCCAGATATGAAACAAAAAGGAACACAATGGAAAACTAGCAGCCATTTGTTTTCCACTTGGGAGAGTTAGACTGTACAACATCCTTTTCATTACAAAGCCAAGTTACTATTCAGAATTGTAAATTAACTCTTTGTAATACAAATGACTTCAGCTTCAGATAAGAAAAAAAACTGAATCCCTTGTTTCAAGCAATCTCTGAAACAAAACCAAAGAACCAAGATATCCCAGTCGAATCCTGTTTGTTTGCGATAAATTTGACTTAAAAAAATTTATGTGGAAAATAAATACAACTCATAAATTATAAAATATAAATAACATATAACTCAGGTAACATATTAAGAATGAACTAATACAATATTGTATGTCAACTACACTTCACTTAAAAAATAAAAATAAGAATGCACAATGTTTACTTATTACGTGCTATACGTGTGTAATCCTTAAGAACACTTTCAAGTACTTGAAACCAGGGTTCAGCAAACTACAGCCTGTGGGCCAAAAATGGCCTACTGCCTGTTTTTGTAAATAAAGTTTTATTGAAACACATCCACATTCATTTGTTTACCTATCGTCTATGGCAGCTTTTTTGCTACAATAGCAGAGTCGAATAGCTGTGACAGAGACTGTATGGTTTGCAAAGCCAAAAATATTTATTTGGCCCTTTACAAAAAAGTTTTGCATTCTCTGCTCTAAACCAGTGGGTCTCAAACTTTAACGTTCATAAGAAAAACCTGGACAGCTTGTTAAAACACAGTTTCCTGGGCTCTATCTTCACAGATCATGATTTAATAGGTTGGGATGGGGTCCATGAACTTGCATTTCTAACAAACTCACAAGGTGCTGGTCTATGAACTACACTTTGAGAACCACTGCTCTAAACCATTTCATATAATCACAGATCAGCAATGACCACAAATGCTATAAATTCTATAAGACAGGATAGCCATCACACAAAATGAAAACTAAGGCATAAAAGAGGACTGAGATAGAGCTCTTGACTTATATGGAACTAGTGGTAGCACTAACCAGAGAGCACAATTGGTCGCCATAATCATCAGATAATGCTTCAGCCCCTTATCCTAACATTGATTCATAGTGAACACTGGAGATTCAATAGGGACCAGCAGGAACCAAAGGAGTTGGGTTGGAGGTATAAAACCCAATCTAGAGAAGCTATAAAACACTTTTTTATAGTAAAAGCCAAGGTATATGCTGTTATAAGTTAGTACTTGATTGGACTATAAACTTAAGTACTAAAGTACAATGTCTGAAAAAAATTTGACACACATAGTTTATAATACAATGGTCCAACCAAAAAGTGAATTCCTTCATTCCACATAAATAAATATAAATGGTTAAAAATCAAATTCTTTAAATTCTAACAAACATGTGTCAAGCTAATATGGGAAAGAATGTAGAGGATATCAACTGATATATTTTATTAGAACTAGGCTCAGGCAGAACGAAAGTGGATGATATGTAAACCATCTAAAAAGATTAGAATGTCTTTCACTTAAACACCGCAGAAGACTGAGGTGGAAGGTAAAGATTTGGAGGGAAAATTCTCTTTGCTGATTTATTAGGACAGGAAACTTTTTCTTCATTCAACCTCTAGTGAGCATCTACCACGCTCAGAGGTACTGTACCAGGCATTAGGGATAGAAATGAATAAACACCATCTCTACTCAACAAGTTGGAATCTGGTGAGAGCCATGTAAATAACTGCAATACAGCATGATCACTATATGAACAGTCATATATATTAAGTACGATCAGAGTGGAGTGAGCGAGCTGATTAAATACGCTTAGGAGAAAGGTGAAAGAAGGCTTCACTAAGCACAGAGTTCTTGTTTTAATTGAGACCTGAAGGAACTGAGCAGGTGAAGAAAGGTATGTAGAGTTCAGGAGGCAGTGGATACAATATGTGCAAAGGTACAGAGGTGAGAGAGAGTAACATGGATTTGAGTTCTACAAACAGGCCAGTTTGGCTGAAGCAGAGTGTGTAATGTGGGAAGGGATGAAATGGGAAGTTGGACAGGAAGGCAGGGTCCCATGTGAAGAACCTTGGGTGCCACACTTTATTTTTACAGCTTTAGGGAAATGGTGAAGAATTTTAACCCCAAAGTTGACTGAGTGGATTTGCATTTTAATAAAATCACCAGAGGGGAGAGACTGAAGGCTAAAGATTTTATTGTTGATCTAAAAATTCTGACGTGAATTTGTATTCAAGGCACAGATGAGAGGGAGAAAGAGAAGTAGAGCTGAATAGAGGTAAAAAAAATCTCCCAGTTTAATTTTTATAGAAATGAAGTTTGCAAAGCAGCAGCAAAGACTTAAATTAACACACCACATGCTGAATCTTAGAATATATTTTCTTTTTTATCCATTAAGGTCAAGGGTGAAAAACAAAAAAAACCAGTTAAAGATGACATTATGGTCCATGTTGACAGAGAAGAGTGTGTCAGACTACAGAGCTCAGGCCCTGGACAAATCATAACTTCTCTGGGCTTTAGTTTCTTCACCTTTATAATGAAGGGTTCAGGGGTTCTTAACCTGGGCTGTAAATAGAAGTATATTTCAATATAATTGGTTTCCTTTCCTATTCATTTTATTTATTTAAATTTTAAAACATTCTCTTATTCTAAGAAGGGGTCAATGGCATAAAAGAGGTTAAGAAGCTCTGCATGATATTTAGGGTCACTTAAAACTTTCAAATTATAGGATTTTGGACATTCAGTACAGGAACTAAAACAGAACGCTGCTGGCTAAGGACAAATAAGGATGGGGCAATAGGAAAAACACAATACCACAGACCAAAAAAATCATATATAGGAATTTAAAGTCTGACTCAGGTTGGTATTATTTCGCCTCTCCATTTCCCTTTCTTCTTTTGTAGACTTAAGTTAATGGTGGTATTAAATGACGGATGGTTTTCTTCTTTTATATCCTTAAGCCTAGTAAAGTATGATTTATAGAAGAGAACTTAATAGTAAAGGCTATGAGAAAGTTCAGTGTATGAGGAAGATTATATAATGAAGAGATTGGTAATGTTAGCAATCGAATAAAGGAGGTCAGAACAAAAATGCCTTCTTGATAATGTCCAGACACAAAATCACCTGGGAAAAAACAATTGGTTTTAAAAAGACATGAGTGGAACAAAAACTGGTTCTTATCATCTTACAGTTATAGGATTGAATAGCAGGGATGCCTCTCTCCTCTGTCTTTATAACGCTACTCTATGATAAGGAACCCTAAATGATCTGAATTTATAAGGTCATGTTAGCTTTCAAACTTAAAATGTATGTAGCTACTATACAGAAAGGAAACCAGATTTAAAAAAAAGTTTTTAAGAACTCAGTACAGACATGAGTTATAAAACACACATTAGAGAAACATATATCAGAGAAAATGTGAATGAGTGATAAAATTATTCCTTGAAGGCATTCTCACTACATACTTTATTTTAATCAGATTAAACTATCAAAATGGTTCTGATTAATCAATGAAAGCCTCACTGCATCATCTGTTCAGTGTTCAAAATGACATCTTGCACCGGTTTAAAAAATCCACCAAAAGATTACAATAATATAATTTGGAGTATCCTTTTAAACTACATCTACTTAGTACTTAAAAACCCTCCTATTTTAGACATGAGTCTACAATAAGGTAGGTGGACAACTAAACAACAATGGAAGACTTTTGAAGCTGCAAAATCACAGTGAGTCGGTTTTTAAAGTAGTGTCTATATAAAAATTATAGGGGTTTTTCATCTCTTAGCAACAACCGGAGGGAAAAATGCCTTTACCATCCTCGGACAGCTTTTCTAGAGAAAAACTACAAAAACATTCGCCTTCTTTCCTTCATGAGGCTTATCAACCTAAGAGATCTGTACCGGAGGGTGGGTTCCTGTCTCTACAGGTAACTCTCTTCTCACACCTCCCCAGCAATCTGCTTATCTCTAAACCAGAAGCAAGTCACTGAGGCACCTAAGGCAATCTTGAGCGTCACTCTGCTTCTCCTCTGACATGTGGTTTCTTTTAACAAGTATCTTACAAAGAATACTTAAGTGCTATCCTTTAAAAAAAAATCACTTTTTAGCGAAACGCTATCTACAGCCCCCAAATCTTCCAATAATTGATTTGCTTCAGAAAACTGTGCCAAGTGAACATTACAACTACTTATGAAAATATATGTAGTTCAGATACTTTTAGTCCAGGCAATATAGATTATATGCTCAATTAATTAGGAAAAATTCAGAATTCACATTATGAGAGGAACTACCATAACTGATTCACGAAAGCAAAATATTTGCCAGGTGCAAGATACTTCGAAATCATTCATAACTATACCTCATATAAAACGAACCCTATTTTAAGCAAACCCACTAAACAGGGCCAGAAATATACACAAAACTTCGTACGGGGATTTAATTTTCAAAAGGGTTTATCCAAAATATGGCTTGTACACAACTCAAACAATCCCTTACTGTGTTTTTTTAAAAAGTCACATTTATACTTCATTCTAGAACAGAACATAAACTATTTTTCCATAAAGGTATGAAGAACTACTCACCTCCATTTCCACAGCAGCAGTACTCTGGTCATAATGACCCATCAGATTAGGGAAAAATGTCATGTTGTAGGCCATTTTCATACATCTGGGAACAGTAATTGGTTCACAGGTGAAAAGACTGTGCCCTCTTACAAGGGGTAGAAAAATACACGTCCACAAAAATGGAAACATTTCCATTTTCTTCAAATTCCTGATTTTACCACATGGCTTGGATTAATCGCATTTTTCTTTCTCAGATTTCCATCCAACGACAAAATGTTCAAATTCCTCATTTCATCATTTTACCATTTTGAAGGAAGTTCTTTTCCTGAAAATGAGTTCTGGGTCAATTACTGTAAAAACAACCAAGAGGGTGTATCAGTAACATTTGTCATAAACTCAAACGCAGACGTCAAAGCGCAGAGTTAAGATTTTCACCCTAGGTAACTAACGCTGGAAAAACGACAGAAAATTCCGTCCTGTCGAGATACTCTTGCACCTGCCTTGGCACAGAATATATCATTTGCTGAGGAAGTCTCATCTCTAGGGAACCGATGATAGAAGGTTTGTGCTGTATGGAATAGAGGGTAAAAAGAGGGCATTGGATGAGCGAGATGGAGAAAAAAGTAATGCTGGGGTCGGGAATAAGTTAAAAACGATCAACAGAATCATAAAATCTAAGGGCCCCAGTTGGATACCTTATTACGCACAAGAAAAGTGAGTCCCTGGGAAATTCCTTAAGACCTAATGAGTTCTTAAATTCTTTAAAGACTCTAAAGAGCCAGTTTTTGCGGCAGTTTCTGGGGATATACTTTTCTGTTTTTCAAAACGCCACCTGGAGGGAAACTTCCAGGATTCCTACTGCGGAGGAGCGAAACTAGTTTTCATGGGCTGGGGGAGTAGTGATGTCATGGAAAGGGAAAAGGAGCGTATCTGTCCCGGGAGGACGACGGAGTCCCCGTGGGAGGGAGGCCGTGGGCCCTGAGTCACCAACAACCGCACCCCCCGCCCCTACACACACCGGTGCCCAGGCTTCCAGCACCGGGCAGGGTAACTCGCCCCACAGCCGGCACCTGCCCCAGGCCTCGAGCCAGGCAGCAGCGTCCCTGCCCGCTCGGCGCCGCGGGGACCCGGCCTCGCTTTTCAGGAGCTGGCCCCAACTTCCGCAAACTTGGGCCGGGGCGGACTGTCCCGCCGCCGCCTTCCCCGCACCTGCGGCCCCGAGCGCGCGCCCCCAGCCCGCCCCGCACCCCGCGAGGTCCCCCGCTCGCCCCGGGACCCGCCGGACGCGGCCGGCCGCCCAGTCGGGGCCCGAAGAGCCTCACCTCGGGCGGTAGTCGAAGGCAGCTCTCCCGCCCGTCCCCGTGCAGCCCACCGTCCCCCAGCGACCTGGGACGGCTCCGGGAGCGTCCGGGACTCCAGCCGCCTCGGGAGCCGCACGGGGGGCGAGAGCTGGGCGATCCCGCGAGACTGCGCCGCCAGGTCGGGCGGGCAGGTCCGGGCTCGAGGCGGCGGCGGCGGGCCTGGCCCTCTGCCCGAGCCCCGCCCGCGCTGCGCCGTCGGGACTTGGCTAGGGGCTGGCCCGGGCGCGGCCGGGTGAACGGTGGTGGGTGCCGGGGGCCGGCTGTGGGGCTGGGAAGTCCCCTCCGTCTTGCCGTCCGTTTTGGTACCTGAAGCACAGGGCTGTGCCCTCTCTCGTTGTCCCGTCCAGAGAGGTTCAGCCC
The DNA here is from genome assembly GCA_031878705.1 of Tapirus indicus. Classification (NCBI taxonomy): domain Eukaryota; kingdom Metazoa; phylum Chordata; class Mammalia; order Perissodactyla; family Tapiridae; genus Tapirus; species Tapirus indicus. Next base: position 34,904,987 of record CM062935.1, read on the forward strand.
AGAAGGGTTTGTTGAAGCTCTTGATAATAAAACTAGGACCTTCCAGGGCTGGAATCCCATTGCCACCTGTGCCTCAAGTTGGGGACCAGACTCCCCGAATTAATAAAAGGGTTTTTTTTAGGACAATTATCCAGGAAGTTACTCACTTTCAAAGTAAGGTCACTTGGGCAATTGACTTTCAGAGCAAATTGGCCCCGTTTAAGAATTCTTGGCTCTTGAAATCTGAAATGAAGTGGGTTCTTTTAAAGTAAGCTTTATTGGGGGGGGGGCTTATTTTATTGATGCAAAACTGTAATAGAAAGTTGAACTGCTTTAGAAGTCAACCTAGATTTTAGTACCAACTTGGCTACACATCATTCATGTGCTCAGCCTGTTCGTCTCTCCTTCCCTCCTAACGCCTGAGGACCATGATCTTTTTACTGTCTCCATAGTTTTGCCTTTTCCAAAATGTCATATGGGTGGAATTATACAGTTTGTAGCATTTTCAGATTGGCCTCTTTCACTTAGTAATAGTCCTCCACATCTTCTCATGGCTTGATAGCTCATTTCTTTTCAGTGCTGAATAATATTCCATTGTCTGGATGCACCACAGTTTATGTATCCATTCATCTACTGAACGACATCTTGACTGATTCTAAGTTTTGTCAATTATGAATAAAACTGCTATAAATATTTGTAGAGGTTTTTGGGTAGACTTAAGTTTTCAGCTCCTTTGGCTGGACACCAAGGAGCTTGATTGCTGGATCATACAGTATGAATATGATCAGTTTTATACGAAACTGCCAAACTGTCTTCCCAAGTGGGTATACCATTTTGCATTCCTACCAGTAATGTTTGAGAGTTCCTGTTGCTCCACATCCTCACCAGCATTTGGTGTTGTCAGTGTTCTGGATTTTGGCCATCCTAATAGGTGTGTAGTGGTATCTCATTGTTGTTTTAATTTGCATTTCCCTGATGACACATGATGTGAGCATCTTTTCATGTGTTTATTTGCCACCTGTATATCTTCTTTGATGAGGTATCTGTTCAAGTCTTTGGCCTATTTTTTAATCAGGTTATTTGTTTTCTTATGGTTGAATTTTAAGTGTTCCTTTGCATATTTTGGATAACAATCCTTTATCAGATATATCTTTTGCAAAATTTTTTCCCAGTCTATGGCTTATCTTCCTATTTTCTTGACATTGTCTTTCGCAGAGCAGAAGTCTTTAATTTTAATGAAGTCCAGCTTATCAATTATTTTTTTCATGGATTGTACCTTTGGTGTTGTATCTAAAAAGCCATCACCAACCCCAAGGACTTTTAGATTTTTTCCTGTTATCTTCTAGAAGTTTTATAGTTTTGTGTTTTACATTTAGGTCTATATCTATTTTAAGTTAATTTTTGTGAAGTGTGTAAAGTGTGTGTCTAGATTCATTTTTTTGCATGTGGATGTCCAGTTGTTTCAGCACCATTTGTTGAAAAGACAATCTTTGCTCCATTGTGTTACCTTTGCTCCTTTGTCAAAGATGAGTTGGACTATATTTACATGGGTCTATTTCTGGTCTCTCTATTCTGTTCTAATGATCTATTTGTCTATTCTTTTGCCAATACCACACTGTTTTGATTACTGTAGCTGTATAGTGAATCTTTAAGTCGGGTAGTGTCAGTGCCCAACTTAGTTCTTCAATGTTGTATTGGCTATTCTGGATCTTTTTCTTCTCCATATAAACTTTAGAATCATTTTATCAATATCTACAGAATAACTTGCTGCGATTTTGGTTGGGATTGCATTGGATCTATAGATCAAGTTGGGAAGCACTGACATCTTGACAATATTGAGTCTTTCTATCCCCATGAGCATCGAATATCTCTCCATTTATTTAGTTATTCTTTGATTTCTTCCATCAGAGTTTTGTGGTTTTCCTTATACAGATTTTGCATACATTTTGTTAGATTTATAGCTAAGTATTTCATTTGGGGGGATGCTAATGTAAATGGTATTATTGTGTTTTTAATTTTAACTTCCACTTGTTCATTTCTGGTATATAGGAAAGCGATTGACTTTTTATGTTAACCTTGTAGCTTACACCTTGCTATAATCATTTATTAGTTCCAGGAGTTTTTTCAGTTTGTTCTTGCAGATTTTCTACATAGACAATCATGTCATCTATGAACAAAAACAATTTTCTTTCTTTCTTCCCAGTCTGTGTACCTTTTACTTCCTTTTCTTGTCTTCTTTTATTAGCTAGGACTCCCACTATGATGTTGAAAGGGAATGGTGAGAAGGGACATCCTTGCCTTGTTCCTGGTCTTAGCAGGAAAGCTTTTAGTTTCTTACCATTAAGTACAATGTTAGCTGTAGGGTTTTGTGGATGTTCTTTAGCAAGCTGAGGCACTTCCCCTCTATTCCTAGTTTGCTGGGAGTTTTTATCATGAATAAGTGTTGGATTTCATCAAAGCTTTCTCTGCTCTGATAAAACTCTAATAAGTCAGGTTCTGGTAAAATAATTTCTCCAGAGGGCAGGCCTTGTTAAGTAGAACAGAATGCTCTGGCATATGTCAAAATGCTTCCTTTCCCCCACCCCTGCCAGAAACTTGAGGGGATTTTTCTCTGATATTCACTGTAAGAACCGGGTAGAGCTTCAGGAGGTAAAACCCACCTCCCCCACCCCCACCCCGCCCTGAGACACTGGGTCTCTGTGGAGTTTTTAACTTTCAGACTTGTCCACACTGAGCCTTCAGCAATTCCTCAATTACAGTTCACTTTTTCCTACCCTCTACTGGTTCCCCCAGAGGTTTCTGCTCCGGTAAATTGTGATTCTCCATATCTGCCTGTCTGTTTCTCCAGTTTGGGGGGCAGCCGTTTGCCCTGTGACTTCAATTTTCTGATGGATCTAAGAAGAGGTGTTGATTTTGTTTGTGCAGCTTTTTATTTGTTAGGACAGAGTGACAACTTCTAAGCTCTTTACATGTCAGACCAGAAACTCCACTTCCTCACTTTTTTTTTTTTGAGGAAGATTGGTCCTGCGCTAACATCTGTTGCTAATCTTCCTCTATTTTCTTTCTTTTCCTCCCCAGAGCCCGAGTACCTAGTTATGTATCATAGCTGTAGAGTTGTAGCTCTTCTATGTGGGACGCCGCCTCAGCATGGCTTGATGAGCAGTGAGTAGGTCTGCGCCCAGGATCCCAACCGGCGAACCCCGGGCCGCCAAAGCAGAATGCTCGAACTTAACCACTACACTACAGGGCCTGCCCCAATTCGTCACTTTTTAAAATAGGTATTGTATTAAGAATTTCTTTGACAGTTCCAGTTGCTACTGCCTTAGCAGAGCAAAGTTTCTCCAAGTTAAAATGAAGTTTAAAAATTCCAAGAGCTGCAATAATTCAGGAATGTTATGTGACTTGGCATTATTGTTAATAGAACACTGATTATATGAAAATCTTGATTATAACAACATAATTAAGTGATTTTGCCAAAACAAAGGGAAGAAAATAAATTTTATGGAATAATTATATAATTTACAAATTGTGTAAGTTTTTATTTTGTTACTTATCCAAACCTTTCCAGCCATCACCAAACTGTGCAGACACACACAATAATAAAGTTGTTCATCTTTGATATTTTGCCCATACTCATTAAAATATAGCTTTACACATTTAAAAATTTTTTATCTTAAGATGAAGATAGGAGGACAGAACATATTTTATTTAACAGTTAAGTAGTTTGATTTATGACTTTTGACTATGTAGACATAGTATGGTGTCTTCCTTTGTACTCTTGCCTGGGTCCTGCACACGTAAGGTGGGTAGACCTACTTGTGACCACTGACCTGATGCTCAGGCATTGGAGGCTTGGGGAGCAAACAGCAGTAGGGAGACCTCAACTGGGGGAAGCTGGGCTGAGCAGAGACACAGAAAAGAACGGAAGGAAAGAGAGGAACTTGGGCTGCATGGCTCCTTCCCTCCTGAGGTTCTCTCCCAAACTCTTCTTTGCCTAGACCTCGAAAGCTCTACCTGTGGCTCCAGTATCTCCAAGTGACATATGTGAATTTGATGGCTTATTGACTTAATTTAGGGGAGTCTATGAACACAATACAGAGGACATCCTTTATTTAAAAACGAACTTTCACTTGAAGTACATTAACTGTCGCTCCCTGCTCTAAAAGCTAATTGCTGCAGTGTTTGTAGCATGGCGATTAACCTTTTCCTGTGGTTGTATCCATTATGGTTGGCCAGAAATAATACTCCTTCTAAATTCCCACCTCCAGTATTGCTGGAAAATAAAAATTTCAGTGCAGTAGTAACATGACACTGCAGGAAAGAGCCACATATTTTAATGACAGTTTGATGTATAAGATTGCCTCCTTGGAGCTCTGGTATCGTCATTTGCAAATAAAGAGATTCATAACACTAAAGAAAAACAGCTTCAGCTCTACCAATGCTCTGAGTTACATTTTGTGTCTGTGAGTTTACCCTATTGGTTTTGTTTTCAGTGGCTTCAATAGCTATCATCTGGTCATCTTTAATATTTAATATTTTATCTTTTTTCTAGCAAAGCAGCCATTAAGTCAAATATTAGAAATAGTATTTTCCCTAGAGCTTTTTAGCATCTCTAAAAGGGCTTCTTGCCTCAAATTTAGTGATTTAGATAATAACTAAATTAATTTCCTTTGATATGCAAAACCAATTTTATGCCTAATCGCACATCATGGGCTGCTAATGACTATCTGTGATTTTAAAAATTGCTTTAAGAACAAATGGGATAAGTATGTGTTATAGGGTGATAAGGGAAGGAAAATATGGAATTAAAGTTTTAGACAAAGTGAAATTAAAGAAATATTACGATTTTTGCAGTTCAATAAAGATTTTATAGAGGAGGTGGGCTTTTGGGAGCAACTTGAATGTAAAATTATTGAGAGATTTGGTGTTCCAGACATGGTATGTGGATTGGGAGACAGTTTAGAGGTGGCAACAGGATAATTGAATACAACAAATCTTGTGTGTTTTCACTTGAAGGTGGAGGCAGATTTACCATGAAGCTAATGAAGCTTAAGCGTCAGAGACCTTTCCAAAGCTCTATCTAATTTTATATTTTGAAATCTTACGTTCTTTTTCTTAAAAAGAGTCCCTAAAATTGTGTAAGCTTCAAGAACCTCACAATCAGAATTCACTCCTCTTGAAAGGAGGAGAAGAGTCTGGTGAAGACCAGGGAAATGGAGTGACTCACTGGTTACTCCAGACAGTAATAACAGTTAAAAGAGTTGAGTTGATTTCCTCTAGGAAAGGGGGAATGGTGGAAGGAGAGGTGACAGACTACATTCATATTAATAATAAACCTTGTAGAACTAGTTCACTTTTGTTTGTATAAATTTAACAAAGCTTAAAACTATATTTGTTTATTTATTTATTAGAGGAGAAATGGAGCCCTGGGCAGTACAGGTACATGCAAGGTCTTTATTGCAGAGATCTTGAAACAAGAGTGAGCCCTGCCAGTCTTCACCCCTCCACCCCTTCCTCCAATCTAGAGGCCAAAGGGAGAGTCCATGGGAAGAGGAAATTCTTCTTCTACATTGCTTGGCTTGGCTCTTCACCTTCTCCATTAACGATGAGGAATTCCTATCAGGGAGTTTTCTTCATTATCTTCTCCCATGGGCTGGATTTTCTCCCCCACACTGCCATATCTGAAAGTAGAATCCATACTTAGCGTGGATTCAGCCTCCAAATAAATCTAATGAACAACTAAAACCGCAATAAAAACTTGGGTCAATTTTGGTCTCTTTTTAAATATAATTTTTGATGATCACTTTCATTTTTAATTTTAAGACATGTCTTTTACTTAAATGACTATACTTTTGCTCAAATTGAATGGATTATAATCTTAAGGATAGTATTTTATTTAAAAAAAGAGAAATGATTTAGACAAGAATTTTATGAATAAAATATTTCCATTTTAGTAAAAACTCTGGATAAAATAAGTATTGTATTTTAATTTGATGAAAAAATCCATTATAGCAAAAATGACAATAAGAGAATTACATGGGCATTTCAACAAGTTCAAGAAAAAAAGAAGAAAGGGAGATTGTAAAAGCAATTCTTTGGGCTTACTATAATTATAAGATAAATATGAAAGTTATAGAATGTTTTCCTAAATAAATTTTAATTGGTTAAAAACAAAAACACAATTGGCAGGTCTAGGCTTGAGTTGGGTGAGACCAGAATATGGTGGGAGGGACAGAGATAGAAAGGAGAGATAAAAAGATACATTTCGAGGAGGTATAAGAAAATGTTAATGTTAGGTCCCTCGTGGCTGATTGAATTAAGTAGAGTCTAAGGCAGGGGCTGATGTGCAAAGGGGACTCTTACTCATCGAGCATGTATTTCTTTTATAAAAACATTTTGAAGGAAAATCTCACAACGTAGTGTATATACAACAAAAAAGGACAAAAATGAAATAAAAACACAATGCTAAAACAACAATGAGATATCACCATACACCTGTTGGAAAGGCCAAAATTCAGAACACTGACATCAAATGCTGACAAGAATGTAGAGTAACAGGAACTCTCATTCAGTGCTGTGGGAATGCAAAATGGCACAGGTACTTTGGAAGACAGTGTGGCAGTTTCTTACAAAACTAAACATACTCTTACCATACTACCATACAATCCAGCAATCACACTCCCTGGTATTTACCCAAATTAGTTGAAAACATATATCCATGCAAAAGCCTGCGTGCTAATGTTTATAACAACTTTGTTCATAATTGCCAAAACTTGGAAGCAACCAAGATGTCCTTCAGTAGGAGTTATGGACTGAATGTTTGTGTCCCCCCCAAATTAATATGCTGAAGCCCTAACCACCAATGTGATGGTATTAGGAGGTGGGGGTCTTTGGAGGTTAATGAGGTTTAGATGAGATCATGAGGGTGGAGCCCCCATTATGGAATTAGTGTCCTTATAAGAAGAAGAGAGCTTTCTTTTTTCCACCTTGTGAGGGTACAGCAAGAAGACAGCCATCTGCAAGCCAGGGAGAGGGCCCACACAAAGAACCAAATCTGCCAGCTGCTTGATTTTAGACCTCTCAGCCTCTAGAACTGTGGAAAATGAATGTCTGTTGTTTAAGCCATCCAGCCTATGGTATTTTGTTATAGCAGCCCAAGCTGACTGAGACAGTAAGTGAATGGATAAATAAACTGTGGTACATCCATACAATGGAATATTATTCAGCGCTAAAAAGAAATGATCTATCAAGTCATGAAAAGGCATGGAAGAACCTTAAATGCGTATTACTAAGTGAAAGAAGCCAATCTGAAAAGCCTATATACTACATAGTATGATTCCAACTATATGACATTTGCAAAAAGGCAAAACTATGGAGATAGTAAAAAAGATCAGTGGTTGCCCCGGCTGGTGGAGAAGGGATGAATAGGCAGAACACAGAGGATTTTTAGGGCAGTGAAACTATTCTGTATGATACCACAGTGGTGAATACATGTTATTACATATCTGTCAAAACCCATAGAATATACAACACCAAGAGTGAACCCTAAGGTAAAGTATGAACTATGGGTGGTAATGATGTGTCAATGTAGGTTCATCAGCTGTAACAAATGTACCACTCTGATGGGGGATGTTGATAGTGGGGGAAGCTGTGTATCTGTCAGGGCAGGGGGTATATGGGAACTCTCTGTACTTCCCACTCAATTTTCCTGTGAACCTAAAACCGCTCAGAATATCAAGTCCATTCAAAAAAAAGAAGAAGAAAGAAAGAAAAAGAAAGGGTTCCATGAGAGCTTCAAGAACAAGACTGGCATCTTGCTTTTGAGAGCCTGATGGTTAATTTAAACAGCTGGGAGAAGTTAGGGGTCCCTATCAGGGCCTTAAAAAGCTACAGGCAAGAAGGAATTGAGATTACAGGAATGCTCTAAAATAATTAGTTAGACAAATGGGTGAGGTAAAAGGAAGGTTTGTAAGCAGATACACAGGTATTTACACTACTCTGCCTAGAAGCAGTGGTCAAATCCCTAGCAGTGGAATGGGAGTGGTGGTTATAGGGGATTCCCACTGTCCCACATTAAGTCAAAAATTACTAAATTCTACTGTGTGTGTCGGCGGGGGGAGGTGGAGAGTGCGGCATCAAGGGCCCCAGAGATGTCAGAAAAAAACCCCACATACGATGGAAGGGAAATGAGTGATACTGCCTACTCTAATGGAGAAATTAGATAAGGCAGAGGAAATTTCTAGAAAAGTGTATATGTCTTGGTCATGTTTCATCCAGTTTGGCAATTGGAGTCCCCACTTAAGAGATTTTACAGCAGAGAGCTATACACTACCAAATTGCAGAAAATGTTCAAATGGATACATTCCTTGGCTTTTTTCCTGTTGGACTGGTTTAACTATGGTTCGAGTGTTGGCAGTCCATTGTATTCAACAAGAAAAACAGTGATTTGAGACATTTTGTAACTATTGTGATGCAGGGAGGAAAAAAAACCAACATATCTTGTACATTAGGTATGATTATTAGATCTGCTTTTATAATTTTATTTAGCATATGATTCCCTGCTTAAGCCTTTTGCATAAGCCCATCTCATATATTTTTCTAGACCTAATTTATGCACATTTCCATTTCTGCAAGGGATGGAAACTCTCATACTGGAAAAGTGATTCTCTTTTGGAAAAGAAGTGGTTTTTTTTTAATTGCTTCCATACTTTTGGTAATGAGTCTTTTTAAACATTTCTCCTGGTCATGATTCTAAGCTTCAAGTATAATAAGTGAAATTCCTTAGAAACGAGGAGGAAGAAAAATGACTTTGAGGTGGGTGAAGCCTGGAAAATGAATGAGGTATTTGGTGACATCTCAGGCTGTGTAAAGAGAGCCTAGTGAAGGGCATTGGGGGAATACTTACAACTACCAAGTTTTGTGAAGGTAAATACAGTCCCTGAAGACAGTCTTCCCCTTTACATCAGATAGCAAGAGGCAGTGTAGTGTGGCTAAAAGCAAGGGCTGTAGGTTTAGATTTCCTGGGTTCAAAACCTGGGCTGGACATTTACTAACTCTACCTTAGATAAGTTCCTTCAGTTCTCTGCCATGGTTTCTATATCTGTTAAATCAGTTCAATAACAATAATACATTTTTCACTGAGGCTTAAGAATTAATTTACATAAAACATTAAAACTATTGCCTGACATGATGTAAGATGCCCAATTAATGTTGGCTGCTAAGTCCATTGAAGAAAGTCACTGGAGGCCTTCTGGAACACAGGCAGATGACGGTAGCATGATCTATTCTGATTGGGGCTACCTCTTCTCTTCATCTCAGGAGGTGTTTTTGAGAGTTACACAGCCACCATTTACTATTGCCCATGAATTTACAAGTTAACTAGGTGGTTCTTCTGGTCTCAGCTAAGCTCTGTCACGCATCTGTGGTCAGCTCTGTTTCTAGGTGTTGACTGACGATTGGCTGTGGCACTTCTCCATATAGTCTGGCATTCTCTAATAGGCTAGTCTAGCTAGGGTTTGTTCACATGGGTCTCAGGGTTTCTAGAAGGAGAGTGAAACTATGTAAAGCTTTTTGAGGCCTAGACTCAGAACTAGCATAATATTGCTTCTGTCGCATTCTCTTGGGTAAAGCAAGTCACAAGCCTAACCCAAATTCAAGGAATGGGGATAAGCTATCTCTCAAATGGAGGAGCTTCAAAGTCACCTTGCGAAGGAGAAAGGATAGAGGGAAGGGAATAACGGCAGCCATTTTTGCAATTTTCTACACCACCCAATTTAATAACAATTTCTTCTGCAGCATTTCCAGCAGGAGGTCATGTAGCTGGAACACCTTCAAAGATGGGCGGATCCCTGTTTTACAAGGCAGCTCTCATTGTTGGAATGTTCTTCATTATTATGCCTCTACCGAGACACTGACTCTCTTAGAATCTTTGAATCACAGAATCGAAGGTCATCCAGGCAATGAACTTTTTGCAACCAGATTCCTGAACAGGAAGCCACAGGAAGTCTGCAATTTCCACTGATTTGTCCCAGTTTTACCTTTTGGAGCAAAACAAAACATTATTTATTACTCATTTGTTTTTAAGAGCTTCTTATCAAGGCCTACTTGGATATTACATAACAGATACATACCCCATTCCAGTTACCATTCACTCGTTTTTTTCATTCATTTATTCATGCATTCAATATCTATTATGCAGATTCCATTCTCATCTTAGATGAGTGAGAGCAAGGTGTGTGAAGTCACTTAGATTTAACTCTAAGTCTCATTCTACCACTTGCCAACTGTGTGACTTGGGAAAGTTATTTAGTTTCTCTACTTCTCAGTTTCCTCAGGTGAAAAGTGGGTATAACTATTCCTACCTCAGGGTGGTTGTGATAATTAAATGAAATAACAAATATAAAGTGCCTGGCTTTCAGCAGGCACTCAGTTAATGGTAGCTATCACTATTATTATTAATATTATTAAGAGATGATTCCTGCCCTAGATATGTTTCCTGGGATCTCACTGTCCCCTGGGATCTCAAATTACTCTCCATGTCTTGGCAATGCTTCCTTCTTTAGAATGAGTAATATTCTACATAGACAATATAATGTAGTGTAGTGATTTGAACACATGGCCTTTGCAGTCAGAAATATCTGGGTTTGAATCCTGGCTCAGCCATTTACCAACTCTGTGGTTTAAACCCTCAAAGCCTCAGTTTATAAATCTGCAAAATGAGAATAACAATTGTTTATAGATTTTTTATGAGGATTGTATGAGAGGATGTACATAAAACCCTTAGGATGGTACCTGACACTTAGTCCCTCTGCTACCCATTCCCTACCAGATGGAAACCATGAATTCTTTCCACTGCATTTTCGTGATGTGTAGCATGGTGTCATGGAAAGAATCAGAAGAAAACTTGGGTCAAATCACTCCAGCTCTTGGAATCTTCCCTTCAATGTGTAAGGAAGGGGCTGGATTCTGTGGTCCCCAGGACAGCTTACAGCTCCAGTAGCCCATGATTCACTTCCTCCAGTTTCTCTTACTCCTTCTATCAGAAATAGAATCATGAAGGAGTGTTGGGGTGATTGTAGAGAGTGCAAGAAAATAGAAATTCAAGGCCCTTCAAAATTAAACAATCCTATATTGTGAGTTTCTCTTCCCCAAGAATGTGCCTGGCCAACTTCTTGTTGATAATCGAGTATTACGGTTTGGAAAGCCAAAGTTAGACAGAAATTGCCCTCTTTTGTCCAGGCATCATGCCAGGAGTTTCATATGGTGCTGAAGAATACAGGGAGTCACCGCAGCTGTAACTGAGGGGACAGGCAACGTGATAGCGTCTGTTTGGAAAGCAGGAATAGCACTGTCAAATGTTAACGGGTAAATATGCTCAATAGGCTGTCCTGCTTTTCTTACATTTCCCTTTTTGTGTCCTCTAAAGTGGAGGAAAACAACCATTTGGCTCTTCATCTGCATTTCCTCATGTGCTTTCTTGTGATTTTCTTCAAGTGACAGTCTTGCATGCATAACCAATACAGAAATAACTTAAAATTGAAAGATAGCGCTAACTAATGAGCCGGGGCTAATTTCCCGTCACTGGCTTAAATATGGTTCAGAGTTAGAAAGCAAGATTGTAGCAAATTATTTCCTTCCACATTCTAGTGCCTTGGAATGCTTTAAAAAAAGAATTGATTCAAGTCTTGGCAAGCAATGTCCTTAAGGATAACTCTCCCAGACGTGAGGACTAGACCTAATATGAGAGGAAGAGGATGGCAGAACAAATGTGGCCCTTGAGATTTTTTTTTTTTTTTTTGCTTAACATAAAGAGCTCCCACTAGTGTTAATAGCATATCCACAGGAAAATTTCAGAATAATACACGACTTTGGCCGGCTTAAGTGACAGGTCTGAGGTGCCTAGGGACATGTCATCACATAATGCTAACAGCAGCCCAATGCAGCTGCGTGCAGGCTAATGTTACTGTCGGGTCAGGTTCCATTTAAGGCTTAACAATCCTTTTATGTTTACCCTGTCCTCAAAAGGCTCTCTTGTAAGTTATCTAAAAAGTGTACTATGTTTAACAATGTAGTTGAGCAGTGAAAAAAATACATATTTTTTACCCTCATGATAGAATCATTTCACTCCCAAGTGTGTTTCCTTAGCACCATTTCTGACTCGAACCAAGATAAGATGCTCCTTCAACGCGGTTGCGGAGATGGTTTATGTCTTGTGACAGAAATGGTTTATGTCTTGTGAAATTCCCATCATTTTCAATTGGAATATTGTTCTCTAAGCAGCCGATGATATATAGGCCATATTAATGTTATTTGTGTAAAAAATAAGTATCAGATGCAAGTCTGCTCTCCTACACCACCAAAAGAGCAGAAGAGATTGTGGGAGAAATAGTTTTGGCACGAAATAACATATTTTATAATAAATTACGCCCCACAGTGTATTAGAACTATTAGAAAACATTTACAAATCTTATCTTTGAGACTATGAGAAGGAAAAGTTAGACATAAACATACAGAGCAGCATGTTACGGTTAAAGCCTCCTCGCATGTCATAGTGGTGTGAGAAAAATCAGCCCTGGAAACAAAACAGTAAATAGCAAGAAAACTGACATCACTGTGTCAGGTCCTACAAACATTATTTTGACATAATTGTGAACTTCTATAGTGTATGATAATTAAGTCAGTTTTCCATAATAGTACGGCTTTAATAGTATGATAATTCAGTCAGTCAAGTGAAAACACTAGTCCCTACTATAAGAAGAATAGGACTGAAATCACTTGCTAGACAAAGAGACAAAGAATAACATAGAAAAGAAAGAAAATGTTCAGCAAATATATTCACAGAATTATAGGTAAAAGAAACACTGGGAGGCAAGTTAGACTGCCATCGCTCCATAGACTTCCCACATCTTACCCCACTCCCCCATGATAAAATATTTATTTTAGATGATAATTATAATGAACATTTACTGGGTACTTACCATGAGTCAGGCATCTGCTGAATGGTTGCATCATCTTGTTTGGTTTTGCCAATAACTGTATAACCCTAGGAGGTAGGTATTATCATCATTGTCATATTTACAGACAGCTTCTAGAGACTAACTTGCCCAGTGTTACACAACTAGTAAGTGAGAGAGCCAGGATGGGAACCCAAGTCTCTCTGACCTTTGACCCTGTACTGTCCTTTGCCTATTTGCTCCCAGCTGCAATCCAGCCCTTCCGTGACATGATCTGCTCTGCCTCGCGGGGTGTTAAATCTGCGCTGTTTAGTACAGAAACCACTGGCCACATGTGGCTCTTCAAATTACACTAATTTAAAATTAAATAAAAGTTAAAATTCACTTCCTTAGTCATAGAAGCCACATTTCAAGCACTCAGTAGTTCCCATGTGGCCAGCGGCTTTGTATCAGACAGCGCAGGTTATAGAACATTTTCATCGCTGCAGAAAGTCCTCCTGGACAGTGCTGAATTCTAGGTCCTGAAAACTACATTTCTTTTCAATAAACTCCCAGTGCCAGTGGGAGGCACTGATGCGAGGTGGGAGAGGGGGAAAAGCCTCTGATGGCCACAGACTCCGGTGTCCTCTGGCAATTTTAGCAGCGGTGGCAGTGGGCCACAGCTGCTGCTGGAGAGAGGGTGGCAGCCGTGGCAGCAGCAGGCCCCAGTTGAGTCAGTGGTTCTGGCAGGAGTAAGCCTCAGCAGTGACAGTGACAAATGCCTGATGGGGCTGGAAACACCACTTTCTTGTTTTCTCTTTCTCCTTTTTTCCTCTGGCCTCGGGTGGTAGCAGGTTCCTGTAGTTACTAATCTCTCAGTTATCTCACTGTCCCCTTTTGCTCCTTCAGCCCTTCCAACACTTTGTAACTATTCCTTCTATTAAATCCTCTATTTGAAATGCCTAGAGTGTTTCTGACTAGACTTTGACTCAGTATAAGTTTTGTGTGTGTGTGTGTGTGTGTGTGTGTGTGTGTGTGAGGAAGATTAGTCCTGAGCTAATATCCGTTGCCAATCCTCCTCTTTTTGCTGAAGAGGACTGGCCCTGGGCTAACATCCGTGCCCATCTTCCTCTACTTTATATGGGACACAGACACAGCATGGCTTGACAAGCAGTGTGATGGTTCACGCACAGGATCCGAACCTGTAAACCCTGGGCTGCCAGAAGCAGAGCGTGCGAACTTAATCGCTAGGCCACTGGGCTGGCCCCTGAGTCTAAGTTCTTAACCAGTAAGCTATGGTGGGAAGCAAATGAAGAGTTAGAATTTAACCAAAACTAGAGTGATTATTAACCAGAGTGAGTGCCTAAATAATCACAATAATTTGTTTGGGAAGGAAAGATATAGCTCTTTTTTCTGTGATAAGCATCATTACTTACATAATTAAAAAACATTTTTAAAAATTTCTGAAGTTGTCGATCTGCCCTTGAACTTTCATCTCACCCTAAATTTTTATCCACCAACCTAAAACCAGATTTCTAAGAATGCTACAACAATCAATTAGGCCAATTCTGAGATTAATAAGTTGATCTTAGCCTCAATAATAATGATAACTTACGGCTATTGTACTTAACATATTCAAAGTTAATACTATTCCCTAATAGCTAAAGGCATTGGGGATACAGAGGATGGGAAGATCCTGGAATGTGAACTCTCCTGTTATTTGCTCAAGAGAACCTTTCCACAAAAGGAAGACATTTGATCATTGACTGAATACTCATGCTCCTCCCACTGTTACCGCATTGCGGGTCCAGGTTGCTTGATGTCTCATTGTAAAAGAATTTACAGAACAGCAAGGACGGGTACAAAGAGTAAGAAGTTTATTAGAAAGATACGCTCCATAGACAGAGCGGGCACACTCCAAGGGAGGAGCTGCCCTGAGCAGTTTTGCCATCGCATCTTTTATATTCCTGTTTTGGGTAGGGGGTCCTTTTGCGTAGGGCCAAAGTAAAAGCGAAGGCAGCTGTGAGTCAAAGCAGCAGCAGCCAGGGGAACAGCAGTGGGGCCACAGTTTCCATAAATCAAGCAGTTTGGTCCCTTCACAGACAGTCAAAAGAGATTCAGGAAACTTGCGGTTACCTAACCTATAATGGCTTATGCTATAATGCAGAACTATGTCTTAAGCAATGTTCCCCCCCACCCCCAGCACGACCCTCCTGTGCCCTTGCAGTGCCAGGTCCCTGTGCTAACCTGCCTGTCTCACCACCAAATGTTGATCAGGGATAAAAAATGTAAAGGATGTGGCGGGACTTCCAAAATGAAGGAGTAAGGGGCTCAGTGGATGCTTTCCCCAGCAAAACAGCAATATAACTGGTAGTTTTGATCCCTATTTGCTCACCAGGGCAATTATTAATTGATTATTAATGTGCCCTATATAAGCTAATTTTTAAACAATATGGAAAATGGTCAAAATAGAATACCAAAAGAAAAAAATCAGATACAAAATTGTATATACAGAATGATTTCAATTATATGCACATGCGTGCATGTACACACACATCACAAGAAATATAGAAGGAAAGATAGCAAACATTTACAGTGGTTATTTCTGGGTTTGAGATTTTAAGTGACTTATATTTTCTCTATAATTATCTCTATTTTTCAATTCTTTCAACGTGCCCTGCACTGTTCTTTAAATTAGAACAAATCATTATGTCATTTTAAAATGCTTATAAAAACTGATGATGGGGCCAGCCCAGTGGCGTAGTGGTTGAGTTCCCGCACTCTGCTTTGGCAGCACAGGGTTCAAGGGTTGGGATCCTGGGCGTGGACCTACACACTGCTCATCAAACCATGCTGTGGTGGAGTCCCATATAACGTAGAGGAAGATGGGCACAGATGTTGGCTCAGGGCCAATCTTCCTAAAGCAAAATAAGAGGAAGATTGACAACAAATGTTAGCTCAGGGCCAGTCTTTCTCACTAAAAAACAAACAAAAATAACCCTGATGAATACTTTGCCTTTATTTCTTATAAGTTTATGTTATCATAGTCTAAAGCAGTGGTTCTCAAAGAGTCGTCCCTGGACCAGCAGATCTGCATCACCTAGGAACTTGTTAGAAATGCAAACTATCAGTCCCCGCCCAGGACCTCCTGAATATGAAACTCTGGCACGGGCCCAGCAATCTGTGCTTTAAGGAGCCCTCCAGGTGATTTTGATGCACACTAAAATTTGAGAACTGCTAGTCTAAAGACAACTTTCATTACCCATACCTGTGAATCCACCTAAAGTCCCACAAATGGGGTCCAAAAATTTCAGTCATGTAAAGTGCAGGGTTGCATTATTGTGTGGGATTAATGAACTAATTGGGATGAGTCAGCTGAGAAGAATGAGAGCTCATACAGTTGTGCTATGTTTGAATTCGTTGTAGGGCAAATTATGTTTGAGTTTTATGATAAATATATTGGTCTGCAGAGTATATACACTCTATATTGAAATCCATGGTGCATTTAATAGACGTTTTAAAGATTTTAAAGACATTTTAAAAATCTCGATTAATTTAAATCAAACTCAGTGTTCATGGAGCCCACTTGACACCTGTGATGTTTCACAGGATTGGAGAAAGCTTGGTTTTTGAAATTCCTTCCTCTACTTGCCTGATGGCTTTCCTTTCTCAAGTTTGATTTATCTTCTGTAATCCTTCCTTCTCTTCTCCACCCTGGCAACAATGGTAGAAAAGACCACCACTTCCTGGAATGGGACGGTCCCCTCCGCAGTTCCTCCCATGGAGACTTTGATTAGCCCAAGTGTCACATGTAGTTGTGGATCTGTCATCTCCCTCACTAAATGTAGGACCCGACCCCTTGTGAGCAGGGACAGTTGCTTACCCCTCCTTGCATCCCTAGTTCTTATCACAGGGCCTGGCAGACAGCAACAGCTCAAAGTATATTGATTGAAGGAATGAATGAATGTTACAGTTTATGAAGCATAGTCATTTATTCAGCATCAAAATGTTTTACATAGCAAATTTTAATACAAGAAATGCATA
The DNA here is from genome assembly GCA_031878705.1 of Tapirus indicus. NCBI lineage: Eukaryota > Metazoa > Chordata > Mammalia > Perissodactyla > Tapiridae > Tapirus > Tapirus indicus. The sequence goes on from CM062935.1 coordinate 34,921,942, forward strand.
CCAGGAAGTTTACCTACATTAATTTTAATATGTGAGGAATACATGTACTTAAAATACAATGTGCTGGGCTGTTTATCATTTGGTTCATCTTAACCTCATCAATTTTTCAGGAACTTCCAGCAGATGGCACCAATAAATACTGTCATGGGACTGAATTGGAAATTGGTTGATATTTTTCAACGTGAACTTTAAAAAATAGCTAAAGGAACAAATGTCTCAATTCTCAGTTCTGTCTCAAATTGTGTCAATGTAGTAAGAAAATTTTATTATGTACTTTAGATTTTTGTTGACGTGTCATTTAGTCACAGTTGCAGGATAATTTATGCCAGTAATGACTATATTATTAGTTTATATTTGTAACACATCAATCTTTCAAAGACCAAAATTTTCTATGGAAAATTCTCTACACATGAGAACTGAACAGTAACTCAGACCACTAATGATTTAGTGAACTGTCTCTCTGGCTCATTAAACACTAATGATTCCCTTCATTTATATGGTGTACTGTGGATACAAAGCACTTGCACAGACACAGCATCCTTTGATCCTTGCAATAGCCTTGTGATGGGGGCTAAATAAGTCTTATTTTGTGGGTGAAGAGACAGTAGTTCTCCCCCTCTCCTTTTCATGCCTCCTCCTGGGCCACCATTGCTGCCTTTCCCAGCTTGATTGACTCAGACTTAATATGTCATAAATCTTAACAAAACTCCAGTGATGCATGAATGGCAATTAACACTAGTTTCACTTAGAAACTCACAAGGAAATATTTAGAAAGGTTAAAACTCATTTCTAAGAGGATAGAGTTATCTGATAATAGGATCCCAGACAGGAATGTCTACCTTTCCTCCCTCTCTCAGCTAAAGAGTCATGAGCCAGGAAAAGGTGGCATCCCATTCTTTGCCCATTCTCTAGGGTCTGACAATTCACTCACACGAGGTATTAGAGACTTCATGTGGCAACTACCCTTGAAGCAACTGATAGACTTTTTAAAAGAGGACCCAGGGACATGGTAATATTTAATATAAAGATGTGAATTGGTATTGCGTGACTTCAGGCATCTTGGAAGATTTATGGTACATTTCTAGATAATTCTCAAGTGAAAGTAGCTGAAGGTGGATTAAGGCACAAAATTATTAACTCTCAACACAATATAATTTTTATTAATTGAGATTTAAACTACATACCATAATTCACCTGTTTAAGTTATACAATTTAGTCAGTTTTAGTACATCCAGAATGTTGTGCAAACATCATGACTATCTAATTCTAGAACATTTTCATCATTCTAAAAAGAAATTCTGTACCCATAAGCAAACACTCCCGACAGTGCCTAGAAACCACTAATATACTTCCTATCTCTATAGATTAGCCTATTCTGAACAATGTCTATAAATGGAATCATTCACTATGTGTACTTAGCCTAATATTTTCAAGATTCATCCATGTCTGTTATGTCTGGTTGGTTTGTAGAAGCTTTTCTGAGGAGGAGCCATTAGGCCTAAACGATGAGAAGGAACCATGAGAAGAAAGGGAGGGGGCAATTTGGGGGAAGGTTCTGAAAAGTGAAAAAGCTTGATATGCTCAAGAACCTGAAAGATGATGAATGTGGATGTAGCATACTAAAGGAGGGAGAAGGTGGCTAGAGTGAAGAGTGAGGCAAGGGACAGATCACAGAAAGCCTTGTCATGTAAGTGTGAGGAGGAGGAAGAGGGTGAGGAGGGAAGGGGGAAGGGTAGTAAAATTTACCGAGCACTCGCTGTGTGCCAGCACAGCATACGTTTATTAACTTACATAAAACTGTAGATGAGAGGCCCGTTATTGTAGGCCATGTAAAGGGGTTTGTTTTTATTCTGAATACAATGCGTGACTATTGAGAGATTTTAGATAGAAGAGATATGATCGGGTTTAAATTTTGCAAAGGCCCTGCTGCTGTGTTAAGGGAGGATCGGAGATATGCAGGAATAGAAACAAGTCATTACATGCTCAACCACCCTTCTGCTCTTACCCCATAACTTGAAGAGTTGTTGTATATAAAGTGCCTTCCAATAAATAGATGAAATTATTACAGTAAGTTCATTGCAAGTGCAGCAGGAGAGAAAAGCAGAAGTAAAAACGTAAATACTACAATGTATGATGATTTAATACCTTGTATATAGCCCTGTTTGGGGGCAGTTTCTATTGGGATAAGAAGTCAAGTTTTGAGAAGGTTATAAAAAGGATTATGCTGATTCTTTGGTCTTATGAGAATGGGACCTTACAGAATAGTAATCAAGTTTACATAAAGAGGGTCAGTTGCAATTATTTTTCAAGTCAGAAAAGGATTTTTTAAAATGAGTCAAAGATGACAGTGTAAGGTGCCTACATTGGCATAAGAGAAACAGATTTTTCTTCTGTTGTATACAGAGTTAGAGCCAGGCTTATTGTTCTGGTTGAGAGGACGATGATGTCATTTCTCTGCTGAGAATGTACTACTGATATGATATGTTCAGGAATGTACTACTGATATGGTTTTCTACAGCTGGGTTTATAAGTGTTTTGCTCGTAAACGATGGAGGTGTGCAGGGGCCTCTTTGCCTAGACAGGCTTTTGCACTCAAGGAAATCTCTCCTCTTCTTTCTCGTCTGGTCCCTGAAATGTACACAAACTCCTTTCCCCTTTTCTTCATTGTTTCTCAAGCCCTGTGTTCCAGTTTCCTGTGTTTTATCTCTCAGGATTCAGTTACAGATAACAGAATACTCTTTCACTGCTTTTAGCAAAAAAGCATTTAATATAAAAAATTAGGTGCTTATAGAACTGAAGGACTAGAGGGGCAGGTTCTAGGCTAAGCCCCCCAGTCAGGGAATTGCTATAAAAGAAGATGAGAAAAACTTAAGATGTTGGTCAAAGTTTTTGCCAAGAATTTGTCATTGATAAAATACATGGATCAACATAATTGCTTAATTATGTTAATGTGGGGGAAAAAAACTGTGACCTCTTGGCTCCAGTGCAATGAGGTCTATAGACCCACAGCACCAAATCCGCGGGAGCTTGTTACATGCAAAATCTTGTGCCTCCACTCCCACCACTGCTGAATTAGCAGCTCTGGGGTGGAGCCCAGGAATCTGTGCTTAACCAGCCCTCCAGGTGATTCTGCTGCAGCAAGGGTGACCAACCGTCCTGGTTTGTCTGGGACTGTTGAAAGGATTCCTAGGCCCCAGGACTTTCATTGCTAAAACTTGAAAAGCCCTGGGCAAGCCAGGACAAATTGGTCACCTTAGATGCAGCTTGAATTTGGGAAATACATCTTAGGCCATCTGTGCAGCTGCTTGGCAGGGAATGGGGAGGATGTTTCTGAGTCATAGATGTGAAGTTCGACATTGTTGAAGCAATGTGACAACAAAATTCTAGTCATTCAAAATAACTTGAGTTGAAACAGCAAAATGCTCACTTGTCGCTACTTTTCATATATCACTGAAGAAAGAAGGTGCCAACATTCTGAGCTGAATGACTTTCGAGAGTGAGATGTGACAAACTGAGAAAGCGCATGTTGCGGACAAATTTTCACAAGTCATAGACTCAGTTGTACAAAATTTTTTTTTCTATAACTGAACTTAATTTTAATTTCAAGCCCCCATTCTGCCTGGTAGCAGAACTTAATCCTAGCCATTTTAGGGAAAACTCAGTCACATCAGGATTTTGTTTTTCAGTCAATTAAGGGTTTTCACTACCACCTCCCATTCCCTGGCTTATGTCTAAATTCTGGGGAGTTTTCACAGAGCCGCAGTGTTGGAGGAAGGGGAGGCATCTGTTCCTGCCGGCGTCTATGGAGATGTACATCATCCCCGCAGGAAATTTCTAGGACATCTGGGTTCTCCATCTGGTCTCTGGTAGTTGGTCCAAGAAGGTCACGCTGCATCCCTCTCATTTCAATCTCAAAGCATCTTCAGGCCTTCTGGTCTCTCTCAGCTACTTTTGAGCCCTTCATAATGGAGTAAGAAGGCTCAGGGACATATATTTTGGATGCTCTTCCATGCTACTCTAAGGCTATAGGTGATCTCATATAGCTGTCTCAGGCTCTGCCTGCCTAGACGTGTCAGGCTGCCATTTCTATTACAGATCCCTCACCACACAGGTCTGGGGTAATTCCATGAGGCTTGTCACCTCTTGGGTCTTCACCAGGGAGCAAGGCATAGAACCCCTGCTTTTGGAACCCTCAATCTATCTAAGTTTTCTCTGGAGGATCCAGTGATGAATCTTAGGGCACACTAACCTGCTTAGGGGCCCACAACATCTATTTGCTCCTCTCTTCCTTTCGGTTCCTCCCCTCATCATCCAACCCAAAGGATGTTTATCTCATCTGGGGTGAGAAAACTTGCACTTGCATAATCAAGGCCTATTTTCTATTTATATTTATAGTTTCAGCTTTACACCTTGAGTTCTTCAGGGATGTGGCAGAAACTGCTATTTGCAACCCTATATCCTTTCTCCTTTTCTACTTTAGTAACAGAGTGCCATTTTATTTAGGTCAGCTGTGTGCCCTACAAAAGATTATATTTTCCAGGCTCCCTTGCAGCTAAGCATGGCCATGTGACTAAATTCTGGCAAATGATGTATAAGTGTTGTGTGGGACTTCTGAGATGGCTGTATAAGTGAGCTGACTCAGTGGGAAGGAATATTCTTTGCCTTTCCCTGGTTCTTGTTGCCTCAGACGTGGATATAATGGTTGGAGCTCTAGCAGCCATCTTTTACCAGGAGGTAATTTCGCAGCTGTAAGCCAGTGTCAGGAGGGAACTGAAATGCAGATGGAGTCTGAGTATCTGATGACAGTGCCAGCTCTACACGACCAAACTTCTTTTATAAGGAAGAGAAATAAACTCCTATATTTAAGCCTTTTCACTTTCTGTTTTATGTAGCTTAACTAACCCTAACAAGGGATTTGACTTTTGTTCTTGAAAATCCTTTTTTCTCAAACTATTTTCTCTGTCTTGTGTTTCAAAGGTCTATGTTGACACTCAAAAGCTAAAATCAGACTCCTTTTGTTTCTTTGCATTTTTATTGTAACAGCTCTTTTCTGAGAGCCATAAGGAGGACATCTTGCTGCTTGAAAGAGTAGAGAGAAAGAAGCAAATGTTGTATTTCAAAATTTCGTTATCTTCACACATGAAATTTATCCAAGGAGTCACCATGCCATGGATTAAAGCCTGGAATTTAGAGCTTTAAAGATCTAAGAGAAGCCACAGAGAAATGAAATTTATCAATACATTTGATAATGTCTGAAAGAGGCCCTACAGGAGTTTGTTTGAAAACAGTGGCTGAAAATAACATCTTCGGAACTGCTGCTCCCCGCTGGCACTCAACACTTGAGCATTCTCCCCTCAACAGTTGAGGAGTCAATATCTGTATCATATTTCTTTGTATCTCCTACTGAATTTCACAGTATGCCCTTAGTTAACATTTCCTTATTGATCTGGGTCTTCTCAGATAGCCCCTTCAATGAATGGCGCAAGTCACCAACTTCACGAATAACTTACTGCTCTCTGTTGACAATTGTAGCAAATTCTATTCCATCTTAAGGAAGTAATGGTTATTCAACCAAGTTAACTAAATTAAGTTTCCTGAAACAGGTATATATCACAGTGCATGTCTGTCTGTCTTAATTTTATTTCTCTGCAAAGTTGTTATTAATTTGGTTACCTAATTTGGTGGAACTGACGTTGATTTAGCTTGGCAATCTAGAGAAGTAGAATTAATTCCAATAAAAATTCAATTTATATTAGAATATATTTAAATAAAAGTAAAGGCATTTATGTTTCATCTCTAAGAATATATATATCTCCCCTTTGAAGATTTACTCCCTTCCTTTTATTAGATATTTTTAAGACATTAACTTTAAGTTTTATAGAATCAATTTAAATAAATTAACTTGATTTTTTGATCAGGCGCCACAGGCACGACCATGTTCACAAAGAGACCATGTGACTTGTATTTTTTTCAGGACAGTCTTGATTTTTGTTTAATTAATTTGGTTATACTCCACCCCATTCAGCAAAGAGTATAACATCACTCACAAGAATGTACACAATAATACCAATAAAAGTCAGACACAGAATCAGGACCAAGGAAAACAAAGAGGAAAATCAAGATCAGATAAAAGAAAACATAAATACGTAAAACCCAGGAACCTGAGCCAGCAATTGTCATTTCCCATTTGTCTCTGAGCTTCCGGAAGCCAAAGCAAAAGAGAAGGCACAGTAACTCACATAACTCTCATTATTAGAAGAAAGGAAGCAGACAGCTTCCTCAGGAGGCGCATATTTTGTCCTGGCACCAAATTCTCAAAGAAATTTGTCATTTGGGACTTTATAGGGGACTCTGAGTTGCATAGCAGACAAAATCCTCGAGAATATTCGCAAAGTAGCAAATTGGACTCACTTTTTTTTTTCACTTTAAACCAAAGCTGAGGAAATAACATTGAATTAAAATTCAGTGAATGACCTCTCAAATGGGTGTTCAAGGGAACAATGTTCTGAAGGATATTAAGAGGAGTGTCACTTAAAAAAAAAGTGTTCCAAGGTCAAATACGTTTGGGAACCACTGAGTGAAAGTCAAGCAGGTTTATTTGTTGCAAGATTTCTCAGAAACTTTGATATATTGATGTACACTGTGGTTCTCCAATAAAAAAGGACTACCTGTTGCAGTGTTTCTTATCTTAACTGAAGCTTTTCTTCTGAGGTTCACTGATGAATAATCTCCAAGTTTTCTGATACATACTTTGCAAAGGATGAGCCATGGTAAACTGAGGGAAATACAATGATGAGAGGGCAGGGCAGCTGCTTTTGTGGTTAAGAGCACGTGTGTTGGTGTTGGGCAGATTTGGATGCAAATCCTGGCTCTGACACCTACAGTTGCATGACTTTGAAAAAGTTACCAAAACTCACTGAGTTTTAGTTTCCTCATTCATAAAATGAAGTGAATTAATTAGAAATGTGTTTGGCTCAAGGAACAAAAAAATCTGTCAGAGTTATTTAGGGGTTTTATCTTTCTAATACAATAACAAGTCCAGGGTAGGGCCATCCAAGGGCCAATGCAGCTGATCATGAATGTTGTCTGGGTCCAGGCTCTCTCTTTCTGCTTTGACATCCTTAGCAGGGAGGCCTCTGTCTTCATGCTTGTTGCCTCATAGTTGCAAAATGGCTGCTGCACCCTCATCCTCACATCAGAACTTCAGTCGGGTAGAAAGAGGAAAGGGATGTAAATTACTTTTGAGTAAACAATCCACAGTGTCAGTCATAGCGGGATAAGAGACTCTCCTTCAAAGAATTATTTTGAGAATTAAGTGAGATAATGAATGTGGAGTGCTTACATTGTGTCTAGCACTAGTTAGTGTTCAATAAACATCAGTTATTAATATTCATATATAGCCTTGGATTCAGCATGATACAAATCTAGCATTTAGAGTACATAGAAGAGAAAAGAACACATTCTTCAGCCAATGACTAGTAAATACCCCTTTTCTCAGTGGGGCTTAATTAGAAGCGAAAGATCAGACAGATGCTATCTGCTCTTACAAGGCTCTGGAATCCTGGCAGGTGGAGGTGCTGTTTGAGAGCAGATACTCTAGGAGGCAGACAAGCAGGAGGAAAGCTGGCATCCTGTTGCACCAATGAGAACCCTACCAGGACTCTCTCCAGGAGGAGACCCATCCCTTCTTTAAGCAGAGGCATGCTATGGGGTTCCTAGGCCAGGATTTGATTAGGAAGCAATTTTGATGACAAAACTTGGTCAAGTCCAATAAATTTCTATATCACAGCCTATAGTCACAATGATTTGGGGAAGTCTCAATTCTAAGGGCTCTGTCCCATTGTCAGACCATGGATATAATGATGTATATAGAAATAACATTTTGAAATATTAATTAACAAATATACGAGTATTTATCATGAATCTAATATTGTCTCATGATCATATGGAACTGATTCACACTTTTTTGAGTCGTTTTGGGAAATACTGGGATAAATAACATACATATTAGGAGGAATTCAGTGGCAACTAGAGGGAAAAGAAAGAAAAGTATCACAAGAATAACTTAATTTGGGACTAAACATTGTCTCAGCTAATGAAATCCAGGCTAGTATGGTGGTGACAGGGAGGAGGGTGGTGACACTGATGACAATGGCTGAGGGTTAATCAGCACCTACTATGTGCCACATGCTATTCTGAGTGCTTTGTGGACTGTATGTCGTCAATTTTAAATAAGCAATTTTTCCCACATTTTCAACATCAATAGATCACTTGGAGTGACCACTTTCTGTCCAGCACCAGCACTGCATCCTCACATCAAATCTATGATGTAGATTTGCACTATTATTATTCTCATTCCACAGACAAGGAAACCAAGTCTTAGCATGACAGCAACCTGGCTAATAACAGGGGAGCTGGGATTTGAATAGACGTCTCTCCTCCTCCTGAGCCCAAGCTCTTAGACCACACTCCATGACGTAAAATATATACCGTGTGTACACAGTTTTTATAAAAATGTTTTAACCTCTTTTCTTTTAAAAGATATGAATTTGGGATTTATTTCTTATGAGTTGAGCATTGCTCTGCTGATAGACAAAATCTGGACTAGATGATCCAGGATCTCTTCTAGCTACGTGATTTCTTTTTTCCTTGTAGTACCTAATATCTATGTCCTTTAGCAAGAGGGAGGGAAAGCAATGCAACAAGGGGTCATTCCCTGTGCCAGGCTAGCTCCTCATCCTTTGGCGCTGAGAGGAAACAGATCTATCCCAGAATCACCAACTTGTTTGACTCTCGGCGCAACTGATTTCCAACAAAGTTTATTCAACAACAATCAGCTGAGCCGTGTTCCACTTTACCAGACATATCTCAAGCGTCGGATTATTCTCTTTCCACTTCTCTCCCCAAATCAGCTCTTCCTCACTCCTCTGCCCTTTGAATTCCTTGTTCCTACTCCCCTCAGCCTGTCCAGGGGTTTTTCTGGCATCTCGTGTTCACTGCCAGAGAAGGTCACATTAAGCCCTCAAGGGCGTAATGTGGAACGTGAGTCAACTGTTGCCTGCAAGGGTTTTGTTCTTTACTGATGCCATGGGTGTCATCATCTTCCTTCACAGCTTTCATTTCAAGACACTTAGAGAGCAGTCTCAGGGCTCTTTCCAGTTAGGGGGATGAAACAGGAGTTTAGAGGACTAGGTGGAGTATCTTGGATGAATTACCTTTTGCCAAAATAAAAAAACTAAAGTTATCTTGTTCTACTGGGTATTTTCAAATGGTGCTTTGTCTTTAAAGTTGTGAACTTCCTACTGATAGCCACCATTGGAGAACAAGCAAATAAAATGTACATGGAGCAGAAAATCCAAGTATTTTATAATATCTAAAAACACAGAAGAAGAAGTTTGTTAAATATTTAATTTAAAATATAGATTCTATAGTGTGGTGATATAGATTTAATTTTTTAAAAAACCCAGAATGTTCTGAGAGCTGTGATTATGGAGCTGTGATCTGCAACCCTTATATGATATCCATCACAGAGCAAACTGAGATTTGACCTCATCCTCCCTCACTATCTACCTTGATCAGCACCAAATCTGCCCTCACTTCCATTCTAAACAGAAGGTCTTCAGGGTTTGCCTCTCTTTCTCTAAAGCATTATCACTGGAATCTGTTAAAGACTATCAAACATAAAAGGGAGAAAGAGCACAAATATTTATAACATACTTTGTGTCAGGCAATTTAATATTTTACATATGTTGTTACCTCACTTAATCTTTAATACAAGCCCATTAAACTCTACCTCATCTTCCTTTTTACAGAGGAGGAAATTTAGGCTTAAAATCCTTAAGTAGTTCACCCCAAGTCACACAACCAGTAAATGGTAGAGCCAGGATTTGAACCAAAGTCCGTCTAACCCCAAAGCCCATGTTCTTGCTCCTCTATCAGTTGTTCTCAACCCCAGCTTCAGACCACAGTCACCTGGGGAGCTTTTAAAAAAATATTGACACCTTAGCCCCACCCCAACCCAATTAAATCAGAATCTCTGAGATTGAGCCTGGTTTAAGTATTTTTTAAAGTTCCCCAGATTATCCTAACATGTAGCAAAGGTTGAAAATCTCTGCTCTACACTAAACGTAACATTAAATGTCAAGGTTGGAAAATGAACAAATTATTACAGATCCCAAACTATGAATGATTAATGTGTGAAAACCCATTAATTATGATAAAAAAATTATTTTGACACTTATACCCAAACAGCTTTACTCCCAATTTTATTTGCTGCAACTAGAAATGTCACCAGCATTGTTTTCTCCAACTTGAATCCAGAGTAGGATCTGAGCACAAAGGCTCAAATATCTTCTCCAGGTTGCCTCGGTAGTAAATGGAGAACTTGGCAGGAGAATAAGAGAGTTTTCAGCCTTTTGTGTAATCCCCAGAGCCCCACTACTTCTACTGACCATTGCCCAGTGTGGTCTGGCAGCTCAGCTCTGAAGCACCATGGGCAAATGCATGGGTAAAACAGGAGCATGTCAGAAATTGCTTCCCAACGAAGAGTAGAAAATATTTTCAGCACTTTGTTTCAACACCCATGTTTCTGAAAGACAACAAAAGCTAAGGAAATTATGCCCCAGCTTGTAGCTAAAATTCGCCAAGAAGGAAGAAAGAGCTAACAAGTTCTACCAACTTTGAATGCATAGAGTTGAAAGCTGATTGCAGAAAAACCCATTATGCCGTGCATGAATCCTCAGAGGCAGGAAGGAAGGCAGGAGGTTTCTCACATGTCATGTTTCTTCCTCAGGATCTTCCAAAGGTGTCAGGATATAGAAGTCAAAGACCCTTGTGGTGAGATAGCCCTGCAGCATGGAGACATCAGGCAATGAGGGCTTAGGAGAGGAATTATTATGGGGAAATGGAAAAGGAATGAAAAGACTCTCTGAAGGAACAGAGAACACTCTGCAAGAATCCCAGTTCCTTTGATAGCACTTCAGTCTGCAGGTGCCAAGAAGAGACAAAAAGTGTTTGGAAGGGCTTTCTCTCCACGTGAAGTAAAGGTGGGGCCCTCCAACGTATGCATGCCTTCTAAACCAGAGGAGTAACTGTGATGAAACAGAGCTTCCCCAGAGGAGGGGGAGAGCCAGATGACAGCAGACTGGGGAGGAAGATGTCTGAGGCAGGCAGGGCCTCCGAATTGCCCTCAAATCATGTAAATGGGATCACCTGCTTTGCTTCCTTGTACAGCCAGGTCTGTTATGCGATTAAGGTCATGGGGCTGCTGTCTTCCCCTCTCTCGAGAGTCCTCATGCCAGAGGTGGGGCAAGAAAAGACTTACATCTAGGTGTGCTAGCCAAACTATAGCCATTCCCCTGTCTCAGAGTGCAAGAAAATGTGCCTCCCCAACTAGGTTTGTGTTCCCACATAATAAGTCCCCCCACCAATATCTCAACATAAAATGTCCCAACCACTCAAAGCATCTTGATTTCCTGGAGAGAAAATGAGTATTTATAACTGTCAGAAATATGATAAATCATAAAAGTTAAACAAATTGGGCTATGAACATTTTGAAATATGTCTCTGTAATTGAAAATAACCCTACTGTTTTTTGTTTGTTTGTTTTTAGAAGGAGGCTCATTTAGACTCAACAACAAAACAGCAAATTGTGAGTCCTTTAGGGGTGGGACCTGCCTAGTCTTTTCCCCCAGTACTTTCTGATACCCTGCAACTTCCCCACCCCATCAGTCATACAGTGTCTTCCTGGCTTTGGAATTTAAAGGTGCAGTACTGAGAAAGAGGGGGGTCAAGAGAACCCCATGACAGAGTTGCAGGATTGGAGTGAGAGGCTGAGGGAACTAAAGGCTCTTTCCCAAGTGAGTCCCCAGACGGGAGGGAAGACAGTGACAGAGAAGGGGCAGCCTAGTCTGTCCAGGCTGAAGGCCTGAATAGCCCCACCAAGGCTACTGAGCCCAGCATAGCACACAGCAATAGAATCACATTTATGCCCCCAAACTGCCTAGAAACACGTAGGACTTTAGCGGCACAGAGTTACTTTCCTGGGCCCAGTGTGGCTTAGAAGCCACAAAATGTTTCCTGTGCATCCAAGAGAACGTAAGAAAACCACTGGATAAGAAAGGATCTTTCAGACTGGAATGAGGAATCATGCAGCCCAAAGTCCAGATGAAGCCCTGGACACCTCAGTAGGTGTCGTCAATGAGCGTAGATAATGACAGACGTTCACGTGCTCTCTCACGTACACCCCCACCCCAGCATTTTGGCCTTCCTGGTATGCACCTGTAACTCTTAGGAAAGGTGAGAACCTTGAATAGACTGAGATTACATTTCTTTCACCTGGGAGAAAGAAGACTCTAGTAGAAAATAGAACTAAAAAAATTTGTGTTATTTCTTGAACACCTAAGTTTGTAGAGTGATGTTTGTACCAGCTGCAGTAATAGGTACAGGGCTCACCATGTTCCATGTGAACTCAGACTGAGCCCGTCCAGCCACTGCTCTGCCCCTCCCTGCAATGGAAAGCAAACCTTTAGTGGAATTTAGAGGTCTTTGGGCAAAGACACAAAAATACAAAGTCTGTTCTTTACCTCCTCACTTTTTTATACACAAATGTGAAAACGTTTTCACATCATAATTTGTTTCTATTTGATGGTAAAAACATATGTTTTAGGAATTATTACATGTTATTTCCAGAAAGCGATCTTCATAATCTTTCCAAAAAGTCTTGAGAATGTTTAGCTTCTTTTTCTCTTTTTAAATTCTTTAAAATCACAGCATGGTGTTCCTTTCCATGGAACTCCAAACTGCATCATCCTGTGCTTACGGGAGGTTTCCCTGCGTTCCCTTGTTCTAATAGTCGGGTGGAAGCTGAGATTAGTGGATAAAATCTTAGACCTGGAACAAGCCTTGACTCCCTCTTGAGAGCCCTGGGTGGTGCTTCCAAAGAGGTGGAGTGTTCAAAGGCAGGACTTCATAGAGAGCACTTTGAGTTCAGGCTTCAAAATGGCCATTCTTCCCTGAGCTGTCACCTAGAATATTTTACCTTTCCTGCCTGAATGATTCCTCTAGGTCTTATTGTCTCCAGGCCAAATTTCTCCAGTTCCTTTGATGTCTAAGTCTTCTGGCCAAGAGGCAAATCCCCACAGCTCCATATCAATAGTCCAAGTTCCTAGAACAGACACTGCACAAAGTACAGACTATCCACAGGCCCTCATGTCTGATTGCTGCCTGGGGAGTTGATATCACAGGCCAGTTGATACCAGAGTCCTAGGTTTAAAAATTGGCTGAGGACTTCTACTTGTATGACCTTATCCAAGTTATGAAGCAACTCTTAGTTTAGGTTCCTCATCTATAAAACGGGGATAATAATAATATCCCACAATATCTCTGACAATGAGATAATCTATACATTGCCTGGCACTTAGTAGCATTCAATAATAATCCCTTGCTCCCTTTTCTAAGCTGATATGTCTAGGTTTATGTATCTAAATGTTGAGATTTTACAAAGACTAAAATAGAATCTTTTAAGGCATTTCATTGTAGTGAGTAGTAATAAAGTATTTATTCTTATGTTTATTTACCTTCTGATTTCCTGTTATGTACTTATCACGTTGTATTTTAGCTGTCTGATTATGCTATGAGATCATTCAGAGTTGGAACTCTGTCTAAAATTCTCTCTATAACCCCAGGACTTAAAAAGCACCAGTAAATGCTTAATAAATGAACAAATGAAGTAATGGATTCCTAAGTAAGCATTTAGGGCATAGACTTTGCTAATACCTTATGTCCCAGGAGTGCTTTCAATCTAATAAACATTTGCTGAGCATATAGAATGCTCAACATAGTATGTTCTATGGAGCTAAGGCCCTTACAATAAAGCAAAGTGTCCTAACCACTTTATAGACAAACACAAGAACATCAACAACATGGATAGACTGGTGCCAGAAGCTATAGAGAGAACACTGGGCATTCAGGGGAGGGAGAGATTACATTTGGTTAAGAGTATTAACAAATTTTCATTGAGGAATGAGGTAGCACGGGAACTGAACCTCAGAAGATGAATAGATTCCAACAGCAGTGGAGAGAGGACGCTCCGGTGGAGATTTGTGCCAAAGGCAGAAAGTGTGATGGGCATTCAGAGGGCTGCAAGTAGCCTGGTTTGAAGCATAAAATATGTGCAATTTGGTTAGAGCCACAAAGACAGGGAGGGCTTTGAAAACCAGCCAGACTGAGAAATTGGTTTTCAAGTCAGGCAATGAGAGCTACTGAAAATTTAGAGCAGGGAAGGCTCTGATTTAATTAATGTTTATTGAGTGCCCCCATTTTACAGATTAGGCAAGTGAGGCTCAGACAGATTAAATGACTTACCCTTATTGAAAGTGGCAGAGATGGAATTCTACTGAGGTCCCTTGATCCTCCCACCACACCACAGCCACTCCTTTAGAAGATTCACTGTGCAGCAGGGTAGGCTGGACTGGAGTGAGAGAGACTGAAGCTTGGGGTACCAGCTGAGAGAAAATGAAGGATGTTTCCTTTATGTTCCTCTAGTGAATCACTGCCACAGATAAAGCAATCTCAAACATAAGGTGATCTCCCATTTTCCCAATGAGAAGATGCAAAAGGATTTACTGATCTGAATATAAAAACTGATGAAAGGTGATGTAAGGAGCCAGATTTTGAAGCAAATATTTAATAAGCCAGTCCTGTTGTTACATGCTGTCAAGTCAACTCCTAGTAACCCTATAAATGAGTGGTGTTCCCAATGTCCTGTCCTCAACAGCCCTATGCAGCTTCTGTAGACTCATGCCTGTGGCTTCCTTTATTGAGTCAATCCATCTCAAACTAGTCTTATTGGAGTCTAAATCTGGAGGGCAGCAAGTGCTATGATCAGATTTGCATTTTAGAAAGGTAATTTTGTCAGCAGTGTGGGGTCTGGCAAATTGGGATGCAGAGAGGTAAGGGAACTTCTGCAGAAATCCAGGAGGTGTGGGGGCCTGGGTGAAGGTGGTAGTTGTGAGACATGAGCAGAAAAGACAGATGTGAGAGACATTTGGGAAGTGTATGAGATGGGATTCAGTAAGAGAGGGAGAGGGAATAATCAAAGGTGACTCCAGAGTTTCTGTTTTGAGCAGTTTGGTGGAAAGTGGGCCATCGACTCTGAGATGAAAGGCACATTGATGAAGACAAATTTATAAAGTTGGGAAGTAGTATTAGGGAGGGAGAGATAAAGGTAAAATGTGGGAGAGAAAGGAGGTGACAGTAATATAAGCAGAAAAGTCAGGAGGAGTAGCTAGTCAGGAGAAGTAGCTGATCAGGAGGAGTAACTGAGTTAGGGGAGAGGCTGAGGTCTGTTTGGGGAATATTCTCTCCAGCCCCTCCCACCAGCTTAGATTTCAACATTGTCTTGAGGGTTACACAACATTGTCTGATGTGGTACCATCAGAAAGATTCTCTTTCCTGCTCTGATTATTCCAGGAATAATCAGAAAAACATGGTAATTACTGCTCCGCAATTTCCTCTCAGGAAAAGCTAAATCTCCTTCAAATGAACATAATATTTCATTGACACAGAAAAAAAATTGAACAGAATGAACAAAATCTTCCTTTGAAGGCAAGAATAAACGAAGTCACTAACTATAATCACTTCCTTCTCAGCTGCTGTCACCAAAGGAGAAAATGGCTAGATGATCATTGGTCCAGGAATAAGGGGATCAACTTATCCTGGGTTGCCTGAGATGTTCATGGTTTTAGCACTGAAAGTCCCACATCCCAGAATCCTTCAGTGGTCACCCTATCCAGGAATTAGATTTGGATTCTAATCCTGATTGTATTGCTGATTGGCTATGAAAATTTGGGACACAGCTTTCCTAAGCATAGTTTTCTCATCTGATTAATAAATGACAAGCAATAGGATATCTTGAAGTATATGAGGAAGCCATTTGGTTTAAAACTAATTCGGCCTGACCTTGTTTTTCCAAAAAGGCCTGATGTGGCCTGTTGAGCATGCATCGTACATCTGCTTTAAACATTTGCTATGTCCTAAAGACAAGAATGATGCCCTTAAAGATACGGATGTAGCTTCCCCCTACATCACCATTTCCTTAAGGATAAGCGTCTCTTCCTAGAGACTAAGAATTCATTACCGACCTGCTGTGTTCACCTTGTGACTGCTGACCTGCTGACCACCGACCTGCTGAGTTCCTATCATATGTGATATATGCTCTTTGTTCCAAGACGGTATATAACCACTCTGTACACCCCACTTATTTGGAGTGCTTCCTTCATGAAGCTACTCTCCAGGCTATATGGTCCTTAGAGTTGGCTCATAATAAACTCACCCCAATTTTGATTTATAGGTTGATTATGGATTGTTTGCATCGACACACTCATAAAATGGGGGGAAGAGCTTCTCTCTGAACATTCTCTCCTGAGGTGAGCTCATGTAGTCCCTTGAATTTAAATATCATGTATTGCCAATGCAATATTGTGATTTACAATAAGAAATATATATTTGGTCTTCATCCCATTCCTGGCACAGATCTCCTAAAACGCCTTGGAATTTCCTAAGTGATAAAGGTGTCTTTTGTTATGCTAATGAGGTGACTTTTGGAAAGCCCCTGGGTAACCAAAGGATGGGGGCTGTTTGCCAGGGGAATGAACCTTGTGATTAGAGGCTTGGAACTTTCAGTCCTACCCCTCGACCTCCTGGGAATGGAGAGGGGCTGGAGATTGAGTTCAATCACCAATGGCCAATGATTTAATCAATCTGCCTGTGTAATGAAGCCTCCATAAAAAACCCAAAAGGAGGGGGTTTGGAAAGCTTCCGGGTTGGTGAACATGTGGAGATGTGGGCAGAGTGGTGTGCTCTGAGAGGGCAAGGACCCTCTGCACCCTTCCCCACCCTATGCATCTCTTCTGGTTGTTCATGAGTCATATCCTTTTATAATAAACCAGTAATATAGTAAGTAAAATGTTTTTCTGAGTTCTGTGAGTTACTGTAGCAAATTAATCAAACGCAAGGAGGGGCTGCTGGGAATCTGATATATAGCCAGTCTGTCAGAAGCACAGGTGACAACCTGGACTTGTGATTGACATCTGAAATGGTGGTGGTGGTCAGGGGAGCAGTCTACTGGGACTGAACCCTTAACCTGTGGGGTCAGATGCTGTCTCCAAGTAGGTAGCATCAGCACTGAGTTGAACTACACCCAGTTGGTGTCATTGAAGGACACCCGGCTGGTGTCGAAGAACTGCTTGGTGGTGTGAAAAAAAACCCACATATTGGAACCAATGACTCCAAAATTTGTATCTCCAGGCCTGACCATCCTCTCCCACCCCAAGCTACAGACTTGAAAATGCAACTGCCTACTCGACATCTCCATTCAAATATTTAATGAGCACCGAACACCTAAAGGCCCAATGGAACTCTTGATTTTTCTCTCCCAAACCTGTTCTTTCCCTATCATCTCTTTCTCAGTAAATGACACCACCAACCAGCTAACTGCTCAAATCAAAAATCTAGGAATCATCTTTGATTTCCTCACTTGTTCTCTGTCCCAATTCTAGGCCTCAAAAACAAGTTCTGTGGGCTCAACCTCTAAAATGTATCCAAATCCATCTAATTCTCCAAACAGTAGCCAGAGGGTCCTTTTAAAAATAAAAACCCCAACTCCTCGCTACGCCCATGAGGCCCTCCTGATCTGGCCTCTGTCTTGCTCTCCCTTCTCCCCTCGCCTCTCTCTCCCTCTGCTCCAGCCACAGTGGCCTTTTCTGACCCTCAGCTGCACTCAGAGCCTTCGCACTTGTCCCTCACTTTGCGTGTACTCCTCTCTGCCCAGTTCTTCATGCATCTAGCTCCTTCTGGTCACCTCAGGCCTTGGCTCAAATGTCCCCTCTGCACGGAGGCCCCCCTCTGACCACCCACCATGTGCTGGGGCAGAAGCTGCCCCGGCGAGTGAGAGGTGGGCCAGACATTTGAACTCCTGCCCAGGAGGACAGCGTGGGAGGGTGATGGGCTTCAACAGAGGGAGCCTGTACGGAGTAGACCACTGGAACCAGGGCAGAGCGGGGAATGGTGGCCACATGGCCCCCGGCACAGGAGTTGCTGTTGGAGAAGCCCAGCAAGGGAGTTTACGAGGACATAGAAAAATGCCCAGGCAAAAAGCAAAACAAAACAAAACCACAAGAGAAACAAATAAATAATAACTTTAAGTATCAGAAGATCCTGGAAACCGGAAGCAAGCTTCTAACTGTCCAGTGAGAACTTTTTTTTTTAAATTGATGTCTTGTTTATAACATTGTGGGGTTTTAGTTGTACATTAATATTTGTCTGTCACCATGTGGATGCATCCCTTCACCTCTTGTGCCCACCCCCCACCCCCCTTCCTCTTGGTAACCACCAACCAGTTCTGTCCAGTGAGAACTCTTGATTCCTTTTCCTTTTATCCTTTGGCAAACTCCAGAATGGAGGATAGAGGAGGTGAGCAAAGAAGGGATAGGAGCCGATCATAACCCCGTCCCTACTGCAGGTTACCCACTTCCTACAGTCCCTGACAAGGGGCAAGAGGGGAGAAATCTCATCTTTGAGTGAAGATTGATGTGTTGATACAGTCCTAGGACTTGCCATTCTAACTCCTGAATTGAGACCATGTTTACGACTTTCAGTGACTATAGGGCATTCTGTTATCTAAGAATGCCCAGAACAGTCTTAGGGCTCCTGGAGACAGCAGAGGAAAACCTTCCCTTTTGGAATACATTTTAAAGGGACAGTTAGAGACAAAAATAAGGCCATATTGCGATCATGACCCAGGAGCTGTGCCACCCACTGTACTGTTCTCACTGATAGTAGCTGAGCCCAGCCTGCCAGGATCCCCAGGCCCCTGGCCTGAGGCTGCAAATGTGATTGAGGCTTCAGTAGTGAGTGTAGGGTTACCAGAGTCTCATCCACTCGGTCTTCTTTGTCCAGATGCAAAAACTAGCCTTGATTTTGCTCAAGAATCAGTAGGTGAATTGTCCCTGTTCTTCCTCTTCCAGGGATCTCTAACAAAGCCGTTTTAGAAGGGGCTCCTCTTTAAAAGCATTGAATTTTCTGTGTCCACTTAAGTGATGTATTTGAATACGTATTTACACTGGTCTTTCCTCGTTGTGACAGCTGGAGAGAAAACTGGGATGTCTTCAACAGATGAGGAGAACCAAACTGGCTAGCATTGGGTCTGCGGGGGGTGCCAGCTTAGTCAGACGTGCTGGAACTGAGTTCTCCCTTTCTAGAGAACAGCATTGCATAGTTGATGGCAGGTTCTGGACAATATTGGCGCAAAAGAAAAATGTGAAAACCCCAAATCCATCCTCATGTGGGATCCCTTTACATCTAACATCGTCTCACTTGCTAGTTACCAATTTTGGGAAGACTTGCAGATGAATGCTCAGAGAAGTTTAAAGAGACAGCATAAAGTTTCTAGAGCCCAAAACGAACTAAGCAAGTTTTCTTTCTCTGCATTATCCTGAGTCGGTGCTTCCACCCAGAGCCAAGCACACACTCCTCAGGAAGATTTCTTAAAGATGGTTGCGCTCCTCATCCCAGGTGCCCAAGGTACATTTGGTATTGGATAAGAAGTGCTTGTCTTGAAAAATAGGTACATTTGTGGTATGTGAGAAGAAACAAAGTACTTAAACGAGGAGCCAGCTGTCTGGCACATTTATCCTTGAGAGCTGAGTTTTGTATGCCCATCCTGGAAATTTTAGGGCTGGATCACAGTTGAACAATAATAAACCACTTTGTGTTTATCTTTACATGCTGGGCACTGTGCTAAGTGCATTACACATATTTCCTTACAAAATCCTCCTGCCGCCATGAGATACTATTAGCCCCATTTTATAAATGCCAAACAGGAGCACGAAGAGGTTAAATGACTTGCCCGAGGTAACAAAACTCATAAGTGGTGAAACTGGGATTCAAACCCAGGGAGTCTGATTTAAGACCCCTCGTAGAGTTCTGGAGACACGAATTCTGTGATCTGCTAAACTGGTGGTTCTCAACCCCAGCTGCGCATTAGAACCCTCTGGGGAGTTTTGAAACATCTTCAAGTCCAGGTTGCACCCTAGACCAATCAAGCCGAATCTCTGGGGGTGGGGCTAGGCATGAATGGTTGTTAAAGCTCCCCAGATGATTCCAATGTGCAGCCATATTGCCAACCATCATGCTAAGCAATCATAATTCTTTCCACCTGTTAATTTTTTCTTAACTAGAAAACAATTCTATTCCATTTAATTCCTTTCTACAAGCAGTGGTTGAGAGGATGCTGTGTACAAGGCACAGTGCTGCCCTCTGCACTGGCATGTCCTCTATCCTTGGGGACCCAGCTAGCCCAGGCCTTCAGTTTCCTATTCAGGAACAAAGAGGAAGGAGTGATGACTATGGTAGATCTATAATACTTAGGTTTGCAATATGTTTTAGAAAGACCCCCAAAATTTATTAGTATTACCTGCAAAAGAATTTTAATATTGTGGCACAAATCAAAAGACAGCTACTGCCTTTGCTGCTGTTAAGAAAAGTTAAGAGAAACAAAGGTGAAATTTTGCAGATTTGTATCCGGGGTGCTATCATTGATCCTGGCGTTAGCATGGACAACTTGGAAGTGCTGAGACACTGATGCTATAAAAAGGGCTGTGAAGTCACTTGTCATCCATGTGACAGGAAGAAATTAACATTTGTTGAGCACTTACTCATGGTGCAATGGACAGAGCATGGTTTTTTGTTTTTGTTTTTTTTTGGTGAGGAAGATTCACCCTGAGCTAACATCTGTGCCAATCTTCCTCTTTTTGCTTGAGGGAGATGGTCCCTGAGCTAACATCTCTGCCAATCTTCCTCTACTTTGTAAATAGGACACTGCCACAGCATGGCTTGACGAGTGGTGCATAGGTCTGAGCCCGGGACCAGAACCTGGGAACCTGGGGCCACCAAAGTGGAATGCACGAACTTAACCACTATGCCACTGGGCCGGCCCTGAGAGCATAGGCAGACACGGGTTCAAATCCCAGCTCTGCTGTTTAGTAGTTGCATGTCCTTGGGCCTTTAGGTCTCTGTTTCCTTATCAGTAAAGTGGGTCTGATGAGGCTGACCTGGCAGGACTGCTTTATTGATTACAATTAGTGTGTGTCAAGCACCTTGTACTGTACCTGGCGCAGGCCCGTAATGTTTATTATGTGGTGGACACCATGTTATCTACATTTGTTATCTCACTTAATCCTCACAACACACACTCAGAAAGATGCTGTTATTTCCACCATCAGGAAGTGAGCCCCTGAGGGGCTCCTCGAAATCGCCCCAGGATGCACGGCTGTAAGACGCCAGGTTAGCCTTTGTCTTGTGCCCCTGAAGCCTGTGTTCTCCGTTTTTCCTGACTGTCTCCTGTGTCATAGGCCATCCCATGGCTGATGTATCTGTTAGAACAGAAGGAGATATTCTCTGGAAAATGAAATAAAATTAAAAGGCAAACAAAACTTTTCAGCTCTCTCTCTGGTGCATGGCAGTTATGAAATGGGCCATGTGGATCAGAAAGGGCAATGTTATTTACCCCTTTTCCTTTTACTAGTGGAGTTCTACCTGGAGAATGCCCAGCTAAGAAACTCAATCTGTGGACGTCACTCTGGTAAGAAGTTTCCATACTTAGCTTTCGGCTGGGTTAAAAAATCAGGGCCATCTACTCTCTGATCATGTCAGAATCTTCTCATAGTTCCATATTTCCAAGAGAATTAAGTGTACAGTCCTTCTGATGCTGGCTTTTACTGTTTTCTATGGGGCATGGTTTGTGGGAACAATTTGAAGTAATTTAAGGAGAATTAAATATTGCTGACATAGTTTAGGAGCTCACTGCAATATATTTCACTGGGAAATATATCCCAGCTGGGTGAACCAGCCCGGAAAAGCTTCTCTCACCCCACCTCACTCTATCTTACCAAGGACCCTATTGATTGTCAAAACTGACTCTGGTGGAGCCATTTTAAAATGGAGTCAGAGCTGCCTTTCCAGAGAAACTGCCTTGCTGTCTTGAACCTTGGACTGGGCCAAACCTTTGGACTGGGCCAAAATGGCAATTGTTTTATGAGCAATTGTTTGAGAAGTCAGCAGGAGAATGGACATCCTGACCACAAAGACTGAGGATTGTGGACTTTCTGAAGACAGAATCAATAGTCAGTCAATGTTTAGCCAAGACTAGCTCTCTGCCTCCAACTCCAACTAAAATGCTTTGCAATACAACCTCCCTTCTTTGCCTTTAACAGCCCTTGACTTTTACTCCCTAGCGGGACACTATTTGGGTTTCTATCTCAATCTGTGCTCCTCCTGGAATTGCAATTTTTTGATTCCAAAATAAACGCCTGTCTGCCTCTCATTTTGTCTCTTCATTTTTAGGTTAATATGATCAAACCAAAAACTTAGGAAGCACACTAATTTCTCCCTGGTTTACTTTCTAAACCCAATCCACCAGCAAATCTTAATGTTTCCGTTTCCAAAACGTACTCAGCATCCCTCCGCTTCCAACCATCTTTACAACCGTTACCCTACTCCTTGCCACTGACGTCTCTCCGCAGGCTGCTGCCATAGCCTCCTAAATGGTCTCCTGCTTCCTTTCCTGCCTCCTCCAGTCCATTCTCCTGTGAAGGTTCTTTTCACAGACATCACCATCTTAAATTATTGTGATGATGTATTTCTTTATGTTGTCACTGTCCGTTTCCTCCACTAGAATGCCAGCTCCATGAGGGCAGGGACCAGGTCTATTTTATTCCTGACCATATCCCGACTCCTGACACATTGAAGCATCTTGATAAATACATATGGAGTAAATAAAAGGGGGAGTGAATATATAATTTTAAATATTAATTCATATCTGTAATTTGCCAACTCAGAAAATTCTCCTGAGGTTGACTTCCCAGATTGGTGGGACAGGGTAAAAGGACCTTCCATATTTCAATGACTCCTGACAAGAACGTGAAAACAGTACATTGGGAACACAGTTTGGAGCAGGGGTTGCAAACACAGATGTCTCAGAGCTCAAGCAGGTAACACAATGGGGAGGCTGCCATGTGTAAGCCACAATGTGTGGTGGGGGTCCTCAAAATCTGGAGACCTCCAGCTGCAGCTGATGCAGCCTTATCAGCTCCACCTGACTGTATCTGAGTGGCAACAGGGCCCGGGGGTGAAAGATCTTCCAAATTTTCAAAAGAAGATGGAAAGTTTGTGTATCAATTAGAATTAGGTTTGGCTGTGAGTAATGACCCGAAACAGCAGCTTAAATGAGGTACAGGTGTATTTCTCTCCCACAAAAAGAGGTCTGGGGCATGCAGTCCTGGGCTCAAGTAGGCTCAATGGAATCAGCGACTCAGGCTTCTTCTAACCTATTGCTCCGCACAGCGTGTCTCCCATTCCCAAGGTCACCTCATGACCCAGTGGACTTCTGTGGCTCCAGCCATTACCTCCTCATTCCAGAAAGCAGGAAGGAAAAAGGAGAAAGAAAAGACTTGATCATTCTTTTATAAGGAGACATCCTGGAAGCTTCCATGCCTCGCTCATTTTATTTCATTGGCCAGAACTTAACCATGTAGCCACTCCTTGCTGCAAAGGAAGCTGCAAAGTGTAATCTTTACCTTAAGTGGGCATGGGCCCAGCTAAGGAAGAAGGGGAGAATGGATATTGTAGTTCTAAACTGGGAGTCTCTGCCAGAGCTGGCTTTTTCTGTGAAACTCTCGAGTTTTAAAACCATGACAGCTAAACAAAGCACGTCTGCCATCTGGTTCAGCGGAGTGACAGTTTTGTGAACCCTGCTTAGAGGAGCAAACATGGATGGGGCAGCCAGTGAGGGTCATAAACGGGCGAAGGTCAGCAGGGCTTAGACAGTGCAAACTGGAGAGTGTTCAGGGAGCCTGGGAGGTGGGGCGGGGGTGGGAGCATTGTGGAGGTGGGCACTGGAGAAAGGGTGAGGAGGTACAGTCCTTCGCTGCGTATCCAAGTGCTTAGGGCATTGGCAGAATAGGGGGTCCCTGGCTGTTGTGGTTTCACTCACCTTTGGGTCTCAGCAGCTCTTCTGAGGGTGCAATTTCAATCTCTGAATTGTGAAGTTTCTCCTCTTTCTGACCTTCACTGAAGGTGTCCTCTCACACAAGGTCAGGGTCCCCCTCTCTGGAGGGATAAGGGAGCCTAGCCAGACCCAGCTCCCCAAGAGCTCACCATCCCTCTCTAGTCACTGCCACCCCCCTCTTAGACTTGGGCTCAGCCTTGTCTCAGGCTCCGTGACAGTTCCCCTCCAAATGGTGGAGTCTCCCAGCCGCGCTAGACCTTCTTGCCAGGAAAGGTACTGTGATATAAGGTGGAAAAAGCACTGGATTTGCAGGCAAACTTCCCTCACTTGAATCCCTGCTCCATCACTTACTGGTTGAATGGACTATAAATACTTTTATAACTGTAAATTGGGGCTAGCAGCATTCTCCTTACCTACTGCACAAGGCTTTTTGGAGCATTTACAGGGATCACTTATGTAAAAACCTTTCATTTTAAAAGACAAACAAAAATCTAAGCAGCTCTACATACAAATTTAAGGTTCCAGTCAAAGATTCTCTGTAACTGTCCATATCTTTGAAATTGATGACTTTATTGACACAAACTTTGCAATAGAAAGTGTTATGCTAACAGGATAGTAAGAATCAGTTCCCGTATCATACACACATGAAAAAAATGCCAGATGAATTTGCAGTAACATGGTTTAACTTCTGGTCACTGTCTTGGTGAAATCCAGATTGTTCTGGAGAGAGGAAGATCATATATGTCCTTCATTTGCTTCTCTCCCAGACGTGAGAAATTGTTTCTATATAAAACAGAGACACCCTCTCAAGTTAATAAATTCCAAACAATGAGCAGCAGTTAAGTGATGCAAAAACAAGGTTGTAAAGAGAAACTAGGTTTAGCCCATGGCTGACAGCACAGGGACTGGAGAAGGAACACCCTACACAAAACACAATGCACGTGCCCTGGGAGAGTGAGCCCTTGAACTTGCAGGATCAAGGCCAACTTTTGGCAGCTGGGGGCTCCTGCTGAGGAATGCCAGTAGAGACACAGAAGTCACAGGTTTTGCTTTTATTTTATTATTTAAAAAATTTTTTTAGAACATTAAGTTCCCGAAAAGCCCTTTTCTCAAAGAGTCACAAAATGATAGCGGTTTGGGAAAACTATAGTTTTGTGTATGGTGAGGGATTAGGAAAACACTCAGATCTAGAGTTTGAGACAGAAACCTATTTTGAATATAAAAGTGAAATTACACAGCAGAGCAATCTACAACACACACTATACTTTAGTGTCTCAGTCTGTCTCCTAGTTATTATGTCCACTGTCAGATTCAGGATACACAATCGTGACTGGCCAGACTCCAAATCTCTCAGCATCTGCATGGTTCTTGACATGTGCTTGGCACTAAATGTTATTGAATAAATATATGATCTACCGAAGGAAGAAGGGAAAGTAGGAAGGAAGGAAGAGGGAAGAAAAGAAGGAAGGAAGGAAGGAAAAGAAGAAGGAAGGAAGGAAAGGAGGGAGGAAGAAAGAAGGAAGGAAGAGGGAAGAAAAGGAAGTAAGGAAGGAAAAGAGGGAGGAAGGGAGGAAGGACACTGCCCACCTGTGTTTGAGGAGTAACAGAGCTGGCAGGTAAGGAGGCCGAGTGTCTGAGTTTTACCCCGCTCATGTCACTTCTCTGGATTCTGCAATATAAATACACACCATCAGGCTGCCTATTTCTGCTAACGTGGAGTTTATTGGTATCGTTTGGTACAACTTCAGTCCTACCTTCCCAATCCCAGGCATGTTAACAGTCCTTTAAAAATCATGCTACATTACTTTGGAGGAAAATACTTCCACCTTAACATGTGTAAAAAAATGCTAGAAAATTTATTCCTGTCAAAACATTTTTCTTTTACTGCATCAGCTACCTGATTTCTAACACAGTGCATGCCAATCCAATGTCAGTGTGAATGTGCATCAACCAGGTTCTGGCTTTCTAAAGTGATTCCTTTGTGGATACCAAAACGACATAGTCCCAGGGCTGTGTACAGACAGGCCAAAGGGAAGCCATGTGCTGTGCAAAGGGAAGCTGCCAACATATTCTGGATTACCTCCCTCTGGCGAGCAGTGTCCAGTCCTTGATTAACATTTGCAAATAACCCAACTGGAGAGAGAAAACACTCAAGAACACAAGCAAAGGGAGCTGGAAACCTATGAAAAATGCATCCTAGGTGTCCTAGGTTGGATGCATTGACCACAATAACTGTGATATTGTGGTTCAGAGGCTGACCTAGACACCAGCATGGGGGGATGTTGAAGGCAGATGAGAAGCGGGTGTGACAGCATCACAGAGACCTCCCAAAGACACACTGCGTGCTGGCGGGGTTAGTTTGTGTGAAACTGCATCTGAATCTGTCTCATACTGAGTTCAGGAAACCAGAATAACAAAGAGTTTTCCTGTTTCTTGATTTCACATATATCTGCATTCAGAGTTGGGTGAAAGCCACCTTTTAAGCAAACATGGTAAGCTCTATGATGGCGGTATTCAGAAAGAAAGAACGCAAGAATAAGCTTGCCTGAAACAGTGCACACTGCCGTGGCCAGGAGAGCTGAGATCCGACGTGTGAGTCTTTCGCCCAGGGAATCCACCCACCCTTCTACATCTCTGTGTTTCATAAACCGGCCTGTGGCTTTAGCTCACTGCTTTTACACCAGACTGTAGTGCAGGAGCTGCAAAGAGGCAAGCTGAACTGCACATGTGCAGTTGATTCCCATTTGTTAGTACTGCGCCAATACATTTGCGTGATAAATAGGAGGCTGAGTGTCCCAATGCGTGAGACAGTCTCTCAAGGCACTCAGCAGCGCTCACGTTCAGCAAGGGGCACCCACTTCTTAAAGTTTCCTTGATGGGATCCAGTATGTGAAGGGCACCAAAGAAGTCCACCTGCCCTTCTAGTTGAACACTCTGCTAGTTGACGCAGTTCTTCGTGATTCTTCGACTTCTGTCCACCTGTCGGATGCTGTCGGTAACGTTAATGGTGACTTCTTTTGCAGACATTCGCTTAGCATCTCTTTTAGTCTGTTAAAAAGTTTAACACAGTGAATTGAGTTACCAGGAAATATCCAAAGGTCTTCAAATTTGCATTAATCTCTTGAGATTGTTACACACACACACACACACACACACACACAGAGGCAGGAACAATGACCCACAAGAACACATGCACATACACTCCTTTTCATAGGTTTCTCTGTTGACTCTCTAATATCAACTGAGTGCAGAGCTTGGCATGAGGAATGCTCAGTAAAATATTGTCGAATGAATGAATGAATGAACTGAGGTCCATCAAAAGGTAATGTGAAAGTTTTCACAGCTGGTTTTAGTAGAGTGGTTAAGAGTTTGAGCTTTGGAGTCAGACAGACTTTGGTTTAAATACTGACTATATAATTTCACTGTGGACAAGTTCTTTCTAACCTCTCTAACTCTTAGTTTCCTCATCTATAAAATGAGGAATAATAATAGTACCTACCTCATAAGGATATTGTAAGGATTAAATAAGGTAATGCATGTAAGGTACTTAGCACATGCCTGTCACTAAATAAAAATTAAAAAAAGATTTAGTAAGTATAATAAGTAAAAAGTAAGATAGATTATCCACTTTTAAGTGAAGATACACCAATGAAAAAAGTCCAGAATTCATATTAATACTAAAGCATTGACTAAACTATAGGTTCTTCAACCATATGTGCCCAGTCCCCCCTTCCCCCCCAAGAGAAAACCTTAGCTTGTGGGAGGTAATTTTGCACCCATTCCACTCAGTGATCATAAGCTTGGAGTGAGCACAAGATGGGCCTTGTAAGTCGTCTCCATCACGGATGGACAGAGATGTGTCACTCAATCCTCATTCCAGGAAGGACCTGCTTGCCCATCTACAGGGAGCGCAGTCAGCGAATAACCTCCAGCTGTCCCTTCAGGATGGCCTCAGCTGCAGAGAGCCACCTCACCCAGGGCTTTGCCCTTCCTGAGGTGGCCCAGTGAGGTGGTAAATGTAGGGGTATCAAGGTCTGGCCATTTGGCCCAAAGCAGGCCAGCTCAGAAAAGCCACTTAGCTTCAGAGCTCCCCATGGGGCGGGGTCAGCCGAGGCTGTTGTCAGGCCTGCATTGTGGCTCAACTTCTCCTTCTGCCCACCCTGCTTCCAGCCTTCCTTCCCACAGGTGTTGACAGGGCACTTCCCAATGAACATCCTATATAATGACATCTCAGTGTCTGCCGCCTGGAAAGCACAGTCGGTCTCAGATCTGTGGGAGCATCTCCCACGGCGTGTGCATCTCCCCATGCTGGGTGTGAGTCTAGTGTTGATAGATGCATATTTTTCATACAACATGGTCCCTGAACACAAGCCAACTACTTCATCTGTAGTGCATCTGAAGAAATGGTGAACTGTTGCACCACTGGAGAAAAATTAATTGCTCTGTTGTATTTATTAACAGATGATATGTAGGTTTCTAACATGTCACATAAATCCTGTGTAGTAGCTGCTGGTGATGCCCCTCTCAGATTCCCTTTACTTGGCTGGTGCATCCATCCCCCAGCTGTTGTGAGTTTTGGCTGCTAACTGCTCACAGCAGCACCCTTCTCTTGAGAAGTGCCCTCATCTGATTGGAGCCACCTCCCCCAGAAATGCCAAAGATGTTACGCCCTAATTCCTGGAGACAGCCCAAAGCCAATGCCTGATTGTTGGGGATACAAAAGGCTGGCCCTTTTGCCTCCAGGGGGTATAAATCTATGATGCCATTCATGCTCCGGAGTTCCCAGTGGGATCAGGCTGAGGCAACACTGCAGCTGTTCAGTTGAGCTGACATATTTTGCTGAACTTGGCCCTGCCCCACCCTGCTTCCCCCACTACCTTAGGGGTTTCACTTGAGACTACTCTTTCAATCACTTACTTGTACAAGAATCCTCATCCCAGGCTCTGCTTCTAGGGAAGATAATACTTCATGGGTGATTTGAGGGATGTTTAAAGATAATTTTGACTATATGCAATTTAACCCTTATCCATTGACTTCATGAGATAGGATTTCATTGTTTTCCTCTTCGTGTTCCCAGTGCCTAGCACACTCTGAGACATAGTAGGCTTTCAGTTTAACTTTGGTTGAATAAGTGGATGAATGAACGAATAAGCACACCGCATTTGTCAATGTACCCTTGTTTTAACAATCAGCAGTTGATGTTGTCTAAGGATTCAGTCTTCCACTCAGCTCTTCCAAGCATGAACTGGCACCAGGGCTGGCAGTGACTTTAATGGGTTTATTTTCCCCTAAAAGCAGAGAACTCATAATGTCCCACAACCAATTTTTTTTCCTAAAGAAAAGTGTGGCAATTCTGAGGCTAATTCCATCTGATTTCCATTTCAGGTGTTATTGCATAAAAACTTTGAAGACTGGGGCATGGACTAGAGACACGGGAGCCTTATTTGAAATGAGCCAAGTTGACAACAGCATTCCCCTCAAACTGATGGACAGTAAAAGACCTTTCCAGAATGGAAACGTAAACTTTCCGAACTGCGTAACTGCTTTTCTTTAGAGTTATTGGCAAGATTTCACGAAAGGTTATTAAAGATTATGTAAAGAAAACGCTCCGCTTTTCTAAGCTTAAAAATCTAAGTGAATATTCAGTAGTTGGATGATTCTTAATTTCCTAGCCTGTAAAGAGTCAAAGGCTACAAAATAGTCATTCCCAGAACAGCTATAGAATACGTATGGTTGGAATCTCCAGCACAGTGGGGTAATTTCTTAAATCTTATATCAAAAGCCTGCACCATGGAGATGTTCAAAGGACAAGCTTTGGTGCAAGCCTTTGCCACCAGTTAGCTGTCACAACACATGTTGCTTTAACCTCTGAATCTCAATTCCCCTACCTGAAATTGGGGAAATAATGCCTCCTTCTTAGTTTTTTTTGAGATAATTAATTTAGCATTAATAGGGTGTCGTTTAGCATTAATAGTGTGACCAACTTCTTCCAATTTGCCCAAGACTGACCTGTTTTAAAACTGAAAATCCCACCTTCCGGGAACCCCCTCAGGCCCCTGCAGACCAAGACAGTGGCCCCAATTGTAGCTATTAACAGTAATTCTATTTGCAAAATGATGTCAGTCAAAAACGCCAAATTTAAATCGAAAACCTTATTCTACTGAAACTATGACTATTGCTACTGCTACTTCTAAACAACAAGAACAATAATAATAACCCTACAAGGTATGCATGTGGATAAAGGACAAACTGGAGTTCTGTATTCCAGCGACGGGCACAGAAGGGTCCACGCCATAAACAAATCCCTTTTCAAATAATTACACTGTATTAAATTTAGAAAATTAAACAATTAGAATGACAATACGTTTTCTCGGGAGTGTTTTATACAAGAGAAGCTTTCAAGTCTGAGACATCAGTGGAGAGTTGCCCACCCCTTTCCTAGCAGCAAGGATAGTCAGGGCGTCAGCTGTTGCTGCAATAACAGCCAGTGATAACCTGGAAACCTTGGATTTCAAGCCCAGACGAGAGGGAGAAAGATGAGAAAGAGAACTACAATGCCAGATGTTTTCTCTAGAAGTTCTAAGAAATAAGTTGCTTTGCCTCCTGTGAGAAAAGAGCTATAGAGACACACAGAACAGTTGCACCATTTAGTTCCTCAGAGCCTATGACATTTTGTATAACATACATATTTTCCCCTCTGATGTGGTTTTCAGCCAGCCAAACCTATTTATTTAACATTCCACCCTCTTTAATTAATGACAGGAAAAGAAAACATGCCCCTATTGCAATTACTGGCTTAAAAAAGAAGACTTATAGTTCCCAGCTCAGTGATGAGAGAAGCCTGCTCGGCACCTTTGCTTCTAAGGCTCTCTGCTAAATCAATCCTTCCTCCACTCTAAAATTATTGTTTTGTGTTTTATCGCCATTGACTTTTGTTAATGGGCCACCTCTTGTTTCTCACCCAGTTTTACAGCTTTTCTATTCTTCCCTTGCCTCATTTTAATTTCTGCAGGTTTAGTACTCTGTGAATCATAGATTTTAGTCCTCTTGATACTGCCTCTTTAATCAAAAGTAATTTATTGGCTTCCATTTCTCAAGGGTAACCAGATTGACTGTGATAACTTCCTGGCAGCCTCCAACCCGGATGGACTTGTTTCTCTTGGGGTTTAGAAGTCAACGATCCAGCTCATTCCCCGGGGAAGCGGGGGCAGCCTGGTTGCTTCATGGAGGCCTGGACTCAAGAGTGAAGCTAAATCTGCTCAGCCTTCTCTCACTTTCCCCAAAATGGAAATACAGTCATGCATCACTGCATAACGACATTTCGGTCAACAACGGACCACACATGCGATGGTGGTCCCATAAGATTAGTACCATATAGCCTGGGTGTGTAGTAGTATACTCTGTGATGTTTGCACAATGATGAAATAGCCCAACAACCCGTTTCTCAGAACACATCCCCGTCGTTAAGTGACGCATGACTGCAGAGATGTTCTCAGCTTTACTTTGACTCTACAAATATGTCTACATCTAACAAGGGATTATACGAACCTTTTCACAGTTTCTTGTGGACAACAAAGAAAAGCAAAGCTTACTGAGACTATGATTTATCAGAAGCAATTTTTCTGTATAACTAGTACTTTTTAATTATAAAAACAATATATAATTATGGTAAAAGAAATCCAGAGTCGAGAAGGGCACAGTGAACGGTAACCTTTGTTCTCACACTCTGGTCATGCTTGTGCTTGCCCCAGAGGTAATCACAGCTGTTGATTTCTTACCGAATGTTCCAGGGATTTTCTACGCATATATGAGCATAGAGCCCCATCTAATTCTTTCTCCCAAAACTCTTTACTTCCTTCCTGGCCTTTAAATGTGTTTTGGATAATATATTTATTTGCTTGCTTACTTGCTTACTTTTTACACCCTCATCAGATTATAAACTTCAAGAAGGTGGGGACCCAGTCTGTTTTGTTTACCACAGTATCCCCAGAATCTAATTTAGTGCCTATCACATAATAGACACCCACTAAATAATCTGATGAAGAACACATGTGTGAATATAAATCTTCAGAAAGAGAGGAGAAAAAATCCCTAGGAACAGAACCTATGTACATTGCCCTGCCTAAACGTCACAGAAGTTTCCTACAGGATTTCAATTAGGCTTGTAATTGATTGTTCTTGCACCATCCCTGAGAGACGACTGGGAATGTTACTGTGTTCACTTTCCCAGTGAGGCAGCTGAGGTCACTCAGGCTATTGCAGTTCGCCCAAGACCAATGTCAATATAGGTGGTGAGTCGAACTAAAGTTGGTGGCCCCGGGTCCCACATCCAGCCTCCCACAATTCTGCCAAAGCTCACTCTAAATTCTCCACCATTTTGTTTCAGGTAAGAAGGAAGAACACAGGGTTTGGAGGCAGACAGACCTGGGTCTGAATTCCAACACAGCCAAATAACTACTCCCTGTGCCACGGTGGCCAAATATCTAACCTTCGTGAGCCTGTTTTCCCAGGTGGCGAATGATGCTGTTCACCACTTAGAGGTGTGAGGGTTAGAGATGATGCCACATATAGTGTGTCTGGCTCATAGTAGACACTACGAAAATATTAGTTCCCTCTTCTACTCCTTCCCAAAAGATTAAACATCGAGCCTTGTCGCTGCAACTTGAGGTACTTTTCTTCTTTCCAGTCAAGTCCCATTAAAGGGAGACAGATAATAACAAACATCCAGCTGTTCCCAAACTCCACGAGTTCATTTGCCACTACTTCATGAATTTTATGGCAATAATGAGATGTCAGTTAGGAAACATTTGATCTTAGCAACTCCACCAAGGGCCAGGATGCTAGCCTCCAAAGACAGGGATGAGACCATGCCTCAGGCAAAACTCTCAAGAGCTCCCTCAGCCTGAAGCAAATCCTGTGCAGACCACAGGCCCAGGCACGTGCTCACTTGGCTATCAGGTGTATCTGTCCTATCAGGTATCAAGTGCCAAAGGAGGTGCTGCTTTTCAACTTGAATCTCAGATAAATCAAACACTAGGAAGGCAGTAGAACCTGCTTTAGGAAAGCAACTGGGCTCCCATGGAAGAGTCATCAATCATATGATGGTGGTGTTGCAGGGCTGTGAGTGGGAGTGGAGCCGTGGGAAACCTTTCTAATCTTAGTGAAATACTAGTCCGGTCTCATTCAATCGACATGTAGTCAGAGAGTACATAGTAGGTGCATAATCCTGAAGTAGGCTCAGGGGGCAAGGGAAGATTATAAAGAAGGAGGTTTCTGCCCGAGTGGCTTCTAATTGAATTGGTTTTTCTGAAGACTCTTAATAGTGAGTCTTGCAATTCTTCACCTACATAATGTAGCAGCCAACATATAGATGTATTGTGGCAATCACTGCACACATACACATCCCTAAACTGCCAGGCTTGAACTGGTGAGCACACCCAAATGCCCTTCTAAGAGGTCTCCTTCTCTTTGGTTTTCCCCAGTGGTTTGTCTTATTCTCTCCCTCCTTTTAATATCATGTTTTCATTTTTCTAGGAGAAACTCTTATTTACTTTCCAAACTCTTCTCGTATTATCTCATATTACTGCCATCCAGGAGAAATTTTGGGCTGGTCCTATCCTCCTTTCCAGATCAGGCCTCCCTCTCTGGCCACAGTCATTTCTGTGAGGCTTCACCCATCTTTCCTGGACTGGACCAAGCCTTGCCAGCAATCAGACACTGGGAGGAGGGGGAAGGGAGAGCAGAAGGAGGATGATCCTTGGCTGAGAATCAGTCCAGGCACTAGCTACTTCCTTTAGCCTGCTCTGGTCACTTTGCCGAGGATAGTAAAGCAACTTGAAAAGACGCCGCTTCTGAAGACATGAAGGCTTGTGGGGAGGCCAGCCACATACACAGAGCTTTGTCTGCTCGGAACCATATCCACGTAGACATTTCTACTTTAGCTGAATACTTGAGGTAGTTCTGGGCGAGAAAAACAAGAGTTCTAAGCCAAAAGAAATAAATGTTCAGGTTGGAGAGTAAATGTTAGGAGGCAGCCCAGAGTTCCAGAACAATTAATTTGTAGGAGAGAACAAGCAACTATAGAGCCTCCTCTCGTGTTGTTTGTTGAGCTCAGGGAAGGAGCTGGGGAAGGAGATGGAGTCAATGATTTTTCAGATGCTGTGGAGTTGGAAAGGTCCCAAGAGACTAGAGGAAATCAAGGTGCCATAGAGAAAGAGCTCCCCACAGAGTCAGTCAGTTCCATTTGTGAAAGATCATTTTGTCACAGTCTTTTTGCCAGTTAGCACCTATTAACGTTGGGCATAAGACAGGGGCCAGCAGGAATTGAAAAACGGAAGAGAAAGTTTATTTGATGGGACATGAAGTGGAGAAGGCCTCGGAACATGAGATGCTGCTGCTCACCGTCACAGCAACATTAGTTGCCCCTCGTCACCCTTCAAAAAGTGATTTGACCTATGGGGAGGCATCTGTGCCAAATAGAGTCGTTGCTATTCCCTACTAGTGGCCTTTTATTTCCTCTGTAGCACCATTCCGAGTCTATAAATGCTTTGTTCATTTATTCCATATTATCTGGCTCCCCACCCTCACCCCCATTGACATTGGCAGCTGCCTCGGAGCAAAGGGCATGCGTGCCTTTTCCACTCCTGGATCCTTGGCATTAGAACAGTGCCTGGCACCTAGACGGTGCTCAGTGAATGAACGTTAGATGAATGAATCCAGAGTGCTTACAGGCACTGGTGAGGAAATTTTCCAGACCTAGCAGGATTGCCTTTAACACAGACTTGTTTTGTAAATCTGAATGGAAATACTGCAGTAGGCACGTGCATTAGGATGCATGCTTCATGAACAGGTCCTGCAGGAGAAGGAAAGCTTTAAAAATGTGCCCGAGAAGCATCAGCCAGGTGGCCTGATAATGTGCAGGGGAACACTGTGAAATGCTGAGCAGTGATCTTGAGGAAGCAAAGGAGGACTGGAAGAGGCAAGTGGATACTGCCTGAGCCAGACAGTGAAAATGCAGGAAGCTTTAGCCCAGAGTGTGAGAGATGAGCTAGGAAGAGACATATGTCAAAGGCCCTGGGTGGAATAAGAAGAAAACGATTTTCTTTGGGCAGATTCTAGGCAGCTGAGAGCTGTGTTGGTATGAGATAGCTCTGCTGATGGAGGCTGCCATCAGAGGGAAACTTTCCTTGTAAACGGACACCATAGATAGAAAACCTTTGCCCTGGCCTTTGAGGGATTCAGGGGATTCAGGATGTCTGTTGGCTGGTGAGGTCTCAGGATACAAGGACCACTAATGCACTTCAGCAATTGTCTGAACACTTACAACTGAAGTTATCTGCTCCCTGATCTTACTTTGGAAATAGTTACAAAGCAGTCATTGTTCATTGAATTGTGAAAACAAAAGCTGCAGGGCCGGCTTATCAGTATGCCCATCTGCCCCGTGGTGCTGCGCAGGTCAGGCGAGTATAGTCCTCACTCCCCTGCGATACAGTTTCCACTGCAGCTGGAGCCCGGGGGCTGGCTCTGCCTGGTCCCATTTCAACTTCCTCACAAGCTCTTAGAGTGCATGTGTGTGTCGGGGGGAGTGTTTTCCTTAGCACTGAGTCTCCATTCTCATCTGTAAACTGGAGACAACAATATCAACATTTTAGAGTTATTGTGAAGACCAAGTGAGATAATATAACAAAGTGCTTAGCACCCTATGCCATGCCTAGAAGGTTCTTATCACAGGCCTAAGGAAGAAGGACTAAGCACAACTTACTGGCTTTAAATTCTTACGTTCCATAACTGGAACTCATGCACTGCGGGTTAGCTTGTAAAGTGATATAACCACTTTGGAAAACCATTTGTCAGTATCTATTAAAGTTGAATATATCCCTAACCTATGAGCCAGTAGTACCACTCCTGGGTATATACCCAGAAGAAGCAAATGTCCGCCAAAGGGCATGCACCAGAATGTTAATAGCTGTATTGTTCACAACAGCCCCAAATTGGAAACAACCCAAATGTCCTTTAAGTAGAACAGTTAAATTATGGTGTATTCATATAATGGAATATACATAACAAGGAAAATGAGGAAATTTTTGCAACTCACAACAACATGGATGATTCTCACTAGCATAACCTTAAGCAAAAGAAGCCAGACACAAAAGAGCACACACTGTATGATTCCATTTATTCAAGTCTCAAAAATAAACAAAACTGGTCTATAATGCTAGAGGAGTGTCAGAATGAGTGACTACAATGTCAGAAGAGCGGTTATGTTGTGGGGGTGGATGCTGACTGGCACATGCCAGTCACCATGGTGAGGGGCACAAGGGGGATTCGTGGGGTAGTCATAGTGTTCCATGTCTTCATATGGAAGATAGTTCGTGGGTGTGCCACCTTATAAAAATTCACTGAACTTATGACTGACTTGTACATTTTTCTAGATGTATGTTATATGTGGTAGATTGTATTATTGCCCCTAACACTTGGCTGTCTCTCCACTGGGCACAGAGTATACTTCCTCACCCTGTTCATGTTGGGATTGTCCAACTTGCTTCAACCAATGGGAGGTTGGTCGGTATAATGTGAGCAGAGACATGAAATGTGTTTGAGTAGTTTGATTTTGCCGTCTTGGATTTCTGCCATAGCCATGAAAAGAATATACCTCAGAAATACCTGCTGCTCTTTTGGCTTGATTCCCAAATAATACACATGGAACAGAGTGAGCTAGACCTGGGGCCTGGAGCCTGAGTCAGGCCTAGCCCACTCAAATTGCAGCTGATTGTAAGGGAGAAAAAAAAGATTGTTTTCTGAAGCCACTGAACGTTGATGTGCTTTGTTATGCAGCATTATTGTGGCAATAGCTGACTAATACATTATTCTTCAATTAAAAAAGTACTTTAAGGGGCCGCCAGGTAGCACAGCGGTTTAGTTGGCACTTGGCAGCCCAGGGTTCATGAGTTCGGATCCTGGCTGCCCACTGATGCACCCCTTGTCAGCCACGCCGTGGTGGCGTCCCATATAAAGTAGAGGAAGATGGGCACAGATGTTAGCCCAGGGCCAGTCTTCCTCAGCAAAAAGAGGAGGATTGGCAACGGATGTTAGCTCAGGGCTGGTCTTCCCCACAAAAAAAAAAAAAGTACTTTAAGATCTGTTTGCCCCACCTAATAGTCACCTGTTTCAAATTAAAGTTACTGACACCCATCTGCAGCACTTATACAGCCTATTCATGTCATACAATCAAATGAACTTCAGACCTCAGTTTCCTTGTCTAGAAGGGAGTGATGCTCACTTCATAACACTCTTGGGAGGACTTAATGAACCAGCAGACCTAAAGGAACTCTAAATTGCAAAACACAATTTTAAAGTGATGGATGATGGGGGCAGGAAGTGAGGCTGGAAAGAAAGTGTGTGGATCATGCCACTCACCAGGCAATGCTGCTTCCTCCCAACCATGGTGCAGCTGGCTCAAAGGATGATGGCACAAGTGTGGGGAGGAGGCCGGGGGACAAATGTCAGGGCCCACACTAGAGCAGTCACCAGGCTTCCAAGAATAGTTCTTTGGGGCCGAGACTGCCTTGGGAGATGGCAATGATTAGGCCCCTAGAAGGCCAGCTATGCACAGGCAAAGTAGGGAATACAGAACCCTAGAAAGGCCACCACTACCCTCAAATCTACCCTCCACCCATTACCTTCTATGGTGCTGAAGGGCCACCATCAGTGTTTCATTTAACTGGGTTATGGTGCTGTGTGCCTAACCATCCCCTGTTAATCCTTACTGCCTTTCTTATAGCACTTCTTAGTTTACAAAGAGCAGGCCCATCTGTTCTCTTATTTTGCTATTA
Source organism: Tapirus indicus (assembly GCA_031878705.1). Taxonomy (NCBI): domain Eukaryota; kingdom Metazoa; phylum Chordata; class Mammalia; order Perissodactyla; family Tapiridae; genus Tapirus; species Tapirus indicus. The sequence continues at coordinate 34,959,838 of CM062935.1, forward strand.
TTTCCATTGTGTGGATAAGGAACCTGAGACTCTGAGAGATTAAGTGATTCCTGCAAGATCACTTAGTTAATGAGCATTAGAGCTGAATTTGCAACAGGTTTTCTGACCAAAGCTTAGAGAAGTAACTCACTGACGTGAGCAAGAATTCCATCATTAGGTAACCAGATGTACCCTCAGAAAGCAGGTGGCATTGGCCTGAGGGGACAGGACCAGTAAGTTTTGACAAGGTAGAGGGGGAAATATGGGTTTGGAGTTTTGAGTAAGCAGTGGACTTTGAAGGAGCATGAGGCGGGGAAGAGGAGGAAGTGGGAGGGAGGAAGAGACTACAGACCTCTGAGCTGGCCTACTAAGGGCATTCATTCCCATGGGAGGAGCCAGGGGCAGTAAGAGGAGCAATTCCCAACAACAGCTCTGGGAGAAAAGAAGGGATGGGAAAAGATGCCAGTTAGGTCCAGAAATACCACAGCCCTGCTTCCTCTCCAACAGCAACAGTCTGGGGGCGATGCTGCCACCACATTCTGCAATGAGAACCCCTCTTGGGGACCCTCCCATTGCCCGCCTGGTTGAAGAGTCTGAGGTAAAATGCCAGGCTTGTGTCCTACCACACAGATCTTCTCTCTCCTTCCTGGCCTACTCCCCATCCTGCCAACCCCTGAGACTGGCCAACTGCCTGGCCTAAGACTGATTCCTGTAAATTGCACAGTCCTCATATCAAGATGGTAAGAGCTACGACAGAAAAGGAGATCCTTGGACAAAGCTATATTTAAGCAAACGCATACTTCCTTGAGAGTGCAAATATTAAGAACCCATTTCCATGGATTCAACAAAACACAGCAAACTTCAAGGCAGGGTTGGGGTGGGAGTGGGGTCTTGCTATTTTGTTTGCAACAGTTTTTACGTGTGTGGGGAGGAGAATTTCCATTGGCAAGGCAAGCCATCACTGCTCCTTTCCTGGATACAGTCTCGGGTTGGCCCTGCCCTGAAGCAAGCTTCTCCCCCTGTCTCCAGTCCCAGGTCAGTTCTGTGGCTGCCACTTACCTCTGCGGTCCGAAGGCCATTCTGTTTCTGGGTCAGAGGGTCTGAGCTGAGGCTCTGGGGATTTGGGCACTGGGTCCCACAGCTCATCTTCTTCTCTGGGTTGGATATTCCACCTGGGGCTGTAGATCGGGGCACAGCATTGGAGGACAGTCCATCTTCCAGCACACCTTGGGGAGGGAAGCAAAGGATGGCACTAGAGTCTTGCACGTGGCAGTTACTGCAAACAATCCCCAAGCATGTGGAAAAAAAGATAGCCAAAAGGAAGAAATGAGTCCCCAGAAATCCTACCACGCAGAGCTACCCTTTTCTATAAGAACATGTGTGTTTTTTTACCAAAATGAGATTTTAAAATAATTTTACCTGAAATTTTTACTTAATAATACACTTAATGAGTAAAATTTTTACTTAATAATAATGATATTTCTCCATGCCATTAAACATTCTACCATATTATTTTTCACATATAATCTGCCATTGTATGGATGTGTCACCATTTATTTAACTAATCCCCTCTAACTGGATATTTTTTTTTCACTTTCCCATAAGAAATGTTACTGTGATGAAACTCCTTGTGGTTAAAGCTTTATTCTCAATTATTTCCTTAGGATAAATTCCTAGAAGTGGGATTACTGGTTTGAGGGTTATACAGAGTTTTTTTTACAAAATTCCATCTCAAGGTGTTTGACTGAGCATGTGTCCCTCCCATAACAGATGCTAAAAAGTGGTAGAATGAAGTTTAAATAAATAGCCTCACTGAAAAGCAAGAAGAGGACTACGGTGAGGAATTCATGGATGAAGAGTATCTGACTGAAAAGAGAAAAGGCGGCCCAGGAAGCATGAGGAGGAGCACCAGGTGGAACATGAGAAGTGGGCAGAAGCTCTGTGATAGCCACAGGGAGGCTGGGAGCAGCCAGGTTGGCCGTTCTCCACCAGCTGAGGCCAGTCAGCAATGATGGAGCAGTCTGTGAGGGTGGGATACTATGGTATAATAAGAAATACATATTTGGTCTTCATCTCTGATGAAGATTTGGTCTTCATCCTGATGTGCCAGGAGCTCTAGGACAGAGCTCCTAAAACTCTTGTAATTTCTTGAGTGATTGGGGTGATAGGAGCATGTTTTGTTATAATATTTGGTCTTTGCTCCAGTTCATGACACAGAGTTCCTAAATCCCTTGGAATTTTGTGAGTGATGGGAGAGATAAGGAGCACCATTTGTTCTAATGAGGCAACTCTTGGTGGGCCCCTAGATAGCTTCAGGATGGGGGCTGGTTGCCAGAAAGACCTAACTTTGATTACAAGCTTGGAACTTTCTTCCCCACCTCCCAACCTCTGGGGGAGGGAAAAGGGGCTGGAGATTGAGTTAATAATTAATTATGCCTACATGAAGAAACCTCCATGAAAAGACCCTTAATGACATGTGTAGGGAGCTTCCAGATTGGTGTAAGCATCCATGTGCTGGGAGTTCTGTCCCCAACCTCATGGGGACAGAAGCTCCTGCACTTGGGACTCTTCTGGACCACACCCTATGTACCTCTTCATCTGGCTGTTCATTTGTATCTTTTATAATATCTTTTACAATAAACTGGTAAACTTAAGCAAAGTGTTTCTGAGGTCTGTGAGTCATTCTAGCAAATTATCCAACCTGAGGAGAGGATATAGGAGCTCTGACTTAGAGCCAGTTGGTCAGAAGTACAGGTGGCAACCTCGGACATACAACTGACATCTGAAGTGGGATGCAGTCTTGTGGAACTGAGCCCTTAACCTGTGGGGTCTGTGCTACCTCCACATAGTTAGTATCAGAATTGAATTGACTTGTACTACATGTGGTTAGCGTCTGGAGAGTTGGAGAACTGGTTGATTTGGGGGAAAAAAAACCCCACATATTTGGTATCAGAAATATTTTGAGGAGAAAAGCACAGGGAAGGGCTTGGCTCAGAGAGAAGGGCAATGCTCTCAGGGGCTGGTGACACCTGAGAGAAAGAGAAAATTCCTGCAAGAAAGCTGGCTTTCTGAAAACAGTGCCAAGAGTTAGGCCAATAGTAGTTTCCATCCCTGCCTTCCAAGTGGGCTTCTTAAATAGATGCAGCTGACATTCTAACAGAACATTTCAGTTAATAAAATTAGTACAAAAACAAGAATAAACAAACATTTGGGGAAGGTCAACACCATAAAAGAGTGACAACAAATTCTACAATGGAGATCCCAAAGGAAATGGAGTTAATATGGTATGCAGCAGGGAATTGTAAATAAGTGTAACTAATCTGCTCAGAAAAAATAGAGAAAATAATATGACCACAAAATGAAGATGAGAGTGACCAAATAAGGTTCATTTAGAGATATTTGAAATAATTTTAACTGTTGAAATGAATGGAAAAAAAATCAACAAGAAGCTGAATAGCAGAATAAACATGGTTAAAGAACAACTCAGTGAACTGGAAAAGCAAGTCAAGGAATTCTTCTGCAAGGTAGCACAAAGCAGTAAGTAAACGTATGAAAAACATATTAGGAAACATAGAATAGAAATCCAGAAATTACACATTAATCTAATAAGAGTTCCAGAAAGAGAGAGTATAGAAAATTGAGGGGAAGCAAGATTCATAAAAATAATAGTATTTCTCAGAACTGAAGGAAGACATGAAACCTCAGATTGAAATAGCCTACTAAGCATTTGGCAGGGCAAATAAAAACCCAACCTAGACAGATCTTAGTGAAGTTTCAGAACATCATTGATAACAAGAAAAGATTCAGAAGAGGGAAAAAAAAATCAAGAATGAGATTGACATCAGGCCTTTCATCAGCAACCAATGGCTATTAGAAGACTATGGAACAATGTCTTCAAGATTTCAAAGAACATGTACATTTAAAGTCTTTTACAATATATTGCCAAACTTACCTCTATAAATCTTTCTCCAATTACCCTATTGCCCTTCTGCCAACAGCACATGAAATAGCAATATTCCCCAAACCCTCACAAACACTGAATGTTTTCTTTTTTGTTTCTCGTGCTTGCAAATTTAAGAGACAAAATAAAGTTATCTCGTTGCTTGGATTTACACATTGTGATTTACTAGAGATATCGTGTTATTCTTGTGCCTATTGGCTAATTGTATAGTTTAAATTGTCTAGTCATTTGCCTATCTTCCTTTGGGGTGTTAGCCTGGGTTTACTTTTAAACAAAATTAAGGAAAACAAACAAAATCCTTTGCCAGAGTGTTGAGAAATTGCTTGCCATGAGGCAGGCATGAGAAACAGGGTATCTGATATACTAAGGGAGGGAGGAGTGGTTGACTAAGCAGAGCTGATGAGGCTACACTCCCAACACAGCCAAGGACGCAGTGACCCAAAGGACACACACGTCCACATATCACCCACCTTCTCTGCAAAATGCTGAGAGGCTTTCAACTGTGCCATGGGATAGAAATCAGAATTCAAATGTTGAAAGTCACAACAGAAAATGCTGGTGTGGAGCTTCCTGACTGTCAGGACACTGTATGTTGTGGCACCGTGTATAGGTTCCAAATGAGCAGAGAAATGGATTCCTTCAGCTGGGCTTGCCCCAAATCTTTGTGCCCTGCTTCCTCCACCGGCTGGCAGCTTGCCTCTCTTTTCTTCCCATCCCCCCTCCATCCCAAAAGGGGCCTCAAATGCATGTGTATGGACACCCCAGCACACACATTCAATCTCCATCCCCACTGCTCCCTGCAAACAGCTGCCTCTTGGGGAGTGCACACTTGGAGAATGGGTTAGGAGAAGGGGCCTATAAGACCCTGGAAGCAGGCTTGGTGTGATTTGGGCTGGTAATTTCACGGTCCCAGCACCATAGAAGAGTCTAGAACAGAGCTTCTCAGTATGGTCCAGGGACCAAACTGTTTTTACAGTCTTCTGTGGGATAAGTATGCAAGCATTTAGAAATTTCTGAATCCAAGCATTTAGAAATTTCTATGGCCACTTGACGCTGCTGGAACACCCAAGGGTGAACTTGTCTGTTTGAACTTCTCTGACTGAATAGGGTATAGACCAGTTCCGGTGCTGTCAAACTCATGTGGTAAGTCACAAGTGGTGTGAGCTATGTATTAGTCAAGCATAGTAGGACCACATATTTGTCTGTGATGGACTGGGGGAAAAAAGCAACTGGTCCTGAAGGAAGGCTGGGGGCTTTAGTAGGTATATCCCCTTAACCCTTGGATAACTTGCTCTGTGGGGAAGGGTGGGGATGAGGCTGGGCAGCAAAGGGGGCCTCTAAGCACAAGAGTTAGGCAGAGACTCTGCTTACCTAAGTCTAGGGTGAAACTGCCTTCAGACCTTGGGTCTGCTGAATGGGACTCAAGGCTAGCCAGTGCTTCTTGGCTATTTACCTCACTGGACCATACAAATGTTACCATTTCATCTGTGGGTCAGGACTTGGTGCCTGGGTAGAGGGTGGGTAAGAGGTCCTACTGAGCCATCCACTGAATGCACCATGGTGCTTCCAGCCTGGGTGGGGAAAGCCACCACCTTGTCCCACTCTGAGACACTTCAAGACTTGCATCTGACCCCAATCCTCCCCATGCCCAAGGCCAGGCCCCTGTGGGCTTAGAGGACATGCAACACAGCTCCCTTCCCCCCACCCACCCAATGCAACCCAGTTGCTGACCCAGGAGGAGGGTGGCAAGATGGGAAGGAGAAGCCGGGGACACCAGAAGCCAAGAGCTAGCAGCGGAGAACACACCCAAGGGAGGTGGATAGGCAGCAGGAAGTGGAACCGAGCATGAGTCAGAGCTCCAAGCCCCTGACACATGCTCCATTGTCCCATAGTATTTCATTTACAAAACACAAATTCAAAGATAAAATTATTAAGAATTTCAACATGGCACCTGCAGAGCATTAAATCCTAAGTACAGGGCCCCTTCTGAGCCCAGAAGGCCCTGTTTGGCTGCATTGTCACACACCCATGAAGCTGTTCCTGCTAAGACTTAGAGATCGGGCAGAGCTGCTGTGGCTGAAGTACAAATGTCCAGTCCTTCCCTCTCAGCTGCCCCTCCATTCACTGAGCATCTCGGCTAAGCCTCAGGGTTCCTAGAAACAGTTTGAAAAATCACTCATTTAGTCCAGTGTTTTTGGTTTTCATTGGTGGCTAAACAAAAATTAGAACTCTGGTTTCTAAATCCCCAGAGACTTCCTCATTTACTAAATGGGAATAACAATACCTACTTCATGGGGCTGTTGTAAGGATTAAATGAGACTATATATATATATATATATATATATATATATATATATATATATATATATATATAAGGGTTCACAGTGCTTGGCACATACATTGTACTTACTATTTATGGCCCAGCACAGCTGCCATGTCTCCTCGTGGTGCCCCTCTCCATTAGCCACATTAGTTACATTCTTGGTTTATAAGTCACACAATCAGTGCCTATTAAGGGCTAAATGACTGGCCCATTGGGCCTGATAAACAAGCAGAGAAGCTCTGATGACAAGCAGAGAAACAGGACTGGGCTTGGGGACTAACTGCCAAACAGAGAGCAGGGGTCATCTGCCCAGTGTGGCTGAGGTCACTGCAGGGAATCTGGAATATGGGGTCATTTACTGTTACTTCTGCCTACAATAAACCAGGTGATTTTGTTGCATGGATTTAATTTAACTTGTATTTTCTAGTTCCAAAAATCATAGAATCAATGTTAGAAAACTTGTAAACTACAAAAAAGCACAAAGGAAAAATAATTTTTACCTCATTATCCAGAGATATCCCCTGTTAACAAGGAGATACATGTCCTTCCAAGCAGATGCTATTGGTGCCCGCCAAGGTGCACTGACTCGATCCCTGCACCCATCCCCTAGCTGTGATGGATGTTGATGGCTAATGGCTCATGCCTGCCCCCTTCTCCTAAGGCTTGCCCTTGGCTGAAGAAAGGCCTCTCACCAGGAGAGCCTGGCCAGTTATATCGGGGCAGCCCATGGCCAATAATCGACTAAAAGTGTGTGTGTGAGTGGGGAGTACAACAGCCCAGACCCCTTGCCTCTGAGCGGGACAATTTCTGTCCCTTTGCTCCAAAGCAACCAGTGGGATCAGGCTGAGGCTAAACTAATTTTGAAACCATGTCTTTGCCCAGCTGCTTCCCCTGGCTTACCCTTCCTCCCTCGCTCCCTCCCCCCCACAGTTCTCCCAGGAGTGCCTCCAGGAGTCACTTGCATACAATCTCCATCTGAGGTTCTGCTTCTAGAGAACAGGACCTAAGACAGCATTTGTACCCCGCATGCTGGATATATTCCTTCTGCCCCTCCTCACTTACTGTCCCCTCCTCTCCTCCCTGCTCTGTGTCCCAGGACACTGACCTGAATGCTCCATGTCAACAGTCTCCCTGGCCCATTGGCTTCTAGTTGGGTTTGCCAATGGGCGTCACTAGCTATCAAGAGGAGGGGTCTTCAACAGCAGACTGAGGTTGGGTCTTCATTCCCCTTCCTCCCTCCCTGCAGTGTTGCCATGGGTTCACCGTGTCCTCTGTACACCCCTCCACCAGAATTGGGTACAGAACCAAGAAAAGCTCAAGAGGTTGTGCAATTAGGGGGTTCCAGATGACTTGAGGGAGAGCTCAGAGTGGTGAGAACAGAGGACAGAAGGTAAGTTGTTGAGGAGGGAGTTACAGTTGCTGGATCAGTCAGGGTTCTTAGCTGCAAGCAACAGAAATGGACTCCAGTAAATTAAAGTAGAAGGGTGATTCATTTAAATGATCTGGGAAGCTCACAGACTTTCTGGGAGGGCTGGAGGCGATCTATCAAGGAACAATGTCCCTAATCCTTCCACAGAGCTTGTCCCACCAACCCCAGGACCCTGCTCAGCACTGCTGCCACACTTACACTAAAAGATTATTGTTGTTTTTCTGAAATCCAAGTTTAATTGGGTGTTCTGAATTCTATCTGGCAACCCTACTGGGCGTCAAGTGCCCCAGACTGGGGGGACGTTGTTGTGAAAGCTGCATGGTACTAGACCCTGAGCTCCATCTGCATCTCCACTGCATGCTGCCCCTCTCAAGCCTGGGAGATGAGAGAGTGACCCTTATTTCACAGGAGAAGAAACAAGTTTAACCCAGGTTCTGATGTTTCCACAGCTTGTGTCTTAGCAAGTACTTACATTTCCTTCAAGGAAAAACTCCCAAGTAGGCTGTTCTCAAATTTTAGTGTACACGAGACCCACCTGAGGTGTCTGTTAAAATGCAGATCCGTATATCCAACCCCTAGAATTCTGAGTCAGTAGGGGCCCAGGAATATGCATTTCAACAAGTTCTCTCCACCCCACCCCACCCTTCGTGATTCTGAGGCAGGGAATTCTAAAGACTGCACTTTGAGGCTCCTGAGGTAAAGATGGACACTCACACTAGTTTTGAGGGTTGCATGCAAAATGCCCATCTAGATTTCTTTCCACAGTGAATTCTGCAGCAGTAAATTGAGAGACATATGTGTTCCCCTAGGGTATGTCTTTTTTTGACAGCCTTCACAAAATTTTCATTCCATCCGGAAGAAAAGCCAAATCACTGACTTTGCCAAAAGATGGGAAACAGCTGTGTCCAAACCTTGCCGATAAATTGCAACCAATGACTTCTTGCCAAAGTTTCTTGCTATTTTGGAAGTGGAGCTGGAAGGGGGGCAGAGTATAGAAATGAAAAATGATAACTGGAAGCCATGTGGAGAGCAGGCCAGTGGGCACTTGCTCCTTAACCCAAGCACCTGGCTTTCCTTGGTGAAGGCAATCACAGAGTCTATCTAAAGTCATTGAAACTCCCTGCAAGTCATTCCCCTCAATGACTGAAAACCAAAGTATAAGACATTAACAGTCTATTTGGGAAGAATCTCCTAATGTCACATCAGATGAAACTCTGGCTCATCAAAAACTGTCTGGGCTCAGGCCCTGAACACACAGCTGATGATAATTATGTCTGGCCTGGGGTATAAATTAAATAAACTGCAATTACCCAGCCACTTACCGAGAATTTGTCTCCTCATTTTTCAAAATGAACTCGAATGGGAAGGTGTCTGTCATTTCTTTAATCTAATGAGTAATTTTTGAGCACACAATATGTGTAAGAAGCTAATATGTGATTGTTGTATGGCTAATATCAGAAAATTCTTAAAAAATGGTGAGCAACCCTTACATTTACGGTCAATTGATTTTGGGCAAGGGTGCCAAGACAGTTCAATGGGGAAAAAATAGTTTTTTCAACAAGCATGCTGGGACAGCTGGATATCTACATGCAAAAGAATGAAATTGGACCCCTACCTCATACCATACACAAAAATTAACTCAAAATAGATCAAAGATCTAAACGTAAGAGCTAAAACTATAAAACCCTTCAAAGAAAACATGGGTGTAAATCTTCATGACCTTGGATTAAGCAACAGTTTCTTAAAAATAACGCCAAAATGGGGTGGCTCGGTGGCATAGCGGTTAAGTACATGTGCTCTGCTTTGGCAGCCCAGGGTTCACAGGTTCGGATCCTGGGCACGGACCTACACACCACACATCAAGTCATGCTGTGGAGGCATCCCACATAGAAAACAGAAGAAGATGGGCACAGATGTTAGCTCAGGGCCAATCTTCCTCACAAAAAACAACCCAAAAGTGCAACAAAAATAATAAAAACTAGATAAATTGGACATAAATCAAAATTTAAAACTTTTGTGTTTCAAAGGACACCATGAAGAAAGTGAAAGGACAATTCACAGAATGAGAGAACACTTTTGCAAATTATATATCTGATAAGGGACAATCTCAAAGAACTCTTACAACTCAATAATAGAAAGACAAATAACCCAATTAAAATATGGGCAAAGGATCAGAGTAGACATTTCTCCAAAAAAGATACACAAATGGCCAATAAGCACATGAAAAGATGTTCAACATCATTAGCTAGCAGGGAAATAAAAATCAAAACCACAATGAGATACCACGTCAAACCCGCTGGGATGACTGTAATAAAAAAGACAGATAATAACAAGTGTTGACAAAGATGTGGAGAATTTGGAACCTTCACACACTGCTGGTGGGACTGTAAAATGGTGCAGCCACTTTAAAAATCAGTCTGGCAGTTCTTTCAAAGGTTAAACACAGAGTTACCATAAGACCCAGAAATTCCACTCCTAAGTATATACCCAAGAGAAATGAAAACATATGCCCACACAAAGACTTGTACATGAACGTTCATAGCAGCATTATTCATAACAGCCAAAAAGTAGAAACACCTCACATCTCCATCAACTGATGGCTAGATAAATAAAATATGGTCAATATATACAATGGACTATTATTTGGCAGTAAACAAAATGAAGTACTGATACATGCTAAAACATTGATAAATCTTGAAAATATGCTAAGTGAAAGAAGCCAGTTACAGAAGGCCACATACTGTATGATTCTATTTATATGAAATTTCCAGAAATAGGCAAATCTATAGACAGAAAAGTAGATTAGTGGTTGCCTGGAGCTGGGGTTGTTGGGGGCAGATGAGGAGTGGCTGTTAATAGATACGGGATTTCTTTTTAAGATGAAAATGTTCTAAAATTGTGAGGATGGTTGCACAACTCTGAGAATATACTAAAAACAATTTAATTGTACACTTTAAATAGGACAATTGTATGGTATGTGAATTATAGCTCAATAAAGCTGTAATTTAAGAACTGGTGAGCAACATATTTTGGAATGTTATACTGACTAAAGAAAATAAAGAAGCACATTCGGACTTGAACAACAATGGTTGAGGAGAGAGACTGACTAATGGACCTGTACAGTCTATAAGGACAACGCAGTACTAGCCTAACAGTCCCCAAAGGCCATGGGTCCTGACTAGGAGGGTATTGGAAGGCCAATGTTCCCTGAGTGAATCGCCAGCCTGTCACATCTGCCTTTGGCCTTGGGGGTTGCTGGAGGAAAGAGCTTCCCCATGGTACCCAGCAGCATGCAAGAAAGAAGCCTGCTGTGAGCAACAGCTGGAACTGAAAGGACCACAAGAGGAAGCACAGAGAGTCCTGTCTGTCCTTGGTGCAATCAGGCCTGAATTCGCCTCTCCCCAAAGAGACACCCAGGGGACAAGAAACAAGTTAATGAACTGGGAGGCAGCCAAAAGGAAAAATCAAATTCTCTCTTTTCTTTTCCCAACTGATAACCTCAGAATCTGTCCGTCTTCTCTAAGGGCTTACTTACCCTTCCCTCTCACCCTTTGATCCCCTCAGTGGCACCTCCCTTCCTTGAAGCTTCCACCTCTGCTCCAAGATCACCACAGAGCAGATTCTCCAGGGCGGGTACCCGCCGTACCTTTGTGTTAACTACTGTGGGGTTGTTCCAACCCTATAATAAAAATTCAGCTCTCTCTCTCATCAAATGTGCTTCCTATCTTGCTATTTCGAAGATATGAAAAATTGCTATGTCCATATACAATACCTTGTACTTTTCCAGAGCCTTCCTCCCAAATTGCTCAAAACACTTCTCTGACGCTCTTCCCTTTTCTCTTTGTCTCTCGTTGAATAGGTCTCTTAAACTTTTAAAATGTCTACCTGTGTATCAGTTTGCTAGGGCTGCCACATCAAAGTACACAGACTGGGTGGTTTAAACAACAGAAATTTATTTTCTCACATTCCAGAGGTTAGAAGCCCGAGAACAATGTGTCAACAAGGTTGGTTTCTTCTGAGGTCTCTCTCCTTGGCTTGTAGGTGGCCATCTTCTCCCTGTGTCTTCACACATTCTTCCCTCTGTATATCTGTGTACTAATTGCCTCTTCTTATAAGGACACCAGACATATTGGATTAGGGCCCACACATATGACCTAATTTTACCTTAATTACCTCTTTAAAGGGCCTGTCTCCAAATACAGTTACATTCGAGGTACTGGAGGCTAAGATTTCAATATACGAATTTTGAGGGGACACAATTCAGCCCATAATACCTTGCTTTTCCTTTTATAAAATAATGTTTATATTTTTCTTGTATAAGAAATAGATGTTTCACGTAGAAAACTTGACTGTACTGGTAAGAAAAAAATAAGAAAATGAAAATTATCCATAATCCTACCAACCAGGGATAACTGTTGGTTGACATTTTGCCTAATGTGTCCTCAAACTTCTTTCAATGCATAGACACAAACATAGATTTTAAGAAATGAAATTATACCATAATACTATCCCATTTTTCCCCTTATCTATCAACATTTCTACTCAGCTTCATTCTCCCTTCATCTGCTTCTTCCTCATCATGGGTCACTTATTGTTCTTTTATCATTTGTCTTTCAATGAACCAATCATTTGAAAAACATCTATGTGCCAGGCTCTACGCTGGGTGCTAGGGTTACATCTGAGGCTTACAGTCCAGTAGGGTTGCAGGCTGTCACCTACATCCTCCCTCTACCCACCTTCTTTTTTCTTCTTGCTTCCCCCAGTCTCTACCTAGTCCCCCAATTCTGCACCAGAGAGGAAACTGGGAGATGGATGGCAAAGATTAAATTCTCATTGGAGGGAGAAGGAAGATAAGAATTTGAACTGCCATTGACACAATTCTCTGTGAGAAATGGAGGGGGAGGGAAGGTAGGGAATATTAAGAAGACAATAAATCTTATCCATCCATGTATCTAACTCCCCCTTCCTCTTCCATGTGACCCAGTATGTTCCCATCTTCTTACTCAGGCTAACTGCCTCTCCAGGGAATTGTTTACCTGAGCAGTCGCAGGCACCCTGACAAGTGGTGCCCTTACCATGGAACACTCTCCTACAGTGATGAACCAATGCCTGGGAAGAAAGTTCCAGAAGTTGGGTGGGAGGAGGAGGCCCCTCCAGGGGCTGGTGCAATCCTACCTATCACAGCCTCATTTCTGCTTGGATGGGGAGGCTCACTTTGATGGTTTATTTTTATCCCACTTCCTTACGTGTCCAGACAAAGTATCCTGCTTGTGGTCTGGCTTCTCTCCACAAAGTCGGTAGATCTAATCAGTCAGGGATTGAAAAACAACCTGGGGGTGACACCCTAACTCTGCTACAAAGGTGCCTGGCCCCACACTAGGCTTCATGCTTGCCCTTTAGACCATTTTGCTTAGTCAGTGAAATTTTTCCTTAGGGAAAGAGTCTTCCAATGCAACTTTCCTCCTTGTTTTCTTTTATCCCTTGGTTCAGTCGCTTTTGGGGGTGGTTAGCCCTTTAAGGAAATGGCATCTGCTTTCCTGATTGTTTTTTTCCTCTTTAACATTTTCTGAGCTTAGTACAACCAGCCTCTTCAGGTTCTTTCCATGCTGGCTGTAGCTGGCACTAGACTGTTCTCTTAGGTGGATGTTAGAAATTAGGTGATATATCTTTAATACAGATAAGAAGTATATTTGGGTCAATCAGAATTAGGAGAATTAGGTTAATGGAATTGTTTTAATTCCTGAAATTTAAAAACCATCCAAAGCAATCCTCTAGCATCTATGAGTGCCTACCCTGTGCCTAGCACTGGGCTGTTATTAGGGGATATAAAACACCTAGCTACCTGAATCCTTTCTGCTTCTGTAATTTAACTGGGAATGTAACATCTTATTTAAGAATTACTGAAAAATAGAGCCATGAAAATTTAAATGCAAGATATCATTTCTTACCCATCAGAATGGCAATCATTAAGAAGTCTGATAATATTAAATGTTGAAAGGGTATGGGTTAACGGGTTCTCTCACATATTGCTGGTGGGAGTGCAAATAGATCTATTTTGGAGGACAACTGGCAGAATCTATTCAAGTTTCAAATGTGCACACCATGATGACTCAGCAATTCCAGGCCTCAGTATCTACTGCAAAAAACCTCTCACCACTGCACAAAGAGGTCTTTTGAGGACATTATTTCCACCACTGTGATAGTGAAAATGGAATCAACATGGCCATTCCTCAGTCGGACAATTACTAAATAAATTGTGTTTTACCTATGCTATGGAATTCTATACAATTTAAAAGTATAAAGATTTATATAGATAGAAGCCCAATATATAATGATGAGTGGAGCAAGTAGAAAATAAATATGTACAAATGACAGCTTTTATGTAGAAAAAAAATAAGCTACGTTACATACTATGTTATTATTGTATTTGTTGCATAGGAATACATACACACATATGTATGTAATGCATAAATCTTTATGTATGTATATGTGTGTGTATATATATATATAATATATATATATATATGCATGTGTGTGTGTTTGTACATACAACAAATTGAGAACAATGTTTGTCTCTGGGGAAAAGGCAGGGGACCAAGATCAGAGGGTGGTTAATGGGGCCGTATCTGTAACATTTCTACTTTTTCAATATATTACTTGTGAAATAATGATTTTTTAAAAATAGAGCTATGTCATATTCTGCCTCTTCTCATTAGTAATGGCTTTGGACCCATTCAGAGTATTTGGCTGTGTATTTTTTAGTTATTAGGTTACATTTAATCATCAAATATGCTATCAAAAATAGTAATCAAACATAATGACACACAAGAACCAGAACAAGAATGACACACAAGAATTAATACATTGCTATTAGCCTATTCTACAAAAAAACTTCAACCATTTTAAAATGAAGAGATAGAATGTCTGGCTCTCTGTAGGGCAGTCAGTCATGTTCACTGAGGCACCCTAACATTAGATGTGGATGCAGCAAATTATAGTTGTTCATAAGAACCTGGGGGTTACTTACATGACTGACATCAGGCACGGGTAGTCCTCACAGAGGAGATTCTGGAGCAGTGTATAAAAGGAAAGACTAGGCATTGTTGGCATGAAGGTTAATAGAAGAAATGAAATGAAACTCATATTTGTGGGCTTCTGCTGAGTGCCAGCCTCTTGCTCAGAGCTAAGGATACAAAAACGGAAAGACTCCTGAAATGACTGGTAGCTAAGAGCATGGGGCTGGAATTTGATTCCCAACTCTACTTCTTTGTCGCACCAACCTTATAAGTAGCTGTTACGATCCTCCTTTTTTTTTTTTTCAGAAGAGGAAACCAAGGTTCAGGGAGGTTAAGTAACCTGCCTGAGGTCCTTCCAGGCTTCCACCCACGTCTGCCAGATTCTAAAACCTTTGCATTCACATGCATTTGTGTTTACTCACATCATTAAAAAAAAATCTACAGTGAATCATATTCTCCCTTTTCAGGGTTAGGTAATAACAAGGAGGTGTATGGTGTCATCAAAATAAATGAAAGGATTTTTGTTTGTTGTTTTAAAGATAATCCTCCGGGGTAGAGCAGATCTTTAGAATACTTTAGAATCCAAGTAACTTGCCTGCACAATCAAGTAGGTCACACTGAGTATAGACAGTGAGAAGATGAGTGTATTTAATTAAACTACCTTGGTGCATTTTCTACCCCTCAGACCTCTGAAATGGCCCTCCTGCCAGGTGCTCAGTCCTCTGGGTCACCCACTGAAGATTCATCATCCATCCCCTAATACTCGGAAGCCACTGCAGGCTCATTTTCTGCACTCAGCGGCTCCTGTTTCAGAGCGCAGCCAGTCGGTCTTGGGCAATCTCTACTCCACACTGGATCACAGCTGCTTGCTCTGGGATGGAAAATAATTCCAGGGAAGCTCACAAAACCAGGGTGTTGCAGACATTTGGTGATCCAGTCAAGAGGACAGACAGAGGCTGCCAAACTAAGAGGAGAAGGGATGGCGGCCTGTGGATTCCATTCTCCACTGGGCAGCCAGAACAATCTTTTAGAACGATGAACCCGATCTCCAACCACCCGTTCATCGACTTCTCAATGCCTTTAGGATAAAGTCCCAAATCCCTACACACCCTGCAAGACTCTTTGGAAGCTCTCCTGCCTCTTCTCGCTTCATGGGTTTACGTTCTCCCCACTGTTCTCCATGTTCCAGTCTTATTGGACATTAAAGGCACTTTACAACACCATCCCTTCTTCTCGAATGCTTTCCCCTTGGCCTGGCTAATTCTCTGTCTCAACTTAAACATAACTTCCTCAGGGAGACCGTCCCAGACCAGTCCCTCACGCTAGGTTGGGTTCCCTTGTTCTGATCCCACAGCACCTTGTGCTTCCTCTTTGGATCATTCATCGCTATTGGGATTTTTGTTCCACGCCCACCTGCCCCACTAGCCTGGCTGCTCCATGAAAACAAACACCATGCCCATCTCTCATTACCATGCCTGGAATATATGAGGCTTTCAAGAGATGTTTGTTGAGTCTTGAAGCATTGAGCAGGTTGCCAGAGCGAATATCATCGCTGCAAGAAGAAGCTGCCATGTAGACCTCTATGTGTTAAGTGTTTTCTCCCTTGACGTACCAAACAGCTGAAATTCCAGAGGAAGCAAGTGCAAATATGCTTGCTGTTCCCATTACGGTGAGGTATCAGGGAGTGAAGGAGGAACTCATATAAATGGTGAAATCAGCCTGACAGAGACCTGTCATAAGCCTCCAGCCACTCATCCCACACACCTCTTCAAGTTGCTGTGGCTCCCAGGGACTCCCAGTCAAGGCTGGCGTCCATCCAGGATTCAGGGCGGAGAGCAAAGTGAAGACAGTACTGTTGGTTTTGCCAGATTTCATTTGCCCTTTGGGGGTCTGTGCTGCAGGAAGGAGGGACAGCTTCTCATCATGAATGCCACAGCGCGCTGGCGAAAGCAGCTCTCCAGCAACCTCAGCTCAGGAAGGTCACCCTGAACCCAGCTCAGGAAGGGCTGGTGACACGGCTGGGCAATGCTGCCCGGGGGCTGATGGTACAGGGGAAAGGTGAGTCACACTGGGCTTTCCTTTCCTCTCTCTACAGATGGCTGCATCCCTGCTGGGAAGGGAAGGTTTGATCATGGGGCTCTGAAAAGGTGCTGAGGGCTGACCCCTGGGCCTTTGATTCCAGGATGTAAGGTCTATGGGAACAATTTTGTGCAGAAGAGGAATGGTCCCCAGCCTCCAAAATGTTCCCTCCTTTCCACTGATGCTTGAAATTCCTTACCCAGGGGACAGTATCTTTTACATTAGGATTAGCACTGAGGTTTAAAATTTAGTTAGTTCCAGGAGAGGGAACATGGTAACTTGAATTCACCTCTCTCCACCTCTCTCAGTCTTTTAAAGGCAGAAAGAATTCTTGTTTGCAAGAATGACCTCACAGCTTGCTTCTGGGTTGAAGAATCCAAGTAATTAACCAGTGGACAGGAAGTCAAAGAAAAGAGAGACATTAGGTTGATTTATTTACTAGGGTTTAGGTGGAGAAGAGACAGGAAGCAGAAGAGTGGTGTCAAGGAGAGCAAGAGGAAGGAAAGAGATTTAGGGAGAGAGGAGCCACCACCTGGCTTGTGAGAAAGTCTGAGAGTCAGAGAATTTCAAAGAGGTTTTGTTGTGCATCGAAAGTAAACTCTTTCCCAAACCCTGCCATTTGTGACAATATGGATGAACCTGGAGGGCAGTATGCTAAGTCAAATAAGCCAGACAGAGAAAGACAAATATTGCGCAGTATCACTTATATATGGAACCAAAAAACAAAAGTCAAACTCATAGAAACAGAGAGTAGAATGGGGGTTGCCAGGGCCTGGGGGGTGTGGGAAATAGGGAGAGGCTGGTAGAAGGGTATAAACTTTAAGTTATAAGAGGAATAAGGTCTAAGGATCTAATGTAAACTATGGCGACTAGAGTTGATAACACTGTATTGTATAATTGAAATTTGCTAAGAGAGTAGAATTTAAGTGTTCTCACACACACAGAAAAAGGAACGTAAATATGTGACGTGATGAATGGGGAGAATCCCCTCCCAATGCATGTGTATATCAAATCACATTGTACACTTTAAATGTCTCACAATTTTATTTCAATAAAGCTGAAAGAAAAAGCAAACTCCTTTGTGATATTTTTGTGTGTGTGGGACAGAACAGGATTTGAATTGCTTTTTTTCCTTCATTCCATATCTCTGAATTTGATTCCATTTTAGACTGAACCTCTTGGAGGCCTCAGTGCCTGTGAGTTGAATGACTTAAATTCACGCTCGTTCAAAAGCATCACTGGTGGCCACCTTGCTGAGTGCCCCAGAGGAGCGTGCTACAGTGGGGTGGGCACTGCCTTTGGAGCCAAGAAGTCCTGGGTTCAAATCCCAGCTCTGCCCTTTGCAAGATGTGTGACCTTTCAGAAGTGACTAAACAATAACATTCACTATTTCTTTTTTTTTCGTCTATCAAGTGTCAAACTCTCTACTATGATTATTCCCATTTTACAGACTAGGGCGCAGTTCCTCAGAGGCCAAATAACTTGCTCAAAGACAGATAACCAGTCGGTGGTGGAGCCAGGACTCAAAATCTAGATCTGTGTGACTCCAAAGACAGCTTATTCCCATCCACTGCTTTTGTCATTGTCCCACTTCTTAGCATCACTAAACTTCAATTTCCCTTACAAAATGAGAATTATGATATTTGCATCAAAGATTGATGATCAAAAGGAAAAAGAGTAGGTGAGCCAAGCTCTGAGCATAGCACACAGTCAGGGCTAATTTCACAACCTCCCTCCCCCAGGCACAACAAGGTGCACATGGCTGATTTCAGATCCTTTCTTGAGAGCAAGGGGAGGGTGAAAGAAAATGGAGGAAAGACATAGGGACAGGAGAGTACCATCAAAGATCAACTTTGCCAAGTCCACAACTTGGTCCCAGATCTGGTCAGTGTGTAGCAACCACTGAAGGGTCTAAGATCCAGAGAGCAAGGGGCCCCAGGAGGCCAATCAAGAGATCAGAAGGTTGAACTGAAGTGGGAGCCCCAGATTTACAGAGCAGATTGCTGTTACATCAAGGGCTGTAAACTGCATGTTATCAGAGGGTGGATACGTGACACCTGTAACAGGGATAAAAGATACACATAGTATTCACAAGTCCTCTCTGTGCCTCACCTTCTTTAGAAGGACAGATAATTTGGGGCTTCCAGCTACCGGGCCTTTGTTGTGCTGAAGAGAAATGGATAGAGCCAGAGAAAAACAACCATAGGGGAGTGGCTCATGAAGTCATGAATATTTACTGCACCCCTCAGATGTGCCAGGCTCTGTTCTAGGGCTGGGGATGCAGCAGTGAAGGGGAGAGACTCGGTCCTTGCCTGTGATATCTGGCAGTGATATCTGGGTTGTGGGGAAGAGAGATGTCCAAGAGGTATTGCTGGTGGCAAAGTACAAAACAGGCCAGAGAAAGGCAGAGGCCAAATCATGGGCGGCATTAGGTACCTTGTTATGAAGTTTGGGTGGTGTCCTGAGGGCAACAGCAGCCTTGGAGCAGTGTGGAGGATCCATTTGAAGGGCTCAAGCCTGGAAGCAGGGAGTCCAGTGAGGAGAGCCTGGCTTTTGGGGCTCTGCCTCCTTCTAGAGTTTCCCTTAGCCATCTGATACATTTTGTTTTGTTTTTGTGAGGAAGTTGGGCCCTGAGCTAACATCCGTTGCCAATCCTCCTGTTTTTGCTGAGGAAGACTGGCCCTGGGCTAACATCCGTGCCCATCTTCCTCTACTTTATATGGGACAGCGCCACAGCATGGCTTGACAAGTGGTGCATCAGTCTGCACCCGGGATCCGAACATGTGAACCCCAGGCCACCGAAGTGGAATGTGCAAACTTAACCGCTATGCCATCGGGCTGGCCCCTGAGTGCATTTTTGAGATGATTCTCTTCCCAGCTGGACTCACCAAATTGGAAAGCACTCTCAGAAGGCTGCAACTGGAAATTACGCCACTTCAGAAAGATGGCTTTTGCCAAAATACACACCTGACAAGGTGAGTATTTAGAAAGAAAGGGGGAAACAAGAAAAACGATAGTAAATTAATGAGGAAAATCATCTGTAACCACAATCTAGATGAAAAGGTTTTCAGTAACAATTTCAAAAAAACACAGCCAGAATGAACAGGATTAAGCTTGACAATCTATTCACTATGTAACTCACTATTAATGTTTAAGTAGTTGGTGATATCCAAAATCTCTTCTGTAGCAGCCACATAAGGCAGAGGTGCTGTGGGTTTTCTATCGGAAGCATAAATGAAAACTCCATTTGGGCTGATTTAATTTCGTATTTCCCTAATGCAGTAATTTGCTCTTAAATTCCCAGTTCCTGTCTTTGCAGCTTTCCCTGGATAGCTTTAAAAGCAGGTTTAAGCTTACTTTTTTTCTTCTGAGAAGTCAAGTTCAAGCTCCCCTCTTTCAACAAGTTCCTGCAAGATTCTGGGAGTAGGTGCAGTTGGCTTTGCTTTAAATCACATTACCATTCTTGATATTTACAGAAGGAGGTGGCTTTTCCAGTGGAGGGGTTTGGACAACATCATCCGTAAAGTCAATAACCGACTGGAGTGACCTGATTCCACCCCAAATGCACACAGTCCATTTTGAAACAGAAGTTCTTCTGGGTTTGGTATAATAGAACCAGGGGAAGTGAAGTCTGAGAAAAACCAAAATCCCTTCTAGGGATTTTCCTCTAAGGCAGTTTTTCTTCAGTGTAAAACAATAGCAAAACTGATTTTTCTTCAAGTTTCCCATTCAAAATATCTGAATCAGACCTCAGGGATATACGAGAAGGTAGGTAGCCCTGTGGAAAACTTCACGAACCCAAGGTCATGCAGGAACTTAGATGCAGTACTGGGACTGGCTTACTCAGTCCCCACACTACTGACCCATGGCTTTGTAGTTTCTATCCAGAAAAAGCAGTACATGATGGCTCATACATCACTGAGGAGAAGATGGCCACTCTAAAAATCTTGTTTTCCATTCTTTCTTCTAATATATTCCTCTCTCAGAGACCACATTCATCTCCACTAATTTAGCTCACATCTGATACCCAACTCTCTGCTCCTATCAGTTCATCTCAAGCAGTATTTGCTGAATGCCAACATGTGCCAGACATTTCACTAGGCTCTGGCGACTCCCAGAGGCATAAGTTACAGTCCTCACCCTGCAGGTATTCACATCTAGTGAGAGAGTCAGAAATAGAAATCAATGCACTCCTTATAAAGCAAGTCATCCTCGTGGTCCAGTCTCAGAATAGCATTAGATTGGAGGAAACAACATTCAACACTCATAAGTTATTAGAAAGGAATCTAAATCCTTGCTTTTCTTAGAAAAAAGCAAAGGCAGTTCCATTCATAATCCACTGCAACACTTTATAACATCCTTAGATAAATATTGAATTAGTAATCTGGAAAACAAAATTATGGGCATAAGGAAAGGTTCAAAGACATGGAGGAGGATGGATTAAAAAGGATGAGACTGGAGGAAGGAAAATTGGTTAGGACCATTACACTCTCTGGAGGCAAGAGGTGAGGAGGACCTTAACTCAAACAATGGGATGAGGGTGGGTTGAACAAGATGGATTCAAGAGATAGGGGAGAAGAGAGCGAGAGATTCAGGAACGATGTCAACAGTTCTCAGAATGAGCTGCAGTTGACTTTCCCACATGGAGGTCTCTCAAGTCACTTTGGTCTCAATATGTCCAAATGGAACTCACCATTTTAATTTCAATCCAGTTCCTCTTCCTGACTCTCCCATTTATGTCAGTCATGCCACCAATTTTCTAGTCTCTGGCCTTAAAAACTTGTGAGTTATCATTTCCCTTCCTTTCTCCTTCATCCCCTATAATCAAGTCTGACACCAAGCCCTGTCATGGCTTCCTTCCACACATCTTCCCAAAGAGCTCTTGGCTCTCCATTTATGCTCCCACTGGAGAGGTCCAGTTCACCTCACCTCGGGATTATTGCATTAGCCTACAGCTGCCCTCCTTGATTCCAGCCTCTCCCACTGTCTGGAACACCCATATCATGACAGGAAGATGAATCTTCTCAAAGCATGGCTTTCTTCCTTGCACTATATTGCCCCATTGCATCAGATCCAAACACCTCTGCCCAGGTCTCAAGTGCTCCATCATATGTACTCACTGTGATTATCCAGGCTTGGTTCTAATTATGTACCCTCCAGACAGGCTGGCACCCTTATGTTCCCCATAAGTGCCAGGCTCATGCCCCCTCCATGTTACCACTCAGAATGATCTCCTACCTGCAATGCTCTTCCTCCCTCCTTCACCTTTCCCACCTGGTGAGGGGTGACACTGATCAGTGCTTGCTCAACAACGTCTGCATCCATAACCAACATCACACAATTTAGCACTAAATGATTCCTTGCTTATTCCAAGTGCCCAGTCTTCTCTCCCCAGCCAGGCTGTTCATTCCCTCAGGAATAGTCTCTCCCTTTGCCCGGCTACCTCTGCTAACCCAGGAAGAAGAAAGATCTCAAGGAAGCTTTGGCATTTCAATTTTTGCTCTCGTTTACACTATGTTTTTCTTAAATAAAGCATGGGAAATACAACAACAACTTTTTAACAAATTTTCACACAATTTGTTCTCTAATTCATTTTTAATTATTAAATTATACATATATTTTTTAAGGTGAAACTATAACTTAGGTTTAAGTCTTTTAGCCTCTTGACAAACATAAACATCAGTACACACTGTAGTGGATATACTCTTATTTTTTGTCTTCGTCAGAGTTTTTAATGGTCCTATAAATAAGCAGAAGGGAGTTTCTATTTATAGAGAGCCCCCTACATGTCAGGCGCTGAACTAGTTGCTTTATTTTATTTAAGCCTCACTACTGTACTGAGACAGGTACAAAGGCATTTTTTTCCCTTAAAATTGATTTTTATTTAAGAATTATGCTTAAAAATATGAATATAGAATATGAAGTTGAAGAAATACACTTTAAAGTCTAATGGAAATTAAAAGTACTTCAATTGCTGCATTTTGACTTTTCAAAAAAAATAATGAAACATTGTTTTAGAAAATTGTCTGTTAAAATAAAGACATGAGATTTCACAAGCAATTTCAGGAAAAATCTAAAACATGAATAAATTAAGATATAGAAAAATATAAGTACTCATCACAGTTGAATATATCTTGGCATATTATCAAGCAAAAATCAAACAAAGTGTTTATAAATTTCAGATATTGAAAGGTTGAGGAAGAGGAAGATGTGCCTAATTATGGAACTATAGAAAGTATATCTGGAGGAGCATGCAGGCAATATTTCCTTTCTATCAGAAGTCCCTTTAGAACTCCCTACACTTTCCAGGCCCCGTCTTCCCCACACCGTGTATTTCCAACTTGCTTAAACACAAAATTATCAATCCTTTCTCTTATTTTGAAAGGATATATTCTTCTTTAAAGATCCCCTTCCTGACCTACCTAATAATCTCACAGCCCGTTCTACAGAATCTAAAGATTCTTAAACCAGTGCAGTGGTCTTGTCCTCCACCATTGGGGTATCTTTTTCCCTGTAACCCCACCCTCCCACTTTCAGACTGGGTGGTCTAGGTTGGAGCACATGACCAAGAACAAAGCCAGTCACCACTCTGCATTCTCAGGGACCATGTGATTTGCTCAGGGGCATCACATGACAGGAGTCAGCAAATCTCAGGACCCCTGCAGGAGCAACTGGAAAAAAAGGCTCTCTTTTTTCCAGATTAGACTTGAATCTGGGAGCTGTGAGGTGGGGCTGCGGCAGTGGTCTAGCCATGGCAAGAGGAGAGTCTCTCTGAGAGTGGAGCCCACATAGAAGAAGGGGCTTGAGCGATGGGGAGGGAGACAGGGGGTCCCTGACATCATATGAGCCTTGAACCCAGCCTCATCCCAAGCCAGCCCTACCCTTGGTCTTTCTGTTACCTGAGCCAATACAGTCCCTTTTTTGGCTTATAGTTTTGTTTTGGTGGATATTGATGTGTTTGTTTATTACTTGCCACCAGAGAGTCCTAACTGACACACAGTGTAAACTCTAAGCTTTGCCTTTCGATAGCATTCATCAAAGTTCTATGGTACCTGGACATCAATTCACAAAAGATTCTCTGTTTGACCTTAAGCTGGGATCTGCACTGGAGTTCAGTCATGTCAAGACAAACTGGTGGGTGCTAGCAGCATATCTGAATTAGGGACTAAGGAACCTCTGGAAAATAACTGGCCCTAAGAGAAGAGGAACCAGGCCCAGCAGTCCTCACCCCATAACTGAGAAGAGCCAAGCCTCAAGGTCAGAGGGGAGGAGCAACTTGAAAGAGAATCAGCATTTGTCCCCCAGATCTATCTTCTGTCCACAACCTGTCCCCATGGAGAGGAGGGACCATGAGCAAAAACTCAGAGGGCTGTTTGCCAAAAATTATCTAAGATATAGGTTACAAACAACACTACTTGGGGCCCCTCTAAAATTACAGCATGACGCAAAAAGGGAAGGTCTTCTCTCCTACTTTGTAACGTAACTCTACCCATTCTGGATATCCCGGCTCTAGAGCAGGGCTTCTCAACCTCAGCTCTACTGACAGTTGGGACAGATGATTCTTTCTAGGGGGGCTGTCCTGACCATTGCAGAACATTTGGCAGCATCCCTGACCTCTACCCACCAGATGCCAATAGCACTCACTTCCCAGTTGTGACAACCCAAAATATCCTCAGACCTTGTCAAATGTCCCCTAGGGGGCAAAATCACCCAGTTGAGAACCACTGCTCTAGAATATTAGTGGCTGTGACAATAACTAAGAGAGGACTTCAGTGCCCACTGGAAGTGGACAAAATAAATGCTGCAGAAATAAACGTGCCTGAACGATACACCAGTGCCTGGGATATGTGTACACGGGGAGGGAGAGGGACAGCGAGGGAGGGGCCAGTTTCTTAAGCAGAAAGTCACTAAACAAAAAGCAAAAACAGGACCCCATGGTAGCAGAATAGCAGCCGGCCTGTCTTATTTGTGAGCCACACCCTGGGGACCCCTTGAAATACTTTGGGAGACTGAAAAGGGCTCAGGTCCTGAGAGGACAAGTGATGGCAGGGAAATACGCTCTTTGCTTTTCCTCTGAGCCCATTTGTACCCAGAGGCCAGTGAGATCTGAGGACGTTTGGATTAGATGTGGAAAATCCCATCACCTTGAACCGTACCAATAGCTTGATTCAAGATTACTCACTCCCATTCTCTCAGTCACAAGTAAATTTACCTACAGCTGCAGGGTAATAAACTCCAGACTCTATTTCTGGGGTTTGCACTTTCCAATACGTGTACTGGGGACAGAGAAAACAGGATGGTGTTTCCTGGGCAAATTTAATCAAGAGCCTCCAGGGCAGCAGGAGGATTAGCTTGGGTGAAGAGAAGGCTTTGAGATGGACAGAAAATAATCCTTGTGGAAAACAGAAGTGGAGTTTGGTGACAAGAAGCAAGGCCTTTTGGAATTTTCAAAAGGAACCAAATTCATTTATTCACCACATTTCTCTACCTCTGACGCTGAGGTGCTATAGTATAATGAGTATTGGCTTTGCCGCCAGACAGAGCTGGGTTCAATCCTCTCACCATCACCTACTTGTTATATGATCTTCTGCAAGGTACTTCTCTAAGTTTCAGTTTCCTCATCTAACAAAGGATCTAGAGCAGGCCCGACACTTAGTAGGTGCCTTCCCACATGCAAGCTGACCTTCCATAAGGGGAAGCAGGAGGTGACTCCTGGACATTTGCTCAGTGGACATGATCATTGGGTGCTGTCACTTGATGGGCCCTGTGGGGAAATCACAGATGAATGAGGCTTGGACCCTGCCCTGAAGGTGCTTGACATCTCCATCTTGAATCCCATTCAACAAACATTTAAATTGTGTGCAAGTACAGAACTGGGCACACGGGCTACCGTGAGGACTAACACAATTCCCTCGTAATAAGCAGAGAAGAGAAAAGAGGTCTCATATAAAAAGAAAGGGAAGGCAGGCCCCACTCTCTAGGCAGGTACTAAGTGGCTAGGACATGAAGTAGTGAACCCTAGGTTCCCACAGGTGTCCACTCCCACAATGCCTTATAGCTTAAGTTCAAAGCCCTTTGCACACTTGTGACTATTTTGTTAACGATCTGGTTAATGTTTGTCTCCAGCGTTAGAGGACAAGTCCTGTGAGGGCAGGGACTGTGTCTGACTTGCTCTCCACTATACTCTTAGCACCAGCACTTAGAAGAAATCAGAAATAGTGCACAACTGAATTCCAAACCTCACATTTTTTTTTCCAAAATTAGAGTATATTTTTAAATGTATGTGCATAATCTGTTCATGTTTTCCCTCCCAAAAGCTGTTATTAAAATGATCTCACAATCTGCAGAGTTCTCAGAATCACAGAAACATGTTTTCTAGGTAACTAAACAATACAGGCAGGGAGTGATAAACTGTCCTAGTCTCCTCTCCTCCCTTTAGAGATGAGGGGGTTTCCATTCCAGTTCTAGTGCCCAATAAAATTCAGGGATTGAGATGCCCCATCATTCAACCATTTCTAAGAAAGACACTGTTTGCCACAGGTGTATTTGGGAAGGTGAAAGAAACAAACACAAATTTAAGGCAGATGCACAACTAAAACAGACCTCTAGGTAAGCACAGATGGTACCTATGGAATTGCAATGCCAAGCTATTCCCTGGAGGTAGGACGTCTTCCATGGAAATGCATCTGACCTTCAAAAACAGAGCAAGGAAAGGGTGCACACCTGGCTCTTGATGGAGGGCACCATGGTCTCTGTTCTCCCAGACCGCCTGTGAGGCAGTAATACAGGCCAGCTGGGTGGGGAGGCCTTGGCATAAAGTATAATGCTTTATTAGGGGGAAAGATAGTCTTTTCAATAAATGGTGTTGGGAAAACTGGATATCCACAAGCAAAAGAATGAAACTGGACCCCTATCTTACACCACTCACGAAACTTAACTCAAAATGGATTAAAGATTTCAATGTAACATCTGAAACCATAGAACTCCTAGAAGAAAACACAGGGAAAAAGCTCCTGGACATTGGTCTTGGCAATGACTTTTTAGGTTTAACACCCAAAGCACAAGCAACAAAAGCAAAAATAAACAAGTGGGACTACATGAAACCAAAAAGCTTCTGCGCAGCAAAGGAAACCATCAACAAAATGAAAAGGCAACCTATGGAATGGGAGAAAATATTTGTAAAGGGAATAATATCCAAGATATATAAAGAACTCATACAACTCAATAGCAAAAAAAAAAAAAAAAAACCAAACAACCCGATTAAAAAATGGGCAAAAGATCTAAACAGACATTTTTCCAAAGAAGACATACAGATGGCCAACAGGTACATGAAAATGTGCTCAACATCACTTATCATCAGGGAAATGCAAATCAAAACCACAATGAGCTATCACCTCACACCTGTTAGAATGGCTATCATCAAAAAGACAAGAGATAACAAGTGCTGGCAAGGCTGTGGAGAAAAGAGAACACGTACACTGTTGGTGGGAATGTAAATTGGTACAGCCACTATGAAAACAGTATGAAATTTCCTCAAAAAGTTAAAAATAGAACAACCTATGATCCAGCAATCCCACTTCTGAGTATATATCCAAAGGAAATGAAATCACTGTCTCAAAGAAATATCTGCACCCCCTTGTTCATTGCAGCATTATTTGCAATAGCCAAGACATGGAAACAAGTTTCTGTCAATGGATGAATGGATAAAGAAAATGTGGTGTATATATATATATATATATATATACAATGGAATATTATTCAGCCATAAAAAATCCTATGTGACAACACGGATGACTCTTGAGGGCATTATGCTAAGTGAAATAAGTCAGACAGAGAAAGACAAATACTGTATGATCTCACTTATATGTGGAATCTCTATAAAAACCTGAACTCATAGAAAGAGTAGAATGGTGGTTGCCATTAGGTGGGGTGCTGGGGGTGAAGGTAATCAAACTTCCAGTTATAAGATGAATAAGTTCTGGAAATCTAATGTACAGCTTGGTGACTATAGTTAACAATACTGTGTTGTATACTTGAAAGTTGCTAAGAGAGTAGATCTTAAAAGTTCTCATCCTACACACAAAAAAGGTAACTGTATGAGGTGAGGTGATGGATGTGTTAACTAACCTTATTGTGGAAATCATTTTGCAAAATATATGTGTATCAAATCATCATGTTGTAGACCTTAAACTTACACAATGTTATATGGCAATTATAGCTCAATAAAACTGGAAAAAATAAAGTATAATGCTTTATTAATACTGTTGCGAGTAAACCCTTAGGTTCAAAGGTACACTTTAGATACACTGTGATTTTTTTTTTCACAAATGCATCAGAAATTATTACTTAGTGTAATGGGTTGAATTGTGTTCCCCTAAAATCATATATTGAAGTCCTAATCCCCAGGACTTCAGGGGTCCTGAATGTGACCTTACTGGAGATAGTGTCCTTGCAGATGTAGTTAGTTAAGATGAGGTCATTAGGGTAGGACCTAATCCAAGAAGACTGGTGTCCTTATCAAAAGGGGAAATTTGGACACAGATGCATGCACATAGGGAGAAACCACACAAAGGCAGAGATTGATGTGATGCTTCTACAAGCCAAGGAGCCCTAAAGATTGCCAGCAAACAACCAGGAGCTAGGCAAGAGCGTGGAACAGATTCTCCTTCACAGCCCCCAGAAGGAACCAACCCTGCCAACACCACAACTCAGACTTTGAGCCTCCACGATTAGGAGAAAGTAAATTCCTGTTGTTTTAAGACACCCAGTTTGTGGTACTTTTGTTAAAGCAGCCCTGGGAAACTAATATACTGAGTAATCGAAGAGAAAGAACTAGCAGAAATCAGAGGTGGTGGCAGGTGGCCGAATCCTTACTCAAATGAAAATTGGCGGCATCCCATATAAAGTGGAGGAAGATGGGCACGGATGTTAGCCCAGGGCCAGTCTTCCTCAGCAAAAAGAGGAGGATTGGCAACAGATGTTAGCTCAGGGCTGGTCTTCCTCACAAAAATAGATAAATCAAAAGTGCCCTGTTTGGAGGAGGAAAAAAGCATGGTATCTTACAGACTCCAGTTTACAATGCCAGTCCCTCTAATCTCCCCAGATCATTCACTGAGGTGTCTTTGGTCACAGGTTCTTGGGACTCACTGAACTTGGAGACCTGGGGCACACCCCCACATGTTACTCTCAAGCACCAGTGTCTTTTTTATAGGAAGGAATTAAGTTAACATAGGAACAAGGGAAGGTATTAACAAACTTTAGATTTTGATAAATTAAGTAGGTATGTTAAAACTTTAAGATAACCATTAGAATAGAAACAGAATGCAAAATTTCCAAACTAGGATAAGGGAAAAACATCAGAAATGAGTATAAAATACACAAGAAGATGAAAACAGAGGAAAAGAATAGAGAAGTTAGGAGGAGAAAATGTGAACAATTTCCTATGTCCGTTTCTCAGCAGAAGTAGGCAGTGCGGTGCTCCCCTGAGACGACGGGCCAGCAACAGGAGTGGGGTCCTGCAGGGTGGTGAAGATTTGGAACCGTTAAACGAAGGGAATGAGAGCAGAGGCCAATCTAGATTGTCAAATGATCGCCTTGCAGTAATCGGGGTCTTTCCAAGGTTTAAAATCATGGTTTTGCAGGAGAGCCAATCAACTACAAAAGACCAAATCAGGCAGCAAGAACTAGAAGGTTCAAATCAGAGCACAAAGAACTAGAAGATTTTCAGGATGTTCCACCCAGGCTTTGGAGTGGCGACACAGGGACAGGAAGATTGCTCTAGTATCCGTTATTACACTGTGTCCTCCCTTTACAGAAAGTTGGATAAAAAACAGATTCTTATTACTCAGCACTTGCTTTGAGCAGACTCCAAAAGTACCCCCACATCAGGCAAGTTATAAATTGACTGAGTAAATGACAGCTCTCCGTGCTTTACTCCAAATGGGTCTCTTGAGCCTGCACCCTGAGGGCCTTCTGTTGTCAGCAGCTGACAGTCACTAATTCTCCTTGGGTGAGTCACTGCTTCTGGTTGCTACTGTCATCTATTTTAAGTTGATTCTCCTTAGCTTCAGAAGGTGACTTCTGACTATGTTTTTGTCCCTTGCCCCCACATTCACTTGCATGTGCTCACATACATTTTGAAGCCCCTGGGCCTATCTGGGAGGGACCAAAATGTAACAGGAGGACACACAGACAGAATTCCACAGTCACTAGCTCTGTGATTTTGGGTAAATCACTAAACCTCTGTAAGCCAGCATTTTC
Organism: Tapirus indicus; assembly: GCA_031878705.1. NCBI lineage: Eukaryota > Metazoa > Chordata > Mammalia > Perissodactyla > Tapiridae > Tapirus > Tapirus indicus. The sequence goes on from CM062935.1 coordinate 34,989,885, forward strand.
TCACTTGTAAATTAGGGATTGAATGTTGGGAGATAAATGAGATAATCTATAAAGCACTTAGTTTACTTTCTGACACATAGTAGGTGTTCCATAAATGGGAGATCTCTTCCCCTGCAGCTCTCAATGCTTTGACCACAACTCTGGTGACATGGTGTGGTAGGTAGAATAATGACCCCTCCCCCGAAAAAAGCCCACTCTTAATCCCTAGAATCTGTGAATATATTAGGTTACAAGGCAAAGGGGAATTAAGGTTGCAAATGGAATTAAGGTTGCTAATTCCAATTAAGGTTGCTATTTTAAGATGACTTTAAAGTAGATTATCCTGAATTATCAGGTGGGTCCAATGTAATCACAAGAGTCCTTAAAAGTGGAAGAGGGAGGCAGGTGAGGGAGAATGAAAGGGCGATGCGACTAGTAAAGAAAGGCATAGAGAGATGCAATGTTGCTGGCTTTGAGGCTGGAGGAAGGGGCTGTAAACCAAGAAATGTGGGCAGCCTCTAGAAGCTGGACAGGGCAAGGAAATGAATTCTGCAATAGAGCATCCTTTCTCACACCTGAGCCCAGTGAGACCACATCAGGCTTCAAACCTACAGAACTGGAAGATAATAAATTTGTGTGGTTTAAGCCATTAAATTTGTGGTAATTTGTTACAACGGCAACAGGAAACTAATATACCTGGCATCATGAGAGTTTTCCCATCCTGCTTTCAGGGACCACGCATGGGAATTCAGTTAGTAATTAACAGCGCTTTGCAAACTTAGGTATTCCAATGACACAACCAGGACTTCCATGCCTGGGACCAATGTGAGTAATTATATGCCTGGGTTAGTGAGGCAATAAGGAGTACGGGTGGTGGCACTGGAATAGTTACTCATCCCAACCTCTGTGTTGGAAAAGAACTAAGCACTGCTAGCCATTCTGTGGCAGCTGTACTGAAGCCTCATTGCCCACCTGCTTCAGGAAAACATGCCTCATAACACCTGGGCCAGAGAGGCTCGCCTAAGGCATGAATCAGCTGGTCCTTATATCACCGTCTGGTGCCCCCTCCCCAGATCCAGTCCTCCCATCTTCTCCTCTCTCACCTACACATTGTGTGTGGCCATACCACCTACACAGCACTTCTTGAACCAGCCGAGCCCTCAGACTATTGTCTCTCTATTCGAATATGAAGGTAAGAGGGCAAAGGGCTGATGGCCAAAACCAGAGGACTAAGGACAAGGGGATTTGGTGATGGAAGTGGTTTGGATCTGAAAGAGAAATCAGACCTCCTTTGTTTTCCCCACTTCCCATCATCTTTGGCATTCTCCCAAAGGACTTGCTATCCCAACAGCCATTCTCTTCCTTCTTGGTAGACCCCATCTCCTGTGATAGAGGCTGAAATGCCAACTCTGGCTCTCCCAGCTCCCCGACAGCCCTTCCTCCAGCCCGAGGGAATGAAGCATACCTGGCTGGAGATAGTCATGGTGATATCTTCTCCTTTTCCAGTGATTTGTTCTGGGTGAGCATGTGATTTAGTTCTGTCCCATGAGATGTAAAGGGGGCTTCTGGGAAAGAGACAGAGGAGGACACTGCTTTTCCTGCCTCCGAGTGGTGTTGTATGAGAATGAGTGAAGACCCATCATCACAGGGAAGAAGACCTGGAAACCTGACCTCACTGCGCTATGGAGTCAACTAACCCTGGAGGGACCCCACCTCCCAGCGGCTTGCTATGGGAGACGACAAATTCCTTACTGTCTAGCAGCCTTTGGTAGGACTTTCTGTTACTTGCAGCTGAAAGCTCTCTCACTGATAGGGATTTGGGAATTAATGCAGACCTCAGGAATTCCTGGTCAGTTAGCTCCCTCCAGATGGAGACATATGAACTACGTGGACAACACAATCAATGAGACAGTGTCCCTACCCTCAGGACCTCACAGTCTAATGCTGTGAGGATGGAGGCCACTTCCTACCTGCTCCTACCTCTGGATTCCAGAAGTTGTGAAAATACTGCGTGAGTCCTGTCACTTAATTTTTAACCCAATTTAAATCTCACTAGAAAGTACTGATTTTCAAATGGCAAACTTGCTTTCTTAAAAGCCCAGGTGGTCCCTAAATAATCACCTGCTTGGCCTCTCTCTCCCTCTTCTGCACACCACAGAGTGAGGAAGAGAGCAAGAAAAGCCATTTGGGCATAACAGCAGCTAAAGCAGGCACTTTGCAGAGTTCACCTCAAAGGGGGGTAAACGTTCAAAAATTCTAGCATTGTGTGAATCTAAACAACAGCAAACTGACAAGGGAGCCGCTGGAGACTCACAAAACAGTTTAGAAAATGTAGAGTGTAGATGTTGCTCAACTGCAGGTGAAGAAATGGGGAATTCTAGGATGTTAATTAACTCTGTGGCAAACCAGGGTGAGACATGAAACAGCAAAGGATGCAGAATGAGGAGCACAAAAGGAGAAAAGGCTCTGGATGAAGTAGAAAGGAAATTTCATGTTTCATGGCCAGCTAAGCGCTTCACTCAAAATCTTCCTGAGGAGGGACCAGGAGTCGGTCCCAGAATGACACTGCAAAATCCATCCAGTCTATAAAGTAGGGTTATATGTACTCACATCTAGTGAACAGCCTAAGGTTTAATCTATAAGGCAGATTTGGAGGGTCTCAGCTTCACTTTATTGCCAAGTCTCAGGTTAAAGGGACGCAACTCTGAACTGATACCAAAGCGGGCCCCGCCACATGTGGGCAGCAGCACAGAGCCATGTCTGAACAAGGGTCATCCCGGGTCTGGTGGGCCAAGCCACACAGCAAAGAGACAAAGCAAGAGCTAAATGTGGCCTCTTCCAAGCAGCAGAGAAATCACTGGTCCTGAAGGGTCTGAATTTTGGCTCCTCCAGTGACTCTGCAGGACCTTTTGGCAAGGTGCTTACTCTAGCTAACTCTGAGTTTCCTTGTCTATGAAATGAGTATATTGTAGCACCGACTTCATAGGATTGCTGTGAGAATCAAATAAAATCATCCATGCAGCCTGCTTGGCCCATAGAAAGTGCTAAGCAATGTTAGTTTTTACATTAGCTACTAAACCAAATTCTCATTTATTCTGTTGTGGCTATCAGGTCCCAATCCCCTGTAGCCAAGGTCCCCAGGTCCTGGGGAAATCAACAGACACTAAGACATGATTTAGCTACAGCACATGGGGAGTTTTATTAGTTAGTGGCATGGAGTTACCTCAAACACTTGTGTGACTCCCCAGTCACAGTCTGACCCACCCAGAGAACTTTTGTAAAGATTAAAGCTTCAAAATTACAACTTCCCACCAACCAATTCCCTCCCCTGCCAGCCCCACAGCACCTCCATATGACAAAGGGGAGTGGCAGGGAGGGACCCTGGAGGGACCCTTATGGGAGAGCCAGTGGCTACTGCACCTCCACTCTTTGTCCTAAGAATTGTGTCTCTTCCTTTTAAGTATTCCAGTAAGGCTTTGGAACCCCAGGGCCAAACCTAAACTCTGCATCTTCTATCCCAGGGAGGAGAAAACTGGAACTCTACACTTCCATCCCAGAGAGGGGAAAACCAGCTCTCTTCCCCTTTCCCTACCAAGCTTTGTTTTCAGGAATGCTGTTATTGAGGTCTGCTAGTTTTCCAATCTAATTATCCAGAAAGGAAAGGAGGGCAGAAAAGCCATTACATAGATGTTTGATCATCCAGTGTCACTTGCCATAAAGAAGTTGGGCTGACAAAATCTGGGGATCTGAAAATCTTTGTCGCGGTTCATTTTCAATGCTATCTTTATCTTCATATAATCATTGCAATTACACCTCAGCGTATTTTTCTCCTTTCCGGAAAGGGTTTCCCAAAGAAAGCTTGCTGAACTCCAAAGAACTTCTGGGTAGCACCCCACCTCGCACCTTACCCTCTCTCCCTTATTTTGTCTGACACTCTCCTGAAATCCCACTGGTCCGCATTTTCCAGTTTACGTCTCCCTGGACCCTGCAGTGAAGCAAGAGGAAGAAAACAAGGGCTTGAAAGATGCTGAAGCTGGAAGCCTCCTTGCTTGAACTGCTACAGTGTGTGAGGTCGATGCGCTGCATGTAAAATATCTTGGAAGCAGCTCCCGTGCCAGCCAGGCCTGGACTCAGGCTCTGCCAAGTTTTTGTTCAGAGGTTAGCATCCAAGTCCCAGTTCCAGAAGCTGTTTCCTCCCTGAGGCCAAGCGCATGAGCCCTGTTGTAGCCAGCCTGGAAGTCTCAGATTCCCGTGCGCAGCTTGTGCAGTCAGCTCCCAGAGAACCCATAAGGACGAATGACAACGAGCCACTGGCACCATCGTGCTCTAAACACCACTGCGGTTTAACCCACTTGCTTTCTTCTTCCTCGGGCTCCAGCTGTCTTCCGTGCTCCGTCCTGGAACTGCAGTCCTCTCACTAGCCCACCCTGTCCTCCCTGGCCTTACCTCTTGGCTATAAATCTGCCCCCTTGTTCTTCACAGCTCACCATTTCTGCATCTCTCTCTTATCATTCTCTTCTGGGCTTGCCAGTAATTCCAGAACCTGGCCCAGGCCTGCCCTGTGGGCAGGTTCACTGTCAGGCCTCACGTTCCCTCTGGGCCAGGATCAACAACTTGGGGCTCCTGCAGTGGATACAACAACCTCTCTTCAATGGTGGAACTAGGAATTCCAGTCCTCATTAGACTCCCCTAAGCCCTGAGATCCTAAGGCTGCCATGACCCTCTCCTGCCCCCCATCCACCTCCATACCATTTCCACTCACTGCTGAATATTCCTCTCCAGTAATTTGCCCACAGCCTCATCTCCCCAGTAAGGCTATCAGTTCCTTGAGGACGGGAACCCAGTGTGAGTCATCTTCTGAGCCTGGAGCCTAGTACAGTGCCTGGCACACAATTGGTGCTCACGAAGTTTCAGTGACTCCACAATGACTGCCTCGAATCCATTTTGGAATAAGACGGGGTTTAACTGAACACACTGCCATGACCTAGCTGCATGCCTTTAGGGAAGCCATCTCCACCCACATTCCTCAGCTATAAAATGAGGAATTTGGACCAGGACTAGTGAATCTCTAAGGCTCCCGTTCTGCTAAAAGTCTGTGACTCTTCATGTAGTGCATTGTGCTTCTGTCCAGCACAGTGAACCTATAATTGGTAGTTTTATTTGTGAAGAACAATTATCTAAAACTTAGTAATAACGCCAAAAGATGATTAATGTCATTCTAGGGAGCACTTCCTAACAAGCCCACCTAAAGATCTTCTGGCTCTGTGGGCCCTAGAGTCTACAATAGTGGTTCTCAACCAGGATGACATTCCCCCAGCAAACATCTGGAGTTGTTCTGGTTGTCACCTGGGGGGCAGCTACTGGCATCCGGTGGGTAGAGGCCAGGGATGCCACTAAACAACCTATAGTGCACAGGACAGCCTCTCACAACAAAGAATTTTCTGGACCCAAAATGTCACCAGTGCTGGCGTTGAGAAACCCTGCCTCCAAGTATGCAACTTTGTTCGTACTTTCAGTTAGCACCCAAACATTCTACAGTTCTGTGAAGTGAACTGATAATGTGTGATGAGTATCTTTTCCATCTATAGAGAAGATAATCCCAAAGATGATGGGGTTTTTTTCCCCTCAGAGCATATAATAAGTTTTGTATTTAATTTAACAATCTTATCTCAGCTTTCCTTCTTTCCACTGCCCATTAAAAAAAAACAAAACAAAACAAAACAGTTTCTCATGTCCTCTTTTTATCCGAGCTATTTATTTGTTTTTTTAATTAAACATTTAATTTTGAGATCTCATGTGTAGATTCACATACAGTTGTAAGAAATAATATAGAGAAATCTGTGTGCCCTTTACCAGTTTCCCCCAGAACTATGGTGCCTGATCACATACAGGGTGTTGACATTGGTACAACCCACCCATCTTATTCAGATTTCCTCATTTGACTTGTACTCATCGGTGTATTTGTATTTAGTCTTATACAATTTTATCACATGTGTAGGTTCATGTATCCACCACCGCAGTCAAGATACACAACACTTCCATCACCACAAGGAGCCCTTGGGTTGCCCTTTTATATCCACACCCTCATATTCTCTTTTGACCTGCTGTGACCCTCATTAACGAGTTAAGTAGATAGCCACACCTGCTCACTATTTGGATGAAAATTAAGTTTTTAATATTTTGAACAATATACTTTGACATATTCCTTTGCCTTAATGAAATTACCCTATTAAGTAGCAGCTCCAGGCTGAGCTCTGATGACAAGGATAGACCAGATGGTTCTTGATTTCCCCACCAGAGACAATATTAATGAAAACCATCCCTCTATGTGCCAGGAACACAGAGTGACCTTGAGAAAGCTACTTATCTTCTCTGTGATTCAGTTCCTTCTTCTGTAAAATGGAAACAATAATAGCTCCTATTTCAAGGAGTTCACGGAGAATTCAAATAGTTAATACACACAAAGCACTTAGAATGTTGTGCAGCACAGAATAAATTCTCAATAAATTTTAGTTATGGTATGTTCTCTCATTTAATACCCACAACAACTCTCTGAGGTAAGTATTCTCATTATCCCAGTACAATAGATAAGAAAACCAGGGTTCTTCAAAAAGTTCAAGTAACTTTCCCAGAGTCTCAGTCTAGTGACACAGAGTCAGGATAGAATTCTGGATTCTGTATGGCCTTTGCCCTACTCACTTTGTGAGAATGTTGCGCAGCTGTACCCAGAGTGAAAATAAGAAACTCAGGTTCCAGAGGGACACAAGCCTCTGCGAAGATGGGGAATTTTGAATGGGATAGATGGCTATCAAGAGAACTGAAATTCTGAGTCCAAGTTCCCCCACCATCTTATTTCTAGAGTTTGAGATCTATCCCTCTCAACAATTTCAACAACAAAAATTCAAAGGAAAGCCTTTGTAAAAGGTGTGAAAGGATATTTTGTCTAAATTTTCTTCCCACACGAAGCTGGAAACACACTGGGGAAAGAAAGCAGTACCCACCAGTTCCAACTCATTTAGCGAGTCCAGCAAACGGAAGGTAGCACAGTAGAAAGGCAAGACAGGGCACCAGGGCCTCCGCCCTTGAAAAGCAAAAGTTTCTGATTCACAGTTCTTCCTTTGAAATACTGATTTGCATTGAGGATTAATGAAAAACTTCCTGGAGCATGTCCTAGACAAGATGAAATCTCAGCCAATCAATAGCCTAGGAATTGAAAGCCCACAGTTAGAAAAGGCTGGGAGGAAACGAATGGGAAGCAGATCTTGAACCATCCTCACTAGCCCCGCTCATCTCAACTTTTATAGAGCTAGGATAGCACAGGGAAGAGATTTCCAAAGTCAGCTCACAGAGGCGAGTTCTCCGGGGCTGGTACAATGAGAAAAATGCGATAATATAGTGCGTGTGTGTGGCTGCTGTCCACGTCCTTTCTTAGTAAGATTGGTGTGCTCCCTTGCCTTCTTCAGCCAGGGCTTCCTCCCTCACATACTTGCCTTATTTTTTCCCTATAGTGCTCATTTCTAACATACAATGTACCTTCCTTCTTTTTCTTTTTAACCCATCACACCTTACTTGGAATTTAAGCATGAGGGCAAGGATTTTTGTTAATTTTGTCACTACAGTCATGCGTCGCTTAAAGATGGGGATATGTTCTGAGAAATGCATCACTAGGCGATTTTGTCATTGTGCAAACATCATAGAGTGTACTTAAACCTAGATGGTATAGCCTACTACACACCTAGGCTATATAGTACTAATCTTATGGGACCACTGTCGTATATGCAGTCGGTCCAACATTGATGGAAACGCTGTCGTGCAGTACATGATTGTATTATACTCTACAGTGCCTAGAACAGTGTCTGGCACATAATAGATGCTCAATAAATGCTTGTGGAATTAATTTAGAAATGTTTTTTCCTGTGTGAGAGAGGGAGTGCATGTGTGAAATATCCTTTCCTATGAAATTGTAGTAATAATAAATGGCAGGCCTTTTTCATGCTCTGACAGCAAAATAAAAAATTAGCAACTCTCTATTAGCATGCACACACACATCTTTTTTTCTTTTTAATTTTATACAATTTTTTTTGTTTTTTTAATTTTACTGGCCCATGAATTCTAAAAGTCTGGGACTCTGGCCTCAGGGAAGGGTTTTGAGCACAGCAGGCTTGGTTTGAATCTGGCTCCACCAGCTGTGTGACCTTGGGCGAGTTCCTTTCCATCTCTAAGCCTCCATTTCCTCACCTACAAAATGGGAATAGTAATTGAGGGAATGATATATTTAAGCAGGGACCTGGTCCAGAGTAAGTTTGGTTCAACGAATAAATGACGCTCACCACTGTGGCTCAGCTGTGGCCGAGGTAGGCCTTCTCCAACAAGACCTTGTCTCAAAAGCCCTCTTGGGGTTTGCACTCTGCTCCAGCTACACTGCCAACAACGGGGACCAAGCCAGACGGAGGCCACCCAGACGCAGTTTCCTGGCATTCAAAGGAGCTAATCTTAATTCAGTATTCAATTCCCTTGCTATAAAGATGAATGATCGAATCAAATGGTTTCAAGGCACCACTTCCAAGCTGCTGAGTCTACTTGCCTGGGGATGGTGGCTCCTGAGACCCTCATAAATTAATAGATTTATACATGAATTCCTTTCCCCAGTATAACTAGGAAAGAGAGGAATCAGGTCAGGAACCCCTGCCAAAAGGATATTCCTCATGAATGATAAGGAAACAATCCTGATATTAGAACATAGGTAAGCGAGGAAATAGGAATCATTTCATAGTAATTTGATTTGCACACATTTTCAAGTTTTTATTTTTTGCTTTCATTCAAGCACAACTTTGCCTTTTGTCAGAGTTCACGCTATTGGAGAGTTATGTTAATAAAGGAAAACTGGGAGTTGTGGAGACAGAGGGAAGGTGAGGGCAGAGGTGAGGTCTCTGCTACTTAGCCTTGAGAAAAATAGAGCTCAGCCAAAGCCAAGAGGGAGAAATGTCTCTGGGCCTTCAACTGTTTAGGGAAAGGAGGGCAGAGAGATGAGTAACTGACGAGGGTAAAGCAGTTCAGCTGCATTCTGACAGGCTCTGTCCTGGAGCTATCCTGGGCAGATACCAACTGCATAATTCCATGCCTGGAGATGGAAGGGGGAAAGCTGCCTTCAGCAGTGGTTCCCATATTTTCACAACGATCCAAAAAAGTTTGGGAGACTATGGCCAGGTTGCTAGCTGTCATCTAATGTTAAACCTTTGCTTTTGCCTTGGTAACAGAATCTTGGTTTTTTTGTTTGGCATGTTGCCACTCAGCTAAAAGACATTTCCCAGCTTCCTTTGCAGTTAGGTGTGGTCATGTGACTAAGTTCTGGACAATGAGATGTAAGTGATATAGGATGCTAGGAAGTTTCCTTAAAGGAAGAGGCAAGTCCTTCTTTCTCTTCCTCTATCGACACCTGGAATGTAGATGTCATGCCTGGAACATAAGTTCAAGGGCCACCTGAGCACTGCAGAGCAGTAAGCTCACAGCAGAAAAGTGAGCTATTGTGTCATGCATCGCCTAACGAGAGGGATACGATCTGAGAAATGCATCGTTAGGTGATTTTATCATTGTGTGAACATCATAGAGTGTACTTACACAAACCTAGATGGTATAGCCCACCACACACCTAGGCCATATAATCTTATGGGACCACCATCACATATGCAGTCTGTCATTGGCTGAAACATCAGTATGTAGCACATGACTCTATAAGAAAGTACTATTACTGTCATAAGAAAGTAATATCAGAATAAAGAACAGTCTTTTAAATCGAATACATTTTTCTCATCCACTCAATGACCACTGAGCATTTACTATGTGGCAGGCACTGTACCAGAGACTGGGGATACAGTGAACAAATGAAGAAGACGTGGCCCCTACCGTTGTAGGACTAACATGGCAGTGACACTATGAAAAGCTCACTACACTGGCTCTGTTTCTCATCTTGCTGCAAGCCAATGGTACCTTGTTCAGGACTGTTACTGCTCCACACGCCATGTTTGGGAACCACTGCACAAGTGGGATTACGGCAAGATCTGCAAACTCAAATACATATTACACATTGCCTGTACATTGAATAAATGCTATGTCATACATGTTAACTACTGCTTTCCAAATGTAGGGGGAAAGAAAGTAAATTCATTTAAAAGCATTACTGAATTCATAGTAGCTTTTTGTCAATTGGGGGGGTCAATTTTTCTCAATCATTGAATACTAAAAGTTTGGGACACATTACTGAATACTGAATTTTTTTGACATTATAAAACAATCTTTGTACTCAAAATGGTAAAAATGTGCTAGAAAAAACACAGTTTGTTAATAAAAGCGACCCAATATTTTTCTGAATAGAAACATCTACTTTTCTCTGGTGGATGGTGAGTCAACACCTCTGCCCTTGTAGCCTATGGAATGGTATTAAAAGAGACAAGTTTCTGAGCAGGTGACCCAGAAATCCTCTGCAAAAGTCTAACTGTGGGTGAAGATGCACCCTGAGACAGCAGCACCACATCAGTGCTTAGGACGACACAGTCCCTTGAAGTAGTCGCCTACAGGCAGAGTTGAAAGTAACGTAGGTAGCACCTAAGAACAGTGTGAGCACTGAATTTAATAGGGAATAAGACTGTGTGAAACCCTCTGGCTAGTTTCTGTCCCTAGGCATCCTGACATTCTTCATGCAGTCCACCAGTAGAAAGAGGATTCCCCCTACCAAACAACCTCGGGAAATAGCGAAAACACTTAAGAAGCTAAGAGGGCACAGCTGTGAGAACATTTATGACCTGCGTGATAGGTGGACATGTCAGCAAGCTCTGACCATGACATCTCACAGATATAAAACAGTACAAATAGATAAGATGGGTAAGAGGCAGCAAGAAATACTGGGATGCCCTTTCTCACAGGGGGACCAAAGGAAGGCATGTGGCATGGCCTGGAGTTGTGGCAATTCTGTGGACTCCAGTGGCCTAGGGGTGGACTCAGACTGTGGATCGGTTATTCATGAATTCATCTCAAGTGTTGTTTCCCAGAGTGGGTTCCTCAGAACCTTAAGTTCACAGAACGATAACTGGTGTTCTGTGAAAAAAGTGATGATATATGTATAAGTTCGGACAACTCTGAGTTAAACAAAGGTGTATTTGTTTCCCGAGGTTGCTGTAAAAATTACCACAACTTTGGTGGCTTAAAACAGCAGAACTTTATTCTCCCACAGTTCTGGAGGCCAGAATTATGAATTCAAGGTGTCAACAGGGCAGGGCCACCTCTCTCTGGCTTTCCTTGCCTTGTCTAATTTCTGGGGGCTGCCAACATTCCTTGGCGTTCCTTGGCTTGTGGCCACAGGCTCCAGTCTCTGCCTCTGTCCTCACACGGCCTTCTTCCTGTGTGTACTGTAGTGTTGAAACTCCCTCTGCCTCTCTCTTTCGTTATATGTGTCTGCATTTAGAGCCAATCCTGATAATCCAGGATAAACTACTACCCTCAGAATCCTTAACTTAATCACATCTTTTGTCATATGAGATAATATCCACTCTTTTGCTGTATAAAGTAATATTCACAGGTTCTGGGCATTAGGACTGTTGACCCAGCTTTGGGGCCACAATTCAGGTTAAGAGGTTTATTTACTGCAGGACTTCTCATAGCCTTTAATGTGCTAATGTACATTGTGACTCTCTCAGAGGAGTTCACAGTGTGGAGCACTTCCCAAGCTTGTCTAACCGCAGGGCCTGGTCCAGGCGTCTTCCTGCAGCGAGTCTAAAGAAGTTGTCTTCTGTATCCTCAGGTCTCTTCCAGGTCAAACATCTATGAATCATTCTTTGCACGTTATATATTTCCAAACACATTCATCCAGGGTTTCCTCTGGCCCTCTTCCTCATCTTTGCAGTTCATGAGGTGAGCCTTGAAAATCAGCTAGTTGGCCTCCCTGGAGCAGAGGCCCGAGCTCTTGGAAGAGCAGCAGCTGTGGCGTGCGTGCTGTGGAGGAAGCCCTTCCCAGGTCTTGGCATGAAGTTTGTTTTGCTGTCAGGCCCCTGGCTGTGACTGACGTGAGAAGCTGCGGCCTTCTCTCAGTTTGTTCTCACCAAACACACAAATGACTTTCTCCTTTACTCCCAGAACATGCCGGCACTTTTTTTTTTTGGTGATATGTCAAAGGGGTTTCCCTGACAACCAAACTGGAATGTGTGTATTTGTCCTTTCCTGCAAGCAGTCCATCTTGATGGAGGAGGCTGGAGGCGTAGATTCAGGATCCAGTCCCCTTTCAGAGGCGAATGAACATCAGTTTCTGGAGTGTGAATCCTCTGAAAACTGTGCTGTGTTCTGGCTGCACAGTTTTCATTCTCTGGATTGTTTATGGATCAAGGCCACCAGTGTTCTCTACAAGGATAACTCTCACTCATTGTGAGAATGGTGCCCTTTTTATAGCCTCTGTCTTTTTTTTTGTTAGGAAGACCAGCCCTGAGCTAACATCCGTTGCTAATCCTCCTCCTTTTGCTGAGGAAGACTGGCCCTGGGCTAACATCAGTGCCCATCTTCCTCCACTTTATATGGGACGCCGCCACGGCATGGCTGACAAGCAGTGCATCTGCCCGCACCGGGGTCCGAACCTGCGAACCCCGGGCCTCCGAAGCAGAGTGCACGAACTTAACCACTACACCACCAGCTGGCCCCAGCCTCTTCCTTTTTTATGTAATAGGTTTTTAAAAATAATTTCTCAAGGGCCTTCTGGTTCCTATGTAAATTGCAGGACTGTGGGGCAAGGTCCCTAACTAATTTTGCATTCTGCAGATCACTTTACTCACTTTTGGCACCTCTTTTACTAGTTACTTAGATTGAAATTCAACTTTGTCAAGGTTTAAGTGGAGTAGTATTTTTCTTGATCTCTTTTTAATTTTTTGAAACATGGGATCATTGAAATCCAATTGATTTCACTTTAAATATACAGGTTGGAAATCTCTGGCCTTGGTGGATGGTTTTGGCGTAAATTCATAAAGACTTTCCTTTACCAAGTGCCCACTACATGCTGGATGCTTTCCTACTTTTGGGTCAATGTGTTTAAAAACGTAGGGGTCAGCAAACTCCTGGGGAGACTGAGGGTATATTCTTGTGCTTCCATTTGGATGGTAATTGTGAAAAAAATGTATGCATATTTGTGATCATCCAGATGATTTCAATTTAGACTTCCATTATTTAGTGCCCACATTTGTATTATTTTTAAGGCTGTGTTGGCACCAACTCCTCTATTAGTCTTGAAGTACAAAGAAAGGAGTATATAAAAGAGAGCTCTCCACTACGTACATGAAAGGGAAATGGAATCATGGATGAAGACCTCTGAGTCACTTAAATAGAGAAAAGATGAGACTTGAATTAACACTTAACACAAGGAAATACAGAGTTGCTGGGCTGGAAACAATGGCATTCCCATTGTAAGCAGATGTGGTGCACATATCCCATCCTTAGAGGGATCGACTTGCCGTAGGTGTAGTGGATGGTGAAAGCTGGTATCACTGTTAAAATGAGAAATAACTGCGATAATGATGGCGACTCCATTGATGGTCCACTGTGCTCCCAAATCAAAAGCATCAAGTAGACAAAAGTGAAATAGAAAATAAACAAACATATCTTTCTATCACTGAAACCAACAGTTGCAATTTAGTTTCTATAAAACAAATTATCTGTTAAATTAATGCTATTATTCAGAATGTTACTGGCTTTCTAGTTTACGGGTCTCTTTTTTCTATACTGTTTTTTGTTTTATGACTGTTTATGAGCTGTAAGGAGTAGCTTTACCTAATTTAATGTATACATTTTTAAGTAAATTATAATTTTTAAAAAAACTGCTTAAATTATCTCTGGGGTCAATTAATATTTACACCTGAGAAGTTGGCATTATTAGCCCCATTTTATAGGGAAACTGGAGTTTAGGAGATGGAGAATTTGCCTCAGCAAATAAGAAGCAAGCCAGAATAGAATTCAGGCTGCCTAATCCTCACAGCCTTCTACTGACATCCTAAAGCAAAAGATGCTTTCTTGGATAGGCTACCTGGCCTCTGAGTCATTTTGTCAAAAAATAATTCACCCAAAACCAATTCACTGAAAGATCAATTTGTCAAAAGCTAATTAGTCAAATACTCTTTTCACTGAAAAAAAGAAAAAGCCAATTGATCAATCCCCCAAGCACTATCAAACCATTATTTTAAATGCAGTCTAGAAAAGTGTGCTGGAGCTATACGCTGTCCCTTGCAGAAGCAGAAGCAGACAAGGGCAGGGGCAGGGGTTGCAGCGGGAAAAGGAGCTGAGCAGAAGTCCGAAGAGAGAGGCAGGACAGCAAAAATGATTTAAAGAAAAGCCCAGTCATTCATACTTAAAAAATTCCTGGAATGGGGCCAGCCTGGTGGCATAGCAGTTAAGTTCGAGTGCTCCGCTTAGGGGTCCAGGGGTTCGCAGGTTCGGATCCGGGGCAGACAAGCGCACTGCTTGTCAGCCATGCCATGGCAGTGTCCCATATAAAGTAGAGGAAGATGGGCACGGATATTAGCCCAGGGCTGGTCTTCCTTAGCAAAAAAGAGGAGGATTGGCAACGGATGTTAGCTCAGGGCCGGTCTTCCCCACACACACAAAAAAATTCCTGGACTAACAACTCCAAGATAAAGCAGCTGCAGCAAAGTTGAGGCAGAACCAAAAGTGTGGGAACGCCCTTCGGTATTCGGTGGATTCACTAATGGGCAAATTCATTTGTTGAGAATTGGCCTTTGGACTGCAGAGAGCTAGTTCTCTCAAGTGAATTCTCAATTTGGGGTAGGAAGTCCATCTTGCCTGGGTTTCCTGAGTTCAGCCAAGTCTTCACTCTGACCTGGGAGGTAAACAGAGGCAGGGGAGACAGAGTCTGCTAGCGGGATCTCTCCTTGAGGCTCCTCTCTCCTCGTTGCTGCTCTCTGCTCTCCATAGGTACATATGATTGCCCAGCATTTATTAATGTGTCCTTTAAAATTAGTGTTCCCAGGGCAATTGAGAAAGCCTAGTGATAGCCACCAGCACAGGTGAAGGATTTACTTATGGTGGGAGGATTAACTAATACAGGTAACAGGAGGCCTTAGGAGAATCCATGTAGAGGGACTAGAGTCTGGAGTACATGGAAGAATTTGGGGGACCCAAATTGGATTCTGGAGGGTTCCAGTAACCTCAGGAGGAAGAGGCAGCAGGAGAGAGAGGAGGAAGTCCTATTGGTTCATTGCTGCTGGAAGATTTTCCTGTGTTGGGGTTAAAATGAATGGAGATATATTTGGACTCTTCTTTCTTTCTTTCTTTTTGTTTTTTCCTGGTTGGCTTTCCTAAACTTCAGCTGGCTCTGGTTGCCTTGATGGTTTTCCAAAGAAATCAGAGAGGGATTTTTAAAGTTAGCCAGAAAAATAAGACACAAACAGACGTGTGCTACACAATGGCAATTTTATAGTGTTCAAGAAAAATTAAGACATGTAGTCAATGAAACTGCCAGATAACAAATGATAGAGAGAACAAATTTCTGTTTCAGGGAAAGTCACCTTCCATTTCTCAAAGCACATTCAACTTCTAAGAAAACTGAAAGTTTCTCAAAGCAGTTTCCATTTCTAAGAACACCAAGTCACATAACTTAATATCCATCTGTATTAGTTTCCTGGGGCTGCCATAATAAAGTACCACAAACTGATGGCTTAAGACAACAGAAATTTATTCTCTCACAGTTCTGGAGGCTGGAAGGCTGAAATCAAGATGCTGGAGAGTTGGTTCCTTCTGGAGGCCCTGAGAGAGAATCTGCTCCATGCCTCTCTCCTGGCTTCAGGTGGCTGTTGGCGATCCGTGGTGCCCCTTGTCTTGTAGATGCATCACTCCAGTCTCCACCTCTGTCTTCACGCGGTGTTCTCTTTGTGTCTGCGTCCAGATTTCCTTCTGATGAGGACATCAGTCATTGGATTAGGGCTCACCTTAATCCAGTATAACATCATCTTGACTTGATTACACCTGCAAAGACCCTATTTCCAAATAAGGTGACATTCACAGGTACTAGGGGTTAGGACTTGAACATCTCTTTCTGGGCGACACAATTCTACGCACTACTTCATCCAATACAAAACCACCAGGAACCATCAAATCCATTTTCTATACTATAACCAAGGTTGGATTTTTTTTAACACTCTCTTTGAATTTCAAATTTTAAATGAAAACTTTTATTATTGCAATTAGCTCTGTTCCACTCCCAAGTCCCGCTAAAACAAATGTAAGGGATCTTTTAAAGGTATAAACCCATAAGGACGAAGAGAAGAGGAGAGAAGATATACACAAAATTTTGGAAGCCGGAAAGGAGATGAGCAGTGGTTACTGGGTCAGTCGTCCAAGAAAAATGAACCGTAAGCAGAAGAGGGGAAAGTTGAGAAGCAACATGGTTTATATCCCTATATCCCCAAACAACTCAGGAATGGAGGCACTTTTGGAAGTGGGAGAGAAGGGATTTGTGGAAAATTTTCTTAAGAGGCAGTTGGAAGCCCAGATTCTCTCCCCAACATAGCAGATCTGAATGACTGCCCTTCCTCTACCATGAAAGAGGCTGCAGTTTTATTTCTGGTAAAACTTTCTGGACTGAGGATCACTTAGAAGAATTGAGGTTAGAGCTACTGTTCTGAAAATAGGGAGCACTGAGACACCAGATATCAGACAGGCGTCTGTATCCTCCAAGGGATACAGGAAATTGGAAGAATCTGTTCAGTTGAATCAGATCACTCCCTCCCCACAAAAGGCCTAAAAATACAGACCTCAAGAGTTCCTCAGGGGGGCAGACGGTGGCATAGCGGTTAAGTTCTCTCTCTCTGCTTCGGCGGCCCAGGGTACGCAGGTTCAGATCCTGGGCGCGGACCTACTCACTGTTCATCAAGCCATGCTGAGGGGGTGTCCCACATAGAGCAACTAGAAGGATGCACAACTATGACATACGACTATCTACTGGGGCTTTGGGGAGAAAAAAAGGAAAAAAGGAGAAAGATTGGCAACAGATGTTAGCTCAGGGCCAATCTTCCTCAAAAAAAAAGAGAAAAAGAGTTCCTCAAAGGAACAACCCAGCCAGAACTCTACAGTGAAGACGACAGACCTCAAGCTCCATCTGACACACAGAGCTTCCAATCAACATCTTATCACCCTCCCCTTAAATACAAGCAAACGGCCAAGGGCCACCAGACATTTGAGGAAAGCCTCCGAATGAGAGAGAGAGGCAGCAAAACAAACAGGGGAAAAATAAATGTGAAGAAACAAAGACTATAAGGGGAAACAATCTAATTAAAATCATCACCAGAGAGCTACTGCGCCTAAAAAACAATGAGAAAGGGATGCTGTAAAAAGGAACATTCAGAGAACCACAAGAGAGTTCTTGGAAATTAAAGATAAGGTAGGAGAGGGGCCAGCCTGGTGGCACAGCGGTTTGGTTCGCGCTTCGCAGCCCGGGGTTCACCGGTTCGGATCCCGGGCGCCCGCCGACGCACTGCTTGTCAGCCATGCTGTGGCGGCGTCCCATATAAAGTAGAGGAAGATGGGCACGGGTGTTAGCCCAGGGCCAGTCTTCCTCAGCAAAAAGAGGAGGATTGGCGACGGATGTTAACTCAGGGCTGGTCTTCCTCACCAAAAAAAAAAAAAAACGGTAGGAGAATGAAAAATTCAACAGAAATGTTGGGGAAACCTCAACCTATCCTAGACAGTAGAGCAAAAAACCAGAATAGGAGAGAAAAGATAAGAAAATTAGAGGACCAGTTTAGGAGAAAAAATAACTTGAGAAAATGTTTCCATAATTGAAGGCTCTTAAGTGCCAGATTAAAAAAACCTCTCCCAGGAGGAGGGTGGATGTGAAGGGGGAGAAGAGGGAAAAACAAATTTCATAGAAAGAATCACGAATCAGAATGACATCAGATTTCTCAACAGCAATACTGGAATCTAGAATCTATGAAGTAATACCTTCAAAATTCTAAGGAAACGTGATTTCCATCCTAGACTTTTACATCTAACCAAACTATCAATTAAATAGAGAAGGCATAAAGAAACTTTTGAAATGCAAAGTCTAAAAAAAAGTTGCCTCCCACACAGGAAGCTACTTGAAGATGCTCTTGGCCAAATAAAAGAACCAACTAAGAAAGGAGATGACACAGGATCCAGGAAATACGGGACCACTTCAATGCAAGAGAGAGGACAAGGGGCTCCTCAGGTTAATGGTGAAGACAGATTCTGAGCCAAGAGCTGTGCAGCTAGCCTGGAGAGCAACCAGCTCAGACTGGAGCAGGTCAGAAAACTCCAAGGGCAATTTCTCCAAAAAGAAGAAAATTGATAGAATTCCTAATGTGCTTCAACATGTGGAAAGGAAACTTATACAACCAGAGGAGAGTTTAATGTAAATTAGTGATGAGTTAAAAAAATATATATATAGTGTGAAAGGAAAAGTAAATCACAGTGTATCATAGTTCAGCTGTGAATAGTGTTTACAAAGTCACAATAATACAGTGAACATTGATCTAACCAAATTATGTTACAACTATATTGGGAGTGGTGTGGGTGGGGTTGAAAGAGCAAAATCCTCACCTTCTGTGCAAGTAATCAACAGATCAGACCTTAAGCTGAAACATCAAGAAAAATGACATGTAAGTAAATACCAAGAGAATCAGCTTAAAAAGTTGAAAGTTACCTTTAGGGAACTGAAAAACTAGAAGGCATAGCAGGGGACTGCTGATTTTCATTACAAGTCCTGCAGAAACTATTTGATTCTAAAGTCTATGCATGTATAACTGGAAAATATTTTAAAAATTTAAAAATGTAATTGGATCGAGTTACTTTCCCACTCAGAACTCTTCCAAGGCTTCTCATTGCTGTTAGGGTAACATCCAAGGTCCTTAACATGGCCTACAGGACCTATGTGATCCAGCCCCACCTACTCCCCAATCCTGCCTCCCCTCACTCACGGCCTTCACGATGCTCCGATCACATTGGCTGGAGAGTGCCAAGCTCTTCCTGCCCCAAGGCCTTTGTGCATACTGTTCTTTTTACTAAAAATGTTCCCCACGCCAAATCCAACCTTGTGATTCCCAAGCATTCTTCAGTTTTTAACAAAATGTCAATATCTCAGAGAAGTCTTAGCTGACCCTTAGATTAGGTTACATTTCCCAGTTTTATTTTCCCGTAGCACCTGGCTTCTTTTTCGTAGCACGTACAACAATTGTAATTAATTAATTTGTGAAACAGTTTGTTATCTGTCTCTTCTTCTACCTGCGCTGTCCAATACGGTAGCCACTAGCTACAGTGAGCTATGTAAATTTAAATTAACATTAAACAATATGAAAAATTCAGTTCCTCAGCTACACTAGCCCCATTTCAAGTGATCCATGGCTGCAGTTATGTATTGGACAGTGCAGATATAGAACATTCCATCATCACAGGATGTTCTATCGGATAGCACTTCACAAGGGCTCTTCATGGATCTATCCTGAGTGCCGAGGACTATGTCTAGCACTTTGTAAGTGCTCCCTAAATAACTGTTGGATAAATAAGTTCATTCATTCATTCAGGCTAAAAAGTAAGGTCACTTCCCTGACTGGGAGAATATCAATATTTGGTCTATCTCTGTGTCGAGCCCTTCATTAACATCTATTTCTATATCATCTCACAGCAAAACCTGCATCAAAGAAAATTAAAACTTAGGTAACAAAATAAATAAATACTCAAGGCACCATTGGGGGCATAAGAGTGGAGTTAAATGACTCAGTAAGACAAAAGGATTACATTTCACCTCTTATCACTCTTAGAATTAGATTCTTGATTTGACTTATGAACCAATCATTAAAATTAACCTGTAAGATATGTATTTTCAGAGTCCATTTAGATTTAAAGCATCCTGATGTGTCCTGTGACTGTGGCAAGCTAAGTCACTTTGGGCACTGTGGAGTGTAAATCCAGTTTAGATGTTGTATTTAGCATTACACACAAGGAAAGGGATTAAATAGGTACTATTTTCTTTTAAGAGGATTGTTACTAGACTTTCAAAGAGGCACAAGCACCTCATTAATGGTTAATGTGTTCATTGGGTTTGAACAAATTCAACAACCCAGAGACACATTCAAATATATTTATTTAAGCACTCTGGAGATTTTTTAAAAATAAAATCAGGTTTTTCAGGATCACAGTAAAATCACTATCTCCCTTTCCCCAACATGCTGGCTGTGGGAGAATCTCCTTACCAGTGTCCTGGCCCATTCCAAAAAAACGGTATCTACCCTCAGGCCCTCCCCGTTCCCACCCGCACATCTTCTCCACTTCAAGCCCTGATTCAAGGAGGTCCCTAGCAACAAAGGAAGTAATCCTGAGGCCTGAAAAAGCAGGCTGGGTAAGCAGGGCTCTCTCCTGCTCTCTTTTTCAATGACGAATATTTCCCTTCTGCCTCTTTTTTTTATCGGCCTCCCTTCCCTCTTGTTCTCCCACTGTCTGGAACAAAAACAACCACAAGGTAGCCCTGCAGCATTTCAGGAGCACAGACTGGCAGAAACAAGTGGATTCTAAGAACCCCCGCACGACATGGAGTGTCAGGAGTTTAAATTCTGGGTCCTTAAGGACCTTGTGCAAAGATGACCTCCTCTCCCCATGACAGATCTGTGTCCTGTACCCACAAGGTGTGGTCATTTCAGGGAAAAGCAAACAGCGGAGGCCCTGTGGGATGACAGTTAGAGAGGCACATCTGACATGAATTGAACTTGTACAACCTAGATGAGGGAAGCACACTGGGAAGAGCACAGGGGACACAGTCACAGCCCTAATAATAAATGGCTAGCATTTTCTGAGCATTTACTGAGAACTGAGTCCTCGACATTCATTACACCATTCAGTCTGCCCCACAACGTTCTGGGGTGCGCTTTATTATGGGAAAACCACGGCATAAAGAGAGTAAGTGCTGTGTCGCCTCATCCGCAAAGTGGGGGTAATCTGACTTCACAGTGTTGCTACAAGTATTCAGTGAGTTTTGTTATATGGTTAGAGCAGTGTCTGGCCCAACTTAAGTAAAATATAGAAGTATTATATAAAAACAAATAAATCCCCATTTTATAGACCACAGATAAGAAAATACATTCTAGTTTGGGTTCTGCTGCTGACAAGCTGTGGGATGGCAGGCAAGGCCCTTTAAGCTCCCAGGTCTTGATTATCTCATAAAAACATCAGGTTTGCACTTGATGACTGTTTGGATCCCTTTCGGCTATAAGCTTTTTCTGACGAGCACAGTTTCTTTGTAACTTTTCCTTCGCCTTACTCCCTTGTGTTCATGATCTAGGGGTCTTAACAGGTGGGAAGAGGGGGAGTATGGAAAAGTACAGGGGCGTTTTTGGTTGCCTTGATGACAAGGGAGCCATCCTGCCATTTGGTGACAAGGTCAAGGGATACTTAATGTGTATCAATGCATGTAGCAGCCCCACCCAAAATGCCAATGGCCCCGCATGGAAAACACAGCCAACCGCTCAGAATGTTGGTGGAAATCATGATGTAACTCACAGAAAAGCAAAGAGAAGGTTTTCTGTCAAAGCAATGGAGCCATATGGCCATGCAGCCACACAGCCACATGGTAAAGTAGCCAGCCATGCAAACCATGCCAGACAGCTATGCTTCCACATACTCATGCAGCTAAACAGCTCCACAACTATGCAGCCATGCAGTCACGCAGCTATGCAGTCATGCAGTGAGGCAGTCGTGTGGTCTCTAGAGCATGCAGCTATGCAGCTGTGCAACCACACAGCTGAATGTCCACGGACCCATGCCCCAAATCCCACAGTTTTATAGCCAACCAACAACTCATCATCTTCAAATACAAGATGGAATAACAAAGTAGGTGTGTGCCTATCTTGTCAATTGCAGAAAATATTAGTGGAGCTTCCCTTTCATGCAAGACTTCATAGGGGACAATGAACAAGACACAATTTCTGCCCCCAAGGACCTCTCATTCTTGTGGAAGGGTGAACCTGTGCACATGTACCCAAGGCTGACCAGATAGCAGTGGAAATAATGATCAGAAGAAAAAAAATAGAATAGGGATGTGGGGAAACAGACATTATTTCTACTTGGGGAGAGCGTAGGGAGGTTTTGCAGAGGGGGTAGCTTTGGGGTTAGACTTGTACAATGAGCAAGTGTGAAGGTAAAATGTTCCAGCTGAGGAAATCGCAAGACTAAAGACAGAGAGGAGAAAGGAAAGGGCAGGCCTAGGAAACAGTGAAGACTCCAGAGTGTGGACCTGGTAGGGACAGAAGGCTCAGGCCAGATGGCCAAGGGCCTGGAATGCCATGCTGAAAATTTCATTGTCTGCCCAGAAGGAAACAGGAGTCATGGAACATTTTTGGTCTCGAGAGTGACAGGATCACAGCCATGCTCTAGAAAGACTCTCTGGCGAAGAGGTGAAGAATGAAGGAAAGGTCAGGAGTAAATGAGAGGCTCAGCGGTTCCACAGGGGCACCTAATCCTAGCCCCGCTTCCCCTGCCAGTGGAACAAAGCCCAGACCCCTGCCCATCACCCACAAGGCCCTACATAGTCCATCCCCCTGCACATATCCTCTCCTACCACACACCCTCTCTTAGTTCCCTCCAATCATTTTGGCCTCATTCTGTGCCTCAATGACTCAAGCCCATTTCACCTCAGGGCCTTTGCACTTGCTGGTGGCTCTTAACGGAAGCACTCTGGCCCCTAATCTTCACAAGGCCACACTTGGCTTTTCACTCACAGTTTAGCTCAAATATCACTTCCTCAAAGAGGCCTTCCCTGACCACCCAATCTGCCAGCCTCCACCCTACCCCCATCTCCAGTTACTCCCTACTTCATTATCTTGTTTTTTTTCATGGTGTTTACAGATATCTGAAATTATCTTGGTTATTTATTTCTCTGCTCATATATTACCCCCAACCTGACTATAAGCTCCAAGAGCAGAGTCTTGTTCACTGCTACAACATCAAAAACAGTGCACACCCCACAGTGGGTGCTGAAGAATATTTGTGGAAAGCAAGGAAGGAAGGAAGAAAAGAAGGGCAGTTGCTGAGAAATACAAAAAATTAAACAGAGATTGCAGTTTGGAGCAAGACAAGCATGGAGTGATGAGAGAGGAAGGGCACGCCTGCTTAGTCATCATGCAGAAATGTCCAAGGGAGATGATTCAAAAGTGAGCACTAAGAAGGGCCTGAGCTACATCAGTAGTTCTGGGACTGGAAAGAGGGAAACTATTCATTACAAGAGACATTTCAGAGATGGTCTGCAGGATTTGGTTCCACGTTAGATGTGCAGAGAGAAAAAGTTGGGAGTAAAACAAATGTAACTCCTAAGTCTTGCACTTGGACCACCAGAGGACAGCTATGGTAAACTGAGGGGAACACACAGTAGGAGGGAGGCTGTGAGGAAGCAGAGGTTCATTTGGTTTGGGGCAAGTTGAATTTGCGGCACCTGGCTGACACCAGTCAGATGTCTCACAAGCAGTTGGAAATGCGGATCTGGAACCAGGAGGGAGAGTCATGGAGCCATCACTAGGAGATGACAGGTCAGAGGAGTGGATGAATTCACCAGGAGAGAGCAGGCTGTATGAGGAAACAGCTGGGGAAAGGAAGTGAAGAGCCACACACCTACAGGCGGGGAATGAGGGGGACTGGGAAAGGGAAGCAAAAAAGGAGGAGGAGGCAGAGAAGACATCATCAGGGGTAGAAGAGAACCTCGCCAGTGGGGGAAACAGCGAAACTGAGGGAGAAGGTCGATTTCCAAAGTGGGGAAGAGGGTATGGGCAGAGATTAGCCAGATCAATGGTGCCAAAAGCTGCAGAGAGGTCAAGGGCAATGAGCACTGACTCTGCATTACAAGATTACTCTTTGTGAGATGAGTCTCAGTAGATTAGTAGGCACAGAAATCTCCTATAACGCAATCTCCTACAGGTGCAGGAATCCGTCTGGACCCATCTAGGTCACCCCATGAGACTTGGGGGAACGGGGAACTGATACAAACATGCTAACGCTCATGAGGCTTGCTCTGCCGTAGCAATCAAGTCCTTTGTTTCTGATCCAGGAGTCTCACGTCTTACCAGCTTCCATGAAACTGTCACAGGCTAACTAGTAGGGTAAAATCTCAAACCCTTCACAGTTCTTAAAACTGGCTCTTCTAGAACCTGGCCATTCCTTCATCAGGGGGTGGGGTCTAATTCCTTGCCTTTGAATCTGGGCAGGCTTATGACTCACTTGTAACCAACAGAATGCAGGAGAAATGACACAGCATGACATCCAAGGCTAGGTCATGAGAGGCAATATACAGCTTCGCCTTTTTAGCTGGGATGTGTGCTGGAGCTTGGAGCAGTTACATAAACAGTCTGACTGCCCTGAGGCCACTATGCTGCGAGGAAGCCCAAAGCAGCCCATGCAGAAAGACCATATGGAGAAGCCCTGGGACTGTACTATGAGAGAAAGATACCCAGCCAGCCCCTGGCTGCTCCATCTGACAGCAAAAACCCAACAATTTTATTCACCGAATAGCTTTAGGGACTTTTTGCTCTTCAAAATATCTCAGTCATCTTCAAAGGATGAAGATTTGCAACTACTGAATATGATCAAAAGAACAGGCCCAGAGATGTGAACAGATTGTATACACAGGGAAAAAGGCAATTTGTTCATCATAATCATATGAAAAGACAGCAACCTCACTCATAGAGAATCACATTAAAACTAGCCTACAATTTTCTTAACCTATTACAGTGACAAAACCCCCTAAGTTTAACAATATACTCTGTTGGCAAGGCTCTGGGACAACAGGCACTCTCAAACACCGCTGGTGGCAATGCAAAAGGGTACAAGTCCTGTGGAGGGGAATTTGACAATGTTGCAAAATCACATTTGCATTCAGCCTATGACCTAGCCATCCCACTGTTAAGAATCTACCTGAAGATACACTGGCAAAAATGAAAAAACACATGGACAAGACTATTTGTATAGCAAAAGTCTAGAAACAACCTCAGTGGGCATCAGCAGGAGACTGGTTTAATAAACTATGACATATCCACACAATTCAGCACTATGTAGCCATAAAAAAGAATGAGGAAGTCATCTATATTCTGCTTTGAAGTGATTCCTGGAATGTATTATTAAGTGAAAAGGCCAAGGTACAGAACAGAGGGTATAGTATGCTGCATTTTATCTTTAAAAGGGAGAGCACATGAGGTGCCAGCCTGTGGCGTAGTGGTTAAGTTTGCACTCTCCACTTCAGTGGCCCGGGGTTTGCGGGTTCAGATCCCGGGCATAGACATACAAAGCCATGCTGTGGTGGCATCCCACATATAAAGTAGAGGAAGGTGGGCATGGATGTTATCCCAGGGCCAATCTTCCTCGGCAAAAAGAGGAGGATTAGCAACAGATGTTAGCTCAGGGCTAATCTTCCTCACAAAAAAAAAGGGGGGGAGAGCACATAAATATATATACATGCATACACATACATATGTATATGTGTGTATATGTTTTTTTAATGAAAAGAAAAACCAAAAACTAATAAAATGGTTATCTATAGGAGGACAAAGGGAACAGAGTAGAGGGGGCAGAGATGAAAGGCCTCTTAAATGTAGCTTGTTTTGTAAATTTGTCATTGGAACCATGTAAATTTTTTACCTAAATATAAAACAAATTAAACTGAAATGAAAAAAACAATTTTGCCACAAAATGAAACAAATGAACTGACCTATACAGCAAGTTGATGGCTTAACCACACAGCAAGAAATTATTTCAAATGACTTTAAAACATAGCAGTCTAACTGTATATCCCTATTGGGATATACCCTAAGAAACACACACAAAAATCTTAAAATATTTTCAGTAATTATATTGTTAGATATGTAAGACAAAGCAAATAAATACTTGTAATGTTGTTAGGAATCAAGATTTTTAGTATCTAAAAAAAGAGAACAAATATAAAATCAAAAAATTAAGGAAAAGCCCTACAAATGAAAATTTTGCATTGGTAATATAATACAAATATATTGTGTCTTTAAAAAAGAAAATAAATAACTCCTAGCTCAGTCCACTGAAAAGGTCTATAAACAAACAACTCCATGGCAGTGAGCATTCCAGATGTCCAGGCTGTAGTCTTTAAATATCATATTTCAACTAAAGGAACCAGGGCTCCTTAAAGAAATGACTACCAAGTCTAGCACAGGAAAAATACACGACGAGCCTAGAAAAACGTATCACACAGAAAGCAAGGACTAGGGGGCTGGCCTGGTGGCATAGTGGTTAAGTTCATTGTCTCTGCTTCAGCAGCCCAGGTTTGGTTCCCCAGGAGCAGACTTAACACCACTCATCGGCGGCCATGCTGTGGCAGCATCCCACATACAAAATAGAGGAAGATGGGCACGGATGCTAGCTCAGGGTGAATCTTCCTCAAGCAAAAAAAGAAAGATTGGCAACAGATGTTAGCTCAGGGTGAATCTTCCTCAGCAAAAAAACAAAAACAAAAACAAAAAACATTTATGAGACCATTGGTGAGATTGGGATAATGACTGAATTTTGGTTATATTAGAGAATAAAGGAATTTTCATTAATTTTTAGGTGTGATAATGGTATTGTGTTTATATGTTAGGTTGAAACATAGAATTGCTGATATTTCACCATTTCAACATACAAAAATGACAATTTCATATGGTTCAATCTTATATCTTCTTAAAGAGAGTCCTTACCTTTTAGAGATCCAAGCTAAAGAATTTATGGATGAAGTTACATGACTTCTGGAATTTGCTTCAAAATAATCCAATTGGTGAGGCGGAATGAAAGTAGAGATGAAACACTTGCTACGTGTTGATAATTGTTGAAGCTGGACGATGTGTACACAGGGGTTCATTATACTATTCTCCCAATTTATATATATGTTTGAAGTATGTGTGTTTGTGTAGTTTTAAACCTCTATATATGCTTGATGTGTTATGTTAAAAAATGCCTGAGGCTACAACGAAGGGGTTCCAGAATTGTTTTGAGCAATTGCAACCAGTTGGTGTCTGCTGGGAAGAGACAATGCTAAATTGAATTGTAATCTCTGGGTGTGTGTGTGTGTGTGTGCATGTGTGTGTGCCTGCACATGTGTTTAAATCACCTTGTCATATAAGTTTTTATTACATTTCCCACTGAGTTTTTGTTTATGACTATGGGATTTTGGGATTCCAAGAACAGTCAGTATTTGAATTTTGAATTCATGCACAAAAGAACAAAAATAAGGCTAACAGGAAAGGGCACACTCTCCCTGGGTCCCTTTGTTAACATTTTTGGCAGCTTCTATTTAAACAATGCTTTTTCTCTCACTTAACTGGGTGTTTTCTGAAGCCTTACGTAATGGCTAGAAGCCCCGTCTCTACAAAGGAACACCTGATTCAGGAAAGTAAACATCATAACAGCAACCCATTCATCAGCTGCCCAGACCCACAACCAACCAGACGTGTGGCGACTTTTTAAACACTCCCAGCCCCAGCCTTACAGCCTGTGGTGGTAACTGAGAGTTGGGGAAAGGTGAGCGAAGCTCTGAGAGACACAAGGGAGATGATTATTCCTCACACCTCTGAGCAGCAGCTCTGCACTCATAGAAAAAGCATGGGGGGCCAGCTGGGAAAAGCAACTCCAGCCATGGCAGCTGCCCTTGCAGCTCTGAATCAACATGACCCGTGATGAAGGGACAGAGAGATCCAAACATCCTGGGAGCCCAAGGCAGGAACAGCTTCTCCACACCTTACTCTGGGTGGTGCCATGATACTGTTTTCTTCCCAAATCCCACTCAATTCGAGAGCATGATCTACATAATAAAGTATCGAATACCTTAATGACTTAATGTTATCAGAGATACTTTAATAACCTTTAAAAATTGTCTTCAAGGTGAGAAATGCTCTTAATCCCATTTATTCGTTCATTTCACAAATGTTGTTTGAGGGCTCAGTATGTGCCGTGCTATTTAGAGGTGTGTTCGAGGGCTGGGATTAGTAACTGCAAACCCTGTTCTTTTCTCTCTTCCCCGCTTCCTTTGGGGTTAGAGTGGCTCTTATACCTGGCTGTGCCTCAGAACCACCTAGGACAGGAGGGGGCATTGGCATACAGCCACACTCATTCATTTATGTGTCCTCTATGGCTGCTCTGACGCTTAAAAATAGCAAAGTTGAGTAGCTGCAAGAGATCATGTGGCCGGCAAAGCCTAAAGTGTTTACCATCTGGCCCTTTACAGAAAAGGCTTGCCAACCTCTGATCTAGAACCTCCCTTCTCTGAGAGGTCCATGCATCAGCATTACTTGGGAGCTTGTTAGAAATGCAGACTCTCAGGCCCCATCCCAGATCTATGGAATTCCACTCTGCACTGACCTAGAGAAACCTGTTAAGCATGCGGGTTTTCTGCCCCACCTCACCCCACCATATCAGAAGCCCCAGGGCTGGGGTCTTTATTTTACGTTCCCCAAATGAATCTGATGTGCAGCCACTAGGGAAGCCGACAGGTGAATCAAGTGTATGGTCCCTGCCTGTAGAGGTCGCTGTGGTTCCCCGCGGGATCTCCCTGCAGGACCGACGCCACATCCCCCACTGCCAGGAGGAGTGACCACTGCAGGCTCACAGCTGAGTGCCTCTCTGGGAAGTGCCCTCCGTGGAAGGAAGTGGCCCCACCCAAGGTCACTTCCCCTTGCTGGGGGCAGCCTGCATCTGATACCTGGTTGACACAGGGTGAAAACGCCTCTCATCACAACATCTGAAGGGCCGTCCCAGCCCCAGAGGTCCCCAGGGGATCGGCTGAGGCCCCCACTGCAGTAGCGATTCAACTTCTCCCTCTGCCCAGTCCTGCCTCCCTCAGCCCTCACAGGTGTTGTTCCCTAAAGCTCAGAGTCTACTTCCTGACAGTCTTTAATAGTATACAGTGTGACAGCAGAGATAAGCCATGACCACAAATAAGAAAATTCATAACAAGGTGTCCTAGAAGGTGTGTGCTAGAAAGGAACACGTGATTGAGGCGGAAGTGAGGAGCTGTAGGGCTTTAGGAGGTGGTCAGGGCGGTGGGTAAAGGGCAGCCCCTAAGTCAGGTGAGTGGAGGGGACTTGCAGACAGCTAGTGGAAGATGAGGTTGGTGAGCAAGCCCTAAATGCCAGGGTAAGATATTTGCATTCAGTAGGCAAAGGAAAATCATGAAGGCTCTGCGCAGGAGAATAACACAGGGCTAATGATCCTAGCTATGCTTCAGGAATCTTCACCTGGCAATGGTGTGAAAGGGACTGGAGTGGCAGTGACTGAGGGAGGGGGACTGGTCCGAAAGCTGTTGTGAATGTCCAGTTCAAAGGCAATGAGGGGGCC
Organism: Tapirus indicus; assembly: GCA_031878705.1. Taxonomy (NCBI): domain Eukaryota; kingdom Metazoa; phylum Chordata; class Mammalia; order Perissodactyla; family Tapiridae; genus Tapirus; species Tapirus indicus. The sequence goes on from CM062935.1 coordinate 35,019,228, forward strand.
GCCCAGTGGCGTAGCGGTTTCGTCCGCGCTTGGCAGCCTGGGGTTCGCGGGTTCGGATCCCGGGCGCCCGCCGACGCACTGCCTGTCAGCCACGCCGTGGCGGCGTCCCATATAAAGTAGAGGAAGATGGGCACGGATGTTAGCCCAGGGCCAGTCTTCCTCAGCAAAAAGAGGAGGATTAGCAACGGATGTTAGCTCAGGGCTGATCTTCCTCACAAAAAAAAAAAAACAAAGGCAATGAGGACCTGAGCTAGTGATCAGTTAGGGGCTGGCATAGAGGAAAGACCACAGGGCTCAGAAGGAGGCAGACCTGGTTTGCAAACCCCACTCAGCCACCGAGCTTACAGCCTGCACGCGCTTGGACAAGCCACGTCACCTCCCTGACTTCCCCTGCCTGTAAAATAGGGACAATAGAGTTAGGCACTAAATATGCACGCCTGGTACATGCTGGGCACGCAATTAATGGAAGCCACACTCATGAGGCAGTGCCTGTGTTTTTTGTGTTTGCGCACATGTCACTTATCACCCCAGCAAGCGAATCTGAGCCTGGCCGCTATGAAAACTGTCCTTGAAAAGTGATTCTTGGATGTGATGATTTAATGAGGACTCAGTTTCAAATATGCCTGTTGTTTACTGAGGTGCTTAAACCTGAATTGTCCTTCTTAGGAAGGGTGCACAGGTGATCACCAGTTCCATTGTAACCGCTGCTGTGCTCTGTTGTTATGACGACTGGTTTCCCAAACAGCCCTGCTATTTTCTACAAATCCTTTTGCTTTCCTCATGCCCTAAAATCCACAAGCCCTGGAGACAATAGCAGGGTGATTTTTTTGAACTTCCACAGGAAATACTGTCAATTCTTTAAATTAGCCAATTGCTGTCTGCTTCTTCTCTAACAGAAGCACACCCCCCTACACCCTGCCACCAACCAGCCTGAGCATCAGCGTGACCCTGCACAGCGAACCTCCACAAATGTTCCCACTAATTGGAAATTGGCGCCACAGAATATCAGCTGGCACATCAGTTTCTGGCTGGCATTAACTTTGCAAGAAAATGAAACAGAAGACAAAGGAATGTCCACCACGCATCTCGTGTACACAGCACAGAGTCTGATGTCAAAAGACCATTCCAAAAGATATAAGGTACTGTTGATATTAGGCATTATTTCTAAAATTACTTCAATATTAGCACGTGTAAGTTTTTCAGCAAATATTCACCTTTATGAACTCACTTGACACACGGGAATGTTAAAGACACAATACTAATAATTATCATTATAGCAAAATCTTAATACTTAGTAATTATGTACCCAGGGTTTCTGGCAGACCATCTCCCCCTCCTCACTCCCTACTTCCTTTCCTCCTTCCCCCTTGCTCCTGCTAATCTCTCCTCTGATACAGCCTTAGGATTAAAGGTGCAGTCACCCTGCTGGCAGCCTGTCCTCCTCTTTTTTCCTTTACCAAAAGAACCCCAATACTTTTAGGGTGGCATGTGCCCAGCTAAAAGTCTTGATTTCCTAGACTCTCTTGCAGCTGGGGACAGCCATGTAACACAGTTCTGGCCAATGAGACTCAAGCAAAGCTTACTGAGTTCTGGGAAAGCTATTACTTTATAGATAAAAAGGAAAAGACTCAGGTGGAATGCTCCTTTCTGCCTTTCTCCCTTCTTCCTATGTAAAATAAGAATGGTGCATAAGAGAAGTAAGTCAGATGGAGAAAGCTGAATACCATATGATCTCACTCACAGGTGGAAGATAAAAACGACGATGACAACAAACACATACACAGACACAGAGAATAGACTGGTGGTCACCAGAGGGGAAGGGGGAGGGGGAGGGCAAAAGGAGTGAAAGGGCACATGTGTTCGGTGATGGTGACAGATGGTCATTAGTCTTTGGGTGGTGAACATGATATAGTCTACACAGAAATTGAAATATAATGATGTGCACCTGAAATTTGTATAATGTTTTAAACCAATGTTACCTCAAAAAAAAAAAAAAACAACTTTGAGAAAAAGGGAAGGAAAAACAGATGATGAAGGAGAGAGAATTTATTGTAAACTACTGGATTGCTACCAATTAAGCAAAAAAGAAATCTACCTTTAGGAGGAAAACTTTGTAGACAGGTAATGTTCTTTTTTATTTTGTTCTTAGATTTGAATGCAAATGTGTTGTATTTTCTGAACTGAATTCATGGTAACCTGAGATACACGAGGGTAACAAGAGTGAGTTGTGTGTTGTATTTTAAGAAAACATTCCAGAGTGAGGAGACAGGTCTGAACTAAAGATAAAATCTTCAAATGTGTGTCGACTTCATCATCAAAGAAATGAATGTTAAATTATTGATTATAAAATATAAAATAAGGATGCTGTAGCATCTTGCAACTGTGAGGATGAAATTCACACACCAAGGATGGCAAAGCAATAAACTCAAAGAGGCCAGGTCCTTGATAGCATCCATGAGCAGTGCAGCTGCCTACCTCCAGACTTTGTGTTAAGTGCAAAAAAAAAAACCCTCTACTTGCTAACCCACATTTGTCTGGTTTCTGTTCATGCCACCAAACACAATTCCCACCTGATACAAAAGTGAGGAGGGTGTTCATTCAGCAAATATTCATTGAGTGTCTACTCTGTGCCGGGCACCATGCTGAGTAAAGGAACAATAAATGAACAAGACAATGACAGGCTGTGGTGTTGGGAAGGAAATAACCATACAGTAACTGGGGAAGACTAGTCTCTCTGATGAGGTGACATCTGAACTAAGAGCTGAAGGGTGGGGTGGGGTCAACCATGTAAAGAGTGAGAGGAGGGGGAGCACGTTTTAGCAAGTGCAAAATCCTGGCGACAGGGAAGTGGTGGGGTGTTCAAAGAGCAGAGGAAGCCAACGAGGCTGGAACACTCTGAGAAAGAGAAAGGAAACAGGATAAACAAAGCTAGAGAAGCAGCAGTGACTGGGTCATGTAGGCCAAGGAAAGGGCCATGTATAATAAAATGGGAAACTACCATGTGGTATTAAACAAAAGAGTGATAGGAACCGATATATGTGTTTTTGGGGTTTTCTTTGTTTTTTGGGGTTTTTTTTTTTTGGTGAGGAAGATTAGCCCTGAGCTAACATCTGCTGCCAATCCTCCTCTTTTTGCTGAAGAAGACTGTCCCTGGGCTAACATCCGTGCCCATCTTCCTCTGTTTTGTATGTGGGATGCCACCACGGCATGGCTTGATGAGGAGTGTGTAAGTCCGCACCTGGGATCTGAACATGCAAACACTGGGCTGCCAAAGTGGAGTGCACAAACTTAACCACTATGCCACTGGGCTGGCCCCTGATACATGTTTTTGAAAGATTGTTCTCCCTATGACAGAATGAATGACTTGTCAAGGGCAAGAATGGAAGCAGGCTATTGCAGGTCAAGTAAAAGATGACAGTGGCTTGGGCTCAGGTAGGGCCAATGGAGATGCAGCACAGACCTTCACCCTAATGGAACTGCCTGTAATGTCCTCACATATGGTTACAACAAGGAACAACCTCATCAGTGCACTTAGAATCCAAACAGGCAGATTTGGCGAGAGGATGGCTAAAGATGTTTAAAAAATGCTGAGGTGGCAAGAAGGGTGTACAACAGGTGATCGGAGGGAGAGATGGGAGAATTCACAGCAAGTCTTTGATTTTTTTAGTATTCAGAGGGAAAAAATAGGATAGTGTCAGGAACTGTTACATGGAGACTGTCACAGCATATTAATAAGGAATTAATAGAATTGCCAAGAGGTGGTAAGAATACTGAGGTTCTAGAGCATGAATTGCTATTGGGTGCCATCACCAACTCATGACTTTCTCCAGCAATGCTAGGCAGCTCAGCAATGTAAGCAGAGGGGAAGGGTGACCCCAGTTTTGAAACTGGCATGCCCAGTGTAAGACTGAGGAGATAAGGGGATCCTGGGTGCTAGGATGGGCAGCCCTTCATATTTGTGAACACATTAATTCTGCAATGATTCTCATCCTAGTGTGTGGAAACTGAAACCCAGAAAAGCTAAGAAACTTGCTCAAGGCCACACAACTGGTAAATGTCTGTTGTTAAAGTCTAATTCCTTAACCACTCAACTATACCATCTCTAAGCAAAATAACAAGGAAGATGATGACGATGATGAAAAGGTCCAGGGACTAGAGGTCATGATGGGCACGAGAAGCTGGCTCACTGTGGGGGGGAGTATATGATGTTGTAAACAGAGACCAGGTCTGGCTGGGTGGTCCTGTGGGTGTGGCTGTGTCACAGGCTGGTGCAGTGTCTTGGAGAAGAAGGTCAGGAGGCTCCGGTTTGGACTTCCAGGCTGAAGGGCATCTAGCTAGGAGCTGCCGATTCAGTCTTGCCCAACTGCCCACTAAAATGCCTACGAAGACAGAAAAAGATCAAGACTCACAACATCACCCAAAATGAAGACTAAAAGACAACCTAATCCCAGAATCTGGGAGAAATTGGCACTATTTGTGCAGCAGATGGAGCGAGATTAAGAAAAACCTACCCAAGCTTCTGGCTTTACCTCATTATACAGAAGCCACATGGCAAGATGTAGGGCGACACTCCATACCTACCCCATCTGACACAGAGACCCAGAGCTGGATGCGTATGGGTTGTACCAACCAGAACACTGGACAGCCAACCTGCGTGACCTCATGGGCATTTGAAATTCAGACAGAGAGCTGGTTCCTACACACATGTGCGCACACACACACACACACAGGCCATGTTTCTATATCCATAAAGCAAATGTAAATCACATAAAACAGCTGGGCAGAATATAAAACAGCATGCTCTGCCTGAGCCAATTGTCGGGGGTGGAGGGGAGGCAGGAGGGGGACATGGGGGAATTATATACAGCAGAGTCACAATACGATTTGCCTGGTATATAATTTACCTGAATTCAACTACATTTACTCAGTATTGAAAGAAAGAAAGAGAAAAATTCCTTCACTTATCCATGTTCTTTTTCCCCTGTTCTTCCTCCGTTCAAACTAGACTTTGGCTGCCACTACCTCCAAATATTTTCCTAAACACAAAGAGAAACAAAACAAGTTGTTTTTTTCTTGGCCTTTGAGCTTCCAAAAAATTTGAGGGATTTTCCCCAAACCCCTCAAACTTTAAACATAACCCCCACAGAGGATGCACCATACGCACCTAGACCCAGGACCTGAGGGACGAAACCTAAGTGTCGACAGAGGTGTTATTTCTTTCTGTGTGCTTCTCCACGCTTTCTAAATTTTCTAAAGGAACATGATTGCATTTGAAACCAGAAAAAAAATATTATTCTTCCCAAAGACTGCTCATCTTTTTTTGTGTGTGTGTGAGGAAGACCGGCCCTGAGCTAACATCCGTCGCCAATCCTCCTCTTTTTGCTGAGGAAGACTGGCCCTGGGCTAACATCCGTCGCCAATCCTCCTCTCTTTGCTGAGGAAGACCGGCCCTGAGCTAACATCCGTCGCCAATCCTCCTCTCTTTGCTGAGGAAGACTGGTCCTGGGCTAACACCCGTGCCCGTCTTCCTCTACTTTATATGGGACGCCGCCACAGCATGGCTGACAGGCAGTGCATACGTGGGCGCCCGGGATCCGAACCGGCGAACCCCAGGCTGCCAAGCGCGAACTAAACTGCTGCGCCACCACGCCAGCCCCCCAAAGACTGCTCATCTTTAACAAGCTCATCAGGCGATTGGGCTGCGGGTGATTCTCTGGGCACCCCTCGCAGCCCTGCTGGGGCACTCAGCACGGGGAGGGGGGCGTCAGTCCCATAGGGTTGCAGGTGTCTCCTCAAGGACTTGTGTCCTCAGCCTTGTCAATGCTGGCAGGAGGCGCCCACTCCAAGTGGTTCACATTTTCAAAAAAGCCAAAGGCAGATGGAGTGGAGGAGGGTACTAAATTCACGCTTAGCAGTTACAGTAAAATGGACACTTCCCTGGATTTAGAAACAAAAGACCTGCATTCCAATCCAGGCTCTTCCACCTCCTAGCTCGGTGACCTTGCTCAGTCTCTTAATCTCACTGAACCTCAGTTTCCTCATCTGGTAAATAGTGCTTACAATGGTTTATGAGGATTTTTTTTAGAGTTATGTAAACTAATGTCCAAACGAAAAATTCTCACATACAGAAGATGCTCAATATATACTACTTGAATTTAAATGATAAGGAAATAGACCCAATCTCAGAAGGAAGTGTGAGGTAGTGACAATAGAAATCCTCTCTTGTTATTTCCAAATGTTCAGTGTTTGTGCTCATAAACACATTTATATAGTTGTCCAGGGCTGCTGTAACAAAGAACCACAAACTGGGTGGCTTAAACAACAGAAATTTATTGTCTCACAGTTCTGGCAGATAGAAGTCCAAAATCAAGGTGTCAACAGTGTTGGTTCCTTCTGAGGGCTGTGAGGGAGAGTCTGTTCCATGCCTCTCTCCTGGCTTCTGGTGGTTTGCTGGCAATCTTTGGCCTTCCTTGGCTTGTAGAAGCATCACCCCAATCTCTGCCTTCATCTTCACATGGTGTCTCCCTGTGTGTCTGTCTGTGTGTCCAAATTTCCTTTTTTATAAGGACACCAGTCATATGGGATTAGGGCCCACCGTAATGACCCCATTTTAACTTTGTTACCTCTGTAAAGACCCTATCTGCAGATAAGGTCACATTCTGATGTGCTGGGGGTTAGGACTTCAACATATAAATTTGGGGGACACAAACATAACAGCATTCTAAAAGAGCTTTATCTGCAGAGAAATGGAGGTGGTTGGGCAGGGGGACAGAGTGGGAGGAGAGCATGTGAGGAAGTAAATGTTGCTGGTAGCTAAGATAGAAAGGGCTAGGTCACAATGTGGCTCAGGGTACACCCATCCAGTCTGCTCTACAGATGGAAGCAAAGGTGGCATTCAGATTGGCCAGAGAGCCAAACCAAAGGTCTTCTGAGAGTGGCTGGAGGCCGTGGGCCTGACATGGAAAAGCTCCTGGGAGGAAAGCCCAGGCACCATCATCCAGGAACAACAGATTCAGACACCCACTTCACCGACAGACAGAACGGCCTTCTCAGCAGGAAGGTGCTGTGGGTCATAGGTGCACAGAGCCCAGGGGGAAGGCAGGACCTCCAAGGTTCCAAGCCCGGGGGATTGCTGAGTGTAGGATAAGCGAGGAAAAGACTCCTGGCTGACTGAGAGGGGACTATCTTCCTCCCACTGGGGCCCAAGCCTGGAACCTTAAATTCATCTCTGGTTAGAGTCAGAATAGCTTTATCTAGTGTCCAAAAAAGACACAATTCAGTGGGCTGATGTCTAAGGCAAAATCATCTAAGATAAGGCTCGAGAAAGAGAGTACAAGACAGACAGATAAAACTTCATTTGCATAGCTGGATCATTCATCCGTCTATTCACTTTTGCAGTCATTCAACAAACGTGGCAGTTGCCAGGCATGCAAATGTCAATAATGTGGTCCCCAACCTGGCAGAGCTCACAGGCTAACTAGAGAAACAGAGGCATGAACAACCCCGAGAGCCTGTGGCAGGACGTGATAACTCTGCCCAGGAGACAAGGGCCATGAGAATATGAGACTTCCTAAACCTTTACAAACTGCATAGGTTTGTTACTACCTGTTTTTTTGTAGTGACTTTTGCAAAATAACCCTTATAACAAAGAGGCTTGTGTTTGACAAAAGGGAGTGTAGAGAGGTGGGGATGTTTTCTTACTATGCAACGAATCAGGTAGACAAGAACCTGAAAAGCATGAGCAGATGGAACTATTGAGGAAAGAAAACATCATCTCTGGGGACTATAGGAAGAAAGAAATGGACACAGAAGTTTTAGAAGATTTATTCATTAAAGAGAGATCACTTGAGGTCCTACTATAGCCAGGCACAGCATTAGACACAGGGATACAGTGGTGAGTGAAAAGACCCCTTACCTAACTAACAGAGCTTGTCATCCTTGAGGGGGCAGACATTAATCAATAATTATTTGAAAATATAGCCATAATATACTACAAAGCTATAGTAATCAAAACAGCATGGTACTGGCACAAAAATAGATACACAGATCAAAGGAACAGAATTGAGAGCCAGAAATAAACCTACATATCTATGGACAACTAGTTTTCGACAAGGGAGCCAAGAATGTACAATGGAGAAAGGAAAGTCTCTTCAACAGATGGTGCTGGGAAAACTGGTCAGCCACATGCAAAAGAATGAAAATAGACCATTATCTTACACCATACACAAAAATTAACTCAAAATGGATTAAAGATTTGAATGTAAGACCTGAAACCATAAAACTCGTAGAAGAAAACATAGGCAGTATGCTCTTTGATATCGGTCTCAGCAGTATCTTTTTGAATATCATCCTCAGGCAAGGGAAACAAAAGAAAAAATAAACAAATGGGACTACATCAAACTAAAAAGCTTCTGCGCAGCAAAGGACACCATGAACAAAACGAAAAGACAACCCACCAACTGGGAGAAAATATTTGCAAATCATATATCTGACAAGGGGTTAATTTCCAAAACGTATAAAGAACTCATACAACTCAACAACAACAAAAAAACAAGCCAATCAAAAAATAGGCAGAGGATATGAACAGATATTTTTCCAGAAAAGATAGACAGATGGACAACAGGTACATGAAAAGATGTTCAACATCACTAATTATTAGGGAAATGCACATCAAAACTACAATAAGACATCAACTCACACCTGTTAGAATGGCTACTACTAAAAAGACAAGAAATATCAAGTGTTGGGGAAGATGTGGAGAGAAGGAAACCCTCATACACTGCTGCTGGGAATGCAAACTGGTGCAGCCTCTATGGAAAACAGCATAGAGATACCTCGGAAAATTAAGAATAGAAATACCATATGATCTAGCTATTCCACTTCTGGGTATTTATCCAAAGAACACAAAAACACTAATTCAAAAAGATGTAGCCAACCCTATGTTCATAGCAGCATTACTCACAATAGCCAAGACTTGGCAACTACCTAAGTGCCCATCATTGGATGAATGGATAAAGAAGACATGGTGTATATATATATATATATATACATATATACTATGGAATAGTACTCAGCCATAAAAAAGATGAAATTTTGCCATTTGCAACAACATGGATGGAACTTGAGGGCATTATGCTAAGTAAAATAAGTCAGACAGAGAAAGCCAAACACCATACGACTTCACTCATATGTGGAAGATAAAACAACAACACACACACACATAGACACAGAGAATAGATTGGTGGTTACCAGAGGGGAAAGGGGAGGGGGAGAGCGAAAGGGGTAAAAAGGCACATGCGTACAGTGAAGGATGGTAATTAGTCTCTGGGTGGTGAACACGATGTAGTCTACACAGAAATCAAAATATAATGATGTACACCTGAAATTTACATAATGTTATAAACCAATGTTACCTCAATAAAAAATTAATTAAATTTTAAAAAAAGGAAATATAACCACAAGTGTTGCAGATATGTAGAAGGAGCCGGGGGACGGGGGAGGCTTATCCATCAGGAAGACCCAGGTGGGCTCTCCACAGGTCCTCTCACCCTAACGGAAGGAACCAGGACAGCCTTCCTTTACCTCCCTGGGCTGTGAGGGCCTGAAGGAACAGTCCTGTTTCCTCTGCTGGGCTCCTGCAGAGGTCTGTACACACACGGGCCCCTCCCCAGGCAGAACCAACTGCTCAGCCCCCTGCACTCCTCCATGGACCATGAGAACCTGAACCCTGTTCACATTTATGTCTGTCTCCCCTATATTATTAACCTCTGGAGTTCAAGGAACATATCTTACTCATCTTTGCGCCAAATGTATATTATATGAACAAAAGAGCAAATAAATGTCTTTTATCTTTAGTCTGTCAACATAGGGAAATAAAGACCTATAATATTGTCTTAATGGCACTATCAAAATGAATCAAGGTCAGAAAGTTTAAACATTAAAGTGAAACCAACAAGATTAATTTTAATAAGAATACATACAGAAATCCCAAATTTGGGTTAGTGAAATCAATAGCACAAATGCAGGATGCATGGGGGAAAAAACTCATTCATTCCACAAACATTTATTGAGTGCCACCTATATTCCAGTCACTGTTCCAGGTGCTGGCTATATAGCGGTGAAAACACAATGTCCCTGATGTCACAGAACTTAAATTTGACTAGAAAGAAAGATCTAAGGGTTTAATCACAAGTTTCATGTGAATCATCAAGGTAATATGGTAGCAACAACAGCAGGAAAACAAACAAATCCTAACCTGGTTTTACCTGCACTTGGAGAGGGTCAGCACCCACATCACAATATACCTTGTGTTGCCCTATGCTGCTTGGCTGACATCAGTAGGTTGGAGCTAATCATAGGTCCCTTGTATCAAGAGGGAATGACTGAAAGAATTGCATGTGTTTGGCCTGGAGGACCAATGGTGAGAGGAGATGCAACAGCAATCTTCAACTATCGAAAGAGCTATCTGTGCAAGACTTGGTACCAAGGGCCCAGAGGTGTGGAAGAAAACTGTGCTGTCTGAGGCCAGTCTTGAATATCAAGAGATCAGACTAGGGGCTGGCCCGGTGGCGCAGCGGTTTAGTTGGCGCTTTGGCAGCCCGGGGTTCGCGGGTTCGGATCCCGGGCGCCCGCCAACACAGCGCTTGTCAGCCATGCTGTGGCAGTGTCCCATATAAAATAGAGGAAAATGGGGACGGATGTTAGCCCAGGGCCAGTCTTCCTAAGCAAAAAGAGGATTGGCAACGGATGTTAGCTCAGGGCTGGTCTTCCTCACACGCACAAAAAAAGAGATCACACTGGACTCTGAGTCCCACCAACTATAAAATCAAGAATTCTATAGTTAATTCCCCAGTGACCAGAGAGGCGGCATTTAAGAGTGTGGGCTTTGGATTCAGACAGAGCTGGATCCCAGTCTTGGACGGGAAAATTTCCTGCACACTCTAAGCCTCATTCCCCCACTTGTCAAAGGAGGATAGTAATAATTCCTACCTCATCCTGGCTGTGAGGATTCACAAGACGATTTACATAAAGGGCTGCTGAGTACAGCGCCTGGCCTGTGGTAAATAATCAATAAATGTTAGCTAACAGTAATATTAAGTGCTCTTCATTTTATTTGACATATTTCAATTTATTTAGGTAAATCACTTTGCAGAGTCTCTAATTCCGCAATCTTCCATCTTGCATTTACTAAAGCAATTATAGCAATTAAAACCATAAACTAGAAGCACTTCAGAGAAATTTGAAATGTTTTATTCTGCAAAGAAATTAGGAAAAAAAACTAACAGTACAAAAGGAGATATTTAAGGATATAATTTAAAGGACTTGTGATTAAATCAAGGTGAAGCTAAGAAGCTATTAATGTATGGAATGGCTGAGCTAGGCTGGGGCATGGCAACCTCAGAGACCCCCTTTCTCCTTCTGAGACCCCCATCAGACCACAGAAGCAAAAATCAATCCAGGAAACTGATTTGACGAGGACGAAATCATGCCAGACCAATTTAATTTCCTCCTGTGACAGAGAGACAGGCTTCAGTGACACAGGGTAGTGATGGATATCAGATACTGTGGCTTCAGTTAAGTCTTTAATTCCAGCCTACATAATAGCTGAATATAAAAACTTAATTGAATTCTGCTGGCTAGTGGAGATGATCTTCAAAAACAGGAACTAGAGTCTCAGGATCACCGACTAAGGAGGAGGAAGAAACTCTCTCGTTTGCAAGCCTGGTAGAAAAACATGCCCCTCTTCCTGCAGTAAAATGCAAAATTCATCCAACTAATATTCATTGAACACCTGTTATATGATGTGCCCTCAACGTGGATCGGACTAGGAGAAACTGAAGTGAGATTTACAAGCAGATATGCTTAAATGGGGCTTCTCAGTAGACACGGGTGTGGAGTCGGTGGGGGGTGGTGCTACAGAAGAAATAGAGTCTGTGAGCTGGGCCGGGTGATTTACTGGACTCGGGTCAAGTTGGAGGGACTTTTCAAGGAGACGCCGTGGGATCAGAAAGGCGCTTGGAAGAATCTAGGTTAAACTGATTCAAGTGGGAAAATTTCAGTAGCAAGGGCTGTAAGGAAGAGAAAAGGAGGAGGGAACCTAGGAAGAGCTGATGGGAATGAAGGGCATGTTTAGACAGAATGCCTATCCATTCAGAAAACCTTCTGAAAATCCCAAGCGGGGGTTACACATGTGCTCCACAGTGTGGAGCTAGCACAGAAGACATGAGGATGAATTAGTCCACTCCCTGTCCTCGTGGCTCCTGACTTTGGGTGGCCAGAAGAACAGTGGCTTTGATTTGACACTACAGGAGAATGACCAGGGCCCAGAGAGAAAGGACTCTTGAGGACTTAGGGAACTGGGGGTAAGGAAGAGCTGTGAAGTGGTGGAGAGAATGTCCAGACTGGGGCAATTTAACTGAGTCCCATCTGCCTTGAATAGGTGACCTCCAGAGACCCTCTCCAGCTCTAGAATTCTAGTAACGAAGCCATTTTTGTGATTTTTTTATAATCTGACTCTCCTGAATCCAGCCTTTTCTTTTCTCCTCCATCAAAACGGCATTGATGGAAACCGGGAAAAGTGGCATTCTGGCTTCCTATCACAATACAGTCACTGTGAACCGTTAGGTGCCCCCAAGAAGACAGGGACTGAATTCATGGGTGGAGCACTGGCAGGGGGTGGGTGAGGCCGGGGAGCAGGGAGGAAGAAAAGAATAAAGAACCCTAGCTAATCTCCCAGGGTGGCTGAAACACAGGAGATTTGTAGCTTCCTCAGATGACCCACTCTGACTAAAGATGTCCAGTTCCCAGTCTGAAAAATCCACAGGAATCAAGCCACTCTTCTAAGGGCCCTAGGGAATGCCAGTGCACTCCATGGGAAACCTGGATTCCATCTTGATCCTCAGAAATGTCCTTCTCCCCTGAGGCTGACAGAAATTTCAAGGGAATTGAAATGACCCTTCTCATCTAAGAGTCTTGCCAATTTTAGGGCACTGTTCTGGGACTGGAGCTGAGCCCTTCCTGTGAATGATGCAGGTCTTCAGGACCACCTTCCTGACAGGGCTGTCCCATGTTTGGCAGGGGACCACCTGTTTGTCGCAGGTCCCACCTGTTGCAGGAACCAGGTATCATGATGCATGATGGGATATGATTCAGGATGGCAGAGTAATAAATGAATAAGCATTGGAAATGAATAAATATGTACATATTTAGCCATCCCATAATAACTCTCATACCCATAAATATGCACACATACACCATATACTCCATCACCAAGGCAACCATTCCCTGAAGCTGTACTTTATTCTTTTTCACACTAGATCTTTTTAACCTTATTTGCTTGGAGTGTGGCTCTGGCCTTTGACTCTGCTGAGAAGTACCACACCTCCTTGGGAAACGCCGTGACATCTAATGTTTACCGGGTCCCTTCTGAAGGCTTATGTCTCATCCTCATTCTGACACTGAATTCAGCAACACATCATTGGGAAACTTGCTGAAAGCATCAGCAACACAAAATAGCCATTACGATTGCTCCTGTGAATCAGAAAAGTTAGAGACAAATATCGTGTTATGCCTTGCACAGCTTTCACTGATAGTTCTTGCTTTTAAAAAAAGAGAATCACTGCGTTCATATGAGAAAGGAGCCAGCTTTGGTCCTAAAAGATGGAGAGACCGATTCTCAAGACTAACGTGATAGCATTTATTTAGGAGGCATGGATTTAGGATTATTGATCTTTTAAGAGTCGTTCACATTTCTTTCTTCCTCTTTATAATATACATTATGCTGCAAATTAACCTCATTTTCTATTTTAGATTTCATTATTCAAAAATGCCAACCACATAAAGAGGTCAGGAAATAGTTAAAACATTTTTATCTGAATATTGATCTGGCTTTTGACAACATCCATATAATAAGCAGTGAGGTTTTCTTCCTTTTAACGTCACCAACACCTTTATGATTAAAGGTCAGTCTGTGGCAACAGTTCATCTATTTTCCTCTCTATCCTACAATTATTAGTGTCTGCTTAAAAAAGAAATCCTGATTTGTGACTGGACCAGAAAGTTCTTTGCATATCCTTCTATCAGATTTCTGCTAGAGGAGGAACGATAAGAGTATTTAATTTACAGTCACAATCCAGTTTTATGCCCTGCCTCACATAAAGCATCGAGGCCCCATTGGGTAGGAAGGGATGTCCTTACGATGAAACAGCTGCTTGAAAAGTAAGGTGAAGTGCAGAGCTAGTGATGGGGCGAGCTGGCGTTTATTTTCCCCTGAACTAGAATTCTGGTTTTCGAAGCCCGCGAGGGGACTCCTTCGCAGCAGGGAGAAAAGGGGAAGCAACCAGGAAGACTCCACTCTGGCAATCTGGGTCAGGCGCCGTGTCTATAAATCAAGGGAGAGACGGGCCAGGTGGCCAGTGGATGGAGAAACGACCCAGGGGGCCAGAGGGGAAAATGGTCCAAAGCGGGGCAGAGGCAAACCCAGGGGGTCCGGAGACGTGGGCAGGCTGAGGGACAGGTGTGCGTGCCGGCTGGGCTGTCCTCCCACCCCATCCGTCCCCGGCCAATGAGCCTGCACTGGGGGAGGCAAAGGAGTGCTGGGCTGCCCCGAGGCTCAGGGGATTAGCTCAGCCTTTGGGTCTCTAAGGGTCTCTCGTTGACCCGGCTCCCTGGGCCTGGGTCTGTCAGTCTGCCGGCAGGCAGGTCCTGTCTGTCTGTCTCTCTCCTTCCTTTCCTCGCCTCTGATTCTCTGGGGGATGGTGCTGCCCCTGCAGCTCCCCATCCCTCCTGCTTCTCCCTCCTGTGACTCCGGCCTCTCAGGGCCTGGGGGGTCTGCGGTAGCCGGGCTCACTCACCCGCGTGCAGGCCGCCCGCCTCGGGGCCGCTGTCCGGGGCGGCGTTGCTGGGCGGCGCGTCGGAGTCCGTGTAGGTGAGCCAGGTGGACTCGGTCTCCCGGGTCCAGCTCTCATAGTAGCGGGGCTCGATGGCATCGGCCCGGCTCCCGCCGCAGCCCATCCTCCCGAGCTGCGGGCGCGCCCGGCTGCTGCTCGGCTCGCGGCTCTGGCGGCGGCTCAGCCCCGGCGGCGCAGCCCCGGCCGGCGTGGAGGCGGCGGCGCCCCCATCGCGTCCCCGCGCCCGCCCGCCCGCCCGCGCCGCAGCGAGGCGCAGAGCTGCCGCCGCGCCCACCGCCCCCTCCGCCGCGCCCTCTCTGCGCGCGCCCCTCCTCTCCGCCTCCAAGGCCCTCTCCTTCCCCACCGCTCCTCTCCCACCACCCCTCGCCCTCGCCGCTCCCCGCACCCCCCAAGTCCCGCACCCTCCCTCGGTGCGCCCGAGCCCGCGGGGGGGCGCCGGAGCGGCGGCCTGGGAATGGGAGTGGGGACTCCCGCGAGGGGTTCGGCCCGGCCGGCCCGGGTTACCGCTCCCGGGCTCTTGCGCATCCATCTGTCCATCCATCCACCTCCTATCCGCCGGCCTAATTCATCCAGTCATCCAGTCATCCATCCAACCTTCCTTCCACCCTTTCTTCCTCCTCCGTTCCATTCATCCATCCTGGGGAGAACTGCGGCGCTTAGAAAGGGACCCCAAGCTTTTTGGCCACTTGTTTCAAAAGCAGTGAAGCTGGAGACTACACGGAAAACTGAGGACAAAGTATTGCCTTTAAGAATTGAGGAGCAGTCAGAGCCCGCGTCTGTCTTAGCTGGTTTGGGGAGCAGGGAGTAGGGCCTATGATCTGAGAAAGTTGGGCTGACTCTGTCACTAACGTCCTTTCCAGTTCTGCATCTTCGAACTTTGTTCTCAAGAAAGAAAAAGAGGACCGAGGTCGCCACACTCTCTGCATGGGGCTGGAAGGAATGGTGGCTTCCCTCCAAACCCGGGGGGGCCTTGACATTCCCAGGGTCTGCTGCCCAGCCGTCAGCTTTTCGTCCTGGTGCACACTCAGCTCCGTGTGCTCCACGTGAGCACACTAGAGTTCAGACTCGAGTGCGCCAACGCATTTCCCTGTCCCAAAGCAGCCAGAACACCGTAAAAGAAGGAAACTGCCTTAAAGAGACAGCTGAGAGAGGACAAGGGTTGGAAGAATAAACCCTCAAGGAAGGCTCTGCCAGAATAGAACATGGTGTTGAATAAATATTGTTTTCATTCATTCGACATATATTTACTAAGTACCTGTTATGGCAAAACACTGCTGGTAGATATAGCACCCATCTAATATATTGTGTATGTTATCCATTGTGTGTAGACTGTAGTGTGTACTGTTTAATACATCTTATAAAGTCTACAGAATATAGGTATAGTATTTGTTACGTCCTATATAATGTTCAGAATTTAGCCTATAGGACATTGTAACATTTAGTATGTAGCATCCAGTAGATAGGCCAAGTCCAGGGCATTCCTGGCACATAGTAGGCCCTCAATAAACATCCACTGAATGAAAAATAATCTTTTCGTGGTAATTCAATTCACTTTAATTTTTGCAATTTGGGCTAAAGAAGATCCAGTTTAGAGCAGAGCTGTTAGACATCCTTCTGGCAGCACTAATCAGAATCCGTAATGCCTAAGTGAGCAAAGACCCCCAGCCAAGACTAGGGGCTCCTCCACTTCTTGCTGAGCCCATAGCCAGCTCCCACCCCAGGGCCCAGGCTGGTCCTTCCCCTGCAGGCTTAGCTTCTCCTTTTAAGGTGGCCCCAGCAGGTCTCTTCACCCTCGTTTCAGCTGTGTGAGGTAGAGGTGGTGCAGTTATCCAGGATGTGGTAGTTTCCCCAGCCCATTGGAATTCAGATGCTCTGTGCCTTTTTTCCTTCCCCCTCAATATTTTGGTTTAAGAACTACCTCTCTGGAACAGAGGATTCTCAACATCTCTAGCAGAGCCTCTGCTTCGCTCAATTCTAGGGTGAAGTGCTCCTTTCCTAATGTCACCACCTGAAGAGCAGTCCAAACAGAAAGAGTGCCTGAGTTGGGAAGGTGCCAGGGAGTTCTAGAAAATGAAAGAGTGCCCCTGGAGCCAGAGCATGGTGAGCAGAGGAAATGAGGTGAGCATGAGAGGAGGTGGAGGAGCAGGCTGGGCCCAACATGCATGGAAAGGACCATACAAAGGGATTTGGTCTCTACCCTGAAAGCAATGGGAAATGTTGTGGGGCTTTAAGCCACACACTGCCAGCATCAGATCTGCTTTGGTAAACCGTCAGTCTGGAGGCAGGTGGAGAACAGGTGGGCAGAGAGGCCAGAGTGGGTCCTGAGGGATTCAGAGGCTCCTGGAGAGAGGCGATGATGGAGGGTGCACGGAGCCGGGTGGCTATGATTGCCAATACTGAGGAGACGAGTACTAGAGGCGAACGTGGTGGGGTGGAGAGGGCTGGCAGTGGCGGGTGGATGAAGAATACTGTTTGGGCTGAATTTGAGATGCCTGTGAGACTTGTGTTCACATATGTAAAGCACTTCGCTTAATTGCCAGAAGGGAGCAAAAGTAGCTTTATAAATGCAAGTTTTAATTATCACACGGCTCCAAGCCTGGAACTCGAGAGGTCTAAGCTAGAAAAATAAATTTCAGAGGCATCAGCATATGAAAGATATCTGAGGAAATGTCTCTTCTTCCAAATATCATGGCTTTTCCTGCTTTTGTTTTCTAGTGCTCAACCTTCCCAACTCCTGCCTCCCTGCTGCCAGCTCAATCTCTCCTGTCCCCAGTCTGCTCCTTTTCTTAAGAAAAGCAACTCATCTCTGTCCCAGCATCTGAGTCCAAGTTTGACATTCCAACCACTTCTTAACACTTTCCTCAAGTATGTCAGAGACTTGAAGGGTGAAGATACTATCCACGCTCACCTTTGAAAGATCCTCCATTACCAGGCAGTGGAGGATAATAAACAATAATCATTTTCTCTTGTCACATATTCAAATTCAAAATAAGATATTTAATATATGTACCAGTTGGGAATGGGACCAGTTGATATTTTGCCAGTCACAGGAGACAGGAATGGAAACCTGCATAAACCAGCCCCATGTTTCTGATTTCTTCCAGTGGCGTTCCGGCGCCCCATGTGGACTGGCGCCTCAGAAAGGTGCTCTTCCAACCCACCTTCCTGAGGTTCTGGAAGGAGAGTGACAAGACTGAGCTGGAGCGGTGAGTGTGAAAAGAGGGAGTATCAGGAGAATGTGGGTCTCATAGCCAGGTTAGGGAGCGGCTGCGGTGAAATTTTATGTTGACTTTAAGCTGATAGGTGGTGTCTGCGAGAAGATGTCAAGTCAGCAGTTAGATAAATGTAGAGCTGGAGTACAGAAGAGAGGTCCAGGCGGGGGCCACGGGAGTCAATGAGAGCCTAGAGAGATGGCGTGAGAAGAGAAGAAGGCTGGGAGTGAGCACGGAGGATGTTCAATATTCGGAGGGTGAGTGGAGGGAAAGAGCCAGAAAAGGAAATTGAGGTGAAACAGTCAGCAGAGTGGCATGTCAAAACTCCGAGAGAGGAGAGAGTTTTGACTGTGCATCTACACAATGCAGACTGCATAACATGAGAAGCGGTCATGGGATCTAATATCAGAGAGGTCAAGTTTGAGTGGAATGTTGGGAGTGGAGGCCAAACTGAAGTGGGTTCAAGAGTGAAGGAGAGGTGAGGAATTAGACAGCAATGTAGCAGCTGGAGGGAAAGTCCAAGGAAGGATTTGTGTGTGTGTGTGTGTGAGGAAGACCAGCCCTGAGCTAACATCCATTGCCAATCCTCCTCTTTTTGCTGAGGAAGACTGGCCTTGGGCTAACATCCTTGCCCATCTTCCTCTACTTTATATGGGACGCCACCACGGCGTGGCTGACAGGCAGTGCGTCGGCGGGCGCCCGGGATCCGAACCGGCGAACCCCGGGCTGCCAAGCGCGAACTAAACCGCTGCGCCACTGGGCTGGCCCCAGGAAGGATTTTTTTTTTTTTAATTGAAGAAACTAGAGCATGTTTACGGCTGAGGGAGGGAGGGAGGATACTGAAGTGTGTAAGTAGAGGAGGAGAGCCACAGAAGTGCGACGGGATTGGCCCCCATGGGAGGAGGGCACCTCTTCTTGCACTATCGTAACAGGAACGGTGTAGGCTGGGCTGGGAGCGTTTTCAGATTTAGAGCTAGGATGTTGAGGGTTTTCCAAAAGGATGGGTTTTATGCTGTCTGTGAAATAAGAAGCAAAGTTAGCCACTGAGAGTGAGGTGAAGAGCGGGTTTCAGAGACCGAGGAAAAGGACAGAGAAGGATTTCATCATTATTACAGAGGCTGGGAGACGGAGTTGTAAAATTTGGGGGGCAGCCTTCAGCCCAGTTGAGGCCGGTGACTTTATTCTGCTGATTGTGGAGATTCCGCAGCAGCGTTCGGTTATTTGGGTACAAGTTCCAGATGAGTGAGGTTTCCGCTGAGGCCAGGAGGAAACACTGTGCAAGGACAGAGGGGCCAGAAAGTGACTGAAATGGTGGCACATGGAACCCAGGCTGGATGGGAGGGAGGAGGACGTGGTGACAGCCATGGTCCCGAGGCCCACAGAGGCCAAGGAGCTTTCACTGTGGGGACCCTTTAGGCAGCAAGCTGGGTGAAGAGGGGGTGATGGCTAGAGAGAGCAGCAGCAGGATGTTGAAGCCCCACGTAGAAGAAGCCCTGAGAAGTGCTGAGGTCAGGCACGTGCTCATTCGATACCTGCGGACAGGCCTGAGGGGCCTGGACGAGACTACAGATGGAAACCCACGTACCATATATCTACATTTTCAAAGTTTATAAACCAGGTTAACAAACTCAAGGAGGATATGTTCTATCCTCTTACCTTGACGAGTTGTCTTCATAACGACCTGAAAGGCCAGGTTCTAATGTAGAATTCTCTGAGTCTTTGGAGTTCTGTGCTGAACATGGCGGAGCAGGCAGAGTTGACTCAGTCTGTGACTCCTCTTCCTGCCCCAGGTCAGTTCTGCTCTGCAAGGGTCCTTGTGGACACGTGTCTTTGTGAGCCCACAAGTCCGAGCTCCATCTACATTCCCCTCCTACAAATAGCTACCCTTGGCCACTCCCCTGGCTGAGGAATTTGTGTCTGGATGATGCAGTCTGCCTTCAAAAGGCTTGCTTCCAATGCAAGGCCTGGAAGTAGGTTCAGGGCCTTTGGGGCAGGGGGATTGCAAGACCCCAAGTACCCAGCAAGGATGTTAGAAGGGGTTGGGGTCCCAAATCCAGGTGGGTGCCTCCTACAGCCCCTGGATTCCTTGCTGACAGAGAGGACTAGAGTGGGAGGACCAAAGTGGGGCTTTTTGAGCAGGGGCCTGGAGCACGGGTCCCTCCTGCCAGGCACTGTCCACTGATTTGAATGGGATTGCAAACACTTCCAGGATACGGGAGACAGCTATAAAGTTCTTGGGTTGAGTGTGGACACTCATTTCACACACATTTCTGAACCTCCACATATATTTTAAGCTTCTCGAGGACAAGGACATTGTCTCATTCAGCTTGGAATCCTTAAAAAGGATTAATTCAATGCCTCCATATAGTCAGTGCTCATCAAATATTTGCTTCATGAATGAATGACCAAAGGCAAGGGGAGGTGGTTAAGAGTGTACATTCTAGAGCCTGACTCTGAGTTTGGAGTTTGACTCTGCCACTTGCCAAGTGGCTGGCTTTGGGCAAGTGACTTAACCTCCATGCCTCAGTTTCCCCATCTGTAAACGGGGATAATTACTTGTGTGAGTATGTGTAAAGTGCTTGAGAGACTGCCTGGCACATAGACAGCCCTCAAGCAATGTTAGTTATTGCTGCACTTTGGGGACAAGGAGTAACAATGCTCTCTCTCTCCCTTAAAGAGGGAATCTCTGAAATTATGTGTTTTCCCATGAGATAATGTCTGTGAGTTTGCCTAGCACACAGCAGAAGTTTGGCAAATGGTAGTCTTTTTCTTTTCCCTCCCTCCCTCTTCCTTCCTTTATGATGTTACTGCTGATAACTTTCCTGCAAATAAAATTTCTTACTACAATTCCTAATGTCGATCATCATCATCAACAGAGCAAGTCTATTTTTTCATGAAATCTCTTCTTGCTATTATATAACACCATAAATTCAGAGAAATTTTGAACCTAGAAAAACTTAGAGATCAGCTGATCCAGTCCTTCAATTTTACCAACTAGGAAATCGCAGCTCCGAGAGGTTTGTGGAATCACCCAAAGTCACAAAGTAAGGAGTTGCTCTGGCGCTCTGAAGAGGGGCTCAGAGCCTCTGACTGCTGAATCTGTGACCTTTAATTACAATTCTCTACTTGGTATTGAATTTTCTCCCAAAACTTTAGCAATAAATGTAATAAATTAAATGTAAATATGTAAAGTGTAATAAATTATCTTAAACCATCTGGTCAGAATCTGTAAATCAACTGACATGAATTGGTCATCCTTTTCCATCAAGTTTAAAAGCAACAAAAAAATGAATTATTCTAAAGGGGGGAAGGTTGCAACAGGGAATCGGGAAGCCTTAGCCAAGGCCATCCAGAGCGATGAGGTAGTCTATGCCTTTAAAACTATTTCTGAGCGGTATTTGTTACATGATGGGATTCTCAAAATAAAGTATGTGTAGCTTTAAGACCCCTTGTGTTGGGTACCACCTCTAGCTCATTTCTTTGGAAACTGGAGCAGAGGGCTTTAGGGCCAAAGCCATTCCACCTCCAGGTCTTATTTCTGTGGCCCAGTATCACTGGGTTCTGCCCAACTATGGGTGAGCTGGAGAAAAGGGACCTTCAGTGAGGCAGTCAGGGGCCAGGACAGAGCAGAGGTTCTGCAGGATCCTAAACATGCCATCAGGATCAGTCATACAAAAAAGAGTAAAGACAGAATCACTGCTGTATAAGTTTCAATTTTTCCAAGTGAAAAACGAATACAAATGAGGTGCAATAGCAGCGACAATTCTAGCCAAAGCAGAACTGTAGCCCCGTGCCCTCCCTCTGGAGGATTTTAAAGCTGTTTCCACTGAGCACCCCTCCTGGGCCCCAGTTGTGGCTAGCTGACACATCCTCATTGATCTACAAATTCTAATTTTTTTGTAGAGGAAGAGAACTCGAAGTTAGCACCCCAACGCACAAAATCTTATTCCATTCCCCACATCTAGGGGGGAAAAGTCAGAAAGTGTCATTTAGCATGGGCCCATTCATGCATCCCTCACCTTTGAAGAATGACTCCTCCACCTGGGGAAGTGTGTGGTCTGCCTAGAATTCAGATGTGGCAGACAGATGAGACAAACGTGACCCCCAGAGTGAAAATCGTAAAGGGAAATTGAAATAACAAAATGACAAGAGGACAAATGAATTTTTAATTTGGTTTGAGAGGTTAGAAAAAGTGAAAGGAATATTTTGCAAAAGAAAAAGAAAGAAAGTAGTTGGATATGTTATCACAAGACATTTATATAGAAAGTGAAATTCAAATGAGAAACTAAACACTATAAAGTTAATGCTCCCTCCACTAATCTTTAAAAAATTCTCACGAGAGGTCAGCTCCTTTGGGTTAATTCTAGATTCAGCAAGTTCTTTCAATGGCTTCAGAATCTATCTCAGTGCCTGATTCATGTCCTGTGGCACTTTATCATGCCCCAAATGAAAACCCACGACAAAGCGGTTGTTGATGTTTCCGAGTTTCTGATTTCATTATACTTCCCTTCGGTGAAGTACTAGCTCATTGATAAGACGTAATGAATAATTGATTTGTTCTCTCACAAGGGAATATGAGCCACACTCTACAGGAAATGGCCTGGAGAGGAAAATCTGGTGAGGATGAGGGGGATGGGTGATTTTTTTTAAATGACAGAACAACTTCAAATTGTGGATTGTAATAGTTAGAAGAAAAGGGGATTGAATTAGAGGCAAGAATAAATACAGAAAGGCATATTCCCACAGGACTAATTCCAAAGAAAATTCTGAAAACCCAGAGCAGGTTTTGATAAAGCATCCACTTAGCATTACATATTCATAAGGCCCTTTAGAGTCGTCACCATCTATGTCTTCTAACATTGTGCTGGGTAAATTCATAATATTGTCCTCTGGGCTTCCTCTTTGCCTGGAACAAGGAAAGTTTGAGTAATTTGCCAAAGGTTACTCTAAATGTCAGGAAGAGGAAAATTAGAGCCTAGATCTTTTAGTCCATACACATGGAGTTTTACTTCTTCCTGAGTTTGGAGAAAGAACATTTTCTGTGGGTTTGAATAGTGCCTTCTACAGTGTTTATAAAGACCAGTGGTCCCACTTCTATGCATCAGCTCTCTCTGATTGTACCTTCACCTTGAACCCATGAAGATTTTGACAGCATGTGAATATGAAGAGTAGTTTGAGAATCATCAGGCACCTGTTGGAATATAATCTAATGAAAAGAGAAGAACTGAAATAGATGGAATAGATTTTGGCTGATGCTTTTGGCAGAAGATGGCTAGTTTACAAAGCCAGGAGCCCAGGAGTGCAGGGCTCGGGTTTCCAAGGCAAAGCCTGAGGATTGGAACAGAATGTTCTCCTCATTTGCTTCCATGGTCTAGAGCATGGAGGCAAACTGTTTCTTGGGGCTTTTGAAGCTTCTCAGAAATGTTCGTGCAGCACAAAATAGGCCAGATAATTGAGGTTATTTGAAAGAAAAGAAAGCACTTTCAGACAATTTTTGTTTGCTGTTTCCTTAATTGCACGACAGTTAACCTGGACCTCCCATCATTAAAGAGATGTGGTGTATCTTATTCATTTCCCTTTGCAAAGGGCCGCTTGCCTACTTAGTCAGAGCAACTAGAAGTGAGTCTCAGGCAATCGAAAACATACAAATTTATTTTCATGTTTATATACTCCTTAGGCTGAGGCAGGCTGTTATCTGCATAAGTTAGAGCACACCACAGCAAAGCTCGGGGAACAGGTGGCGACTTTTATTCATCATTTCCCAGACAAGGGGAAAGGACCTCAGTCATTTACACTGTCAGTGCCATTTCGGTTGTTGCTGCTGTGATTGGTGCCTTCATCGGATAAGGTATAGCTAGAGAAGAGACGGGGTGAGACACTGGGAAGTCAAGCCATTCTCAATCCTGTCCCCATAAAATTACCATGGAAATGAGGCTCAGTTTGCTTTCCGCTAGTCTTCAGTCAACAGAAAAGTAATTGCCTTATCCTAAATGAAAAACATGACTTTCTGATTATAGTAAATAGGGGGAAGGGAAGAAAATGAGCAGGGCAGACTACCAGATCTTTCATTTGTAATTACCCAGTGAAAACAATGCCTCCTGGGAGAGATGGCTGCTCAGGAGCTGATGGAGAAGCGGAGGCAGCCCACGGAGCGTTTTGGAGGCAGAAGTTGTCCACGTGTGTGAAGCTCCCTGTACACTGCCTGTTAGCGGGGTGGAGCCAATTCTGCCTGCA
Source organism: Tapirus indicus (assembly GCA_031878705.1). Lineage (NCBI taxonomy): Eukaryota > Metazoa > Chordata > Mammalia > Perissodactyla > Tapiridae > Tapirus > Tapirus indicus. The sequence continues at coordinate 35,043,583 of CM062935.1, forward strand.
TTTGTGCATAATTAAATCAATGATTTGGAATGTCTTTTGCATCTTTTCACTCCTCAAACAAACCTGTTGTTCAAATTCTGGCTCTGATGCTCACTGTGAGACCATCGGCACTTTTCTGTGCCTCGGCCTCATCTGTGACATGGAAATAAGCATGGTACCTGCTTCAGTGTTGTTAGAAAGAGGGGCAGCGCATGGAAAGTTCTGAACACAGTCCTAACCACAGCAAGTGTTCAATAGATGGTAGCTATTATATTACTCTTTAAGAATGTTTTATTTTTTAAATAATGATAACATGTTTACTCTTCCTTCACTGACTGGGACATTCAAGGGCTGACCATGCATGCTGTCTCACAATGTCCTTAAAGCCCTGGCATCCTCAGAGCAAGACAAAAAGTGGGGACAAACTAAGTTAACCCCCAATGGGGCTCTGAAAGTGTGGAGGCCCCTCTCCCTTTCTTTGTGTCTCCGTCTCTGGCCAGAGAGGCAGAGCTCACAGGCAGGACCAAGATGCTGCACGGATGCAGCTGGGTTTTGCACCCAGAGGTGACGGTGGAAACCAAGAGGGGACACTGGAGGGTGTCCAGCCCCTCAAGGACACCCTTTCTGATAAACAGTGGATCAGATGGACCTTTTGTGCACACGGACAGGCTTCCCAGGCTGGAACGGGAACACTCAGAGGGAGACAGCAGTCCTCCACCCAGCTCCTATGACTAATGATAGCTAACATTTATGGAGCACTTGTATGTCCCAGTCTCTGTGTAATAAGCACTTTGAACATGGATTGGCTCATTTAATCTCCACAGCAACGCTAGGAGGTAGGTGTTATTAAAAGCCCCATTTTTGTAATGAGAACACTGAAACTTAGGGAGGTTAAGTGACTTGTCCAATGTCAACCATAACACCAAAGCCAGGATTTAAACCCAGGTCTATATGACACCATTGATCACAATGCCAATCTCCCATCTGAGAGCTGCTCTCCTGGGGCAGGCTACATGCAAACATCTAAGGAACTGTGGATGTCACGGACTCAGATGGAGAGCCCATGAGGTCTTCTCCATGGGCGACCCCCTGGGGAAAGCTACATGTGCTCCCCTACTGTTCACAGAGGAAAAATGAAGGTTGTTACGGACCTTGGGAGCAATTTTCCAGTTGCAAGCAGTGGCTAATGCTGTGAGTAATCCTATTCAGAATTGAGAAAAATAGAACAGTTACTGGAAATAGGGTGAAAAATACTCCCTCTACACTTTAGAACTCCCTCATAAACAATCGTATGACCAAATCCAGGAACAAGCCATGAATATAAGAATGATGATTCAATTTTGTTTATTATCTGTGTTGCACAGGGTGTTATCTTGATGGTCCTGGGGAGAAATGAGCTAGTAAAAATTATATGTGGGCTGATAGAACGCTTTGAATTATCTGCATTGTTTATTTTACCTCCTGATAGATTCTTTCATAAGGTTAAATTAACTGATGTGCATTTCAAGTTCTCAGCTCCCAGCAAGCAACTCACTTATGACTCTCAGAGAATTGGTGCTATCAAGCAGGTCAGAAAGCAGGTGGTTTCACTCTTATCAAAGCATCTCAAATAAGAAGAAAATTTTAGGAATGTGGGGAAAAAGAAAATAACCCAGCTCCTTACTGAATAAGCCCTCTACAGAAAGAACAGTGTATCTCTTTTGGTCCCTCAAGAATGTATGCAGACATTCTAGGGGAAAAAGGTGTGGGGGGTGGGTATTAGAGAATTAAAGTAAAGTAGGTGGTGATGGTGGTGGTGGGGAACAAGTTAAAGCTAGATTGTTCAAATATGTCCAACCTATCTGGACAAAGGCTTGGGTGGGCTCTATTTGCTTGAGAGACTGAGAAGAGTCCTGGGAAGAAGATTTGGGGAAAGCAAGCTTGCTCAAAACACAAGGTCTTCACTCTCAGAAAGAGGGATGGTGCTGGGGCCGGGCTGGTGGTGTAGTGGTTAAGTTCACACACTCCTCTTTGGCGGCCCAAGTTTCGTGGGTTCGGATCCTGGGCGTGGACCAGCACACCATTCATCAAGCCATGCTGTAGTGGCATCCCACATATAAAGTAGAGGAAGATGGGCACGGATGTTAGCCCAGGGCCAGTCTTCCTCAGCAAAAAGAGGAGAATTGGCAACAGATGTTAGCTCAGGGCTAATCTTCCTCACCAAAAAAAAAAAAGAAAGAAAAAGAAAGAGGGATGGTCCTTAGCACAGCCTAGTGCAGGTGGTTCAGATTCACCTCCTGCCTTACTCACGCCCCCAGCCTCCCAAATTCCCTTCTGTGAACTTGTGTCCAAATCCTATAGAAAAGAGGAGGCTCTAAGCAAAACCAGAAAATAGTTTCACTCAAAGCTGTTTGTGGTGGTTGCCAGAGGCAGGGGGTGGGAGGGTGGGAGAAATGGGTCAAAAGGGGGTCAAAAGGTACTAACGTCTAGTTGTAAAATCCAGTTACAAGTCACAGAGATGTAACGAACAACATGGTAATTGCAGTCAATAATACTGTGCTGCATATTTGCAAGTTGCTGAGAGAGTAGATGGATGATAACTAGATATTGTGGTGATCATTTCACAATATATACAAATATGGAATCACCATATTGTACATCTGAAACTAACATCACGTTATATGTCAATTATACCTGAATAAATAAAATTTTAAAAACTTTTAAAGCTATTTGATATCAGGACATAAATTTCATTCCCTTGGCACTCTTCCAACCAGATGAAACATATACAAAAATAGGACAGATATGTGCTTAGGCACCTCTAGGGCTCCGTGTCCTAGCAGGAGACTGTGGGACCCAGAAGAAGTGGTGGCACCCAGGGAAATAACAGAGGTGCCCAGGAGAAAAGCCATGGTATCTGGTGTATACCATGAACAAGTCTGGATTTTGCTTTAAGAGCAATGAAACGTATTTTTATCAGAAGAGAGAATAACCTGGTTTTCAGTTTTTAAAAGATTGCTTGTGTGGAGGACCGATTTTTAGGGAGCCAAGAGAAAAAGTAGGGAGTCAAGCGTGGAGACTGTTGCAATAGTCGAGGCAAGAGAGAGATAATAGTGGCTTTTAGACTGAGGAAGGTGGCAGAGAAGATGGAGAAAATGGATAGATTTGAGACATGTTATGAAGGTAGAGTCACGAAAGCAGCTGATGTTTTGGGTGTCAGGGGTAAGAGAGAGGGAGAAAACAAGAAGGACTCGCTGATTTCTGCTTGTATATCTAGGTAGACAAAGAAAATTTGATGCGGAATAAATTTAGAGAAAAAAATCAGTTCTGTTTTGGATACTTTGAAGTTAAATATGCTGGGAGTTAGGGAGGCAACAGGATAGAGATGATGGGAAATCAAGGAAGGTTGGTGGAGCCATGGAGAAAAGTGTGAGATTCCCTAAGGAGAGAGTAGTAAGTGTGGAGGGAGAGGAGAGAGGACGGCCTGGCCTCAAGCCCTGAGGAACCCACCCTTTAGAGGATGGGTAGAGGAAAATGAACTTGAGAAGAAAACTGAGAAGGGAAACTCAGAGAAGCAGGAGGAAAACCTAACAGGGGTGGTGTACCAGGAGCCAAGAGAAGAGAACCTGGCAGAAGCTAGTGTTCAGTTTTGACTAAGGCTGCTGAGAGGGTGTGTAAGTCAAGAATGAGAAACAGCCCATTGGCTTTGACAACATGGAGGCCACTGGTGAACTTGGTGAGAGGGATATCAGTGGAGGGGTGGAGTCAGCCAGAGTGAGTGGGTTTATGAGAGAGTGAACACATGCATCTAATTTTACTCCTTCTTGAAACCTCACAAAAAGCACAATAAAGTGATTGTCTTTAACATAAACCCATAAGGATGGTGAAAAGAGGAGAGGACAAAACCACCACAAAATTTTGAAAGCTGAAAACCATTTAGGTAACTTGTAACTGATTGAGCAGACTGAAGAAAACTGAATCCTAAGTCAGTAGTGTGGGAACTTAAAACCAACCCAATTTACACCTTCAAAGTCTCAGGAATTTGGTGGCACCTGGAAACTTTAAAAGAGGAAGTAAGGTGAGGGGGCTGGGAATTGGCATTGAAACAAGGAGAATTGGTTGAAAGCAGTTTAAAAAGGTAACCCCACCATACCCTGACTAGTCTTTTAACTGCTCTTCCCCATCCTGGCAGAAGGCTGGATTTATTCTCTGGAAAGAGAACAATGAGTCCCCAGACTGGGGTACCAAGTGGAAAAATTGAGAGACTGTATGCTTACTCGTGCTGAGACTCCCCAAGGCTCTTCCCCTCCTCACCTTCCAGAACACAGACAGGGAGGATTCTCTTGGGAAATGAACCAGTCCAGAGGAAAGATACTTACATCAGGGTTACCCAGGGAAACAGTCAAGCCGGACTGCCCTCCTGTGAAGCTCACCTTTGATAAGCTCCACTTGTGAACAAAGCTTCAAACCAGTTATTTGGTCCCCGCTGTCAAGTATAAGCAGAGAGCAAGTGTTATAAGATATCTGAAGAAAGCCTTAAATATGAAAGAGTTACTTGGAAAAATTAGAGACTATACAAGAGGAAGAAAACTTCAAAAAAATCAGAGAGATTAGAGGAGATATTGCAACCATGAAAAAAGAACAGAATGCAAGTAAAATAGGATCTTCAGAGAACAAACAACAACAACCAAAAGCCCTTGGAAATTAAATATGTGACAGCAGAAATGAAAAACTCAGTAGAAAGGCTAGAAAAATAAAACTGAGGCTAAAAAGCCAAGGGATGGAATATAGGAAAGAAAATATGAGGAAATTAGAGGACCCATCTAGGAGGTCCAATACCCAAGAAAACGTAGTTCCAGAAAGAGATAAGAAAACATAGAGAGGAGGAAATCATCAATGAAACAATTCAAGAAAATTTTCTAGAATTGAACTGTCAAAATGGATGAAGATTGGGCTGGCCCTGTGGCCTAGTGGGTTAAGTTCTGCGCACTCTGCTTCAGCGGCCCAGGTTCGGTTCCCAGGCACGGACCTACACCACTCATCAGTGGCCATTCTGTGACAACGACCCACATACAAAATAGAGGAAGATTGGCACAAATGTTAGCTCAGGGTGGATCTTCCTCAAGAAAAAAAAGGGGAAGATTGGCAACACATGTTATTAGCTCAGGGTGAATCTTCCTCAGAAAAAAAAAAGGATGAAGGTAAACCTATCCCAAAGCACATCATTGTAAAATTTCAGAACACTGAGGACAAAGAATAGCTCCTATAGGCTTCCAAAGAGAAAAACAGGTGACATACAGAGGATTAAGAATCAGAATGTCTTTGGACTTCTCAATCACAACGCTGGAGGCCAGAAGACAGTGGAGCATTGCCTTCAAAATTCTGAAGAAGTTGTTTTCAGCCTAGAGGTTTTTTATTCCCAGCCCAACTATCAATTAAGTAAAAGGTTAGAATAAAAGCAGTTTCACTTGCAAGGTATCAAAAAATTTACCTCCCATACACTTTTCTCAAGAAGTAACTGGAAGATGTGTTCCACAAGACAGGAATGAAGAGTTTGGAGTCAGGACCCGAGAAAGAGATGAAGAGAATCGCCAGGACGATGGTGAAGGGGCCCCTAAGAGGCAGTGCTGCACTAGGACTGGAGGGCAGACTGGAGAAGGTCTGAACATGAAGTCTCTGGAAGAGATTCTTCAAGAGGGTAAAATTGATAGCTAAGTCTAAACATTTTGAGAGGAGAGTTAAATAATGACAGTTTGAAGTTGAACTGGTGATAAGTACATAGAAAACTAAGCAAATGAAAGAAGTTATTCCCAAGGAAAATTAAAAATTATACAAGAAAAAAGGAATCTAGATTTACTACATGGCCCAGCTCTCAATATCACTATATAATCAATAAAGAAAACACTGATTACTGAACTAAGCAAATTACCATGTAGCCATCCAGGAAGGGTAAAGGGGTGGGAAGAAATGCGTGTATGCGTGGGAAGGGGAGAGCAGGAGAATTAAATCCTCATCCTCTCTAAGGGGAAGTCAGTGGATACTACTTCAAACTGAGGGATCGAGAAGTAGCACAATACTAGCATTTTACTTAAAAACACAGAACTAAATGTCAAAAAGAAAAATCAGCTAAAAGAGATATAAGCATTTGTCTCTAATGGGGGAAGCAGAGTGGGAGACTGTTGTTTTTCATAGCAAGTCTTCTAGAACTACTTGACTCTTTAAAATATGTGTGTGACAATAGAAACCAAATAACAAGGGTAAATGGAAAGTGAAGAAGTGATGGTGGCATGTATCCACCAATGTTTTGAGATATTGGTTCTAAATGAGGAATGGAAAAGTGAGTTAGGGTAGCTTGGGTCAAAGGTGGGTTTTTTAAAGATGGGAAATAGAGCACGTTTGGGATGAGAACTGTCTACCTGAGAGGGAGAAACTGATGGCACAGCAGAGAGAGGATTCCATAAAAGCAAAGTCCTTGAGAAGATTAGAGGGATGGGATCCAAAACCCACAGGGTGGGCATGGACTTCGATATGGGAGGAATATCTCATTCACTGAAACAGGAAGGTAGAAAAAGATAGGTGCAGACACAAATAGAATTGTTGAATTTATCATGACTCTGCTTCTCGTCTTGTCAGGCCTCAACAAGATACCCAGAGCAGAATACCATGCAATACACTGGCAATTCTATAAGAAGGAACACGCAGACTATAACCAGGCGTGTTCCTTCAACCCTCCTACCATGTGGGATGCCAAACCGCCTCTGCCTGATGAATGACTCTCCCACAGTGGATGTACTACTTCTTTAGCTCACAAAAACAAGAACATCGACATTAGAAAACAAAAAGACTTCCAGCGGTAATGTGTTGGATTCAATATTCTCGTGGCCCCCCATGCTGCAAAACAACCACATTCCAGATAAAGCACACTTACTGATGCAACATTGGGCTTGTAGGAAATAGGGGAAATTGCCAAGGGACAGCTCCCCAAAAAGGAGCAAACTCTATGTTTAAATTAGAGCCAGAAGCAGTGATCAAGCAGGGAGGAACAACTGCCCCAGGAGCAAATGATGGCAGCTGTGGCATGATCCAGAGACTACCCTCCAACCAGCAGCACAGAGGGAGAGGAACCGTGGACTCTTCCATTAAGCCAGAACTCTGGAAGAGGTCTAAGTGGTTCCAAGCTGGCAGCGTCCCCTGGCTCTTGGCAGAAGCAGATGCAAATCTTCACTGAAGAGAGCACCTCCAATTTAAGGCTGGAAGATTCCCACGGATGAAGATCTAACAAATCTGAGCACACACTCAGAGATCAGCAGGCCCACAAGAGGCAACGCCACCATGAGTGAGAGTCAGCAGACACATTTTAATGCAAAGATCGGAAAAGGAGATAAAAAACCAACGTGTTGCTTTCCCAAGTCTGGCCTTTGGAACACACATACTACTGTCACCTGAGTGCTTACTAAAATGCACATTCCTGGGTCCCACTCCAGACCTACTGAGCTGGGCTCTGAGCCTGGGAATCTGCATTAACACTCATTCCCCACAGAGGGAAAACCAGACACACAGACCCAGCTTTCCTTTCCGATCGTATCCCTATAGATTTCACTGTCCACTCGTTGGGATATAAACACAGCAGACCCATTCATTCAAAGGCTAAAGCAAAACTAAGGCAATAGCGAAACAAGATAGCACCCCCTAGTGCCAGCAAGACATAGGGACTGAGTTGGCTTGGGTGCTGTCTGTCTCCTGTCAGAACACAGCATGGCCCTAGTCTGTCCAGCCTCCGAACCCTGGAGCCATCACTGTGCTGGAATCCTGGTCACATGTCAGTGACTACAAATGCACAAAATACTGTGATTGAAGATGATGGGAAGGGGGGCCGTAATGATAAGTAATACAATAGGTTGATGTAGGCCGTGTCCACCAGGAATTTAGAAGTGCTTAGAGCATCCATCGGTGGGCTGTCGGGAGACTTTTTGCAGGAGGGAACAAGAGGGGCTGGGAGAACTCACTGGAAAGGAAGAAGGAAGAGAGAGTCAGGCAGAGGCTGGGTCCAATGAGCTCGTTTCAAATAGAAGAGCTAATTCTGAGTCCAGCAGAGGCTGATTCTTATTTACTTGGCCCAAACCCCACAGCCCTTATCTTAGAGAGAAAATTGGACAAAAAAAATGAAAAAAGAGCAAAGATGCAAATAAAAGATAGTAGTGCTTTGAAGTTTTGTAGTTTAAGGAGGATGGGACAGGCTAAGAGGGAAATGGAAAATGCCTTGTGAGAAAATAGGCCATGACAACAATAGCCAATCAAAGTTGACTGGCTGCTATGGGCCACACAGGGTCGAGTGTTACAACAGTCCTGTCAGGTGGGCATTACTGCTATTATTTTCCAGATGAGAAAACTGAGCTCAGAGAGTTTGAGTAACTTGTTTGACATTACACAGCAATAAATTATGGAGCCAAACTCAAACCCAGGACTGCTTGACTCCGTAGGCCACGTACTTAAGATTCTTTTCTGATTTGATTAAGTAGGTGATTTAATTTCACAGTTCAAGATTTAGAAAAGCTATGACAGTGAAAATTCCTTCTCTTACCGTTGCTGCCAGACACCCAGTCCCCTCCTCCTAGACACCCAGCATCATTAGATTATATGTGATATTCCAGAGATATTTTATGAATTTTATTTTGCTACCCAAGTGCAAGCAGATTATACACACCGTTCGGAACCTCACACTTAGGAAGATGTCCTGCAGATGGCTCCAGTCAATACACAAAAGAGCTTCCTTGTTCTGTTTCGCGGCTGCAGGAATTCACTGTTGTGTGGGTGTCATGATCCCGTTTACCAGTCCCCTGTCAATAGACTTAACCGCGTTTCCTTTCTCCGAGGAGGTAGCCGATGCGCTTTACTCTGAGCAAACCCTACTTGCTCCAGAGGGACCTTGAGATTCTCCTATGACAATTGGGCTCCTCTGAGCTGCAAGACACAGCAACACTCTCGGGTCACCTTGACCAGTGGGAGTTTACTGTGAAGACAGGAAAGAAAGGAAACTGAAACCCGCTGGAGAAAGGCAGGAGGCAGAGCAGCTCAGCCCGGCACCAGGTACCTCAGCCCCCGACCTGCTTGGAGGTGCACCCTGAGCTACCCTCACTGTCTGCACCTCTGTCAGTTATTGGGCTCCCTCTGGGGCACCTGAGTCCAAACGTCTGCACAGGAAAGGGGCAGGGCCTCCAGCACCTGCCCCCCTACCCCCATCCCCGGGCAGGCTTAGGGAGCTGCTGGCTGGTCAGCTGCCCCGGGAGTAGCGTCCACCCCTAGTCCCACCGGGTGTAGCCAAGGTGGCGGGGTCGAGTGGGAGAATGTGGGAGGGCCTCTGCATATGGGCCCATTTCCTCAGCAGGGACTTGAGCCCCTTGCTCGGAGCAAAATAGACTCTGGTAGAACCTTCTGCTCAGGGAGGAGTGGGCCAGAATTCCTGCCAAGCAAGTGAGGCTAGAGTGATAGAGTCCCTCTGAAAGTCGCCTTGTCTTTAGACCCAGGCTGATTTAGTCTGGGGAAAAAATTAGCACCTGGAACCACTTATAAGGCTTTCTAGCTTAAAAAATAATTTCACGTACCTCAGCTCACCGGTCTCCTGAAGTCGGCATTATCAGTAGCACTTCCATTTTTCAGACAAGAAAACTGAGGCTTAGAGAGGCTACATGGATTGCCCAGGATCACACAGCGGTAAGCAAACGAGCTGGGACTCAAACCCAGGTCTTCTGACTCCAGTGTGCACCTCCTGAGTCCTCATCACTAAAAGCCTTTGTTGCCAGTTCCCCTCCCCCCGCCCAGCTCCCAAACGTTGATGCTCCTGAAGTTTCTCTCAGGCCCTCCATTTCTCTCCCTCTCTGTACTCCCTCTGGTTGTTCTCATTTACTTCCTTGCCTTGGTCTAATTCCAAAAGGTTGACAGCCCCTGGTTTCTCTCTCCAGCCCAGACCTTTCTCCTGAGTTCCATCCCCATGTATCAGATATCCTTCTGGACACCTCCATGTGACTGCCAAGTCACCTCAAGTGCAGCGTTTGTAAAACGAGACTCCCCGTCTTTCTCCTGACACTCCTTCTCTGTGTTCACTCTCTCAGTAGCAGTAGCTTCCACTTCTTAAGCACAGACCATGTGCCAGTCACTTTAAACTGGCAAGATGGGGGGTATTATCATCCCATTTTACAGATGAAGAAACCAGTTCAGAGATGTTAACTTACTTGCACGAGACCACGGCACTAAGTAGTGGACTGAGGCAGGATTCAAACTGAGCTCTATTCTGCATGGCTCCCACGCTCCTAGGTTCTCTGGGAACTGTAGGGCCATGGCTCTCCACTCTGTTGAACAAGCCAGAAGTCATGAGTCATCCTTCCCCCCATTCCACCCCCTCACCCTCACAGCTGCTCCACAGCCAAGTCAATCAAATCTGCCTCCTAGATGGTTCTCAGGTCGTACCTTCTCTCCCTTCCTATCGCCACTCCCTTAGTTCAACACCTATATTATTTCTCCCACATTACTGAACTAGCTTCCTGACTAGTTTTTTTTGTCTCTGGCAACAGCCCCACTTCAAATCCTCTCTCCCTGTGAATGAGCTTTCCAAAATATACCTGATCATTGCACTCCACTGATTAAGAGCTTCCACAGGCTTCCTATGACCTTGAGGATGAAATCCCAACTCCCTGTTCCTGCCACTGCCTGTCCATCCAGGTGATCTCTTGCTGGGTCTCTGCAAATGCCCGAGGCCCAATTAATAAAGATGGGCTCGTCTCTCGGAGGTTTCCACTAGCTGAGCCAATATGCACACACTCTCATTGCACACTGCGCTGATCCAGGCCAGCTATACTGTATTCCAGTGAACTACAGAATTATGCCTGGGTGAGAGCCATTCATGTGCAAAAAGAGAGAGGCTGAATTATGCAGGAACTATTGACAAGTCTACAGTAATCCATCATGCTATTGTTTACCCAATAAATTGTGTTCGTATTGTCTTTGGTACCATGTAATTTGGTTTTATGACAGTGTAGACAATTAAACCCAAGATGGCGGGATGCAAGTGTTACTCAATGATTCATTACTCCACACCTCACAGAGAAGTGCACTTAATAAACTTTCCAAAACTGTTCAACAGAGAGAGCGTAACTTGTGCTCTGCAGACAAAGGATTTTGTTGGATGCACATTAGCATATTAAAGGCTCGGAGAAAACGAGCAATGCAGAAAGGAGAGCGATTTCGCTTTTAGGAATTATGTTCACAGTTTTCTCTCTGCACATCTATCTAGTAACATCTTCTGAGAGCGTTTTCCCTCCACAGATGTTTGAGGAAGCACTGGAATAGAGTGCAGAGGCCATAAAGGCTTCTGGAATTTCACCTACTCTGATGTCATGATGCAAGCGCAGACCTGCCACTCTGCCTGGAGCAGCTCTGGTTAACTCCCGCCGGTGTGTGAAGATTTGGTTCAGGTGTCACTTCCTCCTGGAAGCCATCAGACAGACAGACAGACACACACATGCACATTTGTGACATGTAATCGTATATGATCCCATAATACCCCTCACTCATAATACCTCTCTGTATTTTCTATTGGTTGATAGAAAATTCAGCTCAGACTGGCTAGAGTCGAAGAATTCATAGGCTCAGACATTGGAAGCATCTGCTGCAGCAGCCCCGGCCCCACTCCCTCCCAGGGCCACGTTCAGCAGGAAAGCAGACACCTGGCTCCCTCAGCAGGCGCCTCTCATTGGTCACTGTAGCTGAGAAAATGGGTGCAGGACTGTTAATACCTGTGGCCTAGACCACGGGTGCCACCTCTGACGCTGGGAGGAGGCAGCCTCTCAGGTAGGGTATGGTTCCCGAGAGAAAAGCTGAGAAGATGGATACAGGATGGCCCAAACTATAGCCCAGAGCAAACGCAGCCCAAGTCCTCAGTTTGCTTCCCTAGCTCCCCAGGCCAGCTGTGAACTCCCTGAGGGTGGACCGGGTCACTGACCTCCACAACCAGCCCCTAGCACCTTGCCTGGCATACCTTACTTTGAACAAATGATAAATGGGGACACAAAATGTTCAAGGCAAGACTTCTACCTTGAAGAAGTTTATGGGCTAGTCCAAGAGTTAGTATTTATACAGTAAAAATCAATTAAACATACAAGGTGACATGACGTAAGTGCCAAATGAGTGATTGGGGTATTGTCAAAGGAATTCAAAGAAGGGGCAGTTGAGGAAGGGGGCCAAGGAATCCTGCAGCCGCATCCTACTTCACCAGCCTCCACACCTCAGGAGGAGTGGAAGGAGCCAAGCAAGCCACCCCACCATGGGGACTGCATCCAGGGGCTGGCTCGCGCCTGCTGAACTCCTGGGAACCGGGCCTGGCCAATCCCTGAGACCCTAGGCCTTTCTCTCCCTCTGCCTACCCCTCCCTCCCTTCCCTCCCAACCCCTGAGCAGCTGGGGCCTTACCTCCCTCTGCCCAGCCCTCCCTGTGACTCCCTGGATCCACATCCCAGCCTGACACAGGCCAACTCTTCCTCACTCACTTTTGCTGCTGGTTTTTAATAACCTTTTTGTTTTTCTAAGCGAGCGTTTGCCTGCAGTTAAAGTCAGTCAAGTCCTGCCCTTCGACGCAGGCTGGTGGCAGCAGTAATAACACCTCTGCCGGGAGAACACCCAGCTGGGCCTGCCGATCCCCCAGACTAAGAACTGCAGACACTGTTGGGAGGTTTTCCTCACCCGGTAGGCCACTTCCTCCGCCTCTGATTTTGCCATTGGAATTTGAACAAGTGTGGTTTTAAGGGGAAGCCTGCAACTTGTAGGATTTAAACAACAAACCCTGCTGGGCAGAGCTTGGCAGAAGGGAGGAGGGAGAACTGGCGGTGAGCGAGTTCTCACAGCCCCCTGAAGACCCTCGGTGGCTCCGCATCACCCACAGGACAAAACTCAGACTGTAATGACCGCCACAGCCTCTCTGTGACCTCCAGGCTCATCTCCCAGCACAACCTGACTTGCCCTTTACCTTCCAGCACCTCAGAACTGCTCCTGGCTCCCACATATACCATTCCAGGCCCTTGCTCATGCGGTTCCCTCCACCTGATGCCTTCCACCTCCTGTTTGCCTGGTTAACTGTTGTCCTTTAAGCCTCAGCTCTGCTGTCACGTCTTCCAGGAAGCTTTCCCTGATCTCTCTGCCCACTGAAGAGTAAGTGCTCCTGTAATACACTGTATGCATCTCTATTCCTATGAGCTAACTGAGGGTAGGAAATATCCATCCCTAGCATTAATGCAGAGTCTGGCATATTGTGGACATTCAACACAATTTTTGAATGACAATGAATGAATGCATTTGTACACAAATGAGTGTTTGCCTCTGGCACCCCAACCTCCTGTGAATGCTTTTCCTTCTGGGTGTCTGTTCCACATTTTCACTGCTGATTTTCTTTCCTTCCTTCCTTCCTTTCTCTTCCCTTCCTCCCTCCCTTTCTTCCTCCTTTCTTTTTCTTTCCCTCCCCTACCCTAGCTGCCATCAAAATCTTCCAGTAGGAGGGCTTCCATAAACTCATCCTCACTAAGTATAAATGACTAATAAGACACAATATGTCTCCACCCACCATTGCCACCACCAGTGGGGATTTTTTTAAAACACAATGCACAGCCTTAAAGCTAAAGAAATAAAACTATGATATTGGGGTTCAGGCATCGGCTGGGAGTGATCATCTTGGATCCATAAGGCCCTGCTGGCCCCTCCTCTGCTCACTCCCTCCACTTCTCCAGTGCTGGGGGACAGAGCAATGGGTGTGCGAGGACCAGGGAGGTGCTATAACCCAGCAGAAAAGTCATGAATGAAGGAACGCTGCACATGGTGGGTCTTAGTGGTTGGGTGCTTGAACCCCAGATCAGACTCTGGATTGCAATCCCAGATTCACTGTTGTGTGACCTTGGACGGATCACTTAACTTCTCTAAGGGCAAGTATAAATGCTTATCTCATAGGGATAGTCAGGATTAAATGTAATCCCTATACAGCACTTAGCACACTGCTTGACTCACAGACAGTACTTGCCAAATATTAAATATTGTACCAGTTAGCCATTGTGACATAACAAATTACCCCAAAACTCAGTGGCTTAAAACAATAACAGTAATTTATTATTGCCTCATGGATCTGGGGTTTCTCCCTCAGGGTCTTTCACGCAGTTACACTCAGATGGTGAGTGGGGCCAGAACCACCTGAAGATTCACTCCTGAGTCTGGCACCTGGGCTGAGAAGACTCAAATAACCAATGGCCACATAGCCGGGCTCCTCGAGCATCATTCTCTATCCCTATGTCATTGTGCTATATGGACTCTCCAGCATGGTGGCTTCAAGTAGCCAGATTTCTTACATGGAGGCTCAAGGCTCCAAAGAAAGTGGAGAGAAGAGAGATAGAGAGATAGAGAGATAGAGATAGGGATAGAGACAGGGATAGGGAGAGAGAGAGAGAGAGATCTCTTATGACCGAGCATCAGAAGTCTCAGAGCATCACTTCCTCCCTACCCTTTTGGTCAAGACAGTCACAAAAGCTCATCCACGTTCAAGGGGAGGGAACATAGACTCCATCTCTTGATGGGGGAGTGGCAAGGGTCTAAAAGAATTTGTGGAGTAGAAAAGATTATGACCATTTTGGGAAAATACAATCTGACACAGTATTATTTGTTACCATTTACTGAGCACCTGCCATATGCAGGTGTGACTGCATGTGACTGCATTGTGACTTCCATGTATTATACTGAAACATCTGAAAGCACCGGATTGGCTGATTAGATTGTAGGTTTAGGAGCTGAGCATGGAAATATACATAATATGGGGGATCTGAAAGAATCACAGAAAGTAGAATCCTTTTCCTCGGAAAGGGAGAATAGGGATAGTTGTTCATTATCAAATATACAAGAGTTACACACAACCCATAACTCAAATTGCATTCAATTACTCAAAGCAAAGCTTAGCAAATTTTGTTTAAACTGATTACTTGAGAAAATTAAACTAATTTATCTGTACCGGCTGAAAAATGATTTGCTGTATTTCTAACAAATAGCATCTTTGAGGCTCTGGCAGCCTCCCTTTGTTAAACCAGGTGATGTTGGAGTGCGTGAGTCTGATTTTGCCCTTACTCATGAGCTCCTTTAACCTTCCCACAGGCCCAGATGGCCCAAAGGAAGAAGGAGCATCCAACCACCCCCATGTTGCCTTACACATGGACAGAGTAGATGGCTGTGTTTACGGGCATGAAAACAATTGGTTAGCCACTGGGCCTGAGATTTCCTCCATTTCTGACATTCCCAAAGGTCTTCTTAAGAAGCATGTTTATCTAAGCCAAGGAAGAGGTTATCTGGTAAGGAAACATTTCAGCTAGCTAGCATATCAAAATCCATGACTATGTATTGCTACCTATCAGAATGCGGTCCCTGAGGGTGTGGGTGACAGAAAGGAAAGAGTCTAAGGCTGGTAGGATGGTGTGGAGCCTGGGATGTTGCATAACTGTAGTGAGCATCTGGGAGTCAGAGCCCTGAAGGAGGTGTCCTGGATCCAAGAACAAACTTCATCTTTCACGGTGAACCCTATACGTGGTGATCAGTCTCAAAGGGATGTGTATCAGTTGGTGGCCAGACAGGAAAGCAGAAACCCGCATGAGTTGTTCTAACAGAAAATTTAAAACAGGTATTAGAAGGCTGAAAATTTCAAAAGAAGAACTGAGGTTACACAGAGATAGTAAATACAGGAAGCAGCTATCCCCCCTAAGGTTAGGAGAACAAAGTTTGGAGTTGTCAGAAATTAAGTGCTTAGAAGTGGAGCCCCATAAAGCTGGAAGAACAAGCCTCTAAGAAGGAGACACCACCCAGCTGGTGCTGGTGCCTCTGAGGAGGAGTGCTGAAAGAAGTTGGAGACCAGAAATTGCAACTGCCATGGGAAAGGGCCAGGAGAAAGGCTAACAGGAATGGTGAGCAAACAGAAACAAAGTCCCTTCCTCATCCTCCAGTCTTCAGTCTCCCTCTCGTGCTCCCTAGAGGCAGAACCTAACAAACAGACAAAAAAGAAAGAGTTTGCAGAGTACCCACCCCAGCATCACAGAGCAGAGTATGGAAGAGCATTGGAGCTGAGAGACCACAGATTAATAACCGGCACAAGCTGTGTTTCAGGATATGCAGGAACCAGCTGTGAGAGCCTCCTGCAATGCAATGTGACAACTCTTCAGGCGAGTAATTCAGTTGATAACCCATCTGGTTTCCCTTTGTGCTTTGATTTCATCTATAGATGTAATCATCTATAGACGAAATAATTTCTACTGGACTGTCTTTAAATTCACAGACTTCTTCCTCCTTCCTCTCCATTTTGCTGTTAAGCCAATCAGTGAATTTATTTACTTCAAATATTGTATTTTTCAGTCCTATGATTTCCATTTGGTTCTTTTTATTGTTTCTATTTCTCTGCTGAGATTTCCTATCTTATAAATCATTACAAGCATATTTTCATTTATGTCATTGAGCATAGTGTAATAAATGCTGTAAAAGCCTTGTCTGCTCATTCCAACATCTGGGGCAACTCTGGGTCAGCCTCCACTGATGATCTTGTGTCTTGAGAATGGCATACATTTTCCTATTTCTTAGCGTGGTAAGTGATTTTGGATTATATCCTGGGCATTGTGAATGCTACATTGTGGAGATTCTAGATTCCACTATGTTCCTTCAATCAGTGTCAATTTTGTTTTAGCAGGAAAATAAACTTGGTTGGATTCAAACCGCAAACTCTGTCTCTTGGGCTGCAGCTGAAATTTCAGTTCCATTCTCATACCCTTCACTGAGCTGCTTGAAATTTGGGCTGTCTTGCTCTCTCCATTCCTGGATTTCCTCCCCTTCCTCACTTTCCAGGGATTGTTGTTGCCCTGAACTATATCATCTGTTTCTTCAGGACAGAAAGACTTCAGGTTCTATTGGCATTTTAGCCACCTTGCATGGGGCAGACTGAGGCCTCAGTCTAGAAGCCATAAAAACCGAAAACTCACCCCATGCCACTCCTGTCTTCCAAGTATTGATTCCCTTCCAGTTCCACCAGGTAATTGTTTTGGTACTTTGTCCAAAGTTTATAGGTGCGATTTGTGGAAGGCTTGGTCTGATAAGAGCTTACTCAACCATTATCAGAAGCAGAACTAAAAGTAGTCACTTTTGTTTCGTGTATTATTTTTTTCATTGAGGTCACATTGGTTTATAACATTGTATAAATTTCAGGTGGACATCATTATATTTTGATTTCTGTATAGACTACATCATGTTAACCACCAAAAGTCTAGTTGCCAAATATCCCCCTTTACCCCTTTCACCCTCCCCTCACCCCTCTTTCACCTTCCCCACCCCCCTTCCCTCCGGGTAACCACCACTCTGTTCTCTGTATCTATGTGTTTGCTTGTTTATCTTCCACATATGAGTGAAATCATATGATATTTGTCTTTCTCTGTCTGACTTATTTTGCTTAGCATAATACCCTCAAGGTTCATCCACGTTGTTGCAAATGATAAAATTTCATTTTCTTTATGGCTGGGCAGTATTTTATTATATATACATACCACATCTTCTTTATTCATTTCTCTGTTGATGGGCACTTAAGTTGTTCCCAAGTCTTGGCTATTGTGAATAATATTGCGATGAACATAGGGGTGCATACATCTTTTCGAATGTTTTTGTGTTCTTTGGATAAATACCCAGAAATGGGATAGCTAGATCATATGGTAGTTCTATCTTTAATTTTTTTGAGGAATCTCCATACTGTTTTCCATAGTGGCTGCACCAGTTTACATTCCCACCAGCAGTGCACGAAAGTTCCCTTTTCTCCACATCCTCTCCAACACTTGTTGTTTCTTATCTTTTTAATAATAGCCATTCTGATGGCTGTGAGGTGATATCTCATTGTGGTTTTTATTTGTATTTCCGTAATAATTTGTGACATTGAATATCTTTTCATGTGCCTATTGGCCATCTGTATGTCTTCTCTGAAAAAATGTTCAGATTCTCTGCCCATTTTTAATTGGATTGTTTGTCTTTTTGTTGTTAAGTTGTATGAGTTCTTTATATATATCGGGTACTAACCCCTTATCAGATATATTATTACAAGTAGTCATCTTTAGCCAGAGTTGGTTTTTTTTTTCTTTTTGTGAGGAAGACCAGCCCTGAGCTAACATCCGTTGCCAATCCTCCTCTTTTTTGCTGAGGAAGATTGGTCCTGGACTAACATCCATGCCTGTCTTCCTCTACTTTATATGGGATGCTGCCACAGCATGGCTGACAAGCGGTGTGTCAATCCGAGCCTGGGATCCAAACCTGAGAACCCTGGGCTGCCAAAGTGGAGTGTGTGAACTTAACCGCTACACCACCGGGCCAGCCACCAGAGTTCTTTTATGATTCTCTCTCTAGCACCTTTCTTACTTGGTGCTTGCTGCTTTTGTCTTCATCTTACTGGGTATATTCTATTTGTGCTATTATAAGATGCTTAAATCGTCTCCAGAAGCAAGTAGTGTATAGATAATTTGTAAAGAAATGGATAGATGGATTAAAAAAATAAACTCTGCTGTCTTGAGGAGAAAGCTACACATATTCAAAATAGGTTCTCTTTCCAGGCCAATAGTTCCGTGATTTGGGCACAGACAGGGAGGCTGACTCTGAGTGGAGGGGAGAATAGTGGCACAAGATGAAGAGAGATCATTTCAACTCCAGGCCTAGAAAGTGCCAACTGAAATACTCTTTGTGAACAAAGAAAAAAAATGTAGCTTTTATCTTGCTAAGGCATCAGGCTATTCCATCCCCTTCTACTAGTTCATCTGAGGGAACTTCTTGCCAGTTCTGTGAAGTCCTAATGAAACTGTCAACCATCGTGCAGTAGCCTCTCTCTACAGAGATGGCCACGTCAGAGCTTCCCATCTCTTAGCCAAAGAGGTTGGTTCAGGGGTGGAATATGACCTGAGTTGTCTTTGGGGTTTATGGCTATGTGGACACTGATGAGACTGGTTGCTGAGCTGAGAAGAAGGGAGCATGGGAGACAGAGGGGGCCAGGAGACATCTTGTCCACCATATGAGGAAAGTTTGTTGAATGAAGTGAAAGATAAATAGCAGAGCTGAGAGATAGAGAAGCAGCCCTATATC
The DNA here is from genome assembly GCA_031878705.1 of Tapirus indicus. Classification (NCBI taxonomy): domain Eukaryota; kingdom Metazoa; phylum Chordata; class Mammalia; order Perissodactyla; family Tapiridae; genus Tapirus; species Tapirus indicus. Next base: position 35,062,701 of record CM062935.1, read on the forward strand.
CAGCCATGTCTGAAATAAAATCCACCTCTGGACTTCCCAGTTATATGAACCAATGGATTCTCTTTTAGCTCAAGCTAGTCTGAGTTGGGTTTCTGTCACTTCTAACCACATGGGTCCTGACTAACACTGAGAGCAATATACAACAGATTCAAGCACTAGAATTTGTGGGACTCAAGATACATTAGATTCTCTGTAAACTATGCAGCTCTTCTAACAACATTTTATGATTTAATGCATTCCTATCAATTTCAAAGTGCCTAAAAACCTATATAACTTAAATGTTATCTCTTCCAGTCATCTCAGTTCACAAACATCATGGCCAAGCACAATTTAAGGAGTAGTCTCATTTCCTTCTTTGAATGCCTATAGCATTTCTTAAATGCAGGCCCACTTTTTTATTGTTAACTCAGGATTCAGTCTAAATAAAATTAATGAAAGAGAACAATGGTTTCTAGCACCTCATATTTGATAATTATTTAAAATATGTCCCTTATATGAATATTCATTTAGCTACAATAAGGAGAGTGGGCTTCTTTAATTCCTAGGAAAGGAGGTTCCAAGGTTAACATTTATCTAACATTAACCTCTTTGTTAAGAGAGTAAGATTTAGTATGGTACAAACAGAACAAATCTTTATTTTATTTTTTTGGTGAGGAAGATTCTCCTTGAGTTAACATCTGTGCTAGTCTTCCTCTATTTTGTATGTGGGACGCCACCACAGCATGGCTTGATGAGTGGTGTGTAGGTCCACACCCAGGCTCTGAACCTGCGAACTCTGGGCTGCCCAGGCAGAGCACACAAACCCAACCACTTCGCCGCCAGGCCAGCCCCAAACAGAACAAATCTTGATTCCTTCTCACCACTGCTTCTGTAAGCAACTGCTATCAAGTTGTTTTTCTCTGTCCTTGGATGAATTCTAAGAAAAGTCCCATAGCTTTTCCAGTCTCTCTATGTATTAATGGATAGTCTCTTTTTTCAGGTATTGGAAAGTCCAGTTCAATCTACTATCAAAGATACAGGCCCACACCCAATTTAAAACTCAGGCATGACTCAGGCTAAGAAACTGAAAATAGGGAAGGAGGAGTATAGTGGACTTCTCCCCAATTCCTCACCTTGCTCAAATACTGTTCTGGCCCCTCCGGACTTGGAGCAAGGAGAGGGGACAGGTAGAAGGCAGAAAGCTCCAATACAGTACTTCATCAATACAAGAAATTTCTGGAACCAGCGCCCTGGGTGTGGCCTGCCCAAATGCTGACTCTCTCCCATGTGGAGCTTGTGCAGGTTCCATGGAGATCCCCCTGCGAGGGAACATTAGACAAGGTGATGCTCAAGCTGCTCACTTATAACTGCCCCCCAGCCCCTGGCTTGTGACATCTGCCCCACCCTGAGTCACTCTGCTGAGGCCACCTTGCCTTGCAGATGGTCCTATGGGGTGGAGTCCCTTTCAAGGTACCTCAGCACAAGCTCTCTTCTGTGGGGTCCTCATGCAGCCGTGGGAAACACCCTCCTGAGCCCTGTACTTGTGACTGCGGCTCACCACCATGGACCCCTCTCCTCGTCCTGCCACCATAGGCCACTCCAACCAGGCTCTGCCTTTATGGCTTGAAATGTGGCCCTTTGTCCCTCCAGCTCTCTGTGGGGCATTGTGGAGACTCAGAGTTTCACTAGGATTATTGTAGGGATAGGTGTGGGGACAGTCAGGGGCATAAGGGGAGAAGCACCTGCCTCATTCCTCAACAGCTCACTCTAAACAACTCTCCGCCTGGCTCCCGCTGTGTCCCCCAGCCTCTTCTTAAGTAGTCTCCAGGTAGATGACAACCTAAAGTCCTCAAAACTGATTTTATAATTTCTTAATGAGATTAATCCTGCATAGATAAGCAGCTACCTATTTTTCTTTCCCTTTGGGGTCTTTGCTGAAACTCTGAAGCAACAGAAGTTGCATCCAACACCCTGGTACCTATGATTCACAACAGGTTCTCAAAGTTTCCTCTGCTCCATGGTAACACCCTGAGAGACTGACAGACCAAGCATTGTCAAGATCATCCTCCCATGGTACAGATGAGGGAAGTGGAAACGCCAGTTACAAACTCTTTCTCCTGCCAGAGCTTCTGTGTTATTAGCTTCCTAAGGCTACCGGAACCACGTGCCACAAACTGGGTGCTGAAACAAACGAAATGGACCCCCATAGTTCTGGAGGCTGGAAGTCTGAAGTCAAGGTGTCAGCGGGGTTGGCTCCTCTGAGGGCGAATCTGTGCCACACCTCTCTCCCAGCTTCTGGTGACAGTCAGAAATCCTTGGTTTCCTTGGTTTATAGAGCATCACTCCATCATTAGGGTGGATGGAAATCTGATGTACAAAGGCCTCTTTAAAAATCTCTTTAGGATCCCACTCTGAGGTCTGCCAGCTTCATGACATCTATTTTCTTTTTTCTTTTTTTTCTTTTTTTTTTTTTTTTTGCTGAGGAAGACTGTCCTGAGCTAACATCCATTACCAATATTCCTCTTTTTTTGCTTGAGGGAGATTAGCCCTGAGCTAACGTCTTTGCCAGTCTTCCTCTACTTTATATGTGGGTCACCACCACAGCGCGGCTGGTGAGTGGAGTAGGTGTGCATCTGGGATTTGAACCCACAAATCTGGGTCACTGAAGCAGAGCACGCCGAATTTCAGCCACTCGGCCACAGGGCTGGGCCCCATGACATCTATTTTAAAACACTGGTTACAATTCAGACCCGTCCTCCCATGCCTGCACCTTTATTGAAGGTGGAAAGACCAGAGAAGGGCGATGTCGCTGCCTTCACCTACCAGGAGCGATGGCTCACATGAAAAAGAGAAGTGGGTTTTCTCTCCACGTTAGTCAACACGGACAAGAGTCAGGTGATTTTCCTGCACTCTACACTGTCTTGTTCTGAGGGAGGATCTGACTTAACCAAACACAAAACCTAACAGGTATTTCTTCCAAGAGAATCAGTGGAGAGGAACTGAAGTGACACTTTTTTTAAAAGAAATGTAATATTTAAGGAGTTTTCTATTCCCCCTCACCCCCGTTGGGTAAGGGAGCCCTTAATATTTCCATCAACTTTGACACGTGTGAATCACAGCCCTTTCGTTTCTATAAAAGCATCGTGATTCATCACGAACCCTGCCAGCTGTGGGCTGCACATGATCCTTCTGACGGTGCCGGCTTTCCCCAGGGAAGAACTCTGGGAACACTCCACCCCCGGCTGCGTGTTGTTATGAGCCAGCCCTCTGTTTACTTCTTTTCAGAGATGGGGGACGGACTAGGACAACCTGAACGCCAGCTCTGAGCTGGTGGCGTATTTAGAGGGCTCTGCAGAAGGGCCACTCTTCCATCACATGAATCAGGCCACTTTGGCTGAGAAAGCCAACGGCATTTATTTTTTTATTTTAAATTTTGTGCATGAAGAAAAAATTTATTATTTTTTGAATAAACTTTACTGAAGTATAATTTACATACAATGAACAACACCCATTTTATGTATGCAGTTTGTTTTGATAAATGGATGTACCCATGCAACCTCCACCCTAATCAAGATACAGAACATTTCGACCATCCCAAAAAGTTCCTTCATGCCCACGTGTAGTCAATCTCTCCCATTCCCTCCCCACACAACCACTGAGCTGCTTTCTATCACTATAGATTATTTTGGTTATTGTAGAATTTCATGTAAGTGAAATCACACAGCATATATTCTTTTTGTGTCTGGCTTCTTTAGCTCAATGCAACGTTTTTGAGACTCACTAATGTTATCGTATGTACCAGTAGTTTATTTTACTGGCTGAGTAGCACTCCATTGTATGGATATATCACAATTGGCTTATCTACTCACCTGCTGATAGGTGTTTGGGTTGTTTCCAGGGTTGGGCGGTCACAAATAAAACTGCTCTGAACATTAATGTACAAGTCTTTGTGTGGAAATAGGCATTTATTTCTCTTGCACACATACCTAGAAGTAGAGCAAACTGCATTTTTAAGAATTTATCAAATGTGATGATGCAGACCATGACCAGGAAGTTGGGGGAAATGTGATTATTAGAGGTGATTAGGAAAGAAAATCATATTATAATACAGTGAAAATCCAAATGGTGTGGGTTCCTGTGGCATGGGCGACACGGCAGCGGGTACGGAGTGTCCTGGGGTACAGGGATTTAACAAGTCCTTTCTCTTATCCAGTCGGTATGAGCTTGGACAAGCCCCTTACCTTCTGGAACCACTACAAAGTGAAAGTAGTAATATCTGATTCTTACTTCACTGAGCTTTAAGATCATGTCTTGGAAAATGTTTGAGTCCTTGAAGGGAACTTTAGCTATAAAAGCCAAGGTGGCCCTACACTGTATTTACAGATATGGACTGAGTGCAGGAGGGCAGGTACAGACAGAATATGCTGGGTACTACTGGGGAAATATAATTAAAAACAAAATCTTCTCCCAAACCGGAAATCCTCTGCAAAAAGGTAGTAGAGAATAAAATCAGTTTTATTATAGAATAAGCCTTAAACCAGAATGTGATGCACAGCACAGGCAATGCACTAAGAATGGCAGAGACAGAAAGAAATCTCACCCTCATAAGAGCCAAGCGGATATCACCCATTCCATCCACGTTCTCAAGATAAACCATCACTAGTCCTCAAGTAGGGGAATTGATGGCACCACTGGCCACACATAGTTCATTCTCACCTTACCTGGCAATCAGGGTGACCATCTGTGTTAGTTAATTGGCTTTGTCCTGAGGAAAAACAAACTTCTATTTCATGACAGGAGGTCATTTTGCAGCTCGGAGGGAGGCACCCCCTGAAGTTAGGCTCCTACCCTCCCACCTAAGCTGGGAGACAGGGCTGCCATCTCCCCTGATGTTTACATTTCAAAGAGATGGCTCCCAGAGCCCCAGGAAGTCATTCCTGGGTCAAAAAGCTGATAAAATGCCGACCTAATCTTCAAAAGGATTTATGTATCTTTCAAAGAGGGGAGAAAGTACTTACAATGACAAGTTTCCTAAAGTCAATGCTCAAAGAAAAAGAAGAGAAGGGAAATCCCTTCCTTATTTTCAACGGGGAAAAGTAAACCTCTTGTTTTTAATTTATGTGTGTCCTGACAGTACATAATGAACGTTCCTTAAAATGATGCACATAAAAGAAATCATTTTTGGTTCCAGCTCCCAATCTGGAGCCTGAGGCTTTGGGGCGAGCAAAGGTGAGGGATGGACCCAAAGCCTCCAACCCCCGGCAACCTGCAGCTCACGGGATGGACTCTGTGCTCAGCGTGTCTCTTCAGTCCAACCCTTCCCACCTCCAACTCATTCTTATTCATGAAGTAGCTGCTCCTAAGAAACTCACTGCTATAGCTCGAGGCTTTGATTTTGGTTGCGTCCCTGCAATCCTTCAGAAGCCCCAGCAAAGTCCCTAAATGACCCCTCACTGTGGAGGCACCCGGGGTCAAGGACGACACAGATTCACACACTGGCCGGACGCTATTTTGGTTCCATGAGCCAACCTCTGTGCCAGTCACAGAGAAACTCCTTAGATCCAAACCTGGCCATGACCTGCGCCCTCTTTTCTGAGCTGATCCCCTCGTTGTTCTGTCTGAAAAGAGACATCTGTAAGCTGCCCGATCCAAGTACCGCAGTTTCTTTCTCTCTAAAATGCTACCAACTTCTAAATGTTTTTAACTGAAATTGGGTGGCTTCCCTTTCTAATTAACTCAAATGGCCTCTTCCCCGGTGGTGGCAGCTATAATTATGCCTCACTTAACTCCAAGAGAACTGTTTAAAAGTGGGGGATGTACAAGGTGACCTTTTTGTCACCCCTTGTTTATCTGGGCTTGGTTTCTGGGGGTGAGGACATTGCTCGACAGATATTTTAGCCCACTGGTTCAGAGGGATGCACTGTGACATACACGTGTTGTCCCTTTCATTTCAGCCCTGCAGAGTAGCTGACTCAGTAGGTGCGGGGCTGGAGGGTTTGTGTTTGGTGACGTGTGACACCGAGGGAGGAGGAAGACGGCTGATACCGTCATTGTTTAAAATCACTTCCACCCACTGAGCTGAGTCACTGGAACGTCACTGCCTGGGATTTTGCATCAGTCTCAAAAATATACCTCTGCAGAGCTTTCCCCTCTAGTAGCGCACCCGTCCCCACTCAGGCCCTTTTAAAGGAAGGCTGCGTGGATCTTGCACACAGCTCCTTCTCCGTGAGGTGCCTGAATTCTCCCTGCATCTTCCCGACGACCGTGCTGCAGCCCGTCTGAGCAGACTTGACGTTTCCAATCTGCGTTCTGAGGGAGGCAGTTCCAGTACCCCTGGCCCCCTTCACAGCCAGGAAAACGAAGATTATGGAGGCTGAGGGACTTGACCCAAGGTAGCTGGAGAGAAGCCTGGGCCGGAATCCAGGTTTCCTGTCTCCCGGCCTAATCCTGAACCAACAAGAGAGGAAAAAGGACCTTTGGGTCTGAACACATGGACCCCCAAAATGCACCTGCAGCAGGCCAAGTAAACAGGACAAAAATCCACTTTGGCTGAAATGATTCAACCACCAGACATTTGACTTCAGACTTCAGAACGAGAACATTTCCCTTTTTTCTTTATACCTCAGGCTATGATAAATATTCCCTACCTGCCCCTCAAAGTCCAAAACAAAAGCCTCCTTATAAAAGGCGTGGCTGGTTTCCAGAACACCTGTGACCACTTATAAAGAAAAGAATGATTTCCCAAGTAGTGATTTCTAGCAGTTCTAAGAACAGAGCTTTGGGGCCAAGGCAGGCTGGGGGAAGAGCCCTGTCTGGGCAGGTGACTATGGTTATCATCATCACAGGATTGGTTAGGAAGATTAAATGAGATAATGAATGTAGAGCACTTAGCACAGAGTCTGACATTTATTAAACCCTCCATAAATGTTGATGATAATGATATTCTCAATTTTCAATAATTATCTCATGCTACACATCTGATAGATCTGGATACTGTAAGTAATGGCTCTAGTCTTACTTTTTTTTTTTTTTTGGTGAGGAAGATTAGCCCTGAGCTAACATCTATTGCCAATCCTCCTCTTTTTGCTGAGGAAGATTGGCCCTGGGCTAACACCCGTGCCCATCTTCCTCTACTTTATATGGGACGCTGCCACAGCATGGCTGACAAGTGATGCATAGGTCCACACCCAGGATCCCAACCTGCAAACCCCAGGCCACCGAAGCAGAGCACATGAACTTAACCACTACGCCACCAGGCCAGCCCCTACGGTCTTACTTTTTAAGCACCTTCTATGATGACAGTCCTTTAAGATTTCTTTTGTAAAAGATATGTAAGCATGTATCTTAAATTCTATGTCCAATATGCTACCAAAACAAATCTCCTATGATGAAAACATTTATTTTACATTTGTCATATAGGTGACTGGAGCCCCCTACTGTCGGGGGAGGCCCAACTACCTGGTTTTTGAGGTTTTTTCCACCCAATTTCCAGATAAACTCCTAGGAGCCTTCTAGAGTCCTGGTAAGGCTCAGAAGGATTGGTTAACCCATAAGAATAAGTCCCACACCGCTAAGAACATGAGAAATTCTGCCCTCACATAGTAACAGGGCATGTTCTCCAAGAGTGGGGTAAGTTGGGATTTCTTGATGCTTCTTGATTATTCTAGAGCCCCCTCCCCATAAAAGAGCCTCCATCCTCCTCACCTCCTCACAGAATCAAGCCTCTTCTCACTGCACCTATGTGCCTGAGGTTCTCTGCAGCTTCTTGCCTCATGGATACCAACCAGAACTACCCATGGCAGAAGCCTCATTCTCTGAGGAAGGGCCGGGGCCTGGGAGTCTCCCCCAGACTCCTACCCTTTAGAAAGTAAGTTCTAAAACAGGCAGCAGAGGGTCTAGTCACATGACATTGGCATAAAGAGATGAGCCCCCTGCCAAAAAGTGGCCTGCAGAGAATTCAGACCAGCATTCCCACACTGATGAGTGGCTACTCAAATGAAAAGTCCAGGTCCATCTGTTTGATCATTTGGGAGCTGTAATAACAACATAACAACAATAGACGGACAGACAGACATTTACACAGCACTCGCTCTGGGCCAGGCACAGTTCCAAGCACATTACGTACCTTAACTCTGTCCTCGGGCCCCAGAATGGACAGAGTCTGAATTCCTTCCAGGTCCTGGGGTAAGGAAGCATGCCAGGTAAGAGGAGGTAGGAAAGGAGAGAGCTTGCTCTTTTCTGGAGTGTCTTCAAACTTGGAACCCCATCCCATCTCCTCCAAGATGTTCCTGCTTCACAGCAATTCAGCCATTCTACTTCAGAACTTCCAAATATTGTTTCCTTGCATGCCTGGTGTCCCTCCCCAACACCAACACCAGACCACCAGGTGGCCCCGAGGATGCACTTGTCTTCTCTGAGCCTCAGTTTTCTAGGTCATCATCAGCATCCCTAACCTAAGCAGCTGCCTTCACGCCCTCTGGCCCCAGCAGACATAAAGACCCTCAGTCCACAAGCAAAGTTTCGAAATGGACCCCCGAGGTAGAGAGTAAATGGTGTTCTGAGTCCTTTCAACACTGTTAAAGAAGAAACCCATGCACAAGCTTCTCCAGGGTCAGAACTTTGCTTTCCCTTTGTAACGCCTACAACTTAACAGTGACCAACACACAGCAGGCACTCAAGAAACATCTACCCTGGAAATGAATGATAGATATAACAGTCCCACTTTGCACAGTCAGACCTCCCTTCAAGAATGTCAAGGTTTAGAATGTGGTTGATGAGCAGCTGGTACGCATTTCTAACTAGAACATGACACCAATAACTGATTAGAGAGATCGTGAAAATAAATAAAATCCTTCGTCCATCTGCCAAGGACAGTTTGAGGGCAGATATGTTGAGATAAGGGCAGAAACGGGCTGTCCTTTAGAAGCTCTGTCAGTTCAAGGATTTCACACCAGGTCAGAATTCCAGAGGCACTCCCTGAGGGGTAACAGATGATGGCAGAAGAAATGAAGTTCTAGCTGCTGCCTGTGCTAAAAAACCTGCGTGACTGCCCAGAATGAGCTCTCCCCAGCCCTGAACCCACTCCTGCAGCCAGGACCCCCACTGCCACCAACACACCCAAGAGAAAGGCTCAACGAGACAAAATGCAAAAGGGGAGATGAACCAGGCAGGGAGCATCAGGGTTACCTGCAGAATCTGTGCCTCTGAAAGGGAAGGAGAAGTCACAGGGGACACTCAAGTGGATAATGGAGACGCCCTGTCAATGCACGGAGAGTGGAAGGCACTGGAGAGGCCAGGTGAAGTGGGGCACTTTTTAAATAACTGATGATAAATGTACAGTTTTGATGAAATACTGTTTTACCAAGTTTTTTAAATGCAAACTTTGGGGGGCCGCCCGGTGGTGCAGCGGTTTAGTCCACGCTTGGCAGCCCAGGGTTCGCAGGTTCGGATCCCGGGCGCCCGCCAATGCACTGCTCGTCAGCCATGCCGTGGCGGCGCCCCATATAAAGTAGAGGAAGATGGGCACGGATGTTAGCCCAGGGCCAGTCTTCCTCAGCAAAAAGAGGAGAATTGGCAACGGATGTTAGCTCAGGGCTGGTCTTCCTCACAAAAAAATAAATGCAAACTTTGGTTTTATCTGCAACAGCAAAAATATTCAATGTCATAAATTCAATGTCACTGTTGCCTTTGGGGAAGAGGGAATGTCACTAACAGAAATGTACCTGAGGCTGAGACCAAGTGAAGCCAAATAAAATTCCACTGCCCAGGACCTGAGGGGATGCCTTTTGAATTTTCAGGATTTTCCAGAAATCCATACACATCAGCTGCATGAAGTGCAGGTAACTTTAAAAGCAGCCCTCTTCTGCTTGGCTGTCTACCATAGCATAGAATGAGCCCAGAGGCAGGTTGGGACCTCCTACAACCAGCTGAAACTAGACACAGCATCAGCCAGCCGGGCGTTCAGAGGGGCATCAATAAGAGGCGTTGTTCGAAGCTCCCCTGGTCCAAAGGAGGGCTCTCCCCAGTCTGGCTGCCCGTTAGCTCTGGAATCTGGTCTCCTCCTAGTCTGCCCCTTGCTCACTCCATTCCAGCTACACCGACATAAACTGTTTTCATCCTTGCTGAGTCATCTCCTGCCTCAGGGCATTTGCACTTGCTCTGCCCTCTGCCAGGATGCCCCTGCACCAGGTATCTCTATGGCTCTCTTATCAACTTTGTTCAAATCTCTCACTTTCTGACATCCTATTTAAAGCTACACTCCTCCCCCACCTCTCCCAGCTTTGTTTCTCTCCTCTGCACTTACCATCTTCTTACAATCTCTGTTTTACTTGATTTGTTTGTTGTCTGTCTTCCCCTCTAGAATGTAAACTTCCTGAGGGCAGGGGTTTCTCTCTGTTTTGTACACGCCATATCCCTACACCTAGACCCTGGCATACAGTAGGCTCTGAAAATATTTCTTAAACCGATGAAGCAAATGAAAGTTATTTATTGGATTTGAAAAGTGACTTTATCTTTTTGACAGATCACAAAGGGGAAAAGTTTAAAAATTTTTAAATGGTATTTATGATTTTTACCCTTGTCCTTCTCAAGATATTAATACTATGAATGTTTGTCACAGCATCTCAAAAAAGGCTAGAGTCTGAAAAATGGATACAAGGCTTAAAACATTAACTGATACTGTTTTCTGTTTTTTTTTTTTTCTTCTATCTGCCTGGTCCTCTCTGCCCTCACCACCCCTTCCCCCACCCCACCCCTGCCCTCCACTACAACATATACACATCCTTTTGGATTTTTTCCCCATTTAAGCATCTAGACTATTTTGTAAATTGAAAAAATGCTACAGTGGAAGAAAAAAAAGTCTGCTTTTAGTTTTAAAAGATTAGGCTCTGAGAAAATTCAGAGCACAGAAAAATCATGATGAGAATAGGCCAGATTTTTATACCCTCAGACCAGAAAAAGAGTTCCCTGGCTGTTGGGGGCAGAGACTAGGAGGACAACAGGGATGAGGGGAAGAAAGGGAGAGGTCAGCGGAGCCCAGGACAAGGGGCCCTTACACCTGAAAGGGCCTTGGGTTCAGGAGATAAGTCAGCATCCTCAGCCTCCACCCCAGTGGGCACCAAACACCACGAGGCTGAGTTGTTCTCAGATGTCATTCTCATTGACTTCTTGTTACAACACTTCTGCCTGCAAGTAATACATATGTCTAAAGATAGCTTAACAACAGAGACACTTAATCGTCTCATAGGAAGTCTGAAGAAAGACGTCTTAAGGTTGGTTTGGCAGCTTTATGTCATCAAAGACCCAGGCTCTCTCTTCTGCTATCTCAGAGGATTGGAGTTTCTCTTAGGCTTATTACCCCATGGATGCAAGATGGCTGCCAGAGCTCCAAGCATCACATTTCACATAATTACATCCAAAGACAGAATGAAAGGAGATAGGGAAGAAGAGATCTTTTTAGCAGGGAGGAAAATCTTTCCTAGATTCTCTCCAGCAGACTTTCCTTACATCTCATTGGTTAGGAGTGGGTCACATGCCCTCTCCTAGCTGCAGTGGAAGCTGAGAATATCTGCATATTCAGTCTCTATTGTGGGAGATGAGCTCTTCCAACAGGGTATGAAGGGAAAAGGAATCTGGACTACTCTATCGAGAAACAACCAACAGTATATGACCAACCCCTCTGATACCAGGCTGTCTGTCATTCACTAGCTATCCTCCACTCACCATTAGACAGGTGGCACCTGTCTGTGCCCAAGACTTGGTGCCCTTATGGCTGGACACACACATAAAGCCTCTTTGGGGAGAGGAGGTCCCTAGACACCTATCGAGGTGATGGCACTGGGGGAGGGAAAAGTTCCACACTGGTACCTGGGCAGGGCTAACTGGAGCATTTGCTCTGGATTCAATTCCTTGCTACCCCTTTGAGCCTAGACACAAGGGCACTTCCCAGCCCTCACTGTCCAAGCAAACAATCATACTAGAACACTGAAGGCCCTTAGCCACTTGAGTCCCTGCCATCAGAATGATCACTAGCAAAATACCATGAGAAGTGTGAATTCAGAATTGAATGTTTTTGGGGCCGGCCCGGTGGCGTAGCAGTTAAGTTCACGTGCTCTGCTTCAGTGGCCCGGGGTTCGCAGGTTTGGATCCCGGGTAAGGACCTACCTACCGCTTATCAAGCCATGCTGTGGCGGCGTCTCATATAAAGTAGAGGAAGATGGGCACGGATGTTAGCCCAGGGCCAGTCTTCCTCAGCAAAAAAAGAGGATTGGCAACGGATGTCAGTTCAGAGCTAACCTTCCTCACACACAAAAAAAGAACTGAATGTTTTCCCCAAAGTTTATGTTTTCCAATCACCAGAATAAGTAGAATATCCCAAGGAATAATATGGACTGGAAATAGAACTTGATTCTGAGAATGCTGGTAGGTGGAATTTACTGCAGTAGGAAATAAGGCAATGTTAATAAGTAAACGTCGCTTTTCTATGTAGGATTCACTGTTTCTTAGAGCCCAACAGCAGGAGCACTGCTTGAAAAAGTAAGAATAGGTTTGAATAACGTGACTGTCTCTATCTAGTTCCATTCCTTTTCTATTAAAAGGAAATAGCCCAGACACTTGCAGTGAAATTAAGAGTGGGTAATTAAGCTCACTATTTAGAATGCACTAGATAAGTGAAAACAGAACACCAAACAGGACATAAAAAATCATCACAACTACACTATACATACACACACACATACACATATCATATATAATGTCATATAAAAATAACAGTTATGTGGGATTATGGATTATTTAAGCTGTTTTCTTTTGTGAAAAACAGAAATGACCGATAACTAAATTAATCTGGCTGCAGACATACTGGAGCCAGCTTCTGCTAGTGCCTCCTTCCCTCCTCACACCGAGACTCTGCCAGGCCCCAGGTTCGAGTCCTGCATAGCAGCGGACACGCTGACAGCTAACTCAGCTCCAAAAGAGGACGAGTAAGGTGAGGGGCTGGGATGACGGAAAGAAGCAAGAGAAGGCAGTTAAGTCTCCTGGTTTACATGTATGTCACATGTGTTCAGCTCAGAAATTTCTCTTATTAAACATATTCTATGTGATTAATACCATGTTAGGTTTACACGGATAAATATAACGATACTGTTGCACAACAAAGACAAACTGTATGCCTGTTCTGACACATGACTTCAGAAAATTCACCTTCTAAATGTTTCCATCTATATGATATGACTTCTCGATCCTTTATTGACAAATCTGAAATACTTGTGATTCTAAATGTCTCTTTGATATTTTGCAATAGGAAATGCAGGCTAAAAGAAATTTTTGACAGGTCATTTGGTTGCCATCATTAAGCTAGAGAGATGACAAGATTTAGAATCCAGAAGAAGCCTCTTGAACCTTGATGGAGAGATGCTTTGACTGTGCTAATGAGCATGTGTAAGGAGGAGACTAAGTTCCTACATCAACAGTTACAACTTCTTTTGGTTCTGCTTTTCAAAGTTGAACTTACTAAGAAAATGGCAAGAATAAATTTGCAGTGCTTTTTCTTTCTTCAGTGTTTATTCACGATAATGTACACTGCAAATACACAAAAGAAAAAAATCAGTCTTGCTTAGCAGCTTCACAAAGTCAGGAAAAAAATGGGTTAAATTAGGGTTATTTCAAACTTTTGGGGCCACGAGCCACAGCAAGAAATACATTTCACATCACAAAGTTTCACAAAACAATATTTACCCTTACAATTGTGAAGCATGCTAATGGTTTTTATTTTATTCTATTCTGTTCTGCTGTCTTCTATTCCTTCCTCCTCCCTGCCTTCATTCTTTCCCTCCCTCTTTCTCTCTCTCTCTTTTTTTTTTAAGAAGGTGCTGATTGAAACTCCCTACTCTGGTTTCACAAGCCTCTAATGAATCTTGGCCTGCACCTTAAAAACACTGGATTAAATGGTGATTATAAACTAACAAGGATTAACACAAAGGATCATTTTTAAGTCAGTTATAATACTGGTGCTAAGGGGATAAAACTAATTCCCATGTTATAGACTATACTATAAGAGCAGGCTTTTGTGGAATTTTATTACTTACTTCTTTACTTAAACCAAAAAAAAATCTGTTTTAATTAAAATACTACTACTAGACTTGAGTACAGTGTGACTGTATGCATACAGCTAAAGTAAAAGTCCTCGTGGACCACTCCTCACTCCCCACCCTGGGCCTCTCCCCCACAATGACTCTTTCCAGGCCTTTCCCAGGCATTTGCACACACACAGATTTATACAGAAAGTTGGAGTTTTCCTCTATGTTTTAATAATGTAGTCACATATTATAATATTGTTCTTCAACTTGCTTTTTTAAATTTATTAACTTGAATAATAGTTAACCTTTATTGAGCATGTGTGCAAACCACATGCTAAGCACATTATATTCACATGCCTTTGGAGGATTTGCTGAAATGTTAGATGGAGAATAAATTATTTCTTAGCAATCAACACTTTAATGTTTAACATTCCCAAGATACCTAGCATTTGCCTATAAACATAAATGTGGTATTCTCATATTTATTCAAAAATCTTACTCTGCTTATCTGATTCGTTTTCTTCCATGTTGTTTGTTTCATTTGTTGAATTCAGTGCCTCCCATTCGCCATGTTGGTTTTCCTCAAACAGTGGGGGTTCCTGGATGATGCTTATCTTTGTGCTTGAGCTTCCCTCTAGGTCTGCATGTGAGCGCTCCACCTGGTTAGCAGACCACCTCGGGAACAGGCATCAAGGAGAGTGTGCAAGACTCATTTCTCCTCTTGCTGGGTGTTACAGCCCCTCAGAACCCTGCCCTGCCTCATGGGTACAAGCTTTCATTGTCCTGCTGACATTGCCCTAGAAGCAGACACATCTGCTTCCTGTAGCTTGGCACAGAATTATTAATTAAGAAATTAAAAAATGAATGACCTACCACTGAAACTAGATGTGTAGCTAAAGAGAGGTTCTTCCACTAAGTTATAGGAGTTGTTGACCCTCGGATAAACTCCAGAGAAATAATAACAAGCACCATAGTATAAGGACATTCAACAAAATCTCAGGAAGACCTGGGAGACAGAGCTACATTATCTGAACACATAAATCCTGTAATTCCACTTCCACTCACTGTTTTAGTCAGGAGGCATGGTCGTCACAAACCCAACTTAACCCTGCTAAGGCAAAAAAGGGAATTTATTGGTACGTATAACTTAAAAGTCCAGGTACTCATCAGGCTTCAGGCAATTCTGAATCCACAGGCTCAAACTAAATCAGCAGGAATCTATTGGTTTCCATTTTTTAGGTCTGCTTTGATCTAAAAGCAGTGTTGGCCTCATTCTCTGGCAGGCTTTTTCTGACCCTGGTGATGTCAAGATAACTACTCCCATCTCTAGGCTGACATTCTATCTGGTTGCCTATCCCACAGAAAGGAGAAAGGCCTCTTTCCCAACAATTCCAGCAAAAATCCCAGGACTGCATTTTATTGACCTGGTATGGGTCGGGTCCCTATTCCTGGCCCAATCACTTTTAAGCTTCGTTGTCAGGGCCCACCCCTGAGCTGGCCTACCAGGTCAGCACCACCTCAACTACACTGAGAATGGGGGCTGGGCAGTTCCCCCAAGGAGAATTGGGGTACCATTACCCAAAAGAGGAGGACCAGATCTGGGCTGCCAAAAAACAACCAATAACCACCTCGCGCACCAAGCACAGGAAGAGCTGTCTGGTAGCATAGAAACAAAGGATTCTTTGGAGGAAAACGACTACAGGATAGTCAAGGAAGGGACTAATGTTCATAGTGATACTGCAGAGAGTTTAGAGAAATGAGAAGTGTGGCAGGCAGAGTAGGGGCCCCTCAAAGATGTCTATGCTGTAGTCCCTGGAACCTGTGAACATATTACCTTACATGGTAAAAGGGACTTCACCGATGTGATTAAGGTCATGGACCTGGAAATGGGGATATTATCCCGGATTATCCAGGTGGGCCCGACGTAATTACAAGGGTCCTTATGAGTGGAAGAGGGAGGGAAGGGTGGATCAGAAGTGGCAGAGAAGGATTTGATGCCCACCATTGCGGCTTGACCCAGCTAGTTGCTGGTTCTAAGTTGTAGGGAGCCATGTGCAAGGATCAGAGAGAGACCATTAAGTGCTAAGGAGGGACCCCTCAGCCAACAGCCAGCAAGGAAGTGGGGACCTCAGTCTTACAACCTCATGGAACTGAATTCTGCCAACAACCCAAATGAGCAAGGAAAGAGATGGTCCCCTAGAACCTCCAGAAAGGAACACAACCCTGCCAGCACCTTGATCTTACTGGGGGAGACCTGTGTCAGATTTCTGACCTACCAAACCTTAAGATGATAAACTCGTGTTGTCAAAGCCACTGAGTTTGCGGTAATTGGTTATGGCAGTGACAGAGAACTAATACAACAGACACGGCCCTGGCTAGTGACTCTCAAGGGGGAAAGGTCTAAGGGAAGTGCAAAGTCCCCAACAGCGTTTTGCCAAACGTATTCATCACTGAGAGGTGTATCAGGTGCCTTAATGTGATCTCCTCTGACCAGGAGAGGCAAACAGGAGACCCACAACAGTGCTACTCACAACGGGGCTGCATGCCAACGTCACTCGTCTCCAGAGGGGCTGAGTCAGGATGCAGCCCAAGGTGTGTGTCATCCTGGGCTCTTTCCACCACATCACACTCAGCAAGTGAAGGAGAAACCCAAAATCAGCTAAAAACAACACACACACCAAAACAGACATCACGGTGGGAGCCGAGAAAGGAAGAGAAAGGGGCGGTGGAGCTGGCCTGGAAGGAGCAGGTGCTTCCCAGGCAGAGGAGGAAACACAAGAGGTGAAGGGGTGGGGGCTATGAATTCTTCAGAGAGAGAATGTTGGGGGAGGTGGGTGAGCAGAGGGGCAGGCTGGCAGACATGAGTCAGGCTGGAAAGCCAGGTTGGAATCATATTTCCAAAGAGCTTTGTAGGTCCCGCTAAGGAGTTGAACTATGTGCAACGGGGATCCAGGAAGATTCCTAAGCAGAGTGACCTGGCCAGGCTGCGTTTCAGAAAGCTCCTTTCTGCAGCAGTACCAAGCAAGGGTTGGGGCACAGAGACTGCAGGCAGGAAGGGGGCAGCTGCAGTGGTCTGAGGTAGACATTATCAGGCCCACAGACAGAGCTATTATTAGCTGAGTGCCCCATCCGGGTCAGGGAAACGTGCGCAGTGTTTCTCACCGCTAATCCTCACAATAACCCTATGAAGGAGCTCTTACCTTCTTTTTACAGATTGGAGAAACTGAGACTCAGAGAAATTAGTTAATCTACCTAAGGTCACACAGCTACTAAACGGCCAAATTGGGATTTTAATTTGAACTCCTGTCAAGGAGCCGGACTCTAAAACCTATGCTTTTGACTACACTATGGATAATGCAGAGGCAGAAACAGAATTAACAGCTATTTTAGAAATAAATGGATGGAATTTGGTGATCAATTAGAAGTGAGGAAGGTTGAGGTACAAGGGAGAGGTCCGTGCTTGACTGACTCGGTGTGTGCTAGGACACAGGAGGCACAGGGTGGGGAATCTAGTGCTTCTCAACCAGGACAGCAACACACTCCCGGGGGCACGTGGAAATGCGGGGGGGTGGGGAGGAGGGCGGGAGATGTTGGTTTGTTTTGGTTGTTCCAGTGACTAGATGGAACCAAACATCCTTTAAGGGACAGGACAGTCCCACTCAAAAGAGAACTGTCACATCCCAGATGTCGAAAGTGCCCCTTCCAAGAAATACCGAAGACAATCTCAAAGGACATCTACCTGCCAGACTGGAGAGATGTGGGAGGAAGAGACAGAATTTCAGAAAACAGATGACACCAGAATCCATGAGATAGGGTTTCACAAAGGAGAGCTTACAATAAGAGAACATTCTGAAAAACCAGCCATGTCAGTGTCAAAGTGTGGTCTCTGGAGCATGAGCATCGTCTGGAACCCACCAGCATCATCTGGAACCCACCAGCATCGCCTGGAATAGTCAGATGCAAAACCTTGGGCCCCACCCCAGACCCACTGAATCAGAAACTCTGGGGCAGGGCCAACAGCCTGTGGTGGGACAAGCCCTCCAGGTGATTCTCATGCTCGGTCAAGTGTAAGAAACACTGGCAAAAGGGCTGGACAGAAAATGGAGGGGGGTAATGTGGGAAGAGAGGAGAAATGAGTTTCTGGACAGATGCTATGGCATCCAGCAGAGCAGACACTACAACTGATTGCACAGGATGCTTCGGTGACTTTTCCAAGAACAATTTCAGTGGTTGAGCAGAAAGTGGCTTTCAGCAGGTGGAGGACTTATTTGGAGTTAAAAAGAATAAAGAATGGGAAGGAAAAGGAGGGATCAGTAATAGCTTGAGAGGGACACAGGATCGAGGGAGAGATTTTAGGATGAAAGAACAGAATCATACTTATACAGTACAAATATAAAGGAGAACAACACACAGGAAAGAGGAGATTACAGGAGCAAACAAAGCGCCGAGGGGTGGGCACTGTACGGTAAGGTTGGAGCAGAGGCTGAATGTGGAGGAGGGGGCAGGGAGATACTGGCTGGAGCAGGACACACCTTTCCAGAAATGGGAAGGGCAGAGGAAGACAGAAGTCTGGAGGTGTTGGGAAAATGAGCGCATGTAGCACTTGGCACAGTGCTGAGCACCCAGCAGGCTCCCAGGACTAACAAGCCCAACTGCTTCCAATTAAATCCCAGTATGACCATTCAACAGCTGTGTGACCTCAGGCACAGTAACCCTCTGAGTCTGTTTCTCCCATCTGTGAAAGAAGAGGCCAGATCTTAAGTGGAGAGCAAAGTGGCAGGAGCTGGGAAGGGACCTTGAGAAATGGGGAGGTTTGGAACAATACCTGCGCGAAATGGGAGACAGCTGAGCAGAGACCAGTAAAAAGACCACATACAGAACATGGTAAAAGGTACGTAACCATTCTCACCAGAGTGGTGTACAACGTAAATAATAATGTCACAGCTCTGAACTGAGATTTCAGTCCTTTTTCTTTTGGTTCAACTTCTGTGAATATCAAATAACAAATAACCCCAAGCCCAGGACTGTGTGGTTACTGAGAAAGCAAGAGCTGCCTGTGATGGGTTAATCATATGTGTCAACTTGACTGGACCACTGGGTGCCCAGATAGTTGGTCAAACATTATTCTGGGTGTTTCTGTGAGGATGTATTTAGATGAGATTAATAGTTAAATCAGTGGACTTGAGTAAAGCAGATTGCCCTCCCTAATGTGAGTGGGCCTCATCCAATGAGTTGAAGGCCTGACTAAAACAAGAGGCTGACCTCCCCCTAGTGAGAGGGAATTCTCCTGCCTGACGGCCTTTGAGCCCGGACATCAGCTCTTCCTGGGTCTACAGCAGCTTCTGGCCTTCAGACTCAAACTGGGACATCAGCCGTGGGGATTTTGGACTTTCCAGCCTCTACAATCATGTGAGCCAATTCATTACAATTTATCTCTTCATATAATATATATAGTTATATAACTTCAGAAAGGATCTGAAATGGGTGCTTAGCAACGTGAAATTTCAGGCAAGTAGGCTTTCTTTGAAACTGCAATCCTGACAAGAGAAACAGCAGGTTCACTGGAAAGGGTTTCTGGAATGAAGGGAGAAAAAAAGGAAGAAAGGATAAACAGAAGAATTACCAAGGTGAACTAGTCCAAAGAGAACCAGAATTTTAAGAGTTTGACCAAACAAAATTAAGAAGCAAAGAATAGGGAGGAAACTAGGAAACAAGAAAATAAACAATGGCATCACAGAAGAAAAAAAGAGTCTAATAGATGCTACTGTGGCCTTACAATTTTAATGTGGGATTTAGTGAGTTTTTGGAGGCTGATTAAGAGGAACAACCCTGTGTCCCATATTACAGCTGGAGAGTTAACTTTCCCAGGCAGGAGGAATTGAAGCTGTGTGTCTGGGTGTAAAGACAAGAGCCTTCCAAATCTCTTCTTTTAGAAAAGAAATTCTGACACAAGGGCAAGCAGCCAATTAAAATCTGGAAAGCTCTGACTATGGAAAAATTGACGCTTCCTTTCAACCTAAGTACCTAATGATGCGGGCCCCATTCCAGAGCTAACACTAACGCTTCTCAAGCAGTCAAATCATACAGCCCACCGTTCAAAACTCTCCAAAGTTGCAGTATTTCCCTGAAAGAACGTTAGGGATCCGATAGAGCTGAGCCAAACGAATACCTTAGATGACTTAAGAGGCAGAGGCAAGAGAGAAGTTAGAGTAGCAACAATTTATATGACAGATTTACACTTTTTATATTAAGTGAATTAGTGGAGAGCAGCGCCTCTTTTCTCCCAGCAAAAGGCCCTAACAGTCTGAAGCAAAAAGACAACTTTCTCCTCTAAGGAATGTGGAAGTGAGAAATACAGACATATTGGGAAAATGAGAAGGAAACCAGAGTGCCCCCTACCCCCTAAAAACCCTGTTGTCACATGCTGGCTACTATCAAAGGACTACTGAGTGACTAGTCCAGGGCTGGCATTAGCCGGTTATGTACCAAATATGGTTTAAAATGCCAACTGATTTCATAAACTGCAATGACTATGATTCTGAAGAAATCAGGGCAGCTGCAAAAGAAATCAGTAGACAAGTTTACAGATCACTAAATTGTGCCTGGATCTTCTCGAGCATTTGCAGGAGAGCATTGAGTGTGTTTGCAAAACACTCTTAAGAGCAACAGGTGGAGAGCTTTCGGGTGCAGAGTCCAGCACACTTCCCGGCTGAGTATATACTCCATGAACCCATCCACTGGGTGAACCCAGTGCCTCCTATGAATGTGCCAAACACGGTGTAAGAAACTGGGGTTACAAACACGAGTAAGACCACTGCCGGGGGAGTCTTGAAAACTGTACATCAGACCCCACAATGGGTTCCCGTTGTTATTAGAACAAAATCTAACCTCTTCACCATGGTCTAGAAGACCTTGCCTCACTTGCAATCGCTGCACTTTCTACACCCCTCACTTGCTAAGCTGTTGCCACGCTGACCTCCTCTGTTCAAACCTTCTGAGCTAGCCCCCTCTCGGGGCCTTTGCATCTGCTGCCTCTTCAGCCAGGGATGTTCTTCCCCTAGTTCTTTGCATGGCTGCATCTTCCAGCACACAACTCACCACACTGTCTGAAGCAGCTCTCCTCACCCCTTCCGGCTCACGTCACTCTCCAGCATGTCACAAGTTCAAAGGTGAAAGGTCTTGTGTATTATGTGTCTGTTGCCTACCAACCACTAGCCAGGAAGCGGCATGGGGTTCCCATTCCCCGTTTAAATGCTCTCGCCTCAGCACCCAGGTATTTAGCAACTAATAAACATTTGCTGAGTGACGTGGATTCCACCCTCAAGGAATTTGTATTGTTCACCCTCAGTAAATGGTTGTTGAATGAAGGAACGAACTACGGATACTCTTACCTAGACAAGTTGTCAGTGACGAACATACTAAAGCAGCAGAGGGATAGCATCAGAGCAGTCAAGTCTCAGACAACTTACTGCTCCTCAGAGAGCGCTGACGGCCGACCTGACAACAGTGATAGCAGAGCTCCCTGAGACCGACGGGCAACCAGCCCCAGGAATGGACGAGGTCTGAGGCCCCGTCTAACTGGGATGAGGAGTGGAACAAAGAAAAACACCAAATACTTCACAAAAAAAAGGACAGAAAAGAAGACCACAAAACCTCAGAATAAATAACAACAGTACTGAAAGGAGTAAAACCCTAACGAGCAAAACTCCTCACAAAGAGGAATTCAAATTAACTTTTAAAAACTACATTGATATATAAACATACAAGCAGAGAAACGTGAGAATTTGCAAAAAATTTGAGATAATCGCTGGTAGGTTTTTTAACGAGGAAATAATACATATATCATAAAATTCACCCTTTTAAAGCATACAATTCAGTGGTTTTTGGTATACTCACAAAGATGTGCATCCATCACCATTATCTAATCCCAGAGCACTTTTATTACCCCAGAAAGAAGCCCTGGACCCATCAGCAGTCACTCCCAAACCCCTCCCTCTCCCTGGTCCCTGCCAACCACTAATCTTTCTGTATCTTCGGATTTGCCTATTCCTGACATTTCATGTGAATGGAATCATACAACATGTGACCGTTTGTGGCTGGTTTCTTTCACTTAGCATGATGTTTTCAAGGTTCGTCCATGTTGTGGCATGGATTGGGACTTCTTTCTTTTTATGGCTGAATAATATTCCATCGAGTGGATGAACCACATTTTGTTTACCCATGCATTCATCATAAGCTGATGGACACTTGGGTTGTTCCCACTTTTTGGCTATTATAGAGAACGCTGCTACGAACCCCGTGTACTAGTTTTATGTAGATGTATATTCTCAGTTCTCTTCGGTATATACCTTGGAGTGCAAGTGCCAGTCATATGATCCTGGTGGGTTTTTAATGGGGGTATTTGCCTTCTAAATAGATGTAGTTAAAGGGAAACTAATTTCAATTCATATAAGATACAGAAAGAAGGAAAAAAGAAACGAAAATCAAGTAGTATAAGAAAGGATAATACTAACAATAAAAACAGCAGTTACCATGTTGAACCCTCCTCTGCCGTGTACCTCGCCAGAATTTGTACATACCATGAGGTTTAGTCCTCACAACAATCCTGCAGTGTTATCACAATTATCCCTCTTCTACAGATGAGGAAACCAGTTCAGACCCCAGGATGTCAGGCTGCCCAAGATCACAGCAGGAGAGAGCACAGATCTAAACCTGGCAGATGTGGCAGCTCCCAGGGGCCAGGAGAGAAAAGCAGACCACTGGAGCGTCCACAACAAATGCCCATGGTCTAAATTCCCCCATCAAAGAGGCTCTGGACAAATTGAAAACCAAACATTGAACAACATTCTGCTTTCAGAAAAGACATAAAGAAGCTAACTTAAAAAGAAGGAAAAAAATCCAACTTGAACAAAGGGACTTTGTTCTGTGGGTAAATGAGGAGCTCTTCAGGACTTGTGAGCAGTGACTTGACATTCCTCCAGCAGCGGAGCGAGGGTGAACTGAAGGTGAGCGGAGATGGGGACAAGGAAGCCAGTTTGGAGGCTGTGAAAAGAGGACTGGGAGTGGAGGAAGGGGAGGACGGACTTCCAGAAGGCCTGAGTGTCTGGCTGCACAGAGTGGGAAGGAGACAAACAGCAAAGAGCAGAGATGGGAGCAAGAGGCTAGAGAGAGGAGCTTGGGTTTTGACTGCACCCCCTTGTCCCCTGGCCAGTTGTCCTGCAGAGTGGTGCACTGGGGTCACGTCAACATATCACTGACAGAACAACCCACGGACAGGGTGCCAGTCCTTTCATTTACAACTTGCCTCTTTCCAAGGGCTCCCTGAAAGTTGCTAGACTTCTCGCTAGAGACCTGAGCTGTTCACTGTTTTATGAACCTCTTGAATTCTTAGAAGAGTCAATAGAGACAAATAACGTCCTCCAAGATGTGCTGAGTGTCTCCCTGATGTCTCCCTACAGAGCCTGGCATAGCAAATGCCCTGCATACAATGAAGGCTAAGTGAGCGCTGACTGACAGAAGAAATTATACTCCCATCAGAACCACACAGCTGTGTTTTCCATTCCGCTGATTCAATATTTCCCATCAGAAACAGCTTTTGGTCTTTCAACATTGGAACCGGTTTACCTCATGCACAGAAAGGCACAAAGTATACATAGCTGTCTTTTGAAATCAAAGAGAGAGCTGTCTGTGTAGCAATCTGAGGCACATCAACAATGATTCAGAAAGCCATCCTTTCCTTGTTTCTCAGGCTTGTGGGGAAATTAAATCTGGCAATCAAAGTGCACAGAAGCTAGGCTAGCTCTTCCAGTTATAGGCACAAAAAAGGCCAAAGGATATGGGGCATATTGGAAATCCAAGGGCAAAACAGCTCATCGCTCAGGTGTGACCAACTAGACCTGCTCAGTCCAATGCAGTAGCCACTAACCACATGTAGCTATTGACATTAATTAAAGTTGAATAAGATTAAAAATGCAGTTCCTCAGTCACACCAGCCACGTTTCAAGTTATCTATCGCCCCATGTGGCAGAGGCTACCATACTGGGTAGCACAGATAAAGAATGTCCATCATAGAGAATTTTTTTGGACAGTGCTGAACCAGACCGTGTGGTCAGATGTGAAAAAATATGGGTCTATTCTTTACCCAGTGACTAATATTATAGGTTAACTTTTCTGGACAGATACTTTTAAGCATGTTTTCAGACTTTCGTTTTCAAAAATCAGTAAAATACTTTTTCTAATTTGGGGTTGCCAAGTTTATATTTCATCACATAAGGCTGCCACTGGATTACTAGGCTGTGGGGCCTATCAAGGGAGGCACTTTGCCTTTTTACTGCTCCGCATCATTTGCCTAGTACCTAAAACAAGGCCTGTTCACAGGATGAGCTCAGTAACTATTTGCTGCCTGAGTGATTATATATGCACACACAGAGACAAATATGCACACACATATATATATATATATCACTTTTTTCACTTTATTTTTGACTGGTAAAAACTTTGTCATTAGCTGGCACTAGTCACCTGAGAAGAGTTTGGGTTCTACACACTGGTTCTATACACACACAGACACACACCCAGAGTCACAAAATGAAAGAGTGGTCTAACATTTTCTGAAAACTTTATGTTAACAAATACTTACAACAAAATATTCCAAATCAGAATGCTGAGTGTCCATGGAATTCTCTAAATTGACTGTATGTTTCATAACCAACTGTGAGGAAGAGTAGGGGGAAGAAACTGTTTGCTTTTCAATGACACCAGAGTGCCCTCTTGTGGTAAGATATAGTACCTGTGTAGTCACAATTTTTATTTTAAAACACAAGGGACTTCATGCTTCTAATAACACATTAAAACCTGTACTGACATGTAGTTACTCCAAGAATCAGCCCAAATATGTACCTAGATACATAAATATAAAACCTAGCAAGTTGTGTTAGTGGAAAAGATAAGAATAATTTGTCACAGAAGTATCCAAAGAGGTCATCCACATACCTAGGAAAGAGCTAAATACACTAAAGTTGCTCTTCAGATTTGATCTTCTGTATAGTTTCTGTTCATCCTCTGGTATAAAAAAAACCAAAACTACTTTCAAGTTCAAAGTAGTAGTGTACATCCAATTTATTCCTCATTTTGTCTTAACATCAACAATAATCTTTGCTGCATCCAACTTTTTCACTTTTATCTTAATATCCCTTGTTTCCTCATACAAACCATTCTTTGAAAGTCTGTGTTTTGATTGTTCTTTTACACTTTATAGACAAATCGCACCCAAAGTGGGTTTTCAATTAAAAGATAAAAATGTAACCTTGATCATTTTAGACAGTTTTTGCAAATTTCAATTTGATATTCTATGGCCTTGCAAGCATGAGACATTAACATTGATTAGTTTCTGCTGAGGCAGAATGCTCTGGTTCTACTAATTAATGATGTAGAACACTTCTCCATGTGACAGGACAAGAAAAGCTGATTTATCCAAAGTGATCCTATCAAGTGTGGTCTGTGTGAAACAGAGAAGAATCACTATTTGAACAAGATCTCAAGATGCTCAGAAATTTTAAGTCAATGACCCCATCTGGGGGTTCAGAGGAAGAATCTTTAAACAGCAGTTTCAAATTGTAACTGGCTGATCACTAGCACCTGAGTCTCCTGGGTGTTTGTCAAAAATGTAGATTATTTCTTGGGCCTACTCAAGATTATAAACCACATCTCTGTGGAGCCTGGCAATGAATCCACACTTTTATTAAATTCCCCAAGTAAGACCTGCTGTGGATATAATCAATTTCAACCCTGAGCAGCTGTCAGGAAACAGTCAGAAACACTGTGTTTCTGGGACTGCCTTCTGCTTCATTTTACACTTTTGTCTTGCATTATTTGACCATTCCTGGTATGAAGGATGTTGTCTTGTTTCTCCTCAGTTTCATTTTCTTCTCTAACAATCTCCCAAAAGGTATGCTCTTACTGCTGACCACTTCCATGGTTTTACTGTGTTCCCTTTTTCTCTCATGTCAAGGGGCTCAGATCTAAAAATATTCTAAAGGTAAATCAGCTAGTGAATAAAATGGTTCTGATGTGTTATATTTCTTTAAAAAAAAAAGCCAGAATTACATTCTTGTATTAATCTAAAGCTATCTATGCTAGAAAAATAAAGACCATAAATAAGTTGACATTACTGAAATGGGTAAACTTCAACTTAGAGATAAGAACTAAATTAGGAAAGTTTTCAATATGTTTCCTCTAGAACATAACACTGTTATAGACCTTCTAGGACAAACCATCTTTTACTGATGTTAACAGAAAACAATAACCACACTTTTCTAAAGGCCAGCACAGCTTTCATTATAAGCTGTTCTATAATATTTGCATATATGGTTTTTTACCTTGTGCATGTTACTTTGACTTCTTTAAAAAAAAAGGCAGCTGAGAATGAAGAATAACCTCGTATTTAGATCCATTTCTTATATTTTATTTCCAACATTTCAGACTATTTAATTTTGAAATGAGAGCATAGAAAAGTTCACATTTGCTGACTATTTGTTACATACAAAGTATTACTTTAAAGGTACTACTTGACATGTGCTCATTCAAAAAGCCATATGGAGTACGTTCCACCCAGACCACAGTGTCTGCTTAAGAGCAACTTCGGCAGTACTTGGAGAGGAAGGAAAACCCTCTAGGTTGAATAACTTAGGCTACTGAAATTAGCATGCAACACCTAGACACACCATCACCCCTCATCGACGAAATGTTCTGGGCTCCTGGGTTCCTGCCAACTGCCAACACAACTGACTGATGATCCACACCTAATGCCTCTTCTACACCATTGTCTACCTGGACTAAAACTAAGGAATGTGTTTGGCTCACCTGTACAGTACCTAGTGGAGGGCAAGAGGCATGGCATGAAGGAGAGACCCGGAAGCAGGAAATCTTAGGTTCAAATTCTGACTTCGACTCAGAATGTGAGTTTTACCAAAGAAATCACAACTTCTTTGACCCTAAGCCCCTGCGTGTGCCGAATGGGGACCGCCAGTCCTCCCAGGACGAACGCCACGGGAAGGATAAGGTGATGGGTGTGAGCACGGGCAGAATGGTCTCTAACAGACATTCAATAAATGTTTCATGAATCTCAGTTATCTGAGCTCTATCCTGGAGGACGGCCAGTGGACTCGGCAGCAAACAAGGCAAGAAATGGGGACAGTCCCTCCCCAGGAATGGAGCTGCTGTGAACAGTATAAATAATCCAACAGGGACTGAGTCAGAGACGTGCAAATGGCTTTAATGTTATGTTACAGACACAGACTCTATTATTCACCATCCCCTCCACGCATAGAATTACTTCCTCCTACCCTCCAGACTGCACAATGACATGTACCAGATTAAACACAAGTGAAAAAGGAGCCACGGGGCCCCCTCTAGGACCGGAAGCCCATGGATCAAGCTCTCACCAGGCACTATTCTAAGAACTCTGTGTGCACACACAGTACAAGAGCCCCAGGAAGTGGGCGCTCTAGTTATCCCCATTCCACAAACAGGGGACTGGGGCGTGGAGATGCCCGAGCTCCTCGGTAGCAGAGTTGCAGTCTGGCTCCAGAGCTACACTCTCGGCCACTCTGCTGTATTGCATCCCTGAGAGAAATTACAGTGAAAATCCCACAGTTCCCCACACACACTGGGATTTTCAACTTGGCACAATTCCTACCTACTCGTATCAGAACAATATTCAAGTCTAAGTAAAATCTTAAAGTCATCGTGTATCCCTAAAAATCTTTTACTTTAATTGTCAATCCCCCTACGATAGAGAGATTATACCTACTACAGATTCTAACACTCAAAAAACACTTGCAAAAGAAGAAAGAGAACCAGAATTTTTTGAAACAAAACCAAAACTTTTCATCTTCCTCTTATCCAAAGGAAAACTGAAAATAAAATCTGCATCCCAAACATGTCTTGAATTTAGAATTCTGACAGACAACTTGCCAATATGTGACAGAATTTTAAATATATATACCCTATGATCCACCAATCCTACTTACAGGATCTCTCTTACAAAAATATTAATACAAGTAAACAAAGGTATTTATGCAAGGATGTCTACTGCAGCAGTGTTTACAAGAGCTAAAACTAAAAACAATCTGAATATCCATCCAGTCAGCTAGATTATGGCACAAACACATGAAAGAAAAGCATGTATCTGGATCACAGAATGATGCAGCTCGAGATAGACCAACATGTAAAGCTACCTTGGATATACTAGTAAGGAAAAGAGCGAGTGACAGAATATGTGTAGTATGATCCTATTTTTATTTTAAAATAAACTGTGTGTGTGTGTTATATATGTTGTGGAAATAGAGAAAAAGGCCTGGTGTGTGTGTGTGTGTTAGTTATATGTTGTGGAGATAGAGAAAAAGGCCTGGTGTGTGTGTGTGTGTGTTAGTTATATGTTGTGGAGATAGAGAAAAAGGCCTGGAAGAAAACATAAACTTCCTTGGGAAGAAGAAACTGGGGGGAGGGGGGTTGTCTCTCATGTTTTACTTTATAGAAGTCTATATTTGCTTGAAGTTAATTACTTTTGAAATAACAATATAAACTTTTGAAATAAAAAGAATTTTGGAGACTTTTTACAGGAAATAGAAGAGTTTATAAATGCCCTTAACATAAAATGTAAACTTCTCTCTCCCATTTACAAGCCTGTGAGCGCGTAGGAAGGGCAGCACTGCCATAAAACTCTTTTTTCAAAGCTCCTTCAGGAAGCCAAAATGAGTCACTCATTTCAGAGATTTTTAAGGCTAGCAATGCCTCTGTTTTCAGACTATGTCTTAAATGACATAAACGTCAAAATGAAGCCTTTTATAGATCCTAAAAAAGAAAATATGTAAAACAAAGACTTAGACAAATGACTAACGCCATAGTTTTGCTAAACTTTATTCAAAACTGGCCCAACTTCCTAATTATTTGAGAGAATTAAACGTCTAGTGTCCAAATGTAAATACCCATCATCTGTTGAAAAATAATGTTCAAATTTGTGCTCTGACCCAAATTTGGCACATTTAAATCATACGCAAGTCAGACACAAATGGTCACACCTCAGTATATAACAAAATCCTAAAAGTAGCATACCAAGTTAGCTATGATATCATTTATCTTCTGAAGTTACACACACCACAATACACCTTTGCACAGGTAATTTTATTCTCTCCTGTGGGTGTCGACAGTGCTCACAGATTGTAATTTGAAACATTCAGAAAGCACATATCTGAATATTCTCACATTTCTTTACATCACGATTCAATAACTATTGAACAGTTATGTCTACTTAACACAGTGGACAAAATGGTATAAATGTTTACACCATTCCCTTGTAAACAAGGCTTCTGTGCACAATGGTAACAAATGGGATTAATGCATACCATGATACCAATGAGGAAAGACCTCTTTAAATAAACTATTCTGTTTATAAATAAACTCTGATTTTTTTTAGTACACATTTACAGACCTGATCAATAACAAGAAATGAGACATATATTTTCGTTTAAAAAGAAAATGCTGAGAAATGGACCACTATGGAAGAACTCACCTAGGAAAAGGGATCAGAGGCAAGCAAAGGATAATAGAGAGTTAAAAGTACTGTCATATCTATGTCTGTGAGCATACACTAACACAAGGACAGGACTGTCTGGGGAGGAGTTCATTTTTACTTGAATTCCAGCAAGTTGCAATCAATCTTGTAGTACACATAGGGGTAGTATTCCTGCTGACTCAGGTTTAAGCCTGGAATATCCATAGGAGCCTATGGAAAAATCAGACAATTATTCAATTAAGTGCTTACAGAAATCAAAAGAAGAAATAAAGTATTACCATTTAGCTTCTAATTGAACACCTACTCTGGGCTAAGTTAATGCATTTATGCTAATTTAATCTGAGTTAGGCATTATTATCTCCATTTTGCAAATGAGGAAACAATCTCGGAAAGGCTGAGTTACCCTAGGCATAGACAGTGAGTGGTAAAGCCAGATTCAGGCACTGACTCCAAAGCCTGAATGTGTTTAACCTTGACCCTACCATCCATTTTCATGTATACTGTAAAAAATTACTTTTTAAATCTAGGCATGAGATATTGAGTTTATGGGATACAGCGCTTACAAAATGTTGGATAAAAATAAACCAAGAATGGTTTTAAAGATATCGCTTACTATATACGTATGGTACAAGAATTTACCAGAAGGAAATTATATATCAAAGTCAGACCTCATATTTTATCAACAATTCCATGAAAATCATTTCCTGCATTTTCTTCTATCAAGAAAAACTAGTTTTTCATGGGTTCTAAAGTACATGTGAGATACTACCATCCTAAAGAGGAAAAAAATCAGTAAGATATTTAAAATCAAAAACATAAAATAAAAAGCCCACCACAATTTTAAACAACAGCAATAAGAAAATACACACACATTTTGTGGGTTTAGGAAAATAATAGTTCCCTTTAAAATGCTTACCTATTGACTCCACTACTTCTACCAAATAAAGTTAAAACAACTACTTATTTTCTTCCTCTCTGCAATTTATAATTTTTGTAATCAACTAGTATCACTGGTTGGTTCTGTATTTCTGCAGCTATAAAATCTGACCTACAACAGGATAATGACTGGCTTTTAGAAATACCAATAAGCAAAGCACAGCTCTAACTAGCATAAAATAGGGTAAACAAGGTAAATTACTTGCTATGTTTGTCTAACAAATTAACTGAGAACCTGAGAGTAATTAAAAGATGATATATCACGATATTTACTATCCCTTTTCTGTCTGTCTTCTTCCAATAATTTTTTCTGAAATTGATTCCAGTTTCTACACTACTAGGGTATCTAGTAAGTACTTACATCAATAATAGCTGCTGCACTGCTGTCTAGATGTTTATACAATTCATATAATACTTCCCTGAGTTTCTTCATTGTTTTCTTATTGGGCTGAAGTAGCATTGCTTGGAAGTTCACTGGCAAGCCATACCTTATAAGGAAGCAGAAATATAATATGTAACACAAGCAAACATATAAAGAGATTTTCTTTTTAAAGCAAATATTCTCCTACTGTTCCTTCATCACAGTTAAGGGGAGGAGGGTTTCTCATTTTAACAACCACCTTTACAAGTTCAACTAATATACAGAGAAACTCGAACCTTCTCTGGTCCACACTGTCCACTAGAAATCTTTCTTCAAAATGAGAGCCAACTGTCTACTAGGAATTAGTTTAATTACTCTTCAATTTTTAAGGAAATCTATGAACACCCACAGGAAATAGTGATAACATGTAAACTTAGTAGATACTTTCATGATGATAAACAACATGAAATCAACCTACATCTACTTTGAAAATTCAAAGAAATTTAAAAATAGTGAGCATGACCACAGATAAGTATTTTTAACTATTTCTAGTATGAGCAACATGTACAGAGGATCACAAAGTGACTGAGATTTTAAGGATCTCAAAATAAAATATTTTAGGTTAACGTGAAATGATGACTTCAAATAAGTCATTAGCATACTGTGTACCAAATTACATGTAAAACATTTGAAAGATCTTTCTTTTAAACGAACTGGCTAATATTTTATAATGTACTTTTAACTTAAATAACTACATAAGAAAAGAATCAGAGTACAGCAGAATGGATCTCTTTTTCCAAACCTAGTGTTAAGGGACAAGACTAATATGCATGTAATAAGCTGTATGATACTTGACAATCTCTCCCTCGTGATTTGCCTTTTGGTTTCTCCAAATCCATTTCCTATTATTGGACTGTGTATTACAATAAAGAGATCCAAAGTAAAGGGATCTACGAACTCTTCAGTTCCAAGTTTCTCAATTAACTTTCTTTACCTTAAAACAGACTCAACAAAAACCCTCAACGCTTTCACATGAATCCAAGCAATAAACGCCTCACTGAAATTCACTTTAAGCCACCGCACAAGTGGTCCCTATAAAAAACAAAAAAAATTACCATAAATTTAGTCTTGGAAATGGCAATTATAAATTGGATAAACCAAGTACTTTTAAAGGAGTGACTATCCAGTAAGAATCTATAGGAGAATTAAATCACATTATAATTCACTTTAAAAATGTTTCATTATTCTCATTATCTCAGATACTTTACCTTAGATTAAAAGGTTAGCCACCACTCTATAACCTCAGTAGACACTAAAATTCATTGAACCTATTCACTACACAGAAAAAGACACATATTTTAATGAAAGTGGTTTAAACTGATATAGAGTACAGAAATGCCCTAGGCTTGAAAAACCAGCCCTGGTAGTCTAATGGTTAAGATTTGGCACTCTCACCACTGAGACCTGGGTTTGTTTCCCAGTCAGGGAACACTACCCATCTGTTGGTTGTCATCCTGTGGTGGCTGTGATGCTGAAAGCTATGCCACTGATATTTCAAATACCAGCAGGATCACCCACAGTGGACAGACATCAGCAGAGCTTCCAGACTAAATAGACTAGGAGATGTACTTTGGCCACCCACTCCCGAAAAAACTCGCCACAAAAACCCTATGAATAGCAGTGGAGCACTGTCTGATATAGCGCTGGAAGGTGAGAGGATCACGTGAAAACCAGGCAGGATTCCGATCTCCCGTACACAGGGTCATAGGAGTTGGAAGTGACTCGACGGCACTGACAAAGGTTTGAAAATCAAAATATAAAAATCTGAATTTACTATGCATACTCTGAAACATTTCACCCATTGAAAATAGGATTCAACTTACAATAACTTCTCATGAGCAAACATAAATAGTTATGTAGTAAGTCATTTAATATCCCTAAGTCTTAGTTTCTCCATCTGTAACATCAGGGGGTTGATCTAGATCCCTAAAACTTCTTCACGTCCTAAATTTTTAATGATTCTATTACGTAGTATAAATTCTTTTTGAACTTAAAATATTCATTATGATTTCCAGTACTAAATTAAAATACTTCTTTAAAGAAACAGATTTCAAATAATTTAATAGCCCCTCTCCATACTTAAAGACATATATGACCAGTTCGACTAACAGTTATTTGGATAACATTTATTAGCCTTATTTGGATGTACCAACCAATTAATTTTTTAAAAAAAGGATGTCAAAACAAAGCAAAAATCTTTGGTTAAAATATCTGTTCTTTAAAAGGGTTTTGGACCTTCCTAATAAGTTGGTTTTATTGGACATAAATTGGTTAGGGTTAGTTATCTCCCGACTGAGATATGGTTTATGAAGTACTTAGAAATAATTTTAAATGGAATTTGTCTTTATTTCCTCTTGCATTACAAGAGAAATACATTTTCACCCTTCATGTTTCCCCTTCCATATAAGCTTTTAGTCTTCACAATAATTCTGCACTTCAAGACAGCAAGAAAGTTGACACCAGCTTTCATTTTCAAAATTCCATCCCTGTTCCCCATTTTGCCTAGAACATACTAACACTCCAATAGTTTCAATACAAATTGCTTCAGTAAAAGACTGTGGTTTTAAAAAATTTTGCCTCAAGAAAATGAAAATTCTTACTGAAAAGAGAGAACTACTACTTAACTAAAATAACCCCTCATTACAGGGATATTAATCAAAACACTGCATTTAAAATTAATTTCTGATACGGATTTAGATGAAGTGATTAATTTTAAGGCACATATTTTAAAATAATTATTCACAGATCTAAGTTTTTTAGAGAAAATTCATTTTGACTATTTAATAAAAAAAAACAAAAATCTAATGTCTTAAAAGCAAAATCAGAGAAGTTTTGGTTTTAAATCAAAGAAAAGCAATATCACTTTTTCTTCTGCTTAACACTGATAATACTAAATATTAAGACCACATACAAATTGCTTTTTCTTGTCAGTAGAAAGTCTGTTCATTTCTTCTTTATCTGCTTTCATCTCCTCTTCATTATACTCGAAGTCACGAACGATGAATCTAAATTTGGGGGAAAAAAACAAAATTGTCCACAATGTGTATAGGTAATCTAACAAATCAAAAAACAAAAAATAACAATCTTACTTGTTTTCCCTGGCTTTGTGTCTGAAGTCATCAACTGCCTTCTTAAACAAGGTGACACTGCACAGGTAACTGTCTTGGTCCTCTGAGAGAACACTATGGAACAAAAGACCAAGTCTGTTTAAAGCGTCATCTTTATTGCTCTCTTTCACATCAGGGCAGAATTCAGAAACAGGGAGGAGGAGGAGGAACAGCAGGGTATGGCAGCCCTTCTGGAACCACCTCAATAATATTCATCTGTACTGCCTCAAACACTGAAGTCACTCAGGGTTTATGCTGTTTTTATTTATGGTGCCTTAACAGCCCTATATTACAGTGGTTTCTTCCTAACCCAACAAAGTTTAAACACTAACTCAAGAAAAGCATCCAAACTCTAAGAACCATGCTTTTCAATCTGTGTCAGTGCCAGGCTGGCCAAGGCAAAATCGATCAGTAGCTGGTTTGTTTCCAGAGTGTCCCTGCTAAGCACCCTCTTCTCTGGAAACCTAACTCTCTCTTCCTCTCTCCAGCCCAGGCCCACGGAGGCCTGGCCCACCCAAGTCTCTGCCAGTACCTTCTACCTCAGATCTTTCCTTTTCTCCCATCACACCCTAAATCAAACAATGTCTAAATAACAGAGAAAGGCAAACAGTGTATGATTTCACTCATATGTAGAAGATAAATTAACACATGGATAAAGAGAACAGATTAGTGGTTACCAGAGGGGAAGGGTGGTTGCAAGGTAAGCGTAAGGAGTAAAGGAGCACATTTATATGGTGACCGACAAATAATAATGTACAACTGAAATTTCACAGTGTTATAAACTATTAGGACCTCAATAAAATTAAAAAGAATTGTCTAAATAACCTCTGACAAAATACACTTTATGCATCTCGGGGCTTCCTTTTAGGCTTTAGAAGATCCCAGTGAGGGCAGAACTTCCATCCAGCCACAGCGCTCATGGACATTACTGGAAAGACCTTTCCAGGCACAACTGTCAGGAAATTTTAACTGTCATATAAATTTGAAATGCCCTGGAGAAAAGTCCACTGTTTGGAAAGGCAAACTGTATAGTCCATGTATAGTATGATCCTAATTTGGCTTTCAAAAATTCTCTATAGCTAGTTATGTAGAGAACCCCATATGCAAAGTCTATGAACTACAAATGGAATCGTTCAATGGCGACAATCTTGGGGCAGGAGAACATCACTTAGGTGTGGGGGTCTCTTCTCCTTTCTATCTTTCATGTATCAGGTTTTTTTTTTTAATGTTTAGTTTTTACTTACGATGTGGTACTTCTGAGATCAGAAAAAATATTAAGTTTTACAAAATTAAGGGAGTGTTTATGGAATTCAAACATACTTACTAAATATGACCAAAAAAAAAAAGCAAGCAAGCTTCGTTTTTCCAGGAAGCTAAGAACTGCCTGGTTAGCCAACTAAATTCAGGAGACCACACTTAGTGGGAGAAGGGCTCTAAGAACTAGAACCACCCTGGCTCTGGGCGAGCCAGCCAGCAGGGCGTCCTCCCCAGCAGTATGACCAGCAGATGCCTCCGGGAGAACTGATCACTGTAGTCACTGACATGGAGAGGAACTCAGCTACTCTAGATTTAGAATGTTTAAACCTCTTTTTAAATTGTGCCCTCTCAAAACTATTGCCCTCAGTTCTTGCTGCCAGTGCCTATCAGATCCAAAGCAAGGCAGCTATCAAGTGACAGAACTCAATAAAAAACCTTTCACGATCTTTTGGTTTGCCAGTATTGACTCAGTAATGCGCAAACTCACTGAGATCAAAACAAATCCAAATCCAACTTGACAGGCTATTTCAGACCTAGAACAATAGTCCACCATTATATTAATCTTTTAAACTTATACACTACTTTGCTGTTTTGATGGCCATTTCAAAGGCATCTGATGCTTGACACGGCTGCGTCAGTGAGCAGGGTGTCTCATGCAGGCTCTCATCTATCATGTAGAGACCTGGGTCAAAGCAAACTTATTTGGCTTACTCGAAATCCTTTTGGTGAAAGAAGCCAAGATAAAAATTCAGTCTTGTTTTATGACTAAGTCCCACTGTACTACCTTATTAAGAAAAAATAAATAGAAGTCATTTGCTTTTCCTTCCTCTCCCCAGGAGAAGTATTTCTTAAACCTTATAAAAAATAAACCATGAAGCCTTGATATAATGAACTTTCAGTCATTTAACATGTACTGAGCCTCTATAAATGTACCCAGCTCTTGCTAGATATTAGGAATAAAAATAAACACTGTTCCCTGACCTCAAGGCATGGGTCTAATAAAGGAAACATATAAATTAGGAAACTATAATACAGAGTTGTAAATGCTGTAATAGAAGATCTATATGATATATTGGGGCAAAAAAAGGGAATAACCTTGTCTGGGGGACACAAAAGAGTTTCACTAAAGTGGTGATGTCAAGTGGAAGTCTGAAAGACAGGCAAAGGAGAGGGGAACATTCCAGGCAGAACCCCACATGCAAATGCATACAGGTGTGGAACAGCACAGTGCACCTGGGGAACTGCCAGAAATAAGCAGAGCTGGAACACAGGGTAGAGGGGGTGTGTGTGCATGCAGGTGTGTGTCTGTGTGTGCACCAGTAACAAACAGATGTGTATACCACAATGCTGAAAATGGCAGCAATGCAGAAAGAAGACTGATGAGAGGAAGAAAATGGAGATAAGGAGACCAGCTAATGGCAATCACAACGGTCCAGGCAAGAGCTGGGAGTATAAACTGAAGCAGCAGCAGTAGGTACAGGGGGATAGTTCAAAGCAGGGTGACTCATAAGAAATTATTGATATCTGACCATTTTTGACCTACAAAATAGCAATTTCATATGGTTCAACCAAATACTATGGAAGGTAGAAATGACACAACTGATTAGACGGGGGGATGAGGGAGAGGTAAGAGTCCAAAATGACTGACTACCACGATTCTGGTTTGGATCACTAGGCAGATGTTGCTGCCATACACTACAAGGGAGATGGGCAGTCTGAGGCTGAGATTAGGGTAACAATGCTATACTGGTAGTTACCTAGGGCACAGATAGGTGGAGTGGTGAAGGAGGAACCCAGGTATGTGAATCTGAAGCTATGGAGATAAACAGGCCACAGATGGAGATTTAGGAGTCCTAAAGCTAGAGGCACAGGTCAGAGTCATGGGTGTGGCTGAAACAGCACTGAGAAAAGCATGGACTGTCCCGCTGAGAAAGAATAGCCTAAGTCTAGACTGGTCAATATTCAGAGCTACCAGATTCTCTCCAGCTCACTCAAACAATTCAGGCGTAGAAGCCAGGAGACTGCATTAAAGATTAATTCGGGGTGGGAGTTTGCAGAAGGTGACAGGGGCCAGAGATAATGGTGCTGGCAAGAAAATGGCTGAAGTGATGACTAGAGAGTCCTGGCTCAGCAGGAGAGGAAGCATGATTGGAGGAAATCAACAACATCAATGCAAACAAAAGGGTGGGGACCAGAGATGTGGACAAGGTCAAAGAGCAGGTTCCACAACAGTGAAAAAGATGGAAAGAAGGCTCTGGTTCAAGAGCTGGATTACAGATTTAAGATTCCAGAGGTAAAGCCTTTCTAGACGTCAAGGGGAAGGCTAAGGGAAGAGCATGCAGAAACCAAGTGGAGGTAACGGTCTGTGAGCTTCAGGTATCAGGGAGGTAAGAAGCCAGAAGTTGGATGGATTTCAAATCAAGACAAAAGCAGCAGTGACTGCAAGTGACATATGAGACAAAGGTAAAGAAACAAGATGAAAGCTACAAAGAGAGGAAAGAGGTAAGAAAGTACCATCTTTTCATGATTAAACAAGGACTTGAACTCTCCCCAGATATGACGATGGTCAGGAACTGTGCCTGAAAGGGGGCTTAGTTTAACCCAACTAACAAAAGTTCTCCTAGGTTCAAATGACTCGAACTCACTCTCTTCATTTAGTTCTACTGTTACGTAGAAGTAGTAACACTATCTTCTCATAGGTGTAACCAGGGCTGGAGGAAACTAAAAGTCAACATGTTTCAGATGTTTCATGGTATTTTCAGTCACTCATGTGAGTGGCACTGCTTCTGGAGCTTCTAGCTCTTTCTGCCGCTTCTGATTTCCTCCCACCCTCCTAACACTCAGACCTGCCTTCTCTGCTCTTTAATCAATCTACCAGTTTCTTAGCCAAAGCATCTTTCCTGCTTTTCTTTATGAAAGTTATCTTTGCAACCTCTGCTCCAAAACGCAACAGAAACACTTCTCTACACAACAGCTAGTGTAGTTTTTTCTAGGCCTTACTAGCCAGGCTCCTCTGCTTCATCTGGAGCTGTAGCTCCCTGAACCAAACCCTCTGTGAAGCACCAGTGAGTCTGTGGTGCTGTTTCCCACAACAGAGAAAAGGCAAAAATTAACCAGTGATCTGACCCAATCAGACTATCTTAACAAGCAAAAGACAGACAAAAAGGAAAGTGGTAATTCTGAAAGTATTAGTGAAAAGCACCTCTTTCTAAACGGTTTTTCCAAGAAGCAGCAGCAGAACAGCCGCCCAGCCTCCACTTCTTTGACCATAATTTGGCATGGCATTTATACACATCCCTGCATTTAACCACACAATAATGGCAGGATTTCCAATTGTCCAATCTTTTAAGACTTATGTAAAATATTTTGCCAATAGCTAGATTGTGTATTTTTTAAGTGAAATTATTTTTTTCAGGTTTGAAGATGGTATTTTTCCATCTATTCTTCTACCTCAAAATTCCACTTTCATCTTCACTGCTCCCACGAGTAATCACTCAAGTATCACGCCAAAAAGCAACAAGTGAAAGTATTACTACTTAAAATTGACTTAATAAAGCACTTCGAACAATGACTAGCACATAGTAAACTACTCAAAAATGTAGTTATTATGATAAGCAAAAAACGCAGCATCAAGTCACAGAGATCTTTCCTAAGCAGTGGACAAAATTCCAGACTAACCCACTGAAGCATGACTGCCCCACATGAACTAACCATCCTCTTCACGGTGCTGGTTGGGCTACTGCTCTGCTCTTGATGAATAAATTTAAATAAGTTTTCAAATCAATAATTTCAAATGTCTTTTGAACTGAGAAACAGGTAGAACAGGTGTTTTCATTGAGTGAGGCAGGTTTAGTTCTCAAAAAAAAAATCAACATTTATGAAACTACAATAATGATATTACCTTATGTTTTATATATCTTATCAAGCCTTAAAATAACCACATAACACGTACAGGAAAGGTGCTATGCTCATTTTACAGACAAAGAAAATGAGGCCCAGAGAAGTTAAAAGACTTACCCCAGGTCACACAGCAAGTTGGGAGCAGAACCAGCGATAGACCTCAGATCCCTGGGTCTAGGACTCTTTCCATTATACTAAGCTACCTCCATTATACTAAGCTATGACACAATGAAACTGGAAAAGAAAATATTTCATGGGCCTAGCCTTACTAAAACCACCTCTTTACTATCTCCTATACCTTTCTTTCACCACATTGCCACCTCTTGAGGTGCACACACACAAAAGAATCCTTTGAGGTGCATATACACAGTATTTAATATTTTCTCAAAGAATATCTCATGTGGAATAGCAGAATTCAGGAAAAAAATGACATGGTAGAGTATCAAAAGAGCACAGAACCTGGAGTTAAAAGACCTGAGTTTTAATCCTAACTCTGCCACTGGACACTCATACAGCCATATGCCTTAGGCATCCAATTAACTCTTCTGCATTTTTACTTCCTCATCTGCTAGAATAAGAATGATAATTCCCCAACTACTTCACAGAATTATTGTAATATCAAAGTAGACAATGTATATTAATCCATAAATTTAAAAATGCTTAAGAAATATTTTTTTAAGGAAAGTACAAGTTAGGTAGAATCTCTGCTCACTGGAAAGTGATGGTGACTACGTGGAGATTAATGCAGTATCTAGCAGCCATTTTGGTACACTTCCTTTGTGAGATAAATGAGGAATTATAGTCACATAGTAAGTATACAATAAATATTGAATGAAGAATTTTCAGAAGGTAGCACAGCGCAGCAGAGAAAGTCCCACACCAGAGAGCTGGGGTCAAATTCTAGCCCTGCCACTTAATGAGATGTGTGATGCTGGGCAAACCACTTCACCTCTGTGGCCTCAAACTTCTACATCTATAAACGTGAGTGGGTTGATCAGATTGTGCAAAGTCCCTTCCAGGTCTAAAATTATAATAACTAGAGTTAACATAACTCACTTATTTATAAGGTGAAGAGATGGTTCTAAAACTGTGAATTTACCACAAAGGGAAGATAAGAAAGATATTTCTAACCCAACATCCAAACGATAAAAAGGAATTCTAGGAAAGAAACGGGTTTTACAAAGACTACTACTTACTTGCTAGACCTTGGAACTACCATTTCAGCTAATGTTTCATACTGCTTGATCCAGTCGTTGTGGTTTAGCCTGCAGAAAAGGTACAATAAGTTCTGGAAAACAAAAACAAGTCCTGCTTCCTGCCATATCCAGAAAGAGAAAGAAATTATGGGACAAATAGGAAATTCAACTACAGTAAGTATACTTCAAATCTATTTAACGAAAAAATTCAAGTTTCCTACTAAGAATAAATTTCAAATACACTGAATGGTGAAGAGGAAATACAGTTCACCACCCTCTTGTATCTAGTAACTGTTGCAAAAGAGGCACATCCTAGAACTAAGTGTGGAAAGGACATAAAGCAAAGTACCGATTCCAAATTACTTTCAAACTTTAGGGTTAACATACATTACCTCAATGAAAAAAGAAAAAGAAAAGAAGAAGGCCATGCTGAAACCACTCTCATCTCTCTTCAGTGGCCATTAGGAAAGGCTGGATAAAACCATATTTACTGAAAGCACAGAGTACCAGGAAGTATTGAGTAAATAGAGTGACGGCAAACTATGATGCCACAGGACACTGTGCAACATTCTCTAGAGACTACTGGCTTTTGGGGATGTAGGCAGAGACAATTACGTTCACAATTTAAAATAAAGAACTGTAGTATCTGTAGGCCAGGACGGTGAATAATTGCAAGTATTTTAAAATAAAGACTGAATGGGATAAATCTTTTATTTGCGCAAAGGTTATTTTCCTACACAGTATAAAAATACAGATACAAAATACAGATACACAGAAATTTATCATAAATAATCAGTGTTCTAGTATTCTGTAGTAAGGGGGAAAAAAGCAGAAGTCAGATAATACTGTAGCTACTGTAAATACAGTGGAGGTGCTTTCACCCCCGCTTTCCAAGAGGCATCATTTTCCAAGACTCCCGGTTTCCTAACCAGATAAAACGGAGAGCACAGCAAAGGAACACTTCATGCAATGATGCTTTGAAGAGTCCCCAAATCACCCACTTCTAGTTGGATCCCCCACAGATTCCCTGATAGCAAGACTTCAGTGTAAATCAGAAGTGAAACCATTAACAGTGTTTAACACACACACACACAGTTCTAATCTTCCTATGAACGTCCAAAGATTTCACTTTACAAAGATTAACTATGATCAAATGTTAATTAAATTAACAATGAAGGCCTAATCTAAAGAAGATTTAGTTTGCAAAGGGTTATCTAACCCAGCAAACTATGCCTATAGGCTGTGCCTGTTTTTGTAAATAAAGTTTTATTAAAACACAGCCATGTCCATTCATTTACATATTGCCTATGGCTGCTTTCAGCAACAACCACAAAGTTGACACGGTGGAGCTGAGTAGTTGTAACAGAAACCACATGACTTGCAAAGCATAAAATACTATCTGGCCCTTTACATAGAAAATTTGCTAACCTCTGATCTAATCCATCCTTTGCTTCTTATAGGACTTAATTCATCCTAACCAATCATAAAGATTTTTCAGAAAAACAATTACAAAGAGCTTCCTATTTTGAAAAATCTAAAATCCATATTTTAAAAAAATCCAATAATTTAGCATTACTTCATTTTTTAATGAGCCAACAATACTAAGCTGCCAAATTTGATTTGGAAACTCAATTTATAATTGACATCTCTATTACCAGGTTATGAACTAAATTCTCTTGTATGTGCCACATAAGTACATGTTGGTTGACAGAATGAATGACAAGGTAATAGTCCCTTTACACTTGGGTTTTATGGAAAACTTCAAATTACAATATCATATTGCAATGATATCAATTATATATCATATACAATATCAAACTGCAACATCATTTTTCTTATACTTTAACAAGCAAAAACCTTTTGTAATAAAAAGACATACTTGGGAACTACGACCAGTAATGTGATGAGATACTCTGAATCAAGAACAAAGTCATCCTTCTTCACAATCTCTGCTAGACTTCTGGTTAACAAACTTCCTCTAAGGAATAAGAAAAAAATCATTAGGCTGACAATTATGTGCTTCCATAACACAAATAAAGAAATAGCAGGATAATTATATTCACATATAATATACACATCTCAAGAGAGGGATTAGTCTTGGTTAACATTTTTACTTTATAAGATGTCAAAATTTAGCTGAATATCTCCCACTCCAGCAACCAAAGAAATGTCAACGTTTACCAAAACTTGCCTCTAGTGTCTCCCTTTGTGTTTGCTTTAATTATTATAATTCAGCTCTTCTCTTGATTATATACACAATATCTTGACTGGGACAGTGTTATTCATTAGATAACAATTACAGGCTATGTCATCATAATTATGAAATTATATCATCTAAGCACAACCTTTGATTTTCCTCCCTCTCCCTGGGCATCATTTGATACCAGGCAATTTTGGTTAGTTAACCCAATAATCAACTCTTTCAAATCAGTCTTCATTTGGTCTCCCAATACATTTCAAAATGAAAATGACTTGCCCTGTTTGCTCCATGATAGTATCCAACCAAGTTTCCCTCTGGGATATGAATGCATAACTTGAATACTTAAGTGCTTAAAGCTACACTTGTAGTAGTCATACTACAATGAGATCAACCAAAACAAGTGTATTCTGTTTTAAGAAAACGTTAACATGTAAAAAATCTAAACTTGGAAAACACATAAATTAAAGAATAAGTATTACACTATAAAAGGATTCTTCCATAGAATTCTTTTAAGCAGCAGACAACTGCTATGCAATTAAACTATGATTTAATTTAAAACAATTAATATGACAATTTTTCAATGAAAAATCAGATGGATAAACAGATAAACCAGGACCCAACTCACAAGTATTATTTATGAAATAAGTATAATAAATCAGCCTTGCATCTATTTTGACTGGCCTGAATTCATCAACTTTTCCTCATGAAGTGAAAAAAACACCATTTGATTATAGAAATAGCATCAACTGGAACTTACTAAACCCCAACAACAGCTCACTCAGCGTATGTTAGAGTGCTTCCCCAATTCTTAACAATCACGTATACTTGATATGCTTACGCATTCTTTCGTTCCAAATTCTGAAGATTCCCTTTCAGGTTATTATATGCAGATGCTCGAGATTTCAGGTCATTGTCAATCTGAGTCACTCCCTTTAAAAAAGAAAAATAGGGAAAGTTTTCCCAAATCTGCCTCTACTGATACAATTAAAGTAGCTGTAAACATTAACTTTAAAAAAACAAACCACCACTAGTTCCTGATGTAGGAATATTCTATTATTTTAAAAGTACAATTTGAAAAGGTCATTTAAAAAAATAACCTACTTCATTTTTAGTAACTATGGTAATTTCCATCTGAATCTTTTCTACTAAAGATAATATTTTAGTCCACACATATTTTAACTATTGTTACTAAGCCACCAGGTGTAACGATTACTAACTAAAAGGCTTTAATTCAAAAGGCTGAAGAATTTCCAAAAGGAACTAAATTACACAAATTTTGTTGTTGACAATACCACTATTCTTACACAAAATATTTTCACAATGAAATTGAAATTGTGGTTGAATTTATTTAATAAATGCTACAAAAGCTGATTTTTGAAAAAGATGACTAGAACTACTAACAACTTAGGGAGAAAAAGCAAAGTAGTAGATTTAACACTGGAAGAACATGTTTCAACTCAGCTCTACCATCATTAGCTGTGTGGCACTGGGGTAAGTCACTTCACCTCTCTGAGCCTGTTTCCTCATCGATAATAATATCAGGAAGAAGAGGACTACATCCTTGATAGGGATCAAAAGAAAATAAGGCTCAGTCATAGTAAAAGCACCACTTTATATTATTAAACTACTCA
Source organism: Tapirus indicus (assembly GCA_031878705.1). Lineage (NCBI taxonomy): Eukaryota > Metazoa > Chordata > Mammalia > Perissodactyla > Tapiridae > Tapirus > Tapirus indicus. Next base: position 35,106,977 of record CM062935.1, read on the forward strand.
TTTTCATTGAATTATATGATGAGTTCAGTTAAATTCCTCGATAATCTATTCATTTACATTTATCTATAGAGCACACTGTACAAATAAAGTCATTGGGAGCCAAGGAAAGTCTGTCCAAGTAATTTAAACCATACTATTCACCCTAGCCAGGTCATAAAAATGTTGGCAAACATTTGTCTTGTCTATTTGCCTCATTATAGTTTCAGGTAAGACTTTCACATTTTTCTCTCAAGCCCAAGGACTTCAGAATACAAAAACAGCTCGTAACTCGGTGAGGTCATGGATGGGCTTCAAGATCTGTGTACATAAAATCATGTGGTACATGAATATGGGCATTTTTCTGTGTAGAGGATCAATACTGAATGTCAGAAGATGTCAGAGAACCCACAGTGTTTAAGGTCTGAATCAATACTGTACATAAACATACTTAAGTGACCATTATCATCTACCTGAATGACTCATGAATCTTTAAGAGATTCCAATTTCCTGTTCTATATGATTTCAGTTACCCTTAAAATTTGTATAAATAATTATAGAATTTTAAAGTTTCTTTTCTTATTTAAACATTGCTAATGCAATATTTAAATTAACCACATAAATAAGTAAACTACACAATTTGGATACACTTACACAACTTGGATACACATGAAAGTGTTATACTTTTTAACATCTTTCTTTTTTAGTAAAGTTGTAGTAAGGGTACCTCCTATTTGTATCAGTCACATATAATTAAGTTGCCTTGTCAAAACCTAAAGAGTATTTCATAGCTAAATACTTATAAAATAAAGCCACTATAAATCAATGTGTCCTACCTGTGTCATTTTTTATCTTACCTTGGCGATTATTTCAGAAATATTTTTCAGGGACTGCTTGATTGGATATTTAGCCATGTCCCACTGAAACCTCGTTATAAAAGTAACCAAGTCAACTGAAATAAGGGAATAAATTAATTACTGAGGAGAAGCAAAACAATTTTTTATAGTTTGCTACACAGTAATAGATTTTAATGTGAAATTGGCATTGAGAAAAATCAGCAAAGACGCTGTTTTTTCTGAAGAGTCCTGATTAAATAAATGTGGAACTGTATCAAGTAATTGGAATAATCAAAATTTTTACCTTGTAATCTGAATGGATCTCTTCTCCTTACTCAAAGTTTAATATATATATAAAAATGCTCCTTCTAATTTGATGACTTAATAAATGGAATATGTCCATACCCAAGATATGCCTCATATGCAGGAGAAAGAGACACAAAGATTAAGAAACTACTTCAAATTGTGTCCTCAATAAGTAGAATCTGACAAAAGTATGTTCTCTTTGCCAGCTTAAACTGAAAATGAGCTTGTCTGTTAAAACCATGTGATGATTGTTTCTGTCTGTACTTCAACAATCTTCAAAACACGGACCCTTTTACTTTCAAATGAAAAAAATAAAAAATGTAGAGCCAAAGAGACACTCTACTAAACTTTCAGGGAACTCGTTGTTATCAAGATGACTTTACCCCCCAAATCTGATGGGATCAAGGTCAGCAAAACCAAATGTCAAGTATGGCTAACTGGCAAAAGTAATTCATATCAAAATCTCTCTCTCTCCTCAACTTCTCCCTACATAACACCAATGAGTCAACAACACAGGTGGTATTTCCAGAAGCAATTGTAGATGCAACACCCCCTAGACTGTCAACCCTTATTCCACCTCTGAGGCTGACTGCCCTAGATCACTGAATACCTAGAGGATCAGTAAAGACACCCTAAATTAACATATTTTCCATCTGTCCTTCTGCACCAAACACAAATTAACAGAAACAGTGAACAATTAGGTCAGGATCACTATCACATAAAAAGCAAGAATAAATTACTAAGTTTTTTTTAACTGATTAAGTATATAGAGCATCTATTATTTGCAAGAACAAATGAGATTAGAGAAACCTTGGTTTTAAAATACAGTGACTGTTGTGACTTTAGCCAAACTACTCCCTACTGCTGCCTCAAGATCCATTTTATGTGGCCAAGTGCCTGCAGGGGCCTAGCAATTACACTAGCCTCTCCTTCGATAACAGCCTGCAGTCACAAGTAAGTTAAGCTCCTGATATGACCCATGTAATAAGCACCCTCCCCGGTGGCCAGGGCCTTCCCCTTGTGCACCTCTCAGATAAGACCACCTCGAGACTTACCAAAACCCCATTCCTTTTGGTTTAAGATGACCAATCCAGACTTAGCCTGGGAACCCCAAAGTACTCCACCCGCAAACCCTAATAAAGGCATCTGCCCCAGGTGCCGCCCCTCTCTCTGCCTGTACCCTGCCTTGCCGTCTCCACATGGTACCCCCTCCTCCAGGACCTGTAAGAAACAAACTTCTTTATTTCACTTTCCCTTGAGGTCTTTTGTTGACCTTGGCTCACCATCCCATGATACCCCAGGGCTCTACTTAACGAATGTTAATTTAACAAAGTGACAACAATGACCTTTATCACAGCAGGCAATACAAGATAGAATGAAAGGAAAGGGTTATTTCTCATTATAACAACACATCACTAAAGATTAGCTTAATTTAAAATGAAGCAAATGCTAAAGTGATATTTCATAAGAAAACAACAAATTCAAATACAAACGACAACAATGAGCTCAAAGCCATCTTTCAAAACCATTATTACACAGCAAACTATGTAAATATTAGTTTCTAGCTACACAGAGGTCAGTAGCAGCCTATTCTATGGGTACTAAAGAAATGCCATATTCGAATTTGAGGGGAGGAGGCATTACTCTGCAATCAAAGTAACAATTTCTATTCTAAGACTGTAGCAGTTGGATGCTGTTAATTACCAAAAGCTGGAGAAAACAAGTATTCAACTGAAACAATGCTGAGACACATAACTTCAAAACACACTTGTAAATGTGAGTTAACAGATTCCAGAAAGGTAAATCTTCATAATCTTGCTTTTGGAAGGACTTGACATCCATGTCATAAGCTCTGTTATATATTATGTAAGATTGTCTTACACGAGATTGTGTTTCAGGGGACAGAATGCAACTGGCAATATCACTAAATTCAGTAATAATAATTATATTTTAATGGCTTTCTACTGTATTTAATATCCTTATCTATAGATCTTTTTTTATACATTCTTTTTTGTTTTCCTAGCTAAGTCACTCACTTTACATAAGCCAATATCAAATCATGAAACATTAGCTTACCTCCATTGGCTAACAGATTCTCCTGAACTTTATCTTTACTATCCTCCAATACATCAGCCATATATTGAGCCACTTTCTTAACCGCCCTTAGGAGAAAAAAAAGAAATCAATCATCATTTTGAGGAAAAATACCTTAATTGCATGCTACGCAATGAATATATTATATAAAGACATGAATTTGACTATATATGTTCCCATTACTCATATCTACATAACACAGAACAAATGGGTCCTAACTTCTATAAATAATGTTTTAAGGATAAAATGGACCAAGAGTTTGTTATATGCAAAACTCAACTGAGTAACTGTAGAGTTTTAAGAAGACTACATGCAATATGTTTATTAAGTCTGGAAAGAAAGTAGTGGGAAGCTAGTGAGAAATAATCTGTAAATAGCCACACATTATACTCTGAAAAACTAGGTAATGGATCTGACTGCAAGGATCAAGAACAAAGGAGGAGGCACGGAGCTGGCATTCACCGATTATATGCTTTCACTTAGGACAAAAGGGATCCAAGAGGCACCAGAATACAAGTAACGGAAATGAAGAAGAGTGAGGTCCTGCACTATCTGTTCACTATTTATTAAGCATCTACTATTTGCAAGGAACAATGCCAAAGAGGAAACCAAAGCGCCAAAACTGTTGAGGCACCTAGGTATCACCTCGTCAATCCCTTCACTTCATAAGTAAAGACACCAAGACATAAAGAGAATAAGTGACTTAGTCACAAAACCAGTTATTTACAGAGCTGTGACTAGAAACATGATGTCTTGACTTTGGAGTCTGGTGTTCTTTCCCCCATTCTACATCTGTCTCTAGGCCCTGGGTGGGATACAGAAGTATACAAGACAAAATCACTAGCTTCACATTGCTTAAAATCAAATTGGAGAGATACCAAAAAATACAAATTACTAAATACAAAGCAATCTGTGGGAAGTGCCAGCTGAGACTACCAGGTAACAGTCAGAGAAGCATCAAGGAAATAGAGACCACTTCCAGCTACTGTAATCAACAAAGCATAATGGCTCATGAGCAGGATAATGAAGGACAGGAATGGTTTTGAAAGGATGATTCAACGGGAAGAAGTATATTCTTGCACAGGGCATCACATGAGGCAAGATCAGGAGAGACAGAAAAGCAACAGGCATTCAGAGAATGATGAGGGGTCCAGACTGCCCAGACGTCGTGCTGAGGAGAAGGGGAGGTTAGGCTAGGAAGACAGGCTGGGGCCAGACTGCAGACAGACAGCCTCTGATGTCAGGCTTCAGAGGGAGGGGTAACATGGTGGGAAACAGGGCTTCAGACAATGACTCTGATGACGACGTGCTCAGCAGCAGGGAGGATAAACTGGAAGACAAATTAAGAAACTCCTGCAACATGAACCAGTAAGGGCCAGAAAAAAAGCAACAGAAAGGCTATATTTGAATGACAATCCTATGCTCAATGACCTCAAACCTAACAAAGTAGAACAATTTCAGAAAAAATGATATAAGCCATAAGCCATCAACATGTTTAACTTGGGATCTGTACATACACTTGGCTGTGTCTCCAAAACTCACCCATTCCTTCAAAGGAGATAAACCATCACTCCCACACAACTTGACAAGCTTCTTGTAAAAAGAACCATTTGCTATGAATATTCAAAAATGTGCATATGTTTATCATAGAAATGGTTCAGAGTATAAAACTGCCTGGAGTCAAATTTATAAACATTGCATAACTCAGAACTTCACAATCTCCCTGTGCATCTTTACAAGAGCATCTTTGTCAAAGTACATATGGTCACCTTAAAAAAAAAATTTGTTCTAATGATTAGATTACTGAAAAAGTATAAACTATAATTTACTCCATACACCACAATGTTCAGTCAGACTTTAAAAACTGGAACATTTAAGTCATTAAGTTACCATCTGTCAATTTTACCAAGGTCTAACAACCACACGACTTTTAAATTCCTCATAACTTTCGGGAAGACTGATGAAGACAAGATTGCATAACAGTGCAGAAAAGAATAGCTGACAAACTGCACAGGTAACTTTCAATTCTACTGATCAAATGAACTACATTTGCCCTAAATACTTTTCAGATTCCCTCCCTAAAAAATGTGAGCAAACAAAGTATATTCCGGACATCCCATTGATGATTTAAAGAAAGACCTATAAAGCCATCAAGGTGATTAATAAGGATCCAAATAAGGGTTAATAATTATATTCTCAGGAATCTCCCTTCTCAATGTCTTGGCTGCATGACCTGAAACCGTAATGAGGTAGATGGGAATGCAGGGATGGCAACTACAAAAAGTTTCCTCAAACTCTTAACTAAAAACCTATAATAAAGAAACCAAGAGACAAGTCTTACCATCAATTGGTCCTTTGAGAATATCATCAATAATTATTTTCACATTTGCTCTATATGAATGCATGGAATTGTGAACCCTACAAGTAATTTGTTACTTTTCCTTTCATCCACTCTTCCATTCTTATTGCCAAGCACCTGGCCTTAGCTGATTGAGGCTTTTAGCATCTCTTGCCAAATCTACTGTAAAACTGTCTCCTAACTGACCTTTTCGCCTCCAATATGAAAGACCACCAGTACATCTTCAGGTCTGTTTATTTCCTTTCTACATGTCGTTAGGTTAAAAGATCTCTCTGCAACATCTCAGCCTCTATTACCACAGCCATTTCATTACAGTGGTTCCATCAATTCAGAAAAGTGTAACAGCATAAATGGGAAACCCTTCAGCACAGATTTCAAGGATAAGTTCCCCTCTATTCAAACCCATTCCCTTAAAACTTCAATCAAATGGACATTTCTAAGAATCTCCAAAGTTCTGTATTTTACAAATTACATCTATTTACCTAAGCCCAAAAGCTCTGTATTCCAAGAGTCAAAGGAATTGTAGACTGATTCTGCCAATTAATCAAAACGCAGGAAGTTATCAAGGATCCCACACCCATCTTCAGTTAAAATACAATGGAACTGAATTTCAAAAATGACTAAAACTGTAGTTTAAAAAAACTCCTCTAATATAACTGAATTTTGAAGACAAAAGCATTACCATCTTCAAATAAATGGCATTAACATCCCATGTTCATAAATCAAAGACAATACTGATAAGATGGTAATACTTCCCAAACTGATCCACAGGTTCAACACAACCCAGAATTCCAGCTGACTTCTTTTGGTGATCCTCAAATTCATATGAAAATGAGAGGAACCAGATTAGCCAAAAAAATCTTGAAAAAGTTGGAGAACTCACACTTTCTGATTTCAAAACTTACTACACAGCTACAGTAATCAAGACAACGTGGTACTGACATAACGACAGAAATATGAAACAGAAAGAAATATGGAACAGAACTGAGAGTCCAGAAATAAACCCTCACATTTATGTTCAATTGATTTTTGGCAAGGGTGCCAAGACAATTCAATGGAGAAGAGAATAGTCTTTTCAACAAATGGTGCTAGGACAACTGGATATCCATATGCAAAGGGATGAAATTGGACTCACACCATATACAAAAATTAACCCAAAGTGGATCAAAGACCTAAATGTAAAAGCTAGAACTATAAAACTCTTAGAAGAAAATATAGACATAAAACTGTGTGACCCTGGATTAGGCAATGGTTTCTTAAATGATATAAAAAACACAAGCATCAAAAAATAGATAAATTGGACATCAAAATTAAAAATTTTGTGGGGCCAGCCCAGTGACGCAGTGGTTAAGTTCGCGCACTCCACTTCAGCGGCCTGGGGTTCCCATATACAAAACAGAGGAAGATGGGCACAGAAGTTAGCTCAGGGCTAATCTTCCTCAGCAAAAAGAGGAAGATTGGCAACACATGTGGTTCCATCCCCACCAAAAAAAAAAAAATGGGCAAAGGATCCAAATAGACATTTCCCCAAAGAAGAAACACAAACAGCTAATAAACACATGAAAAGACGCTCAACCCATCCTTACCCATCAGAGAAATGCAAATCAAAAACACAATGAAATACTACTACATATCCACTAGGATGGCTATAATCAAAAAGACGGACAGTAACAAGTGCTATCAAGAATGGGGAGAAATTAGAACCTGCTAGTGGGACTGTAAAATGGTGCAGCCACTTTGGACAACAGTCTGGCGTTCCTCAAAATGTTAAAAATAGAGTTACCATATGACCCGGCAATTCCACTTCTAGGTACATATCCAAGAGAAATGAAAACATATGAGCATACAAAAACTTGTATACAAACATTCATAGTGGCATTATTCTGTTAGCCAAAAAGTGGAAAAAACCTAAATGTCCATCAACTAATGACTACATTAATAAAATGTAGTATAGCTACATGATGGAATATTATTTGGTAATAAAAAGAAATTAAATATTGGGGCTGGCCTAGTGGCGTAGCAGTTAAGTTCACATGCTCTGCTTTGGTGGCCCCGGGTGTGCAGGTTCGGATCCCGGGTGCGGACTAACACACTGCTTGTCAAGCCATGCTGTGGTGGTGTCCCATATAAAGTAGAGGAAGATGGGCACGGGTGTTAGCCCAGGGCCAGTCTTCCTCAGCAAAAAGAGGAGGATTGGCAATGGATGTTAGCTCAGGGCTAATCTTCCTTACACACAAAAAAAAGAAATTAAATATTGATACATGCTACAACATGGATGAACCTTGAAAACATTACACTAAGGAAAAGAAGCCAGTCACAAGAGACCACATATATGATTCCACCTACATGAAATGTCCAGAATAAGCAAATCTGAAGTGTCAGAAAGTAGAATAGTGGGCTGTGGGGGGCAGGGAGTGACTGATAATGGGAACAGGATGTTTACGGTGGTGGAGGGGATTGATGAAAATACTAAAAGTGATTGTGACAATGGCTACACAACTCTGTGAATATACTAAAAATCATTCAGCTGTACACTTTAAACAGGTGAATTGCATGGTATATAACTTATAGCTCAATAAAAATGATATTAAAAAGAGTCAACATTTTCACAAACAAGCGTGTTTCACTGTATATAAATTGTAACTTCATAAAGTTGATTTATAAAGGAAAAAAAGGAGTCATCACTTTTTAAAATCATTCCAGTAAGCAGAGTATACATGTGATAGTAAACCCAATGTCCAGATAGTCTGATAAAAGTGACTCTCATTTTGCTCTAAGTCTACACATATAAGTACATTACCCTTCTACAAATGCATCCAGTTTAGCCAGCTCATCCGACAAACCAACCAAGACATCCAGTGTGCCAACCTACAAGGGAAATAGAATTTTATTACTTAGTTTCACATCCTTTTTTTCTTAACAAGATGATGCAACATCTTGATTTGAAGGGCCTTAAGTTCTCCATATTTTATTTCATAATGTGCAAGTGAGGTTAAAAAATGTCTGCCAGACATTTCAAAGCTATTTATATGTACAAGATAATCCTCTAATTCATGGGTACAACCACCATTTAAGATGTGAAGATTCACAGGGTCTGTAATTGAATTTGTATGCAAAACCATATATGTGTAAATGAGCATGTTTTGGAAGAAACATCCAGTCTAGATCAGTGTCTCAAAGGAATTCGTAACTCCCAAAATATTAAGAACAAGTAATTTTAAGTATTTCTTAAATGAGTGCTGTGTATAACTGCCTCACTTAGTTAACCAGCAAGATATAAATAGCATGATCTTTTCCAAAAGTTCAGTCAAGCATACTGGCAGCCTGCTTCACTTTGAGGCTGCTAAGTTACCAATCTTTAATAAATGTTAAATAGATTAACTAAATTAAATAACTAGGTTAGATTTGCCAAGGACGCTTAAAAAGGTGCAATGGTAAAACATTAGTGATCACTATACGAATTTAGTAACAGAAAAATGGATTCAAGGTGATATTTAAAAATATATATTGCAGGGGGCCGGCCCGGTGGTGCAGCGGTTTAGTCCGCGCTTGGCAGCCCGGGGTTCACTGGTTCGGATCCCGGGCGCCCGCCGACGCACTGCCTGTCAGCCATGCCGTGGCGGTGTCCCATATAAAGTGGAGGAAGATGGGCACGATGTTAGCCCAGGGCCAGTCTCCCCCAGCAAAAAGAGGAGGATTGGCGACGGATGTTAGCTCAGGGCTGGTCTTCCTCACAAAAAAAAAAAAAAAAGTATATATATATATATATATATATTACAAAGATTGTTCACTTCTGAAAATCATATTTGTGAATGTAATACATCAAATATTTTTGTAAGATTTCTCATTACAATTTAGAAAAGCACAAAAACTTAGGGAAAATGTTGTTTTGGTGGTTTACTTCTAAAATCTCCATCTCCTCATTATCTAAAATCTGAAGATTGGAAAGAACAAGATAGATTTTAAATTATGCCAATGCCTAGAGATGAGTTTTCTTTTGAAGGAACCTCATTTCCACCAAAAGGAAGGCAAGATGACTGTCCTCCCCTTCATGAAGAACGCATACACTATTCTGCTCTGCACAGCACAGTTTTACCTTTAAGTCAGGAATGTTGAACTTTGAAGAAATAGCAAGATTGTTGTTCTTTGTAGTTGCCGCATGCAATTTCTCCCATGTTTGCTGACATGTTTTCTCCCCAGGAGCCGATATAAGCCAGAACTCAGTCATGTTTGTTACCAGGTATTTCTTCTAAAATCAAGAAAGACTCTGAAAAGTAAAACAAAACAAAGCAAAAATACATTTAATATCATTTGTTTCTAATATTTCAGAGTCACAGGATAAGTGATAAGTACAACCTGTTTCAAAACTAATCCAACACTGGCATATGATTCCAAACAAAGTCAAATTTACTTAGCTGGAAGTAAACCCATATACAGGTTTCCCTTACTATCCTAATGTTCACTTTACACCACTTTGCTTTTATGGAAGACCTACATTAGTACCTGTTTTCGATAACTGAAAGAAATCCTAAGATTTTTCACTTCTACGAAAAAGAGCAAAAATAGCATTCAGCGTTTGTTTTGCAGCAAGCCCTTACAGAGGCAGTGCGCACCCCAAGCAGTGGGAGTGGTGCCACCAAGCTCCTTCCCGAGGAACTACACTCATAATCAAGCCCCCGACAGCTTTGAACTGTCTGTGAGCATCTGCGCTTTAACTTGATTTATTTTGGTAGGTAATTTTTTGGGTCTGGGAACGCTGAAAAATTTTTCCCATATAAATTAATGGTAACTGCTTCTTCACTTTAGGCCATTTCAGCTCACCAAAGGTTTCAGAGGATAGCATGGGAAACCTGTAAACAGTAAAAGGTGATTTATGATACTAGGAAAAAGAGATGATAAAGACCTAATACATGAGGTATCTAATTATTTAAAAAATCACAAAATATCCTAAAATCGAAATTATTCAAGAAGTGAGACTACCCAAAATACCAGCCACCAACAGTTTCATTCCACAAAATGTCACCTATACATATCCCTGGTGCATCAACATGTATTCCTGACAGAAAAACTTAGCTTTGGCCCACACCTAACATCTTCCTTTGAGATGTTTTTCAGCTGCGCTGGGCTCCCACCTCAGAGAAACCACAACTGCAAACCGCTCTAAACCAGCTCTAAATCGACCAGAGGAGCAGCATCTGCGCAAAGGGACTTGGAGGCGACCTGAGGTTGCCTTTGCTTCATTACCATACATAAATCACACACACACACACCCCCACCGTACCTTGCTAGGCACATTTGGTGCCATGCGCAAAGGAGTTCGGAGGGCTGCATGTGCACCAACTGTTCCTGGAACTGTCCGCCCCCTTCCCGGAACCCTGATGACGCCACGACCCCTTGCCCTTTAAAAGTTCCCCATTTCCCCGTCTTCAGGGAGAAGGTGCTTTAGAGCAAGAGCTCTCCCTTCTCCCTTCCTTGATCAACGAATAAAGTTTCTGCTCTGCTATTCCAAACCCCACCTCGTTCTACTGGCACGAGCAACTGCAGGCAAAAGGACCCACTTGCGGGTCACCAGTCCCACAAGAAGCTGAAAAGTCACAAATTTATAGGTTTACTTTAAACTTTTAAAATATAAAACCAAAATAGGAAATGAAAGAACAAGCATGACTTTTACCTTTGAGAAAGAATTAATTGAATCAATGCATTCGAACAGTAGCCACCAAATTTGCCATATCTGGCTTAGCAAATTCTACAAAGTTAGCCACACTGGTGGGTTAACTTTAATCCATATTCAACCTAAGGGCATCTCCTCAAATCCCTGGCATATACCCAGCTGCCATCAAACATTTATAAATTTGCAAAAAAACCTTGCCAATCAGTCTTGTATTTAAAAATAGGACTCTTCTGCGGGGTTGGGGGTAAGACAACGCTATTGGATCTGAGTGAGAGACAGGCTGTGGACCTCCCTTGAGTTCATTAAGATACAACCAGCCCTCCTCTACAATCTTTCTCCCTGCCCCCTACTCCCTCTCTCACACACACACACTCTCACTCACAAACAAGCACACAGGAAAAAAAAAAGTCCAGAGCCAAGTGCACTTAGAATCTAAGCAGGTGAAGCACGGAAACACAAAAGAAAATAAAAACGAAAATATTATAGTATCATTATTTGCACTTTAATATGCCTTCATTAGAACCACCATAAACTTCCTACTACCACTGCTTGTTTAATCTCTCCTGAAACTTGCAGTCTGTCTTAGAAGATAACTATCTCACAAAGTTGTTCTGATAACAAAATCAGATAATGAATGTGAAAGAACTGTGTAAATTTAAATTTCCTTTAAAATGTAAAGTATTACAGTTAATCATAAGGGACTTTCATAATTTCAGAAGCCCATTATAATTAATCTCACCTAGTCATTACACAACTAAAAGTGAGCTGAACACAGATGTCACTCTATATACTTGTTAATTTTTTTCTAACTTCTGTTTGTAGAGCATCTACCCTATACCAGGTATTGCTCTAAATGTTTTACACACTATTATCTTAACTAATATTCCCAGCACCTCTATGAGACAAATATCATCTTCCTCTTTTACAGATAAGAAACAAACTCAGAGAGGTTAAACTAGTATCAATATAGATGGTGGTATTAAATGAATATCTCAAGTGTACTCCAAGATGATTTTTCCAACATTGCTGAGAAAGTTGCACTAAGAGCTAAACTCTCTCAAATGGCCAACAAACTAAACAGAGGCTTATAGTAACGGCTGGCCCAGACAAAGCACTCAGCCTGGCCAGAAAACAGTACAGCTTAACTGACTATCCAAAAAGCCACTCAGAGCATCAAGTTCTAAGGAGGCCATCCAAAGGTAAGCTTTGATTTGAAAACAAAAGCAAAAACAAAATCCTCACTATTCTACCGGAGGAACTCCAAATGTTAAATTTTAAAGCTATTACATAAATATCATTCTACCCATATTCTTTTCCAACCTGATTTTTTCACTCAACCTATTTTTAGAATTATTCATGGTGATCCACATAGATGTAGTTCATTCATTTTAATTGCCATATGGTATTCTATGAATAAACTAAAATTTATTATCCATTGTCCTCTAGTAGGATAGTTGTACTGTTTTACTTTTTTGGTATTATAAACAATTCTGCAGTGAATAACTTTGCACATGTCTGTTTTTGTGAACGAGTTTCTCCAGAACAGATAGGAGTAAAATAGCTGAACCGAAGCATATGATAATGTGGTAGACTGTCTTCAAAGATGGCGGCAACAAGTCTTTTCATGCTCCTATGCAATGTGACTGCCACTCTTCCCATCAAAAGGTGCAATCTATTTCTCCTCACCTTGAATCTGGGCTGGCCTTTTGACCAAGAAAACACAAGGAAGCCACACTATACAAGTTCAGGGCTCAGGCCAGGTCTTGCAATTTTCACTTCTGTTTCTTGGATGGCTGCCCTTAAACCATCGTGGAAGGAAGCCGTCTGGTCTACTGAAAGGTAAGAGGCCACATGGCAGAGAAATGACAACACTGCAGCTGACAACCAGCATAAACTGCCAAACATGTGAGTACGGCCATCTTGAAACTCGAACCCAGCCCATGTCTCAGCTGAATGCAGCCCCATCAATGAACCCAGGTGAAACAAGCAGAAGAACCACCAAGACAACCCACAGAATCGGGAGAAATATGAAATCACTGTTTTAAACCACTAAATTTTGAGGTGGTCTGTTACATATCATAAGATAACTGACAAACACCATTGTCAACTCTGTTGGGTACTGCGAAACTGTTCTCCAAAGCAGTTATCAACTTAAGTTCCCACACAATGTTCATAACTATATACTTACAGAAAGTACAAAAACATGCATAGAAGAAAGGCGCTTTAGCTGTGTATACAGTCACGTGTCGCTTAATGACAGGGATACTTTCTGAGAAACGCATCATTAGGCAATTTTATTGTTGAGCGAAGATCACAGAGTGTACTTACACAAACCTAGATGGTATAGCCTACTACACACGTAGGCTAATACTAATCTTATTGGACCACTGTTGTCTATGCCATTCATCATTGACCGAAACGTCATTATGTGGTGAGTGACTGTATAAGATTTTATTTCTTCAAAAAAATATATGGGCAAATATGGCAAAATGTTAATACCAAATAATATAAAATGTAAATTTGGGTAGTGGATACATGGATGTCTGTTAATCTGAAATATGTGAACTTTTTCTGTATACCTGAAATATTTCAAAATTAAATACAAAATAGTCAGTTATCAAATTAATCTTCCAAGCACAACTTTTCTGTTTTAACTCTAGTAGAATGCTTTTCTAATCTGTTTATATACTCTTATGACCAAGTATAATATATTGAACACAAACCTTTTTTTGATGTTTTAGGATTTTTTTTTTAAGAAGTATTTTAGGGTCAATATATTCAACAATTCTAATTATATGATGTTGCAAAGGTAAGAGCTTGGGCTACACCTGTACTAACTCCAGAATCTATCTCAGTAAGTTGCTTTTTAAATTAAAATGTTGTGGGTCTATCTCCTGCATTCCTGTCATCCCCTGTTCCTGTTCTCTGCTGCACCTGGGTCACCTCACCTAAGCTGCTCCAACACGTGCTACCTTTTCACTTTCCTTTGGCCACTCCGGCCTTGGCTGTTTTCCTATCTCTGGTCTCCTCCATCTAATGTTCTTGCACTTATCAAATCTAGCTTTTTTGGCCCGAACACCAACCACAGGACTACCTTGAACTTTAAATTCTCAGTTGCTTAGAGAATCCAGTAACATCTTGAAACCTCTTTTAATAATCCAGATCATCTAAATGGCCATAATCACAAGACAAAAAACAACAAATGTTGGAGAGGTTGTGGAGAAACAGGAACCCTAATACACTGCTGGTGGGAATGCAAACTGGTGCAGCCTCTATGGAAAACAGTAGGGAGATTCCTCAAAAAATTAAAAATAGAAATACCTCATGATCCAGTAATCCCACTCTTGAGCATCTACCCAACGGACATGAAATCAACCATCACAAGAGACTTATGCATCCCTATGTTCATTGCAGCATTATTCACTATAGCCAAGAAGTGGAAGCAACCCAAGCGTCCCTCGACTGATGATTGGATAAAGAAAATGTGGTATATACATATATATAATGGAATACTACTCAGCCATAAAAAAGACAGAATTGTCCCATTTGCAACAACATGGATGGACCTAGAGGGTATTATGTTAAGGGAAATTAGCCAGAGAGAGGACAAACACTGCATGATCTCACTCATATGTGGAATATAAACTAACACATGGACAGAGAGAACTGGTTAGTGGTTACCAGGGGGAAACGGGGTGGGAGGTGGGCACAAGAGGTGACAGGATGCATCCATACGGTGATGGACAAATAATAATGTACAACTAAAACCCCACAATGTTATAAACTATTAAGACATCAATAGAAATGAAAAAAAATAAAATAAAATAATCTACATCTTCTAAGTGATAGTAGTTTTTGAAAAATTGAGGTTTTATCATAATTATTTATACAAGTGGTTCTGTTAAACAAAGTATATTTGAAGACACATTTTTATACCTCTTCTCCTCCAAAAATGGCAGGTGATGAAATCAATTGTTAAGTTCCTCCAGAAGATACTGTTAAATTATCTAAACTGCAGCTTCTTCCAAGACTGTAATAATATGAGCTATTACAGTAGATGTCACTATCATACCATTTAGAGTTCTAGAAAATCTTTCTCACCCAACAGATTTCCAAAGGATTTCAAGAAATAAGAAAGAGGGCTCCATTTTCTCATCTATAAATGCCAGCCCTAACCTTCTTCAGAGCTTTAATCAGATTAAATGAAACAATGTCATGATAACGCTAAACAAAACGAGAGTCCAGAAATGTCTACGAAAATTACAGAAAGTTCTCTAATTCCATCTTGTAACTGGGGCTCTCTCTAGAGCCTAACTGTTTGGAGACGAGGAGGAAAAAGTGTCTTCTATGTTTGGTACTGTGTTATAACAGTACACTTCTCACACGTTATCATACTTAATTCTCATGGCAGTCCTATGAGCTAGGTAGTAATACTAAGAGAGGTTAGTAATTTAGCAAGGTCACACAACTGGCAGATGGGGTTCAAATCTCGCTGTGTTTGACCGTATATGCCATGTTCTTTCTATTGTGTTATGCCAGGAGAGAGAATGTTCTGCACCAAAGCCCACATGAGCTCTGAGCTCTCCTATTTGAAGAGAAATCCACATGCAACCTTAAACTCCTTCATCCTATGTTTCATTCCAGGCTCAGAGCACCCTGTAGGCCGACTGAATTCTGCTAGATAAAGGATCTGAGCTTCGTTTCCCTTTTCTTTTCATCCAGGATCATCACAATTTCTAAAACAGCATCGCCCAGCATCCAAAACCATCCTACCTCCTATAACGAACAATGATTCCTCCAAAGAGAAAAGCAAAATTTTTTTAAAATTAGAGATTCAAGAGACCTGGAGATCATATAGAAGAGAGCACAAACTTGGAGTCTCACAACAGATAAAATCCTGACTCTGCTTCCTTACTAATTTTCTCATCTGTAAAGTGGAATACTACAAATCTCTTCGCAGAGCTGCTGGAAGGAACGAATAAAATGATGTACCTAGATCTTCTCCTTACCATTTGGCCACCTTTCCTGGGGGTGACTGTATTAGCTGCTACCCCAACCCATCCCACCTCCAAAGGCTATTCCCAGTGTCCCAGGTGGGAAACATCTTGTTTACTTAATACCTTATAAATGCCACCATTATGTACTTATCACTCTATCTTCCCTTGTTTCTTCCTCTCCTGACTGGGAAATCCTGAAGGGCCAGAATCATATCTTCTTCTGTGAAGCCCTAAAAATTCCAACATACACAATTCCTGCCTACACAGCAAGGACTTAATAAGTGTTTGTTTTATTAATAAATGAAATGTAATTATAACAACTCTGAACCAATCAAAAAGTCTGATGAGAGAAAAATAAGGGCCAACAAAATATTTAAATCACATTTTTTTTGGTCTTTCAGAAAGCAAATCCTAATTTTAGAGTAGTTTATAAGTTAAAAGTTGGTAAAGTTGCAGATTACCAAACCTTTGTCTGTTGTTATTTTAAAAGTGAATTGAATACAGCCAAAAATATAAAAGAGAGGGCTTGAGAAAGAACCTATTTGTACTTTAGGCAAAGTCATGGCCTCAGTTCTTCTATCCCCTAGCAAACTAACTATAAGAAGAGCCTGCTGGGAAAGACAAGCTACTTAAGTATCCAAGGATGAATGTAAGAACTGCCATAGGAATAGCATCAATAAGTCTTTTGCAAAATCCCTGTTTTCTCTGTTCTTAAACAATGTCCAATGTTATCCTCTCACTTATACAAGTCACATAAAAAAATTTCTTGAAACTGAAGAATGATTTAGACTCAGTCCCAAACAAAATTTATCTCTGCGGATGAATATGTATGTTTTTGGTCAGAAAATGAAATCCATATCGCCAAATACATTTCCCTTTTTTTCTCAGCTGCATGGAAACAGTCAAAACTTGTGTCCATTGGTTATCATCTCACCAAGAATACGGACACCTCCACCTCCTGTGACTGCTTTGAATGACTTGTTTTTTATTCCTAATTATTTCCCTTTTTTCATCTTGTATATTGGAAGTCAGGCATAAATGTAGGCAAATCATATCCAACAAGAGAAAATTATTAAAAAGGCACATCAATTAAATGGTTGGGAGTTCCTCAAGACTCAGATCTGGGTCTAAGTCCCTCTCCTATACGTGTGTATAAACGGGTGCATATACAGTTTCTGTCTTGATGATCTTACCTACACTCAAGGGGATTCCAAGCTAGATACTGAATACTCTCCCAAATTTCTATCTCCAGCCCAGACCCCTCCGCTGCATGTAGAGCTGTACCTAACAAGTCTCCACAACTGACTACAAGACATCTCCAGCTGGATGTCTCAAAAGCACCTAAATCCCAACATTTCTAGTCAAACTCATAATCTCTTCCCCAAAACCTGGTCCTGAGTTAGTACAGGTGTACCTCTGCAACATTAGATAATTAGAATCGTCAAATGTCATCAAGATAGCAGCTCATACTTATTGGGCACTTCCTATCTACTAGCACCAGTCAAAACACTTCACAGGTATTAACTCATTTAGTACCTTTAAAACAACCCTAACAGGTGAGTGGTAGTTACAAATGAAGAAACCAAGGCACAGAAAGTGCCTCATACATTATATGAGATATCATATGTTATAACATGTATCACGTCATATATAAGAGCATATATTATATGCTAAGGATGAATGTATTATATGCTCTTATAGTACCTTCTTTTCAGTATTTCCCTGAGGGACATTTTTTGTTAACGTCTGTCTTCCAAATAAACTGCCCAATGAGGGTAAGTGGAAACCATGATAGTTTTTGCTCACAACTGTATCCTCAGTACCTGGCACAATGGCTGGTATGTAGAACCTCAAAAAGTATTTGTAGAATATTCTTGAATGAATAAATAACTGAGAATTAAATGAGATAATGTAGTTAAAGTACCTGGCTCATAACTGGTTAGTTCCCTTCACTTCCCCTGTATTTTTTAAAAAATCAACTTTATTGAAATATAATTTATATACAATAAAATGCACCCATTATAAGAGTATGGTTTGATGAGTTTTTGACAAATGTCAAGCCTGTGTAACCATCACCAAAACCAAGATAAAGAACATTTGTGTTCTCCTAAAGCCCTCCTAAAGCCTGGGACTGACACCCAGTCCCAGTCAATCCCTATCCCACTGCCAGCCCCGGGGGAAATGCTGATCTGCCGTCACTATAGTCTAGGTTTTCCTGATCTAGAATTTCACTGTAAATGGGAAGCATACGCTATGTACTCTTTTGTATCTGGCTTCTTTTGCTCAGCATGTCTTTGATATCTGTCCATGCTGTATGCATCAGTAGTTCATTCTGTTTCATCGCTCGGTATTCCATTACATGAATATACTACAGTTGTCTTTTCCATTCACCTGTTGATGGACATTTGGATTGTAACTGGTTTGGGGCCATTAAGAACAAAGGTGCTACAAACATTCTTCTACAAAGATTTTTGTGAAAATATATTTTCATTTCTATTGGATAAACATCTAGAAGTGGAATTTCTGAGGTGAATGATTAGCATGTATGTAACTTTATAATAAGCTGCCAAACTGTTTTCCAAAGTAGATATAACATTTTATATTCCCATTAGCAAGGTAACTAAGTTCCAGCTGTTCGAAGTGCTCACCAACACTTAGTGCTGTCAAGTTTTCAATACTGATGTCGACTTTATCAACTTCTTCTTTATGATATATGCTTTCTGTGGCATAAGAAAAATTTGCAGTAGCTATGTCTGAAGCATGAGATCAAGGGTGGTAAACAGCCTTTTTATCTCAGTGTGAATTACAGCCAGAGAAAACCCAAATGCCAACTTCAGCAAACACAATGTAACGGCCAGAGCACTGCACTAAATGTGAAGACTTGGAATCTAATCCCAGTTCTGCATATCACTGTCTGCATAAATTTCTTCAGTGGTAAAATGAGAGGATTGGATTACGATATCCAGGATCCTTTCTGCTCCTATATTCTATGAATCTACACTGGGTGAGACCCAAGACTCTTTTTTTCTATTGTCTTGTTAAGTCCCTCAGGTAATTCAGATGACAAATCAGATTTCAGAACCACTGTACTAAAACAAACAGACATTTCCATGATTATACAGTGAGTTATACAGTGATTATACACTGAATGTTACAAGAAATGGCAAATATTCTTTAATAAGATGGCTAAATGTCCTATCGTCATTATCAAGAATCACACAGTATTGTTAAGTTCTATAATAGAGAAAAGATTTTTGTTCTACGGAGTTTAAAAACCTTAAAAGTACCAACCCACTTTTTGCATGCTTTCTATGGCAGCTTACAAACTTAAAATGTAAATAAAAAGCAATATGATATATGGAATCAAGTACAGAACAAAACAGAATCTGGATAAAATCTTGCTTTGCTCAAGAAATGCACAATTTTATTTAATTTATGAAAGACAGAAGACAGAGGATTTTAAATGCCCTATGCACAAATAGCAGGTGGCTTTGGGACCACAGTGCAGAGTCCTGATTCATTCCCAAAACTTCTTGAAAAATTTTTGCAGCTCTAAAAAAATTGCTCTAGGTGATAGAAGGCTGAGTAACTCACAAAAATGTATGCTCCTGGATCTGCTTCTTTCTTGGAAATAAAACTCCAATCTGCCAATCTTCACCACTATCACTACTGGCATCCTCGTCTGAGTTCTGCCTTCTCCTCACAATCTTCCCGGCCTCGCTTTCTCCATCATGACCTCAGCCCTGCCTTCAGTTCTCTTTCTTGTCTCTGCTCAGACAGTCCATTTTGCACAAAACAACTTTTCTCTTCCTACATAAACCAACTCAAACCTCCCTTTACAAAAAGATTTTTCCAACTAAGTCCAACCAAGCACCAAATCCATTAATATAATCCCAAACTACTTCTCCTTCAACTCGTATGTCCATTTAAACCCACATAATAAACTTCATTAGAGCAGATATCTATTTTGCGTTTTGTCACATATCTCTTGATTGACTATAATGGTTTTCAATGTAGGGTCATATGGTTCATCTCACCAAATGTTTTGGGTGCTTAAGTTCCCAGAACTGTGGTAGGCTCTGAGAATCAAAACAAAACAAACGTACTCCGTCTTGAAGGAGCTTAGAATCATGTGTTAGTGTGCAGATCTGTGTAAGTAGGTAGGTCAGAGTGTGCAGGGAGGGGTGAGAGGAAAATAATGCAAATGACAACATTAAAAAAAAAACCGAAGCAGAATACACCGGAGGCACAAGAGAAACACTAGTCAAACTTTTAAACACTTCTATCTTATCTGATTGCAATAAGTCTGCTGCTTTCAAAAAACAGGCAGTAACAATTCTTTTTCAAAATGGAAGGAAGGAAAGGAGAGAACAAAGGAGAACTTGGGTCCAAAGCTCTGAGACTGTTTATTTTATTTACTGCATCACCCACTTCTGGGAATTTGAAGGCTGTGGATTATTTTCCTACCACAACTGATTTAAACATAAAATAAAAAAGTAAAGCAAAACCTATCACAAGAACACAAAAGGTGGGTATAATAAGAGGAGAGCTACTAGCATTTCTTCTGTGAATGAAGGTATGAGCCTGACCCAGGACGGGGCAAGCACAGAAAACAGTACAGCACCGCAGTCAACGCTCCAATAGTTAACTACTTTTAACGCTTTCAAGAAACCAATACTTGAGTCTCTGAAATGCAACCACCTTTCACAGTAAGTTAAATTTCACAATAAACTATGACTGAAGGTGGTCTACATGCAAAACAACTTCCTTTGCAGTCCTTGAAAATACCAAGTTTAATAAAGTGGCTTATTTCAACAAGCACAAAAAGGCATACCTCAGATATTAGTGAAATATCCACAGCCTCCCAATTGCAG
Organism: Tapirus indicus; assembly: GCA_031878705.1. Lineage (NCBI taxonomy): Eukaryota > Metazoa > Chordata > Mammalia > Perissodactyla > Tapiridae > Tapirus > Tapirus indicus. The sequence continues at coordinate 35,128,090 of CM062935.1, forward strand.
CCCATCAACTTTTAACAGAATCGATCAGTGCAAAACACTTACCACAACACATTCACTTAAAAAAGTGGCCACATCCTACCCTAGAAATTGCTAACGCCATATAAATAAAAAGATAACTGGGGGCCGCCCGGTGGCGCAGCGGTTTAGTCCGCGCTTGGCAGCCCAGGGTTCGCGAGTTCGGATCCCGGGCGCCCGCCGATGCACTGCTTGTCAGCCATGCCGTGGCGGCGTCCCATATAGAGCAGAGGAAAGACGGGCACGGATGTTAGCTCAGGGCCAGTCTTCCTCAGCAAAAAAAGGGGAGGACTGGAACAGATGTTAGCTCAGGGCTGGTCTGCCCCACAAAAAAAAAAAAAAAAAAAGATAACTGTTTCCTCTTTGAACGTTAAAATTCTATCCTTCAAAACAGAAGCATCTTGGGAGGGGCCGCCGGGTGGCGCAGCGGTTTAGTCCGCGCTTGGCAGCCCGGGGTTCGCGGATTCGGATCCTGGGCGCCCGCCGACACACTGCCTGTCAGCCACGCTGTGGCGGCGCCCCATATAAAGTGGAGGAAGATGGGCACAGATGTTAGCCCAGGGCCAGTCTTCCTCAGCAAAAAAGGGGAGGATTGGTGATGGATGTTAGCTCAGGGCTGGTCTTCCCCACAAAAAAAAAAAAAAACAGAAGCATCTTAACTGGGATTGTGGGAGGGGTTTGCTTAAAAATTTCCAAAAACAAAAGGGGGATTTTACCTTTCAAGGAATACTTTCATGATTCATACAGAATGAAATTTTAAAATTGTCAGAATATATACCTTCTCTAAATAAATCTTAACTTCCACATGTTTTGTTTTCAACTGAAACAATATTTATAAATGCTCTATAATCCTATTAACAGCTATCTGAATGTCATGCCATAAATATACTTAAAGACAATTTAATCTTTAATCAATGTATTTTATAAACAATTACCATCCCTTTATTTCACAGTTGGCTATAAATAAATTTGTAAAAGCCAAGCCTTACCTTCCCACAGATGTCTATCATAAAAACAGAAACATGTTGGGGGGGTTAGCAACGTAACAACATATTACACAAAGTTAGAAAATTTCTTGTAATTTCTGGTAAAGCTAGTTGAATTGATAGACATGGCAAGGAAGGGCACTGTACACCCATTACTGAAACTAATCATCAGAACTTTCTGAGCTCCCAGAGACCTCCTTTATGCCACAGGCAACTCAGCAATGACCCGAAGAGCAAACAATTCCTTCCATACCAGGGGATTCCCTGAATCTACACTCATGGTTCCCAAAACATTACTTCCCTTTTCTTTTTTTCTGGTATCTTACAACAGTGACTGGACCACAATACCACATTCCAGTAAAAGGTGCTGATATCTCTAACACAATGTATTCTAGCCTGAAATCCATCAAGTTAAAGACTTAAAACAAGTTAGTTTTCCCCAACCCATCACTCTGGCAAGCTTGAGATTCTGTTCACTAATAATGACAACCACTTAGTGAATATGTACTATGGGATAAGCACTTCAATATGCTAAGCAATTTTGTACTTAATTCCTTTAAAGAAGATGTTATCACCTTGCACATGAGAGAACAGTTAATGAAACTGCTTGTCCAAGGTCACACAGCTAGTTACTTCATACATTTTACATGCTAGTTTATTAAAATACTACTCTTAATCTCTATATCCCCAACATCTAGTAGAATGCCTGTCACTAACAAGCACTCAGATATCTGTCCAACACATAAATGATGGCATCACATGCAGTGTTTCACAACCAAATGGTACCTCTCTCCCCCAAAAGGAGTTGGGAAATGTATGGGAGTGTTTCAGGTTGTCCCAGTGTGGGAGTCACTATCAGCAATGCAGTGGATGGGGGCTAAACAAGGGACAGTCCTGTCCAAAATGCCAACAGCACCCATACAGAAACACCAAACTATAGGCTGTTTCATAAAGAAAACCTTTCATGGTAAAGTTAATCTGCATGTTAATTCACTTAATTTATGAATTAACTTCTTATTCATTGATAGTTTGCTTAAAATATCTTAAAAGATAACATCAATCTCTTTCTAGAAAACACCATTTTTGCACTTACTTGCATTTTATTTTCAAATACACACAAATCTTTTATTTTAGACATAGAGCTAATGCTCCATCTTTTTTATCCTCTGATGTAACCAAAGCACCTCTCCTTTATTGCCCACCTGGCTCCTTTTTGAACTCAATAAACATATAGCAGATCTGCACAATGATACAACATTAGAAGTAGATTTCCCACTGGAAAAGAATTTTACTTCATTATCAAGAATACAGTGTGAAATTTCTAGTTCCAAGGGTCACTCACATCAACAGGAAATTTTGGACTGCCCTGGTTCACACCCGAGCTACCTTTCCAAGGGCACTATGCTAATGGTTTCTATTATGTCTTAAAAACATCAACGAAATGGAAATCTAATATGAATTAGTCTATAACTAAAATAGTATAAAATTCCACATCCAAAGGGTGAGAAAGATTTACTCCTGCAGATAGATCAGAATACATAGAAGAACAAAATTTAAGTAGGAGGTACTAAGCCAAAACTGCAGCTACCCCTAAGCAGACTCAAGTTCAAAAGGAAGACTGACTGCTTAGGGAATGGGCGGACTACAAGGAGCTCCTTTTGCAAAGGTTTATTTTGGTATTCCAGTTTTGCTCTTCAGCCAATGGAATTATTTCACAAGCTGTGGAAATAATCGCAGAATCAGATTTTTGAAGCCCAAAAGTTTCTTTTTCAGTTATAAAAACTAATGTAAATGAGGCTCCTAAGACTAATGTGCCCCAAAATGAGTATTTCCTGCCTAGTTTTAAAAGCAGAATTACACTAACCACCTAGCTCTCAGCACTTAGTTTAGTCGGATCTCGAGTACTGTTTCTTTAGATTTTATCTAGTCTTGCAAGATGCACCAAAACGGAAAAAGATCCTCCAGGAGTTCTGAGCCACAACCCCGAGGCTCGGTCTTCAGGACGACTGCAGACTTTCTTGTTGCCAAAGGACCGTGATTAACAACCTGAGCGCCTTCAGCTCACATTTGTTGCTCATTATCTCCTCCAGCTGAACTGTAAATTGAATAGCTTTATCCAGTCCTGCAGAAAAGCAGTTTTTAAAGCACTGACCACCGCTGCCAAACCCCTTGAAGCTGTCCTACCAGAAAAAGCTCACCAGAAGTGCTGAATCAAAGATTACAGTGCACTTCAAGAAACTCGCCCTTCTCTCCAGATGTGATTGTGGTAAGTACTGCGTAGGTAATCAGCAGAAACAATACACAGTAGTTAGGAGACTGTGGAAGTTATGCCAAACCTAGACAAATCACTTTCTCTGTTTCTAGTTTCAAGGTTCTAGACAGGTTCCTATCCATACAATGAATAGCATTTTCATCTACTTTCTCTCAAAGACCTGTGAGAATAAAATAAACATGAAAGGTAATCGAGTCCTCTCTGGGACTATCTATTGTTCAGTAAAAGGTATTCTGGAGTAGAAGGCATTACCAACGGGTACGTTTGCAAGACCAAAACAGAGTTTTCCAAAGGAGTCTCCCATCAACCCCAAAATAATCCAGCCTCCCCTGTGGACTTCAGGGTAGCCAGAACTACCCTCAGTGAAGGGTGCAAATAGAATCTAATCATTCCTTCCCTTCCCCAACTCCTTAGCCCCTCTAAAAGTGAGTACAGTTAACCATTCTCCTTAATTCCTTAGTGGAGAGAGAAGGAAGGTATCTTGCCTTCAAATCCTACACTGGCTCTCCACTTTCTACAGAAACAGTTTAAGCTGCTTTGCCATCTCTTGATGGGATTACAACGATGCCCTCCTGAGGTGGTCTCCCCTCATTCCCTTTTGTACTCTCCACATTCTCAACAAAATTTCCTTTTCAAAAACCACATCAGACTCACTCTACTGTCTATAATCTTCACTGGCTTCCCTCTGCGTTTAGGATGAAAGCTCTGCTGTGCCTGACCCCAGTATTCCCTCACCTGCTTCTCTCACATAGCTCCCTCCCAATTCACTCATGCTAACCCTTTCACAACTTCTCAAAAGCTTTACTCCTCTTCTCATTGACATATGATGTTCCCTCAGCCTGGAATGTTTTCACTTACACCTTTACATCCTTTTCAGCCTCTTTTCAGATGTCAATTCGCAAGGCATATCCTCCAAAAAGCCTTCTTTGAACCTTCTATAAAGGCCACATCTTTTATAAATCTTTCATACCACTGTTATTCCTTCAAAGCAGATTTCACCCTTGCATGATTTGTTAAAATCCATCTCCTCCACTGTCATGACTGTAAGCTCTATGAGAGAGACCCTGCCTGTTTTCCAAACCCTAACACCAGCACAGTACCTGGTATACAGCTCAATATATATTAGTTGAATGAATGAATAAACGAATACCATCCAAACGTCTTCATTATCTGACCCCAACTTTATTTCCCACTTCTCCACAATTCAAATCCACCACAGACTTGGACTTTTGACTCCCTTAGCAGCACTCTTTTTCCTCCTCTTGAGGCCTTCAAATCCTGTGGCTTTCCCCACCTAGAAAGTTCTCCCCATTTCTCTCCACCTGTTCAAATCCCACTGGCTTGCCAAGACCCAACTCCAGTTATCTTTCCCTCAGGATATTTCCTGATAGTGCCATTCAGACATCTGTCCCTGCTCCACAATCCCAAAACACTTAGCATTCTCTTTTTGATAATTACATATAACCTCACAGCATTTCCATGTATCGTGTGTGCGACTTATCTCCCAACATTGGTGCGAACTTCTAAGGCTGGACTGTTTACACCCCACTCCTCCACTCCCAGAGCAGTGCTAAGTACTGAGCTCTCACTGAAATATTTGGTTTTTCCCTAACACACCAGATTTTTCCTCCGAAAAGAATATTAGCTTCCCCTTACTCCCCTGTTCCTCAGGTGATTCAATTTGCCTTATGTGACTCTCCCCTCAAGTTCCTTTTCAGGGGGTTCTTGCCTACCCTTCCCCCATTCTAATAAAAAAATGGTTTGAGCTCTCTGGATTCTTGTTCTTTCCTCTGCCTACGAGGACCCTGCGTCCTCTGTGAGGGCCTCCTAGACCCTTTAAACTGCCATCCCCCTACTCACAGGCGCGTACACCCAGTGAAGGCTCCTGAGCTAGCTGTGACCTCACACACACCACCGCAGATCCTGGGCCACTCTGTCGCCTTTCATCCCCCTCAATTAAGGGGAAGTGGGTTCGCTGTGACCACGCAGCCAAACGAAGGAGAAATGTCCTAGACCCGCAGTGTTTCTCCTTTCTACCTCTGCCATTCAGTACCCGCTCGGGCCCTTTCTCTTCTTCCCTCCTTCCTCTTCCTTAGAGACGGAACCTAGGCCCCAGGTTGCGACGAACCGGCGCTGAGAAACCAGACACAGCCACCCAGCAGCTCCAACGCCATAGCCTCGGCCCCCGCGCCCGCCCCCATCCCTCCCAGGCAGCGACCGCAGCACAGCTTCGGCCTGGCCGGGACTCCCCATCCGGGGCAGCCATCGCTCACCGACCCAGGCAGGTGTCAAACGAGGAAGCGGCAGCAGTAACAGGTACGGAGGCGGACAGCCTGGCAGACGTTAACGACTCAGCGCTCCATCCCTCCCGGATCCAAGCTCCAGCCTCACGGCTTCCTCGACCCCAGCGCCCACGGAGCAAGTCACGTGCCAGCCGGGGCAGTCAGCTGACCGCGCCGCGCGCCTCCCGGCCTACGCGCGCGCACTGCGCAGCCGCCGCCGCCGCCTCCACCTCGGAAGAAAGGCGGGGCTGGGAGGCTCCCCCCGGAGCCGAGGAGACGGGGAGTCGGCCCTGGCGGCCACCGTTTCGGGGTGGGTGGGGGTTGCCGCTTCTCCCCGTGTCCTGGGGGAGTCTCGTCCGCCGCCTGGGAACGTCACTGCCACCGTCTCTAACGTTATCCCATCTTCAGGCTTCTGCGGGTCGGAATTGGTCCCCGGCCCGTATACAGGCTGCTCCGCTCGGGGTTTTCTTCAGACAGCCCCGTTTTCTGAGTAGTATCCTTCATAGTGCGTTTCAGCTGATTCACGTTTTCCTGGCAGTCTACTTCAGGTTAATTCCATAAATGTTCATGGAGCGTTTACTGTGTACGACGCATTGTGCTAATATTTTAGGATTATGAATCACTCCCCGCCGTGAGAGAGCATGTTATCTAGTACAGGGGTATGTGTGGTGCGCGACAAACATAAATAGCTGAAACCTCAGTAGACAGTGGGAAACCGAGGAGGGTTTCAGGACAAAGGCATGGACAGGAGAGAGCATATCCTTTTGGGGACAAAAAAGGTAGGAAGCCGCTCTTCTGAACACTGCATATTTCATTGGCTTGGGAGGATAGATGGTATTATTCTAATTCGGAATATGTTTTGGAAACTGTAGAGAACTTTGTGATTTTCTAATTTAGTGCTTTTAGTTACGGATAAGGAAAGTGAAGAACCATAGGTTACAGAGCTGTTTAGCACAAGGGAATAGACATGTCTGATTTTAAATTCTGGCTCCACTACTGACTAGCTGTGTGACCTTAGGCCTCTAAACTTAAGTTTCTTCACTTGTAAAATGGTGGTAATAATATGTACCTTATAGAGGTATTGTGAGGATTAAATGAAGTATGCATTTTTTTAATTTATTTTTTGTGTGTGTGAGGAAGATTAGCCCTGAAGTAACATCTGCTGCCAATTCTCCTCTTTTTGCTGAGGAATATTGGGCCTAGTCTAACACCCATGCCCATCTCTCTCTACTTCATATGTGGGATGCTGCCACAGCATGGCTTGATAAGTGTAGGTCAGCGCCCTGGATCCGAACCTGTAAACCCTTGGCTGCCCAAGGAGAGTGCACAAACTTAACCACTCCGCCACCAGGCTGGCCCCATGACCTAAGCATTTAGCACAGTACCTAGCACATAGGAAACAGTAAATGGTCACCATTATTACTATATGTTATAGGACCCAGATTTTCTGACCTATTCTAAGTTTTTTCTGCTGTTGTGTCCCTGCAGAAATTCATCACAGAATTTCTTACAGCCTCAGTATTAGGTTGGACAGAAAGTAACAAACTATCCCCAACCTGATGCTTTTCACCAATTTTGAATGAAGTTTAGGCAGTTCTAACAACCAGTTATCTAACACAGCTTTGGAAACTTGTAAGGAATTCCAAAGCCTTTATCTGGCATCACAAAATGGGCCTAAAGACGATATTTTGTTAAATCTGTGCTGTCCAATAAAACTTTCTTCTATGATGGAAATGTTATTCTGTGCTGTCCATATGGTACCCACAGCCTTATGTGGCTGTTGAGCACTTGAAATGTGGCTAGTGTGACTGAAGAACTGAATTATAAAATTTATTTCACTTTAGTGAAAATGTAAATACCCACAGGAGGCTAGTGGCAACTGCTTTGGACAGTGCAATTTTGGGTCTGCATTTGAAACCTTTTGGTTTCTTTATGCCTGTGTGTGGCCCTGAAGCAGAATCCTCATCTCAGTTTCTGAATTTTTAAACTCAAGTGCATCTAATTCTGACCTCCCCACACTTTCCAATGTTTTAAACATCATGTTTTACTTGAGAGGTAGTATAATGCAGTGCTCAGTAAAAATTAGCTCTAATTATTATTAAGCTTAGCATATCTCATTTAAAAACTTAGCAAACATGTTTAGTATAAGCAGGGCATGTTTGCTTTCTAATGGCTTCTAGTAGTAAGAAAATGTGTTTTACAAAGAGGAAATCTTGCCTTTCTATACTATGAATAGGAGCATGTTAGGTATCTAGGTATGTGAAATGGGCTTGAGACATCTTTTCCTCCATTTCCAACTATCTAAATACTCCCCATCTGGAAGCATTTTCTAAGCTTAAAGCACTGAAAAAATGCATAGAGATTTTTTTCTTACACTTTTTTCAAGGGAAAAAGATAAATGATCAAAGTGGGGAAAGTATTTGAAACTAATAGCACAATAGGAATCAAAATCATTTTTCACCCCCCTACAATATTAAAAATATCTTGAAAGTTGGTACTGGTACTCCCCTCAGAAAAGGAAATGTCCTTGTTTAGGAAAATACTTTGATAAACTAGCAGAGTGGAAGATAAACTGAGAGCTTGGGTAAATGGAGACAAAGAAACTAAAAATGTAACTAAACTAGTTTCCAATAGAGATTGGAAAGGAACAGAGATTGAGGGGGTGAAGGCATGAGAGGAAGGCATAGAGAAGTGAAGGGATGAGAGAAGAGAGAAGAAAACATGATAAAGAACTTATAAAAATAGGAGTGTTTAGAGCTCCATCTGAGATTGCTTCAATTGCTGTGATGTCAATCCTTTGCCATCTGCCCAAATCTTTAAAGAAGTCTAAGCTCAACTGCTTTATATGAGTTATTTTCTGTAGAAATGTATGCTATCCAGGTTACATTATATAAAGAGCTGAGGCAAATTGATAAGAACAATACCAAGACCCCAACACACAAATGAGCAAAAAGCATAAACAATTGAGAAAAAAAGAAATACCACTGGCTAAAACATATGGGGAAATGTTCACTCTTACTAGTGCTCAAAAATATAAATAAGACAATAAAAATATAAATATTTATAAAAATAAATAAATATATAAATAAGAACTTAGGTTAGGAAAGATAGAAATGTATATGTAACAGCCGATGCTGGTGAAGCTGTGATAAGATAGAGTTTCTTACACTGCTAGTGGAAATATAAATTGGTACAACTTTTACAGTCAGCGATTTGACAGTATGGATGAGAAACCTTAAGAATGCTCACTCCATTTGATCCACATTAGGGTGGAAATAAATGGAAAAGATAGGAAAGTATTTATGCAAAATATGTTCATTACATCATAATGTCTGTTTTCATCATCAATAACATTTATTAAGATTTAGTTGAAGGGGCCGCCCGGTGGCGTAGCGGTTTCGTCCGCGCTTGGCAGCCCGGGGTTTGCGGGTTCGGATCCCGGGCGCCCGCCGACGCACCGCATGTCAGCCACGTTGTGGCGGTGTCCCATATAAAGTGGAGGAAGATGGGCACAGATGTTAGCCCAGGGCCAGTCTTCCTCAGCAAAAAGAGGAGGATTAGCAACGATGTTAGCTCAGGGCTGGTCTTCCTCACCAAAAAAAAAAAAAAAAAGATTTAGTTGAAGACCTAAGCCCCCTATGAAGGTGAAGTGTTAAAATGGTTTGAGGTTTATATCTTGAATTTTTAGAATTTAATGTTCAGGGTTAATGAATAGAATATACTAGACCAGTGGTTCTCAACCAGAGGACATTTGGCAATGTCTGGAGACATTTTTGTTTGTCACAACCTGTGGGGAGAGAGATGCTACTGGTACTTAGTGGGTAGAAACCAGGGATGCTGCTAAACATCCTACAATGCACAGGACAGACCCACACCAAAGAATTATCTGATCCAAAATGTCAACAGTGCTGAGGCTGAGAACTCTAGTACCAGAACCATGATATTCTCAGATTCCCAAGTTCTTGATTAACAACATAGTGTATACTTTCAGTTTTTAATCTGTAAAATGGAGTCAATAATATCTACCTCTATTGTTGTAAGAGCTAAATGGAATCATGTAATAAATTATGGCCACATTGCCACTTTGAGATGTCGGCTGAGCTCACTCACTAGCTAAGAGATTGGCTCCTGTATGCCAGCCTCATAGTGAATTCCTGACTTGTCACAATCACAGATTTCTACATATCATGCCCCTTTCTTGAGAAGAATAGATATAGAAAATTTTTTATCAATAAATGCCAAGTATTTAATGAATAATGGCTTTTTTTTTTTTATGGTGAGGAAGATTAGCCCTGAGCTAACATCTGTTGCCAATCCTCCTCTTTTTGCTGAGGAAGATTGGCCCCGGGCTAACATCCATGCCCATCTTCCTCTACTTTATACATGGGACACCTGCCACAGCATGGCTTGATAAGTGGTGCATAGGTCTGTGCCCGGGATCTGAACCTGTGAACTCCGGACTGCCAAAGTGGAGCGTGCAAACTTAACCGCTACACCACCAGGCCAGCCCCTAATAACGGCTTCTTAAAACATGTTTTCACTTATTCCTGTTAGAACAATGAATACATATTAATTATCTAATAATTAGGAGTATAGATAAGCTAAAAGAGAAAAATAAACATTACCTATTATTCCATGACTCAGGGAAAATCATTTGGGTACATCCTTCAAGAATATTTCTATTCAGATGCATGCACCTATGCAACCTGTGCCATAGGCCCAGGGCGGCAGGTGGAGGGTGTCTGTGTCTAACCTTCCCCAGGGCAGGAGTCAAGGACATTCATCCTCCTGGTGCCTCAGCGAGGCTGTCACCTACGGGATATCTCGAGTGTCTCCATTCCATTCCCTGTTGTTGACCAGGGTCACCACTTAATGCCTCTCCATCCATGAAGCCTTTTCTGACTCCCATAATTATATGTAACAACAACAATAACAGCTAGATTTCTAGAGCTCTTAGCTTTGTGCCCCGCACTGTTCTGTGGGCTTTGCATATAATAACTCATTTAATCCTCACAACAACCCTGTGAGACAAGTATTACTATCCCCATTTTACATATGAGGAAATTGAGGGACAGGGTGATTATGTAATTTGACCAGTTAGAAGGTGGCAGATCTGAGTACTGAGCTCAGGCTGTCTGGCTCCTGGATCCATGCTCTTAACCCCTGCAGTACAGTCTCTCCCAGCACTCTCTCTTAGACACATTCCTTTTATACTCCAAATTCTCACGGCACTGTTACAGCATTTCCCTAACTTCACTTACATTTTATCAACCTTACCGAGACTACCTTGTACTCAGAGACTTGAATGTGCATTGTACATAGTAAACATTCAATAGGTGATAATTAAATAGAGTTCACAACTAAAGGAAAGGCCAGATTCTCAAGTATTTTATGATAGAGGGGAAGGGAAGAGGTACTAAGTAATTAAACCTATCAGTTCCTTTCTTCTGTTCCCTGTATTCTTGGTCCCTGAACTAATAGAAATTATCATCTTTGTCATTATCTCCTTGGAAATATTATGAAACCTTCTTGGGAGCAGCAAATGTTCACAGAAATAGGAAGATAAAATTTTTTTTTTCAAAAATAGTTTTGCCCTCTCGCCTTCGATGTTTTGTTCCCTTTGTTGTTACTTCCTAATTTGCTCAATCCAGCTTTAAATGACACAGTGGGAAAGATTTTGAACAACTACTGTTCAGGTGGTTGCCTATGGACTAAATCTATTTAATTTTCATCTTATTTACACTAATAGGCTAAAAGTAATAGCACAGGAAGTCAGCATTCAGTAGTTATAAAGAACCAATCAGTTACGCAAAAAAGAAAAAATACACAAAAAATCTGATATATTTAATAATTATAAACATCTCTCTAGTCTCCAATTTATTGTTACACCTAAATCTTCAATTTACAAACATACATCTTTCAAAATAGTTAATAATACATAGGGCAATTGATTTACTGAGGGGAGAGTGTGTTTAAAAAATTATCAACAGAAATAATGAACACTTTTTTTTTTGAAGATTACGTGTGCCGATGGGATGGTGAAGTTTTTTTGTTTTGGGGGGGTTTTTGAGGAAAATTGGCCCTGAGCTAACATCTGTTGCCAATCTTCCTCTTTTTCTTTTTTCTCCCCAAAGCCCCAGTACATAGTTGTATATCCTAGTTGTAGTCCTTCTAGTTCTTTTATGTGGGACGCCGCCTCAGCATGGCTTGATGAGTGATGAGTAGGTCCACACCCAGGATGCGAACCGGTGAACCCCAGGCCACCTAAGCAGAATGCATGAACTTGACTGCTACGCCACTGGGCTGGCCCCTGAACACTCATTTTAAGTGCCCTTTGAATATTTCTATCTCAGCCCTTACTATTTTATTGAATATATTTATTTATGTAACTCCGGTAGGGAAACAATTCTTCATGGATCTCTCACATTTCTGCACATCTTGTGAGTAGAGGCACTGACTGCCTTTTTCCAAGACTATCTTTTCAAGGATGTTTATATAGCAAACAGCATTGGAAGACAGAGATAATGCCTCGTTTGAAGTACTGGACAGCCACACTTACTGAACAGTATAAAAGATTTGGGTTCTCTAAGCTCAGGGTTACTCTCCTATAATGAAATCGACTGTGTGTCCTCACACCCGTCTGGGCCCATCCAAGTCCCTCCTGTGGGAATTGGGGCAGGCAAACTGGTGCAAATATGCTGATGCTCATGCTGCTTGCTGTGCTGTGTGTAAAAGCCTTCTGTCTCTGACCCAGGGGTCTCGTGTCCACTACCAGCATCCATGAAACTGTGACAGGCCAGGCTAGCTTGTAGGGTAAAATCTCAGACCCTTCCCAGTTCTTGATAGTGTTGGTGACAAGGATGGGGTGTATCAGAGACATAGCTTTCTGGAAGAGAAAGGATGAGCATCTCATAGGCCAGTTAATGGAATTTGCAAGAAGTTGATGGACGTTGTTAGTAAGCCAAATTGTATGGTTCCTGGAAATCACTTGTAGGCTAAATTTTATGGTCTGCTGAGCAATCAATTGCCATCCCCTTTATAGTCTGTTAATGAGGAGAAATCGGGGAGGTGGTTGCAGGCCAGGAAGTCTCAACGACTACAAATGGGGCCATGGCTGCCATGCTACTAACTCTCCAGGCAGAGAGACCTCCTCACTATTCTGGCAACCAACCTCAGGTCCACCCCTTATAATGACAAATATTAATATTTTTTTCTGGGTAGGCAGAAGGTCCCACCTCCTCTCAAACAACAGTTATAGAGATCATAAGGATAATGACCATTTGGCTGAGTACACTACTTGCCAATCTCCCTACAGTGGCCCATGTGGGCCAAAGGGGGGACATAAGCAGTGGCTTTAAGTTCATAAAAATGCCTTGTCCCTTCTGCAAGATTTGGGTGAGAGAAGGGAATGATCGGGAAGAGGTGAAAGTGTAGCTACTACAGTGGAAGACACTGATTGTGTGATGGTGGAGAGAGAGCAACAACCCAGCACCTGGGCAAGTGACACCTTAGACCCCAGCAGGTGTGGGAGAGGAAGGATCTTAAGCATCTTTGTCCTTTGGAATCATCTCTGGAGCATTCCTCAGGAAGGAAACATCTTCATGTGATTCTCCTAAACTGTTGCAAGCACCTTAGATTTAACTCACTGCTAGGTCCCCTTCCAGATGACTCTAAGCAGAGTTTGAGGTTTGATCATTATTCCCCTTAACCTTACCAAGATGTCTATCTGAAATAGCAAGGGATGTCCCCAGCTCTTATACATCACACACAAACCACCTGTCAACACCTCTGGATGTCTTCCCCACTCCCATTCCTATAGCCATTGTTCAGTCTTTCCATGGGGTGGATAAATGCCACCTGCCTGGTGTCATGGACAAACAAGAGAGTTTAGTCTGACTGTCCTCAGGCAGCTCGTCCGTAAACAAAGACTAGACTCAATTATTCAAAGCAACCTGAAAACCCTAAGATTTAATAGCTGGTAGAGAGGCCATGTTGGTGGTACTGTCGACCTGTGCCCACTGAATAGTGTATGTCCGACTTCAGGGGACCCAACAATTATAAACAACACTTTCTTTCCAGGGCTACCATGCGCATTCCCAGGACTGTGTTGCTTGCATATGGAAGCCAGGCATTATCTTGTCTTACTCCCCAAAACATAGTGACTTGCACCTTACAAGTGGTCATGAGACCTTCAAGTGTTTTAAGGAAACACCGCTAGTAGATCACATAGCCCTCAAATGACTGTGAGTCCAAAATGAAGCTTCCTTTGATTACCCGGAAGAGCTTCCCAATAATGACTGACTCATTACGTATGCAGAATCTGTGGCCAATTTTTGCTGCCATGGAACCATCCCATTAGAAAAAACAGTTCAAAACTTGTCTCTGACTTGACTTTAGCTGAAGTGATCAATGACACCACCTTGTCCCTGGAAGGCATTCAAGTCAGCCTCAACTTACCGGCCAGGGACATGATGGATGGTAGAATTGCTTTCAGCTTCTTCCTCATGGGCCAAGGCAGAGTCTATAGGATTGCTAAAATATCCTGCTATGCCTCCATTAATGCCTTGGACCAATGGAAAAGATCAATACAGATACCTAAGGAGAGAGCCCTATGACTTTTCTTAAGTTAGACCCTGTTGGTTTATGGGATTTGTTCAATGGGTTGATTCTGAGACCTTGGAGAGCATAGCTGAGGCTATTGCTGCAGGATGGCCTCCTCCTGCTGCTGGATTCCTGTTCATAGTAGCTTTAAGAAGATGCTATATGAGACAAATTGAACAGATTTGGTCCCAGCCTCTGTCAGATTAATCAGAGTGGCCAGTGGAGTGGCATATTTATGGGAAAATTCATCAGAAGCCAAGAGGGTATGGAAACGAGGGGTGGATATTGCTGGAAGACAATGCTTCACAGGTTTCTTGCGTTTCTGCTGTTGTTCTGGATTCTCTTTTCAAGGATGTTTGTATAACAGTGCTGAAAATAGAGATAGTCTCTCCCTCCAGAACAAAGGTCAGGTAAGCATTTTTTCTTTTTGAGGAAGATTAGCCCTGAGCTAACATCTGTGCCCATCTTCCTCTCTATGTGGGACGCTGATTATAAAAAAATCTGCTTTTCTAAATTACATATTGCTTACATTATTTCAAACAAAAACTTCTAAGATGGTCTATTGTTTATTAGTATTCCATATTTAAATCCCACCCCCTCAGCAAAAAGCACAAAAGTTATTAAATATATTCATTTAAATTATCTATCTTAAGTTCCTTTATGTTCAGTCAGTTTAGTGTGATCCCTTTTTTTTATTGCAGTAACATCGGTTTATAACATTGTATAAATTTCAGGTGTACATTATCATACTTCTATTTCTGCATAGATAACGTCATGTTCACCACCCAAATACTAATTACAATCTATCACCACACACATGTGCCTAATCATCCCTTTTGCCCTCCTCCCTCCCCCTGCCCCTCTGGTAACCACCAATCCAGTCTCTGTCTCTGTACGTTTGTTTGTTGTTGTTTTTATCTTGACATAACTAATTCTCTGGGGACCATGAAAGTTTTGTGACTACCAAGAGTGAGCATGGGCTGGATAAAGGGAAGGAGGGTTGTAAAGCGCAATCTTGGAGGGATTGGATATTAGGCAGGGACTCCGTGCAGCAAGTAAGGTGGACCTGGCTCTGCCACTTGCTCCCCTGTAGGAATCTCAGTTTTCTCATCTATAACCTCCCCAGTGGGCTTATTAGGAGGATTAAATGAGATAGTGCGTGTAAGCAAGCACCTGGCACCCAATGACTCCGCACAAAATGCCAGCTATAGTGACCATCATCACTCACGAATAGAACTGGAATACGAGGAGGGGACTTGAGTCTCAGAAAGGCTGTAGCCAAGTTACCAAAACAGTAACCGGTCTGTTAGGTATGGTGTGATATCATGCATCTCAGCATGGTGAGCTAGAGGGCCCACATCTCTGCTCTGCTCTCACCCTGGAACAGAGGCCTGAGACTCCAGAAAAAAACTGCCGCCGAAGCTGAACACAAGCAGTGTCTAAAGAGCCATGTGAATGATCATAAGGTATCTTCTGTGAACATACACACACACACACACATGTACACTTTTAAAACTTAAAATATCATTAAACACCCAGATGGCGCTAAAACAATCCACGACATTAATAACACCCCAAAAGTATCAATTTACTTACCAAGCACTTAGATAGATATATACAATATAGCTAATATTATATAAAGGCATACAAGGTGACCTTTCAGGTTTAAAAAAATAATCCTATAAATATTAAATCCAGTTTATATGACACTACCAAATCCACCATGGCATACCAAAAAAAATTTTTTTTTCTTGGCTCCACTATTCACTAACTCTATGATCCTGGGAAAATATCGAGTTGCTAGCCTGTTAAATGAGTTTATGTTAGTAGTTCATAAGGTTTGAGGTTTGAGATAATGGAAGTGAGAGTGCTTTGAAGTCATACTTGCTATATAATTTTTATTATGATTATGATTATTATACACATTCTCCAACTAGGCTTTACAAATACCCAATCCAAAATGGTGCATATATGGGGCCGCCCGGTGCCGCAGTGGTTTAGTCTGTGCTTGGCAGCCCGGGGTTCACAGGTTCGGATCCCGGGCAACCGCCAATGCACTGCTCGTCAGCCACACTGTGGCGGCATCCCATATAAAGTAGAGGAAGATGGGCACGGATGTTAGCCCAGGGCCAGTCTTCCTCAGCAAAAAAGAGGAGGATTGGCGACGGATGTTAGCTCAGGGCTGGTCTTCCTCACAAAAAAAAAAAAATGGTGCCTATCAATACCAGTGCCCTCACAGAAAATCAAATATATAGGCACACATATACCCCCCAAGAAAAGGGAGTGACTACAGCCTAGAAATAAAAGGGTGAATGAGAAAGGGAGATAAATATTAATGGAATATAAATGAAAATGACATTGGCAACATGAGAGCGAGCACGAGTGACCTGCTAGTTGAAATTTAGACTCTACATCTTCATTTTAGACAGTTAAATAAGAGCTGTAGCAAACTAAGGTTTTCTTTTAATAAATGTAAATTTTGCAATCAAGGAAGAAATTACAGTCTCTCCCTACACCTTTAAGTTTACTGCATACAATAAATTATAAAGACATCGGCGGGGGGGGATTGTTGTTGGGGAAGGATAAATATGAGCAAATGTTTTCCTTTCATTATTAAAAAGCAACCTGATAATTTATTTGATCGTGTTCTAAAATAAAATAAATACCTGCAAACTTGGAAACACTGTTTAATTGTTAAGATATAATTCACCTTTTCCTCATAAGTTGGTAAGTTTAGGCCCAAAAGGGAGAGGTTGTACAACCTCTTTGTACATATGGTTCTTTGATAAGAGCTATAAACACTATTTTGTAGATCCTAGCAACCACCTTACAAATGTCAAAAGATAACCTGCTAGTTCTTTAATTTGATGGTTCATTAAATGATTTTTTTTTTTTTTTTTTGTGGGGAAGACCAGCCCTGAGCTAACATCTGTTGCCAATCTTCCCCTTTTTGCTGAGGAAGACTGGCCCTGAGCTAACATCCGTGCCCATCTTCCTCCACTTTATATGGGACGCCGCCACGGCATGGCTGACAGGCAGTGCGCGTCCGCGGGCGCCTGGGATCCGAACTCGCGAACCCCGGGCTGCCAAGCGCGGACTAAACCGCTGCGCCACCGGGCGGCCCCTAAATGATTTTTTTTAAACTGTACTTACCTATCCCAACCACACCCTTACAGCTCCCCTCCCTAACCAATGGAGCTTGCACTGGAACCCCTAGGATTCTTGTTAAAAATGCAGATAACTGAGGCCCATGAAAAACACTGAAACCGAATTCTGGGGGTCGTGGCCTTGGTATCTGCATTTTAATAGAAGCTCACTAAATTCGATAAATCATTGCACTAGCACTTGTTGAGCAGTCCTTCTTCTGAACCTCTGTGGCATGGGTGTATTATTCATTTAGCATTTAGGGTGTAGTAGTATGTATTAATTCATTCAACAAATATTTTTAAGGTACCTACTGTGTGTCCAACGCTGTCCTAAAAATTCTTTTGTCGCTTTTTGATGTGTCTACCACCAAATAGATTAAAAGGCCCTTTCAGATAGGGATCCTAAGTAAATATTTCTTTGTAATCCTAGAGACTGATCATGTACCCTCCATTTAAGAGTTGCCCACCCGGGGTCCATTCCCTCCTTCTTCCTTTCTAACAGAGTCCCAGTTTTGTTCAGGAACCCACTCGTGTAGCCAAATATTTCAGAGGAAACTGTCAGGAATGTGTGTGATTCCTCTGAAAGTAATGCCATTTCCTTTGCCAATGACTGTATCAGGTCATGTGACCTAATTCTGGCCAATGAGGCATGAGGGGAAGTCTGCTGAGAAGCTTCTGTGAAGCTTCCTCACTCCTAGGAGAGAGATACAGGAAGAAATCGTCTCTCTTTTCCTCCACATAGTTATACTTCTGTTATGATACCTGCAACTGCTGCAGCCATCTTGTTACTTCTCTGAGGAAGAAACTTCCGCTGGGGATAGCAGAGAAGAGAAATGGAACAAACCTTAATTACTTTGTTGAGCCGCTCATCAACCAACTTCAACATTTACTCTACCTCGGGACTTCCAACTTCTTGTTAATACCAGTTTGAGTCTGTGTTTCTGTACTTGCAGCCAAAGCATCCTAACTGATGCTCAGTAAATGTCAGTTCAAGATGATGTTGACAATGACATGAAAAATAAAATGATAGACTTGCTGTAAGTCCAAGATGGTGCTACTGACCATGATTGAGATTTATTTGTGGGACTATGAATAAAATACCAATGCAAGATCTACAATCTTTACTCCACAGAATTATATCCTCTTTCTATAAGCCCTATAACTTTCTTATGTGCCTTTCAGAAGCAGGAAGGTCAGGAGAAGGTGAGTGGCCCCCACAAATGTCTAGTGGACACTACTGTCCTCTTCTATTTTGACCACCCCTCATCCCTGGCCTTTATCTGTCTCCTCTCTTGGCTTATCTGACACTTGCTTACTATGTCACTTTTCTTCCTACATGTCAAACCTGTCCTCTTTCTCCTTCAACGGCTCCCTTCTTCTTTACCCACAGAAGATGAGTCTTTTCAAAGAATGGATTCTCCATTCTCCATTTCTTCCATTCTACTAGAGTTTAAACTATTTCCTCATCCCACACTTGCAACTGTCTAGTGGACAGTTTCACCTAGGTGCCTCAATCGAATCAAAATCTGAGTGTTCAAAGTCAGACCTACCAATTTATATCTGAAAACCATCTTCTTTTTCTAGAAATGATACTACAATTCTTTCGAGATTAAGACCTTGATAGCCTCTTTGATTTCTCCATCTTCCTCATAATTTTCACCTGGCTCCCAGTCCTAACAAGTCCTCTTGTATAAGTTCTCTTGCACACACCCCTTCCTTTCTGTTCTTACAGCCACTATCTTGGTTCAGGCTCTGACTTCAACACTTTAAACCTGGAATACTGCAATATCTCTAAAATGCATTCCTCTCTGTGCTCTCCCTCTGCCCCACCCCCAATCCTTCCTGCACTCTCCAACAGCTCCCCAGTCAGAAACCTTCAGTGACTTCCCACTGCCTTTAACTTCGTGTCCAAATTCCCTGGCCTCGCAAGTCTCCAAAATTAGACCCAGTTATCTTTTCAGGCATGGCTCCAAATATGCCTCTATATACACTCTTTAATTCAAAAAAGATAGTTTACTCTTCATTATCCAGATACTCCTTATCGTTTCCTCCCTTCAGCCTTGGGTCTACATTAGACTGCTCTTTGCCTCCTCCTTGTCTCCATCTACCAAAACTGAACCTATTCAGTTGCCCAAGCAAGAGTCTGAAATTGTCCTGATCACTTTACATGGAAGTTATTCATAAAAGTAATAATGATGATTTAAAACAATAACTACCATTCAATGAGTGCTTACTCTATGCCAGAAGTTGTAAAATCCCATTCTTGTAAAATATGGATGATAAAACCTATGTAATAGAGTTATTGTGAGAAGTCAATGAGACAATGTACATAAAGGGCTGAACCCAGACCCTGGGATATGTGGAAGGTGCCCAATAAAAATTGAATGAATTGTCGCTAATTATGCCATTGAAATGTCACAGTGAGGTTTTGCTACCAGTCAAAATGCCATGTCTTCTTGGCCACTCAAAAGAGAATGAGCTCTAAGGAAGTGGCTAAGATGCAATGTTGGGTTTAGGAAAGGAGACACCCAGTTCTAGCTCCTCACAGCATCCCCTGGCATGACTTTCCTAGGCTGAGACAAATAAAAATATCTTTGTTCCAAATTACATATCTTGTCTGGTGATATGCTTGTTCTTTACATTTCTATTATGTGTGTGTCTTACATATCCCTTTGCTTCCTTGTTCTGGACACCAAAATGCAGAACTCAGACAGCATTAGGAGAAAAGAAGTTCTTTCCGATATGCTCAGAGGTACAAAATCATGTGGGAGACCAAAGAGAAAGCTCCTTTCTGGTGGGCAGAAGCTCTTCATAAATGTTCATTCCCTTTAAAATAAACAAGAAAGTTTTGTTCTTGCTGTTTCTCAAACCAAAATGCAATTTAAGAGACAGTTACTACATAGGAATGTTAAATATGTGGCTTTCATGCTAAATCTTTGACAATCCTTCCTCACATTCCAGTGCTGGGAAATTAGCAATTTAAATCTCTCTTTGAAACATACTGTGGATTTACTCCTCAGAACTTCCAAAAGAAAAAAAAAAAAACTGAATCCAATTACACTAAAGTTAGGATGTTATGATTTACATAATAAGTATTTGTTAATAAGTAAATATTTCACTCTATAAAACTAAGATGGAAGGTGCAGTTAGAACTCAGATCTACTTAAAAAGATTCATCTGGTCGGAGGAAAGCACCGATATGGGGGTTTAAAAAATATATCATTCATGAATGACACAGGATTTAAAATGCCTGGGAATGGAAAGCCCATGTGCCCCATTAGGGGGCTGGATTATAACCCACAGGGACTGCAATCTCCATTTCTTGAGAATTCAGGTACAAATTAGCATGTCAAGGACAGCCGGGTTGTTCCCTGGAAAGCTACAGCATTTTCTTCTATCCCAACATTCTTATATAGGCAAGACCCCCTACTTACATTATATCCTCAACCCAAGGCTTGGGAATCTGTATTTTTAACAAAATACCCACATTTTGGCTGATTTATCCCTCAATCCATAATCACTTTACAGAAAGAAGTTTGTTTTTTGTTTGTCTCTTTATTATGTTGTGATAACAGATCCACTGGCTTTTTCTTTTTGAAGTGTGTCCCTCCAGGGGGCTGAAGATTCCCCAGGGGTGGTGACAACACCCAGTTCTCTCCTCCACAGCAGATCTTTCTCTTCTCTTTTCTCACCAGAATTCACCTTTTCTGTGGTACCCTTTCTTCACTTGGGGATGAAGCTCATTTGATGAGTGTCAAAGGAAAACGGTAACTATTACTCACACGACCTTTTATCTGTGACTTTCAATGCCTTAATTCTTTCCTTTCTTTCCCCTTCTGTGGACCCCTCTTCAGAATAATGGTTTTAAATGCATAAAATAAAATTTAAAAAATTATATTGAAATACCGCTCTCACAATATGTTTTAAAATGTGAAATGGTAATACCTGTTCTTTATTAATATATTGGAAAACAAGATCTAGAGGCACGTCTAGTAGTTTTCTTAATTTCAGAATATGAGGAATATAAGGGATATTTTGAAATATCCCCAGCAACTGTAATGTTATATGAAAATATGATTTCTGTCGTGACAAAGTCTTAGGAGGTGCTAAGGTTGTTGACTACATTCATAATTAAAATTTCAGTTAGATGAGAATGAAAATAAAGATATAATTTTTTCCTCATCCAAGTTCATGGACCTCCTGAATTCAAGGTCCTTGGGCTTTGGGTCCAGGTTAAGACATCTTGCCTTAATCAAATGACTTGATTAATTGTGGGAATTCCAGTCATTGCAGTTGACCAGTGCAGGCTCTTCCTGTGCAAATAGGGTGTGTTGTGGGTTTTCAGCTGTAAGTATCTGATGGTTACCCACCATATTACCTGGCAGTTAGTAAGGGATTACAATTTTTTGGAAGCTCCTCTTCCTTGGGTGTTTACCTGTCCTGTCCCCATCCAGTTTCACCTATTCCAATTATGCCTCCAGGCCTTCCCAGTCTCTCCTCTGGAATCTTCAGCTGCTCCCCAGGACCTCGCTGGAGCAGGCCCTCTTCTCCCCTCCCCATCTCAGGCTTGATGCTCCAGCTTGCCCCTGTTCCACTCCCTCCCCTTCAGCTTCTTCTGTTTTCCACTGTGTCCCCCTACAAAGCTCTTGTCCCCTCTGGGAGCTTACCGACTGTGTTCCCCAGTCTGTCATCAAGTGCTTACAAAACTCTTCAGTGGCCTGGTCCCATGAGGGAAACAGAAACATACCATTTCCCTTGCCCCACTGATCAGTCAGATTTGGAAATAATTTTTTCCATTTGTGATCACAGGCATCAGTGATAGACACTTCTGCAAATTATTTGGCTGCAGTCTCGCCATGTACAGAGGCACTGACCCGGCCCTCTTCTCTGAGTGCCAAACCCCCAACCCACACCCACATAACAACAGGCACTTAATATCCTTGGGAGAGAGATTACTTTCCGTGTTATACACATAAGAAAACTTAGATACTACAAGAGGCTCAATAACATGTCCAAAAACAAACAATAAGTTGGTTACGGACCCAGGATTTTAACCAAGATTCTCTAATGCCTAGCTCTACACAGTAGGTACTCAAGAAAGGATGGTTGTAATTATTGTTATTATTATTATTATTATTTCAGACTTGATGGGTTTTCATTTGGATTCCCTGGAAGCAGATTCTGAGACATGGAAAATTTGTAGGAAAATGATGTATTAGGGAGTGTTCCCAGGAAAAATCATTAGGAGAATAAGGAAGTGGGGCAGGAAAGAAAAGAAGACCAAGTAAGTGTGTGACAACAAGCAGAGGTGACTTGGGGGAGGGGGTAGGTCACATATTAGAGTTGTTCCATCGGGGGAAAGGAATGGGAACATTTATACTCCGTATTTGCCACTCATTGATTAAGGGCTGCTCTTGGGGGCTGTGGAGGAGGATAATCACCAGGGAAATCTGGCTCTCTTAGGAGCACAGGACAAGTGAGCTATGGCCAAGAAGAAGGTGTGGCTGGTGGTGGAAAGCACACCCAGAGTCAGTGCACATTGACAGCCTCTGCTGAGGTGATCTCGAAAATGGCACAGCATCGTCAAAAGAAACAACATAGAGCTCTGATTTTGCTATATTTTATATCCACATGGATACCAAACATATCACTCAGTGCTGAAGAGAGTAACAAGCATTGTTCCTTGAGTTAGGAGGCCTGGGCTTTAGTCCCAGTTTTGTCAGCAACATGACCTGGGGGAGTCATTTAGTCCCATGGCCCTCGGCGTCCCCTCAGGACCATGTGCAACCCTAGAGCCGACACTGAAGATACTCAGTAAACACCTGTTGGTGGACTAAAATCATTTTATTATTTCAGCACCATAGGAATTCAGGTCATGGCTAACCTCCAAGCCCCTTCCTGCTGGGTCTCTAACAGCGAGACTTCCTCTCATTTTCCATGTTTCTGTTGTTCTTCTAGTGGGGTTTGCTTTTGTATGTGATTCAGCTCTTCAGAGGGAACCCATGACAGTCATGTGAGATGGATTTAATTTTGTACAGTCTAATTGTTTATTAGTAACGAGGTTTACTAGATGACTCTGCTTTTCCAATGATACTGGAAAGGAAAAATCATGCGAGATTTTTTTTTCTAGGAGATTTAAAAGAGAAAAATATAAATGACTATTGTCTTTGTCAGTGTCCAAGTTGTAATAAAGAAATAGCAAAGAGTAGATTTTTTTTCCCCAAAATGTATGAATAAATGACTTTTTTTTTCAGTGTCAGGGTAAGATTTATGTTGTTACACTTGTACTCTAGTTTTATGGTATTTTACAATCAGTTTGCAACTGGAGTGAACTTTTGTCAATGCTGTTATTTGAGGCAGAGTTGAGAGTGTGAGGCAGAGTGTTTATTTGAGTATTTGAGTGACAGTATTTGAGGCAGAGTGTGAGGAACGTGACCCCAGTGATGTGGTAGACACAGAGATGTGCCACCCAGATCCCCCTTCAAGGAAGGAGGTGCTGCCCAGCTGCAGGGAGTGTGGTCAGCAAACAGCCTCCGGCCGTCAGCTCCTTCAAGGTGGGCCTCAGCTGCTTAAGCTGTTTCACTTGAGGTCATGCCCTTCCTAGGACAGCCTGAATCCAATGAGGAAAGTGCGGCTATGAAGGCATAACCATTTCGGCCTAACTGGGGAAACCCTGACAAGCAATACTTGCTCCAGATTTTCCTGTTGGGTTGCCAAAGGCTTTGGGCCGACTGCAGCAGTTGGTGCTGGGAGTGGTCCCAGAAAGCAGGCAATAAAGCGAGGGTTTGGAAGTGGATCACAGTCCACCGGGCTGGCTGTAAGGACCCCATCAATAGTGGCAAGTAGAGTCCAGACACTGCTAGCACAGGTGGCCATTCAATTGTTAAATCTTCCACGGCGGGAGATTTGGGCATGTGTACCCGCAGGTGCAATGTATCGGGTATTTGAGACTGAAGAAAAAGGTAGATGTAAGGATAATGGGATTTGGTGACTATTGCTAAGTGCCACCGATGCGCTGCACTAAGATAAGGATCAACTGAGGGTGAAAGCCAAGTATGAAATCCAGGTGTGAAAGCCAGAAGGCTCATTGGATGTACAAAGATGCCCCTTCGGCCCTGCAATGTCAGGAGACAAAAAGTTTTGAAATTTATTAGCCAAGAGACTGAACTTCACAAAAAATCAAGGCAGGTCTGTGTCAAGGTCAGGGTCCAAGTTATAAAAACCTTTAATCCTAAAGATGGAATGGCGATATGCTGGTGGATGTCCCCAGAGAGTTTGACATCTCAAACTCTGAACTTCCTAAGCCATTGTTCATCCTAGGATTGGCATGGTGGGCACGTGAATGGAGTGGCCACAGTGATAGAGATGGAGGCTGCCAATACTTCCAACAGCACATAAAGGCAGTTCTCACCTTGCACAGTCGCGTGGGATGGTGAAAATGATCGTACAACCTGAAACCGTGCACAGCAGTCTTAATAATCAGTGGGGAAATTATGATTGTTCAGTGACTTTAAAAAAGTTTTGTCAAAGTATTAAAAACAGTTTTACTGTAGGTTATAAATGTATAGAGAAATGAAAATCAATATAACTAATACTTATTTAGTACACTGTAACTTAAAACATTAGAAACACTGAAGATTAAAGTGGTTTATTTCTATGTAAGTAAACACAGCAAGTATAGTTTGGACAGTGCTTACTTTCTTCTTCCATAGTTTTTGTTATGGAGACAGCATCTTTTCTATGCCACTCCTTTCTGAGTCTGCATCAGCTGCCAGCATTTTATCCTTTGTGCTTCCAATGTCATGAGAAATTTCCACAAGTTTCTTCAACATGAAGTCTCTGCCAGGCCCACTTCCTCCAGGACATCTTCACCCTTTCGCTAAAACCACTTTCTCAGTTTTGTCGCTCAGTTTGCCTTCACTAAGTTCCTCTGCTGCACATCTAGAATCTTCTGAAAGGCAGCCATGTCCAATTCCCACACCAGCTGTTTTTTCTATGACTTCTCTGCTTCAAATTTCACTTCTAGCATTGTCACTTTTTGGATTTTTTGCTGCACTTTCATCTTTGTTGGCCAATTCCCTCTTTCAGCTATCCATTATTGTAAACTGTCACGTGGGCTTTTTCACAGGGAAACAGGCAACACAACTACGTGCTGGGCTGTGTGTGAACTGAACAACAGATGTGCAATGACCAAACACCAAAGGACTTTGAAAGAAGTGATGTGATCAGTTACTGATCATGATATGCATCTTCTATTTCTGTACTGATTTGTGGACTAAAGAGCTAACAGAGAGGTTTATACTCTATGCAATTATGCACAGTCAGTGCACTATGGTAACTGAAACTTGTACCACGTTGTTGGGGGCTGGTGTTATTTAACTAAATCATGGTAACTGAAAGTTGTGTGAATTGGAACCATGCAAAGTGAGGACTAACTGTACTTCCAACACTTATCAAGACTGACCTAACTACTGCCACTGTCAAATGTCCAATTTGTCTGTGACAGAGACCAACAGTGAGCCCCTGATGTGACAATATTCCTCAATGAGACCAAATGGCCACTTGATGGCAAGTTAGCCACATTAGTCCCCTTCCATCTTGGAAGGGTCAGTGGTTTATTCCCACAGGGACATTTTCTGGGTATAAGCTTTCCTTTCCTACCTGTAGAGCCTCAGTCAGTGCCACTATCTAAGGACTTATGGAGTGTTAGACTCACCAGCACCAGATCCCATATAACATCATGTCAGACCAGGGACCAACTTAACAGGAAAGGAGGTGTGGAAATGGGCTGTGGCCATGGGATCCACTGATCAGAGCACCCAGACACTGCCAAGCCTGATTGAACTGGAGCAGCCTGCTGAAGACAGAGTTGAAGTGCCAGCTCAGAGACAATACTCTGAGGATGCATCTTCCAGAGCGCAGTATGTGCATTGAACCAAAGTCTTTAGGTGGCCTCATGTCCCCTGTGGGAAAAATAAGCCCAGAAACCAAGGAATAGCCCCACTTACATCATTCTCAGTGACCCACTTCTGAGGAACTTCCTGTCCTGTCCCCACATCTCTGGCCTTTGCAGGTTTAGAAGTCCTAAGCCCCAATAAGGACTCATTTTTGCCGGGGGACCCAGCAGGAGTCCACTAAATTATAAACTACAGCTGCTGCCTGGGCTTTGGGCTCCTGGTGTCCAGGGACCAGCAGGCAAGAAGAGAAGTCACCATTCTGGCACTGGTAATTGACCCTGATCATCAGGAAGGGGGTAAGGCTATATTATTACACAATGGGTCAGGGATAGATATGTGTAGAACTCACATGATCTCTTTGGTGTGTCTTGGTATTCCCTTGCCCAATCATGACTGTAAATGGATAGGTACAGGAGCCTGGCCTGTGAAGGGAATGGTGACCAGGGACAGGCTCCTCAATGCCAAGCATCTTGGTCAAGCCACCAGGTAAGAATCCAAGGCCAGACGAGTTGGTAGCCATGGGTGAGGGGGATCCAGAATAGATGGTGAAGGAGGGAAATGATGTGGGTCAACTGTGGCTGGAGACCAACTGCAGAGATGGGGGCAGAATTTGTCCCTCAAAAAGAATACCTTAAGAAGGGAGACCCACCAGAATCCTGGAGAAGCTGCTTTCTCAGTGCCCATGGAGAATGGATCCAAGCAGCATAAGGGGTGGACTATAGCAGACATGAAGATACACAGCCCAGGACCTCTTTTCAACAAAGAATGGATATGCTGCTCAGCTGCAGGGAGAGGGGTCAATGAATAGCCGCTAGGTGTTTTTTTCAAGGTTGCCATAGCTGCAGAGAGCCATTTCACCAGAGTTCACACCTTTCACTAAGGCAGGAGTATAAAGACCCAGCCCTTTCAATCTGACTCAGGACACTGATGGGCAATATGCCCTGCAGGGCTCCCGACCCGGCTGAAGGCTTTGCCGTGCCACATCACCACTCAACTTTTTCTTCTGCCCAATCCTGCTTTTTTTCCCCCCATCCTTTTATAGGTGTTGATCCCTAAAAAACATCTTATACCCAAAATTCTACCTCAGTGTCTACTTCTGGAGAACCCAACTTCAACAAGATGTGTCCATCCTGAGACCTCGCTGGGTTAAACAACCTATAACATAACCTTCATATTTCAATTTTATTTGAGAATTCTTAAAAATATTATTCTGTGATGGTGAAGATGTTATCGTTGGAAGAAAGCTCACAGTCCCCTAAATATAAGATCTCCAGTAACCCAGATTGCAAAGATCACTATACTAAGTTGTGAATGATAATGCTGTATGTTTGTACAACATGTCACGATTTACAAAGCACTTTTATATTAACAGGGTTACTTGTTCCAAAAAGCCATTCCATGATATTTGGCAGATATTTGTATTCTCTCTTTAAAGAAAAAAAGTTAAGATGGACTGCAAAATGTCTAGGTGTAAATCTCAGAGAAAATTTCCACTTGTGCTCAAGGAGAAAATATAAGATTATACGTAGAAGGCTTTTAGTAGTAAAATATTGAGATAGTGAAAAGTTGGAACAACCTAATGCCCCTCAGTAGGGGAATGGATAAATATAATGTGATATATTCGTGAATTACAATACCATACAGTTAGTTAAAACAGATAAAATATATAGTTTATAAAAGATATCAAATCTCAATATTAATCTCCCAACATAATATTGAGTCATTGAATAGAAAGTTTCAGAATATATACACTATGATATCATTTAGGTAAATTTTTAAATAATGTAAAAACAATACTAAATATTAATACATATATAGAACTTTTAAAGTAATTTTAAAATAGACTGATTGGATGTACACTACACATCCTGCAAAGATTCAGGTGGTAGAGAGTAAAGGCAGGGAAGATCCCCTTGCTTTGCAGGAATTTTTCTTGGATTTAAGATGCTTTTAAGGCTGTATTGGGAGCTGGCAAAGAAAGATCCCATTGAACCATGGTTGGTAAGTAAGCACAGCCTGATTTTTAGCTTCCAGCTCCATGCAGAGACCCATGATCCTCATTTCCCTTTCTCCAGGGCTAAGCCACTTCTTCCCACACTCAGATTTCTGATTCTGGAATACAACATGTGCTCTGTGAAAGTCTGAGGGAAAGGAATGCCCCTAACAACCCAACGCTTCTATTCCCTCAGCGCCTCCCCATCCCCATCACAATGAGGTTTAGTTCTGGGGTTAAGCCCAGTGGCAGTGAGCACTAGGACATGGCCTACCACTTGGCACTTGGGACAGTTTTAGGGACCCTCTGTCTGCCACCCCCAGATTGTATGAAGAGAACAGCTGGGTGGAGACCCACTGAATCTTTAACAAAAGTAGTTAGAACGGAGGCCCACTGAAAACCAACCCAGTGAGTGACACATGCATGTTCATGGCTCTCCATAGCACCCAACATCTGGGTAGCTGCTGATGTTCCTTCTACCATGTTCAGTGTGGGCTGAGCACTGAGCTCAGGGAGGAGAAAGAGGGTCCAGGAACTTCATCTTTTCCAGTCTGGGCAATGCAAGGAGAGACTGCCTCAACATCTTCTTGGGCCCTCTCTTTTTGCATAAACTGCTGAGGCATGCTGCGCTGTAGGAGTACCCAGAATCCATTCCAAACTCTCCAAGATTTGGCTCAATCTGATTTATCATTCCCAGATTCCACTTAACATATGTATTTCTTGCTAATTTTATTTTTTCACCCCTGTCCTAACCAGAGTGCTTTAGAGTTGCCTCTCATAGGTTGAAATTATCCAGGCATCTGAAATCATCCCACCTCTAAGAGTTTGCAATGCAGGAAACAAAGAGAGCGAAGAAATATTGTCAAAATATTTTACATATTGAATTTTAAAAAGTAATTATTTGAGGGTTTTGAGACATTAATGTATTCTTTACACCAACTTCAACCAAAGGGATCACAGAGAGCACAGAAGATTGTTTCATTATTGAGAATAATTAATAACTCTATTTCACAAGACTGGGGCATTTGAGAATTAAGTAAGACAGGGTTAGCAACGCACTTGGTATTTTGCCTGGCTTGAAGTAGGTGCTTAATAAACTTGGCTGCCATTCTGTTTCGTGTGTGGCATATTAACTCTTCAGTGCAGTTCAGGAAGATTCCTGCTCTAAAACAGTTCTCACACAGGTGATTTGCAAATAAATTACCTGAGGGTTTTGTTAAATTGTGGATTCTGACTCAGTGGGTCTGAGGTAAGGCCCAACAGTCTGAATTTCTAACCAGCTCCCAGGTGTTGCTGATGCTGCTGGAATGAGATCCACACTCAGAGTATGAAGGTTCTACCTCATGGGTTGAAATGATCATTCCTACTCATTTCTACCCCTAAAGTTGTGAGTGTGTTGTTTATTTCGTGCTGTGTGCCCTCCTCCACCCCAATCACCTATTTAGATCCTACTAACTTTCAAGGTGTAGTTTAAGCCCCACTCTTTCGATTAAACCTTCTTCTCCAATTTTTGCAGCCCTAAATGATTAATATTGTCTCTGAAAACCTGAATCAAATTTAATAGAATTCCCTTTATTAAGACTGGTGAGAGATTGGTTAGTTAACCCAAAAGTTGGTTAAAGTGAGAATATCATAATTTAAACGTACCTACTTAAAAAAAACATTTGAATACACATTTGTTGAATAATTTTTTGATGTGAGGCCTAGTCCTTTTGTTCAAGCAGTTCTCCCTTAAGAAGGATTCTGCTTCATCTTTCTTATACAAGCCATCCCTATAACATATCATTTTGTTCTTCTGGAGTCTGACATTTTTTCCTCAAACTTTCACAGATTTCCTGGCCATACCTAATTTGATTACATTTTTAAATGACTCACCTTAGTTCATGTAACTTGTTTTCCACAGAGACTGCAACTCTTTCTTTTTGCCCTCAGATTTCCTTGGTTTCATAATTTTTAAATTAAATTAGGTAGTTACAAGAACAAACACAAAAACAGGCCTGGAAACAAACACAACCAACTGCTGGTAAGTGTACGATTCACCTGTGGGAGAAGTTGGGGAATGAGACCTGTGATAGGCTGAGTAATGGCTCCCCAAAGATGTTCATGTCCTAATCCCAGGAACCTGTGAATTTACCTTATATGGCAAAAGGGATTTTGCAGATGTGATTAAGTTAGGGATTTTAAGATAGGGAGATTATCCTGGATTACCTGGATGGACCTGACACAATCTCAAAGGTCCTCATGAAAGAGAGGCAGGAGGGTCAGAGTTGGTGGTACAATATGTGTCTATAGAAGCAAGAGGTTGAAGTGATGTGAGGAAGGGGCCATGAACCAAGGAATACAGGCAGCTTCTAGAAGTTGAACAGGGCAAGAGAACAGATTGTCCCCTCAGAGTCTCCAGAGGGAACTAGCCTAGCCAACACCTTGACTTTAGCCCCATTGAGGCTGATTTTGGACTTCTGACGTCCAGAGCTGTAAGAATAAATGTGTGTTGTTTTAAGCCATCCTGCTCATGGTAATTTGCTACAGGAGCCATAGGGAACCAACACAGGACCCAAGTGTACTGCTCTGGAGAGGCCTTGAGGGCGCTGTAGGCAGTGGTACTGAGGGAATGTGTCGGTCTGTCTGGCAAGTGCAGTAAGTGAAGCGTAATTAAAAGTACTTGTACTGTAATTAATCGGAACTGTATTTTGTTCACTAAATCTTTCATATGTCTTGCCAGACATGAGTTTTTTGAGGGCATCAACATGTTCTTTTGCTGGCTTTGCATCTGGAGAGACAGACTTTTAAGTCAGCAGCTAATCACTTTAGTATTTATAATTAAAAAACAGTCTGGGTGGAATTTTTGTGGCTTAATCTTTAAATTAGTGTATTTAAGATTTTCTTCCCTGAAGAAAATTGGATTCTCTACTGTGCTAAAAACTTTTAATCTAGGAGACACGAGATGGAGAAAACATAGCAAAGGTTTTGGCGTTCTACTGGCCTGCTTTCTGCTATTACCAACTCTGTGGTCTTGGACCTGTCAGAGAACCTTTCTTACTTTAGTTCCTTCTTACGTAAAATGGTGATTATAATAGTATCCACCCAATAGTCTTGTTGAGAGGAATGAATAAAGTACCCCCAAAAATGCTTGGTCCATAGATACATGAATGGTGGTAGTGGTTCTGACCATTGCATTGTTGATAGAGATAATGCTCTAGAATGGTGTGAAGAAGTAAAACGACACCAATAACCAACATCAGACCTTTTATATTTTAAAGCTAGGACTCTCCAAGACCATCTAGAATAGGGGTTGGCAAACTACAGCCCATGGATCAAACTGGCCTGCTTCCTGTTTTCACAAATAAAGTTTTATTGGAACACAGCCATGCCCATTCATTTACCTATTGTCTAGGCTGCTTTTGCACCACAATGGCAGAGTTGAGTAGTTGTAGACTCTATGGCCTACAGTAGTTGAGAGACTTTATGGCCTACAGTCTAAAGTACTTACTATCTGGCCTTTTACAGAAAAAGTTTGAAAACCCTGATTTAAAACACCTAATTTTACAGATAAGGGAAAAGATCCAAATAAGATAAGTGACTTTGTCCACAGTCACAGGGCTAGTTAGGGACAGAACCAGGACTAAAATTTAGATGTCTTGACTCCCAGTTCAAAGCCTGAATGAGGCAGAGAAAAACAATGGTTCTCGGAATCCAGCTCAAAATGGGGTTCTTTTGTGGAGTTTGGCTCTGATCTAGGCTTCTAGAGAAAAGGCCGCCAAGTGCTTTCCCCAGATACCCCCAGGTTGGTTCACACCTCCACCTCTCGACACATGCAACCTGTAGACCTACCCTAGAAGAGACGCTAAAGGCAGTCCTTCAAGTGGAAATGAAAGGATACCAGACAGTGACTTGAAGTCATGGGGAAGAAATAACACTGGTAGATGTAACTACATAGGTAAATACTAAATCAGTATCGTTATATTTTTAGTTTGTGACTCATTTTTCCCCCATATGATTTAAAATACAAATGCATAAACAATAACTATAGATCTATGTTACAGGCACGTAATGTATAAAGATGTAATTTGTAATGACAATAATAACATAAAAGGGGGATAGAATTGTATAGAAGCAGAGTTTTTGTATACTATTGGAGCTAACGTGGTATTGATTCAAAATAAATTGTCATATGTTTAAGAGTTGAATTGTAATCTCCACAGTAACTACTAAGCATATAACTAAAAACAAAAAACAAAAACCAGAAAAGGGAACAAAGAAATCAAAACAGTACACTACAAAGAAATTAAACACAAAAGAAAGCAGTAAGGGAGGAATTGAGGAGCATAGATTTCCTTCCCAGGCTCTTCTCTTGATCTAACCTTTGTGTCATGTTAACGACTGCAAAAAGAGTTGAAAATGAGACGCTGCCTATTTAAGAATATTTTGAAATGCTCTTTAAGCAACTGAGTGTCACAAAACAGAAGTCATCGTCCCTTCCTCTCTGCCTTTCAATAGTTTCCTAGTTACTGTAAGTTCTCCTTTCAGTATACTCCTGGCTTGCTGGTTTCTTACAGGTCTGTAGAGCAACACTGACACTGATTTAATTCATATCTTTAGGTTTTATTGTGCTGTTTGAAAGATTTTTGAGCTACATTTTTTGCATTATTTTTGACCATGGTCTTACATGTATACTTAGTGTAAAAAATTCAAAATACCTGAAGAAGCTCAGGTATACAGCCAGTGAATGAAGGGAAACTCTCAGGATATAACTAATGTTAACATTTGAAATTATTAAATCCTTTTTAATAAAATTGGGTGTTAGTAAAACAAGGTTTGGGAAAGTTAGGGCTTTTTCTACATGTGACAGAAAACCCAACGAAGTTAGGCCAAAAACAGCCTACTGGTTTAAGGAATTGAAAAGTCCAAGGCTTCAGGCACTCAAACTGTGTCATCAGCATATCTTATGTTTCTCCAGTTCTTGAGGTCTTCTGCTTCTCTGATGGCTCTTTTCTGAGACAGGTGCTCCTGTGTGGTGATAAGATGGTTGCAGCACTTCCAGCTTCACATCCTTCCAGGTTCAGGTAGAAAGGCAAGATCTCTTCCTGAGACAGAAGAAGTCCTGGGATTCATTTTGATTGGACTGGTCATGGGTCCTGGGAGGTCTGGGCCACTGATGTCCAGGCCCGTCCTGGAGTCTGGGTCAGAGCCCCACTCAAAGCACATGGACAGACAGTGGGGGCAGAGGTGGCTCCCCTACAGGAGCACTGTTACCAATGGAAGGGGCGTGGATGCTGGGTGACCTCTACGCTCCTTCCTCACATAGAATGCTGGATGGCGAGAAGACCACCAATGTCCACCCATTCTTCACTCAGATGCTTCCGAGGCGAGAGGCTGGTCAGGAAGGGAGTCAGAGTCCCAGGATATTAGACATGGCTGCATCCTCAGGGATCCTCTAGTCCAACCCCCTCATCGTGCAACTAAAGAAACTGAATCCAGAGAAATTAATGACTTCCCTAAGGTTACAACTTCTTTGTAGCACTGTGAGAGGGAAAGTCCAGGTATTCTGACACCTCATGCAGACCACTCCACTAAGTAACCCCTGCAGAAGGAGTTAATTAGTGGAACTTTCTGAGTGCCTTAGGATAAAAATCTTTTTCAGAAATGGATAAAGATCATAACATATTTCCTCTACCTCCCCATATATCCAATAAGATGTTGAAATAGATATCTGTATATGTATATACAGATAGATTTATATGTATACAGATAATGTATGTATAGATATAGATACATATATGTATGGGTGTAGGTATGTTTGTATATATATGCCAAGAGAGAGACAAAAAGAGACATTGATTGCATTTTAGATTCATGCCTGAGTAGAAACACTTAAAAAAAAGTTTTGTTTTTTTCCTTCAAAATGCACCAAGCTACAGGATAATTATTGTTCAACACCAGGGAGAAGGAATTGATTATTTCAAAGTTCCCCACAGTTTGTGTTATTTTTATTGATTTTTCTAAAGCTCATTTCCAAACATCTGAGTAAATATACAAAATAAATATTCCTCTTAAGTCGTTACTATTGTTGCTGGGGCTGGAAGCCAGGCTCTTGCATCTGTCACCCTTCCCACAGGCGTCAGTAAGGTGCCAAATGAACAGATGGGTTGTGTGCTCTGCTGAAACATCTGGCAAGCTTGGCCTGTATTTGGCTACAGAGTCACACATGTGTCTGGGTGCTGCATTACACCAGAGGCTAATCTAGGCGCAGCTCATTTGACTATATCATATTGGGACAGAGCAAAAGGCTCTGAACTGAGGACATGAACACAGAAATCTCACACTTGAGACAGAGGGGTGTTTGTTCCCGTGTTTAAGAGACACCAAATGAATCTAATCCAAAAATCAAACATTAGTACTAGGTTCAACATTTGGCTTTTTTTTCCCTAGGATAATCCAACATGCAACAGATCCCACCCAAAATAAGCCTTGTCAACACCCCTTTCTGTAAGGTGGCTGCTCATCTGGCCTTTTCACTGTGGTCTTGACTACCGTTTTGAGGTGCAGTTCACATGTTGGTATCTAAAGGGGTTCTTTGACTTTCAGCTTTATAAATGTATATAATAAAATGAACTCGGTACAGTCACAGTTTGGCGGTTTCTTACTGCCAAACTAAACATACTCTTATCACATGATTCAGCAATTATATTCCTTGGTATTTACCCAAAAGAGTCGAAAACTTATGTCCACACAAAAACCTGCACAGATTGCAGCTTTACTCATAGTTGCCAAAACTTGGAAGCAACCCAGATTGTCTTTCAGTAGGTGAATGGATAAATAAACTGTGGTACATCCAGACAATAGAATATTATTTAGCACTAAACAAATGAGCTATCAAGCCATGAAGAGATATGGAAGAACCTTAAATGCATACTATTAAGTGAAAGAAGCCAATCTGAAAAGGCTACATACTGTATGATTCCAAATATATGACACTCTGAAAAAGGCAAAATCATAGAAACAGCGAAAATATCAGTGGTTGTCAGGGGTTGGGGGTGCAGAGGGATGAATAGGCAGAGCAGAAAGGATTTTTAGGGTAGTGAAAATACTCTGCATGATACTACAGTGATGGATTCATACCATTATACATTTGTCCCAACACATAGAATGTACAACACTTAGAGTACAAGAGGGAACCCTAAAATAATCTATGGACTTTGGGTGATTATGATGTATCTGTGTAGGTTCATCAATTGTAAAAAATGTACTACCCTGGTGGGGGATGTTGATAATGGGGGAGGTTATGCATGTGTTGGGGCAGAAGGTTTATGGGAAATCTTTGTACCTTCCCCCCAATTTTTCTGTGAACCTAAATCTGCTCTAAAGAAATAAAGCCTTAAGAATATAAATAAATAAATAAATAAAACGAACTCTATGCAATAGCCACCAGTTAATTTAAGCTACTTATATTTATTCATTCATTCTAAAAATATTTGCTGAGTGCTTCCTACATTCTAGGCACTGAGCTACTGAGCTAAGGGCAGGAAGCAACACTACAAATAATATACAATGTTCTTTTGATATAAATCCATCCTTCCTCTGTAGTGAATTAGTAAAAACCCTTAGACATTTTCATCCAGAAGTCTCTCTGTGTGGTTCAACTCACCTCCTTTTCTTCCGTCGTCCGGTAAACTGTTCCTGCCTCACTCTACTCAAGAATTTGTGTTGGTTATTAACCCAACTACAGAAAATTCTCTCTCTCCATTTGTACACACACAAAGTTCATTCTCTAAGTTCAGCCATCTCTTTGTCAATAATATCCATGAATATTGGCTATGGCAGGAATCCATATAATGCTGGAATTCAAGAAATTTCTACTTTTTCATATATACTTTTCACAGTCTAGGCTGAAATCACGTGTCCTGTCAGCCCTCTGCCTGGAAATGCAGCTCTCACTGTCCATCAGAACTTCGGTAGAGTATTGAGAGGGTTTCACAATCACTCACTCACTCTTTGAAGGAAGCAAAATGTTTCCAAGCTGAGAACAAATTCCTGGTACTTTAATTACCTGGAAGTGTTTCCTCTATTGCTCAGAAGTTCTTGAACTCTGTGTTACTTCCTGTTCAACATCATTAAAAGCTTCCTCTGAAGCTGGCATTCCTCTTGACTCCCCCAAATTGCTAGATTCCCTTTCATAGTTACGACCTGAAGTAGGGGATTGCTACTATTACATACTTTGTCTAGCGCACTAAACAGGAAGTAGATGGTCCTGAGGGTGGATAATCAGGAGAAGGTCAGTGTGTCTCATTATGAGCTTCCCATTAGACTCTTCAGGACCTTATGCCAATCCCTCCTGCTCCCCTGACCTGCTCAAATGGGTAGACTGCTCAATTTCCAGCTCAAGCTCACTTGCCATAGGTCTCTGATGGACCGTTTCTTTTCTTTTCTGCGTCTTTAAGAAAATGGTCTATTTTATTTGTGTGTGTGTGTGTGTGTGTGTGAGGAAGACCGGCCCTGGGCTAACATCCGTGCCCATCCTCCTCTACTTTATATGGGACGCCGCGACGGCGTGGCTGACAGGCAGTGCGTCGGCGGGCGCCGGGGATCCGAACCTGCAAACCCCGGGCTGCCAAGTGCGGACTAAACCACTGCGCCACCGGGCGGCCCCAAGAACAGTCTATTTTAAACAGTCATATTTAAGGTCAAGGGCATAATCCTGAAACTTGCATAAAGTTGACAGTCTGGGATGGCAGATTTGGACAATCCGAGTCAAATGATTTTTAGTCTCCGCTCTAGCAAATTATCTGAAGGCCGCTGCTTCTGAAGTTCGCTCTTCATCATTACTAGGACTTGTTCAGGTCAGTTTGCCAAAATTTACCAGGTTATTTATTTATTTAATAGAAGAAAACTGTTCAAACTCTTTATCCAGTAGACATCCCTTTCTCTGTTCTGGTGCCTCAACCTCAAGATCCCGGAAGCCACCAAACTTAGTGTCCCTTAGTGGAGGAATGGATGAGTAAAGTGATGGACTCATACTCTGGAATCTTGTGCAGCAGATAAAAACAAATGAGATGAATGCACAACAACAAGCTTAGCTCTTTAAAACATAGTACTGGCTGAGGAAAAAATGGTAAGAAAAAATAAAATTTATAACACATCACACAAAACAAGATACTTCATTTTATAAGATAAAAGCATATTTAAGGAAATATATGAAATACATGGAAGTGGGTACTTAGAGTGGGGAGTGGGGTTGGGGATGTGGGGGGAAAAATAAAATAAAAGAAGCCCTGCTGGAAATGTGATCATAAAGTAGTATGAACTGAGGAGTAAGATTAACTTTTTTGAGGCCTCAAAAAGGGCACAAGTAAATAATAGTTTCCAGAAGCATCATCCCGTAAATTAGTGCTTCCCAACAAGGTTCCATGGAACTTGAACATTCTGAAAAATGTTAATAGGTGTTCCCCCAAAGCAGATCCTATGATCAAGCACATTTGGGAAACTTAAACAAAGCTAATCAGGTTTCTTCACTTCAGGTTTCTTGGAGCATATAATAAATAGTCAAAACCAAGATGGGTATATGCCATAATAGTCTAAACCAAGATGGGTATATGCCGTATTTCCCAAACTTCTTTCGTCTTAGAATGCTCTTTGCCAAATGCCATTTTGCAAAACACAGAGCAGGAAATGCTGTTCTCAACATTGACTCCAGTTACTTTCTTCCCTCAGGACATCCTTCATAATCCATCTCTACCTGT
Source organism: Tapirus indicus (assembly GCA_031878705.1). Taxonomy (NCBI): domain Eukaryota; kingdom Metazoa; phylum Chordata; class Mammalia; order Perissodactyla; family Tapiridae; genus Tapirus; species Tapirus indicus. The sequence continues at coordinate 35,166,079 of CM062935.1, forward strand.
GCTCCAGGTCTCGTCTCATCCATGAAGCCCCCTCTGCGGCCCACTATAATCTCTACTCTGATATTATTGCTGCAACTCTCTGGCCTTTGGACAGAGGCCAATAAGCAATAAGATCAGAAGACTTTACTGGTGCTGCAAAATACTACTGCAGCAGTAAGATCAGAAAACAGCAGGCATACTATACTGTTGCTTCTGCATAGACTGTTGCTTTCTCAAAGATGCGTATGGCATAATTTTTTGTCTACTAACTTTTGTTTAAGTTGGCTTGACTAAATTGAATAAATTACATGGAAGGTCCTTTCAGCCAATCAGTCACAGCATCTGTTCAAATCAGGTTAAAGTAATATTTACCATCCGCCTCTCTCACTGGGAGGTGAGGGTGGATGAGTCATATTTGCAAAGCCTCCCAACAGAAAAAAGCTTTCTTCGAAAAGTTTTCATGCTTTAATAAATTTAAGAAAAAAGTGAGAGGGCGAAACAAGAATTACAAGCTTCCAAATACAGCCTCAAGTCAGTTGGATGGTTCCTTAGCTTTGCCTAACCGTGCTCACCACTAGGATTCCATGATGATGATGACCAAGGAGAAGAGGATGAGGATGGAGGTGGTGGTAGTGGTAGCCACCCTTATAAACTCCGTATTTCAGGCCAGGTACTATGCTCAACACCTCCTCTACCCTCACAGGTTTAACAAGAGTGGTCACTAAAACGCCCTTGACCAAAAATGCCTTCCCTACTTGCCTCCCATAAGATTTCCATCTTTATATAAGAGTTCCTACAGCCTCTTCTGCATCTGTAAATAGGCCACAAGTATTATACTGGAGATACTTTTGTATAAATTTACTTATTGTAGATTTTAAAAAGTCACCCAACAGAAGACGTTGGCAAAATATTCAGCTTTGCTTGTGATGTGAGGGTGTTCTCTCCAGGAGAACAGAGATGGACGCCACAAAGCAATGTCATTTTTCCTCCTAGTTTTTACTTAATAAATGCTTGACATTCACTAAGAACATACTATTTATAAAAGATAATTTCAAGGTCCCTGGGGTTTTAAAGATCAATATAGATTGCAATCTTTGCCCTTAGCACTTATCAGGGAGGCAATCACAAACAAATAATTATAATATGATACAACTGCTTTAATAGAGGCACGAGAATTATGTATGTAAATTACCCAGCCCAGATGTTCAGCACACAGGAGTTGCTTTCTTCTCCCTGTTCCTCTGTGGGAGTCAAAGAAAGCTTCACAGAGAAGCCCTCTGTCTTGGAGGGTAAGTAGGAATCTTCCAGGCAAAGTGGGGGATAACAATGGTGTGCTGGTAAATGTTTAACAATCAGCACTGAAGGAGTGGAAAAAAAGCCCTGATGTGCATTTGCTAATTTCCATGGTGTAAATTCTCCTACTGCAGTGGATTTCAAGGTGCCAACGTGATGTCACTGAACAGAGTTGAGACTAGATGTGCATGAGCTAATAAGAGCCAGCTCCAGCACAGCACTGGCAGGACCAGATGAAAGGAACAGTCCATGCAAAGGCATGGAGGTCTGAAAATGTCTGGTGGGTTAGTTGGCTGTTGTCCTGCAGAGCGTGAGATAGGGGCTGGAAAAGAGATGGAAATGGAGAAGCATGCACAGTCTGAACCAGATAATCCACAAAAAGAAGACAGGTGTAGGCTGTGATGGGAGAAACACACCATGAAAGAATTTGGAAAACAGTTTGGGAAGAGATTGCCAAAGGCGTTGAACTTGCGCAATTTTCTCTTGTATGCAATTGATAGTGATCTAAACCATCCAGGTTGTAGAGGACTAAGTCTAGAGGCAGTGTGGAGGAATACCGGAGGACAGGGAGACTGAGAGGAAGGCGACTGGTTAACCAATTTTCAAAATAGTCTTGAAAAGAGATCTAAACTGCCGATGCTCGGTTTCTTTGGGCCACAACTCAGCCATTTCAGTACTACCCATGTATGTCCTACCCCAAGGGGTTCTTTAACTCAGGTCTCTGGAAAACAACAAAAGGAAATAATAAAAATAATTTTAAAAACACTACTAAATATAAACTATACCATACAGTACACAGCTTTATCAAACATAAATGTGTGTGTTTTTATATATGGTGAATTCTTGGATGAATCCCTTTCTCCACAACAGGGACTAGTTTATCTGCTTCTGCTTATCTTATTGCTAATTCTTACTGCCTCTTCCTGAGTGTCACACTGGTTCCATTAAACCGTCACATTTGTTCTACATTAGCTTGATGCTCAATTATACGAGTGCTGGCCCCTTTCACGGCAGGAAAGTGTTTCTGTAGCTGCAGCACCCTTGCTGCTCATTATGCGGAGCCCGAGTTCCTTGGCATTAAGTGCTGGAGCTGAGCTCAATGTCACCCCAGAGATGTCACACTCTCTCAGGCCTCCTGGCCTAAGTGACACTCCCGGCCATGTGGCCGGAGGGCTGATGTCCCGGGGTCTATGTCAGCTGACTGGTTGGAGGGCTCCCCGACAGAGTCCTGGTTCCCCGATCGATAGTGGCCCATAAGATGGTCACATAACTGCAGCCTCTGTGGTTATGCACAGGTTTCTGTGATCACTTTCTAGGTACATGCATCAACCCCAGGGGGAGGTCCTGCAATTTATAAAGGAAAGTGCGAGGGTGACAGTGTCTGCAGAACCCCACACCAACTCTCTCTATTTCTTGCTGTTTTCGTTTTCCTTCTGTGCTTGGCATCAGAACCAACCATTTGTTACCAAAGGCTGGAACTGCATCGCTCAGCTCCTTTAACTCTTGTACCACCAGCAGGTGGGGACAGCAGCAGCATCAAGAGAGCACGGGAGGCGCAGGAGGACTAGAAAGGTCCACTGCTGCTTCTCACTCCCCCTCACCTAAACTCAGGGCCAGAAAGGCAAGTCTGCTCACTTCCTCCCAAACATGCTGGGATTAATGCCAACTCATGCCTCCAGCCACAGTGGAATGTGGTGGTCAGCGTGTGGGCCCCAGGGTTCCATCACCTGATTCAACCCTTGCTTCATCACCCGCCAGCAGGGTGACCTCAGTAGGATTGCCAGATTTAACAAAAACAAACAAATGCAAACAGAACACCTATTTAAAATTGAATGTCAGATAAACAATGAATAATTTTAAGTATAAGTATGTCCCATGCAATATTTATACCAACCTGTTGTTATTTATCAAATTTAACTGGGTGTCCTGTATTTTATCCGGCAACCCGAGACTTCGGGCAAGTTATTTAACTTATTTGTGCCCAAATTTCCTTATCCAGAGCTTGAGAATAATGGGACTGCCTACCAGAAAGGGTTGTTTTGAGGATTAAATGAGATAATACATGTGAAATATTAGGAACCTGTCTGTTGGCGCACGCTAATAAATGTTACGTGGATTTTCAATATAGTATGGCGGAGTGCATGGACTTGGGAGCATACAGACCAGGTTCAAGGTGACCTTGGGGCAAGTTATTTAACTTCTCTGTGCTTAGTCTCATCATCTACAGAATGGAGATGATGGTTCTTACCGCATGTTGTTTAGAGGAGTAAATAAGGCAATACACGGAGATCATTTAGCACAATGCCTGGCTCATAGTAAATGTAACTGATAGTATTCTATGTAAGAAATAGTCATATGAACACCCTCCTCACCCCTCCACAAGCCATCTTTGCTGTGCAGATTCTTCATCTTATTCTGGTGGGCACTGATTTCTCTTCCTCTGAATTTCTGCAGTCCTTACTGATTTTACCACCAACTGAACCCTGGACTATATAACTGTTCCCTTTATGGATGCCTTATCTCATTGGTCAGATCCTAGAGGCCTCTCCTTCCAGCCCCTCCTTTTGGTATATATCTGTTCACTGATTAACTTTTTAGTGTCATCCTTATGGATGTAAGGACCAAGAGAAAGAGTTAAACCTGCATATCCAATGACCTACTTCCTGAAATTGACAGGCGGGGAGGGAAAGTCCTGTTTAAAATGTCCGTGCAGACTTTCCCATGCATGTGGAACTCTGGAGAATCAATACAAAGTGTCAGGGCTGCCATTGTCCTGAGCATGGTCAAGCAAAGGGTTAAGGGGCTTGTCTGTCTAGGTCTCTGTCACTGGTAGGCTCCTTCTCTCAAATCCTGCTGGTGGGGCTTGAGACATGAAGATGTTCAGCAGATGGCTACTGAAGAGATCAATGACAACACATTGGAAACACAGCCTTGGACCTTAACAAGGTACAAAACCAGGAGATTTCAGTCCATCCCAAACAGAATAACAACAGCAAAACCTCTATGCCTGTGATTCTCAACTTTGACTGAATATTACAATCACCTGGGGAGCTTTAAAAACTACCAAAATTCTGATTTATTTGGTCTGGATGGGGCGGCTGGATGTCTGGAGTTGTAAAAGCTCCCCAGGTGATTCTAATGGGCAGCCATGGCTGAGAAACTCTGCTTATACTGCTTTAAATGGAAACCGGATGGCCTGCCCAACGTGATTTTTTTTGCAAAGCACAGAATACTCCTAAATTGGCTACAGGTTGAGACCTAAATACCAATTTTTTTTTTTTTTTTTTTTTTGCTTCTGGACAGTAGATAAAACAACTCTAAAATGACTTGATGTTCTTCCAAATTACTGTGTAATTAACTATCACTGAACAAACTTCTTATAAGGCTTTGCCAGTGGCATATTCCTATATCCTGTTCAGCGAGCAAACTGAGAGCCAATTTTCCAGTGTGGGGTAAACTCTGGTTTGTGGGAACTGATTACTAAAAGCACCTGGTGGCTCATGAAGGCAGGAGCAGGGATCACAAACTACAGACTCTTAGAGCTGAATGGGGTGCTGGAGCAGAGATTTCTAAACTTTAATCTGCCCATGAGTCACCTGGCATCTTGTTAATGCCCAGATGTTGACTCAGCAGGTCTGAGGAGGAGCCTGGGCGTCTGCATTTCTAACAAGCTCCCAGCTGGTCCCAGGACCCACTGGGATAGCAAGGCCTTGGAGTAAATCTGCCTTACAGAGCTTTGAAAAGTTTCTGGTGCCTAAGCCCTACCCCAGACTAAGTGAATTAGAAGCTCTGGGAGTGAGGCCTGAGCATCAGTGTTTTTCCACAGTTCCCCAGCTGATTCTAATGTGCAGCCAAGACTGAGAACCACCCATCTGGCAGGTGAGGAAACTGAGGCCCAGAGAGGTGAAGGAGTGAAAGAGCCAGCTGAAGGGTTGAAACTTCCGACTACAAAAACCTTCTTCTTCAATTCCATAGAGAAAGAAAGTAGATAGTGGATGCCAGGGGCTGGGGAGAGGAGGGAAATGGGGAGTGACTGCTAATGGATCTGCGGTTTATTTTTGGGGTGATGGTTGCACAACTCTGTGAATGTACTAACTGCAACTGGGTGGTACACTCTAAACGGGTGAATTTTATAGTATGTAAATTATATCTCAATAAAACGATATATAAATTTTTTTTAACTTCTGCTTCTTCCTCCATCTCTATCACTCTTCCTTCCTCTGATTAAAGACATTCTAGGAAGAGCAGAGGATGGGGATGGAGAGGGGGGAGGGGGCAGGGGTATATATAAAGAAGCTGACACCTGATTGGATGCAGGCTAATAATCCCCGAGTGTTTCCAGCTGAGCTTCCTTATCCCTTAAAAGCCACCCTCCTCCCCACACCCAATTAACTACCACAGTTTTATGGCATCCTGGGGTCTCTATTCTATATGGGCTTTCAGTCACAGGGTGAAACTTGGGGTTGAGTCATCAGGGCTTCAGTCACTGTCAGGTCATGTTCATCTCAAAGGTGAACCCCCTACACTTAGGGAAAGGAGACTTTTCTCCTATGCAAATTAGGGTTACAATAAAATAATCTCCTTGAGATGGCTTTTCACTTCAGAGACAAGGAAATAGGAAGGGAAACTTTTTTTCCATAGAACCCATCACTATCATTTTAACATATTTAAGGTTTATGCATATTTATATTTCAGAAGATTGAGAAGATCCCAATAACAAATAGGTTTAGAGTGATAAACATGTTGCAATCTGTAGGTAATTGGCAGGCAAGAGTGTTTAAAAGGATATATCCACCAACTTAATAAAATAAGGGGAAGAGATTCTGAAATTCCACATTCTTAATCCTCTTCATAGCAAAGGGTGGAGAAGTTAGGGATAAAATGTCTTCATGGCATCTCCCTTTTCAATTTTGCCCAAAAGGGGTTTCAAATGACTCAGGCCGATTTAGATTCCAGAGCATTCCATGCTCGAAGGACATTCTATTCCTCGCAGTTAGTTCTTGAAGTGCAACCGTGGCCAATCAGGGAAGCATTTCCCCCAGTCACTGGACTCAGACTAATTGTTAATCCAAACACAATTTCAAGGCTGTTAACCAACAGAGGATTTCTTTATACACACTCCTCAAAAACTTTCTCCAAGGAACGGGAGGGTGACGGAGAAAGCTGTAATTATTCTTTCATTGCTTCAGCAAAAAAGGGAAGTCTTAATGGATTGATGTTAAGGCAGGTATTCAAAACCATCTGTTTCCTGGGAAAGGATCAAAATCCATTTCAGTGTCCAGAGTGGATTTCCAGTCCACTGAGTTTGCTCAAGAAGTCTTCCACAGAAGCCACACTTGTTCTGTGGCATCTTTTAACCCACCTTTTAGAGAAGACAAAAGACATATGGACAATTTTTTCCCCTTTCATTCCGGGAGAGGTTAGAATAGGTCCTTGTTACTCAAAGTATGGTCCATGGACCAGCAGCTTTGGCACCACCTGGGAGCTCGTTAAAAATTCAGAATCTCAGGCCACTCCCCAGAACTATTAAATCAGAACCTGCATTTAAACAAGACCTCAGGTGATTCATATCACATTAAAGTTTGAGAAGCACTAGTCTAGGTCAACTGTTGTTCAACTTGGCTGCACATTCTAATCACCTGGAGAGTTTTTAAAAGTCCTAGTCTTTAGACCGATTAATCAGAATCTCTCAGACCAGGCATCAGTATTTTTTAAGTTTCCCAAATGATTCCAACATGCAGCCAAATTAGAAACTAATGGTTTAGGTCAGGTGTCAGCAAACTTTTTATCTGTAAAGAATGAGATAAATATTTCAGATTTCATGGGCCATACCATCTCAATCACAACTAATCAAACTCAACTCTGCCAACGTATAAATGAATGAGCGTGGCTGTATTCCAATAAAACTGACATTGGACACGGAAGTTTGAATCTCACGTGTCGCGAAAAAAATTCTTATTGTTTCAACCATTTAAAGCCATAAAAATCATTCTTAGCTTGAAGGCCATACACAAACAGGTGACAGGGCCAGATTTGGCCCTCCAGCTGTGGTTTGTCTACCCCTTAACTAGGTCACTTTCTTACCAAAGGAAAAAAAACAAACCCTGAAGATTTCCGCTTTAATTTAGGCTGATGCATGGGACTTAATGCCAAACACCAAATACCACTTAGCATTCTAATGCTTCAAGCTCGATTGGGGTGCTCTCTCTGAGAACAGTGGGGGTGCTCCCAGGATGACTCCGCGTGAAGAGAGAACTTAAATGGGAGTCCTCCCACTCAACTGCCACTTAGCTTTGAAGATTTTGGTCAACACAATTCAGTATCAATCTAGACTCTGCCTGTGGGACATTTCATTGGTTCCTTCAAAGTTTGGTTGCTTGAGTTTCAAAGGAACTAGAGAAAACTAAACTCCTGCCCTTAGGGATTTTGAAAGGTAATGGGTGACAAGACAAAGGAAACCACAGGAAGCTGGACGTACATTATAATCAATTATGCTTATTTTTTCTTGTTGGCGTTTTCATTCTAAGTAGAGAAACAGTTAGGTGATCCATCTGGATTGTGGTCCTCTACCAGATTAGCAATGTGCTTTAACTGGACATTTTCATGTGTGTTTTCTAAAAAAGGGATTCACAGCGCGACACGGCAGTCAAGGGGAATAAGGGTCATTTAATTTTCTCCTTTCCTTGGTGCTGTGGTTTTGTGTGTGTGTGTGCTTGTGCTTTACAAATGATTTAAAGCTGATGTGTATTGCTTAGCATTTACTTTTTTTTTTTTTTTTTTTTTTGGTGAGGAAGACCAGCCCTGAGCTAACATCGTGCCCATCTTCCTCTACTTTATATGGGACGCCGCCACGGCATGGCTGACAGGCAGTGCGTCGGCGGGCGCCCGGGATCCGAACCAGCGAACCCTGGGCTGCCAAGCGCGGACTAAACCGCTGCGCCACCGGGCCGGCCCCGCTTAGCATTTACTTTTGCTCTAAGATTTAGATTTGCCCCGCCTTGCTCCCATTCCCAGCATGCTCCATACATCCATCCGCTGCCCCACGGAGGGTCACTACAATCACCTGGCCCCATCTCCTGTTCTGTAGGCTGCCTCAGCAGTCTCTTTTTTAACCCTTTCTGATGACTTCAAGAAGGAAATCTCAGTTAGGTACTAAGTGCCTTTAAGACTTTTCTAACACTTGCTACTCTTTTTCTTTTTTTTAACGAGCAATAGTCTTGGCGCTCAGGGCCTACAGTTGACAATGGTATCTAGCTGGAATTTAATGACATCATTTTATCTTTCTTGTACTAATTATCTTTACAGTTAGCTGTAACTGTTATTATCCATTTAGAGCAGTGACATGAAGTTTTCAAAATAAATGTCTTTTATATGAATAAAATACAAGCAGAATGAATTGATGTAATAATGGCACAGATGTATTTAAGTTTATAAAAGTAAGCTGACTTAAATAAAAACGTTACGTCCCACCACAAAAAAGAAATGATAATTATGTGCTGAGATAGAGGTGTGAGATAATGCTATAGGTGGTAATCATATGGCAATATATAAACGTATCAAATCAACACGTGTATACCTTAAACTTACACAATGTTTATGTCAACTATATCTCAATAAAAATAAAAAATAAAAGCATTCTATAAATATTCTGTATCTATGTACAGAAGGTACTTACATGTCACAAATTGTGACTCAGTATGAGAATAACTGAAATATAGGGGAATGATCATTGGGAAGAAGGAACAGGCAGCCATTGCAGCCCAAGGTCAAAGAGCTGAAAGAGGGGCTGGCCCGGTGGTGTAGTGGGTAAATTCGCGGGTTCCACTTCAGTGGCCTGGGGTTCGCCAGTTCAGATCCTGAATGCAGACCTACTCACCGCTCATCAAGCCATGCTGAGGCAGTGTCCCATATAGAAGAGCTACAACTCTACAACTATGATACACAACTATGTGCTGGGGCTTTGAGGAGAAAAGAAAAAGAGAAAGACTGGCAATAGATGTTAGTCCAGAGCCAATCTTCCTCAAAAAAAAAAAAAAAGAATTGAAAGAACCTGGGGCACCGATGGTCTTGCACGAGAGGTAATGGGAAGATGAAGATGAAGAAGGGTGGGGGGTCAGGAGGGGTAGCTTGGCAGGGTTCAGCAGTCAGTACTCATTGTCTTCTCCAATCCAATCAGAAGGCCACTGAAATCTAACTCTTTAATTGCCCACAAAAAAAATATTAAGCTTTAGGAGCCTTTTCTGGTAGTTGCTATTTTAAAAGAAAAAAAGTGACAAAGTAAAATATTTTTTAGTTTCTATTGAAATCAATAAGAGGAAGGCAATATATGCTCAAGGAATAAAACATATGTTTGAATGTGGAATCAGCAATAAAACTTGTAAAGTACTTTAATAATCAGTAATTATGTACATATTAAGAGATTAATAACTATTATATTAACTAATAGTTAAGGAGCATTTGTCAGTTTACAAACAGCTTTTTATATACATACCCTAAATTCACTTCCACCCCTGCCCAAAGCCCCAGCGTATGGTTGTATATCCTAGTTGTAAGTCATTGTAGTTCTTCTATGTGAGCCACTGCCACAGCATGGAAACTGACAGACAGGTGGTGTGGTTCCAGGATGGGGAAGTGAACCCAGGCCGCCGAAGCGGTGAGCACTGAACTTTAACCACTAGGCCATCAGGGCTGGCTCTAAATTCACTTTCATGATTGTTAGGTAGGAATTAAATTGTTAGTGGTTTTCTTCTTCTTCTATGTTACATATGAAGCAATTTGTGACCCAGAGAAGTCACATTTATTTCCCAAAATCACAGAGCTGAAGCTTGAGTTCAAGACTCTGGTTCCAAACTCTACTTTCTTTTGGCTCTGCAGGCAATACAATATCCACTATTGGACCCAAAAGATGAAGTTTTAAAAGTATTTTGAGGAGAGGAAGGGACATATGTTTATCTTCTTGAGGGCTTTCTACGTTCCAATTGCTAGGAGGAATAAACACAAAGGAGTATGATGCAGCTTCATAAATACAAGAAAAGTTAAAAAGCAATAAAAATGATGCTTCCACTGTGACTGGTCTTCAGGCTCTGCATCCCGGGTCATACAGTGCAGTTTGACACCAGCAGCAGCAGCTCAGTGCTCGTAGGGAAAATGACATTCTCAGATGGGAATTGTGAAGACTTTTAGAAAGGAATCAAGCAATTCTATTAAAACTTGAAATACATAGGCCTTTTAGCATGAGGGGAGCTTTTAGGGTTTTGATAATGTTCTGCTTCTTGATCTAGCTGTTGGTATTCAGTTTGTAAAGTTTCATCAAGCTGTACAACTTACATATGTTATATTTTAACCTATATTATTTCTGTATGTATATTTTAATAAAAAGTTAAACAATAAAAATACACCCTCTGGGGGCTGGGCCAGTGGCATAGTGGTTGGGTTCACGTGCTCCACTTTGGTGGCCCAGGGTTCACGGGTTTGGATCCCTGGCACGGACCTATGCACCACTCATCAAGCCATGCTGTGGCAACGTCCCACATAAGGTAGAGGAAGATGGGCATGGATGTTAGCTCAGGGCCAGTCTTCCTCAGCAAAAAGAGGAGGATTGGCAACAGATGTTAGCTCAATGCTAATCTTCCTCACCACACAAAAAAATACACTCTCTGATCCAGTAATCCTTTTCCAAGGAAGATATTCCATAAAAGCAGGATGTTTATTCCATCATTCATAGTGGCAAAAATTTGGAAGCGACATGGATGCCCATCAATATAATAATCATGATACATCCACCTGAGGAATAGGAGTCACCTATTAAGAAGAATGAATGATAGGGGCCAGGCTGGTGGCATAGTGGTTAAGTTTGGTGTGCTCCACTTTGGCGGGCCAGGTTTCATGGGTTCAGATCCTGGGTATGGACCTACACCACTCATCAAGCCATGCTGTGGTGGCAACCCACATACATAATAGAGGAAGATTGACACAGATGTTAGCTCAGGGCCAATCTTCCTCAAGCAAAAAGAGGAGGATTGGCAACAGATGTTAGCTCATTGCCAATCTTCCTCACCAAAAAAAAGAATGAATTATATTTTTTAAAAAAGAATATATTGACTTGGAAAGATTTCCACGTTTGTTGCTAAATGAGATCTAGAGAAGTGCGTATTATGTAATTTCATTTATAAAATAACAAAAATTCCCCCATACAAATATATAAATATGTCTATATCAGCTTTTATGAGCACTGAGAAATGAGTGATGAGTATACACAAAACTGCTAGCATTGATTTGTGGGGAAATAGAGAGGGGAAGAAACAAGCAAAGAAAACTATAGGGAAAAAAAGAAAATGTCTCACAATGCAAACAGCATGTATAACTTGACCCCGCCATGTAAATTGTGTGTGTGTGTGTGTGTGTGTGTGTGTGTGTGTGAGTGCTGCGTGCATGTGCCCACCTGGAGGGATGAAAGGAACAAAGGGTTGCTTGAGTATCAATGGAGTTATCCTTTTCCACTGATATTTCAGGTAATTTTTATGTCCTTTTTATACTTTTCTGTATTGTTTGAAATCATTTACAGTAAGTATTACTCATTGTTATAACCAAAAAAGAAATTTTCATGAAAAAAAATACAGTGAGTCTGTGTTTGGGGGTTTTGAGGGGTCCCTGATAAGTAGCATCCCTTTTCCCAGCTCAAGTTCTGAACAATTTGAGGGAAGAGAGAAAAAGAATAAATAGGGAAGTCAAAATATCACCTTTATTTCTGATTGAGGCCAGGTCGGAAAGCATGGCTCACCTTCAGGCAAGTGGGTCCACAAATACTGAACCCCCAAATTAGGCAAACTTACCAGCTGGTCACAGTTTATGTTGAACTGGGGGCAGGGCTCCTCACATGGCATAAAGTGAAGCAGGGGTACCTGCTCTTTCAGGGAGGCTCTCTCCAAAAAGAAGAGAGGCAGAGCTGGGCTGAGCATGCCCAGTTGTTGTCCCCAAGTCCCCCCACCTCCACCAGGGCAAAGGAAATAAAGGGGCAGAGAGGGGCGTCGCATCCCTGAGCATTCCAGGCAGAAGGAACAGTATGAGTAAAGGCCTGGAGATGTGAAGCTCGAGATGTGTGGTAAGGGTGGGCGTTACCTCAGGACAGATTCTGTTAACCTGATGGGTCTCATCAACTGGTGGGGAGAGAAGGGCAGAAAAGGGCCAGCAACCTGGGGGCACATGCAGGTCTTCCTTCACAAATGAGGAATCAGACAGCAGAGGTTTTGTATAAGAGCAGTGTGGCATAGTGGTTAAGAGTGTGGGTGCAAAGCCAGCTGGCCTGTCTCCAATCCCCGTGTACCACCTGCCAGTCGTGTTATCTTGGGAAACATTCTTAACCTCTCTTGGTCAAAACGTCTTCATCTGAAAAATCGAACTGATGGTGCCTAACTCAGAGGGTGGTTGTGAAAATTACATTAATACACGCAAATCATTTACGTATCGTGCTCCGCACAGAGTAAATGCTCATACACGTTCCCTACTATCATTACTAGTACTATGCCCACCTCTGCCACTCAGCTGGTAAGGGCAGAACTAGGGTTTGAATGTAGGTGCATTTGGCTTCTATGCCGGCTCTCTGTGTCACTCTGCCTCTCAGAATTATGCATATTTCTGCAATACAGACATTTTGTGCTTTCATCAGCACATTTACTCATATATTTCTTGCATATTTCCATCTGCTTTTGGGAAAAAAATATTAGGATTCTAGAAATGTCTATGTCCTACAGTAAGAAATAGATTTGAATTTCAGCCCAATATATATTCTAACATAAATATAACAAGTGAAATTTTGACAAAGCAGTAGCACCCAATCTATTTGCCATGCACGCTGATTAATTCTCTTCTATTCTCTATTAAAATAATAATAGTAAACAGCAATTTGGAACTGGCTTCACAACCTACAAGTAGCTTCAAAATTTAAGGAACACTGTCTTATGGAATGTCTATCTTATGTTCTAATTCCAAGCCAATCAAGGAAACTTCTATTTACTAATTCAGGAAGAGGGCAGCCTGGTTAGAAGACTCCAGTCAGAATTAAAAACTCAAATGCCTTTAGAGGACAGGTATAACATAAATGTTTATAAGACATTTGTTCCACATCATTGGGACATGGAACACAGAGAAGCCTTGCCTCTCTGAAAGTAGTCTTTCAAAAAATTGAGCTCCTCTACCCTTGGAGAGATACATTTTGGTTTACAAACTGTGGTTTATTTAGCAAGAACAAATTCCTACCAACCTATCTAAAATAAGTTATCTTCTCTCCCCATTCTTTATTTTCTATTTTAGCCTCTTATTTGTTTCCTTCCTTGCAGATGAAACCTTGCAAATTAATTTGTCTGTTTAGTTGGTTTTCTGTCTGTCTCCCCAGTAGAACGTAAGCTATGCAAGCTATAAAAACCCTGCCTCTCCTGTTCACTATTGCATCCCCAGCACTGACCATGGTGCATGACACACACTAGCTGCTCTATAAACTTTTGTTGAATGGATGTTTGGATGGATGCATAGATGATGGAAGGATGGATGGATGGGTGGATGAATGGATGAAGAGAGACAAAAATTAAGTTTCTGAATCTGCAGAACTGAGGACCTATGAAGCCTGGAGACCCCACCAGGTCACATCTACCCATTAAGACCCATCCTGAAAAAGCTCCTATACACCTTTGCTATCATGTGCTTCCAAATTCATTTATTTGTAAAATGTCCCATATATTAAAAATTTATATTCTTTGTTGATATACTTTATCAGCCTACAGACTTAAGAATATTTCTTAGACATGGGATGTTATCTATATGTCATTTGAAAGAGTGGTCTGCCAACTCCTCTCTCAGATATAAAATACAGCAAGGCTGGTCCTATAGCCACAGAAAGTAAATTCCACACAAGAAAGGCACTTTTCTCTGCATTGGAAAGTCACATTTGTGTTTGGGTCAAGTATCTACATAATTGAATTCATTCCTGCTGCTGGAATTTTTAGGGTTATCTGTTGCTATTTGCGTCTTGTATTTGAGAAAATCAGATCTTCTGCGATCGCACAGTTTTCTCTCCTATGGCTCAGGATCACATTCCTTGGGGCCAGTGGAAGAGGATTAATCCACACCATGAGGCGGCCTTAGAGACATTGCCAGCTTCTTAATGTTGTCCCTAGCACCAGGTCCTGATATATCCTTTTTATTTTTTAGGAGAATCTCCATTTGTGAAAGACTAGACGGGAAGCAGGATGCCTCCCGCCACTACAGAAGCTGGAGGGTGGACATGTGACCCAGATCAGCCACATCAGGACTTGGCATCTTAAAGCACTGACACAATAGTGCAGGGACATTATTCAATATGGCAGCGGCAGGATTGAGAGTCCATCGGACGGTGAAAGTAGATTGTGGTAGCAGCAGCCGCAACTCAGCAACTCAGATTGTCCCTGTGGTGTGACCTTGGCATGTTTCTCCTGCTGCTCAGCTGTCATGGCTGTTTTCTGAGCCTGATTCTCCAGCCCTCCCATTGATTCTGTGAACACAATATCCCTCCAGTACATTCCAGTAAATAGGTTATCGAGTCTGTTTCTGTAGTAGACACTGTGATGGGCTCTCCAAATTCCCTTTCAAGTCTGAAGGATTTATTTTCTCAGCTGTTGAGTGGGTTGCTGGCAGGTAGCCCTCAGCTGTCAGCCTCTTCAGAATTGCCTTAGCTGAAGAGAATCTCATTACCCAAGGTCACACCCCCTTTACTGGGGCAGTGTGAATCCAGAGATTGGCCAAAATAGGGCAGAAAGACCTGGCCCCTCAGCCCAATTCAAGCGGGATTGCCAGAGAAAATACACAATGCTCAGATAATTTCAGATAAACAATGAGAAAATTTTTCAGTATAAGTATGTTGCAAGCATTGTATGAGACACACTTATGTTAAAAAATTATTCATTGTTTATCTAAAATTCAAATTTAACTGGCCATCCTGTATTTTTATTTGCTAAATCTGGCAACACTACACTCTAGGCAACTCTGAAGGACCATCCTAGTCTCAGAGCATTTTGTGGGGCTGGCTGAGGCCACACTGAGACTGTTTCAGCCCATCTCCTCCCTCTGCCCACTTTTGCTTCTGTCTCTTCTCTTCCCTTCCTTAGCTGGGGATTCCAAGACCACTCCCTGATATAGCTGCTGCAAGCTGATCTCTGTCTTAGACTCTGTCCCCCAGGCAACCCAACCTGTAAATGTTTCTCTTCCTTGCAATAGGGTGACCAACTGTCCTGGTTTGCTCAGTACTGAGGCAGTTCCTGTGATGGGTTGATCGCCTTACTTTGCAACCTGGAATTCTAACAGACAAAATTTTCAATGGCTTAGTTGACCAGAAAGTGTCACTGCCCCTTGCCCTTTCTGATGCTGAATAGACAGTCTACAAGCCCAGGGCTCTGCCTTATTATCTGTGCCCAGTGCTCCCATGCCCCACCAGGACCAAATCTTTGTCCTGAATCCAAGCCTGTTCCACTGAGGCCTGAGGTCCTGCCTTCTCCTGCATGAGATCAGGTCCTGTGCTGCCTGGAACGCTGAAGCTGTCACTTCTAGACTTGGGCAATTGTCTGGCAGCTAGACTTCCCCTGTTCTAACTGCAGGATTGGTTACTTGCCCCTATTACTTGCCTCCAGCTACATTTGAGATTTCTATTTATTAATAGCTTGGATGTCTTCTCCGGGGCCAGTCTCTCTCTTTCCAGATCTGACTTCTTCTCTTTCTTAATAGCCCATGTTTCTGAAGCCACATGCCTGAGCATCCCTCTTGTATGATTGGAAACCAGAGAGCAGGGTGAAAAAGCATATAAACTCAGGTTGTTTCCGATAGTATTAATTGAACATTCCCTATATGCCACACTCTCCACCAGGAGCTTCATTCATTCATTTTTTCAAAAAATGTATAGATTGCTGGCTACGTGACAGGTACTAGGCAAATGGCATTAGGGATAAAACAGTGAATAGGAATATAAGGTGTCTGCTCTGGTGGAGGCTTCTTTTCTAGTGTGGGATGCAGTCAATAAGCAAGTATAGCCAGTAGTATCCTAGCCTTGCTCCTTGGGATCCCTTACATTATTTCTGTGTCTCTGCCCTGGCTCCTGTGTGCATGTGCTGTGATGGCCACACCTGTGACTTTCTAGCAGCCTTCTCTTGGGCAGCTGAAAGGAGGACCTAACCCCCAGTTGCCCTTAGCCAATGCAGGAATATGAACATGCAGCTCATTTGCTTCAAGTTTGAATAAACTCAGAGGCAAGATCTACACTGCAGAGCTCTCCTATGGGATCAGGTTGAGGCTGGGACTTTACTTGAAATCCCACTCTTATTTGCCTTCTTCCCCATCCCTGTTCTGCTTCCCCCACTCCCTTACCTGCCTTTCCTGGAAGCATATCCTTAATAAATCATTGCACTTGAATCTTCTTCTCAGGATCTATTCCTAGTGAGCCTGACCTAAGACGGCAAGTAAGTGATAATAAGCTGTGATCAGCCTATGAGGAAAGGAGTGTTGTGATAGAGAAAAAAATGGAAGGGCCTACTTTAGACAAGGAGGACAGGTAAGGCCACCCATGGAGGGGACATTTTAGCCAAGAAGGAACCTGATATATGAAAAGCCAGGGGAAGGGTATTTCGGGTAGAGGAAATGGGAAGGACAAAGTTCTCAAGGTGTGAAAGAGCTTGGCATTTGGCATGTTCTAGGAATTGTCCAAAGACTAGTGGGGATAGATGCAAGTGGTGATGGGGACAGAGGCACAGGAAGGCAGAGGCCAACTCATACGGGGCCTTGTAGGTCACGATAAGGACTTTGGAGTTTACTCTCAGTGAGATGGAATACCACTGGAGAGTTTTCAGCTGGGGTGTGATACAGCTGATTAATATTTTTAAATGATTGCTCTGGCCACCTTGTTGAGGTTCTGAGTGGAGGTAAGAAAAGCAGTTGGGAGACTACAGCAATAGTCCAGTAGTCAAATGAAAGGAGGTGTCAGCTGGGACTAAGGAAGTAAAGTGGAGAGAGAAAAGGTATATTTTGGAGGTAGAATTGATAGGACCTGTTGATGGATATTAGCAAGAGGGATTAGTTAAGAGCTAATGTGTCTGTGTTGGGACAGATAAGACTCTCAGATTTCTGGTTTTAGTAATTGGGTGAACATTGATGCCTTTCACCAAGTTAGGTATCACTGGGAAAGAATTAGGATTTGAGGACAGAGAAGTCCACACATAATCTAATTCTTGCAAAACCCCTTTAACCAATGTGGAAACTGAGGCAAGGAGAAGTTGCTGGCTCCAGTTTACAGCTAGTACATAGTAGAGGAGAACTGAAAACCTGATCTGAATACTGACGTTGGCAACTCTGGGCTGTCACAGCAAGCCACCAGAGTCTTATTTGCATAAGGGGCCCTCTGTGCCCACACAGAAAGACTGAAGGAGGGCTCATACTAGATGCTGAGGTTAAAAGAGATGGGGGAGATGAAGCCACCCTAACCCCTCAGGAGACTGGTCATGGAGTTCACCTGGAAAGTTTTTCTAACTCCTATCAAAGGTTGGCCAAAAGAGCATCTAACAAAATCACCTACCATTGAAGCTGGGTACCTGAGGGTTGCTGTAAATATTCAATAAGAAGATGCATACCCTTTGACCTTGTTCCCAAAACAGACACAGATGAAAAGAAGTTAATCTTGTTAATTTGCTGTTTTCTTGTTTAACCTGAGGGATAACTCAAGAGTCTCAAGGATTTACAAACTTGTTTTGCAGAAGAAAAAGAATGCCTTTAAGGAAGATATGATCACCAGATAACCAGGCCCCAGCTGCCTACGTGCCCAGAAGTCTGATTGCCCCAGGGTTTATCTGGAGTGAAAGAAACACGGATTTCCTCTTTGTTTCTCTGAAACTCCTCCTCTCAAGCCCCTTAGCTCTATAAAACCCCCTGCTTTCTTCTTTTGTTAAGGTGAATTTGAGAGAACCTATCCCCTTGCCTTCTCATTCTGGCCGACTCAAATAAACCTTTCTTCATCTCCAAGCACCATTGTCTCAGTGATTGGCTTATTGCCTATCAGGCCCAGGAATTTGAGACTAAGAGGTTCATTATCACCATTTGGGACAGAAAAGTGATGCCTCCTTCACAGCTTCAGGGGAAGCTCTGGGGCAGTAGGATTTGCAGGCTGGCATGGCCAGGACTCCAGTGGACCCTTCCCTGACTGCCAGCTTTAGTGCCCCACCCATGCAGCATTCACTCCAGCCTGGATCAACTACCTGCTGTTTTCTGAACACAGCAAGCTCTTTCATGCCTTTGTGAAAGGCACACTTTGTTCCCTCTATGGGGGGACAGGGAGCAGAGTTCCTTCCCAACTCTTTACCTTGTGGCAACACCTCTTTCGCCTTTAGGACTTAGCTCTAAAATTAGCTTCTCTGTGAAGTCTTCTGCAAGTCCCCAGGCAGTGTTAGTCACCTCTCTATATCCCCAGTGCTCTGTTGAGGCATGTGTTAGGGATTTAACTATCCCCATTTTGCAGTTGGGGAAAATCTGAGCCTGTACAGCAACTGAACAGGGGAAAGGTGTGGGGCTGGAGGTGGGCACTAGAAAATTCTGTATAACGTGAGCCAGAGGGGCAAGAAAGTTTCCAGCTGACCCCTGCAGGCCTGACTGGGGGAGGATGGGGGTCCAGGAATGAGGGCAGTGAAGCTGGAATAAGGGAAGGCCCATTTCAGAGGCTATAACAAGGGTTTCCCACTGAGGTTCACAAATTGAAATTATTCCTTGATGTGTCTTTTCTCTGGAATTTCTAAAAGTGACTGTGGACACGAGCACCTGACCCCATTTG
Source organism: Tapirus indicus (assembly GCA_031878705.1). Taxonomy (NCBI): domain Eukaryota; kingdom Metazoa; phylum Chordata; class Mammalia; order Perissodactyla; family Tapiridae; genus Tapirus; species Tapirus indicus. Next base: position 35,185,181 of record CM062935.1, read on the forward strand.
TCTGCCTTATTCAGGAAGATCCTAATTGTGGCTCTTCACCAAAGAATCCTGATTTCATCCTGTCTGTCTGCACATGGCACTGTGCAGAGCAAACTAAAGAGAACTAGCCTCTGTTTTATATCTGTCACTGAGTTCCTACCAAAGTTTGCATTAATATCATCTCACATTTATGCAGCACTTCACAATTCACAAACTAACAAATTGTTTCATTTTAATTTTCACACAAAATCAGGGTAATTCTGCTGTAAATCCATGGTGCAGATGAGGAAATCAAGGCTCCAAGAACTTGACAGGAGGTAGTGGAGCCAGAACTAGAACCCAGGTGATGCCAATTATAAGTCCAGGACTCACCTAAAGAATGACCAACAGATGCTCCCTGAGGAAACTCCTGGCTTCCACTCTTCTAAAAGCCTGAGAAAATTCTAATTGCTTGACCTTCGGAACTCAGGAAGATCTTTTTTGACTGTGGTTTGTGTTCTGGCCAAAATAAGTATTATTACAGGGCCTTGCAATTACTGGGGCAGTTTGCAGCATGCCCTAACCAAACCAGGAAGAGCTCCATCATAGGCTGACAAATAACCCTGCTTCCATAAAGGAGAGATGTTTCCAGAGAAAATAAACATACAGCAAATTGCTCCTTGTAGTAGAAATGTTCCAGTGTGTGGGTATAATAAGAAGCATTTTATAAGGAAGGAAGAAAATGACGTTGGGGGATAGGAATAAGAGATATTGTGAAAAAGAACTGAGAAGGATAACAAAGAGCAAAAATTGGAATGGAACCATTGGCAAAAAGAAAAAGACGTAGAATGTGGTCCAGGAGAAAGTCCATGAAACGTCAAAGATAAATATTTATTTAATAATCCAAAAGCAAAAATGAAAGAAATTTGAGGTTCTGGATCGAATCAATGTGTATTGAATCCCACAGGGCGATTGTGTCATGGGAGACATCCACTACAAGAGAAGGAAAAGGTCATAATAGCTGTATTTATTGGGTTCTTGCTATGTGCCAGGTACTGTCCTAGGGCTTTAAAGATATAATCCTATTTAAGGTGCACAATGACCCTTTTATAATTTAAGTACCTTATCCAAGGTCACTTAGCTAGTTGGCAATGAAGGTAGGATGTGAACCCAAGGCTCTTGAGCTGATGCCCTTAAACTCTATGCTCTATCACCTTGTATAGATGGCCTGCCTCAACAATTCAAAGTTTACAAGGTTAGTATTTAAACTAATGTCTAAATATAGTGATTTCTACAAAGTGATCGTTGCAAATGTGTGTGTGTAAGGGGGAATCCTCTGGATAGGAAGTATAGAGACACAACTTAAACTAGCTTAAGCTAAAAGGGAGATTTTTGGCAGGAGTCTGAGAAGGCTCCCAGAAGGAAGGATGAATTTGACAGTTAAGCTGTGGGAGCTCAGGAAACAGAGAATCTCTGAGATTTCAGCTCCTGGAATCAGAGATTTGAAAGGTCTCAGGACTCTCCCCCTTCTCATCCTGTTTCTGTCCTTAGGTTGATTTCATTTTCTCCTATGGCAGGAGGGTTCCTTCACGGGGTGGGGAATAACCTCTGGTAGCCCTATGCTCCCAGCCTAGCAAGCAACTCCACAAGCAGAGAGGAAAAAAAACCCTCTTCTTTCCTAGCTTCTTTCCCAGAAAAAGTTCCCATGGAAGAACTGTGATTGATCCAGCTTGGGTCATGTGCTCAACCATGGGCCAATACTATGGCCCTGGGGGCAGGGTTCTGTGCTTGTCACCCCCTGCCAACTAGGGTTACATGGGGCTTTGACAGAGATTTTCAGAGAAGGGAGATGCTGTTCTGGAGAGTCAAAACAACAAATGTCCATGAGAAATTGGACTACTGGCAAGAAAATCACAAACATCAGAAGAGATGCAAAAACAGCCAAGATCAAAGAGTTTGATGGCAAGGATAAAATGCTCAATAAACTTTGGAAACACTATATAATGAAAACAGGATTTAGGCCTGATGAGAGGAGATTTAGCTAACAAAACAGAGGGTCCAAAAAGCAATTTAAGAGATGAAGTTGGATGTCAGTTCTGAAAACTTTAAATAGTTCTATTATTAAGGCAGATGCATTCTGGGAGAGTTGACTAATGCAGGGTCGTGCTCCTAGTTTGTGCTCACTAAATATTAATTCATTTTGATGACAGATTTTATTAGAAATTATTGCTTGCAGCACTTACATATTTATAACACATATTTTTAGCAGAATATTTGCATATGTAGAGTTCTGCATAAATGCAACCAATAGTAATTTATTACAGAGTCATTGGGCTTATGTCTACTCTTTCATGCATGTATTTATTCATTCATCTGTTAATTACTAATTGAGTGGATACTATATTTCAGGTGCTCTGTTGGGCACACCTGGTTTCTGCCATCAAGATGCTTCGAGTACAGGAGAGAAACAGAGCTAATAAATAAATTGTGGCTGGATAGGTGTATAGTGGACACTGTGGTGCACTGCCAGGTCCCACTGTCAAGACTAAGGCATTTGCCCCCACCTATGGAGTGTGTTAATGTTAAGGGCTCACAGATGAGTCCATCCTCAGGAATTGCCCTTGGCTGACAGGAGCTATCTCCCCTAAGGTTATGACCTCTAAGGCTGGGGCAGTCCACGTCCCGTGGCTAGTCGATGACTGGTCTTGAGAGGGTACAATGGCCAGCTTCCTTGCCTCCACTGGAGACAACACTGAAGGGTCATCCCAGCCCCAGAGCTCCTTGTGGGGTCAGCTGAGGCCTCAGCTGCAACTGCATCATAGTTCAACTCCTCCCTTTGCCCAGTCTTGCTTCTCTCACTCCCCTGTAGGTGCTGTTCCTGAGAACACTCTCCAAAACAGTCTGCATGCAAATCTCCATTTCTATATCTGTTTTAAAAGGAACTCTACCTAAGACAAGATGCAACTTAGAAAAGTCTTATCAGGAAAAGCTGTCAGATTCACAAGCTTGCTTTCCAGAGAGAAAACACTGGTCACCCTGGAGCAAGTCTTTGTTTGGAGAAAAATCGCCTGGATAGTCCCTCCACTTTGGGTCACTATAGGAAAGAAGGTACCCTTTGCTCTGGAGGAAGAGAGTAATAGAATATTCTTTGTAGCATGAGAAAGCCTGTCCCTCTCAATCGTCCCAGTGTACGGAGCTGGTCTGCTGGGGGAAAGGATATTTTGCATAGGAGACCAGAATATTTTGCATAGATGCTTCTCTTCCTGGGAAGGGAGGAATAGAGACTTGGACCCTCTCCTTTGTGAAGCTCAATGTTATTACAACCTCTCTGATAAATGGGGTGGTCCCTACTGAGGTTCCCTGGTGAGAGAGGATGAAAAGGCTCCAGAGAGGAACTTACCGGGAACAAAGGGGGAGTCCCTGGGAAGCCCCTCATTTGCCCGCCAGCCTGGTATGGAGGGTGGGCTTTAGAGAAAGAATGAGTATAAGACTGTAAGTTAAAGAGCCAAAGAGAAACCTTTCTAACTAAGGACAATACTGAAGGGAAAGAGTCATCTTCCCTCAGAAGACTGCTTGGCTAGTGAGGAATATTAACGTGCAAGACTACCATCTCAGAGGTAGACAAACACATATTGTTTTACAAAACCAACTCTCAGTATCAACCCCACAGAGTAGCAAGAGAATCTTTCCCCATAAAAGATTTCCCTCCTAGGGGACTGACGAGGCTTTCCAGTTCTCTTTCTTGAATGTGGAGTTCCCCTAATTGGTAAAAGGAGGCTGTGAGCAATTCATTTAACACTCAGAAGAGATGCGATTGTATTGGTACTTTAATCTGGTGAAACGGGTTGCGTAGATTACAAATAATTCCAAAACAATGTGAGTGGTACTTTAGGAAGAGGAATGCCTACTGCTAGGGAGGAGGTGAACCAAGCTAAGTCTTATAGGCTGAGTAGGAGTCCAAAGGTGGATTATGAGGTGTAGATGTTGGTCAAAAGGGCGTCCCAGACTTCCCAGGACAAAAGCACAGAGGCAGGAAGACATACAGTCCCCTGTAAACAAGCCATGTGGATCTGGAGCCCAGGAGGCACCGAACGAGTGACTATAGGGAGTGTGAGACAATGGAAGTCCCCAGAAGTCAAGACAAGAGACATTGAAACTTGCCCAGGTTACCAAATCTTGTCAAGAAAGGCTGGAATTCCCAATTTTTATCAGACAGACCCAGATTTTTTAAGTTGGCAATTATTCCAAATTTTAAAGAAACATTGTGGGAGCTAAACAAAACATCTTTAGACATGGCCATAGGCCTCTAGTTTGCAACTTCTGCTAGACTGAATGGAGCCTTTAGACAGGGAAGTGGAAGGATCGGATTTGCATATTAAAAGTTCATTCTTGGCAGCGATTAGAGAGACTAAGAGACTAGACAGGAAGACTGGTTAATTCAACAACAAACATCTTGAGACTTCCGTGTGTGACAAGAGTTGGGACCACAATATGGAGTTGTGTCCCCTAAGCTTGGTGTGGGAGACAAATTTAATCAACAATCGCACAAATGTGCAATTACACTGTGAATTTACTCCAGGGAAGGAAAGGAGAGGGCCTAAATTGCCGGAAATATGGAAGAGAACAGATTAAAGAGATATTTGGAAAGTTTGGTAACAATTTAGATGAGGAGAAAACAGAGAGGGAGTTTCAAGGTCTTAGTGGGTGAGTGGGTAGATGCTGTTTTAGAAAGAAGCATAAACACAATCACAGGGAACTTTCCCACTGTTGAGAGTTACATTAACGGAGTAAGCATGGTTTAAACAGATGGTGCAAAAGAATGAGAGCTAAGACCTTCGTTTTGATTTTTGTCCTCTTACTGAGGCTTCCAAACAGTCATGTTCACTTCTTTCTGGAGATAAAGATGATGCTTATCTCTCAAGGCACTTGGATTAGTCAGGGTTCTCCAGTGAAATAAAACCAATAGGAGTATAGAGAGAGAAAGAGATTTATTATAAGGAATTGGCTCACATAATTATGGAGGCTAAGTCCCCAGATCTGCAGTCAGCAAGCTGGGGAGAGCCAATTTCTAGTCCAAAAGCCAACAGGCTCAAGACCCAAGAAGAGCTGATGTTTCGGTTCAAGTCCGAATGCGGGGGGAAAGAACGGGTGTCCCGTTTCAAAGGCAGTCAGGTGGAGGAGTTCTCTCTCATTTGAGGGAGAGTCAGCCTTTTTGTTCTATTCAGGCCTTCAATGGATTAGGTGAGGCCCACCCACATTAGGGAGGGCAATCTGCTTTACTCAGTCTATGGATTCAAATGATAATCTCATCCAGAAACACCCTCACAGAAGCACCCAGAATAATGTTTGACTAAACATCTGGGCACCCTGTGACCCAGTCAAGTTGACACATAAATTTAGCTATCACAGCACTTTTGAGTAGAAAATGAAATAATTGATTTGAAACTACCTTAGATAGTTCAAGGGCTATGCAAATATAATGTAGTAAGCAGAGAAAAAATTCACTGTCTATAAAATATGAGTTGGATATTCTCTGTTTGCCTCTCTAGATCCATTGCCCCTCCTGCCCTGTGCCTAGCAGGCTGATCTCCACCACTGCAGAAGCTGGACTCCCTGACCCTCTGGTTTCTGCTTGGGAGGTACAGGAGGAGATTGAGAATAAGAGGAGAGAAGGGCCAGGCAAGGCACTTATTTCCCCACTCCATCCTTGCCCTGGGTGTATCTTAGCTCCTGTTGGTGTCCCCTCTTCCTTGACTGCAGCTCCCTCCCCTGCCCCATCAGGCCTAGGGGTGCTAACAGCTTCCCTCTGCTTGAGTCTCTGGGAGCTTCTCCAGCCCTTGCTGGGCTCTTACCCCTGCCAAAGAGCAGGTATCTAGTAGCTGTATTGATAATGTTAAGATTAAATTCATATATAAGTTCTCCGAGGAAATTCTTGTCAGTTCTATCTCTAACCTCAAATCAATCTCCTGCCATCTTTTTTCTTTTAACTTAATAATGACAACTTTAATATGAACACGTTTGACCCTCAAGAAACTGTCATAATGTAAAGGGAAGAGTGAGTTGCCATCGAAAGGAGTGTGAGATGCTTAGGGATGAATGGCATGCTGTTTCTGGATCTAGCAGATATTCAAATATATCAAAGCAACTGATAACAGTAGTCATTTGAATAATTGGAACTTCTTCAAATACTGGGGCACTTCCTCCTTGGGGTAGGGTCTGAGCACAATGCAAGTGGTGATATTCTCCGCTGCTCCAGCCACAGCATGTGGTTGATGCTCTGTTGCAGGGTCTCAGCCAGCTTCTTTAGGGCCATCTCCTCTGGGGTCTCGAGGACCACCTTGCGCATGTGCTCTGGCTCCCGGCAGGGTAAGCAGCTGTGTGTGGGTGGCTGCAGTGGCTGTGTGACAAGCCTGTGCTACCAACGTATCCACTGGCCAGAAGAACAGAGTCTGCGATAGATCCTTTCATAACATCAAGCATTGCACCAGGAACTGCAGCTCTGCACCAGAGGCTGCCGTCTTCCTGCCCTATTTCTTATTGTCTCCGTTGTTGGTACCCTAGTCTGTGCCACCATCCTCTCTCTCCTGGGTGACTGCAATGGTCTCCTAACTGGACTTGATGCTTCTGTGCTGGGTATTTATCTACAGTCTCTGAGATACCCTTCTAAGCTCTTCTCTGTTATATGGGGTTGGGATGATGCAAACTAAATCTCCCCACCTCCCAGCTAGCTGGCTTCCTGTTAGATTCTGCAATGTGAGGCATTAGAAGGAGAAAGGAAACTGGGAGGAAGGGAGAAGGGACTTTCCTATTTTTCATTTCCTGTTTTTTAGTGTTGCTCTCCTAGAAGCATATAATGGCTCATGTAATGGATGGCTCAATTCTGTTTCTTATGGAGTTCTACTTGATAAAAGAAGCAAAACAATTTTGAAATGGAAGCAATGGCAAATGGGATTCCATGAATGCTTTTTAAAATAATTAACTTTTTGGAATCCATCCATGACATTTCTTTTGGAGGTTTTACTGAGGAGTTAGAGTTCTAAGGTGGGCCCTAAGAAGGCTGTTTTGATCTTCTGGAGAAACCATGAGTTTCTTTCTAATAGCCACCAGCTAGTAGTCCTCCATTTTGTGAATTAAAGGTTTAGGTTAGGAAAATTAAAGAATTAAACAAGGTAAAGGTAAGGTAAGGAAAACCACACAGCACACCACACTCATATGGAGTATAAAAGAAGCCGTATAGCATAATTGCTACAAGCATGGATTTGGGTGTCAGACCTGAGTTCTACTCCCACATCTGATTCTTATTAGCTGTGTATTGCTGGCTCTGCCACTTCTAGCTGTGTGACCTTGGGCAAGTCACTGAATCTCTCTTTGCTTCAATTTCCACATTTGCGAAATGGGAATAATAACAGCACCTACATCATAGGGTTGCTGTGGGAACAAAATGAGTCAGTATACAGAAACCACTTAGAAAAGTGTCTGGCACACAGCCAGCTTTGAGAAAGCATAACATAAGCATCTGGCATACAGCCAGCTTTGATAAAGCATAACATAAGCATAAGCTATTATAGTTAGCATCATGTTTGTCTGTAGATAAGACAAACTTCAAAAAGATAGAAGTTTATCTTTCATGTAAGTCAGAGATCGGCAGCCCAGGGTGGGAATACTAGTTCCACAGTCATCAGGGCCCAGAGTTCCTTCTTTGTCCACCACCATCTAATACTTGGTTTTTATCCTCAAAGTCCAAGATGGCTACTGAAGCTCCCATCACCAAGTCTGCATTCCAGGCATCAGGAAGAAGGAATGGAGAAGGACCTCATGGCAGAGTCAACACCCTTTGAAGACCCTTCCCAGAAGGCCTACAGAGCACTTTCATTTGCATCTCATTGGTCAGAACACAGACACATGGCCACACCTAGCTGCAAGAGGCATTGGGAAATTTTTCACTGGGTGCATTATCACCCCAAATAAAAGTGGCATTCTGTTACTAAAGAAGAAAGGGAAAATGGATATTTTACCTTGTACAAGTTATTTAACTCCTCCAAATTTTAGTCTTTTCCTTTGTAAAATGGGAACAACAGCACCTATCTCATACAGTTGCCTGGAAGGTGACATGAAATAGGCCAAAAACTGCTAGCACAGTGCCCAACACATACTAAATAAACATTAGCTGCTGTCATAAGAAGGAAAAATGTCTCTGTGAATACTTTTAAAAATAAGCTAAACAAAACCAAAAGGAACATAAAGAAGAAAAAATATCCCTACAAAAAAGTGCTGATTAACTTCAGAAAGAAACCTACTCTGTCTGTAGGTTTCTTCCACTTTTCATTGCTTTGGCCCTCTTGATCTCAACTGATTCTCAGCTGACAAAGTTCCAGTTTTAAATATCACATCACCCTGCTTTGCTACCAACAAAGGGCCACTGCGTGTCTGGGTGGGGCCTTCTCAGATTCACTGTTCTGAATCTTTCTGGTCTCACTCACCATCCAACTTCCATCTAACTGTGTCCAGTATTCTAGATCAGTGGCTCATGAACCTGCCTGACCCTAAGACTCACTCACCTGGAGAGTTCTGTAAAGATACAGACTCCCAGTCCCCACCCCAGGAATCAACCTGAAAAACTTCTATATCTGCCTCAGCTGTGTCAAACTGACTCTGGGTTTTTTGGAGTAAAGGACTCAGCCACTTGAACGTTGACATAACACAGATGAATGTATTTGGAGAGAAAAATATGGATTGAGTGTTACTAGGAGCCAGGCACTGTTCTAAGCACTTTACATGGGCTAACTAATTTAGGCACTATTATTCCCCTTCATACAGATCAGGAAACTAAGGACCAGAGAAGATAAGCAACTTGTTCAAGGTCACACAGCTAATAAATGAGGGAAGTGGGAGCTGGGATTCAAGCCCAGGCAGTCTGGCTTCTGAGAGCCTGTGTGCTTACCCTCTATCCTCTACCACCCTCCAGTCTATATTGAACATTAGGGCACTCCAAATCCAAATTTTTAAAAAATTTGAGCAGACTTCCTGCTACCATCTATTAACTAAATTGCAAGACATTCTTATTCATCATCATTTATCTTCCCAAGCACACTGTGGCACAGATAAGTCTATTATAAAAGTATTTCAAGGCAGCCATCAAAAACGGTGTTGAAACTATATTTTTATGTGTATATGTTCACTATGATGCTATTTATGTAAAGAAATATATCCACACACATATATATATACACATACATGCTGTATATGCCTACAGAAAGTCTGGGAGAAAACACAGCAGCATGTGACAGTTCTGTGTGGTAACATCATCCATGTTAATTTATCTGAAATAAACATTTGAATTTTGTCTAATAAAAAATTCTTAAATTAAAAAGATGTATTATGTATTTTGAAGCAAAAAGAATGTCAAACAACAACTATATCCTATTTCCTCCGAAAGTCTTACAAGCCCTTCATTTAAACTTCCTCCTATAAGACGCTTTAAAAGGAAATCTGATGGAAGTATTGGATTACAGGTGTGTTTGCATGGTGGCCAAGCTATTGGTTTTAGAGTCTAACAGACGTGGGTTTAACTCCTGGCTGTGAAGCTTCCTGGCTGAGACACAGATGTCAAACAGGGCACTGAAGGGCCCAGCCTCACGCACGCATCTGTGTGAAGGTCCTGGGCCGGGTGCATTTCAGGGCTCAACACATGTATACCAGTGCTTGATACGAGGCAACAACTATGGTTAGCAAGCGGCCGTCATCAGAACATAACTCAGAATTGTTAAATGCCAATCACAAAATCGGCATCTTTTTGGCTCATAACAAAGATTGTAAACAATTTAGTAATTAGAGTAGAGCATCCATTCCTGTGAAGAGATATGAGGAATGGAAAATGTCAGGCTGCCCTCAGGGATCCAGCTGAGGTTGGTTTAGGGTATTGTTTCCAGTTCAACGCAAGTATGTTACTTGGGACAGGCCATCAGGCTAGGCCCTGGCCCACCAGTTCCTGAATTTTCTGTTTTCCAAAACACAGTTTTACATGCAGTCATACTACACCCTTGCCTCTTCCTGCTGTCTCTGGTCCAGCTGCTTCCATCCCACCCACTGCCAGACCCATCTCCTATGCTCCTAAGCCCTCGCTCTCCTCATTCGACTTCCATCTGGCTTCTCCCCCACCGCACTGCTGAACCTGCCGTCTCCGAGGTTACCGATGACATTCTTATTGCCAAATCCAGGGCTCAGCCTTATCTTCCTGAGCCGTGCTCTATTAATCATCACTCTCTCCACGTCTTCAGGCACCTTTCTTTCAGTCTATAAACGTGCTCCAATCTCTGGTAGCCTTAAAAAATAATTTAAAAATTAATAACCTTGGCCTCATGTCACTCTCTAGCAACTGCCACCTTACTGGAACCCCAGCTTCTTACTGGTAAAGAGTTTGGATTCTGGAAACTTTAGCTCCCAGTTCTGCCACTTCTAACTGTATGATCTTTTGCTTAAGCTGTCTGTGCCTCAGTTTCCTCCTGTGTAAAATAGGGCTATGGATAATATCTACCTCTTGGGTTGTTGTGAGAATTAAATGAATTAACACAGAACCTTGTCATACAGAAGGTGGTCAATAAACCATTATTCTGAGTCCCACATCCCCGACTCCCTTTCATTCTTCAATCTACCGGAACTTGGCTCAGGCCCCACCACTCCTGAGATGTTGTTTCGTAAAGGTCACCAATGACCTACTACTCATCAGTCGATGGTCCTCTGTTGCATTTGACGTTATTGGTTACTTCCTCCTTCCTGAAACTCTCCATTCCGTCACCTGCTGCCACCTCCTGCTGCACACATTATCATGCCCTAGTTAAACTGAATGAATACACACACACACACAAAACTAGGGTTTGTTTCCTACCTTCAAGTCTTTGCTCTTGCTGAAACTGCACCACTGCCATCACCACAGAAGGCCCCCCTCACTCTAGTCCTCACCTCCACTGCCCAACCCAACTTGTCTCCCTCATGCCCAGATCCTCCTCTCCCCAGTACCTTCTGTCCCTCTCACTCCCCAGATCCTCCTCTCCCTAGTACTTTCCTGGGGTTAACTTCCACTTATCCTTTAAGACTCTGCTCAGACCTTACTTCCCCAGGAATCCCTCCTTAACACTTTTCTCCCACCAAAGCTGGGTTAGGTGCCCCTTCCTGGTGCTTACATCACATATAATGTACCTGTTATTCTGTATTATAGTTCTGTCTCCCCAAAATGACTATGAGCTATCTGGTACAACTATGAGAATTATTTCTTATTCTTCTGTGAGTTTCTAGTACTTGATATGGTTCCAGATATATAGTAGGAACTCAATAAATGTTTATGGAATTCAATAATCAATTAATTAATATCAACAGCCATCTATATCCCCTGAGTCTTAGGTAGCAGGATACAAAGCAACTAGACTTGCAGGTAGTTAGGGGGTTAGAAAGAAATCAGAAGCGAGAGGAAAAAAATGCCTAATGTTTGACAATGCGTGATAAGGAAGTTAGAGAGACAGGCAGAATTTGGCAGGAGTAAGAGGGGGTGTCATGCAGAGAAACTCTTCACCTTTCTCTATGTTCTTAGGTTCTGTCACAAAATCTCTAGCTAAAAGGAATGCAAAAGAAATGTAAAGAAAAGTACATTCACTTTCCTTCTTGCTTCTTTCCAAAAGAGCACAGTTAAAATTATATTGCTTAAAAACTTCCAGATACATGCTGTTTGTTTCTTCCAGATACATGCTATTTGTTTTTAGCTAGAAAAATGAGAAAGAAAAAATTTTTTTTCAAAACCTTTGGAGAAATTCAGAACATTCTCTGCAGGCTGATACAGATTCCCACAGGCACAGTTCATTATCTACTTGTGGGCATCTCCTTTGTAACATAACTATTACCCTGTCAGGCACAGAACCCAAAGAATGTCTGGATTTTTAGTATCTTTGTTATCATTGCTTTTGCCTCTGATATTAGTAATTATTAAGAGAGATTCAGCATTCCTAGAACCAGTCATCACTTAACAAGTAAGAGGCATTGAGCATTAGTACTAACAATTAAGTTTTTAAAAATCAGGATCTTCATTCTTTTTTTAACAGATAATGCATTTACAAGGTTCGAAATTCAAGAGACACAAAGGAGTGTACAATAAATTTCTTTCTTCTACTCTGTCTTTTCAGAGATCTTCTGGTTATATAAAAGAATACATACACATATCCACTTTTGTCCTGCTGCCTACTTTTGCTATATCCTACTATACATCCAAACTTGCACCTTGCTTTTTTCACATTAATAATTTTGGAAAGTGTTCCACATCAGTACATAAAGAATCTTTCTCATTTTATTTGTTACAATATATGGATATATCATGATTTACTTAACCAGTTCACTACTCATGGACATATAGGTCACTTCCAATACTCAAACAGTGCTGTAATGAATAAACTTTACATACATCATTTTGCACATGTGCCAGAATATCTATAGAATAAATTCCTGGAAGTGGATTAGTTGAGCCAAAGAGTATGTTCATTTGTAATTTTGCTCATTATTGCCAATGTTCTCTACAGGGTGGTGGTTATACCAATTTACCCTCCCACCAGCTTCCTTATATCTCCACCAACAGTGTCAGCCAACTTTCTAGGCTTTGCCAACTTGGAAGGTGACAAATAACATCTCAGTGTACTCTAGCTTGCATTTTTCTTATTATGAGTGTGGCTGTACCTTTTTTTTTTTTCAGTGCTATTCATACTTTCCTTTCTCTCAGTGTAAAACAACAACACAACAATAACAATATAGCTAACACTTAAGGGGTGGCTTACCATCTGCCAGCACATTACAGACATCTCATTAAACCTCTCAACAGTTTTGTGTTATAGGTACTGTTATTATTCTCAGTTTACAAGTGGGGAAATTGAGGCTTAGAGAGAGTAAAGTAGCTTGCCCAAGGTCTCACAGCCATTAGTGGCAGAGCCACAGTTGAACCCAGGCTTCTCTGACCACAAAGCCCATGTTCTTAAAAACTTGACAACTTTACCTACTACTCAACAACCACAACAAAAAATAGAGGCCCTTGGGCCTCGACACTCAGATTCCCTCTCTAAAGTTCCAAGAAAGTAGCCAGCTAATGTCCTCTCACACTCTTGCCTCCTTTAGAGGTTAATATCTTCTCAGGTTCTTGCTTCCTTTTGAGATGTGCTCTAAGGGGACTACCCAGGGCCCATGGAGACGAGACACTGACTAGAGGCTCCCAGAAATGCAGCCACATGAGAGGAGTAAGTGGGCTTCTGAAGGGATGCTAGTTCACAAATAGCAACCTCAGGCCTAAAAGTAAGGAAGAAGTAAATTTCATTCGTTCAGCAAATATTCGCTGAACATCTACTATAATCCAGGCACTGTTCCAGGCACTCAGACACAGCAGTGAACGAGACAAACCAAGTCCCTGTTCTCATAAAACTTATGCCACACTGGACAATAAATGAATAAGAAAAAACTGATAGCAATAAATACTATGCAATGGGTTAAAACTGTGTGATTTGGTAAGGAGAGGTACTTTGGATTGGTTAGTTGCTGAAGGCCTCTCTAAAGGAGATGCAAGTTATACTGAGAAGTAAATGATGTGCGGGAACAAGCTATTGAAGTTCAGGGGAAAAGCATTTCAGGCAGAGGAACAGCCAGTGCAAAGGTCCCAAGTTGAGAACAACAGGCTGAATATGTCTACAGAAGGGATAGGCCCCTTTACCTGGAGCCTAGAGGAAGGCGGAAGGGAGGTTCTGGCAGAGGCTGGAGTGGCGGGTGTGGCCAGGTCTCACCTCGGGGCTCTGTGGACCAGAAAAGGGAACCTGGATTGTACTACATCCAATGGGAAGCTATGGAAGGTTTTAAACTGGTGAGGGAGAGGGAGAGGAGAGGGTATGTGTGTGGCATAACCTGATTTAATTGTTTTTAAAAACAATCACTCTGGCTGCTAGGAGAAGAGCAGATGACGGTGAGGCAAGAGAGTAAATATGGAGACCACTGGAGGCCCGGACAGAGATCATAAAGGCTTGGACCAGAGTAGTGCTTCTCAAACTGTAGAGGGCTTCAGAATTCTCTGGAGGGTCCCATCCCCAGAGTTTCTGATTCTAGAGAGGACTCCAAGAGTTTTGCATTTCTAACAAGCTCTCAGGTGATGCTGATGCTGCTGGTTTGTGATCACACTTGGAGTAGCACTGGACTAGACTAGAGATAGAAGAAGGGCACAGATTTAAATATATTTTGGAAATAGAGTTAACAGGATTTACTGATGTGTTGCATTTGGGGACAGGTGAAAGAGAAGAATCAAGGACCACTTGGGGGTTTTGGTTAAGCAACGAAGGAAACAACTACCGGCACATATTGAGAGTGGAAAACGGAAGGAGGAGCAGATGGAGGGGGAGAAAATCACGAGTTCTGTTTTGAGCATGTTAAGTTTGAGAGGCCTGTGAGATACCCAAGTGGAAATGTCAGTCATGATGTGGGGAGTTCTGGTGTTGGAGTGAGAGGTCAGGACTGGAAAGACCTCAGCATGGAGATGAAATCTAAAGTGATGGGACTGGATGAGATGGCCCAGGGAGAGACTGTATTTGGGGAAGAGAAGGAGCACAGGACAGAGTCCTGTGCATCCCATGTCTAGAGGTCAGGAAGAGCAGAGGGCAGGAGGACACCTGGGACACCTAATATCATTAATGCCAGGAGAAAAAAGCCTTTCAGGAAGGACGGAATGGTCAGCAATGTGGCTGGAAGCAAGGTGCAATGTGAGAGACCCATAGAGCAGAGGACCCTCTGGGGAAGGAGAAGAAGAGCCAGCAAAAGTGACTGAAGAACTCGGTGAGAATCTGGAACTCCGGCAACCTTGGCTAGATTCCCCACGCATTGTGAGTAACCATCAGCTCCAAACAGAAAGGGCCCCTGATTTTCTGTGAAGGTCAGTGGTCAGCGGTCAAAGGTCAGTGAAGAAGGTGGAAACCTCAGACATTGCAGCTCACTCTCCAGCCAGCCTCAAGTCCTGGAGTGGGGGCAGCATTTGAGGAGGGAAAGAAACAGACTGAGTTCTGGGAATCGGGACTGGAAAGGAGAATATAGGTAGGAAGTTGACTTGGGATTCAGAAATGACCCTGGATGGCTTCTTCAACAGAAGGCCTGTACCATTCTGGAAACTTCTTCACTTTCACCTCAAAGAAACAAGCATCCTATCCAAGAGCGATTCTTCACCCAGTGTTTGTGAGCCATGGGCCGCCTGCCGAAGCTGAGCCCTGGCTCCACCAGCAGTCTCCTCCCTCGTCTGTATTTTTGATGGCTTCCTCTAGCCTGGCTCCTTCCCCTCAGACTACAATAATGCCACTCCAACCTAAAAGAAAGCTCTGTTCCTCCACCCTTCCTCCCTTGCAGCTATTGCTTTCATTGCTTTTACCCCAAACTTCCTACACCAATGTTCATGTTCGTGCTTCCTCACTTTCTTTCTCGTCTGCACCCACTGGAATTTGGCTTCTGTCCCTGCCACTGTCTCAAAAGCCATGGCCACCTCCCAATTATCAAACAAAGGGCCTGCTCCTCCAAGTCCTCACCTCAGGCCATCTCTCTGCTGCATTCACACAATGGCCACCCACTCCTTCTGGAACTCTTGCCTCCTTCTCTCATGGCCCCCACCATCTCACACAAATGCTTTCTTCCCCCTGAGTGTGTCCTCAGGGATCCCTGACCCTCCGAGTTCCATAACTGGCCATCTTGTCTCCTGGATGATCTCATCCATGCCCTTCCACAATCACCTGGCCACAAACTGATGACTGCTGACAACTTGCACTGGTATTTGCAGCTGTCTATGTGACATTTCCATGTTCTGCAGGCATGTCAAAGATGTTCAAAGCAAAACCTAGACCCACAGTTTGCACTTAATAAATGCATATTAAGTACATGTTTGTTGAATGAAGTGTTTTCTCCTTGCCCAGTCCTGCCTCCTACATATTAAAGAAAAAGCAATAAGCAATAAACAAAACACAAATACCTACCCGCTTCTGTCTGGGATAATGGGAGGACCTTATACACTCCTCTCTCACTACATCTAATCGGTCACTCAGTCTTGTTGATTCTATCTCCAAAATGTTTCTGAAATCTTTCCTCTTTTCTCCTTTGTATTCCCACTCTGGTGCTATTATCCTCTCCCCAGCTGACTAACAGTAACCTAACTCAATGATTCTCAAAGCTGGCTACACATTAGAATCACCCCGAAGATTTTAAAAATCCTTATGCCAGATCCCACCCCAGATGAATTAATTCAGAATATCTGGGGGTGAAGCTGGAGCACTGGTATTTCTAGAAAGCTCTACAGATGATTATACTGTGCAGTCAGATTTGAGAACCACAGATGGTTTCCTTCCAGTATCCACTATTTCCCTCTAAAAAAAAAAAAGAAATCAGATCTGATCTTAACACTCTTCTGCTTTAAAACTTCAGATGACTCCCTATATCTTACAGCAGGATCTTCACTTGGAATCCAATTTCAGGGGGTCTGTAAACCCGATTAAATTATACACAAAATATTGTACTCAAGGAGAAGCTTCATCCATTCTCAGAGGAGTCTGATTCAAAGATTGTAAAGAAATATTAGTCAGGTAGTAGTTAACAGTTATCCCACATTTACTGTGTGCCAGGCACTGTGCTGAGCTCTTTATATACACTAGCTCATTAACATTCAAAACTAACCCATAAGTACAAGTATTACCCCCATTTTATAGACGATGGTCAAGTAACTTCTCCAAGTCAACAAGCCCTTGGAGTGTGGACTCACAGCCAACTAGACCTACTCTCTACCACCTCCCTGGTTTGCAGGACTAATCCAAACCCCTTAGCACAGCAAACAAGGCCCTCCACCATCTGCCTGATTGGAGGCATCCCTCCTCCCCAACCCATGGCTAGGGAGGACACACTTCTCCCCATTCTCCGAAGAAATTGTGTAGCCCATGCCTTTGTCCCCCATATACGCTGTGACTGCTCCCTGGAATGTCCTCTCTGTACTTCCCTGCCAGGCAGAATCCCACTTACACTCAGGGCTCAACACAAATGTCCCCTACAATTCTCTGAAACCTTCTCTCCCCTCTCACACTTTCCCAGAAGACATTGGTTATGGCACTTTTAGCATCTGATGATAGGGGTGTTCACGTCTCTCCCCTGATAGGCGGAGTTCCTTGAGGGAAGCAACTGTGATTTGTTCGCCTGTAGCTCCCCAACATCTTGCAGCACCCCAGCCCATGGGAGGGCCTCAATGAACACTTGTTGAAAATAATTTAAGTGTGCTTTCTATTTACTAGGGAGTCCCCAGGTTCTAAAGCAGAGACAGTAGGCCTTTGTCTTATGAGAATGACGTTTAGGGTGTTCTTATATTGCCAGGATCCCTACCAATCTTGTAGGGTTATTGTTAAGATCAGATGAAATAATTATTTCAAAGCACTTTGCATTGTTATATACACTATGAAAAAGAAGGCCTGGTTATTAACTAACTCTGCTCGCGTCTAGTGGCTAATTGACCATTATGAATGTCAGGAAATGCAGACTTAGCAGCCACGAGCTACATGCCTTAAAAAAAATGTCTGTCATCACATTGGCATCTCCTGCTCTGAAACAAACAATTTCCTCATTGCTGTGGCATTCTGCACAGCTGAAAGAGCCACACCAAGAATGCCCAATTGAATTAATACTTAAAATTAGTTTTGTAAAACATGTCTCAAGTGTCTTGAGAGGTTCAACCAAAATTGCTTTTAGAGGGGTGAGAGAAAAGAGAGGCATCAGGAGTGCAGTTGTGCATATACGGGCCGTTACGAAGCTTCTTGATTTTGATAGTATCCTACTGCACTAACTAAAATAGAGCACTTCAGAATGAATAAGACAAAATTGGTCTTCTAATGAAAATTATCAAATTGTGGCAAATTCACGAAGTTTGATCCTAATTTTTAATGTTCTTATACTTTCTAAGTACTCTTAAAGGTCACTCTAGCTTGCCCCACTTGCTAATGAAAGACTGGGAAATTTCATTTGTGGAGAGTGATTTCCAAATCCAACCCTATAGTTTGGTGGCAGAGAAAATTGTTAAACTGACGATGGCATAAAATACCAAGCATCATAAAGTGTGAGGCATTTGGCAACTCACCAACAAAGAAAGAAGGAAGGATGGAAGGAAGGGGGAAAAAAACCTAAAAATTGAAAGTCTGTAAGGAGAGGACAAAAGGAGACATTACCTGATTCCCCACCACTGGATAACTACATTTAAAAACTTTTTCACTGGACGAGTTATAGGTGATATCATGTGTGTGTGTGCTCATGTGCACGTACTCAAAGTAGAATATTAAAAGAAATTCTCAAACTGTAGGGAAGGATCAGAAAGACCCTACCAACTCTTGACTTCATTTAATTCTTCTTAGACAGTATGATGAACATAAGAGTTCTGGCTTGGAAGTCAAACCACTGGGTTTGAATTCCAGTTCTACTTCTGACTGTAGTTCTCCAGTGTCCATTCTCCCCTTCTTATCTGAATTTTAACTGGACACGTGGCCAGAATAAAGACTACATTTCCTAGCCTCCTTTGCAAGTAGGTGGCCATGTGACCACATTTTGGCCAATGGAATATGAAAACAACTTCCAGGTCATGCCCTTAAAGGGGCAAGCTGTATACTCCATTTCCTTTCTTCCCCTGCTGGAATGCAGAGGTGATGTGACTCCATCTTTGACAAGGTAGAACAGAGTAGCCTGCCCCTCCAGCCCCCCAGGGAAGGCAGAGTAACATGAAAGAAGAAGCCTGGACCCACAACAAGGTTGAGCTGTCTTATTAGCCCTGAACTGCTCATGATGAGGCTGACATGAAAGAAATTTAAACTTCTATCTTGTCTAAGCCACTGTTACTTTGGGCCTTGTTAGTAGTCAAATTGATATCCTAACAGAGTAACTGTGATTAAAAGCAAGTTACTTAACCTCCATGGGCCTCAGTTTTCTTATCCGTAAAATGTGGAAAATACAATAACAATAACAATATCTTCCTCGTAGGGATAAGGCATGTCAAATGATTAGAGGAGTTTCTGGCACATAGTGAGTACTCATAAGTGTTAACTATTACTATTAAAGTAAAATTATTGAATGCCGATTATATGCATGGCATGATAGTAGTCTCTGGTAGTTCTAAGTTCATCCTCTATACAGCCATCCTCTTCTCCCTGGCATTTGAATATGTTTGTTCGACTACTAAACACTATTATAATTATATTTGGTGAGTATCAAGTTGTATCCCCTGAACATTGCATGGTGTATTTTTTCAAACAGCTATCCTGTATAGATTCAGAATATGACTTTCATTAGTTGAGAAAATCCAGAAGAAGCTTAAAATTAATCATGAAAGGTGGTATAGAATTGAGAGAATTCAGTGATGGGCAGCTTTGAAACTCCATTAAAACTAGGATTTATGTTTATAATAGGAAGCTGAGAGGTCACATGGATAAACTCATTATGTTCAGAACTGATTTCATCTCCCAAGCCCTCCCTGAACTCAGTCCTCCTCCCTGTTATGGCAATCCACTTTACCCACCAAAAAGAACTCAGCCCCAACCAGGTGAAATCAAAAACCTATCTGTGTACCTAAGACCTTGGGCTGAGCTGCTTCTGGTGTGTGAAGTGAAGTGGTGCTCCTCCCAAAGGCACCCTTGTTTGCAACTTGCAAAGAGCTTTCTGGAAGTTCTCTTTCTTTCTGGAATAAAACAGTGGAGTCCTTTTAATTTAAAAGTTAATGTAATATCCCTGCTGGATTCGGGGTGCAGACTGAGGTGGCTAGGGCTAAGGTCGGCTGTCAGGAAAGAACAGCAGTACCCCTGAAGGGGCTCAGGGTCTTAGTGGGGTTCTGTTCTGGAGAGGTGACTCTGGGAGCAGTGTCCCCAAGCTGGTCCCCTGTGGTCCAGCCACCTGACCCCAAGGATGGGCCTCGGGAAAATGGCTAAATGTGAACAAAAGAGTTAGCCACTGAGATTGTGGGCCTTCTTGGCTGTGGAACAGTCACATCTAAGCCTAACATAGGGCCTCTCTCTCCTCAGCCTGAGACTGGGGGCCTCAGTGATGCTCGCTTTCCACTGTGGACTGCCTGGTGCTGGCCAGCGTGCATGCCTCAGTTACTGCAGGAGGTCCAGGGATGGATGGGGTCTCCTGAAGAGATAAGGCCTTGCCCTCGCTGGATGGCTTTCTGCTTGGGACCCTTATACCTAAAGGCACTGCAGGAGAAGGGCTTCTCAGTAGACATAATGGTAACCAGGACTGACTCGGCAGGATTGAGTGAGCTCCCCTGTGGTTTCCTAAACTTATCCTAAGAAGGACACCCAGGAAGGAAAGGACATAAAAGGAAGAAGGGAAGAATAAATCCTCACATTTTTTGAATTTTAAAATATCTCTAGAAGGATACATAAGAAACTGGAGGCAGTGGTTACCTTTTGCAGGTCAGGGTGGGAACTCAGTGGATGGCAGATAGGTGAGAGGAATACTCTTTGCTATCTTCTGATGCTTGCTTGATTTTTGAAGTATCTGTGAAACCACATCAAAAAAAAGATAGAATAAAGTAAAATAATAGTAAGGGCCTGGGCTGGTGGTATAGTGGTTAAGTTTGTGAACTCTGCTTCGGCAGCCTGGGCTTCACAGGTTTGGATCCTGGGTGCAGACCTACACACCACTCATCAAGCCATGCTGAGGCAGCATCCCACATACAAAATAGAGGAAAGTTAGCAACAGATGTTAACTCAGGGCCAATCTTCCTCACCAAAAAAAAAAAAGTAAAATAAAAGACCATGTCTTCAGAAAATTTAGGGAGGCTAAGTAATTGTGCACTAGAGAAGAGGAAGGAGTGGGGAAGCAGCTACAGACTCCATTCCCATCACGAAGCTGGGGCTCCCACAGCTTTGTCACAGAAAGGGGCAAGGGAAGACCAGCTGCCCTTCAGCTCTGCAGCTTGCTCCACCTCACTATAAGTCCAAGATGAAAAGAAATATGACCTCATTTTGGACCTCATTCTAGTAAAATAGTTATAGTTATTATCTCATCTCTATTGCCTCTGAAATTGCTTTAGAATCTGGGCTTTCTTCCTCTCTCACCTTGATTACCCTGACAACCCTCCAACTGGCCTCCTTGTGCCAAGCTTAACCCCACAAATCCATCCACTAAACTTTAAATTTCTTTACAGAAATGAAAATCTGATCATGCCCCTCCAGGCTCCCTCCCTGCTTAAAATCCTTCTGTGGTTGCCCATGGAGCATATGATAACATCTAAATGCCTTCTACGTCCTTCCAGGATTTTGCCACTCTCCACGCACCTTGGCTCTACCCACATGTGGCTGCTTGAGGTTTTCTGAGTAGCTCATCCTGTCATGCTTTGTGGCTTTGCATATGCCATTCCTTCCCTCTTTGTGTTTTGTCACCCTGGAAAACTCCATTTTCCCATCAGGATTTGGCTCAAATGCCATCTTGTCTCTGTGACCTGTGATGACCCATCTTTTTGCCCCCCCAACCTTGATCCCAGTCACCCCACAACACTTCGAACACATGCCTCTTAACACTTACCTTACTCTCTGTGCGTTATTTCTACATTTTTATTAGACTCTCAGCCTCCTGAGAGCAGGAGTTATGCCTTATTCATCTTTATATTTCCACTATACAGAAGAAACGGGTTATAAACGGATGAATGGATGCTCCGAATTAAATCCTCAGGATCGGCCACAGAGAACAACTGTTAAGGTGCCCTGAGGTTAAGCTCGCTTTCCAGAATTCTGTAAACTTGGCTCTGGCCCTGTCTAAATAGCGAAGTTTAAACACTACAATTGGCTCTGTCCCTGACTAAATAATGATTGGAGTTTAAACTCTAGGCAGATAAATCCTTAGCTCACCTTTTTTTTTTTTTTAATGCTTAATTACTTGAAGAAGATGTGGCCTTATACCAAGGAGCACAGAGTGGTTTTATGTGCTATGTGAATGCTTTGAAAGTCAGGACGTGTTACATTCCTTAGTAACAGCAAAGTGATACCATAGCAACAGGTAGGGTCCAATAGCAACTGCGTGTGGACAGATTCACTTTGCGGGAACTCCAAGGAGTAGCGTAGTGAGTGGTGTTTTTAGTTCCAGCTTGAAGAGCCAAGTGTGGTTTTCACATGGTACTTCTCCCTGTAGGGTAGTTGTGGTGAATGTTAATGGAATTATAAACTGCTGGAAGATTAAACCCCATAGAACTTTTTGCATAACATTTTTTTGTGATTTATTTTATTGTGGTAAAATATGCATAACAAAATTTACCATTTTAACCATTTTAAGGACAAAGATCAATGGCATTAAGTACATTCACAATGTCGTGTAACCACTATCCATTTCCACAGCTTGTTCATCACCCCAAACAGAAACTCTGTACCCATTAAACTTCCCATTTCTCCTCTCCCTCTACTTTCTCTCTCTATGAATTTGCCTGTTCTAGATACCACATACAAGTAAAATCATACAATATTTGTCCTTTCATATTTGGCTTATTTCACTTAGCATAACGTTTTCAATGTTCATCCATGTTGCAACACGTACCAGAACTTCATTCCCTTTAACGGCTGAATAATATTCCATTGTATTGATGTATCACAATTTATCCATCAATTCACTCGTTGATAGACATTTGGGTTGTTTCCACTTTTTGGCTATTGTGAATAAAGCAGCTATGAACAATGGTGTACAAGTATCTGAGTCCTTGTTTTTAATTCTTTTGGGTATATACCCAGAAGTGGAATTGCTGTATCATATGGTAATTCTATATTTAACTTTTTGAGGAACTTCCCAACTGTCTTCCACAGCAGCTGCACCAGTTTGCATTCCCATGAACAATGCACAAGAGTTCCACTTTCTCCATATCTTTGCCAATGCTTGTTGTTTTCCTTTTTTTGTAATAGCCTTTCTAATGGGTTTTGTAGTTTTGCTTTGCATTTCCCTAATGACTGTTGACTAATGATGTTGAGCATCTTTTCATGTGCTTATTGGCCATTTGTATATCTTCTTTGGAGAAATATCTATTCAAATCCTTTGCTTATTTTTTTATTGATGTCTTAATAGTTTATAACACTGTGGGATTTCAGTTGTACATTATTATTTGTCCATCACCATATGGATGCATCCCTTCACCCCTTATGCCCACCCCCCACCCCTCTTCCCCCTGGTAACCACCAACCAGTTCTCTCTGCTGGTGTGTAGTTTATATTCCACATATGAGTGAGTTCATGCAGTGTCTGTCCTTCTCTCTCTGGCTTATTTCACTTAACATAATACCTTCTAGGTCCATCCATGTTGTTGCAAATGGGACAATTCTGTGTTTTTTTACGGCTGAGTAGTATTCCATTGTACATATATACCACATCTTTATCCAATCATCAGTCAAAGGACACTTGGGTTGCTTCCACTTCTTGGCTATAGTGAATAATGCTGCAATGAACATAGGGGTGCATAAGCCTCTTGTGATGGTTGATTTCATGTCCATTGGGTAGATGCCCAAGAGTGGGATTGCTGGATCATAAGGTATTTCTATTTTTAATTTTTTGAGGCATCTCCATACTGTTTTCCCCTTTGCTTATTTTTTAATTGGATTGTTTATTTTTTCTTCTCGAGTTGTAGGAGTTCCTTATATATTCTGGATATTAATCCCTAATCATATATGTGATTTGCAAATATCTTTTTGCATAATTTTTAAACTTCATCCAAAAGCAAGTAGTAATGTTATAATTAATAGCCATCAAAGTGGTGATGCTCAGCTTTTCAAATGCTAAAATGAAACCTATGTTGCCAGCTGGGAGACACACTTCTTTCCTGTCAGCACCTCAGAAATGGGGGCATGTAACCAACAGCAACAGGTGGCAAGAATGAGAGTCCAGCAAGGTCAGGGTGGAAGGGGAAGGATAACCAGAGCTGGAATCATGTTTCAGGAGCTCAGAGGGTCAAGGGAAAGATCCTGGGTCCTCCCTTCCCCTGCCCGCTGCCGCCATGGATGCTGACTGGGAAACTGCTTCCTCCTCCTGGTACCTACTCAGAAATGTCACTTACTGAATTTACCGCCTGGGGAGATAACACCCCAAATTCTCCTCTCCCAACCCTGTCCCCAGTCAGGAGAGAGTCACACAGTTATTTCAAGCCAGGCTTTCTTTTCACTTTGTTTCTAGAACCTCCGTCACCCAAGGCTGACAGTGGAGCCAGTCATAAGATGGCTGAAACTCTCCATCCCCTCAGAATAGAGCTACAGTTAGGAGCATGGGCTCAGGCTTCAGCTGTGGTACCATATTTGAGCTGTCTTTGAAGCCACTGGCTGCATTTGAATTCTGGATCCCCTGTTTATGAGCCCTGTGATCTTGCGAAATCACTTCTCAGTGCCTCATTTTTCACATCTGCCAAAGGGGGATAATAATAGGATCTACATCAGAGGGCTGAGGTGAGGATTAAATGAGATAGTTCCTGGAATATGCTTAGACCAGGGATGGCACATTATGAGGGCTTAATAAGCATTAGCTATTATTATCCTCACTCCTTCCAAGGTTCCTCTTAAGCCCTGGAATTGGCACGTTCCTGTGAGTGACCCCAAATATGGCTCCTCCTATGATTTTCTACTCTGTGCCTTTCCCTGATGGCTGACTGCACGGTCTACGAATAGGTAATGATGCTGCCAAAGGTGTCCAGTGCTCATATTCTATAACGTTAGAAACTGAGTCACAGTGCCTAGGCATAAAGCAAGAGAAGAGGGTGTCCCAGAGGGAAGTGAATCACTCAGAGCCACCCTGTAGAGAGCACTGACAATACAATGTGATATTTCCCTCGACCGCCTAAAATAGCATCACTCTCACCTGGGAATTTGATATCATTTCAGTGTTGCAGCCAAGAGCCAGTTATGGCAGCAGCAACCCAACCACAGATAGGTCTGGCATGCCCAGGAAGAGATGTGTGAATGGACATCCTGACTCAGGCCAGAATCACTATGGCAGGGCAGCTAAGAGCGTGGATTCTGGGGTCAGGCAGTCTAGATTCCTACCCTGGCTCTGCCACTCATCAGCTGTGTAATATGGGGAAGAAGCTTAACCTCTCTGGGCCCCAATTGTTACCATCAGTAAAATGGAGATAATAATACTGCCCACTTCATGCTGTTTTATGAGGATAAAAAAGAGTTAATACACGTATAGGACTTAGAACAGTGCCTGGCATACGGGAAGCTCTTGAAAATGTATGTAATGCTCTGGATTCATCAACCATTAAACACACAGTAATGTCAGAGAGATGTAACTATCAAAGAGAGACAGATGGAGAGGGTGACCGTAGATCCACCAAACAGCATATCCGGCTGTGTGGTGAAGGAGAAGATAACTTGGTGCCATACTTTGGTGTTGGCGCTTAGCCGGAGTGATTGCCTTCCTATCACATGGAGACACCTGTAGCCAGCGGGGCAGGAAGCTGAGGTGAGGAAGGATCAAGAAGCCTCACTGGGGCTCTTTTGGGGCTAGGTATGGGCAGGTACCCAGGGGAGGGGCATTCATTCCATTCAAAATATCTTGGAAGAAGACCAGTTTATATTCACATATGACTTAAGCAACATCAGCTTCATTATTTTTTTCCACCAGCCTTTAGCTAGGAGATTCCATTAAAATAAATTCTAAAACCCTTCCATGGCTCTCCACACTTCTGCAACTTCCAAACTGGGTTGGGATCAGGCTGTGGCCAAGTGTGCTGCCTTTTTATGCTTCTAAACAGGCCTGCAGGGGCTGCTGTTTGTGTCCCCACTTAGTGTTCCAGGAACACCTCCACTTGACCCAGTGGTTTCTCAGGGGTAAACTGCCAATTCTCAGATTTCAAACCCCTTTAGGTTTGGCATTTTGGCAATGGCTCCCTTCCCAGCTCAACTGGCATTTCCTAGCACCCATTCTTGTTAAATTCATCGGCTTGAAGCAGCAGTACAGCATGATGCTCAAAAATGCAGAATCAGACGAGAGTTCAAACCTGCTTTCAGTACTTACTGGCTGTGCGAGTTTAGGCAAATTACTCCATCTCTCAGAGCCTCAGTTTCCCCATCTTCAAGCTAG
This sequence comes from Tapirus indicus, assembly GCA_031878705.1. Taxonomy (NCBI): domain Eukaryota; kingdom Metazoa; phylum Chordata; class Mammalia; order Perissodactyla; family Tapiridae; genus Tapirus; species Tapirus indicus. Next base: position 35,211,244 of record CM062935.1, read on the forward strand.
AAATCACCTGCACTTTCCAGCACTGTTGTGAGCATCATAGGAGATAAAGGAGCTGTGCTTAGCGCATACCTGGCAGAGTGAGTGCTAGATAAATAGGAGCTATTATTAGCAGGCATAGGATAGCACATTTAGGCCCTGCAGCTGCTCTTTTGAATCCCCACCCCTACTCCCTCCTTCCTGCCAGTCACCGGGCTTTAGGAGTAGGATAATTATTAATGTGTTGATCTGGGTGGGGCACAGGTATATTTAAAATTACAAACCAGTTCATGACAGCCGATTTCAGCTGTGCAGACAGTAGGACACCATTTGCCCCAGGCAACCAATTGTTGTTGTTTTGTGAAGTAATTTGAGTTGGGGGCAGGAGTGGGGACAGTGGCAGGGTCCAAGATGCTGGGCTCTGTTGTTGGCATGGGGAAGTGCACTGATCTGGGAAAGAACTCTAATGGAACCCACCCACAGGAAAGGAGAAGTCAGCTCCTCTCTGTTCCACATGTTCCAGCTGGATTACTTGTGAGGGCTGGGGACAATTGAGCCAGAAGCAGGAGGCACTGGGATTTGTTTTTGGCACCAGGGAAACCAGCCTCTAAACTGACCGTTACACTCACTCTTGCAAAACAAAACAAAACACACAACAACAAACCCAACTGTCTTTGGTCAGTATTAAGCAGAATGTTGTCCTCTGAAGCAGGCTCACAGAAACAGTTACTATAACGAATTGTGCACATATTTGGTCACCTTTTACAGGACTGGAATGAGCTCTCCTTGTCTTCCCGGCAGAAACAGAGAGATCTGGGTTCCTGGAGCTCAAGGGAAAACAGTCTTTATCTCTTCAGATCAGCCTCCTCCCTTCTTGTCTAGCCACGTTAATAGCAAATGAAGGACACAAAGGGGTCAAATGTGCCCATGCTTACCTCTTAGCCAAATCCAGCCTTTCTTTGCTGAAAGCAAGCTTTTAGAGCAGGCCACTCTGCCAGTTTTAGGTGAACCAGATCATTCTCCCTGGAGATCCTGGGGCTGCTGCCCTTGGGACCCAAGCCCCCCAAAGGCCCTTTCCACCAGGAAGCATTGAGTTCCAACTGCCCACTTCATGAAAGTTGATATAATGTGGCCATATAGACTATTGTGGGACCCAAACTGGAGCTTCCTGCTGCATGGGGGGGTGGGGGGGGGCGGGGTAGGGATGGTGGGGGAAGTGCAGAGAGAAAGGGAAACAGGGGAGCTAAGAAAGAGCAAATTCACTGTGGCATTTCTACGTGGGGCTGTAATTGTACACACACAGATACATTATCTACTCTAAAAACAAAACTTGTGATTGTTTTTTTGGTCCAGATTAACCTTCCCTGAAAATCTCCTGAGAGTCCTTGGTATTGGTTTTGCTCTCTTTCTTTCCCTTTCCTCTTGTCTTTCTCAGTTCCTTCTCCTTTGCTCCCCTCCATGGACATTTTTGGAGGAAGGCAAATCAGCTCTACCTGTCAACTGTGGAGCTTGAATATGGAAGTAAAGGTGGTTGAACATGCAAATCTTGCCACAGCTTCAAATCTTGCAGAGTCGTCTCTGACAGCCGATGCCTCTGAACAGAGCTGTTCCAGAACAGCAAAAGTAGTCTTGAGCCACTGGCTTGAGGACTTTTTTCATGTCTTTAATCCTCAAGCCCACCAACTCTCTGCAGGTCTCTTGGGGCAATCTCAGAAGCAGCCCCACCTGACCCAGCCCTCTCTGCTCTGTCCCTGCCACAGTGGTCCAGGAGTGCCTGGAGTGTCCTGGAGTGCTGACACCAAGCCTGGAGAGGTTAAAAGCCCGAGGGTAAGTATCTAAGGTCCTTGGGCCTGCAGCTCCCTAATGACCAGGCAACATGCATTTGAGCCCAGTAGAACTAAAAAAGGAACCCCACAGTCTCCCCATCCACAAGTCCCTTGTGAGGTGGGCAATTAGGAACTCCTTCCAACAGAGGGGCTGGGCTGCATCCAAGGGCTCCTTACCTTGAAGGAAGACTCAAGAATCCCATTGGTTCATGGGGAATAAAGAGCTAGAATTTCCCTGCGGCTTCTCTTGGGTCACTCCATTCGGAGGGGAGACACCAGGATGGTGGGAAACCCCTCCCCTACCTCCACATATCTGCCCCTGCCCAAGAGAAAAAGCTTTCCTTCTTTTATATATGGGATCCTTAGATATGGGGGTTTTAGTTTGTCTGTTTTCTTTATTTTTCTGTGTGTGCATGGGAGCCACAAAAGAACAAAATCAGGAGGGTTCACTTTTGTTGTTATCACTACGGAGAATTATTTTTTTCTTTTATAGTTAAACAAAGGCATAGACGAACTTCTCTAAACTTTCTGCTCGGAGGCCCGGACTTGGACTCCAATCCTTGAAGGATTCCTGGAATACTGTTTAGTGAGCAGAGAGTCCCCACTCATCCCACAGGGTTTTTGATCTTTGCTGCCTGCCCCTCCACTTGCCAAATAGACAGCGTGTCCTAACCTAAGAAGCTGAAAGTCTTGTGAAGTTCAATCAGAGAATTGTCTGAAGGAGGCTGAGGAGAAAGACAAAGGATAGTAAGGCCGCAGAGAGGCCATGATGAATCACACCAAGAGTAGCTCACACTGTTTTGCATGCAGGCACTGTGCCCATGCTCTCAAGTGATTATCCCACTGGAATATCACAACACTCTGGGAAGGAGCCACTAAGTTTAACCCCATGTTACAATTCATGATCAGAGGCTGCGCAAGAGGGGGGCCCAATGCTCAGTTCCTGGAGTTCACACGGCCAAGTTCAAATCTCAACTCCATCACTACCTGGCTGTGTGATCTTCAACAAACTACCTAACTATTCCACGCCTTAGCGTCTTCTTCTGTGAATTGGGAAAAATAATAGTACCTACAATTGCTGTGAAGAGTAAGTGAGATAAGAGACACTAAGTGCTTAGGGTAGTGCTATGCACATAGTAAATTATGTTTTATCACTGTGACCTTGTTCACCCAGCTGGGAGCCCATGCAGCCAGATTAGACCCAGGTCATCTGGCCCCCAAGGCCTCTGGTTGTGCAGGTAGATTCTAGGAAGCAAGAAGCAAGGAGCCTCTGGGGGCATGGCCTTGCTTCTCCTGCTTCAGGTGGCTCCTGCTCACACAGGTCTGGTTTTCCCTTTCACATGAAGGCTGAGCCACAGCTCAGACACCCTCTGACATGGCCATCAGCAGTGAATCACAAACAGATAGACAAAACCTACGAGTTTCCAGCTGTCCCTGAAGTGGCCAGTCTGTGACGCAAAACCCTGCTGCGAGAACGGATTCTGGGAGGTCTTTGCTGTACCTTTCAGCCCTGGTGTCCTGCCAAACACTGTGCTTGAGGTGGCCTCCTTCTCCAGCCTTGGCCTCTCGGGCACCACTCTTTTCCGTGAACAATTCAATGAGCTCTTTCTTCAGCCTAGCCGTGCATCAGCGAGGCATGACATGGGCTTGGCTCACCACCTCCAATCAGTGGGATTGCTCGACTCCAATCACCAGTAGGGTGGCCCCCCTCCTTGCCGGGGGTTGCTCTTTCATGGGTATTCCCCTGGCTGGTACCCTCACTCTGGTAACCATTCCCAAGGGATTTCTGTGATTGTTGCTATAGCAACCAGGTCCCATCCCCACACCCCACTGCCATGCAGTGCCTCCCTGAGCTCAGGAAATAGACCCAGAATTCACGCACATGTTGCTGCTTAGTGGAGAGGCTTGAGGAGCACCAAGGAACTACTGCCCCAAATGTCTTCCCTACTGATCAACCTTCCAGCCTAAGATTCTCTTCATTACAGGCATTCCTTTAGGTTATATTTAGCCTAAACCTGTGTTTCAGGTTGCCAGGAGACACATAGTTTACACCTGTTATTCTGGCATAATTGTTAACTGCATCTTTTGCATTCTCAAAAGTGTCTTGGTTTGGATATAAACTATCTGGTCCTCCTAGTTTTAGTACATTTTATCTCTGGAAAACTCTTAAGATGCACTTGGTCCCTGGGCCCTTGTATTTGCTAGCCCAAGGTACAGAAAATCACTTATGGGTACTTGGAGGAATTGCTCTAGCTTTCTTCACTTGTTTGGGGCAGGGAGGGCAGGGGTAAGTGGGTGAAGGAGCAAGAGACTTCAGATCAACTGGGCTTAAGAAAAGACCTAAGGCCTGTATCCTCACCTCTCCTGCCAACCCTGTTCTGGTCAGGCGCTATCTTCTGTGTTTTCTTACCTTCCCTGGGTTTACTCCAGGATGGCAGTTGTCTGTTGATCTGCCAGATTCTCCACCAGACCAGAAATTTCTAAGGGCAAGGACTACACATTATTCTGCTTTCTATCCCGTGTCTAATCCCATGTTTGTCACAGAGTAAGCACTCATTAAAATTTTTCCCTGAATGAATGAACAAATGAATCTGAGACTCCATCTCCTCAACTGTAAAAGGGAAAACCTAGCCTTTTGAGGTGGTTGTGAGGCTTCGAGACATTTATGTGAACTGTTTAACACATGCCCAGAAAATCACAGACTTTCATTACATAATAACTTAGATGCTATATTATTACTAGTCATGTGCAATCAACCTAAAATCAGTCCCGCTAAAACCAAGCTGGAAGATGGAAACTGCACCTCCCAGAGTGTGGCCATCTTGTTGTGATGTACTTTTCCTTCTCTAGGTTGCCTCTAAGGTTAATGTCAGTTGGGTTCCCCTATAGGCACTTCTCGGCATGGGAGGGGAAACACACAAGGTGATTTGTTCCACAACTGGCTTAGGGTCATCTGTTCTTAGAAAATAAGGCAAATAAATCAAATTGGCTGTGGGGGGAAGCACTAGGTGTTTGAGAAGGGTCTATAACATTGTTGGTTGCAGAAAGTGGGCGTAAGGTAGAGAGGGGGAAGAGCAAATATGAAAAATGGGAAGGGTGTTCCAAGAGCACCTTCATCTGCTTTGCAGTGTTGTGCAGGACCAAGATGACAGCTCCATTGCCTATTTCATCCTCAGAAAGTCCTATAAGGTGCGACATTAGTACCCTATTTTCACTTGAGAACACTGAGGGAGGTAGTTAGATAACTCACCTAGGGTTCAACAGCTGTTGAGAAGCAGCACTGAGCACTGGGATTCACCCCAGGTCTTCCTGAGCCACAGCTTGCACGCATTCTTCCCAGCTTGCTGCTTTCCCCATAGTAGTCCTGGGGTAGGGAAAGCAAGAAAGATTGGGGATGATGAAGCCTGATTTCCATGTACTGACCCAAGCTACAAGTGGTAGGACATCACTGACCCCCACCCCTGTCCCCGCCCCAGGACAGGGCCTGGCCACAGCAGGCTTCCAGCAAACATTGAATGGAGCCAATGAGCACTGAGTTCAGGTAAGCTCTTGCCAGGCCATGGCAGCAGAGCAGACAAATATCCAAAATGGAAGTATCATTTGCCTCATTCCTAGATGCTCTTTATTTGCTTCTTCCACAAGGATCTTAAATCAGGAACCCAGAGAGAAATGTAATTATATATTTAGCTCGGGAACCATTACTTTTCATTTTATTTGTTTATTTTAAATAGGAGAGATAAATCAGATTGCCCATGAGGTCCCTATAAAAATAGGTTGGCCTAAATAATGTATATATCATTGACAATTCAGGCTTAATGACTTTTCTTTCATTCTAAGATATTTTAAAATTAAAATTTATACTTATTCTGGAGTCGGAAAGGATCTTGGCATTTAACTGATCAAACACCCCATTTTTCAGATAAGAAAGTTGAGACACAACATCACGTGACTTGTCTAAGGCCAGGCTCCATGGAGTGACAGAACTGGTTAGAAGACCAGGGCATTTCCTCTAGGCCACAAGTTTTCAAATTGTGAAGAGTGAGCCATTAGTGGGTAGTAAAATCAATTTTATAAGTTACAACCAACTTTTATTTTTATCTTACTTTTTAAAAATATTTTTTAACAGACTTCATTTTTTAGAGCAGTTTTAAGTGAACACAAAAACTGCACAGAAGGTACATTTGTTACAATTGATGAACCGATATTGGTACGAGATTATTAACTGAAGTCCACAGTTTAAGTTTCACTCTTTGTGTTGTATATTGTACGGGTTTTGACAAACGCATGTCATGTGTCCATCATTACCATATCATAGAGAATAGTCTCACTGATCTAAAAGTGACCTGTGCTCCACCTATTCATCCCTCCCCCACTCCTCCAGGATCTCTGGTTCAATTTTTTTATACATAAGATAGAATAGAATAAAAAAAAATCAAAGTGCATACCTCATAGTATGGGTATTATTTCATGAAACTTTTGTTTTAGATATATATATAAATATATGTGTATTTAGGTTGAAACATAAAATACTTCTTACTGTGAATTGGAGCAAAAAAAGAAAAGTTTAAGAAACACTGCTCTAATCTGTTTCTTACTTAAAATTCTAGAGAAAAATCCAGAAAAATTAATACACACATGGAACATTTCATATTTGAAATCAAAACAAGAATAAACATAACCAAAAGATGTCAAGAAAACAAGCATACACAGATTCTTTGAAGAGAACAAAGAGGTCAACAAGTTACCGGTTTTCACCAAATCGGTTTTGATTTTAGTTTCTTCTTTGGGACTGCAAGTCATTCAGATTTGAAGACTTGAACGTTCTCAGGGTGCAAGATATGGAAAGTTCGGGGGTGGGGAGGAATGAGGGTTTCCTCCTTGCAAATTGATTCTGTTCAAAGTTTCTAAAAATGTTGTCTCTGGATGGTAATCAACAAAGAAAAATTTCTTTTCAGGAGGTTTTTTGTGGTTTATTTAGCTCTACACCTTCACATTTCTTACTTTTTCATCAGAAACATCACAGAACTAACAGGCATGCTGTTGTATTTAACTTCATGTCATGTCAAGTGTCTGAAGATTTCTAAAGGATTCAAATTCATGCTTGAGTTAGAGTCCTTAGTTTTTAAAAATCTCCCTTCCATGTATCTCGATGTTTCATCTGTCCAGGAGAGATGTGGAATCTAGATACACCAGTGTGTCTCAGAGAAATCCTGATTTCAAACTTTGAATCACATTGGCCTGTCACGTGGCCTCCAGGCAGACTAGGATTCAAATCCCAGGTTTACCACTGATCACTGCGTGAGCCTGGAAAGGGACTCTCTCTTATTTTTCCTTTTCAAGAATGATACATAAAAACTCCATATTAAATGCTGCTAAGATTATATCAGGAGCTTCTCTTTGTATGAGTAATGTGCTGGGCTAAGCCCTTTGCATGTGTTTCTAATCCTATCAACAATCCTATGACATAGAAATTATTGTACTCATTTAACAGTTGAGTAACTTTAAGCTCAGAAAGCTTAAGGAGCACGCCCAACATCAACCAGAAAGACAGTGGTTAAGCTAGATTGAAACCCATGTCTGAAAGATCCCAGGCCTGTTCTCTTGTGTGTCCCCAGGGCCTAACGTAGTGCTTGGTACAAAGTACAGTGCAGTGGATGTTTCCTGAAGGAATGACTGATGGAAGAGCAAAGGCTTAGCCAAGATTTTGGGGAGGCTGTAAGGATAAATCAGACAATAATACTGTCATTCATTGAGCACTTACTTTGTGCCAGGCACTATGTTAAAGGCTTTACATGTATTATATTATATACACAATGTACATAAAGGAATTAACATGAGGTATGGCATATAGTAAAGATGTCAGTGTTACTAACATTATTATATCACCATAATGGTAACTATCATCATCATAGCAAAAGATCTTAACGTTAAGATCTCTTCCAACCCACACACTCAGTGATTCTCTCTGAGCCATATTGAGAAGGTCAGCCCTTTGAGCAGTGAACCAGCCACAAACCGTTTCTCCTTGCATCTCTTTTTCACATAGGTGCAATTATAACATGCTGTGTTGGTTAATCCCTAAATTACCTAAGGAACCCCCAGTGTGCGTCTGGTGTGAGGGAGGAAGGAGGTTGTGTTCTTGTGCTTGCACCTAGCACCTAGTTTGCATAACGTGCTCTTCTTTTTCGGGCTGAATTAAGAAAGAAGCTATGTGGTCTGGTGGCAGTAGCTGGGAGGAAAGAGTGGTGACTCAGCAGGGCTCTGTGTGGAACAGTGCAGGGCAGCTCTGAGGCGTAGCAAAGCCTCAGCCTCCCCCTAGCCATGAGGGAGCTGCATGCTGTGAGCAGAATCAGCCCGAGAGGCAGCCCTGGCTGAGATGAAGAAAGCTGCCTGTGGTGGGACCTGGTCCGGCTGTGTCAGTGGCCTTGGGGAACACTGTGAAGAAGTTCTAGGGAACAGGACCATGTGGTATCATCCTAGTACTGAAGGTTCTTTGTGACCTGAGCTAGCATATTTTAAAGTGGGGAAGTACCAGGTATTGCCCATGGGTCTAGGAAGGGTCTTGAGCCCACAGTCTTGAAATTAAACTTCCAGGTGGTAACTGGAATCCTTCATGAAGCACATACCACAAGCAGGAGTATTATGCATATTTTTAGAAACAGAGCAGTTTATCACAACCGCAGGTCTTCAATCTAGTGGTCCTGCTATTGAACTCAGTGTCAATATATTTTGAAACAGGACTCATATAAATATAATATGAAGTCACTGTTAGCTCTAATGACTTGAAAGTCTTTCACCAAAAATTGTCATTAAAGAGATCTTGGAGTTTATTCATTCATTTGTTTATTCATTCATTCAATCAATCAATCTACATTTTATCATTCTTTAAAAAAATTATTTATATTCTCTGAGGGAGAGTTGATGGTGACATGAATAGACAGAAGTCAGAAGACTGGTGTTTGAGTCCCATTTTCACTAGTACTTAATTGTGAGATCTTGGGGAAGTTTGTAAAGTGTGAATAAAAATTCTTGTATTCTAAGAACTTTAAAAAAATTCACATGAGGTAATGTATGGAAAGTGACTGGTAACTGGTAAAGCACCATATGAAAATATTGTGTTTTACCTATTAAAGAAACTGAGACATGGAGTGAACAAAAAATTTGCCCAAAGTCATAATTAGCTAGTAAGGAAGGGCCAAAGATGAGATAGACGTTCAGGTGACTGGACACATTACAGGCTGAAGTCGATTCAGCAAAACGATTTCCTTTTTGCAGTCAGGATGCACGTGACTAAGAAACATTAGCTCACTGAGGCAAAGAGGACTACTTATCAAGAGTCTACAGAAATCTCACAGGATCCAAGAACGGAAACAGTGTTGCTGGGCTTCATTCAAATTGGCCAGAGAACTGGGGAGCCCTCAAGAACAGGGTGACTCTTCCCTATGTCTGTCTCTGCTTCTGAGCCAGCTTTAGCCCTTCCTCCATTTTGCCTGCCTTCCTCTGCTCATTCATCCTATGAGGCACAACATGGCTGCTCATCCTGGACCCACACCATGACCTCTAAACTCCAGCACCACCCTCAATGGGCAACACACTGAAATTCTTCAGGGAGGAAGGAACTAGCTTGGTTCCTCTGAGAGAACATGGGCCACACAAGTCATTTCTGAGCAACTGATTGGTTCCTCCTGGGTCAGGCGTGTGCTCACCTCTGGTCCAATCAGCTATGGGTTTTCCCACCCCTACTCCCCCCACCCATTCCTAGAAGTCACATTATCTTGAGCAGCTATATGTTCCAGAGAAATGTGGGTGGCAAGGGTGCTAAATTGCCAGGCTGGATGTTATCACATAAAGAGAGGAACTATTTATAAGGAGATGTACTTGGAATGATTTTATGATGTATTTCAGTTAGGAAATTTAAGGCCCAAATTTCCTGGTCAAAAAAATCAATTCAATTTAATAAATATCATGTTGGGCTCTGAAGATAGAAATGTATGTCCACAGGATATGTCCACAAATAACTGTAAACAAAACTACATGGAAGCATAAAAAAGGCTTAAATCTCCTGGGGAAGTCAGAAAGGTTTCACTGAGTAAGTGCAATTTGAGATATGTCTTGAAGTGTTCATTTAATTTTGATTGAGAGAGGCGGGAGATCTAGAGGACCCACGTGAAACGGTGGGGAAAGCATGAGCAAAAAATTGGAGGAGTGAAATTATGTGTGCTCTGAAAGGGCAAAAACTATAGTGTGGCTGAAGGGCAGAGTGTATGCAGGAGGGAGAAAAAGCAACCAGCATGAACTGACTGGTATCAATTATGCCAGACATTTTCAGATGTCCCCTTATTTAATCCTTTCAGCGATCCTTGAGGCGGCATCTAGTGTCCCTATTTTACCAAGTGCACAAAGGCCAAAGCCCCTCCCTCCATTGTACTGTGAGGAGGATGAGGTGAAGAGGGTGGCAGAGAGCAGAGGGAGGTCCGCCTACCGTGTAACAAGTCCACGCTTGATTCTGAAGGCACTGGAAGGGAAGTCATGCAAGGACCTGAGCAAAGAATGGCATGATCAGATCTAAATTTTAGAAAAATAACGGTGATAATGTGGGGATTAAAGAGAGTATTCTTCCTCTCTCCTTCATTCATTTAATTAAAAATGTGTATTGAAAACTTACTATGAGACAAGACTTCGTACCAGGCCTGTGGGAAAACATGTTATACATGCCAGACACAGCCGCAAATCTCATGAGGCTTACGGTCTTTGTGTGTGTGCACATAATACATAGCTTATATATGCCTTTCTTTACATACATATTTTATTATATATATATAACAAGAGTAAACTTTTACATTTTAATTATCTTTTAGTTCACAAAAGTAGTATGATAAACTTTTCCTTTAAAAAATTATCTCTACATTCTGGATATTAGTCCCTTATCAGATATATCATTTGCAAATATTTTCTCCCATTCTGTGAATTGCCTTTTTACTCTGTTGATACTGTCTTTTGATGAACAAAAGTTTTTAATTTTCATAAAGTTCAATTTGTCTTTTTTCTTTTTATGCCTGCACCTTTGGTGTTATATCCAAGAAAGCATTGCCAAATCCAATGTCATGAAGATTTTCTCCCATTTTTTTTCTAAGAGTTTTACAGTTTTAGGTCTTATGTTTAGGTCTTCAATCCATTTGAGTTCATTTCTTGTATATGAGGTAAAGTAAGGGTCCAACTTCATTGTTTTGCATGTGGATATACAGTTTTCCCAGCACCATTTGTTGAAAAGACTGTCCTTTTCTCATTGAATGGCCTTGGCACCCTTGTTGAAAATCATTTGACCATATTTTCAAGGGTTTATTTCTGGGCTCTCTGTTCTCTTCCATTAGCCTACACACCCATCCTATGCCAGTACCACACTGTTCTGATTACTATAGCTTTGTAGCAAGTTTTGAAATCAGGAAGTGTGAGTCCTCCAACTTTGTTCTTTTTCAAGGTTATTTTGGCTATTCAGGGTCCCTTGAGATTCCATATGAATTTTAGGATGGGTTTTTCTATTTCTGCAAAAAAAGCCATTGAGATTTTGATAGCAGTTACATTTGAATTGGTAGATTCCTTTGGGTAGTATTAAGACAGCATTTTGAATGCACTAAATGCCACTGCACTGTACACTTTATTTATTTATTTATTTATTTTACCATTTTTTTTTATTGATGTCTTAATAGTTTATAACACTGTGGGGTTTTAGTTGTACATTTTTGTTTGTCCGTCACCTTGTGAATGTAACCCTTCACCCGTTGTGCCCACCCCCCAACCCCCTTCCCCTTGGTAACCACCAATCAGTTCTCTCTGTCCATGTGTTCACTTATATTCCATATATGAGTGAGTTGATGCAGTGTCTGTCCTTCTCTCTCTGGCTTATTTCACTTAACATAATACCCTCTAGGTCCTTCCATGTTGTTGCAAATGGGACAATTCTGTCTTTTCTTATGGCTGAGTAGTATTCCATTGTATGTATATACCACATCTTCTTTAACCAATCATCAGTCGAGGGACACTTGGGTTGCTTCCACTTCTTGGCTATAGTGAATAATGCTGCAATGAACATAGGGGTGCATATGCCTCTTGTGATGGTTGATTTCATGTCAATTGGGTAGATGCCCAAGAGTGGGATTGCTGGATCATAAGGTATTTCTATTTTTAATTTTTTGAGGACTCTCCATACTGTTTTCCATAGAGGCTGCACCAGTTTGCATTCCCACCAGCAGTGAATGAGGGTCCCCATTTCTCCACAACCTCTCCAGCACTTGTTGTTATTTGTGTTTGTGATTATAGCCATTCTAACTGGTGTAAGGTGATATCTTAGTATAGTTTTGATTTGCATTTCCCTGATGATTAGTGATGTTGAACATTTTTTCATGTGTCTATTGGCCATCTGTATCTCTTCCTTGGAAAAATGTCTGTTCATATCCTCTGCCCATTTTTTGATCGGGTTGTTTGTTTTTTTGTTGCTCAGTTGTATGAGATCTTTATATATTACTGAGATTAATCCCTTGTCGGACAAACGATTTGCAAATATTTTCTCCCAGCTGGTGGTGGTTTATTCATTTTGATCCTGGTTTCATTAGCCTTGTAGAAGCTCTTTAGTCTGATGAGGTCCCACTTGTTTATTTTTTCTTTTGTTTCCCTTGTCCGGGTAGACATGGAATCTGAAAGGATCCCTTTATGTCCAATTTCAATTACTGTACTGCCTATATTTTCTTCCAGGAATTTTATAGTTTCAGGTCTCACTTTCAGGTCTTTGATCCATTTTGAATTGATTTTTGTATATGGCGATAGGAGATGGTCTACTTTCATTCTTTTGCGTGTTGCTGTCCAATTTTCCCAGCACCATTTATTGAAGAGACTTCCCTCTCTCCATTGTATGTTCTTTGCTCCTTTGTTGAAGATTAGCTGTCCATAGGTGTGTGGTTTTATTTCTGGGCTTTCAATTCTGTTCCATTGATCTGTGTGTCTATTCTTGTACCAGTACCATGCTGTTTTGATTACTATAGCTTTACAGTATATTTTGAAATCAGGGATTGTGATGCCTCCAGCTTTGTTCTTTTTTTTCAGAATTGCTTTAGCTATTCAGGCTCTTTTGTTGCCCCATACGAATTTCAGTAGTTTTTGTTCTATTACCGTGAAGAATGACATTGGGATTCTGATTGGGATTGCATTGAATCTGTAGATTGCTTTAGGTAGAATGGACATTTTAACTATATTTATTCTTCCAATCCATGTGCATGGAATATTTTTCCATTTCTTTATGTCTTCCTCGATTTCTTTCAATAGTGTCTTATAGTTTTCATTGTATAGGTCTTTTAGGTCCTTGGTTAAATTTATTCCCAGATATTTTATTCTTTTTGTTGCAATTGTAAATGGGATTGTCTTTTTGAGTTCTCTTTCTGTTGGTTCATCGTTAGTGTATAGAAATGCAATTGATTTTTGTAAGTTGATTTTATACCCTGCCACTTTACTGTAGTTGTTGATTGTTTCTAATAGTTTTCCAATGGAATTTTTTGGGTTTTCTATGTATAAGATCATGTCGTCTGCAAATAGTGAGAGTTTCACTTCTTCATTGCCTATTTGGAGTCCTTTTATTCCTTTTTCTTGCCTAATTGCTCTGGCCAGAACTTCCAGTACTATGTTGAATAAGAGCAGTGAGAGTGGGCACCCTTGTCTTGTTCCTGTCCTCAAAGGAATGGCTTTCAGTTTTTCCCCATTGAGTAGGATGTTTGCTGTAGGTTTGTCATATATGGCCCTTATTATGTTGAGGTACTTTCCTTCTATACCCACTTCGTTGAGAGTTTTTATCATAAATGGATGCTGGATCTTGTCGAATGCCTTCTCTGCATTGATTCAGATGATCATGTGGTTTTTATTCTTCATTTTGTTAATGTGGTGTATCACGTTGATTGATTTGCGGATGTTGAACCATCCCTGTGTCCCTGGTATAAATCCCACTTGATTGTGGTGTATGATCTTTTTGATGTATTGCTGTATTCAGTTTGCCAGTATTTTGTTGAGGATTTTTGCATCTATGTTCATCAGTGATATTGGCCTGTAGTTTTCCTTCTTTGTATTGTCCTTGTCTGGCTTTGGTATCAGGATGATGTCGGCCTCATAGAATGTGTTGGGAAGTATTCCATCTTCCTCTATTTTTTGGAATAGTTTGAGAAGGATAGGTGCTAAATCTTCTTTGAACGTTTGATAAAATTCTCCAGGGAAGCCATCTGGTCCTGGGCTTTTTTTGGGGGGGAGGTTTTTGATTACTGTTTCAATCTCTTTACTTGCGATTGGTCTGTTCAGATTCTCTATTTCTTCTTGATTCAGTTTTGGGAGGTTGTACGCTTCCAATAATTTGTCCATTTCCTTTAGGTTGTCCAATTTGTTGGCATAAAGTTTTTCATAGTACTACCTAATAATCCCTTGTATTTCTGTGGTGTCTGTTGTAATTTCTCCTCTTTCATTTCTAATTTTATTTATTTGAGTCTTCTCCCTTTTTTTCTTAGTGAGTCTGGCTAAGGGTTTGTCAATTTTATCTTCTCAAAGAACCAGCTCTTTGTTTCACTGATCCTTTCTACTGTTTTTTTGGTTTCAATTTCATTTATTTCTGCTCTGATTTTTATTATTTCCCTCCTTCTGCTGATTCAGGGCTTTGTCTGTTCTTCTTTTTCTAATTCCGTTAGGTGTAATTTAAGGTTATTTATTTGGGATTTTTCTTGTTTGTTAAGGTGAGCTTGTATTGCTATGAATTTCCCTCTCAGGACCGCTTTTGCTGCATCCCATATGAGTTGGTATGGTGTATTTTCCTTTTCATCCATCTCCAGATAGCTTTTGATTTCTCCTTTAATTTCATCAGTGACCTATTGGTTGTTCAGTAGCATGTTGTTTAGTCTCCACATCTTTGTCCCTTTCCTAGTTTTTTCCTTGCAGTTGATTTCTAGTTTCACAGCATTATGGTCAGAAAAGATGCTTGTAATGATTTTAATCTTCTTAAATTTATAGAGGTTTGCCTTGTTTCCTAATATATGGTCTATTATTGAGAATGTTCCATATGCACTTGAGAAGAATGTGTACTCTGCTTTTTTTTGGTGGAGTGCTCTGTATATATCTATTAAGTCCACTGCGTCTACTTTTTCGTTTAAGTCCATTATTTCCTTATTGACTTTTTGTCTGGATGATCTATCCATTGATGTAAGGGGGGTGTTAAGATTCGCTACTATTATTGTGTTATTGTTAATATCTCCTTTAAGGTTTTTTAGCAGTTGTTTTATGTACTTTGGTGCTCCTGAGTTGGGTGCATAGATATTTATAAGTGTCATGTCTTCTTGGTGAAGTGTCCCTTTTTTCATTATATATTGCCCTTCTTTGTCTCTCATTACCTTTTTTATCTTGAAGTCTACTTTGTCTGATATAAGAATGGCTACTCCTGCTTTCTTTTGTTTGCCCTTAGCTTGGAGTATTGTTTTCCATCCTTTTGAGTCTGTGTTTGTCTTTAGAGCTGAGATGTGTTTCCTGGAGGCAGCAGATTGTTGGATCTTGGTTTTTAATCCATCCCGCCACTCTGTGTCTTTTGATTGGAGAATTCAATCCATTTACATTTAGAGTGATTATTGATATATGAGGGTGCACTGTACACTTTAAATGGTTAACACATGTTATGTGAATTTCACCTCAATTTGAAAAAAAAAGATTGGGTGGTAGCACCTGAAGAGCAGGTATGGGGGTGGCATGAGACAGCTGGAAGGGAAAAGAGGTTGTGATCAGGAGGAATGTTGGGTTTGAAGACCTCTAGTGCAGAATACTTTAGGGTAGGTGAAGGTCCCTGGAGACGAATAGTAAAAATACTGGGAGGCTAAGGTGCTCGAAAGGTAACTTACAAAGGCACTAACTTCACAAGGAGATTCAAGACTGCAATTTCAGAACGATACATGCCCAGCTGGGATGATAGTCATCACTGGAGTGTAGTGGGGATAGATGGGATTATAGGGGAATTTTACTATTACAGTATCTTTTTAAGGAGAAAGAATAATGAAAATTGTTTTAAAGCTGTAATACAAGAACTTTCTTTTAGGAAAAGAAGACAATGAACTAGGTGCCTTTTTTCTTTTTAATCATCATGGGAGTGGCAGGGAGGTGTTAGATAATACAGACATGGATAGGGAGTGGCCATGCCCGCTGGCTTAATCTCTTATTTATTTTCAGAGTAATGGTCTGGCAATAGTATTGTGGAGCTGGGAAAAGGCCAACTCTGCCTTGCAACCCTGAAGTATATGAGACTTGGTAAACACCCCTCAATTCAAGACTGAGGCAAGGCAAGCCAAGTTTCAGTTAAGACAAGGAGTGGGAGACAGGCTGGGGATGTACGAAGGGTTTGTTCACCATGAAATGGAGCCTCCAGAGGAAACAGCAGACAGATGTGAGAAGGAAAGGGGCAGCGGGGGAAGGCACAGGGTGGTTTAGGGACCAGTGGCCAGGATAAGACAGAGGACTGGAGGCACTTACATTTTAGGTATGTATATAGTATGGAAGTAGGGGGTGTTCAGCAGGGAATAGTGGCCTTAAGGGCCCAGAGAGACCTGCGATGTCAAGTTTAGTAACAGTGCAACAGGCCTCCTAGGATCTGAACGGGATTTTGGACTTGGGCTGGGACACCACGGGTGGTAGAATTTGGGTAGACAATAAAACAACAAAGTCCCAGAGGCAGACATTAGCATGGATAACTCAAGGGCCCATAAGCAAACCAGACAGACTGAAGTCGACAGTCTGTTTTGGGGATTAGAAAGCTGGTTCCTGAGGGTGGGGCTGGGTTCTGGAGAGCCTTAAAAGCCAGCAGAGGAGTCAAGACATGATTTGTAAGAAATACGGGTTCATTATGGGTTTTTAGTAGTTGAGGGACAGATGAAAATAGCATTTAAGGAAGATTAGTGTGAGAAATATCCATGCAAAGTGGATCAGGGCAGGAAAAATGGGACTTGCTGCAGATTTTGCAACTATCCAAACATGATGTGGTGTAGAATTGAACTAGAGAGGAGAAAAAAGATAATTTCAAAATAGAAGCAAATAGAGGGGAGGGGGAAGGGGAAGAAAAGAAGGGATTAACATTTTTCAAAATTGTGAACCTTACTGATGAGAGACTTATATCAAGAACACAGCAGTGAACCTGAAAGAGGAAGATCAGTTTAGGGGGGAGGAGTGGACAGTGGTGAATTTAGCTTGGGACCTAGATTCATTTGAATCGTACAGCTAAATGAGACTTTGCATCTGGCCACATGGAAGAACTATCATATTTTATAGATGAAGAAATCTTGAGTTTGAGATGACACAGGACATCCTAGTAGAGATGTCCTAGAGGCTGTTGGCCATTCATAGCTGCACTTAAATGACAGAACAAAACTAGCAATACCAATTTTGAGTCATAGGAATAGTCTTATCAAACAATTCTGTAAGAATGGATGAATTGTCCAAGACAGAGGGAATAGTGAGAGGAGAAGACTAAAGATGTGGAAGGAGACAGCAGTGAATTAAATCAAGAAGCAGAAGAGACAGGAATTTTGGTTTTGTATTTTCTAGCTATATGAACTTGACAATTAATTGACCTCCCCTGGGATTCAGGCTCTAGTCACATCAAGGCTTGAGGGGGGATCTGCTTCCAAGCTCACTCACATGGCTTCTGGTCCTTGCTGCTGTTGGATGGAGACGTCTGTATCTTGCCATGTGGGCCTCTCCATAAAAGCACTCACAACATGACAGCTGGCTCCTCTCAGAGCAAGTGAGTCAGTGAGAGAGGGTGCTTAAGACGAAGCCTCAGTCTTATAACCTAATCTCAGAAGTAATATCTCAACACTTTTGCCAAATTCTATTTATTAGAAATAATAAGTACAGCCCACATTCAAGGGGAAAGGATTATACAAGGGTGTGAGTACAAAGAGGCAGAATTATTGGGGGCCGTTTTAGAGGCTGCCTGCCACAATATCTAACAGTTATATTCTTAGACACTCATTTCTTTATTTTTGTAGCTAGTTCACCAAAATTGGGCAGTTCATTAATACTGAATCCACTGAGCTGGGCAGAGGCACAGTTGGGGCACAAAGAAGGCACAAAACAATTTTACCTAGAGGGAAAAGTCAAAGAAATTTCCAGAGAGGAAAATTATGCTTGCTTGATTCTTAAAGAATAAACAGGAATTTATCAGGAGACAAGATGACCATGTTAAAAGTTTACCCGATGATTCTAATTTGGATTGTGGAGTTCTTATGTAATGTACTGATTTTAAAGCTGAGTGGGGGGGCTGGCCAGGTGGTGTAGCAGTTAAGTTCACATGTTCCGCTTCAGTGGCCCGGGGTTCGCTGGCTTGGATCCTGGGCACAGGCCTACTCACTGCTCATCAAGCCATGCTGAGGTGGCGTCCCATATATAGAAGAGCTACAACTCTACAACTATGATACATAACTATGTATTGGGGCTTTGGGGAGAAAAAAGAAAAAGAGGAAGATTGGCAACAGATGTTAGCTCAGGTCCAATCTTCCTCAAAAAAAAAAAAAAAAAGCTGAGTGGAAATATGGCATGCATGAAGAAAATATTTCCTAATTTGAAAAATCTCCAATCTTATTAAAATGTGAAATATTGAGTGATTCACAGGATTTTATCATTTGATTTCAAATATATCTTTAGAAATTCTAATAGTTTAACTCAGTCTACCAGATAATGATAGCCATTTTACTAAATTAGCACCCCTAAATTTCATTTTCTAAAAATATTTTATGAGTGCATTGATCAACTACAAATTCGCATGAAATAGTTAGAGATTTCTTTAAGATTACAATTTAGAATGCATCGAGGAAAAACATAAAGGCTGTTCTTCCATTTTCAAGGCTATTACTCTGTTACGATAAAGCTGAAGTTTTATTTTTCATCATTGATTTTACTAATTCTGTGAGCTTTGTAGGCCCCCCCCATAGTTACCCCACATTCTAGTACTTTTTCTTCACCTATAGATTTGGTTTCTGGATACTTAGGATTAAGAGTATGGCTGAACTTCAAATAAGCCAGTTCAGCTGTTTCCCAAAATAGCAAAAATGACAGAACATTAAGTAGGTTTTCCAAGGGCATCTCTCCTCATGACTAGGGCCGTCACTGTAGAATAGGTTGTCCCATATTCTTCCCTGAAAATCTGGAATACTCTCCGGGGCTGTCTGATCACCCAGGCTTCCACCCGATCTAAACAGACTCCCCCAGATCTAAGCAACCAGACAGCAGAACCAGCCATGATGGGAGGCCCTAAGCAATGCCAGCTTATGGTATTTGGAAGAATTATTGATTTTGCTTTTCTGACCATTGTTCTCTAACAACTAAAAGGTTTAGTTCATCATTTTACTGTGGTATTAGCAACCAAATGTTGGATCCCAGTGCTCGATAGTCATGTAACTCTGCTGCCAGTGGGTATGGGGCCTGGGGAACTGGAGGCACGCCACAGTACAGACTCTCTGCATTAAATCATCTCCCACTCAAGGGTGCTGCTGGCAGCTGGAAATTTGACTTAGGAATCAATATGCTGTTAAGCACCATTGTTTTGTGTACAAAGAACAATGACTGAGACTGTTCTTTTTTTAAGCATTCTTGATGTTATACTATTATAGTGCCCCTCATTTTTTATTCATTCACTTTCTTTGAATAGCAAACACTCTTCTGGGTAATCAGGAACACAAATAAACATAAAACATCCCAGTTTTTGTTTGACAGTTCATTCCCATTTTCATGACTACAATTTAAAATTTATTTAAAAATAATACTATTCATTCTTTTGAAATTAGACACAGGCATTTTAATTTTTTTTTCTATTGTAGGCTATTGATTTCCCTGGGGAGGAGAAGGAATCAATTAAATGGCCAATCACAGATAAAAAGCATCCTAATTTTAATATGAATAAAGAATTATAAAGAAATAGAACTTCTTTATATGTTAACATGCAATCATCATATTTAAAGTTAAAATAATGCTAAATTCTGCTGGTTTTTAAAAAATAATATATAGTGAATATGTTTCATGTCTACGCTTTGGTTAAGGAAGGAAAGTGTTTAAGAGGTCCCTCTGGTCCAGCATCCTCCCAGGGCAGAAATGCCCTCTGTAGCTCTGAGCAGATCCAGGGACAATTTACCTTTCTGCTCCATGAGATATCCCACAGCATCGTCAGTTACTGCACTGTTAGGAAGTAATGAGAGGTCTATGTGCAACGTACTGTACTGAGTGTTTTGTGAGAGCAAAAACATAAGAATCAAAATCCTTGCCCTAAAGAAGCTTAATATGTTGTTCACAAAGTTCAGACAATAATTATAATAACATAAGACAAGAAATTAAAAGGGCCATAGAAAGACACAAACCAAACCTCATGGACACTCAGGGGGAGGAACGAGGTAGCACATTTAGCCTAGGGAAGCCACTGGTCCTAGCTCTGTCGTCTGGACTGACACAGTAGTTTCTCTCGTTTACCTATAGAGCTTGACATATTCTACAGATGAAAGTTGTCCAAAGAGGCAATAGCTGAGGGTCTTGAAGCTGGGTCTTGGGCATTAGACATCTTTGGCCATGAATCTGGACCTTCTCTTTTTAGCTGGGTGACCTTGAGCAAGTTACTTAACCTCACTGTACTTCTGTTTTCTCATTTGTAAAATGGGCATGGTAAGACCCACCTGGCAAGCTTATTTAAGGATTACATAAAAATATAAAGGGCATTAGCACAGTGCCTGGTACTTGCTGTGTAAAAAATAGTAGTTTTCATTTTCACTTTTCTTCCTTTTCCCTCCATCTTTTCCCCCAATCTATCTCTAGCATTTTTCTCATTCCTACTAATACACTGTTTTCTAGACCTCCTCACCTTTATGGCTAACCTCTTCCAAACTGTCTAGTTATCATTCTCCTGCACAATGTGCTACCTAGAATTTTATGACAACAAACTTTCCTCCAAAACAGAAAAGTTGGAGTTTGAGCAAAGGAGTAAACCACACTGCTACCTCCCTTCTGACCTGTACTTCTACTAGTGCAGCCCAAAATTACTGCACTTAAGTTTCTTTTGTTTTTTAGGAATTCCATGCCTTGTTGGTTTATGGCAAGCTTGTGGCTAACTACCTTCTCTAGGTACCATCTAGATAGTGAACAATCAGGTCTCTCCTGTCTTGTACTTGTGCAATTGATTTTTGAGTCCAAATGAAGATCTTTCCCTTTCTCTCTCGTGTAGGCCTGGATTCTTGGTTGCAAGTGACAGAAAGCTAGCTGGAACTAACTTAGATAAGAAGGACAAATTTCTTTGTCGGTACAACTGAAGAGCAAGAAAAATGGGACAACTGGAATGCTGACTCCCTTCATAATGAGTGTTGGCTTCATTTTCTCACACAGATTTCTTCTGGAACCCTGGTTGCTGGCAGCTCCTGGTTCATACTGTCATAACTTGAGCCATGGAAGAAATGATTCCCTCGTCCAGTCCTCCTTCCTCCAACCAAAGAAAGAATGATCTGAATAAAACATGCACCAATCATTATTGAGCTGCCTCTGCCCCCAAGAAATGGTGAGAGGCTGTCAAACCTTAGACCAGTTCCTGTGGCCTGGGAGGCCAGAGTTAAGAAGATGGCAGTTCCCAGCAGAACAGCGTATGGCAGGGGTAAAGTTCTTCCAAAGGAATGAGGAATACATTTTCTAAAACAAATGGAGGCGGCTTAAAATTAAGTCACTTAGACAAGTAGAGCCAAGACTAAATGAAGCTTTTTAAACTACTGTTATAATATAGATGGTTGAATGACGCAAAAAGATTAATTATTTTTGGGAGAGCAAGTAATTTATGTTTCTTCTCCCTATTTTGGTAAAGAAAGATCTAATCTTTTCTTGCCTTTATTGCATGGACTTTTCTCCTTCCAGTTAAAATTAGATAAAGCAAATTTAGATTAATATGTTTGCAGGAGAACTTGCAAAACAAATTAAATGACAAAGTAATTTAAAAATTCTCATTAAATAAAATGCGGCCTGCAGTTACTATTATTAACAATCATTTAGGTGCTCATGTGACAGCACCTAGGCTAGGTTATTTATTAAAGAAAATAGAGAAAACCATATAAACTGGACAAGAGTAGATTTCAGAGCTCCTATTTTCTACACCCTTAACCAAAAAGTTTAGGATATCCTCCAGGCAGCTGTTTTGAGATAGAGAGATACAAGCCTATCTTGCTATATTACCCAACAAAAAAAAAACACTTATAATTAGATAATGCCTGGCAGTCAAGTGAAAATGAAATTAATTTTCCAAGGTTTTCCTAACTTCTAAGGATTAGATGAAGACATAAGGGAGCAAACTCACGGATTATATACATTGATTATTCTAGTCATGTATGTTACATTTAATTTGTAAACTGGATTATTGCGTTGGCCTCTTATGTAGGTTTCTAAAGCAGTCCTTTTAAATTAACAATGAGTAATTTGTTATTTCTTGAAGTAATAAAAGACGTCAGTGTATTGTTTATGACTTGCTTATCATAGAAACCATCCAAGTCCCTCAGGAGAAGTAAAATGCTGACCCATATCTAACGACATACACAGCCACTGAAATGAAAATAGACAAAAATTCTTGTCCCTTACACTCGGGTTTGAATCTGAGCTCTATCACTCTTTGCTTGCCAGGCATACATTCTATAGGTTAAATTACCCTGTGGACAAAGATATGGGTGATGGACACGAGTGACTTCAAGTCAGTGCTGGGATGCAGGGCACCTGGACTGGAATGCCACATAAACCTACTGACCTGGTCCCTAAAATTTATGAGAAAAAAATTAAACATGACAATAAAAAGTCTCGTTCCAAAGTAGGTGATTTCTATTTGAGGTGACAATCAACCTAGGTAAAGGAATTACAACTCTACAGGATTGTAACAGATACTTAGCAAATAAAAGACAGCACCTTGTATCTATTCCGTTCAAAGAGAGAATGGTATATAATCTGAACTCTACTCAGCAAAGTAATTGGAAACACTTTTACCCATTTTTACTAGTCCATAAAAGCCATAGCACTAGGATCTTAATAAGCAAATTAGCTTTTTAGAAGGTTATCAGTGCACAAAAAGATGTGGCAGACAACTGAAATATAATGTTTTAAAATGTGAATGTTTTAACTATTCAAAAGCTATATATTTTGTTTTTCTATATAATAAGGAGCACTCTAAGAATGTGCCTCAGCAATAAAAATTCTTTTTAAGCTGTCTTTAAACATTCCTATTAAACTGAGATTTCTACTCTCAATTACCACTGGATTCTTTACATTTGTCACATTTATATATGTGACTACAAGATATTTCTATTTAGGCTGGTGATTTTAGGTTTACCTGTTGTTTTTGAGTGATTTGTCTTTTTCAACAGTCTAATTCATTTAATCTTTTATATCTATTGGCACAAAAGCAAATTAAGTTTGAATAAATGGACCAGGATGATCTAAGTGTGAATTGTATTATATCATTTTATCTTAGGGCTCTCTATTTAAGGATAATACTTTTTCTGGCACTACCTGTGTTTTTGTGTATGAGTAACCTGACTTGGCAAAAAAGACAAAACCTCAAACCCCAAATACAATTAAATATGCTGTTCTCATTAGGAAGCTATCATTGTGTTAAAGTTACATACTATGTTGTCTAGTCCACTGCAGTACAGCTTTTAAGGTTCTATTGTATGCATTAAATGTTAGCATTATTCTTTATATCTGAATATGCAAATACTAATCATCAGGGCACACAGTTTGAACGATAAGTTGTTGAAATGCTTCATGGTATAAATGATGTTGCAATAGGCTCTAGTCCAGGACCTTCCACTTGAAAGAGTGGTCAACATTCACTGATTGCACTTCAGCTACTCCTCACTCAAACCTCTGTGGTCTATCTGTGCCTTCCATTCCACAGCAACTGTTCAGTTAAAGGTCACAGATAACCTTTTTTTCAGGCCCTTATCATTCTCCCCAGTGGATCACTACTATCCATCAGTTTCCTAGGCTTTATTGTACCAGCTCACCTGCTTCAACTATTGAAGATGTGAAACCATAGCTTTCCAAGTGTTCTCCCTGCCACACATGTATAGTCGTTTCTCTTCCCACTCCCACATTCTCTTTTCTAAAATTCAAATCACTCCCATAATTGAACCTTTTTAGGGATAAAAATCCAACTTCTTAACATGAGATTGGAGTTTACCAATGATTTGCCATTTGCCAAAATCGGAACACTCTTTTCGTCCTGCTCGAGGGACATGACACCCCGATCACTCATTCTGTCTCGGAACACCCTCTTCCTTGAATGGTTTGACATTGTGATTCCCCTACTTTTCTGGCTGGTCCTCTTGGCCTTCTCTGCTGGCCTCTCTTCTCTCTAGCATTTCTCTAGGTCCTGTGCTTATACCCCTTTTCCTGTAGACCTCAACATTTCCTTAATGATCATGTCTGTAGGAGAGGCTCCCAAATTCACAGCCAAAAGGGCTCCAGGTCTCCCTATTTCCAGGGGCTTTTGGACCATCTTTTCATGGATATTTCATCAACAGCTCAAACTATGCTCAAAGCAGGCTCATCCTCTTCCCTCCAGACTGGGTCCTTCTATTCTACCTCTGTTCATGATTCCACAATTCTCCCTGTTGATTAGCTTGATGTTCCCAAATCATTTGACACCTTCTCATCTCCCTTGACATTTGAGATTGCCTGTACTTTTTCTATGCCTTCTACCATTCATTCTGAACCCCTTAGTACTTTTTTTAACTGCTCTAAGTCTCCTTCACTATTTCTCTCTTCCAAACTTTCTGCCTATTTTCACTCCCACTGATGCCAGAGTAATCTTTTATTTTTATTTATTTATTTTTTTGGTGAGGAACATTGGCCCTGAGCTTACATCTGTTGCCAATCTTCCTCTTTCTGCTTGAGAAAGATTGTCTTTGAGCTAACATCTGTGGCAATCTTCCTCTATTTTGTATATGGGACGTCACCACAGCATGGCTTGATGATTGGTGTGCAGGTCTGTGCCTGGGATCCTAACTGGCGAACCCCAGGCTGCTGAAGCAGAGCTGCAAACATAACCACTATTCCACCAGGCCCGCCCCCAGAGTAATCTTTTAAAAACATCTTTGAGTATATCATGTTCCTGCTTAAATGGTTTCAGAATAAAGTCCAAGCTCTGATCCCTTCTTGATGTCACCGTAACCTATCTTTTCAATCTCATTTGCAACCACATCCCTCTGTTGGAGCCAGAAAGCCCACTTACAGTTCTCTGAATTGGCCCATTTCTGTGCCTTCTCTCACCCGTTTCCCTTGCCTGGACTATGTACTCTCAAATTGTTTCCCCAGTCTAAGTGCCCATCAATGGATGAATGGATAAAGAAGATGTGGTATGTATATACAATGGAATACTACTCAGCTATTAAAAAAAAGATGAAATCTGGCCATTTGCCAAAACATGGATGGACCTTGAGGGTAGTATGCTAAGCAAAATAACATACCCTATGATTTCACTCATATGTGGAACATAAACATAGATATAGGAAACAGATTTGTAGCTACCAGAGGGGAAGTGGGGTAAAGGGCAAAACGGGTAAAGGGGAACATTTGTATGGTGACAGATAGCAGCTAGACTTTTGGCAGTGAACACGATGTAGTCTATACAAAAGTCGAAATATAATGATGTACACCTGAAATTTATATAACGTTATAAGCCAATGTTACCTCAATGAAATAAAAAAAGAATCACTTGTTTCCCATGTGTGGAAGATCTGCTCTCAAAATCTCTCTCTACCTTCCCCCAGCAGCCTTTCTCTCACTTAGCTGCAATATCATTTCCTCCTTCCACCAGGTTCCATGCTGCATTTTATCTATTTACCTGTCAACAATCTAGTTATTTTGTACAGTTGTCTTATTTCCCCTGCTGGATTGTAAGCAAGATTTCAAGTGGTGTATTCATTTCTAGCTTTCCTCCCTTCACCAGGGGGCCTAGTAAAGTGCTGTGCTTATAAATGTTCTGAATTGAAAGAAATTTTTAAGGAATGAAAGAGAAAGCCAAGAGATGGCAGAGTAAAATATGGAAAAACATCAGGAATAGAGTCCCCAGCTCCTGATTTCTACCTAATACTTTCATCTGAGAGGCCACATTTCAGCGTTGTTACCTTTCCACTCAGGAAGGCTCTCTCTCTCTTCTTTTCCATTTGATGATTTATTAATCAACCACAGTGCTGCTCACAAAGTAAACAGACCTTGCGGGAGAACGAAAGAAGAAAAGTCAGGGTCTTAATCTCAAAGATCTTAATTTAGGAAGGGTGTGTCAATACACATTCCATTTGTGCCATTGAGTTGCAAGGCATTACCTAGCACGGGAGGACTCAGCGAAACTCTGATCACTAGTGCGAAGGCGTTTTAAAAAATGAGAATAAATTAAAAGCTATGTAGGTCGCCCTAGGTCCGCCAGCAAAAAAAAAGTTCCTTATGGAGTGGTAAAATTAAAATGACCGCGAAAAGAGATACGGGGTATTAAAGTGATGGGCGCTTCTAACATCAGTAATGCCCTCTCCAACACTGGTCTTTCATTAATAAGGACTGGGTCTGACTGCACCAACCCTTTTTAAAACTAAGACTTAAAAGCCACACTCCTTTAAAAAAATTCCTACTGCACCATATTGTAACGTACGAGCACTGGGGACATTTTCACGCGGTCACGAGCCTCCGCAACCACGGGAACACTGGGCCGACCAGTCCTGGCATTAGGAACTCGCTTCCATAAAGAAGCGCCGCATTCCGCGGGGGCTGGAGCCTCACCCTGGGAGCGCAGTCCCCAGGCGTAGCCTCCAGAGCCCTCACAAAGCGGAGTGCTCTCGACCGGGGCAGCTCCGGAGACGGCCCCCACAGGCCTCTCCTCACACCCTCTCCAGCCAGTGCACGCGTCCCACCGCCCCTAGCCCAGGACAGCGCTCTGCCCCTCGACCGCCGGGGAGCCGGGCCCAGGTCCCAAGGTGCCGGCGCCCGCCGCGGGCGTGAGCGTGGGCGCCTAAGGGGCGGGGGCGCGGGGTGACGCCGCGCTGCGGTCGAGCCGCCTCCCTTCTCCCGCGCCCGCCCACGCCCGCGCGGCGGGCCCTCCACCCGCCGGAGAGCAGCGGACGCCGGGAGCGCGGGAAGCGGCCGGGAGGTCTGCACCTGCACCGCGGGGTCGCTGCGCCCCGCCCCATTTCTCTCCCTCCGCGCCGTCCCTCTTTCTTTTCCGCCCCCCTCCCTTCTTTCTCCCCCGGTCGCAGCCCGGCTCCGCCCCGCTCGCGCGGCGGCCCGGCAGGCTGTGACGTCACCAGGCCCCGCCCCCTTACTATAAATACTGGCGTCTCCAGCGCCGCCTTCCCACACTCTCTGGCTCTTTGCTGGGTTGTCGTGTTTCCCCTTTTCGCCTTCTCTTCCTTTTCTCATTCTTTCTCACTGTCCTGCTCTGCGGTGTGACGAGGCCGAATCCTCTGCCCACCCAGCCCTCGCCTTTCTTGTCCCCGCGCTCTTGTTCTATTTCTCCCCTTCGGCCGCCGCCGCCACTGCTGCACAGCTGGTGTCGGTGCCGCGCTTTCCCCCCCACGTCGTCCCCGCAGCCTATGGCCCAGGCCGCCTTGGGTATTTCTGCTCAAGGTAACCACATCCCTCT
Organism: Tapirus indicus; assembly: GCA_031878705.1. Classification (NCBI taxonomy): domain Eukaryota; kingdom Metazoa; phylum Chordata; class Mammalia; order Perissodactyla; family Tapiridae; genus Tapirus; species Tapirus indicus. Next base: position 35,238,739 of record CM062935.1, read on the forward strand.
TTAAAAATTCCGCCGAAAAAGAGAAGACGCTTTACCCGACTCTTTGGGCCGTTATCTCACGTGAGTACCGACCCGAGGGGCGCGGGCGGGCCTGGGGCGCGGGTCCGGCCTTGCTCGGGGAGCGGCCGGGGGCCTCGCGGCTGGGCCCCGCCGCCCGCCCGGCGTCCCCCGCAGCGCCCCGCGGCCGGCCGCCTGGAACATGGCGGACGGCGTGTGTGTGGCGGCTGTCGGTGCCTCCGCGGTGGCGGCGGTCCCGCCTCGGGCCCTCGGGCGGCCGCCGGACGCTCGGCCGAGCCCACGCCGCCGCGGTTGGGGCGAGGGGGCGTGTGCGTGTGGGGCGCGCGCGGGGGTCTCGCCGGGGGGTCGGCGTCGCCTCGCGGCGGCGTGCGGCCCCCACCGCGCTCCCGTGGTGCATTGCTGTTTCCGGGGAGGGGGCCGGGCCGCAGCCCCGAGGGGCCGTGGTCCCGCAGCCCCCGCCTGAGCGGACCGCGCCTTCTCCGGAGCCCGGCGGGCTGCGGCGGCCGGGCCTGAGGTTATGAATGGAGCGGGGCGGGCCGGCGCCGGCCTCTTGTGACAGCTGCCGGAGGGGACGGGTTCTCGAGGGTGCGGGAGTGCGGCCCCCCTCTGGTGGAGGAAAGTTGACGCCACTCGGGGCCCGGCGGCGGGGAAGCCCCGGTGTCAGGTAGCGAGCGAGAGGCTTTTGGTCCCTTCTGGAAGCCTCGGGGCTGCTGCTCCGCCCCCTGCGGTGTTCCTGATTGGCCCAAGTCGCCTTCACTCACCTCAGTAACCCCCCCCCCCAGCCTGAGGATTAGTCACCATGGCTTCATTTTCCCGTCCGCGCCACGATTCGTGGGCCGAGAGAGGGAGAATGGTAGGCTTGGGTGGCTTCTCAAGTACTGTTTGACGGCCAGCAGTTAATGGTGATGACGTGTTTTAAGCTATGCTCGGTATACATCCTGAACGTACGTCTCTTAGGCTAAGCTGCGGTTCGGAAACCTGAAACGGTCGGGGACACAGTTTACAGCCCCATGATGGTTCAGCAGATTTAATAGATTTAACCGAATTTTGTGGTGGCATCTTGGATACGTTTAGATGTTTTGTGCCCCGTCCTTTTTCCATCGTTGAGCCCCCAGCTTGGATGGGAACCTGAGGACTCTTAAGGGAGAGAGAATTGCTGTGTAATCGGAAAAGGTTGATGCGGAGGAGCCTGGTAGAAATAGGGCTAATGATTGTCGGCAAGGCCCTAATAATCCTTTAATTTGCTTTACAAATGCAAGAGAGTGCAGATGTTGGTCATGAATACAAGCCCTGGGGAGTTTACGTTTGGTAGGAAAGATAGTTTTCTAATGACTATAGGTAATATGGTAGGTGCAGTAATAAGTAACCAATGCCTTCTTTCTTGCCACTCAGATTTAACTTATAAATTTTCAGACATATAGAGAAGGTGAAAAAATTGTACCCTCACTTAGATTCAGTTAACATTTGACTTTATTTGCCATCCAGCTATCCGTACATCAATCTGCCTTATTTTTCCATGAGTTTCAAAGTAAGTTGGAGACACCAGATTACTTTACCCCTGCAACCTAAGTATGCACATATCATTGAATATTTTAATGTTGTTTATTAGTCTTTAAAAAATTTTTGGGCAAAATTCACATAACATAAAATGCATAAATCTGAATATACTATGTGATGAGTTGACAAAACACAGCTATGTAATCCAAATCTCTATCAAGCTGTAGAACATTGCCATTACCCCAGAAAGTTCTCTCTTGCCCCTTCAAACTTGCGCTATCTAGAGGCAACCACGATTCTGATTTTTTTTAACCCTAGAATAGTTTTGCCTATTCTAGAACTTCCATATAATGGAATTATACCGTATGCATTGTTTTGTGTAAAAGGCTTCTTTAACTCAGCAAGTTTTTGATATTTATCCATGGTGCATTTATAGTAGGTTCTTCCTTTTTATTGCTGAGTAATAGTCCATTATATGAATACGTGGCCTGATTTTTTAAAATAAGCTTTATTTTGAAATAATTTTAGATTTACAGAAAAGCTGCAGAGATAGTACAGAGTCACTGCATACCTCTCACCCAGTTTACTTTATTATTAACATCTTACATTACTGTGGTACATTTGCCAAAACTAAGAAACTGACTTTGATACATTACTACTTAAACTCCAGACTTTCTTTGGATTTCACCAGTTTTTAACGTCCTCTTTCCGTTCCAGGGTCTAATCCTCAGTACCACGTTGCCTTTGGTTGTCATGTCTTCCTCAGCCAATCTCTGTAACAATTTCTGTCCTTCCTTGTTTTTCATGTCCTTGACAGTCTAGAGCAGTTATTGGCCAGATATCCAGCAAAAAGTTCCCCAATTTGAGTTTGATATTTTTCTCATGATTAGACTGGGTTTTTGGAAAGAATACCACAGAGCAACTTTAAAAGTCATTGGTAAAGGCAATGTGAGTTGTTCAGAGAAATACTGAGAATTTGGGGATGCTAAGTTTGTGGCCAGTTACTGTCGCAGTGATGGGAGAAAGTTTTTTGTGGCCAACTGCTGACTCAGTCAAGTCTAGTTCTCCCTGTGCTATTTGCCATGATGTAGCAAGAGACATTCTCTTCAACCAATTGTTAAGGAACTTGATTGCAATATTCTACATGATCCAGCAGATAGACACACACCATACTAAATGAGAATAATTTGTCTTTACCTATATCTCCTTGCCTCCATATTTTCATTTAACCTCTCATGGTTTCTAACTGTACAAATAAGCAGTTCTATATATCTTGTATGTAAATAGCTCTCTTACCCTGTGGACTCCTTCTCTTTTATTATCTATATTAAATGTGCCTTTCAAATTTCAGGGCCTTCATTTCCTACTAGTATCTTTTTTATTAGATGGAAATGTTTCAGAGATCATGCTAAAGAACAATCTTGAATGTCTAAAGTTTAATGTCCTTAACATTTCACATTACTGCTCTTGGGTTGAATTAAACAGCAAAATAGCTGTGGATATATAGTGGGGGAAAGATGAAAATTGTCTCTCCTAAGATGATTATCCTGTTTCTTAAGATAATTGAGAATAAACTTTGTTTCTGTCTCCAGATGAGTAGGCTTTTAATTTTTAAAATGAAAGAACATTTTACTTCCCTCAAAGGTGCCTCCATCCTGGTTGAGATGAGATGTGGTTTAGATATGCCTAGAGTGCTTCTGAAATCTCTCAGATTCTTGGCCTTATAGTTTCTAGTTCTGTCATTTTTCTGGTTTTCTTAGCATACTTCTTAGCAAATACTGTCAGGTTGTATTACTTTAAAGCAGTAATTGAATACATTGAATTACGAATAGAAGTATAGGTATAGTGGGTTTAGCTCAGGGGTGATAAGTCCATCCAATCAAATCATAATAGGTAATAACCATTTCTAAAACTTATTTAGCGTTTTTGGGTGTGCCAAGCACTTTCATATTCGTATGTTGTTCCTAGTGACAGTAGAGTGACTTAGATCCAGATAGGTTAGGTATGAGGAGGAGGTAAACTCCCAGGTATATTGCCCAATACATAAGGCAGTTCTCAAACATTATTTTACATATATACACAGTATATTAGCCAAGTGATAAAACCTTTTTTCTTATGTTTTTGATATGTAGTAGGATTTTACACTTTAAGCAAGGAAGAGCTTGGAATTTGGAGAGTAAACGAAGTGTTGTGGGTAGTTCCAGGCTACTAGATCATTATACATATAAAATCTTGCAGGGGCCGGCCCAGTGGCGCAGCGGTTTAGTTAGCGCTTGGCAGCCTGGGGTTCGCCGGTTCGGATCCCGGGCACCCGCCGACACACTGCTTGTCAGCCATGCTGTCATGGCGTCCCATATAAAATAGAGGAGGATGGGCACGGATGTTAGCCCAGGGCCAGTCTTCCTCAGCAAAAAGAGGAGGATTAGCAACAGATGTTAGCTCAGGGATGGTCTTCCTCACCAAAAAAAAAAAAAAAATCTTGCATACACACCAGGTTGGTGAGAGTACTTGGAAATATTTAAATTTTAGGCCACTTAAAAATTTGGGTTTTGGAGGACAAATAAAAGCAAAGATGAAATTATATGAAGCCTGGAAACCAAATATGTAGATAAAAAAACTTGATAAGATGACCATGATGTCAAGTTCTGTGAATTTTGTACTATAGCAGCTTGGAAATGCTTACTACATAAAAAAGTACTTGGAACTATGGTGTAAAACCTTTGAAAATGTCATTTTGTGTAATGTGACTTTAATGAAACACTATTAAAATTAAAACTTATTCCCACAGTTAATCTTTAAGTCAATTTAACCTGCTTGAAGCACAACCTAGCATTTTTTAACGTAGGACTATATACTACTAATTTTATTTCTTTCTTTAGGGCGAACTTTCTGACCAAGTATACAACTACCCAGAGGGCCTAGGAGAAGTGCTGTATAGAGAGCAGTTCGACTTCAACGCTGAGCCACCTTGGGAACCTAGCTGATGATAGGGGGGTTCCATCTCCTAACTTGTCCATGTGAGTATCTTCACATCTCTGGCGGGGAGTCTTGTAAAATTGAAGTAATGGAGAGTTCTTGTTGTTCAGTCTTTTTCAAAACTTGGAACTGTATTTATCCCTTAAAGTGCAGTGACCCTTAAAGCTCTTTTTAAATGTTCTAAAATAGTTTAGAGGGTTGACAATTACAAGTATACTGATTCAGTTATGTATTGTTTACCAGTGGCTGGATCACTTAAAATTTATTTTAAATACATAAGTATTATTATCCTTAAAAGTACATTACTGCAGGCTAAGTTTTAGGTAATCTATTAGTCCAGGTTTTGATATAAATTGGAGAGAGCGTTTTTTTGTTGTTTCTTTAATTTAGGATGTAGGCAGTAGTTTATCGCATCATTCAACCGTTTAACTTGCTGGATTCAACTATTTGGGCTTAATCAGAAAAAAAAATATCAAAGACATTTTTAAATAGAGCAAAAGATTCTGCTCTCCATTCCACTCACTGAAGCTATATACCCAGAGCATGGGATATGAGAGGTGAGTCTTAGTTCTTGTTTTTCTGATTTTGAGCTTCTGGCCAGATTTTTATAATACTCAGCGGGTGGAGAAAAACTAGTTGTTTTTGGAGGACTTACTGAGAGATGATATATGTATGTCTCCCAACATGTCTTTTTCCTAAGAGACTTTCAAGGACACTTTTTTTTTTTTTTTTTTTGATGTCTTAGTTTATAACACTGTGGGGTTGTACATTTTTGTTTGTCCGTCACCTTGTGGATGTAACCCTTCACCCCTTGTGCCCCTCCCCCACCCCCCTTCCCCTTGGTAACCACCAATCAGTTCTCTCTGTCCGTGTGTTCACTTATATTCCATGTATGAGTGAGTTCATGCAGTGTCTGACCTTCTCTCTCTGGCTTATTTCACTTAACATAATACCCTCTAGGTCCTTCCATGTTGTTGCAAATGGGACAATTCTGTCTTTTCTTATGGCTGAGTAGTATTCCATTGTATGTATATACCACATCTTCTTTAACCAATCATCAGTTGAGGGACACTTGGGTTGCTTCCACTTCTTGGCTATAGTGAATAATGCTGCAATGAACATAGGGGTGCATACGCCTCTTGTGATGGTGATTTCATGTCCATTGGGTAGATGCCCAAGAGTGGTATTGCTGGATCATAAGGTATTTCTATTTTTAATTTTTTGAGGACTCTCCATACTGTTTTCCATAGAGGCTGCACCAGTTTGCATTCCCACCAGCAGTGAATGAGGGTCCCCGTTTTCTCCACAACCTCTCCAGCATTTGTTGTTATTTGTCTTTGTGATTATAGCCATTCTAACCGGTGTAAGGTGATATCTCAGTGTCGTTTTGATTTGCATTTCCCTGATGATTAGTGATGTTGAACATCTTTTCATGTGTCTATTGGCCATCTGTATCTCTTCCTTGGAAAAATGTCTGTTCATATCCTCTGCCCATTTTTTGATCAGGTTGTTTGTTTTTTTGTTGCTCAGTTGTATGAGATCTTTATATATTACTGAGATTAATCCCTTGTCGGACAAACGATTTGCAAATATTTTCTCCCAGCTGGTGGGTTGTTTATTCATTTTGATCCTGGTTTCATTTGCCTTGTAGAAGCTCTTTAGTCTGATGAGGTCCCACTTGTTTATTTTTTCTTTTGTTTCCCTTGTCCGGGTAGACATGGAATCTGAAAGGATCCCTTTATGTCCAATCTCAATTACTGTACTGCCTATATTTTCTTCCAGGAGTTTTATAGTTTCAGGTCTCACTTTCAGGTCCTTGATCCATTTTGAATTGATTTTTGTATATGGCGATAGGAGATGGTCTACTTTCATTCTTTTGCATGTTGCTGTCCAATTTTCCCAGCACCATTTATTGAAGAGACTTCCCTCTCCATTGTATGTTCTTTGCTCCTTTGTCGAAGATTAGCTGTCCATAGGTGTGTGGTTTTATTTCTGGGCTTTCAATTCTGTTCCATTGATCTGTGTGTCTATTCTTGTACCAGTACCATGCTGTTTTGATTACTGTAGCTTTATAGTATATTTTGAAATCAGGGATTGTGATGCCTCCAGCTTTGTTCAAGGACACTTTTTGACTATACTTAATTTGATTTTCTATATATGGATTTGACTTAGAATTAAACCTCTGTGCAAAATATAATTCCACAGTAAACTGTTGTTTAATTTGAATTTGTGCTGCTAGATTTGTGTGGTTCATTTTTAAAATTTATTATTTATAGATTACTTACTATTGAAATTTGGGTTCTGGTGTTGAGGTTTAGATGTTTTTAAGTTGGCCAGAGACTTGGAGGGAATAACATTTGAAATTTGTAGGAAAGCTGTGAGGGTATCAATTTTAGTGTTTCTTTATCTGATCTTGTTAAACAGATTCTATCAAATAAAAATATTCACTGCATCGAATTAGAGTTTGTTAAAGCAAACTTTTTCAACACGTTTGATATTAACCTCAAATTACAATTTTAGATTTTTTTTTTTTTAAGCTAAAGAGGGGTGGGGAATTGTTATCTCTTAGATAATAGGATTTCTTGCAAGTTCTACTGACTTAGAACCCTGCCTGGAGAATTTCCCATATTGGCTTTGTCCTAGTCATGTGAATCTGAACAAATTGCTAACTTTTTAGATCACGGCTATAAAATAAAGTTTAACTGGGACACTTAGCCCTAAACTGATAATGAATTCACTTTTTCAAGTGTTTTAACCACCCTTTGTTAATGCAGTGTGGTCTTTGGAACATTATCATTAGCATCGCCTAGCACAGAAATACAGACTCTCAGCCCCACCCGGACCTGAATCAGAATCTGCATTTTAACCTATGGCTGCTTTGCATATTAAAGAGAGGCACTGTTGCCGCCATCTCAGTATCAAGTCAGTTATCTTTTAATTTTTGTTAGTCATCCGTTCTACTTCCAACATAGCTGATGTCCCCCAAGTTGGCTTGGAGATTTAAAACTTCTGGAGTGGAGTCTCGTTGACATCATAGTCATGGGTAGAGTCTAAGATGGAAATTTAAGAACAAGTTTCATGTTTTAACCAAGACCATATTAAAGGATAAAGCTTCTTTTAGATCAAGTCCCTTGTTTTAATGGAAACTTAACTCTGCATTATATTTAATATTTCTAGTGATATTTCCTGTTAAACTTGAGAAACTGATATCAGTGAGCTGGTGTGTTAATAAATGATTCTGCCAAATCAGGAAAAAGTAGTCTTTATTTAGAATAATTAAATATTGTAGAACTTGGAAAGTCCATAGTTTTCCTTTCTTTCTTGGGGTGGGGTGGATGGGCACAGATAGAATATGCTAAAGATATTTATTATGCAGATTCTGGCAGCCAGAGTGACTGACTCTTATTTATTATGTCCAGGTACAATGTATATTATGTTAAATGAAATTTTAGTACTTGATGCTTTGTTGTAAAGCTGCAGGTTCACAATCACTTATTTATGATTCTGAAATCCAAAAGTTATTAAGAAAAATTTTTTATAGCTTTCTTGATGTGACCTAAACTGATCTGGGAATAAAAACTTGACCTGAATCTGAGCTGATATGAGGCTATTTTTATCTTTACTTATCCCATTTAGTGCTAATATTCCTAAATTTTGAGGCAGAAATACTGTGATTACAAGGTGTTGACTCAGCTCCTGGAGAAGGTTACATAATATATGTAAAGTGTATGTACTATACTACCATTCTAAAATCTGAGGAATTTTGAATTCAGAAAGTTATCTGTCCCCATCTAGTCAAAGGTTTCTTGACTGGAATTAGTAAAAATGGCAAGAGAAAATTCTACATTGCAGAAATGTCCTTAGATATCAATAGCAGTTTACTGGACATTGAAATCCTGAGATTAATTTTCTGTGGAGCAACAATATTATTTGGAAAACTAGAAGTCATTAAAAGGACTTAACACACTGGCCTTCCTGCGGAAAATATTTGGCACATAGAATTGCAAAGTGTATATATAGCTGGTGAATTCTATTTGAACCGTGTTATACTCCAATAGGATTTCTCTGTAGGTAGTCTGAGCTCTAAGATTTGGCTTCAGAGTTAGGTTTTTAAATCAGTTAACCATCTGAGTTGGACATAGTTCATTTCATTAAGTATCTGGAAACTTAGGAAGTTGCTTATGTAATAAAATTTTTTCTTTGAAAACTTTACAGTGTTCATATGATGTAAAGTGTGAGCACTGTAAAAAAAATCAAGACATTTAATATCAGATAGCAAAATATCAAATATTTAAATGCCAATAACATCTCAGATTAATGAAGGGCCTCTAATTGTGGAAAAGTTTAGCATGCCTTTTAAAAAATTCCTTAGGGCTTTATGCTGGAGTACTTTTTTTCAGTGGGCTAGATTTTCAAGTTCTTTAACTATAGCTCCAATTATAATTAATAAATTAGCCTAATGGAAAATTTTTAAAGACTCCATTCCAGCAAACAAACTTCTCTTCTAACCAATTGCCTGTATTAGCAGATCTGGTGATGAAGTCAGATTGAATTAATCATTAGCATATTCCTTTTAATGTTGTGTTGTATATAAGAATAGAAAAGGGATTCAATTAATTGATTTGTTTAAATGGACTCTGAAAATTGGTTTAAAAATTTTTTTTTAAACCTGGTTTCATTAGTTGACTCTATTCGTTTAGGAACTTCATAAGAACATCAGTGTTTTAAATATTCATGTTCTGTCTCCTGATTGTTCTTCATGAATTCACTAGTGCTGTGCCCACATGTTTCACTGTTAATTGTCAGTAGAAAAGGCAGGTTTTTGACTCATTATAGAGAAAAGAAATTGTAGTTTTGGTAATTTAAAGATTCTGTGATGCAAGCAAATTCAGCATAATGTTCATTAATGGTTATTAGTACTCTTTGGCCAAAAAGATGACTAGAACTACTGTCTTGGAAATATACAGATTAGGGTCCAGTTTTTTGGGGGGTTTTTTTGTGTGAGGAAGACCAGCCCTGAGCTCACTTCCGTTGCTAATCCTCCTCTTTTTTTTGCTGAGGAAGACTGACCCTGCTAACACCCGTTGCTAATCCTCCTCTTTTTCTTTCTTTTTTTTTTTTTTGCTGAGGAAGACTGGCCCTGGGCTAACATCTGTGCTCATCTTCCTCTCCTTTTATATGGGACACCGCCACAGCATGGCTGACAGGCAGTGCGTCGGCAGGCACCCGGGATCCAAACTGGCGAACCCTGGGCTGCCAAGCGCAAACGAAACCACTGTGCCAGCCCCTAGGGTCCAGTTTTTAAAGTACGTGTATCCCCTTGGCATGCACAGAGTAGTATTTAATGGTGCCTCACTGCTTCTGTAAAGTAGCAAAAAGGTATCCCGTACAAGCACAATGTGAATAATAGCATGTTAATGGATAAAACAGGGTTTGGGGAACATGATATTCTTTATTTGGGCAAGTTTAGAAGCTTTTTTCAGGCAGGCCAAAAAGATTGGAAAGCAGTGTAGACCAATTTTTTAAAGGGGATAAAATGGTTCTTGCATTTGTTACAGAAGGTACTTGAGCCAGGAGAGTTAATAGTGACCACCAATCCGTGTGTTCATTACACTCCTTTGCCTGGTTTTATTTCAGAGTTTTTGAGTTTGGGGTTTCCTCCCCTTCCCCCCCAAAAAAAACCATTTTGAAACAGTTCTGATTAGGAGTTAATGAGATACTGTGTAAACTGTACTTTGTAAACTGTAGAATCTAGGTAAGTGGTAGGCTGCCATTCTAGGCTGGCCATTGGTCACACAAGCCTAAAGAGGCTGTTGCAAGTGAAGCACTCTCACATACGTAAGGCCTAGGAAAGAGATATTTTTGTCCTTCACCTCCGTTCCAGGGTCATCTGTGCACACTTAATCAAGCAGTTTGTCACAAGCTAGCTGAAGCAGAGATCTGGCCATCCTTTTCTCTAATCCAGTGAATAATGTGAAGAACATTATGGCATGAATAAAAAATATTTGTACATCACACTGAGTTACAAGGATTAGGCTGATGAAGTTCAGCCTGTCAAGGCCATATCTAGCCACCATGAGGTCTTAAATCCCTATAACTAACTGACTTGCAGCAGGAGCCAAGATATGAAACACTTCTAGAATGCTCTGCTGTAAACTTTTTGCCTTTTCTTCGTTATCTTATGTAAGCACAAAATTCATTTCTCTCTTCAGGATTTACTTGCTGAGGAGTTTTGTTACGTTTTATTCCTTTGCTGTCTGGCTTTGTAAACTTGTGAATTGTTCTTTATCATCTTGAGCAAAGTTATTTGGGGGTTGGAGGGGATGTGGTGGTTTGTGTTTTTCTCTTTTTACCTGCACTGTGTGGACTTGATCCTTAGAAGTTTAAAAATTTCTTATGAAAACAAGATCGTCTAGAACTGCTCTGTTCAGTACAGTAGACACTAGGCAGATGGCTATAGAAATTTAAAAAGTTAAAACTAAATAAAATGAATTCCATTCCTTAGTTGCTTGAGCCACATTTTGAGTGCTTGGGAGTTGTATGTGGCTCACTATTGTTTCGGACAGTGATAAAGAACATTTGAATCATCACAGAAAGTTGTATTGGACAGCATCAGTCTAGGATAATTGTTACTGTGAATGTGAGTAGTATTAGCCACAGTAATCTTAAAACATCTATTAATAATAAGAATCATAAGAATTACAGTCACATTCTCTTTATTTTTAGAATTGTCTAATAAAAAACTATTCCTTAACTGTAGGGGCTTTTCAGTTTTATATTTTCATTGAATTCTTGAGTTGCCTAGCATGTTCTTAGAATACAACTCCCTACTGTGACTTCATGTGCTCATGCAGACTGAATTTAATATTAGGTTTATGTTGAATATATGACTGTAGATTATTTTTTATCTGTTTATTTTTTACTGCAAGGATCCTCTGATGCCCAGTTTATAAAGAGCTCCTAAATTAAGTATAGTATCTTCTTAGCTCATCATCTAGGTTCAGCGTAATCAACATATTAGTTATATTTGGCACGACCAGAAGTAGGATGGGACATCTTAGTATGTTCAACATGGACACTAACAAAATGATCCCTAAATAAATGAACCTTAGAGAGATTTGCTATCCTAAATTCATGAAAAGCTCCTACAAGTCAATAAGGAAAAGCAAACAATACAATAGAAAAACGAGCAAAAGACTTGAAAACAATTTTTCGTTAACAGTGTAGTGGTTCCACTCCCAAGTATGTGGCCCTTGACTCTAGAGCCCAGGGCAGTGCTACTTAAACTGCCAGTCAGCAAGATAACTCTCGTACCAGAATGTAAAGTAGCATGCTGCTTGGTTCTTAACTTGTGGATCAGCTAATTTACAGACCACAGTTTGAGTAGCACTGTCCTTGGATACATAAATAATAGCAGGAAATTTTATATCATAAATAATGAATGTTTATAAATAATAAAGCAAAAAATGGGAAGTAACCCATAGGTCCAGTTTGGATAAATAAATGTGGTCTATTTATACAGTAGAATACTACACAGCAGTGAAAATTAATAGACTCAGTCACATCTATCTGCATGGAGGAAATGAAATTATAAAGCTGAGCAAAAGCAGTCATGGTAGAACAACAACAGTGATTCCATTTATAGTTCAAAACCAGTGTAAAGCCAATGTTTTAGGGGCACAAAGAAGAATAAAATCATTAAATAACAAAGGAATGATGATTAGAAAAGTCTGAATATGCTTATTCTAGGGGAGATGCAACCAATGCCACCTGGGAAAGATGTGTAGGGACTTCTAAGATGTTCAGGCTATTTTTTAAACCTGGTGTTTGCTGTAATTGTATTGCACACATTAATATATTAAAAATAAGTTTTCCTCTTGGAGAGGTGGCAGTGAGATCTGCGCTCAGGTAAACTAAAAAAATAGTAATTAAGTGCATTTGTTTAAAGGGTTATTTCCTATGCTGCACCAGGAATGCTAGAAAGCTTGAAATTAATATGGTTATATATTTCCTGTTCATGTTGCATTACAATTGTTATCTTTAATGTTACCACATCTTCATTACCAAAAGGGATTTAAGTATTTTACTTGTGTGCAAATGCACACATATTTCCCCCAGAAAAAAAATTGTCTTCACATCAAATAGTCAAGACACATTTTTTAAGGGAGCCTGATCTTGTCAATTCCACATGCAAAAGTATGTTACTATGAAAATCCTGTATTTCCATTCTCTCATTAAGATACATTTCAGAATTTATTGTGAGATGTTTCATTGGGCAACTTTTACACAGGCACTCTAAACCTAGCCTGTTGGGCTCATTTAGGGTTTTTTTTCCTCCTCCCTTTAGTATATTTCCTATTCATTCTTGTTCTTGTCTGTCTTTTTCTTCAGCAGTCACCTTTAGTGTTCTTCCTCTAGGGTTACTCAGGTTTTTGTTTTGTTTTTTTCCAACCTTATCACCTGAAAAATAAGTTTAAGGGTGTTTATTGCCGTTACTGGCTTTCCTCTTACTGTCAATTGAAGCAACCCCTGCCCTGATTATCCTGAGTACTCAGTGTAGGTTATTGTTATTATCCATCACTTATTTTTGGTACAATATGGCAACAGTTTATATGGTCTTATGATCATTATACAATTTGTTGCAACTTCCTACTTACCAGTTCCAGTATGTAGTTTCCTGGAAGTACTATTTTTTAGTGGTTCAAACCTGCTCCAGGCCTCACATCTGTAGTACCACAGTCATCTTGTAGAAACATCTTCTAATGCTCTTCTGGCCAATTGTTTCTAAAGGTTTCTATATGGTAAGTAACATTTTTCTATTGGAGGTAGAATGCAGAGGTGACTTTGCCAGCATTTTGTCTATTTTTAAAGCTTTGAGCTGAGTGCTAAGGCATCAAATGGCTATGTAAAAAAAAAAATAAAGGTAGAAATGCCCTTAGGCCTCTTCAGAGTAATAATAGTAGTGTAAATTTCAAAATATTTCAAGTTCTCTTTTTTAATAAATAGAAATCCTTTTAGAAAAGTGGTTGATGTATTAAGGTTGGGTTTCCTGCTTAGATGTCTCTGAAACAGTACTCAACCTTTCAGCTCTCCCTGTTCTACTTCCAGGGAGGTCTTCACTTCAGAAATCCAAGACTCATATTCATCCAGCTTGGTGTCAAGTGGGCTGTTGCTGCCAGAATTATCTTGTGATTATTTGAAAGATGTATCAGTTTCTTCTGAAGTACAATCAACTGTAGAAGCCTTTGTAGCAGGTGTGTAACAAGGCAAGTGCCCAGCTGCTGCAGCCACTCCTCGTGGAGCTACTGTCTTGATGAACATGAGGACTCATCGGCCTCATGAAAGGCTCCAGGGAGCGGCATAAAGTTCTTTGGAGCCTTTTGTTTCTTTGGCAGCTCTTCATGAAAAATGTATTATCAAAAAACACCAATATGAAGGTGTACATAAGGAATGTTAAACATTTTTTTTCTTCCCAGCTTTGATGTCCAAGAGGAAATTACTTATTATAAAAATAGTATTGATTATGACATTTGTGTTAGTGTAAAATAAGCTGAGCTTTCTTTCACCATATATTAAGGTGTTTGGTTGTGAAAATAGCTTAACAGCTCTTGTGAGTAGAGAACATTTCCTAGTATTGATAAAAATAAACTTCAGAGTTTTGTTAAAAATAAATTTACTCTTAAGTTTTAAAGCATTTTGAAGAGAACCAAAGATTTACAAAGGGTAGGTTTTCTTTTGAGTTTAATGTAAATAATTCAAATGTCCAGCAGCACCAGACTATAGTATATAGTGGTCCATAATGTGTTGGAGCCAGTAAATCAGTCCTTTTTCTGATATATAAGCCATAAAAAAATGGTGCAGCGTCTGTTGGGAATTATGCCCAGGATTGGAGCATTGGGGGGAAGTTTGGCATCACCTGGGTTTGAGTCTGCATTCTTAACCGAGAGGTTCCTGGAAACTTCCTGTGGTGTTTACAAGTGAGGTGGATCTGGAATACAGTATAAACTATGCTCACCTCCAACACATGCATACTTATTTTCATTCTGGCTCCCTAGAATATGCTGTGTGTCATAGATTTTTGGTTTAACATATCATCACCAAGTAATGGTGGTGGTTGTAAAGAGGTTTTAAATGCCTCTTGAAAACATTTGAGGCAAATATTTCTTGAGTGCTATAAATAAAGCAGAAATAGAACATAAACCTTTCCTTTAGCAACAGTGGAGCTTTTAAAGTATTTTTGCTAACATGTTAAGAAAATTGCAAGCAAAGACCTCCTGGAGGTATGATTATGAACTGCTTTTTAGGACTTCTTTAGTGAGATTGGGGTATTTTGGAATATTGGGGATAGGAAAGACTCAATCAGGATCAGCCTACCCTTAGCCACCTACTTAAGTTTCTTTAATTGTTAGAAATACTGAGCTTCCAAATGACATTTCATTTGAACAAAAGGTTTGTTGGCTCAAGATGTGCTAGGAAGCTTCTCTCCTGAAGATCTTGGTGTTTTGCAGATTCTTTTGAAGAATTAGTTTTTCCTGGGCATAGCTTTTACTCTTAACTGACAGTTGAGCCTTACATTTACCTGTGGGTCACTTGTATATCAAGGTTTTGGGGCTCCTTTTAAGAATGTGAAAGATGAACCATCTTTTTCAACACACTTCCAAGGAGTTCATTGCTGTCACCACCACCCCTAAGTTTAAGAACTCCCCCTTCTTAGAATTGTGGAGTCCTTGTCCATCTGTTTCTGAGTACCTACTCTGGGCTATGAATTATGGGAATCTCAAAACCTTCAGGGAGCATCTAAGAAGATAAACCGAGATTGAGCTCAGTTATCTCCACATTCACCATCTTCTATGTATAGACTTTATTAGTATTGGTTTCAATCAACTGTTTTATTGCAGTGCTCAGTATAATTAAGGAAATCAAATAATATTACACGTTTACATCTGTTTTAGTGATGTCCAGTGTGTTCGTCCCTTAATCCTTGTTGTCAAGTACTACCAGTTGAGCAAATGAATTTTATTTTTCTATCAGTCTTTTTGTGAGTCAGCTAGGCATTGGGAAGCTAACCCTGTGGTTACTTCTGAAGTGAGATTTCTATTTCAGTGATGATAATAAAGCCACTCCCCAAGCCATTGTATCTTTCCTTTAGAGCAGGGAGTGCTTTTGATATTTTTATTCCTTTTGGTGGTAGTATTATTTTTCAGCTGTTTTAGTTTGGCCCTCAGTTAACATTTAAAATTATTTCACTTCTGCAAGTCTAATCTATAGTGACAAAAGCAGATCACTGGTTGCCTGAGGGGGAGTTAGGGATTTACTGTAAAAAGGACATGAGGGAATTTATCTTGATGGTAGTGGTGGTTATACAGGTGTATACATTTGTCAAAATGGGTGCACATTATAGTCATGTGTTGGTTAATGGTGGGGATAGGTTCTGAGAAATTCGTTAGGGGATTTCGTCATTGTGTGAACATCATAGAATGTACTAAAGGAGAACAAAATTTGCCACCTCAAAATTTATCTCTTTAACATGAGGATTATCTTAGGCTGATTATTTTTAAGAAACAAAACTCAAAGTTTTTTGTTACCTCCCCATTAACTGCCTAAAAGAATTCAGATTAAAAAAAACCTGTTTCAGGAAGTGAGCTGTCACCTTAGCATAACATGAACTAGGTGGTACATAGGGAGGAAACTAGAAAAGCCTTTTTGTTGTGCTCCCCTCTCTGTTCTTCTGTTTCTCTGTGGCCAAACACTTGTTTTCCAGATGTTTACTTCTTTTCTCTTGCCTGTGAATTAGATTCCTTCCATTTGAAGTTCCTGGCTCTCTCCACCACCACCATCTTCTTTTGTCTTTAGTGAGGATGGTATTTAGGGTGAGGGTATTGGCCATTTTGGCATGTTACTCTGGTTTTCCTGGGTTTCTCCAGTGTACACGTTATTAAACTTTTGTTTTTCTCCTGTTACTCTGTCTCATGTCACTTTAGTTTTTAGACCAGCCAGAAGAACTTGGAAGGGTAAAGGAAAGTTTCCTCTCCTACAGTACTTATACAAACCTCGATGGTATAGGCTTAATGGGACCACCATCGTATATGCGGTGTGTCATTGACTGAAAAGTTGTGCAGCACGTGATTGTATTGCATGTAAACTGTTGATAAGGTGGATGAAAAAGAGAAATTTCAAATTGGGGGTTTACCTGAATTAGACAAAAAATACCGAAAGAACAGCAAGGTTGAAATGTAGAAAATAGTCATATGAAGAAAGGTTAAAAGGCCATGAATAGGCATGATAGGATTCTTTTTTAATTTAACAGAATAAACTTGAGATTATTAACAGTTGTGGGAATTTGTATGTCTGAGAAATGGTTGGCTGATTATTGGGATTCGATAAAGCTCTATCAAAGAGACTTAAGAGTTGTGTTGGATTTTTGGGAAAGGAATCCTGTGTTTTGTAAAAATGGGGTGTTGGGAAGATAGGTGTTTCCTTTCATATTAAACATAATTTGGTCATCAGCATCTCTAGAGCTAGCCTAATTAGTTCTTTGCCTCAGTGTCTTCAACTGTAAAATGGGAATAATACCATCATTGTGCTTATAGGGATTAAAAGTGAATATTGTATAGATAAAGAACTTAGAGGAGTGCCCAGCACACAGGTATAAAAAAATGTTTGCTTTTAGATTTGAGCTAGTTTAGTAGGCAATGACAGTTGAACCTATAGATTATGTAGTTTGAAAATAGTTGGGAAAAATATTCTTATCCCTATGACCATACTACTCTATAAAAAGCTCTGAAGAGTGTGGGCATTCGACAGGTAAGACTGGATCAGATGGGCCTGATGTTTTGTAAGTACTGAGGATCATGTTAGAGGAAAATTACCCTTGCTGTAAGCACTATAGGTGTAGGAAATTGAAATTCATCTTGTCCTGACTTTAAAAGCTAGACTTTTTGCATTTGTTATCAGTTGCCTGTGGTGGTCCATTATTGATAACCCAAGGTTCCAAGTAAATACTATGTATATATATAGTGGAATATATTTAGGAGTCTCATGAACTGAAATATTAGGCTAAAGATCTTGATTAAACTTTTGTGTGTGTGTGAGAGGAAGATTGGCCCTGAGCTGACATCTGTGCCCATCTTCCTCTATTTTTTGTGTGTGGGTTGCCATCACAGCATGATGAGCAGTGTAGGTCTGTGCCTGGGATCTGAACTCAAGAACCCAGGCCACTGAAGCAGAGTGCACCAAACTTAACTACTATGCTGCTGAGCTGGCCCCTTGGTTAAATATTCTTTATTATTAATAGAATAAATGAAAGCTGTATTGCCAAAAAAGATTTGTGATGCTAAACTTAACAGGAAGTTCCTACCATACTTTCTTACACTTAGCTTTGCATTGATCTTTTTGAATAGGAGCCTTTATCTTTTTCTCTTTGCCTTAGTGCATAGTTGAATATCCTCCTAAAATTGATGTTCCAGCTGGAGTTACATTGCTTAAAATAAATATGTATCCTCAAGCCTAAAATGTCTACTTTCTGGGCACAGATTTACATCAGTCCTGGTATAACAACCTTTAGAGAATGTCCAGGCTACAATTTGAATTTACTGCAAAAGTATTAGGTCTCATGCAGATATGCCTAAGTTAACTCTTGGTAAAATAAAAATATTCTCAACATTTCAGTTTCTGCCATTGCATGAAAGATTTGAACTGAACTGAATGTAGGTGACTTCTTAGAAATGAAGCTGGTAGTGTTTTAAAAGTTAAAACTTAAGTATTGTTTGTATTTCATGAAGTCTGACTAATAGTACAGATTATGGATGAGTTTCTTTTGGTGGAACCAAAAAGCTGGCGCTTTGGGAACCATAGAAATGGAGTGTACTTTTTGGATGAGGGCCATCACCCTAGGCGAACTCTAGCATAGAGCAGGGAGAGGGAAAAGGAAAGGAGGAATCAAGGACACGGGAAGGGCAGTGCAGGTTTTAAGATAAGGTTGCCGAGAGCTGGTCTGTGCTCGTCATTAATGTGGCAACCAGAAATCAGTACCAGACAGTGAGTAGTATCCTGTCTTGTTTTGTGTTAAAAGAAATCTTTGCCTAAAGTAACCTAAGGACCAGTGAATTCAGCAAAGAAGATAAACCTTTATGTCAGTATGTGCTGCCCCAGAGGAGAATGTGTAACATAGTAAAGGTTTATTTAATTGATTGGGGGAGGAGTTGGATTTAGTCTGATGCCTTTTTAAAAATCAGAATTCTTAGTAAATGGTTTAGGATGCATAAGTACCTAGCTTATGTCTAGTTTCAAATTAGGATGGCATTTTTGTGTTTCTAGCAATTGGCAACTTAATTTTAGCTCTATTCTCAGCCAACACTTAAACAAGTGTTTTTATTTATATGTGCTCTCTCTCTCTCTATATATATTTTTTTTCTTTTTTACAACATCTTTTTGAGGAAGTAGTCAAGATAGTTAACTGAAGTTGATCTAGGATCGAACAGGTATTAAATGACATAGTCGGGACCAGGTCTTCCGATTTCTGATCCAGTAACATTTTCACCAAATTAGCTCACCTCATAGGAGACTTACATTGTTAACTTAATGTAACTAGTACCATTTTAGCTTGAGGTGAGACCTAGCCAGTCTGTATCAAAGCTACAAATTGTTCCCTAAAATCACCCTCCATCTACACCCATTTCTATTACTTAGCTTTCACCTATTTCACAGTTTTATTTAGAAGTTTCTGCAATTACCTGGTAGCATGCTATGTTATGTGGTCGGCAGTGTATTGAAGGTCAGACTACTATTTTAATTTCTTGGCTGCAGATAATTATTTCACTAGCTTTCTTTAGTTAAAATGAGTAAAATTGTATATGTTATGGAAGAACCACAAAACAAGAGGAATAATACAGACCGGGTCTGCAGCTCTATGTCCATAAGGTGACCATATTGACTTGTAATAAATTGTGCACGTACATTGATTACTTTCTCAAGAATTTATGTCCTTTTGAGCTTGTTTGTTTAAATGTATAAAGTATACGTTTATTCACTGCAAAATGGGCACTAAAGGATATTAGTGATCCAGTGTTTCTGAAAGTGTTGTGGTAGATTCCTCACTAAATTAGGCACTTAGCACACTTTCATTGACAACTCATACATTAAGTTCAACTAGTGAAATAATACAGACTTTGAAATAACTTCTATTTTGACAGTTTGTTGCATATTCTAAGGACCCAGACATAAGGCTTGGTGGCCCGTCTCTTGTTTTTCCTGGTTTATGACTTTCGGCTTTGTGGAATACGGCTGAGATGAAAGGATTTATTGACGATGCAAACTACTCCGTTGGCCTGTTGGATGAAGGAACAAACCTTGGAAATGTCATTGATAACTATGTTTATGAACATACACTGGTAAGTGTGCCATCTCACGTTTCTCAAATACAGTATTAATTTCTGAATTCTGAAATATCAGTGGTTTATTGTTATTTCCAAGATGTTAAAATTCTTTGTTCAGATGTTAACTTTTCTGGGTTGCCTTGACAAACCCCCATTTCCTCCTGTATAGTTATGAGGTTTTCTTTCTAGCCCACGTTTAAAACAATAACAACAAAACTTACTGACAGTCCTTTCTCTGTTGTGTCTTGTAGCACCTGGCTCTTGCATATTCTATTTTCTTCATATGTTGCCGGCTATCCTCCTTTCAGTACATGGCTTCTTACTCATTTTTCTCAACTGTGTGTTTTAATAGAATTTAATCTGTATTTCAGATAGTTTTGCTTGTGTATGTTGACTGAGAATTTAATTTATACTGAATGCTTTACTCTCCACTGCCTAGTGTCAACTCACATAGAATCATATTCACTGCTACTTTAAGATCCTTTATTTTTGTTTGGTACTTAGTGGTAGAATTTTTTTTGTTTATTGCCTTACTGATAGAATTTGTTTCTTTGTTGGAGCTAATTTCCCACATTCCCCAAATTTGTTGAAAAATTGTTTTCATGTTGCTGGTGTTCAGTAATTGGATACCAAAAAAAACCTCTCTCCTTCTCTTGATCTTTACTAACATGCCCAAGTCTCGCCACACCCCAGCAAAATCCCTTTATTTCTCTCTTCTGCTGTCAAAATTCTCAGGGGAAAAAAAGTGACACTTGTCATACTATTCAAATCAGTTCTACAGCCAAGCCATTCTAGAGTTAATTCTCTCATGTCACTAGGAACCTCCTAGTGGAAGTATTGTGACCTTTCCCTTAGTCACTTTCACAGCACTCTTACTGGGTCAGATATGATCTTTGAAATACTCCTTTCATTCATTCTTGACCCACAATCTAAGTTATCCCACATTTAGTAACATTTAGTGAGGGGTTAGCCCCTCAATCCTATTCTTGCCTAGCAGTCTCATCTAATTTTATGGCTCAAGGGTGATTATGACTTGAACACCTTTTTTTCTCTTTTAATCCCAGTTCTCTTGCTGGTATCCATAATTGCCTTCGTTTTTCACTTTAAAATTAAAATTTCTTCAGAACATTAGGGATGGCATGTCTTGTAAGGATGGAATAACTTCAGTACAACTGTCTTATATCTGCCACGCATAACCCATAATTTCCAATCTTGTCTATTTCCTGGTCAGTATGTTCTAATAATATACATTTTCAAATAATGTGGATTACGGAGTAGAAAACAGTAATATTGTCTTCATGGCTTTTCAAACAATATTTGGATGTTGTATATTCTAAATAAGATTATTTGTCTGCCTTCTAAAGTTGAGTAATATATGCGCTGGCTGACATGTACAGTCATCTGTCTACCTCTAGAGTAGCCACAACTTTAAAATCATTACAGATCTCTCCCAGATCCCTAATTAAAATCAGTTTTCTTACTTTTAAAGGCAGAATATTCTTACTCAGGTTTATCTGGTATACTTCTGTATTTTTTTTTTTCCT
Organism: Tapirus indicus; assembly: GCA_031878705.1. Classification (NCBI taxonomy): domain Eukaryota; kingdom Metazoa; phylum Chordata; class Mammalia; order Perissodactyla; family Tapiridae; genus Tapirus; species Tapirus indicus. The sequence goes on from CM062935.1 coordinate 35,260,148, forward strand.
GAGGAAGATTGGCCCCGGGCTAACATCCATTCCCATCTTCCTCCACTTTATATGTGGGATGCCTGCCACAGCATGGCTTGATGAGTGGTTCGTAGGTCCACGCCCGGGATCTGAACCCTGGGCCGCCAAAGCAGAGTGTGTGAACTTAACCACTATGCCACCAGCCAGGCCCCTGTATTTTTAAATTTGATTTTGCCATCTTTGCACACAAACCACCAACTTTGTCTCGTTAAAAATGGGTTCCAAGTGTTAGTTGCTTTCTTGTTTTACCATCTTGTCTTTAGATCTAATTTGTGAAGAAGATATACAGCTTGTTTTGTTTAGCATTCCTGATTCTACTCACTGTATTAGAAAATTAGATCTTGAACTGCCAGAATGGGCCTGTTTTTTAAACAGTAGGGGAAAGCATGGAAGGAAACAGGTGGTCTCCTTCCTCTCAACTCCCAAAAAGTAAAATTGAGGCAGTTTTGAAATAGAAAGTCACTGTAATTAATGTTATTTAAAAAAAAAAAAAAATCAAAGTAGAAAATATTTTATATGCCAGCGTAGCACAGCAAAAATTCAAGTTTAAAAAGAAAGAACAAATGTGTTTAGATTCCTCTTTTGTTGTTTGCTTGATCTAGCTTAATTATCTTAACAATCCTTAAATGTAGTAGTGCATGTAAATGTATATCTTGGCCTCATTTGTGGAGGAAAAAGGGAGTTGTTTTCTACCATGATACTCTATTTTCAGTAGTTCTTCATGTTTCTCTCTCTTTCATAACCATAATAGACAGGGAAAAATGCATTTTTTGTGGGAGATCTTGGAAAGATTGTGAAGAAACACAGTCAGTGGCAGAATATAGTGGCTCAGATAAAGCCATTCTACACGGTAAAGTGCAACTCCACTCCAGCTGTACTTGAGATTTTGGCAGCCCTTGGAACTGGATTTGCTTGTTCCAGTAAAGTAAGTGTTTTTCATTCTTTTGTCACTAAACTGCAACATTTGAAAATTCACTTTAACTTTTGGTTACCCACAGCAGTAGGAGAAAAAGTGCAAGGAAGTTGACTTTTGGATGGGTTTTTAAACTCCTGTTTAAATTTGCCGTCTAATATTGGAAATTTACAAACTTTTCAAGTGTACCAATGAAAGGAAAGTTTCAGTGAGATGAGACTCTTTGAAAAGCTTTCTTTATCTTTAATGAAAAACTTTTATTCTTCATTCTTAGGCTAGAGCTAGCTAGACCAAGTTACTTCTGATGACAGCAAAATAATATTCTAAACAGATTTCTCTAATGGTAATTATACCTTTTTAAAGGTTTTTAACAGAGTAGTGTAGTTAAGCATTGCCAGAATATGAACTGTGACGTTATATAATCCTAATTTAACCTCATATAATTTGAATTTAACCAAAAAAGTATGAGAGTAGTAATAGAAATTTTGCCTTTTAGATGACACTTTAAAATCTATTTTTACAGACTGAAATGGCTTTAGTGCGAGAATTGGGTGTATCTCCAGAAAACATCATTTACATAAGTCCTTGCAAACAAGTGTCTCAGATAAAGTATGCAGCAAAAGTTGGAGTGAATATCATGACATGTGACAATGAAGTCGAATTGAGGAAAATCGCACGTAATCACCCAAATGCCAAGTAAGTGTAAAACTTAAGTACATGGGATTATTACCTAATTGCTTTAGGATTTGGGTTTGTCTTTAGCCTGGGAAAAAAGGTGCATTTATGTAGAGCAGTGATGTGTATTTTAATTATTTTAAGTTCCTATATGGAAAATGCTAGTAGCATTTTATTGGCTGCCTACTTCTGATTCTTTCATTCAAGGAAGAACATTTGGTTAGTGGGATAATCAAATTAGGGTCACAGCCATATTATAATTACTTTAAGCCTATTGGCTGTTTGTCATGTTGGGAACAGGATGTGTTTTGGTCAACTTTTTTCCTGGTTAGCTGAAGCCTTAATCTGCCCTTGACTGTAGTTCTTGAATGCTCGTCCTTAGTGACAGTGTCTTAGGAGCCTAGACTGTAGATTTGAGGGGTTTCTTTGTTAAGGCCCACACTTCTTTGAATGGAAAATTTAATTTTTTTGTTACTTGCACCTGCATGCATCCCAAGATTTTTTTTTTTTTTTTAAGTTTAATTCTGCCTCAAAATGTTTTACTTTTAAAAAGTAATGTTGTCATGAACTGGTATGTCAAGAGGACTTTAGAATATGCTAAAAGTATATTGTATTAATACAAAATTGTTTGCTTACTTTTAATTATTGTGTATGTTATGTGTTACTGAAAATATGTATCATATCCGTATTTTCCTTGTATATCTATAATTTTCTTAGTGACTTTAATGGTATTCTTAGGAAGATACCCTCACAGGATTGATTACCCTGAAAACCTTGGTTTGGATAAAGGCATTTTCCGGGAAAATTCTAGGGAACCACTTGTCTCTCTAAAAAAGCTTCTATTTCACCTTCTGAAGACAAGCCCTGATTTGGAGTGTTTACTGTATTAAATTGTAAACTGAAGAGTACATTCTTGGTAGAGTTGATTCTACCCATACGTTGAATAATTTTGCTTTTATCAGATTTGCCCTCTCTGATCATCAGTCGTTTATCAGGATTTCTTAGGAAAATGGCTTTACAAACAGCATTTGCATATTTGTAGTTTTAAGTGGTTTGTAATTACTTCTTGTTCATTTTGTCTTGCTTATTATGGTTTGGAAGGAATTACCAAATAGATTTGAATCAGTAGTCTAAAAGGCTGCTGGTTAGACACATAAAATAACTCAGATTCCCAATTTTTTGTTAGAAGTAAGAGATTAATAGGAGGAATTTTCAGAATAAGTGGTGGAAGGTTAGTTAGCTACAACAGTTTAGGAAATTTAAAACATTTAAAGCCTGATTATTTTCTTTGAAAGACAATGATGGCATTGCCTTTCAATTTAGTCTTTTTATGTGGGTTTATGGATTGATGGACTTCATTTGAAAGTAATGTCGTCTTTCATTACAGAGCCCAATCGACTCTTGCCGCTACAACAGAGTCTTAACTTTCTGCATTTTCCAAATTCCCATCCTTGTAAGCTTCATTTAGGCCCTAATTGCTAGTTTTTTCTCTGTGCAGGATTGTTTTTCATTAGGTTCACTTGACTCATCCGTCGCTGGATTTGGGAGCACTGGCAACATAATCAACACACTTCCTACAATCTTCAGGCTTCACATGTGCTGATGATGATGTAAACCAACTCTGCCCCAATCATCTTCCCCTTCTCTTAGGGTCTTACTACATATTGCAACAGAAGATAATATTGGAGGTGAAGAGGGTAACATGAAGTTTGGCACTACCCTGAAGAACTGTAGGCATCTCTTGGAATGTGCTAAGGAACTTGATGTCCAAATTATTGGGGTTAAGTGAGTATCTGTTTTAAGCTTCATTTTATGGTGATGCTCTGTTCTTCTCATTCTCGATTTAAGGTTTCATTTACATAAACTCTATTAGGTTCAGTGTTCAGTTTTTCTTCTTTGGGAAAAACAACTAAATATGCTTTATCCTTCATACTATTTTGAACCTATACCTCCCCCTCCACCAAAAAAGAGAGAAAATAGTAAATAATAATTAATGGTAGTAATTTAAATCACCTCCTTTTAAATTGAGTGGAGGGGATCTACTAGATTTCTAATGAAAACCAAAATGGCATTCAATTTCCAAAGTTGTTGTAGGTGCCATTTCATTTTTTCTTTTTCCCATCCTAAGACTTTTCCCTCTCTCAGGGGCACTTAGAATAAATCAGTAGACTTTGTTTTACCCTCTTGATTTTATATGTGAGGAAACTGAGACCCAAAGAGATTCAGTGATTTGAGGGTAGTCTCAGAACTGTGATCTGAGTCAAACTCTGGAGCACAAAGCTCCAAATTTTGAGTTGCCAGTCCACTGCTAGTTTCATTACAGTACAAGATCTTGCTTTTTAAATAGTTCATAAAGATAGATAAAGAATCACTACTGTTAAATAAATTCTACCTTAATGGACAATATTGACATATATTTGAGAGTTTTCATATTCCAACTAAATTTTTTTTTAAGTTAACGTACAGGAAAATGGACAGATTTTTTAGGTGTATACTGTGAATTTTAATAGATTTGTGTAACCACTGCCACAATCATGGTACACAAATTTAATATTTCAATTAAATTTAAGTGTTTAGTTCTGAATCTTTGATAAGTATCTCTAATAAGCAAAGAACTAACAAGTATCAGTACTACTCAGCTGAATTAATGTTCATCACAATAGACACATTTTTATATTTGGTCAGATAAAATTGTACATTCAAATTGAAGATTTTATGACCCTTGCTACTTTATTTACCCTATATATGTAAAAGCATGCCCCTGTCTGATAGCTGTGAAGCATGACTGATAACTCATTGTTAAAAATTGTTTATAAAATTAACAGAATTTTCCAAATGTTGCCTTTTCTAAAAGGCTGGTATTGTAACTGGGATAGTTAAAGGCTAGTGTTTCTAATACTTTAAATATTCGGTAAGGTTAATGTGAATGCTTATTGTGTCAAAATGGTGAATTGAGAATTAAAAGGCATTATAGGAAGGGCCTCTGAAACTTGCTGCTTTAATTTTATTACTCTATTTCTTTCAGATTTCATGTTTCAAGTGCTTGCAAAGAATCTCAAGCATATGTACATGCTCTGTCTGATGCTCGATGTGTGTTTGACATGGCTGTAAGTTTCTCCCTTATATTATTTTGATATTTTAAGCCACGATGTTATTTAAGATGCATTGTTTTTCTATCTCTGAAGTATTCCTGTTATACTTACGATACACACTTTGTAAGCAGAGTTCTATACAGTTACATTTTTTAAGTGGGTAGAAGAATGAAATAGTAGTTTACTTTCATATGTCTAAAGACAGTACAGGGGCCGGCCTGGTGGTGCAGCAGTTTAGTTCACGCTTGGCAGCCCGGGTTCTCGGGTTCGGATCCCGGGCGCCTGCTGACGCACTGCTTGTCAGCCATGCTGTGGTGGTGTCCCATATAAAGTAGAGGAAGATGGGCATGGATGTTAGCCCAGGAGTAGTCTTCCTCAGCAAAAGGAGGAGGATTGCAACGGATGTTAGCTCAGGGCTGGTTGTCTTCACAAAAATAAATAAATAAAGACAGTACAGATGTCATCAGGAAGACAATATACATAACATTAAATTAATTCGCTTCTGTTAGTAGAAACCAAAACCTTACTGTACTAAAGGTTAGAACAGATATTATTTAGGGGGTTTTTGAAATGTCCTTATATCATTACAGTTTGGAAACGCATTTAAAATATTTTTTAGGGAGAATTTGGCTTCACAATGAACATGTTAGACATTGGTGGAGGCTTCACAGGAACTGAATTTCAGTTGGAAGAGGTAAGCTTTGTTCAGTGGATGGACATACTGGAATAATCTCTCATTCTTTGCTACTAAAGTGGTAGATGTGTAGACTAGAGTTTTTACAATGACAGGAACTATAGCCTGTAACATCTGTTTAAAATTTAATTCTAAGAAAATAATAGGCAATGAGAAGACCTAACTAACTTGGAAAAGTTTGATAAAATTCTTTGAACTCTATAGCATAACTTTATCACAAAAAAACTTATATTTCAGTTGTGTTTCTGCTCTTATGGAGTACTTAATGGCACGAATGAATTCAATCACCAATAGGTATTTGCCATTGAAGTTACAAATTTTTTTAAATTAATACCATTCTCATAGTTACAAAATAAACTTTGGTGATTTGAAGGCCTGCTTAATTGCTTGAAGATAATTGCCAAAAAGCTAAGCTTCATGGTCTATAATTGAAACTACTTAATTTTCCTAGAAAACTTGAAAGCTATATTAATCTCTTAATATTGTGAATTATCTAATCCAATATTGAAACCATAATGTGGGATTTAAAATCTATAGGTTAATCATGTTATCAGCCCTTTGTTGGATGTCTACTTTCCTGAAGGATCTGGCATTAAGATAATTTCAGAACCTGGAAGCTACTATGTGTCTTCTGCATTTACACTCGCAGTTAATATCATTGCAAAGAAAGTTGTTGAAAATGATAAATTTTCCTCTGGAGGTAAGTTACAAAGTTTATAGTTTTGTTTCTGTTAGTAGATAATTCTAATTAGTTTGAAGATGAATTTATCAGATACCATTCAAGTGTAAATATACCGTAGGACATTTTATGGATTATAAAGTTGTGGATGGTCTTCAGTCATCTGTAGGCAGCTAGGGTGCTTTTCAAAATGCCCTAGCCAAGGTGTCACTCCATAAGACTGTGAATCCAACTCTTGGTGCTGATGTTTAGATACGCGTATCTTAGATAAACTTCCCCCAGGTGATTCTCATCCCTTGTTAAGAACTAGTGTTTTATTGTGTCTCTGTCACATTCCTTTTAGTCAGGTGGGTCACAGGGAGAATCTGCCCTATACTTCCTTACAAGGGCCAACAGAGTCCTTTTAACCCATCTCTAATCAGACCAACAAAAAGGCACTAGATAGTCTGTCTTGCCAACAAGAATCACTTTAAAAATGTCTGGGAAGTACTGTTCTAGTTTAAGGAGACTTATTCCTATAGTTTTTTCCTTAAATGAGCAAGAGTAGCGAGAGGTTTTTTTCTTCTAATTTCTTAAACTTGAAGAGCTACAAGAAGAATACAAGGAACCTCCGTATACTCATTACACAGATTCACTGTTTTCATTTCGCCCCAATTGCTTATCAGTCTATGTATGCATAAGCATATTTTTTTAACATTGTGAGAACAGATTGAGATACTATACCCTAAATTATATTTTCTTAAAACAAGGATATAATGATATTATAAAAATCAGATGATTTAATACTGATATAATACTGTCACCTGCAGCTCATAGGAAAATTATCATTTTTCCCAGTATTGTCCTTTATAAAAGCTTTTTGTTTTTTCTTAGTTAGAATCCATTCCACTGCTGCACATTTCATTTAATTGTCATGTGTCTTTTAATCTACAAAAAGTTCCTCAGCATTGCTTTGTATTTCTTTGACATTTTTGAAGAGTAGAGGTTTTGTAGAATGTGTGTCAGTTTGGGTTTGTCTGATACTGCCTCAGGTAGTGCATTTTTGGCATGAAATGATACCCTCTTCTTCTCTGCGTCATATTAGGAGTCAGTCTGTTCTAATATTTTGATCACTTGGTTAATATGGTGTCAGGTTTCTCCATTATGAAGTAGAAAGATAATTTAAAACCATGTAAATAACCTTTCTCTCATAGCATCTCTTGATGAATTTCTGACTCCATTCTTCAATCTAAAGAATAGCTTTCCCTTCTCTCCTATTTTTTATATTAATTTAGACTCCTAGATACTTACTCAATAGATTATATAAACTATTACTTTTTATTATTTACTGTCCCAAATTTGGGTCCTTTTGACATTTTGCCATTATTCCCTGAGCACTTCTTTACTTTCTGGTGCAGCAAGATGTTCCAGGCTCATCTTATGCTTTTCCTGGAATCAGGCATTATCCAAAGAGCTCTGTTTCATTTTAATGGAGAGTGGTGTTTTAAAAACCAAGAAATGAGTATTGGTTGTGCTCACTATTAACATTGCTTCCAGATTTTCTCACTGAATAGGACTCGGAAATGTGTGTGTGTGTATGGATACACACACATATCTATACATCAAAAGGTGTAAGCGCAGTATACCACTGGGTGTGTTCTGTTTTTCTCCCTTTCTATATCGTAACTCCCTTTAGCAACATGTGAAACTTAACTCCCATTATCCTCAGTGTGTGTGTATCCATATATATACACACACACTTGCTTAAACCTAGAATACACAGAAGGTGTTTCCACAATAGCTAACACATACCACTGCAAAAAATCAAACCATTTAACTAGAGTTCAGTGTTTAGGGTTTTTTTTTTTACATAAATTTATATACAGTGAGCACAATCTTGGATGAGTTAATGAGGGCATACACCTACATCCCTTATCAAAATACAAATAATTTTTGCATCTTAGAATTTTTTCCCAATTTTGTTTCCTTACCAATCATTCTTATTATTTTTACACCATAGTTTGGGCTGCCCTTGAACTTCATATAAATGGAACCATAAAGCATATATTTTAAGATGGCTCAATATAATGTCTGAACTACTTTGTTTCATGTTTATTGCTTAATATTCCACTCAGTGAATGAATGTACAATTGATCCGTTCTTTTGCTGCTGAAAATTTGGTTGTTTCCAGTTTTGGGGCTATTGTGAGTAAAACTGTTAGCAACATTCTTGTGCAAGCCTTGTGGACATTTTCAAATTCTTTTGGGTAAATGACTAAGAATAGAATTGCTGGGTCATAGAGTAGATGTTTTCAAAGATTTCAAAGTGGTGTTACCATTTTACCCTTCCACTGGCAATGTATATGTGCAAGTTCTGGTTGCTCCCCACTTTCACTGATTTTTTTGTATTGTTAGTCTTTTAAATTTTATCCACTCAGTAGGTATGTGGTGTTGGTAGCTCACTGTAGTTTTAATTTGCATTTATTGGTGACTGATGATGTAGAGCACTTTTTTCATGTGTTCCTTGGTTATCTTTATTTGTGAAGTATGTGTCCAGTTTTTTAGGCTAACAGATTTAAGGTATGTCATATATCAGTGTTTTTTAGTTAAGTATTTTGAGAAATTATGAGTCAGTACTATAAATATTAATTCAATCTGTTTGATATGCCTTTTAGACATTTTACAATAAATTCATCTTCACTTTTCCCGTTTTATTTCAGTAGAAAAAACCGGAAGTGATGAGCCAGCCTTCATGTATTACATGAACGAGGGTGTTTATGGTTCTTTTGCAAGTAAATTGTCTGAGGACTTAAATACCATTCCAGAGGTTCACAAGGCAAGTTTTATTACAAATAATATCAAAGTGCTTATTTGGCAGTTTATAAACTGGGCTCTTATTTATTTATTTTGTCTGTGTGGGTGAGGAAGATTGGCCCTGAGCTAACATCCGTTGCCAATCTTTCTCTTTTTTTGCTGAGGAAGACTGGCCCTGGGCTAACATCTGTGCCCATCTTCCTCTTCTTTATATTGACGCTGCCACAGTGTGGCTTGACATGCAGTGTGTTGGTCCATGCCCTGAATCTGAACCTGTGAACTCCAGGCCGCCGAAGCAGAGTGTGTGAACTTAACCACTGTGCCACCAGGCTGGCCCCAAGAAGCATCCCAATTTTTGGAGAAATATTTTAGGATGGGGAATATTGCCCTTTCTGGAGGATTTGCATTCCTCTGGCTGAGGCCCTTTAGTCCACTGCCTTAGATGGAGTTAAGGAAGAGCACCTGCCCCTGGTTCTAGTCCTTTCTTCCATGGGCACGTTGGATCTGAGATACTGAAAAATGCTCTTAACCACCCTCAGATTCAGTAGCTGCATAAGTAAAAACTTCTAAAAAAACTTCTTTCCTACAGAAATACAAGCAAGATGAGCCTCTGTTTACAAGCAGCCTTTGGGGTCCATCCTGTGATGAGCTTGATCAAATTGTGGAAAACTGTCTTCTTCCTGAGCTGAATGTGGGAGATTGGCTTATCTTTGATAACATGGGAGCAGATTCTTTCCATGAACCATCTGCTTTTAATGATTTTCAGAGGCCAGCTATTTATTACACGATGTCATTCAGTGATTGGTAAGGTATTGTTTTTATTTTAAAGCAGATTGGATATTTGAGGTCACATAAAATGTTGACTAATTTTAATTCTGTGTCAAATGCATAACTTAGAAGTAGTAGCAAAATGATCTTGTAAGGGTTATTAGAAGACTAGATTTCATTGTCCGTTTGTTATTGTGGTTTTGTAGTCTTTGTGCTTAGACTCAGAATTATGCTTATTTCTTCTTATGTAGGTATGAGATGCAAGATGCTGGGATTACTTCAGACACAATGATGAAGAGCTTCTTCTTTGTGCCTTCTTGCATTCAGCTGAGCCAAGAAGACAGCTTTTCCACTGAAGCTTAAACAGGCATTAACGCTTCTTTAGATGTGAAGTTGCAGGTTAAGCTTGTCTGGTCTACATTCCAGTATGGAAAAAGTTCGAACAATCTTATTCTGTTAATTCTCTTGGAAACGAAAACTATTAGTAATAGCTATTTGGGACCAGACGAAATCAGCTTTTATCTATAATTCACTGGGGGTAATTGGGAGATTTAGATAATGTGTCCAGATTTAAAATTAACCAGTTTGTCCTACCCCCTTAAGCGTTTAAAATAAAATATGCAACAAAGTGGATGACTTAGTGGAGATGGAAGCCCATTAATTGGGTTCCCCATTAAACCGTTTACATACAAGTACACAGTTTTTATACTAAGGATTCGTGTTAAAAAGTCTTGTAAAGTTAGTCTTTCACCCAGATATATCAGATGTCAGTGGAAGACCAGTGTGACTTCATTAGATATGTTTAGTGTATTTAGAATGTGTAAATTTGTGCTTTGAACTGTAGTTTAATAAATGTAAAATTGCATCATAGTATTTGTTGTATTTGACCTAATGTAACCCTTGTATGATTGCAATAAAATTTTGTGTAGATTTTACTGTTTTTTCAGGCTAAAACTTTGGGAAAGGGGCTAGCTAGCAAAGGTAGTTTTGAAATAGATGTGTATATGGACTGTTTGAAGGTTCTTTTCCTTTATAGCTCATTTATGTTCAGTTTGGCTCAGTACATTTTTCAGTTATTTAACTAGTAATTTAAGTAAAATGTTTGGTAAATCATTGTGAAGTTCAGATTCATTATGGAGAGTTGATGTGCAGTAAGCATGATGTTTAACAAGTTTTAACACCAAAAATGTTAGTCCTGCATAAACCAATTGTAATAATTAATAGGTGTTTCTGTATAGATAGAATGCATAGAGTACCTTAGTAAATTTTTGAATCACAAATCTTTTGGCTGAAATGGAAGGTTCTGTTAAATACTTTGAATAAAATTGGGGGGAGGGAAATAAAATTGCAGAAAACTCTGCAGCATACTAAAACTTAAAGAAGGGCTACATCTATATCCAGAAACCTGATGCTCTTTTGCACGGAATATTATTTAAATACAGAGTTGTGAGGGGTTGGGGTGAAGCACACCTATTTTCAGTTTCTCGATTGCAGTGATTTCAAACTTTAGGGGTTTGTTTTGTTTTAGCTACTAGTTTCTTGTTATTTCCCATTTGTTCAGCTTAGTAAATTACTTTTAATACTAAAATTTTATGGGGATTGGGGGAAGGGAGTTAGCATCACTAACCTGACAGTTATTGCCAGGAATTTGCGTTGTTCACTGCTAGTATGTTAGTAATCCTAGATCTCAGAATCACAAGTAATAAAATAACAGGGGTCATTTTTTCCTAACTTACTCTATGTTCAAATGTGGAATTTCTGTCTCCTAAGAGGAAATGTGACTTCACTTTGGTGCCAATGGACAGAAAATTCTACCTGTGCTACATAGGAGAAGTTTGGAATGCACTTAATAGCTGGTTTTTACACCTTGATTTCAAGGTGGAAAGAAATTGATCATGAATCTCTAATAAATTTCAATCTCTTAAACCAGTAGGTGCTTAATGTTTTTTGGTTTGATTAATGCCCATTTGAATTTCATGGGTTCTATTAAAAAAAAATTTAGGACCCCTGAATCCATTGTCATCTAATTACCCTTGGACTTTTTCAAGGTATAATGTGGGGTTTTATGCAAAATTCCAAGCTACCATGCAACTTTTTTTAACTGTAATAAGGAAGAATTGTTCCCAACCTTCTTTACATGTGCTTTGTGGTCCAGAAATGTCAAAACTTTTAAAAGATAGTATGACGTTGAGTGTTTGGCTTGACTATACAACTTGGAGCTTCATGGCATGTCAGTTTTGCCACATTTGTAGGAGAGCTATTCCATGTATAACAGCTCAGAGTTGCAAATACCACATGCAAATGATATGGTAACTTTAAGAAATGTCTGCATTGTATTTGAAAACTGTTTGCCATAAATCTGAAGTTTGAACTTATGTATTTCAATTTGGTATGCTAAAAAAGTACTGAATTAATGTAATGATTTTTTTTTTTTTTTACAATATTGTAATCTCAGTTCAGAATTTAACTGAAAATATAAAACCCAAATGATTTCTATATAGTAAATTGAACTGTAAAGGTAACTTGTGTGTGATTCTGAATACACAGATAAAATGTTTTTATTCCTCCTTACCTTTTACTTTGGTTTCTGTTGTGAGAGTTGAAATTTTACATTTCAACTTTGTGTATGTTAACTTTGAAGCATTCTTTGAGAATTTTGCTTTATTACAAAGTAGCACTGAATCTGGTAAAATGATGCTGGGTATTGCAAATGGGACAATGAAGGTTTTGATAAAGTTCAGTACTATATATATGAACACTGAGATATTTTTAGGGCCACGTTTTCTCTAGACACATGAATTCACCAGCCTCCTAACAATTTTAAACTTAGACTAAATGAAATAGAGCTATATAAATTAAGCTACACATTCCAAGTAAACACGGGTACTGATACCATTCAACGCAAATATTGGGTTAAAAAAGCCACACTGTTCAAAATCTTTTTTGTGTCTTGTCTCAGGAAGTTACTGTCTATTTCCTCATGGTAGTTATTAGCAACTTGACCAACAATGTAGTAAAGAATGTTTGCTTAATTGGCTTCACAGTATGAAATAAATAAAAACTTACCCAGTAGTCTTCCACATTCAAGTCGTGAAAAATCCTCCAAATTCTCCAATTCTGTGTCATCCATCCTGAAGGCAAAACAGAAGTATGGTGTGAAGTATTTGCTGATGCAGGCTTTCATAGTGAAAATAGACCTGGCCTAGAAGCTGGAAACAGAAACTACTTCTGATCTATACTGGCATTTGCTGGAGGTTGATCTCCACCCACTTAAAGTGATAAGCCACCAGCTTTAAGGTGGCCGCATTTTGAGAACGAAATTAACATCTATGATTTCTAGAGCTTTTTCTCTCTCGGACTGGGATCGTATTTGAGCCAAAGGTGGTTTGGGTTGGATTTTTTTCCCCCAGCTCTTTGTGTTACTAATTTGGAGGAAGGGGAAGGTATTGCATAAGAAAGAGTTTTATGTTTTAAGTTTGAAGAAATTTTGGTAATGTGCAGTCATCCATTTGGGCAAGTTAAAGCTAACCTGAAAAGTTTTCTAAAAAGTAGCAGTTCTTACTTTCATGTGTACCGAGGAATTTTGTTTTTCCTTAATACAGATTGTGGGTGCTATATGTATCATCTTAATCATAGTACATATCTTCACCCAGAAAGGAGTATAGATAGGGGAACACGAAACCACCCCAGGCTCAAGGTGCTCTTACTTCAGTGTCACACAGTTGAAGGATTTGGGTTTTTTCTGTTGGAAGGTGGGACTGGGCAAGCTTTTCCTAAGGGCAGTGAAAAGAATGCTTGATCTACCCAACATGCTCATTTAGTGTGTTGTCTTACTCCTGAATTCCTTGACCTGTAGTATTGACTTCAGCTTTAAAAGCTATTCCATTGTTAAATGGTCTTTCAAGTCCTGATTCTACCATAATGCTGCTTGTGCCTGTCAAAACCCTTTGCAGTTGAAGATCTAATGAGACGATTAACACTGGATCAATTACGGGAGATGAAGTTAGGAATCTGCAGCTGACTAACAGATGAAGTGGTTGTGCATTGGCAATTGAAAAAAGGGGTTGCATAAGAGTGCAAAAAGATCTTGTAGTAAACTGGTGGGATCTTAAAGCCCCAGATTCCAGTTAAAGCTTTTCCTAAATAATGGTGCCAGACTTCATCTGGCATGTGCCTGTGCACACTTTGTCACCACTCAATTTTTAGCAGGAGTATGCAGAGGAAGGGGACACTTGGCTAAAATCTACGAATTTTAATTCTTTGATTTCATTGGTTTACCCATCTATTTTCTGTTTCTTCAATTGCTCTACTTTCTGGGAGATTTTCTTAGCTCTGTATTCCAAGTCGTCTACTTTTTAACTTCTGCAACTTTTATTTTCCAAGCTAAGGGTACAATTTCTTTTCTCTCTAAAAATGTTAGTTTTTTTGGAAGTTCCATCTTCTCACTTCCCCCTTCCACATCCTCCCCCCAGCCCTAGATAGTCTGTTTTCTCTAAGTTGTCTCCTGTTTTTGAATTGGTCTGTGTATTTCATGATTAGAGGTATTCCTCAGATGTCTGGTATCCCTGTGTCTGAGTGGGGGACAAAAAAGCTAAGCTCTTGAGTGCATGAGTGCAGTTTGTCAACTGAAACAGCGTGATCTGTCCTGCTGGGTTAGTTGGGGAAGCTCTTAATATTTTGAAGTCTGCCGATTCTCTGTGAATGTTCTTCACGTCTCCTGCCTGAAGGGTGATGGGCCATCTGCTAGCATTCTGGAAACCAAGTGGGGTCAGAGGGTTGGGCTCCTGTATTCAGTGTGCAGTAGGGCATCCCTGCCCTCAGTGGTGCCTGGTGTCCACCATTCCAGAGGCCCGTTGACCCTCTCTAGAGAGTGAATCTCCAGTCTTGTTGAATGAGAGGACTGTCGCCCAGCTGTGTGGTGTACGAAAAAGGATCTGGGATTTGAATGCTTAGACTTTCTGAGAATACTTATTTTGCCCCTACCTCTAGAGGTCGGGACTGCTGCCAATTCCTGCACCTCTTAGAATTTGAGTTGTTTGTTTTTCCCACTGATTGGAATTTCGTTTCCCTCAGCTGCTAAGTAATTTACTAATCTGTCTACTTTCCAGCTTCCATTTTTTCATGTTTTCTCCATGCTTGTGAGTTTTCGCCTTTATCAACTCCCTTTTAGTTCAAAAAGAAACAAGACTAGATGTGTTTCCAGTCCACCATTGTTAATGTGCCTCTCAATATATATCCCATGCATAAACAGTTGTCAAATTAAGAGGACTTTTAGATTTGGGGAAGCCATTTGAACTGTCCATCTGCTTCATGGAACTAAATTTGGGGGGTATTTTAAAGGTATTCTGGTATCCAAAATACAAAGAGGTAAAGTTCTTGCACAAGGTTATAGGAATAGCGTATGAGAGCATTTTGACGTTTGACTTGAATCCACTCTTTAAACTTCTATACTTTTGTGAATTGTTGGTACACCTATGCCAGCAATCCTTTACCATAGTGACATACAGGAATAAGACTTTAATTTCTGCGTGTACCTAAAATTGTTCTTTTTAAGCTTAGCAGGATGCTTTTAAGTTGTAACATGCAATCCTTAGTCACACATACTCAGCTTTTGTTGGTACAAACCACTCTTAATGCACCTAAGGCAGTTCCTTTATACGTTTTACTGCTCAGTAATGCCCCTCTGCTTTAATTGTCTATGACTTAAACCTACCCTCTTAAAATATTCTCCTCTACTGTTAAAGTCTCAACAGAAATAAAGGAACTGAGAGCTTTTTCAGTTGGGTTTCCTCCTTTTCTAATTCTCCAAGAATGTAAACACCACACTTAAAGAGCTTGCTGGGAGAGGGAGGAAAACTTAGTGGTTCTCAAAAGAAAGGCGTCACTTAAAAATGTTTCTTAAAATGGGTTGAGCTGTTCGTAACTTCATGTTGCCCCAGTAAGAACTGGGGTTAGAGTGTTTTAGACTGATGGGAAGGCCAGAGAATGGCATGAGTGTGGAGCTGAACACTGAGGAGGAAAAAACTACTTCCCAAGTGGCATGACGCTACTGGCCCCTCCCTTTATGTACTGTCAGTTTTACTATAACTTGGCATATGCTTTCCTAAAAATCATTACACTATGTGAAACTGCACAGTGGGCTGGGGGGAAAATGGAGTGAGGAGCACAACACTCGAACTTTGTCAGTGCAACATTAAAATCTTGAGAGTAACCAATTTAAAATGGCAGTACAGTTTTACACAACGTTGAAGTGTTAAGGAATACATAGATACTACAATCACTGTAGCACTTTACCTTGAAAAAGACCCACAGTTTGTGGAAGTGGAAGAGTTGCAGCTTGTGAGTTATTGCGAAGTGGTGGAAGGAAGGCTCTCTGAAATTGAAAAGTTTTAACACCGGTTGTGGGTGGATGTGGCTCGTAACACACTTGGTGAACTGAGGTAGCTGGTGGATATTTGAGCAATGTGTTTTGTGTATTCTTAAGCAGCTTGATTCAACTGGGTGTGGCTTTCTTTCACTAGTGTTTCTAGAAGATGAAAATCATATATTAGGAATGATGAAGTTTACAGTATCTTAACATTGATCCCTAAAAAACAAATCACCTTGGAACAAAGCAGTTTCAAAACATTGTGGTAGAACTGACTTCCTTCACCCTGTCGGGAATAAAGTTGAAAAGTGTATCAATAATAAAGGATTACTTTCAAGTCTTCACTATCAACAGCCCCACTCTCAAATGACAGCATTTGATGACAGTTGAGCAAAGGAAAACAAAAACAACAGACACAGACATTTGGAACTAAAAGCCTAGCCTTAAGTTGTGAGCCTTCAGCAGCTGATATTCCTGGTACTTGGGGGATGGGTCCATCAGCCCTGCAGAGAATCTTAGTGGAGCACCACAGTATCCAGTCATTAAAAGAAAAAGGCTATATATCATGTTTAATGTCTATTTAAGCAGCTCAGAACCACAGTCCCTGCTAAGACATATGTGTTAGTTTGCTACCGCTGCTGTAACAAAGGACCACAAACGGGGGGGCTTCAATAACAGAAATTTATTGTCTCACAGTTCTGGAGGCCAGAAGTCCGAGATCGAGGTATTGTCAGGGTTACTTCCTTCTGAGGGCTGTGAGGGAAGGATCTGTTCCAACCCTTTCCTTGGTTTGTTTGTAAATAGCCATTTTCATGTTTACATGGCATTCTTTTATTAGGACACCAGTCATATTGGATTAGGGCCCACTCTAATGACCTCACATTAACTTTAATTACATCTGCAATGACCCTATCTCCAAATGAGGTCATGTTCTGAGGTACTGGGGGTTAGGACTTCAACAGCACGTGAATTTTGGGGGGACACAACCCATAAGAACATGTATGTTTGTGGCTAATCAGAACAGGGCACTATCTTGACCCTCGACCCCTGGCCTGACTACCTTGGTGGGCCCTGCCTGTCCACTTCCTTCCCCTCAGTGGCTGCTCCTTTCTTCTGCTCCCTCTCTTTCTTTGATTTCACATTTTCAAGCTTTCCTGTTTTCTTTTGTTTATCTTTCCTTTCCCTACAAAGTTAAAGGATCTTAGTTTCTTCCTATTATTATAAAATTCTTTTAAATTATAAAAATTCCAGTAATACAGAAAATACAAAAAAAGATAGTTTTTAAAAAATCATCTGAAAGCTCTCCAACAGAGACAACTGCTTTTAAATTCTGTGGCACTGCCTTCTAGACACCTCTCTATCTTCATTCTAACATTACAACCCCCTGTCTCCCCTCAGGAAAAGTCTGACTTCACCATTAACACTGACTGCCCAGCATTTGACTTCTGCAACTTTCAATCATTTTAAACATTTTTTTCTCCAATAGTGCAGCGAACGGCCTTAAGGTATTGCAGGTGCACTGTGACGCTGGAGGAGAAAATCTGGGGAGACAATCTGAAGTCAATTGACCCCTCAGGCGAGCCCTCAGGTACACCTGCAACGCCTGAAGATGGCAGATTCAAATGTACCTTCCAAAGGGATGTGGCTACTCTGCAACCCTCCAGATGGTTCTCCAGAGGAGGGTGAACCCCAGGGTTCAGACCCCCAACACCATCTTAACTTCTCTCTTCCCACAACTCAGCCCCCAGACCTGCAGCTCAGAAGGCCATCACCCATTTTCTCATACCTCACTCATCTCTCCCAGCTCCAGCCTGCTGACCACCCACACTGTGTGACCCAGAAGATCTGCAGCACCAAATGACCCACAGGGGCAAGAGGCAGGCCAGGGACCATGCCTGGTTCTAGAACCTTGACAGTTTGACCCCCTCCTGTCTCTCATCTGGACTATTTCAGTGGTTTCTAACTGGTCCCTCTGCCACCAGGATCTGCCCTCGGGCCACCAGCCTCCTGGCTGCAGAGTGAGCTTCTGAAACTGGTCTGATTAAATCACTGCTCTCTTTTAAGATCTCCCTTCATGGTGGCGCCTGGGATGTGTGCTTTCTAGGCCCTGGTTGGCCTTCAAACAGAAGGCCCCTCTCGCCACTCCTCCCTTGAGATCCTTCAGCACCTCTCAGACAGCTTGACTCCTTCACAGCAAAGCCCAAGGGAGAGTGCAGCTTTATCAGTCAGTCAGTCACTCGATTGTTCACCTGTTCTCCAACAAGTACTTTTGTTTTGATAATTTTTTTTTTGCTGAGGAAGATTCACCCTGAGTTCACATCCACAATTAATCTTCCTCTATTTTGTATGTGGGTCACTGACACAGCATGGCCACCAAGGAGTGGTGTAGGTCCGTGCCTAGGAACCGAACCCAGGCTGCCAAAGTGGAGTGTGCTGAACTTAAGCACTAGGCCACAGGGCCCACCTCCCAACAAGTACTTTTTGATATTTAGAGGCCAGGCACTATTCTAGCACTGCGACAACAGAAAACAGAATAGCCCCAAATCCCTGCCCACATGGCACTTCCATTCCAGGGGGCCAGCTAGAGCCTTTCAACTGACTTCTAGATTCCATCTGAGAAACAGGCCAGTCCCCACTCAATCTTTAGGCCTGGCACAGTAAGTGGTCTGACCCTTTAGTTCCCCCATATTGCTCATCTAGGATGCTGGGCTAGGCAGGAGTCAACAACTGTGTAATATCCACATAACCCTAGCCACACACTAAAACAACCACAGGTGTTTCTGTGCCACACAGCCCCCCAGCTCCTCTTCCAGCATGTGACCCTGAAACAGAGCCTCCCTTTTCCCCACTGTGTCCTCAGCTGATGCCTGACTCAGAGGTCAAAAGGCAGCAGTGGAGCCTAGGGGTTAAGAATATGGACTTGGGGCATCTTAACTCCATTTCTACCATTTACCAGCTGTGTGACCTTGAACAAATTATTTAACCTCTCTGAGCCTCAATTACCTCTTCCACAAATGGTGTGTATTAGTTATTTATTACTGTATAACAAATTGCCCCCAAACTCTCAGCTTTATTTCCTCACCTATAAAAAATTAGGAGTGTAAGAATTCAGTGAGCTTTTACATTTAAAGTGCTTAGAAAAGTGCCCAGCATATAGTAAAGATTCAATATGTGTTAGCCATTAGATCTCCTGGGTTTCTGCTCTCTGAATCTTAGCTTGATGCCTCCTGGGGCTCTGAACCCTCTCGCTCCTGATGACTCCTGAATAAGATGTTTTGGAAGGTAATGGAGACTCTGTGTGGAATTACTGATGACTCTACCTTCTTTCAAAAATTCTTTGAAATATCTTTCATATAAGATAGAAACTAGATAAGAAAAGTAGCAGTAAAGTGGAAAAAACTAAAAATTAGATAAAACAGAGATGAGGTTAGTACAAAGGTGATCATCATAAGGTCCTGCTAAAGGCAGACCTCATTTTGGCCTCGAGGTTCCTAGCAGCCGTGGGTAAAGGGAAACATTTAATTTAAACTAAAATATTTTTAACAAAATTCAAAGCATCCACAGGATATGAGTGAGGTTTTCTTTCTATATTGCAAAGCACAGCGCCAGGGAGAATTAAGCTCAAAGTGCTTTCTCTGACGAGGGCCCAGATGCGGTTGGCTGGCCTCGCAGTTGGTGAGATCTCAGACATCTCCCTGGGGCCTGAGGCTCAGACAGAGCTCGGGGGTTGAGCGGCGGTGTCAGATCTCCCCACTAGATGGCGGTCGTGGATTACCTTTGCACACAGTGCCTCACAAGTTGCAGCAAACAGTTGTTTCTTGGTGTACTTAGCTGATTTCACGTAGTGGTAAATTCTTATGTTCTATCATGTTTCTGAACATCACAACGTGCCCCGCCTCAATGTCTTTTGCATTGCTACAGTGAGTTTTGAGGTGGTGAGGAGCCAGGAGGAAGGGGGGATTCCTGCCTCCTTTTCCGTCCTCTCCCCTGTACACCCATCCCTCATAGCAACAGCCTTTGCCTCTGCAAATCCCGAAATACAGGTTTCCACTTACCAGAGCTTTGAGCCCAATGTGAACCAGTGCTCCTGGGTGTGAGACAATGTAACCAAAGGCTAGAAGACCTGGATGCTCAAGGGATGTGGTTGTTAAACCTTGAGTGTGGCTTTTTCCAGCTGGGTTTTGAACTTCAAGTTGGAGTGTCAGGCCCACCATGGACATGCCCATGGCCACACAAAGCCAAGTTTACTTAGTTTGATGCATCCGAGGAACCGACATACCAGGCAAGTCTTCAGAGCCTCTGGATCTGAGAGGATTAGGATGGGCATTTGGGAGAACTAGGTGGTTGAGGCGGCTCACAAAGCAAGGACTGCTCCGGACAGGTTGGTTGGGGGAAAGGGGACTTTTGCTGATTGATTCAGGCCCAGAGAAGGGACCTTTTTATCTGTGAGGGAAAGTTCCCTGTGTGGCTGTAGTTCTGCTAGATCCATGGAGCTGTTTTTCTAATTTAAATGTTAAGGTCTTGAAGGCAGTCAGTCAACTGGTTTCTCTGCCTGCCATTTTTCAGTAGCTTCCGAGGACACGAGCTGCATCTTTTTTATATCTCCAGAGCCTGGCACATAACAGATGCTCTTTGTTGGATGGATGAATGAGCTCACCAACACCCCCTCCTTCCTATGTTTCTGGTTTTCCTCCTGGGCATGCCCTGAGATGGGTGAGCAGAATTCCACATGACTCCAGAGGCAAGCAAACAGGGTAGAGTATTCATCATTCATTCATTCATACATGCACATATTTCTGAAGTACCCACTTCATGCCTGGCACTGAGCCAGGTGCTGGGAACACTGTGATGGGCAAGCCAGACACGAGGGTGTCCTGAGGGAGACAGGCATGGATGGAATCAACAAATACATGTAAGACTACAAAAGAGTCACAGCTTTGAAGGAGTAGCACGTGGTGCGTATGATGGGGCATTTGGCTGGATCAGGAAGACTTCCTGGTAAAATGATAGTTGCACTGAGGTGTGAAGAAGAGTGGGAGTTAACTAGGTGAAAAGATGGAAGGAGAATGTTCTATGCAAGGGCTATAGCATGTGCAAAGGCCATGGGATGGAAATTCAAGGGCCTGAGAAAAAGGCCAGTGCCCCTGGAGCGCAGAGACTCATAACACAAGCATCGGGCAAGACAGAGCCAGACCAGGCAGGGCTCTGCAGGCCTTTTTATGGATTTCCATTTTTATCCTGACAGAGATGGGGGAGGTGCTACTGTTTTTATAGCTAGGGATGGGGTGTGTTTCAGAGCTGTCAAACGATTTTATAGGTCATGGGCTGCAGAATCTTGAGTGAGGCCATAAATCTGGGCAGCTGCTCCTGGTGGCTCTGCGGTGTGTGTGACATAATTGGATTTGTGTTTCAAAGGGATTCGTCCAGCTTCATTGTGGAGAAAGGACCTGAGTAGGGCAGGGTTGGAAGTGGAGGCTGGTTAGGCTCTTGGACTGGGACCAGATGGTGGTGGTGGAGGTGGAGAGCAGGGAAGGGTTGCAGGGCTGCTTCGGAGGTAAATGGGCAGGACTTGTGATGAGTTGGATAAGGATGGAGGAGAAGGAGCCAGAAGATGACTCTGAGTTTCCAGCTTGTTCAACTGGATAGATGACGGGCTCAATCACTGACATGGGTCACAATAGATGGGACCAGGTTTTGAGGGGAGGTTTGTTGCATTTGAGGTGAATTTGGGGTGGGAATCTAGTGGGGATGTCAGTAGAAGGCTGGATATTCAGTCTGGAGCTCAGAGAGAGGCCCAGCACAGAGGCTGCATATGGTCCTGTGCATATGGTAACAGCACAACTCATGACTATTAGTTGAATGATGTCCTGGTTGCCATACCCTTCTTGAGAAGTGATAGTAGTGCCCTTTTGGTCACAGTAGCGCTCTGGGTGGTGGGTGTTTGGGGGGAGTTTGGCTGCTCTCTTTCAAAATCCCCATGTGGGGTCCACTGGGACAAGCAAACCCTGGAAGTGAATCTAGGAAGAAACAGGGGCAACCACACAAGTGCTAGAGTGTACTGGTTTAACGGTGGCTGCTGGGAGTAGAGAAGGGGGTGTGACCACATCCCAAAGTCTAACCCAACCAAGTCCTACCCCTTCACACCCACGCCCCACATTCCATCACATCTAATTACTTGGCTCCTCAGGTACCTGGAGTTACCGTGCACCCGAGTGTGTAAGAGACTGGGTCAAAGGGGAAAGCACGAACTCATAGCCGGGCCTCCCTCACATCATCACACCCTTGGGTGTGCCCGGAGGTTAGTGCAGGTCCACAGTCTCTTCAAATTCAAAATTCAAAACACTCTGGAAACCCAAAGTCTTTTTTGTTTGGTAGAAACTCATTTGGCCTCAAAATCTGACTGAACTGACATGAAGCTGTTTGTTGTGTTTATTTATCCTACTGGGGGTGAATGGTCCTACATTTTGCTGCAGGACTGTGGTGTGTTTGATTACAGGGTGTTATCCAGACCCCAGTGTGTGTGTGGGTGGGTGGGTGTGGGTGTTAACTTATGTCTGTACTGTGAGTAATTCTGAATTCCAAACACATCTGGCCTTCGGATTCTAGCTAAGGGGGCTAGTGGACCATTTTGCCATCAACCTCTTACACACCCACATCTATGGGGTCAGGGGATCATAAAAGTTAAGGGTGCTAAAAATCATGATCCTGACAGTGTGTAAAGCATGATCCCATGTAGGTACAAACAACAAATGGTTTTGAGCACCTAGAACACTGCCTAACAGTGTTCTAGACACAGAGGATGGGGCAGAGAATGAAACAAGGCCTCTGCATTCACAGAGCTGACACTATTGTATTTGTGTGTGTGTGTGTGTGTGAGAGGAAGATTAGACCTGAGCTAACCTCTGTTGCCGATCCTCCTCTTTTTGCTGAGGAAGATTGGCCCTGGGCTAACATTCGTGCCCATCTTCCTCTACTTTATATGGGATGCCGTCACGGCATGGCTGACAAGCGGTGTGTCGATCCGAGCCCGGGATCCAAACCCGTGAACCCCGGGGGCCGCAGAAGCAGAGCGCGCAAACTTAACCGCTACGCCACCGAGGCGGCCCTTATTGTATTTTTTTATTCTACAAAGAATGCACACAAGCATAGATTTGCAGATACAAAGCACTGAAAGGGCAAACACTAAAATTGTTTCTTTCTAGATACAAGCATTATAAGTGATTTACTTTATTTCTTCTCTCCACATTTCCAAATTTCCCTGCAGTGCTCAGGACTCACTTTTGAATTAATTTTTTTAAAAAGAGAGAATGATGATTTTTAATTAACCAGTCATTTCTACGGACCAGACCCGAATCCTCCACGGCCTCCGACGCCGGGTCGTCACTGTAGGTGCGGGTGGGGTCTCCGTGCAGTCCTGAGGCCGCCCCAGCAGAGGGCGCTGCGCCCGCGGGGCTCCGGGCGGGGCCGCGGCGGCGCTTTTCTCCCCAGCAACACCGGCCGGCGCGCCGCTCGGAAGCCGCGGCCTCGCGGCTTCCCCAGCCGGGCCTCCCCTCGCCCCGCCCCCGCGGCCTTGCCCGCGCCTCGCCCCGTGGGCCTGGGCCAACCCGGGCGCGGCGGGTGGGGCCCGGCCCCTCGCAGACCGCCCGCGCCGCGCGGGAGGGCGGAGGGGGCCCAGCGCGCGGGCCCGCCCTGCCGGGCCGCCTCCTCTCCTCCTGCCTCCTCCGCCCCCGGCGCCACCCTTCCTCGTCCCCGCCTTTCCGTGGGGTTGGCGGGGCCGCGGCGGGACTTGTACTTTGGAGCCGGATGGGGAGACGTGACCGCCGAGACGCGGGCTGCGCCGGGAACAGTCGCGGGGGCGGGAGGGGGAGGCCGAGTTTCTGGGCACCTGGCGGCCGGGGCGGATGGGGAGGGCTGCGGGCCCCCCCTCCCCCAGCGCCGGGTTCCCAGGCGTGGGAGGGAGAGAAATGGGCTCCTCCCGGGCTCTGGGGCCCCCGCCCTTGGCCTCGGCATGTGCGCGCGCGCCCAGATCGTTCCTCCTGCTCCTCTGCCCCGCCGCGCCCGGGGCCGCCCTGCAGCGAGGAGAGGCTGGCCTGGGAGGCAGGCCAGGTCACCAATCCTGTCCGCAGTAGGTGGTCAGGCCTCCCTCCGGGACGAAGGAAAGAATTTATGGAGTCTGATCCAGCCACAATTGAATCCCAGCGGTACCGCTGTCCAGCCTCAGTTTCTTAATCTGTAAAATGGGAAAACGGATATCCACCTTCAAGCAGGATCTCAGGCTTTCACCCCCAGGAGAGGCGCCTAGGAGAATCCTTAGGGAGAGCAGAATTGTCCATCCCTAAACCAAGACAGGACCGCCTCGTGGCACCTCTTCTGCATTTCCGAAGACCTTTTCTTGCTTGCCCTCATTTTTGTCTAGGAAAGACTTTCCAGTAAACACTGGTTACTGTTCATAGAGTTTCCTCTTCCCTGATGGGGATCCAAAGGGGGAAGAATGTACAAGCATTTCGATGACACAGTTTCCCCTTGGGTTTAATGCCTAAACGTCAGGATTACGTGTGGCTTTTCTAGGGCTCTGATTGCAAGGTTTGAGAGGAAAAACGCAAAATCTCGGGATCTTAAAGGGAAAAGGCAGGGAGGGCTTGCCCCACTACTTTAACTGTGGGTCTTTCAGGTTGCAGTCCCAGCTCTGCCACGTGCTGGCTGTGGCTGCTTCACCAAGTTACTGAATGTCTCAGCGTCAGTTTCTCAGTTGTCACATGGGAACAACACTGCCTGGTGGTGACAGGGTCAGGGGCTCGGCATGAATCTCTGACTTTCACAGACTCTCAGGAGTCCTTTAGGCAACATTGTCATTTGTCAGGAAATTCTTCCTATAATTCTAGATCCTCCCCAGGCTCAAGGCCATATTTCTGCTCAATCCTGGGGGAGGACAGCTGGTCACTTCCTTGTTCATCAGTGTCGCTTCCCTTGCAGCAGGAAGGCCACTGGCAAGTTCCTCAGCCTGGCCTTCCTTACATGGGGCTTCTAATATGGCTTCAGGAGCCTCCCCAAAGCCTGTAGATTGGGGAGCTGGGGCTGGACAAATGCTGAGAGAGTTGTGAGGCCTGGACTTGGAGATTTTCCCTACATTTGCAAAAGGAGTTACTAGCAAAACAGGAGGAAGAGAATGCTGAGGGAAAACTCTCCCACGCTGGGGTGCTTTATCTCAAGGCCCTCACAAGAACCTTCGGGGCAGGAATCAACGCCTCCATTTTGCCAGAAAGAAAGCAAAGGACCTGTTGCCCGGGTCCCCAATCTGTCCTTAGCTGGGTCCTCCTTTACTTCTGAGGGTCAGTGTCACGGGAGATGGTGCCACCTCACCTTAGGCCCCCTTCTATGTCTGTGGAGCTGATGGGAAATGGCTGCAGTTCCTACTGACGTCTGGCTTCCCTGCCAGTGAGGTTCATGGTGGTTATCACTGGCTTGAAAGGCCAGTTGGCTCTTGGGAAACACAGAAGCCTCACCCACCCTTCCTGTTGGAAACTTTGGCCTTAGCTGCAGAGTGGATTCTTGGGAAACACATTTCAAGTCCAGCCTCAGGGAGTCCAACTGCGCCTGGAGATCTGCCAAGGCCGCTCTCAGGGTTTGCTCAAATTGGGAAGTCTGAGGCCAGGAGGCCCCACTCTGTGTGGGCCTGAACCAGACACTCTCAGTGGTGACCATCTGCATCAGTGGTTCTCATCCCTGGCTGTCCACTGAAAGAATGCTGATGCCTGGGCTCCACCCCAGACCAATGAAATCAAATTTCCCAGAGAGGACCCATGAATCACAATTTTTGTTTCCTAAAGCACCCCCCCCCCCAAGTATTTCCAGTGCACTGTCAGGGTTGAGAAACACTGAGGGAGATCAATACAAATAGTGACCAAAGGACAGAATAGGAAAGTATTTGAAACCCGAACAGAAAAGGATTTGCATTAGATACGGACTAATAAAAGCCATCCAAGGCAGGGAGGTTCCTGCAGCTGTGACTGAGCAGGACGGTGGAATTCTTGGAAGGAATCCATCTGTCTGGGAACCGGCATGACTCGGTGCCCAGGGGCAGAGGGCGGAACGCTGTGACTCTAGGTCCCTCTGGGTTGCTGTCTCTGCTTCTGAAGTCCACATCGATGCTGCTGGGCCAGGCTGCTAATGCTCCTGTGATCCTCAGTTCTTCCAGTCCAACTGGACTGCCTGCTGTTCCCGGAACTCACCCTGCTCTTTCCCGCCTCTAGGTTCTGGGTCCAGACATTTGTTTCCATCTGGAAGGTCCTTTCCCCATCTGTTCAAATCATTCCTCTTCAAGGTCCCTGCCCTAATGTCAGCTTCACCAGGGCTTGTCTATGTGCCTGTACCCCTCCTTCCCTCCCCCTCCCCCAATGTCACTGCTCAAGGTGTGCCCAGGGTTTTCTCCCTGGCCAGGCTGTAGATGCAGGAAGGGTGAGGACCGATCAGACCCTGTGCTTCTTTCTCCCCGACCTATCACTGGGGGTTGGGGTCATCTTGCATAGAGAAGCCTCGTACCTTTCTTGAATACTATAGTCTTTGTCCCCATTCCAGGACAGGGGGGACAGTCACACAGAGAAATCGTCTCAGCTTATGCCCCTTCCTGATAGTTCTCTGGGCGCTCTGCTCCATTTCCTGAGTACTAAGGGGCCTTGTGGTTAGCCGGCAGTGACAGGACTAAGAGCTGGGGCCAGGCCTTGACCCAGCACGTGCTGTCTACACCCCAGTGTAGCTTTCCCTAGAGACGGACGGGGTAGGAGTGAAGTCGGGAATGGAAGCGTCAAGGCCCTGATGCCGGTGTGGTCTCTTCCCCCAGACAGACCCAAAGGGGGGGGGGAACACCGCGACCTCGGGCGCCACCGAGCCCGCTGCTGGTGCCTCGGAACCGCCTTCTCCCGATAGCGGGGCGTGTGCGACATTAGGAGGGGGCCGCCCGTCGCCCCCCTCGCTCCCTGGCTGGGGCGCGCGCGGCACAGCCGGATCGCGCAGGGGAGCAGACCCCGGACACGGCTCGCCGGCTGCTGGGGGTGGGGGTGGGAGTGGTTTCCTCCTTTTGTCGCCCGCAGCCGGCCCGCGCTGCAGGTGACCCCGGCAGCTGCCAGCCCTCCCCGCTCCCCCCAGCCGTGCCGGCCCCAGCGCCCCCGCCGCCGCCTTCTTGGGGTTTTCCGGCTCCGCGCGCCTCAAATGACCTCGGCCGCCGCCCGCCGGGCCTCTCCCCGCCCCTGCCGCCCGCCCCGCCCCCGCTCCCGGCCGTGCAGCAGGGCTTTCTGATGAGTCAGCGGGAGCTGGGAGCCTCCAGCCGCCCCGGGCATCTGCTCCGGTGACGCACTGTGACTCACGGGCGCCCGGGCAGCCGCAGCCGCTGAGCGCGCAGCGCCGAGCCGGGAGCGCGGGAGGAGCGCGGAGCGCAGCCGGGCGCCCCCCGGGCCGGGCCGTGCGCGGCGCCCCGCATCCCGCAGTCCTCCCGCGCTCCCCCTCCCTCCCCGCCGCCTCCTGCACCCTCCGCCGCCCTCCCTTCCCCTGGCCCAACTCCAAGCTGACATCAGTCGCTGGCCGCCCGGCCACCCTCTGAGTCAACAGTTTCCGAAGCGGAGCCGGCTGCCAGGGGCGGGGAGAAAGCGCTGCCTCCGGGGGAGGCGGTGAGGGGGCAGGCCCCGGTCTGGCAGCCGCGGGAGGGCGGAGGTGGGTGGAGACGAGCGGGGCCTTTTACAAGAAGTCACGGGGAGTAGGGGGAAAAGAGAGGGCGAAAACCACCCTGCGGAGCTGCCGGGCGGGGAGGAAACCGGCCGCCCCAGGGCCACGTGCTGAAGCCGGCGCGGGGCGGGTGGCTGGACCCTCCCCAGAGGGGCTTGGGGAGGGCTGGGGGAGGGGTGCTGGGAAAGGCCCCAGGCCAAGCTTCTAGGGGAGCAAAAGAACTGCGAGTGGACACCCTTGGCCCCAGGACACCAGGGAACATTTGTGTCTGGATAACGCGGCCCAGTTCCTCTTGATGGGAGCGGCTCTGGCCAAGCCTCGGGGGTTGGCCCTGCCTGCTTGGGGTTGAAATGCACTGGCCTAACCTAACTCCCTCCCCTGACCGCGGTGGGGTGGGGTTGGGGCTGGAGGCTCCCCCCACCTCACAGCCCTCGTAGAGGATGTATGTCCAAGGGTAAAGGAGTTGGAGAGTCTCGGTAAACCAAGGGTGGGTGGCGCTCCAGTGAAGGTGGGGGAGCGGTAGGAAAAAGGAAGGGAGCATAAAAAGAGGGGAGGATTTTAAGAACATGCGAAGGACATAACTGGAATCCTTGGAAAGGTGAGTTTCCTACCACCTGAGAATTTAGGCCAAAGCCCCCCGAGGAAAGAGAAAGGGTTAGTTGTAGGAAGGAATGAGACACGAAGGAGCCTGGACGTCGTCCTCTAGGTACGAGGCTGGAGCGTCTCTGGGCACTGTGGTCTGCCACTGAGGCTGTGTTCAGGAGCCACTTTGAGAGGCTGCCTCCTGCGGTTCTCGGATGCTCAAGGAGGGCAAAAGACCCTTTAAAAAGCACCGATCTGCAGTGGCCAAAGCAGTGCCTGGAAGCTTCTTTAACACAACAGGTTTCCCTGCCCGTGTCAGACAGGAAGGGAGGGAGAAGCCAGGACAGAAAGGGAGCAAACCTCCACCGGTTCTTGCGTTTCCTCCCCTCTCACTCCATCCCACCTCACCCACCATCCCATGACCCCCAGGATGAGCAAGACACAACGATCATTGGTGAGCCTCCAGCTGGAATTCATTCTCGGTCTCTTTCCGGGATTTGACTTGCTGCTCTTTCCAAAGCCACGGCTCAGCAAGTGATGCCAACTCGGGAGGGGGGTGTCCGTGTCTCATCTTGCAGGCAGAAGTAGCACAACAGCTGGGTGAACAAAACCCGTCCGGATCTGCCCAGAGCTGTTTGTCAGCACAGCCTGGACAAGGATCACGTGAGCTGCTTCTTGCCCCGTATGACCCTTGTTCATACTCACGCAGAGCTGGAGCTCCCGGCCCGTCTCCTTGGGCAGCCTTTTCCCAAGTGTCCCAGTGGGTGGCTCATTTCTGCCAATCCAATCCAGCGCACAATAGCATTGAACCAGACTTCTGGGAAGCCTAGTGCTCCAGGCTTCTGTAGAAAAGAGTTAAAAATGACAGGTCGTGGGAAACCAAGGGGTCTAATTTGCTGAGATGGGACAAGATGCAGAGCCCTGTGACATCAGAGGGCAGAAACAGTGGCCGGGGATCAGTATGGAAAGTGTTAGTGGTGGAAGGTCCCGGGCCCCATGTGGTTGCCCTTCGGGGAAGTCGATGGGCTGGGCCAGTGGGGGTTATCCTGGGACCAAGGCCGGGTGCAGGAGGGGAGCTGTGGCCGGATACTTAAGCCACAAACACCACAACCCCCAACTTCCACATTTTTTTTCAGGCTCAGAACTTTCTTGGTGGGGGTTGCCTCCTCCATTGTTCCAAATTCTGATTTCTCAGGTTTCTGCCTTGAGCCCAGCGCAGTTGCCACCTTCTCTGTGAAGCTGCTTTCTCCCATTGCCCCTTCTGAGTGCGCTTGGCTCTCAGCACATGCACATAACTTTCACCATGTGTTGCTTGGCCTGAGAGGTTTTGCTCTATTCAACTCCCCTTTCCACCCAGAGGCCCTCTGGGAGGCCCAGAGTTTCATCTCTCCAGCTCCCTATTGGTGGAACTCCTGGGCAAGTGAATTAGCTGTCAGCTCTGCCCTCCTCTGCCTCATGCCTGGCCTGGTAAGCTTCCTTTTGTCTGATGGAGCTCCCTATTTGCTGTGTCTCCTTCCATGAGAGCCTCATTTTGACCCAGCTTGCTCTTTGCATGACAGTCTAGCCCAACCTTTGGGACCCCGGCTCCTCATCCTGGTTGACTCCTAGCAGCTGTTCAGCAGGAAGAACCTTTGCTCCTTCCCTTAGCAATTGGAACTAGGGCAGAGGGTCGATGGAATATGAGTGTACCTGACTAAAGCTAGCCTATCGTGTGTAAATCCACATTCAGGAGCACAGGTGGACCTCACTAAAGCGAACATGTCATGTGTAAATCTGCATTCACACAAAAAATAAATTAGGCGTTGCGTCCCTTCACAAAACTTTTTAAAATACCATTAAATATAAGATTCCTCATATGCATTTAGAGGGCTCACTTTGCTTGCAACTCTCTGGGAACAGATGTATTTATTGAAAGTGAGATATAAGATCAGGAGAAGAATTAACAGAGATGAGACTGTTTTCAAAGGTCATGTGACAAAATTCCATATTACTGCAGATGCCAACAAAGCTGGAGATGAAACTGAGCCGGACTAGGAAGATCTGCCTCAAAAGATTTTGCATAACTCCTCAAAACTTCTGGCATCTCTTGGTAGCATTATCACTCCACTGATGAGCTCACTTTCTCAGGCCGTCCTTGACCATATAATGGGGCAGAGAGCAGGGGACTCTGTGTTAGAAAATCTTGGCGCCTCCTCTGGCTCTGCCGTCTGAACTCTGCTACCTTGGGCCACCTGCTGACCTGTCTGGGCCTTGGTTTCTTTACCTGTAAAATGGAGATTATACCTACCTCTTAGGACTCTGGTGAAGACCAGAGGAAGTAAGTGACACCGGTGGGCACTCGGTAAAGGGCAGCTTAAAATGTTGTAGACTTTCTAACTGTTGGGATAACAATTTCCTTAAGTGTATAATCTTCATCTGAGGTTCTTTGGGTCCAGGTTCTGTCCAGGGCCAAGAAGGTCAACATGTGAGAGCAATGAGCTCTTTTTCAGAAGCCACTGGAGAAAAGACCAACATTTCTAGCAGAAGTAAGGAACTTAATAGCAGCATAATTTACCAATGAATTGAGGGTTTAGGGCCTGAGAGAAATCTGATAACGGATCCAGTGACAAAGATGGCCTTTGCCCAGACACGAGGTGTGTTTGAGCTGCAGAATGAGGCTTTAATCCGGGGGGTGTTGAAAGAGCCTAATAAATACTCCATTGAGTCAAATCCAAGAGTTTGAAGAAAAATGCAAAGTTTATGTTTTGTGTGCTCCTCTACCATGTGACACGTGGCCCTGAGGGAACACACTAAGCTAGACCCTGCTCTAACAGACGAGGAGACTCAGAGCCCCCCGCCGGGCCCTGGAGTCCTGCTCCTGTTCCCAGGAAGGATGGGTTAACTGGCTGCGTTGGATGCCCTTCTGAGAGGGAATAAGAACTGTCCTTTGCATCTCAGCTCTTCCTGACCCAGCTGACACCAATCTGGGGAACATGGTATATTACTTTCCAAGGACTGTATAACCAAGCACCACAAACTGGGTATCTTAAAATGATAGAAATGTATTTGCTCAGAGTTCTGGAGTCTAGAGGTCTGAAATCAAGCTGTCATCAGGGCCGTGCTCCCTCTGAGACTCTGGGTAGAATCTTTCATTGTCTCTTCCTAGCTTCTGGTAGCTGGTAATCCTTGGCAATCCTTGGCTTGCAGCTACATTGCTCCAATTTCTGCCTCTGTTAGCACGTGGTGTCCTCCCTGTGTGTCTGTTTTCACATGGCATCCTCCTCTTTATAAGGACACAGTCATACTGGACGAGGGCCCACCCTAATTGCCTCTTCTTAACTTGATGATACCAACAAAGACCCTGTTTTCAAATAAGGTCACGTTCACAGGTACCAAGGGTTAGGACTTCACAATATCTTTTCTAGGGAAAACAATTCAACTCATAACATACCGGAAGAGGGATGCCTTTGATAAACAGGCTGCAGCGCAGGCTGAGGGGACAGTCAGCACAGGGACATTCCACTGTATGCCGGTGAGGAGCAAATTGGGACAGCAAGTTGGCACTCTGTCTGTCTGTCAGGAGCCTCAAAAACATTCATATTCTTTAATCCAGTGATTCATTTCTAGGAATCCAGCTATAGGGAGTCATCAAAAAGGTTGATAAAACTTTATCAATATTGAGGTATTCATCTCAATATTGTTTATAATAATTAGTGGGAACAACTTAACGTCCCACATACACATGAGGGGGATATTATGTAGCCTTTAGAAAAAACTAGTAACATGGGGAAAAATAAAATAAAATGATATATTTAGCATGGTGTCAACTTTATAAATAATGTATAAGGAAGGAAAAATCATAATGTTAACAGTGTCCCCCCATCTTGTGGAGGAAGTATGAGTGATTTTGTTATTTTTTTTTATTATGGCATTATATAAATTCTCTACATTAGCTTTATAACCAAGCAGAAAAACACTAATGATATTTTAAAAATAGATATATAAATAGTTTCCTGGAATATACATTCCAGGAAAGTTCTGGCTCGGAGGAGAGCAGCAGCTGCTGGGTGTCCAGCTGATTTCTGGGCTTTTAAGCCACGGCCATAACCCCTCTGGAGTTTCTCAAAATGTAGTTCAGTGGCTACTTGCATCAGAATTACCCATGATGCTTATTTAAAAGTGCAGAATTCTAGGCCCCACCCCAGACCTATTAAATCAGAATCTCTGGGTCCAGGGCCCAGGAATTTGCATTCTTACAGGCTCTGAACCTTTGGGTTTGAATTCCCCCTGCCTTAGAGGCTGTGGACAACCCAGTCACCAATAATCCTGTGTGGTTTGTCACACCAGTCATTTATGCCCTCTCAGCCTACAGTGAGCTTTGAAGAATAAAACCGAATAAACAAAGAAGTTATTCTTTTCATAAAGTCGATTTTCGGTTGTACCTAAGATGGGGAGCTGCAAAACACAATATTCAAAAGAATAGAAAACTCATAATTGTATTTTATTTTAGATTCAGTAACAGAATGTATTTCTCAATTTATTCTAGGCTAATAATTAAAATGAGTTAACATTCCCAGACTCTACCCTAGTTGAGAATTAGTTGCAGGAAGACATCAGCCCACAATGAAAGGTTTGCTCCATTAACAAGTGGGTATTCCATGTGCAGTGTGTTGAAAATCATAATTATAGACATGATTACTTTTAACTCACAACCTTGAGGTTTCCTTTATTGGCTGGTTTAGGGGAGCGATATTGGAGGACAGCAGAAAGTTCTCCGCTTAAAGTGTGTCCTGGCTCGGGGCAGGGGTTGGCCAGGAAGGCCCTTCCAGCCCTGCGGCGCTGTGACTGTCAAGACCGAGGGGAGTTGTAGCTTGCTCCAGAGGGCCCCACAGCTGCGCAATTAGCCATCCCATCAGTAGGTGAAATTCAACACCCGCAAAGAGGCAATCTTTCAAGGTGTTAGTCCACACTTGTTGCTTCCGGAGTTGGTCACAGCCTCTTAAGAGAAAAGATGAGCCATCCCGAGAATGAAGTATCTGTCCACGTGTGGGAGCAATCAGAAAAAAGAACCAAGAACAGCAACTGTGAAACTGTGTCTAGCTCCCTGGAAGGAGTCCTCTTCCCTTTCTGTGCCTTCACACGGATGGCTCCAGGAAGCTGTCTTCACACCGCCTTGCACCTGACCCCACTGCTTAGCCAGCTTGGCACCTTTGAATAACACCTTCCCTTTGTGCTTTGTCATAATCCCAGCACTCCGGCAGCGGCTGGATCTCCCAGCGGTGGGAAATGAGACCTGGATGGGTAGGGCTGTCGCCAGCTCACCAGCGCGGGGAGTCCCTGAGCAGTTAGCAGCTGAGAGCCAGGCTCTGAGGAGCACAGGGCAGGAGGTCAGGCCAGCTCCTCCTCCTGTGTGCCCTTCTCTCCTGCAGCATAGGGAGGAAGCAGAGGAAGGCAGCCGAAAGGGTTGGGACCCATCAAGGAGAAAGAAAGGTAGAAGGAAGCCCTGTGTCTTTCACACAACATGTAATTAACTCTCAACAGAAGATGCCACGGATTCATAATGGGAGCCGACAGCGGGGGAGGAAGGCTCTGACAAGCATGAGATTTCTCCTGGGTTTTTTTTTCAATTTAACTTTTTAAAGGAACATGAACAGGTACAATTATAATCGTGGACCTTCAGTGATGGTGTCTCCCCAGCAACAAGCCAGATCATGCTGTATCCCATCCTGACCCAGGCAGGATGAGCGGGAAGGGCTTTTCCACCTCAGAGCTCTCTCCTGGCCTCAATGGCAGCCATTTCTTGTCCCTGGTGCCCCAGGGTGGGCTTGTTGGTAGCCCCTGCTCTGTCAGCCTGCCCCAGTGTGCAAGGAGACCCCAGAGCCTTCTCCTCTCCATGACAGCAGTCCTTGGAGTTACCCTGGTCTCCAGCCAGGGGCTCCCAAGGTCACCCTTCTGGCAAAGCCCAGGCCCCCTCCTGAGTGCCCTGCCCCCCGTGGGGTGGCTCACTCTGTGAGGAAGGGAGATGCAGCTGGAGAGGAAAGGTGGGGAGCCCGGGGCGGGGTGGCTGCAGGTGGGCAGTGCCTGGAAGTCTGCCAGAACAAACGGGGCCAACCCTCTCCCAGGCACAAAAGGCTCTCTGTGAGGGACACGCCCAGCACCATGTGCAATCCCGTTTCTTAACACAAAGGAGGCCCATTCCCAGACCCGTCTGGGTGTGGCCTATAGGCTGAACCCTGTTGGGCAGGGCCCCTGTGACTCCTGGCGACCCATCTGGGTGACTTCAGTCCTCATTATGATCTGTTCTGCATATGAAGATCGAGAGAGGCCTGGGTAGGCAGCTTAACCTCACAGGACATGGGTAGCTGCCTCTTCTTCCTCGGGGGAAGAGCCTTTCTAGGTCCACCACCCACACACATGATAAACCAACTCCTAATTTCATACTGGGTTAATCTATTAATTAATAGATGCAATAATGTTAACACATTTTCTCTCTCACACACTCACATGTGCACACATACACACTCACATGCACATACACACTCAGAGTCCAAATGAGAGAAGATTCCCAACATAACTTAGACTAGTCAACTCTGCTGTGCAGACCCCTCCCCACAAAGCCACTGCCACAGAGAAATTAGACTAGGCCCCAAAGAAATCAGGCTGGGAAGTAGGTAACAAGAACCACTGTACTGACCACAGAAACAATTATAATTTCTCTTCAAAACTCAGAGGTTCTCCCTGCCACTAAGTGCCTCCTCAGTGTGACCGTGCAATGCATGAAAAACATAAAATACAATGAAAGAAACCTTTGGGTAGTCAAAATAGCATGGAAGGCATATTGAAATGGTCCATGCTGATGTCTTTCAGCTGAGCTTAAGGTTCATCTGGGGTGGCTATGCTGTGTCATGGAAAGGGACGGGTCAAGGAGTTACTTGAACCCTCCCTGGGCCTTGCGGGCTTTGTTTTAAAATGAGAGTTGGAGGAGAGTTTCTAAGATCTCAGCAAGCAGTCCAGGCTTGAAAGCCACAAGGCCGCGTGTCCGTCCACCAGAAACTGCTGCCCACACAGCTCCTGAGGCCTTGCTGCACCGGGGGCCTCTGCAGCCATCTGCAGGGCGAGTGGCAGGCCAGGTCCCTCCCTGACCGCAGCTGAGGTCAATGGCAATGGACGAGAAGTATACAGTCTTGGAATGTAGGACCTTTCTCTGTCCTGTGTGTCCTGTGCTGTGAACTCTGAAGAAGACACTCATTTACTGAACATAGATTTCTTGGGCACCATCTATGTGCCAGTCATTGAAATGGACAAAGTTTCCTGCTCTTGGGAGCTTACGTTTGACACAAAAGCATAGGAGCTTCCCCTCTGAATTCATTTCTCAGGGGTGCTGAAACAAAGTACCACAAACTGGGTGGGTTAAACAACAGAAATGTATTTTCTCACAATTCTAGAGGCTAGAAATCCAAGATCAAGGTCTTGGTAGGGTTGGTTCCTTCTGGGAGGCTGTGAGGGCTGGGACGGAGAGGCTGTTCCAGGCCTCTCTCCTGGTGTCTGGCGGTTTGCTGGCCATCTTTGTGTCCTCGGCTTGTAGATGCATCACCCCAGTCTCTGCCTTCATCTTCATATGGCCTTCTCCCCATGTGTCTGTGTGTCCAAATTTCCCCTTTTTATAAGGACACCAGTCATAATGGATTAGAGCCCACCCTAATGACCTCATTAACTTGAGTATCTCTGAAAAGACTGTATCTCCAAAAAGGTCACATTCTGAGGTACTGGGGGTTAGGACTCCAGTGTACTTTTTCTTGGGGGCGGGGGTACATAATTCAACCCATAACATAGGGAAGTATGGAGGAGAGTCATTTGCCCTTGGGGGTCGTGAAGTCTTCTGCTGCCTCAAGATCTCATGTGAATGCGTCGGATTGGTGGAGCCTGGGTCATGTGCCTGTTCCCCACTGCAAGGGAGGCTGGGAAATCGAGTTTCTGGCTTCTACCTTGGGGAGGCATGGACACTGAATGTGAGATTTTATCCAACACAGGAAGAGCATTCAAAGAATTCATGAGAGGGTGGCCACGAAGCACAACAGAAATCTACTGTGCAGGTGCTTTCAGGTTTTCTCCAAGGGGACCCAAGGGCAGAGAATGAGGACCATAGCTTCAGTTTCTTATCTCTCCCTTTAGTGCCTAGTATTGTGTGCTGCCCACTGTAGGGACCAAATGGTGGTGACCACAGAGGACACCTGGCACACCTAGATAATAGCCAACAAGTAGCACTTAGTAAGCCTTCACTGTGTGCCAGGAATGTTTCTAAGCTCCTTCCATGCATTGCCTCATTTAATCCTCACTACAGCCTTATGAGATGGGGATGATTATTGACCCCCTTTCACAGAGGAGAAAACTGAGGCACAGGGAGGTTAAGAAATTTAACCCAGTAGATGGGAGACCCGGGATTTGAACCCAGCAATTTCAGTCTGAGACTAAGAGCTTAACCACTGTGCTTCCTAATAGATGGAAGAAGAGAATGAAAGACGGAAGGAACATCTCCCCAGCCAGAGTCCAGGGAAGGAAGGTGAGTGCTCTTAAGTGGTTGCCCTGCTGTCAAGCTGGGAGCTGGAAGGAGCTGCCCTGGGTGGCATGCACATTGTCTCACGCTCTCTGAGCCAAGGGAGGTGTGAGATTGGCGGGAGGCACCCTGACAAAGTCCTCGGGAATCCTGGGCGGGAGGTGTGGGAAGAGGCTGGAGGGAGGAGGGAGGAGAGAATCTGCAGCTGGGTTGCTGAGGGCCAGCCCCGGAGGCTCTGCCTGGTGTGGCCAGTGGAGGAGGGCCTGCGTCAGGGGACTCAGGCTGGGCAGAGGCTGGCTCCCCAGGGAGGGCCCTAAGCTGGGCCCTTGCCAAGCTGCTGCCTGGAGAGGGCCAGCATGTTCCCTAGGGTTCTTCCCCAGTGACCTCGACAAACAGTTGGGCCTCGGAGGGGCGAGGTGGCGGCCAGGGCAGACCCTCCATGCTGAGGCGCATTTGGAATATGGCTCGGGTCCCTGCCACAGGCCCGGACGCAGAGAGGCCTGGGACCTTTGTGGCTGCCCTGGAGGAGCCTTGGCCACTCCTGAGTCCTGTGACCCTGGATGTCGAGACATTGCTATTTCTGTTACCTTGGGAAGAAAAGGTGGGGAAGGAGCAGAGGAGACAAAAATAGAAGGGTCGCATTCCCACAGCCCCAAACATACCCAGCTAGAGATCCCCGGTGGCCCTGCTCCATAGGATTGGACCTTGGGCCTCACCTATTCTAAGTCCAGAGCATCATTTCAAGGGTATGCATACACCAGGGATGCTTGTCATTCACCAGTGAGCCCCC
Organism: Tapirus indicus; assembly: GCA_031878705.1. Classification (NCBI taxonomy): domain Eukaryota; kingdom Metazoa; phylum Chordata; class Mammalia; order Perissodactyla; family Tapiridae; genus Tapirus; species Tapirus indicus. The sequence continues at coordinate 35,297,769 of CM062935.1, forward strand.
CTCTCCAGAAAGCTGGGACCTGCCTCGCTGCTTCCCTTTCTAAAGGGAAACAGGGTGCCTGGTGGTGGCTGGGCTTTTCTTAAAAAGAACAGAAAAGAAAGGTAAAGAGTATTTTCCTTCAACAGCGTTGATAATAAGGTAAGAATAGGGTGGTTTCCTAGTGTTAGCAGGACATTTCCAAAGTATAGTAGGGTAACAAAAAGAAAAGAAAAGAAAAGGAAAATAAATTATCCCCTGGAGGTTTTTATTACAATAGGTGACTATGAAATATATGGTTAATAAAAATGTTGGGTTTAAGGAATGTTTGCAAATATCAGTAGTGTTCCAGAGTTTTAAAACCAGATTAATATCCACAATAACGTGAAAAACACTAATGCCTTGCATGTGTCCTAATGTCCAAGTGTCTCCCCACAGAGAAGAAGCAGAGAAGAAGGGCGTTCTTAGAATTTAAAGAGTGAGGTGGGGCCAGGGTTGCCAGATAAAATACAAGATGACCTGTTAAATTTGAATTCCAGATAAAACAAGGAATATTTTGTTACTATAAAAGTATGTTCCAAATAGTGCATGGGGATATACCTATACTAAAGAGATCATTCGTTGTTTATCTGAAATTCAAATTTAACTGGCCATGTGTTTTTATTTGCTCAATCTGGCAACCTTGCGTGGGCCTCACATCCACCCCAGTGGGGGAAGGCAGAGAAGCGACTTCTGGAAAAGAGGCTGGCAGGCTTATGCCAGATGATGGGGACTCCAGGGAGGCCAGGCCTCCGGCTCCAGGGCTGCCACAGCGGGGCCCTGGGGAAAGGCCCTGGGGCTCCTCTCAGAGCTCTCTCTCCCTGGAGGGAACACCGGCTCCAACAGCTGCAGAAGGAAGCCTTGAAAACAACTCAGGCTTCTCCAGGCATCGCCAGTGCAGGAGAAGCCGGGCTCGGGGTGCCGCCATCTATAAGGGCCCCAGACCACACACCGGCCAGTCTCCCACGGGCTTGAGGGGTGGCTCTGACCCCTGGGGATACGATAACACTGCACCACGCCTCGGCTGACCCTGTAAACTCCCCAGCCTGCACTGACCTCCCCTTCAGGCCTGGCCGTGTCAGCCCTGCCCACACTGAATTCCCCCACATTCTCTGGGGCTGAGGTCATTGAATATCCCTGCGTCTTTCCTGCAAGGCTGAAGTGCCAATCCAGGGGCATTAGCTGGGCGACTGGTTACATGTGTACTGCCCAAAGGTAGCCTGAGTACGGGAAGTGTGGGCACCTGCTCCCCAGGGGCCCTGGGGAAGTCACTGGGAGAGAGTCCAGTGGTCTCTCCCCAGAAGGCGAGTAGAGCCTTCCTGCCTAAGGGCTCTGGGCCAACTGCAGACCCACCACCCTCCAAGGCCCCCTCGCCAGCTCTGAAGAGGGGCAGGCTCTTCTCAGGGCCTTCCTCCCAGGCCTGTGTGGGAGCTGCTCTGTGTTCTTTCCCAGTGAACATGGAGGGGAAAGGGAGGGAGGAAAAGGGGCAGGCCTGCCCTGGAAGGTTTCAGCTTGAATGTTGGATGAGAGCATTCACTGGCATGCTGAGAAAAGAAGGAAGGACAGCCTATGAGCAGAGCTTCTCTTTGATAATCTTGTGAGATGCTTTTAGTCCCATTTTTACAGAAGACGAAATAGGCCCAGAGATGTTATGAAACTTTTCTCAGGTCACACAGTTAGTAAGTGGTGGAGTCAGAAATCACACCCAGACCACTCTGACTCCAAAACCTGGGCCCATTCTATTCCTCTTTGCTGCCCAGGAAAATTCTGGTCTAGCTCAGGAGGAAATATCTACTGTCAACTGTGTTATTCTACTATTGTCAGGTTCCTACTTCCCCCCCTACCTCCAAGACTTGTCTCATGACTGTGCAATTTCCACTAGAAAATAATGCTGAAGGGAAACAGCGGTACTTCCTTGTGTCCGTACCAGGGACTCCATCTCCTGGGGTCTCCACCCTCCTCCCAGAGCTGAGTGAGTGCTCGAGGCCAGGCTGTGTTGGTCTCAGCATGTTGGGAATTGTCCCCAGTCCCTGCTCTCGCACGTCTCATTTGGTAATTCCTGACAGACTGAAAACCAATCTCATAAATCTAGCCTGTGTGGTTGGTTGAGTTCAGCAAAGCTGTGGAATATAGGCTCCTGTGATGTCCTCCCCACCCCCCAGGGATACTAGGGGTTGTCCCTGCTCTCTTAGCCCCCCTCAGATCTCTCTACACAGAAGGGGTCAAGCCTTCCTTATCTTCCCCTTTCGCCCTTGGGCATTCCTCATGTTCTCTGACACTCCCACCCCCTTGGGTTACTCTGCCTCCCTGTCAACACCTCACAGCAGTCAGATGACAGGAAACTTTCAGTTCTGAGTGTGGTGGTAAGAGAGAGGAGGGTCGGGTTGAGGGAGGATTGAGGAGGGAGAGGTGGAGGGAAGAGAGAGCTCTGTTACTTCTAATAATGAACTTCACTCGTGTATTCATTTATTTGCTCATGTGTGTATGTTGGCTGGATGGGGAAACATGGGAAGAGATGGAGAATACCCACCAGGGCCCCACACAGCCCAGCTCTTTGCTCAAAGTCTATTCAGAGGCACAGTCTGTCAACCAAAAGCCATTAAGGAGGACTTTCAAGCTCTACTTGCATCTCCCCTGCTGAGGATTGACTCAGTAGCATTACTCAGAAGCACATTTCTTCCGGCGCATGGCAGCTCCTCTAAGTCTCCGGAAACATCCAGCCTACACAATGTCTTCTCTTGGTTGGAGTGTGGATTATGGAGCCAAACTGCCTCAGTTCTAATCCTGGCTCTGAACCTTATTAGACTAGAGCATGTTGCTTAATCCCTCTCTGCCTCAGATCCCTCACCTCTCATAAGAGCATTGTCTGCCTAGACAGTCAGTTGTGAGGATTATAACGTTAACAGTCATAAAAGACATAACATAGCACCTGGTACGTGGTAGGCACTATATAAGTGTTAGTAGCCATCATTATTGCTACTGTTATGATTATTCTCTCTCCCCTTCCTTTTCCCCCCATATCTCCAGTCCCATCTTTATCAACCCACTGTCCTTCCAAAGCCTTCACAGGCTGGCTGAGCAGACCCATCCTTAGAGAGTGGTGTGGGTGGGTTGGAAGACTGCAGACTGTCACACGGAAATGAACCTGAGCCTGATGTTTGAGAAGATGTGGGGACCCCACAGACGATTATAAGGTGGGAAGGAGCTAGCCGGCCTCCACTGTACTGGAATGGATAAAAGACCTCGCAAGGGGCATGTCTCCTGGTGGTGAGAAAGAGCTTCTGCTTTAGGTCCGAACAGTTCAGTTTAGAGGAAAACCAGTCAGAGGACTGCTGAGGGTGTCCAGAGGGAGGTCGCAATCAGGACACACATGCAACAGGACTCTAGAGGTTGACTGGTGGCCCCCAAAAGATATGTCCATGTCCTAGCCCCCATGACCTGTGAATGTGACCTTATTTTGAAAAAGTGTCTTTGTAATTGGGTTAAGAATCCTGAGATGAGTTCATCCTGGATTATCCAGGTGTGTCCTAAATCCAATGACAAGTGTCTTTATGAGAGCAGAAGAGGTGAATTCACAGATACAGAGAAGGCCATGTGAAGACAGAGGCACAGACTGGAGTTGTGCAGCCACAAGCCAAGGAAAGCCTGGAGCCACCAGAAACTGGAAGAGGCAAGGAAGGCAGATTTTGGAGAGAGTGCAGCCCTCCTGACACCTTGACTTTGAATTTTTGGCCCGCACAACTGTGAAAGAATAAATTTCTGTTGCTTTAAGCCTCCCAGTTTGTGGTCATTTGTTATGACAGCTATAGGAAACTAATACAAGACACCCCCCCCGAAAGAAAAAGATGAGGGGGCGTGGTCTGAAGGGGGGAAGACAGAAATAAAACTCAAGGGATCAATGAAGGACTTTCATCAAGGTCCTTCCTTGCATATGATGGTACAGGTTGTGCACTGCACAACAGGGTGGGTAGTGCCATTTACAGCATGGTTGTAGATTTGAATAGTTATTGCTCTGTTTTTTCCTGCAGGGATCAGTAAGGTGTCTTGAGGAAGGGGTGCCTTTTCCTAAAACATACAAAAGCACCCTATGGCCTTGTTGGGTTTTGGTGAGAAGCATCTAGATAGTGCTGTCCAATAAAACTTTCTGCAAGGATGGAAATGTTCTATCTGCACCAATACAGTAGCCATGGGTCACATGTGGCTCTTAAGCACTTAGAATGTGGCTTGTGCAACTGAGAAGCTGAATTTTAAAATTTATTTAATTTTAATTAATGTAAATTTAAATAGCTGCAAGGGGCTGGTGGCTACCATATTGGATACACAGCTCTAGCACAAGAAAATAGAAGCTCAGGACGACTGATGCAGAATTTAGTCACCAAAAGCACGGCCACTATTAATTCGATATTGTTCAGAGGTCCCTCTGCGACTGCACTCCTTGTCGAGTGGGGGTGAGGGGGTCGAACAGGGACAAGGGGGTGGTGCATGTGTTGGCAGGCAGCGAGGCATGTGGGGAGTATGAGAAATGCCCAACCGAAGTGGAGCGAGGTCCAACAGCAGAAGGAGGAAGAGAGAAAGGCGTGCCTGAGCAGGTAAGAGATTCCTCTCCCATCTGCTGGATTTCCCCACTGTGATAACCCTTTATGACTCTGTCAGCCATGAGGTTGGCTAAACTCTTTTGAACCTATTTACGTTTTCATCTCTCAATTTTAAGTAATAAACTTTTATATGGAGACAATCATAGAGATGGGCAGGGGTGCCAGTCTGCAGGCTCCTTGAAAGGAGGCTTTTTGGGAGCAGCTCTGTTTAAGCTCCCAGTCACCTCTGCTACGGGAAGGTGGGAGCCCTCCCTCTTTGCTATCCCTTGTCACCTGAATGCAGCTGCACATGAGCAGGGTGCAATGTCAAAACTCCTGTTTTAACTGCCAGAGAGCAGGACATTTACCCAGCTGTGGCTTCATCCCTTGAAGGGCCCTGAAGACTTCTCCAAGGTGGGAAGAGAGGTCTAATATGTCATTGGGTGATCCTCACACTCCCCCCTCCTGTTGGCAATGAGGGTGGGTTTACTGGAGACTTGAGGGGTAGGTCCTAGCCAGGCAGTGAGGGCCTAGCTACTCCTGCAACATCAGCATCTCCTGGGAGCTTGTTAGAGGCCCTGACCTGTGGAATCCAGACTGGGTTGTAACCGGATCTCCAGGTGAACTGGGTGCACAGCAAAGCTTGAGAAGCACTGAGCTAGAACAAGGCCCATTACCTGGAGTAGATTTAATGGACTTGTCTTGAATTAGTTAACAGAGCTGAACTGACCTTGCTGTTTGAGAATTTCATTGGCTTCACCAACCTGGAGAACTTTCCTCTGAAACATAAATCTGCCAAATGCTTTCCAAGCTTGATTATCCCAAATGGAATCCCCTCTAGTTCAGTGGATGTTCTGAAAGCTGAGGGTCAAATGTGTTCCACAGCCCCGATCTTTGGATAGGTGACACTTTGGGAGGGGGGTGGGGAGCAAGAACCTCCTTTCAGGGCCAGCTCTGAAGCTTGGCCCCGCATCTGTGGCAACTTCTCCTGCCACACGTGGGAGGCCCTGTGCCCTCCCCACAGAAAACAGCTGCAGTATCTCCACCCTCACCTGTGGCTTCCCGGCGCAAAAGCCTGTAAGAGTTGATCTCTCAGGATTTTCTGAAGAGAGCCAGCAGCTCATGGCTGGTATCAAAAAAGCATACAAACCTACTCTCAGAGGACTTAAAGAGACACAGCATCACACAACTGGAAAGTGATAATAGCGAGTCTTCAACATCCACACAACAGGAGATGCAGCCATTCGGGTCTGGCCCGGCGGGGTAGCCATTAAGTTCATGTGCTCTGTTCTGGTGGTCCAGGGTTTGCAGGCCCAGATCCCGGGAGTGGACAGATGCACCGCTGTCAGCCAAGCTGTGGCGGCGTCCCATATAAAGTGAAGGAAGATGGGCACGGATGTTAGCCCAGGGCCAGTCTTCCTCAGCAAAAAAAAAAAAAAAAGAAGAAGAGGAGGATTGGCAACAGATGCTAGCTCAGGGCTGGTCTTCCTCACAAAAAAAGAGATGCAGTTATTTTAAATTATAATTTTCTGAAGAGATTGTTAATTTAACAAAAAGCAGAGTGCTAAATAGATTTAAAGTGTCTTGTCATTTTTTAAATAAACTATATCTATTTGCATAGAAGAAACAATGTCTGGATGGACATATTCCAGAATCTATGGTGTCAATGCTCTTTAGCCAAAGGCCACCAGTAACACATGTGTAGTTGGGTTTATCTGCTTCTTGCACCATGGGCAACACGGGGCATCTCAGGGGATGCTAGAAAGGAATTAGTATCAGGTTTGGGCTTGTGGTTGGTGCTTTGGGGGATGGTTCAAACAAGCGGGGCTTTGCTCTGGATTGGAGGTTGCCAGGAAGCAGGGGTAATTTTTTGATTGGATATCTTAATAATTCTTATCAAGATGAATGGAATGAGGCTATAATTGGTAAAAACAAAACAAAAACAATGGTCACCTGTTAGCCTGGTTAGGGGGATGTCTGGTTACTTTTGTGCTTTTGGACAGTGCTCTTATTTTTGTTTTGTTCAGACATGGTTACAGAAGAGTCTTCTTTTTGTCTTAATCTTCACAGTCACAGTGGCCTTGGCTGATGTTGGTGTTCTGTGGTGATGCTCAGCAGAAGACCGAGGCCCTGCTGTGAGTGCCAGGCCAGCTCCCAGTGCCGGGGGCTGCTCTGCTCTTCCTCAGTGGGGGTCACCTCTGGGTGTTGGGACTAAGGGTGATTTTCACTTTCTACTTCATATTCTGGAAAAAATTTTTTACAACAATCACGTATTATGTTTATCTTTAGAAAAATAGCTATTTCCTTTCGGGAAAAAAAAACACCTAAATAATAGAATGCTAAACTGGGTAAACCATGTGCCAGTGCATCTCGTGGGAGAGGCAGACCACCCAGCACATGGAGTGTCCGGGGAGAAGAATCACAAGCAGCTGTCCAGTTCCACGTCCTGCTGAGCAGCTTCGCTCGTTCTCCCAGGAGGCGAGCTGGGCGTGCCAGCTTTTGAGTTTAGATTGGATGAAGATTGGTGTTGCTCAAGACCTCACTCCAGGATCCAGGCAATGAGAAACATGGCGGGCTTGTCAATGCTGGGTGGAGGCCACCTGGACACCTTGGACACCTGTTTGGTGGGGCTCCCAGGCAAGAGGCTGTGGTGTGGCCTAGAGCTCTGGCCCTCAGCTTGGCCCACCCATTAGAATCACTTGGGCAGTTTGAGCCCCCCCCCTCCACTCCCAGGGCTCAGCAATCTGGACCAATTAAATCAGGAGGGGAACGGGGCCCAGGTGTAAGCATTTCTTTTGATCTCCAGGTGATTCCTCCAACTTTTCCCCGCTCTGCCTTAAACCCTGCTTGTGCCTGCGTTCATTCTACTTCTGTCATTTCTTCCCTCGTCTCTCCCACGCCTATCCCTCTAGACTGGGTCAGGCCCTCTCCCCTGAATCATCTCGGTGCTCCACACTCCTTGGCTGATCTTTGTAAATAAAAATCGAGGTCACTGGTTCTCAGCCCAGGCAGCATATTGGAATCACCAGGGAAGATTGAAAAAGCACACCCAGTGCCTGGGCCCCACCCATCAAGTTTCTTATTCCATTGGTCTGTGGTGGAGCCCAGACATTGGTAGTTTCAAAAAGTTTCCCAGGGGATTCTACTGGGCAGCCAGGGTCGAGACCCACAGGTGTAGGTACTTTCCCTCCCTAGCCCAGCAGGGTCTGAGTAAGGGAGCTAACCCTGTAAACCGAGGCACAGAGGGTCTTTAGGGTGCCTGTAGGGGAGTGTGTCACTAAGGGGAGGGGACCTTCTCCTCTACTTTGCCCGAGAAGATCACGTAGCTGTCTGTTCGTGTAAGGTTAGCCAGGTGGTGTGGTGAGAGGAATTCAGCAGCTACAGTAATAGTACCTGGTGATGAGATTGTCCCTGGCAGAGGCGAGGGGAAAAAGATGGGAATTATGTCCTGGCTGATGTTCTGAAACAATCGAGGGGAACTTTGCAGAGGGCTGGCTCCTGCAGTAGCAGACGCGGGCATAAGCCGGGGAAACAGCATGCATTTCTGTGAACATTTGACTGGAAACGGCTCCGAGCGCAGGAGGCCTGTAGTGGATGCTGTAGGGCCCTGCCCAGATCCTCATCAGGACCCAGGCTCTACCCCTAGCTGCAGGGAGTGTTGCTTGCTGACTGCTCACAGCTGAGTTCCTCCCCAGGAACTGTGCTCAGCTGACAGGAGTTGCCAGGTTCAAGGCTGTGGCCCCCTCCCTGAGGGCAGCCGGCATATAACGACTAGTCTATAAGGGGTACAAAGATTGGGTCCCCTGACTTGTTTTAGGACACCCTAGCTTCAGAGCTCCCCATGGGATCAGCTGAGGTGTCTGTTGCAAATGTGTCCCAGTTCAGCCTCTGCCTCTACCCCATCTGCTGCCTTCGCTGCCCTACAGGTGTTTCTCTAGCGTTCTCCCCAGTAAGCCACCCCACATGCAAATCTCTACCTCGGAGTCTGTTTCCAGGGTATGACCTATGAGAAAGGCCCTTAATATATGTGTATGGGTGAAGAATGAACAGGGCCCGAGGGGTGTGAAGGAGGATTGCATTACAGCTGCTTTTGGAGCTTCATGGAACATTTATAGATTCAAAGGACATGAAAACTACAAATGTGATCATATAACTCCCGTGCCTAAAATTCCTCAGTGAGGGAAGGGGATGGGGTGAGGGCAAAAGGGGTAAAGGGGCACCTATGTATGGTGACGGATAAAGACTATTGGTGGTGAACATGATACAGTCTATACAGAAACTGAAATATAATAATGTACACCTGAAATTTACACAATGTTATAAGCCAATATGACCTCAATGAAAAAAATTGGGGGGCTGGCCTGGTGGTGTAGTGGTTAAGTTCACGTGCTCCACTTCTACAGCCTGGGGTTTGTGGGTTTGGATCTTGGTCACAGACCTACACACTGCTCTTCGAGCCATGCTGTGGCAGTGTCCCGTCCACAAAATAGAGGAAGGTGGTGACAGATGTTAGCTGTGGTGAGGTAACAGATGTTAGCTCAGGGCCAATATTCCCCAGAAAAAAGGAAAGAAAAACTCCTCAGTGATTCCCTACTGTCTATGGGATAACTTCCGAGCTCCTTGGTGTGGTTTGTGAGCTCTTTTGTAATCTGGCCTGACCATCACTGTAGGTGCCTCTTCCTCTCCCTTGCTCTCCAGGCAATCAAAACTATCTGCAGTTTTCCAAACCATCAAGCTGTCTCCCACCCCTGCCCCACACAAGCTGCTCGCTGTTTCTGGAAGCCCTTTCTTCACCTGGGTCTTCCCTCTGCATTGAAATCATCTGTCTCCTTGCTCCCCTTCTGGCCTGGATAGTCTGGGAGGCTCAGACCAGGTCTTAGCCGTCTGCCTCTCCGGGATCCAGCACAGCGGCACATTAGGCTGCATGATAATACCACGGCAGTGGCTGATTCATTCATTCAGTTTTTTTTTTAATTGTGGTTAAATACATGTAACATAAAATTTACCATCTTAACCATTTTAAAGTATACAGTTCAGTGGCATTTAGTATATTCACAATGTTGTACAACCATCACCACTGTCTAGTCCCAGAACATTTTCATCACTCCTGAAAGAAACCCCTATACATCAAGTAGTCACTCTCCATTACCCTCTCCTCCCAGCCCCTAAATTAAGGGGCAACCATTAATTTACTTTCTGTCTCTACGGATTTGCCTATTCTGGATATTTTATATAAATGGGATCATACAATGTGTGGCCTTTTGTGTCTGGCTTCTTTTGCTTATTTTTTAGTTCATCCATGTCGTAGCATGTATCCGTACTTCATCCCTTTTTATGACTGAATACCATTCCATTGTATGGATAGATCACATTTTGTTTACCCATTCATCAGTTGATGGACATTTAGATTGTTTCCACCTTTTGGCAATTGTGAATAGTGCTGCTATGAATATTTGTGTATAAGTTTTTGTTTGGACGTCTGTATTCAATTCTCTTGGATATATATGTAGGAGTGGAATTGTTGGGTTATATGGTAACTCTATGTTTAACTTTTTGAGGAACTGCTAGACTGTTTTCCACAGTGGCCCCACCATTTTACATTCTTACCAGCAATGTATGAGGGTTGTAACTTTTCCACATCCTGGCCAACACTTGTTATTTTCCATTTTTTTGATTAAAGCCATCCTAGTGGCTGTTAAGTGGCATCTCACTGTGGTTTTGATTTGCTCAATACATATTTTTGACCCCCTACTGTGTGCTAGGCACTGGGGATACTGCAGAGAAGAAAACTGACAAAGGCTCTGCTTTTGTGGAAGTTCCATACAAGTGGCGGGTGACACAACTCTATCAGAAGACCTAACTGCGTTAGTTGGCAGGGACGTTAGTTCCACTTGGTTGTAGCTAGAGAAGCAGAAAAGAGAGCTCTTGGGGCCTCTTCTACCTCTCCTTGCCCTGGCAGGTGGAGCAGAGGTTGCAAATTCAGAGTGTCACAGGGCGTCACGGCCAGAGGAGAGACAGAGGGGCGAGAGCACGTGCATCTGCGAGTGTGCATTGGACGTGGCTCTACGGCAAACTGGGGGCACCAGCCTTGCCTCAAGGGGCAGATGCCACTTAGCACTGGCTTCTTATTGCCAAGTGGTGGTGAGACCTGGGCCTGGCCACACTGTGAATGAAAATAAGATTTTTACATGACATCTTTCAATTTTTACATGATGGCACAGACATTTTAAAATCATTATCTGGGGGCCAATTTTGGTGAACTGTCTGCCAGTTTGTGGTTCTGACATGGATATGTTTCTCAGATGCGGAGCCTCATTCATAGGGTCAGAATCTCTGGGGCTGAACCTGGAAATCTGCCTTCTTAACAAGTGTCCTCTCTGCTTCCCTCCCCCCAGGGGTGGTCTGATGCCTACTGGAGTTTGAGAACCACCAAACCAGAGTTGTAAGGAAGGCAGCTTCCCGGGTAGTGGAAGGCTGGGCAGGCAGGATCACATTGCCTGTTTGTGACGGCACCGAGCGTCCTTGGCCTGGTCCCAGTTTCTCAGGGCAAACAGCCCTCCAGAATACATACTTCCATGTGCCAGGAACAGGGGAGGGGTGGAGAGTGGCTCTGCAGGAAGAGCACGCCCCTTCCCCAGCCTCACTCTGGCTCTCCCAGCCCCACGTGGGTGGATGCCCATCCCAGTGGCTTTTACCCTAGTGGGCAGTGCGACTGCCAGCACTGATGCTTCCTTGTAAAATTTCTCTGGCTGGGAACACTTTGCCAGAGATCCGCCCAAACAGAGAGATCAAGTTGTAGGAGAGGGCCGCCGTGGGCCTGCGGAGAGCCTGGGTACTGACAGATGGGAGTTAAGCAACATGTTTGTTGGTCTCTTGCTTCATTGTCACAACTGCAGTTAAAACTAGCAGTTCTCTGGCAGGGGTGTTGGTTCTGAAAATCCACAGGCTCCTCTTGAACAACTGTGACCTGCCCAGCCTCTGTAGGTGTTTATTCTAAAGCCACCACGACACTTCACTGGGTTCACCTGGGGACTCGGGACCCTCTGTGGGGTTAGTATTCCAACCCAATATTTCCAGGTTCCCAGACAGGCTCCTTTCCCCCTCTGTGTCGCCAGTCAGCTCTCTAGTGCTGAGGCATATGGAAGGAGCAAATACGTGTGGTGGCAAAGAGAGCAACGTGGAAGAAAATATATATTTGGGGTTTATCTTAACAGGGATAATGATCAAAGGGCTCCATTCCATTCACCTCACCAGCTCCCAAAGGCTCATTTACGTGTTACAGCAAAGAAGGAACTTTAGTTGATTTCCCCAGCAGGAAATAACAAGGAGCAAATTAATAAGCTATGTTTCTATGTACGTTTCTATCCCTAAAGGGCCTATTTAAGTAAAATCTTCTACCTAGATTATTCTCAGCCAATATTTTTCGTTGTTAAGAACCATAATCAACATAAAAACATAACTGCTGTAAAGCTGTATAGTAGCCTTAATACCTGTAATAAAATAGCAAATTCAGTAGACGTTATGGGTGATGATAAGGAGAGTGGACATTTACTGAGCACTTACCGTGGGCTAGGCTCGTGCTGAGTGCTTTACTTGGATTATTTCACTTAATCTTTATAATCCTGTGAGATTTAATCTTCAAAACAACTTAACCAGGAGTAGTATGAAGTAATATCACCATTTTACAGATGGGGAGACTGAATCTTGGAGGTTGAATGTGCTGGATGCTTTCAATGTTTCCAACAAGTAATCCTTGGGCCAGTCCGGTGAGATTCTCCTCCCGACAGTCCTATGGGAAGGTACTATTAGTCTTTTACAGACAAGGGAACTGAAGTGTCAGGGCGTTAAATATGCCCATGGTGGTAGAGCCATTAGCTAGAAGAGTTGGGATTTGAGCCCAGGGAGAAGTAGCTCTAAACACACCCCTTAACCTCTCAGTTAGATCAGGCAACGAGACACAGCTTAGACAGACACGTGCAAGTGTCTTTGCTGTGTCAGTGTTTGTAAAAGTGAAAAAGCTGGAAACCGCCCAAATGTCCATCAACTGGGGGAAGGTCACATAAATTAGGGCACACACACTCTAGATGGCAGATGTTGAAAGGACCAAGGCAGATCTTACGTGTGCTGATGTGGAACAATATGCATGATATGTTACATAAAAAGGCTAGTTGCTAAATTAAATGCATAGCATCATACCGATTTAAAACATGGGGGAACATTATATTTTATCAATCAGGGATTGGTAATTCCAGGAGAGTTTAATAAAAGGAATATTTATAGAGCTGTGGGCAGGATATAGGGAAACCACCGGGCATCGCACTGCCTTCCTTTGGGAGAGTAACACCAGGGGCTCTGTTACCACCTGCTGGAACCCAGAGACAGAGAGAACTGTGTCGGGGGGCCACCTCACAGGAGTTGAGACCCTCCTCCATAGAAGGATGCAGCCACCCCACTGAGACAGCCAGGGAGGGAGACAGGAGTCAATTCCCTGACCTCACACTCCTCCCTCCCCCCAGTCTCCACCTGGTGTTCCCCATTTGTCAAACCCAGCTGGAAGCCAGAAGGTGAAGGAGACCCTTGCTGCAGGTCAGCCTCCCAGGGCACACAGGAGTGGAAGGTGCAGAAGGGTGGAGCATGGAACTGGAGGGCCAGTGGAAAGTTTCCAGCACATTCATACTTAGATGCACATTTGTAAATGCTTAGAAAAAGGATCTGCAAGGATGAATACCCAATTGTTTAGGGAGGTTTCCTCAGGGTAGCAGAATAAGGGAGGGACTTTCACCTTTTGCTTTATGTTCTATATTGTTTGAATTGCAACAAAAAAGAGGCACAGCTTGGGGTGAGATTACGACATCAGCCCTGGTTCTTTGCCTGTTTCTGAATCATAGCCCTGCAAAGGAATGGTGGGCAGATTGCATTTTCCAAAGATGGCCGCACCAATATATATCCCATTCCACACGCTCTTCTTACTGTGTGACGTTCACCCTCCTCCATGGAGAGGTGGGCTATGTTTCATCCCCTTGAACCTGGGGGACCTTTGAAACTGTCTTGACCAACCGAGTGCTGTGGAAGTGACGCTGCACGACTTCTGAGACTGGGTCAGAAAAGGCAATATGGCTTCTGCTTGTCTCTCTGAACGTGTGCCTGGGAGTCCTGAGCCAACACGCAAGAAGTCTGGGTACCCTAAAGCTGCCGTGCTGGGGAGACCACTTGGAGAGCCCACCTAGTAGTGCCAAGAGATGCCCGAGGAGCCCCAGCTGTGGCAGCTCCCTGCCCTGGCAGCAGACGTCTGGGTGTTGAAGCCTTTGGATGACCCACCCCCAGCCCCTGTGGGACTGCAATCCCAAGAGAGACCCCCGGCCAGAATTGCCCGGTCAAGCAGCCCCCAAATTCCTGACTCTTAGAAACTGACAGAGATAATAAATGAATTCTGTTGTTTTAAGCTAAGTGTTGGGGTGATTTGTTATTCAGGAAGAGGTCCAATGCAGGCTGGGAGGAAGCGTGAAGACTAATAGCCAGCGGGCGTCCTGACGTTCCATGGAGACTGTCACTGTAGAAGAAAGAGCAGAGCCAGGATCCCGTTGACTCCTCACCCTGACGTGGGAATCTGAGAGCGTTGTGTCCTTCATACCCACGTGTCCTCTCCCAGCCTGTCTCAAGGACCTCTGTTGTGCCAGTCTCCATTCCTGACTTTCCTTTCCCTTCTCTGTTCACCCTTATTTCCTTCCAGAGCAATGCCTCTAAGTCCCCACTCTGCTGCCCTGTGAGCCCCCAGAGAGTCCCAGCCCAGTGGGGGGCCTGGATTTGGAGGCCTTTCTCACTCTCATCAGTTGTGCTGTGGACATCAGGCACTTGGGTCCAGAAAGGACCCTCTACCCCGTTCTTCTTGGAACTGGCACCTCCCGGGGCTCTGACCAAGAGCTGGAATGGGAACTACCATCTTCTTACATAACCCTCCTCCTTGCCTGCTGTCGACATGCCAGGAGTGAGCACTGACCTAACAGGTCAGTCAGAGCCCTTTTCTGGAAGTTTCCAACTTGGGAGCACAGAGAGAGGGCAGTGTGTTTCTCTGTGGCGGCTGAATGTAGCTCTGGAGCTGCCAGAAGCCAGGTGTCCCTTTATGTGTAGAGGAAATCGGGCTGCAGTAGATGAGAATCAGTCCAGCCTACCGGAAAAGAGGGACTGAAGACCAAGAAGGGGAGTACCCTCGTTCCTGTCACCTGTCTTCCAAGCCCCACCTCATCTCACCTCTGGATGACTAGGTGGGCACATGCTAGCACAGACCCCTATTTGCCTGTTCCATCTCAAGAGGCAGAAAAGCATAGGGGTTAGGAGGAACCACATCACTGAGCTGTACTCCCGACTTGCCAGCCTGTGTGACCTTGCAGGTTACTCAGTGACTCTGCAAAATGGGGACAACGATAATAATTCCTTCTTTATAGAGTTGTTGAGGGCAATAAGCAGTTAACATACAGAGAGCTTAGATAGGACCTGATGCACAGTAAATGCTGTAAAATATTACCTGTTATTACTTTTACTTGAGTTGGATTTTCTGTCACTTCAGCTGGAAGAGTCTTGATCAAGACGAAACCTTCCTGACTTGGCTCTGGGTTAAAATGTTCCCAAGCACCCATATATCCCAAGAGCAAGAAATTACCAAGCCGCTCGGGTGTGCCAGGAAATGTCAGTCAGGAGTGTTTTCCCCATGCCATGCCCTGGCACCGGCCATCCCTCGCTGGATGGTCCTGTTCCCACACCTGGAAATGTGAGGTCAACGTGGCTCCTCTCCCTGCCCTTTGACCTGCTCAGGCTGTTTATAGACGTCTTGCCTCTGATTTGGAAACCAGAACCCCTCCTTCCTGGGTGTTCCCCTAGGCTGCAGCCTGGCCCTGCCCAGGTCTCTGTACCTACAGGAAACCAGACGTGAAGCCAGCTTATGGAGGAGAGAGCAGAAAATACAGTCTTCAGGATGTCTGTTCCAGTTTCTAACTCTGCCAGCTTATCTGGTTACTTGGCCTCTGTTAAATATTTGTGCTTGCCACCATCCAGGTAACTGAATTAGAGGAACAAGGGGACTTCTGGGAAGAGAAAGAATGAAAGGAAGTTCAATTCAGCGGAGATTCACTGGGAACCTACTGTGTGCACATCATTGTATGGGAGAGGTTGGAAGTCACGGCGGCCCCCATAAAGGCTGTGACTAATCCACAACTCCCCGAAGGACGACCTCCCTCTACCCCCAGCCTCACCTTTGCTGCCACCTCTGATTTCCAGGAGGGGCTGGGGTATTCTACTGGGCTTGGGCCATGGTGGGATGTGAGGCCGGAGAGCCAGCAACGATGAGGATCACACACCACGGCTGAAGCAGCAGTCCCAGGAGAAGGGCTGGACAGTTGCACTCAAATCCAAATTGCGGCCTGGGAGCTTTAGGCCAGTTCCAGGTGGAGATCTGATCTGAAAGAGCAGAATGGGGTCTGAGAGGCCAATGTGTGGCGTAGAGATGGTAGAAGGGCCAATACGCTAAACTAGTAGCCAGCCTGGGAGAGTAGGAACCCAAGGGACTCCAGCAAAAAAGGCTGTCCAGGCAGCCTGGCCTCTCTTGAAATAGTCTGGAATGCCTAGAATACAGAGAGACTCCTGACTCTCTAGGGGCAATAGCTCTTGGAAGTATAGTGTCAAAGTTCATCTTTCTAAACCCTATCAGCCAGTGGGGAGAGAGGGACGCACGTTCTGCTTTGCTGTTTCTGTGATGCCCAGGGAGGGGAGGGCAGTCGACAGGGATCTGGACGCTTTTGTGCACTACTGGGCTGGGTAGGGGCTGGGGCAGGGTTTGGCATTTGCTTAGCAGATCCCCAGATTTGGCTCATAACCAAAAGGAGGAGTATAGCATTCTTTATTTCTCAAGGAGGCTGAGATGAGTGAAGGCCACTTCACTTTGTTATCTTCGGTCAAATATTTGGGTTGACTAGTTTATCTTGAAGATCCCTTTCTTCTCCATTTATTCATTCATTATGAATCATGATGATTCAATCATCACTCATTCATTCATTCACTCACTCGATATCTCTTAGGCTCCTATGTGCAAAGCACTGTACTAGGCACAAAACTTCCATCCTAAGAGCTCTCCGTACAGCATGGATTATCTTATTTAACTCTCAGTTCGGTTCTATAAGGTAGGTACGCAGTTCTATGCTGACAATCTATGAGTCTATGTGATCATTCATTTATTCAAAACAGGCTTCTTGTGTGCCCACTATGTGCCAGGCACTGTTCTAGGTGCTGGGAGCAGGACCAAGTCCCTGCCCCATGGCGCTTGCTCACTGGGAAGAGATGCAATTAGCAGGGAACAAATACACAGGTGAGGTGATTTCAAGTAGTGTGAAGTGCTCCGAGGAAAGTAACGGGGGGTGTGCGGGGGGTGGGTGGGTAGTGGTTGATGACAATCACGTCTCCTGTACCTCTCCCCGTTTTCCTGGATGAGTAAGAAGGAGGCTAAAACACCCCGGCCTCTGCTAAGTGGAACTTTCAGGCTAGTCAAAGTGTGAACTGGGCTAGGAGATGCGAGAACCCACATGTACCGCTTCCCCAAGGTGGTGACAGGTTATTATTTATCACAGTAAATTCCCGAAGCATGAAGTGCTTGGCTGGTTCTGGAGGCCGGCAGTTGTCACAAAGCCTTGTGCTGCAAGAAGCATGTATTATAGGTCAGTTTGGGGTCATAACCCTTTCCGAATACACTTGGGTAACTTTGTAAAAAACATTTGTTTTATTTTTAAAAAGGTAAGATATACATAAAATACTAGTTTTGAAAAATATAAAATGGTATACATACCAAAGCAAGTCTCCCTCTGGTCATCCCTGGCCCCAGGCCCGTGCCCCCAGGCCACTGGCCTGTCTAGGTTTGGGTAACCTTGAGTGGTCTGTATGACTCCGGTGCTGGACCACGGGCTTCTTACACACTTGCATGCGGATTGATACTCCTCAAACATCACAGCCCTTGGCCTTCCCCTCCTGCCAAAAAATATGCCTGCTACCTGGAGAGAAAGCCCAGGGGAGAATCCCAGAGGGCTTTGCGAGGCTCTTGAAGGAATAGAAGCAGGTCCTGTCTAAATGAGAGCAGATCCCAGGTTGGCTAAAAACTTGGAGTCAGCAGTCCTGGGTACGAATTCTGGCTCTGCCTCTTTCCAGCTGAATGACTTAGGCCGGTGAAGGAGTCTCCCCAAGCCCAGGCTCCTCCTTCATAAGCTGGGGATAACCGTTACTCCACTGAGACACTGTGAGGATGACAGGAGCTAATGCAGGTGGACACTTGGCCCCATACCTGGCATGTAGCTAAGTGGCAGAAAGTGGCTGCTGTAAGTATCATGGAGTGGGTTCCAGGCACCCTTGAGCCCACATTTGTATGCAGATGTACTCAGGTCAAGGAGCTCTCGTTAGGAGGTGGAAGTCACAGAAGGGTCACTGGCAACCTGTGTGTGTGTGTTGGGGGGGGGGAACTTGAAGGCTGATTCTACTGGTTTTGCTTTGGTGGGTCCTGGGTTCTAATCCAGTCCTGTCGCCCACCCACTGTCTGATTTTGAGCATGTCATTTAGCATCTCTGGGCCTCAATTTCCTCATCCGTTAGATGACAGGGTGGATTTTGGTCATCTTTGGGTGCCTCCTGCCCTTGCATGCCAGCATTCATTGCCCAGGAGGGTAAGCTGGCTATGCGCCCTCACAGCTCTGGCCTTCGGGGACAGACACTGAGCCAGAAGGAGCCTGGGCCATCCTTGCCCACTGGTGTGAAGAATGATGGGCTCTGACTGGCTTCTCAAGGTTCCCTTTCTTCTGTGTCTTCTGTCGCCCTTTCTCTTCCCTGACTCAGTTCCTGGGGACAGGTCTGCATCCCCTAGGCCCTTGC
The DNA here is from genome assembly GCA_031878705.1 of Tapirus indicus. Taxonomy (NCBI): domain Eukaryota; kingdom Metazoa; phylum Chordata; class Mammalia; order Perissodactyla; family Tapiridae; genus Tapirus; species Tapirus indicus. Next base: position 35,316,256 of record CM062935.1, read on the forward strand.
TCAGCCTGGGAAGGTTCTGAGAGCTCAAGCAAGGCCGGGCTGTAAAGAAGTTGAGTCAGAGGTGTAGGGAACAGCCAGATTCAGACTCACGAGGGACAGGAAAAAACATGCCCGGCTGGCACCCGTGGGGCGGATGGGACAAAAGCCACTGTGACAAATCTCTGACCGTAGCTGTCACCCCAGAGCTAGGCTCCAGGCCACTGTTGTCAAGAATAGGGAGGGTTGCTATGAAAATAAACCGTCTGCAGCTGGCAGCTGTGGGACACTGGCCCAGCTGTGCTCGCAGGCAACGTGCAGACCTGAACTTGCGTTTGACAGAGTTTGCGTTCGTCAGGGCGGCGAAGAGGAAGCTTCCTGGCAGGCACGAAAACCTCGATAATGCCTCCAGGAGCAGGAGCGCTGTGGGGAACCACCTATTTCAGCCGCATGACAGGAAGGCGCGTTTGCGTGAGCTTCGTTGTGACGGCTCCTGCAGCTCGAAATTCACTGGGGGATCTGGGAACATACTCTGTAGAGAGCAACGAACTTAATTTTTCTTCCATAATTTCCACGTACAAATAGGAGATCAGACAGCAAGGCAACACTTGAGCGGTGTGTCCTGCCCGCTGTGTTCATGCCTTGTTTCCTCAGAGACACAGGAAGCCACCAAGACAGGAGAAAAAATGATACTTCTTGGTAGCAACTGTTACCTCCCACCCCAGTTGGCTGCCTTACTCATGGTGCCAGCGCCTCCTGTAAAAGATGTGGATAAAGGTTTGCTGTCAGCGTTGATAGAGAGAAGGGGAAGCTGGAGCCTGTCCTTGGCCGTGTGGAAGGCTGAGCTTCTCCGGAGAAAAGGGAGCAGAAGCCTCCTGTCCGCCCATCTGCACCCCCCTCCACATCACCCCACACTCCCCTGACGATGCTGGCCATTCGTCCTGCCCAGTCCCCAAACCCCCGAGGAAGACACACTGAAGCTGTGCTGCCTGGGCTCCTCGCTGCAGGCTTTCCGCCCCCTGTCCCTGGCCCACACCATGCTCCCCGTGGCTGCTGAAAGGTGAGGGACGCAAAGCCCGTCTGGATGTCTTCAGAGCTTTCACTTAGTTCCTGTTGTTTTGGGGCTGCTGTCCCTCTGTCAGTTTTCTTCTGGGAAAACAAGGCCCTCCTGGAAAGGCCCCTCAAAGCTGGCCCTGCTGAGCCAAGGGCAGGGGTGCTCTTGGGAGACTGGCTGCTCTGTCCTCAGGGCTCTCTCCCTTCTATCCCCAGAGCCGAGGAGCCCACCCGGCCCCACCAGCCCCTCACAGGAAGGAGTTAGGGAAGGGTTTAGGCCTTTGCAAAATGACCTCTGCCTCTTTCCGTCTGTGTGATGGACTCGTTCTGTAGGTAAGGCCCTTTGCTGCCTTTTCCCTGGGTAGGATCTCTTTACAACATGGTGGTAGTCCAAATAATGGCCCCTCAAAGATGGCGATGTCCGGATCTCAGGAACCTGGTGGTATGTAACCTTACATGGTCAAAAGAAGTTTGCAGATGAGATTTAGTCAAGGATCTTGAGACGGGAAGCTTTTCCTGGATTACCTGGTGAGCCCAATGTAATCACAAAGGTTTTTATCAGAGGGAGACAGGAGGTCAGAGAGAAGAGAAGATGCTGTGCTCCTGGTTTTGAAGATGGAAGAATGGGCCATGAGCCAAGGACTGCAGGTGACCTCTAGAAACTGGAAAACAAGGAAATGGATTCTCCCCTAGAGCTTCCAGGAAGAATGCAGCTCTGTTGATTTTAGACTTCTGACCTCCAGAACTGTGAAAGTAAGTTTACGTTGTTTAAAGCCGCTAAATTTGTGGTAATTTGTTACAGCAACAACTGGAAACGAATACAAACATGAACAAACGCCCGTGGCTCCTCCTGTGATTGTTTTTTAGCATCTATTGATGAATAGAGTACATAGCATCTATTGATGAATAGAGTACATAATGACAAAGCGCCACCTCAAATTCAGTAATGCACTTACAGTTTGTTAACCACACAGCAGCCACAAACATTCGAGAAGCAGTGTAACACACACCCAGCTCATGTCAGGTAATGGATCCATTCACTTACTCATTCATTCATTTGTTCTGAATGTGACCTCTGACCCAGACTGTCTGGGTTCAGATCTCAGCTCTATCACATAAAGCCATGTAACCTTGGGTGCTTTCTCTGTGCCTTGCCCATAAATGGAAACAATGATAATTCCTACCTTATATTATTGTGAGGATTAAATGACTTAATGTGCAGAGCATTGGGAAAAGTGCTTGGTGCACTGTAGGTGCTATGACAGTGGTTATCATTATTTTTATTAAAACATAGGAAAGCTGTGAGACACATTATTTGTTCTGTCAATGGATAACGTACGAATAATTTTTGGTCCTGCTGTACTTCATTATACTTTTGTGTGTGTGTGAGGAAGACCAGCCCTGAGCTAACATCTGCTGCCAATCCTCCTCTTTTTGCTGAGGAAGACTGGCCCTGGGCTAACATCCGTGCCCATCTTCCTCCACTTTATATGGGACACTGTCACAGCATGGCTGAGAAGCAGTGCGTCCACTGGCGCCCGGGATCTGAACCTGTGAACCTGGGGCTGCCAAAGCGTGAACTAAACCTCTGCGCCGCCAGGCCAGCCCCTATACTTTTATTTTTTCATATATCCCAAGAATGCCTAGCCTTGCAGGAAGAAAATACAAATGCTCACCTCAAATCGATGCAAACACAGTGAGTGTTTTCTACCAGGTTCCCAGCCCGATCATGAAGCCCATGTCCTTAGACATTCATTGCTACCATCAGCCAGACCTGGAAGATAAACCCCACCCCCAGTGCAGCTTTTCTTATCAGAACCCTCCAAACTGAACCAGGGTCTCCAAAGCACTGGGTAGCAGAAACTATAGGTGCCTGCACAAGAGCCATCTACCTCTTCTTTGTTCAGTTGGGAGGCAGAAACATGCCCTACCCTGGGGATGAGTCATGATGGGTTAAGCCTGTTAGGGTAGTCTCATTTACCTTTGCCAATTGGCTGGGCTTTGTGACCAGTTCTAGCCCACAAGATGTGAGTAAAAGTCTGGTGGTGGATTTCTGGGAAGGTTTTTCTTTCCCGATAAAAAGAAAATGTTTAGCTGTGGTTCAGTCAGGAAGACAGACACCACTCTAGGAATTTCAAGCAGCGGGGGGTTTAACATGGGGGATTAAGTGGTTATACAACTGCTGAAAGGGCTGGAGGAACCAAAGTCAAGGTGGACCAGCCCTTGCGCTCAGGTTGGCTGCTAGCTTTCAGGGAGTCAGGAAGCTACAAGGACCACAGGAGACGGCAGTGATGGTCACAGCTCCCTGCCGACAACAGCAGGGGATTGTCAGGCAAATTCCTAGAGGCCACTACAAAATCCCATGTTCGCTCTTCTTTTCCTCCTTCCAAATCTTGCACAGGTACCTCTCATTAGTGCAATCTAACCCAGATTCCTGCTAGCAAGGGATTCTGGGATCCATAGTTCCCAGGCTCTCAGCCTCCATGGTGAAGTGTGGAAAGATACTCTGGTACAGAGAGAAACTTTCTCTTCCACTTTTGCACTTAAAAAAAAAAATCAAGACAGGAAGGATGGAACTGATGTAGCCAATCTTGTGACTATAAGGTGAAGTGTTAATTCACTTACTCACTCATTCATGTTTGTTCAACAGACATGTATAGAGGATCATTCTAGGCAGAAGCTCTAGCCTTTGACTCTCACTGGCCATTTGACTGGCTACACTGCTATGGTAATGAGGACAACAACAACAACAGCAATTGGAATTTTTTGAACATACTTTTTTTTAAAAAGGGTTATGGGGTAGGGTGTGTAGGCTTTTTTTTTTTGCAGGGAGAGATTTACCCTGAGCTAACATCTGTTGCCAATTTTCCTCTTTTTTTTCCTCCCCATAGTCCCAGTACCTAGTTGTACATCCTAGTTGAAGGTCATTCTAGTTCTTCTATGTGAGCCGCTGCCACAGCATGGCAACTGACAGACAGGTGGTGTGGTTCCACAATGGGGATGCGAACCCTGGCTGCTGGAGTGGTGAGCACAAACTTTAACCACTAGGCAATCAGGGCTGGCTCTAAACACTTTATTTTTTCTGGATACCATACTAAGTATTTTATACGCATTATTTCATCCTCCTCCATACCAAGTGATTATATACATACACATCCCACACTTGGAGCACAATGGGAGCACTAACAGGAGGACAGGTACTGTGTATTCATTCTGTTCCAGGCCCTGTTCTGAACTGTTTTCACATTTTAATTCATTTAATTCTTCCAACAACCCTGGAGGCAGGTCCTATTATCATCGCCCTCTTCACGTGGTTGAGACAACTGAGGCATAGAGAAGTTAAGCTACTTGCCCACAGTGACCACTTAGCAAGTGGTAGAGCTGAGTTTGAATCCAGGCAGTTTGGCACCAGAATCTGTGAATTTAATCACTACCCTATGCTAGAAGCTAATGACAGGGGCTGCCTTTTTGGAAGGTGGGCACTGTGGGTCAAGTTGTGTTGCAGATTTACGTTTACTGCATGTCCCTTTGAGTTGTTTGACTTTTTCATATGTGTTTTTAAAGATAAATAAAAGCATTTCCAAGCAGTGAAATTCCTATTAACTGGCAAGTTCCTATTTATCCTACAAAACTCAGCTCCTCTGGGAAGCCCTTCTTGGTCCTTCCCCCAGATCTTTGTTCTTCTCTTCATCTCTGTGTCTGTACCTAGTACCTGCTATATACTTGGCTCCTAGGAAACGTTTGCTAAATGAACATCCTCTAGAAGCCATCTCTGTACCTCTCAGTTTCCCATCTCTTGTACCTGGCATTGACCATTCTTCCTAGGATGCCACCTTCTCAGGGTTATTCCTTCGCTCAAAAACCTCCACAGATCCCTATTAGGTGTGAATTTGGCCTGATTTTCCTCAGGCTGGCCTCACCTACCTCAGTAATCTTTTTTTTTTTAAGCATTTTATTTATTTATTTATTATTTTTGTGTGTGTGTGAGGAAGACCAGCCCTGAGCTAACATCCATTGCCAATCCTCCTCTTTTTTTGCTGAGGAAGACCGGCCCCAGCCTAACATCTGTGTCCATCTTCCTCTACTTTATATGGGACGCTGCCACAGCATGGCTGACAAGCAATGCATCTGTCCATGCTGGGGATGGAACCTGCGAACCCCGGGCTGCCAGAAGAGGAGAGCGCAAACTTAGCCGCTGTGCCACCGGGCCAGCCCCCAACCTCACTAATCTTGCTCACAATGCTCCAAATCCTACCCTCCTATTGAGACTCAGCCTTCAGGAGGCTACACACGATTACTGCAAGCCTCAGTAAGAGCTTTCTCCGCTGGCTCATATCCATGGGGTCTGTTCCACCATTATTTAACAACTGATCTGTCTGGAACTGCCTGTTACTATCCCCTGTACAAGGAGTGAGAAGGTAACACGGCATCTCTCTTTCCTCTCCTGTCCCCCTTTTCCTCGGGATGGCATAATAAACTCAACCAGTCTCAAGAGTGTGACAAGAAAAGCTTGACAACCAAGGCTGGCAGTCATATGGGTACTCACCATTTACAGACTGTCATTGGTGGTCCAGCTTATGATTTCCTTGCTTCATCTAAAAATCCTCACTTCTTGGCACCTACATTTTTGGCTGCTTCATGAAGACTTTCAGTCTCCCTGTCCTATCCTCCGGCAATTAATGGTCCTTTTTCCATTTCTAATATCTTTCTGATTCTCTCCCTCCCTTTTGGCCTGCCCCTCTTTCACCACACCACTTCTTCCCTCAGGAAAGAGCTTATGCTGACCTCCAGGCCTGTGCAGCTAACTGCTTATTGAGGGGCTTGATAAGTACCTCCAATCCAACAGGCCCCAAGTGAACTCCCTAGCCCATCCCCCACCTACCTGTTTCTCCTCTGATTTGTCCTATCATGACGGAGACAGCACCTCCATCCCTCATGTTGCTCAAGCCAGAAACTTGGGAGTCAGCCTCAACACCACCTCCTCTCTTACTTCCCTGACTACCCATCACTCCTCCTGCTCTGTCTCTTCCCCCAAGCTCTGGCACCCCTCTACCTAGGTACCACCTCGACTCTGACATGTCCCAAACTGTACTCATTATCATACCAAGCATCTTTTCTCTTAAAACTGACTTAAAAGACCAACTTTCCCAACTTTCCATGGCATGATTGCCAGGTTCACTCCATCTAGTCACTGAATCTTGTTGATTTTTCCTTGCCCTCCTTGTGTGAGGCAGATTGTACTGAAAGCAGTGTAGACTTGGTTTCCAAATCTGGGCTCAGTTGCTAGCTCACTGTGCAACTTCAAACTAGTTACTTAATCTCTTTGAGATTCTGTTTTCTTACCTGTGAAATGGAGATAAAATACATAAAATTTTAGTGTATGAAAATGTTGGTTTTGAAACCAAATGAGAAAAATGGACAGTTCACTAGATGTTATTGGGACAAATAGATAGCTGTTTGAATAAATAAACTTTTTATCCCTACCTCACTCCAAACATCAAATAAATTACAGATAGATCAAAAGTTTAAATGTAAAATATGAAACTATTAAAGTATTAGAAGAAAACATGAGTGAGCATTGTTATTATTTTGAAATTGGGAAAGACTTTCTAAGCATGACATTGCATGAAACCCAGCTCCCACAAAGGAAATGATTGATAAATCTGATTACATGAAAAGTTAAATTCCTAAATAATAAAGAAAAGAAAAAAAGAGAGAAAGACACACACACACACGGGGTTGGGGAGGAGAGAAAGAGATAGTGAGTCAACAAATTGGGAAAAAGATTTGCAACATATATGACAGCCAAAGTTGCCAATTTCTATAATATGTGAAGGGCTTGTAGAGTTCAATAAGAAAAAAGACTACTATATAGAAAAATAGATCAAGACTATGCCTTGATAATTTGCAAAAGAAAAAATACAAATGCCCAATAAACAGATGAAAACATGGTCAACCTCACTAATAGTCAAAGGAATGAGAATTGAAAGAACAATGAAATATCATAGTGACAAGGATTTTAGAAGGTTGTTGATATCCAGTGCTGGTAAGAAAAAAGTCACTTTCATACACTGGCATTGAGACAGTAAATTGGTACACCCTTTTTAGAGAGGAATCAGGCAATAGCTACTACACCAAAAATGTGCATACCTTTTGGCCGTTACTAGAAATATATCTTGCATCTGTTCTTGCACATATATTCAAATACAATTATTCCAGGATGCTTATTGAAACATAATTTGTAATAGGAAAAATTAGAAATAATTCAAATATTCATTGAGGAATAATTAGATAAATTAGGGAAAATCCATTGGAAGAGATTATGCAGCTATTAAAAACAAGCAATAAATGTATATATACCAAAATGGAAAGGTGTTTAAGAAAAGTTTTTAAAAAGATAAGTTGCAATACAGTAGGTAGAAGTTAACAAATAATGAATGTTAGTATAAGCCTGGAAGCATCTGGAAGCAGACACATCACACTCATACTGGTGATTATACCTTAAGGGTGGGATTCCCAGGGACTTTACATTTCCATGTTATATATCTATATTGTTTGGTTTATTTTTTAATAAGCAGATTTAGTTCTTTGGTAACAAGGAGAGACAAAGATGACTAGTTTATGTTTTTAGAAATGAATTTTATAATTAGTTAATGGAGTAAGTTCGTAAACATCTAGCCCAGAGCCAGGTACATAGGACGTACTCAATAAAATACTAATTTCCATTCATTCTCCCCTCATCCTGCTGCAGGACCCGCACTGGATGATTTTTAACACTCTCCTGGTTGGTCTTCTCTCTTTCGCCTTTCTTCCTTCTGGCTCTCCTCTCCTTACACTCTCTTGCCTTCACTTCCATGGCTCCACCCCACTCTCTACTCTCTCCTGGCCTTCCACCTCCTTCTCAGACTGAGTTTTCTGTCTGTTTCCCATGATCCTCTTCCCCCTCCTCACATTTTGAAAATGTTTATATTCCCTACATTTTCATCCTTGGTCTTTTGCCCTTCTTATTACCTTTATTGCCTTTACTGTCCTTAGACAAGATATATCCATACCACCATTCCTGCCTCAAAGTGAACTGATGACTCCCAATTATACATCTTCCCACAGCCCTCTCGTGAGCCCCACACCCATGTTCCCTGATGCCTCCTGGACATCTCCATCTGACCATTCTGCAGCCCTTCAAACTCAACCTGTCCAAATGTGGCTCATTATTTTACTTCCCAAATCAGCTCCTGCTCCAAGTTCCCTGATTCAGTGAATGGGATCAATATCTGTTACCCAGCAATGGGCTCACTCTGCTGGCCGAGTTCTGAGCCAATTAATTACAACGAGTTAGGGATCGAGAAAGGAAGCTTTAGTTGGATTAGCCAGCATAATCAAAAGATGGGTGATTAATGTCTCAAAAAACCCATCTTCAAGAATTACAGAATCTTGAGGTAGTTATATAGGGAAAATGAGCAGTAAGGAGGGGGTTTAGAAATGTTGGCCTTCAGGCATGACGGACTCCAGGGTCTTTCATTGTTCTTCTCATCTGTCAGTGATGATGAATATCTTGTAGGTGTATTTCCTGCCTGTGGCCAACCTGTTCCTGGAGAGAAACTCATAGAACAAAGTTTTAATTTATCAGGCTAGAGGGGAGTACATACATAAGCAGAGGCATAAATCAGGAGAGCCTGTGAATTATTTTAGAGAACGTGCAGAGCAGTCAGTATTCACACAGAGGTGGGGCTGGGGTTATTTAGCGTAACAAGATGGCCTCGCTTATGTTCACTTACATATCTACTCAGTACCCAAGCCAGAAATCTCATCAACTTGATTCCTTTTCTCTCACTTGTAACCAGATATCAAGCCCTCCCTAGAAGATTTCTTTTATAACCTTGTAGGGAAGTCTTTCTAACTATGATCCCCAAATTCAGAAGCCATAAAAGAAAAGATTGATAAATTGGACTACACAAAAATAGAAAAGTTCTGTTTGGGCATAGAACCAGATGAAACCAAACCAAAACAAACAAAAGAAAGCATCATTAGCAGGCAACTAACTGGGAAAAGCCAATCGCAACTCATCTCACAGACAAAGAACTCATCTCTCTAATATACAGACTGGTGATAATGTCTGCAAACACAGATTATATTATTTTACTTTTTACAGAGAGAACATCCTTGATTACTTCTTTTAAAAAGATTTTTTTTTAAAGTAGTCTTTTATATTTACTGGCACATTTACTGTTTCCAGTGCTCTTTATTCCTTTGTGTGGATCAAATTACCATCTGGTATCATTACCCTTCTGCTGAAGGACCTCCTTTAACATTTCTTGCAATTCAGGTCTGCTGGTGGCGAATTCTTTCAGCTTTTGTATGTCTGAAAAAGTCTTTATTTCATCTCTGTTTTCGAAATATATTTTCTCTGAGTATACATTGACAGGTTTATTTCCTTTCACTGTCCTCTCATGTCTTGTGTTTTCAACGAGAAGTCATTCTTATCTTTGTTCCTTTATAAGTAATGTCTCCCCACCCAAGCTGCTTTTAAGACTTTCTCTTTATCACAGTTATAATGTTCCCTGGTGTTCTTTCATGTTTCTTCAATTTGGAGTTTGTTAAGCTTCTTAGATTTGTAGGTTTATAGTTTATATCAAATCCAGAAAAATATTGGCCATTATTCCTTCAGATATTTTTTGCCCCAACTCTTTCTCTACTCTCCTTTTGGGACTCCAATTACACATATATTAGGCTGCTAGATATTGTCCCACAGCTCACTGATACTCTGCTCATTTTTTTTCTGTAGTTTTTCTGCCTCCTATTTTGGACAGCTTCTATTGCTATGTTTTCAAGTTCACTAATTTTTTTTCTGCAGTGTCTAAATGCTGTTAATCTCATCCAGTGTATTTTTCATTTTAGACATTGTATTTTTCTTCTCTAGGACTTCAGTTTGGATCTATTTATAGATTCCTTATTTCTACTTAACATGCTCATGCTTTCCTCTACTTTCTTGAACATATGACACATTTGTATAATAGCTGTTTAAGCATCCTATCTTCTAATTCTATCATCTGTGTCATTGCTGAGTCTGCCGATTTTTTTTCCCCTTGCATATCTTGGATCACGTTGTCCTGCTTCCTTGCCTGCCTAGTATTTTCCTTTTAGATACTAGACATTGTGAATCTTACATTGTTGGATGCTAGAGCTTTTTTGTATTCCTTTAAATAATTTTAGGCTTTGTTTGGGAATGCAGTTAAGTTACTTGAAAATATTTGATCCTCTTGAGTCTTGATTTTAAGCTTTGTTAGATAGATCTAGAAGGGCTTTAAATCTAGTGCTAACTTTGCCCCACTACTGAGGAAATACTCTTCTGAGGACTCTGCGTAATGCCTTTGGTATTAGGAAGTCTTTCCACTCTGGCTGGTGGAAACATGAACTATTCCTGACCCTGTGTGACTCTGAGATTGTTCTGCCTGGTCCTTTGTAGTGGTCTTTCACAGAGCTTAGGGAGTTTTTAATACCTGCGTGCACTGACCAGTACTCAGCTAAAGACTTGAGGGGAACTCTTCTCAGACCTCCAGGGCCTTCTCTCTGGGTAACTCTCTCTTTTCCAGTATTCTTCCCCAAGAATTCTAGCCACTGTGGCCTCCCCATCCTGAACTCTTTTTTCTCAGCTCAGGAAGACTACCAGGCTCTGTTTGGGTACCCCCTCTACATTTTGCAGCCTGAAAATTCTCTTCAGGTAGTAAGCTGGGCAAATCATAGGGCTCATCTTATTTGTTTCCTTTCTCTGTGCTAGCTGTTGTCCCATGTCTTAATACTATTGTTTCACATGTTTTGTTCAGGTGTTTTAGTTGTTTAAGGCAAGAGGATAAATTAGCCCCCATTAATCCACCATGTCTGGAAGCAGAAGTCCTTGACCATTTCTTAGGGATGTGCTAAGATGTAGACTTATTCTGTGAAAATCAGAGACACAAATAATCTGTGGTAGTGCATCACATGTGCCTATGTGGAATTGATAGGGATGTTACATTTATGGACCACAGTCATTGCAATTCTGTACTGCAGTTGCTCATGAGGGATAACACATGGACATATTATGTAATGTCATTGACTATAATATGCATTGTAACATAATCTTAATAAACCACCTGTTCACTGCTGCAGGCTCTGATGTTCTCCCCCTGCCCACCTGACAGGGGAGGGGGCTTGATCCCCAGACTGCAGTTTCTCCCCGACATCGCTCACGTCTCCACATCACTACTGCCTGGTGCTGTTCATAAAACACAGCTCCTCCCTGGCTCTCCATTTCTCCCCGTATCTAAGAATCAAGTCCAAACTATTTAACAACACACACGAGGCTCATCTCAAACAGGTCCTCGCTCCCTCTCCAGCACTCCTCATCAGGTATGCTACACTCCAGTCACGAGGGACTAAATTCCCCCAAACTGTCAAGTGCTCTCCTACCTCCATCTTTGCTCAGGCTGTTCTTCCTCTTAGAATGCCCTCCTTCCTCTATGAAGTTTCGTCTGTGTTTCTAGTACCTTTGTACGTGAGTGTGTGTATATGACTTGTCCTAAGTATTTCCTGTGTATTCGTGTATTCACTTACGGGAGCAAATAAATATGGGATAAGTATATTCACATTGTAGTCTAGCTATGTTTGTAATTGTTGTCTCCCTTGCTTTATTTTGAACTCCCGGAGGGCAGGACCCTAAATCTAGACAACCATAAGGGACTGAAATGCAATTCAAACTCCCTTAGAGACCTACTGGGGAAGGATTTTGCCTGAAGAACTGAGTACCATGGTTGGCCAAGCTGGGCCTGGTGCCAGCCCTGGATTGATTCACTAGGACAGGATATCAGAGTGGCTTCCATGGGAAGCACAGAGATGCAGGTGGTGGTGGGGAAGAGGGAGGGAAAGGTCTCAGGAGGAGGGGACGGGTGTGGCTTCTAGGCCAATTAACTGATAGGTGTTCACCACCCCTGCACTGGCGCTGGGCTCCAACCAGGTGTGTCTCCTCCCTGCCAGAGTCTCATCCATTATTCATTCCAACTCTTTACTTTGTCATCCAGCTTCCTGAATTTCAAGCCCTCCCTCGCCTCGCCTTACTTGCCTAGGTGTCTGTTGTTTTGCCTGCCCAGCATCCCTTGCTGCTCCACCTGGTTCTGATGAATGGTCCCTCTTCTTTTCCTTTGGGGAATTAGTCCCTTCCACCTGAGCTGCCAATCACAGGCCCCACCCCCAGGGGTGGGCCTATGGCCCAAGGTAAGCCAGTCAGTTCTTTTCCTGAGAATTTGAGTCCTGGAGGAGACACTCAGAACTGCCACATCAATGGCCACCCTCTAGAGACTTCCAGAGTTCCCACTCCGCTGTAGAGCTGGCTGTTCTTATCCTTCCTGAGGGCAGCCATTCCTTCTAGTTGTGAGCTTCCCTCAGGAGGTGGTTCCGGAGTCTCCCAACAAGATGTGACCACTTCCTGCCTGTAGCATTTTGTTCGGAACTTTCTTGTAGTATTTGTCACTTTATGACTTGCATATATTTATTTGTCAACTCATCTCCATTCATTCAACCTTTATTCACCATTGTTCACACACTGATTATATGTGCCCAACAAACTCCTCTTTTATTCAAGTTAGAATTGTATTTTGTAGCTTGCAACCAAAAAAACCTCAGTTGCTAAGCCACCCCACACCACCAGAGCCTGTAGGAGGTCTGCCGCCACCATGCGCCCACCCTCTCTGCTCCAGCTGTGGTCAGCCCCTCCTCAGTGGCAATGCTGGATCACTGGGAGCCCATACTTGAGTTGTGCTGCTCCCCACTGCCCCTGCACATTTGTCTTGCTCGGCTCCAGTGTGAACAGTGGAGTTCAGGCACTTACTCACAGCACCTGGGGGAGAGCTGAGGCCCTGCTATGCAATCTGTTAATATGGATGGAGCAGTTTCCTTCAGCCTATTTCCATGCTGGCTACCACTGACCTTTCTACCCAGAGAATGCTCAACTTTCATTCGAGTAGGACAGACAGACAAATACCTGACTGGGATCATTCCTGCCCAGAAGCCTTCGCTGAGTTTCCATTGGCTGCCAAGGTCCAAACCCCCAGGTGTCCGGTGGAGTCCCTCCCCAGCTATATTAGTTTCCTGGGGCTGCTGCAACAAAGTACCCCATACTGGGGGGGCTTAAACAACAGGAATGTATTCTCTCAAAGTTCTAGAGGCCAGAAGTCCGAGGTGAAGGTGTGGGCAGGGTGGTTCCTTCTGGGGGCTGTGAGGGAGAGTCTGTTCCGTGCCTCTCTCCTGGCTTCTGGTGGTTTGTTGGCCATCTTTGTGTTCCTTGGCTTGTAGATACATCACCTCAATCTCTGCCTTCATCTTCACATGGTGTTCTCCCTGTGTGCAGGTCTGTCCCTGTCCAAATTTCCCCTTTTCATAAGGACACCAATCGTATTGGTTTGGAGCCCATCCTAATGACCTCATCTTAACTCCATCATCGTCAAAGAGCCTATTTCCAAATAAAGTCTCATTCACAGGTACTGGGAGTAGGGCTTCAACCTCATTTGAGGGGATGCAATTCAACCCATAACACCAGCATATTCCACTTACCCTCTTCTCCTGCTGCTCCCCAGCATGCTGCTGTGTGCCTCCTAACCCACAGCTATGGCACATCCTGTACTTGGCCCCCAGGCCTGGCTTGTCTGTTCCCTCAAGTGACTCCCTTCCTCTTTCCTTCCTATGCTGAAACCCAACCAGGCCCAAGGCTCAGAGCGAAGTCCACCTCCTCTTCCTTCAAAAAAGCTTTCCTGATTCCCTACCCAGATATCTCCACTTCCTGCTCCAAACTCCTTGGTTTTTGGTTCAGATCTCTCTTCTAGTATTTGTCATAGTCTGTCTAATATATTGTTATTTCTCTACTTATCTTTATTTACTCAACATTTATTCAATATTAGTCAACATTTATTGAGTATGTTCTGCATACCAGGCACTCTGCCAGGCCCTGGAAATCCAAAGATCAGACAGAACACTGACCCTACAGAAGGTCCTGCATGGAGCAGCAGTCATGGACAGTAGTCATACCAGAATGAGGAATGGACCAGAACTGCCATGTGAGCAGAGGGCAGGGGGAACCCTGAGCTTGAGTCCATTAATTAATTGCACCTTGGGGTTCAGTGAGCCTTTCACTTCCTGGGTGATGTTAGAAGCTGCTTGGTAATGACATAGCTATGCAGTCAAGCAGCTCTGGTTTTGAACCCAGCCCTGCCACGTACAGTTACCTATGACCAGCTGTGCCATCTTCAATTACTTTGTCTTTAAAATGAGGTGCTAATATACCAAACTTACAGGGTGGCTCTGAACAGTCAGGGAGTGATGGACATAAAATGCTTAGCATAGTGCCTGGTACTTAGTAGGTCCTCAATAAACATGAATTATTCTTGATACGCAGTCTTGAAGGTTGGATGCCTTTGGAGGTGGGAGTAGGGAGGGAGGAAGAACATCTAACCAGCTGGAATAGCACATGCAAAGGCATCGGGCAGGCAGTAGTGCAGCATCCTCAGTGGTGGGGTGTGGGGTGGGGTACACAAGGAGAAGAAGGTGGAAAGAGGGCAGGGGAAGGTAGGGATCTTGGTCTTCCTTGGTGCAAAAGTGCAGTCTTTCTCACTCTGCACCCTCTACCCTGAGCAAGCTCATAATCCCTCAATCAATGTTTATTAAAATGAATTCAATGGTTGGACCCAATTCCCTCTAGGGCCGTACTCACTCAGACTGGGAAAATGTGAGCCAGCAAAACTCCTCAGCAAGCGTTAGGCCAGATAGCTCCAGTGCAGAGGCAGCATCCCAGGACTGTGTGAGGACCTAGAGCCCTCCCAGAGTGGGTGAGGCTCCAGCGGGGTGGCTGGACCCCCTGGCTGTCTGGACCCTCCTCCTGCCCTCATGTCCTTGTCCCTCCTCTTCTGCCCTCACGGGATTCATGCAGCTATGACTATGATTGGGAAGCTGCCTTAGGGGCCAACTGTGCCACTGGAGCCTCTTCTGGAGTTCAGACTCCTGCTCTGGCTGGGTCAGCTGAGGACATGCGGAGGTCTGTGTTGTCTCCCTGCCCTGTCCATGGGAGGAGAGGCTGCAGGAGCTGCCTCTGATACCCTGGGAATCTGTCTTCTGGTTTTCCAACTCTGCTTTCTTTACTTTTCCTCCTTCTTGTGTTTCTTAATAATCCCATTGGGCCAACACAGGTGAGTCAAAAGACTCCAAGGACCTCTGGTAAGCAGCAATAATCCTCCGAGTCACGTGCTGCCCAACACCCAGCCCACCCAGAGGTCTGGCCTGCAAAGCCCAAACTGGTTTCCAGCCACACCCCTTCCAACAGGCCAGACTCCCCTTGCCAAGGTCACAGGACATGCCAGAGGTCAGAGAGCACGTTCTCTGCCATGCAGCAAGGCTCTGAGATCATGCTGCTCGGGCCCTGCCCTCTGTGGCCTGGTGACAATTGCTTGAGAGGGTTACTTCAAGACTATGATATATCCAGACAGATCTCCAATTCAATCCTGATTAAAAAATTTTTTTTTCTCACTAAAACTTGCCAGATAGTGTTTATTGATTTTTGATTCAGCAGAGCACACAACAATTTGTGCAACATAACAATAATCACAATAACCAACACTTCCATCAGCACTTACATGCTGGCATTTTTCTAAGCGCTCTATGCCATTAAAGGGCACCTCTGTCCCTGACCATGTTAAGTTGGGTTGCCTACTCTGTTGCCAGTTGTGGTTTTCTCTAGCAATGCCAGATTGTCCATACCCCAACTTAGGAATGAGGTAGAAAAAAAGTGCTGGTCTTAGAGACAGAAGATCTGAAATCTAGTCTCCTCTGGGCCAATTAATTTGCTCTGTGACCTTGGGCAAATCATTTAGCTTCTCAAAGCTTTAGTTCCTTCCACTGTAAAGTGGACTTAATGATCATTCCTGCCAGGCTCACCTCGTGGCGTTGGTGTGAGGACCAGATGGGACACTGTGTGGGAAAATCTCTGTAGCCACGAAGAGCTGTACAAATGGCAGCTTTGTCATAAATAGCGCAAACCCTAGCGGGCCTCCCTGGCTAAGGAAGGGAGCATGCCTTTCACGTGAGAGTGGACCAGGGGACTAGGAAAGCCTGGGCAACAGCCTTCTAAAATAACCCAGGGTCATCCGAGTCAGGGTCCATCCCAAACGGGTGGGCTTTTGTGTGTTGCATGGAGAAGGCTGGAGTTTTGAAGTCATCCGAATTCCCACTACACCTCTGCTCCTTGGTAGTGACGGTTTGAGTAGTGACAACTGTGAGTCCCTTAATCTCGCAGAAACTCAGTTTGTCACCTATAGTATGGGCATAGGGATACCTACCTTGCGGGGCAGTGAGCAGCGCATAGTAGGGGCTGGAGGAATGTTAGTTTTCTCTTCCTGCCAAAGTGGTATTTGGGCCTGCGGTGGTTCTCAATTTGGGCTGCACATGAGAGCCACCTGGGGGACTTTTAATAAATTCAGCCTTCCGGGACCCATCCCAGACCAACTAATGCAGAACCTCTGGAGGTGGAGCTCTGGGGTGGGGCTTGATCTCCAGGTGTTTTCAAAGCTCCCCAGGCGATTCGAGGGCAGCCAGCGGGGAGAGCAGCCAGCTGGAGGGTAGAATGCATCTGCTGCCACAGCTGGGTCTGCTACCCCAGGCTGGCCCCTATGCGCAGTACCTCTTTCCCTCCCTCTCTCCCATCTCCTCCACAGCCTCCCTCTAACAAAGCCTGCGTAAGAGCTGAGCAGTGCAAGAGAGCCCACAGCTGAGGCCACATGCACAGTTTTGCCCACCCAGCGCGGTGGTGGTAGAAGCACAGCTCCCTTAGGAAGGGGCTCCTGTCTTGGTCCCTTCTGCATTCCTTTCCTTCCTCCCCAACTTCGCGGTAGCTCTCCCCTCACCACCTGCCCCTACATCCTCTCTTTTCTCATTCTTTGCACATTTATTGAGGACCTGCTGTGTGTCAGGCACCGTGATAGGCATTAGGAGTTTTAGACCCAGATAAGATACCAGGATCCGCTCCATGAAGGCTGAGCCAGCGAGGGAGACGGGTGGAGACTGGGGGAGAGCAAGGGCCCCGGAGGCAAGCAGAGCTGGCTCTGATTCTGGATCCACTCCGTGGCCTTGCCTGTGTAATGTAACCTCTTAGCCTCAGCTATTTCATCTACAAAATGGGGCTGATCATCCTCCCCTTGCAGGCTTGTTGTGAAAGTCAAAATAAAGGATGGGGAGCCGTCCGGTGGCGCAGCGGTTTAGTCCGCGCTTGGCAGCCCGGGGTTTGCAGATTCAGATCCCGGGCGCCTGCCGATGCACCGCTTGTCAGCCATGCCGTGGCGGTGTCCCATATAAAGTAGAGGAAGATGGGCACGGATGTTAGCCCAGGGCCGGTCTTCCTCAGCAAAAAGAGGAGGATTGGCGACAGATGTTAGCTCAGGGCTGGTCTTCCTCACGAAAAACAATAAGAAATAAAGGATGGAAGGAAAGAGCCTGCACACGGTAGGCGCTCAGTTATCGTGACGCGAGGCCAGCGTGTGGCGACCAAGGCATGAGCAAAGGCAGTGGCTTCCTCCTTCCCCTCATTTCATCTCAGCTCCCTGACACCCTGGCTTTCCCTTCCTCTTTCCTTTCTCTCCCCTTGGATTTTCTCTTCTCTTTCCTGTAACTGACTCTGTTCTGCTAACACTTGCATCATGCAATCGACAAACCTTTACTGAATAGCTATGTCCCTACTTTCAATTTTAAAAGCACAGGACTAGAATTTATTACACTCAACTAAGTTGCGTGTATGTGTGCGTGTGTGTATGCACACACGCACGCATGTGCTGGGGGTTCCCCCTCTCCTGGTGCTGCTGCCAGGGGAGACACCATGGTTTCCTCTCCTGGGGGCTAAGCAGCTGCTGGGGAGGCTGAGCTGGAGACTCCTCTGAGCCTCTTGGCTGCTGGGCCCCTGGGGGTGGTGTCGCCTGAGAAGGGAGGCCGGAGGGCCTGGTCAGTGATTTCGTGTTTAGCCAGGTCTCCCCACAAGGCCACAGGCTTCCAGAGGGCGGGCACTGGTTGGCGTGCTCACCACTGTGCCTCTCGTGCCTAGCTCAGATCCCGGCAGATGGTCGGCGCTCAAAAACTGGCTGCTGAATGAGCGAATGACTGCAGCTCTGCATCCCAGTTCTAGTTCTCTGTGGATGTTCTGCTTCTACAGCCATCCCGATTCCAGTTGCTCTAGATTCGGGTCCCCATTGGAGGGAGGGTAGAACTTGGAGAAGGTCAGGGATGGGTAAGCAGCAGTCCTGCCCCATCTCAAAGGGTATTGTGAGGATTAAATGTGGTTGTATGTGGCATATTAGTACTTACGGGACATTAGAAGATTGTGTTTGTTTCTTTATTATTTCTGCACATCTCTCAGACCTTAGATCTCAGCAACAGCCTTATTCACTGTGAGGACAGGATCCTCCAAGCCTTCCTAGGACACCAGGAAAGGGTACAGAATCTCGGTGAAATCAGAGACCCACTGGGATCTGCTGCCACTGCTCATTTCAGTGGTGGGATCCAGGCTGAGCTACTGTGACTGAACAACCTCCAAATCGTGGCTTGGACAAAATAGTTTATTTGTCTGCAGGTCAGTGACCCAGAGCTTGTAGGGAGACTCTACCATTCTCCTTGCACAGATTCCCTCTCTGGCTCCAAAGCTGCTTTAGTTCTTGTGATCTCCCAGCTGATGGGAAGGGGGGAAAGGAGGCAGGGGAGCACTCACCCAACCAAGAGGACAGAAATCACTTCTATTTATGTCCCATTGACCAAAACTTCATCACATGACCATACCTAGCTTCAAAGAGGGCTGGGAAATGTAGTCTTTAGCGGGGCAACCATATTCCCATCTAAAACTCTATTATTATAGAAGCAGGGAAGAATGGATATTGGTGAACAACTAGCAGACTCTGCCACTGCAAGTTTATAAAAGCTGGTGAGATCAGAGTCCATGTGTCTGCTGCAGCTGCTCATGACGGCCTGGGTGGGGGTGAGACTGAACCACTCCTGGCCTCGCATACAGCTTTCTGTTTCCACCATCCAACTAGTCAACAAGCCTAGTTCACGCTCCAGTGAAGCCTGGAATTGCAAAAGGGGGAAGAGAAAGTCAGTTTTCAAATAATAATCACATGAACGAGAGTGAATTATGGAAAAGTCCACAACTATTTGTGGGGAGCCCTCTAAATCAGTGCTCTTTGAGTAAAGTGTGGTCCGTGGATCCACAGTGCTCTGGGAAGTGTTTGTTACCAGTTTGCACATGAGAAGAGTACAGAGATTGAGAGCAAGCCTGTAGAAACTTTTATACCTATTTGACTGAATAATTTCATATTGGTTGAACATATTTAGTAAAAAATTGGAGGTTGTATTCCTGTATATCTTTTTAAATTTAATTTTTCTAGTAATTCATTTTTACTGTATTTTACACAAGTACTGGTCCATGATAGATAAGAAAAAAACCCCAAACTGTTCTTCCTCACGGATAGTTTGAGAACCGCTGGTCTAGGCCCCAGAAACTCTGTCAAACATTCACCTGTCATCTCATTTAGCCCCAGGGGAGGTATTCCTAACCCCATTTTGTAGAAGAGAACCTGGAGGCTCAGGGCTCAGCGACTCATCCACAGGAGAGACGGCAAAGCCGGTGTGTGCAGTCCTGTTGGCTGAAGGCCAGGAGCCTCCACAGAACTCTTGATGACTGAGGGACCAGCTTTCAGGCGCCCTGGGACCAGGCTGTCCAGGCAGTTGCGGCCAGACCCAGTGCTCTCTGGAGTGTGCCCTGGGAACACAGAGGCAGTGCTAGGCATCGAAATAAGTTCCTGTGTGCTGGTTAGCATAAAGGCTTCCTACTGCGGAGCCCCTTGGAGAACAGGCTTCCGGTTAGAAACAGGACTGGACTGTGGCTGAGGGCAGTGCAGCAGGAGCCTGCATGTGGGTCAGGGAAGGGGGACACGGAACCATAGCCCTCACCTTGCCTCTGGCCTAGGCTTCTCGAACAGAGGAAAGCCCAGTTCAAGACCACCACGGGGTTAATGAGGAGGGTGCGGTGCCTGCCTGGTGTTTTGCCATGCCGTGGCCAGGGCCCTTTTTCTGGCAATGATTTTGCTTTAGGGGATCTTCCCATCTCCTTCCTCCCTGTGTTTTGTTTTGGCTGTACGATTTGTTCAGGGAGGAGCAGATGACCCTATCCCAGCCCAGGAGACATAGTAAGGGTGGGGCTGAGGCCTTCCCCTTGGATTTCAACCTGTGAGGGTGTGAGGCCGGAGCTGGTGTGGCCAGCTCACCAGCCCAGGAGAGGAGCTGTTTGAGAATGGAAGGACCCAGAGGAAGTCAGCTGAGACCTGGAAAAGGGGACAATAGGCCTTGACAATATCCTTTGAGACCTTAGATCCAGGGTGAGATGAAGTGAGTGGAGGAGGGAAATAAAACGTGGCTGGTGAGCTTTTTTGTGCTTAACTTGATGGGGTGGGGTTTTTGTTATTTACAACCGAAAGCCTTCAGATGGATCCCAGTCCCCCATATGTCCTCCGTCCCATTCCTAGCCTGCCCAAGGCTATTCATCAAGCCTGGACAAGATGAGGAACATGTGGTCAGTCAATAGACTGGTTGGATTTGGGAATCTGAGTCTCTCCCCCTCCTCCAGAAAACTTAAGTGCTGGAGGTGCTGCAGTGCAACCATTCGTTGAATCCATAGAAGGATACCCATCATACCCCTGCACAGCCCCTTAGGAAACAGTTTGAAACCAACTCCATATAATTCTCAGCACATGCTAAAGAAGGCAGGTATTATAACCCCTGTTATAATAGGGGAAACTGAGGCCAAGGAAATCCAAGATCTTGGCCTAAGCTCATGAAGCAAGACTCCTCATCCAGTGCTCCTCCTACCACGTCCCTGCGGTCACTGTGTCTTCGTGATGTTCTAGCAACCCATGCTGAGCATGGATCCCCTCTTCAGCCAATTCGTTCCTCATATAAGCCAATCTCAGCAAGGCATTGCCTGCTGAAAACCGTTCAGTGGTTTCCATTGTCCTCAAGATAAGCCCCACCTCTCTATCCCAGGGCACGGAACAACTTTTAGTCTCCCGCAGGTGTCTAGCTTTTGCTCACCTGAGTTGGATGTGAACGTGCCGTTCCTTCCACCTGCTCTGTTCCCCCAAGGTCTTCCCTTTCTCTGAGCCCCCAGCCTAGATGCTCTGCCCCACCTGTGAGCTCCCTTAGGCCCCTTCCCCAGATGGTCTCCTGAACTCCAGGCTCTTGGGCCTGAATTATCTCCACTTGGAGGGCCCCATAGGTACCTAAATCCAAGTCCCAAATGAGACCATCATTTCCCTTCCATCCAAGCCTGCTCTCTCCTGGACCCCTGAGACTAACCCCACTATCCATCTACCCAGCCGCCCACGGCAGAAACCTGGGAGTCATTATCTCTCCTCTCTCTCCTATAAACCCACATCCTCCCAACCCCCAGTCTCACCTACACTTCCTAGTCTGTACCCTCATTGCCATCACCTTAGTTCTAGCCCCCACCAGCCAGGACCTGGATTCCTGCAGCAGCCTCCTAGCGGGCCCTCTTTCTGGGTTCCAGTCTTGCCCTCCTCATCCATTCTTCACACAGCAGCCAGATGTTAGTCCTAAAATATCGGTTCAATCAGGTTTCTTCATTTGTAAAATCCTTCAGTGGTTCCCCATTGTCCTGGCTCCTGCCTGACTCTCCACCTTCATCTCTTATTGGCCTGCTTACTCCTTGCAGTTCTTTAAAATGATGCCAAGCTCCCTCTAACAACCTTCTCGTGTCATTCTGTGCTTCACCCCAAGGTACTTCCCACGTTTGCCTGGCTGAGGACTTGGCTCAGGTGTTCCCTCCAGGAAGCCTTCCCTGAGCACCCAGGGGCGGCAGGTCCCCCTCCCACACACCCCCACTGCACCCTCTGCTCCCTGCAACTGTGGGGAGCAGAAGACTGTGTGTTTCCTTATCTGTCTGTTCATTTAAACAGGGAGCTCCTCGAGGTCTGGGACTGGATTATTCACTGGTGTGCTTCCAGATTCTAGCTCAGAGTGTAATTCACAGAAGATGTGCTCCACAAATGCTTTGAATGAATGAATGAATGATTCAGAGCTCCCAAACTGTGCAGCCACCTGAGGGTGCTGTGGACTGAGAAGGTTTGGGGACCTCCACCCTAATCCCTTCACTGCTTTTCTTCCCAGACTCGGCTGCCTCATGTTAGGACTGGATTGTGCTGTGGTGGCAGCAGGACTGGCAGTCTCCCAGGACTGGGAGAGTCCTGGGTCAGGGAGGGCTGGGGGCAGAGCCAGGCAGCGGTGAGGGAGAGCAGTTGACAGCAGGACCTGTGGCTCCTGGAGGAGCCAGCAGGTACAGAGCAGCCCTGGGAAGACTGGGTAGAGGGAACCCAGGTAAGGGGAGAAAGGCCAGCTCAGACTCCCCTAGGGAATCACAAGGCAGAGACTTCGCTCCTCAAACACGAGTGCAAGGCAGGGCCTCGGGAGCAAAGAAGAAGTCCTGGGCAGTGGGCACAAGGTCAGAGCAGGCCCCTTTGTATTCTTTGTCCCGGAGCCAGATGGGTCCCCAAGCCTGGCTGGAGCAGGCCCTGCCCTGGAGGTAAGAGCCTGGCACCGTAGGTCTGAACGTCAGGGAACCAGGCAGCCCATTCCAGGTGGGTCAGCTTGCCCACCTCCCCTGGAGCCTTCATGCATTTCTCAGGACACATGGCTGCCGCACCACGTCCTGACTTTCTTTACTCAGAGCTCCAGAATAGTAATTAGGGTGACCACGTGGTGGACACTGTGCACCAAGCACTCTCCTCAGTGTCCCTTTCTAACACAGAGTCTGCATGATCTCAATCGTCGAGCTGACCCCGATGCTGCTGGGATTGTGACTGTCCTTCATCAGTGAAGAAATGCGATCATCCAAGGCCACACATCTGGGTCTGTCGGACCCCACAGGGCAGCTCTTTACAGCCTAGTGCTGCTTCTCTAGCTCCACCCTCCCCCAGAAATCAGGGCCTCTCACAAAATCCAGGGCCATCTTGTTCCCTTCCTCAGGCTCTTGGAACTCCACAGGCCACCCTCTGTGGCTTTTTGCTGCGACAGAGTTCCTGTCCAGCCTGTCCTGTGCCAGGGCAAGGATGGACAGACTGGCCAGCCCTGCTTGAAGCTTGGGCTGAGCCTACCAGCTCCAGCTCTGTCATCATCCTACTGCTCAATGTGGCTACCACTTGCTGCCCCTACCACCCCAGGACACAGAGCAGTTCTCTGGAGAGTCCAGCCTGGCCTTTTCTGTGAAGGCCACACAATTACCCGGAGCAGCAGGAATTTCTAAAGTGAGGAATGAACCTCCTTTTTCTCAGGAAAGAAAGAGTCTCCTCATGTTTAGATCCAGTCCTTGTTATTGAGAGGGGTTTTGAACTCTTATTAGTTTACTGGCTGTGTAACCTTGGGCAGGTGACTCAACCTCTCTGGGCCTCAGTTTGCATAGTTGTAAAGTAAAGATGGTAAAATCTAACTCAGGGGCTGTTGTGAGGGTTAAAAGAGGCCATGCATGGAACGCACCAGAACAGTCCTGGCAGTTAGTAGGTGCTTAATCAATGGTAGCTCTCGTTGTTATGATTGTTCTCGTCATTATGATCATATGAATTATGATGGACTTCATTCCCTCTGCCTACCTCTTGAGATTTCTGTGATCCTGGCACAGGACTTGGCTCTATCCTTGGCCCTCTCTCCTTTCCCTTTTTGAGGGTGTTTCTGCTGCTCCTGGCTGCACAGTCAACTCCAGTTCAGACCTCAGAGTCCTGAGATCCTGCCAGCAACCACGGCCCCAACCAACCCGAGTCCTCCACTAACATTCCTGCTAACTGTAGTCAGGGATCTGCCCGGGCTCCGTCCGGGTGTGTCTGCGCCTGAGGAGGCAGGCGGAGGGAGAGCCAGCCACAGCTGCTCTTATGTCAGCCAGTCACAGCGAGGGTGAGGCCAGGGCACAGCCTGTCCAGGCCAAGAACAGGAAACAGGTGGACTTTGCTGAGGCCCAGATGGGGGTGGGACGTGAGGAGGCCCACGTCTGGGCATTAGGATGCACAGGGTGGAATGAAAGGGCTTCACTTCTGCGTTCCTAGGCTGGGGAGTCCAGGGGCCCTCAGCTGGGTCTCAGGTTGCTTTGAGACAAGGCAATCAACTGATTCATGCGATTGCGTATTGAAAACTGTCTAGTCACCGTCCGCCTTTCTTTCAGGGTCCAGGATAAGCTGCTGTAACAAAGAGACCCCAAAAGATGGTAGTGTAAATGAGGCAGGACTTTAATTCCCTCCCACATCACGGTGTGGCTGCTCCCCGCTGACGGGGTGACGGCCTCGTGCAGTTACTTGCGAATGTGGTTTTCTTCGTCTTGTGGTTCTACCATCTCCTAAGACAGATGTTCTAAACCTGGGATATTCTGAATGTTCTAAACAGGGCTGGCCAGAATTTGGGGGCTCTCTGAACCTGCCTGGGAAAAATTATATCTTGATTGCCACCCAGGTGTACCTGAAAATTAGCATGTCCTTCCATTACAACAGCAGGCCACAGACACAGGGAGGTGCTGGCCGTTCCCGTGACCTCGTCTTGGACAGAGATCACAGATGTCTTCATTACCATATCTGGTTGTTGCAGATATTGCGAAACACCGACTGTTCTAATTACCATTACTTTGAAAGCAGAGTAGTTATTAGCTCCACTGCTAGATTGTTCTTTAATGTGTTAAGAAATATATTTGTACTATTAGATCATAGTTCTTTAATATTCATACAATATTTCAATATAGTCGTTTGCCTTCGTAATCTTATGATTTTGTCCCACAAATGTAAGGACATTATTCTGAGAAGGGTCCATAGGCTTCTCCAGACACCCAAAGGGGTCCAAGGCACACAAAGCCCAGAAGCCTTGCCCCGCGTCTTGCTCCCTCCGTTGGAAGATGGGCCACCGCACGTCCACATTCCAGAAAGGGAGAAGGGTGCAGGAGCAGGGCAAGCACATTCTTCCCGCACAAGTGATGTGGGACTTGCACACTTCACCGCTGTCACCTGCCACTGCCAGAACTTAGTCACATGGCTACACCAAGCTGCAGGGAGGCTGAGACATATGGGTTTCCCTGGGCAAGACCATACACACCAAGACCCTATGGTTAGAGAAGGGGAGGATGGACTTGGGGGGCCAACTAGCAGTCTGCCGCAATCTCCAGCGATTCTCCTTCACTACCAGGGCCGAGATCCTTTCGACCCATCACCCTTTCACCATTCCTCGTACCCACCTCACAGCTCTGCCTCTTACCTAGTCCTTGTCAGTCACTTCTGATGCCCTCAACTCCCCTGTCCTCCTCACTTGGTATAAGGGTCCAGGACCTCATCCTCATTTCTGCCATTTTGGGTGCTCCTATCTCAGACTAATCCTCCCTCTGTGCCCTAGACCCCTACCCAGCTCAAGCCCATCAGTCCAATGATTCCCTTGTCCCTCTCCTGCATCATCAATTCCCCGTCTATTGAATCACTCCCATCGACACGTAAACGTGCTGTTACTTCCCCATCATCAGAAACCTTCTTTTGACCCCACCTCCCTCACCAGCTCTTCTGTCTTTCTTTGTCCCCCTTCATAGCAAAACTCCTCAGGAGAGTGATCTATACCTGCTGTCCACAGTTCCTCTCCTCTGATTCTCTCATAGACCTGCTCCAGTCTCATAGACCCCCTTCCACCCCCACCACTCCACAGAAAGTTCTGTTGACAAGGTCACCAAAGATCTTCATGTCATTAATCCAATGATCACGCGTCTCATCTATTGGACCCAGCATTGGACTCAGAGGGTCACTCCCTCCTCCTGGAAATACCATCTGTCCTTGGCTTCCAGGACACCACACTCTCCTGACCTTGGACCTCCGTTTGACCTCACTGGTGGCTCCTTCTCTGTTTCATCTCCCTGACCTAAGCACTGGCAAGCATCAGAGGTCAGACCTTGGCCCCCTCTCTGTCTACAGTCCCTTGGTGGTATCACTCAGTCTCATGGCCTTGAATACCAACCATATGTGAACGACTCCCACTTGTATTTCTCCAGCCTGGACCTCTCCCCCGACTCCAGTCTCATCTATCCAATTGCCTATTTGACTTCAAAAAACATCTCAAGCTTAACATGTCCAAACCCCAAATCCTGATCTTATTCTCCATAGCTTCTCCTCCTCTAGGCATTCCCATCTTTCCAGTTACTTAGGCCAGAGAACTTGAGTAATCCTTACTCCATTCTTTCCCTCACATCCCACTTCCAATCATCTTTGTCTTCAAAATCACTTGGAGATGGGCCAGTTCTCACCCCTTCACAGCCACCAGCCTAGTCCATCTCCCCCCTGGATTCTTGAAATAGTTTCTAGCTGGTCTCCCAGATTCCAGTCTTGCCTTCCACAGTTTATTCTCAACTTGGCAGATGGAGGGATCCTTCTAAGGTGAAAGTCAGATCAGGTCACTCTGCTTACCACCCTCCAATGACTTGGTTTCCATCTCTCTCTGAGTAAAATCCAAATTCTCCACAATGGCCCACAGAAATGGTCACATCTGGCCCTTTTCAATTCCCTGACCCCACTCTCCTGCTATTCTCTGTTTACTCACAACAGGCCTTCTTGCTGTTCCTTTCACTTATCAGGCATGCTCCTGCCTCAGGGCCTTTACTCTTGTGGTTGCTTCTGCCGGGAAGGCCCTTCTCCAGATGGCCACATGGCTCATTCCCTCACCTTCTTCAGAGCTTTCTCAAATGTCATCTTCTCCATGAGGCCCTCCCACATACCCCATTTTCCCCCTAGACCTGATCTCCTTTCCTGCTTAATTTTTCTCCACAGCACTTATCACCATCTGTTAGGCTGTGAAATTGTTATTTATTTTGTTATAGTCTATTTCCCCTCAATAGTACAAGGCTTCTTGGGGAGGAGATATTTGTCACCTCTGGTCCCTAGTGCTTAGAATGGCACCTGATAAACAGTTGTTGAATGTATGAATCGACTCTCTTCTTCTGCAGTCCTGTTTAGGTCCTGTAGGAAGGTTTCTTTCTTTTTGTTCCCTTCTGCTTCCTAGAAACTTTCCCCAAAACATTAAGAGCAGGGAACCCATGAGCAGGAGCATGAAATAGATTAGTTGGTGGAGACCAAAGACACAAAACAGAGAATGTGGAGTGTGTACATTTATTCAACAGGCATTTATTGAGTGCCTTCTGTGGGCCAACCCAAGTGCAAAGATGAATAATCTGTCTCCGAGCTTGAGAAAAGCTGATGTTTCGGTAGAGATAGATGGTAATTAGTGATTCCAGCGCTGTGCTTTCACAGGGTAAGCCCTGCAATGGATGACAATCTCTACCTGAGGGACCGCAGAGAACGCCAATGTAATGCAGTGGTCAAGAGCACAATCTTGAGTCTCACTGTCCACATCTGTATGTGGAGATACTTATGGGGTCAATATTTACCGACTTCACTGGGCTACTGCAGGGACTACATGAGACCAGAGATGGCTTTACAATGAAGTTGACGAAGCTTAAGCATCAGGGCCCCTCATTTGCTCAGGCTCCTTCCAAGGCCCTAGCTCTGTGATCACAAGGTCATTTTTGTCTTATAAACTTTATAAAATCAGATAGTTTTGTATTTTTTAAGAGAAAGCCTCCTAAATTGTATAAGTGTCGGACCCCACAAAACCTGAATCTGCCCCCGCGTGGGACAACGTGTGAAGTGCTCAGCATAGATCTTAGCATAAAGTCATCATTTCATAGTGAATAGCCTGAGAAAGGTGCTTCACAGAGGAGGTGTCATTTGAGCTGGGTCTTCTACGGTTAGTAGATGTTCACCAGGCTCCAGGTAGGGTACTAGCAACACAAGCAGCTCTCAGATTTTGCAGGGGTGTCTTCTTGGGCCTCATTAGAGATAGCAGGGGATGCTTCTGATTGGATAATTAGAGCTACCATTTGTTGAACACTTGTGATGTGCTGGTGTGGGATAATAACAAACCTATTTGGTCTTTGTCCCCGGTTCCTGGCACAGAGCTCCTACATCCTTTGTAGTTTCCTGAGTGATGGGAGTAATAGAAGTGTCTTACATAGAACTCCTAAATCCCTTGAAATTTCCTGGGTGACAGCAGAGTATTTTGTTCTAATGAGGTGACTCTTGGTGGGCTCCTGGATGGAGGCTGGTCACCACAAAGACCATACATGATTGAAAGCTTAGAACTTTCAGCCCCATCCTCCATCCTCTGAGAATGGGAGAGGGGCTGGAGATTGAGTTAATAATCAATCATGCCTATGTGATGAAGCCTCCATAAACACCCCTAAAGTACAGGGTCTGGAGAGCTTCCAGGTTGGTGAACACATGAAGGTGCTGGGAGGATGGCACACCCTGAGAGGGCAGGGAAGCTCCACAGCCCTGCCCCCATACCTCGCCCTATATACCTCTTCATCTGGCTGTTCATCTGTATCCTTTATTATATAATAAACCGGTAAATTTGTAAGTAAGTGTTTCCTTGAGTTCTGTGAGCAATTATAGCAAATTATAGAACCCAAAGTGGGGGTTGTGGGAGCCCTCAATTTATAGGCAGCTGGTCAGAAGTACAGGTGACAACCTGGGACCTGTGACTGGCATCTGAAGTGGGGAACAGTCTTGTGGGACTGAGCCCTCAACTTGTGGGGTCTTTGCTGATTCCAGTCAGTTAGTGTCAGAACAGAATTTTAGGACACCCAGTTGGTGTCCAGACAGTTGGAGAATTGCCAGACAGCTGGAAAATCCCCACACATTCGGTGTCAGAAGTATTCTGTGAGTGTAGAAGAAACATAGTTTTCTCCTTTTAGCCACTCTAAATGCTTTTCCTGTATTAATTTATTAATCTTCACAATAAACCATGAGGCAGATAGATGCTCAGAGGTACAGAGAGCTCTAAGTATCTGCTCAAATCTCCCAGCTACCCAAGGGCGGAGCTGGGACTTGAACCCAGCAGTTGGGCTTCAGAACAAGAGCCTCAGTCTCTACTGGATCTGCCTCTTGTGTGTCACTCCTGAAGTTTCTTTTGCCCACAATGGCTTCTGATTTTCCTCTGTGCCCCCAGAATGGATTGTTCCGCTGTGGCCCACATTTCCCCAGGGCCCTAATTCATTCTCATCTGCTCTGTCTGTGGGAGGCTGGGGCTCCCCTACCCGTGTCCCAGGCAGCCCGCCCACCCTGCCCGGCTGATTGGGCGGAAGGAGGCAGACGTTCGCCACCACCCCCAGCCGGCAGCGCCTGCCACAGCCCGGCTCACAGAGGGCGGGGGCCAAGGCAATTACCCGGAAAACGCAGGCAAAACTCCCACGGAGCCGCAGGGCGTTCTTTTTTTAAAAAAGGCTCTGATGTGACAGTGTGGTGGCAGGAATCTTACCCAGTCTCATTTCCAGCTCCCATAACAACCCAGCCCCTGAGAGCCTGTCGCTGAGCAGCTCAGAGCATCAGTTGGCACCATGTGAAAATGAAGTGAAACCCCAGGGAGTTGGGCCCAACACAGAGCATGCAGAATGAGAGAAGCCCACGTCCCCAAGGCCTGTGGCTTCTCTCCCTTCCCCTCTTAAATCTGCAAGACACCCAGATTTCAGGGCGGCCAGAAAAATCGAGGTAACTGCCCAATCCCTGGACCCTTCCAAACTGATCATTGTTTGAATAAGGCAGACGGCTGCCTTGCGTATGCTCTTGCTTTAGACATTTAGGAGATATTGTCCATTATGCTACATTTTGGGACAAACATGTCTTCCCTCATTTCCTACACCCTAACCCCACAGAGAACAAAAAGAAACTGGATAGAAATAACCAGAATTCCTTGCATGTGGATGGCAGCCTGCAACTTAGAATGTGCCGTTAACCCATCAAACCATTTTGTAGCTGAGACCCCGTAGGCTCCTGGCAGGGGCCCTTTGTCAGACCCCACCACAGCCTGCGCAGGCAGCCACACTGGTCCTGACCCTTGCTTGGCACTCTGGTGGCAGGCCTGCCTTCCACCTGGCATGCCTGTGGGTCTGCTCTGGAGCATGAAGTTCGGTGGGCTAACTGTATGCCTGCTGGACCTGGCAAATACATGTCACCCTGCCAAAAAAAAGGGGGGGGGGGAGGTTGTTGAGAAAGATTCATGACTTCTTATGGTCACTGGGCTGATAAGTGGCAGTGCTAAGACTGAAACTCGGCTTCTGGCTCCAGATCCGGCTCCCTTCCACAGGGCAATGCACATGGAGACACAGCCCCGACCCTGTCATCCCTTGGGCAGGCAGGAAGCAGAGCCCATGAGGTGGCACAGTTGACAATTGCTAGGTTTAATGTGGTAATTTACTGCAGATTGGGGTTATTGCCTAGTACATTTTTAGACCAGAGCCATGGGTTACATTTGATCCAAAAGGCCCCTCGTGGAAGACTGTAGACCTGGAGAGTGATGCTCAGGCCCCACAAAGGACCCCATCTAGCAGGGATCCAAAATCCGGTGTCTCCAGGCTGCATCTGGCCAGCAGCTGTGTTATGTTTGGCCCCAAATTGTCCTTTAAAATGTGAATTTTTTGCTAGCATTTAAAAACGAGGAGAATTCACATAAGAATTGGTATTTATGGAACTTCATAACAGTGTGAAGATTGGGTACTACTAGGCTTGGGGTCCGGGGAGCTGAGTGGTGCCGCTCCCCCTGGAAGGAGCGTGTGCTCTCCAAGGCAGCAAGTCCGCCATTCCCGGCTGCTCCCCTCCATCACGCCCCCTGTCTGGCCCCGTAGGCACCGGAGCTTTGGACTCTTGCTACAGCACGGGAGCTCTGAACATTTGGACGGTCATGGATAGAGTTCAGGGGGTCGAAGAACTTGGGTGGATAAAAGTTACATCTTTATTTTCACTAACTTCTACCTCAAACTGAGCATTCCTTCCGTTATGACTGTACACAGCGACTACAGCAGTGATGGGATTTGCGACTTTGTCCACAGAAGAAATCACAGACATTTTCATGTCACATTAGAGTTTTGCAGGTATCTCCAAATGTTGTTTATGCTCATCACGACTCTGAAATCATGGCCTATTGCTAGATCTTGTTCTTTAATGCATTTGATAAAGAAGCACATATATTATGACATTCAAAGTTTGGTTTTCAATATATATTTTGATATATTTTTCAACAGATTGGTTTAGTTGGTAATCCCACGTATTTTATCTCACGCATTTATTCTGAGGAAAGATCCATAGGCTTCACCAGCCTGCCAAAGGGGTCCAAACCACAAAATTGGACTCACGTCTTCAAAATGTGGTTGTCAGACCCTTTAGGGTCGGGAAGGCAGCTCTAGAATCTTTTCAAGAAGTAGGGCAGGAGAGGAACTACACTGCCCCATCCAGTCTCTGCCCAGTGGCTTCACACTGGACTCCCAGCCCAGGGCATGGGGCCCTCTGAGGTCTCCTGGAGCCCTGGGAGCATTTGGCATCTGGGTGGGAGGCTGTGCTGTGGTTCTGCATTCAGTGGCCGAGCCCCAGGTCTCCAGGGTCCTCTTCAAGGCAATCTCAGCGTGAACTTGGAGGGAGAAAGCTTAGCTCCCACGCCCCAGCCGCGATGCCCAGCGGGAGGATGGCCCAGAGCCAGGAGCTGGTCTGCGGTTCCCAGGGCGTCTCTCCCACTTCTCACTGACTGAGCTACGTGGGTGCTGACTCATCGTCAACTCTCCCTGTCCAGCCTGGTGCACGCCCACGACGTGCCCTCCTTCTTGTTTCTCCACTGCTTCCTCCCAGGCTCTCTCCAGGCGCCTGCAAACCCACGCGCGGCCCCCCTTGTCCACGCCGCCCCTCTTAGCAACCACCCTCCTCTCTCCCTGCCAGATACGGAAATGTGTGGTCTCCTCCCGTTTCCTCCTGAATCCCTGGAGCGCCCACTCAGCCTCCGCCTGGTCCTCCAACTCCCTTGCAGTTTGCCGAAATCACCCTACTGAAGGTCAGCAGCGCTGGCCTCCCCAGCGATGACAGGTGGCCCCGGGCCTCCCACTCCCGCTCCCGCCCTGCGCCGCCCGGTGCTCCTCCGACAGCACAGCCGCCTCTTTCCGGATGGATGGACGTGCTCGCTCCGCTGGTTTCCATGACACTGCACTTTCCCACATCTCCTCCGGGTTTCTGACAGCTCGTTTCCTCGCCGGCATCGCCTCCTCCCAGCTTCTCCCCGTGGGCGTGCCGGAGGCGCTGCCCTCGGCTCTCTCTTCCTCCCGTGTGCCGCCGCCTCCCCTGGAGAGCTCATCCTCCAGGTGGCCTCACCCCACCTCCCACCTCTGCTGCCTCTCAGTCCTGGGCCACCCATTCTCCCCAGTCCCACATAGCCAGGGTTTACATAACTTCTTGCACCCCATAAACCATGTCCTAAATCACAAGATGTCAGACTGGTGGGCCCTGGGAATGTTCAAGCCTAGGCTGGCCAGCCAACCACATCCCTCGTGGGTGGGATCTCGCTGGTTAGACTTGAATATGCACCCCCCCACACCCCCACCCCCCACACCCCCACTCCCCCACCCCCCACCCCACCCCCCCACCACTGCAGCTCTGTGAGAGGTGATCTAGTGTAAGGCTAAGAGCATAGGACTCTGTAAATCCTCTGCCCAAGTTCAAATTCTGCCTCTGCTACTTGCTGCTGTGACCTCAGGCAAGTTCATTTATTTGTTCATTCGTTTATTTAGCAAATGTTCATTGAGCTCTTACCAGACTGCTAAAAATAAAAATGGAAAAACAGACTCCTCACACTCTTGAAGTTTAGTTGGAGCCATGGCATTAATTGAATAATATCCAAACATATGCTAAACTGTGACTGTGACAAGCAATGCGAGGGAGAGATACAGGATGCTATGAAAACCCATCACCAGATGGTCTTATCAGAGAGGTCAGGGGCAGCTTCCTTGATGACCTTTAAGCTCAGATCTGAAGGATGAGTGGGGTTACAAGGTGTGATAGGTTGAATAATGCCCACCCCCAAGATGTCTGTGTCCTAATCCTCAGAATCTATGACTATATTACCTTGCAGGGCAAGAAAGATGAGATTCACTTAAGGACCTTGAGATGGGGGATTCTCCTGGATTCTCTGGGTGGGGCCAGTGTAATCACAGGGGTCCTTATAAGAAGAAGGCAGGAGGGTCAGAGTCAGAGAAGATGTGACAATGGAAGCAGAGGTCGGAGTGATGATATTGCTGAAAGGGGGCCACAAGTCAAGGAAGCCTCTAGAAGCTGGA
Organism: Tapirus indicus; assembly: GCA_031878705.1. NCBI lineage: Eukaryota > Metazoa > Chordata > Mammalia > Perissodactyla > Tapiridae > Tapirus > Tapirus indicus. Next base: position 35,349,554 of record CM062935.1, read on the forward strand.
AAAGGCAAGGAAATGGATTCTCCCCTAGAGCCTCTAAAAGGAATGTAGTCTTGCTGACCCATTTTGGACTTCTGATCCCCAGAAATGTAAGCTAAATTTGTGTGGCTTTAAGCCACTAAGTTTGTGGTAATTTGTCACAGCAGCCATAGGGAACTCACACACTGGGAGAAGAATGGAAAAGCATTGCCAAGGCTAGGATGAGAAATGGGTACCTGTGATCTAAAGAAAGAAGGTGTGTACATGCGGGTTTGTGTGTCAGGGGAGAGGGAGCAATGAGGCTGGACAGCTGGGCAGGAGCCAGACCACGATCAACAAGCAGCTATTTCAAGCAGCAATTGATTGATGGATGTTACTAACCCCTCTAAGCCTCAGATTCCTCACTGGTAAAATGATGACTTCACAGGGTTGCTGGAAAAATGAGGTGAGATAGCATACATAATGAGCATAGCTCTTATTAGGTGCTCATTTAATGTCAAGTCCTATTATGATCCCATGGTTTTCTGACTGGGCTCCATGGGGCCCTGGGAATTCTGGGAGGTTCCTCTCAGGCTGTTGAGGAGGAGGAGCGAAAGGGGGGCAGAGGGGGCAGTTCTGCCCTCAGTCAGAGCAGCTGAGCTGGTATCTGTCTGCACACTGGATTTGGCTTCTGCTTAAGATCATGTTTGAATAAAAGGCTTCTCAGCTGAAACATAGTTTGGAAACCACCGCCCTAGCCTGCCTCTTCATCCAGTAAAGGAACCCTGGCCTGGAGATGCCACCGTGACTCCTCTTGCATCGGAGCCAGCTGGAGAACCTGGGTTCCCGGCCTCTAATGCCTTGATCCTTTGTGGTCCGGTGGTCTGGGCCTTGAGGTCAGATTGGGGCTTCATGGAGTCCGTTTTCCTTCCTGGCACTTCCTGTGATCTGTGTTATACGTTTGCTTGCGTCTCTCTGTGTCGTGTCAGTCTCTCTTGCAGGACGCGATGGTCCATGGGCGCAAGAATCTCCTGTTTTGTTAACCACTGTATATCCAGGGCCTGACACTGTCTGGCACGTGATGATGACAGGAAACACTTGCTCTGTCCCAGGCATTGTTCCACGTCCTCTGCACACATTCACGTACTTGCTATTTCACCCTAATTCACAGAGTTGGCTGTCAAGACGTGTTGAATCAATGGCTTCACGTCACTTGTGCACCTGGGCGAGTGTCTTAGCCTCTTTGAACCACAGTGTCCTCATCTGTAAAATGGGAATTAACAACATGGATGGTGGTGATGGTGAGGATGAAATGATATAATGATGTCTGCTGTCACTCAGCTTCAGGTCTGGCCTCAGCCGGCACTCAGGAAAGAGTAGCTGTTCTAACTGCCTCATTGCAGTGGGTGCCACATCACTGTGGTTCCAGCCACCCAGTCTTGACAGAGTCACTGCCACAATCTCGTCCCCTGAGCTGCAATGGATTCCTTCCCTCTGTCAGCCACATCACTTCCTGCGAAGTTTCTCGTACTCACTCCTCTTTCTTTCCTGGGCCCAGACCAGCTCATCTGCCTTTCTGGGCTCCAGCATCCCCCGATTCCAATCAACCTGCAGGCAGCTGCCTCCTCCTGCACTCCACTTACGTGGCCTCCTTCCTTCTCAGGGCCCCAAGAAGACCCCTATAGTCTATATTGCCAGGTATGACCCTGCTGGGATTCCCGAGGACCAGAGTAAATCCATGCCCTGCCCAATTGTTCCCAGGCCACTGCTCACACCCCCAGTAGGAGCCTCTACCTGTGGCCTGGCCCCACCTGCCAGCCTTTGCTCAGCCTCCTCTGTACCCTCCCAGCACCCACACGTACCTCCTTTGCTACACATGTTGCATGGTCTAATGTCAACACAGTATAAATGTGAGATCCCGAGGACAAGGACTGGCAAGTGTCACTTTCGCTTTTAAGTAATTCTGGGGTCTGTTCTCTTGTCACTATTCCCATCGTCACCGCCTTAGGTGAGCCCACCGCAGTCTTTCACTTGCTCAATCACAAAATGTCATGGTCTATCTCCTCTGGCCTTGTCCCCTCCCATTGAACATGAGGGGGATCCTTTGGAAGCACAGATGAGTTTATGGCATTCCCTTTCACAGATCCTCATTGTCCTTAGACGGAGCCCTCACGACCAGTTCCTGCTCCCTCCCATCTCACTGGATCCAGAAACACCGAAATGACTTATAGTGGCTTGAATGGACTGGACTCTCCAGATTGTTGAAATGTTCTTCCTTCTGCCCTAGACACTCCCTTTCCTTCCTCTCCACTCCTCCTCTACCTGTTAGCTAATTCCTGCTCTACTCAGATCTCAGCTGAGATACACCTCCCCTGAAAGGGCTCTCTGACTCCCTTAGCCTTGGCCCAGTGACCTCCTCGGAGAGCCTACAGCACCACATCCATTCCCTGCTTTATTGGAAGGAATACCACGGGGACTAGGACCTGTTTATTGGTTATATCGCCACTTGCCTGTCAGCTCTGTGAGGGCAGGGCCCCTGTCTTTACCACCTGGGAGCCAAGCACAGTGCCTGGCTCATAGCAGGTGCTTAATAAACGCCTTTTCAATGGAACTGAACTATTAGGTCAGGCTCCCCAATCTCTCCACCTGTCCAAATCCTACCCACTCTTCCTGATAGTAAAAACAATGGCCAACATTTGTTGAGTGCTTATTATGAGCCTGGCACTATGTTAAGCAACTTATGTGTATTGTCTTTGTTTACACCTCCACAACCTCCTGAGGTAGGAACTATTTTATACAGGCCAAGGCTTAGAGAGGTGAGATAAGGTCACACAGCTAGACAGGGCAGAACTAGTTGACTCGCAAGTCTTCCTTCTCAATCCCAAGATGACACCATCCTCCATGGCCACCGTTCCCACCTTCTCCACGAAGCCCTCTCCTTTCTGTGAACCCCGGGGTCTCTGTCCTCTCAGATGCTCCTGGCCACTTCATCTATACCTGTAGCTTCCTGATTGCATACTGCCCGGAACGGCTATGTAGTACAGACGTATTCGGGCAGTTAATCTCTCTAACTAGTGATGAACTCCCTGAGGACAAGGACTGTGATCTCTGTTTCTCTAGGAGCCCCCAGGATACCCACCCCAGTGCCAGACGCTTTGTCGGCACCCAGTTAATATTCTCCAATTCACCAGTAAAACAAAGGCCAGGTCCCCAGGCTCCTGTCCATCCAAGGAGGTGGCTTGGGTGATTCTGAGCTCTCTTCTCCCCATCATTTCGTTTAAATAATGAAAAGAAGTGTTGGAGCTCAAGGGTGTTGATAGAGAACTCTGGCATCTTTCTAATCCTGATGTTTCTGGACATTATGAAGTGCAGGGACCAGAGAATTCAGGAGAAGGGAGTGCCAAGATTCATTGATGCCAAATTTGTGAACAGCATCTCCAACCTCATTTTTCTGACCAGGGAGTCCCATTTGTCACCATATGTTCCTGGAAGCCATGTCATAAATCAGATTATCAAAAAGGAGATTGTATTTAGTCAGCAAAAATGTCGTGTACCGAGTATTTACTGTATGCCAGGCCGTGAGCGAAGTGATGGGGAGTAAAGTTAAATACGACAGGACTCTCACTGTCTTGCCAGTCATGGAGCAACTCAGCACAATAAAAGGCACCTGAGTTTTGCATGTTCTTGCTCCCATGAGCCTCTGCAAGTTCTCTCCAAGTGTTTCTAGAAGTTTCCTGTGGGTGTCTCATGTGGGCTCAGGCCAAAGTCCAGGCATGGCTGCTAACACGTGATTTCCACAGTGGTTTTCCTCCTCTTCCCGACTCACTTCCCGTGCACTGTGACCGCACCCCTGCTGGGCACCTGTGGCTGATGATGAGGCAGGTCCTAGACCCGGGGCGATGTTGCAGAGCACTCCCCTCTCCTGTTTGCAGGGAGTCGTAAAGCTGGGCTGTCTGAGCCCCAGTGTCTTACGGCGCTTTTAGTGAACAGCTCTCCAGTGTCTGACATGGCTGCCTCTGGTCCCTCACACACATACACACTTATGCACGTGCACACAGACTCACACACACACCCACATGCGCACACGACTCCGACCTGATTCCACGGGTGCTGAGCTCAGAGGCTGAGCGAGGCTATATTCAGACGCACTCCCTGGAATAACCGAGGCTCTCTCACTGGGACAAAGGCATCTCCCTGACTTCCTCTCCCCGGGGGATGAGCTCTCACCCAGAAGGTGCCTCGCTCCTGTAGCGTCAGCTCCTGGCAGCCTGCCCCATCATCTCCCTACACAAGCCCAGTCCTGTCCCAGTTTTGCCACAAACACAGCCCTTGAGTCCCACCTGTTCCTTTCACACATGCACTACTTATTTATGCTCAGATTTAGAAAAAACACAAGAAGGAAATACTTCAAGACGTTTTGATCCTGGGAGATTTTATTTTCTTTTTTATACTCTGCTGTCTTTTCCAAAGTTTAAAAAATAAGCATGTATCACTTTTACAGTCCCCTCCTCCCCAGTAAAAGCTTTTAGTTGTGGTAGATGTTGTTGTTAAAATACAACATTAACAACACAAACTGTAGAAGCAAAGAGGAAAATAGATGAACTCTAGGATGTCAAAGGGAAATGGAAAAGCTTCCAAAAAGAATAACGTTACAACTGGAGGTTCCTGAACAGATGAATCATAGATATAGCCAAGAATATACCATAGGACCAATGCCATAGTAACTATAAATCTCCACAATTAGTCAAATGAGTAAAATTATTTTCCAGGCCCTACAAAATATACATATCACATTGATTATACAAAGGGCTGTAATGAACTTCTAAGTATATGGATCACATATTAAAACACACAAGCAACTTTTTTAACATGCCAAGGCATAGTAGGTTGGCTACAGTAAACAGTACACATTTAATTGAGGATAGTTTTGTTCACCTCCTACTTTAGAAGTGGTGCGATGCTTGATCTCAGGCCTTCCTTTTCTCTGAAGCATCAAGGATGTTCAAAATCACTCCTTGGAACTCAGAGCTGAGCTAGTTGAGGATGAGGGGTGCGCTTTAGGTGGCTGTTTGCTAATGACAATGATGCTGTCTCTTTGACTGAAAATTGTTTTAAAAATGTGGAAGGGCTCACCCAGCATCCTCTCCTTCCTTCATGTCTGGGTATTGAGAGCCACAAGGCAGGGTCAGGGTTAATACAGGCTCCAGGAGGCTGCTGCAGGCTCTGAAGATAGCCCTCCCCATCCTTCCTTCCCCTCGGACCACCCAGCAGCTGGGACTGTGACTGACAGCCTGACAGCCGTCAGAGTACAGAACCCGCAGCTGTGGGGCAGCTCTCTTCATCTGGGACAGTGGCCCAGAAAGGGATGGATGGGAACTGAGGTGCAGGAGCTCATCAAACCCCATCTGTGGAGTCACGGAATTAAAGTACATCCAGGATGGAAAAGACCTTTGCTATGAGCTGCTCCAACCCCTAAGAGCCACCACCACTGCCATGAGAAGGCACATACTCTGTGCCTGGAATTACTACGGAGATGGTTTAATTTCAAGTAATTGTCACAACTGTGCGTGGTAAGTGATATCATCCCCATCTTACACATGAGAAAGCAGAGGCTCAGTGAGCTTAAGAAACTGACCCGTGTATTAGTTTGCTAGAGCTGCCATAACAAAGTGCCACAAACTGGGCACCTTAAACCACAGACATTTATTGCCTCACAGTTTTGGAGGCTAGAAGTCTGAAATCAAAGTGTTGGTAGGGTTGGTTCTGGGGCTGTGAAGGAGAATCTGTTCCATGCATGCCTCTCTCTCCTAGCTTCTGGTGGGTGCTGGCAATCTTTAGCAATGTTTGGCTTGTAGATACAACACCCCAGCCTCTCCCTTCATCTTACTCCCTACATGGCTTTCTCCCTGTGTGGTCTGAGTGTCCAAAGTTCCCCTTTTTATAAGGACAGCAGTCATATTGGATTAGGGCCCACTCTAATGACCTCATTTTAACTTGATTATCTCTGTCAAGACTCTATTTCCAAATAAGGCCACATTCTGAGGCCCCGGGGGTTAGGCCTTCAACATATCTGGGGGGTACTTTTTGAGACTTCAACAGTTCGGTCCATAACACAAAGATCTCACCTCTGGTAAGTGATGGAACCAGTATTCAAAACACAGACAATCTGACACCAGCTCTTAACCAAACCCTCTTCTGCCTCCTAGCTGGCTCTTCCTGGCCACCTGGCTCTCTCCTGTAGGACACAACTATCACATGGAGATTGGTGACTACGGAGGATGGAGCCCACCCACCCCTTCTGAGGATTTCCTAAGTATAATCTCTTATTTTCTATGCTTTCCTCTGGAGGGACATACTAATAGTGGAGGTCTCTTTCCCATGCAGATGTTGACTGACATTTGCTCTAATAAAGGAATGTTCCATGTCCACTGACCACTTGTGCAGGAACCACAAGTTCTTGTACCGGTGCACTGCCCATGCATACAACCACGCCCCCCAGAAGAGAAAGGACGCCCCTGTTTTCATGCTAATGAGCGGGAGACACCTCATTTCCTAGTTCTCACAGTGACATCCTACACCTGTCATTCTATGTGCCGGGGGGCAACCTGCAGATGCCACAGAGACATGGGAGGAGGTGCCAGAGGAAGGAGGGTAGGCAAAGTGCTCAACAAGTCATCACTCTTCGAGCCTTGCACCTTCATGTCTTTTTTTTTTTTTTTTTAATTTAAAATGCACTGTTTGTACGTCTCTAAATTAGTCAGCCTTTGTCTTAGTTCTCTCACCAGGAGATGGTCAGCTCTGAACAGGAGTGTATTGAACCTGATTTGGGTAACCCCAGAATCCAGTTCATCCCTTCTCAGGGTCTTGAGGACCCCACAGCTGGATGATGCTGTCCTGGAATAAGGCAGGCCCAGCGAGGGTCTTGTGGTAGCATGGCCTGCGCTGCCCAGACCCCCCTTCAGAAAGGACTTGTTGCCCCCACTGTGGGCAGTGTGTCACCTGCAGAGAGCGCCCCCACCACACCCGGGGTCAGGCCTCCAGCCGGTGACTGGCTGAAGCTGGGATATAAAGGCCTGAAGTTCCAGCCTAAAGTGGGGCAATTCTGAGGGGCCATTATAGCTCCGGAGTTCCCAGCGGGGTTGGCCAAGGTTGTCGTTGGGACTAAATTGCAGCTTGACTTCCCCACAGTCCACCCTGCCTCCCTGCCCTCCCTTCCGGGGCGTTCCTCCTGAGGGCTCTCCCATAACCCTCCTGCACCCTCCACGCATCTCCAGTCTGCTTCCTGGGCGCCCACCCTGGGACGGCCTCTCCAGAGACTCAAGTCAACACTTGGTCCTGAAGCCACAGAGGAGGCACTAAAGGGCAAAGGGCACTTCTGTCTGGCAGATGGGCCCGAAACTTCAGCTTTCCCAAGGCCTGGTCAGGGTGCTCACAGGCCTGCCCAAATTCCCTTCTGTTTGGCACCATCTGAAACACTTATCCTCATGAAGCTTATATCCTAGCAGAGGGAGCAGGCAATTACCTAATAAACAGTAAAATAATGTCACCCGTGGGGAAAAAAGCAGGAAGTGGACAGGGTTTGGGAGCAGGATGGAGGGGATAAAGTGAACAGGGAAAGACTCACTGAAAAGGTGACATCTGAGCCAATCTGAAGGAGATAAGGAACTGAGTCATGAAGCTATTTGCAGAAGAGCCTTTCAGGCAGCAGGAACAGCAAGTGCAAAGGCCCTGAGGCAGGAACTTGCAGCATATGTTCAAGGACTAGCAAGGAGGCCAGTTTAACTGGGGCAGAGGGGAAGAGCAGTGAGAAGTAAAATCAGAGATCATGGGGGGAGGGAGATAATGGGATTGCAGGTGTGGAGGGCCTCCTAGGCTACTGTAGGGACTTTGGCTTGGACTCTGAGTGAGACAGGAGCCACCAGAGGGCCCTGGGCACAGGAGAGACATGATCAGATGGAACCTTTTAAAGGATCACTCCAGCTGCTGTGTGGAGAGAGGGCAGAGGCAGGAGGCCTTTTCAACCATTTCAGGAAATCCAGGTGGGAGGTGGCGGTGGCCCAGCAGAGGGGCCGTGGTAGAAGTGGTCAGATGCTGGAGACGTCTGGAAGGCAGAGCTAACAGGATTTGTCATTGATCCTTCCAGGAAGGCCAGCTGTGTGGCTGGCAGGATCATGAATGTGGGTGCGGCCAGCAGCATTTTTCAAGGCGACAAACGCTGCGCCGCGGATTTGGAGCAGACACACCTGGGCCTGGATGCAGACTGCATCCATACTAGTTGCTCACCTCGAGCAGGTTATGTCAGCTCTCCAGGTCTGTGTCATCATCTGTAAACCGGGGATAACAATCCTTATATCAAAGGATTATTATGAAGATTAATTGAGATCATGTAAAAGAGGGCTGACACAAGAGTAACTGTGATTCTTTTAAACAATGCAGTTTCCTGTGAGTCCTGGAAATAGAGCAGAGGCCCGTGGAGGGGAGGGGTGGAATCTGAGGGCAGAGGGAACGTACAGGAGGCTTGGGCAAAGCTGAGGGCAGCCAAGACAGCCCAGGAATGCTGGGGTGGGGAAAGAACAAGAATCCAGGGCACACACTTGCCTTCCCAAGTGAGGCTGCGGGATTCCAAAGCTCAGGCAGGTTGGGGCAGGGGTGGTCTTTAGAGAAAAGTTGGCCAGAAGGGAAGTCCTTGGATGAAGGTGGTGCTGTGGAAAATGGGAAAACCCCCAAATTCTAGAGAGGATGAGGTCATCGCAGCTGAAGCCAATCAAAACTCTCCCTTGGGCAGGCAAAAAAGAGTTTTATAAGCCAAAAACTGCAGAGATGTGTAGCAGCTGCCAAGAAAGAGGGCAAGGCAGGCCCTGGGCCCAAGGCCATGAGCCCCAGGGGCCCCACCCTGGCTTGAAAAAGAGACTAGGGGAGAGTTGGGGGGCAGCCCAGAAGTGGGGGGGGGGCGCTGTCTGAACTGTCTCGTGGTAATGGGGCACAGCCCCGTCAGAGGCAGCCAACAGAGCTCCAGGCCCCAGGGCTCTGAGATGTTTTTCCCTTAAGAAAGACAAAAAGCAGGATGTGCATTCCTCCCACCAGAGATGGTCTACTGAGTTATACCTATGTTGCCCCCAGTAAACCAGAAGTTTAAACTGGGGATCCTGTGCTTTCCTCCTATTTAGAGAGCGCCTTGACTGTGAATCAATGTGGGTTCAAATCCCGGTGCTGCCGCCTTGACCTTGGCAGGATGCTCGACCTCTGAGTCTTGTAAAATGGGGCTCACAGTGACTCCCAGGTGTCTTTTGGTGGCCTTCTCCCCTCCTCTCCCCATGGAAGCCATGGGGGCTGGTTTCTAGGGCCCGGAGGTGAGAGGTGGGGTCTGGAACCTCAGGGAGCAGCGCCCCTGGTCCCAGGGTGGGGAACGTGGTCCTTATCCAGTGTCCCCCAGTTCAGGCCCCTCCCCCGATGGCACCACCATCTGTTCCCACTTCTCTACAGCCTGAAGAAACGGGGCAGAGCACTCGGGAGGCAAGGCGTCCTTTTCCCAGTCAGCCTTGGGAGTAGCAATCCCCCACACCCGGCGTCGTCCCAAGGGGCTGACGTCATCCAGAAGCTGCGGTAGCAGTGCTCTTCTGGTAACCTCTTCCTCGAAGCATCCACCTCCGGGAAGGACAGCGTGGGACCCGGGCCAAGTCCCACAGCTGCTCCGCGCCCGCCTGGCCTGCAGAGGTTTCCAGTGAGCCCACTCGGTCAGTCACAATCCTGGGGCCTTGAGGACAGGGGCGGCAGGCTGGCCACTTCCCTCCCTGTCGCCACCCTCCGGGAGAAGCCAAACCAGCCCACCAACCGTGGATTCTGAGTCTCCTTCTGCCAGCAGGAATGGAAACAGAAATACCTCTCCCCCCTCCCCCACCCCCATGACTGGACTTTCCCTGGTCAGGTCACAGGCTTTGAAAGCCCTGTGAGGTTTGCGTCTCAGTAACTCGGTGGAGGACAGAAGCTCTGGCCCCTGGTCCCCAATCAGGGTTTTTCAGGCCAACATGTCATAGAACTTTAGAGCAGACACAAGGATCTCCTGAATCAGGCCTTTTAATGAGTGGTTTCTGGGCGCCAGGCTCTGCGCTCGGGCTTCGCAGGCGTTATTTAATCCTGACAACAGCTGCGTGAGGGAGACTCTGAACTCTAGTCCACAGATGTGAAAATGGATGTAAGCAGCCTGCCCGAGGTCACACGGCAGAGCCTTTACTGGAAGCCAGGCCTTGTGACTTCAAAACTGAGCTCTTTGCCGCCATGTGACAGTTCTCAAAGCACGTTCCATGGACCATTCATTCCTCTAGATCTGCCAGGAGTGAAGGAGACCTGCCGCCAGGCACGCTAGGGGAGCAGTCTGTGTACATTTCCACTTCCTGGAGAGGCTTGGAGCGAACTGACAGATTAAAGGCTCTGCAGAGTCCTGCAGTGAGCGAATCCATTTAAATCTCTCTAACCCAATGTTTCCCAAACTTACTTGCACTTGGGATCCCTACTCCTTTTTTTTTTTCAAATGAGACACTGTTAGTATCCAGAGAATGTGCTTTGGGAAATGCCACACGAGATTGCGTTACCTGTCTTGTTCAGATGGTACCTGGGTGCATCTTAAGAGCTCAATAAACATTGGTTGAATAAAACAAACACATGTTTCCCTGTTTGAGGTCCTCCCAGCCATTCCCCGATATTCCTTTCCCTAAAGAGTCCCTCAGCCGTGGAAGATACCCAGACCTACAGATAACCTACTCCTAATGTCACCGATGGGTGGGTCTTCTGGGCTATGCTGGTCACATGGGAAGAAAATTCCATTCAGGCAGCTCCTGAGGTCTCTCCCAGTTCAGCTCCTCAGAGATCTCCATCCTAAGGATGGAGGGAAAGTTCTGAGACAATTCTGTTCAGTTTCAGCCGCAGAAATATGAGTGTGGAAGAGGGTGTGGAAACCTCCCCACCATTTGCCCTCTCCCAGTCCTCCAAGCCCTCATTGCAGGACAACACAGACCAACCCTGAGGTGTCCTCCACTCCTGCCCGTGCTCATGCCTCCATTTTCACCTTCCTTGACACCTGCCCCATCACCCGCTCCCTCCCTCCACTTTTGTATACCCAGTCTATCAGCCTCTTTTACTTCCTGCCCTCCCAAACTCAGCTTGAACTCCATGCTAGATTGGAATCAGAGGTCCTCCTTGGGGACCATGAACACCCAGCAGAACCAGGCCCCAGAGACTCAGGGGTAATTTGCTGTAGAATGAGGCTCAGACCTCCTGTGCCTTCAGATGCAGCCAGGGTGGAGAACCGTGGACTCTCACCAATGCCTATCACCCTTGCTCCCACCCTTTGGCGGCACCCCCTTTGGCAAGCCTCCCATTCTGATGCAGGTGCCAGTGTGCCCTCTCCTCCCCTCTCCTGGCTCTTGAGCGCTGCAGGAGAAATGTTACCACTACAGGACTGGCGTCACTACAAAAATCAGACTCCCAACTCGGCACCACCTGCCAGCGGGTGTATAGCTCTTGTTCTCTTCAACCACTTACTATTCTGGGCCTTCATCATTCTCCCCATGCTGCCTTCTGACCCCAGGCCTAATGCTGAGCTCCTTGTCTCCTACTACTGGAAAAAAATTGAGGCCACTGGGATCACATGATCTCCATCAAATTCTTGCTCCCTACTGATTCTGCCACCACCATTTCTGCTGCTTTCCTGTTAATTTTAGAAGCAGGCCAAAATCTAGGTCAAATCCCCCCAGCCTATAAAGTCAGGCTGTCAGGGTTCAAATCCCATTTATTTCACTTACTGGCTGTGTGATCTTGGGCAGATTTCTTAATCTCCTCAGTGCTTCAGTTTCCTCATCAGTGAAATGGGATAATACTTGCCTTTCCCTCACAGAGTTGATGGGAGGATTAGATGTGATAACCACACAGAGAGCTTGGCACAAGCCTGGCTCGGAGCAAATGTAACAAAGGCTAGTCATTGTCGTCTCCCCCTCCCCTTCCTCCAAACCTGTTCCATCATTATGAACCTCTCCCTGCTTCTAGCTCATTCCTCTCAGCCTATCAAGATGTGCAAGTCCCTCCTGTCCTAAAAATCTCTTTTTGATTCTATGTTCCTGATTTCTCTTGGCTCTTCTCATCCAAACTTCCCAGACGTGTTCCTTATCAGCGCTCACCTTTTCTCGTCTCCCTTTTGCTCCTCAGTCCACTGTGGTATGGCTTCTGGCCCTACCACAGTTCTGACACTTGTCGGGGTCACAAGGACCCGGCCAGGACCAGTGGGCACTTCTCAGTCCCTGACTTCTGCCTGCAGCACTTGACTTTGTTGATCATTTCCTCCTTTGTGAAGTGGTGGATGGCTTGGCTCCAGTGCCGTCTTATCACTCCCCTGGTTCTCCTTGTACCTCTCCCGCTTTTCCTTCTCTGTCTCCTCACAGGGCTCCTCATCTTCTTCTGGCCCCAGAAATGCTGTTGTTACCCTGAGTTTGTCCTTAGTTTGTGGGTCTCCTGTGCCCTCACATTCCTGTCAAGTGATCTAAGCAGCTCTCATGGCTTCTACTTCCACTTGCTGACTGATCCCTGCTGTGCATTGAGTTGTGTGACCCCTAAATTCATATGCTGAAGCCCTAACCCCCAGTGTGACTGTCTATGGAGACAGGGCCTCTGAGGAGGTAACTAATGTGAAGTGAGGCTATAAAGGTGGGGCCCTAATCTGATAGGACTGATGTCCCTATAAGATGAGGAAGAGATACCAGAGATCTCTCTCTCTTTCCAGGCTCGCACAGAGAAAAGGTCATGTGAGGACACAGCAAAAAATTGCCATCTGCAAGCCAGGAAGAGAAGTCTCACCAGAAATCAACTCTGCTGGTGCCTTGATCTTGGACTTCAGCTTCTAGAACTGTGAGAAAACAAATTTCTGTTGTTTAAGCCACCCTGTCTGTGGCATCTTGTATGGCAGCCTGAGCAGACTAATACAAAACCTGATAGCTTTTCCTCATAACGAACCATTCCAAAATTTAGTGGCTGAAAATAACAGCCATGTATTTAGTTTACCTTTCTTCAGGTCAGCAATTTGATCTGAGCTCAGTTAGGTAGTTCTTCTGGTCTTGGGTGGGTTCACTTATGTGTCTGTGGCCCACTGCTGGTTTGGCTGGACACTGGTTGGTCGGGGTGGCCTCAGCTGGGATGGCTTATCTCTGCTCCATATCGTCTCTTGTTTTTAGGGAAATGCAGCAAGGTTCCAAGAAAGCAAGCAGGAATATAAAATAATAATTAAATAAATAAACTCTGGGAAAGCACATAGTATTTTAAAGTCTAGTTGACAGGACTTGATAGATGTAGAGTGAGAAAGGATGAGGAAAATGGGCCTTCTCCTGGGAAGATGGTCCGGTGGGCTGGATGGAGGGTGGAAGTGATTTAGCTGAGCACTTATTACATGCCGGCTACCGGTCTAAGCACTTTGCATACACTGAACACTGAGGTGCTTGAAAAAATGTCTCTGGAGCCAGACTTGGTGAATTTGAACCCCAGTTCTGCCATTGACCAACAGAAAGGTTCCTCATCCATAGAAGAGGCATAAGAATGACACTTACCTCACCAGGCTGTTGCAGGGATTAAATGAAATAATACATGTGAGCCCCATAGAAGTGCCTGACTCCTATGGTGCCCTATAAATACCTGCCCTTGTCATTAATGTCTCATTTAATCCTCACAGCCAACCCATGTGGTAGGTGCTTTTATCTCCATTTTACAGGTGAGAAAACTGAGGCTTAGAGAGGTTAAATAATTACCCTAATATGCATGGTTAGGATGTGGCTTTAGACACAGGCAGTTATAAATCCAGAACCTATGCTCTTAACCATCACTTCCTCCATTTAGCATTCACCAACGAGAAGAGAACATGTTTGGGGTTAAAGATGATGGGTTTGGTTTTAGATGTGGAGTTGCCTCTAAGACATCCAGGTAGAGACTTCTGGTCAGCTGATGGGTTTGTACTTGGAGTATAGAAGTCAAGATATTGTAGACAGATGGCAATTGAGTCATGATGTAGTATGAGAGCAGAGGAGGGTCCAGGACACATTGGAGGAGTGGATGGAGGAAGAGGATCCCATAAAGGAGCCTGAGGACAAGCAGCCAGAGAAGGGGGAGGGAGGGAGACCATACGTCTGAGTTTGTCTGAAACAGTCTTGGTTTATGACAGTTGGCCTGGCGTAATAATTAATGAGTGCCCCCTTTCACTTTAAACAGTGGCCCAGTTCGGAAGATAAATTATATGCTAACCCTCCTTAGAGGGTCAAGAAGGAGAAAGCATCAGGGAGGAGGAAGTGTAGGTGTGAAATACCACAGGAAGGACAAGGACAGGGACCACTTTGGAAAGTGGTCCATTGGAATTGGATTTGGAAAACTGGTGGCTTTGGAGAGAGAAGTTTCTGAGGAAAAAGGTAGAAAACAGATTGGATCAAGCTGAAATCTGAATAAGAGATAAGTAGAGATAACAAATGTGCACAAGTCTTTCCAGAAGCCTGGCTAGGAAGGGAGGAAAGAGACAGAGGGGCCGCTACAGGGAGCAGGAGAGAAGGTTCCCCTCCCCCCCACCCGCCAGCCCCACTCAATATGGAAGAGGTTTGAGCCTGTCCAGACCTGACAGAGAGGAAGCCAAAGGATGCAGAAATTGATAGGCAGTCCAAGAAATTACTGATGTACCCAGGTCCCTGGGAGGCCAGAAAGGAGTAGAGTCCAGACAAATGGGGAAGAGCCTTGAAGAAATAAACTGGGAGATTTAAGAAATTTTGGGCAAAGTCATCCCATAGAAGGAGGGTTTCTGGGTACAGAACTGATAAAGGGGGTGGCATCATCTTGCAGAGTTTTGTCCAGGCTGTGGCAGAACCTGGTCAGTGATGCCCGGTCTTTCCTTGGCCACAGACTCTTCACCCCCCTGCACATCCCTACACATACGTGGTTTCCACACATGTGTCAGGAGGGTCACAGCAAACTGAAGCTCACGGAGGGGTCCAGACCACAGAGAGGAAGCTCTCTCCATGGAGAGTTTTCCAGGTGCTTGGTTCCTTGCCCCAAAATCTGTTCTCTCCAGCTCCCCAAGCTGATCCATAACTGCTGTCAACAGCCATTAAAGCATTCCTTTCTTCATTTTAAAAGATTTTCGTAACATGCTACAACTCTCAGATTTGCGAGTTACTTCCACCAGTTCTGCATTCAAAACCAGCTGCA
Organism: Tapirus indicus; assembly: GCA_031878705.1. NCBI lineage: Eukaryota > Metazoa > Chordata > Mammalia > Perissodactyla > Tapiridae > Tapirus > Tapirus indicus. The sequence goes on from CM062935.1 coordinate 35,364,731, forward strand.
TCCTGATACCTCAGCGGGAGAGGTTCCTTCATTGTGTGTCCCATCATTGTGGTTTCTGGAAGGCTCCTCCAAGGAAGGGTCCTCCTGAGGGTCTTTCCTGGAAAACCACAAGCCCATCCCTGGAGTCTGGGCTCCCCACCATAACCAGAGAGGGACATCCTCCTCAGCTGCCCCTCTGGATCTTGAGCTGCATCGCCCTCCGGGCGCTGAGCCTCTGACTGAAGGCCTGTTTTTGCTCTCTTCACTCCCCACCCAAGAAAGACTATCTTGGGAAGAGTTCGCTTCTCATATTTTATCATTTCATGCATATTAATGAGGTGGAGCATGGCCGTCATTCATTTATTCAACCAATGTTTGTCGAGCAGCACGGCTTCAGGGGCAGTGTTAACGCTGGGAACGCAGGGGGCTAGCACCTGCCCCCTGCACTCAGGGTGTCTTTTGGAGACAAGCCTGCTCTGTTCTGTAAGAGCCCACCCCCCACCTCAGTAATTCTGAGGAGTTGATGGCATTTGGAAGCAGTATCAGATGAATCGCAACAGAATTTTGGATTAAGATGATGAAAGCCTTTACTCCTATTAAACAATAGTTTCATTTCTGTAGACATAGAGGCCTGTGTGAAGCAGTGTGACGGGGGAAGGTAGGTCTTATTCCCGCGCTGCAGATGATGAATCAGAGACACAGAGAGGTACGAGCCTCCTTGCAACCCCACGGGTGATCAGTGAGGGGCTAAAGACAGCCCAGAGCCTTTGCCTTCTAGACTGGAGGATGAAGAATCCAAAAGGAAACAGGAGACTACAGGGAGAGAAAAAATAACCTGGAGAAGAGTTGGTGTGGAAGGGGGAAATACTCCATGAAGTGACGTGGGTTGGGTGACATCAGACGGAGGTCATCAGGTCGAATCTTTGAATGAATAAAGACACCAAAATGCCCCTGACGAAGTGAAAGAGAGATTGCTGGAGCTCTTAACCAGTGCACCAGTGCCACGGCCCAGGGGCAGACTGGAGCCCCTCCTTGTACAAGGGCAGCCGCGATGGCCCCACCACAAGTCTATCCTGACCCCTTTCTCCTGTCATTTCCCCCAGTTTCAGCCCACGTTTCAGCTAACACTTTCTCTCACGCAGGACTCACAGCCCTGACCTGTCTCTGACCTGCCTTCCCAACTGCCCACTGGACACCTCCACCGGTGGCCCCACAGCCACCTCAATGACAATGTTTCATTCGTTATTAAATTTCTTCTCGCAACTCCTGTCATGTACCAGGAACCACTCTGCCAGGCTCAGAGGAGACAATCAACAGCGAGCAGACTTGGTCCTGCCCTTCCTGGGGAGAGAGATAAGTCAAATAAGCAACAACTGGGTCACAATAAAGTGTGAGGACACCAGACTCACGAGATCCCACCTTCAAGCCTCGGTTAGTAGCATCATCAACCAGCAGTTGAGCCAGCCAGAATCCTGGGTCCTCTTGACTCCTCCTTCTCCCTCATGCCCTCATGTCCAGGTGACTCTCTGTGCTGATTTGTTGCCTCCTTTTCTTTCTCCGTGACCTCTGCCTGGACTCCTACTCTGCTGCCTCCAGTTTCCACTCCAAACCCTCCTCCACATTCCTGCCCGAGTGTTCTTTTCTAAATTACAAACACAATCACGGTGTTCTCAAGATTAACAACTTCACCAGAAACTGCTATAGGAGCTACAAAGAGAAATCGTCAGAAATCTATTGGAGATAGAAGAATTTAATTCAAGACTTTCGGTCCACAAGAGAATAAGTAGATGTGGATACACACACGCACAGGATATAAAAGAACTAAATGGCACAAATAATAAGGTAGAACTAATTTATACATTTTTTCTCTACAGATACAAGCACCTAAGGAAAATTCACCAAAACTGACCATATTTTAGGTCATAAAGAAAATCTTAATAGAGTCCAAAAAGCAGACAGAGTACAGTCTTCTGACTGCAATACAATACAACTAGAATTTAACAACCAGCAGAAGATAAAAAGTCACTACCACCTGGAAATATTTTTTTATTTAGACAACTTGAGTTAAAGAAGAAATAGAAACCAAAAGTGGAAGATTATCTAGAAAATAATAATAAACTCTTTTGAAACATGAAAAACAAATAAAACCCTTGTCGAGGCTCCTTTTTTGTTATTGGGGTTGAAAACACCCCCTGTAGCTTGCACCCCCTACCCCCCACTATCCCCCCCCACTCCCCATCTACGTTTTTCTCTGTTCCCCATATTTCCTTGGCTTCAGCCACTGAATTTCTCAGCAGTTCCGGAAGCTGCCACCTTCTTTTACCCCTCCACGCCTTTGCACCTTGATTCCATTTGCCTGAAATGTCCTTTCCCTTTTTACCTGCCTAGCAAACTCTTGTTTATTCTTCAAGACTCAACCTGACTGTCCCCTCCTTGGTGACACCTCACACAGAATCGCCCACCCCTTCTCCATGTCCCCACAGGCTTGGCACCTTCCTCTGGAGAAGATGGTGAGTGAAAGAGGGCCTCAGTCAGAAGACCTCAGCCACTGCCCGGCCGGCAACGTCAACACTGTGTCGGCGATACCCACTCCCCTGTCCAGTTCACCTTCTACTCTGGTAGCTGGCTGCATTTCCATGGGCTCTTTTGCTCTAGGTCAGTTAATATTGCTGGATAAAACAAAAAAGAAACAGGAAATTGTCTTAATTCTGCGCACTAACAAATTCGTCTGTCCTTAGCTGACCCCCTCCCCATTAGGCTGACTCAATGAGAATCTTCTCTTGTCAAGTCCCTCACACAAGGATTCCCAGAATGAGTCCCAGAGATTACAGGTGTCCTTTGAGATGTGGATGGGTTTTTCTTTGTTTGTTTTTGTTTCGGAGGAAGGTAGGAAAGGAAAGCGTTCCCAAATAACGTTGGGAAACACTAGGTTAAAAAAAAGTAGATGTGGATACACACACGCACAGGATATAAAAGAACTAAATGGCACAAATAATAAGGTAGAACTAATTTATATATTTTTTCTCTACAGATAGATAATACAAGCACCTAAGGAAAATTCACCAAAACTGTGCAAATTCCCACAATGTGCACTTTAAATATCTTACAATTTTATATGTCAATTATACCTCAATAAAGCTGAAATTTAAAAAAAGGTTAAACTGATCTCGTGTGGAACGGCTTATCAGAACTTTTAATTCACTGATAAACATTATGAAGGGCCAAAGAGTATGCAAATTTCCCCAAAGTACTTGAACACGGAACCCTTTAGTCACCCAGCCCTATCACATCTTGAAGAACAGTAAGTTTTCTTGAAACAGAGTGGAAATTGCTCCCGTCTTTTTCCTTCCCTTTGGCAGCAGACCTGATCTCCTATTCTACTGGTGAAGCTGAAGCCACACAGCACCTGCTCCCCCATCCAGCTTCCTCCCCCACCACATACTCCCTGCTCCTTCACTGTCCTCTTCCTTTCTGTAGAACTCGGAGACATTCTTCCCTCTTATGCTTGCTGCTGTACGTTGCCTTACTCTATTCATCTCCTTATTCATCTTTTTCTCTTTCCCTATACTTCTCCTCTGCTTTCAGTCACACTTATCTTATCACACTTAATACCCCCCACCCTGCCCCGAAACAGACCCTGAGGACATGGCTAGGTGAAGGGAGTGGGATGGGAAGGGAATGACACAGGGAAGAGAAAGTCACCAAACTGTAGTAAACCAGGTACTACAGTGAACATAGGAGCTAATCCTGCAGGGCAAACTGGAAACATCACAAAACACATACCTGGAAGCATTCCAGTGAAGGGGTGAGGGAGCTAGGGTGTTCGTGCCCGCACCTGTCAGGCATTGCTCAGGGGCTGTGGGGGATGGGGAGCGTTGATTCCCAGGTACTCCCCATCCTCTGTGTGCACGCCCAAGTGGGTTCCCACACACTTAAACCAGTGGTTCTCAACGAGGAGTGGCTTTGCCCCCCAGGGGACACTTGACAATGTCCGGAGACATTTTTGGTTGTCACAACTGGGTGTGTGTGTGTGGGGGGTGCTACTAGCATCTAGCGGGTAGAAGCCAGGGATGCTACTAAACATCCAACAATGCACAGCACAGACACCCTGTCCCCCCAGCACCAGTGAAGAATTGTCTGGCCCAACACGTCAATAGGGCCACACCTTTAACAGTGGTGCAGGGACTGGCAGCTGGCATGCCAGAAAGGGTAAAGGGATCCAGGAGAATATGGGCAGCACCCGCTTTGTGCTTGAGACGCTCTAGTCTAACATCAACAACAAATTCTCTCAACCTTGCTACCCCATGAGCTGCCACTCCATTCTGTTATGGGCTGAATGTTTGTGTTCCCCCACAAACTCATATGCTGAAACACTACCCCAGCTGTGATGGTATTATGAGGTGGGCCTGTGGGAGGGGATTACAGTTAGATGAGGTCATGATGGTGGAGACCTCTGTAATGGAATTAGTGTCCCTGTAAGAGTCATGAGAGCACTTGCTTCCTCTCCCTGCTCTCCACTATATGAGGGCACAACAAGAAGTTGGCAGCCGGTAACCCGGAAGAGGGTTCTCACCAGAACCCGACCACGCTGGCATCTTGATCTTGGACTTCCAGACTCCAAAACTGTGAGAAAAAATTTCTGTGGTGCATAAGCCACCCAGTCTATGGTATTTTGTTAGAGCAGCCCAAATGGATGAAGACACCATCCCTCTCTCCTTTCTACTCACACAGCTGAAGAGCACGCACTCCTCTGCCCCCGTGTCTTCAGCACCCAATCCCCTGCTGGCCACTTATGATCTGGCCTCTCTTGTCACACCTCTGCAAACCTCTCCCCCAGCATCACTAGTGAAGTTGTGATTGCTAAATTGAATAAACACTTCTTGAAACTTATTTTGCTTTCCCTGTCTGCAGTCTTTAAAATTCACCTCCTTGGCTTTGAGATCCCCCACGGCCCCAGTTCGGCGCCTATCGCTCCAGCTAAGTGAAGACTAGCCCCTGGCAGCAGGTCAAGGAGAGCTGGCAAGGATCTGGAAACTGTGGAACCTGAGCTCACGTAAATGCAGGGGATTAAGGCAGTCTCAGTGAGTCAGAAGCCAGACAAGCAATTCTAGAAAACAAGATGCCCCGGGACAAAGCCAGGAGGCAATCCAGAGGCAAACAGCAGCCTAGTGAAGCTCCCAGGACTGGGTGGCATGAGGTCCCAGAGCTGAAACGGCCTGGGACAGTGAGGCGCCGGGGCCAGGCCGGCAGGAGGGTTGCAGGGACTGAGGAAGTAGGACGGATGCTGGTTACAGAGTGTTCAAGACGTGCTGGACACTGACCATATAGAGTTGTCCTTGAGGAGTCAAGCTGAATAGAGGAAGTGGTGAAGAAAGCAAGTAATATGATCGTGTGAAAAGTGCAACCATAAAAACATGTGGTACCAGGGTGGCAGGGAGGAGGAGCCATAGAAGTCTTCCTGGAGTCGGTGACATAGGAACTGGGTTTTGAATGAAGAATCAGAGTCAGATTCCAAGTTGAAAGAAGAGGAAGACACCAGAAGAGGGGACGTTGGGTGCAAACACACAGAGCCAGAGACAGAAAACAGTCCTGAGGTGTGACCAGCAGGGAAGTTTGAGAAGTGTGGTGTAAGCTGAGGAGCGAGGAAGGGGCAGCTCTCTGGGGGCCTTGAATGCCAAGCCAAAGATCCAGAAAAATCCTGTGGGAATTGGTGGATGGTTTTTAAACCCAGGAGGGGTGATCAGATGTGACCTGAGACAGTCCAAAGACCATGCAGCTTTGTCTGAACAGAGTAGGAAAATAAAGGCAGGCACTAAAGCACCAGTCGTGTATTCAGTAGATTTTTATTAAACACTTACTCCGTGCTATTTGAGGCGTCCTCAGAAGTGGTGATATCTGAGCTGAGAACTCTGTGAAAAGAGTGAGCCTGCCTGTGAAGCTCAAGAGATGAGGCTACCAGAGAGGCAATAATTCATGCAAAGGTTCCGGGGTGGGAGTTTGAGAAACGGAAAGAAGGCCAGTGACGGTGGCAGTGAGAACCAAAGGGGAAAAGATGGACTCCAGAGTTGCTAGGAGTTAGTGGACAGCCCTTGGTGACTGACTGGATATGAGAGGGAAAGGCGGGGGTGGGTCCCATGTCCACTTTGGGAACGTGGGTACCCCCCACCACAGACACACACGACAGAGATGGTAGAAGGAACTAGTTTCGATGAAACGCAGTGAATATGTAGTAAGTTGAATAGTGGCTTGTCCACTTGCACAAACCATATGCCCAAGTTCCAGCCTGTGAGTGTGACCTTATTTGGAAGAATTACTTCTTTACAGATACAATTAAGTTAAGGATCTTGAGATGAGATCATCCTAAATTAGGGTCAGCCTAAATCTAGTGACAGGTGTTCTTATGAGAGAAAGGCAGAGAGAGGTTTGAGACAGACACACAGGGAGAGAGAAGGCCGTGTGAAGATGCAGGCAGATTGGAGTCACTGCAGCCACAAGCCAGGGAATGCCTGGGGCTACCGGAAGCTGGAAGGGGCAAGGCAGGATTCTCCCCACAGCCTTCAGAGCGCGTGGCCTTGCTGGCACTTTGACTTCAGACTTCTGGCCGCCACTGCTGTGAGAGACTGAATTTCCGTTTTTTTAAGCCACCAAGTATGTGGTCATTTGTTATGGCAGCTGCAGGAAACTAATACAGACCACTCCTGGAGGTGCCAACCAGGCAGGGGGTGCATGGAGCTCCCCTCAGGAGAGAGGCTGGGGCTGGAGATAAAGCTTTGAAAAACAGCTGAGTTTACAGGTGACAGTTTAAATCACTGTCATTTTTTGAGAGGGAATAAGGCCAGTCAGAACCCTTTTCTCAGAAGGACAAAACAAAAAGCTTTCCTTTTTTTTTTTTTTTTTTGGTGAGGAAGATTGGCCCTGGGCTAACATCCGTGCCCATCTTCCTCTACTTTATATGTGAGACGCCTGCCACAGCATGGCTTGACAAGCAGTGCGTAGGTCCGCGCCTGGGATACGAACCCACGAACCCTGGGCTGCTGAAGCAGAGTGCGAATTCAACCACTATGCCACCTGGCCAGCCCCTCCAGGTTTTTTTTAACAGGTTTTGCTCGCTGATATAACCAAACACCTACACTATATATATCAATGAAACGTAATGTTTATCTCAAAGAATATGTTTACAGGCATTTTAATATCTCCCAATAAATTAAAGAATATTTTTGTCAGATGATTTTAGGTAGGAATGCTTGCACTTCCTTGCACTTTTTCTGGGTCTGATGTGAGGCCAGCCTGCTTTATGTCTGACACTACTGAGAACATATAGGAGAAAGGCCTGAATGGAGAAAGTACCAGAAACGGTATTTATTAGTTTATGGTATTGCATAGCAAAAATTCCTCCCGTTGCCTCTGAATGGGCTGAGGAAGTGCTTCTGTTGCACAAACTGTATTTTTGCCTCCTTTTTATCACTTCTCTCAAAATGTGTCCACTCATAGATAATTGCAAAAGTGACATTCCTCTCTTAGCCCCTGGCATGCCTCTAACATCTGCAGGGCCCAGGGCAGGAGACAAATGGAGGCCCATATTCTGCATGTCTAAGAATTTACAACTGATTAAACCCACAAAATGTTCATTACAATATAGTTTGTCTCTCTACTTTGACAAATAACCTCCCAATGCCCTGGAAGGGCAGGATCAAATGCAGACCTCTCAGGCTCCTTGGAGTTCTGCCCTGGAATGTGGAGCATGGGCAGGGCTCCCTCTGAGCCCCTCCTCCTCCCGCTCCCTGCTTGGCAGCACACCCAGAGGGGCCACAAGGGATGCAGGCTGACACCCATCGCACAGGGCCAAGATCCAGCCACATTCCCCCACAAATAGCGCCCCTCGTTCGCCCTTAGGCTGAGCACCGCAGTGGCCCTCCAGAGGACTGGCCCAGAAAAGAGGCCCTCACAGGCCCTGGAGCTGGTTTGGGGCCATTTGGGCAGGGAATTCTGAGATCTGGGGGAGGGCATGGACTATGGGTAGGTTTGGCCCCTTGGCCCTGCGGACTCCTCAACCAATGAGAAAGGGCACAGGGCACAGGACCCAGGGCAGGGTTGGGAGTGCTCGTCAACCCTCACCCTAATGAGAGAGTCAGAGAAGTGGACCAAGACATAGCTATGCTCAACATGTGGACTTTCTTGTACACTTTTCAGTTTCGGAAAAATGCAGGTTAAGAAATGAAATACCTTGGGGCCGCCCGGTGGCGCAGCGGTTTAGTCCGCGCTTGGCAGCCCGGGGTTCGCGAGTTCGGATCCCAGGCGCCCGACGACGAACTGCCGGTCAGCCATGCCGTGGCGGCGTCCCATATAAAGTGGAGGAAGATGGGCACGATGTTAGCTCAGGGCCAGTCTTCCTCAGCAAAAAGGGGAAGATTGGCAACAGATGTTAGCTCAGGGCTGGTCTTCCCCACAAAAAAAAAAAAAAAAAGAAATGAAATACCTTAGATATGTTGACCCCTGATTAATAAACATTATTATGATGCCAATCTTTCATTGAGTTTTAGAAATCGAATGTCAAATCCCTAAAAAGTTTAAATATAGTAAAATAAGGCTGATATTAATGGAACAGTATCTTGGGTGGTAGTGGTTTCCAGAATCTTTTCCCACTCCTTTCTTTCTTCCTGCCTACCTTCTTCCCTCCCTCCTTTTGCTCACTCTCCTTCTTTTAAAAGCAGGAAGAGCCTAGATGAAAACCACAGGCTTGGATGGAATCACCTGGGAAAGTGTAGGCAGAGTGTGAAACAAGAGGGCCACGACAGAATCCAGGAAACGTCAATATCCAACAGTCAAGACAAGGAAGAGCTTCCACCAAGGAAAATTCCAGAGTGGGATGGGAGGGAGAGGAAAGACTGGGGTCCCATAGATGGAGAGGAGAAAGTTCCAGAGGAGGGAGTTGTCCAGAAGAGCAAATGCCCCAAGGAACCGCCATCTTCCTATGGCCAACTGAAGCAAGCCTGGCTTTCTCCTCTCCCAGCCCAGCCGCTTAGCCTCTCTTGAGAGCACCAGCCCTTCCTCAGGCCCCATGTGGGCCTGCTCCAGTCCTGCCCTTTCTTTTCTCACCCTACATCTCCCCCCTTCATCATGGCTGTCTCGGTGTATTTACTCCACACCTTTGGCTTCCCAACCTCCATCTCCAGCCCTGGTCTCCTCCCTGAACCTCTGGCAGAAGGATGGGTCCCAAGCATGTGCTTTGCTCAGGAGAGATGCTCACCTGATAATGGTCCAATGAAGTTGTCCAAGATGAAAATATTCATCAGTTTTCCTGATTCCCAAAGTAGAGCTGATCTATTTCATCTCTGGAGAGAGAAGTGCACACAGGTCCTTTACCCTATGGTCTCTCTGTCCCCTCAGCACTGGAACCCCCTTGCCCTGCTCCCCAGAAATGCTCTTTCCTTGGCGTGGAACATTCTTCCCCCATCTTCTTCTCCTAGATCATATGTCACGTCTTGGTGACTCTTCAGGCAGGAAGACTTTCCCCAACATTTTTGTGTGTACCCCTCTTATAGTATTTTTCATTTTATATTTTTATCATCTCTTCTTCCACACCAAAACCATGGGCTGGTAGGGAAGGTTTACTTTACCCAGTGTGATAAACCAAATTTAAGGGCCCCAAATTCGTCGAACATAGTAACATTCTCTTGTTAAAATTTATTTAAAAGTTCAAGTTTAATGAAGCAATCAGGGAAGATTTTGTTCAAGAACTCTCCAATCCTTGTTCACTTGTTTTTTTATTCCCCCAGCCCTTCAGGGGTCAGCTGCTCTGGTTGGATCCAGGTTTCAGAAAGGCAAGCACAATTTCTGACTCTGGATGGAATGTGAGCTGACATATCTGTATTAAGCATTTCCACTTCATTATAGGACATAAGCACTTAGATATTCTGCAAGTATCAGGAATTAAAAACTTTTTAAACTGAGCCTCTTCCCCAGTATCTATGGACTTGCTTCCTCATCTCCAAATCTTCTTGAAATGTTACCTTCTTGGGGAGGACTTCCTTAGTCACACTATTGAAATTTGCAGCACCCCCCACCCCCGCTCCGGTCAATACATACAACCTCCTTCCTCCTTTATTTTTCTCCATTTCTCCATAGCACACATCACTCTCTGTTATACTACATATTTTATTAATGTTCTCTTAATTATCCATCTCCTGCCAATAGAAGGTGAGTTCCACGGTGGTGGGGTTTGTTCATTGCTGTACTCCAGTGCCTAGAGCAGTGCCTGGCACATGGTAGGTCCTTACTGTGTATTGAATGAACAAATGACTGGATTATTGGATACCCACCCTGGGCTCTCACCTCACACTCATTCTGTCTAGAAATAAAGTCTGACACCTTTTTACTCCAACACTCAGGCTCAAAAAATTGGCATCATCTTTCTTCCCTATTTCTTCAGGCTCAGCTACCAAGTTCACAAGTCCTGGTAGTCCTGTGTCATGTCCCTCACTGATGCTCTGCCCTTAATAGATGCTCGATAAAACGCTGTTGCAAGGTTACTTCTGGCAATGGTGATGGAGGGAAGAGAGGAAGATTATATTTCCTCTTTACTTCTGAACTATTTGATATTAAAAATCAATAGTGTGGTAGTAGACACTTGGTTTCCTATCTATCGCTCATTCTCCACCCCTACTTGCTTACTTACTATCCATCAGCCTCCACATGGCCCTCTACACACTAAGGAGAAGCTGAGGCTAACTTGTCCCTTGACTGTCAGAGAAAGGGGGGGGGTCCTGACTGGTTTAGTCCATTCTCTGCATGTGTGTTGTCACCCCTGACTGGGTGCACAAGACCCAAGTTGACCCGATCAAGTGCTTTCTCTTTCCTCATAGATGTGGACAAGACATGCCAGCTCTCACTCGCATTTTGTGACCACAAAGGGAACCAGCTGGGGACAAAGCTCTCACGAAGACGGCAGGGGCAAGAGATAAAAAGAGTTTGAGTCCTTGATGCCATCTCTGTGCTGCTGGTCACAGGTTCATTCAGGAACCCACCCTATATCTGCATTGCTGGTTCATTTATTCTTCATTCTACAAATACTGATGGAGCGCCTACTGTGCCAGCCACTGTTCCATGTGCTGGGGATACAGCCGTAAATATAAACAGACAAAAATCCCTACCTTGTGGAGCTTACATTCCTGTGGGGGGGAGACAGGAATGACAGACGATAAAAATAACGATAATAAACAAGTAAACAATATGTTAGAAAGTTATAAGGGCTATGGAAAAAAAGAGAGCCATTTGCTAGAATGGATTCTCAGACACTGAATTCCTATGCGCACTGTGTGTTCTTTTCAGTAATAAATCAAAACATCCCTTTTGGAAGTTGACAATCTTTTAGTTTGCAAGGTATATGAATACGTAATTGTGCACTGGAGTTGAGATTCTGATCTGATTTTGTTTTTTGTTTTTTTGGCGAGGAATATTACCCCTGAGCTAACGTCTGTCTACTTTATATGTGAAACGCCTGCCACAGCATGGATTCATGTATGTGTAGGTCTGCGCCCAGGATCCAAGCCTGCGAACCCTGGCCTGCCGAAGCAGAGTGCGCAAACTTAGCCACTACGCCAATGGGCTTGCCCCTGATTTTCGTTTTTTAACTCAATTGAACCTATTGTGGATCAGTGGTTGAAAACAGGTGACAATTGTAGTGGAAATGGGAGCATTCCTGAGGATTATGATTAAAAAAGGCATTTGTCTTTGGACAAGTGTAATAACCAAATGAATAAATCTCATGAACTATCTCTTAGTGTTGCAAAGATATTAGATGCAAAAACAAAAAAATAAAATAAAACACACACATGTAAATGTGGTAGTGATTATTTGAAATCTGGATCACCGTTGGACTGGCACTGAAAGTGAGCCGATGCCATCACACATCACGTATTTTAGAGATGCTCCTAAATTCTGGAATAAATTTATCCAACGTCAAGCATCATCATGAAATGTACATAGAATACCATAAAAAAGCTATCAAAATAATTTAATGTTAGGATTAGAATACAGTGTGTCAGGGGATAAAAATGTAAAATCTGTGGAAGCCAAATGCATATGATTATATTTAATTGCAAAGCCTGGAACTGCTAAGTTTATTGACAAATTGTCAGTCCTGATGCCAAAAAAATGTGGCAAATGATGATCAGAGCAAAGTAAGCATAATGATTGACAAGATAGCTCTGTTCAGTAATATAAATTACAGAGATGGCGGCTAATATAAAGCAGCCATTTTTATCAGTGAAATCAAGTGAAATGAGTCACTGCAAGCTGGAAAATCCTGTGATATTTTGAATTCCTTTTTTAGGGTTGTCAGCTATGAGCTGAGTAAAGATGGCCATGAGGATATTTTATGTTGCTAACCTTGGACAACTTGTAGACAGCTCACTGACCTCTCATGGTGTAGAGTGGAAGCATAGATTTGGGATAGTCATGGATGGGCTGAAGCTCTGGTTGGTAACATGAGAAGACCTGTCTCCGTTTTTAAGCTGTTGAACCAAAGCTGTATCTCCTTAGTGCCCTCCATACAAGGAAACCATCATCCTCCAGCACATGTATGAAGATTTAAGACGATTACTTAATGGAGCCAAAAAAATTGTCAATCATGTCACAAGCAGGCAATTAAATACCTGAACATTTTTCTTGGCTATGTGAAGGATGAGCAATGACTACAAAGAGCCACTGTTTCAAATGGAAGCTCATTGCTTTTTGGTTAGATAAGTTTTTGTTCATTCATTTACGTTATAAGAGGAACTTCATTTTTTCACAGAGAACTTTCCCTTTGTGAGATATTATGCCCGGATGGGCCTGACATTACAAACTAACCTATGTATTCATCTAAACGCCTATATATACCGTTCCGAGGCAAGTGTGTGAATATTCCACAATCAAGACCAAGGGATCGAAGTTGGGGCAAATCAGGCACTGTGGGGCAGAGGGTTTGATTTGGGAGTTGAGATCTTTCTCCATTGTCTGAAAGACTTGGTTATTAACTCATCCAAAGCTGTGTTAGGAAGAGACGCTTAAAAGACTTAATAAAAAGGCTCTCATAGGTGTTTTCTCCAAACTGGCAGTGGCTTAGCAGACAAGGAAACCTTTATTCCACCACTTTAGGACTTCACTAAATAACTTTAGACCTTCTTAAGAATAACAGATTCTGGGGATACCTTCAAATAGTTTCTTGAAACACACTTTTTTGGTTCCTTTGTTTTTTGTTTTGTTTTGTTTTTGAATCGTCATTTACATCATTTTGCTCCACTTCGTTTTAAGTGGAAATTATTCCTCAGCATCTGACCCAATCGGAGAAGATAGTTAATCATAGTCGTAGTCAACATTTACTAGCAGTTTCTTTGTGTAAGGCACATTAGAAGTGCAGGTATAAACTCATTTAATCCTCTTAACAACCCTGGGAAGTAGATATTACCCCATAAAGAAGTAAATGTTATCTCCATTTTACAGATGATGAAACTTAGGCACAAAAGGTTAAGCAACTTGCGCAAGGTTGCACAGCGAGGAAAGCCAGGATTAAAGCCTAGGCGATTCTGGCATCCAAGGGCAAACTTTTCACCAGTGTGCTGTTATTTTAAATATATAAATATATGTGTGTGTATGTATTTAAAATAAGTGATTTCTTACTGCTGCTGCAACAAATTACCACAAATCTGGTGGCTTAAAACAACATGAATTTATTATCTTAGAGTTCTGGAGGTCAGAAGTCTGAAATGGGTCACTGGGCGAAAATCAAGGTGTAGTCAGGGCTACATTCTTTCTGGAGGCTTTGGGAGAATCTCTTTCCTGCCTTTTTCCATTTTCTAGAGGTTGCCTGCATCAGCTGGCTCTTAGCCCCCTCCCTCCATCTTCAAACCGGAAGCACAGCATCTTCAGTTTTCTTTCTGACTCTGATGCGGATTCACCAGTCTCCCTCTTTCACTTGTAAAGACCCTTGTGATTAGATTGGGCCCACTCAGACAATCCAGGATAATCTCTTCATTTTAAAGTCAGCTGACTAGTAACCCTAATTCCATCTGCAACCTTAATTCCTCCTTGCCACGTAAAAATATATTCACGGGTTCCAGGGATTAGAATGTGGACATCTTTGCAAGGTCATTATTCTGCCTACCACGCTTTACTTAGTTCAAAATTCAAAAGTTACAAAACAGAAAGATGTACAGTGAAAAATCTCTCTTTTAGATCTGCCCCCAGTCACACAACTCCCCTCCCCAGAAGCAACTGATGTGATCTGTTGTGTCCTTCTAGATTTATTTTATGCATATAAGAGCAAATATGTATATTTGCTTTATTTTATTTTTACTTTTCACCTTCACTATACACACTGTTCTACATCTTGCTTTCTTCATTTAAATAGTATGTCCTGGAGATCATTCAGGTTGATACATAAAGATCTGTGTTCTTTTTTGTGCTTGCATAGTATTCCGTCACATGGGTGTATATCATATTATATTTAACCACAATTGTCCCACAGGACATTTAGGGGGCCTCCAATCTTTTAGTCGTTTTCAATCTTTTGCAGTACAAATAATGCTGTAATGAACAGCTTTGTACCCTCATTATTTGGCAAGTGTAGAATGCATCTGTAGGATCAACCCCTAGAAGGGTCAAGTAGTCAGGGTCAAGGAGTATGTGCATTTGTCATTTTGATTACTAGCGCTAATTACCCTCTTTTATCTTTTCCAACTAGTAATTTTTTAAAACTATAGAACTTATGTTTATCTAACAAATTTAATAAATATCTCTTGATTTCTAGGTATGTGTTTTTGAAAATTCATTAGATGTGTTATTTGTTTTTCATTATTTTATTTAATCTTTTTTATATTTTAAATTTAAAGGCTATTTTATTTTTATTGTAATTTTTAAATTTCCTTTTTTATAATGAGTGATACTGGCTTTCTACTTATAAAGTACTTAAGTATTAAAGTATTTCAATTTCCATTTAAATGTATTTATTTATGTTAAAAAAGGTGAAATGATTTAAAGAAAAATAGTATGCAAATAATAATACAGATGTTACCTTGATATGGCAAAAAATTATGAGGAAAGTATCCTAACGGCTACTCTCTCAGATCAAATCATTGTCACTTGTTTAGTTTTTGTTCATGCTTTTTCCATAACAAAGAATCATTGTTAACAATAAGATCCTGAGAGAGAGGGAAAAAAGTGGCAGAGCAGCAATTCTGCAGAAGCTGCCTTCTTCAGGAGGAGGTCATCATTTTCCTTTGTGATATTTCTGAATGTTTTTAGCTCATATCTCATGGATGGAAGCCAGAAACCTGAGCACCCAACAGAGAAAAAGTCAATTCCAAATAGATAAATTGAAATAATTAAAACCAGACAGTCCTAGAACATTAGGCTTCCTGCTACTAGGAGGACAACAGCGTTGAGCGAGGCCTAGCCTCGGTTCCCGTGCTGGACACACGCTCATCTTATTTCACCCTTTGCTGTAAACACTCAGCTTGTTTCTCTTGCCCACTTTGCAGATTGTGGGTGGCAAACTTCAGTCAGGGTTATTTCCTAGGCCTACCCTGCTGTGACTGGACATATCACTTTCCTTAGTGCAGAAATGAGGGGATACAGACTATCTTTAATATTTTCCCACAATAGCATTCCCAAGGGTGGTCTACAGAAAATAGTTTTGTAGGACTTCAATGAGTATTACTAGGAAGAAGTTTCCCTGACTAAATATTTGGGCTACTTTGAGTTAAATAGCTTTCTTTACTGCAAGCCTTCTCAGAGCATTTATCATGATTTTAGACCAGAACCATGAATTCACAGATCATCTCAAAGGACTAGTGTCTCGTGGACCAGGACATTCAGCGGTACTAGCCTAGAAAACATAATTAGGAATGTGAAACTTTACCTAAATCAGATAATGCACTCCCAAAGCTAAATTTGGGAAAATTGGGATCATCTGCTTTTTTTGATTATTCATATGATGATAATTTCCAGTGACCTAGCACCTGCTTTGTGCCAGCTACTGTGCTGGCATCTCAACAGATCTCATAGCAACCCTGCAAAGGTCTTTTTTAATCTCCATTTTTGAGATAAACAAAATTAGGCATCAGAATGACTTAGTAACTTGGTTCATTCATTCAACAAATTTGTATTATGAAGTGCCTGTTAAGTACTGGGTGCTCTGCCCGACTCACTGGCCCCACAGCCCTGATGACCTCCAGATGTGGCTCTATAACCAAGAGTGGACATTCCTGGAAAATAGGCAAACAAAACCCAACAGAGCTCCCAGCATATCTTTGGGAGATACTGTGACATGGTGGCTAGGAGCATCTGAATCTCTCAGAATCTCAGCTTTTCCATCTGAAAAATGGGGCTAGAGAGAATACCCTACATCACCAGGATGTTGTGGGGATTGAGCGAGATCGTACATGGAATATGTTTTGCATGGAGCAGGCACATGGATGTGCTCAACAAATGTCAACTTGACCTGTGGGTCAAGACGTGGGAAACTCAAGCATTCAGACTTTCTGGGAAAATACTCTGTCTCATCTAAAATCACCAAGAGAGGGAGGAAGGGAAGGGAAAAGGAAGGGAGGAAATCAAATATTCAAAAGTGTTGATTTTCTAGTTGAATCTATTTGGGGTTGGGGTGGTGCCCTAGAGTTAGCTTTGATGTAAAGCAAGACTCCCCAGATGGAGATTCCCAGCTCATCAGGGCCAGAGAACACGGAAGGACGGACATGCTCTCCTGAGGGGAAGTGTTTCTGGATAGGAGCACAGAGCATTCAGAATGGCACACAGAATTATAGAGCAAAAGAAATCCGATGCTAGAGTTGGAAAATCACAACTAACCAGAACTGACTTTATTCTTTTTTAAAGGCTCTAATAAGTCTGGTTGATGGGCAACTCCTAACAAAAGAACAGACCCAAGCAATGATTGGGACTTTATGATGGATGGATCAGGCTGATAGCACCTAAAGCCCCTGATCAATCAATTTCACTAAGGCTGAGTCTACTGGACCCTATTTGGCTCCTATGGTGACACAGTAGGAAGAGCCCAGAACTGCCTATGAAGAACTTTTGCAAAAAAAAATAAAAATAAAAAATTGAGTCTGACTCTAATGAAGTCTCTAGACTGGATTTTATAGGAAGCACAGGGGAAACAGAACATGTTAAATGACACCATAAAGATGCAATCAGCCAAAGGCAGAGTGAGAGAAACTCTGTAGGACAAATGACTCGGTTTTTGAACAAATAAATGTCATGAAAAAAGGGATGGGTCAGGGAGGGGAATTGTTAGAGATTTAATGGGATTTAAGAAATATGCAACATGTGGAGCTTGTTTGGATTCTATTCAGATAAATCAACTTTAAAGAGGCATTTTTTGAGACAGTTGGAGAAAACTGACTCAAGTGGTCAATAATTGAATCCAAATATATTGTTATTCTGTCTTACTGGCAGGATATGAGATGACCCGAAGGAGTTCTCAGCAATGTTCGGTTGTGATAACAATATCATGTTACCTTTTTATTACCTACTGGTTAGAGATAAATCCTGAAGTATTTACAGGTGAAATGATGTGACATCTGGATTTCACTTTAAAATACTCCAGCAAAAACAAACAATTAAATAAAACTGTTCTGCAGGGAAGGCTAGATGAAACAACAGCGGGACAGTGGAGACTATGGTTGAAGCTGTGAGTTAGGTACATGGGGCTTCATTACCCACCTCTCTACATTTGTGTATGTTTTAAAAATTCCCCCCAAAAGTATTAAGTGAATAAAATTAATTTTTAAAATCTTGAGAGCTGAGCTGAAGAGTTTTCTGAGTTCAAATCAAAGGGAAAACAGGTACCTGGTGAGATTCTAATAGGGTTTTCCGGCGGCAGCCCTGGGGAGCCCCAGCTGGGCTGCAGCCTCCCAGCAGCAGGAGACATCTGCTCCCCACGAACGCGGATCGCGCAGGCCCCCCGTGCGGCGATTGTAACACTGTCTATTTGACATGCTGCACTAGCTTCCTCAACGTCTGACTATCTATGGAGCTAATTAAATGATTAGACTCAGGGCTGGGAGATGGCCCAGTTTATGTGCCAAGAGTCCCTCTTCCAGCGCTGCAGCCACGAAGCGAATTCCCCTTAAAGTCATAATTAGTCATCCGGAGTTGTTCCCAATCAAGTCGTGTCTCTGATAAAGAATTCCCAATATGCTCCTAACGCTTCCCTAGTGGTGAAGTTGTTTATTGGATCCCAGCACAAACAGATGGAGGCAAAGCAAATCAGGAAAAAGGCCTCCTGGTCTGGCCTGGAAGGGCCTAGCTTTTGAGTTGAGGTGTCCAGTTAGTGGGGCCTCTCTGGCACTGACAGGGCCTGAGTTTATTCCTCACTGAAGGCTCAGACAAGGTCTATTGACTGTGGCCCAGAAACACGTTTCTGTGATGAGGAAACTGCCCCCAGGTCTTCTCCGCCAGCATCCGTCAAGGACAGAGAAGGGGCCTCAGTGCTGGCCAGCGCCCGGGCCTAATTCCCTTGAGAAGTGACGGGGCGAACAACGTGGTGGGCAGAAAAGCTACTGTGCTGGGAATAAAAGACCTGGGGTCAGAGCAAGTCGTCCCCAAACTTGCCTGGGTCTCAGGGTCCCATTTGGAAGATGGGTGCCTGACAAAGTGATTTCAAAGACTTCTTTTCAACTAGAAAGTGAGTTTAAGTGGCTGGAGTTCTTCTGGGAAATGGTGCAAAAACTCAAAGGGAAACATTTTTGATTTCCAACCTCCACAGAGAGGCAGTATGGCCTGGTGGTCAAGAAAGGACTCTGAAGCCAGATCGCCTTGGTTCTAGTGCTGCTCCCACACTCACCAGCTGTGGAGGTTTTGTGAATTAATCAGATCCTCTCCACTAATTTTAGAGTTTAGAAGACAGGCATTCTGATTGAAACCTGGCCTTGAAGCTGGCCCGGTGGCATAGTGGTTAAGTTCACACACTCCGCTTGGGTGGCCCGGGGTTCGCCAGTTCGGATCCCAGGCATGGACCTGCCCACCTCTCATTGAGCCATGCCGTGGTGGTATCCCACATACAAAACAGAGGAAGATGGGCACAGATGTTAGCTCAGGGACAATCTTCCTCACCAAAAAAACAAAACCAAACCTGGCCTTGACAATGATAACTATTATAAAATGGGGTAGTATTTATTGCATGCTTTATTTTCTGACCTTGATTTTTAAGTTGGAAGTTTGGAAGGACATAGGGTTGGAAAGGACCCCTAGGGTTTTCTGGCTTAAGCCTCAATCAGAAGTTCAAGTCCCTCTACAACATCACCACTGAGTGACCCCTCATGTTCTGCTTAAATTCCTCCAGGAACTTGGGATTTACTAACCCCCAACAGAGCTGCTGTTTGAACCTTGCCCCGGGAGAAAATGTTAAAAGAACTGAGGATCTCTAAGCTGGAAAATGAGTTTAATAGAACTGTAATTAGAATTATTATTAACATTAAGGCCTTAATATTTTGTTATTATGTTGATCATTTATTCATCTCAGACCATATGCCAGACACCATGCAAAATGCTTTACACGCCTCCCATTTAATCTTTCAACAACCCCCAAGACAGTATTATTATTCTGCTCGTACAGTTGAGGAAACTGAGGTAGAGAACAGTTTGGTAAAACTCTGCCCAAGGATATACAGTTAGCGAGGGGCAGAAACAGGATTCAAACCTAGATTGGTCTGACTTTGGAAGGTAAATTAGAACAGTTTTGTGGAAGTTATGGGGACTCCAAAACACAGACTGTCTGGGAAGCAGGTTTTGGACCAACATAATGAGAATTTTCACATGAGACTGAACCCATTACAGGCAATGAAGTGTTGACAAGGTTTTTGTAAAACAGACACACACACACACACACACACACACCCTGCTCAGCTGGTGCTGGTTCCTGAAGGGACAGTGGGTAGATAGAAAGGGCCAGGACCTGGGGAGGCTGGGAAGGAGGAATGTGGCCGGTGGACTGGGGTGTTCACGGCAGTCTCAGTGCTGGAGAGAACACCCAAGCAGGACAACTGGTGCTTCCACGCATGTGTGGTCTCCAACCGGAGCTGGGCCTCCCACTGCTTCCTCGCCCCTGTCAGCCCTGCTCCCCTCCCCAATTCACTGAATCCCTGGCCCAATCTCCCTTAGCAGATGATCACTCTCTCTACTTCATGGGGAAAATAAAGGTTATGTGAATTACATGAGTGACGTCAACTGTTGGCCTCTTGCTGATGAACAAGGCTGCACCTCTCTTCGCTTCCTCCCTCCCTGCCTCAAGAACCAGGCACCTAGAACTGCTCAGGGTCTTTGCCCCTCACACCCCATTCTCTTTACTGGACCTTTATCCCCTGCCCTGTCCTGGCTTCTCTCCATCTGCCTGCCACCATAGTCAACAACACAAGGAAAAATGCCTCTCTCGATCCTGCATCCAGCTCCCAGTAAGTGTCCTGGCCCCCCTTTTCAAAGCCAAACTTCTGAAAGAGCAGTTGGCACTCACTCTTTCCGCTCCTCCCTGCCTCTGCCCTCAGACCACTCCGTCTGGTCTCCAACCACACCAGTGGAGGACATGGCTCACACCAAGGACACCGATGGCCTCCCAGTTTCTAACATCCAGTGGACACTTTTAGTGCTCTGTCTTCCCTGACCTGATCTGTTATTTATTCCCCTTTATAAGACTCCCATTTCTCTTGGTTGCTATGAAACACTATTTCTTGGGTTTCCCCCCACCTTTCTGCTTCTTTCCTCTTATTTGTTCACCAGGGCCTGACTGAGGCCCTGTTCTCAGTCCAGACTCATCCAGGACCACCCATCCATACATGGCTTCCCCACCCTACACTGACCACCCTCTCAATCCAGAGACCCAGCTCCCTCCCACAGTTTAGGCTGCTACACACAGCTACCTGCTAAGGAGGCTCTGTCCCTCCTCTCAGATTGCCAACACACACAAATCTGCCAACAACTTTAAGGGATTCCTACAAGATGCTGGAATGCACCCCAACCACTCCACACAATATGAAGGTTTAGGGCCTCAGGTGGCCCCAGGCTAGAGCAGACCCCAGTAGGATCTTCTGACCTGGTTCCCTCGCCACTCGCCTCTACAGCTCAGGAACATGTTCTGAGATCCTCTGGCTTTGACTTCGCCTCAGTCCTCCAAGGCTGAATTGTGGACACATTACCTTTCTTCTACCTTTTGCTTCACTTTGGTCCCTTCTCTTAAGCCCCTATTTTTCCACTTTTCCAACATCTGCATTTCCACACCTTAGATTTTCTATTACAGCCTCTCCCCTGCCCTCTCCTATACTGTTTATAGGAGCCAAATAAATTATTGCAGATCAGCTGTCTTTGCAGCTCACTTAAGGTTTTGAGGAGACTAGAAATGGCTCACAAAGAAACAATGACATATGCTATATCAAAGTCATGAATGAAGACCACACATGGATGCTTCTTGGTCCTCAGCATAGGCTCCAAACAAACTCAGAGGCCGCATCAGACTGTCTGAAGAAGAAAACAGTGGCCTTTCCCAAGGAAGGCTCCCAGGGGACACAAAGCTGTAGAGTGGTTACAGACCCCCAACACACACTGGGCTTTCCTATGGCTGCTTTCTAATAAGCAGAAACTTAGCTCAGGATGGGGATGAGAAATATGCTTATACTGCACTGGGGATTCAAATTGCATCTATGGACAGTAATTTTGTCTAGATACCCAATAACCCTTAACTCAGCTTGGCCCACTCAAATTCTCAGTAGATCAAAATAATATAATCAAGAACGTCAGAAAACAAGTGTTTTCCAAATTAACAAGAACAACCACCTCAATAAATTATTCAAAAGACAAAAAAAAAAAACCCACCAGAGAAAATATGTTAGAGATTTCAATTAGACAACTCTGACCTAAGAAGTTCTTCCTGTAAAATTTATGTTGATCATGTATCTTTCACACATTGCCTGGTTCTCTAAAGCCCAGATTACAAAAATCAGTTAAAATCTATTTTTCCTAAAATAAGAATTTACAGAATGCAGTTGCAATTTAGAGGCTGGAGACGTGGTAAACACTGAACCGGACCTCCAGCACAGTAATAACCACCACTGCCACCACCATTTGTTGCGTACTCGCTACACGTGAGGCACTGGGCTAAGTGCTTCAGACACATCACTTAATTTAATCCCCACTATAGCACTAAGAGGCAGGTATTATCCTCCCATCTGCAGGCCCTAGAGGGCTTACTTGGTGAGCCAGGATTTAAACTTGATTCTTTCAAACTCCGGAGTCTTTATGCTTAGCCTTTGCATTCTCCTGCCTCACCCTATATTTCAAGTATCTTGCAAACTCATTATAATTCATTCCCATCACCCTTAGCAAAAATCCCAGAATCCTTCCCAAATCAAACAAGGGCAGAAAACACAGAACGTATGAAGTGCTCATCCATTAACATTTAAAAAGAAATTCCAGTGCAGTCTGGATCAGAGTTTCTCAACCTTGGCATTACCCATGTTTTGGTTGAGATGATTCTTTGTTGTGGGGGGCTGTCCTGCGCATTGTAGGATGTTTAGTAGAATCTCTGGCCTCTACCCACTAGATGCCAGCAACGTCCCTCCCCCATCCCCAGTTGTGGCAATCAAAAAATGTCTCCAGATGTTGCCAAATGTCCACTGGGTGGGTGGGTGGATGGGTGGGGGAACTGCCCTCAGTTGAGAATGACTGACCTAGACATCCAGATCATCAGCATGGACTAAACACCCCATTCCTGCCCCACCAACTTTGCCTTCTAGACTTTGCACACTCCTACCTCAAAGTAACAGATCTGAAAATTCCACAATAGGACAGACAGGAAGAACATGGCCATAAAGAATTCAGGACCCTTAGAAATCAGGAAGGGGGCCAGCCGGCGTCAGGTTTAGGAATTTTCATACAGGTCAATATTTTTTTGACAAGAATGTCAATTTTACCCCCTCATGCCAGGTCTGTTCATTTGCATGCATGCACATAAGAGTGCATTCTTATTATGTTGCTATTAAAGGTCATGATTGCGAAGACCATGAGCAGCGTCAAAATGCTCATAACAGTGAAAAAATCAGGTAAAAAACTGTATAAACACTGTGATGACAACTAAAGTGACAAGAAAGATGGAATTGAGGTAGTGGGATTATGGATGAAGCTTTCCTCCTCTTTCTGAATTTCCTGTAACGTAACTTCCACGATACCTTCATAATTTAGAAAGTAAATTTTCAGATGGTGTCCCCTGACTCAGGCCCCCCCATATCCCTTCCCCAGGTAGTGTCACCAGAACAGTAACCTCACACCTTACAAGTACTACCTGGACTCCCTGAATTACCACCTAGATCCACTGTTTGACTCTAGGCAATGTCATCTGGACAGTCTCTGCTATAGCTGAATTGCACTTCATAAGTTCATATAATGAAGTTTACTAAAGCTCAAAAATGACTGTTTATTTTTAACAAAAAATTAAGATTTAGTCCCCCATTGCCTGATCCCTTTTGTGAATCTTGCTGAAACATACAATGTATCGGACCCTTCTGGGGGTGCACAGCTCCCAGGGATTCCTTTCCTTCTGAGGCAGCCCTAATGCAGGGGTGGGCCTCGCTCTGCAGCCCTGCTTGGACTTTAGGCTCTGCCCCTCCACCCAGTCAGGGCGTGGGCACCAAACCTGAGCTGGGCCAGTCAGGTTCTCTTTCGGAGAAATTTGAAATTTTGAACCAAGAGACCCAGACCCTAGGAGTTGTAGCTGAGTTACGTTAAGTAGCAGTTCTCTGGAAAGTCCATAATAAACTCCTGCTACTTGGGTCCCTCATTTCTGTTCCTTCTGAAATTTGGTTGGTCAACTTTTCCTGGGATCCTTCCCCACAAAAATAATAATAATAATAACAATATTATTTTATTTTAATTTTTTTGCTTAACCTGGCTCTAACTGATTTTAGCTTTTTGCAACTAAAAGAATCTTAACTTCTAGAGATCATATTTGAGATCTCTTTATTATTCACGTTAATATTAGGCCATAAGTATTGTGATGCTGTTCCCCGTAGTGATGTCCTGGAAACCTCACGTGACATCTCCTATAGTTGCATCTTAAGAGCAGGAGCATTAGTTTCAGTCAGACTGTTTCAAGTCTCACCTCTGCCTCTTTAAGCCTCAGTTTCCTTATGGGGTAGACACACTGCAGGGCTACTGTGGGGTTTAAATTCGGGGCATGCACAGGGCGTGGCACATAGGATGTTTCTACACACACCACGCCCCTTCCCCCTTATATTCTGTCTCAAGCCAGGAGATACTACTCCTTCTTTATTAACTCGTGGTCCAAAAAACTAAATCCTATTTTGCGAAACAGTCGGTATTTTTCTCCGTGAACTTCTCACATCTCCTTCCTCTCACCAAATTCCAGCACTTGATTTGAAGCGTGTCCTCAAGGCCTTCAGCTTGCTATCCAGGATTTCCTGAGCCTTAGATGTGCTTGTCAGGTTTCTTCTGACGTAGACTTACTGTCCTCACACAAGTCCCTAACAATAAATAGTGGTTAACAGGCTTGAAACATCTTTGGAGATACTTTACCAACATTCCATACATTTGACCTAGGAATAATAATAATTACTGAGTGCTTACCATGTGCTTTGCTTGAATTATCTCATTTAATCTTCATGCAACTCTAGGAGATAGGCAATATCATTACCCCCTGCAATATTGTGATTTATTAAAAAATATATGTATTTGGTCTTTCAGATGACCAAAATATATTTCTCATACATATTTGCTCTTCATCTGTGGTTCTTGACTCACAGCTCCCCAAACCCTTGGAATTTCCTAAGTGTTGAGAGTGACGAAGGTGTCTTTTGTTACATTAATGAGGTGACTTTTGAATTCCACCTAAGGATGGAGGCTGGTTGCCAGGAGAACCAACCATGTGATTAGAGGGTTGGAACTTTCTGTCCCACCTCCCAACTCCTGGAAGGGGAGAGGATCTGGAGGTTGAACTAATCACCAATAGCCAACGATTTAATCAATCCTGACTATGTCATGAAGCCTCCATAAATCCCAAGAGGACAGGGTTCAGAGAGCTTCTGGGCTGGTGAACACGTGGAGGTCCTGGGAGAGTGTCAGGCCTGAAGCGGGCATGGAAACTCCGTGTCCTTCTCTATACCTTGCCCTATGTATCTCTTTACCTGGCTGGTGATTCATATACTTTAATGTTCTTTTTAATAAGCTGGTAATCTAGTAAGTAGACAAGTTTTCCTGAGCTCTGTGAGCTCTTCTAGCAAATTAATTGAACCCAAGGAGGGAGTCATGGGAACCTCTGATTGACAGACAGTCAGTCAGAAACACAGGTAACAACCTGGGCTTGTGATTGGCATCTAAAGTGGAGGGTAGCCTTGTGGAACAGAGCCCTTTACCTGTGGAATCTGACTCTAGTAGATAGTGTCAGAATTAAGTTGAATTCTCAGACACCCTGCTGGTGTTCAAGAATTGCTTGTTGGTGTGGGGAAGCCTAAACACACACGTTGAAACTGAGTCCAGGAACCTTTTCAACCCTATTTTACAGAAGAAGAAACTACAGCTCAGAGTGGTTAAGTAACCTGTTCAATGTCACATAGCTAGGAACTGGTAGAGCTGAGTCCAGAGCCTGTGTGCTTACTGCCTAACCATACTAAATTTACTGTCTTTACATCACCTATAACCAACTTTCTGGCCTGCCCTCAGTGAATGATGAGCCAAGCACCATGACACACCTCCTCATCCTGGGCCCAAAGCGAGGTTCACTCTATCTCTGGGGCCCAAGGGTCCTTACTCATAGTGCCTGGGAGCACAACATGCTGCCCTTCCCCCAGAGAGTCCCAGTTTGTGCCGCCTAGTCCTTTCGTTTAGTTACTGCTCCCTCTTCTCCTTGTTGCATTCTTCTACACACCATTTACATCCTCAGCTTCTTTGATTTCTGTTTATTGACTATTTACCACACAATGCCCAGAACATAACTCACAATAAATATTAGCTCTTGCTTTCATCATTAAGATTCACACTCACACAAACACACACACACACACACACACACACACACACACCCTCACAACGGCCCACATGGCCTTTGTGATCTAATCCCGAGCCACCTCCCTGAACCACCTCCTACCCTTTCCCTCTCTCTCACAGGCTCCAGCCACACTGGTTTCTCGCTGTTCCAGGAACGCTGTCAAGCATGCTCCTGCATCAGAGACTTTGTGCTTACCATTCCTTCCACTTAGCTTGCTTACCCATTTCCTTCAGTTCACTACTCAAACATCCCTTAAACGTTGTGCTATGCCCTTTTCATAAATGATCTCCCTCATCCTCAGCAACCCTATGAGGTAGGTACCATATTAGCTTAAGCCCGTATGAAATTGACAATAGTTGACCATTTGACTCACATGAAAGCAGTTTCATATTGTTCAACCTAATATTATCTCTATTTTACAGTTGAAGGAATTGAAGCTTAAATAATTTGGCAAAGGTCACACAGTTATAAAGTGGCAGAGCCAGGATTCAGTCCTAGAACTCTCTTATCCTGAAGTCCATGCTCTTAATGTCTAAACTGTACCATTAGCCTCCCAGAACTTCCGTTTCTTTCTTGGATTTTTGTCCTTCCGTTTTGTCCAGGAACATGTCATGCCCTCTATTAAGCTGAGATAGAGAGAGACTGAAACACTGATATTCCCACTTTAAGAGCCTTTCAGTCAACAGGAATGCTACCTACCTGGATATCCTGCATCTCTGCCACCATCTAGCTCCAAAGCCCCTGGTAAGTGAGCCTGGGCTGCCAAAGGATGGGCCCTATTGACTAGATATGCACTTCCTGAAAAGTGAAGAGGAATTACGAGTTATTAGGTTTTGGGCATCTGGTCTGAAAACAGAGAAGTGGCCCAGAAACCGTGGAAGGGAAAAGAAAATCTGAGAATACTAAAACACTTAGAAGGCAAAGAACTCTGTAACTTTGTCTGCTGTAACTCTCCCACCCGTCGGGCAAGAGCCTGCCTAAGTAGTAGGCATACGGCAGGCGATGGGGAAGTGTCTGAGAGTCAGTATCAGAAGGGAGTACGCTGTTAATAACACAAGCTCAGAGCCCTTAGGGATCATCAACAACCATCACGTCTTCCCCCCAACACACCTGCAGTCTGAAGGGCAGATCTGGCCTAGATTTGTCGATGTCATTTTGAACATCACTCTCAGATAATAATGTGCATCACAAAGTTTACCAGTACGGCAAATCTCCTCAGAAAAAATGTGGCTCCCATCCTCTGTTCGTCTCTCCGGGTTTCCAGTTTGACTTGGATATGGGCCTATCTGATAATTTATTAGCCTGCCAGGTCTTTAATACTTTTAAGATTTCTAGAGTATGTATGGTACCACAGAGGGTCATCCAGAGCCATCTCACCACATCTCTGGAGATGGAAGTCCATTAAATGTTCTTAAGCAGAGGAGTCACACAGCATCAGACATTTTGTTCTTTTTTTTAAAAGATGACTCTGACGGTTGTGTGTGTTGGGGGTGCAGAATCTGAAGAAGGGAGACCATTTAAGAGGCCACCGCAGTAGTCCCTGTGAGAAATGGTGTTCTCTTGGCCTGGCCTGGAGAGGTGGCAGTGGAGGGAGCCAGAAAAGAACCAATTCAGTAGGTGTTGTTGAGGTATCTGTACAGATGGCTGCTGGCAACCTGCCTCTGTGGGGGAGCTGAGCGGTGCTCCAACAGGTCCCTCCTACTGTCTCAGCCATGGAGCTGGTGGATCAAATGACTTCTAAAACCCTTCCCAACTCTATGCTTCTCAGATTCCATATGGAATAGCAACAACACGTGTGCAGCATTTCATAGGTATGACACATTTCCGCACACATGGTCTTCTTTGGTCCTCACAGCAACCCTGAGAGGTACATATTATTTCTCTTATTTTAAAAATTAGAAAATTCAAGCTCAGAGAGTTTAAATGATTAATTCAAATACTAATCAAAAGCAATGGATTTTGGGGTTCAAATGCAGGTCTTCTAACTCCAGAATCTGTCCATTTCTAATGGGACATGAGTAGATAACTCTTCTAAGCAAAAGTGCCAAGGAGACCACAAAGTTGAGATGTATAAAATCAATGCTGTTATTTTTATTTATTTATTTATTTTTGTGAGGAAGACCAGCCCTGAGCTAAAATCCATTGCTAATCTTCCTCTTTTTTTTTTTGCTGAGGAAGACTGGCCCTGGGCTAACATCCGTACCCATCTTCCTCTACTTTATACGGGATGCCGCCACGGCATGACTGATAAGCAGTGCGTCAGCAGGCGCCCGGAATCCGAACCGGCGAACCCCGGGGAGCCAAGTGGGAACTAAACCGCTGCGCCACTGGGCCGGCCCCCAATGCTGTTATTTTTAAATAAATAAACATTCCATGTTATTAAATTGATACAAGCAGTTACAACAAGAGCCCATATCTGAGTGCTTACTCTGCCAGGAACTGCTGGAGGCATCAAGTGTCTGATCACATCTGGTCCACACAAGAACCCAGAAGGGAAGGTGCCACGAGTATCTCCATATTACACATGGAGAAGCTGTAGCACAAAAGTTCACACAGACCTGTCAGCTGTGAAACTGGGATCAAAGCGCAGGCCACTCTGACCCCTGAGTCCACACTTGAAGCTTTGGGTTTAGATGTTCTCCCAAGAGAGAACATACACACATGTGCTATTATACATGTGGAAAGCTTCTGAAATTCCCTCTAGGGAGGGAGACTAGAAGGTAGAATGGAAGGGAGGGATACCAACTTTAATTGTCTGTCCTTTTGTATCACTTGAATTTTTTGCACTGTAGTGACCAAGACTGCCAGCTAGCTACCAACATCCATTCTCCCTACCTTAATTATAAAAATCCTGAGTTTTAGCTGGGCATGTGGGACCCCGACCAGAAATGATATTTCCCAGCCTCCCTTGTACCAGGTATGGCCATGTGACTAAGTTCTAGCCTGGAGAATGAGGGCAGAAAGGATATGTGCAAATTCTAGGCCATGTCCTTAAAAGGAATGGATAAAGGTTATCCTTGCCTTTTCCCACTTCTGGATCACTAGGATACAGACATGATGGTAGGAGCTGAAGCAGCCACCTTAGACCCAGAGACAGAAGCAATATATTGAGTATAAGAGAGCTGCCTTACTAACTCTGGGCAGCCTAATTCTGGATGGCCCTTCACCTGAGAGAAAAACAAACTTCTATTTTATTTAAACCACTATACTTACAGGTCTCTTTCTAACAAAAGTTTCTACCATACTGTAACAGACACATGCATATATTGCTTTTTTCAATGAAAAACTAGTTAATAAAAAAAAAATATCATGACATAGAGAACATAGCCTACAATTACATATCTGAGACAATTATTCAGTGGAGTGGTAGAAAATATTTAAAAACTAACTCTCCAGGAAAAAGAAAAGCCCTGGTTTGTAGCATTTTCCAATTTCCCAGGTGTGAATACCCCTCCAGGGCTGATTTCAAGCTACCAAGTGAGGTCACTGAGTGCAGAGTTGCAAAGAGACACACACAGTTGGCTCTTGAGAGTCGATATGAGGCGCCTCCAGCGCACCACTGCAATTATCCCTGTAACCTTCGGAGAAAACACTTTAAATACTAATTGCAACGAACTGTGGACATGCTCATATAGAACTCCCAGGAGCCTCTAGTATAGATGAATTAGAAAGATTTTTTTTAAAGGTGTTTCTTTACCTGTGAGACATTGCTCAGGTTAGAAAACCTTACAATGTATTAAAGATATTTAATTTCACTTATCAAACTGTGGGTTTGAACTCTATGTAAGTTTCCTACTTAGTATTATAATAGTAGTATAAAAAGATGAAAGATGAGATGTCACCTCATGCCCCTCAGAATGGCTATCACTAAAAAGAAAAATAACAAGCGTTGGAGAGGATGCGAAGAAAAGGGAACCGTCATACACTGCTGGTGGGAATGTAAATTGGTGCAGCCACTACGGAAAAGAGTATGGAGAGTCCTCAAATAATTAAGAATAGAAATGCCATATGACCCAGCTATTCTACTTCTGGGTTTTTGCCCAGAGAACACGAAAATACTAATTCGACAAAACATATGCACCCCTACATTCATTGCAGCATTATTCACAATAGCCAAGACTTGGAAACAACCCAAGTGTCCACCAATGGATGAACAGATAAAGAAGATGTGGTATATATATGCAATGGAATACTACTCAGCCATTAAAAAAGATGAAATCTTGCCATTTGCAATGACATGAATGGACCTTGAGGGTACTAGGCTAAGTGAAATAAGTCAGATGGAGAAAACCCATATGTGGAAGATAAAAACAACAACAAACAAACACATACATACAGAGATTAGATTGGTGGTTATCAGATGGGAAGGGGAGAGGGGGGAAGGCAAAAGGGGTAAAAGAGCACATGTGCACAGTGACAGTGACATGTGGTAATCAGTCTTTGGGTGGTGAACATGATGTAGTCTACACAGAAATTGATATACAATGATGTACACCTGAAATTTATATAATGTTATAAACCAATGTTACCTCACTAAAAAAATAAACTGTAGGGCTGGCTGGTGGTATAGAGGTTAAGTTTGCACGCTCTGCTTCATTGGCCCGGGGTTCGCCGGGTTGGATCCTCGGCAAGGACCTACGCATCGCTCATCAAGCCACGCTGAGGTGGTGTCCCACATAGAGCAACTAGAAGGATGTATGACTATGACATAGAACTATCTACTGGGGCTTCGGGAAGAAAAAAGACAAAAAGGAGGAAGATTGGCAACAGATGTTAGCTCAGGGCAATCTTCAAAAAAAAAGGCATTCTTTAAAATAAATAAATAAATAAACTGTAAAAAAAAAATCATGTGGGATCCACTGAAACAGAAAACATAGGGAAGACACTACAGTTTGCAAATAAGCCATTATTTTCAATCTCAAATAAATGCTACTTCCTTTAACAAATGATATTTTTGGAAATAAATTTGTATATGTCACCATCAAAAAAAAGATGAAAGCTAGAAATGATATTGGGAATGCACAGTCATTCAACAAACATTTATCATGCCCTCTAGAATGGCAGCTAAGAGAGAAATCAAATATGGCTCATGCCCTTGAAACATTGGCTTTAACATACAGTGTCTAAAAATGAAGCTCCATTAGGGGGTTGTTAAGATTTATGATGGTTATACCAAAGAACAGAATTTCTCTCCCTCCAAAAACACAAATTAAAAGGAAGTCTTCCTTATCAGTATTTTAATTCAATTTGACATAAATTAAATCCCCCTCATCACAGACAGTGCCGAGCTCTGTGAAGGGCATACTCCAGAGGAGGAAGTAGAGAGTGGGTACCTTTGGGAAGGGCTGACAACAGAGGAATCGCCACAATTAAGGCGTTTTTAAATCTGAAGGACAGTGAGATTACAATAACAAATGTCCGAAAATCGTGGGGCTTCAAAAGTTCAGTAACCTTTTCCCCGAGGAAATGGTGAAAACCCTATTGCTTCGGCAAGTCTCACAAGTTCCAAAGAGTCTGAATCCATAGACATTAGCTTGTCAAATTTCCACAAACCTTTTCCTCACAGACCAGTGTTAATACAAAAAATACGTCTATATAAAAACAGCTCAAGAAATGCTATATTCATGGTCTGAATTTTTTTTACTTAAAACAATCCTCTACACCTAGAGCTTGCTTTATGTATTACTCAAGTATTTTAATCCATGGCTCTGACAACAACGTCTGGTTAGGACAGCATTCAAACATCAACTGAGATCCACGTGGACAAATGTCCTTGGGGTCACTGTTGTCTTTGGTAGGATAGGAGCCACTTCTACTGTCTAGGAGTCCCCTGGAAAGGAAAATTGGATCCCAAACTGTCTCACTACCGGTGTCTGGTGTCATTGCAGGGGTCACCAGTGGCCCTGAGTAAGTCCAACTGGCAGATGGTTGCATAGCCTACGGGGCTGTCCTGGGCTTATCTTCCTGGCTGCAGCCTCCTAGCTCCCGCCCAGACTCCCATCGGTAGCTGTGGGGTGGTGTCCGAGCTGCCGGATTCCATCCCCAAGCAGAGACTATACACCACTGGTAACATCCAGCCAGTCAACAATGAGCTTCTAGGCAATTCTTTCAAGAGACTAGATGGACACCTGGAGCCAGACTTTATCAGACTCACCGAAGTTTGACCCTTACAAACAGTTCAATTTTCCAGAGGTTTCTGGCTTGCACGTGGTTGAAAGCTGGACTCTGCCAAGTTCTGAGTCCAGCTTTGAAATGTTTATCCTTCACCATCTGCTCCAGAACATGAGATGAGTAAGTGGCCAAAGCTCAGAGGCCGGGTGCGTGTGAGGCTGCCTGACACCCTAGTACCTGTCACATGACTGCACAGATGGCCCAGCCACGCTTCTGGGCTTTTAGCTCCTGACAGTCTCCATCATGGCTCCTCTGACAGACTGTGGCTTTGGGTGATATTGGGGGACTGTGTTTTCTTGTGCCTGTTGCCACCTGGAAAACACTACATATTTTGTGCCTATATAACACTGTTCTTCAGAGTTCCCTGGGGCTAACGTGCAATGACAATGATAAAACCAACTTGAAGTACAAATAGTTTACCTGAAGCCCAGTCAACAAAAAATTACTAGTGCCTTCTAAACACAAGGCAGTCTTCCGGGAAGTGTGACAAAGAAGCAAAACTGGGTACAAATACAAAGTAAAAAACACGGTCCTTGCTTTCATGCAGTTGAGGAGGCAAGATCTGAAACAAGCACTTCCTCTGTCTCTCCTCCTCTGTGAAGTCGGATCACCGCCCCCTACTCAGTCCACAGTATTTAGGTTAAACCACATTTGTGGGTCAACTATACAAAATTGCTGTTTTTCCAGTCAAAAAGGTAAAATGTCAGCCACTTCACTTGGTTCAGCCTGGTAACCAGTTCTCGCAAAGCACCTTGCCAGATCCTCTGCTATGGCCCTGTGTTCAGTCTGTCTCGTGAATAATCAGGTACTTACGTCATCTTTTCCTCTATTTGATTACAAAGCTCCTTGAGAGCTCTCCGGCTAAGTACTGTGCCTTACACATAGTAGGAGGACAAATGAATGAGGAAAAAAGTGTATGAGTGTGTGTGTGTGTATGTATGGCTCCAAGCAGTGTGCTGGTGCAGGGGGTGAAAGGCTGAATCAACAAGGTCCCTGCCCAGAATGAGGTTGGGTCTCAGTGAGATACACAGAGAAAAATTTCACACCATCAAGCAGAGTTCAGTAGTGATACTGTTGATACTTTGGGTCAGGTAATTCTTTGTTGCGGGGGTGGCTGTGCTGTGTGTTGTAGGATGCATAGGCAGCATCCCTGGCCTCTAACCATTAGATGCCACAGGTATACTCCCCCACACCCAGTCATGACAATCAAAAATGTTGTCAAATGTCCCCTAGGGAATAAAATCACCCCTGATTGAGAACCACTGCCATAGATGTGCTAAGGCAGCAGGATGCAGTGCAGTGGTTCAGAGAAACTTCCCGGAAAGGATGACACCTGGGGTAGGTCTTGAATGACGTGTAGGAACTAGCAAGGTGGAGCAAGCCAGAAGCCACTACACAAACAAAGACACAACAGCTTACCTGCACTTTACCTTGACGAGGCACAGGGGTGACCCACACCTAAGTGAAAGGCAGTATGCGAAAGTGAATTCAAACACACAAAAAAATCAGCCTACATGCTCTCTCTTAAAAAAGTAGATCCTGCCAAATCTTGGTTTCTGACATAACTTTCTTTCCATGGATTCCTCTGTTTTCAATAATGCTTGGCCCAAACATAGGACCTTGATGAATTTAGGGAGATCACTCAGAACAGTTTTAAAGCTCACGCAGAAACAACTTTAAGAGTTACAATAAACTATCTTCTTTTGGCAAGATACTTTACAGGGCTTTTTCCTTTCTACTTTTTTTTTTTTTTTGCATTGATTTTTTCAAAGTGCTTTAATGAGATGTTGAATACATACAAGAGAATATTTAACATGCAAGCACAGAGTTCCAATGAAGCATGTAACTTCCATGCATCCATAGACACAGAATATCACCTCCACCTTTGAAGACCTCTGTGTGCTCCTTCCTGATCCCATTCTCCTCTCTACCCCCAGGGAGAAAGATTTTTGTGTTCACATTTATTCATTCAACAAACATTTTACCAAACACCCCACTATGCTATGGGCCAGGCTCTGTGCTATAAAGTAGTGAACAAAACAAAACCCTCCCCTCCCTTCCTTAAAGCACTTTCACATCAGCCATTTCAAGTTGACACAATGTTCTCAGTATCCCAATGTCATACATGTAAACAACTAATAATTACTCTTTCCTCCACTGCCTTCACAGATGAGGAAGTGGGGCCTTAAACTGTTGACTTGTTCCAGGTCACATGGTTTCTAAGTGGCAGAACTGGAGCAAGAAGCCAAGTGACTGTCTCCCTCCCGTCCACCTCCTTCTGTTGCACCACAGCGCCTCTCCTCCTCTCCTGGCTTCGCCGGACAGCACGCCAAGGGTTCCACTGACTGCTGCCCAGTGCCAAGCTCTGCAGCTAAAGGGAGGCAACCGTGGAGCAGGGTGATGGGCCAGATTCAGAGATGCCTCCCAGCCCTGCTGGATTCAAGACACACCAGCCTGCATGTCTGGGTGGGGGAGGTCTCTGCAGTGAAAGTCCCCAGTGGGAGCACACTTGTCCCCAGGCTTTTGCGTTCATATCAAACCCCCATTTCAAAGTTGCACAGACCACACAAACAAAGCCATTTTTTCGCCTTTTTCATTTGATTGAAAAAAATGGTTTATTTGTGATTGGTTTACTGGTTACTTAAGTTGGATAAACTTGGGGGTCATTTATTTACGACTCAATTTCTGCTTCACTTGTTGGTATTCTTTGGTGAAGACCTTCCTGTAAACAGAAATACTGATGCCTGGGATGGCCCAGATGACAGTAGCACAGCTGTCAGAGGCTGCCCAAGGGTGAGGAATGGCTTCCATCTAGTGTAGCAACTCTGATCAATTGGTAGTAACTATCTGGTGTGTTGTCTTGAGAAGGCTCAAGGGCCATAATAGATTAGCAATCACAGGCTCTGGAAAATGGAACGGGGGCTCTTATGTCGCATATCAACCCTAATGTGGCCTGTGATAGGCCAAGATTAACCAAGCACCAACAAGGGACTCAGACCAAAAAGGCCCATGATGCCCAGTAGCTGGACCGTCTCTCAGCATGTGAATCACGTATTCTAAGAGAGGCAAAGATCTAGTTCCTGGTTCCTGACTCTTTCAAATGAAGACATAGCCTGATGAGAAAGTCCCACCTCCAGAACTGGATGTGACCTCTTGTGACATAATAAGAAATATACATTTGGGGGCCGCCCGGTGGCGCAGCGGTTTAGTCCGCGCTTGGCAGCCCGGGGTTCACGAGTTCGGATCCCGTGCGCCCGCCGACGCACTGCCTGTCAGTCATGCCGTGGCGGTGTCCCACATAAAGTAGAGAAAGATGAGCATGGATGTTAGCCCAGGGCCAGTCTTCCTCAGCAAAAAGGGGAGGAGTGGCAACAGATGTTAGCTCAGGGCTGGTCCTCCCCACAAAAAAAAAAAAAAAAAAGAAATATACATTTGGTCTCTGTCCCCAGTTCCTGACGCAGAGCTCCTAAAACCCTTATAATCTCCTAAAACCCTTATAATCTCCTAAGTCATAAAGGTGCTAGGACGTCTTTTGTTCTAAAACTTGGTCTTTGACCCTAGTTCCTGATACAGAGATCCTAAATCCCTAAGAATTTCCTGGGTGACAGGAGCATCTTTTGTCCTCATGAGGTGACTCTTGGTGGGCTTCTGGATAGCTTCAGAATGGGGTCATCAGAAAGACCAAGCCATGATTAGAAGCTTGGAACTTGCAGCCTCATCTCCCATCCTCCGGGGAGGGGAGAGGGGCTGGAGACGAGTTAATAATTGATCATGCCTACGTGATGAAGCCTCCATAAAAATCCCTACACTGCTGGGTTTGGAGAACTTCTGGGTTGGTGAACACATCCATGTGCTGGGAGGGTAGTGCCCCCCCCCCAATTCCATGGCGATGGAAGCTCCTGCACTAGGGACCCTTCCAGACTTTGCCCTATGTACCTCTTCATCTGACTGTTCATCTGCATCCTTTATTATCTCCTTTATAATAAACCAGTCAATGTAAGTGTTCCCTGAGTTCTGTGAGAAATTCTCAAACCTGAGGAGGGGGTCATGGGAACCCCTGATTTATAGCCAGTAGATCAGAAACACAGATGACAACCTGGGACTTGTGATTAGTTTTCAAGGTGGGGGGCAGTCTTGTGGGACTGGGCCCTTAACCTGTGAGGTCCGTGCTGACTCTGGGCGGTTAATATCAGAATTGCATTAAATTGTAAGACACCCAGTTGGTGTCTGCTGAGAATTGGAGAATTGCTTCATGTGGAAAAACCCATGGATCTACTGTCAGAAGTAGATCAGGAGTACTGTCAGGAGTAGAGGAAGACAGGAGTTTTCCTTTAGCTCTGCTTGGGTCATTAACTCATTCCACAAACATTTATTGCACATTCTTCTGTAGAAAAAGAGCCAGGTGCTCGACTGGACACTGGGGGTCTGCAGGTGACCAAACCAAAGACCCTGTCCTCAGGGTGCTTGCTCACTGTCTAGTGGGCAAGACAGACATCAAATCTACAGTATAGTGAGGGCTATGATAGGGGAAATGCAGGATCCTACCAGAGCTTGTTCACATGGGTGGTCAGAAAAGGATGGCTGCCCATGGCATTGGGGACAGAGAAAATTGTACAATGAACCAAGAATTCCTATCCTTCCCTGAAACATTTTGGTGGGGCTGTTTTGTGACCTGTTTTGTGACCCCACTGGACTCAGGGACCCTTCGCATTAAGGGGCAGAATAAGTACCCAGGGCCGCTACATATAGTCATGCAGGTTGTGGCCTGCACGAGGCACCCAGATTAAAGGGAAAAACAGGAGGAAGGAAAGGGTGATTTTTACTAATTCTGCCCCAAAGAGGCACATTTTTCTAATTTGCCCCAGGTGCTGTATTTGCTAGCAGAGAACCTGGGGGAATCATCTTTTTCAATTACCCTATAATCATGGAAGGTAGGACTGATTGGGTTATCTTTTAGCTGCTTTCATGATGTCTACATATCTTAATATCCTTTGGATCTAAATGGACCTTTAGACATCCCTTTGGATTAAATGGAAGGCTAATTGCCAAGTCTTGCTTTATTTCAGACGTGGGAAGTCTTTCTTGATTGGTCAGTCAGGGTTCATTCAGAGAAGCAGAAGCCCCTGTGAGTTCCAGTATAAAGGATTTATTATAGGAATTAGACGTGACTCAACTGTGGGAGGAGCTGGGGAGGTGAAGACCCAGGAGGGACTGGAGGCTCAGAGGAGCCACCAAGCAGTCAATTGAAGAAGCTAAGTAGACCCCATCACTGCCAAGGGACCACACAGAGAAGCCTATGGGGAGGTCTTCAGGGGGCTCTGCCTTGTGTGGGTCCCTCCTCCATGGATCTGCCATCAGGCATCTGAGGAAAGTCCTGGGGCTGCTGTTGGTTCTAGAGTCAGCAGTCAGGATGAGAAGCTGGATGTGGGGTGGAGGAATGTGAGGACAAGCTGGAACCTGGCACCTTGGTGCCCATCACGGCAGCTAACCCTGATGACCTTCCAAGAGTAATGGCCACCACTTCACTTTCCTCTTCCAGATCTGTGCAAATTCCTCCTTTGGCCAACTCTAACTCAGAACCATATGGAGAAGAGGATCTGGGAAAGGTAGTTCCATTTTAGCCAATTTGCCAGAGTGCCAGCCACTACG
This sequence comes from Tapirus indicus, assembly GCA_031878705.1. Lineage (NCBI taxonomy): Eukaryota > Metazoa > Chordata > Mammalia > Perissodactyla > Tapiridae > Tapirus > Tapirus indicus. The sequence continues at coordinate 35,402,574 of CM062935.1, forward strand.
CTTGAAGAAAAGGAGGTGGGTAAGGCAGTTCCAACCCGCTTTTATAAAGAAACAATTTAATCAATTTAATATATACCCCAGCTTTAATAAAGAAACAAGCCCTGCAAAAGTCCCTAGTGGAAAGCACCAGAGGTTCTGAGACTCATGTGTGTAGATGAATTACTTGGGGGAGCTATTGAAAAGTCCAATTCCCAAGCTTCATCTCTCAAGATTCAAAATGCAGTCTGAGCACCTGTTTTAACAAGCTCTATAGGTGACAGTGATGTGCATGAAAGCTCGAAAACCACTGTCCTCAACCTTACAAGCAAATAAACGGTTATTAATCAATTCAACTCAGATGGCCTGCTGTTGGAAACCCTAGATAAATAATCCGCCATTTAGGGACACTGGGATGGTGACCTAGATGCCAAGGCTACCCCAAATTCCCTCCTGAGGAGGGCTTGATGGGTCCTCCATCTCCCTGCCTGAACCCTTTCAAAAGCAGATTCGAGACCCACTCTGGAACTCTTCTCGAGGGAGCTAGGTGTGGTGGGACAGCAAGAGGAATCTCATGCTGATACTGCCACAGGGTTAATGGATTGGGAAAGCCAAAGGTATGCTCCACCCTGCAAACTGGGTCTACTGGTAACTCACACAATTGATTTATTTCATTCAGATGATCACCATTAAACAGTATGCATCTGGCACCCCAAAGTGCATGGGCATCCGTGCAGGGCACTACGTGAAGCAAGTGAAAATGATAGGTACCTGCCTTAGAGGTCAGGGATGACCAGACTTACAGACCTTCCCACGTTTCTTGTTTGCCTTGCGGCTGTCAGACCCTCCCACCCAGCACCACAGAAACTTTTCACCCAGCTGCCAAAGCTACTGGCAGTGCCAGCCTCTAGCTCCATGAGGAGGTAAGGCAGGCAACCTGAGAAGTCACAAAAGAGGATGGGGCAGGGCCTGGAGTGGCCCAGCTAAGGTGCAAGGCCAAGGTGCAGAGCTCCACAGGGTCAGGGTCAAGGTCAGCATGCATGCCTCCCTACCTCCCTCTTCCTACACCTGCCTTTTCTGCCTCTGCAAACAGAATCACAAAGGAACTGACCCACGTTAAAATGCCCTTCTCCCCTGTCTTCCCCTCCCGGTCTTGGTCAGTTTCAGCAGTACTGACTGAACACATGGGCGGCTGGGATCCTCCCACGTCAAGGTGCCCCGATCACCCAGGGAGCTTGTCAGCGGTGCGGATTCCTGAGTTCCACTCTGGGTGAACCTGACTCTACAGGTGGGACTGAGCAGCTGCATTTTAAACAGGTGCCACCAGGGATTCCCATGCAGATGCGTCAAGGGCAGGATTCTGGAAAACACTGTCCTAGGCAGAATGCTTGTGGATACTTTTCTCAGCATACATTTCCTGACAAAATTAAGTATCATAACATCTTTCACTTTACTTGGACTTTTAAAGCCCTGTCATAGAAGAGGTAGGGTTTTCTGTTTGTTGGTTTGGGCTTTGTAAAATATTTAAGAGTATCTATCCCCTGCCTCTTCTGACATATCCCTGTTTCTGGTACAACACATGGTGGCACTTAATAGACATTCATCCGGTGACCGAATGGCCAGCGCCAGCCTCAAAGTTCCGGAGATATGCCCTGGTGTGTTGTGCAGCTTTATAACTGAGTCTACGTCCAGAAAAGCAGGTGCTGGAATTAGGTGGGGCTGATCACAAAGGCCTCACTAATAATCCAGCCCAGTGGTTCCCACACTTGGTTGATTATCCAAACCACCTGAGGAGTGTTTGGACTGTATTGACTCCCAGGTCCTGCCCCAGAGGTACCAAATCAGGATCTTTAGGGACAGACTCAGGAGTCTGTATTTGAACTCCCTAGATGCAGCCTTCTCCAGGGATGGCCACAGCCCTCATACACACACCAGGCCAGGCCAGGAGCAGGGGCAGGCAGGGCACAGAAGGCAGCCTGCCCAGGCTCGAATCCACTGACTGGCTATATTTCATTCTGGTTTTTTAAATTATTTATTTATTAGTAATTAGATTATAGTATTAGCAATTAGATTGATAATTATTTAGCATTAATATATAATATTAGGTAAGTAATATTATTAGATTCTTGGATTAGTAATTAGATCATAGTGTTAATGATTAGATTATTAATACTTATTGGTCATTGGTGTATTAATTGGTATTGGTGTTTAATATATTAGATAATTAATATAATTATATTATTAATAGTTATTAGATTATTAATATATGCTGGAATGAATTTAATGGCATGCTTTTTCCTCCCAATTTTTTATTGTGGTAAAATACACATAACACAAAATTTAACATCTTAACCATTTTTAAGTGTGCAGTTCAGTGGCATCAAGGACATTGATATTGTACAGTCATCACCACCATCCATCTCCAGAACTCCTTGCATCTTGCCAAACTGAAACTCTGTACCCATTAAACAATGACTGCATTACCCCTTCCCCCAGCCCCTGGCAACCACCATTCTACTTTCTGTCTCTATGATTTTGACTAAACTAGTTACCTCATTGTCTTAGTCTGTTCAGGCTGCTATGACAAAAATATTGTAGACTGAATGGCTGAAACAACCAACCTTTATTTCTCACAATTCTGGAGGCTGGAAAATCCAAAATCATGATGCTGGCAGATTAGGTGCCTGGTGTGCACCCACTTCCTAGTTCATGGATTGCTGAGTTCTGCCGTGTCCCCACATGACAGAAGGGGTAAGGTAGCTTTCTAGGGTCTCTTTTATAAGGGCACTAATCCCATTCATGAAGGCTCCACCCTCATGACCTCATTACCTCCCAAAGGCTCCACCTCCTAATATCATCACCTTGGGGGTTAGGTTCTCAACATATGGATTTTGGGGGGACACAAACATTCAGTCTATAGCATTCATATAAGTAGAATCATACAGTATTTGTCTTTTTGCCACTGGCTTATTTTACTTACTGTAATGTCTTCAAGGTTCATCCATGACAAAGCATATATCAAAATTTTCTTCCTTTTTAAGACTACAATATCCCATTGTATATGTGTGTGTATATACCAATTTTGCTTATCCATTCATCTGTTGATGGACACTTGGGTTGCTTACACGTTTTAGCTACTATGAATAATGCTGCTGTGAACAAAGGTATTCAAATGTTTCTTTGAGATCCTGCTTTAGATTTTTTTGGATACATACCTACAAGTAGAATTACTGGACCATATGGTAAATGTTTTTTTAAATTTTTTGAGGAACCTCCATACTGTTTTCCACACCAGCCTGTGGAAAACTGTTTCCCACCTACGGTTCATAAGTGTTCCAATTTCTCCACATCCTCACCAACACTTGTTATTTTCTTTTCATTTTTGTTTTTTGCTTTAACTATAACTATCCTAATGGATGTGAGGGGGTATTTCATTGTGGTTTTGATTTGCATTTCCCTGATGATTTGTGACATTGAGCATCTTTTCAAGTGCTTATTGGCCATTCGTATATCTTCTTTGGAGAGAGAAGATATTCAAGTCCTTTGCCCATTTTTCAATCAAGTTTTTATTGTTGTTGAGTTTTGAGAGTTCATTATATATTCTGGACATTTATCCCTTATAAGATATATGACTTGCAAATATTTTCTCCCATTCTGTGGGTTGTTTTTTCCTTCTGTTGACAGTGTCCTTTGATGCACAGAAGTTTTTAATTTTCATGAAGCCCAATTTGTCTACTTTTTCTTTCGCTGCCTGTGCTGTTGGTGTCATATCCAAGAAATCATTGCCAAATTCAATGTGTGTGACTTGTTTTTAAACTTCTTTCTGTGTGTCTCAGTGATTTCCACTGTACAAAGAGAGGACACAGGTAGCTTGAATGAAACTAAGTGAGATAATCTTCACAAAGATGTAGCCCAGGGCCCAGTGCAGTAGCCTTTGGCTGTTATCACATGCTCCTTTCTAGCAACACACTCAGCTCTCCTTTTCTGGCCTCTACCAAAGCCAGAAGTAGCATCAAAGGGTTGGACGCCTATGGTGGAAGCTTCACTGATGATCAGAAGACTTTTGAGGTGAGTGGTGAACCCCAACTTCCATCTGGGACCCAAGAGCGGGGTTTAGAAACCTGATTTTAGGGTGGCGCTAGTCTTTCTGCTGTTTTCTCTCAAACACAGCCCTAACCCCTGCCCACTCTTCTCCTCTGGCTCCTTTCCGAGTCCTCTTCCAGCACCTCTGTTCTTCTCGCTCTGCACCCACAGCTGGGGTACCTGGGAAGTTTAGATGGGTCCCACAGGGGGAATGGGACACAGAGGTTTAGGAAGATCTGAAGCTGTGGGCCCATGGGGCAACCTCAGCAGGCCTCGATTCCCCTCACAGGGAGAGGAGGGCACCATCCTTCATGTTGCTCTTTCAGGCTGACTCCTTCCCAGGTAACCGACAAGGAAACAGCTGGGCAAAGGGAAGGCCCTGAACTCCCCAACAGGGAAGCATCCTTCAACTTAAAAAACAAGAAAACTACGAGATTACCTTCTCCCTTCTATTCGCTGTCCACCAGCCTCCTCCGTTTTGTCCAGGGAAATAAAATTCCCTAGAGGTTGATTCTTCCACTCTATCAAGCTTTTTATATTCCTAAAAGGGAAGAGTCAGCCAGATGGTGGCTACTGAAATTCAAGTGCCATCTCTTAGAGAATCTCTGCTTTAAGAAGAGGTCAGTTGTCAGGGTAGCCCGGTGGCGCAGCAGTTTAGTTCGCGCTTTGGCAGCCTGGGATTCGCGGGTTCGGATCCCGGGCGCCGGCCAACTCACTGCTTGTCAGCCATGCTGTGGCGGCGTCCCATATAAAGTAGAGGAAGATGGGCACAGATGTTAGCCCAGGGCCAGTCTTCCTCAGCAAAAAGACGAGGATTGGCAACGGATGTTAGCTCAGGGCTGGTCTTCCTCACAAAAAAAAAAAAAAGAGGTCAGTTGTCAAAATGAACTGATTCAGCAGCACAGCCCCTGGAGGATCAGCAGCCATAGGAAGGTTCAGGACCTGGAAGTGGATTAACAACCTTGTGACCTTTCTTTACTACATTCTTGTTAGTAGGGTTAGGCCCCTTTAACCAAACCAAAGAGTTTAGAGTTAGACGCAGTTGTCTGGGGGGGAAAAAAAACACCCTTTGTATTGGAGGATTATGCAAACACTTTTACAAGTGATTTATTGGCCTGTGTTTAACTTTTATTTAATTGGTCCTAATTTACTTTACTAATTGATGCTCAATTCCAGGATAATCTCTGGTTCTAGGTTTACAGCCTGCTGAAAAAGTGATTAAGATGTGTAAACACACAGCAGGAAGATTCTCACCACAGTTCAGGTGAAAAGGGGTTTCAAATATGTGAAGGGCATCCACACAGAAAAGGTATTCTACTTGTTTCGGGCAGGAACTCCACAATGGCAGAACCGGGATTAGTGCGATGGAAGCTACAGGAAGGAAGACACCCACTTGGCACGAGGAGAAACTTTTGAACAAATATAATTATTTTCAAATAAAAATAAAAACGAGGTGCCTCGGGAGATGGTGAGCATCTGAGCACTGGAAGTATTGAATTGGGGGGTGGAGGGGTCACCTGTCAGGATGCGGGGAGGGGTTTGAGCTGATTTCAGAGGAGGAATAACCCAGGTCTAGGATTCTGTGATGAATATTTGGGCTAGAAAGCTATACATAAGGAGTTATCTTCTGTCCAGGGCCAGGGAAATGCTTTTCAGACTGGAGTAAGGAGAAAGAATTTCTACATGTGAAGACAGGTACTTAACAAAATAGAGCATGCATGTGAACTTATTTATAAAATGGAGATGGTACTATGCCCGTGGGTCACAGGGTTGCTGTAAATGCTAAATGAGACAATAGGGAATGTGCTTGGAAGGAAACTTTGGCTCAATAAGTGTTAGAGATTACTATTAGTATTACCATGATGCATAAAAACTGGCTGGTCAGTTTCTTTCTGAGGATACAGTCATTAGATAGCTGCAGAAATGACTAGGAATCTATGAAAACTACCCATGGTAGAGAAGGGGGAAGTAGGTTTTTGAGTTTAGAAACTAAAACTTGGTAAATGTGCCCACTTCCCCAAGTACAGGAAATAGTAATGTTGTCTGTAATGTCATATTCGAGTACAAGTTATAGTGACTTGTGTTAACCAGCATACACTTTACAGTGTACATTTACCTCTTTTGTGTATATATGGGGACATACGGCATAAGCATTTATACGTACATTTTTAATTACTCGTGTTCATTTTCCAATTTCTTTTTTTTTTAATTTTTACTGATGTCTTAATAGTTTATAACATTGTGGGGTTTTAGTTGTACATTATTATTTGTCTGTCACCATATGAATGCATCCCTTCACCCCTTGTCCATTTTCTAATTTCTTGAAGTTAGGAAGTTGAGTAGTGAAAATGAAAATATTCTCTAATAAACTTATCATTTACAAAATTGGTCCCTATGAAAACATTACTTCTCAGCTAACACTCCTACCCCACTGATTAGGTCTATGTGAATCAGTCTCTTGCCATTTAAAAAATTTAGCAAATATAACATAGTAACACTGCAAAGCTTGCAAAAGATGCAGGATTTCATGAAGTTGACAAAAATAATATTGGAGAATTGCTTGCATCTCAAGTAAAGACATTGGCAAATAAAGATTTGGCATGTTTACACCAGTTTACAACTGAAGAACAGAGCTCTGAGAAAGATGGTGCCATATAAGCCCTTCAGAAGAAAATGATTTAAATATCAAAGTATAAAGAGAGGCTTTGGGAGAAATTGATAAACTCTTAAATATTTTGCCAAACCAAAAAAAACCGACAAAAAACCCTACTTCTACTATGATAGGGCTTTAAAAGTCCAAGTAAAGTGAAAGAAATTATGATACATAATTTTGTCAGGAAATGTATGCTGGGAAAAGTAACAACATATAATTCATTAAGAATTAATGCATATTTGCAATTATAACCTATATTTGTTAAACCTAAGAAAACATTTTAATATCATTTAGTTTCATTTTTCAATATGAAGTTCCAGTCAAACTTTCCCTCCACTGATTACAAAATCATGATTCTCCTTTTAAGTGGATTCATATTAAATGTGCTTGCCAGGTAGCAATTATCCTCAGATGTGGGAAGAGAAAGAGGGAGTGTGAGCAAGTACCAGTGACCTTTCTCTACAGTTGCCTAATTCTTTAGCTAAGTAGCAATGTAAGACAAACTGACCCACCATCCTCTCTTTAAAGTCCTGTGAAATGGAGAGAGAAAGACATTTTCTCTTACTAGAGAAGGTCCTAGAAAGTTACCCAGGTCTTTTACCAGACTTTTGCTGGAAGAGTTTGTGAAATGAGTTTGAAGTAGAGAGAAACATTCAAATCAGATACTTCAAGACACTTCAGAGTTCAAACCTCAACTTGACTTTCAACTGCCATTTGAATGGATTCTTAGAATTTCAGAGCTAAACCATTTCTAAAATGGTTTATTTTAGAAAATGGTCCCTGAAGGTCAAAATTGTGTTGCTTTTGGTCAGATACATTTGGAAGCAATTTCTTCATTTCATAGGTAAGAAAACTAAAAAGAAAGTTGTGGGTGACTTTCTCTAGACTGCACTGGCTATTAATGGCTTGGTTGGAGTCAAGACCCAAGTCTCCTGCATCTAGAGCTGTTGTTCTCAACCTTGGCTGCACACTGGCATCACCTGAGGAGCTTCAAAAACTACTGATGTTTGGGTCCCACCCCCAGAGATGCTGATCGATTTGGTCTCAGGTGTGGCTGAACTGGGGATTTTTAAGAGCTCACCAAGTGATTCTAACAGGCAACCAAGGTGAAACCAGGATTGGGATCCACTGATCTTTTCTAATTTTTGCTCTTGCAAAAGCACCTACATCACTTTCCAGTACAGTCCTTCATCCTATCCTTCCATTTTTCCACTCAATTAATCCTACTCCTTCTCTAGTTTAGCATATGTCAACACTTACTAAAGCCCAATGCCCTAAAAGATGGAGCTGTGTGACCTCAGGCAGCAGCCAGTGGACAGAGGGTGAGGGTGATGGAGGAAATGTAGAAAACCGCAGAGCACCGGGCATCTAGTCTGCCCAGTCTGCTCACACCAACAGATGGCAGATTTCAAAGCCAAATGTAGCGAGGAACCAATGCCACTCCAGCAGCAGCCATATACCCAAATTTAAGTTTAAATATTCTGCATATGCTTGGGTTTTGGATTCTCTCCTGGAGCAGCAGGCAGCAGAAGCTAACCACTCTGAGTCCTAGCAGACAGCAAATGACTTTTAGAGCTGAAAACTGCAGACTGCTGTGGTGACCGGAGCATGAAACCAGGCCCTGGACCAACCCGTTCACCACCTAACTGCTCTTCCCTCAGCTGTGAGAGGGTCTTTTCATTCCACTTGATTGGGTATGTAGAAATGAGTGTTGGATCCCTGTATGAGAAGGGCAGTGGTGAGAAGGCAAACTTAAAACTTAATCTTTCCTTTTGAGAAAAGTGATCAGTACAAGAAGAAGAGCCAGTTCCAGAAGGCCAAGCCCTGTTGTGCTGGGCTTCATGTCCACGTTGATCATAACTGTGAGTGAGTTCTCCACATAAGGAGCTGCAGCCCACTCCCCACCCTACTGCCAAGGCCGCCACCACCAGGCTTTTAGATCTCCCGAGAAGCTCTGCCCCCGCTTCCTGAAAAGTGCACCAATCAGGATGGGCCCGCTGGAATTCAAGCTGGGCTTGTGGATTCCCATGATGCTCTGTCACCTGGTGGACCTCAGGAGGTGGGTGCAGGCCACTGCTACCTATTCCCGCCATTCCAAAAATGGAAGTGCAGGCTTTCCCATAAACAACCAACCAGCCAGGTGTCCTACCCCACTGACCATGTGCATGCCAAATCTGACTGCACACAAAGTAGCTTCCATTTTTCTGAAAGATGAGAGGCTCCAAACATGAATACCCATTCTTCCTGCATGGGCTTTCACCTGCAAAGTTTCATGCGATTCTGCTTTCTATCCCAAACTGTGGGAATCCAAGAGTTCACTTTAACAATATCCAAACCCTTTTTTCAGTTTTATCCAATCATTTCTGGAGCACACATTCCACAGTTTCTTGAAGGAAAGGAAGACAGAGATGGTACTTGAATGCCTCAGGACACAAGAACTTGAGCAACACTCTCTTTGCCATCATAAATTAATTTTGTGGTCTATTCTAGGACCATAATACAAAGCACTACTGCCAATTACGTTTTGAATTAGATATGTAAGCTAGTTGGAGGCCAGCTCCAACCGTTTGGTAGAGGACCACAGGGAATCCGTTTCTCAAACATTATTAGAGACAGGCCTCTTATGTGATTAACTCTGGGAAAGTGGACACAGGGGCAAATAAGATTCTGGCCCTCCAAGAGTTTACAGTCTAATGGAGAACAGAGATTCTTGAATTATAGATGACTGTGCTGTGTAGTATGTACAAAGATGCACAATTAAGTCACTTCTTAAGGTTCTCTGTCAAATCAGTGGTGTCACCAAAGCTGGGGAAAACAAACCCCAATCTAACGTACCCTAACACATCCTTGGCTAAAGTTGTCCACGTTACGTTGTGGCCCAGCCTCTGTCTGCTAAGGACCAATTGAAGGTGAATGTACCAAGAAGCCAAGATGAAAAGAAGTTGACTGCAGCCAAAAAGATGTCAAAGAGAGGAAGTCCACGATCTGTCGTGAGGCAACAGTGAAGAAGATGGCGCCTGAAATGGGGAGTTAACTTTGGGTTAGGTCACGTAGGGCTGGGTTGTGAAGCCCTTTATACGTGTGATAGAGGAAAATTTTAGGGGGTTTTGTTTTGCTTTCATCCTTTTGTTTTTCACCCCAGGTGAAGAAATTTGAGTTAAAAACTCAGTTTATAAGCACTTCATCATTAATCTATGCAAAGTCCTCTTATTTTACTTTTTACCTCCAAACTGTAATTATATTCCCTTTGCCCCCATGGCACCCACTCTAATATGTTTAATATATCTTTAGATATGCATGCATACCTTCTTGCAAAAGGTATATTATTTTTATATGAATGTGTCTTTATAGAAATGATAACATGCTATAAATCTTGTTCTATTTCTTGTGTTTTTCCCTTAACACTAGGTTTTTTAAGATCCATCAATGTTGCTATACACATCTGGTTGACATTTTTTACTGCTACTTAGTTTTGGACAGTGCACATTTGCCATATTTTACTTATTCCTTTCTCTAATGATAAGCACCTAGGCTGCTTGCAACATCCAGCTACCCCAAGAAATCCCATGAACATCCTTATGGACCTGTCGGAGAATTTCCTTGGAATACATATTCCAGAGTTTTTCCCAGGTAATAAGGCACGTGTATGCTTAATCCCAACAACAACTGCCAGATTGCTTTCCTGAGTGGTGGTACCAGTTGGCACTCCCTCCAGCAGGACCCCAGAGTTCTATCTTCCACATTCTCAGCTGCACCATTATCTCCCTTCTGACATTGGCCATTCTTAAGACATTCTAAGACAGAAGCTTAGAGCAGATGCAGTAAATCATAGGGAGCTATCAAAGGCTCTTCACCTATGCGTGGCATGAGAAAGGAGATGCTTTAGAAGAATTGTGCAGGAATAAATGATCTGCCTTGCAAAACCACAAGATACAACATATACATATTCTCTGGGAAGTTGGGGGGATATTTAGCATTACAAGTGCAAAATATTTTCTACATATACTTCTTTTTTTTGTACAAATATCCCATTCAACATTTGCTCCCATTCCCCATGTTTGGTTAGTTTGTGCTGACCTGGCTTGAAACATGATTTGACTTGGCCATGACCAGGCTTCACCATGGCTGGTAGTGGTAGGCAGGGAAGGGGAGGTGGAGCTGTAAGACCAGAGTGTCCTGCTGAGCAGAAGCCTGGCCTCAATTGAAGAGCTGTGCTTCCTGCCCTATCTTCAGCTGTCATCCTCCTGTGTCACAGAGTTGGGTGGAATACTAAAGCGACAATAAGTAGTAACAATGAACATTTGTAGAGTACTTGCTACTCAAAGTGTGGTCCTCAGACCTGTAGCTGAGGCATCACCTCGGATGCTGCTCGTTAGAAATGCAGAATCTTGAGACCCGTCCCAGACCTACTTAATCAGAATCTGCCTTTAGCAAGATCCCCAAGGGATTGTATGCACATTAGAGTTTGAGAAGCACTGCTTTGGTCTTTGCCAAACATTTTCACATAGACTATCTTACTTAGACTCTTCCCAACACCCGTGATGTCCTTGGGTATAGTTTTATGTAACTCCCATGTTACAGTTGAGGAAACTGAGGCTGCGCAGGTTAAAGTGACTAGCCCGAGTACCAAAAGATTTCAGTGCAAACAGATTTTTCAGACTCTGCAATGGCCGCTCAGGGTCACACTTTAAGTCCCCTTCTCCCCATGTCCCATTTTCCCTCATTCCAAAAGGATAAAGCCAGGAAGAGCTCATTTCAGAGACAAACAAAAGTGGAGTAGAGGTGAAGCTCTCCCAGTCTTGTGGTCCTTAGGGATGCAAACGGCCTGCTGAGACCAAGAAGCACTCACTGCTACTCAGCCTCAAGTCTCCTCCTGCTTCATTGCAACTCTGAGTTTAGGAGGGGCAGCCCCATCTTCATTGAGTGTGAGGTGGGTGGAGATACTAGTGGGTCTCTCCCGTGAGTGAAATGTACCAGGTTCCATATTTCCTTCTTAAATGCAGGGTAAGCAGGGATGCTTAATCTGGGGTTCCCCAGACCCCCAAGGCATTTGTGGCTAGGATTCAGGAGTCTGCGAATTTAGCATTTCCTTCACCATAACTAAAGGTAACAAACCACAGTAGCATCAGCAGGACCTGTGACTTTGTCACTAATTGGAATCACAGATATCTCCATATCGAATTGCAACTGTTGCACATCTCGAAATCTTGTTTACGCTCATCACAACTTCAATATTATTCAGTTATCAGACCCACTCCAGATCTTACTGACTGTGTTCATAAAAGAGCACTATAATGCTAAGTTACAATTTTATATTTTGATAACTGTATATCAACCATAGTATCCTTTGACTCACGAATTTTGTTTATGAACTTAAAAACATTATTCTGAAAAGGAGCTCAATTAAAGGCTCAAATAAAAATAAAAGCCTCAAATAAAGGCTTAATTAAACTGTAAAATGTCAGATTTTGGAAACTTATCACATACCCCAGTCTGTTTTTGGTTCATTTGGGTCACCCCCTATAATTGTTTTCTGTTATCGGTAGCAACATAGAACTTAAAACCAAAAAGACCTACGCGCTTCTCTACAGGGGGGAAATGAAAGAATTCCTGAGAAGACTGCACTCCACTGAACAGCCAGGCATGCTGGGAGTGGGGGGCAGAAGAACCCCAAGGGAGAATATTTATGATCCTTGCCCTTATTCTAGAAGATCTTCTCAACATTCAGAAGATTTCAGTTAAAAATGCCACGCCACATGCTGGACAGACAGTTAACCTCAGCTTTCTCTGGTTACTTACGCTTCTGCAGGTTTGTGTTATAATCTTGATTATAATTCACAAAGAAGCTGGAAGATGTTTGGCCTTTGAAAAGGAACACCCTTCCTTTCATATCCATGACACTAGCCAAGATTACCAGGATTCGGAAGTCTGAACAGGTAAAAGTTAGTAACTGGGATGATCTGGAGAAAATAGAAGTTATACTTTTAAGTAAGCTGTAAGAACTCTCCCTTTATAATTATTGATGTGCAGAGAGATGTTCTTGATAGATTTAGTGAAAAAAATCAAGTTACAAAATAGCATATTTTATTATATAGAGAGAGGAGGAAGTGAGAGGGCAGGGCAGAGAAAAGGAGTCTGGAAAAATACATATCAAAATGTTAATAGTGGTTTTTTCTGGGCTGTGGGATTACAGGAGATTTTCATCTTTTATTCCTTTTTAAATTTTTTTTTCTTTTTTATGATCAGCATGTATTACTTAAAAAAAAGTAATAAGGCTATTTTCATTTTGTAAAAATCAAAATGTTAAACAACTATATTTTACTGCTGGTTGGAACCTTGCAGAGCTACTTAGCCACTTGACCAGCTTCACATCTCCTGGGGAAATTTTTAAAAAGAGCAGAATGGAGAATGGAAAAATTTAACTCTTTACCAAAAAAATCCTAATGTAAAGTATTATAACTTACCATGGACTTTATATAGTAGGTCAAATTAGGTTCCCACATTCTTTGTGAACCAGGCAACAACCGGTTCATGGCAGGCACTCCATCAAGGTGAACTCCCTTCCTTCCCGTTACATATTTATTTCCATCTCAGAGTGCTAGTAGAGTGCTTGAGGGGGTTGTACATTTTTCTTCCAAATTGAGATACTTCCCACTTTTCCAAGTTAAAAACAAAACAAAACATTTCTTCCTCCAATTTTCCTTCCTTTTCTCTACTTCAGTTTTTCTAGTCCTTCTTGGGGCTTCCTCCCAGCTGTTTTAGATTCTTTTTTAAAAAAATATTCTTATAAAATGAATACTTTGAAAACTGTGGCTGTCACTCCAGAGCTGATACAAACACACACCCACTGCTTCAGTTATCTCTTGCGCCACAGCAAACCACCCCCAAACCCAGGGACACTCCTGCAGACAGAAGTGGGGATAGGGGACTATCTGGTGGAGGGGAGGCAGGAAATGCCGCCTCGGTTGCTCTTGTCTTTATTGTTCATGATTCTGTGGATCAGGAACTTGAATAGGGCTCATCTCTGCTCCAGGCTGTGTCAGCTGGGCCTGCTTGACTGGGGCTGGAGGGTCCCAGCTGGCCCTGCTCACATGTCTGGCGGTTGGTTGGGGTGCCTTAGTCTCCACGTGGCCATTGTGCCTCCAAATGTTCTCTCATTATTCAGTAGTTTAGTCTAAACTCCTCTGCCTAGTGGCTGGTTTCCAGAAGGGTGAAAACGGAAACTTCAAAGGCTTCTTAAGACCTAGGCACGAAGTCCCACAGCACCACCCCAGATTTTATTGGTCAAAGTGAGTCATGCGGCCAGCCTCCAATCAAGGGTTGGGGAAACAGACTTCACCTCTTCATGCAGAAATGGCAAAGTCACACTAGAAAAGGTTATGTGGAATGGGAGGGGTTGTTGTGGCCACCTTTAGAAACAATCTACTCAACATAAAGAGTTCAAGATTAAAAAAAATTTTTAATGAGTTTTAAAACCATAGTAGTAGTAATAATAATAGTAATAATAATGAAAATAACGAATAATATTCACCAGAGGGGATAATTTTTTTTTCTAATCTGTCTGACACTTTCACTTTCTGAATCAGCCCTTGCTTGCCTCTCATCTCACTTTATGTCACATTAGACCAAGAAATCATAAATGTGGCATATATGAAAGATATCACTGTGTCACCCTTTGCCAGTATTTCACCATGTGGCAGTTCCCTTTGTCTCCTTCTCCTGTGCCTGTAATTCCCCAGGGCCCACCCTCAAGTCTGTTATCTTTTGTTTTTTACTCTTCATAGGGGATTTCATCCACTTGTCTGGTTTCAGTTGCCATCTACACCCTGATAGGTCCCAAATTTTAATCTCCAGCCCAGACTGTTCTCCCCTGGGCTCCAGACTGGAAAATCCAACTGCCTCCTGGGCATCTCTACTTGGATGTCCCACAGGTAATCTCATCTTTACATGTCCTAAATCAAAGTTGGCATTTCCTTCCTCTCCACCAAAACCTACCACCTCCCTATGGTCCCTTCCTTGGGCAATAGTGTCCTGTTTTCATCTTGTTTCATCCAGTGAATCAAGTCAGAAACCTGGCAGTCCTCCTCTACACCTCCTTCTTCTTCACGCTCACATCCAACGAATCGCCAAATCCTGCTGGTTCTTGCTGTCTTTCTTCCATTTTCTCCATGCCTGCCCCCATTTCCTTCATTTAGGCTGGCATCATCTTTGCTGCCTACGTTACTACGAAAGCCTTCTCGCTGGTGTTAGATGCCCACCCCTCTAGTCCATTCTCCACACTGGGCCAGAACGAGCTTTCTGTATCGTCATTCCTTGCTAAAACTTGTCAGTAGATCCCCATTGTCCTCAGGATAAAAGTTCCACTTTCACGTTCCTTAGCACGGCATGCAAAGGCCCCTTATGTTCGGGGCTGCTTCCCTTAACACCCTAAGCTTCTCATCCTACCTCTCACATCTGTGATCCAGACAGTCTGGAACATCCTGAATCCCCAACGGTCTCTGTACTGCCCACCTCCACCCTTCCTCTCCTCTAGCTCAGAGATCACCTGGGGGGAGCCTTCCCTGACGCCTTCCTCAGTCTTCCCAGGACACTCTGTGCACACCTTTTTCTGAGCATTTACCACACTCTATAGTAAAAGCTGGCTCACTTATTTACTTCTCCCACTATACTGGAAGCTCCTTCAACATACTTTTATTGGTTGTTCCTCGGTGTTCAGCTAGTGCCTGGCATATGGCGGGGCAATGAATGAATGGTGATGATACCCACTGACTGTAAGGAGAAAAGAGAAGATGGCTGGTGGGTAGAATGTGTTTTAATATCCATAACTGAACTGAGGGATCTTTACATGTCAGCTCCCCTCCCTCCTTCATTATCTGATAGACGGAGAAACTGGCACCATAAGCACGAGGGGTCAGCATCTATCTGAGATAACGCTCACGACCACCCAGGACTTTCTTTTACTCATGCCCAACATGACAGTTTTCCATGCCTGGGCCTACAAGGATGCAAGCTAAGGGAAAGGTATAGAAGGATCCATATTTCTGCCTAAGCATTTGTCCATATTCTGTTTGTAACCCCAACGGGTCTTCAGAGACAACCTACAATTTTATTTTCTCCATTAAAAAAATCTTGAGTGCCTAATATAGAACAGACACTAGACCAGAAAGATGACTACGACAAGGCCACCATCTTGAAGGAGCTCAGGTCTGGGTGGAGCGTGGGCAGGATTCAGTATTGTAAAATACTTCTTGCAATAAGATGTGATATGTGCTCCGCTCCCAGCACAGAGGCGTGGACAAAGAACTATGGGAGCAGAGGAGGACAATGAATTCATCTTGGAGTTATCAAGGAAGGCTTCAACAAGGTGGCAATGGAGCAAAAACAGAGAAAGGAGCCCTTCAAAGATAAAAATATACATTTCTTCCCAGACACCATGGCCTCCAATTGCACGTTATAGAAAATCTGTATTTCATACTGTGGCCTTTATAATTTCCTCAGTAGTCTGACTTGTCCTGCCTCACTCTCCAACCCTGCCCCTTCCCCCTGCCCTGCACCCTTTACACCTCCAGCCACACTGCATCATACCGGGCAAGCTCTTTCCTGCTGTAGGACTCTGCCATAGCTGTTCCCTCTGCTCAGGTGAGCTCTCCCTGCATCTGCCTATCCTCTCATTAGGTTTTCAGCTTAACAATCTCCTCCTCAAAGCAAGCTTCCCTTATCTCCCAAACCAAACCAGCTACCCACAATCACAGGCACAATCATATCACCCTATTGTAATTCTGTGCATTGTGGTCAACTTACTTAACCTTCATTTTATATTTATATAAATATATTTACATATATATAAAATCTACCTGTCTTTGTCTTCCCATCCAAGCTTTTTGAGAGCAGGGACCTGGCCTGTCTTGTTCATTGTTGTTGTCCCAGTGCCTAGAACACACAGTAGGTGCTCAACAAATATTTGCTGAACGGATTGGATAAATGAGAGGCACAATGTGGACTGCATGAGGACGTGGCTTAGAGACATGAAAATGCACCATCTGTTTGAGGAAGAGCAAGTCATTTGCCATGGCTGTGGGCAAGGGTACATCTGGGTGGGAGATGAGGGTGAGGGGGGACAGTAGTTGGGGGTAGACTGTATAGCTCTGAATGGAATGGTCTTCTATCTCTTATACAACAGGAACAAAGGATGATTTTTAAGTAGGGAGTGTCATGATTGGATCCAGACTCTGAAAAAGCCACTCTGGTTGCAGTGTGGAGAGTCTGGGCACCGGAAACCACCTGAGGTGGGGGTTGAGTGGGAGATTGCAGATTGTTTAATCCAATCGACAACAGACTGACCTACAGTAACATTTGAGGGATAGAAATGGAAAGTGAGGAAAGAGACATTTCTGAGGCAAAAACTGCTGGGACTTGGGAACCAACTGGATCCAGGGCTTTGAAGGACAAGTTAAGGGTGGATAAGAGTCAATGAGTTCATACGGGAAGGAGCAGAAACATCGATGTTAGTTTTGGGTATGTTGAGTCTGAAGTGCCTGAGGAACATCTTTCCCTGAATCTCTAGGAATTGTGCCACCACACACTGTTCCTCCTACCCCTTTTCTCTTTTCTTTCCTGTTTGAATCACTCCCACAAGCTATGAATGATCCCTGCTTCTCAGCGTGCTGCGGCACTATGCCAGCAGGCCCCACATTCCTGAGGAAGGGATTGGGTTCAGACCTGGAGGGCTGGCTGTGGCCTCCCAAGGGGGGCTGCTCCCTGACAGGAAGGAAGCCTGGCCTGCCGGCTGGGCACAGACAGGCGCTTCCTCTGCAGCAGCAGGTGCCTAGGGCCAGCTGCTCCAGCCTCTCAGGCTCAGATCAACAGGATGGGACAGCCCAGGCGGAAGGAAGCCTGTAGGGAGGGACACCCCTGCAGACAGAAGTGGGGGCATGGGCCCCAGGGGAGACAGGAAGAGCTGCCTGGGCCACTGAACTGGCACCTCTCCAGCGGATTCAGGAGAGGCAGTGACAGGAGGCCATTCAGTCTTCTTCCCCTCCCGCCATGGGCATCTCTCTGGTCATGGTCAATCGTAATATTATTACTACTGTTGTTGGTTAGCCTGAGCCTTAGTATACCAGAAAGAGCCATCAGAAGAAGTTCATAGATTTGGTAGTTTCTAAAATAAATTCCCTTTTTGTGCTCATTCTGTGGTTATTTGGAAAGAAAGACTATTTGAGAGGTGAGACAGCTGGCCGGAGGGGCACTGATTTTTGCCACGTGTCCAGCCTGTCCAAAAGAGAGAAAAATCTTCGATTTGCTTTAAATCCCGTTATCACTGCCCAACTCTCCAACAGCTGCTGTGAAAGGCACCAAATAGCCAAAAGGGGGCAAAAAGGGAGCCAAAACGGACCCATGGGCTCCCAACCAGGAGGCCCCAGTCCGCCTCGGACCGGCCCAAGGGGTCGGAGGCGAGGGTTGTAGGGAGTGGAAGGCAGGCGGTGCTTTGGAGAGGGCGGTTTCCTCTTTGACCTGGCGGGCGTTCCTGTAGCAACCCCAAACCCAGGCGTGCCCGGGCGGGCGCCAGGTGACCCTAGGAGCCCCTCCCCACCCCATCCCCACAAGCAGTTTTCAGGCAGGGCGTTTCCGGAGGCCTAGGCCTGCGGTGGGGGTGGGGTCTACCTTTGAAACAGCTTGTAGACTGCAATTTAAACTTCAACTACTTCGAGCTCAAAACTCGATTCCGCAGTCGAGCGTTGGCGCTAGAAAAGGATAAAAACGGGTCCACGACTCCCCATCACCCCATTGGTTCCGTTCTCGGGGCTTCCTGCAGTCCCCACACCGGTCTCTCTGCCCTGGAGGAAGGATGGGCGGGGCGGGCAGGGGCGGGCACCGCTGCCAGCGACACAGATAGGGAGGGCGAGCCCGCGCCGGCGGCCTGGGTGTGGACGGGGGGCGCAGGAGCAGGTGTCGGCTCAGTGACAGGGTTCACTTCCCTCCCCTGCCCGCCCCGATGCTCCCCACGGCTCAGCTAAGCAAAACCCAGCAAATGCTCGAGAAACGCAGCTCAGTCGGTCAGCGGGCTCTGCTTTCTCGCCAGACGCGCAAGAGAACGGCGCTTCCAAATGCAAATCTCTTGGCTCGGTCTGCTTGGCTTGCAGCCGCCGCCTCCCCCGCCCGGCTGCCCGGCGTCCCGCCCACCCCGCGGCATGCTGAGATGGGGCCCCGAGCGGAGGGGACGGGGCGGAGCGGGCATCCTTCCCCACCTCCAACGTGGGGCCGGCCCACCGCAGTACCCCGGCGCGGCGCGCCGCCGCCGCCGCCGCCGCGCTTCCCGGCTAGGCCCCCACCCGCGGCACCGCCCCCCAGGCCGGGGCTGGGGACTACAGGCAGGGGGTGGGTCAGGGGTGGGGGGATGTCACTGAGTCAGGTGGCGGCGGGAGTTCCCTCGGGCAGGACCGAGGGAACATGCTGCCGGAGATTGTGTACACGCTCCACTGACACAAGCTTCACGCTGCCGGGCAGCCGCTGATCACGCGTGGCCCCGTGAGCCCATTGGCCGGCGCCTCACACACCTTTGTTGCTGATTGGCCGGCCGCAGGCTCCGCCCCCGCCCCCGCCCGCGGCGCGGGGCAGGCGGAGCGGCTACCTGAATGGGGAGGGGGCAGACGGCGCGGAGCGCGGCGGCGGCGGGAGCGGCGTCGAGTATCTCCGGGCGTCCGTCGTGGCCAGGCAGCCAAGCACCCTAGCAGTCAGTCAGCTCGTCACTGGCGGCCAGGCAGCCAGCCATGCTCAACTTCGGCGCTTCTCTCCAGCAGGCTGCGGTAAGTCACCTGGGGATGCCCCTGTCCTTCCCTGCCCCGCCGCGTCTGTGGGGCCAGCGGGGCGCGAACCCGAGCCCTTGACATCAGTTTTGCGCCTGAAGACGGAGGCTGCAGCGGAGTCGTGGGGGAGGAAGGGGCTTCCTGCCTGCAGTCTGGGCATCGGTGAAGGCGTGTGTGTTGCGGAGGGGGTCAGGAGAGGCCGACTGGGATCTGAGGACTAAGGGAGCCGGGGTCTTGCTCAAGGTGTAATGAGGAGGGGAAGGGGCAGCTCCGCAGGGAGACCAGAGGCAGGTGACGGGGAGGATGACTGGAGGGGCGGGAAGAGTGAAGGGGGGGCTGCTGCCCTGGCAGCGAGGATAGGGGAAGGTGTGGAAGGGGAGGGGGGCACAAGAGGGCCACCCTGCACCTGGCGCCGGGGAGAGATGCCCCCGTCTGGATCAGGAATGCGACCCAGGGCGGGAGGGGGCTGCTGGCGAACATAAGAGGTGGGGTGTCCACAGGGGAGGAGAGGGGAACTAGGCTGCCCCTTTCGGGGGTCTGAACAGAAGCTTGCAGGACGGGGCTGGTTAGCAGACAGCCGGACGCTAGGGGAGGGGGCGCCCGGCGTGGGCGCTGGGGAATAGCACGCGGGCCGGGGCCTCCGAGGGGGGACGAGGAGTGCCCCGCAGACGTCGGCAGGGGACTCCCCATCCCCGGCGGGGGCAGGTGGCTGCCTTCTGAGGACCCCTGGGAGGGGGCAGGGAGCCGCCCCGGAGATGGGAGGGTGGCAAGAGGGCCCCAGCAGCGGGGCGGAGAAGGTGGGCGGGGGAGGCGGGGCCGCGAGACGCGGGGGCCGCGTGCCGAGGCGGGAGCCGCAGGCCGTGGGGCCGCGTGTCTGGAGTCGGGCCTGCGGGGGCTGCACGTCTGGGCACCGTGGAGACGCGCGGCGGGCGGGGGCCGGAGCGGTCGGTAGCCGCGGGGAGGGGGCGCCGCATCTGTGGGGAGAGCCGGGGTGGTCTGAGGTCCCGCGGGCGGCGTGGGCGGGAAGCGCCGCGGGCTAGACCGTGTCCCCGGGGGCCGCAGCCGGAGGAGGGCGGGGGCAGGGTTTCCGCGGGGATCCGGCTCCTCCTCTGGCAGCTGAGGCGGAGGCTGGGGGTGGGCTGGGAGCGGGTGCGCCCAGGGAGCTTCACGTCCCCGAGTGACCCAGCCCCGGCCTCTGCCAGGGGCGGGAGCGAGGCCCGGCCCCGCTGTCGGTTCCTAAGGGAACGGCGGCTCGCGGGGAGCTGGAAGGGGCGGGCGCTGCCGGAGCCTGCGCCCGCGGCCCCGCCCCTCCCGCGGCTCGGGCGCGCTCTGCTGCGCGGTTGGCGCCCGCGGCCCCTCCCCCGGGCGGCGCGAGGGCGGGGGCCGGCGGCTCAGGAAGTAGGTGAAAGGTGACGGCGCGGCAATTCCCAGTTCACGTTTCCTGCGCCGCCCCGAGCAGCCGCTGATCACGCTTTGTTCACATGCCTCGCCCCCTCCTCCCGCCCGCCCCCGCCCTTCGCGGCCCAGCCAATCCGGGCCCGGGCCGCCGGGCCGGCTGGCCAATGGCGGGGGCAGGGACGCGAGGACGTGCGCGCGGCGAGGAACGTTCCCAGTGACTCACCCGCCAGCCTCATTGAGGTTAGGGCGGCCCCATCCGTCTGTCCCCGCCAGCGAGGATCTCCCCCGCCGGCCGCCCCCGCCCCTCGTCTGCCCTCCCCCGCCCGCGCCTCCACCCGCGCTTCCCTTTCCTGCCTCGAGCCCCACTCCCTTTCCTCCCCTCCCTGCTTCTCTTCCTGCCCTTCCCAGCTCACACTGCCCTTCCCTGCTGCCTGCCTTTTCTCTTTTTTCTTTGCTTTGCTTTGGAATCTGCAGGAGGCTTTTACACGGACAGGCGCTGTCCATTGCAGCTTACATAAAGGTGTGCGCAATTATGCAATTGCATTGTGAACGATATTTCAAGAGCAATGGCTCGTTTTCTTACGATTTCAACACGGAAGGTTTGTGCATTTTTTTGAAACAAGCGTTGAGGATAATACTTTGTGATGTAAAGAATGCTTTTCGGTATTTTTACACAATCTCTACTTTGACCAAAAGAATAGGATCACATTAATGGAAAATGGGAGAGATGGTGGGTAGTACCATTTTTTTTTAAATCTCTTGTTCTTTTCTTTTCTTTTTTTTTTTTTGAGGAAGATTGGCCCTTCACTAACATCTGTTGCCTGTCTTCCTTTTTCTTTTTCCTCCCAAAAGCTCCGGTACATAGTTGTGTATCATAGTTGTGGAGTTGTTCTGTGTGGGACGCTGCCTCAGCATGGCGTGATGAGCAGTGAGTAGGTCCGCACCCAGGATCTGAACCAGGGCTGTCTAACGAGAGGGCTTGAACTTAACCGCTATGCTACCTGGCTGGGCCCCCCCCCATTTTTTTCAAAGTTTAGTTTAAGGAACTTTAATGTGAAGTATTAAACACTTGGTAGAAGGAGTTGTACAAATGAATATAAAGCATGTGCTGTTACTCTTCTCATCAAGCGGTTTTTTAAAAAAATTAAAATACATTCTGTTTTGACTATTGCAGGCTCCTTACAGAGTTTTTGCAGATTCCAAGCAGAATATTAAATTTTCGGATTATTCATTTTTTCGTGTTTCATTAGGTGCTCATAGTTGTGCATTGTGTTAAATAGATCCAATGAAAGGGAACGTGAAGGTGAAGTTGTTGAAACTTAACTACAATAAAGTTTTGGGATTTTTCCAGATATTTGACTTCTCTTCACCATACATAATCATTATCAAAAAATTTAGATTTCACGTAACTTACACTAATTTGAGAGAGAGACTGAAGATTCCTTATCCTGTTGATTTTATCCCAAAGTGCAAAGTGACTTTCCAAAGGTCAGACTCATATATCAACAGGCCAGATCTCTATCCACTACACTTTGCCTTTTTAAGAAAGTTTTGGCCTTTTTTTTTTTTTTTTTTTTTTCCTTGTTGGGAACTCACCTCAAAAGACCTCGTACCATACCTGTAGTACTGAAAAAAGATAACTTCTGCAGAGCCTTGCCTTAGTTATTTTGTCTGACTCCAGTTGCAGGTGGCTACTCTGGAAAGAATATAAAACTTTTTTTTCTTCTAAGCCAAGTGTTTCACTTTTCTGGGGTCACAAATGCATTGATACCTTTGGCCTTGGTCCCTTTACCCCCTTAATGGTAATCTGGTGCTCCTTTCTACCTTCCAAGGGTATCAGTGTTTAAGCCTAAGTGTGAGAGGAAAAATGAGAACGACTTGATCACCATTACCATCAGAGTAGGGATGAGAGAAAAATTATTTCAAATTTTAACTTCAGAAGTTGTGTAAATTGTAAAAAAGGAAAAAAGTTGTACATTGCTTTGCATGTTATTTGGATGACAAAAATATGCTTAATAAGCATTTAATCTTTTGTTTTTATAGGAGGAAAGAATGGAAATGATTTCTGAAAGATCAAAAGAGTGTGTGTATTCTTGGAAGAAAACTACAGAGAAAAGTGATTTTGAAGCTGTAGAAGCACTTATGTCCATGAGCTGCAGTTGGAAGTCTGATTTTAAGAAATACATTGAAAACAGACCTGTTACTCCAGTCTCTGATATGTCAGAAGAAGAGAATCTACTTCCGGGTACACCTGACTTTCATACGATCCCAGCATTTGTAAGTAGTATTTCTTTTAAGATGAATATAAATGATAGAGTTTCTTATAATTTACGTAATGAACTCTACTTTAAATTTCTCACACTGTTGCCTGTATATTTCTCTTCTCTGTAGTGTTTGACTCCACCTTACAGTCCTTCTGACTTTGAACCCTCTCAAGTGTCAAATCTGATGGCACCAGCGCCATCTACTGGACACTTCAAATCATTCTCAGATACTGCCAAGCCTCACATCGCTGCACCTTTCAAAGAGGAAGAGAAGAGCCCACTACCTGCCCCCAAACGCCCCAAGGCTCAGGCAACCAGTGTGATTCGTCATACGGCTGATGCCCAGCTGTGTAACCACCGATCCTGCCCAGTGAAAGCAGCCAGTATCCTCAACTCTCAGGACAATTCTTTCCGAAGAAGAACCCACCTAAATGTTGAGGCTGCAAGAAAAAACATACCTTGTGCAGCTGTGTCACCAAACAGATCTAAATGTGAGAGAAACACAGTGGCAGATGTTGATGAGAAACCAGGTGCTGCACTGTATGACTTTTCTGTGCCTTCCGCAGAGACGGTCATCTGTCGATCCCAGCCAGCCCCCATGTCCCCACAACAGAAGTCCGTGTTGGTCTCTCCACCTGCAGTATCAACAGGCGGAGTGCCACCTCTGCCGGTCATCTGTCAAATGGTTCCCCTCCCTGCAAACAACCCCGTTGTGACAACAGTCGTTCCCAGCACTCCACCCAGTCAGCCGCCAGCTGTCTGCCCACCTGTTGTGTTCATGGGCACTCAGGTACCCAAAGGTGCTGTCATGTTTGTCGTACCCCAGCCCATTGTTCAGAATGCAAAGCCTCCAGTGGTGAGCCCAAATGGCACCAGACTCTCTCCCATTGCCCCTGCTCCGGGGTTTTCCCCTTCAGCAGCAAAAGTCACTCCTCAGATTGACTCGTCGAGGATAAGAAGTCACATCTGTAACCACCCAGGATGTGGCAAGACATACTTTAAAAGTTCTCATCTGAAGGCCCACATGAGAACACATACAGGTACCACCCATTTCTTATTTATGTCTTAGAAATGTAGATGAAGATTTTTTGGCAATGATCACAAATATGAACCAGGCATGTTAAGGAAGAACTTGCTTATCAGCCAGTTCCGGTGGATGATTTTTACCAGTGGCAAGGTCCTCTAAAAGACTTCATCAAAGTGTTTTTAATAAAGTATCTTTAAAACCTCTTGTACCATAGTTGAGGTCAAAAAGCCTTTTAGTTTTTGGCTTTTATTAGGGGAAGATTTTTATAAATGACTAAAATTTGAAAATAGAGCGGATGCATATATAATACTCATTTAACAGCTTGTTAACTTAGCTTTTATTATTTTAAAACATATCTCAAGATATCTTAAAATGTGTATCTTTAGATATAATTAAATACATAATTTATAGTGACTTAATAAATGCATAGTAATGATCGAATTTCTTTGTTTCAGGAGAAAAGCCTTTTAGCTGTAGCTGGAAAGGTTGTGAAAGGAGGTTTGCCCGTTCTGATGAACTGTCCAGACATCGACGAACCCACACAGGTGAGAAGAAATTCGCCTGTCCCATGTGTGACCGGCGGTTCATGAGGAGTGACCATTTGACCAAGCATGCCCGGCGCCATCTGTCAGCCAAGAAGCTACCAAACTGGCAGATGGAAGTAAGCAAGTTAAACGACATTGCCCTACCTCCAACCCCTGCTCCCACGCAGTGACAGATTAGAAGGTGAAGAAGGAGAATTAACTTTGGTCACAGCCCGGAGCCAGTGGTGATATAAAAATGCTTCCACTGCAAGTCTGTGGCTCTCCAGTGCCGGCTGGAAGCAGAGGCCTCACAGCCTGGGGAGAAAGGCCCAGCCTGGGTTAGATAAGAAGT
This sequence comes from Tapirus indicus, assembly GCA_031878705.1. Lineage (NCBI taxonomy): Eukaryota > Metazoa > Chordata > Mammalia > Perissodactyla > Tapiridae > Tapirus > Tapirus indicus. The sequence continues at coordinate 35,427,654 of CM062935.1, forward strand.
GCTGCGGCCACAGGCAGGTCACAGGGTGGCAGGATTCATTTCTTATCACATAAGAGATGAGAAAGCTTTTGTTCCTTTAAATACTTTTTTGAAGGTTTCAGATGAGGTCAACACAGGTAGCACAGATTTTGAATTTGTGTGCACATTTTGTTACTTTACTTTCGCCATTTATACTTGAGACCAACTCTTCAATGTGATTCTTCTAAAGCACTGGTTTCAAGAGTATAGAGACTGGAAATAAACATTACGGTACAGGGATGGAGATATAAAATCGATTTGTATTATTACGAATATTGTCATCTTTTCCTTGAGTTATCTTGTTTACTCTTCCTAGTCTTTCCAGTCAACTTTGTGGATGTAGTTGTTAAATATATCTAGAACTAGCATTGTTACACTATTGCTGACATTTTGAATTGAGCAGCTGTATATTGCTAAAGAGGGCCCAAAGAATTGGAATCCTCATTAATTTAATTGCTTTGAAGTGTAGCTACAATTTTTTTGCTTTTTTGTTTTGAAAGTTTAACAGATGACTATATCTAGGCATTTTATTATGCTTTGAACTTTAGTTTGCCTGCAGTTTCTTATGTAGATTTGAAAATTGTATACCAATGTGTTTTCTATAGACTCTAAGATACACTGCACTTTGTTTAGAAAAAAATTTGAAGATGAAAATATATATTGTAAAGAAGGGATATCAAGAATTTTAGATAACTCCTTGAAAAAGATGGCTTATGTCATCAGCAAAGTACCCTTCCGTTATAAGGATATAATGTGTGCTCTATTGAATTAGAAAGTTAAGTGACCATTATTCACAAATGGACAAATGTTGTCCTGTTAATTTATAGGAGTTTTGGGGGGGGATGTGGAACTAGGTGGGTAGAAAAATGATTAGAATGTTCGCTTTTGTTAACAGTATTTCTGTTATATTCTGTTGTATAGTGGATGATATACACAGTGGTAAAACAAAAGTAAATTGTTTAAAATATATAGTGAAAAATGTCACTATATCTTCCCGTTTAACATTTTTCTGTATATTGGGTGTAGATTTCTGACATCAAAACTTGGACCCTTGGAAAACAGAAAAGAGTTTTCTTTTAATAAAAAAAAAAATCCTTGTGATTTACAATTTGCACAATATTTCTTTTATTGTACTTTATATCTTGTTTACAATAAAGAATTTCCTTTGCTATACATCATTGATTGATTGCATTTTTTGAAAACCACTTTCACTCTAACCTTGACAATGATCACTTATGATCCAAGGACTTAGTGTCTGAATTTCTCTATGGGCCTCATTTATATTTAGAACTGTAGGAGTATATCTTTAACATATGAATCAGTTTAGAGGATACAAAGTGAGGCCAGCTATCTATATATTCATCAAGATAGGTGTGCAAGCCTGCCTGTGCTAAGAAACCAATACATTTTAATTTTTAAACGTTCTTGTACACTTTGATTATTTGGAGTTGACATACAGCTCTGGCTCTCAGCAAAACCTTAAGTAGCATAAAGTTAAAGGAAACACCACAGTGAATAATTACAAGCAATGAGACTGCTGTGGCAAATGAAAAGAAGCCTGACCTATTAAATAGAGAGTAAATTGGTCACCTCTAGAAGTTAGGTTAACTCAGACCATTAAGTGATGCTTTAAATGCAATAAACGTACTGGTACTTAAGCTGCAGGAAAGGTAATCCACCTCTGAAGATAAACACTTGCTAGTCACTTGTCAGTAGAAAGAACTAGGAGCTGTAAATGCCACTTAGTATATTGAGTATAATTTTGGAGATTTCTATTTTAGTTTGCTCTGAAATCCCCTTGTGGTCATGAGGGAACATGTTCCACGGTGCCCAACTCAACTGTTGATCTAGAGTCTGGCTCACTGTTGGACAGCCGCGGGAAGGGGGGATGTATTCACTTGGCAGCAGTTGTAGGACAGGCATCTTGAGTCATTTGTGCACCTGTTGCTATTTCTTGGAAACTTACCACCGCCTAAGTATGACACAGCAGCTGGGGAGGGGCCTTGCCTGTCTGCAGCTTCTGTGCTGGGAACCTGGGCCATCCTCCCTCCCCTAGAGTTGCTCCTGATGGCAGGTCTTCAGAAGTGGGGATAGAGGAAGGTGGCTGACCCGATGCCCAGTTCCTTGTAATGACATGGCCAATGAAACATGCCACGCATTGCTCTGTTATTCCCAGTCCTAGTTGGAATCTGAGACTTTTCCTTAGGAATCCAGCAAGTCATTGGAATAGATCATTATATTTGAGTTGAATGTTCATGCAGGCTCTGAGCTTGATGTGAAAGTGACCCAAAATGAAGTATATTTGTAGCATGTTATGATAATGTGGTGTTAGTGTAGCTTTAGCACCTCAATTTTTGTTGTTGCTGCTCTGACTTATGTATTAAGTTGGATTATAGGAAATTGCTGGTATTCAGCTTTTTTTCAACAGTTAATTCTTTTTAGATAATTTTATATTTAGAGAAAGTTGCAAAGACAGAGTTCCCATTTACCCTTCATCCAGCCTGCGCTTATAACATCTTACATAGTCGTAGAACGTTTATCAAAACTAAGAAATTAACCTTGGTACGATACTATTAACTAACGTGTAGAATTTATTTGGCTTTCACTAGTTTTTCTACAAATGTCTTTTTTTTCTATTACAGGACTTAATCCAGGATCTCAAATTGCATTTAGTTATATCTCTGCTGTTTCCCCCAATCTGTGGTCATTCTTGTCTTCTCTTGTCTCTTGTGAACAGTACTTGTCAGTTACTTTGTAGAACACCCCTCAGTTGGGGTTTGTCTGTTTTTTAATTAGATTAAGTTATGTGTTAATTGGGAAGATACCACAGAGTGACAATGTCCTCAGTGCATCATACAAGGAATATGTGATGTCTGTGTTACTGCTGATGTTGACCTTGATCACTTAGCTAAGTGATGTCTGCTGGAATTTTCCACTGTAAACTATTTTTATAATTATTAACTATTTGGAGGGAGTTACTTGAAGACTATGCAAATAACCTATTTCTGCTTCAACTTTTGGCCACTCAGAAACCTTAAGTGGATCTTGCCTGAAGCAATTATTACTGTGATATGCCAATGGTGATTTCCTATTTCCTTCATTATTTATTAACTGGAATTCTGGAAGAAAGAGTTGTTGCTTCTCCTCCATTTATTTGTGTATTTATTTATTTATGTCAGTATGGACTTATGGATATTTGTGTCATTCTTTGAATTATAATACAATACTATATTTATTTTGTGACTCAGTTGTTCCAACTTTGGTCCTTGTTAGCTCTTTCAATATTCAACCGTTTTTGATTGACTAATATGGAAATTTCATATGGTTCAGCCTATCATTTATTGCTGGAATGAGAGTTGTTTGGTATTAGTAATTTGACTTTTTGAAAGTTTTCTCTACCCACATTGCTACCACCCCGTCTAATCCACCATCTCTCGCTTGAACAACTGCCCCTAACTGGTCTCCCTGCCTCTACTCTCGTCTCCCTACATCCAGTCTCCTCACCACTGAGTCTTTTGAAAATATAAATCTGACCATGTCACTTCCCTGTTTAAAACCCTTCAAAAACTTCCCAGTGCTCTCAGGATAAAGTCCAGATTTCTTAACATGGTCTAGAGCAGGGTTATCTTATGGAAATAGAATGTGAGCCACGTATGTAATTAGATTTCTAGTAGCCACATCAGAAAAGTAAAAAAAGAAAAAAATTAATTTTGATATTTTTATTAACCCAATATATCCAAAATGTTACCATTTCAACATGTAATCAATATAAAATTGTGAATGAGGTATATTACATCTTTTTCGTGCTAATCTTCGAAATCCAGTGTGTATTATATGCTTACAGCACATCTCAATTGGGACTAGCCACATTTCAAGTGCTCAGTAGCCACATGTGGCTAGTGGCTGCAGTGGTGTACTGAGCAGATCTAGAAGACCCTGCACCATTAGGCTTCTGCCAACCTTCCACACCACTTCCCACCTTATTCTCTACATTGTGTTCTAGCTCCAAGCCTTCACATATGCTATTTCTTCTGCCGGGAATGTTTCCCTGCCCTTTTGCCTTGACATTTCTGCTATCATAATAACCATTACCCTTTACTGAAATTGCTTAATGTCTGTCTTTTTCCCTTGACTGTAAAACTCCGCCAGGACAAGGGCCCTGCAGGTCTTGCTCACTGCTGTATCAGCAGCATCTAGCACAATGCCTGACACACAGCAGGGGCTCACTGAATTTCGTCAAACTGAAAATTGAACCAGGAGGAAGTCTGTGCATTCAAGGGAGGGAGAACAATCAGGAAGTTGTTACATGACATGCAGGGCACGGACAAAGGCAATGAAAACCTAAAGACTGCCTTTTTCTTTTTGGGGGGAAAGATTGGCCCTGAGCTAACATCTGTTGCCAATCTTGCTCCTTTTTTTCCCCTTTTTTCTCCCCAAAACCCCAGTAGATAGTTGTATGTCATAGCTGTACATCCTTCTAGTTGCTCTATGTGGGACGCTGCCTCAGCATGGCTTGATGAGTGGCAAGTAGGTCTATGCCCAGGATCCGAACCAGTGAACCCCGGGCCACCAAAGCAGAGCACACGGACTTAACCGCTATGCCACTGGGCTGGCCCCCAAGACTGCCGTTTTCTTATTCCCATCAATTTCTGCTAGTGCTGGAAGGACCATTTACTACACCTTCCAAACTCGTAGAGAGTCTCATGGCATTTAGGTTCTCTTAATTGCATTTTTAACCAGGTAGGGAAGAAATCGGATCAAGATGGACATACACAAAGCTCACCAAGGCCCGCCCTCCATGTAAATCTAATCCCTCAACCTGGAATGGCTGAGAATGAGGCAGGAACATAAAGGAGGACTGTCATCAAAGGCATTGGGTGGTCAGTGAAGACTTGGATCTTTTAGCAGATGACATCAAGGGACACCTTAAGGGAAGCCTTTCTTCTAGAGATGTCCCACTGATTTTGTTCTGGTACCTTAACCCAGTCCTGGCATTTTTCTGACCTGCTTAAGACCAGCTTGAGAAATGACTTAGAGTTTGTTCTCAAATAGAACTGCCTCTAGTTTTCCCCACAGGTAGCTGTGCCCTGGAGAAGGTGTCAGGGAAAGAGCACTGATCAAATTAAGAGAACTGGGGTATTAGGGTTTTCCAGAGAAAGAGAACCATTGGAAAGAGAGACAGAGATTTATTATGAGGAATTGGTTCATGCAATTATAGAGGCTAAGTCCCAACATCAACAGTGGGCAAGCTGGAGACCCAGGAGAGCCAAAGATATAGTTCCAGTTCAAATGCTGACAGGCTCAAGACTCAGGAAGAGCTGATGTTTCAGTTTGAGTCTGAAAGCAGGAAAATACTGATGTCCCAGCTCAAAGGCAGTCGAGTAGAAGGAGTTTTCCCTTATTCAGCCTTTTTGTTCTATTCAGGCCTTCAACTGATTGGATGAGGCCCACCCACATTAGCAAGGGCAATCTGCTTTATTCAGTCTGCCAATTCAAATGTTAATCTCATCCAGAAACACCCTCACAGATACACCCAGAATAATGTTTGACTAAATATCTGGGTACCTTGTGGCCCTGTCAAGTTGACACACAAAATTAACCATCCCACCTGGATTCTAGTTCTGGTTATGCTGATAACTAGTTTATTCCTTGGGAAATCATTCTGTCTCAGCACCCACTTTTAAGAGTGGGGCTAAACGCACCTGCCTTATTCAGCTCATAGAGCTACTAGCAAGCTCAAATAAGGTTATGTACACAAAAGCTCTTGTTGGAACTGTTATAGCACCCATGTCTGGGAACATATGTATGGCAGTATATGGATTAGAATGCCCACCTAGGATGGCCACCTATTCTGGAAAAGGAAAGCCACTTAGAGCTGGGGTGATTAGAGAATTTTGATATCCAGGGTTCCCACACTTCTACGTACCTATCTAATTATTTGGGTGACCCATATACAGTAACTGTCATTACAGTGAGGCCAGTCTAATGGGAAGGAAAGCACAAAACATAAAGCCATGGCCATTTGCTGAGCATCGCTAAAGCGTGGACACTTGTCATTTGATTATACAGTACAAATTTGGGCAGAGTTACCATAGAAGCATCCAATATATGAGCTGAGTTTACAGAGTCAGTTTGCAGAGTCCCCTTTGTCCTCCTTGTAATGACCCCAGTTGAGCGAATTTTCCAAGGCTGAGCTTAGTTAATTCATGATAAAGTGCCCAATATCAGATGCTTTATACAGCAGGGGCTAAAAATGCTCTACAGAGCTCTAGGAGTCAGAATCCCAGGGGAACAAGGGTCAGCATGAGGGATAAAAACATCTTTCCTCGAGGAAATTATCAGGCCACACCTATGCTGAGTCTGCCCAGATAATGTGGCCTCCTCATATTGACAGACAGAGAATTCCAAAGAAGCATAACTCTCTTATCTTCAGCTTATTGGAAGGAAGGAATAAGTTTAATGGGGCCACGTAAGTGAGGTCTGTTGTTTTGAGCTTCCCATACCAGTTGGCATCCTAATATTGACAGCGACTTAGAAATTCATGGCTTTTTACTCAATGGATGTCAACAATCCCAGTCTGACCCTGATTGACCAGCTTGGCAGTGGGATGCTAAAAGTGTGGAAGTACCCCAAAATATAAGAAGGTGATATCTGATCTTTTTTTGATTTTCTTGAAATAATTTAACTTTTAGTTCTAAGCTTAGCCACTGGTCAGTGGAGGCACAGTCTTGGTTTGGTAAAATCTCTACGACATGCTGGGGAGAAAGAGAGAAGTTAAGACACATCATGAAGTGACAAAGGGATGACCCAGGGGTAGCCTTTGGTAGAAGCAATTTTCTATTTCTCTGATTAGATTATCTGGACCTTGAATATCAGTTTCTAAAAGGTGCCCTTTTAGTTTGCACAGTCTCTTTGAACAGATGGATACAAGCATTGAGTGTTTATTACCACTGGACAAAGCAAAACAGTGTGCCCTTGTGAAGGGAAACTCCTCCTGGGGTCATGGCGCCTGTGCACTGGTATCAGCTCTGAACTGACTGTAATGGTGAGCTAAGCAATTTGACTGTTGCATGGCTTTGTTTCATTATCTATAAAATGGGAATTATAATGCTATCTGACCTGCTTCCCAAGACAGAATTAGATTTGAAAACCGTGAAAAAATAAGCAAACAAATGCTAAGAGGGCTCCCCCAGTACCAGTGGTGAGTACTGCACTGTCACAACTCCAATCAATCATGAAGACAGAACAGGACCCTCGAGGTGGCACTGATGTCAGTTAGAAATAGTCATGATGTGGTCCCCATTAGAAGGGAAAGTCAAACTCCAAATGTTCACAAAAATGTTCATAGTTCTGGAGGCTAGAAGTCCAAGATCAAGGTGTCAGCAGGGTTGATTTCTTCTGTGGCCTCTGTGTTGGCTTGTGGATGGCTGTCTTCTCCCTGTGTCTTCACACGGTCTTCCCTCTATGTCTGTCTGTGTCCTAATCTCCTCTTCTTTTAAGGACACCAGTCATGTTGGATTAGGGCCCACTCCAATGACCTCATTTTACCTTAATTTACTCTTTAAAGACCCTATTTCCAAGTACAGTCACATTCTGAGGTGCTGGGGATTAGGACTTCAACATATGAATTTTGAGGGGACACAATTCAGCCCATAGCATTGGTCAACGTATGTACGTATGGTACAACATATTGCTCTGTTGTACACCAACAGCAGTATTTTCTAAACTGGCCTTAAGTTCCTATTTCTAGTACCTGGTAAATTTCCTTTGAGAACTAAGTACCCCAACCCCCTACCCCATGTCACACAGTGACATCGTGCTCAGTGCAATGTGTAATTCCCAGCCATAAGGGAGATATATTTTTCAATTATGCATTCAGGTGTTTCTTAGTCACGGAATACTCTTTATCTTCAACAAGGTTTTCCTTCATTACATACTTACAAACGTTATTTTTGACAATCTCTTTTTTCTCTTGATTATCTCAAAAGATAAGCTTGTCCTGCCTCAGACATAAACCAGATTCAGAATCCTCTCCCTGATCCCAAAAATATCGTGAATGGAATAGATATCATGACGTTCTTTTATTATCCATGTTTGGATTTGTTCAATTTGATTTTTCTAAAGGATTATATATTCTCTTCCCAAATTTAAATATTTAGTTCAACCAGGAAAATTCAGTGAAGGCTGCAGTCAGCCTTGCTGGTTGCAGATGTAACCTGGCCGTGATGCCTCTGATGTTATTTATCACGTGCATTCTATTCGTTGTCAGTCTGGTTCTAATAACAATGATTCTCAAACAGAAAGGGAGCCTGGGTCCCCTTCCCCGTAGAGGTAATAATGCTGAGTTTATCAAATATTTCAGGCTCTGCTTTTCAGACACATGCTAGCGTTACACTTCTCCCTTGTGGCTGGATGGGCTCATGCATTCAGGTCTGGTCAACGGGTTGTGAATGGAAATGGTGTGTCATTTCCCTCTACTATGGTGACCAGCAGTATTCCAACCTTAGCTCTGGAATGAGTATGGCAAAGAGCATGAGTGAAAACTAAACCTTTGTAGTTTTCAGACATTGTGATTTGGGGGACTATTTGTTACCCTGCAGCATAACCCTGATTTATAAATGTATACTGACTGATACAATCCCTTTTGTTCCATGAGCAATCCCTTTGCTCCAAGTGAATTTATTCACCTCCTTCTGGGGATCACTTTTGTATATCTTGAGGTATTGGGGGGGATGACTTTAAAGAACAAAAAGGCCTGTTACACATCTTACCTCACCACAATGGGTGCCTTATACTTGCATACTAAGAGGGGCAGGTCTCGGGTCATGGATCCTGAACAAAGAAGTTCTGCTGCAAGGTGTCTGGTAGTGCCTACCTAGTTTACGTAGACAGAGAAGCAAGCTGCCTTTGTCCTCCCCCTTCACACACCACCATCGCCCTGGTTGAGCTGGTAGAGACAAAGCAAATGTTATCAACCACTGTTTCAATAGTTGGGATGATGCTGTCCCAGATAATCATGAGATCTTCTGAAATTAATGCCTTAATTTTGAGATTCACAAGTATTTAATGGGGATAATCCACTCCTTCCACCTGAAGCATCTTATGTAGGGAGGAAGACTGGAGGGTGGAATCCTCTGGGAGGAGCCAAAGGAAGCAGGGGAGGGTGAGCAGGTGTCTCCCAGTATTTTGTACTTAGCAGCTCTAAGGAGTAGGAAAGAAAGAGCATGGGGCTGACAACTGCTGCCTGCTGCCTGCTGCCTGGTTTTGGTGGTGAGGATATCAGAATTGCTAAGTGAGTAAAGAGCTATGTCCTTCCCTAAATGTTTTAGGAAGGCAGTGAGTTATGGTGGTTAACAACACCAGCTCTGCGGGCCGGCCCAGTGGCGTAGCAGTTAAGTTCGTGCGCTCTGCTTCAGCAGCCTCAGGTTCGCAGGTTCGGATCCCGGGCACGGACTGACACACGGCATGTCAAGCCATGCTGTGACGGCGTCCCATATAAAATAGAGGAAGATGGGCTCGGATGTTAGCCCAGGGCCCGTCTTCCTCAGCAAAAAGAGGAGGATTTGCAATGGAGGTTAGTGCAGGGCTGGTCTTCCTCACCCCCCACACCCCCCCAAAAAAACCACCAGCTCTGGACTGTTGGCTTTCCAATCCTAGTTGCACCACTGTGTAATTTAGGGCAAGCTAGGATCAAGGATGAGGATGAAATTAATTAGCATATATACAGGACTAGGAATGCCTGGCACATAGTGAGCACGTCATTTCCGAGTTTTTGAGAACAATGATGCCTGCATTTCAAGTGTCCCAGCCACAAGGTGCCTGTCTGGGTATAAGATTGACCTATTTGGGATCTCTGCCTTGAGGGATCTAAAAGGAGGTTCTAATGGAGGACTTTTTAGGCACAGTTTTTGGAATGACACAGGTGCTGTTTCATCATGAAAATTCCGGGATTAGGCAAGACAGCTGGGTCTCTGACTGCCCGTACTTGCGCTAACGCTGGAGCTGCAGGCCGGCTTTGTCTCCCCAGGCCTGTTGTTCCGGTGAAGAGGTATTTAACCTTCTTGTCTGAATCTGGATGTTTTACAGATTGTTTGGTTTTGTTTTCAGGCTTTCTTTGGCAGCTGTGTAGTCAACCCTTTTCAACAGGACTAAGTGTGGCTGTGCTCAAACACCCCGCCTCTCTTGGCCAGAGTGCAGTCACCCCGGGGGGGGCCTCAGCCACCAGTCACTGTGGGAGAGATGGAGCAGGAACTTGGCCCTGGCCCTGGCTCCTCTGTTCTGGTTTGGCTGGCTTAACACTGAATCTGCCCGGTGGCCACCTTTGGGACAGGGATAACAGGGAGGAACCTCTTCAGGTCAGGCTGGTCCTAGGAGGCTCAGCCCAGCCCCAGGCTAGATGCCCAAGGGATCCCAGGACAACTGAAAGATCAGGGTAAGCCTTAAGGCACCAGTTCCGCTCTCCTCTGCTTGGAAAGTTGAAATCGAACTGTTGTCGCCCTGGGTTCAAATCCTGGCATCCCCACTTATCTAATCTCGGGCATGTTGTTTAACTTCTCTGAGCCACATTTTTCTCACGTGTAGAATGGACATGATATTAATACTTACCTCAAACCAATTTGTTTTAAGGATGGGCAGATATAATGTGTTTGACACAGGTGCTGGAGAAATGTTACCTAGTGATGTTATCTTAACTCCCACCTCCCTCCCCATGTGAAAGCATCCTGTCAGTGCTTGTTTCTGCTCACATTACTTCTCTTGTCTAGAAATATCTCTTTCCCTCCACTGTACACGTACAAATCTTGTTCACCATTAATGTCCACTTCAGGGCAGGAAAGGGGAAGGGCCCATCCTGGAACCATTTGGAAGGAGTTTGTATCAGTTTGCTAGGGCTGTGGTAACAAACTACCACAGACTGGGGGCTAAAACAACAGAAATGTATTGTCTCACAGTTCTGGAGGGTAGAAGTCTGAGATCTATTGGCAGGGTTGGTTCCTTCTGGGAGCTGTGAGGGAGAATCTGTTCTGTGCCTCTCCCCTGGCTTCTGGTGGTTTGCCGGCAATCTTTGGTGTTCCTGGGTTGTGGAAGCATCACCCCATCTCTGCCTCCATCTTCACATCTCCCTGTATGCAGGTCTCTGTGTCCAAATTTCCCCCTTATATAAAGATATCAATTATACTGGATTAGGGCCTACCCCAATGACTTCATTTTAACCAATGATACCTGCAACAATCCTATTTCCAAATAAGGTCACATTCACAGGTACTGGGGGTTAGAAGATATGAATTGGGGGGGGAGGGGTGGCACAATTCAACCCATAATCAGGTCCAATGACTAAACACTGGAGTCGTCCTCAGGATTCCTGTACCAGCCTCTGGGCACCAGGGACCTGCTCTGCTTTCCCCTCTTGCACCCCATCCCACCCCTCTATCCCTGCTCATTCTGGTCTGACTGCTGGCTGGGACTCGGGTCTCCCCTTCCCTCCTTCTTTGCTGTCCCCGAACACAGACTCATGGAACAGGCTTTCCATGCAACTGACTAGGAGAGACAGATGGGTGCTAGCAAATCAGGAAAGACCTGAGCCCATGGAGCAGCCAGGGATCCCCAAAGAAGGACGCTGGATCCCTGGATTCCTGATGTCCAGGCTCTCTTCCCTGGGGAGGAGGTAATATACAGGATGGGTAGGGTGGGTGGGAGTTGGCCACCCAGAAAACCACACTTTCCTCCAACCGTGAGATTCTTTTGGAAGGGCTATCACTGAGTAGTGCCTGGAGAAACTCAAGGGTGGGTTTGGAAGCATTTAACTGTTTTTCCAAGTTTTTTTATGTTAAGGAAACACACCCAGCAACCACCCTGAAGCTAACCAAGCCTCCCTACAAGATTTTTAATGCAAAAAATCTCTTCAGGAGGAGATTAAGCCTCATTACCATAATCTGCAGTGTACCTGCCTCTGCTTTTGAATATTCATTCCCCAACTGAAATAAAAGTTCCTGCTTCCCTTTGTTGGGGACGCCATGACTTTGGAAATGTTTCCTCGTGGTCTCCTATTTGCTGCAAATACACTTTACTTTGTAAGACAACTTCCACTGGTGTAGAGTCTTATTTAACTCACCAGGAGGCAAGCCCACTCGGTATCAGAGTGAGTCCAGGGTCTGAAACCCAATGTCTACAGGAAGAGTTGGGTGGATCCTATAAAAGAACCAAGCCCACATGTAGGAAATGAGCAGAGATGCCAAGGTGCCAATGTTGCCATGTCGGAAGGCAATTTTGCAGAATAAATAGTCTGATTTTTCAGAGAAACTGGAAATCTAGATTTTTTTTACATTTTTTTTTATTGTGGTAAAATACATATAACAAAATTTTACCATTTTAAATATACAATCCAGTGGTATTAAGTACATTCACGGTGTTATGTGACCATCATCATTATCCATGGAAATCTAGATTTTTATATCAAATGTCCTGATTTTTAACTTTGGCATCTAATTCATATAAAAATAAACACTTTATGTTGGCTGGTGGCCACTTTGGGACTTCACGGACCACTAAGTGATTATTTGTTACTTCGTTGGGATGGTGAAGGTCACATGAATGCTGGGCAAGGCAGGCCCCAAGCACTGGAGCTCTGAGGCCTGGGGCTAATGGGCCAAGGCTCCTGGGGCAGAGCCTTGCAGAGGGGGGAGGGCCCTCAGAGGAGCTGGGCCCTCCAGGAGCAGCTGCGAAGTTCCTGGGCTAGCACTCAGCACAGGCTTCATGTAGAAGGTTCATCCATTTTTGTCTGAACCAAGTAAGCACCGAGGTTTCCCTGTGCAGAGTGAAGGAAGGGAGTCCCTAAAAGGATTGACTTTGGGCTTGAATGGATTTAATTTGGTTCATAAAACGTGACCTTTCTCACATTCCTGGAGTCTGGGGCAGTTTGTAGCAGTAATTGGTGAGATCTGTTTACAGGTTTTCACACTCTTGGTCCCTGATCCACGGCTCCTTACTCCCCCACACCCCTCCTGCTCCCGAGGTGGTCCCTGGTGGCCGTTTGAACCCCTGTCCTCCGTGTCTATTTCCAAGAATGGGGCTCATCAAAATCGCCTTCTCCTTTTGCCCTGCCTGGAGAAAAGATCCTGAAGACTCATGCCCCTGAGGCCCGGGCTGCATCAGGAGCGGGAAGTCGAGGTGTGGGGCATTGCTGGCAGACACTAACTCCAAAGGTCCAGTCCAGGCAGCAGCGGAGAGTGTCCCTCCCAGAAGGTCTCGGAGGGCTGAGAGGGAATCCAGCGTCACAATTAAGGCAGACAAGATGTACGAACAAGAACTGCAGAGGAGGCAGCAGAAGGTTGGAATAAAGGTGAACGGAGGCTCAGGGAGGAGGCCAGAGGAAGGATGGAATTTGAGAAGCTCTGGGTTTCTGTCCAGTGGATTCTTGTCCCCACTTGGCCCATTCTGACCCCTTCACCAGTAGGACATGGGCATATTGGATGCCACACCTTCTCCGGATGCTTGGGTGGAGCCCCACCCTTCCCAGAAAGCTTTCTCAGGAGTCTCTGCCCTCCCTGCCAGTCTTTCACTGTCCTGAATGTCCATTGTCCTCAGCTCCTCAGCCTCTGACTAAATCCTCTCCTGACCTGTTGTCATCTTGACCCATGACCTGTTGTCATCTTCTCTGGGTGGGAACTCTTACCTTCTCTGGGCAGGGACAGTGTCTGACAGTTTTTGTTTCACTCCCTGAGCAGAGCTTTGAGCTGGACCTACTTGGGACTGACTCAAATCCACTGAGTTAGCCAGGACTCTCCCTCGATTTTCCTACTTGAACTGAGGGATTTATGGTTGGCACAAATGACCCTCCAGGACTTCTCTGGACCACACACTTCCAAGAACATTCTCAGACCAGACAAGAAAAGGAAGAGAAGGAAAGAAAAGAGACAAGAAAAAAGGAAAAACCTGGATTCCAGGGAAACCTCACTGCCCTGAAATCTCCGCCATGTTAGCTGGTAGGCAGAGCCGCCTGCTGACTGTGCCTCCAGCTGGCATCTTTGCCCAAAGGCGTGTCCTACACGCATAGAGCACAAACTGAGGATGATGTGACGTGTGGCTGAACTAACCTTTTTTCTGACATCGGACGTGGCACTTCTAATCCTTGCTCTAAGTGACCTCTGTTTTCATTGGCTGATTCTCATGCAGTGGGAAGCTGCGTCCAGCCTGCTGTCTGGGGAGCCCATTGGAAACTCATCATCCACATAATGTCTTGCTTTTAGGGTCTGGAGGGGTCTGAAATATGTTACGTGATGAGCATTAATACTGAATTTTGCTTTCATTCAGCTACACAAATGTTTATTGTGGTCTTACTCTGCACAGGCACTGCTCCCAGGGTTAGTGTTCTAAAATACAGATCTTAAAAGTCACTGCTGAGAGTCACCCCATTATCTACAGAGTGGGGTCCAAACTTCTCTTGGCATTCAGGGGACTTCACAATCCAACCTCGGCCTCCTATTCCAGCATTTTCCACTATTCCTCCCAGGAACTACAGATGCCAGGGGCGGTGTCAGACAGATCACATTGCTGCTGTCAAGGACCTCAGAGCTGGACTGGACAGAGGCCTTGTCGCGCCTCCAGAGATCAGGTTTATGTGGCCAAGCTCCCCTAGAAAGAGCCACTTATGCTGAGCTCGGTGACAAGAGTGGAGGCAGCTCGAATATTCTAGCTCCATGCCCATCCTCCTTGGCTTCAGTCTTCCTTTCCTGCCTTTCTCAAAAATAGCCAGCCCTTCCTCCCTGCCCTCCCAGCCGGCTTCTGCTGCTTTCTCCCACAGCAGGCACAGTGTCCCCTCATGGAGGGGAGGAGAGGATGCCTGTCAGTGACATCTTGTGTGTTTCCACCCAGGAAGGGCAGAGGTGGGGCACTAGTCCTGGGCTGTCACGTCCTTCCCAACCCAGCCACCACTCATTCCTTCCTGTTGCAGGCCTCTGCTGCTACAACCGGCAAGGTTTCGCTGGGGTGAGAGAGACAGTTGCTAGTGGGGACACTCGCAAGATGGTGGCTGAGGGCAGGCTAGGCCCCTGGCCCCCAGTTTTGTTTTTTGGTGGGGGAGGGTTTGATTCTCAGCTTCCCAGTTCTGACAACAGGACTTTTTCAGTGTATTCATAGAGGGTCAGTCTCTTGGAGACAGACTAGAATTATAAATTCCACGAGACTGCTGTGCAAACCAGACTGCCAGTTTATTGCTTTACAGTAGGGGGGATTTATAAGGTAACTTTGGCCGCTGTAACAGATAAATCCAGAGAACAGAAGTTTACTACAGTTAAACATGGCTTCTGCCCCACAGGTGTTCCCGCCCCCTCTGAGCAGCCATTAGGGAATTCAGGCTCATTCCATCTTGTAGCTCCCTTGGCCTCAGCAAGATCACCCCAGGGATTGTCTCCATGCCAGCCAGCCATGGGGGGCAGGGGGCAGGAAGAGCAGGGAAGATTGTGCACAGGAAGGGTTTAGGGCCCATCTTAGTGCCTAGGGCTGCCGTAACAAATCACCACAACCTGGGTGGCTTAGAACAACAGAAATTTATTCTCTCACAGTTCTGGAGGGCAGCAGTCCAAAATCAATATGTCAGCAGAGTTGATTCCTTCTGGAGGCTCTGAGGGAGAATCCTCTTTTGCCTCTTCCTGCTGGTGGCTGCTGGCAATCCTTAGCAATCCTTGACTTGTAGATGCATCACTCCAATCTCTGCCTCTCTGTTCACGTGGCCTTCTCCCCCCAGTGTCTCTCTTCTCCTTTGCCGCCTCTTATAAGGACACTTGTCGTTGGATTTAGGGCCCACTCTTACCCAGGATGATCTCATCTCGAGATCCTTACCTTTGTTACATCTGCAGACTCTTCTTCCAAATAGGGTCACTGTGACATAATGAGAAATACATCTTTGGTCTCTGTGCCAAGTTCCTGATGCAGAGCTCCCAAAATCCTTATAGTCTCCTGAGTGATTGGGGTGCTGGGAGCATCTTTTGTTCTAACATTTGATCTTTGACCCCGGTTCCTGGCACAGAGCTCCTAAATCCCTAGGAATTTCCTGAGTGATGGAGGTGACAGTTTGTTCTAATGAGGTGACTCTTGGTGGGCTCCTGGATAGCTTCAGGATGGGGTCACCAGAAAGATCAAGCCATGATTAGAAGCTTGAAACTTTCAGCTCCACCTCCCGTCCTCCAGGGAGGGGAGAGGGGCTGGAGATGGAGTTAATAATCAATCATGCCTATGTGATGGAGCCTCCATAAACATCCCTGAACTATGGGACTCCGAGAGCTTCAGATGGGCAAATGCATCCATGTGTTGGGAGAGTGGTGCACCCCAACTCCATGGGGGCAGAAGGTGGTTCCTGCCCTAGGGACCCTTCCAGATCTCACCTTATGTACCTCTTCATCTGGCTGTTCATCTGTATCCTTTATTATCTCCTTTATAATAAACCAGTAAATTTGTTTCCTTGAGTTCTGTGAGGCATTCTAGCAAATTCTCAAACCTGAGGAAGGGCTTGTGGGAACCCCTGATTTATAGCTGGTTGATCAGAAGTATAAACGGCAACTTGGGACTTGCATTTGCATCTGAAGTGGAGTCCAGTCTTGTGGGACTAAGCCTTTAACCTGTGTGGTCCGTGCTAACTCCAAGTAGTGTCAGAATTGAATTAATTTTAGGATGCCCAGTTGGTGTCTGCTGAGAATTGAAGAATTGCTTGGTGTAGGAAAATCCTCCTCACCTTTGGTGTCAGAAGTATTCTATGGGTATAGAAAAATAGTTTTTCTTTTAGTCACATTCTGAGGTTCTGGTGGGCATGAATTTTGGAAGGGACGCTATGCATTCCATTACAGAGGCTACCTGGTTATGGTGCACCTCTTATGCCCACTTCCCATAGGCCAGAAATTACTCACATGGCCACACCTCATTACAAGAGACACTGGAAAATGTAATCTAGCTGTGCCCAGGAGGATGAGGAAACCAGTGAGGGGAACAGCTGACAGTTTCTGCCAAATGGTGGCAGGTCCTTGTCCAGGACCAGGAAGCTCAGGCTTCCAGGGGGAGGAACGACTCTCCCTTAGGCAGAACCGGATACATACTGACAACATCTCTTACCTGGTCCTCCTTGTCTGTGGCAAACACTGGCCCATCTGCCATCAGACATTTTCTCTTAGATACATAAATTTCAAGGTCTGTTCCACACGCTAATCTGTGCTAATATGGCTTGTTTCACCACTTGTCCTTCAGGTGAAATCCTTCAAGCCCCAAATCCTATAACACTGGGTCCATTGTGAATCCTTCTCCACCCTTCTAGGCAATCTCTCCCTCCTCTAGTTTATATCTGTTATCAGGGGGAAATATGTATTCCTCATTGTGGAATGCAGAATGTTCTTCCTTCCATAGGACAGTATTTCCACGGACTATAAGCTCCTGCTAATCTCCCTCTAGTACCTTACTCCCTGGAAGGAGGTGAGACCTGTCAGGTTGATTTTGGAAGGTGGAACCCAGGCTCTTCCTCTTTGCTTTTTCTTGGATGTTAGTTTCCAACAAGGAGCACAATTTATGTTCTGCTCCTCCAGCTGAGTGGGCAAGGCTGCCTGTAGATATAAGCCAGATTTTCCAATATCAGCTTAATAAAGGTGATATCTTTGACCCCAAATGCCTTAATCCTTTGTCATTTTTCTCGTTTGGTTTAGCACTCAGGCTGAGAAGAGAGGTGCTGTTGACTGAGACTTGACAAGTCCCCAACACTTCTGTTCTAGTCTTTTTAACTTCATACCATAGTTACTTGAAGACATATTTATTTTTGAGTGCCTTGCACAGTGCCTGACACATAGTAGGTGTTCACGTTTGTTGAATGAATAAGTGAAATCCGGGAAAACAATATACATGCAAAGAAATACCTCTAAAAACCACAGGGAGCTGCAAAAATAGGACATCAAGAATTCCTAGTTTTCTGGAACATAGTTTAGCAATATTTGTCAAGAGCCTGGGAAATGTTCACACTCTTAATTGGGAATTCCACTTCTAGGAATTTAACCTACAGAAATTGATAGATATGTTTAAAGAGTTCTGTCCAAGGATGTTGGCCACAACATTATTTAAAATGGCAAATGTTAAAACAACCTAAATATGTTTTATCAGTCAGGGTTCTTTGTTACAAGCAACAAAAACTAAGTCTGGCTATTTTAAGCAAAAGGAAAAAAAAGGAATTTATTAAAGAATAGTGGGTAGCTCACAGAATCTCCAGAAAAACCAGGGAGTCAGGCTTGGAGGAAGCCAAAGACGACACTCAGAATCAAGCCTCAGTGTGTCTAATGAAGACACCCCCAGGCACGAACACTACAGCTGATGCTGTCAGCACCACAGCTGCTGCATGACGGAGTTCTGGAATCTTCTGGAACCTGACGGAGCTGCCACCCCTGCCCCACCCTCACCCAACTAGAGGCCTTGAGATCCCTGCTTCTTCACATTCCAGCTTCTGATTCCAAGCTGGGGCAAAGTTGTCTCACTGGCAAAGCCTAAAGCATGTGCCTACACTCCAGCTTCAAGGGAGCTTGGGAAAGTGTGTATTATTACCAACTTCTCTCATGGGAGGCAGGTTCTGCCTCTTTGGGTGGGGGAGTCTCTGAACATAGGAAGAGAGTTATACAAAGTGTACTGTGTGGTCCCCAAGAATGATGCATATCCACTATAGTGTCCCCTAGGAGGATTGGCACATCCAAATGATGTGATTCTATGAAGGTCTTTAAAAAAATCATGCTTAAGATGAAGATATAATGACCTAAGGAAATTATCATGATAAATTAAGTGGAAAAAAACTGAGTTATGAAATAGTATGATCCCAAATATACATTTTAAAATTCTATGGATGTAAAAATGGAATTATACCAACTCCTATGGAATACAGCAAAAGCAGTCATAAGAAGGAAATTCATAGCAATACAGGCCCACCTCAACAAACAAGAAAAATCTTAAATAAGTAACCTTAAACTGCACCTAAGAGAACTAGAAAAAGAAGAACAAACAAAGCCCAAGTCAGCAGAAGGAGGGAAATAATAAAACTCAGAGCAAAAGTAAATGAAATTGAGACTAAATAAACAGTAGAAAGGATTAATGAAACTAAGAGCTGGTTCTTCAAGAAGATAAACAAAATTGACAAACCCTTAGCCAGACTCACCAAGAAAAAAAGAGAGAAGGCTCAAATAAATAAAATTAGAAATGAAAGAGGAAAAATTACAACAGATTCTGCAGAAATACAAAGGATTATAAGAGAATACTATGAAAAACTATATGCCAACAAATTGGATAACCTCAAAGAAATGGATAAATCCTTAGACTCACAACTTCCCAAAACTGAATCAAGAAGAAATAGAGAATCTGAATAGACCAATCACAAGTAAGGATATTGAAACAGTAATCAAAAACCTCCCAAAAAATAAGTGTCCAGGACCAGATGGCTTCTCTGGAGAATTTTACCAAACATTCAAAGAAGATTTAATACCTATCCTTCTCAAACTATTGCAAAAAATTGAAGAAGACGGAACACTTCCTAACTCATTCTATGAGGCCAACATTACCCTGATACCAAAACCAGACAAGGACAATGCAAAGAAGGAAAATTACAGGCCAATATCACTAATGAACATAGATGCAAAAATCCTCAGCAAAATATTGGCAAACCGAATACAGCAATTCATTAAAAGGATCATACACCACGATCAAGTGGGATTTATTCTAGGGGCGCAGGGATGGTTCAACATCTGCAAATCAATCAATGTGATACATCACATTAACAAAATGAGGAATAAGAATCACATGATTATCTCAATAGATGCAGAGAAAGTATTTGACAAGACCCAACATCCATTTATGATAAAAACTCTCAACAAAATGGGTGTAGAAGGAAAGTACCTCAACAAAATAAAGGCCATATATGACAAACCCACAGCCAACATCATTCTTAATGGTGAAAAACTGAAAGCCATTCCTCTGAGAATAAGAACAAGACAAGGGTGCCCACTCTCGCCACTCTTATTCAACATAGTACTGGAGGTTTTGGCCAGGGCAATTAGGCAAGAAACAGAAATAAAAGGGATCCAAATTGGAAAGAAAGAAGTGAAACTCTCGCTGTTTGCAGATGACGTGATCCTATATACAGAAAATCCTAAAGAATCCATCAGAAAACTATTAGAAATAATCAACAACTACAGCAAAGTTGCAGCATACAAAATCAACTTACAAAAATCGGTTGCATTTTTATACACTAACAATGAACTAGCAGAAAGAGAAATCAAGAATACAATCCCATTTACAATCGCAACAAAAAGAATAAAGAAGTATTTAGGAATAAACCTAACCAAAGAGGTCAAAGACCTATACACTGAAAACTATGACATTATTGAAAGAAACTGAAGAAGACATAAAGAAATGAAAAAACATTCCATGCTTGTGGGCCAGAAGAATCAACATAGTTAAAATGTCTATACTACCTAAAGCAATCTACAATTTATATGGAACAATAAAATTTATATGGAACAATAAAAGACCCTGAATAGCCAAAGCAATCCTGAGAAAAAAGAACAAAGCCTGAGACATCACAATCCCTGACTTCAAACTATAGTAACCAAACAGCATGGTACTGGCACAAAAACAGACACACAGATCAATGGAATATAATTGAAAGCCCAGAAATAAAACCACACATCTGTGGACAATTAATCTTTGACAAAGGAGCCAAGAATATACAATGGAGAAAGGAAAGTCTCTTCAATAAATGGTGTTCGGAAAACTGGATAGCCACATGCAAAAGAATGAAAGTAGACCATTATCTTGCACCATACACAAAAATTAACTCCAAACGGATTAAAGACTTGAATGTAAGACCTGAAACTATAAAACTCCTAGAAGAAAATATAGGCAGTACACTCTTTGACATTGACCTTAGCAGCATCTTTTCAAATAACATGTCTGATGGGGCAAGGGAAACAAAAGAAAAAGTTAAATGGGACCGTCATCTGCTAGGTGCCTTGAGAAACTGGAAGGTGGGTTGGAAGCAATTAATTGTTTTTCCAAGTTGTTTCTTTTCCTTTTGTATGTTAAGGAGATGTAACCACCA
Organism: Tapirus indicus; assembly: GCA_031878705.1. Taxonomy (NCBI): domain Eukaryota; kingdom Metazoa; phylum Chordata; class Mammalia; order Perissodactyla; family Tapiridae; genus Tapirus; species Tapirus indicus. The sequence goes on from CM062935.1 coordinate 35,448,772, forward strand.
ATCATTCTGAAACTGACCAAGCCAGAAACTCAAGGGAGATGTAACCACCAAACATCCTGAAACTGACCAAGCCTCACCACAAGAGTTATACCCATGACCTTTGCCTTATTTTTAATGCAAAGATCTCTCCAGGAGCAGCTTAGGCCTCCTTATGTGGAAGCACGTTCTCCAGCTGAGCCTGTGCAGGCAAATACCCGCCTCTCCCTTTTGAATATTGATTTCCCAACTGAAATAAAAGTTCCTGCTTCCATTTGTTCCGGGATGCCATGACTTTGGAAATGATTCCTCGTGGCCTCGTTTTTGCTGCAAATAGACTTTACTTTGTTAGACAACTCCCACTGGTGTAAAGTCTTGTTTAACTCACCAGGAGGCGACCCCACTTGGTTTGGTAACAGGACTACATCAGACTAAAAAGCTTCTGCAAAGCAAAGGAAACCATGAACAAAACCAAAAGACAACCCACCAACTGGGGGAAAATATTTGCAAATCACCTATCCGACAAGGGGTTGATCTCTAAAATATATAAAGAACTCATTCAACTCAACAACAAAAAAACAACCCAATCAAAGAACGGGCAGAGGATATGAACAGACATTTTGCCAAAGAAGATATACAGATGGCCAACAGGCACATGAAAAGATGTTCAACATCACTAATTATTAGGGAAATGCAAATCAAAACTACAATGAGATATCACCTTACAACTGTCAGAATGGCTGTAATTACCAAGACACAAAACAACAAATGTTGGAAAGGATGTGAAGAAAAGGGAACCCTCATGCATTGCTGTTGGGAATGCAAACTGGTGCAGCCACTATGGAAAACAGTATGGAGATTTCTCAAAAAGTTAAAAACAGAAATACCATACAATCCAGCTATCCCACTACTGGGCATTTATCCAAAGAACTTGAAATCAATGATCCAAAGAAATCTATGCACCCCTATGTTCATTGTAGCATTATTCACAATAGCCAAGATGTGGAAGCAACCCAAGTGCCCATCAACTGATGACTGAATAAAGAAGATGTGGGGTGTGTGTGTGTGTGTGTGTGTGTGTAATGGAATACTACTCAGCCATAAAAAAGATGAAATTCCATTAGCAATAACATGGATGGAGCTTGAGGGTATGATGTTGAGTGAAATAAGCCAGACAGAGAAAGAAAATACTGCATGATTTTGCTCATATGTGGAATATAACAAATACATGGATAAAGAGAACAGATTAGTGGTTACCAGAGGGGAATAGGGGAGTGGGGTGGGTGAAAGGGGTAAAGGGACACATATGTGTGGTGACAGACAATAGACTACTTGGGATGACCACGATGAAGTCTGCTCAGAATATGGTAAGCGATAATGTACACCCAAATTTTCACAATGTTATAAACCATTATTGTCTCAATGAAGTTACTGGGGGGGGAAATGGAATTATATACAGCAGAATGTTAGGAGAAGGACTCTGGGTGGTGGGGACATTGGTGATTTTTTTTCCATTTTATATGTTTCTGGGGTTTCCAAATTTTCTAAATGAACATGCATTTTTGTGTGTGTGTGTGTGAGGAAGACCAGCCCTGAGCTAACATCTGTTGCTAATCCTCCTCTTTTTGCTGAGGAAGACTGGCCCTGGGCTAACATCGTGCCCATCTTCCTCTACTTTTTATGGGATGCCGCCAGGGCATGGCTGACAGGCAGTGCGGCAGGCGCCCGGGATCCAAACTAAACCGCTGCGCCACTGGGCCGGCCCCGAACATGCATTTTTATAATTAGAAAACAAGGTATACAAAGATTTTCAAGAGACTAGAAGTGAGCAAAACACAAATGTTAAGTGAAACATCTCAGTAACAAACCTTTCAGGACTGCACTGGCACTTCACTTGAAGGAAAAAACTGACAGCAGCCTGTATGAAAATCTCAGACATACATCTCTTTAAATCTGCCAGAGCTTAGGAGACATGGTCAGAGCTGACTTAGATTTTTCTTCATTTTCTGCAACTATCATCTTGTCAATTTCACTTAGAGGAGGATCTCATGTAGAAATAGGCCTGCAGGGCTGTGCAGGCTTGGAGGCACCACTCTGCACCTTCCCCACTTCTCGGAGCATTTAATGCAGGGAATACAGTAAATACAGTGGATTCCACATCTGCACCTTCCGCATCTGCAGATTCAACCAGCTGCGGATCAAAATGGTTGCGTCTGTACTGAACATGTACAGACTTTTTTTTTCTTGTCATTATTCCTTAAACAATACGGAATAACAACTACTTACATAACATTTCCATTGTATTAAGTTTTATAAGTAATCTAGAGACGACTTAAAATATACAGGAGGTTATATGCAAATACCACACCATTTTATCTTTTTTTTTCCTTTTGTGAGGAAGACCGGCCCTTAGCTAACATCTGTTGCCAGTCCTCCTCTTTTTGCTGAGGAAGACTGGCCCTGGGCTAACATCCGTGCCCGTCTTCCTCCACTTTATATGGGACGCCGCCACGGCGTGGCTGACAGGCAGTGTGTCGGCGGGCGCCCGGGATCCGAACCTGCGAACCCCGGGCTGCCAAGCGCAGACTAAACCGCTGCGCCACCGGGCCGGCCCCCACACCATTTTATGTAAAGGATTTGAGCATTCATGGATTTTGGTATGCTTGCGGGGGTCCTGGAACCAATCCCCCATGGATACCGAGGGACGAATGTCTATACAAATACCACTGGTGGCCTTGGCGGCAGGGCCAGTTGGGCCCGAGGTTTGCCTATGGCAGTGGTGGTGATATCCTGGACACAGGTGGAAAAAAACTGATTGCTCCAGTGTGAGCCCCAAGACATTTTTCAACTAGGGAGCCTTTGGTGTGTGAAGGAAAAGGTCAAGCTTTCATGACAGAGAAATAAAATTGTAACAACTAAAGGTATTTTCAAAGAACAGCTAAAAGCAAAAATGGGGCAAAATTCAAAATTAGGCTAAGAATATACAGGCAAAGGTTACTGGCATTGAAGAGAAGGAAGAAAGAAACCAACACTCACTTGTTGAGCACTGACTGCCAACGGCCCCGGTAGTGGGCTAAGAGTTTTAGGGTATATTTATCTTCTTTTAGCGGGTTAATAACTCTGAAGGGGCCACCAATGCAGCTCAGGCCACGGGCTTGAGGGTTTCAGGCACAATTTTCTTTTCAAAGGGCTTCGAAATTCTCACCAATAAAATCGTTCATTTCTGTCAAACCACATCAACCAGTGAGGTCTCCAGGAGTACGTCAAAATGCCTGTTGGAGGTGCATATTAAAATGCAGATTCCTGGGACCGCAGGTGGCGCAGCAGTTTAGTCCACGCTTTGGCAGCCCGGGGTTCGCGGGTTCGGATCCCGGGCGCCAGCTGACGCACTGCTTGTCAGCCATGCCGTGGTGGCGTCCCATATAAAGTAGAGGAAGATGGGCACGATGTTAGCCCAGGGCCAGTCTTCCTCTGCAAAAAGAGGAGGATTGGCAACAGATGTTAGCTCAGGGCTGGTCTTCATCACAAAATAAATAAATAAATAAATAAATAAAATGCAGATTTCTAGGTGCACTGAACCCTAATGCTCTGGGGAGAGGCTGGAGATCCGCTGTGTGAGGACGCTCCTGGGTGAGTGTTAAGCACAGTTCTGTTTGAGAACCATGTGGCCAGCTGCCTCTCCCAGGTCTGACCTGAGCAAAGGCTCAGACTTTGGTCCTAGTGTGGGCTCTGCCACTTAGCAGGTCTGCGACCTTGAGCACTCAGTCCGTCAACCTGTTCTGTCAGACGGGGTTATAGTGCCCGTGTACTTCCCGGAGGACAAAATGAGATAATAGAAATAGAAATGAAAGCGCGTTGAAAGTTAACTGCCCTCTGCATGCACCTCACACGCGGGCAGTGTGACCGCATCAGAGAACTTCGTAGGCTCGAAAGGTTCAGATTGCAGTGTTCGGGGGGGGCCAGGACAGGGAGCTGCTGCACTGCTGTAACAAACTGGAGCCAGCCCCGGAAGGGTGAACCTCCCTCCCTTCCAGGAGGGCTGGATGGCAGCTCTGTGTTGTTTAATTGGGTTAAACCGCCAAGAGTTCCTGTGGCCTCTCCTGGGGCTGCCCCCAGCACTGCCTTCCTGGTGCGGGGGGGCGTGGCTGTCTGCAAGTCTGAGGTTGGCTCCTGTTCTGTCAAATTCCAGTCCTGAGAGCCCAACCTGGTAGGTCTGGCAGTTTGTTGGAGAGAGAAGCCTCTGACTGCAGGGTGGCCTTGCTGGGCTCTGGGCCAGGCTGGGGCAGCTCAGATGTGGCTGCCCCACAGTGTGGGGCAAAGGGAGGTGAGAAGGGCAGACCAGAGATGCCAGGCCCCACACAACCATCCAGGAGGCCTTCCTTGGCCTAGAGAGGCCTGAGCCCTTCAGGAGACCCTTCCTCTGTGAGCTAACCCCTACTCCAAATGATAGTGAAGTAGCCCCTGGTATTCATTCATCCATCCACTAAATAATTGCTGATCACGTACCAGTCATAGACCTTGTGCCAGGCTCTGGGAAGACCACAGTGAATAACACACCATTCCTGTTTTCAAGTTGCTTACAGTCTAGTGGTTCTTACCCTTGAGTTTAGATTTGGAGAGCTTGTTAAAAAGGCTTATTCCTGAGGCCCAGCCCTGAGATTCTGTTTCAACAGGGCTGGGAAAGGGACCAAGCATCTCAGGTGATTATCCTGGGGTGCGTCTTCCCACCAGGCTTGGAGAAATCCTGCTCTGGTCTAAACTTTTTGGGGAAGAACCAGGTGAGATGTAGCTTTTGAGAATGTCACCTATTTCGTGGGGACCACCCGGGGAGTCAGCTTTGGAAGGGCAAGTAGAGGGTGCCCCCTGGTGATTGAGGAGAGTTTTGGGAGTTGGAGAAGCTCTTTCTCTGGGTCCGTTCACCTGTGGGCTCCTTTGCCTGCCACCCTCCTTCTTCCTTGGGTATGAGGATTTTCAGTGTGCTATGAGGCGAGATATTTTGCCTGGCAGGGTGGCTCACTCAGACTGGATTCCCCGGTGCTTTGTAATTGTCTGCAGCTGACCTGGCTGGTGCCCTTTGGGTTATTTTTTGGACATCTTGCCCCTTAATTATTTTCCATCCTGGTTTTCTGGCAAATTGTGCGTCTGGGTAACTTTGTACTTCTCAGACATCCTGGAATCTTAAACAATATCTCTTTTCAGACTCAGAAAGCTCTTGGAATTAACCCTACCCACCCTCGAAACCATTTTAATGCAGAATCTAGATTAGGAAGCCTGTTAAATGCACACAATGAAATCAGAACTCTATTCCCTCCCTCCCTCCCCACCTCCCCACCCCCTGCAAGTTTTAAAATTCTATATCAAAACAAGAACAATTATTTAAAAGAGAAATAACCAAGTTTTTAAAAAATTTAGTCTGGAGGAAAACATTTTAGGTTCTTGAGTCTTGTGTCCAGAATACATTTGGATAAGATTTTTGCCGTGTCTGGGGCAAGGGTCTGCGAGGATCTCAATTCTAATTATTTTTAAGTGTTTTTCTAGTACTTTAAAAGGGGGGGGGGGCAGTCTCTGAAAGGTTCTAGAAAAGAAGAAAATGAAATAAAAGAATGAAAAAACAAGTGAAGTTTCCATGTTCTAGAACGTTTCCAATGGTTCATTGTGTCCTCGGAAAAACAGCACTGGTATTGACTGCAATGGTTTGGAAAGGATGGAAAACAAACCAAAATGGTTCTGTGCCTGGGTTCTTCTCAGGCTCCACCACTTCCTGCGTGGCCTTGGGCAATCTTCCTAATTTCTGAAAAACTCAGTTTCCTGACTCGTTAATATGGGGATATGAGGACCACCTGTAGATTCATCAATGAAGATTAAATGAGATAATCCGTGTGAAGAGTTTAGTGCAATGACACAGAGATGTACCAAATAAATGCCTGCCATGACCGTCACTATATCACCACCATCATCATCATCTCTCAACATCAGGGGGTCCACCAGTTTGCCTTCTAGAGTAAAATGCGGCCACTTTAAGGAGTATAGTTTTTCCTCATACTTAAAAACATAGTTCTGTCATTGAGCCAAGCTTTGGGGGATTTTTTCAAACTAACACTTATTGAATAGATAGTATAATGCCAGGCTCTGAACTAAGCACTTTACAAGTCACCCCTACAAGGTTCAGTTCTTTTAGTGTTGACATTTCTAGCGGATGAGGAAATGGAGTCGGAGAGAGTGAGTAACGTGTCAAGGTTACACAGCTATTAGGTGGCAGAGCGAGCTCTTTAACTCAGGTCTACTTTTATCATTTTGCTTGAGTAAATGCTTCACCACTCTAAACTCTGGTCTGTTCATCTATATAGAAAAATATAGGATAGTTTGAAGAGCAAATAATGAATGATTAATAAATTATTCAAAAATTGAAATTATTCTTTTCACCTAGAAAATGCAGGATTGTTATGAGATGTAAATGAGAAAGCACATTTTTATAAAGCACTTAGCATATTACAGTCATTTAAGAAATGTCAATAGTCTTCTTATTTATCTTAGTACACCAACGTCATCATCAATCACCCCCCAGCCCCACAGACAGCCTAGCATGGGGCAAAGAGAGTAAGTGCTCAATATTTATTTCTTGATTGAATGAACTTGAGCTTCTTGATGGGCCTTGTAACTGACAATGTGCCCTCTGATTCTTGGTTGCCCAGCCTGTCCCACAGCACGCCCTTGGGATGGCAGGGCCCTAGGCACTGCTGGCCCCCTCTACTCTATGGGGTCTCTTGTCAGAAGATTGCAGGAGAAAATGAGGAGCCACCAAAGACTATTCGAAGGGTTGAGCAAGGGTTGGAGGAGGGCGAAGGTTAGAGGGAGCATAGGGAGAAAACCAGGGAGAACTAGAAGTGAGATGAGAGAAGTGGGTTGAGAAACAGCTCCTCCCCTCTGTGAAAGGATTGATGTGCCAGAGGTCATGCCAGAGAAGGCTTCGTGTCATCGAGACCCTACCCATAGCAGTCTTTCCTCAGTCTCTTCCCTTCTGTCCCTCCCTGGTGGCCTCGCTATTCAGGTCCTAGTTACCAGCAGGCACTCGGAGTAGCTTGCCTGCTGTGTCAGTGGGGACACAGGCTGGGCTGCTGTCAGTTTGTTTCTTTTCACAGAACAGTTCAGGGCGACCCTCCAGGGTTGGGATGGTGGCTCAACAGCCATCAGAGGCCCGGGCTCCCTCCATCTTGCTATTCTGCCTCCCCCAGGGTGTTGCCTTCCCTGCACACAAATGTCTCAGCACCACATCCACAGCCCATGGGAAGGAGAGAGGAAAGGGGAGCATGAACTCCTTGCCTCGTAAGGACATGATCTGAAAGTTGCACATGTAATGTCCTCCACAGCCTATTGACCACAGGGATTTTGATAATTAGCTGGGGACTGTGTTAGTTTGCTAGGACTGCCAAAACAAAGTACCACACACTGGGTGGGTTTAACAATAGAAATTTATTTTCTCACGGTTATGGAGGCTACAAGTCCAAGATCAAGGTGTCGGCAGGTTTGGTTTCTCTGGAGGCCTCTGTCCCTGGCTTGCAGATGGCTAGCATCTTCCTGTGTCCTCGTGTGGCCTTTCCTCTATGTGCCTCCCTGGTGTCTCTGCATGTCTAAATTTCCTCTTCCTATAAGGACACCAGTCAGATCGAATTAGGGCCCACCCTAACGCCTCATTTAACTTAATCACTTCTTTAAAGGCTCTATTGTCACTGCACAAAAATGAGGTCTCCTACGAGATGTGCATAAACAAGCCAATTAATTACAGCATCAGCTTTTGGGAAGAGAAATCAGCTTTATTCTGTGAGATGGATCTGCAGGGAGACAGGGGACGTGTGCCCTCAGATCTGTCTCCTTGATTCAGGATTTGGGGGAAAATTTAAGAGGTTAGGGAGAACAGGCTGGAACGGAGAAACTCTGGCAGGACAGGTTTTGACCAGTGGGCTCCAAACATTTATGGTAACGTTCTAAACATTTGTGGTAAGGTGGGGAAGGAATTTTAACACTGCATCTTCCTGAATGACTGACCCTTCACTTCAGATAAGAGTCCAATTTTTAAGTTCTGGTCATGTCCATGTCTTCTGGTTCCATGGGGAGGGGAATCTTTGGTTCTGCAGTCAGGTCAAGATTTCTTCTTCTGTGTGTGCTCTGGCTACGTGACTTTGCAAATTTTCTGAAAGACAATTCTTAATCACTCTGTTGATAAGAGATGGGGTCTGTTTGAGCTGGCTCAACATGGGCCATGGTTACACTATCTCCAAATACAGTCCCATTCTTAAGTACCAGGGGTTAGGGCTTTAACACAGGAAATTTGGGAGGACAAAATTCAGCCCATAACAGGGGCCATCTGTCTGGCTAAACTATAGAAAAAAGCATGTTCTGAGGAACAATGAGAGGTCTCTGTCACACCCCTGTTTTCCTGCCTCCAGCCTCTGTCTTCCAGAACATTCCTCAGAGGGATTGTCTAAATTACAGCTCTAACAAGCTGGACTCCTCTGCTGAATACGCACAGGGCTTTTCTGCCTCCACTTCTCTGCTTATTCGCTACCCTCCCCTTAGAATGTCTTCCTTCCACATGTAGCATTTCAACACTCCCCACCTCCTCCCACAGATTCTTCAGGGGTCTGTTTAAGTGCCGTGTGCTTGACAAAATCTTTTTAAATTCCCCCAACAAAATGCCATTTCATTTGTTCCCTCATTCAGGCATCCAGTCCACAAACATCTGCTAATTTCCCACTGTGCGTGGGGCTGGGTGAGATGGTGGGTACCCAAGGGAAATGAGTAGTCCCTGCCCTTCAGTGCTAACAGTCTGGGGATGGAACCTTCACCCCCTCTGCTTTCTTCACCGTACCTTGTTGATTCCACTCAGATTTGAAAGGAAAAACACTCCTTCCATGTGTTTCCTCTACTCTCAATATGATACCGAAACTCTTAATCTCAAATTCATGTGCCCGCCCAAACACTGAGACATTGGTGCTTGGAGATGGAGAAAGATTTATTCAGATGGGCCGAAATGAGTAGGTGGAAGCCTGGGTTCACTCAAATCCACCTCCCCAAGAACAGAAAGAAGGGGGGTTTTATGGAGCTTGGGAGGAGGGGATTCAGGGAAAGAAAGGGGTCACTCCTCATAAGCCCCTGGGCAGTCTGACTTCTGGCTTCAACAGCTGCTGAGGGCGGGCCATTCCATTCAGTGACTGCAGCCTCCCCGAAGGCATTCTCTTTCTCCTGCAAAACAAGCTCACAAATCCTGGAGACCCCTGAGTCACCCTCAAGTTAAACAGGAAAAACAGCAAATTGGTTTAACATCTACAGTGCCCCTCAGACACCCAGCTTCAAATACTTCACTACAACGCTGCTTCACTTCTGACACCAGATACGTGGGTTTTCCACACTTCAAGCAATTCTGCCACACCACCTGGGTGTTCTACCATTCAGCTTAATTCTGACACTGTCTACCTGGAGACAGCATCAGAACCCACAGGCTAAGGGCTCAGTCCCACAAGACTGCTCCCTCCCCCGTGTCCGGCGCTAATTGCCAACTGCACGTCCAGATGGTCTCCTGCGCTTCTGACCAACCGCCTGTAAATCCCCACGACCCCCTCCTCAGGTTCGATTAATTTGCTAGAGCAGCTCACAGAATTTAGGAAAAGTTTACTTACAAGATTACTGGTTTGTTATAAAAGGATATAACTCAGGAACAGCCAGACAGAAGAGACGCATGGGGCAAGGTGTGTGGGAAGGGCGTAGCTTCCATGCTCTCTGAGCAGCCACTCTCCCAGCACCTCCACGTGTTCACCAACCTGGGAGCGCTCGGAACCTCATCCTCTGTTGTTATGGAGGCTTTGTTACATAGGCATGATTGATTAAATCATTGGCCATCGGTGATGGATTCAACCTCCAGCTCCTCCCCCCTCCCCAGAGGCCGGGAGGTGGGGCTGAAAGTTCTAACCCTCTAAACAAGTTTGGTTCCCCTGGCAACCAGCCCCCATCCTTAGGTGACCTAGGGGCTTTCCAAAAGTCACCTCATTAACATAAAGTGTGGTTGAAAGGGGCCTGTTATGAATAACAAAAGACACTCATTTCACTTTTATGCCTCTGGAGCTATTTCAGGAACAGGGAACAAAAGGTGCCCCCATAGCTGGTATCACTTAGAAAATTACAAAGGTTTTATGAGCTAGTGCCAGAACGGAAGACCAAATGTATGTTTCTTTTTATAAATTACAATATCACAGATGCCTATGCCACACTTTGCTATGTAAGGCTGCTATTTATGTACTGGCTTTATCTCCTCTTCTAGAGTGGAGGTGAAGGTCTAAGGATGAGCATACGCTACAGGCTCTCTGTGTCAATAATATATAATTTAAAAAGCAAACCTGATCCACTTCTGGATATATACGCAAAAGAATCGAAAGCAGGGACTTGGCACCGGCCCAGTGGCATAGCAGTTAAGTTCGCATGGTCTACTTTGGAGGCCCGGGGTTCGCTGGTTCGGATCCTGGGTGCGGACTGACATACCGCTTGTCAAGCCATGCTGAGGCGGTATCCCACATCGAGCAACTAGAAGGATGCACAACTATGACATACGACTATCTATTGAGGCTTTGGGGATAAAAAAGAAAAATTGAAAGTAGGGACTCAAACAGATACCTGTACACCCAGGTTCATAGCTGCATTATAGCCAAAAGGTGAAAACAACCCAAATGTCCATGGATGGAAGAATGGATAAATAAAAACTGTATATCCATACAATGCAATATTAATCAGCCTTAAAAAGAGAGGAAATTTTGACACATGATACAACATGGATAAACCTTGAAAGTGTTATATTAAGTGAAATAAGCCAGTCACAAAAGGACAGATACTGTACAATTCCACTTATAGGAAGTACCTAGAGGAGTCAAATTTTTAGCTACAAAAATCAGAATAGTGGTTTCCAGGGGTGGGGACAGGGGAGGGCAAGGCGGTTGGGGAGTTATTGTTTAATGGGAACAGTTTCAGTTTGAGAAAATGAAAAGTTCTGGAGACGGATGGTGGTGATGGTTGCACAACAATGTGAATGTCCTTAATGCCACTGAATTATACACTCAAAAGTGGTTAAAATGGTAAATTTTATATATATTTTACCTTCCTCCTCCCCAAAAAAGTAAACCAGGTAGCTTGGGCAGCTCGGAAAGCGGCCTTCTCCTAAGGTCAGCCCAAGCCAGCTTCTTGTCAGAGTAAAGTGTGAGGTTTATGAGTCCACACTGCAGTTAGATGTCAGCCTGGAGAATGGGGGATTATGGAGGGAGGAGAATGTGGAGAGGTGAGAAGTCACTTCAGGTACTTCCCGTGAGCCTGGAGACACGGATGACAAGTTACAATCTCCACTCAACAGAAAACAGAAAAGGAAGACGGGAGCTTAAATTGTTTCAGGAAAATTTACATATTTTTTTCCGAGCAGTGTATTTTTTTCTTTAGTTGCTGGAACAATCGATAATTATCAAAGTTGCAGGGTTTCTATTGGCAGGAAGAACAGAGTGGCAATCCTGTCTTGGAGCACCATGGTCCTGGAAGCAGGGTCAGGGCAGCGCACCTTCTTGGTGACCTGCGACCCTGGGCCGTCCATCTGACCATCACCTCGTGGCTCAGCCCACCCCCTCCTTCCGGACAGAGCAGTGAGCTGGAACAAGCCTCCCTTGCTCTTCCACCCACCTCCGAATCACAGGAAGGACCCGAGCTTTGAACCCAGTGTGGTAGGCGGGAAGGGCACTTATTTGAATAGGTTTTAAAGAAACACAGGAACTGTTTCTTGACTCCTTGCTGACCCCTCAGGGAGGGCTTTGCTTCAGCAAGTTTTGTGAACTTCAATAAACCTCTGATGCAGCATTGACTTCCAGAGCTGGCCCAGCCTGGCTATTTTTAGAAGGAGAACTTCTGACCCAGCTCTAGATAAGAAAGGGTATCTGACAGTCCCCAGCCGGCTGGGCCTGGAGATAATGAATGCTCCCGTCACCTTCCCATCCCCTGTTGGTTTGCCTAGAATGCTCCTGAGTGCCGGAAACCCAGGGCCCAGCTCCTGCTGTCAGAGCTTCTCCTGAGTGTCTGGGGCACACCCCTGCACTGGCTGGGCTGGGCCGGGCTGATGAGTTCTGTTCAGCTTGATCCCTCACTATTCCCAATCTTCCCAGTTCCTGAAACTTGAAGTATATGGAAATTAGAGATTTCAGGTAATTATTGGAAATAAGCAATAGAGGGCATCCCAATCTTATTTCAAAGGAACGTGTCATTAATCAAAACTAATATGCCATGTATGGTCTGATGTATGATGAGGGTTAGTATTGGATAGAGTGGAAAGTCAGTCTTGCTGGGTTCAAATTCCAGTGTTGTCACTTACTGTGTGACCTTGAGCAAATTATTTGACCTCTTTAGCCTCATTCCCTGTATATGTAAAATGGGAATAATAGGTATCTCATTGAAATATTGTGAGGGTTAAGTGAGATATTACATATAAAGTGCTCAGCAGAGTGTCTGGAACAGAATGTTAGTTACTGTAATTATTATTTATTTATTTATTTTTTGGTGAGGAAGACTGGCCCTGAGCTAACATCTGTTGCCAATCTTCCTCTTTTTGCTTGAGGAAGATTGTCCCTGAGCTAACATCTGTGCCAGTCTTCCTCTATTTTGTACGTGGGACACCGCCACAGCATGGCTTGATGGGCAGTGTGTAGGTCCATGCCCAGGATCTGAACCCATGAACCCTGGGCCACTGAAGCAGAGCACGCGAACTTAACCACTACACCACCGGGCTGGCACTTGTAATTGTTATTATTGACATTCAAACAGAAGAACATATTTATTTATACATAACTTTATTCTTGATATTTTCTAAGACATTTTCATACCAGATCTATATATCTTTTCAGTAATAAATATGCAGTAAAAAGCAGAAAAAGTGTGACAGTGTCAGAATGCAGAACATTGAGAAGTACTTTACGGTATCACAGCTCTCCAAACACCTGGGTGCCTAGCACATTCAAGTATTGTTTTGACACATGGAGGCCTTGAGCATTTCCAGGCAGATTATATGTCCCTAATTTTGAGGGAATCTTAGAGGGAGAAAGTATGTCTGAGATGCACTTGATTTTTTCCTCTGCAAACAAGCAGAAACTAAAAGCATGTGCTCGGTACTGAATTGCACGTCTGGGGAGGCAGCCAGAAGCAGAAAACTTGGAGTTGTGAGCCTTGCCCTCAGAAGAATGCAGATCTAATATAGGGCTCCCATCACCGTGCCATTTCTGGGAGACCAGGTTGGCATTCTCCATGTTCTTCAACCTTTTTTTGAAAGGTCATCTTTAAGGGCAAGAGAGAAGTTTGCTGGCAAACCAACCCCAGAATGAATCCAAGTCATAGCGTGGTAAACTAGAGTTCTTTGCCAGTTCTTGGAACTGGCTTAACAGAACGTGGGGATGTTTGTCATACTCTGGTGAAAAGTTGGCTGTATACAGAAGCCAAAGCTTAGGATCTTCATATGAGATGCTCACATAATATAGAACTGTACAGAGGAAACCATTTCCATTTATGGGATCAAATCATTTCAGCATTGTCTTTTCCTCTGAAACTGTGAACAATGGCATTAGTTAAAGCTGTTGCTTGGTGATGTGCCCAGGGGTCTATGTGGCTATTACTGACTTTAAAGGACTTCTTTTTCTTCTTCCTATTCATCCAGTAAGGTTAATACATATTTAACGATAAGCTAATCTCCTTATTTAAGTGGAAACCAAAAGCGTCACCTTGAAAATCTTCCCAAGCACTCATACCTCATACCATTCTTCACAAATGAGTCATGTAATTTGTATGACCAATCGCAGTAATTAAATAGAAGGGGATTTTAGGGCTGGCCCAGTGGCATAGCGATTACATTTGCTCGCTCGCTTTGGTGCCCTGGGGTTTGCAGGTTCAGATCCTGGGCGTGGACTGAAGCACCATTTGTCAAGCCATGCTGTGGCGGCATCCCATATAAAGTAGAGGAAGACGGGCATGGATGTTAGCCCAGGGCCAATCTTCCTCAGCAAAAAGAGGAGGATTGGCAATTGATGTTAGCTCAGGGCTAGTCTTCCTCACACACAAAAATAATAATAAATAAATAAATAGAAGGGGATTTTGGATCTCATTTTGATGTTTCTGATGTTTGGAAAGCCCTCTAAACATCAAACCAGAAAGTCTGATTGATGTCCAACATTACACCTTACAGACTGTTAAGTACTACAGATCCTTTTTTCTTTCTTTTTTTCTTTTCTGAGGAAGATTTGCCTTGAGCTAACATCTGTTGCCAATCCTCCTCTTTTTTCACTTGAGGAAGATTAGCCCTGAGCCCTGCCAGTCTCCTTCTATTTGTATGTGGGTCGCCGCCTCAGCATGGCTGACAAGTGGTGTAGGTCTGTGCCCGGGATCTGAACCTGTGAAGCCCAGGCCACCAAAGCAGAGCATGTATAACCACTACACCATGGGCCTGGCTCCCAGATCCTAATTGAATGTAATTTTCCATATGGTTTCCTATAGCATCCTCAGCTTTCCCTTATTGGAACTCAGATATTACTATATATCTAGACAATGCGACTGATCCCTTTCCCCTGTTAGAAGGTCCTCCCTGCACTCTAAATTGCCCTCCTCCTGCCGAGAGTAATGATGAATTTGCATTGAACCATATGCATCTATCTTATGCTTGTATAAAATGGCATTTATTTTACAAATTGGGAAGGTAGTGGGCATTTGTCACATTACTTGCTCTGTATTCATTAAAATTTTCTTTAAAACATCTGATTTTCCTTGGGGAACCACTTGTTCCCCACTCTGAGTGCATGTGGTTTGAGTGGGTGAATCCATGACCTCACTCCCAACCCCACCTCCTCTCTGATTCGTGGGCCACCGTGTAATCCAAGCCTTCATGGGCTGTATAATCTAGCCTCCAGTCACAGAGATAGTGCAGCAATGAGTGCACCAGTGGCCCAATTAGACTTCAAGTAGGGATGTTTATTGGAACACTTGAGAAGTCTTCTCTTTCCCTGGGGGTATCCGAGAGACTGGAATGTGAACCTGGAATGGCTAGTGGCCATTTCACTTCCGAGTGGGAGGAATCTATTTAAATGAAATCAACACAGAGAAAGCAGAGCCAAAGGACAGAGATGGAAATAGACCAAGTCCTGTTGACAGCACTGGAGCTCCTGGAGACCCTGAAATTTTTCCTCCGGACTTTTGGTTATGTATACTAAAAACTGAATCTCTTTTTTACTTAAGTCAATTCGAGTTGTGTTCATTGAATAAATGAATGGATGAATGAAAGAATGAATGAACAAACCTGGTCACACACCAACAAAAACCAAGAACACCTGCTACAATCCCAGTGTCTATACCATGGCCTTGTAGAACATTCTGCTATTGAATCACAGTGAGTTGTCCCATGTTGTGGCAATCGTTGTTAGTTGCCCATCCCTCTGTCCCCTCCCTCCCATCCTCTGTTAACAGGACAGCCAGGTTCAAGCCTGCAGGAATAGCTCATAACTGATCTCCAGTGTGTCTCAATAGACTGCATATCACGAGACTTTTAGGATTGCTGGTCCCCTCTCATTAAATGACAGTAGCCATTGTTGACAACTAAAGTGCCTTCCCTCCTCTCTCTTGCCCTCCCCCATGTTTTCAAACTCCTGTTACTCCATTTTTCTAAATAATTCATTTTCCCAAATTCTCTTGAAGCCGGGAGTGACCTCATGACCTGGCTAATAAGAAGTAAGGGGAGGGAAGTTCTGCTAATAAAAAATAAGATTCTTTCTTGTCCCCACTCTCTTTTTTTTCTGTTTTGAATATAATAGTGTGAGGATGTGATGTTGATAACAGCAGCCATATTTAGACCATGAATGTATTAGTTTTCTAAGGTCGCTGTAACAAGTTACCACAAACTTGGTGTCTTAAAACAACAGATATTTATTTTCTCACTATTCTGGAGGCCAGAAGTCTGAAATGAAGATGTCAGCAGGGTTGGCTCCTTCTAGAGGCTCTGAGGGAGAATCCGTTCCATACCTCTTTCTTAGCTTCTGGTGGTTAGACACACCACTCTAATCTCTGCCTCTGTCTTCACATCACCTTCTGCTCCGTGTTTCTCCTCCCCTTCTCTTCTCCTCTAAGGACACTTGTCATTGGATTTAGGGCCCATCCTAATCCAGGATGATCTCATCTCAAGATCCTTAACTTAACTATATCTGCAAAGATTCTTTGTTCAAATAAGGTCACATTCACAGGTTCTGGGTGGACACATCTTTTGGGAGGCCACCATTTCACCCACTACAGTGAGGGAACAAGCCTAGGATGGAAACACTTGGAAAGTCAACATGTGAGAATGCCAGAGAGGAATGTTAGAAAGATTGAGGGTTCTTAAGGACATCATCCACTCATTGGTGGTTTTCAAGCCTCTCATCCAAGCCCAGAATTTCTCACCTCTAAGGCTTGTGTCAGTTAATCAAGAAGTTTTGAAATGAGAACAAACATTCTTCCTCAAACACATGTACATTACTCAGGCCTCTAACACAAGATTTCCCCATACTTCATTTGCTGCTTTCACCTAACAATCAATTTAGTGGAACCTAGCAAATTCAGCAATAAGACAGGGAAATTCAATTTAATTTAAATTATCACTTTCGGTGGATTAGGAAGGATGTAAGAAACAGGAAAAATAAGGGCAATGTATCATTCAGTGTTGACTTATTTTGACTAGAAATGCTTAATTTCAATAATTCATGGTGGAAGTTTGTAGGAAAGCAGCTAATGTGCTCTCGGAAGCTGTGTTAAGGGAACACAGGAAGCCAGTCTGCAGCTTGTGAGCTCACGGGCCTCCATACAGAACCCTTCCCTGGGGTGAGATGCTGAGGAAGGAAGGGGAGAATCGAGTTCTTCTTGCAGTCAGGCAGCTGGAATTTTTTTGTTCTGTTTCTTTTAAATTTACCTAAATAGCATATATATTCCCTTTGTCTTTTTAATTTTTAAATTTAATTTCTTTGTATATGCCTTAAAATATGTAAAAAATGCATAAATGCAATTGTATGTGGTTCCTCTTTGTTTTTCTTTTCCTTTCCTTGTTGGCTCCCCCTTCCCTCTCTGATCTTCCCTTTACAACACGGTCCCCACCCGCTACCTGCTCACCCCTGCAGCCCACCATTACAACCAAGCATGTGGCCGTATATTGATCTACACATGAAGCCATAGCCAGGCCTGCCATTGGAAAACTCCTAAGTGGATATAAAAGGCAGAGTCCTGGATCCTGCAAATGCAGGCACAGATAACGGGAAGTCGCACAATCTGAGACTCAGGCACCAAAAAGAGACAAATTTCAGCTCTCAGGCTCTGGGCCATGGGCCTGGCGGACAGGGTGCAGAGCAGCAGACCTGCGGACTGAGGAGTGGCACACCCCGATGCTGGCGGGGCCCTCACAGGGGCGGAAGGCAAAAGTCCGGGAGGCCTCTGTTCGGAGGCCTCCTCGCCTGCTGGGGCCCTCTGTGGGAGGAACAGAAGGCGGCCCCAGGAGCCGCCTCTCTCAGGTGTGTCCTTTGTGCTGTTCTCATATACCTTTTAGGTTCAATGGAGCTTGTGGGTAGGACTAAGCAGTGTACAAGGGTTTCATCTTTGAACCCAGTTCAGGTCTTCTCAGATTCAGGCATAAGGCCTAAATAGAGAGGAATATATTTTAAAATTAGTTTGTATATCAAAAGTTAGATTAGAAAATTATACGCATTCTGTATCTTCCTTTTTCTTGCTTAAGAAATTCCTTCCAATTCAACTGGCATAATGCTAATGCATTCTTCTGTAATTGTTGCATAATATTCCGTGGTATGCGTGCTCCATCCTCATTAGTGAGTGTCCATGCCATCTCCAGTTTTTCTTTTTCCTTTCTCTCTTCTTTTCTTCTTTCTTTCTGTTTTTTTTTTTTTTTTTTTTTTTTTTTTTTTACTGTTATAACATTTCTGCAGGTGCTGGCTCAGTGATGTAGCAGTTAAGTTCGTGCACTCCACTTCAGTGGCCCAGGGTTCGCAGGTTCAGATCCCTGGCACAGACTGAAGCACCACTTGTCAAGCCATGCTGTGGCGGCATCCCATATAAAGTAGAGGAAGATGGGCACGGATGTTAGTCCAGGGCCAATCTTCCTCAGCAAAAAGAGGAAGATTGGCAATGAATGTTAGCTCAGGGCTAATCTTCCTCAGCAAAAAAAGAATAATAATAATAATTTCTGCAATAAACATTTTTGTACACATGTCCTGAGGCATGGGTTCTTCTATTGCTATGGAATGGAATCCCAAGAATGGGATTAGTGCAAATGTGGATGAACCTTGAAAACATTGTGCTAAGTAAAGGGAGGCAGTCACAAGGGACCACAGGTTGTATCATTCCATTTATATGAAATGTCCAGTTTAGGCAAATTCAGAGACAGAAAATAGGTTTTTGGAGGTTGCCTAGGGCTGGGTGGGAGGAGTAGTTGTAGGGAACTGGGAGTGATTACTAATGGATGGGGGGATGTTCTAAAATTGATTGTGGTGGGGGCTGGCCCGGTGGGGTAGTGGTTAAGTTCATGCACCCTGCTTCTGCAGCCAGGGGTTCACAGGTTCGGATCCTGGGCGTGGACCTACGCACTGATTGTCAAGCCATGCTGTAGCAGTGTCCCATATAAAGTAGAGGAAGATGGGCATGGATATTAGCCCAGGGTCAATCTTCCTCAGCAAAAAGAGGAGGATTGGCAATGGATGTTAGCTCAGGGCTAATCTTCCTCACACAAGCACAAAAAAGAACACTAATGAAGAAAATAAAAGTATTTAAAAAAATAAAATAAAATTGATTGTGGTGATTGTCACACAACTCTGAATATACTATAGACCATTGGATTATACACCTTAAATGGGTGAATTGTGTGAATCATATCTCAATACAGCTGTTATAAAAAAGAACGAGATTACTAGGTCAAAATGTATATGTATTTTTATTTTAATAGATGCCATCAGACTACTTTTCAAAGAGGCTATAGCTTTTCCCATTTCCCCACATCCTCTCCAGCAATAGGTCTTAAACTTTTTTTCCAGTTTTGCCAGTCTGATGCATATAAAGTGATACCTCGTTTTGCTTTAATTTGTACTTCCTGGGTAGATTCTTATTATAAAAGTTTCAAAAATACTCCAGTATATTAAGTAGTAAGTAAGAACTCCTTCACTTCTTGTGTCTCCCCTAAGGTAACTATTCTCAACAGTTAAGTGGATTTCCAGGCCCCTTTTAACATATTTATAAACTAACACACAGACACATATCATTTTATAATTGATAAACAGAATCACACTATAATGTTTTTTTATTATTTGTTTTTTTCGCATAACAGTATGTCTTAGAGATCTTTCCAAATTAGTATATATAGCTCTAGCTCATTGTTTTTAATGGCTAAATGATATACTATGGCATGGTTTGGCTCTAATTTATTTAACATTGATGGCTATTAGATTGTATCCAATGTTTTGCTATTTCAAACCATGTCTCAAAGAACAACCTCGTTCTTTACTGAGGTGAGAGTCACATAACATAAAACTAACCAGTTTTTTGAAGTGAACAATTCATTTGCATTTAGTGCATTCAGGATGTTGTACAACTACCTCCTCTACTGAGTTCTAAAATATTTTCATCACCCAAAAGGAAACCCTGTACCCATTAAGCAGTCACTCCCCATTCTCCCCTTCCATGAACCCCTGGCAACCACGAATCTGTCCCTATGGATTTATCTATTCTAAAACTTTCATATAGTAGATGACCTGCTGTGTCTGGCTTTTTTCACTTAGCATCATATTTTCAAGATTTTTTTCCCCCATTGTAGCATGTATTAGCACTTCATTCCTTTTTACAGCTCAATAATATTCCATTGTATGATAAACCACAATTTGTTTATCCATTCATCTGTTAATGAGTTGTTCATGCATCTTTGAGCTCATAAATAACTAATGCATTGAAACCTTACTATGTGCCTGCCAATGTTCTATTGCTTTAAATGTATGAACTCATTTAATCCTGCAGGAGTCCTATAAAGTAGATCCCTTATCCTACCTTATATCCTCAGACCCGGGCATCACTGAGCCACTGAATTCACCAACTCTCAATTTGTCTACCTCTCAACTTCTTATGTGCTGTAATATAGCACTTATTGTTGCTTAAACCACTTTGGGTGAATTATTCTGTTGTTTGGAGCTGAAAGCACCCTGTCTAAAATATCTATACTCCCTACCTGCCTCCCACCCACCCCCTCCTAGACTCTAAGTTCCACGAGAGCAAAAACTGTGTCATTTGATCAGCTCTTGGCACAGTACCTGGCACATAGGAGTTGCTCAACAAACATGTTTTGAATGGTGAATGAATAAAGTGCCTTGAAATTGAAGCTAAAGAAACAACTGATTTTGGTTTGCATATTGGGAAAGTCATCATCAGAGATGGATCCTGAAGAACAAGTTGGAGTCCATTCGATGGGAAATGGCATTTCAGGCAGAAGGAAAAGTCTAAGCCAGCTCTAGAGCTGTGAAGATGTGTGGCATGGTTCTGGCACCAGGGAACAGGCTTTCATAAGCTGAAGAAATGGAAAAGGTAGGAGATGAGGTTGGAAATGTTGGTTCAGATGCCAGAGTCTACAGGAATGCCATAAAGAATTTGAAACTTTTTCTTCCATGGTTGGGAGTCACTGAAGAGTTCTGGGCAGGAAAATGGTGTGTCTGGATCAGCAATTTAGAAAGATCCATGCAGAAGCCATTTGGAGAATGGATTGGAGGTTGGCAAGCCTGGAGGCGGAGGGAACAATTAGGAGATGTATTTATCAGGTCCTTTTTGTTGCAATTAGCAAAAATCCAATTCAACTGACAAAAAGTAGAATTATGAGCTCACTCACCACAGGAAGGGCAGAGGTAGTGCTGGGCTTCAGGAACATCTAGAACCTGGGTCTGGATCACTGCCAGGCTCCCCTCTCTGCAGCCAACTCTGATCTTCTCTGTGTGTTGGCTTCGGTCTTTCAGGCTGACTTACTCTACATGACACATGGCTGCTCTCTGGTCCTGGGCCTCAAATCTCACACTAACACTAGTACCAGAGAATGACAGTCACTGCCTCTGTCCCAAGATCAAATATCCCAGGGAAGGGCTCTCACGGGCCAAGCTTGGGTCAAGTGTCCATCCCCAGTCTAATCAACAGTGGCCAAGATAACAAGATCTCAAGACAACGGCAGTTTCCCTTCAAGACACAAGACTGGAGATGGAGAAGAGGAGCAGCTCTGTTCTGGGGCCAGAAGAATAGTTGTTCATTACTATGACCCACTGTTATAGTGCAAGACGTGAGGCGTGCCCGAACCAAGGAGCTCTGGGAGGGAGAATAAAAGGTGTTTTCAGGAGGCTTTTAGAATACTCAGTTGCTGGCCTGTACTTTCCTGCACTAGGAGCAGCTGTCTCATCAGTAACAGAAAGCCCGAGTCTCCTCTGGACCTGCATCCTGGGTACATTTGTGGATCTCTGGAACTTGTGGATTGTGGATCTCTTGAAGACTGGAGACCTATTCTTCAGCTCTGCAGCCACTTGTGTCCAAGAAAGGGCACAAAGCCCTGAGATGTAAAAAATATGAGCTTCCTTCCCAGGAATCATTGCAAACTTGCCTAAGTGGGGACTCAAAATAGAATTTAAGTTAATTTAATAGTTTTAAGTTTTGGAAAAATAAAGTTACAGTTCTTGTTCCTCTGGTTTTAAGGACTGAGATTGGTTCCCACATTTGTGACACCAGTACCAGGCAACTAATAGATTCTGATAAATTCTTTGTTGAGTGAGAGAAGAGCTAGCCCAGATGTAGGAGTGGGTGAGAAAGGGTGGGATTGTGTTAAAGAAAGCACAGAATTCTTTAGGATTCAAACAGAGGGGACAATTCTGGAATCAAGGCACCCAAAGGAGTCTTGGGTTTTAGTGACCAACTTTTAAACAGGTTTCTCCTTTTTCCTTCTGCATTCTTCCACCGCCTCCCCCCCGCCCCCCGCCTCCACCCCAGAGTCCCACGGCCTGGGGAACTTGGCTGCCCCTGTCTTAGAGCTGCAGGTGTCATCTGCTGCCTGGAGGCATGTTCCGAATGTCGGAGGCTTGAAGCTTACCTGTAGCTGAAGGTGAGGCTCTTGCCCTGGGCAGGAAGACAAGCCCAGTCTCCACACTGCTGCTACCCCCCAGTGGCATTCTCCCAAAGAAAAACTTTAGCTGGAACTTTCCATCTGGCCTTGACTTTGGGTGGAAAGAAGGCTGGGGGAACAGAGAGGATAGTGTCCCTCCTAGTTGACAGGAAGGCAAAGCGGGTGCCCTCAGCTCGCCTGTGTGGCTGCTGGCTGAGGGCCTCTGGCAAACTGGCTGAGGCTGGGGGAGAGAGGGCACTCAACCAAGCGAGCTCACAGGGACTGGAGTCTCTGCCCAGTGTCTGTTAGCAGAAGCATCTGGCTGTGACCTCAGCTGTTCCACCCAAGGCCTGGGAAGCCGACGAAGGGGTGGGACCCGCTGCCCTCTGTCAGCTCCACTGGGAGGGAGAAAGCCAGAGGCCTTCCCCAAACCTGGGCCAGGAGAGGCTCACTACTGAGAGAGGAAAGGCCCCAGGCAACTTAGGTGGTGGTGGGGTGGAGTGGGGTCATTGTAAAGCATGTACGAGTGCTGCCAAGAAAAGCTTACCCCACCTGGAAGATCAGAAGAGGCTCTCAGTGGGTCAGACCTTCGGGTTATTTTTAACCCTGGCTCAGGTTACAGATAGCATTTACCCCACAGTCTGAACAGCTCTGGAAAGCAGGCGGCTGTGCTGGCAAGAGTTGGCTGAGAGGGCGCCCCAGCTTATTCTCAAGTCATGCTGACACAGGGAGAGCCACCAGCGCAGGGGGCCAGCTAAAGTGCAAATACTGTAGAGCTGTGAACTCCAGTAACACCAGTGACCAGCTCCCTCCACAGGGGTCCCCTTTCCCCTCGGGAAGTTTCCCTCTTTAATAAGAAAGGTGTCATAGAGTTGGATTCTCTGCAACATGAAGGAACAGATACCACCAGGCCCTACAATGCACCAAGGGACAAATCTCAGGTCCATCCCTCAAGAAGGAGGCATCTGGGCACATCGAGGCAGACTGGGTCAAGGACCAAAAGAGAGTTTATGAGCAAACAGCTGAAAAAGCAGAGAAGTATAGGTGTCTGCTGTGGGGGCAGGCAGGGTGGATGCTGGGACTTGTGGCTGGGAGAGGGGAGGAGGTGGCATGACAGCTGGACCTTGGAGGGTGGGTAGGATTTGCCAGGCAGATGGGGAGTGAGCAGGAAGAACCACAGAAGAAATAGCCTCAGCCAAAAATAGGAGGGATCAGGGCACACTGGGGGATGGTGAGACATTCCTGTACCCAGAGTTTATGACTCTGAGAGTCCGGGAGAAAATGCTGGAAGGGTAAATTGTAACTGCTTGTCAAGGAGTTCCAACTTCCAGCCATAGGCAAATGGAGTCAAAGAGGGGTTTTGGACAGGGAATAATGTGATCTGAGTTATGCTTTTAAAATGTTTCTTGCATGGTTATGGGTAAGGCTGGGCTGGAAGGAGAGAGCCTGGATGCAGAAAGGCAAGTGGGAAGCTTGTACAGCAGCTCCTACTGGTGGGAAGGAGGAAATGGAGGGAATGGACAGGAGCCCTTATCTGGGGGTTACTCAGTAGACGTGGGTGAATGGGGAGCCAGAGAGCAGGGAATGGAAGTTGAAGATACAAAATTTGGGGCCTGAATGACCAGGAGCGTGGATGGTCTCTCTAGAGGACAGGAAAGGCAGAGGGAAGTTGGGGGGAGAGCGTGCAGGTTGATCTGGGGCGCAGAAGTCCAGGATGCAGTCACCGTGCGGAGGACAGGGTTACTGTGAGGAGAGAAGGTGAGGTGCCAAGGGAGAGAAGATAGAGGAAGAAGACAGGGAGGCTGGGCGAAGACTGCTCGTTGTTGCCAGGATCCACTCTCCCAGTTTGAGCTGGGCACATGGACACCCAGCTTGAGATGATGTTTCCCAGCTTCCCTTGCACCTTGGTGTGGACATGTGACCAGGTTCTGGCCAATGGGATGTGAGTAGAATGATGCAACTCCTAGGTCAGGCCCTTTAAAAAGGACAATTCTTCCTTTCTCCCATTCTCTTTCCCCTCTTCAACAGGCTGGAACACTGACTTGCTGGTGAGCCAGCTTTGAACACGAAAACAAGGAGACCCCTCCTAGGAATGGTGGAAGAGCAGGACAGAG
Source organism: Tapirus indicus (assembly GCA_031878705.1). NCBI lineage: Eukaryota > Metazoa > Chordata > Mammalia > Perissodactyla > Tapiridae > Tapirus > Tapirus indicus. The sequence continues at coordinate 35,473,051 of CM062935.1, forward strand.
AGAACAGGGGCTCCTGGTTGACCTGTGGACCGCAGATGCCTGCCTCCCCTGCACTGCCTTTGTAGCTCCAGGCTAGCAAATGAGAGAGCTTGTCCGAGCCACTGGTGTTGGTTAATTTGGGAGTGGTGGGGGAGGGTGTCTTTTGTTACAGTAGCTAAGCGTGCACTCTAAGTACTACTAATACTAATAAAATAGTATAGTGAGAATAAAAAATAGTGAGAATAAAACCTTGGAGGATGCTAACACTTGGGGGATACAAGTGGGAAATGTGGAGACAAAAGAGGAGAGAAAAACCAAAGTGAACATCGTAGAATCCAAAGGAAGAGAATAAAGAAACAAGAGGGCAAATAGCATTAAATGCAGCAGAATATCCGCAGAAACAAGGATCGTCAAGGGATTCCAATTTGGTGCGTATTTTAGCAGATTGACAGGGGCCTAAATTAGGCAAAGGAGCTTCCACCAGAGTGGAGGTAAGAACACCATTTGTGCCATCCCTGTGCAGACTTTTTGTAAAGGTGAGACTGATTTGGACATTTATAGAAGCATTGGCCTTTTGATTAAAAAAATCAGGGCGTGTATGCTTGTGCTCATGAAATTATACGAGTGTGTATAGTGGTGCTTATTTGTATGAATCATGATTTTTCTGGTATAATATTCTACCAAAATAAAACTTTTAAGTATTTAAATGTTTATATTCATTAAAGTATGCTCATTTTTCTCATCAATTGACTTCATAATAGTAAAAGATATATGTAGACTGAAATACGAGGTTGATGAACTGAACCATACCCTTTAGGAATCTTTTGATTACAAGAGAAAGATAACCCAACCCAAACTTTTTCAAGTGGAAAGGTAATTCACTAGCTCACCAAACTGAAAAGGCCAGGAATAGATCTGAGCTACAGGTACTGCTTGAGCAGAGGGCTCCCATTTTGTCATTGGAACTCAGTTTCTCCCTTTCTTTCCCTCAGTTCTATGATGACTCCAGTCTCAAAGTTTTCTCCCTGTGGTCACCAGATGGCTGCACTGCTCCTCATATCCACCTGACTTCAAGTGCAGGGAAGAACAAAACTCTCTTTCTGAGAAGTCCCGACAATTGCATTGTGTTGGCTCTTATTTGGTCACATGTCCATCCCTGAACCAGTCGTACCAGTCAGAGGAAAGCAAAGCTTATTAGCTGTGTGCCTTGGGAAAGTCACTTAACCTCTCTGTGTCTTAGTTTTCTCATTTATAAAATGAGAATAATAATAGTACTTATCTGATAGGGTTATTACGAGACTTAAATAAATTAACATTTATAAAATACTTAGAACAGTGCCTGGCTCAGAGTAAGCACCATCCAAATATTTATTGAACAAATATGTTGAGCAGGCCTGAGTCACAAGTCCCCCATCGCCATCCCCTTAGACCACAGTGACCATGTGGGGGAGGAATGGCAGGTGTGGACAAAAGGGAAGTGGAGCCCAGGTAGGCAAGAGACCCATGTTCTCTAGAGGGCTGGAACCGCAGGAACAGAACTCATGGTTGGATGAGGTGGAAGGATAGACTCGGGAGGAGGATAGGAGATTACGATCAGAGAGGGGGATTTCGGGGTTGGAGGCCTTAATGATGGTGCAATTCCATGATGAAGAGTGGGTATATTTTGGGTTACTGAAGAAGAATTGGGATGTAAAGACAACTATAAGGCCAGGTTATCAAAGATTTCTCTATGACAATCCCTGGAGACCTTTATCAACTCAGTTGGGCTGAATTTTGTTCTAAAAATGATACTTTCAAAGAATGTTGGTTTTTAATATTCTAGGTTCTAAATATAAATATTTTAGGTTAGGTTTTTAATAGCCCAAAGCCAAAAGCATCTTTCTTTTTTGTAAGTAACCTGTCCTTATTTCTTTTTCTAGTCTGTTTTTTGCTTTGAATCAATTTCATAGGATTTTAGGGCCCAAGGAGATCTAAGAGGTCAGCCCAACTTCAGGCCTTGAGGGTAAAGGGATTTGATCTCAGATCATAGGGTGGTGGGGAGGGTTTATTTGGAGGGGGTCCTAATCCCTGACTGCCCCCTCTTTCCCCCTCCTCTCCCACTTCTGGGCTTTGTCAAATAGACAGGGGGAACCACAAGTGGCAAAGTGAAGCGTGAGTGTCACTACTAGTGAAGTTAGAGCAAGGAACTCAGGGGACGTTTGGGGTGGAAATGGGGCTTCTTCCCCCTCTTGTCTCAGGATGGGTGCTGTCCTGACTTCGGCCAGCAGAGTGCCCCGTGCACAGGGCTGCAGGTTGGCGCACGGCTCTAGGACCCGGGCAGGCAAGCCCATCTGGACTCTGAGGCGAGGCTGGACCTGGAACAAAGTAATGGCAACAATGGGGAGCGGTCAGGGCAGCCCCTCCTCTCCAAGGGGAGGCGAAGGGAAGGGAGAGAAGGGCCTGAGTTTGCTGACTCGAGTGTCCCACTCACTGCTGTATCCATGGTTCTCATCTCCTTAAGCCGCATGTCCATGGAGAGTCCCCTGAGGACCCAGATTCTTCTTTTGCCGAAGCACTGCAGTTTCCTGCATTTTAGATTAGAATCTAATTTGGAGGGACTCCACCCTCCTTCTAACCTTTATTCCTGTTCTGTTTTCTCTTTTCTCTCATTGTCAACACTTGCCAAATGGGGCAGCGTGAGGGGTGGGAAGTTAAAAGCTGAGGCTTTGTCATCACACAGGCCCGGACTGAAACCCAGCCACTCTCCAGCCATGTGACTTTTGGGCAAGACAGTAGACCTCTCTGGACACCAGCTTCTCTGTCTGTAAAATGGGGTGGTTACCTCATGGGGCTGTGCAGGGGGTGGGAGGGTTAGATGAAATAGTGTTTGCAGAGCGCCCCGCACAGTCCCTGATACGCAGTGATTAGTCGGTAAATGTGGGCGATTGTTTTATTTCCCAGAAATCTGTGAAAGATTTGAATGGAGGGCTCCCTCGTTATGGTCTTCCCCTGGTCCTCACTGGGGACTCTCCCTGAAACTGAGTCTCTGGTTTGAAGAGAGCCTGGTTTGGTCCCCATGTGAGCTCAAACTTGCTTTGTAGCCTCGAAATCACTTCCAAAGCAATCTTGTTTGCCCATTATTAATCCTGTTTTTAAGCAGTTTTCTCTAGTGATTAAAAAAGAAAAATGGGGGCCACCCGGTGGCGCAGCGGTTTAGTCTGCACTTGGCAGCCCGGGGTTCGCGAGTTCGGATCCCGGGCGCCCGCCGACGCACTGCCTGTCAGCCATGCCCTGGCGGCGTCCCATATAAAGTGGAGGAAGATGGGCACGGATGTTAGCACAGGGCCAGTCTTCCTCAGCAAAAAGGGGAGGAGTGGCAACAGATGTTAGCTCAGGGCTGGTCTTCCCCACACACACACACAAAAAAATGATGCAAGGGCAAATTGGACAATGCATGCCACACCGAAAGCTGTTTTGAGGTATAATGTTTCCTTTTTAAAACTATTTTTAATGTTCATTTCATAATAAGCAAAGATTTGATAGTTGGACCACGTTAATATAATAAAAATACATTTGTATGTTTGTGAAATAAAAGCATAATCACCATAAATGAATATCTGTATAACTTCCATAACACAAATACATTTAGAACCTAAAAATAGAAATATTGAGGGGGCTATTTTCTTACTTGCTTTCATTTTTAATCTGTCAAACCTGAATTTTATTTTAGCTTTTACCTTGTTTAAAATGTATTTTATGATGTTACAGATATTTAAAATTCATATTTTGAGGTTTCAGATGGAAATCTTTCCTGTGAGCAGATTATTAGGAAAATAGCTTTATTTTACCTTGGCATTTTCTATGGCTATGAACTTAAATCCAGTAGCTGGCTTCCATGTTCTAAGAACCAGAATATTCTTTCTAGTTACTTTGTCTTTGAACTCAAACTATTTAACTTTTATACAAATGGGAAAAATAGTTCAAAAAGCAACACCTCCTCTTTGGCATTACATAATGGCAATTGACATCTAATTTACAGCTCTAGGTAGAAATAGAAATCAACCCCTCCTTCAAATATTAAGAGCCAGGTCTCAGGTTGCAGGCTAGACTTAACACCATTTCACTATATTGTATTTTGTGCTGTTTATTAAAAAGCAACATTTCCTTTTTCTGATTGAAATGTAATCAATGCTTTTAAGACAACCTGAGAAACAGATCTCTTGAGCTGATCCTAAATTTTGAAATAATTCACCTTTTAAAAATTTTTTCCTCAAAGTAGACAATATGTGATTCCCAAAGCAGTAATCAGAAATACTGGCAGAGATTTCATAAAAAGATATAGTTTTATCACAGTGAGATGATGAAATAAGCACATTTTTCATTTATTACAAGGAAAAATTGCAAATCGCCTTGATGTTAGGTAAAATATGGTATATCTATATGGACTAAATTGTAGCTATTACAAATAATACATTAAGTAGCATTTTTTCCTTTTTATTTTCATTATTAGCTCCTTTTTATCTAAAAATTAACTCAGAACAAAGTGTGCTGATTGAAAAACTTCGCAGCACAAAGGTTACAAAGAAAACACCCTGTTTCTAAGGATTTAGAGAAATGCTCACAATCCAACAGTAATCGAAAAGGAAAAACATAAAATTCAACATATAGCTTGATCTCAGTTACATATATTTATTTGTTGCGATATACCATAATAATACAGGCTGTCTCTGGCTGCTGAAATTCAGATAATTTTTAATTTCCTCTCCTTTTACTTTCAGCATATTCCAGAATCTTTATAGTAAGGTTTTTATACTTTTATAATCAAAATTAATAAAAGGTAAAGTTTAAGAAAGAAGAATATGTAGTAGAAATGAAAAAGACAGAAAATTCAGAGGCCAAAGAGTTTTTAGATTTGGGGGGCCAAAGACCACCTGGCTGATAAGCATGTTTTGGGCTATTTTATAGGAACAAACCTCAGCCCAGGGGTGGTTTCTGCTGTCACTAACAAGCTCTGCTCCACCAGCACAGGTGCTCACATCTCGGCCTGGCTGCTGACAGCTGGCTCTGCTCTGGACAAGCCATTTCATCTCCAGGGACTCAGTTTCCCCTTCTGAAGGGTTAGGCTCCTATAGTGTTAAAGTCCAAAGATTCAATTTCATATAATTTAATGCTTATTTTTCTAACACCATCTGTTGAACAATATTCCACTTTGGCTAAGGAGGTTGAATTCAGTTGGACACACGTGCTTTCTGGGAGGCCCTGGAATGAGGTGGACATACAGAGTCAGGAAAGGAGCGATCCTGCTTTCAAAGCATTTACCATCCGATGAGGGCCAGATAGGAACGGAGGGTGAGGGTATGATAAGAGCATGTGCAGAGAGCTGAGCACACAGAGATGGGAATTTCAACCAGTCCTGGGCTTGGAGAGTGAGGGGAATCTGAGATGTTTTCCTGGAAGGGATGACACCCAAGCTGAGTTGTAGAGAAAATAGGGCGGCCAGAACCGGGGAGGTACATATGCACCTCTATCCTTGCAGCATCCTTGGCGGTGCTAGGGAGGGAGAGGAAGCAGTTTTTAAATTTAGGGAATTCGAGGCAAAAAGATTTTCAAGTGGTTGCTCAAGAAGAGTGCCAGGGAGTAGTTAGCACCGAGTAGCTCGTGTCATCCACTGTGATGTCCCTTAATATCTGGAACCATAGGAGACACTAATATTAACAGAAAGGAAACAGTCTAACTGATATCAACCGTAGTTCTTTACTTTTCCCCTGGAGGCATTTTTAAATTACTACCGAGACCACCTCCCAGCGGCCTTCAGAGTCTTCACCTTGCTGGTATCCCTCCCATTACCTTTCTCCCACCACCACCACCACCACCATCAACAAGACAGCCTACTCTTTCTCTTGCTAAATTTGACCTCTCAGAGCATAACTTACATGAATTGGGCCAAAGAGCTGCTGTGAGGGTGGCTCATATCTTTGGACACATGCCTAAAGCCCGTGCCCTTTTCCCCACTGATAAGATAGAGAAAGAACAGGAATGAAAGCTGGATAGCATAACCAGGCCAAGACAGACTCCCTGCTGGGCCTGTGTCCTGCTTGGAGGGACTGGGGGGTAATTAGTCACGTAGAACCCGCAGCAGCTCATGCAAGGATTACACAGGTGGAAGGGTTTACCTTGGAGCACTCCTGTGTGTTTCCTGAGAATTTCCCTCCCCCTCTGCTCCCTGACTGCTCCTCTAGCCCATGGAAACAAAGATTTTTAACAACCTCTGACCTGAGTGTGAGACAGAATACATTCAGATGCACGCTTGCCAAGTGAGCTTCTCAGCTCTCCAAGAATGGTTAAGACTAATGCTGTGGGAAAGGGGAGGAAGAAGGGAAGGAGAGGGAGGGACAGAGGGGCGGTGGGTGAGAAGGACCCACAGCCTCCACGACCAGTGGACAGACAGAAGGAAATGCTCTCAGAGATGAACTCCCTCCATGTGTAGGGAGCCATCCCTAGTGAAGAATTGTAATACTTAGGTTCATGCTTGCTGCTGTCACAAATCAACCACAAAATTTCAGTGAGCACAACAAAAGTTTATTCCTTGCTCATGTAACAGTTCCTTGCCGGTGTTCCTGATGAGTGGGCAGCTTTGCTGGGACAGGCACCTCTGTCTGCTGGCCATGGGGAGCCTTGGCCACACAGTATAGGAGGCCTTTGGAGGGAAGGAATGAAGAGAATGAGACTGAAAAGCTGTTCTTCAATACTTCTGTAAAACCCTGTGTATATACTCTGCTTCCCCTTCTGAATCATAATTCTAGTGAGTGGAATGAGCACAGACATTGTAGTCAGACAGAACTGTATTCAAATCCCAGCTCTGCCACTTCCTGGCTGTGCAACTGTGGGCAATTGACTGTCTCTGAACGTTCTCATTTGAGAAACAAGGATACCAATGCCTCACGTTGTTGTTGTGAGGATTAAATAAAATGATATTCAGAACACATCAAGCATTCAGATCAATACATGTGCTTCCTCTAAGCAGGACCCCTTGAGTGGTTCTTGAATGGCTCTTTCTGCTTAAAAGAATCCTGGGAAACAATGGTAGGGTGACTGTCATCTGGAAAAAAGTGAGGCAGAATTCCCTGCCTCTTTCCTTACCCCTAAATAGATCAAAGATTTCTTTTCTTATCTTGGAGTAGGGAAGGCCTTTCTGAACACAATTCAAAACTCAGAAACTATGAAGGAAAAGAATGGGCAATCTGACTACATAAAGAAAAAATATCTGTATGGGGAAAAAAATAGACATAGTGAAAGAGAAATGACAAATTGTGAAAATTGCAACTATATCCCAAAGAGCTAATTTCCTTAATAAATAAAGAACTCCTACAAATCAATAAGAAAAAGACTAACAACCAAATTGAAACAGCCAAAGGCTAAAAAATAGGCAGTTCCCAGAGAAGAAAATGCAAATGGCTTTTAAACATTGAAAAGATGCCCCACCTCACTCATAATAAAATAAATGTAAATTAAAATTACAAATAAATATCAATTTAAAAGATTTCAGATTGTCAAAAAACCAAAAAATTTGGTAACACTGTTTTTGAAGACAGAGAGAAACAGACTTTTACATATATTGCTGATGGGAGTGGAAAATGATGCACTGTTTATGGAGAGCAATTTGGTAATTTTGTCAAAATTTAAATTTCATATAACCTTTGATTCAGCAATGCCACTTTATGAATTTAACCTAAATATCCACAAATAGAAGAGTGGTTCATTTAATTATGATAATGGCATGTAAGTGAATATAGGATCAACCCCATATGTGCTGAGATGGAAAATTTTCCTAAGTGGAAAAAGATTAGAACAGTGTATATTTACAGTGTGCTCTCATTGGTGTTTTTAAAGAGTAAGTAGTATCACCTCCATTTTACAGATGAAGAAAGTGAGGTTCAGAAGCGTTAGGTAGCCCACAGTCATCACAGTCAGTAGTTAGATAACAGATGCATGCTTGCCAAGTGAGCTTCTCAGCTCTCCAAGAATGATTAAGACTAGGGCTGTGGGAAAGGGGGGGAAGAAGGGAAGGAGAGGGAGGGACAGAGGGGCCAGTTTAGGCCAGGCCCAGGGTTGTCTGGTCTCTCTGGTAATGAAATCCAGGTTTTTAACACCTGGCTTTGGAGCCTCCCCTAACCTAGTAACCAAGGGACATTCCTACCCTCTATTCTACTTCTTTCCGTCATGCTCCTTTCCACAAACAAAAGTCAACTTTTCCGCATTCCTCCACCCACATTCCCATTTTCCAGCACAACTCTATGTCTTTGTTCATGCTGCTTAGAGTTCTGGATGAACCAGATCAAACGCTGCCTCCTCCAGGAGCCTTCATTGGCTCTCCCAGACACAATTAATTTTTGCCTCTTCTAAACCCTCAAGCACTTCATCTTCTTCGTGGAAATCTTTGGAGGGTGGGTTCTAGAGAGAATAAAAGAGAAGAAGCGAGGAGAAAAACAAATATTTATTGTGGGCCTACTTTGTGTCGGGCACAGTGCCCGTGCTTTCACGTGAGTATTTATGATCGGACCATAAGGTCGGTGGCGGCAGGATCCATGCCTGATAGATCCGGGCATCTCCCAGAAGGCCTAGCACAGCTCCGTTCCTTCAGTGCAAACAATTTTTGAGATTCTCCTACACGGCAGGTACTATATTTGGTGCCGAGGATACGAAAATGAATAGGGTGAAGAGGACGGAGTCTCAGTCTTCCAGCTGTCTGTCTAGTAGGGGAGCCAACCATGTGACCCAATACTTCATATCTGAACACTGTTAATAAGGTGGGTGGAAAAGGTTTGTTGGATGGATGGATGAATGAATGTGGGCATCTGACTGGATCACGTCCGATGCCTACCTTCACTTCAAACCTTGCACAGTTCATCATGAATCCAATCCGGAGACTGCCCTTTTCATGCACAGTGCTGGGGTGACAAAGTTCTCCCTCTCACATTGTCTCTCTAGAACTGCATTGTTTAACACTGTAGCCAATAGCCACATGTGGCTATTTAAATTTAGATTAATTACAACCTCAAAGAGTTAGGAAAGTGTGAAAGAGTTGGGAGACAGCATTGCCCTGCTCTGCATTCCAATATCTTGTACAGTCACAGATAACTGTAGCCATTCCCCTGAGAAGGGGGCCGGTGTAGGTGGTCTGTGCAGGATTCAGGGTCCCCGGGGAAGCTCAGACAACAGGAAAGTGTTCCCTCTGCTAGGAGTCTCCCTAATCCTGCCTACTCCCACCAGGACGGGCAGCAGATACACTCATAAATGGCGGGCTTGCCAACCACCCAGCTAGGTGACACAGTGAACTTGGGATATGGGGCCACAGAGGACTTTCAACTCTTCTAGCATGCCCATGGGGGCGCAGCAAAGTGAGGGGTGCCCTGAGGCCACAGCGCCCCCCTTCCTTCCACTCGCAGTGCAGAACCAAGAGGCAAGAGTGACTTCCCCACTAGCTCCCCTCCCCTGCGCCAACCCTCCTGCCCTCTCCAGGGGGAGCCACTGCAGGTTCCCTGCCCAGGAGTGGGGAGGGGAGCAGAAGAAGCTGGCCTCCCATGGAAGTAACTTTCCTCTCTCTCTCTCCTGCCTGGCCTGGAGACCTTCTCAGGCTGTCCTCCCAATGGACACCTGCTCTGCGCTGCTGTTGGCCCAGCTCCTCAGCGGTTTCTACCTGGCAGGGAGACCAGAGCCAGCCACTAGAGGGTAGCGAAAACCCTCTTTTTAATCCTGCGTACAGCAGGTGAGAAGGACAGCTCCCAGTGCGCTCATTCTTCCCCAGGCCCGCAGAAGTGAAAATAAAACAGAAAACATTTGAGAGAAATTAATGCAAAGCACGTTTTCATGTTTTACATGAATTTCCAGGTAGATGTGAATCAAAAGAAATCCCTCAGGAAATCAAATAAGAAACTTCCCAAAGCAAGATGTTCTGTGTCCACTTATTATTGTGGAATCTATATTAATTAATTCCTCTGATAATGTGTTCTCTAAAGCCCTGACAATCTAACAGCATAGCAATATAATACTGTTTGTTCTCGAGGAGGCATTTTACCAGGGAAAGACTGACAGGCAGGTTTCTCTCACTCCCTTAGCATTCAGCAGTCTCTTTTATTATATTCGTCACATGGTTTAAGAACTAAATTTAGAAATGAAATGAAAATTCAGTACCTGCCTGAGCTTAGGTCTTGACGATTAGCTATGTCCTGTCTCCTCATCTTCCACAGGGCGAGTGGAATCACTTGCAATCGCGCCAGTTTAGTTTCTACAAACCGATGCCCCCTAGTGGTGACACCAAAGCCTGGACGTTGACATAACCTTTCACCTTTCACTGGCAAAGTTGGGTTTATGCATCAGCAGAACTGAAAAATTCCTCAAACTGCTTTTCTCTTTGTCTTTCAGATTATATGCATTCCTATGTATTATTTTTCATCTCCAACATGTTTGCTTATCTTTAGAGAGAAGTAAGTTCTCTTCCTTAGGAGGCTGTTTCATTTTTTTCTTGACAGGCAAAACAAAACAAAACAATTCCTGGTGTGTAAATCCTAAGAGCTAGATGGCACAATGCAATTTTCAAAACAGCCCTGCAAGATGGTTATTACTCTCCCTATTTTGTAAATGAAGAAATGGGTGCCCTGGAAGTGTCTTAGCCAAGGCCACACAGCTGTTCCGCAGTGAGGTCTGTCCGAATTTGGACACTGATTGCTTTGCTGTCCCCTTTGATGAACTCCTGGAGGACAGAAATCATATTGGGTTGTAAGTCTCTGAAAGCCCACAGCACCTGGCTCCACAGTTGGCACATCTTAGGTGCTTCGAGAACACGGAGTAAGAAGACCAATGTGGAATAAGCGAAAGAGATCCAGAAATCACCGGACCCCTGGGACCTGAGGGATAGACTGCTTTAGGGAGAGCGCTGGGGGCTGGTGGGTAGAATGCTGGGTCTGCTGGCCTCTCAGGACTGCCCTTTCCAGTGCTGGTTTCATTTTGCAATTCTCAGCTCTGGCTCACACACAGGGAATGAAGACATGAGGTGGTGGGACCAGGTTGGGGCAGGGAGGGAGGAGAAGGAAATCCGGGGACTTGCCTGGGCACAACCCAGCCGATGCCCACAGGGGTTTCTTATCTTCCTCCTGAACCAGCATTGATTGAGGACCTACCTAGTGTCCCTGGTGGTTGGCAGAGGTATCTTATTTAGTGCTCTCAAAACACAGCAAGGCTGGGTCCTTCCTACAGTAAGAAAAGGAAGCCTCTGAGAAGTTAGTCACCTGTCCGAGGAGCAAGAAAACTTTTTTTAACACTTTTTTGTACACATATTTCTCAATTTAAATGTGTAAAAAAAAAATGTGAATGAGAGGCAAGGAAGTAGAGAAAATGTGGCCGTTCTGTGGGGAACTTTTACTGGGAACTGTGGCTGAATGCGACCAGGGGTGGGAGAAGGATTTGCTGGGTTTGGTCTGTTAAAGAGGGGAGAGCCTCGTGTTAGTATGTGGCTGGGAGAGAGGAACTGATGACATAAGAGAAGGAGGGCAGGTTTGGGGCTGTGGCCCCGGGAGCAGGAGACAGGGCACAGAGCCGAGGTGCCTGGAAGGGGTCTGACGCAGCAGGGCCCCTTCTTCCGGTTGCTCCCAGCTTATGGAACCAGCTGGGCTCAGGAGGGTGCAGGCAGGAAGCCACTTGTTCTTTCTCCCAACTGCCTTTTTCACCCACTGTGTGGGCGGTTCCTTCTAGCCCCTGAGTGAGGTCTCAGGCAGATCTCACAGCTTTTCAGCTTATTTTGCGTAAAAAAAAAAAAAAGTTTTCAGCTTTTCAGATCAGTTCTATCTGATATGGAAACTCTGAATCCACGTCCAATTGAAAAGCTCTTTCCTCCTCAGCTTGGGCCTGCTTTGTACACAGAGTGAAAAGGGAAATGTGGTGGTTACTCCTCTCTTTCCCTTTGCACCTGTCCCCCCCCCCCCCCACCAGCTGCTGCTTTGGGGCTGTGAGGGCGGAGGGAGATGGGTAATAGGCAGGACAAGTCTTCCGCAAGTGCTGCAGTGACCATGACCATGACCGTGACCATGACTGGGGCAAATACACAAACACTGATTCTTCCTGAGGAGAGGACCTTGGGTGAGTACTTCAGAGCCCACCATCACTGGGGGTGTTTTACTCACTGGGGAGTGCCTCCTCCAGCTTTCTGGTTACCATCTTGCAAGTCAGTGTGGGCCGTGGACCAGCAGCGGGGGCATTCCCTGTCAGAAATGGAGAGCTTAGGCTTACCTACACCTGCTGAATCAGAAGCTACATGTTAACACGAGCCCCAGATGACACGATGTGCGGTTGAGTTGGAGGAGCTCTGGCTTACAAGCCCCCAACCCCCTGACTTCCAGCAGTAACCCTCTTTGCTGGGTCACTTTACCCCTCCAGACAGCCCTTTCACCAGTGTCCCTTTATAGGCCTCCCCAAATCCAGTCCTCTTCCACCCATCTAATCTGGCTGCTGGGAAACTTGTGTAGGGTAGGAAAAAAATCTTTTCTTCTACCCATCATAGGTTCTCTGGCTGGATCCTGTAAATGAGACTGTCAAAAGACAGAATAACAAGAGAAAACAGAAGTTTATTAACATGTGCATATGCATGGGAGCACTCGGCCTTGAGTAACTCGAAGGAGTGGTTAGAACTCAGTCTTATATGGCATCTTAACAAAAGAACAATAAATTTTTAGAGAAGCGACAAGACAAAGGAAAAGAACTTTGAGCTTCTAGAGGTGGCAAACTGTGAGAAGGCAAATATATGAGGGAACTGATGGTAGATAAGAGCTAGTCTTAGCAAGGTTTGTTCTGTGGATTCCTCTGGTGCTGATAAGGGTCTAGAGTTATCTCCAGTTATCTGTCCTTCCTGGTACAGAGGGGAGAAGTCACCTTTCCAAATGTATGTCCTGCCTTTAGGCAAATAGGGGGAGGGCAAGGAGCTTTTCTTGTGTCTGCTTTTTCTCAGTTGCCTTCAGTTCAAAATAATCCTCATGCCAAAGTGGCCTATTTGGGGTGGTATGTCTTGCTGCCCTTCACATGCTTGCCCTTTGCCCTCTCTGTCAGCTCCGCAGCCTGCTACAGTCACCCTCAAGCAGATCCTCTCCCTTAGAGTTCCGCAGGTGGGGTTAGGTACCAGCCACTGTTCCCCCAAACTCCGGGGGACACACTTCAGACTCTCTCAGAACTTCTGTAGGGGAGGAAAAAGTTTTCCTCAACCCTCTTAGAGTCTCTGGCTGGGTCTGAAAATTAAACTGACACAGATCAACAGGAGATTTAATATAAGTTTTCTGTGACACAGGAGCCTTCATAAGGAAATGAAGACCTGTGTATTTTTATGCTAGGTTTGACAAAGAGTGGGCAGTCGTGTAGAAATATAATACACTGAGGAGATGAGATAAGTGTAGCAAATTGGGGGAAAATTAGCAAGGCCTGTTTGTTAGGATTCTTCTTGGTGTCCCTTTGTCTTCAGAGATTAGGGTGCTCCTTTCCTCTGAGGGAGAGCACCTCTCACATGAGGGTTTTATGACCTGTTTCAGGGGAGGAAGGTCAGAGTGAATGAACATCCTGCTTCTGCGGTTCCTCAAACTCCTTCAGCTTAAAATAGTCCATATGCCAAGTGCCATATTTGGGGTGGTGTGTCCTGAACCCCATCACTTCCCACACCGGTCGAGGTGAGGTGGATGAACTCCTCCTCTCCCCTGGTGTGGGTAGGTGGGGTGGGGGTGGCACAGCTCAGCATGCTGACATCTGTGTCCAAAGCAATCCTCGCTACCAGCCCCTTCCTCGCCCAGTGAAACCCCAGCCTTCTTGAGATGCTTGGAGGGAGGTTACGGGCAGAGATAGTTTTGTGGTCTCTTAGAAAGTCTCACCTAGGTACTTGTATTCATTATCTATTGCCATGTACCAAATTACCCCAAATCTTAGCACTTCAAACAACAAACATTTATTATCTCAAGTTTCTGTGTGTTACGGATTGAACTGTGCCCCTCCAAAATTCATATGTTGACTAGTACTTCAGAATGTGACTGTTTGGGAAATAGGGCCTTTACAGAGGTAATTAAGGTTAAATGAGGTCATAAGTGTGGGCCTGATCCAATGTGACTAGTGTCCTTATAAGATGGGGGAGAGGGCATGTGAGGACACAGCAAGAAGGTGGCCATCTAAAAGCCAAGGAGAGAGGCTTCAGGAGAAACCAAACCTGCAAACACATTGATCTTGGACTTCCAGCCTCTAGAACTGTGAGAAAATAAATGTCTATTGTTTAAGACACCCTTTCTGTGGTACTTTGTTATAACAGACCCAGAAAACTTATACACTATGGGTCTGCAAAGCAATTCAGGCACAGCTTAGCTGTGTGTCTCCAGCACAGGCTCTCTCCCAAGACTGCAGTCGAGATGTCTTCTGGGGCTGTGGTCATCTCAAAGCTCAGCTGAGGAGGATCCACTTCCAAGCTCGCTCTCATGGCTGTTGGGGGGCGTCAGGTCCTCATTGACTGTTGGCCACAGACATCAGCTCTTTGCCATGTGGGCCTCTCCAGAGGGCAGTTCACAACATGGTGGCTGGATGGTTCAGCGTGAAAGAGGAGCCGAATAGAACTGGGACTATGGAGGATGTGACAAGGATGGCCACTTGTACAGCAAAGACTCATGCTTGCTCACGTCCCCCTTCCATTATAGAGCTGCCCAGCCAAGAACTACATTTCCCAGACTCCCCTACATCTAGGTGGGACCATGTGACTAGTTCTTGCCGATTGACTGTGAGTAGAAGTAATTTGTGGCATTTCCTGGCTAAGGAGGTTAAGAAGAAGTTCCCTGTTTTCTCTTTCTTGTGCACAAGCTGTTGGGTGGGTACAGAGAACTTCAAGGCTCTAGAAGGGAGGAGCCACAAGATGAAAGGTACCTGGGTTCCTGCCAGCCACCTGCCAGCCAAGAATACCTGCCCTGGACTTTTATGTGAGCAAGAAATAAACTTTTATTTTTCAAGCTTTGGAGTTTGATTGTCATAACAGGTCGCACTACCCTAACTAATCCGGGCATAGGAGGTCGTAGGTTTGAGAATTGAGAAGCAGTATGAAATATGTGTCTTGTGAGTGGGCATAGAGGGAGCAGATGCTGCCGGGGGGCAGCCTACCACCTGAAGAGCCTCACTGGCCTTGGCTGGACACTGGACAAGGGTGACTCACTAGATGTAGCTCCATAGGCAGAGATGGGCTGGGAAGTGGGCAGAGTTGCACAACGTGGCCACGGACCAAAAGATTTCTTCCTCTTGTGTGTCCCAGGATCCTTGTACAACCCTAAGAGGAGGGTGCCCTGAAAAATGACTAAAATTGGACTTCCTACCACATGTACACAAAACGAGTATGAAATGGCTGTGACTTGAACTCCATAAATATGGATTTGCCATAAGCATCACATATTTTTGCTTTCTTTAAATCAAATTTAGTCTCCAAGACTCCACCCTGCCAAGCTGGTGGAAGGTCAGTTCCAGGCATTATTGGTGCTCTGTCCCTCTCCCTAATATTGCATAGTATCCAGGAGGCCAACATGGAGGCCCCAAGCCAGGTGTATCATCTTTGATTCGGGATGATCAGTGCTGATATCCTTGAAGGAAGCCCCCGGGGTCCTCTGCAGTCCTGGGCAGTTCTAAGAAGAGAACCAGGCCCACTAACCACTCAGGAGTTTCCTTGGGAATCTCTCCCACCTCTTTCTACTGCCCAGGACCCCATCTTTCTCCCCTGACATTCTTCTCCCTGAGCAACTCATCGTTCCGAAAAGTCAGAAAGGCAAAGAGTGAGGGGCGTGAAATTCAGGGAGAACCAAACACAAATGAATATTTCAGTTCCAGCATCAATCTCTTGGGGCTATTGGGAGGGTGAGAAAAGAGAAAGCACGTATAGCAGCCAGCATAGGGCCTGGCATCGAGCAAGTTCTCCGTCATTATCACATGCCTTTGTCCTCCACCTTCCACGTTCCTTCATCTTGTCATCACAAAAACAAGTTGAGTGAAAGTTTCAGGTAAGTCCTAGGAAAACTTTTAAATTCTTTCCAGTTAGCTACTGTCCCCACCAAATAAGTGGTGCCACCACTCAGTGAATGCTGTGTCATTACTGTAGTCCAAGCATAGACATTAGGCTTACTCCATAAACATTTACTAACAAAATTGAGGCTCTCTGTGGCAGCCAGGAGAATGCATCACTCATCTCCAACCACAGGGAACGTAACTGATCCACAGTCCCAGCATCCCGGCTCTGAAATCTGTTACCTCTTCATACCAAGGCCACACCTCCCAAGGCTGTTTCCAGTAAATTAGGGAGTGTGGCAAGGATTTGGAGGCAGGCTTATTGCTGGGGGGCATGGCCTCCTCTGACCGGTAACTTTTGACTAGGAAACTCCCTGACAGCCATGCCAATTCTTCCTTAGAGAGCAGGACGATCTTAGATGGTTCCACAAGCCTTCCTTCCTTCCCTCTCTCCTTCACTCATTGTCAGACCTGCATTGTGCTCTGAAGCCAGGCTCTCCCAGCCTCTTCTGGCTCCCACCTAGTTTTCTCTCGCAGATGATTCCTCTAATAAACTTCTTGCACTTTTTGTCTTGTCTTGCACCTGCTTCTCAGAGGACCCAGTCAACGTGTTCTCCCCATTCCTAATGCTTACTTTCTTTTCATAAACATAGCATTTATTTAGATAGAAAATATTAGTTAAATGCACTTCCTGTATTTAAATTGTGATGTGCAACATACAAGGACAAATGATGCAAGTGTAACTGTTGAGATTTCTTCCTACCTTTAAGTGTTAACTCTTGTTTCAACTGCAGTTTAACATTTATTTTTGCTGAATTTGGCACCTGCTTCTATTCAGTCTGAGCTTTAAAATCTCAAGTGGATTCGAGTTCCCTCATGGCTCTTAGCTCTCCCTAGAAACTCAGGACTACTTAAAAACAAAAAGTCAATGGCACTAAATATATATATAAGCAATACAATGACATTCAAAGTAATTTGGAAGACACAGAAGAGAATTACCCATAATGCCACCATCCTACCACGATAGCTGACATTTTAGGGGCCCAGTGTCTCCACCACCGCCTCTTCCTCTGTCCAGAGCCACCTCTTCTTTAGAGGGTTATTTACAGAACTGCCTGTGTTCAGCATGGGCCCCAGGTTCTCAGCCCTGGAGGCACATCAGAATCATCTCTGGAGCTTTTAAAAATGACCCAGGCCCAGCCCTCAGCTGGATCTCATTAACCTGAATCTTTTCTTCTTCCTTTCTAAAGCCCAGACACAGAACGAATTGATCAGACTCCTCTGCGTATACCACTTTACCATCACAGCGCATTCATAGTACCTCTTTTTAAATTTTCCTCATTATATTTGACCTCTTCATCCCTGATCCCCGCTCTCATCCCCTCCTGCTAAGGGTACCCCATGGGTTTTATGTATGTTCTAAAATGTGCGTGTATCCTTATAAACACATAGGGTTGTTTGAGTGTATGAGTTTTTCATGTACATTCTTAAATTTCATTGTTTCTTACCTTTTCCCCTCAATACTACGTTTTAAGGTTCTATCTTTATTGATGTATGAATATGAAGTTCCTGGCTTTCATTTCTGCACAGTATTCGTCACACGTTACTTTCCACTCTGCTAGGGATGGACACCCGTGTTGCCTTCAGCTGTCCTCTGGCCGGCCGTTCTGCGGTGAGCACTCTCGTGCACGTCCCCGTGTGGGCCTGTGTGAGAATCCCTCTGGGAGGAGTGTACTAGCATCCTTGGCTGATTCTGATGCACAGCCAGGGCTGAGGACCGCTGCCATCCCTCAACAAGTTTTATGAACTTTTAGGGTTTTCTTCGCACTTCTCTCCCACGGGACTGTCTTGTCGCCAGCTGAAATCTGATATATTCAGGCTGTTTCTTTTATCCCATAAAAATCTCCCTGCAGGAACACTAAAGGAGAAATGATGGACCACATCTTAAATGTGACCCTGGATTCATTTCCTATTGTCACTGTAACAAAGTACCAAAACCTCAGTGACTTAAAACAACACAGATTTATTTTCTTACAATTCTGGAGGTCAGAAGTCCTAAAATGAAGATGTCAGCAGGACTGTGCTCCTTTGCAGACTCTATGGGAGAATCCATTTCTTTGCCTCTCCCAGCTCCGAGAGGCTGCCTGCATTCCTTGGTTCATGGCCTCTTGGCTTGTATCACTCCAACCCCTGCTTCTGGCATCACATACCCTCCTCTGGAGGGAAACTCCCGCCTCCCTCTTCTGAGGAACCTGATGATTACACAGGGCTCACCTGGATAATCCAGGATAATCTCCCCATTTAAAAATCCCTAGTTTAGTCACACTTGCAACTGTGACAATACTTTTTGCCATGCGGAGTAACATATCCACAGGCTCCAGGGATTAGGACGTGGGTATCTTGGGTGGATGGAGAAATTATCCTGCTTACCATATGACGATTCAATTTTTTCATTTGAACTTTATTTTCTTAAAATTAAAAAGTAACACACAATTATTTTGTGTTACAAACAACGCAGAGATGTATAAGGAACAGGTGATGGCTCAGCCCATCTTTCCCTGATAACTCCTGTCTATAAACAGTATCAAAAATTTGAGGGGCTGGCCCAGTGGCGCGTGGGTTTAGTTCGCGTGGGTTTGCCGGTTTGGATCCCGGGTGTTGGCTGACACACTGCTTGTCAGCCATGCCGTGGCGGCGTCCCATATAAAGTAGAGGAAGATGGGCACGGATGTTAGCCCAGGACCAGTCTTCCTCAGCAAAAAGAGGAGGATTGGCAACGGAGGTTAGCTCAGGGCTGGTCTTCCTCGCAAAAAACAAAACAAAACAAAATTTGACTCAGACCTTTCATCCATGCCCATCCTCACACATACGAATCAGCATTATTGTGTTGTGTGATTGTTGTTTTACAGAACCAGGATTATACACATTAATCTGCTTAATGTATCATGGAATCCCTTCAGATCAATCCATAGGGACCTCACCCATCATGTTTATTAACTAAACAAATATTCCACAGGATGGGCAAACATAATTGATTCAACTATTCCCTTACTGAGAGAGATTCAGACAGTTTTCCGATTTCCTCCTCTTCAAACCAAGCTTCAAAATGTGTCCTTTTGTCTGTGTGCACCAAAGCTCTTACTTCTGAAAGGTTCCCTGAAATTGAATATGGCCTCCAAAGATATGTGCATTTTCAGTAGATGACGCCAGATTATTGTCCAAAAGTTTTAGTCATTTACACTTTTACTAGCAATTAATGAGTGTGCCCTTTTCACTGCAAAACCACTTCCCAGCCAAAGTGAAATAGTCCTGCTCTATATGGTTTATGCTAATTTGATGTGTGAAAAAGAGTGTGCCGTTAATGTTTTAATTCACATTTCTATGAAGACCACAGGGGTCGAGGTGTTTTTTTCATGTTTATTGACCACTTGTATTTCCTCTTCTACAAATTGCCTTCTTGTATTCTTGCCTATCATTTTTTTCATTTTATCACCTTAAAATAAACTTTATTTTTTTTTTTTTTTTTTTTTTTTTTTTTGTGGGGAAGACCAGCCCTGAGCTAACATCCGTCGCCAATCCTCCCCTTTTTGCTGAGGAAGACTGGCCCTGGGCTAACATCGTGCCCATCTTCCTCCACTTTATATGGGACGCCTCCACGGCATGGCTGACAGGCAGTGCGTCGGCGGGCGCCCGGGATCCGAACTCGCGAACCCCGGGCTGCTAAGCGCGGACTAAACTGCTGCGCCACCGGGCGGCCCCCCAAAATAAACTTTATTTTTAAGAACAATTTTATATTTACAGAAAAATTGTGGAGCTAGTACAGAGAATTCTCATATAGCCCACATCCATTTTCCCCTATTAATAACATCTTACGTTAATATAGTACATTTGTTACAATTAATGAACAAATATTGATATATTATTATTATTAACTAAAGTCCACATTTTATTCAGATTTCCTTGGCCCTGGGCTAACATCTGTGCCCATCTTCCTCTACTTTATATGTGGGATGCCCACCACAAAATGGCTTGATTAGCTGTGCATAGGTGCGTGCCTGGGATCTGAACCTGTGACCCCAAGGCCACCGAAGCAGAGCTCATGAACTTAACCACTAAGCCACCGGGTCAGCCCCCAGATTTCCTTAGTTTTTACCTCACATACTTTTGCTGTTCCGGGATCCCGTCCAGAATTCCACATTACATTTAGTTGTTACATCTCCTTAGGCTCCTCTTGGATTTGACAGCTTCTCAGACTTTCTTTGTTTTAGATGACCTTGACAGTTTTGAAGATTACTGATCAGGCATTTTGTAGAATGTCCCTATACTGGGACTTGCCTGATCTTTTTCTCATGACTAGACTAAAAAAATCACTTAGAAGGTCGAGGGCTCCCAGGATAGAATGCAGACTGTGACAACATGCCATCAACACGACTTGTCACTGTTGGTGTTGACCTTGATCACCTGACTGACGTTGTGTTTGTCAGAGTTCTCCTCCATAAAGTTACTCCTTTCCTTCCTTTTCCCTACTGTCCTGTTTGGAAGGAAGTCACTGTGTGCAGCCCACACCTAAGGAGTGGGGAATTAACCTCCACCTCCTTGAGGGTAGAGTATCTTCATAAATTATTTGGAACTCTTCCATATGAGAGATTTGTCTCTTTTCCTTCATTTAATTGTTTATTCAATCATTCATTTATATCCATATAGATGCATGGATATTTACTTTATACTTTGGGTTATAATCCAATACTACTTTATTTTTTTGCTCAAATAATTCCTGCTTTGGCCATTGGGATCTCTTTCACTTGGTTTCCATGTCCCTTTGACATACCCCCATCAGTGTGGTTTTTGTTTTTTTGAGCACTTCCTTACTTTCTGGCTCTACAAGATGCTCCAGTTTCCTCTTATGTATTTCCTACCTCATCCTAGAATCAGCTGTTTCTCCAAGGAGTCCTGGTTTCTTTTGTTAGAGAATGGTACTGTATATGAACATGAGTTAATTTCTATGTCTGCAATTCTAGTCCATTACCTTGTGGATCATTCTAGCCTCTTCCCCTTGCTTATTTGTAAATGCCCACTCCAATTGGGAGAAGCCTGGCTCCCACCATGGACAAACAAGTAAATTGTTCATTTCCAGTGCACATGTATAGCAGCATCAGAATTGCTAGCCTGTACCTTCATGGGAAACAACTTCAACAACTAGAGAACAGTTTTATGTGCAGTTCTTCTTGCCTTTAGTCTTATGCCTTCAGTCATTTCCAGAGTTACTTAGGTCAGCACCTTTTCCCCTCATTCCTTTTAGGGAGGTATTTTAATACATTTATAATACAGATTATTTTGTCACAGTCTGCATTCTATCCTGGGATCCCTCAACCTTCTAAATGATTTTTTTAAAATGTGTATACATTGGTTCACTCTTTGTGCTGTAAAGTTTTATGAGTTTTGACAAATGCATAGTGTCCTGGATCTCTGATCACAGTTTCACCACCTAAAAAAAAAATCCCATGCTTGATCTATGCAACCCTCCATCCTGCTCCTACCAAACCCCTGCCAGTCACTCATCTTTTTACTGTCTCTATAGTTTTGCCTTTTCCAGACTCTCATATCATTGGAATCATATAGTATGTAGCCTTTTCAGATTGGCTTCTGTCATTTGGCAATACGTTCTTTAGGTTCATCCATGTCTTTTTGTGAATTGATAGCTTTTATTTAAATTATAGAATAATATCCCCTTGTATGGATGTACCACAATTTGTTTATCCATTCAGTGCCCTCTTGAAGGACATCTTGGCTGCTTCTGCTTTTCGGAGATTATGAATAAAGCTGCTACAAACATTCTTCTTGCCCATTTCTAAATTGTCCTTTGCTTTTCAAATTGTCTATTAAAGATATAAACTTTGTCAAGTTTCAAATACGCTTTTCCTAGTCTATTATTTCTCCATTGACTTTGTGATTTTTACCTCACAGTATTTAAAAATGTAACTGAATATATCAGTATTTTCTATATGGCTTCTGGGTACCCTGTCTTTCTCAGATTGTTTTCCTCCAACTCATAGTTAAAAGTTATTCTTCTGACTTTCTCTTCTGTAACCTATTAAGGAAGAGTGCATAGGTTTAAACAAAAGGGATAGAAATGCTGAAGAATAACAGGTCATGGAGGATAGTGACTTGGGGCTGTGAAGCATTTTGCCTTTGAATTCTGAGTCCGTCACCTGAGCTTTCTAGGGTCAGCTCTGAGTAAGAGTCTTCATGGGGTCCCTTCAGACACTGTAGTTCTAGGAGCAAGGAGCTGTGAGGCCTGACTTTGGAGAAGAAAAACCAAACTGCACGGTTGTTTCCCTGAGCTCATCCATCCCACCCTTGTCTCCTTGTATTTGTGTGCTCCATATTTGTCTCCCTCCTAGACTGTAAGCTCCATAAAGTTGAGGACCAGGTCTGGCTTGTTGATCCCTGATTCCTCAATGGCTGGTGTGATGCCCTGTGGGCAAGCAGGAAATCAGGGAAGGAGGAGGGACAGAAGGAAGGAAGGAAAGAAGTGAGTGATTATTTTCCATTAACTCTAAAATTCCATGTCAAGTTCTTTTCTGTTCTGCTGTAGGCCCTAGGTGTCTAACCTCATTGAACCATATCAGTGGGGCTCCCTTGCCTTTTGGTCTCCCACTGTGGTTGGCCAATGGGATGCACTGTCTGGGAACTGGAGGTTGGGAGGAAAGAGAGGTGGGAGTATTTATTCCTCTCACTCCCCACTTGCTGGGCAGTCCTGGCAGCGGCCCCATCCTTCTAAAGCTCCTGTCACACAGCCCATCGTCCAGGGCTCCAGCTTTCCCCTGAGCACCAATAATACCGTTTCCTTTCCTGCCTCTGCAGGTCAAGTGGGGGAGAGGATTCCTTCATTGGTGGTTGCTGTGGGCACCAACATCCCTATTACTTAGAGGAAGGTACCCACACCTCTGTAAATAGTCACTGCATTAAAAAGTCTTTCAAAAGTCCCAGCTGAGGGTGGGCCCAGTGGCGTAGCAGTTAAGTTTGCACACTCCACTTCTGCGGCCTGGGGTTTGCAGGTTTGTATCCCAGGTGCGGACCAACCCACCACTTGTCAAGCCATGCTGTGGCGGGGTCCCATATGAAGTAGAGGAAGAAGGGTACAGATGTTAGCCCAGGGCCAGTCTTCCTCAGCAAAAAGAGGAGGATTGGCAATGGGTGTTAGCTCAGGGCTACCTCACACAAAAAAATTCCAGCTGAGTGTACTCTGTTTCCTGCCTGGTCCTTAAAGGGGAGAAAATAGGGAAAGAAGCAAAAGGAGGTTTCTCAGAAGAGCTTATACAAGCCCAGAAGGAGAAATTCTTGTTATTCCCCTTATTCATCCCCTGAGGGGGAAGACAACTTAGAAAGGATGTGTGTGAGACCCACCACACAATGGCCCGCCTGAGTCACCCCCCGCTCCCAGTGGTTAGTGGCACTCTCTTCTGTGTGCCCCTCAGTGCCGGGTTCTATCTCCAGAGGAGTCCTTGATAAGGTGGAGTTATAACTTACTACTTTATATGTCTATCTCCCATGCCGGAATGAAAACTCTTCAAAGGCAAAGATTTTGGTTTTGGCCATTTCTGCTCCTTGCAGGCTGCTTGGCACAGAGTAGGTCCTCAGCTAGGTTCACCTGAAGGAGAAATGAAGGCTTCTCCCACAAATGAACCTGATAAGCCCACCCTTCTAGAATCCACCCCCTTCCTAGGAAGTAGAACCACCTCAGAAGCTCCTGGCCAGGCCCTGAAGGCTAAAAATACTTGACACTGATACCAGAAGGTGACTAAGCTGCTGACTCAAGAAAACCAACTTCCTCTTCCAAGATGGTTGCCTAATCTATTATCAAGTTATTTTGCCCACACGAATCCTGGCCTCATGCTTTCCTGCTACCTTTGCACACTTCTTCAAGGGCTGCCAGTTTGGCTAAAATAATTTTTTGTTCTTGTATCTTTTTGTTCTGTTGCTGTCTCAGGTGTTATCTGAATGATCTGTACTAGCACCTTAACATCTTGACCAGGAGACCCTGACAACACATGGGCAACGTCCATGGACCGCATTTTCCCATCTTCAAACCAGGATACAGTCATTTGAAATCTGGGCTGTCCCAGAAAATCTGGGGTATATATTCAGTGTATTTATGAGAACCAACACTAAGCCCTGATCCATTTTCAATTTAAGTGACTTTAATAACCACAAACATATGGGAAACAAAAACAGTGAACAAAGCTTAAGTGTGTCTGACTGTGGTTGTTTACACAGGTGTAGTGACCATCCTCCTGTAATTTTCTAATGCAGTCCTAATTTCAAATATTCCGTTAGTGGAAACATTTTTAATGCTGAATATTGTGATTCTTTTTATGTTGCTGTGTTATTTTCAATAAAAGCAGTTCTTTATATGTATAATGAAGTATGACATTTTCTACACCACTATAAGACTTTTCGTCTACAATAACAGACCAGATGACTGCATCAGCTAAGCCCAGCCCTGGAGTCATCCCAGTCCAGGTGCCAGGTGGTGAGGGAAGAAGCTTCCAGAAGATTCTAGCCATTTGGATCTTCTCAAATGGAGCAAAGACAAAGCATCCCCACCATGCCATCTGAATTTCTGACCTATGAATTCATGAGTATAAAAAAAAGGTTGTTTCATAACAAAAGAAAAAATTTCACAAACCAGAGTAGAACTCTTCTCAGACCATTTCCTCTAGTTTAGTGTATGAAAGTGCAGTTATCACTGAAGTTTGAGTTGAAGAGAAGGGTTATGTTCCCCCAGAACCTTCCAGACTGGAAATTCCCGATTTTCTAATGCTTGGTGGTCCCTATTCCTCTAAGAGCAGAAGTTATTCAACCACACGGGGTCATGCCCATGCCCGTGGGGAGCTCTCTACTGTGCAAAGAGAAAAATGACCTACTGGAAGAGATTCCAAGTGGTAGACCTGTTGCCTCAGGAACAATGAATACTGGATTTCAAACACTCTTTCTGGCATCCTAGCTCCAGAACTCTTCCTGTTACACATTCTCTGAAGCACACCCAAGGCCCTGGAATCATGGGCTTCATCATCTGTCAAAGGCCAAGTTTATGAGACTTCAAGGCATGATGCTACATCCGCCAGGTTTGTTGACCTTTGTGTGACTAATACTGGTACTAGAGCTTGGGGTTGGATAGGGAGAAGAGTACTTAAGTGTGATTGTCAAATTTTAGACATTCATCAGGAAGCAGAGGCCTAAGTGGTGGGTATATTTTGGTTTTGCTTTATAACTTTAGATAGGAACCAGTACTTACTGTACATCTCCAGACTGGGAAGAGGGGCTTCTGGGTCAGCATCAAAAGGAGTTGCTCCCTGAGGGTGACTTCTGAGCCCCTCTTGCACCAACGATCACAAATCATGTTGAAAACTCTGCTATGATAAATACCAAAAACTCTACCAACTCACTTCGGTTCATCTGGGTCACCCAGCAACACCCTCCGCTCTTATTTTTCTTACAAATCCACAGTCTTCTGGTTTCGGAATCAATTTTGCCTTAACTTTCAGCATAATGTCCTCAGCCAAAAGGCTAAATCAGAGTGTCCCAACGTTTTCCAGTATGTGACACTCATAGGATTTTTATGGGAGAGAAGGAGACAGAAAGAGAGAGAGGGAGACAGACAGACAGACACAGAGAGAGACAGAGTCAGAGACAGAGAGAGAGAAGAAGGAATTTCTGTGTAGAGAAGAGAAGTTGAGATCATTTAAAACTTTTACTTATTCCACTAGTTCTGGGGACATGAACAATTCACTAAATAAAATTATTTTACAACGTCTGAAGAACAGTCAAACTGAGAATCTTTAATATCATTTTATAGAATAATTCACTGCATGAGGTTCAAAAGAACTCAAACAATACATGTTAGCCATTGCGTATGGATTCCCCTCAATCCTGTACCTGAGAAACTTTTTCTTTATGGTGCTATTAAACAGCTCTTTGGCTCTAGAATGTATTCTGTGTTCACTAGGAAGTTTAGTTATCTTCATCTCCAACCTGAATTCCACAATATTTACCAAGCACATTTATTAGAAAGTGGTATATTAATTTCTATGTTCGTTCATTGTAACATGCTGGCAGTGAGTAGCTCAGAGCCTCCCTCATCTTTCAGTTACCCTCTGGGCCAATTTCTTGTCTCTGCCTATCCAAGAGTCATCCCCCATTCCTGTCTCCCACTCTGGTAGATGGAGTACGATGTTTTAGTTGGACTCTGATCTGCAAGTGTATGGAAAGCCACAGCAGAGCTGGCCAAGCCCAGGTTGTCCCTCCAACCAGTGAAAGACAATTTTGGAAACAACAAATGTTTCTTCTTTCTCCTCCCTCCTATCCACTTACTCCTCATTCTCAGGAACCTAGTTAGTTAGTGGAATAAGCTCTGTTTTGTGCTTTTCCTCGAGGACTCAGACAAGGCTCACACCCAAGCGGTGCCTCCTCCTCTGGCTTGCTTCACCTCCCACACCCATTCTCTGATCTTGGAGGGCACTTAATATCCACACCATACAATTTAGTTCTTGATTACATACTGTCAAGTGTCTTGACAATTATATCACGGGTGTGAGTCTTGCCTTCACTATGAGAAGCTCCTGGAAAGGTACTTCTCATTGACAATAACTCCTGGCACTGTGCTCTGCTCATAGCAGGTACTCAATAGATAAACACCTGCCTTTATACCAAGTCTTTGCCTGGGAGGGTGTGAGGAGACTCAGACAACCAACCCACCGCTGGCCAGGCTCTGAGCTGACAGCAGCCCCTGGCTTCCTTGAGGTGTCCGGCAAGGCAGTGTTGTCAACAATGCATTCTTGGACATGCCCAAGGCCAGTGTGGAAGGCCCCTCCGGCCTCTCCTAGCCCTTATAAATTCAGTTTCTTTGGAAATCCCTCCTCCCCCAACCCCTCCACAGCACCCCTCTTTGAATTTAATTTGAAGCTTTTGTGAAAAGGGTATTTTTTCTCTCCCTCCCTGCTACAGAGCACAGTACCTGGCATGTAAAATGATGAAGTTTGGCTGGCAGGTTGGATGAATGAATGAATTGCTGAACTAACAGACAGGGGGGTGAGTAGGTGGTGGGTGAATAAAGGAATGAACTCTTGCCAGGAGTGCCTTGGCAGGGCGTCCTCCAGAGGACGGACATTCCTACTTGTTCAAGGCCCCAGTGGGATTCCACTGACTCTAGAGGGTGACATTTCTAAAAAAAATCATTTTCAAAAATTCGTAACTTAGAAACTGGAATATTCATGCACATGTAATCAAAACATGGCAAGACACTTATAAGGATAACTCTACAATTTGGCACACATAAATATATCCATTTAAACCTAGTTGCTAGGTAATATATTTTTGAAATGTTCCATGTTTTTTATTCACCACCTGTATTAGAAGGCTGTTACTTCCCTCAACTGAAAGCAAAATATGCCTGCTATCACCATCAATATTCTTTAACCTTGAACTTAAAGGAACAGGGCTGGGAGAGCTTAAGATCTCATCCAGAGTTTTTTAACCTTAGCTGCATGTTTGAATTCCCTGGGGAAGCGTTTAAAAGTCTTGATGCCCAGGCTGTACTTCAAATCTGTTACATTAGAATCTGTGGAGATGGGACCCAAGCATCATTTTTTTCCTTTTCTTTTTTAAAACATTATTTTTCTTTTTAATTTTTTTCTTTGTTGGTTTGGCATCCATATTTTCAAAACTACCCAAGTGATTCCCATGTGCAGTCAAGGCTGAGAACCACTGCTTTAACCTGCGTGCAACTGAGACTGATGAAAAGACTTAGTGTGCAAACGTGAGGTAAGAGTCAGGTCTGAAACCAGCCAGTGTCCTCAGTCTGACCCCTCCCCATCATCTCCTTCTTCCTTTACACCTATTTCTGTCTTGGTGGTCATGAATGGCTCATGGACATGTCCGTGAGGATTCAAGTTCAGGTGAACTGTGCTACCATTTTGTGAAAGCTGTACTTTTCCCCTCATGAACTTTGAATTGAACTTCTGTGCCTAAAAGGAGTTTCAGGAATTGAGAAAAGCTGATGGTTGAAATAAATCCTGAGGAGGTTGCAAACCACCTGGAACCAGAGCTGGCCATCCCTCCAAATCACAGGAATGTTGAGAAACACCAGCTGTATGGCCACCCCACGCTGGGTCAGTGAACATGTCCCCTCCTCCTTTTGTACTCTGACCTTTGCCCCAGTAAAAATCCCAACCACATTGTGCTTGGGGAGTCACTCTTCCCAGTGCTCCCTACTGCGCTAGCTGTGCATTGCCTCCAACCCAAACTAGTCTGTTTCTGCTTTGACAGTTTGGTTTCTCGGCTAGGTCATTTCACTGGATCATTTGGAAAAACAGTGTCTGGGGATGCCCACCAAAAAAGTATATTTTCCTGGAATTGGGTGGTAGTTGAGTCTGGAGGTGGACACAGGGTGGGCAGATCTCACCATCTCATCTTCTGTTCCCATCCATTCATTCTTCCGATGCCCACTAACTGGGCAGGGCTCCTGTAGTGAGTTGAACGAAAAGACTTCACACAACACCAGTGGATTGCAGTTATGTATTCGGTTTCTTATGTACCTGAATAACACAGGTCATGGGAAGGGGAAGAGAAACACTGGAAGAGCTGCCTGGCTGGAGTACGGACTTCTACTAAGTCATGAGTTCCTACACTTTACAAGATCATTTTCTTACAGGAAAATCGGCTCCCGCAGGGGTAGCAGGGGTTGCAAGGGTTGCAAGGGTCACAGGGGCTGCAGGGGCTGCAGGGGCTGCAGGGGTTGCAGGGGTTGCAAGGGTTGCAAGGGTTGCAGGGAGAGATGCAAGGGTAGCATGGAGACTCAATCTTGACGCAACTGCCGAGCCCGTAGGAGTACGTTACGTCTTTCTCGTCCACGCACGGGGGCAGGCTGAACTCCTTGCAGATGTTCATGTAGCTGTACTTTTTCGACCCAAGACAGTCGTACCTGTTTTCCCGCTCGGCTGACACACACACCTTTCCGTCCTTCACCCGAACTTTGACTTGATCAGGTTCAAAGCCGCACACGTTCACTGATCCTAAAATGTTACTGCTACAGCAAGAGGAGGCCAGAATTCTATTCGTTGTTCTTCTTAGCCTGGGATTTAGAAAAAGGAAAGGTGGGAGGAAGAAGCTCAGACCTCGGAACTCAGACACAGCTTGAGAAGCAATATTTTGAGCTCTATTTTTTTAAATAGCAAGAGTAAACACTTGTCACTGTGAAAAGTTAAACGACGGAAGTGTATCAAGTGAAAAATGAGAGTCCTCCCGTGTAAATCACACTCTCCCACAGGCAAACCTCTGTTAACAACAGGTGCTTGGCCTTCCAGATCTTTCTCTTGTATTTAAGTCCCAGCTCCTCCTCTGAGTAGCTGTGGAACTTTGGGCAGGTTCCTTAACCTTTCTCTGCCTCAGTTTCCTTACCTGTAAAATGGAGATAATAAGTACCTACATCATAGGTATCAGAGGATTAGATGAGATTATGGATTTTGCTCAACACTGTGCTTGGCACATTATAAATCCTGCTTATTTATCATCATGATCATTATTACTACTAGTATACGTCGACTCGCAGGGTTTTGTTTTTTCTTAGAGGGGATCCAGCTAACAAGATACCATTAAAAATCTGCATTCTAAAGACACCTGTCAGCCTCAGAACCCAGCCCTGCTGATCCACAGGACTGGTGCCACCACTGGGCCGTCACACAGACTCAGCCTGAAAGCTCCATCAACGAACACAAGGCAGGAGAGCCTCAGCCCAGCTCCGCCCACCGGGCCCGTCTCGTCCTGCTGCTGTGAGGCTGCTCCAGACTCTGGACGGCTGGCACCTGCAGGAACAGTCAACTTGGAGGGGCTGCGCTCTAGATCCGGGTCCCACCAGCTTGGAAGGACCGGTTGTACACATCTCTCTCCACCCCCTCACCCGGGGACTTCATGTCGATAGCTTGAGATCAGCCATGGTGGGAATATTTACACCATGGAAATTGGTAAACACTGCAAACCAGGGCTTTTTGTTCTCTTCCCACCCCTCCACACCCCCCACATTGCTGGTTATTAAATACCGCAGCCTGTGGCCCCTGCAGCAGCAAACACAGACCTCCATGGTTCCTACAGAGCCGCCTTGTGGCTGCCCAGCGGTCCTGCTGTGTGAATCCTTAATAATAAAACAGTAGTCAGAGCAGCTCACACTAACTGATCACTTACAATACACCAGAAGTAGTAAAACCAACTGCCTAAGAGCACAGACTCCGGAGCCAGAGTATTTAGGTTCAAATCTTGGCTCTGCTGTGTGGACAAGTTAACCTCTCTGTGCCTCATTTCCTCTTCTGTAAAATTGGGACAATAGTAACCTACTTTCAGGATTGTTGTGAGGCTTAAATTAGTTAATGAATGAAAAGTATCTATAATAGTGCTTGGCACATGGTTAGGACATTAGGGTTCTTAGGGTTCTGTCTTTTTTTACCATGTGCCATGGAAAGCACTAAGCCCTTAAAGGCATTGTTTCATTTAGTCTTCACAATAACCCTGTAACGCAGATGTAATTATCACCTTTTTACAGATGGGAAGACAGTAAA
This sequence comes from Tapirus indicus, assembly GCA_031878705.1. Lineage (NCBI taxonomy): Eukaryota > Metazoa > Chordata > Mammalia > Perissodactyla > Tapiridae > Tapirus > Tapirus indicus. The sequence continues at coordinate 35,503,668 of CM062935.1, forward strand.
AGTGGTGAATGGCGGAGCCTAGATTCAGGTTGAGGCCTGTTTAATGCCAAGGTTATGATTTTAACCATCCGTTTGACTCAGCTCGTGTAATGAAAACCCCCCAGTCTTGGTCATGGCAGCCTGGCACTAGCCCTCCTTGCTCTGTCCCTACTCGGGCTCCATTTTCCTTCTGATTGTCTGCTCCTTCCGAAGGCGACCTAATGCTCTGAAATGGTCTTCTTTTTATCTCTTAATATTAGAAGAAAAAATATCCACCCCTCTATGATCTAAGAGACACTCCTGGCAAACCTTCTTGCATTGCTTGAACTCCAAAGGGAGTTCTTGGAAGGGGTGATTTCTAGAACCTGTTCCAGTTTGAGGAGTCTGGACACCATGATCCGTTGATTGGTTTGAGATACATTTTTTTTATTTTTACTTTTTATGCTGAATTTTGTTTATACATTAACGTCTTTTTGTTAATAAGTTATGCAAGTTCTAAGTAGAAAACTTAGAAAATACAAATAAGCAAAAAGATGGAATATTTTTAAACTACTCATAATCTTATTTAACATTTTGATGTTAGACTTTCTTCCATGTGTGTGTTTTTATATATAGAGAGAGAGAGTTTTGTGTGTGTTCTTATGAAATCATGCTATACATCCTGCTTTGACTCTACTTTTCACTTGATAAGCCCTAACATGATTGGTTTAACAACAGCCTGAGCTCTTGTACTGAAGCTTACAATCCATGACTTAGTGGCTAATTCCAAAATAATCGAATAAAATGTAGTCCTAGAAGATGCTGAGGCCAACAGAAAATATATGCAAGGCACCCAGAGGACTGTGACAGTCGTTAGGCTCCATTTCCACACCTGGCCCCAAGGAACCTGGGGGTGGCAAGGGACACAGATGTCTTTCATGCCCTGGGTGTGCCAGGGTACCCGTAGGCCATACTAAGGAGAAAGGAAGAGAACTGGACTTTCTTTAAAATCTTTATCTCTGTGAGAAAAACAGAAGAAAAAGCACTCGATCTCCCTGGATGGTCAGAGAATAGCTCACAGAGATGCACCATGCCCTCTCTGGATGGACCACTGGCTTGAAGCTCCAACAGCCAAGGTCAAGAGTGAAGTGCAGAGCTGAACAGGCGCCCCCTGGATCGCTCAAGAACCTCCCACGGTGTGTGCGTAGGCTGAGTCAGAGTTCTTCTGTTCAGCTCAGGTCTTCTGGTAGAAGATGAGAAACATCAAATCCTGTCATGAAGACAGGACTGGGCCTCACAAAGAAGGGCCCTCCAGCTACTGCCATGCTGATTCTACCAAAGCCCTCCTTCCCTCGGCATGAGACGGGTCTGGGAGCCAGATCTATAAGCCAAAGCCGGCTCCCAAGTCCGTCTCCTCCTCTTAGCAACATGAGTCTCGGGGTACAATTTCATGTATTTTATTGCTTAGATCCCCCCTTCCTCTATTCCTGTCACTCTGGCCCCTCTGCCCCTGCGGCAGCTGCACAGGGGTCTCACCCGTGTGGATCTTCAGGAAACTGCCTAAAACATCTTGGCCAGGTCAGCTTTCTTCTTCCTTTTGCCCCTAGGTCAGGAGTTACCAGTGGGGATGTGTGGGTTTAGGAGAAATTGCAGGAGCCACATTTTACTCATCAGACTCAACTCTGAACTTGCCACTTGACTCTTGCTTTGCGATGTACCCATCACCCCACATGGGGTTTTCCACGGCTCTAAAGGGTTCTGGGCAAAGGGAGATTGCCTCCTATACCTGTGATCATGAGAGTGGAGCTTAGCCACAGTACATGGAGGCAAATCAGCCCCTTGTTTGTGGCAGAAGCCTCTTAGGAAAGCTGGGGAAAAGCAAGTGGGCAGCTGGTGTCTGTGTCTGCCAGTCTGGGCTGCCACCTCTTCTCCCTGCTGAAGCCGAATTTCATGACCAAGCTCCTGAGGGTGAAACACACTGCCCACAGTAATGATGAGCAATACAGTCAGCTATCTTCACAAGACATAAGTCAGATTCAGCCTGGTGATGGATCAAGTGATGAAGATGTCAAAAAGGCCTATCTCTACCCAGGAGCAACGGGAGGCAGGCCCTCCTGTAGCCGTCCTCTGAGAACTTTGCTTTTTCTCCTAATTTAGACCTCTTCCAAATATCCATTGAACGCCATTCCTCCTTTCCAACACATCTTCCCCTTTCTCTTCTTTCTTCTCCCTGTTTCCTTCTTTTTCTGCCTTGTCTCTCCTTTTCAGACTTTTGGATGATACTGAAGAACAACGTCACTCAGCAGGAGCAGAGTAGCACAATACAGGTGCATCTGAGTCCCCTGCAGGGCTTGTTAAAACACAGGTGGCTCGGCCCCAGCCCCAGAGTGTCTGACTCAGCGGGTCTGGGGAGGAGCCAAGAATCTGCATTTCTAACAAGTTCCAAATGATGCTGCTGCTGCTGGTGGAGAGACCACTCTTTGAGAACCACAGACCAGGTGGTTAATTGCATGGACTCCAGACTTAGGCAAACCTGGCTTCAAGTCCCAGCTCTCCCATCTCCTAGTGATCAAGAACATTGCTCCTGAATCTGTTTCATCATCTGTAAGATGGCCAAGATGTTACAAGGATTAAATGAAGTGCTAGTCAGACAGTTTTTCCCTCATAGGAGGTAAGTCTCTTTATCACTGTTCCAGGGTCCTCCTTACACTGATTTCTCCAAAACGTGATGCTTTAAGTCACCAAGCCCGAAGTCTTGTATCATTAAACAATAAGGTCAAACCAAATAATAGTCATGCATTTGGCCTAGATGGGCAGCAACTCCTACCCCTGCAGTTGTGGGGTGACTGGGCTCCGAGACCTATGGTACGAAGAGATTATGATGAGAGGGGACCAAGGGGGCCCAACTCGCTTCCACCTCTGCAGGGACACAGAGGGAAACGGGGGAGCTCTCCTCTCTGTGGGAAAGCCCACTTTTTCCCAGCCGTAAAGCCCCCAGCACTCCTCTGTGGGCTTCCCACACTTAACTATGCTCTGACCAGTGGGCCAGAGAATGGAGGGGAGGAAAGATTTCCCTGAGGGCTTCGACCTGGGGAGGCACCGCTAACCAGCAAAGAACACATCCTGACAGCTGACGGTCATCCGCCTCACTGAGCAAGAGTGATTCAATGGAAACCTCATACTCAGAGTATGAAAAGGTAAACAAGAAAACAAATGAGAAGGCAAATTTCTGAAGTTTTCAGAAGATGGTGCTCCTCGTGTGGGGATTTTCAAGGGAATTTCTCATTGAGCTTCAGGCCAACCACAGATACTTGGTGAGTGGAGGGAAGTGGTCTCAGGATTAGTTTCCAGGTACCCATAAAGGGTGCAGGGTTGAGCCCAATGCACCTCTACTGTGTGGCTGCAGATTGAGGTTCATTTGTCCACAAGGACTAATGCCAGATGTCAGAGCTGCAACAGAGCATCCATTAATTAGGTAATAAAATCCTAAAGGCGCGATTGAGGAGGGTCTGGCTTTTGTTTGTTTTTGCCACTTTAGAACAGAGGACAGGAAGCCCACAAAGTGTGATGGTGAATCAGGTGCACACTTAAGTCAGGCTGGTGCGTGGCTGCTTACAAAGGAAACCAAATTCAGCTACCTCAGTCCCCCTAAATCCAGAAGAGGAAGGAAGTCAGGGAAACCGCTACTGTTTGCTGTGCAAAGGGTAATTTGAGGAGGAAAAGAGAATATCCAAGAAGCTAAAGAAACAAAAGTACTTACTTGAGTCTCTGCTAAGGAAGATATTGCTAAGATGTCTTTTGAAGCTTCTGCTCAGTAAACAATGGAAGTGGATTGGACCTTTTATACCCAGTCTAAAAACACACAACACACACTCACACACACACACACACACACATGCGCTTGTCAATCAAATAACATACTCAGGAACTCGAGAAACTTATGGGGGGAATTGAATTGTCGGCCAAGCCTTCTTACCCGTTAAGGGAGCACCCAGAGACAGAGCAGACCGACTCACACAGAAAACAATTCCAGTGGGGCTGTGGAACCACAGACCAGGGAATCTTACTTTCCCGTTGGGAAAAGAACCTTCTGGACAACACAGCCTGGCATCTGAAAGGATATGTCATGTCTAACCGCTAGCCTCCTTTAAAGGGGTAAAAGGTCATGTGAATATGATTTCTAAACTCAAAAAGCCTCCGGCAAGGTTTCACACCAAAGATTGTTTAAAAAAATTGAATCAACATGATATTTCTGGATCTATTTGGCCATGGATTAGGAGCTAGCTGAGAGATAAGAAAAAAGAGGCATTTCACTGGAAGAGAAAATATTAACAGCAGGAGTCCTCTGGGGTTGGGGCTGGACCAGAGTTTAACATTTTCATCCATATTCAGGAAAATTGAATATTTAGGTTTGCAGGTGACACTAAGCCCTTCTGGATGGTGAAATGTCAATCTGTCAGAAAGAGAGCATACGAGGGTTTCACGAGGTGGTATGAATGGGAAGAAAAGTGGCTGGGAGGAGATTCAAAGGGCAAGCCTGAGGTCATTTCTAAAACAAACTTGGGGTTATCAGTTCAGAGATCTGGGAATTATTGTAAAGACATCACCAGCTTCATATACTGCTGCAGGCACAGAAAAAAATATCAGCAAAAATCCAGACACGGTCAGGAAATCTATCACTAAGCATAGAAAATGTTACCTCGTGTATAAACCACACTGCTGAGGATTAAGCTTGAAGTTGTGTCTACTGCACACCAAGAAATTGGGCCTCCTGGAGGAGGCAGAGGGTGCCCAGATAATAAAGAACAGAGAGATGTTCTCACCTGGAGAGTCTGCAGATTGGGGACAGCCAGGAGACACAGGCTGAAAGGACTTGGATCAAGGGTAATCAAGGAGTCAAAGGACAGGGAGAGTGGACACAGGCCTGCTCACCAGTAACCCTTCATTTAGACCAAAATTCAAAAAGAATCCCTGACACACAGGGTGCCCAGTTTATGTAACTTGATACTCTAAGGAATGAAAATAAAAACTGGTTCACATTGAGTGTAGATGAGTTTATAGGCAAGAGCCCCATCACAGGCTGTTGAGGGAGGTCCATTCATGTGACCTTTGGTGACTGATGACCTGGACAATAATTGCCTTATTGCCCTTTCCAGTGAAACATCACGGTCACTGTTGTCAAGGGTCTCTCTCTCTCTCTCTCCAACCATCCTCTATCATCTATTTATCTATTATCTGTCTGTCTTTCTGTCTATCTATCTATCTATCATCAGGACAGGATAGATGTTGTTTCAGGGTACAAACTTGCAATAAGAAGTAAATAAATCCTTGAGATCTAATGCACAGTATAGCGAATATAGACAATATTATGTTATAATCATCAAACTTGCTCAGAGACTAGGACTTAATTATTCCAACCACTAAAAGGGAATGATAATCACGTAATGTGAGACAGGCTAATTATTGCCACAACGGCAATTGTTACAATATATAAATGTATCAAGTTAACATGTGCACCTTAAATTTACACAATGGTATATGTCAAATATATTTTAATTTAAAAATATCTGTCATCTATTTGTGCCCATCTTTTAAAAAATAGTATAGTAAACAGTTTTTCTGCACCTTGGTTTTTTCACTTAATACATCAATACATAAAGTGCTCCCTGAATCCTTTTTACATCTACATATCACTCCAATGTATGAACGTACCATAATTTATTTAACCGGAGACGGTGCTTTCAAACATTTTTTTCATCAATAGTAAGAGATTAAATGGCATATGTACAAAGTTAGAAAAGAAAAGATTTCTCTAGGCCAAAAAAGAAAATGTAATCAAACACAAAATTTAAAAAGTGGCTTTTAAAATTACCCAATTCTATTAAAACCTTTTCAACCCTATTCTGAAAGCTGTGACTCAGTTCCGTAATTCATTTACACAACCTTTACAAGCGTAGGAGTGGGAGGCCGGCGTAATAGACCCAACTCGAGGTGAATTTTAAGTCTTTGTCTGGAGTTGGGGAAAGGGAGATAGGTTTTCCTACAAAACCGAGGAAATGCCTCTATCGTTCAATTTGCTCCCCTGCTCTTAAAGCCTCTGGCGAACATTACGGATTTGATCAATTATTATTACTTCTCCTGTAGTCATTTCTGTAAGTCCAAATATACTCAAATCGCTTTACTCATAACCAGAAAAAATGTTTGGTTTGCTGCTCCCAATAGCTTTTTAATGATACCCCCTGTTTCTTACCCTCATTAAAGCCACACTATTTATCACGGTGGCATTCTTGCTCTAAACCAACAACAACCCTGCCAATCGACACCATTACATTGTCTTTTGAGAATCTTACAATTCCCATCATGGACCCATTTACTCTTCTTTTCTTAAATCTTTGCTAAGTCACCAGAGTCATTATCTTGAACCCTTTCCATCTTTGTTCAAGTATCGATTGTCAACATTTCCCCCCCCTTATTCCAACTTATAAGGCTAATATACCAACTACAAAAATCGTAAAAAGTTTTTTACTTGGCAAGCTCTCTCTTTTCATCCTCTATGGCTCTAATGGCTTTCCTCTCCAAACTTCTGAGAGACGGTCGAAGACAGTACAGCTTGACATCACACAGGCAACATGGATAGAGGTCGCACAGGCCGCAGGTGCGTGATCGCTTTGAATAGCACAGGCAGTACGGGTAAGGGTGCAGGTCACAGCAGCAATACGGGTGCATGTACAGGTCGCACAGGCACCGTGTGCTCAGTTCGTCTATGCATCTCAGTTGCCTTAGTTCTCGGTCCACCTTCTTTATGTCCCTTCTAACACTGTCCAAAAGACAACTCAGTGCAGCCATTACAGTCACACCTTATTGTTCTGTGAGTACCTTTGGGAAATGGCACTCGAGGGAAAAAATTGTCCTAAGCTCTTCTCAGAAGTTTCCTTTAAAAATAAATGAGGCACACATGATTCACTTACTTTAAAGCTTGTGTTCTATGACCTCACCACCCTCTAAGTATGTCATAGTCGTCTGGTTGCCATGTGAACTGTACACAGTCATGGTCTCCACAGACCCTCCGTGGAGTTACAAAGTGAATCTCAGAACCATGCTAATGTTGAGATTTCATTCAGCTTGAAGTTGGATGGGTTCTCCAAGCAATCACAGCTCTTTGGGGGTCATGGGGCTAACCTTGAGTGTCCTTGACTTGTACACGCCCTGAGGTCTAGCCGTGGCTGTGAAGATCTTAGCGTGGGTGATGGAAGGAGCTGCTTTCTCTACGCCCTTCCAACTCTGGCCTTGACTTGGCTCTTAGCCTTGCCCCTTCTACTCTAGGATTCATTCTGGATCCTAGGCTCTTTCCATGTAGAATACAAAGAGCTTTCCTGTGGTTCTCCTTCCCAACTCATCCTCAAGTCAGCCTTTTCACTTGACCTTCTGAGCCCCGAGTCTCTGAGTCCTGCACATTCTTTACTAGCTGGCGTCCTGGCTATCCTGGAACCTCTGTTCTCTGGTGTCTGGGATCCTGCTTTTAAGCTCCCATCTCTCAGTGCTCGGGGTCCTGTCCTTGGTCACCAGCTCCCAACAACTACCCCTCTGGTCTTGCATCCCAGCCTCCAGGTCCCTTGTCCTCAAGTTCTTCCCAAGTGTTGGTCTTTGTTCTCTTACAGCCAACTTCCGGGAAGCCCCTCCGGGGCCAGTTTCCTGTGCTCTCGGCTGGATCAAGCAGCTGGACCTCCAGCTCAGCCTCAGCCTTGGCTCACGTACTTCTACTCCTCTGGGCCTTCCCTTCAAACTGCTATCCAGCTCTCAAATCCCCCTTTTAAGGACTAGGGCATAGGGTACTTGAGGACAAGTGTTGAATGTAATACTGAGGGAGACAAGGGCCAGGTATGAACGAACTTGTGGGCTAGCTAAGGAGTTTGAACTTTATTTTGAGCACAATGAAGAATCACTGATTTTCTTTTCTGTTGAGAGAAGTTGAAAGGTAAGTCCAACAGCCACACTGAAGGTCCATTGTAAGGAGACAACACTAAAGGTGTCTTCTGCTGGAAGGCAAGAGACAGCCTGAGTCTAACCTGGGGATCACGGCTATAGGGGTGGCAGGAAGGAAACCAATGGGATCACCTTCCCCCTACATCCACTCGGGCCCCATCCAATCCATTCTCCACATTGCAGCCAGAATGGTTTTCATATATAAATCTGACATGCCTCAACCCCACCACCCTAAAAGTCTTCTCTATCCTCTTAGAAGAAGGGCCAAAATCCTTACAAGGTGCTGAACAATGGGACCTCTGCCTACCTCTCCAGTCTCCTCTGACATCATTATTCCCGTAATTCATTACACTTCAGCCACAATGGCCTTTCTTAAAGTCTCACTCATTCCACCTCATTCAGGACTTGTGTGCATGCTGTTCTGTCTGCCTAGAAATTGAATTCCCCATCCCATGCTATCTAGTTAACCCCTCAGGCATTCTTTATATCTCCTCTTAAATGTCCCTTCCTCAAGGACACCTTCCCTGTCCCCTAGACTAAACACTCATAACTCTGCATATTTCTTTCATAACACCATTTGTATGTTTCCCCAACTAGACTGTAAGCTCCGTGAGGGCAGGGACCTTGTCTATTTTTCCCACTGCTAGATACCTAACACAATGCCTGACACACGGTGGGGCTTAAAATTTGTTTGTTGAATGACCAAATGACTAATTAAACAGAATTTAGAGAACAGAATGAGGATGGAGTGAGGGAGAAATCAGTAATGATTTCTAGGTTTCTAGCTTAGCAGAACTGTGGTCCACTGACTAAGATAAGAGACATAGGAAGAAAATTAAGTTGGGGGGACACGCTGAAGAGGTGTTAGCAACAACTTTAAGGTAGAAATGTGGAGTAGTGTGTGGATAACTGGGTCTGGAACTTTAGAGAAAACTGGGCTAGACACATAAATTCAGGAGCCAAAATTCCATAGATCTTTAGAACCCTGGAGTGGACAAGATCATTCAGGAGAAGGAATAGACTGACAAAAGAAGAGGGCTGAGGCAGACTCCTGAGGAACAATAATAAGAAATGAGGGAAGTAAAGGAGCTCATGAAAGGCTCATAGAAGGAGTAATCAGAGAGGTAAGAGCCCCCTGTGCTGAAGTCCCTTGTGTATCACTAGACCCAGCCTGGCATTCCCAATGTTCCCCAGCCTTAACCTAGGCAGCCCCTTTCTGATAAAGTGTTTTAGTAAAGAAAGCAAGTTTTCCCAGAGGTTAGACTGGGAGGCTGGCCTGAGTCACATGGGATGAGTTAAAAAGCAAAGATGAATAATACTCCTCTATGGACAAATGCTGAAGTCTTTCAAGAGTGATTCCACCCAATTCTGAGAATGGACTCTGTTAACAGGAATATGGCCTACTCTCCTGAGAGCTCATTGGAGTTGTACAGATTTCTCGAACTCCAAGTGATAGGCTTCTGAACTCATATCACCATGAAGCCCATCCCTTAGCAAATGTCAGCAAAGGTTAAAACAAGCAACTCTCAGTTTTAGAATCTTAAATACACAGGTTCAGGAGTTTAAGTACACACATCTGTATATACATGGCATATTATGAAGATGGTTACAGCTTTATTTTAACTAGGATTCTCTCACGATCCCATCCTCCTAGTGATTTCACTCCTCATCATGAGGTGTATTCTTGACATCATTTCAAGTGACTTAACAAAGGTAGTGTCTCCTTTAAAGATCAGATGGAGACGTGATCTAATCATGCCAGAAGGACAATGTAGAAATTCATCAGAACCTGCGGAAGCCCAAAGGAATGATCTACAGTCACAGTACCCTAAAGCATAAACATAAGGAGCTTCTGTGGGCCCTAACATGGAGGTGGGGGCCCTTCCTTACACAGGACTGTGTCTGCAGAAGCTCTTATCCACCTATGTTGATGTCTGGATAGAACCTCTTATGGAGTGGAGGGCAGGCCTTGGCAACTTCCCAGTCTGGGCAAAGTGGATGCTTGGTCACCAGTGTTGGTGAAACTACAGGCCAAAGAGGGTCTCCTCTGCCTCTCCCACCAGAGAAGAGAGCTACAGGTCAAGTCCATTTGCCGGGTCAATGTTACAGAGATATTTCTCTAGCAGTTGTTGGATGGACATGTGGTACTTAAACATTGAATACAAAATCACACACACAGTGGGTCCTCAGCTGTTAACAACAATCCATAGAAGGAGAGAAACATTCTGAAAAATTAACTGTGGTTATCTCTGAGTAGTGGGATAATAGACGACTTTTAAAGTTCTCTTTTCTAGGCTTTTCTGTGATTTCTAAGTTTCTTCAGTGAGGATATCACCAATTTTATAATGAAACACTTTTTGATAGTGTGCTGTCTGTCACACTATCAGCTTAGCACTGAATTGCTAAGCCCACCTCTGGCCTCTGCCTCTAAAATTCAAGAGGTGGACATCAGGGATGTCGAATCCCTCTGAGCAGGTTTGCCATTGGGGGAGTCTTCCTGTAGTGGTCATCTAATGTTTGGCCTACCCATCATCCATGGCACCTTCTTTTGCTGAAATAACTATCTCCCCTCCTATCCTACCCTCTGTTGTTAGGTACTACCAACAAAGTTACCCAGTCAAGGAGTAGCATGTACCCAAAGCTGGCCATCCAACTCTCTTCTGGGAATTTGATCTTTTGCAGAGACTGAAGATGGTCGGAGCTGATTCATGCTGACAGTGGACCCTGAAGAGACTACACCTTAGTTACTGCTCTATTCTGTCATTTTCAAGTTGGTTTTTCAGCTTTCCTTTGAGTCTGTGAACTCCTCCATATCCTTCCAATAAATTCCTGCTTAAGTTACACTGTCAGTTTCAGTTACTTGTAACTTAAAAACACTACTATCCCCCTGGACCCATCCAAGGAGGGCCATTCCCAGCCGAAGCTGTAGGTCAGCTGTTGCTCCAAGAGACATTGTCTTATGCTAGTCTAGCTCCTCCCTCTTAACCCAGAGCTGGTGGCTTCAAGGCAGCCACCATTCCTGAAGGCCCTGTGGGTATGGGACAATGGTGGTAACTCAAACTAGGGAAAATATCTGGAAACATCGGGAAGGCCCATCCATGGACACTGTCCCTGGGGCAAAAGAGGCTTTGCTGGGGTCAGAATCTCAGAACTTTAGTTTGGAAAACCCAAGTCATCAGACCAGCTTCCTACTCAACAGGGAATCTCTGCTCGAGCATCCTAGGCAGATAAGCATGGAAGAACGTGGGGCTTGCTATGAGATGAGATGCCCCCTCATTGGTTTAGGATGACCAGTACTCCCATGATCAACCATATTGGTTCGTATAATTTATGTACCTCTTCCCCCCCAGTTCCACAAGGTCTTTAGCAAATATCTTCCTGCTAAATAAGGTGAGGGCTATAAAGGTGGAGAATGTTGGCAAATTGTTCTTGCCACTGCACCCAACAGGAGTGAACTTGGAGTCCAAGTCTCTGTAGCAGGAAGGTTGCTCTGGGCTGGTGGGGTCTGAAAAAGCACCCCAGGAGGGATCATTCAGATGTTACTGGGAAGGAGTCACAGGAATTTTATACACAAAGTGTATACATGAGTAAATTTCCTCATTAAGATTTGAGGGGTGGTATCCTTCTCAAACTATTCCAAACAATAGAGGAAGATGGACTACTTCCCAACACATTCTATGAGGCCAACATCATCCTGATACCAAAGCCAGACAAGGACAATACAAAGAAGGAAGACTACAGGCTAATATCGCTGATGAACATAGACGCAAAAATCCTCAACAAAATATTGGCAAACCGAATACAGCAATACATCAAAAAGATCATACACCACGATCAAGTGGGATTTATACCAGAGACACAGGGATGGTTCAACATCCACAAATCAATCAACGTGATACACCACATTAACAAAATGAAGAATAAAAACCACATGATCATCTCAATTGATGCAGAGAAGGCATTCAACAAGATCCAGCATCCATTTATGATAAAAACTCTCAACAAAATGGGTATAGAAGGAAAGTGCCTCAACATAATAAGGGCCATATATGACAAACCTACAGCAAACATCCTACTCAATGGAGAAAAACTGAAAGCCATTCCTTTGAGGACAGGAACAAGACAAGGGTGCCCATTCTCACCACTCTTATTCAACATAGTACTGGAAGTTTTGGCCAGAGCAATTAGGCAAGAAAAAGGAATAAAAGGACTCCAAATAGGCAATGAAGAAGTGAAACTCTCACTATTTGCAGATGACATGATCTTACACATAGAAAACCCAAAAAATTCCATCAGAAAACTACTAGAAATAATCAACAACTACAGTATAAAATCAACTTACAAAAATCAATTGCATTTCTATCCACTAATGATGAACTAACAGAAAGAGAACTCAAAAAGACAATCCCATTTACAATTGCAACAAAAAGAATAAAATATCTGGGAATAAATTTAACCAAGGAGGTAAAAGACCTATACAATAAAAACTATAAGACACTATTGAAAGAAATCGAGGAAGACATAAAGAAATGGAAAAATATTCCATACACATGGATTGGAAGAATAAATACTTAAAATGTCCATTCTACCTAAAGCAATCTACAAATTCAATGCAATCCCAATCAGAATCCCAATGTCATTCTTCACAGTAATAGAACAAAAACTACTGAAATTCGTATGGGGCAACAAAAGACCCCATATAGCTAAAGCAATTCTGAAAAAAAGAACAAAGCTGGAGGCATCACAATCCCTGATTCCAAAATATAGTATAAAGCTATAGTAATCAAAACAGCATGGCACTGGTACAAAAATAGACACGCAGATCAATGGAATAGAACTGAAAGCCCAGAAATAAAACCACACACCTATGGACAGCTAATCTTCGACAAAGGAGCAAAGAACATACAATGGAGAGAGGGAAGTCTCTTCAATAAATGGTGCTGGGAAAATTGGACAGCAACATGCAAAAGAATGAAAGTAGACCATCTCCTATCGCCATATACAAAAATCAATTCAAAATGGATCAAGGACCTGAAAGTGAGACCTGAAACTATAAAACTCCTGGAAGAAAATATAGGCAGTACACTAATTGAGATTGGACATAAAGGGATCCTTTCAGATTCCATGTCTACTCGGACAAGGGAAACAAAAGAAAAAATAAACAAGTGGGACCTCATCAGACTAAAGAGCTTCTACAAGGCAAATGAAACCAGGATCAAAATGAATAGACAACCCACCAGCTGGGAGAAAATATTCGCAAATCGTTTGTCTGACAAGGGATTAAGCTCAGTAATATATAAAGATCTCATACAACTGAGCAACAAAAAAACAAACAACCCGATCAAAAAATGGGCAGAGGATATGAACAGACATTTTCCCAAGGAAGAGATACAGATGGCCAATAGACACATGAAAAGATGTTCAACATCACTAATCATCAGGGAAATGCAAATCAAAACTACACTAAGATATCACCTTACACCTGTTAGAATGGCTATAATCACAAAGACGAATAACAACAAATGCTGGAGAGGTTGTGGAGAAACGGGGACCCTCATTCACTGCTGGTGGGAATGCAAACTGGTGCAGCCTCTATGGAAAACAGTATGGAGAGTCCTCAAAAAATTAAAAATAGAAATACTGTATGATCCAGCAATCCCACTCTTGGGCATCTACCCAATGGACATGAAATCAACCATCACAAGAGGCATATGCATCCCTATGTTCATTGCAGCATTATTCACTATAGCCAAGAAGTGGAAGCTACCCAAGTGTCCCTCACCGATGATTGGTTAAAGAAGATGTGGTATATACATACAATGGAATACTACTCAGCCATAAGAAAAGACAGAATTGTCCCATTTGCAACAACACGGATGGACCTAGAGGGTATTATGTTAAGTGAAATAAGCCAGAGAGAGAAGGACAGACACTGCATGAACTCACTCATATATGGAATATAAGTGAACACACGGACAGAGAGAACTGATTGGTGGTTACCAAAGGGAAGGGGGCTGGGGGGTGGGCACAAGGGGTGAAGGGTTACATCCACATGGTGACAGATAGACAATAATGTACAACTAAAACCCCACAGTGTTATAAACTATTAAGACATCAATAAAAAAAAAAAAGAAGATTTGAGGGGTGGGCAGGGGTGTTAGTGATCACTCTCCTGGTTTGCTTGGGACTAAATACTTTCCTGGGACACGGGACTTTGGTGCCTAAACTGGGGCAGGAGGTACAGGCTGGTGGTCCATCCACAGTTTGCCCACTTTAAATGGTGGAGCTGGTCTCCGTGGGGTGCAAACCTGTGTTTCACCATCTGCTTTTAAAGATAGTAAGGAGTCTCTAACTCCTCTTTCTCCCACTCTCTCATGTCTCCACTTGCCCCTTCCCCCTTTGCTCCCCTCCAGCCTCACAAACTCTCCAGGAAAAATTGTTAGCTGCAATCTGGATTGCTTTTGATGAGGACAGAGACCAAAAAACTTCCTTGAACTTCACACTGGAATTATTCAACACAAGAGCACATTTCCACGTCCTCCTAGAAATGGAAGGACTTGCTTCTGCCACAGACAGTGGCCGCATTAGCTCGAGGGGGTTGTGAATTTTTATACTCCTACCACCACCACCCCCACAGCTGCCTAACTCTTAATAGATGCTTCCCTGAATAATGATGATATTTCACATTTAAATGAGTGCTTGAGTCTGCGTTGGGCTAATCCTCACAAGGACCCTATGAAGTGGGGACTATCATTACCCCCATTTTACAGACAGGAGCCTGAGACACGGAGAGTTCACACAGCCAGTGGCAGAGCGAGGGCTCCATCCAGGCAGTCAGTCTCCAGCCTCCTTGTCTTACAAGATCAGTGACCCTGGAGAAGAAGACTTCTCTTTATTCTCACCTTAAAGACAAAAGAGGAATTAGATTTGAACCTTGGGACCTCCGGATTTCCTGCTTTGTCATTATCCACACACCTAGAGCTTGATTTGCTGCACACGTTGTTCAAATGGAGTGATGTGCTTTTCTGCTCTGCGGCACCCTTCTGTCCCACCTGCCATCACCTTTTCATGGGTGGGGCTGCTTCCTAAGGGATTCCTCAGTGATCCTCTGTGATTGAAATCCTCTCTCCTCCATGATGGAAGTTTTCCTCTCTCCCAAAGGAACATTTCTTACCAAGAATTCTTTCCGTCACACAGCATGGATGACTTATTTTATAGAAAAGCGAGAACTTTCCTTACCAATTCATAAAAGGAAGATGCATTCAGCACAAAACATTCTCACAGAGGAGGCGCCACGTCTTCCTGCCAGGGCTCTCCGCACAGGGAATGGATTTCTACCTCCAGCTGGGCTTGCTTTTAACCAGAGAACATGAAATCCAAAACCTCTTTTCACCTAATGTTCTGTATGACAGCTTTCTAGGGAAAGCTCCCAGGAGCCGAGGGACATTCAGATCCCTAACTCTTTCTCAGTCCCCCACAGAAGCCCAGCAGAGAGAGAACAAGGCGGGACGATGCCTCAAAGTTGAAGAGAGACCAAGACCCAAGGTCCCTTTGAGCTGTGGGACAGGCGGCCCAAGGAGGAGGAAGGGAACAGAAGAGAGGAGGGAACGGTAATGAGGTCCCCATCTTCTTCTTCTCATTCAGCAGTTCTCAAACTTCTTGGCCTCAGGACCACTTTACACTCTTAGTTACTGAGGACCCCAAAGAGCTTTTGGTTATGTGGGTTTTCTCTACCAGTACTCACCATACTAGAAATTAAAACTGAGGAATTTACAAAACGTGTAGTCATTTAAAAATAACAATAGTAAACCCATTACATGTTAACATAAGTAACACTTTTTATTGGAACTGTGTTTTCCAAAACAAAAAAAATTGAGAACAGTGACATTGTTTTACATTTTTACACATCTTTCCAATGTCCAGCTTCATAGAGGACAGCTGAAATATCTCCTTCTGCCTTCGATCTGCTTTGATGTTATTTTGCTTTAAGTATAGAAGAGAATCCAGCCTTACGCAGATGTGCAGTTGAAAAGGAAGAACGTCTCAGACCCCTGAAAGGATCTTGGGGATCACACGTCGAGAGTCGCTGCTTTAACTCACAGTTCTGGAAGTTACGTAGTACCGTGGCATCTCAAAGCCACAATAACCAATCTCTTCCCAAAACATTTTATTCAGCCTCACTTTGCAGAACTTTGTTACAGAGCTTTTGAAGAATCTACCAACCCGCTGATCTTCTCTGAGAGCTGACCCCACCCCCACCCCTTGCAGGGGGATGCTCGGGGGACTCTGGCAGGAATCCTTCTAAGACACGACCTGCCTCCCACCCTGGGTGTAAGTTTCTGCACCCAGAGCGGCTCTCAACAACAGCTCGTGAGCCTGGTTCTCTCTTCCGGACTTTGGCATTGGGGGACATGGAGTAAAGGAGTTTGAACTTAGAAATGGAGGATGCTGTTGTGGGTAACCTCCTTAGCTATGGAGCCCTTGGCTCTTCTGGCTTCTAGGTCTTGCTTCAAATCTCTCAAATGAGGAGGCTTCTCTTTTAACACGTTGCTAATTTATCATCCCATTTATTTGTTCTTCTAGCAAACACCTGAAGGCCAAGAACTGTGGTTCTCAAAAGAGTAGGAAGAGTTAAAAGTTGAAAATCCAGTTGTGAATAGTTTGTGTGTGCACGCACGTGAGTGTGTAAAAGAAAGGAGGAGAGTTTACTAGTTATAAGTGAAACCTTAAAAATGTATGTAGCAGGGTCCTGGCTTCAGTCAAGTTGCGACCCGCTTTAGGGATCTAGTTGGCTCTGGCCCGTCTTGTGGACTGCAGTCGGGGGCCCGGCTAGGGTTCATTTGCTTCTTGAAAAAGAATTCATCTGCAGGAGGAGAGAATATAAAGCTCAGACTGGAAGGAAGCCTGGTGTCTATGGCCTGATTCTATTCTCAGCCCTCTACTATATCCCTCCCCTCCCCTGCCTAGATTCATATTAGTCTTAAATATGGGAAGATGTCAGGGCATATGACAGCAAAAAAAAAAAAAAAAAAGAAAGAAAGAAAAACCAGAAACGGAGCTTTTTGTTAGATATCCCGTATGATGAGGCAGTGCGCTAGGTGCTGGGCACGTGTTTGTGCGTTTGATCCTCTCTGCCAACCTTTTGAGGTACATTGTAACATTATCGCTATTTCGCAGGAGAGGAATCTGCAGCACAGAGCAGCAAAGGCACTTTTCCACTGCTGCCCAGCCGGCAAGTCCCAGAGGCAGAGTGCGCTGGCGACGTCCCTACGGCTCCGGGCGTACTTGCCGCTCCGTGCTGCCAGGGCCGCCGCTCCTCCCTAAACCCTCCTCGCACTTCCGATGGGGGAAATGGTATTCTTAGAAGCCGGCATGAGAACTTCTCTTAGGGAGAGAATGTTCTTTATTCAAGATGGGGAGGCGGAGAGGGAGGACCCGGGAAAGTGAACCCCGAGGGGACAGGAGCCAGGGCAGCCAGGCAGCTCACTTCCTGTGCCTCAGAAACCAACAAACGGGACCTGAGGGGTTCCAGGAGGTGAGTGGGAAGATGGAGGAGAAGGAGGAAGATGAGATGCAGGCTGACATGGCCAGTGGAAAATTCCTCAGTGTCAGGAGTGCTTTCTCTTATTTAATGTAAGTTTTATTGAAGAATAGCATATATAGAGAGAAAAGTGACAACTCAGAAGCCTTCAGCCTGGTGAATTTTCACAAAGGGAACATACCCATGCAACCAGCACCTACCTCAAGAAACAACATTCTGAGCTTTCCAAAAGCCACCACTCGTGCCTCCTGCCCTGCGTTAGCCTCCCCTCCTGATCTCTAGGGCCAAAAATATGTTTTGCCTGGTTTTGAACTTTATGTAAATGGCAATATACAAAAATCTACTCTTTCATGTCTCGATTCTCTCACTCAACATTGTAGTTGTAAGTCTTACCTGTGCTGTTGCCTGTAGTTGTATGTCACTCCTTTTCATTGCTGTATGATATTCCATTATATAAATGTCACAATCTATTTGTGCTCTCTATGCGGATGGACTTTTGTAGATGCACATTTGGGCGTTTTCCATTTGGGGCTATTGTTGGTTCTAGGGTCATGTGATCATTCTCGTACACATCTTAGTGAATGTTCGTAGAGTTTCTGTGGAATAGAATTGTTGGGTCATAGGGTATGCATGTGTTCAACTCTACTAGACCCTGCTAAACAATTTTGCAAAGTGTACGTACCCACGTACAATCAGTAGTTGAAGACTAAGGCACATTTAGTCTCTTTTTGAGTGTGTGTTGCTATGACATAAACTTCCATCCACTCCTAAATGGTCAATAATATCTAGCACATCTCACAGATCACTTACATGAGTGGAGGTTTTCTTTGACAAAAATCAAAGAATGAGCTGAGGTTGATGGCAGGGCCAAGCTGGTGTGAAATAGCAAATAGCATGTGGCGGATGGGGAGGGACCCACGAGCTGAACTAAGTGTGACACCAGGAGCTCAGGCCCCCAGGTGACTGAGAATGCCAGCCTCCTCTAGGGATCTCAGAGAGCACCTTGGGCATGCACAGAGGGGTCCAGCCTACAAGTCGCCAGGGCGGAGGGACTCCAGCTGACTTTTGCATCACACACACAAAGGGGGGAAATAGTGAAGCAGGGGCTGGCTTTGGTGCGTCAAAGACTCCAGAGATCAGAGCAAAGTTCTGTCACCTCCCTCCCTCAGCACATTAGCGGCGGCCCCGGATATGCCCGGAGCTGACTTGGAGGAGGTCCCCAAGGTACTAACAGGCACCCAGGAGCAGTGCTGCTCCGAGGAAGCTGCTAGAGGCAGCGCCGGCGCCGGAAGCCCCAGGAGATGGCCCCCTGGCAAGGATGTCAGAGTCCTCGAGACAGACCCACTCCAGGGAAAGTGACTGCTCGGCTAGAGGACCAGGAATCTCCTTAGAGTGAGCTGGAGCAGGAGGTGGGCAGAGAAATGGGCTCCAAGCAGGGCCAGAGAGCACTGCTGTGAGCTTCTAGAGACACTCCCACAGAGCTCCCAGAAACAGCCGGGAAAGACCCAGCAGAAGGCTGGGGGGCTCAACCATGGCTGCACGCCAGCCAGACACTGTTTAAGTCACTCCTCTGGGGGTGCCTCTGGGTGGCCAGGAAACCAGGGTACAGTCAGAATACTACTCATGCCTGAGTTTGTGTTTCTCTCTTTAAATTTCATTTACCCCTAGTTTTGCAAACAAATGTTTATCTCTTATACAAATAAAACTGGATTGTTGTTTTCTTGGTGCTTCTCAAAGTTCTGTCCCCAAACCCTGGCCTTTACCACGGTCCTGGTTATGCTACCCCCACAGCAATGCTGTTCCCCCTCGGAGGCAGGGACATGGGGAAGGAGGGAAGGCCGAGGCCATACATGCCTCCCAGAACCTTCCCACACTCTCAGCGGGAGGGCCTGTGGCCTTGGACGTGATCTTCTCACCCAGCTAGTCTCCCCTCTCCTCAGCCAGGTCATTCTCTGTCTCTCCCCATTAACTCCGGCCACTCCCAGGCTGGCATCTCTCGAGGTTCTTGGTCTCTTGAACTGCTTGCCTTCAATTACCTTCACCTCAGCACCCACGCCCCAGGTCCCTCCAGCTTCTATCATCTCCTGGAACTGCTTTACCTCTCACACCTTAATTCTGGAAGTTCTCCTCTTTGATCACAATCTCTTATTCTCCAGCTTTATCGTTCTCTTAATAATACACTGAAGATTTTTTAAAACTCATGGAGGACTTCAGTCTCTTAACAACCCCACCCAGAGCTCTTCCTTGCCTTTCGACACCTCCCTACCGAAACAGGACTCCGTGGCTACTCTGAGTTGAGTGGGGGGTAGGGGAGTGTCGGGAGAAGTTTCCAGGGAGAAGGGATTGCAGATTGCAGAACACCCCTTGCTCTTTCCACCTCAGTGCCTTTGCAAAGCTGTTTGCTCTGCCTGCCCCACATTTAACCCCCTTTTGACTTAGCTGACCAAATACCATTTTCCGGGGGTCAGCCTACTCTGTCCTCCCATGACATGCTCTGTCTCAAGCATGCATCACAATTGTAATGGCTTGTTTACAGATCCAGAGACTAGGCCTGCCATGCCCACTGCCACATCCATTGCGGCTGGTACAGTGGCTGTCACGCAGCAGACATGGTGAGGATTGACTGGATGAAGGGATGGATGGAGAACAGGCAGGAGGCTGTCGCTGATGGTGGAGAAGCAGAGGGCAGCAGGGCAGAGCTGAGGCAGCAGGGGTATCTGTTAGGGTCAGAAAGGAAGACTCATGCTCCTGGGCCCTCTGGCCAGAGGCACCTCATGGGACTGCCTCGGGTACAGAAGCCCCTCAACCTCCTCCTGGCGGTCTCCTCCCCGTCTGCTGTTGACCACTGTGTCTGACCTGGAGTGCCATGGAGTGAGATCAGCTTCTCCCGACACCCCTCCTGACTCTGAGCGAGGGCATTTCCTTTTGGAGGTTTCTAACGGTTCTCACACTGCTAGTACCTTCAAGGAGAAAGATGAGAGATCTTCCCTCCAGTTCTACTGCCACAGACCCTGTCCTGGACAGGACTTTCCCTGTTCCTTGAACCTATTGCCACTTCTCTATTCATGTGGACATGTGAACTGTTAGTTGGTCAAGATAGGGACGGCAAATTATTTGAATAGATGTATAATGTCCCTGAAACACTGAACCGGTGCATATAGGTTACAGGAACCACGCCCCCCCCCAGAATACTCTTGAATTATTACCCCTAAGAAGGTTATTTTTAGTGTAAGTAACAGAAAACCCAGTGAAAACTGGACTAGACGATAAAACGAATTTATTAACATACATAATCTGCATGTGTGAACACCAGGGCTGCAGGCATGGTTTGATCAAGACTCTAGCTCCATTTCTCTGAGCTTCTTCCCTCTCTGCCCTCCTCAGAGTGTTGCCTTCATGCTCAGCCTTGCTTCCCTCATGCTCACAAGACAGTTAATAGCAATAACCAAGGTTACATGTTTCCTAAGTTACACCTGGATGAGAGAGTATCTACTCTGCAACTATCAACAAGCATCCTGGGCTTCATTCTGATTGCATCAACTGATGCCACATGCTCACTCCTTATTGCTGTGAAAGGTCATTACTATTATAGTGCTCAGCAGGTCCTGTGTAAATACTTGAATTGAAAATTTCAAAGTCTGTGTTTCCCTATGGTGCCATCTTTGAGAACAAAGCTGGTGGCCTCTGCCCTTCTTCCTCTATTCTGTTTCACAGAGTTGTAAACGATGCAGGATCTGGCACCAAGGCTTCCCAGGGCTCCCTGGGAGAAGACTGTTTCCTAACAGCTATATTGCTAACAGACCACTGCCAGATTGAAGACTCCTTTACTCCACAGAATTATTACCCCTTCCAGTGCTCCGCCATGCTAGGGGGCTTGAACTTCCTTCACCTACACTGCCCTGAAGATAAAATGCAGCCTCCTCAAGTACCTGTCACATGGGGATGTCCCCCCACCTCAGCAAATTCATATGTTGAAGCCTTAACCCCCAGTGAGACTGTATTTGGATGTTGGGCCTTTAAAGAGGTAATTAAGGTCAAATGAGGTCATATGAGTAGGCCTCAATTCAACATGACTGATGTCCTTATGAGAAAGGGAAGACACCAGAGATGTGCGCACACAGAAAAGGCCATCCGAGGACACAGTGAGAAGGAAGCCATCTGCAAACCATGGAGAGAGGCCTCAGGAGAAAGCAACCCTGCTGACACCTTGCTCTTGGAGTTCTAGTCTCCAGAACTGTGAAAAAATAAATTTCTGTTGTTTCAGCCACCCAGCCTGTGGTATTTTGTTATGGCAGCCCGAGCAGGCTAACATACGTGGTTATGATACCACCCCTCAATACAATAACTTGCCAGCAGTGGTGTGCTGGTAGACCTGTGACAACTGGCTCTCTAGGGGCAAACGAGCTGATTGGTGGGAGTCGCCAATTCCCGTGGTGTAAATACTCCTACTATGGCCGGTTTCAAGCTATCAGTATGATATCACTGAGTATTGTGGGGAAGAAATGTGCACCGTTGGCTTTCACCAGCCAGTGCCGACTGGCTCCAGCCCGCCACTGTTTGTCAGTCAATTCCAGCAGCAAACACTTAGAGTAGCTCATCATGTGACAGCATCTCACTTGTTTGTTTTTTTAGTAAAATGGTATTTTACTAGCTTTCCCTTACTCCCACCCCAAACACACCCACTCACGGGCACCCACAAGCAGGCTTTGGTTCTCAGAAGAGGGAGTGGCTTGAAAGTAAAGTGATCCACGTGTCCTGCCGTCTCTCTACTCCTTATCTTTCACCCCGAACCTGTTCAACATCTTCATGGAACATAGGAACAGAGCAGAGTTGAATACAGCTGGCTGGCTTTTTTTTCGGGCCAACCAGCTCTCCCTGAGGGCTGAGAGTGGGACAGATATTTCCCCTCAAACCAGAGCTCTGCATTTTCATTTCTTCATTGTTTCTTCACTCATGCAAATGAGGTAATTTCCAGAAACCTCTGCTTTCTTTCCTATTATTTACTCAACACATTTTAACCTACCTGGGAAAATATGTGCTAATGTTATATCCATCACGGGTTTTACATCTTTCCCCAGAGCAGTTTTTTAAAGTACTTGAAATTCATAACTGAGCATGATGGTTCCTGAGACACAAATTTGAATGATTAATTGTATATTTTCCATTCCACTCCAATTCGGGTTATGCAGAATGTGTTGTAGTACCAAGCTCTCCCCCAGCTGCCTCTGGCTGCAGCTCATGTCGGGAATGGGCTTGTCCATATACCAGGGCTGCAGGCAACATGTCCATTTCCTTCAGTGTGGTCCTCATCGACGGCTAGCAGAGTTCAAAAAGAACCCCCTTCGCCTACCTGAAATTCTTGGTTCCTGTTTCTTCTGCATGTCTCCACTGCCTTAGGAAACGGGCCGGCCCCAGGCAGCTGCTGGCTTTTGTTCGGGGAGTGTGTTTCGACTTGCAGCATCAGCTCCCGGGCGGCTCCCGCCGACGTCTCCGCAAACCCGGCGAGAAGCCCGCTCCCGACGCCGGTCCGTGTGCCCTCTGGCCCAGGTACTCGGCCTGTCCCTGTCCCGTGGGACTTCCAGGATGGCCACATTTCAGTGATGTTGCTGCAGATACTGCTGGCGTTTTTCAGGAAGATCTCCTCTGAATTTGGGAAATATCCCGAGGTGTGCTGGAGCAGGCCCGTGCCAGCGGAGAGAGCCGATGGTGCGCATCTCTTCCCAGCTCCACGCTCGGTGGCATCACGAAGGTAGCTTGAAATCGGCCGCGGAGGGAGTATTTACCCCAGGGAAATCAGGAAACTTTACCAATCAGGGCTCCCCCCCGCCCCCCGAGCACCCACTTACAGTCCACCACTGGAAATACCCCCCCTTTTAAAAAAAATCCCTCCCCGGAGCCAGCAGCCTGTGCAATTAGACTCTTTGCCATTCCCACCCTTCCCACCTTTCTGGAAGCTCCTGGTGCTAAATGGGAGCAAAACAAATGTGAATTACACAACTTCTTTTGAAGGGACGTCTTTCTTTTCAATCCTCATGGATTGCCTTCCCCTTGTGAGGACTTCTGGTCCACTTCTGGGCTGCAGGATGGGTCAGTTCTCCTACCCTCCGATGTCTCCTTTCTTTTCTTCGACTTCTCTGTGGGCTTATTTCTGATAACCTCATGATCCAGCAAGCAGTGCTGTCTGTTCACAGAGGTTCCCAAACGGCCAAGGGGATTGCAATGAATACAGATTTCAGGGCCCAGCCTCCAAGACACTCCATCAGTAGCTCTGGGTGGAGACCCAGGAATCTGTATGTTTAATAAGCTCCCCGGGTGGCTCTGGTATAACCAGCCCAGGTCCAGAGCCCGGGTTGGCTGACATTTGGAAACCACTACAAAAACATCTGGGGGCATGTTGGGCTCCTCCTCAGCAGCTTCTGAGAGTTAGAACCCAGCTGGGGTGAGGCTGCAAGACTCACTCAGCCTGTTCTGTTTTCTGGGTTGACAGGCGACATCTGAGGGCTTCTGCTCCGTCATCCTTCAGCCCACACACATGGGGAGTCTTGGTGAATTTCCTGATTACCCAGGGACACAAAGGCTGGCTCTGAGGTACAAGAGGGGGTGAACTGATTAACTGCCTCGTGAAAAGCTTAATTGCACATCATTTTCTAATTTGTCATTTCCAAATGAAGCACATAGGCTGCCAGGTGAGCTCAGCTGCACCCAATCAAAGGACAGGCCCCTCATTCCCTGAGTGACTCAGGGCTACACCCCAACCCTGAACTGACGATGAGTGGGCGGCCCCCCCTCAGTGGCTCCCAAACTTTAGGATGCAAATGAGTCACCGGGGAGCTTGTTAAAAAGCCGGATCCGGGCCTCTGCCCAGGTTCCTGTTTCAGCAGGTCCAGGCTGGATCCGGGAATCCCCTTGTTTAACAAGCTCCCCAAGTGAATTTATTTGATATAGCTAGTTTTACTTAAACCAGAAAGTTTTTCATGAAATGTCTGGTCTTAAGGGTATTATCTTCCCTTAAGGAATTCCTCTGGAGTAACAATGAATCAGCTTTTTCCTTAGCTCTTTTTAAAAGTAAATACTGACTTTCAGAAACCAAACCATGCATTTCAGCAGAGGAAAGTGAGTGATGCTGGGGGCCATCGGGCCAGCCACACTTCCACTCAGAAAACTGGTATATGGTGAGTGACAAGGAGACATCCCCAAGCAAGTGGACTGTTCCTGCAGAGGAAAGGATGGGTGGGGTGGAGCAGAAAGCCCTGGCTGTAACAGCTGGATGGATTGTGCCCCCACCAGGGTTAATTCGAGTGGTTTCTTTTTGTGAGGGTAATCACCAAATTAAATGTTTTAATTACCAAAATTATATATGCATTTCTTCTGAGAAAAGAGCATCATCGGAGCACGGTATCTACTCCCCAGAGGGTAAAGCTGCTTTGCTTGCAGGGAAGGGGGATGTCTGGAGGAGTCCATTTTAATTTCATTATAAAACCGGCTTGAAAAATAAAGGCAGAGATTGACACGTATTCCCAGCCAGCTGTGACTTAATGAGCACAATTCAACGCTTGGAACCTGCTAACCACATCCATATTAATATGTCTGTGGAAAAACAACAACAACAGAGAAAGTGACAAAGTGCTATTCCTAGTATTTGAAATGAATTTTAAATTACTGTTAAAATGGCTAACGCGGGTGAGCATCACTTTGAGGCAGCCCAGCTGTCGGCCTCTCTGCCTGTCAATAATGCCCTTTGCAGCAGAGGCAGACAGGGCCCTGGAAGGAAGAACTGCTTTCACTCAGATCAGCAAGCCATGAGTCCCAGAGACAGGTCAGCGGGTTTAGCAGCAGAGGTGCGGCTGCTCTCGTGCGGGTTCTGAGCCGACCCATCCCCCGCACCCTGGCATCAGTCAGGCCCTCCCCCCACCCCAAGGCCTTTATCTTGAATTGTTTGTTGCATACCCATCCAAGTCATCGTGATCATAAGAGTCTTTGTGATTCTAATTTTCCGAGTCATGAGCACACGAAAATAATAAAAATGTCTGTTCCAACATTTTGAGATCCTAAAAATAAAAGGTGCTGGGTAAGCCTGTGGTGTTAATAAGTACAAGCTACAGGGTGGGTGTGGGTGGGAGAGATAAAGGAAATGCAGCATGAAGAGAAACCTCAGTCTGTGTATTTTGACATTCAACACGAAATAGCCACCTGGCCCGGCGAGGGGAGGGGCCCCTGGGCTGATGAGCCATTCCTGTAGTACCATGTGGGTGGGGGTAAGGCCCCTTCTTGGTTCTGGAGAGCAGGGCGTGAAGACTCTCAGGGTGAAGGTCCTTGCATTCCCCTCAGCTTGAACTCTGCTGAGTGTTTGCTGTTGGTGGTGGTGTGTGTGTGTGTGTGTGTGTGTATGTGTGTAACCGGGAGGCAGTCATGATTCAAAGCATGGGCTTTCAAATCAGACAAATCCCGCCTCTTTCACTTACAAGAGATTCAATTAGATCATGGGCCTCCATTTTTTTCGTCTGGAACTGGGGCTAAAATACCAATCTCACTGAGCATTTTCTGATAACTAAGTGTGAAAACATATGTACGTGCTTAGATTGGGGCCTGGCACAGGATGATTCTCGGTACCGTTTCTGACACGTGTCTCGGGGGCACACAGTTTCAGGTTATTCTTCAATTAAAAACATCTTTCAGCACATGTTGGGCACTCAGAAATCTGCATTGCAATTCAGTGCCTAGTCTTAAACTGCAACAGTTGTGGCACCTTTGGGAAAAAGGGCAAAATATTTCACTTCTGCTTTCCTATGATGCTCATGGTTAAATCTGGATAAAGGATGTGTCCCAGCAAGTCATGTCAAGGAGGGGGACTGACTCTCACTATAAACCCACCACAGTCAGGGAAAGAAATGGGGATGGAAGTGACATAGTCGCCAGCGCTTTCTCTAGGAGACCACAGCTAGAATCGCAATTGATCAAGTCCTAGTCTCTCGACCAGATAGTGTCTGAAACCAAGCTTTGATTTCCTCATCTGTAAAATGGTCACAGTGACACCTGTATCACAAGGGGATAGTGTTAATTTAACAGGTGGTATTGGCCACATGTGTGACACAGCACCACACACATGACAGCACTCAACACCTGCTAGGTCCCTTCTCCAAGCGGGTGTGGGGACTCGACACTCCCAAAGCCCTGAGGCCTGTTCAGTCCCCCCAGGCCCCCTAGGTTGCTTGGCCGTCATTCAAACCCCTAACAGCTTGGACATTCTTCCTTGCCATCTGTTATGGGTTGAATTGTATCTCCCCAAAAAGATATGTTGAAGTCCTACCCCCAGTACTTCGGAATGTAACCTTATTTGGTGATAGGTTCTTTACAAAGGTAATCATATTAAAATGAGGCCATTAGGATGGGCCCTAATCCAATCTGACTGGAGTCCTTATAAAAAGGGGAAATTTGGACACAGAAGACAAGGTGAAGACACACGTGTGAAGACAGAGGATTGGGGTGAAGCATCTACAAACCAAGGAATGACAGAGATCGGTGGCAAACCAGCAGCAGCTAGGAAGAGGCAAGGAAGGACTCCCCTGCAGGTTTCAGAGGGAAGACGGCCCTGCCGAGACCTTGATTTCAGACTTCTAGCTTCCAGAACTGTGAGAGAATACATTTCTGTTATTCTAACCCACAGAGTTTGTGCTAATTTATTAGGGCAGCACTAGGAAACTATCAAACCATCCTTCTTACGGAGGAAACTTGGTTATGCACAGGATAGAAATGAAGATTTGGGAATTAGGTCAAAGCAGGAGTGTGGAAACCTACCAGAGGGTTCCTCTGGGATAAACTGGGCAACCAAACCAAGAGGAGGAGGTCATTTTGCTTTGAGATGCAGAAACACACACTTTTTCTCGAACCACTGTTTTTTAAGCTATGTTCCCTGAAATCTTAGGGTTCCTAGGAAAATTCTGTAAATGTTTGCTTTCAGTTTACATTTATTTAGTATAATTTTATTTTACTGGCTTTAAATAGCAAAGCTTTATCACGTTCTTCACATGAAGAGCTCATTCGTCCTCACCACTACCCTGTGAAATGGGTGCTATTACCTCATTTTACAGATGAGAAAACTAAAGCAAAGGATGTTAAGCAGTTTTCCCAAGGCCATGTAGCTGGTGAATGATAGAGCTGGGATTAAAACGCAGGGAACCTGACCCCAGAGCCTTCATTTGTTACTACTTCACTATACGTTCTCCATAACAAACACACACAAACAGGTACACTCGTATTCCACGTCAGATTTCACCACGGTGGAGACCACCACAGTTCCACCACAAACTTTGGAGAGAAAACTTCTTTCATTCATTCATTCAGTGAACAAATGTTTATTGAGTATGTACTATATCCTTCTATGACCCTCCTGTAACTATACTGATTAGGAAGATCATAGCTCTACCCTCATTTCTTAAAAACATTCAGACCTGTGCTTATCCATCACTTAAAACCAAACCCAACAGAATAGTGAGCTGTGCAATAATTGGCACTTCAGGTGGTAAACATACTATTTTAATCATTTTAATATTTATTGTAGTTTTAGATGCTACTTGATGGACTTTTACACACATGATAAGAAATATTGGCAGTTAGAAGAGAATGCTAGTGATTCAATTTTTTGTGTGTGTGTGAGGAAGACCAGCCCTGAACTAACATCCGTTGCTAATCCTCCTCTTTTTGCTGAGGAAGACTGGCCCTGGGCTAACATCCGTGCCCATCTTCCTCTACTTTATATGGGACGCCGCCACAGCATGGCTGACAGGCAGTGCGTCCGCGGGCGCCCGGGATCCGAACCCGCGAACCCCGGGCTGCCAAGCACGAACTAAACCGCTGCGCCACCGGGCCGGCCCGTGATTCAATTTTTGAGACAAAAATTTTCTACCACTCTTCTTCCAAGTTTTTAGATCAGTTTCATTGAAAGGTATCCTGAGGTTGCAAAGCAAGCAGTTAAAAGCTGTTACCGTTTGCACTCGTGTGGGAACCAGGGTTTTACTGATTCCACGCAACAGAAATGTAAGACAGGAGGACGAACTTGATGCTGAGGCTGATCTAACCTAATTTAAATTTTTAATTTTTATCTGGACAGCCTCATTTCCCTTGTGGTTTGATTATTACAAGCGGTAAACATTGTCATTTGAAATTATAAAATAAATTTATATAGATAAAAAGTGAATTTTAATATATTGAAATTCAGTGTAGAGTTTCTTTTGAAAACAGGTAAAAGGTTTGCAAACCACCGTACTAGACCACCGTTGGCGCAGACTATAACCAGGCAAAATGAACAGAGCTCATTTTTCACGCCTTTGCAGCTGCCTGGATCTCCTCCAACATGTGATCACGGGTCAGCCTTAGGAGAGTTACTTCCAATCAAATGTACAATCTGCTACGGAGCATTCTCAAGTGGCAGGATGTCAGACACTGTGACTGGGTGTCACCCCATGGGCCACCCATTCTGCCTGTTCCCCATAAGGCAGAGCTGGGTTTCTGAAAAGTCTGATTCAACCTTGTGGCTGATAAAAGTGTCCTCCTGGAAATTCTCTACTCTGATGTGGTTCTGAGCAAAACACAAGGCCTTCTCTTCATAGGAAGTCCTCAGTTTCGGTGCAATTTTCCACTCCTGATGAGAAAGACAATGAATTCCATAGAAGTGAGCCCGCTTACCTGGCAAGAACGGAACAGAATACTTTTAGTAGTGATGCGTTTATTAACTTGATTGGAGAAATAGTTTCTTTTTATAGAACTGATTTGGTGAATAGCTTATTTTCTTTATTACATAGTTAATACATACTCACTGCTGATAAATAAGAAAATACAAATCACAAGAATAAAAAGTAAATTAAAATATTCATAATCTAAATACTCAGGAAAAGCCACGGTTAACGTTTTGGTGTACATTAGATACAAGGTCAGCAAACTTTTTCTGTTAAGGACTAGATAGCAAATATTGTAGGCTTTGTAGGCTAAGAAGTAAAACTGAGGATATTATATAGGTACTTATACAACAAAAGAGAATACAAATTGCCATAAAATTCTTGCTGACAAAATTTAGGATATAATAACAACATAAACAAATAATAATACAATTTTTTATAATATAGGTCTACGAATGGTAAAATGGAATTCTTTTTTGGGAGAGGATAACATTTTGCTTAATTGGGGTTCAAAGTTAGTGTTCCCACTAGTGTTCATCAGAATCTATTGCAAATGTTCATCTTTTAATACTGATCTGTCATGAAATTTTATGTATCTCATCTTTGCAAATGTCTTTTCACACAGCTATGTACTACCAAATACTGATATCAATTTACAAGCAGACGATTTTAATTGAACATATTTATTGTTTGGGAGGCATTTTTAGAATTCTATTAGCTTCTCTTATTTGCCTTTTAGCATGTCATTACAATGCAGATTAATCACTTCCAATTGACGATTCTGTGGAAGCTCCTCAATTGCTGTTAAATGGATTTTGGAATATGGAAATTCCCTTTATATTTGCATGGAGGTTCAAAAAATGCTGCTGGCACTATAGTTTGAGCTCTGAAAATATACCCACTGAAAATTTGTGTGGGAATGGAGATCTCACTTCTCATTTTAACTTTTGAAAGCTTGGAAAGTGTATAAAGCAGCTTGACATTACTTGTGATTTAAGTAACATTAGTTATCATCAAAATGACTATCGCAGTATGTAAGTTTTGCTTATAAACACTGTTTTGTCTTTAATTTTAGATTGAATTCATTAAGAAGCATTATCAAGTCTGCAGCACATGTCAATTTTCAAAGCTATTCAGTGTTCAATAATAATGATTGCTTAAATAAATAAACAAATAAAAATAATAAAGGAAGTTCTTCTTATTCAGAAAAATTTCAATCTCAAGCCAAAGTTCAAAAATTGCAATGAAACTTCACGATTGTTAAGCCACAGAATTGTGGTATAGAAGTGAAAGTCAGGATATTTAGCCTCTATTTGTGACAAAAATTCACGGAACTGACAATGGTTAAGTCCACAACTGCAAATGACCCTACTGGTTCAATAACACATGATAGATTCAAGTATTTTCTGCAAAGTACTTGCTGATGAATGATACAGTGAATAATCATAGGTCTTTAACACCCTACATTTTCACAAGCTTTGTACATTTTTCCAATACTTTCTTTTTCTGCTCCACATATATATATATATATTTTTTTTTGTGGGGAAGACCAGCCCTGAGCTAACATCCGTCGCCAATCTTCCCCTTTTTGCTGAGGAAGACTGGCCCTGGGCTAACATCCGTGCCCATCTTCCTCCACTTTATGTGGGACGCCGCCATGGCGTGGCTAACAGGCAGTGCGTCGGCGGGCGCCCGGGATCCGAACCGGCGAACCCCGGGTTGCCAAGCGCGGACTAAACCGCTGCGCCACCGGGCCGGCCCCTCCACATATATTTTTTACCACCATCAGCTGAAACACCTCTTAGCAGATTCCACTTCAGGTTGTACCAAATTAAATTTCTCAACTTCTTTGAAAATATTCTTACCTCTAAATGTTTCATGCAGGCTATTCAGAGACTAACTCTTCAGCGACTTCAAACTTGGCATTGGCTTCTCAAATGAGCAACAGTTGAGCAGTATCAGTAACGTTTATCAACTTATCAAGAGCCAAAGAAAACCACTCAAAATCATTTGCTTTGTTTTTCAACTGATATTGATGTTGCTCCCAAAGTCCTCAATTCTTCAAGTAATTGAAGAAAATCTAATAGTCTTAAACATAGTTATTTTCTCTGGATGCATTTCTGTGAGTGTTGCAATCAAACAGGATTTAATTAACTCACCATTGATAAACGGCTTTCCTTGCTTGGCTAACAGTGGGCCACTCAGAAATGAGCCACTTGGGTTGTATCCTCATTTTTATTTTTGTGAAGAAATTCTGCTGTCATGAGATATGCCATTGTAAAATTTCTAATTTTTCTGATTGTTGCTTTCCTGTGAGTTGGGAATATTATGATGAGTGTTTAACCCAGTAATGTCAATGTATACTGTATTCTTTTAGCTATAGTGTCATTGCATGCTTTACTGTCAGATTCAATAACAAAATAATCCACACTCAACTGTGCCTTAAAAGTGTGACATTCAAAATCTACATTTCTCTTTTTTGTTTTGACATCACAGATATACACATATTATATGTGTATAAAATAATAAAATACATATAATGCTACCACATAGCAGTATGATTGACACTCAAAATACTGTTGAATTATAACTGTGCCACTGCAATTTGTAGTGCTCTGCTGCAATGCAATTCTGATGGTAACTTCCTGGAGCTACGTAAAATTTCACAGGTTAAGTGCTCAGTCCTCCGCAGGACTCCTCTCACTTCAGACTCCAGTCTCAAGCTCTGGGGTGTCCAGGCCATCCACACTTCTGACCAACTTTGGGGGTTCTCACTATCCCCTCAGTTTCAATAATATACTAGAGTGTCTCACAGAACTCAGGAAAGTGCTATACTTATGATTACAGTTTTATTATTGTCGAAAATAAGACAACAGGCCCAAAATGGAGTCACTTACACTAAGTCCCGCATCATCAAACCAAGACTTAACTATTACAATTTCAGCTCTCCCAGAAATGGAATCTTAAACCAGTTAATCAGGAATCACCTAATCAGCACTAGTTAGGTAACCTGCCTGATAGACCCCTGCTGTTCCTAAAGGAACGTAATCTTGCAATAACCAACTCACTTTTTTGTCTAGTATAACTTCTTTGTTCTTTCTCCCTCCAACCTATAAGTCTTTGATTTTGTACAGCTCCTTGGAGTTCCTTCCTATCTGCTAGATTGGATGCTGCCCCATTTGTGAATTGTTGAATAAAGTCAGTAAGATCTTTAACATTTGCTCAGTTAAAATTTATTATAAAGGATACAAATCAGGACTAGCCAAATGAAAAGATGCATAGGGTGAAGTTTAGAGGGTCCCATATGTGAAGCTTTCCATGTCCTCAGGATGTGGCACTCTCCCAGCATATCGATGTATATCACCAACCAGGGAAGCTCACCCCAGGTTCATGGTCTAGAATTTTTATCGGAGTTTCAATACATAGACATGATTGATTGAATCAATGGCCAAGCAAATGAACTCAATCGCTAGCCCCCACTCCCCTCCCCAGAGGTCAGACTGATATCAAGTGGCTTGATTGGTTCTACTCATGTGGTTGGTCTTTCTCTCCCCATTCTGCACCATCTCATCAGCATAAACTATCCAGGGATCCATCATGAGCCACTTCATTAGCATAAACTATCTGGATCCACCAAGAATAACAAAGACATTCCTATCACATGGGAAATTCCAAGAATTTAGAGGGTACTTCTCCGGAACCAGGAACAAAGGCCAGCCAAATTCTTTATGATACAACAGCCACTGAGCAGCAGTGCAGACCAATGGGGGTGCCACATACAATCTCTGTTACAAATGTTCAACTCTGCCTTTGTAGCACGAGAGCACCACAGCTGATACATAAACAAATGAGTGTGTTTCAATAAAACTTTATTTATGGACACTGAAGTTTGAATTTCATTTAATTTTTATGTGTCATAAAATCTTCTTCTCTTTGTTTTTCAACCATTTAAAAAATATATAAACATCCCCATTTGCAACAACATGGAAGGACCTAGAGGGTATTATGTTAAGTGAAATAAGCCAGAGAGAGAAGGACAGACACTGCATGAACTCACTCATATATGGAATATAAGTGAACACACGGACAGAGAGAACTGATTGGTGGTTACCAAGGGGAAGGGGGGTGGGGGGGCACAAGGGGTGAAGGGTTACATCCACAAGGTGACGGACAAACAAAAATGTACAACTAAAACCCCACAGTGTTATAAACAAAGACACCAATAAACAGAAAAATTTATTATTAAAAACAAAACAAACAAACAAATATATATAAACATCATCCTTAGCTTACGAAACCAGGAAGAAGGCCAGAATTGGCCCATGGACCATAGTTTGCTAACTCCTCTCTCATCTCCATCAAGGATTGGCAAAATACAGCCCATCCTTGGCAAAGTTCAGGCCAAATCAAGGATTGGCAAAGTACAGGGCCAAATCCTGCACACTGCCTGTTTTTGTAAATAAAGTTTTATTGGAACACAGCCATGCTCATTCATTTATGTGTTGTGAAGCAGTTCAGAACAGGCCTGCCCAAGATGTGCCATTTTGGCATGTGGATTGTTTTGAGCTATGGATTGCGTTGAGCAATTGAGACCCTGTGGGCTCAAGAGAAATGTTTACCTCTCCTTAAAGAATTTAAATTGGGAGCCTTGCCCATAAAAAGAATTATAACCAAAAATAACGTTTTATGACCTATCTGTATGGCAGGGCAAACCTCTAATTACTGCACATCTGCTTTTCTTATCATCCTGTGAATTACCCTTCCCCACTCTGAAACCTCAGGACCCTATCCCATTCCTTAACTCAAGATGACATATATACCTCATTTTACCTTTCTGTCTCTGAACCTCTCATGTATGTGGGGGTCTCTGACCCTCTCATGTATATGAGTTTCCTGTATACAAAATTAAATTTCATTTTTTCCTGTTAATCTGTCTCAGGTCAATTTAATTCTTAGACTGGCCATATAAACCTAGAAGGGTAGAGGAAAATTTCTTCCTCCCTAACAATTGTCTAAGACTGCCTTGGTGCTGCAACAACAGAATTGAGTAGTTGCCACAGGGATTGTATGGCCTGCAAAGCCTAAAATATTTACAATTTGGCCCTTATAGAAAAGTTTGCTGACCCCTGCTAGGTCAATGAAGAGAGGGAGTCCAGGCACTGTGTTTAGCACGTTGGCTTTATTATTTCATCTAATTCTGTTATCCACACAATTAGGTAGAAGATACTATTGTCACTTTACAAGTGGATACCTACAGCTTCGAGAGGCTGAGGAACTTGTCCAAGGTCACATAGCTTATACGTGGTGAAGCTGGGTTCAAACACAGACTTATTTGCTCCAAGCCTGTGCTCATATATTATTTTATATATTTGTATCATATTCTAAAAACTGATTTTATTTTTAAAAACCTGCTTTTTCTGCATTTAATCCATCCTGAACATTTTAAAGATGATTCTTTTTTTAACTTTATTGAGAAATAATCGACAAATATACTTGTATATATTTAAAGTGTACAACGTGATGATTTGATATACATATACATTGTAGAATGATTACCTAGGTCAAGATAATTAACACACCTATCATTTCACATAGTTAACAGAAGTAACTCTTTTTTTTTTGTGGTGAGAATGCTTAAGATCTACTCTCAGCAACTTTCAAGTATACAATACTGTATTATTAACTATACTCATCTAAAAGATGATTCTTGAAAAAATTCTCTAGCTTTACTTAGATGTTTTAAGTCAGGGATTGTCTGCTAAGGCTCAGACAAGTGGTCTCTTTCAGAAGCAGAGCTTACTATACTTGCAGCACCTAGAAGATGAATTCGCTTAAAAAAAGAAAAAGCAGATTTACTCTTCCTTGCTTTGAAACTATAATGGAAGACCACAAAGTCAGTCAATACAATGATTCATGATGATACTGGTGTTTGGAAAGATTTAAAATATTTTTTAGGGAGAGAGGAATCATATTTGATTCTGTCAAGTTTAGGTTAACTGGTTGATTGACAATGAAAGTTATAACTATAGCCCTGGTTAAGAAGATAAGAATGGAGATTAAAAAAAGAAACTATTAAATAGACTAAATTGACTTTACGTAACCTTACTGAAATTGGCATCATTCTAAAACATATAGACAAAGATTAAAAGATTTGACCACATAAAAATGTTAATCTCCTGTGTATCAAAACACCAAAAGCCACCTATAAAAAATAACAAACCTACTGAAATGTTTGGGAAAACAAACCAACAGCTGATATGCTTATGATATAAAATACTCCGTAAACCAAGCAGAAAAAGACTAACCCCTGATGGGCAAAGGCAATTCACAAAAGAAAACTAAACGTATAAAAAAGTGTTTGACCTCACAAGCAATAAGAGAAATAGAAAATGAAGCAATAATGAAATATTCTCCTCCTCTCTATCCCCAGGACTAACATATATTGAAAAGAGTGGTATATTATTTTCCCATGACGCTGTAACAAATTTTCACAAACTCGGTGGGTTACAACAACATGAGTTCATTCGCTGGGCTGAACTCCAGGAGCCGGCAGGACCACTCTCACTGTGGAGGCTCCAGGTGAGAACCCACTCCTCGACTCTTCCAGGCTGTTGGCATTCCTGGGCTTTGGCCACATGACTCCAGTCTCTGCCCTGTGTTACACTGCCTTCTTCTCTTCTGTGTCAAATCTCCTTCTGCCTCTCTCTTATAAGGACACTTGTGATTACATGTAGGACCCATTTGGATAATCCACGATAATCTCCCCATCTCAAGATCCTTAACGTCTGCAAAGACCTTTCTTCAATATAAGATAGCACTTAGAGGTTCCAGGGGTTCCGGCCTGATGTTGTTGGAAGAGCCATGATTCAGCTTCCTACAAGTGGTCATGCCCAGTATCTGTACAGGTATTATAGAGAAATAGGTGCTCTTTTACACTGCTATCGGGTGCAAAATCGTTAACATGTTTCTTTATCGCACATTAACCTCAGTTTGCTTTCCAGATCCACTGTCTTCTCTTCTCCATCTTTCTATGACCCGGGAGGCTGATCTGTGTGGACTGGTCTCTGGCTTCTGGCTGGCCCTGCTAATGGGACTCACGGGAAGAAGCCAGGAAGATAGGAAGTGGGTGAGGATACTGTTTCCTCGGCTTCCTCTGCTGCCTGGGTTCCTGCATCTCCACACCCGAGGCCACAGCTTCTATCACATGACCCTCCCATACGGCACCCTCTGCAGGTTCTGGTAACTGCTCCCTCCCTGCCCGCTCCGGCCTAGTGCTGGTAGTATCCCCGGCACTGCACCATCCCTGGTGGTTTCACACGTTTGTGCATTGTCCTTTTATTAGACATCCCTCAATTACCCAGCTTTAGTGTGCCACCTGTTTCCTGTCAGGCCATGACCGGTGCTGGCACTCTGTGTCAAATTAGAGACCTATTTATAAGAAAGTTCATCAGCAGCATTATTTATAATAACAAAAATTCAAAACAGCCCAAATAACCAAAACAGGAGACTGGTTAAGCAAATTATGATGCCTCCATATAGAATATAAAAATATATTAACAACCATATTGTAAAAGAATATTACTAAAATGATAACAGTCACAGTATGTTCCTAAATAAAAACTCCACAAAGTTGTATATATAATAATGCCCCTTTTTTGTGAAGATATTTAATGGGAAAATTAAAGTTATATGTTAAATTACATTTTAATAAATTGCATATCTTATATATAAAATGTGTGTATTTTTTGTGTATATATGTTATCTAATATACATTTGTTAAATATTATAATCATATCATATGTCACATTTATAGAATATATATTGTGTACCATATAGATTTATTATATTATATGTTAATGTCACTTTTTGTAAAGAATTATTTACATATCTACCCATACATGTTTATGTCATGTGTTATATATAACATAATACACGTTAAGAGAATGTGTATGTACATGCATGTATGGATGTACATCTCTCTTCCAGATGTTGGCTGAGGTGATTCAGTCCTTTGCCCTTGAAACAAAATTGGTCGTATCCTCTAACCCATGTTTGTGGGAAGTACAATGTACAATATCCTGCTCAAGATTTATCTAGATTCCCAGGGGTTCACTGCTGCCTCCGGACTCTCCCTCTCAGCCCACCCAGGCTTCTTCTCCCCTTCACTGCCCCAGCTCAGATGGAGGATTCAGCTCCTTCTCTGAATTTATCCAAAACCACCTGCACGAGGCAAGTGTGTGTGTGGCGGACTTTTTCTTAAAGTTCAGAGCCCCTCAGGGCTACCTTTCCTGCTGTGAGCATCTCAGGGGCCCTCCGCTCTCCGGCCCTGACCACCCCGGGTGGGCGTAGTCAACAACAGGCTGTAGGGCAGACGCTGGGGCCGGGCTGGCCCTCTCTCTTGGCTCTCCTCGCTTTAATTTACCCGTCCCCCTCTTTATCTCGTGCTCTCCACTCCAGGATTACAAACCAAGAGTCCTTGATGATTCTGACGGACGTCAGTCTGGGACAGAAGAGACCAACAAGGGGAAACTCTGAACCGTGAGTCCCTCCCACCTCCGCAGGTCTCTAAGAAGAAGTAGTGAAGGATGCTGACCCGGCCCAGCTCTTGCTTCCCGAGTAGACCGGAGCAAATCCGCTCCGCCTCTTACGAGCTGTGTAATTTGGGGCATGGCTCTTCATGTGCCTCCGTTACCTTCTCTACGAAATGGGGGTGGCACTAACATTTAATAGGGTTGCTGAGAATTAAATGAGTTCAATACAGAAGAATATCTTTGGACTTGGTGGTAGGCAAAAGCTTCTTCGAGTTAATGTGTATGAGGTGCTTAAATTAATGTTTGGCACAAAGTAAATACTATTAAATGTCAGCTATTTTATTTTTTTCCCACAAATATGAATTATGCCCTGGCCCCACCCCTCCCGTGACCATACAGGAGCAGCTACAGTCAGTTTGGTTTTGAATTATGTATTTATATCTATAGCAATATCTAAAATACCAGAAGAAAATATTTCAATATGTTGGAGGTGAGATTATGGTGGGTTTTTTTTTCCCTTTTATTTTCTTTGTGCCTTTTCAAGTTTTCCAATTTTTGTACATTGAGCATGTGTCGTTTTTGCAACTATGGAAAATGCAAATTTTTTTCAAAAGAGTGGCGAGAGAAATATGGTCGGGTGATGATGGTGTAGGTCAGGAGAAATCCTTCCACTGTGTGTAAGTGGATTAAATCCTCAAGACCAGGCACGGCTCCTTGGCTCCTGGGGGAATGGGTGGACCTTAGAAATTAATGGTTGCCTGCTGTTTGCATTTCAGAAGAAATCAGTGATTATTTATTGCTCTTCAGACTTGCCATTTCAGCATCTTAAAAAGAAACCAAAGAGAAATTAAAGTGCAAGACTTGATTCCTTCCTCCAAACCAAATTGCTCTGCAAGTTCCCCTTCGATTCCTAGATTTTAAGAGGCTTAGCCTGCTTCCTGTCCCTGATTGCTCTGTTAATTTAATCTGCTCCAAATCTCCCAAGAGTCTAAATCATCCAGTCCTCAGGGTGGGTTCTGGTTGGTTCTGGCTGGTTCTAGCTGGTCTGGTCTCTTCCACAGAGATGGGCTGAGCTGTTTTACATGTTACCCTGAGTTCTATTTTGCTAGCTTTTTCTTTCCAAGAGGGTGTCTCCTGACCTAATTACATGAGCTCTGGTATTTGTGCAAAGTTGCGCATTAAGTGAAATGATGTGGACTCATTTTCCTTTTCTCCACTCGAGACCTAGAGCTACACATTTGTCCTAATTTTCTTGTGTTGGTTCTTATGCGCACTCGGTAGCTTTATGTTTATCTGGCATAAATCGGTTCTTTGTGTAAAAACAGACCTTGAGCAAGTTAGTTCACTTTCATTTCCTTATGTGGAAAGTGGGGATAAAAACATATGTATTAGTTTCCTAGGGCTGCTGTAACAAATGACCACTAACTTGGTGGTCTAAAACAATAGAAATTTATTCTCTTCGTAATTCTAGAGGCCAGAAGTACAGAACTGCGGTGTCAGCAAGGCGGTGCTCCCTCCAGAGGCTCTAGGGGGGAATCCTTCCAGCTCTGGTCTTCCTTGGTTTGTGGCAAGATGACTCCTCTCTCTGCCTCCATCTTCACGTGGGCTTCTTCCCTGTATCTCTCCTCTGTGTCTCAAGTCTCCTCCTTTTTCTTCTAAGGATGCCAGTCATTGAACTTAGGGCCGACTCTGAACCCAGGATTGGGCCAGCCCAGTGGTGTCGTGGTTAAAGATCAGTGCCCTCTGCTTTGGCAGCCCGGGTTCATGGGTTCGGATCCCGGGTGTGAGCCCATACCACTCATCAGGCCATGCTGTGGCTGCGACCCACATACAAAATAGAGGAAGATGGGCACAGATGTTAGCTCAGGGCCAATCTTCCTCAGCAATAAATAAATAAATAAATAAACCCAGGGTGATCTCATGCCAAGATCCTTAACTTAATTACATCCTCAAAGACCTTATTCCCAAATAAGGTCACGTTCACAGGTACCTGGAATTATGATTTGGACAAATCTTTTGGGGGGACACTATGCAACTACTACAACTCATCAACCTTGCTGCATTGCTGTGTGTTAACAATGACATGATGATGTATGTAATGCAGCTCCCATGGAGCCTGACCCATAGTAGGTACTCAACCATCATCATCATCAGTACTACTGCCACGTAAGTACGTCCGTTGGGCCAGGCCTGACACCAAGCCTATTTGTGCCTCAACTCTCTTGCGCCTCACAGCATCTCTCTGAAGGAGATAAAGCCCCACTTTACAGATGAGCAGGCTGAAGCTTCAGAAGCTTAGAGGAGCTGGTAGTAATAGTGGAGCTGGACTCACGGCTTTTGTGACTCCAGAGCCTGTGCCCCTCTCCGCTGCACTTGATTGCCTCCGCATTGCTCCTCTGTCTACTCCTCTGCTGTGACCTGGCACCTCCTCCTCCCCCTTGACACACTTTATACTCTGACCCAGAACTGTGTAGTTGGGAAGCATTAGTAATGGGAGACGGAGAAGGGAGAAGTTTCTCTGGGTTTCCACACCTGCTTGAGTGTCCTTGTGACATGGCAGCTGGCTTGCCCCAGGATGAGTGATCTGAGAGAGGGAAGGAAGTCATAGTGCCTTTAATGTGCTCCCCTGGGAAGTCACATGTCACTTCTGCCACACGTTATTCTTTGGAAGTGAGTCACTAGGTTCAGCCCACACTAAAGGGGAGGGGAATCAGTTGCCACCCTTTGAAAGAAGAAGTATCAGGGAATGTGTGGACGCATTTAAAAACTGCCACACTTCTCTGTGGGAGGAAGGTGGCCTCTGTCTACGAACATAATCTGGCTATTTAACCTGTGTCCTTAGCTATGCGAAGGGAGCGCAGAGCGGAGTTTAGGGGCAGGGTCTGAGGATCGCCCAATTGTTCCACACAAACAAATGGGAGGAATTCGAACCTTGGGTCAGAAGAAGGGAGGAAGGACAGAGGGAAGTGAGGAGAGAGGAGAGGGGCATGAGCTGGCAACATGCAGGCTGCTTGAGAGACGTATAAGAACAGGTCTTGCCAACAGTATGTTTGCTGTTGTGTGCTGAAGTGTAAGACCCCTCCATTTTACCGAACCACCACACACACACACACACACACACACACACACACACGCACAATACTTTCTGTGAGAGGCTTTTAATGGCGATTATGGAAGGGGCAGAGTTTCAGGTCTGGGTTGATGGAGTCTAAGCGGGGACCACACCTGAGGGCAGCAAGCCAGTCCCTGAACTTCCCCCGTGTTACAGAAGCGGATGCTAGAGGCCATGAGGCCCCTGGGAATTTTCAGAAATCTTGGGAGAGGCAATGATGTTTCCATGAGCCTGGAAAGGGAGATAATCTTTTTTTTTTTTTAATATTCATACACTTTACTGTACTTATATTAAAACTCAATAAAAAAATTTTAAAGTCAAAAATAAAGTAACACGCAAAACAAAATGTTATCACTTAATGTCCTAGAACACACAAAGGATCCCTGTTTGTAGAAATGATGAACAATATATCAGAAAAAAAGATTTTATTTTTGAATGTAAATGTTATTGTTCTAGGAATCTTGAGAAGCAGAGCAGGCCAGCAGGTGGTCCCTGCCGTGGAGCTGTTACCAAGCACAACGCGCAGGAGGGCGGAGCCTGGGAGGGCAGAGCCCGCCCTAATTTCCAAAAATAGCCTTCAGGAACGGAAACCTCATCAGCCGCTCTGCCCCAGTAGAGGGATGGCTATTAGCGCTTTGGGGTAATTTTGCTCTTAACTGTCTTTGGAGGATTCAACGTTTCTGACAAAATCCTAAGATGGTGTTTTGCAGTTTTTCTTCATTATTTCAAGTCATTTTCTTTCCTCGTCTGTAATAAATGGTGATTTAGGGATGGAGGTATTCATGGGCTTCAGGCTTAATTAAGCCAGAAAAATAAATCTAATATCACTTAACTTCAGGCAGGCTGTCGACATTCTAGGGCCCATCACTCTGTTCCGTCTAGTTGCTGGATCTGTACATCTCCTTTCTCTTGAGAAACATAAAGCCCTGTTGAAAAATCCTTTAAAAGAAAGAACATTGTGATATTTTAATATTTAACAAAAACCCTTTTAGCAAGGAAAGGCACCAAAAGAAAGAGGGTTAAGCGGAGGAAAGCACATTATGAAGCTCAAATGTTGAATGTTTCTCCAAGACTGTTTGGCCAAGTCATTACACACTTAAAAGGCTGCCTGGGTTCTTCTAAGTCACTGCCCGTCAAGGATGGGTCTGGCTCTTTTCTCTCCCTGTAACCCATGCCTGACATGGTCATCTATGCACTATAAACGTTTGTTGAGTTAAGCATTTATGAGACCATTAACACTAAAAGATTAGTTAGAATCTAGTTCTAGAAAATTCCCTACGGTAAAAATATTTTGGACTAATGAAGTCCCTGTTCCAAAGGTCCTGAATTTTCTTATTTCTTATTAATTTTGATCAAGCTTCAGGAAGGCAGAGGGGGCAGTTCCCAGGGTGGATTTGGGGGGACTGTGGGAGAAGATGGTGGATGGCTGCTGCATTTGCTCATGCTGCACACACACATTAAGTCTA
Organism: Tapirus indicus; assembly: GCA_031878705.1. NCBI lineage: Eukaryota > Metazoa > Chordata > Mammalia > Perissodactyla > Tapiridae > Tapirus > Tapirus indicus. Next base: position 35,545,931 of record CM062935.1, read on the forward strand.
GTGGTTTTAAACATCCTTTTGCCTGTTTTCAAAAGCTTCACTACAAAAGGTCATTCAAAATAACTAAATGATGAGGGGACTCTGAAAGGGATCCACGGTCTTTTGAATTAGATACTGTCTTGTATTACTCGCCCCCACTTTTATCTGTACATTTTGAGTTCCTATACAGATTGTTGAGTTCCATGATAACAGGGGCTGTACTTTCCCATCTCAACCCCCTACAGCAGTCCACTCTCCCCCACCCTCCAACCACACCTACTAGCCCTTCCCCAAATTCAGCTCACACCTCCTGCCTGCAGGCTCAGTACACTCACCCAGTTCTTAAATGATGGAAGTGTCATCTGGACCCTTCTTGCCCCTTAGGATCCAGAGAAGATTGTATCAAATACCACATTCCACAGACTTTGGAAAGCCCAATGCCTTCTCTAAGACTTCTGCTAGTTCCCAGGAGACCTAAGTTCTGGGTTACCTCCTGTTCTGCTTCTGTGAATTAGTTCAGCTTAGGGCTCATCTTGCTGTTTTGTATAACCCAAACATGAGACTCAGCCTTTCCTTATTTTCTGTCAGTTCATACTGACACATCTTTGTGTGTATGGCAGACTTTATTTTTACTAAAAATTCAGGAAGATGGAGGGATTTGTATCACAGAAAATCAGACAAGTTAAAAATAAACATCAGCCATCCTTTATAGCCTCCTCGGTCATGTTCTTAAAAACATCCCTCAGCCATTTCTGCTGCACTGCCGGGTTACGTAACCTCCTCTACGTCTTCTTTCCTTCTAGCTTCTTGCTTCTTTTCTGTCTCTCAGGAGAAAACAGAACAACACAGCACCCCCGCCCCGACCCCCCCCCCAATTCCTCCCATTTTCTAGGCTTCCCTTACATATTCAAGGACCACACCAAAGTTTTAAAATTACCACTCCTAAGGAAAGGCTTTTCTTAAATTCTAAGACAAATCAGCCCCATCTGGATATTAATTAGTAGGAGAGTGTGGTGATGGTTTAGTTTTTTAGTTACTCTGGTTCCCAGCTTCCCCGTCTATAAAGTGAGCATCTGATGGCACTTGCTTCATAGAATTGACGTGAGAACGAGTCAATCAATGCGTCAAGTCCTTAGCACAGTGCTTGCACATAATCCACAGAAAAATATTACCTCTTCTTACTTGTTCCCTCTCTTCCTGCCCACTGAGGTTCAGACATTTAGGCCTAAGTCACGTGCCAGCACTGCATGAAGGCTTGTGCGAGCTCTCCCAGCCAGAGCTGATCACTCCTTCCGACGGCTCCCTCCTCGCATTCCTGTGGCATTGGGCAAGGAGGAGTGCAAAGATGCATAAGACAAGCCCCTAAATGAGTTTACAGTCTGGAGGGAAAGATAGACATGGATGTTTAGAAAGGGAATGATTCAAGGAAGCTAGGAATGGGGTGGAGGAAGGACGAGCAAAGAGGTACATTAGCCGGTTTCAAGGTCTTAAATCAAAAATCAGCATGTGATCGTGTTGCCAATGTTGTCAGCCCAGAACACCACCGTGCAGTTCTTCAGTCGATTTTTCGTCTGTTGCACGTTTTACCATGGTGCAGTTTTAGGGCTCGCCACCATTACAGTGTGTTGATTATTTCAACATGTGTGTATCAGTTTGGGCTCAGTCAGGGAAGCAGAACCGCTGTGAGTTATGGGATAACCGCTGTGAGTTATAGCCAATGGACCTTACACAATTTTGGGAAGAGCTGGGGAAGTAAAGGCCTAGAAAGAGAAGTTGAAGAATCAGAGAAAAGTTACTAACCAGCCCTGGCTTACCGGGAAATCTGGAACCCAGACAGGGCCAGCTGCTGGAGTGTGATTGGGAGGGGTGCTGGGGCAGAAGTCTACGAGGATTGTTGGCTCTTCACGAGGACTGCCTGTGTGCATTCACAGCACAGCATCTGCTGGCAGGCCTGGGATTGTTGTTGTTGTTGGCAGAGCAGGCAGACAGGAAGGAGAACTGGACACAGAGGGGGGAAGAATGAGGGCATACTGGACCTGCTGACATGTCTGTGTCTGTCTCTTGCCAACTCTCACCAATGACGGCCTTTAGACTGTAACGGTGCCCACTTCATTTCTGCTTCCTAAATCTTACACAACTTCACTTTTGGCCGACTCAGCCCAGAATCATACAGAGAAGGGAATTCTAGGAAGCATGGTTCCCAGTGGAACAATCCAGCTCCACACTCATTGTGAAATTCAGTATTCATTGCAAATTGGATAGATGACTGATCACTAATATCTGCTTCTCGGAACAAAGAATATAAAATATTAAGAAGGAAAAGTTATAGGATCTGTGTAAATGACAGGGTCAAAAGTTTGGAACAGACAGTCCATAATCCAACTCACAGAGATGGTTCTGCAGAACAATGGGGAAAGGACAGTCTTTTCAAATAAATGGTGCCAGGCCAATTGGATGTCCAAATGGAATAAACATTAATCTTGACCCCCTACCTCACAACATATATAAACATCAACTCCAAGCACATTATAGATCTAAATGTGAAAGATAAAACAATAAATCTGCTAAAAGATAAAATAGGAGACTACCTTCATGACTTTGAAGTTGCGTAAGATTTCTTAAATAGAACACAAAAAGTACTAATCCTTTTTGGAGAAAATGCAGAACAGTTGTAAAGTACAATTGTTGGATGGAGTATAAATTAATTCAACCACTTTGGAAAACTGTTTGATGATGTTTACTAAAGTTGAATATATTCATACCCTATATTCCCCCTATCTCACTTGGAGATATGTACTCAATATAAACATGTACATAAGTACACCAGAAGATTTATAGAAGAAAGATAATAGCTGCTTTATTAATATCAAAACCAGGAAGCAAGCTAAATGATCATCAACAGTAGAGCAGATAAATAAATTTTAGTACATTCATACTATGGAATACTATACAGCAATGAAAATGAACAAGCGACTGCTACATGCAAGAACATGGATGAATTTCACAAACGTAATTTTGAGCTAAAGAAGTAGACACAACCAAATATACAATGTATGACTCTATGTAAAGCTCAAAATGGGCAAAACTAATCTATGATGTTCGAAGTCAGGATAGTGGCTTCAGATACGCTGGGAATATTCTGGGTTTTGATTTGGAAAGTGGCTACAATCTGTCAGAATTCATTAAGCTTTACCTGTATGATATGTTTTCTGTATGTATGTTTTACTTCAATTTTTTTAAAGCTTATTTTTAGAAAAGCTTTTAAAATGTCCTGTTTTGTCCATTACTAGTTGTCATATTTTGTGGTCTTTTTCTTACTTCTCAACCTCTTTTATCTCTCCTACATTATTTCCTATCCTCTTGCTCTGAAAATATTTTCCTTTCATAATTCTTCTTGCACCTTGGACCCTTTACTCATTACTCAACAAATATTTCTCGAGTTTCCACAAAATGCCAAGCACAGAGCTCAGCCCAGAGTTTATGATGCTGAATGAGCCCGCAAGGACTCCGACCTCATAGAGCTCCACCTTCCAGTGGAAAGAGGCTTCTAAACTGGTAATTGCATCCTAATGGACTCTTTTTTTCACCTCCCCAAATTTAGGTCTTCCTCAAAGTTCCAGATTAAAGTCACCTTCTCAAAATCTATTGTTTGTGCTCACTAAGGACCCTGTCACTCCCTACATCATCTCCGTGTACTTTGATAATTTTCTCCATCCCATGTCCCAAGATCTACCTCACCCTGCCCATTTCTACCTCTGAAGTGTGCAGTCCTCCTGCTTTCCAGCCCTGTTGCTTCCATCCAAGTTGAGGTCCTTACTCCTTCTACTGCTTCTTCATTTAGGTTCATTTGCAGAAATAGAAGCCACTCAAGCTAGTTTGAGCACAACTCAGGTTTAGGTGGCTAGCAAATTGTTGACAAATCTGGAGAAGACATTTGAAACAGAGTTTTCAGGGACAAGAGCCAACTCTTCGAATCCTACTACCTCTCTCAAAAATTGGAAAGCAACTCCTGTCGCTACAGAAGTCCTTGAGTCAGGAAGCAAGTGACCCCGAAATCATGTGGCCTCTGTATCATCCATGTCAGCAAAACGGATTGTTGTTCAGAAGTCTAGCTACTAAGAAGTGTGTGGATTTTAGCTCCCAGCTTTCCAAGCTTGATGGTACAGGTTAGAATGGATGTTGAGCATGCCAGTCCTCAATGTCTCCCTTACCTCCTAGCTGGTCTCCCACGTTCCCTGCTTTTCCCCACAATTCCATTCTCTTTATTGCTTCCGGCTCTGATCACATCATTCCACAGTTCAAAAAGCCTCCTATGACTCATCCTCTCCATTGAATTAGGTTAAAAAACCCTTGCCTGTCATTCCAGGCCTTCTGTGATCAGGTCCCAACATGTTTTCTTGGTTTATGTCCTATTCCACTCTTGCAATTTCCTCTACATAGTCTGCTGTTTCCCACCTTGTGCCTTTGTGCATCTTCTACCCTTCCCACCATCATTTCCCATTAAATTACATAACAGCCTTCTAGGCCCTTTCCAAATGTCACTTCCTTTCTGCATTCTCCTCTGATCCCCTTGACCAAAGTGACCTCCCACTCCAGCTCCAGAGAGCTCCTCCTACCCTTTTATTTAGACATTGCATCTGGAGACAGAGATGTGGGCTGGAATCCTAACTTTGCCTGGGCAAATAAGATCTTCCTGAACTCAATGCCTCAGTTTCCTGCCCTGTAAAATGGAGTTAATAGTAGTACCTACTTCATAGGCGTGTTGGAAGGACCGATTGAGATAAGGGCCTAAGCTGCTAGTGCATGTCCTGGACAGATGGCAGCTACTGTAGAGTATTGTTTGTCTCCACCCCCTCACCCAGGTGCTCAATAAATACTCGTGTAATGAATGGACAAGTCAAACCAAGCAGCAATATAGACCTTAGGTAGCCTAAGATCAAACCAAGGTGATACTTGTTCCCTCCCTGGTCAGTATCAGGGCTCTGGGTGGGCTTGGTTTAGGACACAGGTACGAGCAGATGGAGAGTTTCCACTTGTTTTATCAAGTCAGGAGAAATAAAAGCCAAGAGTCTGGACAATTGGGCTGGGGCACAGCCCCTGGTGTATGCCCCAGCAATTACCAGTGCCTCATGGGTTGAAAACAGTTTGGGAAAGATTCCCTCTAAAAGCCTTTATTTGGAGGGCTCTCATCTCTGTGCCTGGAGAAGGATCTGTCTGAATACAGACAGGTGGAAGGAGGCAGGACGTCTCAGATCAGGTGGGTTCTCACCTGAGCCCCAGGGGGAGATATTCGTGCAATCTCATATGCTGCTGGAGGAGTGAAATTGATATAGTCCACCTTGGAGACCCATTTGGCACTGTTTATTAAAAATGAAGATGCACATACCCTATGGCCCAGCAGTTCCTCTGCTAGGTCTCCACTCTGGGAAGACACTGTCACAAGGAAACTGGCTCAAGGAGATGCATTGTTGCACTGTTTATAAGATCAAGAAATTAAAAACAACTTGAGTACCCATTAATAATGAAGAAATAAAATGTGGTGCATTTAATTGTTAAAATGCAAAATAGCATGTGTAAATGTGTGAACTAGATTTTTGCATATGGATGGATTTCAAAAGTATAATTTTGAGTGAAGAAAACAAGTTGCAGAATGACGCATTCAGAATGATACCATTTAATATATAAAAGCAATACTGTATATTGTTCAGGGCTACATATATGTACACGCTTTAAACAGTGGGCTAAAGGGCTAAAGATGCTAAATTCATCATTGTCCTTACTTTTGGAAAGAGGAATTAGACTAGGAACCAAGAGGACTTAAAATTTTGTCTGTAATGTTTTTTCTCTTTTAACTAAAAAGAAAAAAAAGCAACAAAAAACAAAACTTAAAGCCTTAAAAGACAAATATTAACAATGGAATTTAGGATGATGGTTGGGATATAAGAACACTGTCATATTGAAAAGATTCTTTTTCTTCAGAAAACAAAAATATGGCTATGAGTCTGATGTGGGGTATTTGTGTGTGTTGTGTTGTATCGTGCTGGGTGGGGAGGCATTGGTGAATAACCTTGACCATGGTCCTTCAGGAGTATTTACTTGTAGGCAACAGAAATTAATCATTGCCACGCATTTAAATTTGAACAACCTCCTGAGGTTCTTAAACACTACAGGCCTCTTTTACCCTCTGATGAAACCTATGTCCTCGTGACTCCAGGGGGAAAAAGGCTCATACACATAATTTGGTGTGTAATTTCAGGGGGTTTGTAGCTCCCAGGTTAAGAGTCTGTAGTACTGCAGGACATCCAGCGCTTGGCTTTTTTTGACCTCCAGAACAGACGTTAGAAATACACAGTGAAGGGACCAGGGAGACTTGTTAAAATAATATATAAACACAAGGCTCTCTTTGCACAAAGATGATTGGGAGTGAGTGTGTGTGTGTGTGTGTGTGTGTGTGTGTGTGTGTAAAAGCTGCTGAAACCCTAAAAAAATAAGCACAGCTTTTGAGAGCTTCAGTTTGCATCCCGAAGTGTAATGTCAATAAATCGGATCATTCTGGGAAACTTGAGACTTAGGAAGCCCAGCTTCTGCCAGGGTAAATGCCAGTGTCCCAGTCCTCAGAATCAACTTCCCTCAGCCTGGAGCAGGAAATTTAGAGAAACTCGTCTGGTCTTGCAGAAGGACTGCGATGTCTTTTCTTCCTGCAGGGACCACACAGTGTCTGGCTTGCTGCACAGCCAGCCTCTGTCTCCCCTTGCTGGAAGGCCTCAGGGTTTCACCAACATCCCTGATGGGACAGAGCCTTCTTTGGAAGGACCCACACAGCCCCCTTTTGCCTCCGACCTCAGGCTGGGACTAAGATGGTATTTGGATTGATCATTTGGATTGATTGATCATTTTGGTATTTGGAGTTTTTGAATTTGACTTCTAGCAAGGGAAGAAAAACAGAGGAATGTCATTGAAAAATAATTCTGAAAACTTTTAGGTCTGCTGCACTTTTTCCAGGTGACGCAAAGGTCTGTGGGGTGGGGGCGATGAGCTGCCGGCACCCTGCATGCAGAGCTTCCCATCAGTAGCGTTCCCATTGGCAGCACTGTGGCCAAAACCCTAGAGAATGCATCAGACATTTAGAGGAGACTTAATCTCTTCCAAAGACCCGAAGTCAGATGCAGCCTTAAATATTTTATGGGAAAATATTTGCAAAAAAATGTGACTTGGCAATAAATCACAAGATGGTACTCATTAAGGTTACTTGCTGACAGAGAGCTGAAATAGTGATCCAGGCCCAGAATTATTTTGGAGCCATGAAAAATCTATCAAGATTAGATATAGATTTAGATATAGGTATAGACAGATATAGATATAGGTGTATTCTTCTTTAATTTTGCCAAGGCTAACTATTTTTGGATTGGGTGAATAAAGCCCGATTAACTCAACTCTGAAATCCAGAGAAGGCAAGTGACGTGGGGAGGCTCATGCAGACCCTCGCTCTGCTTGTGTTGAAACAAAAAGAATGGGCCTCCCCATCCCCACTGCAGTACAACTCTCCTTAAAAATCCCATCTCTGCAGATGGGGCGGGTCTTGAAGAAGTCCTCACCTGAAGACAAGCCACAGTTCCCTGGGGCCTCCCCTGGGATCTCCTGCAGGAGGTTCTTGTTCGGAAATCCATCTGGGAAATGCACACAGCACTCTGGGGCCAGCCCTCTGTGGAAAACATTTACCCTAAACAAACTCTCACCTGGAAGTTTTAGGGTCCAGATGGCAGCTGCACACTGTGTGCCTGTACCCCAGAGAATATCCTAGTGCCCTACTGCCCGTGGTGCCTGCTCTTTTCTTACAGGCTCCATTCTGCTAACTTGGGTGATAGGTGGATGTCACTGGCTCCCATCGAGAGCAGTGGTTCTTAGCCTTTAGCTTTAGAATCAGCTGGAGGGCTTATTAAAACAGAGCCTGTTATGGGGTGGCCCAGTGGCATAGTGGTTAAGTTCCCGTGCTCTGCTTTGGCGGCCTGCGTTTGTGAGTTCAGATCCCAGGCATGGACCTACACACTGCTCATCAAGTCATGCTGCGGCAGCGACCCACATACAAAATAGAGGAGGATTGATGCAGATGTTAGCTCAGGGACAATCTTCCTCAAGCAAAAAGAGGAAGATTGGAGACAGATGTCAGCTCAGGGCCAGTCTTCCTCATCAAAAAAAAAAAAAAAAAAGCAGATCCTGTTAGGCCCCATCCCCAGAGTTTCTGATTCAGGAGGTCTGGGGTGGGGTCCCAGAATTTGTATTTCTAACAAGTTCCCAAGTGAAGCTGATGCTGGTGGTCCTAGAACCACATTTTGAGAACCACTGGTCTGCACTTTTCATCTAAGGTGCCCGTAATTCCTCAGTGTGGGTCCAATCCCAGAATGTAGCCCTCAACACACAGCCCTCCTCTACACAAACATCTTGGAAGGAGGGGGCAGCACAGACATAGTTAGCCAGAGAGGGTCCAAAGTTATGTATAAAACAGCCCTTTCATTTCACTTTCAGTAGAACATCCATCCATTCTAGAGACCACAAAGGGGCCCCGAGTCTGGAGTGGTTCCTCTGCCTCCTCCCACCAGCTTGCCCCTCTTGGGGTTCTTGCACTAAAAAGGGGCTTCATGATGACCCTCAGGCACCCAGGTGGCATCTCCCTCCCTTTGGAGGAAGAGCCTTTTCTCCTGGACACCCTGCCCTAACCCCCTTCCCCACAGGGCCCTCTTTTGGTTCCTTTCTTCTGCTGAACTGTGCATTGTTCATTTCCACCTTGATATTACAGGGTCTCAGGACCTGGGGCGTGGGAGATGGAAAAGGAGAGAAGAGGCCTTCCATCTTATCTGCCCTCAAGATGTGTTACTATACAAGACAATCAGAATTTTCATGCTGCCTGATGAACAATGCCATGGCTATGTCCTGTGGGATTATGACAAAAGAATCTCCCTCTGGTATCCTCATCTGAACTATATCCAAGCTCAAGGACATGGTGGGGGGAGGGGTGGTCTTGCTGTTGCACAATAATGGGTCAGTGTGCTGCTGAGCTCCCTGGTAACCTCTGCCTTACTCCTCCAAGTGTAGGTTTACTGTTGGGAATCTACTCTCAGTAGCTGAGATGATTTTGGACAGGAATTTTTGTTAGCCTCAGACCACACTTGGTAGGCAGCAGTTACTTTTATTTATGACTGGAAGTGTCCCACACGTAGCACATATGAACCCTGATTAATATACAATTCCCTAGCAGTGGTTCCCCGACTTGACTGTCATCAGAATCACCTGGAAAACTTTTATAAAATATGTATTCTGAAAAAATATGTACAACACAGAAGGCAAGGGTGTACTTGTTTCTTAATATATAAAGAGCTTTTACAAATCAATAAGAAAACTACTGATAACACAATAGAAAAAAAAGGACAAAAGGTATGAATAGAGAGTTTATACACATACAAAAATTCTAGATACTTATTAACGTATGAAAATACAATTGATATCACTCATAATTAAAGTCATGAACATTTGAACACCTGAGTTACCATTTTTCACCTATCAGACTGGCAAAAATAAAAAAGCTTAACAATACACTTCATTACCAAGAATGTGGAGAAAAGGCATTCCTATACATTGTTGGTGGGAACATATGTTGCCACAACCTTTTTGGATGGCACTTTGTCAATATCTATCAAAATATTATAGGCATATGCCCTTTGGTCCAGTGATTTCACTCCTATTAGTTCAGCATAGTGATGTCTTAACTCATGCCTGAAAATGTATATACAGGAAGTTCATAGAAGCATTGCTTGTAATGGCAAAACCCAGGGACAATCTAAATGTTTATCAATAAACAATGAGTTAAATGAAGTATGCCATGACCATCCACTGAAGCTCTCTGCCACTACAGAAAAGGATGATGTCAATCTGTGGTCATGTAACAATCTCTGAGATGCGTTAAGTGAAAACAGCAAGATGCAATAGAGCGTTGTAGTGTACTGTCATTTCTGTAAAAATATGGGTGATATATACATATGTACATATGTGCATATTCAGAGACATGTGTAGATTACTTCTAAGAGTTTATAAGAACCTGGCAATAGGTCACTTTTGGGCGGGAAGACAGATAGACTCTCCCTTTTAATATATATATACTCCCTTTGCATTGTTTGAATTTATTTTTACTATGAACAGGTTCTATTTCATTTAATTTAAAACATACAAAACATATTCTTGGTCTCCCTCCCTAGACCAAATGGCTTTGAGTCTCTGAGGTTAGGAGGCAGGAATTTATGTTTTAAAAAAGAACTCTACTAGGAGAGATGACTGATTCTAGGGCTGGGATAAGGAATATACAAGATGAGCTTGGAGCATCTTCCAGTGTCAAAAGTGATGAAGTGCTCAAAGAACAAAAGGATGGGGCATGTCAAAGGGACACAGGAGCCAATCTTGAAAAGCTTCCAATGGCCAAAGCTGGAAAACTTGAGCAATAAAACAAATAACATAGTATTGTATTATAACCCAGAGTATAAAATAAACACCCATGTTCCCATATTGGTATACATAAATGATTACATAAATAAATAAATAGGGAAGAAGAGACACATCTCCCATACAAAAGAATTCCAAATAATTTATCTAGATACCCCCCACTCCAGGAATTGAAGCTTAATTCCCACCTCCTCTTGACTGTGGGTTGTGCTTCATGACTGCAAAGAATACAGTGTTGGGGTGAGGGAATAACTTACAGTGGAGAAACCTGGCAAACACTCGCTTAACCAGGTGATCAGTTAGCATCAAAAGTGATACGTCTTGTTGAGAGGATGTACCTTTGATATGATATGATAAGAAGGAAACTTATCTCTGTGACTCTTCCCCCAAACCTATAACCCCAGTATAATCATGAGAAAAATATCAGACAAACCCAAATTGAGGACATTCTACAAGATACCTGGCCAGGACTCTTCAGTTTTCGAAGTCATGAAAAAACAAGGAAACTAAGGAACTATCACAGACCAGAGGAGACGCAAACATGATGACTAATGTAATGTGGTATCTTGGATAGGATCCTGGGACAGGAAAAGGATATTGGTGGAAAAACTAGTGAAATCAAGAGTATAAAGTTAATAATTAAAAACAAAAACAAAACTCTAGGCAGTTCCTCTGTAGACAGCTTGGCTCCAGGCTGCCATTAAGACTTTAGAATCACTGCAATAGAGTGGAAGGTCTCAAATTTTGGTGTGCTGTAGAATCTCCTAGGGAGTTTGTTAGCCCGGTAGATTCCACCATAAAAATTCTGACTGGGTACATTCATGGTGAGCTTAAGGATATGCTTTTTTTTTTTTCTAAACAAGAGTCAAGTTTTTTATTTGTTCATTTTTTGCATTTGAAGTATTCTTCGATGACATTCTTGAGATTCTTTGCTACCTTTGTTCTTTACTACCACACCACTGCAACCAGCCACCCTACAGGGTTTCCCCTCTCTGTCAGTTTTACAAAGGCCTGCCCATCACCCTAGTTTCCTACTGTCATGAACCTTAATTAGGTTGATTTGTTGTTGAGCCTAAAGGGCCTCCACCAACCTGACGTACACAGACTCATCACAATTGGATGCAAGCACACAAAGATGAGCTTGACTCCAAAACATTGGCAGCTTCACAAATTCCACGTGCTTCAGCACCTCTTGTAAAGCAGTGTCAACGTCCATTACACCTCCAGCAGCAATGCTGTGGTGACAGGTTATGAGTGGAGCCAAACCTTGAATGCATCTGAGCCTCTGTCTCCACCCAGCTCACTGGTGGCAGGGAAAGAGGCAATATGCAGTTTTAATAAGCACTATGAGGGCTTCTGAAAAGCCATGTTATGGATACATTGCACTGGAAACTAAAAATCTGATATTCTACTCATAATTACTATGTCCATCAATCAGATGGGAGTTCAGTTGGAACAAAAATCTTCTGAAAATAAAAAGATCATGAACTTCCATTCATGATGTAACATCTCCAGTCTATTTTGGGCACTCAATGAGTTTCTTAATAGAAATCTTACCACCATTTGACATGTGATAAGTGTGAAATGAACAAATACTGAAAATAAAGGATTAATAGTAAATCTCCTGACACATTACCCTTTCTGATCATCCTGACCTGGTATAACCAGAAGAGTGTATTTTCTATGACACTTAATTCACCTTTAGATCATATTCTTTTATTCTTCAATAATGTCAAAGGTATAATGTCAACCATGAATTCGTTTGCAGAATTAGAGCATGGTGGGTATGTCATACTTCTTCCAAAGGCATCCATTCTGTGCCCTCTCTTTTCAGGGTCTCCCTGTCTATAGTTCCCTCTCCCTGGGACTGTCATCCAAACCAATCCACAGCCCTCCAACTCCCCCTAAACACACATTCTTAGTTAATTCCTACTCAAGTCTTAGCTTAAAGGTCATTTTCTTATCCAGTCTCCCACACTGGTAAGGACTCTTCCAACGTGCTCCCAGAGCACATAGTCATTCCAGCAATACCACCATTACTTAAAAAGAAAACAAACCCAGAATTCCTTTCTTTGTGTTTTGTTATTTTTTAAATCCATTTCTTGTGTTTTCACAAGTAGGTTCCAATGCTGTCCAATAGAACTTTCTAGGATACTGGTAATGTTCTTTATCTGTGTTCAGGTTTCAATCCAAGAAATCTTTGCCTAAGCCTGTGCTCTAAACCACTGTGGAAAACTGCCTCCAGCCACCAAATAATTCATTGCTTCATTGGTAACTTACCTTTTCTGTTAGGTTGTATATTTCTCTGTATATTCAAACATTTGGCTGAGAGGGCAAGAAAGGTTAGAGAACAAGAGAGGTATCGCACACAAGAGGTGATATTAGAGATGGTTGAGAGTGAAGAAATGTTTCCCTGCAGAACAACAGAGAAAGGTCCTGCAGGCAGATGGGACACTGTGGACAAAAGCTCAGAAGCGTGAAACAGCAAGACAGCACACAGGAGGTCTCACAGTCAGAGGGCTAATGTTTAAGGAAGACATAAAAGGAACTAAACACAAAAATTTCATATAAGATATGGGAAAAATTCGTTAGAATTTGATCTTGGAAAGTGAAAAGAAGAAATACAAAAATAATCTATATCGTTATATATATTTAACAAAAGTTAGGTAATAATTCTAAGTCCGCCCTAATTTTTAGAATAGAAAACAAAGTTAGTGATGATTTAGGGTTTGGGAGTCTGCTTTTTAAAAAAACATGTCTGGTAGCACATTTGACAAATATGTTGAAGTCCTTCATTTTTCTCAGCTGCCTCCCTTATTCCACGGTTTTCAAATGTTTCTCTTTTGAAGATCTTATGATGTCCTTTTTTCTCTCTTTAACTATTAACTGGTCTAACTCTGCATGACTCTTATTTATCAGTGTTTGCCTGTGATTCTAGCATTTCTCCAACATCACTTCCATCAATTTTATGAAACCCTGCATCAGGGTTATTCATACTGATGATTTTTGTGTCCCAAACTAACGGGAGGCGTTTGGATAGCGATTTCCAGCTTAAGAAGAACTGCCTACAGTTCAGCATGGCTGGAGTGTTGGGTGTGAGGCAGGGAGCAGCGGGAAAACCCTGACATTGACCAGCTGGAGACCTTCAGCAAGTACCTCTGACTTTCTGATTTCTCATCTACCTTGAGGAAGCTGTCTCAAGAGGTCAACAAAACTGCACAAGTGAAAACACCCAACGTTGTGCCAGGAACACGACCAGCCCTCAGCAAATGCTCGTGTTCTTCCTTCACAATGCTTTGAATATCCTGTATTACATTTGACTGATTGATTGATTGCTCTGTGCCCTGATCAGATTTTTGTCATCACTCTATCAAATAAGCACAAAACCTGAGAGATGAACTTGTGTGCTGCAGAGGGACAGAGCAAGGAAATATGTGTCGATTTTTAAGACAGGGGTTCCCAAGAAGCTAGTTTCCTATTGAATAGAGAGAAAAAAACAGAACAGGAATGCGAGGTATTACACATGCTGAGGATGCTATCGCTGAGACTAAGCAGAGCCGGCATCTGTAGGACATGCAAAGATTTTTTATTCCAGGGCCAAGGGATTCTGGAATCCAGTCCTTCCTACATGTCATTCATGCTAGAGAAATAAATAAATCAGACAGTGAAACAGGAGAATCAGCATGCCTCGTTGCAGTCTTAAAATTGAATTTATAAATAAAAATAAGAAAATGAAGCACATCCTGGGCTTTTCTGAGGAATTATTGGCAAATGTGAGGCTCTACTGACAGCTAATCTGAAATGCAATTTTTCTGTCTCTTGTTCTCTAAAATCGTTTTTGAATTCATATTGTAACATATTTGTTTTTGGAATGCTTTATTTCCCTCAAGAACAAAGGGATTCTTCTGAAAGAATTACACGCAAAAAATTAGCTCAGTGGTTTGCAGCCATTTACAGTGGAAATTTATATGCAGTGGCAGTGGTCTAAAATGTAACATTCACCTTGTCATACAATTCCCGTTACTTCAGAGACACCTTGGAGACTGAATCTCATGAGCAAGTTAAGGAGTAAGGTCCTGACTTTCTAATGAGAAACTGAAAATAATAATGAGATTTGTTATCAGATTAGAATCGTGAAATCATGAGCAGAGGAAGAACAAATTTGAAGTTTTAATCTTTGTGTTCCATGTTCCAACCACGTATCTTGAGAGAAATTTCTCATAATTTTTGTGAGGTGAAATTTGCAGCCATTTTCCTGGTGTGAGTTAATTTCATGGAAATAAATCCCAAGGATGAATGATCATCTAAAGGAGAAAAATGCTGATAGGCTGTGTCTTGATCATACACATCCTCCTTGGGAAAATTTTAACCAAGAATTGAGTACATAAACATTAAAGGAATATTTAAAAAAAATATTGATTTGAGAAAATTTGTTTTGGAAGAGCAAGACTAGACATTAACAACAGGACCGTGAAAATCTCAGCTTCTCAACGCAAATGTTAGAAAAGATCCACTTATCCTCTATTACTTGCCATTTCCAATTCCCCCATAAAAAAGCATTCATTTAGGTTAATTTCCTTAATGTATAAAGAAACTTTTCTAAGTTAGTAAGAGAAAGCTCGACAACCCAACAGAGCATGTGAACATGCAGTTCACAGAGAAAGAAACACAATGACTTTTAAAAGTGAAAAATGCTTTTACCAGGCAAATAATAACTCAGAGGAAATATAGGAAGTTGTGTAAGAAATACAATCTGAGTTCACAACTTGGCTCAGCAACAAATAATATTTATATAGAAATGATAACCTAAATGCTGAACTTAATATACCTGTAAGTAGCTTATTAAATGAGATGGACTTGGGAAGTTTCTCTTTGTCATCTCACTTTTTTCAGCCCGATGGATGAAATATCAGACAATTTCTATAACTTTTCTAAGTACTTTTAGGTTATTGAATAGTCTTATTTTTTTTCAGGTTATCCAAAGTCCAGTGTAGTCTAATATCAGAACACTAAGCTCTTATCCAATTTATACTTCTCCTCTTCCACTGATTGGGCCTGACACAGACTTGAAATTTGCAGTGGGCAAGAAGTATGGGTAGGGTTGCCAAATAAAATTCAGGATGCCCAGCTAAATATGAATTCCAGAAAGCCATAAATACTTTTAGTAGAATTATGTCCCAAATATTTCATAGGATGTACTTATACTAGAAAAAGCATTCATTGTTTATCTAGAATTCAAATTTAACTGTGCATCCTGTACTTTTATTTGCTAAATCTAGCAACCCGAGGTAGAGGGTCAACATTGCTTTGTTCCACCTTGCTCACTGTGCTGCCTCTGGCTCCTCTAGGATTAGATGTAGACATGGAAAGAGTAGAAATAAGAGGAAGAAAAGCTGTTGGCCTAAAGATTTGTCATCTGCCATGGGTACATACTTCATATGTCACATGTCCAAGGCTGACTCAGGGGAGCACCTCCATCGCTGGGGATGTTTTAGCTATACTTTCCTTGACCTGGAAGGTGCCTCATTTGGCTGACCACAGACAATCATCCACTAAGCACCTGGCATCTGATTGTCCACTCTTTGTTGGAGTCATTTTTCATCCTTCCAGGTGGCACTGTGGGGTGGAGAACTTTTGAAAGCCTATTGGCAGCTGTCTTCCACAGAATCCAATCTGGCCCACAGGAAACCACATCGTTGCCCACCAATCCCCAGGAATGCTGGCCAACCTCAACTCTTTGTCCTGACACCAGGCAGGCTACTCTAGACAGCGTCTGGCCTTCAGACTTTTTTTTTCAGGTGTAAGTCAGTCACCAAGTATGTGACTGTCCCCCCAAACTTCAGGGAACACCTGTCATTCTCTCTGAGGAGCCTCTTGAAATCCCCTTCACTCAGTTTAGGAAGAGTCGGGGGAGTCCGTCTCCTATCTTGCACTGGGGATGTGATGGGAAGCACAACCCTGCTAACTCTCTCCAAAGCGATTCCCAACACAGGCAGCTTCAACCCCCTCATTAATTCCTGAGACTGCAGGTCGTTAGTGGCTAAGGCTGGAAGAATCACTTCGGGGCCACCTGACTTGCAAGCCCTGCAAGGATTGTTGGGAATCTCTATTTAGAATGTGGGGGTTCTTTGTACCTATTGTTCTCAGCTTTGGCATCTCAGTTCAATCTCAGAGACTTAACAATCTATTTTAACAATCTATTACATAAGCAAAAATGGTTATATAATGATATTGTGAAGATGATGAGAGGGGAAGTGTGTGTGTATGTGTGTGTGTGTGTGTGTGTATAGGGGGTAGGGGTTGTCATAAGTCAAAATCCTCATTTATCAAAGCAGGAAGGCAGAAGAGAGTGCCTAAAACTGATAAATCAAGAAGTAACAGTAAAAACACTTTACTTAGAAATATAGAGATAAATATCAGAAGGAAGATCCAAGTAACTGAAAAGGCTTGCCTTTGGGGAGTGAGTAGAGAAATTTGATTTAAGATGAGTAGAGAAAAACACTGTTTTTCATTATAAGCCTTTTAGTACTAATTTTTTAAACAATGCATTGCTTTGATAATAAGAAATATTTAAATGGTAAATTTTGCCAGAACCACAAAAAAAATTATGCAGTCATTGGAAAGAATGAGGCAGATCTATGTATGAATGATAGCTAACACTTATATAGTAGTTGATGAGTATCAGGCATAGTCTAAATTCTGGGCATATATTAACTCATTTAATCCGTGTATATTAGTTTTCTGGAGCTGCTGTAACAAAGTGCAACAAACTAGGTGGCTTAGAATAATAGAAATTTATTTTCTCACAGTTCTGCAGGCTAGAAGTCAGAAATCAAGTTGTCAGTAGGGCCATGCTCCCTCTGAAACATGTAGGGGAGGATCTTTCCTTCCCTCTTCCAGCTTCTAGTAGCCCCAGATGTTCCTTGGCTTGTGGCAGCATCTTCACATGGCATCTTGTGTCATCTTCACATGGCATTCTCCCTATATGCATGTCTGTGTCTGTGTCTAAATTCCTCCTTTTTATAAGATCATCAGTCCTTTTAGATTAAGGCCCTACCCTAATGACCTCATTTTAACTAGATTAACTCTGTAAATACCCTATTTCCAAATAAGGTCACATTCTGAGGTTCTAGGGATTAGGATTTCAGCATCTTTTTTGAAGGGACACAATTCAACCCATAACACCATGCAAGGACCCAATGAGGTAGGTGCCATTATTAGTACCCTTTTGCAGATGAGGTAACCGGAGCACAGAGAGATTAGGTAACTTGGTCAAGAATACATGGCTAATTAATAGTGTAGTGGAATTTAAACCCAGGAAGTCTGGCTCCCAAATCCTGTGCTCTTTGCCACTAGACCACACTCTCTATATGAAGGGCACAAAGCAAGGCGAGAGCACTGTGTAGAGCACGCTGTCATTTGTGTGAACGAAACTGGGGAGCACTCTTACATACGTGCTTACATATGCACAGTACATCTTTGGAAGAGTGCCCAATAAACTGACAGCAGTGTCACTTCTGGGAAGGAGAACTTGGGAACAGGGAAGTGACCTTTTTCTTTAATATATATTAACACTTTGAAGTTCACTGGGGGTTGTTTCGTTGTTTACCGTGCATAGGAATTAACTCAAAATATTTAAATTCAAAATGAAAGCAAGAGGAATGTTCTTTCACTAATGCCATCCCCCCAGACTACAGGGGCTACTTGGATAATATTTTATGGAAATGTGTAAGAAATCTGTTTGGGGGGAAATGATCTAAGCATTGGTTCCCAGACAACCTCTTTAAGAAAGACAATTGCTTTAAAGGACTGTTTTGGTGGCTATAGAACTTTGGATAGCAGAATATTATGCAGCCATTACACTTTACATTTATGTAGTTTGTTTTGTTTTGTTTTGTTTTTCGTGAGGAAGATCGTTCCTGAGCTAACATCTGTGCCAATCTTCCTCCATTTTGATCTGGGGCGCTGCCACAGCATGGCTTGATGAGTGGTATGTAGGTCTGCACCCAGGATCTGAACCCACGAACCCTGGGCCACTGAAGCAGAGTTCACAAACTTAACTACTACACCACGAGGCCCCTAGAATATTTTAATGATAATGGAAATATACTTATAAAATATTGAGTGAACTTGTATAGATAAATATTTAACTCTCTTTAAAAAACAATGCTGAATAGAAAAAGGTAGAAGGAAATAGACCTAAATGTTAACCACGGTTATTTTTGGTAAGGGTGAAAGAATTATAGATGATGTTTATTTTCTTTTTTGCACATTTTTTGGTTTCATTTAAGTCTGAAGATAGAATTTACAGCATTAAAATCTGCCAGAAGTGTTTCTGGTGAGCTGGAGCCATCCCCACATTGACCGACACCAGCTACCCTGAAGAGATTATAATGAAGACGAGTGTGTGTGCTCAGAGGTTTCTCTCCTTCAAAAGTCAGGCTAGGAATCCATTTTCCCATGTAGGCACCTCTACTCTTAAAATACCACTTTCCTAACTTGATTTCTCAACAAGATTTTTTAAAAGGAGAACCAGAGGTGTGATGGTGTTCTGTGAGGTATCAGCTTTATACTTGCAACTCTATTAGTATTATTCTGCTTCAACTGGCTGCAGGATATAACTTTGCTCTGCAGGCCCAGCCTCAGCTGACCAACAGTGGGGCTGTCACTTAAGGCAACTCATGCTGTGCACTGCACAACTCAAGGGTATCCTTCACGTAGACTGATGTGAATAGTGTCTTCTAGTGAGACGCACGGGAGCAGCCCTCATCATAAAACTTATCTGGTTTCCTGGAGAAGTTTGGACTTCTTCCCTCACTAGCTCATCACATGTCTCCGCACTGCTGAAATAGCTAACATAATCCAGTGACAGCTCTCAGCTCAGCTTCCCCACCAAGTGTGTGTGTCTGCATGGTGGGCTTCCTGGTGCCAGTGGGCACATGATTCAGACATCACTAGACCCAGAGCCTGGCTAATCCTCTGGAGAGCTGGGGGTCAGGCCCTCAGGTCTGAGTCAGTGGCCAGCAGCACTTCTTGGCTTGCATTCTAGAAAGAATTTTTGTGGCATTCTCAAGGATGCCTACGTTAAACATCAGACTAAAATAAAACTGGCTATGAAGTAAGGCAAGAGTCCTTCAGGGACTGGAAACAATCTGATCTTGAGTCCTCCCTTCTGATACAGCTGGGAGGCTCCCCTCAGCCTAATCATTCTAATAGCCAGAGAGATTGATGTAACATTTTGAATTCTACAAAGGACTGCTGACATCCAGGTTATATATGGACTGGAAAAAGTAAATTACAGAGACGTAGTGTGTGTTTGATCCCATTTATGTTAAGATAATAATAAATCAATATGATCCTAAATATATAAAGAGGTATTTGGAGGAAGTTCACTTAAATACTATCAGTGGTCATCTCTGGCAGGTAGAATTGTGGTGCAATTATTTTTTTAACTTTTTAAATTATACTTCTCAGTCTTATAAGAACTTTTTTTTAAACCATAAGCATGCATCATTCTTATAGACTAAAAACAGAAAGATTATTTTTCTAAAGAGTAATTGCACACATCTCTTTTGATATGTATATAACTGTAGGCAAGTTAGTTAACCTCTCTGTGCCTCAGTTTTCTCCATTACAAAATGGAGATAATAACAATTCCTACTTCATGAGACGGTGAGGATGAAATGTATATTAGTATATGTGAAGTGCTTAGAACAGTGCTCAAAACATTGAAATGCTCCATGCTATTATCATTTTGGTAGTGATGGTTGTTGGTGTTAGTTTTATTATTATAACCCCACATTACACAATGACATCGGTAGGACTTGAATTACCCAGAAGAAAAAAGCCAAATTAATTTTGCAAGGCCATGAGATAGATTAGTGATAGTTGGGGAAAAAAGACACAACTATGTTGACACATTTCCACTGAGAGCCAAGTGGTCTAATGTATTAGTACAACTGACAATTAGTTTGCTAGTAAAACTAAGTATTGGGGTAAAAATGCTTCTGTAAGGTAACTTTCTAGGAGATAAGTTTCCAGGAAAAATGTAGTGATTTTTAGATTGAGGAACTTCAAAGAAATGTGTGAAGGTCAAAATGAGACAAGAACTTCTGTATGAAGTGCCTTTACAATATAGGCCACCTGCAGCAACTCAGTCTGTGTCATCAAAACAGACCGTTAAATAAGAATCTGGGAGGGATGGTGGGGCAGTTCTGTGTATATTAACACTTCGGGTTTTTATGTGCAGTGGGGGTCTCTACCTGGTACGTGGATGCTTTGAAAGGCCTGGAAAGTTAACGGTTTCTAAATGTGCATAGTTCAGGGCACAGGTTCTCCACGTGGTTGAGTCCCTGGAGTGTAACACTGAGATACTTGCTCTGAAGCTCTCTCTCATTCGATTCCTGGCTCAGATGCCTCTGGCTCCCGCCTTCTGGTGATGAGGGCACCTAGACTTGAATCCCTGGTCCAGGTTCTTTCATTTGATGACAACTGATAGAGGATGTGGCAGCAAAGATATGTCAGTCATCATTCAAGCTGATTTGAACCAGGGACCCAGGTGAAGAAGCCAGTGTGTGTCCTTATCATCGCCAGTGATCAGCTCCTGAACAAAGCAGCCTGCTCATTAAGGGTGAACAACAACAAAGATCCATTATCATTCCACTTAGAGGAATTCTGTGCTTAAAATTCCGCAGTAAATGTAAGCACTTTTCACCAGCAATGGCACGACTGAAAAGAGGATTTATCGTCAGCAGCATAAATAGATAATGTTTATAAACCCAGCCACAAGAAGGGCGTTAGTACTTCTTTCTGGCAGATGAATTGCTTTGTCATACACTGTCACCCTATGACAAAAGTAAGACATCAGAACCACTGGTAGAAAACAGACAAATACAGACTCTTCAACGGGGGAATAGAATACTATTTTTGTATACCTATATCAGTTCTTATAAAATAAAGGCTAAATATAAATATTTTTAAGTAACATTTAGCTTAGTAACCTGCATGTGCAGCCTCAATGTAGTGTTATGTTTTTCTTTTTCACCTCACTGAGGGTAGAAGTGATTACTTAGAAAATGATTTGGAGCATGGTCTAATACAGACCATGTGAAAAAGCCCCAAGCCACCACCCCCACAGCAATACAGAAATTACTCTGACCTCGAAGGGTTTCAGAGCAGTCATACCAATGACCACCTGGGTCAATAAAAGAAAAATCTTTATTGATTTGAGCCACACAGCTTCTTGGGGTGGTTTCCGAGAAAAACAAGTTGCAAAAATATTTGCTTGTCAGTATTTGTAGGCTACCAAGCTGAATCTCAGGAGTTTGGAATAAGATGGCCCTCTGAGAGCTGAACTATAAAATCAAAACATAATGGGTTGAAGTGGAAATATTTAAAATCATCTTAAAGAAAGAGAATGCCACCCAGGCAGGGCTTGGCTATCCTGGAAAATGCACGGAGGGAAATACAGGCAGTGACCAGCACGGGGCACTGCCCAAGGGAACAGAAATCTCAGCCAACAGCTTTTGAATCTCAAGTATTTCTTTGCCTGGAAAGGTCATTCCCCATGTGGGGGTAGAAGCAGGAGATGGTCACCAAGTGACCATAAATGTTCAGAATCCTAGACAGGAACCTCCCTAATGAGCTGGATGTATCATGCTTTGTGTGCCTGATACCATTAAACATTCAATTAATCCCACTCCTCTTGTTCTCATTCCATGTTTATAAGCAATCTCTTGATTACTCTGGCTTCCCGTGTCAGGGTCCCTACAGAGAAATTTTATATGGAGAATATGAACGTCATGTATTCCCATCATAACAATTATCTTTGATGTTGTAGATGAATTTAATTGTAACTCAGTTGATGATTTGGCTTCCCATATGACTTGACTACAGGGAGAAAATGGGCTGCCCATGCCCACTTAGGTATTCCGGTCTACAGTCTCCATTATGTTTTGATTTTGTAGCTTAAGTCCCAGTGGGCACCTTCATTTCCTGGTTCTTAGAGGATACCTTCTTCGTAGCCTCAAAGCATCGATGAAAACCTGCGTGGAACACACCCTTCAGTGAATCAACGCATTGTTGTTTTTGTTTTATATCTAACCTCATATGCCTGGTTAAGGGGAGTGTAATGAACAAAACTAGGTTTCTAAGCCCATAAGACCAAGGGCCACCCAGCAGATGGTGGAAAATTGCCAAAGGTCACCGATGTCACCTGAGGCCTCCTGAGAAACAGTCTGATTGTCTTCCCTGGAGAAGGACAGCCCCTCGTCTCTAGGTGGGCAGATCACCCCCCTCTTCCTTTTCTACATAAATCTCAGACCATAAATGAGTTTACTGGTCTTATGGGATTATATGAGACAAACTAGTAAAAAGTTGAGGGTTATCTACTCAAAAAACAGTGAATTTGGCTTTTTATAATTGACCCAAAGCTATTCGATTTGGCAATAATTAGCCATTAGGACCAAATACCCATTAAGATCACTTTTAGATCATGATAAATCCACATGCGTAGTCCACATATAAGAGAATGTTTGTCTTTCTGTTCTCCATAACAGGAAGTCATGCATCCAGCTGACCCAAAAGTAGTAAAAATATTATTATGATCTAAGTCTAAAGGAGGAGAGGCCAAAACAAATTCCAGTTTTATCCCATGAGAGGTTGTTAACTGATCTGTCAGAGACCTTTCCTGCTCTGACTCTCGAGGTGGTTTATGTGTAGGTTCTTATGAGCATCACTAGTCAGGAGTCACGCAACTAAGCCTGGACCCTATCGAGGTTCATAAAGTCACAGTCCATGGAAGAGTCCTTAAGAACCACCATTTATGTTGTCATGGACAGATGTCTCTTCAAGATAGCAAAGAATCTAGTAGTAGTGGCTTTTGGTTGAATAGTAACACCTAAAACCCCAGGCTCCTCATGTTAAGTACTGGCCTCAAAAACCCAGATTTACATTTTATAAAGTAAAAACTGGCTACCTTTTGCCTGGAACATCTAATAAATTAATAGATCTGTAATCAGGCAAAGAAAAGAGTTTTCCATTTTTTTAAATTAAACTTTTTGTTTCGAGATAGCTGTAGATTCACACGCAGTTGTAAGAAATAATATAGGGAGATCCTGTGTCCCTTTACCCAGTTTCCCCCAATGGTAACATGTTGTAAAACTAGAGCACAATATCACAACCCAGATATTGACATTGATACAGTCAAGATACAAAACATTTCCATAACCATGAGGATTTTCATAAAGAATTTCATAGCCACACCCACTTCCCTCCTACTCCCACCACTCCTTAACCCCTGGCAACCACTAATCTATTCTCCATTTCTGTAATTTTGTCATTTCAGGAATGTTAAGTACATATATACATACATACATACATACATGAAATCATACAGTGGGTAACCTTTGGGGACTGGCTTTTTTCACTCAACACAATCCTCTGGAGATTCATCTAGGCTCTTCCACCTATCAATAGTTGGTTCCTTTTTATTGCTGAGTAGTATTCCAAGGTATGGTTGTACCACAGTTTGTTTAAGTATTCACCTGTTGAAGGACAAATGGGTTGTTTCCAATTTTTGGCTGTTATGAATAAAGCTGCTATAAATATTTGTGTACAGGTTTTTGCATGAACATAAGTTTTCATTTCTCTGGGGTAAATGCCCAGGAGTGCGATTCCTGAGTCATGTGGAAGTTGCATGATTCGTTTTTCAATAAACTGCCAAACTGTTTTCTAGAGTGGCTGTACCATTTTGCATACCTATCAGGAATATATGAGTGACCCAGTTTCTCCACATTCTTGCCAGCATTTGATATGGTCACAATTCTTTATTAGACATTTCAAAAGGTATTAGTGATATCTCATTGTGGTTTTAATTTGCATTTCTCTAATGGATAATGATGTTGAAATCTTTTCAGGTAATTATTTGCCATTTAGTGAAATGTTGCTTCATATCTTCAGCTTATTTTCTAATTGGATTGTTTGCTTTTCTCTACTATTGAGTTTTGAGAGTTCTTTATATATTCTAGATACTAGTCCTTTGTCAGATATTTCATTTGCAAATATTTTCTACTAGTCTGTACCTTGTCTTCTCATCCTCTTAACAGGATATTTCACAGAACAAAATGTTTAATTTTTATGGAGTCCAATCTATTAATTTTTTCTTTTATGGATCTTGGTTTTGGTGTCAAGACTAAGTACTCTTACCTAGTTTTAGATTCTGAAGATTTTTATTCTAAAGGTTTTTAGTTTATTTTATTCTACAAGTTTTATAGTTTAAAATTTTACATTTAAGTCTTTGATCCACTTTGAGTAATTTTTTGTATAAGGTGTGATACTTAGGTCAAGGACTGTGTTTTTTCCTATAATGTCCAATCACTCCAGCACCATTTGTTAAAAATCTCTTTCTTCCATTGAATTCCTTTTCCATTTTTGTCAAAATCAATTGAGCATATAGGTGTTCCTTTGATCTTAGGCTATTCCTCTGCATTGCCGCACAGTTTTGATTACTGTTGTTATATAGGAAGTCTTGAAATTGGGTAGACTGATTTTTCCCACTTTATTCTTCTTTATCAAAATTGCTTTAGCAATTTTAGTTTCCCCATTTTTCTATATAAATTTTAGAATAATCTAGTAATATCTACAAAATCTTTCTGGGATTTTTATAGGAATTTCTTTAAGCCTATATATCAATTTGGTGAGAATTGACATCTATAATAAGTTGAACTTCCAATCTATGAACACAGTATGTTTCCATTTATTAGATCTTTGATTTCTTTCATTAGCATTTTGTAATTTTCAGCATTCAAGTTCTGTACATTTTTTGTTAGATTTATACCTAAGACTTTCATTTCTTTGAATGATTTTAAATGGTATTATAAATTTTGGTGTTCACAAGTTAATTGCTGGTATATAGAAATACAATTGATTTGTATATGTTTACCTTGCATCTGGCAACCTTGATGAATTCACTTATTATTTCTGGGAGTTTTTGGGGGGGGATGGGGATAAATTCCTCAGGATTTTCTATATAGACAGTCATGTTATCTAGAAATAGGGACAGTTTTAGTTCTTCCTTTTCAATCTGTATGCCTTTTATTTCCTCTGCTTGCCTTGTTCCAATGGCTAGAACTTCCAGCACTATGTTGAATGAGAGCAGTGAAAGCAGATATCCTTGCCTTGTTCTCTATCTTGGGGGGAAAGCATTCAGTCTTTCACTTAAGTTAAGTATAATGTTAGCTGTAGGTATTTTTTTTCTGAGAGCTTTTACCATGAATGGGTTTGAACTTTGTCAAATGCTTTTTTTGCATGAATTGATATGATCATGTGATTTATTTTCTTCTTTAGCCATTAATATGGTGGATTACATTGATTTTTGAATATTGAACCAGCCTTGCATTCCTGGTATAACCCCATTTGATCATTGTGGATAATTCTTTTTATATATAGCTAGATTCTCTTTGCTACTATATTGTGTCTATATTCCTTGAGAATATTAAACTGTAGTGTTCTCCTTTTTTTGTACTGTCTTTGCCTAGTTTTGTACTGTTATATAAATGAGTCAAAGATGGCCTCTGTGTATTGTCCCCTAGGTTGTTTATTTCTTCACTGCAGGCTGAGACCCATTAGCTCAAAAGCCCACTGGTACCAAACTCAAATTTTTACACATCCAACATCCAATTATTTAAAAAAACAGTCCCAACAAGCAAGTGTTTAGCCATATAGGGCCTGCCTGCTTTGCATATCCCACAAAACCTCATCCAATGTCTGCTTACCATTGATAAGATAGAGCCTTGTGGGTATAAGACCCCAAGCTGCTGCCCTTCAGAGTTCTCTGACCCAGAGACTCCACACCATGTTGCTGACATCACCTAGACAGGTAAACTCTCTCCCTGATCCCCCTCTCCTCTGGGAGTTCCCCTTGCTCTCCTCCCCTTCTGGATGGTGGCTATCTTGCCATAAGCCTCTGGATGGTCTCATACTGTGAGGAACCTCCCCTCACATGAACCCTGTCCAAGCACAGCCCGATAAAGCTTTTATGTTACTTCCTTTGTGGTTATATTCTTTTCTTTGATCATCCCCCAAATCCCTCAAATACCCTATAGGCATCAGGGTAATACTAGCTTCATGAAATGAATTGGGAAGGGTTCTATTTTCTGAAAGAGATTATGTCAAACTGATGTCAATTTTTCCTTAAGTGTTTGGTAGACTTTGCCAGTGAAACTCTATCTGGGTCTAGAGATTTCTTTTTGGGGTCCTTTAATTAAAAATTAAATCCCTTTAATAGTTACAAGGCTATTCAAATGATCTGTTTCATACTGAGTATGGTGAGGTTGTTTTTGTTTTTCAAAAAATCCAATACTTTTTCTGTGCTGTCTTCTTTCTCCTCTCCTTCCAGGAATTCAATGATACAAATGTTAGATTGTTTGTTATAGTCCCACAGGTCTCTGAGGCTCTGTTCTTTTTTTTTTTTTCTAGTCTATTTTCTTGTTGTTCAGACTGGGTAACTTCTATTGTTCTATCTTCAAGTTCACTGATTTGTTCCTCTGTCTCCATTCTGCCGTTGAGCCTACCCACTAAGTTTTAAATTTCTGTTATTGTATTTTTTAATTCTAAAATTTCTATTTGATTCTTCTTTATATCTTCTATCTCCTTGCTGAGTCTATTTTGTTTTGTTTTGTTTCAAGCTTGTTCTTAATTGCTCATTGAAGCATTTTCATGTTGGCTGCTTCAGCATCTTTGTCCGATGATTCTCACATCTCTGTCACCTTGATGTTGGCATCTGTTGATTGTCTTTTTCCATTTAGTTTGTGATCTTCATGGGTTTTAGTGTGATGAGTGGTTTTTTATTTAAACCTGGAATTTTGAGATGTTATAAGACTTTGGATAAAACCTCTGTTTTAACTGGCTTTCTCTGCCATTGTTCTGGCAGAGAAAGGGGAACTGCTGTCTCATTACTGCCAAGTGGGGGTAGAAATTCAGATTTCCTACTCAGCTCTGTTCATACTGGATGGGGGAGTGCTCCTTATTACTGCTGGCAGCGGGTGGGAGTTCCACTTTTCCACTAAGTCTGCGCTGGTCCCTCTCTGGCAGGGAGAGGTGGGGTGCCTCGTTCCTGTCACCCCTGAGGCCTCCACTGATGCCACATGATGGCGAGTGGCCTTGTTATAGCTGGGCAGGGGTGAAAGTCCTGACTCTCCACTAAGCCTCCCCTGACATCATTCCAGTGGGAAGGAAAGGGGAGCACTACTGTGGATAGGGGGTGTAAATCCAGGGTCCCCACATGGTCTCCATTGATTCCATGAAGGGGATTTCATTACCTCCTATTGTGGATGAAATTCTTGGCCCCCTATTCTGCCCTCTCTCACACTACCCTGGCAGTAGTTTTACATTTTACATTCACAATTTACATTACAACCTCATGAGGGTGGACATCTAGCATTGGTGGGGGTGGGGACACAGTTTCTTCTATGGTGTTTGGCCACAGTAGAGCGGTTTTGAACTAAAAGTTTTCTGTTCTTGCCAAGCTGCCCTTTTTCTGGTCCTTTGGCTGGAGAGAGCAGGCTTTTGTTGGGATTTGTTTTTTCTTAGCTTGTTGGGATTTTTTCTTTCTAGGTTGCTGGCTTCTTTAGCTCCAAGTCTGAGATATATGAGGCAAACAGGAAACTCACCACTGTGCTGTTCCTTGGGTGTCAATGTCCCTAGCTGGTCTGCTGTCTTCTCTCTACTTCTCAGAGTCTTTTCATGTTTGTTTTATGTATAACGTTCAGGGTTTTTCATTGTACTTAGTGGGAAGAACAGGGAAAAGTACATCTATTTCATCTTCCCAGCAACAGAAGTCCCTAGTTGGCCATTTTGAAAAATGGGTACCAAACCCACACTCTGGGTCGAACCAGAGAGCAACATACCCATAGGATTTATGAAGGTGACTAGGTTGATGGTCATCTGAGCCGACTATTCTAGGTGGTCCTCCAAGTAACTTTGGGGGCTGAGAACTCCTCCAAGCATTTATTCAGCTTGAAGTTTTTGATAGGCTATTTAAAATGAGGGACAATTACCAGGTTCCAGTCAGAGAAAGATCTGAGCAGTTGACCTTGTTTGTAAATCAGTGGGAATCACCCACATCTCAGAGGGGAGCTTTGCCTCCATGACCTCAGTTTACATCTTTGCTAACTGTCCCCATAATCTACCCTCATCACTGTCTCTGACGGCCAGACTCACAACCTCCCACTGGGATGTACAATTCCTACTTTTTTTCAGGTGATGAGAAATTTATAATAAGCTTCAAATCTGATGATATTTTGATCATGTGTATATCCTCAATCTTTGTCAATGCAGACATTTGGAAAGTATCTACCACTTTTACCAGGACACTCTGCAGGTTGAACTGATTTTTTGTTATCAATGATTCGTTGGTAAGTGGTAAGAGAAGAAATTTCACCCTCAAAGGCAGAGTTTTAAATAGACCTCAGCCAGTAATAGGTCACCAGTTGTGTTGAAAGGCCTTGGGTCTAACCTCCCCATTCCAATCTCACGTGCAGTCAGACTCTGCATCAGAAAGAGAGAGAAAAGATCACTTTCTGCCTGATCCAGAGTATTCATTCTAAAGATGGGGACTTTATTAGGATTAGACTCAGCTGCAAATGACAGAAAACTCACAGGGACAGTGGCTTAAACAAGATAGTATTTGATTTCTCTCTTACACAAAAGTCTGGAAGGGCAGTCCAGAACGGGTATGGCCACTTTGCACTGAGCGGGGACCCATGCTCCTTTTATCTTCTTGCTTTTTCATTCTTAACATATGGCTTTCACATCGTGGTTCAGAGAGAAGTAGGACTCACCTTTCCCTAGAGTGAGACTTCCCAGAAATCATGACTCCCCCTTCCCACTGGCCTGATCTAAGTCATAGGGCTACAGTTAGTTGCAAGGAAGCTGGGGTAAGGAAGTGCTTATTCTGAATGGCCAACTGCCCATGCACCCATTTGTTCTATTATTAAGAAAGAAAGAGAGAATGAATATTGGGAGCAAATAACAATTTTTGTCACTGGGACTAACAATGATAAAATTCTCTAAGGCCAACTATGGGTGATCATCCCAACTCCTGATTTACCTTCGCATGCTGTCATTCCTAAGTATTTGAGGCTTTTTCCATTTGATGATTACATCTATCTTACCCTACTCTTAAGTAGGGTCCATAAGGAAGCAGCCCTCCTCTTCCCCACCAGCTCCAAATGAGTGTGATCTGACTCACCAGCAGGCTTAATGTTCAGGTTCCAAGAATGATTAATTCTGCCATGGAGTCTGTGGAATAATACAGAATAAATATTACGGCAAAAAGATCACAGGTCCAAGCAATAGCATGCCCTTGGTAGGGGAAATATAAATGTTAAAAACAAATCATATCCAGTTTGCCAAACAGCCAGATCAAAAGTGTAGGAAGCTCCAGTCTCTCCGATGCTAGCAGAGACTCAAATGACCAATCCACTCTTTCCTTAATTTCCCCCCAAAATATGGAGATAAAAATTCATGAATATGAGAAGATTCATTCTAAAGTTTGGCTCACTTGTAAGCATATAATGTGAAAACTCACCTGCAAAGCCAATGTTAAAAGGCTTATATTTTAGGGTACCCACTTGCCGTGGCACCAGGGACTCAGAACTGAGTAACTATGTCTGAAATTTACCAAAATTAAAAAGCATCTGCTGATACTGCTCTACTTTAAAATAAAAATTTTACCTGTTTACAACCTCTCTCTTCTCTAGAGCTCAGCGATTTGCAGCCTCTCATGAAAGCAGCTAAGAAATACACGTCTATGAGAAAATTTTAAAAACGTTATAAAAACTCATGTATTTTTTCCCTAAGGAACTTGAGACTATCCACTGGGTCCTGACTCACAGCACTACACGCAATTCTAGTAAACATTTTACCTGGCTTCCATCTTCCAAGCATATGGAACCATAGAAGCAGGAAGCGGGCTGTGCAGACTGGCACATGAACGGCAACAGAAGTGATGATTGTCAACCTGCCAGCAAGGAAAGGAGACAAAAATCTACAAAACATAGAAAAGAACTCCAATAAATCTGGTTTCCATAGACACTTGATGGGAGGACAAAGAGCCATGCACTTTAGCAAGCCCTGGTGAAAGTACCATGTACGTCTCCACTCAACAAGCATTTCTGGAACACTTCCTGTTACCCTTGCGTCAGGACATGGGAACGAATTCTGGCCAACTGAATGTAGACAAAAATCCTACATGCTGCATTCAGGTATGGGCTTTAAAATTTCTTGTAAAATACTTCAAACTCTCTCTTTCTTTCGTATGTCCCAAATGCAGAGGATTCAGGGATGGAGTCTGAAGCCCTTGAAGATACTGGAGCCCCAGACAGAAGGAGCCGGGTTCCTGAGTGACTGCATGGTGCAGAGCACCTCTACTGACCCACACTGGAACGTGATGTCAGCTAGAAATATTTTGTTGAGTCAAGCCACTGAGTTTCTGGGGCTGTTTGTTACAGTAACCAGAATTTCTCAACTAATTTAGAAATTAGTACTGAAAATACCGTTAAAAAAACACACCAAAATTTGTGGTATCATGCAGTAGGCAACAAGAAAACAAAGCAGGCTGATGGCTAGAAATCCATGTAATATAGTGGCAAAATTTGGTAAAATTGTCACCTGTGGTATGTTGGAGGCAGACCATATGCCTATTGAACTTGTAGCTCTGTGAGAAGAAATTAGAAAACAATACATTAGTAGTGTGTGGTGGTTTTTATTGGCTGCATTTGACAGGCTATTAAAAGAAAGAGATGAGCACAGGAAAAAATTGTCTAATTTGCAAGCAAAAGTGAAAGGGAATAGAGAATTCCAGAAATTCAGGGTCTCACAGAGTTGGAAAACCCAACTTTTTTTAGGCTACAAACTGGAAGATATAAGATCAAATAAGGCTTTGAGCAACAAAGTCCCAAGAAAATTTCTCAGTTGAACAAAGTGGCTTAGTCTTGCCTCAAAGATCAGACTGAGGGTGTGGCCTTCCAACCCAGGTCTGATAAATAAGTTGAAAGAGGCCTGGGGGAAGAAGATGGATTGGAAACAAAAAATAAAACAGTCTTGAAAACTACGTTAGGAATGACTTTTGGGTAAGTTTATGGGCACATGGAACTGACTGGCAGTAAGGGGATGAGAAGCCTACAAAGGTTTTGAATCCACAAACCTAGACTAAAAACGTTTTGACTATTCCAGCTTTGAGCTCCTAATCTTGCTTTAAAGGAGGGCATCCTCCTAAATATACACTTCAGTTGTAGCCATAGAAAATGACCATGCCAGAGAGTGGATCCAGGAGGCACAGAAAACCATGGAAAGTTCCTCCCAGAGAAAAGAATTAGGGCCTAATGGAGAGTATGAACGCTTAGAGGATTTCAAATTTCTATTGATCAGTGACTGGTGTGTGTTTTCCATCTTCTCTTCCAAATGTGAATGATTAATACAGCAATTCTCTGTTCCACCATTTTATATTAGTATGTGCAGAAGGCAGGGCTGGGACCAGGGTGAGTCAAGTGAGATGCCTAGGATGCAAAATTTAAGGAAGCGCTCGCTCTCAGGGTGGTGCGAGTGCTGACTCTGCACACAAGGAGCCATACCAGACCTGATGGAAAGGACTGCACATCAACGCATTATCTACAGTCCTGCTTTTTGAGCTGAATTTGTAACTGATTGAGACTTTGGATTGTTCTTCTTTGCAGGGTGAAGGGGCGGTGTTCTATGTGTGGAAGAAAAAATGAAACAGACATTTGGTTACTGGAAGCGTGGGACATTGGCAGAGACTGGCAAGGCATTCTGTAGTACCTATGATCTCTCCTCCTTGGCACACTGGTAGGCCACATTTTCTTGTCCCTTTGCATCCTGGTGGGGCCATGTGACTGTGTTCTGCCCAATAGAACATGTGCTGCCCAATAGAATAGTATGCAATTTTAGGCCTGGTTCCTGGAACCCCTGGTGAAATTATCACCTGCCACCAGATGCAAACAATGCAATGGAGGCCTCCCAGGCCCTAGAAAGTGGCAGAACCACCAGATAGAAGGAGCCTTAAAATTTGCCTTGTCAGCAGAGTACACATTTTTCTCAAGCTCACATGGAACATTCACCAAGATAGACCATATTCTGGGCCACAAAACACACCTTAACAAATTTAAAAGAATAGAAATCATACAGTGTCTGTTCTCAGACCACAATGGAATTAAACTAAAAATCCATAATAGAAAGATAATTGGAAAGCCCCAAAATATATGACGAGTAAACAACACACTTCTAAGTGACACATGAGTCAAAGAAGAAATCTCAAGAGCAATTAAAAATATTTTGAACCAAATGAAAATGAAAATGCAACCTTTAAAACTTTGTGGAATGCTGTCAAAACAGTGCTTAGAGGGAAACTTATAGCACTGAATGTATATATGTAGAAAAGAAGAAAGATCTAAAATCAGTAGAAAGATCAGAAGAAAGATCTAAAATGTAAATTTCCACCATAGGAAACTAGAAAAAGAAGAGCAAATTAAATCCAAAGTAAACAGAAGAAAAGAAATAATAAGAATTAGAGCAGAAATTAATGAAATTGGAAACACAAAATCAATAAAGAAAATCAATGAAGCCAAAAGATGGTTCTTTGAAAAGATCAATAAAATCAATAAGCCTCTAGCTAGGCTAACTACGAAAAGACAAGAGAGGACACAAATTATTAACATCAAAAATGAAACAGGAACATCACTACAGATCCCATGGAAATTAAAAGAATAATAAAGGAATACTATAAACAGCTCTATCCCTATAAATTTGATAACCTAGATGAAATGGACTAATTCATTGAAAGACACAATCTGCCAAAACTCGCACAAGAAGAAATGGGTGATCTAAATAGACCTATATATATTAATGAAATCAAATCAGTAATTAATAACCTTCCAAAACAGAAAGCATGAGGCCCAGATGGGTTCACTGGTGCATTCTACCAAGCATTTAAGGGAGAAATTATACCAATTCTCTATAATATCTTTCAGAAGATAGAAGCAGAAAGAATACTTCCTAACTCATTCTATGAGGCCAGCATTACCCTAATACCAAAGCCAGACAAAGACTTTACAAGAAAAGAAAACTACAGACCAATATCTCTCATGAGCATAGATGCAAAAATCCTCAACAAAATATTGGCAAATCAAATGCAAAAAAGTATAAAAAGAATTATGCACCATGAACAAGTGGGATTTATTCCAGGCATTCAAGACTGGTTCAACATTTGAAAATTAATTAATATAATCCATCACTTCAACTAACAAAAAGAAAAATCAGACGATCATATCAGTAGATGCAGAAAAAGCATTTGACAAAATCCAACACTGGTTCATGATAAAAATTCTCAGTAAACTAGGAATAGAGGGGAACTTTCTCAACTTCATAAAGACTATCTACAAAAAAACCTACAGCTAACATCATACTTAATGGTGAGAATCTCGAAGCTTTCCCACTAAGATCAGGTACAAGGCAAGGATATCCCCTCTCACCAATGTTATATTGAAAGTTCTTGCTAATGCAATAAGGCAAGAAAAGGAAATAAAAGGTATATAGATTGGGAAGGAAAACATAAAACTATCTTTGTGCACAGATGACATGATTGTCTATGCAGAAAATCTGAAAGAATTGACCAAAGAAACCCTTCCTGGAACTAATAAGAGATTAAGGTAAGGTTGTAAGACACAAGGGTAATATATAAAAGTCAACCGCTTACCTATTAACCAACAATGAACAAGTGGAATTTGAAATTAGAACCACAATACCATTTAGATTAGCACCCCCAAAATTAAATTCTTAGGTATAAATCTAACAAAGTATACAAGATCTATATGAGGAAAACTACAAAACTCTGCTGAATGAAATCCAAGAAAACTAAATGAATGGAAAGATATTCCATGTTCGTGGATAAGAACACTCAATCTTGTCAAGATGTCAGTTCTTCCCAACTTGAGCTATAGATTCAATGCAATCCCAATCAAAATCCCAGAAAGTTATTTTATGGATATTGACAAAATGATTCTAAACTTTATATGGAGAGGCAAAAGACCCAGTGTAGCCAACAAATACTGAAGGAGAAAAACAAAGTTGAAGGACTGATGCTACCAAATTTCAAGACTTACTATAAAGCTACAATGATCAGGACAGTGTACTATTGGCAAAAGAATAGACAAGTGGATCAATAGAACAGAGTGGACAGCCCAGAGATAGACCTACATAAATATAGTCATGATATTTGACAAAGGAGCAAAGGCAATACAATGGAGCAAAGAGAGTCTCTTCAACAAATGGCGCTAGAACAACTGGCTATCCACATGCAAAAAACTGAATCTAGAAACAGAACTTACACCCCTTACAAAAATTAACTCAAAATGGATCATAGACCTAAATGTAAAATGCAAAACTGTAAAATTTCAGAAAATAACATCAGAAAAATCCTAGATGGCCTTGGATATGGCAATGACTTTTTAGATACAACACTGAAGTCACCATCCATGAATAAAATAATTGATAAGCTGGACTTCATTAAAATTAAAAAGTTCTGCTCTGCAAAAGACACTGTCAAAAGAATGAAAAGACAAGTCATAGACTTGGAGAAAATATTTGCAAAAGACATATCAGATAAAGGCCTGTTACCCAAAGTATACAAAGAACCCTTAAAACTCAACAATAATAAAAACAAACAACCCGATTAAAAAATGGGCCAACGACCTTAACAGGCACCTCACTAAAGAAGATATACAGTTGGCAAATAAGCATATGAAAAGATGCTCCACATTATAAGTCATCCGGGAAATGCAAATTAAAACATAGTGAAATATCACTACACACCTAACTGAATGGCCAAAATCTGGAATATTGACAACACCAAATCCTGACGAGGACGTGGAGCAGCAAGAACTCTCATTCATTGCTGGTGGGAATGCAAATGGTACAGACACTTTGGAAAACAGTTTGGTGGTTTTTTACAAATCTAAACATACTCTTACGATACAACCCAGCAGTCCCACTCCTTGGTATTTACTCAAAGGAGTTGAAAACTTGTATACACACAGAAACCTGCACATGGATATTTATAGCAGTTTAATTTATATTTGCCAAACTTGGAAGCAACCAAGATGTCCTTCAGTAGGTAAATGCATAAATAAACTGTGATACATCCAGCCAATGGAATATTATTCAGCTCTAAAAAGGAATGAGTTATCAAGCCGTGAAAAGACATGGAAGAAACTTAAATGCATACTCTTAAGTGAAAGAAGCCAATCTGAAAACGCTACATACTGAATGATTCCAACTATATAACATTCTGGAAAAGGCAAAACTATGGAAACGATATAAAGATCAATGGTTGCCAGGAGCATGGTGAGGAGAAAGGTGAATAGGCAGAGCACAGAGGATTTTTAGGGCACTGAAAATACTCTGTATGATGTTATAACGATGGACATATGTCATCATACATTTATCCAAACCCAGATTGTACTAGAGAGAACCCTATGGACTTTGGGTGATTATGATGTATCAATGTAGGTTTGTCCTTGGTAACAAATGAACCACTCTAGTGAGTGATATTACTAATGGGGGAGTCTATGCATATGTATGGGAAGGGAGTATATGGGAAATCTCTGTACCTTCCTCTCAATTTTGTTTGAACTATAAACTGCTCTAAAAAAATGAAGCCTTTAAAAAAAAATCTACATAGTTGTAAGTGACATGTTTGTGAAAGGCAATGTAAAAAGTGATATTTTGGATGGGCTGCTGGGGATAGATAGCTAAGGCAATTGGAGAACCAGTAAAAATAAATCTTATTGTCACAAATATAGTTTCTAATTTGTTCTCTCAGTTCAGCAGGGCTATGCTAATGATGCAAGGTCATGGAAGAAATCTTCATGTGGGCCGGTTGGTTTCCTGTTCCAAGCCATGGATAAGTCCTGCCTGTGCAGATCATGGACTGATAGCTGTTGATAGATCAGCACTAAATGGTCTCTCCAACTATTAAAGTAATACTTCAAAGCACATACACTATTGATGGTATGTGAGTAGTGGTGCCCTCGGGTATGAAAGACTGTTGCGCATAATAAAGTTTTTTCCAATGGACAGTAGATGAATCAAAGACGTAATTTTTTTTTTTTTGAGGAAGATGGCCCTGCACTAACATCTGTTGCCAATCTTCCTCTTTTTTCCTCCCCAGAGCGCCAGTACAAAGTTCTGTATCATAGCTGTAGAGTTGTAGCTCTTCTATGAGACACCACCTCACCATGGCTTGATAAGTAGTGAGTAGGTCCATGCCCAGCATCCAAACTGGCAAACCCCGGGCCACCAAAGAGGAACACAGAAACTCAACCGCTATGCCACCAGGCCGGCCTCTGAAGATGTAATTTTTTATTGAACTTGCTTCAATAATATCTAAGTGGGAAGTATTTGGTCATTGTCTGTATAATAAATAGGCTCTACAAATACTTTTTTATCTCTATCTCTGTCCATCACCCCTCATTAAAAATACATCAGAGAATGAATAGAGCTGGACATCTTATATGCCTTTTGCTTTCATTTAAAAGTTATCCTTAATACTACTCATCCCTTTAAATTAAAAAGATGAAAGAAACCTAAGATCATCTGAACAAAATTGGCTTAAGTTCCCCAACCACTGATAAAATGCAAAATCAAACATGTTAAAATCCAGTTGCGGGGCCACCTGGTGGCACAGCGGTTTAGTCCGCGCTTGGCAGCCCGGGGTTCACAGGTTCGGATCCCGGGCGCCCACGGATGCACTGCTCATCAGCCACGCCGTGGCGGCGTCCCACATAAAGTAGAGGAAGGTGGGCACGGATGTTAGCCCAGGGCCAGTCTTCCTCAGCAAAAAGAGGAGGATTGGCGATGGATGTTAGCTCAGGGCTGATCTTCCTCACACACACACACAAAAATCCAGTTGCTAGGAGGGGAAATAGAGTGAGGTTTGAAGTTGGGGAAAGGAAACGTATGGGTGCATATATGTTTCCTCTTAAAGACTTCAGAAAATTGATCTTGATTCTTACTTCAACTGAGAACATGTTGAAACTTTTTGAATCATGAACCACGCAGAATTTAATGAGAGCTACAGACTTCACTCCCAGAACAATGCACATAAACACATGCATAAAACTTTGATATAACTAATTTTATTGCCTTGGAAATGTTTTTCTTTCTCTTGGAGAATTACAAAAAAGTTATGCTTTCCTGATTTGGTTTTCAAGCAAAAGCTAATGACCACTTATTGAAAAAAATTACAATAAGTAAAGTTGTTCATATAGAACAAAAAATACATTAATTCTGCTTGAAAGTAATTTTAATAAAAAAGATGCTGCTCCTTTGGTTTGTCTATTTTGTTGTTTGGTTTTTTTTTGGAAAAAAAAAAAAAACCCAGCATACATTTACTATTTCAAGATTTCTCTTGGTCAAAAGTCTGAGCACAGTGAAGCTGAGGATGTTGCAGTTGTCATCTAAGGCTTGGGTACCCTTCAAGGCCCATTCAGATTGTTGGCAGAATTCCGATTATAGGACTGAGACCCCCATTTTCTTGCTAGCTGTTGGCTGGGGACTACTCTCAGTCCAGGATGCTGCCCCAAGTTCCTTGCCATGTGGCCTCCATTGGCAGTTCCTGGCATGGGCATTTGCTTGCTTCTGGGCCAGCAGAAGCAAGTCTCTGACTTGCTAAAGGACTCAGTCCCTTCTAAGGACTTACGCGATTAGGTCCAACCCAGCTGGATCATCTCCCTTTGGATTAACTCAAAGATAACTGATTAGAAACCTAATCACAGGAGTGATATCCTATCACATTCACAGGTTCTGCCTGCATGAGGGGAGGAGATTATACAAACTGCATATACCAGGTGGGGGTACTTGGGGGCCACCTTTGAATTCTGCCTACCACAGCTACTTTGCCACAACTGCCTCCAGCGCGGCTTCTTTGGTTTAATAAGAAGTTGTGTGGTTTTTGAAAGGATAAGGCAAACATCATTATCCTACAATTGATTTTAACATTTGCCTTGATGGAAATGAGGGTTGGAAATGTTGAAGCAGAATAACCAATAGCCATTCTATAGGTAAGAGAGATCGGTGAGTTTTACTTGAGTCAGAGTGAGGATTATAACCCTTTTCCAGAAAGGAAGGAAGTGTTCTGGAGAAGCAAGGTTTTCAGTGCAGTCTTATATCTTTTTAGAACAAAAAACATACATTAAACACGCCGGGATACATATTCATCAAAGTTTCAAAGAGGTATTCATTCGCAAATTAGCAGGTCAACATGATCCTGATGTCGGGAAAGGGACTAATACAGGTGTTACCAATAGGGCATAGGAGGGGAAGTACGCATTCTTAAGAGAGTGCATTCTTTACTAATGGTTAAAGCAGATGTACAGTGTATATTTGATCAACCATAAGTCAGGCTTCTCTAGCTCAAGCCAAATCAGTTTTGAACCTGAATAGTTACCCCATATACCTCACTATGTGAAAAATCTCTTGTCAAAATCGTGACCCACTAAAGTCTGTGGTAACAAATAGAACCAGTGGCCAGTTAAGAATGGGCTTGGATCAAAATCACCTACAAGTCTTCTGGTTGTAGGATTCTCTACAACTCAAGTTGAATTCATGTTACTTCATTTCCTTTGTCCTCAAGTCAGTGAACTCAGGTTTGGCAAGGTCTGCCTCACCGCTGCCGTCTGTGTCAACAAGGAGAGGATTACAGCTTTCCCGTTCCACTTGAAGATTGTTTGAGCAGAAGTAACACCCAAGTGTTCTGAGGGCTTTCGGGTTGCTACAGTTTTCTGACTGCAGAGAAATCCAGAAAGCTTCTACTTGGTCACTCTCAATTCCAGCCTGTAGAAGCATTTGCTTCAGTGATGGAAAGTTTCAAGCTTCATGCCTCCAAGTTATTCTTCCAAGTGTGTCAGCTTGGCCAAAAGAGCCTGTACTTTTGTGTTTTGTTTTGTTTTCAGCAGAATGAGGTTGCTGATTCCAGGACCTTGAACTGAAAGATTTACCTCATTCAGAATGACCCAAACTATCCGCCTAGTAAACCAAACTGTGAGCAAACTCCTCCCAGTAGAATTGCTTGGAGAGTTGGCTTTCCTTTTCTTTTTCTCTTAAGCACCCACCACCCATAAACTTCTGCTTCAAGTTCAATAAACACTTCATGACCTGTCTTATTCTGCATGGTTGATATATTCTGCTCCTATTATTTGACAAAATCTCTTGAAAAGGTAGCGATTCAAGGCCCTGGTTTGGAGGAAGATGAAGATATTCACACTTAGACGAGGCTGTTTGCAGGGTCTTTGGCACTGATGGCAGCTGGCCAACAGGCAGAGCTGGTTTCTTCTGAAAGGCAGTGTGACCGGACAGGCCACTGAGGTTCCAGAGGCAGCTCCTAGGACCTGAGCTGAGAGTTTTCCTTCCATCAAAGTTTGCTTGGCAAAGACTTTTCACAGTTTTAAAGAAGTTAGTGGTATCTATATTTTCAAAAATGGGCTCAGAAAACATGTCTTTTTCTCTGATGGCTTTGGTCAGAACCCAGAAAGTCACAGAGAAGTGTTTATAGTTTCATTCTTTTCCTTGCCAAAGAGAAATATTATCACTTTCAGTTATTCAAAGATTTGCTTTGAAATATGAGAAAGGAGTCTTACACATTTTGGAGTGGGTGCCATCAACTGAAATATTCCACCTCAGCTTCGAGCCCCCAGATAGTCCAATTTCTGGGCACGTGGTTTTGCCAAGGCGTCTCCAGTCATATGGGGATTCCTTGGCTTGACAACAAGATGAGCAGTCTTGCAGGATGCTTCAAAATAAGGCTCTTGACTTGAGATGAGTCCATTTGATACGATTCTGGTATTTCTTAAACAGAATTCTTCTCACGAATCCACACTGTCTGAGGTCTATTTTGGGATATAGAAGTGTCAGGTGCTCCTTCAGCTTTGTCGTCCTCGGGTTTACACTGGCAGAATCCTGCCTCATCCCAAACACCAAGACTCAGTGTCCGATTGCATTCAGACCGAAAAAGCACAAAAATTTGATCAGACTGTACTTTCTTTCCTTCAACATTTCCAATTTAAGCTAGATCTAACAAAAGCAAAGGCAGATATTTGTATTCAAAATGATAGAGTATATTTTATTTAATTCTCATCAATGGTAAACTATTTTAGAAATTCTAAAATGGCAACAGTGACAATTTTATATTACCCAACCACATACTTACTTAGCATGTGATAAAGACAATTTAAGCAAACAGAAAGTCATATTTGGAAATCTATGCCGGCAACTGCTCCATTCACCAATTACCTGTCTCATTAAGAGCCAATTGCAAAAGTTTTTTTGAGTCTTCCAAAATCTCTGGAAGTTCCTCACTGCTGATAACGGACTGTGATGTCCAGTTCTATAGGTTTAAAAAGAATCACATAGCTTCCAGTGTGTTACACTTTCAGCTGTGTTTATAAATGTTTTTATATTGCCAATATTTTCACAGACACATGAGTAATAGAAAACAAAGAATTGACACTATTGGGAGAACTGTGATGTTCTTTCATTTCCCACAGACCTCACATGACTAACCTAAAGGATGAGCATGACCTGGCATACGGGGAAACAGTCTTGGCTTTTCGTACTTACACTTCACTGCAACTCTCTGTTAACTTTCCATTCGTGTTAACAGCAGTATCATAGGCACAGCCTTGCATTTAATTCTTACTGACTCTGGTTTATTGCAAATAATTTTATAACCATGGAGAGCTAGTCTTAGCCATCTCTTTATTATCAATGAAACTCTGTTTATGTGTAGACTTTGTTTTCTGTGATCATCTTGGGTAAATCAATAGTTGTTTTTTCTTTGCACTATCCGTCTTCTTGTAAAATAGTATTGAATAAGTGAGGAAAATGATCATTTTATCACATCCTGCAGCTATCCTCTCTTTATCATTTCAATGATTGTAAATTTGTACATTTATAGAAATCAACTTGAGAATGCTAAAACATTGCTTTTATATACAGATGAATTAAACTCCTAAAAGTAAATGATATTTCCAAGAAAAATACAATATTTTCACCTAAGACTGTCAGGTATATTATATTTTTTTCAATTTGTCTTGAATGAGTGAAGGTAATCTATTATCAATGGTTTTACCACAAAAATCAATATTCTCTCTCGAGTTGCAATATTTTCAAATGTATTTCAACTTTTTCATGCTTTCTGAAATTTTCAATGCTTCCTAAAAATTTTCAAAACTATTTTCCATGAGAAATTCTTCATGACTGATTTCTTTTTAAGTGAGAGAGACCAAGAAGTATAAGTAACAGAATATTGCAGTCTTTGTAACACCATATTCCAACCATTGAAATAATTTCCTTAAAGCTTTGCAATTTACTTGAGACGTTTCATAATCTTCAGATAAATTTGTGTTGATACTGTCTATCATGTCATTTCATGAACTTCAAAGTATACGCAGGATCCCAAGTGGAAGCTGAATCATTCCCTGGCCAATAGATGAACTCTGATTAATTTTGTTGGTGATGTTAGGGCCCTCCATTGCATGTTACCATCATTGGCATCGTTCTTCAATTTACAATGGAATATTAGCCCATTTTGTTAGAGATAATAACAGACTTTTGTTCACTGTGTTCTAAAATAACCACAGTTCCAAAACAAACAAAACTCGCACAGGCATACACAACTACCACGACTGAAATATCATACTGCTAACAAAATGTGTTACAACAGCAAAATGTGCGGACCAACCCTTGCAAAGTTGTGCAGTTGTTGACAGGAACAAACAAGTCCATGTGGGGAACAGGCAAAACATCAACCACAGAACAATGCCAGGACTCACCATCATTTTAGGTAAAATGCTCAATAGTGTCCTGTCTTAGTCCGTTCAGGCTGCTGTAACAAAAATACCATAGATTGAGTTGCTTATAAGCAGCAGAAATTTATTTCTCACAGTTCTGAAGACTGGGAGGTCCAAGATCAAGATGCCATTAGATTGAGTGTCTGGTGAGAACACACTTCCTGGTTCATAAACTGCTGACTTCTTGTTGTATCCTCACACAGCAGAGAGCTGAGAGGGGAAGCACACTTCTCTGACTCTTGTTAGGGCACTAATGCCATTCATGAGGTCTCCACCCTCATCTTAATTACCTCCCAATTAATCTTAATTATCTCCCAGAGGCCCCACCTCCTAATGCCATCACACTGAGAGGTAGAGCTTCCACATGTGAATTTTGGGTGGACTCAAACATTCAGTCCATAATATGTCCCTAGTTTTTCTTTGTTTTCATGTTTTGTCTACATGAAAAATTGGATATTTTTACATTTTCACAAGATAAATAGAACTATGACTTACATTTTATAATTTACATAGCTGGTCTGAGGTATAATTATTGTTTCATCTGGAATGTTGGGTAGGCCCATGCCCACCACACCCCTACCTCCACCACTACCCCATCCTTGCCCTACCTTGACATTATATTTATGCAGTTCTTTGAGAAACCAAACAACATCCACTTAAGCACAAGCCTGGCTTTTAGTATATGATATTTTTTTTATAAAAGCTTAAGTACTTTATTATTCTGTAGTTGAGAAAGGGAGGCTGTGGTGTTCTCCTTTGAGGTCATTAATCAGTAAGATTTTAAAGTATGCTTTCAAATGCATTTGACAATGATTTCAGAGAAGAAATGACAAGATTACAAAAGGAGCTAGAAAGGAAGCAAAGCTTAGTAGCAAAATATCAAGCGTCCTTATTTGCCACAGATTCGCAAATAAGTAGCAAGGATATCACAGCGGTCCAGAGAGCGGTTTCGCAAGCAACTGAAGTAATCCTTGCAGAGTCAAGAACTTTCAAAGATGAGCTCGAGACAGCCCGAACCATTTCACGTGCAAATCAAGGGCTCAAAGTCAATGAAATTGATAGTGCGTTACAGGAGGAAAACCAGAGAAATGACAACATGACCAGCTTAAATGGCCACTGTTGTCCGCTAATGACACCTCTTTGTAAAACATCGTGCGTGTAGGTAAGGACTGGGAACACAGCAACGTCACTAGGGCTTATGTTCCCAGGTTCTGAGGAAGAGCTCCACACCAAGGTGTTACCTGCTTCATAAAGTCTCAATGGCCCTTTGGGCCTGGGCGTCCGTTTCTTGCCCAAAGGTTGTGCTACGAGTCTAACCAACAGTCTAACCAAAATGAAAAGCAGAGATCTCAAATACAGACTGGGAGTTTGTGCTGGAAAATGAAGATGAATGAAATAAACTTTTAAAAAGATGCAAAATAGAAAAAGAAGCAAGGTATTCTGTGAAATATATTTAAAAGCAAATAAAAACATAGTTAAAATACAATTTTAAATAAATTTTATTTATTCATTAATTATTATGGTTGTTTTTGTTTGTTGCTACGGCATTTAGAAACATTACAAACATTCAAATCGTGTTTAGAACTCTCCCAAATAACATTCTTCACCTCAAAAGTACACCCTGTGAAGTCAGAATAGTGGTGATCCTTAAGGGTGGCAGTGCCTGGAAAGAGCAGGAGAGACTTCTGGGGTGTTGGTGAGGGTCTGTTGCGTCTGGGACGGGTGGCATGGGTGTGCTCTAGTGGTGTGGCTGGAGTCTGTGCAAACCAACTCTGAGACCTGATTGTTTTAATTTTTAGGAATTTGTGAGTTGGTTGTTAAACATAGCCGTCATTAAAAATTAAATTATACAAATTTACGATTAAATAAATTATA
The DNA here is from genome assembly GCA_031878705.1 of Tapirus indicus. NCBI lineage: Eukaryota > Metazoa > Chordata > Mammalia > Perissodactyla > Tapiridae > Tapirus > Tapirus indicus. The sequence continues at coordinate 35,590,192 of CM062935.1, forward strand.
CTAAAAGAGTACTCAAAACTTCCTAATTATTTTACTATAATCCATGCTCTTGAGGTCAGTTATGTGCATTGTATCTGTGTGATGGAAATGAATAACATATATAGATATATATGTTCCTGCATATCTCTTCCTGACTCTGCATTCAGTGATGTCATGCTGGTAGTCTGAAGTGGGCCACGGTGGCTGGTTTCATTTGCACCACAGAAATCGACAAAAGCTACAAGTCAGGGCTTGAGTTTTGTTGATTTTCTAGATTAGGAAAGTAATGGAGAAAATGGTAATAATGCAGATTAAACTTAAAAGGACGTCACATTTGTAGCCGTTACATAGTAAATAGCACAGAAAAATGAGGAAATATTCTTCCAATATTTGAAAATTATTATTCAGTTCAGCAAAGTTGCTCGCATTATTGACAAATAAGTGAAGTTCAAACACGTCTCTTCATTATTTCAGTTTTTGTCTTACTCATCAATGTAGAGAAAAACATTAACCAATATTCATGTTGGAATTACATTCATTAGTCAGTTGCAATTTTAGATTATCTACAGGTATAAGAATTCGGTAAAAGTCAATTTTTTCCCATGATTTCATTTCCACTCCTTTGGTTCTGTTCTCTTTTTCTGTAATTCTAATTAATGAGATCCAGACCTCATTACTCTCATATTTTCCACCTCTGTTTATTTCTTCTATTTTCTGAGAGATTTCTTCAACCTTATCTTCTAAGCCTTCTACTGAATTTTTAAAATTTAGCAATCATTTTAAATTTCCAAGATCTTTTTCTTGTTCTCTAATTCTACCATTTTTATAGCATCCTTTTCTTGTTTTAAAGGTGCAATTCTTATTTCTCAATTATTTGTGAATATACAAGAGTATTTTTTTTAAGTTATCCACTGTTCTCTGAATTACTTGTCTCTTGTCAGATCAATTTTTGTTTAATCTGCTCCTTCTTTTTCTTGTTGCAGCCTTTTCTCCAATGTCTAGTGATCTTTGGTTGCTCATTCATATTTAAAAACGAGGCAATAGAAAAGCTCATTCATCGGGAGCTTGGCTATGTGGACGGGCTTGTTGAATGGCAGGCTTTGTTTTTAGCTGAGCAGTTGGGCATCAGCCAATTTGCTTGGGGGACTCCAAAATACCAAAATGAAGAGATCCTGCACTGTTATCTAGTTGTCTCCAGGCAGATTGGTCAATTTCCTTAGAGCAGTACAGTTGTATTTATTTTAACCTTGAGAGTAAACACAAGGCAGTCTGATACTCTGTGACCAGGGGCAGGAAAGGTGACGGTTCCATATGCAAACTCCTGTTTTCTGCCACACTTCACTTCTACCCTCTGTTGTAGCTGCCATTTTTGAGTCTTTGAGTCTGGAGCTTCTCTAGTTTCTACAGGAAAATCAGCCCCCTCCTCGGTTGCCGGCCACCTCTTATGTATTCCAAGAAGCAGTTTCCCATACTGTGCTTCATCAGTTGCCACTTCATTTTCTACCGTCTGTCTCCAGAAATTCTGTGGAAATTCTCATCCTCCTTAATGGGCTCCCTCATCAGTTCACCATCTTGAAACAGAAGGCTCAACTCATTTTTAACACCGTTTGAGTCTTAAGCTTCATAAATAGGAGTGTTTCCTTTGAGAGGGGTAAGAAAAGTGTTGATGAAAATAATGCATAATCAATCTATAAATCAAAATTGGAGTGAGTTTATTATGAGCCAACCATAAGGACCATATAGCCCGGGAGAGTACCTTCATGAAGGAAAGAAGCACTCCAAAGAAGTGGGGTGTACAGAGTGGTTATATACCATGTTGGAACAAAGAGTGTACATCACATACGATAGGAACTCAAAAGGTCAGTGGTCAGCAGGTCAGTAGTCACAAGGTGAACACAGCAGGTCGGTAATGAATCCTTAGTCTCTAGGAAGAGATGCTTATCCCTAAGGACATGGTGATGTAGGGGGAAGCAACATCCCTATCTTTAAGGGCATCGTTCTTGTCTTTGGGACATCGTAAATGTTTAAAGCAGTTGTACAATGCATGCTCAACAGGCCACATCAGGCCTTTTTGGAAAAATAAGGTCAGGCCAAATTGGTTTTAAACCAAATGGCTTCCTCTTGTACTCCAATATACTCCAATATATCCTATTGCTTGCCATTTATTCAACGAGTTATGGGTATGTGGGGTGTTGTTGTCATTGTTTTTTAAGACCTGAGTTAATATTTCTGTAATTATTGGTTCATGCAAGGCCTCTCCCTTGCTTTTTTAAATGTATTTATCCCCATTCCTCACTCCTCTCCTTCTCCTTCCACTAGGCAACCATTTTACTATGGGTGACATATATCTTTCTACTTGTGTGTATACCAGTAAAATATGTATCATTATTCTTTATGAACTTTTAAAAAATCTACACAAATAACATTGTGCTGAAGGTCTCACTCTCCTTTTTACTTTTTTCAGTCAGCTCAAGCTTTTTAATTACTTTTTTCAGAAATACCCACATCTCCATTATTTTCTATCTGCTTGATCTATCATTTAAAATCTCCAACTATAATTGTTGATTTCTCTGTTTCTGTTAGTTGTTGTTTACTATATATTTGAGATTATTAAGTGTGTATGTGTGCATGATGGCTATGTCACCTGCTATTTATTACTAACCTTACTAACTTTTATGCTTTTATTTACTTGAATTTTATTTTGTCAGATAATAAGATTCCTATCTCAGCTGTCTTTAAATTTCTTATTTTTGCCTGGAATATCTTTTTCTATCCTTCTATTTCTAAATTTTCTGTTTTAAATGTGTTTTTTAATCTATAACATCTTTTTTTTAATCCAACATGGACATCTCTGTCTTTTAATTAGTAACTGTGATGGTTAATTTTATGTGTCAACTTGACTAGGTCACAGGGTGCCCAGCTATTTGAGCTAACATTATTCTGGGTGTGTCTGTGAGGGTGCTTTTAGATGAGATTAATATTTCACTCAGTAGACTGAGTAGAGCAGATTGCCCTCCCCAGTATGGGTGGGCCTCATCCAATCAGATGAAGGCCCAAATAGAATAAAAAAGCTGACCATCCAGTAAGAGGGAGGGAATTTTTCCCTGCCTGACAGTTGTAATTACAGTTATAATTGTTCTATTTTATTATGTTATTGTTGTTAATCTCACACTGCACCTAATTTATAAATTAAACTTTATCATAGGTATGTATATATATGAAAAAACATAGAAAAATAGGGTTTGGTACTATCCGTGGTTTTAGGCATCCACTGTGGGTCTTGGAACGTATCTCCAATATCCCTGTCTTGAGCAGAGATATTGGTTTTTTCCTGCCTTTGAGACTGAACTGAAACATCAGCTCTTCCTGAGTCTCAAGCCTACTGGCATTTGGACTAGAAATACGCCATCGGCATTCCTGGGTCTCCAGCTTGCTGACTGCAGATCTTGGGACTTGTCAGCCTCCGTAATCTCACGAGTCATTTCCTTACTGTATATGTATATGTATCTCCTACTGGTTCTGTTTCTCTACAGAGCCCTAATACAGTAACTTTACCATTTACATTTATTTTAATTAATATTATATTAGGATTTATTTCTTACTTGACATTTGACATTTCTACTTTTATTTTTTCTTCTTTCTTTCTTTCCTTCGGGTAGAACAAATTTTCTTCTCACAAACAAGCTTCTTCCTACAGAATACCTTTCTAGTCAATGTTTTATCAATACAATGTTTCTTAGTTTTTAATATCCAAATGTCATAGTGCATATATCACAGTACAAGATTTTTTGGGTGATGATTGTTTGGAAAAAAATGAATATTTACACTCCCCAATTTCAGTGCAATATTTTTAACAATACAGTGTGAAGGAAGTCTCAAGTTACATTCCCAACTAAATTGGTAAAATGGCCAAATCACGTGTAAACATTTTGAAAAGTGCACCAAGTTCCAAGTAAGGGAACATGTACTTCAGATGTTGCAGAAACAGAGACAAGAGGAAACAAAAATTTTAAAGCTGAGATGTAAGATTTAGCAGAGAGGGGAGCCGAATCTTAGATCATTTCAGGCAGGAAACACAACACGAACCAGCAGAACTCCAGAAACTGGCAGCATCAGGTCATTCTGAAAACAGGGAAGAAGTATACAGGCTGAAAACAAGAGCAGAGAAGACTTAAATGTCTGCATTCTGGGCCCACTCCCAAGCTTGGCTCTCATAACACTGTTCCTACCACCAGCTCCACCCCAGCATGAGTTCTAGAGAATTACCCTCCAGAGAAAGTGATCAGCCACAAAGAGGAAATTTCAGACACTTTAATCTGGGTGAGTTGCCCAGAAGAGCCTGGGATCCCTTTCAATTACCATTCAGAAAATGCCATCAGAACCACCCCCAACCACTCAGAGCTTCCAATCAGCATCTACCAAAATGATCACACGGCTTTTCTCCTTTCATCTGTTACAGTAGAACTATCAATCAGCTTACATTTTACTGACTAATACTCACCATCTCTTGGGAAAAGATAAATGTTTATGGTACAGCAGTCCCCCCTTATCTGTGGGAGATACGTTCCAAGACCCAGAGTGGATGCCTAAAACCACGGATAGTACCAAACCCTATTTTTCTATGTTTTTTCATGTATATACATACCTATGATAAAGTTTAATTTATAAATTAGGCACAGTGAGAGATTAACAACAATAACATAATAAAATAGTACAATTATAACTGTAACAGTTATATACTGTAATAGAAGCTATGTGAATATGGTCTCTCTCTCTCTCTCAGAATATCTTATGTTGCTGTACTCACCCTTCTTCTGATGATGATGTGAGATGATACAATGCCCACATGATGAAATGAAGTGAGGTGAGTGACATAGGCATCGTGACATAGTGAATTTTTCCATTTAATATTTTCAGACCTCACTTGACTGTGGGTAACTGAAACCGAGGAGAGTGAAACTGAGGTTAAATGGGGACTACTGTATATTGCATGCTCACAGCTAGTAGGCTACTCTCTAGTACAATCATATACTTCTGTCCCTATAGATTGATTTGTTCAGTTGTTGTTTGTCCCCAGATTTCTTTTTGCCACTGGTACTTGTTATTTTAAATACTTAATTTAATCAAATATTTCATAATTTGTCAAAATAATAGTAATAATATGAAGCGAAAGAGCTATTAATTCTATTTGGAGTCAGTAGAATTCTAAAGATTTCCCCCATGATTCTCATCCCTTGGCTATTCAAACACTAATCTAGGTACTTCTTTAAAAGCACTTTGCAGATGGAATTAAGGTTATTAATCAGCTGACCTTAAAATAGGGAGATTATCCCAGAATTTCCAGATAGGTCCAAAGTAATCACATGAGTCCTTAGACGCAGAAGAGGAAGGCAGGAGAGATGAGGCAGAAGGGGAGATGGAAAGATTAAGAGTATGAGAAGGATCCACCTCACTGTTGGTGGCTTTGAAGACTGAGAAAGGATGCCAAGAGCCAGGGAATGTGGGCAGCCTCTAGAAAGTGAGAATCACTCCCAGCCAACAGCCCAGCAGGAAACGGGGACCTCAGTCCTACAACCTCATGGAACTAAATCCTGCCAACAACCCAAATGATTCTAGAAGCAATTCTCCCCCAAGAGCCTCCAGTACGGAATGAAGCCCTGCCAACACCTCGAGTTTGGCCTTGTGGGACCCTAAGCAGAGCCCACCAAACTTCTGACCTACAGACCTATGAGGTGGTCAATGAGTGTTGTTTTATGTTGTGGTAATTTGTAACAGCAGCTGTAGGAAACTAATACACTATTAAAAACTAAATTTATTACTTTGAAAAGATTTGATAAGATGAGTTGCTGAGAGCCAGCCCCGATGGTCTAGTGGTTAAAGTTTGGTGCTCTCACCACTTCAGGGGCCCAGGTTTGTTTCCTCGTCTCAGAACCACACCACCCGTCTGTCAGTTGCCATGCTGTGACAGCGGCTCACATAGAAGCATTAGAAGGACTTACAACTAAGATATATAACTATGCACTGGGGCTTTGGGGAGAAAAAAAAAAGACGAGTTGCTGAGAAAAGCAGCTTTTGAATTCGATGTGAACACAATTGTAAAAGATTGGAAAGATGACTGCAAAAATTTTGCAGAAAAATACATTCCATTTGCTTCACAAGGTTTTGCTGCACTTTTATAGCACCCAAACTGGAAATTGAGGGCAATATATTATGAGTATGGCCTTTGCAGGAAAGACAACTCGCAAATCCATTGATCCATACTAAAAGAAAAGAAGTTAGCTCTACATTTAAAGACTAGTGTTTATATATTTAAGTTAAAATAAAATGTATAAGCTATCTATGTGTCTTTTTTTTTTAAAGATTTCATGCTCTAAGCAAGTTTTTCAATTAATAGACAAGCTATAAGTCCTGATTGCCTCTAATAAGAGAGCTTCTGTAAAGTAGTGAATTATCGACGGCTTTCCTCAAGTTCTGCGCTCCTGCTGTTACCGGCTACACCAGGTTTGTGCAATGTTGTCTTTCACCATGCACTCTCTGCAGAATCATGCCTGTCATCCTGGGGGGGCCTTGCCTTCTGGGCTGATGACCTGTGGCTCTGCATCTGCAGCTGCGTGTGCTGTACATGTGAGAAGTTTCCTTAGGTGCCATGAGTTTTTACCAGATTGAGTAGGACCTAGAGTAGTTTCCCCACTGCACAGAAGTCCTTGAATCACAGAGATGAGACATTCCTGGCTTCAGCATTTCAGGTTTTTACTGTCTCAGGGGCTGCAAACTGAAATGCTTTAGGGGTGAGGCAGGTAACCTGAATGAGAAAAGCAGGAGAGAAAGGAAGTAACAGGGCTGGTGTAAATGACAGGGAGCAGTAAGTCCAGGGACAGACCAGAATTCCTGCCAAAAGGAGAACGGAGTGCCTGCTAGTGACTGCTGGTACTAACTTCACGCCCACTACCAGCTGCATTTTAGATCTTTTTTTTCCATTTTTTTAGGACCACTTTACCTGAAAAAAAAAATCCAATTTTATGAATAACTAAAAGGTATATTAATTACAAGTAGTTGTCTAAAGTAAAGTAGAACTCTGTAATAGAGCAAAACATTTTTCCCCCACTTTTTAGTGAATAACTTACTCTTTTGTCATGGTATTGAATTGTCATACAATGAGAAGGAACCAGAAGATCTGGGAGGACCAGTACACTTTTTGTGGAAAGAAAGTCAAGAAAAAAAGAGGAAGTTGAAGAAGGCAGAAATGAAAATTAAGAAAGAAGAACAAAACAAGAATTTTGAAAGGTGGTAGGAAAAGGCCTTTGAAATTTTTAATCATTAATTTGGAAAATACAGTTTTCTAGATTGTAGGTACACAGCCTGCTCAAAAGTAAGTTCAAATTATATTCAATGACTTTTAAAATGCTGTTTTATACCCCGCAGAGGGTCATGAAAATTTTCCATGTGCTTTTGAGGAATTCTTCTTGAGAGAGTCTTCTTTAATCATTGGTGAGAAATTAATTTTAAATGACTTCTGAATCCCTTTCAGAAAAAGTTGTGTATAACTTTCCCACAGCTCAGCTGCATTAGAACATTAGCACAGAGATTTTTGGCAGAGAAAAAAAACTAGCTTATTTTGACTACTTAAGTGTTAAAAGTTTTAGGGTGGGGTTTCATTTTGTTCTACCAAGTCTGCCAAACTCTGGCTAAAACAAAGCAAATAGGCCAGCAGTATAAAATTAGACACCAGTTACATGTCTTTTTTCATGAAACCTATTGTAAGTGGATAATTGCATAAGAAAATTACAGAGTTGTAGTAGAGATAAGAAATTTAAAACTAACTAACTTTCTGAAATGTATCAAAACCAAAAGCCCAGAAAGAGCTCTGTTTCATGTTTTAAGCAAAGAATAACCAAAAGGTATAAAAGTTAATTCCCTTATTACATTCTATTTTGGAAATTACTGAAGTTGCTAAAGGTTAAGGATATTGGAACAACTATAATTTGAGACACTGTCTTGTGGAGCTATGTAGTTTGAAGCAGGAAGTGACTAGGAGGTAATTTTTCACTAATAGAAAACAGAGGCAGGAATATCTAGAAAGAAAATTTAGGATAATTTGCAAATTGACAACTTGTATAATTCCTGGATTAGTTATTAATATTGGGGTAAAAATATTTGATAGTGTAACCTTGGTAACTAGAAGAAAGTGAAATGTTACCCATTGTAGGGGGCTTAAGTTTTGGACACTTTATGACTTATATGCACGTAAATAAGACTGTTTTACCATAAGTATTGAGTTGTTGAGGAATTATTTTAGACGGTAAGCCTGGACAGGAAATAAAAGATTAGAGTAGTGTCAAAGTAAAAATGCCTCTCGGGGCCAAGGGGAGGACACAGCCAATGAGGGTGGCCCAATATGAAATCAGGGGGAGTAGTGGAGACAGGGACCAACTGGGAGTATGGGTTCCATCTGAAGGGGCAGCTGTTGACATATGGGAATGCGGGTGAGGGGATCTCAAAAATTTTAAAGTAATTTTGGATATCTGGATTTTATGCGACATCTCTTGATTTGTAATTCAGCAAATAATTTAATTAAGAAACAAACAAAACTATGGGTCAAATAAAACTTACATTGTCTGGATTCAGCTTGCAGACCATTTCTGGATTACCAGAAGAGGGATGACATTAATATTAAGTGCCAGTTAATAGACATAAAATAAGTGTCTTTATACCTCAAGCAACTCAGGGCAGTAGGTACAATCGTCTCCATAACACAAGGAGGAAGTTGAGGCTTACAGAGATAAGGATACTATTGATAACCACTTCCATGGGTAGCGAAGTGTCTAATATGAAAAATAAACAAAACAAGTGATAAATGGACCACAAATGAACTGGCGTAGAACTGTTGTTTAATCATAATAGGGGGGAAAATTAAGAATGAAACTGGTATATTTAACAAAACACACCCTTTTAGAAGATGGTATGAATAAAGTGATGTTTTATTTAGCCTTCCTTGGGCAATTTGAACACGGACTGCATTTGTGGACTTGATTTCCAGTTCAAAATACGCAGGTTTTACTGAGATGCCTCCATGCTCTTTCTCTGAGTTATGACCCTGTTTTTCTGCATTTCCACTCATAGCGGGAGAGAGTAGAATGGACTTCCAGAGATAATGTGGAGTTACAGCAGGAGTCTCCTCTCTCCGTGCATTTGAATACAGAGTTCCAGAGGGGGAGGTTTTTAAGACCCGTGGCTGAGTTGGTATAACACTTGAAATACAGTAGAGATGCTCTAACCATATAATTGCATTAAGAAACTGAGAGCCAGCCCTGATGGCCTAGCGGTTAAGCACGCTCCGCTTTGGCGACCTGGGCCCAGTTCCTAGGCACGAAACCACACCACTTGTCTGTCAGTAGCCATGTGTGGCGGCGGCTCACATAGAAGAACTAGAAGGACGACTAGAATCTAAAACTACATACTGGGGCTTTGGAGAGGAAAGAAAAAAAAAAGGAGGGGAAGATTGGCAACAGAACTTAGCTCAGGGTGAATCTTTCCCAGCAAAAAAAGTTGAATTCTTCTTTGTACATTCTGAATTTCAAACAAATATTATTTTAAAATCAGAAATAAATGCTATTTTTTGAAGTTTAATCAAGAGAAAACAGTATGTAGCGTATACAATTCAAGCATTAATTGTGTAAACAGCTTAGAGAGACAGCTTTCCTGTCCATTCATCCCACCCTCAACCCCTGAGCTCAAATGTCTGTGTCTCTGTTCAGACTTCTCAGCTTTCCTGGAATTCCACTGACCTTTGTCTCTTTGAAGACCCACTCTGGATGTATTGTCATCTAAGAACAAGTTTCCTCTCCTCTGGGGCCTGGACTTCTCCATGAATTGCCTTTCTGCTCTCTGAGACCACTATCCATTTTCTCCTCTTCTTGTTTAGGAGTCATTCTTTCAATTTCTATTATTTTCCTGGTTAGCCTTAAATTTTAAATTAAGCATATATAATTTGACAAAGTCTAAGTTAATCAACACTGTCACATCTTTACCCCTCTCTCAAACCAGACTGAGACTGTAGAGTGACTTCACTGTGATCATTCTGCCCCTGGCTTACACACTGTCTGAAGTTTTAGTCTTTTTTTTGCTAAGGAAGATTCACCCTGACCTAACATCTGTGCCAGTCTTGCTCTATTTTGTATGTGGGTCGCCACCACAGCATGGCTGCTGACAGTGGTGTGGGAACATGCCTGGGAACCAAACCTGGGCCACGGAAGCAGAACATGCTGAACTTAACCACTAGGCCATGGGGCCCGCCCCTAGTCTCACTTTTTTATGCTCTCCAAGTAGTTGTTGTTATAGTTCTTGTTTTATATAATCAATCCTCGTTTGGATTTTTCCAAATGTTTACTGATTTCTTTGTTCACCTTTGCATCTGAGTACTACTCCCTCCTGTGTTCACTGTCTTTCTTCTAAACTTACCTTTTAGTGTCCCTTCAGTAAGGCTCTCTTGGTGGGGAGCTCTCTCTAATGCCTGAAAATGTCTATATTTCACTGTTTCTCTACAGTGATAGGTAAAGTAGGTTGGCAGTTATTTTCTCTCAGCACTTTGAAAATATTATTCCATTAGTTTCTAGTTTCTATTGTTGCTTTTGCTGTCAGTCGAAGTGTTCTTGTGTAGGTAAACTCTTCTCTCTCTCACTCTCTTTGGTGTTTTGAAATTTCCTACAACATGTCAAGGTGTGGATTTAATTTTATTTATTCTGCTTGGAACTTAGTGTGAATATTGAATTTTCTATTGTAATCTCATCTCCAGCAGGCTTTTACCAGGAGAGCCCCTGTGCAACCTGAGTTGAAGGTGTGTTTTTCAGGTGTGTGTGTGTGCATGCACGCGAGCTTGTACACTTTTGCTGGAGTCCTAAGTGTATCATTGGCCTAGAACCACAAGCTAATGTCTTAGCTTGTAGATTTGCAAATCACAGAAGTAGAAAACACTGGAGCCCCAAACTCATGTGAGGGTAAGCCATGGCGAGAAGTTATTAGCTCTGACTCTTTTTTAATCTCCTCCCAGAGCATGGCCTGAAACAGACATGCTTTCTTCTAGTCTCCCTGTGCTGGTGGGTGGATATTTCCTAGTTCTTCCCTTCCCCAAGGAAGTAACCCTTCAAGGGTTATAGCTACAGCCAGTGTTCTCAGTTCTCACTCTCTGCCTACTCTAGTGTCCCCTTGTGGCCATAAAATCCCAAGTGTCCCGATGCCCTCCATGGGGGCAAACACCCCCCTCCAAGCTGCTGCAGCAGCGACACAGCCCGGCTCTCTCCACTTTTCAGTTACATGTTTCATCTGGGCCTTTGGAGATTTCTCTTGCTTTCTCAGGAGCTCAGCCATACATTCAAAAGGATGTTCGTGGTGTTTTTATCCAGCATTTAAAGGAGTTTGGGGCAGGAAGGTTTTCTGTTATCTAATCCGCCCCTCCCCCCCCGCCATAGTTCTGGAAATGAAGCCCGTGTAGTTTCTCTATTCTCCCTTCTTTTTTCTCTTTCTCCATTGGATCTGTCAGACCAGACAGACCCCTGCATCTGGAATACGGACAGGAGTTCCACACTTGGTTTGCATCCTTCTTGTACAATAAACCCCACCACAAACCTCCTGGATTCAATATTTTATATTCCAGCTACAGTTAATTATAGAGCACAAGAAGCCACCCCAGGGAGGAGATTGCAGGGAAAAGATCCCAAGTCGCCAGTCCTTTTATTCTAATTTTTGCAGGTTCGTGTAGAATGAAAAATAAAATCTTTTTTTAAATTCAAATGACTCCTATTAAGGTTAAATCTCATCCATATTTTAGAGATCCCTAGGAGGTGAGGAGGCATCTTAAAGCAAGTGGGAGGGCCTAGTTGAAAACGCCACCCTTTGACACACTGCTTTGATGTGCTTACATTTATTTGGGGTGAAATTCATTTTTTAAAATATTTTTTATTTTTTTGCTAAGTAATCTATTTATTTAGTTTTTACATTCGTTTATAACATTATATAAATTTCAGGTGTACATCGTTATGTTTCAACTTCTGTGTAGACTGCATCGTGTTCACCACCAAAAGTCTGGTTTCCATCCGTTGCCTTACACATGTGCCCCTTTACCCCTTTCACCCTCCCCCTACCTCCTTCCCCTCTAGTAACACCAATCTGGTCTCCTTATCTATGTGTTTGCTTGTTTATCTTCCACATAGGAATGAAGTCATCTGGTAATTGTCTTTCTCAGTCTGACTTATTTCACTTAGCATAATATCCTCAGCACCCATCCATATTGTAACAAATGGCATGATTTCATCTTTTTTATGGCTGAGTAGTATTCCATTGTGTGTATGTGTGTGTATATATATACACATTATATATATATCACGTCTTCTTTATCCATTCATCCATTGGTGGGCTCTTAGGTTGCTTCTAAGTCTTGGCTATTGTGAATAATGCTTGTCAACGCAAAATAACCAATAGCCATTCTATAGATGAGAGAGAGATAAGGTGACCTTTACTTGAGCCTGGATGAGGACTATAATCTGGGAAGGCGGTCTCCACAAAGGAAGGAAGCATTCAACAGAAGCATGGTTTTCAGTACAGTTTTACACCTCTTTAGAACAAGAACATACATCAAACATGCCCAAGATACATATTTATCAAAGTCTCAAAGAGATATTCAGGGGGGCCGCCTGGTGGCGCAGCGGTTTAGTCCACGCTTGGCAGCCCGGGGTTCGCGAGTTCGGATCCCGAGCGCCCGCTGACACACTGCCTGTCAGCCACGCCGTGGCGGCGTCCCATATAACGTAGAGGAAGATGGGCACGATGTTAGCCCAGGGCCAGTCTTCCTCAGCAACAAAAAAAAAAGGGGAGGATTGGCAACAAATGTTAGCTCAGGGCTGGTCTTCCCCACACAAAAAAACAAAAAAAAACACAAAAAAAGATTAGAGTGGAAATAAGTGAAACAAAACAATAGACAAAAAAAAAAAAAAAAAGAGATATTCAGTTGAAAATTAGCAGGTCAACATGACCCTGATGTGTGGGAAAGGGAATTTATCTTCAGGAGTATTGAAACGGGTGTTAGCAATACTGGTAGGAGGGTAAGTATGCATTCTTATCTTCAAAGAGTGCTTTCTTTTACTTTAATGGTTAAAGCAGATGTACAATGTATGTTTGATAGGCCATAAATCAGGCTTCGTTAGTTCAAGCTGAATCAGTTTTAAACCACATACCTCAATATGTGAAAATTTCTTGCCATGCTGCAATGAACATAGGGGTAAATACATCTTTTTGAATTAGTGTTTTCATGTTCTCTGGATAAATACCCAGAAGTAGAATAGCTGGATATATGGTATTTCTATTTTTAGTTTTTTGAGACATCTCCATACTGTTTTCTGTAGTGGCTGCACCAGTTTACATTCCCCCCAGCAGTGTATGAGGGTTTCTTTTTCTCCACATCCTCTCCAACACTTGTTATTTCTTGTCTTTTTAATAATAGCCATTCTGACAGGTGTGAGGTGATGTCTCATTGTAGTTTTGATTTGCATTTCTCTAATAATTAGTGATGTTGAAATCTTTTCATGTGCCTGTTGGCCATCTGTATATCTTCTTTGGAAAAACATCTGTTCATATCTTCTGCCCATTTTTTGATTGGGTTGCTCATTTTTTTGTTGTTGAGTTGTATGAGTTCTTTATATATTTTAGAAATTAATCCCTTGTCGGATATATGATTTGCAAATGTTTTCTCCCAGTTGGTGGGCTGTCTTTTCGTTTTGTTGATGGTTTTGTTTGCCTTGCAGAAGCTTTTAACTTGATGTAGTCCCATTTGTTTATTTTTTCTTTTGTTTCCCTTGCCTGAGGAGACATGATATTCAAAAAGATACTGCTAAAACCAATGTCAAAGAGAATACTGCCTCTGTTTTCTTCTAGAAGTTTTATGGTTTCAGGTCTTACATTCACGTCTTTAATCCATTTTGAGTAAATTTTTGTGTATGTTGTAAGATAATGGTCTACTTTCATTCTTTTGCAAGTGGCTGTCCAGTGAAATTCACTTGAAAAGAGAACCTGACAATCTTGTTTGTTAGAGAGGATTTTTTGGGGGGCAGGGTGTTAAGGTCAAGACATATTGTTTTAGGATGTATTACTTTCATGTAGGTTAATTGGAATGACCCAGCTGAGCATGAAAGGAAGTGGCAAGGAAAAAGATTAGGAACTTTGAATTTGTAGAGTGAAGAACAGAAGAAAGGAGGTGGGATCTCAGTGAAGTGGGTGGAAAGTGGACACAGAAAGGCTGAAACCTTAGGAGGAGCAAGCTTTGGGATAGTATAATGGTTAGGGGCCTGCCTGAAATCAGATGGCACTCTCAAAAGAGGCGATTGAATAAAACTTAATGAAGGAACTATAGTCAGCCCTCCTCACCCGCGGGTCCCTATCCGCGGGTTCAACCAACCAAGGATTGAAAGGCCTACCATAGTTGCGTCTGTAATGAACATGTATAGACTTTTTTCTTGTCATTATTCCCTAAACAATGCAGTATAACACCTATTTATGTAGCGTTTACATTGTATTAGTTATTATAAGTAATCTAGAATAATTTAAAGTATACTGGAGGATATGTATAGGTTATATGCAAATACTGCCCCATTTTACATAAGGGACTTGAGCCTCCGTGGATTTTGGTATCTGTGGGAGTCCTGGAACCAACCCCCCACGCAGATACTGAGGGGTGACTATATTTAGAAAAACCAACAAGACTTGGTGAAGCACCAGGCGGTGAGCAACAGCTGGAAGCTGTTATCACCCGCAGCTTGAAGAGGAGAGGAGAGGGAGCAGTTACTGGAACCTGGGGAAAGCCATAGCTGTAGGAGACAGGCGTGGCCTTCAGTCAGGATTCCAATCCCTGTGAAACCTTGGTCCAGTACGGAGGGGGCTGGGGGAATAAATGTCCGATGTCCCTCTCCTCCAGCCCTTTGCTCTCCCGCCAGTACTGCCCATTGGCCTAACACAACTAGAGACCGGACGGCAAGAGAGCCCCACTGATGCAGTCAACAGAGGTCAGCCTCCTGTGAGGAAGGGTGTAGAGTGGAGCCGGAGAGGCATGAGACTGTCCAGCACAGGTGGGGCCTGCACCATTGGTTGGAGGGTGTGTGGGTTCGTGTGGGTGCAGGGCAAACACATAAAGTGCTAGCACTCTTTGATTACCTTCTTTTCTTTTTTCACAATCTTGCTTTCATATTGCTTCTGCCAATGACTTATCATGTCAAAATAGTACCTAAATGATTGCTGAAAAGGCACCAGTTTTGGAGACTGTCTTCAGGGGGTATAAATGCTTTCTCTATTCCCCACTTGCTCCTCCTCATACACTTCTCATGGAAAGGTGACAGAAATCAGGCTTGTCCCCTGGCTGATTGCTTAGCATCTTGGTGGCAGTCAGAGTGGCACTGAACAATAGGGGCAGTGGTGAAGCGCCCTCGTATGGGTTAAAATATCGGGGCAAATCTAGAACTCCACCAACCTTGTCATGTTCCCAGTGTACCAGGAGAATCAGGAATGCAGAAATCATAGGCCCTGACCACAGAAGCCAGTCTCCCCAGGCCACCCATGTCTATTACACCCTCTCCAATTTAGTCTCTTGTGTCTCTGTTTAATTGCTGACCTTTCCTCCTTGGGTAGCTGTAGAGAAAAGAGAGTAAAAAGAGGAGAAGGAAGAAGTGAAGAAAAGATAGTGTGTGGTCTTTTCCTCTTCCCCTCTTAATACTGAGATGCTGCACTACTGATTTCCCTATGCATGGGAGCAGGCGTCCTTGAACCCCATCAAGGGAGGGCTCCAGAGCCAACCTTTAATTGTTTGTTGATTCAATAACCAAGGCCTGTAATATCATTCTCAGCATTTCATGATGACATTACTCATAATGACTGGTATCTTTGTGTGTGAACATGGCTTATAGGCCAAGGCTGGGCTAATGTTCCTTTTTAGGCTGCACATATAAAACCTATTTTCAAGTCTGTGGAAACAGCCACTAATTGAGGCATCTGGGGCCATTTGTGAGCCTGCCCTTTTTGCCCTGTGGTAGGTCACTTCCCTTCTGTAAAACTAGTCATCCCATTTCCGATTACAAATTACCAGGTTGGTCTATCTGCCCTTGTCATTTCTCAGCTGATCACAAATATAGTGCCCCAACTCTGATAGCAGGAGAATCAGGAGTGCAGAAATCATAGGCTCTGACCACAGTGACCAATGTAGGGTCTTACACACAGGTGCTCAAAAACATCTGTTGAATCAATAAATAAATGTTCTTGAGAGTTGCATTTACTACTCTGAGGCAAAAGGCTATAATGATAATATGGCTGAGAGTTTAAAGACAATATTGGGATAATTAATAACAGTATCAACCTGCAGGGGTTGTTGAAGATTAAATGAACTAATATATGTGAAAATGCCTGGTAAAACTTTAAAATCCTATACACATGTTAATTATTATCGTTAAATATAGATATTGTGGATGATTAGTCTTTCTGGAAAGAGCATAAGATTTGGAGTCTGAAGATACTCCCCCTTCACGGCCCTCAATTGTGTGACCTTGGAAAGTTGCTCAGAGTTGCCGCCTTCTTCTCGTCTTTAAAGTTGGGATATTAATATAGGTATTTTACGTCCATATATAGCTCAGAGGGTTGTTACAAGATACTTTGAAAGTTGTAAAGCACAAAGTAGATGTTGATTTCTGTTTATCTGAGCGATCACATTGATCCAGTGGACAGAATGTCAATAGGATGCGCACTATTACCCCCAGGCGTTGAAAACGTACACTTCTCAGAAAGTGTATCAATTTGGGGCCAAGGCCGTATGGTTGTTGACTCTTTGGACCGCTCAAGGGTGGATGCCACAGCTTTGCTGCCAAAGTGGAAAGTTCCAGCCAGCCGGACCGACAGAAATAAATATGGGGATAACTCCTAACTGTGGTATCAGGAAACCACTCTCCTGTCCAGCTCTGTCTATGACTTTTAATGGATAGCGAAGTGGGAAATTTGCATTCCCTGATGGGTTTAGCAGTAACAACCCTGGACAGAGAATCAGAAGCTGGGTTCAAGACCCAACTGTTGTACTTTCAGGCTGTGTGATCTCAGACAAGTCATTTATCGCTGCTCAGCTGGAAACAGAGAGTAATGAAATCTGTTCCGCAGGACTGTGAGGAGGCTAAAATAAGTTTGATAGGTAATGCTGTTTCGTAGACCGCAAAACACTAGACAAATGTAAGCATTAGCATCCCTCCCAGACGCTGAGGGAGATGCTCCCTAGCAGGAAAATTTCCTCACACACAAAAAGCAGAAGCAGAGAGGAAAAAAGTAAAAGTCCCGGGTAATTCACAAACTGGAATAAACAGCTCCTGAATCATATAGACTCGGCTAGGCTGGGTCCCATACAGAGCCCTGACGGCAACGCCAGTGTCTGGAAAATGGGGCCTATGTGGAAACGCTGAGGGGTTATTTCCTCTACAGCAACGACAGATGGGAGGATGATTTCCAAGAACACACAGGGCAACTGTGGGAAATGTGGCGAGCAGCTGCGTGCCATTTCCACAGAAAACGGGACTCGCAGGTGGCGAGAATGAGGATCTGTTGGGGTCAGTAGGATGGGAGATTTCTGTACGATAGGGCAATGGGGCAGCCAAAGCCAGCTCTGGGGGGACTGTGACCTGATTATGCACTCAGCCAGACTGTCCCTTCCAGACGTAGCCTGGGGGGCAGGCACTGCCATGGAGTTTAATCATGTTGAGCAAACATGGGTTGACCTCCAACACTGAAAGGTTTATCTTTGTGAAATGGAGCTTAAAGGTGCCCATGGGATGAGGACCTTACTTTGGCAAGTAGCTCACTGAAGACCTAAACTGTACTTTAATCCCTAAATTAGTTACTTGGGACAATTTACTGCAGCCTTACATAACCTTAAATACAAAACAAAATTTGGGGATAGTCATCATTCACTCGTTCATCCATTCATTCATTTCTTCCCTAAGAAGTGCACTGAGTAAAGATGGAAGTTAAGCCCCCATATAACTATGATACAGTAGACAGAGAGAAGTGTGAAGAGTGAACTGCAGAGGGAGAGATCTCAGCTGACTGTGGAGATGAGGGATAACATCATAGAGAAAGTGGCATTTGGGTCAGGGACTGAAGACAGGCAGCTTTTGGCAGTGGGTATAGCATGAATCTGTATGTGGAAGTGAGTATTGGATTTTTTTCTCATTCACAGTGTTTATTGACTGTCTTTCATCAAGGTGTAAATAACTTCATTAAGAATAATGATCGTGCATTACACTTCTTTTACGACTGTGCAGCTTCTACACAGTGTTCCATACATATTTGGAACAAATGTCCCTCTCTCCAGCTTCTCTTCCACAGTTTCTCCTCAGAGATTGTGCTCTAACAAAATCCTTCCTCTGGGCTTTGACCTGTCATTCTTGTGTTCAAATCATATCCAGCTTGTGAGACAACTTTCCCTTTTTTTCCTGGGGAGAAAAGACTCAGCCTCTCTCTAACTCCTATTTGTAAAGCTGAACCACATGAAATTGTTGTTTCTGTGGATCAAAAATGTCAAATACTGACAATTTTACGTGGTTCAACCTAATATATTCTCTTCTGCTGTCTTGGCACTCACTTGGTCTCACTCTGTAGTACTTCTCATTATCAGAGTTTAAATTATCTGGTTTCTTTCTTTCTTGGGTTTCTCCCTGCCTCCCATCCCTGCCCCCACCTGCCCGTGAGAGCAGGAACATACTGTCTTATCTTCGCTGTATTCCTAGTTCCTAGCATACTGCACGGTACACGGTAGGTGCTGAATATTTGTTTAAGAATGAATAAGTGCTTTGCCCCAGGGCTTGGACATTAAATAGATTTTATCTAGTTGTGGGACTGGGTGAGTCTCTCTAGGTCATGCTTACCTCAGCTCTACAAGCCAAGTTGTGGGGTACACTAGGTCAGTGGTTCCCAAACCTGGCTGCTCACCAGTTGCCTTCAGAGAGTGTCAAAAACACAGATTCCAGCCCACTCCAGACCAGTGTAATCCCAATCCGGGAGGGGCCCAAAAGTCTTTGCCTCCCAAGATGACTCTTAGAAGTCACTGAAACAGCTGTCAACTTGCAGTTGGGAACCGCCAGCCTCCATGAAGCCATGGGGAAAGAACTGCATCTGTCTTGCTCACTGCTGGGTTCCCCTTGTGTCGCACAATGCCTAGCATGTGCAAACAAGGAATAGTTGTTGAATGCATGTTGGAGAGGTTTTCCATTTCTAAGGGGCATGCTGCCAGGGACCGTCAGATTAGAAGAAAGAGGGCTTAGATGGATTGACTTTGACAGATTTCTAGAGTCCCCTTGGGTTCCCAAACTTGAGATGTTTGCATATTCATGATAGTGTGTAACAAACCATGTGTCACTGGGCACTTGAACCTCTCCAAGCCTCAGATTCTTCTGTGACATGAGGGCATTAGATTAAATGACCACTGGGGTCCTATTGGACTTGATCTTGCTACTTACTAACTGTGTGACTTTGGGCCAGTGACTCACTTCTTGTTAAAGTACCTGTAACCCAATTCTCTCGCTCTCACCACTGGATTTAAGCCCCATGAGGGCAGAGACCTTGCCTATCCCATTGCATCTATCTATAATACTTGGCAAACATTAGTCACTCAATAAATCATTCTTTGGATGAATGATAGAGACATTTAAAAAAAATGCAGTGAGAAGGTAGAAGCTAGTTTAGTTAATTAAAACGTGTATATACCAACCTGAACTCAATTCCCTGCTGGTGGGAGTATAAAGTCATACAATCACTTTTCTTTCCCTTTGTTTAAATAATAAATTTATTGAGATATAATTCACATACCATAAAATTAACCCTTTTAAAGTATATAATTCAGGTTTTTAGTATATTCACAGAGTTGTGCAACCATTACCATTATCTAACTCCAGAACATTTTCATCACTGCCCCCAAAATCCCATACCCATTAGCAGTCACTTTTCATTCCCTCCTTCTCCCAGCCCCTGGTAACTACTAATCTACTTTCTGTCTCTATGGATTTTCCTATTCTGGATA
This sequence comes from Tapirus indicus, assembly GCA_031878705.1. NCBI lineage: Eukaryota > Metazoa > Chordata > Mammalia > Perissodactyla > Tapiridae > Tapirus > Tapirus indicus. The sequence continues at coordinate 35,610,254 of CM062935.1, forward strand.
CATCACATAAATGGAAACATATATTTGGCCTTTTGTGTCTGGCTTCTTTCACTTATTATACTGTTTTCAACGTTCATTTATGCTGTAGTGTGTATCAGTACTTCATTCTTTTTTATGGCAAATAATGTTTCATTTCACTTATCCACTTATCAGTTGGTAGACATTTGGGTTGTCTCCACTTTTCCCTCTACTATGAATAATGCTATGATGAACATTCATGTACAAGTTTTTGTGTGGACTAAGTTTTCACTTCTCTTGGGTACATACCTAGGGGTGGTCTTATGGTAACTCTATGTTAGACTTTTTGAGGAACTGTCAAAACTGTCAAACTGTTTTCCAAAATGGCTGCTCCATTTTACAATCCCACCAACAATGTATGAGGGTTTTAATTTCTCCACATCCTCTCCAACATTTGTTATTATCAGTCTTTTTTATTTTTAGCCATCCCAGTGGACAAGAAGTAGTATCTCATTGTGGGTTTGATTTGCATTTCCCTAAGGACTAATGATAATCATCTTTTCTTGGCTTATTGGCCATTTGAATATATTTTTTGGAGAAATGTCATTCAAATCCTTTGCCCATGTTTTTCCCCTAAGATTTTTTTAAACTTTACTGGGCACTAGAGCATATAGTTTACCTGGATCTGGAGGCTTGACTTCATTTAAGACAACTCGATGCTCTCTGATAGTCTTTTCTCATAATATGAGCTTTAATTTTTCACCTTCACAATATTTACTGTCCTGTATTTTCCAGACTGCACTCTGATGCAGCAGTCAGGGGTAGCACATTCTGCCTTCTCTCTGCTACCTGTTATATTACTACAGCTTCACAAACCAGTCTTTCAGCCTCCCTTCTTCTTCTCTCATAAACTTAGCTTATTCTCAGACTCCTCTTTCCCTTTTGCTCATTTTTGAATTGGATTATTGGTCTTTTTATTGTTGAGTTGTAAGAGTTCTTTATATATCCTGGACGCTTGCCCCATGTCGGATATATGATTTGCAAATATTCTCTCCCATTCCGTGGGTTGCCTGTCTACTTTCTTGACAGTGTCCTTTGAACAAAACACAAAAGTGTTAAATTTTGATGAAGTCCAGTTTACCTATTTTTTTACTTGTTTGTGCTTCTGTCTCTAAAAAACTATTGCCTTATCTGAGGTTATGAAGATTTACTACTATGTTTTCTTCTAAGAGTTTTTAAAGCTTTAGCTCTTACATTTAGGTCTATGATTCATTTTGAGTTAATATTTCTATATGGTGTGAGATAGAGCCACTTTTCCTTTTTTAAAAATCCTTTCCTATGGTGAAATTTAGCACACATACAGGAAAGTACACAAAATAAAAATGCTACTTCACAATCAGTACCCCTCCCTCCCTCATGAAGTATTTGCTGCCTTTAAGGTAACCCCTTGGTTTGCTTTTCTTTGTTTTACTAACTGCACATGCGTCCCCAACAATATAGTTTCACTTTGCCAATTTTTTTTTCTTTTTTGTGAGGAAGACTAGCCCTGAGCTAATATCTGTTGCCAATCCTCCCCTTTTTTTCTGAGGAAGACTGGCCCTGGGCTGACATCCGTGCCCATCTTCCTCTACTCTATATGGGACACTGCATGGCTTGACAAGAGGTGTGTCTGTCGACACCCAGGATCTGAACCTGCGAACCCTGGGCCTCCAAAGCTGAGCACACAAACTTAACCGCTACGCCACTGGGCCGGCCCCTCACTTTGCCAATTTTTGAAGCTCATATCAATGGAATTGTACCATCTCAGGCTTCTTTTACTCAACATTATTTTTTTTTGAGATTCTTTCAGGTTTTGTAAGTAGCTATAGATCATTCATATTTATTGCTGTATGGTATTACTTTGCATGAACAAACCATGATATTCTATTTTTGATGGTCGTTTGAGTTGTTTACAGTTTGGGGCTTTTATAAATAGTGCTGGTATGAACATTCTTTTTCTTGTCTCTTGGTGCACTGGCATGCAGGTGTATTTGGTATATACCTTGGAGTGGAATTGTTGGACATCTGTATGTTTCACTTTAGTAGAAAATAACAAACTGTTTTCCAAAGTGATTGTATTAGTTTAAGCTCTCACCAGCTGTAAATAAGAGTTCTTGTTCTACACCCTTACCAACATTTTTTATTGTCAATGTGTTTGATTATAGCCATCCTGGAGGGTGTGCAGTGGTATCTCATTGTGTTTTTAATTTGCTTTTCCCTGATGACAAATGCTGTTGAGCACTTTTTCATATGTTTATTGGTCATTTGTGTATTTCTTTGGTGGACTGCCAATTCTAGTCTTTTGCTCATTAAAAAAAAATTGGTTTTCTCTCTTTTTCTTTAATATGTGATTTCTAGGAATTTAAAAATATATTCTGGATGTAAGTCTTTTGTCAGTAATACGTATTGCAAGTATCTTCTTCCAGTCTGTGGCTTATTTTTTCAATCTCTTAATGTTGTCTTTTTGATGAACAGAAATTTGTACTTATAACATAGTCTAACATAATGATCCTGTTTCTTTATGATTAGAGCTTTTATGTCCAGTTTAGGAAGGTTTTTCCTATCCTAAGGTCATAGATATCCTTCTATATTATCTTAGAGATTTTATTATTTGCCTTTTACATTTAGATCTGCAATCCACCTGGATCTTTGTGCATGATGTGGGTACAGGTTAAGCTAATTTTTTAAAATAATGATATCCAATCATCCCAGCACAACTTACTGCAAACACCTTTCTTTCCAAACTGCCCTGAAGTGATGTTGTCAGTCATGTCTTCACTAACCTTTGATCTACCTCTGATTGATCTCTTTGTCTCTCCTTACATTTCTATATAAGTTTGAAAACAGCTTGTGAAGTTTCACTGGGATGGAGGAGAAGTGTTGGAATTTTGACTGAGATTGCACCACATCTATAGATCAGTTTAGGGAGACTTGACAACTTCACAATATTAGTTGTAACAGCCCATGAACATGGTATATTTCTCCATTTTTTTAGATCATCTCTGATTTCTCTCAAAAATGTTTTAAAGCCCTCTGTGTAGAGGTTTTACACATCTTTTATTGAATTTGTTCTTAGATATTAGATATTTGGTAGTTTTTAATTTATTTTAAATGGTATTTAAAATTTTTCTTTTCCAATTCTTTTTGGGTTTTTTTGGTATATGAAAACAATTGAGTTTTGTTGGATATTCACCTTATTTCTAGCTATTTTGAAAAACTTGCTTGTTAATTCTAATTTTTATATATATTAAAACATGTCCTGTGAAAATAATGATATTTTTATATCTTCCTTTCCAAAACCCCCCTTTCCTTTTGAGGGACAAACAGTTTTTATTGAGCTCAGATCAGGAGTCTATGAGTCTTGAGGACCTCTGCTTATTTGTTGGTTTTCTCCCTCATGTTCTTCTTGGCCTGTTTGAGCCACTTCTTCCTGTAGCGAATCTCGGCCTCACCCTTCCTCCTCTTCTCCAGGGTAGCTATCACCACCTGGTACTTCCAGCCAACCTAATAAGTCAGGTGCCTCAGGTGGGCAAACTTATGTGTGGACTTCAGACACAAAAATTTGAGCAGAAATTATCATCTGCTTTTTCTCATCAAACACTTTGAGGTGCTCTTAAGTGGCCTGGCCATGCTTGATCTTGTGGGGCAGCATGCATTGCACAGTCTACCTGAAGATGTGCTTGAGGACCCAAAAGTGGGAAGGGACCACAGGGTGGGTTGGTATCTATCTGCTTTTGGAAGAAGGCCAAGGCCTAGTACTTCCACTTAATTCTGTAGAAATTGCCAGAAATGTTAATGTCCTCACAGTGCATGACCACCACTTTCCAGCCCAGCAGTATCTGCCTAGCCACTCTGGCCTTCCGATGGTGGCCCTGGAGATGGTTGCAGCCATTGAGCACCAGGACCTGCTCCTATGCCAACTTTGGCAGCTGCCTTGGAAAATTAATCCCTGTATTAAAAAAATTTTTTTCTTGTCTTATTGCATTAGCTGGAACCCTAGTGCAGTGGTGAGACTAGACATCCATGTTTCCAATCTTAGGGGAAAAGCTTTCAACATTTTGCCATTACAAAAGATGTTTCCTGTAGGGTCTTTAGAGATACCCTTACCCAAATTAAACAAGTCCCCATCTATTCATAGTTTGCTAAGAAATTTTCTTCATGAATGGTTATAGAATTTTATAACATTCTTTTCCTTGCTCTATTGAAATGATTTAATGATTTTTCTCCTTTATTCTGTTAATATGGTGAATTACATTGGTTGATTTTCATATGTCAGATCATCCAATTTGTTTATGATCTACTATCCTTGCTATATCTTGATGAATTTGTTTTGTTAATATTTGTTTGAGAATTTTTAAAAATCACTTTATTTTTTAGAACAGTTTTAGGTTCACAGCAAAACTGAGAGGAAGGTACAGAGATTTCCCATATACCCCCTGCCTCCATACATGCATAGCCTTGTCCATTATCAACATTCCCCACCAGAGTGGTTCATTTGTTACAATTGGTTAACCCACAGTGACACATTATTATCACCCAGAGTTCATAGTTCACATTAGGGTTCATTCCTGGTGTTGCATATTCTAGGAGTTTGAGCAAATTTATAATGACATGTATCCACCATTACAATATTAGACTATTTTCACTGCCCTAAAAGTCCTCTGTGCTCTCCCTATTCATCATTCTCTCTCTTCTACCCTCTGGCAACCCCTGATCTTTTTACTGTCTCCGTAGTTTTGCCTTTTCCAGAACGTCATATAGTTGGAATCATAGAGTATATAGCCTTTCAGGTTGACTTCTTTCACTTAGTAATATGCATTTAAGGTTCCTCCATGTTTTTTCATGGTTTGTTAGCTCATTTCTTTTTAGTGCTGAATGATATTCCATTGTGTGGATGTGCCACAGTTTATTCATGCCTTCACCTACTGAAGGACATCTTGGTTGCTTCCAAGTTTTGGCAATTATGAATAAAGCTGCTATAAACATTTGTGTGCAGGTTTTTGTATGGTCATAAGTTTTTAAATGCTTTGGGTAAATGGTTCCAAGGAGCATGACTGCTGTGGATCATATGTTAAGAGTATGTTTGGTTTTGTAAGAAATCACCAAACTTCTTCTAAAGTGGCTGCACCATTTTGCATTCCCACCAATGGATGAGACTTCTTGTTGCTCTGCATCCTTGCTAGCACTTGTTGTTGTCAGTGTTTTGGAATTTTAAGCCCCATTGTTTTATTCAATCAATATTCATATACTTATATATTTTCCCTTTTCATTCTTCTTCATCCTTTTATGCCTCTCTGAACTTACACTGGAGAATTATTTTCCTTTTGCCTGAAGAATACCCTTTAGTATGGGTTGACTGCGAAAAATTTCTCACATTTCTTTTTCTTTTTTTTGTGAATGTCTTTATTTTTCTTTCATTCTTGAGGCTGTAGGAATGTGCTTTGCCCACAAGCGGGGAAAGCTTGAAGTGTCAGGGAGTTAACAACCCAAGGGATGGGTCAATCGATAAACAGCTTCAGCTTCTTCCCCACGCAGTGGGGATAACTCTGAGGTGTGTCCAACACAGTCTTTCAGATGGTCCCCAGTGAGACTGAATTCCAGTTGCCCACAGTGGTAAAACACTCATCAGCCCACGTTTTATTGGACTTTCTCCTTTCCTGTCTCATTTCTCCACCCCCACACAGTGCTTCCTGCAATCACTTCCTAAATAAACTATTCATAGCCAAATCTTTGCCTCGAGGTCTGTTTTTAGGGAAACCAAATCTAACACATGACTTATTCCAGGGGTATAGTCCTTCGGGGCTCAACACAAAGTAAGAGGGGTTCATCAGCACTCCCCACTGCAATGGGGGACCTTGGACATCAATCCCCGTTGTCTTAGCCCTGAGCGCTTGTCAGAAGAACTGCTCAGCCTCTTGGCTTCTCCCTTTTTCTGGAATTGGCACTTATTTCAGTGGAAAAAGTGCCTTCAAACACAGGACTCACTCCTTTTGATCTTATTCATCCTTTGGATCCTGGTTTGGTAATTCATCATTATTTTGTTAACTCTCTTGTGCTTTTAAGCAGATTTAAAGAAATATTTTGTCTAACATTTCTAGTTGTTCTCAATGGGAGAAATAGTCCAAATTATTAGAAAAGAGGCCCCTCAGCCTTCTTTTCTAGGCTAGTATTCCACTTTGACTCTTCAGAGAGCTTCTGCTTGAATCCTGCTTAGTGCCATTCCCTATCTGTATTCCCGCCTCCTCTATGCATGCAATGGGCTTGCACAACTCCATGCCTTTATTCTTGTTTTCCTTGTTCAAAGTGTGATCCACCAAAGTTTTGGGGCTCTGGCAGAGGAAAATTCTCCTTAACATGCCAGCCTGGGACAACAAAAAGGTGGCAATGCCAAGATGGTTGTCAGTCAAAGACCAATTGGGCAGATTCAATAGGCTGCCTAGAGGCAGGAGACCAGCAGAGAGAGTCTCAGTTCTAGGAAACTAGGAGTGGGTAAATCGAGTTGGAAGCAGGGTGGAATCACAATGAAAAGATGAAGACAGACAGATTTGGAGGAAAGAGTAATGAAGCAAAGTATGGTATGGTGTGGAGTTTGTTCAGGGGCAAATCTGAAAATGACTAGGTTTAAGCTAGATACTCCATTTGCCCAGAACATTCTTGAAAGCTCAGCTTAAATGACTTTTCTTAATTCTTGTGGCTGGAATCACTTCCTCTAAATCCCATAGCACTCTTACTGCATTTATCATATCACATTTTTCCTATTGGCTTTGAATAGTCTGTTCCTTCTAAATTATTAACTAGATGGCAGCTGTGCTATAGTGGAAAGAAGAATGGAATCAGTTAGACAACCTGGGTTTAAGTCTCAGCTTCAGCACTTACCTAAAGTATTGAGTCTCAGTGTCTTCATCTGCACAATGGGGATGATATTTACCCCTTAGTGTGATTTGAGTATCAAAAGACATAAGTGTATAAAGTGTTACATAGTGAGCACTTGACAAATAAAAACTTCCATTTCCTGAGCCTACTAAGTGTTATGAAGTGCTCCAGGTTCTTGACATATATTATCTTAGGTAGACTTTACCACAACCCTATATAGATCTATTACTAGGGACTATTTTACAAATGAGAAAAAAGACACTTATGATAGGTTAAACAATTTAATCTGGGTCACACAGTAAAGTAGCAGAAACAGGACACAAATCCAGATCTGTCTGACTCTAAAACTAGCAGTGTCCATTGATCTACCCTGTTTCCCCATGGCTGGCATGGACTTCTCATAAACACTGGCCTTCAAGGTTTAGTTTAGACTAAATAGTGATTTCAAATCACTATTTAGTCTAAACTAATCTGGGCCAATTTTGGAGCTGTGACCTACAAAAGTGTTCTGTTATCTGTCTCAAGAGGTACCTACTCTATCCTGATTTATAAATAAATTTTCATACATTTTGCTCAAAAGGACTTCCTAAGCAAAAGTGTGTGTGTATATAATGCATTAACAGAAGAAAAGTGATATTTAACGTGAAGAACATTTCACAGGACCCCTGATTTAACGAACATCCACACAGGCTGGAGAAGAGGCTTTATGTTTTCGCTTTTTTTCTTGAAAGAAGTAACTGATTTTTTGAAGGGGCCATAGAAGCCTTTGAGAAGAAAGCTATGAGCTGGTTCCATAGAAAAAGGCAAATACAGCCATTCAAGAATTTGCCGTTACCATCCCACTGATCTTAAGTGGAAGAACGCCTTCGTAAAACGGAATCATCTTTCATTTGAAAGTAGTAAAAAATCATGAATCATTAATATCAGGATATCGGTGGAAATTTCCACATTTTGTCTTTGTGCCGGTATGTGATGGTAGTGGTGTTGGAGAAATTAGGGAGCTAGGGTGATAAAGAAGTTGCTGCAAAGTCAGCTCTATGATCCTACGATAGGACTTTCTGGAAAGGTCCTTATATAACTATTTTATTTCTCCAATAAAAAGCTGTGTATTTCTTGCCCCTTCACCGATTTTACACGGCCACTTTAAATATAACTGCGGATAAAGGACGAGAAACAATAACAAAAAACCCCCTAAGCGTCCGCAAAATAATTAGGGCTGCCTCAGGGAAATCAGAGGGAGAGGACGCAGGAGCCCCTCTCGCTTCCCAGCTCTCCCGGGACGCACTCTCAGCCTCCTTCCCAACTCCCTCCCCGCCGGCGGGCTCACCCGTGCGCCTCCTCCTTCCTTAACACGTGCTCTCCGGAACACTCACTCGGGAGATGTCCCACCCCCCCCCGGGGGGCTGGGCTCGGGGGCCGAACGGACCAATCCGCACGCGCCTTACAGCGTCGTGGCCCGACAACGTTGAGCCGCCCAATCGAAAGGGCCTTACCGCCCGTTTCCCGGAGCCCCGCCCCCTCGCAGCCGAGCCCCCGCCCGCCGGTCTCCTCCCTCCTCCTCCTCCTCCTCCTCCCGTTCGCCCCTCCCCCGCCGCTCGGGAGCGGAGCCTGCGAGACGGAGAAACTGGGGCAGAAGTGAAGATGGCGGCGGCGGTGCTGGCGGCGGCGGCGGCTTCTCGCCAGTGACGCGCGGTGCGGGCTCATCTCCCTCCCCACCTCTCTAGTCCGGACCCCGTCCGCCGCCGGGACCACACCGTCCCCGCAGCCCGCCCCTCTCCGGCCTCCCAGTCGCCCCCTCTCCCGACGCCCGGCTGCCGCTGGCGGCGGCGCGCCCCGGGTCCCGGCCGCCGGCCTTGCACTCCTGCGCGCTGTCGCCGGGGGAGCGGGTGGCGTGTTGATCCGCCCTCCCGCCCGCCCCGCCGGATCGCGGGGCCGCGGACACACGCCCGGCAGAGAGGTGGCGGCGGCCCCTGCGCATTTGCTTCCCTCCATTTGGGGACTGGGAGGCGGCGGCGGCGGCGGCTGTGGGTTTTGGGGAGGGGAAGGGGGTTCGGGGGGGCGGGCGAGAGCGGGAGGGGGCCGTCCTCGGGAGGAGGACGAGAAGGAAGCACCATGACGTCCATCCATTTCGTGGTTCACCCGCTGCCGGGCACCGAGGACCAGCTCAATGACAGGTAATAGGGCCGGCGGGCGGGCGGGCGGGCGGGGGGAGGGGCGCCTCCCCGCCCTCCCCTCCCCCACGGGGCCGCGCCGGGGCAGGCGCCCGTGTTTACGCGCCGGCCGGCCGGCGGGGGTCCACACTGCCCCCGGCTAGGCCCCTTCCGGGGCAAACTTCTGGTCCCGGGGGCCCGGGGCCGCGGGGGGAGCGCGGTGTAGACGAGAAAGCGTGCTGCAGCCTCCCCCCTGGTGCCCCTCCGGGGAGCCGCGTTGAACTCCGCGGAGATGGGGGGGGATCCGGCTCCCGGGGGGGCGGGCTGTAATTACCGCCCGGCCCAGGCCCTAGGAATCCATATTAGTCAAAGTTGAATTGAGACAGACAATGCGGATGGGGGATGGTGGAGGTAAAAAGAGAGGGAAGACGAGAAGCGGGGCGAGGGGCCCCGGGGTAGGCTGGGCTCGCCCGGGCCCCCGGGAGCTGTGTCCGGTCGGGTGGTCTGGACCAGCCAAGCCTAGAGATCCCGGGGGAGCGGGGGGGCTGATTCCCGGCAGATCGCGGTGGGGGCGGGGGAGGAGGAAGCGCCATGATTATTGTTATTATTATTAAATTTGAGCCCCTGCAGTGAGGTTTACCAGCCTGGGGAGGGGTTGAATTCAGGCGGGGGTGGGGAAGTGGATTAGATTCCCTTTGCTCTTCTCCCGAATCGGTGCTGGCAGCTCCTGCTCCCAGCCCCTGTGGTGCGAGCTTTTTTGTTTCCTTTTTTATTCTAATGATAGTGTTTTCCTGAGTTATAATTTGACAGCTGAAAACCGTGCGTAGAGTCAAAGGAAAACTCTTACGTTTGCGGTTCGCAATGCTGCCTTTCTTAACGCGCTGTAAATTTCTGGGATGGGTTTTGCTATGGGCGGAGGAGGAATTAAGACTTTTTTTTGTCTTTCATAAGAAGGCTGTTTTGGCCGTGGATTTCTCCCCTTCCCTCCTCCACCGTTCCCTGCCAGTTTAGGATATTGAATTGCAGGGCCGCATGCTCTCAGGGAACTGAGATAAAGCAGGAAAAGTTCCTTCACTGTGGCAAAACAGAGACTCCGAGGAGGTTAAGGGAGGCCTCCATTAAAGCAAGTCTTAGAATCTAGGACTCAGATCTAATGATGGGCTAAATGTTTATAGGGTCAGAAAGTGGGGGCATTTTAAGCCTCCCTCTCCCCCAATACTTTCGCTGCTATTTCTTTTGAGTTTAGAAGGCCATCTGGACCCAAGTTCAGAAGTTAGATATAATTTTTGCTAAGTGACCGGGTGCATGGCACCCTGTTTGTCATGCGCTTCCCGGAGGGAGGAAGAGGGCTAACTTGCTGCTGAGATACTGGCCTCTGTCTCCGAGTATCTAACCGCCTCAGGTGGGGCCGACAGCTTTTCAATCCGAAAGCTGGCGGCTTGGTTTCTGGCACTGGGTTCGGATTTGTCTAATCTTTGCTGCAGCCATATTGTATTGAACGTGTTCTTGAAACTTTTGGAATGCTTTCTGAAAGTATTAACCATTTGGAGTTGTCACATAGTTCCTTTAAATACTGAAATACCTTTTAAGTCATTTATTTTAACATTTTTTCATGTGATTCTTGCTGATTTTATTTCGTTAGAGATCTTTTTGAAGACTTTAACGTAGGATTTTTTGTAAATTTTAGAACCGGGCTAGTAGTGAGGATAGCTCTCCTGGCATTCGTAGAACCGAGTTGGTAGTGCTTGTAGTGTAACTTGTCTGGTAACTGAGAAAACTGCACAGGGAGGAGAGAAGTAGGGCATGTTTTCTATATTAGTCCTAACTTTATACACCAAGAATCCTGACTAGCTTACTAAATTGAATATGCATGCCAGAACCTATTTTGCAGTTGTGTTGGGCACTTGGATTCATTTTGAGCTTGCCTTTGGTTTAAGCTAGTCTGAGAAATTTACAAGCAATGTATCTTTTTTTGAGCTACCTTTTCTTTTTTTCACTCCTAGTGTAAACAAGTTATCAGCTTTGTTTTTGATTTTTGTAGTGTCAGTATACAATATTAAGACTATTTAGATCATCTTGAGTTTTCATTTCATGAAATAAAAGACAAGTGGATTTGATTTAGATCATAAAATGTGTGCCTCAAAGTGGCAGATATTTGAAAAAATAGGAAAGGGCTCTAGGTAAAATTTTTGAGCTGTACGGTTGTGTCTAGTGCCTGTAAAAATGGCTGGTCTGTTGACATGAAGGCAGCGTCTGAGACAACCATACACCTGAGTTTTGAAGTAGTTGGCTTGTGGCAGAGCTGTTCTAAGGAAAGATCCTCTTTGCATACCTAGTTTGAAAGTAAGAGGGTCAACTGATGTTGTGTTGCTTGAGAAAAATCAGTTTCTAAAAGAGATTGATTTTCTGGAAACTTTTAACTAACTAGAACAAGAAACCCAGAATATTTTTGTCTTCAGATAAAAATTTTACCAAGGTTTAGTAAGTTTTGGTAATAGAAAAGAGTGTGCCACTGTAGTTTGATTTTTATATGAAAAATGTATCTATGATTGTCACAAATGACATGATAAATGATAGTTTTGGATGAAAATGGCTATAAGTAGGTAGACTTTATTCTGTGCCCGAAAAGCAGTAAGATTGGACAGGCAGTATGGTATTGCAAATAAATTGCTCAGTTAAAACTTAGAGCCTCAAAACGTCAGTATTTTCTTCTACAATTAAGTTTTCTTTTTTTAAATAGCCACATCCTGTTAAAAGTCAAATATTTTGTTCAGTGAAATAGTGTGATGTCTCAAACATGTAAAATGCACTCAGCATTAAAAAAAAAAGTACCTGATTTTTTCTCTTACTTTGTTTTCATACTTTCTAATTCTCCATAGTCTCTGTATATTGCATTAGAATCTTCAGTTATTGGCCCTGGGAGACCAAATAATGAATACAGTTGATGAATATAGGTGGGGATGGCTAGAGCAGAGGGGGGGAATTCAGAGAGCCTAGGATGTTGGTTATGGCTTCCTGGAGTGACTACAAGGTCCCTGGTGCAGTGACTGGCCCTCAGCAAATATTCATTGTGTTGAATTGAAACCATTCAGTGCTCAGATACTTTTGTGACATTTTGATTTTCTTTCTGGTGAATTTCTTCAGTTAGTGCTATGTTCCTGCTTAAAACATTGTCTCAGAGAAATAACAAAAAGGATTCCATGAACATGGTTCTGCATGTTGAGGTTGAGGGGAGAGCTGGAAGTGCCCGCTCACCAAGACCTCGAAGACCTCGAAAATGCCAAAGAAGTCATGTAGACCAATCTTTTCACTAATGAGTTGCAGAAACAGGCACAGAGATTTATGGAATTTATCCAGAGGTACACAGTGAGCTACTGACAGGTGAGGTCCACATGATGCGTCTTCAGACTTTTTCAAGTCCAGGGCTCTCGCCACTCTTCCACATGGCCTGTGTTCAGGGATGTGTCTGCTTTCTGAGGCATCCCGGCCTTGGAGCAGCTGCCGGCCGGGACTCCAAGTTGAGTCAGGCCTTTTGTCAGGGGCTGACCCTCTTAACCCTTTCCTGGTACTAGGTTAGGAGAGGCCTTTTTAGAGTGATGTGGGTATGGCATGACTTGTCCCTGTCCTGAATTACTCCTTGGGATGCAGATTGGTTACAATGCAAACCATTTCTCATCGTTTGTCTACGTGTGGAATTTGCCTTTGAGCTTTTTGGCATTGTAATGTGTTGTGCAGTCAAACAGTCTTGGTTGAGATTGTCATGTCAAAAGGGTTTTTCTCTAAGGAGCTTCCCTTTTAGGTGCTGTAAGGCTACAGGGTAAGAGGGTATAGGCGGGAGTTTGAAATTGGAATTTCTAAATCTGGCTTTGTCTCAGCCCTGCTACTTATTAACTATGTTATGGTAGGCGAGTCATTTAACCACTTAGAACCTCACTCCCTGTCTCTCCTCCTCCCCACCCCTACACACCTCAATCTACATCAGGCAGAGTACCCACGTCAAGGTGGGTGCGGAACTGTTGAGATAGTGGGTGGGAAAACACAAATACTGTAATGTAGGTTCCGTGGAAAATATTATGAAGAGAAGGTTACTTTTAACTACTTTTATGTGTTTATGGTTTCCAAATAGAAAAGCAGGAACTCAAAGAAATTGCCCTAGAATATCCTTAGCATTGAGTGCAGAATCCAGACTCTTAGTCTTAGATCAGTGGTTCTCAGCTGGGTGGGGTTTTGCCCCCCAGGGGATATTTGGCAGTGTTTGGAGATGTTTTAGCTGGGGCATTGTAACTGGCCTCTAGTGGGCAGGGGCCAGAGATGCTGCTAAACATCCTCCAATGCACAGGACAGCCCCCCCACAACAAAGTATTATCCATTCCGAAATGTCAGTTGTGCTGAGGTTGAGAAACTGTCCTAGGTCTTGAATGCATAGATATAGATGTAAAACTAAATGGAAGTGATTTTTATGAAGAAAAATTCTAGCAATAAAAATTGTTAGTCTCAAAACGTGACTATTTACATTGAAATTAGTTAAAATGAAATGAAATTAATAAGTCGGTACCTTAGTGACACTTCAAGTGCTCTGTTGCCACATGTAGCTAGTGGCCACCATATTGGACAGTGCAGATGTAGAACAGTGCTGTCATCACTGACAGTGTTGGCATAGAAAGTGCTTTTTTTTGCACAAAGCATGGCATTTAGTAAGTGGTCCTTGTTTTTATTAGAAACCGTTGGGTTTTAAAGACTCAGGTATACACTCACTCTCTCAGTAGGAGCCAGAAAATATGACAGGGATTACATGGAGCTGAACAAAGGTTGTGGTGGGTAGAAGTTATAATAGTTGAAAGCTGCCTAAAATTTCAGTGTGCTGCACCAAAAACACAAGTATTAGTCTGTGTGGGATAGAGCATCGCATCGCCAAACCAGCGAGAAATCTCACTATTTGATTATTGAGGTTGTTACCTAGAAACCATAACACTAGAGCGACTGTCCTGGGGAAGTACAGGTGAGCTTAACTAAAATGATGAAATGAAGTTGATTAAGGAAAGTAAGGTTAAAGACAGGGTGTGAAGTAGCCAAAGGAAAAATTGAAAATCAAATCAAACAAGGGCAGATCAATTTTATAAACCAAGAAATCAGTGACTAAATTGTAGGCTTAGGAGTAAACAGCACTTGTGAAGGAAATGACATGGTACACGGGAGTACAACTAGGAATAATGGGATGAATTTAAGAAAGGTCGGGATAGTCTCTAAAGGAGAGTTTAATCACTGAAGGCTGTGTCAAATTACACTTGAGTAGATCTTAGGGGGTGTGTTGAGAGGAGCAATTTTATGTTGCAGGAGGATCTACTTAGGTCTTCTTTCTCCCGTTTTTATCATGCATACTTCTAATTCAGAAAACAAACTCCAATTATAGTCTGTTTTTCTGTCATTTTGACGCCTTAGCTTTCTGAGCAAACGAAAACAGTCTCCTCTCCTGGCTCACTGTGATTATGAATTGTTGATTTGTTTTTATAATTGAGTTTTTTTTTTTTTTGTGAGGAAGACCAGCCCTGAGCTAACATCCGTCCAATCCTCCTCTTTTTGCTGAGGAAGACTGGCCCTGAGCTAACATCGTGCCCATCTTCCTCTACTTTATATGGGACGCCGCCACGGCATGGCTGACAGGCAGTGCGTCGGCGGGCGCCCGGGATCCTAACCTGCGAACCCCGGGCTGCCAAGCGCAGACTAAACCGCTGCGCCACCGGGCGGCCCCTATAATTGAGTTTTAAATTTTACTCTGAAAATTACTTTTAAGCTTTTTGTTATGGAAAATTTCAAGTATATACAAAAGTAGGGAATGGTATAATGAACACCCGTGTACAACCGTTATCACCCAATCTCAACATATCAACTCATGGCCAGTCTGGTTTCAAGCCTCTTCCCTACTGATTCCCTTCCGTCAGATAATTGATATACCTCAGTATATATCTCAAAGATGAAGACTTTAAAAAAACACACACCTACAGAAATCCTTAATATCAAGATTCAGTCTGTTTAGAAATCCTGTTGTCAAATAAATGCTTATTTTTGATTGACAGTTTTGACAATTTTACATGATAAAACTAATTGGGTTCTAACATGTTACAAAACTTGACATTCTTAAGAAAAAGTGAAAACTTGTTTGGATTGTAGCCTTAGAAGGAGGGGCAAGCATCCCACTGGAATCTTAAGGTTCTTTAAAGCCTGGTGCTGTCACTTAGCCCCCCTGTGTGATAGCACTTTATCAGCAGTCACTCATAATGGTTATATAATGATAGTAAGAGGGGGTTCTTGAAGTTAAGTGATTTTCTGTGGGGCACACTGAGGAATAAGATTAAGTCATGAAAAGTTTGTAACATTCTTCTAAGTTAATACATAGAGGTGAGACAGTAAATTGAATGTGGTTATTAGAAATTATTGTTTAATGAGATTGTACTTCATATTACTTTCTTGATAGAGTTAGTATAGTGGTAATAAACCCCTTCAAAATGAGAAATACGGTAAATTCTTAGATCACTGTGCTTTGTGACATTCTCATTTTTGTCGGGATATTAAATAAAGTGTTAAAAATTGATGTTATTTCACATGTAAATAAAGACACAATTTATCTTACCTACATAGCAAAAGTAGTGTTATTTGTTCAGTTTCTGATGGTATTCACCTTAATAAATGTTTTCAACTTTCTCTACTCTTATTTATTTTGTAAATCAGCTTTATTGAAGTATAATTTACATACAATAAAACTCACCCATTTAAAGTGTACAGTTTGATGAGTTTTGACATGTATACAGCTGTGTAACCACCACCACAATCAAGGTATAGAACATTGTCATCGTCTCAGAAAGTTCCTTGGTGCCCCTTTGCATTCTCAGTCCCTTCCCCCTTTCCCCTGCCCCTGAAAACCACTGTTCTACTTTCTCTCACTGTAATTTTGCCTTTTTTAGATCATCATAAAAATAGAATTGTGTGTCTGTTTTTTACTTAGTTACTTAGTTTCTCTTTTGTATTAATGGCAGTATTTCATGGTTTGGATATACTAGAATTTTTAAATCTATTTTCTAGCTGATGTAAATTGGGGTTGTTTTTGGGTTCTGGCTATTCCCTAGTCTTTATTTTTTAAAATTCCTTGTTATAAAAAAACATTCTTATAGGTCTGGAAAGTACAGAAGATCAATTTTAAAAGTCTTAACAATAGTGCCACCACTGTTAACATTTTGGTGACTTTCTAGTCTTTTTTTTCCCTATATGTGGAATTTTTAAATTGTTTTTATGTAGTTGTGATCATCCTAGGTATAATTTTATATATTTCAAATTTTTCTTGACTTTAATATGTTATAATATTTTTTATAGGAAAAAGCCACTCATAATAAAAAAATTTATATTTTTCTTGATAGCCAATTTATGTGTTACTTAAAAATACATATATTAGTATATATAAAGAGATTATATTTTAGACTTTCATTAGTAATAGTGGTATTCTAGATTGCTAGTTATAAAGATTATGACAGTGTCCAGTCTAGGAAGCGCTGTGAATTGAATGAATCAATAGATAGATTTTTATTTCCTTTCCCATCAGCTCAGGCCCCATTTTTGTAGTAGAGAAGAAGAAGTTTTGAGAACCTACCATTTCAAGAAATTGGCTCTGGTCCAGCATGAATCTCCTCTTCCAGAATTCAGGCCACGGGATGTTCCAGGTCTCTTTACATGAACTTGAATACCAGGTCTTCCTCACAGACAGTATGAAATTCCAGAGATGGCCTTTGCGTGAGTGGCTCCAAGATCCATCCTTAGGGGCACAGTGGAGATTCGTCTGAGTGTTTTTCTATGACAGCCCTCTTGCTGTGATGTGAGAAGTGGAGGATGATGGCTTTTGTAAGCCTTAAGAAAGAGCCAAATTTGAGATTAGGAAGTTAATTTGATTAAGAAAGTCAAAAAAGCAGAGACAATATGGTAGGGTTATTTTAATGTCTATATAATGAAAACAGGGTTTTATATGAAAGGCTTTTGGGGGAGGGGCTTTGGGTTTGTGCAGTTTATTGTCTATTTTCTTATGTTGTAGGAGTGGCTTTCTTTCCTGTCCAAAGTAATTTGAGCCAGTCTAGTTATTGCTCTGTGTCATCTGCATATAGAAAGGCTACTTTGTTAAGAAAGCACCAGTCAAGTGATTTAAGTTGCATGCAAATCTAGTTTAAATACTCATTCTCTGAGTATGCTTATGTTTCTAGTGATGTTTAAAGTTAATTCTTCATCTCCTGGAAATCCTTTGATGTTTTTCCTAAGTGATTGTGTTTTTCTGCCTCTCAGGTGTTCTGATTATTATATATAGATGAGAATACTGCGGGAGAAGGAGTACTTCAGTGCTGTGGACAGTGTGACCTCTTGTTTCTGTGGTGGTTCTTTGGGGAGGTATAGGAACTACTTTTCCTTTGCCTCCTGCAGTTGCCAGCAGGGATGAATGGAAATTGCTGTCACATGTTCCTCTTGATTCCCTGTTAGGTTTCTGTCACTGCTGAGGAGATGCAGAACCAGGAATGAGTGTCTTCTGGAGGGGAGGTTGGCAGCCCATAGACTGCAGGTCAGAGCTGACATGTGGGCTGATTTTGTTGGCAGCTGCTCATTTTTCTCCTACTTCTGAGAGCTGAGAGCTACTGAAAAATACATACAACACCTGCATCCAGAAACAGGAATCAGTATGTGGTTAGCAGCCATCCCATACCATCCTAGAGCATTTTTGGTTCGCAAATCTCTCTTGAGTGGCAGGGACTCTAGGGCAGTTGGTCTTTTGCTTTTCTACTCCAGGGCCTCTTGACTCCTTAGAAAACTCTTTGTGAATATAAAAAGCTTTTTCACTTGACATGAAGATTCAGTCATTCTTTGGTGAATTAGGACATTCTTTTTTTTTATCGAGGTAACATTGGTTTATAACATTATATAAATTTCAGTTATACATCATTATATTTTGATTTCTTTGTAGACTACATTGTGTTCACCACCCAAAGACTGATGACCGTCCGTCACTTTACAAATGTGCCCCACCGCCCCTTTTGCCCTCCTCCCTCCCCTCTGATAACCACCAATCTATTCTCTGTGTCTGTGTGTGTTTGTTGTTGTTGCTTTTATCTTCTACTTATGATTGAAATCATATGGTATTTGACTTTCTCCTTTCTCCATCTGACTTCCCTCAAGGGCCATCCATGTTGCTGCATAGGACATTTTTGAGGGGTGATAGCATTTGGGGCACGGTATGTTTAAACCATTTTTTTTAAATAGAAAGTTTTCCTGACAATAATGTTGAAGTTTTGTAAGAGTAATATAACGTAACCAAATTGTAGTAAAATCATTTATTGTGGTGGCTTTTCCTGATTAAGAGGTTCTTTGATTTAAAGCAGTGTTTCTCATAGTGTCCAAATAGACCACCTTCAGCACAGAAGCTTGAGGATCACTGTATAAAAGGTTCTTACCCACATTTTTTTGTCTTAGAATTGATTGATGGCAGCAAGTAGGGCCAAGCTTGCCAATTCCTCACTGCCTGCAGCCATCCTTTCCCCCTTAGACTACAGGTTCTGTAATTGTCTGTTTGAGAATAGGGTATTTTCCTCTTCCTTGAAGCTAGAGTAATTTGTCTTTGTTTGCTTTTTTGTTTTACAAATGAAATTTCTAAAATTCAGGTTAAGTTACATAAATATTAGGTCCTCCCTCAAACTGTAAGACACTGAGTGGAGAGCTTTTTAGAAACACATATTAGTGCTCAGAGGGTTACAGTCTAGTTGGGGGCATGAAGCTGATCCACAGAGCAGGAGCAGACTATGACAGACGGGTGGAAGAGTAGTCGAGTTTGGCCTGGGTAAATATTTGCCATGCTGTTGCCTGCATAGAGTTTGAGAACAGTGTTAGATTAGTTTTCCTTGTTCAGTAAATGTTTATGTGCTTCTCAAACACCGTGCTAGGTCAGGGGTGGCTGCTGTGTTTCACTTGCCGCACCAGCCCTTCCTGGAACTTTGGGTTGAGAAGTGGTTGGAACTTTTTATGGCCTATTGGGAGTTTGGAGAAGAGTGAGTTGATAGATTAGTGGGCCCAGGGAGTGGCATCAGGAAGGTGTGCCACGTATTTTTTTTTTTTGTGAGGAAGACCAGCCCTGAGCTAACATCCGTTGCCAGTCCTCCTCTTTTTGCTGAGGAAGACTGGCCCCGGGCTAACATCCGTGCCCATCTTCCTCTACTTTATATGGGATGCCGCCACAGCATGGCTGACAGGCAGTGCGTCAGTCCATGCCCGGGATCCGAACCCGTGAACCCCGGGCTGCCAAGCACGAACTAAACCGCTGCGCCACCGGGTCGGCCCACCACGTATTTTTTTAACTTTACTTTGAAATAATTATAGACTCACAAGAAGTTACAGAAATAGTGCAGAGAGGTCCTATGTGCTCATAACCCAGCTTCTTCCAGTGGTAACATCTTGATTGTGCCAAGTATTTTTGACATCATTGTCAAAGTACTGGAGATGGAAAGGAGCATTTCCCCCATATGCCGTTTCAAAAATTTCTCTGTTAAGATGACATGGATTAGAAGACACAAATTTAAAGAAAACTTGGTATTCTTAGATTATTTTGAATTGATGAGATATATACTAGGCAGTGATTAAGTCTTTAGTCAGTCTATCTTTGATATGGTGGTGAATAGAATATAAATAGGAGGAAGTTGGTGGTTGGGGATTTGTGTGTATGTGTGTGTGTGTCTGACACTAACTGGCCATGTGACCATGAATACATGATATAACTCTCGTTTGTAAAATGAGAGACTTGGGCCAGATCATTTAGGTTTTTCCCTCTCCAATTTCTGTGCTCTTAGGATTGTGGTAGGGAAAAGGGTTTTTGTATTGTAAAATGGCTGAGGGAGAAAGAACTGTGAGTGTAGGTTGTCTGTGATTTCTTTTACTTAAATTTTGTTGATGAATGGAAAAAATGAACAAGGAAAGTGGGAAAATAAATTTTATTCTTTTACTAAATTCAGTGAGTATTTTGCCAGCTTTATCACGTACATCGGGATACAAAGATGATGGCCTCTGCCCTCATGGATCTTTCAATTTAATGAGGAGACAGACATGTAAATAGAGAATTAAGTGCTGATAGATATTATAAATGACAGGGAAGAAGGATCTGATGTTTAAACCTGGTGCTTACGAAGGGCTTTGAAGACAGGGTTGCAGGGTGTTCTCTTGAGCCTAAGGAATTTGGATTTATAGGCATTGAAGATACTGTTAGCAACCAGGGGTTCATCACAGGTCCCTGTATTTGATATTGATAATGAGAGTTTTAATAGTAGTCCAGAACTCTTGTGCTGTATGAGGACAGTTTACATATAGACAGTGATTTTTTTTGTTCCTTTACTTTTTGTTTGCAAAAGATACTGTCTAGGAGTAAGAAGACAAGAAGATAATGGCCCATCAGGATGTGAAGACAGGTGGCTTCATCCTAATGCTTTGACTCAGTGCTGGAAGAGACTATATTGGGAGTTGGCAAGGAAGGGAGAGGGAGCACTTGAAGAGCTTCTGTGAGGAGTCTGTTCTCCTTTCTGTGCACTCGTTGTGCACAGGCTGGGGTTGACCCTGCGGCCACCTTGAATGCTCCAGGAGAGTGATGACGTAGCACAGAGACACATAAATGAGACCAGGTGTCCTCTGACTCTTTCATTTTTATTGTCTTTGTTTAAAATACTTAATTTCATATAATGCATTGCCAGTAAATATTTCAAGATTATTTATGGTTATAGATAGTCATGTGATAGAATTGTTAATGGATATAGCATTTCCTGTCAGATTTAGTCTTCTAAGACCTCAAGATGAGATGAAATAGTCTGCTTTAATCCTTTAAGTTTTGTAATAAATTTTTATCTTCAGAAGGCTTTATGATACTGACATTCATTATAAGTATTACAATTATTACAGAATTTGGGAGTGTTACTGTGTGTCTGAAAGATTTTGTGTCCCATAGCCAGGTCCTGATGGGGAGAGAGCTCTGAGAACTGGAAAGACACTAGATTTGGATTTAGGAGATTGATCCTTCTACTCCCCAGTTGTGTAATCGTGGGCAAGTCACTCCCTGCAGTGAGTCTTAGTTTAGTCATTGGTAAGACGAAGGAGTGTATTTGATATCTGAAAGTTCATTTCAGCTTTGAATCTCTGTGACTCTAGGCCTCTAGATACTGTTTCATGAGTTGTATTTGATGTATGTTGGTCAGCTTTGCCATTTTAAGATTTGATTTTTATTTCCTGCCTCAGACCTGCTCTTCTGCCCTTTTGTACTCATTCTAGTGGGTATTCAGAAGCAGTGGACATTCTAAACTGTTATCACCTTGTTGGTTTAACTGGAGGGGAGCTCTTAAAAACCAGTCCAACTCTTCTGTGTTGGTTTTTTTTGTTTTTTAATTTTAAACTGCTAGGGCTGATGTATTTAATTTGACATGAATTTAGTACAACTATATTATCTTTTTTTTATGCTTTCCATATAAATTTAATGAGGGAAGGTTCCGTGTAGGAAAAGCCTATTTGAAATAATGTGTGATAAAGCCAAGCACAATGATAGCATGTCACCTCCTCGGGTTGGGAGTGTTTGCTCACCTCTGATTTCCAGTGGGTTGAGAATGACTGTTCTCTTCTGGAAGGCTGTTTAGGAGGTCCTAGTGGTGCCAGGTGCTCAGTGGAAATTTATCTTCTGTTTTCCAGGATACCTATTATCATTCTGCATGTTAGGCTGTAATAATTGATGTTACCTTTTGACTTGAGTAGACTGAAAGTTTACTGGACTTCTACTCCTGAGTAGAAAGTCATTTTTGAGATGTTCAAAATTTTACACCAAGGGGGATTTGAGGATTTTCATATTTTACAGCTGAGGAAATTGAGGGCTGAAGTGCCCAGATGACTAGTTAAGTGGCGAAGACTAGACTCTGCAGTAACTCAGCTTTATTGCTTTTCCTTTTCTTTTTGGAAGGGGCATGCGAAGGTACTTGTTTTTATGATACACTCATATGTTAATATATGTATAAATGCAGTTAAATACTAATACGTACACATATACTGTATGTGTGTATATGGTATGCTGTTAAAATAGTATCTCATCATTCAATTCAGCAAATTTGGGGGGCTTCTGCCACGTGTCAATAGTCTTAGGTGTATGGTGGCAGAGCTTCATGTATGGGAAAGACAGGCCATCACAGGGCAGTATGATGAGTGCAGTGAAAGAGGAAGTTCATGATTGTTTACCAGAGGCACATAGCCCAGTCTTGTGAAGAAGGAAAGCTTACTGGAAGAAGAGATGTCTACAGTACCCCCTCCCCGCTTATCTGCGGGGATAAGTTCCAAGACCCCCCAGTGGATGCCTAAAACTTCGACGTACCAAACTCTAGATATGCTGTGTTTTTTCCTGTACATATGTACTTGTGATAAAGTTTAATTTATAAATTAGGTGCAGTAAGAAATTAACAACAATAACTAATAATCAAATAGAACAGTTATAACAATATACTAGAGTAAAAGTTAGCGTAGAACTTAGCAACCTCAGCATGTTGTTTTTTTCTTCTTAAATCGAGAGCTTTCATCTTTTCACTTAAAGGAAGCACCTTATGGCTTCTCTTTGGCATCCAAACTGCCGGCATCACTAGTATTGCACTTTGAAGACATTATTAAGTAAATAAGGGTGACTTGAACACAAGCGCTGCAATACCATGACAGTCGATCTGATAAGGAGAGGGCTACAAGGTGACTGATGGGGTAGTAGATACAGAGTGGATACACTGGGCAAAGGGATGATTCATGTCCTGGGTGCGACAGAGCAGGAGGGCACGAGATTTCATCATGCTACTCAGAATGGTCTGCAGTTTAAAACTTATGAATTGTTTATTTCTGGAATTTTCCATTTAATATTTTTGGACTGGGGTTGATCACAGTTAACTGAAATTGCAAATAAGGGAGGACTACTGTAAAAGGAGGATCAGGATTCTGAATAGGAGGTAGGCTGAGGGGCTGGTTGGGGAGCTTTGTGATGCAGGGCAGGGCGTTGAGGACTGGAAGAGCTTTCTAGGCAGAAGGAACAGCATGTGTGAAGACCCTAACTAAGGTGAGAGAGTGCAGTACATTTGAGGAATTAAAAGAAGCCCAGAGTGCTTGTAGTAACAAGTACATAGGGTTTCAAATCAATTGAATAGATTTCTTGTAGAAAAGGATACCCTGTGAACTATCTTCAGTAATGAGTTTGGTATTATCATGATAAAATAAATTTGATGTGCTGGGTCATATATTGGCTATGACTGGTTAATTTAGTGTGTTAGACTTAAAGTAACTGAGCCAGTGCAGTAAGGGGTGTGAATTCCGTCTCAGTTTAGGCCAATTGCTTGATTTCATGGCTACAAATAGTATCCTTCACCTCTGTCCAGCCAAGTTATTGGTGTTTGCTGTTGTTAATGAGGATGAACAAGCTTGGATGCATGGTTCAGTTCAAATGCCTCATTGCTGTTTGGAAAACACTGTAAATCCTGTGATGAGCCAGTAGTATTAATGAGATGAATAAAAGATGGAGCATTTGTCTATCTAAGAGATAAAACAGTCTGTGGTCTTAACCACGTAAAGCCAAAAGTCTCATAAGTGATGAAAGAAAATGACAGTGAACTTGTTTCTGGGTTATGGACAATTAGTTTTGATGTCACCTACTATGTTTCAGTATTTTAATATCCTTCTATATGAATATGTTATTATTTTAATAATAAAAAAGAATAAATCCCTAGGAAAGTATTTTAGTTATCTAAAACAGGAACGTGAAAAGCATTGAGAAAGAGCATTGAGTAAAGAATACTGATTTAATTTCATTAAAATTTTTTTTCTCTAGAAACTTCTTACAGGAAATATAATTCTTTGTGTAAAACTAATTGAGGATGATTCTGTAAATAGATTTATTATTTTTAAAAATTTATTTTGAGCTTTGATATTGAACACAGCCCGTTAGGATCAGATACATGGGCTTAATTTCTGACTTGAGCTTACAGAATATTTGTTCACAGCCCTGACTGAAAGAAATGGTGTGTAATGAAAGCCTTTCGGATTTTGGACAAGAGTTTACCATTTCCGTTTTACATTCAGAGTTCACCCAGGGAAAAGACAGCTTGTAAAAAGAATTGTGTTAAAATTGAAGCACTTCTTTTTTTAGTAAGTTGACCAGAATTTTCATAACTTAAATATAAATGAATGTTCCCAGAAAGCCATAATTTGACTTAAAGTTTCATTCATTTATTCATTGTTAGTCAGCAAATATTTATTGAAGGCTTGTTTTGGGCCGAACACTTGGGCTACATCAGTGAACAGAAGAGGCAAAAATCCCTGCCCTGGTGGAGCTTACATTCTAATGATGTGCTTTTTGTTTGTTAGTAATTATGAACCACTTCTTTTGAAAAGTGTGGCTTTTAATTTCCATATGTTACATCTATTTAAAATGTGTTCTTATTAAAAATTGTAACGAGGGGGCCGCCTGGTGGTGCAGTGGTTTAGTTCTCGCTTGGCAGCCCGGGGTTCGCGGGTTCGGATCCCGGCGCCCGCCGATGCGCTGCTCGTCAGCCACGCCGTGGCGGCGTCCCATATACAGTAGAGGAAGATGGGCACGGATGTTAGCCCAGGGCCAGTCTTCCTCAGCGAAAGGAGGAGGATTGGCGACGGATGTTAGCTCAGGGCTGGTCTTCCTCACACACACAAAAAATTGTAACGAGTTAGAAATGATGGCCAAGCCCACTGAATTAACTGTTCTTTGTAACATCCCTAAATGGTTTGTTCAACATTCTCATCGTAGTGCAGGGCCACTCTTTAACCTTGCCCTTCCTCTGCGTGAGCCTGTGAATGCCAGCGCGAGAGCTGAGAGGTGACTCCTCTGAAGACATTGACGTCTTTGCGTTCCTAGGACCTGACCTAATGTATGTTAGTACATATTTTTTTAAAATTACTTTGAACTTCAAAAGTAAGTAAAATAATTTATTTTAATAAAAATTAATTCTTACAACTATAATCCAGTCTTTAGAATAAGGAACGAAATAAGTGTTTGGATTTTGTTTTTGCACTTCTATTCCAGTATAACATTGAATGATACCACAGTATACCTTCACTTGACTTTTATCCCCTCTATATTTTATGTAGGAGGCCTTCCTTAAATGGTGATCCTTGACTCTGTGTGTGTGTGTGTGTTTATTTTTTTTTCCCTCCAACATTCTATTGTAAACTTTTTCAAACATGCAAAAAAATGAAAGAATGAACAATGAATTATCTGGTTATCCATCTTCTAGATTCAGTAATTGTTAGCATTTTGCCAAATCTGCAAAATATGCGTGTATATATAATTAACTTTGTTAAACGATTTGCAAGTTGCAGTCATCGTAATGCTTTATCTTTAAATGTACATGCTTGCATCTCCTAAGAATCTGGACCTTCCATACAATCACCATACCGTTATCATACCTTAGAAAATTAACAAGAATTCCTTAATGCCATCCAATAGCCCGTGTATATTCACTTTTCTCCACTTGTCCTCAAAATGTAAATAATAGCTGAGTTTTTCAAACCAGAATTCAGTCAAGGTTCACACATTGCATGTGGCTTCATTTGAATTTTGTCATGGAGTCATTTTTACAAAAATATTTGCAGTTTTTCCAAAGGCCACACTTAATCATTGAAATACTGAAATTTTTTTATTTGAAAGCACAATTGTGTCATTGTTTTTAGTTTTCATAAACTATTAAATGGTGTGTGTATACAATTTTCATTTGTCAGTGTTGTGTGTTTGTGTGTTTTGATGAATTATCCAGTATTGCTCTTCTTAGAGCTCGTGGAATCTTGCATCTTTTGCAAGATTTGCAGTTTCACTTTGCGTATATTTTGCATTGGATTACACTGTTTTGCCAGATAACATCCTATAATCAACAGCAGCTGACTCCAAAAGATTTGGAAGTTGATAGGCCAGGTTGTGTACTTGTTAAACTTGCAGGGCTGTTTGGAGACCATTTTAATAAGAGATCAGTGGCTGGTGAAGGTTTTGGCCTTGTCAGATTTTGTTTTCTGACTGCAGGGATGAGGAAATGAGAACGCTCTATCAGGGTATGTTTCCTGGTGTGATTGACAGGAGAGCTGGCCTGTCAGTGTTGTATTAGTCACTAGGGTATATAGAAGTGTGAGGTTTTGTTGATGTTACATAAAGATTGGCTTTTATTTTGAGCAAAGATTTACTATTTAGATGAATCTAAGGTTGAATAGATTTGTAAATAAGATAACTTGAAATAAATGTTTAAGGAAGTTCACAGGTATAGGTAATATAAAGTTTTGTTTTTCCAACTTAGCACAGTTAAAGGAAGATATCAAAGATGAAGCATAACTGAGGCGTTATTCATATACCATTGGGACTAGGACCAAAGAAAATGTTGAGGTTTTCTTTGATCATTCTGGTTTTTTATTGCTTTGCACACTTAATGGTGCAAAACATCAATCCTTTATGGTTATTATTTCTGCGGGTTGACAGTACTCAGCTGGGTGGTTCTTACTTTAGGTTTCTGATGCACTTACAGTCAGACGGTAGCCGGAGTCATCTAGAAGACTCAAACAGCAGGGATCTGGAACAGCGGAGCTTCCTCGGGCATCTCTCCCTCTGGGTGGTCTCTCTGGGTGGTTTCTGCAGCAGGGAGGCTTTGAGGTAGCTTGACTTCCTATGTGGCAGCTCAGAGTTTCAAAGGCCTGTGCCCCAAGAAAGAGAGAACCAGGCTGGAGTGCCTTTTATGACACAGCCTTTCTACCTCTCAGTGGGAGGAATGTCAAAGAATTTACAGATTTTTTTTTAAACCACCACAACCATTAAAAAAGATGATAAACTAATGATAAGTATAATTATTCACAAGGAGGTATGGGTATCATGAAAGTTTTAGAAAAGATTGATACCATGTATTTGAAAATAGAAACAATGAAGACTTGACGTGGCACTGGACATAATGCATTTTGCGGAAGTTGGAGGTAATGCATTTTGTGGGAGTAGTAATTATTAATGAACATAACATTTCCACGCAGAAGTGTTAACATTGACAGTTCAACAGCTTAACATCACAGAGGCCCCCAAGAGCGACCAGGTCAGAATCACAAGGGAAGTCAATATAAATGTGTTTCTTTGACATCACTGGTATTACTCATACAATCAGATGGTTGGTTGGGTGCATTATTTAGAAAATGTGAAAGATTTGATATATTCTGAGACTTAAAGATTGAAATGTGGGCTAGTGATTAGTTATTGACTGTGACTGTGCTCAGACTCGCAGGGTGTTATTTCCCGTGAAACAGAATTTTCTTTGGACAAGAACTACTGAGCTTCATCATCCATTTGGTTAGTCAGTTTTAGGACTCAGTGTTTTCTGTTTCCAGAGATGCATCTGCCCTGAAATGACTAGGTTTTGCTGCTGAGTCTGTTTATTTTAATAATCATTTGCATGCCTACTGTGTGCCGGGCATTGTGCTCGCCACTGGTGGCATTCAGAAGACACCTTACAGCCGATTCTGAAAGGAGAGTTCCAAAAATCTTCTGGACAGGGTCACTAGTGTTGAAATATATGTGTAGGTTACCAATATGATTAATATGAAGACAACGTCTATTTGCATGTAAAGTTTGTTAGAAATAGGCCTTATTATTTTATAGCTTTGCCTGAGGTAGTATTTTGATGTTCTTTGTGGTCAGTTTTAAAGGATATTAGTCATGTGTCATTTTTCTTTGTATTTTGCAGTTTTTATTAAATGGAATGTGTGATGAAATTTCAGCCTCTTTGGTGTGAATGTGAAAAAGAAAGACCCTGTATTTATTTTGTACATACAGAACCTTTTGTTGTTTTGTTTGTTTCTAATCAAAAGAGGCCTTATTGTTGCAATTAGAAAATAAGGATGTGGGGCTGGACAGTTTCTAAGGGGCTTCCCAGGTCTAACACTCAAAGCCAGGAAGAGAGTGGGTAGAAGTTCTGGAAGGTAAAGATGGTAGGAGGTGTCAGTAAAGTGCAATTTAAGTTGAATCATATTTTGGACTGTCTGGAAGCCAAGACAAAAAGCAATGGCTAAAAAATTACACTACTTATTATGTTACATCAGAGAGAAATTTTCCTAATCATGCTCTGAGGTAAATTTTTAGTGAATCTTTTTTTACATTTAGAGATATTAAAAAGCTCAGTGGACAGCAAGTTGTATAACTGACACAGAAGTTTTCTTTACGTGACTGTATTGAGCACTGGTGAAAACTGAAGTTATAATGTAAGTCCTTGTTTTGTGGAGGCCCCTCTTTGGGGATTGAGGAGTGTAACTTTCTGGGTTAGAATTATACAGTGTTTAGAGGCTGATCCTGTAAATCATGAGGTTTGCTCAGTTGAAACATTCTTTTTAGCATTCTTACTCCTTACCATGTACGAAGGACTATATTTTCCAAATATCATCTCATTTAACACCTGGCTGCACTGTTGTGGGGGAGATTGGAGTTGAAGGAGATTCAGTGGTTCCCAGGCTGTGGAGTGGTAGGTCTCTGAGCAGAGAGCCTTAGTTATTAAGTCACATGAACAGGCTCTGCTGCTGAGGCTCATGGGTGCTTTTATGTGAACCAAGGTTTTAAACATTTGTAGATTAAAACAGAATGTCATGGTAAAGGACTATCTATGCTCTAGCATTTAAAAGCAGTAATTAACTGTTATCCTGTGCCTATATGAATACACTTTTTTTTTATTGCTTTAAAATTTTGATCTGTTTGCAGAGGACAGGATCATCATCATGTGTCTTGTCTTCCCTCTTGCCTAGGGTTTGATAGAGAAGAGGGGACTATGTATAAAGTGACGGGTAGTCTCCATGCTCAGTTGAGTGTTGTTGAAAGTAGGGCCATTGTTCATTTCTGAAGCCAGTATGCCAGTACTTATTTATTAAGCTCTCCTGTACTCCCCATTCTGACATGCTAGAGTGTGAGACGGTGGGCTGGGGACACGTTAGAATCATTACCATAGTGACACTGAATTGTTTGTATCCTTCATGTGCTATTTGGGTAAGAAAGGTGGTGAACAGTTTGTCTCTGGTTTTGTATAATATTCTAGTATCTCTAGTCAATCTGTGCAATACCCACAGTGTACTAAATACCCAGGTGTGAAAAAAGTTAAGTACTAGGTCATATCCTCAAGATGCTTACTTTGTAGTTGGGAAAATAAAATAGAAATGTAAAAAGTAGCAAAGCAGTACCAGAGACAGCAGTTCAAAGCAGTAAATGATTAATTGCAGGATTGAATAGAATTGATGAGAAGTTCTAGAGGAGGTCAAAAGAGGAAGTACCCACTGCACCATAGTATCTTAATTATAGTTTTTGTAGACATTTGATATGTAACTTGGGTAGAATAGAGGCAATTCTAAATGTAATTTGGAGAAGTTGAGATAACCAGGATTGTAATAGATGCCATGGCTTCACGTTAATTTTACAGTGCACATGAACTGAGAAGTACGGTTTTGTCCATGAACTTGAGTTATGTCTAGTTGGTATTGTTATGTGTTGGTCATGAGATCTGTTTCAGATATCTTTCAGTGCTGGGTTTTTAATGGTGTATGTTGGTAGATATTTGGATTCACTCTTCGTTGTCTTCATCCAGAGTGGTACTGCCCATCAGTAATAGGAGTTCTGCATCCCCAAATTCCTTTTCACCATTTAGCAGTTCCGTTTCTTTCATTGTCAGCAGTGGTAACGACAGTACAGTCTTGTGGGGCATAACGACGTTTCAGTCAGTGATGGACCACAGAGAGGACAGTGGTCCCATAAGATTAGTACTGTATAAGCCTAGGTGTGTAGTAGGCTATACTATCTAGGTTTGTGTAAGTACCCTCTGTGATAGTCGCACAACGACAAAATCGTCTAATGATGTGTTTCTCAGAATGTGTTCCTGTCGTCATTAAGCGGTGCGTGACTGTAATAGGAGAAGCAGCTAACATTTTGTACCAGGCTCTGTGCTCAGCACATTATGTGCTACAATACCCTGTTGGTTTAAATGTGTAAGTAAACCTTGCCATAATAGAAGTGAATTTATGGTCTAAATTATTTTTTGGATGTGTTGAGGGACTCAACAGCCCTTTCTGGGTATTTCAGATCAAAACTCTTGCTTTAGTTTAAAGGTCAGGCTTTTATGTCTTGATTGTTGTGGTTAAAATTTTTCTGGCTTGTCTACTTTATAGACCCTGGTCAAACCAGTAACTCGAGAAACTGGCAGGAGTTGGAAGAAGTAGGATCAAGGCTCTGTAGCCTTGCTGGTTTCAGGGAGAGCCTGCAAGGACTTCCTTTGCAAGCTCAGCTAGCTCTTCCTTTAGTTTTTTTGTTTTGTTTGATTTTGGTTTTTGCCCGGTTACTTGCTCTTCTCCCTTATCCCAGCTCTTGGCTTTGTTGATGTACAGTAACCTTCAGACTATTTAAAGGTGTTTAAAGTTGCCCATATACATTTTAAACAGAAATAGTACTTTTACTTTTCTATCACTTTCGTAGATGCGGCCACATTCACTGCTGTGAGGTTGGTTGGACAAGTGAGTCTACATACTTTCTGTATCCAAAAAGGCAGGAGGGTGGAAGTTTTTTTGTTTTTGTTTCTAACTTAGTTAACAGTTTGGGTGACATTTTAAGGAATTTTGGATCTAGTTTTGATAATTTGTCTTAAAAAGTTTTTTTTAAAGCTTCTCCCTATTCTCCCACTAGTGTGCCATTTTGTTACTTTATTTAGATGAAAGCAAATTTAATTTTTGTCTGTATATTGTTATTGGCTAGGTATATAATTTCTGGTTGGGAATAATTTTTCCTCAAAATTTTGAAGGCATTGCGCCATTGTCACATAGATGCCAGTATTTCTTTTGAGGAGTTCAGTGCCATTTGACTCCTGATTCCTTTCACTTGACCTCCTCCTCCCCCACCACTCCCAAGCTTTTAGGGTCTTCCCTCAGTCCCTGGTGCTGAGAAATTTCATGTTGATGTAGGTCCTTTTCTCATCCATTGTATTTGGGCCTCAAACACTTTATAGGTCCCTTTATTCTGGAAACTCATATTCAGTTCTAGGAAATTTTGTTGTATTATTTCTTTAATCCTTTTTCTTCTTATCCATTTTCTCATTTTTCTTTTTTTGGAACTCCTGGTGGTGGGATGCTTGACTCCTCCATCGCTACTCTGATTTACTTACCTTTTCTCCCTGTTTTCCATTGCTTTGACTTTTTGTTTTACGTTGTATTGAAGATTTTTTTCTCCTGTTGGGCCAATTTCACCAGAGAGGAATCCTGGATTGTAAGCGTGGCTGCAAGCATTCTGGGATGGTGGCTGGTGGACCCCTCATTTCAATGTACAGCTTTCACTGCTTCCAGTGTGCCCGCGTCTGCCTAGCTAGGTATCCCCAGGCTATTATTCTCGTTGAATTTCTGTAAGTAGGGAACAGTTCTGTCAGAGTCTGGGAGGGGCAGTCTCCTGTCTGTGGGGTAGGGGTCTTAACTGCTTCTTTATCCAGATGTTCAGCAGTCTTCCTGTTTGGGGTTACCCCCAGATTTCAGAGGTACCTGGTGCCTCCAGTTTCTAAGAGTTGGTCTGTTCATTTTTGGCTTCCCCCCTGCAGGCTTTAGGTTTCAGTTTTCTCTTGTCTGCTAAGTCATTTTTCACTTCTCTATCTGCCCTCCAGCTTCCAAAATTTTGTTGGCATCTCTTGCTTGAATGCTCTGGCTTTCTCTCTTTCTCTTTGTCCTTAAAACTTCAAAATTCATTTGATGTCATTCTAGTGGGGTTGCAGGAGGTAGTGGAGATAAATGTATGTTTAACTAGAAGTTCTATACAAGAAAACGATTCCTGTTTACTGTAAATACACTAGATGTCTGCTCAGGATGCTGTAACAAAATACCATAAACTGAGTGGCTTAAACAACAGACATTTATTTCTCACAGTTCTCGAGGCTGGAAGTCTGAGATCAGGGTGCCATTATGGTCCGGTTTTGGTGAAGCCCTGCTTCTTGGCTTGTAGACGATTGTCTTCTCACCGTATCCTCACATGGTGGAGAGCAGAGAGAGGAAGTAAGCTCTCTCCTGTCGCACAAGGGCACCAATCCCATAGGAGGGCCCTGCCCTCATGACCTAATCGCCTCCCAAAGGCCCCATCTCCGAACACCATCACCTTGGGGATTAGGGCTTCAACAGATGAATTTTGGGGGCACACAGACATTCCCCCTGTAGCACCCGGTGTGATTTTTATGTGATTCTCTCTTTGGCTTGTACACTTTTCCTGTAATCTCCGTTCATGTATCTCTGGTTCTTGGCCATGGCCCTGTGTGCTCTTTGGAGAGGCCTGAAGCTTACTGTTGGCTTTGTGGTAACCCTACGTTTTCCTCCTGAAAATGAGTATCCCAGAATGTGCAGGTTTAATAACTTTTCAAAATGTACTCAAGCCTGACTCAAAATTTAATTTGGGGAGGCCTCCATTGGTCTTTAGGCATGGAAAAAGTTCTTCAAAACTTATGTTAATCAGGGCTTATGTTTTCTTTTATTGCCTTTTTTGAAATGTTTTCTTCTTTATTTTATTTTACATCTGGTGAGGGGCAGGAAGAAAGGTTTTCTTTTACTTTGCTTTCCCATTTATTAAGATGCTCCTCAGAGCATTCATGTTCTTCTCTGCAGCCTTCATTTGTAGGATCCATATCCACACCAGGTAGCAGAGTGGAAGGATTGCTGGATCCGTGTCCCTTATATCTGCTGTCCTGAGATCTGCATCTGTCGTTGGTCTTTCCTTTGTACTGTTTTGTCACATTGGCTGACTTTAGTCTATTTCAATATTTATTCAGCTTTATTTGAAGAGAGATTTTTTTGATTTCAAAAAGAATAATTATATCATAGGAAGGTGGTATATAGTTTGTCTCCTTTTTATTCTTGCATTTGTATTTTGACTAGCAGACTGTTCTAGCACTGTCCACTTCAGATGACTTGTAAGAAAAATTATGTGATTTCAAATCTTAGAATTATCTTCTTGGCTTCCTGTGGTGTTTTGGAGAAATTTAACTTTAGTTGTCTAAGAGCCAAACATTTTTTTGTTTAATAGATCAATCATTATAAATGTTTTCACTCGAATACGCCCTCTTTCTTGAGATGATGAATCCCAACCCCTTTCAAGGCCCATTTCGAAATCCTGACTCTCCTGAACCCTGGCCCTCACTGACTCTTCTAACCAAAATGAGTTCTGCCTTCTCTTAGTAATTTTTGTTTCTAGCACTTGTCTTGGCACCTGGGTTACTGTTTTATTTTTTGTCTTTCTGTGTATATATTTTGTTTTTAAAAGTAGATTGTAGGGAGCTGGCCTGGTGGCGCAGCAGTTTAGTTCGTGCTTGGCAGCCCGGGGTTCACTGGTTCGGATCCCGGACGCCTGCCGACGCGCTGCTTGCCATGCCGTGGTGGCGTCCCATATAAAGTAGAGGAAGATGGGCACGGATGTTAGCCTAGGGCCAGTCTTCCTCAAGCAAAAAGAGGAAGATTAGCAACAGATGTTAGCTCAGGGCTGGTCTTCCTCACCAAAAAAAAAAAAAAAAAAAAAAAAGTAGATTGTAAATTACTTAAGCTGCATGGATTGAATCAGTGGTTCTCAACTTCCCTTTTTTCCTCAGGCTTCCCAAGGGGAAGATCATGCTGTCTTCTGTAGCTGTGGCTCACTTGGGGCGCTATCCCCAAGTATGTAGCAATCCCCCTCAGGTGGTTCTGTTAAGTCTCCCCGCTCCCCAGTGTATTTTATGGTGCAGTTTATTTCCTGTAATACTTAACACCAGGCCTTTCTACTCTGGTAGAAAGGGCATTAGGAAGTATTTGTTGATTGAATTGGACCCTTGGCAGGTGTGGTATGATGGCGAGAATGGAGGCCTGGAGACGTTTTGTCTCCCGTCCTCTCTCCCACCTCCTAACTGAGTCATTATAGGTAAATCTCTTAACCTGTGTAGTCTTCTGTTTTCTCAAATGGCAGACGAGGAGACTGTTATATCAAGGACATGATATTAAATGAAAAAAATTTGTGTGTTTGTTTTCCCGAGATCACAAGAAAGTTAAGAAATATCGAATTAAGTATAGTTCTGTGCTGGTGGCAGTTTGTAAGAAAGTTTTCACAGTCCATGGTTAGTGAGAAAAATTTTTTATTTCAGATTATCTTTCCTACTTTTTAAGTTTTAAATTCATCTTTTAATGAAATATTGGTAATAAGAGTTGTTTTTCTGAATCTTACTTGGCAAAATGAAAAGTTGACAACCTTATGATTGTCCTTATAATTTGAAGGAGATTTTATTTATCTGTTAAATCCAGAAGTCAGAGATAGCACAGTGTGTTATGCTTTGAAAAAATGCCTGTGACACTCCAGTTTGGAGGACAGGTTTCTACATATTTATTTGTTAGATCAGGCTTGTTAGTGTTCCTTTTCAAAGTTTCTATCTTTACTAATATTTTGTCTGCAATGTTAAATTTCTCACTGGAGTTTACAGTTTCTCAAGTGGTCATTTTTCACTAGGTATGTTTTTGGGGTTCAAATTCATGCGTGGTGAGCGTTCTTCTTGGTGGGTTATTCCTTTTGTTGTTATATGTATAGTGTCTCTCTTTGTCCCTGTTAATACTTTCTTGTCCTTCACTCTGATAATCTTTGACTTTTAATATGTGAGATGAACCAATAAGTAAATTTATTTCTACTGTCTGAATTTCATATTTGCTGATCTTTTATTTGCTGCTAATTCTTTTTCTGTAGAGTCCTAGTTTCCTGGCATTCCCGCCCCCCCCCCCCCCAAACCCTTTTGATTTGGAAGCCATAGATTGTATTTCTGTTCTTTTAGTGGTTACTGTTAAACTTTTCGGCTACAATGTTTACTGACAAAACTGTGAGCCCAGCTCTTGCTTCCAGGCTCTGGTTCCCAGCCTCTCACTGGGGAGCACTTTCAGCTCATCTCCTCTCTGTGGAGATGTTCATTTCACATTTGATCTGGGCTTTGTCTTTTGGGTTTCTCTTTTTTACAGTTGTCTTTTGCAGCTGTATGTTTAGAGTAGAAGTTTTCCCAGAGTGAACTCACTGTACCATCTCTACTCGCCCATTCTTCCATCCCTCTGGTTTGTATACCTGCACATAATATGCAGTAAATACTTGTTAATTGATAAGTATCTTATACATTTTGTTCCTTCTGTTTGTTTTAGTTTGACCCACTTTACTTTTTTTAGCTTTAGATGGAAAGGAGAGAAAGTGGAGAGAACAGGACTACCCAGACCTGTGGAATGGCCTTTTCCCTGACTATCCACATCAGGCTTGGTGGGGTGCTCAGTGTTAGGAGACAGAAGGAGGTGTAGAGAATTTAGTCTGGTTCAGAGCAACTGTAGGGTCCTAGAGTGAATTGATGATATTTATTAATAGTCTTCTCATTGTAGGCTGGCTCCATTTTTATTAGGTTTGTTAACTCTTTTGCTCTATAAACGCCAAAGCATTATACAGATGCCAGTTGTTTTTGTGGGGAACAGAAGGGCTACACTGTGCTGCAGCTGTGATGATGGTGACAGTTTTGCAGGCATTCCACTTTTGATCTAGTGATTGCTAGGGCAGGTCCGAGATGGTGGGGAGTAGAAGAGTGCTGGGCAGGAGGTGAGTTAGTGTTTGGTATCCCTCACTCCCCACACCACCGTCTCCCCCCCTCAGGAAGTTGAAGTTAGTTAGGAAGAGAGGAGGTGGCTGATTAAACAATAAACTTATTAGTGCCTGGTGCTGCAAGGTTAAGAACATAGTTTCTCTGACTAGTAAGTGATTTTGAGGCATTAAAAAAAGGCATGGAGAAAAAAGCCAGCAGTTTGGGGACAGCAATTAGAGATTGGTAGACAGATAGGCAGATCGCCTTTCTAATCCTTCCCAGGGTTAGCTCTCTGTCATAGCCACACACTATTTACAAGCACTGAGGTTTTTTTATTTAGTGGTTAGGAAATGAAGAGGGTGGGGCCTGAGACTGGATGAGAGCCTCTCTGCCAGGAATGTCAGTCTGTAAATCAGAGACTGCCTGTTGAGTCAGCATATATTGGGTTGAGTATTTATTGTCGGACAGATTGGAAGCATTACTGGTGGATCCCTGAAGGTCAGATGTGGGAGCCAGGCCTTTGCTATGGTAGCTGTGTTGCCAGAGAGGAGAAACTTGTGTTCATTTGTGCTCTGATCGAGCCCTTAAATTTGACTATGGTGGTTTGCAGTTTTGGTGACATTTGTTTGACTCCTTCAGTTTAGGATTATACCTAAAGGAAGGCTTTCTGGGTTAGAGACCCAATGTCAGGAACCCTAGTAGGTACGGATTTCAGAGAAGCCATTTGATACAGCTTTCAGACCCCCCCCGGGTACACTGATGAACATGCTTTCAGTAATAAGTGGGGTTGCCCAGTAGTTTGATTGTAAAGCTCACTTGATTAGTCTGGCTTCCTGGCAATAAAGATGCCCAGCAAGGTCTGCTTATACTGTGGAAGGAAAATGGTGCTGAAATCCATTGCTGCCTCCTAAAAGTAGATGATTTTGAATCATAGTTAAAGATCTTTTATTTTTCGACTTAAAGGAATAAAAATGCCTGTTGCCATCTTATTTTAATTTAAAAAATATCTGCTGTAGATAGTTTGCATTTTTTAACAATACAGTTTTAGACAGAGTGGGATTGTTTATGCTGTTTACTTTTTTTATCCTTGGAGTTGCTTAGACAGTAAGAAAACTGGGAAATTATTTGTTTAGGTGAAGAGAAAGGCCAGAAAAGGCAGTCTGTCACGTTGGGCTCTCCCTTATGGAGGGGCTTTCTCTGTGCTAGGCACTCTCCAGGATGCTGGGGTAGAGGGGTGAGTAAGACATGGTCTCTGCTCTGCCTCAGGGAGCTTAAATCTCAAACCACTGTCCTTTGGTTTCCCAAGGTCTTACTGGAAAGAATGACCTGAAAGTGTTCCATGTTCAACTTCAATTTGGAAAACACAAGATTAAGTGTGGTTAAATGGGTTTCTTTTTTGTAGGACTTATCAGAGTCTAACAGAGATGTGTGAATTGTGAATTTCTAGGAGGGGGCTGTCCTAAGCAACATTTCCAAAACTTGAAATAGTGGAGTTATTAACATCTCCTTAAATGGGTAACTAATCTTGTGCCTATTTTAAGCAATCCTTACATATATTTGTGGTATTTTAGAGTAGTGATTTCCAAACTTAGTTGATAATCAGAATCACTTTGGGTGCTTAGAAATTTTTTGAAAAATTCTGAGTTGATAATACATATACATGGTTTAAAATTCAAAAATTGTACATTGGCACTCAATGAAAAGTTTCCCTTCCTGCTCTGTTCCCTAGCTGCCTACTTCCTTTCCTCATAGGCGACTAACCTTATTCTTCCAGAGATATTTCATGCATGTGCCATAATTTATTTAGCCAGAATATAAATTCCCGAGCCTTGTATTTGGGATTTCTGATTTAGTAGGTTTGGATGGGGCCTGGGAATATGTCTCTAAAATGTTCCCTAGACCTTGTGATGATTAGCCAGATTTAGACACTGTTATTTTAGATGGTACACATTACTTTTGCATGTGGCATATTATCATATTCTTAAAACAACTCTGTGAAACAGATACGGTAACCACCATTTTGGGCAGAGGTGGAAACATGAGAGCAGATGATGTTAAATGACCTGCTCAAGGTCACGCTCCATCTTTTCATGGTGGAGCTGAGACTCAAAACCCAGGGCTTTTTTCGGGCATCTAGATAGGAGCAGGCTGACGCTAATTTTGCCTTTTCGTGGCTACAGTGCTGCCGATTGGCTAAACAACAACGCAGACAAATGAAAAATTAATATAGGTGTTTATATCCAATTCTTCCTATTTTGGCACAGCATTAAATGTTAGAATATTTTATTGCATTATGTGCCAATAGATGTCCAGTGAATAGACTTTTTGTAGTTTGCGTTTTAAGGCACTTACGCAGGCAGGCTGCACAGAGACTTTTTATCCATAATTTTGCTTCCTAATGATCTCTCCTTCCCTCTTCCCTTTGTTTCCACCTTCCTTTGGGCCCCTTCAGCACATTTCCTAACACCAGATTAAACCACAGAGGGGGAAGGAGGTGGGGAGAAAGAAGACTGTCCTCTGAGTTGGGGGGACTGGGAGAGTCTCCCAGTCCATAAAGTACTGAGTGATTTTCCTGTCTGTCTGGTAAACTCTTTCTGGGGGGTGATTCTCAAAGAAAGAGTTTCAAAAATTCTTCATAGTATTGCAGGACCTTTTGAATTAGGGTAGAGCCTCCAGAGGGGTTATTTTATAGGACAACATTCCTTTGGTGTGTTTTAAAAAACCTCGTCTCATAATATTGAGATACCAGAACATCTGAAAATCTTAAAAAATGACTATGAAAAGAATAAAAAATCTGTGAATCCACCATTTTGAGGCGGTATAGGACTTAGAGCCAAGACATATGACTGTCCTTTCATTTGTTCAGCCACCTGTCTATCGGCACACGGATACTAAGGATTTATTATGTGTCAGGTGCTGGGGATTTAGAACTTAGTAAGGCGTGGTTCTTGTCTTCATGGAGTTTGTCAGGCGGTGAAAGAGACAAATATTCCATCAAACAAATAGTTACAGCCTTAGAAGTGCTGTGGAGGAAATGTGCCCCAGGTATAACTGGGAACTCAGAGAAACGACTGGTTTAGCCTGGAGTGGAAGGGGAGTTAAGGTTTCCCACAGGTCCTCTCAGCCTAGCCTTGAGGGAGGAGTAGCTGGATGTGTAGAAGGCGTGGTATATAGTTCTTCTAGGCTGAGGGAATAGGTGTCTTCCCCCCGACCCCCCAGAAAAAGAGAGAGAGTAGTTTAGTTAAGGAATTGTGGGAGTACGGAGGGCTCTGGAAGAGTGCGGAGATGAGATTGGAGATGGTAGGGGCGAGAAGAGGAGGAATCTCTTACTCTTTGTGAAATAGAAACCCGTGCACAAGACACAGAGTTACAGCGCGTCTACAGTTTTCCGGTTCCAAGAATCCCCAGACTTAGCTGTCATTCTCTGGATCCTCAGCTTCCTAAGATCTGGGGTTCAAATTGGGCCTATTTAGTTTGGCAACCAGTTCAAGCCAGAGCTTGGTGGATTTAAAGCAGCAATATATGTACAGCAAGCTATCCAAGAATTAAAAATATAGTTCAGTGATAATGCTAATGGCTGCCATTTATTGAGCATTTAAGTGCTTGGCTCTTTCCAAGGTACATTACAAAATTACCTTTAATCCTTACAGCAGCAGTACTGGACAAGTGGTTTTATCTCCGTTTAACAGACCAAGAAACCGTGTCCAAGCTCTGGGAGGTTAAAGTACGCTTGCCCAAGGTTTGAGAGCCGGTTAGCAGCAGGGGTGGACTCAAACCCAGGTTTGTCTGTCTGACACCACAGCTTTTTCTTTTCCCGCTCCGCCATACTGCCCCTCACAAGACTGCAGCTGTGGTTCCTGGGGCAGATGGAATGGCAGCTCAGCAATGTAAAATGACTGTTTCAAAGGCAGTAGAACTGCTATTTCATCTTGGATGTTGAAGGGCAACAAGAAGCCATCCCAGTAGCTCTAGTTTAAAGAAGCTTTCCTGAATCTAATGTCATCAGGATCCTTGGTCAGGAATATAACCTCCTAATTGTCTTGTTTTTATGGAAAAATTGGATTTCATTGCAGGTATTTTATTTCAGTTTACAGTTCTATTGCAAGGGCCAAATAACTTGGCAAATGGCAGTATTTATACTATGAAGTTCATCAGTTATGTCATGAGACATTTGATTTGTGTGTGTGTAATGATTTGAATTCATTATCTGCATTTGTCAGATACTTCAGCGAACGATGTTGCGGATATTCAAAATGTGGATGTGGCGTAAGGGCGAAGAAAACCAAGAATTTTCTCTTGAAATTTTGGCTGGATGCTATACTTTTTAGACAGGAGCTCTAAAGAAATTTTTTCATCCTGTTAGCACAATTTGATTCTTGTATGGATGTGTGTAG
Organism: Tapirus indicus; assembly: GCA_031878705.1. NCBI lineage: Eukaryota > Metazoa > Chordata > Mammalia > Perissodactyla > Tapiridae > Tapirus > Tapirus indicus. The sequence goes on from CM062935.1 coordinate 35,650,331, forward strand.
TCTTACTGTTAAGAAAATGAAATTAGATGAGATAGAAGGACTTAATGAAACTGTCGAGAAGAATTAATGGATAAAGGCCATATCTTGTATTTTTTTCTACCAAATTTCTTCTTGTCCATTTGGCATGTGTATTTCCCTTTTCCTGTTTTGAATGGAGCTGAAAATAACATGGTTGGTTTGGCTTTAAGGAAAATGACTCATTTTGTTGTGTTCAGCATTTAGTTTCTCAGAGATGTGTTTGTCTTTCAAATGGCACAGTAGTTTGGGATTTTGGTCTTTTCATTTTATTAGGAAAAATGTTATTTGTGACACTATGTAAGAGTTTCTGACCAGAATGTTTTCCAGGTTAGGGGAAGAGATGATTTCTAAGTATAATGTCATTTTTTTTCTGTGATAGTTTGCAGAGCATTTCTATAATATGAATTTTCTCATCTTAGTCTTATAGAAATCTTTTAACAGTTTCAATTGAAAACCATTTTAAGGGGAATAATTACAAGAATTTCCCATTTAAAAATTTTATGTCATTTCATAAATTTATAATATTTATTTAGAAACTTTTCTTTTTGGTCTTGAATGCATGTTGAAGGTCAATGTCCTGTATCTTTTATTTAGGGTGGAGTGAACACATTATATAAACTGGCATTTGTTATCTCCATAAGCATAAAGTATGTATAAGTCCTACCTATCATTGTTATTCAGGAAGCTGACAGATGGATTTTCTCCCTACAAAAGCTGTCATTTGTGTAATTTGGGGTCTTTTAAGAGTAAAGTCAGATGTTTGCTCCTTGGCATAGTTTTTCTGGGGTAGGCAAAAAGAGAGAAAAGTCAGACTGTTATTTTAGAAATGGTCAAGTCAAATGTAAAGGAATAAAATGTGGTTAAGACTTAGAGCTGAGCAAAGACATATTAGGGATCAGTGTACAAGCTGAGATTTGAATTACAGTACTGTGATCAGATGCCTCTTCACCAAGGAAACACCTTTTTCAGAGAGTGGGAGGAGTAATCCTTCTGTGTCAGCCACCTCAAACCCAGATGCCTAGAGGTGGTAGGCAGGTAAGGGCACCTCTAGTCACCACGAGGGCATATAAGCTCAGTTGTTAGATCTCACTTTTCAAAAGAACCTAGAAATCTGAAATTCTGTGTGAAATCTTCCAAGTTTAAATGTTAGCCAAGAATCTTTAAAAATCTTTAAAAAATTTAAAATGCCGTGTGATGCAATATCGTGTGCATCTGTAGGCTGGCAGTTTGTGACATCTCCTTAAAGCTCCCCCTGCCCCCTTTTAGTAGTTGACTCTAGCTTTTGCATGTAAATCTTTTTTTTTTTTTAACCAATTTCATAAACATTTTTATTGATGTCTGCATGTAAATCTTAAAAGAGGTTCTTTTGTGTCCTTGCCCCTACTGCTGCCTCCTCCTCTACTGAGAACCACTGGCAAGTGAATGATAGACACTTAGTGCCCTTTGTGGGAGTTGAATACTGTCAGGAGGCAGTATTAAATTTTTTAATGTGCTTTATGCTACTTCATGCTACTTTGCTGTGCCATTTTATATCTGAACAGAATCATCCATGGATAAATGATTTATTCAGAATGCAAGATGGACCAATGGATTTTAGTATAACTATGGAAGGTTCATTGATAGGTTTTCAGATTCTACATTGCAACCAACCTTTAAGAAACTGTCACTTGTTGTGTTTTGGTGTAGTATCAAAGAATATCCATAATTTAAAAAGTATTTAAAAGTGTATAATTAGGAGGTTGTTTTGGTCGACAGTCTTGGCTGTTTTAGTAAGAAGAAGGAACAATTACTGACTTTTCCCCCACATTGATTTAGTGTTGGTTGTGTTAATGGCACTGTTTTAGCATAGAGTACTGTAGTTCTCAGAGTGTGGTCTCTGGACTCCGGGGATCCCTGAGACCCTTTCAGGGGCTCTGAGGTCAAAACTGTCTTCACAGTAATACTGAGACTGTCTTCTTCACTGTTTTGAAATTTTTGCTATTGTTCAGAAGCAATGGTGGGTAAAATACTGGCTTCTTAGCACAAATCAAAATAGTGGCACCAAACTGTGTTGAAAAGTATTGTATTCTTCACTTATTTGCACTTACAAGAAAAGAAAAACCAGTTTCACTTAAGGGTGTCCTTGATGAAGCAGTAAAAATTATTAACTTTATTAAATCCTAACTTTTGAGTATGTCATTTTCATATTCGGTGTGACAGAACAACAACGTTGGTTGTCTTGAGGAAGAGTACTTTTGCAGTTTTAGTTGTGAGCTGAGCTAGCTGCTTTCTTCGTGGAACACTATTTTCACTTAAAAGAGTTTCTGACAAACTGGTTATTCGGACTTGGGTATTTGACAGACATTTTCTCGAAAATGAAGAATTGAACCTGTCACTTCAAGGAAAACAACTGAAGCTATTCGGTGCCAGTGATAAAATTGAACTTTCAAGCAAAAATTAGAATTTTGGGAAACCTGTGTCCATTTGTGTGAGTTTGACACAGTAGATAGTGATTTTAACAAAATGTGATTTTTGAAGATCTGCATAAGTCAGTAAAACGGTATTTTCCAAATGACCAGTGCATACCATTATAGACTCATGCATGGGCAAAAGATTTATTCAAAGTTAATTGCTAGGTTTCAGATTTCACATTGCTCCCAACTTTTAAGAAACTATCACTTGTTGAGTTTTGGTGTAATATCCAAGAAGAATATCTACAGTGATTGGAAAAGGATATTAAAATATTCCTCCCTTATCCAACAACTTAACCATGTAGGGCTAGCTTTTCTTTATATACTTCAACCAAAACAATATAGCGTGGCATAGTGAATGCAGAAGCAGATCTGAGAATCTAGTACCTTATGTTAAGATCGATAATGAAGAGGTTCACAGAAATGTAAAACAGTCACCCTGTCACAAATATTTTTGGGAAAATAGTTGTTTTTCATAAGGTAATTTATGTCAATATGAAATGGGTTTATTATTTTTAATATAAATATTCCCAATTTTTCTTGGTTTTTATTTTAATATTATAAATATCGTGGATATAACCCACATAAACAAAAGCTTTTTGGGGTCCTTAATAATTTTTAAGAGTACAAAGTGGTCCTGAGATCAAAAAGTTTGAGAATCATTAAAATACATTATGAGGGGTTGGGCAAGGAGGCTGTTGAGAGGACTCTTAAAGAATATTTGGGAAGGTGAAGAATACGCATCAGAGGTTCTTATGTACTTTTAGAGAAAACCCTTCTGTAGGACATACAAAGAAATAAACTTGTGGTCTCTGCTTTCTTAAAGCCTAAAATCTTTTGTTTTGTTTCTGGTAACATTTTTAGTTCCTGTTTGGCCTTTACAATATTGTTACTCCTTAGTTCCTTAATGTTAAATTTTGAAGTTTTTCTGTGGTCAGCTGTGACATGATTAAGGACAAAAATTAAGGACAAAATACGAGTCTTTAATATAGCTAAATTTATTTTTATTTATTTTAAGATTATGGCCTCCCTACGTTTTTGCTGTGAAAATGAGGTGTAGTGATTTTTTTGTGCGTGTGTGTTGTCCAAATAGTTACATCGCTTCTCTAATTTTTCACCCACCCCACTCCTCTTTACTGTTACTTGAAACCCTGAAGTTGGGGAACCCATGATCAGGGTTAGATTCAGATAGAAGCAGTACAAAGTGGGTTTCAAAGAATGTTGCTGAAAATTGAATGTCTCGAAGTCAAATTTTAGACATAAAATGAGAGAGTCTTTCATAATCACAGAGATGAAGAGAATCATCCCTAATGTGCTGGTGCTTCTTGCTTGGGCCCTAATCCTTCCAGGCTCTTCCCTGCCATCCTCAGCCCCATGGGTCAAGGTAGCTCCTAATATTTAAGTCACAACAGAGAGTGGTTAGGTAGGGGAAAAGGCTTTATCTCCTTCACACAAAAACAAATCCACAGTGCAGCAGGAGGAGAAGACTCAGTTGACCATCTTACACCTAGGACCCCCTAAAGAGGCTCCTGTGTGAGCATACCTTGGGTGGTTTGCTATTGGCTTGCTCCAGGACTGTGTGAAAAGGGGTTTTGGGTTGGATGCCCTCTGGACTGGATTAATAAGCTAGCTCCAGGCTTTAGGTTTACTGGTGAGGGTGGGGATGTACCTACTAGATGTGGCTCAAGTAAATGACCGTCTCAAAATGCTGTTTGCAACTTTGCCCAAAGCACAGCCTTTTCTCCCTGTGACAGTGTCTGGCCGGTGGGTCCACTACAGGATAGCGTGAATTTATTGATATCAGTGATAATGTGAACAGTTGGCATGAAAGAAGCAGTTCAGAGTTGGCAGTGTGTATAGTATGGTGCAATAGTTGTATAAAAGAACAAGGTGTGAAAGTTAAGGACCGACTGCCTATACTTACGAAAGTGCATGCTGATATGAGTGGAAAGACCCTGTTCTGTGGTGAGAGGTGGGTTTGGCTCCTGTCTCTACCATCTTATCTAGTAATAGTAATAAGAATTGTTGCTTCATGTACATACGCAATTTCATTGCTTCCTGAGTTTTAGATTTTACGATTTAGAGTTTGCTTTTGGAGAAATACCAGAAATATTCCTACCATGTTTCTTTTTCTACAAGAAGATGATCTGGGCACAGATTTTTAATGTACCACATTTGCATTTTGGCAATACCTGCCTTCTCTGGTGGATGACGAGAGGTGAGCTCTAAGACATTTTCTGTGGGCATGTATGATTTAGTATTGTAAGTAACCTTTACTGACTATTGGCTGTTGTTTTTGTATGGACTATTAAGCCCTTTACTCCAAAATAAAATTGTATGGGTATGTAAAAGTTTTATTCCGTGGATGGCTACCTGGAGGTGGGAGTGAGGTCACTTTAAAGGCAGTTTGCTAATATGATTATTGGGTAAGTGGTGAGTCCTTAAATGTTTTCTCTGTGTTAACTGGTCTGCTTATGAGAGTTATATGGGCAGCTATCCTAAAAGAAATCCGTATATTTGCACTTCGCTTGCTTGTTCTAAGCTTTAATTTGAGGTGGAAGACCTGGGGAGTTAGTTTTGTTGAGATTAAGATCAGGAACCTTTTCTGCCTCTGAAATGGATTGTATACAACTATTATTGTACGTTTTTCTGTGTTGGAACTGTATCTAAAGAAGTGAAAGAGTGGGGAAAGACTTGGTAAGTTTTATCTTGTCTTTGTTTAGTCTCTGAAGCCACTTCAGACAGAAACACAGATGGAGAGAATGTAAAGTAGACAATGAAGGTCCTGTATGAAGGAAAAGCTATAGACTTCTGTAGGAAGGAAATTAGGGCTACCCGGGAAAGTTCATGGAGAGGGTCGCATTCAAGCTGGGCCTGAAATAAGTGGGAATGAGACCGGAGGAAATGTGTACTGGTCACAGATTATGCCACTTTCCACCATGAAGGTGACTCCTGATAAACATGGAACATGAATGTACCTTACAGTTCCAGATATATGAAAACCATCATCTTGTAGAATGTGGGATGTCAGGAATATCTTTCTGTCCTGGAAAATTGAAGCCTTTTGAAAAGGGATGTAAATATGTCTAAATTTTTTAGTTTTAGAAATTCAGCTAGAAATGCATCAGGTTTCATTCAGTTTAAGGGCTTGTGTGTCTGAACATGCAGGTGTGTTATGTGGAGGGCTAGGCAGAGAATTACAGCACTGAAGAACCTGCAGTAAGTGCTATTGCCAGTTGAGGACCAGTGAGAAGATGAGTTATCTTTGAAATTATAATGTTAAATTTGGGGAAAATGAGACTGAAATTATAGAGGATTTCAAGGGCAGCAATGAAATATGTTAGCTTCTAGCAAGTACTGTTATACTTTGATTTCTTGTCTATTAACATCAGTTTGCCGTTACCTTACATTGGTGCTTTAAAAAAAATTCCAGCCTCTGGATCTGTAAAGTGTCTATAAATTTCAAGGAATAAAATAGGTTATTAAATCGGAATACAGAAGAAATCTTTGGTGTAAGAGTACTAAGGATCGTCAAAAGCTTGTTGCTAACTTATCCGCTGTGTGTTACAGCCACCTCACAAAGGCTTTCCTGTCTGTTTGAATGAGATTAAATGCTGACTTATGAGGTTATTTTGTAGTGTTACGCTGTACTCTTAAAATTGTTTTCCATCACAATCCCATGTAAAGATTTATTCTGCAGTGGAATTTGGTGAGCTCTAGGGTGGTTTTCCTTTTATTTTAAAAACAGGGAAAACTTTTGTTAATGTTGCTATGAAAGGAAATATAGTTAATAACTAAGCATTGGAAACTTTTGGAGGAAGATCCTTTAAAGTAGATGAGTGCCTAATAATTATGTAGAGACATTCATTAACTTAGTAAATTTAAATAAATGTGGTCATTGGCCTACAGTGGGATTCTGCAGTTAACATGTCTGCTGAGGACTCTATAATGTAAAAAGGAACTAAATACTCCTTATTTTATAGTTTACTTCTTTTTTTGCTTGAAGGTTTCTTTGTCACTGTTATCTGGGATCTATGTAAACTAGTGTGTAGAGGGCCAATTTAGTCATAACTGCCTTGAGATTTGGAAGAATGATATATTTTGTGTAAATTTTTGGGATTGAATTTAAGAAATTAAAAAAATTTGATATTTAGGGAGACAGTTTATAAATCAGTTGTATGTAAGGTTTCAGATGGGTCAGATGAAATTGAATATGACAGTAAGTGCTGTTTCCATATAAACATCACATATATATCCTCCACTGATATATTTGCTTTTCATACGTTCATAAGAACTTCAGGACTGAAAAGAACCAGAGATGACTGTTAGTCCTTCCTCACGTAGATGAGAACCTGAGACCTGACATGCTTAAGATGAGCCCATTAGTAGTAGGTGAGCTGGGAGTAAATCCTAGATTTCTTGCTGTCCAGTGGATATTGTTTCCAGTACAAATAGGTGTGCATTTCACATGTGGTTAGGAGTCCACCATGATTTTTAAGATCAAAAAATTTAACTGATGGGAGTAGCCATTTCCTCTATCCCCTTTTACTGCCTGAAATTTGCTACTGAGTTCTTAAGTTACTTTCTTGAATTTTGATGTCCTCAAAGCTTATTTTAGCTTTATAAATATTGTGTATGTGGAATATTTGGAGCTGTGAAAGCAGCATTTAATTGTTAATCTCGGTTATTGTCCAGTTTTGAAAAGGCTTTGACAAATCCTCCCCCCTCCCCATACTTTGTTGAACGCTCTAGAGACAGTGTTGGGCTAAGAAAAAAGGAATGAAGTGAATGGTTTAGTTGTGTGCCAGTGAACAAGTACCTTTGAAAGTGTCACTACTATGGTTTTGGGAAGTAAAACCTTTCCTAGCCTTTTCTCACTCTCTGGCTCTAGTGCTGGTGAAAAGTTTTTCAATTACTCATAGTAAATGTGGGCCCAAGAGAATGAGAGCTCCCGCCTCTTGCCCTGGGTCTTCTGGAGGCTGTTGTTAGTGCGCAGAACGGGGCCTCCCAGTTTATCTTCTTCCCATTTTCTAGTCAGCCTTCTCGCAGAGCTCATGAGTTCCACGATGCTTACCCTTATGATGTTTTATCTTGTCTTGGAACACAGAAGTGTGCCTTGTAAATGAGCAAACTGGGATTTGGTGAAAAGGCTTGACTTTCTAGGACCAGTGAAAACACATTTTTGTTAATGAAAGTAAATGCAACACTAGGCTACAAAAATGAAAATGTATTTTATTGGGGGCTATGTCAGACACGATCAGATGCTATTCTTTGGGAGTGAGAATAAAATTACCAGTGATTACTTCTTGGGAGAGAAACTAAGTATGGCATTGTTTGAAAGTTGCTCTTGCTTAGGAATAAGATTCGTTATTGGACAGTTACTATACGTATATTAGTGTTTGAAAGATGCTCCTCAGCATTGAATAGAGGATAGAACTTAGAGGATAAAGTAAGGTTGAGGGACAGCTGGTTCCTACTGGAATCTCTGATTGAAGTAATTATTTGCCCATATATGATATTGGCAACTTTTTAATCTCATTTATTTTTGGAATATGTATACCACTTTCATCTGTTAGTACAAATGATTGAAATTTGTATGTTTGTCACTCTTTAGAAAGCAAAATTCATGAAATTTCTTATTGATTTAATGTTCTAATTTTTTTTCATTGCTTTCTAAAATTCTGTTGATTTTTAGGAGAATTATTTCTGAAAATGTTCTGAAAGACCAGGCAGTTGTTTTAGTAACTTAATAGAATTGAACTCTTAAAGTCGCTACATTTGATTACATCTTTACATTATAAAATGACTTTCTTAGGTTGACAAAAGTGCCTAGTTTAAATGAGTACTGCAATGTTTTATATTAATTCATGACTGTTTCCTTGAGGGAAACAACAAAATCATAATAGATAATATGAATTGATATTTTTTTGTTATGCAGCCTCTTGAGATTTTTCTAAGCATTCAGTACTCTTGAAAATGGGAGGTATTATCCTTGTTTTATAGATATGGACATGGAGGTTTTAACTTGTACAATTTTGTGTCATAAGGTCCTTTAAGAACTTGAGACCCTGTTTTTATTATTTTATTTTATTTTTTTGGTGAGGAAGACCAGCCCTGAGCTAACATCCGTTGCTAATCCTCCTCCTTTTGCTGAGGACACTGGCCCTGGGCTAACATCGTGCCCATCTTCCTCCACTTTATATGGGACGCTGCCACGGCATGGCTGACAGGCAGTTCGTCGGCGGGCGCCTGGGATCCGAACATGCGAACCCCGGGCTGCCAAGCGCGGACTAAACCGCTGCGCCACCGGGCTGGCCCCCGAGACCCTGTTTTAAGTCAATTAGACTTTCAGACTTTTCCAGCCTCATTATATTAAATTCTTAATAGATTTGTGCTTCCAAAAGGTTTTCCTTTCATGATATACATATGTGTACATTCAGGAATCTCTTTTGGCATATATAGCACTGTGTTTAAAAAGTGGCTTTCCAATCAGCGCTGGTTCAAGTACCCGCTCTACTGCCACTTTTTGTTACGTAAACTCTAGAAGCCTCAGTTTCCTCATCTGTAAAATGTGATTAATATTATTATTATTATTTAAGTTGCTAATGAGATGGTGAGGGAGAGGATTGTAGAGGTGACTTGTGGTCTTTTTTGGGACAAAAATCAAAGATAATATAAAAAATATTCTTGCCATAGCAAATTTTTTCTGTACTACGTTAGAAATCATCAAAATAGTGGTACAAGTACCTATCAGAACTATTTATTTACAAAAGATCTGTATATATGGTTTATTCAAGTTTTGTTTTGTTTTTAAAGGTTACGGGAAGTTTCAGAGAAACTGAACAAATATAATTTAAACAGGTAAGAATTTTAAGATATTTTAAATTTCCTGACAAAGAATGATTTTTCAAATTAGGAAAAGTAATTCATATTTAGGCAGCAGCTAATAAGAATATTTTAAACTAACAACTTTTATGAGTTGGGTTCAATTGAATTATAGTTTCTGTTCATACTAGTTTTTTAAAAATCTTTGCTTGAGGGATACCAAGGAGCTGTAATGACTATGGGGATATCATAATTATTATTTTTCAATGATTACTTTAAAATGTGTAAATATGAGTTTTTTAAAACAGGATTTGCCCGCTATTTTTTTCTTTTGTTAATTGGTTAAAAAAAAAAAAAAACCTAGGATGTATTTACCACTTAAAAATCATTTTACTTACATACTTTTCTTTTTTTATTCTCCAGCCATCCCCCTTTGAATGTATTGGAACAGGCTACTATTAAACAATGTGTGGTGGGACCAAATCATGCTGCCTTTCTTCTTGAGGTAAATTAAGATAGAGAAATGAAAATGAACAGTTAAAATACAACTGTGCATCATCATGTGTCTTCCTTTTTAACCATGGAAAACAGCAGTTTTTTGTAAGAGTTATTTCAGAGATCACTCAGGTCCATTTCCTTATTGTGTAAATTCTCTGGCCCAGAGAAAGCTTAAATGATTTAATAGAGCTTGAAACTAGTTAGCAACAGAATGGAGAAGTTCATGACATCCAGTCATTTCCTTACTCTGAATTCTGTTAGATTGAGATATTTTAAATTATTTTTACTGCTTTCTTGATAGTATATGTAAATAGTATTTCCCCAGCTCAGGTATGAGCACCTTCTGGAAGGGAGCTTGTTTGTTGTCTTCTGAATTGACAGTGATAGATACATAATCTGTTTGTTGAATGAATTCAGATTTTAATACTACACATTTTTACTTTGGAAATTTCTTCTATTTTCTTTGCTTTTAGGATGGTAGAGTTTGCAGGATTGGTTTTTCAGTACAGCCAGACAGATTGGAATTGGGTAAACCTGATAATAATGATGGGTAAGACATTATGTCCTTTCTGTTTAATTAATATTTAGCTCTTAAAAGGTATCATAGGGGCTGGCCTGGTGGCGTGGTGGTTAAGTTGGCGCGCTCCACTTTGGCAGCCCAGGGTTCGCAGGTTTGGATCCTGGGCGTGGACCGACACACTGCTCATCAAGCCGTGCTGTGGCAGTGTCCCATATACAAAATAGAGGAAGATGGGCACAGGTGTTAGCTCAGGGCTAATCTTCCTCAGCAAGAAAGAGAAGGATTGGCAATGGATGTTAGCTCAGAGCCTGTCATCCTCACAAAAAAAGTTATTATATTAAACTCATGTTTTGATTTTGGTAACCCTCAAATTAAAAGATGTTTAAAATAGAGTGAAATGGTTACTTTGTAGTTTGATTTTAATTTTTATGTAAGCAGTGATTTGCAGCTAAAATATTAGCATTAAAAGTAGCAGAGGAGTGGATGATTACTTAACAGAAATAGGTTGCCGGAAGAATGATGTTATGTATTTAGTGGGTCCCAAGTCAGATCTGCTCTTTGATTGAAATGACTTTTTAGATGATGTTTTTTTCCCTTCTAATATTTCCAAGTCAAGTAACTCAATTTGAAAATGACAGGGTCTTTAAAGTTTTGGTCTTTATAAATGATGGCATATAAAAAAGGTTGCTAGATACTGTATGATGAGTTTCAATTGACTGCTTCTAAGGAAAGCATGATTACTTTAAAAATCTAAAGAAGGGGCCTGCCCCCTGGCCTAGTGGTTAAGTTCCACGGGCTGCACTTTGGTGGCCTGGGTTCAGTTCCTGGGCACAGATCTACACCACTCATTGGTGGCCATGATGTGGTGGCGACCCACATACAAAATAGAGGAAGATTGGTAACAGGTGTTAGCTCAGGGCGAATCTTGCTCAGCAAAAAAAAAAAAAAAAAAATCTAAAGAAGAATATGTTTGCAATTAAACCATGAAAACAGTTTCAACCAGGAAAGAACCCTGGATTGTTATGAGGCTACAAGTTGTTAGGTTTGCTCTTGGATGTGAAGTATACATTTCAGTAGGAGTAGTCAGACAATTGTTAGGCTGATAGTATTTTACCACAGTAGGTCCCAGAGTAGTGAGGACTGGAATTCTGTGCTTGTTCCTAGGCAGTTTGGGACTGTTGTGTGATTGTTCTGCCTCTTGTTTTTCCCCAGGTCAAAGTTGAACAGCAACTCGGGGGCAGGGAGGACATCAAGGCCTGGTAGGACAAGTGACTCCCCATGGTTTCTCTCAGGTTCCGAGACTCTGGGCAGGCTGGCAGGCAACACCCTAGGGTAAGTTCTGGCCAGATGATGGCCTCCACTGGTCTGGGCCACTGCTCCGTGAGAACACTCACTGTGACTGGTCGTCTTCAACGTTAGCTAGGGATGGAAAGAGGAAACTTGCCTGAACTCTGGGCATGAGCTCACGTTGCTCATGGTGAGCCACCATGATAAAAAGAACCCACACAGGCTAATCACAATTACTCCCGGTTCTTGATCTTTTAAAAATGTCTAATGTTTACATGTGTTTATTATGTCATTTAAAATTTTCAAAGGTACCATATTTGGTCTTACTTGTGACTTATTCTTGGGTAAAAAAAAATCCAACATTTATTCCTTTCTGGTATCCAAATCTGGTAGTTTTTTCTGAATTAATATAGTAAGGTTTGAAAATCATGTAACTAAACCTTACAGCCTTTAATAAGGTTATTTTTACTTTTTTAAAATTGAGGTATAATTGACATATAACATTATATTAGTTTAAAGTGTACCGCATAATGATTCCATATTTGTATATGTTGTGAAATGATCACCACAGTAAGTCTTGTTAACATCCGTCACCACACTTAGTTAAAAAAAGTTTTTTCCTTGTGATGAGGATTTTTAGGATCTACTCTCTTAGCAACTGTCACATATGCAATACAGTATTATTAACTATAGTCATCATGCTGTATATTACATCCCCATAACTTATTTATTTTGTAACTGGTAGTCTGTACCTTATTTTTACTTTTTAAATTATTTATAAAATATATACCTTTTAAACTAGATACTCTTCTTCCATTTTATCTAAAGCTGATATGCTGTCAAACTAAAGAAATCATATACAAATTCCAAGCCAGATGATTTCACTCATTTTATACCTTGATTCTCGATTTTCTGAAATTACCCGGTTAATGATTAGATAATGCCAAATCAATGAGGTCAACATATGTGTTCAAAGGCTGATCAGAGAAATATAACTGGAAGCAATTTAGATTGTTTCAAAATATAATTAAGGAGTAGCAGAAGGTTTGAAACATTTTTCTTATTCTGACACTGAATTTCTAGGTCAAGTTAGACTTAAAAATTGAGATCCTAAGACACTTACTTTCTTTGCTTCTTTGTTTTTATGCTGAACTAAGTTTATTTTGAAGTCAGAGGAAGGTCATTTAGATGAGCGCATCCTTTTTAGCTCATTCTTTTCTAGAGCTATTAACAGGAAACATATAACTTTGGTCTTTATTAAAATCTCATGTATCTCCTTTTAATTGTCCTACGCGTACAACTAACATAGCATAACAACAGTGTATGGTAAAAAATTCTGAAAATAAAATGTAATAACAAATGAAATTTTAATTTCATTTGATAAACCTGGAAAAAGGTTGGACACCAGGTTTCCTGGAGAATTTTTTTTTTTGAGGAAGATTGGCCCTGCACTAACATCTGTTGCCAATCTTCCTCTTTTTCTTTTTTCTCCCCAAAGCCCCAGTACATAGTTGTGTGTCATAGTTGTAGAGTTGTAGCTCTTCTATGTGGGACACTGCCTCAGCATGGCTTATTGAGCGGTGAGTAGCCCCGCACCCAGGATTCGAACCGGTAAACTCTGGGCCACCTGGACAGAACGTGCAAACTTAATTGCTACACTGCTGGGCCGGCCCCGTGGAGTTTTTTCTTTAACTGAGGAAGCTATTTAAAAAGTGTTTTGTTTGTTTAGACCGAGATTGGGCTTTCCAATTAAGGGAGAAGAGAGAACAAGAAGTTTGTTGTATATTGATTTGAGAATTGTTACTGGTTAATGTATTCAAGCATTTTTAAGGGAAAAAAAGAAAGACTTGGAAAATCAAATTTAAACTAAATCTGTTTGCAATGGAAGGTTGAAAATTCAGCCTTAGGTAAGTGCAATGAAGAGGAGTTGGGAGTAAAGTACCTCTCTCTAGATGGGATGATCTCTAAGTACATAGTAGATTCAGTTTTAAGAGAAGCAGCACTGTCATAATTTAAAAGGCTAATGTGATTTGTGTGACCATTTTCTTTTAGATCTGATTGAATGCACAAAAGCAATTGTTTTATGGTTATCTAGCTTATTGGTTTGAAGATTCTTAATTCTCATGTTTGGGACAATATGTGAAGATGTAGACATGCCATTTCTAAGTTGTTTTCTCATACTTAAGAAAAAATTAATGTATGTTTTAAATAGTGACTGTTCCGCTCCGTCAAGGTGGTTAATAGTGCTGAATATTAATGAACTACTATCTTTGCAAATGAATGTTTTATTCCATGCAAAGCACTTTGAGTCCTAAATGAATTTTACTTTTTATGTAACAGATTGTTGGTAGTTATGTCTGATGGGTCTTTCTTGCAAAGGTGAGATGTATTCTGTAACTCATTTTAGAGTTGTGACTGTAGAAATGCTTGGTATGTGGATCTTCAAAAAATTATTTAAAAGATGTAAAAGTGTAATAGTTCTCTTTCTAAAAAGTGGATGTATATGTAAGCATTAAAAAAATTTGGAACAGTGTTATTTTAAAGCTCAGTTGTAGTACCTTGTTCTATCAAAGTAACTACTATAAAAGTATATGTCAGTTAGACAAATAGCTTTATCTTAGCTTAAGAGAATGAAAATGAGACCCAAAGTGATCTTTTCGGAATGGTTGTTTAAACTGCTCATTCTGTAAACTCTCCGACGTTTAGAAGTCGCTGGAGTTCTGGAGTAGGTGGAAGTGGAGGAGGATCCTCTGGCAGGTCGTCAGCTGGAGCTCGAGATTCCCGCCGGCAGACTCGAGTTATTCGGACAGGACGGGATCGAGGGTCTGGGCTCTTGGGCAGTCAGCCCCAGCCAGTTATTCCAGCATCCGTCATTCCAGAGGAGCTGATTTCACAGGTATGGATCTTGTAGAACACTTAGTGTAAGACAACAGGACAAGGTGAGATTTAACTGAATATAGTGGGTTGTAGTCATGACTCATATGAATTGTGAGATACTGCTTTTCTGTATTGATCGTAGAAAGCTGATTTTGATAAAGAATTTATCAAAAGAAAATTAGCATAGCACTCTCTTTTATGTTTTATTTCAGGCCCAAGTTGTTTTACAAGGCAAATCCAGAAGCGTCATTATTCGGGAACTTCAGCGAACAAATCTTGATGTAAACCTTGCTGTAAATAATTTACTTAGCCGGGATGATGAAGATGGAGACGATGGGGATGATACAGCCAGTGAATCTTATTTGCCTGGAGGTTGGTGGATCACCATCATGGTTCTCTCATCTCTAGAGGGAGGGATTTTTTTTTGCCTAGGGAATAGAATTTTAAAGTACAATGAATTTTCTGACTGTTCTTTCCAGGGTGGTAGATATTTCTCACTAGAGTGTTTGATTTGATTGTAAAATTCTTTTTAAGGGAAAATGGAGAAATGTTTTTGCTCAGCGGATTTGTGTTTGGTCCCACATATGTGCATGGCTTTATCACTTGCTCACAGTGACTCTAGAATGTTGTTTTTTGATGCCCTTATTACTAAATATGTAATAACTGAACTGTATTTACATTTTGACTGTATTATCTCTGTGATGTCACAAGTATCTTAAAAGACAGATCTTTTTGGGGCCGCCCAGTGGCGTAGCGGTTTCGTCCGCGCTTGGCAGCCCGGGGTTCGCCGGTTCGGATCCCGGGCGCCCGCCGACGCACTGCCTGTCAGCCATGCCGTGGTGGCGTCCCATATAAAGTGGAGGAAGATGGGCACAGATGTTAGCTCAGGGCCAGTCTTCCTCAGCAAAAAGAGGAGGATTAGCAACGGATGTTAGCTCAGGGCTGGTCTTCCTTGCAAAAAAAAAGACAGATCTTTTTGTGTGTGATTATTTAGTAGGTAGCTCAAGCGATAGTCATGCATTTGATGTTCCTTAAAATCTTTGTTAACTTTATTTCCTAGGTAGTTGTTGCTTTTTTCCTCAGGTTGTGTCAGTAGTCAGTCCCTGATTTTAATCTGTTTTAATTTTTAGAGATCTTTCAATTGGTCTACAGATGTTTTCTCTGTATCTGCTTCATTTGTATTTGTTTCTGTTTACAGAGGATCTTATGTCTCTTCTTGATGCTGACATTCATTCTGCCCACCCAAGTGTCATTATTGATGCAGATGCCATGTTTTCTGAAGACATTAGCTATTTTGGTTACCCTTCTTTTCGTCGTTCATCACTTTCCAGGCTAGGCTCATCTCGAGGTAATTTTGCATTTATTTCTTCGTGATCACTGGCTGGCTGTATGGAGAGAGAGTGACAGAATTCACTATATTTAAACTTTCAGTATTATAGTAGATGAAATCATTACTTAAGTGTTTTTGGATGCTTTGGCATTAAAACTAGCTATTTTTTATTTTGAATAGCCACAATAGTACTTCAGAGACAATCTTATTTACATTATGGAATACTTTTCAAGGGTTATGACTTACCTAACTATATTTTTAATTAGGAATTTATGGATTCTGAACTAAAAGCAGAATTCTACTTTACAGTGACATGCAGCATTCAGAAAACAAGTCTCTTTAATTTATTTGATTAAAATAAAGTGATTATTCTGTTCATGTTAAATCCTGGTTAGATGGAAGTGTGAAATAGGAAAAAACTTACTAGAATGGGATTGGCCAATAATAAATACATAGAAATGTTTAGCTTATTAAAATGCTATTTTCAAAAGTTTGAAATCCTTAAAAGATACAGTACGTAGTAGAGGTTAGAAAGATTTTGAAATCATACAAATATAAGACTTTCTCTGTATATGTTGGTATAGATTTTGCTTGCATTTTAACTTTACTTAAGACAATATGTTTACTTTCCAGAATGTCAAACTGCTTGATTCAACTAACAGACAAGAATCAGCTGTATTATTTACTAATCATTAGTAAACTGGAAAAGATGCCATATTATATTAAGACCTTGCTGCAAATACCTAGTACTTAAAAGCAGAGTTTTAAAATAACAAACCTATGATGATCTTTTAATATACCGAACCTATTATGTAATAGCTTTAAAAAAATTTTAAATAAATGCATACTTTACTGTCTTAAATGCATCAAGTATTGCATTTTCAAATATTCAATATCTAACACAAATAATTCCTTCTAAATTTCTCCGTTTTGCTTTTCCTTAGGTCATCATTCTCTGTAGGCATTGTTTAGTTTGAACCATATGAAATTGCTGGTACTTGACCATTTTTGACCTGCATGGTGGCAATTTCATGTGGTTCAACTTAATATTGTTTTTAATCCTTCTTATCCAAGTCTTGGAAAGTATATTTTGATTACCTATTTAAAAAATAATAGATGAGCAAACTGAAAAAAACTGACTTTAGAGAGTTCGTAGGATAATTGCAGGGGAAGCATTTTTGTAAGGAAATCTTTCTATAAAGATTCTTAAAAGAAAAAAATGCCTCTCTGTTTTCTCAAAAATTTTTAAATAAAACTTATCCATAAAAATCGAGCCTATAAAATTACTCTAAATGAGCTTTGATTATCAAAAGTTTTATAGTTAATGTTAATGGGTTTGTAGTTTAACCTTGTCAAGTTTTTTTCCTGTATGTATAGTTTTTTTTAATAACTGAAGACTTTCTAACAAATACTCTTTTTTAAAAATTTCTGTATGTATCTAACATGTTGAAATTCTAATTTATGCACATTTGTGAATAGATAAATAAAAAAGTTATGGTAAGCATTTTTAATGAGAGCCAAAAATTTTAAACTCCACTTAAAAAATCCAGTTTAAAATAAAGTAGTTGTGCTCTAAAAACATGTAATTGGAATTCAGAAAAGTCTGCCTCTACATAGTCCTTAAAAATACTAGTTTATAATTTTCATACATTCTCTTGAAAGAGTTAATGTTTTGAATGTTGCATGTCAGGCTTATTAGATATACATTTACATTAAATTTTTGTGAGTAGATAAACTGCTGTTAGTTGCATCCTGAAGGGTCTTTCCTAGAGAGTGGCTTACTTTTATCCCACTGGTGTGACCCAATTGCATACCAGTTCTCCTTCTTCCCTTAGAGAGAGATTCTGAGCTGTTGCGTGAACGTGAATCTGTTTTACGCTTACGTGAACGAAGGTGGCTTGATGGAGCCTCATTTGATAATGAAAGGGGCTCTACCAGCAAGGAAGGAGAGCCGAACTTGGATAAGAAGAACACACCTGTTCAAAGTCCAGTATCTCTAGGAGAAGATTTGCAGTGGTGGCCTGATAAGGTATTTGGAAAAAATCTCCACCCTTTCCATTTAAATGGATTCCTGGCAACCCCTTCCACCCTCCCCAAATATAAAAGGTCTCTATTTTATTTCAGATTTTTGTACTACCATTATATATTTAAAAAACACACATACACAGACATAAAGTGATATTTTTGTTTTAAAATATAAGTAGAGCATCTTTATTTGGCACCACATTAGTCATCTTAATAAAGTATGTTCAGTTGTGCTATTTTTTTTCTACTTGATGAAGTAAATCAGAGAAATTGAAATGGTAGTTCCAGATAACACATCACCATTCTGTTTCAGGACTTCTACTTTGGTGATAATTACTCCAGTAACGGGTGGTATATCCCTTGGTAGAAATTTGTTTTGTAATGTCAAGTGGACTCCAGTTTCTGCAGGGCCAGTTTATGGTCATTGATACCCGCATGTCAGGGCAAGATTAGGGATCTGTGTTTCTTTGATTAGTTAGCTGTCCTGTTTGATGGCAGTGAATTCTGGCAGCCCTTTGCTCTAAATACTGTGGGAGACAAAACAGGCTGAACAGGAATGGACTGGGGGAGTTCTGCTTTGCATCTTGAGAGGTACAGTGATTGGCTTCTAGAAAGCATCCAGGATTTAAGTTGATTTGAATCTTTAAAAATCCACCACAGCCACAAGTGAAGGGTCTATGTATCCTATTGTTGGTGCATAGGTTTCATTGTCTTAGGTGATTGGTAATTGATTTTCAAAGGCTCCTATAGGAAGCTGTATGTTTTTCATCTTTTTCTTGGAGTGCCTGTTTCTTCTTATTCCCAGAGCCAGTAGGAAATTTTCTTAAGTAGAACTAAAGTAAAAGAAGATAAGAACTTTGAGGTTAATCTCTAGCAAATAGGGAGATTCTGATAGGGATTTTTCTTTGAAGTTGAATTTGCATTTGGGATATTAAAGGAAAATATTGTTTAACTTTCTGAATTTGTTTACTTTTCGTAGTTATTGTGAATCTTGATGTAGTTCATTTATTTTCCTCTGCATTCAGCTCATGTGGAAACCTTGAATGCAAGAAGGAACATGAATTTTAATCAGTCTCTTTGTAAGCAAAAGGTTATTCTGGTTTTTTTGGCAGCTGACAAACTTTCCCTGAATTGCATTCTCTTACTTATTTCCATAAAACTAGAAATGTCTCAAGTTCTACTTTTACTTCAAATGGCAGAAGGTGATTTAAATCACTGGGCTTTTTCTTTTTCTTTTTTTTAATACATTGTTCTATGTTTCCTATTTCTCTTGCCTGGATCATATTAGGCCTGTGTCTACTTCAGTTGGCAGGAAGTAATAGAGGACTCATGAATTTTGTTTTAATAGTGCTGTCACATATGTATTAGTCTAGACTTCTTTATCCTGTATTATTTTTGATTAATGAAAATGTTTTGAACGGTACAAGTTTAGCACACTTTTTCCCTGGCCAGTGTATCCTCTGTTAGATTTAGCCAGTCCTTGTTGGCCTTTACTGATATGCATGTTTTTAGGTACAACTTGTTTTCACAGACAATTACTAAGTGCATCCTGAAATGTTGTCACTGTACAGACCTTACTTAGTATATTATTTTCTTCGTTTATTAAGACATTGAATGAAGGAGGAGTAGCAGTATGTGAAACAAAGTATGTCCTACCTATACCTTTTTTTCCTGGCATAACCTAATTTAAAATCTTGTCATTGAAAAAGAACCACTTTTTATTAACTAATGATTGAAATTTAGACATAAAAATTTTTAATTTAGGGAAAGAAAACAGCTTAAGCCTAATTAAACTATTAAACATTATCACAGTTATCAGCAAATACCAGTAGATGCTTGTCTGGAGCATATTTGTCTCCAAAATTGGGGGTAATGAACCCTGAGGAGTAGAGGGTTTTTGGGGAAGACTTGGTAGGGGATGGAGAGTGCAGGGAGATAGGGTGTCAGAGTACACTACTTGGAAGTAGTCTGTCTCTGTTTTTTGGTCAAAATATGCATTCCAGCTTAATATCAGAAATGACCTAATCCAATATTTTTAAATTGTAAGTTTGGT
Source organism: Tapirus indicus (assembly GCA_031878705.1). NCBI lineage: Eukaryota > Metazoa > Chordata > Mammalia > Perissodactyla > Tapiridae > Tapirus > Tapirus indicus. The sequence continues at coordinate 35,670,214 of CM062935.1, forward strand.
TAGTATCCATAGAATTTTCATTCTTTCTTTTTTTAGGGTACATGAGAAATTCTGTTGGTAAATTATCTGGATTAGTACTGACTTTCCCATTTAGAGGAACAGCCACTTCTTCAGAATTTCACCATTTTGTAGGCTAATAAAGCTCCTTTAATGATGGAATATTTTCTTTAAGCTATTATGGTATAATCTTGAACTGAAAATATTTGAGGCAACTTTAAATATTTCCATGAATTATTGTTTGAGTTAAATGTCAAAACTAGTATAAAAGCATAATTGGAAATTATCATAGGGATGTTGAAAGCTCCATGAAGACAGAGGTGAGGGTCAGTCAGTCAGTGTTAATTTAGTAGCCTTGGTTAAATGCATACTGTCTGTTAAGCCTTTTGCTTAGGTGTTAGGGTGAAAATTTTGTTGGAAGGCAGAAAAATGATGTTAATACTTTTGAGAAAGTACAATAATAGAATTAGGTACGAGAATCTTTGGGGAATTGCAGGAGGCCACACAGAGGGATTACCAAGAGTGTTGACCCTGGAGCCAGACTTTTGGAATTCATATCCTGGCTCTGCCCCTTACTAGCTGTGTGGCCTTGGTCAAATTCTTTAACCTCCCTGGGCCTTTGTTTTCTCATCTGTTAAGATGGGAATAATGGTTTTACCTGAGGGGATTGTCATGAGAATTAAATGAGTTAGTATATGTAAAGTGTAAAGAGTGAGGGGAAGCAGGGTCCTGTTCTACAAGGAGAACAGGCAGTTTCTGCAGGTTATGGAAGGGTGAGAGAGCCCAGTGTGTTTAGATATCCCAAATAGGTCCATGTGGCAATAGTATTTTGTGTGCCAGGTTCTCTGCTAGTAGAGAATTGGGCACAAGCTGAAAGAGATACATGCCATGCCCCTTGTCTGACTGGACTAGAATGCAGGTGATGAAAACATTTCATTACAAGAATAATTTAGCATAATAGGAAATTAGCAGGCAGTCTTTCTGTACCAGAGTGAGACGTGGAGGGAGTGTCTAAGTCTGTACCTCTAAGTCCAAGTCCCTGATGTTCACTAGCCAGGTTTACGCTAGTTTCTGAGTAGTTTTACCCAACTTTCTTATGAATCCCCCCCAATCCAACCATTCATCCATCTATCTTTCCTTCCTTCCCTCCCTCTCCCCCAACACTTCTTTCTCTCCTCCATCTCTGTCCCTCCCTCTTTTTACTTCTTGTACTTTCTATTTCTGGAAATAGCTTTGATAATTCAGTTAGTTTGATGAAAAGATGAAATCTTTCAATTAGTTGATTTTCTGACACGGCTCCATTTTCACTTCTCAGTCATTTTTGCAATTTACTCTTCTCAGACTGGAAATGTAGTTCTATGTTGCTGAATGTGTACATGTAAATTGTAACTGTATATGTATTTATACCAACCTGCTTCCACCAAGAATCTAAAGTGACTTAACAAGGGGAAGAAACATGCAGTTATGGTAGTAACACAGACTGTTAAAGCAGAATGCAGAGATAAGAGCTAATTAATAAATATTGAAGGGAGAGGAGGGAGAAAAATTATACAGAAATCCATGCTAAGTAAACCCGCTGAAGCTAAACATAGAAACTTTGCTTTGTGCCCTGTAACAAAACAAACCCTTTCCATTTAAAGGATGCACACATCCTTGATTTTCAGTAAGCTGTCAGAGAAGAGTTTGGTGAGAGTTGAATGGTGGCTAATGAAGAAACAAAACTGATTCAGCAAGTCAGTCCTGTTAATTTACAGTCATCCCTTATGTTCTGGACGTATTTTCATATAGTCTAGGAGAAATAAGATAATTTATTCCCTTCGGCCTTTTGAATTGTAGAGTTGTTTATTATTTTCAGTTTCTTTGAATGGTGTTGAGAGGAAATAGCCCCATGACATTTGGCTCCTTACTTAAGCTATTTGGAGCAGCCTTTTTGTTAGAATGAATTGATCAAACTTGTGGGTCATATTGCTTCATCTTCAGGGTTCTAGAAGTGGAAGTTGGGTCGGGGAGGTCTTTGTTTTATTGACACTTGGAAGCTTCCAAGAAGCGTCTGTTAAGATTAGCTGTGTGTGTCACAAATGTAATTTAATAATGAAGTAAGAGCAAAAGGAGAAATGGTTATAAAAAGGAAAAGAAGCCAGGCATAAGGAGAATATGGAAAAGTAGATAGGCAAGGTGAAACCAAGTGTGAATAAGAACAGTTGACCAAGTTGCACAGTGTAACCTAGAGTTGTGTTCCATCCATTTCAACCATAATACACAGTACATCGCTATTGGAGCTGGTACTTGATGGGAAGACTAGTGTTTGCTGATGTTAGGTAAATTTTAGAAAAAAGGGATGAAAACCAAGTTTTGTAGGGAGAAATTTAGGAATAGAAAGACGAACTTTTTCAAAATATAAATTACTAAATGTAATTTAGTAGATGGAGGGGACGGGAGTTCATGTTACTGGGCTGAGTGTTTTTTTTTTTAAACTTTGGCCACAAGGTAATTTTCATCGTATTTTTAACAGTTTCCATCGCCCTTTGGGGAAGAATTTCTAGTTTGGTTGATGACCTGTTTATTGTTATTCAGACAGTTGCAAATTTACTGATTAGATCCAACCTCTAATGATTTGATTTTTGTTAAATTACATGCAATATAATGTATTCACATTGTGATCAGTGCTAGGTTGGAGGTGAGAATACAATGCTTAGGGGTTCCAAGTGGGGAATGACTAATACCACCTGAGAGATTTGGCAGAGACTTCACAGAGGAGATGACATTTAAGCAGCATTTTTAGAGTTAAGTAGGTGTTGACCAAGATGCAGAGGCATTCTAAACATATCAAGCATGGGTTTAGAGTCATGAAAGGTCACAGTGTGTTTGTGTGTATGGAACAAAATGAAATGCAGAATTGCTGCTCCGTGGTAGGGAGTAGGAGAAAAGCAAGATGAGAAGACTGTAAAGGGCCCTAGACAATTTGCGAGGAGTTAAGATTTTATTCTTCAGTCACTAGGAAGCAAACAGAATTCTTAGAGAAGTGACATGATGAGATTGGTGAGGTTTTGTTTTTAAGGAAGCGAACACTAATGGCATCATGGGAGAAAGATAGGACTAGGAAAAATCTAGAGTCACTTAAGAGACTGGTACAATTGTTAAGGAAAGGAATTGTGAGGATCTCAACCAAAGTAGTGGCGGTGGGGACAAAAGGAAGGGAAGAACCTGAGAGGGATTAGAGGAAAGTGCAGCACTGGTTTACTAGTCACTATATTGTGCAGAGAAAAGAGGAATTGAGGAGAGGCCCAGGTTCCCATGTCTCTCTCCTCTTACAGGGTGGGTGGTGGCTGTCATTCATGGAGATAGGGCCTGCAGAGGACGTGCAGCTTTGGAGGAGATGATGGATTCATTTTGAAGATGTTTGGTGCTTTTAAGACATCCAGGTAGAGAGCTCTTGCAGGGCAGTCCAGAGATAGGAGCTTTACATGTTTAAAAGCATGGTGCCCTAGCGGATTCAGTCACTAAGGCTGAGGGTGGAGCATAATTTGAATAAAGGGACAAGGACAGAATCTGGGGCAGGGAGTGCATGGTGGTGCGAGGGAGATGGAGAAAATAGTCATGAAGATAGGAGGAGGACCATTAGAGAGTAGTGACCTGTGAACAAGGGAGAGGAGAGGTTCCAAACAGGTGATGAACAGGGTCAAATGGTTTGAAGAGTTTAAAGAGAAGACGGATTGATTAAGTGCATGGGACATTGATATGGCTGCTGGAAGTGCAATTATAGCTGTTAGTGAAATCTGGTAAGATGAAACATATGCCAAGTAACAATTCACTTTACCATGAGTAGGACTGAAGAAGAGATGAGTTTGGACAGTGGTTGGGGTTATGAGAGAGGGTTTCATCCAGTGTGTGTGAGGTTTACCTTTAAAGAGGAGAGGAGGACACTTCTTTCTCTGAGATGGGGGAAGGAGAAGAGGAGAGAATGGTGTTTTTTTTCATTAAATAAATCTAGAAGTAGGAATATTCAGGAAGCTTGTGCTTTCTGTGTGAGTAGGAGATGAAGTCAGGGGAGCAGAGTAATCATAATTGAATTTCATTGAGCACTTATTTGTGCTGGGCTCTGTGCTGTTTGCTTTTTTTTTTGGTGAGGAAGACTAGCCCTGAGCTAACATCGATTGCCAATCCTCCTCTTTTTTTACCCCCGCTGAGGAAGACTGGCCCTGGGCTAACATCCGTGCCCATCCTCCTTCACCTTACATGGATGGGACGCTGCCACAGCATGGCTTGACAAGCGGTGCATCTGTCCACGCCCGGGATCTGAACCTGCGAACCCTGGGCTGCCAAAGTGGTGCGCGCCAACCCAATTGCTATGCCACTTGGCCGGCCCCCTGTTTGCTTTTTTTGTATATTACTTTATTTGGTTTTTATCCCCCCCAAAAGTATTATTATTATACCCGTTTTATAGGTGAAGAAATGGGTTCAGAGAAATTACATAACTTACCTGATGTCACAAACTTAATAAGTGTTGGATCCAGGTTTTGGACTCACTTGGTCTGATTCCATCATCCTTTTGACCAAGGGGTTGGGAAGGAAGTGTGAAGTAGAAATGTTAAGATTTGATGCAGTGGCCATGGGGAAAGTAGACAGTGGTTTGCAGATACCTGTGGTGAAGGGATGAGAAGAATTGCTAACTTGGAAAATTTCAAATTTGGTCTCTCTCCCATCCTACTATTGAAGTGACTTGAAAATATGGCTGATGGTACTGATAAAATAGAAGATTAAAATTAGTGTTCTTTCTGTACAACTCTGAGGCATAACCTGTTGTTTTTATATTATAAGTCTTGGCAGATGTCACAGGTGTTAGCTGAGCACCATAACCCATCTGACGAAATAAGATTGAAATTTGACAGAAAACCAAAGACATCATTAGCTTAGCATCCTCTGGAGCCAGAATTTCAGAGAGCAGAGAATTAGTGTATAGACCTGTAGCAAAAAGTACAACCTAAAGTCTGTTTTTGGCAAGGTTTGCTGTGAGGTTTCTGGCTAACTTTATGACTTTGATCATATTGGTCTCATGTAAAAAAAATTACTGTTGTTAACTGTTTATTTACATTTATTGTCCAAGCTTTTTATAATTTTAACTGTATTCCAGCTCATTGCATTGTGCATTGCCTTTAAACTGGATGAAGTTTTACTTTAAAAAACAACATAGACATTTGTTTCAGCAGCTTGGAAGAGCCTAGAAGGAAGGAATTGCCTGTTTTGACACTTGGCTTTCCCTGCTTCAACTCCTTATTGTGTTCTTTTCCTTTCATTTAGTCAACACATTTATTGAGCACCTACTTTGTGCACTGTTCTAAGAGCTGAGGATACAGTGGTGAACACGACAAAGCTTATATTTGAGTAAGATAGACTGTAAACAAGTAAATACACGTCAAGGTGTGAAATGCTGCGAACTAAAAGGAAAGCAGAGTAAGGAGATGGAATGAGAGTGGTGGTTTTGTGGATGGTGTGGGCGGAGAAAGTCTCATTTACGCAGACTTGATTGAGGAGAGAGAGTGAGTCACCTGAGAAACAACAAGGCAAGAGAACAACAAGGACATGTGGCGTCCTGGTGGACATGGTCCAGGAGCAGGAAGAAAGTCAGTGTGACTGGAGGGGAGGGAGCTCAGCGAGGGAGCTGAGGGCCACGTTGTGGAGGGCCTTGCGGGCTGTGCTCAAGACTTTGCATAGCTGTGGTTTATGTGTTCACATAATCAATCCAGATTTGATGTAGTCATTCAAGTGTTGTATCCAAATCATTAGGTTTGGCAATTGTTGTATTTATACCATTGTATTATTTTTACTTTTAGGATGGAACAAAATTCATCTGTATTGGGGCTCTATATTCTGAGCTTTTGGCTGTCAGCAGTAAAGGAGAACTTTATCAGTGGAAGTGGAGTGAATCTGAGCCTTACAGAAATGCACAGGTATTTTATTATATTAAATCTTGCATTGAATGGCTCTACATATCAACATACAAAATGGTAATCATTTTTCTTATGCTTTTAAAGAATCCTTCATTACATCATCCACGAGCAACATTTTTGGGGCTAACCAATGAAAAGATAGTCCTCCTGTCTGCAAATAGCATAAGAGCAACTGTAGCTACAGAAAATAACAAGGTATGAAACACTTTGCATTGATTGGTAACCATTTCGTGCTTAAATTTGGGGGTTTCTTCCTCTCCCTGCCCCTTTTCCATCTTTTCATTTTCTATCTTTCTAACTAGATCCACAAATACAAAGTGTCTCAAGCCTTAGTAAAGTAATCTATAGTCTTTTTGTCGCTGGTTTATCTCTATATTATAATCTAACTTCAGGGTAGCTTTCTACTTTAAGGGAAAGAAAAAATATTCAAGATCAGTGCTGAGAAAAGAGGAGATACTGAAAAGCCATAATAGATAGGTTGAGGAAGTATGGATATTATACCTCAGGTGATCAGTTTGGCTTTAGAGTCACTAAATTCTTTTAAAAATTATTGGAGCAATGTTTACTTCTGATTAATGCCTTAGAGATGGCTTTAGGCATTCCTTTCAGTAACTGCTATTTTGATTTATTTGTGTGAAGAAAGTATTTTAGTTTCTACTCTTATTAAGAACATGTTTCTGAATTTACTTATTTTTCTAGCATTCAGCTCAAAACATTTTAGAATTCCATTCCATAGAGTATGTATGTCTTGCCCTAGTTTTGACTACAATCCTTTTGAAAAGAACACTTGTTTTTATTTAAACCTTTAATATTTTGTTCTTTAGGTTGCTACATGGGTGGATGAAACTTTAAGTTCTGTGGCTTCTAAATTAGAACACACTGCTCAGACTTACTCAGAACTTCAGGGCGAACGGATTGTTTCTTTACACTGCTGTGCCCTTTACACCTGTGCCCAGCTAGAGAACAATTTATATTGGTGGTGAGTATGCAGGGAGGAGGAATTTCTTATCTGTGAGTGCTTTTACGTGCAGAGATAGGTGCTCTGAGTAGTGGAATACCAATGTGAAAGATCAGTCGAAAGATAATGTTGTCTAGAGGGAAATTTCACTTTGGAGCGAAGTAACATTAAAAAAACCTTAGAAAAAAGAAAAGCTTATAAAAATAATGCATACTTAGTGACTATAATTATGGAATTTTATAAAGTTATAAAGTAGAAACAAAAATCACCTATAATCCTACAACCCAAAGATAACTGTTAATATTGAGGGATATTTTAATCTTTTTCTCCTATATGTAAATGTGAACTTTGCTTTTACATAATTGGAAACATAGGTTATGGAGTATTTTTTCATGCTTTCTTCATTCAACAATATGACTTAAAATATAATTTAAAAGGTTATTAAAGTATTTCATTGCATGCACATTCTATGTCTCACTTAATTTTTCCTTTACTGTTAAAAAAGTACTTCAAATGTATTCTCTGTTATGTTTTAAGGAGTTATCGGTAAATATGCATTGGCAGAAATAGTATATAGGGGAATCTACTAATGAAATATAATTATTTGGAAGAAAATATCAAATGATGAATTTCCTGTAAATTTTAATCCTAAAAGGTTTAAGAAAAATGGATCCAGTTATGCATTAAACCTGTGATCAAGTTGTACCTGTTAATATTATTCTGAAGCAAAGATATTAGAGAAGGAATACACCAGAAATGCTTAAATAATAAATAATATGTGTAATTTCAGATTTATTTAATGGGCTTCTTTGCTGCTTGTTTGACCAATTTATGCTTTTCCTTTCCAGGGGTGTAGTCCCTTTTAGTCAAAGAAAAAAAATGTTAGAGAAAGCTAGAGCAAAAAATAAAAAGCCCAAATCTAGTGCTGGTATTTCTTCCATGCCAAACATCACTGTTGGTACCCAGGTGAGTGATAAGAATTAAGCCTGTCCTAAGGGACATTATTTCTCTTCAAAATCACTTTCTTCCTCTGTAAGTAATTCCCCTGTAAGCAGTTTTATAAATGAATGTCATTTGAAGGACCAGGTTCTGGTAGCATGTATGTGCCACATCACTCTTTATTCGATGGTTGAGTAACATATAGATTCTGCCCTGTCAGTAGGTTGGTTTTCCTGTGCGGCAGGGTTCCCAGATTTGCCTGGTTTTAAGAATCATTTGGTACTTAAATGTAGAGTATGGAGACCCTTACCTGAAACGTTTCTTCATTTTCTTTGGTGGTAGGGCCCAGGTATCACTGTGTTTAACAAACATCCCAGGGGATTCTTATGACCAAGCAGCTTGAAAGATGCTGCTTTCTGGGGATATTGTCAGCATGAGGCAGGAGATTTCATCAAATCCCTACATTTCCACCAGTTTCTGTTTTTTGACTTTGAGATGGTTTTAGGCTATTATAGGTATCTTATGGAGGGTGATTTTTCTAATACCCCAGTGGTTTTCAAAGTGTGGTCCAAGAACTCCTACTGGCTTCTTGACACTTTCAGGGAGTCTGCAGAGTCCTTCTTTTTCCAGTTATGCATCTGTGTGGCTGAACTGTCTTCATATACTTTAGTCAGGGGAACGTATCACAGTAGACTGAATGCAGAAGCAGACATGGGAATCCAGCTGTCTTCTATAAAGTCAGACATTAAGAGATTTGCAAAAATGTAAACAGTGCCACTTTTCTCGCTGATTTTTTTTGAAAATGTAGTAATTTTTCATAAAAATTGTTTATATTGACATGGGGTTTATTACTGTTAAATAAATATTTTTAAGTTTTTCACTTTTAATTACTGATAACGTTAAATATCACCTAGATATGACCCACATAAACAAAAGAGTTTTGGGTCCTTAGCAATATTTAATAGGGAAAAAGCATCCTGAGATTCAAAGAGTTTGAGAACTATTGTTACACTTCTAATTCATTAGACTCTTGTACAAGTTTATCTTCAGGATAAAACTTGATGCTTATATTCGTTATAGCAAGTGCTGCAATGAATGTTTAAGGACTTCATAATCCCTAACTCTTAGACAAATGGTGGTTTTCATTACATAATCTGGTGCTAATTTCCTCATCTAACACTTGATTTCAATTCAGCTTTTTTCTCATCACTACAAGGTGGTTTCACTTAAATTCCCTGTGTCTTAAAAACTAGTCACTTCTTTAGCTATTACTTTTCTTCAAAACCCAGCTTAAATGTTATACCTGTTCTTTTTGTCTGTGGTTCAGTTTTTTTGTTCTCTTCATGGTTGTCTTGTTCTGACTTCTTTGTTGGCCTCCCAGCTAGGAAGTTTTCAGCAGTTACCCACTATTTTGAATAGTTTTGTTCAGCCTTCATTTTTAAGTTCGTTGCTTTGGAGAGATCTCTCTCTTCTGGGAGCTCCCCTTTTCCTGTTAAGTTCACATACTGATTTCTGATGTTCTCAAAGTTCCTTGTTCACTGGACTCACATAAGGCCAGGATATTCTAGCAGTTGCCTTATTGGCACTTAGGATGACATTCCTGTAGACAAAGAGGGTAGAAAAAATACTTTAAAGATGCACTGAAGAAAAGCTTTAAACAAAATAGGTTGGCACTAAATTGCTGAAAGATATCATTGAAGTACATTGATGTAGAACTAAGATTTTGTTTTGGTTTTTTTGGCGAGGAAGATTGGCCCTGAACTAACGTCTGTTGCCAATCCTCCTCTTTATTGCTGAGGAAGATTGGCCCTGAGCTAACATCCGTGCCCTTCCTCCTCCATTTTGTATGTGGGAGGCCACCATAGCATGGTGTGTGATGAGTGATGTGTAGGTCTGTGTCTAGGATCCGAACCTGCGAACCCCAGGCCGCCAAAGCGGAGTGTGCAAACTTAACCACTGTGCCACTGGGCTGGCCCCAAGATTTTGTTTTAAAACTGTAGAAAACTGGAGGTTTAAGATAGTCACAGCGACAGAACAAGGAAAGCATTCATGTGTTAACATCAGAAAGGACTGTTGATCACTTAGAGTTTTCAGCTATACTTGCACTCACAGATCATAATTATTGAGAGTAATGTATTTAGCAAATATTCATTGCATGTCTTGTTATATATGCTGGATCCTGAATACACACTTCTTTGTCTTTAAGGTGCATTTATTTTTATAAGAAGGCATTAATAAACAACTTACCTTCTAATACATCTTGCACATTTCTCTTTCAATTATAGCCTTCTTTGTTATTGATCCTTTCAGGCTTTAAGTTTTCACCAGTCTTTTCTCAAAATTTATGGATGAAACTTCCCTTTAAGTCACAGCTAAGCAGGGCATACCTTTTTTAAGAAGTCAGCTCTTGTGAACTTTTCATTCTATGACACACAACTATATTTAGTGACACACAACTATTTGATGGAACTGCAGCTCTATGCCAGTATTTTCAGTTCCCACACTTCTCAAATGAACCACCTTCTTCAGTGTCACTTACATTTTGTTATAAACCAGCAAAAAACATGATCTCCATATATGCTGTTGTCAGGTACAACATAATCATTAGTTATTGGATGACTGAACAGAATGTCAGTAAAATTGGGCTACTGGAGAAATCAAAAGAGATTTCCAAAAGTAATGTTCATATCTCATTTGGAGCTATTGTTGGTATTTTTGACAGTGTCACTGTGCAAGTTGTTGGTTGCAGAGTATGACCTGACGGTGCTCTCTCAGGGTGAGAATTTATAGGATGTTCACTCCTAAACTCAGTTAACTTCTAACACTAATGTCTACATATTCTTTTTTGAGAGAATTTGAGAGAAAACTTATGTTATCCAATAAAGCTTCTGGCTTGTAGAAAACAGCAGTTTTCTGGGGGGAAGAAACATCCATAGAGATGAAGTTATAGAGCCTATAGAGCATCATGAATTAAGAAAGAAAATAATTTTAAATTATAAGAAACAGACAAAAAATGTAATTGTTTTGTGCACATTTCACTTTTTTAATGACAACCTCTTTAATTTCTTCTCTGGCTTCTATTCTATTTCCTTGTAGCAGAATGGTCAGGATATTTGCTGCATGAAATTTTAAAGTTGATTTTTAGCAAATGTGCTAAAATTATTCCTGCTCCTTAATTTTGGGAACAAGTTTTCTTGATGGAGACCTTTAGGTCGGTGCTTTTATCAGCCTTGTTGGTTGCGTAAGATTGTATTTGGAAAACCTAGGAAGCAGTACTTTTACATATTGTATTTTCATACATTTGAAATAATTCTGATAGTTTGTTTTAAAATTGTCACCTTGACGGTGATTTTTCTTTTGTTTGCTAGGTATGCTTAAGAAATAATCCTCTTTATCATGCTGGAGCAGTTGCATTTTCAATTAGTGCTGGGATTCCTAAAGTTGGTGTCTTAATGGAGTCAGTTTGGAATATGAATGATAGCTGTAGATTTCAACTTAGATCTCCTGAGAGTTTGAAAAGCATGGACAAAGCTAGCAAAACTACTGAAGCTAAGTAAGTACTCTACCCTAACTAATCTTGATTTTACACTTTTCTAGTTTGCTCTGCATATGAAGGAGGTAATCAAGGGAGGCGTAGAGGTGTCCAGTGATGTGGAAGAGTGCTAACAGGATGGGGTCTTAAGATCCTCAGGAGTTTTGAAAGGAATTGGTAAAATTTACTGTTTGCAACTTGATGAATATTGGTATATTACAGTTGTTCTTAATGTTCAGTGGCCAGAATGAAGTGTTGTGTTCTCTTTTGATGTCTTGTTTTGTCATTCGAGTCTGTGCTTTGCAGATGTGTGTAGCAGTAACAATGTGTTCAGACTTATATATTAGGCCAGCTTTCTCCTGCTTTCTCTGTGTGATCATCTTAATTTTTACCTAACATCCTGCCTGCATCTTGATCATCGGAAGAGTTTTACAGGTTAATGTGCTGGGGAGGGAACTTCTGTCAAGGATTTGTAAAGTTTTGGGTTGGAGGGATATGCAAACAGAAATACCACGGAACTGTGTGTAGCCCACATTCTGGGGCTGGCTTATTGTTTGTGAACCAGGTACACAGATTTTAACACCTATACTTTTAGAAGCATCTACTCATCTTTAAAAATATTTACATGTATTATAATTTGGCTGTTTGGTACATGAACTTAAAAACTTTAATAAAGTTTTAACCTTTTTTCTTAATCTTTTAAAATATGTGACCATTATAGCAACATGGAAGAGTAATAATATCAAATTCCAGAGTAACATTTAAAATATTTTGATGTATTTTCTTTTTTTCTAAATGTATGCAGGCATTGCAAAGAAATGATTGGGGATGTACTATATATATAGGTTTTTAAAGTTCTGAAATTTTTTCGTTTGCTCAGATGATGGTAATGATTGTAAATTTGCTACCTTTGTTGCTGCTATTCCTCTTAATGTTAAAAATGCAAATTGAAATTCAGAAAACACAGGGATTACTGTTAAATAAGTTAAAAATAATCTTTAATAAACCAAAGCTATTGTAATGTATGCCCAAGGTTTTTTCTTTGTTTTAGTGCTCTCTCTGTCTTGTTTTAAAAGATTTATAGACTGTCCTCCTAATTCCACTGATTTTTTTTATCCTAAAATGAAAAAAAATTTTTTATCCTAAAAATGAAAGTAACAAAACACATTTTCATGTTCATGAAACTTTGTAAAGAGTGTTTGAAATATTTTTGATGTATAGAAACATAAACAAGATTAAAATAGAATATGCTATTTAAATCCTGTAAATATGAGGTTTTTCAAGCTCTTCCTTGAAATTTGCCATCTGTATTAATGAACTTAGCAGAAGAGCTAAGTGAAATTACACATTAAGAAGATAATCATTTTCATGTTGAGAGACTCTTCTTTGCTAGTCACTGAAATGCCTTCACTTTGAAGGCGTGCTAGTGATGAGTCAGCGTCAGCTTGTTTCCGCCCTTGGGAGATCTGCAGAGCAGTGTGGGTATTCATGTGTGCTTGTACTGTGCGTTTTCCCAAGATGCTGTGGACTCTTTCTAGACGCAGGTGAAATTCCAGGTGGAGGTCATGGGAGATGAAGGGGTTAAGATGATGCCCTGATTACAGTATATACCTGAATGATCTCTATAGAACAAATTTCTGAGTAATATGTAACTTTTCTGAAAATTGACTTCTGCCCTTTAATGAATAAAAATATTTATGTTTTTACCATCTATAGTATATTGTATAGTTGCTGTAGGTATCTTCTTGAGTATAATTAATAAACTAACTCAGTTAATCCTATAATTTCTCATTTCAGTTAGAACAGGTGATGGTTCATCACTAGGTGGTTCAAGAGTAAATTTTTGTAAACGATTGCGAGTTATTTCTTTGAACTCTAAGAAGTTAATGATCTAGTGGGCTTTTTATTTATTTGCCTTTACCATTTTTTCAGTAAATTGCTACGTCCAAGGCAGGGTTCACTGAAGTGTGAAACTTGTTTGCTCAAGAGGCTTGTGATAAAGCTACATTGATAAATTGGCTGTAGCTTTTGTTGTTATTTCTAGATAAGGCTTATCTGAGTCATTGTTCCAAGTTGTTGATAGCTTTATATATGGTATGTTTTTCTTTCCTGTTTTAAAACATTATTAAAAATTTGAAGTATATACTGTGTACCTTTTTCAGTACCTGGAATCCTAAAAAAAAATCCCATTTTGTACAAGTTTTTAGTATTTCATTCCCTTATGAGAATAAACTTGACTCTTAAACCATTTGACAAATTCCCAATATTTCATTTTCTTAATTATAAGGAGAATCTTATTTCTAATCTCAGGCCTGAAAGTAAGCAGGAACCAGTGAAAACGGAAATGGGTCCTCCACCATCCCCGGCATCCACGTGCAGTGATGCATCCTCAATTGCCAGCAGTGCATCAATGCCATACAGTAAGTTTTATGTGTGGTACACCCTGGTCAAAATGACGTCCCAGGCACATAGCTGTGTTTGGTTTGTTTGTGATTTGAGGCAACTCATACCATTTCTGATGTCTTTTTATATAAAAGTGTTTCTAGTAGTTTGATTTATTTTCGTGTGCAGCTTTATTTAAAATAGTGTTTGCACTGTTTTCTATTTCTGTTGTTTTTGAGAGATAATTTTTACAGTACGTAGAATGCACTGCAGTAATAGAAGGAAATAACTGCCACCCAGTAGAATATCTGCCCATCTTTGTTGAAACTGTTGTTATTGTAAATTGGTTATGGCTTGCCTACAACTTTTGCTCAGAATTTGTATAATTTATAAGCCTAGCCTTACTACTGCACCTTGGATTTAAAGAGTTTTTTAAAGCTCCTCAAAATAAATTTATTTTATAGTATAGTTGCTTTGCACCTGAGGAAAATGAAAGTTAGACTTTAATAGTTATGTGATAGTTTTAAGAACAACCCAACAGATCTTCCTTTTTAAACCTTGGTCAGATAGGCCTAATTTTGAGTGCCCAAAATACATTTCTTATTTCTTTGTGGTTGTGTGTAGTAGTGTCAGTATAGTTAGGCGTTAACAGATATGGCTGTTTTTTCACTATGAATTCATTTGAAGTGAAAGTTGGTCATAAACCTCAATTTATAAAGCAGTAGTTCACAAAATTTCTATTTAGATATCTCAATTATGTATCCCTTTAAAAATGATATTTTTTCCTATATTTAGATGAAATCTATAAAGTCTCTTTCACATTTTCTTTTTGGTACTTACCATTTTGTTGTTGTCTAAGAACGACGACGGTCCACCCCTGCCCCGAAGGAGGAGGAAAAGGTGAACGAAGAGCAGTGGTCTCTTCGGGAAGTCGTTTTTGTGGAAGATGTTAAGAATGTTCCTGTTGGCAAGGTTTGTTCAAATATCTAAGTTAACTGCTAAGTGAACTATGATGGTATTGGTTATCCAAGAGTTTGTGGTTGGTGAGTGTTCATCAGACCTTTCTTCAGATCTGCTTTATTTATCCCCTGCAGTGATATCTTTAATCCTGTCCCTTATTTTGATGCAGGTGTCTCCTCTATCCCTGACAGAAAAACAGATGATTCTTATGCCTCTCCTTGAGCATTTATGGTGATATGTTCCTTTAAAAAAATGTTATTTTGGAGTAATTTTAGATTTACAGAAAATTTGCAAAGAGATATACTAATTTTTGGTACAGTCCATTCCTTGGAACTATTAGACAGTTCTAATGGAGATCATCTTCCATAACATTTAAAAATCTTACTATTCTAAGTCACCTTCCACTTTTTCTTCTCTTCTTCCTGGAGAGGGTCTTGCCTTCTAAGAAACCAAGTGAGTAGAGTCCATCAGCTGGAAAGCCATTAATTCCACCTTTCTCTCCTTATATACTTAAAAACAAAATGGATCTATAGTTGTAGGGTATCTGCAAAATAAAGGTTTTCCTGATTGCTCATTAGTTTCTGAAATGTGATGGTTTTTCATTTTTACTTAGGAAAGAGTAGATATATCATGCCCTGTAATTTACAAAGGCCTTTCTCATACACTATTCCATTTGATTCTCAAAGTAGAGCTGTAGTTTGTGGGCAGGTATTGTCTTCTGAGAAGATCAGTCTGGCTCAAAATCAAAAGCGTTATTAAGTAGCAGATGTGGGACTCAAGTATCCTGATTTCAAGTCCTGTGCTTGTCTTTCTGTGATTGCTGACTCTATAAAATTAAATAACATTAAAAACATCAGCTCGTCAGTCACATTAGCTCCATTTCAAGTGCTCAGTAGCTACTTATGGCTAATGGCTACCATATTGGACAGTGCAGATATAGAACATTAACATCATCACAAAAGTTCTTTTGCTGAGTGGGGCTCTAAACTGATAAAGAGGGAGGATGGGAGGATTGCGTGGGTTATACTTAATTTTTTCAGCTGATTGCTAAACATCCACAGACTGTCATCACTGGCTACTGGGTGAGTTTTTCTCTTAGAAAATAAGCCTTGAACATACAACAAAGCTTTGATGAGTCTGTTCAGGTTAATTTTATAACTTAGTGATCATTGAAGAAACATACTCATAAGGAATTAAATGCCTTCAGTGTTAAATTAGTTCAATGAGTATAATTTGCATCTTTCACATAAGTTAGTGTTAATATTCAGCATATTTACCTGTACTTCTAGGTGCTAAAAGTGGATGGTGCCTACGTTGCTGTAAAATTCCCAGGAACGTCCAGTAATACAAACTGTCAGAGCAGCTCTGGTTCCGATGCTGACCCTTCTTCTCTCCTGCAGGATTGTAGGTTACTTAGAATTGATGAACTGCAGGTAAGTGTAGAGGAATCACTCAGCAGGTGAATTATTGGGACGGACTCCTTGAGTATGTCATGGAATTTGAGAGCAAAATTCCTTTTGTGTCATGCAGGTTGTTAAAACTGGTGGAACACCAAAAGTTCCTGACTGTTTCCAAAGGACTCCTAAAAAGCTTTGTATCCCTGAAAAAACAGAAATATTAGCAGTGAATGTGGATTCCAAAGGTAAAGATTTTGTAACTTTTTCAACTGGCTTATTCTATATCCTGTTAATGCTTGTGCAGTGAATGGGAATAGGATAAAGTAGTTTGGGGCGTTTGGCAGTTTTTGTGTAACATTATGGAGTGAAACGTATTTATATTTCAAATGTGGCCAGAGCTGTTAAAATTTGGTAGGTACTTATTAGAGGTTACTGAAGATGTGTAACAATGTTTTTTTTTACATTTATGTGTTTCTGAAGGTGTGCATGCTGTTTTGAAGACTGGAAATTGGGTACGATACTGTATCTTTGATCTTGCTACAGGAAAGGCAGAACAGGAAAATAATTTTCCTACAAGCAGCATTGCTTTCCTTGGTCAGAATGAGAGGAATGTAGCCATTTTTACTGCTGGGCAGGTATAGAGGCTTATTTTTGCTTTTGAAAAGTGATGTGACAACATTGGCATTTTTGTGAAGCTTAGGGTTTGGCTCTAGTTTGCTTGTTATTAAACTATTGAAGAATTTAGAATATTCAGCACATTTTAATAATAATTTTCTTACTTGGTCAGTATTACAAACTAATATGTATATAACTAATCTAATTTGAAAATAAATGTATCTGTTGTAAAAATCAGAGATGCATTTTTGATTGGGAGCCAAACTTATTATTTTCCCTCTATTATAGGAGTCTCCTATTATTCTTCGAGATGGAAATGGTACTATCTACCCAATGGCCAAAGATTGCATGGGAGGAATAAGGGATCCTGATTGGCTTGATCTTCCACCTATTAGTAGTCTTGGAATGGGTGTACATTCTTTAATAAATCTTCCTGCCAATTCAACAATCAAAAAGAAAGCTGCTATTATCATCATGGCTGTAGAGGTAATTTGACTTTTGAAACTACTTGGCATTTTAATTCAGAAGACACTGCTGGTCTAGGGAAATAATTTTGACTAGATCATTCATTGCCCCTTCCTTACAGGACCTAATGGTCTGTTAGGACAAGAGAGATGAGTAAACCGTTGATTACAGTGTAATCTGCTTGAGTAAGGCATGCACAGTGTTGTAGGAACACAAAAGGGAGGGCTATAAACCAGACTGTGATTGTAGAGAAGGCTTCTCTGAGGAGGTGAGGCCTGGACACAGCTTTGCATAATCAGATGGGGGTCTTCTGGTCACAAGATGAAGGTGAGAGAGATCCCAGGCAGGGAGCAGCCTTTGTGAATCTCATTAATATGTTTGGAGAACACGTACGTTCTTTTGCTATAACCAGAAGGTAGGGCTCATAACTGAAAAGGCTGGAGAAAGGCCCTAGGGTGCCTTGTATGCTAACCTAAGGGGTGTGAGGGTTTCCCTGAAAGCTACAAGGAGAGAAGGATTTTAAGCTGCTTTTTTTTTGAAAAAAAGAAGTTTAGAAGTGGATAGAGAGCAGAAGTTGAGAGACGGGATAAAATGGCTAATGCAGTTATCCAGGTTAGAAATAGAGTAAGATTGAACTCTTGGAAATGAGGAAGAGGCATGGATTTGAGAGATCTTAAGGAAGTAGAAGCTCTAAAGCTTGGTGACAAGACATCAGCAGTAAATGAAAGGAATTGTAAAGCTTCTGATTTGGGTATGGTTGATGTGGAGAGGAAAAATGGATAAGGAAAGAGGGTGAGTTTAGTTTTGAACACGTTGTGGCTGAGGTATTTATTAGATGTAGAGGCAACACCACTGGTAACTACTGGAGCACTTCGAGCAGAGATTGACCTGATCTGACTTAACATTTTCCAAGAATCACTGCTGACATGCTGAGAATACAAGGGGAAGAAAGTGCAAGTAGGGAGACCAGTTAGGAGGTTATTAAAATAATCCAGGTGTGAAGTGATGGTGGCTTGGCCCAGAAGGTAGAGTTATGAGTGATAAGTGATTAGATTCTAGATATACTAGATATGTTTTAAGGTAAAGCCAACAGGATTTGCTTATGGCTATATATAGGGTGTGAAATAGAAGAAGCAAGCAGGTGAAAGGTTTTGGAAAAATGAAGTTGCTATTTATTGAGGTGAAGACTGTAGGGATGAAGCAGGTTTAGGAGGGAGAGGGGGTGATATCAAGAGTTTGTTTTTAGACATGTTAAGTTGAAGGTGCCTATCGGATATCCAAGAGGAGATGGTGAATAGAGAGTTAGATGTGTAAGTCTGAAGACTGGGAGAGAGGGACCAGGCTGGAGAAATATACTGAGGAGTTGTCAGCACATCTGTGACGTTTAAAGGAATTATACTGGATGAGATTACCAAGGTCATGGAGAAGAGAAAAGGTCTAAGGAGATCCCGAGGAACCTGCACAAGGGATTGAGAAGGAGCATCCACAAGGGTTGGAGGAAAACTAGAATGAGTGTTGTCTTGGGAGCCAAGTGAAGAGCATGTGTCAAGCAAGATTCAGTGATCAACTGTGTCAAGTGATGCTGGGCACCAGGTAGGGCAGTACTCAACAGTGACTTCTGGATTTGGCTCCATCTAGGTCACTGTTGACAGTGGGGATGAAAGCCTGATTAGAGTGAGCTAAGGAGAAAATGGGAGGTGAGGAACTGGAGAGAGATACACACAACTCTTTTGGGGGGGTTTTCTATAAAGGATAAAAATGGAGCTTAGTGTGGGAGCTTATTGACCTTCCATTAGGTTGGAGGTGATAAGCAAACTTGTTAGAACTGCGTCTAAAATAGTCTAAATCCAGGTGCTCTTGAGAACTGCCTGTGAGCTTTTGTTTAGAGACACAGTGCTATTATTTTTTGTTTAGTTTTGATTGTAACCTTACTAGACTAGTGGTTCTGAACTGGTAGGGGTGTGGGGTTAAGAAGGTGCCTGTGGCCTGAACTTAGCTCGTAGAAATAGCCTTCACATCGTTTTAGAATTCTTGATTAGTTGCCAACATTTAAAAAATCACAGAATTTATATTTAAAATCCAGATTTTCAGTTGCTCTTGAAAAATTAGAAGATCTGGTAACACTGGGCCATCATAAAAACATTAGTCAGCCCCTCTTAGATGATCTTTCCAATTCATTGCAGTTCCCACTACTAAAAATTTATTGCTCTGAGTCCAAATGTTGTTGCCATTTATTTATTGTACAGCTTGTGTTATCTTTTTTACACCCAGCCTCCTCCACTCATTTATATTACTTCAAATGCTTCTGTAGGCATTTCATTCCATGACCCCTGCACTTTGTCAGCATCTGAAGGGTAAAGGTAGAAATGTGTCATCATCCCCGTGGGTGGGGATAAAGTGTGCCATCATTTATCTTTGTACCTCAGTGACTAGGGCTTGGTGCATAGTAGACATGCAAGAAATTTTTTACTGGACTCTCTCTGCCTCTTGCCAAAAGAATAAGTGACAAATACAACATATAGTGATGCATAATTAACTTTTTTGCTTGTATGATGCAGAATTAACTTTTTTGCTTGTAACACAGTAAATGTGGTATTGATACTCGCAATGTGAGAGCCCATGTACCGTCCAGAAGGCTGGAGATGACAGTTCCCTGTAAGGGTAGCTGCTTCCAACAAATGACTGGCTGATTGCTTGAAAACATTCTGTGTCACAGCAGCGTGCAGCAGAGTATCTTGATTTTAGTTACTTTTAAAAGTACTGTGCTTTTTATTCTTTGGAGAGACTTTGACATATTCTCTTAATGTATTGATTAATGCATATATGTCACCAGACTTTGGCCGGTTTAGTGGTATGTGGCACACCTCAAACTCTTGAAATAGAGCTTGCAATTTATGGGGTCACGTCAAAGCCTTAGTTCCACAATCAAAATGGCCAATTTCATGTGTGGCAGGTACTGAAAATAGTTTTTTAGCTGTGTTTTCTTGTATCCCCTTCCCCCACTTTTACTTCTCCTCTTCCCTGTGAGGTTGGGGAAGGGATAGGTTGTTTAGGCAGTTTGTGGGGAGGAGTTAGGCAAGTTGTTCAATTGCATCTTTCTTCTTCCCTTTGTATTCCCACACACTCTTTTTTTCCAGTTCCTAATTCTAGTCAAAATGAACAAATTTACTTGTTTTCCAAAACGAATGCTTTATATCCAGTCCATTAAATATCCTACAACTATAGTTTCACATGCTGAAGGAAGTACATTTGGAACTCCTTGGTATGTTCATGCTGTATCCTAGTCCATTCAAGCTGCTCTAGACTGTGAGTGGCTTATAAACAACAGAAATTTATTTCTCACAGTTCCGGAGGCTGAAGTCCGAGATCAAGGTGTGGGCAGATTCAGTGTCTGGTGAGGGCCCGCTTACTGGTTCATAGATGCCATGTGTTCTCACATGGTAGAAGGGGAGCTCTCCACTCTCTTCAGCCCCTTTTAAGGGCAATAATTCCGGTCATGAGGACTCCACCCTCATGACCTAATCACCTCCCAAAGGCCCTGCCTCTGAACGCCATCACACTGGGGATTAGGTTTCAACACATGAATTTTGAGGGGGATGCAGATATTTAGTCTGTAGCATGCTGTTTCTCAGGTAGTTAATATGTTCTATAAATACTTGATCAGTACTACCATGTCTTTGACAATGAAATACATTAGTTGTCACCTTTGGGTGATTGCATCTGTCATGATTTCTGGAGAGTTGAAGGTACCGCAGTGCACATAGCCTGAAAGAGCCTAAGAAGGTATAAGGAAGCCTGAAGTAAAATATGTACCCTTTGCTTAATTGCTTAACAGTACTATAGGGTCCTAATTCAGTAGTTATATAATATAAACCAGGGGTTGGCAAACTATGGCCTACAGGCCAAATCCAGCCCCTCCCATTCATTTGTGCATTGTATATGGCTGCTTTCCTGCTACAGCCTCAGAATTGGGTTAGTTGCAAAAGCTGAAAGTATTTACTGGTCCTTTACAGAAAATTTACCCACCTTTTGTATTCCTGTCAATTGTATACTCTGCTTAGAGGGTACCCTTAAGTTCAGCTCCCTTTGCTGGCTACCTAAAATTGTCTCTACTTATTTGCAGAGCTGATTATATTACTGTGTTGGTCATGAGAAATTTTTGAAATGTGTAATGTGCTGTTTGAATTCATTAAAGTTTTTTCCCTAATTTGTCTGAGCACAGAAGCAAACCTTAATGCAGCACATCCTGCGCTGTGACTATGAGGCCTGTCGACAGTATCTTATGAATCTTGAGCAAGCAGTTGTTTTAGAGCAGAATCTACAGATGCTACAGACATTCATCAGCCACAGATGTGATGGAAATCGAAATATTTTGCATGCTTGTGTATCAGTTTGCTTTCCAACCAGCAATAAGGAAACTAAAGAAGAAGAGGGTGAGATTAAGAACTATAACAAGGTCTTTAAAAGGAATTTTAGCCAATTTTGAAAATATAACAACTATTAAAGGAAAGAGAAGGAAATCACTATAAAGAATTTGTGTGTACTTTGTTTTGTAAAATCTGGGAGTTTTGACATTGTCAGAAGGTAAAATGCCTGTCCTCATATTAGAATGAGTATGTATCATAAGCAAATAAAATTATCAATCTGTTTTTGTTGTCTTATGTTCTCTATGATAATATATAATGAGCTTTATTGATTTTATAACTGCAGATGACTTTTATTACTGTGAGAATTATTTAGCAAGCTATATTGAAGCACCTTGTATCCCAATTTTCAGAATGGAGAGGGAAAAATAACCTAGGGAATTGTTAGATGTTTTTGGAAAAGTAATTTTTTTTTTAAATAAAATTTTAAATTGGCTAAATGAAGGTGGAAACTGAAAACCTAAATTGCAGCAATGTAATTCGTAATATTTTTCTTTACTTTGAATTCTGCTGATGATATTCTGTTAGCCACATTTTTGAATAGTGGTTTGCAGGTTTCTGACGGTTAGCTCATTATCATTAAAGGCGCGTGAGTAGTATATAAGCTAAGACTGAGGGTCTGATGTGTGGGTGTTTTCTTTCTTGGTAGTGAAAGCTAAATTTCAGTCTACTTATGAATAACCTTATTTTTGACCTTTGGGGGTTGAAAAGTAAGGCAGAATAAGGAAATAATTCACAAATTAAAGGTCATAGTTCAGTCTGTCTTAAGGGTTGGTTGCTCTAAGGAGGAAGAACTAAGCTATTAATTGTCTCTAGTATGTGAATAGAGCACTAAAATATGGAGTAGTAAGCATTTAGTGGCCTGTACATACTCAATCTCATAGTTATTTTTGAAGTTTAAATTGATCCTAATTTTTTCTCTTATGTTTCAGAAGCAGAGCGCTCTGAAAGAAATACATTCGCAGAAAGGCTTTCTGCTGTTGAGGCCATTGCAAATGCAATATCAGTCGTTTCAAGCAATGGCCCAGGTAATCGGGCTGGATCCTCAAGTAGCAGAAGGTAATGTGATTTTTACCAGGAAAGTTTAATTGGCGGAAACATAATCCAAGTAGAGGAAAAAATGTCTCTCTTACCCGTCACACGCATGAATTGGCGGGTCTTTCTGTTTTGTTATTGTTCCTCCCGATGTCATCCTGGGAAAAATATCTGCTAACATCTGGTTAGAGTTTAAGTGCAGAACAGTGGGACCTAGGATGCTTCAGAAATCTGGATAGTTTAGACAAGTAGTTCAAACTGATTCTTTGAATGTGTTTTAAATTCATCATTCTTGTTTCCTAGGAAGTTATTTTCTTTAGTTGGAGAACAAATAATAAATGGAAGAACATCAATCTTTTATTTTCAGATTGCTTATTTAGGTCAGTTTCTCAGATGTCTTAAAGATCTGGGAAGAAATGAAAAGCTGGTGTGTATTATGAATGTTTGGTATTTTAAATTTTCAGGCTGTCTGAGTTTTGAGATGGACAAATCTTATAACACACTAAAAATTACTAGGTGTTTGAATAGATGAAGAATATAAAGAATTTAGGATATAGCTGGTTTTTTTTCCTGAAGAAAAATGCACATTTATATTAGACATGAGAACTGAAATTCTTGGATACGTTACAGATCATTAATGGAAGCACTGCTGTCTGTGCTAAGGTGATAGGTTGTAAAGTCTACTTAAAATGAAGACTCTCTTTGCCTATTTTCTGTTCCATATTCAACTTTCCCTTTAAAAATGATTCTTCTAAAATGGGTACCAACTTGATAGCTTCCAAGGTTCAAAATCATCCTGAAGTGAGATTTATTAAAAACTATGAGTGACCAAATTATAATTTAAAACAGTACAAAAACATTATGTAGAATATACAAAATGGAAACTATCACCAGCTTATTTGTTTAGTTCTATACTAAGCAGACAAAGTGTTTGGTCTAAAATGGAAAGCAACTTAAATTCTTCATGAAGAAATTAGTGTCTGAATTATTTCAGGTATTTCATTTCCTCAGGGAAAATACAGGTGCAAATCAAGTTGGACTCTGATATGGTTGGTCCAATGCCAGTGCTGCCATCTTTTTTTTCATGTAAGGATTATTTTGAAGGCAAAGACTAAAAGGAGCTTCAAGAGTGGGTGCTGTGTTGCTCACAGAAATAATTTGCAGAGTAAGCTCCTTTGAGGCATTTGCCGAAGATTTCACTGCAGTGCTCTCTTAACCAGTTCAAACTCAGGGCTGCCGGTTGAACAGATGAAAGCACAGGAGTCTTATTATCCACGCCGGGCGGTAGGAAGTCCACAGACTCTGCTTCATTGAAGTGAAACCCTCCTCTAGCCTACAATGGATTTTCTAGGCGATGCCCCTTGATGAGTATGCAGGCTGGGATTCATGAGCTGTAAGCTCAAAACTGATGCAATTTCAATATTGAATGGAGTACTGTTAAATGCCTTCAGATGATGATTTGACTCAGAAGTTTTGTTATGTGACTCAATAGTTCCTGAGTACAAAGGGCAGATTTAGTGGAAAGCTTGATTGATGCATCTGATTGCAGGTGTATGTACTCTAGAGATTGTTAATCTGGAAGACACATGACCTTCGCTTTTTTGTCACAGTGTTATGTTTGAACATGACTGGATTCTAAGGCTTCTGTAGCATGGATATAACGTGCTTACAAAGAGGAAATTACATCATCCTTGAATTCTTCCATATTGTCAGAAAATACGATGACTCCAGGCAAGCCTATACGAAGAAATGTCAAAACTCTGAATCTTAGCAGCCAAGGTGGTATCTCCTCAGTATTGTCCTCAGCCACTGAGGATACAGGTGAATCTTCATGAATTGTGTACAACATCTTGAAGAATAATTTTCTTTTTTTTGTTTTTTGTTTTTTGTTTTTAAAGAATCTATATGAGGAGCTGGGCATTGTACTTAAAAATGTTCCCAAGACCTAATGAAGAAAAGAGGTTAAGGACAATTTTTTAAATGACAAGGAATGACCCCCTCACTTAATATTGAATTGACTACATCACAACAACAAAGTTGGGAGTTTGCAAGTTCAAGATGAGACTATGGTCTCAATTTATCTTCATTTATTCTTAATCTCCTCTAAGCTAGAGGTTGGAGAATAGCCCACATATGTTTTGTTTGGCCTGTGCTATGTTAAAATTTTTTTTCTTTAAAATTTGAATGCCTTTAGGTGAGCATGTATGCCTCTAGTTTGCCATTACTCCCTACTTACACCTGACTGCCCTTTCCTCAGTTTATCTTCCGGGCCATTAGGCATTGAGATTGTGACCCTGGTATAAGCGTTCTTCTTGATAAGCCCAAAACATGCATTTATTTTCAGGTTATTTGCAGTGCTTCCCAATTATTGCTGATTTTTTTTTCTCTCTCTGTTTTGAATAAGACCCATGAGGGTACCAAGTGTCTATGTTGAGCTTAATTAAAATTGTATAGGAGCATCACAGTGTGAACAGGCACCCTGGTGTGTGCTGTTACTGGTAAGGAGCCTGGCTTTCTCTGTGGGTGATGTCTTTGGACAGAGAAGTGACCTCAACTGATGAAATCACTGTGCCCTGCTCTCCTCCGTGATGTAAAGCCTCGTAGACTCAGATTTCTAAATTGGGAGAGAGAAGACATTAATTCCATAAAAGAATTAACTGTAGGTATTTTTTAATACCAAATACTCTAATAACTAATATATTTTATTAGTGATACTATAATAACTAATGTCTCAAACGAGACATTAAAATTTACTTTGTAGAATCTTCGAAAGAACGTTTCTGTTCCCAAAGGTGCATCATCATACACAAGTCTTATAAAACAGACGTGTTCCCGAAAGTAGCCTCTAAAAGATATTTTTGTAAATGCTTCTTAAAAATTTTTTTCTTATAAAACTGAAAGTGTATTGATATGGACAAACACATTCACCTTCGGATTAAATAATAATTAGAGATTCAAACGTTAATAAAAATTTTTCTAAATTACTCATTTTTGAACATATAATGTTCACCGGTAAGGTGTTAGGTCTTTCACATCAGAAATGTCATGTCTTTGGGATTAAATCTGAGTGGGAAAATGAAGTCCCTCGTGTGTTGCCTGGCCCTTAAAATTAAATTTTTACTCTTCATTTAGAAGCTCTAAAATTGTGGCTGAGTGAAGGGATTTGCCTTATGTGCTCTCTCTTAATTGCTGTTAGTTCTTAAGGTGTTAATTTTGTAGCCTTTGTAAGCTTTTATTCAGAGGTAGAGATTTTTGTACAGGTAGTTACCAGTTCCCCTAACGAGGTCTATGTTTGTGCTTATTTCTTTTTCTTTTTAGTGATGGGCACACCTGTGCAGTTTTTTTTTTTTGATATAGCAGGAGAAAAAATATCACGCCCAGACATTAACAACACGTTTTATAAGCTCCAGTTTCATTCATTAATTTCCTTGGGATGCAAGTTGTACTGTTAAACATTTTTTGTATAAAAAATAAATCTAAATTGGTCTTTGTTTTAAAACTACTTACCGTGTGATTATTAGTTCAGTTGCTTTTGAGATCACAGAAAAGGGATGTAGTGGGCTTAACAATATTGGTTTTGTGCTGATCAGTATGTTTGCTGATGTCTATTATTAAACTTAATTCTTACTGATTATAAACAGGGGACAGAAAAAATTTTTGTTTCAATGTTCAGCTGTTCATTTATCTTAACTGTGTGAAAGATTATTTTTTAATCTTACTTCACTGCAACTTTTGTTCCCTGTGCTTAAGTTTGTGTGGGACCTTACTCTAGTGGTTTTAGTGCTGAACTGGGTACTAGGAGCCCCCAGTTGCATTTCTATCCCTCACTGACTTATTCTGTGATTCCAGAATGGCATTTGTACTTCATTTCCCTTGCCTGGATTATTTGCTTATAGAGCAAACTTTGATCTCAGATGAGAAGTTCTGTGCACCTTTTCGTTATATTTAGGCATAGTGGTGAGCCCTGATTTTGTCTATGTTCCTCTAGTTTAAGATTACGGGAAATGATGAGACGTTCGTTGAGAGCGGCTGGTTTGGGTAGACATGAAGCTGGAGCTTCATCCAGTGACCACCAGGATCCAGTTTCACCCCCTATAGCTCCCCCTAGTTGGGTTCCTGACCCTCCTGCAATGGATCCTGGTAAGATCTATTATTTTATTTAGTGTTTAACAGAAAGACAAGGTCATGAAAGAAAAGAAATTGAACATTTTAATAGGATATTTAGAAATCTGAAATATTTAAAAGTAGCATAATGAGCATTATTATAAGTAATGTAGTTATAAAGATTTGGTTTAAGGGGTTTGTAGTTTAAAAATTAAAATTTTAGAACCTCTTGTCAGCTATCCCTCTTTTATCGAAATATGTATTTCCATACTGGTAACAAGCTAGCTGGTAACATATCAAGATAAGTCAGTAATTTGCCTAGTGGATTCCTTCTCATACAGTTCGGAAAAGAAATTTCCACTTAAACCTCTGTCCGATTTGACCTTTGGCTTGCAGAGAAAAGCCTTAAGGTCAGTTAAGAGAACATGTTAGGGATGTGTTGCCTATAATGATGTACATCCTGCTGTTCTGTTTACTGAAAGATGGTGACATTGATTTTATCCTGGCCCCTGCTGTGGGATCTCTCACCACAGCAGCGACTGGCACTGGTCAAGGACCAAGCACCTCCACCATTCCAGGTGAGACTCTGTATTATTTTATCTGCCTACGCATTTGGAAGATGAAAGGACACACTTTGGATATGGGTTTTTACGGATCCATACTTTATCTCAAGGAGACTTTCCTTGGCTTGAAAAGCATCTAATTCTCTGAATTATCTTCCGTATGTCAGTGAAATTGTGGTGTATGTACATATAATTCATCACTTGAGATTTGTAAAATGTGTTAATGTGTTTATATTCTCTGTAATGAAGTTCTTTATTACTAATAGAATATTTTTCTGGTGGTTTATTTAGCAGATATTTGGTATGTTATTCCAGAATATTCTTTCACTCTGTCTTGTTAACTCTTATTTTGTTACCAAATGGATCTGCTTAATTACAGGTCCTTCCACAGAGCCATCTGTAGTAGAATCTAAGGATCGAAAGGCCAATGCTCACTTTATATTAAAATTGTTATGTGACAGTGTTGTTCTGCAGCCCTATCTACGAGAACTCCTCTCTGCCAAGTAAGAAGTTTAATATATTTTTGATATGAAGATTTAGCTTAGCTCCTTTTACTGTTCCAAGTTGATCTTCTTGCAATGTATGGACAACAGTTATCTTATGTGAACTTAAAATAATTTATCAGAATCCAAGCCAGCCCTGGCAGTCTAGTGGTTAAGATTCGGTGCTCTCACTGCTGTGGCCTGGGTTTGTTTTCTGGTCATGGAACCACACCACACCACCCATCTGTCAGCTGTCCTACTGTGGCAGCTGCATTTTGCTGTGATGCTGAAAGCTAGGCCACTGGTGTTTCAAATCCAGCAGGGTCACCCATGGTGGAAGGTTTTGGTGGAGCTTTAGGACTAAGACAGACTAGGAAGAAGGACCTGGCCACCTACTTCTGAAAAAATTGGCCATGAAAACCCTATGAATAGTGGAGCATTGTCTGATATAGCACTGGAAGATAAGAGGATGGTACAAAAGGCTCAGGCAGGGTTCTGCTCTGCTGTCCACAGGATCACTAGGAGTCAGAATCGACTGAACTTGATGGCACTAACAGCAAATCAGGATCTAGCAGTATATTCCCTCTGCCACTAAGCTCTCTTCAGTAAAAAGAGGCCTTTTCAATATAATGTAGTATACACTAAATGAATACAAATCAATTTTATGTTAGCTTGATCAGGGTGTATATATGTTTAAAAGATCACAGTATAGTTATTCTCAAATCTGAATCCATAAATTAGTTCTATCGTTGTCACCTGGAGAACTTTAAAAATTATACAGGTTCTTCCCCAAGCTGTATACTCGAAGTGTAACTCAGTAGGTCTGGGATGGGGCCTGGAATCTATATTTTAAAACTCCGTGGATGATTCTGATGGTTTCTTTAGAAATCTTTTTGACTTGTAGAATCATCATGAGATTATGCAGGCTTTTTGATAAGTATTCTGTGATAAATGCTCATTAACCATTAATAGATTATATCTCTGCTTTCAGCGTGATCATTTATCTTCTTTTATAAACTCATTTTAATAATAAGCATTTTTATACAAGTTAGCTATTATCTGTACTAAATTCTATTTGCATTAACTCTTTTAATTCTAGCAATAACCATCTGGAGTAGGTAATATTATCCCCATTTTACATTTGAAGAAATGGGCTTAGAGGTTAATTGACTTGCCTGGGGTCACAAAACTCTAGTGAGTGGCACAGCTGGAATTCCAACACTCATCTGTCTCTTGATTCCAGAACTGAGACTCCCAATCACCACCCTCGTGCCACCTCCCCATAATTAAGCACAAGAAAGTGTTTTGAGTTTTTTATTTATTTAAATTTGTTTTTTTTGTGAGGAAGACCAGCCCTGAGCTAACATCTATTGCCAGTCCTCCTCTTTTTGCTGAGGAACATTGACCCTGGGCTAACATTCGTGCCCATCTTCCTCTACTTTATATGGGACGCTGCCACAGTATGGCTGACAAGTGGTGCGTCAGTCCATGCCCGGGATCCGAACCTGCGATCCCTGGGCCGCTGAAGCGGAGTGCGCGAACTTAACCACTATGCCACCAGGCTGGCCCTGAGTTTTTTATTTTTGAGAGCAGCAAGTTTTTATGTTTAAGCCTTATTGACCGCCCTTACAATGGAAATGACCCATATTATGAATTTATGATTACTTTAATGAAGGCTGCCCCACTAAAAAAAAGTTAATGTAAAAGTAAAAAAAAGTCATTGGATGGTAAGTAAAGTTATTACTACAGAAGCAGCTTACTAATTTATTAGTGGTTTGAGGCATAGATAAAACTGGTGTATATACAAATACATACAGTATAACTTTCTATTTGTGTTTTCTCAGTTGTCATTTTTAGTTTCTATTTATGGTGTTTTTAAGCATATCATCTTTGTATAATTTCCTCAGAATCATTTGGTGTTGTCTAAAAATTTATTGTATGTTCTTATTCATTTTTAATCCATTTTGTATTTCTACAATTAATTTCTATTTCACTTGTCCTTTATTTTAGCATATTCACAGTGGTTGATTTTTTTCCCCCTTTATTTGAGGAAATAAATAAAATATCTAGAAAACACTCAATATGCCATTCCATTAATAAGCTGATATTATTGATGGCAGCTTTGAGACAAATTAGAGGAGAGGCAAAGTTTTTTTGCCTAATTTTAGGTGATAAGCATGAGGATTCTCAAATTGGTCCTTTTTTTCCTAATAAAATTTCCTCAGTGGTATATCTGGAAACTAGTTACCATATAGATGACTCAGTTAAGAAAAGTTTTTTCTTAATTGTGTTTGGCAATATGTAAAGTGCTGGGAGAATACATCAGAGCACTGAATCTCAGTTTGAGCATGATGATGCTGGGGGTGGTGCATGTGTGCGTGTGAGCGTTTTGAGGATGAAGGATTTAAAAACAGAATATTCATTATTTTCAATTTAAGAATTCCCCCCCAACCTCCCTCCAATCCCAGGTATAGGTGGTTGGATTTTGTTTTTATAATACAAGCTAAAGAAAGTGAATTTTGATAAAATCATCCTGGTTAGTAAAGATGCAGAGTATTCTATTATTCTCAACCAGCTCATACTTAACTTGGGGAGAGAAGTAGTATGAAGCTTTTTTTGGTTTGTTGTTTTGTTTTTAATTAAAAGTGTGGGTATGTTATTAAAAAGTTGAAAAACATTGCATTGCAGAATAAAACTTTATCTCTGCCTTCTAGTAGCCCATAATTAAATTGGGATATATATTAGACATTTTGTAACATGTATATTAGTTTGGGGTAAGAGGGACACATAGTGTATTTTGAAGCAAGCAGAAGGGAGAAATGCATTTATTCTGTAGTAGGCAGCTTTATGAAGATGAAATTTGAGTAGAACCATGAGGAATAGGAAGGGAGAAGAGTTAGCAACAACATAGAAGTGGAGAAGTATAAATATTTTCAGCAACGGTGATTTATCCAATTAAAAGTGGAGGATTAGAAGAGGAGAAAAATAGCCAGTGAATCTGAAAAATTAGGTTAAAGCCACCACTTTGGTTTCTATTCTTTGGGCTCGAATCTTCTGAGTAATGGTTTTGTTTAGACTATAATAGAATCAAAGTGGGGTTAAAAGAAGAATAATGTGATGATGGTATAAAAAAGGACTAATATAGGCAAGAGTAGAGACTAGAATGGAGGCTATATTTTGTATGTCTACCTGTAGTCTTTAATATATGTGTTGGAATAAACTGAACTAATGAGTTGTTGAAAATGGAAAAGAGAGATTAGATGCAAAAGTGAAAAATGGATTTAGAAGGAAGACTTCATGAAGAAAGCAAGTTTTTTGTCTTAGTTACTAGGGGCAGTGATACTGTAGTCTGCCACAGATAAATCAGGTAGAGAGCAGGTTTGGGGAGAAAGGTGATTTTGGTTGTTAGACATGTTGAATGTGAGGTATCCCTAGGAAATCCCAAGTAGACTTATCAAGTAAGTAAGTGTAGATGTTGGAACTGTATTATCATCATAGAAGTGGTAGTTGCTCTGGTAGATGAGAGAGGGAGGCACAAATGGTTGAGGACTGAATTTTGGGAAATGCAAATGATCCAGGAGGGAATCGAAATTCAGTGAAGAATATTGAAGGTACATTTTTAAGAGAAAATACATAATAATAATAAACATTTATTGAGTACATGTTATTTGCTAGGCATTGTGCTAAAACTTTTTAAGCAATAGTTCATTTAATCCTTATCACAATTGTATAAGATAGAGCCTATTACTGTCGCCACATCTAGAAAGTATTAGTTTGACTCCAGAGCCCTTGCTGATCTTTTCTTTCATGTCACTAAGGCCGAGAAAGGAGAGCGTGGTTTAGACAGACAAGGACTCCATAGAGGTGGCTTGCTTTCTTAAATGTGATAATATGAGACCGGAAAATACCACCAATGATTTTCTTTGAGTGGTGGGACATTATTTAATAAAACAAAAATAGTTTGTTGTTTTATCAGGAACAGATAACTTCTTTTATAACCAGGAAGGAAAATAGGTAATAATATTTTTATGTACAATTTTTCTCATTTTAGGGATGCAAGAGGGATGACTCCATTTATGTCAGCTGTAAGTGGCCGAGCTTATCCTGCTGCAATTACCATCTTAGAAACAGCCCAGAAAATTGCAAAAGGTAATTTTAAGTCTTAAATGAGTTGCTTATTTTTTAATTTGAATAGATTCTCTTCTATATACATAATATCATAATTATTCAGACCTAATTTTTGTATATGGAAATAATTGATTAGAATCTATCAAGATAATTCTTTTGTGTGTGTGTGTGTAAAATCATGTGTTTATACTTTTATTTAAAAGTATATCGTATCATCTAACATTCCATCAAAAAGCAGCTGGTTTAAATTTCTTAAATTAAAAAAAATTTCCATAATGGATAGTGTAATGACTAATCTTTCAAAAATAAAGATGGATTACTGATAGAACCTGTCAGTTGTTAATTGGTGGTAGTGATAAAATTTTGTAGACATAATAGGCCAGATGTCTTAATGTTCTTCCTTCTGACTTGGAATTCCTGCTTAATAGAAAGCATTAAGGAAATATCAATTCCTGCCATCCAGCCTTTAAAAGATTAAAGTGGTTATCTTTTTAAAAATACTGGCTATAAATAATTTATGTGATTGTCTATAATTTGTTAAATAGAGCTAGAGTTTGAATCTTAATTGTATAACATAGAGTTAAGGATTCAGGTGGCTGATGTGTGGTATATTTGTATAGTCCCCTATGTGGTTATATATGTGTGTGTGATATAATTATACTTTGCTTCACTTTGCAGCAGAATTGATTGGATTTCCTTGCACGTTGACTTTGTATATCAATTTTTTAAATTAATATATAGTTTCTGATTTATACTGTGTAAATTTTAGCATTTTTCCATTTGAGGAAAGTAGTAGATGGCTGTGATAAAGTCTTTTCTTGATATATGAACTATTGTGTTCTTAATCTTTTTAGCTGAAGTATCCTCAAGTGAAAAAGAGGAAGATGTATTTATGGGAATGGTTTGCCCATCAGGTACCAACCCTGATGACTCTCCTTTATACGTCTTATGTTGTAATGATACCTGCAGTTTTACATGGACTGGAGCAGAGCACATTAACCAGGTAAGTTATTTTACATTTCCCTGTATTTATGCTATCTTCAGATTTTCTTTTTTTCCTTTTGACCATCACTAGAGTTAATAGTTCTTAGATTTAGAATTGCAAATCTGATATTTCCTTTTACTCTGAGTTATAAAATTCTCCAAAGAAAATTAATTTTTATTTAATTCTTAAATGAGGCAGAGGAGTTGATTGTTAAATTAATTGTGGGATATCATGAAAATTAGAAATCTTCAGTGGGTGGTATAATCTGATCCACAACTCTTGATATAGATTTTATAACTATAATTCCTTTTTTTGGGTGATACAAATTATTTTTGCCCTACTGGCAATATTTGATTTCTACTTGTATAATATTGTAAAATGTATATCCATTGTAGCCATCTATGACTCTCTGTTTCCAGAGGACATTAATTTTGCTTTGCTGTTGTTGTGATTGAATTATTTTTAGAAAATACCAGAAATAATCATTATGAGATATACATATCATTTTTCTTTTAAAAAGTATACTCCTTTAATTTTAGGATATTTTTGAGTGTCGAACTTGTGGCTTGCTGGAGTCACTCTGTTGTTGTACGGAATGTGCAAGGGTTTGTCATAAAGGTCATGATTGCAAGTGAGTACAATTGTAGTTTTCTTTAATATTATAAACTGTTTAGATTCATATTGCTGTATTAAAATAATCTATACCAAGTCATGTTATGTCATGATTCAGAAAGCATGAGGTTTTTCTCAAGTTGCCCTCTTTAAGCTAGTTTATGTATTAAAATGTGGTTCTTGGGGCCGGCCCGGTGGCGCAGCGGTTTAGTTCGTGCTTGGCAGCCCGGGGTTCGCCGGTTCGGATCCCGGGCGCCCGCCGACGCACTGCTTGTCAGCCATGCTGTGGCGGCGTCACATATAAAGTAGAGGAAGATGGGCACGGATGTTAGCCCAGGGCCAGTCTTCCTCAGCAAAAGGGAGGATTAGCAATGGATGTTAGCTCAGGGCTGGTCTTCCTCACAAAAAAAAAAAAAAAATGTGGTTCTTGATTTAAAGTGTACTTTGAAATGTTTGTTTGCTAGTTCTAATGTAACCCTCTTTAAGTAAAAGTAGGCTAATATGCTAAGGAATATGTGATCACACATTGTGACTTGGATCGGATTAGTCTTTTGAGAAACATATCCATAGAGTATTTTTGTCTGTATTCTCCAGCCAGTCTCTGGCCCCCTGCAGTTGGGTCTGCCAGCAAGAAATTGCTGCAGGCATTAGGAGAAGTGTGGTGAATGTTAGACCTGGGCCTTACTTACTTCTTAAACAAAATGTAATAACCTTTCATCCAGCAATAGAGTTACCATGGCTAGTTTGTTAGTTTTTACAGACCTAAGAAGCAATCAAATACCCCCTACCCCAGCACTGACATTGGCAGTGCTTCAGTCTTAATAGGGACATCAGCTGTAACAGCTACACATGTGTAGATGTTGTAGTCAATAGAGAATTGGTTTGTAAAAACCATCTGTTGTGCTTTAAAGTAAGTAATTATATAGGACAAGTAGGAAATTTTTATAGATACCGCAATGATTATTTATGATTTTTATTAAAAGAATTTTGGCTAATATGTTTGTCTTCCTTATTTAAACATGTAAAAATGATAATCTATTTATTCATGCTTATAAGTGCACTCATTGGCTAGATGCTTAGGGGGGTGGTGACAAGATAGCCCCTGTCCGAGGACACAAGCAAGAAACATCTGCCCACAGGGTGTTAGGGCTCATCAGATGCACATAGGAAGACCACTTAAACTGAACTGGGGCTGTGAGGAATTAGGGAAGATGTTCCAGAGGAAGTGGACATACCTGAGTCACGACAAGATACCTCTTCTCATGAGAGTGTTGTGTTGATGTATAGACATCATACCACTAAGTAATCCTTCTTGTTCTGTATACTTTAACAGTTATACTTCGCATTTAAAAATTAACAAGGATTCTATCTGGTTTCAATGAGTTATGCTTCCATAATTTCAATATAGACCTTTGTATTTTTTTAAAATTTCAGTTTTTATACTTGTGTATGAATTCTTTCTAGACTCAAACGGACATCACCCACAGCCTATTGTGATTGTTGGGAGAAATGTAAATGTAAAACTCTAATTGCTGGACAGAAATCTGCTCGTCTTGATCTGCTTTATCGCTTGCTCACTGCTACTAACCTGGTCACTCTGCCAAACAGCAGGCAAGTGGGATTTTTAGGACATAAATTAAATTGAAAAAGCACAGCACATCTAAGTAGGCTTTTCCTCCTGCTCACAACAGTGTTCCGTTTTGCAGGGGAGAGCACCTCCTGCTGTTTTTAGTGCAGACAGTTGCGAGGCAGACAGTAGAGCACTGCCAGTACAGACCTCCTCGGATCAGGGAGGATCGGAACCGGAAAACAGCGAATCCTGAAGGTGAGTAAATTTGACACTTATGACATTGGAATGTTTATTTGTAACTATAAACATAATAAAGATTTATAATTATGTTTATTTCTGTCTCACCCACTATTTCTTTTCCTTTTTAGATTCAGATATGCCTGATCATGATTTAGAGCCCCCAAGATTTGCCCAGCTTGCACTGGAGCGTGTTCTACAGGACTGGAATGCTTTGAAATCTATGATTATGTTTGGATCACAGGAGAATAAAGATCCGTATGTATTCACTAAAAACTTGTTAGATTTATGTATTTCGCATGCTACTGTAGGTGTTTACAGTGCATTCTGTCTTTCCTTCCACCCTCAAGTCTCAGTGCCAGCAGCAGGATAGGCCATCTTTTGCCAGAAGAGCAAGTATACCTCAATCAGCAAAGTGGCACAATTCGGCTGGACTGTTTCACTCATTGCCTTATAGTCAAGTGTACAGCAGATATTTTGGTGAGTCCTCTGACTATTTATTTACAAGCACATGAAAAGGATGTTTGTCTTACTTTGCTTTCATAATTTTACTAATCCAAACTCTTAAATACTGATAAGCTCTAATGAAACAGTACATTAAGGGGAATGGTCTTTTGGGGGTGATTTAAATGTCTCAGTTAACAGCAGAAGCTCTTTTCATTCTAATTAAAAATCCTAAAATGTGTTTAAAATACAACAGTATAAACTATATGGAACAGTGTTCAAAATTAATAGTAATTCAGTGCAAAATTTTTTAAAGTACCTCTTTTTGCTATGAAATTAGAAAAGAATATAAAGTATAAAATCCAGTGCTGATGAGGTTATGGTAAAAAGAACACAGTCAGATACTGATGGGGTGGCATTGCATTTGGAACTCTTTTTGGAAAACAAACGGGCAATGTCAAGAGCCATAAAAATATCATTGTCCTCTGAACTTGTCATAAAGAAATAATTTATGATATGAGAAAGAAAAAAATCGTCACACAATAATGTATAATTTAAAAAATGGAAATACTTTATGAATCCAATAATAGTGGGCTACTGAGTCAGTTACATCCCAACCAATTACTGAAATGTAATGCAACAGTTTGAAAGTTCAAGGTTAATATAAGTAACATTTGAAAAATGAGAAAACAGAACGTGAAATCAGGTATTATCTGTAATTAATCTCTATATGATAGACCATACATAAAAATGAGACTAGAAAGTAATAATAATGGTTAAGTGAGAGGGATGGGATTATGAATTTATTAATATAAGTATCTGAATCTACTTTGTTGTTTCATTAAATACCCTATAGTGAGTAAAATATATTCTTCCTCTGATTTATTTGGTATTGTTCAATGAGACTAAAAACAAGAAATCAAGACATTTGAGACCTGCTGTAGGTCGATCACAGTGGTAGGCCTGTGGCATAAATTAATCACTGAGGTAAATGTTTGGTTAAATTTACTTTGAGATTTTTATTATGAAATGTTAGTATTGAAAAAATGTTAGAACTTCTTACTTGATGAATGTGTAAACATTTTGAGATGTCTCGGCATTAATAGAGTGATTATAATTTTTTAAAGCTTCTAGATACTCTACTAGGTACACTAGTAAAAGAACTCCAAAACAAATATACACCTGGACGTAGAGAAGAAGCTATTGCTGTGACAATGAGGTTTTTGCGTTCAGTAGCAAGAGTTTTTGTCATTCTTAGTGTGGAAATGGCTTCATCCAAAAAGAAAAAGTAAGGCATCCTTTTTGATTTTGGCTTTTATATCATTTTGCGCACATTTCTTGTGATAGTGCTAACACTGTGTACATGAAAGGATTCATAAAAGATTTGTATATTTTCCTTTTTGCTC
This sequence comes from Tapirus indicus, assembly GCA_031878705.1. Classification (NCBI taxonomy): domain Eukaryota; kingdom Metazoa; phylum Chordata; class Mammalia; order Perissodactyla; family Tapiridae; genus Tapirus; species Tapirus indicus. Next base: position 35,707,397 of record CM062935.1, read on the forward strand.
TAGCAACTTTATTCCACAGCCAATTGGAAAATGCAAGCGTGTATTCCAAGCACTGCTACCTTATGCTGTAGAAGAATTGTGCAATGTAGCAGAGTCGCTGATTATTCCTGTCAGAATGGGGATCGCTCGCCCCACTGCGCCTTTTACTCTGGCTAGTACTAGCATAGATGCCATGCAGGGCAGTGAAGAATTGTTTTCAGTGGAACCACTGCCACCACGACCGTCATCTGATCAGTCTAGCAGGTAAGTCTCTACCTCGTAGCAGATTCTGATTAATTCTTTCTCTGGAAATGTCATGTTTGGCTTACTAAAACCTTTGCATAAGCACTCACATAGTATACATGATCATTTGTGTAACAAATGGTAAAGATGTTACTTTGGAACATGTGAAAGCACATTAAAAATTATATATGTCTACACATCTAAGTGTACACATCTAATAGACATATGGTTGTGGGTTTTGTTTTTGGTTTGGAAAGGCACTGTTTTTATTATGCCAATAAAATAATCTGGTAAGAAAGTTTACTTTAGACTTCTGTAGACATCATTACTTTTTGTTTTTTCTTACCTTTCAATATAGCCTGCTGTAAGGCCAATCTGAGGAGTGAAAAGACCTGTAACTTTCTCTGTGTCCAAAGGCTTGGGCTAGGGGGGCAGCTTATTATTGTATAATCTACATAACAGCCAGAATGCTGGAATTTTTTAAGATTCTTCACAACAACCATATTATCTAGGCTAAGGCTAAAACAACTCAATAATAAAAAGTTTCTAGTTATAAGATTATTCTTAAATCTCATTCAATCTTCTCCATTTGTTTTCCCTAACTAGACTGTAAGTTTGTTGAGTCAGAACGTTTAGAAACTAAAACGTTCTGGTGTCTTTTAGTACAGTGCTTCTCAAACTTTAATATGCTTGCAAATCACTTGGGGATCTTACTAAAATGCAGAGGCTGATTCTGGAGGTCTGGGTGCAGCCTGAGATTCTGTATTTCTTATAAACTCTCAGATAGTGCCAATGCTACTGGTTTAGGGGCCACACTTCTGAGTTGCAAGGCTCTAAAGATCTTTAGCAGATATTTGCTTGGTTTTCTCGAGTCTGATTTTGTTACTGTGTGTATGTGTAATAATGTTTTAGTAAGGATCTTTGGGACCTAAAGACCCCTCTTCCTCTTTTCTGGAAACATCTGTTTGTTAAGGATGGCCTGCTTTAGTATTTGGGACAGTTCCCAAGACTTCATCCCTGGGTTTCATCTGGGTTGATGTTGAGTATCTGCTCTCCCACTATTGTCCTTATTACTCCATATGCCAGTGTACATGTCCCAACTTTTTCTTTATTGTCAGGTCTCCTAGGGTGTCCTGGACTCTAAATCCAGATTTGTCTGTCAGAGCTCTCCTATGGTAGCCTTGTCACTGATACACTTCCAGGATTTGCTGAAAACTATTTTAAATCAAGCTACATATGTGTAAGACTTGCCAGATATACCCAGTATATCCAGTGTTTCTGCAGCAAAATCTGCTTGGGCTCCATGTGATGTTCGTGATCCTGATACCTGTGAGGAAATCCCCTTGTTACTTAAGTGGTATTACTCTGTGAATCTTTGTACACTTCCTTTGGTTTGGTTCCAGAACATAAAATTTTGTTTATCCATTGAACAGATTTTGGGATCATATCATCTCATCTCTAAACAGTGCACATGAGCCTGTTGCTGCTAAGTTTCAAGATTTTGTCACCTTGCCCTGCTTCTTAGTCTCTTTAGTTGGGTACTCTTAAGCTCCATTCCCCTTGGTTGATTCTTGGGCCAATCTCTCATGTCTTCCCAGAAGGAGATCTCTGATGATCGAGATAATAGTGCTAATGTTTTCTACAACTGTTGATAATATAATATAGAAGTCCTTCATTATGATACAGCACAATCAGTCCTTCTCATAAGGGCGTATTTTGACCAGTGTTCCAAGCATGTCTTAAATAAAAAGTATCGTCTTAACTAGTCCCTGGGATTACCCTTATGTCGGATGGTAGACGGTGTATATCACTCCATTGAGTGTAAAGTCTTGAGTTTAGTAGTTTTGCTGTTTCTGTTGCTTCCTTCCACTTCTTTAAAACTCTTATGTCCTTATTAATTAATCTTTCTCTATCTCCATGCCTCATATAATAACTGTTACTGAAATTTCATTATGAACTAGGAACTTTCTTAAGCATTGTAGATGCATTACTTGTTTTAATCTCAATAACTCATAGATATCCACTATCATCCTAATTTTAAAAGTGAAGAAACTGAGGCTCAGAGAGGTTAGGTAACTTGTCCAAGGTCACACAGCTATTAAAGTTTAGAGATATTTAGAGATAATTATAGACAGATATTTTCCTTTTTCCTGTACTCCTGAATATTAGAGGGCAGAGTAGAGAGAGAAATTGCTGCTTGGTGCTTATTGTTAGTGTTGAGGCATCAGATTAGCCAACACTGAAGCTCACCGTACCTCACAGTGCAAATTGCAGTCCTAAACTCTCATGAGCATAGGCTTGTTCCCTAAAGAGACATTTTTCCTGTCCCCATCCAGCCATGGCTGATATAGGTAAGTCTCTTGAAACCTGTTGCCCTTTTATGATTTATATTTGGCTTTATGGATGTGAGGGAGACAGAAGAGGGGATTTCTATGATGTAACTTCCTATCTTGCTTAGACCCCAGACTGTCTCCCGTGAGATCTATGGTTCCTTGAAACTCATCTAGCCTAAGTAGGTGATTTTGTGTAAATGGTGGCACCATTACTCTCAAGCTTATTCAGTATGATTGTTTTCCTTTATCACCAGGATAGTGGTGCTTTGTTTTTATTTTAATATTTTATCTAGGTATTTAGGTGTTCCATACCAAGAGGGATTTCTCTGCACAGTCTGGCAAATTGCTGGCAATAGAGGTCCCCAAAACTTAAAAATATTTTAACTACTCCTGTTGGACTGGGTTTGAGGACTGTGGTGTTTCATTGTGCCAGGAAGTCTAGTGGGAAAAAAGTTGAATCATCGTGTGAAGAAAACTGAAGCCCCATTTCTAAATGGGGAGTTATGATACATTTTGTGTACTGGCAGTATCATACACACGAAGTGCATAACTTCTTCAGGTGACTACTTTGAGGCAGCTATAGGTCTTATGAATGGTTGTTTTCTTAAAAAAGAAACACTCATTGTGGCTTCACACAATGTTGACTTTTATTTTTAATATTGAAAATGTTGAAATCTTAGTGATTGGAAATACCCTTTTCATTTCGTCAGATTTTCTTGTAGCCTCTTCACATGCTTTGTAATTCACTGTCTCTGTGAATTACCACTTAGTTAAATTTCTGGTATTAAACAGCATATTTAGACTACTTGTCTGTTTATTTGAAGGCAGACTGGTTTGATTCTTGTTTCTCAGAGCAGCTGAGGTGAGGAAAGAACACTATCAGTACAAACACTTAAAGGTCCTTTAACCGCTTTTAGACTGCATTTCTCAATCTGTAAATAAAGGATAATAGTTAGGCCACAGGGTTATTTACAAGCACCATTTTTTGTTCTCGGACCTGCACTTCAAGTTGCATCCTCTGGTTTCTCCCCTTCTGTCCAAGAAAGGACAGATAGAGGCATATGTCCTTTTGGCTGTTTCCAAGTCAGATTTTTAGGGAAGTGAAACTATTTTGCCACCACACCTTTCGTTATGGTTCTATTTTAAAATCTTACTTATGAACTGATGTTTTTTCCCCACACACGTCAGCGAGTCAATGGTTAATAAGCTGATGCAAAGGAGGCTGTGTTCGGTCTATTAAAGAGTAGATCACTTGTCATAAGCACACTTGTTCACGGATGACTGCTGCTGTCGGAGTCTTTGGAGGTTGAGGACTGCTAGTGTTAAAAGCAATGGAGAAGGAAAAATCTTCCCTGTGGAATATTTCGCTGGGAGAGACTCATAAAATTATGTGCATTAATACCGATTTGAAACGACTTACTAAACAGTAAGAACAATTTTGAGATATTTAAGTTAACTCTCTGTGGTAAAATAATTTCTTTGGGGTTCATATTTTCTGATATGCTATAGATAGATTATTGTTGGTTTCCAGGAATTTTTAGGTCAGATTTAAAATAGCATCCTAGCAAGTGAATCACAGTGAGTAATACTGAGAAGCTTAAAATTCTGTGATGTATGTGAGAGGTGGCACAGCAGTGTACTCCTAACCTCCCGATTCCTCGCAGCTCCAGTCAGTCTCAGTCGTCCTACATCATCCGGAATCCACAGCAGAGGCGCATCAGCCAGTCGCAGCCTGTTCGGGGCAGAGATGAAGAACAGGATGATATTGTTTCAGCAGACGTGGAAGAGGTGGTTTTAATTGTTTTAACTGTGGTAGATGAGAGGCCATTATTTGGGAGGGAAGGGGAAAGTAGTCATTAGCTTACTACTAATGTGTATTTGCTTCCACCTTTTAGACTTTTGTTATATGTTCTCATTTGTGGTCATGCATCTTAAAAATATTTTAATAATCCTTGAATTTACTGGATAGTACGAAATTGGAAACATAAACTTGTTTTTACTTAAGGGTTAATAGAAAAGATATTCTCAGTGTTAAAAAAAAGTTTTAGTAGTTTTGTGCAGTGTATTTGAAGGTAGAGAGGATACTGCCTATTACGTAAATTTTATAATTGCAGAAGCTTACAAAAACTTACACTCCCCACGTAATTGTTATATTTCTAATTTTAAGGTTCTGTACATGGACAGTAATCATAAACTTTGGGATATGTCGACATGATTTTTGATAGCAAATTGTCACTAGCAAATGAAGATTTTCGAAACTGGTTAGTGTTACAATTCCCTGTAGGTAGGGATCTTTATATTTTAGTTTACTAATGGCTGTGAAGGAACACTGTTAGAGACGTGGGTTATTATGTACTTCGTATACAAATAAGGTTCTGGATTTAGGTTGAGGTGGTGGAGGGAGTAGCTGGAGAAGAGGATCATCATGATGAACAGGAAGAACATGGGGAAGAAAATGCTGAGGCAGAAGGACAACATGATGAGCACGATGAAGACGGTATGCAGGTTATTTGAGAAATTATTCAATATGAATAAATCAGGTACCTTTAAAGAGAGATATTATAGGTATAAAATAATTTATCCTCCTCTCCCTTTACCTTTTGGTTTAAGTCACTTTCTCTTTTCTTAAATGGTTTTAGAAATTATATTAATCATAACCACATTAGGAATTAATGGGAAGTTAGAGAAAAGGAAAACAAATGACGCATAATCCCATCCAGACACTAAGTTTGTATTTTTACTTTCAGTGTTCCCCTATACTGCCCTATTCCCATGCATGTCTTTTAGATATTGTATGTATAAGTTTTGTGACTTTCTTTTTTCACTTACAATAATCATTTTGGCCTTTTTGTACATAGTTATTATAACCATTCTTACTAGTAGTCATAGGATAGACTTTTTGAGATCAGCTTTATTGAGGTGTAAATGACATACAATAAATTGCACATATTTAAAATTTATAATTTTACATGTATTTCCATGTGTATATACCATGAAAATATAGAGGATAGACATTTTTTAACCTCCTTCCCCTTTTGGAATCCCAATACGTAAAATAGAGGGGCTGGCCCAGTGGCGCAGCAGTTTGGTTCGCGCTTTGGCAGCCTGGTGTTCGCAGCTTCAGATACCGGGCGCCCACTGACGACGCACCGTTTGTCAGCCATGCCGTGGCGGCGTCCCATCTAAAGTAGAGGAAGATGGGCAAGGATGTTAGCCCAGGGCCAGTCTTCCTCAGCAAAAAGAGGAAGATTAGCAACGGATGTTAGCTCAGGGCTGGTCTTCCTCACACACAAAAAATAAATAAAAATGGAGCAGAGGACCTAATCTAGAGCTCTGACCACTCGCCTAAGTCCTCCTGCCCAACACTTTTGACCTAAGGCTGTGCAGGACAGGTTTTGAATTGCTGTGTAATGGTCCACTGAATACCATACTTTACCGCGTCCTCCTCCTGCTAAGCAGGCAGTTATGCTCACTGTGGTAGTGATCACTTCTCTCTGCCCTTACCTGCTTAGTTCCCACCATTATGATATGCTGTCTTGATCCACAGTGAGTTTGTATTTTTTCCTTCTTCTTATTTAAATATGTTTGCCAGGGAGTGACATGGAGCTGGACTTGTTAGCAGCAGCTGAAACCGAAAGTGACAGTGAAAGTAACCATAGCAACCAAGATAATGCTAGTGGGCGTAGAAGTGTTGTCACTGCAGCGACTGCCGGCTCAGAAGCAGGTATGTTACCATATTTTGTCAGCTTTCTTACTTACACTAAGGCCGTGTGTGTATTCAGCATGCACCAGTTAATCTATGCACAAGGGTGGCTAAGCCTTTTTATAATTTCATCCTTTTTTCCTCTAGATATTGGTGAAGAAGACATTATTTTAATGACTTTGTTTTCTTTTCTGGTTTTTAAATAATGGGTTAATTTTTAAGATTCATTTAAAAGAGTTCTAATTAAACTATGTTAGTGATGGATTTTATGGACTATTGAATACAGCCTGGCATTCTGTTTCATATGTATATTTTCCTAAATGAGGGGGTACACTGTAATTTTAAATATCAACAAACTCACAGTGTTTTGGTTTTAAAAATATAGGTGCGAGCAGTGTTCCTGCCTTCTTTTCTGAAGATGATTCACAATCAAATGACTCAAGTGATTCTGATAGCAGCAGTAGTCAGAGTGATGACATAGAACAGGAAACCTTTATGCTTGATGAGCCATTAGAGAGAACCACGAATAGCTCCCATGCCAATGGTGCTGCGCAGGCTCCCCGTTCCATGCAGTGGGCTGTCCGCAACACCCAGCATCAGCGGGCAGCCAGTACAGCCCCTTCCAGCACATCCACGCCAGCAGGCAAGTCTGAAAACTTGGTATTCCTAAGAGTCTTAAAATGGGTTTTTTAAGTGTTATGCATGTTCATCCTACAGAACAAATTAAATCGTTTCATAATAGTTCTTCTGTTTTGCTGAGTTCAAATACAAAAATTATTTATATATGCTTATAGCAAGGTTTTTGAATCTCTGCACCATTGCTACTTTGGGCTGAATAATTCTTTGTGATTGTGCATTGTAGGATGTTTAGTAGCATCCTTCACCTCTACCCACTAGATGCCAGTAGCAGCCCCCTACCCCTGGCTGTGACGATCAAAATTGTCTGCAAACATTGCCAGATGTCCCCCTTGGGGAAGGGAAGCAGTGGCAAAATTGCATCTGGTTGAGAACATTATCATCATTCCCCTCCCTAAATTAGTGTGGTTTAAGAAAAGTTTTTTGCTCAGTTACCACATTTGTTAATGCAATTGGTCTTTTAGCTTACTTAAATACAGTACTAGAGAAACATAATTAGCCACTGACAGTAGCTTATTGTGGCTGTCCTTTTTTCCTTATAGCAAGTTCAGCGGGGTTGATTTATATTGACCCTTCAAACTTACGGCGGAGCGGCACCATCAGCACGAGCGCTGCAGCAGCAGCTGCTCTGGAAGCGAGCAACGCCAGCAGCTACTTAACATCTGCCAGCAGTTTAGCCAGGGCCTACAGCATTGTTGTCAGACAGGTCTCGGACTTGATGGGCCTTATTCCCAAGTACAATCACCTAGTGTACTCTCAGATTCCAGCAGCTGTGAAACTGACTTACCAAGATGCAATCAACTTACAGGTATGAAATTATTGGAAAGTTACTGGTTCAGGTGTATTTTTCAGCTGGCAGTTATGAGAATTCCAGTATAATGGGAATTAATGTTATAAATATTTAAATGTCTACATGATACTACTAGATCGAATTTAACTTTATTTGGATAGTTTTAACTATTTTAGTTTGGTCTTCATAGAACTATGTAGAAGAAAAGCTTATTCCCACTTGGAACTGGATGGTCAGTATTATGGATTCTACTGAAGCTCAATTACGTTATGGTTCTGCATTAGCATCTGCTGGTGATCCGGGGCATCCCAATCATCCTCTCCACGCTTCTCAGAACTCAGCTCGGAGAGAGAGGATGACTGCACGAGAAGAGGCTAGCTTACGGACCCTTGAAGGCAGACGGTATGAAATTCTTCACATACGCTTGTACATTTAGACAGAGCCTTTATATCCTAGGAAGTTAGAGCTTTTTGATTGCTATTACTTAAGACCTCACTCTATTGTGAAGGAGGAAGTATGTGCCTTGCATTACTTCTTTTTAAATTGTTGTGTAGTTGAAGCAAAGTTAGTTAGTTATAATCCATGCTATTGTAAAAAAATTCATTTGTATCGTAGGAATCTGATACTAAATACTTTTCACTTTTGAAGTAGTTGGTCTACATTCTTATTGTATTATCCCCCAGGCCTCTCTCCCCCCCCCTTGAAAGGCATATATTCATGGAAAGACTTATTTTGACCATGATTGAGTGTGAGTGTTCTTTGTACTCTGGAAGGGGAGAGTCTGTGTAATTACCAAAGCTGCTCTTTGGTTTCTCAAATCAAATTTCTTTTTCTACCTTCCCCAGCCTGTTGAATCATAATTAAAGTATATTTATGTATTTGTTGTGTTCTTTCTATTCAGTTATAAAATGACTTTTTTCAAGCGTAGGAATTAGCCCAAACAATGAACACTAGAGCCATTGGCAGTACCATATAGTCAAAGTACATAAAGTCAAAGTCCTAGGATTTGGTCTAGCTTTGCCTCAGGCTAAACAACCTTGCTACTTTGAGTGGATCATAAAAGGGGGAAAGACAAAGGTCTAGGAGACTGCTTAGGAAACTTAACAAGACTATGGTTGGAGTCTACAGGAGAGGTGACAGTTAGTAAAGTAGGGCAGTGAAGGCCAGGAAGGAGGAAAGAGAACCATTGAAATCATATAAATAGAATCTAGGGCCTTGTTGAGGGATGGAGCAGGAAGAGGCTGAATTTACATTTAGACTTTGATTCTGAATAACTAAACTAATAGGAAAATTAAGAGAAAAATCGAGAGGAGTGGAATGGACGTACTTGGCTTTTGAACATGTTGAGAACTGGGAGAGAATTTGGTGGAAATGTTTAGTATGCAAAATTGAATGCTTGGCAGAGAGATCTGGACTAGAGAGAAATATTTGGGAGGCATCAGCTTTCCTGTCCTAGGAAGCCTGCCCCACAAATAGGCACAAGCCTGGTCTTCATTAGGCTTGTCACTACCCTGAAGAACACAGAGTTCTAATAATAGATCTTCACTGGGGACAGGGTTCTCCCTTTTTCTCTTGCTCTCTAATAGCTTTATTGAGATATAATTCATATACCATATAGGTCACTCATTTAAAGTGTATAGTTCCACAGTTTTGAGAATATTCAGAGGTGTGCAACCAACATCACAATTAATTTTGGAATATCTTCATCATCTCCACAAGAAACCCTATACCTATCAGTAGTCACCTCCCATTTTTCCCTATCTTCCAACACTAAGCTACCACTGATCTCTCTGTCTTTATAGATTTGCTTGTTCTGGACATTTCATATAGATAGAATCATACAATATGTGGTATTTTGTGCCTGGCTTCTTTTACCTAGCATAATGGTTTTAAGGTTCATCTATGTTGAGCATGTATCAATACATTATTTCCCCGTAATATTCCATTGTATCGATATGCCACATTTTACTTATCTGTTCACGAGTTGATGAACACTTGGGTTGTTTCGCCTTTTGGCTCTTATAAATAATGTTGCTAAGAACATTTGTGTACAGCTTTTTGTGTAGACATGTGTTTTCAGTTATCTTGGATATATACCTAGTTGTGGAATCGCTGGATCATATGGTACTCTGTTTAACCTCTTGAGGAACTGCCAGACTGTTTTGCAGAGTGGCTGCACCATTTTATGTTCCCAATAGCAGTATTATGAGAGTTCAAATTTCTCCATATCCTTGTCAACACTTGTTGTTATCTGTCTTTTTGATTATTGCCATCCTAGTGGGTGTGAAGTGGTATCTCATTGTGGTTTTGATTTGCATTTCCTTAATGGTTAATGATGTTGAGCATCTTTTCATGTGCTTATTGGCCATTTGTATATCTTCTTTGGAGAAATGTCTAAATACTTTGCCCATTTTTTAATTAGCTTGTCTTTTTATTTTTGAGTTGTATGAGTTCTTTATATATAATGGATACAAGTTATTTATCAGATATATGATTTGCAGAAATTTTGTTCATTCTGTGGATTGTCTTTTCACTTTCTTGATGGTGTCTTTTGAAGGACATATGTTTTTAATGTCAATAAAGTCCAAAGCTATCTACTTTTTTTTGTGCGTGAGGAATATTAACGCTTAGCTAACGTCTGCTGCCAATCCCCCTCTTTTTGCTGAGGAGGAGCGGCCCTGAAAAGATGAGCATCTGTGCCCATCTTCTGCTACTTTATATGTGGGACGCCTGCCACAGCATGTCTTGATAAGCAGTGTGTTGGTCCGCACCCAGGATCCGAACCTGCAAACCCTGTGCTGATCCCTCTACGTTTTCTTTTGTTGGTTGTGCTTTTGGTGTCATTTTAGGCAGTGGTTCTCATAGTGTGATCCCCAGAACAGCAGCATCAGCATCACCTGAGAGGTTGTTAGAAATACAAATTTTTGGGCCCACCTTAGACCTACTGAAACTCTGGGGCTGGGGCCAAGCATCTGTTTTAACAAGCCCTCCAGGTGATTCTGGTAGATAGTGAAGTGTGAGAACCAATGTTTTTAGGGAAGGAGTTCCTTCTGCCATTCCAAAGGACACTGGAATTCCTTTCCTGTACACAAGTTCTGGACTGTAAATCATTCATAATGGTTATATTTCTAAAGCAGAGCCACAGGCTTAATGAGTTTTTATTTATGGATATTCTCAGTTCCTAATTTTGCATATTTACGATAGTGGTAAATTTCACATTTGTGTGCTTTTTGTAAACATTTTCATTTCTTTTTACTCCTATAGACGTGCCACATTGCTTAGTGCCCGTCAAGGAATGATGTCTGCTCGAGGGGACTTCCTAAATTACGCTCTATCTTTGATGCGGTCTCATAATGATGAGCATTCTGATGTTCTTCCAGTTTTGGATGTTTGCTCTTTGAAGCATGTGGCATATGTTTTTCAAGCCCTTATATACTGGATTAAAGCAATGAATCAGCAGACAACGTTGGATACACCTCAGCTGGAACGCAAAAGGTATCCATACTTGCCATGATGTTGGTTTAAGAAATACTTGCTCATTGTGGTCTCCATTAGTACACTTCTCTATTTTTGGAGTAAGGAGAAGAGCATTACAAAAGAGAAATAGTACAGGAACATTTAATGTGGAAAGTGGGCCTGTGTCTATCCAGTCTCTCTCCGTAGTTACTCCTCACAAAATGGGAAACCTAAGAATACGGTTAAGCTTTATGCTTGAGATAGTTTTGGCCTGATTGTTTATCATGTTTTCTATTAAGTACACATGATTTCTTGGTGTGATTAGCTTTTGCTTCTGTTGAGCCTGTTTTGTAACTGTGTTACATTTGGCTGGTCAGTCTACCATTCCCAGAGTCTGAAACTTGATCACAGTGTTTGAAATTGGCTAGATACTTAACTGACCTTTCCAGTATTTTTTGCTTATAGTTCCCATCACCTTTGCTCCTGTTCATATTGTACAAATACTTCATGTGAAATGACTCACTTGTCTTTTTAAAGGACACGAGAACTCTTGGAACTGGGTATCGATAATGAAGATTCAGAACATGAAAATGATGATGACACCAATCAAAGTTAGTGTACAGAAAATCTGCTAATCTACTTCAAGAAATGGCTGCCTCAGTATTTCCCCTTCAAGCTTTTTAACTTCATTATTTTCTGTCTGGGTGGGAATTTCTCTTTTCTTCTCTATGTCCCATTTCTTGCATTTTCTGTCCACTTTTCCTTATACATCCTTACATTATTTGCTTCATAAATAAGGATGCATTAAAGAAATGTTACAAACTTTTCAACAATCCCATATTTTTTCTGTTTGTATCTCTCCTTTGCATTTCTCTTAGTTTTATGTTTACCTTTCCTCTTAAGTGTATAGGTACTACATTCATTTAAATAATGTCTTAGCAGAAACTTTGTTAATATTGATGCAAAACAGATTCAGTCAAGAAAAAGAGAAATAACAATTTTAACTCCCAAATATCGAAACCTTTAACAGTTAATGCAATAAAGAGAGAAAATATTCTATACTCAAGAAATTTGGGGGGGGTCTTCTGTAGTCTGTTTGTACTTTTGAGCTATTGTTTCAAGTGGAATTTAAAATTTTTTAAAGTAGGTTCAAGTAGTCCACTTGCCTGTTTCTTATTATTAGTTAATACTTTTATTCAGCCCAGGGAAAGACAGCTGACCTAACTGCTGTTTTCTGAGAACCCAGCCATAGCTCGCTGCTGCTTTCACTGCACACTGTAAGCACTGGCCACAGTCTCACTCCACTGTGGGGCGTTAGTGCCGCTGTGCTCACTTCCTGTCGGAATGCACGAAGTGTCCCGGCGTTTCTATTCATCTTCTTATAGGGGAAGCAGAACTTACCAGTAAGCAAATGCTCAAATTTCACCTCCTGACCATCTCCTCCTTTTGGTGTCATCAGTGAGCTGGGTCCTGAATATGGTCAGGAATCTAGCTGTATTCAGGTCTGAATCTCTAGAGAGAGAAAGAGGAGGATATTGGAAACATCTGTCCATTATAAAATGGAACAATAGTTGTTACTGTTAATATTTTTTGCAAGTTTTTATTATGTTAAAATACACCAACAATATGTTACCACCAACACTGTAACCATTTTAAACTGCTAATATTCTGAATTATCACTTGAAGATACTATCAAAATTTTGGACTATTAACTTGTTTTTGAGTGGCATTAAAATTTTATAGAGGTAATGGCAATTTTGGGTTGAGCTTTTATCCTTCCCCAATAATTAATTTCTCTAAGAAACAAACATTTTCTCTTATGTTTAGGTGCTACTTTGAATGATAAGGATGATGACTCTCTTCCTGCAGAAACTGGCCAAAACCATCCATTTTTCCGACGCTCAGACTCCATGACGTTCCTTGGGTGTATACCCCCAAATCCCTTTGAAGTGCCTCTGGCTGAAGCCATCCCCTTGGCTGATCAGCCACATCTCTTGCAGGTGATTTAAATAAACTAGTCTTAAGGTTTTTTTTTAAATTGACTTTATTTTTTTAAAGTGTTCAATGTAACTAGAATATTTCTGTTAAAATTCCAGCCAAATGCTAGAAAGGAGGATCTTTTTGGCCGCCCAAGTCAGGGTCTTTATTCCTCATCTGCCAGTAGTGGGAAATGTTTAATGGAGGTTACAGTGGATAGAAACTGCCTTGAGGTAAGATAGTAAAAGTCTTCTCAATATACTATTTGTGAATGAGCACTTGTTCCAGCATCCAGATTTTTGGAAGTGCATTAATTCAGAATATTGTATTTCCCCAAATACTGGAAGTATGCAGAAATTCTTACCTTACGACATAACCAAAGGAATTCCAACAGTGTCATTAGCCTGCTTTGAGACTAACTTGCTCTGTGTTAGGTTACTTCATTTATAAAATGGCAGTTTCATTATATGCTTTGCCTATTTCACAGAGTTGATTATTGTATTGCTGCTGAAAATTTAAATTTATATATATATATATATATATATATATATATATATATGTTATATATGAGCATATATAATATTGGCTTGAAACTTTTCTTTTTGAATCTAGAATATGAATAAATAGGATAATACTAACAGTGATACGTAACACTTGTTGAATAAGTCTATCTCCTGGGCACTGTCTCAGTTCATCTTTATAACCATGTTGGGTAGAAAACATCATCCTGATTTTAATGGGTAAGAAATTGAGACTTAGAGAGATTACATAAATTTCATGGGAAAATGTCAGTTGTTATACAGCTAGTTAAGTGTGAGATCCAGTTTTCAGATAAAAGTCTGATTTGAGAGCCTAAAATTATATTGTACTGTTTCTCCAATGAAAAAGTAATAACATGTTTAACAGCAGGCATAGAAGAAAGGTAGTTGAATAGAATTTTCTTTGTTATCTATGTGATAAAGAAGAATGCAATCCTGAAAATATTGAAAATACATAAGAGACTTCAGTAACCACAGATACTATAAAGATTCCTTTAAAAGTTCTCTGGGGCTGCTGTGGTAAGTGCACTGGACTTGGTGGTCAGCCAAGGGAATCAGACAGACGAGAAGTAGACTGCATCTTTGTAGTTGAAGCGCCAGAAAGGAATTACTTAATTTCCATGGGATTTCTATGGAGTATTACTAAGTTGAAATGGAAATCTGAAAAAAAAAATTAGAAATTTGAAAAAAAAATCAGTTTTTTTAATGTGTAACTTTTAAATGTAAAAATTCATAGGTTCTTCCAACTAAAATGTCTTACGCTGCCAATTTGAAAAATGTAATGAACATGCAAAATCGGCAAAAAAAGGAAGGAGAAGAACAGAACATGGTGCCAGAAGAAGCTGAGGGTTCAAAACCAGGGCCATCTGCTCATGATCTTGCCGCACAATTGAAAAGCAGTTTACTAGCAGAAATAGGACTGACTGAAAGTGAAGGGCCGCCTCTTACGTCTTTCAGGTATTTGCCAAGTGAAGATAGTTTTTCTATTGCATTACTTTATGGCTGTTATAATTCTGGTAAGAATTTTTTAGAAATTTTATAATTTTCCTTAATTTGTATATAAATAATAGAATTACATGTTATTTTATTATTTCTGTGTTTCCCTCATAGAATCAGATATTTAAATACTAAATTTGAGTTTTCTGGACTTTTGTGGGTTTTTTATGTGTGTGAGACTATTTTGTCATTGATCAGCATGCTGATTTTTCTCCTCACTTTATTGAGGAAATTTTAAGACTGTGTTTTTTAATGTTCAGTATGGAGCTGAAGTATATATCCTTGTCAAATTGCCAGTTATAGACTTGTTACCAGCAACTCAGCTAAGGGGAGCATGTGAATAACTAGAAAGCTTTCTAAATTTGTGATTTTAATACTCGCTTGGGCATCTTTGCCAGATTCACAGTTGGTAATTCTCTTGCAAGAGGTAGGTTCTTTGCTTTCCCAATAAAAATTTGCTAGTATATACTGTGGCTCAGTATGGCTAAACACCCAAATGATTTGTTTATGTTCGATGTTTTTTGGTTATGTAATGTCAGATAATTTTTTTGCTTAGGAGGAGTTAACCTAGTTTAAGAAACTATATACATTTTACATACACAGTCTAACAACCATAAAAGGCAAGGAAGAATTGTGGACTGGGGTGGCCCAAGCTTCCTAGAGACAATATGGCTTGAGCTGAGATGGTTAGAATGTGTGGAAGCAGACAGATTGAAGGAGAAAAAAATGAGAGGTAGAAACACAAGTTAGAAAGCTGTTATTAGTTCTGGCTAGTGGTAAGAAAGGGGCTGAAGTAGAATAATGCCTTTGGGGATGGAAAGGAAGAGAAATTCACGAAGGACTTGATCACTCTGGAGAAGCTGGGGGAAGAAAAATTAAAATTTGTTTCAAGTCTGTGAAATAGATGGTACTACTGAAAAATCAGGAGGCAATGTCATTGTAGTGAAGAGGCCTTATTCCGTTTCACATGTTGAGTTGAACTATCACTGAAGTTGATATATTTAACACAGTGGAAATTCTGGTCCATTGTGAAAGTTTGATCTTGGAATCACCTAGATGGAGATGGACATTGGACTTTAAGGAGAGGAGGTAAAACAGAAGATAAGGATGGGAGGCAGCCTGGGGATTTATCTTTACGTAAAGGACAGAGAGAATAATGGAGTAAAAAGGAGAAGTTCTGCAAGGAATGAGTAGCTATAGAAAAGTTCTTGATTAGAGAGGATGTGGTTTGAAGTACTTAACACCTCAGAATATTAAAAGACCAAGTAAATTTCTGTCATTGATCAAAACCCAGGGAATTTTTAGAGTTGGCTAAATTATTTCCCCCTCTCCCTTTAAACTCTCATAGGCCACAGTGTAGCTTCATGGGAATGGTTATTTCCCATGATATGCTGCTAGGACGTTGGCGCCTTTCTTTAGAACTGTTCGGCAGAGTATTCATGGAAGATGTTGGAGCAGAACCTGGATCAGTATGTATATTGAGCACTTTAAATTGTATTCTGCCTGATAAGAACATATTTTAGAGAATAATTCTGTCATGCATTTTTTTTAAGATCCTAACCGAATTGGGTGGTTTTGAGGTAAAAGAATCAAAATTCCGTAGAGAAATGGAAAAACTGAGAAACCAGCAGTCAAGAGATTTATCACTAGAGGTAAAGGTATTTCGATTTTGCTATACTATACATATGGTATGCCATTTATATAAAGTTTAAAAACAAAAAATAACAATCTTGTTTAGGGATATGTACTGTGTAATTAAAAGTTTAAAGAAAATAAATAGTAATCACCAAATTTAGAGTAGCATTTATCTCTGGCAGTTGGTTTCCTAACATCCTCTAGAGTTTTTTTAAGAATCATTATGAATACATGGATTTAAACATTTTTGATGTGCTTCATTCCACTGAGGTTATTATTCCATTGATGCTCAGATTGTCTCTTCTTTGGCTGGTGGGTGTCCTGGTTCCTTTTTGGCTCCTAAGTCCTTTTGACATGACTCCAGTAATCTTTGATAACTTTCTTACTTTTTGATATGTCTCATCTTGTGTATTTCCTGTCACAGACTTGAAATCAGCCATTTCTTCAAGAAGTCCTGGTTCATTTTAGTAGGAAATTGTATTTTGAAATTATAATCTGGGCTCTAGAGTTGCTCACTGCCTACTAGGTTGGTCACTGTTTCTAGGCCTTTTTAGTGGATAGAGCTAGGAAATGCTCTTTAAAAAAAAAAAGGGCTGACCCAGTGGCGTAGCGGTTAAGTTCGCGCTTTCCACTTTGATGGCCTGGGGTTTGCCGGTTCGCATTCTGGGTGCGGACCTACTCATAGCTCATCAAGCCATGCTGAGGCGGCCTCCCATATAGAAGAGCTACAATTCTACAACTATGATACACAACTATGTACTGGGGCTTTGGGGAGAAAAAAGGAAAAAAGAGGAAGATTGGCAACAGATGTTAGCACAGGGCCAATGTTCCTCAAAAAAGAAAATTACATCATGAGTTCTTATTACCAATTCATATTCAAGATTTAGGACCACAAGGTTGTTTTATTTTCACCTCTTAGTCTTTATCTCCTTTCTTGCTAACTGAATATTCAACTTCAGAACAACACTGATAAAATTACTCATTTGCTTTTAGGTATCCTACAGCATACACACAGCAGTCTTAGAATCACATCATCAATACTACCAGCAACAAGATGATGACTGGAAATAGCTTAAGATTTATTTGCAGTTTTTTGTCCTTAGAGCATATCCAATTGGACATGTACAAATTACTTGGAAAGTCATTTGAAACAATTCCTCTTTGGTTGGTTTTGCTACCATCTCCATATAATTAGGGCCTTTTGTGTCATTTTGATTTCAATTTTTAGGGATTGCTTTCTTTTTCTTTTTAATTTTGTTTTCATTCAGAATTAATGTAAAATATCTACAATGTTGCAAGGCCAACTCTACAGAAGAAGGTGTATTCAGAGAGACCTAGTGTCCATTCCTGTCTCTCTTACCATGTCTCCCGGCCCCCTTTAGGTTTTTTTTTCCAGTTTATTTCCCTCTCCCCTTTTAAAAAAATATAATCTCGTGTGTATTCATTTACCCATCTCTCTCCCCAGCTCCCCACCCTGAGCATGCTATACATTTTGCTCCATCTTGCTTTTCCCAGTTTACAGTATATCCCAGAGATAAAGCCATAGCCATATATTGAGATGTTCTGCCTTCCTAATATGGCTGCTTAGTCTTAGTACTACATTTTATGGTTATATCAGTTTTTTCAGCCAGTTGCCTATTAATAGACAGTTGGGTTTGTTTCTAATCTTTTGCTGTTACAAATAGTGGTGTGATGAATAGCCTTGTGTGTATTTCTCTTTTTGGCTAGTGTGTCTTTGAGATAGATTCCTAGACATGGGACCTAGACATAAGTGAAAGGGCATGTGCATATATAATTTTGCCAAATACCTCTGCATAATGGTTGTATATTTTTGCACTTTAAACATCAATATGAGAATGCCTGATTCACCATAGTCTTGCCAGCAGTTTGTTGTCAGATTTTTAGATTTTTGCCAATCTGATAGGTAAGAAATGGCATCTCAATATAGTTTTAATTTGCATTTCTCTTCTGAGCAAAAGTTGAACATTATTTCATATATTCAAGGGTATTTCTTTTTCTTTGAACTGTTTGGTGATATATCTTGCCCATTTTTTCTATTAAGTTAGTTTTTTCTCAGTTTTTCAGAAGCGCTTTATCTTTAGGTGATAGGTACACTATTCACGAATATGTATCTTTGTAATAGAATGTGCAAATATTTTTCCCAGTTTATTTTTCTTTTACTTTGCTTGTGGTGTTCTGTCGCCAAAGGAATATTTCATGTTTTCTTCTAGTATTTGCTACTTTTTAAAAAGATACATTTACACTTTTGATCCACTTGGAATTTATCCCTGGTATATTCTAAAATTGAATGAATTGCCATTTTCTAGTGGACCTTTCTTTTTTTGGTGAGGAAGACTAGCCCTGAGCTAACATCTGTTGCCAACCCTCCTCTTTTTGCTGAGGAAGACTGGCCCTGGGCTAACATCTGTGCCCATCTTCCTCTACTTTATATGGGACGCCGCCACAGCATGGCTTGACAAGTGGCACATTGGTCTGCACCCGGGATCCAAACCTGTGAACCCCAGGCCGCCAAAGCAGAGTGCGTGAACCTAACTACTACGCCACCGGGCCAGCCCCTTCCAGTAGACCTTTTAAGAAAGTGTCAGAATTGAGTTAAATTTCATTATCCTGATTTAATGCAAGACATTCTTGCATGCTTTAGAATGTTGTTTATTTGGAATGTATGAGCTTCCGAGAACCCACATTACTTTGTAGTTATTTAAACCATCAATGAAAAGCTAAAGTTAGATTTTCAGATTTTACATAGAAAAATGTCAAGGTGGTTTCCAGCACTAAATTTACTACTCTTTGGTGTGTTTTAACAGGTTGATCGGGATCGAGATCTTCTTATTCAGCAGACCATGAGGCAGCTTAACAATCACTTTGGTCGAAGATGTGCTACTACCCCTATGGCTGTGCACAGAGTAAAAGTCACATTTAAGGATGAGCCAGGAGAGGGCAGTGGTGTAGCACGAAGTTTTTATACAGCCATTGCACAAGCTTTTTTGTCAAATGAAAAACTGCCAAATCTAGACTGTATCCAAAATGCAAACAAAGGCACTCATACAAGTAAGTACTCTACAGATAACAAGCATCATAAAAATTCTTTGCTTGTTTGATCGAAACAATGATAATCATGGTTTTATATATATGTATAGCGGGAGAACTTTAATGTACTTTTACATTTTTGTACAATTTTATTCTAGATTAATGATTTAATCTTGTTTACTCTGACAGTTTAGCAGTTTGCTCTTTTACTGACACATTTATTTTCATAAATGTTTGTGACTGTACTAGTGAGTTTCTCATCTCAATTGTTACATGTTTGGGGAGTGGGAGGTTGTAAGATCTGTGGTAATACAAAAATTCAACGAGCAAATTGCAGTATTTCCCCCACCCCTGTATTTAATTAGTACAGATACTTGAGAAGAAAAGGCTGTCCTCTAGAGCATTGCTGTGCAAAGTATGATTTGCAGAGTTGCTGCGGGTCCCAGTGAGATATGGAGCCTGCAACCAAATGTAAATTGGCTTCATCACTAACCTCACAGTTTAATTTAGCCAGACTTTGTTTTTCACTAGTAAGATTTTCTATATTAACACCCTGATGCAAGCTCTTTATCTCCTTGAGGACCAGCACTTTGGAATTAGGCTGCTTACCTAATTTTCAAGATAATAATTAGCAAATTTAAACATCTGTGAAAATAACAAAAGCCTTAAGTAGGCGATAATTGGGGATTTATGAAAAGTAGGGGCAGAAGACTGTCAGTCTTGCAGATGGATGGATATAATTGAGGAAGAGGGAGTTACTAAATTCCTATATTTTACCTAGGCTGTACCTGTATTTTATTGGGGTCCTGTAAACTGCCTCCATAGAGGCTGAATGAGTGCTAGAAAGGACTGAGGATGAAAAGGTGGGGAGAGTACCCCAGCCTTTCATCATTAGTTTCACCATGTGACTTTCTCTAGTCCTGTAATAAAAAGAAATTGGCAGATGTGAATGAGGAAACCTGGGAAGTCATAACATTTCAGATATAACTTTGCTGCACACTCTTTAGGAAACCATACTTCAGTTTATGCTTATGGTTTTAAAAATAATAATAGCTGATGTTCTGGGTGGCTTATAATGCTTAATGCCAAAAACTAAGAATAGAGAAGATATTCAAATATGACTTTACTCATGTAAGAAATCTCAGCATTATTTATGGTGAAACTAAAACTAACATAGCCCCAGTTGCTACATATTGTTTCACAGCTTTGACATGACAAGGGGATAAATTCATTAAACAAATACTGAGTGAACATCTATTATGTGCCAGGCACATTCTACACAATCACTCCCACCCATCAAACCATAGGGAGAGTGAGAGAAAGGCACTAACACAGAAGCTAAGGAAGATGGTCTTCAGCTGTCGTGTTCTTATTATGTTTGTATCCTTTAAAATTTAAAGGAGTTGCATTTACATTCACCTAAACAAAGTGTATTTCATATTTTCTTCCAGGTTTAATGCAGAGATTAAGGAACAGAGGAGAAAGGGATCGGGAGAGAGAGAGAGAAAGGGAAATGAGGAGGAGTAGTGGCTTGCGAGCAGGTTCTCGGAGAGATCGGGATAGGTGAGACAATCTTGTATCTTGTATTGAATACCACCTTTTTGGATGAATTAGAGGTAGGTCTGTAAATAAAAGAGTCTCGATTATGGACTTTCTTGGAAAATGAAAGTTTTAATATTTGGATATATGTATCATAGCTAAAATAATCTAGCCAACTGTTATTCAAATGTTCTGCTTTAAAAACCCAGGCAGAGTTGAAATCCTATTGGCTTTTTATTAATCCCACTCAAGTTCCTAATTCTTTGAAATTTTTATTAATTTTATATCATTCTTTCCTAAATTTGTTTTAAAATTTTAATTGTGGCAATTGTGATATTTAAACTTTTTAATTTTTCTCCTATTAGGATGGGTAGCATTTTACTTTTGACTAAAATTCCCAGGAACTGTGGGTGGGCTCTTGATTTCTGGTATTTTAAGGTCCTACTCCCTTAGAATCAAATTGAACTATGCATTGCAAACATACGGATTTTCAAGTTACAGAATCTAGGTAATCTTTATTTCCCCGCCATTGTCTGTTTAGGCATTCTGCCACCTTGGTGCCATAACTGGAGCTGCCTATATTCTCAGGTTGTCCAACTTCTCTACTATTGGTGCTGATACTTTCATTTTGCAGACAAGAGAAATGAAGTCATAATAGCTTGGTTTTTTTTTCAGAGACTTTAGAAGGCAGCTTTCCATTGACACTAGGCCCTTCAGACCAGCCTCTGAGGGGAATCCCAGTGACGATCCTGATCCTCTGCCGGCACATCGTCAGGCGCTTGGAGAGAGACTCTATCCCCGTGTGCAAGCAATGCAACCAGTATGTAGGGTGCACTTGGCTACCTCTTAACTGGCTGGACTACTTTTGTTTTTGAATTAAAGTTAGTATTTTAAAAGTTGTCAGCTACTGGCAAGCCATGTGGTTGAGGACTAGTAAAAAGGAAGCTTAGGAGGGAAAGGGTAACTGTGTATATAGGTAGAGGTTTGTTTGTTTTTCCTACCTATGCCAGGTTGGCATTCCACCTAATAAGTTCCTTCTGTGCTAAAGAATTATCTGTGCATTGTATTTACTTGTACCCTTATTTGTACACATTGTTACTCTTTGAAGCAGACTTTTTAATCTGTTATTAAGCTGTAGCTGGAACACATTACAAATAATGTACTTTACTGCTGATATGTATTGCAGGAAGGTTTTTATTTTGAATGTTCTGTCAGATTTCTTTCATACAACGTGAAACATATAAACTAGCTGTGTTTTTTGTTTGTCTATATACATAACCATATGTACATGTTAAGCAAAGTAATATTAAAACAGAGAAAACCAATTATATATTTCTTTCAGTAAAGCCTTAGCCTTAAATATAGGCATCTTTTTCTCTCTCTTTCCTCCTTCACTCCCTCTTTCTTTCTTTCAAATGAAAGAAACGTTTCTGGTTCTCTGATGAGGAAAGAAAGAAGTGGGAATTGAGTATTTCTTTGTTTACTCACGGATATCAGAAACCTTTAAAAAAGGCTTGTTAAGGGCCGGCTCAGTGGCATAGTGTTTAAGTTCGCGCGCTCTGCTTCGGCAACCCAGGGTTCGCAGGTTCGGATCCCAGGCGTGGACCTATGCACTGCTCAAGCCATGCTGTGGCAGGATTCCCACATATAAAATAGAAGAAGATGGGCACAGATGTTAGCTCAGGGCCAATCTTCCTCACCAAAAAAAAGGCTTGTCCTACAAGTATTAATCTAGCTTTTACAAGACTGTGCTAGTGCATGGACTATTCATTCCCTACCAAAGTTCTCTATAGTTAAGCTTTCAGTTTAATAAAATACCTCACTGGTTCAGAAATTTTTGTATTTGTTATCCAAGGGTTTTTTTTTTTGGATAAAAGATTGCTGATTTAGACAAGAGATTTCAGAGAGTAGGGGCAAATAACATTTGTTCATTATTTACAGGCATTTGCGAGTAAAATCACTGGCATGCTGCTGGAATTATCCCCAGCTCAGCTGCTTCTCCTTCTAGCAAGTGAAGATTCTCTGAGAGCAAGAGTGGACGAAGCCATGGAACTCATTATTGCACACGGACGGTAATGTGCACATTTCAGTTTAAACATCAGCTACTTTATTTTTAGAATTTGGGCGCTTCCATTTCTTAAAATTTAAACTATAAAGTACAAGACATGAAACAGTTTTTTTAAGAGATGGCTTAAGAGTGAGACAGCTGAGTTTCACATGTATTAGAAAGACAGAATTTTAGCAATCACTTAAGTTCTGAAGATCTTTTATGTACTAATATTTAGAAATTACTTGTAAGAAATACATCTGAAAGTCTCCACCAGAATACCCCTAAGGGCAGAGGCCAAATACCTCAAGGAATTGTGGTGTAGTCCCTGAATTCTTGCCATAAGCATGAAATTTCTTGTAGTCCTCCTGATTTTTTATCTTAAAAATCCATGCAAGTTTTTGCTTTCCATTGTGTAATATATTTGTTTTAATATAGAACTTAAAAGTATCTAACAGTTAAGTTACTTATCCTTCTTTTCCCAATGTGACAAGTACAAGTGACATTAGAAAGGTATGCCATACTTTAAGGTATGCCATACTTACTTTGTGCCTTCTATCCTGGGGCTACTCTAATATCCAGTTTGAGGCTTTGAAGTGCTAATTATTTTAGATGAAACTTTCTGTGTTTTCTTCCTGGTCATGATTTTGAATGAGGAACTTAAATTAGATATAGTCCTAGAGATGGATAAGCAGGTAGGCTAAGCACTGAAACTAAAAAGCCACTTAACCTGTTCCAGCCACTTACCTGTTTTCAGAGCATTTGAATGGTCAAAGCCAAAGACTATTGCTGAAAGTTTACTTTCTTCGCTGTTACTACTGTTTTTCTTCTCTGGACTTTGATGTACAGTTTCTTTATTCTTCCTCCCTGTCTCTAGAGGTACCAGCACACCGATACAGCTCAGCCCATTATAGAAAAAGTTATGAGGAATGTGCATTTTTAATAAAAAGATTTTTATAAATATGTGGAAGGGCTGCTAATTTAGTATTTTCTGTTGAATGCAAATAATGAATGTGTAATATTGACTGCTTTCCCCTAGCTTTAGGGAATGAACAGTGGATTTATTAGTATTCTAGAATAATTAAATATTAAAGAATATGATTCCTATTGTGTTTGCCTTCTGAACATTTTTCTGTTCTTCTGCAAGCCCCTCCTGAACTTAAGTTTTGGTACCCTATGAAGATTGTGATTATTGTGTCTTAAATCAGGTAGCCTTTAGCTCATTGTCTGAATCATACATGCAGCATCTAGTGCTTTTTTGTGTATATTATTGACTTCTCTGCTCCTACAACTGTATTAAGACCAGTAAGGGTCCTGGATATTTATTTTCTTCAAAACTTAAGTGAATTTACACATTCTTATAAATTTACATGCCTATGTTTTCTCTACACTAAATTCTAGAAGTTTCAGTTATCTGGAATGTGAAAGGTTTTTTGTTTGTTTTTAGGGAAAATGGAGCCGACAGTATCTTGGATCTTGGATTATTAGACTCCTCAGAAAAGGTACAGGTAAGGGATGTTTTGTGCATTTGCTGATAATAAGCACTTGGAATTTAAATTACAGAAGGGGGAAGAAAGCTGTATTTATGAGGAAACTATGTCTTTATAAGTAACATGCTGGATTATAGTAGAGAAAAAAGTAAAGATAGGTATAAAGGTGTCATGTACAGAATCAAATAATAAGATTGGTTTAGTTAGGGCTCAGTGTAACACCACTCACTGGCTGCATCCAATTGAGCACAGCCTGAATTAAGCTTTAATTTAGAGATGTCATGGGTTAATAGCAGAGGAGAGAGGCAGTATGGAATCCTTGGGCTTATTCCCCAAGGAAGCAGTGAGTGCCAAAGATGCAGAGAAAACATGACATAGGGTATAGCAGTAAGGAAGACATGATGTATTTCATTCTCAAGCTACCTGAGAACTTCAGTGCCAGCCAGGATGGAGCAAACCCAATCTCATTCACTGATTACAACTAATAACTGGACAAAATACAAAAATGAACTGCCTGAGGATTCTGAGAAGTAAACAGAGCACACAGATTGGAGAGGGAAGTCAAAACTTGAAAAACTGCTATGGCCTTGTTTCAGGCAGGAGAGTAAAGCCAATCCTTGTTACTCCATCTTAGCTGGAAGGTAGCAAAGGCTCTGAGAATTAAACAGTAGTATAAACCACTGTCCAGGTCCCAGACTGTCCCAAATGATGCATATGCAGGGCAGACCCAAACAGTATAATAAACAGCTTTGAAAACTAAGAAGGTGACCCTTCCAATCTGAACTTAACCAAGTTGATTGCCTACTAAAGCCAAAAAACATTAACATTCTCCATATCAATTTAACAAGACCCAGAGTTTCACAACTTAATATTCAGAATGTCCAGGATACACTCCAAAATTACTCAACATACAAAGAACTACGAAAGACCGACCAGTTCTGGGAAAAGAACCAATTTGCTAATCTCGGGATGACCCACTTGTTGGAATTATCAAAGACTTTATCTTGTGTTCTGTGAGATAAAGGCAAACAGTAATGAATGGAAAGATAGAGGTTCATAGCAAAGAAATAGAAACTTTAAAATAGAGAATCAAGGGAAAATTTTAGAATTAAAATCACAATGTGTGAAAGAAAAAAATTCACTGGATAGGTCAATAGCAGAATGAAGATGACAGAGGAAAGTGTCAGTCAATTTGAAGACAGATAAATTATCCATTCTGAAGAACAGAGAGGGAAAAGATTTCAAACAACAAACAAAAGAACAGTTTCAGGGACCTGTGGGACCATATCATAAGATCAGACATTTATGTTATTGGAGTACTCAGAAGAGGAGGAGAAAGAGATTACTACAGAAAAATATTTGAAGAAATAATAGTTGAAAACTTCCAAATTTAGTGCAAGACATATTTACAGATTCAAGAAGGTCAGTGAACCCTAAACAGAATAAACTGAAAGAAAACTATGTGTAGATACATTATAATCAAACTGCTGTAAAATTAAACAAAGAACAGTGCCCTTACATATAGGAAAACAATGCTTTATTTGAAAGACAGTGGATTTTGCATCAGAAACTGTGGAGGCCCAGAAGACCATGGAACATCATCCTTAAAGTGCTTTAAGAATTGTCAATTCAGAATTATATTTCCCCCGAAAATATCTTTAAGGAATTAAGGTGAAAGAACCAACCAGAGTTTCATTAAGTGATTTTATTTAAATGGACAGAGAAGTTAAAGATTTAACAGGCACAAGCTTTGTATATTACAGTTCTGAAAGGATGAATTAAAAAGTTTATTTACATTTAAATATGAATGTCGCTCTACCTACCTGACTTCACTTTGAGTGATTTTAGAGAACAAGTTCATATGTTTTGTTTTTAAAATCAATCTTGGGGCTTAATCTCTGTTACTCTGTTATTAGGAAAACCGAAAGCGTCATGGCTCTAGTCGAAGTGTAGTAGATATGGATTTAGATGATACAGATGATGGGGATGACAATGCCCCTTTGTTTTACCAACCTGGAAAAAGAGGATTTTATACTCCAAGGCCTGGCAAAAACACAGAAGCAAGGTTGAATTGTTTCAGAAACATTGGCAGGTAAAATAACTCTGATCTTATACCTGAATTTTTAAAAAATTTCAGTTGCTGAGACTTTCTAAAATATATTAGTTTTTAAAATGTGTATATTCTCTTCTTCATACTGATTAGAAATGAGGCTGTAGAAAATTTCTCAAAATATTGTATGTATATTATGTATGTATGTGCAGGGTTATCCGTGTTCTAGAATTACTTTTGAATTTAAATATTTCTCTGTTTTTATTTTTAGGATTCTTGGACTGTGTCTGTTACAGAATGAACTATGTCCTATCACATTGAATAGACATGTAATTAAAGTGTTGCTTGGTAGGAAAGTAAGTGATTTTAATGAACCTAACTGCTTTTACAATTGCAAAACTTTCCTTTTATAAAATAATTACATACTATCATATTGTTTATGGCATTAACTTAATATTAAATTTTAAAGCATTATGGCCATTATAAATCATTTTCAAACATTTAATGACATGGGAAAAATCTCAATACATGGAAGAGACAGCATAGCAGAGCAAGTGACACAGGTGGGTATGGGGGGTTCTGACAGACCTGGTTCCTATTGCCGACAAATCCCCTGACACCTATGGCATATTTCCACATTTATAAAATGGTAAAGAAAACAGTATAGTGCCTGGTACATAGTAAGTGCTCCAGTAGATTTTAACCATTATTATTAGTTCTAGCAGGTGGTAGTGGAGGTAGAAGTAATATTGTATTGAAAAGAGCATTTCCAGCTTCAAAAATATATGTAAGATGTACATGGGGGAGCAGGGACAAAAGAATGTAAGAAAGTACAGCATAGCATGCTTGATATTTATCTCTGGGTGATAGAATTAGCTTATTTTCCTATGTGTTTTGATAGTCTGACAGCCTGTGTATTCCTTTATGATTGGGCGGAGGGGAAATACCACATCCTTTAAAACTGATGTATAATACTAATTATGCAGTTTTTGACTTAAAACACAACTGCTGGTGTTCCTAAAGGTATTATAAAGAAATTACTTGACACAAAGCAATAAAATATTTTATAGTCTTTTCCAGCGATGGACATCACACATCTGATATGAATTAGCATTGTTAAAGCTGTAGTCTACTAATAGTTTTCTTTAATCAAACCCACTGGTGAATATTTTCTATTAATACTGCATATCAAATTATGATATATATATTTTTTTTATTCTTTTTTTAACTCTGACTCTATTGAATTCTTAAAGTGTTTCAGCTAAAATGTTCTTGTGCAAAGAGAAACTGGACTTAAAGCTCAGCAACATAGAAATGTTGATCTGTTGAGCCTTTAACAGGGTTTACAGAAAAGATCATGGAATCAGATAGACTCAAGTTTAACCCAATAATGTGACCTTCAGCAAGTTACTGAATTCCTTTGAGCATCAGATTTATCATCTGGAATTAATAATCTATATTTTATGATTATTGTCAAGACCAAATAGGATGTGTATCTAGTTTGGGATCAGCTGCTCAGCATAATCACTGTTTAATAATTAGTGCTGGTTTTTGCAAATAAATTATTTTGGAACTTAAAAATTATTACACTATTGGCTTTAAATTTTTTTCAAAGTATATATTATACTTTTTATACTTTGAAAATTAAATGTATTATCGGAGCCAAAGATTTATTAAAAATTTCCCTTTTTAAATTGGTTAAAAAGTGGAAGGTTATTCTTTATCACTATATCTTCAAATGAGATAAAATTCTTTATCATAGATTTTAATTTACTAATGAATTCAGTAAAGATGTTTCTTTCATAATTGAGTTTCATATGATTATGTTCTTAGGTCAATTGGCATGATTTTGCTTTTTTTGACCCTGTGATGTATGAGAGTTTGCGGCAACTTATCCTCGCTTCTCAGAGTTCAGATGCTGATGCTGTTTTCTCAGCAATGGATTTGGCATTTGCAATTGACCTGTGTAAAGAAGAGGGTGGAGGACAGGTAAAGCAAATATATAATTTTCTGGTTCTGGCAGGAGAATTTTAGTCTGTTGTGCTTGTCTTATATAGAAACAATTTAGATAGATAATAACCAAGAAAGAGAGAGAGAGACACACACAAATACACACAGAAAAAAGACAGTCTGGGAGATGAATAGAGAGACAGAGAGATGGATGGAGACTTAGTGAGACAGACTGAGAGTTAGAACTGAGTTGCTTGTACTTATTTCAGGCTTTTAAAATGTTTGCACCTCTGAGGTACTTGTCAGAATGATCTTTAGATTTAAAAATTTAAAAATTTTAGGAAATTGTTTTATGAACTGTTAACTTATTATTGCTTTGACAAAATTGCTTTTAAAGGAACTGCTAAATTTTTCACAGGTTGAACTTATTCCCAATGGTGTAAATATACCAGTCAATCCCCAGAATGTGTATGAATATGTGCGGAAATATGCAGAACACAGAATGTTGGTAGTTGCAGAACAGCCGTTACATGTAAGTGTTTTCTAGAAAGTATTACTTGATCTGATGAGGCTATTTGTGTCTTCCTGTGTGGTAAACTAGCTCAGAGTGTATTCAGCTTACCTATAAAAGGTCAAAATTTTTAAACCAAAATGAATTTATGTACAGTGTAAATTATACCTGAATACAGACCAAATACTCACTTTCTTTTGGAAAAATCATGTAATTATCACAAAGTAGATTTAGTGAGTAAAAGTTTGGAAAGGATGCTTGTGGGACTGACACGACTACTGTTTTGGGGTCCTACAACCACCCAAACTTATGGTGACCCACTAGAAGGACTCCTAGGACTCAGAAGCAGTTGTACTCAAAGTTACTGTTTATTGTAGCAAAAGGATGCTCAGCAAGGGGGAAAAAACACATCAGACCAAGTCTGGAGGAATTCAGGTTGCAGGCTTCCAAAGTTCTCTCTCTGGGGGCACAAAGAACACACTTATTCCTCTAGCAGTGAATTACAGCAACATGTGTGCACTGTTTGTGCTTGGGGAAGCCTGCTTAAGTGTCAGAGCCCAGGGTTTTATTGGAGGCCAGTCCCATAAGCATTTTCTGCCCGTGCAACCAGCTATGATTACTGAAATTCAGACTCCCAGAGGAAAGCATGTGTTCATCATAAATCACATTGTTTGCACAAATAGTCTAGGCCAGCTGGTACAGCAGGGTTCATTGTCCCAGTCATTCAAAATAGCCATATCAGTTAGTAATGTCCAAAAACCAAGTTTCCAAATGCCAGCCAAGGGCCATCTCCCCCAGTCAGGCCCTTCTAAAGAGCAACATCAGACCTGCTATGTTAATTCTTTCCCCTTCTATGGTAAAATATCTGTCAAGTGTTTTTGATCCCTGTGCTGGGAATAATTGTGCAAGCTCTGGAATCATACTGTCAGGGTTCAAATCATGGCTGCACCACCATCTAGCTGTAGGACATGAGGAAACTACTTAAGTACTTTGTGCCTTGGTTCCTTCCTCTGCAAAATGAGGATAAAATTAAATGAATTCATACACATAAGGTGCTTATTAGAATGGTTCTTGGCACATGGTAATTCTTCAGTAAGCTTCCAGATTTAGAGTTTGTGTTGGGGATGTTTTGTTTTGGTCATTATCATTACCTTTCCTAGTATGTTGACAGGATGGCACATTTGACAAATAGAAGCTATTCTTATTTAATAACTAGCCTGTTTGATATTAACATAACTTTTAAAATTATTTCAGTTGACTCCTGGTTTATAACGACTAACTCAGTTTTGAACATGTAGCCTATCCACAATGTCTTTCTTTTTTCTCTGCCTCCTTTGAATCCGTTAATTAGAAATTCAGAATACAGAACTTAATTTTTTCTCTCTGGTTTAAAATGAGAACTAGTATTCTTAGAGAGACTGCTAAAATTAGATAGTGGGCTTTAACAACAGTAAACACTACATGGAAAATAAAGTACTGATAGTAATAAAAGGGTAATTTTTAAAATTCTTTAGGCAATGAGGAAAGGTCTACTGGATGTGCTTCCGAAGAATTCATTAGAAGATTTAACAGCAGAAGATTTTAGGCTTTTGGTAAATGGTTGTGGTGAAGTTAATGTGCAAATGCTGATCAGTTTCACCTCTTTCAATGATGAGTCAGGTATGAAATTTTTTCAATGTTTAAGGAATAAACTACATAGTTTGGTTAGTCAGATTTTCTGAGTTTCTGGTTCTTAAATATATTTATAAGGCTTGAGAAATGCTGTATTGCTCAGGTTTAAATTCTTTTTTTACTTTTTTAAAGATACGATTGAACTCTGATAGTTTAGCATTAGGTTGTTCTTAATTCTTTTATTGCTTAATTATTCTAGGTTGTTTTTTTTTTTTTTTTTTGTGGGGAAGACCAGCCCTGAGCTAACATCTGTTGCCAATCTTCCCCTTTTTTTGCTGAGGAAGACTGGCCCTGGGCTAACATCCGTGCCCATCTTCCTCCACTTTATATGGGATGTCACCACGGCATGGCTGACAGGCAGTGCGTCGGCGGGCGCCCAGGATCCGAACTCGCGAACCCTGGGCTGCCAAGTGCGGACTAAACCGCTGCGCCACCAGGCGGCCCCGATTATTCTAGGTTTTAAAGAATATATGGTTTAGTATGAATACAAGTAAAAATTCTTTGTGGTGAGCAACTGTGTAAAAAGGATTTTTATATACTAAGAAAAAATAGTCCATGTGACAATTCTATTGGCCTTTCCCGATTCATGTCTCTTAAACTCCCTAATTAAAGAATTTGCATGATGTTTGCTTTGTAGAGCTGAACCCAAAGCACATTTACAAAGGCATAACAGCACACAAACACATGGAGAATCTAGAAGGAATAAAAAGAGGTAGTGATAATCCTCCTAGAATAACATTTCACTTGAGTGCGTGATTTACTGCGACTTTTTCAAAGTCCTGTAGTCTAGGAATGGACTTTTTAGCTGTGACTAGCCAGTAAAACACTGGAAGCTCCAAGAAATTCATTATGAGAGGGTTCTACCTATAATCTAAGATCAATGCATACATGAAGGTACTAGTTTTTTCCCCTTTATTTTTTATATTTTGCAAATTACAGTAAGTTAAATTTGGAGAGATTTTACTTTTTCCATCATGTATGGCAACATATAGATCATTGTATAATAGTTTTTGTGCTACTTTTAACATAATTTTCAATACTTGAGAGGTAAGAATTTGTCTCATTTGCAAACTACAAATCTAGGAGGGAAAAATATATATAAAGACACTCCAAGTATAATCCTCAGATCAGCAGCATCAGGCATCATCTGGAAGCTTTTTAGAAAGCAGAATCTCTGGTTCCTTTCCCCTCTCTTCCCCCAGACCTATTGAATGAGAATCTGCATTTTAAAAAGATATCCCAAGTGATTTGTAAACTCCTTAAAATTTGAGAAGCACTGATTTAAGGTCAAGAGAAGAATCATGATTTACAGATGGGATTAGTCATGTGATTATCAATTTTGAGGCTGGTGGTTCATTTTTATAGTCTTGGTCATCTTGAGTCAGGATTGACTAATGAACTATAGAGGTTTTACATTATGCAAATGGTCCTAATTTCCTGTATTAGGAATTAGACCCCCCCCAGCCTAAATAACATTTTAATTTTATATCTATTTTTATAAGAAGCACTATTCTAAAAATATAACAACTAATACAGTATATTGAATTTATATTCATTCTTAGGAGAAAATGCTGAGAAGCTCTTGCAGTTCAAGCGTTGGTTCTGGTCAATAGTAGAGAAGATGAGTATGACAGAACGACAAGATCTTGTAAGTTAAAAGTTGCACAAAATTTGTAGAAGAAAATATAAAATTTTGAAATACTGTGTATGATAGCCTTTTGTTTTAAGTTTTTAATGGTTGGTCATTTTAATTTTGGCTAAGGAAATTACAGACGGTCAGAAATAAAAGGCAGTTTAAATAAAAGGCAGTTTTGTTTTTCTACCCTTCTCCTTCCTCTTTTGGGAGGTTATCCTTCACATATTGTTGGTTTTATCCTGTTGTGTCTGAGGGTAAGAGCTGAAGGACATAAAAATATAAGACAGTTTCCCAAACTGTTCTCCCTTGCATTATTAGTCTTGCAAATTATACAGTTTCTAGGGTTATTGGGTCAAACTACATAGTTTATTTCCCTCTTGGAGAGTCACAGTTCACTAAATGTTTTGAGAAATCCTCCATTATTTTTCTTCTTCCAACTTGTTGGGTGTCCAGTGATACAGTCATCTACCCTGGTTAACCACGTTCATCCTTGGAGAAACCCTTTACATTAAGCTTGTTTTTTACCTGTAAATGAATAGATTGGACCGACTTTATTTCTAGAGTACCTTCCAGTTCTTTTATGGTTCTTTGAAGATTCTACAGACCCTGACACTTACCAGAGTTTCTTTTTCTGCCCCTTCTATAGAATTCTAGATGAGATTTCTCATAAAACTATGCTTTAGGAAATAGCAAATTAGTTCTTTGAGTTTTCCTAGTCACTCTGGGATATATTTGTCTGTTTAGTTGTGCAATATAAATGGATTAGATTTAAAAAGCTTTACCTTAAGAAACAGGCATTGTCTTACTATCACTGAAGAATGGTATACATGTACATATGTATGGATCAGTGAGGAATGGTATGTATTAATAAAAATAAATATTTCAGGAAAGTAAAGTAGAAGTTAACATTTATCTTATTTACACTGTGTCACACAAAATAGATGTGTAGTGAAACTCAGTATGGCTTATTGCATTGATTTTGATGTATAGTGATGCTCCCCAGCATTTAATTACTATTATAAAATTATTCTCTATCACAGTGCACTGAAAATACTGGATTATTTTGCTAGTAGTTAAAATGTAAAGTAACTTTTTTGATAACCTGTGTGAATTTTGAAACTTTTTTTGGAGATTTTGTGCCTTATTTCCACTAAGAGATACTTGGTGAATTTAGCTACTGGAAAGGCCCTTTAGAGAATATTTGGTCCAACAGCTTCATATCACAGATGAGAAACTGAGGCCCTGAAACAGTCATTTTTCTACATATCTGACACTTTCTTCTCTTCTGACCCTGAATCTTTCCTTTTCAGTACAAGAAATAAATTTAAAGCCCAGTTCAAAATAATACCCCTTTGTAGGTTTTAACACAAGAATGGGGCTCTATGTATATATTGCCAGAATTAAGGGTTGAATGTTAATCTGTTAAAAGCCAAAATTATAATTATTATACTCCTGTTTAGGTTTACTTTTGGACATCAAGCCCATCATTACCAGCAAGTGAAGAAGGATTTCAGCCTATGCCCTCAATCACAATAAGACCACCAGATGACCAACATCTTCCTACTGCAAATACTTGCATTTCTCGACTTTACGTCCCACTCTATTCCTCTAAACAGATTCTCAAACAGAAATTGCTACTCGCCATTAAGACCAAGAATTTTGGTTTTGTGTAGAGTATAAAAAGTGTGTATTGCTGTGTAATATTACTAGCTAATTTTGTAGATTTTTTTCCATTTGTCTATAAAAGTTTATGGAAGTTAATGCCGTCACACCCCCTGGTGGTACCTTAGAGAGATTAAATGCAAACATTCCTTGCTGAGTTTGTAGCTTAAAGGCCTGAGGAGCACTAGCCACATTTGACTAGAATGGTTTGCTGGTCAACAACTTCTGGGTCTAACCCCAGCCAAAGATGACAGCAGAACAACATAATTTACACTGTGATTTATCTTTTTGCTGAGGGGAAAAAATGTAAAATGTTCTGAAAATTCACTGCTGCCTTTGTGGAAAGTGTTTCAGCAAAGGTTCTTGTATAGAGGGAATAGGGAATTTCAAAATAAAAAATTAAGTATGTTCTGTGTTTTCATTTTAACTTTTTTTATGGTGTTTAATTTGTGGTTGGCTGCAATTGTGTATCATGTATATGGAACTTGTAAAAAGTTCTGGACATTCAGATCTTAGAGATGAAATCACTTTTACCTATGAAAACCACTTTTATTGCGGTTTATTTGGGCTGCATTGAGCTCTAGGATATTAAATGATATCACTAATATTTTGCATGTAATTTGTTCATTTGAGTGAGGGCACTTTTTTGTACATATGATGGGGCCAATGCACAATACTTTATCACAATCAACTTTTTTTTTCTTTGTATCCCTATTTCAATGAGCAGTCAGTCAGGAGGTTACTGCACTTCAGTTCTAACTAGACATTTGTACTAAGGTATTTCAGTTATGTAAACTCAGCCTGGGCACTTTCTGATAACTGTAAAATGTTTTATAAGATCATGATTATTGAAGATACATTTTGGAAAATTTTAAATGTTCGTGAGCAGCTTAACTACTTTTGTATCTAGCCTTTTTTAAGTATCTTGTTACATTTACTTTTTTAAATAAAGAAATTACAGAAGAAATGTCAAGTAATATTGAAGAAACAATAGTTTTTATTTATGTAGTTGTACATTTTTAAACTAAGGGCAATACACCGACATGGTTATGTGCGTAAAAACTTTTGATTTTAAGAACTGAAAGTTTATATACACATGGACTATAAGCAACAGAAGAAAATCAGTCCACATTTTACAGTTAGCAGAGAATCCTGAAGGGCACTGGCCAGGCCACCTTTTCTTTTTACAAATGGGGGAAGTGAAGTGTGACCCTTACTTGGCATAGGAAATTAACTCATTCACTTATACTTAATAACTAAGTGACAGGTTCTTTTTTGATGACCCATTAATTATGTAGCCTAGGACCAATATCTCTAAATTCTTGTGGTTTTAGTATCTTTATGCCATGGCATAATAAGGAAACACTTTTCTTCACTAAGTCTTCAATAAAGTGACTTAAACTAGCCACTTTACATATTGAAAATGAGGAAATTCTCTGAAATCTCTTCTACTTTTCAGTTCCTTTATAGGACTCCTGGTCTTCGGGATGTTTTTCATGTTTAAAGGCACTATGCTTTTATTATATAACTTCAGAAGACTGAACCACGTGATATTCTCAGCCCTGCTGACACAATAAACATTAAAAACTAAAGTGACAGTAGTGAAACTCATTGTTTTATTTAAAACTTACACAACATGCTGTATTAGATTTATGTAAATTAACCAAAGGTTATTTTACAAAGTAAGACACTGGTTTTTATGTCTAAATGCTATTTCTGAATAAATGAAATAGTAATTAGATTAAGAGCTGAGTATCATCAATGTGTCTGAAAGAGAAAAAAATTTATATACACCTTCTGTATGCACATGATGAGATTGATAAAATATTAAATGAGAACAAACTAGATCTGATTAGGACATTTGAAACCCTAATTGTGAACTTTTAATTTTTAATAGTTATTGAAAGAATGAAAATATTTAAAATAATGCACACAATGTCTTAAGTCTTCCTAAATCAAGATTTTGGTTGAAATGCTTTTAGGAATATTAAAAGCAGAGTGAGTTTTTTTTTTTTTTTTTTTTAAGTAAAGCATAAAATGGTTCTAAATGTAAAATAAAGTCATGTAAAATAAAGTTCTCTTTTGGTCTTGTTTAGTGATTAAATCTAATAGAACTGAAAACAAATATAGGAAGAGAAGACCAAGAATGAACTTTACCAAGGGTTTTCAAAGTTTTGCTGCTTTTACTTTTTTTTCCCCTAAATCACCTGAATATCATGACTACCCAATATAATGGCTTACTGGGGCAGACTGGAGGGGGTTTTTTAATAGTATGATTTCACTATTTAGTACTTGCCCCCTGAACATGTCTCTCCTAAAGATAAGATTATTTTTGTGTGTTAAAGGTAGTCAGCAATTTCTAGGTCTAAACTCAAATTGAAGGCAGTAGTTCTCATGCTTTTGTATGCATAAGATTCTCTTGTGGAGTTTTGTTAAAGCATATTCCTAAACTTTGCTCATCCTTTCAATCACATTCTGATTCAGTAAGTCTTAAGTGGAGGACAGAAATCTTTATTCTTAAACAGCATCCCAAATGATTCTGAAACACTGACCGAAGAGCATTCCTTTTTTTGTGTGTGTGTGAGGAAGAGTGGCCCTCAGCTAACATCTGTTGCCAATCTTCCTCTTTTTGCTTGAGTAAGATTAGCCGTGAGCTAACATCTGTGCCAGTCTTCCTCCATTTTGTACGTGGGACACGACCACAGCATGGCTTGATGAGTGGTGTGTAGGTCCACGCCCAGGATCCAAACCCACAAACCCCAGGCTGCAGAAATGGAGCATGTGAACTTAGCATTCCTTTTTATTCACAAATATAAATCCCTTTGTTGGTAAACTCCCTAAAGCCAAACCTTTCCTACTTATAACCTATGGAAAAGTACTTAAGTTAATTATCTAATCCTGGATTAGGTTCTGCCTCCTGATAAAGGACTAGTTGGAAGTGCCTTCTATAGATTGTGCCTGGGTAGTAATTGAAAATATTTTCACTGTTAACCTAAGTAGGTAGGCATGAACATAGAGACTAATTCTTCTCTAAACATCATTTGATTAATATTGAAGTGTATTTAAAATGTGACTTGTTGATTCATGGCAAGATACCTTGGATTAAATATAAGCAAAGTATCTTATGTTACCGCTCGTAAAATTCAGAAAAAAAAATACTGGATTGTTATGACTGTGCAACGTGAAGTTTCTCTTAATTATTACTAACTTTTATTGAGTACTTATTATGTGCCAGGCACTTTGTCAAGTGCTCTACATGTATTATCTCATTTTATCCTATGAGATAGGGACTATTACCATCCTCACAGGAAACTAGACACAGGTTAAACAACTTGCTCAAGGTTACACAGCTAATAAATGCTGAAGTGAGATATGCCTCCAGGCATTCTGGAGCATTCCTAAACTTTGGGCTGTACCATTTTGTGGAAGGTATGATTAGAAACAAGTGAGTTGGTCATTAGAGGTTCTGATCAGCCAATTCTAATGTGTGGGGATGTGGGGGGGTTTCCCCACACACCACCAAGCAGTGCACCGACATTAGCTGGGTGTCCTACAACTGAACTCAATTCTGACACTGTCTACCCAGAGATAGCATTAGATTCCACAGGAAAGGGCTCAGTCCCACAAGACCGTCCTCCACTTCAGATGCCAATTGCAAGCCCAGGTTGTTACTTGTACTTCTGACTGACCGGCTATAAATCAAAGGTTCCCATGATCCCCTCCCTTGGGTTTGATTAATTTGCTACAGTGGAGTGGCTCACAGAACTCAGAGGAACATTTTACTTACTAGATCACTGGTTTATTATAAAAGAATATGACTCAGGAACAGCCAGATGGGAGAAAAGCATAGGGCAAAGCACGAAGAAAGAGAGCAGAGCTTCCATGCCCCTTCTGAGTGTGCCACTCTCCCCATATCTCCATGTGTTCACCAACCCAGAAACACTCTGAACCCTGTCCTTTTGAGTTTTTATGGAGGTTTCATTACATAGGTTGATTGATTAATTCATTGGCTTTTGGTGATTGATTCAACCTCCAACCCCTCTCCCCTCCCTGGAAGTGTGTTTGGGGGGATGGGACTGAAAGTTCCAACCTCCAGTCACATGGTGTCCTCTGGCAACCAGCCCCCATCCTTAGGTGTGGTCCAAAAGTCACCTCATTAACATAACAGAAGACACCTTTATCATTCTCATCACTTAGGAAATTCAAGAATTTTAGGAACTCTGTGCCAAAAAACAGGAGGAAGACCAAATATATATTTCTTACTATAAATCACAATATCACAGTCCACCCTCTGGTCTTCAAACATGGATCTCTTATAAAGCAAAACAATCATAAAGGTCCAAAGATACTGGCACATTACTAGCATCCCATTCAGTCATTAATAGCTATCCAATCCATCATCATATCATGAAAATGTCTCCTAGGGCAAGGCCACTCAAGTTTGCAGACTTCCATTCGATCTTGTCCAAAAGCAGGAGTGGTGTCAGCAATATATGGCTTCAGCCTTTCAGGCATCTGGTATAACCGAGCTAAGAGACAATACTGTCTCTTGCTTTGAGCCTCTTTCAAGGTGTTAATGTAACATTTGGATTTCCCTCATTACTAAACCCATTTATTCATTCCTTTACCCATACCTACTATTTTTCCTTCTCTCCATTTATACTCAAACTTTTCCACCTTTGGAAGGGACATTAGGTTTGGCCACTGTGCTTGTCTAGATTGCAGGCAGCAATACTAGTCTAGCAAGTCCCTCCCACTCAGTCCACTTCTATTCAGATAAGGTTACACAGGTGCAGAACTAGTGGGCTATTTTTACCACTAAGCAATATAGCCTAATTCACTGTTAGCCCCAACTTGGCAGATGGGGTGAAGTCACATCCTGCCAGATCAGGCCCTTAGGAATTGTGACATAAACATTAAAAATACAGTTTATGATTTAAGAATCTTCCTTGCTTCCAGCCCTCATAGTTGCAGCAGCCCTGATCCTATGAATAAGGCATCAAGTAGGATTAAAAAACAAGTTGATGTGAGGAAAAAAGAATACCACCTTCTCTTCCTTAGATGCAACAGAAAAACGAGAAATCTATCCAGCAGGGACACTCCTTTAGCCCCAACTCATGTTCATGTTGAGTGTGAGCACACACTCCTGAAGGTATGTAAGCCAGCCCTTCATGCCTTTATTTCCCCATTTTAAACCAATATATATATATATTTTTTTTTTGGTGAGGAAGATTCACCCTGAGCTAACATCTGTGCCAATCTTCCTCTATTTTGTATATGGGTCGCCACCTCAGCATGGCTGACAAGTGGTATAGGTCCACGCCCAAGATCTGAACCCAAGAACCTGGGCTGCCTAAGTGGAGCACACTGAACTTAACAACTATACCATGGGGCCAGCCCCCTAAACAACCAATGTTTTAATTGCCCATTCCAACTCTATTGAACTATTACTCTGAGGAGGATATCACTCTACCCATTGTTGGACATTATGGGCTGTAAAGTGTGTTTATTCCTTGGTGTTGATAAATGAAAAGCAATAGTATACATTGGAGTATATGAGGAAGCCATTTGGTGTAAAACTAACTCAGCCTGACCTTGTTTTTCCAAAAGGGCCTGATGTGGCCTATTGAGCATACATTATACATCTGCTTTAAATATTTACAATGTCCCAAACACAAGAATGATGCCCCTAAAGATAGGGATGTAACTTCCCCCCATACTGGCATTTCTTTAAGGATAAGCATCTCTTCCTGGACACTAAGGATTAATTACCAACCTGCTGTGCTCACCTTGTGACCACTGACCTGCTGACCACCAACCTGCTGTGCCAGCTAAGCATCTTGTGACAATTGTAAAAGGGACATTCCTGTCATATGTGATGTATGCTCTTTGTTCCAAGACGGTATAGTCCTCCGAGTCCTTGGGGAAGAAAGGCCCCGGGGCTAGTCCTCAGATCTGGCTCATAATAAACTCATCCAATTTTGATGTATAGACTGGTTATGGAGTATTTGCATTGACAGTGTGAAGAAATGACGATTGGCCATCCAAACTGGTACAATATCTTCTTCCAGTTCTGTCAGAATACTCTGAGCATTTGCATCTACCACTGGGTAAGCAAAGCCCAGTCCAGAGTCAGTGTCTATTCCTGTCAGGACCCATTTGTAGCCCCCCTGGGGTACCAGCATCAGTCTGACTTGCCAGCTATATTCAGGGCCTTCACACTAGGGAATCTGCCACATGGCCATCTGCAGTCTTTGTCTCTCTTGTTGTCAGACAGAACAGTTCTTATTGGCATTTTGTGCCTCAGAGGGTGCAAGAGCGCTATGTTTAGATTCATCCCTTCTCTGCATTGCTGCAGTGCCTCCATATCCATTCATTTCATGGACCCAGGTGGCCATCTCAAGGGAGCACATGGGGACATCTGCTTCTCAATTCCAGTCACCTGGGAGTTCCAAACCTGGAAGGAAGTTCTGATGGGCATCAACATGTCCTACTTTAATGCACCCCTCCAATTTCCATAGGGCTGTGCCCCATATGGGCATCCCTTTAGTAGGCCAGGTTTCCATTGCCCTCCTGCCTGATCCTATGGTCAGGCCACTGGCCATAGCCCACATCAGTAAAAACCCAAATACAGGGGCTTTTACCACTGTTCAATTCTTCCATCACTGCTAAGAAAACATGCAAT
Source organism: Tapirus indicus (assembly GCA_031878705.1). NCBI lineage: Eukaryota > Metazoa > Chordata > Mammalia > Perissodactyla > Tapiridae > Tapirus > Tapirus indicus. The sequence goes on from CM062935.1 coordinate 35,747,973, forward strand.
TCAGCACACCAGGCTGATCTGTTTTTACCTTCTTTGATCAGGGTGGTGGGTTTCTAAACAGGATGTTGTCCATTCACCTTGGAACTGCCATCCACAAACCAAGCAGGTCTTTGTCAGTCAGGAGCTGTTTATAGGGCACTGTCCAAGTGACAGTAGAATCCAGTAGCTCATCATATAGTTCCAGAGTCAGTCCTAGGGGAAAAGAGATTCCTTACTTGTGAGTATCGCCTCCTCATATTCCCCAGGCAGCAGTATAAAACATTTCCATTTCATTATGGAACTCTTCTGGGCACTGCAATCCCCATTAGAGCATTTCTCAAACATCACCCAAGACACATGGGTATTTCAGGTTTCAATATCATGTTATGTCCTTCAGCCATAGAAGCAGCTTCAATAAATAATGTCAGACAGTAAGGGAGTAAATGCCCCTCAAATGGAAATTCTCTTGTCCAAAGTTCCACTAGACGTCCCTGGGCGGCACTCACAGGCTCTTGCGATAAGGCCCCGTCTATGCTCCACACAGGGCTACTGCACAGAGACTCTGTCCCTACCAGCACTCCAGCTTCTATTCCACACTGTGTGGACTCAGGCAATCTTACTGATTCCCATTTAGCATGTCCAATTAACACTGGCTGAAGGGTGGATTTACATGCCTTCTGTTTCACAGTACTGGGCAGGGGAAATGTTCCTCACTGAGATACAAGGTCCATTCTCAAAATACAGTCAGGTAGAAGAGACACAACCATTTCACATAAAGCCTGTTCAAACATACCAATTCTCCTACCAACTTTACTATAACTCCATCAACTTTTATTTTCCTAACTGTAGACTCCATTAGGACTTAACAGGTTTGGTTTTACAATACTAGGGAGGGGAAGTGTTCACCAGCCAGACATAATATCCATTTCCATAAAACATTTCAGGTAAAAGAGACACAATTTCTTTACATAATGCCTGCTTAAACATTCCAACTTTTATAATCCTATCAACCATTACATTTTTAGGTTTGTTCAATCTAACTGTAGCACGAGTCAGGGCTTTACCAATAGGTTTTGGTACCACAGTTCAAGGGACCCCTGTAACAAGGAGTCCTGGAAACTTCACCCCCTGACCATTTTACTGACTTGTGCAAAAGGCTTTGGATCTCCAGTGAGGGGTCAAGTCAAGGGACTCTGGCCCTTTTGTCAATCTTTAACTTGATTAATTTGCCTAACCACTGCACCAGGTGATTACAGGTCAGGTTTCTCCTAGGACTCTCTACTTTCCAGCTTTTTAAATTTCTCCAAACAGGGGTAAATAGAGTGGACTTGTTTGGGGCCCTTTAATGTTGGGGGACCATAGAGGCGGTCTCTTTGGCCCATCCAACCTTAGGTAGTGCTGTATTAAAACCTTTGTTTTAACCCCGTCAATGTCTGTTTTATTCATCCCATTTCTTTTCTTTTTTTTTTTTTTGGTGAGGGAGATGTGCTCTGAGCTAACACCCGTTGCCAAGTTTCCTCTTTTTTTGGTGCGAGAGATTAACCCTGAGCTAACATCTGTTGCCAATCTTCCTCTTTTTGCACTCAGGATCCAAACCTGTGAACCCTGGGCCATTGAAGCGGACTGCACGAACTTAACCACTACACCACGGGGCCGGCCCCTATTCATCCCATTTCTTTTTTTTTTTTTTATTGATGTCTTAGTTTATAACACTGTGGGGTTTTAGTTGTACATTTTTGTTTGTCCATCACCTTGTGGATGTAACCCTTCACCCCTTGTGCCCCCCCCACCCCCCTTCCCCTTGGTAACCACCAATCAGTTCTCTCTGTCCGTGTGTTCACTTATATTCCATATATGAGTGAGTTCATGCAGTGTCTGTCCTTCTCTCTCTGGCTTATTTCACTTAACATAATACCCTCTAGGTCCTTCCATGTTGTTGCAAATGGGACAATTCTGTCTTTTCTTATGGGTGAGTAGTATTCCATTGTATGTATATACCACATCTTCTTTAACCAATCATCAGTCGAGGGACACTTGGGTTGCTTCCACTTCTTGGCTATAGTGAATAATGCTGCAATGAACATAGGGGTGCATACGCCTCTTGTGATGGTTGATTTCACGTCCATTGGGTAGATGCCCAAGAGTGGTATTGCTGGATCTTACGGTATTTCTATTTTTAATTTTTTGAGGACTCTCCATACTGTTTTCCATAGAGGCTGCACCAGTTTGCATTCCCACCAGCAGTGAATGAGGGTCCCCGTTTCTCCACAACCTCTCCAGCATTTGTTGTTATTTGTCTTTGTGATTATAGCCATTCTAACCGGTGTAAGGTGATATCTCAGTGTCATTTTGATTTGCATTTCCCTGATGATTAGTGATGTTGAACATCTTTTCATGTGTCTATTGGCCATCTGTATCTCTTCCTTGGAAAAATGTCTGTTCATATCCTCTGCCCATTTTTTGATCGGGTTGTTTGTTTTTTTGTTGCTCAGTTGTATGAGATCTTTGTATATTACTGAGATTAATCCCTTGTCGGACAAACGATTTGCAAATATTTTCTCCCAGCTGGTGGGTTGTTTATTCATTTTGATCCTGGTTTCATTTGCCTTGTAGAAGCTCTTTAGTCTGATGAGGTCCCACTTGTTTATTTTTTCTTTTGTTTCCCTTGTCTGGGTAGACATGAAATCTGAAAGGATCCCTTTATGTCCAATCTCAATTAGTGTACTGCCTATATTTTCTTCCAGGAGTTTTATAGTTTCAGGTCTCGCTTTCAGGTCTTTGATCCATTTTGAATTGATTTTTGTATATGGCGATAGGAGATGGTCTACTTTCATTCTTTTGCATGTTGCTGTCCAATTTTCCCAGCACCATTTATTGAAGAGACTTCCCTCTCTCCATTGTATGTTCTTTGCTCCTCTGTTGAAGATTAGCTGTCCATAGGTGTGTGGTTTTATTTCTGGGCTTTCAATTCTGTTCCATTGATCTGTGTGTCTATTCTTGTAGCAGTACCATGCTGTTTTGATTACTGTAGCTTTATAGTATATTTTGAAATCAGGGATTGTGATGCCTCCAGCTTTGTTCTTTTTTTTCAGAATTGCTTTAGCTATTCGGGCTCTTTTGTTGCCCCATACGAATTTCAGTAGTTTTTGTTCTATTACCGTGAAGAATGACATTGGGATTCTGATTGGGATTGCATTGAATCTGTAGATTGCTTTAGGTAGAATGGACATTTTAACTATATTTATTCTTCCAATCCATGTGCATGGAATATTTTTCCATTTCTTTATGTCCTCCTCGATTTCTTTCAATAGTGTCTTATAGTTTTCATTGTATAGGTCTTTGACCTCCTTGGTTAAATTTATTCCCAGATATTTTATTCTCTTTGTTGCAATTGTAAATGGGATTGTCTTTTTGAGTTCTCTTTCTGTTGTTTCATCGTTAGTGTATAGAAATGCAATTGATTTTTGTAAGTTGATTTTATACCCTGCCACTTTACTGTAGTTGTTGATTGTTTCTAGTAGTTTTCCGATGGAATTTTTTTGGGTTTTCTATGTATAGGATCATGTCGTCTGCAAATAGTGAGAGTTTCACTTCTTCATTGCCTATTTGGAGTCCTTTTATTCCTTTTTCTTGCCTAATTGCTCTGGCCAGAACTTCCAGTACTATGTTGAATAAAAGCGGTGAGAGTGGGCACCCTTGTCTTGTTCCTGTCCTCAAAGGAATGGCTTTCAGTTTTTCCCCGTTGAGTAGGATGTTTGCTGTAGGTTTGTCATATATGGCCCTTATCATGTTGAGGTACTTTCCTTCTATACCCATTTTGTTGAGAGTTTTTATCATAAATTGATGCTGGATCTTGTCAAATGCCTTCTCTGCATCGATTGAGATGATCATGTGGTTTTTATTCTTCATTTTGTTAATGTGGTGTATCACGTTGATTGATTTGCGGATGTTGAACCATCCCTGTGTCCCTGGTATAAATCCCACTTGATCGTGGTGTATGATCTATTTGATGTATTGCTGTATTCGGTTTGCCAATATTTTGTTGAGGATTTTTGCGTCTATGTTCATCAGTGATATTGGCCTGTAGTTTTCCTTCTTTGTATTGTCCTTTTCTGGCTTTGGTATCAGCATGATGTCGGCCTCATAGAATGTGTTGGGAAGTATTCCATCTTCCTCTATTTTTTGGAATAGTTTGAGAAGGATAGGTGCTAAATCTTCTTTGAACGTTTGATAAAATTCTCCAGGGAAGCCATCTGGTCCTGGGCTTTTATTTTTTGGGAGGTTTTTGATTACTGTTTCAATCTCTTTACTTGTGATTGGTCTGTTCAGATTCTCTATTTCTTCTTGATTCAGTTTTGGGAGGTTGTACGCGTCCAAGAATTTGTCCATTTCCTTTAGGTTGTCCAATTTGTTGGCGTAAAGTTTTTCATAGTATTCCCTAATAATCCCTTGTATTTCTGTGGTGTCTGTTGTAATTTCTCCTCTTTCATTTCTAATTTTATTTATTTGAGTCTTCTCCCTTTTTTTCTTAGTGAGTCTGGCTAAGGGTTTGTCAATTTTATTTATCTTCTCAAAGAACCAGCTCTTTGTTTCATTGATCCTTTCTACTGTTTTTTTTTTTGGTTTCAATTTCATTTATTTCTGCTCTGATTTTTATTATTTCCCTCCTTCTGCTGATTCGGGGCTTTGTCTGTTCTTCTTTTTCCAACTCTGTTAGGTGCAATTTAAGGTTATTTATTTGGGATTTTTCTTGTTTGTTAAGGTGAGCTTGTATTGCTATGAATTTCCCTCTCAGGACTGCTTTTGCTGCATCCCATATGAGTTGGTAGGGTGTATTTTCCTTTTCATTTGTCTCCAGATAGCTTTTGATCTCTCCTTTAATTTCATCAACGACCCATTGGTTGTTCAATAGCATGTTGTTTAGTCTCCACATCTTTGTCCCTTTCCTAGTTTTTTCCTTGCAGTTGATTTCTAGTTTCACAGCATTATGATCAGAAAAGATGCTTGTAATGATTTCAATCTTCTTAAATTTACAGAGGTTTGCCTTGTTTCCTAATATATGGTCTATCCTTGAGAATGTTCCATGTGCACTTGAGAAGAATGTGTACTCTGCTTTTTTTGGGTGGAGTGCTCTGTATATATCTATTAAATCCATTGCGTCTAGTTTCTCGTTTAAGTCCATTATTTCCTTATTGACTTTTTGTCTGGATGATCTACCTATTGATGTAAGGGGGGTATTAAGATCCCCTACTATTATTGTGTTATTGTTAATATCTCCTTTAAGGTTTTTTTAGCAGTTGTTTTATGTACTTTGGTGCTCCTGTGTTGGGTGCATAGATACTTATAAGTGTTATGTCTTCTTGGTGAAGTATCCCTTTTACCATTATATATTGCCCTTCTTTGTCTCTTATTACCTTTTTTATCTTGAAGTCTACTTTGTCTGATATAAGTATGGCTACTCCTGCTTTCTTTTGTTTGCCATTAGCTTGGAGTATTGTTTTCCATCCTTTTATTTTGAGTCTGTGTTTGTCTTTAGAGCTGAGATGTGTTTCCTGGAGGCAGCAGATTGTTGGATCTTGGTTTTTAATCCATCCTGCCACTCTGTGTCTTTTGATTGGAGAATTCAATCCATTTACATTTAGAGAGATTATTGATATATGAGGGTTTAATGTTGCTATTTTATTGTTCATCTTCTGGTTCTTTTGCATTTCCTTCGTTTCTTGTCCCTTGTGTTTCGGACTGCAAATTCAATTTGGTATTTCTGCATGCTCATTCTTTTGGTTTTCTCTTTATTTGTCATGTGTGGTTCTCTTCTGGTTGTTTGTTTAGTGGTTACCGTGAGGTTTATATAAGCGATCTCCTGGATAAGAAAGTACATTTTCAGATGCCTCCTTTTTCCTGAGGCTGGGTCGATTCAATCCCTTACCTCTTCCCCTCCTTATTTGTTATCTCTTTATTCCAGATTGTGTCATGAATATGTGTTTCCAGTGATGAGCTTGAATTAATTTTTGATGTTTTCCAACTGTATTTTGTTCTGGTTTAGTCTCCTTGCTTTTCTCCTTGCTGAAATCTTTGTATCCCCTTTCTCATTTGTTTTTTTTTTTAGGCCTAAGGGCCTTCTTGAGCATTTCTTGTAGTGGGGGTCTTGTGGTGACGAACTCTCTTAGCTTTTATTTATCAGGGAGAGTTATTGTTTCTCCATCGTATTTGAAGGATATTTTTGCTGGATAAAGTATTCTCGGCTGAAAGTTTTTGTCTTTCATGATTTTGAATATATCATTCCAGTCTCCCCTAGCCTGTAGAGTTTCTGTCGAGAAATCAGCTGAGAGCCTGATGGAGTTTCCTTTGTATGTTATTTTGTTTTTTTGTTTAGCTGCCTTCAATATTATTTCCTTGTCACGGGTATTCTTCAAGTTTGCTACTATGTGGCGAGATGATTTTTTATTCCTGTTTATATATTTAGGTGATCTATTGATTTCATTCACTGTTATTTCCCTCTCGTTCCCTAGGTTGGGGAAGTTCTCAGCTATTATTTCTTTGAACAAACTCTCTGCTCCTTTTTCTCTTTCGTCTCCTTCTGGAATACCTATTATCCTTATGTTGCTTTTCCTCATTGAGTCTGATATTTCTCGAAGAATTTCTTCATTTCTTTTTAGTCTTAGCTCTCTCTCCTCCTCTATCAGGAGCATTTCTGCGTGGCTATCCTCAATAGTGCTAATTCGTTCCTCCATATTGTCAGTTCTGCTCTTTAAAGACTCCATTGTTTCCACTATCTCGTTGATTTTTTCATCTCCAATAATTCCGATTGGTTTTTCTTTAGGGTTTCAATCTCTTTTGTGACATAATCCCTGAATTCGTTGATTTGTTTCTGTGTGTTCTCTTGTATTTCATTGAGTTTGTTTATGATAGCTATTTTGAATTCTCTGTCATTCAGGTTATCAAATTCTGTGCCTTCAGGGTTGGTTTCTGGGTGTTTGTCATTTTCCTTTTGGTCTGTAGCCCTGACAAATTATCGCAAGGATCCGACGGGGACATCCTTATTTTTTCCCCTCATGATAATTTGGTCCTGCAGTTTCCCCCTGCTGCTGCTAGATGGAGATCGCGAGCGGTTTGCTCTGAGGCGGCTGAAGCCTCCGGAGGGATTATGCTGAAATGCCGGGTGTGTGGGGGGAGGGGTCCTCTCTTTCTCCTGCTTGACCTGGGGGTTTCCTTTCTGGCTCTCTTAGGGTGTTTGCTACACCCCCTAAACAGTCTGTCGTCGCTTCCTAGTGGGGATCTCGCGACAGTCTGTGAGAGCACCTGGATGGCGATAGTTTTCCCCACTGTGGGCCGCCCCTCCCCCCTCTGTCTGCGAACCGCGCTGTCTTTGCCGATCGATTGGGGAGCGGGAGTACAACTTCTTACCTCTCCTCCCGTCCTTTTGGGCTTCCCGTGCCGCCACCATCCGATGTATGGCAGCAGGGGTTTCTTAGAAGTCCTTCATAGTGTTTGATTGAGCTCTGTTGGAATGTGAATGATGTTTTCATTGTGTCGTAGGGGGCAGAGATTCAAAGAGGGAATCTCATTCCACCATGATGCTGACGTCACTCCATCCCATTTCTTAATAACCATTAAAGACTTCTACCCTGCTGGGACGAGTCCTGTGATTCTCTCCTTTCTGATTCCTCTTTGTTTCGCCCCTATCAATATTTGCTTTATTCACCTTATTTCTTAATAACCATTTAAAAATTTCCACATTTTCGGTAAGAGTCCTTTGACTCTCCCCTGGGCCTCTTCCCATTCTCTTGGTAACTAACCTAATATTTTTATTGCATCTGTAAGACCCACGAAGGGAAGTTGGGACAGCAAATTCAATAAGGCTTCCTGAACTGTTTTTTGATTTTGCAGCAATAAGGTTATACGGGGTGCCCATGTGAAAGGAGCCCCCTTAACCACAGCATTTACCATGACCTGAATAACAGGCATATTCAGCAGGTGAATATCCCAGTCACCATAAAGCCAGTTCCACATGGCTTGCATGCAAAGCATATCAGTTGCTTCATCTGGGGTGTTCCACTTGGCAGACATAGGGATAGATGGACAGTCCCCCTTCTCAGGGTAAACAGACCTTAGTGGTTTTTATCTAGTTCACCAAGCTGACTATTCCCTCAGGAATAACCTGCTGTGTGTCCGGATCACATATGGCCATCTGTGATTGTTCCATAGTGCTATATCAACCCAAAGATGCTGTTCCATTCTGCGGCATTCTAAACAAAAGACACAGCCCCCAAATTAGTTACTCTCCCAATCCATCTCATTAAGGGTTCTTGAAGCTGATGATACTGACACAAAATGAAACAACTCCTTCACACTATACCCCCTGGTTTCAATAGCTTCTTGGTTTTGCCCTGCCCCCACAATGAGTACCTTCTTGATGACCAGAGGCCTTAGAGATACTTTCTGTTACCCCTGAGTAATTTTTCCCTTTCTAGGTGGATTTGAGGCTAGTAGTTGAAGCTCACGTTGACCCAAATCTGAGTTTGGTTTAGCATAAAGGCCCTATCCTGCACTGTCTTTTAATTTCAATTTAGTGATTTGGCCATGTATTTCTATTTGTAATGCTTTCTTTAAGGGGAAGATGAAATCTGGCTATTTATGAAGATTAAATGCACTGTCATTCTACTGCAAACTTATGACATGGTTCTGGTTACATGTGTTTTGAGTATTATGAGTTAGCCCTAAGAAAGTAACTTTGTAAACAAAGTGCCTCAAGCTCTCAGGAAACACACTGCAGTTGAAAAATTTTGTTTGTGTAATGAGATCATAGGTACTGTTGCAACCTATGGAAATGGAAGGTCTATGTGATGATCACCTTTAATGCATTCATTTAGTAACTTTAAATAATAAACACCTAAATTTGTGTTATGTTTCCTTAAGAATTCTGCCCACATAAAAACATCATAATAATCCTCTCAATTACTACGAAATGGATTGGGGTGGGGGAGAGTGAGTGAAAATAAAGCAGCCATAATAGCTGTCTCAAAAAACAGGCACCAAAGTCTAAGTACACTAATGAAAGCAGAGGCTTTGATTCCTAGAGTGTTTGATCATCAGGTTCCTGCTTCATGATGGATTAGAAGTGGCAAATTAGGATCAAGGAAGCTAGCAAACATTCAAAAAGTACAGTAGAGGGAAACTATTTAATGTAGAAACATTTGGTAGTACAAGGCCTAAAAATCTGAATACTGCAAACATTAAGGTGTCTGCTAAAAAGGATGACATGCCGGCAGCCCTACCCAATCCAAAAACAACACCCAAGGCTAACTAATATTTACTTCAGTTCAGGATAATTACTCATTTCACTAAAAACTGCTCTGTATATGTTGGAAGAAGGCGGAGAAGCATGCATTTCATTTAAAAAGATATATCCAAAATTGCTAAGGTTTAGGATGTGAAAAGAAATTCTGTAATCTGAAATATAGGGCTTTGAACAAGCTAAGCACCCACATATGCGTTGAATGAAAGAAAGAACTTATTCCTTGAAGATATCTAGTAGATAAGGAACTACTGTATTATTTACAATAGATGAAGTAGTAAAGCACAACAGAGAAAAGCTTATGGTCCTTGACTTGGATAAGTAATGTAAGTTTTCTTGATCATAAGAACTTTTTGGAAGCATTCTAAATATTGTAAAACAGATTTATTCTCTTAATTTCTAAATAAAATTTTAGCAGAACTATCTTGGAACATTAAATGAGGGAGGGAAAAACTTGCCAATATTATTTTAAGGTACAGCAGTTGAAGGTTTAACTGATTTGAAGTGAAAGAGGAGAACCAGGATTTTCATGCAATTTTTTTGTCATTCTGCGCTTTTCCCCTACCACTACGCCTTAGACCTCTGGAAGTTGATGAAAGTAACAAAGCCTCTGTCCCCCTACAGCTATGACTTTACCCTTAAAGCTTCAGAGACACAGGCACAATCCCCAACACCCTTGGTCCATGCATTACCTGAAACTAGTTCACTTGCTTATTGGCTAACTTCTCCAGTGACCCTCAAGAGCAGAGACCATCAGAATCTCTATCCTTATTCACTTCTTTTAAGCCCAGTGCTTAGAATGGTGCCTGGCTCAAAAATAATGTATGAATCAATAAATATCTAGTTCCCAAGTCAGAAACACGGAATCATACTTAATTTCTTCTTCTTTACCCCCATATTCAAATTAACCACCAAGCCCTACAGCTATTAAATCCTTATCTCTTAAATTCATCTACTTCTCTCCAGGTCCACTATCATCATCTAACTTTAAATCACCATCATCTTGTCTACATTGCTTCAATAGCCTACTAGCTGTTTGCTCTGTTGTTTTGCTACCCTTCAATAGGTAGAGATAGAGTAATTTTTCCAAAATGCATATTAATCATGTCACTCACCTGTTTTAAATATACTGACTTCCCATGGCCCTTAAGGTAAAGTCCAGACTCCTTAACACAACATACAAAGCCTTTCGTGATTGGAATCCTACTTTACAGCCTTATGGCTACTTGCTCCCTTGCTATACTGAATGACTTGCAGTCTCCTACTGGGTTATGTCCTCTGTTACCTTGGGGCCTGTACACATACTGCTTGACCTTACTGCCCTATCTTCATAGACCTTCATTTTGGAATGGTTAATTCCTATTCATACTTCAGAATTTGGTTTAGCCACCTCCCCAAGAGGCTCTCTCTGACCTGCTCTCCACCCTCCATCCCAACAAAGCTGGTTTAGGTGCTCCTCCTTTGTACTCCTCCAGAACAGTGTATTTTTGCTTGATTTCCTCCTCTAGTTGTAAGTTCCTTAAGAGTAAGAACTGTAGTAATTTACCTTTGCCTCTCCAATGTCCAGTTTGTTTATATTTATTAAATGAATGAATGAATTCAAGTGACCAACTTCGATCCAATTTAGGAACATACTGTTGTAACTTCCCTGTTGATTTTATCATCACTTGGAGCTCTGCACTTCTGAAATATTGTCTTACTATGCCACTCTGTGACCAAAAACTACTGTCTTTCCAGTGCTCTCACACTTATTATAATGAGTAAAAGAAAGTGGCTTTGCTTCCTTTATTCTGTATTCAGCCTAGACATGTGAGCAACTTATTGTGAAACAGTTAAGGTGGCGGGGGAAGTTTTTTGTACTGTACTTGAAACTTAAAAAACAAAATCTGCATTGCTTGCCAATTCTTTTGAGACAAATGCTTTATTTATGGTAAATGTGAAGTATGGCTAAGTATGGTTTTGAGGTTGGCAGAGCTAGATCAGATCTATGGATGAGCCAATCACTTCTGGGTCACATTACCAGACACCTCCAGTTGGATTTGTCACAGACCCCATGATCTCAACATGTCCACAACTGACATCAAAATTTTCCTACTAAATCTTCCCTGGTGAAAGGCATTGCTAACTGCCTAGTCTCTCAACTTGAAACTTGTAGTCATGCTAGAATCATCCCTCTACCATACAGTTCATATCTAACCACTGATCAAATTATTGTGAGTACATCTACTTAACTCACATGCATGTCTCCTTCTTGCGTTCCCCACTGCCACTGCATTATTTCAAGCTTGCCTTATCCTGCCTAACCTGGCCTATTCCAACTGGCTCTAAACTAATCTCCCTGCCTTCAAATTTGCCTTTTCCCCCTACACTGGAGGCCTTCCTGCATGATAAATGAATGGCTCATTAAATATAGAACCATCTACTCTAGTGATTTTTCAAACTAAGGTTCAGGATCTGCCAATTTTGTGCAAGGGTTTTATTTTGATTTTTAACAAATATATCTTGGATTATCAGGACGATCATTTATAATGGCACTTATGTCAAGCAATAGTCCTTTTAATGATTGAAAGCTAAAGAGGCAAACTTAATATATAAATGATGCATTTGTTTCTCATGAGAGGCAAGTGATATACAAGAGAGCTATTGTTGTGGGAAAACAGAGTCATCCATCCTGTGGCTGGAATGCAAAAGAATACGTTTCTTTAACGGTCACTATAAAATTCATACTGATGCAATAGAGTTACTGCAAAATATCATCCATTGCTTAATGTTGTAAATTTGAATTCTACCATTTCTATAGTTTTGTGTGTATTTATTTTTATTTTTTTAATTGTATAAAGCTCTAAGAATAAGGAGTTTATAACTGGTCTTATGTTTATACATACTTAAGTAACAATATATATAGTTTAAGTCAATACTGAATGACTGTGAGAATTTTTTTCTTTAAAAGAGTTCAAGACATCATTCAAGTTTGAGAAATGAGGACCTACCCACTGAATGGTACACAATAAGCCAGGAGTAGCTTGAAGTTACATATTTTCTGTACCATAGACTAAACTGCCTTTTTAGGTCATTACCACACAAATTTCTGTAAGTGGAATGGAGGCTGCTCCAGTTACTAAGGCTGCATAACAAATTATACCCAAACTAAGTGGCATAAAACAACTATTTATTATGCTCATGGATTCTTTGGGTTAGGAATTTTTTTTTAATGTTTTCTTTTTTGCTGAAGAAGATTTGCCCTGAACTAACATATGCCACCAATCCACCTCCCGTTTTGCTTGAGGAAGATTAGCCCTGAGCTAACATCTGTGCCAATCTTCCTCTATTTTGTATGTGGGTCACCACCACGGCATGGCCAATGAGTGGTGTAGGTCCGTGCCCGGGATCTGAATCCATGAACCCAGGCCACCAAAGTGGAGCACGTCGAACTTAACCACTATGCCTTGGGGCTAGCCCCTGGGTTAGGAATTTGGATAGGACACAGCCATGACACATGCTTGTCTTTGCTCCATGATATCTGAGGTTTCAAGTGGAAGACTTGATGACTGGTAGCTGGAATCTTCTGACAGTTCGTTTATTCACACATCTAGAAGTTGGTGCTACCTGTTGGCTGGGTACCTCAGTTCCTTCCCACATAGGCTTCTCCATGTCATCTCTCTTTGTGGGCTGGTTTTTGGCTTCCTGTAGAATGGTACCTAAGTTCCAAGTTCCCAAAAGAGAGACAGCATACCAGGCAAACGTCGTCTATATGGTTCTTTATGAACTAGACTTGGAGGTCATGTATTCTATTCATTAAAAATAAGTCACTCCAGGGGCTGGCCCGGTGGCACAGCGGTTTAGTTCGTGCTTGGTAGACCGGGGTTCGCGGGTTCAGATCCCAGGCGCTCACGGACGCACTGCTTGTCAGCCATGCCGTGGCAGCGTCCCATATAAAGTAGAGGAAGATGGGCAAGGATGTTAGCCCAGGGCCAGTCTTCCTCAGCAAATAGAGGAGGATTGGCAACAGATGTTAGCTCAGGGCTGGTCTTCCTCACTAAACACAAAAAACAAAAACAACAACAACAAAAATAAGTCACTCCAATGGAACAGAATAAAGAGCCTAGAAATAAACCCATGCATATATGGTCAACTAATATATATATATTTTTTTGGTGAGGAAGATTAGCCCTGAGCTAACATTCACTGCCAATCCTCCTCTTTTTTTATTGCTGAGGAAGATTGGCCCCAGGCCAAAATCCATGCCCATCTTCCTCTACTTTATATGGGACGCTGCTACAGCATGGCTTGATAAGTGGTGCATAGGTCTGTGCCCGGGATCCGAACCCGCGAACCCAGGGCTGCCGAAGCGGAGCACACGAACCCAATCACTATGCCACCGAGCCAGCCCCATGGTCAACTAATATTTGACAAGGGAGCCAAGAATACTCAATAGAGAAAAGACAGTCTCTTCAATAAATGGTGCTGGGAGAATTGGATATTCACTTGTAAAAGAACGAAACTAGATCCCTATCTTACACCACTCACAAAATTAACTCAAAAAGGATTAAAAATTTAAATATAAGACCCGAACCCATAAAACTCCTAGAAGAAAACAAAGGAAAAAAGCTCCTTGACATAGGTCTCAGCAATGATTTTTTTGAATATGACACCTAAAGCACAAACAACAAAATAAAAAATAAAACACCTGGAGCTATATCAAACTAAAAAGCTTTGGATTAGCAAAAGAAATGATCAACAAGATGAAAAGACAACCAATGGAATGGGAAAAAAATTTTACAAACCATATATCTGATAAGGGGTTAATATCCAAAATATATAAAGAACTCATACAACTCAATAGCAAAAAAGCAAATAATCCAATTTAAAAATGGGCAAAGGACCTGAATAGACATTTTTCCAAAGAAGATACAGGAATGGCCAACAGGTACATGAAAAGATGCTCAGCACCACTAATCGTTAGGGAAATGTAAATCAAAACCACAATGAGATCACCTCATGCCTGTTAAAATGGCTAGCATCAAAAAGACAAGAGATAACAAAGGCTGGCAAGGATGTGGAGAAAAGGGAACCATTGTACACTGTTGATGGGATTGTAAATTGGTACAGCCACTATGGAAAATAGTATGGAGGTTCCTCAAAAATTAAAAATAGAACTACCATATGATCCAGCAATTCTACTTCTGCAAATATATGTGAAGGGAACAAAAACACTATATCGAAGCAATACCCGCACCCCTACGTTCATAGCAGCATTATTTACAATAGTCAATATATGGAAACAACCTAAGTATCCATCACCAGATGAATGGATAAAGAAGTTGTGGTATATGTATTTTTAATGTAATATTATTCAGCCAAAGAAAAAGGAGGAATTCCTGCCATTTGCGACTACATGGATAGACCTTAAAGGCATTATGCTAAGTGAAATAAGTCAGGCAGAGAAAGACAAAGACTATATGATCTCACTTATATGTGGAATCTAAAAAACAAAAACAAAGAAACCAAACTTACAGAAAAAGAGATCAGATTTGTGGCTACCAGAGGCAGGGGGGTGGGGAAGAGGGAACTGGACGAAGCTGGTCAAAAGGTCAAACTTCCAGTTATAAGATAAATAAGTACTAGGGATGTAATATAGAACATGATGACTACAGTTAACACTGCTGTATGATAAATATATGAAAGTTCTTAAGAGAGTAAATCCTAAGAGTTCTCATCAAAAGGAAAAAAATGTTTTTTCTTTCTTTTCCTTTTTTATGGTATCTATATGAGATGATGATAACTAAACTAAACTTGAAGTAATCACTTCATGATTTATGTAAGTCAAATCAATATGGTTAAATTTATACGGTGCTGAATGTCTACTATACCTCAATAAAACTGGGGGGAAAAAGTAAGTCACTAAGGACAGCTTACATTCAAAGGGAGGTATCTTAGTCTGTTATGGCTGCTATAACAAAATACAACAGACTGGGTGGCTTATAAACAACAAACATTTATTTCTCAATTCTGGAGGGTGGAAATCTGAGATCAGGGTCCCAGTATGATTGAATGAGGGCTCTCTTCTGGATCACAACTTCTCGTTGTACCCTCATATGGCAGAAAGGGCGAGGGAGCTCTCTGGAGCCTCTTTTAACAAGGGCACCAATCCACTAAAGTTTCCAATCAAAAGACACAGAGTGGCTGAATGGATAAAAAACCAAGACCCATCTATATGCTGCCTACAAGAGACTCACTTCAGATGTAAGGACACACATGGACTGAAAGTGAAGGGATGGAAAAAGATATTCCAAGCAAATGGAAAGCAAAAGAAAGCTTGGGGTAGCTATACTTAGACAAAATAGACTTGAAAACAAAGACTGTAATAAGAGACAAAGAAGGGCATTACATAATGATAAAAGTGGTCAGTCCAACAAGAGGATATAACATTTGTAAATATTTATGCAACCAACCTAAAACTATACGGCAAACATTAACAGAACTAAAAGGAGAAATAGCAATACAATAATAGTAGGGGACTTTAATACACTGCTTACATCAATGGATAGATCTTCCAGTCAGAAAGAGCAATAAGGAAACATTGGCCTTAAACGACATGTTAGATCAGATGGACTTAACAGATATATACAGAACATTCCATTCAGAATGAACAGAATACACATTCTTCTCAAATGCACATGGGACATTCTCAGGATAGATCATATGTTAGGCCACAAAACAAGTCTTAACAAATTTAAGAAGACTGAGATCATATTAAGCATCTTTTCTGACCACAATGTAATGAAACTAGAAATCAATTACAAGTAGAGAACAGGAAAATTCACAAATATGTGGAGATTAAACAACAAGCTACTGAACAACCAATGGGTCAAAGAAGAAATCAAAGCAATACCTTGAGACAAATGAAAATGAAAATACAACACACCAAAACTTATGGGATGCAGCAAAAGCAGTTCTAAGAGAGAAGTTCATAGCAATAAATGCCTACATCAAGAAACAAGAAAAATCTCAAATAAACAATCTAACTTTACACCTCAAGGAACTAGAAAAAAAAAGAGCAAATGAAGCCCAAAGTTAGTAGAAGGAAGGAAATAACAAAGATCAGAGGGGAAATAAATGAAATAGAGACTAAAAAGACAATAGAAAAGATCAGTGAAACTAAGAGCTTGTTCTTTGAAAAGATAAACAAAATTGACAAACATTTAGATAGATTTACCAAGAAAAAGAGACGATTCAAGTAAAATCAGAAATGAAAGCGGAGGCATTACAGCTGATAGCCACAGAAATACAAAGGATCATAAGAACTACTATGAACAATTACATGCCAACAAATTTAACAATCTAGAAGAATTGGATAAATTCCTGGAAATATAAAACCTACCAAGACTGAATCATGAAGAAATAGAAAATCTGAACAGCCTGATTACTAGTAAGGGGACTGAATCAGTAATCAAAAACCTCCCCAAAAACAAAAGTCCAGGACCAGATGGCTTCACTGGTGAATTCTACCAAACATTCAAAGAAGAATTAATACCAATCCTTCTCAAACTCTTCCAAAAAATAGAAGAGCAGGGAACATTTCCAAACTTACTTTACGAGGCCAGCATTACCCTGATACCAAAACCAGACAAGAACACCACAAGAAAAGAAAATTACAGGCCAATATCTCAGACAAACATAGATGCAAATAATCCTCAACAAAATATTAGCAAACTGAATTCAACAAAACATTAAAAGGATCATACACCATGATCAAGTGGGACTTATCCCAGGGATGCAAGGATGGTTCTACATCTGCAAATCAATCAGAGTGATACACTACTTCAACAAAATTAAGAATAAAAATCATATGATCATCTCAATAGACACAGAAAAAGAATTTAACAAAATTCAACATCGATTTATGATAAAAACTCTTAACAAAGTGGGTATAGAGGGAATGTACCCCAACATAATAAAAGCCATATATGATAAGCCCACAGTTAACATCATACTCAACAGTGAAAAGCTGATAGCTTTTCCTCTAAGATCAGGAACAAGACAAGGATGCCTACTCTTGCCACTTTTATTCAACATAGTATTGGAAGTCCTAGCCAGAGTAATTAGGCAAGAAAAAGAAATAAAAGGTATCCAATTCAAAAAGAAGAAATAAGGGGCCAGCCCGGCGTAGTGGTTAAGTTCACACGCTCTGCTTCAGCGGCCCGGGGTTTGCAGGTTCAGATCCTGGGCACGGACCTATGCACCATTTATCAAGTGGCATTTATGCTGTGGCAGGCATCCCACATATAAAGTAGACGAAGATGGGCACAGATGTTAGCCCAGAGCCAATCTTCCTCAGCAAAAAGAGGAGGATTGGCAACAGATGTTAGCTCAGGGGTAATCTTCCTCACCAAAAACCAAAAAAATAGAAAATAAAAGTAAGAAGTAAAACTGTCACTATCTGCAGATGACATATTATAGATAGAAAACCCTGAAGACTCCACCAAAAAACTATTAGAACTAAGACACGAGTTCGGTAAAGTTGCAGGACATAAATTCAATATATGAAAATCTGCTAGGTTTCTATATGCTAATAATGAACTATCAGAAAGAGAAATTAAGAAAACAGTCCCATTTGCAATTACATCAAAAAGAAAAAATATCTAGGAATAAAATTAACCAAGGAAGTGAAAGGCCTATACACTGAAAACTATAAGACATTAATGAAAGAAATTGAAGAAGACACAAATAAGTGGAAAGATATTCTGTGCTCATGGATAGAAAGAATTAACATTGTTAAAATGTCCATACTGACCAAAGCAATCTAGAGATGCAATGCAATCTCTATCAAAATTCCAACAGCATTTTTCACAGAAATAGAACAAACAATTCTAAAATTTGTATGGAACTACAAAAGATCCCGAATACCCAAAGCAATCTTGAGAAAGAAGAACAAAGCTGGAGGCAGCTCACTCCCTGATATCAAACTATATTATGAAGTTATAGTAATAAAAACAGTATGGTACTGGCAAAAAAACAGATACATAAATCAATGGAACAGAATAGAGAGCCCAGAAATAAACCCACATATAATTGGTCAATTAATTTACAACAAAGGAGCCAAGAATATATAATGGAGAAAGGATAGCCTCTTCAATAAATGATGTTGGGAAAACTGGACAGCCACATTCAAAAGAATGAAACTGGACCACTATCTTACATCACACACAAAAATCACCTCAAAATGGATTAAAGACTTGAATGTAAGACCCGAAACCATAAAACTCCTAAAAGAAAAGCTCCTTAACATCAGTCTTGGCAATGATTTTTTGGATCTGACACCAAAAGCAAGGGCAACTAAAGCAAAAATAAACAAGTGGGACTACCTCAAACTAAAAAGCTTCTGCACAGCAAAGGAATCCATCAACAAAATGAAAAGGCAAACTACTGAATGGTAGAAAATATTTGCAAATCATATACCTGATAAGGGGTTAATATCCAAAATATATTAAGAACTCATACAACTCAACAGCAAAAAAACCAAACAATCCCATATAAGGGCACTAATCCCTTTCAAGAAGGCTCCACTCTTATGACCTAATTAACTCCCAAAGGTCCTATCTCCTAATACCATTATTTTGGGCATTATTAGATTTTCAACATATGAATTTTGGGGGACACAACATTCAGATCATAGCAGAAGGGGAATTAGACTCCACGTTTTGATGAGAGGAGCATTAAGGTTCTAGAACAGCATATGGGACCAGAAATATAGTTGTGGCTATTTTTGGAAAATATAACAAACCACAGAGGCTATATGAAGTTGTAGAATCCTCTCACACCCAGAGATCCTTCAGTTATACATTTAATTTTTCATATTTGCTCTCCCTATTAACTTTAAACATCTTGAGGGAAACTAATACATACTGCCTACTATGCACCATGCACTGTTATAAGCCCTGATTTAAGATTATTCAATTCTGCTATAAAAACTGAAAGAAACTAAGTATGGGAGCAAAAAGCTTGTAAGACATAAGGAGATTCATAAGATGTGTTAAGTATAAATAGTAAATAAGTTATTGACCTGTGAGGCATGTTAAAGACAGAATACATGGAACATACCTATGTGGAACATAGATAAAAATAATGGAACAAATGAGAGTGTCACAGACAGAAAGGGCTGGAAAGACCAAGTAAATCTTAAATATTCATAAGGCAAGGATGTCACCTCCAGATTGACAACTATGTTATACCTAAATTAGTCACTAATTGGTGACATCCATTCTGGCCTCACATGTGCTCTTCCCTAAAAATATAGATAAGACTCATAGCTGCTCAGCAGGCTAATTTACGGCAAGTTACAGCTATGACAAGGCCTACTTGATCCTGCATCTCTCCAAAGGAACAAGCGTGTGTTGGCTCCACCTTCTGTCTGCTGAGACCCTTGCTCACCTTCAACTCTGGTCTTTATAAGTACACTATAACTACAGGAAGGCTGATGCAGCAGACAGGCTATTTGAACACTGAGTAACATTATGATTTGGATAGTATGGTCCTTCTACTCCCTCCCCTCCCCACACTCTTATATATGTTAGCTACCCCATCTATTTCCCCTTGATGTATAATTTAAATTAATTTAACAAACCGTGTGATTCAAGCAACTCAATTTGATCTGAGCCTTTCTGTTCCATGACCTCTACGATGGCCTGATGAGTAGTGGACTTGGAAGCTACCATTGTAATTTCCCACCCCAACAAGTGCTTTACAAGTAAAATATTATTAAATCCACAAAACAATCTTATGAGAAAGGAATTCTTCTTCTTATCCTGCAGATGAGGAAACTGAGTCTCTCAAAGATGCTAAGTAACTTGTCCAAGGTAACACAGCTAATAAACGGGGGAGCTTGAATTCACGCCCACAGTGATATGGCTCCAGGATCCACATTCTCTTTCCCCATGCTTATTCATTTTTGTATCTTCAATACCAAATATGATGCCTGATATATAGTAGCCAGGTTGTTCAATTAAATGATAGATTCCTTGCTCTTATTTATTTGCCACATGGCCTATGATAAATTATCTAACTTAAGACTGTTTCCTTATAGAATTTATTTAACTAATATGTAAAGTTGACATATGTAAAAAATTTTACTCAGCACTTGACCACTAGTAGTTGCCTCAGAAAGGATACCTCTCATCCTCCACTCTAGGGCAGGTTTTAGAAAGAGCTTTCAGTCATTTTCACAGCTTAATTTTCCATCCTATTTTACCATACTTCACACAGCTATCCACAAAACAGGTGCACGCTGTTTAAAGCATGACAAAGTTCCCTCAGTATTTCAGCTTCAAGCCACTTAAACAAATCTCTTTCACCTCATTTTTATTTGTTAGACCAAACTATTTTTTCTTTCTGTTGTAGTTATCTTTAGCTAGTTCCCCTGAGAGACTGTTAGTAATTCAACCAAATTATTGTGACCATCAAGTAGCCACCGCCTACTGCCATTACCTGGGAGTATTTCCTCTCTCCACTATAACTTTTGGCCTCGAACAGCACATGGAGCAGGACACCGTGGAGTCTACAACCTTGTAGTGGATCATCCCAAGACTGAGTTTCTTCATGTATAACCTGAGGGACACTGCTCTACCTCCCTCCCAGAGACGTCCTGACTTAATTCACAGAAGGTGCTGAGTATACAGCGCCGGACACTGTGTAAGAGCTCAATAAATATTACTCAAAGCTTAGCTTGTTGAAACAATTTCACAGAACTTTCAAAATATTTTCTTGACTTCAGTCATTTTTCCTCTCCTCCTCACTCTCAAGCCCATCTACCCCATTCACACGCACACTTTTCCCTCAATCACTTCTTTTCGGTTGCTTAAATACAAAACAAGACAGCCTTTTCTCATTCATTTTTTTCAACGGTGCGGCTTTCTTTTTTCACCAATAGTGTGGCTTTTCGCCACCACCACTTCACACTCGAATAGCGCTTTCTCCTTCTTATCTCATGCTGTGGGCGGTGCGACCGCCACCTGGCAGTCTCTCAGGACAGGCCGAGTTAGCGCGACATACCGTGTTCCCGAGGCACGGCGAGAGCTAGCTGGGGAACGTCGACCCGGAGAAGTGACCGGGCATGTCCAGGCACCTCCCGTACCACGTGAGTAGAGGCCGAAAGACACAGACCTAGTCCCTCAGACCGCGGGCGGGGATCAAGGTCCCGCGGGCTCTCGGCGAGTTCCTCAGAAGGCAGGCGGGAGGCGGAGTCGGCGCAGCGGGGCGGGGCCTGCCGGAGTGGGCGGGGCCCTGAGGGGAAGGCGGGGCCGGCAGGCGCAGGGAGAGTCCCTCACTGGGCAGGCGGGAGGCGGAGTCGGCGGAGCGGGGCCTGCAGGTGTGGGCGGGGCCCTGAGGAGGAGGCGGGGCCAGGCCAGGGCAGGGAGAGTGCCCCAATGGGCAGGCGAGAAAGAGGGGCCGGCCGGAGTAGGAGGGGTCTCTGCAGCTGGGGG
Organism: Tapirus indicus; assembly: GCA_031878705.1. Taxonomy (NCBI): domain Eukaryota; kingdom Metazoa; phylum Chordata; class Mammalia; order Perissodactyla; family Tapiridae; genus Tapirus; species Tapirus indicus. The sequence continues at coordinate 35,769,726 of CM062935.1, forward strand.
CGGGACGGACTCAGAGGACCCGTGGGCAACCTGGGTCCTGTCCTAGTTGGAGGTGGCCTGCGGCCCTCGGCTCCCTCAGCTCCTGTAGCTCTGGCGGAGTCTGCGCGATGGGCGACCCGGAAAGGCCGGAAGCGGCCAGGCCCGAGCAGGATGAGGTAAACATTGCTGCTGCTTCCCTCCCGCCCGACAGTCACGCCTGGCCTCTAGATTGCAAGTTGCGGCGAGGACTTGCAAGGTGCAGGACCCCTGTAGGAAATTTTACCCATTGCCGTCGGAAACCCGGTGCAGGCCTGGCCGCGAGGCCTCGCCGCAGCCTGGTTTCGTCTTTGCTAGCGCTCGGGAGGCGGTCCCCAGGGAGGGGTGAGGAGGGAGCCGGGTTTCTGCTCCACTGTTCTGCTCCGGGGCCAGCCAAGGATGGCGCTCTGAGGCTTCAGGCCGGGGCGAGGCCCACCCCCTCCTTTACTGCCCTCCCATCCTTCCCTGTTCTGTAGCCCTGGCCGGGGAAACTGAGGCAAGGAACGAGGACTGGTGCATGTACTGGAGAATTGGACGTCATCTCTGGGATGGTTAAAAGGAGTTGGAGGACGCTTGTGGAAATTGACACAGGTGGATGGGGTGGAGATGACAGGTAGAAGGGCGACAGGCAATTCTCATAACAATGAAAATAATCAGATTAGGAGGCTAGTTTTGCTCAGACCGGGCTACTTAACTAGCTGTGAATCTTTGAGGTGTCACTTTATTTATACAGTGCAAGTGATACTTTTCTCACAGAGGATAAAGTAAAATGCTGTATGCAAAGTGCCTCGGAAGTTGTGGGTGCTAAATAAAACCCAAATTAACATGTTTATCCTCTCTGCTTCTGTATTAATAGAAGTACATAATAACAGTAAATAAGCCAGGATTTATTAAACTGTAAGGTAATTCAAATTGTTGCTCTGTAAGTTTCATATCCTGTTATTTTGCAAATACTTCTAAACCATTTGTGTTGCTGTGTGTGGTAGCTTTGATTTAATAAGAATTTCTGCTCACAGAGACTCATGCTTAGCCCTACATTTCTTTTTTTTTTCAAACTTGAGAGACATTTTATTTACATTCCCACATCACCTGTCATGAATATAAGGGGCTAAATCTTATATCTCCTTAGGAAAACATAGCACTATTGAGTGACTGTTACATCCTATGGAGAACTGCAATGTTTGGTCACAGCGTTAAGAGCTCCAAGTTTTGATCCCACAAGCCCTTTTTGAAATGACCTATCCCTACATTTCTTTAGAAAGTTGTAGTTTCCAGAATTGGGATTTTATTTTATTTAGTTTTAGTTTTGGGAACATTTAGTAACTAATTAACAAATTGTAAATATCCCTCAAACTTTTTCTTCCCCTTTTGAAACAAATACATTTAGTACCAATTTCCCCACGCAAATGGGACAACTCACATTTTTCTGTTTGTGCTAATGGTACCAGCAGTCATTCAGACTTAAGACTTAGACGTTAGTTTTTCTTGTTCCTATCTCAATGATACAGACCTACAAAGATCGAGGCAGAACTTTAGATCTAGAATGAATTTTAGTGAGCATCTGTTCTAAAAGTTTTTAACTTGAGATGCAAGGATGCCTTCACTACTTTGTTTCTGTAGATATACTGGTGCAGCATGGGCCACCTGCATCAGAGTCACCTGTTGTACTTTGTGAAAAAATGTAAATTACTGGGCCTGTACCCCAGATGTAGTGAATCAAAATCTCCTGGGATAGGTCTGAGGTTGCATGTTTGTTTTTTTTTTGGTGAGGGAGAGTAGCTCTGAGCTAACATCTGTTGCCAATCTTCCTCCTTTTGCTGAGGAAGATTGGCCCTGAGCTCACATCTGTGCCCGTCTTTATTTTATATGTGGGACGCTGCCGTAGTATGGCTTGATGAGTGGTGCTTTGGTCCACACCTGCGAACCCCGGGCCACTGAAGCGGAGCGTGCAAACTTAACCACTGCACCACTGGGCCAGCCCACTGGGGTTGCATTTTTAATGCACTTCACGTGATCCTGGTACACATATTTTAAGAACACTGCCTTAAAGTGTTTATAGATGGGCTTGAAGGGGATTTATGAATCTCCTGAAGTTTGTAGATTTTGTCTGTGCAGATGTGAATCTCCTGAGAAAGGGATCCATAGCTTTCATCAGCTTCTCAAAGTTAACTATCATTAATCTAATTGATAGTCCCTATTTTCCAGGTAAGAAAGTCTAGCCTGGAAAAAATTAAATGACATGCCCAGGACCACACAACTCAGTAGTAGAGCTACGTTTAAAACCAAGTTCTTGCTCCTGGGTCGGCGTTCCATCTGTTTTGTCAGATAGGGTGGGAATAGAAGAATGAAAATGAAAATGATACCTACAAATAGTGTGTGACTATGACAGCATCCAAATATTCTACTTCACCCAAGGAGTAGAAGAGAGGTGAAGGCAAATGAATGAAAGTGGTGGAATTCGGGTTGGATGGGAGGGACAGGCCTTGTAGAATGCTAACCTAGATCAGGGCATGGAGAGTGCTAGCTGGGGAATCTTGACCTAGATGGGCCAAGGCACCTCTGGTCTGGGCATGTCCGGGCACCTCTTGGGACCAGGTGACCAGAAACTGATGCAGGCAGAAACTAGAGGCACCATTCCGGAAGAGACAGTGGAGTATTGCCAAGGAATGTCTATGTGAAACTGTATTTCAGATTATCATCACTTCATGCTTGTGCAGCTACAACAAATTAGTTGTCTCTCTACCTCCAGTCTTACCTGCCATCCAGTCCTGTTTACTACTGCCAAATTAACCCAATTAAACCAATGCCTCCCTGTCACTCTCCCCAAATAAAAAGTCCCAAAAGGGTCTGAATTCCCACCAAAAATGCCCAACTCTTCAGACTGACAAAGCCCTGTTGAAGCAGCTTTTTTGTGCTAACTGCCATATCTTAATTTAGGTTGTCAATCCCACCTCTGAAACTGACACTGGAGTTGCTACCAAAATCTAGTTTTTTTTCCTTTTCTAATTCGTCCTACACCTGGATATCCAATTAATCTTCCTAATACCACCCCTATTCATGTTAATTCCTATTCAAAAACTCTCCATGACTATCCATAGGAATGATTTTCAGACTGTACCCTACAATGAATGCCAGCACCTGGAGGTTGGGGGCAAGTAGGGAGAGTTGGAGTATGAACCTTCCAGCCCTGCAGATGTTTGAAAATCTTTGGCCCACAAAACGCCTAACGTCTTAGCCTGATTGATACCCAGAGTGTGGATCCTTCATGGAATTCCTCTCTGTCTCATGTGTTGACTGTTTGCTTTAGCCAAATCAGATCACTTCTGCCTTTGCTTTACATCCATCTCAGTCAGTTTTAATCCCAGCTGGCTCCTCTTCTTCCATCTGCCCTTTCAGTATCGGCATGTCTAGGCTGCGCATCCTCAGTTGTGCTGTGGCCCTGTGCATTCTCCCTGGATCATGATAATCACATCCATCCCCTTAGCAACTACTCATGGGATCTCCACCCTATGAGGGAGGGAGTGGAGATAGTGCCTCTGCCTACCATAGATATTTTCAGCTGCCTACTGGATATCTTGAAACTGAACCCATTATCTTTTGTATTGAACAAATTAACTTTTTAAAGGCTTTTGTGTTTGTAACTTTTTATCATTGTTGTGGCTTGGGTTGGTGAAGGAGTTAATTCAGATTAAGCTTTTGTTAAACATCTAATGTGAGAAGCAGGAGTTTTTGTCTGGTTTGTTTAGTTATACTCCAGGTGTGGAGCACTTTCTATGCATCTTCTATTTCTTGTTATCTTCCATTTGCTGGAGCTGGAACCCTCAAGGGCGTCTTCAACTCTTCCTAATCCTGTTATCCAAAATCCAAATTTTTAGCAAGAATTTTCTACTTCTGAATATTTCTTAAATCAGTCTTCTTTTGAGTTTCTACTGCTGATATCCTAGTTCAGGCAAGAGATGGGTAGAGCAATGATCTTTTAATTGTTCTCTTCACCTCCAATTTCCCTTCTAATCTAGCCACATTTCTACAAAAGTGATTTTAAAACACAGATCTGATTATGTTTTTCACCTGATTAAAAACTTTCAGTGGCTCCCAATAGTCTGCATGTTAGAGGCCAGATGCCAAAGTATTATATATCAAAGTAGACCACTTTGACCTGCTCCAAAATTTAAAAAGAATCAGCATCTTAATGTCCATTTAATATGCAAAATAGGCTCACTCACCTCAACCCCAGATAAAGCTTAGACATGGAGTATATATTTTAAAAACTGAAAATTAAATTTTTGTTTTATTTCATTTCATCAAAATGATGACACTGAGATAAAAAAAGAAAGTGTCAAAACATTTGTATCAAAATGGCTATAGGAAAATAGCTGTGGCAAAATTCATACATATTTACGTTCAAGGCTCTCCTATGGTTTTAACATCTGAGCCCATTTTCCAAACAAAATCATAAGTGCAACACTAATTGATAGAATCTACTTTTGTCTATTTTATTAGTATATTTTTAAGTTAATATATATAACATTGATTACAAAATCAATTAATAGAATAGTGAGGCTGTTTTGATAAACCTGTTGTTTTTGAATTGGGCATAGATGATAATTGAAGATTTATATTAAACTTAGCAAACAACTTCTTTGCATATTAGCAGTTTTCTTAATCAACTGACTACTAGCCAATTCTGTGGATTTATCAACCCTGTAAAATATGTGGATACCCATAAGCTTTAGAATGCATATGGCCAATAGGCTTCTCTCTGATGCGCTTACATACTTCTGTTCCCACTTGTTGAGTTGTACTTTACCAGAATCAGTTGTCTTTATTTCCAATCCTATTTCTGCCAATTGTGTTGTAATTATTGTAATTTAATTAAATATTACATAAACAAAAAATATATGAGTATGAAAAGAAAGTTGTTTCTATGAAAACTTGAAAGCTTTGGAAAACTCAATAAAGATGAGTCATTAATTCACCTAATTCTATAGAATTAGGTGAAAGCAAACAATTATAAAAAGATTGGGGAGAATCACAAAAGAGATAAGGATTCCGCACCCAGATTGTTCTACCTGAAGTGTGTTAAAACTAGAAAGTGTAGGTCATGCGTTATGGCATGCTTATGTCAGAAAGACTTGGGACTTCAGTCAGTGAGCCAAATTAACAACAGCAAAAAAGCTTTGGCCTCATAGCAGAAGATTAGCAAGTAAATGTAAATTTATATGTTTTTTTAAAGTTAAATTATTTTTTTTCCATTGTGTAAATTTCAGGTGTACATCATTGAATTCGGCTTCTGTATAGACTGCACCATGTTCACCACCAAAAAAGTCTTGTTGCCATCCGTCACCATATAAATGTGCCCCTTTACCCCTTTCACCCTCCTCCCACCCCCCTTCCTCTCTGGTAACCACTAATCTGTTCTCCATATCTATGTGTTTGTTTGTCTTCCATATATAAATGAAATCATATGGTATTTGTCTTTCTCTGTCTGACTTATTTCGCTCAGCATAATAGCCTCAAGGTCCATCCATCTTGTCCCAAATGGCACAATTTTGTCTTTTTTTATGGCTGAGTAGTATTCCTTTGTATATAAATACCACATCTTCTTTATCCATTCATCCATTGATGGGCATTTGGGTTGCTTCCAAGTCTCAGCTATTGTAAATAATGCTGCAGTGAATGTAGGGGTGCATATATCTTTTTGAATTAGTGTTTTCATGTTCTCTGGATAAATACCCAAAAGTGGATAGTTGGATCATATGGTATTTCTTATTTTTCATTTTTTGAGAAATCTCCATATTGTTTTCCATAGTGGCTGCACCAGTTTGCATTCCCACCAGCAGTGTATGCGAGTTCCCTTTTCTCCACATCCTCTCTAAGACTTATTTCTTGTCTTTTTGATAATAGCCATTCTCATGGGTGTGAGGTTATATCTCATTGTGGTTTTGATTTGCATTTGCCTAATAATTAGTGATGTTGAACATCTTTTCAGGTACCTGTTGGCCATCTATATGTCTTCTTTGGAAAAATGTCTGTTCATTTTCTCTGCCCATTTTTTGATTAGGTTGTTTGGTTTTTTGTTGTTGAGTTGTATGAGTCTTTATATATTTTGGAAATTAACTCCTTGTTGGATATATGATTTGCAAATATTTTCTCCCAGTTGGTGGGTTGTCTTTTGTTAATTTATATGTTTTGAGTTAAATCAAATAGTTTAAGGCTATATCATTTTCTTATGATTCCTTTCTTTAATCAATTTTCCACTACCAATTTGGATCACTTTGATTAAGAGGGCCTCTACTGTATTTTTGTTACTATTAGTATTATTGTTTTTTCCTTTTTGTTTGGTTTTGATAAAAATCTTGGTTCACTCCTGAAAAATAGATACAAATAGTTACAGGGTTTTTGTTGTGGTGGTGATGGTTTTTCTTTTTGCTGAGGCAGATTAGCCCTGAGCTAACATCTGTGCCAATCTTCCTCCACTTTATATGTGGGACACCGTCACAGCATGGCTGACGAGTGGTGTAGGTCCACAACCAGGAACCTGGGCTGCCAAAGTGGAACACGCTGAACTTAACCACTATGCCACAGGGCCGGCCCCATTGTTGTTTTTTCACTGCCTATCTTAAAATGATATTCTTCAGTTAAGCAGAGATAGCTAGAGAAACTTTCATCTGAGGTCTTCTAAAACAAAACCAAAAAAATGACGACAACTTGGAAACACAAGTTCACGCATGGTGGTTTCCTTTCTGCACAGTATAAAACATTTCTCTCTGTTATTTTTATTACCATTGTAAAAGGTTAAAAACACATTTAAAAGTGAAATTTTAATCTAAAGTTTGTGATATTAGAGGGACCACAGAGTTCTTCAGAGCACTTTTGGAAAAGTCATTGGAAAGTGTTTTCTGCCCTCTTTCTGGTTTCATCTCCTTCTATTGTCCCCCATATACCGTGAAGTCCAGATTTAGAAAGTTACTTCCAGTTCTTTAAAAATGTCACATGCCATCATTGTTTTCTCTTCTGAAATATGGATTCTTAGCCCAGGTCCGCAGAGGATACCCTGGAGAGCCTAGAGCTTTGGATTGTATGACCCTCCTGACATAGTATTAAAATGTGTGTGGATTTTTCTAAGTATCATGAAAATAAGCAATATCATCTCTAGCCCAGCTCAAAGGTTTATGTTGGTTAAGCCCCCTCTCTTCACACTGTAAAATCTTTCATAATACCCTCCTAAGCCAGCTTCTTCTCTTAATAATCCACATATCATCAAAATGGAACAGGAAGAATGTATGTACAAATGTGACTTTCATTATAATTTAAAGGTACTAGTCTTCAGCAGTTTTCATAGCTTCTGACATTGATCAATTATTTATCAGCATTTAAAAACCCCATTCAGGGCCAGGATGATTGGTGCCTATTTGTATATACTTTGTATATACTCATTCTCATGCATGCACAACTCTTCTGATACTTTTGCTGACTATTTAAAAAATATATGTGTGGCACTGTCCCCTGTTAGAGTGCCATGACGTTTCCAAGCAGATTGTTTAGAGGTATGTGTTTCTCACTTTATTCCACAAAGCTCTGAGACAGCCCACAGTGAGACCTTAGGCAGTAATGTTAATGTGTAAATAGTAATAACAAATTGGTAGATGGGAAGGTTCAGATGAACAAAGGCTGATAAGTTGTTGGTAAGTAATTTTCAGATAAATGTCATAATATTTCAGTTAAGATTAGAAAAGAAAATATTAAAATAAAAAAGTAGCTTATAACAGTAGCCTATTTGTGCCAGCATTCTATCTCTGAGAGAGGCACCAAAGGGACATTTTTGTCTACAGACTTAGCAATTTGCCCAGCATGACATTTATGGGTCTAGTTTTATGCCTATCTTCAAAGTAGCAGTAATTTTTTTGAGTGTTTATTATGCACCAGGCTCTGTTTAAAGCACTTGTAATCATCAAAATTAACCCATGAAGTAGGTGTTATTTTACTGATGAGGAAACCAAGGCTCAGAGAAGTTAAGCAACTTCCTGCGGTCGCACAACTAACCAAACACTATTAACCAGCTATGAGATAACAGGAAGGTTTCAACCCAGGCAGACCAGCTCCCAAACCTATGCTGTCTCTCTAACTCTCCCAGATGTGTGTTTAGATGTGAATAAAGAGGAAATGTCTACACTAAATGGACATTTGTACTCTATTTTTCAAAGAGGTTATCTTCAGATACCAATGAAAATGAAGCGAAGTCAGATGAAGAGCCTCTCCTGAGAAAGAGTTCTCGCCGATTTGTCATCTTTCCCATCCAGTACCCTGATATTTGGAAAATGTATAAACAGGCACAGGCATCCTTCTGGACAGCAGAAGAGGTAAGTGGCATCACTTTCATCAGCATTCATGTTCTGTAGTACAGTGTTTACATCTTCTGTTAGAGGATATGGAAAAGTTTTATATTGTAAGATACATTGAATAAGATCAGTTGTATAAGATAATGTTTGGAATTACTGAGACTAAACACAGTGTTCTCTATTGTTTTGTGTTTAGACTACTGTCTATAAACACTTTTCTTGCTGCAAAAATGGCACTCAGCCAGATTTTTACTAACAATATATTTTAGAACATTTTCTATTTTTAAACAGATTTTTGGTTTGCTATGACCAAATAAAACTGGTCCTTACTTATGGTCAGCAGAATAGATGAAATTGCATTTACAGCCAAAAAAATGAGAGTGAAAGCCTTAGGGACCCTGTTTTCAATTGAAAGACTTACCTGATTATACAGAAGGAGCTGTCACACGAAGTTTGACTGCCCAGGCAATGCACTCACTTCTGAGCTGCCAGCCTGAATTCACAGTGCTCCTCCCGGTCTGACTCTGCCCTCAGACACAGCTAACCTGGCACAGCTGCCCCAGCAGATAGTATTGCTGTAGAATGCTTTCTGTTAGCGTGGCGTTTTCCAACTAGGAAATGGATTGAACACAACAAATTAGGAAATACTTGCTGGTTTGGTAAGGATAGTTGGTCATGCAAATGGTTGCTCTGTAGTCTAACTGAACACACAAATAGTCATTGTCTTCATCTTTGAATATGATGGATGATACCTGCATAGCACTCTTCCTATGTGTGTATTATCTATATAAATACATATATTTATTTGGATAGATATATTTGAATCTATCTGTCTATTTAGGTACAAATCCTGGCTCTTCCGCTTACTAGCTGTGGAACTAGGAAAGTTGCTCAACCTCTCTGTGTATCCTCATTGGTAAACTGGGCTAACAGTACCTGGTTCATTGTGTTGTTATGAGAATTAATGACATAAATCTCATTAATGAGATTAATGCGATGTTTAGAATGTTATTTGGTACTTAGTGAGCACTAAATAAATGTAAACTATTATTTTACACAGAATGGGGGAGATTTACACTAAAAATCAGAAGTTACCAGTTTTTGAAACTTCTATTACACTAATTTTCCCCACTTACCCATCTTTGTTTTATAGTATTATTTTATTGTTAATTTCTTTGTTATATTGTAGTTAACATATAGAGCAAAAAATCAAACCAAAACAAAAATCTAATATTTTCAAATTGGGTCATAGTGCTTGGCACACCTGAGTGTCCCTAACTGTCTGTGGTTTTTAGAAAGTTTGTTAGATATGGGTAAGAGAACAAATGGCGTACACAGGTGGCTTTCATTCATCATGTTAAAAAGGTACTTGTGATACTTGGGTTTCTTGAAATTCACTTGAAAATTACTTGCATCTTTTAGCAAATGTAATATATGTTGTACTATGACTAAGAAACACTAATTTTTAAAAGTTAAAATATATAGGTTGGTACATATTTTGTAGGCAGCTTATGGGAAGGTTCAGATACATATTTTGAAGGGAAGTCAAACACATTTTTAGTTCCACGTATTTTTTCATTTAAACAAGTTATGTAAGTTACAACTTAGTTTCAGACTTCATTGTTTTATCAGTGCTTTAGCGTTATTCCTAAATATGGCTGATCATCAGAAACCTTGATTCAGAAGACAAAGGTCTGGGATTTGGAGTTCTTTTTTATAAAGCCACCCAGGCAATTCTGATAACCAGTAGTTAATCAATATTTAGATGGGGAAATGGAGAATCTACTCAAATGAGATGAAACTGGGCAGGAAGGTTTATGTTTTGGGAATGGAAAATGACCAATGTATAAATAAATTTTATAAGACATTTTGAAGCTGAGTGTTTGAAGAGAAAAGTTTAATATTTAAGAGCGAGTATATTATATTAAAATTTAATATCAGGAGTATAATACGTAAAAACCAGGAAGATGTCCTTCAGTTAAGCCTGAATTGAGCTCTTAAAATAGGACCTGATTTTTAGCTTGCATATTTTACAAGATGTACACAAATATCTCCCCCTCGTTGCCCTATTGGATCCCCAATACTTAGCACAGTGTCTGGTAGGCAGTAGGTGCTCAGTAAACATTTAAAGAATAAAGTAATGGGAAAAAGGATTTTAGAAAAGAACACAAATGATTCAAAGGATGAAACAGTCCTTTCTGGAATGATCAAAAAGATTAGGGCTTTGTTAGAATAAATAAAAGAGGGACAAAGGATAATTACATATTTTGAATGTTTATGAGGTTACTGTGAAACATACTTAAGAGATCTTCCTGGGACAAAATGATATTTACAAGGTACATTTAAAGACTATTTTTAAATTGTAGATTCCACCAAACTCTAGAGTGTGTCTCTCTATTAATTCCAAGGACTAGTTCTAATAAACATTTTCAAAGATATTTCTATTCCCAGAGGAAGCTATACCTATAAATTGCTTTAAAACCCAGGTTGTTCCCTGCCTGACATTACTTCTGGGTATAAAAGTAGATTAGCCATCAGTAAAGTAGCAGCTATGATTGCTTAACAGGTGCCTAATGATCTAATACTGTAGTAAATATTATATAAAATGTTAAAACAATGGCTGCTGAAAGTCATTAGTTTATTCACCTCAGTTCCTTCTTGACCAGTTTCTAGTCTCTCTACCCTCTTTTGTCCCGTTTCCTTTGTTCCAGTGCCACGAAATTAGTACCACTAAATGTTTTTTTCTCCAGCCTTATTGATATAATTGACATATAACATTGTGTAAGTTTGAGGTGTATAACATATTGATTTGATACACTTATATATTATAAAATGATTACCACCATAGAGTTAGCTAAACCTGTATCCTGTGACATAATTACCTTTTTTTTGGTGAGAACAATTATGTTAATTTTAATATTTTGAAAGTACATCCTGGCCAGCTTCTCAATTAGCCAAAAGACAGATTTCTTCATAATGTTTTTATTTTATTGTGTTCATTTGTAATTGTCTTAGTCAGTTTGGGCTGCTATAATAATACCATAGACTTGATGTCTTATGAAGAACGGAAACTTATTTCTCACAGTTCTAGAGGCTGGGAATTTTAAGATCAAGGTGCTTGGCAGATTTGTTATCTGGTGAGGGCTCACTTACTGGTTCATAGATGGCTGTCTTCTTGATGTGGCCTTACGTGGTAGAAGGCGCGAAGGAGCTTCCTGAAGCCTCTTTTATAAGGGCAGTAATCCCATCCATGAGGGCTTCAGCCTCCTGACCTAATCACTTCCCAAAGGCTCCACCTCCACATACCATCACACTGGGGATTAGATTTCAACATATGAATTCGGTGGGGGGGGCGGCGGGGAGGCACAAATATTCAGTCTATAGCAGTAATGTTAACTTAACAGTTTTGCCTTTTTCACATTTTACTGCTGATGAGATGTCCCTCCTTAACTTTGAGATGGAAGTTAGTTTTCCAAACACTTTGAGAAGAATTTAACTTGAAGTTGAAATTTTTGAAAATCTTTTTATTTCAGGTTGACTTATCAAAGGATCTCCCTCACTGGAACAAGCTTACGTCAGATGAGAAGTATTTTATCTCTCACATCTTAGCCTTTTTTGCAGCCAGTGATGGAATTGTGAATGAAAATTTGGTAAGATTTTTGTTTTATTTTACTTTTGTTCCCATTCTTCAGTTAAATGATGAGAATAGCAGTAAGATAATTAGACTGAGCCTGAAAAATGATGTCTAAGAAGTGAACTAGATGAAGCTTAACTCTTGAAAGTATTTTTCTGATGAAGTGTCAGAGGAGAGGATACATTTCTGTCATTTGACCAGCAAAATATCATGAAATCAAGCATATTGTACTAATCAAAACTACTTACAATGCATAAATGTGAGTTGGATTTTTACCCTTAGATAGTAAGCCTAATAGAGAACCTACACCTTAATTTTTCTTCTGGAGCTCTGTAGTAGAGTGCTGGGTTCTGGCTCCCCACTTTTAAACTTGCATTATGGCTGGCCAGGAGGCATGCTTTCTTGTTAAAGAGAGTAGAGAGATACAAACTTCCATCATGAACTGGTAGGGGCTTCAATAGACCTACTGTCTACTGTTGGAAAATAAAAATGACTTAAGTTCAATCTTGCAAGGCAAAATAATTATTTTTGGAAGATGTTCTGAAATTTATTTGGCTACATAGACAGTATCTCCACCTAACAGGTCAATTCGTTTAATTGCTTAAGAATACATTGTGCAACTAATTTATTGTAGAGGGTTGATGGATAAACAATACTGTTTAAATAATCTATATGGTCTTTCTGACCTGTTTGTGGCATGACAGGCAATTTTTAAGTGATAATTCTGATGTCCAGATTCTGATTTACAGTGTTTAATGAGAGCCCACAGAATTGGATATATTTGTTTCCCTTATTTTCTTAGGTGGAGCGCTTTAGTCAGGAGGTGCAGGTTCCAGAGGCTCGCTGTTTCTATGGCTTTCAAATTCTCATCGAGAATGTTCACTCAGAGATGTACAGTTTGCTAATAGACACTTACATCAGAGATCCCAAGAAAAGGTATCACCACTGGGATTTTATTTGCAAAGGTTTAGCCTATTGTTTGACTATGTTAAGCACAGAATTTATGCCAAAACTAAATGTTAGGGAAATATTCAAATATGGAAATTTAGGAGTATAATATTTTCTACTGCTTAATAATGTGTTGGGTTAAAAAGAAAACTTGTATAGAACCTGTTAATCTGTGGAGCTCATTTTGTTTAGCAAGTGAATATTCAAATTTAGTCAATTTTGTATCAGACCAGATTCAAACCTCTAATTTGAATTTTATTTTCATTTCTGTATTGTATGGACATGCAAAAATATAGAAAAACTACAGATTTAGTAGCACACGATAGAGTTACAATTATTGTCTCTGATTAACCTACGAAAATTTATTCTGATTAAGAAAAACAAGTGAATAACTTTGCCATTAAGTCTTTTGTTTTTTTTCAGGGAATTTTTATTTAATGCAATTGAAACAATGCCGTATGTTAAGAAGAAAGCAGATTGGGCCTTGCGATGGATAGCAGATAGAAAGTCTACTTTTGGTATGTAGCTTTAATTTATATATGATCAAATTTGCCTCAGGTGATATAACACTAGTTTACGTGGTGTGACTATCCAGTACTAATCAAAGTCACAGAATGGAAAAAGAGTACAATTGTCTCAATATGCACCTTTGGTAGAATCATTATTTCTAATAATTAATTAGAAACCAGTGATAAAATAATCTAAAGCTGTTAGCTATTCTGTTTAATAAGTTGAAAGTTGAAAGGTTAAGGTATCAGTGCGTAATTACAGGTAGATAGGAGTCAGTCACATAGAATCTGACAAGAGTATTATAGCAATCCACAATTTATATCTGCTTTCAGGAATGTTTACTTTGAGGATTTAAAGCAAGTCGAAGTCTTTACATTTTTCAGGGAACAAATATGTAGTTTCTGAAAAACTAAAAATTAGTGTACTCAACTAGGGCAAGAAACAGTTCGCAAAAATAGGCTTATTTTTCACAGATAATAAGTTAAATGCAAACACTCTTCTGGATGAGTTGAGATCCAATAACATGTTTTTTTTTTTGAGGGAGATTGGCCCTGAGCTGACATCTGTTGCCAATCTTCCTCCTTTTTTCTCCCCAAAGCCCCAGTAGACAGTTGTAAGTCATAGTTGTACATCCTTCTAGTTGCTCTGTGTGGGATGCCGCTTCAGCATGGCAGCACCCAGGTCACCCGTAGGTCAGCACCCAGGATCCAAAGCAGCGAACCCCCAGCCACCGAAGCAGAGTGTGTGAACTTAACCTCTATGCCACTGGGCTGGCCCCCTCCAATAACATTTTTTTAGAGAGGTGATTAACATCATATCCTATACATAGTTGCTCAATTAATGTTTATTAAATCTAATAAAATATTCAGATGTTTCATTTGAATAGCTCTAAGTACCTATTTCATTCTTATCAATTTCATAATTGGTGGCTTTTACTTTCTGCTTTTATTCATTATGTGGGGAAGCAGGTCTCAAAATTTTTGGTCTTGGGACTGCTTTGCACTCTAAAAATTATTGAGGACTCCAAAGTGCTTTTATTTGTGTGGGTTATTGATATTACCATATTAGAAATTAAAACCAAGAAACTTTAAAAATATTTATTAATGCACTTTAAAATAATAGTAGTAACCCGTTATATTTTAACATAGATAACATATATTTATGAAAAAACACTATATTTTCCAAAAAAAATTAGAAGAATGGGATAGTTTTACATTTTTGCAAATCTCTTTAATGTCTGACTTAGAAGTCAGCTGGATTATATCTGCTTCTGTATTCAATTTATTGCAGCATGTTATTTTAGTTGAAGTACACAAAGAAAATCCACTTTCATTCAGATATGTTGTTAGAAAAGGGAGGAGTATGCTCCCAAGCTTTTCAGATTGTTGTGGATATGTCACATTATCTCTGGAAAACATTACTGCACACTCATGAGAGAATAGTAGTTAAAAAGATAAATAGTGCCTTAGTATTATTATGAAAATAGTCTTGACCTTACAGACCTCCCGGGTCTGTGGATCTCCAGGGACCCCTAGACGACACATTGAGAACCAGTGATGCAGTGTGAGGTATGGGCAAGCATGTATTATATCAGTGAAGAAACAGATATGTTCGCATTGCCTTCGGTTCATTTTGAGAATGAGAAAAGCAGTGGTTCTCAGTGTGCATAAAAATCAACTGAGAATTTGTAGAAGAACGCTGCAGAATCCTGGTCCTCACCATAGAGTGACTGAGGGGGCACAGGTGGGACTGAGGAATCTGCATTTGAGACTCAGCTGATTCTCTCATAAGTGGTTTGAGAAGCACACTTTGAGAAACATTGACTTGAGAGAAAAAAGAAGAGAAATATCAAGGTATTCAATGTGCACTGAAAATATTAGTGTGGATAGGTACTGATGGAAAATGATGCACACGCTTGCAGAAAGCATGTATCTCATGACACTGCCAAAGAAAGTAACCTGGAAATAGAGAAAATAGAGGAGAGTGCCAGTCAGCATGCAACAACCTCAGGGGCTTCAGTTAAATTCTCCATATTTCTGACTCTCAAGGGACACCCCGTTTAGGGTTCTGATTCAAGATCTCAGAGGAAAGAACATGGTCTACAATGGTGTAGAGGGGAGTGGAATGGGTGGTGGGAGATGGAAAAGTGAAGAGCACATTGGTGGCTTTCCTCTTTGAGAGTGGAGCTAAAAGACAGTAACATGGAAATAATGCGTTGCTTTGCAGCACACCGTACGTCCCATTAACCAGCTGGGGAAGTGCAGTTTTTATGAACTAATCGTGCCACCTGCACCATTGGTAGCTTTAGGTTGACAAAGGCAATTCTTTCATCTGGCTTAGGGCTTTGCCTAGCATTTTTGGTGACTTGGTGACTTCTGCACCGAGTAGAGCCCAGTATAGCAACTGTTCTTTCCTCACATCCAGATTCCTCTATTCCTTTACCTTTGGCTAAAAAGAACCTAAGATTACTCCTTAAAAAAATATCACTAGTTTGTTTGAAAGTTGATGTGTTATAAGGAGACTCAATTCCTGTAGAGCTAAAAATTCCTAATTAAATATCTGCTTAGTTTTTAAAATATCTTTAAAGGACTTTATAACATTAAGTACATAGATTCAACCTTACTATATGTAATGAAATTACATTTCAAACCTCAAAAAGAGTATTAGTTAACAATCTTACTGCATTGCATCATAGAGGTCAGCTGTATCTTAAAAATACATCCTACTTTTCCCTCTCTAAAACAAACCATGAAGCCTTCACATTCATTATAGCTTTTAGAAGAACTGTTTTGGAAGTCTCTTTTTAGTTCACATCTATTCTCTAAAATTTGTAAAATTTACCCCTTATAATCCATTAATTCTCTCCAAAAAAGAATGGCCTTCTGTAACTATTTGTTACAATTTTCATTTTTTAGCATTCATGTGAATGCATAGAATAGTTAAAATAACAATTTTCCTCTTATTTACAATATTTGTACTAAATTATAGTCTAGTTCCCTTACAGGTGAATGTCCATATAACATCACCTTTATGTCAATTAAAAATGTATCAGGGGGCCGCCCGGTGGCGCAGCGGTTTGGTTCGCGCTTGGCAGCCCGGGGTTCGCGAATTCGGATCCCGGGCGCCCGCCGACGAACTGCCTGTCAGCCATGCCGTGGCGGCGTCCCATATAAAGTGGAGGAAGATGAGCACAGATGTTAGCCCAGGGCCAGTCTTCCTCAGCAAAAAGGGGAGGACTGGCAACGGATGTTAGCTCAGGGCTGGTCTTCCCCACAAAAAAAAAAAAAAAAAAAGTATCAGTAATAAACTTTCCATTATCTTATTAGTAGTAACATGAAAAATATAGTAATTTACATATTAACAAAAACAAATCTCCGTCTTAAAAAAATATAACTAACTAGTCTAAAGAGCCATTTTTGTTCAAGAGAGTAAGCAGAACATATTATTATATTTTACTCTCTAGCATATACTACAGTATTCTTCTCTTGATAATTCCTTCTACACAGTATGTACTCAGTAAGTGCTTATTTAATTTCTATTTCTTCTGTTATTTTTTTCAAAGTGAATTTTTAAATTGTGTTTATAAAGATAAAATACTATAAAAGTTTTTCTGATGTTTTGGGCTATTAATAGACAAACATTTGATATAATTAATCTGTCTGATTGGGTTTGTTTAAGATAATCAGGGAAAAGACCAAGGACAAACCAGAGCACTATTTAAAGGCAGCCAGAAATATTTAAACTTAGTTAATTTTCTTTTTGAAATTTATATAATTACTTTTGTTCTGGAAGTTATAAATATTTCTTCAGTTTCTGCATCAAATTTTGGCAATTTCCATGGAATGGATTGTAATGTCTTTTATCATCTAGTGCTTATGTAGTTTCCACTGATTGAGTTCAGGACACATTTATTAAGTCCATTTGTTAAGCTACTGTGTTTGGTACTGGGACAAGTACTGGGGTACAAGCTATGATGTCATCTATGAAAGGGGTCTGTACTTGGTTCAAGCACACAGCTGCGTTTATCTCACAGTCTTATAGACCAAACCTTTCTCCCTAGACAGACAAGTATACGAATACTTCTCCTGAGCATATGCAATCTGGTGACATAAGGGGCTTTCGAATGATCTTCTTTTGGGTGAGACCTATAATCATCCCTAGGGATAGTGTTGAAGACATGATGTCACTATAGACATTTTAGGAGATGGGCTTCTGCAAAGTCCTTGCCCAACAGTGAGTAGTAACCCTTGAAATTAGGCCTTATATGTTTAGCAGAAGGCAATATTTCTGCCTGTGTAATGGAACATTTTATCCAATAGATATATTTATTACCATCGACTGGATTTCTCTCTTTTTTTAAGTTGCAGGTGCATGACAATGTTTTTGACATGTTTACAGCTAATCTGTAAGATACCTTAAGTTTCTAAAAATATAAACCTCAGCAACCTCCCCTCCTCCAACCAAAAAGGGGGAGACATTTGTCATAAAATCTATCTTCTACTTTCCATGCTAGTATACACATACACGTATATGCACATATTGCACTCACACGCATGTACCTGCACTCACAGGTGTGTGTGGTGCAGACAAATCACCTCTTTTTTTGAGTATGGAAAGCTCTCCTTTGTCCAGATACCAAGACCTGTAGGAGTCCAATGTCTGACATTGGATTTGAAGTAGGCGTGCCTTTCTGTTCTGGTAGGTAGAGGTGGTAAATTTCCTCCTCTGAAGACCCTTGCCTATGGCATTAACTTGTTGATTTTGTGTTTTGGCAAAATAGTTGTGGTATTGTTATGAAAAATATGTAAATAATATATTTATATATATGTAAGCTTGAAAATGTCTGCAGTATATGATATTTCAGAAAGTGAAACTATTTTATGTCTCCCAGGGGAAAGGGTGGTGGCCTTTGCTGCTGTAGAAGGAATTTTCTTCTCGGGATCTTTTGCTGCTATATTCTGGCTAAAGAAAAGAGGTCTTATGCCTGGACTCACTTTTTCCAATGAACTCATCAGCAGAGATGAAGTAAGGAATGAAGTATCCTTCTAGTTATATTTGTATTCATATTTGGTGTTCATTTATTTTTCTTTCCCCTGGAAAATGCTTATGGTGACACAACTATCCTGGTAATTAAAAAAAAATAGGAAATCATTTCTTCTTGGCTTTTACGACACTGTGTTTTCCTCCTACCTCTTATTGTTCCTCCTCAGTCTCCTCTGCTCATCCTTAAATATCCTTGTACCTTGGCCTCTCTCCTTCACTGTACATGACCTCCTGGCTGATCTTATTAAATCCTATGGAACCAGCTATCATCTAAATGCTCATAACAACTATAACTTGATCTTTAGCCTAGATGTTTTTTCTTTAACTCCAACGTGTGTATTCAAGTGCCTGTTAGACATTTTTTTCCTGGAGCATTCCAGGAGATATCTCAAACCTAATATTTCAGAAATCAAACTCATCTTTCTCCCCAGATTTGTTCTTCCTTCTGTTTTCCCTATCTTACTGAATGGTGCTGCCTTCTATCCAATCAACCAAATTTGAAATCTGGGAGTTATTTTAGATTGCTTCTTTTCTTTTTCAGCCACATCTCATCAATAACTAAAACTTTTTTTTAAATTGAGCTAACATTGGTTTATAACATTATATCAGTTTCATGTGTACAACATTATAATTTGAGTTCTGTATACATTATAGCATGCTCACCACCAAAATCTAGTTTCCATCCATCACCATAAAATTGATCCCCTTTACCTATTTTACCCTCCCCCCCCCCTTTCCCTCTGGTAACCACCAATCTATTCTTTGTAACTATGTGTTTGTTTTTGTTTTGTTTGTTCATTTATTTTGGTTTTTTGTATATTCCACATATGAGTGAAATCATGTGGTATTTGTCTTTCTCTGCCTTATTTCACTTAGCATAATACCCTCAAGGTCCACCTATGTTGTCGCAAATGGCAAGATTTCATCTTTTTTATGGCTGAGTAGTATTCCATTGCATATATATACCACATCTTCTTTATCCATTCATCCATCAGTGGGTACTTAGGTTGTTTCCATATCTTGGCTATTGTAAATAATGCTGCAGTGAACATGGTGGTGCAGATATCTTTTCAAGTTAGTGTTTTCCTGTTCTTTGGATAAATACCCAGATAAATACTGGATCATATGGTAGTTCTATTCTTAGTTTTTTGAGGAATCTCCATACTGTTTTCCATAGTGGCTGCACCAATTTACAGTCCCACCAACACTGTACAAGGGTTCCCTTTTCTCCATATCCTCTCCAACACTTGTTATTTCTTGTCTGATAATAACCATTCTAACGAGCATGAGATGATATTTCGTTGTGGTTTTGATTTGCATTTCCCTAATAATTAGTGACGTTGAACATCTTTTCAGGCTTCATCCTGATGGCCATCTCTATGTCTTCTTTGGAAAGTGTCTATTCAGATCCTCTGTCTGGTTTTTAATTGGATTGTTTTCTTGTTGTTGAGTTGTATGAGTTCTTTATATATTTTGGATATTAACCCTTTATCAGATGTATGATTTGCAAATATCTTCTCCCATTCAGTAGGTTGTCTTTTCATTTTGTGGATGGTTTCCTTTGCTGTGCAGAAGCTTTTAGTTTGATGTAGTCTCATTTGTTTATTTTTGCTTTTGTTTCCCTTGCCTGAGGAGACATATCCCAAAAGATACTGTGAAGACCAATGTCAAAGAGGTTACTGCCTATGTTTTCTTCTAGGAGTTTTATGGTTTCAGGTCTTACATTCAAGACTTTAATCCATTTTGAGTTAATTTTGGTATATGGTGTAAGATAGTAGTCCAGTTTCATTCTTTTGCATGTGGCTATCCAGTTTTCCCAACCCCATTTATTGAAGAGACTTTCCTTTCTCCATTGTATGTTCTTGGCTCCTTTGTTGTAAATTAGTTATCCATACACATGTAGGTTTATTTCTCGGCTCTCAATTCTGTTCCATTGATCTATGTGTCTGTTTTTCTGCCAATACCATGCTGTTTTGATTACTGTAGCTTTGTAGTATAGTTTGAAATCAGGGAGTGTGATTTCTCCAGCTTTGTACTTTTTTGTGAGGGTTGCTTTAGCTATTTGGGGGTCTTCTGTGGGTCCATAAAATTTTAGGATTTTTTTCTTCTATTTCTGGGAAAAATGTCATTGGGATTTTGATAAGGATTGCGTTGAATCTGTAGATTGCTTTAGGTAATATGGACATTTTAACAATGTTAATTCTTCCAGTCCATGAGCACAGAATATCTTTCCATTTCTTTGTGTCTTCTTGAATTTCTTTCAACAATGTCTTACAGTTTTCAGTGTACAGGTATTTCACCTCCTTGATTACATTTGTTCCTAGGTATTTTATTCTTTTTGTTGTGATTGTAAATGGGATTGTTTTTTAAATTTCTCTTTCTGCTGGTTTGTTACTAGTGTATAGAAACACAACAGATTTGTGTATATTCATTTTGAACCCTGCAACTTTACTGTATTTGTTTATTATTTCTAAAAGTTTTTTGGTGGCATCTTTAGAGCTTTCTAGATGTAAAATCATATTATCCAAAAATAGTGACAGTTTTACTTCTTCCTTTCCAGTTTGGATGTCTTTTATTTCTTTTTCTTGCCTAATTGCTCTGGCTGGGACTTAATACTATGTTGAATAAGAGTGGTGAGAATGGGTGTCCTTGTCTTGTTTCTGATCTTGGAGGGATAGCTTTCAGTTTTTCACTATTGAATATGATATTTGCTGTGGGTTTGTCATATATGGCCTTTATTATGTTGAGGTACATTCCTTCTATACCCATTTTATTGAAAGTTTTTATCATAAATGGATGTTGAATCTTTTCGTATGCTTTTTCTGCATCCATTGAGATGATGATAGGATTTTTATTCTTCATTCTGTTAATGTGGTGTATCATGTTGATTGATTTGTGGATGTTGAACCATCCCTGCATCCCTGAAATAAATCCCACTTGATCATGGTGTATAATTCTTTTAATGTATTGTATTCGGGTTGCTAATATTTTGTTGGTGACTTTTACGTCTATGTTCATCAGAGATATTGGCCTGAAATTTTCTTTTTTTGTGTTGTCCTTGTCTGATTTTGATATCAAGGTAATGTTGGCCTTGTAAAATGAGTTAGGAAGTGTTCCCTCCTTTCAATTTTTGGAAGAGTTTGAGAAGGATAGGTATTAAATCTTCTTTGAATGTTTAGTGGAATTCACCAGTGAAGCTTTCTGGTCTTGGACTTTTGTTTTTTGAAATTACTGATTCAATCTCCTTACCAGTGATCAGTCTATTCAGATTTTTTATTACTTCATGATTCAGTCTTGGAAGGTTGTATGATTCTAAGAGTTCATCTATTTCTTCTAGGTTGTCCAGTTTGTTTGTGTATAGCTATTCATGGTAGTCTCTTATAAGCCTTTGTATTTCTGTGTTATCCATTGTAACTTCTCTTTTGTTTCTGATTTTATTTATTTGAGCCTTCTCTCTTTTTTCCTTAGTGAGTCTAGCTAAAGGTTTGTCAATTTTGTTTATCTTTTCAAAGAACCAACACTTCATTTCATTGATCTTTTCTGTTGTCTTTTTAGTCCCTATTTCATTTATTTCTGCTCAATTTTTATTATTTCCTTCCTTCTACTGACTTTGGGATTGGTTTGTTCTTTTTTTTCTGGTTCCTTTATGTGTAAGTTTAGATTGTTTGAGATTTTTCTTGTTCCTTGAGGTAGGCCTGTACTGCTGTAAACTTACCTCTTAGTACTGCTTTTGCTGCATCTCATAGATTTTGGCATGTCATATTTTCATTTTCATTTGTCTTCAGGTATTTTTTTATTTCTCTATTGACCCAGTAGTTGTTCAATAGCATGTTGTTTAGTCTCTACATATTTGTGATTTTTTTCAGCTTTCCTCTTGTAGTTGATTTCTAGTTTCAAACTGTTGTAGTTGGAAAAGATGCTTGATATTACTTCAGGTTTCCTAAATTTATTGAGACTTGTTTTGTTTTCCAACATATGGTCTATTTTTGACAAAGTTCCATTTGCACTTGAGAAGAATATGCACTCTGCTGCTTTTGGATGGAATGTTCTGTATATATCTATTAAGTCCATCTGGTCTAATGTTTCATTTAAGGCCAATATTTCCTTGTTGACTTTCTGCCTGGATGATCTATCCATTGATGTAATTGGGGTGTTAAAGGTACCTACTATTATTGTGTTGCTGTCAATTTCTCTCTTTGGTCTCTCTTGGTCTGTTAATAATTGCTTTATATATTTTGGTGTTCCTATGTTAGGTGCATATATATTAATAAATGTTATGTCTGCTTGATGGATTCTCCCCTTTATCATTATATAATGTCCATCTTTGTCTCATGTTATCATTTTTGGCTTGAAGTCTATTTTATCTGACATGAATTTGGCTACACATGCTTGCTTTTGGCTGCCATTTGCTTGGAGTGTCATCTTCCTTCCCTTCACTCTGAGTTTGTGTTTGTCTTTAGAGCTGAGATGAGTCTCTGGGAAGCAGCAGATAGTTGGGTCTTGTTTTTTAATCCATCTAACCACTCTGTGTCTTTTGATTGGTGAATTCAATCCATTTTCTTTTAGAGTGATTATCATTATATGAGAACTTAGTGCTGCCATTTTATCTTTTGTTTTCTGGTTGCTCTATATCTCCATTGTTTCTTTTCTCTTGTGTTTCTATCTCCTGTTTTAGTTTGGTAGTTTTCTATGATGTTTTTTCAGTTTCCTCTTTATGTTTTGTGTCTCTGCTCTAGATTTTTCTTTTGTGGTTACCATGAGGTTTGTATAAAATGTCTAATGGATAAAATAGTCCTTTTTCTGCTGATAACATCTTCATTTGCCTATACAGTTTCTGTCCTTTTCCTCTTTCCCTTTTATGTTTTTATGTCACAAATTATTACTTTTTATGTTGTGAGTTTGTTACCAAATTGAAGTAGCTATAGGTATTTTTAATGTTTTTTTTCCCTTTACTCTTTATGCTATAATTATTTAACAATCTATTCTGATGTAGAGTTGCAATTTTCTGAGTCTGTTTGTCTATTTATCACCTTATGCAAAGTTTTGTGTACTTTTGCCTTTTCATTTCATGTAGAAGAGCTCTTTTCAACATTTCTTGTAAGGCAGTTCTAGCGGTGATGAACTTCCTCAGCTTTTGTTTCTCTGGGAAAGCCTTTATTTCTCCTTCATATCTGAAGGGTAACTTTGCTGGAGTAATCTTGGCTGATAGTTTGTCTTTCAATATTTTGAGTATGTCATTCCACTCTCTCCTGGCCTTTAGAGTTTCTGCTGAGAAATCTATTGATATCCTAATGGAGATTCCTTTGTAGATTACTGTCAGTTCTACCCTGGCTGCCTTTGAATTCTTTCTTTATCATTGACTTTTGACAGTTTTAGTATAATGTGTCTTAGAGAAGGTCTTTTTGCATTGAGATAATTAGATGTTGTATTAGCTTCGTGGACTTGTATATTCTGTTCCTTCCCCAGGTTTTGGAAGTTCTCAGCTATTATTTCTTTAAATAAGCTCTCTGCTCCTTTGTCCCTCTCTTCTCCTTCTGGGATACCCATTATCCTTATGTTACCTTTTCTAATGGAGTTGGACAGTTCTTGTAGAATTTCTTCATTTTAAAAAAATCTTAGTTCTCTTTCCTTTTCTACCTGAGTTATTTCAAATTTCTATCTTCAAGCTTGCTCTGTTCCATATGGTCTGCTCTATTTCCAGTGCTTTCTAATGCATTCTTCATCCCATTTATTGAGTTCTTCAGCTCCAGATTTTTCTGTTTGGTTCTTTTTTAGAGTTTCAATCTCTTTGGTAAAGTTTTCCTTCTGTTCATTAATTTTATTCCTGACCTCATTGAACTGCCTCTCTGAGTTTTCTTATAGTTCATTGAGTTTCTTCATGACAGCTATTTTGAATTCTCTGTCAATTAGATCACAATCTTCCAGGACTTTAAGTTTGGTTTCTGGAGAATTGTCATTTTCTTTTTTTGATATTGTGTTACCATGGTTTTTCATGGTGCTTACTGAGTTATTTCATGGTTGCTTGTCTGCTGGTGCATTTGAAGTAGTGAATACTTTTCTTATTTAGGTAAAGCTTTGTTTACTTTGATTCTGACACTGCAACAGGTTTGTAATTAGAGGCCTTTCTTTTGTTTTTCAGTAGGTGGTGCTATAGCACCAGGTTTCTCTTACCTGAGCTGCCTCTGTAATATTTGAGAATCAGCACTCTCCAGCCTCCACTGCCTCTGCTAGAGGTGTCATTGGTGCCCTCCTCATTGCTGCTTGTGCCTCTAGGGTCGCTTGTGCCTTGCTGCTGCTGGTGTTGCTAAGGTTGCTGGTATCACCACTGGGGATACCACAATGGCGGGCACCTCTGCCATCTCTGAGGTTGCCTGGGTCACCGGTGCCACCCTGTTGGTGAGGGTGAGAGAAAAGGGGGAGCTGTGCTCTCAAGTACCTCTGCTCTGTGTGGAGTTGTTGAGTTCTCAGGCACCACTACCACAGGCAGGTGGGCCAGAGTTGTAGGTGCCAATTGTGTGGCTGGAGGGATTGGGGTCACAGGCCCAGCAGCCACTGCTGCCCAGTTCCCTGTGGCTGGGGGCACTTCTGTGGCCAGGAGGCTGGAGTCACGTATGCCACCTCCACTGCTGCTACCAGGTTCCCTGGAGCTGTGGATTCAGCTAGGGGGCTGTGATTGTGGGCACCACCTCTGCTGTTCCCCCGATTCTGCTTCCTCTGTGTGTTCTAGTCTACCCACCTTCAGATGCACAGATGTGTGGGTCTTTGTGGTGTCCTGGTATGTTGGGCAGAGGATCCCTTGTTGAGTTATAGATGTTTTACTAGTTGTGGATTGAAGGGGAGAGACAAAGGGAGTGTTTCATGCTGCCATGATGCTGACATCACTCAATAACTAAACCTTGTCTCTCTCTGCCTGCAATACCCTTTCCATCTTTCCTACCCCCTGTTTTTGGTCTGTTGATTACCTTCTCATGAGTTAAAACTCAAAACTTTCCCAACCCAATTAGGTAAAACTGACCACTCTTTCCTGTCCCTATCTTAGAGTCCATAACATGTACTGTGCTTCTTTTCTCTCTCTTCTGCTAGACTCTAAGCTCCTTGAGTGCAGAAACCTTGTCTTATTTATGTTTTTTTTCTCAATGTTTAGCCCATCACAGCCATTCAGTTCACATTTGACTACACTAATCCTGGCCCCTCAGCTATTTCTGAGTGACGTCAAGTTACTTAACTTCTCTGAGCCTCATTTTCTTCAGTTATAAACCTTAACAGGGTTTTATTAAAATACAATGAAGCAGTATGTGTGAAAGTACTTTGTAAGTGCCATAAAATGCTCTGCATAATTACTTTTTGTTGTTTCATGTCTTTAAATTTCTAATAATTTTTATTATAAATGTTATATATGATTATTATAGAGAATTAAGAGAATAAAATCACTCAATATCAACACACAGAGAACCACTTTTAGTATTTCATTTTATTTCCTTCTAAACAGTTTTCTACATTTAAATCTATGTAGATATATACAAATATCATATTTTTACAATTTGAGATATTTTGCTTTTATCATATTTTTATGAGCTGAGATATTCTTTTTTCACTTAGCAGAATATTATGAGCATTTTTCTACAACATTAAGCATTTTTTGGAAACACTAGTTTTGTTAGATATATAATATTCTAATGAATGAATGTATCACTTATTTGACTATTCTATAACTAGAAATTTAGGTTGTTTCCAGGTTTTTTGTTTATTTATTTTGCTATAATGCAAAATGAATATCTTGGGTATAAGCTTTGTCCCAATTTCATATTATTTTCCTTAGCTAGATTCCCTAGAAGTAGAATTACTAGATTATAAGGTATGAACATTTTAAAGGTCATTCATACTTGTTTGCAGATTTTTTCCTAGAAGTTTTATAGCTATTTGCAGCCCCATTAGCAATCTGTGAATATATCTTTTCTTACCATACCCTCACCAGAATTTGGATTTGTGTGTTAAACATTTGATAGATTTGATAGGGGTAATGGTATCTCATTAATGGTTATTTGCATTTGTTTGATTACTATTTAGATTGAACTTTGTTTTGTTTTGTTTGTTTTTGTGTGTGTGTGTGTGAGGAAGACCAGCCCTGAGCTAACATCCGTTGCTTATCCTCCTCTTTTTTGCTGAGGAAGCTGGCCGTAGGCTAACATCTGTGCCCCTCTTCCTCTACTTTATATGGGACGCCTCCACGGCATGGCTGACAAGCAGTGCGTCGGCAGGCGCCCGGGATCCGAACCCGCGAACCCCGGGCTGTCAAGTGCAAACTAAACCGCCACTGGGCCGGCCCCTGAACATTTTTTTTTTTTTCATAATATTAGTCATTTGTATTTTTTTCTGTATTTACCTATCCTTGTCTTTTGCCTTTGTTTCTGTTGATATATATTCCCAATACACAGTGACTGAGCTCTTTCAATAAGTATTTGTTATATTTATTGCATGAATATAATATAAAATATGAACTTTGTAATATTTATTGCAAATATTTTCCCAGTTTGTCCTTTGTTTTTTAATTTTGTTTGTTCTTATAACGTACAAAACCCTGAAATTTGTGTGATCCATTTTGAGATAAGTTGAATAGTCACATATATTTTCTTTTTTTAAATATATTATTATTTATTTATTTTTGTGAGGAAGACCAGCCCTGAGCTAACATCCGTTGCCAAGCCTCCTTTTTTTTTTTGCTGAGGAAGACTGGCCCTGGGCTAACATCCGTGCCCATCTTCTTCTACTTTATATGGGACGCTGCCACAGCAAGGCTGACAAGTGGTGCGTTGGCTGGCGCCTGGGATCCAAACCCGCTAACCCCAGGCTGCCAAAGCATGAACTAAACCGCTGCTCCACTGGGCTGGCCCCCACATATATTTTCTTCTTGGCTTTTTAACATTTAACTCTCTAATGCAATTGGAATTTGTTTCATATAAGTATAGAATTTAGTATGAATATAGTGTAGTATAGGATAAGTTAGAATTTAACTTAATTTTATTTCACTCACTCTTGGGAAGTTTTTCCAGTTCTCTTTGTTAAGTAATCCATCCTTCTTCACTGACTTGTGATGTCTTCTTTATTATATATTAAGGTCTTAAGTACACTAAAATGTTTCAGGGCTATTTTTTCTTTTTCATTAAACTATCTATCAAATTTCATGCCATAACAAACTTTTAATTATTGTAGTTTTTGATGTTTTGATAATTAGTATGATAAATGTCATAACTTTCCTATTAAAGGTGTTCTTACAAGATTCTGCCTATTTATTCGTCCAGGTTATTTTTTAAATTGAAATATATTTGATGTATAATATTGTGTAAATTTAAGATGTGCAACATGTTAGTTTGATACATCTGTATATTGTGGTATGATTGCCATTGTAGTGATAATTAGCACCTCTATCACATTACATAATTATCCTTTCTTTTTAATAGTGGGAATAATTAAATTCTAGTCTCAGATTAAATTTTTAACTAAAAACAGTCCCATTGAGATTTTGCTTGGAATTGCTTTAAACCTCAAAATTAATTTTATTCACTTATTGATTTAGCAATATGAGTGCCTACCTTTGATTTACTCATCTCTGTAATGGGTAGCTAGCTGTCAGTTCTAATCAACACTTTCTTTAACACCTTTCAGCAATTTATTTGAAATTCAGCCTTTGGTAGTTTGAAGTATCCTGTTGAGTCAAGTCTGGGAAAAATCTTTCACTACTAAATCTTCTAAGATTAGCTATTCAAAGAGATTTTTTCTGATGGTCTCTTCTAGGAATGACAGATTAACTAGGTAGATAATCCTTGGAATACAACCTTTGATTTGAGTCTTAATCTTTCAATTATCTTTGGGTTTTTGTTGATTTATTTTGAAAAACCTAAGCAAACTCTGATTTGTAATCTTTTAAAGTGCACATTTCTTCCTCCCCCTTCCTGCTTGGTGGCTTACAAAATTATTTCTTTTGCTTTGTAGTTTAGAAATGTTAATGGACTCAGCCTTGGTGTCAGTCTCTAACTGTTAATTTTGTTTGGAACTCCATCATCTTTGTATATCTCTGGCCTCTTTCTCTTTTTTGTTTTGACTTTTTGAAATTTCCTTCTGTTGTTTTCAGCTTTATACCATCTGTTGTGTGTTTTGGAATCCTGATTATTGTACATTGAATATCCTTGCTCTGTTCTCCAATTATTTAAGATTCTATACCTTTTCTTGTATTTGCATAACCATTCTCTTCTCAAGATATTTCACAAATTTATTTTCTTCTTTGGTTGAGTTATCTGCAATGTCTTTTCTGCTTTATACATCTTCAAATGATACTCTTAATTCTTCCGTTTCCATTTTCATTGCACTGAATTTGTTTTATCTTGAGTCATTCTTATTTAATATAAATGTTATCTTTTTGAAATCTCTTTGAGTGAGTTTCCCCTTTTCTTTAAATACTTATTATTATTTTCAATCATTTCTTAATTTTTTTAGACATGAAAAATGAATGAATTTTCATTTCAGTTCTTTGTTTTTCTTTCTAAAATGCTTTTGGTTGCAGATTTTTTGTTGTTAATTACTCTTTCATGTTGATGAACTAGGATTTGCTGGCACAGAAAAATTTTCATTATAGGTTATTATAGTTGGCATTTTAATGAGATTTGAAGAAAGGAAGTTCCTGGCCCTATTAATCCCTCTTCTGTCTTTCAGAAGTTCCATGTTGCATTCCTAGAACCTACTTTATATAATGCCTGACACATCACTGTGTGAAAATAGCTGATTGAATGTTCTTTGACAGTGGTATTTTTCTTCCACTTTAGGGGCTTCACTGTGACTTTGCTTGCCTGATGTTTCAATACTTAGTAAATAAGCCTTCAGAAGAAAGGGTCAGGGAGATCATTGTTAATGCTGTTGAAATTGAGCAGGTAAGCAGGGAAGTTCACATGATTAGCACATCTCTTTCTCTGATGTTTGTACATTTTATTAGGTTGACTCATATGAAATTGCCATTTTGTAGGTCAAAACAAATATCAGTAATTTTATATGGTGTATTGTGATTATTACATCAGTTTATAATTTGGTTTTGTAAGTAAGTATTATATATTAAGGCTTTATGTATAAGGTTTTATATATAATTAAGGTTTTAATGTATACTAAAATCTCTTTCAGGACTATTTTTTCTGTCTCATTGATCTGTCAGATTTCATGTCATAACAAACTATTTTAATTATTTTAGCTTTATATTTTTAGATTTTTAGCTACTGGAGGGCAGCAATAGTTTCTTGTTTGTTTTGTATTCTCAAAAGCCTAAAAGGGTATCTAGCTTGAAGCATGCACCAAATGTTTATAGAATGAATAAATAAATGAATTAGTGAATAGTAAACTTAATTTATAGCATGTAAAGATCTCTGACTAGAAAGATCTGGATGCTCCACTTAGAATATGTTTTTATCATTTGAAAGAACTGCAGTCATGTGTCACTTAATGACAGGGATATGTTCTGAGAAATGTGTCATTAGGGATTTTGTCATTGTGCGAGCATCATAGAGTGCACTTACACAAACCTAGATGGTGGAGCCTACTACACACCTAGGCTATACGATACTAATCTTATGGGACCACCGTCATATATGTAGTCTGCCGTTGACCAAAATGTCATTATGCGTCGCATGACTGTAGTTTAAAAGTAAAATAAATTTTTTTAACTTTTTTTTTTTTAATACTGCATGGTTTAACAGCCATTGTTCTCATATTGGGAGGGGAGAAGGCATAAAATGCATTTTGGTATCTTTACTCATTTTGAGAACTAAATCCAAATGGTTAACATGTTTTTATTTTTCCTCTGTTAACACTTAACCACTGTCTTTCCATATAGTTGGAGTTCAGTTTATCTCCCAACGCTCAGATTCATTTCTATTTCTTCCTCATTTTCTTTATTAATTGAGTTTTTTTCTTTTTCCTAATTCTCTTCCATAGTCATGTTCCCCACAATGATTATCTTTGGTGAATCTTTTTGTAGATATTTCAGAACAAAGTATCTTTTTTTTTCTATTGAAAAAGCATATGAATTCAGGTCCTACATGTGCTCCTTTTTTAAATACCAGTAATTTGATAGTTTCAATTTATTTTGGCTATTTGAGAATGTGAAATAATGTGCATAGTAATACTCCCAAATGTTTTTAAACAAATGGACATTGCCACGTTGAAAGAATTTATCCTAGTGTACTTTCCTTGAGCAAGATCAGTGACTTAGAAGATTAATAAAACTAAAACCCCCTTTTTATTTGGAAAATACATACTTATTTATTGTTTTGTCTTTGTACTTTATTCTGTTTTTCTTTATATCTCAGGAGTTTTTAACAGAAGCCTTGCCAGTTGGCCTCATTGGAATGAATTGTGTTTTGATGAAACAGTATATTGAGTTTGTAGCTGACAGATTACTTGTGGAACTTGGATTCTCAAAGGTAAAGTGTTTAAAAATATATTACTACTGGCTAAAATGTTATAGTTAAGGCCACTAAAATATTATATGTCATTGAAACCATTTGTAACATACTAGGCTACTTTTAAAATGTCCATGACAGAGCCTTGTTTTGCATGAACAAATTGGTTTGCAAAATCCTTTGAAACTTAAAATGAAATTCATAACAGAAGTAGGAGGCTGATAATTTTAGAACTAATAAGCTCAATAAATTACTTTGTAATAATTGCAGATATTTATTTAATAGGATTATCTTTAAGTAATTGGATTTAATATGCATATATATGTTTACCCTCATATAAATCCCTATGTGTCAGGGCTGGCCCAGTGGCGTAATGGTTAAGTTTGTGCGCTCCACTTCAGTGGCCTGGGGTTCGTAGGTTCAGATCCCAGGTGCAGACCTACGCACCACTCATCAAGCCATGCTGTGGCATCATCTCATACACAAAATAAAGGGAGATGGGGCAGAGATATTAGCAGGGCCAATCTTCCTTACCAGACAAAAGAAAATCCCTATGTGTCTATGTTGTAATTTTTGGGTTAATACTTTTAAATAGGAAATAGTTATTAGGAAGACATTAACTGTCATAATTTGACTCTTTGAACTCAGTTGTCTTTAAATTATTTCTGTCATTTTGTTTATCAGAGATAATATATCTGAATTTCATAAAGATGTGTGCTTTTCACATGACTTAACAAATGGAGGCTGCAGCCAGACTACCTGGGTTTGAATCCTGGTTCCACCACTTTCTAGTTCTGTGACCGTAGGCAAGTTACTTAACCTCTATCTCAATTTCCTCATCCCTAAGATGAAGATAGTAATAATAATACTTGCCATAAATGCTTATTGATGAACTGGTATACTTAAAGCACTTAAAATAGTGTCAGACATATAGTAAATGCACACCAAGTGGTTGTGTTGTCTTCAACATAAGTGGACATTCACAGAATTTTATTATGTACTATACCATGGTAATTAGAAATTATAGATTTTGATTTCTTAGTATGGAAATGTAAATTTAAATTGTATTTAATGAGAAGCCTTATGAAATCCATGATGCTGGGGTAATCATTATCTTTCTTGGTAATGCATTTATATTCTGATAACCACAGAAATACTGTAATGAAAGAGTCAGGTGGGGCAAAGGTTTCTTGTAAGATAAACTGTTTATATTTTATTCTTTTAGTTGCAAGATCCTCTCTATTTTTACTGATAATTAATGAGAGAAATCAAGATTATAATAGTATTAATATGATCTCCTAAGTTTATAAACTGTGTATTAAAAAAAAATTGTATTTGTTCCTCAGTTATACCAATATGTTTGTGGTGGGAATATTAATTTGCTTACTTATACCTTGAAGTGAACTCACTATCCTTTCGCCTACCACCATATCCTCACACCCACACATCCATGTTCCCCTGCTTATTGGAAAATTTTGAACCCCTGGTTCTAGTTTTCCCTTTGGGAACTTACTAACTGTAAGTATATAAAACATGCCTCCTACAGAAGAAAATCTAAACACAGTATAAAACATCATTTCTCCACAGTTCTTCAAAATATCTCAATAAATTCTAAAAAGCAGAAATTATACAGACCTCTTAGATTTTAAATTTTAAATGAACAATAAAAGATTGCCAAAAGCTTCCATTACTTAGAAATTGAAAAGATACCCTTTAAAATGAGATCGAAAATGAAAATACAAACTAATAGAAAATATAAACTAAATGACAATAAGATTACTTTATATTAAAGCTTATAGAATGCAGCCAAACAGATCCTCAGAGGAATATTTATAGCCTTGAATGTGTATATTAGAGACAATTTAAAATACATGAACTAAACTTTGAACTTAAGGAGCTAGAAAAAGAACTATTCTTATAACTTTACTTTTTGGTAAAATAAGAAATTATTTAAATTAAGAAATGGTTGTCATTCATACAGAATTCTAAATAGGAACTACATTAATGCTGTTTTCAAATTTAGTTTAGGATTAGTCCATAAATATTGAGTACTTCTATGTGTCAAAAACAAGGCACTTAATTTAGCTTGGTCTTAGTTACTATGTCCATGCTATGAATGATTTGGATCAGACTTTTTGGAAGGTCCCCAGTTTTAAAATCCACTGAATCTATGACTATTGGTCCAGTGCTCTTTCCACTGTATCCTACTGTGTGTGATAGCTCTAATTTTCACTCCCTCTTAAACACACTGTTTCTGACAGGCAATTTCACAGAATTCCAGAGCTCAACCACAAATAGCATTTGAGCTTTTATTAAAAACTATATATTTGTTTATGATATAAATCATATGATTTATATGATATAAATCACAGATGATGCAATTCACCTATTAATAAATGTCCAATTCAGTGGTTTTTAGTATGTTCACAGAGTTGTACAACTATAACAACAATCTGTTTTAGAACATGTTTATAACCCCACAAACTCTGTACCCATTAGTAATCAGTCACTTCCCTTTCTTTCCCCCACCCCGACTTTAGCCCTAGGTACCACTAATCTAATTTCTGTCTCTTTAGATTTGCCTATTCTGTATATCCCTTTTCATATAAATATAATCATATAATATAGGCTCTTTTGTGGCTGGATTCTTTCCTTAGTATAATATTTTCAAGGTTCATTCATGTTGTAGCATGTATCAGTACTTTATTCCTTTTTATGGCCAGATAATGTTTCATTGTATGGGTATACCAAATTTTATTTATCCATTTATTGGTTGATGACATTTGGGTTGTTTCTACTTTTTGGCTATTATGAATAATGCTGCTATGAACATTCATGTGTAAGTTTTGTGTGAACATATGTTTTCATTTCTCTTGGATATATAACTAGAAGTGAAATTACTGGATCATATAGTAAGTCTATTTTTAATCATTAGAGGAACTGCCAGACTATTTTCCCAAGCAACTGCACCATTTTACATTAACACCAGCAGTGTATGAGGGTTCTGATTTCTCCACATCCTCCCCCATACTTGTCTGTCTTTTTTATTACAGGTATCCTAGTGGGTGTGAAATGGTATCTCATTGTGGTCTTGGTTTGCATTTCCCTAGTGGATAATGATTTTAAGCATCTTTTCATGTGCTTATTGGCCTTGTGTCTTTAAAGAAATCTCTATTTGTCTATTCAGATTCTTTGCCCATTTTTAATTGGATTATTTGAATATATTCTTATCTATGGTGTCATAATTCCTGCTGTAATACTCCTAAATTCAAAAATCCTCTTTTATTGCCCATCATGAATCATTGAAATGCCTCACAGTTTCCATCAAGCTGTATCTGCAAGTCTACTTCTTAAATTCAGAAGCAGTAAAAAAGCTTCTTGTTGACATATGTCCCACTTTTTGTTTGAGACATCTATGGATAGCACTTGTTTTGTATGGAGTCACTATGGATGGCGTTTATTCTATCTTTCCTCATCATGGTCCCTTAACATCAATTTGTTGATTATCTATTCTCTTATGAACTAAGAATCATATTTAGGTCCACAGTACAGTTTTGCTAATTTGCTATTTTGTAGTATCATGTACCTGTGACTATCTAAGGGTAATACTTGTGAAAATGCCTGTGATATCTATAGTGTGTTGGATCTCTCAAGCTGTGAAAACACTTTAGTTTGGTTGGTATTAAATCTCTCATTTCCTGAAATAATCTTTTTTTTTTTTTTTCTTTCTACCTCTTAGAATATCAGAGATGCTAGTATAGTTTCTTGAGGAAGTTAGTAGGTGATCACAGTCATCTTAAAATTTATCTGCCTTGGGTGTCTCCAGGCCCTTCGGGAAAAGTGTGATCCTGTTGGTGACTAGCCAGGTGTTGGGAGACCTGATCCCTGTCTTAATTATTTGTTGCTCTTCTTGTGGGACATAATCTGACTTCTTCAGAATGTCTAATAACACTTCTTTTCTTTTCAGGTGTTTCAGGCAGAAAATCCCTTTGATTTTATGGAAAACATTTCTTTGGAAGGGAAAACAAATTTCTTTGAGAAACGAGTTTCAGAGTATCAGCGTTTTGCAGTTATGGCGGAAACCACAGATCATGTCTTTACCTTGGATGCAGATTTTTAAAACCCTCCTCATATCTAAACCTGTCATTGGTAAATAGCGGTCTATTTTTCTCTGCTTTTTGAAAAAAACTTAAGTGTCTCCTTTAGGGAGTAGGAGTTTGCTCAAAAGGAATCCAAAACCAAATTGCAATCAAGTTGAATTTATATAAATACACTCTGATTTTCCTGTCTAACAACTAGAGTGTGACCTAAATGCTTTTGTTTTGTCACTAAAATATAAGATGGCATTATGTCGTGGTTAAGAGCATGAGGTGAGGGGTCAGATAGGAGTTTGAGATGCTGTCCTTACTGCTTGGTATGACCCTTGGCAAATCAGTTAATCTCTCTAAACCTCAGTGTACTTATGTTTAAAATGCGTGTAACAGTAGGTCCTAAATTCATAGAGTGGATACAAGGATTAAGGCACAAAATAAGTGCTTGGCTAATACTACCACCACCATCACCACCACTACTGTGACTACTTATTATTATTATTATTGTTTTAATTACAGTGATGTGATACGATGCTCCCATCTCCTCAAAGTAATTTGGATTCTAGGTCCTAAGATCTAGGATTAGATCTATGTATTTTTAATGTTGAGGAAGAATATAAAGATTTCCTTAAAAAGATTATAATTCTCGTTAACTTGAGAATAACTTCTTAGAATTCCTTGGTATGTAGTAAAGGAAATTTAGTTCTTAGCTGCTTTGGATGGGATACTTACGGAGTGGAATCCAGGAGGTTATCATGGTAGTTGATCTTGTAAGCAGAAGGATTCTGCTCCTTTAGAAATTATAAGAGTAACTATCGTCAGATGTAGCCCTGGAATGTTTAAAACCAGGGTGAATTAGCTACAAAAGCATTTCCCAAAGAGTATTCCAAGAGCTATCAGCCCCTCTAGATATTTATGGGGAAAAAAACGGGA
Organism: Tapirus indicus; assembly: GCA_031878705.1. Taxonomy (NCBI): domain Eukaryota; kingdom Metazoa; phylum Chordata; class Mammalia; order Perissodactyla; family Tapiridae; genus Tapirus; species Tapirus indicus. The sequence goes on from CM062935.1 coordinate 35,805,679, forward strand.
TTCTGTGGTCAACTGAGTTTGGGAAATGCTGTCCACTCCATTCCTCTTCGAATGTACAGTCAGTACATCAGAGACTGAGATGTTCTGCAGAATGTAAACTTAATTCCCCTTGCAGAGTCCATACTTACTTAGCACAGATCTGGTTTTCACCTGTCAACATCTCACCTAACTAGTGCTTCTCAGAACATCGTTTGGAAAAAGCTGGCCTAGCACCATTTTATACATAGAAGAAGGGCTGTGGACTAAGCCAGTGAGAACCTGGTTGGGATTATTGAACCATTTCAAATTTGGGCCAAGCTGTGTAATGTACTTGTGATTGACCTCAGCTGTTTTTCTTTAATATTCTTAAAACTCTTTTATGCCATTATGAGAAATATAGTCCTTTTCATGGAACTGTGCGTGCTGCACGGCAGCAGACGGTGAGGGAGATGGCGGTCTCTGTGGAGGAGGTTGAGGAAAAGCCAGGAGCTGAGGTCTCTGAGAAGTCTGCCGCTCTGTATCGTTAGGAAGTTTCAACAGGCAGCCTGAGCTCCAGCACGCGGTGGGGTCCCCACTCACAACAAACTACTTTATAAAATTCTGGAAGCTAAAAATTAGAAATTTTCTCTTTGCATAAATTTTTGCTCCATTCATGCCACGACTATCTAATTGATTAAAACTGGGAGTTCTCAAGTGAATGCAAAAGGAACAGGCCATAACTTTATTTTTTAGAGAGAATTTCAGAAACCTGAGATATTTTGGCCTATGATAATACCATTTATTTGTTCAGTGCTTCATAGTTTGCCAAATGTTTTTACATTACCTCATTTGATCTCCCAATCACCTTATGAGTTTGACAGAGCAGCTGGTATTGGAATTTTACTGGTGGAGAGAATGAGGCTCAGAGAAAGTAAATGACTTGGCCAAGATCTGCTCATAGTCACCACAACGTAGCTTTTTTTCTTAGAGGTTATCATATTTCTTGCGTTTAGTCCTTTGCCATCCATCTTTATTTGATTTTGCCTGTTTCTCCATTAAAGTATCAGATACTTTAATTAAGATATATGGTATCTTATCATATACCTTAATTAAAGTATCAAAAACATTTCAACTATATTCAGGTAATATGTTCTAAGATATTTATATACTTCCATACAAAAACTTAAGATTAAAATTGATAATATCTGTAATGACATCAGAATGAAAGAAAAACAGTTTTATAGTCCATATTTCCTTTGTTTTTGAATTCAAATTTTCCTTATAGGTAATGACAGGTGCCTTAATATGAAGCTTCTTTATAGTAGCAATAAACCTAACTGTATTGAGATGAAGTTTTAATATCAAAATACCTGATTTTTAATACACTGGTTTATTCTATTCGATGTTCTGTACCCTTTTCCAGGCCTCTAGGTTGCATATTTATTTATTATGTTCAGTATTTTGGTTCTTAGTTCTTAAGGAATCAAAAACTTGTAGAATCTCTTTTTAATATTGTCTCACAGGTGAAGAAAAAAGTTCAGAGTATGTTTACAACTTTCTTTTTTTAACAGCGTATGTATTTAAATCATTGCTATAGTAAAGTTAAGTTCATTCTTCAGGAATCTAAAAACTCGTAGTGCTATGATAGATTGCATTTATTAAAAATGTTTCATTGTAGTATGTAGAATCATGGCTTGGAAGGACTTGGGAAGACAGTTTGACCTAGTGCTTTCAGCCGGGCTGTTTTGCTATCCAATTATATACAACAACAAACAATTATTCTTACAACATAAGCTCATCAAAGCTTATTCGATTTGATATATGAAATTTTTGCAGTTGTCTTCTTCTGGAACATCCAAATTTTTCTGCCTCTTTGGCCGTTTTATTTTTCATTTGTTCATGAAAAAAATGATTGAGAAAACATAGCAACTTGCATATTTAAAAAATAAATTATTTAATAATCAGAATTTTACATTTCACATTTAAATATGCTAACATCACTGTAATAGAATTCCCAAATTGCATTTGTACAGGTTAAGCTAAGGGCTAAATGTCACTAACTGATTTTCAGCGATAAAGAAAGCTGCTAATGGGCTGCAGGAAAGCCAGTTTAGTCCTATAATCAGGTATTATGTTTTTGAACTGAGTTGAGTGAATTGGTAGGCAGCTCAGGAAATCTTCCCCAGCAGAATCTGCATGAGTGGCACAGAAGTGAAATCTGTATATCTTTGTTTTAAATGGTTTGCTCCTTTTTAGACAGCTACAGGTTTGAAGGAAAATCTGATATTCCTGAGGTGTTAGGAAGAAGTCTTCAAATTTGGGGCTTAATTCTGTTAAAGAAAATATCTGTGAAAATGGAAGGCTGGAGAATGATTTTTTTTTTTTTGTACAGATGAAAATGTAGCAATTCAGTCTTTTTCTAAGTTCACAATATCCTTAACTTATGCATTTGACTCTGTTTTACAAGTATGTTTTGATTTTTCCAAATGTCTGGACATTTAGCAAGTTATTTGATATCTACTGTGTACATAGAGAGCTTTACTAGGTGTGGTGTACTTAAATATTTTTTGCTAAAATACGTTATGGTCAATTAAGCCAACCCTGCATATATAGAATTTGGGCTTTTTCCCCCAAAGAAATGAGTTGTTTTGTTACTTTTTTGGTTTAATGTGTTGAAATAAACTGTATTGTAGCTACATCATTTTGTGTATGTCTTTTTTGGGTAAGAATGTTTCTTTGTAAGTGCAGGGGCTGCCCTAATCAAGGAATGTATATGTTTTCTATTTGTGTATACAGACAAATACATGTTGGTATTACTTTGTTCAACTATTCCCCACGCTCACTGTTCTTTGACCTAAGCAGGAACACCCCCCCCCCCAGTTGTCTCACTCATCTACTTTCTCCCAATCCATGAGCCTTTCTTCCTGTCTCTTTGTATCCAGCTGTGAGTCTACAATCCATCACATTACTAGTAGTATCATTCTTTATCAATACCTTGAACTCTGTTCTTCTGCATTTCTACCTTACATAGAAAAGTCAAGGAAATTCCTCTACCCTGTTTGTGAATGCAGCAATCCAATTTTTCCCATATTTGCTACCCCAGCAGCCAAATGCTGCTCAAGTCATACAAGACAAGTTGAATCTACTATAAATTCACGATTCCCTGTTGTCTTAGTCCATTTGGGCTGCTATAAAAAACTGCCATAGACTGGGTGGCTTAAACAAGACATTTATTTCTCATAGTTCTGGAGGCTGGGAAGTCCCAGATCAAGGTGCTGACAGATTTGGAGTCCAGTCAGGCTTGCTTTCTGGTTCATAGACAGCTGTCTACTCGCTGTGTCCTCACATGGAGGAAGGGCAAGGGAGCTCTCTGGGGTCTCTTTTATAAGGTAAGGGCACTAATTCCACTCATGAGGGCAGAGTCACCTCCCAAAGGTCCCCCCTCCAAATACCATCACATTGGGAATTAGATTTCAGCATGAATTTTGGTGGGACACAAACATTTTATAGCACCTACCTCAGCGCTGTCTGACAATCCAAATACAATTTCCCGATAAACTTGTTCTCCATTCTCCCCAATTCCTTTTTCACGGTCTTCACTCTCTGCTCCTACTCTCACTTCCCAAAGAGGTGCCTTTATCATCTGCTTTTTCTTTGTGGACTCTGGGCACACAAGAGATCTTCTCAGAGTCAGCAGAAAAATTTGACAATATAGGAGCCCTCAATCTAGAAGCTAAGAAGTTGGCAGTAGAATTCAAGATACAAATTTCTATGCATGATTTCTTTTCTGTGGAGTTGTTACAATCAGAGAGTGATTAAGGAGAATATCTGTTTTGCCCTTGCTTCTGGGAATAACAGCCATTTAATTCTGGGAGCTGCTGCTCCCACTCCCACCACGTGCTTCTTGCAGGGCTGCCAGTACTGGTACATACTCCGTCTGTCTGGGTGCAGGGTTAGGCATGTGGTCCAGGCGGGCCAGGTTCTTAACTCAGGTTTTTCTAATTGAAGCTAAAGGAGGAGGATCACTTTTATTCTAATGACAAAGTTAGAGAAAGAGTCCGTTGTTGACTCCCCTGAGGCCCAACTGTATCCTGATTCTTTGCAGCCTTTCATATAAATAAATGCCTACTTTTTGCCTAAGGTAGTTCAAGTTAAGTTTCTTTATTTGCAACCAAAAGGACCCTAATTAAAACAGAAATTGATTCCTGGAAACACATGATTGTAAAGAACCAGGGTGTTCACGTGTGTGTCAATCAAGGAGCTGACAGCCCAGAGTTTGCAACTTGGGTGGCCCCTGAGAGCCAGGGGTTTAAGTCTTCAGTGAAACAGAAGTACTGTCTGGAGGACAAGGTGACGAGTAGGAGAGGGAGGTATAGCTGAGTTGCAAGTCTCTGAAGAGCAGGGTTGTTGCACAGGAATGTGGTGTCCATGGTCTGCGTGGTCATCCTGCGTGGTCGTCCTGAAAAACAGCTATCCTTGTTTTACATGAACTTTCTAGGTGACTTGTGCATCTGGGCTTTCTGCACCCTGTGCCAACTCACAACCACATCTGCTTTCTGTTCATTTCTCCATGTTAGCATGTTTACACATCGTGGGAAACAAGAACCTCCTCCAGTTTGTCTGAGTAATGGTCAAGGAGTGTGTTCTTGATATTCCCTCATCATTAATGATAGTGTCCAAGTTCTGAGAGTAAAAATGTGTGCCTCACTGTATGTTGAAAATTTAATTCCTAGTAAAATAATCAACATTTGTATATACTTTAGAGTTTATAAGGTGATTTTGCAATCATGTCATTCCAATCATTTCATTGGTTCACTAATTTTATGAGAAATTGCTATGTCATAATATTATTGATAGGGGACCTGAGGCTCAGACGGGTTAAGTTACTTGCCCAAGGCTACACAACTAGTAAACATTGGAGGCAAGACTCCAACCCAGATGTCATGGCTTTAAATCCTATCATCTTTTCACTGAATGCATCCAGATTTCTATTCCTACTGCTGGTGGTGTTCAAGACTTTTGGCAGGATATGATTCCCTTGACCTACACTCTCTCCCTAACACACTCCATTGGCAGGTGCCAGTTTAGAGCTCCATTTGTCCATCTTGAGGTCCTGCCCCACGGCTTGCTGGGAATTGTGTTTGAGCTTCACTTCATGGAGGGGGTGGAGAGGGCTTATCTGCTGGGGCCTGGCTGGAGTAGCAATAATGTTTGAAGACATCAGAACTGCCAGTGCAATTGATGCTTGTTTGCTAATCGTATTTGGGAAATCTTCAAAAATACTTCCTTAAGTAAAAAGTAATTTAATTTTAAAGTATTAAAGTAATAGCACAGGTGGAACTCAGAATGGCATATCCTGACAGGTGGCATATGACAAATTTTGGAAACCTTAGCCCACATCTCTGCTGTCTCCAATGTTAAGAGTTGCCCAGGTTGGAGCATCTCAAGAAGTCCTGTCCAGAACTCAGGGTTATAAAGTGGTGCCAAATAAAGATATGCTTGCTTCAGTTTGTGTAAATTCCAGACCATAAAGCAGCGTCTGCCTCTGATTCCTGCCATCTGTTGGTTTGGGTCTCGTGGTTTGGAACCTCACATCTCAGAGGACTTGCACTGTCCTTCGCACAGTTCTCTGAGGGTCTAACCCACTGAAGGCGACATCCAGATGCAATCAGCCTTTACATCTCTGAGAAAATAGATGAGCAAAAGTCTCTCCCAAGCGTGTCTCCTGTGTGTGATACAATTCATTGTCTACTCATCTCCAGGGACTCAGCTTTGTCAATGGGCCACAGGAGTTTGATGCAGAAAGTTTTTTCCCCTTCCAGATTTTTCCCCTGTTCCTGCCTTCTTTGCTGGCTGGTCCCTACTTGTCCTCTGGGAAAGTCTCTTTCTCCATGTGCTCATAGCTCTCTCGACTCTATATCTGGCACATGTGTATTAAGATGGTAACTGAGCCACTTTCAGGTGAGGACAGTGCTCTTTACATTTGTATTGTCCATGTGACACGTAGTAGTTGCTCAATAAGTATTTCCTCACTGAATGAAGGAATGACAGTCATAATTAGTCGAACCATGAAGCCTTGTGTCATGTAATCAAAATAAGCTGGTAGCTAGAAACTGTCATTTGCAGAGCACAGGTGACCCACATGCTTTACCTGTGTCCTCTCATTTAACCCTGTTGGGAAGGTAGTGTTTCCTCCTTCTCTCCACAAATATTTATTGAGTGTATCCTATGTGCCAGACACTGTGCTAGGTGCTGGAGATCTAATGATGAAAAGACAGACGTGATGTCTGCCTCATGGAGCATAGTGGGGTAGACGCATAATAAACAAGCAAAGTCAAGAAAATGTTATGTTCTCCATTTTTGAGATGACGTTCAGAGAGGGCCTACTCCTTGTCTGTTCCTTGCTTAAAGTAGCACAGACAGAGCCAGAATTCTGTCCCAGTCCTGCTTGATACCAAAGTTCATGCTTTCCGCAGAAGGCTCTGGTCAAGATATCGCTGCAGCTCTGATGGGCACAGAGTTCCAGGCCCCAGGGGTAGTGGGTCCCAACCCACCTCAAAGGGCTGCACGGCCAGGGGTGGCGGTGGTGAGAGCCAGCAGCTGCAGGTGTAGCTTAGGTTCCGGGGCAGAAGCCAGTGGAGGTGAGGGTCAGACACTGCTGCCCTCTGCTAGCAGCTGGCAGGCAGCCCTGTTGCGATCAGGGGGGATTTGGTGGGCACGGCTGATGGGAGAATTTAGCAAAGCTAATTCCATCTAATTCTCCAAAAGGGGAGAAGAGCTGCAGCATCTTGCCAGCTGCTACCAATGTAGAGCTAAGTCAGCAGTCCCAAGTGTCCCACGTGGAGCTAGAAAGACAAAGGAGGCTGCTGTGGGCTGCTGCCTTCCCTGGGGCGGGGTGAAGCAGAAGAGGCTGGGGTAGGAGGTGAAGGGAGACACTGTTCCAAGTCCCTTCCTGCATTAGACAGGCCAGAACCGTGACTGGCTGCTCCATTGGCCCCCCCATTCTCCATCTCTCCGGCCTTTGCCTTCCTGCAGGTGGTACCTGCTCTGGAAGATCATGGAAATGTTTGCTGGACGTCTCATTTCCTGACTTCCTCATGGTGGAGCCCTCGAGCTGCCGGTTTCTCAGCTCAGCGGCTGCTCCTTCACTGCAGGAACTCAGGAGGTAGATTTTAAAGAAGGAAGAGTCCGTTTCCAGATGAACTTAGGCTGCTTGGCAGGAGTGAGGCGAGGCCTCCAAACACGTAGAAGAAATTCATGCTCAGCACTGGTCCTTTAGCAAGGACAAACTCCCAGCAGGAGCCCTGGGGAAATTGCACCCCAGGCTGGCTATATAGAAAGGAAAGTCTAGGGACAGTGCCACAAGGAGAGACTGCGTTTCTGTACCAGCCGAAAGAGGAAAAGCCTAAATAAATGGATGCTGAGTGGTTATGAAACTGACAAAACCACACACCCTTGTGAGGTACCAGGAAGCCCAGACTAGTCACCTGTGACTTTAGTATTTGCTTATTCATCATTTAGGAGGAGGGAATGGTGAAGACAGCAGGGTCAGAAATGGCAGAAGGATGGCACTTACCCTGTGACCCATTCTGGGAGGATCTGGGGATGGAGGGAAACATATTAACTCTTGTCTGTTGTGCCAGAATGGGTCACGTGAGTTCCTCTGGCCAGGACACCTGAAGCTCCTGTCTGCCTCAGTCTGAGGAGAGTGATACCTGTGGTCAGGACCGGATGGAGGTATCTTCACAGTTCAGGTCTGGGGGGCAGGTCTCCTGGGAGCTAGGGGTCATTAAATGATGCCCTATCCTTTGAAACCTAAATCTGCCTTGACCCAGTTAACTCACTTGCAACCCATAGAAAGTACCTCAAAACATGGGACACTGCTATCGTGAGGTGTGGAAGAGCACAGGCTTTAGTCAGACTTCTTGGGGTCACATCCCACCTCTACCATTTACTGTCTGGATGACTTTAGCAAGTTATTATCTGTGACACTGGGAAGAACAACAGTGTGAACTTAATTGTGTTGTATAAATATGCAGAACATTTAAAATAGCACCCAGCACATAGTAAGCACTCAATAATTGGAGCTGTTATCTCAAAGCTTCATCTAGCACTAAAATTCCAACTCTATGCCTGGAACATTCCCTTTGGCTTAGAGAGACCTTAAAGCCAGTAGCTCCTCTCAGCCTGACCTTTGGGCTTCTTGCTATGTCACCTTTAACAATTTCACCATTGCATAGGTTTCATCTTCCTCTTATAGACTGGTTGTTCAAATTTTTAGCATAAATTTCTAAATGATCTTAGTATCTAGCATTTTAGTTGGCTGGGAAATATATTCTTGTGTGTCCTGAACAAAGAAAATAGCTTTACTCTGCCTACACCATGAGGAGCAAGTAAGACTCAGTTCACCTTAATGGTCTGGAAAGGTCTAACATCCTCTGTTGCTGTTATCATGAACATTCCCTTTTAAAGCTAATGAACAAATCACAAGTCCTAATAATAGCCCAGGCAGAACAAGGGTGAAGATGACCCGGAAAAAGTATCTCCACAGAACCTTGCCCGTTTTGGGATCCAAACCACACCGAGGTGACGCAAAGGGGAGAGGTCCGTTCTCCCTTCCAGGCCCACTTTGTAATCAAGTTGGGCGCCGGGCAGAACAGCGCAAAGCGGGAGTGCTTCTCTGCTCCACTTTCTTGCTATTACAGACACAGGCAGTGAGCATCCCCACATACATGTATACGTATACAACAGACATACACAACTTCATTCACGGCCATGATTTTCCCCTGGGATAAACTGGGTCAGAGGAATGCAGAATTCTGAAGCTGCCCCACTTTTTTTTTTTTTAAACTGTATGTGGAAGTAAAATATGCAGATGTAGCCAGGTCTGTTTTTTTTTTCTTTTAAATAATAGAGATGTTTATATTAAAAACTTTCTTTTCACCAAAACTGTAGATATATTCTAAAACATTTTCTTTGACCTTAGGGGAGGAATTTTTGTTTTTATTTTTATTATTGGCCACACCTCTCTTTATCCCCATGGCAGATACTCTTAGCTGTCGGCTACAAAGTTGTTCCCAACCTTTGCCCACTTCCAATGACAGAAGTTGGGAAAGTTACATACTTGCTTTCCCAGACTCCCTTGTAGCTAGAAGTGGATAAGTGGCCCAGTTTGGCAAATAAAACATAAAGGAAAGCCTGTTGAGTGTCTTATGGAGAAATATCATTTCCTCTCTGTTAAAAGAGAGGCTGTGAAAAGAAAATTTCTGCCAGGCATACTCCTTTGTGCCCTGCCTTCAAACGATTGGTGTGAGGATGTGATCCTTGGAAGAGTGGCAGCCATCTTATGACCATGAGGCAACAAACATGGGGAAGAACAAAGAGGCCAAGATATTGATGATGAAAGAGGTAAAAGGCAAAAGATGTTTGGACTTTGAAATTACTGTTACGTGGCTGAACCATCCTTGGAACCTCCTACCTCCCATCTTCTGTTCCACGAGAAGATAAGTACCAAGATTACTAAGCCATTCTTACTAACGACTTCTATTACTTATAACAAATGCATCTTAATTGAAGCAACCTCCTCTTTTTTAAATAATTCAAAATGAGATCATTATCCCTCCTTCTCATCTTGTGTCCCTCACCCATAGGGTGGTTTCAATGCTCCCACTCTGATCACATTCTTTACAAACCATTTAAAAATGTGAGACACCAAGGTTCATTTCCCAGCGATTCCAGCATCCTTCACAACCTTCCTTCCCACCCAGCCCTGGTTCAGCCTGGCTTTTCCACATATTGGCAGAGGACACAAGGTAGCCCTGAGCGGTCAGCTGCCTTCCTCGCAGTCTCATGCTTCTGTGTCCCCCACCCCTCATGGCAGCAGAGTCAGAGAAGGTGTCTGAGCACGCGTGGGTTCTGTTCTTGGCCCTGCCTGCTTGTCATTTCAGGACTGCACCCTAGTGCCCTTCCTTCCTGAGGAGGGGCCACAGTGAGTGGGGTCTTGGTTTTAGTGCCTTTTAACTGACACCAAGTTAGAAATGCTTAGTGTTCAAACCAGAACTTTTGTCCTGAAAATAGTACATGAGTCGCTCGTGCCTGGAATACAAAGGACTCAGCAATTCCTTCAGAGTCAAAGACGCTGGAATCGTTTTTCCTTCTGCAGGTATGTTTGGATTGAGTGAAATGTTTGATTGCATTACTCCTGAACGGCTGGTTTCCTGTTGTGATTTAGCTAATATTGAAGTTTCCTGTGACGGGAATAAATTACAGGGCTTACTCCATCCATAGCCCACATCTTTCACAGAGTCCAATGGGAGACTGGAAGCGTGTGCTCATGCCGAGTGGCCGGGGCGGGAAGGGGCAGGCAGTAAGGAACGCCCCCTTCCTGGCTTAGAACTCGGTAATGAGGAGAGAGTGGAAGGGGGCCGAGGCTGCGGTGGGGGTATTGCAGGTGCATTTGGCAGAGACCAGCGTGTGGCGCAGTGAAAACAGGGCTGGGCTGGGAGTCATAGAGAGCTGTAAAGTGGAGAGATTAAATAGTCAGACAGACGAGAAAAATCTCAGCACTCCTATTTATTAGTCATATGGCCTTGGATGAGTGGCTTCAACCCCTCTGAACCTCAGTATTCCTATCTGTAAAATGGGGGTGCGTTTTCAATCAAAGTTTAAAGGAGTTGCCGTATAGGGTGTGCAGTTCACTGCAGTGAAATAGGAGGAACCTGGATCTGAACTGGCTGTAGAAAGGGAAGAGCGTTAGGAGAGAGAGGTGGGGTCAGGTCCCAGATTGTGGCTGAGCTGGTCCTGGTGGGTTTCAACCATTAAATACTTTAAAGTGGTAGCTGACCGTCCTGTGGTCAGGCCAGGCCCTTCTTAAAGCTGTGTTACTCTCACAATAACCTAGTGCTACTTGTAGGCTTATTTTATAGAGGAGACTAAGGTCCAGAAAAGTCAAGAACTTTGCTCAAGTTCCCACAGCTCTTGCGAGGTATAGCAATAACTGGAGCGAGCCCTAGGTAATCCACTTTAACTTTTAATCTTGTTTGGTAACTTGGCTTTTCAAACTTTCAGCCTCTGGCCAGCCATGGGCAAAATGACGTAAAATGAATAAATTACAGGTCATCCCCACCTTTTGTGCCCTTTCGCCTCTCCTCACCTTCTGAACTTTCCCAGCTGTGAATTTTCCCCATAGCTACCATCGCACTCAATAGAAAGCTTTTCCTCAAGCTCAGGAGCAAGACAAGGATGCACACTCTCACCACTGCTACTCAGTGTGGTGTTGGAAGGTGTAGCCAGAGTAATGGGGCAAGAAAAAGAAATAAAATGCTTTCAAACTGGAAAGGAAGAAGTAAAACGTTCTCTTTTGTAGATGACAATTTTACATACAGATATTAATTTTAAAACTTGTTTGGAGTGAAGTGTGAATGACTGATAATCTTTTTGAGTATTTTCTATCAGAGGTATTTTCTTTCAAATCAGTGTAATAAATTCTACATATGAAATTTAATGCATCAATCAGCTGATACAAACTTTTTTTTTATTCTTAACTTTTGCATGGCCGCTGAAATCACAGTATCGCAGAGTAAACTCCCCTATCCACATTGTCACATGTTGCACATTACCAGGCCCATTTCTCCTCTTTCTTCCTCCAGCTTTCTCCCATCCTCCTCTAGTCATCTCTTCCAGGGAAGGATGGGCTATATCTGTGGTTTAAAGTGTGGTAGCTGGACCAGCAGCATCAGCATCACCTAGGAACATGTTAGAACACAAATTCTCTGGCCCTGTGCCTGGCTTACTGAGTCAGAAACCCTGGGTTGGGGCCCATAGATCTGTTTTAACAAGCCCTCCAGGTGATTCTGATGCACACTCAAATTTGAGAACCATTGGACTATGGAAAGGAGTCCAACTGGTAATTTATTCTTGTAGGAGGATATTAGAATATCAGCTAAAGAACAGCAGGAAATAAGTCAACAGCAATACAGTCAGACATGTTGCACATAGAATGCCAACCCCAACTAGGCGTGGTATTTTGGCAAGGGCTGCCTGCTGGGCTGTTGCCCCGCCCCCTAGTGCTCCTTGGGCTCCCATTGGCTCATTCTTCAGTCCCTCTTCCTCTTCCTCTTCCCACCCCTTCATGCACTGTGGCTCTGTCCCAAGCTGAGGCAGATACCAGCCCCTTCAGTTTGGTAACACTGTTTTCTAGATAGCCTCCTCCTGCCTGTCACCTCCCACACCACCCCAACTTTTGGTCCCAGTCTCTGAAATCTTGGAGGCTCAGCTTCCTAAACACTTAGTTCTCCCTTACAAGCTCATGGAAACAATTGCACAGATGTGCCCATGACTGGGGATGGTTCCTTGTGTCTTCCCCATCATTGCGCAACTTACATTTTCTTCATCCAACCCTCAGAGCAGAGCAATGGCACCTTGCTAATTTGCCTAATTTATTTGTTCAAGGATCCTTTCACTACATCTCATTCTAATCAAAATGCAACCATATGGGGAGTTGCAGACGCCCTTGGATGAGAAGTTCCTGTTTAAAAAGGCTGGCTCTTCACCTGGCAGCCAGGTGGAACTTTTGTCACCTTTGAGACTTGCAGCATCAAGACTGTCTTCAAAGGTTATTCCTGCTGCCAGAGGCGCCTTGTGTGAGGAGAGGGACCTGGATAGTGAGCCTCGACAGTCATGGTGTGCAGATTTATCCTCAGCCTTCCACCTCATTGTGGAAGTTAAAATGTCCCCAACTTTTGGCCATACCCCCTTATCTGCAATTTTGCCTTCTACAGTTTCAGTTACCCCTGGTCCAAAAAAATTAAATGGAAAATTCCAGAAATAAACAATTCATAAGTTTTAAATTGTGCACTATTCTGAGTAGTGTGATGAAAGCTTGTGGTCCCACTCCATCCCACCCTGGATGTGAATCATCCCTTTGTCCAGCGTGTCCAGCATTAGTCACTTAGTAGCCATCTCCCTTATCAGATGACTGTCATGGTATCGCAGTGCTTGTGTCACTCTTATTTTACTTAATAATGGCCCCAAAGCCAACTTTATTATTAGTTATTGTTGTTAATTTCTTACTGTGCCTAATTTATAAATTAAACTTGGTCACGGGTATGTACGCGTAGGAAAAGCAGTATATAGAGTATGGGGTTTGGTACTACCTGTGGTTTCAGGCATCGGGAGGGGGGTCTTGGAAACAGATAAGGGGGGACTACCGTATATGCAAGTCTGGTGGTGCCTCACTGTAAGGCAGTGTTTGTCAAAACTTGAGCCTCAGTTCACCGGAAGCGCCTGAGGGATTGCTAGAAGATTCTTGGGCCCCACTCCAGATCTGCTCAATCAGACTTTCTAGGGGTGGGTCTGGCATTCACATACTTAGAGAGAATCTGGAGGTGATTCTTATGTACCCCAAGGTTTGAATAGGTGGTAGATTTGGTTTTGGTCCAGATTTGCCCCAGAATGAGGCTTAATCCATGCAACGTAAGCCATGTTATAACCAGGCTCAGCGGTGACTGTGAATGCTCCCATTTTATAAATGCTTCTCCTTGGCTGAGTGTCAGGAAATCAAGGCTGAGTCAGTTTGTGGCACAAATGAAGCCCCACTACAATCACTCTCCCAAATGTCCTGTTCTTGCCCTGACCTGTTCCCGTGAAATCCCCCAGTCTCAGGATTTCGAAAGGCTGGCAAAGTTTGCCTCATGTGGCTCCCGATCTGGTCTCTCAGACAGAGCCACTGCAGGGGTCTGCCGCCATCTCCTCTCTGCCCCTGGCTCCCCCTGCCACTGTCTTCTCTTTATGGAGCAGCCCCAGAGATCCCCTGTGTTTAGGTTTTCTAGCCCATTGTCCAGTGGTGTAGCCATAGGAGATCTCCCTACTTCCTATACATCCTCCTTGCAATTAAAATTAAGCTGCTCATTTTGGTCTGCAAACTCGGTTTCCCCCAAGAAGGTTGGCCGTGGGGTTTTGAGCACAGAGGGCATCTTTGGAGCCCTTTGATGCTGATGTTGGGACCCCCTGAAAAGAAATTTTGGAGATGGTTCTGTGGCTAGCAGGGATAGTCTGAGGGGAATTTCTCAAATGTTAAATAAAATATTTAAAAATGTAATCATGAGAATTCACTTTCATCTCATAGCCAGTGCTTTGGGATATGTGTCTCTCACTCACAGGGTGTTTTCTTAACTCGGTATGTTAACACTTTGTTCTTCAGCCCTGGGACAACTACCAACTGGATGGAAAGAATCATATTATCACAGGCTGGACCAGATGGTAACCTGCCTCTCATGGAGCTGGCGTCTGAGAGAGTCCCAAGTTGACCTTTAGCTTAGCTGCCCAGAGGGTCCCGTAGGGATTTGGACAGAGTTCATTACCCAGTGAACTCTGCTATTGTCTTTCCTATTAAATCTGAAAGGAGAACTAGGGTTTTCCCTGAAAGTTTGGTCTTACTGCTTTTGTTAATACTAGGAAGGGAAGAGTGGAGTGACTCTAAAATGGGTGTAACTGGGGCTTAATTTCAAAAGACCACAATACAATGGCCATCAGATACCAAAGTGAATGTAAGACCAATCCCCCATATGCAGACTGTACCCAGGAGATTGTGCAGAACTCTTCTGTAATGCCTGGGCCCTTTAGCCAGATTAAGGATATATATAGGGGTCAGAGTGGAACAAAGAGAGGAGGTAAGTGGATTTCTTTGGAGAGAAATGCTGTTCTGTTGTGAGCCCCACTCCTCTCCAGGGAAAAGTGAGGGCTACCTCCATTTCAAGTCTAGTGGGTGGCTTCCATGAGACCCCTTAGAGAGCTTGATACGTGTTCCCTGCAGTCGAGAAACACAGGGGAAGGATCTGTGTTCACCACTGAGAGAACTCAAGTGCTGTGGCCGCAGAATTGAGGTGGCTTGTGGGTGGACTTGCAGGAATTCCCATGGACCAGAGAGAAAGAGCTGGCCTGGAAAGAACTCTGTCTGAGTCCTAACCAAGAGGGCTTTTGCCCAAGGAAGGGCACTCCAACAGTGAGAATGTGTGAGGGGTGGACCCCCAGGAAAGCAGAAGCTGAGGGGGACTGAAAGCTGCCAGACAGAAGAAAGCCGGCATCACCTATGTCATGGGATTACAACTGGAGTGGCCCGTGGGGACTCCTCCTCAAATTTTCAGAAGAGCCCACGAAAGAGACAGTTT
The DNA here is from genome assembly GCA_031878705.1 of Tapirus indicus. Classification (NCBI taxonomy): domain Eukaryota; kingdom Metazoa; phylum Chordata; class Mammalia; order Perissodactyla; family Tapiridae; genus Tapirus; species Tapirus indicus. The sequence continues at coordinate 35,820,804 of CM062935.1, forward strand.
CAAACATTTGTCAGACCAGAGAGTGCAAATCTAGCTGAGGAAGGTTCCAATTTCGAGAAGCAATTTCCTGTCTCTTACTACACCTTCCTCCTGTTCTGACCCTGGCAAGCTGGAGCAGGGGGAGAGGCAGAGAAGAAGCTGAGAAGTGCCCCCGCCAAACAGCTTCTTTGTGAAAGTTAGGGAAAAGTCTATGAATATGAACTTCCCCGGGAGTTGTTCCATGCCCAGCTTGCACAGTTATAAGTGATGGTGTTACTGCACAAAGATGGTGTTCTCCTACCCAATGTGCATTTAAAAAGCCAGTCATTACAGCAATAGATTTTGAGAAAAGAAGACACAGCTTTATTGCAAGATCAATCTTCAAGGTGGCAGGAGGCATAAGCTCTCAGATCGGTCTCCCCTATCCAGGTCTTGGGGAAAAATTGGCAGGATGAAAGGCAGGGCAGTCTGAAGTGTGGGGATAGATGTTAAGAGGTCAGGAGAAGTGAGGTAACTGATGATGCGTGCAAGCGAAGTCAAACTTCATGGCTCTCCACAGGACGTGTGTTCACAAAATGGTGGCGTTAGTTAGAGTGGAGTTTTCAGCCCCTTGACATCAAAAGGGTCACTTATTGGGCATTTGCGCAGGCCCAGTTGATGGGTTGGTGGTCTCAACCACCTGAACTGGACAGGGGGTCGTTTCTCAGTTCGTGAAAAACCACTCTTAATTACTCTGTTGATAAGACGGGGTCAGTTGAACCAGTCCTAGAGGGCCTGTGGTTACAATGGTCCTGAGACAAAACCAACCACATTGCTTTTTGCCACTGCAAGAAAATTGGTTTGAACTGGAGGAGGGGAGTGTATTTGGTAGATTTAATGCTAAATCAATTTAGAAGTTTTGATTAATATCTTGGACTGGACATTGAAATTACTCAATTGACCCGTATTTGCAATGTATGGACCCTAGGAAAGTCTATAATCCAAGAAGGAACAGAAAAGGCCATGGTACCTACCAAGTTTTCATCCAGGGGCAGGGAAATAGTATGCTCATTGAATTAATTTTAAAAGGTCATTGGGTGACAAAAATAAAGTTGCATTTTGATTACAACTCTATTTGTGCTTTTTTAATGTATGAAGGAGGAGGAAATGAGAGGCTTTGAAATGTTAAGTGGGTTGAACTGAATGGACTTACCTTACGAGATCTGAACAATTGTCTATATTGGAAAAAATAGCAAACAGGTTTAATTTATGTCCTGGGATTTCTTTAAGTTGAAGAGTTACAAGTAATCAAGGAGGATTCCAGGGAGGGCAAGGAAGGAAGACAAACTTGAAGCCCTGGAAAGAGCCCAGCTGATGTTGCTGGGAGAGTGAAGATAAGATTCTCCAGGGAATGGAATTGTGACACTAACATAACAAAGATAGATCATGGCTATCTTCTATGTGGGAACTGGTGGGTTGGTAAAGGTCTTGTTTGGTACAAGACTTTGGAGAAAGATCTGAAAGGAGAACTTAACTGCATAATTGGTTTGCTACTGGCAACCAGACGCTGAGATCTCTTATAAGTACTGGGTACTGGCTGAGCTAGCTAAGGGGAGTCCTTACAGGAAACGTCAAGATTAACACCAGGTCCTCGGCTGGGTCTGCCCAGGGTTCACCACCCAGGACTGGCTCACCTGAAGACATTCTTTAGTGCTCCAGTCTTTGGAAAAAACAAAAGGAATTAGCTGAGAACAAAAATGTAACTATGGGTGAGTAACACATAGTCTGGTAAATAAAGAGCCTTCACATGCATATCAATAATGAATATAGTACACATTACAGGTGTGTTCTTGCTAAATTCCAATTCTTTCTCAAGATTTTGGCAAATTCTTCTAGCCATGAGTGGCTAATCTCAAATCTGATTTTAGACCATTTTTTTCTGAATCCTGTCCTTCTAGTCTTGGCCTGTGTTCATTGCTGGAATTTCACATTGATCTTTACCTCTCAGACTCCTAAATATCCTCAGTACCTCTTAGGGCATCACGAGTGTTTGCTGCCATCCTGTAATGCATTCTTAAGCAGCTACTCTGGCCTCACCTTTTCTTGGCCTCTGGGTTTGCTTTTGCTCATGTTTTCTTCCACATTTTGCCTTCTGCATGGCCTCTGAAGACTTTTTTCCTAGTCACCTGCTCATGAAAGCCGAATCTTCAGCCTTCAGACCTCTAAAGCAGCATTTCCCAAACTTTTACCCATTGTGGCATACCGAGAAAATGATATTTCTGTTTCCACTGGAGCCCCAGTGGAGGTTGACAGGAGGTGGGGATGACCATCCTGGGGCTCCAGCCACTTGAAGACCGAGGGGTCAGTGTCTTGGGGTACATTTGTAGGGATGCTCTGCTCTAGTAGAGCCTGCCTTGGTCACATGACTATGAGGTTACTGTCTGCACTGGTTTCCTGGTTCCTCCTGGTCCTGCTTACCTTCCTGATGTGGTGAGCTCTGCTGTCCCACTCAGTTCAGCCCAGCCTCTCGGCCAGCTCTGGCCTCACACTGCCTATATCCTTGCTACTTTGAGTGAGGTCCTCAGACCTGCACTGTAGACATCACCTGGGAGCTTGCACAGAATCCCAGGTCACGCACAGACCTACTGACTAGGAATCTGTACTCTTATTCCTATCCTTCTGGTCATATTCCTACAGTTTATTCTAATTGCCTTTCCCCATCAGTCTGTTGGTATGTTTATCTTCTCTGGAAACAGAGCAATACAAATTCTCTCTTTGAGAAAGAAAAATAGGAAACACAAATATGAGTTTTCCTTTAAGAAGGAAATAGGGAAACAGTTTTAACAGGGAAACTCTGAAGAAAACACTTGAAGCATTTATTCCAACACCACTTGTAAATTGCTTTCTTTCCTATTTGCTGAAAAGCCAAAGGATGTGGTATATTTTTGACCTTCAGGAGCTAAATATTTCCTCATTAATCAGAGGGAGATAATGTTTCAAATAAACTTGGCTCTGCTATTCCAGGTGGTGAAGTTATTTGCCATTCAGTGTAAAGAAGCTTGGTAAGGACTCTTGATGTCAAATTATTTTATTACAAGAACCTATTTTTGCTCATCTGATGTATCAACTTCATGTGTTTGCGCCCCTCAAGAACCATGAAGTATGTTTTAGATAATTATGAGCCACAGAGCATGACTTGTATAGGAGGTAATCGTGGTTCAGAAACTATATTTGTTAGTCAATTCAGATATTTAATTGAACTTGAAATAAACCTTTGAGGGTTTAACTTCTCTTCCTTCCAAAAGCTAAGTTCCTGTTCTAACACTCCAAAAACCACGTTCTGATTTCTGCTACCTGAAATACCAGTTCTCTGCCTCCTCTTGTATGATAGTTAAAATAAAACCAAAACACAATACAGAGCTCTGCTTATTCTTTAATCCCATAGTCTCGGCACACTGATCCTATCGTCATTAGCAGGAAAAAATACCTTTGGGACAGAGCATTGTTAAGAAGGCTGTCTCTCCTGCCACCAAACAGACCCTTAATTTATTATATATTACTGTTTCCCTTTATAAACTTTGTCCTCTGGCTGTTCAGAGCCAGTGTTTTAGAGCCAAATTCTCCTCTCTGTGACTGATAGAAATTATGTTCATGGCTAAAGAATTCTATTATTTTTTAAAATTCTATGAATAATCTTATCCTCTTAAGTCTGGGCTACTTGTATTGCTCTGTTAGGGGAGTTCTGTAGATGTGTACCTGGATTCTGTTGAATGAGAAACATGACCTTAGGGCCATTTAGAAGGAAACCAAACATGAAGCTGGGGTCTGGGTTGGACACCGTTGGTGCATATGAGTGCTGTATCTCATGGAAAGTCGATGCCAGAAACCCTCCATCAGGAACCTCTGTCAGTCTCTTAAAAAAAAGCTGGGGCTTCCATTGCCCCTTAGGTTTTAGATTTCTACTGTGATTGGTTATGGATACAGTGGCACTTCTTTCCTACTTTCTTTGGAAGTAGTATAGTATAGTGGGAAGGAGTTTGGGCCAAACATCTGGCTTAGGATCCCAGCTCTACCACTTACTATGTGGCACTGGGCTTACTTAACATCTGTTCTTCATTTCTTCATTTGTTAAATGGGATAAAAGCACCTGCCTGGCAGGCTGCTGTGAGGCTTAAATAAAATAATACATGTAAAGTGCTGAGAGCAATGCCTGGCATTACTGAGCTCTTGCTTGGTGTTCGTTCTTCCTCTCCCTTTCGTCTGCCCCCTCTCCTTGTTTCTTGGCTCACAGATATTTTGAGAAGGCGGATGAAAATAGACCCCAGGGGCGGGCCCAGTGGTATAGTGGTTAAGAAGGCATGCTGTCCTTCAGTAGCCCGGGGTTCATGGGTTTGGAACCCTGTCGCAGACATATGCACCACCCATCAAACCATGTTGTGGTGGCGTCCCACATACAAAAATGGAGGAAGATGGGCACAGATGTTAGCTCAGGGCTGATCTTCCTCACCAAGAAAAATAAAAGAAAATAGAGCCAGTGCAGCCCTCCTTTGCATTTTCTAGTATTGGGGTTCTCCAGTTCCATCTCTGGGCCACCTTCCTTCTCTTCTGTCACTGTGTACTCTCGTTGAGTGATTTCTCGTGTTTCACGTCCATGGCATTAACTGCTAATCACTCATCAGTGACTCTCAGATTCTCTTCCTCTCTCCTGAACTCCAGACCCACATTTCCATCTGCTCACTAGATGCCCTACAGATCCAGATGTCATTCAAATCAAACTCATTATCTTTCCTATCACTTACAACATCATACTGAAATTCTTTTTGTCAATATCTCTTCCTGATTAGGCTCCATGGTTTTTTTGAGGGGAGAGATTGTTTCTTATTTATTTTTGAATCCTGAGTTTTCAGAACTGATTTTATCTGAAAAAGTCTTTATTTGACTTATTTTTGAAAGACGCTTTTGCTGAGTGTCAAATTCTGGGTTGACAGGTCTCACTCACCCCCATTATTTTAAAGATATCACTTTGCTGTCTTTTGGCTTGCACAGTTTCTGACAAGAAGTCTCTGTAATTCTTATCTCTGTTTCTCTGCATGCAATATGCCCCTTTTCTCTGGCTGCCTTCAAGATTTTCTCTTTCTCTTTGGTTTACTGAAGTTTCCATATGATGTGTGTATGTGCTTTTGGGGGAGGTATCTATCTCACTTGGGATTTTCTGAGATTTTTGAATCTACAGTTTGATGTCTTTCATTATTTTTGGAAAATTCTTAGCCATTCTTTTCTCAAATATTTCTTCTGCCCCATTCTCTTCCTCTTCTCCTTCTGGATTTTTAATCACATATATGTTAGACCACTGATATTGTCCCACACCTCTTGGATACTCAGTTGTGCTTGTTTCATTCTTTTCCTTCTTTATAGTTCAGTTTATTTCAATTGCTATTGACTTACCTTTAAGTTCACTTTTTCTTTCCTTGACTGTGTCAGTTCTACCGATGATATCATTGAAGGCATTCTTCATCTCTGTTACTTTCTAAGTATTTCCATTTGACTCTTCTTATAGTTTCCATATCTCTGATGAAATTTTCCATTTGTTCATGCATGTTATATAGTCTTTCCACTAGAACCTTTAACATATTAATCATAGTAATTTTAAATTCCCTATCTGATAGTTCCGACACCTGGGTTATCTATTAGTCTGGTTCTGTTGATTGCTTTGCCTTTTGACCGTGGGTTTTTTCCTGTGCCTTTGTGTGTGTATGTGTCTTATAATTTTTGATGGAATTCCATTGTATGTAGAACAGTAGAGCATGAGGCATATAGTATTTATGCCTGGAAATGGGCTGTGGTGCCGGAGAGTTTTCCTCAATGTTCCTGCTCTACCTTTAGCTTCCTGCTTTTTTGGTGCACCTGTGCCACAAGGGGTCTGTTTCTATGCTCTTGCTCCTCCTTAGCAGTAGACTGCTGTTGCTTCTTACTTGGTACTTACTAGTCTGGTGGTGGAGGTCAGGAGTTTTTCTGTTATCCTGGTCTAATCCTAGTCTTAGGACTTCTGTGCCAGGGTTTTGTGTTGGAGATTCAGTCATCCTGCTCCTCCTCCTCCTCATGGAAGCTAAACTCTGTCTTATATGTTTGGTAGATCTTGTGTGGGAGAGAGTTTTCTGCACCTCCCCCACTGGTAGGAGGCCTGTAATTGCGTTGATATGGTATCCTGGGTCCAGGACTGTTTCTTGCCCTTCCCTCAGGGAGACAGTTCTTTTTTCCCCATGCTTTCCCCAGCTACAATGGATTTTCATTTGTTCTCTGCGGGTAACAGAGTTTGCTGCCCCACACTTAGTGACTTAAGTCTTTTGTTTTGTAGAGGAGAAGGGTCCAGGTAGGGTTTTATGTTTTTCTTCCTGGAGTCACAGTGTCAGAGCAGAGGGGGTGTGGGGGGGGTAGTGGCACCCTAACCTCTCTTCCCCCCCACCCCACCCCAATCTTTTGCTGGTGCTTCCCATTAGCTGAACCCAGCCTGAACCACAGATGACAAGGGAACCTGGTAGGTGCCACCCACAGAGGTCAGCCTCCCAGGATAGGAGCAGAGCAGAGAAAGTTGGGGATTGGAACTATGAGCAGAAGAATAGAAAATAGGCAGCCCACATATGAATATTTGCATAATAACAATATGAAGGTAAAAATAAAATAAGACAAGAAAGTCAAAAGCTGGGAGACTGTCTGAAGGGATGGGCCACCGGATCTGGTTAGACTGGGAAAGATATAAAGATGGAAAGAATCTGATTCAGTAGGAGATAAAATAGAGATCTGGTCACTGGAAGATCTGGTGAGGGAGATGGTTGGTGAAATACAGTGCAAACTTGAGGGAGCTGGAAGGATTAAGCAGTATGCTTAGGGAGGAAGATGGAATCTCAGATTTTTAAGATTCTGTCAAAATTGAGAGCATGGCCATAGGTAAGAATGACTGAAGCGGGTTGTGAGAATCAAAGAATTTATGAAGCCAGGATATTGGATGGGTAGTTTGCTTAGATCTTGTTGGAACCAAGGACAATGATAGGATGGAATTGGAGAGCAGAACTTTGGCACCTGAGATTGTCCTCAAGGAATGAAGAGATCTGATGTCAGTGACAAGGAGAGAAGAAAGCAGGTGTGGCCAGATGACTGGAGCTTGAGAAGAGACCCAGATAAGCTGTGCCCAGACCCTCAACCCACAGACACTGAGATAAGAGATGCGTATTGTTTTAAACTGCAAAGTTTGCTTTAACTTCGTATGCAGCAATAGAAAACTAATACGCTTTGTAATAAATACTTTACAGATATTGTCTCAATTGATTTTCACAACAGCTTTAAGAAGTCAATTGATATTATTCCAATGTTTATAAATGAGGACTCTGAGGTTCAGGGACGTTGAGAAACTTGCCCAGCGTCACATAGCAGGTAATGGGTAGAGATTTGAAGGCAGACTTCTAACTAGAACCCATGGTCTTAACCTGCCTTTAATAAGATTTCCAGATCCTTGGTTTTGGAGAAACAGTACCAACCTTTCAAAAAGTTTATATCAGTTTATAGTTTTACCAACAGTGGATGAGAGTACCTATATCTCAACATTTTTGCCAATATTGATTATTCGTTTTAAAATTGATAAATTTACAAGTAAGTAAAATCACAATTTCTAAAATTTGCTCTTCTTTGAACGTGTCCTCTGATTGTTGTTTTTCTAGTTCTATTTTCTTTTTCATGAGTGGTCCATTTGTAGATAGCACTCTCTTGGGGTATTACAGTAAGAGAGGGAGTTAATGAGGGAAGCATCTCCAATTGTTGTCTTTTCAAGTAATAAAATAAGATTTAGATTAAATTAAACTCTTAGTGAAATGGCCACACAGAGAACGACCATAGAATGGCATTTTGAAGCCTAAAGTGCCTGTCAATTTATGGACTATATTCCAATTCTATAGCACATGGCTATCAAAGCCCCTAAGAAAAATTCATTTCTATCTCAAGAAAGGAAATATTTAAACTCTATGGATTCTAGTTAGTCACTTAATGTATATTTTCTGTGTGCTTGGGTGAATGAACTCTGGAGCTCTATAATTAATTTTTCTCCACTATGCCCTTCTGAAAAATGCCATCCTACAAATTGCACTTCATCTGGTAACAGTATAAGTATGCAGATAAAATAGCTTGGTAGCAATTAAGTTTATAAGGCAATATACATATATTTTTGGGGTGAGGAAGATGGCCTCTGAGCTAACATCTGTGCCCATCTTCCTCTATTTTGTATGTGGGACACTGCCACAGTATGGCTTGATGTGTGGTGTGTATGTCTGCACCCGGGATCTGAACCCACAAACCCTGGGCCACCGAACTGGAGAGCATGAACTTAACCACCATGCCACCAGTCCGACCCCTGGGGCAATATTTTTTGATAGATTTAAATTTGTCTTTTCCCTTGAGGGAAACTTACAAAGTTATGAGCTTTTGCAAATTTATCCAAAGAGGAAGTACAAAGTGACTGATTTCTATGGTAATTTTTCCATGACATTATTATTGGAAAATAGATGCTTTCTCTTTCTGAATGAGGACAAATAAATTGTTTCAGTTCATGAATCACAGATTTCAAACACTTCTCAATGAGAATGGAAATACTTTAATTATGAAGACACTCATTTTTGTGGTGCTGTGGTTGATGCTAAATTTAATGGGAAAAACAGCACTGTAATACCCAGATTTTTCTAAACCCTTTAAAATAAAGCATTAAACCATTAATCAGTTATTTAATGAGATTGATCACAATGTTTTTGAAATCAGAAATCTAGGACGTGTAATTAAGCTATGAACATATCTGTGAAAACAAACATTACCTCCCCAGCCTGCAGAATGTTTCATGTTTGAGCTACCTTTGTATCTCCCCAGTTCTTTCTATAGATTAGCTCATCACAATGATGATGATGAAAAAGAAAATGAAGCTTCTGATGAAGATAATTGATGATGACAGTTGTGCCTTATTAAGGGCTTACTAGATGCCAGAAACATTATCTCATTTAATCTTCACCACAATAATATGAATAAATGCTATTATTATCCCTATTTTACAGATGAGGAATCCAAGGCTCAGAGAGGTTAGGTAGTTCTAGGTCACATGGCTGATGAGTGGAAGAGACAGGATTCTGACTCAGGTATGCTTGACTCCAAAGACAACTAACTTTGCTAGACCAAGTCATGGAGCTCCACATGCTTGGATCAGTTTTTGAGCTACTCTCAGGGCTGAATCTCACATCTTGATTCCAGAGACACAGACAAGACAGGATCACTGACAAAGATCTTTTGATTTTCTTCTGCCTTCTTGGGATCACCTTTCAGGTATTTCTCTGAGACCTGAAGATACAGAGGTTTCTGTAACCCTGCCAAAATGCTTATGACTTGATAAAAACAAATATGTTTTTATGCCAAGCATATTTGGATTAATAGATACTGCAGGTGGCTTTCCATGACTCAAATGGACCTCTTCCTTGGAAAGATGATATACCTAGCAGTTTACCCCAGTACTCCATACCTCTCAACAACTAGAACTATGGTCACTTTCTCGGCAGCAGAGGCCCACCAGGGGAACTGTCCATGGTGGTTCCTTACAGCGCTCACCAGTCACATTAGGACTTTCCAGTGTTAGACGTGGTGCTGAATATCTAGCCAAGTCTCTCTCTCTTCTCTTTCTCTCTCCCTCTTTCACTCTCTCTTCCTCCCCCTCTCCCTCTCTTTACCTCCCTCCCTTTGTGTCTTTATGAGTTAGAATGATGTTACAGGAAAAGTATGTATATCTATTTAACTTGTCCCCTTACATTTCAGATTTAGACTTTGAGATTCTAATTTTCTGATGATTAGAAGCAGCAATATGTTTATCATATGCTAAAACAATAAAAGAATGCTCTTCTGTGAGAAAGATTGTAGGATGTCTGCCACACATCCACAATATTTGGTGTCTTTAGATTAAATGTCTTATATTGTTAATCCTTTAATCCCAGGAACATAGAAATACAAAGAGCGTTATAGTCACAGGCCCATTTTGGTTGAATTTCTGAGTATATGGACCACTCTTTAAGGAGCAAGAGACCACTTCACTGTTGTAGACTGTATTACTGTTCATCCATAATTTTGGTGCCCCTCTCTTGTGTCCCTGTCTGTGGGTACATTATACATCTCTGCCCTGTTGAACTCAGAAGTGGCCATGTGGCTGGCTTTGGCCAATCTAATGTGAGCCACTTCTGAGCAGAGGCTGTAAGAGCCAGCATGTGTGGTTCACAATGCCACCATGAGGCTGCTCCATTAGTCTGAGTCCCAAAGGGAAATTAATTGACTCAGAGCAGTAGCTGACCCTCACTGGACTTTTGTGGCTGTAGGTCACTGAGGTGTTTAGAGACATTGTTGCCACAGGATGACCTAGTCTATCATGAGGACAGTCTTGTACACTCTCACTTGCCACTGCAAAACCCTCTGGGGAAGAAGCAGCCACAAATTAAATTTCTAGTGATGATAAACAGTAGACTTTGAATATAATATAATAAAACCCACGTGGATTACAAAAGTCTCACCTTCTTTTCTGTCCTGCTGGCTAGAAACAAGTCCTCTTTTCCATGCTGGAATATTCCTGATGGCCCTTCAGACCAGTTTCTGGGCTGCCTCTATTAATCCGCATGGGCTGCCATAACAAAATACCATCGATTGGGTGGCTTGAACACTTGTGGGTGCCTCACATGCCAAGGAAGAGCTGGTGGAGGTGGCTGCGAGAATCCCAGTCACTATGTACAATACTTCCCTTTAAAAAACAAAGTTGCCTAAATTCAAAATGAAAGTCTAATTGCACTTAGTACTAAAATTAAAGTAATTCTTGTTTTCTTTTCCGTCGTATTTACTCTGTTAGAATGAATGGAAGCTTTAGATTTTATATTAGGTTCCCTTGGAAGCAGATTTTGAGACAGAGTTGTATGCAGAAGGATTTTGGGGGGAGTGTTCTTGGGGGACATATACCTGTAAGGACATGGAGAAGGCAGGATTGGTTAGAGTGAGAAGCTAACCAGCAATGTGGTTGTAACTGAGGCTTCAGCTGATCCTTTGAGGAGATCTGGAGACGGGAAAGCCCTTTGTAATTGTCCCACACGGAAGCAAAGGGGTTTGGCCTTCATAACCTTCATCAACTAGTCATGGCTGTGGGCTGCCCTCTGGGAAAGGACATAGCCTTGGGCAAGGCACAGCCCTGTGGCTGAGGACAATATTCAATGAGAGACATAGCTGTGAGTCATCGGTGACAGTTATTAGTAGCTGTGGGAACAATTGCGTTGGCCGTGAAGAGATCTGAGTGGAGTACCATAGAATCCATTGCAGCCCACCCTTGTGTCACTCAGATTGACTTGCTTCTTGTAGTAAGTTTGCCCCACCTGGGAAGAGCTTTCACAAGATTCTGCTTGGTCTTATGTTCCGGGAGTGAAGGTAGGTGGGGCTACTCTTGCTTCCATCCCTTGGTCTCCTGAGCCCATGTATGTCCCAAGTGGGACATAGCTCCACACAATGGTCATTGATTTGGGATGGCACCCATCCTTTCAGTTTGTCATCTCTAAACTGGCACCTCAGATATGTCTTTAAAAGACCGTTCTGCTTCTATCAGGCTGATGGCTTCTAGTGGTGTGCAGTGTGATAGGACCAATGGATGCCATGGTTATGTTGCCATTGCTCCGCCTTCTTTCCTGGAGAGTGTGCCCCTCGTTCTGAGGCAATGTTATGTGGTATTCCATTTAGGTGGATCACACACTCTGCAAGTCCTTGCTTGGTAATACTGGGCCAAGGCCCTGCAGAAAGGAAAGGCAAACATGTCCAAATTATGTTCTGATCTCAGTCAAGATAAATGGCTACTTCTTTCAGGGTGAAAATAGTCAATCTCTGTGAGAGATGGTGTCATGTCAGGGGGCTTAGCTCTGTGGCTGACAGGCTGGGCATTCATCAGTGGCAGTAACTACCTCAGGTTTGGTGAGTAGAAGTCCATGCTTTTGGGTATAACCTGGATCCCTGCCACCAGGGCTGTCATTCTTGAGCCCATTGTGCCAGCACCATTATGGGCGATGTAAGAGGCTGGCTGATGACAACTGGCCAATCATTCCATCTACTTGGTAATATAGTACCTCTTACATTGTGGATGATCTCTGTCAGGTGTTAGCATGTGATACATTGATATTTTTGCCCATTCCCATAGCCTGTATGTCTGTTTCTGAGATCTTTTTGACCCTGATATTCCAATCTTTCTCTTTCGAGTTTCCTGACCAACCAGTCAAGCTATTGCCACTTCCCATGAATCTATATATATTATATTCTTACCTCAGGTTACTTCTTTTTCCACACACAGTGGGCGACTATGTGTGCTGTCTGGAAGTCTGCCCAGTGGGAGAGTTTTCGTGTCTTTCAGGGCCATTACTAAGTGGTGTTGTAAATCAGCAGCAGGCTCACATCAACATTGCAGACTGTATTAGTCTGCTTGGGCTGACATAACAAAATACCACGAACTGGGTGGCTTGAACAACAGGAATTTATTTCTCACAGATTTGGAGGCTAGAAGTCTGAGACCGGGGTGCCAGCATGGTCAGGTTCTGGTAAAGGCTCTCTTCCTGACTTGCAGACAGCTGCCTTCCCACTGTGTCCTCACATGGCGGAGAGAGAGAGAGGAAACAAGCTCTCTGGTGTCTCTTCTTATAAGGGCACTGATCCCATCATGGGCGCCCACCCTCATGATCTCGTCTAAATCTAATTACCTCCCCAAGGCCTCATCTCTAAATGCCATCACATCAGAGGTTAGGGCTTCCACATACAAATTTTGGGGGGACACAATTCAGTCCATAACACAAGCCAACCCATCCATGAACCAAGATCAGCCTATTTTCCTCCTGTTTCAGCTGGTAATAAGCTTCCCTTCTCCCTACATATAGCCATGGCTGTGAACTGAAGTAGAGGGATTTTGAGCCTTCTGCTTCTGCTGCTTACTCGTGCCTCTGGCCCTGCTTGTGCCTGATCCTGGATATAGTTCTGATGGACTGCTCACCTTTGACAGAACCTATCTCATGAGGGGCAGCTCTGGCTGCACTGTCACTTGGTGTTCCATGCTCCATCTCTACTAAGATGAGATACTTTACCTCTACTAAGGCCTACTAGCACGCAAGTGGCTGCTTTTGAATTGCACTTAGCGCATATGTTACCCATAATGATGAGAAATGACTTTTTAAGTGTAATCTAATGACTTAGAAAATAGCTTCTGATTGGCTTCCCATTACCTTCATGATAAAATCTGCACTCGCTCCTTAGAGAGAATCCATGGTCCCCAAGGACCTGGTTCCTGCCAACTTACTGTCCTCATCACTCTCACCACATGGAGACATGAACGCTGTGTTCCGGCCCCGTAATTTCCACATAATCCACACACGTATCAGTCAGGGTCCTGCAGGAGACAGGTGATACACACAAAACGGGTAACTGGAGAGTTTACTAGACTATTCACAAAGGTGCGGGCAGGTTAAGGGAAACAAGAATGGAAGGTCATTACCACCTCCAGGCCTGAAGGGTCAATGTGAGGGAGCTGTTCCCAGGACCTAGAGTGAGATGGGTCACCCTAGGGAGCTGGAGCTGTGGCCTCCCTCCTGCTCTGCAGGGAGGAACCTGGGAGGATACGTATCTGAACTTTGTCTCCCACTTCCCTCTGTTCTCCACCTGGTGTATCCCATTGGCTGAACCCAGTTAGAAGCCAGAAGGCAAGGGAGCCCCAGAGATGCATTCTGCAGAGACCAGCCCCAGGGCACAGAGCAGGTTGGACAGGGGTTCTGAAGAGGCAAACAGAATATGGAGCATATACACTCTGCTTCATCATGCCTCTGCACGTGCTTTTCCCTCTGCTTGAAATGCTCACCTGAACATGATCCTCTTTCCTTTGTGCCTTGTTCATATGATAAACCCATCCTCAGCCATCAAGACTCATGCCCAGCCTTTCATTCAAACAGCAGCCCGTGCATATCTTAGTTACAGCCAGGAGCACATTGCACTGTAACCATTTATTTACCCATTTGCCTCCCTGACTGACATGGGAGCTCATCCAAGATTGGAGGTGGGCCTTTTGTATATTTCTATTCCTGGAGCCCAACACTGTGCCTGGCACCTAGTGGGTGCAATAGTTATCTATTGATGAGTATCTTTATTTTCCTAAGGGCGGAAGCTCCTTTTTTATTGTAGTTCTTTTAAATGTAAACTGGAAAAGATTAGTTCCTTCAGAGGAACAGTATTCCCTTGGTTTCCATGTCATTGTATGGTTTTAAAAGCCCTTTCCTATTTAGGGAACAAAGCCACTTAACCCGCATCCCATCACTAGTGATGGCTGAGAAGTGGGTAGAACCAGGTCTTCTGCCGCCTAGTCCTTTGCTCTTTCCTCTCATCACTAGATGTCCCAAAGTGATACTAAGTACATTAAGTGGCTCTGTGGAGTGCCTCACATAATTTTAACAGGTGGCAATCTCAGAGGGAAGATTTGAAATGAATGACACTAAACACCTGGTTGAAGAAAATGAACCACTTAAAAAAATTCTTACTTTCAGGACTTCGCTGGGTCACTAAGAGTTGCATTCTAAGAAACAGAACATCCAGTTTGACGGACTAATTATTTTTCTCTTATTTTTTTTTCTTTGTGAAGTGAAAACGCATGTTTGTTGACTCGATTGTAAGCTGCTTGAGGTCAGGTACCAAGTCTCCTCGACATTTGCCTTCTGTCAGCCTTAGAGTGATGTGTCAGAGGAATGGCATGTTGCGTAAAACAAACCAGCAACACTTAGAGCAGTTCCTGAGATGCTTGCTTTGGTTAACCGCACACCAAGAGTGTGGTGGCCAACAGTGGTTTGATGCTGAGTACCCATCTCTCCTTCTGACAAATCATCCCAAATTTCCTTTGGAAAATTACCTCTCCCCTTCCCAGCTTTGTGGTTTGTAAAAACTATTTATTTATTTATTTTTTTGGTGAGGAAGATTGGCCCTGAGCTAACATATGGTGCCAATCTTCCCCTTTTTTCTGAGGAAGATTAGCCCAGAGCTAACAGCTGTGCCCGTCTTCCTCTATTTTGTATATGGGACTCCACCACAGCATGGCTTGATGTAGGTCCACGCCTGGGATCCAAACCCCTGAACCCCGGGCAACCAAAGTGGCGTACACAAACTTCACCACTGCACCACCTGGCCAGCCCCCCCAGCTTTGTGGTTTGGGTGGGATTAACTTCAAACCCCAGGACTAGGGGTGGACCCTGGTTGGCTGATCAGCATATCACATTCTCTTGGTCACAGTGATTAGTTCAGGAATGAGCCAATGTTGTGCAAGGGTACAGTCACCAGGAATCCTGGGAAACAGACTCTTATTGCTTCTTGCTGGACACAAAGGAGAGAGGATGTAGCTGCCGGAAGTGCTGTAGCCATCTATTGCCACATGGGGTCAGGGGTTGGAACCAAGACTGAGGAAGTGGAGACAGAGAAATGGGGATCAATTCCTGGTGACATCGTTTGAGTCCCAGATCAAATTGTACCCAAAGCCACACTAAAGTGAGACACTACATTCCTTAGTCTTTTCTTAAGCCAGTGTGAGTTGTGCTTACTGTTGTAAATGGCACATTGAGGGAAGCAGCACTTGTGGGTGAGAAGGAGAGTTTACTGTGGTTTTGCATGTTAAGCCAGGGAAATGGCTGGGTCATAGATACGGTCATATAGCAGAATAACCTAGGGATAACTGCTCTTGCTCTCCTTCTTTACCAGGATCCATTCTAGAATTGCTTGGACTGTGTGTGTGTGTGTGTGTGTGTGTGTGTGTGTGTGTGTGTGTGTGTGAAAAGTTTAAAAGCCCTACCCCAGGTGGTTCTGATGCAAACCAGCCCAATCACTAAACCCTTGGACTAAGAGTAGGACTGATTCTGCTGTCTGTACCCTATCCTGAACATAGCTCCTTGTTAATTCCATGGGACCAGTGCGTAATAGAGGTCCCAGCAAAGGACCCCATTTGCTAACTTAATTCAGAGTATTGAACACTCAACCCTTTCTTAGGCCTTTAGTGGTGCTAAGTCATTCAGCTTTCCTTTCCTCTGGGAGAACTCTTACTTCCCTTTATCCCCATCTCTCCTCTTCTGACTTGATTCAGGTTGATCTTTTAGGTTCTATGAATTCATCTAGTCACAGAACTAAGGAATTAAAGGTGTGAATTCACAACACAATTCCTACTGACAAAAACTGATTACAAAAACACAAAAGAATAGATATTTAAAGCAATGAGTGGGAAGTGAATACTAGGAAATAGGCGCTTTGAAGCCCGGAGGTTTGGTGTCTTCCTGCTCCCTCCCACAGTGTTGCCACATGATTCTCTCTCCTTTTCTTTCTCTCTACCAAATAATACTCGGTTAAGACTTTGTAATGTAGTTTCTCATGATGCAAAGCCAGTTAATCCTTCCTGCACTTAGCTGATCCATCAGAACCAAAACGCTGTTTAAAGGGACAGGGGGAGGGATATATTCTTGTACCACATTTTTGTATCACAAAAGTGAAAACAGGATGAATCAAAAAACAAAATCATGAGCATAGCATCCTCAATTGAAAATGCACAGTTTAGTAACAGCTTTCTGTAAAGAATGGCCTCCAGGCTGCCTCCTCCAGGGTGGATGTGATGATAGCTGCTGGGAGACTATGCTAGCTAGCTGACGACAGTGAGGGGAGGGCACTGAGAGAGAAGAAAGAAAAGTGGTTACAGATAATCATTTCTCAGTTTCTCTGGAAAGAAAAGTCTCTGAAGCTCCAGAGCATTCCATTTTGATATTAGAGAAAGACTTCAGAATTGTCTCTAAGGTGACCTAGCAGGACATTAGACATAGCCCCATCCGTGGAAGATTTCTTGGAGAAATCTAATGGTGGATACTCCAGTAAAGGCCCCCCCTAAAGTACTTTCAACCAGAAGAGCTGCTAGCTGGGCTGTGATGTGCTGTGGATACCTGGGAAGGTGGAGGAGGTGCCGTCAAACTTCACACTTCGTTCTTTGAGCTTCCCCCAGAGTCTGAAAGGTGTGGGTAGGAACAACAAACGCAAATAATGGGGCTTGGTGAACACCAAAAATGACAAAAGGCAAAAATTTCTTAGTGAAATCCTCTGACTAGAGTTAGATTCATCAATATTTCTTAGCTCAATCTTTGCCAGACCACCTACAGTTCAGCAACTACTTCAAGAGCCAACCTAAGGCATAGGCCATTGCCAGAAGGTGGATCTACTTTTCCTGAGACAGGACCACAGTTGGAATCTTCTCCATTAATTATAAGGGATGGTTGTGGGGGTGGGGTGGCTAGCAAGCAGTTTATCCCATCTATGCACATCTTGGGAAAGATCAGACAGAAATATTTAATCCCTGTAGTACGCAGGTCATAGTTTTAATAGCACCTTTTATATTGCATTGCTTTTAGCTTGTACATTAAGATATTAAGTACCAAAATATAAATCCCTTGAAAGTTGAAATATCTCATTCTTTTACTCATCTTTTTTAAATTTTGAAGTGATTTCATTTTCTTCTTTGTGTTATTTGTACTTGCTAATTTTCTACAATGAGCCTATATTAAATACATCTTTTTTAAAAAAATAAAGACATTGTAAATTATTTCTTTCTTTATTTTATCATATATCATGAATTCCACACCATAAAATTCACCCTTTATAGGGCACAGATTAGGAATTTTTAGTAGATAGTTTTGCAGCCATCTCCACTATCTAACTCCAAAAACATTTTTGTCACTCCCAAAACGAAACCCCGTACCCATTAGCAGTCACTCTCCAGATCCCCTCAGCCTCTGGCAACTGCTAATCTGCTACGTGGGACCCCATGATCAACTCGTTAAAGCCTAGGTCTCTGTGAGTCAGACTATTCTGATTACTGCTTTGATTCTGTTGTCCATCATGGTAACAACATCTACCTTGCCTTTGGCAAATAAATGACACCATTTTGCTGCCAATATCCATCATCCCGAAGCAGCTGGCTTGATAGGATGGTGGAATGGCCAAATAAAGACTCAGTTGCAGCACCAGCTAGGTGACAATACCTTACAAGGCTGGGGAATATCCTCCAGGTTTCTGTATACACTCTAAATCAGTGTCCAATAAATGGGGCCACTTTTCCCATAGCCAGGATTCATGAGCCCAGGAACCAAATGGTAGAAATGGGAGTGGCCGGTGATATACTAGCAAAATTTTTGCTTTCCATCCCCATGTCCTTAGTCTTTGCTGGTCTAGAGATCTAAGTTTCAAAGGGAGGAATACTTCTATCAAGAGACACACAATGATTCCACTGACCTTGAAGCTGAGACTGTCACTTGGTCATTTTGGGATCCTCATGCCTCCAAATCAGCAGACAAAGAAGGAATTACTATACTGGCTGGCGTGATTGATCCTGATTCCCAAGGAGAAATTGGGCACCCATTACACAATGGCAGTAAGGAGGAATATGTGTGGAATACAGGAGACCCCTCAGGGGTGTCTCAGGACTACCATGCTCTGTGATTAAAGTCAATGGAAAACTACAACCCAGTTCAGGCTGGACTGCTAATGCCCCAGGCCCTTTAGGAAGGAAGGCTTGGGCACCTCACCAGGTAAAGAACCATGGTCAGCTGAGATGCTTGCTGAGGGCAAAGAGAATACGAAATGGGAAGTAGAAGAATGTAGTTATAACTACTATGATCAGGTGACCAATTGCAGAAATGAGGACTAATTGTTATGAGTATTTCTTCCTTGTTTTATTTTATTTTTTTGCTGAGGAAGATCTGCCCTGAGCTAACATCTGTGCCAATCTTCCTCTATTTTTTATGTGGGTCACCACTCCAGCATGGCCACTGACGAGTGGTATAGGTCAGCAGCTGGGCACTGAACCCAGGCTGCCAAAGCGGAGCACAACCAACTTAACCACTAGGCCACGGCCCCTCTTCCTTATTTTTTTATAAATTTGTTTGGGTATGTATATTAACCAAACATTTTTGTTTTCTTCCCTCTTTTATCTTCTTGTTATCTAACATAAGATATATTAGTAATAGTTAACTTTATATCACAGTATTTAGGTTACAGGATGTCAAAGAGGAGGAGTCAACAACACCCAAGGACTTTGCATTCCCTTGTGGGGAAAGTGTTAGTGAGATTTCAGTTGTACACAGGATAGTTGTGTCATCTTAAGCAGAAATATGGCTTTGTTATTGTTTTTACTTGGAGATTAAGTATGGTTTAAGGAGATGTGCATGGGTGCCAAGTCGACAAGGGGTGAACTGTGACAGTCTTTTTGACATGTCAACTTGACTGGGCTAAACTCTTCAGTTATTCAAACACTAATCTATGTGTTGCTGTGAAGGTATTTTTAGATATGGTTAAAATCTGTGATCAGTTGGCTTTAAGTAAGGGAGATTTTCCTAGATAATCTGAGTGGGTCTGATTCAGTTGAAGCTGAGGTTTCCCTAGAGCAGAGCTGAGGTTTCCCTGAAGAAGAAGAAATTCTGCCTGTATACAGCTGCTTCTGCCTGTGCCCCAGTGTTCCACTCTGCCCTTCCTGAGGGTTGCCCTATGGAGTTTGAACTTGTTTAGTTGGTCCCCACAATCGTGTAAACCAATTCTTTGCAATAAAGTCTGTAAAAATGTGTCTCCTACTGATTCTGCTTCTCTGGTTGAACCCTGACTAAATGGACCCAGCTAAAATGGTGTTTACAAGGTGTTAACAATGATTATTTCTCAGGAATGGGGTTGATTTTAGGGGATATGTTTTTTGGCTCTCTTCTCTGTTCTTTTCCATAGCATTCAAGTGTTTTCAAAGTGCATTTAAAGACAAAAACAATAGTTAAAAGTCAACAGTTTCACAAAATTATCTAAAGCCTAATTCCATTTGCAAAATGTCTCACAGAACACCAGCAAGATTTTGTAATAAAACCTACAGTTTCTAAAAACTCTTTGATCTTTTCCACAGAACTGAACAAACAAAATTCATCTACATCGTCATCTGTCGTACCCCTTTTGTTTCTTGAAAGTTTATTGAGCCCAAGAACCATACCTTATTCTTTGTTCTACTTGCCGAGTCTAACTCAGAGCTGAGTACTTGTGGGTCCCTCTCAAGGTTTTTTTAATTAATAAACATACCTCATACACATAAATATGTATGTTCTAACTTCCCTTAACTTTTTCTAGTAATCCCAAAAGTATCCACTTCACCCTTTTAAACAGCATATCAAGCACTTTAATTTTAAAACATACTAAACATTAAATTGTTACATGCACATTTTCTTTATTTTATTAAAAGTATACAGACAGTACTTATTTTTTATGAAGTTGAAACAGCTACGCACTTACCATTTTGTACTTGGCTCTTTTATTAATAATATTTCAAGCCCACATAACCTTGAATCAACACAATCCATAAACTTGTCTTTTTAATGATTATAGAGCAGTCCATTGTGTAAATATGTCACAGTTTGCTCATCCATATCTCTATTTTTGGACATCTGGGTTGTTTCCAGTTTTTCTCTATTATAAATAATGTGACTGTGAAGGTTTGTTTAGACCAATGGCTTTTAAAATTATCTCTTTGGGGTCGTTTCCTTAGGTCAATATCCCTGAAGATGAATTACTTGGAGAAAAGACACGAACATTTTGTTAACTATTGCCAGACTGCTTTCTAAAAAGATGGAAACAATTTTACAGTATTGTCAACAATATGCTTCCCTGAAGCCACATCCACATTGGATTGTTAATAGTATTATTTATTTTTGCTAGTTTACTAGGTATACACTGGCATCAAAGTTGCTTTAAAATGCTCTGGAATAATTGCTTTAACATTCTTAGAAGCTCTATTGGTGGCGGTTTACAGGTCATGCCCTTAAGATTTTTAGAAGTAATTTTGTCTGGCTTAAGGGTCTTTCAGGCACCAAGTTAAATCTTTCTAAGGTCTTTGCAAAAGATCTTAGAGCTGCACCTTTGATCTGAATTTCACATTGAAACTACGTTTTATTGACAGCACCCTCGATTTGATCTTTGCCTTAAGGCTATTTCTTAGTTTGAGAACATTTTGCTGCCTTGAAGACTTCCCTGGACCCTCTATATTTCCTCTAAATCCTGCTCAACAAGTTCTTTATTTAGTCATTCCTTACTTCTTGTATTTTATCATAGCATAAGAAGCTAAAAGAAGCCAATTGACACTTTCAACATTTTGCCTGGAAATCTCCTTAGCCAGATCCACAAGTTCATGAGGCACCCTTTCTATTTGCAACGTTATCACAGGCAACAGTTTTGAAATTTCTACTGGTATATAAATTGCATGCCCTTTGCTCCAGCATCCAAGAGCGATGTCCTCACTGCTCTGCCAGCCTTCACCAATAGTATTCTTGGGAGTCTTCAGGCCTCCCACTCACATTCTGCTCCCAAAGCCAATCCTACATGTTTTAGGTTTTTCTTACAGCAACATCATATGACTAGGTGCCAATTTCTGTTTTAGCTATCTATCGCTGTGTAACAAATCACCCCCAAACTTAGTGGCTTAAGACAACCACCACTGTATTATTATTATTTTTGTGTGTGTGTGAGGAAGACTAGCCCTGAGCTAACATCCGTTGTCAATCCTCCTTTTTGCTGAGGAAGACTGGCCCTGGGCTAATATCCGTGCCCATCTTCCTCTACTTTATATGGGACGCTGCCACAGCATGGCTTGACAACTGGTGAGTCTGTCGGCACCCGGGATCTGAACCTGTGACACTCTGCGCCACCAAAGCGGAGTGCACGAACTTAACTGCTAGGCCACTGGGCCGGCCCCCATTGTATTATTATTATTATTTTGTGTGTGTGTGTGTGAGGAAAACCAGCCCTGAGCTAACATCCGTTGCCAATCTTCCTCTACTTTATATGGGACACTGCCACAGCATGACTGACAAGCAGTGCGTCGGTGGGCGCCCGGGATCTGAACTCGCGAACCCTGGGCTGCCAAGCGTGGACTAAACCGCTGCGCCACCGGGCCGGCCCCCCCCCCCATTGTATTATTTTTAACGATTTTTTTGGTTGATTGTCTTAGCCGGGAGGTTGTTTTGTTCCATGTGATGTTATCGGGGCTGCAGGGGCTATATTGGGCTGGAATGTCCAAGATGGCTCATTCATATGCCTAGCAGTTGGTGCTGTCAGCTGGAAGCTCAGCTGGAGCTGTCAAACAGAGGACCAAGCTTCTCCTTCATACAGGCTCTCATGTGGTTTGTTTCTACCATGTGGCAGCTGAGTGGAGAGGAAGAAATGGAAGGTTTTAGTCTTCTTAAGGCCTGGGCTGGGAGATACCAGAATGTATTTCTTTGACATTCTATTGATCAGAGAAGTCCTAGGGTGTTCTTAGATTCAAAAGGAGAAATAAACTCCACTTCTCAATGGAAGAAAGGCACATGCATATGAGGAAGGAAGACAGAGATGGTACCATCTTTGGAGCTGATCTATCATTCTGGGGTGTCTGGGTCATTTATCAGCTTTTCTCAGGAGTGCTGTGGAAGTAGAAGACATCTACTACTCATTCATTCAGTCAGTCATTCATTGTTAGCTTTTTGCTGACCAGCTACTATGTGCTGGGCTTTGTTCTAGCCATTGTGGATATAATGGTGAAAAAGACAGAAAAGGTCTCTGCTCTCACGGTGCTTACAATCTAGTTGGGGAAAAATCAAAATTAAGAAAATATGTATATATTTAAATAAAAAAGAAAAATGGTAGTTGTTGTGGGTTGAATTGTGCCACCCAAAACCTGTTTACGTATGTCTGTCCCAATAAACATGGAATTCCTCCAGAGACCATTCATCTTCAATCTTATAGAGGTCTCCAATTCATTGAACTCACTGTCATCAAACACCCTATTGTGACCTCACTTCTCTTATCCAGGTTAGACACCAAGGTCCATCATTTTAAACACTCCTCCCTTGACTCTCTCCCTCCATTACGCTCTTCCGGCGTATTCCGAATCTAATTAAATCCAGCTCTCTGCTGACTCCAGGCCTGCACCCAAGCGTGTGACTTGCTTTAGTCAGTGAATGTGATTTGAACTGATATATGTTATTTCTGAATAGAAAAATGCACAACTCAGCATTTTTTCTTTTTTTTCTGCCCGAGTGCCTGACAACACTTCAAATGGGGGCTACTTTATAAGCCTGTGTTCTGGACCAAGGAGGACGCAGCAGAACCCACAGCTGACTCATGATAGACGTGTAGTGTGAGTGAGCAATAAACCTTTAGTTTTATGTCACTGACAGTTTATTGCTTTTTGCTACAGCACAACCTGACCTATACCTACTAGTACAGGTGAGTACAAGTCTGCCAGGTGGAGGAGACAGGTAAGAGTATTTCATGCAGAGAAAGCATTGTGTAAAAAGGCACAGAGAAGTCTGGGGACACCATGGTGGGAATGTAACATAGGTGAGTGGAGTGAAGCTGCAAAAATGAACCTTGAAGAGCAAGTTGGGACTCATTCGTGAAGGACGTAATGAAATTGAAGCCGGGTACCTGAGGGTTACTGTAAATATTCAATAAGAACACGGTTAGCTTTTGACCTTGTTCCCAACACAGACATAGATAAAAAGAAGTTAGTCTTGTTAATTTGCTGTTTTCTTGTTTAACCTGAGGGGTGACTCAAGGATCACAAGGATTTATGAGCTTGTTTTGCAAAATGAAAAGAATACCTTCAAGGAAGTTATGATCACCAGATAACCAGCCCCCAGCTGCCTTTGACATCCAGAAGTCTGATTGCCCAAGGGCTCATCTGGAGTGAAAGAAACACAGATTTCCTCTTTGTTTCTCTGAAAGTCCTCCTGCCGAGTCCCTTAGCTCTATAAAACCCCTGCTTTCTTTTCTTGTTAAGGCAGATTTGAGAGAATGTGTCCTCCTGACTTCTTGTTTTGGCCAATTCAAATAAACCTTTCTCCATGTCCAAACACTGATGCCTCAGTGACTGGCTTACTGTGCATCAGGCCAGAGAACTTGAGATTAAGAGGTTCAGTATCAAAATGACATGGAATTTAACCTTTGTCATAGAAGTGATTTGGAATCAGTGGAGGTTTTCAAATAGGAGGTTCTCCCTGTCCAATTGTTTTTTAGGGAGATTACTTAAACTCTAGTGTGGAGGCAGTATTGGCGAAGGAGAGGTAGTTAAGACTTCAGATAGAGAGAGTTTGGAGAGGGACTTTTCTTATGGTATTGGAAAGAGAAGATGAGGCCATGAACCTTGGTGACATCAATGTTTTATGGTCATGACACTAACATTTTGGTAGAGGAAATATGAAACTGTGGTTAAGAGCTTGGCTCTGAAATTAGGTAGAACTTAGTTTAAAAACCACTTTTGCCTCTACCTGGCCTTGTTACCAAGGCAAGAGTTCCTCAACCTCTTGGCTTCAAATTTTTCTTTGAAAAATAAAGTAATAGTGACGTCTCCTTTTTTGGGTCGTCATGAGGCTTACACTGGATAATGCACGTAAAGCACTTAGCATGAACCCGGCACAAAGTAAATGCTCCATAGATATTGAGTAGAGTGATCATGATGATAGTGATATTGTAGTAAACGGTGTGTGAGACATAGATTCAAGTTAATTCTTCTCAATCTTATTACATGGTTCAGTGGAGCAGTGGAAATAGCTTGGGATCTGGAAACAGAAGGGTCTGAGTCTCAATACTATCACTCACGGCAGTGTCATTTTGGAAAAGATGACTTTTTTTACTGATTTTTTAAAAAAAGACTGTTTTTTAAAACAGATTTAGGTTCATTGTAAAATTAAAAGGAAGATACAGAGAGTTCCCATATACTCCCTAGCCCCACACATGAACAGCCTCCTGCATTATCAACATTCCACACCAGAGTGGTGCATTCGTTACAACTGATGGACCTTCATTGACACATCATAATCACCCAGAGTCCATGGTTTACATTAGGGTTTTCTCTTGGTGTTGTACATTCTATGGGTTGGGATAAATGTGTGGCATATATTCATCATTATACTATCATACAGAGTATTTTTACTGCCCCCCAAATCCTCTGGGTTCCACCTATTCATCCTTCCCTCTCTGCTAACCCCTGGCAACACTGATCTGGTTACTGTCTCCATAGTTTTGCCTCTTCCAGGATGTCATATAGTTGGAATCATACAGCACGCAGCCTTTTCAGATTGGCTTCTTTCACTAGGAATATGCACTTAAGGTTCCTCCGTGTCTTTTTATGGCTTGATGGCTCATTTCTTTTTAGTACTGAATAATATTCCATTGTCTGGATGTACCACCATTTATTTATCCATTCGCCTGCCGAAGGACATCTTGGTTGCTTCCAACTTTTGGCAATAATGAATAAAGCTGCTATAAACATCTGTGCAGGTTTTTGTGTGGATATAGTTTTATACTTTAAATCCTTTGGGTAATTACTAAAGAACATGATGTACTTGACTGTATGATAAGAGTATGTTTAGTTTTGTAAGAAACCACCAACTGTTTTTCAAAGTGGTTGCATCATCTCGCATTCCCAGCAGCAATGAATGAGAGTTCCTGTTGCTCCCTATCCTCGCCAGCACTTGATGTCAGTGTTCTGGATTTTGGCCATTCTAAGTGGCGTGTGTAGTGGTATCTCATTGTTGTTTTAATTTGCATTTCCCTGATGACATATGACGTGGAACATCTCTTCATATGCTTATTTGCCACCTGTATATCTTTGGTGAGCTGTCTGCTAAAGTCTTTGGCTCGTTTTTTAATCAGGAAGACAACCAAATTTTATGAGCCCCAGTTACCCTTTCTACAAAATGGGGTCCTCAATGCTGGCACTATCTACATCACAAGGCTGCTGAGAGGTTCAAGGTGGGATAAGATATGTGAAAACCTGTTGTTAATGATGAGGTTCTAATTACAGAGAAAGCATTATTTATCTGGTTGTCCCTTTAACTGCTATTCAACATGATTCTATTCTTCGTTGTGTTACTTCTTATACATGATTTAAGTTCTAAGAGTATCAAATTAGAAAATTAAAAACCAAAAAAGGCAAATTTTACAATCAAAGGAAATAGCACTCATCAAGCTCTGAATTCTTCAAACTCTGTGGCTCCTGGCATGAATTGGCACGTCTCCCTTCACAAGGGCCATAGGGATGCAGGATTTCTCCATCCACATGAGAACAGGGGGATGTGGTTGCCTTGGAGAACCAGACAGGGAACAAAGTGACCTGAGGTTCTGCTCCCCGATCTGCCTGGAGCTGGTGCCCTACCTGACACTAACAGGAGGCATAGCTTTGAAAGGATATGCTTGTGCGTGTCTGTTCCTTAGAACTCAATGAAAGCAGTGCTAATTGAGAGAAACACTGTGCCAAAGCCACACTTTAATATTTGAGAATTTACTTCATAGTAGCTACACCAGTAGTTGCACACTAGGCTGGCTGCACTCACTTGGGGGAGCTTATAAAAAATTTTATTCATTCAAAAATATTTATTATGTCCCTAACATGTATTAGTGGTAACACGTACTCTAGACAGGGGGATATAGCAATAAACAAAACAAAGTGCTGGCTCACGTGGAGCTTACACTTGCATATGGGAAGATAAGTGATAAACATGAATATATGATATGTCAGATAGTCACATGTACTATGAAGAAAAATAAAGCAGAGTGAGGGTCATAGAGGTGATGAAAATGAGAATATATTATTTTAGACAGGTGGTTCGAGAAGACCCCTCTGATAAAGTGACATAAGAGCAGAGGCCTTAAGGAAGTGAAAGAAGAAGGCATGTGGATATCTGGGGGGACATCTGGGCAAAGAGCCATTATACAGAAGGAATAGCATGTGCAAAGGTCCTGAGGTAGGAGCATACTTGTTTTATTTTATTTATTTTTTTCCTTCAGGAAACAGTAATAAGGCCAGAGACTGAAGATTAGTAAGTTGGGGTGGAGGGATACTTAGGAGATGAGAGCAGGGAGCTGGAGGCTGGGTGCAGATTAGGAGGGACATTTAGACCATAGAAAGGATTTAGGATCTTACACTGAGTGAGATAAAGAAGGCCTTGAAAATTTTGGTTTTTAAAGGATCTTTCTGGGTGTCCTTTGGAAGAGCATAGACTATGAGTGAGGAAGCAAGGATGGAAGCAGGACACCGAACAGTACGTACCTGCCGTATTTCAGGTGGGAGATGATGGTGCTTGGGACTAGGGGGCAAGTAGTGGAGATGGCATAAATATCTATGTTTTTACTGCCTCCTCTGCCCACTCCACTTCTAATTCAGTAGATTTAGGATGAAAACTAGGAATCTGTATTTTAAATAGCATTCTATAGGTGAATCTGAGGCATGGCCAGGTTTCAAAACCAATGACTTGGGATGAGAAATCACATCCTCCTTTCCTCTGAGGTCTTCCCCCGGGTCTCTCTGCCTGCCCCTGTTCTTCCCTCCTCCTCTGGCTCAGAGCTTCTGCCTCAGGCCTCTTGCATAGCTCTGCTGCCCTCATTGTTTCCCTTTATCTGTCCTCCCTGTGATTTTCTGCTATCCTCAACCTGCCAAACCCCAGGCAGCTGCCCACTCACGCCCTGGAGGTTAAACCCACGCTGTAGCTGGATTTATTTTCCCCAGTGCCTTTTCTTTTCACCTTGTCATTTTCCTGCCGGAATCCTTCCTATGGCTCTGCTCTGCCTTCTAGAGAAAGTTCAATCCCCTTACAGTCTGGTCCCAATCAATCTTCCCACCTGTGGGATCATCCCACTGTGCCTGCCCAAAGTCATCCTCAGGAGACTAAAATGATTTCTTTTCTTAGCTTCAGAAATAACATGGAAGTTCCCATTTCTGCCTCTTTCTTCATACAGTTAATTTCATCAGCTAGGCTAATCTCTTTTCTTTCTGCCTTACCAAATCCTATGCATCCTGCAGAGGCACTGTACAAATTCTTATTAAAAATGTGTTTTTAAAATGTTTAAATGGTTAATACATGCACATGGTCCAAAATTCAAAGAATTAGGAAAGGATATATATTTTTAAATGATTTTTCTGATACCCCCAACCACCAGCCAACCAGTTCTCCATCCAAGAGACTTAGCTCCACCAGCTATCTGTAAATCCTTTCGTGAATATTCTACCACATACAGTTGTATACATACAGTGTGTGTTTACATCTTGTATTTATAAATATCTCATAATTTACAGACACACACAAGAATATTCTTTTCTTTTTTTAAACTAACGGTAGCTTATTATCCACATTGTTCTGCCCTAAATGTTTTTCACTTAAAATAGTCACCCTTTTTGTATACCAGTACACACAGAACTGACTTATTTTTCTCCTGTTTCTGAACTTAAACTTTTATTTATTTCTGTTGTATCACCAAATGATCTCAGTTTGGGGCAATATTATTTTTTTATTGGGGCAAAATACACATAAGCTAAAATTTACCATTTTAACTATTTATAAGTGTTCAGTTCAGTGGCATTAAGTTCATTCACATTGTTGTGCAGCCCTCATCATTATGCATCTCCAGGCTTTTTCTTCTTCCCAAACGGGAACTCCATACCCATCAAACATACTCCCTCTCCCCTCAGTCCCTGGCATCACAGTTCTACTTTCTGTCTCTATGAATTTAACTACTCTAGGTGCCTCATATAGGTGGAATCACACCGTATTTGCCTTTTTGTGGCTGGCTTATTTCACTTAACATAGTGTTTTCAAGGTTCAGCTGTTGTAGCATGTATGAGAATTTCCTTCCTTTTTAAGGCTGAATAATATTCCATTGTGTGTATATACCACATTTTGTTTATTCATTCATCTGACAACGGACACTTGGGTTGCTTTCATTTTTTGGCTACTGTGAATACTGCTGCCAAGAACTGAGTGTACAAGTATCTGTTTGAGTCCCTGCTTCAATTCTTCTGGGCATATACCCAGAAATGGAATTGCTGTTATCATATGGCAATTCTATGTTTAATTTTTGAGAAACTGCCATCTCTTTTCCACAACGCCTATTCCCTTTAATGACTGCTTTATATTCTATTGTATGGATGTACCATAATTTATTTAACCAATCCTATATTGATGGATATTAAGAATGTTTCCAGGCTCTTGCTATAACAATGTTGCAATCAAACTCCTTGGAAATTTTTGTTTGTGTACACAGAGAGGTATATCTGTGAGATAAAGTTTTAATGCAGTTGTTGGATCAGAGAATATATGATTTTTTTAAAATAGAATTTATTTTTTAGACCAGTTTTAGGCTTACAGCAAAATTGAGTGGAAGGTACAGAGATTTCTCATATACCCCCTGCCCCTACACATGCACAGCTTCCTGCATTATCAACATCCCCCACCAGAGTGGTACATTTGTTACAACTGATGAACCTGCATTGACCCATCATAATCAACCAAAGCCCATAGTTTGCAACACCATTCATTCTTGGTGTTGTGCATTCTATGGGTTTGGACAAATGTACAATGACGTATATCCACTGTTATAGTATCATACAGAGTATTTTCACTGCCCTAAAAATCCTCTGTGCTCTGTCTGTTCATCCCTCTCTCCCTGCTAACCCCTAGCAACACTGATCTTGTTACTGTTTCCACAGTTTTGTTTTTTCCAGAATGATCACATAATGGGAATCATACAGTATGTAGCTTTTGCAGATTGGCTTCTCTCACTTAGTAATATGCATTTAAGTTTCCTCCATGTCTTTTCACGGCTTGATAGCTCATTTCTTTTTAGAGCCGAAGGATATTCCGTTGTCTGGATGCACCACAGTTTATTTATCCATTCACCTACTAAAGGACATTTTGGTTGCTTCCAAGTTTGGGCAATTATAAATAAAGGTGCTGTAAACATCTGTGTGTAGGTTTTCAACTCCTTTGGTTAAATACTGAGGATCATGATTACTTGACTGTATGATAAGAGTATGTTTAGTTTTGTAAGAAACCACCATACTGTCTTCCAAAGTGGTTGTACCATTTTGCATTCTCACCAGCAATGTGTGAGAGTTTCCATGTACTAGAATAGATAAAAGATCTAATTCCTTAAGGTGGAAGCTGGTTTCCTTGATATTAATTCTTTTGCTACATGTCTCGGGTTTACCCACTTGGCAAGGTGCTGTAGTTGAGACCATATTTTATCATGTCTGGGAATTCCCTAGGTGATCACTGGGGGCTCTCCACCCTGGCTCTTCAGAGCTCCTGTCTTTCCACCATGTGTGAGTTCTGGGAAAATTTATGTTTACAACTCCCTACTTGTTTTTGCCTCACTGTGTGAAATTTCACTCTATGCACGCCTAACCCAGCACTCATCAAAGACTCAGGCAGACTCATATGCAAATTTCTGAGTCCTCTTGTCTCATAGTTCCCTCCAGTCCAGATCCCTGACCCACAACCTCCAGCTGCCTTGGTCTCCCCAAACTCTAATCTCCATATTTTTATTTCAGTGAGGCCGCCAGGCTCTGTTTGACTCGCCCTCCCATACCTGTGCCCGGGGTAAGTATAGGGAGCAGAGGGACTTCTCTTCTCTCATGGATTGCTATCCTGGGCTACCTGTTGTCTCATGTCTGAAAACTGTTGTTTCATGTATTTTCTTCAGTTTCCTGACCAAGGAAGGTTAAGGCTAGTCCTTGTTACTCCAACACGGTTGGAAGCAGAATCTTTTTACTTTGGATTTTTAATTATAGCTCTTTTAATTTATTTTCTATTGGTTGCTTTAGGGATTACACTATGCATCTTTAATTTATCACAATCTTCTTGACTTCATATTGAATTTCTTCAAGAAACATGTAGAAACCTTGCAATAGTATAGCTGCATTTCCTCCTATCCTCTTTGCTATTTTTATCATATATTTTACATCTATATACATTTTTTGAGATACAATCACATATTGTAAAATGCACCCTTTTAAAGTATACAATTCAGTGCAGTTTTTTTATTATATCCAAAAAGTTGTGCAACTGTCACCACTATCTAATTCCAGAACATTTTCATCACTCCAAATAGAAACCCCATACTATAAGGAGTCACTCTCCATTCTTCCCTCCCTCCAGCCCCTGGCAACCACTCATCTACTTTTTGTCTCTGTGGATTTGCCTATTCTGGACATTTCTTATAAATGGGATAATGTAATATCTCTACACATTTTATTTTATTTTTTTTTGCTGAGGAAGACTGGCCCTGGGCTAACATGCATGCCCATCTTCCTCTACTTTATATGGGACGCTGCCACAGCATGGCTTGACAAGTGGTGCTTCGGTCCGTACCTGGGATCCGAACCTGTGAACTCCGGGCCACCGAAGCAGAGTGCACGAACTTAACCACTATGCCACCAGGATGGCCCCATCTGTATATATTTTAAACCTAATAATACTGTGTTATAATTTTTGCTTTAAACAGTCAAATGATTTTTATATAAATTAAGAGAAGGAAAAATATACAGTTTTGTATTCATCCATATACTACCATTTTGGGTGCTGTTCATTTTTCCTGTAGATCTGAGTTACCATATGGTGTCATTTCCTTTTATTCTGAAGAGCTTCCGTTAGCATTTCTTGTAATTTTCCCTTCTGTCTAAGATCTTGTGCCAAACAGGGGCCAAGGAACCTTCTGTCATGTACCAATTCCATTACTTGATAAGTTGAGTTTTTCAAGGAATTTGTCTATTTTGTCTAAGTTATTGAATTTATTGGCATAAAGTTGTTGATGTTATTCCCGTATTATACTTTTAATGTTGTGGTTTCTGTAGTGATATCCCTTCTCTCAATGCTGACATTGGTAATTTGTGTTTTCTCTATTTTTCTCTTGATTAGGTTTGCTAGGAATTTATCAGTTGTGATCTCTTCAAAGAATCAATTTTTGGCTTTATTAATTTTCTGTATTGTCTATTTTTCTATTTCATTGATTTCTGTTGTATCTTTATTATGTTCCTCTTTCTACTATTTTAGGTTTCATTTGCTTATCTTTTTCTATCTTCTTTACATGTCAAGTTAGGTCATTGATTTTAAACCTTTCTTATTCTCTTATATAAACATTTAAGGTTATAACTTTCCCTTTAATTATGGCTTTAGTTGCAGCCCACAGAGTTTTGTATGTTGTATTTTCATTATCATTCTGTTTAAAATATATTTTAACTTTCCTTGTGATTTTTTTTTTCCCATGGGCTATTTGCAAGTGTGTTGTTTAATTTCCAAATATTCGGGTCTTTTCTGGCTATCAGTGAGGTCTCTCCATTCTAGCTTTCCCAGCAGTCAGCCCTATACTATTCAACCTCTGCAGGGGCTTGTAGATCTTGTCTTGCCCATATGCAGTCCACCTATAGTGGTCTGACTCCTGAAATGGCCCTCGATGGTTCCCTACCTCCTAGTATTCATACACTTCCATAATCCTCTCCCCTGGAGTATGGGCTGGACCTAGTGACTTGCTTCTAACTAATAGACTAAAGCAAAAGTGATGGCATATCACTTCTGTGATTAGGTTACAGCATGGCATGACTTCTGTCTTGCTAGGACACTTGCTGGCTTTGATGAGAAAGCTGCCTTATTGGAGAGGCCTGTGTGGCAAGGAACTGAGGGTAAGCTCAGCCAGCAGCCAACAAGAAATGAGGCCCTCAGTCCAACAGTCCTCAAGGGACTGAATCTTGCCAACAATCAGGTAAGTGAATTTGGAAGCAGATCCTCCCCAGTTAAGCCTTCAGGTGAGACCCTATCCCTGGCTGATGGCAGCCTTGTGAAAGTCCTGAAGGAGAGGGCCCATGAATGGATTCCTGAGCCATAGAAACTGCTAGATGATAAGTGTGTGTTATTTTAACCTGCTAAGTTTTGGGGTTAAGCAGCAATAGATAATGAATACATAAACCTTCAGCCAAAGAGGCACAATGAATCCTTATGCATACTTCTGGGGCCCCTCCTCTGTGCAGCTCCATTTTCTTAGGTACCCTGCCCTGGAAAATCCAATGGCCTTAGTAGCCCAGAACTCCGATCTCTGTGTATGTTTGGATATTTTAAGGGCAAGGATTGAGTTATAAACTTTTTTGTATCCTTCACAGAGCCTGACTGATACCAAATTTCTATTGAGTGCTCCTTTAGTATTTGACTGGCACGCTTTGCAACTTGAACTGTCTCTGATGAAGCTTTGATCAGAGCCACATCTCAATGGGAAGTAGTGAGAGTCTTTGCAGGGGTCCCCACGTGGAAGCCCCAGACCTTCATGGACCCCCCCCCCCCCCCCCCCCCCCAGAGTTCATCTGCACTGAGTCACTTCTTCCACTTCCAGACCTGGATGGAATCCTGTCTTGCAGATGTGGAATCTGGTTCTCCCAGTGGCCACCAGGGGGCTGGATGACACAACTTGGCAATGCAGGGGAATTAGCTTTCCGTGGGATAAATCTTAACTAATAGAAAATGGAGATGGAGAGGGGAGTGAGCTGGGCAGATAAATTCCATTTCCTTTCTTCTTTCTATAGACTTCACTGAGGTACAGTTCCTCTTTGCAGCCCTTCTAGAAAAGTCCCATAGCCCCAGCAAATGAGCCTGCTAAGTGACCTGCTACATTTCTTTGTGACTCATTGTAAAGGACTAGCCACACAGTAATGAATCATGTTGCCTTGCTTTACATCTTTCTTTGTCTCACCTCCACTTTTCTTCATGCTCACCTCCTTTTGAGCTTGCACTTCTCAAAGAAAGCATCCATACCTTAATCCTTATCTTAGGCTCATCTTTCTAGAGAAACCGGGCTGAGAGAGATGGCACTCATGGTTTTTCTTTGCTTTTAGTGTCCATCTCAATGAACAATTCTGAGGAATATACTTTAGTATAGCAAATAGAACCATGATTCACCATTGATAATTCGCATAAACAATTTCACTTATTATCTTATGTCATATTCTGTTATGTTTTGAATATCCTTCTCCAGTTTCCCAAACTCTATGCTAAAGGCAGTAGATGTAAAAATTGACTGATTAAGGAAAGAATCAATTTGAAGGAAACTTGACTGAATATGGAGTGGGCAGTTTGCTCCCGGATTTCATATTGACTGGCTAGAGGGAGATAAAATACTATTTTCACACTTACTGAGTGAAATCCTGTGGTGGTCCAGGAAAAGCTTTTGCCTGCATCCCATCTCACCGTCCTGCCATGGCTTCTTGCAGTTTGCGCCATCTCTCTTTAGTCCAGCAGATTTGTTGAAAGGGCAACCCACAGACAAAGAAAGGCACAGACCCCTTCCTTCTCTAATCAGTTCTGATTTTCAGCAGCACGGCAGGTAGAAGTAAGCACTCAGAAGTGTTGTAGGGTTTTTTTGTCTTTGAATAAATGGGAGCCTAGAGTGAAATAATTGCATGTTCGTGCCTGTTTCTCTCCTTCCATTATACTCATGCAGTCAGTTGAAAGCGGTTCTTCCTAAGCCTCTAACTTCATGTAAATTAGGTGCAATTTATTTTCCTTTCAGCCTCAAAGCTTGAAAGTGTAGCCAGACCAAAAAGGATGCTAATAAAAGCAGATCCTAGATATTAAGAAAAAGTGAGTTTCTTCTAATGCTTTTCAGAGCAGCAAGTTACAGACTCTTTCATTAGCAAATGTCGAGTTGAAGAGAGGGTGTCTCAGAGGGTAACGGTTACCTAGTTTTTTCCCAGCTGTCATTTCCCTGCATTTACCCCACCTCTCTATGGTTTAATGGAGCTTGCTACAGGCCAGGGGTGCCTTTGTAGTTCTGGCAATCAAGTGACCACATGGTGGTTGTTAAAAGGGCTATGATCCCCACATACATGTATGGGACATCAAAGAGAGGTCCCTAATTTAGTTTGGGAGTGGGATAGGGTTGAGGAAAAATTAAGGGGACATCCTTCCTGAGTTTGACATCAATGAACTAATTCTTGAAGGCTAAGTGGAAGCTAACTATATGATTAAATGAGGGATGAGGGAGTTCTAAGAGTTAAAAAAGATGTTCTAAAAGGAGTTTTGCCTTTAGTAAACAGAGTATGGCATATAATCATTCTTTGGATATTGAACTCTTACTTTGCATCAAAGTCACTTTTTCTGGATGGTAATAGGGATGTTTATATATCATGAATAAAATATAAGACAATATGTATTACTTTGGCTAAATAAATAAATAAAATCAAGCTGTATTATCTACTTTTCCTATGTTATTATCTCCTGAATAATTTTCTACTCAACTAGCCCTCTCTCAACCTACAAACATGTTCAAGTCATCCCTATGCAGAGAGAGAAAACTTCTCATATCATTTAGGACTCTTTCAGGTGGAAGTTGAAGTTGAGCAGGAAACTCAACTCTAACTGACTTAACTAAAAAGAGAATTTATGGAGATTGTTGATGACCTACAGCTAGTCTAGCCACAGAGGCAGCTGGATTGGGTGGCTCAGATAATGTCACCAGGGCCTGTTTTCTCTCCATCTCATAGCTCTGACTTCTGCTGTGTTGGTTTCATTCTCTGTTAGGCTCTCTCCGTATGAGGGCAAGATAACTGCAGAACTAAGAATTGCCTCTAAGTTCTAAACCCAAACATATCTGTAATCACATTAAGTGTAAATGGTCTAAACACTCTAATCAAAATGCAGAGATTGTCAGATTGGATGAAAAGGCAAAACCCAATTATATCTTGCTTACAAGAAACCAACTTTAAATATAAAGATACAAATAGGTTAAAAATAAAAGGATGAAAAAATATACCATGATAATACTAATTAAAGAAAATAAGAGGGACTACATTAATATCAAACAAAGCACAAACAGCCTAAATGTTTATGCACCTAATCACAGAGCTTCAAAATACATGCAGCAAAAAACTGAGAGAACTCCAAGGACAAATGGACAAATCCACATTTATAGTCAGAGATACCAACACTTCTCTCTCAAAATATTTCTAACTTCCCTTGAAACTTCCTCTTTAACCAATATGTAACTTAGAAATGTGTTATTTAATTTCCAAATATTTGGGGACTTAATTTCCAAATACTTAGAGATTTTCCAGATATCTTTCTGCTATTGATTTCTAGCTCAATTCTGTTATGGTCAGAGGACATACTTTGTATGATTTCAATTCTTTTAAAGTTGCTAAAGTTTGTTTTATGGCCAAGAATATGATCGATCATGGTTGATGTTCCATATATACTTGAAAAGAATGTGTATTCCGCTGTTGTTGAGTGGAGTGTTTTAGAAATGTCATTTAGGTCAAGTCAGTAGTGTTATTTAGGACCTCTGTATCCTTGATGAATTTCTGCCTACTTGTTTGTTCTATTACTGAGACAAGAGTGTAGAAGTTCCCAGCAGTAGAGTATAGAGTGAGTTGAAATTGAGAGACAACAGTTCAATAACTGACACAGTTCATCTCTTTGGCTACTCAGCATTCATAACCACATTTCTACCCTGTTTAAAGTCCCATGCAATTACAAAAAATTCTTTATGCTTCCACCTAACAAAATGCAACTAATTTTTTGTACAACCAAAAACATTCCTCACCCTCTCCCCAGAATGAAGAAATAAAAAGTTCCAAAAGCCAATGAATCCATCTTTATGAGATAATCATGATAGACATCTCTGGACTTACATTAATTACTTCTCAAATTCAGTTACAGTGCCATCTGAGTATTTTTTCACCTAAAAGTGAATTGTAGTTAATCACCACTATCAATCTTTGTATATAATAATAAGGGAAGGGAGAAGAGTAGAGGAAATTACAAATATATATCTATAAACTAATTATTAACTAAGAATTAGCATATATAGATACACACATATATACCCAAATATACACTACATGTACATACACACACAAAATACACATAACAAGCAAGGAAGGTAATACGTCTGACTGTTAAAGTCCTCATGTCTATAAATGGTCACAAGGAGGCTGTTGTCGGATTTCCTTCTCCTACTATTTTCCACGTTTTCTTTACCCTTAGCCAGAATCCCAGCTGATCAGAGTTATTTACCTGATGGGGTGACTCAAACCTTCATTCCTTAAGGGTCTGCATCCTCAGTAGCCCTGACTTTTTTTTTGGTAAATTTTCATTAAGTTTTACTCTTGGATATGGGAGTATTAAGAAGCACCTCAGAGAACTCATTGGGTTCCAGATATAATCCTTCTCACTCCCATTGTGTATTAGCAACCCTATTTACCCTTGTTATTTGGGATAAATCATGCCAGCAAGCAGGGTAATCCCATTCTTTGCCTATTGGTTTGTGGGCACAAGGAACCCAGAATAACCAGGTAGCATCTCAACTTCCAATTCAGTGCAACTTTTGTTGTTTCTCCTGGTGGAAATATTTCTATCTTAAGAACCAAGACCTCCAAACCAGCAGAGCTCCAAGTTGCAGGGAGGGGAGGCAAAATTCTGTAAGTGGATTCTGAGGTGCAATAGTGAGAGAAGCTACTCTCATCTCTACCTCTTGCCTCCTGGACCTGTATATTCTGCTTATTGAGGAAATATTGCTTTATCTTGATTGTTATCTTAAGCTACATCTTGCCTTATCCATTCAGAGTTTTGTCTCCCAACTGGTGCTATAACTGAGTCTTCAGTAGGCCATTTCACCATTCTATTAAGCCAGGTGCTTCTGGAAGATGATGTATATGGATTTCATGGGCATGAATCCACTGCTGCACTTCTTAGTGTACTAGAACCAGAAACTAAGGCATTCTAATGTGAACGGCAGATGAGCAGTAGAGTTTGTGTAGCTTGACGAGACAAGAAAATCCTGAAAATATCATGATCTTGAATCGTAAATTTTGTATCTCTATGTCAGTCCATCAGTTTTACTTCCATACTTTTCACCAAGATATGAAAACTATTGACCAAATCCCATTGTAACTGAACTTCAAATTATTTTCTGTATTAGAATTTCTTGAAATAAATGGGCTCCTAGATGGATAAGACATCATAAAATTTTAATTACTCTGGAATTTGCTGTAGCAGGGATACAACCTCTAATACCATGTAAGGATTAATCAATAACAGCATTTCTGAAGCTTTTTGTATGCAAAAATTCTTAATACCAGTCAAGATAAAATTAAATGTTTCTTGATCAGGCCATGGCAGATAAGAGTTTCTGTAGGGATGCTTTTTAAATGGAAAATTCAAAAGATATGATTTGTGAATAAATTGGTATTTGAATCACAGGGTAAGAAAGGGGGCATTGATTCTCCTTTTGATTTTAAAGAAATTACTAGCAAGATCCAAACCTGTCAGAGGCAGAATGCAACATAAAAACGTCAGAGCTGATAGGTGTACTTTGAATTTTAATAATTATCTTTTTGAATGCAGTTCAGAATATTTTACAACTATTCTATTTACGTCAATTCACTCAAAATTTAGCACTCTGTCCCAGTACCCAGAGGCATTTGTTGACTTAGATATTTAAATAAATTTTCTCTATTTCCATTTATTTAAACATGTCCATGATAAAGTCTTGTCTTTCAACATAATCATAAACATACTTTGCAAATATATCTATGTATGGCTCATAGGATCTATAGGAAAGAAGAAAGAACCTATATTTCAAAAGTTATCTTCTTAAAACAATGAATCTTTACTCTGAACTATATGTGGTCAAGGCATCCAAATTTCTGAAAAAAAATCTTAAGTAAGAAAGAAAAGAGAGAAGCACATATTTTTCCATGAAACTTGAAAACAAAACAAAAAATACAAAAAGAAATATTTTAATTGTGATGTAGAAAAGATACAGACAGAAAGATGGGACCTTTCCCCCAAATCAAACCTTACTCAAAAGCCCAGACAGATAAATACATTAAAGCAGAATTGTTCTGGTTGACTGTGGGTGGGGGCATGGTGCGGGGAGGGAGGTGGGGAAGGTAAGCAGAAATAAACACTCCCCCCTCCACCCACCTCCATCCAAGCTGTACGGGAAGAGGATTCTGTAGAGCTCAATTTTGAAATCACTGTCTTAAAAGAAAAATTATAAGATGCTCCTCTTCCCCAAATCATAAGTTCTGAATGTACATTTGTGAACTGATGGCAATGGTTACATGTCCTATCTTTTTGGAGCAATCTTATCTCTTCCTCTGCTAGTTCTTGCTCTCTGTGCTTACTCTTGCACGCTGCTACTCACTTTCTTCCTTCTGCCTCCCAAATCCCACCATCCTTCAAGGTTCAACTCAAAACCTACCTCTTCTGTAAAGTCTTTCCTGACCTTTGCAGTCTTTCCTAACCACACCCTCCTTTGAAGTCCAGTCATTGCACTTCATTTATGTTTGTATTAATTAATTAAATATTTATTGTTGAATGCACAGGTGTGGTGATAGGTATTATGGTGGTGAGTGAGACAGGTAAGATCCCTGTGTTTTAGAGAACTTATCTAGTGGCAGGTGGTGGTAGAACAGGTGATAAAAAAGTAAACAAACAACCTAAATACAGATTATGATAACTGCCATGAAGGAGATAGATGGAATGATGTAATAAGTAGTACCTCGACCTCTGTGTGCACATGTGTATGGGGCTATGATAGGGCGTGCTAAGGAAGGGCTCTCAGGGGCCGGCCCACGAGCTGACAGCTCCAGGAAGAGAAGGGGATGGAAGGCCTGGGGGGAGAGCACACCTGGACTTGTGATACGAAGTCCGAAAGCCTGAGAAACAGAGAAAAGAGGCCAAGGAACAGGTCAAATTAGGCTGCCAATGAGCAGAAAAGCTGAAGATGGAGGTCACAGCAGGGTTCAAGGAAAACAGTCTCGGCACAACTCCCGAATGAGAGCCTAGATGCACGGGGGTCCTTCTTGGAGGTCCCTCAAAGTCACAAGCTCTTCTAGGAGAAGGCCCACGTCCAGATGCATCGTTGTGTCCCCACAAAACCTAGAACAGGGATGTTTTTTTTTTTTTGAAGATTGGCCCTGAGCTAACATCTGTTGCCAATCTTCCTCCGTTTTCTTCTTTTTTTTTTCTCCCCAAAGCCCCAGTAGATAGTTGCATGTCATAATTGTGCATCCTTCTAGTTGCTCTACGTGGGACACTGCCTCAGCATGGCTTGATGAGCAGTGCGTCGGTCCCGCCCAGGATCCGAACCCGGGCCGCCAAAGTGGAGCGCACGCAGTTAACTGCTACACCACCAGGCCGGCCCCTAGAACAGGGTTTTGCACATGGGAGGTGCTCAGGAATTATTGGTAAAACGAGGAAGAATACTCCAATTAACTCCTTCGTTAAGACTTCTCTAATTTTAACCAAATATCCTCTCTTTCGTCTTATCCTCCCAGTGAGACCTTCTGCCCTACCAGTGTAACACACTAGGTTTTTATCTTCACTCTGTTATAGATATTTGGTACTTGAACTCTTGCTGTCTTGGGGATTTAAGGGACTGTTGAAGAGCCAGTACTTGGGCTTGAAAACTGTATTTTTCTTGATGGTTGACTGCCCTTTCTTTTCTGTCTTCATGGCCTATAAGCTGAATGGCCTTCTTATCTCTAGTGGTGTCTTTCAAAAACAAGTAAATAGACATAATATCTCAAAATGCATCAGCTGGTGTGACCCAGTGGTGTCCTGATAAGCCGGCTGTGGGGGCAAGAGTAGGGAGGGGAGAAATCCTGATTTGTAGCGTTTGTCTATTTCTGTCATGTAAGTACTTCCAGCGGCTCACAAAATTCCTGACGATTTAACAGTCAGTTCTCCCGACTCCAGCAACCGCTGTGACCTCAAGGTTGGCGCCTGTCACCTTCAGCTGCCTGTCAGAAGGATCTTCCAAGTGAAATGCACTTCATTCTGGTTGCCACTTGACAAGAGACCTAGAGAATGTGTTGAAGGCTGCAAGATGAACTACAAAGCTGAAGAAATGATCAGTGGCTGGTGCCTGGGTGAGCAGGCAGGAGACAGCCTCCTCTTCACTTGTTCTCACGGGCTTGGCAGCTCTGCAGCCAACAGCAGAGCAGCCAATGTGGGCTGCTATACCCTGAGCTGATTCGCCTCTTCACTCATTCTTGGGGAGTTGCAGGCAAGGCAGTGGCCTGAACGTGCCGGAGGGAAGCTACTTTCTTATTTCTTTAGAATGCCTTGCCTTGACCCAAACCAAGTATGTTTCGAGCCCTAACTGAATGCAGCAAACCTCTGCCCCCTGTCAAAGCCACTAGGTACCTAGACTTTCCTCCACCTTCTTTGAAAGTTGCAGGACTGGGTATGATGGGTACAGTAGTGATAGCCTGGCTGAGAGGAGTAGTCATTGTGTTTGATGAAAATAGTGCTCCCCTCTGATCATGGCCCCGTGCTTATGTTGTCTCTGACATTTTGGGCAACATTCTAGGAGAAAATCAGTGCACAATGAATCCTTCTAGCTTTCAGATGAATTGAAGATGCTCTGAGAAATGCCAAGGGGATAGGGAGAAAGTACAAGGAGGGTCTCTGGGAGATGAATGAGGGTTGGAAGGCTGGTGTTGCCTTTTATAGTGGACAAGAATAAGGTAAGGAACTCAGGGCCAAATAGTGCAAGCTGTACATGCAGAAATATTGGCTTACATGCTTCTCAGTTAAAACTAGGAAGAGGGTTCTGGAGTCAGGGCCTTGCACTTTTAGATGAGAAAGACCTGGGCCTATGTATTAGTTTCCTATGGCTGCTGTAACAAATTACCACAAACTTGGTGGTTTAAGACAACACAAATTTGTTATCTCACAGTTTTGGAGTTCAGAAGTCTGGAATGGGTCTCAGGGGCTGAAATCAAGGTGTTGGCTGAGCTGTTTTCCTTTCTGGAGGCTCTAGGGGAAAATCTGTTTCCTTGCCTTTTCCAGCTTCTAGAGGCCACCCACGTTCCTCAACTGTGAGATCTCTTCCTCTGTCTTCAGAACCAGCAGTGCTGCATCTCTCTCTGTTTTCTGTAGCTCACATCTCCCTCTGCCTCTTCTACCTCCCCTTCCCCCACTTCTAAGGACCCTTGTGGTTGCATTGGCCCACCTAGAGAATCTAGGACAATCTCCCTATTTAAAGAAAATGGATTAGCAATCTTAATTCCACCTGTATCCTTAATTCCCCTTTGCCATGTAGGGTAACATATTCACAGGTCCTGGAGATTAGGACGTGGACATCTTTGAGGGGCCATTATTATGCCTAATGATCTTATTCTGGATTCCAACCCAGCATCTTCAGAGCGGTGTAGCCTTGGACAAGTTATTAACTTTTTTAGAAGTCTCATTTTGTAGTGGGGTAATAGTAGTACCTTTTCATGGGTTTTTGGTGAAGATTAGATGTGCTAATATGTGCCATGTGCTTAAAAGAGTGCCTGGCACATGGGAAACACTAGTGAATGTTCTCTGGTTTTCTTTTAGACCTTAAATATATTTGCTCACCTTGGATCTGGATTAGAGACTTGTCTTCTGAGCTCCCACAGAAGCCTTTTCTTCCCTGACCATAGCATACCTCACATTGCAATGTCACCATCTGTCTATGTCTCTCTTTCCTCTATTAAACAGAGTTCCCTGATGGTAGGGGAGCTAGCTTATATATTTTTGTAATCACCTTATGCATGACACAGAAGAGGCTTCCCAATAAAAGAATGGGTTAAATGTGTTACCATTAAGAGTGAAAAATGAGTCTATTCCTAACCATAAGAAAAACAAAAGTTAATGGATAAAGTTTTCTCAACTGCATAATTTTCTCCCATAACATTTTTGTCAAACTTTTGGGACGTCCTACCATTTGCCTTCTATGGAACCATTTCAGATTAAACAAAATTATTGTTATTAAATGTATTAATTGATGAAAATTATTTATTTCAGAAAATATTATTAATGAGAAGATTTAGAAAATAATTGATCATTCAGCTATCACTGTCAAAAAGTTACTAGTCTGCTTTTTCACATATGTACTTTGGAGAAGAGTAGTACTGAAGGAGTACTGTGTTGGCAGCAGTGGATAATCCATTTTAATAAAAACCTTTCTACTCCCCTCTGCCCTCCCCAGTGATGCTGTAATTTTGGTGGGGTATGTCAGCATATCCTTTCTAGTGGGCATGAGCTATAACTAAATGAACATATATTAAATACACATGTAGGAGGCAAAAAACATGATCTAGATGTAGGGGATGAAGATATGATAATTCCTGATTGGAGATGAAGGAGGAGACATTCAAAATAAATAAGATGTTTCTATAGAGCTTGTAAGTTGAAGAGGAAAAAAGAAATCTGAAGGGAAATTAAAAAGTCCTAATTAAGATGACAAGCTCAAAGGG
This sequence comes from Tapirus indicus, assembly GCA_031878705.1. Taxonomy (NCBI): domain Eukaryota; kingdom Metazoa; phylum Chordata; class Mammalia; order Perissodactyla; family Tapiridae; genus Tapirus; species Tapirus indicus. Next base: position 35,863,954 of record CM062935.1, read on the forward strand.
AGTCCACAGATTCTGAGGCTCCATAACCAGGAGGAAGACTCCTCCGTGGGCAAAATTCAGAAAACATTGGCTTCTAGATGGCTATGAGAAATATAGCTTTGATCTAAGGCACAGTGGCTTTAGTTAGAACTCAGCAGGCAGACGTTCTCTCCTTCAAGGATCTAGGAAACTAAAAGCCAGTAAAGCAAGTGCATACCTCCACTGGAACATTTACATTGCATCGTTACACAGGCTTATGTGTGAGTCTCCCACATTAGACCTTAAGGTTGATGAGGGAACATATTGAGCTTTAATTTCTGCATATAGAGGGCCTTAAAACTGTGCCTGTCATATAGAAAACACTGAATAAATATTGGTTATTTAATAAAGGGGCTTGTCTCATACAATTTAATAGCCAGGAGAGAGCAAAGAGATTTTCTAGACTGGTGGTCTCCAAATCTATCTGGACATAAGAATCACCTGCAGAGTGTGTGTGTGTGTGTGGGCTTTTTAAGAATACTGATTCTAGAATACATACACTCCTTACTCCCTCCAAGGAAGACAACCCAAAGTACCCTCCTAATCAGACTGACTATTTACCCCCTAAGATCAGGAATAAGGCAAGGATGTCTGCTCTTGCCACTTCCATTCAAGGTAGAACTGGAAGTTCTAGCAAGTGCAATAAGACAAGAAAAAGAAATAAAAGGCATAGAGGTTGGAAAAGAAGAAAAAAAACTTTCCCTGTTCACTAATGCCATGATTATCTTCACAGACAGTTCCAAGGAATCTACAAATATGCTTGCTCGCCTGAAAGCATAGATGATGATTCTAAAGTGTATGTGGAAAGGCAAAGGAAATAGAACAGCCAAGACAATTTTGAAAAAGAAGAACAAGGTTGGAAGACTTGCACCACTTGATTTCAAGACTCATTAAAAATCTACAGTAATCAAGATGGTGTGGTACTGGCAAAAGGAGAGATACATAGATCATTGGAACAGAATAGTGAGTCCAGAAATAAGTCCACACAAATAGGGTCAACTGATTTTTGACAAAGGTGCAAGACAATTCAATGAAGAAAAAATCGTCTTTTCAATAAATGATGTTGGGACAATTGAATACCCATAAGCAAAAAGATGAACCTTGACCCATACCTCATACCTTATGCAAAAATGAACTCAAAATAGATCATCGACCTAAATATAAAATGTAAAACTATACAACTTTTGGGAAAAAACCTTTGTGACCTCAGATTAGGCAAAGAGTTGTTAAATATGATACCATAAGCATGATGCACAAAGGAAAAATTGATAAATTAGAGTCATCAAAATGAAAACTTTTGCTCTGTGAAGGACCATGGTAAGAGAATGAAAAGACTTACTGCACACTGGGAAAAAAATATTTGCAAATCACATAAATGACAAAGGATTTGTATCCGGTATACATAAAGGACAGTTAAAACTCATCAATAAGCAAGCAAATGGGCCATTAAGAAATAGGAAAATTTTTGAAAAGACACTTCACTGGAATTAAATAGGTGGCAAATAAGCACATGAAAAGATGCTCAACATCATTAGTCACTAGGGAAACACAAATTAAAACCACTACACACCATTTAAGATGGCTTAAAAAAACAGCACAAACCTAGCAATGTCAAGTCCTGGAATGGACGGAACTGGAATTTTCATATATTACTGTCGGGAACGCAATTTCGAAAGCAGCTCAGCAGTTTCTTATATACCTAAACGTACACTTACCGTGGGATCCAGCAATCCCCTCCTATGTATGTACCCAAGTGAAATGATAACTTCTATTCACACAAAACCTGCAGGTTTTTTTTTGAATAAAGTTTTTATTCATAATTGCCCTGAACTGGAAATAACCTAAATTTCTTTCAGCTGGTGAATGGATACAAAACTTGTAGCACATTCATACAATAAGAAGGAATACACCACTGACGCACTCAACAACACAGATGACTCTCACATGCATTAAACTAAATGAAAGAAGCCAGACTTGAAAGGCTACATACTATATAATTCTTCCGACATGACATTCTTGAAAAGACAAAACTATAGAGGCAAAGAACACATCAGTGGTTGCCAGGGGTTAGGGTTTGGGGGAGGGCTTGACTACAAGCGGCAGCAACATATTTGGAGTGATGGCAATGTTTTGAATCTCGATGATGGTGATGGATTTATCAAAATTTGCAGAATTGTCCCTTTAAAAGTGAATTTTACTGTACGTAAATTTAAAAAATAAATTTAAAAAGAACCTTCAATGGCTTTGCATTGTTCTTAGCATAAATTCCAAGCCAGAATAAATTTTATGTTCTTTATCCTGATTTGTAAGGCAATACATGGCCTGGCCTTGCCACTCTCTGACCACATTGCCTTTTACTCTCCCCTTGTCCACTGTACTGAACTCATTCTATGCACCAACTCAATTGATAATACGGCATCAATTTGCTAGAGCAAATCTAACAGTGGTTTGTGCTGTAACCGTGGTCATGGAGCCAGGTTGCTGCTACTTCTACCACTACCTCAGATTGAGGAGCTCTCTGTGACTGTAGCTCCCAGTCTCTCAAGTTGCTCTTGGGTACAGCCCAATAGTGCCTCACCTCCTGCCATATGCCTTTTGCCTTCCACCTTGGAACTTCCCTAGTACTTCCCAGACACCTGCCTGGTGACCACTGACATGCAATCTAGGAGGGCTGATAAGTCAACGCTGACCAGTGGGAGTAAGGAGACTGCAGATGAGTTTCCTGTCTTCCTACTACACCAGCACTCTTTCTCTCCACCCCTGATAGATGTTTGGAGCTTCAGAAGCATTACATTGCTTCTCTAAAGACCAGACATGAGCACCTTTCTCTTGGATCCTTCTTTAACCCATTCTCTGATGCCTCCATGTTGCCTCCTACAAACCCATGGTGCTTCCTGCAGACTCCAGTGACAAGGACCGGCTGTGTAACACACTTACTTACAGTGGCTCTCCGTCTTTTCCTGACTCCCTCCTCTTCTCTCTCAGTCCTTCTCCCCTGGGATTTCACTTCCTTAAAGTCTTAGCACCTAACCTTGCACTGAGGCTCTCCTTTCTAGAGAGTTCAGCCAAAGACACCCACTAAGCTCCAGCCACATTAGATTTCTTTGTATTCCCAGAATAAGCTATGTACATTTCTCTCAAAATTAGAGCCCTTGCACTATGTTTCCTCTGCCTGACTCCTTCCCTGATTGTTCCCGCATATCATTCTATGTGAATTCTTGACGTAGCATTCATTTGATATGTATCTTATGTGCTCTATCTATCTATTATCTATCTATCTATCATCTATCTATCTATGTATCATCTATCTATCTATCTTCTCTCTTGTTAAACTTTAAGCCCCACCAAAGCATGAATCTTTTCTGTCTTGTTTAGTGCTATATCCTAAGAAACAGTTCCAAGCACACAGGAGGCCCTTAGGAAATATTTGTGGAGTAGATGAATGAATGCATGACATTTTTGGCCTAGCTGGTCCAAAATTTATACACTCAGTTGCTTCCTTGACAAAAACTTGCAATTCAATGTCCACAGTTCACCAAATGCAGTGGTGAGAGAGCTGTCCCATCAAATTAGATCTCTGGAAGTGGGAGATTCTGACCATGGGTTCAAGGACAGTTGTCTCATTGGCCCCAGTTTCCAATATTACACTGTTAAAGAGCATTTAAAAAATAGCACCCAACATTCAGGCTTAAGTTTTTATTCCTTTGAATTAGGCAAAGTCATTTTGATACAACACCAAAAGTACAAGCAACAACAACAACATAAAACCACACAGATAATTTATACTTTATCAAAATGAAAAACTTTTGTGCTTCAAAGGACACCACCAAGAAAATGGAAAGATAGCTCACAATATGGGAGGAAATATTTGCAATTTATATATCTGATAAGGGACTTACATCTAGAATATATAAAGAACTCTTACACTGGAATAATAAAAAGACAACACAGTTATAAGATGGGTAAAGGATCTGAAACATCTAGAATATATAAAGAACTCTTACACTGGAATAATAAAAAGACAACGCAGTTATAAAATGGGTAAAGGATCTGAACAGACATTTCTCCAAAGAAGATAAGCACATGAAAAGATGATCAACATCATTAGCCATTAGGAAAATGCAAATCAAAACCACAATGAAATACCACTTTCACTAGGATGGTATAACTTAAAAAATTGGCAAGGATGTGGAGAAATTGGAACCCTCATACACTGCTGGTGAGAAAGTAAAAGGGTGCAGCTGCTTTGGAAAACAGTGTGGCATTTCCTCAAAATGTTAAACATAGAGTTACCAAGTGACCCAGCAGTTCCACTCCTAGATATACACCCAAGAGAAATAAAAACATACATCCACACAAAAACCAAAACATGAATGTTCATAGCAGCACAGTTCATAATAGCCGAAAAGTGGAAACATCACAAATGTTCATCAACTGATAAATGGATAAACAAAATATGATATATCCACACCATGGGATATTGTTTGTTCATGAAAAGGAATGAATACTGATGACACGGATGAACCTTGAAAACATTGTGCTAAGTGAAAGAAACCAGTCACAAAAGGCTTCAGGTTGTATGAAGACTTCCTTTACATGAAATGTCCAGAATAGGCAAATCTACAGAGATAGAAGGTAGGTTAGTTGTTGCTAGGGGATGGAAGTTGGGAGAAAGAAGGGAATGAATGCTAACAGGTGTGACATTTCTTTTTGGGGTGAAATCAGTTGTGATTGTGGTCATAGTTGTAGAAGTCTGTGAATATACTAAAAACATAGAATTGTATACATGCTTTAATTGGGTGAATTGTGTACTTATGAATTATATCTCAATAAAGCTTTTTTTCAAAGCAGAAATCATTAAAGCAAAATTTAAGAATAGATAAAGTGGGTTTTAAAATTGCTCTCTCTCAGAGACATCCCTACCCCAAGCATCACCACCTTCCTACTACAGCCTTCCACCCAGCGGGCTTCTTCCTGCAGAGTCTGTAGGCAGTGGCCAGCCCTAAACTGTCCAGACCACAGGTTACATACTGATGACCTAGGGACCCCCTTGTGGCCTACAAACTCTTTTTTCTTAGCCTTTGGGCCTTTAAAATCTTTTTAAAATTAGTTACCAACATTTTAAAATTAGAAGAGTTCAAATTAAATGTGGATTTTGGGCTCCTCTGGGGGAAAAACAAAGTCAAAACAAAATGAAAAAAAACCCCACTTGGCCACAGTGGACCTGCATTTCCCACGTGGAAAAATGAGACTGCCCTTTTGAGGGCATGATGCCCTTCCCAGTTTGCCCCTGTATACACAGTCTAAGTCACTTCTTTTTAATCCCTCAGGGACATTTGAGTTTGCAACACATGCTCAGATCTTTCCCTGGGTCAAAACTTCCTTGTTCAGCACCCCTTTACCTCAGGCCCTGTTTGATGATTGACTAATCCCTGGGTTTTCAACCCTGGGTGCACATCAGCATCTCCTGGGCCAATGTACATAGTCCCCGTGCAAGTCTGCTTCCCTGACCAGTTGAATCAGAATCTTGGGGGAAGGTTGGGGACAGGCCTAGTATTAAAAAACAATACTATGGCCGGGTGGTGTAGTGGTTAAGTTCTTGCATTCCGCTTTGGCAGCCTGGGGTTCTCAGGTTCAGATCCCGGTCACAGATCTACACACCGCTCATCAAGCCATGCTGTGGCAGGCGTCCCACATATAAAAAAGTAGAGGAGGATGGGTACTGATGTTAGCCCAGGGCCAATCTTCCTCAGCAAAAAGAGGAGGATTGGCAACGGATGTTAGCTCAGAGCTAATCTTCCTCGCAAAAGAAACAAAACAAAAACAAAAAGAAACCCCCAATTCTCTAGGTGATTCCAAACTGTATCCAGGGAGGCAAACCACTGCGCTAGTCTACTAACCCAAGTCAAGAGAAAGTTTTAGTATCCCAAAATGGCTTGATGGCCTCCCACATAACTTTTGTTTTTCAAGCTTTGCCTGAAGGAGTAATTGATGTGGAAACTGAAGGCAGAACTAAGAAGAGGGTTTTGGTCAGGCAAAACTTTTACTTGATTTTCAAATTAGAGTTGGGGGCTCTTTGGACCTAAATGTAACTGTCATTTCTATAACTAGTCATATTAAAAGATTTTGTAATCACTATATCAAGCATGGACAGATCATGGTGGCTTTATAGCTTTACATGGTGCCTTTTTATTATTTTTAATCAGCAAGGTTTTTTTTTTTTTTTCTTTTTCCTTTGGGAGGAAGACCAGCCCTGAGCTAGCATCCGTTGCCAATCCTCCTCTTTTTGCTGAGGAAGACTGGCCCTGGGCTAACATCCGTGCCCATCTTCCTCTGCTTTATATGGGACGCTGCCACTGCAGGGCTGACAGTGCGTCGGTGGGCGCCTGGGATCTGAACCCGCAGAACCCTGGGCTGCCAAAGCGTGAACTAAACCGCTGTGCCACCGGCCGGCGCCTAACCAGCAAGTTTTTGAATCAGTGAATTTGAGTTGCTATTGAGCCCTTCTGTGGGTTCTGGAAATGCTGCTGGGGTTGGCAAGCACAAGAAGTTACAGTGGCTTTTTGATGGGGCCGGCCGTGGTTTAGCTGTTAAGTTTGTGCACTCAGCTTTGGCGGCCTGGGGTTCGCTGGTTCTGATTCTGGGTGCGGACCTACTCACCGCTCATCAAGCTATGCTGAAGAGGCGTCCCACATAGAAGAACTAGAAGGACCTACAACTAGGATAATACAACAATGTACAGGGGCTTTGGGGAGAAGAAAGAAAAAGTGGAAGGTTGGCAACAGATGTTAGCTCAGAGCCAATCTTCCTACAAAAAAGAAAACAAAGTTACAGTGGCTTTTTGAAAGGTCATGGGTGACCAATACAGCAAGACAGGAACACGTGCTGGCAGCCATTCGATAAATACTGGTTCAATGAATTGACAAGACATTTGCGTCTCGTCGTCTCCAGTTGAGATGGAGAATTTGGTGACATTCTGCAGTGGGGGGAGAGGGTGTGTGTGTCCTCTCCTCAGATGTCCTCTTTCAGAGTTTTTTGTTAAGCCATCCCTAGATGATTCACAGAAGGCTCTAGGTAGAGAAAACACTGGGTTAGGCAAGAGCAGCCCCCTCCCACCCCTTGGGTATGTCCTTCCAAGTCTCCCTCGAACTTCACTTCGGGATAGTAGGGACCCCAGGCTCCCACTAATCGAAGCCTAGAAGAAGGTGCTGTAGGTTGAATCTGACCTCCTCACGACCCGAATAGGCAAACAGATGGCACCCCTTGGAAAGTACCAGCACAGCCTGGCTAGGATTAGGGGGCACAACGGGGATAAGCCTGGGGGCTGCACCTAAAGTATCCCCTGCACCTGCAAACCCCCACCTCAGCTTGGCCCCCCTGCACCCCGGGGTCCAGCCCACCGGGAGAGGCTGTCTGAGGGGCCGCGGCGGGGAGGAGGGTCGGCGGCCCGAGGAGGCAGGCCGCGAGCGAGGCTGGGGAGGGGGGCGCGGCAGGCGGCGGTGCTGTCCAGGGGGAGGCGGGCGGAGGAAGGCGCTGCTGCCGCCGCTGCCGCCGCTGCCGCCGCTGCCGCCGCTGCCGCCGCCTCACCCGCGGCGACACAGACGCCGGGAGCGGCCGAGGCGGTGAGTCGCAGCGCCTTCCCTCCGCTTCTCCGGAGGCAGAGCGGAGTCGGAGCTGCAGCCGGGGCGGGTGTGCCGGGGGCGGTGGCGCCGGGAGCGGCTGCTGGGGGGGGACCGGCGCGCTCCGGGCGCGGCGGGCGCGGGGGTGGGCGCGAGGAGAGCGCGGTTCTGAGGACCTGGTCCTTGCAGCCCCTCCCGGGTGCAGCTCACTCTGTCAATTCCCCTGTCCTTCCCTCAGTGCCTCTGAGGAAGAATAAAACACAACCAAAGACCCTAAGGATGGGTGGCAGAAAAGGAGAGAGCAACTTTGCAGAGGGACGCGTAGAGGCGCGCGGGGCAGGCAGGATGGGGGCGCGCTGGGTCGGAAGAGGGCGTTCGCGCGCCTGGTGGCCCGGGACCTCTGTAGCATCGCTCCCGGGGCTGAGGGGTGAGGTGGGAGGTTGGCGTCGAGTGCACTCGCTGGTTCCCGGGACTGCGGAGTCTGTCCTCAGAGGCCGCAGGCGGCGTGTGCGAGGGGTAGGCGCCCGGAGAGGGGGCTTTGGCAGCGACTGGAGGGCGCTAGTTGAACCCAGAGGAGGAAGTGGGCTGCATTTTGGACTCAGGACCTGAAAGATTTGTGTCTCCTGCCCTCGGGGACTCGGGAAGGGGTGTGCTGGGGAGATGTGTTTGAGTGTTTTTCAGTGCATACCGATTTATTTTTAGCTCCCAGAGAAGCAGGATGTGCAAAGTGGGTTGTATCAGCCCGGGAGGGGCAGGAGGTCTCCCTGTCCGCAGGAAATACACAAGTTTCTTGCTGCAGATGCTTGCTTAACTTTCATGCCCAGAGAAAGAAAGCCATTTGGCTCTCTGAAGGTCTCCCCGCTAGGGCCACTGTCTTCCTGCGGGTCCGTCTGTGGCTGCCGGCCGAGCCGAGTGGGCTTCTGGTGTTAAACCCTGCCCAAACGATGGTACATGTTCTGTTCCGTGGGGCGACTAGGGTGGAGACACAGAAGCAGGGCTGCCAAGGTCTCGCTTGCTGAGAAGGAAACCACCCAAGCTTGCTCAAAGTTTTCCCCGTTCTGACTGATTTGAAAATAACAGATCTAAGCAGCTGTATTACCGAGGGCAGCCTTGCTGTTGCGGTTTTCAGACCTAACTGGCAATTCTTGTGAGGTTTTTCACTCCAACTGGGAGATGCCTCTGTTTTCGGGTCAAATGCAGGATGCAAGGACTGCAAAGGAGAAGGGGGTGGGGGTGTGATGGTGAGCGTGTGGGTGTATGGGGGCGCTTGGGGTTGGGGCTTCCTTCAGAGGAGGAGGCTCAGGAAGCTGAAACCCAAATGTTCCTGTACCCAAGCAAGACCCCTGGAAGTTGCCCTGGAGTGTCCCCCATTTCAACCACTCTGCGCCCAGTCCTGAATACCCACCCTCTAAAAGCATGCCAGGACAGTGGGCTGTGAGGAGTGGACTCTGCTGCCAGACTGCTGGATGTGAATTCTGGCTGGGACACGAATAACTCTCAGACCTTGGGCTCCTTACTTAACCTCTCTGTGCTTCCTGATCAGTGGCATGAGGTTGATAACAGGTACCAAACCTATCTCAGCCTTGTTGCAAAGATTGAATGAATCAGTACACAGAAAGCGCTTCACACAGTGCTTTGTCATTAGTAAGTGCTGCATAAATGCGAGCTCTTATTAATTTTGCTGTTGCTGCTGTATGCCTCCTTCTCTCAGTTCCTACTGTCACTGATTCAGTTCATAACCTCATCAATTATTGCCTGAATTGCTCTAATTGCCTTCACACCAGTCTCCTTGCTCTGAATTAGGACACTCTTGCTCCAGTCTAGTCTCCACTGCAACGAGAACGCTCGTTTTGAAACCAAAAATCTAAGCCGGTCATTCTGCCTAATTTCCCTCAGAAGTTTCCTTTAGCTTTCAGTTGCCTCCTCGCCAGCCTTGTCTCCCAAGTGTCCCCCTGTGTAGCCTGGGTTCAAGCCACTGAATCTCAGCACCTGTCGTCTTCCCACCCTCCCTTGTCTGCTCAACTCCTATGCGTTCTTCCCTGCTCAGCTGCAGCAGCACTGCCTTCCAACAGCCATCCTGGCAGCGCCCCCCGCTCCCCTGAGCTAACTGGGCCGCCCTTGCTTCGTGCTGGCACATTACCCTGCACACTCTCTCTTCACTCTGCATCATCATCTACACATCAGTCTTCCCTACTGCAAGTGCCTTGAGAGATGAATTGTGATTGCCAGTAATTGTTTGTTGAGTGAATTAATGAACATCAGTCAAGCAAAGTTCAGTCCTTTTCACTAAAGCCAGAAGCCAACATGGAGAATAATAGAGAGGAGGACCAAACCAATCTTTGTATGGACTACTCTACAATAAAAAAAACTTGGGGAAATGTAAGGAATCAAAGATTGCTCATAAGAAATATGGCATACTATCTTGGAACCGTTTCAGAGATTTTTTTTTTTAATTGTAAGGGGTCAGACTAACAATGGGGAAAGGCAGTGGTCTGAACTCTTTCCCTACTTCCCTCATAAAAAGGTTGGACATCTCAGATTTGGCTGTGGGGCATGAGGTCCAACTGTTTGAGGGGTCGTGCAGTGAATTTGCTTCTAGAGGCAGAGGTGAGGGTCGCCACGTGCGTGGGCTTTGTAGTTCTTCCTTGGATTGGAGTGTGGATTTCAGCTTGCCCTGGGATTGGTATGATGAGAACAGGAACTTTCCCGTCATCAAAGCTCCCCTGTTACTTTTCAGGCAGCTCAGTGTGTTCTGTGGGTGTACTTCTGACTGAGGCGGCTTTTCCAAGCGCTCCATTACTGGGCTCCCAGGAGCCCTGCAGAGGGAGATAAAACGGTGCCTGGTTCTCTGGGACAGTCTCAGAGTCTGATTTCAAGGCTCCAGGGCAGTGGGTTTGTACAGCTGAGAGAGCAAAAATGCTTTTTACATTTTTGAAGGGTGGTAAATAAAACAAATCAAAACACAAAGAAGAATATGTGAGGGAGCCCATGTCTAAAATACTGCCTAGCTCTTTTAAACTTTGCCAACTGCCGCTCTGGAGCTGAGACAATTGGTTTCATTTTGCATGTCATCTTAGATTGATTGGTAGTGGCTGCTGGAGAGCTGGGTTGAATAGGAATCCAAAGCTGGGTCCGGGCTCAGTAGGAAAGAGTGCTGTGATCAATTAGTGATGTCTGTCGGTTTGTGGGATTAGAAAGTGGTGGCAGACAGCCCTTGTCCTCACCATCACTGCATCTCTATCACCGTGATAGAATGTCATTGTAGGACAATGAAGGCAGAAATTAGGGACAGAGCACACGAGTTAAAAGTGATCCCTAGAAGAAGCCAGGAACTTTCCGGTATAAAATAAACTATCACCATAGTTAACATTAATAGTTTCCACTTACTGAGTGTGTACTATATATATGTACATGAGGATCTCATTTAATCTTTGTAATAATTTTTAATTAGGACTGAATTCTGTTGCAAGTATCAGAAACTCCAGAGTTCAAACTATTTTAAGTAAGAAAAGGAACATTATTTTGACTGAAATCTTAGTCCAGAGGAAGATATTTCAGGTATGGCTTGAGCCAGGGCTCAAGCATCATTACCACGACCTGATTTCTAGGTTTGCTTTCTTGGAGTTGGCACCATTTTTAGGTCCCATTTCATTGTAGGATGGCTGTGGGAGCTCCAGAGGTCATAGTTTAGGCTTTAAATCCAGCCAGAAAGTGGGAGCCTTTATTCCAGCATTGCTTGTAATGACTGCCTGTGGCTCGTTGGCTTTGACTGGGTCCCGTCCCTCTTCCTGTGGTTGGGGTTCCACCAGTTACTAGGGCTTGGGCTTGCTCACAGGTTTCATCTCTGAGCTATAGGCTAAGGAGTAGTAGCAGGGACATTTCTCCAGCTGAACATTGTTATACTGTTACCAAGAGATGAGCCAATGGATTTTGGATTGCAAAACAACAGATGTCCACTATAGTACGGCTAGCATTCCTGCTTCACAAATGAGGGAAACAGGCTTGGGGCACTCACTAACTGGCCCCAGGACACATGGCTGGCAAACAGTGGAGTTCTGATCTGAAACCCACAATTTACACCCTTATTTAGAGTTATTTGTGAACAGAACAATTTAATGTGAGCTTAGCGTGAAGCTCTATTCTTTCTATTTCTGAAAACGTAGCTAACTAACTAAGGGCAAGAAATGTTAAGTACTGGCTGACTAGAGGACATGAGAAAAAAAGAGGACATAGACTTTTTTGGCTGGATTTTTACTCGCTTATTCAACCAATATTTTTGAGCAGTTTCTACATGCTCGACATTGTAAGTTCTATGATGAATAAGATCTAGTCCTCTATCTTTAAGGAATTTATAATCCGACTTGAAAGAGCAAGACATAATTAGGGGACAGATTGGCTGGAATGAGGGGTATGTGGGGGGAAGTGCAGGAGCTCTGTCCCCTTGATGGGGACAGTGACCTTCTAGTTTATTTGCTAATGTATCCCCAGTACAGTGCTTTGCGTGATAGGCAAGCAATAAATATTTCTTGGATATATTATTTTTTATTGTAGTTAAATATACATTATATAAAATTTACGATTTTAACCATTTTTAAGTGTACAGTTCTGTGGCATTAAGTACATTCAGATTGTTGTGCAACTGTCACCACCATCCATCTTCAGAACTTTTTCATCTTTCCAAACTGAAACTTCATACCTGTTATGCAAAAGCTCTCCATCCCCTCTACCCCCCAGCCCCTGGCAACCACCATTCATTCTACTTTCTGTCTCTATGAATTTGACTACTCTAGGTACCTCAGTTAAGTGGAATCATACAATATTTGTCCTTTTGTGACTGGCTCATTTCACTTAGCATAGTGTCTTCAAGTTTCATTCATACTAAAGCATGTGGCAGACTTTGCCTCCTTTTTAAAGCTGAGTAATATTCCATTGTGTGGACGTACCACATTTTGTTTATCTATTCACCTGTCGAGGGGCACATGGGTTGCTTCCACCTTTGGCTATTGTGAATAATGCTGTTATGAACATGGGTGTACAAATAATCTGTTCAAGTCCCTGCTTTCAATTCTTTAGGGTAGGTATCCAGAAGTAAAATTGCTGTATCATATGGTAATTTTATGTTTAATTTTTTGAGGAACTCCCAAACTGTTTTCCACAGCAGCTACCATTTTACACGCTCAACAGCAATGCACAGGGGTTCCAGTATCTCCATATCCTTGCCAACACTTGTTATTTTCAGTTTTTTTTTTTTTTAAATAATAACCATCCTAGTGGGTGTGAAATGTTTACTACATTCTTAAAAGCGGATTGGGATCGAGCTGTGAGGGGTAGGGTCTGAATTTCATTCAGGGAGCTGTGAGGAGCTATTGAATGTTTGTTGCACATGGCAGTGGCATGATCAGTAAGATCCTGAGATTAGAGGAGAAGAGAGAGGCAGCAGAGGAGTTAGGAGGTTATTTTAATTATCCAGGTGGAAGAGAACCTAATAGTTTTCTCCACATCTCTACAACTGGGGATATTATATTTATCACCATACGAGACGGCACTGGACTCACGGAGGAAAGGTCAATATGGCGCTGAGCTGTCTCGTGGCCAAGGGTGCCTCAGGCAAGTTGACCCTGTTGCTAATAATAATATTGATCGCAAATGCCTTTATGCACTTTCTATGAACGTGGCAGTGTTCTAAATACTGAATATCAATACCTTTAAAGGATTTATCAGCCAGGGTCCCATAAGGAGGCAGACGACACACTCAAAAGAGTGTAACTGAAGGAAGCTAAAGAAGGGACTCTTTACAAAGATATGGGCAAGGTAAGGGAAATCACCAAGAGAGGCTAGCAATGCATCAAGCCTTTACTACCCAGCCCTGAAGGGTGATGTGAGAGACCAGTTTCTGGAATTGCTCCTCAGTGGAGGAACACAGCTACTGCAAAATTGTGGCCTGGCAAGGGAGGCACCAGGTGAACAAGGCCCCAGCCACTCTTTTCTCCCCCTGTTCGGCTGGTGCTTCCCAGTTGGCCAAACTAACCAGAAGCCGGAGGGCAAGAAAGCTTGATGATGCAGGGACTACCTTGTACATAGAAATCAGCCTCTCAGGGCCGAGTGTGAGTGGAGAAGGGAGGAGGGTAGATCTGGAGGGGCAAGCAGAGAGAATCCAGCAAGAGGGAGCACTGTGATCATCTTTACTTTACAGATTTGGGAAGTGAAGCATCAAGAGGTTGAGTGACCTACCCAAAGTCAGCCAGTAAGTTGTGGAGCTGGGATTTGAATCCAGGCAAATTATTTCTGTACGTCCATTTGGATCTGGAATGTTAGAGTTTCCCCAAAGCTGTGTGTTTTAATTCTTTGGGAATAATCTGATCTGTACAAACTTAGCTTGGCTGTCAAAGTGTCGAGTAAGTGACTGCTCAGAATTTCCACGTCCCCCCGCCTATGCTCCTAAATAACAACATGTATTTCGTAGGTATCTTTCATAGCTGATTGATTATATTTAGATAAAAAACTTTTCCTATATAGTTGAAGGGGGTGACAATGTGTCTTTGAAACACTTGTGAAAAAGACATAAGTTTGTTTTGTTTTGCTTTTAGTTGAAAGCTCCGAAGGTGGTGACAGTGTAACCGGCTGCTTAAACATTAATGAGAACTTGGGCTGCGTTCAGAGAAGAGTGTTCAGGACGAGGCAGTGGTAGTTCCCTCTGTGCTGTCCTGGCTGCAGGGAATGCCGAGGGCAGTGTCCAGTGTGGTGGGGGATGGAGCCCACCTTCCCTGAGGCATGACTAAGGGGCTCTCTAGCCAGGAAAAGCTCTGTGGAGCCTGATTATTGTGGTCTCCAAATACATGCAGTGCTGCACTGGGGGAAAGACCTGTTCTGAGGCTAGAACTAGGCCCACTGTAAAAACAGAATGCTTTGAAAGGCCTCATATTTTCCATTCCCAGAGGTTGTGAGGCTGAGGCCCTGGGTGAGAGATGTGGCTGAGGGCTTGTATTCATTTCCTGTGGCCTCTGAAGCAAATTACCACAAACTGAGTGGCTTAAAACAACAGAAATTTATTTTCTCATCATTCTGGAGGCCAGAAGTCTGAAATCAAGGTACCAGCAGGGCCAAGCTTCCTCCAGAGGCTCTGGGGGAGCATGCTCTGCTGGCCTCTTCCAGCTTCTAGTGGCTGTCGGCATTTCTGGCCTTGAGGCTGCATCACTCCCATCTCTGCCTCCGTGGTCTCGTGGTCTCCTCTTCTCCTCTGTATGTCTCTTATAAGGACACTTGTCATTGAATTTAGGGCCCACCTGGATAATCCAGGATGATCTTATTTCAAGACCCTTAACTTAATTACATCTGCAAAGACCCTTTTCCCAAATAAGGTCACATTCACCAGTTCCAGGGGTTAAGACATGGACATATCCTTTTGGGGCCACCATTCACCACACCACAGGGCTCACGAGTGTACACTGCAACCCTTGATCCTCTGATTCTGTCACGATGTCCCTAGATTTGACTTACCACCAGGATTCTGGGTTCCTTGACAAGGTAGAGATTTTGAAGTGCTTTTGATTTGATCTATTGAAATCTTACTCTAAACAACAAAACAAACCACTTAAAATCTACCATCCCTTATTTCTGAAACAAAGGGGAACTCACCTTTGACCCTTGCCTCAGCTGGAAGTTTTTTGTGCTGTGCTTTGCCCAATGGCCTGGGAGGGAAGGAATGGAAGAAAGGGCCACCACTGGTCCTTTTCTGGCTTCTCACCTAGGCCTTTCCCAGATGCTTTTAAAACTATAACTACTCAGAGGAGGGCTAAGGATGTTGGAGTCTTTCAGGAAAGGGAGGCAGAAGCAGTATAGCTTCAAGTTTCTAGGTTTTCAGAAAGCATTGACTTAGAAATGTGGTTCATAAATGTCACTGGCCCATCAGTGAGACTTTTACGCACGTGTTTTCAACACTGAGTCCCAAACTGGGACCTATGTACACTGGGCACATGAGGCAAGGTCAAGGGTAGGTTTGGCAATTACTGGCTGATTTAATGACTATAGTTTACCAAATAGGGTACATCAAGAGAGTCTACCCCAGGACATAAATTATTCTGTTTGGTTGTCTGCATTAATCCCATTAACTGGGTAAGAGCCAAAATCCATTCCCTCTGAGCTGTGAAGAGGTAGTTGTACTTAAGGTCTGTTTCTCTCCAGGGGGCAGCTAATTTTGGTTTCTCAACCACTTTGCAGTTTGACTTCAAAAGAGAAAGAGGAAAGAAGAAAAGGTGAAATGTCCCTCCACTTTATTGTGTTATATATTCTACTGTATCATTGTTATTCTGGTTAATATTAACTTTGGATCTGTTTGCTCTGAATAATATACCTGCAATACTGCGATCCTTACAGGATTTAGTCTCTCAGCTGAAGAACATGGTTTGCCTTGCACAAGACTAGCTACATAATTTGTGAGGCCCAGTGCAAAACGAAAATGTGAGACCCTTGTTAAAAAACTATTAAGAATTTCGAGATGGTGTCAGCAGAG
The DNA here is from genome assembly GCA_031878705.1 of Tapirus indicus. Classification (NCBI taxonomy): domain Eukaryota; kingdom Metazoa; phylum Chordata; class Mammalia; order Perissodactyla; family Tapiridae; genus Tapirus; species Tapirus indicus. The sequence continues at coordinate 35,880,100 of CM062935.1, forward strand.
TGTTAGACCAAGTGTGCACAGGGCCTTGAGTAACTGCACAGGTCACTTGCCCGTGAACTGGACCTGGCGTCACATATATGCTGAGGACGGCATCTTCTTGCTTACATGGCACCTTCTTGACTCCCAAAGAGTGACCAAGACAGTTTACTCTGCCCCAGTTGGAGCATACTCTTCTATCAGGGCAAGGGCACAGCTAGCAGGCTGGACATCTCTTGTCGGCTCCTCCATGTCCTCTCTCCTCCCTTATCCACCTGGCTGTGTGCCCTGAGAGGTTGATCTCTACCGTCAGCATCAATGGCCATCTTTGTCTTCTGATTTCTGGTGTAATTTGGCCACTGGTGGGTCCAGCCCGCCCCTGGAAGAGTGGGAGGAGAGTGAGGTAGGGTGTTTATTTCTCCTGTTCCCTCCTGCTGGGTTGCATGCTGCAGGTTGGCTTTGTCTGAGTGGCAAAGGCCACAGCTCCTGCCAGGAATCTTCTCCACACAGCCACCTCGTTGGGTTCCTCTAGCCACGCCCTCCCCTGGCAACCTCAGGTCTCGGGATGGTAATGGCTTCCTGCTCTTGCTAGCCTTCTTTGCTTTCCTGAACCCTTTACTACTCTCTTCTCTCTGGCCTCTTCAGAGGGACTCTGCAGTAGGATTAAAGAGCCCCCTGTTTTCCTGCCTGGGCCCTAACTGATTCAGCAACACTTTACCAGGACTTCACCACACCTTGCATTGCCATAGAGCAGAAAGAGAAGCTGATGGCTCTGATAATGTGATTCTGTGCCAACTCCTGGTGAGGCTGGGCTATCAGGAAGGAGTATGTCCATGTCACAGTGGTGGAGAATGTGCATTTGGAAGTCAGGCATTCGCATTCTCTGGTCTGACTTTGGGCGAGTCATCTCATCTAAAATGATATGATGACAGTTCTTTGCTTCTAGGGTTGTCCTGGGCATGAAGTGAGATCACGTGGGCATCATGCCTAGCCCAGCGCCTGGTATACACTAAGTGCTCAAGAAGCATAGTTGCTTTTACCATTAGTTCCATGGAGTGTCTCACTCAAGGGGATACACTGTCTATGTCTCTGATCTGAACAGAGACATACTTCTCTGCCTTGAAGTGTAAGGCACTTACAGCCTAGTCTGTACCAATGATCATCAATTTTTCACTGTTGTTTTGGGTGTTGTTTCTATCTTCTCAACTAGATCGTTGTGTTCTGAAGGTCAGGGATTCCATCTTATCATTTTCTTTGTGCTAATCTAAGTCCCCAACCTAGTGGCTAGCACATTGTTATGTGGTCAAGAAACACGTCTTGGCTAAATATAAGGTGACCATATAGTTTATTGTTCATGCCAGGCCATTTTTGAGAGTGAAAGAGGAGAGCTTTTTAATACTTACACTAAACAAAAGGCACAAACAGGGACTGTCCTAGGCAATCCAGGCAAGCAGGGACATATGCTTACCCTAGTTAAGTGGGACTTAAGATAGTTTTCCAAATATGTTTTAAAATTTGCCAACCTATCCTCTTTTGAATTAGTCCCCCTTTGGTTTATGAGATAAAAACATGAGATTTAAACAACATAGAAAAAATATGTTTAACACTCGTAACAGATTGTTGGCCCAAATTTGAGGCAATGGGTCAAGGGTTCCTGTACAGGTAGAGACCTCCTTTCACACCTTATTACCCCATGATGCACTGGGTACCCACCTACGAAACTTTCTTCTGTACCTACTTTTTTGTTTTCCTATATAGTCTCTTAATTGTGGTTCTTCTTGCAATAGTGATCATTTATGTTCAAAGATGGCAAAAATAGATTTATATACATATATTTTCCCGAACATCTCTGTCTTTGTATTTCTGGTTGCCTAGGTGAAATTTCCAAGAGAATGCATGCTCGTCTGCTATTATTAAAGCAGAGATAAGACCAAACTATTTTTAGGCCCCTCTATACCTTTCTTTTTCTCCACCAGACCATTTAATTGGTTTATTTTTTCCGTTTCCATTATTGGAAGGCCATGTATAGCTTCCTTCCTCTAGTTCTAACTTGGGGGCTGGTTAACTTTTTGAAAATGGACAGAGTAATTCAGTACCTTCTTCATTCAGAATTACTACAACTGTATTGAGAGTCTATTTGCTTACTTAGTTGATAACAGTTGTTTTTCTTACAGGTCATCCAAGCCAAGCCTAGGCAAGGGATATTTTTGGTATAAGAAGAAAAGAATGCAGAGGCAATCTGTAGTTCTGTAGTGGAAAGAGCACATCCACTCTGGAGCTGGATTAACCTGGTTTCAGTCTTAGTGCTGCCACTTATTAGCTGCCCGACCCCCTGGAGCTTGTATCTTTTGCGGGGCAATAAATCGTACCTGCTTCCTAGGGTTGTGAGGTTGAGAATGTTGAGTGGGCTAATGCATATAAGCATAAGGTGCAAAGTCTCGCTTACAGAAGTCGTGCTGCTGCTGTGGCCGTTCTTTGCTATCAAAGGTACCAATACATCACCTTTCAGAAAATAATTTAATCAAGATATTGCAAATACTTAAATTTACTAAAGAGATAAATTAAGGGAATCATTATTTTCTTTACTAAAATGTTTTTTGTTTTTATACACATTTCAGAGAGTATTTTTCAATGATGAATACACCATTGCGTGTTTTATACACCATTTATAGTGGTATTGAAATGAAAAATCTCTAATTTACTCCCACACTTTTAGGAATATACTTGTAGTATTATCACTTATAATTCAAAGGCAGTGAGTGTTAATATTTGGGATATTGTCTTTCATTATTTTTATGTGAAGAGTTTTGTAAAGACTTATGTAAAGATATATATGCTACATATCTCTGTAGTGCTCTGTAAGGGATTTTGAGTGTTTCTCTGACTGTTGCATGCACTTGAAGGGGGGATATTTAGCCTAATTCAGTATTAGGGATAGGGCCTGAAATACTGCAGATAGGAATCTGAGATTATTAATTTGGATCATATGGCAAGTTTGAGAGGAGAGATGGACTTCAATCTTTTTTTACTGAAAAATTGTTTAGTATTAGGGTGTTGTCCTGACTAGGTTCCTTCAGTTCTCACTCTTTTGTATTGTTGTTCTATTTTGATAAATAGATTTCTCATGTATCAACTAGATTTCTCATTGGATAAATGGGGCAGATTACTGCATCATGGCCCTGGAGTTTATCTTGCTGCCCTTGAGAACAGAGGAAGAGGAGAGGAAGCAGACAGACAGACACACACACACATACACACACACACACACACACACATTCACGTCTCTTTAGACATGTGACCTAAAATTTCTAATAGGACATTTCAAGTAAGAGCTCTTTGATGGGATTTTGTTCTGTGACTTGTTGGAAGGGAAGGATTGGGATGTGGTAAGTCTGTGATGTTAAGTTCCCACCACCTCGCCCTTTGGAAAACATCACGGCCATTTCCATGTGGGGCCAGAGAACAAGCCGTGAGAATCAGAAGTCAGTCTGGCCTCTGAAGTTTCTTGAGAGAGCAACAGGAAGACTGTGCCCTGTATTTTTCTAATCTAGACATTTAAAGAATATGTTCCCCAGACTTTGGGTGCTGTTTCCTCCATACCCTCACCCACACCATTGTAAAAGTAAGGCATTATCATGAAATAAAATCTGTACAATATAGAAAATTAGAAAGAAGAAAAAATACCTGTAATCCAAATAGTCAAAGGAACCAGAGTCAATATTTGGAACATTTCTTTTCATTATTACTCTAGAGATATTTTTTTCCCTTAGTTATATAGTCAGGTTTATTATAATTTAAAAATTATTTTTTCTTCTAATCATATGTCCCAAGCTGTGATTTTGTGATATGATAAGAAATACTTATTTGGTTTTTGTCCCCAGTTCCTGGCACAGAGCTCCTAAAACCCTTGGAATTTCTGAGTGATAGAAGCAAGAGAAATGTCTTTGTTTATTCATAAGTCCCTTTCACCTATATCTGAATTTTTGCTAATGAGGTGATTCTTAGCAGATGGGAGTTGGTTGCCAGAGAAACCAATCATGTGATTAGAGGGTTGGAACTTTTAGGTCCCCCCACCATCACCCCCAATCTCCAGGGAGGGAAAAGAGGCTGGAGATTGAATTCAATCACCGATGGTCAATGACTTAATCAATCATGCCTACATAATGGAACCTCCGTAAAAGTCTAAACAGTGGGGTTTGGAGAGCTTCCAGGTTGCTGAACGCATCAAGGTGCTGGGAGGGTGATATGCTCCGAGAGGGCAGGGAAGCTGCACACGCCTGTCCCTAGACCTTGCTCTATGCATCTCTTCCATCTGGCTGTTCCTGAGTTGTGTCCTTTATAATAAACTGGTAATCTAGTAAGTAAACTGTTTTCCTGAGTTCTGTGAACTGTTCTAGCAACTTATTGAACCCGAGGAGGGGGTTGTGGGAACCCCTGATTTATGGCCGAATGGGCCGATTGGTCAGAAGTACAAGTGACAACCCGGGACTTGCAACTGGTGTCTTGTGGGACTGAGCCCGCAACCTGTGGGGTCTGCACTCACACTGGACAATTAGTGTCAGAATTAAATCATAGAACACTCAGCTGGTGTCCAGAATGTTGGAGAATTGGTTGGTGTGGGAAACACTCTCACACACTGGTGTCAGAAGTGAAGTACTGAGAGTAAAAGAAATGGAAGTTTTTACTTTTATAAGAATTTTGCATTTTCTTATATATTCCTCATAGACAATGCTTAATTGGGCATATAATATACCATTGAATGGGTGTACCTCAGTTTACTTAGCCATTCCATTATTGGTCATTTGGTCAAAATTTTAAGTAATTTTTTTGCTATTATCACTTTTGTACAATAACTTTTTCTCTATGTAAGATCATATTCTCAGATATATTTCCAGTGGATTTCATAGGTTGGATGTTTGAACTTCTAAAAAGTCTTGACTCATTTTGCCATTTGCTTTCCAAGTGGGTTAATTCATGTTGTGTCATTGTGTTGGTTTCATCTTCTTTTCCCTTACCTTGGATATCATCACTTTGAAATTCTTTTTCTGATTTGGTAACAGAAAATACTTTATTTTCATTTATATTTCTTTGATTACTAGTGAGGCTGAACATTTCTTTTTCATATTGTACACATATGTACACAGTTGCATTTCTTTTTTTTTCTAATTTTCTATTACATGTTCTTTGCCCTTAGATGTGTTTCTCATCAGTTAAAATGGAAATTTTTATTTTATTTTTTCAAATTACAATTCAGGACACACATACACAAAGGAAAAGTTTTCCTGGCCCATCTCTACTTCCATGTCTTCCAGTGTTAAAGGCCTGGGACGTGTCTCCTCACATTTCTCCTTGTTTGTGGATATGAATACACATCTTCTTAAAGACACAAAGGGGGCTCATTTTTTATTACCCAGACAGTCACAGTATACACATTATTCTGTAACCTACTTTGTTTTTCTCTTTAAAAATGTTTATCATGGGCATAAGATCTTTAGTAACATGCTACAGTTATTTCCCCAATGTATTGCTTGCCCATTGACATAATTTTACATTGTTAAGTGGGCAAATGTTCCACTATAATTTCTTCCATTGATAGGATAGCCTGCTCTGTCCTCTCGTAGGGTTTGGTAAATACTCAGCTCCTCTTCCCACTGATTATAAAAATTCCTAACTTAAAACACCGTATTATTATTTAATCCAACTATTTTGGTGTAGAGTGAGGAGGAAATGAGGAGCTAAACTGATTATTTTTCTCCTTTAACTTACTAACCAATTGTCCCAGCATCTTTTATTGAAAGGCACTTTTTATTTTCTTTAACTTTCCATAAAGCAAGTGACTGCTCTTATTTGTGCATTTTTTTTTCCAGCTGTAAACTAGTGGTATTATAATCCAAAGCGTCTTTTCTAAGGAAGGGAAAATTTTGCATCTGCCTGGAATTAGGTGGTTACACTGAGAATACCTTGGTCCCCCTGAAACCCCAGATCTTTGCCTTGTAACTTGAACATCATGGTGTGCTCGTGGGTGTAGTCTGAGAAGCACAGAGACTGAGAAACACCAGGGCTTCCACTAACGATTCCTCATCTATCTTGACTTCATTGCCACGAGCTGGTAGGGCCACAAATAGAATCTCATCCTGCAGGTGAAGAAACCAAGCAAATCTCAATGACTTACTCAGGGTTATTCCTGCTTTCCAATCCGAGAGTTCATTATTTTATATTATTCTGTCTGTTGTCCTGGTCTTCCTTCTGCTTCCCTTTTACAGTGATAAATTTATCTTTGAAACTTCAAGTCTGGTTGGCTGGTTTGATCACCATGTGGGGAATCTCAGGAAGGTCATAAGGTTAGTTTTGCCTAGAAATGAGGGCTCTTCTGGGACCATTATTATTATTATTTATTCAACAAACATTTATTGCATGTCTGCTCTGTCCAAGGCACTATGCCAGATGTCGTGGGAAATACAAGATGAATAAGACACTTATGCTCTCCTCAATGGATTTATGCTCATTCCTTCAGCATTGTTTTAGTTACTTTTAGTAAATTGAATCCTTTACTAAAGGGCTTCAATATTTCGTGTTGTACTCACTCCACTGTCTTGAAACCCCAGTGACGGGATGATGTTTTCTGTTGAGCAAGTCTCGTCAGTAGAGAGCATTGATGCAGTATCCCATTCAAAGCACTGCTATGAGGGACTTAAAACATGTGGGGACTTGACTGATGCATATTTTATAAGCTAAGATGGGCTTGGAGATCTGCAGTATCAGTGTCTCCTGTTTCTAAACACACTTTTTGGCCCCAGCTTCTCTTCTTTTGGACGTTTAGGTTGCTCATTTGGTCAACCAGGTTCTAAAAATAAACCTAGAAACTCTGAGAGTTTCTTTTCTTGGCTGATTGATGTGTGTTTTTGTGTATCCCAAACTGCGCTGTGTAACTATGTACTTTTGCATTATGTATAGCACTTAGCAACCAACAGTGGAAACGAAAGCTAAGAGCACAGGCCGTCCTGGCTGAGCTGGAGGAACTGGCCAGCCGAAGCCTCAGAGAATTTTCCTTCCCTCCCCCATTCTGCACTCTGTGGGCCTGGGATCCGCCCTCCTGGCCTTGAGTTCCTGCTTTTTGCCTCCTTTGCTGGTGGCCATGCAGGGCCAGAGGAGGGACAGGAAGGACCCCTGATGCCCCTACCCTTACCCCTCTTGGTTCCCTTGGCTGGTCACTGTGGGTGGGGTGAGGAAAAGAGGGCAGGCCTTGGCCACCACTCATGTCTTGGCACGGGTGACAGTCCTGTAGGGTCAGAAGCACTGAGACACTATGTCTTATTTGGAACTCTGAACGCATTTCCTTAAAGGAAGGTCACCAGTTATGTCTGGGCTATGCAGGAGCCACAGGACAAAACTCTGTGATTCCTCAGGAACTCCGGGGTTAGGACAGCTCTATGAGGGTGACATAAGTCATGCTCAGAACAGTGTTGTTACGGGAGAATGCATTCTAGATGCCAAACATTCCAGGTTAGGAAGAAACTTAGAACGTGATCAGCTTGTAAGTCGAGGGGCTGACTGTAAAGTCAAAAAGTGGCTTATCCCCACGTGGGAATGTCCTCTTGCCCGAAACGTTGGAGTGTGACAATGCGCTCAGCCCTTCTCCCCCGGCCCTCTTCTGTAGCTGTAAGAATCCATTAGTTCTCTGATTTTTAGAGGAACAATTGTACCAAAAAACTCACATCCTGATTCTACCAAAAGAAGGGAGACAGGAAGACCTTGGGAATATAGATTTAATTCCTGATGACTGCATTTTAGCAGAGTGCAAAACCAGACACACCAGGGCCTCTGTGAAAGGCCCTTATATTTTTCCTTAAGAAATCAAACTTCTGTGCCTTTCTCAGGACTCCTGTGTGCCTCTTCTTCTTCATGCATTTTGGGGAACAGATTTGAAGAATATGTCTGTGAGTTTTCTTTTTGTGTACTGTGGAAATAGAGATTGTTTTCTAAATAAAAAGATTCTTTGAAAGGTGATTTATATCATCTTTCTTTAGCAAAATCAATTTTGTTTTTTAAAGGCTGGAAAGCATAGGTCAGCAGTTAGGAATGATTAAACAATACTCATTTGGAAAGGGACAAGGTCTGTACAGTTGCTTGTGTGGTTTTCACAGAAGGGGACAAAACACTAAAGAGTAAAACCCCCTAGCCTCTAGGTGAACTTTTTTTCCAACCTCAGAAGGGCTGGGCCAGCTGGGAACAGGAAGTATTCACAGGACAGTGGTTTGAGTAATGAGAGAAAGCTTCTGGATTTGGCTCAGCAGTTTCCTTCATGCTGAAAGCCAGGGCACTGGCTTCTGTAGACATTATCCTACTTCCACAGCATCTGCATCTTTTGCAGGGCACACACACTGCACATGGGCACATCCTTTATAGGAGCAAGGAGCTGTAGAAATAGCTGGAGCTGTAGAATGCAATTGAAGAGGCAGCTAAGCTTCCAGCAGTTGCAGACAGAGAGAGGAGAAGTCTCAGAAGTAGGCATATCAGCCCGTACATGGAATTAACTAGTCCTGAGGGTCAGTGTGGGACCCAAGAGAAACAGGGCACAATACAGAACGAGGACGAGAACCGCGTGTTCACTTTCATGTGCCACTGGATCAGCACTTCACGTGCCACCTGTGGCCCAAGTTCTCCCCCATTAAAGAGGAATGAAATTGACACATTTCCCCCATTAAAGAGGAAATGAAATTGTTATTAAGACTTGCATCCCCATTACATCCATACATTGACAGTTTTATATTATTGTGTAAAAATATATTTCTATGTTAGTCATTTAATAAATTGTTGCTTTCGTTTGGGCCCTCTTGGTGGTCAAGGATTAGGACGTCACTCAAACTGATTCAAGTACAAGAGGCTCATTGTAACAGTGGCTACTAATGTCATTACATTGTTCTGAGTACATTATCTCACAGACTCTTCTCCCCTACCACGGGAGGTAGAGTGTTATTATCCCCATTCTACTGAGGAGGAGCAGGCTTAGAGAATGTACCCAAAGGCATATGAGTGGTAAGCGGGAGTCAGGATTCACACCCAGGTCGTCATTTGGGAGCCATAGTCTCTAACCATTGGATTGCTCTGCTCCTTGAAAGGATTGTGTGCCTGTGAAACAAAGTACAGGTGGGCCTCAAGGGGGGCAAAACAAAGGACTGGAAGATTGGGAATGGAGTCATTATCTTTCTCAGAGGTCATGTGGTCTCTCTGCTCAACTGGCTTCTCTCTTTTCCTTTCCTACCTTCTTCTGTTGCTTCATTTTACATATGGTCCCTGAATGGCCAACCCATAGGTCTGTAGCCTGAGACCTCAATTTCCCTCTGTATCTCCTGACTCAAATTCGTAAGTGAGAGTTTCCTATTGGTCCAGCTCATTGAGCCAGGCCACACAACCACTGGAGCCTGGCCAGCAAAATCATTAGCTGCCTTTGGGTTGACTGTTCACCCCAGGTCCATTGGTGGCCACTAGCACTTCTCCAGCACTGTTTCCCCTAGCAGGGGATTGTGAGAAGGCAGCACACACTGGAATGGGAAGTTGTTCATAGCAGGAAATTAACATCCCTGGTATAAGCTCATTTTATACTTTAATACTTTTATAGTTAAACAATTTCACACTTTTGCTATCTTTATAAAGTCTCAACTTAAAAGAATCTACATCTGTTAAGAGTCTTCATGTTGCAAATGATAGAAACCTAATTCAAAGGGGCTTCAAAAAAGTCAAATTAATTGGTTCTTATAATTGTAAAGGCTAGGGCTTGGCTGGATCCAGGTCTCAAACAGTATCATCAGAAGTCTATCTCTTGCCCTCTTTCGGCTCTGCGTTCTCCTGGGTTGGTTTCATCCTTGGGCGAGCCCTCCCCTCATGATATCAAGACACCACTGAAGCTCCAGGCTTCTCTTTTAGGTGAGCCAGCGGAGAGCTTCTCTTTCCCTATAGTTCCAGCAAAATTCTGGGGTTTTGATTCTCATTGTCCTGAATTGGTTATGTGAAAATCTCTCAACCAAATACGGCAGCCAGGCTGATAGGTTAGGCCTGAGTCACTGTCTATCCCTGGAGAGGGGTTAACCCACTTCCTCATTAAAGCACATGGACTGGGAATGGGGGAGTGTGGTCTCTAGCGACAGTCCTGAAGAAATTATTATAAATAACTGGACATCCATAATCAAGGTTTTGAGGCTCAGGGTAAGCAGTCTGGGTCACTGACTTTATCTTATTTGTATGTGACAAATCCAAAGACCTGGGAAATCCAAAGTGTTTGGAAAGGCCTAGATCTTCTATGTGTTTCAGGTCATTAATCCTGAGAGATGATGCTATTAAATAAATGAAATTATTATTAAGACTTGCATCTTTTTGAGAAAGCCACTTGCAGGATGTGTTGTCTTCGGTGTTTGGTGAAGTAGGAAGATAGGCTTAGGTGCCCTCTATTTAAAGTCCAAGCTGTTCTGGCGTTGAAATGACTTTGGTGAATTACATAAAGGCTTTGTGTAAACCTTTAGCAGCGCCTAGGACTTAAGACCCAGTTTATCTAGGTAGTGATTAAATTGCCCTGTTTATATATCAATGATCCTAATAACCGATGGGAAATAATTGCTTCGTTTTTAACTATCTCATATACCAGGAACTTCAAGGCCAGGGAAGGTTAAGCTAGTAAGTCTCATGCGTGAAGATATAGGTTGAATCTATACAACCTCAAGTCTTGAGTAGCCGTGTGTGTGTGTGTGTGTGTGTGCGTGCATGTGTGTGTGTGTGTGTGTGTGTAGATAGAACTTTGCGCTGACAGGAATTGCCATATCTCTTTGCTCATGGTGTCTACTGCAATATCCTTTGGAACAAATATCTGGTCCCAGATATCCTTTGGAACAAATGATGAGCTTCTTTTGACTATCAAAGTTTTGCAGACAGTTGCCTTAATTTATTTCACTTATTTAAAATTTATATTTATGGGATTTAAAAAGTCCCCTCATATGCCAAACTGTGTTTCTTTTCTCTTGACTTTCATTTCATGGTGCAACTATTGTTTGGTTTCATGCTGGTTTGAGTTTCTCAATTGCAAACAACAGTTCTCACTTAGGCTAGTTTACATAGAGAATTTTAAAAAGGATATTAAGGAGCTCGCAGAATTTCTAGGAGGACCAGAGTCAGACTTGGAGGCCTTGCAGCCAGGAACACTACACAAATGACACGAGTGGTGGCTCCAGTGGACTTGGGTATGGCCACCACAGAGCGTGAGCCCTCTACTCATACCACCTTCTGGTGGAACCCCATCGCTGCTGCCTCTGCAAGCTGAGTGTCCTCTGCCATGCTCCACCAATCCCCACCACAGTGAACTGTGCATGGTCCCTCCTTCTTTACCCCCACTGTCTTCTGAAAAGAATTTTTGCATGGATGCTGCTGATTGGTGGAGCCCAGGTCACATGCCTGCACCCTCGGTGCAAGGTAGGCTGGGGAGGTGAATTCCTGACTTCCATCTAGGGAGGTGTGGACTCATATGGTAGGAAGTTTCTCAACTGTGGGAGCAGTATTCCAAAAAATGCTGTTTGGCTGCAAAATATGACAAATCATTACACTTACCTCTGGGTCCCTTGTTGTTCTACAACAGTGACTACCATCTTAGCAGTAGGGCTGTTCCCTAGTGAGTACAATTCAAATGACCCCAGGAAGGACCCTGTGGCCTGATGCCTTATGGCAGATTCATTACTTTTCATTGAGTGGATATCCAGTAACCTCCCACCACCCACCTCTTTCCTGCCCTTGGTTGCCTTATCAGTATCAGCTAAATTGGTCTCCATCCCTTCCCTGCATGAAAGCAGGGGGCTGGCCTAAAAAGCAAAAGTGAGGCATCTGATGCTCAGAGAGGGTAACCCACCTGCCCAAAGTCACACAGCCTTTAAGTGATTAAAACCCAAGTCTGTCTCTAGAGCCCACTCCTCTAACAACATTGTAGTATTGCCTTTGGAGCCAGGCATGCACTCTGACCCAAGGATTTTCCTTGTCTGTAGTGTGTGATAGGGAGCCAGCTGGAGCTCTGCTGAACCCCCAACACTGCCTCCTTCAGGGATGAATTTTGCAGCTTAGGTGAGGGAGGTGGGATTTACCTGTGCCTCTGCCACGGCTAAGCCTTGATATAACAAGGAAATGAATATTATTAGTTGCAAATGGAAACTTTAAAGATATATGCTGGAACTTTCCAATAACATGGTTTGATTTACAGTATAATTTATTATTAGATGGTGCCATGCACTGAATTGTGTCCCCTCATTCATGTATGAAGCCCTAACCCCCAATGTGACTGTATTTGGAGATAGGTCCTTTAGGGAGCTAAGTAAGGTTAAGTGAGGGTGGGGCCCTAATCTGATAGGACTGGTGTCCTTATGAAGAAAGGAAGAGACAGCAGAGATCTCTCTCTCTCTCTGTGCACAGAGAGAGGCCATGTGAGGACACAGTGAGAAGGGGACCGTCCGTAAGCTAGGGAGACTGCCTCACCAGGCACTCGGATGGCATCTTGACCTTGGGCTTCCAGCCTCCAGAACTGGGAGAAAATAAGTCACCCAGCCTGTGGTGTTCCGTTACGGTAGCCTGAGCAGACCGTTACAGGTAGATTTGCCTTAAACCCTGAATAGGGAGGAAGGGATGGTAGTTGCACACGCAGCAAAATCTAGAGGAGCGATGGGGCCTGGAGGCGGGGAGACCACATCTGGTCAGGGGATCATCAACAGCTTCACCAGAGTCAGTCCCGTGTGAGACGGGCAGGGAGGGAGTCGGAGTGCCTTGCAAGCAGGGTAGCTTAATGGTTAGGAGCATGGGCCCAGGGGTCTGACTTTCTGAGTTTGAATCCTGGTGGTGGCTTGCTAGCTGTGTGACTATGGGCAAGTTAACCCTCTGGGAGAATAATGACAGTATTTGTCTCACAACATTGGGGAGATTAAATGAAATAATGCATTTGAAACTATTAGAGCTATGCTCAGATTGTAGGAAGCATTCAATAAGTTATTAATATTAGTAATTAATATTATTTTAGCCAGCAGAGAATGGGGTAAGGTGTGTTTGGGGAGAAGAGAGGTGCCAATCATAGGCTGAAGATGTGTGGGAACAATGGAGGGAAGACATGGGAGACATTTTGTGAACAGCTCTGTGGTTTGTCTGGAGCCCAGTTCACCAAGGCTCCCTTTCTCTGAGTCTGTATTTTCCAAGAAGTCTCCTTTTGGAAGAAGTTTCCCAAAAGGGACTTCAAAGCAGAATAGAAGCATATCCTGGCCTGCCTAACAATATGTTTCTTATTGTTCCATGGGTATGTTGGCCTTCTGGTTTATCAATCAGTGTCTTGAGCGTTTGGTTGGTGTGAGTCAGTCCCCCAGAGTCTCATCACCCCTAAGGGAACTGATAAAATCAAATTCCTGAATGTGCAGAGCTGAAGACCAGGCCGTGGACCTGTGGTGACCCCTCGGAGGCAAAGACATTGTGAGGCCCAGCTGGAAACAGAGAACTTGTCCATCTCTTTCTCTCCTCCCCCTTGTTCTTGCCTTTAAACTTTCACAATGTGACAAGTTGAACCCCAAACATCTGGTGGGATTGGGCAGAGCCTGGCACACCAAAGGAAGATGGTCATTCAATGCTTCTTGAATGAATAAAGAGCAGTCACTGTCGGTGATACAATGGGCAGTGGAGTGGGGCAGGAGGAGTCATGCCTGGAAGCAGGGGTCTGGGTTCTGGTCCTTTCTCTCTCTTACTGTGTACCTTTGGACAAATCCCATAACTCAGCCTCAGATGCCTTATCTGTGCAATGAAGATAAAATCTTTCCCCACTGAAGGCAGAAGATGTCTAAATGTCCTCTTGGTGTCTCTTCTGGCTCTAACATTTATGCACTAACAAGATGACTCCCAGCAGGGGTTCAGGATATTATGGCACAAAATGTTTCCACCACGGGGAATCCAAGGGGAGCCACAGGGTAGATTCTGCCCTCCCCTGCCTTCTGCTTGTTTCGTGTTTGCTTTCCTCATTGGCCTTTGTGAAATGAAGCCAGGTTGTGTGGGTGGAGTGTTAATGGTGGGGAAAGTGGTTGAACACAATTTTGTGTATTATCCAGTATGCCCATCACAACCTTGAGCATATCAGAGATGCTCAATAAACACTTGTTAACTTGAATTGAGTATCACTACCTAGCAAGCAATTAATTCAAATTGCATTCTTACACTAAAGACGTTACTTGCTTTATCTACAGAGAAGGAATAATAAGATAAACACAAATGAAAAATAAAACTGGTTATTTTGAAGAACAGAGGATGCATTTTAAGGGCTATTAGTTTGGTTCCAGAGTTGCATTTATTTAATAATGACTCGTTAGTTTATTCCAAGACGTTTTATTATTTTGAAATTATCACCCCAACCCCTAATTTCATTAAATAGAAAATTAAAACATTAACTTTATTTTAAAATTCAGGCTCCCACAGCCCCATTTGCAAGAGTTTGGGGTGTTAATCCTGCTAAGTTGTCCTTCACGTGATTTGAATAAACGCTGCTCACATCTTTATTCCACCCTTTCTTCAACGGAGCATTCATCTGTTGTCTGAGACTAATGTGGGAATCTATTAAACTGGCCGATAAATGAACAGCCTGTTTTTATATGTGCACGAATTCTGAAGGCTCTCATTTTAGATACATAAAAGCAAAATGAAATACACATAAAAGCACTCCATTTCCACTCGTTTGTAGCTCCCTAGACTGAGGTTACGGTTGTGATATACACTAGTCCTCCCTTATCCGCGGTTTTGCTTTCCGTGGTTTCAGTAACCCGAGGTCAACGACCTCCGGAAGCAGATGATCCTCCTTCTTGTGTATGGTCAGGAGGTCAATAGTGGCCTAACTCCACGTCACACTGTCTACCTCATTCACCTCCCTTCATCTCATCACGTAGGCATCGTGTCATCTCACATCATCACAAGAAGACGGGTGAGTCAGTACAATAAGATATTTGGAGACCACATTCACATAGCTTTTATTACAGTACATTGTTATAATTGTTCTATTTTATTATTAGTTGTTAATATCTTACTGTACCCAATTTGTAAATTACATTTTACCATAAGTGTGTATATATAGGAAAAACATAGTATATATAGGGTTCGGTACTGTTGCAGTAGCAGGCGTCCACTGGGGGTTTCAGAGCGCATCCTCTGTGGATAAGGGGGGACTACAGTACTCATGTCTCTTCCTCCGTGAATGCATAGGCTGGCAGCACAGGCTGGAAATAATTGCTCTGCACAAGCTGATGCTGTTCAGGACTCAGCTTGCTCCCCTGGAGCAAATGTGGCCTTCCTACGTAAAGAGAATGCTGTTAATTTACTGTCTAAATCAAAAAGATGTATGCTAAAGGCCTGCAGACGTGCTTTGTTTTACCTGTAGTGTTTTTAACACTTTCAAAATTTGTTGCCATTTTAAAAAAGAAAATAGAAGATGTCTCATTAGAATGTGGATTTCAGGCTTCTCTTGAAAAATCATAATATCTGCCTATAATATGGCAGACGGCAGCAATCAGGGAGCTGAGCGATGCCTGTTCTCTTTAGAGAGGACACAGAATCTCCACTCTTCCTACTGTCACAGACCTGACCTGCTTCACTCACCACAGGCCTGCCTGCCCCTATGAGCGTTTGCATTTTGTTTTGATGGTAAAATATACATAACATAAAGTTTATCATTTTAACTATTTTTAAATGTGCAGTTCAGTGGTATTAAGTACATTCATATTTTGTGCAGCCATCACCACCATCCATCTCCAAACCTTTTTCATCTTCCCAACTAAAACTCTGTACTCATTAAACAACAACTTCTTATTTCCCTCTTCCCCCAGCCCTGGCAATCACCATTCTACTTTCTGTCTCTATGAATCTGACTGTGTGTACCTCATATAGGTGGAATAATACAATATTTGTCCTTTTGTGACTGGCTTATTTCGCTTAGCATATGTCTTCAAGGTTCTACCATATTGCAGCATGTGTCAGAATTTTTTTCCTTTTTAAGGCTGAATAATAATCCATTGTATGTATGTACCACATTTTGTTTATCCGTTCGTCTGCCGGTGGACATTTGGGTTGCTTCCACCTTTGGGGTATTGTGAATAATGCTGCTGTGAACGTGGGTGTACAAATGTCTGTTCAAGTTCCTTAAGCATTTGTGTTTTTTGACCATTTTCATGACCATTTCCCAGCTGTGCTCTTGTAGCTCCAGCTTTGCTTTGTTTCTCTGCTCTCCCAAAGGCAAAGCACTCTGGAACTGGGCTCCAGCCCAATGAATTAACCTCTTTGGGAAGCACTGAGAAACCTTCAAGACATCTCATAAAAATGACTTACATTCTTTCAAGTCGTAAAAACTAGTTACTGTGGGACGTTCAAAACTTAATATCACATTAATAAAAATATCTGGAAGTAACATTTTGTGATTTATTCAATCTTGGATGTAGTTTTGAAAAGCTCCTGTTTGAAAAAGAAATTTGCAGTGTATTTGGTTTTCTTGATCTGAGTGAAACGTCTTCATCTTGCTTCGATGTGCTAGGTATGCTGATGAGACCTTTTTCTTGCAGGTGTTGATAAATGGGAAATATAAAAATAATTTAGATTTTATTTCTGAATTTACAGGTTACTTTAAGCTAGGAAAAGTGTAATTTTTTTTCCCACTGAGTGCTAAATGGAAAGGTCAAAATAAGTTTTTGCTCTTCTTGAGAGATTATTATTTCTGATTTTTTATTAATGACAACATTGGCCTAAATGTCATTATGTGACATAGGCATATGGCAATTCCATTTTATTTTCATGTGAACAAAATCTTGACATCAACTTGGAATCTTGGTTTTTATTAGGTAGGCACGGGGCTAAAATTTGCATTGCTGATATTTATTTGGTATTTTGGACTAATGCAATTGTGGACAGAACCTTTTGAAATTATGAGAGCAACTAACATTGCACAAAGCACGTTAAACTCTTTCAGAAAACAAATTGTTTTCAAGTACTTACAGAAATTGAAATGTATGAGTTTACAAACAATTTGACATGCAAATCACAAATCCCTCTATTCTCTTCGTTAAAGCTGGACCCCTCATAGCTCCTTTCTTATTACATAAGATTTGTTTTAGAGCCTGGCTCATTTTAGTGTTTTTTTAAAAGCTTTACGACTGCATTCCTTTAAAAGTGTCTTATAACCTAGACTTTTAAACTAACGCAGCAAACCTTCCTCTGAATTACTGAATTCCTGCTGTAATTACTTTTTGTTATTTTCAATATGCTTGCAGTTTTAAGAGAATGTGCCAGTTGAAATGTGTGTGGCACGTTTTTCATTTCAGATTAGCTTAACCATTAAATCATATTTCAATGACAAATTTTGTATCTTGATATAGATCTATTGTCTCTCAATAAGGACCTACCTCTTCCTATTTAGTTATTTTAAAACTAATACATTTAAATTTTAAGACATGTCAGGAGAATCCCTTAAAGTTAAGATCCGAGATTCCTGTCTCATCTAAGGATGTTTTAGTTTGGAATGTTCTTTCCACCTGCCCGCACCCCTGATCCCCAAAGACATTGTCTGTAGCTGTGGTAAGGAATTGACGTTCCTGTGACAAATCCTGGGTGCCTCAGATTATTGCTGGAGCATGGATTTATCAGGGGAGCCCATTTTTTATGACTCAGGACTGTTTTATTTGCAACTGACAGTTACCTAACTCAAATTGTTTGAGCAAAATAACTCAAATAACTGAAAATTCCAGGGGTAGAATTCAGACCCATTTAAATTAAGATGTTCAAAGAACATTAGGAATCTGTCTTCCTCACACTTTCTACCTCTCATCTCTGCTTTCACCTGTGCTGATCTAATTCACAGCAGGCTCTCTCCGTGTGGAAGCTAAGATGGGCACCAGCACCCCCAGGCATACATCATCCTCACAGTGGGCAATCTTAGAAAAAACAAAAAACTTTTGTAGAAGTTCTGACAAAATTACAAGGAAGGGATGAAATCAGTCTTGGGTCACATGCTCATCCCTAAGCCAATTACTGGGGTGGGGGAGTAATGAGTGATTGGCCAGACCTGGGTTGTGTGGCCATCCCTGAGCCAATCACTGTGGTCAGGGGTGGGGATGAAGACCATGACTGGGCCGGTCTGGGTCTGTGTGGCCATCACTGTATCAGGGGCTGGGGAGTGGTTGGTTAAATTCCAAGTATTTGGGATGGTTTCCCATTGGAAGGTCAGGGTCTGGTGTCAGAAGTAGAAGAAAGAGGCCCACCAATCAGGTGTCCTGAAAACCCTCTATGGGAAAGGACCGGTTTTTCCATCTTTCTTTCTTTTAGGGTGGATGACACAAGACTGAACAGAGTTGCTCGATTAATGGTTTGTGAGTAAATGAATGTATAAAAGGGGAGAATGAAGAGAGTTTAATTAAGGAATTATTTATAGGATGTCAACAAAGTTAAAGGAAACCATTGAGGGATGGCAAAGCATCTCAGGGCCAGAAACTGCTGGAAGCTATTAGATCCTTAGGCGTAAAGGGGTAAAAGGAGGAATAGTTCCTGGAATCAAAGAGAGCAGTAGCTGGAGGAGAGGGAGGCCTGACAGGAGCCTTGGATAGAGGAATGCACCCATCAAATTGACCTGGTGGGGAAGAAATGGGGAGGATGAATACCCCAATCTCTCTCTCATCCCAGCCTCCAGTCTTCTGTGTGCTTCCCATTGTCTGAACCCGTCCAGAATCCAGAGAGCACGAGAGCCCTGTTAATTAGGTATATGAAGATCAGTTTCCAGGGACCTGGAAGGATAAGTAGAGGTCATCCCTGTCTTCTTTCTCATTCTCAGTCTTCTTCTGACCTCTCCAAAGGCTGATCTTCTTAGATGTATTCATCCCCCTCCTAGGATTCACACCCTAAGCACAGACTATACTTATTTTACTGTCTCACACCATGTGACTGTGCCAGGGGTACTGCAGATGGCTGTGCAGGAAGCACGTCTTACATCATGTGATTGGTGTCCTCTCAACCTGTGCAGAGCACGCCCTGTTCTGTGGCCCTGCCTTTGCATTGCATTCTGGATTGTGTTGGCTGGGGGGGCGAGGGTGGGAGAGTCCAAGGAAAGGAGAGAGAAAGAGGTAGGGTAAAGCCTTATTATGCCATAATTTCAAATTTGGAAATAATGACTTCTGTCCCTGTCAGGGCTGCAGATGCTTGTTTTCTCAGGTTATCAGACAGATGCTGTGGGTCAGAGAGCAGGAGGCCTAAGGTTTCACTGGTAAAAATGATGGGATAAGTTGATGAGAGTCCAGAATAAGGAGATACTTTGAAAGGAGGTTATTGGTTATTGCCAGAGAGTGGGTGCTAAAAAAATAAGCTACATCCAGCCTCACGCAGGCATCCGGAATGCCTGGCCTTGGCCTTCATGACCCACACAACTTCTGTTGAAATAGCATCTTTGTATGTCAGCCTTATTGGGAGTAAGGGATCTGGAATAAACATCTTGTGATGGTGAGCCACAGAGGGCACAAACTCAGCAGCGAGAGATAATAAAATTGCCTTGCACTTAAGCGCCCTTGGGGTTGGAACTTGGTGTGCAGGCTCCTGGTTGTGACTAAGAACCTTGGATCACCAGCTTACTGAGATGAATGAAATAAGAGGTGGAAAACACTCGCAGACTATCAAGTGTGGTATGAATGTTAGATGCAGTGAATGAACCAATTTTTTGCCTTTCTCCATTTTTTCCCTCTTGTCCTAGTTCCTTTTTGGTTCCTAACTCTCAGTATTACCAATTTGTAATTTCTTAGACTATGGGACTTAGGTAAGCTAAGACTATAGCTTAAGTTAGCTATCTGGGAATTGCCAGTCTTCTCAATCCCTACACACCGTGACTTCCTGTTGTGCTCATGTTTTCAGGGATGTGATTGTATTTCTCAGAAGTCACCAGAGAAATAATCCCTGTATCTGGTATGTCTTTTCCCTAAATCATGCTGGAGAAAGGGTAGCACCCCTTCCTTGGACAATGTAACTAATTTGTTTCAATACAAATAGCATATCTTTACCAAGCACCAATTCTGAGCCATCCACTCTTCCAGGCCCTAGGAATATGGGGGTGCAAAAGACAGGCAAGGGTTCTACTCTTTTAATTAGTAGAATTCTAATTAAAGTAGAATTATATGACCACTCATATAGAGTAGAATGACGGTGGGACCACATTTTGTTGGATGGTCAGGGAAAATATCTTTGAGGAAATAGGATTTAAACTAAATTTTGAATAACAAGAAGAAACAAGTCACGAGAATAGCAGGGAAAGGGCAACAGTCAGTGCAAAAGCCTGGAGATGGGAATGAGCTTGATGTGTGGGAGAAACAGAGAGGTCAATGTGTCAGTGTGTTTGGCCTGAAGGGCAAAGAAGAAATGCTTAAGATAAGGTGGCCCAGGGACACAGGGGCTTGGAGGCCAGGGCAGTGGGCTTGGATTTTTTCTAAGGCCTATCGGAATCTATTGATGAGCTTTATGCAGCAAAATGGCATATTCTTTTTTTTTGAGGAAGATTCACCCTGAGCTAACATCCCTTGCCAATCCTCCTCTTTTTTTGCTCGAGGAAGATTAGCCCTGAGCTAACGTCTGTGCCAGTCTTCCTCTATTTTGTGTGTGGGACACCACCACAGCATGGCTGGCGAGTGGAGTAGGACCGCGCCTGGGATGTGAACCCCTGAACCCTGGCCACTGAAACAGAGCATGTGGGACTTTAACCACTTGGCCATGGGGCCTGGCCTGGCATATTCTTTTTTATATTTAAAAAATGGTTGTTTTTGATAAGAATGAATGAATTGCAGGGAGTAGGAGCTGAAGCGGGGAGACTCATTCGGTTTTTTTGTAACCCAAGATATGGTGGCCTGAAAAGGGCATAGTAGTAATGGAGATGGAGAAAAGAATTTGGGCCCTAATTCAGTACTGGTGTCCTGACAAGAAGAGAATAGGACACAGACACACAGAAGGAAGATGACATGAAGACATAGGGAGAAGATAGCTGGCCATCTCTAGCCAATGAGAGAGGCCTTAAGAGAAAAATCCTGCCGACACCTTGATCTTGGACTTCTAGCCTCCAGAATTGTGAGAAAATAAATACCCGAGCCACCCAGACTGTAGTACTTTGTTATGGCAGCCCTAGCAAACTAATACATGTTAAGTTAAAATGCCAGTTAGACCCAAGTGGGGATGCTAAGTCACCAGTTGGTTGTATGGACCTGAGGAGACATGACAGCTAGACAGGGTCATCAGCACAGAGGTGGTACTTGAATCCTGGACTGGGTGAGGCGATGTGGGACATGAGCGTAAGTAAGAAGAGGAGCCATGGCCGAGCCCTGGACTGGTGAGGGGTGAGCAGAGGGAGAGCGAGGAGTGGTCAGTGAGAAGCCAGAGGTGTGGGTGTGCTGGAAAAGTGACCTTTGATCTTCAGCCTGTTAGCCTCATTTTGGATTCATCTCTTGGACCTATTTGCCTTACAAGATTCTTCTTTGAATATACATTTTGGATCTTTGCATCAGTTTCCTGCCCTGAGGCACTTGCTCACATGACCATTACTCTTGTTTATTAGCAGTAGGGTGACAAACTGTCCCGGTTTGCCCAGGAGTGAGGGGTTTCTGGGACGTGGGACCTTCAGTGCTAAAACCAGGACATTCCCAGGGAAATGGGGACAAGTCGGCCACCCTAATAAGAGAGAAGCTTTGGCGAGCTTTATTTATTTCATCTCACCAGCCTCATTGAAAAGTGACTGGTCTAAGAGAATGTCATAACTATTGTTAAAATTACTGTCTTTGAAATGTTTATTTTTTCCATAAACTATTTAGAAATGGATGCTTCCACCATGAAAGCCTATTAATGAAAAGTAAGTTTGAGATACCGTTCAGTTCCATTATCCCCTACTTTGTTTCATTTTAACAAGAATATTTTCTTGGCTTGGTTTTGTATTATTAGTAATTTCATACATTTCAGAGCATACATTTTCAGTAATTATCTCCCCAATGATTCTAAGCATTTGCTTCAGTTAATTGAACCCTTTAATGAACCCACTAACAGTATCTCTGGCATTGTACAAAATGCAAAATTGGAGCCAGCCAGCTATTCAGTGGGTTTTAGCTGGTGCAAACAGAACAGATGTTCAAAGTCTAAACATAGGACTAAGGTGGTTTACCTTTCATAGCCCCATTCTGGGTGAGTGGAAGTAAGGTCCTTCAGGTCTTCAGATCCAGTAATGAGGGCAGCTGCATCGCCATCCTGAACACTTGCTCTTCGTTCACATCTCACTGGCCCAGCTGGGTTCTTAAGGCCAATTCACTCGCCACACCCAGTTCTGCCTCCCTCACTCCATCTGCCACCCTCCATCTTTCTCATCCTCCTCAGGGCCTTCCTGGACTGGGCAGGAGGAAGTATTGGACACATTCCCAGCACCATCTGACCAGTGCACCACCCCCACATCACAGGACATGGGCATAACTTCACACTCAACCAAATGTATGTTCCTGCTAAGGCCAAAACAGCCCAAAGTCAGGGTTAACTTTTGTATTAGTTTCCTAGAGCTGCTGTAACAAATCATCGTGAGCTGGTGGCTTAAAACAACAGAATTTTATTCTCTTACAGTTCGGGAGGTTAGAAGTCTGAAATCAAGGTGTCAGCAGGGCCAAGCTCCTCTGAAGACTGTAGGGGAGAATCCTTCTTTGCCTCTTCCTAGCTTTTGGTGGTTGCTGGCAATCCTTTGCATTCTTAGCTTTCAGAATATCAATCTAGGTCTCCGTCTTCATATGGTCTCTTCTCTGTGTGTCTGTGTCCAGATTTCCCTCTTCTAAGGATGCCAGTCATTGAATTAGGGCTTTCCCTAGTCCAGTATGACCTGATCTTAATTTGATTACATCCACAAAGACCTTATTTCCAAATAGAGTCACATTCACAGGTACTAGGGGTTAGAACTTCATATCTTTTGGGGGGGACACAATTCAACCCACAAGAACTTCTTACTGATCCATCCTGTGAAGAAGAGCATTTGCTCATTAACAGGACGTGGTGAAGTCAACCACACAATCAGGAGAATAATAATCGCTGGCTTTGGGTCTCCAGTTCTGACACCAACTCCAAAGTGTTTTTTTCCCACACCACCAAGCAGTTAACTCAATTCTGACGCTATCTAATTGGAGATAGTGACTGATCCCACACGTTAAGGGTTTAGTCCTAAAAGACTGCCCCTCCCTTCAGATGCCAATCACAAGTCCAGGTTGTCACCTGTGCTTCTGACAGATCAGCTATAGATCAGAGGTTCCCATGACCCCCTCCTTGGGTT
Source organism: Tapirus indicus (assembly GCA_031878705.1). NCBI lineage: Eukaryota > Metazoa > Chordata > Mammalia > Perissodactyla > Tapiridae > Tapirus > Tapirus indicus. The sequence goes on from CM062935.1 coordinate 35,903,417, forward strand.
CAATTAATTTGCAAAGATGATTCACAGAACTCAGAGAAACATTTTATTTACTAGATTTCTGGTTTATTATAAAAGGATATAACTCAGGAACAACCAGATGGAAGAGATGCATAGGGTGGGGAAGGGTGCAGAGGGTCCTTGCCCTCTCAGAGCACACCACTCTCCCCACATCTCCACATGTTCACCAACCTAGAAACTTTCTGAACCCCATCCTTTTGGTTTTTATGGGGACTTCATTATATTGGCATGATTGAGTAAATCATTGGCCATTGGCGATAGAACTCAATCTCTAGCCCCTCTCCCCTCCCTAGAGGGCTGGAGTGGAAGTGAAAGTTCTAACCCTCTCATCTCCTGATTGTTTCCTCTGCTGACCAGCCTCCATCCTTAGGTGACCTAGGGGCTTTCCAAAAGTCACCTCATTAATATGACAAAGATGCCTTTATTGTTCTCATCACTTTGGAAATTCCAAGGGTTTTAGGAGCTCTGTGCCAAAAACTGGGATGAAGGTCAAATATTTATTTCTTATTATAAATCATGATATCACAAGGCAGACTGGGGTAGTGAAAATAGTACAGGATGTAGAGGCAGAAGTATTTAAATGCTAGCCCCACCACTTGTTTGAGAAGCGTTGGGCAAGTCACTTACCTTTTCTGATCCACAGTTTTCTTTTTTATAAAATGAGTGCACTATCTAAAATGAGTGCAGTTTACTGAGCTGTTGTGAGGTTCTCATAAGATGGTTTACACAAAATATCTGGGACTGTGCCTGGCACAGGCTGGGTGTTCAATTAATGCTATCTCTCACTTTCCTTTTAAATTGAGCTGGCTTCACATAAACGAATTTGCAAATTTCTTTGTGCTTTTCATAGAATGTAAAAATAATAACTGTATGGCTAATTTTGAGATTATTAGCAATCTGAGTGTTACCCAAGTTTTGTATTTTAAGAGTGACTGTTTTGTCACTCTTAAATGTGATTGATAATTTTGGAAATGCAGTAGGAAATGCCTTTTTCGCCATGAAAGGGGTAGTGGAAGGTTCATCACTGGAAACTTGATGGATAATCAAATACCCTGCCTCACTTAGAAACAGCTGCCTTAAGGGTTTGGTTGGAGCTGATTAACCCTGATGATTTCTTGTGGCTCTGGGCCCATCCAGCTTATCCTCAGGAATTTGTGAGCTACTTAGGGGGCAGGATTTGTTTCTTTCCATTAAGCATCACATCAGTTACAAATTGTGTTTGGCTGCTGGGAACAGAGTTGACTTCAGTGGCTCAAAGCATCAGGATTTATTATTTTTTTCTTATAAAAAATATCAGGAGGTAGTCAGTCCAGGGGAGGTGTGGCTGTGTCTTTATCCTTGGGACCCAGGACTCTTCTAGTTTTCTGTTCCATCTTTAGTGCACATTTCTGTCCTCGAGATAGCTTTATATGGAAGAAAATATTTGCAAATCATATATCTGATAAGGGATTAATATCCAAAATATACAAGGAACTCATCCAACTCAATAGCAAAAAGCCAAATAATCTGATTTGAAAATGGGCAAAGGATCTGAATAGACATTTTTCCAAAGAAGATATACAAATGGCCAATAGGTACATGAAGAGATGCTCAATATCACTAATCATCAGGGAAATGCAAATCAAAACCATAATGTGGTATCACCGCACATCTGTTAGAATGGCTATTATCAAAAAGACAAGAGATAACAAGTGCTGGTGAGGGCCTGGAGGAAAGAGAACACTTGTGTGCTGCTGGTGGGAATGCAAATTGGTACAGCCACTATGGAAAACAGTATGACGGTTCCTCAAAAAATTAAAAATAGAATTACAATATGTTCCAGCCATCCCACTTCTGGGTATATATCTGAAGGAGGTGAAATCAGGATCTTGAAGACATATTTGTACTCCCATGTTTATTGCAGCATTATTTACAATAGCTAAGACATGGAAACAACCTAAGTGTCCATCAATAGGTGAATGGATAAGGAAAATGTGAAAATAGTATATATATAAATATATGTATATTTGTCGTTAGTGCCATTGAGTGTCATGGAGTCGATTCCGACTCCTAGTGACCCTGTATACAGCAGAGCAGAACCTGCTCGGTCTTTTTGTGCCATCCTCTCACCTTCTGGCACTATTGCTGCTATTCATAGGGTTTTCATGGCCAGTTTTTTTCAGAAGTGGATGGCCTTTCTCCTGGTCTGTCTTAGTCTGGAAGCTCTGCTGAAACCTGTCCTCCATGGGTGAGCCTGCTGGTATTTGAAATATCAGTAGCATAGCTTTCAGCCTCACAGCAACATGCAGCCGCCTTGGTATGACAACAACAAATGGGAGGCATGATTAGGAAAGGAAACCGGGCTGTGGTGGTGAGAGCACTGAATCTCAACTTCTAGACCACCAGGGCTGGCCATATAGATTCTGCAAGGTGAAAAATATACAAACTCAAGGACAAGGGAAAATAAAGGAATAATGGTATGATGTAGCCGGAGAAGTATCCTTTATACCTAGAAGGTAGGGAGGAGGAGCAAACCATGAATAATTATACTTTATTGTTCTTCCCCTGTCATTATGACCATGTAAAATTTCTACACCATGAGAAAAGGGGAGCAAAGTATTCAATTCTTCCTGAAAAAGATTCAATTCAAGAAAGAAAAACATTTGAAAATATCTGCTTCCTGTTTGAAATATAACTGATTTTTCCTGTTTTAAGCTGGGGCTTCAGATTCCACTGATCAAAGTAGGGTTCAGTCTTCAAAGTAAGGTTTCTGCACCCTAGGAGGCGTGTGACAACCTATTAACCCATTTAGAGTGAATGGAAACTGTTAGGACTTTTTATATTTACTTTTATATCATCCATTTAAATTTATAGTTTTTGGTTCTGTAATGTTTATCTTACATATTTGAACTACTTCTTTTAAGTCTAATTTCAAAGCACAAATATATATTTAACAAAATGAGGATCAGAATATATGCATATATGCGCACACGCATATGTGTATACATGTACATACATATAAATGGCATACATATGTAACATGTGTGGTTTAGTATTAACTTTTTTACTGAGCATTCTATCATAAGCATTTTTTCATGCATTAAACATTACTTGAAAAAATAAATTTATTGACTACATTGTAATGATGAACTATAAGTTCCATTTAACTGTAGTCTCCAGTTGTTGGAAAATCAGGTTGTTTCCAATATTAACTATTTTAAATAAGGTTGTGATGAACATCCTTGCACACAAATACTTTGTTTAGAGGTGGAATTATTGGGTCAAAGGGTATGAACATTTTTAACACTTAAGTTATGGATACTGTGCTATTTTTACAAATGTAAAAACTTTTAATGGAAAAAAATACTTACTAATTGTTACTTTGTCCTCTTGCCATTACATTTAACAGCTAATAGTATATTTCTAATGTACTATTGTTACTACAAAAAATCTATTCCTCTGACTCTATATTTGTTTCTTTAAATTAATGTCATGATAAAAGTTGTCCTCTTAGAAAAATAAACTTATTTTAAACATTAGGCCTTTGTTGTGCTGAGTAGAAGTAAAGGACAGGAATACATAAGCTTTCAATTATTCAGTCCTTTATTGCTAAAGGCTGCAGCTAATCCCTTTCTGCAAAAAGACTGTTAAAAGCAATTACAGGGCTAAGAAGTCCTGGGAAGACACTACAATTCAATCACAACCATGTCACATGTAGCCATCGTATTGCCATCTTTATCCTTGAAGCAGATCAACTGGAAATAAGAACACAAAACATGAGAAATATTATTGCTATCCTTTAACTTCTCTTCTCAAATTATGCCACAGTATAGTGCAGATTGTCATCCAGCTAGCAGATGCTATGGGCAGCAAATGAGGAGACACTTAAAATAACAAGTTTTAATAACAATTATGAAACAAGATATACTTTGAAGAGTTAGGCTGCTCTGAGTACAATTTAGTATATAATGGAATATTTTTCAGCCATAAAGAAGAAGGAAATCCTGCAATTTGTGACAACATGGATGACCTTGAGGGCATTATGCTAAGTGAAATAAGCCAAACAGAGAAAGACAAATACTGTATGATCTTGTATGTATCTGGAATCTAAAAAAGCTGAACTCATAGAAGCAGAGAGTAAATTGGTGGTTGCTAGGGGTGGGGGAAATGGGTAAAGGTGGTCAAAGGGTAGAAACTTCTGGTTATGAGATGAATAAGTTCTGAAGATCTAACATACAGCACGTTGACTATAGTTAACAACACTGTACTGTACACTTGAAAGTTGCTAAGAGAGTAGATCTTAAAAGTTCTCACCACACATCAAAAAATGGTAACTAAATGAGGTGATGGATGTGTTAACTAACCTTAGTGTGGTAGTCATTTCACAATATATATGTATATCAAATCATCATGCTGTATACCTTAAACTTACACAATGTTACATGTTAATTATATCTTAATAAAGCTGGAAGAAAAAAGACAGCTTTATAGTCCAAGATAGCTGCTAGAGCTGGAGCCATCTCATCCATGTTCCAGGTAGAAAGATGGAGAAAAGAAGAAAGAGGCAAAGGGCCATGCCTCCCAGCTGAGTCAACCCTCTTAAGGATTCTTACTCAAAGGCTTACCTTCTGTTTTGTCTCATTTTTTAAATCTCATTAACTACACCTACCTGTAAGGGAGGCTGGAGAAATGCAAATATTTTTGTTTTGGCAGTTTTCCACTCAATAATATAGATAGGAGACAATGGATATGTTGGCAGCTAGCAATCTCTGACTCAACTTCCTTAACTCATTTGATCAACCCCTTCACGATGAAAATGCATTTCCTACTATCCAACCAAAATGATCAATTACACTGAAAAGAGTCGTTCTTAAAGAACTAAAGAGTAGTTCTTTCTGGAGCACCTAAGATAGTTCTTTAACTCATGGAAATTGAGTGAAATTATTCATGTATACAACAAATAGTAAGTCTGTGTGTTTCCTAAATGTCTGGCAAGGGATGAAGCTCTGAGGATGCAGCAATGAGTAAGACAGACATAGTTCCTTCTCTCCCAGTTATTGTCCAGTGGAGGAGTGGAGTTACGTGAATCAGAGAAGCACATAAAGACACGAAGAATTCCTATTGTGGTGACAAGGAATGACATATCTTAGGTACAATAAAAGGAAGTCTCTTGGTCATAGAGTTAGGGAAGGCTTCTGACTCCATGGATGAGTTGAAATTTGATGGATGGGTAGGAAATAACTAGTTGGAGAGGATGTGTGAGTAAATAGCATTCCAGGAATTCCAGACATTCCAGAAAGAGGGAATAGTACAGATGAAGTCCAGTGGTGGGAGGAGCATGGAAAAAGGCTAGTTAGTGTGGCTGGAGCACAAGGAGCAAGAGGAAGCACATTATGAAATTAAACTAGATAGGTGGGCAGGGACTAGCCACATGGGGATTCATTAAGGATTTCCGTCTTCCTTAAAACTCAGTTTTAAGGTGAGGGTCGGGGTTAGGGGTGTGTGAAATGATCGTATTTGCTCTTTGAAAAGATTTCTCTGATAGAGGATGGACTAGAGTGGATTGAATAGTGGTAGACACACCAGACAGGAGTCCAGGCAAGAGATGATGGTGGCTTGGTCCAGGATGATAGTAACTGTGGGTGTGGAGAGAAGTAGATGGATTCAGGAGCACAAATGTAGGTCTTAGAGCCACTTGACTTTTGAGGGGTAACGATGGTCCAGATGTGTCTTTCTGAGATACAGAATTTCATCTTCACTATGGAAGAGAAAGTGGTTACATTAGATTTATTGGTAGCAACAAGATTCTATTCTAGAGGTTTGTTCAATTTCAAAATAACCCAGGCTTCACCAGACCTGGGCTGGGGTGAGATTTGGTCTTGGTTTGGTCTTCATGCAATATTTGTGATTTCATATATTTTTCCAATCCTAAACTCTGGGATTTTGGTAAAATATACACCAAAGATTTGTACACTCAGATGAGAGGTACTTAGGTGATGTTTTCCTTGCTTCTATGGAAGTTGTTAGCTTTCTTCATTTACCAGAATTTGAGAATTAAAGAATTGAGAAGTTTCAGGTTAAACATGGTGCCCAAATGCAATGTTTGTTTGCACTTAACACCACTAAAATGTCAGAAAAAGGATTATGCAACACTGACCCATGAGGATAAAGAGAATAGGGAAGGAGATGACTGCATACAAGAGATGCCAACCACATTTTGAGATACGGAAAGCAGATGGATGAATGGGGACCGAGTTGGGTTTTCGCTTTTTCTGCTTGGCTAAAAACTTATGGCCAACAATAAGCAAGCTAATTTGTGCCACAAAACCCCAGACAGGCTCAGATATTGGTGGCACTCGACTGAAGGTGGGGCTGATAGGAGGATTAGTTTTAAAAGGATCCACTCATGATGCTGGGCAAGTACTCTTCCTCCACTCTGCATAGATAGTTTACTGTCTCGAAAAGGCAAACTGAGGAGCTCCCAGGCTGTAGGGCAAGTCAGCAGATATTTGGCAATGGTTAGAGACATTTTTTGTTGTCACAACTTGGTGGGTGTTTGCTACTGGCATTTAGCGGGTAGATGTCAGAGATTCTGCTAAATGTTCTATAATACACAGGACAGCCCCCACAACAAAGAATTATCTGGCCCAAAATATCAGTACTACTGAGGTTGAGAAACTCTGAGTTAAGTGAAAATCCGGGGTGAGGCTTCCTGCCTCCTCACCCAACACAGACATGTGCATACACAGGCACTGCAGGAGATGGGAGGATATCTCTATTGGGAAGTCGACTAGCAAAGAGAAAGATATTGACATCTGCAAAGCCCCCAGCAATATGACAGGTTCCTGCCAATCACCCACTGTACGTTCCACCCACTCTCCCAGAATCCCCATTCATCTTTTTGAGATGCTCTTAAATATGAACAGAGAACCAAGTCTCACTAGATAGTTGAGGAAAGTCTCTTCATGAAAAATGGAGCTAAAAATGAAGAGAATAAAGAGGAATTTAGAAGAAAAATAAAAAACGCAAGCAACAGAAGAAAACTTGATAGTATCTCCAGAGAGATGAGATGCTATTGCACTTCTTGAACTAGAACAGTATGCTATTAACAAGAAAGAGTATTAAGAAAACAAAAGAAGTTATTAGAAATTAAAAATATGAGAGCAGAAATAAAAATGAAAGTTTGGAAAGTAAAGTTGAGAAACTCTTAGAAAGCAGAACATAAAGACCAAGAGGTGGGGAAATAGGAGAGAAAAGATAGCAATGGAGGAAAGTCCAAAAGGTTGATATTCAACTAATAGGGATTCTAAAAAGAATAGGAAATCTGTTCTTTTTAGAAGGAAGGAAATCTGAAGAGAAAAAATACAAGAAAATTTCCCTAGAGGATGTGAGTTTCCAGATTAAATGGCCTACTAGGTGCCCAGTACAAGAGATGCATATCACCATGAAATTTTATACCAGGAATGAAGAAAAATCTTGTGAGCGAGCAGAGAGAAAAAGAAATCAGTCATCAGAGGGGCGTTAGACTTTTCAACAGAAACACCGGAAGCTGGAAGATGATGGAGCATTGCTCTCAAAATCTTGGGGGAAAATCATTTCCACTAAGAATTCTCTATTCTGCAGAACTTCAGGCAAATGTAAACGTAGAATATAGACATTTTCAAAGTTATATGACTAAAGGAATTTACCTTCTATGTATCTTGTCTTAGGAATGTGCTGGGGGATGTGCTCCATCAAAAAGGAGTACAGAAGGTCCTTGACTTATGATTTTTCAACTTTACAATGGTGTGAAAGCAATACACATTCAATAGAAACTATACTTCGAATTTTGAGTTTTGCTCTTTTCCCAGGCTAGTGATACGCGGTGTGATACTCTCCTGTGATGCTTGGCAGTGGCAGCAAGCCGCAGCTCCCGGTCAGCTGCACGATCATGAGGGTCAACAGCAGATACACTGACAACCATTCTGCACCCATCCAACCACTCTGTTTCTCACTTTCAGTGCAGTATTCGATAAATTACATGAGATATTCTACACTTTATTATAAAATAGGCTTTGTGTTAGATGATTTTGCTCAACTGTAGGCTAATGTAAGTGTTCTGAGCACGTGTAAGGTAGGGTAGGCTGAGCTATGATGTTTGGTAGGTTAGGTGTATTAAATGCATTTTCGACTTACAACATTTTCAACTATGATGAGTTTATCAGGATATAACCCCATTGTAAGCTGAGGAAGAGCTGTATAAACCAAGAGGGAGGAAGACATGGGACGTAGGATCAGGTAAAGGAATCCACACAGTAAAGAGGAGAAGGGAATACTTGATTTCAAGTGTGCACTAGGCCCATTGAGTTTGGGCAGATTGTAGCAGGAGGATGGAGCACTCCAAGAAGGATGTCTTTAAGGAAAGCAAACAAATGACGTAATATCTGCAATGAGGGGAATTTTAGAGTTTTGTGGGAGTTTTCAGGATATATTAGTGAAAGTTATATAGAAAATTAAGTAAATGAAAAGTGAGGCACAGCCAAAGGAAAGAGGATGGACAAGAAAGGAAATCTATTCTTGTACATTTAGAGAGCACTCATTTTGTATGAGGCACGTTTTAAGTGTTTGCACACAATTACTTATTTAACCCTCACAGCAATCCCATGAAGTCAGTGTGAATACTGTTCATTTTACAAGTGTGGAAATTGATGCACAAGGTCACATAGCTGGTGCCTGTTGGAGGCAGGATTTGAACCAAGGCAATCTGGGTTCATAGTCATAACAGTGTAAATACTGTATTGTTTTAATCCGAATAGTGATATTACTATATAGAGGTGATGGTGGAGTGGAGAAATGGGAGGAAGTAACATAACCGCTAAATTCTAATCTTTGATAGTAGGAAGTAGTAGATAATGTCCAAATGGAAAAGGGAAACAAGAAATAGCAATGAAACATTTAATATAAAAATATGGAGGTTATGATCATAGGAAATAGCCAAAAAGAGTTGAGAGTGGCTACTTGTGGGGAGCAGGACTGGGAGGTGGGGAGAGGTGGGGTAATGGGTTATTCTTTTTTCCTTTTAGCCTTATAGTGTGACATGACTTTTTAAAACAGTACACGTACATTAATTTGATTAAAAATACAAGCTAAATAAAGATAAAAAGAATAAAGGAACCCTTTGACCTTATGTTGGATCACCCAGCTGGACTCTAAGGAAAGGGTCACTGTCCCCATCCTCAGAGGCACTACACTTTTCTTTTACACTCTTGACTGTGGCCATCACACTGAGACTAGTTATGGGAAGGATTATAAGGGGTTCCAGAATGGTTTGTTTATTGGCAAAGATAAGCCCAATCATGCTGAGCCGGTTGGAAATACTGGTCTGCTATTCATGGATTATTTCAATTGAAGGAAAGTGTTTTCTTGGCTTGAGTTTACATATTTAATTAGACAATTTCAGAGTCAAAGTTGTGGGTCCAGTTGCCATTTTAGGGTTGAGTCAGACTTTATGAGCTCATCGGTGGGAGAGACACTCAAGTTGTAGTTCTCTTTCATGAGTGTTGTCTCCTGCAGTTATTTTCTGTTCCTTATGCACCAAAAGAAAAAAGTCATTGTTAATAAACACAAGGAGTGAAATACATTGACTTTTCTTTTTGCTCTTTTGGAAGTGGGGGAGGAGATGGTCACGTGTCAGTAGTAATTCTTGTTTTTGTTCCGAGCTCTCCATTGCATTATTCACCCATGGACGGGAGAATGATTTGAATCAGAGCCACAGTAGGGAGGCCTCAGCCAGGGATTGAGAGGCAGGGGAAACGCTAACAAGAATTTGCAGCGCCACTACAAATGCACCCTGCTGGGTGGGAGCGCTCAGTTTCTTAATGCCAGGAAGAGTTTTCTAAACTGAATAGGCTTTGATTCAAACACGTTATGTTGAAAACTTTGTCCTCTAATTTTTTTTAAAAGCTGGTGATGTTTTTTACTGATGCCTCCAACATAAAGAAAAATAATGATTCTAGTAGTGAGTGAGGGAATATTAATTTCAGTATTAAATAACACATAGGGATAAATTTTCTTTATGGGTATTTATGGAGGTTGCATATTTAGACCATTTGGAATGGGAGTTGGGGGGAGGTGGATGCTCCATATCCCTTTTAGTTCAAGAGGGATTGGGGAGAAGCTGCCATTTGAAGAGGACTGTCAGTTTCTATCAGTTTCTGGCAGGGTCAGAGAGCTCATGTGTCAATCATGTTTCCAAAGAGAGCTTTACTTCTCAAATAACTGCCTGTCTAAAGGGCTATTATTTGAAAATAATAGCACCAAGAGAAGGTGTCTTCGGACAAATACTGATGCCTTTTTATTCCTTTTGCACTCTTAGAGGCAGAAACCAAGCAGGTAACTTGGCTGTGGCAGCACTAGTGAGCATCCTCAAGGAGGGGATGGGGAGGGATGGATTATAAAGCCAGATTTACGAAGACAATTTAAATACAACTCTCAACTCTGCTCCTTTCATCATGTGATTGTTACAAGGCGAAGCAGTAGGTCACGATCGTACGAATGGGACCACTGGTCACTACCAGCTCACATTCCCACCAACAGACCAAATTGTCGCCTCTGGGATTGCTCCAGCAGCTGGTGGGCTCCTTTAGGCTTGGTGCTGGAGAAGGCTCCAGCCATGTCCAGCTGAGCATTTCTCCAGTGCTTCATAAAGGGCTCATAGCTGAGCTCTTCCATTTTTTAAATTATGTTTATCAAATGATTTCTGTCTTAGCTGCTTAAAGTGTCATAGACTGGGTGACTTAAACAACAGACATTTATTTCTTGCAGTTCTGGAGGCTGGGAAGCCCAAGATCAAGGTTCCAGCAGGTAACAGTGAGGGCCACTTCCTGGCTTGCAGACGACTGCCTTCTCTCTGTGTGCTCATGTGGCCATTTCTCTGTGCGTGCATGCTACAGGCACAGGGAGAGAGATTTCTCTCTTCCTCTTCTTACAAGGGCACTAATCCCATCATAGGGGCCCCACCCACATAATCTCATCTACCCTAGTTACCTCCCAAAGGCCCTACCTTCTAATACCATCACATTGGGGGTCAAGGCTTCAACATGAATTTTGGGGAGACATAAACATTCAGTCCATACCAATGTTCTAGCTGATTTTCTTCTGATAATAAAGAGGGAATCATCTTTAAATATCATCATGGTGTCTGGCTTAAGGTATGTGCACTGTGTGTTAGCTGGCTGACTGAACCAGTGGGAGAATTCATGGGAAAGGAGGGCTGATTCAGAAGAGGAGAGAGTGCACACATGTGGAAAACCAAAGGGCTTTTACCTTCCCGTTATCTGAAAGCTCCTCAACGTTAAATCAATAGTAGGCATAAATGGGCTAAACTATTTTTAAGCCCAGGGACTGTTCGTGTCACAGTATAGTCTTATTTTCATTGGTGTGATACCAACAATATTAAAGAGCAATTTTCTGTGTGAAAGGGGCTTTGCTGAGACTCATTAGAGATTTAACCTCAAAAATAATGTGCTAATGCATCTGAATTTTAAGCAGACCCAGTTGTAGACTGGGCATATTGTATTCCTGTGAGTTATTGACATGTGGTAAACAGTACATTTATTAACATTATTAAAAACATGAATATTTTGTTCTACCTTTTTTTTGACAATAAGGGGCCACCAACTACTAAGAGAAGTGGTCATAACAGACCCCCTTTATCACTTCTGTTCTTAAGGGAGTGGTTCTCAAACTTGGGGAGCATGTTTAAATACAGATACCAGGGACCCACCCCCCAGAGGTTTAGATTCAGAACATAAGGATGGGGGCCCACAAATCTGAATGTTTCACAAATGCCACAGGTGATTATGATGCCAGAGTCTGAGTATCAAACTTTGGGGGAAAAAAACCAAACCAAACTAAAAAGTAAAACCTCCTTGGGGCCAGCCCTGTGGCCTAGTGGTTAAGTTCAGTGTGCTCAGCTTCAGTGGCCTGGGTTTGGTTCCTGGGCATGGACCTACACCACTTGTTGGCAGCCATGCTGTGGCAGTGACCCACATACAAAATAATAGAGGAAGATTGGAATCCATGTTAGCTCAGGGTGAATCTTCCTCAAGAAAATAAATAAATAAAAATAAAACCTCCTCCAGACTTTCTCTAGCATGAAAACTTGTCTCATGTCTCAAACCCTTAGGCCTTAGTGTGCTCTTAGAAGCTTTGCCTTAATGTCTAATGAGTGGGCTGGAGACCTAGCCCAGCTAGAGTCCCTCAAAGCCCACCCATAGTATATAATTTGAGAACCATTGATCAGGTATGACACTCGCCAATCCTGTTGCCTGCTTGCAATTGCAGTTTCTGTGGGAGCCCCAAGCCCTTCATGCTCACCATGCAGAGTGGTCACAGGATTTTAGTGTCCCCTAGAGGCTCCCCAGAGCCCATGCTTTTATTTGAGAGCCTTCCTTCTAAGTAAAATAAACTCCCACGGCTTTCCGTTTGATTGGTGGGAACACCTGCTAAATTCCTTCGCCCTACCCAGCCTCTGACAAGAATACTTCAATCCTGTTGGGTTGAGGTCCCTTGAAGCTCCCTGACCAGCCCTGACAGGAACAGAACAATAATATGCTCAGGCGCCAACCCTTATTTACTGAGCCAAATCCTCAGTAAAATATTTGGCTCACCTAACCCTACATTGGTGCTATCTGAAAGAATGTGGTGTGACACGGTACATTGTTTTTGGATAATTCTGCAGGCCATTCTTGAAATGAATGCTTATAGGAAGCTGTCAAGATGAACCTAGCATTAGGCTATAAAGGTTGGTCAGGGGTGGTTTAAATAAAGGTATTTGCTTGGGATTATTCAGAATAATGAAACTCTCAAGTGGGAAGTCAAAATAGCAAACACTGCTGGCTGCCGACAGCACACCGTGCCATTAACCTTTCATGTGAAGTCATTGGAAGAGAGATGAATTGTTTCCTGGGCGGATTTTTTTTTTTTTTTTTTTTAAGAACGTGGGTGGCGGCAGGGATCTATTTTTATTAAAAAGCCTTGAGAAGTGCAGTGAAATGGCTATGTGTTTGCAATCAGGTCTTTCCCATTATTTGACAAGGCATGAATAATCAAAGCAGAGGAGTTGGTAGTCCTGCCTCATTGCTGTGGCACTTCGCTGGATGCGCTTTATAATATTTGGGCAAGTTTGCCATTATCCTTGTGTCTTCATTTCTCACTTCCTTCAATATGATTTAACGCCTCGTGGCGCGATGGGATTTCCTTAAATGTTGGCAGATTGCTTTATATGTTCAGATGTGCAAAGGGAAAGTAATCCAATTTATTAATTATGCATTACAGTTAATATTCATTTAAAGCTGTCAAGTGATTAGCTGTAGAAGGTGCGCGAGAAAAGGACTGTTAAAACGGCAGCAGTTGCTGCTATAGATAGGACTCATCGCTGTTACGCCCATAACCTTTTAAAGAAATGCGTTGTAACTTTAAAGTCTTATTTAATGAAAATTGGGTTCTGGGTGGCAGAGTTGTTTATATTTCCCCTTTTTTGGAAAGTGAAGGTTCACGCTGTGATTGTCGTTAGAAGAGTGGGTTGCATGTACTGGGACAGACGTCCTGTTTCATGAGAGGAAGAGTTAACCTTCCTAGCTTCAAATTCTAACTCTGCTGGGGACTAGCTGGCTGTCACGAGAAAGGCACGTACACCTCTGGGTCTCAGTTTCTCTCCCTGTAAAATGGAGAAATACTATGCTGTGCAGAGTATCCTCTTTGTCCAGCTCACTTCCTTGGGATGACTTAGCTTCGTTAGGGTTAGAAAAAGGACAAACAACAGGCAGCTGTTAGCTTCACAGTCCTGCTCTAAGCTGGTGCTCAGGACCGTTTGTGTGCTGGGAGCAGAAGCTCACTGAAGCTAGCCTGGGGAAAGGAGGGAAGGATAAAACAGATGAATTTCCGAACACAGGCACTGGAATGTAGCCAGGCTACATGGGAGCTGCAGCAGGAACGTGACTAGAAGCTGAAGCCTGGTCTCTAGCCCTCAGGAGTGGTCTGGCTTCTTTCACCTTTGCTTCGGTCTTCTCTTCTCAGCCAGCTTCCTCCTCTATGTTCAGTGTGGCCCCGGCCTCGTGTGTTTCTGACCTATGAGGTCTAGAACTCACCGCTGACTCTAGACTCTAAGACTCATATAAATTCATTTAACAAGTTTTAGTGAGTGCCTACTGTGCTCCAGCCCTGTTTTAAGTCCTGCCCTCCAGCGGGAGGTTCAGACAATAGTCAGATAAACAAGCAAACAAATGAATGAACAATACACTTTCAGATATAGATGAATGAATACAAAGTAACATAAGGTGATGGGTAGACAGTGATGGAGATGGGTGATGTTCTTCGACTCTAAAGAAACGGGTCGAAGTAGCATTTGAATAGACTTGAATGAAGAGCAGAGCCAGCAATGCAGAGATCTAGGAAAGACAATTCCAGGCAAAGGGATCAGCATGTGTGCAGGCTCTGAGTCAGGAATGAAAGCGAGGGGTGGAAGGAACAGTAAGAAGCCATAGCGGCTGGAGCATAATGAGTGATGGGTGAGTGGTGGAAGATGAGTTCTGGAGGGTGAGGAGTGGGGCAACTCACCAAGGGACTTGTGGTGTGGTCAGGAGTTGGACTTTTCCTAAGGGAAATGAAAAGCCAGTGGAAGACTCTCAAGTTGGAGCGTTATACAATCTGATTTGCATTTTTACAAGATCACTTTGGTGACTATGTGAAAAATGGAATGTAAAGGAGCAAGAGTGAAGCAGGGAGACCAGGAAGGAGACTATTGCAGTAATCCCCATGAGAGATAACTGTGGCTTGGATCAGGGTGGTGGCAGTGGGGCTGGTGAGAAGTGGCCATTTAGGGATACTGCAAGATTTGCAGGTGAGTTGGAGGTGGGTTGTCGAGAAAGAGATAAATGAAGCTTGGTGACTACGTTTTTTCCAGAGGAACTAGCTGCATGGACTTGAAATTTGCTGACATGGGAAGACTGGGAAAGGAATAGGACTGAGAGGAGAAATTAAATATAAGTTTTGGACTTTTTAAGTTTTGAGATGCCTACTAGACAACCAAATGGAGATGTCAAGCAGCTACTTGGATATTTGAATCTAGAGCATGAGACAGGTCAGGACTGGTGATTAGAATTTGGGAGCTAATTTTAACCAGCGGCTCTAACTAAGTTCACCCAGAAAGATTGTGTTTATAAGGCAGAGAAGGAGGCCCGGGACTAATCCCCGGGGCACTGCAACATCTAGAGGTGAGGAAGGGGACGGAAGCCAGCCAAGAAGACTGAGGAGGAAGTCAAATTCCACAGACAGTGAATTCAACTGATATCTGGCCCACAGGTGCGGGTCCTTCAAGTCTGCTATGTACCCTGGCTCAATCAGTGGTGGTGAAAGGGAATGGGGGTCTGAGGCCTGCTGTCCACTGAGTTTTGTGGGTAGGATTTTATCAGATTTCCTGAGAGGGGAAAGGACAAGATGGACATTCTAAAACTTGCCTAAGGTGAAAGGACAGGATGGGCATTCTGAAACTTGCCTAAAATATAATTGGAATTTTGTTGACTAACCCTTAATACTAACTCTCATTCTCTTTCTCTCTCTTTTATCATAGCTTTCTTTTATCTTATTTTTACAGAATTTTTACTAGTTCTATCTTACCTTCTACTTTCCAAAGGATCTTAGAGGCCCTTGAAACCATCAGTATCAGGATTTCTTCCCACCTCTCTGTCTTTTCTCCTTTCTTGGCCCAGCCTTAAAAAATTTCTTTTCCATGTCCACATCCATGGACGCAATCTAGTGTCTATAACCCCAAGTATCTTGTACCCTGTGGAGGAACCATCGGATTCATAGTCAGCACTTCTCCCGGCAGTGGTGAAATGAACCCCTCAATCTCATACAGGTTCTGTCAGAATAAATCTTTCATCCAAAGAGTGCTTACATCCCAGGAGTCTAGATGAACCATTCCCTTCAGAGGAGAGACAGGCAAGGAGTAGGGAGTGTTACTTAAGTTGGGAAATGCTGTGAGCAGATGTTGATTAAGAGACTTGACATGATTTCAGGGGGGCCCTCTCGGGGAAGGGGGTGTTTGGGGAAGCTGGTTTAGCATTGCTTCACTCCGTTTCCTGGCCTCACACTGAATTCTCTCTCCTGGCCGGCAGGTCGCTGTGCAGATGTGAGCTGTGGGTGGGCCACAGGCACAGCAGGGTGAAAAGTGCAGGTGATTGTACAAATCCACCATCACTGTTAGAAAAACAGCTTAAAACGTGCATTCTTGAAAAAAGAAGGCATACCATTCATTGCATGTAATTCCAGTTACCTGTTCACCAGCATTAGAGGGACATGCTTAGAGATACCATCAGAGAGTCTTTATTCAATCCAGAAGCCTCTTAGGTGAATACGGGTATTATTTTGTGTTATTTCCCTGGATTCTCCTTGCTGTGAGAGGACGTATTCTCCCTGGCAAGTCATTTTGAGCTTCCATTTCTCACATATAAACTGTGGATAATAGAGTTGACCTTTCTCACTCAGGTCATGGAGTTTAATGTCCTTGAAATGTGGCAAATGCTACATGGCTGCTACAATCTTATTCTGTTTCTCTGCTCCCAACCCCCAGGTTTCGTTTTCAGGGAGTCATTCTGTTAGGACCACCAAGGTGTTAGAAGGCAGGTGGTTCAGATAATGAGTCTGACTTTCCTTGTCTGCAAACCTCTCTGGTCACTCAGCTTAACTTGGTTACTAGTGGTAGTTCGCCAGTGTCCTCTTAGCAGAATATTTTGTAAAGGTTATAAAGTTATTTTAAAAGTTGAGAAGGAAGGAAAACCTCTCAAATCTTCCCTAATAAATACAACTTTTTTCCTTCCTTACTCCTTTTTGGTTTTTCTACGATTTATGTGTATTTTTAGAGTTTTAAATATAGCCTACACAAAACTTGCATATTATTTTATAATTTTTTACAATGTAATTGTCTTATTTTTCTGCATACTATTTCATACCTTAGAATGACCATAGCTTATTTACTATTCTCTTCTTTGAGGGCATTTACTTTGCTTCCAGTTTCTCACTGTTCTGTCCTTGCAGGGCTATTTTCCTTCCTTTTGCGTTATTTCCTTGGGATAAAGTAAATAAAACACAGATGCCAAGTTAAATTTGAATTTCAGATAAACCATGAATAGTTTTTAGTATAGGTACATCCCACGTAATATTCAGTAAATACTTGTACTAAAAAAAGTGTTCATTTTTATTTGAAATTCAAATTTAATTGGGTATCCAGTATTTTTACTTGCTAAATCTGGCAACCCTAATTATGAGTCAAAATGTAGGAACATTTTCATGAGTCTTGATACACATTGCCAAACTTCTCTTAAGTTTCTTATTACGATTCCATTATTGACTTAAATAAGGAGAGGAAATTTTCAGAAGAGAGAAATATAAAGGAAAAGAGGGAACCCTAAGATGTTTTGTAAGTAATTATCTAGGTTATTACACTTTTAATTTTTAGCAGATTTACATAATCGTGTAGTATTATATAAACATATAATATTATATAAATATTCATAGCCACATAAGGAAAAGTTTTGGGGACCACACAGACTTTGGTAACATCTACATCGTTTGTACTTTTCTTGGTGTGGCACCTGCTGTTGATTGTCTACTTGCTATATGTCCCCCTTCTTTCTTACTAACAGACCCCTGATTTTTTTCAGGTCAGCAATGGGCCCAGTTAAAAACTCAATTTCTCAGGCTACCTTACAGCTAAATGTGGCCATGGGACTCAGTTCTGACCAAGAAGAGGCAAGCAGAAGTCTGGGGTGCTGTGTCTTCTTTTTCCTCCTCCCTTTTGCCTGGAATGCAACTGTGATGTGTAGAGGTACCACAGCCTTCTTACAACCTGTGGAAGAAAGCCATACATAAGGAATGGTGGGGCAGTAATGTAAGATTCATAGCTGAACATAACCATACTGAGATACCCATAATTGAGTAAAAAAACATTGTTCTAGTTTATTGCACATATATTTGCAAACTTCTTCAAGTTCTTTATAGAAAGAGGTAAGAATAGATCTATATACACATAACTAGTAGGTATTTTGTGGAAGTCAGTATGCCCACAGGAAGTGGTTGAGGATTTCCTATGGAACAGTCATAACAGTTGCTGATACAGTTCAATCAGGGTGGAAGCCTAATTTCTGAGACTCAGAGACCAATGAGGAAGAATACAGGTCACCAGTCCGGCTTTGGGGCGCAAGGATTAAGATCTCAAGGGAAGTAAATGTGACAAACAGGAAGTTAGGTCAGACTCTTAAGGGTTCAGAATCAGTTGTCACACCAAGGTCAGGAACTTCTGAGGTAAAAGTTAAAGATAGGGAGAACTTTACAGATTAGAACCTTATAGATTAGAATTTATTAGGAATTTGTCCAGATAGGTGGGTCAACGCTACAGAAGCAATCCATGGACGCCAGGCTGTACTTCTGGTGCCATTTCCTCCACCTAAATTTCTAACAGCTTTCTCCTTGCCTTGGTACCTCTATAGTCCCATAGAGTCCTGAAAAATGAGGGCAGATGTCAATGAGAACTGAACCTTCTGTTACACTTCTGATGACTGGAAGATTTTTTTTCTATAGACTAGCTGCTGGTTCTCTACGTCTCAAACCTTGTTCTCCTCTGCTGCCCATATACTTCCAGTGCTGGGCGTGTAGGACATGTTCATATCCTCTGGCCTTGAACCTTCATTGAATGACACTGGGTCAGTCAGCACAGTGGGTGTTAGGAGCATTCCTGAAAGCCATACCTACCCTGGGACAGCCAGCAATAACTTCACTGTACTTGGAAACTATCACAAACTCCTTTAGATCCTGTGAAGCCCCAAACTAAATGTATCCCAGCTCAACTTCCTCTTATCCAGATTCCAAAAATGCCCAAGGCAATGCCACTGCCACCTAATGTGAGACAAATTACGATAGAGGAGAAACTGGTGGAAAGAGACAGTAGTTTAAACCAATTGCTGTTGAAATAGCTTATTTAGGCAAAGTTAAAAACAAACAAACAAACAAACAAATGACCAGGTGGGCACACTATTAGGACCCCTCCTAGAGATTTAGAAAGGCCTGTGTGCCTTCAGAAAGGGTCCTGAACTTAAGCTTCTTTAGCTTTACAGTAAACCCATCTCTGTGCATTTCTGCAAAGAGATTTGCATATGGCGCATATGCACACCCTTTGGACTGCCTCGTAGGCTGCTTGACAATTTGAGAGTAATATACATATATATTTTAATAAGTAATTATTAGTTTGTTTTAAAATCGTTTAGGTAACCCACATTATTGCTAAAAGAGAAAAGAACAAAAAAAATTTACTGGAATCCTGCCATGTGAGAATTTTGGCACATTTTCTTTCAGATGTTCTTTTTATTGAGACATATATATATATATATATATATATATATATTATATTTATATTTCCTCCTTATCAAAAAGGGAACAACTTCAAAATGTTATTTTTAAGATTAGATTTATGGTGAGCTTTCTCCTATATCATTAAATAGTCTTATAAAAGGGTGATTTTTAGGAGTAATTTTATAATATTCTTAAATTCCCTATTATTGAACGTTTAGATTATTTTAATATCTTTTATATCATAAATAAGTTGCGGTAAACGTCTTCCTACATATATCTTTATGTGCATTTTTTATCATGCACATAATAGATTCCTAGGATAAATTCCTAGAAGTGAAATTACTGAGTCATAAGATATGGAAAATTTAAAGAATTTTATACATACAGATAAGCTGCTCTCTAGAAAGTCTATGTGAATTTATACTTCTGAAACAAATGGGTGAGAATGTTTTCCTAAACCCTTGCCAGAAAACGTACTATTATTTTTAAAAATCTTTTGAATGGTATCCCCTGGTTTTAATGCTTATTCCTCTGATTATTGTGATGCTGAACATTTCCTATATGCATTTTGGCTTTGTGTATCTTCTGTAAATTGTCAGTTCATGTCCTTAGGCAAGAATGTTTAATTAGATAATTTTTAATTAAGGCAATACATTTCCCAAAATGCATAGCACCTATTAAAAGTATTGCATTGTTAGTATTATTATTATTATTTTCCTTTTTCCCCTGTCTGTTCTTTCTCTGGCTTTTCTTCTTCTCCCTAAATAGAGGAGTGCCCCAGAGAGCTGTCCTTGACCCCTCTTTTTTCTTTAGTTATTAGACTGGGACATATAAAACTACAGTTTTTAGAAGGTCAAAAATGGTCAAATCCCAGCAATTTCATATGGTTAAACCTGATATATATTTTTTGACAATCTGATTCAATCTCCCTCGCTTCCTTTGTCTGTCCATTCTTCTGCCTGTCCATCCATCTATCCAACAAAAAAATTTATTAATCAGCTGCAACATGTCACCCCTCTAAGAATGACTCCCTAACCATCTTCAGCTCCTATTTATCTCCTGAGCTCCAATTTCTGGATTTTTTGAGTTGGCAAGTCAGGTACACACTGGCTCTGTAATATTTTTCACGTCTTCTCTGTTCCCATTGTATCTATCTCAGCTCAGATTCTCTTATTTAATGTGTGTCTTAGTTTGTTTGGGCTGCTATAACAAAAATACCATAAACTGGGTGGCTTATAAACAACAAATATTTACTTCTCACAGTTTTGGAGGCTGCAAGTCCAAGATCATGGTGCCAGCAGATTCAGTGTCCAGTGAGAACCCTCTTCCTCATAGATGGTGCCTTCTCGCTGTGTCCTTACATGGTGGAAGGGACAAGCTAGCTCTCTGTGGTCTCTTTCATAAGGACGCTAATCCCATTCATGAGGGCTCCACCCTCACGACCTAAGCACCTCCCAAAGGCCCCACCTCCCAATATCATGGCTTTGGGGGTTAGGACTTCAACAAATGAATTTTCGGGGAACATAAACACTCAGACCATAGCAATGCATAATGTTTTCTGTGCTGCAATATTCCCCTTCTTGTCTCGCTTTCATGCTACATTTCTGTAGATTCAAATCTTTTCTCTCTTTCAAGGGTCATTTTAAATGTAGTACTTTTACTGACCACTGTCCCCTCCCCATCCTTCACTACCACCTCAGATAGAAATTTCACCATTCCAGTAGTCCTATATATGCACATCTTTTCTGGAACTTTTTTCCTCCTACCATCTGGTTATTTGTGTACTTTCTTTTATGTTGAGATATCATTTACATATGGTGAATGCAAAAATCTTAATTGTGCAACTTGATGAAATTTTACATATGCATATTCCTGTGCAACAACCACTTCGATCAAGACACAGAACATGTCCACCACTCTAGGAAGTCCCCTTATGCTCCTTCCAAGCTAATAACTGCTGCCAGCTACCAAAGGTAATGACTGTTCTGATTTATATCAGTGTTGATTCATTTTCACATACTTGAACTTCAAATAAGTGGCATCATACAATATGTAATTTTTTGTGTCTGGCTACCTTTGCTCAACATAGTGCTTTTGAGTTTCATCCACCCTGTTGTGTCTATCAATAGTTTGTTTTTTTATTGCTGTGTAGAATTCTATTGTGTGAATATATAACAGTTTGTTTATACATTCTCTCCTGTTGGTAGAAACTTGGGTTGTTTCCAGTTTTTCAGAATTATAAAGATGCTATAAATATTCTTGAACAAATCCTTCTTTCTCTTGCACATATACCTAGGAATGGATTGCTGGGTCATCAGGTAGGCATATGTTTAATATTAATAGAAACCACCAAACAGTTTTCCAAAGGGGTTATTCCATTTTACATTCTCACCAGAAATATATGAGAGTTGATCTGCATTGTCCCCATCATTTGATGGTATACAATTTTTTTCATTCTGTTGTTATGTGTAGTGGTATCTCACTGTGATTTTAATGAGGCGTGTGGTTTTAATTCCACAATGAATAATGATGTTGAGTACATTTTCATACACTCATTGTCTACTTGGATATCTTCTTTTGTAAAGTGCATGTTCCAGTTTTTTGCCCATTGTATTAATTACTGTAGTTTTACGGTAAGTTTTAAAGTCTGGAAGTTTAAGCCCTCCAACTTTGTTTTTCTTTTCAAAATTGTCTTGGCTATTTTGGGTCCTCTGAATTCCTATATAAATTTCAGAATAAGCTCGTCAATGTTTACCAAAAAAAAGCCTGCTGGGATTGTGACTGGGTCTTTGTTGAATCTGGAGGTCAATTTGGGAGACTTGCTTGTCTTAACAATCCATGCACATGGGATATCTCTCCAGTTATTTAGATCTTCATTCATTATCTCAGCGATGTTTTCAGTGTAGGGGTCTTGTACATCTTTTGTTAAATTTATTCCTACGTACTTGATTTTTTATGTCATTGTAAATGGCATTATCTTTTAAATTCCATTTTCTTATTGTTGATTTCTAGTATATAGAAATACAACTAGTTTTTGTATACTAACTTTGTATTTTGTTCCCTTCCTTAATTCACATGTTAGCTGTTATAGTTGTTTGTAGATAAATTCTTTTGGATTTTCTAGATACACAGTTATGTTATCTGCTAATACAGAAGTGTTACTTCTTCCTTTCTAATATTTATGCCTTTTCTTTCCTTGCTTTATTGCAAAATCTCTGTACATTTTTTTCCTCCCTCACCAGTATGTAAGCTACTTGAGGCAAGATCCTTTGAGGCAAAGCCCCTACCATGCTATTTTAAACATGGAAATATTATGAGAATTTTAGTTGACTATGTAAATGATGATGAGGGAAACAATGAAATTGAAGCTGCAATTTACTATTCTATATGCTCAGTGAAACTCCACCAGGAGAAAGGATGCTGGTTAAAACTCATTTTTTGAGTTGGTACATCTTGATTTGCAAGGATTGTGACAGGTGCCTTGAAGACTCTCCGGGTCATTTTGCCTGGTTTGTGGTTCCCACTTTCTGGACACTTCTCTGATGTTATGTTAGCGTTGGTTGTGTTCTATAAGACTCTCACGAAGCATTTTGAGACTTCCAAACCAGCAGTGATTGCTTCTCCCCAAGATAGCACAGAGCAGATGGATCCCTGGACCTCATTGCCTTCAGTCCCAATTCCCCAAGCTTCTGTTGATGTAGGAAAAAAAATCTGCATTTTCAATATTCCTGGAGTGAAGCCTGGGAACTGTTCAGTTTTGAGCCTTTAAATTCCAATGAGAATGTTATTTTTAGATTTCTAGTATGCACTTGGAGTTTGTGAGTGAAATCGTATGAAGGAGAGAGGCCGAGGCTCGCGTGAGTGGGCGGTGGTCTTTCCCGGTCGGCCGCTGCTCTTGCCCATTCTGAACATTCGTGGGACTGTGAAGTGGCAGCCTGGGAGCTGCAGACACCAAGGGCAGGAGCAAAAGCACTGATGGGACTTTGATACAGTAGTACCCGCTATCCACGGTTTCGCTTTCCACTGTTTCAGTTACCTGCGGTTGACCGCGGTCTGAAAATATTAAATGGAAAATTCCAGAAATAAACTATTCATAAGTTTTAAATTGTGTGCCATTCTGAGTGGTGTGATGGTCTCACTCGGCCCCACTACGTCCCACCTGGGATATGAATCATCCCTTTGTCCAGGTATCCACGCTGCCTGCTGGTTAGTCACCGTGTAGCCCTCTCCATTATCAGATCAACTGTCACGGTATCGCAGTGCTTGTGTTCAAGTAACCCTTATTTTACTTAATGATGGCCACCAAGCACAAGAGTAATGATACTGGCAATTCAGATATGCCAAAGAGAAGCCACAAAGTGCTTCCTTTAAGTGAAAAGGTGAAAGTTCTCGACTTAATAAGAAAAGAAAAAAAATCATATGCTGAGGTTGCTAAGATCTATGGTAACTTTTATTACAGTATATTATTATAATTGTTCTATTTTGTTATTTGTTATTATTGTTAATCTCTTTCCATGCCTAATTTATCAATTAAACTTCATCATAGATATGTATGTATGGGAAAAAACATTGTATATATAGGGTTCAGTACTATCCATGGTTTCAGGCATCCACTGAGGGTCTTGGAATGTGTGCCCCGTGGACAAGGGGGGACTACTGTATTCACTTTTGCATTTCGGTTGCAGTAATCATTTCTCTTTTGTAGATTCCTTTGTCCATGTGGCTGGAAGAGGATGTTTCTTCCATTGCATGATGAGTTTGTTTCTAAGAAGGCAATTCCATTGTTTCTTTGCAAGCTGCAGACATGCTGTTAGCTGTTTCAACTGTAGATTGGTAAAGTAGTTAAGGCAGTTTTGACTCGAGGCCACAGGGACTGCTGTCTGGTCTTCTCCTCCTCTTTGGTTGACATTTTCCTATCAAATTAGGCTCATACATTGATAAAGAGCTACCATATGAATAAGCTAATTATGTTTTTGTTATTGAGTAAATATGCGTCACCTTGAACAAAAATGAAAGTGACAGAAATAATAGAAAAGAGAAAAATCAAAGAATTCATACCTTTGTAAATTTAGATTAAATAATATAAATGCAAGGTGATTACTTTTTTTCAAATACTTGAAATTTTCAACCATTTTATATATTTGGTTCTCTTAAACACTTACATATTGACATTAAAACAGTGTTCTGTAAGTGTTTTTGTGATTATTAGAAAACTTCTCTGTTCCCAGCAACTGGTACTTTGCCCAATCACCTGAATTCATACTACCCAGAAATAATTACTGTTTGTAATCATTTGCTATGAAATAATTACAATTATTTTCCAAACTTTTTTTTCCATGCTATCGCTGCTGTTTGGAAATCTGCTTTTGACAGTTAACAATCTGTAATATGGATATATTTCCATGTCAAGAAATATAGAGCTACATTATTTTAATAGCTACTTAGGATTTCTTGTGTGTGTGTGTGTTAAATAATTTAACTCGTTTTTTGTTGGTGCATATTTTTGTTTTAGGGTTTTTTTTAAGTGTTATAAACAATATTGCAATAGGCATCCTTGTACATAAGTCTTGAGCATTTATCTGATTAGTTTCATAGGATAAATTTCTGGGAGTGGGAATTTAGGACTCAAACTGTGTATATTTAATCTTTTGATTCATTTTGCCAAACTTCTCTGCAGAAAAATCTGAATTAATTCATATTCCAACATCAAATTGAGAATGTAATTTACCTGTACCCTTGCCAACACTATTTATTGTGAATCTTGACTTGCTTATATATTTGGATTTTTGTATATTTGTCTCTTCATGGGAACTGTAAGCTAAATCAATCAAGATCCAGTCAGAAAACCCAAAAGCACAATAGGTATTTCAAAAGTGGAGATTTCATACAGGGAATTGGTTCCACACGTGTTGGAAATCTGAAAGAGCCCAAAGGAAATGCTGAAGTTGGCCACAGGTAGTAACTGCAAGGAGCAGCCATCTTCCCCATGGCTAGGGAGGAGAGGGAGGAAGTGGGAGCCGGGAGAGAGGAGAAGGGAAGAGATAGGAAGATGAGAACCTAGGAGCTCTGGGGCGGGGCCTGGCAGGGAAGGGGTGGACCTGGGGTGAGGTGCAGCCTGCTGGTGAGGGAGAGAAGCAGCTGGAGCTTCGACTACCAGGCAGGTGTGGTCCAGCTGCCAGCCCATCCAGGGAGGCGCGGGGTGGCTGGTGTTGGGAGTGTAGAGGGAAGCTGGGGTCTGAAACCAGCCTCGTGCTCTCTTTGACGTGATGCTGACAGAAACTGGAAACCAGAAGGAAGTCCCTTCCTTCTCTCTCCTCTCACCTTCCAGTCTCTCTAGTGCCTTGTATTGGCAGAAACTTCCAGGAAGCCAGCTGACAAGGGAGTAAGTGAAATCAATTTTGTAGAGTCCCAGCATCACAGAGCAGAAAAGAGAAGGCTGGACTTGGAACCTAGAGACAATAGGTTAATAAGCAGTTGTATTCATTTGCTCGGGCTGCCATAACAAAGTACCATGAACTGGGTGGCTTATAACAAGAGAAATTTATTATCTCACAGTTCTGGAGCCTAGAAATCAGAGATTAAGGTATTAACCCTTTTATAAGAACACTACTCATGTTGAATTGGAGGCCCACCTTACTCTAGTATGACCTCATCTTAATTTAACTAATTACATCTACAATGACTATTTCCAAATAAAGTCACATTTTGAGGCATTGGGCATTAGCACTTCAACACAGGAAATTTTGGGGCATACAATTCAAACTATAACAGCAGGACATCTTTAAAACAGGGTCCTTTCAGCCTAAAATGCTATACTAACTCCTTTGTATTCTTCCAGTTCTAGATACAAAGAATGTGCTTAATAATTATTAAATAAATGAATCAATGCTAAATTAAATGATGCCCATTCATCTTCAGACTCTTAAGTCTAAAGTCATCATACATTTTAAATTGAAATTTTAAAGAAAGTCTGTCAGATTTTTTAATGTCAGATGCTGTTAAATTTTACAAGCAGTTAAATACCAAATGCATCTAGAGTGTCCTGGTGATTATGAAACTTATTCCTAAATTTAACACAAAAGTAAAAGTTTGAATTATCTCATCTCTTTTTTTTAATTCGAAACATTCCTATGGTTGGAAAATCACTTATTCTGTATGAAAAAAAGATTTTCCAACTCAGGTGAACTGAGGTTATCATCTCAAGTGTGTGTGGGCTAATTGGAGAACAAGTTAAGACCACACATCGTTGCTTGTTGCTTAGGATTTGAGTCTGGGATGTAGGACCCATGTTTTTCTTAGGGTTCCTTCTGGAGATCCAGGCAAATGTGATGAGGCATGATCTGATCACCTGCTGGCTTCCACAGCGTCCAGAAGGCTTTGCTGGGCACCCACAGAGAGGATGTGATGGATGAATTACTAGATTTTTCATAGCAGTGAATCCCAAGCTGATCTTCCCCAGACATCAATTTCATGAATTAGACTTTCTGTTTCCCAGCTGGACTCAAAGAATGATATTTCCCAAATGTTAAAGAAAGAGGTTAACTTAATGAATGAAATTAAGCTTGGTAGCTACTATTGCTTATTCTGCCAGCAAGCACTAGCAGATGACAAAATGAATGAACAAGAAGTTGCAACATTTTAAAACATTATTAGCAAAAGTAGCTCATCTTGCTTAGTTCAACAGCTCATTTTTGTGTGCTTCCTGCAGTAATTTCATATCACATGGACACGTATTATGCTAGTAACTTGTTCCTAATGTGTAGCTTAGAGTTCCATTAGGTTCCACAAAATACAAGGAATGTTGTACTGTCTGAACAAGTGAGATAAACTGTGGTTCCAGCAATCTGATTGGATAGGCTCCTGCTGTCAGGCAACTCACCAAGGATGGAGAGTTAGGACAAACTCTGGTTTGAAATGCCTGTGTACAAAGTCCAACCTACCATGGAGGCTCTGTGGTTTGATGTGAAAACATACAGCTTGCCTTTGACCATTACCTTTCCTCCTTCACCTCTTTCCTTTTGTGATGCTCCCTCTGAACTTAGAATGAGGGGACAGAGATGAATACGTCCCTACCCTTGAAGCCCTCTCAATTTAGTGAGGGAGATGAGCAAATATTTACACTCAGGAAGATATGTGCTGGAGGAGAATTAGACAGGCACTGGGGGAGACCACAGGCTCTGGGAGGGCCAGGGGCTCACTGTCTTAGTTTCCTCAGGTCTGGCACAGGGCTTGATGCCCAGTCAATGTTTATTTGTTGAAGGGGCAGCACAGTTAGTCCTGGGAGTGTTCAGAGGAGAAAGTTATGTTTGAACTTGGTGTTGAAGGACAAGGAGGAGAAGATGGCGATGTAAGGAAGGAATTCCCTTTTACTCAAATATTCTATCCTTAAGTCCTCTTCTCTAGATACCTCTAAAATTTCAGTTATGGTGATAGGTGTCACCATGGCCCTCCACTCTGTATGGTGTTTTTGGGTAAGCTACTTTCCCCCGGGGCTCAGCACAGGGCTGACTCAACCAGTTGTCACGAGGCCCTGGGCAGGGAGTCTAGGAAACTAGACTCCAGTCCCAGCTCCATCATTAACTTTGTAATCTTGAACAAGCCATTTAACCACTTTCCTAAGTGTGTTTATGGATAATAAGCTAAATGATGCCAGTAATTCATTAAAATGTATACACCACCATATAGTTATCAGATCTTATGGTTAGGAGGTTCATCTTACCTTAATGCTGACTTTGTGTAGGTGGATTACATGTCAATTACCTTTCAGGAGATGGACATCCAAATGAGGGAGCAGCCTCATGATCTGGGATTTTGTGGGGGTGGTGAGTAATTCTGGCTTAATTTGGTAAGGATTCATGAAGGGTCCCTTTAAGTTTATTACTAATGGAATGCTGCCATTATAGGGGTCAGGCTGAGCTAAGACCCGAGGGCAAGAGAGAAGAGGATCCTCGGAGTGTGACAATGAGGTTGTATATTTGTTCATTCTCCAATTACTTACCAAGCTCCTACTGTGTGTCAAACAAGGATCAAGACAGACACAGTCTCTTCTCTTTTGAAACTTACTTTGTAGTAGGGAAAACAGACAACAAACAAATAATTATACAACTAATTAATTATATTTATTGTTATAAGTACTAGGAAGGAAAAGTGTGGTGTGCAATGGAAGTGTAGTATGGAGACCTCATCTGATGTGTGTTGAGAGAGCAGGGAGCTGAGACCTAAGAATGAGGAGGAGTTGGCCAGTCAGGAGGATGGCTGGAGAAGACAAATCAGTGCAGCAGGAGCCTCATATGTGAAGCCTGAGACAAAAAGAAAATGAGTACCTTCCAGGAACCAGAAGAAGGCTGGGGCAGAACATGATGAAGCTAGAGGAGGGTAGGCAGTATATGCTTAGGTAAAAGGTTTTGGACTTCATCCTTGGAGCACTGGGAACCTGGGGTGCAGTTGGGGTTAAGCAATTTTGACCTCTATTGGATAAGTGTTGGCTGTGGAGATGAAGAGAAGTGGGCAGATGTTAAAGGAATTTCAGAGGAAGAACTGTTTGAATTGGGGATTGATTTTACGCAAGTGGGAAAGTGTCAAAGTTGACTCCAGGTTTCTGAGTGGACAGTGAGGCCATTGACAGAGGCAGGAACCAACTGAAGGAGGTAAAGGCTTGGTGGGGGAAGATAATGGCCTCGGTTTTGGTCATTATAGATGTGTTGTTATGAGACATTCAAGTGGAGATGTCAAGTAGACATCTGGAAATATGGATTTGGTTCTCAGGATGGGGATCTGGTTGGATGGTGGAGTTAGGGGTCTCTAATGTATGATAGATTATAATTCAAATCAGCTGAGTGAAAGATTAGGAATAAGAGAAGGAGAAAAGGGGTCTATCTGATGGGAGTAGAATTAAAGTGAAAGTGGGCGGGACAACAGAAGGTGTTTATTTCACACCTGAGCCCTGGAGGCAATCACTTCTGTCCTTAATCAGACACATTCTTAATTTGGGGCCTGATGTGCTCTTCTGATCTGACTCAAACTTCCCTTCCCCCCTTTGGGAATGATCTCCTGTGGAGATGACCGTGACATTGGGCCTCCTGTAAAGGGGAGTTTACTTTCCCCTCGAACTTTTTGAGTGGTGGTTGAGTCTCAGCATTGAACATTCTTAACTGAAACTGAAGTCTCAGTAAGAATTGTATTTCTTAGCTGACTTTTTATAGCAAAGATTTTTCATTTGGTTGCTTTTTCCCATCAAAATTGTCCTCAGAATGTGCTTCCCTTTCTATATTTTATTTTTATTTTACCTAACAACAGCAACAATTTGTATTCTCTATGTCAAGTTGTCTTAATTTTTACTTCTCCTAAGGATCCTGTCTGGCTTTTGTTTGTACACTTAATAAAAAATAGTACATTTCATTTGGCAATTAGAGCTTTTATTTGACAATTAGAAGATAATATGGATTATTTTTATTTTAATATTAGAAAGTCACTACTGGTATAACCAAGTCTTAACATCTTATCAGTTCTGTAGATCAACTCAGTTTACTCTAAAAATAATAATATATATATTTACTATTGTATGAGTTTAAGCTCCACAGGGGAGGTATGTTTGTTAGCTTTGCACACTGATGGATCTCAAGCTTGTGGAAAAGTACCTGGCACATAATAGGTGCTCAATAAATATTTCTTAAATAATTAAATAGTGTGTGTCAGGAGTACAGACAAAAGTGTTTAAAAGACATCAACATACTAGCTCTATCCATTCTCCTAAGTTCAGTGAGCATCTTTATGACCGTTAGTTTGAACTCTGTTTTCAGATAAGTTACTTATCTCTGTTTCATTAAGGCTTTTTTTACCCCCTGAGGTTTTACCTTGTTCTTTCATTTGGAACATATTCCTTTGTTTCCTCATTTTGCTTGACTCTCTGTGTTTGTTTCTGTGTATTAGGTGAAGCAGCTACCTCTCCCAGTCTTGATGGAGCGGCCTTGTGTAGGAGACGAACCATATTGTCCAACCCTGTCCTAGCTCTTGGTTGTCTCTTGAACCTTTGTGATTGTCCCAGCAGTCTATTTTATTTTTAATAGCTCCCAGTTGTTGAGGGTGTGCCAAGCAAGACCTGTCAGTGTCCCAAAGGGGAGATCTCAGTCAGCACCTAGATTCAGGCTGATTGGAAGCCAGACCCTCAGGCAGCAGCTCTTAAAGTATGCAAACATATACAGCTCTGTGGAGCTACAAGCATAAGCCCTGCTGGCTACTAGACCGGGTGATCTGGACGTGTCCCCTGGGCGATAGTCACAAAACCCGCACCAGGTGTGTGTAAGAGCTCCCTTCCAGGAGATACTGGTGCTGTGGAGTGTGGTGGAGGGAAATTCAAAGATGGCACCCTCAGGGGAAAAGAAAAAAAAAAGATGGCGCCTGCCTGCTTTGTCAGGGTAGAAGGAGAGCATGAAAATGGCACCCGCGGCTTCCTCTGTCTTGGAGACAGCCCACCAGGCCCTGGCCCCTCAGACTGGCGCTGTAAGATTAGGAAATCAATCGCTTTGACACAAAGTCTGGGCACTTTTCAAATGGCTGCTTTTGCGCTGGGCCCTGGGGTGGGTGGGTCCCTGCACCAGCCCTGTAAGAGGCATTTCTCAGTTCCCTACAGCCATTTGGGTCTCGTGGACGCACGCCCTGTTGTTTTTCAAAGCCAGATGTTGTGGGGGCTCATCTCTCAGGTGCAGGTCTTAAATGTTGGGGTGACTGATATGGGTTCGAACCCCTCAGTCCTCAGGGAGAAGCTCTGGGTCTGAGTCCTCTCCCCACGGGGGTTCGCTGTCAGGGGTGGGGTTTATGGCGATACTGTCCATCAGCCTATCCTACGCTCCTCAAGGTGGCTCTTTTCTGTTTTTGCCAACGTGAAGCAGCTGCACAGCTAGTTTTCAAGTCTTTTTCAGAGGAAGTTGTTCCATATGTAGCTTCAGTGTGTCCGTGGGAAGAGGTGAGTTCAGAACTCACGCGGCCATCTTGGACGGCCTCCCCTACCATCCTTGCTCCAATCTGAAAGTTCTCTCTGCTGTGGCGTTGGGTGACTAGTGATGAACTGAATTTCATTGACTTTGTACTTTTTTTTTCTTAAGAGTGTTTTGTTTGTTTTTGGTTTCCAGTCTTTGTGACTGTGGGGTTGCCAATCTCTATTAATTAATTTATTCAACTAATGTAGCAGATAGAAATGTCAGTCTAAAAATTTAGACATGTAAAAAATATTACATTTGTTTTTAAAAATTAATTTAAATATGACTTGGTGCTCTTATCTTCCAGACTGCTGAAAATGTAATTTCAGCCATTCTTGAGGTCCCTTTCCTTATCAGGCTTGCACCAGAATCAAGGAAGCTTATGGTTAAGGTACGCAGAATACAGGTAAAAGGCCTCTAATTGCAAACAGTGGGACCAGGACCTGGGTATAGGGTCCAGACTTCCTAGCTGTGCCACACATCCACCTTGCCATGTCCTCAGAACATTGTCACTAGGGGATGGTCAGGTCCCCCCCTCTCATTGTGTCTCCCACCTCCACCCAACTTGTACTAGCCATAATGGACAACTTTTGAAACAACCCATGAACCTCAGTGCTTAACATAATAAGTATTAATTTTTTTCCTCATGCAATGTTGAATGCAGATATTCTGGTTGGACAGCTCTCCTGCAGGTGCTGACTCAGGCACCCAGGCTGTTTCCATCTTGTGAAGTCACCATCTTCCAGGGCCTCAGAGTCCTTTGCTCCCCACCATGTGGAAGGAGGAAAAGAATGTGGAGGATGAAGCCTTGGCCAGGCAAGGACACACATCACTTCCTCTCACTTGGTGAGGATTAATCACATGGCCCCACCTAGGTGCAAAGGGGGCTGAGAAATGTGGTCCCTGGCCCTGCTGCTTCCCAGCAACATTCTACATTGTGGAAGGGGAATATGAATCTTTGGTGGTAGGTCAGCTGTCTCTGCCACACCCCATCTCTTTTTGCCTACATCAGTTAATTTTTGCCCATATCCTTTTGCTGTCTTTAAGGGCACTTAGCTAATACCTTCAATGAACTCAGGCTTTGGGGAAAAATGTCAGGAAGGAAAATATCTTGCTAGCGCTTTGAAAAGCAAGATTTTTCTAAGAGAAGTTGGCTTGGCTACTTTCATGGAACAAGGGAGAGAGAAATACAAAGAGAAGAAACATAAGTTAATTTCTTAATTATCTTGTCATGAGAGAATTTGCTGAGCATCCACTGTGGACTAGACAATGACATACAGCAGTGATTGAGACAGATATGTGGAAAAAAACTAGATTATTTCAGAAATAATAAATAGAATGAAGGAAATCAGCAGAGTGATAGAATCAAGAGTAGCTGGGCTGGAGTGAGAAGGTGATTTTAGATTGGGTAGCCAGGGGAGGCCTCTCCTGGCACTAGAAGATGACTTTTAGACTGAGATCCAAGACAAGAGCAGCTCTAGCCTTGTGAAGAGTAGTGGGAAGAACATTCCAGGCAGAGAGAACACCAAGTGCAAAGGCCCTGAAGTGGCGTGCAGCTTAGCTTGTGAGAGGAATAGGAGAGAGGCCAGAGTGACTTGACATGCAGAGAGAAATGGTGCATAATGTGAAGTGAGACTGGAGACGTAGGTACAGGCAGGCCGTTCAGGGCCTTGTAGGCCATGGAAGGAATGGAATTTTTTCTGGGTGCACTGGGCGGCACAGGAGGTTTTAAGCTGGGGTGTGAGCTCTCCTGGTGGCTCCTGGTCTGGCACCTGTCCGTCGGTGTCCGGCCTCTTGATGAACTTGCTACACCTCGTCAGTGTGCACCTGGCATATAAATGTGTGAAGTGTCATCTCTTTCTCCTTTAAACATTTTGGGCTTTGGATCATGGTAGACCACAAAATTAGTACTCGTGTAGGTCTGCGGGTGAAACACTGGAAGATAAAGCCAATGCTGTAGAACAAGACTGATAAAACTGGAGGACTGGAAATCTAGAAGCAGTTCTACAGAACGGAGCAAACGTGGCACGTGTGATGAAAAGGATCCTGGCGTTGTGAAGCCCAGTGGAAACAAACGTGATTAGACTAGGAAAGACAGAGGGCAGGAGAAGCAGGCCCCAGTGAGGAGAAGTCTATTTGCTAAATGTGATTCCGTTTCGTTCTGTATTCTGTTTCTGCTCCCTCTCTCCCTGGGCCTCAGCTTCCTGCTGCAGGATTGTGAGGCGTTCAACGCACAGTATTTGCAGTGAGGTCTTGAGCTACAAATTCCTCTCATTGTGAGGACAGGGTACAAATGATACTGCTTAGGCTGCCAAAAGGTGTATGTTTAGTTTTTTGAATGTGGTTTACATTATTTTACTATTCAAAAATACCAGCATTCTGTGGTATCAGGAGGCAGCTGTGGTGATTCAGAAAGATAACTCCTAGTGGTACTTCACTAGATTCTCTTCCTGGAAAGTCCTTGTTAAAAGGAAATTATGTCAAGGTCATATAAGGACAATTGTGTGTGTGTGTGTGTGTGTGTGGGTGGGTGCATCTGTGTTTGGGACAAGACTGATTCTGTATCACTTAAAAGTATACAGTTGAAGGATGAGAAAAAAAGCCATAATGGAGTTAAATGTTCGAATTATATTTTTTCAATGATATCTGATCTGAGTTTGATATCCTGACATGGGCTACAGATTCAGATTCAGTTGTTTTTTTTTTTTTCTTCAGTGAGGAAGATTGGCCCTGAGCTAACATCTGTGTCAATCTTCCTCCACTTTGTATGTGGGCGCCTCTGCAGCATGGCTGATGAGTGGAGCAGGTCTGCCCCCAGGATTCTGGCCCACAAATGCAGGCCACCAAAGTGGAGGCACGGAACTTGGACCACTCAGCCGTGGGGCCGGCCCCTAGATTCAGTTTTTGTTTTAAAATGGCTTCACATGTTTTGCTGTCACTTTAGGTGTTCCAGAGGTCAGTGTGCTAGAAATGAGCACAAATAGAAATAAGGAAGTGATCCAGGGTTTGCACAGATGAGAGGGAGAGCTCGTGGGTGGTCCCCTTTCTCTCCGTGGGTTACGACTGGGCAACGGTTTGGGAGACTGTCTATCTAAGATGGGGTTTGATGGGTCAAACAGACAGCATCATTTTAACTTCTAGAATCGAAAGATTTCTTTCAGTCTTCTGACATCCTCCTTTAAAATGCAAATAATTCAGAGCGAGGTCATTATCACCCAATACTGACGTTGTCAGTTAATGTTTCTGCTGGAATTAGTAGAAATGAGCTTGGGGGTAGGTGTCCAGTGGCAGATGGAGAGAGGTAAAGTTTGGAGGAGGTCAGAGGGGGTCAGAAGAAGGTGCTGATGGGAGCTATGGAAGGACAACACCAAGGACAAGATGAGGCCAAATGCCTCCTTCATAATCTAAGGCTGTGCACAGAAAGACTCTCTTTCTGAAACGTTGTGCTTTGGTTGAAAACTTTCCCCCAATATTTTAATTTAACATAAATTTGTGCATCTTGCACAGATGACTTGGGGTGCAAAGCTCGTGTTGCCTTCTCAGAGAACCAAAAAGAATGAGGTGAAAGTTCCTTTTCAGATGTGCCCCAGAGTCAGACCTTAACCTGTGGGCATATGCCTGCCTCCCTACTGATTTTCCCTCTCCTCCCTAACAGCAACTCTTGAAATGGTGTTCTCAAGTTGTATTCTTCTAAAACTATGTCACAATTGTAATTGAATGGCTGTTTATGTAATGAATGGCCTCCCAGGCTATGCCCCAAACCCCATGGGGCAGAACTCTCTGTCTTGTTTGTGGTGTGTCCTCCAGGGCCAGCTCACAGAGTAGGGGCTCAATAAAGATTCTGGAACTACTAAACAAAGCTCTGATTAATGCTAGGTGGTATTAGAGCTACAAACCTTCACTCACCTTGGGCAAAAAGCTTCAACCGATCTTCATAGCAAAAGAATATGGTCCTAGGAAAGCAGAATCCAATACATAAAGTACATTTTAGGAAGGGTGAGTGAGGAGAGAGTTGGCCTTCTTGGGGCAAGAATTATTTTGGGTTCATGTCCTCATGATAATTTTGGCACACACAACCTGCGATGTTTCTTTTCAGACTTCTCCGAGCTGCCTGAATTTTTTTTTTTTTTGGTGAGGAAGATCAGCCCTGAGCTAACATCCGTTGCCAAACCTCTTTTTGCTGAGGAAGATTGGCCCTGGGCTAACATCTGTGCCCATCTGCCTCTACTTTCTATGGGACGCCGCTAAAGCATGGCTTGATGAGCGGTGCATTGATCCGAACCTGGGAACCTCCGGCCGCAGAGGCGGACCTCGCGAACTTGACCGCTCAGCCACCTGGCTGGCCCCTGGGGGCTGCCTGCATTTTGATTATTTCAGTATTTATTGGCCTCTCCAACAGGGGAAAGGGAGTGTGAAGAAAATGACTCATTTTACTACTTGTTAGCATCTGTGTGTTGGGTCCAGGAAGGTGAAACTAATAGCTGAAAGAATCCTGGTGGTTTTTTTTCCTAAAGATTTAATTATTTGTCTTCCTGTGAATAATTGAGAGCTATATATAGTTATAAAATTGCTTATAGTTATAAAATTATTAAAAATTGTCAAGAAAACTCCTCAACCCTATCTACTTGGAAATGCATTGGAGTGGAAATGTGCTGGGTTGTTTTTGTGGGAGGGCAGCAGTTATATTTATAATGCTCATGCTCAGTAAACTCCTATAGCCCAGGGGGAGTTTAAAATTGGGGACAAGGTCAGGAAGGGAGGATGCAGGTGATAGGGGCAAAAAGGCTGAGTTCCAAAAGACTCAGTGCCCCTGCCCTTGGTGTCTCCTATTTGATGACATTAGAGGCCTCAACTTTATATTTATGCGTTTGAAAATGGAGGCATAACCTCCCAAAGGTTTAAAGAGAACATTGCTTGGGGATCTGCCAGTGGCTGGGGCAGGAGCTTGAGTGGTCCTGGAGCTGTTCACATCCCCACCTCGCCACCCACTGTCACTCTGTCCCTGCCCCCTCATGTCCCAGAGGTAACAGGCAGCCTGCAGATGGGCTTCATTGGGAGGACATGCCTGTGTATGGGGCAGTGGAAATACGTGGATGAATATGAAAAAAATGCCTCACTGATTCACATCAGGACAAAGTAATGTGACTTTTCAGATTAGCAGATTGAAATCTGTTGCAGCAGCTCAGCATTTCTATTTTGGGTCTGGAGAGCATCTCTCCAACTGTTTCTTTCTTCTTTTTTCCACTCCCCCCTCAGGCCTCAAAGCCCCTTCTGCTTTTTAGATTTTTCATATTTCCAGTGCTGTGAAGTCCTAGATTGTTTGCTGGGATAAGAAGAATTGTCGAATTTGATATTTTATCATAGGCTGGACTCCATTGAAGGGATCTCAGATTGAAACAGACCTGGGTCCGACGTAAATACTAGTTGAATGAGGGAGTGCACGAGCAGATGGGGACACACGTGCAGAAGAAAAAGCATCAAAGAGTAAAGTACAAAATTCTGTTAAGAGAATCATTCAGTCCTGGGCACTTTGCAAGGGCACTTCTCACTGACAATACTTAACTTTGCACAGTGGCTCAAACATCCATGACAGAAAGTTTGTGTTCCTGTGTGGTATGTAATTTTTGTGCATTTCACATCATCAATACAGCAGAAACTCAGTTTAGTTGCTATAGACAATGGTTAGCTGGCTAAGGCTATATATATATATATATATATATATATATATATATATATATCACTTCCTTATTTCTATTTGTGCTTGACTATGTATATATATATATATTTTTTTTTCCTACTCTATACCTCTGCTGGCTTAAGCGGCTGTTTGGTGTTTGGCCATTTACTGGGATGGGAGAACTGAGAGAGAGAAAACTCAAAAGTTGTTGAATTGCATTTCACGAGCAATGAAATACAGGCTCTTTCTGGTATTTCAAGTAAAACATAAAGAATAAGATGTTTAGAATTATTTTTAATTTTGGTATTTTATTTTTAGGAAACACTAAAATTTCAAAAACTCTTTCCTTATCTTTTCCTCTTAAGGGCCAACTTTGCTAAGTTGAAATATCCTAGGGTTAATCTCTTAAATGTAACTATCTATTAATTGTACTGAGTGCTTTTGATTTAGCTTTTCCTTTAATTGATTAGTTACAGTATTAATGACCGTAAGTGATGTTGGAGTTTCTGCTTCAATTCCCTCTTCAAGTCACAATTTATGAAAAGCCTTTCCTTCTCAAAATCGTTATCATCTCATAGGAGAGTGTTTATATCTTCTTCCTTTTTCCTATTTTTAGACGTAAAATTGAAAATAATAAATCTCATGTCATCCAAAAAAGTTGCTCCAAGAGTAACTTCAGCTTTGGCTTAATGTATGTTACATTTCATCAAGTGTCTCTCAATAGACTTGCTTAATAGCTGTACTTAATGGATGTAAGGCTGGGAGACACCTGAGCTATTCAGAATACAATATGTTTAAAATATACACGTGTAGTTGTTTTCTTCCACTGTTTCTCAAGTCCCTTTTGTAGCAGGTGCTGGAAGGAATAGGAGTGAACTCTGTCCGTCTTGTGCCAGTCGGTTCATCAGCACCTGCTCTATCAGCTGTTGTGGGGGATGACGACAGGCTCTCTACTCTCCAGGCATTGCAGTGGACTTGGGCTGGCATATCCTTGTATAGGAGAGACAATGCAGTGTAATGGCTGAGAGCAGGGACTATGGGGTCAGACTGCCTGTTTTTGAATCCTCGCTCTGCCACTTACTACCTGGGTGACCTTGGGCAAGTTACTTAACACCTCTATGCTGTTTCCTAATTTATAAAATTGGGATAATGATAGTAACTACCTCCTAGGGCTGTTATGAGGATTGCATGTTAATTCACGTAGATTCTTAGAACAGTGCTTGCCACAGAGTAGGTGCTATGTCAGTGTTTGCTGTGATGATGATGGTGATGATGTTCCAGAAGTGCCTGTGTATGTCCGGGGATTGATCAAGTAATTGATTCAATCATCCAGCACAATGAACAGTTTCACTGAGCAGGTACTACACGTAGGCACTGTGCTTGACCTTGAAGTTTTGGAGGTCAATGAGATTTAGTCCCTATCCCCAAAGTGCTCTCTGTCTGGAATGCTGTTTGTTTTTGACCTGCATCAACTGTAGAAGGAGAAAGGGCTCAACCAATGTGTCAGGAGGAGAGGGAACAGTGTTCATACGAAGAATGGAAGAATATAAGGTGGTTCAGCAGATATTATTTGTATTTGGAAGACTTGAACCTAGTTGTGCCATGGAGGTGTGGGGAGCCACCCATTGGTTCTCCCTCAGCCCTCCTTGCCCCGGTGGCACCTGTTTGAGGGGTCTGGGGATGGGTTAGAGGAGCATAAACCTGTCTCGCACAAGCATTCAGTGACCCTTGCCCTGAACCCTGGCAGTGTGGGGGAGTGACCTTTGTCCATGCTCTATCCTCTTGGTGGGAGAATCCCAGAGCTCTGGGGCCCGAGGACGGAAGAGGAAGGGTTAATCACGGGGCTGCAGCAGCTGAATATACAGCATAAACAACACTTGGGGATGAGATCACTTCTGTTTTGGGAACCTAGAGGCAAACACAGTTGCATTTGTTCATGTAATCATTGCCTTGTTTGAGATTGTTTATGTTTAGAAATTCACGTTGGAATATTTATCAGTTGGGATACAGAAACCAACTCTGGCTACTTAAGCCAAAAACAAATCCACTGGAAGGCTATTGGGCAGCTCCCAGAAATGAAGGAAAAGCATCAATTGTACATGACCTGGCCTCAGAAAGGAAGTTGGGCAGTTCTGGAATTCTGAGGGGATAGTCTTTGCAGGACTCACATCAGGATGAATCAGCAACAATCATTTTCCATCCTGACGTTCTTCCCCTGGAGATTCAAATTCTTGGAAGAGTGAGTCGGTTGGGTCTTTCTGCCCATCTCCTTACCAAAAGGCCTACAAGAGTGCAAGCAGCTGAGGACGGTGGTCCCGGTGGATGCTGGGAAGGCAGACACTGGCAGATGTCCACCCCAACAATGTAATGAGGGTGTATTTCTCAGGCCTCCTTCTTCCTAACCTTTCTGGCCTATTTACTTTTAGGTAGTCTATCAAGAGTACTTTTGAACATGTAGAGTATGGCTTGGACGTGTTGGTAACGCTGAATGAGCAACAAGGAGGCAACAGATGGAGCTGTGGATCCCAGAACGTGAGGCTGCGCTCAGAGTGGCTGTGTAATGCACTGTGGTTAGGAAGCCGTAGATTGGAGATGGGGGGCTATCTCACTGTTTCTCTAACTGAGGCCTGTGTTTCTCTGGGGGATTCTCAATGAGAACTTCAAAATTTTGAAGTTTCATCTAAATAATGATCTTAAAAATATGTCCCTTTATCTACTTATTCTGGATCATCTGATGATACTTAACACCACAAGCTTTGATTCCTTTCTTCATTCGTTTTGGTGCATTGGGTTTTCTGAAGCATTGGTTCTGAATAGAAATTCATTAATTGTCTTGATCTAATGAGAAAAAAATAGAAGCAGGCTTAATATAAAAATAATGTGTTTGCGTCAAGTGCAGACCAAATGATATCACGGAGTGCTGTTTTTAGAAGAAAGAAAAACGTTTGGGAAATGGGGTCTTCATATGGCACATACCGGCACTGGCGTGATGCGTGCAAGGGCAATTGGGCCATAGCAGTGAGCACATAGTCAAACTGAAAGTAGCAATTTAGTTTCAGCAAAACAACATAATCCTTTACATGCGCTCATGGCATTTCGACCTTTATTGGCCTGGTAGTTTTGCCTGAGTTTAATTTGTACTTTTGTTTTTATTGTGGTATGAGGTTACCAGCACAAGATGTGTGTAAGTCATTTTGTATTTCTATATATTTAGGTCAATTGTAATAAAAATAACTTTGGCCAACCGTGGAGTAATTTTTTTTTCTTTAAAAGGAAAGTACCTTATTCGAGTTTTGGAAATGCTGGTCTGTGGGAGACCCTCGCTCCCTCAC
Organism: Tapirus indicus; assembly: GCA_031878705.1. Lineage (NCBI taxonomy): Eukaryota > Metazoa > Chordata > Mammalia > Perissodactyla > Tapiridae > Tapirus > Tapirus indicus. Next base: position 35,943,784 of record CM062935.1, read on the forward strand.
ACTTCCTGCCCCAGGGATGCCGTGTGACTTGCTCTGACTGGTGAGATATTAGCAGGCACAAAAGCAGAGGTCTGAAAGGAGCTTGTGTTTGGGTTGGCCTCTTGTACTCTTCCCTTTCTTTGGGAGAAGATCATGGCTTGGGTGCTGTTGGTCCGAAGAGGATGAGACATGTAGAGCTGACCTGAACCCAGCTGAGCCCAACCTAGATTAATTAAACTCTAGCCAACCAACAGATGTGTGAGCAAGAAAGAAATGCTCATTATTGCATGATATTGAGATTCTGTGGTTGTTTGCCACACAGCATTGTTGTGGCAATAGCTGATTGATACAGTCTAGCATATTGATTAGTTAGCCATACACTGGGATGTGTGAGCTTGGATTATTGAGCAATTACTGTGGGTCAGTCATTGTTGTAGACGCCACAGCAGTCAGCAAGACAGACCAAGTCTCAGCCCTTAGAGAGTACACATTCTAGTGGATGTTCAATAACTTTTGCTTGACTATTTATGTATCTGGCGAATGCTTTGTTTTTTCTCTTTTCCAAAAACGCGAACTAACTTTGCTCTGACAGGTTTAGAAGGTGACAGTTCTCTGGAGAGATGTGATGTTGTCTACATACGGATTTTATGTTGAACAAAAAGTTGGGGAATAACTTGACTACTGATGTTGCCTCCAATCTCATCAAAACTGCCCTCGTTAAGGCATTTACTTCTCTTGACTCATGTCTAGAAATGTCTAGAAAAGAATATAAAAATAGATGAAAAAATAAGAACATCATCACTTTGTCTACCAATTTCGCTCTTGCTTGATTTTGCTTTCTACAAAGTTTTGACTGGGTTCCATAACTAAAAATAATCTCCCCACGTACGTGAAATTTCACCAGGGTAAATGGCTGTGCGTGTGCTTATATTTATGCATGTCTGAAAATTCTGCCGATGGTGGAGGTCTGTGGCGGCTGGTCTGGAATGAAAACAGTATCCTGGGAAGGGAATTTGAATGTATGTTGAATACATTTAAAAATATTATTCAAATGACTGAAAAGTGTAGTTTTATGAATTTAGCACTATTGGGAATCAGCAGCAAAAATTCACATTTCTTGTTTCATGGAGAGCAGGGCTGCAATGCAGCTGTATATGTTCAGTTCTCAGAGGCCTTAAAGCTTCAAGGCCTGTTTCAGGTTTAACTTGAAGGAAGTAAGGCTTGCCTGTCCAGGTTAGTGCTGGAGAGGTAATAACAAATAGTAGGTAGTTTGAAAAATAATTTATTGCACTTTGAAATGCAGTGAAATGTGTAATTTTTTGCTTTGATGTCCAGCTCCCTTTTGACTAGTTCTCAAACGTCAGTGGTCTAGGGTTGGTGGGGTAACCCTCTTGACCTGGTCATGAAGTACTTGGATGTCCATCAGAGCCATAAAAGATCCATCGACCCTGGGGATCCATTGGTAAGTGGAAGTCTAGCTCTCAGAGAGAATCTGGCTCCCCTCTCTGCCCATTCTATAGACAGTTGCACTCTGGCTAGACTCAACCCACCATAATCTTTGGGATGATGTTTCTTGTTTTTTCTCAGAATCTCTGCTGTATCTCACTGAGTTTTCTTTACTGGGGAAGTGAGGAGGGAATGGATTGCAAGTGTGTGGGGTGTGTTGTTGGGGGAGGAGCTTGGGCCATCCTGAGTCTGGAGGAGCATGGTCAACCTAAATGGTGAGAAAAGAGGAAAGGCAGACACTATCACTTTGTTTCCAGATGTAAAGAATATTGCCAGGCCATGAAGAACTGGGAGAGAATTTTGAGGTAGGAAACGGTTCATCATTTAGGAACAATGTTTTATTTCTAGATAAAGAAGTAAATGGTTTCCTTCTGATTGAGTTAAGCCTAAAGTACTCAGGACACAGATGCCCAATTGTAATATGATCTCCTCAGCTCTGCTCTCAGAGCTGTTGGATTTCCCCAGCTGTCTGGCAGCCTGCTGCTTCTCAGGGCCTGGGTGCCGTGGCTAGTCTGTTTTAATGCTCAGACTCTGGGTTTCAGTCAAGGTCTTGGCAAAGTCAGTAGGAAAGGATTAAGCACTGGAGAAACTGAAGCTGAATTGAGGGTCTGGTTCCATAAGAAAGACCTCCATATGCTTGGAGAGGGAGAGGAAGGAAATCACTATTTACCTAATCACCCCTCCCCCAAGGGCCTGGGCCAGGTGATTTGGACTAGTGAGGTCTGCTTAGACTCACTGTCCAAGGAAGTGGTCAGAACCGGAGGCCTGGGCTAAGCCTTGCCCTGGAGCGGTGGTTCTCAAGGTGTATTCTCTGACCAGCCTCTTCCATATTGCAGGGAACTTGTCAGAAATGCAGCTTCACAGCCCTACTCCAGGCTTAAGGGATCAGACACTCTGCGTGTGAGGCTCCAGACAAGTTGTTCTAACAAGCCCTCCAGGGACCCTAAGTTGGAGGACCACAGCCCTAACGAGGACAAAAGGGCACCAGGGACCCCAAGTCTGTCACCCAGGACTGAAGGGGGGGTGTCCAGGGCTCATCATGGAAAAGAGGATTTTCCCTCCTACCAATAGTTAACAAATTTAGCAGGATGGTCATTTTTAAGAGATCATTAAATGCTCATTCATTTATTCCTCCTACGTGGAGGAGGAATAGCAAGGCAGTGATTCATGACATATTGCAAACTTAGAAAACTGAGTGCTTAGAACATATTCTGACATTTTACTAATAGTTTTGTATTTTTATAGCCTGATTTCTTTTTTTTTTTTTTGTGAGGAAGACCAGCCCTGAGCTAACATCCGTTGCCAATCCTCCTCTTTTTGCTGAGGAAGACTGGCCCTGGGCTAACATCCGTGCCCATCTTCCTCTACTTTGTATGGGACGCCGCCATGACATGGCTGACAAGCAGTGCGTCTGAGGGCGCCCGGGATCCGAACCTGCGAACCCTGGGCTGCCAAGCGCGGACTAAACCGCTGCGCCACCGGGCGGCCCCAGCCTGATTTCTTTCATGTTTGCCCTGACTTCTTTTAGAACTCATGCCTGTGACTTCAGTTTCTTTAAACATTCATTCATTCGTTCATTCAAATACAATGGAGTACCTGTTATATACTAAACCCTGTGCTTAGATGAAAAGACATTGTCCCTGCTGTTAAGGATCGGTAGTGTGGGGAGATGAGGGGTTCTGTTTATAACAATAGTCACAATATGCCCAACTAAGGTGAGTACAAAGAGATTTGGGAGCAGAGGATGGAGTGACCCAAAGAAGCTGAAAGAAGGATGGTCCTTGGGAAGTTTTCATGGAGAAGGTGATGTTTGAGCAGAGACCTAAAGGAATGAAACATTTACCAGGTAGTTAAAGTAGGGAAGAATGTTCTGGGTGGAGAGAATACATATGGGACTATATTTGCTGTAACAAATTATCACAAACTTGGTACCTTAAACCATACAAGCTTATTCATTATTCTGCAGATCAGAAGTCCGACATGGGTCTCACTGGGCTAAAATCAAGGTATTGGAAGGGAGCACTTCTCTCTGGATGCTCTAGGGGACAACGAGTTTCTGTGCCATTTCCAGCTAAAAGAGGCTGCCTGCATTCCTTGGCCTGTGGCCTCTTTCCTCTATCCTCAAGGCCAGCAATGGCAGATGGTGTCCTTCTCACGCTGGCCACCTATCTAGTTGTCTAGACTCACGTGATTAGATTGGACCTGCCTGAAAAATCTAGGATAGTCACCCATCTCAAGGTTGTTAACCTTATTACATCTGCAAAGTCCCTTTGCCATGTGAGGTAACACACTCAGATGTTCTGAGAATTAGGGCATCTTCAGGGGCCGTTACTCTGCTGACCACAGGAACAGCATGGATGCCTGAGTGTGGAGACTGTTAGAAAGAATAAGAAAGCCAAGGAGTGACGGGGAAAGTGCTACCGAGAGATGGAAATGTGTATATGGCAAAATGGAACAGAGATGCTGTCAGCAGAGGCCCAAGATTTAAAAATTTTAGTGGCTGAATTAATTCAGTTGGCTATTTTAGAAAAATAATTCCTTTCTTTGTAGGAGCAAAAATGGATATTGGCCACAGGGACAGATGTAGGTAGGCAGAGAAATTCCATTTCTTCTTTTTCTAGTTTTTCTTACTTTATTTATCTGTCTCACTCACCACAAATTTATTGGGTAAGCCACTGTGAATCACAAGAGTTTTGGTACAGTAGACTTGCTCTTCAATAAAAACTAGTTTTGCATTGCTATAGTAAAAATCTTTACATTTTCAGTACCTGAGGAGTTCATCCAGGGTGGATAGAGTGTTCTTTTGCAGTGGAATAACAGTAAATCTTGCTTACCTTCCCTTCTAACCGCATCATTTGACCTGTGTTCTCATTCTTTTAGCTGCTCTCCCTGTTAAAGATGGCATATCATAAAAGGACCTTGCTGGCTGTTTTAAAGTCCCTAACATTGAAGTCCCTTAGCTGGGAAATCACCTTCCTTAGTATGCTCTAGAATGCATTTTCAAATGGTCATCAGCCAATATTTATGGAATAGTTATCATGAGCAGTAATGGACTTTAAGTTGGCCATAAACTACACATCCTCTTCTGATCCAGTCTCCATCAAAATGTTGTATTGTATTAAAGCTCACATTTTAAAAGCTTGGTATTCAAGTGCTTCATGCTGCAAAACTTACCCTGAATGTAAGTAGGTTATCATTATTAAAAAATATTTTTTTTCCCTCATACTTCACCACTGGGAAGAGGTAAGAGGGAAGAAAATCAGACAGTGAATGTTAGATGGATCTGAGAAGTAAATGTAGAGGGTGTGGAGTCAAAAGAAGTAATTTTCATCCAAACTGGGAAGAACAGTAGATCAGGGCGGGGAGAAACTTATGGTGACATAATAAAAGAGCATGGGCTTGGGAGGCACGCTGACTTGAGTTTAAATCCTAGCTCATCAAGCAAGTGGAAATGTAAAATGAAACAGTTGGTTTTTACTAGTGGCTGGAGTTTGAAAATTTTAGCAATACATGTTTCTACAAGGAAAAACATAAAATGTAGTCAAACTTACACAGAGATAATTTCTATTACATATCTAGTTGTGTATTCTTGCAAACTTTGTTCAGTATACTCACAGATGTTGTGGTCATAAGTTGAGGGGTTCTATAACATTCTTCTTTCCTGCTTGAGTTTAGAACTAACTAAGAAAGAGACACAGGAGCCAGACAGATCAAAAAAATTGTATATATATGTGTGTGTGTGTATATATATATCTACAAACCCACTTAGCCTCAAGTCTAAAGCCACATTCTTCAGTCTAGCTTTTATCAGGCTTTAAGCATGAGGCTAAGTGGGTTTGTGGATTCCTTCCCTGAATCAGTCACAGACAGTGCTAGAATGAGAATATATCCACCTCAAAGGCAGAGAGAAGAGGACTGGAGAATGCACACTCTCTGTGGACAGGCAGATCTATGCGGAGGAGGGAGGCAGAACACACTGGACCATTGCTGCCCAGCTATCAGTGAGATAATTCACTGCTTATTTTGGCAAAGAATAACCCATACTGCTGCTGTCCCAGGGCAACCCCTGTCTTGCCTCCTGCCACACATGAAGCTGGACTTAGCACTTGTTTGCGTTCCCTCCACAGAATCCACTTAGATTTTACTGAAGATTTCATGATGGACTTGGGAAGTGGGGTAGGAAGTTACATCACATACCCTATAGGTTTTTTCCACTTAAGAAAATCTCCATTAGATATTTTACCTAAATCTCTGATTTTAGCTTATCAGTGACTGGATCTCTTCCCATCCCTTCCACCATCCCCCCTCTTCCATATCTTTCCATCTCTCAATCTTTCCCTTTTTCTATGCAAAGCAGTTTTGCTTAATCCAACCTCCTTTAAACTTGTAAATTCATACCCTTCATCCTGCTCAGCAAACAAGGAACACTTTAGGGGTCAAGACTCATTGAAGATCACTTAAATGTAGTAGGGATTTATAAATAAATAATTTTTTTATGTACGATCATGGGATGTTAAATTTTAAAAGAAAAAATGTAAAATTGAAGCTTATCATGTTTCTTCTCTTTTATTTTGCTGTGGTTTGGATAAAATTAGCAAAGTAGTCACAAAGTTCTATAAACTGTAGAGTTGCCCAGCGCCACACGATTTCTTTTGTTTCATCTTTAAAAAAAATGGTCTTTGGGATGGTCTTGACTGAATGGCAGACAGCCATGGGATCCTAGGGTGGCTTAAATATTGCCCAGGCTATGCCTCATGTTTCAGACAGTCCTTATTTGTTTCTTATTTTAAGCATAATTAGGAGGGATGACTTACATATAGTAAGTTTTGGCATAAGAAATTGGTATACCAGGACTGACATGTTGTACCAGGCAAGCTTAATAGGCTTTTCCAGCTGTCAGTTTTGAACCATGTTGCTCCTTCCCTTTCAAGGATGGGGAGATTCCTGTGAGGTCCTGAGACATCGAAGGTCTCAGAGCTCTTATGTGCTGTTCTTACTCTTGTCCAACTTGCAGTAGGTTACCATTCACCCATTTCAACAAGGATTTCATTTTGGTTAGTACTTACGGAGGGCCAACTCTATGCAAGACATGGTGGGGGTCCGACATGAACGACCTCTCATCCCTTTTCAGCTGCTTGTTGCAACAGCCTGCTAATGATTGGCCCACCTTCACTCCAGCCTTCTTCCAGGCTGTCCCCTGCATTGCAGCTAGAGTGACTGTTTTAAACTGCAAGTATGACCTTGTTATCCCTACAGCCCCACCCCTTGTCACTGCTCCCACAGCTTTTAGGGGCAAGTTAGGCTCCTGAACATGGTCTGCTGGGTGACAACCCATGGTTGGCTGCATCTACTTCTTCCAGCCTCTTCCCCCTCCAGTCTCCTCACTCTGCGCCTCTGGGCTCCCTCCCAGTTTGCCCAACTCCGGGTTCTCCCTCCCTCTGGAGAACTTGGAGTGTGCGTTTTCCTCTGCTGGAGGGATCCTGCTCCTCCCTTTCCCCTGGGTAACTGCTGCAGCTCCTACTTCAGCCTCGTTCTAAGTGACCACCTCCAGGAGGTCTTCATTGCTCTTCCTGACTAGGTCAAAGGCTTCTCAGAGCCCTTGTGTAGCACACTGCAGTTGTAATTTCACATTTATTTGATGGATGCCTGTCTCCTCCACTAGACGAGTGGAGTCTTGTCTATTTATGTTTGTCATTGTGTTCCCAGTGTCCAGTACAGCATAGACTCTTAATAAACATTTGTCAAATGTATGAGTGAACATAGACAGGTTCTTGCCCTCCAGGAATTTACAGTCTAGTGGGAGGAAGAATGAATCTTAAACAGAAAATTAAAATACAACGTGGTAAGTACTATCTATGACAGAGGAAATATGGAGTGCTATGGGAGCACATTGGCAGGGCTACTATCCCAGACTTAGGGATGGTAAGGAGGAAGCGGAAGCAGTATATTGTGGGGTGGTTAGAAAGCACTGGCTCTGGATTCAGACAAATTATGGTCAAATCCTGGTTTTACCTCTTTTTAGTTGGGTAGCCCTTAGGAAGGTCACTTAACCTTTTTATACCTCAGTATCATTATCTGGAAAATGGGTCCAATGATAATACATACTGAAGTCTGAAGACTTGTTCTACTTGGGATGGTGTATTAGTTATATATTGCTGTGTGACAAACTACCCCAAAAGTTAGAAGCATAATACAACAAACCTTTGTTATCCCACAGTTTGTGAGGATCAGGAACCTGAGAGTGGCTTAGCTGGGTGGTTCTGGCTTGGGGTCTCTCATGAGGTTGCAGTTAGGCTGTTGGCTGGGGCTGAAGTCTTGAGGAGGGCTGGAGGGTTCAGTTCTAAGCTCACTTACATGGCTGTTGTCAGGAGGTTTCAGTTCCTTCCCTGGTGAGCCTCTCCACAGAGCTGCTCATGATACAGCTTCCTCCAGAATGAGTGATCCAAGAGGATACAGCCCAGATGGAAGCTGCAGTCCTTCATAATCCAATCTCAGAAGGGACATACCATCACTTCTGTCACATCCTATTGGTCACAGAGACAAATGATGACCAACCCTCGTCTAATGTGGGTGAGAATTACGTGAAGGCATGAATGCTAGGAGGTGGGGTCATTGGGGGTCATCTTGAAGGCTGGTTGACGGTCAGATCTCAAGGACACCTGGGATTGGTCTTGGATTCAACCCAGTGAGGTTGCTCTGAATCGTGAGTGGTCAGGCTCAAGCTCACTGGTGAATTTTCAAGACAAGCACACTTATATTCTGATAGTGTTGATTTAGAGTTTGTACCCGGTGGCACCAGGTCTGCAGGGAATACTCAGAATTGTCACAAAGGTTTAAAGACCTCTTTCAGGAAGGGCCCAGGTGGAGAAATTGGAGGGACCAGATGAGATTCTCACTCCTGTCTGATGGTATCAAGGGCAGGAGGGTGCCTTCCTGGGTCCTTGGTGGCCGTGTGGTATGCTGCTGACACCCCTACTCTGCAAACATTCTTCATGTGGTTAAATGCTGTGTTCTTTCCCTTACTGGAAGTGACTTGTATCTTCTGTCTGTGAATGATGGTAACAGTCTGTGAGTTTCATCTCTGCAAACCCCATGACAGCTACATGCCACCTCATAAGCTTGTCATGAGGAGTCAATGATATAATGCATAAAAAGTACTTGACACACTGCCCAGCACAGAGTAGTCCCCAACAATATTGGTATTAATAACTAGAGTAAGAAGCTTAAGAACTGGGTGCAGCTGGGCCTGAAAGTAGGGACTAGCCAAATAGGAGGGAGAATGTTCCAGGCAGAAGGAAAAGCATGTGCAAAGGCCCAGAGGCAAGAGGGAGCAGGGAGGGATAGAGGAATTAAAGGCTTTCTGGTGTGTCTGTACCCTAGGGTGCCCACAAATGAGGCCAAAGGAGTAAGCAGGGCAGATTACAAAGAGCTTTGTAGGTCACGTCAAGAGTTTTCACTTGATTCTAAGGGTTGTAGGGAATCTTTGAAAGACAGTTGTCAGGGTTCTTCATGAACGATTACTGTCACATTTCGTTTTCTTCTCAATAAATTCAGTTTGTTTCTCAAAAATAAAACAAGCACTTGAAATGGCTCCATAGCCCTCAGTATTGTTTTTAAGCATGAATGGTCACCTAATGTTTAAGAAATAGAGTGAAGTGTTATTCCATGAGAATCACACTGAGCTCATTGACCGAGGTTCACCCAGCCCCTTGCTGAGTGCCTGGCACATAGTAGGTGTGCAATATTAGGCTTCTTTCTCTAAAGAGTCTTTAAGTTTCACCAGCCAGGGTGGGACAAGGGAGCAGGTCTTTGGTGTGATAGGGAGGGAGGGTAAAGGAGCCATAGCTCCTTCGTGGTTTCCCTCAGCCCAGGAATCTGTGGTCAGGATGGAGGACTCTGGTCTGTGAACAGCCTGGTCTCCTCACTGTGACCAACCAGCCCTGCATAGAGCCTCTGGGATCATCTGTTCAATTGTTCTCTCACTCGTCCATCCCTTCCTTCAAAAATATACTTACTACACTTATTGATGGTGAAGGGTAGGCGTGCAAGGCTCTATAATGAAATTTATCTCTCTGGATTGGTGCAAAATCCTCCTCGAGGGAGGGTTTTGTATTATCCCCATTTCACAGATCTCAAAGCTGGCACTCAAAGAAGCCAGGTGACTTCCTCAAGGTCATATTAAGGGGGCAGCCTTAACGTTCTGACTTGGAGTTGCTTCACCCCAAAGCTCATGCTCTTCAAACACACATACACAAGCATAAGATCCATTGTTCTTACTAGAGAAGTTACGCAATTCTTTGTAGAAATTTTAGAAAATAAACAATGCAGTTAAATCTTTCTACATATTTTATGATGTTATTTTTCCTTTTGGATAATTTCTGAGAGGTGGAATTGCTTAGTTAAAAGGAATACAAAACATTAAGGCTTTAAAAATGTATCCGGCAGACTGACCTCCAGGAAGAGTACCAAGTTACCTCCAAAAATATATGTTCCTCATACTAACCTGTCCCCAAAAGATAACTAAGGATGGAATGAAACTCCCTCTGAGTGTTTGTTCTGTGCCTACCATGTGCTTGCTGTGCTGAGTTTGAAGGGCTCTGTTTTGATCTACCACCACAGAGGGTGGGAAAAATGAGACTCTAATAATAGTTTGGTTCCCCAAGATCCACTAGGAAATTAAAAGAGAGCAACAAGAAAGCTGAAGGAGAAATTAGATTTTAGTTCACTTTTGTTGTATCAATGGTTCATTGTGAAATTTCACACAATGGTGTGTTGTATGTTTAAGAATAAGGTGGTATAGTCCACACACCAACTGACTGACTGATGATTGATCATTTCCCATCACTTGTTAATTTGGTGGAAAAAGAATCAATCCAGCCGTGTCTGAATAAATTGACTGTTCAACAAAAAGGAGAGATTCTGTCAAGAGGGCTTGTCTGGTGTTGCCACATACAGGGCCGAAGTGCCAGGGAGAAGGCAGGCAGTTTATTTATCAAGTCACTTAAAATAAAAACAATGAAATGTGTATTTTTATATCCTTCATAATAGCTAATGTTTATCAAGCACTTATTATATGCAGACACTGCTGTAGGGCTTTCTTCTCTTATGTCATTAATGCAGGCTCTTCACTTGGGTGTGGGTGGGAACAACGGGCCATTTGTGGGTGGCTGGTAAGTGTGAACAGCTGCTGCTACTGGCTAGGGGGGCAGTGGGGCCCAAAAGTGTTAGACACAGTTCCATGGGCTTTTTTTAGCATATCGTGAATGAATATGATTCAGGTCTCTCTATTTTGAAAGATTTGAGATAGTTTGGAAACCATCACACTAAGTGCAATCTTTCTTATTAAACTTGGCAATTATTTTTGTCAACTCAGCTATGATTCCCAGGAGGTCTGACTATGCAGTGCTACACAGTGGTTCTTCTGGGGCTGGGTCACAGGATGAGTGCACCTCTATCTTCACTAGATAGCGACTGATTGCACCCCACAGTCGTCGTACAGTTTATACTCCCATCACCAGCATGGGAGAGCTCCCTTTGTCCATGTCTCATCAACACTTGGTGAAGTTAATGTTTTTTCCCCAACCTGATGGATCTAAGGGGATGTGTATTAGAATTCTCCAGAGAAACAGAACCAATAGGATGTATATATACATATACATATATATATATCCATGCATATATATTATATATACACAAATATGCATATATATACATATATCATATACATATACATCTCTCTCTCTATGTGTGTATATATATATGGAGAGAGAGAGAGAGATATTTGTTTGAAGGACGTGGCTCACATGACTGTGGAGGTTGGCAAGTCTGAAATTTGCATGACGGCCAACAGGCTGGAGACCTAAGAAGAGCTGCTGTTGCAGCTGGAGTCCAAAAGCAGTCTGGAGGCAGAAGTCTCTCTTTCTTGGAGGACCTCAATCTTTTTCTTTTAAGGCCTTCAATGGATTGGATGAAGCCCACCATATTATGAAGGGTAATCTGCTTTACTTAAAGTCTACTGACTGAAATGTTACTCTCATCTAAAAGGTACCTTCATAGTGACATCTAGGCTGGTGTTTGACCAAATATCTGGGTACCGTGTCCTAGCCAAGTTGACACACAAAATTAATCATCACAGGACATTATTCATTTTTTAAACATTGCTGTCTCTGGGACAGTGGTTTGCACATAGTAAGCTTGTTTAGTGCAAGTGTGTGTGAATGAATGGCCAAAAGAAAGACATAACTCTGCTAATGTCTTAGTTCTTTATCTGTGAGGGATGCCATAAGGGTCAGTGAGAAAAATCACAATTAACATGTTCTAATATCTTAGAAAGAAGGATATTAAAGAATCTCAAATTGTGCAGAGTCACTTATTGATGGAATTGGAAAGGATACAATTTGTATGGGAATAAAGAGTAGAACTTTTGTGAATGGTTGGGTGGGGTCCTTATATATATTTTACCTTAATTAGCAGATTCACAACTTTAAGACTGAGAGTCCTTAAAAAAAGGGGCATTCATGTGTCAGTAAAAGTAAAATATAAATACCTGAAGGAATGAGAAGCCATTTAAATCTTAAGAGGTTACTGATTCAGAGTCAAAGAGAAATGACATCTAACCAATTGGACATATGTCAGTTTTGCCAGATGGTTAACAATGCTGGTTTGGGAGCTAGACTGCCTGGGTTTGGATCCTGGATCCACTGTTTATTGATTTTGTGCCTCAGTTTCTTTCACCGTAAAATGGGGATAAAAGGGATCAGCGTCTAGAGTTGCTGTGAGGATTAAATGAATCACATGTGAATTAAATGCTGAATCCAGTGCCTGGCATATAGTGGTGGTTAAGCAGTGTTACTCATTAGCATCTCTTTTCACATTTAACTTCTAATATGCCACTTTTAATAGCCAGTTGAGAATAGAGATAACATTTTTAAATATCCCAATTTTAAGTATTTAGTGTTTAAATCAATATCCAAAACATTAAATTCATATTTAATATTAGTATTTAAATATTTATATTTTAGAGTGTCCCAATTTTGAGAGGATGTGTTAAATTAGATTTTAAAGAAATCAAGATTTCTTCATTGGGTTTGAATTTCGTAGCACATATGAAATGAGATTATAACATATGGTGTTATAAATAAATAAATATGGTGACTTTTTAAACATACATACCAAAAATTTCCTAGGCATATTGTTCTTTATATTTGTAAGTTGGAGGCTTGTCTCTTTATAGGACTCCACAGGTTACTCCAATAGGAGGGTCTGGCTCCTGTTTATATTGTGACTGTCAAATGCTTTGAGATTTCTTCTGAGGCAAACTATGACCTGGGGGCTCAATCTGGCCCCAATACTTGTTTTTGTGTGGCCCTTGAGCTAAGCATGGCTTTTACATTTTTAAATGTTGAAAAAAAATCAAAAGAAGGGTAATATTTCATGACACGTGAAAATTATATGAAATTCAAATTTCAGTGTCCATAAATAAAGTTTTACAGAAGCACAGCCACACCGATTCCTCTATGTCTTGTCCGTGGCTGTTTTCACGCTAGAGCTGCAGAGCTGAGTTGTTGTGACGGCGACTGTCAGGCCCAGGAAGCCTAAAATGTTAACTATCTGGCCCTTTACAGGAAAAGTTTGCCAACACCCGTTCAGTTCCAAATGTGGTAAAACAAAGAAGTGAGATTCAGCTTTGTCCATTTTGGAAGCTGTTAGCAGGCGAGGTCAGAGACAGAAGCCTTTACGTAGAATGAAGTTCCTGGATTATGTGTGGATTTAACCGCTTCAAGTCCTCCTTACCTTCCGAGGTAATGTGAGTGAGAACTTAGAGACACTGAAGCATTGTCTGAGAGGAAGGGAAATGCCTTCAAAGTTGATATCAAAAGGCTGTCTTGGCAGGTGGGCCTGCTACTTAAGCAGGCAAAAAGGAGCCTGTGAATAGAGGTCTGTAATCTGTAATTTTTTTAGGCCCAAATGCATTAGCTAAAGAGGGCATAACCCAGTGGGAGTGTTTTTCCTCTTCTTTTCTAATATTCTTAGGCTGTAATCTTCTCAACTGCTTCATCAGGATTTATCTGCTGTAATTACTGAGATAATGTGGTACATGTTATCAACATGTCAAAAGAACGAAGAAACTCTTTCCTCAAAAATAAAAAATTATCTTAAGCTGACAACCATGAAATGCTTAAAAAATAGTTCTTTGTATAACTTCATAAAGTGCTTCTGAGAGATTCTTCCTGTTTAGCTTGCTGTTGCTAACAATCCAAAGAACATTAAATTCAATTTCTTTCTATATAGAAAAATTCTGATGGATATAGTTCTCTGGGGCAAGTTGCGGTTTAGAAATGTTCATTCTTCTGCCCATTTGAAGACCTACTTTACTTAAATTTTTATTGAAATTTCTTTTTCAACATAGCTCCTCATTATTGTTCAGAATGAACATCCTTAGAGAAATGATACCTTCTGCAAGTCTCACGTTTAGGAGATATTGAGATAAAGGAGCATGTGCTAACCTGATACAGATTTGGATTCCATGCGGCACACCGTGGGTTTTGACCTCTGTGTTCTGGTGGCTAGGTTGTGGCCTGAGACTGTTCAAGGTCTCGTTGAGCTGGTTTCGTTATTTCTTCTGGTTGACCTTTCCCCATCACCCTTTGGAGTGCAGTGCTGTTGAGTAAAAGTGTTAACCCAGACGTCAGGGTGGAGCACAGCGGCATTGGAAAAGCAGCAGCAGTGGAGTTGCAGGACCCAGTTGACAGAAGGAAGAAGAGAATTGTAGAGCAGAGAAGAAAGCTTTATGTTTTTATAACAATGAAAAAATGAGTGTAAGTTCTTAAGAACAATTTAGGTGTCTAACTAAATTGACAGGATTAGGAACTGTGAGAATTGCTCTGGGGAACACAATGGCTGCTGTCCAGCTGTTACTGACCTCTCATAGATATCATTCATGGATACCTGTCTGGGTCCTTTACACGCATGGCCTCATTGATCCTCACCATGCGCTCCAGGTAGGAGTTACTACTAGCTGCATTTTGAAGTTGGAACCTCAGGTGGTAAGAGGTTGAATTACTTGCCTAAGGTCACACAACTCCTAGGGGGAGACACAGGATCCCAATCTAGCATCTGGCTCCAGAGAATCAATGAGGTCAACTAAACTTTACAAGCAGGTCAAAACAAGACCTGGAAGAAAGGACTCCTATTAGGGGCTGTGTTAAGAGGTTGAGGGATGGGTTGGGGAGGGTTGGTCTGGGCCTTGCATTCAGGCTTTTGATATTACTTCCAAATGAAGGTATAGAAACACTCATTTTTGTGATTTTTGTAAAAAATGCTTTCCATTTATATGTTTAGTATATATAATAAGTACTAAAAATCAACTAGATAAAAAAGTAAATACTATGTAAAAATATATAAACATACTATAATTTTTGTCATCCAATTTTTTTACTGTGTTCATATTTTTAATAAGATTGGAACCTAAAAAACTGGAGGGGCTCCATTTTTCTCATTCCCTGAGAGACGCTATAGTAGACTATTAAAAGTAATATCGTTATTTAATATATAGAACAAATCAAAACCTTGACCAAAGGCAATTCTTTCAGTTTTTAGCATCTTATTTTGCAGTTTCAGTTATATAACATACACTCTGTTCATTTAAAATATACCAAAATAGATACATGGCTAACTATGCCCTGATAGTTTACTCAAAAACAGAGAATGAGAAAACAAGCCACAGACTGGGGGAAAATCTTCAAAAACACAAATCTGATAAAGGACTCAACCCAAAATATACAAAGAACTCTTAAAACTTAACAATAAGAAAACAACTAAAAAATGGGCAAAAGATCTAACAGACACTTCATCAAAGGAGATACACAGATGGCAAATAAGCATATGAAAATATGCTCAAAATCATACAGCATTAGCGATGCCAAGTTAAAACAACGAAATACCACTACACACCTAAAATCCAAAACACTGACACCACCAGATGCTGGCAAGGATGTGGAGCAACAGGAACTCTCATTCATTACTGGTGGGAATGCAAAATGGTACAGACACTTTGGAAGATGATTTGGCGGTCTCTTATGACACTAAACATGCTCTTACCATATGATCCAGCAATCACAGTTCTTGGTATTTACTCAAATGAATTGAAAACATATGTTCACCCCAAAACCTGCAGACAAATGTTTATTGCAGCTTTATTTATAACTGCCCAAACTTGGAAGCAACCAAGATCTCCTTTAATAGGTGGTTGGATAAACTGTGGTACATCCATACAATGGAATATTATTTAGCAATAAAAAGAAATGAGTTATCAAGCCATAAAAAGACACAAGAGGAGCCTTAATTCATATTACCAAGTGAAAGAAGCCAATCTAAAAAGCTACTTACTGTATGATTCGAAGTATATGACTTTCTGGAAAAGGTCAAACTAGAGAGACAATAAGATATCAGTGGTTGACAGGGGTTAGGGGAGAGGGAGGGATGAATAGGTAGAGTATGGAGGATTTTCAGGGCTGTGAAACTATTCTGCATGATACTATAATGGTGGATACATGTCATTATACCATCGTCAAAACCCATAGAATGTACAACACAAAGAGTGAACGCTATTGTAAACTATGAGCTTTAGTTAAAAATAATTTATCAATATTGGCTCATCAATTGTAACAAATGTAATTTGTTGTTACACAGTGGGAGGTGGGAGGTGGTGTCTATGGGAACTCTACTTTCCATCCAGTTTTTCAATAAACCTAAAACTGCTCTAAAAAATGAAATTGTTAATTAAAACCAAATAGTAGCAAGGGATAATAGCAACATCTAGGACTTAATCTATTTCTCTTCTTGTTAACATTCGTTAATTTTTGAAACTCTCCATCTTATTTATAAAAGAACAGTAATTTACCCACTCTTACATAACCAAGAGGCATAATTAATTAGAATGTATGTTTCTACTGTTGTTCACATCGGACTGAAATATTTGCTCAGTGGAATGGCTAAGAATGGGATGGAAGAATGAATGGAGTAGACTGATGAATCCCTTTTACTTAGAACAAAAGAAGACTGTTGAGGCTCTGTAGGTGTTCTGAGGGAGTGGGTGTACCTTAGAAATGATTGGAAAGTTTTTTGAATTCCTATTCCTTTCAAGTTTCTGATTTAGAGTGCAGTTGTGGTGTAACCAAAGACTAGTGGGAGTAAAGAACATTCAGGCAGTCAGTCAGCCAGTATTTGTTGAACACCACTGTGTGCTAGGCCTAAGTACACAGGTATTCAGTATAGACATGGTCCCTCCCCTCAAGGACTAACAGTCTAATGATTTTGATCATGAAATTTGGGGTAGACAACCTTGGTTTTGATTCTAGTTTTGACACCATGGGCTGTGAGATCTTGAGCGATTTACCTCGATTTTTTCCATCTCTAAAATGGTGATAAGGATCATACCTACCATTGATAGATCTGTGAGGATTAAATTAAGGCATAGAAAGTGCCTTACACATAATAAGCATACAAGTTATAGATAAACTTTTCTTTTATCTCCCTATGGAATTGGAGGCTGATTAAGGCTGTCAAAAGCTTTGTTACTCCCTTATCCTCTTTAACCTAACTCTCCATTCACCGATAAAGACAAAGTACCTCTTCTTAGTAAGTCCCCATGGAAGTTATTGTTTCAAAGTAAAAAAAGTGTGTCATGTGTGTATCTTTGTTGTCATTTCTCTTCTCCAAATAGGGAGAAGAAAGTATGTAAGGAGGCAAAACCCACAAATAAATTCAAAACACTTAATGAAACCTCAATCTCCCTCTTCTCTGTGTCTCTCTGTCTCTGTCTCTCTGTCTCTCTCACACACACACATTCAGCTCAGTTGAAAGTAAATGACAACAAGAAGTTCTCCACTTATAAAGATTTCTCACATTGGCATGAAAGAGCATGCTTGTAACGCCATGTGGCCACTTTTCTTATCTACTCTCCTGTGCTGGTAGTGGAAGGGACCACTAAACCCCCAGTCTGGTCAGCAGCAACAGTGGACAGAAGAGGCCATTCAGAGGCGATCAGGAGGAAGCCACATCTGAGTTAGTGTTGAATGGGTAGAAGGACACTTTTATGCTCTCAAAAGATGACCTCCTGGGCTATGTGACTTCTCTCCTTAGAGGATTGCCTTTACGGAGTTATATTTTCCTACAATATTGTCTACTTTTATGGAGGAGGAGAGATGAGAATTACTTGAGCATCCTGGATCTTTAGTGAAACTTGCACACCAATTTGGTTGATTTCTTTGTCAAGAAAAAAAACAGAGAACAACAGATTCTGTGTAAAACTTAATGCCCTCACATTTTTATTAATTAGTTAATTATTATCTATATTTATATATTATTTATATTTTGCCTTGACTGGCAAATTTGCCTTAGTCAATTCTCTATCTCAGAAATTGGGTGCTTAAAAATCTTTATTCCATTAATTTTTTTCTAAGTGATCTCTGCTCTCTATGATTCTTTTTTTTTTTTTTTTTTTTTTGGTGAGGAAGACCAGCCCTGAGCTAACATCCGTTGCTAATCCTCCTCTTTTTGCTGAGGAAGACTGGCCCTGGGCTAACATCGTGCCCATCTTCCTCTACTTTATATGGGACGCCGCCATGGCATGGCTGACAGGCAGTGCGTCCGCGGGCGCCCGGGATCCGAACCCGCGAACCCCGGGCTGCCAAGCGCGGACGAAACCGCTGCGCCACTGGGCCGGCCCCTCTATGATTCTTAAATGTCTTATTCTATAAGCCCCCTCAGATCCTCTCAGAAGCAGGCAAGAATAAATCTTAAGTAAATGTAAAAATAGTATCATATCCTCAAGTGGGCAGAGATTCTCCAAACCATAAATACAATTTGAGTTATAGTTCACCTTTTGATCTTAAACCTTTTATTCAAATCATAGAGACATTTTTTTTAGAACTGGGAATCCTACGTCATAGAATTTTCCTTCCTTTAGTGGCTCTCTTAGGCCCGAAGTGGAGGAGATGTTCTTAATGGACAGAGAAAAAGTCATTTATTCTCAAGTCTCTTGTACAGCTCTTTTTCCTGTCTACTGAAATTAAAACGCAGACACACACCCAGCCAGTGAAGATTGTCGTGGGAAGGGGTACAGTGCTGGTCTGTGCTCTGGAGGCAGACCTGGGTTTGAACCTCAGCTCTGTGGCTGTGTGATCTCAGTTTCTTCAGCTCAAATATGGGAAGAATAATGATAGTACTTACAGGGTAGAATTGTGGTGAGAAGTGAATTATATGATGCTTATAAAAAGGACTCAGGCTAACGCCTGGCCCCTGATAAATGATCAATAAATGGCACCTTTCGTTATCATTTTATCTTCAGGATTATCAGTATGCACTATGATAAATGCTCTAGATCTGCACTAATATAGTAGCTACTAGCCACATGTGACTATTTAAATTTAAATTAATTAAAATAAAACTAAAAGTTCAGTTCCTCAGTTGCATTAGACACATTTCAAGGGCTCAGTACCATACGTGGCTAGTGGCCACCATATTGGACATTTCAAATATAGAACCTTTTCATCATCAAAGAAAGTTCTACGGGACAGTTCTGTTCTGGAGTATACCCAATGGCATTATAAACTCATAAGCCGAGTTGTCTTTCAAATATCAGCTAATTAATTAACACCATGTCAGATATGATTTCTATGACATTTATGTTATACTCATTGTGAGATGAATCAGGATAAAGCTATAATAATACAAAATGTGGCCAGAGGATTAGATATTTATCTACCTGGTAAAACTGAATGCATAGTGGAATGTACTGCTATCGCTCTTCTAGTCTGTAAATGTTGCCTAAGAACATGTAAGGGAAGTACTTTTGAGTATGTGATTCCGACAGAGAACCTTAAACAGAGAGGGGAGGTCGGATATAGTAAAGGAAAGACCAATATCGTTTTGGTAACAGGCTGAGTTTATGTTTTTTACAAAGATCCTTTAAGGTTCTGGGAGGATTTATCCTACATTATTATTAATTGTTGAAGTGGAGTTTATAGGTGCTTAGTGCAATATTAGGGAACATCCACCCAACAGTGCATTATTTTAGTGTAATTGGTGGACAGGGTCTAAAGTAAACTGTGACCTATAAAAGCAAAATTAATAACAGCATTACTTGTTTACTAAGTATCTGGAATAATTTTTATCACACATGCTAAATTATTTTGGGGAGTGAATATGATTTGAAAGTTATCTAAGCATTTAGTTTCTAGCACAGTGCTTACCACATGTAGGCTCGATGAAGATTGGTGAACCAAACCAAGTGTCTGTGTGAGTTCCTAGAAATAGTTGGCGGAAACGGTACAATGAAGCATTGTTTAAACTGTGGGTGGTGACCCATTTGTGATCATACAATCAGGTTAGTGGGTCATGACCAGCATTTAAAAAATAAAATGAAATAGAATAGAAAATACCAGAGTGTGCTGCATGTATTAAGAGAAAATATTGTGTTGTAAAATGTTTGCTTCAAGTATGTATGCAGGGGCCTACTGAGTCACAATGAGATTTTTTTTTTTTTCTCCATGGGTTACGGTCAAAAACATTAAAAAGCTAGTGATGTAGAGGAAATTCAAGCATCAGTTGGATAGTTGAGCCCTGTTGTTGATGAGCATGATGACAAGAACAGCTGAAATTTGAATGTTTACCATGGATAGTGCTTTTATTGGTTTTTTTACACAAATTACATTTTATTTGGAAAATGCTATATATAATTCAGTTATGTAATAAAGAATAAAATGTAGGGATTTTCAGATTTCATTCTCACAAACACCTGGCAAGGTAGGCACATACTACTCCCAGTCTACATTTCAGTGAGGTTAAAGTGCCATTCCCAAGGTCACACAGCTGAGATTTGAACCAAGACTCTGCCTCCAGGGTCAGTGAACTAGAATCACCACGTTATTCTCTCAGACCCCTTTGAACAAGGCGGTTCTCAACCTTTTGATGGTTACTCAGTGACCTTGCCATCCGAGTATAGCCCAAGAAGCAAAAGGAGCTGAAACTAAGCTTGATTTCTTTTAGTTACAGGCCCCTTGGTTTCATGGCAGCAGTGTGTGATGGTAGAAAGCCCCGAGTTTAGAAACACTTAGAGCTGAGTGTGATGTTGAGCAGCTGCTGACCTTTTTAAGCCTTGGCTTTCTCCTCTATTTTCTTCATTCTTTTTGGTAGAGCTGTTGTCTAGGGAGAGGC
Source organism: Tapirus indicus (assembly GCA_031878705.1). NCBI lineage: Eukaryota > Metazoa > Chordata > Mammalia > Perissodactyla > Tapiridae > Tapirus > Tapirus indicus. The sequence continues at coordinate 35,964,487 of CM062935.1, forward strand.
CTGTGCTCTTATATGCACTTCTCTGTGCCAGGTGCTGTTCTAAGCACTTCCCATGTACTAATGCATCAACTTCTCACAGAACCCAACCTAGTAGGTCCTGTTAGCATCCCCGTTTTACTGGCATCAAAACTGAAGCCTAGAGAGGTCCGGTAACTTGTCCAGGCTCACACAGCTAAGAGGCATTGCTGGAATTCAACCCATGTAGACCTGCTCCAGAGCATGCTCTTAACCATGACACTAAAATTCTCCATAAGTTTAAAGGAGTCCTTCTTAAATTTTCCCCATTCAACTCTTTGGACACCTGTCTGAGTCCCTTCTGATTGGCCATGAAAGTGCTTTCTAACCTATGGAAACATCCACTCAATAGTGCCACACCCTCCCTCTTCTCATTTGTGGGATGAAGTGTGGCTTGTTCCTTCCCCTCAGACCAGAGGAGCAGTTTTCCAGATGTTCCTCTCTTCCTGGACCCATTTCTATGCATCCTCAGATTTGCTAGCAAGGATTAACATTTTCTTTTCATTAGTTTATTCATTATTTGAAGTTGTAAATAATAACTTTACAGCCTCTCTAACTATCTTCTCATTTCCTCTTCTAGTATTTTGTCAAGCTTAAATTATCAGGCTTAACTTCTTAAAAAAGGATTATGTTTAAATGACTCATGTAGCAATTTTCCATATGTTGTTTTAACATGTTCTGCTCAAAATGAAGGCCGTAACTGGCTGCAAGTAAGTGAAAATATGTTGAAATTCCAAGTGTTGGTGCTCAGAGATTCTGGTAACATTTTAATTTCAGTCATTTGAGGCAAACTAGAGTCTTTGAACAAACACTCAAATTATTTTTCTTCCCTGCACAGATGTAACCAGAGTCCTGGAACTTAGAGGTCGCCACCAGATGTCTCCTTTCTGGCTTGGCTTTTACTTCAGGTAGGGATAGGGAAGCAAAGAAAATAATGAGTAGCTATGAAATGTTCTCCTTCCAACCCATCCTTCTAACTTCAGCCTGACTTAGTGCAACATATGTGGCTTTTTCTTTTTTTTTCCATTTTCTGCCTATAATGGAAATGAAGAACAGCTGCTTGCTAACCTCTTAATATTTTGCCTTTTATACTTTTTTAAGTCCAATTTTGGGTCACTCCTTAATAGTCTCAATTCCTTTGACTTATCCTTTTCCAAGCCCCCAATTTTCAGCCTTTAATTATTTTTACAACATTTTGCTCACATCCAGGTTTTCAACCTGTGACAGCCTGTTAATGTTCAATCAACAATACAGATACTTGTTGCTGGGTTGGGGCGAGAAAGCTGTTAAGTCTATGGAAACAATTATAGAAAGCCACAGGAAGAACACCAAAAAAACAAAACCCCCAAATTCCAAGCCCTTTCTCACTAAAGAAGAGTTTCCAAAGCTTAAACTTTAGCAGAGTATTATCCTCAAATAGAAACGAGTAAAGAATCCACATGAGCCATACACGAATTGGGGGATCCAGTTAGATGCCCATAATTCTGTAAGGGAAAGTTAAAAGAAGAATAAGCCGGTGTGATCAATGTGACTTCCTGGTGTGAGAGAGGAGTTTATTCTTTGCTCTTAATACATTGGCAACAGCAAATCTAAGGTAAATCTCCTGAGATATTTTTGTTGGCGTGGCATTTTATTTGTGGTGGATGCATAGCTAGAACACACATGAAGGGGTATGGTTGGCTCCTTCACTTGTGTTTACTCTTCTTCTATCCCAATGACTGTGTCCTAGGTTCTGTGTCCGAATGGAAAGATAAAGGGAGCCAGAGTTTTTACTTGATGTCACTGCTGTTAGATGGCTTTGTACTCTCTGGGCCTGGCAGGTGTTTAAGACTAACTTTTTTTCTTCTGAATGTTTTTGTGGATTTTTCAGAGGCTACGTACCCCCTCACCCCCCAGCATCCCCTGCGTGTCACCCTAATCACTGGGACCTTTTCACTTGTAGCTCTCGATGCAGATGAAATACTCTCTCCTCTCGTTCTTCATTTGCTCCTTCTTCATCTCAAGGAATCTTGTAGTCACCTCCAGCTTTCATTTGTTGAGGGCTCATCAAACATCTAGAAGACCCTAATATGACCTCACACCAGCTCTCTTGTGAGTAGCCCCATCTCATCATGGGAAACATGCAGGCCTCTTTTGTGCTGATGAGCTCTGGGAGTGAAAGTCCATCCAGATTCCAACACAGCCACCTTTCCTTGAGCTCATGTGGGCAGCTCAAGTCTACATCCTGCCCTGTAGGATTTTTCAGTCCTCTGTGACTTCTGTAATGTAGGAGTCATGTGTTAAGCTCTCTGAACGGTCCCATTGAATTGCCCTTCACCAGGCTTGATGTGAGAAAAGACACCCCCTTTCCCGGGGGTTCAAGTACAGTTCTCTCCAAACAAATCCTCTTCACAGATGCTTCTCTCAGTTGCCTTTCTCTCGTCTCAGACTTGGATAGTCTTGTTGTGGGTGAGGAGTCTGTGTCTTCTAACTAGTTCTTGGACACTAACTTTGAAATTCTGCCTTGGTCTATTATGTCTAAACTGAGAGAAAATTTTCCATTTTGACATCCTGTTATACATGTAATAAATAGACCAAACTCTTTGAGGACTCTATGTACTATTAGGCCTAGACCAAGCTTTGCTAGGGCAAAATGTGCTCTCAAGGGATTTTAGCAGGGAATTCCTCCTAGGGAAAAAGCCTCCTTTAAAGACCCTCATTAGTGGTGCTTGCTGGTAACTGGTTTGAAACCCACCCTACTATAGTAAGTGATTGGATTGTTTGATTAGAAAGAGGAAACATTTTTCTTTGATCAAAATATCAAGGGTAATTGGGTGCCAGCAGCTGAGGCATTTCCTCTTGATTGTGGCCTTTTGTGTTTAGACTGCTGTGTTATTCCAGCCTTCCTTTGGGCTTCTAGGCCATGCCAACTGGAGAATTTTGAGCTCACACGTCAATGAGGTTGGCAATTTTCAGAAAGCAGTTCAAGTTGCTTTGACTTTCTCTTTGAGTTTCTCATGCCTTTGCCTGGGGGTCTGCATTCTCTCTGTCAAATTGGCTTTTGAAAGAACCTCCTACTTTCCAGGTCAGGAGTCATTACAAACTAGTGGTCCCAGGCCATACATGGCCCCCTGGTGGGATTTTGTTTGGCTGTTTTGTTAGGTCTGCACAGTGTTTTAAAAGGCAAGTCATCTAGGCTTGCTGGTTTTAAGATTTAACTTAGATTACATTGGCTTTGTATGCATTGGAGCTTTGCTGCCTCTTTTTGGATCTCTTAGGACATCTTCCAGTGAGAATTAAGGTAAACTCTCAGAAACAAACCAATATGCCTTTGTGTAACGGGGAGATAAGGTAAAGCACTTTTAGTTGTAGTTTTCCATTTCCTTTATCAATGATTGATTTGTTATTGGGGAGGAGGAGGGATGGGAAAATACCAAAGAGATAGAAAAGGGACATTGGGCATGTCTTTCTAAGTGGCAGAAGGCTGCAAAGGTGAGGGCTGGAGACAAAAGAGTGGTATTTATTACACCCTCAAAAAAGGAGATTATTAGATATTTACTCAGATGCTCACAGCTTTTTTTCCCGCCACCAAGAGTTCCTTAAAACTTAAATTGAGAAATTAGTAAAACATGTGCAGGATGACTAAGTAGGCCTTTGGTCAATTGTACTTTAATGAGACCAAAAACTACGCTAGGAAAATACACCTTTAACTCCCCTTTAAACTTTCATGGAGTATAACCTCAGCAGTGCCCAAGAACCCAAACACCACCATTGAACCACAGCAGCCCTGACACATGGAACATCCAATCCGGCTTGGTGGGGTACTCTTTGAACCCAAAGTGTCCTTTTATTAGTCTGTGTCTATGTTATGGAAGCGAGTACACCAGGCGACTCACCTTGAGCAGTCCCAGTAACAAGACCACTACTGTCTTTGTCACATGTGGATCTGGTGGCACCTCAGGAGGCATTGCCAACCCTCCCCTGCCCGTCTCAGCTGGCCAGAAGGATTTAGGGGAAATGCTTTTAATGGTTTTACTATTGCCAAGTCCACATGGAAGGAACACCTGTTGGAGCTGCTCAGCGTGGCACCAACCCACAGGCAGCCCATCTGTGCTTCAGACGGCGTGTGATGCAGGCTGAGTCCACTTATAGCGGCAGGACCCACTTGTGCTGTGTTCTCATCTCAAACTCAGAATTCTGTTGTGACCAGGATTCTATTTATAAAGCCATCAAAGGAAGCCATCCATTCCTGCTCGCCCCTGGATCTCTGGTCCTTTCTGGAGTGTGCAGACATCTCACTCTTTCTTGCCTGTGTTCCCTCCATTCTACTCAGGACAACAGCTAGAGGGTGGGGGCCCATTCTTTCCCTGCTGCAGGTTACCTTTCTCCAGGATAGTGTACAAGCTCACCACTGCAGAGCTTATTAAAACCTTAGGCTGCAATGGTGGCAGCATGTTTTAGTGGGAGGTGAACAAAGCTAGCTTTGCTTTCCTGGTGCATTTAGATCATACCATCGACAGCAATAACAATAAACATTTAGCCGGCGCTTAGGAGGAGCTAGACTTTGTGTAACACCACTTAATCCTCACAGACCGCTAGGTGATAGAGACTATTGCCTCACTATTTTACAGGCGAGGAAACTGAGGCACAAAGAGGTCAAGGAACTGGCCTGAACTTGTCTAGGTAGTACGTGGCAGAAGAGGGAGTCAAATCTAGGCAGCCTGGCTCCAGAATCTTTGTTCCTGATCACCACTGTCTGGACTCGCTCAGATTAATGATGTAAAATTCAAATGAGATTGTATTTGACAGTTAGATAAACTCCAAACTATCATACAAATATCAGTTATTGCTCTCCTTTGGGTTCCTTAGGGGTGAATGTTACAGACAGGAATGTCTTCTGAAGACAGTGCAAGTGTGAGAATGAACCTCAGGAGCACATATTCTGACAATGTCACCAGTGTGGTCATCGTACTAGTTTTCAATTGTCATGTAACAAATTTCCACAGTTTAGGGGCTTGGGCTTCAAACAGCACAAATATGTCACAGTTCCCGGGGGCCAGAGGTCCAGCCCAGGCTAGCTGGGTCCTCTGCTCAGGGTCTCTCCAGGCTGAAACCAAGGTGGCAGCAGAGGCTATGATCACATCTGAGGCCTAGGGTCATCTTCCCAGCTCCCTGGTTGTTGGCAGGATTCATTTCCTCGAAGTTGCAGGACTGAAGTCTCTGTCTCTTTGTCCTTGCTCCTGGCTAGCAGTTGGCTGAGACCACTCTGAGCTCCTAGAGTCCACTTGCAGTTCCTTGCCAAGTGGCTCCCATAGGCAGTTTGCAATACAGATGTTTGCTTTCTTCCAGCCCAGCAGGAGTGCATCCCTCTGACTTCTGATCTCTCTCTTGTTGGCTAGGATGGAGTGACTATCCCATCACCGTTAACCATGGAATGTAACCTAATCGAGGAAGCGAGCATCCCATCATATTCATAGGTTCTACCCACACTCAAGGGGAGGAGATTATATGAGGTGTGTACAACTGGGGACGAGAATCTTGGGGGCCATCATAGAATTCTGCCCAATACAGTTATTGTGGTTTTAGAGCCCATGGGGGTCTCAGCAATGTTGCTAAAGTGAATTAAGAGAAAATTATGGAGTGGGTTACTAATGAATATGGATTCACCACCAAAATGTATTTATGTGCCATTCTGATTAATGCTGCAGAATCTAGAGCTCTTCTACTTGGGGCTTCTAGGGGCTTTGCTGCCATGGGAATAATCAAGGCCTCCAAAAGAGAGGTGGTGAAAATTGCCCAGGCAGTTCGTGGACTTGATCCTGATGAAAGTTGATGGAGCATCCTTTGCAGGCTCACAGGCTCTCCCTGTTTCTTACAGACTCTGCAAGCCCCACGCAGAGTACTATGGGGGAAACATTTCTTATCCAGAGCAGGAGTTGTTCTTTGAGAGAATATAATTATTGCCTCTGTCCCACTGACCCATAGGCAACTGTTTTTTTTTGCATGGCGAAGTTTGTGTGGGTAGGTGCTGGCTTAATTGCTGTCACATCTCACATATTTCTGGGGGCAATTTAAACCTCAAAATTGATTCAGTCGGGAATTACCATGGAGGAGCTCCCAGGGTCAGTGTTCTACAGGAAGGCAGAGGCCGTCAGGAAGTCCCAGTGAGTCACAGGCGTAAGGCCCTATAACAAGCAGCACTGTCCTCACCAGGCTGGGACTTTTGTTTGGGAAGTTAAATATCTGCCAACTGATAAACTGAGATGATTTAGGGATGAAGGCGGGGAGTAAAGAGACTTTATTTGGACACAGGTTGGGTTATTTGAAACTTCAGGTATTGAAATAATAAAAATCTTTTGTCGATATAAGGTGTTTTATTTACAAAGTGCTGTCAGCTCAGGTCAGGATCCTTTGCTCTTTTGTTTTCATGAAGATTTAAAAACAGCAACAACAATAACAATGACTGCATCTCGTGGTCAAGAAGGAGGTAAACTGATGTGAAGTAAGTGCTCACATCAGTTTCTCTCAAATAGTCATGTTAAGAATTGGATCCTCTCAAGTTCTAGGCTGAAGGGAGTGGCCTATCAGGAATACTTAAGTGATGGTACTGAGAGCATTCTTGTATGCGTGTATTTTTTTATTATAAATGTAATGCATGTTAATTGCAAAGCATAAAATTGGAAAAATAGAAGAAAAAAGAAAGTTAAAAAAAATGCCCATAATTCCAATAACAGTTGTTGATATTTTGACATACATATGGATGATATTACATATACACAACAATTTAGTAACCTCATTTAAAAAATTTTTATAAATATATTTTGAGATTTTTTTTTTTAACATGGCATTAAATCTTCTATAGTATAATGGAATGAGGGTTAAGAATGTGGAGTCTGGGATCAGAGCAGAGTTTAAGTACTGAGTTTAAGTACTGGCTCAGCACTATCTAATTTGGTGGCTTTGAGCAACTTTTTCTTAACTTCTATGCCTTAGTTTTCTCTATGTAAAATGGGGACAATAATGGTACATACTTCATAGGATTATAGTAAAGATTAAATGAGTTAATGTATTTATAAGTTGCTTAGAATAGAGCTTGCCACATGGTAAATGCTATATAATGATTGCTTTTTTTAATGGTTGCATAGAATTCCATCTTCTGGGTGAGCCATAATTTATTTAATTTATCATTCATTGCTTGATATTTGGGTGTTTTTAATTTTTTATTACTACAAATTATGAAACCCTTGTACACACATTTTTGTGAGCCCATTTTTTCCCCCATCATTTCTTTAGGCTATATTCCAGGAAATAATGTTTCTGGACCAAAATACATGAATCTTTTTAAGGTTTCTGTTATTTATTGGCAAATTAATCTTCTGAAAGGTTGTACCAATTTACACTTCTACCTGCAGTGTGGAGAGTGTCTGTTTCTACCTACCCTCACTTGTTGAGACAAAAGTAGTATCTTATGTTGTTTTAATTGGCGTTTCACCAGCCAGACAGATACTTTTCCAGGTTTATTTGCAATTTATATTTATTCTCTATAAATTATTGCTTCCTAGACTTTACTTATTTTTACATTTCTGTTGTAAAGTGATGTTAAGTGCTTCTTTCATATCAAAGACATTTAACAATGCATTTAAGTGCATTTAACAATGATGAAGATGAAGATGATGAAGACAGTTGCCCAGGGCATATGTCACATCCAACAGAAGCAGCAGCCCCATAGCTGAGTTCTTGACCAAGGCTGCTCAGCCTCTGATCTTCCATCAGAGACATTTTGTCGTAGTCTCCATGTTCTTCAAATTCTTTATTATTTTTTGGTTATGTTTCTGTAGAAACAGTATCAATTTGTGGTATAAAGAACATCATGCAGTTATTTGGGGAAGGGGTTGCCATGAACGTTGGTAGAAATGCTACAAGAATGAGACCATATCCTGCCTCTGTAACTTCAGAAATCATTTCAAATTGATAGGCTTTGTGAATGAAATTTCATTAGTGACAATTTTTGTCTTTGCATCATGGTAAGTGTTGTGACTACCTGGGAAAGAATCTCTCGGTTTATTAAAGAACTAAGTAGGCATCTAATGAGAAACTTTCAGTGATCTTGTAAGCATATGGTGGCATATTTATTTCTAAAGGTCTGGATGTGCAACAGGCCTTAGGAACAAGTGCTGATTCACTGTTTTAATTGGTTCCTGAAATCTGCTGCCTTCCCCTTGGCTATGGAGACCTCTGGCTACACATTACACTGTTGCTGGGTGTTGAGTATCAACAGCAGTTGATATTCTTAATTTGTATTCCTAATTTTCTCAATGCAAATTTTGCTGTCTTGTGGCAAGCTAAAACACATGTGATAAAAACATGTTTTTAAAATAGCACAAAAACATGTAAACTTTGGAAAATGAAGGAAACATGTTCTCTTTTGGAAAATAAACCAAGATCAATGGGTAGAAATTTGATATTTTAGATTAATGTAAGGAGGAACTTTTTTTTGTCACAACAAGTATTCACTCATATCATGGCTCACCTTTTTGAAGCAGTCACTGGGATTCTTCCAGCAGAGATCTGGTGATCAGAAAGTAGAGGTTACTGAGTTTAAGATGGAAAAGGTGGGACCTGTGCACTGAGCAAGACCCTGAACTGGATTACTGCTAAGAATTTTTTCAACTCTCAGATTCTACAGTTATGTAAATTTAAAAAATCATATGCCTACTTCTCTAAAGCAGTTAAATTCATAGAAACAGAAAGTAGAATGGTGGTTGCCAGGGGCTGGGGGGGGGGAGGAGTTAAGGGGGGTTGTTATTTAATAGATATAGAATTCCAGATTTGCAAGATGAAAAACTTCTGGAGATCTGTTTTATGACAATGTGAATATACTTAATACTACTGAACTGTACATGTAAAAATGGTTAAAACGGTAAAGTTTATGTTATGTATTTTTTACCACAATAAAAACAAAACAACCATGTGTCTACTATGAGTTTCACCCTAGGCCAGGCACTGTGGGGGACACATAAGTGTAAGACAGTCCCTGCTTTCAGTTGTCTCACAGTCCACTTCTCCTATTAGAACCAAGGTGCCTGAGCACGGGCCCAGGACCCATATTAACCAGCCGTGATGTCATCACTGCCACTGCTACTGTGGGAACTGCCAGAAATCCAAATGAACAAAAATGCTTCTCCCTTCTTCTTGTCTTCCAATCTCTTGCTAGTGTCCAATTGACAGAACCCAATAGGAGCCGACTGGTGAGTTCATCTGAGAAATGTGGGGTGCTGTCAGAGAAAGGTCCATAGAAGAGTGAGTGTGCAATTAAGTGAGAGCAAGCACTGTTAGGCACAGTCCACCCCTTTGTCCCTTCTGCATCCATATGCAGCCTTCTACCCACATATAAACTTGATAGAACAACTACCCCTTTCACAAATGAAGGTATTCTCACCCTTTTCCCGATAAAGCAGATACAAAGTTCTATCAGTTGATGTATTCATATTTAGATGATGTTAACTCCTTTTATAGGTTAGTCAAAATCCTATTTATTTTATAACCAAAAAGACTAAATTGTAAAGTTAACTATTAAGCAACACTTCTTATATGACATAGTAGGGAAAATGGAAAAGGGGGAAATGATTTCTATATACAAATACGTATGTAAAAAACAAGGAAGAAAATACACAGTTGCTACAGTTCTCATTTCTGTAACTGATCACAAGACCATAATTGATATGTATCTATAACTATATCTATACCTAACTACTTAGCTATCTAGCTACAGATATAGATAGACATAGGTGTAGGATCTACATATATAGATCTATATGTGTTGCTATATATTTTCCTTCTTCCCTTATCTACTTCCATGTTTCTTTTCCCTTAACTAGCCCTTTGGTTTGTAAGGATTCTTTTTTTGGTGGTTGACTCTTCTTTTCTGAAGAGTCTATCCTTAGTCACCCCGCCTTTATTGGTCTGGTAAAATCTTCTATTAACTTTATTGCTGGACATGGAAGCAACAAATGGAACCCCACAGAATCATCTGGATTACAGACATTCTCCTTCATGCCTCCATTGTCCAGCAGCAATCCTATTTCATCTTAATAATTGGGACCAATCACCTCAGTACATACAGTAAAACCGTTCTTTGTCCATTGGTTCAATGGCACGAGGAGTCTAAAATGACCAAGGGGCAGTCTCAAATTTGAGTTCAGTGGAACCATTCTTGCTCACAATGGAAATATTTTTCCTTGGGAACTAATAATTCTGAACCAGCAGAGCCCCAAATCTCAGAGACAGGAAGCAAAATTTTTGTGATTAGGTTATTAGGTGTAATAATAAGAGCAGGCTCTCCAACTTTATCCCTTGGTTCCCAGACCCATGTACTCTAGTTATGGAAGAAATAAAACCCTGTATGGGTTGTTGATTCCAAGCATATACTGCATCCTGTAAGATAGTGCCATAGACTATAGGTGTTGTCTCCCAGTTGGGGATATAATTGAGCCTTTAGTAGGTGATTCCACCATTCTGCCAGGGCAGCTGCTTCTGGATGATGGAGTATGTGCCAACACCAGAGAATGTCATGGTCATAAGCCAGTTGCTGCACTTCTTTTGTTGAGAAATTAGTGCCTTAGGCAGAAGAAATGTTGTGAGGGGTACTATGATGGTAAATAAGGCCTTGTCTAAGCATACGGTTGGATGCTTGCAAGCATACGGATGCTTGCAAAAGGCAAATCTATGTGCAGAATATGTTTATTCCAGTAAGGACAAATCTTTGTCCCCTCCATGATGGAAGGGGACCAATTTAATTAACCTCCCATCAGATGGCTAGCTGGTCTACTGGAGCTCATTGTTGGCTCCTGCTATTGGGAGGTTGAGCACTCAGTAATGGTGGTAGCCAGATTTGCCTTGGTGAGTCTATGCATAGCCCACTGATTGCTGCCATGGGCACTCTGGGAGAAAGCACTAGGGTAACTGGAAAAAAAAAAGACTGACTGACATCTTCAGAATGTGTTATCTTGTCCACCTGCTTATTGAGAGCCTCCTCTACAGTGGATGCTCTTTAGTGAGTATGCACATGGGATACAAATATTTCGTACCCTTTGCATATTCCAAAAGGTCATCCATATACCTATTCCCCAGTCTTCCTTTTTACCAGTTTTCTAATTCTGTTCTTTCTAATTCTCTGACCATCTGGCCAAACCATTAACCACTACTTATGAGTTAGTATAGATTTGTACCTATGGCCATCTTTTAGTCTAGAGAAAGTGGATATCCAGATGTACTGTGAAGTTCTACCAACTGGGAGGATTTTCTTTCTCCACTGTTTTTCAGGTCCACCCCTGAGTGAATATGCAACAGTCTACTTCCAGCTAATGCTGATGTATAATGGAGAATCATCTGTAAAACATACCCAAGTCTTTTTTTCCACTATCAACTGGTTGCAGAGAACTGCTCATGAGGCCGTATGTGTGTGTTGAGAGAAAGAAAAAAATGTAGCAGGAGTAGGTGGCCATAGGAATCCGAGTCATCCAATCATGCAACTTATTTGTACTTTCAAGACCTGCTACAGACCCATCTTACATACCATTTCCACTTGGTGACAGAGTGTGACTACACGTAACTGATTTTATGGTTTGGTGGATCAAATGACACAGTTCGTTTTGGGTTGGCAGCTCAGGTCGTGTAGTTCAAGGCCAGGAGTTCTACCTCCACAAAAGCCTAGGAGCAGGCTTTCAAGGGGAAAAGTCAGCAGCTGTTTCTCAGAGGGAGAAAATTAGCAGAAGAGGCTGGTTTTGTTCCAAAACACTAGTATTCTAAGTTGTGTTTCTTATATAGGGCTTGCCCCAGGATTATTACACCATCCTCTTTTGTACATGGAAGATGGACTACAACACTTTTGGAGAACACAGGGAGATTCATTGAGAATGGAGGCCACAGAGTTCTACATATTAATGAACATCTTTCCTTTCAAGTTTTCTTAGTTGAATCATATTCCTTCCTAGCCAATGTTTTTCTAGTATTGATCATAGAAATATATTGAATATATTTTAACTCACCTTCCCCCAGTAGGGATCATTATTGACTTTTTTACCTATCACAACTCCCAAAAATTTGGAAAATGTCAGATGCTTCTTTAGATGCTTTTTCATGCTTCTAAGGAGTTTGCTGGAAATATCTTTTCTTTCGTTCTTTTTTTTTTTTAATCAAGCTACTTTATTGTAAAACAAAACACAGATAGAACCTCCCTTTCAAATCAAATATATAGCTTAATAAATTACCATAAGGCAAACACATTTGTAACCACCACCCAGGTCAGGAAGTAGAAATTTGCCACCCACTCCAGAAGCCCCTTCCATGAGCCCTATCTCAGTCATGATCTCCTTCTTCCCTTCATAAGTAACCATGATCCAGGCTTTTATAGTAATCACCCAAATGTGCATCCTTAGATGATGTAGTTGAATAGTTTTTTTTAAATGAATTTACTCATTTAAAAAGATTGATGTATCTTCTTTGAATCTATAGATTCCTACTCTATCCTTTTCTTTTCCTTATAGTTTATCTGCATATGAACCCAGCCTTCTGACCTGTGGAGTTTCTCATAGTCTGGATTTTGCTGATTGCATACTCATAGTACATTTCACTGTGTTCCTCTGTCTTCTGTATTTCCTGCAATGTGGTGGCTGGATTTAGAGGTTTGGTCAGACTCAAGTATGATTCCTTTGACAACACCATGGAAGTGCACTTCCATCAGGAAGCACATAATTATCTGTCTTATCCCTCTTTTTGTAATGTTAACAACTGTTGATGCTCAATGCTTAGATTCATTTATTTATTGGGGTTGGTTAAAAGGTGATATTCTAATTTAGACTATTTTTTTTCGTTTATCAGGTGGAATACTTTTATAAAGAATTGCTTCCCCTCATCTACTTTTTGGTCACCCAGTGGTATAGTTCATATAGGAGAGACAAGATAAATATTTGATTCTTCTCCTTTATTTACCAGGTTTCAAAATAATGGATTGATTCCCTTTCATCTTCCAAAGGTGTACCATGAGTATACATGCATGACGTTGTGGACTTAAGCATATTTGATGGGTTCCATTTAATTTCAGTTATCTTTTTGAAAGCTCAAAGCCCAGTGGAAGCCTCTTAAAGTTGGCGCCTGTTTATTTTTCCTGGATGTCCTTTGTAGATATAAAACTCCATGAACTGAAAACTCAAGAACTACTTCTCTAGATAAGCCCTTTCTCCCATTTGTTTATGGCCTTAACTGACCAGGGTATCTGTTCTGAAGAGCAGAGCACACCCTCTATAGAAAGGGAATATGTGCTTTCTGTTTACAAATATTCCTGGCTTTGTATTTAGAGACCAGAGCGCTGGCTTCCTGTCGGGCCATTCTCCTCTGGAAATGAGATTGCTTTGCCAATGTTGTCCACCTTTTCCGGAAAGATTTGATATTAATAGTTTTCTGTAGAATGACTTATTTTTCCATGAGAATGTGCTCTTGTCTAGTTAAATATCTGGGATAAAATTGAAAACAGTTGAAACACTGTCTTAATTTTTTTCCCCTTGAAATTCTCAATGTAATCCAGTAAATGTCTATACATTAACTTTTGGAAAAAAATATAATTAATCTTATTAGATGTGAGATTGCCTCAGGATTCTTTGTGTGATGTAGGACTTGCACTAAAATGAGCTGTGCCTTAATGTAATTTCCCATCCTCAAAGGAAACTTATCACGTCCCTCCGCTCTTGGTAACCTGCTCTTCCTTTAGCTCAAATGCCATGTTTTCTGTTTTCATTTTCTTGAGCTTGGACAATTCTGAACATTTTAACTCTCTCATTTCTGTTTCTGTGACAGCAACTTTCTGGCAACAGGGCTCCTGTAAGAACATTTATGGTGAAAAATTGACAGAAGGAGCAACACTTGACCCAGCACACAAAACAGAACCACCCACAAGAAAGAATAAAGGTGGCTTTGAGTAGCTTATGACATCAACGTCTATGACAGTTTTCTTTTGGTGTATGTCATTCACGTTTGCAGGCCGGCTAATATGGATTTACACTTTTCGGTAAAAGATCTGTCTGATTCTCTAGACTTAAGTCTTTAGCCTGATATTCAAGGCCTGCCACAGTCTCATTACTCTCCTTCCCAAAACCCTCAGTGACCCCCTATTGCCTTTTGGACTAAGTAGGCACTTTTCACTGTGATTCCAATTTACCTCTCCTGGCTTTCCTTTGGGCACCTCTTCAGATTGGCTGTATTAGATTGCTTCCATTCCCCTGGCATACTCCATGCTTTCCTACTTTGGCCTTTGCTCACACAATTCCTTCCATTTGGAATGACCTTCCTTTCCATCTGTACCTGCAGAAATTCTATTCTTATTTTAAGACAAATTTGAAATCCCTCCTCCTCCATTAATTTCTTCCTGATTCCTCCAAAGGAATTACGTTATCCCTCCTTTGAACTCCCAAGCAATTTGTTTATGGCAGTTGTTTTGTATTATTTTGTTATATGGTTAATGATTGTTGCTGCTATTGTTTATGTATTTGTCTAATACAACTACTTGTGGGGGATAAATAGGATGACCACATATCCAAATGTTCCTGAGACAGTCCCAATTTTCCTGGGACAGTCCCAGTTCACACTGGTTTCTCCAGCACCCTGTCTGGTTTGCACCCCCTTTCGCTCTCAAAAGCATCTTGATTTGAACAATAGGTCAAGTTATTACCCTTGGAATACATAACTGGAGGACTGGGGCTGCATCACACTCATGCTTGAATCTCTGGTCTTTTATCAGGAGGGGTAGTGTAACCCACATAGGTGGGCAAAGAAGTTCACAGAAAGGAGACTGCCTTGTGCTGGGGCAGGGACAACTCTGCAGAGCCATCAAGAAATGCTAAAGAGATTAGTTTTGATTCCTCCCAGAGCTAGTCCTCCTAATGGCGCTGCCCAGAAGCTATTACTTTCCCATCAGAGTTGGGTTCCCTGAGGGTTTAATAAACAATTCTCCTAACACTAGGGCATTGTTTCCCCCTCATCAATGCAGTTAGAGCTTTAAAGAAGAATACTTGGCATTGTGTGGACTACTTAATACACATGTGAAAGGACTTTATTTATTTACTTATTATCTATTTATTTTTCATTCTTTTTTATTTTTAAAATTAACCTACAGAAAAGTTGACCAAATAGCACATAGTCATAGTCCCTTCATTTTGCTACATGCTTTCTCTCTCTCACTCGCTCCATATATATACACGTAGGTTAAGGTTTTTGTTTAAGCAACATTGATGTATAATAGTTCACATTTTTTTTCTGAACCATTTGAATATAGGTTGAGGACATCATGATACTTCACTATGCTAACTATTTCTACATGCTTCTAAGAATAGGGACATTCTTCTACATAACCACAATATCATTATTACACCCAAGACAATTAAAAGTAATTCCGCAAAATCGTCTAACATACAGTCCATACTCAAATGTCCTCAAACAGCTTTTGGATCCAGAATCCATTTGATCCATTATGTCCCTTTCATCTCTTTTAATCTTGCACAGTCTCTCTGCCTGTTTTGCTCTGTGTGTGTGTGTGTGTGTGAGCAACACATATTATTAACATGCAATGTTTGAAATTCTTCCCCCTCTTCCTCTCAACGAATTTTGCCTTTTCCCAGTCAGCCTGTCCCCCGTCCCCTCTCCTCTAAAGAAAGTGCCATCTTTGCCAGATCTGCTCCCTGCTTCTTATAATTCAGTAATAAAGAATCTGGAGATGGGTCAAAGGGCTAGAGTAAAGGAGAGGTGGGAGCAGAGGTGTGTGCTTTAAAAGTTTGTCCTCGGGCTTTGGGAAGGCCAAGGTTCCTCCCTACGCCCACCCCAACCCAGTAGCTCTCAGACGTGGGGCCTTCGAGAGGAGTGGAAGGAGCTTTGAAGACGTATTGCTGTGAGATATGTATTGGATTCTCTTTAGTATTCTTCAAGAACCAGTAAAGATTATGCTTAGTATTAGTTACTTTTGGACTATGTTTCCCTGAATGTGACAGTCCCCCAAGATGAGGCCTCATGGGAAGCCAGTATTTATTCTGATCATACACACTCCTTTCTCTTCAAAGGAGAAAGTATTAATGTCCATAGAGAGAGAAAGCTCAAGCCTGAGAATGTCCCAGAAGATTTTAGCAGATCATAGAGTTTTGTCATCCAAATTGGGACACTTCTGATTGTGAAATATTTATAGTGAATATGAATATGATAGTGAAATAATTATTCCAGGGCCATAGGCTTAAACTAGAATGGTGTCAGGCAAACCAGAACACATGGTTATCCTACTTATATGGCCTTATTGTTTGCACCACAACTTATCTTGTATAAATGGATAGAAGTTATAACTAAACATGATGGAAAAATGTATGCATGTACACTACTGAACGTGAGTATTAGACCTAATGAAACTGCTCTCCAAAAGCAGCAATTTCATTTGCTTCAATCTAATATGAGATGCCTATAATAATTTCAAAATTTTCATGTGTCTGCTGTTTATTTCTTTAAATAGTAACTTTTGAGGCTAAGAATCATTCATCTTTCATTCTATTATTCATTTTTTGTTCACTTATTCAGCAAACATTTGTTGAGCACCTACAACATGTAGGTGCTATGCTCAATGCTGGGGATAGATCAGTGGCATAGTATCCAAGAGCAATGTAATATATTTGTGCCCTTTTTCTCTATTCTAGCTAGAATTTGCCCATAAATAAATAAGCATGGTAGGTTCATGTTTATTTGATGTTGAAAAAAATCTAAAATGCAAATTGAAGTACAAATTATCTTGCTGCCATTCTTGTGGCATTCTCACAAATTAATATCTAAGGGCATATGTCCCTCTCTGTACCCTTTTTATTATGTTTTAAGGATTCATATGCCTCAGAGACATCTCATGATTTTTTCCCACAAGGAGTTTACCATCTAGTAGAAGGAGAACCGCATGGCAGTGCATTAGACACCATGGGGGCACTGATTTCAGTCTGTGCACGGTGCAGCTGAGCTGCAGGAGGGGAAGCGGTCCTTGTCATTTGCGTGGTGGGAGCGGGCAGGAAATTATTCCTAGAAGAAGTGAGGCTGGAGACACCATGCACTGGTTTAAAAACTTTTGTTGAGTGCTGGGCACTGTGCCAGTCTCTGGGGGTAAACTTTGGATCTGAACCATCTCTACTTCACAGAGGTAAGGGTCCACTGAGGGTGGTGGGCTTTGAATTAATAACCACAATAATAAACATAATAATCAATTGTGATAAGTGCAATAAGAGAAAAGAATAGTAGGCTGCAGAGTATGTAGCAGAAGGACCAAATTTCGGGGGGAAGAGTCAGGGAAGTTCTCTTTGAGGGAGTCACACCGAACCTGAGACCCCAAGAATGAGTTCAAGTTAGGCAAGTGAAGAGTAGTTGGGCAAGGGCCTCCACCATGTGGAAATGACTGCCCTGAGGAGAGAAGCAGACCCCATGAGGGCTAGTACAGCTGGAGCTGAGCAGGGGAGGAGAAGGGTAGTGCCAGGTGAAGAGAGAGGATGCAGACAGACCGTGCAGGCCTAGAACAAGGAGTTCTCATCTTGAAAGAAGCAGAATTGTTAGTTGGCCCCTTTTGGAGGTGGGATATGGAGGGGCTGGTTGGTTAAGGTATGAAGACCTGAATATCACAATCAATGGAAATTGTAAACAGTTCGACAAGTCTGGAGCCTGGGGTGTGAGGGAGGACCCCATGTTGAATTTTGAGTTTTTCCTGTAAGTAACAGGGAGCATTGACGAGTGCATATGAGCAGGGGAATGACATATCAAATGTGTATTTGAGAAAGATAAACTCAAGGATGGATGAATTAATTGAAGCTGTTGAAGGCTGGAAGATCTTGCCGGTAGACAGAGGATGAAGGCTTGATCTAAGGCACTGGCAATAGGCATGGAGAATAGCAAGCAAAGATGCTCACTAGGCACAATCTGTAGGATTTGGTTATTGATGAGAGAAGGAAGAGGAGGGGTATTAAATGATGTCCATGATCCTGGCTTGTGTGATGAGTGGAAAGGGATAGCAAGAGGAGGGGACAGTATGGGCAGTAGATGATGACTTAGATTTGTTCCTGAGAAGTGCTAAGTGTGGGAACTCCAGCCTGATGTTAAGTCACTGATTAGTTCATGTTTTCTGAAGTTGACGGAATTCTCTCTGAATATTTTTGATATATTCACATGGTATTTATTGAGAGAGTTGGAAGCAAACTACTTATAAAGGAGTACTTGCATTTTCCAACTGACAGATTGCTTGATTCTGAATTACTCATGACAGACTTATTTTTTTGTATTTGAGAGACATTTGACTTTGTCGCAGTTCTGAAAATATGTTATTTCTGGTATGTTTAGATGGTGGGTTGTCGAAAGCAGTTAAATATTACAACTAGGCTTGCCTCGTTTTGTTTTCTTGCCCTGTTTCCCATTAAATACATAGGTATAACATCTGGCTCTCTTCTTTTAAGAACTCCAGAAAAAGACCGGCAAGGATTAGACTGAGCACTTGACAAATCATCCAGTTGTAATATTTTCACCTAGAGCTGAGTTCGAAGCTGACTGAAATGGCCACGTCAGCAGCAGCACTGTGCAATGTTACAGAGGAGCCACTTAGGAGAATTCCTAATATGGCCGGGGCATTCTTGAGATGCGTGGAATAGCCCGTTTGTATGGTCTCATCCAAGACGGGAATGCAGCTATAATGTGTCAGGGCACCAGGATGACAGGATCCGCAAAGCACTTCTTTTCTGTTATTTGTCAGACTACGGCCCTGTTAGCTGATAATGGCAGTTCTTCCTGCTTTGCTTCATTTTTCAGTGGCGAATCCTTGGACTCTGAACTGGAAAGTCCCTTTCCCAGCTTGAAAATTGTATATTCTTAGAGTTGGAAAGGACCTCAATAATTACCTTAATCCAAACCCCTGGCATTTTTGCAGATGAGAAGAATGAGACACAGAGAGGTTAAGCAATTTGGCCACAGTCACCCAGCTAATTACTAAACTCTCCAGTCCAGCTAGACTCTTACTTCAGAATGGGAGGATGGCAGCCTCCCTCCTCCTTTCAGTTGGTTATTTGCCAGAAGTTAGTCTTCCTTCACTTTATAAAGCGTCTTCGAAATAATCTAATTCTTTTGAAAGAAGAAAAGACATGTTTTACTCAAAAAATTTATTTTTGTTTTTTTCCAAATGGGTTTTTGTTCTAACCCAGTGTGACTCCCGTCTATTCTGAGAGAGCTTTCACAGCACAGTGTGACATCCCTCTAATGGCCGGTGCTGCCCAGTTGGACGTCTGTGTGACAGTTACAGCAAAACCATGCCCTTTGGAGCATGGCATTCGCTCTAAATTCAGGAAAGGACAGATGCTAGAAAGCGGTCAGCACCATTGCCTGGGTCTTTAGGGCGAGTGATACTAGGAACTTCCCTAGAAGCAACCATTTATTCAAATGAAAGTTGTGAAAGGATCCTTGATTCTTGACATTAAAAATCTCACGCCTCTGTCCTAGGACTGAGCACCCCTGTGTCTCCCGAGACTTTGCTGCCACTGGAGGGTGGGCGTGCAGTGGGCGAAGTGGCGCTGGGAGCGGGCCCGTCCAGGGAGAGAATGGGAGGTGTGGAGATGAGTCGTGAGTGGGAAGACGAAAGGAGCTCGAGGGGCACTGACCACTTACTGTCTCCTCTCGGCGGGGAGCGGATTCGGGGATCCTCCTCTCAGAAACCACAGTGTCCACTCAGTCCTCGCCTTCTCTCCAGACTGTCCCCAGCACAAAATAACCTTTCTGGTCCGGGTGTGGAGTTGGGGCAGGAGCAGATGGAAAGCACTGCCCTGGCTCGTCATGTTATCTGTGCTCTGAGACTCTAAGTGCTTGGGTTTAGAAAGCCGAAAGCCTTTTCTCTGCTCTGTTGGATCATCTCTTCTGTGAGGCAGTGGACGCTACAGGAGCCTCCTTCCAGAAAAGAGGAGGGTCTCAGGGGTTAAGACAAGGAGGGAGAAACATCAATTACTAGCCCAAGAAAAGAATCCCACTACATTTGTGAGAGCTCAGTTAAAGAAAAACAGGGACTGTTTAGTGTGCTGTTCTCAGCCTGAGCTGTTTGCAAGAGCAGCAAATGAGACCTGTCTGAGCTAAGCACATAAAATGATGAGAAACTGCATCCTGGTGGATTTTTTTTTCAAATCTTTGGAGTAAGTAGAATTTTTTCTTGATACGGCAAAGCTTAATTCTGTACCAAAATGGTCATAGAATATTGGAGCTCTCTGGGAACTCAGAGATGATCTGTGCTGGATATTCTGTCCTTCCAGATCCACTCTCCCTCCTTCTCCGTGCTATTCTGGGTCCTGGGAAGCTGGTTTCCATGGATCACATTAATCGACTTATCTGCCCTTTGCCTTCTCCTGGATTTGACCAATGGGAGGAACCGATTTCACCATCCCTTGGTGGTTTCCTTAACACTGTCCACACCTTGTAAATAATCTTTGTTAAAACTCCCATTTGAGTGTGTAGTCTCTTTCCTGCTGAGACCCTGAATATGACCATTTTACAGATGAGGAAACCGAGGCAAAGAGCAGCCCACTGGCTTCTCCAGTGGTGTCCCTTCCCTCCTCCTTTTCCCAGCCATGGATGAACATGCTCAGACAGAGACCCTGAGGCCCGAGAATGCTGGCCTAGGGATGAGGACACCTCTGGCACTATAGTCTGCTCTGCTTTGATGTGATGGCACATTTCTAAGAAACTTCCTTTTATTTAAAAATGTTGTCTTAAAATTGGTATTTTATGTGGTATACATACAATGGAATATTATTCAGCCTTAAAAAAGGAGGAACTCCTGTCATAAGCAACAAAATCGATGAACCTTGAGGACATTGTGCTAAGTGAAATAAGCCAGTACTCCATGATCTCATTTTTATGAAGTATGTAAAGTAGTCAAACTCATAGAAGCAGAAAGTAGAGTGGTGTTTGCCAGAGGCTGGTGGGAGGAAAGGGGAGTTGCTGTTCAATTGATGTGAAGTTTCATTTATGCAAGATGGATAAGTTCTAGAAATCTGCTGTACCACATTGTACCAAAGTTAAAAACATTGTATTATACAGCTAAAAATTTATTAAGTGGGTAGATCTCATGTTATGTTTTTGGTTTTTTTAGCCACACACACACAAAAGAATAAGAGGCAAAAAAAAAAAAAAAAAAGGTATTTTAATAGGTTAAAAAGTAGTTAGAGAGAGGAGACTCCTCTGGGAGGACACTGTCCGTGGGGGCATGCCTGGGCTAGCCGAAAGTCAGGAAATGCCTTCTTCCTCTGGGGAGGAAGCACCTGGTGCCAGGGCTTGGCTAGAGGAGTGTGGGCTAAATTTATCCCCCACCTTCCCCTCAGTCCAGTCTTGTGCACCCGTCTCCCCACTCCAACATGTGAGAAGTCAGAATTTCCAGTCATGCCTTTGACTGTGTGAGTGAATGAGTGTGTATGTGTGTGAGAAAGAGAGGCAGAGGCAGAGGAAGAGAGAGAATGGATTTGCATTCTTCCTTTTATTGACTTTCCTGAGTTCTCTGAAGAGTCTTTTTTGACTTCGCATATTTCATTGGTTCTAAGACATGTTTTATTTTTCTCACATTTTAGTACTTTGATACCAGGATGTGTCGTACAACCGAAAGCATCTTTTATTGTGATGGGTCACGTGGTGGTTGTGCTGTAGTTGTATCGCCTGTGCATGTGTGAACTTGGTAGTTCTGGTTGCCTGACAAGACAACTGAAACCCGTATTGTTTCAATCAGCGATCCATTTGATGACCATCTGAGAAAAGACCATGAGTCCTAGGCATAGACTGAAGTCTTCTGCTGGCATCTGTTAGTAACATTTTCTTAATAACACTTGTGGAAAAGTATCAGAAGCTTAGAAGAAAATCCCAAATATAATACTTGAGCACTCTTTTAAGAGCATCACTAACGTTCTTGGTGACATAGAGGACAATATTGTGTGGAAAAACCAGTCATTGGACCTTGTGTCAAAAGTGATTCAGAGTAGTGGGTTCTGAATGTGAATGCCTAAACCAAATTGTATTAGAATACTACCTGATTTATTTCATTTAAATTTTCATATTTTCCTTTTTTGAGGATATTATAAAACCCGTGCCTGAATAAGTCTAATAGAGCTCTTCAATAAGTATGAAATAAAAATTCTAAATCTTAGTGTTGTATCGCAGTTTAATTTGTAGCCATTTTTTCTTTCTTATATAAAACAGCATTGTCTCTTACAATCAGTGAATCTTAACGATCAATGATACATTGTAGTGAAGTAGGAAGTCTATTATCAGTAGGAATCAAAAGATGAGTTGGAAAGCTAAGGACTGAGGAATGAGTTTAATAATTCTTTTACTCTACAATTATTTGTTAAGTTTCTACTGTGAGACCAGTGCTGGGCTAGGCATGAGGATACAGTGTGCACACAATAGACGTGATCCCTGGGCTCACAAGGAAGACAAGAGATATTGAATAAGTGGTCACATGTATATTACAGAGGAAGACATGCAGTCTTCTTTGGAAGTGTAAATAGGGGAGCTTAAGAAGGTCAGGGGGAGCAGATGGCCTGACTGAGGAAGTGATATTTAAGTGAAGAATGGAAGGACAAGGAGGAGTTATCTGGGGGAGGTGAGTGGGGAAAGGGGAAGGTAGTCCTCGTAGAGGGAGCAGTGGGAGTTGAAAGCTGGGAGGTGGCAAGGAGTGAGGAGCTGAAGGAAGTCCAGTGCAGCTGGAGCACAGAGTGGAGCAGGGATAAGAGATAAGGCTAGAGAAGTAGGCAGGCATCCAGACGATGAAGGGTCTTATAAGTCATGGCAAGGAGGTTGGCCTTTCTCCCAAGGGTAAGAGGAAGTTGTGGAAGTGATTTCAGGAGGGGTGTAATGTGTCATGCTCATATTTTAGAATTATCACTCTGGCTGCTGTGCAAAAACAGAGTGTTGTAAGTCAAAGGCGGATGAAAGGAGCATAGTAGTAGTCATCCTCACTTGCTTAGAGGGACGCAAGCCAGAATGGGCAGAAGATATCAAATGATGCAAGGGAATCCTGAAGCAACCAGTGGTCCCCATCACTGATTGCATTCCTCAGATATTATATCCTTAGTTCTTGATAACCTAGGACAATAACTTTCTTTATTTTTGACAGAGTGACTTCTTCTGACTTGAGCTGGCAGTGTGCTTTGAGAGATCTACCACAGGTAAACAGAGAACAAGTTTTCCTCAGATTTATAAACCATGTTTTTCTCCCAAGACTCCCTGACCTAAATCCAACATCTTATTTAATCCTTGCGATAGCCCTATGAGTTAGGTGCTATTTTATTTCCCTCTTATACATTAGGAAATTTAGACGCAGAGAGGTTAGACAACTTGATCGACATGCACAAAGATGTTCATCACAGCATAAATTATAATAGCCAAATTAAACAAAACAAAGAGGAGAGAATCTAAATATCCAAGAGTAGACAAATTGTATCAAATCAATTATGGTACATCATTTGATGGAGGGGCTTAGATAATGGTCTATGTCAGATTAAGAAGTTTCTCTTCTATTCCTAGTTTCTAAAAGGCAATCAGTTCACCGGGATGTTGGATTTTAATGAATGCTTTTCTAATCTACTGAGATGATAAAATGATTTTTATCTGTTCGTGGTGATTTGTATTAATTGATTTTCTAATGATAAGCTACCTTGCATTGCTGAGATAAAACCAACTTGGTCATGATGCATTATCCTTTCTGTACTTAGCTAAATTTAGTTTGCTAAGTTTTAGCCTTAGGCTGGATCAAATTTTCCTTTGTACAGAGGGCAACTAGACTTTTGGTGGTGAACACCATGTAGTCTATATAGAAATCAAAATATAATGATGTACACCTGAAATTTATATAATGTTATAAACCAATGTTACCTCAATAAAAAATAAAAAAATTTTCCTGTCAGGTATTTTCCTTGTCAGGAATGGTTTTCAAAATATTGAAATTACTTGTACTTGAATGTGTAGTGGAATACATGGTGTTTTCTTTGAGGGAAGAATTTTTACCTACTGATTTAATTTCTGATTTATTTAGGTTTTCTGTTTCTTCGTGAGTTGATTTTGGTAAGTTTTATTTTTGGTTTTATATACATATCTCTGTTGGATATATATGCAGGGGGGAAATTTCTGGGTCATGGGCTAGGTATATGTTCAGTTTTAGTAGGTACTATCAAACAGTTTTCCAAAATGGTTGAATTATTTTAAAAATTTACGTGCCAACCAGGAGTGTATGAGAGTTCTGATTTCTCCATATCCTTTCCAATACAAGGCATTTTCTGTTTTGTTTGTTTGATTTTTTAATTTAAGCTCTACTGGTGAGTGTGTAGTAGTATCATATTGTATTTTTAATTTGTATTTCCCCATAGACTAATGAAGTTAGGCACCTTTTTATATGTTAATTGACCATTTAGCCATCTTGTTTTATGAAAAGCCCTTTAAAGTATTAAAAAAAAAAGTGAAGTGCTTATTCAAGTCTTTTGAAAAAACATTGGGTTGTCTTATTGAATTGTCTCTTACTGAATTGTAGACATTTTTAATAATATGTATTCTGGATTTGAGGCCTTGGTAGGGCATATCTGTTATAAATATCCTCTCTTTTTCTGTGGTTTACCTTTTCATTCTTTTTTTATGAACAGAAATTCCTTTAAAATAGTGTAACTTATCTGTTTTTTCCTTTGTGGTTAGCACTATTGTGTCCTATTTAAGAAACCTGGGCCCCATTCCAAGATCACAAAGATGTTTTTTATTTTCTTCTGAAAGCTATATTATTTTACTTTTACATTTTGATCCACAATGCATCCGGAATTGGTTTTATTGTGTATGATATGAGCTAGAGGGTCAAGATTATTTTCTTCCATGTGGACATGCACTTGACCAAGCACCATCCTTTTGCCATAGCACTATTTATCTATTTATTTTGGTTAGGCTTATTGAGGTATAATTAACGCACAGTAAAATTCATTTTCTTGAAATGTATGATTTGATAAGTTTCATGTATACAGTCATATAACCACCATTTGATTTGATTTCACTTGATTGTGGAATCAAGACGCAGACATATCCAGCACCTGAAAGAGTGCTCCTTAGTAGTAAACCTACGTCCTGCCCTGGACAACCACTGATCTGATTTCTGTCCCTAGACTTTTTCTTTTTTCAGAATATATAAATAGAGTCATATTTTATAGAGCCTTTTGTTGCAGACTTCTTTCACTTAGCATAAAGTTTCTGAGATTCTTCCATGTTGTTGCCTATACCAATAGTTTGTTCTTTTTTATTGCTGAGTAGAATCCCATTGTGTGGATGTACCACAATTTGTTTATCCATTCACCGACTGATGAACATTTCGGTTATTTACAGTTTTGGGCTATTATGAATGAAGCTACTGTAATGGTCTATTAATAGGTCTTTGTATGGATATATGTTTTCATTTCTCTTGGGTAAATTACTAGGAGTAGGAACATTGGGTCATATGGTAAGTGTAGCAAGTATGTGTTTAACATTAAAAAAAAAATCCCTCCAGCTGTTTCTAAAGTGACTGTGCCATTTTACATTAGTCAGCAATATGTGAAATTGCTCCACAGCCTCTCCAGCACTTGGTACTATCAGTCTCTATAATTTTAGCAATTTGAGTTGGTGTATAGTGTTATCTCATTGATGCTTTAATTCTCATTTCTCAGTGATTAATGATGTTCGACATCTTTTCATGTGCTTCTTTGCCACCTGCATATCTTCTTTAGTGAGGTGTCTGTTCAAATTGTTCACCCATTTTTTAAATTATCTATCTTTCTATTGTTGAGCTATACTGGAATATATTCTGGATACAAGCCCTTTATCAAATGTGTGCTTTGCAAATACCTTTTCCTGATCTGTAGCTTGTTTTTTCATTGTCTTAAAAATGTCATTCAGGGGACAGCCTGGTAACGCAGTGGTTAGGTTCACACATTCCACTTCAGTGGTCCCGGGTGCGCAGTTTGGATCCTGGGCATGGACCTACTCACCACTCATCAAGCTATGCTGAGACAGCGTCCTACATAGAAAACTAGAAGAACCTACAAGTAGTATATACAACTATGTACTGGGGCTTTGGGGATAAAAAAGGAAAAAAAGAGGAAGATTGGCAACAAATGTTAGCTCAGGGCCAATCTTCCTTGAAAAAAAAAAGTCATTCAAAGTACAGAAATTTTTAATTTTCATGAAGTTCAATTTATCAATCTTTTTTTTCTTTTATGGATAGCAGTTTTGTGTCCTAAGAAATTCTTGCTAAAATGAAGACTACAAAGATGTTCTTATTTTTTTTCTAGAAATTTTATAGTTTTTACATTTAATTATATGACACATTATGAGATAATTTTTGTGTCTGGTGTGAGGTAAGGATCAAGGTTCAGTTTTTTATATGGATGTCCAAATGTTCCAGCACCACATGTTGAAAAAGCTATCCCGTTTGCCTTTTAACTACCTTGGCACCTTTCTCTCTCTCTCCTCCTGATGCTCTAATTACATGCATATTAGATGGTTTGATATTGTCTACAGCTCTTGGATACTTTTTTTTTTTGCTGAGGAAGATTAGCCCTGAGCTAACATCTGTGCCCATCTTCCTCTATTTTGTATGTGGGACGTTGCCACAGCATGGCTTGAACACAGCATAGCGAACCCCCGGGCCACTGCAGTGGAGCACGTGAACTTAACC
The DNA here is from genome assembly GCA_031878705.1 of Tapirus indicus. Lineage (NCBI taxonomy): Eukaryota > Metazoa > Chordata > Mammalia > Perissodactyla > Tapiridae > Tapirus > Tapirus indicus. The sequence continues at coordinate 35,991,236 of CM062935.1, forward strand.
ACTATGCTTCCGGGCTGGCCCCTGCTCTTGGATACTTTAAAAAAATTTTTTTCCTTTCTCTTTGGATATTTCTATTGACTTATCTTTAAGTTTACTGTTTCTTCTCTTTAACTGTGTCCTGTCTCCTCATCAGCCTGCCAAAGGAATTCTTCATTTCCGATATTACATTTTTATTTCTAGATTTCTATTTAATTCTTTCCTATAGTTTCCATGTCTCTACTGAAATTCTCCACCTTTTCCTCAATTTTATCCTTCATTTCCACAAGAGCCATATACATATTAATCATAGCTATTTTAAAGTCTCAGTCTGATTGTTCCAATATCTGGGTCATCTGTTTAGTTCTGTTGGTTGCTTTATCTTGACAATGGGTTGTTTTTCCTTGGTTTTTTGAATATCTCCTAGTTTTGATTGGATGTTGGGCATTGTTGGTAGAAGAGCAATTGATAATAAAGTAATATTGCTATCCAGAAATGGGCACACTTCTTTTGCAAGGCTGTTGATGTGAGGGGGATTGAGTCAATCTTGTTAGCAGTTAACAAGATTAGTAGTTAGTAGGGATTTTGGGTGGGGATGGGCTCCTGATTGCTATGGTTAATTTCAGTCCACCGGACTCCAAAGTTTCCAGTGGTGGACTGTAATTACCTTACTGTGGCCTGGTGTGCCAGAGGGTTTTTCTCACTGTCCAGACTCCATCCTCAGCTTTCAGCAGACCTCTTCCACTTGTTCCACCGTGGGGATCTCTCTCCATCTTTGTGCCCCTCTGCTAGCAGTGGACTGCTCTTGCTCATTGCTAACTACAAAGCTGTGGCCATGGTGGTGGGGTTCTCAGTTCTCCTGGTCCAGCCTCAGTCTTCAGCAGGCCTGTGTGTCTAGGCCTTGGGACCAGGGCTTAGTCCATGTTCCTGCTCCTCTTCATGGCAGCGAATCTCTGCCTTGTATCTGTGGGTGGGAGAGAGTTTCCTTCACCTCCCTGAGTGTAACAGACCTCTTCTTTGTGTCAGTGCAGGATCCTGGGCCCGAGAGTTTCCTGTCCTTCCATCAAGGCAGATGGCCTTTGCTTCTACCCTTCCCAAGAATCAGTGGATCTTTGCTTGCCCTGGGGAGTGGAAAGGTTTTCTCCACCTCTCCCAAGGTTTAAAGCTTTTGCTTAATGTGAAACAAAGTTCTGGGAAGTGGATGGGGTTTCTTGCCTGTGCCCCACTAAAGGGAGCACTCTTTAGTCTCTGACCCTGCCCTATTCCTTCTCACGAGTACCTATTGGAGACGCATGGAAAAGAGCCTGAGGGAGGCTCCCAGGGATTCTATACCATCATGCTAGCCCATTAAGAATTCATTAAAATTTTAGCTGTTTTCTTACTTGCTTTTATGATGGCCACCTCTTCCTACTGTGCTCTGTCAAAGGTGACAGTTTGTGTGTCCCCAGAGGACCATGTTATTGTCTAAATTAGTTCACCTTGTTTTCTTGTAACCTTAGCTCTCTGATGGGCTCAATACAACTTATGATTTTGTTGCCTTTTCTCACTGTTAGGATGGAAGTGATATCCTCTGTGGCTTTCTGTGTCCTCATGGATGCAGAACTGTGTTGCAGCTCTTTAAGAGCCACTGGTATTAGAGGAAAATTTTAGTCGTAAATAAAAATGTTGGTCAGAAATGGATGAAAGCTGAATCAAAAGAAGGCTGTAAAACCACAATCCAAAACTTAACAGGAGCACTGAGAGGATTTAAACTTTCTTCTTCTCTTGAGTTGGCTGTACTTGGCATTCTTCTTTTTTCCTTCTCAGGAAATACCTGTCTGCGGTGGCAGGAATAGCACAATAGAATAGCGTGGTTCTGAGGTCTAGGGTAAGAGAAAGAGGAAGATCGCTCTCCCTGCCAAAATTGCCTACATGAAAAGGTGATGAGAAAGGGAGACAAAGGAAAAGAAGACGAGAAAAAGACAGTATAACAGCCCTCCGGAGGTTTACAGCTTCTCAGAAATGGGGAGTTAAATGAAAGATCCTAAAGAACTCCAGATGTCCATGGGGCCAAGGAGTGCGTCATCATAATTCCAGACAGATTGGGATGATTCCCCAGCCATGTTGGGAACAGTCACCTCAACTTTCAGCTTGGATATATTTAACCTTCTACATCCTTGCTACTCCAAGGGTGGTCCAGGGACCGGCAGCATCAGCCTTACCTGAAAGCTTGTTAGAAGCAGAATCTCAGGTCCCACTGTCAGACCTGGTGAATCAGAATCTGCGTTTTAAAAGATTCCCAGGGATTCTCATGCATTGGAATCTTTGAGAAACGATGTTTTACATAATCACTGTTTCTTTTCTTTCTTTCTTTTTTTGGCCAACTGTGCTTTTAATAATGAGATTAAAATCCTTCCAAGTCAAAATATTGTGAAGATAATCCTACCTTAAGAATAAACCAGGATAGAGTGCACAAAATTAAGGCATTAAAATGCGTTTTCTAGTTAAATTATTGAATTTAATTGAACAATTATCATTGATATGCATATTTAAAGCTTCTTATTTTCAAATTCTGTGAACTTTGTGTTCCTACCTCTCAAAAACCTTGACTCTTTCTTGTAGCAGGGATTTTCCTGTTGCTTCCTCTTATAAAGGGATTTCTTAGACCTATGAGTCTGCCTCCTGTGGGTACTTCTGTCTTCCTCTCCACCTTGGTTTCAGCTCAAGCAACAGGTTCCTGCATGAAGCTTCTATTGAGGCTTCAAAACCTGGCCCAAAAGATTCTAGCAAGGACCCATCCTTCTGTCAAGTTTCCTGCCAGGAGCCCTCAGCTTTTTAATCTTCCCAACTTTGAGAATCTTGTGATGCGATGATGGGACTCTGCTGTCAGAATTCTAGTTTTCTCTATTTTTTTCTGAATTTTCTATAAAGGTTAATTTACATTTATCCCAGTTCTTAAGTTGTCCTCTTCCCTTTGATACCATAAAAAATGCTGGCCAGGATTGATGGATTATTGTGACTGCTTTTCTTTTACTTTTGTATCCAGGTATTTTGAAGCCTGCTTCCCTCCCTGTCCCTTAGTGAGAGACATGAAGTCAAAGAGTTCAGACAATATCATTAAATTATTTTAACATATCTTGTTCAACTTGGGAGCATCATGTGAGTGTTCTGGGCAGGTAGACAGAGAAGGGCACAAGGTCATGCCTCCCAGCTGAGTCAGCCCAGATAAAGAGTTGTCCTGGTTGCCCAGGGCCAATGAATTCTGCTTTAATCTCATTGGTCACCCTTAGCTGCAAGGGAGGCTGGGAAATGTGTCTTTGAATTGGGCATATTGCTGCTGCAAAAGAAACCAGGGCTGGGTTTGCTATGGGTAGAGAACTAAATGCAGACATCAGACAGACAGGGAGCTCAGTATCAGCTTTATTCCCAGAGACACTGGACTGAAGAATGAGCTTAAATGATGGACAGGATCAGCTAGAATCAGGCCTCTTATTACTTTTATTGATGAAATCTTCTTTCATGGAAAAGAAAAATACACGCTGCTGAGGCCAGAAATAGAGAGAAGGGAGGGTGCCCTGACCTCCCTGTCCTTTCTCTCACTCAGTCACTCCCTTGAGGAGTGGTGGGATGGAGTGAAGGGTAGAAGTCACCTTCTGATAGTTTTAAGAAGACAAACAGTTTTGTCTTGTGTGCCCAGGCAGGGATGCTGGAAGCAGAGAAGGATGCTTCTCCTAAAAATTGTTATATACATATGTGCGTCACATGCGCACACACACATCTTATTAAATATTATGGCGTGTTGGGACAGTTGTCTTACATTTGCTTCTTTATGTATTTTTCTCAACTCCTGCCATTAATGACTTTATAGTATAGATTGTAATCTGCTATGGGAGTTGAGAAAAGGGAGAATTCACATGTGTTGAAGTGGTGAAGCCCTCACAAAAGAGATGGAGATGAACTGCTTATAGATTTTTAAAAAGTGAGTAGAATTGTTCCAGGTAGAGAAGGAGAAGGGTGACTCAGGCTGAGTAAACAGCCCGGGCTGCAGCCAGTGGACTTCCGGCTGCTCCAGAAGCTCGCTGCAGGATTCTTCAAAGGGTCCCCGCATTGCCACACAGAAACAAACAAGCCGCTCCTACTGCCCTCACTGAGGGGTTGATGCAGACCCACTGGTGTGCAGCAAGCTCTGGGCCCTCTTTGCCTCCCGCTGTCATGCTGATTTGAACACCCTTGACAACCAGCCCTGCTCCCTACACCAGGCTCCGTTCAGGACTGTGAGTTGACAGCTAATTGTCGCTGCTGATTGTTTTGCTGGCATGAGGGAAGAGCATTCTCCATTCGCAGTGTGGGCTCAGAGTACCCAAGACTCCACCAGGGTCCTTGTTCAGGCAGCAATGTCCCACACACATTTTGGCCTCACAGTGGCCATTGACCTGATAGGATGCTGACTTTCTTCTCTCTGAAATGAGATATTTCAGGATTCCTTTGATATTTACTTTTCTGGCTGACATGGAGAAACCCTTTCGTTTTTCCCTGGGAGAAACACAGATACGACCTGAGGATGGCTCCTATTTGGTGAAGCTTTTGAGGTGGTTTGCCACGCAGTATAGTGAGATCTCACTACATTGCTTTTGTGTGTGTGTGAGGAAGACTAACCCTGAGCTAACACCCGTTGCCAATCCTCCTCTTTTTGCTGAGGAAGACTGGCCCTGGACTAACATCCGTGCCCATCTTCCTCCACTTTATATGGGACGCCGCCACGGCATGGCTGACAAGCGGTGCGTCTGTCCACACCTGGGTTCTGAACCTGCGAAACCCCGGGCCGCCGAAGCAGAGCGCACGAACTTAACCGCTGTGCCACCGGACCGGCCCCTACATTGCTTTAATTAACTAGAAGAATGATCTAAGTTATAAAATATTCCGAATTATAAAATAAATCTGAAGAGCTTTACAACCCTAAAGTCCACAGAGTAACTTTTACTAGCTGTTTTTTTAAGTAGCAGTCCCTTCTAAGTCTACTTTATTGAATGCTTTATTTCGGAATAGCTGTGTTTATTTGCATGTAAACTGTGTGTGAAACTTTTAAACATCACTTTATTTGTCCAGTGAGTATGGACCCTTCGTTTCTAATTTTTTGTTTTTGGTGTGAACTCATTGCAACAAGGATCTGTTGAGCCTGCTGAGGTGCCCCCGTCTTAACAAAGCAGCAAGAGATGCAGTTCCTGCCCTCGAGGAACTTACATTCTAATTGGGAAATCAATGTTCTCCAGTGGGCCTTTCTTTATGGCTACCTCGAAGGCCTCTATGTGGTCACATGGTTTTTCTCCTGGAGTGTTCAGTATTGGAGCAGAAAACACAGAATACGGGATTTTTCCAGGGTTGGAAAGACAAGAGGACAAAGATATTGAAGGTTCTATGGAGAGACTATAAGTATCTCAGATTGGGCACAGAAGGAAGGGAGGCCAAGGTGTGTGTGTTGGGGTGGGGTATCATGAAGATGGGGAAAGTGGTTAATGGACATGGTGGGCAAGTGGAAGCCAAAGACAGGAGGACTCCATGAGGTCAACAAAGAAATGGAGAGGGGTAAGAGGCAAGAGAGAGAGAACAAAATGCTGCCTGTTTCCTGTGGATCTATCTTGTCTCCTCAATCAGAGGGTAAAAGAGGGCAAGGCATGACATTTGTTTTGTGTCCCCTTCAGCTCCTGGTTCAGTGTGATGCTCATAGCATGTGCTTCCTAAATATTGTCTGAAGAAATTCAGCTCATTCCTGGGCTTTGTGAAGGTCATTTGGGGTCAATGATCAAATTTATTTCACATATGTGCTCATTGGTTCATGTAACTGGTGAGCTCAAAAGTGTTTCATCACCTGATGGTGTATGAACATGCCCACATACACAACGGTGAAGAGGAAGGCTCCATCATCTGATAGTCATTCATTCCTTTCAGGTAAAGGAAAATTATTATCCCTAGGGAGACAGTCTGGGGTGACCTCAGAGAGTCCCACATGCTGGATGTGGTTTTGCCTTACCAGTAAAGCCCCAAATGCTGTTCCTTTCTATAGGCCAAGCGTTCTCCTTTCACTCTTCATGATTTTTCAGGCTAAGAGCATTTGAAGGCCCAAATGAGCAACTTAAACTTCTTTCTGATCCTATTACTGTTCCCCTGGTCAATATCCAACTTTTTCTCATGGTTATATTTAGCTGAAGTGATCTTCATGGAAGTCTCCCACAATTGAAGTCACAGCAAAAACTAGAGAGTAAAATTTTAATTTTGGAATAGAAGGTAAACTTTATGATATCATTCCTATATGTTCTTGCGTATTTTATCATCAACTTGCTGCTCCCTGGGCACCACACCTACTGTGAGTTCTTTATGATGGTGTCCGATATTCACTTGGTTACCCAAATGCCCAGCACGAGGACACAGTGGAGGTTTACAAGTGTATGTGCACCTGACATGGGTGTGTCGTACGTCCGATTCAAACATATCAGCAGTGTCTCTAATGCATATTTTCTTAGGTAGCATTTTAAAGTGCTTAAGCTGTACCCCAGACACCACAGACTTGACCAGAATCGTGCAGTTACCATGGCATCCAAAGAAAGCCCTTAGAAGCTCATCAACTTCTTCAGAGAGAAAGATGGTAAACTGCTCTGATAGAACATTTTCTACCTTAGAAGCTGAGAAGAGACGCTATATTTATCTGAAACAGCAAACCTGATTTTCGAAACTTCTCTCCAGCATAATCTTCTGTAAGATACTTGCTGAAAGCTGCTCCCAGGTTTACACGCTCCAGCACTGACTTGTAGCAGCTTTTCTTTCATCTCTGATCTGGAAACTTCTTTTTGAATAAAATAGAAATGTGAATGGTTCTGGCTACGAAATCTCTTTCAATTTCAGAGAAGAGTTGAAGTAACTAAGCCCTCCTGTTTATTCAGGAAGAGTGAAGCAAAAATGGGTGTACCGTGAATAAAATGGCAGGCCTGCTTTCTTCACAGGTGACTTCTCCCCTCCGACACAGTTCTTTGATGTTAGTCTAATTCTCATTAGTTGCTAACTCCAAAGCAATGGAGCTCAGATCTTTGAAAGTGTTGCTTTTTGTAAAATCTTATTTTCTGAAATTTCTGCTTAATGGAAAGGCCACTGAACCACTAACGATTTACTTTAGAGTTAGTAGGCAGGGACTGTTTAAGTCTTTAATTTCTATTGCTTGACATTTGTATAACACTTTGCAGTATTCAAAGCACTTTTACATTTTACATCCATTGTTATTTGAGCTATGTATCAACCCCTATAAGGCGGAGAGACAGATTTTTTTTTATTCCTGTATTTTTGAATGAAGGGATTGAAAGAAAGATTATGCCTCCTTTAAAGTCAACTCTTACCAGGAGGTAGAGGGAACTGGAACCTTCTCTTCCTGTTCCTAATTCAGATTCGAGTTGCCCTTTTATGATGCGCAAAGTGTGAGGATGGTAAGGGAGAACCAATTGCTTGCTTGGTATTATCTGCTTAATTGTCTGTCTCCCTGATTTGACTTGAAGCTCTCCGAAGGTGGAGATTATTTTATTCATTGTTTGATCGCAGTGCCTAGAATAGTGCCTGGTGCATAGTAGGTGCTCAGTTAACATTTTTGTTAATAAACGAGTAGTAATAATACCAACATTTTCACCTCTAGCTGTTCTCTTCTTACACAGTCCAATGGCATAGGAAATGTTCAATATGAGAGTTATATCTAAAATAAATAGCAAAGATATGGGCATAATGGGGAAGTGCTGGGTGAAGAACACTGAACTGAGCTATAGAAAAACACAGAAGAAACTGGAAATATAGCTCCTGCCTTCAGGGAGCTTAAAGTTGACTTAGAGAAACAGAACACCCACTATGATGATGATGAGGAGGAAAATCACTCTCCAACAGCCTGTTTGGTTGGCCCTACCCTTTGGGGAACTCAAGGCCAAGGTCGGGGGAAATAAAAAGGATATGCACTGTGACAACCTTTGATCTCAGAGGGAGGAGGAAGTGGAATAACTCTCCTGTCACTTTCTTTGTTTGATTCTATAATTACCTGTACTTTTTCAAGTGTTTTTATGCAAGAAACTAAATACAGCGACTGGTCGAGGGATGAATCATTCTCATTAACTGGAATAGAAGGGGAACTTTGACAAAGCTTCAACTGACTCTTTTCTTTAAATAGTCAAGTAATTATGCTGTAACTTAGCATCAGTAAACAATTGTTTCCATCCTTATCTCAACCAGAGCTAATGGTTTCCAAGTCCTTTGGGGGCGATGCTTTTCAAGGTTTAGTCCTCAAAACACCTGCTTAAGTATCCACTGCTGAAATTCTGATTCAGGGGGTCTGGTGCAGGGTCTGGGAATCTGCTTTTTTTTAAAAAAAGGCATTTTATTTTGGAATAATTTTATATTTACAGAAAAGTTGCAAAGATGGTACAGAAAATTCCCGTATTTCCTTCACCTAGCTTCCCTTAATGTTAACTTCTTACATAACCAGAATATATTTGTCAAAATTAATAAATTAATGTGCAATCATACTAAGCTACAGACTTTATTCCACTTTCACCAGTTTTTGCACTAACGTCCTTATTTCTGTTCAATCCAGGATATCGTGTTACATCTAGTCGTCATGTCTCCTTCGTCTCCTGGAATCTGTGATAGTTTCTTAGTCTTTCCTCGAATCTGCATTTTTAATGAGCTCCTCAGGTGGTTCTCAGACACTAGAATTCAACACTCATTGCTCTTCCAAAGCCAGGACAGACCCTGGGCACACCTGACAGATGCTGAGAGGCAAGTGCATGGGGACCTCTGCTTACCTGAGCAGTACCTCGTGCTTTTCATCCCCAGTCGTGCTCCTATCAGTCAGGGATCCAGTGGGAAACAGAAGGCACACGCTGGAGGAGTCTGGAGAGAATTTAGCAAAAGTACTGTTTACAGAGGTGTAGGCAAGGTGAAAGGAACACAGAAGGGATATGAAACAACCAGGAACTTTCAGCAGTGAAAAGCTTTTACTCTGTTTGGGATGGGGTAAGAGGAGCAGAGGCCACACAGGTGGAGCTGTAGTCGGGGATGTGTAATTGGAGAGCTAATCACTGCCAGAACTACAAGACTCCAGTGTGCAGAGATATGGGGAAGGCAGACCTGGGTCTTGCCTCCTCCACTCTGGATCCCCGGCGGGTGCCACCCATTGATGGAACTCAACAAGGGGGTAGGGAATAGATGACACAGTTCCTGGGCACAGAGGAGGGAGAGAAGGGTGGAGAATGGATCTGGAGAATGGATTTAGAGAGAAGTCGAGGTAAGAATAACCAGCATTGTGTTAAAGCAAGATGCAAGAGAGATAACCTGATTAGTTAGTTGTGCCTGGGTTAAAACATGTGCTCTGCTTATTAATTCATAGCTACTGTGGGGGATCAGAATTGGTTACCTCAAGATGTGTCTCTTTACCTTGATTATTTTCACTGAAGGAGGCTTTGACCTTCCCCCACCCAACCTCCCACTAACTGTCTGAAGGGATTTGGGATGGAAGGCCTGTCCCTGGGATGGGCCGTCACAGTGGATAACTCTGGGTATCGGATAGACTGGGAAGGTCTTTGCTGGGCCCATTCTTAGCAAAGTCCTGTTTACTGACATTTACATTTGTAAGGGAAATCTCCGTTTGTAAAGATATCTCCCTCTCTGTACCAGGAAGAAGCGGGGATGACTTTATCTCTAGAAACCTTATCAGTGCGGAAGGCCAGGACTTAAATCTGCATACTCTTGTTTACTGTGCTTTTCTTGTAATCCTCCACAGCTGACACCCCCAACCCCCAATATCCTCCTTTGTCTATTTAAGAGGAAAACCTCTGCCGTTTTGTCAAGAGAAACTGTTTCCCTGGTCTCTCCCATGTACACATGTTATAAAGCTTTGTTTGATTTTCTCTCGCTATTTCATCTCATGTCAATTTAATTTGTAGCTCAGCCAGAAAGACCCAGAGTGGGTAGAGGAAATTCTTTCTTCCCTTCACTACTATGTTATTAGGGGCCTATAGCTAAGAAAAAAAGGGGAGATCCAATAAAAATATTACATTTAGCCTTGGAAACTGTACAATTTATCAACTTGTTGCAAATTCAACAAATATCTTCTTGGTGGGTTAATGATATAAAGAGAACTGCAGCTTCCAGCTAAATAAATAAATATCCAGACTGAAGAAAAAGAAGTGCCATCTGAGATATAGTCTTTATTTTGCTGAGGAAGACTGGCCCTGGGCTAACATCTGTGCCCATCTTCCTTTACTTTATATGGGACGCCGCCACAGCATGGCTGACAAGCAGTGCGTCTGTCCGTGCCGAGATCCGAACCTGCAAACCCGGGCAATGAAGCGGAACACACGAACTTAACCGCTACTCCACTGGGCCAGCCCCTGAGATATAGTCTTAGAACTGATAATGAATTTTAAGAGTGTTATATACCGCCATGTACAATTTGGATAAAACAGCACTTTTTTTCTCTCTCTCTCTCTCTCTCTCTTTTTTTTTAAATTTTGCTACTTGGTTCTAGTTTTTGAAACACAATATTGTCACCTTCCTGCAGTATAGTGAATTAAATTCTGGACACCAAAGAAAAAGACTCAGAAAACGTTCCTCTTCTTTTTGTGATTGCAAAAGAATAGGAATGGAAAAGAGCTCATCTTTCTCAAGCATCCATGAGTCTTATGGAGAATCAGTCTTTAGAATTGGGCTTTCCTGGGGGTATCCAATGGGGGTTTTTGGATGGTGGGGGTGAATTGGTGAGATTTCTTCCCCCTCATTTCAAAAAAATAGTAGAAGTTAGAAAGGAGGAATATTAACTATATTTTTCCGTTTTTGACATTAAGTACATTAAGTTTGCCAAAACAGAAAGCTTGGTGGAGGTTTGTTTTGCTCATGCATGTTTTTCATAGTTTTGGGTCTTCTTTTATGTTTGCTCACCATCCTCAGCCAGAAAACAAGCACTTCTGTATTTATTTTTCAAAGTGGTTGTGCTGGGATCTTGGCAGAAAACCGAATTTACCTCAGAGGGTTTGAATGAGGAGAGTTTAACGAAGGGACTATTGCAGACCTGTGGGCGGGGTTACAGGAACGAGCAAGGGGCGGTCTAGCACCCAGGAACTAGCAGCAACGGAAGCCATTGCCACCGCCAGGCTGAAGGGACAAAAGGAACAAATAGTGGAGTCCAGTGAGGGTTGTAATCGTGGAGGAAGGGCCACTGGGCAGAAGCCATAGCTGCGAAGGCACATAACTGTTGTCACATACTGCAGTGAAACAGCGAGAGAGTGGGGAAAACAGCCCCCAGAGTCGCTCTCCTCCCACCCTCCCATCTTTGGCTGGTGCCCCCCATTAGTCAAACCCAACAGGAAGCTAGAGGGCCAAGGAGTACAGATGACACGGGGGCAGGAGAGGTGGGGTGTAGTTGGAGGCGTCATGGATGGGGGATGGAGAATAACCAGTAATATGGTCCATTGCTATTGTGCCCCCAAAATGATTACTTGTGACATTAGGTTTGGAGGAAATGCAAAGTAGATGCATTAAATTGATGATGAAATCCATTTCCTATAGAGCCAGTTTTATTGTTTTAAAAACTTATTACTCCCCTGGCCTTTTCTGACGTTTTAGTGCATAAAGACCCTGTTTTCTCAACCTCACTGTGTGGTGAGAAAGGTGTTGACTTTTAACTTAATGTGGAGCCTGAATTTGGCCTCCAGGGACCCTGAGGGAGGGGGACCAGCATCGCTTGTGTTATTGGTTGCCCCAACTTGGCATTTTCAGAGTTAAAAATGGCCATCATAACATGTATGCTCTTATTGTCTTAATGGGTTGTTTCTGTTGGAGCTAAATGTAATTACTAAATAATCACCTCCAGTTGTTCATTGATTATTTGTGCATGAATTATTTAATGAAAATAGACCCAGACGACAAGTAGTAGAAAGACTCGTTTCTGGGAAAAACATTCACTCTAGCCTATATCCCCAGTTGCAGGTTATTTGAAAATAAAAGCAAAGCAACAAAAAAATTTAAATGCTTCTGGCAACTTTAACCAAATCTGGCCCCAGGATCATTTAAGAACTTTACTGGGAGGCTTGGAGGAACAGAGCTGAAAATAGACTGGTGGCAGCAATTTCAGCAGAGGGACCTGAACATGCTTTCTTTAGTTGGGGGTTTTCAGTGAGTGACAAATCGGCCCAGAAGATTGCATTCTTGGGAAAAGAAATTCATATTCGATTTTCCTTTTCCTGGTGGACGATCTCTCTGAAGGACTCTACATCAAATCTTTAAACATGATGCAGTGGGAGCTCATCAGTCTCCTGTTTGCTGTGATCTTTTTGTCCCATTTAACCTCACTTTTCCTCTTTACGTTTGTAATGGATTCTTGGGCAATGCTACCTTCTTCTAAAAGGGTCCAGAAAAAATAAAATAAAATCATGCTCTTTAGAAATATTGTTTATTTATTTATGTCAGTTAGTTTACACTGTTATTAGTCTTGACTGCGTTCCCTCTTTTCTGAGCTTGGAAAAATGTTTGGCTTGACTTTGTCTTCAGCCGTATTGGCTGATCTTTATATCATGAAAATGTTAAGTAAAAAAGGTCAAAAAATGGTCATAAGCTATTCATTCTCATGGTCTATTGGCTTGAAATTCAAGGACCTTTGACTTTCTTAGCTTAAATGAGTTTAATTGCAATTTTGAGCAAAGCTAAAGAAAAAAAATCTATCAATCGTGCCTTATGAAGGGAATGTCATTGCTTTGAGTGGCCAGAATCAATAAGCTGCTGATAGTTACTGTAAGTGGGTACAAAGACCTTTTTTGCTCTTATTGATCTGACCTGGGCAAGGTGTTAGAACAGTTAGGCAGTGGTTAATGCAACAGTGGTTAAAGCAAGGCTAGCTTGCTTTAATCTAAGTTAAGAACCCAAACCCCATGATAATGGGCATTAGCACTGATGTAAAGATCATCTCTGTTTCTGTCTGTGCCAGGATCATTTTCCAAATCACTGTGGTGGTAAACATTGACGTCTTAACTCTGGTACCTTCCATGCTCCCTCAAGGTCAGTTAGCCACCATGGTGGTCTCTTCTAGCTGTGCAGGGTAGATTCATTTCTTTTTCCACTGTTGCCTCCAAAGGCAGGGACCTTCCTAATGGCCTGGTTATCAAGACAACCTCCTGCAAGCCCGCCTGCTCAGAACATTTCCTTGCTCCTAGAAAGTAAGCTTCCTGGATCATCATATTTATCAGGATCTGCCTCTGCTCGGAAACTCTCAGCCAGTTATGACCTACACAGTAAAATCCCTGCCAGTACCACTGAATCAATTTCTGTGAGCAGCTGCTAAGTGCTGTGGGAACACAGACCACGTCCCCTTTTGCACCTCATGTCCTTGATCAGTGAATCATTTCCTGTAGAGCAGGAATTACACCTGATGTGTGTAAGTGCACAGCAGCAAGACTGGCTTTTAATCAACATTCCTCATTACATATTTTCAGTTGAGGATGGCTCTTTACAGTATGCAGCTTGGAAAATTATATGCATAGTCCCCTCAAGGCTGCTTGATGTGGCTCCCAATATTTTGAAACTCTCTATTTAGAATTGTCTTCAGAACTCATAAGTTATGGAAGCAAAAGAGTCCTGTTACTCCATTCTTCTGTTCCAGACACAATTTATCAAATGCCTGCTTAGTACCAGGTGCTGTGCGAAGTTGTTGGCATTCCAAGATGTGTTAAAGCCCACCAAACAGAGACTGCCAGGGACACACCATAGTCGAGCAAACTTCGGGTTATTAGCTTGCTCCAGCAAGGGAGAGCGCACACTGTGGAGAGTTCGACATTTCAACAGGTGGAAGTGAGGGAAGAATATCTATAGAGTTTGCAGGACTGGATGGTCTTGGCAGAGATTGGTCAGAATTTGTAAACTAGGAAGTTGCTGGAACAATCAGTGGTCTTACCTTTAGGACACACGACTTTGTCTGGAGTTATGTTAGGTTGGTTTGTCTATAGTCTTAATTAGAACCCCATGGGTCTACATGAGCTGGTGTTAAGAGTCTGAACTTAGTTTGTCTTGTATGTCGTGGTTTGGTACAATTTTTCTATTTTTGTGAGTCATGATACAATTTTGCGAGTTACAGTTTTTGTTTCAATTTTCAGTTCCCCCCTCACATCCTAGTTGCCAGCAGAGCTGGTTTTCCCTTTATCAGAAGAAAAATGATGAAGTTCCTGCTCTCAAGGAGTCCCCAGTTTAGGCTATTATAATGCAGTGTGATATGTGTCATAATAGAGATATGAATGAGGTGTTATGGAGTTCAGAAGAAACAACTAACTGTTTTTAAACTACCCTTTTGTTGAAATCCTACCATATACAAGGCTCTACATGCATTATGTCCTAGGTACGTTACATACATTATTTAGTCCTCAACAATCCCATGAAGGTTAAATAACCCACTCTAGGTCACTCAGCTAGGAGATGATAGATTTAGGACTTTATTGAACAAACATTTGCTAGGTACTGTTCCAAGTGCTTTACATAACCTCCAAAGCAGACCTTTGAAGTAGCTACCACTGTTTATCCTATTTCACTGTTGAGGAAACTGAGATATGGGGACATGAAGTAACTCATCTAAGATTACAGAGCTCGTGACCACATCATAGAGGCAGGATTTAGACCCAAGTAGCCTGGCTCCATGGTCCATGCACATCACTACCTTGCTTCCTGCTTCTCTTGAGCTCTGTCATTAGGTTCTCACGTCTGTGTTTTTAACCTCTGTGCTATTATTGTACCTCACTGGCAGAGGAGAAGCTTCACAGAAGGGTTGAATGAGGGTTGGGGATAAGTAGGATGCTTCCAGATGCATCAGGGAGAGAAGGCTGTGCCATTCCATTCAGGAGGAGTAGCCTGCACGGAGCCCTGGGAGCGGGAAAGACTGCTCATTCAGGGAATGGTGAAGTTTGAGGAACTCTGAGTGTGTAGGATGGGGAGTGGTGGCAGCTGATAGAGCCGGACATGTGTCTTAGGACCAGATTGGGACTTCACAGTCACCCCTCATGTTTGACCAAAAGGATGCTCCTCGTCTCAATACTGCACTTGGCTCTGAATCCTCTGGTCATAATGCATCTGCAGGAAAAGAGATTTGTTATCACCAAAGATACTCATGCTGGAAGCAATTCCAAAGAAGTTCCAGAAATGTGTTAAGCAAAGAAAGCTTAAGGGAAAAAATTGCTGCCTGGAAATATTCTTAAGGTGATTGCTTTGAAGAGCATAGTGCTCATTTGAATGTCGATGTCCTTGTAAGAAAAACTATGTCACCACTTTCAATCAATCCAGAGTCCTGAATAGCAGTTCTTAGTTATGGAGTTCTGGGAGCTGACATGTGTTTAATCTTCACATCAATCCCATAAGGTAGACACTATTCTTGCCCCAACTGTGTAGATGAGGAAACTAAGACTCAGAGGACTCAAGGGAGTTGGGCAAGTCACACAGTGGGTGGTGGTAGAGCCAAGTTTTCAACCTGTTTTGTCTGATTCCAGAGCCTGTTCTGCCATATGGCTTCAAGAAATCTGTGTCCTTTTACCTGTGAAAGTACAGAATGTCCCAAACACAGCAGGCAGTCAAATGCCATGGAGGGACAATAGTCAGGAGAAGGAAGGGTGGTGGAAGAACCAAGAGAAGGGGACTTATTGTAGATTCATCCAACCCTCCCCCATTCTGTATCAGATCCACCCCTCTTTGCATGCGTCATTGGGATTTACCTGTTTAAAATGGTGTCCTCACCCAGTGTTACTCCTTTGACAGCAAGACATAGCCCAAAAGCTATGAAATTCTGATCCCCCTTGGGCAATGGAGCTCCCCTCAGGTTTGCTGGGACATGAGTTCATCAGCCAATTCACGGGTATCTCTGTGTCTACCTTTCTATCACCAACCTGGTCATTTGCTTATTTAACTAATGACAGGTGCCCCCGTGAGAAGCTGTGCGCACAGAAGGATCTTTGTTGGCTCTGGACAAGTGATGACCTTAGTTAATTTTGGGTGTGGCAATCCAGTTCTTCACAGCATCAGGGAAAATGTGGTGCAGCGGCTAATGAGCGCTGGTCTGTACATTCTGGAAATGAAGTGGTGATTTCTTACCCTTTCTTTTTTCTATAGAGTATGCTTGTGGATTACTTGTATTAACTAGTTAACTTAACCTAAGAATGACCTGGTCCCTTTGGCCAGTGTTAATCCCTGCCAGAGGCAATGGTAGGTCATGTGACCAATGAGAGCCTGAGCTGAGTTAGGCCACCAGAGTCTGAATCCTGATTCCTTGGCTTATCTTGAGCAAGTTACTTAAACTTTCTGAACCTGTTTCTTCGTTTCTAAAATAGGAATAATGAGTACCTATCTCATGGGGTTGTTCTGAAGATTAAGCAAGAAAATCCTTGATAATTGTTCAGCATGTTATTCAGTCCATAGTAAGGACTCAGTCAATGATAAGAATAGCAAATACTGAGTGAGTATTTTTTCTGTGCCAGGCCTGGGCCTAGGCTGTGTACTGCACAGCTCCCGGGGGTGCCATCCACACAGACAACCATGTGAATGTCACCTCCAGTCGTGCGATGCAATGGCCCTGTGCCAGGAACTGCTCTGAGCACTTTACGTGTTTTAACTCTTTAATCCTCACAACAACTCATTCTTAGTGCTGTTTACAATTTAGACATAGATGTTAATTACCTTGCCCAAGTTTAGCCAGCTGGTAAGTGGCCAGCCTGGGATGTTGGCCATTCGTGTTATTAGGGTACAGAGCAGCGTGGTTGCCCTCTTTCCTGTCAATCATACATGGAGGGAAGATCTCCTTGGTAGTTTGATGTTCTTTATCAACCCATAATGCATTGGCTGTCATATGTATTTTAATATTTCTTAGAAGCTGTTTATTTTTTCAAGCTTTATAAATAATACATACAAATTTAGCTTAATAATAGAAATTCATTAATTCATTTGACATTGGGAAAATGTTAGACACCTTTCCTTATCATAATTCAATTCTATGTGATTAGGGCTGAGGGAGGGAAGGAGGAAGTGAGGGAGAGGCAGAGAGAGAATAAGCCCATTGCACACGTGGATAATATTGGCAATTCTATCTGCCCTTCCACCAGGACAGGTCACCAGCCCGCACTCTTTGCTCAGATGGCTTCACTTCTCATGTGACTTCCATAGTGTGAGCATCTTGCCACATGGAGTTTAATCATGTACTTTTCATACAACATGGCCGGCAAATGAAGCCAGCTGGTTCAGCTGGTGCTCAACTGATGAAACAGGGATTCACTCCAGTGCAGAACCAGCTGTGCTGGAATTGTTGGCACGTGGCATGGCAACACCCCAGTGAGACACATTCCTGAAGGATTTTTAAGGGGACTGCCTCTTCAAATGCCCTGGGTGGTGGGCAATGAGTGGTCAGGAGGAGCACAGCAAGGATTTAACTGTATTGACTGTGCCTTCTGAAATGGTGCTGGGCCCTTCATGGCTCCTGCCTTGTCCACAGACACCCTTCAGGAAGCATCTCCAGATTTGTTCCGTTCTCCTTTATTTTCTCCTACCCTCTACCTGCATCCCTCCTCTTAACCTAGTCCCTTTGCATTTGATGGTTTGCTGAACTATTTCTTTCCCTGTATGCTCGACCCTGTCTTTCCTCTCTGTTGGCATCAAAACCTCTGCCCTTCTTGATCCTCCCTGAACTTCTTTGGCTCCTACCTGCCTGGGTGGAGAACTCAGGCACATGAGTTGGTACTATTCATGTCAAGGAGATAACTGTTGCAAACTTCTGCATGTTTCAAAACTACTTTTGTCTCCTGAAATTTTATTGGAGAAGCCAAAATAAGAAGATTTCAAGGTTAGGGCTTTTGTATTAATGAGATTACAATGGAGATAGATCAAGGTTGACTCCCTTTCTCCTCAACTTCGCATCTTGTGTGAAGTTCTAAGGGTCTCAGCCTCACAGGAGCAAGTAGGATTGGTGGCTTTTCCATGAGAGGTGAGGGGCACCTGATAACTTATAGTGGTTGTGACAAGTCTGTGTCAACGTGTGGTTTATCCAACTTGTCACACTGAGGCTACTCAGAACACCCTCAGAATAGGAGAAGATAAATCTTTTCTATAAAAATAGCGTGTTGTCTATATGATGCCAGGGAAAAGAAGATGACTCAGCATGCCCTCTGCTACCCTTAAAAAAATAACAAATTATGTCTTTCTTTCTACTTAAAACCAAAATAGACTACTTCCTACTACTGTCATTCACAGAGCTAAATTAAAACCAAACCAAGACAGGGAGAGAGAATATTTTCATCTAGGACAGAGAAAATCAAAATGGCGAGAGTAGCCGTTGGTGAGGGCCTGACCCACAGCAGGCGGCCGGAATGTTAGTTCATCTGCTGTTTGCCGAGGGGAGTTTGTTGCACAAATTACTTCTCTGGTGTCTGTTATTGAAGGGATAGTTGGAGAATGCCGTGAGAGTCTGAGAGAATATGGCTTAGAAACAAGAACAGGGAGTCTGAATTGGGCCTATTTCTTTATTTTTTCTACATGATAGGATTCAATTAAAGTAGAATGTTATCTTCTCTTCCTGGCTTCCTCAAGGCTGGGTTAGTTGTGCCTCCTCCATCTCCCCACACTTTCTCTCTCAAGGCAGTCATCATATTTTATGAGAATTACCTGTTCTGTGCATCTTTTGCAAATTGGGACTGTGACATAATCTGTACCCAAATGGTGTCTGGCACAGAGTTGGTGCTCACTTGTGGAATGAATGAATGAATGAATAGTGTTCAGATATTATGTTTCTCTTTTTTTCTGCAAGTTCCTTAAATAAAAAACCAGGTCTAAGTCAACATATTGTGTGGCAGGGATCACACAGTCTCTCAACAAAAGCATTGTTCCTGGTACCCTACCTACTGTTCCAGGCGTGCTGGGACTGATATTTAAAGAAACATGTTGTGAAAGATTTTATTAACCTTCTGAATCCAACTGTTAGAGAATGTGAAATTTAAAAAGCTTCAAACCCAGAAGAATAAGTGCAAAAGCTTGTTTTTGTTATTGCTGTACTAGGACTAAGGAGAACAAGAGGGGCCAATCCCAGATCTCTTTAAACTGAGTGGGCAATTGCAGATACTAGTCTAGCTGGATAAGGGTTAATCTCATAAAGTCGTTTAGTCTGAGGAAAATAAAAGAGTTTTGAAAGCCTGGAGAAGTGGGTTAGCCCGAAAAGCATCAGCAAACAGGGCTATAGCCGGTGATTCTAAGGGCAGTGATATTTTCTGTGTCCTTTAAACTGGATGTGGACAGCTTCAAGATTAGCATCAGTAGTCTGGGTTTTACTATAGCATCAATTTTTTCCCAAGTTTCAACATTATCATTTTAAACAAAGTCATATCATTCTATTAAATCAACATGCTCTATTTTGGTTAGTTGGTTGGTTGTTTTCATTTTTTTACCGTTATAGATAATGTTGCCATGAGCATCTTCTTGTGTACACAGTTTCTTTTTTTCCCTTTAGAATGAATTAGTGCCACATCAAGGGGGATAAACATTTTTATGGCTCTGAATACCTATTGCCAAAATATTTTGTAAAGGGGTGTAGTGAGTACATCTAGGGAATATTTTAGCTCCTTTTGAAAGCTGTGTGCTCTGCTCAGTGATGTTTACCACTTTGTGATAATCTGCTCTTGTTATAAATCTGAAAACGTGGACTCCAAATTGCTCTCTTTCTGTAACTTGTTATGCAACCCATATAAAACCTGGGTTCCCATGAGGTTCAGTCTCAGTACAGCATCACATTCAAGGGAACAGTGTCCACCAGTCAAAAGCAATTACAAAAAATTAATTCCAATCTTTATTGTATCTCTCAAAGAACATTAAATAGAAGTTTTTAAAACTACCTTTTCTCTTCTTTCTAATTCTATCACACACTGCAGTTGCTGGAAACCTCTCCTTCTCTCTTCACATCGTTGTCTCATTTCTAAATGGCTTCTCTGTTTCCTTTCTGCTGACACATACTGTCTAGCACATACATCCAGCCATCTTCTCAAAAGCCATACACCCTATGCACAATGCTTTTTGCTGCATAGAACCTCCTCTGAGAAATATAGCTTGAATGTTCTCTGGTGGATTTTCTCACACCTAGACTCAAACTTCACACAAGAGAAAACCTTGGAGCTTACCTGACAAGCAAAAATATACCCTCCTTAGGAGCAGGAGGGGATAGGGGAAGACCATGCATAGTCGTGTATTAATAATTTTGTCCCTGTCACAGATAATAGTAATAATAGCTAACGTTTATAAGTGTTTACTACCAGCCAGGCATTGTTCTAGGTATGTTACATGTATTGCCACTGATTCCTCATAACAATCTTAGGAATTAACTAATATTATCAATTCCGTGTCTTAGATGAAGGCACTGAACTAGAAAATGTTTTAAGTAACTTTCTCAATGTCACACAGTAAGTGACAGAGCTGGAATTTGAACTAGGTGGTCTGGCTTTAGAGTATGGGTTCTTAACTACTGTACTATAATCCTTAAATTTCTATGTTAGCATATCTATCATCTATCTAGCTAGATAGCTAGCTATCTGTCTATCTAGCTAGTTAGCTAGCTAGCTAGCTTTTTCCTTATTTTATCAAAATACAGAGCAAGAACTTGAAAACAAAGTGGAGTGCTCATTTTTTGTGAGTTACTTCTTTTAATTAAAAATCACTTGGGGACTTTGCACTACTGTCTGTGTCAGTCCACCTGTCTGATCCTATTGATCTAGGCTGTGGAGTTGCCTTTATTACTTCTTGTTATGAGAAAGCCCTATTTTGACAGGGTCAATAGAAAGATGTAGTCCATCTTAGAATCTGGAATATAAATCTAGTAAAAACGGATCTGCTAATATACTGACAGGGAGCGATTGCTGAGCCTCTTAAATAAAAGGATTGGTCATTTAGGTTGCTTTTTATCAATTTCTCAAGTAAAAGCACACATCCTGCCTATGTTCTAGGTTTGTTTTTAATGCATCCGTTTTCATCTTTTCATTTCTCTTTCGGATATACCAATGACTTGGTCTGGTTCATTGTTTTCAGCTCAGAGACAGTGTCCAGGGCAGTGCTCAGATGAGAATCCTCTCTCCTTTGGGAAAATTCCTTGCGAGTTAGATACATGAACACATCTTTCTCAGTCAGAGGGGAAAAAATAGATTTTTTTTTTTTGTTTTGCTTGACAGGAAAACATCTAGCAATTTAGGTCATTCTTCACAGTAAAAATTGACTTAAAAACACCATTCAGACCTTCAGTTTGAAACACTGTCGTCTGCTCTTCCAAGAGGAGTGCTGTCTGAGGACAGGCAGCTATCCTCCGGGTTTTCGTAGTGGAAAGAATGCTGGAGCAGAAGTCAGGAGACCCGAGGTCGAGGCCAGCTCTGCTGATAACTGGCTGCTTTGGGGCTTCTTGCTTATCTTCTCTGACTCTTACTGTTTTCATCTGTAAAAGAAAGGTTTACACTAAATAATTTCTACACCTTTCTTCATACATAATAAATACAAGATAAATGTCTGTGCTAGATAATTCTTAAGATCCTGCCCATTCTATGACGGTGGGATTCCAGGGGTCCTGCGCATGTCTCACAGGGCGTGGGCAGCCACCTCCCTGTTTGGAGTGTTCCCTTCTCCCCGCAAAGACTTACCTACTAACCCTAAGTGGCTGCCTCAGGCTCAAAATTACACAATTGAAGATTTATTCCTTAAGATTAGGCACTGGTTAAAGTAAAAATGTTCCTAGAAGGAGCTCTTTGTAAGCTATTTGCCATATTATTTAGTTCATCTACCTAATCCAATAAGCAGTAATTTAGCACATAAGATATTCAAGATACTGAGTGGGGCTCTGGGTGTGTATGGAGTGGTGGGGAGGAATGTAAAGATGAATAAGATATGGTCCTGCACTTGAAGGACCTATGAGGAGTGGTGGAGAATGGGATAAATCTGCATAAATGTCAGAGGAGTGCCATGGATTATGAGTGCTGGAAGAGTTTGAATGGAGAGAAGAATTGCTGCAGTGGTCAGAGAATTTTTTTTTTTAATTGAGGTCAGGCTTGAATATGGCTTGGAAAGATGGTTGACTGATGAAGAAGACATAGGTAAGGGGCTAGGGGTTGGCGTGAATCGGAGCTTGGAGGTGGTAATTGCCAAGGCAGGTTGGGAAATACAGTTCAATATATAAGGTGAAGACATAGTACCATAAAAGATGGACAAAGAGAATTAGAATACACTAAGTAAAAGGGAGAGATCATTTGTTCTTGAATGAGAGAGTGACATGCTGATGGGCGAATTTCAGGAACTTCATGTGATGGAGTGTGCAGGATAGTTTTCAGGGAAAACAGCCCCTGGGGCTTCAGAGCTTCCACTCTCACCCCTTGAATGTTATTGAATGAGTGTTTTTGAAATTTGATTTGATGTCCTTCTAGGAAGAGGAGTTGATTATAAATAATCTTGCCAGCAAAAATAAGCAACTTGGGAAGAAAAAGGAAATATTTGAAGGATCTTAAAGTGAAGGGACAAGGATTGGCATGCCCACTCATGTCTGGTTCTCCAGTCCCAGCATCATTAACATTCATCCTCTTTCCTTTTCCAATTTTTCTAGCCCTTAAAAGTGAGTAAAATGTCAAACAGTAAAAGGCCACAGGTGCTTTTTTTGGCTATATTTAGGTCCTCATGGTTTTAAAAAACATGACAGCTATAGAATCTGCCTCATCCTTAATTTCTCTGTCCTCTCACTGGATGAGGACATATTTAACAGGTTCCACGTTGGAATTACCAGCAAAAGTTTCTGAGTCTAAGCATCTGTTCTGGTTATCTATTGCTACTTAACAAATCACCCCAAAACATAAGGGCTTAACACAACAATCATTTGTATGCCTCACGAATCTCCAGTCTGAGCTGGGCTGGGTGGTAAGGTTCCTCTCTGCTCCACAAAGCGTCGGCTGGGGCAGGTCAACTGGAGGCTGGAGGATCCACTTCAAAGATGGCACACTTACATGGCTAGCAAGTTGGTTCTAACTGGCAGCTGGGAGCTTGGGTGGGGAGGATGCCAGAAGGCTGGGGTAGGAGGCCCTGATTTCTCTTCACATGGGCCTCTTCATGGCTCCTTGGCTTCCATGTGGCATGGTGGCTGAGTTCCAAAAGCAAACATCCTGAGTGAGAAAACGAGAGAAGGGGACAGAGAGAGAGAGGGCGAGCAAGCCAGGCAGAAGCTGTGTTACCCCTTTGACCTAAATTTGCAAGTTACCAACACAGCTTCTAACGCATTTTATTTGGTAGATATGAATAACTTAAGCCATCCGATATTCAAGAGGAGGGAAATTCGACTCCACCTCTAGATGGGAGAGATGTCACAGAATTGGCCGACATGTTTTAAAACCACCACAGCATCTATAGGACTCTCCCCTCCCCTCCCAGTTCCTCTTCCTGTCTTTATTGTATCTTTAAATGTTCGTAGGAGTGAACCTAGAGCACCATCTAGGAGAGGGCCAGATAGGTTGTGTAGATGATGAGCAGGGTGTGGGGTACAGTGACATCAAGGAGAGAAATTTCCTTGCTTGAAGCAGATGGACCCAACCTCCTGCCACTCAGGAGCTTCTGGCTGGATGGAGAAGCAGAAGTAAACATCACCACTGTCCCATGACTCTATTTTGTTGTTGTCCAATTAGTCTCCTTGGTTATTTTTTAAGGGCAGGATAGCTGATGATATAATCCATATGGGTCAGAAATGGAGACATGCTTTTAGAGGATGTCCTTCATCTTTGAAGCTGGTGTTTAAATGACAGTTCTTAGTGAGGGCAGATGGGACTGACCTTGTTCTGAGATGTTTTATGCTCTAATAGAGTAGATAATCTCTGCATACTTCCATAAAATCCATGTCCCTGACTCTAGTGTATGCCATCACAGGTTATTTAGAAGGCTGGAGTCTATTTGAGATCTTCCAGCCCCCAAAGTGTGTGGGATGCATGAGGTCTCAGCAGAGGTGAGAAGCTGAGCTGCAAAGACGTGATCTGAGATGATGGTGGAAACTCCCTGGGTAGAATTGTCTTAGAGAGTCACAGAGCCAATCGCAAAATATCATTCTCTGGGATTTGAAAGTCAAGTGCTGGTTTGTCAGCACTCCCTTAACCTTGCTCTTATGGAAGGTTAATCAAGGGGATGTTACTGTACTCTATTTTCCTCAGATGGTTCTGCATGGCCAAAGTTACACTTGATAGCTTCTGGCTAGTCTTCAATTTCAAATATGGGGGAGAGAGGATGTTATTTGGAGAGTCCTTTAAGCCCTTTCCACTGATGGAAAGAACATGCTTCAGTGATTGTTGATCTCCCAGGTTTCTGAGAGTTGTTTTTGTGTCATTTAGAAATAGCTGAACAATTTCCGTATTAAATTCCAAACTCCTTTCACTTAAGAGCTTCAACATTTATTAGTTAGCTGTCTTATAGGGAAGGTTTTTACTCTTATTCTTAAAGGCTTAAGACATTTCTTCTATAAATAATACTATCAGACGTCATAATAATATATATTGTTATACTGATATTTATTAAAGCTATTTATGTCATGAAACATGCTGGAGGAAGGCTACGTCTATATCATTAGTCCTGGAAGCAGGAGCTTGTTCTGTTAGATGCAGAGCCTCGAACTGTGGTAAACAATGTTTTAATTAATCAGAGATTTTTTTTTTTCTTTAAAACCTTTAGAAAGGTTAAAGAATTAGAAACAGAGGAGAGCTGTCCAAGGAATAAGGAATGACTTGTTTTTATAAACAATGTATAACCAGTTGGTTTCTTTCCTTTCACCTGGTTCCTTAGGTGCTCATGGTTTGTAGAAACCTTAGGTGGAGGCATTTCTGGAGAATGCTAGATTAAAATGACGTTACAGACTCCGGGTAGGAAATAGACGGCACACTCAATTAGGCAGTTCAGGAGGGTTTGAGGAAAGACCTGTTCACAAACAATAGGCATGGTTAAGGGAAACCAACAAAGGACAATGAAAGCACCCTGGGGACCATTACCACCCCTGGACCTAAACGGGCACAGGGAGGGCATCATACTTGGATGTGGGAGAAGCCACGGAAGGGGTTGTGCTTTTGGCAGAGGAACACATCCACCCTCCAGGAAGAAGGCTGGAAGAGTAAACTCTCCAGCCTCTCTTCTCCTTCCTTCTGATCACCTGCTGAGGTAGCAGACCCCAACCAAAACCTAGAAAGAAGGCAAGAAGCCCATTGCTACATTCCATAAAATTTAGCCTTCTGGGGTATAGAGCAGGGTGGCGAAGCATAGAGAGTGGATTTGAAGCCATCACAACAGATAAACACAACACTACCATTTTCATTTGTTGGTTGTTGTTGTTTTTTCCACAAAGACAAGCTCATGGGGTGGGCCTGGTTACATGATGAATTTAATACAATTTTCCCTCTAATAGGTCAAGGGTGAAAATTCACATCACATAAAATTCCCCCCCAAATTTCATTAGCTTGGGGACAAAGGGAATTTGAGACTTCATATTTTTGGTTTTCTTCAGGCCATGGTGTGGAGATGGAGTTCTGAGGTTAGATAGCAGAGGAAGGCTAAGGTGTTTGGAATTAATCTTTCCTAATGAAAAGGAGATCCTGGTTCTGTACCAGGAAATAAATCCTTGGCAGAGCCCCTGAGATGGGGATGAGGAGGAAACATGCCCATCAGTTAGGTTGTAAACCCCTCACTGCCTGATGGCAGACAGAGAGGACTGCAGAGGTAGGTGAACTTCTGTGATAAATGTGATCAAAGGGAGAGCAAGTTCTGAGAAGCATTCAACCCTTATCTCAGAAGTATATTTATCTGGTAGAATCTGGCCATTTGGGGCTGTTCATACCATGGTTTATTTCTCCTTTATACAGGGAATTGTCTAACTCTCCATACTCAGTGAGGCATATAGGCTGCCTTTCAGTGAGGAAGCACCCTCAGATAGAAGGGAAGAGTGTGTGTCTATCAAGGCCTTTACAGTTTCCAACATATGCTAATTTATGTGATGTCATGGAAAATACTTTACATGGAAACAGTACATGGAATCTTTTAAGTATAAGGGATTTTCAGGGTATAACTTTCATAAGAAGCCTAACTACATGCACAGTGGCTTTCAACATGTAAAGTGGATCTGTGGTGTTTACCGTTCAACCTGCCTCAATCTCAAAGTATCGAAAGGACTTGGTATATGGTAAGCTCATGGTACCTGTTCAAAAGCAGTATCTCAGGGCAATTCCAGCTTCTTAGGCTTTGGATGAAGCTGGCTCCTTCTCCGAAAAATAAGGACGTGAACTGCCTTTTGATACTGGGAATACATATATACTGAAGGCTGTGTATAGAGAAAGAAATGTTCACGTAAATAGATTACGTCCTGAAGGAGCCATGTTCAGCAAGGGTAGCCATGTAAAGATCCAAAGGGGCTGAAAAGTTCCTTATGGTCATTCTTTTTGGAAGTCATCTTAATTTGTTACTGGCCTTGAATTCAAATATTCACAAAGACAACCTCTATGTAGGAGAACAAATCAATAGTGTTAATTGCTCTGGTTTAATTTAACCATGAGAAAAATTAATCCTTTCGCAAGTGGCTGGTTTTCTGGATGACATTTTCTGCTGCTGTTCCATTCCTTTTATTTTTGTGATAGAAAGAATGGTTAAAATGTTTTTAATTAAAAGTTTCAATATTCTTTTCCTTTCTCTAAAAATATGCTCTGGAAGAATACTATTTTAATTGGGAGAAATATTTAGCTCAATAAAACTAAAATATAACTGAGTATAATCAGGAAATGAAATAATCAGGATCAGACATCTGAAAGAGCCCACAAGGTTTCTTGTATGGATGCACACAAGAAATTTATCCTGAGATTTACAGTTGTGCAGAGTAGGCACTGTGGAGTCTTGGTAATAAACCAACAGGTTGGATTTTCACCATGTGTAAGGCATGGGGCTAGTTCTAGAAATATAAGATGAGGTTATTGCCTTCAAGAAGCTATTATCTGATTGCAGAGATAAAACCCATAAAAAGTAATTGATATACAAGAAATAAATAACTGTTCAATGGAAACAACGCCATAGAGCCATACATGCTTGTCCCGCAGATAAATGTACAGGTATAAGTGCGTCATTCAGAAAAGGGAGAGATGATTATGGAAAGGCCCGGAGCGTCCTGGAGATGGAACTTGAGTTGGGTTTTTCAGAGTGGGTAGGACTTGGATTAACTTTGAAGGGCCTTGGACATGACAGGAGAAAATCACAAAATAATAGAGCTTAAAATGGACAGGCATCTTCATGATCACGTAATCTGGACTTTACGTGAATACCACCAGTGAGTCACCGCCTCCACGGGTAAACTGCTCTATTTTTGCTCAGCGTTAGTCATCAGAAAGTTCTTTTGTTTGGTCTTCAGGTGAAATCTATATCCTTTCCCCATGCCAACCCTTTAACTTCCATTCGAGTTCTTTCCTTGCAGAGAAATTCGAATCCCTTTTCCTTACGTGAGCTCCGGAAGTATTTGAAGAGGACTATTTTATGCCCTAGTCTTCTTTTCTTCCCAGTTTTTTTTAGCTGTTCCTCTTTTTTCATCATTTCTAGACATTTTGCCACCCTGGTCACTTTTCTCTATGCATCCCTAGACCCTTCCTTCACCAGTACATCTTTCTCCTGTAAAGTCCTGATCTGATCGCTCCACTATTTAAAAACCTTCAGCAGCTCTTCAGTGCCCACAGAATAAATGCAATCTGCTGGTTTACCTAACACCTGTGACATAGTTCCCCACTAGGAAACAAAAATTGTACCATGTCCCCCTTCTGTAAAATGCCACCTTAACCAGAAGACACAGCATAACTGTGATGCAGCATCTGTGTCCCCACCTGCACTTTTCCTGGGAGTGGATTTGGCTAAGCCAGGCCATGGTTCTTGGTGGGGGAGGGAGAAGAAGGGGAGTGGTGTCTTGTGGTTGTGCTATTTTTCCTTTGGTGAGGGAGCAAGGCCACTGCCGAGTGCTGTAAGTACAGCACCCTTGTCGTCCTGGCCACCGGGTGGTGGCTTCCAGGATGCCAAGACTGACATGGATTTGCCGGGCCTCACTCCTGCTCTGGCCTCAGTCCAGCACTGTGTCTTGCCCACAGCTGCCACAACTTTGCTCAAGGCAGAACCACCACAACCCCGTCCTGAGCGTGAGCTCGTGAGGGCCTTCAGGCCCTGATGGAACGCGAATGCTATGCTGGCTGAGTTTCTGATTTTCACCATTCCTGGAGGCTAATGGGCTTCTGCGGCATTAGGTCTGGCTGGGAAAATAGTTCCCAGAAAGATAGATGACTGAGGCCTGCAGAATCCATCCTTAACACTATTGATTGACTCTCGTTCTCTTCTGTTAGCTGGCTTTCTCTGTCTCGTAATGATTTGAGCTGTTCGAGTCCAGCTCAGCACCCTCACTACGGCACTCTGCAAGGAAAACTCTGTCAACTCGGGGAAGAAGAGGGGATTGGAGCTTTTGGCTTTCCTGAGAAAACTCAGAATGACTTCTTGTTTTTATTCTGTGTCGTTTCAAAGTTGGCAGCATGCTTTCTCTGCAGAGCCCTCATCCCTGTCTGACATTTCTCACATTTAGTTGTTGGTTTCCTGTAAGCTTCGTGGGAGCTTCCAGCACCGGATTTTAATTCTCTGCCTAGCACCACTCACTGCCTGATGTTTCTATTTGCTGATTGTTGTTAGCCCCACGAGAGGAGAAACACTGTTGTTGTTGATTACTCCGTCCCTAGCATCCGGCACACGGTAGACACGACACACAGTGGATATTTGTGGAATGAATGTTACGTCATTCTTGGTGTAAAACGTGTTCTTCTCCATACTCTGGAGTGGGGGTGGCCTTTTGAGCCTTGTTGGGTTTTAGCAAAAAGAGAAACATTTCCAGAATTAGTGCTATCTGAAAGACGCCTCCTGGTTACTCACTAGTCCCTTACGGTTGCTCCAAGGGTCCCATTACCAGTGGTCATCTGCCCACCCCGCTCCTGGAATTTTCTGGAATGAAAAGCTGCCCACTGCATTATTCTTCCCTGGGGTTTTGCTCTCTGAATATTTTTTCCCATTTATATGTGGTCTGAACAGATTGAGCTGAGCACCCTGTTTGCTGTATGACAAATATTTTGCCCCCAGTCTTGTTCATTACTCCTTCATTTCCCCGAACAACTGAAAAACTGCCTTCTTACTTCTTAAGGGGCCACAGCATTCAAATCCAGGAACTGAGCTTCAGACAGTCATACATTTCTATCTGCTTCTTTACCACACATACTGTTCCCTCTCTTCCTCCCTCTCTCTCTCTAGTCCTCCTTCTCTCTCTCCCTTCTTTTCTTCGACAGGCATTTGTTGAACACCTACTTCATGCTAAGTCTTGTGCTAAGTTCTGGGGATACCATGGTAAACAAGGCAGGCAGGATGCCTGCCCTCTGAGAGCTTATGACCATGAATATTTATTAAGGATGCCCCCACCATCATGCTTCAGTTGAAGGGTTAAGTTCTATTCTAACAAATATCATTCTGGTCTGGAGAGTGAGTTGTGGAATCAGACAGGCCTGGGCTGACATCCCAGGTCTTCCATTTATTTCCTGGGTGACTGGGCAGGTAACTCAATCTATTAAGACTTGGGCTTCCTCACTGGGAAAATGGGGAGAAGACTAGCATCCACCTTACAGAATTCATGGGAAGATGAAGTAAGGCACTTAGGCCAAGACCTGACTCTTCATAAACACTGGTAGTGAGAATGAGGATCGTGATAACAGTTGGGAGCCTAGACAGAGCGTTTGGGAGTAGTTGACCTTTCCTATGATACACATGCTCTCAATCTCTGGTTGCTTGACCAAAGGATAACAGGATCTGTTTAAACAAACAGAAGGGAAACAGAGGTAAAGATCGTTGGGATACATGTGAGTACAGTAATCATGTTTCCTGAACTCGAAAACTCAGCCTGTGTAGTCTGACAGCATGCATATGCACCTCTCTGGGGAGGGGGCAGAGTATTTGCATCTGCACCACTGGTTGCTGTGTATATGGACTACACATCTCCTGTAACAAAAAAGCTACTGAGAGAAGACAAGGGCTTGCTGGGGAGGGGGTGCAGAGTGAGGAGAGAAGGAAGGGAGATGACAAGGCCCCTGGGCTTTCTCATTTCCTGCTCTACCGTGACTTGCTTATAGCTTTTATAGCCTTACCTTTAAATAATTGAAGAGCATCTTAAGTACTAGGACCTTCCATAAATTACATGACGGTGAGTACTGTGCCCTGTTGCCCTATGCTGAACTAGGGTGGAAGTCCCGTGTGTCACACTCTGAGCGGACCCCTGTGTGTCATCGCTGAATGGGAGGCCAGGTACGTGTGTGTGCTGGAGCCAGGGTCTCCTGAGAGAAGACCCCAGAAACCCTCAGGGCAGAGTGAATGTACCCAAAAGGATGTGGGATTGCCTGTGAGTGTTCACATATGTGTGGCCTTCAATGGGGCATCTGTTTAAAATAGCTACAGAGCAGTTAGGTATCTAAGGAGCCATGTTGAAATCTCCTCATTAACACCAAGTTTGTTGCTTAAGAAATTCAACTTACTTGAAAATTAGTTTATTTTTATTTTTAGTGCCTTATAAGCAATTTGAGCACTTAGAATGACTCTTTAGGAAACATAATAACAATTCCAACAAAAATGTCCTAAAGGAAAGAATAGTGTCTTCTAATTCTCTTAGAATACTTTTTTTCAGCAGAGGTATTTAAACATAGTAGAGTGTGAATATTGAATAAAAATAGTTTAGGACAAAAATAGAAAACAGAAGCTTGTTCTTCTGGTGTGAAAACATGTGTCACAATCACAATATTTTTCCTTTTTTCCACCTTAACCATTTCTGAATAACGTTTCATGCTGAGCAAACAGTTGTTTCTCCTTCCCTCCATCTTTAAATTCCCTCCCTCAATTTTTTCAAAGAACTTACATTTCTGTGTGTCTTTGTTTCTTCTTTAACTTTTTATTTTTTATTTTTTCTCCCCAAAGCCCCAGTAGATAGTTGTATATCATAGTCATGCATCCTTCTAGTTGATCTATGTGGGATGCCACCTCAGCATAGCTTGATGAGTGGTACTTGGGTCCACGCCACGCCGAGGATCCCAACTGGAGAACCCCCGGCCGCCAGAGTGGAGCGTGAG
Organism: Tapirus indicus; assembly: GCA_031878705.1. Lineage (NCBI taxonomy): Eukaryota > Metazoa > Chordata > Mammalia > Perissodactyla > Tapiridae > Tapirus > Tapirus indicus. Next base: position 36,022,414 of record CM062935.1, read on the forward strand.
GGCCAGCCCCTCTTCATTAACTTTAAATTTACATTAGGAAAAGATTCAGAAAAGACCATAGTGAGAGGAAGTAAGTCCATGTAAACTTTCCATTTCCTCCACGGTCAGCCTACCCTCTCCCAACTTCCCAGCACTCCCCTACTTCCAGCCCCCTCCCCCATCCTGCCTCTTGGCCTCATGCACTCTTAGCATCAGTGTTTCTCCTACGTAGCTCTTATCACAGTAGTAATTTAAGAATAAATTTTATAATTTGTTTTTTAATATCTCCCTCCTTTGCTAGGCTGTAATCTCCATGAGCGCAGGAGAGGAGACCATTCTGTTCACCTTGGTATACACTGGGCCTGGCCTGGAGCCTGGCACAAAGGAGGGGCTCAGTTTACACTGTCCAAAGAATCAGCCTTCAAAATACTTGCAAACAATCAAATATATAAACTGCCAATAAAGTCTCAAAAAATCCATGTGTGAGATTTATTTTGTATATAGCTTTGAATTTTTGAGCCATGGCATACATCACATGCTGCAACTAAGTTGGGTATGAACATTTGAGTTTCTGAAAGTGTGAACTGACTTCAAATAAATTATTTATCTTCTCATCCTTGTGTGAGATAGAGAAGTGTGGATAGTTTTACCAACTTGAAACTAGCATAGAGAGAGTAAGTCATTGGTGGTAAAGGGGAGAAAGAGTATTCTTTACCCACTCTGGATCCTTTCTGGCTGGGCTACAAATTAAATTGACATGGGGCTGAATAGCAGGAGAAAATCAAACAAAGCTTTATAACATGTATACATGGGAGAGACTCAGGGAAACTGAGTACCTCTCGACAAAATGGCAGAGGTTCTCCCCTTAAATAGAAAAACATGGAGGATGTTGAGGGTGGGTCAGTTATGGGAGATTACCAGAAAAGCACAGTAAGGTTATTATGCAGATACAAGGCCTTGTGCTCCACATTGACAAGTTTCTACAGATGAGGTCATCCACCCCTCTTCCCAGTACAGAGAAGGAGATACCCTTACAAATGTAAATGTTTGGTAAACAGAACTTTGACAAGAATGGTCCCAGCAAAGACCCTCCCAGTTTATTGATACCCAGAGTTATCCACGGTGACGGGCCATCCCGGAGACAGGTCTTCCATCCCAAATCCCTTTAGACAGTTAGTGGGGGTGGGGAAGATCAAAGCCTCCTTCAGTGAAAATAAGGTAAAGAGACACATCTTGAGGTGGCCAATTCTGATCCCCACGGTGGGATGGGTCCCCAAGCCCTGGTTTCTCATGAAAGCAGCCAAAGAAACATGCTCGTGTACCAGTCAGGGCCCCGACAGGAAGTGGGAGTCACTCTTGAACTGGTAGTATGAGGAGAATTTAATGAAATGATGACTTACTAAAGTGAGGGTAGGGTTTATAGAAACTGTTGATAGTGTAGTACCCCCGGACTAGCTACAGCTGGGAGCCTTTACTCCTGCTAGTCCTGAGAGGTCAGGGGATGGAGAGTTACCAGAACCCTCAGAAGGTAGCTGTAAGGAGATGGCTTCGTGACAGGAGCTCTGCCCTTTGATAAGGAACACAGCCAATCCACAGCATCTTGGCAGGGAGGAAGCTGGGGAAATGCAAACAGCACCCTCACTCTTCTCCCACCTCCTAATCTCCTGCCACTGCCTTCTGTCGGTACAACCCAACTAGAAGTCGGGGGATAAGGGAACCTATTGATTTAGTCCATAAAGGTCGGCTGTGCAGGGCCCAGAGCAGGGTGGCGCAGGTTGGAGAGTGAATGTAAGGTGCAAAGAGAAGATGTAAGGTAAAAGAAGATAGAAGACACAGATCACATCCTCTTCACTGAAACCCATCAGAGGACGCAGAAAGCCTGGAAAGTGTGAAAATTCCATAATGGAATAAGGATATTTATGTGAGGGCCTTGAAGGGTCAACCCGGCACTGTCCATTGAGGAGAAGTGTTATATCCAATGTCGTGGAGCTGCTCAGTGGCAGCTAACCTTAAACCCTAGAGGCCTCACTAACTGGTCATTTGTTCAGCAAGTATTTGCCAACCTTGATGTGTTGGGCATGAGAGCCTTAGAAGAGAGATCTTTGGTGCCCTCCTTTTCTAATAGTGTGAGGTTATACCTGTAGGCTGTCCTTTAGTGCAGATATTCAAGGTGAGGTCCCCAGACCAGCAGCAGCAGCAACACTTGGGAGCTGGTTAGAGTTGCAAATCCATGACCACACCCTGACCTTTGGAATCAACATCTCTGAGGTTGGGGTTTAGAAATCTATGTTGTAACAGCTCTCCAGGTGATTCCTGTGCAGGCTTAATTAAGCTTGAGACCCTTTAGCAGATATTACAAAGTTTTAGAACATGAAGAAATAATCTCAGGGCTATGAGTAACACACACACACACATACACACACTATTGCAGTTCACACAATGTTATCTTAACATTGTGTGTTTTTAAATAGTCCTGGTAAAAAGAAAATTGGATTAAAGAAGTGGTTTTCCAAGAGTGTTTATCTGATCCCCTTTAGAGCCAGGAGGTCACTGGGCCAATCCACTCAACTAAAATAATAAATTTATTTTTATAATATTTCATTCGAACATAGGGTTCTAAGGCTTAAGAAGCATTTGAAAACCCCTGTTTGAGATGACCTAAGATTCCCTCTTGTTCAAGTGTTCTATGGTGCTGTGTGTACGTGTCAATTGCATCAAGTCGGTATGTATGAAATCTATATTTGTAGCTTACATAGACGTGTTTTGTTTCATTTCAAACTATTAGCACTGACTTATGGCCAGAGGTGCTGTTTTTCCATTTCCTGTCCTTTGTGGTGCAGCTAACGGGGTGTGCCCATGAACCTTTCTACCCCGAATGCTTGTGTGATTTCCAGAACGGCGGTTACTCCTCGGCAGCATATCCGTTGTTTTATCGTATTGCTGTTTTGAACACAAAGAATTTCAGAAAGTGTCATTGCATTTCTACTTGCATCGAGTCATATGTCTGAGCTGCCCATGTAAGCATTAGGCTATCAAATATTTAAAAATGGAGAGTGGTATGTTTCAGCAGGCAGGCTCAGAGTTGTTCTAATCCCGGTTCTATATTTGGCTTACAAATCCAATTGCCCATCACTTCTGTGCTGGCATTTTCTTATTTGTCATAAAGCCATAAAAATATATTGTCTGCCTATGTTACATGTGATGGCTCCAGAATTTCTATATAGAAGGGAGGTAGGGGCAGTAACCTTGTTGCTGGGGTGGGAAGTGGGATAGGGACTTACATGGCTTGAAGGTAAATTTGTAAAGCAAGCACACACTGTTTTTCTTAGTTTGACTATCAAAATTCATAAAATTAGAAAAGTCTTCCAAAGGTGCTTTTATTTACACTATGTGGAAAATTAATAAAATGGCAGTTAATTATATTCAAAGGATACTCTTTTAAAAAATTTTTAGGATTGGCTTTTGGGGAGAAATTATTGGGGCAGGAAGGACTAAAGTTCTTGCCTCCAGCCACTTCTTGACATAGCTCCTGGGTGACCCTGGGATATTGTGAAGGTAGTAAACCAGTGAAAGAACTGATCAGGTGCAAGAACAGAGGATTATCAAGCTGGTGGCATTTAGATTTCCTTAAGGTTCTTTACAGAAGAGTGTGTTCGATTCATCTTTGTGTCTTTCCCCAGCTCCTCTGCACCTAGTACAGTGCCTGCCCTTTAGTAGCTGTTAAATCAGTACTTGAAGTGCAGATAAATGTGTAACTCCGATGTTACCTGGGTCACCTTGTTCTTTGAAATGTGTATAATAATGGACTTGAACTCCATTCTAGGTGCTCCAAAATCCTGGAAGCTCATGGTCTCATGGTCCATTCTTGCTCTGATTTCTGGTTGCTCTTGAGCTTTTGGTCACAGGTATGGCATCAGTGGCTATTGTCTTCCCTCTGCCTCGTGTGGACCCACCATGCAGTTACCAGCCTCCTCTCCTTGGTTTCCCTCAAACAGTTCTCATTCATGGCATTTGCTTGCAGTAGACTTCTCCTCACTATTCAGATATTCCAATTGGGGCACAGTAGCACATAGATAACTTAGGGTTAAATACTAGTTTTGTTCTTAAACATTCTCCTGGGTAGCATAACCTCCCATTGCTTAAATATGGGCTGCACATAGTGACTTCCTTCCAAAGAGGACAGTATGGAAAAGGTGGGGGGAAATAACTTTACAATGGAGAAACCTGACAAATGCTACTTCAGCCAAGTGATCAGGGTCAACATCAATGGCCATAAAACATTGATAGTATGCACCCTTGATATGGTGTGATACATTTTATTTCTCTGATCATCCTCCCCAAACCTCAGAACCCCAGTCCAATCATGAGAAAAACATCAGACAAATCCCATAGAGGGCCATCCTGTAATATACCTGACCAGTACTCCTCAAAACTCTCAAGGTCATCAAAAACAAGGAAAGTCTGAGAAACTATCACAGCTAAGAGGAGCCTAAGGAGATGTAACAACTAAATGTAATATGGTACCTGGAACAGAAAAAGGACATTAGGCAGAAACTAAAGAAATCTGAATAAACTATGGACTTTAGTTAATAAAAATGTATCAATACTGGTTTGTTAATTATAACAAATGTACTATCCTAATGTAAGATATTAATAACAGAAGAAACCATATGGGGAGGGTGTGCAGTATATGGAACTCTCTTTACTATTGCCCAATTTTTCCATAAATCTAAAATTGTTCTAGAAAGTAAAGTCTATCAATAAAAAAGAAAAGTCCTCTGGTCACATATCTGAAATAGAAGATTTCTCTCTGCCAATTTTCCTCCTTGCATTCCTGGTCAAGGTGCTGGCCTCAGCATCCTGCCCATCCACATCGCTGTCCTTCTCCTCCTCGTACCTTACCTGCTTTGGGGCATCTCTAAATACACCTGCCCCACTAATCTCCATTAATTTCTTTCACAGAGAACTTTGGGGGGGGAGGTCTTTGTTTCACTCTAGTTCATCCAGTTCCTCTTGAAGTTATAATTACTGTTTCTTCCCACTGCAAATGAACAAACAAACTGACAGAGCTTGTTGCCAGCCCAGATCTGGCTCACCCTCATGGTTCTTGGAAATCCTGGGATCATAGTCTTTCACTGTGACCTAGCTCAGGAGAGCTGAATTGTACCAAGAGGAGCAATGTTCATGGTGGAGTGAAGTTTGCTCTTCTTTCAAGACTTTTCCTCAATATTAATTACATGCTTTTACCCTGTAAGTTAACACTGAAATATTTCTAAACTATGTAAGCAAGTTGGGAAAAATAGCTTCCAATGCAATGCCAGACACTGAGGACACTTAAAAAATGTGCTCAGTGATGAATGCTCTGGAGATAAGTTGAGTTCACTGAGTAGTGGATGTCACATTAGCTTTCAAACTTCATCGTTCCTGCAGAATTCTCTTTAGGTTACAAAGTGGGTTCTGATCCATGTCACTCTCATGAAGGCTATCCCAAGAAAAAGAAGGAGAAAAAAGGGAAAGATATTTATTCACACCTTACTAGAGCTGTTCACACCTTACTAGAGATAACTAGGTTATCTCGTTTGATCCCTACATTTTGAAGTAGGTATTTTTGTCCCAACTTTAGATGAGGAAGCTGAGATGGATGGACTTGTGTGTGGTGGTACAGCCCATGAGTGGCCCAACCATGTCTGGATCCCAGCGCTGCCTGACCCAAAAGCCTGCACTCCACTCACCTTCTCACCCAGTCCCTCCAGCAGGCCTCCTGTCTGTGTCATTGGAAGCACAAGATTTTGTCCAGTCCTTGGCATTTGCTTTTATGTGTTGCCAGTGCTTTCCAGAGATAGAAGTTTTCATTTGCACATCAGTTTTTCTCCTTATCAGCATTATCATCCTCCTCCTTGTCACATACCTCTAGTGAATCAGTTGATTCCTGCCAGAATCAAGGCCATTTGGGTTGATTCTCTTCCCACCCAAGACAAGTCTAAGGGCCCACTCTCCCAGGTGCAGAAGATGGCATGGCTTCCTTCTGAATCCTTCCATATTTTCCCATGACTTTTCCAACTTTCTCATACAATGGTAGCTGTAAGGTGAGGGGAAGAGGGTCTGGTGAACAGCCAAGTGGAGAAAAATAGATTCAGAAGGCCAGGTCAGTCCTTCTGGGGTTTCTACCTTTTATTAGGCCATTTCAGTAAACAACAGAGGCAAGCTTTGTGCTGAGAACAGAGGCAAGACTTTGGTGCCCACGATGGGTCCAGTACCACTTTGAACTGTCACCTAAACTCTGCACTCTGACGGAAGGAGTGATGTTGCAGAGACAGCAAAAGTTAAGCTGAAGACCATGAAAGACACTGAAGCCTTATGCTTTGTATCTTTAGAACCCTTTAGGGAAATGACCTCAGTGGAGGAGAAATTTAAACAACATTGTGAGAGGCCCAGTTGATCCAGCTTAATGGGTTTATGAGTTTCCTCTGAATTTTTTTTAAAAATCCAGCCTAATAAAATAACGGTAGAAGTAGAATTTTGTAACGTGCCTTCTTAAGAACAGCCTGGTTTTTGTTAAACCACGTGTTAAGTTTGAGTCCTGAAACTTGACGACTATGTAGTGTAACATACTGCTAGAATATGGTTATCCCACACAGACAGAGCTTCACTGGTCAGGGCCACAGACATTCTGCAAAATATTCCAACTCTTTGAATGGTAGGAATCTGCCCTCCAGGAGGGGGCAGGCAGTAGCAGCAATGGGAAATTGCACGGAAAGATTTTATTATTATAACACTATCACAGTGCAATACATAATGCAATTAAAATATCCATGTGGCTGTTAAAAGAGGTTGGAAGGAAAAGTAGAAATCAGCAGAAGCAGTTTAAATAAATGAACAAACCTCCATAATTTCCTTGTTAAGAATAAGGAATAAAAGGCATCCAGGAGGTTGTTATTACCCATACTCTAAGTGTCTGGAGAGAACAGGCTGAAATAAGTAGGGACCTGGGCTTGGAAATGGTTTGGGTTAGCTAAATTTCCTCCGAAGATCAACCACTGATTAGAAAAATAAAGGCAATAAGAGTCAAGTTAGAGGGAAATTGCTTCATGTTTATAGTTTCTTTTTCTTTATTTATATGTTTATTTATTTGTTATTATTTTGAGAGCACTTTGGGATTGTGCCTAAGTGGCTAAGCCAAATGCTTTATACTTTATTATCTATAAACACACACATTAGATTTATTTCCACTTTTTACATTTCCTAGATCCAAAATAAATCTAAGAGCTTGGACCTATTTATTCTACGGAAGGTTGGAAGTTGCCGTGTTAGGTCGAATAGCAGCCAGAGAGCAGCAATTTCGTATGATTCAAATGTGAAAGGGCTTGGCAAATTCTAGATGTGTCACAAAATGTAATGAAATGTCATCCATTATCTGCTGGTAGTTATCAAGGACGAAGTTTCATATTGGAAGAAATTAAAAAGTCCTTCTGAGATTTATCCTGAAACATTCAGCCTTTTTCACCAGGCAGAAGCCATCCTGGGCTCTCGCAGCCAGTGGGCCCAATTAGGAGTCTGGGAGACCCGGGATCTACTTATGTCTTCGTTAAAAGAGATGATAATTAATTTAATTAGTACCTTCCCCCCACCTATGTCCTATAGTGAAATGAAATAAGTTGAAGGGCTTTGAAAAGTTAAAAATTATCTTGGTTAACATAGTGGTAGCACTGAGTGTGGGGAATTTGATTGAGACTGTTCAGAGACAGGAGCATGTGATCTTGCATAAGAGAAACTACCCAGTATATCCACCAGCAAATGCAGGTGTGAGATTTCTCCCCTTAATGTGAGAATGGGCCTGCAGAGCTCGGTTTAGATAAAAATGGAGACATCATTTGGATGGCAACTTATTATTTTTTTAAATTAAAAATATCTTCAGCTTTGTGCTGAGAACAGCAAAGAACAAATATTTCTGTATGTCACTCGATCTAATAGAGACAGGTGGTGTGCTCGGCTTCTCCCTGGGTACTTCCCTCACATGCAGAAAACGCCCATGTTGCCAAATTCCAGGGAAGCTCCCACCTGTTTTTCCTCCTGTGAATATAGGAGAATCCAGTCACCATTCACTCGGGACTGTATTCCAAAGCAACCTGGGGTTCACAGAGACGCTTAGATTGCATATTGCTAACAGGTATTTTTCACCAAGCACTGGAGCTTTTAAGCAAGCTGCTTCCAGAATATGTTCATCAGTTCTCTCTGTTTACATTTTAGGGTTTTGCTGAGATTTTATTTGGAGGGGAAAAAAAAATCACCAAAAGAGTTTGAAGAGCACAATGTAGAAAACAGGTGCCATTTGGACTAGCATTTTGATCTTTATTTTTGTTTTTCATATGTTTGTTTTACATGAAAAGGGTGTGTAGGGTTTGGGAGTGAGTGTGGGGAAAGGGGAAGGAAACTCTGAGCACTGTCCTTGTGCTAGATTATTGCAGTTGTATTATATCATGCATCCAACACACAGGGCATGTATTACATTGTGTGTTCTTCACAACATCCCAGGAAGCGTTATGACTCATCTTACAGATAAAAAGACTGAGTTTCAATATCAAAGCATTCTAAGCAGTGCCTTGCTCTCATTCACTGACCTCGAAGAGTTGACATTTGTTTACCATGACTTAGTCCTAGATGGTTAAAATTCTAGCATGGAAAAATCTATTTGTCACAAAAATTACATATTGATTTCCTTGTTGGATCCAGACAAGTTGCTCTGAGCTCCAGGGGGTCTGGCGAAGTGGAACTTGAACCTATTATTCTTTTTATTTTCAGCAAGACAAACTGTCCTTTAAGGTTGTTGGCCATTTCTGTTTGTAGCTTTTGCGATTTCCTCACCTGGGAGCAAAATTCCTTTATTTTATGAAGACCCACTTGAGTAGTCCCCTTTAGTTATGTAGATATACAACAGATACCCACCCACTATTCTGAGAATCTAACTGGGGAGTTTGGGGCTTGGAGAAAACTGGAGCTTTGTAGATGGGTAGAGATAGTCACAAGTTCTCCCAAACTCATTATTATGCAGAATTAAAAGGTTCCTGGACAGATTTGCATAAGACCTCTTAAAGGGCAGTGCTCCATGTTCTATTTCCCTTTGAGAATCTAACTTGTTTTCCTGGCAGCCTGGACTGAAAATGGCTCTGTGTGTGTGTGTGTGTGTGTGTGTGTGTGTGTATGTGTGAGTAAATTACAAGAGCCGTATCAGCAAGCAGCTCTAATGGGGAGAGTCTAGGTCTGCTTTGCAGTGGAGTGTCCAAGAGAGTGAGTCTGAGAGAGAATTCTCACTCGCAGCTGTTGTACTGGCAGTGAGTGGGCCCCAGTTCCCATAACTCTTACTAGCATTGATAAGTCTTTAGGCCCTCAGTTTCTGGGCCACCCAATAGTTGTCAGGCGCTGGAGCGCTAGACTCTGTTTTTAGCGTCATCACTGTGGTTGTCTACAGTGGCGGACGATGGGGCACTTCAACCAACTGATTCAACTTTCTACCTCCTCCTTTGCAAAGGGATAGAAATCACATCTGACTGCTTGGGATTGAATAGGGGCTCCCAGGATTCTTGTCCCATCCAGACAGGGATTCCCCAGGAAGAAAGACCTCCTTAACCAAAAGAGGAAGCAATCCTGGAATTATGTTGTCTTCACACCCAAAGGTAGTGAAGAAGCATTTTGGTTCCCTAATAAACGTCTTTGAATTCTTTGATCCTGTTTGCTCCTCTCCTCTTGAAGAAATGGGCATTCAGCACACTTCCTTAGCAGTCTCTGTTGTGGTTTATAACACCGTTCATGGATCAATTGCAAAGTTTTAAGATTTTAAGGTCATATCATAGTAAGTACTATGTGATCAGATAGATAAGTGGAAATAATTAGAATTTAGTTTGTCCCCAAATTTTTCACCAGCTGTTTTGAAAGTTCCAGTTCTTTCTCCTCATCGAGCGTTCCAACTACTTGTTATCACGGGTGTGTTATCAAACGCTACTGAACACACACACATTCTATGAAATTAGGATCATGCAGTATATATTATTTTGTTTCCTAATTTGTTTTCCCACATAACATTATTTCATGTTATTAAATATTTTTCAAAACTGTGACTTTTAATGGATGCATTGTAGTCTCTTGTATAAATGAACCATAATTTAAGCAACATTTAGACACATTGGATATTTCCATTTTCACCGTTAAAAATAATGCTATGATGAACAACTTTGCATGGGAATTTCTGTGACCTTCTCTCATCATTCCTTTAAGGTAGACTCCCAAATTTGAAATTTCTGGTTCAGAAAGCAATTTTAAGCCTCTTCATACCTATGTCAAACAGATCTAGACGAGAATGCTAGGTTTAGCACATTCTCGTCAACACGGATACTAACCTTTAAAAAAGGTTTACCAACTCGATTGGTAAAATATGAGTAACTTTTTTTCCCTTTTTTATTTTGACTGCTATTGAGTCAAGCTATCTTATTATACTGACAATTTATATTTTGTGAATTGTCTAATCACTTCTTTGTTTTTCCCATCAGAGTATTTATTTTTCATTATTTTCTTATTTGCAAGAGTTCTTTATATTTTAAGGATATTAGCTCTTTCTCACAATCATTGCAAATATTTTCCTAATTTTTGTGTTGTTTATTGACATACAAAAGCTTTAATTTTCACATAGTCAAGTCTATCAATTTACCCTTTATGATCTATTTCATTTTATTAAATAATGAACAAGTTTTCATAATGATGTGAGATTAACAGCACAGCATTGCTGTTCTTTACAAATAATTCAGGCAACAGAAAATTTTTTTCCAAAAATAAGTCTTACTTTTGACCTACTACTGCTCTTTTATCATACTTTAGAGGAAATGAGTTTTCCTAATACACTTTTTAGGAAATCTTTTGGAAGTACTTTTGTTCAGGTGTTTCCCATTCCATGCCAAAATATTTTCTATTTTTGTGAAATATAAAGAATGTGTTGCCATAGCTATTTTCCTGTGGGACTCCACTTTTTTCTTTTCAGAGTTAGGCAAGGCCTTGACTGTCCTTATGGATACTTTGGATTTCTGTAAATGTTTAGACACGTAGACAAATGTTTTGATGTTTTCGTATAGTATTTGTGGCAGAGATTGACTGGCTGTTCACCAAGCTTGTGTCTTCTTCCTGGCTACACAACTAAATATGTTTCTTAAGCATGTGTTTTTAGTCAGATGTGGCATATTATGGGGTTACAGCCAATGGAATGTGAGCAGAAGTGATGTACACCACTTTCAGACTTGGCCCATAACCAGACATTTTACTAGATCCTCCGTGTTTCTGTGGTAGCTTTGGAAGCCAGGTGTTAAAGTTGGTAGAGCCACAGGATGGAAAGATCCTGGGACCCTGAATCTTTACCAATCAGAACCCCACTTTTGAATCTTTGTGAGGGAGAAATAAACTTCTGTTGGATTAAGCCACTAAAATTTGGTTACAGCAACTGGTGTTACCTTAACTAATACTTTATTCTTGTGGTCAAGTTAGAGAAAATCTAGATTTGTAACACTTTGAAACACTGTGTGCAAAGAGTGTATATTGATATGAGCTGATGGCAACATGTAGGGATACGTCTAGAGGCATGCCGTTGGCCTCTGTCCTTCTATCTGTTGATGAGAGGTCTGGAAACTGGAGAATAAGGTACATAGAAGAGAACCGTGATCAATACTATCATATATCTAAAGGTCTTTTTGTGTGTGATTTAAGGGAGGAGAATTATGTTTAGCGACTAGAAATTACAGGAAGGCATATTTCAGCTCATCACAAAGAATTAAAAATAACAGAATGTACTGCTTTGGAAGGATATGAATTCCCATTTACTTTAAGAGGCTGGTAATTACCTGTCATGGATGCCTTTGGTGGGAAGTAGAATTATAAAACCATTAAGATCCTTCCCATATCTAAGATTCAATGAGACTATGAACTGCTGTAACATATTGTTATTATGATCAACTCCTTAGTTGATCTAAATATTTTGCAAATAGATTATCTCTTCCTAGGATTTCAGGGCTGGTGGGAACCATCACAGGCTGTGTTTGTGATGGCCTCATTTGGTTTCACAGTGATGTGGCTTGTTGTTCCATCAAGGAACTTTCCTTCTAGGCCCACGGTTAGGGTTGCTTTCAGTTGCGGGTATAAAACCTAGATATTTACTGGCTCATATAATGGAAACTCTAGAAGAAGGGCAAGTTCAGGGAAGGTTGACCCAGCAACTCAAAGATGTTAACAACACTCAGGTTCTGTCCATCTCTCCATCTGCTGTTTGCATCACCCCTTCTATGTTGTGGCAGTTCTGTCCCTCATTGTTGGAAGTTAGATGCCAGCAACTGCTAGAGTAACGTGCTTCCTCAGTCATGGCCTCAAGAATTGATGGGTTGCAGGAAACAGAAGTGGAGAATATGGTGCATGTTAAGGAGGTCTAGAAAATGAAGTGGGATAAATAGGGTATGAGGAGTGAGAGGGAGTTTTGAAAAACAGGAGAAGGTTAGATATAGATGCTAGATAATTAATAGGGAAGCTTCTTAGGTTCTTGGGTTCATGGCATAATGAAAACTATGTTTAGGAAGTCTAGCCTGATGTTTCATTTTGAATAGGTTTGACTAAGGAGCGGCCATGACTTGAAAAGAGGTTTCCTTTTTGAAGGTCTCTCAGTGGGGGGTTGGAGTAGTTCAGAACAGCTTGTAAAAGCCAATTATTAAAGTTTCTGGAATTTAGCTTGGCAGGTGTTGAATCGTTGGTAGCTTGAAATTGATCGTAAAGGAGTATTTACACCATGGAAATTGGCAAATGGTACAAATCAGGGCTTTTCCGCTCCAGAGAGCCAATTTATTAGCACACCATTGTGTGCTTAATACATCTGGTTTCCTTAACCTGCTCCAGGATTATGAGAAATCCTACTAAATAAAAAGGAAAAATAAATTCTAAGACCAAAATATATCAGAAAAAGACCTCATGGTGTTAGTAATCAGTTATTGCTCTATTACAAACAAACCTAATAATCTATTCTCCTTCTCAAATGATTAGGGAGTGATTGGCAATAAATTCATTTCATTTGAAATAAATACCTCAAAGGTGTTATTCTAACTTAATGCTTCTCAAACTTTAGTGTGCGTATCAATTACCTGGGGATCCTGGAAATGCAAATTCTGATTCAGTAGATCTGGAGGGGTGTCTGTGATTTTGTGTTTCTAGCAAACTTGAAGGTGATGCTATTGCTGCTGGTCTGGGGACTTGGGTAGCAATGCTTCAGCCCTTAATTTTTGTAATCTGTTGCAGGGGAAAAGGGTGAGGGTGAGACTGTTGTTATACAACAGAAGTGTTAGATTGGAGGGGTCCTTTCTTCTGGTGACATTTTGCAATGATGACAAGGAACCATCGTTTTTATGTCTGGCCCTGCTGTGGAAACTGACTTTGGTTAAGTTAATTAAATGGAAGGAGATTTTCCAGGTACGAACCAGGGAAGCAGACTGTTAGAAACACTAAAAGTGATTTGATTGAAGCTCATTACCCAACAGACCAGCAGCCAAATTGGCTTGATTGGCACAAAAAAAATCAAGAAATGAGAGTAAGCTGAACAGAAAGAGATGTTTATCCTTTTTCTTTTGTCTTTATTTTATTTTGTGGGTAGATCATATGGTGTGTGGACTTTCAAGGTAAAAAGATGAATGCAGGCTCCCAAGTCGAGTTTGGCAGACTCTGCCATGACACAGCTTTGTCTGTGAGACACATTGCTTTGTTTTTAACCTTGTTGCCCAGAAATTATTTCCCAAGGGTGGATGATTGCTAAGTCACTGAGTTCACTGTCACTGAGGAGATTGTCATGGGCTTTTGTGTGGGTAGTGAAGGCTTCTGCATCTTTCTTGAAATAACAAAATAAATGTGCCACAGTTTGATTCTCTGCTTTAATAGTATTTCTATTTCTTTGGAGACAAACTGATGTCTCCAGGATTGTAGATTTCTATCCAGGGTCCAGAAATTCCACTAAGAATATCTGGGTGAAACACCAATCTTTACTGATCTTTCAGAAATTTTCCTGGGTTCTATTTTGACAAATCTTTCACCATGGCCCAGGCCAAATGACTGTTAAGCTAAAACCAGCCTCTGTTTTGTGTCTGGAAATTAGGGAAGGGGAAAGAATTGAAGTGCACTGGAAAATGCAAGACATCTGCAAAGTTGCCTGGAAACCCCTTGTAAACTTGAGCTAGAAGTATAGTTAGCAAATGGAAACTGGAATATCCAAGCAATACCACAATGAGCCTTTTTGAGATGCTGCTAAGGCAACGGTAGTTCAGTTTTACCAATGAAGAATTAACTTACCATTGGGCAAGGCTGGAAACTTTGACCATGAGATATGCAAAACCATTGAACTTGAATCCTGGAAGAGACCTCAGAGAGGCTCTAACGCACCCTGCAGAATTTATAGATGAGAAACTAAGGCTCAGAGAATTGATGGCTTGCCCCAAATCACCCTGCTGCCTGGAGAAATAGCCAAGACCAGAACTCGGGTATCCTAATTTTTTATTATACCACAGATTGTTGATTTACTCTGTACCAGGTCTATGCTAAATATTTTACTTTTATTACCCCATTTAATACTCATAAAAGTATATAAAATAACTACCATTCAATCAATCATTTATGTCATTCATATTTATTCCCCACCTACTATGTGCCAGCCACTGTCCTAGGTGCTGGGGATACAACCAGAGTTACTGCACTCATATTCTTATATTCTAGGAGGAGGAAGAGACAGTGATGGAGTAAACCAACAAATAGGATCATTTCAGATGGTGATGAGGGTTGTGGTGACAAAAAAACAGGCTGGTCTAATGGAGGATGTCTGAGGTGGAGGAGGATGGCCCTAAATTCAGGAGGTGACATTTGGGCTGAGACCTGAGTGACAAGAAGAGTGTCTCAGGCAGAGGAAGCAGCAAGTGCAGAGCCCGAGGAAGGAAGGAGCTTGGTACATTTAAAGAACAGGAATCATGTCAGGGTGATCGGACTATATTGGCGAGGAGGGTAGAAGTAAAATAAGATAAGAACCATGAAGGGGCCTCAAGGCCACGGTAAAGAGTTTGGAAAAGTGGAAAGCCTTTGGGGGGTTTAAAAAGCAGGGAAATGAAACGATCCAATTTACAATTATTATTATTGTTCCTTGTCTATTACTTCCTCATTTTACAAATGAGAAGCCAAGGTGCTCAGAGTTCTGGGACTTACCCAACGCCATTCAGCTCTTAAGTGGCATCAGCTCTGAACTGAACAACTCCCGATCCCAGGCTGTGCTGTTTTCCACTTTTTCCCTGTACTCACACTATTCCTACATGTAAAACAGTTATACTAGTACATTAAATAATTTTTTTACTTTAAGTGCTTGGGCTAATTTTTTCCCCTGAAAAGTGGGTCAGGGGCAGTGTGCTTCAACACATTCTGCTCTTAAAGAAGTGAAGGAACTTATTTTTTCCTTAGGTAGATTCTGATGTTTGAAAGTAGCTTCCAGCAGCTACTTCAATGCAGTTTGTTCTGTCTGGTGTTGCCGTTATCTTTTGGACACTGGCCAGGCTAAAGCAGTGTGGTGGGCACTGGGGCATCTCAGTGGAAATGTACAGAAAGTGGAAATGAATAATGTGGGAGCTCGTTGGTGTTCCTTCCTGTGAACCTGAAAGAATTAGCAAACAAGGTGATCTCAAAGCAGGCTAAATCCTCTTCCTCTGTCCTTCCTGAATAGTCCAGTCCAAAAGTCATTAGATACAGCTGAGCAAGGAAGGGATTCATTCAGTATACATGGGGGATGGGCATAACGGGAGTAAAAGGAGGATGCTGAGGTGGCTTAGGCAGGATGTTGGAGTCCAAGTGGGGTAAGGAGAGTGTCTGCATAGTCATGGGGTATTGAAGACTGAGAGGGGTGAAAAGGATGTCTACACTGGGGGCGGGGAGGGTAATGGCGGCAGTGGACCATAGCTATGAGCACACCTCGTGCCCAGATATAGGTTTCTAACTACCATTTTCCACTAAAAGAAACCACCACTCATTGGAGGACTAGCTGATTCCAGAGCTGGGGCAGGGAAGCTGGAGCATCACGTTGGGCCAAAAAGCAAGAAGGTGCTGAATGAATGATGGGGCATGTCTAAAGAACACAGAAGCCAGCCTGAAGGGCTTCCAATGGCCAAATCTGTGACACTTTCAGCATAAAAAAATGATAACAGATTGTAACTCAATGAATAACACAGGAATCTATGAGTCCATATTAATATAAAGAAATAAACAAACATAAATAACTTGAAAGTTTCTTGAGGAATGGGATATTTATACTGTCTCAAAGTACCTTCTTATGAAATACTTTTAATTACAAAGGAAAAATGAGTAATTTACACTGGTGGGTCTGCCAGGTTTCTTGAGTGAACATCACCAGTAATGGAACAAATTGAAATTACATGTCTCCTGGTAAGTGCAGTGAGAACACAGTATCATTTCTGTGATATTTCTGCAAAGATGCATAACCCGAATCTAATCAGGAGGGCACATCAGAAAAACTCAAATTGAGGGCCATTCTTTAAAATAACTAGCCTGTAATCTTCAAACAATGCCAAGGTCATGAAAGTTGAGGAATGATCCAGAAGCTGTTGCAGATTGAAGGGCACTAAATAGTGATGACAGTTAAATGCAACCTATGATTCTGAACTGGCTTGTTTTGCTAGAAAAGACATTAGTGGGACAGGTGGGTGAAAGGAGGTGGGGTCTGAGGATGAGATGACAGCAATGCTTCAGCGTTAATTTCCACATTTTGATGGTTGTATTGTGATTACAGCATAAATACACTAGAGCGTTCATGGAGGTGATAAGGCAGAATGCCAGCAACTTACATTCAAATAGTTCCAATGCCCTCTTTTTGCACTTTTTCTATATGTTTGGAATTGTTTCCAAAAAAAGTTTTAAAAAATTCAATAAAAGCAGGCTAGAAGTTCAAGGGACCAGGGTCCTTCATGTGCTGTATTTAAAATGAAACTTTGTTTGAAGCGTGATGGGTTTGAAACCAGGTTGCCTGAGTTTGAATTCTAGTTCTGAGCGCCCTTGGGTGAATTATTTATCCCCTCTGTGCCCATTTTCCTCATCTATTTGAGCATATGGGGAATAATAATCCCTTTTTATAGGGTTGAAGGAGATTTTAGTGAGATAATAATGCAAAGACCCTAGAACAGGTCTTGGCAATGGTAAATAGTCAACAAACATTAGCTATTACTCTTATTTTTCCTTAAGCTGGTAAAACATCTCTGTAGTCTATTTTCCCCAGTCTTTTTTTTTGTGTGTGTGAGGAAGACTGGCCCTGGGCTAACATCCGTGCCCATATTCCTCTACTTTGTATGGCATGCCGCCACAGCATGGCTTGATAAGCGGTGCGTTTGTCCGCGCCTGGGATCCGAACCTGTGAACCCTGGGGTTGCCAGAGCGGAACGCAGGAACTTAACCACTACGCCACCAGGGTGCCCCCATATTTTCCCCTGACTTTTAATAACACAACTCCCTTGAATGAGCTCCAAGAAGGTCCCTCCTTGTACTGAACTGTCCTCCATGTTCAGTGGTGTCATAACTAAGCCCCAGTTTATATGACCAACTATGCTCTAAAAGTAAATTCCCACAAGCACACTGAGATTATGGTGACAGGGTTATAGACTTCCTAAGAGCTTTTGGGGAGGCCGTCAGTCCATGTTTGGCCAACGAGGCATAATTGTGAGATTTGGCCAGATAAAAACATGTTGATCGCTAGTATCCACGGCCAAGACTGTGGAAGGCCAAAAGTTAATTTCTCTAGGTTTGGAATCCAGAATTGCTCATTGTAATTCCATTTTTAGAACTGGAAAGGACCTTGGAGACTCTTGGGTCCAATCCTCTCATTTTATAGATGAGAGGACTGAAGCCCAGAGAGTTAAGGATGCCCCAGGTAGGATCAACTCCCCGGAGTTTGGAGAGATCCTGACACAGAGGTAAAATAGTTTGAGCAATGCTGAGGTCCCATGATGGAAGGAGAAAAGTGTTTCTGGCAGAGAAATGCACATCTTTCAGGAGATAGTGGAGGAATTTACCAGATTCCAACTGGGGACCTCTGCCCTGACCTACTACATTCCAGTCTGGGGGCTCCATTTCCACAGCCTGGTAAGGTCTCAGCTCTGGAACTCCCGATTTTCTCACGAGATCTGTATAACGTGTCTTGCACACCGTAGACAAAGCACTGCCTGATCTTTTGATTGCCATCACTATGTTCCAGCAGGTTCTTGTATAGCCAGACAAGGTGTCAGGTCCTTAGCCGTGAGCTCCTGACTGATCTTTCTGTTTCAACGGTTGAGTCGAATTCCTCAAGTGCTCTGATCACTTTGTGTCCGTTCCACAGCTGAGGAGGCTCCAACTATTTCTGGAAGGAAAACAAACGTGCTCCAGGCTGTCAGTGAGTTTGCTAAGACACATCCCGATTCATTATACAACCACCAAGATACAAAGCCCTAAAAATAGGGAACTTGCCTTAATATTTCATTTGGCATCAGGATGCTAAATTCATGTTAACTGCAGTCGCTATCTTAGACTGATTTCATTTGATTTCCTGGTTATTATGCTCTTTGGCTGTGGAGGGCAACTTCTTGTTTACCTTCATCTCTGCTTGGCTTCAGATTAAGGCTTTTGTGCATTAAAAAAATTAAAAAACCACTTTTCTTTTCACCACCCATCTGTTTAATAATTATTTTCCCTTTACTTTTTTTAACTCACTTGTTATGCTAACATTACCGCGTCTAAATAGAATGTCTACATTTGATTGCATTGTTCATTTTAAAACTTTTTTCCAGTTTGTCTAATTAGAATTGAGAGTACGCCAGAACTAGATCCCTTTCAATAATGCAAGAATCAAAATTACTTTCATAAATCCCAATAACGATAGCGTCTGTGTTTATCTCAGAGATCCATTAAAGAAGAAATCTTTCTCGTTTTCATTTATTTCTTTGTGGGGTGCAGGGGGAGCATTAACTTTTTATTTAGGGCTTGTTCAGAATGTAGCTTTTCCCCAATTGGTATTTCTATATTTTATTAAGCCATACAATGAACTTAGAGTAAAGTGTATTTTGAGAATGAAAGTGCAGTGTGATTGTTACATGATTATATCCTTCCAGCTGGGCACGATGGTGTGGGTTAAGTAACATAGTTTTCAGCCTTGTAAAGTGTGTTCTTCTGTCAATCATTTTCCTTGCTCTGTCCTGTGAGGTTAAGTAGGGGACTAGAGAGTTTAACTGATTGTCCAAATTATTTTTTGACTGTCATTCAAGTAAGCATTATCTTATAGTCCATAGTAAATGTTCTTCTTTCTCTCTCTCTCCAAACATTCATTTCCCTCCTTCCCCACAATGTATATCTACATTGTATACATACACATACCTGTTTTGCTATAAAATTTCAAAGAAATTGCCTTTGGTGTATGTTTGCTGCAGCATTTGTAGCTTATGGACCGTTGGGGGTTAATGATTATTGTGACTTGGACAGTCCCACTCTGATTAAGGTGTCCCTAACAGCTGTGTTTGGATAAACTCCAAGAAACTGGTTTGAGCTGGTTCATTTAAGCATCAGTCATTTGACTCACATTCTAAAACATGTTACCCTTCCATGCGTGGCATGTAACCAGCCTGAGATTTTCCTGTGTTTTAGTTGCAGAAGATAGGAAAATCATGATTCGGGCTCAGCACCAGCCAGAAGGAGCCCTTTTGGGGGTAGGTGATGCTCTATTAATATCTATGATTTATCCATTATATCAGTTGTGGAGATTTGGGGGCACTTTTAAATTGTAACATAATTTTAGACTTATAGAAAAATTTCAAGTATAGTTCATATAATGCTTCTAATTCCTTTGCCTAGATTTCTACATATGTTTACATTTTGGCTTATTTGCTTTCAACTTCTCTCTCTCTCTCTCTATTTTTCCCTGAACTATTTGACAGTAAGTTGGAAACATCATACACCATTACCCTTAAATACTTCAGTGTGTATTTTCTAAGATCAAGCACATTCTCTTTTATAACCACATTATAATGATCAAAACTAGGAAATTTAACATTAATTGTATTGTCTAATCCACAATCTAGATAAAATTTTGTAAATTGTACCAATGTCTTCTATAACTGTTTTTAAATCAATTATGTTTTAAAACACAGAGTTTTGATTTTGCTACCTCTGTATTTGCTTGGCCATTTTTCTCCTTCATTATCATATTTAATTAAACTGAAACGATATTAAGAATTGTTTGGTTTCTAAAGCACTGCTTTGTATTTTACTGGAAGTTTTTAAAAGCATACGACCCCAAGTTTTATAAGGGCAGAGCCTCTTATGTTGGTAAACTTTGTGTCTCCCAGAGCCTTAACTTGCTGCTTTTATTTGCTAAATGAACAAGTGGATAATAGCCCAGTTTTAGATCGCAGATGCCTCAGCTTCCTAATTATTAATTACTATGACCCTTCCATGAGGGTCACCTCCTTGTGCTTCAGATTACCGTTGTTCTCTGGTCTCTGTCAGAGCCTGTATAAGTCTGTACTTTTTAGTGAGGTTGTATGTACTCACCTTTGCCTTCTCCGCAAAAGGGCATAGATGGCGGACTCCATGGGAGGCAGTTCCCTTCTGTTTCTCCAGGGCCCACATCTTCCTTCCTATTAAAAACATAAAAGTAGGTCTGGGATTTATTGTCTTATCTCTAAATTCTTATTTAATCAACTACCATGAGGTTTGGGGATACTTTTTCTTTCAAGTTTTTCTTCACGCTCATGGCATTTATTGCTTCTGCCATTTATTCACTTGGCAAAAGACAGCAGTGATTTGAAAGAGGACAGAGGGAGCTGTGGGGTGGATGAAAGGTCCCTGGGCTCAGAGTCCCATGAACTCAGTCAGGCCCTGGCTCCTGTGTTGGCTGGTAGTGTGACCCTGAACACAGGTCTAACCTGCACTTTGCTGATCAAGACCTGAGGCTCAGAGGGGATCAGGGACCTGGGTGAAACCATAGACAGACTGTTTCAGAGACAAGACTTCTTGTCTTAGCTCTGACATTTACTAGAGCAAAGGCTAACCTTCCTGGAGTAATCACTTATGCACACGATTGTTACTCTAGAACCATGCCTGCCACACAGTAAGTGCTCAGTATTTGGATTTATGATGATGATGATTCTTATTTCTATATTATCTTTAGCACAGGTTCTAGTCTATTAGTCTGTATGCTGCCGGGAGGGGCAGGTGGTTTCATCTCGAGTGCTCACTGGATCACCTTGAAAGATTTGCCTGGAACTCTGTGTGGGGAGAGTTCTTTCCCCAATTCTCTCCTCTCCTTCTCTTGTCCCCTCTTCTCTCACATCCAAATCACTATTGAGTGTTATTGCAGAGAAATTTGGCCATCCTTTTGATTGAGGGGGGATGCTGATTGTTTCTTCCCCAAGTGAGAATGTTTTTATCTGATATGAAAGAGAGAGAGAGAATGACGGAAAGAGGGGAAGTGGGAGGAATGGGCTGTGAAGGAAAAGAAAAGCAGAGGGCAGGTAAGCCAGGAGAGTCAGGGAACAAGGAGAGCCTCAGGGCTGGGAATATTTCTGGTTTCCATGTGGCATGACCCACTTGGGCAAGTGAGAGGGGGTTGCTTACCTAGGAATTTTCAAGATAGAAAATGTTCTGATCTGAACAAAGCACTGTTGTATTCCATTGACTTTAATTAGGAATAATTTATTGAACACCTGTGATAGCCAAGTCATAATCCTAATTATTGCAAAATATGGATGAATATGAGACAGGCCTGCTCCCAGTGCCCCTAGGTGCCAGGGGCTCCTGCCATAGGCCCCACCACACCCTGTAATTCACTTCAAACAAAGCTTTCCCACATTACTGATGCTTCGTCAGTGTCTGCCATCTTGGCTCGACTGTGAGCCCCGTGAAGGCCAGGGTCTGTGTCTGTCTTTCTTACCAGGTGTCCACAGAGTCTATTGGGAGTTGCATTGCAATTCTGACATTAACTACCTGGAGCTAGGTCAAATTTCACAGGTTAAGGGCTCAATCCTCCACAAGACTCCCCTTACTTCAGGCACTAGTGACAAGCTCTGGGGTTTCCAGGTCACCTGCACTTTTGAGCAACTGGCTACAAATTTGGGGCTTCCCACTACCCCCTCAGGTTCAATAATTCACTAGAATGACTCACAGGATTCAGGAAAGTGCTATTACTTATGATCACAGTTTTATTATAAAGGACACAAAGCAGGACCAGCCAAACAAAGAAATGTATAGGGTAACGTCTGGGAGTGGCCCCAGAATGAAGCTTCCATGTTTTTAGAACATGTCACCTTTCCAGCACATCGATATGTATCACCAATCAGGAAATTCAACAGAGTTTGGATGTCCCAAGTTTTTAGTGGGGTTTCATTACATAGGTATAATTGATTGAACTATTGGCCATGTGATTGAACTTTATCTCCAATCTCCCTTCCTCTCCCCGGAGGTCAGGCTAATATCACGTGGCTCAAAGCCCCAACCCTCTAATCACGTGGTTGGTCTTTCTAGCATGGCCATCCCCCATCCTGAAACTATCTAGGGGCCCA
Organism: Tapirus indicus; assembly: GCA_031878705.1. Classification (NCBI taxonomy): domain Eukaryota; kingdom Metazoa; phylum Chordata; class Mammalia; order Perissodactyla; family Tapiridae; genus Tapirus; species Tapirus indicus. The sequence goes on from CM062935.1 coordinate 36,045,024, forward strand.
CCATGAATCCCCTTGTTAGCATAAACTCAGATGTGGTCTGAAGAGCCACCAAGAGTAACAAAGACACTCCTGACTCTTGGGAAATGCCAAGCATCGGGAGGCTTCCTCCTAGGAACCAGGGACAAAGGCCAAATTTGTTATTATATAGTAGGAGTGCTCAAGAAAGCATTGTTTTTTCTAAAAGAAAAAATAAGATGGCGGCCGCCCGGTGGCGCAGCGGTTTAGTCCGCGCTTGGCAGCCCGGGGTTCGTGAGTTCGGATCCCGGGCGCCCGCCGACGCACTGCCTGTCAGCCATGCCGTGGCAGCGTCCCATATAAAGTGGAGGAAGATGGGCACGGATGTTAGCCCAGGGCCAGTCTTCCTCAGCAAAAAGGGGAAGATTAGCAACGGATGTTAGCTCAGGGCTGGTCTTCCCCACAAAAAAAAATAAATAAATAAGATGGGTTTTTAAACACCTATAAAGCACCTAATAGAAACAATGCCATGTCTGAGGGGGACCACTTTGTGTCCACAGTGCTGAGAGAGTGTGGCATCTGAGTGAGCTGGGGTGACGGGAGGGTTTTGCCAGGCAGAATGTAGAGGGGACAGGAAAGGGAGGTGGGAAGGCCCCGGGTGGGAAAGCTTTGTGTGTGTTTTCAGGGAATGGGTGTTGCAGGCACAAACAGCAGTAACTCAAAACATGTGGCTGCTCTGCGCAGGCCCTTATGTTGTGTCCTTTCAAAAATATATTTAGTGAGGGAGGGTGTAAATCCATTTCCTATTAATAACAACTCTTTACTCCTCCCTTTATGTTTTAATCCATGTGTCAATGGACCCTTTCACCCCTTCTCTGGTCTTCTCCAAAACAAAATTCCACCCCCAGAATCTGTAGCAACATGTGAGCAACGTAGGCTGGACGGAAAAGGCAGAATGGGTTGGTGATGAGCATAGAGCCTAAAGCTGGACCTGGCTCCATCACTCACTAGTCATGTGACCTTAGACAAGCCACTCAACCACTCTGCACCTCAGTTTCTTCATAATAAAATGGGGATAATAATAGTATCTACCTAATAGCTTTGCTGTGGGAATTGAACAAGTTTATGTGGGTAAATCACCACACTGCGTGGCACACAATCTATGTGGTAGACGGTTACCTGGAATCGTTATTACTTACCATTTCAAAGAGGAGAAGGAGAAAAAGTGTAAATCCTTCCGTCTGAAATGATTTGGCTGTTCTCTCAAGCCTTGCTTCTCCACCTTGTAGCTGCTGGGTTTCTCTCCCTTTTGTTCCCTCTCCACACTCAGCCTTCCCCTACCCTGCCTTCCTTTCTCTGATCGATCGTCCCTCCCTGGGCCTCTCAATCCTTTACTCCAAGCCTGTAGACCCCCAGTCTCTTCTAACTTCTGTCTTGTTGAATGCCAAAGGCTTTATATTGAGAATGGAGATTTTGCTTGCATTTACATTCTATTTGTTATGAACCTTTTATAGACTGGACATCCGCCTGACCTCCCCCTTAATGTGACTCTGAGCATGAGGGAGTAGGAGATAGGCAGCCAAAGGCCAATGGAGTCAGATTAGGGATAGCCTTGAGTAGTCAGTACTTAAATCCATCAGCAGTAGGGAGCCATTGAAGGTTTTTGACCAGAAGCACAGGCACAAGGCAAGTATTTAACAAATGATCATCCAGGTGTGATTATCCCAAGACCCTGTGCATCCAAACAAAAGGGAAGCCAGTCACAGTGCTGGAAGACAAAGAGGGCTGTGCCCTCTAAAATCCACGTAGTCATTTCATAAATAGCACCACAGCCTGTGTTACTCTCCTTCCATTTCATCCAATGCTGTGTGCATTTATCTTGTGCCTGTCATGAACATGGCTCTGGCCAAGCCCTGTTTCTCTACAAGAGTGGTTCTTTTAAAGCGTTTTTATTGCAAGGTCTTCTTGAGGTCTCTGATGCTTCATTTCAAAACAGTAAGATTTCCTTGGCTCTTGAGAAGGGCAGAGTGATGACTGCACTGACATCTTTGTTTTACAAACCATTTAGTGCAAAGTCGATTTTTGCCTGACCCTCAGTGTCTCTCCAGATTGGAGACAAGAGAGATGCTGACAGAAATGGTTGGATTATGGCAAGGTCCTAATAGCCATCAGCTGACCCTCAGTTTATGTCATGAGAATTTCAGAGAGTCTGTGGCAAACTTGTGCTTCCTATGATGTTCTTTAAGTTTGGAAAAGAGCCAGCAGTTGGATACCTGTAAATCGAGGACCATGTCACCATCAGCAGTGGCTGTTCTTCATCTGGTGACAGATGAAGTGGGTGACAGAGGGGCAGCCGCTGCCCCACATCTACCTTAGGTTGGAAGAGATGCTGTGGTTTTTCCAAACGCAAATGTGCGATTGTTCTGACAGCTCCCCTCCACTCCGTGAGAGATCCTGTCCTGGGCCAGCCGCAGAAGGGTTCCTGAAAGAAATCCAGGCTCCTTAGAGAGATCCAGGATGTGCAGCCACCCAAACTCCGCAAAACCTGTGGAGAAGCAGAAGAGAAGGAAGACAGAAGGGAAAATGGGAAAGAGAAGGTGTGATTTCTAAAAAGAAGAGTCTCGCTGCCTCCCGACACCCGGTTCCGTCAGACACGTTTGCTGGCTGGTGGGGAGCAAGCCCACACGGCGAGCTGGTCTCTTATCTTGACAAGGGGGAGATCTCTTTGTTCCTTAGCACCCTGGAAAATATTAGCCCCAGGAAACTTCTCAGTGCCATGCACACTTAGAGCTCCCTCATCATCACAAGGCGCATGTCAATTGTCTCCCACTGTGTTCCTTTCTGCCTCTCCTCAGCCACAGCATGTTAGGGGTTAAGCTATGCCTTCAGCCTCCTTGTGCTTTTGGAGCTGATGAAGAGCCCCTTGATAACAAATGTGCTCTGCCGCTGTGATCAGAGACGGGCACGGGGATGTGGGTCCAGGGGTGTCCACATTGGACCGTTTCTCCTGGAAGGAGGGTTGAAGTGTGGCTCATCGCTGCCTGCACAGCCTTGCCCGGTGCCTGCAGCTGGGGAAACCAGTGGGTCAAATGAAGTGCGGCTCTGCCAGCCTATGCCCTGTGGAAGATGAGGTCCCAGAGAGAGAGAGATGGTGGAATCAGAAAGAGACACCAGAGGTTGGCAAAAGAGGCGGTGTGTGAGCCTGGTTGATTTTCAGCTGGTCCAGTGTGAGGTGAGCACATGAAGCATAAGAGATGAACATATGAAGATGGGAGCTGTTTGGTGGTTTCGTTTTACAGACCTGGAGTCCTACGTAACTTACATTTACACTCTTGGTGTGGACAACACCCGGCACTCTCAGTTGCCTCAGGAATAGAGGACGATGAGAGACAGCTGTCTGGGGCTTTCTTCCAGATCCATGCAGTGGCCAGTTCCCACTTGCCCCCTGCTTAGCGTCTTCCAGGGATGCTAAGAACTTGGATCTAACACTGCCCTCTGAAGAACTTGCTCCTTTTTGCTATAATGACTACAAATCCTTGGTAGCTGGAATAGAACTAAGGTCTTTAAACAATACATAAACTAAATTATCCCCCTCTTCTCTCTTGTTTAGTCAACCTTGGCTGTGGTGCCCTGACTTTGGGAGAACCAGGGACTCAGGATAGAGGGGACTGATCGCTTGGTTCCTACCAGCAGATGCCTGACGGACAGTCTAAAGCTGAACAGACAGATTCCAGAAGTTCCCAGGCCTCACTATAGCTTGAGAATTAGGACAGATATCCATTGTGGAAACTTAACATTGGGAGAGTCCAAGGAAATTGAAGTCAGAGGAGTTAAGTGACTTAAGATCATTTATTTATTTGTTCAAGGAACATTTGCTGAGTACCAGGCACTGAGAGGAATCTTAAAATCTGATATGAATCAAGTGTTTCAGGAGTTACCAGTTCCACCCAGATGCCTCCAAATAAATCTGGGAAACATTGAACCTCCCAGCTGAGGGGGTGGGAGTTTGGGGTCTGTGCTCAGTCTTCTGCTGTGAGTCCAGCCTCCCTCCGTCACATGTGGCACCTCCCACACGTTCATGGAGGGTGGCCTCCCCTCTAAATCCTTGCGTATTTGCTCACTTCCTATGTGCTTTGGCCTAAGATCGCTGAGGACACTCCAGTCACCTCTGCCAACATTCTGCCTAGAAACCTCCTTGCTCAAGGTTTTGAGTTTATTAGGTGTATTTTTCTGTCTTCCAAGTTACTGTAGGTAACAATTATACCAAATGTTTTGCCGTTACAAAACATGGGTATAACACTCATCATTTTTTTAGCCTCTCAAACTATATATATTGCAATATATAAAAAACATATGTATATCACCACCTGTGACCTGTTCCCAAAGCCAATACTACATACTTTAGTCTTATTAACAGCAAGCATTCCACTTGTACAAACCTACTGCTGTCTCAGCCAACTATGCTGTGGAACAAATAACCACAAAATATTGGTGGCATATTATAGCAACAAGCCCTTGTTTCTAGCTTGTGTGACTGTAGATCAACTGGGCTTGGTTGGGCTTGGATACAGGCTGTGGGCTTAGATCAGGTCTGTTCCATATGTCTCTCATTCTTCTTGGACCAGCAGGCTCCTGGGCACATAGTTCTCTCATGGCCATGACAGAACTGCAACAGGGGCAAGTGAAAGCATACAATGTCTTTTAAGGCCCAGGCTCAGAACTTGTTCACTGGCACCTCTGCCCACATTCCATTGGCCAAACTCGACATCGTTGAGGCAGAGATGTATATTCTGTTTCTAGTGGTAGCAACTACAACATGACATGGCAAGGTGATGAAGAATTTGAGAAGATGATCCAATCTATTACAGTTATCCCACTGTATAGGAAGGCTGTCTGGGGATCTGATAGTCTCTTAAGAAGGCTTTCAGTTCATCCTCTGGATTTTAGCCTCAACATCAACTCCTTCTTCCAGAAATACCTGGTCCTGCCAATTCCTGAGCCAGGAGGTTATGCAATGTGAATCTGGTTGCTTCTTGCCTTTCCCACTACCGCCTTAGGATTCATATTTTCAGGTTTGTTGAGTCAGTTACCACTTGCCCATCTGCTTTCCAGCTTCCAAAATTTCATTGCTTTTGTCTCTTTTCACATTTTGTTTGTCCTTATGAGTTTATGCCTGTAATAAAATCCTTTTACTGTCATTTTCTTGGGGTTTGGGAAGAGTGTAAGGCTAAATGCATGTTTTCAATTCATCATCATTCCCACCTGGCTCTTTCTTGACACCTTAATGATCAGCCTCTCCCTCTTCAGCTACTCTGGCTTTAATTATGCGCTGCTCAGAGCCCCCTGTTGCCCAGAGACAACCAAGTGGAGGAACTCTGATGAAGTGCTTGATGGGGTGGTGACTCACTTCTCAGTCTGGCTGGTTGTTAGAACACAATGTCAGCTGCAGAATAACCCTTTCTGACTCAATATTGTGTCCATACACAGATACATTTTAAGAAATCATCTACCTCTTCAGAGTCTTGAATAGATAACATCACTATTTTTTCTCTGAATCTGAGGCATAAGAATCATTCAGTTGAAAACACACACGCAGACACAAACACATGTGCACGCACAATACGTAATAACAAGCTGGATTTTCTCGTACTAAGTTGAAATGCAAAAGAATACAAAATATAACTACCTGGGCTGTTTTGCCTGCCTTCCTTCTTTTCCTATCAGTTCTTGGGACATGATGGGAGTAGGAGGGACACTCTGTAACTCATAGTTGATCAGCTCTTTTGTGTTTTCCAAATGTTGGTTGACAATTAGAGCTTACCATCTGATAAATGGGAAGACAGAACAAGAGTGCCATAGCAGCAATTAACATTTACATCCTAAACTGTTTGACCTACAGCCTCTCTAACAGCACTGGGTATACACCGCTAGACTAGCAGAAGGAGTTATTGCAGCTGAAAACCATCTCAAAACTGAATGGGAACATTTTGGAGTCTATCGGGACAGGGACCTACAAACGTACTTCCAAGCAGGGGAAGAAGAGATACTGACCTGTAATGATTAGCGAACCTTGAATCGGAAAACTGGAGTTCAACTCCTGATTCCACTTCTTAACGTTCTGTATTCCCTTGGGTAATTTTCTAGATCTCTTGGATGAGAAAACAAGTCTCCTTGCTCATAGAGTTGTTGAGAAAATGAAAGGAGACAATGAAAACTCTTTGCTAAATAAAAGTTCTATTCAAATACAAGTTTTATTTGGGGATAGTTATGTGGTTTATACAAGGTGGGTAGGTAGTAAGAAATCCATTTCTATGTACCTTCCATTACTTGGAGCACATGACTCCTGGCAGACTGAATGAACTCCGCAGGTTGTTCACTATAAGGTCCAGTTAATAATTAACACCTGGTGGGCACTGGTAAGTGCCATGCCCTGTTCTACGCATTTTGTGTGTATTAAGTCATCTAATCCTGAGAGCAATTCTATGAAGTGGGTTCTATAGATGTTATTATCACCTTTTTAAAATGAGGAAAACTGGGGCCCAGAAAAGTTAAGTTGCTTAAGGTCATGTCATTTACTAGTGAAGCCAGGACCTACCCACGGGCAGCCTGGCTCCAGGTTCTGCAGGGTAACTGCTGCCCTGCTCTCCAGCTGTGGAATGGCCTCCATGCACACTTCCCATTCTCTGTAGCCATTCCTCTCTGGGCTTTTCTTCCTCTGGTGGCCCACTACGTGTCCTCCAGGGTTCTCTCTCAGGCTCTATCCTTATCTCACTTACTGTCCTCTCCCTGAACAATGGCTATGTATCCATGGCTTTAATTACCCTCTATATGCTAAAGACTTCCATCTTGATCTGTGTCCAACCAGATCTCTCTCTCTTGATGCCCAGAGAGGTTTATTCAACTTCTTATGAAGTGTCTTCACTTGAATACCCTGAAATCACCTCCAACTCATCATACCTAAAGTTTTACTTATGATTTTTCCTCCTTATCCACTAAGCAGTGCTGTTCACCTAGGTGGGTAGGTGAGAGTCATGGGATTATTCTTGAGTCTCCTTATTCACCTTCTATATCCATCCAGTTTATCACTAAGTCCTGCCAGCTCGGCCACCTGGAAAGCTCATCCACAGCTATGACTTTTTTATGTTGGCTCAATACCTTTGTCCAGGCCAGCATCATCTCTCACCTAGATTATTGCAACATCTTCCCTAGATAGTCTCCCTGCCTACGGTCTTGCAACCTTCCAGTCCTTATCACAGTCAATATGATCTTTCTAAAACATAAACTAAATCATATATTGTCCTGCTTAGAACTCTTTGAGGAACTCCTAGTGGCCTTAAAATAAAGGCCAACATCCTTAACTTGGTTTCCAAGGCTGATCGTGACCTGGCCAAATCCTACAGCTTCAGCCTCAGCTCCCATTTCTCTTTTTCTTACATCCTTTCCTGCAGTCATAGTGAACTTCTCTCAGCACCTCTGTGCACCTCTATCTCACCTCAGTAGCACATGAAGCTGTTTCTTTTGCTTAGAACAGTCTCAATCCCTTACCCACTACACCTTTCTGTCCAGCTCCTGTTCACCCTTTAGGTATTAACTTAAAGTGAGACCTTTCTCTGGAAAGCCTCCCTTGACTTTTCTAGTCTTTATTATATGCCTTATCAGTACCCTATGTAGCACTTACTATAATTTATTGTAATTGCTTGTTTAATTGTCTGTCTCTCTGGCCACATTAGAAGTCCCTTAAGGGCAAGGACCATATAGGTCTAGCTCATTACTGTATCCCCTGAGACTAGCACAATGTCTGGCACATAATAAGAACTCAATAATTTTTCATTGAATATTAAAGGAATATTGTAAAAAAACATCAAAGTTTGTAAATTGCCTTATTCCCAAAATAAGACCCCCCCAAAATTCAATGCTCTTTTGTTCCTCATGGATTACCACATAAGAAAGCAAACTGAAGACATATCTTTGCTACTAGTTATTCAAGACATTGGGGAACAAAAGAAGTAAGGGGAAGACTTTCCTCCTCTTTTTTTCCCAGAAATTCTGATGCCCTATTAACTAGGATCACTTGTACCCCTAGGGAAGCCATGAGATGGTGAGGAGACAATAGTGGATGAGGTGGGAGGGTTTCTGGAGGGTTTTTCTAAATGCTTCATGCCCTCAGAAAAAGAGAAATGAACCTTTTCCCAAAGTGAACAAAGGAAGCTACTGGAACACCCTTTGGCCTCATTTCACACCTATTCAAACACTAAAATCCTTGCCTCCTTGGAGACGTTCTCTGGAGACAGGAAGCTTTGAAGCAGCGATTGAGGACAGTGTCTGGACTAACCTTGGCCATCATAATACTTGTCCTCCACATAACATACTATCAAAACTCAGCTTCATCTGTTTTTAGAGGCAGAAGATGCATTGTTGAAACTGACACCGCTTCACGGTATCAGCCCAGGCATTTTTACCTACATGTTCTCTTCTCACTTTCTTCTCCATATTCCCTGTGCGTCAGTTTCCTTTTTATCAATTTCTTCATCATAAGATGGATAGTTGACCAATAGCAACTTCAGTCATTAAACAGAGTTGATATTCTGAATGAGACCTATTATTCTCTTAGCCCCTTCCAGTTTTCCTTTGAATCACTTGTCATGGTTTATAATTATAAGCTTATTTGCATGATTATTTGTTTGCTGTCTGCTCCACTCCCTACTTCCACCCCTGCTCCCCACACCATTGTAATTTCGTGAGGGCAAAGACCGTGTCTATTCTGTTTGTGCTTGATCCCCAGAGCCTAGCATGATGCCTGACATATAGTAGGGGCTCAATAAATGTATGTGTAAACAATCACTGGGTGAGTGGACATCATAATGAGGAAAGGCACGTAGATCCCTGAGGCTCTCCAAAGAGGCCTGCTCAGGTTAGCTCAGGTGGAAAGATTTACTGCAACAGAGGAGTAAGGACAGTAAGAAGGCCTCTTAGCAGACCTCACACAGAACACGAACGTTGCTCTGTTATTCCCACAGTCCTTTCACTCATTTTTGTCTCAGTTTCTCCCTATTTTGTGTTCTTGCACACATCAGCCCCAACTTAAAAGAAAGGCTCCCAGGCTGGGATTTGAAAGATAATTGAATGAAGGGATTGTTTCTAGAGGTGTGAGCAGGAGCACGGGAGCCAAAGGCTGCAAAGCATCCGGAAACCAGCAATAGTGAGAAACTATTATCCCTCTTGGGCCTGGAGGTGAAAGCTAAAGCTGGTGGCACTGGAGATGTGGAAAGGGCCATTGACAGGGGTGTGCTCATAGAGGGATAGTCACTGTGCCTCATAGAAGCACAGTGCAAAGCAGGGAGGGAAAAAGGAAGAAATATCCAAACTCTCTCTCTTCCTGCCCATTGCTCTCCTGCTGCGTCTCCAATCGGCACAGCCTAATGGGAAGCTAGAGAGCAAGGGCTCTCAGGATGCAACCTGTACAGTCAGCCTTCTGGAGCACAGAGGGCAGGGGATGGACCTGGGGGTGGGGACAGGACAAAGCTAGCAGGTGCCATTATTGTTTGTAAGTGATTCTCTCTTTAAATAGAGAGGTTGCTTGTGATCAGCTTTATTCTGCCCACCCCCACACCCACCCCGATCGATCATGGCTGCTGCTGTTCCCTGACTTTAGTTACTGCATCGATTTGTCTTTTTGCTCCTCTGTCATTCTGCTGTCTACTATTCTTCGCATGTCATGCATTTAAACTCTTCCAGAGACAATCTGATGGCGTCATCCTCTAGTATTGGAAAGGGTACTCACAGGCCAGCCTGTAAACACTGCCTTTGGATCACACTCCTGTCTCTGGTCCAATTAGCTACAAAGCAGGCTGGCCTATGATGAACAATCTCTCAAAGAGGGTGATGGGTTGCAGACTCCTTGCAGGAAACAGTCTGACCGGAAGCCACCTTGTATGTTCAGTTCATTGTCACGCCCACTTCTACTTGCGAGACGACCGGTCTCCCATATGAAGGATAATATCAGCGTTAGGCTGCTGGGAGGGACTAGCTAACGCTCACTGTTAGAATCTGCTGACACAGGACAAGTTGCGTCTGTCAGTTGGATTCACCAAATGTGCCCAGCATTGGTGTTTCCTCTTGTGTGAAGCATCTTCAGCTCCCTCCCCTGCTCCAGGATTAGCAAGGACAGCTGTTGTGCCCCAGATGTTGTGTGCAGAGTCTGGTTCACGAGCTGACATTGTTCTGCCTCTAATCAGAATACCATATTCATTTGTCTTCATAAAAAGTAAATGACTCTGTCAGTGAGGTTCCTGATAAAAGGAACAGGGCATGTTGCTTTTCAGTCATAATCAGCTCTGCAAAACCTCCCGCAAATAGGAAATGAGTGTTTTCTGGCATTTTGGATTATGTTGAAAGTTGAATTTACAAAAAATGACAGCAACTGGTTGTTGGCAAAGTTCCAGGATGGCAGCCTTGACTGGTGGCAAGGACGCTCTTCTTTCTGAGTGCTCATTTCTCCCCGGTGTGAAGTCTCTTCCGAGCCCCTGTGACAACAGAACCAGCGGGCAACCCCAGATTACTTACTCAGTCATTCCAGACCATTTCTTAATGTCAGAACTCTCCACACACGCTTTCCTCCCCCTGAGAACACCCTTTCCTTTTACCTCCATTTTGTGAGATTCTCATCTTTCAAGTCTCAGGTCAAATGCCCCTTCCCATGAGACAGTGCTTAGGAAGATAGGCTATGCAGCCACTTGCACTTTGTCTAGCCCAGTCTCTCATCAGCTGGGACTTAATTCTTCATTTCTAAATATGGGATGGTAAATGCGTGAGCCTGCATATTACAGTGGTTAAGCATACAGGCATCAGAGCCAGATTGCTTGGTTTCAAATGCTGGCTCGACCACCTACTAGCTATATGACCTTGAGAAGGTGAATGAACCTCTCAGTGCCTCAGTTTCTCCACCTGTAAAATGGAGGTGGTAAGATCTATATAGATTTGTTGTGAGGATTAAATAAACTCCTTAAAGAAAAAGCCCTTAGAACAATTCCTCACACATGGTAATCTTTAATGAATGTTGTACTTTATTATTTTCTATTTCATTGAGTTGTAAGGATTAAGTTAGGTAAAACATAAAATATTGGAATCAAACCTGACCCAAAGTCAGTTCTCAATTAATGATGGTGATCGTTGTTACATTGCATTTTTCTTATTATTCTCCAACATGCCAGGGAAAGATTGTCCGTCCCCTGTGTTTCCATAGTATGTTGATCATACCTTTAATAGCATTTTTCACATTGTATTGTCATTCTTTGGATTCTGTCTTCCATATGGGACTTTGAGGTCCTTACAGGCAAGAGTAGGTCATTAATAAATGTTTGAGATTGGTTAGAATGAAAAATTGCCATAGCTCAGCAGGGCTTTTGGCCTCCAGATTGATGTTGATAGCTTGTCAGTGAAATTCTTTGCTCATTAAGAGGCCAGCAGCAGATGGGTTAAGACTTCTGTTTTTGAGTGTATCTGGCTCCCCTCGTCGGCTCGCATGGTTTACCAAGTGCAGAGTCAGAATGTGAATCCTAGTGCCGAGAGTGGGTCTTCCCTTATTCTTTAGGTAAGCTATACACAATGTTTGAAATGAAGGATATTAAGTGAGACTTGGGCCCTCTCGTTTTTGCTCCCCTTTATGTAAAACATTTGCTTGGTTTCAAATGTAGGTTTCATACCCTTGACTCAAATTAGAATTCTGCCACCATGAAGAAAGAAGTGGTTGCTGTGAAGGCAGCCATATCCCAAAGATGACTCATTCAGGTAATGGCTAACTCAATTCCCTCCCCAACTGGAGATGTTTGAGGGGGTAAAAGAAAAAGAAAATAAATAATGACTTATCACTTCCTGTTTTTGGTTTTCCTTAAGCAAAATGAAATATATCTTTTTCTAATCTAAAACCATTTGGCCTGTGCTTGTGATATATTAATGACTGTAAAAGAATTGACATCAAACAATGATTTACTTCAGAAATTGCTGTAGTTAAGGCTGAGATGGTGTTTTCAGTCAACATCCCTTGTCAACCTGTCATCCCTACTCCCTCATAAACATCTTTGCAGGTGTATATGCATGACAAGTGCGCCACAAAATGCCCAATGTGAGCTCTTGTTTGTCATATTTGTTGGAAGGATGCACAGATGTTAATCTGGTTCATAAGTTTGTTATGCATCAGAATAATCATAAACATTAGTTTATATAGTGAATGAATGAAGTTATATTAGATTTCTGATAAAAGAGAAGCATAAATTACCTTTGAGGTTTAAAATGTATTACAGCCTAGACTGCGGAGGGAAGTCTATCCAGTGGAATTTCTCCGTTATATTTATTTCAGACTAGATTAAAATCTTCAATGTCTTGGCCTTGTTTGTTAGTGAAAAGTTGGTATTTCCCCTCTTCTTAAAAAACATTTGTAAACATCCTTAATTTTATCTTAAAATGTTTTATTGCTTTGGTGGTGGGTTCTGTTCAGAAAACTCTGGATCCATCAAGTGTGTTCTCTGTAGCGGTGGTGGATTTGGCTGTTTTGTGCGATGTGCCTTTAATTTACAGCTTTGTTCTGTGCTTTCCATTCAGCAGCTGGCCATTTAGGTTCTGTGCAGTTTATCCAATATGTTGTGATGCTTTGTAATATCTTTTGTCCAAACCTAGAGCTTGTCTCGTTCTGGGTTTGGATTGTCTGTTGGCTTCACAGCTGTGTTCATTGTACTGTGTTTGCCCTCTGAGCGTCCCTAAACCAGCTGTGCCTACTGCTGTTTGCACAGGCTCGGGGAGAAAAAGGCTGTCACGCTGAAGGTTAAACAGATGCTGGGGCTCTATCCAGATTCAACCATCTAGTGCTTTTTAGTGTATTTGTGTGGGGCTTATATTTTTTATTTTCAGTATATTATGATGTTTTGACATCTTAAAAACCTTTCTGGCTGGGGAGAGACTGCCGCTCCTGGGCCAGCCAATTCTCAGAGATAGCAAATGGCTCAGTGGAAGCACGCCTTTGATATGCAAACTAACCAATCCAGAGCCACACCTCCTCCACCTGGTCCATTCACACCAAGTCAACATTTCCCTCCCATTCCAACTCATTCCGGGGCCTGGTACCAGGCAACTAGACACCAGCCCTATAGCCCAAAGCCCAGCCCCCAGGAATTATTCAAACTAGCCAGTCTTAAAATTGTTTACTCTGCCCTGCCTTGCCTTTCCCATGGAAACCCCAATAAAGGCTCTGGCCTAGACTTTCCCCTCTCTCCTGCCTCTGCCTCCTGACGGCCCTGAGGCTTCCCCATGTGGCCCTGCATGGCATGGCAGGCCTCCAATCTCTAGGAAGTATGAGTATAATAAACTTGTTTTCCTGAAATTCTCCTATGTCTCCCCTTGTGGCCACACCTGAGTAACCATCACATAAAAGAACACAGAACAATTTATATTTTAACTGTTGGTGTCAACATTTGATGGGGACATGTTGAGGTCATTTCAAATGGACTATCCTTTTACTTCCATACACATTTCCTGTGACAGATGATGGGTTACTGATTGTTACATATTGTCATGCAAGGATGTCGCTAAATTTCCTTGATTCATTTCAGTGCTTATCTTGTCTTATTGTCAGGAAGTTCTCCTTAATATCTAACCCAATTCCTTCCTATTGCTACCCAAGGCAACCACTTTTCCCTGGATCTCTTCCTTAATTATTATTAAAAACTATTTGAGATTCATTTCAACATGCCAAGTCCAGAACATTCTTTTAGGTTCTCCTCCTCTCAAAATTGCAAATGGAACAAAAGGCTCAAGATGTGGATATGTGTTCAAAGAGCACAACTTCAACCTTGAAAAGAATATTAAGTGATAAAAGAAATTAGTGATAAGTGCATTCTGTCACTCTCCTAAAAGCTCCTCTGATGCACTGAGTCGGCTCCCAGAGCATTGGATCTTTTTATACAATGTGATGAGGAAAGCACTCACCAGCTTTAAAGTAAGACTGACCTAGGATCATATTGACTGCTGCCACTTACTAGCTGTCTGATCTTCAGGCCATTGTTTCACTTCTCTGAATCTCAGTTTCAGCATTGGTAAAATGGGGATAATAGTAGCTGCCTCATGGAATTGTGGGGATCACATGACATTATCAACTGGAAAATACTCAAAAATGATAGAAATTCTACAATATTAGTTTCTCTCTGCCAGGTTTGCTAATGCAGTGCAACTGTTATGCTATATATTGATAAGTACACTAAATTTAATTATTACAAAGCCTCATTAGTTAAATCAGAATTTGTAGCTGTTTAGACAGAGCTGAGTGGAAGTTTATTTTTGTGCTAAGAAGAAGAGATTTGCTAAGCAAATTTTTCTGTCAACCAGAACGGTGATAAGGAGAAAAGTTAAGCTACTTAAAGCTTTTAGAAACTTCTATTTGCAATTAAAGAGAAATAATTAATTAAAAACAATCATTATTCAGGTCATTGAAAGGGTTGGGGAGACAACCTGTGTAGTAACACTTGCCGCTAGTTCGTGTGTGATGGTTTCTGCGTGATTTACAAAGGCATGCCTCATTAAAACTAGTCTGTATTTCAGACATCTCATCAGTTAAAATGTGCTTGCTTTGCAATTAACCCGAATTCATGAGTTTCTTTAACACTGAAAAAAATGGAACATTGAATCAAGGTAAAGTGCTGTCCATCCGTCACCAAAACTGTGGGAAAGACCTTCATTCACTTATACTAATTTATGCTATTGCTGCACTCCTGTTTCCTATCCCTTCATTAATTCATGGAACATTTATTGACAGCCAATCAATGACATGGCACTCAATTATAGTAGAAGATTTTTTCTTCTGGCATCAGGGTACAGAGGTAAAGCGTGCCTTCTTTCACAGTGAAAATGTGCTTTCTCCATCTATGTGGGAATCCTATCAGGTCCAAGCAGTGGTAGATACCAGGTTTAATAAGTGTTTAATAATGACAACTCCTGCACATTATACTCCATCCTTTGAATGAAGGACAAGGCACCTTTGACTTCCAGTTGTGAATACAAGGATGACCCAGCCCTGTGACAAGGCCAGAAGGACACTGGGGATTGATCACCAGGTAATTACTAGGGATCTGTGGGGTCAATGTGCCTGTGCTCAGCACAGGTTGAAGGTCTGACCTCAGCTTCAGGCCTGAGAATACACTGTAGGTCATTATCATTATTGAGTCATTTTCAGGGATGCAGTCGCTTGCGTGTTTCTATTGCCACTTGCAAGTTTTTACCATGTTTTCTTTGCTTGCTCGGAGTTGTTAAGAAATGATTAGAAATGACAAGACTGAGTTGGATCATGCTGTTTGCCTGTACATCTTGATGCTACAATTTTGACCTTTTCTTCACAATATATCCAGATATGTGTAGCCTGAAAGCTATGGCAGGACTGTTACTAGGCGCTGCAGAACCTGGTGCTCAGGGCTCTAGCTCTGAGTCGACGGTCTGGGTTCAGACCTCCATGACGTCATGGAAGCACTATGTAACCACAAAGTTTAACCCCTCTGAGCTACAGCTCCCCCAGCTCTGAAGTGGGGATAAGAATATATACCTTATAAAAGTATTATAAAATTACTTATATTTTTTAACAAAAAAAATTTTTAAATAAAAACATATTTATTACACATAGACTATTTAATATGGGTCTTCAAATATATGTATATGGCATATAGTATTTATTTTGTATTATATATTTGTATATTTTATATGTAAATTATTACATTTATGTATAAAATTATTTACATATGTTAAATTATTTTGTACTACTTATATTTATATATTTAATATATAATTTAATTTATATAGAAATAGATATATATTATATATAACATATATGAATAGATCATACAAAATAAATAGTACTAATTTATCATTACTACTCGAAGTCTGATGGGCCAAATATTCTGATGTTTAAACAGGAAAATGGTAGATTCTTGAAACAACTGCTTGTTGAGTGCAGTAAGCTTGAGGATGGATTTTTAAGCAGAAGGTTTATGGGCAGTTTTGGAGAGTTGGAGAGAAGCAGTAGAGATTCACAAATAACAAGTCATGCCAGACCATGGTTAGAACAGGAAGATGCATTAGACTTGGGATCCGTGGGTTTCAGAAACATCTTTTTAAGTCTATCACAATGCCCTTGTGGAGAACTGAGAATTTGGGGCTAATACATTGCTTGGGGGACCATATATCTAGTAATCTTTCCCAACATTCTTGCTGAGGAAGATTAGCCCTGAGCTAACATCTGTGCCAGTCTTCCCCTGTTTTGTATGTGGGATGCCACCACAGCATGGCTGACGAGTGGTATAGGTCCACACCGGGGATCTGAACCCATGAACTCGGGTTGCCAAAGTGGAGCACGCAGAACTTAACCGCTATGCCATGGGGCTGGCCCCCAATGTTCTTTATCATGACATTCTGTTTGTTTTCCTTGATCACATTCACCACATATCTAATTACTTTGCTGATTCATTTGTTTCCTTATTGATTATTTGTCTCCTCACAAGAACGTAAGCCCTGAGGACAGAACCATGCCTGTCTCGATCACATATGCATCCCCATGAACTAAAACAGGACCTAGCTCATAGCAGGCAGTCATGAAATATTTGTGGAATGAATAAGAATTGAAAGAATTCTTGGCCAGTAAAAAAGGTGTGACTCAAAAAGTCCTGGTCCCTAGAGAGAGGTCTCTATTAGAATGTCACAGACCTCTCCTAGGTCAGGTTCATTTAACAGTTTAATAATTTACAGGAAGACACAGAAGGCTTATTAATCATAGAAGTTGGAAGATATAGCTAATATAATGAAACAAAATTTAAAATTATCTCAGTAAGCTGAACTCTGAGTCAATAAGATTGAATGAATGAAGAGGAAAAAATAAAAATGCCTATATTTAGATTCTAAAATTCAGTTTCCCAGGTAGGTTACAACGACCACCTGACTAGAGATAAGGTTTTGCAACAGGTCATCTGGAAGAGACTTGAGGTTTTAGCCGACCATGCACTAATCAGAGTCATAAACACTACAGTATGGTAGATTTTTAATGTAAACCTACCCTAGACCAATGGTTCTCAACCTTGGCTGCATATTAGAATCTTCTGGAGAACTGGTAAACAAACAAACAGATAAAAACATACTGATGCCCAGACTTCACCCCTGGAGACTTTGGTTCAACTTAGTTTTGAGAAAGGTCCAGGTATTGTTTTGTTTCATTTTGCTTTTTGCTTTTTTGGTCCCAAGCAGTTCTAGTTTATGGGCAAGGTTAAGAACCTCTGGACTTTGTCCTTACCAATAACTACACACCTTCCATGATCTGTTTCTAGCCTTCTGCTTTCTGATCATTACCTCTATATTTCTAAATTAACCCCTCTAGAACCCAACTGCCATATTTTTGCCCACTAGGACCTCTGACCCATTGACGTTACCACCTTTTGGCTTTTCCTCCCCTCATTTCCTCACTTCCCTTCATGGTCTGTTCTAGTAATCCCTACTTTGCATATAGTTTAATGCCTCCACCTATTTCAGCTGACAAATTCCAACCCTGATTAAATCTAAGAGAGACCGGCTGGGGCTGGAGAAAACCATGCAACTATACCAAGTGGTCTTACTGAAAATCATGACTGTAAACCTCAAGTGGAAAGTGCCACCAGGGAATCCTACTAATCTCCCCAGTCATTTCACTCTTCACTCTCCTCGTTAACTATTGCACCCATTCTCCTCTCTCAAACCTCAAGCCAACCCTCTCCTTACTCTGCTTGACCCTGCTCCCCTCACTGAGGTGAGGCAAATAATCAAAAAAGAATGTCCACAGATTCCTGCTACAAAATCTCATTGCCTACCTGCCTCTGGACCCTGTGCTCTTCTTTCCCTCTTGTTAACTGAGATGAACTGTCCCTGTTCCTAACTAAAGCCAGCAATCCCCGTGAGCCCTGTATCCCATATTCTCTCTTGCTCAGGACTTGGCTCCTGCAATTGGCCCCTAATCATCAGTTTACCCCTCTTCCCTGGATCATTCCCATCATCTTACAAACATAGTATAATATCTCCCATCTTTGGAAAAAAGAGTCTCTTGATTCTACAAACAATAGCCCAATTTCTCTATTCCCATTTATGGCAAAAGAGGTGTCCAGACTCATCGTCTCCACTTCCTTTCCCTCTGAACCCACTCCGCTCATAATTCCATCTCCACAACTCCACCAAAACCTTTTGTCAAGGTCGCCAGTGACCTCCATGCTGCTGACTCTGATGATCAGTTCTCAGTTCTCATCCTACTGGACTTTTCAACGGCATTTGACACCACTAATCATTCCCTTCATCTTGTGGGGTTTTTTTAAATCATTTAATCACTTGTTTTCTGTTGTGGACTTTAAACTCTTTAGTTTTATACTAGATCCATCAAAATCTTATCTAGCCATTTGGTTTCATGAAAAGAATGTTTTAGTGTCATACTTAAACTCAATTTTCACTTTTGTGTTTATTGCTGTTGTTATGCTATTACATAAACGCAATCCTATCTCTCCAGGTCAGTGCTCAGAAGCTGTTTGCTAAATTTGGGATTGACTATGGAAACTGGGTTTTTGGAATATTCCTCTGTCTCCTACTTCATCGTTATATCTTAGTTGTCTGAAATTCAATACCTATTTCTAATTTTTTTTACCTTGTAGTTTTTACAACATTTTGTCTAATTATTATTATTAATTTTGCTTCTTTGATGTAGAATCCACTCCTTTGTCTTAAGCTTCTTTAACTATTCCCACTTATTTCTCTAGTTAATCTGCTCCCAGATGTCCTTTATTCTTCTTGGGATCTTTAATCTGAGACTTGTTTGACAAGTTTTTTATATGTAATCTCTTACTTTTAAAATATTTTTCTTTTTCCCAGCCAGCTTGCCTCACTGTTCTTATGATGATAGTTCCACTTCTTTTAGCTGTGCCAACATCTCAGGAGGATGGTCCAAGTTGATTCTTATCTTCTCATTGTGTATTTAAATCTTATCTCTTCTTTTTAACGGCAGCTTATAAAGCCTATTTTTGTTTCCAAAGTTTAAAAACCTGACAAGTAGGCATGGTTCTCATTCCCTTCTCAACCAAAAGACTTGAAAGTGCGCTTCCAACACACTGCCTCACTTCTTTACTTCCATTTTCTTCTAAATCCTTTGTGATCTGGTTTTTACTCTCATTATCTAAGGAACCTGCCCTGAGAAAATTCACTCAGTGCTTTCTCTCATCCCTTTTAGTACCTATCTTCCTCAGCTCCGTCCTTCCCAAAGCTCTCTACCCTCTTGGATTCCATGATGCTGTTTTCTCTAAACTTCACTCCTGCTCCTCTTTGTCTTTTTGGACTAATTTGTGGGCTTCTTTTCCTTTTCTTTTTCTTTAACTCTAACTCCTCTGCAGGGCTCTGTCCTTGCTCCTCTCTTCTTCTCACTGTGCATAATCTTCTTGGTGGAACTCATCCACTCGTATTCATTTAACTACCCCCATGACTTTGTGCTATTTCCTCTACCTTCAATGTTCCCTTTCTCTCCCTCTCCTACTCAACCTTCAAAACTCATCTTAGTTATTACTTCCTCCAGGAAGGCCATCTTCAGTCTTTACCTTGGACTAACTGTCCACTCCACCATGCCCCTAGAGTACACTTGTTGACACCATTGTCATACCATGCATTACATTATAATGAAATTATCTGTTATCTCCTCAAAGTTAGCAACTCCGACTATTTTTGTATCCTTGTGCCTAATAGAGAACTCAAGAGCTTCTAAGAGGCTTGCTTCTCTCTGAAGGAGACATAATCCTCTTTATCATCCAGCTGAGATTATATTTCAGCTCAAGAAAAATTTTTGAAAATTATACTCTAGATCACATTTTCTCCTGTTAACTTTCTATGGTATCTCTGATAGGCCTATCATTTGCAAACTAAATCCCCTTGATCCACTTCCTAGTTCTAGCAAGGTCACAATCATATATTTATGTGGTCTGGCTGTGGTTTGACTTCAACCATCACCTAAATACCGAGGACTCCTAAATCCTTTCCTGCAGCCCCTGCTGCTGTCCTAAACTGGCTGTTTCTGCACATCCTACCTCTTGCATGCATTTCTTGTCCTCATGGTATACAGTTTCTGGGTGTCTGCAACACCCAGGGCATGTCGTTCAGCGTTGATAAGGAGGGAACTACTCCCAAATCCCTTATTTGGATGTAGTGTGTAGGTTGGGGGAGGGGAGCAAAGGAGGGTGCTGGTGAGGTTAGCACAGAAAAGAAGAGGTAGGATGAGAAGGTGGTTATATCAGATTCCTATTGCTGCTGTAACAAAACAGCACAAATTTAGGGACTTAACACAACACAAATTTATTCTCTTACAGTCCTGGAGGTCAGAAGTGTGAAATCAGTTTCATTGGGCTAAAGTCAAATGTCAGCAGGGCTGGTTCCTTCTGGAGGTTTTAAGGGAAGAATCCATTTCTTGGCCATTTTCAGCTTCTGGAGGCTTCCAGCATTCCTTGGTTCCTGGCTGATCACACCAATCTCTGCTGCCACCACCTTGTCCCTTGACTCTGACCCTCCTGCCTCCCTCTGATAAGGGACTTTGTGATTATGTTAGGCTCATCCGGATAATGCAGGATAATCTTCCCATCTCAAGATCTTTAATTTAAGCATACCAGCAATGTCCCTTTTGCCATATAAGGTAACATTTACAGGTTCTGGGGATTAGGGCATGAACATATTTGAGGGACCATTAGTCAACCTACAACAGTGGTCCTGGGTCCGGGTGGAGATACAAGCAACAGTCTCTCCACTTATAGTGGAAGGAGATCCAGAATCTTTGCTTTTTAGCAGATGTGAGGGTCAAGCTGTATGTACGCGCGTGTGTGTGTGTGTGTGTGTGTGTGTGTGGTGGAAGAAAAACTGTTGCTATTGATGCTGTTTCTAGGTAATAGAAAACTAATAATGTGCAAGGGAAAACATTCTAGGTAGTTTGTGCAAAAGTAACGAAGCTTAGAGTCATTCATGCGAACTACCTCTGATTTGTGCCTAAATGTCTGACAACAAAATAATATTCTCTAAGTAACCTGTTAGATTATCATCATTTAAGTTTCATTTGATTACAGTATGCTCAGGTGTCTGCTCCCAGCTTAACAAAGCAGGAGGTGTTAGTGTCAGGGGCTCTGATAAGCTGTCCTGTTAATGGCACTTTGAAGCCAGGCTTCAGGACTCAGAGCAAAGGAAGAGAGAGATGTTTATAGCTTGCTTTTTCCTCTTGCATCCTTTTCTTTAACCGGAGCTGTGGTTAAGAGAAATAACTGGTTAATGAAAAAACAATGGAAAGAAAATCCTTCATTTGAGAAGCTTTACAGCTGTATAAAACACATGTACGTTGAAGCAGAAGGTCTGCTAACAAGGCAAATAGACTTAAAGGATCACGGGAAGATGTCTTAGTTTGGTTTCTTCCCAGAAGCAAATTTTGAGGTGGGGGTTTGAGTAGGCAAATGGGCATGTGATTACTTAAGAATGTCTCCCAGAGTTGTGCCTGGAGGATGGCGGGGCGTTTATCCGTCAGCTCCCACTCTCCACTGGCTGAAGACCATCCCTGGGGCTTTTCTCCTCTGTTTGCTGGCTGCGTCTGTGGACTGTAGGTCCTGACACATTGGAGAAGGCCTGAAGGCAGAAAGTAGGAGGCAGAAGTAGGAAGATGCCCAGGGGCACGACTGAGAGGGCACTGCCAGCCCTAGAGGAGTCTACTCCTTCCCTCTTCAGCACTCTCTCTTTTTACCAGAAAAAGTTGAAGTAATGGCCACAGCACTTGGTGTCCTGGCTGCAGAGGGACACCTCACACACTCACACGCTGGTGCTGATGGAGGATGGTTTGGATGCAGCTGTTTTGATTGCTATCTCAGGGAAGTATTGTAGAGCCGAGACTCCAGGGGCAGGCAGGATGTGATGCCACTTGCCAAAGGCAAGAGTTACAGAAAAATCTCTTCTCAAGTGGTAGGTAGTGTGCAGCGATGACCCTGTGATGGCCGTCTGTTTATTAAGAGAAAGATGCCAAGTGTTCCTAATGGACCAATCTGAGCTGTGAGTGAGACAGATAACGGTGTCTCATCCCATCAATACAGCTGTCACCTCCCCAAGCCTCTGTTCCCTTATATGTGAAATAAGAACAATTTCTCCTTTTTAGGACTGTCACGTGAAGTAAAAGAGCTCATGTATGTAAATGCTGTTTGCGGTGACTGAACCGTACCTATACCCATAAATCCTGCGCTAAAAGGAAAATGAAAGAGACAGCAAAAAACAAACAAACCAAAAAAAAAAGGAAGAAAGAAGGAAAAAAGAAAAGAAGTAGGAAGAAAAGAAAGATTATTGATTGTCACTTGAGGCACCTGTTACAAGACTAAGTCATATGTTCATATTTCTTGCTAACTAATGTCTGCAACTATTTCATGGCTCAGGACACAGTCACGCACATGCTTCACTTGAGTCCCAGTCTAGATTTCTTTCTGCTCCCCCACTCCACCTCCTTGGTATTTCACTGGTAGGATTCTGACTTCAGGTACACACTCCTCAGTCCAGGGTTGCTTTTGGGCTGCCATGCTGACCCGGCCAGCCTGGTGAAGAAATGCCGGCCCCCATCCATTGGAGGAGTCTTGATTTCTTACCCAGACAAAAGCTAAGTGAACTGCTCCAGGTCATCAACCAGGTTCTTATGTAAAGTCCAAATCAGCCTTTGGCAGCAAACAGCCTTTTTGCCTTGGGGTGGACATTCGCTTGTTCACTGATTCTTGGAATACAAAAAAATTGTACTTAATCTGCCATAGGCCGGCTGACCCCGAGGCCCATAAAGAAAGTCAGTGGAATGGTCCAGGCTGGCCTCAGGCTCAGCACGCCAGAAACGGTGGTGCTGGGGACACAGCCTTCTCCTCCTGATTATTTGACACTGATAAGGAGCTTCTAGTTCAGAAGGCAAAGTCACTGGTGAAAATCCCCAGAAAAGGAGTTGTACAAGCTTTGCAATAGAAACAAAGAAACACTGCCAGACCAGTCATGTCACCACTTCCCTGGAATAGAAAAGTCAAAGTAATGGCCAAGGCACTTGATGTCCCAGCCTGCAGAGGGACACACTCACCCACACCCCCACACACTCGCACGCGGATATTGGTGAAGGATGATTTGGATGCAGCTATTTTGATGGCTATCTTGGGGAGATATTGTACAGCCAAGGCTCCATAAAACTCCAGTGGGATGAACATTGCTAACGCTTCCTGCTACACAGCTTCCACCGTGTTCTCTGTGAAAGGCGACGCGTTTTGATGGGTCTGGATCAAGAGACCCGAGTACTCCTGACGTTAAACCAGCAGCGCGGACCCTCTTCTGCGTCCTGTTTGGGGTGATGTGGGAAGAAGAGGACCTTCTGATCGTGGGGGTAGGGCAGACTTGGAGGAGGGGAAAGCACAGGCCAGATCCACTGAGAGCTCAGAAGCGTCAGGCACCCTAGCATTGGGCCCACACGGCCAGATGTTTTTGTAAGATTTTCAAAACAAAGAAATTTTGACTACAGTTGATTGAGATCACATTCTCTTTCTGCCGTGACTGTATTGACCCTCACGTGGGGAGGCATGGGAGTAGCGGGAGGCATTTTTGAGGTCAGTCTAAGGGGAGGCTGAGTTGGGGATACATTTTGTTTGGGTGTAATAAGATGTATTTATGTGATTTACAGTCACTTCCATGTATACATGTGTCTGGTAGTTAGTTAATAAAAATCGGCTATTATGCTAAGGTGTTTTTCAGGTTTTTAAATTTGTAATTTCTATAATTACTTTTCTCATTCTAAAAATACTCACATTTATGTTTAATTTTGTATTCATAATTTGTTCTTTTTAAAAAGAGAGTTTCTAGTTGTTATAAGCTCACACCACGAACCTGGATCTGCCCTCCCACGCCCAGGGAAATACCTCTCCTCCCTCCTCCCTCCTGCCTTCCCTTCCCTTTTCTTCCTCCTCCTCTCCCTTCTCCTTCTCCTCCTCCTCCTTCGGGCTAGGGCTTTACAATATTTACATGGATTTCTGATTTGTTGCATCTATTTCACTTTTTCATAGAATCAAGGGCAAAACATTTCACGTATATAGTAGATTAAATAAGATTTTATAGAATGGTGTGATAACCCAACCACCGTGTTTAATGCTATTCCCATAAAAGAATGTGTCCTGAGTTCTGGACTGCCAACTTGGAAGGACCCTCTGGGTGATGACTGTCTCCTACATGGTCTGGTCTCTGCTCCCTGTTCTAGCTTGTCCCTCACCCTCCTCTGAGGACACCCTGAACTCCTGCCCTTTCAAATCAGTCCCCCAGGACACATTTTCCACAATGCTGTGTCTTCACATTTAATATTCCTTGCTCAGCTTCTTTTTATGCTTCTTTTATGGAGAATGCTAACAAACTGAATTGTTGGGTTTCTTAATACCGAGTAAATAACAACTAGCATGCTAATATTCAGGGAAAAGTTTCAAGAGGTAACCACACTGAAAATTGCAAGAACTAAAATCCTGAAAATGAATAAAGAGACAGGAAAAGAATAAAACACAGAAAACTCAAAAAGTAATACGGTGCCCTGAGCCTGGGTCCATTTCATTTAGGAGCAAACTGGTGCCTGCACTTCCCAGTGCCTAAGGGCAGCATCATGGGATCGCTGATGTTCATAAGGTTAACGTGGGCATTTGGTACACAAAGGGCAGGAAACTTGAAAAATTCTCATCCAAAGAGGTATATATTTTAAAGTTTTAATTTTTACAGGGTCTTGTGGGCCAGAAGGCTTACTTCTACAGCATACATCATTCTTCGGTAATGTTGATCAAACAAGACGGTACTTTACTAATTGTTGGAATTAGGAGGAAGTGTAGCCTAATGGTTAAGATTAAGTTTTGGAATCAGACAAGCTTGGTCATAAATCCTGCTTCTTCCACCTAATTAGCAATGGGGTCCCTCTGAGCTTCATTTTCCTCATGTATAAAATGAGGGGCATGATCTCCGCCTCATAGGGTCTTTGAGAGATTGTCCATTTGTTATCATTTCTGTTAAGGATTCATAAAACAGTTGCTGTGTGAGGCTTTTTTTGCAGGATCACTTTCCAGTCGGTTCCTGGCTTGTCATTCAATTTGCAGCCATGACAGATTTTCCAGCATTGCAAGAGTACAACACTTCATCAACTGCGTTGGCATGAAATAGACATGAAAATATTTCTTAAAATATTAGGATTTAGGTTCGTTTTCTTTGATATGTTTTCTTACAGGAGTAATAGGAGAATAAATGCACTCAAAATAAAATCCAAACTCCAACCGGGCCCTGTGCACCTCAGCGGGCTCATCTCTGCCGCCTTCCTTTGCGCTCGCTGCTCGGATCCTTGAACACACCAACGCTTTCCCACCTCTGGGCCTTCACATGAGCTGTTCCCTCTGCTTACACTCTTCTCTTCTAACTCCAGGCCAGGTGGCCTCCTTCCCACCCTTCACTTCTCAGCTTAGAAGACACCTCCTCAGAGTCCTTCATCTTATAGACCTTCTCTCGTAGGCTCCATCTCAGATGCAGCTTCTCTGCCCATCGCACTTACAACATGTGCACATGTTATATTGGTGTATGCGTTTCCTTGTGTTCTGTCCATTCCCCCTCTAGACTGGATGCTCCACGGGGGAGGGGCTTTGCTGGTCTTATTTGCTGTACACGTCTTGTGTCTAGCACAGAGTCTGGCACATTCAGGTCCTTCCATCTTTTCTGAATGACTGGTAATAAATTGGTGAAAAGGTAAAATGAGGCGGGAGGGAGAGCATGGGTGGGTGATGGAGGATAGCACAGTGAGGAACAATGCTGGAGGGTCCATAAACTGGCTGGGATCTGGCACCTGGTGGCAAGGACTGCAAATTGGCAATAATTAGAATGAAAGAGGAAGCCAGAAGGGAGAACAGGGCCAGTGTCTGTTACGTGAAGAGAGACTTCAGAATCACGTGTTCCAGGCACCTGTTTTAGTAATTCTCAGTAGGAAACCAACTGTCCTAATTCCCTTGCATGGTATAGAAAAAACAAAGCAAAACCCATAACACAACTGGGGATGTGGGAAGAGCAGCCCAGGACCGTGACCATGGAAACTAGTCCCACTACCCCTAAGTCTACCCATTCCCTAGGGATACCCAGCGCTACTGCTTCCTCACCCTCACCCACCTAACCCGGCCATGACACCAGTGGCATTTCTAATTACTTATCACACACTAAAACTTGTGTTCCCCAGGAGGACAGTGGGGATAAGTTGTTAAGACTTTGATCTTTGCAGTCAAATGATGGCTTTGCCACTTGTAGAGTGGGAGCTTGTCCTCATTTCTAAAATGGAAATAGGCACTCATAGAGATGGTTCTAATGATTAAATTGAATAACTCCTACAAAGGGCTTAGCTTAGTATCCTCACATGGTTAGTGTTCAATAAAAGTTCTTTACTGTGAGTCCTTCCAAACCACACTCATCTTTAATCAGCCCCTGTGGTCACAGAGAGAGAGCTTTGGATGTAATCAAGAGAAATAAACTGAGACTATTGGAACCAGAAAAAAAGTTTACTGGAAGGATATTAATAGCTTAAGGAACTGAGGGGAGAGATAACCAAACAGGCCTTGGGAAATTCGGGAACCAGGGCAACTGGGGGTCTCAGGAGCAAGAATACAGAGACTGTCCTTCCGAGGTGCTGCCACTGCTGATGCACAGCCACCGTTGTGTCCTGTGCTTGTGGGCTCTCAGTTTAAGTGCCAAGGAGGGAGAATCAGACGGCCCAGCTTGGGTTTGGGCCCTCCCCTGTGGTCAGAGGAGCAGAAGTCTGGGATTGGCTGCCCCACCACAGCCATGAGGACAGGGCGCTGGGGGGCAAAGCTACCTGTTCTCCACAGACCAGTTACTGGGTATTCCTGAGGACCTGCCAAGCCAATTTCTCTCAACTGACTTTTCAACTTTGTCTTTGGCAATATTTAATTGCCTTTTGTAATAACCTAACATCATTTCCTGCTATCTTTCTAGATAGCATTCCTTCTTTAGAATGACTTCTACAGTGTTTATTCATACATACGTTCATTCAGTCAACAAAGATTTATTGAGCATCTACTAGGTGTCAGGTTCTGTTCTGGGGGCTGGTTTACCTCAGTGAACCAAAGAAATCCCATGCCCTCAAGGACTTACTTTCTAGTGGAGGAGACAGACAACCAAGCATAAATAAATATATGACATCAAGTGGCAATAGTGCTAATGACCAAGCGCTAATGAGAAAACCATAAGACAGGGGAAAGGAAGGAGTGAGGAGTGTGAGGGCCATTGCTCAGATTGGTTGTTCATGTTTATACGAGTCTGTCATTCAGCCATTCACATTTTGATTACTTTGTTTACTTGTCTGTCACAAATGATGAGCTGGCTTCCCCACTCTAGGAGTGAGCACCTTAAGGGTGAAGTCACGCCATTCATTTCTAGTCCTAGCCCCTGCCTCATGGTGGATGCTGAATAAATGTTTGTTGAATGAATGAATAAACACAGCTCTCATAGTATGGCTATTGGATGATTGTATTTTTCTGCTTGTGAGCCAATCAGCCATTCTCATTGCGGGTGGCCTGGACAGAGGGGAGAATTCCTCTTGGGCTCTGCCCTCATAGGTTCTCTGTAAATGTTGTTAACTGATCAATTGTCTACATAAGACATTTATTTAACCCCTATTTAGCCACTCTCTATTCTCTGGAATCAGGTTGGTTTCTCTGTGTTATTGTTTTTCTTTTTTCATAACATGCTTTCTGAATTTAAGACCAGCTCTGAGAAAGATATAAGAAAAATATCCATTCCTCACAATTTGAGTCACAGAATCATGGCATCAGAATGAGTCATAGCATTTGAAGGAAGCTCTGGAGAGCACCTAGCCCCAGTGAGGTCATGCTGTGAGTAACAGGGGCAATAGCAATGGTCCTTGAAGGGAAGCTAGAATCCTATTAAATCTGCTCCCTCCATACTTAATGTCCATGTTTCCTAAAGTGGAGAGAACTAGATTAATCCCCATATAAGAACTCAATCTAAAAGTAGAAAACAAGACAATGGAATGCTTTAAAATATTTTTGTTAAACATTTGTGTAAAATAGAGCAGTGTTGATTGCATGATGCTCAGACGTGGGCTCCATCCTAGCAGGATTCATGGCTTTCACTTTGGACTGACGAAAGGACTGCCGTTGACCCAGCCCTCTGGTTGTGATGGTGGCTGTGTTTATAAGTGGTCAGCTGTGTTGTGAGTATATTTAGTTTATGCTCAATGCCCCCGAGAGGATGAAAATCATCGGTCCCCAGTTTATATTGTGTTTCAGAGCATGGTGCATTTTCTTTTTCCAGATGAACAAATATTAAGCCCTTTTTAGGTCCTGAGGAAAGTTAGGGTTGGATGCTGAAATTCAAATTATCAGACTTATTAAATCAAATTAAAATGAAATGTACAGAGCTATTTGACTCTATTTACAAGTACTTGTCAAAATATACTACTCGGTGAAAATGCCATGTTTTGGGCAGAAAATCAGATACCAACAGTGAGACCAGAAATGGTTTCATTCATCATTAGCATGAATGGATGGCATGGCTGACTGATAGGAGAGTTAGAAATAGTGGGTAAATGGTGTTGGTAACTATACAGTATCTTCATATAACATTTAAAACTTTTCAAACCAGTTTTTATCCAAATGTTCTCAGATTTTCATATCATAAACCTTGAAATTTGTATAGACAAACCAAAATAATATAAAGTAACTATTTTAAGCACTATCACCATTTAAAAAGGATTCACTTCAGGCTTCTGAAAAAGTAAATTTGGCCAGCTATATTTATTTATTTGTTCATAAACCATAAACTTCCTGATAGAGATTGTAAAGAAAAAGTAAGGATCAACTTGAAATGGATGTTGGAAAGGGATATTAAAGTGATAACACGTCCTTTTCTGTGTATACCTAGTGATGGTATGTGACGGCTCCCAAGTTAGCCCACTGCTAACTGATAGCCAAGTGGGGGTTAGACCCCAGAGTTTCTGACTTTCACTCCTATGTTCTTTCTACCTTATCCTTTGTTTCCCTGAAATGATTTTTTAAATTAGCAAGATGCATATGTAATCTACAAAATTTCTTGTATGTCTATCTTTCACCGAAAGCAGCTATTATATAAATGGTGAAATATATAATGTGTCAATTATTTACACCTGCATTCTGAAGTGTCCATGCCCCACCCACTCCATCTCCATCATTTTCTTATCAATCTCTGAGAAAAAATAGTTAAGAGGCTATGTTTCAAAGTACTTCTGTGAGCAGATCAATGAACTTGTCCAACGGCATAGAGAACAGACAGAGCTTTAATACCTCTCCTGTCATGTCCTCTTCTGGTCTCGCCCAGCTGACTTAGATGCTACCAACTAGCTTGGTCTTTAATGCCTGTTCACTGTGATACTAGAGAAAGCCTTGGGGGTCCTACGTCATGTCAGCTCTAGTAACTGCTCATTTATTCACCTTGCCATTTTAACCAAACATCTGTTTTGTTTTTCATTAAAATATGAAAGTCTGAAACAGAGTTAACTATATATAGTTTAAAATGTAAAACACTATAAATTCTCTTTGACTTGATTCCACATCATAACAATGAAAACCCCTAAAATACTGTTTTTCAAGTTGTAATATGTTTGTATGTCAACAAAGTAACTATGAGATAAAGGAAAATGTATAAAAACCATCCCAGATTTTTTTTTTCAGTTAAAAAAATAATGCTTGGAAAGATTACATTTTATTAAGCCAAAATCTCTTCTAAATATCTATATCATTAAAATGTACAGGTTATTATAAGTAAGAAAAAAATAAGAACCTGTCAGTTGAGAATTTTCATATTGCTGGAACTAAAAATAACATAATAACTATCATTTGTGGATCATCCAGAGATTCAGTGTTACCCGAGGACCTTACCACTGAAATATAACGCCTCTATTCTGTGTTCAAAGGGACAAATTTATTAACTCTTTGGTAAAGCTACTAGCTCTGCTTTAACTGTATTCAGTTCTCTGCCAAATGGTTGGAGGAGGAGTCCTTGGTGAATTGACTGAGATGCATTTTGCAAAGATTGGTGCATCATCAAATACTCAGAAATCGGTAGAATGTTACATTTTTTCCTCACATGTCGGTTGGAGCACCTTTTTTTTCTTGAATTATTACAATTGACGTTTTTTTTTTTTTTTTTTTTTTTTTGGTGAGGAAGACCAGCCCTGAGCTAACATCCGTTGCTAATCCTCCTCTTTTTGCTGAGGAAGACTGGCCCCGGGCTAACATCGTGCCCATCTTCCTCCACTTTATATGGGACGCCACCACGGCATGGCTGACAGGCAGTGCGTCGGCGGGCGCTCGGGATCCGAACCCGCGAACCCCGGGCTGCCAAGCGCGGACGAAACCGCTGCGCCACCGGGCCGGCCCCCACAATTGACGTTTTTAATAAAAAAGAGAGGATATTTAGCAACTCAAACAATTGCACATTTCTTGATATTTTATTCCTAATAAAAGTGACACTCTGATATTTAAGAATTCAATGATATGAGTTGGGATTTTTTTTTAAACAGATTTCCCAAGAGAGCTTTGACCCTGTTGATAGTTTTGAAGCTGTATTTGATAGACTAATTAGATTGTCTAGACTGGTGCTCCCAGAGGTACTAAATGTACTTTTTCTCAAAGAGAGGTTATAAATGCCAGAAGCAAAATCTGAGAGACACCCCTCTCTCCGTGTTCATTGGTGATGGGATTCAATAGATCATATCCCCTTCCTGGAAACTTCTCAATCACACATGCTGAGCTAGGCTCCTCACAGGCTAACCCCTTTGCTCATTCCTTTCTTCTGACCTCTTAATCTAACCAATATATTATTGTCATTTCTTGACTTATTTTATTGTGATTTCTTATTGTTGCATTAAGGCACTGTGTCTACTAATTTGTTCTGGAATGTTCCTAAACTTTAATACATCTGGAAGATGGCTTCTTTGGTACTTGTTCTGAACTGAAATATGAAGGCCCACATTCTTGACTGTCCCTTCCTTGGATCCATATTCTCTTCCAAGGCATTTATAAATGTCAACAAGAAGTCAATGCCAGGCTCCCCATCATGTTAGCCTCTGCCTTCTTTTTCTAGGCAAGTCCTTACTGACAAGCCCCATCTGCACCCCATTTGCACGCCCTTTCCCAAAAGGTTTTATTGACAACTAAACCCAAGTCATGAGAAGCCTCTGTCACTAAAATAGGTGGGGATAAATGACCTTAATAACAGTCCTTTAAGATATTTGCACTCAGCATCGTTATTTTTTTCTGTTTTCTTTTAAATCATCCCAACTTTGGTGTCTTGCAACCACCCACTAGCAACAGCCACAGAGTAAGTGTACATTTAAAATTTTCCTTCAATCAGCTATAAAGGAAATCTCACTTTTGTTCATTGGTTTTCACACGAGACAGTTTCATTCAGATATTTTATCAGTGAATAGTAACATAATGAATGGGAGAGTCATATATATGAAAGATATTAAAGATAGGATAGGAAAAGATATAGAAACGATTTCTAAAGATAGGAAAGATATAGATTTCATATATAGGAAAAGATATTAAACACCCTCTTTAAAATTTTTGGAAAAGATAATGGATAGAATTAAATAAATAAGGCACTATCATTCTTGAATATTACCTGTAACATAATAAAGTATATTTGCAGCCACCGAGTGGAGTGGTTCTTATATACCATCTTCATTTCAGTCAGCTGCCAGAGTCCTCTCAAGGGGCACATTACAGCAGCCTCTTCCTTCATTTTAAATTGGGCCATACCCAAGAAGCATCTCAAATGGTATTAAGCACCAATTAACATCTAGCAGAGAGTTCAGCACCTAATGAGCACATGATCCATATTTGTTGGAGAATGAATGAGTGGATAAATTAATTCATCAATTTTATGCTCTGTGAGGTCCTCCACTGTGGGGCGATGTGGCACGCTGTAATGCCCAAAATCTGGAGCCAAATGCTTGGATTCAATTCCTGCCTCTGCCACTTAACTAACTGCATGACTTTGGGCTCGTGTCCACACCTCTCAGTGCCTCTGCTTTTTCCATCTGTAAAATGGGGGTTAATAATACTACTTATCTTATTATGAGGTTATTACTAGGATTAAATGAGTTAATATTTGCAAAATGCTTAAAATAATGCCTGGCACGTAGTAATCTTTGTAAAAATGTTTGTTGAATAAATTAAACATATAGGGACATTTTGAGGTCCCATATTAAGAGACTGAAAAACTAGGGTGGTCTTGAAGTAATGACACTCCAGTAGCAATAAAAACACCTACCACCCAAATCTTGATTTCCAATACTTGTTTCCCAATGAAAGGAACCAGGGTTCCTTAGAGAAATGAGTAATTTAGCACTGGAGCACCTTATAGTGCCAGAAATTAAGGAAGCACTGAAAGAAAAAACAAACAAAACCCATTCACAATGGCAAGTGTGACACAGTGTGTGTCAAGAGGATATAGGAGCCAACTGAAAGTGCTCCCAGTGGCCAAAGCTGAAACAATTTGAGCAACAAAATAAGTTAAGTAGTATTGGGCTATAACCCAAAGTATAAAATAAATATCTGTACCAATATAAATAAATAATTGGATAAACATATGAGGAGAATAGACAAATCTCCCATGCAGAAGAATTCCAAATAATATATGTAGATACTCTGATTTTCAGGAGGTAAAGCTTAACTCCCAGTGGGGGCTGTGCATAGTGACTTTTTTCCAAAGAGTACAGTATGGAAAGGGAGAAAAAAAAGGAGTAACTTACAATAAAGAAACCTAACAAACACTACCTCAGACCAGGTGATCAAGGTCAACATCAACAGTGATATGTCACCTTGATTGTAGGTATCCTTCATATGATGTTATGAGAATGGCACTTGACGTCTGTGATCTTCCTCCCCCAAACACATTACCCCAGTCTAATCGTGAGACAAACATAAGATAAATTCCAATAGAGATGCGTCCTACACCTGGCCAGTATTCCTAAAAGCTGTCAAGGTCATCAAAAACAAAGAAAGTCTGCAAACTGTCACAATCGAGAGCAGCGTTAAGGAGATGTGATAACTAAATGTAATATGGCGTCCTGGAACAGAAAAAGGACATTAGGTAAAAACTAAGGAAAGCTGAATAAAGTGTGGAGTTAATTAATAATAATATGTCAATATTGGTTCATTAATTGTGAAAGATGTACCACACTAATGTGAGATATTAATAATAGTGGAAACTGGGTGTGGGGTATACAAGAAGTCTCTGTACTATCTTCACAATAATTATGTAAATCAAAAACTGTTCAAAAATAAAAGTTTATTTTAAAGAATAATGAAATATGCACATTAAAAAAAAGCTGTTTTAGAGGTATACTCTCCAATTTTCAAGTACCAAGATAATAGTATTTTGAAAATGTTAAATTCAGCTCATTTTGTTTTGAGACCCATATGTGAAGAATGATATTCTGAATTGAAGTTCTGAATTGGATAAAGATGTACATATGTATAGAGCATTCTGCTGTATTTCTGCAGTCCTCAAAAGGAGGAAGAAAATAACAGCTGGCTACACAAAACTTTTTTTCAAGAATAATTGTTATTGGAGTTCAAAGTGGATTATGACAGGTGCATTAGTTATACCTTGCAGCATAACAAATCACCACAAATTTAGCGGTTTAAAAACAACATATAATTATTATCCATAGTTTCTGTGGATCAAGAATCTGGATGCAGATTAGCGGGGTCCTCTGCTTAGGGTCTCACAAGGGTCATCAAGATGTTGCCGGGGCCGTGGTCGGTTTTGGAGCTTGGGTCTCTTCTTCCACGCTCATGTGGTTGTTGGTGGAATTCAGTCGAGGTTGTTAGACTGAAGTCCCCTATTTTCTTGTTGACTGTCACCTGGGGGGCTCTCATCTCTTAGGTATCATAGTTCCTTGCCATGTGGCTGCTTGCTTCTTATCGGCCTTGTCACAACATGGCAGCTTACTTCTTCAAAGCCAGCAGGAGAATCTCTTACTCCAGTCTACATAGACGGAGTCTTACATAATGTAACCTAATCAAGGGAGTGACTATCCCGTTGGCTTTTGCTGTTTTCTATTGGTTAGGAGCAAGTCACAGGCTGTGACCCAACGGAAGGGGATTATACTAGGGCGTGACTCACTGGGGATCACCTTTGGGTACATCCACTACAACACAAGAGTTCTGAAACAGACACAGATAGCTCAGCATTGGGATGTCCACCATACGTGAGCAAACTCAAGAAGAGGAGAACAGATGGGAAAAGCTAGCTTCTTGCTTTCAAGCACACAACAGCTTGAGGTAAATAAACATGTTTCATCCCTGCTCCCCCTGCCCCCACACATACACAAAATTATGTTTAAAAATGCTCCTCACAGTTATCAAATGAAAGTTAGGATTCTTTGAAGATGAAGGAGTCAGAAAAATATATGGAGATAGCTCGTAAATACATCACCATTTTTCTGACTGGTGCTTTTTTTTTAGCAGTGAAAAAATTTGCACAAAAATATATTCCCAACTCATTGGCAACAATGCTTATGCCCTTTGAGAACTCTCTTTATAAAACTTCTAATCATCTGGTCTCATTTGCCACTTTTCATGACTTAACTTTTCTCATTTTTGAGACTGTTTAGTTTTTTAATACTTATATTTTAAAATTCTGTCTCCTAATAATTATTAATAGGATGATACTCTTTGGGTTGTATTTTTTGCATTTTACATGATGCTTGTAAATTTGTGTATTTCAAATGTATTAAATATTCAATTTCAGTGATTTCTTTTTGTGGGTTCTGAATCCTTTTCTTATAAAATATTAAATACAGAAATGCTGGGATTGTCATTTTGCTCCAGTATTGTAATCACCATCTAGATTTTCAGGAACTCAGAGTTCTTTTTCTGATTGCTCCTTGTGACACCAAAATGTATCCCAAAGCCTACCATTTAGGCGTTGGAACTGCACTTGCCGAGTTGCTGCTTGCATCTGGAAATAAAGCACAAGCATCTTTTGTTAGACCCTGTGTCCAATAGTGGGTTTGGATAATGTGATCACCGTGTGTGTGCGTCTCTGCTGAGGTTAGTGCAAACCAATTAGCAGACTGAACCAGAGATCTTTGTGTTTATGTCTCAGTTACGCAGCCCCTTGAAAAAAACAGGTAACTTTTGGAAACAAAGCTCATTAGCAGCCAAGTTGAAAGGAAAAGGAGATATATATTGTAATAATTTGAATAAGAAACTCAAAGGAGGAAGGATTCCTTGTGGATTCTTCTCCTCCACACTTCACCTCTTTTTCAAGTCTCTTTCTATATATATTTTTATTTTTTCTGCTTATTCTCAACTAAGCCTTGGGCTGTAGCTGTTCGTTTTTCTTATGCCAAAGGGTACAAAGGGTTGTTATTCAGAATGATGAGAACATAATCACCTGTAGCTATTGGTAAAATAACTCATTTAGCAAGTAAAGGTCAAAGCTTGCTTGCTTCTTTTTTCCTTCCTTTCTTCCTTGGGGTTGTTTTCTTTGTAGGAATTAAATAAAGGGATCTTTTTAAAAAATGCAAAATAAGTTAGAGTAAATGGAAGTAACCTTTTCTGCTTGTGAAAGAAGCATTAAGTGAAAGCCCAGAAGAAGAGCATTTGTCTTTGGCTGGAAGGTCACAGGATAAAGCGATTCTTTATCGGACGTGAATCCAGTGGAAGGTCTTGGAATTTGCCAAGGTTGTTGGCCCGTGATGATCATCAGATCCCTTTCCCAGGTTTTAGTCGAGGGGTTTAGACGTGCCTAATGATTTCATCAGATTTATTTCCCGTGTGCCTTAATATATAAATCTCGTACTTTCACCTATTACCAAACTTCTGGATTTATTTGTTATATGATTGGAGCAATCATTAGATCTTTTTATCAAAAGATCTGGGTTTAATTTGAAGTAAAACATTTTCTGAACAGTATCTCTGTACATTATATCTGTCTTCAGATTTTGCTTCTAGACCATCCTAACATCATTTTGCACCATGGTGATTAAATCCAAGTTGGATGTCCTTGTTTGGGAGTCCTGAGGGAGCAATTGGTTGTGGCTGTCTGGGTCTTCTTTTGGCATAAGACAGGCATTCACCAACTCATTCATCATATTTCTTTATTTGATACTTCACTGGGGCCCCATGTCCCCAGTGAAGCCGACACCACCTCCTCCCACAGGAGGTGGGAGCTCTTTTCCTGAGTTTCCTATTACACATATATTCTGTGTCTTGTCCTATTCACCCATTGTTTGCTATTGATATTTTTTTCTCACCAAAGAGACTGTAAGCTTTGAGGGCAGGGGTTCTTTCTTCTTGTCTTTTATGCCTTCACAATGCTCAGAGTCCTCGGCACTTGATGCTCACCTGACCCCATGCCCCATGCCTCCAACTCTTACACTGGATCAAAACAGTGTTTCCTTAAATCAAGAGAATTATGTACTTTCCATTTGCCTTGCCTTGTGCTCAGGGCCACAGAGGTGGGGTCAGCCAAACAAATGTCTACTCCTATCTTCAGAACTTCCCATCCTCCTCTCGGGACCACTTTGCCCATTCTCAGAGCTCCGAGGCTCCTTTCTAGATATCTCTCCTGTGACTCATTCTCCGAGGCCCTGACCCTCACTGAGATCTCGGCTGAGTATGACCCCGCCTAGGGCAATTATGTTCTAATAGAGCATAGACCAGAAAGACTTCAAGGCCCAAAGTCATGCACCTCCAGTGGTGAAATTCCAGGCGCTATGACAGGCAATGGTGGAGATATTTTTAACCCATCCTGGTCTGGCCTCTCCTAAATAACACCACGCGGGTAGATGCCTACTTTGCTTGCTTATAGGTCTACCCTGCCTGGGGAGTATTAAAAGAATGGAAATGTTGATCTCTGTCCTTATGGTGCAAATAACCTAGCAGGGGAGTTGGACTGCACGTGCCTACAGAGGCAGGTTAGTGTCCCATTTACGAGACTTTTCTAATCACATGGTCCTGGTTTCTAATCTCAGTTTTTTTTCTCATCAGTTGTGTGGCCTTGCACAAGTTTTTAACATTTTCTGAGGCTCATTTCCTTCATCTTTGACAACAGGATAACAAAGCCCATCCCAAGGATGTCATGAAAATTCAATGAGCTAATGTATGGGCCATTCTTGGCACATGGTAAATATGTGTGACATGGGTGCCATCAATAATAATAACCAAGCTAGGGAGGATTATAAATCCTAGCAGGCAGTTTGGAGGCCTGAGATTGAGAACAGGTATGTAGAGCAAGGCAATGATGGAGGTGGAGGAGGATGGAAGAGGACTTCCTAGAAAGGACTACCTCGCCTCATAAGAGAACATGAGTGCCATCCAATATCCATGCTTGCTGAGCCACAGGTACCTAATCCCCCGATCAGTTGGCCTGCAGGGGCATTTTTGGGTTAGAAGCAGTCTGCTGGGAGTGGAAAAAGTATGAATGGGACCCATGCACATTATCACTGAAGAGTGGAGGGGTAAAGATAGCTTCACCCCTTCCTGTAACTGTTCTAAGTCTCTTTCCTCCATTGGCCAAAGCCAGGATCTGACAGTTCATTCCCGTTATCTCCAGGCCACTGTT
The DNA here is from genome assembly GCA_031878705.1 of Tapirus indicus. NCBI lineage: Eukaryota > Metazoa > Chordata > Mammalia > Perissodactyla > Tapiridae > Tapirus > Tapirus indicus. The sequence goes on from CM062935.1 coordinate 36,082,689, forward strand.
GAGAGTACATACTCAGTGCTTAATTATTGATAGAATGATTGAAAGGATAAAAGATGCTGGAGTTTTGCTGCACTGCATCTTCTAACAACACAAATGATCATATAAAGATTTACAAAGACTCAGTATAAGGATGTGAACATATTTTCCCTGCATGCAAGAACATGATTCAGTCAAATGAAAGATGGAAATATTGTGGTTTGTGATTCTCTGAAGCAGCATTGTTTGTGGGGTCAGAGAAAAAGAAAGATGTGACTTAGGAAAGTTCCAACAGCCTTGAAAAATGCTTGTTGTCATGCATGAAAGGAAAAACAAAAAAACCCAAACACATAAAACTGGAAGAGGAGTCTGCAAAATCAAGCCTGATGCCAGAAGGGATGAGTTGGCAGATTGGAATGGATTATTGCAAATTCCTGCAGCCACCTGGCTTGTAATTTAACACTTCTCTGAGCTTTTGTTGTTTCATGATATTTCGGGCTGAATTTATTCCCATCTTGTTGTCTTTGTCAAAAGCGATGGTGTTTTAAAAGGCTGTATGTTTTCTTCCCATTCTTGTTTACACCTTGCCATCCTGCTGTTTACACGATTGGTCTCTCACGCTCTGCCTGGGGTGTTTTCTATTCTTGTGTAGTTAAAATTGCCAGAGGATTTTTTGAGCTGCTCTATTTTGAAGAATGGAGAAGCCGTGCTGCACTGTGGAGCCCCAGCACGGCGTGGCGTCTCCCCAATGAAAGAGGCGCATTGTGAACTTGTGACCAACTGTGAAACTTTGCACATTCAAGTATCTTAAATGTTTGAAAGTGCCTGTTGTGCATCTCATTACAGAGATATAAGACCAGCCGTGACTTCTCGCATGGGCTGATGCCTCCTTGAAAGTTGCCTGGAGTAACATGAAATGTTGTTTCTTTCCAAAGTGGAGCGCCTGCCATTTTCTCCCCAGAATTGGGTTGGAAATGATGTTCTCATTTCTCATCATTTCCATTGCCTTCTGTCTCTCTCCTCTTCTCCTGATCCTGCCCTCACTTTGGTCTGATTCTTCTCTCCCATCTGAATCGTCTCCTCTGTCCCTTGTGTTCAGATGATGCTCCTTCTGATCACAAAATCATGGTGGCATCTGGGACAAATGGGAACTAGAAGCTGGAAATTGCTCCTTAGTTTCTTGAAGCATAGATGCCAGAAAGGTTGGAGGGTTTGAGCAGAAGTTGCTTTGATTGCAATACAACAGCTCCTAGTACCAAGAGGGATGACCCTTGGCAAAGTGGTGAAGCAGGCCCAGGTTGGCCTTGTCCTCTGAGCCTCTTTATGGCTCCATCCTTCCAGGGTCTCCTAATGCCCTCTCAACTCCAATAGGTATCCTTCTCTGCTTCTGATGCCCCTGCTTCCCTCAGGCCTTCCTCAGCAGTGTAGATAGCACTCAATATTTAAGGCTCCTTCCCTTATGTGCTAATTTCCTCTTATCAAAATTTCTACTCCCATATATTATTCCTTTAGGGTGTTCGCTGCAATATAAACATGGATGGTATTGGGTCAAAGATTCCTATTCTGGGTGTGCTCTCTAGGGTGGGAAAGATGTAATGAAAAGCACAATTTCCCAGGCCTCAGATGACCTGGGTTTTTAATTCTAGTTTCGCCACTTGTTAGCTAATGACCTTGGGTTATGTTACTCAACCTTTCTGAATATGTCCTCACCCATATAATGGAATTGATGAGTCCATGCTAACGTGTCTTAAATATGAGTCTGTTTACCTCCTGGGATTATCATAAAGAGCTCAAATGAGACGAAGCATTTGAAAGTTCTTTATGCATGAGAGAGGTTCTGTGCAAGTGAAAGGTAAGAAGGCAAAAAAGTGCCTTAACTATGTCCAAAATGTTAGTTTCTCGACAGATAATGGATGTAGCAGAAAGCTTCCACCTAGTTTTAATATTTTCTATAATCTCAGTTTGTTTGAGCCTCCATTACCTCTTCATACAAAAGAATGTAATCAAACCTCATTGGCTTGTCATGAGCATTAAGTGAAATGACACACATAAAGCCTCTTTGTCTAGTGCCACTTGGCACTTAGTGTATGTTTAATAAAATGTTAGCTCCCTTCTCACCTTAACAAATCCCTTAAGAAGTGACTCTAGACAGTCTAGTACAAGAGTTTCCCCATGCTTCAAATCCACCTTTGTATGAGGCAGATCCAGTAACCGAAATGGTATCAAAGCAGCCGAGAGGAATGATCTAGTCCAAAGGTAACATTGAACAGATGTACATCATTCTCTGAAATGACGATGGATGCTGATAATGCAGAGGCTGACATGGGGCTGGTTCTAAGAGGTGGGGAGGGAGGTGAGTAGGGCCCTTGCTATGGCACCAAATTGAAAGAGGGCACCATAAAACTCAATTATCAAGATAAATAACGTTGAATGCAATATTTTTAAAAAAATCAAAATTAATACAAAAAAATTCATAATGAACAAAATATCAATTTATTTTAAATAAAGATAGGATCAGTAACAGTGCTGTACAGAGCCACACTGGAACCCGAGGCAAAAGGAAAAATCAGTAATAGTGATCCTGTCTTGACTTAAAATGTTGATATTTTGTTGATCATGGATGTTTTCATTAATTTTGATTTTTTAAAATATTGCATTAAAATATTATTTAGTTTGATTACTGAGTTTTTTGTGCCCCCTTAAAATTTGTGCCCAGGGAGAGTGCTGTTCACCCCACTCACCTCACCATGCCCCCATCCTGGGGTGATGTCCACTGGACTGGGAGGAAAGCCTGAGAGAGGGCTTCAAGTCCCCACTCCTTATTTCCCCCCCACCCACTCTGAGGTCCTGAGTTTGGTTTAAGTATAAACTTCTGAAAAAAGAAAAGACCATATCAAATGAATTCAGGTGTTCTTTCTAATCAAGTGACTACAAAGGAAGATATAGTTTGGAAAGAAAACATGAAGTAAATTGTTCATCAGAAGCTTGATTTAAGTTGGGGGTTGGCAATGACCCTCAGCTGGCTGCCTGTTTTTGTAGGTAAAGTTTTATTGGCACACAGGCCTGCTCATTTGTTTTTGTGTCATCTCTGGCTGCTTTTGTGACACAATGGCAGAACTGAGTAGTTGTAACGGACCATATGGTCTGCAAAACCAAAAATATTTACTATCTGGCCTGTTTCGGACCCTTGGTTTCAATTATCAAAGTGCTCAGATGTTTTTGGATCAGGGTGTGGGGTTGGCAGCAGTTTAGAATATACGGTTATTTGGAGATTTATGTAACAGAGAATTCAAGGACATTTACAGAGAATATTATAACCTTCCATGTATAAGAAGTGGGGGAAATGAGGAAGAGATTTAAAAAGTAAATCAAGAGAGGCAGCTGAGAGTGAGTGGGGTCTGTGCCTGTCTGTGCCCCTGGGAGTCCTATCAGAGTCCAGCTGTGACTTGACATCACAGGTTATGAGATGCTTATGAGAGCCTGACATCGCCCATAATTGGCAGTAAGCAAACAATGAGTTTGTGAAAAAGTGCATTCATTTGTATTATCACATAAACAATTTATGGACTTAATTACTTCATCCTCTTAAGGTGGATAATTTAGAACTGACTTCACAAATTCAGCAAGTATTTAGTGAGCTTATATTTATGCAGAAACTGCAAGAGTCTCCCTCAAAGTAGTCTACTTCTGAGTGTGAGCAAACAGAGACAGGAGGGCCCCGACAAAATGTTCTGATGTGCCCTGAGTTTGGGGTGCATAGAGGCGGCCACAGGGAGATAGGAGAAAGATAGCTCATAGAAGGCCTTGAATGCTGGCTAGGGAGCTTGAACTTTATCCAGGAACCAGTAGGAAGCTTCCTTGATCGAGAAAGTGGCATATCCATCCTGTGCTTTACTTAGGATGTTAATTGAGTGGCACCTTGTGGAGGGATGGACAGTGGATGAGAGCAGAAGTAGGGGCACTAATCAGAGGTGATTTCTATAGCTTGGTATGGTTTGCAGTCATACAGAGATGACAAGGGCTTCAGGTTAGCAGTATCCATGGAGATGGGAAGAAAGACAGATCTGAGAATGCTGGTGACGGTAAAATCAACCAAGATTTAGCCGCTTGATTAGGGAGGGCTCCTGGGTTTGGAGTTAAGGTGATTGGGAGGCTGGAGAAGGTATTAATAGAGATAGAGAAGCCAGGTAGAGAAGTAGGTTTGAGGGTCAAAACTAATAAGTTCAGTTTTATATTTAATGAATTGAAGATGATGTAAAATATCCAAGGGAAAATAGGGAAATGCATCAGAGGGAGGGAGGGAGGGAGGGGGGAGAAAGGGAAAGAGAGAGAAAGAGAGAGAGAGAGAGAAATTTGTACTAGAGATGAAGATTTAGGAATTATCTGAGAAAAGATAATCATTAAAGCCATGGGCATAGAAAACATCAAAAAGGGAGGAAGTTAGAGAGAGGTGATGAGAGTTGAAGAAACAGCTATGGTAGAGTTGCCAGTTAAAATTGAATTTCAGATCAACAAAGAATAATGTTTTAGTATAAGAATGTCCCATGCAATATTTAGGATATACTTATACTAAAAAAGTTATTCATTGTTGATCTGAAATTCAAATATAACTGGGCATACTATATTTTTATTTGCTAAATCTGGCAACCCTAGACTGTGAGGATTGCCCATAATTATGGGATGGTCAGAAGGGGAGGAGATAGTGGAAGAGCCTAGGAATGGACAGATAGGTCCCAGGAAAGCTAGAATATTGTACTATCATGGCATCAAAGGGCAGAGTGGGATTCAGGAGGGCTGAGCAGAAAGGTCAAGGCCACTGCATTTGGCAACCTGGAAATCATTATGGACCTTGGAGAAAGCAGATGGAGGTCTGGTTGTGAGTTAAGGAGTAAATAAAGGAAGGGAGATGGAAATAATCAGTGTAGACCCTCCTTTTAGGAACTGTGATGGAGAAGAGAAGGAGAGAGATGGGATGGTAAAGAGTAACAAAATAGAAGGCAGATTTGCAGGATTAGACTGGCTGTTTTCCCGCTTCAGGGAAAGAGACCAGAGAAGTGGCATCCTGAAGATTTAGAGGAGTGATAGGGATAAAAGATGGAGCAGGCTGTGGCTGATGCTGGAAGGGAGAATTCGGGCATAAATGGAGAGATTAACCTTTGCACAGAGGGTGCTTCTTCTTCATCCAAGTCATGAAGGAAAGAGGGGAAGATGGATAAAGATGTGGAGATTTTGAGGGGAGGGAAGGGGAAGGAACACTTTTCATGTCTTTTTGCTCCCTGACTGTGCTATTGAGAGTGCGTGTTATGGAGGAGGGATTAGGGAGCAGGAGGGGAAGACTCCAGCTTGAGATACTCCCTCTTTGCTGATTGCCCGGGACAGATATGATGAAGAGCTCAAAAGTGCATACAATTCATCCAAGTGGGAACCATTTATTTTCCTCATGTTGTATCTTCCTCCAGCTCTAGCGATCCATATCGATTCATAACATAATTGAATTGCTCACCAGTGAAGGGAAAATGACAGAAACAGAATTGAACAGACTTGCTCCCCTCCATTTTGTTAAATTAGGAGACCCTGGCCATGAAAGGATCAGGGTCATTTATCCATATTCCCAGACCCAGAAGGGGGCAGTAGGGGTGCCCAGCAGAAGGCATTTATAGGGGCGTGTGGAACTGCTAGTCTGTGGGTTCCTATTTCCACCATGCAGATTGTGTTATGTGGAGTTAATGGCTTTGCCGTGTCACACCCAGCATACCAGGGACTCACGGTTGCATAGGCAACACATGCTGATCCCAACCACCCTCTGCTCTCTGGGGGCTGAGGTCAAAAGATGGCCAGGTTATTCTGCAATTGGGAGAGGGTGAGGCTGAGGAGCAAAGCAGCCTGCAATCTCTAAGCCACTTTTCCTCTCTGCTGGCAAGAGCAGGATGCCGTTTGTAGCACAGGGAGGGAGCCATTTGCAGAGCTGCAGAAGCCTGAGAAAGCTGAGAAAGAGAAAGAGTTATTTCAGGGAGGGGTGGGGTGGTCCTGCCTGCCTGGGGAAGCTCTTAGTGCCTCCACCTCCAGAGAATATTAACATTTCCAGCCCTCCTCCACAGTCCCCTCTCTCTCCCTCCTCCTCTCCTTCAACACAAAGGCACAAATGAAATTCCTAAAAGTAGACTACTTCTGCCTAGTTATTTTTAGTATTTGCTGTTAGTATTTATCAAGCTTTTCAGTGTTAATTTGTCCTCCCACACATTTCTCTTCCTGCCTCCCCTGCCGGGATTAGGATGGAAGGAGCACATATAAGAAGCAGCTGGTGACCTCATAAAAACATCTCCTAGAGAGAGGAGACTGTGGACGTTTAAAATCAATCTTCCCTACCCCCACCTTGAAGAGAAGAAAGATCTGTATTCCATTAGCTTTGGAGAGCAACACAAGTGTGGTGAAAGTGAACCCATTAAAATGCACCAGTGGTGTTTAGCTAGGTCAAGGGCCCTGGGCAAGGAGGTAGGTCCAGGAATCCACACCTGCACAAAATGTCATAATGCAGGCAAAAATGGGTCAGAGACCCGGTAAACAGGCGGAATGTCTGTGGAAGAGGATGTCAGAGGAGAGAAAAGTATAAAAATCCATGCAAAGAGTCAAGGATCTGATGGAGCTGAAGGGTTAAAGTAAGATGGGGTGGAGATGGGATTGAAACGGCCAGAGGAGGAAGGCTCTAGAGCACCATTGTGTTGTGGTAAGTTATAGCTTAATGCTGAAACACTGCTTGTTTCTGCCTGAACTGCCTGTCCTGTCTCCTGGAGTCAGTCATGCTCAGAATAGCCACATTGCTCTGGAGAGGAACTCCTAGAACATGTTCTAACAGAGGGGTGTTGAATGGAAGCAAGATCATTCCAAATGCAAGTTGCATCAGTCTGCATGGTCTTTGGACCCCTTGCCTGCCCATCAATGTATTCATTTCTTAGGAAGCAGAAGAGAGTTGTTTCCTTTTGCAACTTCAAAAAAAATGTTTTGGCTTGATTTTTGTGTTTTTAAAAATTTTATTATCTTTCAATTCCTTAGACACTGAAAAATATAATAAATGAAGTAAAAAAAATTTCAATGGATGGGCTTAATAGTAGACTGGAAGGGACAAAGGAAAGAATCAGTGAAGTTGTCGATAAAATAATAGAAGTTATCCAGTCTGAACAACAGAGAAAATAGACTGAAACTGAAAAAAAATAAAGGACAAGACCTCAAGGACCCAAATTATTTAGCATGTACATTATCAGCATCTTGGAAGGCGAGAAACAGGATAAGGCTAAAAAAGTATTTGAAAGAACAATGGCTGAAAGTTTTCCAAATTTGGCAAAAGACACACAGACCTATGGTGTCAAGCAGTTGAGTAAAACCCCAAATAGGATTAACCCAAAGAAATCCACACTAAGACACATCACAGTCGAACTTCTGAAAAATAAAGTCAAAGAAAAGATCTTGAAAGCAGCAGGAGAGAAATGAGATCTTATCGATAGAGGGAAAACAATTAGAATGACAGTAGATTTCTTGTCAGAAACCATGGAGGCCAGAAGGAAGTGGCACAATATTTTTTAAATGCTGAAAGAAAAGAACTGTCAACCCAGAGTTCTATATTCAGTGAAAATATCCTTTAGGAATGAAGGGGAAATCAAGATATTCTCAGCTGAAAGACAACCTAGAAATTTGTCACCAGCAGGCTTATCTTAAGAAAAAGCTAAAGGAATTTCTCTAAACAAGAAGGAAATTATAAAAGAGGGAACATCAGGAAGGAAGAAAGAATAGTACAAAGAGTAAAAATAAGAGTAAACACAATAAACTTTCCTTCTTCTCTTGAGTTTTCTAAATTGTGTTTGATGATTGAAGCAAAAATTATAACACTGTCTGATGTGGCTCTCAAGTGATGTAAAAGAAATATTTAAGAAAATGATTTTATAAATGAGGGAGAGTAAAAGGAGGTAAAGAGAGGTAAGGATTCTAATTGAACTGATATAATGTCGACAACAATAGACTCTGGCAAGTTATGTATCTTTAATGTAATATGGAAAGCAACACTTAAAAAAGCTATACAAAAATATATACTAAAAAAAACCCATAGATAAATAATAATGGAATTCAAAAAAATGTTCAAGTGTCCACAATAAGGCTGGACAATGAAAATAAAGAAAGAGAAAAAAAAGAACAAACAGGAAACAAAAAATAAAATGGCAGACTCTAGCCCAAGCATATCAATAATTATATTGTGTAAATGGTCTAAATAAACAAATTATAAGACAGATTAAAAAGAAATGACCCAAGTATATGCTGTCTACAAGAAACTTCAAATATAACAATATAGGAAGGTGAAAGTAAAAATTTAGAAAAAGATATACCATGCAAACATTAATCAAAAGAAAGCAAGAGTGTCTTAAAATAAGATAAAGAAGATTTCAAAGCAAAGAAAATGACCAGGGACAGAGAGGGACTTTACATAATGATAACAGGGTCAATCCACCAAAAAGATATAGCAAACATACATATTTTGCTTGCAAATCCTAAATATGTACCAAACAACAGTGCAAAATATGTGAAACAAAAACTGATAAAACTGAAAGAAAAGACAAATTATTCCACATTTAGAGCTGAAAACCTCAAGACACCTCTCTCGACAATTCATAAAACAACTAGACAGAAAATCAATAAGCATATAGAACACAATAACACTATCAATCAACCATATCTAATTTACACTTATAGAATCCACCCAACAACAGCAGAAAAGACATTATTTCCAAGCACCACAAAATATATGCCATGATAGACCATAAACCATAAAACAAACTTCAACAAATTTAAAAGAAAAATTTAAATGAAATCATACAAAGCATATTCTCTGACTACAATGAAATCAAACTAGAAATCAATAACAAAAAGATGATAGGAAAATCTCTAAACACTTGGAACTGAAATAACAAATTTCTTAATAATCTGTGGGTCAAAGAGGAAGTCTTAGGAAATTAAAAAAATAAATTGAAGTGAATGAAGATGAAAGTACAACATATCAAAATTTGTGAGATTCAGCAAAAGCAATTCTGAGAGGAAAATTTATAGCACTAAATACTTAGATTCAAAAAGAGGAAAAGTCTCAAATCAATAATCTAAGCTCCCATCTCCAAAAACTAGTTTTTCAGGAAACTAGAAAAAAAGAGCAAAATGAACCCAAAGCAAGCACAAGGAAGGACATAATAAAGATAAGAGCAGAAGTCTATAAAATTGAAAAGAGAAAAACAATAGAGAAAATAGATCAATCCAAAAACTGATTCTTTGAAAAGATCAACACAAATGATAAACCTGCAGCAACATTGACAAAGAAAGAGAGAGAAGACACAAATTACCAATATTTGGAATAAAAACTAAGACATCACTATAGACCTCAGACATCAAAAGAATAATAAAGGAATACTACAAACAACTCAACACATATTGGTTTCACAACTTATATGAAATTGACCAATATCCCAAAAAAGTGCAAACTACCACAACTCACACAATAAAAAATAGATAATTCGAATAGCCTTATTTCTAAGGAAATTGAATTAGTAATCTAGAAACTTCTAAAACTAGTCCCAAGTGGTTTCCCTGGAAAATTCCAGGCCCAAATGGTTTCCCTGGAAAATTCTATCAAATATTTAAAGAATTACATCAATCCTATAAATCTCTTGAGAAAATAGAAGAGGAGGGAACACTTCCCAATGCATTTTATGAAGCAACTCTGATACCAAAACTAGAAAAACACAGTATAACATAAGAAAACTAGAGACTAATGACTCTCATGAAAATAAATGTGAAGTTCCTTAACCAAATATTAGCATATAACACTCAGCAATATGTAAAAATAATTATATACAATGACAATGTGGGCTTTATTCTAGGGATGCAAGGCTTATTCAATATTTGAAAATCAATCAGTATAAGTTACCATATAAACAGTCTAAAGAAAAAAATTACAATCATACTAACTGAAGCAGAAAAATCATTTGATAAAATTCAACACCTATTCATGATAAAAAAAAAAACCCTCAGAAAAATGGAAATAGAGGGGAACTTGCTAAAATCGACAGAGAATAGCTATAAAACACCTGCAGCTAACAGCATACTTAGTAGCAAAAGACTGAACCCTCTCCCCTAAGATCACGAGCGAGGCGAGGATGCCCCCTCTCACCACTCCTTTTCAACGTAGTACTGGAAGTTCTACACGGGGCAATGAAGTAAGAAGAAAAAATAAAAGCCATACCCATAAGAAAGGAAGAAATAAAACTGCTCCTGTTTGCAGATGACATGACACTTTACTAGAAAAATCCAATGGAATCAACAAAAAAACCTCCTAGAACTAATAAGTGAGTACAGCTAGGTTGCAAGATCTAAAATAAACGCAGGAAAATCACTTGTATTTCTACATACTAGCAATGTATACGTGGATACTGAAACTAAATATACAATATCATTTATAATCACTCAAAAACATGTGAAATACTTGTGTGTAAATCTAACAAAACATATACAGAATTTGTATGCTGAAAATTGCAAACTGCCAATGAAAGAAATCAAAGAAGATCTAAATAAATGAAGAGACATACTATGTTCATGGATTGGAAGATTCAACACGGTAAAGATATTGATTCTCCCCAAATTGACATTCAGGTTTAATGCAATTCTTATAAAAATTCCAGTAAAGATTTTTGTAGATAAGACAATATTGTTCTAAAAATTTATAGGAAAAGGGAAAGGAACTAGAATGTCTAAAATAATTTTGAAAAAGAAGAATAAAGTGGAGTAACCACTCCTCCTAATTTCAAGACTACAATAATCAAGACTGTGTGGAATTAGCAGTGGGATAAACACACAGATCAATGGAACAGAATAGAGAACCTGGAAATAGCTACCTATAAATATAGTCAACTGATTTTTGACAAGTATGTAAAAGCAATTCAACGGAGGAAAGATATTCTTTTCAAAAAAATGGTGCTGGAGCAATTGGATATCCATAGGCAAAAAAAACCCCTCAACCTAAAAACCCCACAGCTTACACAATTCAAAATGGATCATAGATTTAAATATAGAACATAAAATTATAAAACTTTTCAGAAGAAAGCATAGGAGAAAATCTTCAGGACCTTTGTCTGTGTGAAGAGTTCTTAAACGTGACACCAGAAGCATGATCTCTAAAAGAAAATAAATAAATAAGTTGGAATTTATCCAAATTAAAAATGTTTGCTCTATGAAGGACTCTGTTAAGAGGGTGAAAAGACAAGCTATAGACTGAGATAGAAAAGACAGAAAGAGATATTTCAGTGAAAAGGATAAATAGACAGCAAATAAGTGCATGACAAGATGTTCATCACCAGCTATTAGGAAAATGCAAATGAAGACCATGGTGAGATATCACTACACACCTATTAGAACAGCCTAAAATAAACAGTCGTAATGCCAAATGCTGGCAAGGATGCATCAAAACTGAATCTCTCATACACTGTTGGTTAAAATGGTACAGTCACTCTGGAAAATAATTTGGCAGTCTCTTAAAAACCAAACGTAAACTTACCTTATTACTCTCCTGGGCATTTATCCCAGAGAAATGAAAACTTATAGCCACACAAAAACTTGTACACAATTTTTGCTAGCAGGTTTATTTGTAATAGCCAAAAACTGGAAACAACCGAAAAGTCCTACAATAGGTGAGTGGTTAAACAAACTGTGGTCATTTCAAACCATGGAATACTATTCAGCAATAAAAGGGAACAAACTATTGATACATGCAACAACTTGGATGGGTCTCGAGGGCTTTATGCTGAGTGAAAACAAAACCCCAATATCAAAAGGTAACATACTGTATGGTTCCGTTTATTAACATTCTAGAAATGACAAAGTTATAAAGATAGAGAACAGATTAGTGGTTTCCAGGGATAAGGGATGGGAGCAGAGGGGATGGGTGTGACGATAAAATGGTAATAGAAAGGAGTTCTGTGTGGTGATCAGTAATTCTATATCTTGATTGCAGTGCTGGTTACTTGAATCTTCACATGTGATAAAATGATTTATAACTGTAAAAAATGTATTACATATGGGTTTACCGAAACAAAAATATTGTTCAGATTTGCTATTCCCAGGCTTTATAAAATAGTCATCGTCTGTATGTAGTTACCTGATACTTGTTTTTATTCATTCATTGTATTTCTAAGGTTCACCCAAGTGGCTGCATGTAGCTGTGATTTATTGATTTTTCCCTGTTGTCTAATATTTCATTGTATGAATATAACACAATTAATTTATTTGCTTTCCTGTCGGTGGACATTTGTGTTAAATATAGCTTTTTGCTGTTTTGAATAAAGCTGTTATAAACACTTTGGGCATGTCTCCACTGCAAATATACGAGAGTTTCTCTAGAGAATATACGTAGGAGCAGATTTGCTCAGTTGGAGGGTATGTAATATTCAAATTCATAAGATAAAGTTAAATTGTTCTCAAGTGCTTATATCAACTAATACTCCCACCGTCAGTTTAATTTGCATTTTCCTGATTACAAATGAGGTTGCTCATCTTTTCGTTTGTTTAACCATTCGTATTTTTCTCCTCTGTGACAATGTCTGTGTCAGATTGTTGCTCATTTTTCTATTGTGTTGTCTTTTTCTGACTGATTTGTAACAGTTCTTTGTATAATCTGATCTGTTGATTTTACATGTTGCAAACTTGTCTCAGATACTGGCATGTCTTCTGCTTTCTTTATTGTACCTTTCGATAAATGCAAGATCTTAATATTACGGTAGGCAAATGATCAACCTCTCCATTTGTGATTGGCTCTTTCATGCTTTAAGAACTCCTTTCCTATTTGGAGATCAGAAAGATGTTCTATATTTTCTTCTACAAGTTTTAATGCTTTGCTTTTCACAACTAAATCCTTAATCCCTCTGGAATTGATCTTTCCGTATTGCTCCTCCTTGACTGTTGGCTCAGTAAATTATTCCAACCTTCCTGAGAGCTCTGTTGTCTTTTAATTCCAATTTCCCTGCCACGTTTGGTTCTGATGCTTTCTCTTCTCTTCACATTGTGTTTCCTGCCTTTTGGTATGCCTTGTAATTTTTATTGATAGCCAGACATGATGTACCTGGTAAAAGGAACTGCTGTAAATAGATCTTCAGTAATGGTGATGAGGTTTTCGGGGAGAGAAAGCATTCTATCCTATACTATCCTATGCTATGATTAGGTCTCAGTCTTTTAGTGAGCCTATGCCTTTGGACTGTGAACTTCACAAGTGTTTCTCAGTTTTTTTCTCCCCCCTTAGGTGGGACAGGATGGCTAGAGTGGGCTGTGGTTGAGTATATCCCTTCTCCCACAGTGGAAGGCTAGAGGAGGCTGGAGTTGAGTATTTTCCTTTCCCAGGTCAGTTAGGCTCTGATAATACTCCAGCAGGTTAGGCTCTGCTTAACTAGTTTCCTCTGGGCAGGCCTTGTTAAGAACAGAGTACTCTGGCATATTTCAAAATGGCTCCTTTTTCACTCCCGCTTCCAGAAGCCCGAGAGGATTTTTTCTGTAACATTTTCTGTGGGAATCTGGTAGAGCTCCTGGAAGTAAATCTCACAGTATTGTGAGGGCCCCTCTAGGGTTCCCCTAGAGTTTTTAACTCTCAGAGTTGTCCCCATGGAGACTCTGGCAATTTGTCGATTACAGTTCAGGTTTTCCTACCCTGGCACTGCTTCCCAAGGCAGTTTCCACTGGTGAGTCTGACTCCTGTATTCCCCTGTTGGGAATCTTGGGGGCAGCGGTTTACAAATCCAAGAAGAGTTGTTGATTTCCGCTTGTTAGGACAAAGTGGCGACTTCCAAGCTTCTTACATGCAGAAACAGACACCAGAAGTCTTCTGTGGTCTTTTAATAACTAAGTGAATGAGAAAGTCCAGGAAGAAAATTCCTCTATGGCAAGATTTGAGAAGATAGCCAATTCTCCCTCAGGCAGCCTTGAAAGAAATTTTGGTCACATGAGCTAGGTTTCCTTTGCTGTCACCAAGGCATTCTTGCATTAGCAATTTTGCAAGTGATTGAGAGTCACATGTTAAAAAACTAAAGAAACCAAAACAAGAGGAATGAATCCCCTCTCACCATTTGAACTATGGCTCAGATCATTTAAATGAGCTATTTGTTGTGAAGGAAAGCATAAATTTAAAATACCTGTTTGTATAGTATTCAGAGTATGCATTCTGCTTTTGGAGAGGCAATGCAGTTTATTGGAAATATTGCTGGACACGGAGTCAAAAGACCTGGGGTTAAGCCTTGATCTGTCATTACCTGGTTGTGAAACCTCTTTGTATCAGGAGAATGTTCAGCTGTGTGTAACAAGAACCTTTCTACGGTGGCTAAACCAAATAGAGTTTATTTTTTCTCACGTAACAGCCCAGACAAACCAGGCCCAGTGTAGTGGCTCCTCCTTTCAATTTAGTCTTCAGAGCATATGGCTTTTGTCTTCATGCTTGTCACTTCAAGACTGCAGGATACGGCTCTCCCTCTGGCATTACATCAGCGTTTCAGGCATGGAGAAGAAGAGGGCAAAGAGCAAAAAGTGAATGCCAGAGCCCTTTGAAAGAGCTTTTCCGTGAGCCCTACATAGTCACTTCAGCTCACGTCTCCAGAGCCCAAAGTGATCCACCTGCCCATCCTTAGCTGCAGTTTAACAGGGCAATCTCTGCCTGAAGAAATTGAGGTTGTGTAAACAAAAGGGGTAGATGGGGGATTGGATGGGTAACCAGCAGTGTTGGCCCCACTCTCTAAGCATCCTGTGGGAATGCCTGCCCCCCTGGCAGGGTTGTTTGGATGACAAATGGAAGCTCAAATGCAAGAGCACTTAATACACTATAAAATGCATTTCATAAACAAAGGGGAAATATTCTGACCTATTTTCTCAGAGAGCAAATCTAATGTTAGTAGAAAGTCCGACTAAATGTAGAGCCCTTGATAATGAATATCTGTTGAACTTCAGCTCATTCTCTTTCAGACATCTTCAGATAACCCAAGAACTAGTGTTTTCATGGATACACATCCTCAAATACCAATCTTCAGATTCTTGTCCGACATTGTTGTAGTAGACAGTTGTTGGTTTTCTCCCCCATATCCCTTCCCTGCTTTCCCTTCCTCTCAGTGCCCTGGCTGTCTTTCCATGGGATTTTTGTTGGAGTGATTCTACCTTCATCTCCAGGGATAAGCCTTGATTCATGTAAAGGCATTCAGCAAAGTATAGTGACTGAGTCAGTGATGGCAGTCTGCGTGACCTCAGAATCGGGAACTTCCAGCATGCTAACACTATCCTCCTGGAAGGTGGATGTGTGGTCTTGACTGCTGCAGCTTTTATTTTTTGCACCACGAGGGGAGGCAGCCTGAAGGTGAAGTCAGTCTACAGAGAACACGCTTGTCAAGAGAATTGCAGGGCATCAAATGATATAGTGAACCTCTGGTTTCCCCAAACCAATCCTACATCTGGGTTTTGTCCCCAGATCTATGAACCAAAATATTTCCTTGTTTTGTTATTTATTTGTATAAGTGACTTTGAGTTGGGTTATCTGTTATTTGTAACCAAAAGATTCCTAAATGATAGTTTCTATATGTGTTCCAGGAAAAATTATATGTATTATATTAATATTATTTATTATTTTAAATAATGTATGTATTTAAAATAATATATTACTTAGTATATTATATATTATGTATATATGTACACATATTTTATATATACATGAGTTTATTTTGAATTTTACAATCCTTCCAGGATTAAGGCCATAAGACTTGAATTTACCAAGAATGCCTGTTTCTCCCTGTAATAAACTACCTGCACAGCATCTGTCTAAAGGATTTTAGACTGTGAAATGCTAGGATCTGAGTCCTGCTCTTTTGGGGACTGTACCTGTCACTCCTGCGGTACAAGACTCACTTTGAGCCGAAGACCAATTAGGCTGAGATGTGTCAGTGTTCTTGTAGGTGTGTTTCCTGTTTCCTGTTTGCAAAAGCAACTACAGAAGAAATAAAAGTAACAGCCTTACATAAACTGCTTACTGAGCTGTCAAATGTGCAAGTAAAATATTCATTAATTATGAGTGATCTCAGTTGCAGAGCCATTGAACCGCTGGTGATAAAATCTGCCGCGACCCCGTCGAAGGCTCGGAGATCCAAGGCGCTGTGTGACTGCATACTGTGAGTTACTTTTCTAACCTCTCGGAATGCCTGGGTTTTAAACTGTGTACATTATGATTCAGAATGCAAAGATGTTGCATCCTAGTTAGGTTTTTGTGTGTTTATATGTTTTGATATTTGGTAAATAGAAAATGCTAGCTTATAACTGTCATTAAAGATTTGTTGTGGGGTATACATTTCCATTTTTAACTCTTTGATGAATTTGTATGTTACTGAAAACTATGCACCCATTCTAATTTTTAAAAAAATCTGTTTTCTTTTATGATGACTCTGATTAAATGGAAACCTTATTTAAGTATAAAAGATTTACTCAGAAAAAAGTCGAAAAACAGAAGTCACATTGAAGTAAAAACCCGACTTGCTTCCTGGAAAAAAAGGCAATACATGTGTACCCCTGCTTACTTTCCAAATCTACTCATTTGGTATGGAAAATTGAAGAGGATGTTGTGCTGCAAGTAGATGGGATGTTTTTTAATTCAGAAAAAATCCTTTGGAAATTTTATTATAGTATAATTAGAGCAGCAGCAGCCACAATACTGAATTTCCTGTTAAGATAGGAGCCTTATTACTTTCCTAATTTGTTGATGTAGGTCTCGAAAGCCAGCTCATTGACTATTTAGGAAACTGGCTCTTCAGGAAGGGAAGTCTACTGGTATATGAATTTCTTGGAAATTTTTCAAAATATGCTAATGGCCCAGATGAGAGCCAGCCAAGATTCTAGGCAAGGTAATGTGGCTTAGGCCCCAGTAATACATTTTGTGGCTGTTTGTAAACAAGGCATTAATATTAATTTAATACGTACTTGGCCAAATAGTTTTATGTGAGGAACAAATGCAAAAATATAATAAATGTGAGCAAGAACAAAACCTTATTTTGTATTTTGCTGATATTGCAGGGAAGGAAGGGAGATAAGTTAATGTAAAATGAAACTTAAATATACTTAGCTTTTTTCAATCCCACTTCCTTTATCCCATTAAGTCTCTGCGGTTTAATTAAGTATTAGATGAACATCATGGCTCATCTGGGTGTAACCAGCAAGTGAAAGTGAAAAATCTTTATTCCAAATTTGGTAAATTTGGTAGGCCAGTCCTTTTAATGAGATCTATAGAATAGTAATAAAATATTTGAAGTCATGCTAAACAGAATCTCATGTGGTTTTTTTTTTTTTCCTCTCATGACTTTGAGAATTAAGCCTCATCCCCAATGCATTTCTCCTGGAAGCCAAGATGGAATTGTGCATTTACTTTGCTAGGGGTCAGGCAGCCTGAGAGGCTCTTTCTGCTTGTGATACTCTGGTTGAACTACTTATGGATATGGCAACCTTAAACATGATTGTAGCCATTGCATTAGTTTCTCGAATCTTTCTGACAGCAAACTAAAGAATAATAGGAAAATGTGTATTCTTACTGAAAGATAGTAAAGCGTGAGCATGATTCAGCCTAAGACCTTTCCCCTTGACATGGAGGTGTAGAGAATCAATATGTCTGCTATTGGCTTCTAGTCCTTTCTAGCCCCTCCTCAAGCATCCAGGTCTCTCTTCTGTGTCTGTGATCTCAGGGAAAGGTGATTCCTCACTGTTGATTCCCTTCTCAAGTGAGCCCCAAATATGCTCTATTTCATCTCTGGTTTATGTGGAGCAAGGAGAGGCTGCAGGAGTTCATGCTGCAGATTTGAGGCATCTGCCAGATCAAAGGAGGACAATTTGGAAAAGAAATTGACAGAAAAGCTCTTGAGGCAGTGAGGGAGCCACTCCCTGCTAAACTGCTGTTGGCTCAAAAGAGGAGCGGACAAGGCAGGGCTGAGGGTGACCTCTGTAACAGAGGCTAAACTTCTAACTGAGCCTTTCCAAAAGGATGGCCTAAGTTAGCAAATACTGCCTCAATTTCCTGAGATTTCTGGAATTTTATTCAAGAATTCCAGATACTCTAGTAAAAATTGCCTAGTGACAGAGATCCTGATGAGAATAGATAGGGAACGTATATGTAAACAAACTATTTTAAAGTGAAGTATGTGAATAGACTCTAGGTTTACAATCCTTTCTGATTTCCTGTTGTCTGGGTGTCTCTCTTTGGCTCCCTTAAGCTAGAATCATTTTGTCTGGATCCCCGAGAAATCCATACTCTTCTCCAAGGCTTCCTATGTGTCTAGCTTCTTAGTTATATGATGTTACATGGAATTATATTTTTGTACAGTTTTCTGTACTAAAGACTTCTTTCCTCCTCCTCTTAAAAAAATACCATTTTAATCCTCTTAGCCTAGGAGCTCACTACTCTTTATTTTCAATGTCCCATAATCCCCTCTATCAAAAAACACCTATTTTGTCAACAGAATATCTTTTATTCAGGAACAGTAATGGGAAGAGAGTATCTAAAGGCTGAGAGCACAAGATACCAAATATCTAGACGATAATTAAAGTAGGCTTCCAGATGTTTTCAAATAGAGATAAATACTGACCATCCAAATAATTGATCGCCTGACAGCCATTTTCCACCCAGTCATGTTCTTAATGCCAAAACAGCTAATAAGTTCAGTGAAACAAACAAATTGCTTTCTATTAGTATGTAGAGAAAAGAATAGAAAGAGAGCATTTGACTTCTCAGCAATTTTGCAGCAAGTTCAGTGTCATGTAACCTTAGGAGAATGTAGTTTGCAGTAGATAAATGATGATTTCAATCAACCAAAAAGTGTTGATTAAGCATCTATTTAACTTGAGCTTTAGGGGAGAATGATACAGCATAACATGGACTCATATATTTGGTAACAGATCATGCTCCTAGAAACATAATTCATTTATTCATGTAGTAAATATTTATTGAGCACTTGCTATATGACAGGCATTGTGCTAAATGATGGGGATATTATGGGTAACAAGGCAGGGATGATTTCTGCCTACAGTTGAGTGGTATGGGGTGGAGGAAATGGTAATCAAATAATTACACAAATATGTTTTACAAATATGGTCTTTACTATGATGGAAAAAAAAGAAAACATGGGAAAGTAAGACTATAAAATATAAGCACTATATCTAGCCTAAGTGGTGATCAGGGAAGATCTCCCTGAAGAAATCTGAAGGGGCTGAGGATGAAGAGGAGAGTGTTCTGGGCAGAGGCCCTGAGGTAGAAGGGAACGTGGAGCTTACTGGGAACTGGACCAAGGCCAGTGTTGGCTGGACCAAGGGAAGCACCATGCGAGGGAAAGCTAGAAAAATGGCAGGGGCCTATCATGAAAGACTTAGGAGAGATAGAATGAATGAATACACATGAGCAGTTTATAACATGGAGTGAGTCCTGATGTTTCCTGTCATTAGTGTGAAAATAAAATGAGTTTGTAATTGTGTAATGGCTCTGCTGTTTGGGAAAAAGTATTCATTTATTCATTCACTCATTCAGCCAATAAACACAGGATAAAATCCCCATTCACATGGATCTTAAATTCTAGTGGAACAAGTGGATAATATGCCAGTAAGCAAATATGTAGATTTTATAGTATTTTTTTGTTTATGAATAAGTGGTGTGAGTAGTCTTTACATGGAATTTAAAAAAATAATTTCAAATATATATTGTATTGCATCTAAGTGTGGTTATTCCTCTGTTTAGTTAAACAAAGTTAAGTGCCCTAGCAGCGCTAAGATGCTCAGCACAGGCATTCTTCGTAGTGCTCAATTCACAGCCAAAACTTTGAAGAAATCCCAAGAGAGGAAAATAAGTGAGAGAAGCTGTGAGATTTGTATTCTTGTTTCTGAGGAGAGGTATTCCACTGCCTACCCTGCCCCTTACCACCTCTTCCTGGAGTGGTGAGGGGAGGATGAGGGGAGCAATGAAAAGACTCAAATGAAAATAACTGAGGCTAACACTGATTGAGAAGGGTCTAAGAGGGAGAGTGTTTCAGTCTTTCCATTTCTTTTTACAAAAAGAACTTAGTACATATATCTTATGATACACTGAATATACTTTATAGATTTTGCACCATCTCTAAAAAAGTTTCATTTCTTGCAAAGTACACATTTAAGGAAAGGTATTTCTTTGCCACATTTCCAAAACTGTTATTCAATTGATGGTGCATGTTAAAATCATCAGTGACTTACAACTCAGAAAATAATACATATCTGGAACCTTGTTTGAGTTTTCAGTCATGCCTGCCTTTTCTGAAGATCTGCTTGAAGATTTCTTGATGGCAATGTTTGCATATCTGCATGCAAAGTATTATCATCAATGGAATTAAACCAGGGCGCACCTATGAGGGGCACCTTTAGGTCTTGCTTGTAGTAGGGGAGGTCAGTCTATCAAAGGGAGGCATAATGTCTGTTTTAATCTTCAGGAACTTCCTTGTTTCTGATTTTCAGATTGCATGAATCAAAATTATTTATTTCTATATATCGCAAGAGGAATAATGGAAATGTTGTTAGGGTTTCTCAACTGCAGCACTGTTGACATTTTGGACCAGATTATTCTGTTGTAGGGGGCTGTCCTATGCAGTGTAGGATGTTTGGCAGCATCCTGGTGCCAGTGGTATCCCCTTAGTCATGACAACCATCTCTAGCCATTGCCAAATGTCTCCTGGGAGGGGCAAACTCACTCTCAGTTGAGAGCCACTGCTTTAGTATATTTCATAATCAATGATTCACAATGCGGTGTTTTAGTTTCGTATTGTAGTTGTATTGCAAACATGTCCAATTCTGAATGGATAGCTTTCAATTTAACAGAATGGTATCTTTATAATTCTATATTTCTTACATCACAATTAAAAATAATATTATGAAACCAGAATTAGAAGACTAAATAAATAGATTTCTACTCAGCTAGACGTATGAAATCCTGACATGTAATACGTTTTTCTGTGGGGAAGGGGGTATACACTTTGAGACCCTTGTTTTGTTTGTTAAAACCATATAAAATTTTACCCTCAAAGTTTAAAACTTAACTTAGTGGCTCAATTATTCTTTTGAAAGATATATTTATGGGGATGTTATTGCCACAAAGACTCCAACTCGGTCAGCTGCAAGAATTAATAGCCTTTTGGTGACACATGGAAACTTAAATAAGACCCATTTAATGAGTTCAATTCTAGTTTTATAGAAAGCTGAGATGAACAGAGAGAAAAAAATGCTACTCTTGTGTCCTTTGGTGACGGCACTTGACATTTGAGCGTAAGTTATTACAATAATATGTTGGTTTAATATTCCCTTAATATCTTAATATTCCCTTAATGCTTTAATCAAAGTTTTTGAAAATGAGAAGAATGTGTGTTCTTTCTGTTAAGCTAAGAAATGGCATTTCAAAATCACTTTAATGATCCATGGTTAGATCTTCTAAAATGGTATTTTACTATGCTATAGTGCCTGGGGAGACTTAAGATTGTATAAATGTACTTAGATGTATGACTAATATATGACACCATTAAGAGAACTATTTTTTAAAATTTCTTTTTACTGTTATTATTTACTTCACCTAAAGGCCTCCTGCCTCAAAGTGTTGCATATAGTTCAAATGAGACCAATACTATAGAATAGAGCTTTCTTTCTTGTTACTATCATGTTCAGGAATAAGAACTTCCACTTGTCTCAAAAATAAAGTACTAATTCTTTTTAATGGCATTCGACTAACTAACTGGCTGATGTTGACCTTTTTCAAATTTTTCTGCTTTATCTCCATTTGCCCCTGTCCCCATATCACCCTCCGACTGCAATGAACTAGATGGCTTGAGCATCCTTGCACTTTGAGCTCTTCTCTTGCTGTGATCTCTATCCCCCAAATTCCAATCCATGCTTAAGAATCATTTCTTCCATGAAAGTTTCCCAAATTTTCTGTTGGAGTTAAACTCTCTCTCTTTCCTATAAAGTTTGGAAAGCACTAGACTAGGGCTTCTCAAACTATCTATAGGAAGGACGAGACTTTTTCTTAATTTTCAATTTGTCACAGGCCAATATGTGTCCTCCTGTCTCTGACCAGAACTTAGATCCCACCACGTGAAATTCACTATGTGAGTTCAGCAATAGCTAAACTGGTCCACACCCCATTCAATAAGACGAGCCCTCTTGATCCCACATTCCATTTGATCACACATTTGGAAGTTGCAGCAATGTGCAACTGCTGTGAAAATGTCTTGACAATTACTTGCAATATCTGTACTTTTCCTGTTGCAGCCTGAAAAGAAATTGTTTGTGAGGTGGTGCTGGTCCACAGACCACACTTTAAGTAGCACTGCCCTAGACTATAAGTTCCATGAGGACAGGGTCTAGGTCTGCTTTATTCATCATTATAATTCCAGCACCTGGCATTGCCTGTCATGTGGTAAGCACACTTATTACATGTAGAAATAGCACACTATAGATAATAGCACCTGTCTCCAAAGTCTCTTTGATTAAATCTTGATCACTTTTTAGCATCCACAGGGTTATCATGCCTTACCTGTATCAAAAAATAAGAATGAATGAGAATATCAGACTGATTTATTTTAAAAATACTTGCTCTTTAGTATAAAATCTACTGAAATAAAACATACCCCCAGCCTGCCAGTGCTAGTATACCATTATAAATGCAGATCACTTGATCAATAATTTGTCTTTCACTAGAGAGTTGCAAAAACTCACTGCATTCAAATTCATTTAAGTAAAATAAAGGGAGGTTAAAAGAAATCTAAACCACTTAGCCTGTTAAATAGCAATACAAAGAAATTATCTGAGGGAAATATATTCCTAGTAGAAAAAAAAATATGAAAACAAAACTATATTTAAAACCAAAATGGCTTTCTTTTTGTAGCTCAAGGGGATACAGTGAAACTCTTAAGCAGTCCAAAATTGTATTTTGAAAATGAGAATCACATGGAGTTAGTTTAGCATCTATCACTGTAATTTCTACTGGGAAAAACACCTGGGACATGAGTAACATTTTTTTTTTTTCAAAATTTAAAATGTAAGAGATTCAGAATATGTTACTTGGCAATGCTATTTGAAGACAGATTTCTAACTTTCAGTAGTTCAAGAGTGTCTTTCTGAAGTGGTAAGAAGTAGTTGCAGTTGAGTATTCATATTTTTCATTGATTGTTTCATTATATTAAAGTTAACAGCCAAGAAAAACAAGGACATTTACTATATGTTTTTCCCACCCTTATTAGCCACTTACTTTTCCATGGAACATCTGTTATTTCTGGGAAACATACGGCATATGACCAGAACTGTAATTAGTAACAGTTTGATGTTATAGGAATTCAAATTTTGGCAGTTTCTAGCTCTATTAGATCAGTGGCTTCCTCTGAAATAGAAAAACAGCAAATACAGATCCTAAGGGTGCATTCTGGAGTTAGCTTTTCCTCCTTTACAAACTGTGGAATTTGCTTGTTTTGACTGGGGACTCTTGATTGAAGACTTTTGCAAACAGTTTTGTTGCTCTGCCCCAGAAGGAGGCACTGTTATAAGCACCTTACATATGTCAACTTATTTAATCATTGTAATCTCAGGTGAGAAAACAGAGGCATGAAGACATTGATTTGCCCAAAGTCTCTTCACTGGGAAAATGTGTAGTTGAGATTCACCAGATTCTGGCTGTCTCCAGATTCTGTGCTCTAGCTTTCATACAGTAGTGTCTTTTGTGCAGCAGTCCTCCTCTAAGTAGATGAAAAATTCCGGAATTCCACTGGTAGAATCCTGCTGAAGAGTTTTTTTTTTTTTTTTTTGCAGACTATTTCTGCCTAATATTTACTTAGTAGCTGGGAAATACTGAGTAACTGGGGAATACTGGATAACTATGAATCATGGGTAACTGGGAATTCTGGGTAAACAGAGAATGCTGGGTAACTGGGAATTCTGGGTAACCAGAGAATACTAGGTAATCAAGAGTGCTGGATAATCAGGGAATGCTGGGTAACTGGGGGAAAGGGGCAAGAAGCCATTAGTTGGCAGCTCATTCTGAGCAACTTTCTAGCATCTGTAAATCAAAGGGTTATTGTCACCAATACAGGATCTGGAACTGGCCTGCAAAGTTGGTCACCCTCACACAGGATCCCCCAAAGAAGATTGTCTTTGAATCAGAAGGCTGAATATTTGTAGAACCATTTTACTCCAAATCTTTAAGTATATTTAAAATTCACAATTTTCTAGCATTTGCTACATACACATATACATTAGTGGAGAGGAGACATGGAAAGAGTGTACGCTTATTTATTAATTCATTTATTTTTTGTTTAAGATGAAGAGACTGTGGGGGAGTGGGTTAGCAGGGAACCTTAGACTTCCCAACAGGACAATTACCACTGAGTTCTCATTTGCATTCCAGCCAGGGGACAAAGAATAATCACTTTTGTATTGTGCTGGAAGCCATGGTTGCCGAGACTGATTATTCACAGAACTAAGGCAAAGCATCTCATCAATCTCAAAACACAGTTTGTCCCATCCTTGGTTACTAATGGAGTTATTAAGGACTGAAAATGCAACATTGCTTAGCAACATGCATCATAGTATTTACTCTTTTGAGCAGCAACAACTAGTATGTCTTACAAATGTCCTGGCAGGTATTTTCATTTTCCTTTTTAACTAACATTGCTTGCATCCATTGTCATGGTATTAAGCTGTGGCTTGGTGGGGTGGATGGACTCCCTTAGGGCAGAGATCAGCCCTGAAAGTTGGCATTAGCCCAATCTAGAACAAAAGGAAATTAGGCTGCAGGTAAGAAAAAGTCATAAAAGATTCCTACAAGCCTAATATTCTATATAAGGCTTCTAATTTTCACTGCTGGCAAGTATGTGATGATGGTGATATCACTCCTGTGAGTTGTGGGAACTTGCTGTAATGCTCTTCAGACTTTTCGTTTTGTTGGCTCTCACCTTTCAGGCACTAACTAGAGGTCATAATAACCAAAAGTGAAAATAATCCCTGTTTCCTCCTAATGAAAGGTAACACTTTCACTAATAACAGTGCTAGCGTACCCCTGTCATTTACATTTCACCATGTGTGTTGGAGAAT
Source organism: Tapirus indicus (assembly GCA_031878705.1). NCBI lineage: Eukaryota > Metazoa > Chordata > Mammalia > Perissodactyla > Tapiridae > Tapirus > Tapirus indicus. Next base: position 36,107,832 of record CM062935.1, read on the forward strand.
CAATTGGTGTCTGGGAAGAATTTGATCTGGATGGACTTCTACTCAAGCCCTCCTTTCTTCTCCAAATTAGAACATTAACTGTACATCTGGGAATCCTGGCATTCTTCTACTATCTTCCCTTTCTCTGCCTCCACAGTCATCCTAGCTTGGTCTCTTAAATCCTGGTGTTTTAGCTAGACTTCTGCACTGATGAAGAGCAAGAAATCCCAGGGGTTGGCACCATCTTGCAGGAGAGACTGTCTCTAAAGAGGCTTGAACAATTGTGGGAGGAAAGAGAGGCCAACCTTCCTGAGTGGAAACAATGGGGAAAGAATCAGCTCACTGCTAGAACAGAGGCAGCCATTCATCCTGGAGGGGAGATGTTCCATTTGGGATTGTAACCCAATGATTGATGTCTGTTCAATCTCAAGACACGTGGAGGAGCTTTTGGGATTTGAATTAGTGAGCAGATTGTTCAATTCTTTGTCCCTCGTGGGGAGGGTCCTGGAATATGTGCATCTTCTTCCTGTAGTTTCAGTTTTGGGTGCTTTCCACATCTTTGGTTTTGCTTTTGCTTTGGTGTGTCCTAGAATCACTAATTAATTATGGACCCAGTTCCTTCTGTGCAATTGGTAATTGGATGTTTTGGAAAATTGCTCCATGCTGGCTTAAATAATGAGGAGGGAATTAAAAGGCTGAGAGGTGCTGGGAAAGGTAGAGAGACCGTGACCATTGGAAATCCAGCAAATACCACCCAAGATATCTGTTACCCAAGTAGCCAGGGGAGACAGAGCACTGTGACAGAGGGGTTAGAAAAGAAATACTCATAAGGGAGTGATGAAAGGGACAGGGTCAAGAAGAGGGTCCATTGTTGAGAAGAACGTTTTTTTGTGGAAGGAAATCCTGTGTGAAGGCTGTATTGGGTGGGCAGCCCTAACCAGCTGTTGACTCCTGTTGGGGAAGGGGGTTCCCTGAAAGCAGGGGGAAGGGCCAGGACTTTGGACTCTGACATACTGACATCTGTGTCTGGACCCTACCATTTACTAACTGTGAGATTTGGAGCAAATGACTTTACCTCTCTGAGCATCCAGCTCTTCATCTGTGAAATGAAAAATAATAGTACCTGTCTCATAGAATTGTGGTGAGGAGTAAGTGGGATCAAGTTAGTGAGTGTCTAGACCACTTCCTGGCACATACCAAGCTCTCAGTACTGGCTAGCCATTATTATGCAGTTATGTTGTCAATGATGTAATAATGAAGATATTAGCAGAGGTAAGGTACTCAGCCTGGCACAGCTCAGGAAGGGTTGGCTTTAAAATACATTGTAGGAGAATTATTATTTCCAGTCCTTCCTCTCCATTCTTTTTCTGGCCAGTTTTTTTTTTTTTTTCTCCCCTTATTCCCTTTCCCCCTTCACTCGTCCTTTTAGGAAGAGGAGAGGAATTTTAAAATTGGATAAGAAAAGTGCAGCTGTTCAGATGGGGCCTTTGGTTGTTGGGAAGGAGGCCACCAGACGACAGCTGGACAAATAACCCATGGAAACCATTCCCAAAGTGCATTCTCTCATCCTGTGCTACTACTTATCTGTCATTTAGACAGAAATGATTTGCAATTTCAGATTCTAGACTTTTTTCTTTCATTAAAATGCAAGCCTCCAAGATGACAAGGATTTTTGTCTCTTTTTTCTCCCTGCTAATATTCTAGTGTCTAGAACTATGCCATGCTCATGGTATGTGTCGAGTGAATATTAGCTGGTGGGAGGCGGGGAGAGGTGGAGGAGAGAAGAAATGAAGGAAGAAAGGAAGGAAAGAATGAAGGAAGAAAGGATGGAAGGTTGGACAGACAGATGGATGAACTTCACCCAGCAGAGCTTGAGACCCTTCCAAAAAAGTCTTAGAAAGGAGGCCCTCCTGGCTAGTCTACAGGTTGACAGAGGAGGCCGATAGGTAGTCAAGTTAGTGAACATTTAGTGAGCACCTACTCTGCACCCAGCACTGCATCGGGTGGTAGAGATGTAACAGAAAATAAGATACCATCTTTGCTACCAAGGACAGAAGTCCAGGAGGGATCAGACAGTCTTAAATGTGATGTAACTGAGGAAGCCTTTGGAGTAAAGTGGTTAATTTGTGTATTATCATATTACACAGGGTAAAAAAGTTAGTATCCAATAGATAGGCACTTAATAGTTTCCAAGAGCTGCCGTAACAAAGTATCACAAATTGGGTGGCTTAAAACAACAGAAAGTTATTCTCTCCTAGTTCTGGAGGCTGGAAGTCTGCAATCAGGTGTTAGCAGGACCATGCTCCTTCCAGATGCTCTAGAAAGAACCCTTTTTTGTCTCTTCCAGCTTCTGATAGCCCCAGGTGTTCCTTGGCTTGTGGCAGTGTAACTCCAGTCTCTACTTCTGTCTTCACAGGGCCATCTTCCTTTTGTGTCACTGTCTTCTCCTCTTCTTATAAGGACTCCAGTCATATTGGATTAAGGATCCACCCTACTTTAGTATGACTTCATCTTAACTAGTTACATCTGCAACTACCCTATTTTCAAATCAGGTCATTCTGAGGTAGTTGGGGTTAGGACTTCAACATATCTTTTTAGGGGACACAATTCAACTCATAACAGTTGTTGATGCAGGATTTTAGATGCAAGGTGGAGCCTTTAAGGTGACACTGGGTGCCAATATTAGGCCAGTTGACTCAAAGTAGCTCTGAGGATATCAGTGTAATCTTATATTTATACTGATAGATAGAGATACATATATGCATATGTATGTATATTTACACAAATATATACATGTAGGTATATACGTGTATATGTTCGCACACACATATGTACATATTTTACATATACATGCTGATAGATACAGAAATTAATATCAACATGTATATATTGGGGTTCATATACATACGTGGGTTCATGTAATAGATATATTTTCTAGCTCTGTCTATTGAGAAAGCCTGGAAGCAATGACATCCTATCATTATCAATGTCATCTATGTCTATCAATATGTCATCTATCCCTTGATAGGATGAAATGAGAAGGGCACTTCACCTTGGTGGTATTCTTCCCCCAAATCCCTAATCCCAGTCTAATCATGAGAAATTATCAGACAAACCCAAAGTGATGGAAAGTTTACACAATAGCTGACCTCTTCTAAAGTGTCAAAGTCATGAACGAGGAAAGTCCAGTACATTTCACGGACTGGAGGGAATTAAGGAGACACAGTGACAAATGCAGTGTGGTGTCCTAGGCTGTGTCCTGGAACAACAATAACAAAATAGTGAAAACACTGGGGAGATCAGAATAAAGCCTGTAGTTGACGTAATGGTATTGTACCGGTGTTAATGTCTTAGTTTTGATAAATATACCATGGCTGTATAATATGTTAGCAATAGGGGAAGCTGGGTGAGGGGTTTATGGAAACTCTCTGTACTACCCTTGGAACTTGTCTGTATACCTAAAATGATTCTGAAATAAAAAGTTAAAAAGGGGGCTCTGAGAAAAGGACTCTCTCTATAACAATATTGCCAGATTGTCCCAGTGACTGTTCTGAGTCCTTACGTCACTTACTCTGGCTCTCTGGCCTAGATGAGATACAGCTGTGGCTCCACCTTTGGAATGAACCCCACAAAAGTCCTCATACAGGCCTGAAGTCCTGATACAATCTCCCTCCCGCACTTCACATTACCTTTTAACTCCTATTACTTTCTTAAATCTAGCTAGTTAAATCAGGGAGAGATAGGACTTATTCGGTATCAGAAAGATGCATCTAGCAGCAATAATGTAGTAGAAAGACTTAGAATGGGCAAACTTTGGGGTGTGAGTTCTAGTTCTGGTACTATTCACTGGGGTGATACTGGCCAAGTCATATAGCCTCTCTGGGCTTTTGAGCCTCTGAACTGAAAGAGTTGGACCTGAGTCCTTCTAATTGAAAATTTAATGGCAATGTTATCCTTGGTTATAGCAGGATATGAATTTGATTTATCCACGCAGAAACATTTCTACATATTTTGGTTCCTAGTGTGAAATTGTGACTCCCTGCCTGGGTAACAGCTGCATTCTCACCCTCTGCCCCAAGCTCAGGGCTTTGCAAGGAAGGAGGCAATATGGCCAGAAGCTGACATCATGTCCCATTCTTCCTAGTTCCAAGTCATTGCCATCAAATGGCGTTTCCCAAGCTTTAGTCATCCGTGTCCCATCTTCATGATTTTTACCATATCCACATTCTATCTATACCATTTTTTTACTTCATGTCTTTCTTGAAACTACTGTCTTTATATTTTAACATATATTTGCCCTAAGCAGTAAATAGCTGTGAAATCTCAAATTTGATATGCCAGCTATGTTTTTTCTAATGCACATTACAATAAATACCCAAGCAAAATCCACCATAACTATGCACTACCTAAAATTGTCTCAAGTAACACTAGTGGTGTGCACGCCACACTTTGGGAAACACCGCCACGAAGGCAAGGGGCAGCATCCTGGAGACTTCACTGCCGTCCATGTCTTTCCCCCATTATCTCAGAGCTTGGGAGGATAGAAAAAGCCATTCCTCTCAATGAAATTATTGGGCATCCCATTCTAAGACATTGGGGATTGTTCACTTTATTTTAGTTTGGAATGAAGTACAGAAGTGACTAAGCCTTCCCTTTAAGGAGAGCCCCCAAAGGGAGCTGGAGGAAGGAAAAAAATTTATTTTGCTGACTTAAAAAGTAGGAGTCAATGGCAGAGGAAAGGGCTGGAGAGAAAGAGCAATTAACTGGAGTAAGATAAAGTAGCAGGAAAGTAAGAGGGGTAGTGAGGGAAGATACTGGAGGGAAATGCAGTTGCTCAAGGAAGCAGAGTGTTAAGTTTTCACTTTTCAGTGAGAGACTTTATAGAAATCCTCATATTGTCTTCCTTTTTGACTTTTGGACTCTCATTCATGGTGTGAGAACTGATTGAATACACCCAAGGCTCCACTTGAAGGGCCAAAAAGATGATGATTTCCAATAAACTCCCTGCTAACGGGATCTTTGCACTAAACAGGTTAGCTCCTCCTCAACATATGGCCTTGGCATGAAAGATAGATTTAATACTATCAGACAGCAGGAGTTAGAAAAGAGTCTAGATTTTTCTCTAGCATCCTCTCACTCTTAACAAAGAGAGGGAAGGACCTTAGCCTTTATCACAATACAGATCTGATTGATTCTAACACACACATCTGCAAGGGTCAGTGAGATTTAAAGAGGAAATATTTTTTTAAAAAAATCTAAATTCCAGAGGATTAAAATATCTCTGTTTGGGAACATCTCTCCTAGCAAACAGCTGAAGTAAGTGCCTGCAGATGGTCACGGCCCTGTTCAGGGAGCATAGTGTTAGGGTCCAGCATGCATTACACTGGTCTCCTGTAGAAACTGGTGTGTCCTAATACCACAGAATTGTGACTGGAAGGGAGAGGGCTATGTTAGGAGCCAAGTCAGCTGCACAAAGGCCAATCAGGAAAAATTTCTGTGTTGTTTTGTATTTTTCCAGATTTTTCTATTTAAAAATAGTGCTAAGAGGGAGTCCTGATATGGTTTCCATCCTTTCCAAAAGAGGACAGGAACTGGGAGGCTCTGAGGAGACTGGGTATAGTCTACACTTCCAAGAGAACAGATTCAGTCAAAGACAAGAAGCTCTTTGTCAAGCTGCACCAACATTGCTATTGATTATCCCTTCCTGAGACCAATTTAGGAAAAGCCCAAGGGTTAAATTGCACTCGAAGCACATGAAATGCAGTCTCATATACTCTTCTTCCAAAACCTCAACTAGGGTATTTATAATAAGGTTTTGGTTTCTTTCCAGACTTGAGAGAACACTCATCTGAAATTACATTTTCAGGTCAATTTCTGCCAGATGTTCTTTAGATAACTTATGAAAACGTTTTATTTTTTCTTCTTTTTTGCTCAGAGCATTGTCCCTCGAAGGTCCCCTTCCCTCTTTCCCTATTTATGTTCTCTTCTCCATTTTATACTTGATATCTTTAGAGGCAGACTCATGAACAAAATTTGATTTCTCCAGGCCTTTCCCCTCCAAAAAAAAAAAAAAAGGAATTTTCAAGACTATCTCAGCAGCCGCCGTGGTGAGGTGGCGTCTTCCAGAAGAGCATTCGTTATGAGGCGGGGCCGCCGAGGTCGTGTGCATCTGACAGCCCAGCTGCCTGCCGTCGGCTGGTTCCTGGAATGATTCAAGAAAAGTAACAACTTAGATCATTGGGCCAGAATAAAAAATCAGATTCTTTTATGCGATTTTTGTTCTTGTTTGTTCGTTTCATGTGAACTTTATGTGAACAAACTGACTTGTGGTCGTTTATATACAACCAAATCAAAATTTAAGAGAATTCCCCCTAAGATAAAACAGAAACTTTGGGAACATGTTTTCTTATTGGGTATTTGTTCTGCCCATTCCCTAAAACACAGCTTTTTAGTCAGGAAAAGACTCTTTATACTGTATGTCTAAGCCACTGAAGCAGTCACGTTTCTGATGGGGAAAGTGTTTTTACGTATTTGTATTGAGGGGGTCGTGGGAGTCTGAGCTGAAAAAAGCAGGACATCTAATTCAGTCCTCCCTTCTCCTGGTGAATTAGCTTTGTGTCCATACCAATGGCCTGGTGTATTTTCTGTTTTTAATTTCTTCAATTTTTGAACTGTAGAATAACATATTATGGTGTCTGTTTCCTAGGAACAGAAAACACAAATAAATATTTGAGAAATTTGATATAGGGAAATTTGGTTTAAAGCTTGTCAAAAACATCATGAAATCAAGCCTCAATAAAATGTTCTTCCTTGCATCTGATTTATCATGGTTTGATGAAATTAGTCTTTGTAGCCCACTCCTGAATACGTTTATGACTAATATGTAAGTGCATGGATTTCTTAATTACTGTTGTGCTAACAATACCCGGCATTTTGGCCATTGCACCGAGATGACATGTAAAACTTAGCATACATGTGTAGACGTTGGTTTAAGTCTTTCATTTCAATGCCCTGCTGCGTTCTTTCTGGAGGCCCTGAGGGAAGAATCCATTCCCTTGCCTTTTTTAGCTTGTAGAGGCTGCCTACATTCCTTGGCTCATGGCGCCTTTCATCATTCCAACTTCTTGCTTCTGTCATCATTTCCTACTACCAACTCTGAGCCTCCAGCCTCCCTCTTATAAGGACTCTTTTGATTACATTCAGATAATCCAGGATAATCTTTTCAACCTAAAATCCCTACCTTCATCATATCTATAAACTCCCTTTTACCTTGTAAGGTAACCTTCACAAGTTTTGGGGACTAGGATGTAGACATCTTTGGGAGGCCTACCATGTATGTGAACTCTACAGGCCCACATTTTCAAGCTCCAGCCTTTACCACCCCCCCCTCCAACATACACAAGGGCTGCCCTGTCTGCCCTTGGGAAGGCCAACCCAGGCAAGGTCTCATACAGGTCCTAGAAGTGGTTTGGACCAACTGGACAGGAAATTCTGGGATCCTAGGCACCCATATATAGTCTAGGTTTAGAAGAAGGTTGGTACAAGCTCAATATGGGCACATACCCTTGGCTTTCAGACCCTTTGACCCATGAGGAGGAGTGTAGCCAAAAGAAGGCCAGAGTAGGGCCCTCTAAAGCTAGAGGCTCAGAGCAGCGGCCAGTTGCTCACATTTATAAGCAGAGTTGCCTCCAGCAGCCAGACAGGTGACGTAATCAAATGCCTGGAGATAGACCGTGGGAAAGAGAAGACTGTCTGCCCCTTCTACAGGAGGCAGCAGATACACAGAACCAGAGGCAGGGGACTCACTGTTGCTACATTTCTGAGTTTTTTGAACAAAACTAGAAATGTGTTTTTGTTTTATTTTAAACACTATGCCAGCCAAAAAAATGTGCACACCCGTTCAGCTCTCTGATTTCCAACTGACCTCTGGTTTAAAGGAATGAGCACAGAATCCCTAAGAATAAACAGTATTATATTGAATGAGTGAGCAATGAAGGTCAATCCTAAGCTCAGAGATGGTGCATCAATTAAATAAACCAAAGCTGAAAAATTCATCCCTAATCATGCTGCATTGTCCAATAGGCCCATTAAAAATTTGGAAGGGAGATTAAATGACAATAGTAACATAAATATTAATGACATGCCAACAATATGGTAAAGCCTTCAATTTGGTATAAACTTTTTCCGTTATGAATTTCACAGAGAAAAAGTAAAGTCTGTAATTTAAAACTCCAAAGTTAAAGTCCAAGGGAATTAAGGTCCAAAACCAAAAGCTCTTGCCCTTGTGAGTTAGAAACCCAAAGGAATCAAAACTTTAATCATTTAAGGCAAAGTCCAAAATTACTTCAGAAATTTTAAAGAAATTACTTCACAGTTATTTAGTCATTCAACACATAATTATTGAGCTTCTACTATGTGCCGGGCATTGTGTTAGGTACTCAGGGTAGGGCAGTGAGCAAAACATTAAAAAAACCATGCTTTTATGGAGTTTGTATTTAAGATAATGAACAATGTAAATAGTTAAAATATGTAGTATTTTAGTGATGGTTGCTGAGGAGAAAAAAAAGTAGAGAAATTGGGGTGGGGCAGTTTGGGATTTTAGATAGAATGGCCAGTGATGGTCTCATTGAGAAGGTGACTTTTAAGTAAAACTTGAAGGAAATGAGAGAGGTAGCCTGGCAGATGTTTGGAGGGAGGCCATGCCAGGCACAGGGGGCACGAAGTGCAAAGGCTCTGGGGTAGGTGTGGGCCTGGCGTGTTTGAGGAAGAGCGGGAGGCCAGAGTGGCTGGAGTAAGGGGAGAAGGAGTGGGAGGTGGTGGCCAGAGACGAAATGGGGGCCAGATCACGCAGGGCCTTGAAGAGAAGGACTTTGGCATTTACTCCTAGAACAATGAGGCCACTGGAAGATTTTGAGGAGAGGAGTGACTCACCTGACGGAAAGTGTAAGTCAGAGCCCTCTGCCTGCTGTGTTATGAAGAGGCTGAAGGAGAGCAAGGACCGAAGCAGCAACTCCAATGGCAGTACTCCTGGCAATGGTTTGTAGTGTTTAAACTTGGTGGTGAAAAGGGGGTAATGAGGTAAGATTCTGGATACATTTCAGTGGTCCAGATAATAGAATTTTCTAATTTGTCTGGGGTGCAAGATAAAAAGAGTCGAGGATGGCACTGATTTTTGGTTTGAAAAACTACAATGGAATTGCCATTAACAGACTGGGAAAGACCGGGAAGGAACCAGTTGAGAAGAAAACATCAAAGGGCCAGTTTTTTATATAGGAAGTCCTAAACGCCTGTTAAACGTGCCAGAGTAGTGGAGCAGGCATTTGAACACGTGGGCCTGCAGCTCAGAGGAGAGGGGCCGAGCTGGAGATACAACCGTGGTGATTCTCAGTATGTAGATTTATGTAAAGCCACGAGACTAAATGAGATCACCTGGAAGGTACATGTGGACAGAAAAGAGAAGGATTTCAAAACCGAAGCCTTGGGGGCATCCAACATAGAGATCAGGAAGATGAGGGGAAACCTGCAAAGGAAAATGAATACAAGCAACTGGGAAGGTGGGAAGAAAACCAGCCAAGTGAAGAAACTTATTTCAAGGAGAAGGGACTGAACAACTGTGTCAAATGCTGCTGGGAGGTTGGAGGGTAAGGACTGGGAATTGACCATGGATTTAGCAACATGGAAGTTAATGGAGACCTTGATAAGAGTAGACAGCCTGACTGATGGACACTCTGGTGCCTGGGTAGAGCTGAGGTTCCTTCAGCAGCTGTAGGCTGGCTGTCTTCCATGGATTGAATGTAGTTTCTTCAAGTATTAAAGTACTAAGAAGTAGAGTTAGACGCAAAATCACTGAAGTGATCACTTTTTGATAAATCTGAAGAGTTCAAAGGACACAAGATTATTATAGCACTGGCCCCATAGACATGAAATTACAGAACAAGATAGTCCATGGTTCCTAAAAAATTAGTCCAGGCACAAGGATATTCCCCAAACCAAGTATTTGGTATTACCAACTGCAGAAATTCAAAGGCACTAAGCGAAGGAGGGTAGCTGGAGAAAAATTATGATTTCTGTTTCAGCAGAATCCAGTGAGTCTACCATACTGGAGATGATGACCAGTGAATTCACACTTAATTGTGAGAAACACCACACAAACACATCACCACAACCACCACCACCAGAAAGAGAAGAGAGAGAGAAAGAGCCCCACAGGGATAAAGCCTGCTTCCCTAGGCATATGCTGAGAACATACAGGAGTTCATGCTTCCTGCAGGCAGTTAGTACCCCAAAGAGAAAAAAAAAGAGTGAGGAAGGGCTGAGGCCACACATGCCTAGTTCCTATGCCAAAGCCCTGCTTCTCCCCTTGGTCAGTGAGGCAGGGAGAAGAGAGGCTGGGAATATCCCCCCAGGAGTCCTCACGTAAACACAAAGTCAGAGGAAAAGGGATTTGACTTCCACACCCCAAGCCCCAACAAACACAACAGGGAAAGAAATTCAAACTATTGTATTTGGTTGATTCTTTGGTATAAAATTTGATTGGCAACAACGATAAAATTTCATTGGTTAAAATGAAATTAGGAACAAGTGAGTTTTCATTATTCAAAATCTCTCTTATTTTGGAAAATCAAGAGCTGTGTTTAGAGTATTAATGCACACAGTCTTAGATGGACACGCGTGCAGGTCTGTCAATGATCGGGGAGACACTAGAAGCCCCTGACTCCTTGTGTTTGAGTCCTTGAGTCCCACCTGCTGATGGGAGCGATTGAGTAACATCACACTAACTGATCGCTGTGATTAACCCAGGAACAATTCTATTCTGAGTCCTCCATTCAAGATAGAGAAAGATTACAAGTACTCTTTGTCCTTCTGGGAAATTAGGAAAACTCTATCAGAGCATATATAATATGGCTTTTCTTGTCAAATCTTTATAAAGATGCTGTTTCTTGTTCCCTTAAAATGCCTCACTCACTTCTCTCTCCTGGTTGCTCCCTTTTCTTCATCAGCACGGACGAGTCCCGTCTTCCGTGCAGGTGTCCATAATTACCCACCTACTCTAGTCAGCACTGGCGTTCCAGCACTCTAACCTGCACATGCTCTTATTGGTCATCTCTTCTCTTCTCATTGGTTCTTGATATCCATGTAATGAGTAGATGCCTTTTCACTCACTGTGCTGGTCTCTTGGAAAGAGACTGGAGCTCAGATTTGCCTTTACAGGTGGCTTGAAGCAAAAAGCTTCCTGAAAATGTTTCCTAAGCCACCATATGGCAGTGAGTAGACTTGCTTCATGTGTCTTATAAGGCTGGTTGAGATTAATTGAGATTACATACCGTATGTGAAAATGCTTTCAAAAATATGTAATACTATCTGATTATAAGGTAGTGTTCTGGTTGCTGATTAACGTAGTTCATTTCTCTGTCCGGCTGCACGTTAGTGTCACCTCTATCTTCTCAAAGTGCTTTGGTGTTTTTCAAAGCACTTAATGGCTGCCTGACATGATATTAATATACTGGAATGATAAGGAATTGAATTCCACTTCCGTGGAGGCATGGGGACCTGCTCTCTCAAGGCTCCATCCATAAATTTCCAATCCCCTATTATTCTAAGAATACCAACCGCAGAATGGCATGCTAGCCTAAATCCTCCTGGCTTGTGGGAAAAAGCAGATGATAAAGGAAGGCTGGGTTTAAAAAAAAAAAGTGAGAAACATGGTTTTAAGACATTCCAAAAAGAAAGGAGAGGAGATCCAACCTTTCTAAAAATTGAAAGCAAGTCTTTGGCAGAGGCCAAGCTGACGAATGGAAAGAAACCTCATCCCTGCAGTTGCAGAACCACGATCCAGACTGAGTGAAAAAATCTTTTTGGTCAAGGAAAAACCTCAGAATCAAGAAAAAATAGTCACGAGTGACAGACATGGCTCATTCTTCTTCCATGTCACGCCTCACACCCTGATGGGAGGCAATGAGAAGGCGATGGAGTGGGGCGGGGTGGGATTGGGGGTGGGGGCAGTGGTTGGGGAGCTTGGTGGGAATTCTGAAGAGGCAAGCACGCCGGTGGGGAAGCAGGTTCCAAGGTCAGCCTGCTTGGGTTTGAACCCAACACCACCCTCCTAGCAGCTGTGAGAGAAATAGCAAATGCTTAACAAACATCTAGTATTATTAATACCTTTTTTAAAAATATAAAATTCCAGAGAAAGCTGAAAAAAGTTTTCTTTTAGTCACGTGGCATTAATCCCAGGGAGCCAGGAGCAAGAAATGTGATGACTTTGACTCTTCCCAAACTCCTGGAAGGGTTTTCTATTTGTCCCTGTTACGGAAAATGAGTATTAGGTTACACACAAAGTGACATGGTCCAAGTTCTGAGAAATGTACAAAGTTGTACTTGGGTATTTGTCATTTTAAAAATGTTTATCCAAATTGTGTTCTTTATTATGCTGTTAGAAATTAATCACTAGTTAATATTTGCTTGTAATTTAGAAAAAGCATAGTAAAGTGAAGCACGTGCTAAACTTATTCTAACTTTTGTCCAAGACTTAGAAAGTTCAAGCCTAAGAAAGGCTTCATGGATCATAATTAAGAAAACACTATTCATTTGGAACCAGCTCCCAAATTATAGGCTTTGTGCCTACAGCGTCAAAGTGATAACTTGGTTAGGGGAAATCCACAAAGTCCCAGAAAATGTCACAATTGCATAGTAGTTCATTAATTACTGTAAAGATATATTTTACTAACTGTGTTCCTGAACAACTGTGCCTAAAACAAATTTTTATGATTTCATTCATTTTCCCATTAACTTACATTATAATATCTGCGAAATGTTGTCTTTGTTTCTGATTGACTTTAATTCACAGTAACTTCTAATTCATTGTCAAATGTGGTAGTTAAAAACCTGTAAATGAATCCTGCTGTTATTAGGGAATGTAACAGTCTTATTTACTGTTTAAGGGTGGCCTGGTGATGAACCTTTGCAACTTCAAGGTTTTTTTTTTTTTTTGTAATGATAATTATACAATTATGAGATAACAAGATTATAAGTTCTTTGAGGACAAGGAGTATATCTTTCATCTACCACAGCACCCTACAGTGAAAAAAAAAATATCACCTGGACACGAAGCCAAGACTAGGTACACATGCAGCCTTGCTACGGATGAGGCGCCTACTCTAGGTGAACACTAAGTTTCTCATTTCCCTTTCTATCTCATGAAGCCAGAGAGTCTCAGATGGAATCATATATGTGAGCGATGCAATCAGATATGTGGGAACACAACTGGAATCTAAGGTTGTCTCCATGGCAGGTACCCAACACCCGGTTGTCCAATGATTCATTACCATTCGATGTATTTGCTCATGGAGATTACAGTTTTCATGTGTTTACTTTTCTTGGAGTAGGGCACTTATATACTTTGGTTAGTTTTTTTTCTTCTTTTTTTAAATATCACATGTGTGGTCTTAAAATCCTTGTTTTGGTTTGCTCAGGCTGTGTCTTCCAGTTTCTTTATGAGTTCTTTGTTCCCTCGGCTCCTCCCATCCACATGTTCAACCCCTGCTTTTAGCATCTGCATACATTGTGCTCTGACAGCAAGAACCACAGTGGGGCTACCCCAGTGGGAGCTGCAAACCCCAATGACCCAGAGGGGGACAAGAGTTTAATGAGCTCCCAGTGAAGCCAAGAACAAAGCCTCCTGTATCAGTTTCCTTTTACTGTTGTAACAAATTACTACAAACTTCATGACTTATAGTAACACAATTTTATTATCTAACAGTCCCGGAGGTCAGAAGTCCAAAATGGGTTTCACTCGGCTAACATCAAGGTGTAGGCAGGGCTGGTTCCCTCTGGAGTCCTCGGGGAGAATCTGTTTCCCTGCTTTTCCACTTCTAGAGTCACCCAAATTCCTTATCTCACGGTTCCCTTCCACCATCTTCAAAGCCAGCAACAGACGAGTCCTTCTCACATCACATCGCTCTGATCTTGCCTCTGTCATCACATCTCCTTTCCTGGATTTTACTCTGCTTCCCTCTTCTGCTTTTAAGGACCCTGGTGATTACATTGGACCTACCTGGATAAACCATAATAATCTTCCATTTTCAGGTCAGCTGATTAGCATCCTTAATTCCATATGAAACCTTAATTCCCCTCTGCCATGTAACCTGACATATTCACAGGTTCTGGAGATTAGGGAGTGGACATCTTTGGAAGGCCCATTATTCTGCCTACCACAGCTCTCCTAGAACAATCATTCTCAAAGAATGGCCTTCAGACCAGCTGCAGTGGAATCACTGGGTGGGAGTGTCAGTGCTCATTAAAATAAAGAATGCTGGGTCCTGCTGAAGCCAAATGAATCAGAGTCTCTGTGAGCAGGGCCCAGGACTACATTTTCACAAGTCTTTCTGGTGATTATTATGCCCACTAAAGTTGAAAGTCATTGTATTTAAGCATCTAGCCTGCCATTTTTTAACTTGTTTTATTCAATAAGTTCATTGTTGATTATGTGGTTTCACTGTAGATAAAATATATACAAAAGGGGTTTTCTGGGATGTGGAACATCCAGTGCTGAAACTGGCAAACCGAAATGAGTTGGTCACCCTACTAATTGCTTTAATTTAGTTGACTTATCATGATTTCTCCTAAACTCTTTGAAGCTGGGATAATTATTGATGCTGGGAGAAAAAGAACTCTCTCTTGTTCTCCCTCTTTCATCTCCATATCCTCCATGCCTCCATCTGCTCAACAAACACTAGGATTTGACTTGCTACCCTATTCTACATGTAAGTCTCTAACCCCTTTTCCTTTGGAGATGTAGGAGCATTTTGGGGGTGGTGTAGGAAGTGTAATAGCAGGATCAATGACATTAGAAGAATCTGAAGCCAAGATTATATTATTTCCTTTGGCCTTATGCTTGAAGACTAGAACTTGGTGAAAAGCCGGAGTTCTGTAGGAGAGAGAAGTCAGAATGTCCTTGAGTGAGTAAATATGTGCACCTGTATCATCTTGGCTGTGTTGGTGTTAGATTGTGTTTGGGATGGGACCAATGTTGGAAATTCACCATGCCAAAGAGGAAATGAGTAGTCATGTCTCCAAATAAGTCTTACTGAAACTATCTCAACCAAAAGAACTATCAGTCAAAAAGGAGACAGGATTAGGGGGGGAAGTTGGAAATTGTTGTGTAGTAAGTGCAAGTTAAAATTTAAAACAGATCCTGGCACCCTATTATTTATTCGTTGTTTTGCTATGACACAACCTTATGATAGTAATGCTTGGCTCATAAGTGATATTGTCTTCATTTATTCACTTACTAGGCACTTGGGACCAAGAGGTGAAAGAACTCACAAACTGGTGGGGAAGAGCATCAGAAATATATAAAACAGATTACCATAGAGATATTAGTGAAGTACTATAAGGATAAGCACACTGGGAGGAATAATTTATGTGAGGAGTGGGGAGGGAGTTAAGGAAGGCTTCACTGAAGGTAGATAGCTGAACTGGCTCTTAAAGTAACAGCAGGAACTGGGAGGGAGAGGAGTAGGACATCCTTCATAAAGAATCTGTGTGTGTCATGACACAACACTTTGAGAGGCTATGATATGTTTGGGGAGTAAGTCAGGCTTGGTGGAGAGTGGCAAGCTACAAGGCTGGGAAGTAGGATGACCCTGGACTCCAGGGGGCCCTTATACCTTGGTAACAAGGAGGATTTTCTACCCCAGAGGATAATTTTTTTTGCTCATTAATTATCCCATAAGATTTCATATTTATATACATAAATCATGATGTTTTAGTTTACCTGGACTAGTAGTTTTCCATTCTCTTCTTAATAGCAAAACCCTTTCTTCCAATAAAAACTTACACATAAGCCCAATATAGAAACAAGTAAGATCAGAGCTGCTATAGTATATATTGTAGGGGTGGGGCTTAGATATCATTCTTCACATTTTCCTATCTCCAAGATGCCTCTAGAGAACCCCTGCTATCCTGCAAAGACTATTTGAAACCCAGTGACTCAGCCTGAGATGAAGCCCTGAGGATGTCACAGCAAGAAGTGTGAGTGTGTGTGTTCATGAAGATATCAACATTTGACCATCTCTGGAATTCAAAGGAAAGAAGTGAAAATGATTGCTAAGACCCTATAATTAGAAACAAACAATGTGGCGTCAACAATGCAATAGACATTTAAGAGCATTGAGCTTCTAAGACAGCACTGTCTTTCTTATTTCCATCTTTCTGGCCCCTCATTGTCTGTTCTGGGGATCTTCCCTTTTCCCCTCTAATCTATTTCTTATATTACATGTTTTCTCTATATCCATGGTTTCATTTTCCACTGGTGACTCTCAAATTAGCCCACACATTTCATCTGAGCCCCTGACATGTCTCCATCTGGATGTGCCATCGTCATCTCAAACTTAACTTGTCATGCACTTTCTCTTTATCATCCCATCTAAACTTGAGTGTCCACAGTGCAGAGGAAGCAGGCAAAAATGCCCATCTCCCGGTTTCTCCCTGGAAGGAGTTTGACTGCAGACTTTCCCAGCTGCTGCCTGAAGTTTGGGCTTCTAATCAGCCTGCATCTAGGTGCTGACGGCAGTCCTCCTCTTTGGCACACCGATGGGTCTTGGCATACCCTCAACTACTGGGAAATACTAACAACAAAGGCAGAAGCTTAGACAATCACAAAGGTTTGAGAGGCAACTAGGAGCTCGGGCAGGGCTGATTGACAAGGTTTATCTCCTACATGAGACCAGTCTATCAAGATTGGAAGAGGTGGCTGTTTTATTTAATGCACAGAAACAAACACAGAGAGTCAAAGAAAATGAAGAAAAAAGGGAATATGTTCCAAACAAAAGAACAAGATAAATCTCCAGAAGCCAATCTTAATGAAATAGACATAAGTGATCTATCAAATAGAGAGTTCAAAATAACAGTCATAAAGATGCTCACCTAGGTCAGGATAGCAACGCATGAACAAAATGAGAATTTCAACAAAGAGACAGAAAATATTAAAAAGTACCAAACAGAAATCATAGAGCTGAAGAATATAATAACTGAACTGAAAAATTCAATAGAGGGGTTCAAAAGCAGATTAGATCAAGTGGAGGAAAGGATCAGCAAACTCAAAGACAGGGCAGTGGAATTCATCCAATCAGAGGTGCAAAAAGTAAAAAGAATGAGAAAGAGTGAAGATAGTTTAAGGGACTTATAGGACACCATCAAGTGGACCAATATATGCATTATAGGGGTCTCAGAAGGAGAAGAGAGAGAGAAACGGGCAGAAAGCTAATTCAAAGAAATAATAGCTGAAAACTTCCCTAACCTGGGGAAAGAAATGGACATCCAGATCCAGGAATCCCAAAGAGTACCAAACAAGATGAATTTAAAGAGACCCACACCAAGACACGTTATAATTAAACTGTCAAAAGGTAAAGACAAAGAGAGATTCTTAAAAGCAGCAAGAGAAAAGCAACTTGTTACATACAAGGGAACCTCCATAAGACTATAAGTGGATTTTTCAGAAGAAACAAGAAGGGAATGGGATGATATATTCAAAAAACTGCCAACTAAGAATACTCTATCTGGCAAAGTTGCCATTCAGAATTGAAGGACAGATAGAGTTCTAGACAAACAGAAGCTAAAGGACTTCATCACCACTAGACCAGGCTTATAATAAATGTTAAAGGAAGTTCTTCAAGCTGAAATGAAAGGATGCTAATTAGTAACATGAAAACATTTGAAAGTATAATTCACTGGTAAAGGTAAATATGTAGTTACATTCAGAATACTCTAATGTTGTAATGGTGGTAGGTAAATCACTTATAACTCTACTATAAAGATTAAAAGACAAAAGTATTCAAAATAACTATAACTACAGTAATTTGTTAATGAATACGCAGTATACAAAGATGTAAATTGTGATCAAAAACATAAATGTGAGAAGGGGGGATGTAAAAATATAGAGCTTTTGTAGGTGTTCAATGTTAAGTTGTTATCAGCATAACATTGTTATCAGCGTATCTATTGATGGTTATAAGATGTCTTATGTGAGCCTCATGGTGACCACAAAGCAAAAACCTGTAGTAGATACACAAAAGATAAAGACAAGGGAATCAAAGCACACCACTACAGGAAAATCATCAAAACACAAAGGGAGACAGCAGGAGAGGAAGAAAGAAACAAAAGGAATTATAAAACAGCCAGAAAGCAATCAACAAGATGGCAATAGTAATTCCATACCTATCAATAATTACTTTAAATGTAAATGGACTATTCTCCTATCAAAGGACATAGAGTAGCTGAATGGATTAAAAAAAAAATCCTACTATATGCTGCCTAGAAGAGATTCGCTTCAGTTTTAAGGGCACACATAAACTGAAAGTGAAGAGATTGAAAAAGATATTCCATGCAAATGGAAACCAAAAGAAAGCAGGGATAGCAATACTTATGTTACACAAAACAGACTGTAAGCCAAAAGTAGTAACAAGAGACAAAAAGGTCATTATGTAATGATAAAGGGGTCAATTCATCAAGAGGATATTGTAAATATTTATGTACTCAACATTGGAGCACCTAAATAAATAAAGCAAATATTAACAGATATGAAGGGAGAAATAGACAGCAATACAATAATAGTAAGAGACTGTGATACCTCACTTTCAACCATGGATAGATCATCCAGACAGAAAATCAGTAAGGAAACATTGGACTTAAACCACACGTTAGACCAAATGGATCTAATAGACATATATAGAACATTCCCTCCAACAGCAACAGAATGCACATTCTTTTCAAGTGTACATGAGACATTCTACAAGATAAATTGTCTAAAAGTGTAAGGGCATTGAAGTGGATGTTCTATCCTCGATATGGTCAGAAGTGGCTGAGTTTTTGTGTGGCAGGAACAGGAATGAGCTGTACTTATCCATGTACTCATAAAAGGCAGTTGTTTTAAAAGCAGTCCATACAAGTTAAAACTTGAAACAAATGTGAAATAAGAATGGAAATAATACCAAGAAATAAACCTTTTCAACTAAAAAAATTTAAAAATAAAAGTAAATAAACTTGAGCATCCATTTTTTGTGGTAACATTGGTTTATAATATCGTATAAATTTCAGGTGTACATCGTTATACTTCTATTTCTGCATAGATTACATCATGTTCACCACCCAAAGACTAATTACAATCCATCACTACACACGTGTGCCTAATCATCCCTTTTGCTCTCCTCCCTCCCCCTTCCCCTCTGGTAACCACCAATCCAGTCTCTGTCTCTGTGCATTTGTTATTTTTATCTTCTACTTATGAGTAAGATCATACAGTGCTTGACCTTCTCCCTCTGACTTATTTTGCTTAGCATAATACCCTCAATGTCCATCCATATTGTCATAAATGGCTGGATTTCATCTTTTCTTATGGCTGAGTTTCTTGAGTGTATCTATTTCTCAAAATACAGCTGACCATATCTGTCAGGATAGACTATGTAATGCTGCTATAGAAAAACAACATCCAAATCTCAGTGGCTTCACACAGTGAAAATTTATTTCTCACCCATGTGAAATCCATTATGGGTCCAAGTGACTCACCAGGGTAGCTCATTCATGTGTTGGCTTAGCATTCCAGGCTGCTTCCCATCTTATGGAACCTTCTTAGCATATACTTCCAAGGAAAGGTAAAGCTAGAGGATCTCACAATAGCAAATAAATGATCTGGCTTAGAAAAGACACCTGTCACTTCTGCTCACCATCCATTGGCTACGCCTAGTCATATGGCCCTACCTAAGAGCAAGGGAATGGAGTGTTATCCTCCTATGTGCCTAGAGGAGAACAAGATATAGGAGAACAAAATAAGTTTCTACCATATTACCAAGCCAGATAGCTAAGATCATCCTAAATTTCTCTTTTATGTGCTATATATAATCAGTCACTTATCCCAGTGTCATTGTTACTCATTCCCTCTAAATACCTCCTCCAGCCATCTACCCCATCACCACTGCCTTCATTTTGACCCTTATCATGTTTCACCTACATCAAAACAATAATTTCTTAACAGATACACCTGCCTCCCATCTGGTTTTCCTCCCATTTACCCTCTAACTGCCTCCAGAGAGATGTAAAGTGTTTGAGTGGCTCCCATCTCCTTCATTATAATCTCTATTCCCTTACTGTAACCTTTCGTGAGCTGACTCAGGAAGGCTTACCTGTCCAGCTTCATTTCTCATCTCTTTCCCATATGCCCCAGCCAGACCCAGTAACTGGAAGATCTTGCAACAAGCAGTGTGCACTGCCTCTCCATCACTTTGCAACTACTATTCTCTCTGTTAGAGATGCCAGTCCCCTCTGACTTTGCCTGACACTTACTCATCCTTCATGCTCAGCTTGAGTACCATCTCCATTGTCTTCTGGGACTACTCCCCTTTATCCCTCTGACCCCTGCCTCCAAGGTACTCTGTGCTTACCTTTAACCCAGTCCACCCTCACTGCTCTACTTGTGTGGGACACACCAATCTCCTAGTTGTACTAGTTCAGTGACTGCATTATGGATCTCAGTATCCCCCCGTACTAATAGTGCTTGGTACAGGTAGGTACTCATTGAGGTTTACTCTATAAGGTGAATGTATGAATGTTGGAAATTCCTAAAAGACTGATACAGGTGCCCAGTCTTAATCTGTTATCTTATGAAATTTTTAAAAAAGCCACATGATGTTGTAACAAAACATGTTCTTACTCCAGGATAGTAGCTGTATATCCCTGCATTTAAGCATAAGACCAATGTATTATTTTGTGGCAGACTGGAAAAACTATACATTTATTCAGCAGTAAAATATAGTTTTGAATTTAAATAAACTATTGATTGGTTGCTGGTCTTGTGCTATAAGGAATTAAGCATCAAGAATAAGAAAAGGCTTACTGGAGAGACCAGGGAAATCAGTAGTATAATAATAAAATGCAGGATATGAGGGGAAGTGGAAAGGCCATTCATTACTAGGAAAGAGTAGGCATATGGGCAGAAGAAAAGTGAGTGTAGGAGCTTCCTGTCCTGTACGCTTCAGGATTTCAGTTCTCCCCCAACCGCTGTCCCATGTCTTAGGTTGCAAGCAACCAAATTGTTTGAACCAGATTGGAAGTAGAGTCTCAGTGTTGCCAGCATGAGAATTATTTGATCTATTTAAAGGAAAGGAGGCCACTTGTCCTCAGACACCAACACCCGTCCCCGGGCCGGCAGCTGGTGTATGCTCCATATCCTGACCCTCAGAGGGGCCCCGAGCGGCGCCTGCTACTCTGTTTCAAACCAGCCGGAGAGATCTCTTTGGCACAAGGGAATGCTTTCATCCTTCTGAGTAAACGGCAAGCAGAACTTAAGGTTTCATTTTTTTAATGTACTTTATATCGTCTTGTGGGGCTCAAGCTGGCTCGTGGGCCAGCGCAGATGTGTTAAGTCTCTGACTTGTAATCCTCGAAGCAGCAGTTGTTCCTGAAAGTTCCTTTTTGCTTCTTTGTGTCTCATGTGGTGACCTGTGGGTCAACCAGGCCTCTCCCATGACTTTTGATGTGTAAGGGCTAGTGTTTCAAGTGGGTTTGGTTTTCTTAACTTCCCACTGGGTTGGTGGAAAGAGGTTCAATGGCATGTCGGGGTCCCCTGGGGAGGTTTAAACAGATGGAAGTTAATTGTCTCTTGAGAAGACAGGAGACTGTTGAGCTTTCCTCCCACGGTCAGCGGCTCCTTTTCTGCTTGTTAGCGAAGAACAAGCGCCAGCTCCCCAGCTGTTGCACCTAACTTTCCAGCGTGTCCCTCACCCAAAACCTGCAGATCAACTTAGTTCAGTCCAAATTCAAAAATTAAACAATTATTAGTTTTTCCTGTGTATAGGAGGAGCCATTTGCTTTCTCTCTTTTAAAATTGCCCAAGTCTTGGGGAGAGTTCTTTAGACCAGAAAGGAAAACACAATCAACTCAAATCTCATTTCTATGAAAACCGTCAGATTTTAGGGCTGGTATAGTGAAGTCCCTCTGTCTTTTAGGCTCTGCCACCAAAAATGTCATATTGAAGTTTCCTCATTTCTCCCCACCTAGTTTTGTGGAATCTTTTATTCTAAAATGTCTTTCCATTCAGGTGAACTTAAGCCCAAGTGAGAAATTTTAATCTATATGCCATCCAGGAGGTATAGAGGTATAAAGCTGGCCTGGGCAGGTTTTCTTGGCATATGTTCTTTAGAAATTTTAAAATAAACACTTATTTAGCACTTAACTAAATACCTGATACTATTGAAAGCACTTTGTGGATGCTAATTTATTTAAGGGTTATAAAACCCTGTTAGTAGGTAATAATAGTAGTTAGTAGTTAGTAGGTACTAATATTAGTAGGTACTAATAATAGTAGTTAGTAGGTACTAATATTATCTTCATTTTACAGATGAGGAAACTGAGGCAAAGTGGGGTTAGAGGAGAGCTAGTGAGTAATGGATGGATCCAGGATTTGGACAGGGACAAGCTGGCTCTACAGTTCATGTTCTTCACTACTATGCTATGCTGCCTTTCAAGCAACTTATTTATTTTCCCAATCAATATTCTAGATCGGAGGATGTAGACTAGCCCACAAATATATTTCACATGACCCATTCACAATCCAAAAGTTCAGAAAATTTACATAGAAATCTGGATTTTTCTGACTTCTTTTGAGAATGGGGATACCAGGCATCATTAACTGTGCATTCCCAACTCCGCAACAAAAGCTGACAATAGTCAGCTGTTTGGACCAGACACGCACCCTCCAGTTTGCCACAGTCCCCACCACAGCAGACCACAGCGTCCACTTAAATTTCCTGTCTGACTCTTCCAAGCTTGTGACCTCGATTCTAGCTGACATGTGTGTGGACACTGCTCCAGTACAGCAAGGGCCAGCTCCAAAATGTGTTCCTTGGTCTTCTAGATACATAATTCCTCACTTCTCCCAGTAACTGGGTTTCTGGTAAGTTATGTCTAATGGTTGATCTGTCCCAAAAATAAAGACTGAATGGCAATGAGTCACTCCCTATGGCCTGAGGTCCCAAACCTCCATTGTTCTGGGGAAAGTTCTAGCCAAGTGGCTGATGGCATGGGTTGGTTTCCCAGAGTGAGCTGGATCATAGGACAAGCCACACTTGCGTCCAATGGTGAAAGGCAAGGTTCCAAGGTCAATACAAGCTCTAGGTTTGGGTGACCAAGGGCATCACAGAGGCCAGAAGTTCAGAGTTGGGCATAGAAGGAGTTAGGAGAGTAAAGAAGTGAAAAGACAATACAATGTAGGATTAGAGCGAGAACTCAAGTCTGGCAGATACAACTCCCTTGAAAAAGTTACCCAGTGCCCGCTGAGCCTACACTTCCTTATCCATATAATGAAACAAATGCCCCAGCCTCACAGAGTTGCTCACAGAGTAGGGATTCCATGAGACAAGGTACTCTGAGTGCTTAGTAGGTGCCTGGTATGATCCATGGTAACCCAAAGCACCTGGGAGGTCCTGAGTGACCACTGAGAATACTAAGGGGTGTTTGCAGTTTGCCTATGTGCAGAGGGGGTGTTCGGGGTGTGTGTGGGTCCAATCAATTCTCAGGGGCAAATCCAAGGCAGAGTTTGATTATTCATAACTTAACATTTTGTTGCCATCATTTATTTTTTTAGTGTATTTATTTATATTTAGTTTATTTATTTATATTTAGTTTATTTTTATTTTCAGAAGTAAATGGGACAGGAGAGAGAGCTAGGGTCGACCTGTGGGTGATAATGAGTGTTTTTTTAATCACACCTACTATTTGTATTTTTTCAAAAAGTTTATTTAGAATGACATACACTTCCCTCTCTCTTTACACCTTGAAAGATTGCATGGACATCTTATTCTATAAGATGCATGCGACTTCAAATCACATAAGATTTTGCATTTCATCATTTCTTTCCTCCCTTTTTCCCTTACTCCTGTCTTTCTTTATAGCAGTTCACAGATTTGTCTTATCTAGTTCAGCATTTCCCAAATTGTAAACCAAGAAGTGGTAGTCCCACCAGATTCTCCAGGAACAAAAGGGTTTTGTGGTCCAATAAATTTGGGAAATTGGGAAATGCTTCGTATTTTATCTCCAGCTCTGAGGTTTGCTGTGCGTGTTAAAACATATACAAGGCTCTGAGTTGTCCTGAAGTTAAAAAAAAAAACCTTTTAATCCAATATTTCTCAAATGCAATTTACCGTAGAATTTATCCTGTTCCAGGTAAACCCTATTAACATCCTGCTGGGTGCACTTAGAGACTGTTGATCTAGGTCTACTCATTAAATGACTTTCTAACCTTGAAACTGGACTGATTATTGTTGCTACTGCTTTCATTGAAGGTGTCATGTTCTATATTTATAGATTTATCTAACTCCCGAAGACCTAACTTAAAAAAGAAAATCAGAAGAGCATGTCTTCTACCCTCTGCTTCACACATATTTGAAGGTAGAAAGCTACCTAATGAGAAAGCTTGCGTACCACATACAAAAAAGTTGTTCTAAGCCGTTCAACATTTTATCTTGTATCTTATAATGGCTCAAGATATTTTGTTTTGTTTTTTTGTCAAAATATCTAAGAGCCCTCCAATAACCCATAGATTTGCATATTCCTTTTCCTCCCCAAATAACCTTGCATTCAAAGAAGACATTAACCCAAGTTCTTTAGAAAAAGTATGTAGCATTTTTTTCCTCACAGGTTCTGCACACATTTATACTTCTTCTCCCTCATCATTTGCTGACAGAAACCCAATTAGAAAGCTATTTGTTCTATGTTAGGTTCATTTACACAGCAGGTCAGCTGGTGTGTCCTGGCTATATGTGTGGGCAGCCATCTCCCTGTATCTTGGAAGTGCCTCAACTCAGGGTTCGTCCAGCTGGTCCCCCATAGAAGTGCTTCTGAGTATCAGCCCAGAGGAGATAGGAC
Organism: Tapirus indicus; assembly: GCA_031878705.1. Classification (NCBI taxonomy): domain Eukaryota; kingdom Metazoa; phylum Chordata; class Mammalia; order Perissodactyla; family Tapiridae; genus Tapirus; species Tapirus indicus. The sequence continues at coordinate 36,132,723 of CM062935.1, forward strand.
TCCAGATACAGCGAGTCTTCCTCTGCAGGGCAGGGGGCTGAGGCAGGGCCTGTGACACTCCTTTGGCCCCTTTGAAGTCTCGGGCCTCTTCAGTGACCTGCACTCCAAAAGGCAGTACTGGCTCTCTCTGAGTAACTGCCAGAGCTGGACTGAGTCGTGCTCAATCTGGAGGCCTCTTCAGATGTGACAAGGGTACGGTTAGTCAAATGTAGAAGGTACTTTGAATTAATATCATCTGAAAAAAAAACTTTAAAAATTTTATTAGTTTTATTGAATGTGGAAGAGCTTCCTGAATTATGTGAGCAGATGGGGAGCCACAAGAAAGGGTCTCTGTCTTGAGTGTGAAGGTACCACATGGCCTTGCTCAGAGCCTGTCCTTCGGTTGTCACTCTTCCTTTCAAATTCCACGTCAGTCATAGCAGCAAAGATAAAAGTTGGCACTAACTTGTCTCTGCTTTCTTATAATTCTGTCCAGGGCAGTTTATGAAATGAATGATTCTTTCCATTATGGTGGCTGTGTTGGCTAATTGTAGAAAGATTAGAATGCAGGAGACTCCTGCTCCTATGCTAATGCAGCCAGGCAAGTTGCAGGCATCGTCAAGCTGTATTAAGTGATTTTTACCTTCGTGTGTTTTCTGGTTTCCTATCTGGAAAATAGGCAGGGAAATGAAGACCTTTCACAGAGTAACATTATGAATAATTAACAAAAAAATTATTACAGGACATGTTGTAAATTAACAGCTCCATATTCATGCTAAGTATCAACATATAATTTTTATCTTATAAAAAAACAAGGTGATCACAGATTCTTGGCACACTTTGAATCAGATACTAAATTCTATTTATTTGTCTTAAAACTTTTAGAAGCAATGTTGTAGAACAACATTTTCCAGGTTGGATTTTATCTTTCTCTTTTCTTTATTACTATCGAATATGTGTAAAAATTCCAAGTTAATATCATAGATTTTATTCTTTTAAAACAGAAAGTAGAGAAGGGACTCAGTTAAAGAAACTTTGGCTTTCAAGAGCAAAGAGCAACTGAACATTAAAAGTCTTAGGACCATTTCAATGTGACTCTTTATGTAAAACCCACAGACCCTGGGAACCATGACTTCTTTTCTAAATTTCTCCATTTCTCCAAACTTAGTAAAAAATACTTTTAGGTCTGGAAAGCACCTTGAACATGGATCCTCTGAAAGGTCCAACAGCTTCCTTGCTTCCATCTGAGAGTTAATAGTTCAACAGACCTAGAACTCAGATCTCTTGAATCCTCAAACAATACTTTTTTCAAGTTTTCTCTTGCTCCTTCATCTCTGAGTTATTTCATGGTATCTAAACCACTCAATTTTCCACCTGTACCTTTATCTTCTCCCCTATAAGTTGGTTGCTGTAGTTCCTTGGTGCTCTGTGGGGGTTCCAGGATGCAATGGGAGAGGGAAGGTTGCTAGCTGAAACTATAGGTTCTCCATGACTTATTTACCCATAATAGTTCCATTTTTAGCTATTTTTCTTATTTTGCTTTCCTGAAATAAGGGATCCATGTCTTTGAAAATATTTGCAAAGCACTGCTCTCCTCCATCAAAACCACATGCTTGTTTTGCTCGGCATTACGTGCCCAACTTCCAAAGTCTGTTTATGTCAACTTTGGATCATGTCTCTTTTTTCTCAAGACATTGCCTTGCTTAGACTTTTGTAATGCTTGTTCCTTCTCATTTCCCTCTTGCAGCATAGATAGCTCTGTACCATTTCCTATCCCTATGGCAGACCTGAACATTTACAGCATCCTCTTTTCATGTAGGATTGCTGTTTCTCATGAGCTTAAGTGCCTGGAGTTAAACTCTCCTATCTCAAGATATCTAAATTCAACCTCAGACCTCACGATGCCCTCTACTCCTTGATCTAAATCTTTCTAAAATGCCTGGGAGGTGTTCTGGCTGCTGTTAGCCTTCAGGCCCCTTGGGTCTCACATTCACCCTGGAGCAGTGTCTGTTTTCTGTCTTCACAGCTGTCCCATAAGCTCCTTGAGAGAAGGAAACATATCTTATATTTTCCATCTCCACAACTAGCACTGATCTTTAACATGGTAGGTATACTGGTTAAGAATCTCCTTGGCTACGAATAACACAGATCCCAAAACAATGGCTTAGATAAATTAGGGGTTTTCTTTTTCTCACATAATCAGAGGTCTAGAGGTCAGCAGTCCAGAGCTGGCATGACAGCCAATGGTGTCATCAGGGACCCAAGCACCTTTGTCTATTCAAGCATCCTTAGCACTAGCTTGTCACCTGTGGTCCCCAGATGGCCAAACCCCTTCCAGCATCATGTCTACATTCCAGGCAAGAAGGGGAAGTAGAATGGGCAATTTATGGTGGATAAACTTGTTGGTGGAAGACACCAATGAAGCAACAGTCAGCCAACCCCATTTGAAAGGGTATCCCAGAAGTGTCACCCAGTGACTTCCATTTCCATTTCATTGGTAAAACTGTGTCACATGGACATCCGTAGCTGAAAGCAGTCTAAAAAATGCAGGGTTCTCAAAGCTAGGTATGTTGTTGTTCTTAATAAAATGGAGGTCCCGCTGGGAAAAAAAAGAAAGAGATAATGGATATTTGATAGGCAATCTGCTGTCTCTATCAAGCTAAGTATAGAAAAATATTGCTTTTGAATGGAATGGGAGGCCCCCCACAAATGGAATGTGTTGAATACCCAGAAGAGTGGTTCTCAAAGTGTGGTCAACAGACCAGCTGCCTCAGCATCACCTGGGAACTTCTGATTCTGATGCATGCTAAAGTCTGAGGACCACTGGCCTAGAATGACTGTGCATGAAGTCCTAGCCTCTCGGGTTCTTACCGTCCTGACATCATCAGTGTAGGCGGGGATGGGCTGGTGGCCAAGTTAGGCACTAGAAAATCTTTATAAAGCAATTCAGATTCACCCAAATAGAGCCAGAACAATCCAGGGTCATGGTGTTGCTGGGTGCAGGAGGAACTTGAAGGAAAACCTTATGATAGTAGAACCAGGCCAACCAACCTTAGCATGACAACAAATGCCAAAGGCTCCTTCTTTTCAAATGCCATCTTCCTTCTACTCAGGATAGCCTACTCTGGGCTTCTATCCTGTGCAGGAGCAAAACAGAAAGGATTACTCTAGGATTTTGTAGGTAAAGGTTATTTGAAATGTACAGTCCTTAAGCTTCAGTGGCTTGTGGGGAGGAGGTTTGAGCTATCCCATAATATCCACCCACATCTCCAAATAACCCAAAACTAACTAATACAGTTAAGTAAAAAGTGCTCACAGAGCACATGCAGCTCTGCATTAGGTCTTGTGGCCCGGGCCTCCTCAAAGCATGGTCCCCGCGGATCCAACCCGAGAACTCTCTGTTACTAGTCTGCAGCGAGGTAAGGAACTTGAACTAGAATGTGGATCAAGTATGTTACTCAGCTCTCTGTTTAGTTCAGCTGACATTTTTTTCATACTAAGACTTTCTCAAGGAAGAAATTAGAGCAGGGGAGAAACAAATAGTTTGCAGACTGGCTCCTTTGAGAAGTGCTGCTTTAATGGCTCCCTTCCAACAAGACGGCCGTCTGGACCTTCCTTCCTGGAAATTCTGGATCTGCCACTTCGAGCGTCCTCCTGTTCTTCATTACTTTAACAAACGTTGAGTTGAGGCCTACAGAGTACCAAGTGCTGTGCAGGGTGCTCAGGACACAGTGGGCAACAGGACAGTCTGTGAGGATATCAGTTGTCATCAAATGGTGGTATCAAATGGGAATGTGTGGGTGGAAATAATAAACCTAACTATATTTGAGTCAGGTAGGTTCTCTTTCCTCCATTAGATGGAATAAAAGGTGCAAAGAGAACAAGTACCTCACACAATATTGCCAGAATTAGAACTCACCTCTCCCGGTATCATTGCCATTAGCTGAATTCACTTCATTCTTTTCTCTTTCCCTGGTGGGTCTCATGGGAAAGAACATTGTTCTTAAAGTTAAGAAGAGGCAAAAGAATTTAGAGTTGCATTTTGGGTGAGAAGCATGTGATATTGACAATTTGGTTCACTCCCAGCCTCTCTCCTGGGTGTCTGAACATGGAGCCAATCCCAGCATGCATCATCGGAACCTAAGCGAAGGGCAATAAAGCTCCAGGTGATGGAAATTGCTGTTAACTAGGCCTCTGAGGGAGTATGCACTTCCATCACTTGCTTGCAGTCTCTTAGCCTAGGAATTGAGGAAGCAGCGGGAAAAGGTCAGGATGCTTAGGAACAGAGACAAGATGCCAGAGAGGGTTGGAAGGATGGGAGAGAACAGTGCTGGGCCTCGCAACTTTAAAAAGACGTGCAAGCAACTATGGCGAAAGTTAACATTTGTTCACTCCTAAGAGTACATATGTGAGTGTTTTATATTTTTCTCTGTACTTTTCTTTGTATTTCAGTATTTCATAACTTAACATTTAAGAAATTTAAACAATATCCTTAGAACGGAATACTGTCTTCAGAAGATCAATGTAAGAAGAGAAATTGCAATAAATACAATATTCATGGCCCTAAAATTGTGAAGGACAGAGATAGTTTTGTTGTGTGTGTGTGTGTGTGTGTGTGTGTTCAGAAGCTTTAGCACGCACCCACACCACTGTAGGATGTTTTAAACACAGATTACTGACTCTGCCTACTTCTGACACAGTAGGTCTGGCATGAGGTCCTAGAATTTGCATTTCTAATAAGTTCTCACAACAAAGGAATCCTAATGATGTTTTGTCAAGTAGACATTATGTGATCTTCCCACAGTGATGGATTGACTTGATTCATTTATTCAACAGATATTTAGGAAGTATCTACCCTGTGCCAGGTACTATGTTACATGCTGGAGATATGCAGTTTACTGTACACTTACAACTCCTTACCAAGAAGCAATCATGAAATACATTCTGTATGTTTAGCCAAAAGAAGAAAAATCATTTAGATGCTGAAGTAAGCTGTTGCATGTTATAACAGCTAATCAGCAGGCTAGGGGAACACCCTGGGGAGGGCTGTGTATGAAGACTTTGCTTTTTTGTATATAGTAATTAATAATGATTGCAGATAATTTTCCTTTTCTCTTCTTGCTTTCTCCCAGCCCCATCCTATTCTTTTCTCTTTTCCCTCTCTCCCTCTTTACCCTGGATAAACATGGTTGATCAACTAGTCCAAAAGCTATCTCAACCATCTTCTTCCTTGCTACCTGTTACCAAAGGTTCTGGAAAGCCAGATATTTGGTCTGCCAGATTCCCTGGCAGTCAAGGCTGACCACATGATCCAGTTATGGCCAATGAGACATAAGTGGAAATATGCTGGGGGCCTTCTGGGACAGATTTTGTTTCTATGTAAAAGAGACAGGAGTAAGAGGAAGATCATTGGTACAGCCTATTTCTCTGTCTTCCTGTCTTGAAGGCAGACATGATGTCTGGGGCTACAACAGCCAAGTTGTGACCATGAGGCAACGAGCATTAGAATGAAAAATCCAAAGGTGGCAAAGTAGAAATAGTGAAACAGCCTGGTCTTTGATGACATTTTTTACCGGCTGAACCAATGTTAGCAAACCATGCATATTCGAACAATGTTAGTGATAAAAGCAAAGCCCTATTTTAATACTGTTAATTTCTATCATCCTCAACTGATACATCCCCTTCTCCTTTTTTGTCTTGTTCTCATCTACCTCCCTTTTTCCTTTTTCTTCTTTCTTTGTTATGGGCTAAATTGCGTCCCTACCAAAATTCATATGTTGAAGTTCTAACCTCTAGTACCTCAGAATGTGACTGTATTTGGAGATAAGATCTTTAAAGAAGTAATTAAGTTAAAATGAAGTCATTAGCCCCAGGTCCATTAGGGTGGGTCTTAATCCAATATGACTGGTGTCCTTAAAAGAAGAGGAAATTAGGACACAGATGTACAAAGGAAAGACTATGTGAAGACACAGGGAGAAGACGGCCATTTACAAGCCAAAGAAAGAGGCTTCAGAAGAAACAAACCCTGATGACACCTTTATCTCGGACTTTTAGCCTCCAGAACTGTGAGAAAATAAATTTTTGTTGTTTAAGCCACTTAGTCTGTGGTACTTTGTTATGGCAGCCCTAACAACTAATATGATCCTGCCTTCACTTTTGTTCACTCTCTATTATTTCTATTATTTATTTTCCTTTATTTGTAATATATATACATATACACATAACCCAAATGTACATACATATATTACCCAAACATATATATGAATGTATGTGCATCTATATATGTATTACCCAAGGGGTGTGTGTTTGTGTGTGTGTGTGTGTGTGTGTGTGTGTGTGTATGTAGTATACCCAAGGGACACTCAAGAGTGAGGAATCCTTTCACTGCGGTCCTTCAGCAAACTTCTCCTCATGTCTGCCTGGCGAGAATTGTGTCACGTGCCCTGTGTAAACCAAGAGCTGAGAGGGGCTTGGGACCACCATAACTGATCTGGACCAGTCAAGATTCACCTTCTTTGGCTGAAAATAGAAGCTGCCTCCCGTACAGCCCATAGATGCTCACAGAATGATGGGGACAAGATCATAAATAGGGTTCTATAAGGAGAGTGGTTATTGGGGCCAGCCTGGTGGCATAGTGGTTAAGTTCGTGCACTCCGCTTCAGCGGCCTGGGGTTCGGATCCTGGGTTTGGACCTACACACCACTCATGAAGGCATGCTGTGGTGGTGTCCCGTATACAAAATAAAATAGAGAAAGATGGGCACAGATGTTAGCTCAGGGCCAATCTTCCTCACAAAAAAGTAAATAAATAAAAGAAAAGTGGTTATCATCCAGGGATGATTTTGCCCTCTGACCCCCAACTCAAGGGGCAATTGGTTATGTCTGGAGGCATTTTTGGTTGTCACACCTGGTGGGGGGTGCTTTTGCTATTGGCATTTAATGAGTAGAGGCCAGGGATGCTGCTAAACATCCTACAATGCACAGGACAGTCCCCCCAACAGAGAATCATCCAGCCAAATGTCAACAGTGCCGAGACTGAGGAGCCCTGTGTTAGAAGGAAGGAAGAGGGATGGCTGTTGGGAGGGCAAGAAGCGGTGTCTGCCATGGATGGAACTACATGTGCAGCGCCTCCCGGTCAGTCTGGCTGGCTTCAGGCTCCAGCATCCCTGAGTGTGGGAGCTGATCTGATTACACCAGCCAGCTGGCCCTTGGTCCACAGCTGTGTATCACAGGCCTGAGTGAACCAGATTTGTGCAGACTAAAATTAGAAAAGGGAAAACAAATGATGACTTGAAAATAAATTTGAATATGCCTATTTAGATCCTCTGAGACCACAATCTGACACATAAATAGGACTAAAAATATAAAAATATGGTACCCTGTCACTCTAGTCACTAGATTTCACTAGCTCTAAGTATAATAATGCTTTAGTCATTATGTAGAACTAATACCTTTAAATATTCAAAAGATATTAATAACCCTGTTTTGGTATAGTATTGATATATATTTAAATTACTTTCATAATTTCTAAGAGTAGCTCTTTAAGCATTATAATCAATGGTTAAGTTTCTTTTATATCCACTCATCTTGACATTTTGCCATAAGTAATAAAAGATATAATAGAATAGGTTTATGATTTAAATAATACCTCAGCAGTTTTTAAACTTCTTTGCAAACGTTACTAAAATAAATGGTTTATACATGTGAATGATAGGCACACTTGTTTCTACAAATGTAGCTAGATTAAAAAAAAATCATGCCATGACCTGCAATTTCCTTTGCAAATATATAATTTGTCCTGTTTGCTTTATGGCTGCTGTTTGCAAGATCGCATTTTCCTCTCAAATAAAAATGAAAGAAGTGACATAAAAGAATTTGGCCAAATTGGCTAACAGTTTCATGGTGTCTGGTTTTGTTAAAGGTGATCATGCGTCTACTTTATACATATCACAGTGTATCAGTTTTGGATATAGCAAAAAGTGCCTAGTTAGCTTAAACTGCAAAGCATTTTCTGTTTCATAGGCTGCACTTCAAGGGCCTGCCAAGCAGCACTTTTGCTTAAACATTATTTAATCAGTTCACAAGGACTTTGGGCTGGAATTTATCTTTTAAGGAATCATCACTAATATATGCACTTTATATGTGCTCCCGTGCATTCACATACATTTTTCGCATTCACTTCTTTTCTTTAACCGGGCAGTGTCTAGAAGCCAGAACCACCATCTTTCATCAAGTCTCCAGTTTATTATAGACCCAGGATCGTCATAGGAACATTTGTTCAGTTTGAAGATGCTCTTAAGCTGTGTTTTTCCATTTAGTTGCCTATGGATGACAGATAATGATGTTTTACACATGTAAGAGCACTTCATTTCCTTAATACATGGACATGTTTCTAATTGGCTCCAGGCTCCGTACTATTAATAGCTGTAGAAGATACACTGTACATCTAATTTACCGCTGCCTGGGGTGACACAATTGGTTCTCAGTTATTTTACTGCCAATATGTACAGCTTATGCCACAGGGAGGCTGGAGCTGATTGATGAGATCCCTGCCCTCCAAAACCGAGTCCAAACGAGCTTCCCAGACAGCTCTCCTCTCAGTGACCTCAGCATCCCTCCTTACCCCAGCTAACTTTGGTTTGGTGCCGTGACTGAAATAAGGAAAGCAAGCCACCTCCTAGGTTTTACTTTATTCCAGACACATTTGACTTTGTTCACACCCGTCCTTATGGAACATGGAAGCCCTCGGGGTGCGGATCTGGAAGTTCTACATAGTTAGAGGGAGCAACACAGAAGAAGGCTAGGGGACTTGTCTGGAATGTGTGCTTAAAGGGCAAACACGTTTTGTTTTATTTTAATTGTATTTTTTCTTTTTGAGGCAGCTGTGGGGAGGCTGATGGATATTCGGTTGGGGAGGGGAGTATAAACCCCCTTTGGCAGAGCCACTGTTTATTCTCATGGAAAGCCCCTTTTGGTGCCTCCATTGAAGGTCAAAATTCTTAGTATGGCTCGTTAGAGTGTAATATCAATATCTCGGGCCTTATGTTCCACCATCCTGCCCACCCCAACCTCCCACTCAGCCGAGCTGCAGCCACACAGGGCTTGTGACTGTTACATGAACAAGACACACAGCTTTTTCTTTTCTTTTATTCCTTCATTTTTGGTGTTTCCAAGGTCTAGATTCTCTCCCCTTCCCTACCACCCAGCACCTCTACCAAAACGCAGTTAAAACCCTACTTCTTCTGAGAAACCATCTCCAACCCTCCCTAGGCAGAATAAATTATGCCCTCTTTCCTGTACACTGACAGCATTTCCTCCATATTGCAGTCATCACAGGTCAGGTATGGAATTCCAGTTGTCCAACACACAGCTTTCTCAGTGTTGGATTGTGAGCTTTTTAAAGCAGAGACCAGGAGGCCGGCCCGGTGGTGCAGCGGTTTAGTTCGCGCTTGGCAGTCCGGGGTTCCGGGTTCAGATCCCGGGCGCCTGCTGTCACACTGCTGGTCAGCATGCTGTGGCGGCATCCCACATAAAGTAGAGGAAGATGGGCACGGATGTTAGCCTGGGCCAGTCTTCCTCAGCAAAAAGAGGAGGATTGGCAACGGATGTTAGCTCAGGGCTGGTCTTCCTCACACACACACACAAAATAAAGCAGAGACCATATCTTACTCCCTTCGACATCACCATTGCCCAGATGGCTTCTGACATTTGGCTGGAGCTCAATCTTATTGTTACTATGCTACTCTATCTTTACCAGCATCGATGGAGAAGGCGGTGTTCCCCAATAACATAGTGAACAGGTAGCTAAAACATAACCCTATAATGCTGAACCATTTTCTGGATGAAAAAAATTTCAAATATGTCCCTAGCTTAGTGAAAAGCACTAACGTGTGCTTTGCCTCTTGGCTTAGAGTTCTTGTCGTGAGCACTGGTTATTACGCTGAGCTTTCATAGGAGCAGTGTGCCATGACTTATGAAGGTGCCATGAAATGGTGGTGTCAATCAATGCTCTTTTAATAAAATGTACATATTGACAAAACAAAGCATTGGCCCATCCAATGATCTTTCAATGAAGCATCAAATGTTAAGTCTGTCAGATTTTGATCTGAATGAATGAATGCAGGTTGACTTTGCTTATAAAACATCTGGAATACACTGATCTTTCCCTAAATCATTTAGTATCAACTTCAAAAATTTTCCTGTTCTGAAAAGTATTAATTTTCAGGAAGGAGACTTTTAAATACTCAATGACTGCAGAAGGCCATATGAACTTGAACTATAATACCTTTTTCACCACCTTTAGAGAATCAGGTTGTTGTCACAACAATAATGGCTGTGCTCTGTATTAATAATGGCCATACACTGTATTAATAATGGCTCACCAAATCACTTTGTTTGCCTTTTATCCATCCAGTCATTCAACAAGTGCCATGTGCTAGGCATTGTGCTAGGATCTGGGGACCTAAGAGTGAACAAGATAGACATGATTCTTACCTTGAGGTCTTCACATTGAGGGAGGAGAGACAGAGCAACAAACAGAATTGCAATAGAAAATGTGTTTCAATTTTGAGACCTTTGCCAGCTCATAAAACATTGGCTATCTCTGCCAGGTCACTTGACATTCCTATGACCTTTCCATCATTGGTTTAAGAGATCATCGTAACCCAGACAAGGGCCAGTTGTATTGCTCTGGTGGCGGGAATCAGAGTTTTATTGAGAGTCCACAGTGACCTCTCTGGACTTGGTTATTCCTGGTGTTTTTGTGGCAGGGCTAGGGGGCTGGCTAAGGGTAATAAGATTTATATTTGTAATCTCAGTGGTTTGTGGAGGAGAATGCAATGCCTCAGTAGTGGGAGGGGGCAGTCATCAACAACAGCCCCAATGGCAATGACTGTGATCAAATAAAGAAAGTGGCGAGTAATTGCTGCTGCTGGAAGGTGGAGCAAAAGCTCCTACTTGGGGAGTTTCTAGAACCACATTTTGTTTACACAACAAAATAAGATTGAACTGCATAGATATCCAAATGTTAGTAAGTAACGGAATTAAATTGTTTGATTTATACCTATTGGTCTTTGTCACGTATGCCTTACACTAATGTTTAGTTATTTATTGGGTATCTTTTGTGTGCAAAGAACCATGCTAGATACTGAGGGGGCTCTGTTTTGTTCTCAGTGGGTTTATAGCTCAGGAATGGCATCAACTAAGGACACAGGGTATGCAGGTTCAAGGTCACAGGGAGAAAGCCAACTGTGAATGGCAGGAGATCTTGGTTCATAATGGGAAAACAAGAGTATTATTGTATTGGGGTGTTTTAAAAGCTTATCCCAGTGGAGTGATTGGTAATGGAGAGCTCCCCCAGGTCTTGGCACAGGAAGAAGAATCCCTTGGTTGATAGTAGCAGGTGCTAGGCTTGAGAATAACTGTCAGAGATGACACTAAAAAGCAAATTTATTATAGATTTTTGAGATCTGGATTATCTACATTCAATATGTTAAAATTCAATTTAATAATTATTTAGAATCTACCAAGATTCTCTTCAGGACAATGATGCATCTCATTGTGTATTTTTCTACATGAATGAGACTAACTTTAAACTTACAGGCTTCCAGACAAACACATACAGAGAATTAAAGGACTGGGCCAATCTAATTTTGCCTTTTCCATGGTAATTTAAAATTTAGAGGTAAAAAATTGTCTTACTGTGGGATGAATAGAGGTTTTTACTGAAATTGTTTAGTCATGTGGGCTAATCATGGAATGTTAGAATTGGAAATGAGTGATGATCTCTCTCAGGGATTTTCAAATGTTGTTTAGCCAAAGAATCCTTTGTTTAAACAAAATTTTACACTGAAGTGTGGTGTGTCAGAAAGACAGAAGTGGAGTTGGAGATGGGGACTAATCCCTATTGACTTGGCCCATTTGAGTCTCCAAGGGGTTCCCCAGGACATAATCTGCAAACTGCTGCTCCAGGTCAGTTTCCACATTTGGCCAACGAGGGTGCCAAGCCCAGGAAGGGTAAGTATCTCTCTCCATAGTACTGCTTGTCAGAAGCAGAAGCAGGTCCAGGTTCAGCTATTTTGACTTATTTCATTGAGTTTTGCTCTGAAAACCTGACACAATTTGTTTGTCTTTTCATTTATGTTTCTAAATGCCTATGTCCTCTGAAACTGGGCCACTGTCTGATTAGTGATAGTAACTGAGTAAAAGAATGGACTGCTGTGTCCTGGCCTGAGAGGCAAATAGGTTAAATCCACTGTGTCTTTCTTAATCCTCTTATTGTATTTGACTATATTCATCTTTGCTCTTCAGATAGAAAAGAGAGCCTTCCATGAACCCCAGCTCCAGCCCCTCCCTTCAATGGGAAATGCAGCTCCATAGAAGATGGTAGATTTCCATGTGTGTCTTTGTTGGAGAGCTTCTCTGTGATTATCCAGAAGGTAGTGCAGGTTGGCTCTCCCCATGCTTTTTATGAGCACAGGCTGGGGAGGGATCCTTTGTAGACTCCCAAGTGTTGGCAGACTTTGGGTAGCAAGGCTCTACACAGTTCTGCGTTACCACTGTTTAAGTCATCTAGTTCCGTCATTTTTAATCGTTGTTATTAGGTGTGTTTGGCAGAGGAGCTAGCTGTCCACCAGCTCTTCATGCTGTCCCTTGTGTAGCATGGGTTTTTTTCTGGGAAGTAGATACTCAGTCAGAGATCACGTCTCCCCCCCACCACACACACAATTAGGTATAACCACGTAATCAAGTTCTTGCTCATGCAATGTGAGTAGAAGTGATGTGACCATTTCTAGGCCTGGCCTATCACAGTCTCCCAGGCAGCTATTCTCAGTGCTCTTTCCCTCTCTGTTGGCTAGATATGCAGAACTTAAGGCCCTAGACCAAGGTTTCTTAAGCTCAGCACTATTAGCATTTGGGGCTGGATGTTTCTTGTTGTGACACTCTATCCTGTGTATTGTAGGATGTTTAGCAGCATCCCTGACCTCTACTCACTTGATGTCAGTAGTACCTCCCCCCAGTTGTAGCAACAAAAAATATTTCCAGACCTTACCAAATGTCCCCTGGTTTGGGGTGAGAAGGTGGACAAAATGACCCCTGGTTGAGGACCCCTGCCTAGAGTATTGCAGAGCCATAAGGTGGAAGGAACGCGAGTCCCTGCATCACCATGAAATAGAAAGCCAACCAGGAATTACTGCACTGGATGATTAAGCTTTGGAAGATTTGAGGTTTGTTGGATACAGCACATGGTGGTACATAACCAAACACACTGCTTTGATCTGCTTTGCAAATTGGACTTCTGTGCGAGATTCCTTTTAAAGAAAGGGCTTCCTCAAAAAGAATGAAATGAATAAAACCTTTGGAAACTTTTGACCCCGTTCAGCCTCTTCCCTTTACAGATGAGGACCAGGTACAAAGAAGTGAGGTGACTTACCCAAAATCACACAGCTAGTGAGTTGCAGAGGCAAGCCCAGAGCTCAGGCCTCCAGAGGCTTTGTCCAGTGCCCTAACCTGAAGTCCCCCACCTCTAACCCTCTCCAGTCAACAACCATGGAGGTGATAAAATCAGCCACTTTGAAAAGTAGCACCATCTCAAAAACCTGGGTGCAGTTTAACTTGGCCAAAACTTGGGCTGATGTCAGCCTAGTCCTGTAGGTAGGACACGTGGAAAAAGTACCTTCAGTTCATCACCCCATCATGTTTCTTCTACCTGTTTGTTGTGTTACATCACCTGAGTCACTATTTGGGGGTAAGGCATTGCCTCACTCTTCAAAGACCCTGTTAAAATGCAAGCTATTCCTAGGAGGAATAATGCTATTAAATGTGCTACCCATCAGTATAGATCCCTTTATTGGAGTAGTCAGCTAGCCCAGGAGAACAAGGAGGCTCTTAAAATGAGGTCCCGAGCAGGTCAGTCCCCAGAGCCAGGCCAGCATGGAGTTCCAATCGGGATGAGGAGAGGACTGAGGAACCAGAAAACCAGGGAAGCTGATGGTATGTCAGGAGGCCTCACCACACGTGGTGTGTACACTGAATGAGGGAAAAATCCTAGCTGCTGGTGGGAAAGATGTTTCCAGCAGAACTTGAGGCCTGGCTCTCATTGGCTCAGGCCCCGGGCATGCTAAGCTTGCAGGCCACTCCTGGGAGGCATTGGCACCTCTTCACATGTTAGAGAGGTGTCCTTTGGAGAAAGCTGTAGAGCAAGTGCACTGACTAATGCTCCTTGCACACATTTTTACACCCTCCTTTCTCTATTCCATGTTCTCTTTATCCTCCCACCCCAGGCCAGTTCTGAACATGCGGGCCCTGGAACCACTCCTGGATGTACAAATTCCTCCCAGAAGATACCCATAATTTGGTCCCTTTTTAGCTGTTTCTTGCCAATTATGGAGAGAAGAATGGGCTTACCATCCCTGGGGTTATACAAACAATGATCATCTGTCCTAGGTGGCTGAGTTTCTATAAATTCTCACAAGTAGCGAAGCCAGGCTCTCACCCACCAAGGAAGGCTAAGTGTCTGCCTCACCACTGCCAAATACACTCCCATCAGTTGTTTTTCTCTTCTGCTAGCTATTCCTTGCAGCCAAAAGTTAAGTTGGGAAAAGGGGAACAATTATCCTCACCCTTTGAGAATTACAAATTCTATTTTAAACTAGGATCCTCACCAGTTTTAAACACGTCTCTCTCTCTTTTTTTTTTTTTTTTCTTTTTCCAATTTGGATAACAGTTCTCGGAATTAAACTTCAGGCCTCAGGATGTCTGAGCAGGAGTTAATTGTTGAATTGTCCCAAGCCAACAACATTGTAAAAAAATAACTTCATCTTCATTGCCATGGGAGAAAAAGTAAAGAAATGTGTAGACATTTGGAGTCCTGTGTGCTTTGTTAAACTAAACTATTAACGATCTTGGACAAAGCAATTTGGACAGTCTGCTGAACTGGGTTATTGTTAAGAGACTTCAATCTTTAGATATTCAGCTTTTCTATACTATGTTGCAACATTTGTTGCTTGACTTTTTGCATCATTTTGAATAGGAAAAAACTGCGGCACTAAACATTTCTTTAAAAGTCGTCTTGCTCCCTGCTACTCAAAGTGTGTCCATGGACTGACAGCAGCGTTGGCATCACCTAAGGGCTTGCTAGAAATGCAGAATTTTAGGCCTCACCTCGAACCTATTGAATTAGAATCTGCTGTTTAACAAAATCTCCAGGTGATTTGTGTACACATTAGAATGTGAGACACAGTTGTCTAGTCCTACTCCTCCATCTGACATTTGAGGGAGCCGAGGCCCAGGCAGGTTCTCAGAGGGAAGCTCTGGCTCAGGAGGAAGGGCTGCATCTTAAAGGCAAGCTGCCACAAACCTCACAGGATACAGGCTCGCGGGGTGGCTGAAAACTCTGCAACGTCTGCTTCTGACTGTAGTTAAACATGGCCATGAAGCAAGATAATGTTCTAGAGCTGCTTCCCTGGTGGGCACTTTTCTAAAAATAACTGTGAAAGACTTACCCCCGTGGGACAGACGTGGGCTGACAGGGTCGTTTCAGACCTGGCAGGTAAATAATGAGTCACCGTTTATTCAGACCCCTGGCTGTGAACAGTTTCTCAGTGGTGGGAAGAGCACAGTTGTCTACTTTACAAGGAAGCTGGAGGTCAGAACCCACAATATTTATGTTGGAGTTTTCACTGCTTATATGAGGAAACAAAGTTACTAATCCTCTATTATTGAGCAGGTCCCTGAAATCAGGTGTTCGTTTAGAACAATAAACATAACCTATTCCTCATATTTCAGGTTTGATGTGGTTACTACCTAATGCAGCCTAGTTCTTTTTTTTTTTTTTTTTTGTGGGGAAGACCAGCCCTGAGCTAACATCTGTTGCCAATCCTCCCCTTTTTGCTGAGGAAGACTGGCCCTGGGCTAACATCTGTGCCCATCTTCCTCTACTTTATATGGGGCGCCACCACGGCGTGGCTAACAGACAGTGCGTCTGCGGGCACCCGGGATCTGAACTCGCGAACCCCGGGCTGCCAAGCGCGGACTAAACCGCTGCGCCACCGGGCGGCCCCCCAGCCTAGTTCTTTGGGGCTATGTTAGATTTTATTTTCACTGGAAGTAGGACTATAAATTCAATAAAATTGGTCATTGTGTATGAATTCTAACATTTTACTGTCATATAAAAAAGAAATCACTTCTGACTGTCAAATCTTGCTGTGTGCTGGGAAGCAATGAAAACAACTCTTTTAGAAACCAAGATGGAGAGAAAAAAATGCCATCTATGTCTGATTGGAGAGAAAGAAGTTAAAATGTCCTGTCACATGTATAAGTCTAAACTCTGTGTCTTAGGTGGAAGGGTCAGGTAGTTAGAGGCGGGAAACAAGCAGTCCCCTGGGTTCATGGGCCTGCCTGCAGAGAGGGACAGAGGGATGGAGGGAGAGAAGGAGAGGAGTGTCCCCCCCCGACCCAGGAAGCAGAGAGAGGACGATTTGCATTCCTTTGTTATCGAGGATGGGGTGCATGTAGATGAGATATAACATGCCTGAAAATGCAGACCAGATCACAAAGTCTGGTATGTAGGAACCACTCAGTATATATTCTTTCCTCACTCCCTTCTCTCTTTCCTGTGGAGAGTCAGGCTGATGACACAGTCCTGGCAAATCCCAGAGGTAGATTTGCTTTGGTCAAGAGGACTTTATCTGTACTGGCAAGACATAAAGGAGAATGTTTCCATTGTTACTAATAAAAGAACAGCTCTATGAATCATGGCTGCTTCGTGAGAATAGTAGCAGCAGATGCAGAATCTCTCTGCCTCTGGGATCACAAGAAATTTGAATTTTCTGACAAGGACTCAGGTTTCTGTGGGTTCATCTTGAAATGATGGGAGCAGAGCCAACCATGATCCACAGTTGGCCATCTAGATCTAGAATATTCTAGATGAGGTCAGAGGGAGCACATGGCAATTCTGACCTAGTCCGCTGTGCTGAGACTCCTGGGGCAGAAGAGAAGGTGCTGGGGGCACAAGCAGAGCACCCTCAGGAGGTGTTTCTCAGGGTTCACAGGAAAGGTTATGATGAGCCCACAAAGCAAACAACCTTTTGGGGGAAAATAGATCTTTCTAATGCACCCCTGTTCTTCTTTAGAGGAAAATATGTAGGTATAAAAATGGGGAGGAGGACAGAGGGGTAATGATCTGCTTAGAGTTTCAAATACCCTTTGATACGAGTTTCATCTATCAGATTATTACCATTCTGATTTGCCAGGGAATTGGAGATGAATTTGAGAGTGGACACATGCATGGTAATAGACTCAGGTTAAGATAATCCAAATGACCGGTAGGTCTCCCTGAGCAGTAATCATCATTTCTTACATTGGTGTGGCTTTTCACATGGCAATTTTAGGAGGAACTTCCCTCTAAAGCTAGTGCTCCTCCCACTAGACCAGTGGCCTCTAAAATGGCCCACTACACTCTGGAGGGTGCACAAGATAATCTACTGCTTGCAAAAAGAAACTATTTAGGATTTTTTTCCCTAAAAATCAGAAAGAAATTAAGGTTTACTAATATTGAAAATATAGATTGAGCCTGGCACATTCTGTCAGTTTGTATGTCAGACAGCCCTGCATTACAATGCCCGAGTAAGGTCTCCTGAGGATCGAGGGACTTCCCACATCTCAGAGGGTCAGAGTGACCCCTGGCTTGCTTGCTCACTGTCTGCACATTGCCCCATGTTGCCCTTTACTCAGATCTAGTAAAGTGAATGTATAGATGTCATTGTTTTCTTCCTCTGACAGAGTGAACCAGCAGCTTAAATTGATTCTTGCAAAGAAACCGTGAATGGGGGTAATACTGATGAAGCAAGCACGGGTCAAACCCAAAACCCAGCAAAGTCAATGCTTCTGTTACTCCTAGGATGCGCTCACCGTCAGCCATAATCTGATACTGAAAACAACAGTCTCATCTGAGCTAAGTTACCAAAACATTTTTAAGAAGATGATTTGAAATATGAATTACCTTCACTATCCTTGAAGATGAATGTCACCCAAGTATCCATATAAGCTCAAGGACATTAGAAAGCCATCGTGATTAGCAATTCGTTTAAAAACTAAACATCCGGGACACGAAGACAAACCTCTACAGTCCCCCTCCCCTCAACCAGTGGTGGTTAAAGACATGCAGTTCTCAATAGTACTTTAAAATTTTGCCAAATTTGCTGATAAATGTTTAAAAGGCTTTTTTGAGATTTCATACTTATTAGCGAGAAAGTCACATATGACTGGGTAAATACTTGTTCTTCCTGATGCTGTTGAAAATGGTTGAAATAATACCTAGAAAATATATGGTGACAAACAAAAATGCCTTTTTTTGTCAGCTAATACTGTTGGAATAGAAATAGAAAACATTCCTGAATGTCTGAGGAAGCAAAGATAGAACAGATCATGCCGTGTAGGATGTTTCCCATGTAGTTGTATAAAAGCGTGTATGTTGTCAATACGTTTCAGCTTAGAGTATTTGCTAGATTCTGTTTCAATAACTCAGAAACTAGAAAACTACTTTAAATTTGCGTGTGTGTGTGTGTGTGTGTGTATGTGCGCACCACATATGGGAAAATGTGCTGTAAATGATATATCTTCAACGATTAAATAAATATTTTAGGGAAAACTTTGGTCAATATGACCCCTGAGACAGAGATGGAGCTAGGTGAAAGTCATTTCCTGAATCACACACAGGAAAGATTTTATAACAGAGCGGTAAATGCCAGAAGGGCACAGAATGTTGCAGGATGTCATCCATATGGGTTAACTTTATAAAAAGAAGACCTTTACAATATAGTGGGGTCTTTACAACATTGTATAATGAGAGAGTTAGTGACCATGAAAATCTTTCACATTGCATAGAATTTCCTTGTAAATTCCTTGTAAGTTATCTTCTGTCAAAATATTAGAGGAATTGTTCAACTTAAAATGAGTTATTAATTTTTCTTTCATAAAAATATGAGACCCAAATATACAGACCTTTTCTGTGATGATAATTATGCTACCCAGAAAATAGTTTTTGAAAAAAATTTAAACTGTCATGAAGAATGAAGGTGGGAATTAGACATTTCTAATTGACCCATGAAGAGTGTGACCAGGTGAACAGAGCGTTTCGCCTTTCCAAAGCCCATCACCTCAGGCTAGGCTAAGTGCCCTCCTAGTCTCTGCACTCTTATATTACTGTGTGTACACATCCATCCATCCATCCATCTACCCACCTATCTACCCACCTATCCATCTACCCATCCATGCATCCATCCATCCATCTATCCATGCATCCATCCATCTACCCATCCATGCATCCATCCATCCATCCACCTGTCACCCATCCATCCAACAAACACATGTTGATCACTTACTTGATGTCAACATTCTAGATGGTGGGTATACAAAAGAGACAGTGAAAAGCCATCAATAATCCTAGCTCTCATGAAACTTACATCCTAAGGAGGGGAAACTGATTATTTTAAAAAGGAATAAGATATACAGTAAGTTAGATGGTGATAAATGTTATGGGTAAAAATAAAGGAGAGAAGGAAATTAGATTGTGCCAGGGAATACATTGCAACTTTTAATTCAATAATCAGAGAAAGCATCATTGAGAATAGGATGCTTGAGTAAAGACCTGAAGGAGGTAAGAGGGTGAGTCCTGTAGATACCTGGGGAGTTTACTGAGCAGAGGGAACAATGAGAACAAAAGCCCTGAGGAGGGATTGTGCTTCCGGTTTTAGCTGGAGCTGGAGGAGTGAAGAGGAGAGGAACAGCTGAGGTCAGTGAGGTGAAGGGCGGGGCGGGGGCGGGAGCAGACTGTGCAGAGCCCTGGGGGCCTTGCAAAGATTCTGGCTTTTATTCCAAGTGAGATGGGCAGTCCCTGGAGGGTTCCGTGCAGAGGACGTGACTTGGTGCAACATGTTTTAACAGGACTGTTTTGGCTGTGTTATAGAGAACAGACTGAATGGATGTGTCTTAGTCCATTCAGGCTGCTGTAACAAAGTACCCTAGACTGGATGGCTTACAAACAACAGAAATCTATTTCTCACTGTTCTGGATTCTGAAAGTCTGAGATCAGGGGGCCAGCATGGTCAGATTCTGATGAGAGCCTTTTTCTAGTTTGCAGACTGCCAACTTCTTACTGTCCTCACCTGGTGGAGAGCAGAGAGGGGAGGCAGAAGGTCTCAGGACTCATATAAGGACACTCATCCCATCGTAGGGGCTCCACCCTCATGACCTCGTCTAACCTGAAGCACCTCCCAAAGCCCCCACCTCCTGACAACATCACATTAGGGGGCAAGGTTTCAACATTTGAATTTTTGGAGCAGGGAAGGACACAAACATTCAGTCCACAACATGGGGCAAATGCAGAAGTAGAGACCTATTAGGAGACTTTGTAGTAGTCAAGGATGAAATGGTGCAAGGTGAGAAATGGACCATGATGGCTTAGACCGGAGTGGAGGTGGTGAGAGGTGGTTGGATTCTCAACCACCATGTAATATTGAAATTATCTACTTATTTGTTTTTGTTTGTTTCTTCCATCTGCATAGTGCATTCCCAGCACCTATCACAATGCCTCACTCATAACAATCATGAAATGTCTCCTTTTTGGAAATGAACTATGCTCATTTTGAGGATTATATAGAGCTAATTGTTTCAAGTTGTGGATAAGGGGGGTTGAGGTAGAAAAGGTAATTTATTTAAGGATTAAAGGAAAAATAACTGGTTGATAGTGGGTTATTAGGAGAAAGAGGGTGATTGGGGGAGTATAC
Source organism: Tapirus indicus (assembly GCA_031878705.1). Classification (NCBI taxonomy): domain Eukaryota; kingdom Metazoa; phylum Chordata; class Mammalia; order Perissodactyla; family Tapiridae; genus Tapirus; species Tapirus indicus. The sequence goes on from CM062935.1 coordinate 36,153,487, forward strand.
CCTTGATCACTGAGGCTGATTTTAAGGAAATCCTTCCATTCCCAACACAACTCTGGGCGTTTGAATCAGATATAAAACAGTTTCAATCTGATGTAATACTTGGAACCACTGCATTGTACAATTCCAGGACACGTCTTTCCCACAGAATGCAGCATGGATCCTTGAGGTGATGCAATGCTGTGATGATTTGCGGATATGTATCTATCTGTGTCTTTGAGAAGTCTCCAGCCATTGGGGAGTGTCCCAAATTCACATAATCACAGAAACAAAGCAGAAGCCACGATCTTAAACACTATTTGTTCAGTTTTATCACCTATAAGATGGAGATAATACTTCTGACTCACAGCCTTCGTGTCAGGACTAAGTAAAAGAGTTAATATAAAAGACTTCCACACACTGCTGGACAAATAGTTATCACTCAATTCTTTGCCCTTTTCAGTTGGTCTTATTGTGGAGCTAAGTAAAATTCACAAAGAGAGTAGTAAATTTCATGAGCACATTGTCTGAAGAGGTGGTAGGAGCAGTGGTTCAGCCAAAAAAATAAATCCTAAGGATCTGTGTAAAGTAAGAGGATAGATCTATAGTGAGTTATTGTGGGAAGGCAGGGTCTGTGCATGTCTGTACTCCACTAAGGAGGTTTTTGTTTGTCATTTGGAAGCTGCTGTCAGCCTGTGAGAACAGCAATCATAATGTTTCGTTCAAGGACGCAGCTTTGGGCCCCATCAGGACCATGGTACCAAAGGCCAGGGGAAACTGGGCGGGCTCAATAGATAGGGAGGTTTACACTGATCAGTAGTAAATATTGCCAGTAATAATAACCTATTCCAGCTAGAGGTTGGGAATGGGCCAAGATGACAGTTAGAATAGAGCATCAGTTCTGTGCTCTACTTACAGGAGGTGTTTTTTTCTTCCCTTGTTCTTTGAGATCAGAACAAAGAAACAATTGACTGGATATAGAAGTTTCACGACAATTAAATGACATTTTGTGCAGGATAATTGTAGGGTTTACATTGTTTCCCTTTGACAGTTGATCAAAAGGAAATGAAAATTTGCAAGGCAAACTGCCCTCGTGTGGGTCAATAAGTAAGCTGCTACATTTAATTTTCTTCCCAGGACTTTGGAAGGCAAACTGAGGGATCTTTCCAGAATTTTCCTTCTCAGTTGATTCAGTTGGTGCTGCCCTATATAACTGCTTCAACGGTGCTGCCAGGGGTTGGTTATCATCTTCTACCATACTCAGAGAATTTTATGGCTTCTCTCTAGGGCTTCCATGCATTCTGATCTTAACTCCCAGTTAAAGAACAATACATTCTGAATATAGTCTTGAATTTTCTAGTATTTTGAGAATGCATTAGACCTGTAAACATCCATTGGCTCCTTCCTTCTTTCTAGAAATGATTTTTTTCCATGCTGTTGACCTTAAGAAGCCTGGAGACTGATAATCTTTACATTTTAGTTTGTAAATGAGGAGCTCTGTGAATTACAAATGAAGGCAAGGAAGACTACCCTCTACCCACTCTGGGTCCTTTCAGGCTGGGCTACAAACTAAATTGACATGAGACCAAACAGCAGGAGAAAATCAAACAAAGCTTTACAACATGTACAGATGGGAGAGACTCGGGGAAACTGAGTTTCTTGACAAAATGGTGGAGGTTCTCCTCTTAAATAGAGATGGAGACATATTAAAAGACATATTAAAAAGACAATGGAGGATGTTAGGGGTGGGTCAGTTATGGGAGATTACCAGGAAAGCACAGTAAGGTTATTATGCAGTCTTGCCTTCCTCACTGATAAGTTTCTAGAGATGAGGTCATCTCCCCTTCTTCCTGTACAGAGAGGGAGACACCTTTACAAACGGAGATTTCCCTTGTAAATGTAAATGTCTCTTACAGAGCATAACTTCTACTTTTACTTGGAATGGGTTTAGCATGGATCCTCCCAGTCTATCAATACCCGGAGTTAAATTCTCTTAGTCGGTTTGAGGGGGAGGTCAAAGTTTCTTTCAGAGTCTTTTGTTTTTGAAAATAATCAAGGTAAAGAGACATATTTTGAGGCTGCCAGTTCTGATCTCCCACACAAGGCAGGTCAAACTCAGGATGTCAGTTGGAGTGATATTCACCAGTGGGGAGACCTTATCCATAGAAACTTAGACTTGAAGGAAGAACACTGAAGGATCCTTCTTGTCTTACATGTGGGTACCTCTTAGAATTGAAGCCTTTTAAACGGAGGTTCCAGGACCTAGTTTTTCAGCCAGTTCTAAGATCTCTCTTTTTCTTCTCTTTTGATTAGATAGAAAATTTCATGGCCTTGTTAACAGCAGGAAAAAGAAATTTTCACATTCTACACGCTCACTATATTTTTAATTTCCTAAAACTAACTACTTGCCAAAACCATTCTGGCATTCTACAAGGAAATGCCATTTGTCATCAGAAAACTTTTGAACTCTGCATAAATGCAAAATATCAAAGGACATTTTTATATGCTTACAAGGCTTGTAAAACAATTAGACTGCATTTTATGTGCTTCGTTTGAGTTGAATATGATTCTAGTCATCAGAAGGGGATTTCTTATTCATTCTCTTGACTAATTATATCAGTAAAGGTTTAATTGGGAAAATAGAAGCCATGTTAGGTATGTCAGACAAAGAAGATTTAAAACAGGGGACTGATTCTAAAAGTAAGGCCTGAAGGAACAAAAAAGGGAAGATGGGAGAACTCAGTGATGAGCACGTAAAGCTGCTACAACTGGAAGAACAAAAGGGCAGAGGTGGTGCCCCAGAGCCGCCGCGTGCACTCATTGGAACTGTTGGAATCTGCATCTGCTTCTGAACCTCCTGATGCTACTGCTGGAATTGCAAAGGCTCCTGTAGCTCAAGGTTGCTGCTGCTGCTGCTGGAACAGCCAGCACCACTGGAGCCCAGAGCCGCCTGCTGCTGCCCCTGCCAGAACTGACTGCCTCTGCCCGACATGCAGCTGGAAGCAGAGAGAGGAACAACAATGGCGTCTGTCCTCCTCCCACCTTCCAGACACAAACTAGTGTCTCCCACTGCTTGGATCTAATTAGAAGTCAGTTGGCAGGATTCTGGAAAATGTAGCCTGTAGGGTCCAGCTCCCTGCAAAGCAGAGCTAAGCATAGAAGGGAAGGAATGGAATTGACAGCGAACAGGCAAATGAAGGCTCATGTCTCTCCTTCATGCAGAGACGAGATGTGTTCTAGATGAACCTAAGGGAGCAACACAATGTGTCACACTCCCCTTTCCAGCTTCATGAAGGAGTAAATGTTCATGTGGTTTTCTTTCCATTTTCCAAACCATTTTAAAATTTTAAGTAGCTTCCATTTATTTGATATTTAAGGATGGAATGTTATTGAAAAAATATCAAGCAATAAATTCTATATTTTATCTTTTGTAATTTGTTTTTTTAGAAAATTTTGGGGAAAGGCAACTGACATGAACTTATCCTTTTACAAAGATGCTAGGTGGGATACACAAATATTTCTCATCAAATACTTACAGCAACTTCATGGGGTAGGAATTACTTTTATCTCCCTAGAAAGTAATGTCTCAGAAAAGGCTTCACAGCTCTTAATTTCCAGAGCTGGGGCAAGAGCTCTGCCTAACACTTTCCAGCCAGTACGTGGTACCTTCGTATCCTGGAAAAAATTGCAATTTTTTTCCTTGCAACTCAAGAGATAGCACGATGTGGGAAGAATAGGATGCCAAAGTATTTTTTTCCACTGTAATGCTACTATGAGCTCAAAGAAACAGTGTACACTGTACACTCCAGTGCATAGAACTTGAACTTCCAGAGCTCTTTGCTTGAACATCCTTATAGCACAAGTTTTCATATGTCTTTTACAGTATGCCTTTATTTCTCTGTCATTTCTTCCCAGTAGATTGAAAGGACCTTGAGGACTGAAATGGTGGTCGTGTTAATCTCTGGACCCCGCACAGGGCCTGGCTGAGGGCTAGCACTTAGGACGGGCTCAAGAAATGTGTGGATATTGAATTGCCGAAGGAGGGCCCTGCCTCCTTCATGGGCCATGCAGGACCAGGGCACAGGAATCATGATCTTCAGAGACAACTTGGTTCAAATCCTGTCTTCACTACTTACTAGCTGTGTGACCTTGGGAAGGTTATTAATTTTTCTGTAATCTCTTCCATAAAATGGAGATAACACCTACCCCTCAAAGGTCATCATAAGAATACATCGGTTAATGTATTTAAAGTTCTTGGCACTGAGCTAGCATGTACTAAGTGCTTAATTAATACCAGTTTATATCATTTTTTATTGAAGTTAACAAACATAAAAATCAATTTGATTAGGGCTCAATAAAAAATGCATTAAGTGATTAAAAAAGAGATTTGTAAATGAGAAATCACCTATATATAAATAAGATTTACCTCTTTTATATGTTGAGTATCTGGAAGCTTTCTGGGGAAAAAAGCAACTGTTTGAATTTGAAATGATCTGAGTTTTCAGGTGCAAATGTAGGTGTCTTCATCTGTTTGGGCTGCTGTAACAGAACACCATGTGGGTGCCTGATGAACAACAGAAATCCATTTCTCACAGTCTGGAGCCTGGGAAGTGCAGGATCAATGTGCCACACATTTGCAGTGTCTGGTGAGGGCCCGCTTCCTGGTTCATAGATGGCCGTCTTGCTCCGTCTTCACATGGCGGAAGGGGAAGGGAGCTCTCTGGGGCCTCTTTCCTTCCGGGCTCTAATCCCATCCATGAAGCCTCTGCCCTCATGACCTAATCACCTCCCAAAGGCCCCACCTCCTAATACCATCACATTAGGGGGTTAGAAGGTCAACACATGAATCTGAGGAGACACATTCAGTCTATAGTAGCAGATAAATCAAACCATATGTGTGTGTATGTGTGTGTGCATGTACCTGCACGCATGGTGTTCACTTCCTCTGTAAAACCATGCTTTGGAATTTCACAGGCAGATTTACTCACCAAAGGTTTTCTATACACTTGATGATTAAAATGTCCCCATTTGGTCTTGCTCCCCTGCTGCTTTCCCAGTTGCTGGCTATTTGCTATTTCCTGCTATGAGAGCACTACAAGACGGTTGCCAATGTAGATAACTCAAATATTGGCTGCATATTTTCAAGTGTATTGTTTTGGAGAAGTTGAGGGGCAAGGGTCAAAGGTCAACATATCCTGATATTTGTAGCTTTGGTTTAACCTGGAAAAGCTAATTTGAAATTAGCCTTTTCATGCTTCGTGACATAGCCATAATGCCTTGAGCCTATCCCATTCTTCACAGACATTCCCTTTTTACCAGGGCACATGTTACTTTGGTAAAAGCTATAGAAACTGGATATCAATTTGCAGAAAATTCTGAACTGATAACAGCTGGTTTTCTTTTATTTTTCACATTCCTAAATGCTAATCCAAGTTGAAGAAACCACACTTAAGTCAGCTCTCTAAATTCGGATCATACGTCCATCTGTTTTTTGGAAGTCTTCACCCTGAAAAGTAATTTTTCATTCATTCATTCACCTATTTATTCATTCATTCATTGTACAAATACATTTTGAGCACCTACCATGTGCCAGGTACTGCTCACTGCTGGGAATACAGAGTGAGCAAAATAGGCGAAGTCCCTGGTTTAAAAATGTTGAAGTTAAGTAATCCTGAACTTACTTTCTTTCTTTTTTTTTTTTTTTTTGGTGAGGAAGATTAGCCCTGAGGTAATGTCCGTTGCCAATCCTCCTCTTTTTGCTGAGGAAGACTGGCCCTGGACTAACATCCGTGCCCATCTTCCTCTACTTTATATGTGGGACGCCTGCCACAGCATGGCTTGATAAGTGGTGTGTAGATCTGCGCTCAGGATCTGAACCTGTGAACCCTGGCCGCTGAAGCAGAGCACAGGAACTTAACCACTATGCCACTGGGCCAGCCCCCTGAACTTCTTAACACTTCAAAAGCACCTTAAATTTTGATTCCATCTTTTCATTAAAGCAAGATTACAGTTACCTGTGTACAGAATTACTGGAGGTCAGCGGGTCGTGAGTAGAGCAGCCAACTTGGTTTCATACTTGAGATCCCTCTTAATAATAAAAAATAAATCAAAATATTTACCCACGTAGTTATAAATGCAAACGTGCTATATCAGTTAGAATGCTTGTGATTGCTAGTAACAGGTAAGCTAAGTCAAAATGGTCTAGACAATAAAGGGAGTTTAACAAAACAAGAAATTCAGAGGTGGGGTGGCATTCAGCATTGTTGCATCCACAGGCTTACGAGAGGATCGGGCCTCAGTCCCGTTTTTCTGAAATTCTCGTGGAACATCAGCTGCATCATCCAGCTCCTTCCCTCACTGCAAGGTGCTTACAGTTGGGATGTGGGTTCTCTCTTTTTCTCTCCACTCGGTGAAAAGGATGCTGCCGCTCTTTATCTCGCCAGGCATGACTTATGGGAAGCATCAGAACAGGGTAAATGCAAATGAGATCATTCCTTCAAGATGCAAAATCCTTTAAAGAGTATATACAGATGTACATGTGTGACAATAAGTGTCAAAAATGGCCTGGCACTGTCACAAACTCTTCTGGCAAAACCCATGGGGTGGGAAGGAATTTAGGTGGAGACCAGCACAGAGCTGATATCATCATCATCATCTCAGCAGGTAAATTGGGAATTGGGGAGAGAAAGGTATTAGTTTAGCAATTGTGCAAAGCCATATCTGGTGAGGGATAGAAATACAGGTTTCAATGAATAAAGAAACAGAAGTCCTAAATACAATTTACAGACAAGGAAATACAAATGATGAACAAATATATGAAAAAATACTAAACCTCTTCAGTAGTTCAAAAAATAAAATCCAAGTAGTGACAGGTTATTCCTTGACACTTATTAAACTAAGAACAATAAATACATAATACATAAGTGTGGTTATTACTATTATAAATGTATATATATGTACATATATATCTGATGAGTGCTGACAAGCCTGTAGGGAAATAGTTTATTCAATTGTTGCTGGTGGCAATAAAAACAGTTATAGTTCATTTGAAAGTCTAAAGAGAAATAGTATCAACAGGCACAACAATTTTCATACCTTGTAATCATTCTCATTGGAATTTTTCCCAAGGAAACAAATCAAAGAAAAAAAAGTAAATGTATAAAGATGTTTACGTGTTGCTATTTATAAATAAAGGGGAAGATCTAGAAGCAGCTGAACTCTGCAGCCATCAGAAAATGGTTAAATATACCATGGCATATCAGTTCATTGGAATTTATGTAGCAACTGAAAAGGATAAATATGGAAGCTTTGAAGGCTTGTAGAAGGTATTCATTAGCCCACACTGAGTGAAAAAAAGGGAAAACCTTTGTCTTCTAAAATCTTTGGCTTCTGGATTTGAGCACCAGCCCTTGCACCAACTATTTAACTCCACAGATTAAGTCAGCATCTCAGACAAGTGAGGGGGGCTCTCCTACGACTGTTTTCCCATGTCTGTAGTAATGGTACTTACCTCACGGGCTGTTGTGAAGATCCAGTGAGCACTCAGCACAGTGCCAAGTGCAAAACAAGCAAAAAAAAAACCATACTTAAATATTATTATTGTAACTGTGTTTATTTTTTCTTTGTCAAATTAAAGATTAGAAGACAGCATGAGAATAAAACAGGGGAAAAGTCTTGTGCGGGATCATGGAATGGGTGAATATTTTATTTTTGAGCATTTCACTTTATGTTTTATATGTTGACATTTTACAGACTATATTTCTAAGTCCAGACGCTTCCCAGGGCAAAGTCCTCATATCAAGTCCCCTCCTCATTCTAGCAGCTGGAAAGCCCGATTTTGCAACCCTGCCACAGTGCTTAGAATGCAAACGTTGAGCCAGGGAGTCCACCGTGCAGATTTTAAATGGACCAATTGTAGCTTTATCCTTTCCGCAGCTGTTTTCGGAGAAGCTGCTGTTCTTAGATGCCTGATTATCCCACACCTGTGAGGATAGATTATTGCTCCCTGAGAACCAAATCATGTTTGCAGTTTCTGGTGTCAGAGGGTCTTTAAAAAAAACGGATGGCTTAGCATTTCCTCAGAATGCTGCATTCACGGGAGGGTCTTCCACCCGACCTGTCCAGGACAATGCGTCTCTCAGGCTGCCGGCGTGGTGAATGGGACGCTCTGAACCTTCTCTCTTTAGGGTTATTATTCTGAAATCCTCATTGTCGCTAATGCCCTCTTGGCAGCTGGACAGTAAAATGCATCTTTCTATCAATTCAGTCTCTTTACTTTTTTTTTTTGGTAGCTGATTGGCTAGAGAAGCAAAAGCCAGCATAGCTACATTTCGTTTCTGTGCACCTGCATTATTTATGCTGTCAAAAACTCAAGGCAAGAGGCTGAAGCCACTATTATTATTAGGCTTGGGAACCGCAAAAACAGGCCAAAGAGGCTTTCTTTTAATGTGGGTGGCAGGAAAATAAAATGACAATCCGGAAAGAGCAAATTCTAAGGCATGAACTCTTAAAATGATCTGCCAATTAACTGTGAAGAGGATGGCATCTTAATCAAGCCCTTTATCTGCTCCCCAGGCTTCCCAGGGCTTGTCCGCTTGCCGCACCAACTAGGAGCGAAAAGTTGATTCCGTTAGCCTTGCAGAGTGCCTTCCAAGGAGGAAGAACAGGGGTTTCTGTTCTGGCACAAGAATCCTTACTAGAAGTGCTCAGTATGGGTTTCACCAAGGAATTGGAGCTGCCAGCAGTGCAGAAAGAGGCAGGGACATCCTAAATGGCTTCTGGGGTTGAGTGATGAAAACACCATCTTCTGATTTTGAAAGAAATAGACACTTTCTGGAGACAAATCCATGAAGAGATGAGGAAATGTGCAGATATAATTTTTCAGATGCTTTTCTGAATGTAATCACTATATTATTTTCAAGTCTACAGTTTTATGCAGTAAAAATGGGCAAGCAGCTGACATATGGGGAAAGGTGTGGGGTCCTTTGTGTAATAAACATTTTTGCCATGAACCCTAATCCTGAGAATTTTCTATGGCTCAATCTGGACAATCCTATAATTAAAGGCATCCTAAAGATGTCTAGTGTCTGGGGAGAATGGATTTGCTGAGGATGCTCATGGGATGCTGTACATCATGCAAAGCGTGTACCGTGCACCTGAGGGACATTGCTCAGTGGTCTTTGTGCCAATAGAAGACAGGTTTGCTCTATAATCAGCATGTGTTACCTTTAGAATCATAAAAGAAATTTTAAAAGAACATTAATTAAATATTTTTAATTTGTCTCTGTATTAGAGCTCAGATGACCTAGGGTCCAATCTGCCACCTACTAGCCAAGTGTCCTTGAGCAAGTGGCTCAGTTACCTTGTTACATTGGTTTCCAAAGCCCTCCATAAAGTGCCCCCCACAATCAGCTCACTCATCATGTGCCACTCACTCTTCTTAGCATTCTGCCATCCTGGCCTCTTTTTCAATTCCTCTAACATGTCATGCTGCCTCTCATCTCTGAAGTTTTAAACCCACTGTTTTCTCTGCTCAATATATCTCCCAACTCCTCAACTGGCTCACTTTTCCTCTTTTCACTCGAAGGTCTTGTCCTCAGGGAGCTTTTCTATGAAACCCCAGACTATGTTAGGTCCTGAGCTAACACCAGGTAGCTCTCCCCTACCACTCATTATTTATTAAGTGTTGTACGTCTTCAGTAACTGTAAACTCCATGAGGCCAAGGCCTGTGTCTTTCTTATTCACTGCTACATCCGCCAACCTAGCATACTGCCTGACGCACAGGAAGCACTCACTGAAGATTTTTAAATGAATGAATGAATGAATGAATGAATGAACTGAGCTAGATAATCTCCAAGTTCTTTTTTAGTTTTGAGGAATCAACAACACTAATTCAGTGAAGGACAAAGATATGCTGATTGTGTTTGTATTGGAGCTCACTTGCTTTCAGATGATGGCTAGGCAGAAAGAGAAGTTATTGATGCGATGGGTGTGGATGTGGCTTTAGAACCTAAGGAATAACTATAGGAACTGGGGAGGCGCTGGGGAGCTCAGAGGCTGTAACTGGGGACTCAAGCTGTAGGACTCTGACTGTAAGCCCCTCATTCTTTTTTAGAAGGTTCCACTGTTACTCATTCCCAAGTGGACAGCTTCAATGTGTCAGAAATCTTCCTTTCATCTTGACTTCGTGATTCTCTTCCTTTGTGAGGTACTCTCCCTCCATTGCTTCTCCGCTCCCATTCCTGTTTCAACTCTCTTTACTGGCAGTTGAGTATGTCATGGTGAAATTCCTTATGAAAATTTCTTGGAGAAAAGGCCAGTGTCAAGTCTTATTGCTCTGGAAACTTCTCCGAGTCCCTCCCGGCCCTGGCACAAGTGCATCCAGGCACCATGGGCTCACTTCTTTTTGGTGAGGTTGCTGATCTCATGACTGAGCTCTGAGGACACTGACAACTTTACCTTATGAGAAACTCAATAATTGAACATCTCATTCTTTTTTAGGTTTCTTTTTAATTTAATTATTTTATTGAGGTCATATTGGCTTATAACATTGTGTAATTTCAGGTGTACATTATTATATATCAGTTTCTGTATAGACTGCATTGTGCTCACCACCAATAATCTAGTTTTTATCCATCACCATATATATGTGTCCCTTTCGCCCACGCCCCCACCCCCTTCCCCTCTGGTAACCACTAATCTGTTCTCCTTGTCCACATGAACATCTCATTTTACATGTAAAAGAAAAATCAAGGCCCTGAAAGCTCTGGTGATGAGCTTGGCTCTCAGGCTGTTTTGGTGATGGTGCTGAGGGGCTGTTATTTCTGTGTCTCCTGACTCTCTACCCAGTGCCCTTTCAATGGTCACCCCGCCTCTTCAGAGAGAATTTACATTGTGATTCTTTGGTTGATACCAATATAAAAAATGTGGCTTTCCACAGATAAGATTACAGGGAATTAAAATATCCTCAAGGCAAGTTTGACAGGACAGACCTCCAGGGTAGCTTTGGATATGGGTCACTCCATTCCAGCCAGTCTGGGACACACCCTTTCCTCCAATGCTGGGTCAGATCTTAACTGTAGATGGCAAGAGAGCCAAGGGGTCCCTTAGTTTCTTTTCTTGCTTGCCATTTAGTGCATTCTCTGACCTGAGCCACAGTCAAGCCAGTTCTTGAAAATATTGTTATTATAATTGAAGTCCTTTTGTAGATAGAAATTCTAGAATCAGAGGACTTGACGGAACTGCCAAAGGTCAACTAAAGCAACCCTTTGCCTTGTGGAAACCTACTGTGAAGACACTACAGCAGGTTTTCCAGTAGTGGCTTTGCTCCCTGCTGGGAGGGACAGCTCCCTGCCTGAGGCTCCGTGGCACTTTGCTGGGCTTCTCTTGGGATATTTGCTTTCTCCGCTTCTCTGCCCTGCTAGCTCCTTGGGGCTGGGTTCATCTTCATTTCCTCTGTAAAGTTCTGCTTAGAAGATGTGCACAGCACACGTTTATTGCCTGTATTAGTTTCCCATTGCTTCTGTAACAAATTATTCCAACCTTAGTGGTTTAAAACAACACACATTTATTATGTAACAGTTCTGGAGGTCAGAAATCTGAAATGGGTCTCACTGGGCTACACTTAAGGTATAGGCAGGCCTGTGTTCCCTTCTGTAGACTCCAGGAGAGGATCCACTACTCTCTCAGTCCATTCAGGCTGCCAGAACACAAATACCATAAACCGTGGCTTATAAACAAGAGAAATTTATTCCTCACAGTTCTGGACACTGGAAGTCCAAGATCAGGGTGCCAGCACAGGCAGGTGAGGACCCTCTTCCAGGTCACAGACTTCTCATTGGATCTTCAAATGGTGGAAGGGGTGAGCAAGCTCTCTGGAGCCTCTTTTATAAGGGCACTAATCCGATTCATGAGGGCTCCACCCTCGTGGCCTAAGCACCTCCCAAAGGCCCCACCTCCTGGTATACCATCACACTGGGGTTAGGTTCCAGACAGATGGATTTTAGGGGACACAACATTCAGACCATAGCAATTTCCTTTCCTTTTCCAGCTTCTAGAGGCTGCCTGAATCCTTGACTCATGGTCCCTTTCTCCATCTTCAAAGTCAGCAACATTGGACCAAGACCTTTTAATGCTGCCATGTTTATCTCTCCCTCTTCCACTTTTAAAATCCTCATGATTACATTGGGCTCACCAGATAATCCAGAATAATCTCTCTATTTTAAGGTCAGCTGATTGGCAACCTTAGTTCACCTTTGACATGTAAGATAACAAATTCATAGATTCCTGGGATTAGAACAGGGATGTCTTAGGAGGTGGGGGAGGAGAGGAAGGAGAACATTAAACTGCCTATCACATTGCCCAAACACAATAATTGAAATCAGTAGTCTATTAGAATAGTCAGGAAGATGGCTGCCTCTTTTAGTCAAATGTCTTTCTGAAAAGTTGTAATAAATCATTTTTTCTGTCATTGAATTGCATTTTATATTCACCAGAGGAGGTAGTTATGTTTTAAATGTCCTAATTAATTATTTTTCTACATTAGAATTTATATACATTTGATTTTATTAAAGCAAGATTCACATCTTTTACAGAGTTAGAACATTTGTTTTATATAAATCTGTGTAAGGGTCATTATGGAAAAGATTTGCATTAAAAAATAACTAGGCATTTGCAGTTCTTGGAGTATGTGGTGTGTGCTTTTTTAAGGATAGCTTTTTTAGAAGAGAAGCTAATATCAACAAACTAATAAACTATTTTTCCTTCTTTTATTTTCCCTCTTTTATAATGAATAAATAATTCAATAGGCTAATTATGATTCTATGCTGTGGTTTGAACTGTCATTAAATGCTATTAAATGGAAATATAGGCTATGAAAATATAAATGTAAATTCATAGTTCTCCTGATATTAAGACCTATTATAACTTACTTACTAAGGAATTCAGTGAGAACAGGAAATCACACTTCAAGTAAATTCATTTTTTAGAAAGCATAAACTTAGGGTAAACTGGGCCCTAATTAGCACACTTCTTAATTATTCTTCCTAATTGTGAAGCTTAGCTCTGTCTCTTTAACTGTAACAGATGCCCTACTAAATTTGAGCATCACTCTTTATAACCAACCTGCAGGAAGTTCTTAGTATTTCCATTTCACAGATAATAAAATCAACGCTCAGAGAAGTTAAGTAAATTGTCCAAAGTCACAGAGATGAGCCCATGTTTAAATCTGAGTGGACCCGACTCCAAAGTTCACACCCTCTCCATTATAACACAGCAAGAATCCTTGATGCCAATGTTTTGCACGAAAGCTCAACAAAATGTATAACTTTGGCCTGGAGATGAATTTCGGGATTGATTCTCTGTACTTGTTTGGAGGAGTTGCACTTTCAACACCAGCAGCACCACAAGGAAAACGTCTAGATTCTTCATGCTTCTCAGGCCTATTTCTGTATCTCGTTGAAGTGGGAAGGAATAGAATCCTTGATAATTTTCAAAAGTCTGGTTTATAAATGTGCAACAGAGTCAGTCTGACAGCAAAGAGAAAGTTACGATTCTAAAACAATATTTTAAAAAAGAAGCGAAAACAAAGATCCTATTACAATATTTGCTCTAACTGTACTGGATGTTGCTGATGGAAAAGTCACATTTTGCTGCTTTCCTTTTATATGAGAAATTAAATAGAAATAGGTGATTTGTGGACCATTTTCCTACAAAGCAAAATCCTTAGTTTCATGTGCGAAATTCTCTCTCTTTGGGAAAAGAATTTATTCCTCTCATTCAATCTATGAAAAGGCAAGCAGGGCGAAAGGAGCGGCCATTTTTATTCCTTGAGTGATTTTATTGTCTCTTTTCTTTTTTTTTCTTTACCTTCAACCCATGTGACTCCTCAGTGCCCAGAAAGACTTTAAAGAGTCTGTGCATGAATCCATATTACCAAATATTAATTCAAGGTTACTAATTTAATTACTTGGAGAAATAAAGAGCTGTTTCCTATTATTCTGCAATGCTTTTAAATGCAGTGCATTCTGTTTTATTCTATAAGGATTCCTGGAAATTTCATGAAATTCCATAAGCTTATTTAACATGTGACATTTCACTTACACAAAGTTCCTGATTCTTTTAATGGTGAAAACTCTACCAGTTGGAAATAGATTCGACATATTTTCATTGTGCCTTAAATAAGACAAAACTTTGTCTCTCTCTCATGTAAAAAGTTCAGAGGGAAGTAACGTAGGACTGGAATTGGAGCTTTTCTCCATGAAGTCTTCAGGAACCAGGCTTCTTCCAACTCACAGCTCCAGCATCCATCTCTGGGGTGTATAGCTCACTTCCTCATGGCCCACAGTGGTGGCTGTCACCTCCATGCTCCCAAGCAGTAGGATGGTAAAAGGGAATCAAGAAGAAAAGGGAAAAGGGCTCAGACAAGTTTGTTTGCTCATTTGTTTTTAAGGAAGGTTCTGGAAGCTACACATAACATATTTATTTACATCCAATTGGCCTGTCCTTAGTCACAAAGCCACAGAGCTACAAGAGAGGCTGGAAAATTTCTTTCTTCTGGGCAGCTATTTCCCAGCTAAAGATTCTATTTCTACGGAAAAAGGAGAAAATGGGTATTGGGGGACAATTAGCAGCTACTGCCATAGACATAATAGCTGCTCCTTTAGATCCCTGAAGGGCCATCATGTGAAAAAGTATGCAATTTACTTTTTGTAGTATCAAAGAGCAAAATATGAGCCTGATATTAAAGTGATAGGGAGGGGACATTTGGCTCATCATAAGGAAGAACTTTCTAACACTTGGACCATTCCCACAATGGATGACCTGACATTTTGTAGTGGAGAGCTCACCATTACCGGAAGGTATTCAAGCAGCAGATGTTTACTACATCTCAGGAGTAGTATAGAGGGGATTCCTCCACTGGAAGGGAGATAGGACTGGGTGACCACTAAAATATCTTCTATCCTAAGAGCCTGTGAAATCTATTATTTCTGAACATCTGTAGGATCTGTAATGATATCCCTCTTTTTATTACGGATATTGGTGATTTGAGACTTCTCTTTTTCTTTCCTTGCTCATTTTTCTAGGGGTTTATTAACTCTATTAATTTGTTTAAAGAACCAACTTCTGGCTTTCTCATTTTCTCTGTTGTACATTATTTTCAGTTTAATTAATTTCTGCTCTCTATATGATGTTCTTCCTTTTACTTTGCTCTTCTTTGCCCAACCACTTGAGGTAGAAGCTTAGATTATTGATTTTCAGCCTTTTAAAAAATTAAAAGTTTTTATTGATTCAGGTCAAATGAAATGGAATCATGAAAGTGCTTTGTAAACCATAAAGCTCAATACAGGGGTGCTATTCTTACCACTGTGCCCAGCCACCCTGGGATGACTACTGTTGGCAAGGCTGTCTGTCTCTTTCCCTGACCTCTGTTATGCTGTCTGCCACATTTGGTGTCACACCCAGCTGTTAGGCTCCTCTAATTTTTAGCTGATTGCTCTAATATTTCTTACAATGCTCTGTGGTATAAATTGCTCCGTAGACTGATCCAATTAAATTCATCAGGGGCAGTTTTTTTTTTTTTTTTTTTTGGTCAGGAAGACCAGCCCTGAGCTAACATCTGTTGCCAAGCCACCTCTTTTTTGCTGAGGAAGACTGGCCTTGGGCTAACATCTGTGCCCACCTTCCTCTATTTTATGTGGGACGCCGCCACCGCATGGCTGACAAGCAGCTCGTCGGCGGGCGACAGGGATCTGAACCCCGGGCTGCCAGAGCACAGACTAAACCGCTGCACCTCCGGGCAGGCCCCCATCAGGGGCAGTTTTTGAGGCCAGTCTTTGAGGTTTGTTCTGACCCCCGAAGTGTTCTTTTTAGCTGTCTCTTTCCCTGGTTCTCTCTAGTGAACTAGCTGGTCTACAGGGTAGCTTTGGTTCTTGTATCAGCCTCCTCTCAATTGTTTACCACCAAAATCTTCATCATTTTCAAGAGCACCCTTAAACTTGGACTTCCCCATACTCTATTTTAGAAAGATCTTCAGAGCTCTCTCTTCTTATGGACTGCCTGTCCCTCTAGGAAAAAGCTCTGAGTAACTACTGTGGGCCCTGGACAGCCTTTGGTCCCCTCATTGCCTCTGGCATAGAACCTTTACCCTACAAGTGAGCTAGGTCCAGAGCAATAAGAGCCCCAGGATTTTTGACCTGTTGTGCATGGAATAGAGCTTCTGCCTTATGAGTGGGGGCCTGGTGAAAGAAGGGAGCCCCCAAACCCTTGGCTGCACTTAACAGGAGTTTAACACCAGAGCTGAAGAAATGCTGATGGTCTGTCTTTCCCAGTGAGATTCCTTAATTGAGAGCTGAGGGGAGAAGGAGCCCAATCTTATCGGTCACATCTTCCCAGAATGGAACTTCCATGAAACTGAGCTAAGAGGTTGGGGAAGAAGAGAGCCATGACTCAAGTGCCACAGATTCTCAATGTTCTAATCAAATTTTAGTATATTTTCTTGAATAAATGTTTCTTCGTTGGTTGTATGCCCTAAGGACCATTTTTAGAGACTTTATATGGCATTTTTAAATATTTTTCACCAGTTATGCTTGTTTCACTGGGGAACAGGTCCATGGAGCTCCTCAAAGTGCCATGCTAAAAGTGGAACCTCAGTGTTTTGTGGGGATTTTTTTAACATATATATGCATTTCCATTAAATAGTGCTTGAGATGCAAATAAGTTTTGATACGTTACATTTTTGTTGTTCAGTTCAAAATACTTCTAAAGTGCAATGTAAATCTTTTTAATCTATGGATTATTTAGAAATGTATTGCTTAGTTTCCATTTAGGGATTTTCTATTTGTCTTTTTAATATTGATTCCTAGTTTTGTTTTGCTGTGTACAGAGTATACATTGTGATTTTGATTATTTATTATGTATCGAGACATTTCTGTGGCCCAGCATGTAGTCAATTTTGTTAAATACATTTGAGAAAAAAAACGTGTGTTTTGCAATTGTTGAGATCATCATTCTTCCTATGGTAATTAAGTCGGGTTGGTTAATTTTGTCATTGAAATATTCTATATCTCTATTTTTTTCTATTTGTTCTGTAAGTTACTGAGAAAGATATGTTAAATCAATACTATGATTGTGAATTTTTCTGTTTATCTTGATGCTATTTTATTAGGTATACACATATTTAGAAAAGTGAATTAAGAAGTGCTCCTCTATATCCCTAGTAGTATTTCTTGCTTATATTACTATCAAATACTATTTCTTTTACTGCTATCCCAACTTCCACCTGGCAATTTGTATGTGGCTTTCTATCTTTTCACTTTTAGCCTTTCTGTGCCCTTATTTTGAAATTGCATCTCTTGTATGCCATAACGAGTTAGAATTTGCCTATTAATATAGTTTGATGTTTATTGTCTTTTAATTGGAATATTTAATCAATTTATATATTATGGTAATTATCGACATGTCTGAGATTAAATCTTTAATCTTACTATTTTTTCTTATTTATCCCATCTTTTTTTTCCCCCTTTTTCCTCCTTTCTTGCTTCCTTTGGGAATCAAGTAATTCTAAAAATTATTTTCTGGCTCTATTAGTTTATTAGCTATACATTCTTTTGTTACTCTTTTTGTGGATACTACAAGGATTACATTTTGTATCCTTGCCTTATTAGAGACTATTATTAATTCGTACTTTAATGCAAGAATCTTAGAACACTTTAATTCTATCCATCGTCTCTTAACTTTTGTGCTAATGTTGCCCTATATTTTGAAACTACATATATTTAAAATCCCACAAGACATTATCATTTATAAAATTTGCATTCATTTAGATTTATGTATATATTTGCCCTTTCTGTATCTCTGTGTTTCCATCTAAGATCATTTTTCTTCTGCCTAAACAACTCTTTAGAAATTTAATATAATTCTTTTGGAACAAATTCTCTATTTTTTGACTGAAAATTTCTTATGTCACCTTCATTTTTAAAATTTTTAATTAAACTTTTGTTTTGAGATAAGTGTAGATACGCACGCAGTTGCAGGAAATAATACCCATGTATTATTATGTATTATGTATTATTATGTAAGAACCCATGTACCCTTAACATACTTTCCCCTAAAGGTAACATTTTGCAAAACTGTAGCAAAATATCAACCAGGATATTGACATTGATGTGGTCAAGACACAGAAAGTTTCCATCACCACAAGGATCCCTCATGTTGCCCTTTCACAGCCACAGACACTTCCCTCCCACCCCACACCCTTCCTAATCCCTGGCAACCACTGACCTGTTTTTTGTTTCTATAATTTTGTCATATCAAGAATGTTATATAAATGGAATTGTACAGTATGTGACCTTTTGAGATTATTTTTTTCACTCGGCAAAAGTCTCTGGACATTCACACAGGTTTCTGAGTGCATCAATAGTTTGTTCCATTTTAGTAGTGAGTTGTATGGATGTACTAAATTTGTTTACTCATTTACCCATTGAAAGCATCTGAGTTGTTTCCAATTATCGGCCATCACAAAGAGAGCTGCTATAAGCATTTGCATACAAGTTTTTGTGTTAGCATAAGTCTTCATTTCTCTAGAATACCCAGGAGGGCAGTTGCTGAGTCATAAGGTAGTCACATGTTTAATTTTTTAAAAATTGCTAAACTGTTTTTCATCATGGCTGTACCATTTACATTCTGACCAGCCATGTTTGAGTGATTCAGTTTCCCTGCATCCTTGCCAGCATTTGGTGTTGTCGCTATTTTTTATTTTAGTCATTTTGATAGGTGTGTATTGATATCTCATTATGGTTTTAACTTGCATTTCCCTAATGGCTCATGATGTTGGAAAATCTTTTTGTATTTGTATACTTATTTTTCAACTGTATATATTCTTTGGGGAAAAGTCTCTTCCTGTCTTTTGCCAATCTTCTAATTGGATTGTTTGTTTTACTGTTGAGTTTTACATTAAAAAGTCTTTTGTTGCTCCTTTCAAGTTGATATGACTTTTTTGTCTCACTGCTTTTAAGATTTTTATCTTTGTCTTTAGCTTGCCGCAGGTTGGTCATGATGTGGTTATGGGCGATTTTCTTTGTAGTCATCCCATTTGGGGTATATAGGGCTTCTTAAATCTGTAGTTTTATATCTTTTGTACGTTTTGGAAATTTCTCAGCCAATTCTCTTCAAATATTGCTTCTGTCCTCTTTCTCTTTTCCCAAATACACATTAGCCTTTCAACGTCTCAAATGTCTCTTACATTCCTGTCTATATTTTCCATTCTTTTTTCTTCTTGTACTTCAGTCTAAATATTGTCTGCTGATCTATCTTTCATTTCACTAATTCTCTTTTTTTGCTATATCTTCTCTGCTCTTGAACCTGTCTATTATGTCCTTAATTTTGGTTGCTGCATTTTTCAATTCTTTAGTTTTAATATGTTCTCTTTTTATAGATTTCATTTTTACATGTGGAACTCTTCATCTTGCCATCTATTTCCTTGAACATATCAATTACAGTTATTTTCAAGTCCCTGTCTGATAACTACAGAAGATGAATCACCTGTGGATTTATTTCTGTTGTCTACTTTTTCATCTTAGATTTGGTCGGTCAGGTCTGTATCCTGTTATGATTAATGACTTTGGATTGAATTGAAAGTGGTGCATGAAAAATGGCAGAGGCTCTGGATGATGTTATCTTCCTTTGGAGAGGGTTAATTTTCTCTGGAAGGTGGTTAGAATAGGAGAAAATTACCTTGATCCAATTAGAGATTGTAATGATTCTAGAATGGGTCCTGTTTTTTGTGAGGGCGCATTTATTTCCTGCTTTCCATTACTTCTAGAGCATAGGCTTTCAGTTATGAGACCTGAAAACTTAGGGTGTTTACCAGTTCCAACTCCTTGGAGGATCCTGAACTCCAATTTTTGTCTCCCCAGCACTGCAAGGCTGCTAAACTCTCCCTTTATGTTTTTATCCCCTTTGCTGCATTTTTATGCTTTACTTCTTGTTCTCTTGTCTTACACCATTTAGGAACTGGCAAACACTTCAAGGGAAAACAGTTCAGAATGTTCGGATCACTTCTCTGTGATTCGTTTTTTTTTAAACCAGGATCTCAATCCCCAAAGTCCTGGATGCTTTTGAGGATTTGTACTCCAACTTTTGTCTCTCCACTCTCTGAGAATGCCAAAAGCCCCACACCACTTAAGAATTATCAAATGATTTGACGAGAAAAACGGCAGATAATACGGAGAATGTTGAACTTACATCAGTATATTTTCCTTTTATCTGAGATCTTGGCACTCAAAGTTTTTGCTGCTTTTGCTACTCTGTGATGCCTTCCAAACACTTTTTAAAAAATCCAGATATTATTGTTATCTCAGTGAGAATATTGGTTTGAACACACAAAACTCCATCATAGTGGGAAACAGAAGCTACCGAAGCCTGTGCAATCCAAATATTTGCTTCAGTTGAGACTATAATAATTTGGGTACAGTTTGATTCAGGATATTTTCACTATTTTACTTTGCTCATTTTCCTTGATTCAAAGCTTCCTGATTAGAATTTTCTTGCCATATTACTCCTTAGGCCAAAGCTAGATTAAGATCATTAGAGTTTTCAGATGCAGAAAAGTAAGTTGGTCTTCTTTCCCTCATAAGAAATTAAAAATAAAAACAATCCTCAAGTATAAAATAAATATAAGAAATAATTCACTTCTTTCTAAAAACATATCAAATGTAAATTATATCCAAAAATTTATGGAGCCAGGGTTCCTGGGTGTAGATCCTGGCTCTGCCAGGTACTAAGTAGGCAAGTTACTTAATCTCTCTATGCTTAAGTTTCTTCAGTTGTGAAATGTGGAAAAGAATAGTACCTGCCTCATAGGTTTATTATAGTAAATGATTTAATACTTCTACAGCACTTAGAACAATGCTCCACATATAGTAAGTGCTCAGCTAATGTCAGTTAATGTAAAAGATTATCCAGCATCAGCAGTAACAGCCATAGAATGCATCAGCACATAACTTATGTGCACTCATAATAAATAGTTATGATTTAGTAGAGATAAGTTTGATTTACTTGGTAAGTTTACTTGGACCCAGCTGTTGCTAGAAAATTTTGTGATAACTCTACATTTTTGTTTTTCTTTTTCCTTCCTTTGCCTTTTTTAGGGGTCAAGAGGAGGAGCTCTCTTTTTTTGTTAGCACAAAGAAAAAGGAACTATTTCTTTCTATTGCTCATTTATTTCCCAATAGTCATGTACCACATAATGACATGTTGGTCCATGACGGACCACACATGTGATGGTGGTTCCATAAGATTAGTACCATAGAGCCTAGATGTGTAGTAGGCTACACCACCATCTAGGTTTGTGAAGTATCATAGGAGAGGAAGAAATTTTCCTCTACCCTTCTTGGTCCTTTTGGCTACTCTAAGAATTAAATTGACATGAGACAGAATAACAGGAGAAAAACAATAGTTTAATAACATGTATACATGGGAGAAACCCGGGAAAACTGAGTAACTCCCCAAAATGGCCAAAGCCCTCACCCTATATAACATCCTCAGCTAAAGACAAAAGAAGATGTTGGGGGTGGGGAGAGTCAGGGGCTTCAAAGGAAAGGAAGGCAATTCACAGGTATGTGAAAAGGAGCAAACATTTAGAAAACAAGTGTTTGGCGACACAGAAACAGAAGAACACAGAGGGGAGCCCAACAAACAGGCTTTTCTAGGTTCCTCCCTGTCTACCACCTAGTTCACGTTATGCTAATGTGATAGCTCCCTTCCTGAGACAGGTTTTTTGGTTTCTTTTAGGCAATTAAGGGGGAAGTAACAAGAAAAACTTTCTGAGTCTTTTGTTTCTTAAAAATAATTAGTCTAAAATAATCCTTATGTTAAAGAGACACATTTTGGGGTGGCAAGTTTTGTTCCACTTTAGTACACTCTATGATGTTCACACAATGACAAAATCCCCTAACGACGCATTTCTCAGAATGTATCCTCGTCTTTAAGCCACGCATGACTGAGTCGAGTCACTTGACATTCAGTGAGCCCTCGTTATGTTCTGGGCCCTGTGCTAACCATAGAGTAATAGAGATGAATAAGAGTCGATCCTTTCCCTGAACGTTTTTGTAGACATATCAGAGTCAGACAGATAAACAAGAAATGACATGCACATTGAGCCATCTACCCTGTGGCAGGGTGTCAGAATTTTAGGATACGTTAACTTTATAATCCTCGTAACAACCTGAGGACATAGGCACTGAGGCTGAGAGGACGTGAGTAACTTGCCCAGATGAGATTTGAACCCAGTGCCTCCAAACAATAGGTCCATGACCTTCCTGCTAATGTTAAGACAGGGAGACAGCAACATCTCTACTTAGAAACAGCAAATAAAAGGCTGATTATAGTTGTCTACTTGTGGCCCAAACCACCTGTTAGTTCAGACGTGTGAACCCAGGTCAGACTGCTTGTTTAGTGGCATTTACCAGTTATTTCTGGCAAAGTGGTCAAACTAATAATAGGCAGCCTTGACAGTCATACAGCAAGTGAAAACTGGCGCAGAACTATTTTTGAATGGGTACTTTTAAATTCAGTGAATCATTTTCACCTAAAAAAATGAGTTGTCATTTAAGAAATAAAATGACACATATTCTATTCAATGTGGTGAGCTGTGATTGGAGAAGGCCCTTGTGTGTATTTCCTGTGATACTTTCAACGACATTGGGGTTAATTAGCCAAACTGGTAGAAACCTGAGCTCCAAAGAGACAAACATCGTGATGTCAACCCTTCAGGAGAACATTAGCTTCCGCAGCCGTAAGAGGAATCTCTTGTCCTCGGTAGTTTGCCTAGGGAAATGAGTGACGGCAGGTTGGAAGCATGCTATAGAAAAAAGGATTACATGCATCCACTTTTCATTTTGAAGGTCAGTCCACTGGATTTTAACTTAGAATGAGTTTAAGCTCAAGTCAGAATACAGTAAAGTATATTTAGTCTTAAAAATGATAGAAAATTCAAAATGAAAAGGTGTTAGTTTTTGCTAAATTTCAAACTAATTAAAGCCCTGGATTTTAGAACTGAGAACTTGTTTCAGAGGACATCACCTACTGGCAAAGTGTGGTACTGCAGTTTTACTCTATTAGATGCTGAAGCTGCACACGGAGGAAGAGTTGACCAGGCAGCCACCGATTTGGAGTCAAGAGACGATAAAGCAGGCAGCTCAAAGAACATGGGACCCTGGAAGTCTAGAAGGACATGGTTTTTCTCCTCTCTTCCCATCCCCTTCATTACCATGATGTGCATTTCTGAACAGAAAACCAGGACTATAACTGGAACAAATTGCAAATTTGTGAATTGTGGCTGTTGCTGAAAACTGCCCCTGGTGAGACATCCTGACCCACTGAGATAGACATTTGATTCAATGGGGCAATTGTCCTTGTGCAAACAGGTAAATCCCCAGCTGTCATTAATCTGAAATTAAAGGGAAGGTGTTCATTATAGCATTATACTTTGATTTTACTTTTGCAGTGCTACGGCTAATAGCATCAGGAAAAAAACTTTTCAAATAAAAATGGGACAGAAGCGAAGGAAGAGGAAGATGGAATAGGAGGATTCTGTGGCCTGGACATCAGTCTTATTGTTCTAGAAGCAATTTCTGACTAACTGAAGAAATTTCATTCTTTTATAGTGACACAAATGTCATCCGCCCAGCTGGCTTAGCTTTCACTTATATTTTGTAGCACCCCAGAGCCACTCTTTTTTTTTTTTTAAAGAAGCTAGAATAGAAATCCTGATAACTCCAGCATGGAAAGTCTTTAGACGTTTTGAGAGCAATCTCTCCTCCCCTGCCTTTTAACCTCTTTGCCCTTGGATGAGTATACATCTTCTGTATGTATTTTTCAGAGTACCTTCTTGCAGGTTTCATTTCATTTTGTTTGATTGATTTGCTGTTAATTAAGAGGGAGAATGAACTAGAAAATAAACACATGTGTGGAGTTAGAAGTAAGCTAGGGTGGTCCTAAAGGAAATGAAGATGAAGTTAGATAACGTGCAGAACTGTCCGTTTATTCTGCTGCTCTAGGCTTTCACTGAATTTTGCATTTGCGGGACACTCGCGCATTTACTCCACGCTGAGCCCCAAAGGAGGGTGGACGAGAGCATTTAGGAGGCAAGGATTTGGCACCTGTATGGACTCCAAAGCAAAGGTCCAAAAAAATTTTAAACATACTCACAAAGTTGTTTTAAAGTAGCAGTGTTTTGAAACTCTTTTGGTCATCATTTTTGCATAGACGTTTTACAATGCAGGAATTCTGAATCTGCCTCACTCAATTTCCCCGTCCTAGTTGATGTCAGCATCATTAGATTCTCTCATCTGACTCTGGGCCACCGCCCGCTACATTTCTTGTTTTTCCTTCCATCGCTGGCGTGGTCTCAGAACGCTGATGTGGATTCTTATACAGTTTTTAAAATATCTTTTCTTCCATCTCCCCTTGAGCTTCTGTTTTTATTCGTTTGCTTACAAATAGATTTAATTAGCTCAGAATACTACCCCAGAGTTTTCCAGTTTCTTTCCTTCTGTTCTACAGAGAGAGACACGTGTCTCATGCTGGTGGCAGTGAGAGCTGTGGGAACTTCAGAGGGGCATGCAGTTCCCTGCAAGTAACTGTTAAGAACAGACACCGAAATCTTAAAGAAAAAAGTTGTAGGCACTCTTGAGTCACAACTTCAGGGGTTGAGGTTGTCAGGGAGCTGTCCGTGTTGGTTGTGGGTGTGTGTACACACACACACACACACACACACACATACACACCACCAGTGACAGATGACCTATTGAAATAATTTCAGAGCTGTTCTGTGGTTGCTACGACAACCAATGCTCTCTTGGCTTTCATCTGGCCATGTGACAGGGACTTTGACGTCAGCTGGAGGCAGAGTCTGTGGCTGAGTCCACACAGTCAAAGGCCTGTGAGAATCTGGTGGATGCTGGCTGCTGCTGTTGCTGCTCTGAACACCACCGTCGCTGCTGCTTCCCGGGGCTGCAGAGCATGGACTGTTAAATCTTGCACTTCTTCTGTGTGAGGTAATTAGTTTGCTTTATATACAGTAGTTCCCTGTTTTATAGATCATTGTGGTTTTCTCCTCTCTCTTACCTCCTACAAGTTTGTCTTCATGAGCAATTATTGTTGTACCAGGGGAAAAATGTGAAGCAGCTTCTAGTTGCTAATTTTATGCAGCGTCTCTGGAATTTGCTTAGATTTGGATTAATGTCCCGTGAAGTAGGTTAAAATATAATCGCCTTTCTTGCTCAACACTTGCTAACATGACATTATCTAGAGATACGGATTTTGCAGCTTGAGCCAAATAGTCCCCATTGAATTCCAGGAATCCTCCCTTCAGTATTGTTTTAGATTTTAAGACTCCAGCATAGGTTTGTAACATGTTGCTAACTTTGCTTTTTTTACTATTGTTACCCTATTCTGAATCAGCCTGGAATAGTTTGGAATTTGGTTTCTACCTTGTTTGCAGCATTCATAATTAGCAACAATAGGCACAGAGGGAAAGAACATCATACTTTGAAAGAAAAGTTGGGGTTTTTCTTGTAAATAGGGTATTCTGAAAATGCCAGGGAAAACTGTCAACAGCTTCCTGTTTAGAGAAAAATAGTCTGGAAGATGCCAAGGAAGTTGGGTGGAACCACTTAACGTGTGTGCGTGCAGTTGCTTTTTGGTTGTTAAGCAAAGTGCACATTTTTAGTATCTTCCTCTAAAAATTCAGCTGTGAAGAGAGTGGCACTGGATGGTCTTCACTAAGCAGTCACGTAAGCTGTCTTTATATTTAAAAATTGAAATAATTACCGACAGAAAAAAACAGTAGCCCTAAAACAAAATTATCATTGATAGATCTACTTTAATTCAAACACAGATATAAATAGTCACTAAAAGTTTGCTCCAGAACTCAAATGAATAATTTGATAACTATGATTAGTAAGACCTTTTATCTCTTTATTCCTATAGCAGTATACAATGCAGATTGTTTCATTTGCATTCTTGTAGTTCATTTCCTTCTCAAGTTTAATTATTTTGGATTTTCTATCATTACACACGAGATAGATCATTTTGTGGCTTCAAAGACAATCTCTGGTACTAAAGTTAATCAAAACCTAGATTTATAACCAGGTTTCTAAATCTTACAAATTTAACAAGAAAAAAAAGCGAATTTTAGAGCAGCACATGTAATATACCTACTATTTTGATGATTAGAAAATAATGGTTTAACTATGTATATAAAAAGTGTATATTTTATATGTGAATTATATCTCAATTTAATGCAAGAATATATTGTTGTTTTTTATGTTCTTTATTAGTTTCTGAATTCCAATTGCATTTATTTTACTCTTGGAGATGAGAATTTTGAACAGTATTTAGCTTCAGTGATAAGTGAATAATTGTGGGTGCATCAGTAATTTCTCCATAGCTTCCAATGAGTGAATATTCGTTTAACTTGCTGGCATTTGATGTGTCTATTTTTGGCCAGAGTCTCCATGGAGGATTTTCCAAAAAGTCTAATGTACTTACACTCAAGGCACAGCTACTGAGGCATCATCTCATCATTCAATTTATCTCATAATTATAATAACACAGAGGACAGATTCTTGACACCCCTGGAAATACTTTAATTGATTTGCAACCTTTCAAATGAGCATAGATAGGACCAGGACTGCTGTCGTTCAAAGGCACTATCTTTGATTTCTACTCCTTTTACTGAAAATAAAAAATTATCATTATGGTTTTTCCAGGTAGCAAAGATTTTCTTAATACTCTTTCTATGATGTTTTAAATTAAAGTTATGAAATGATTGTATTCAATGCCCTTATAAAATATACTGGATTTCAGCAGTATGAAATGTAAGAGAACGATTCAGTGTTGATGACAAAATGTCAGTGATAAAGTTTATCATTAGAAGAAAACAACCTGTGCTATGATAGCAGAGATGCTCCAGGTTCTACGGGTCTTTTCTTATGGCAAAATAAGAAGAAAAAAAAAGACTCTCATCAGAATCATCTATTTACAGCAATGAGATTGTGTCGATTTCAAGGTCAAGTTTGTTTCAGATTCAAAAGATACTAGCAAGGAATGATTTACTCTAGAAACCTGGCTGTTGCATTATTAAATGCTTTCTGTATAGTTTCTGGGATTTTTAACCTTTTTGGTACCATGGACCTCTTTGACAGTCTGGTGAAGCCCATAGACTTTTCTCAGAATGATGTTTTTAAATGCATAAGATAAAGTATGCAGGATTACAAAGGAAACCACTTTTACCGAAATACATTAACCAAATTTTTAAAAATTGTGATATGTGCTTTGTTAATAATTCATTATTAAAGAATACAAACTAGCAGCAGATATAACTACCATAATTTTGAAGTAGTGATGAGCATAAAAATATTTTGAGATATCTATATTGACTATAATGTGATATGAGAATATCTGTAATTTCTCTTGGCAACAAAATCACAGGTACTGTCGTTTGTGGCCTACTTTTTAATTAAAGGAAAAACTAAATTTCGGTTAGAGGTTAGTGAAACTAAAGATGTAATATTTTTCCCACCCAAGTTCCTGGATCCCCTCAAATTCTATCCACTCCCGAGTTAAATGATATGTAAGCTAGTGATGCCAAAAGATCAGAGAACTGTGCTGGGTAAAATCCACACCACCATTTCCATATTCAATTCCACCATATCTGATTTTATTCTCCGAATGTGTGAATTTCACAGTATTCTCTAATTTCCGTGTGGAAAGAGATGATCTATCTATATAGCTACCAAACTGTAACTTCCTTTTATTTTCCTCCTTGAAATCTATAAGCAGTCTAATGTTACTTGGACTGAGAAACTTACCTGGTATATAGGGGTTAAAAGGAAAAACCCATAGTGTTAATGCAAATCATGAAAGTTAAAACCATGGACCCTAGAAGACTATAGCTATTTACAAAGGGACCTTTATCCACTCAGAGAAATAAGCAAGTAGTACTTAGATGAAGAATGCAGGGTGTTATATGAGAGTGTAGCTGAAGGAATGCTCTAGGAGGTACTTTGTGTACAACATTTGAAATGAGCGTTAAAGAACTTATGTGGCTTTCCAGGTTAATGTAAAGCACATACATATGTGAACTGATCATTATAATGTTAATTCCGGTTACTAAGGATAGAGCCTACAGACTTATCTGCCAGACGTCCCCAGGATGGGACACATTCAAAATGAAGTGGGGAATGGAGACGCTTCCCAAGTAATTTAAACTCAGAATCTTATTTGACTTACTTGATATTTAAGAACAATACAAGAGGTATTAATATTATTGTTTAATGTGACTATGTAAGTAATTGTCTTGCTCGTTATGTCACTTTGAATTTGTAGAAGATATTGCCTAATTTTCCTCTGCAACCAACTAGGTAACTTTGCAGTTAGTTTGCTGATGTCACATATCATTGACGTTCCAGCCCTGCGTTTAGTGTCCAAAGTCATCGTGTCGATTACATCAGCACCCACCATCTCAGCGTAAGAGAGTGTCAGCTATGATATTTTGCACAAGCTGTTGTTTAAACGCAATCCAAATCCCTAACATTTGAAATGGAAGCTTAGCAATTTTTCTTCATGTGTTCTCGGGGGAATCACAAAAGGATTTTCTCAAACATTTCTTATTCTTCGGACTAGAAAAGAACACCTGCTTTAGGGGCTTTGACTCTCTGGGGCAACTTGATAAAAGAAAGTTGGGAAAAGTCTAAAATCTCTGACTCCAGGCTGTCCTTTCTGCTTCTTTGATGGCAGGTGTTTGAAATTTTAAGTTCAGAAAGGAATGTGCCATTATTTTTCATGAAATCAACTGTTATTTAAATGGTTCCCCATGGTGGACATCCAACTGGAAATAGCATTTCGAGATATAGTATTTTTTATTGTCTCCAGAAGTGGTGCCATAACAGTTAGTGCTCATTAAGACTTTGATATAAAAATTATATGATAGATGTTTAAACTCACTGGAGCCACATTTTGGTTCTCCACTGGAACCAGACAGTCTGTTCTTTTTATCTCTGCAGTGAACTTTAGTTTTTTTGGACATATTTCTATAAATGCCTTTAATTAGAGATACAGCATCCCTTTAAAATTTAGTTTACATTAATGTACAACATAGTATACTCAGCTAACATTAAAGTTCTATATTTGATTTGCAGGAAAGAAATCTCTAATCTGAAAGATATTCCAGCTGCTGCTTGTCCTAGTGGGAGGATTGTCCATAGTTTCTGAATTCTTTCCCAATGACTGCAAAAAAACCAAAGGTTGCATATTGCTTTTATGCAAGTATGAGTTTTTAAAAGGATGATTCTGGATTTTCTTTACTTTTATGAATTTAACCCTCTCCATTAGAGGTAAATGTTGAGAAGAGTATTATATTCTTTGGTTGTCTGCTCCGTTGACTCCCACAGACTTTCATGTGATTCATACGACTAAAACCACCACCAATTTTGTGACAACCATATTTACAACATCCTTGATGATAAAATAAAAAAAATAGCATACCATAAGTTATCCCATCCTACGCCTTTCCACATCTTCCCATGGGTCAGGTGCAGCCTGAGGTATCATCACTCCATCAGCAAGCATTTATTACCTGGCTACTGCATCCACAGTATTATCGTAGGCATTTTGGGTCCCTCTTCATGTGGTCCTTGAGTGACATAAGCCACTGGCACAAGTTATTTTATGGACTTCTGACTTTTGTTTGCTTGAGCTTTTATTCAAACATTTAGTCTTTCATGCATTCAATAAGTTTTGAGCACCTGCTGTGTGCCAGTCATTAGACTAGACACCAGGGATGCTGTGGTGAACGAGACAGGCAAGCCCCTGCCATCTTGGAACTTAACAATCTAACTGTATAGGGAACCTGCCCAGAGACCTGTGTATATCGGCAGCCAATTTCTCCCTTACAGCTGTGCTGGCCAGTGTGATCAAAAAGCGAACCCTCACTAAAAGAAAATAGTAAAAAAACAAACATCAAAACAAAAGAGACAAGCAAACAACCTAGGAACCATTAGATTTTACACCAGAGTCAAACTTCAGAAGAGGTGTTCTTCAGCTGGTGACAGCCAGCCCATTTAGGAGCAATCTGTTCATACATCGGTGTCAAGGATTCCAGATCAGTATGCCTAGCCCTGTTCCCAGTGGGTCCAAGGCTATCTGTCCTCTAGTTCAGAAGAAAATGATCCGGTAGGGACTGACCTAGGGAATGATTTTCTTTTATGCAAAAACACTGTCTTATGCAAATAACGAAAGCCATTTTATTTTATGAAAGGAATCCTTAAGTTAGTAGTGCTCAGTATATCTCTCCCATCTTCCCTGTACTGAACCAGTCAAAATGGGCTCACTGCTATAATAACAGCCCCAAATCCCAATGGCGTAATACAGTACCATTCATTTTTCACTCACCCACCCACAAATCAGATTTGGAGAAGGGACTCCACACAATTATCCAGGGATTCAGGCTCCTTCTGTCTAGTTAAACTGATCTGAGAGCACATTCTGTCTCTACCACTTGCAGGTGTTACTTTGGGCAAGTTACCTAAGTCACAGGTTTTTTGGGTTGTTTTTGGTGAGTGAAATTCATTCTGAGCTAACATCTGTTGCCAATCTTCCTCTTTTTTTTTTTCACTTGAGGGAGATTAGCCCTGGGCTAACATCTGTGCCAGTCTTCCTCTATTTTGTATGTGGGTCACTGCCACAGCATGGCTTGAGAAGTGGTGTAGGTCCGCACCCAGGTTCCAAACCCACAAACCCAGGCCACCAAAGCAGAGCATGCCAAACTTAACTACATCACAGGGCCAGCCCCAGGTCACAGTTTTCTTCCCTGGATAATATTAGTACCTACCTTATGGATTTTTAAGTCAATTTACTTGGCATAGCAACTGACAGGTATTAGGTACTCAATAATGTGAACTGTTATCATTAATTTGCTACCTCTGGTAATGCTACCACCTTCATCATCCCCTCAGGAACCAGGAAATACCGCTGCCAAAGTTGGAGGAGATATGTCCCTGGTGTTATAATAATAGCTAACATTTAGGGAGCTAGATAATCTTCTAAGCTCTTTTCAAAATAACTATTTTTTTCGCAACATCCCAGTTTTATAAATGAGAAAACTAAGACACAGAGAGCTTAAGCAAATTGCCCAGTGTCACACAAGTATATAATGGAGCTCTAGGTATTTAGCTCTTTTTTCACCCTGCTATATTGCCTTTCAAGCTGGAATATATTGTAGTTCCCCTAGAAGTAACGTTATATGTTGTGGCAGATTGTACTCTCCAAAAATGCCCATATAATTATATCCACTCCCATATGCTCTTCTAGAATCTTGCCCCTCTCTATTAAGAGGTAGAGTCTATGCCCCTCTCCTTAAACCCACATGGGCTTGTGATTGGTCCAACTGATAGACCACAGTGGAAACAATGCTAGGTGACTTCCAAGGCTGGATCATAGAAAGAAGACAATTTCTTTTTCTCTTGGCTATTCTTTGTTTCTCTCATGCATGATATTTTCCCTTGGAAATCAGCCACCATGTTGTGAGGAAGCCTAGACCATATAGAGAGGCCACATGTAGGTGTTTCAGCCAACACCCCCAGCTAAGGTCTCAGCCAACAGCCAGCATCAGCCACAGACATGTGAGTGGGCAAGCCTTCAGGGGAATCCAGGCCTCAGCCATCAGGTCTCCTTACCTCTCCTGATGCCAAGTGGACCAGAGATGAGCTATCCCTGCTGAGCCATGCCCTAAATTGCAGATTCGTGAACAAAATAAAAGTTGTTGTTTTACTCCCATAAGTTTTGGAGTGATTTCTTAGGCAACCAGAGTAACTGGAACATATGTGTAATTAGAGATGACTGAAATACCTGTATAGAGGGCTAAATTTTAGGTTCATGTAGATTAAATAGATTTTTGTGATTTGGCATAAATATCTAACCTAATTAAAATAATTTCTGGAGGAAAATATATTTCAGTTACCAATCAAATTACAAATGGGCTTTAGGTACACATCTTGTTTGTAAATTCAGAACCGTCTCCGACATGTTAATGCTGTTGCTGGTTCTCGGAGAAGATTTGGGCTACACTGAGACTGTACTCTATGCCTTAGTAAAATCTGCCTCATTGCCTTCTGCTGGCTGGGACCCTCTCTGCAGGAGTGTCTGTGTGGATGGCAGTATTTGTGTCATTTTCCCTTGATCACTGCTTAGTCCTCCTTATCTGCTTTTGTTTCCCTCTTTCATACCTACTCTGTCTAATCTGCTGCCTAGTTTTCTATTGTTAGACCCTGCTGTTTCCTTGACATTCTCTTTTGGCCCATTTCCAATGCTTCTAAGCCTATTTTTCTGCTCTAATGGTTCATAGTAAAGCTAGGGAATTCCTCTTGGCCAGGTAAGATTTAGCTCATTCGGCAAAGTCTTTTTCTTCTTGACAAAGTTGCCAAAATGGCAGGTGTCCCACTGGCCTGTGTCTCCATGTGTTGGTCAAACCTAGCACTTGGAACACCCAGAAATGTGGTCCCTGTGTCCTCACTCAAAG
This sequence comes from Tapirus indicus, assembly GCA_031878705.1. Classification (NCBI taxonomy): domain Eukaryota; kingdom Metazoa; phylum Chordata; class Mammalia; order Perissodactyla; family Tapiridae; genus Tapirus; species Tapirus indicus. Next base: position 36,186,042 of record CM062935.1, read on the forward strand.
AGGCATCTCTGTCTCTTTTGCTGCAAAGAAATCAATACCCTTGACTGACTTATGTGAAATCGCCCTATCCTGGTGATCTTCCCACCTTCCCTTTAAAAGGCTAACTGGTTTGTTCACTCATTCACATATTCATCCAACACTTATTAGCTCCATGTAGGGGCCCTGTTGTTGAGCACCTATGAATTTCTTTTGTGCCCAAGGACTGGTAGCGTTCCTCCAATTGTCTCTTATTTACTTACCATCAACATCAGGCAGATGTGGTCCAATCACCCAGACCTTTCAATGACTAGCACATGTCCCATCTCATCCAAGATGTTCCAGCTAAGTAGGATACTACAAGGGTAATATAGGACCAGCTAGTCTTTGAAAAGGTTACGGTCCAGTTGGGGAGGCTGGACAGCATATGCAACTGAGGTCCAGAGTCTTTCATGTTGGTTACAACCTCTCATAGTGCCTAGTGTAGTGCTGGAGACATAATATCTACTCTTAAATTTCTGCTAATGATTAATGACTAGATTAACTAGAGAAGGATGTGTGGCATTGAGATGACTTCAGAGAGGAAGTGAGCTTTGAGTTGGGCCTTAGAGGATGGAGAATATTTGGCATGACTAACAGAAGTGAAAGGATTGTCCATGAGTAAGAAATACTATGAGTATATCCTGGCAACAGAGATAAACACTCACCCATCTGAGATAGAGAAAATGGTTGGGAAAAGAAAAAATGTACAATCCATAAAGTGGGTCTGTGGAGGATCTAGACTTTATCAATTTAAGATAAGTTGGATTTGACCTGATGGACAGTAGGAAGCTAGTGAAAGGTCAGGAGCAGGTAAGTGATGTATGTGTCAAATGGTATTACAACATTTTAATAATCCTGTTTCCTTTAGACAACTTATTTTAAAATCCTGAATATGTGTTGTGTTTCCTTTTCCTCACTTTTTCTCATAGAAAAGTTCTAACAACTTTTTGAATTAGAAAAATGTGAATTCTCTTTTATCCTCAATACTGTGTGTGTAGCCCTTTAGCGTTAGCAGGTGATATCTGTGGGGAGAGCTGTGTAATTTCATAGTTTAAAAATATAATCTGTTATTCAGCAAAGTTATATTCACATAAAACCCAAACCAACTGAAAAATTCAAGCCTTCCTAACATTTTTTGTAGAACTATACTATAATGATAATTGATATTCAGAATGAACCCCCTGGGACATTGTACCATTGCTCTGATAAATCTTTTGTGTGTGTGTGAGGAAGATTAGCCCTTAGCTAACACCTGTTGCCAATCCTCCTGTTTTTTGCTGAGGAAGATCAGCCCTGGGCTAATATCTATGCCCGTCTTCTTCCACTTTATACGGGATTCCACCACCGCATGGCTTAACAAGCCGTGCTTCAGTCTGCCCCTGGGATCCGAACCTGTGAACCCCGGGCCGCCCAAGAGGAGTGCGCCAACTTAACCGTTAATGGCACCAGGATGGTCCCTGATAAATCTTTTGTTAAGTCATCAATGAAAGATTACATTATGTTCAGTGAAATTTTAGTTGTAAGTTGTAAAGCCATTTCATTATATCTGAAATCTTTGAAAACTGACTGTCAATATAAGTGTTTGGCAACTACCAGAATATTCTTAATCAGAATATCCCATTCTCAAGAAAAACATTGTAAATTGTACATGCAAAACTGTGTATAATATATATGTACAGAATAAAGAATAAAAGAAAATAAATCCCCTTGTGCCTAACAAAACATCATTTGTTAATCATTCTAGTGAAATGCAAGTTCACACGTCCATGTCAATAACTTTACCACAGCAGCTTGTGGGTTAGTTCTGTCCCTAAAATCGAACACCTCATGGGAATTGAATCTGTCATATATTTTTAAATCTCCAATCACATAAAGATTTTAAACCAGTTGAGAACAGAGAGTCAGTTATCTCAGCCTCTGATGGAGAATAAAAGTTGTGCTTTACGCTTATAGAACATCACCAACATTGCTGCTGGCAATTGTGCATATTTGGAAATTGATTTCCCTTTCCTGAGGCCATTGCCCACGTTGATGGTTCTTGCTACTTCCCGCCCATTCAGCATTGGATGGGCCATGGTACCCTTGGTGAGCCCTGAGCTCTCTTATAAGGCCAACTCCAGGGGGCAGTTAAAGCAAACTCTTGGGAGTTTTCTTTATAGAGAGCTTGAACAGAAATTTAAGTGGAAGTTACAGTTTTCATGAAATTATTTTTCTGGTATATCCAGAAGATGTTTTGACAAAATAGAAGCTATTTAGCAAAGATGCAACCTTTGGTCCAAATTCCACTTTGTAAAAGTAACCGTCGTAAAATCTGCTATGCTCACCTCCAAAAATATTGGTCAGCTTCCAACTTAAAAGCCCAATCCATTGCTCTTTGGAAAAGAACTCTTTTCATCCTTTGGCCCTCAAAACAGCCTAGGAATTAATGCCAAGAACTGACCAAGAGGCCATTAACTGCTCCATCACCATCCTCAGCAGGAAGATTACTTTGTTAAAGTCACAAAGTGTCTTGTAAAAGGCACAAAACTAAGTTATGCTACAGGTTGACAAAAAGATACTGATTTTGAGGTTCTATAAAAAAAGAAAGTATCTCACTGAAATCATGTTAAATCATGTCTAGATTTAAGAAATGGACTTTCTTATTGTCATAAAATATAACTAACAAAATTAACCATTTTAACCATTTTTAAGTGTGCAATTCAGGCATCAAGTACATTCACATTGTTGTGCAACCATCTCCACCATCCATCTCCAGAACTTCTTCATCTTCCCAAACTGAAATCCTATACCCCTTAAATGTTAACTCCCATTCTCCCTCCCCCTCAGGCCCTGGTAACCACCATTCTACTTTCTTTGAACAGGGACATTTTAAGGAAGTTTAAAATAAACCTATAGTTCCTCTTTCTCTTGCATAAGCTCTTCAGTTCATAAAGTCCCTGTTAAAAGTCCCGAAATAATTGGAAATTTCTTAGGTTTACACAAATGGGCAAAGTTTACACAGGGTTCCATGATACAGAGATTTCAGATGTACAACAGAGATGATGGGTTGAAACATGTATTCCAAACCACCTACTTAAACCATATTCAGTATAATTTTTATATGGTCACTCAGCTCATCACTTTGCTTGTCAAAAAGAAAGCCATTGAACCTGAGACTTTCTGGTCCCAGTAATATACTCAAATAATCTTGTATTAGTCTTCTATTAATACTCATTGTAAGTTATTTAAGTATAGAATCAATATATGTTTGTGATAGAACATTTGAAAAATACAGAAGAATATAAAGAAGCAAATAAACATCATTCAATATCCTACAGCCTAAAATAACCGCTATTAATATTTTTAAAAATATTAATTTTTTAATATAATTTAATTTAATTTTAAAATAGTAATATTTTTAAAAGCATTGTATTTTGTTTTACTTTACTTCAACAGAAGAAAAAGAACTCTGAAATGAACCTGAGGATTTGAACTTCAGATAACTGTTTCTTTAAAGCAGGAATTACTGGCTTCTAACTAAATTGAATTACCAATTAAAAATTGAAAATCAATCAAACATTAAGAGATTCGGGATCAACATTTAAAAAAAAAACTAATTGTCTCTTAATGGGGATAGGTTTATAATTTCAGTTAGTGAAGCTGAGTTAACTATCTCATGCAGATCAGAAACGACCATGGATAATCAAACAAAAATACCTTTGGGGAAAAATGGTTTTTAAACAGAGTTCAAAACTTAATCCCACCTTTAGGAATGTTCTGGAAAAACTAGTTAAAAAGGATAATCTGTAAGGAACATAGTCCATGAAATCACAAACCACTTTCAGAAGGAAAAATAAATCATAGTTATTTTCCCCACTGGCCTGGAACTCACAGAGAATTTAGAGGAATTCACTGTATTTATTGTCCTTCTCCCTTGACCATAGATGCTTAAGTTTATTTGCTTCAGGCCCTAGTGTTTTTTATATTCCATTAATTGTTTAAATGCAAACAGTATTTGTTTGCTTCATATTTAGACCATGATTGACCTTTATGTATATTTATCTTTCTGGAGTTTCTAATTATATTTCTTTTCTCTGGTTGACCTAGAGAAACTTAAATCTTCAGTACATACGTGGCATGTCATAGTTTACCTCTCAATTCTTAAGTATCCAGTTTTGTCATGATAACCTTTTGCTTGTTGAAGATGTTCTTTATCAAGCGCTCTGGCCTGCTGTTCTAATTTGGACTAAATATAGGCTGTTATACTAGGATTTCCTTTCATCGCGACTGGACTATTTTCATTGTTTCCGAGTCTACCTATTTCTTAGATTCATTTTCAATTTTACTAGACTATATTTTTGAGTTGTTTTTTCAAAATGGCAGAAGGGCTAAGTCCTTGTAGATCTTCATTTTGCCTTCATAACTGAAAAATAGGTTCAAAATAACTTTATATCACAATTTTACAGGCTTTGTTTCACTGTCTTCTAGCAACCTAAAAAGTAGATGAGAAGTCTGCTGCGATTTTGATTTTGATTCCTTTATAGGTAGCTTTTCCCCCCTCAGTGAGCTTTTAGAATTTTCTCTTTGTACTTGGAAAGCATAAATTTCACCAGGAAGTGTCCAGCTATGTCTTTTTTCATTATTCCTCTTCAGGCTTTTTAATCTGAAGACTCAAAGTTTGCTCAGCTTAAGAAAATATCCTTTTACATTTCTTTGAAATGTTCATCTTCTCTGCCTTTGTTTTTTCTTCCAATAACTCTTATTATTGAAAGGATATTATGTCTTTTAGCTCTAGGAGATGTTAGATCTCTTGAATCTCTCCTCTATGTTCTTAACTTTTCCCTCATATTCTCTCTTTTCCTTTTTATATACATTCAACAGGATTCCTCATCCTCAGGACTCCACTCAGGCCTCACCTCCTCTAGGAAGTCTTCCTAACTTCCCCACTACTCCTCCGTAATACAAACCCCAATTATAACACTAGCCACACAATTCTACAATTTCCTATTTCTCTATTCCATTAAACTCAAAGTTCCTCAAAGGTAAATGAGGTGCCTTGTTTTGTGTCTGTGTCCTCAGTGCCCTTCACTGGGCTGGCACGTGTTAAGTGCCCAGTACAGGTTGAATAACTGAGTAACCGAATGAACAAACAAGGGAATGAAAAAGCTTGATGTTGACCTTGGAAACAGGTGTGTTATCTTTCCTCACTGAAAATGAGGCCACTGACCTCCTGATTAGTCAGGAGAAGCTTTGGGGAAGGGTGTTCCAGGCAGAAGGAACAGTATGGGCAAAGGCTCAAAGGCAAACTGGGCGAGGCTTTGCTGGGGGACTGGAGAAGGCTGTTCCCAGAGGGCTGTAGGTTGTTGGTTCATCCAAACACGATCTCTAACCTCTGCTGTGTCCGTTGTGCTGAGCAGCAGTCCGATGAGAGGGTTCTTTGATTGGAGCCAGTTCAGGAAGTACAAGTCTAATCAGAACTGTTGTGTTTTAGCAGAAACGCTGGTGCCTCGGTTCTATACGTGTCAGCAAAGCCTCCTTCGTGGTTCTTTATAATCATAACTTAAAACCTCCACCAGTCTTGTTTGCTGGTTTACACTAAGGGGTCTGCTTACACTTGCATTAAGTATCACTAATTGTATTGAGCCTCACTTACCAGGAACAGTATGAGACCACAGACAGCTTAGAATGGACCTTTCCAGTCGTCCTTGGGCTCCTGTAGACCTGCTAGAAATTGATGGTGCCTGGGCCCCTCAGTTACAGAGCTCTGCCCCACCATGATTGCCAGGCAGACCTTCCTTGCTCCAATGCCTCTGACTCCAGTCACCACCTGAAAGTCCTCCCCAGAGGTCTGAGAGCCTCGCCTCCTATCTCTGCTAACTTAATAGAAAACTATTAGTTTTCGGAAGCGAGTAGGTTCTCAATTCCTGGTTAATTAAAATCTTTTAATTTTGAGATATGTTATTCTATCCACATAGCAGCTACTCAATAAATACTTGTCAAATGGGTGAAAGAATGAATGAAACATTCAAGGAGAGACTGGGTCTGCCTTTTCTAAAATTAGAGTTAAGGACCACATGTGCTGGAAGTCATCCCAGGTAAGTGCAGGGATCTGCTTTTGACGGCAGGCCATTTACTCTTCCCAGTTTAGGCATTTTCAGTCCCATCATGTACCGCACACATCATCCATCTCTTGTCTTTGGGGATAATTCATTCCAGGATTAGAATGTCACTACAGACATCTCAGTAGGGTCGTTTTATTTGTCCATAACACAGGATTGTTTGGGGATATGCCGTCCCCCATGGGCTCAGTCCTCATCTGCCGAGGCAGAGACCCTGACTCAAAGGACATGTTCATCACACCCCCAGCTTCTCAGTAGAGAACTGGGCTTGTTTGTAAGAGTGAAGCTCTGTGGCCGCTCTGCGGTCTGGTGTTAGATGTAGGGTAGTATAAAGCAGACATTCCCAGTTGTATGACTCAGGAGCCGCCTTGGCAACCCTCAGTGAAATGCCAGGCCGTGCTATTAGGAAAATGAGGTCTGGGAATGCTAACAGGATGAAGTGACTGGCAAAAAGGAACACATTTTTGGCAGCCCTCGCGGTAGTCAGGGCTGGAGACATAAGGAGAGAGATGATTGCATGAAGATGACCCAGGAAGAGAAGCTCAAGTCATCTCATTATTTCAAGTCCCAGCTGGATCTGAGCTGCAGGGTCAGTGGAGAGGAGCCCCAGCCCAAACTGACCCCCGAGGGCCGCTGGTTGGAATCTTCCTGGGAGCCTGGGAGGAGAGGAGCAGGTCTAAGCCCAGGTCCCCCAGCCACTGGAGTCACAATCACAGCGGTGAGGTTAAAAGATGCGGATTCCTGAGGCTGAATCCGCAAATTTGGAATCAGAATCTAGAGGCTGGGGCCTGGGATCTGCCTCTTTACAAAATTTCCCAGGTGATTTTTAACTCACACCAACTAAACCTTGAGAGCCACTGCACCTTTTAACCTTCTTACTCTACAAGGATCTCTTGCTGTGGGCAGACCGCCCAGCACCAGGAATTTCAGTCAAGCATGTAGCTGGTCAACATGTAACGTGAGGAGGCAGGTTCTGTGCCCTTGCATTTAACAAGTGATTCTAGAATTCGGGCACTGCTTTAGGGCTCAAAGGCAATTCTTGCCTTTAGGAGTCAGTAAGTTATGAAGTCACAGTCTGTGCCATCAACCCAACATGACCACCTAGCATCACTGCAGTCTCCTGTTGTGGACATATGCCGTTGGTCACACAGAGATCTGATGCAGACAGGAAGTCATCAGTTCAGATCACCACCACAACCAGGAAACAACTCCAAGTTCCCTATCTGTTAGGGGCAACGTAAGGATGGGGCTAATTCACAAAGCTCACAACAGAACCTACAGATTCCTTAAGTCAGGTTGTCAAATATAGCAATAACAATATGACACCCAGTTAAATTTGAATTTCAGATAAACATTGAATTTCTCTTTTTAGTATAAGTGTTTCCTATAATGTAGTTGGGATATACTTATGCTAAAACATTATTGATTGTTTATCTGAGATTCAGCTTTAACTGAGGGTCCTATATTTTATCTGGCAGCCCTACCTCTAAGCTTATTCAGGGACACTTCCCAAAAGATCAAGGCTGTCAAATTTGGATATCTGGTCATCATAAATTGACAAGAGCAGAGGCCAGGGGGTGTGTCCTGTTATCTTCACCTTCAGTAGAAAGCCTAACATAGCACTCAGCTTATAATAGACATGCAGGGAGTCAGTGTTAAATGGTTCTTATTCAAAGGAGGCTAACCATGGTGCTGGCCACTTGGAAGTTGTCAGAGGAGAGAGCCTGGCTAGCAGAATTGACAAGCCACAGGTGGACCTCTTCATGTCCGTGGCGGTGAGTGCCTCCACCCTGACCCACTGCCCATGCCTTCCATCACTTGTGAGATGAGACGGTGATTGGCAGAGGCTGAAAATTGTATCTTGCAACCTAAATATGTCTATTTCTCTTAGAGCTTTTTCTGGCTTCATGGGAGTAAACTTCATTTCGAATATCATGAGTTACTATAAAGGTTTTGTAAATTAAATCACATTTCCCCACCGGCTAGCATGATCATTTTAGAGCTACGTCTCTATTTTGGATTGATTTTTTCTCCCCAAGGGCAATAAGTTAATTAACTATGCACAAGGGCCTGTGCACGAGCTATTTCAAGAAAGCTCTGTACACTGGAAGAACTCTTTGTTTGGTTCTTTCTTTCATTGTAGGTCCCCACTTTCTTTAAGTCGGGAAACAGTTTGTCAAAGAGACAGCACTGGCTGTGTGGGAGTGTGCCAAAGAAGCTTCAAGATGTTGTGTTCTTTTCTTTTGATTTGTTTTCCCAAATTGCTATCCAGAGGAAAGATATTAATAGGAGGAAACAGTAGCAGCCATCTATAGGTAATTAGTGAGTCTGTGCTGTCTGCTTCCTTGCGTTCCTCTCTGGCTCCTTATTTATAATTATTGGGGCTTTCTAGGCAATATTTAAGAGGCATATCACTCAAATCACCTTGCTTGTCATAGAAGCAGTTTAACTTTGCCTGTATAGTACCCCATGGCCATCTGAATCAGTTGTTTCTCATTACCCACCTTTGAGGTAAGTTAGTATTAATCCCTCATTCCTGGGTGAGAAAACCAAACCCCAAAGAAGTTGATTCTGACCCAAGAGCACGTGGTAATCAGAGTCAGATCCATGATTCTTAAACCTCTTCCCTCCTCTGAGTAAGCACCTTTGTCATCTCTCACTAGCCTCAGTGGGATGTACCAAGACCAAAATCCAGAAAATGTGTTTCCATTTACATAGCTAGCCCTATATTTAGAAAAGAAGTATTCATCTCTAGTCTCATGTCGGAATCACCTAGAGAGTTTTAATAGAATGCCAGTACTGGGTCCCACTCCCAGAGATTCTGAGTCATTTGGTTTGGAGTGCAGCCTGGGCATGAGTTTTTTGTTTAAAAAAGAAAAAAAGCTTCCATGATGCTCATGTGCGGGAAGGGTTGAGAATGCTGATCCAGTCAAAGTAAGCAGGTGTTCATCGAATGCTGAAGTTCCAAGTCTGACCCAACAGTCTTCCCCCCATAAGTCTCCACCATCTTACCATGACAGCCTTTGCCTTTGGAGCCCTCTGGAGACATGTACATTTAGCCTGAGTTAAAGCATTTTGTTACCAGAAAGGGAACATTAGCACAGAGTGGTTTACCAGTTAACTCTAGTAGAAATATATTGCTCTAATGGAGGGGTAGGGAGAGGAAGACAAACTCAGGGTTTGTTGACCAGACTGGTGAGGGAGGAGTGATTTGGGGAATCCTGGGCTGCCCCAGGATCACGACCACATAGGAGTGCCATGCTCCTGGGCAGTGGTTCCGGAAGGTGATAGGTAGATCTTGATAAGGGGGGAGAAATCAAGAGAGGCTTATTGGTTCAGAGCAGCATGCACTCTGAGGTCACACTGCCTGGGTTCAAATCCTGACTCTGTCACTTAAGGTCTGTGACCTTGTGCAAGTTACTACCTCTCAAATGATCAATTTCTTAATTTGGTAAACAGAAATAAAAATTGCAACCACCTCATCATTGGTTGGGGCAATGAAATGAGATAATATACGATAGGATACATCAGTGCCCCCCCCCAGCCTTTCCAGGGTCACTGGATCACTGCTAAGTTCTTTTGATTAAAATGGGGATGGACCATCACCCTCTCCTTCAGGGTAACTAATTCTCACAAGGAAATACAAAATTAAATTTAAGGTAGTGAGCCATGTGTTGACTCAAAAGCAAGAGATTTCATGGATAAAACCTTACAAAGCTCCTTGGCCTCAAGGTTGTAGGGTAATGCTGTGGAGCCAGGATCAGGCTATGTCCTTGGATAAAAGAATGAGAACAGGCACCAGGAAGCCAAATGGAGTTGTGACAAGACGTGGCTCAAAGAGCACAGAGAGCTACCAAAGTCAGAGGTTATGGAGCCAACTCCCAAGAAAATCCATGACCCAGAAACCAGGGAAGGCGCCCAAGATTGAAGGAAGTGGTTTCAGGAATAGCCTTCTAGAGCTTACTGTTGGGAACCAGCAGGGCTTCTTTGTTCTCTGCCTCCTTTGAGAGTGCCTTAAGCCTAGAAGGTCCTGGAAGTGAATATCTTAGCAGGCCATTCTGACATGTGTGTGGAAAATGAGGTTTCTAAATTGGAGCCCTCTGGCTTTGCTCTAAGACTGTGGACCTATCAGCAAGTCTCACAGCGGGAACCACAGAAGTCCGGTCCTGTGGGATGTTCCACAGTAAACATATTTTCTAGGTGAATGAAATTTAGCATGTTACTTGATTGGAGGACTTTTCAGTGCTTTTAATTTGCTTGTAAATGTCTAAGAGGAAGATATGGTAAGATATGTTTCCCAAACTAATTTGACCATGCAACCCTTTCTTCTTCAGAAGAATCCCCAACTCCTATGGCTCTTTTGCCATCTTAACTCCTGGAGCTTCTGCTGTAAGGCCCCTTCCTCACTTCTCAGGGGGTGTATAGAATCCTCTGTGGGATGTGGCCTCATTCCCAGGTCCCCACCTCACAGATAGAGGCATAAGGTGAGGCTGTAATTGTATGAAGGCAGGGCTTGTGCCTGTCTTGTTAATCTTCTCTCTGGTGCATAGTTGGGACTCAAATAGTGCTTATTTGTGGAAGGATTACTGATTGAATAAAATAATCGATTTCATGTGAAACTCCAACTGCTACCATAGAGAGCACCTTGGGTGTTCAGGGTTAAATACTCAATTGACCCACTCTTTTTGGGAGGAAGTGTTTTCTGAGGTTATTTTGCATAGGACTAAGAATCAGGAGATGTGAGTTCTAGTCCCAACTTGGTGCCTTTCTCTTTAACCTATCCAAAATGACCTCATAATAATCCTCCCATCTCACTTCAAAACAGCATGGAAATAGTTTGCAAAAGTTAAACTCTCCAGAAATATAAAGTATTATCTTAGTGATTCCCTTAGGAATTAGACCCATCTATTAATGTTCTGCTAGGCCCTTGAGTATCTAGTCTGATTCTTTCTGAATATCTAGACACATGGCAGTAAAGGCTGCCCTCAAGCAGATTTTGTAACCACAGGCTTTGCAAGTTTAAATGGAGACAAGAGACGGAACAGGAACCGGCTATTTTCTTTGACTGTTTTTTTGTGGGTAATGTTTATTTTAAGCAGTTTCCCAAATAAGTAAAGCTTTCCTTCTACACTTCGTGCTACTGCATCCCAGGGAGTGATGCATTTTTGTGAGAGTTTTCAACCACCCTGCCCCACCCCTACCCTGAACTTGCTCATCTGAAGGTACCATGATGCTGGAGTGCTTCCTGCTAAAACCCTGCAGAGGGTCACGTCAGACATGGCCCAGCCAACACACTGCCTCCTGTGGGAGCCAGGGCTTGTTATTGCTTGTGGGTTTCATCTGTCTACTCTTATCCTATAACAGTTCACTTTTTATTTTTACATTTTGGAAGGGGTGAGTAGAAGGAGAGCAACTCTGATGGGGAGGAATTGGGACTTAGATCCACAGCTGCAATGACTAGGAAACTTTGTTTCATTCGTTCAACATTCGTTCAAACTGTGCATTGAAAGTTATGTTTGATTTGGGGTTAAATTTAAACCTTAGTACTATACATGATAACGTATAAAAATATAGTGACCATATTTTCTTAGCCCTGAATCATGAAACAGTCCAAAGATTTTATCTACTTTTTAAAACATTTATGTGAACTGTCTTCAACCGGCATAAGGATTAAACCACATTTGGTTTTAGATTAAACAAATCACTGTGTTGAAAATAAAATTTTTCTAACTCATGACTTTTGGGAAGTCTAGACTGTGGCTGTCTCTGCTCTGTGCCTTGGAAGTTCTTGCCACTTGCCAAGTGGGTCAAGAATCCCCATTGTCCCGGATGACAGCTGGCACACATGGACAAGCCACCCGCTCTAACTTTATTTTTTCCTGGTAATAGCAACTGTTTGCCAGCGTACTTCTTTGCAGGAAAGCAACAAGGCATTTGCATAGTGAATCTGGCGTTTTTAATCATTTGTTCAGGGTAAAGTGTTACTATCAGAGAGGAAGGAGAGCCTGTTTACAAGGAGGTCATAAGTAATGCGGAAAATCCAGAAAAAAAATAATGATTAGAATAATTTTAGCTAATGAGTATATTGCCAGCTCCAGGTGAGATTTCTTTAAGGGAGTTAGTCTAGTGTGCCAGAGACATTCAGCTGTTTGGAGCTCTCAGTTGGAGAAATGAATAATATAAGAAAACCAACCAATGTTTCTTTGGCTATTCCAAAGCAATCTAGTATCTGCACAGAAACATGGGTTACTGCCGTGTCCCGCTGGAGAGCACAGGGACACATGGCAGGTTTTCCAAAAACCAAAGCTTTCTGTCTGAATGTATGGCCACAAAGGATCCATTTCTGGGATCTGCTGTTTCCTGGCTTATTCAGATAACAATGATGATGTTAGGAATCTTCCAGGGCTACAGGACTCTCCTTCATGCAACAAAAGCCTCATCACTCTGCTAATGATCTTCGCTTCTGTTGTTGAAATTCTATTGCTGGGTTCTTCCATCAATGCCTGTCTGCTTTCCCTTCAGTCTGGCCAGCATTATCCAGAGTCCTGTGAGTGTAAGTGGCTCAGCCTTGGTTAATTAGGTTATTTGATTCTTTTTCCTCCCTGGTGGCTAATTTTGTTAGATTTCACAGTGCTTCTAAATTTATATATGTAAACAAACAGGGACACCCATTTCTTCAAGTCGTTTATTAGAGGCAAAATTAGGAGGAGTTTTTAACTTTCGTACAATTGCGTTGATGAAAGTTGCTACTGTAGGTGGATGTTGAAAATGTTCACAAGTGGCTCAGCAAACAAGGGAATTTGCGTTTACTTCCAATCATGCCTGCCTGTTTTAGATGTGTAAAGCTGTGTGTCAGTGAGTGAGTGTGTGTCAGAGGATAGCTTGCCCAGGTTATTTTCCAAGGCAAAGGAAAATGGCCTTCTACTCTGGAGGTTTTGGAAATATGTAAAGTTTGCAGTGCAGTGTTGACTTACAAGCTCACAGGTAGTATACTATAATTCATTTTCTTTATGAAGAAGGAGAACCAGATCAATCGGGATATCACTAATGGGCTGTTTGAAATACCAGGAAACACTAATCTTATGGATTTAAACAAATTTGGTATAGGACTTGAAGTTTAATTCTGGACAATATTATTATAAGATACTTGGGATATGGACATTGTATTAGTTTCCTATAGCTTCTGTAACAAATCAGCACAAATTTAGCAGCCTTAAACAATAAATTTATTCTCTTATCGTTCTGGAGGTCAAAAGCCTAAAATGAGTCAGCAGGACAAAGTTCTCTTCTGGAGACTCTAGGAGAGAATCTGTTTCCCTGCCTTTTCTAGCTTCTAGAGGTTGCCTGCGTCACTCTGATCTCTGCTTCTGTTGTCACATCTGCTTGTCTGTCTCTACTGCTCCTGCCTCCCTTTTCTAAGGACACTTGTTTAACATTGGCCCATCTGGATGATCCAGGATCACCTTCCCATCTCAAGATTCTTGACTTACTCATGTCTGAAAAGTCTCTTTTGCCACATAAGGTAACATATTCACAAGTTTCAGGAATTACGATGTGGACATTTTTGGGACCCATTATTTGGCCTACCACAGATAAATTAATATAGGCTTTTTAATCAGCCTTCTCATTGACCTTCCACAAAGCTGAAGGAGTTAATTACAGCTACCATCTGCAGGGATGTACTGTGAATTTGAACGTGTCATCCTACAGAAAGCCCTCCTATGAGAAGAAGGCCTGCTGTGGAATCTGCTCTGTCCAAGGGAAACTTCCAGCAGGCACCAAATTGATGTTTTCTCCTTTTTCACCAAAGTCTTGCAAGTGTAATGTGAACGCACTACACAGAATTAAACGCTATTGTGGTAGCATTCCTAATTCCAGGGCTCTGGAATAAAGCAGTTCAAATACCAAATCTGTCCTTTACTGAGTATGTAATATTGCACAAGTTTCTTGTTTTAATTAAACCTCAATTTCTGTATCTGAAAAATGGAGATGATAACTTCCAGAATTGCTGCGAGATTACAAAAATAAAGTGTGCAAGGTGCTTGGCACATGCCTGGCATATGGTTGTTGCCCAGTGAGTGGTGGTCACGGTAGGGCCTTCCACCAGGCCTGCCCTTGTTCTGGGCTGCCGAGTACAGCAGAGGTCAAGAGTGGACACAAGCAGGGCAGAGAGCACTGGGAGTGGAGAGAGCTGCAGGTCAAGCCAAAGACCAAATCCACTCCAGTGTTAATAAATGAGGCAGGCTGCCAGCATCCTGCAAAGGAAATGGAATTCTGCACTTACACTGAACTTGCAGCATTTGCAGACGCAAAGTCTGAGAACTTAGTAATGAGACCCAGAAATGGGAAGGCAAACCTCAATATGGAATGGTATGGATCGTAACCTTCTCAATATCACAGAGGAGAGGGGTTGGGGTCAATTCAGAGAGGAGTCCCCTCAATTCAGTCTGTAGGCAGTTCCCTTAGCTATGCTGGTTAGGGCTGATTCCTGGTCCTTTATAACATTTACAGCTGTATAAATCACCATTTGCTTGCTGACTTACTCCTAAGTAATGGGTAATACCATCTTATCCCAGAGTGTGGCTTCAGCTTTATTCTCAATAATCTACTTGATTGTCATCCTAAATCCTGATTTTAAAAACCTTCTCCAGATGTTGTCATATATATGAATCTGACCAAGTACATCTTACCTACTAAAGGTACCAATGTTTACTGAATATTTATTCTATGCCCGTAATTGCAAGTGCTGGCTAAAATACAGCTTATTATTTATTCCTTATAATAATTCTCGTATAATTATCATAGATTTTACAGCTGACAAAACTGAGACTTCCAAAGACTGTGTAACTTGACACACTTACAGAACTTGTAAGCAGTGGAGTCAGGAGTCCAACCCAGAGCTTTCTGTCTCCAAGCCTCAGATTCTGGCACTTAAATGGAGAAAAACCAAGTGGTAATAAAATAATATGAGGAAAAACAACAGCTAAAAAAAGTCCAAAAATGGGAAAAAATGACTTGCAGAACTATATATAGATTATGATGAGATTTTTCTAAACTAAATAGGAATGTATATATATTTTACATATGTAGTTTTTAACGTTTTGGAAACTGATGAAAATTATGGTCCCTTTTCCTTAAAAATGCATACGTATGCATGCACACAAAATTTCACACACAGCTTGAAGAAGTTCAGGTTGGGGACTTCTAATATATATGTATTACATGTAAAGAAAAATCTGGAAGGATATACAGCAAACTTAATCACGCTCTTTGAGGGATGGGATTGTAAGATGTTTTTCATGTTATCCTTTACGTTTTTCTGTGTTGGTTGAACTTGTTTTCAACAAACATGCATTATTTCTATAATCAAGAAAAAAAAAATTAAGATTATAAATGAAGCCCAAGTGTTTCCAATTTAAAATGGAATTTACCGCTTATTTTTCTCCCGGTGACCAGGCTTCTAATGTTTTCCTGTGTCATAACCCAGAGATGATGGATAGACCTCTGCAAAAATGTAAAGAACATTTTTGTGATGCACTAAATGTGAGCTATTTTTTTCCAAAAAGAAACTTTCCCTGAAAGTTAAGAATAACTGGAAATAAGGAGGTATGGAGGGGGTGGGGTAGAAACCATAAAGAGCATTTCTGAGAGCATTTTCAGTATTTTCCTCTATGAACGAGAAGTGTGCATGAGACTTTTGGTGGAGTTCTTTATGTGAGAATTAAAGGGACCTTTATGACTAGTAATGTGCTCTGTAAGAACCGAACAGTAAATGAGGTTGATGCTACACTGCAGAGGAAAGGAGCGAAGTCTGTTATAGTAGAGATCTGTATGCTAAGCAAATTATCCTTGGGCTATCGCTTGAAATGACCTCTTAATCCTCATTTCAAGTCAGTCTGGCACTAATTGAAATGACTGCTTCCAGGGCGCCCTGTACTTAACTAAGGGAGTTTCTTTAAGCTCTTCACCCGCTCACTCTTGCTGTCCCTTGAGTCGGGGTGTCAGGATCTTTGTTTTACATGGTGACGTTGGGTTTGGAAGACACTTTCTCTCCTCATTCCTACCCTTTCCCCCACATATACACCCGGTATCTCTTTGTGAAGGGAATTTCCATACTGCTTTATCATCAAATCTTATTCTGAATGTGAACAAAGATTCCAGGAGCCTCTTACTTTTCATTAAGAAAAAAAAAAAGTTCATCATGCTTTTTTTAAAAGGAACCTGTAATGTTACAGCCTGATTTAGTCTTCGTATGATAGATATGTGTACATGTTGGAGTTTGACACTAGCCAGAGACCCCAGGAGTTCTCACTGCCAAGGACAGCACAGCCTCTTCCCACAGCATCCCGTCTCCAGAACAGCGCCCCCCTCAGTTTAATGTAGTAACTGCAGGAGCAGCAAATATTTATGAAGCTCCTTGGATCCATACCAGTGTCCTAGGTAAGAATGGACAGGACTGCTTTTCACTGCCCTCCCCAGTCGGAAAACAGAATTTGCACACTACTGTTTGTTCCTCTCCTTGGATGTGATATAAGTGCTGTTTGCATGGCGTGCTGTGTATAGAAGTCAATGTAAGGATATCGTATTATACCCTTCCTTCCTAAAGGTTGGGACCAGAGAAGGATACGAACCTGTTTGCACATGCTCTGCACAATTAAGAATTTCCTACATACCCCGATGAGAATCCTGACGGTTGCTTTTGCCTGGTGCCTTCGCAGGCATGATCTCCCTGAGGGAGGCAGATTCTGTTATGGGAGGCAATAAATATACTGTAGTAGTAAGGAGTCCCTGCTTTCAAGTTAGAACAACCTGGGTTTAAATCCTGACAGTCACTTACTGATTGTGGTTTTCTAAAGTTTCTCACTTTCTCTTGACATCTGTTTCCTTGCATGAAGGATAGAGATATTAATATCTACATTGCAAAGCCGTTAGGAGGATTAAACAGGGTGTCACATGGAAAGCACCTAGCACCACAGTGAAGTGCTCCATAAATGGCAGCTAAGGATGTTATTAACATGCTGTCAGCTCTCCCATTAGAAAGAAATTCTTCTTTTGACTCCCCCTTTCCCTGCCACAGCTGTCCTGTTTTCTTACACCCCTTTTGAGCAAAGGTCTTCCAAAGAGGGCCCATGCTCACTGTCTCCAACTTCCCTCCTCACATTTGCTCCTACACCCACTCCAGTGGGCTTTGACCCCACGTCTCCAGTGCTATTTTTCTTGTCAGGGTCACTGGTGGCCGCTGCACTGCTCAGTGCAATGGCACTTACCACTGGCAGCCACCAATCAGCAGCATTTGGCAGAGATCATTCCTTCCCCTTTGACATGATTTACCCTGTGTCTTCAGGACAACACTCCTCCTCGGTTTCCTTCTGTCTCGGTGGCGGCTCCTTCTCAGACTCTGTAGCTGGAGTCCCTGATCTTTAGACATTGCCGGGATGCAATGTAACTGTTCCTCTTTTCTATCAGTATTTCGATGATCCCATCCAGACTTCTGGCTTTAAATACCAGCTTTGCCAGCAATTCACAAATATGTATTACCAGCCCTAAACTCAATCCCAAATTCCAGACTCATATTCAACTGACTACTGGACTCTCCACTTGAATATCCAATAGGCTTCTCAAGCACCATGCATTAGTCAGGGTTCTTCAGAGAAACAGAACCAGTAGGATGTATGTATGTATTATTATAAGGATTATTGATACAGGCAAGTCCCAAGATCTGCAGGGTGAGTCCACAAGCTGAAGACCCAGGAGAGCTGATGGGTTAGTTCCAGTCTGAGGCCAAAGGCCCGAGAACCAGGAAAGTCAATGGTTTTGTTTTTGTCTGAAGGCCAGTAGGCTCAAGACCCAGGAAGAGCAGATATTTCAGTTAGAGTCTAAAGGCAGGGAAAAAGCCCACTTCCCAGTTTGAAGGCAGTCAAGCAGGAAGAGTTCTCTCTTACTTGGGAGAGAGTCAGCCTTTTTGTTCTTCAATTCAGGCCTTCAGCTGATTGGATGAAGCCCACCCACATTAGGGAGGGCAATCTTCTCTACTTAGTCTACTGATTAAAATGTTAATTTCATCCACAGCACCCTCACAAAAACACCCAGAGTAGTGTTTGACCAAATACCTGGGCACCTGTGGCCCAGTCAAACTGACACAAAATTAATGACCACACACAGCATGTCCAAAAATTGGACTCTTGATCTTTTGGACAAAAGTTACTCTATCTACACTTTCCCCTGTCATTGGTTGGCAGCTGCGTCCTTCCACTTTGTCTCTAGCCAAAAACCTTGGAGTCGTCCTTGACTCCTCTCTTCCCTCACATCTCACATACAACCTGTCAGAAAATTTTGTTTACTCTACCTTCTAAATACATCCAGAATTCAACCATAGCTTGCCATTTCCATTTCTTCTACCCTAACACGAGCCACAATCATTGTGTGAGTACCATATTTAAAACTGCTGCCACCAGTACTCCCCTTTGCTCTAATTTTATGCATTGTGCTTCTTACCTTTTGTATACATATAATTTCCTTATTTATTCTGATTGTCACTTTTCTGTCTGCCTCAGGTAGAATGCCTAGAGCGGTGCCTGATACATAGTATACGTGCGATAAATGTTTGTTGGATGAATTGCCATTGCAGAGATGAGGAAACAGAAGCTTAAAGGAATTAAGTAATTTGCTAAAGGACACAGTTAGTAAGAAGTAAAGCTATTCTAACACAGTATTTAACAGAATCACAGGCAAGGAGAGCTAACATTAGGTAAGTTTCTACAGTACTGTTGTTGGGCACCTATTTTCCATTTTTTATTAAAAGTAGACCTTATCCAGATAGCAGTGTCTGTGGAGCAGGGCTAATTTATATGATTATGCTTGATCATAGGAAAAGGTTTATTCTCTTATTCTTATCTCTATGCCTTTCAGTCATCTGATAAAATCCCCTTGTTGTGAAATATTTTCACCCTTCAGACACTAATAGATTAATGTTATGTCCCCTATGCCTTTTCTTTTAGCTCTCGAGAAGCCAAGCCAGACATCACTTTGGAGCTTTCCTTATAAGTTAATCCTTTTATCTTGTTATAATACTTATAATGGTTTTAAATTATTTCACAAGAGCAAAATGGGATTTTTATTAACTATATGTTTGTATAAGGTGAGCAAATATACAAATATGAGATGAGCACTTATTCTATATGGGCTCTATGATGGAGTTGGGGAAATAAAGAGGTTTCCAGAAACTCCTGGTCTATTAGGGGAAATGTGTATATATTAGGGATATTGATTCAGCTGCTTTAACAGAGACTAAATAACAGTGGCTTAAACAAGGTAGAAGGGTTCTCTCCCTCCCCAGCTGATAAGCAATCAAGGGAGAGATTGTCTCCTAAGGTCATCTTCCATGTTGTTGCTCCACCAGCCCCTACTGTGCTGTTCTGATCCAGATGGTAGAGGTTGGCTCACACTCCCACATATACATTCTAGGCGCTGGGAAGGAGGGAGGAGGAAAAGTGAGCAAGTGGTTTCCTTTCAAGGCTATGACCCAGAAGTTGCACACGTCACTTCTGCTCACATCCCATTGGACAGAACTTAGTCACATGACCATACTTAAGACAAGCCAAGAAACATAGTCTATAGGGTAGCCACATGCCCAGCTTCTCTTACTAAAAGGAAGGAGAGATTGACTGTTGAGAGACAAATAAAAGTCCCTGCTTGGCCATATCTGAAAATATTTCTGTTGCCTTCAACTAAATAATAAGGTCTTAAAGGGCAGGGCTGCATCTTACATTCTGAGCACCTTTCACATTGTCAGTGTTCAATAAATATTTGTTGATCGGGTGACTTGGTTAATGCAGTTTCATCCAAGAGATTTGTGGAGAGTTTTTATTATAATGCCCAGAACAAACACCATTCAATCCCAGGGTAAATACTGCAGGAAAATAAATGTCAAAGGACAGAATGGTCATAGATAGATTCTCTGTACACTTACATACCCCTTCAGTCTGTGCTAGAGAGGCCTCCTGTAGTAAAACAGATGCAAAAGATAGACTCAGACTAAATGAGTTCATGTTCCAGCTAACCGACTGCTTCATTAATGTACCCAGAGATTAAGCTACTGCTCCAGCAAATTTGCTGACCTAATTTTGGGAACTAAAAGCCGGAGGTAAGTGTGGTTTCATGGCATACTGCATTCCTTTCTTAACTCATCATGCTTCACGGGAACCAGGAGCCCAGACTTCCCCTCCCCCAGGTAGCAGTCAGGCTGGTAGAATTGTTCTTTCTAGTCCATAAGGAAATGAAAACCCATCCTGCTCGAGGAAGTAAATAGGGCAGCAGTAAAGCGTCCCTCCCTCTGAATCTGAACATCTGTTGAAACTTTTCACAGCTCCCAGGAGGAAGGGGACAGAACACCAGGCTTCAAGCTCTAAAGGAAAAACCTCATCCGCTTGTACTCGCTAACTGGCAATTTATGATCATTTGACCTGAATTGGCCCTGGTTTATCTCTATGATGCCTTTGAAGGAAGGCCAAGCTGGGTGAATAAACATGATAAACAAGAGTATAAGGGGTGAAGTTTGTCATATCCATGATAGCAAACCTTTGCAGTACATAACTTCATGAACTATTGAATTTAAATGACTGCTGGTTATGCCAAATGACATACAGTTCAATAGCAGAGGGCACAACCACATCTCAGTTTGAAATTTATGATTAAGATAAAGTTGAGTTGCTGTATGGACTTGAAAGAGACAGTCTATGCTTTATGGTTTTAGAATTTCACTATTGCAAACTGGCCTTTCTTCATGTATCTGAATTAGCAAGGAGTTTGCTGCATCTGACTGAGACAGCCACACACTCTCCCGGAACCTCAGCTGCCCCTAATCCAAATGTCAGTTTGCATTTGCTTTAGGATGAGTAGAGGTCCCTTCCCCCTTGTGTTGTCATCTGTCCTTCCCAGAATATTTAGCAGTATGGCCTTTGGCCAATCTTTTTCTTCTAGTGTGGAAGGCTCCTGGTAGTTGGCTGCTCAGCTGGGCCCCCAGCTGGCTCTTGTTTCCAGCTGCTTCAGAGCCCACCGGCCTGGAGGTAAAGCTGCAGTGATAAGCATTGTAAAAATAAAGTCCATTGCTAGCTGGGGCAGCCAAGCAGTGTGGGAGGAGTGGAAAATCCAGGCTATGTGTTCTTGGTATGACAAATTGTCAGTATCTGAGGTGTTCCACTGGCTGGGAGAAATGGGATGAGATGTTCTCTAACCAGGGCTAATCTGTGTGTTATCAGCCAGTAGCTCTTGGAGAATCATCTCAGAACCAGGCTAGTGGGACTGGAGCCATAACCTTGGGTCAGCTCATTTACTAGCCACCATCTTGACTTGACCAACCTCTTGGAGTTGGGTATGGCCTTGGAAACTCAGCATCAGAATGCAGGAGTGGCTACCTTTTGTTGAATTACTAAAGAAGAGTAAGTTTGGGGCATTGTTTAATCAGGGGCGAGGTCAACCTCTCCTCCAATGTGCCCTACTGATGATACATGTTTATTCAACACTCTGAGCATCAGATATTGCTACCCAAGTCAAGCTTTGGGGGTAGCTGTACATTTTCACACAAGAGGAGGAAATAATAGTGACTGTAGCCCCGGGAACTTCAGTCTGGTAACCTGAAATTTTGGTGATTTTTTTCTGGTCTTCTTTGGGGATGTGTTTCTAGCTTTGTGGCTCTCTGCTCCTTGCTCTGCAGAACTCTTTGTTGTACGGCTGAATTGAAATAAGAGTAGAAAAGAAAACATTCTCCTGGCCCTGCGAGTAGGCAGGTCCCCAGGATATTCTCAAGACCTACCTGGAATTCAGATGAGAGCTCTTGCAGAAAAAAAAAAAGGCATGTTTTCTTGATTGTTCTACTTACAATTTCCCCTCTCTATGTCCCAAGAGATTAAAGGCAGGTCTCACCCTCTCTCTCTTTCTCTTCTCCACTCCGTCCCCTCTTCCTCCCTCCCTTCCCCTCCCCCCTCAGTTTCCTTGTCTTTAAAGACACTGACAACTTTTCTGGCTCGTTGCCTAGGCTTAGGAGAGAGAATCTTTGTAAAAGTTTCTTCTAGCCACTGGCGTGGAAGCACTGTATAAATCAGCAAGACACTTTGTTGTAAAACTTTTTCATTATCAACATTCTCTACTGTTTCATTTTATGAATGCTTCTTTGTCTTCCAGAAAACATTTCAGATTAAGCAATGCTGTTATTGAAAATGTGGGAAGTCTCTGCTTGTATATGCTTGGCTGGTTGAATTGCAGATGGTTGCCATGTCTATTACAATGCCAGATTCCTATAGGTGAGTTAAAAATATAATTTATGAAGTAGACTGGAGATGAAAGTAGAAATTCAGCTTCCTCATTATCCAATTGAGTCACTGGATTTATTCTTTCTAGGTAAAAGAGCTCTGAGATCTACATGTGGCTCAACTATCCGATTCAAGTTGGAATCGAACTTTTTCCTACTGGATGCACAGATTCAAATTCAATTACCAAAAAACAAAAGTGTTTTTCACACTCTGTGTGCCAGCCCTATGTTGAGCACTAGAGATACACAGATATATAAGAACCAGCCTTGCTACTGAGGTGTTCATAATCCCTCCAGGGAACTTTCATCTGTCAATAGCAACTCTCTTGCAATGTGGTGAGCACTTTAGTAAAGATAGTGCCTAGAACTAGAGACACGTGGTAGGGGTGGGAGGCAGTATATATGGTAAGTAAGATCACCTGGTCTTTGATGGCAGACATATGAGGTAAAATCCTGGATCTGCCATTATTAACTGAGTGAACAAGTTAGTGAATGAATTAATACCTAATTTTCATTGTTAGTATTGGAATAAAAAGAAATACTGGAATGGTATAGAATACGCTCAAGACAGCATTTGACACCTAAAACATGCTCAGTGACTGATCATGTGTAACTGGAGAGTAAGCAGTTGATTCAGGCTTTATTTGGTAAAAGACTTGGCAGTATGAGGAAGGGCAGTGAGTGCTAAGACCTCAGCAGGGACACCTGTGGAGAGGCGAGAGCTCACTGTGGTCTAAGAAGAACCGGCCCCTCTCTGTGGTTGGTGCAGGAGTGAGTGGAGAGAGGGTCAAGAGCTTTAGAAAAGACAGGTTGGGGCCAGATTGTCAAGTGATTTGTAATGTTAGACTGAGAGATTAGACTTGACATCAAAGACAGTGGGATGCTATTGGAGTTTGCGAGCAAGGAAGTGGCAGACAGAGATGCGTGTCTTAAAGAATAGCCTTTCTGATAGCCGTGTGGGGAATAGTCTGCAAGGGAGACTAGTTAGGAAGTGAGCACATTAGTGCAAGGAAGGAATTATGTTCACATTCACTGTATCAGGATTTGTTGAAGGCCTATTGCGTCTGGGTATTTTGCTAGAAACAAATGAAGGCAGAGTTTGGGCAAGGGATGGAGAAAGGGGAAACAATACAATAAACTTTTCTGAGAATTGATAGAAACTGGTGACTACCTGGAAGTGAGGGTGATGGAGAAGGCCAAGTGAAAAATAATTTCATGGGAAAATGAGATCTTTTGGACCATTGGAATTCAAAATACTTCATCAGAGCCAGGAAAGAAAGAAAAACAGCAACTTTTCTTCTTGCCCTTCTCCCCCCTCTCCTTATTCTTTAGGAAAAGAAATCACAGGGGCTAGTGATGGCAAGCCCTCTCTGAGCAGTTGGTCCAGGAGCCTTCTGAGGTCAGATCTTGCTCTTTATCAGCCTTCAGAGAGATAATGAAAATTGAGTGAACCATGAGGAAGTAACAAACAGCTTCGGCCAATATTCTCACGGCTGACCATGGCACCTTGAATGTTCAACTAATTTTCTTTTTAAAAGAGAGACTAGCACTTGACTTTGGAAAGTTGTTTTCCTGTCAAAGTGGAAATGTTATGAGAGGCGATATTAAATAATGGAAAATATGAGGTTATTTGATGAGAGGTTGAGGACGGGATCTGAAGGCCATCTTAGGTAAACAGTAGGGGTGAGTGGTGATGTGTAAATATTGACATGGAACCATGGAGGAAACAAGGAGAGGAAAATGGATTACAGCATGAGATGGTTTTTGCTTATTGGAAAGATCTTCATGAAGGAAAAATAAAATCTTAAAGAGAAGACAGAGACGTATGAGACTGAGGAGGGAGCCACTTTTGTCTTTGACTGTGTTAATCCTTCCAGAAGTTATTAGAAAGATGGGCATGGATGCTGTGGCACAATTTACTGCCAGGGGTGAATAAGAGTCAATAACTTACATATTACATAGTAGAGATTCTAATAGGATAAATTTAATAATCATGAAACAAAACACACTATGTGTAGTTTGTTTTTGAGCCAGATTCTTTCCAGGATAATCTCACTCAGCCAGATGCTCTTGTCAGATGTATTTGTGGTTGGTGAGAACCATTCCACAAATTGGGGTACAAATGAAGTTGCGTCTCTCTCCTTTTTTAGTTAAATCTTCAGAACTCTCATATGTCCTAATAGCAGGTAAGCTAGCATATTTATCTTGATCTGATCCTTCCCCTTAATTGTTTGGCTGTCTCCAGGGCTTATTCAGTTCAAAAATGGCCCTTGGCTTCTACATGGCTAGTCTAGATTGCTGACGTCTCATGGTACACCCTGTACTTTTTTCTCACCGTCGCACAGTCGTGATGTAAAACACCAATCCGTGCAGTCTAACACTCATCGCTTGTCCATTGCTGCAGGGACTCCTAGTTGGTCGTGCTGACCACTCAGACCAAGAAAATGTCCCAACCAAGAGGGTTCATCCTATGCAGCCACTTCTCGGGACACAGGTCAATTCTTGTTGTGCTGAGTCACGGCCTCTTGAGCATCTGCCACTTCATGAAATCTTTTTCCCAAGGTTCTTCATTCAAACAGTGGACCAGCTTTTTTATTAAATTTTCAGAATGAAGGATCTTGAAACACTTCTCTCCATAGACAGTAGGGCCCCTAGTTCTACATTTATAGTTATAAATGAGGCCACTTCTGATCTGATTTTCTGCCACTTGTCTTTATAAAAAAGAGGAGGGACAAAAATTTAATCTCTGATAAGGTCCCCTCTGATAGGACACCTCAGTACACATGGTATGTTTAAGAATTGTTTTGCTTCTTATTCTCTCCACATCAGTCATGATTCCAGAACTCAAAGTAGTTCAAGCTGAGCTCACAATGACATTAACCTGTTGGGAATTGCTTGTTGCCACCACTGTATATTTTTGCTGGTAAGAGTGCTCTGGTTTAGCATGTGGCCCCACATTCCCAAACATATATGACATGGAGGCCAAAAGGAACATGGTTAGCCACAAAATGTTTGCCTTTTCCTATCTTGCTGTTTACAAAGGGGTGTTGATCTTCAGTTGAAAAGATTTCAGCCAAGAACAGCAGCTAGACAGTAGCAGCAGTGTTACAATGTATTTCCCCAGCTTTTCAAAACCCATTACCCCATTTCTGCTGGCAAGACAGGATGTGCCACGTAGGCTCACATGCTGGAGGGGAAACTAGGCTCACATGCTGGAGGGGAAACCAGTGCTACAAAAGAGAAGGGATTTTGAGAGAAAGGAGAATATGGGATGAATCGTGGAGAAAAGAGGTGGTGAGGTGTGGTGGGCACCATGCATGAAAGCTCTCTGTGTTTCAGTGTTGAGTATGAACCTTGATGGCTGTTGGACCCGTCTTTATCCAAAGGCAGCTGTGCTGGGCGTGGTTGACCGAGCATAGCGCAACAGGCCAAATCTTGTTGACCATGATTAAGGGGATCATACAATTTATTGTCTAAACAGGAATATTTTGAGAGTATTAATAATACCCTATTAATAATAAAGCCAAAGCAACAGGTGTAAACCAAGACCGTTGCAGGCAAACCAGGAGTTATGGACATTCTAACTACGATAGATCTGTATTTTGAAGGTACTTTATTTAAAGATAGAGCTCTTAACTGTGAAAAATACATTATTCTGATTGCTGTGGGAGCTACAAAAAAGCTGTACCACCTGAAGGAACTGATAATCTGGTGTTAGAGAAAAGACCCATACACAAAGAAATTGCCAGTAACTATTCAAGGTGATGTCTAACCAAGTGCCAAATAAATGATAGTCATGGGTTGTAAATTATACCTCAATAAAGCTGGAAAGAAAATAATAGTCATAGATTGTGGTAGGAAGGGCAATGGCTTTGTGGTTAGAAGACCTGTGTCAAGTCATGGATCTGTTTTTAGCTGGGTGACCTTATGGAAGGTACTTAATCTCTTTGAGCATCCATTTATTTTGTTTAATTGATTGATTCATTCAATAAAATTATTCTTGCTCTGTGCCATTGTACCATGGTGGTAAAGAACATAACCTTTAAAGAGAGACATCCATGGGTTCAACTGCAGCTCTGTCACTAACTTTGAGACCTTGAGCTTGTGATTTAACCCCTCTGAGCTTCCGTTTTCTCATCTGTTACATGGTGACAATAACACCCAATGCATAGAGCTGTTGTAAGCTATTGTAAATGAGGAAATAAAGTGAGATTTTGTATGTAAAACATTCAACAGTTACTGACACATAGAAAAAGCTCAAGAAGTGATAGCAATTATTATTATTCCAGGTACTGTACTAGTTGCCGGAAATGCAAAGAAGAATAGGGGAGAGGGATACTGTGCAGGTGAAAGCAGACAATAGTACCTGCCTGAACACCTCCCTGGGGTGTGAGGAGGATTCCATTAGGAAATTAGGTGAAAGAGCATGCTGAACAAAGGAAAGACATTATGACTACTACGAGTGGTTGGGGCATTGTCTAGGTTCTTCCCTTTTCTATTTGTTAGGATGGTGACAACTGCAAATAAGAGATAACCTCATATGTCTTCAATAATCCATACGTACATTCTCTCATAAAACAAGAAGTCCAGAGGGGGAGTGTTCCTGTGGTGGTTAATTCCATGGTTTAATGATGTCATCAGAAGTCCATATTCCCACTCTGCCATTCTCAGATGTTGGTTAACTCACCTCAGGATGACTTTGGCTGCAGTAGTTCCAGGCATTACATCCTCACCACACCACACACTATAGGCATAAAAAGACTATCTCTTCCTTGTGTCTTAAGATCTAAAAGCCCTTCTCAGAATCCCACCCCCACACTTGCAGACTTATCTGTAAGTCTCATTGGCTGAAATTGGATTCCATGTCCTTCCTAAGCCAGTCAGTGATAAGATGAAGTGACTGTAATTGGCTTATGCTAATCAATAGCCAACCTCTTGGGGCTGGAATCCTTTGCCCAGGTTCCCAACATCTCCTGCGTGGACTCTTGATTCCTTTTCTGTATCCTTTTCCTGACCATCCAGTCTTGCCTTCAGCTGCCAGTCAGCTTTTTATATAATGCAAGTCTGATTATAACATTTCCTAACTTAAAGACTTTCAAGACTCAATTTAGGTACAGCCACCTCTTTGAAGTTGCCCCAGATGTTTTATTTATGGCTCTTTTCTAGCCCTGATGAGGAATGGTTGGCCACATGTGACTATTGAGCACCTGAAACATGGCTAGCCCAAACTGAAATGTGTTGTAAGTAGAAAATACACTTTGAATTTCAAAGATTTAGGACAACAACAACAACAAAAAACAAATGTAGGGTCAGGCCCAGCAGCCTATGGTTAAGTTTGGTGTGCTCCACTTCAGTGGCCCGGGTTCAATTTCTGGGCATGAACCTACACCACTCATCTGTCAGTGGCCATGCTGTGGTGGTGGCTCACATACAAAAAGAGGAAGATTGGCAGCAGATGGTAACTTAGGGTGAATCTTCCTCAGTGAAAAAAAAGGAATGTAATAATTTTTAAACTAATTACATGTTGAAATGATAATGTTTTGGGTACATTTTGGTTAAATATATTGTTATAATTAATTCCACCTGTTTCTTTTAAATCTTTAATGTGATGACTCAACTATTTTAAATTACCTACCTGGTTCACATCTGTAGCTCCCACTGTATTTCCGTGCACCAGATTGCTAGCTCCTGCAGAGTTGGGGCTGCATCTTATTTATTCATTATTCATCACATAGTTCCCTTTCTCCACCTCAGGGACCATCAGAGTTGGAGCCTAGCCAAAACACTTTACTTGGTTAAAGTAAAGTATAAGACAACTCAGGGCCGGCCCAGTGGCGCAGCAGTTTACTTCGCGCTTGGCAGCCAGGGTTCATGGGTTCGGATCCCGGGTGCCTCCCGACGCACTGCTTGTCAAGCCATGCTGTGTCGGCCTCCCATATAAAGTAGAAGAAGATGGGCATGGATGTTAGCCCAGGGCCAGTCTTCCTCAGCAAAAAGAGGAGGATTGGCAATGGATGTTAGCTCAGGGCTGGTCTTCCTCACCAAAAAGTAAATAAAAAGCCTAGGAAAACTCAATTTGGACATGAAACAGCACAGAATGATTTCATGTTATTTGACTATTGCTTCTGGTTTCTGATGCATGGGTTTCTTTTCTGTGTTCTGACTAGTCTGAAGCTTCTTTTTAAGTTTTCTAAGTTTGGAAATCACTCTTTGTTGTGGCTACTTCTGGGCACTAAGTTATTATGAAATAATCCAAGTTGAAAGAAGAGAAACTAGAATTTAAAATTTTTGATTAGGTTTGCTTGTCTCTGTCAGTTTTCATTCTGTCTTATTAGACATTCCTCAACAAATTACATTTTACAGCATAGAGGTAGTGGTGTCTCCATGACTACAAACTCCAGAATATTTCAGTTATTTTTACAATCGTTATTAGGAATAAAGAAACAGATGTAAAGTATGCTCTTTCTATTCAACTCCACTGAATTACAGCTGGCAGTTACATTTTTTTCACGGATAAAAGAATTATAGAAATATATTTTTACTATTTATTGTATTCTTAGCCAGGATTATTTGGAAGACCAAGGGAAATGAACATATTCTAGAAAACATTTAGGAGGAAATCTGTTTATAATGGCACAATGAAATAAAAAACATTTTTTATATTTAATGAGCAGAAATGAAGGAATTAAGTTGTATAGTAGCAGTAGCCAAAAAATGTCATTACTGGGGGAAATCGTCTTTTTTCAGAAATGTCTGGAGAGTTTATAGTTCTAGTTTGGAAATGAATAGTATCCATGGTCATAAATCATGTGCAGAGACTACAACAGGCTGATTTGGTTATCCTCTGGCCAAGGGGCCCGAGCACCCTTTGAAAGTGGAGTCCTGCCTGCCCCTTGCCATCTCTGGGGCATGCTGTCCCCGTGAATGAGCAGAGACAATCGTGGAGTCCATTATTTTGTCAGTGGACTGCTTTAATAAGTGCTCTTTGCCAGGCCTTGTGAAGAGCATTATTTCTGTTGCCTTTGATCTTTTCTTGGTCACTCAGAAAAGCTCTGCCCTGGTGACATGTGGATGCCGGGAGTCTGGGGTGGAATCTGGGACCCTCCCTTTCCATGGGGTTGTTATCTCAGAACTGCTGAGTGCTTCTTTCTTTCTTTCTTTTTATTGTGGTAAAATATATATAACATCAATTTTATCATTTTAACCATTTTTAGGTGCACAATTCAGTGGCATTAAATACGTTCACAATCTTGTGTAACCATTGCCACTATCCATCTCCAGAACTTTTTTATCATCCCAAACAGAAACCCTGTATGCAGCAAGCACCAACTCCTCATTTACTCCCAATCTCGCAGCCCTGGTAGCCTCTATTCTGCTTTCCATCTCTGTGAATTTGCCTATTCTGGGTGCCTCATGTAAGTGGAATCGAGTGATATTTGTCCTTTCATGTCTGCCTTATTTCACTTAGCGTAATGTCCTCAAAGTTCATCCATGGTGTAGCATGTGTCAGAAGTTCATTCCTTTTTAAGGCGGCATAGTATTCCATTCTGTGCATGTATCACATTTTGTTTATCCATTGATCTATTGATGGACATTTGCTCTTTTTCCACCTTTTGTCTCTGTGTGGTTTTCAAGACAGCATGAAAACATATAATGATACTCTGGCTGTTTCTGCATTTGGATCCATTTCTGATGAAAAAAAGAAACCCAGGTGTTATCACTCTATAAAATTGTGACTTCCCTGCCGAGAAAGAGAGTCTGCTATGTGGAAGGATGTTATCAAGTGGAGACCTTTTTGCAGTTCCTATTTCCCAAGGCCCAGTGCAAACATCTCCCAGAAAAGTCAGCCCTGCCTCACCGCCTGGAGAAAGATGAGAAGCAGGGGCTGCTCACTTCCCACTGGCCACTCCTGGGCAGGAAGGACTTCTGAGCATCTGACAGGAAGTTCCAGCCCAAGCATTGTCTGGTTGCTATTGCAGGAAAGAGAATTTTTAAACGGAGAGGGAAGTGTCCCTCTCTCTAGAATTGAAGCAGCTGAGAGGAGGGTTGTGTATCACCTTTGCTTAGGAGACCTAGGCTTGTTTTTGGTGTGTGCGGGCTACCATTTTGTTCCATGAGGTAGTGTTAGCTGATACTGGAAGACCTGGAAATATCCAATCCCCTCTTCACTCCTTGGGGTTTCCCTGGGAGCTATAAGTATATGAGGTGCCTCATCATTAGCCCGACACCTAAGGCAGGCCTCTCTGGTGATCAGGTTGGAGTGGATGGGTTAGGCTCAAGGCCTAAGTGAAGCGTCCTCCACCCTCTCAACTCAAATCTCAGTGTCACCATCATTCAGCTGTAGGAAGGGACAGAGTCACTGTACTACATGTAAGCAGAAGGGATGAGAGAGGAAGTGCCAGAGATCTCTACTTATCTCTAGAGCCAGGTGAAAGCAAGAAGCAGAGGGTATGTATAGGACTTTAACAAACTGTGATTCTTGCCCCTGGCAAATAGCAGCCTAGAAACTCACCCGGTGACATCAGTGATTCTTGGGAAGTGACCTAAATAGAGGCAGAGGAAAGGGCAAAGTTTCCTCCTTGCTCTGTATTCGTACAGGCATTTTGTGTGTGTTCCTTTATAACAAGTATGAACACCACACACTACTGTCCCTCTTTTGCAGGTGACAATATTGAGGGTCTGACAGTGTCCATAAACAGTTGCCACACACTTGAGTGGCAGCACAGGGTTTAGACCCAGATCTGTTGGGCACTGTGGTCAGTGATCCAACAGTTATTCCATAATATTCCTTTTGTCAAACGTGGTCCCAAAAAGAGTTCCACAGTCGGTCCTCTTTCTGACCCTGTTCAGGGGATAGAATGGGAATCTGGGGAGAGGTCAGTTCCAGGAACAAGTTTTGGTTCTTTAGGGAAGCATATCTGACCGTGGAGACCAACTGTTCTGCAGAGCCATTATGATGCTCAATTTAGAAACAGTTGAAGTGACTATAACGTGAAAATTGTTTTAAAAGAAAAAGACAAATGACCTTATTTCAGAATAATGTAATTATTTTAAGGGCTTCTTTCTAATCAACAGTCAAAGCCTGGTTAGAAATAAGCAGTAGATGGGGCCAGCCTGGTGGCATAGTGGTTGAGTTCGCGCACTCCGCTTCAGCGGCCCGGGGTTCGCGGGTTCGGATCCCAGGCACAGACCGGCACACCGCTCATCAAGCCATGCTGTGGCTGCATCCTATATAAAGTAGAGGAAGATGGGCACGGATGTTAGCCCAGGGCCAGTCTTCCTCAGCAAAAAGAGGAGGATCGGCAACAGATGTTAGCTCAGGGCTAATCTTCCTCACTAAAAAAAAAAGAAGCAGTAGAGAGTAAAGCAGCAGCTTTGAGCTTTGAAAAGTTTACTGAGGGGATTGTGAAAACACAGAGTGAAGCCCACAGAGCTGACAAGACGCTCCTGTACAATTACGTGGACGCCTGGCATACAGAAAACACACACACGCACACATGCGTGCACATGCTCTGGGGTGAGAGGAGCAGAAGAGGCTATACCCGCATTCCAGTGATTATACTGTGGCACCAACAAATCTCACGTGCTCCCTGGCCCTGAGAGAGCCTAACCCCGTTCTGTCCTCCAGATTCACTTGGTTTTACAGTTGTGTCAGCACAGAGACTGTATAATGTGCTGGTTGAGAACTTGAGTTCTGGAGCTGTGACCCTGCCTTTTAATCCTAGTCTACTACTTATTACCTGTGTGACCTCGAATAACTTGCTTAACCCTTCTGAGCTTCAGTTTCTTCACCTGTAAAATAAGGATGATGGTAGGACCTCCTTCAGAGGGTTGTTTTGAGGATTAAATGAGTTAGTGTGGATAAAGCACGGGTTCGTAGGGAGTGCTCTATAGGAATATGGAAAGTGACGAAAATTCACAGCAGCCAACCAGAAGCCACCACAGTGAGACAGGAGGCAGAGGGAGAAAGGCGTTTTGTTTTTTATAACCCGGACCTCATATTCACAAAGGACCACACTTTCAGACTTCAGTCACTGTCTCCACTTAAGTTCACACACCAACTCATAGAGTTACAGTGGCGAGGCTGATGAATGGGATGTTCATCCTGCCACTTTATCAGGTCCCCGGACCATAGCACCTATGGTGCACTATGCCTTAATATTCTTTATGAATCCTGTAATTCACTTGTAAATATTATAATTATACTGCATTGAATTTTTACGTGTATTATAAAAGCATAAATTTGCTAAAGATAAATACTCAGAGTAAATTACAATTTTTGTATGTCTGATTTGGCATTTCTTCACTTTTTTACAAGCCATGGGGACACAAAAAAGGAAGTTGGCCAGACCTCCTTCACACTTTGGGATCAAATCCATGTCTTTGGGATATTTTCTTCAGTGAACGTGTCTCGTTTCATTGGAGGAGGAAGGTCTGAATTGACAGTGGCCAGTCGTTCAAATCAGAGCTTTTCTCATACACGTTTTAGTGTATAATCATTTTCCCCCAAGTTCAGCTGGAAAATGGAGCTAAGGAGGAAACGATCTGCAGGGATGTGTAACCGTGGTTGCTTCCACAGTGTCCCAGCAGGGATGCTTCCAGGTGCGTCTCAGGATCTCCGATCCTGGCTCACCACAGGGAAAATTTGTCATCTCACACACTGAAAGTTATGGGGAACAGCCCAAATGGTGGCTCAATAATGTCACCAAGGATTTCTCTCTCTCTCTTTTCTCATGTCCTTGGTGTCACTTCATCCTAATGTTTTGTGGTCACAAGATGAACACAGCGGGTTCAGCCATCACACTGAGCTGCAGAAGAAGGCTGTTTCTTTTCCTGTGTTCCCATTTTATTAGAGAGGAAAACCTCCCCCAAAAGCCTCTAGAATCTTCCTTTCATGTTTCATTGGCCAGAACTGGGACTCATGCCTTCCCCAAATCAATTCCTTGCAAGGGGAATACAAGCACCATCGTTGGCTTGGACTAATCAGACTTTGCCCGAGTTACAGGGGGAGAGAAGTCATCATAACGCCGTCAAGGCTGTGCTGGGTGGGACGGGAGAGGAGCTGCTGGGCGGGCATCCCACAGCAAGTGCTACAGTGACTTTCAGAAGTAGAGGGGTCTAAACCCGGTTTCTTGTTTCATCCTCTGGAACCACTGCAATCAGACATTGACATAACTGAGACTGGGCCATATCTGTTCCTCAGCACGTATTCATTGTCTTCAAACGGATCTCCTATCCTCTTAATACCCACAGGAATGAGGGGAACTGTTCTAGAACCAGGTTGGAATTCCATCAGCGTGGCATAATGTCTCAATTTGGCATCTTTTTGTTGGAATTTTAGGAAAGATCAAGTGAGAAATGAATGCTTAGCTAACTACAAGGTTGTCATTATTACTATTCAAAGATTTACCTAATTAAAGTTACATTAAAGATGTAAATGTAGACTTACAAGGAATATACAACCATGCACTGGGGCTTTGGGGAGGGAGAAAAAAAAGAGGAAGACTGGCAATAGATGTTAGCTCAGGGTGAATATTTCCCAGCAAAAAAAAAAAAAAAAAGATGTAAACATAATGTAATGTGCAAATTACATTAGAGAGGCACGTGGTGATGACAATTTGGGGTAATGGTTTTGGTGGTTGAAAAGAGAACAAGGACGTCCACCCAGCAAAAGTTTGGAGAAAATATCTGCTTTGCGTTTGAAGACCTGAATTCCAAATCTCATCACAAGAATCTGAATCAGCATGATCAGCAGGAGCTGTTTGAAGGTCTGCCTCGAGTCTGTTCGTATGTTTGCATCCTGCGGAGGCTGAAATGAACATGAAATAAGACTAACATACAGGCATCACAACTTTTATTATTATTGCTGTTGTTGTTATTAGTATTTGTATTGTGCTGGATAATTTACACAATATTTTCACACACAGCACCTCATTGGATCTATACCTTATAAGGTAATTTTGTGATGCCCGTTTCACACATGCAAAATGGACACTTGACAGTTAAATGACGTGCCCAGGGTCACTTAACCGGTAAGTGACAGAGCAAGAAATCAAGTTTGACTTCAAAGTCCGTGTTCGTTCCTTATCACTATGCAACCTCATTGCATGCTACTCTTTCTGGATTTCATCTTTTCATTGGGGACCCGAAGTTTCTTTGAATTTCTGGCTCAGTGATTTTCCCCTCTTTGAGCCTCAACTTTCTTACCTGTAAAGTGGGGATGATAATCACTAGTTCGCAGAGTTATTGAGGAGGATTAAATAAGATAATGGATGTGGAAGTGCTTTGTAAAACGGTAAAGGATTATGCAAGTGTGGGGTATTCTTCATTTCCAGCTGCCTTTCTTTAAATGTGATACATGTTGCATAATGATAAAAGCAGGGACTTCAGTCTGGCGCAGCTGGATTCAAGTCTGGCTCCACCACTTGCTATCTTCTGATCTTGGAAAAATTATTTTATCTCCCTAAACCTCAGTGCCCTCCTCTGTGAAATGGGTGAGTTGTACTTCCCTCATAAGATCGTTACAGGGATTAAATGAGATCATGTGCGTAAAACATTTAGCACACTGGGGGCATGTGACCAGTAATGAAGTGGGAGTGACTATTGGGACTGGGGACACTAAGAGACTCTCAGATGAGTTAGAGACTATCACACAGCAGGTGGCTTTGATAATGCCAAATAGCAAGGAAAGAACTAACTTATGCAGACAGGGTCTACTCACTAATTACACTGTGATATCACTTTGTAATTAAGTCTTTCCTCAAAAAGAATTGTTTTAACTGGGTCCTATCTATAAAAGATTCTGATTAGTTCTAGCCACTCGCCAGTGCTTAGGAAGACTCTGTGCTACATTCTCTGTGTCTGATATCTGATTGTGTATGTTAGATGATTGAAACTACTGTTTGCTGGAGCATGGTGAGGGAGCATCACCAGTCTGGATTTCTGTGTGTTTTATACAATGAGAGGCGACAGGCTAAAATGGTGAAGTGGATCTAATCAAAAGAAAAGCAATTGAGTTATTCTGAATCAATGGTGGGGCATTCATAATAGAGTCATGAGATTTCCTCTTTTCTACAATTACGAAATTTTATTTGGTCATTTAAGCCAGGACTTCTCAGCCTGGATGTGGGGCTCACTGGTGAGCTGTGGATGGATGGTGTGGACCCTCTTCTTCCAGGTGGCGGGAGCACTCAGGCCTCCTACAGCCTTCAGCACCCTCATCCACCTACCCCGGGGCGCTGCATAGATAGGGTGATCTTCCATGTGTGCCATGAGGCATCAAAGGGCAGGAAGCACTGCTGCATCCTGCTCCACAAGGGGAACACACGCTTAGTAGAAATTCTCACAGGTAGTTTCCTGGTTAAGCTTGACCTTGACAATGAAGATAGGTGGTAAATAAACTAGTAGTGAGACGGGATCCCAGCTCAGCCTGAAACTCCGACCCTAAACTTTTTAAACCTTGATAGGGAGAAGCTTTTTAAAAAAAAAAAAGAAAAGTGGTTTAAAAATCTGCAAGCGCTATCTGTCTGGAAATGGAGACTTCTCTATTACTTTGGGGCTATTTCTTTGACTATGAAAACCACTCAAGTGAGCTTTGAATTATGCAAATGTAAAGCCATGATTCTCTTTGGAAATGGAGATGTTTAAAATGCTCTAGTTTCAAGAAGCTAAATTGTTTTTTGCTTTGGGAAGAGGTGGGCGGGGGATATTCTGCTGGAAAGGCAGAGCTGTGGTTCCATCTACATCTATCCAAAAAGACCGAGCTCCCAACTGCCATGCTGTACTGCCTCCAGCAGGTGAACACTGGTGGGATGAGACTTCAGAAAGAAGGTGGACGGAGGAGTGGGGGTTGGGCTGGAGTCCTTGAGGAGGAGCATGAGGGCCCTGGATGCCAAGGGTGGTGGGGGCTGAGGGAAGGAGAAAGGGCAAATAGAAATGGAGTGATGGCCTCGTGACTGAGCCTTGATCAATCTTTGATTCCCTCCACCAACAAATTGCATTCTCCCTGGAAGTCACATGGAATACTTCTCCAAATCAATACCATGTGCTCTTTGCATTTGAGTGTTTTTCCATCTTCTCTCAGGGGTTACGTGAGGACTCACCTCCAAGCCACCCTGGAATTTCCCATCCGAAGCCCTGGCTCGAGGGGTCCTTTCCCGCCTACTGTTGTTACTTGGGGAGAGCAGGATCTTTGTTCACCCCATTTGTGGTTCCCACCCAAGGAGAGAGGAGCAGGCTTCACACAACACTTGGTCATGAGATGCTCTGTCCAGAGCTTTCCTGTGAGCTTCATCCTGATGGCATTTTTATAATTTGAATCTGATGTCATGTCCTCATAAATCCATGAAGAGATTTCTTCTGGCATCTGTAACTAATGAAAGCAGCCTCGGAATTTGTAGTGTCACCCACAGTTTAGTGTTATTTAAGGAATAAGGGCAGGGAAGGTTCAAGAGAAAAGCATCACTTTCTTTTGAAAGTTGATACTCAGTCAGCAACATACTCCATATGCACTGCCCTGTCTCCCCGTGACTATAAAGCCACCTTTGCCTTCTTTAATAGGCAGGGATAGGCAAAATCCAATCATTCTAACTATCGCTTCACCCAATCTCATAGTGAAAAGAACTCCTACCCTTGTTGTTTCCTGTGTGATGTGTTATCGCCTTACCTAGGTTATGCTCCTGGAGTATAGAGACCATGGAAAACCTGTCTGGTTTATCAGCTGACCAGTCTCCTCTGCCATTCCACCCTATATAATTATCTGAATCCACTGTAATGTCTTGCACAGTCTTAGTCACAAGATGCACTCTTAGAAAATTCTTGTGAAATAATTCCAAAGGAAATGAATCTCTTTGAATGAAGATATTGCTCCAAGCTTCTCCTGTAATTATAGTTCATAGTGCACAATTTTTCCTAGGCAGAGTGTTCATTCTAACTTTTCAATTATATTATTTGATCATTATTGGGGATAAATTTAAACATTTAAAAATATACCTTTTAATGCATATTTAAAATCCTTGTAATCTAAATGAAAGAAATGATTTAAGCTACATGCATACCATTGTTAAAATTCAGATTTTTAAATTTTTGGTTTTGGCTTTTACGTAAAAATGGTTCCAACTTGGTTTTGATCACTGAAGTGTGTTAATTCTAGCACTTTTACATTGCTTCTATGTTCTTTTTTTTTTGTGAGGAAGACCAGCCCTGAGCTAACATCCGTCCAATCCTCCTCTTTTTGCTGAGGAAGACTGGCCCTGGGCTAACATCGTGCCCATCTTCCTCTACTTTATATGGGACGCCACCATGGCATGGCTGACAGGCAGTGCATCGGCAGGCGCCCGGGATCCGAACCTGCGAACCCCGGGCTGCCAAGCGCGGACTAAACCGCTGCGCCACCGGGCGGCCCCTGCTTCTATGTTCTTGTATTATCACTTTCTGTGGGAATACAATCAAATTCTATTTTGGTATAATTTTTTATAGTAGAAAATGCTTCTCCTAAAGAAATAAGCAAAAGACTGAAAGGATTGGAATAATGTTCTGTGTCATTTTATACATTGTTGCAAATCATAATTCATTAATGAAGGGAAAAAGAAATACTACAAACCTGTCTTCACCACTACTCAAATAGAATACTTACATATGATACAATACTCTTCCTTTATTGCTTTCTTCTGCAATAAAATTATTTCAGTAAAATTAGTCAATAAAATATTTTCAAGATTTTTTTCAGTGTAATCATTTTTGTTCCAACCCCATCCATAAAGTCGAAGTTTTACTGTCTGAGTAAGTGTGTTAGAATCTTTGCATCTGTCATCAATGAGAAAGATTTAGGTTGTCAGTTCTAGTCACTTGTAATATGATTATATTGTTGCTGCTGAGTACATGCTGTTTGCCTGTTTCCTAAATCTAAGGTGTTTACTACTTACATGTGATCAGTGCATAGTCTGTAAGTCTCCTCTCCTTAGTGCATCTCTGCAGCTCCGCACTGGGGCTGTATTTGCTGACACCATAGCTACTAAGCTATGTGCACTAAAAAGCCTTTTGGTGCTGCAAAATTAAATAGAAAAGGCTAGAAGTCACATTATTCACGAAAAAGAAGAATGTAACTTTCTGTACAAGTTCTTCTAATGAAGTTGGTGCCTTCTGTAGCTTGGTGGCATGGGTGTCTTGAAGTGGGTTCCTGTGTGTGCGCACAGGGACAGAATGCAGATGCTTGCTCTGCTTGTACTCGCCATGTGAGCAGGGCATAGGGTCTACCCGATGTTGCTTCAGCTGACCCTAACCCAGGTAGTGACATGCCAGGAACACACTACAAGCTTTCTTGTACAACTTTAGATTACTTGGAGAACATTTTTGTTTTATGCTGATTCTACAGTGTTTTTTACAGTGTTTGCTGTAATGTAAGGACCAGAGAAAATGAAGTAGTTCAGTAGAAGTGAACCACTCCTATTTGAAGGTAGAAGGAGTAAAAAAAAATGCTAGGAGGTTCCCGCTGGGAAGGGGGTGGGTGGTTGTTCAGGATGATAAGTGAATAAAGCCACCAGGTACACACAGCCTAAAAAAGTCTAGCTGGATCCAGAACCTGAACGCAGAGTTGTACACCATCTCTTTTAGATCTCATCTCTTTTAGAGATGGTGGGGGTCCTTTGTTTGGATTTTTTGCATTTTATTCACTTTGTGGATATATTTTCACCTTCCCTCTTTTCAGATGAAGCTTCTATTTTCATTGTCTCTTAACAAGAAATGGAAATGGTAACCAGAGTGTAAATAGGTAGACAGGAAGGCTTTTCCTGAAGCACACAAATGGGCACATGTCCTCAAACACTTGGCAACACCCCTCCTGATGTTTTGCTTTGCTCTGTTTCCTTCCGTGAGGCACTGCTGAGCAGATGGAGTACGAAGATCTGTATTCTATTTCCACCTTTGAAACTTATCAGCCATGTGACCTTGGGAAAACCCTCACATCTTCACCCTCAATTTTGTTAACAGAGGGGTAATTAATCTTGCCCCTTTCTTTCTCACAGTATTCCAATGATCTGCTGAAATAGTATATGTGAAAGTCCTGTCAAGTCATGCAAGAGACTGTGCTTTATTTCAGTGTGGCGGCTGATATGGTGCCCTGCAGACACTTTGAGTTCAGTAAACATTAGTGGTAAGGGGGAGTGGGTCAAAAAATGAGCTGCACATGATTCCAAAAGCCGTGTGTTCCATTTTATTTAATACTTTTATGATCTGTATGATGAGATTTGGAGCAAAGGGAAAATAGGTTAAATTAGAATTGAGACCTCACTAAATTTAGTAATCCATTCATTCGATCAACAGATTTATATTGAGCAACTATTATGTGCTAGGTCTTGTTCTAGGCACTGAGGTTAGAAGAGTGGACAAAACTGACCCAAATCTGTGATCTCATGAAGCCTCTATTCTAGTGGGGGAAGATGGACAATAAACCAAATTCAGTTGATAGTATATTAGAAGTTATAAGTGCTATGGCAATCAATAAAGTAGAGAAGGAGGATCAAATGTTAACATTTTTACTGAGGGGTGAGAGAGTGCCACTGAAAGGTGACATTGGAGTAGACTTGAAGGAGGTAAGGAGAGAGCCATGAGGATTTGGAGGCGTGGAGTAGGGAGATTTGAGCCATGAGGACATGAGGGGAGGCACTCAAGCTCTAAGGATGTGGAAGGACAACTGAGCCCTGAGAATATGGGGGAGCAGGGACATTTGAGGCAGAGGGAACAACATGTACAAATCTCTAAGGAAGGAACATGCCTGGCATGTTTGAGGAAGGAGACCAGTGAAGCTGAAGTGGAGGGAAAGAACTCAAAGATAGAAGAATATATGGTCAGAGAGATACTAAGATATTGATGAGGAGGAGGGGGAGGAGGACGATGAAGATGAAGATACCGTTGAATGCTTACTCTGCCCGGCTCTGTTGCATAATCTCACTTGATCATCACAAAACCCATTTATAGTGGAGGAGACTAATGCAAGGAGAAGCATAAGTTCCTAAGGGTCATACAACTAGTATGTCTGGGAGTCGGGGTTGAAACCCAGGGCCCTCTAATTCCAACACCCATGCACTTAACCATTGTGCTTTATCACCTCTTCTGTGTAAGCAGATCGGCCCCAAACATGGAATGTTTGTTGATATGTTCTGGGGGACTTTTTCTTTTCCTTAGCCAGCTTATAGTGACTATACTACCATCAAAAACAATCCCCTGAAACTACTCTCAGTTTCATAGGAAAAACAATGTAATGAGGAAACCAATACTAATACCATTCTTGATAAATTTTGGCCCTAGACAAAGAAAATCTCATTTCCCTGATATTCTTAGTAAAAGGAAGACTCACTGAGGAGAAGTCCACAGACAGGAGCTTTGATTACTACCAACTGAACAATTGCTAGGCATATTTGCCAGCTGTCTTGCTGTTTACCTAAGACAATATGTGTAAATATGCCAGGTGCCCTCTGCTTCATAGAATTCTTAAAAGTGACACAACAATGTAACACCCTCTGTGGTCAGTAGCAAATAGGCTCAACAGAATGGAGCCATCATTTCTTAAGCACCTACCACATGCCAGCATCTTTCTCAGCGCTGTAGCGAGAAGTACCAGCAAAACTCCATAAATATGCTTAATGCTCACTTGGAAGAGGAAGGACAGCTGAATGGAGGAAGTCAGAACATCCACCTGAACACCAAGTAAGATTTCAATAGGTCAAGACAGAGACAGTCATAGTTATAACATTGACTATTGGGAAACACTTCAGTGTTTACAAAAGGTTTTGTGTTTATTCTCCCATGGGCTCCAGTCACTGGACCATTGTGAGGACCGGAGGGGCAGTAAAAGAGCTTGTGCAAGTTTGAGGGTAGAGTGAGGAATTCCCTGATTCTGATGAGGTTGGGCCGTGACCTTGAAGGGCCCTGAGTACCAGGCTATGGGATTTAGCCCTTAATCTGTCATTAGTAGGGAACATGGAAGATTTTTAAGAACTCACATGACATGATCATGTGCAGAGTCTTAAAGATGGAGAGCAGTTAATATTTGTGAGTTCAAGTGGGAGATAACAAAGGCATGGATTAAGAAATGGAGGTGTGGGGCCAGCCCAGTGGCATGGTGGTTGGGTTCACACGGTCTGCTTTGGCGGCCCTGAGTTCACAGGTTTGGATCCCAGGCGCAGATATATGCACCACTTGTGAAGCCATGCTGTGACAGGTGTCCTACATATAAACTAGAGGAAGATGGGCACAGATGTTAGCTCAGGGCCAATCTTCCTCAGCAAAGAAAAAGAAAGAAAGAAAGAAATGGAGGTGGTAATTGGAAATAAAGGACTCTTTTTTTTTTAATCAGTTTATTCCTCTTTTGCACCTCTGATCTTCTTATGACAAGCTAGTTTAAAAAAGCAATAAAACAACTGAGAATCATTTCTTCCTCAGGTAAGGAAGACTTGTTTCAGCCAATTATTGATATCTAGTGTTTGCTAGTGGTATCCAATTTGTTCTGAAAAGGCCATCCTTATCCAGCCAAACTCTGGGAATGGGTTACAAGTTCTTCTTACAGCTGTAATACCTTCCCAGAGCTGGATGACCCATTTGCCATGGGGCTTCCCTGAGCCTTCTCTGATTCTGCCCAAACCCCAGTTATCCCTCCCAACCTCCGGAGAGAAGAGCAGAGAAAGAAACACAGTGTCCTGCTTTCTGTCAGCTGCTTCTCTAATGGGACCTCTTTGCTTAATTTCAGGTTAGAATAATGACTTGCATGTGAGGAAAACACTCAACCAGGGGTCTGGCAGGAGTGCTCCAGGGTGCAAACCCACAAATGTCTTTCACATCTGGCAAATGATCCCAGGGCAGGAGTCAGGCTGGAAGCTAACAGTGGTTCTCTTTCTTACTCTCTCTCGTGTCACTTTCTTGCTCTTGTTATATCTCGTTTTTCCATTAAAGCAAGGGGAAGAATGTCCCCAAATCTGGAGGACTCATCTTTGTAAACAAACCACTAAATTGAACCCTTCTTTCATTCCGATTAATAGTTGATGTTCATTGAGAACCTGCTAGATGCCAGACATGATGTGGAGCTTTTCCCCATTTGTTGGGATTCCTTTTTCTCATTTAGTCCTCTAAACAGCCCTATGAGAGAGGTGTTATTATGCCTATTTTACTATAGAAGAATGAGACTGAGAGAGAGGTCAAATGAGTTTCCCAAGGTCACATAACATGGTACTATAACAGGGACTTCAATGTAGTTCCTCTGCTACCAAGTCCAATGCTCTTCCCACGAATTTTGCTGGAGGACACAAAAAGTGCAGGAGGTTTAAAGAAGTTGCTTCATAGTCTTTTCTTGTTAGCCAGTTAATGGACTTCTCACTGGTACACGTGTTTGATGGACGAGCATGACTATTTCAGCCATGCTGGCCGGGATAGGGGGTGATCAATCCGTACCTGCCAACAGAAGCGGCCATTCAAACACCAAAAGTGATCCAGCCAGAGATGGGGAAGCGGGGGTTGGGGGGTGGTTCTGCTCACAAGCTGCATGAATTTGTCATGACAGTTGGCTTCTCTAAGCACCTCATCCTTTGAGTAAAACCAAGATATAATATCCCTCTCACCAACTCCACTGCAAAATTGGGAAAATAAAATTAATGAAAATGCTCTGAGCTGCATCCAGAATCCCAGATTCCCTTCCTTTCCCTATCCCATGTATGATGCTATTTTTATAAGAATATTCATTCTAAGCCAGGAAACAGTAGATATTAAACACATGTTTGCTGAATAAATAAAAAAAGAATTATGAACTATTCTTAGACTCCATGGAGGAGCTTGTATCAATTAGCTAAATGCATTTGTAGCCCCTAGGGGATGTCTAAAAATGAGGACTGGAGCTCCTCGAGTACCTCTGGCTGCTAGTTAAGTGATGAGGTCTAGATCCCCATAGCTGATCTATTTTTCCTGCTCAGTCCATGAGAGATCACTGTTCTGCTTTATGGTTTTATCAAAACCCAAAGTAATAATTCCTGTCTTTTAAATAAGAGAATGTTTAGTACCTTTAGCTAAGCAGACATTTGTTGCAATTGGAATTCCATGGAAGTCAGCCAAGATAGAGTCTTAGCTTGTGGCAGCCCTAGAGGACTGTTGAAGGCCCCCAGAGCTCGCCCCTCTTTCCCTCCCTGCCACAGGCACTGACCTGGCATCTGGCCCCGAGGAAGCCCAGACAGGCAGCTCTGATGCAGTGGTCTGATGGCAAGGGGACATGTGCACCTTCATCTGAAGCCCTTGATTTCGGGCACTCCAACAATTTCTTTCTTTGGGACAGTTTTGTAGTTTCTGCAGGCCTGGAAGATAACCATTTAGGATGGTTCCTATCCACTTACTGAAGGCCACTTAAGGGCAATTTAAGAATACAAGGCAAATTCACTTGCTGACAGTCTAGAAGGGGGAGTCAGTCATTAGCTACACTTGAAGTAGCCAGAAAAGGAGTGGGCGTGAAAAGTCAGGAGTTAAGTATCAAGCAATAGAGGATGTAGGGTGCTATTTGGGTGAAATATCTCTTAAGGCTAAAACAAGAGAGGGAGCATTTACATGGTTACAATAGGGCACTCTTTAAAGAGCAGAATGGACATGCCCTCCTAGGCTCTAGAAATAGCAAATGCCAGGCTTGCACATGTGTGCCTGTAGCACAGGCAGACCGAGGGGGTGGGGTGGAATTCCAAATCCAGTTCCAGTTTTAATTCAATTCTAATCCTAGCTGGTGTGTAAACTCTTGCAAAATGCATGGTTGGCAAGAAAACACTCTAGAGGAAAATGGCTTCTTGGGGAATTTATAAGGGAGAGTCTAGAGATCATAGTCATCAAGAACCTCTTTGCAATCAATACTGCCCAAGGAATCTGGGAACCATGACCAAGGTAAATGCCAAGGGAATAAAAGAAAAGTGGAATCAACCTAAATGTCCATCAAGAGGGATTAGTTAAATAAATGTCATGCAATGGAATGCCAAAGGGCTGTAGGCCTCATGTTACTAACCATCCTATTGGCTACCTAATCCCCTGCTGGGCACAAGATCAGTCCTGTCTGTGGAATCAGTCAATCAATGAAACTTCAGCAATTTAAAAAGATGAGCTACATCTGTATGTATAACATGGAAGGATATCCACAATATACTTTTAAGTGAAATGAAGGTTATAGAATAGGAGAGTATGATCCCATTTATAGTTACAGTGTACAGATTTCATATATTGCATTTAAATGTCTAAGAGGATGTATATAAATGAAACTGTTAATAGTGGTTATCTTCTATGGAGTGATACTGGGTCAGTGCAAGGGTGTTCGTGTTCTAATTTCTATATCAGCAAAACTGAAAATGATATTTCCGTGGGGGGGGAGGGTTGTTGTTAGACAATGTTCTATTCAGATTCCATCAAAAATATGTGTTTTATAGGCAGTAATGTGGTTGCACTTTATTTTTATGGAAAATAAAACTTGGAAAAGAGCCCAAGGCCAGGCCCGCTGCGGTCTGAAATGCAAGGTCTGCAGAACAAGGGCCCAGATATTTCAGAGACCTGCTC
This sequence comes from Tapirus indicus, assembly GCA_031878705.1. Lineage (NCBI taxonomy): Eukaryota > Metazoa > Chordata > Mammalia > Perissodactyla > Tapiridae > Tapirus > Tapirus indicus. Next base: position 36,231,024 of record CM062935.1, read on the forward strand.
ACCCTAAGATGGCCAGATGGGTTTCCTGGGCTCTATCTCACAGACGGGGGAGGCAGAAGGAAAAGCAAATGTGTTTCTAGTGAGTCTCCTGCTCATGACATCTTTCGTACCAGCTCAGTTCTCATCACAAACCCTGTCACCTCTCTGCAAGGGGATCGAGTGCCAGGTGTATGACCACGAGTCACAGGTGTGAGTCTGCGTGTTCATCCTCATCAGGAAGAAGACCTTTCTGCAGACAGTGGCTTTGTGACACACGTCAGGCAATCTCGGCAAAGCCACTTTTGTGATCCAGATGAGGTTGTGGAAAATAGATGTGGTTCCTTATGTCAGCTGATCTTACCAGAGGCCAGAGGAGAGAAGATTCTTTGGTCAAGATAAAACTAAGTTAGTGAAATTGTTATATAACTTCAATTCTCCCTCTTTAATATTTTAATTTTTCCCTTTATGCACCACTGTGTTTTATTTCCTGATTTACCCACTATATATAAATATGTCAGTTTATATATATGGTCTCCCTTCAAACTCCCACTGAGAGGCAAATTCCATTGATGAGAAATTTCTGAAGCAGTGTGCTTTTCAGGTTTTTATTAAGTCATTTTTTTTTCAGTGAGAATCAGGGACAACTGACCTAGAAATGAATTTGCTGCATTTTAGCCGCCGGTGAAATTCACAAGGCTAAAATATCTGATGTCCAAGTCATGGTAAATAAATGCTTGCTCCCATTCATCTGTAACTTTTATCATTTCCTTCCTTACATTTTAGGAACATTTTTCGATGTATATTTTCATAATTTAGACATTCCATTGTTTGAAAATTCAAAGCAACTCTTAGAGGACAAGGTTACATGTCCTAAATCGGCAAACATTTTAATTAACCTGGTCTCTTTCTCAAACTGCTGTGCGTTCTGTGTTCCTTGTTGCAGCTAAACTTGACTTTAGCTGCCAGCATCTTGTAAATTCCATTTTAGGAGACCTCAGTGCAGTTTGCATTGAGACTTTTCCTCTGAAGTTAACCAGGCTGTCCAGGGTAAGTTATGGACTTTTCCCTGGAAAATCTAACTCTGGGCTCTGAGGAATTAACTCACAGAGTTTTTAGAATCTTATGAGGAATTGCAGAAATGAAATGCTGCAGATCTTTCACTCCACAGATGAAAAAATAAAGAAGTGAGCACATGCATTCCAAAAGATAGTTCACTAGTCGCCATTTCCTTTCCCTGTGGCATTGTTTTTAGGAGCTATATTTTTTTTTCTTCTTTTTAAATAGAAAGTTAACTTCATATTTTCAATTCCTGATCCTGGTTCTTTGTTGGTGGTTTGGTGTCTTCTTTTCTTGTATATTTTTCCTTTTTCATCTGTGGTCAATATTAACCCCAGATTTATTTTTTGGACCCTGGGAGACTGGATGTGACTCAAAATAAGTTGGGAAATTCCACATTGCCCTTCTCAGAGTAAACTACTAAGTAACAGAATGCTGATGTTTAAAAAAATAGATGTGCATTTCACTTAATGAAATGCAGTACAGATTCAACAAAAATTAATATATATTATATGTGACATAATATGTGTTATATATAATATACATTATATATATATATATATATAAAGTTATATAAACTAAAGCGTTGAGGAATTGTTACTTAAAAATATTCTTCAAGGCCCTGAAGCAGAGCCTTAAGAGATGGACCATGCAGGAGGCCAGGGTACCCGGGACATAGGTGAACTGAGAGAGAAGACAGAGATGGCCCAGGGCCAGCTCACACAAAGCCTGTGGGTCAAAGGAGGGAGTTTAGTTTTGTTCTAAGTATGTTAGGAAGCCTGTGTACAGCTTTAAGCAGAGGAGTGTCATAGTCTGTTTTGTATTTTTCAAAGGTCACTCTGGGAGCTGAGTGGAGAGTAGACTTGGGCCTGGGGTAGGAGAAGGAAGATAAGAGGGAAGAGTGAGATTCCAGTGAGGAGGGTAGGGGAGTCATCCAGGAAGGAGATCATGGGGGTTTGGACTGAGGTGGTGACAATGGAGATGGTGACAAGTAAATGGATTTGAGACAAATTTTAGAGACAGAATCAACAGCACATGCTGATGGAACAAAAGTGAAAGGAATCGCAGGTGAGTCCTAGGGTTTGGGAGTGAGCAAGAGGGTGGAAGATGGAGTCCTTTACTGAGACTGGGCAGGTTGGGCTGGGGAGAGCACAGGACTCAGCGAGGAAACCAAGAGCTCCAATCCTCATTGTTTTGCTGTATTGAGTACATTTGCTGTGCCGCCTTGAGCTGGGCGTGAAGGATGCGATGATGAAGAGAGTATCGTTTCAGCCTCTGTGTTTTCCTAGCCCCGCACTGGCCATTCCTTCTCATTGTCCTTGACTGGTTCCTTCTTGTCTCCCAGAGTCTGAATGTCAGACCGACCAAGGGCTCAGTCCTTATCCCCTTTTCCTTTCTATCCACATTCACTTCCTTGGCGGTCTCATCCAGTCTTTGGCTATAAATACTGTCCATATACTGATGACTTGCACATCTTGCCTCCTTGGACCTCTTCCTCTAACTTTAGACTTACGTATCCAGCTACCTACTTGACACCTCCAATTGGACGTAGAATAGGCATCTCAGAATCAACATGTGCACAGCTAAGCACTGATATCCATGCCCTCTGCCTTTTTCCCTTTTCAGTAAATGCCAGCTTAATCCTTGTAGTTGCTTAGGCCAAAACCTTCGAGTTATACTGGACTGTTTTCTTTTTTCACACCCTACATCTGCACCTTCACTCAATCCTGTTGACTCTATCTTCAAGCTGTGTCCAGAATCCAACCAGTTCTCACCTCCTCTGCTGCTACCACACTGGTTCCAGCCACTATCATCTCTTGCCTGGGTCATTGCAGTGGCCTTCTAACTGGTCCCTCCAACTCCGCCCCTACCCTTCTTTAGCTGACTCTCAGCACAGCAGCCAGAGTGACTGTTAGACTATAAATCACTTTTATCACTTCTCTGCTAAAAACCCTGCAGTGGCTCCATATCACTCACAGTGAAAGCCAGAGTCCTCACGGTCACTTCCACGTCCCACGTCATCTGGCCCTCATTACTATTCTGATCTCATCCCCTTCACTTCCTCACACCCTCGCTCAGCCATATCCTGAGTATGCTAAGCACGCTCCCAGTCTAGACCCTCCTCATTTGCTGTTTTCTCTGCCTAGAATAGACTTCTCCCGGTTATCTCCATGGCTGCCTCCTTCACTTTCTATGGTCTGTTTCAAATGTCACTTTCTTAGTGGAGCCTTCCCTGGCTCTTTATTTAAAATTTCAACACCCACCCACCCCTGGCAGTTCCCAACCCCCTTCCTTCCTTACTTCTCTCCATGGTGCACCTCCATCTAACATTTCACTTGTTTACCTTATTTATTGTATGTCTCCACGAGAACAAGGGTTTTGCTTCTTATTCCCTGCTGAATCCCCAGTGCCCAGAGCTGGGCCTCACTCCTAGGAGACACTTAGCACATAGTTGTGGAATGAATGAGTTCTAATAGGAGGTTTTCTCCTTCCTCTTAACTACTTTTTTTGACTTTTTATGGAACTGTTGTCTTAATTTCTATGTGTCCTTTGTCCATGGAGCTAGTAGGGCATAGTGTTAAAGCCAGTGGACAGCCAAGTGCAACTCAAGCTTACCATTTGGCTCTCTCATTCACAGGCTGTGTGACTTCGGGTGAGTCGCTTAGCCTCTCTGAGTTTTCGTTTCTTTGCTTATAAAATGGAGAAAGCTGCCCCGCCAATCACTCAGGGTTGCTACAAAGGTTCAATGGAATAATGTATGAAGGGCCCTCAGGGATAGGATGTGGCTTTCCTTTACCACGGCGTCTGGCCCTGACTCAGCTCCAGAGCTTCCCACGTGTGACTATCTCATTTAATTCTCGCATCCAACCAATGAGATATGAACTCATACCATTGAACTCATTTTACAGACGAGAAAACTGAGGTGCACCAAAAGTTAAGTGAATTACCTAAGAGTTCATCAACAACAGAGCCAGGCTTTGAACCCAAGCATTTTTATCCCGTGGCCTGAGTTTTTCGCCATTATGTCCTACTGGCACAAAATAAATGTTTTAATGACTGCATGGAGTAATGAAAAGGATTTGACCTGAGGTGCAACTTTTGTCTCCAGACGATTTTTTCTTGACTGCTAATTAATGGAGCATTTCCCTGGTGTTATTTTTTTCCCCTCTTCAACTCAAACAGACACAAATTCCTGTCTTCCAAAAGAAAAAGGTACTGTCAGGCATTCCTCTATCTTCCCTTCCTCCCCTAAGGGATGAAACTCTATCGTATGTCCCCTGAGATTTCTGTTGTACAGTCTAACCAAGTCCAGATGGTTTTCTCAAGTTCAGACATCATACTTAGTGAAGTATTTGTAGTTATCTGCTGAAACACATTCTGGACTAAATTGCAAACACCCGCTTCCCAAAGAACTTACTCTCTGCTCTTCCGCCTTGTTTGTGTTATGGCCTTTCTGTGCTAATGAATTTGTAAATGTCGTTTAATTACTGTTTACTGAAAAATAGCTGCACACAGATCAGTCTCAGTGGGAGACTTAGCCAAAATGCGAGGCAATTTGTTTCTAGTGCAAAAACGGCTAATAAATGAGAAGCACTTTTTAAACATTGGGAAAGGAACTTAAGTTTGGTTTTGAAAAAACAGTGCTTTATATATCCAGGGAAATAAATCGTTCGTGAAGAGAGTAGATTTAAATATCTAAATGGCATTTTTTTCCCCAGGCCAGGCACACGGTGGTTTGCGCAGAACCGAAGTGTGATAACAGTGATTTGATTGAACCCCACACCAAAGAGCTATACGCGAAAGAACTCGTCGAAGGGGAAACTCAGAATTACTTGTAAATTCCGTAAAATGTTTCAGAGCTCTGTAAACCCATGTATTATGCATTACCTCATGTTTCTGAATTCTTGCCTCAGGCAAATTGCCAATTTAGCAACTAAATGACAGTTTTAAAATTCTAATACAAACCAGCCTCTCTAACTTTGCTTTTTCTCCTCCAGAAAAAAAGGACACAAGAGACAAGTGAAAGTTGTTGGAAGGTTCAATGTATATATTGTTTGTGCTCCGTTTGGAGTTGTGGTTTAATTTTGCTCTTGCATAAAGTGGTGTTTGCCTGATTCCGCGTGAAGAGGGACCTCTGAAAGTAGGCTCCTTCCTGCAACTGTTGGTCTTGCTAACAGGAAGGGGCTCTGTTCTCCCTCCCCTGAGGGGATGCCTGTCTGCGAGCCAGAGGGGAGCCAGTTCTGCCTGGAGTACAGACTCAAGAAACAAAATCAATCAGCTTGGTAATTGATAAGGATTGCTCATCGTTTCCTGAACTGTGGATATAATGAAAGAAGTTTGAGCAATGTGAGATGCAAACACTGCCCTCTAGGAATTTATTTTTAGTGGAGGCAACAGAGGAATACAGGCACTTCAATATCAGAGATCCCAAGGGTGGGTGTGGGGGAACCGGGTGAAGGGGGTCAAAAGGTACAAACTTCCAGTTAGAAGATAAATAAGTTCTGGGATGTAATGTCCAGTGTGGTGACTATAGTTAACAATATTGTATATTTGAAAGTTGCCAAGAGAATAGATCTTAAAACTTCTCATCACAAGAAAAAGATTTGTAGCTAGGTGAGGTGATGAAAGTTAACCAAAATTATGGCAGTGATCATTTTGCAGTATCATTAAGTTGTACACCTGAAACTTATACAATGTTATATGTCAATTATATCTCAATAAAACTATGGGGAGAAAAGAGATCCCAATATCAAGTCTTAACTACCAGATGGCTTTAGTGTGTCAAACAGTGTTCTGAAAGCCAGGGCCTCGTCTCTGTGGCAGAAAGACTCCTTTTCCAAGAAGATTATTCCATATTTCCATGTTGTAATTTTTTATCTGTCGTTCATTAACTCACCAAACGTTATTTGTAGTGCCCTAGAGAGACTAACTTCAACGGAGACTCTGTCTCAAAGGACAAACCGTGCAGTGGGAGGGAGACAGACATAAACAAATAAACACCACAAAGTATAAAATCTCAAAGGAAACTGGAAATCATGATTAAAATGGAGATGTGTTATCTTTCATATGTTCTATAATTTTCCAAGCCTTACTTTCAGGAGTTTTTCCAATACAAGAAAAATGCAAAATATAAGTGCAGAGCCCTTTATGAGAAGAGGTTTGTCTTGACCACACTTAAATCATAAGACTTTGGAAATAGACATCAGCTCAGACATCACGTCCTCCAAGAAGGCGTCCCTAACAGCACCCATGCCCCGTTTGCCTTGGGTGTCCTTTCCATGTGCTCGTACGGTACCATGTCCTTTCCCAATCTATTGTATTGTCCCCTCCTTGACACCACCACCCATGTATATACACAACTGGGTGCCCCTTAAGGAGGAGGGGACATGTCTTACTCTTCTTTGCATCCACAGCATCACAAACACGTCTGGCTTATGGCGCTCAATAAATGTTGAATAACTGTGTGAATGGGTAGATGATCATTACAGGTATTTTCCCATCTAATGAAGGTTGCCTTTGTTCTCTACACCATATTAAAAATAGGTAACAAAAAAGTATATATTCTTGTTTTTTAAAATGTAAATGTATTGGGGCCAGCCGGTGGCTTTGTGGTTAAGTTCACATGCTGCACTTTGGCAGCCCAGGGTTTGCAGGTTCGGATCTTGGGTGCGGACTTATGCACCGCTGGTCCAGCCATGCTGAGACAGTGTCCCACATACAAAAAAATAGAGGAAGATGAGCACAGATGTTAGCTCAGGACCAATCTTCCTCACCAAAAAACCCCACAAAAAAACAAAGCATAAATGTATTAAAACATATACGAATAGCATATTTAGATAAGTATTCATGCAAAAAATCTGGAAGGACACACACCAAAATGCTAACAGCAGTTATCTCTTAATTACTAGGATTTGAAATGACACTGATTTTTTTCATTATGCATCACTGTGTTGTTTTACTATTTTACTAAGGATATGTGCTACTATTATGAGAAGAAAGAAAATATGAAGTTATTTGTATTTTAAAAAGGAAAGTTTGGCCTATTCTGTAAGCCACAATCATAAGACATAAATGACTCTGTGAAGCATCATCTTTACCATCTATGCCCAATGTTGACAGTGATTTGACTTTGTGGATTTAAATCACTGACCTCGCTGGGCAGCAGTCAATGGTATCAGATAGGTTTCTATTCTCCTTACTCATGTCTGTGTTTTATAATATTCAGAAGATACCTAACAGCACTTTACTTGTAAATATTCTAGCAATAAAACATGGTAAACTATTTCTTCTGCTCTCTCTCTTCTTCTCCTTTAATTCTCCCTGCTAATACTTAGATTGGGTGTTAGAATCCCAGTCTTCTTAAGGCCAGGCTCGACCTCTTGCAGATAGACAAGACAGAACTAAGTAGCCAATGCTCTCTCTCTCTCTCTCTCTTTCATTATTAATCTCTTATTTTCAGGTTGGCTCTGGATAAAAGAAATATCCGTTTTCTGGTCAGTGATATTCTGCTCTGCATCTTCTGCCTGACTGTCCTTCTATTATTTTGTTTGGCTGACCACAATGTTGCAAAACTTAGACAGTGTTATTGGACTAAAATAGAGTTGCTTCCTTTCTCCCAAAGGGACAATCACAAATTATAAAATGTGCCCCCGCAGAATAGATTTAAAAATTATGTATGTTCTTTTCTGCAGCTGAATTCTTGCTGCCAGGATGGGGAAGCAGAACAGCAAGCTACGCCCAGAGGTCATGCAGGACTTGCTGGAAAGCACAGACTTCACAGAGCATGAGATCCAGGAATGGTATAAAGGCTTCTTGAGAGACTGCCCCAGTGGACACTTGTCAATGGAAGAGTTTAAGAAAATTTACGGGAACTTTTTCCCTTACGGGGATGCTTCCAAATTTGCAGAGCACGTCTTCCGCACCTTTGATGCCAACGGAGATGGGACAATAGACTTTAGAGAATTCATCATAGCCCTGAGTGTAACATCGAGGGGGAAGCTGGAGCAGAAGCTGAAATGGGCCTTCAGCATGTATGACCTGGACGGAAATGGCTACATCAGCAAGGCAGAAATGCTAGAGATTGTGCAGGTACGTAGCCCTCACCCTTTACAAAGAGAAGAGCGTGAATCACAAGTAAGAAGGGGAAGGTGCACGGTATGGCATAGTGCAGAGGTTGCAAACTGGTGGCCCACCTGGGCATTGATTTGGCCTCCCCAGTATTTCTGAAAATGTTGAAGCCATATTACAAAAGAGGGAGATTGCACATAAAATGTAGATTGGTTGGCATCTCTTGAAAACTCAGGAGATCTGGCAATACTGGGCCCCTGTTCTTGCCTGACATAAGTCACCTGGTGCTTTGTGGTGACCCCGACCCTAAAAATGGACATGCGCTCTTCAGTTGATCATGCACTATGGCCACTCCATCCACTCGTTGCAATGACCCGGAGCCTTTGGGGTTATATCCCCTGGAGTGGTATGTAATGGTGAAAACTCTGACCTGGGCTCAAACCCTGCCTCTTTCAGTCACTGTCTCTATGACTTTGACCAAGTTAGTTCACCGCAGTGAGCCTCAGTGTCCTCGTCTGTAAAATGGAACTGCCAGGAACGCCCACCCATGCTGTTGGGTTATTTTAAGATTAGGTGTGACTCCACGTTCAATGCTGAGCACAGTCCCAGCCGTGTAGAAAAGCTCATCATCACCATCATTAATTTACAGCTTTGTTAGACTCTTGAGTAAAGGCAGGGCTCTCTAGTCTAGGTTCTGTCTCATCAGAGATACACACACTGTAGAATTGAGGCCTCCATCATTTTCATAGGAGGGCTCCATTTTATTTCCCCAAACCACTCACCCAGAGTAAATTTCCTGAACAGAACTGGAGAAGGGCCCTGGTGTGGGCCACATTTTCCTTGTGGGACCCCAGGGAAGGTGGGGAAGGGGCATAAGGAGCTGTGGTCATGGCGATGACAGCTTGATCAGCAGTGAGTGGGACCCAGAGACACCCAAGCAGACTGAGACACGGCTGGGGAGAGGGTCAGGAGAGCCTCAGCTGCAGGCGACAAGAAGCCTAGGTGGGCGGGCAGCACCAGGGATGGCTGCCAGTCGCTCACCCTCTTGGCAGGCGAGTGAGGCAAAATACAGAAGCATCTGGAAGCAGAGAGCAGGTCCAAGAGAGTGGGCATTTGGCTTCCTTAGGACTCATCTCAGAGGCCAACACTTATCGCAGGATGTCTGTGTTCAGAGGTAGAGCTGCAGACGCTGGGAGAACTGGGGGTACGCTGGAAGGGTGGGAAGGGGATGTACACAAGGAGACAGGAAGGACTTGGCTGCTGGCTGGGATGAGGGTGGAGGTGTGGGGCCACTTGCTTTCAGGGACCTGGTTACAGAAACTAAGATCAGAGCCCAAAAGAGACCCACAAAACTGGTTTGTTATTGAGCTTTGTAGCTGAGGCCTGGGGCCTGCTCCTGGGCCAGTGGGACTGAACCCACATGGGCAGTTAGAGTGACACTTGCACACATTGCAGGAATCCAAATGACCTCTCTGTACTGGGAAACGCTCCAAGGTCTGCCAACTAGGTCTCCTTTCTGCTGGGGCCATCACCGGCTTTTCCTTCACCCAGAGCCGTAACTCTCTGAATGAGTTGTGTTAAATTAATCCCTCAGAGACAGGGATATTAAACAAAAATAAAAGATTTCTCCTCTCCCCCCAAGATAAATGTATGAAAAATATAATATCTACTGCAAAAATATGCACAGTATAGAAAAATATAAAAGAAAGAGAAAAATTGTCCATAATCCCACTCCACCCACAAAGAGAATCAGTGCTAATAATTTTCTAATATATCCTTCTGATCCTGTTTCCATGCATTTAAAAATATCTAATTGATTTCATAATGTATATGAAATTTTGTATGTTGCCATTTTCACTTAACACAATAACACAAGCATTTCTCATGTCATAAAATTTTTAATGAAGATATTTTAATGGCTGCATAATAGTCATATGAGGGCCAGCCCCAGTGGCTTAGTGGTTAAGTTTGGCACATTCCACTTCAGCAGCCCAGGTTCAACTCCTGGGTGTGGACCTACAGCACTCATCTGTCAGTGGCCATCCTGTGGCAGCAGCTCACATAAAAAAGGAGGAAGATCGGCAGTGGGTGTTAGCTTAGGGCAAATCTTCCTCAGCAAAAAAAAACAAAAACAAAAGTATAATATCTATATTTTAAAAAGTCATATAATATAATTTACTTAATTTTCCGCTATTGTTGGATATTCACGTTGTTTCCAGTTTTCATTATTATACACAATACCATAACTTTTAAAAATAAATCATTCTTGTGCATGAAGTTTTTTCTATATTTAGGATTATTCCCTTAAAATGGATTCCCAGAAGTGCCATTACTAGGCCAAGGAAATTAGCATTTATTTCTAATTTATTGGTACACTTTGCCAAATTGTTTTTCCAAATGATTCCTGAAGTGAGTGAAGGGTCCCCCATATCACTGCACTTTTCTGACTTTTCTTAATCTTTGCTAATTAAACAAACACCAAAATTCAAAAGGCGATTCATTTTAATTAGCTTTGTTTTCTCTCTGCTTTTATCTGGGAATACTGGACTCCGCCCCTATGTTCTCTGTCTCACCGCAGTGAAAGGAGTGAGTATGTTCTCCTTTTGGAGAGAGAATTGCTTCCTGACTGGGATCAAAGAAAACAATTCCTGTCAGCCACTGTTCTCTCCTGTTTAACCTTTGTCACAGTTCTCCTGGCTGCCCCTGGTCAATCGTTTGGTGGCCAGTACTGATGAAGATGGTGACCCCCGGGCAGGGAGGACCCTCCAGATGGAAACGGAAATCAGACCGTTCACGCATTCAGTCCTCACCTGTGGTTAAGCACCTACTAAGTAGCTGTCACTGGGAATAAACAGTATAGGGAAGAAAACAGACCCTCTCCCTGTGCTGTGGAGTCCATGGTGGTGCGAGGGAAGGAGGGGACCTTGCAGAGAATGTGCAGAAGGTGCTGGTAAGCACTTGCTGAGCCCTCACTGACTCACGCCATGTTCAATGCAGAATGTAAAGTGGTCCTGTGACTGAAGGCGCGTCAGCCCAACAAGGTGATTTCTTCCCTGTAAAGTAGCTGTGTCCACTCACAGGCCCACATAAGATTCCACGTCATACCTTCATAAAGACTTATTTACTCAGGGTTTTTAAGAAGCCTGCAAATGGAAGGCTCACAGTTCCTAAATTCTTTTCTACAGGACCACTTCCTGATGATTAATATTCATGACTGTAGAAAGGAAATATCGCAGCACCCTGAGGCAACTTCCAAATCGCCAATGAGACTAAATTAAATTTAGAACCATTTTCCTATTAAGGGCTGTGTTATTCTATTCTGCTGCTTTGCAAACTGAATTCATGTATTCTGTCTTGTTCTTATGCTAATCCTCAGTTTTCAATGATTCTGGATGAATTGGAATTTGCTGTAAGACATTACTGAACTTTCGATTCTATGTTTTTTTTTTTTGCTGAGGAAGATTCGATCTGAGCTAACATCTGTTGCCAATCTTCCTCTTTTTTTGGCTTGAGGAAGATTAGCCCTGAGCTAACATCCATGCCAGTCTTCCTCTATTTTGTGTGTGGGTTGTGGCCACGGCACGGCTGACGAGTGGTGTAGATCCACACCCAGGGTCTGAACCCGCAAACCCAGGCCACTGAAGTGGAGCATACTGTACTATAACCACTAGGCCACAGGGCCGGCCCCTGATTCTATTTTTTCCTCCCCAGCCCCACTTTTGAAAGCCCAACTGCAGGCCTTATCACTGTCCCAAGAAGCTGTGTGCCTTTGTGGGGATTCTCTTTTTTTTGTCACTATCTGGTCCGCACCATTTAGGAGAAGGTACATTGGCAGATGCTACATTAACTTCAGATGAGTCACCATTAGGTTTCTGCTCTGTGCCTGGGTGACTATCTGTTAGAAAGTGATGACATGGAGGCAAGCTGTGGGCCAGCAGAATCATACACAAATTGAGGTTCTATTTGTTAAAATGAGTAAAACCTGCAGCTTGGTTACAAGTGTCAATATATAAATTCTTGGCTGAACTTCATCCTTTCAAGACTCAGAAATTCAAACGATTTAATAAAGTGCAAATTCCTGGTGTCCACCTACAAACACCAATAATTGATCAGGGTGAAGATGGAGCTCCAAACAAGTCTGTAATTAAGCTTGACAATGAGTGGAGTGTAGATTTTATAAATTTTCTAGTTTTTCTTCCTGATGTTGCTTCCTGTAGTTTAGCTTTTGTGTCCACAGAATATTGGTTATGGTGACAAGCTGGGATCCTTTTGTATCTCCTAACATTAGTAGGAAGGACTTTGTAGTATTGAAATAACACTGCATTAGTTTCCTCTTGCTGCTATAACAAATTCCCATGAACTTAGTCACTTAAAACAATACAAAGTTATGATCTTACAGTTCTGAAGGTCAGAAGTCTGAATTCACTTTCACTGGGCTAAAATCAAGGTGTCCCCATGTTGCATTCCTTCTGGAGGGTTTAGTGAAAAATTTGTTTCCTTGTCTTTCCTAGTTTCTGGAACATTCCTTGGCTTGTGGCCCTCTTCATCTATCTTCAAAGCCAGCAACAGTGAATTGATCGAGTCCTTCTCATGCTGCCATTCCTCTGGGTGTCTCATTCTGCTTCTCTCTTCCACTTATAAAGACCCTTGTGATTACATTGGGACCACCAGATAATCCAGGACAATCCCCCCATCTCAAGATCCTTAACTTAATCACATCTGCAAAGTCCCTTTTTCTACATAAGGTAACATATTCACAAGTTCCTGGAATTAGGACACGCACATCTTTAGGGGACCATTATTCAGCCCACCACAAATGCCAAAATACGGTTATGTTCCTCTTCTAAAAGACAATTTTGTGGGGCTGGCCCGGTGGCATAGTGGTTAAGTTCATGTGCTCTGCTTCGGCAGCCTGGGGTTTGCAGGTTCAGATCCCGGTTGTGGACCTACACACCGCTTATCGGGCCATGCTGTGGCAGGCATCCCACATAGAAAGTAGAGGAAGATGGGCACGGATGTTAGCCCAGGGCCAATCTTCCTCAGCAAAAAGAGGAAGATTGACAACAGATGTTAGCTCAGGGCTAGTCTTCCTCACTAAAAAAGAAAAAAAATTGTGCTGTATCAACATCTGGATGAACAAGCAAAACCACATGCAGATTTATTTTTAGAGTCTTGAACATTTTCACATTCATGTATTTGCTTTTTTTTTTAAGTGACAAATTTAGGAACATGATTTAGGCTCAATATTTTATTATTGCATCAAAACTTCCTCTCAGGAATCTTAAGCCAGATAACAACTCTGACCTTTCCCCATGTTACAGCAGATCCTCTCCTCTGGGTTGGGGCTAGGGCCAACCCACGGCTGCAAGAGAAAGGAGAAGACTTCTTGCCATACACAGTTCCTTGTCCCTCAGCCCAACTGGAGGCAGGTCTGAACACCCACACCCATCACAGCACAGACCGTGTGTGAGAAAGGGGCTGAGAGCATATGAGTAGCATTGCCAATTAGGCCTTGAATGCCTGGATGCTCTCTGCGATCTTGGGGTTGAGGGAACACTGAACTTAGGGATCCATCAACTGGACCACAGCTCTCCCAGGGAGACAATGTAGGAAGAACATGGAGTTAAACTGGCCCCCCTTCTGTTCTCAGAAAGTAACTAGGACCCCTGAAAAAACAAGTTTTTAACTACAGGGCTGTCATTGGTTAGGAGTATATAAGCCGCATTGCATTACTGTTATGATTGAATGAAAATCACAGGTTGAGACAAAAATTGATCATTCGTATCCAAAACAAAGATGAAGAGGGAGCCAAGGGAAGAATTGGCAAGTGAGAGTAGGTATCTTGGACAAAGCAGGTCACTGTCACCTGCCTCTCTCCTTTTTCAATCTCCCCCTTCCTTCTCTTCCTTGGGTAAGTTACTTAACCTTCCTGTGCTTTGTTTTCGTGATTTATGAACTGGAACTAATCATAGCACCAGTCTCGTGGGTAAGTGTAAGGGTTAAACAGTTCCTACAAGTAGAGCACCTCAAACAGTGCCTGTCATGGGGTACCACTCAATCAATGTTGGCTACTATTATTCTATAGGTGTTTCCAGAGCTGGGACAGGATGTTTCCCTGCAAAATAAATGGATGTCATTTTCCATTCAAAGGGCAAGGTAATAGATAGAATCTTCAGTTAAGTTTTAAGTTAAATTTACCTGGTTGTAAAATGTATGTTCACAAGGAAAAGGGAGGTAACCCAACCAAACCTCCCACTGGTGGAACTTAGAGAAGAGATATTCTTGTATAGACGACTTTAGGAGTTTCTGGCCTTCTTCAACTATTGTCTTTCCTACCAAACACCAGCCCGTCTTGGAATAAGCTGAAATTTCTGGGCTGCTCCGATGCTCACAGGAATCAAATAAAAGAAAGATCATTATTCTGGGAGAGAATGTGGTTGGCATCAGGAATCCCCCAAATCTGAACTGTCGACCTGAGCCCACAGGGGCACTTGACGCATTGCGACTGTTTGGAGTCAGCCTGTCTGGATTTGTTCTCAAGTTCAACTGAGAGACTTTCTGAAAGGAATATATAGGCTGACATAATGTTACCCATAGCAGTTCTCAGGGAACTTACATTAAAGACCTAGTTGGAATAACTTCTTATTAGCATATTCATTACTTGGATATTAATGATTGCTTTGAAAATACACGGTGTTCAAATAACTGTTGTCTTGGAATCAGACTCTCCCTCCTAGTTGTGACTCAGGGTTAATTGGCACTTTTAATGAAGGCAGAGTGAACTTCAGAACGCCCATAGTTTACATTTTCACACCTTTTGAATGAATGAAACTTGAAGGAAGGCAGTTGGGCGTATACTGACAGCCCATCACAGAAGATTTCACTTGTGTTTCTTCTAGCAGTATGGGAAAATTTTTTTCTGATTCACGCAAGTGATGAATTAAGGTATACATGTCTACACAGCAACGAGATGAGGAGGAAGGAGGCGATGGTGGTGGCCATGCCAAGATTTGCCCTCCACACGCACCAAACAGATGAATCCCACCTGGTCTCAAGAGCACCAACTGTAACCAATTCAGACAACCAGCTTGTGAGTTTTTGTGCCACAGAGGATCAAAATAAGGTCCAGAGAGACTTCTTGACATTCTTCTTAGAACCACTTCCTGGGTGGTATTTGCATTTTTTTCTCCCAAAGATCTTTCTAAATTGGTGTCGTAGATACTATGTCACTTTTAATTTGTGCCTTGAAGATGTGAGACACTGCGCTCTTCTGATTCTGAAAAAAAAGGAGCGGGGCAGCTGGTGAGAGCTTCTAGTCCGTCTTGATATAGCCCCTGGGAATTCAGCTCCAAACTCTTGCCTAATTCTCAGTTATGAGTTTGGACGACAGATGTTACTCTGGAATGCAACTTAGATTTCTTCCCTGGAGTAAACTCTTTAAAACAATTGCTTAGGCTGGTGACTTTCCCTAAGAACTAAGCTCAGTGCTTGCTTATCAGTTGTGGTTGGTTTATCCCTTTCTTATTAGGAGATTAATCTTATTATGGCAAGCCACACTATAGTTTAAGAGTTTGAGTTAACTCTTAGCATTGAGTGTGCCATCTGGCAACATGAGTGAATGCCTGCTACCCAAAACGCACCCCTCTCTAGCTGCTCCTTCCCAGCCTCCTTGTGGACTCCCCTTCCTTCTCTTGCTCCCTAAGCAGAGTTCCAGCCACAGCCCTCTTTTCCTTTCATTCCTTCTGGGAAGTCTCGTCTTCTCAGTGCTTGTTATGGGCTAGCCAGAGTATAAGTGCTTTCTGTGCTGTATTCATTTCCTAGGGCTGCCGTAGTAAACTACCACAAACTGGGAGGCTTAAAACAACAGAACTGTGTTCTGTCACAGTTCTGGAGGCCAGAAGTCCAAAATCAAGGTGTGGACAACGTTGGTTCTTTCTGGAGCCTCTGAGGGGAAATCTGTTCCATGTCTTTCTCCCAGCTTCTGGTGGTGGTCGACAATTCTTGGCATTTCTTTGCTTGCAGCTACATCACTCCAATCTCTGCCTCCATCATGACATGACGCGACATTCTCCCTATGTGTCTGTGTCCAAATTTCCTTCTTCTTATAAGGACACCGGTCATTGGATTAGGGCCTGCCCTAATCCGGGATGATCTCATTTTAACTTGATTATATCTGCAAAGACCCTATTTCCAAATTAGGTTGCATTCACAGGTTCTGGGAGGATATGAATTTTTACAGGATACTGGTCAACCTAGTATATATGTATTGTCACATTTAATCCTCACAACAACCTAATTAGCCCTATTTTACGGATGGAGACACTGATTACTTCCAATTCTTTACCTCTACTATTTCCAACTGTTTACATCTCCACTAAGATGTCACACTAGTACCTCAAAGTCAACATTCCAAAAACAAACTCCATTCCAAAACTCACATTTTGCCCCCCAAAAATGTGAAGGCCTAAAATACAGCAGCTCTACAAAGTCTCTTTAAGAGAATAATAGGGCTCTTTGGAAGGGGTTGTTTGAAGCTGTCTTTGCATAAGATCAAAAAATATTAATTGCCCATATCTAAAAATGATGGGCACCACCATTGACTTGAAATCAGACTGTGGCAGGTGGAATGGGCAGGAGTGATAGATGTAAAAAAATATTAAGAAGGCAGATTTAATAGGTCTGGTGACTTCCTGGATATGGAGATAGATGGTGGAGAGGTGCCAAAGATATCTTTGACTTGATTATGGGATAGATGGTAGGGCTATTTTGCAAAAAAAGAAAGTTTTTTTGGTGGCAATGATGAGTGTGTTTTTTTCAAGTGAAATCTGGCATGAAACCTAATAGAAGAATGGAGCTGTTCTGTTAAAAAGGTGTAAGGCCCTTATTCTCCCCTCTTCATCTCCTTGCCTGTGAAAATGCTTAAAGCACTTCGGTAGAACACTGTGGAAGTTCCTGATTTAATGTATCCTTCCAGCTCTAAATAAGAAAGTCCTTATGCCATTCCAGATATATAGATATTGATCCAATTTTAAAAGTGTGTCCAAGAAAGATCCTCGTGACCTCTCTCCATCTTCCTTTCCTGGTATGTAATAGCTTTCTAAGCACGTTGCTCTTTATCTACAGTCCAAAAACAGCCCTGTTGTGCCTAAGTTCTTTTGCCCTTGGCCAGTTGTTGTGGGGCCTTGGACGTCACGTTAGATGACCCTACATCTTCTGAGGAAGAGTCAGTCTGGTTTCCTTCAGAGAGAAGATTCAGCTTTCACTCTTGGAATTGTGCCTGCCCTCAGTTGATCCCACAACCTTTATCCATTCAGCCATGAGTCCTTCTTTTCCAACATTCCAAGAAGTGGTTCATTCAGAGGGAAAAGGAAAGAAAAATATAGGCCCTGAAGAAGCTGGTAAGACCCCTGGCCACAAGTTGGGCACTGTCCCAGGCCAGTGTAGGGCAGAGCCGAGCTGGGCTCTTAGGTGTCCCCTAGCTCTGCGTTTACCCAGAGACGAGAATAGACTCTTCAAGTTTAATTAAAAACAGGATGTCCCTGATGGGCCTCTCATTGACATTGCTAAAAATAAAGTAGGGAAGTAGCCTGGCCTCTTTGTGGTTTAATCCCATTAAATTTGAGGGGGAAAACTGGAGCTAATAAAAGACAAGATTTGTTTCAGATTGCTGTCTGGGGTCATGTCTTTCTCCCCCTGTGCCATGGAGTCCTTGATTTTGAAGTTCTAATACAATCAGCTCTGGGTTGTTGATGCCGTGGGAAGGAGCAAAGGGACAGACAGTTCCCCAAATGTGGTTTTGAGGGCTGTCATCCACTTACTCTGGGACCACTGGGACTCGTCACCTCAGCTCTTTGCTCACTGCTCAGTCCCACCCACGTCATACACTCGGTTTTGTGAATAATCCACTAATCCCTTATCTGTGAGTTGATGCACATTAAAAAAAAAATCTAGTCTGAATGCTATGAAAGAGCCATCTGGAAATGTGAGCCTCTTAAAGGAGCCCTCAGTTCCTCCTCAACCCCACAATATACTCAGACATTGCATCACTTGCCCTATTCCAGAAGCCCCGTTTACAAATATACTCATGTAAGGGTGTCCTAACATTCTTCATTTTTGTCTTGCTTTTTTTTTTTTTTGTATTAACCTGTCCTCAGTTCTCTGTCATAACCCCACTCCTTTAGGCTAATAGCTAAAAACTCTTAAAGACTTTTTGTTGAGAGCAAGAGCCTCATTTTCTACCACACATTTGTTGCTTGGTCTTTCATTCATTTGTTCAACCAAGAGTATTAAGGGAAAGATCTCTAGATTATTACACAGTTGCCTTCCCAGCAGAATCCCAAGAAGGGCAATTTCATGAGCCCCAACTCTTAGAGACTGAGAGTTCCAAGGAGTCCAGACCAATTGGTTTTACTCACCACCATGGGACCCAGAGGTAGTCTAGGTGAGGGCTTTCATAACAATTATTAAGGCATTACTGGAATCGCTATACCCATCTAAATGGTGCTCATAAAAAATGAGGAGCTTTTGGTCTCCAAAATGGTGTCTCCAAACCCTTTGCCAGAGGATTGGTGAGATATAAGATAAGAGAGAGCGTATTAGTCATGTTGACAATTGAACCCCCACCACCTAGCACACAGTAGACACTCAATGAATAATTGTTGAATAAATTACGAAGGACTATTTTCAATTCTCTGAACACCATTACCTGCACATAGGGGAACAGAGGTGGATTTGGGAAGTAGGTGTAAACAGAAAAATCAAATTTATTATCACTTCCATCTTTTTCTTGCTCATTGGAGAAATACAAATACCCTAACGTGGTCTGTGAGGCCCCAGTGGTCTGTCCCAACCTGCTGCAGAGCCACATCTTGTCCCACAGTCCTCTGCACTCTGACTCAGCCTTCTAGCCATTCCTCCCCGGGGGTCTACACATTTGTTTCCCTCTGCCCTTCACCTCTTTAAGCCCTACGCTTTCTCATATCTTTGCTCAATGATCAGTCCTCAGGGAAGCCTACTCTAACCCTCCTGACAAGACCCAATGCCCCCACTGCGTCATCTCATAAGATCACACACCTTCCTTTGTGGCACTTTTCTCAGCAAAGGTTTTACATTTATTTCTTTGGTTATTTTAATAAGGTTGGTCTGCCTTACTTAACAGTAAGCCCCATGAGGGCAAGGATTAGGTCAGTCATAAAGCCTGGCATATGGTAGTTGCTCAATAAATATTTGGTGAATGACTGAGTGAATAGATGAATGGGTGAGAATAGGGGAGGGAGTAAATTATGAGTAGGGGTTTTCTTAACCTGGGGTCCGTGGGTGGGCTCCTGAATCCACGAGTCCCTGAAACCGTCTGCAATAGTGAGTGTGTATCCCTGAGCACATTTGCATGGTTTGTAAGGTGAGAACCTATAGCTTTTGACAGACTAAGAATCTTTAAGGGGTTTCACATGAATATGTTTAATTACATGAAGAAAGGAAGGAGACAAAGAAAATAGGCTGGAAAACTGAGAAAAAACTATAAAAGGATAAAGGAGTAACTTTATAATGAGAAGCAGAATAGAAGAAGATTGAGAGAGAGGAGGAGCATGAAAGAAGGCGATGGAGGGGGGGAGTTATTCCTGAATGAACTATCTCAATTTAATGAGCCCAATTCTGTGCAAGACCCTGTGTTAGGCACTATGGGGGTTCAATGAATAGCCAGACCTGTTTGCCACTCTCACATCTAAAAGGAGAGTGTCCTGGGTAACTACAATTCAGGGTAAGTGGAATGAAATGATCTGAGAGGTTCAGATGGAGCCATTTGCTAGCACAGATTACACATAGCAGATGAAGGAAGACTATGGAAGTCTTCCTGGAGGAGGGTAACATTTCAATGTGCCCTTAATACATGGGTAGGACTTCAAGGAGGGCAGAAGGAGTAGCTGAGCACTCAGATGAGAGGAGGGTGTAAACAAAGCTGCTGGTCCAGGAAACCAAGGTGTGTAGGGCAGGTTCTCAGGCTTTAGAGGCTTTGTGAAGCATCTGAGTTGGGAGGTGCCCCCGTTGGCCTATGACAGACACAAAGCAGGTGGCAACTGGAATTACCAAGTGAGATGACCTTACTGAGGCCAGAACAGACTCAGGGAAGGAACAACTCAACCTCAAAGAAGGTTGAGGATTTGTAATTACAGCGCATCCTTAAGACTTTTGGCAAAAAATACAGTGCTTCTCCCAGATCACCTCTACAACTCCTGAAAGGTGTCAGCTCTTGCTCCTTTAAGGTGCTTATCTGATCTAGTGGGATACTGATTTCTAGATAGTGTTTTATTGTTGTTTTTCTAAGATTCCTGGGCTGATGAATACACAAAATATTTAGATTGTGTAAGTTTGAAATCCGTGTGTGTGTGTGTTCATCAGTTGATGCCACTGATTCCTCTTTGACTGGGTCAAGCCTTATAGAAGAGCTTCCATGTGGGAGCCAAGAAAGCTAAAGAGAGAGTGCTAGACCTCAAGAAATTGCCGGTGTGGGAAGACTCCTGCTTTCTATTCCGTGACTAAGTAGTCACCTGGCCCTGTGAAATCTCAGTGCCTCCGCTTTTCCGTTTGTGAAACGGCCTCTGTCTGCATGGCCTTTTCTAGCTCCCTCAAGGAATTAGGTCTCCCCAAGGGCTTGGCATGTGGCACTATAACCCCAGCACAGATGGTGGTGTAGACCTGGGCTAGAGGGGACAGCAAGTCAGGGTCCAGGAGGAAGTCAGAGGATGGCTTACCTCTCCTCTGGAGCACACTTCAGTGAACGTTTCTTGGGAAAGCTGACTGTGGCCAAGTTTACCCCAGTGACACCTGTAATCCCAGAACAGTCACAACTCAGGTTGACTTTCCTCCCAGATGAATCACTGTGGCAGCAGCTCTGGAGTTCAGTGAGGGCTTTGGCAGGGTACAAGGAGACTCAGGGAGCCTGGCCTGAGGGGTCCCTGAGGAGTGATCAGCCCAAGGGTCAGCACACTGGGTGAGTCCAGTTTTCATTCCTAGTTAATCGACTAAGATTAGAATATTTATTCCCCTTTCTCCAGAGTGTTTTGGGGACTTGAGGCAGGGTGGATCCGAAACGAGACTGTGAAGTGGATAAGTCTAGCCTTTAGCGTCAATTTTTGCTCCCACGTTTCCCATTTGGAGGCTGCTTTCCCTCAGCTGCCTTCCTTTCCTCCCTGTAGCTATCCCACTGCATCTGGAGCTCCAGAACTTTCCAGATTTTTCTTCCCACCCTCTGTCAAAAATCTACTTTTTCAGAAACTCCTTCCCAATGCTAAAGTTCCCAAAGTGAATCTGTTTAGAAAAGTCACCATCTAGGGATAAAAACAATGACTTTACATTGGTCTTCCCACATAAAAATGACATTTGACAACCAAGGATTTCCAGTCTCTTACTGAGTACCATGGGGGGTCCACAGGTGGTGGGGGAGATGTTCAGTACTGCTTACAAAAGTCTTTCAGTGGAACCCTCTTTTGCCCATCAGATTCCAGGCATACCCAGTTCACTTCAAGCCTGAGATTGCATAATTTTTTAATCCAAAGCTCAGGTGGCAGATTGTTTCCATCTTGGGGATACTCTGGAACTTGCTGAGAAGGAAAGTCAAATGATTGCCACATACAAGGAGGAAGAACATTGGGATTGGTATGTTCTTCCATACCCATGGCCTGAATGAACCAGAGCCCAGTGGAGATTGGTAATGTCTGCCCAGGAGAAGATTAGGACACACACTTGCAGAGTGTCAGGTGTTTATCATCCTTGAGGGACCTAGGTGGAGACCATAGTAGACATCAACCTGTCTCTCTGGCCTGAGGAATGTCATCTACAGCCTTGCTCCTAGAAGTGGGGTCATCAGAACAGCAGCATTAGCATCACACAGAAGCTTGTTAGAAATGCAGACTCTCAGGCTCCCCATCCCCCCACCCCACTCTACTCAATCCAATCCTGCATTTTCACAAGATTCCCAGAGCATTCACATGCACATTAAAGTTTGGCACAAAGAGTCTAGTGGATCTTCCTGCCACTTGTCACTCCTGAAGGTTCTCACTGCTGGAGCAAGCTCTACTGGCCTGGCTTCTCTCGCCAGGGACTGCGCATCTGTTTTCTACAACAACAGATAAGCAGGAACAGGGCTGCTCCCTATGTGAATGGGGGACATTCCCTTCACCCCTGTATTTGGGAGATTTAACGATAGGGCTATTGTGTGCCAAACCAAGCCATGTTTCTGTCTTACCACCACGTTGCTTCTGTCCCCAGGCGATCTATAAGATGGTTTCCTCTGTAATGAAAATGCCTGAAGATGAGTCAACCCCAGAGAAAAGGACAGAAAAGATCTTCCGCCAAATGGACACCAACAGAGATGGTAGGAGGCTGGGGCTGCTTTGCTTTGCTCAGGGATGAGGATGCTGGAGGGGCTGGGGGTGTCCAGGCAGGGAAGTGTCACTCAGGGACAAGATATTAGCCACAAGGATCTGGCTCACAGCTCTTTTTGAAAGTGGCTCATCTTGCATGCTTCCTGGCAGGGTAAAATGGAGGACCAGCATGGGGACAGGCCTAGGCCACAGCAGGAGGGATCCCTGCAGGCCTGCTAATCAGAGCGCAGGGAGGGGCTTGGTGTTGTTCCACTCAGACCCTGGGAGCTCCCACCCCAGCCTGCCCAGGGGATTAGTTGGGCTCTCCCGTGCATGCTCTAAGGTGCTGAGTTTCCTGGAGCCAAGGGGACTCCCTCAGCCCCTGGAGGACAGGGGAGTGAGGTGGCCAGTAGGTTCCACCCTGAAAGTGCCACCCACAATTCAAACCCAACATGGGGATGCAAAGCAAAGTTAAAAGGAAGGCTGGATTTCAAACTGAAGAAGAGTAGATTTTAGGTGTTGGGTTGCCAGCTAGAATACAGGAGGCCCAGTCAACCTTGAATTTTGGATCAACAACAAATGATTTTTTCATAGAAGTATGCCCTATGCTATATTTGGGACATACTTCTATGAAAAAATTGTTTGCTGTTTGTTTGAAAGTCAGAGTTAGCTGGATGTCTTGTATTTTATTTGCCAAATCTGGCAACTCTAGATGTAAGACCTGAGTTTAAAGTGCTAAGCACAGAGCCTGGTCCCTAAGACTCTCCGAATCACCTGTGGCTCTTGCTGCTCTTACCTGCTCACCTGATCTGCTGGGCCTCCCCAGCAATTCTTGTCAGCGGTGTGCAAGTGCACTCATATGCCCCAAACGGTGCTGGTGGACAAAGTGACGGAAGGCTTTGTAGTAGAGTGAGCCTGTCTTTCTATCCCCACGCCCTCTGGGCACCAGCTACCTGAGAACCCGGGCTTGTGGGGTGCAGGCCAATCTGCTGGCTTTGCTTCTCCCATGAAGGGGCCGTTACATCCTATTTCCCCTACGCCCCTTTATTCACTGCAAATAGTTTGATTGTTTTGCAAAGACCAAACAAACGAGGGATTATTTTAATAGTGAACTCACTGGTGTTAAACTGCCCATCTTGCTGGAGCTCCAGGGGAGCACAGGTGGTGTGTGCCCCTCCTTAGAATAGGGCTACAGGGTGGGAGAAGATCAGATGCCACAGGATAAAACCCTCACTACGTGTTGATCCTAGGTGAGAAGTTAGGCCTCTCCACTGGGCTCTGCTCCAACAGGATCAGAGAGCCCAGGTTGGGTTAGCATTCCCAGAATCCACCTCGCTGCTAAAAGCCCTGTGCTTTCCTAAGAGAAAGACTTGGGTTTAAAAAAAAAATGGGGGTGGGAGCTGTACAGGGAAGGAGGAGGGGCTTTAAGTCTGAGTGGTCAGAAGGATCTTAGCCCAACCAGGAGACTTGGTGCTCCAGCTCAGTGCTTTGCTTCTGGTCCCCAGGGCGAGGTCGGCCCCCCTGCCCGGAGCAGAGGCCTCAACTAGTCTCCTGCCCTTAGGTTCCTCTGGGTAGAAGCTCTTTGCATCTAACCCTTGGCCTCTGACTGAAGAGAAGAGTCTGGGCCCACAGGCGAGTTAGCCCAGGATCAACTTAGAAGCACACAGGTAGTTAACCCCAGAGAGCCAGATGTGTCGGTTGAGTGCAGGTTTTGCTCCGCTGCTTCTGGTTTGTGGTTCCCAGTGCCTTCCTTCAGGAGATCCCGAGGTGTTTCAAGTGACTGTTCCCATTTCCCTTCCCTCACTCCAGCCTTCTGAACCTAAGAAGTCACCACTTTAACCACTGCCTGAGAAGGGGCACAGCTCATAAGAAATGGCCAGGACACAAAGCTTAGAGGGGGGCTGCTCTACGTATTAAAAATAAATTCCTGCCTTTCTCCATCTTGTAGATAAAGTGGATTTGGTTAAGCCAGAGCTAGGTTCTGGGGGAGGGGGTTGTAGCTAAGGGGAAGACATATTTGTTGGTGTCTCTGAGGAGGTGGGGTGAGGGCCCCAATAGATAACACTGCCTCCTGTCTGGGTTTGGAGTAAGTTGAGACATAAAAGAGCAATAGTTGAGGCCAGAGGACTGAGCTTCACTAGAGGGAGCAGTTTAGTATGAGAGCCCGAGGACAAGTGGACAAAAGCCCTAGCAGCAGGGAGCAGGGCAGGCACACCCCGATCCTTGGAGGGCTCAGGCGAGCAAGTCCTCTCTGCAGTAGCTCCTGCCAAGAGAGAGAAGGAGGGCAGAGTTGAGTGAGAATGCTCAACAGCTCCTCCCAAGGAGGGACCCTTCTGGAAGCGCCAGGAATGGGGGAGAAGCATTGTCTCCTCCCACAACAATATGACAGAGGGAACTTCTGGAAGGCCATTCAATACATTCTCCAGCTTACACAGGAAGGAAGGGGACAGGGGGTAGGAGTGGGGTCCCAGGCAGCCTCCTCTCTCTCTTCCAGTCTGTCAGGATAGGAGGAAAGTGCCCTGATTCATGGGGGGGACCCAGCGGTCACCCCTCTGCCTTGCGCACATCCCCCTTTATTCTCCTCACCTCGGATGGAGGTGCAGCCGTCCTCACATGTCGAGACGGGGTCCTCCCCCAGATATCTGTGCAGGCCTCTGCACCCACATGCAGGGGGAGGGGCTCTTGCAGCAAACCTAAGTATATCCAAGTGACCTGAAGGAGACCAGAAGGCTCCCAGCGACACCGTGGGAACAACCCTGGTGCTGCGAGAGCCCAGCTCATTCTCATAAAGGCTCGGGTCATTTGTTCCATAAATACTGAGTGAGCCCCTCCAGGGCCAGGCCACGCCAGGGCCGGGCACACGGGGGGCTCTCAGGAAGCAGTGTGCTGTGCTAGGTGCTGGCTTTGCAGCCGTGAACAAGACCCTGCCCGTGGGTCTCACAACGGAAAGACACAGTGTGGGCTTCACAGCAGGGGTGACACCACGGGGAGAAGGTGAGCCACTTCATGACCCACCAAGATGCAGTGGGAAGAGGGTAAGGTCGCGCAGCGGCCAGCCGCCTCACCCGTCCTCTTGCTTTCCAGGAAAACTCTCACTGGAAGAGTTCATCCGAGGGGCCAAGAGCGACCCGTCCATAGTGCGCCTCCTGCAGTGCGACCCCAGCAGCGCCGGCCAGTTCTGAGCCCTGCACCCCATGAATTGTAGACCTGCTTGTGTTCCCTTTTGATTTTTAACAATTTTTTTCTGCCAAACGATATTGACGGTGATGCTGTCCCCGTGCAGTCAGATGCACCTTCCCCCGTGATGCCTTCAGCTTCTTTTGTCGTGGACGCTTCGTGGGAATGCCCAGAGCCGCAGCCACTTGTGGAGAGCATGGACAGCGCTGTCGTGCACAGACTGTGTGGTGTTCATTGTCCTGACTGATTTTTCATCGTTATTGTTATTAGTTTTCTTTCGATTCTAAAGTTTCTGTTCTAAAACCGAAGACTGGGGGAGCCAAGAGAAGGGAAACCAATCCAGTCCCAGTGATTCTAGTTGCAAGCTTCCAGGGGCTTGTTTGAAAAAGAAAGCTCCCCAGCTGGGTCTGTTGTCACACGTGCCCTAGGGGTGATGGCACCAGATGCTGGATTCCCCAAGGACAAGTAACTCTCTGGGGCCAGGCTATTAAAGGGATCTGGGGAATTCCCCCGTGGGGGCCCAGTCCACCCTCTTCCCCAGCAGGCTGCAGTTTCTAAGCTGTGAACATTTCAACGTAAATTAATAGAGGAAAAGGATGGCTCAGCTGTTTTTTCACAGGTTTACACTAGTTGAGCTAAGATGAGTTTCTTTGGAAATTAAACACAAATGGTAACTTATATTCCAAAACCAGACCCATCTTGTTGCCTATTGTGATTAAAAAAAAAAAAAAAAGACTGCTGTATATAAAATATTGGGTATTGCAGACCAAATTAAGTGTTTTGCCTTGTTTAAATGAAATGCATGTTTAGTGAGCACTAATACAATCTTATTACAGAAGACTGTTTTTAGTAGCTTATTGTGAAGTAAGCCAACGATAATGAATGTCTATGTCTTGTTTTAAAGTCATATCTGTCTTTGCACAAATGCACCAATCAACAGGTATATTTTATATATTCCAGAAAAGTACAAAGTAACCATGACTAGGGCCCAACCTTAATTGTGAATGCTTTTCCAGAGTGGTAGTGCCTGGAGAATGAAGCAGAGCAGGTTGAAGTGGGATGTGTCAGTTGGAACACCAGAAGGTTAATATTTATGAGAGATGTGAGGCAATGGCTTGCCCTCAGCCCAGCAGCTCAGTAGTAGCATTAGATTGGTGATGTTTTTCTCAGCCAATCAATATTCTGTAGACTGGAACAAAAATAGCATAACTTCTTGGGACTTCCCAATGGTTTAATCCATGTGTTTGGTAAGGGAGCCATATCAGGAGTGTTGACTTTTCCATGCCCCCAGTAGCCCTTCAAAGAGTCAGAGGTTGGGCAATCATCTGATTCATCTTGAAGAAGGATAAACAGAAAGATAAACATCATAACTATGAGGAAAATGATGCTGAGTCCATTCTAACCTCCAATTCCTGGGTATTACTTGAGTCCATTTTAACTGGTAGCAAAAATCAGAATTTGTGTGGTTAACTAAAATGAAGCAACTTTGCAGGGTAAAATTTTGAGACTTGGACTTGGTAAAATAATTATAATCTTCCTCTGAGTGTCAGTTTCTCATAGTGGTTCTGTACTGAGACTTGCCAAATTCCTCCATGGGCCAAGTGGTAAAATCTGGTTTTGAAAAATAGGGAATTAACCTAAGACGTGGAGTGCAGAGGGGATGAGGGGACCCAGCACCTCTATCTGTAGTGCTCAGGAGGTGCATCCCACTTTTTCCTGCTGCTGATTGAAGACCTAACTCTTCCTTATAGTTCTCCTGAAATGCTGGAGTCAGTTGATGTTCAGGAAAGCCCACCCGGGCTCTGCCCTCGGTCATGACATCTTGTTGAGCCAGACTCACTCTGTTCCCTAGAACCTAGAGCTGGAGTGAGGAGCAGGGAAGAGGGTCTCCAGCTGCTTAGGAAAGAAAACAGAGCCAGACGCATGGCTGATGAAAGCCAACATGCCTGGGATGTACCAAAATAATCCTCGTCCTGGCCTGCCATTGACCCTGGCTGTATTTTCTCGAGGATTGTTTTTCTCCTTCTTCTCCTTCCCAGGCAGGCCTTTGTATGTCTAATCCAATGCACTCAAGTTTGGCCAAGGGACTCGGCAGCACCCAGAAGGCTGAATGCCTAAAAGTTTACGTCGTTCCTGTGCTGGGCTGTCCATTGTCATTGCTGCGTCGAGGGACCTCTGGAAATGGAGTCTGTTCTGTCTGAAATCAAGCCAGCCTGTGATGTTCAAGGGACTGGAATAAAGTGGCTTACGACTTGAAAGATGATCCAGAGTGGCTGACTGTTCATATCCTTGTTTAGGGTGGCGAAGGGGTGCCGCCTCATCCCATTCTTTGTCCCAGGGGGCACTTTCCACAAGTGGATTTAACAAAGTATATCAGTCCCATCATATGGAGTGGCCTGTATATCAGCTGACTTCATGTCACTCTAGTTTGCCATTCACACATGTTGACTGTTTAATATGATTGTCTGGGACATGAAGTTTCCATGCCTAAACTGCTGCTGCAGCTGAATCTTTGCCTGAGAGAGGGTCCAGGTGCTGATATTGGCCTCCTCCTGGGTATGGTTTTGGCCCTAGAGACACAAGGAACCCGGGTTTGTGACAGGGAGGATGGGAGAGGCTGCTGAACCCAAAGGCCTGTCCGAAAGCATTCTTGGTCTATACATGGGCTTCTTCACTTCCCTCCACTCACAGCGCACACTTTCTTCTCACATCCTCTCCTTCCTCACAACTGGAGCTGCAAACTCTAGTCCAAACATTAGGCACAAGAGAAGGAGAAACTGAGGCAACTTCCTCTTCAATGGGAAATTAATATCCTCCTCTGCCCTCTCTCTGCCTCTCAGTCTGGAGAAGAGTCTGTAGAAAAGATGACATGATACACAGCCCATGCCTTCAAAGCCAATTCAGATCAAGGTGTTTGTTTTTTGTTGCTGGCCCTGCCTCCAACACAGAAGGCCATTCATGTAGGGAAAAGGGGCTGAGTGTCAGCTATAGTAGGTGCCTCATGGGCCAACTGGATTGCATGTAGTAGCTAACTTGGTCTGGAGGGGAGTCTTTTTCTACTTCACACAGTTTCCCCCTATGGACCAGCAGTGGCCTTGACACCCATGAGTATTGAGCATAAATAATACCACGTCATTCATGGCAATGATGGTGAGCAGGTGGCTGGGAGCCTGCAACCTGATCAGAAGCCTCTATTCCTGTACCTGTTAGAGTCCATCCTGGCAATTTCCAAGCCTGAGGCTCCTATTTTCAGGGCATTGTCCCAACACCTCAACCCAACTGGATCCCCTCACAGCCTCGTTCAGGCACAGAGAGTACACACCACTTGAGAAGTCTGAGAGTTCTCTCAGTCCAGGTAGGGAGGAGATCACAAGAACTGTCTTTGGAAGAAATGGAGATGCTTTGCATGTGTCTCTCTTGTCTTTGTCAAAATGCCTAGCATTCTCCTGAAATTTTCTGGTTTTTGAGGTGGCTGAAGAAAGAAGAGAAAGAAGAAACAAGAGGAAGAACATTGAGCCCACCTAAAATAGATTGTTGCAGAGAGAAAAGATGTTCAGGCCAAGGGTATAACTCATGGTATGTGCATTTCAAACAGGTTTCTGTACCCTTGAATGCCGACCACATCTCCCCGACTTAGACTGCTCCAGGACACTTGCTGCGCTGGGTGTCAATGTGCTGTGCATGGTCCCAGACATCCCTGGGATTGCAAACAAGGATCACTCTAAGAACATTCCACAGTGTGGAGCTAACCCCCTAGGGCAGCTCAGAGGGGGCCAGGGCCTCAGGGAGGCTTATTTCATGACTTCTTTTCTCAGCGCTAATCCAAGAGATGGACGGCATTTTAATAGATCTCTAGAAGAGCTTGTGAAAATACTTTGAAATTCTGGGCAGCTTGGCCTGCCAACTCCTATTACTCACAGCTCTGCTACCAGTGTACCACACATGTGTAGACAGACAGATGGACAGACTCTCTCAAAAGGTATCTTTCCACTACCAGTATTTAACCATTTTATTGAGCTCACACTGAGTGTTCAATGGCCACCCAACACAGGACCAAGCCCTATAGTCTGGGAAGTGTGTGTATGTTGGGAGCTGGTAGGAGTTATTAGCAAAGCAGTAGGAGACCAAGCTCACAGCTCAGCTGGTAAGTTCTGTCCAGCACCTTGAAAACAATTACAAAGTAGCTTACACCTCTGTCTGATGGCAGAGCAGAAATCAAGTTCTTTTCTGAGTGGTGCTTGAGATGTGTTTGCTACCCAGGGAACAAGTGGGTGACATTTGCCGTTAGTGCCCTTTCAATATCCCTTTCCTCTTTTGCAGCTTCTGGCTGGTCTGAGGCCCCCACTGTGTTTCCTAGAATTCCTGAGTCTCTGAAATTAACCCATGCACCCATTTAGTGGAACTCAAAGTGTAGAGATGAAGGACCCCCGGGGAACACAGGGTGTATCATGCTAAGGTGGTAGACCAGAAAACTCACTCAGGGTATGTTCACGTGTAAAAGTAGAGCCCCAGTGAACCTCTATTGGAGACCTTTTTGGGGGGGGGGATTGGATGTGGTGACCACAGAGGCGCCCATTCAGATCTTCCATTACGAAAACCTGCTGCTGGAAGCACAGCTGATTGACAGGCTCCACCTGCAACTTTTGGAGCCACCTCAGTGGTCACTCTGAGGCCACATTCTCTGGGGCTGCTCCCACTCAATGACTGCTCATAGCAAGGGTATTAGAACTGGGCCATTCTTGCCCGAAATGGGATTCTTCCCACAGGTGATCTTTGCTGGGGGACTCTCCGTGGGCCTGGCTGAGGCAGTCCGGGGCTCCTCCTGCCCAAGCTTCCTTCCCTCTCTCCTTTTGCAGGGGTCGGTCTGCATGCTCTCCATGTCTTCCCCTGCTCATTTCCCCTTTATTTTTCACATGAATTCCCCCAATACATCTCTTGAACATCTAATCCCATTTTGGCTTCTGCTTCTTGGAGGACCTGAACTGACACAGTGACCATCTCCTTCCCCATTCCAGTTGGCCCTCAGATACATGGGCTCAGACACTTGAGTCGGCAGCTTTCCCAAAGTGTGGCTCACATTTGGTGACCGCTCATCACATTGTGAAATCTTCTGAGGGGAAGAGGGATTTGTATGCCTTAGGACTGGGGTGATGACAGAGCCCTGACTCCCCCAGGGCAAGCCCCTATTATTGTGCTGATGATGCCAAGCCATTATTACTTTACACATCACTGCCTCTGAGGGCAGACTGCTCTAACATGCCTCGTTGTCCCCAGGATGGGGCACAGCGCCTGGTTCATAGTAACTGAACTGAATTAGTGTAGAGAGTGGAAGGCAAGAGCTGCACTGGACCCTGTGGCCCTGACAATTGGCCATCCTCCCCTACCCAACCAGAGTCCCAGGACAGGGAGATGGGCGAGTGGGTGGCATACATGGTGAGCAAAGTTCACCAAACAGCAGGACCACAGCCACAGGCCAAAGGAGGGACTGTCTCAGGGGAGATGCGAGAGCAGCTGCATCCTCAGCAGGCCTCGGGCCTGAGGGGAATGCATTCAGACCCCTCCTGAGGCTGTGGAACACAGATCATGGCAAAAAGGCCTGGTAGCCCATTTCTAATCCCATGATCTCTCCAGAAGCCTCCCCAATAAGCACTTCCCCAGCCTCCTCTTCCCTGCCCACTGGTCCAGGCATAGAGGCTGCTGGGGATGCCACTGGGGTTGAAGTTAGTCAGAGAAAGCTTTCTCAAGGCAAATTTTTAGCCAAGATTTGGAAGCTGTGGACATGGATAGACAGAGAAAATGTGAGATGTGGAAGAACGTAGAAATGCTATTTGTTTGGAACAGAGAGGCTCTCGGGGGATAGTCATGGGGGATGGTTGAAGGAGGGTGGGTCAATAGTCACTCAGGAAACACCAGTAAATACTGGGATAATGAATCTGGGTGTTTGTATTTGAGCTGACAGATACTAGTGAGACTGTGGGTTCCAGAGCAAGGGACTGTTGTGATGAAATTGGAGTTTCGGCCATGTGACGTTAGCTTCTGTGTAGAGGTTGATGCAGATGAACTAAGGAACGGGAAAGCTCTTGTGATAAGTCACAGAACGAACTCCCTGCCCTGAGGAACTGGTCAAGAATAACTACCCTGGTGGCCTGTCATGGTCACACTGAAGGCCCGTTGATTTCTCCAGCCTCTTCTCATTTAACCCTGCGGTGGGGCTCACCAAGGCAACCAGAAGGGGAAATGCCCACTGTGTTGAAGCCCAGGACCCAAAGGTGCCCAGGGGGAGTCTAGAATCTTCCAGGTCACACCGAGGCTTCTTTCCTATGAGGCGAAGAGCCCCAACACCCACCTCACAAAAAGCACCAGACACTGTCGTTTACTCTTACATTATGAATATTTATTTTTTTCTTCTTAAAAATGTACAAAAAATAAAATAACTGTATTTATAGTTTATAGATTCCCCTTCTCCCATTTACAAAACTATTAAGTTACATTTGCTTTTTTTTTTTAAACAAGAGCAAATTGTCCATCTATCAATCTTCCTTGCTTATCTTTAAGAAAGGGTTGTTCATAGAATTTGGCACAAACCCTCTGTTTCTCTTGCATTTTCATGATTTTAAATAAGAAGGAAAATAAATGTTTGATTCATTTCAGGCTTCCTAAGTTTCTGGCCTGGAATGTGCCTTAGTCTTTTAGGATCCAATTCCAAGATGACATCTGACTGAATTTTTCTGTTGGTCCCCATTTCCAAACACCCATAAAATCTAAGCAATTTGGGTATGTATAAGAAAAACACTTGTTTCATGTGTCCCTCATCTTACATGGACTTAAAAAAAAAACCTTATTTATTTGAGTGTGATTAATTTAAGGGACAAAAAAAAGAGGAGGCAAGTATTCCTACCGTTCTGGAGTGTTTCACTTGGGAAATTTTGCTCATCAAAGCTCCGCTAACATACACAGTGTAGGACGCTTCAAAGCTGAGCCCTGGGCACTCTGAGAATGCAGAGGGGACGTGGTAAAGAGGAGAGACAGATCAGATGGGAGGTGACACTCGGCACCACTCTTTGGTGGCCCCAAATTCATATTCTTTGTTCTGGCAGTGGTCACCACAATGATTGCTCGGAGACCAAGGACAAACACAAAAGCATCTCTGATTCATCCTCTGCTGAGGGCAGGCCCAGCAACACTTTCCCATGAGGCTAGAGACAGAAGGGTAGGGAAGCTGTGTTAGACTGCCAGAAATGTTGTCTTTTCCCTACTTTGGAGTCCTATGCCCCAGCCCAACAGTATTTGCCATTACATCTGCCATTCATGCTTGACATCACCCCTAAGGCAAGGAGTGTGGGAAGTGCATAGTACATCACGTATTTCCAACAGTGAATGTGTCCATCTTAGAACAGAGCCCCATTAGTACCCAGGAGGGTCTCCAAGTGGCTGGTCCAGGGCACGGCAGTCACAGAGTGGAGGAGGACAGGACAGACTGGAGCAGAGCTGAATCCAGGATGCAAACCTTTGGCACCACAGGGAGGGGTAACATATCCAGAAGACACACAGAAAGGTGCCCCCTTACCCCCCAGAGATCTTCCTTGGCACTGCGCCCACTCTCCATTCCATTCAAACCCTCCGCAGCCTTAAGGAGAAACAGCTGGGCTGGAAGCAGCCTTTCCATCCTGCTCTGGGCCTCAGGGGCAGGCCGGGTGGGAGGGCAGGGAGCCCCAGGTAAGATGTCAAAGTGCTTTACAAACAGATCTAGGCCCTTACATAGAACATGTCCAAGATCCAGGACCTTGGGTGGGGGATGTGTCTGGCTACCAGAAAGCTAGTGCTTCAACCCACAAGGGTGAACGCAACCCCTCGACCACCCACCTGCCCCCCAAGAGAGAACAGCCGCCCAGGACAGTTCAGGATTTCGTGATTGTTTAGGGAAGTGTTTTTCTCTTCTTTGTCTCCCAGGGCATGTGGCAAGAGGACAAGGCCCCTCTCTCCCAGTCCTCCAGAGGCAGGGTTCCGGAGCTCTGGGGCATTATCCCTCCTTCCCTCCCTCCAGATCCAGCAGCAGCCAGGAGCAGAGGCAGCGGACGTCTCCCTCTCCGGCCAAGGCCCAGGAGGCAGTCCTGCCTGTTGATTCAGAGCTGAGCTGTTGGCACCGCTCTCAGAACTGCAGCTGGGCTTTTAAGGGGGCCACTTGAGATGAAGGACATGCTTGTAAACTGTGAGGCACTACACAGTGGCCAGGATCCTCATGATAGCCACGGGTTCTGCCACGGGCCCCAGCGACAGGGTCCCGAGTGCAACCCCCTGCAGTCTCTCCAGAAAGCTGGGGCAGTGCCCAAAGCTGGAGGAGCTGGGCTCTCAGAAAGTCTGAGAGGGAGAGTCAAGCAAAGAGCATCACCATGAGATACACACGGTGGTCTCAAGGGCAAATCATGCTTGGAGAGGGAACAGGGCTCCCTCTGCGGACAGGGAACAAGCCCCCGGGTATACCCACTGGAGTGGCTGTCTTGGCACCCGCTGCAGTCACCTGACACCCCAAAGACCACATCCCTAGCCCAGCTCACCTCCTGGACAGCATGGAGGCAGAAACCTCCTGTAGAAAGCAGAGTCTCCAGGTATGTGCCTCCCCCAGGCCAGTGGCAGTAAACATGCCCACATACCACAGGTAAAATATATTATTGCAATATTATAAACACTATGTACATGATCGCCAGGCACCCCTCTGTGTGCTTACTAATTACATGGTAGCTGGATGTCTTCCTGTACAAGGCCTGGCGGTCACTTGCTAGGAACCCCTGGAGGTGTTTAGCAAGATAACCTTCCCCAGAGCAACCTGAAGGTTTTTGACCAGTAAGGGGGCACCCACCTCTTACCCCACCTCTGACAACTGCTCCAAGAAGCAGCTTGTTTTGTCCATCCACTCAGGAGAAGTGGAAAGGTGAGACAGAAGGGATGAGACTTCCTCAAGCTCTTCAGGATGAATGGATTGGCGTGTTTCCCTTGAAGGGGAGGGCTCTGGACGGTGTCATCTGGAGCCAGCAGTGACCTGCAGAGTCCCAGCGGGCCTGGACCCCGGGCTCCAGAAAAAGGTGGACAATAAATAAGGATCTGACAGGTGCAAGGCCCCCTCCCAAGGGGCTCAGCTTCAGCTCCACAGCAGGAGCCGGTGGATGAGCCCAACACACTGACAAGGAGCGGGGCTTCGTGCCCAGCCCCGCTCCCCAGCGCGGTTGTGTAACAGCAGGTGTGAGATGGGGGATGTGGGTCTGAGGGTTCTGGGGCCTCCATCTCTCTCGGGGAGAAATGCACTGAAGGCTCCTGCCAAGGGGATGCCGAGACCAGGGCTCAGATTTCCATGAGCGTGATCTTGAACCCTTCCACCATGCTCTCCATGTTGAGGATGAAGGTGTCCTCATTTGAGTAGTGCTCAATGATGTTGTCATCCATGTTCACCAAGATGCTGCCAGGGGGTGGGGAGAAACAAAGCTACTGTCAACAATGTGCCCGGTGCAAGGGCGGCTCCAGCCTGGGGTTCCCTTAGCCATTCTTTTGCAAGGGAGGCTGTGAGGGGTGGAGGAGGGAAGAGACAGGCAGGAAAAAAAAGACCCTCATTGTGTTTTCTCTCCCCAGAAACCAGTGTGAGGAACGCCAGGCCTCGCTTTCTCAGAACTAACCTCGTGACCCCTTATTAAACAGGACTTCAGGGATCGTTCAACCCAACCCTCCTGCTTTATAGGTTGGTAAACTGAGGCCCAGAGAAGTTCACAGAGCCCGAAATCACAGAGTTGCTATTGACAGTGCCGGGAGCTAAACAGTTAGGTCCCCTAACTATGGTTACTAAACCATATTGCCTCTTGAAAATGCATTTTAAAGAAGTGCTTCACACTTAGGAGGAAGAGGAAAATAAGCAAGAACTGCAGCTACCCTTTGCTGGGCGTGTAATGTGTTCTGGTGTCTCAGAGACCTTGTACTGAATGCTCACAGCACCCCTGAAGGTAGACGTGATCGTTGCCATTTTGCAAATAAGAACACTGAGCTCAGGGAAGTTGAATCACTTCCCCAAGTTCATTCAGCTCGTTCCAGGCTGAGCGAGGTTTTGAAATTAGTTTTGCCTCACTCTGAAGCTCATACTTTACCACATGTGACCCACTCCTTGGTTAACTATCCCCAGTGGACTTAAGTTTTAAGAAAACCAACAACTTCCAGGGTCTGTCCATGATTTAGGAGTCCTTGGGTCAATCCCAGTTTTTGAAGTCAGACAGATCTTAGTTTGAGAATGAAGAACTGACTCTATCATTTTACAGCCATATGTCATCCGGCAAGTTGTTTAGCCTTTCAGAGCCTCAGTTTATTCTTCTGCAAAAATAAGAATAACAACCCTGCTTTAGAAGGTTGTTGTTAGGATTAAAGTATTTAGCCCAAGGCCTGACATGGTGCTCAATGAGAGTGACATGTTAGCACCACTGGCACGTACGTCTGCACTGAGGGTTTGTGCCCAGCAGTAAGACCTTGAGACACTGCTCAAATCTCACCATCAAAGGAATACACCCACCTATTGCACTGACCTTGGAAAGAATTGTAATATGCATTTTACTGAGCTGTCCATCAAGGGCTCAATTGGAAAGGGTTTCCTGCTTGACTCCCAATCACTCAGAAAGCCTGCGCATCCCAGATAATCAATTTCCTTTATGAAAGAGGCCCAGAGAAGAGTTTAAAGACCCATTTTCTGCTTTTTGTAGGAAAAGAGCTCTAGAAGCTGACTCAGCGGAGACCCTCTCCTGGCACTAGATCCAGCTTCTGCAGCCTCTACTCTTAGAACCTCACACACAGGAAGCCCAGGAGGACTGGAGGTGGTAGAGAGCAGAATGTGGAGCTAAGGACTTGAGCTCTGGAGCCTCAGACCTGGGTTCAAATCTCTCTTCTGCCTACTGAACATGAGACCTTGGGCAGGATGCTTAACCTCCATCTGGCTCAGTTTCCTCGTCAGTAAATTAAGGATAAGGATGTGCCTTGTAGAGTGGTGAGGAATAACAGTACAATGCAGATAGAGTGCTTAGCAGGGGACCCAGAATCTACTCAACACCCAATAAGTGAGAGCTATTGTTCTTAACACTAAGAACAAGCGGGTCCAATGATCATCTGGATCATTCTGTTAATAAGTACCTCAGAAGAATCCCCTACGCCCTGAACCCTTCTTGTTCCTACTGTGCCACCCTGAAACCAACCCCAGGAGCAACATGTGATTCCCAATAACTGCCACTCTCTGCAGAGAGGTGACTTTGCCTCCCTTCCCAGTGTCTCACCACTTCTAGACCCCTCTATTGCACCCACTAATCCTGTCATTGGTATAAGGCATCTCAACCAACATCACAACAATGCACCATCCCCCTCCTTTCCTCTCTCATTAAAGGTCTTCAAAATGCATTGCATTTGCAAGCTGCTCAGCAATCCTTTAGAAGGATGACACACAATTTTTACGAAAGGTGGACAAAAGACAGGCACTATCTTTTTTTTTAAAGGCACTATGCAGACATCAGACTGTGAAGTCAATATCAGTTCAGTTTCTTTCTTACCCTTTTTTGCTTTTCTTGTAAAGCTTTGCTATCTTCTCCACCGGCAGCCCGTACTTCTCAGATATCTGTAACACCAATAACAAGAAGGCAGATGAGCACGGAAGAGAAGCCCAAGCAGGGGCAGGAGAGAAACTTCCAATTTCATTCTCTCAGAGATTTTCCTGGCACCATGGCCCTTCACTCATGAGTCACCTCAGTTGCAAGGTTCTCCCTTTGAACAAACCTTAAATTATTCAACAAAAGATTCAGCCACATGGGAACTTAACCTGTGATGAAGGTATCATTTCGGATCAGTCAGAAAAAGATGGACTCGAATCATGACATTGGATTGAATAGGTAGCCATATAGAAAAAATTTAACAAATTGAGTTGGATCCCTTCTCCACACTTCTTACATCAAAATAAATTTCAGGTAGATCAAAGATTTACACTTGAAAGACGAAATCATCAATATATAAGAAACCACGAGTCAATTCTTTGTAGAGATATCATCTTTGAGTAAGGAAGATCTTTTGAAGTGAGATATGAAACCTGAAGAAAAGAGGTTAAAAGGTTGATAAAACAACATAGAATTAAAAATACCAGTATAGCAAAAACCACCATAAAAAGCTGAAGACAGACAATATACCGGGAAACATTTTTGCAACACAAATGACAGACATGAACTAACTTCCTTAAGTTAGAAAGAACTCCTGCAAATCAAGAAAAAGAAGAACAATTCAATAGGAAAAGGAGGAAAACATGAAGAAATAATTCACAGATTTAAATACAATAGGACAATAAGCATACGAAAAAATACACCGCCTCACTCCTAATTTTAAAATTTCAAATTAAAGCAACAGTAGGATACTACTTTTACTTTATCGAACTAACAAAAACTGAAAAACTGATAATCATATTCCATAGACGGGAGAGTAATGAGCTCAACTTCTTTTGGAGGGAAATTTGGAAGAAGTTATTCAAATTTAAAAGGCATATATCCTTTGACCCACATATTCCACATCTAGTAACTTGGTCCACAGAAATACACTCGGATGTACACAAAGCTTTTCAAAGCATCACTGTTCATAATAGAGAAAACTATATACAACAAACATCCATTAAGCACATTTTGATACTTTCACAGTTGAAGGCCATGCAGTCATTGAAAGAAACCTACATGAAAAAAATGTTCCTAACATAATAAGGGGAAAAAAACAAGTTGCCAAGCAGTATAAATAGTGTGATCCAATTTGTATTTTTAAAAAAATATATAAGTATGTAAACAGAAAATATTTGAAGGACCCACCAATCTATTAACAGTGGCTACCCTGGAAGAATGGACAGAAGAAACAGGAGATGATTTTACTTTTTATTTTGTACAATTCTGTACTGTTTATTTTATTTTTACAATGATTGTAATTCATTTTTAGAAGTGTAAAGTAATAACAGTTGACAGATGGGAAGATTCTGGAGACACCTACTCTAAACGCCTTTAGTGCCTTCTCTCTCCCAAATCCAACCCACTTGCCTTTTCTGAGCCCAGCGGCTGGGGGTGCTCACACAGAGCTGGGGCAGGTGAGGTTTGGGACTTGGACCAACGGGCAGTCTAGCAGGGGCTAGAAAAAGAGGCTGAAGAGCCCGAGAGCAGAGGCAGGATAGCTTTGGATCGTAGGAAGAGCTTACTCTACAGAGAATCATAGGTTCCACCCATCTATCCCTTCCACTGCACAGGAAGAAATCCCCACCCCTAATAAGCCCAGAAGGAGAGGAACAGGTGGGCTGATGGCTGAGAGAGCAAAAGGAGACGGGGGGACCAAGCATCCTGCCTGCCGCTCATCACTGCTCTGTCACTGCTGGGATTGCCCCCACAGTCATGACTGAGCCCAAGTGAGCCCAGTATGTAAAATAACACGGCCTATGGGCAGCGAAGACAATGGGCAGAACTTGTGTTGAAGGCATCCATTTGAACAGAACATAAAAAAGCACTTACGAAGAGCATAAAAGAACACTTATGAAGATTGCTGTACAGCACACGTGCAAAATTCTCATCTAAAATATGATTATTGAACTAAAACAATTTTAAAGTTCAGTAAATGAATTGAAGGATAGGCGCTCAGTACAGCAAACCAATGGTGTTAGGAAAGATCAATTAGAAAAATAATTTCAAAGTGCAAAGCAAAGACACATCGATGGAAATCATGAAGGAGAAGAAAAGAGATTTGAAGAATAGAAGCAGGCCATACGATGTGTCAATACTCAAAGTCCCAGACAGAGAAAAAGGAACAGGTGGAGAAGAGGAAATAATTAAACAGATAATAGAAGACCCATGTTTTGGGATAGGAGGGGTATCCTGAAGCCTGAAACTAGTTAGTTAGTTAGATGGACTGGGAATGAGAAATAAACGCTAAAAAAGGACATAACAGAAGGAAAAATCTAATTGTTTCCTAGAAAGTATTAAACTATTTCACCAACATCAAGAAGTCGGGAGTCTGTGGGGCCAGTATGGGGTAAACACTTCAAGGACTCATCCCAGTGAGAGGAGGAGAGGGGAGAAACACAAGCGAAGCCGGGTACCTGAGGGTACTGCGGATATTCAATAAGAACATGACTGCCTTTCGACCTTGTTATGAATCTCGTCAATTTGCTGTTTTCTTGTTTACCTTGAGGGGTGACTCGAGTCTCGAGGATTTGTGAGCTTGTTTTGCAGAAGGAAGAGAATGCTTTCGGGGAGGCTGCGATCACCAGGTGGCTGGGGCTTATCGGGAGTGACCCCTTTGTTTCCCCGAAGCTCCTCCTGCCAAGCCCCTGAGCTCTATAAAAGCCCCTGCTTTCTGCTCTGGTGGGAGATGGACTTGAGTGAACCCAGGCTCCCACCTTCTCATCTTGGCCAACTCGAATGGGGGCTCCTTTCTCCATCTCCAAGCACCGATGTCTCAGTGGCTTGCTGCGCATCAGGCACACAAATTTGAGATTAAGAGTTTCAGTATCAAAAGCTCTAGAAGTCTCATCTCACCAAGGGGAGTGGGAGGAGTAGAGGGTATTGGTGGGAAAACAGTTGAAATTTGATTTTCAAATCATAGAGAAATACACAGGAGGAGTGATTGAAACAATTCAGGAAAAGTAAAGAACAACTTTCAAGAAAAGGTGGAAAACAGCAACTTAATCCAACTGTGAAACTAAAGAGCAAGTAAGAAGAAACCAAGAAGTGAGATAAATAACAAACAAAAAGTAAGAGGGAAGAAATAAAATCAAGTATATCAGTCATTACACTAAATGAAAATGAACTGCATTCTTCCATTAAAAGCCAGAGTGTCAGAGTGGGTGAAAAAGAAAAGAAAAAGACAAAAGAAGGATGAGGAGAAAGAAAAAAAACACAACCCAATGTGATGACAAAGGGGATGACTGGTGGATGGCCACACCAAACAAATGCAACAAAAGGAAGGTAAGAAAGAAGAGATCCACCTTAGACAGGGTGGAAGTCAAGGCTGATGAGGGAAGGACAGACATTATGTAATTATACAAAGCACAGCGTATGAAAAAGGTACAGCACTCATAAAACTATGTATCCAACGGCACAGCGTTTCAGGGAAAATTATGGCAGATGTAGAGAAAACTTCCAAAAAACCTAATTATAGTGGAAGACTTTAATATACCTCTTTCAGAACTGGACAAATCTAATAGACAAATAAGTAAGAACAGTTGAATAACATAATCAATATACTAGATTTAATATTATATATACACACACACAAACATTACACTCCTAAAGAGAATGTATTATGTATTGGACAACAAAGATAAGCCAAATTAGATCATAATCCAATAAAATTAGAAATAAAAAATTTAAAGTTGCCAGAAATGCTTAATCATTTGGAAGTACTCCCATAGAACCCTGGCTGAATCACAGCTCAGCATCCCTTCCTCGGAAACTCAGATTCCTTCAGCAGCTGTTTAGGAAGAGGCTATGTTATATCTGCCTAAATAAACTCCAATACTAGCAGGTTTCTTTGAGCATCTTGATGCTGTTTCCAAATCTGGTGAGAGACTGAATAATGTAGGGTTGACTGAGCTCTCATCACTCCTCCCCAAAGCTCAACACCATCTCCCTTGGGAAGAATTTCGACTTCCTCTCTCCCCTCCTCCCAAGCCCGGCACCCACACTATTTGCCAGGTCTCCCGGTGTCCACACCTGCACACGTGTGTCAAGAGGGAAATGCTGATGTGAGTTGATTCTACACCCAGAGGGCTCTGAGTGAAGCCTTGCTGAAGGGACAAAGGAAGGATGATCCAGGTGTGGCATTTCTCAGAAGTGAGCTCACCACATTCCCCACTCCGTGGGGTTCCAGAACTGCTCAGTTAACACAGCTGGTGCACAGAGAAAATGCTTGAGGAGTAACTTGCTTCAGCATCATTTCTGGAGCGGCCATTTCCTCAGCCTGGCTGGTCTAAGCCAGGGCTTCTTAACCTGAGTCTACAGATGCCCAAAGAGTATGTACATGAACTTGCATGGGGAAAATATCCATGTTTATTTTCACTAACCTCGGGCGGGAACTTAGCATTTCCTGCAATTATGAACGTACAGTAATATTGGCAGTACTTGTCCTTTTATTACCAATGGAAAAAACAGACATTTCCATGTCATATTAGAATTCTGCAGATATTTCAAAATATTGATTACACTCATCTTTCAAACTTCAAAATTATAGTAGTTATTAGTTGCACCCAGAGATCACGATATTTAATGCATCAGCAAAGAGCACGTATATTCCTAAATCACCAACGTGCTTTTTTGTTATTTTGATTATGCATATCAATATAGTTGGTTTCCTTTGTAATCCTATGTACTTTATTTAATAACATAATCCTGAAAAGCATCCACAGATTTCACCAGACTGCCAAAAGC
This sequence comes from Tapirus indicus, assembly GCA_031878705.1. Taxonomy (NCBI): domain Eukaryota; kingdom Metazoa; phylum Chordata; class Mammalia; order Perissodactyla; family Tapiridae; genus Tapirus; species Tapirus indicus. The sequence continues at coordinate 36,273,112 of CM062935.1, forward strand.
ATCCATGGAACCAAAAGGTAAGACCCGCGACAAGCATTCTTCGTAGTACACAAGTGCTTGCTGTTGCCTGGAGTCCTGCGGTCCGTGTTATTTGTACCTAATTATCATTATGAGTTGCTTGGCCTGCAAGAGTTGGGTTTTTGAACTTTGGTTAGTGCCATTTGGAACTTCTTTTTAAAATAAAATAGGAACCTTTTTTGACTCAACATCAGCAAGCCCATATCTGTTAGCCCCTCTTTTCTGAAAGAGAAATGAATTTGATTCTTGGACCTTTTCATTTCAGGGGCTTGATTCTCAGTTTCTCAAAGCATGAATGCATATACCTTGGCTCATAAATCAATTGGTAACAGTCAGAACTAGGAAATTTGCATAAAACCCGCACAATTCCAGTTTTGACTTGGTCTGCCAGGAGCAGCAGCGCAGCAGCTGGCATCCTCTGAGCGCTTACTAAATATCTAGTGCAGGCACATGGATCTCTGCATCTGTCTCCTCGCTCAACCCTCACATCATTACAACGGAATAGGTATTTTCATGAGCCCAGTTTCTCAGGTGAGGAAACTAGGACTTACAGGCAGAACTAACCTGCCCAGAGTCCCTCAGCTAGTAAGTGGCAGAGACAGGATTTGAAAGGTAACAACCAGGCAGTCTGGTTTCAGATTCCAAACTCAGAGAAAACGGGCACGTTGAGACTGTTTGGAGGGGGGCTCATGGACTGCATCCAGCACCAAGAAGCGAGGGGCCAAGCTGACACGTGTGCCAGGCTGCCGAGGGCAACAGTCTCCAGGAGGGCCAAGTCCTGCCCTCAGTGCAGTGGTCAGAGGCAAAGGCAGCTTGATGATGTGCCACACTGACACGGCGCCTCTCCTCCAGACGAGGCAAGGAAGTGCGCTCTGCCACATTCAGAACCCCAGAAAGAAGGGAGAATGTGCAAGGACATGATGTGGAGGAAGCTGGCCATCTGTTTTGGGGTCACAGAAGGATTCGTTCTGTGCAGTAACTGGATGGTGTCACCATACAGCCCTCCCTTCTAAGCACGGACAGCACGTGCCACACGCCGGCTCTCTCAGGATGCGGGCATTAGGAGTGCTTGTCTCGTGTGCGTGCTTGCAGAACGGGGATTAGAAGTGCTTTCTTGTTTTTCAACTTGTCTGAACTGAGCATACACTCTTATAATTTTTAAAAGCTCATTATTAATATATTTAAAGACTTCCTTGACATCCAGGAGGATCCTCGGTATTGGATGTATCTCATCAACGTGTTATTGGTTGTCTGACGATCTGGAATTTTTAGACTTGTAACTTTGTGGAGATTCTCTTTGCCCAGAAACCTCAGATATGTGATAAGCGGAACTTAGATTTTCACCAATGCACGACTCAGTCTGCCTTGTCCAGAGGCATCCAACAGAACTGCCTGCTCTGGAAACCAGGGACTTTTATCTGGAGTTATAAACTGTTCAGTGTAGGCTCTGAGATGCATGTTTAAAAAGAAAGGGATTCTTGCTTGCACACACTGCCTCAGTGCTGCATTAGACCTGTCAAGAGAATCAGAGAGGACAGGCCTTCACCTCCAGGCATGAATGACTCAACTGGATAGAAGAGGATGCTACCAGGCCACGAGCAACCTTTCTCCTTACGTGCATCAGCTAGCTTCACCAGGAGAGAACATCCCTGCCTCTTTCTCTAGCCCCTAGGGCTTAAAGGAATCTCAATCTGCCTCCCTGTCCATAGCACTTACAGTCATCTAATATACAGATCTTCACTTATAGAGTATTTCTCTGTGCTACTGTAAGTACCTTATGATGATTCATTTAGTCCTCACAGCAACCTGTATCTCATTTTACCATTATCCTCATAACAACACCCCACATTATTAATCTCACTTCAGAAATGATGAAACTGGGGTACAGAGAGGTCGAGTGATGTGCCCAAGGTCTCACCACTCATCAGTGTCGGAGCCAGGACTTAACCCCTGACGGCGTGGGATCAACCACCACACGTCCTACTGCTTGCCTGATGGCTTACTATTGCCTGATCTTCTTTCCATTAGTTGTTTTGAGCTGTGACTCCGAATTTTACTCTTCTTGTAACAACTTGTCACATGTGGACATCTTCCTCACTGGGTTTAAGTTACTCGAAGGCTAAAGTTGGCTCCACCTCTCTGGTGCTATCAGCTCTTGGGAAACCCCTCTCTGAGCCTCAGTCTCCACATCTGTAAAATGGTGATGATGATATTTACCCTGCCAAGCTCGCAGGGATATTGCGAGGATCAAATGAAGCGGTGCATGTGAAACCAGGCCACCATAGCACTCAGCATGGTGGTGTACACATACAGTAGATGCTCGATTCAATCAGCAAATATTTATGCTCAAGGACCTGGGGACACGCAGAAGACAACAAGAGACGAAGCCCCTCTGCTCATGAACTTTACATTCTATTTGGGGAGAGAGAAACAATAAACATCTAGCAAACATTAAATATGTCGAGTGGTGATAAACGCTATGAAGTAAAATACAGCAGGGGAAGGGAATAGTGAAAGAGATGCTGTCACTGTAGGTGGCCTGCGGAGGCCCATCTGACAAAGGGACGTGTGAGCAGAGGCCTGAAGAAAATGAGAAAGGGAGCCTTACAGACATGGAGGAAGAGCAGTTCCGGCAGAAGGAACAAGTGCAAAGGCCCTAAGGCAGGAGGAGCCTTGGTGGGCTGAAGGACTAGCAAAGGGCCACAGAGGCCAGAGCTCCTTTATTTGTCAGATTACTAGGCAAAATCACTCAAAAATGCCAAAAAAAACATTGAAAATTCATGTCACCACCACTACCACCATCACCATCACCAAATTCTTGTCTGTAAGCAAGTTGAAAACCTAATTATAAGAATAAAGAAGCTAAAGTGAATCATCAAAGTTACATGGATGGCTTGATTGACATGATACCAAACATGCAGATGAAAAGAGAAACATTCTAGTTCATCCAAATGACATCAAGTATGGGAATATTCAGTAACATCTGGTTGACAGAGAACTTTTTTCTTTTTCTATCTAGGTGTCTAGATCTGTATGGATAATGATTTTGTGGCACGTGAAATGAAAGTCTGGGAGATTCAGGACCAGTGAATAAGAAGAATCATCTAGTCTGTCCCATAGAAAAGTGACCCAGTTTGGCATAGATTAAACAATAATTCCATTCCTCTTTGTTGTGATCAAAGAGTTCTTTCTAAGACAGTGAGAGGTCAAGGGTAATACAAATAAAACAATTCTTCAAGGTAGGCATTGTCCATATTTTGCAAGGAAGGAAACCAAAGATTCTGAGACTGACATGCTCAAGACTACATGTTAATGATTTGAGCCCAAGTTAGTCAAGTCCCCTCTTTCCTCTACATGCTACTGCACATGCGCTTACAGGGGGCCCTGTGACCTTTGTTTACAGGGTACTTCTTTAAGGTAGGCTTAGTAATATTATTTCAAGAGAGAGGATAATGTTTGCTGACTATAAAAACAACCCAATTTCTAAATAACAGAGCTACTCCATCCTATTAAGTGACCTGCCTCACAGACTCCAGGAAATCTGTGTAGGCTGTAGGAACACTGTCACCATCTCCAAACTGTTCAACGAATCTGTCTGATGTGGCACCTTCTGACTCAGAACTCAGCTCCCATCTGAAGGAAAGATAACAACACTGTCCTATTCTGTCTCCACAAATCAACATTTCACTGATTGCCAATAAGTATTTTTTTTAAAAAGGAAAAAAATGGGAAGACTTTATTTTGGCCCTTTATCCTCCAGTACAGATTTTCTTTTACATCTAAATAATGCCTGACTGAGGACAGGGAATCTGGAGTTTAACAGGAGATATAAGAGAAGGCTCCCCACTGGAGACAATCCAAATCTTCCTGCGGTGGTAGCAGCTGCATCATCATCAATGTCATCGCCAACATCTGCTCGGCTAATACCGACCGAGGGCTTGTGTCAACGCATTTAATGCTCTGAATGACCCTGGTTTACAGATGAAGATGTTGAGGCACAACCAACCTTTCAATAACTAGTTCCAGGAGAGGATAAAACAATACGGATATTGATATGAAGCAGGTGTTCCTATTTCAAAACAATTGCCAGACACACACATACTTTACACGAGGCACACTTATACTTTGAAGCTCAGAGGTCTGCTGATGAAGGGTGAAGGAGGTAGTCTAGATCCATGCCGGTTTCCGAAACCCACAGGGGTGGGGCTATGCACGTGAAAGAGCCTACAGGCCTGCTCCCCTTCTCAAAACGACTTTTACAGGAACTTTGATCCCAAAAGAATACAATAAGAGGGTTTATTCCCATTCTGAGTCAATATGCACACAGGACCTTAGGGCAGAATCAGAGCCTAACACTAGTTTCCAGCCAAGGCACACACCAGGTAGTGGCTCCCAAGCTTTACTGAGCTTCAAAGTCAACCAGGGAGCTTGTCACCAACGCTGATGCCTGGGTCCACCCCCAGAGAGCCTGATTCTGAAGGTCAGGTGCGGCCCTCTGGGATGGCACCATTGAAAAGTGCCCTAAGTGGGGCTGCCCGGTGGCGCAGCGGTTTAGTCCGCGCTTGGCAGCCCGGGGTTCGCGGGTTCGGATCCCGGGCGCCTGCCGACGCACTGCTTGTCAGCCACGCTGTGGCGGCGTCCCATATAAAGTGGAGGAAGATGGGCACGGATGTTAGCACAGGGCCAGTCTTCCTCGGCAAAAAGAGGAGGATTAGCAACGGATGTTAGCTCAGGGCTGGTCTTCCTCACAAAAAAAAAAAAAAAAGAAAAGTGCCCTAAGAGATTCCGATGGAATCTCCCACTTACAGAAGCAACACCCTAGGCCCACAGGACGTGCTGGGTCCACCATGGGGGACTGTGTCTGTTTTTATGAGAAGCCATTTTCAACCAGTGACAGGCTTCAAAGCGATGGCTTGAGGTCAAGTATAATATCTCTTGATTAAACAGATTCCCTTTAGAGATTTTTCGTTAATGTGGCTTTCAGCTGTTAAAAAATATAAAACCCCACACACGATGATACTATTTTAAAAAGAAGAGTTGAAACAAAGCATGGAGGTCAGGACCACACTGCCTTCCTGTTTTGAGGCTTCATTTAACGTGGGGCCTTGGACCGTGGACCATCAAGATCATGTCTTGGAAGCAGCCTTCTGCCTCTCGGCTCAGGAGGGAACTCCCCACACAACTTCCCGAGCTCCAGACCCCGTCACCTGCACCATTTCCACAGCCCCATGTCTCCCCTGAAATGCCAAGTTAGTGGGAAATTATGTAGTGGAATCACCAGCCAAAAGGACTTTCCATCTTTTGGACAATATCTATAAGAAGATAATCTGAGAAATCCAAAATGTGAGCAAAAGGAGGAAAATCTTCACACTGTGACTTTTCTATCTCTGATTCCTACTCAAAACAATGGTTTAGCAAAAAAAGCTAGCCTTTGTTGGGTACTTAGGAATCAGACAGAGGGTTTAACATTTGAAGTGTCTCATTTCATCCTCACAACAACCCTGTGAGGTAGGTACTATTATTATTTCCATTTTAAGGATGAAGAAGAAGTTAAGAAACTTGCCCAGCTAGTAAGAGGCACGGTCAGGATTTGAACACAGGTGTCTGAGCCCAAAGCCCACGTGCTGGCTCCCTAGGCTACACTGCCTCTACACGTGTGTGTTGGTAACTGTCAGGGCGGTAAAATGTCATACACTAGTGTGGTGCTGGTCCTCAGAGAACCCCAACCCTGGAGAGAGCCCTTTCTTACCCTCCACCCAGGTCCCAGATAAACTGAGGGTACAACTACAGTGAACAGGATCCAGGTTCTTCACAATTCTGCCTTCTCACTTCACAGTGTGCTCAAGCCTTCGCTTAAATAGAACCTGTTGTCCTTCATGGCTGTCCCCCCAATGCAGGGGCTGCTACCGTTGTTCCTTCAGAATTCACCACCGGACCACATCAGCTGAGGAGCCTGAAGGAGCTTCTCCGGCCCTGCTTTCCCATTTGCACAACTTAGGCAGCAGGGAGATAGCTTGCGTGGTGCTTTAATTAAACCTTTTCTTTCCAGGCTTAATAAAGGAGAGATGAAGTCAGAATTGCCCTAAGGAATCTGACCAGAGCCAGCCAGGGGAAGCTGACCTTTCCTGGGCTTACAAGGTCAAAGGATACTATGCATTACTCTCCCCCACGCCCCCAGCTAAGCAAAGCAAGGCAGGTGTAATGAGCTCCCCTGAAAGGGATCAAAAGCTTGACTCTGCTGTGATAGGGAGTGCAGCCAGAGGATGCCAGGCGGCTCTCTGGGTGGGAGTGAAGGTGACATTTAACCCCACTGTGGTCCAGCGAGACCCCTGCAGTAGAACACTTGTAGAACTGGCCAGATGTCACAGACAGGAAAGGAAAACACCGAGGAAGAAGGCGTAATGAATGACAGTGTGATAAATCAGTTTGGAGTTGGTCTAGACCAGTGATTCTCACACTGGGCTGATCTCAGGAGCTTGTTAAAAATACAGATTTCTGATCCTCTACCGCCACATGCAGCAGAATCAGAATCTGGGGTTGAGTTCTGGGAACACACATTTGAGACAACTGCTTAGGGAATTTTCATATTCACCACTGTCCTAAGTAAGTCAGTTTCAGCAACACGATCTTAAAGGCCAGATTGGGGGCATGAAATCTGTTCAAAGGAGCCCAGAGAAGTCTGGATATTGTATAGGCTTTTGTAGCTCATAACCTCTGGCAATTTTAGGGTCATTTTTAAAATCCTGGTTCATTTAAGAGATATAGATCATATTTTTTGTGTTCATTTCTGTTTTTGTTTTTCCTTTATGCACAGTAGATTCTGTAAGAATTAACTCCATTCCAATGAAAACTCCTGTGGAATAGAAAAGATTACTCAGCCCTCCATCAATGTTTCTTAGAGGAGGGTCCTCGATGCCCTGGGAACTTATTAACAATGCAACATAGGGGCAGTGTAAAATTTGCCTTGGTAACATTCCTATGCATTTTTTTTAAAGTTGCCGATGAACAATGAATAATTTTTCTATATATCATACAATTTGCCATTTTAATCATTTTAAAGGGTACAATTCAGTGGCATTTAGTACATTCACAATGTCGTGCAACTATCAGGACTATCTAATTCCAGAGAATTTCAACACCCTAAAAAGAAACTCATTAAGCAGTCACTCCTCATTCACCCTTCCCCCAGCCCCTGGCAACTGCTAATCCACTCTCTGTGTCTATGAATTTGCCTCTTCTTGATATTTCCTATAAGCTGAGTCATACAGTATGAGGCCTTTTGGGGCTGGCTAGCAATTCCACTCCTCGATATATACCCAAAAGAATTGAAAACAAGTATTTGAACAAAAATTTGTACATGAATGTTTATAGCAGCATCTATCAACTGATAAATGGAAAAACCAAACGTGGTATATCCATACAATGGAATACTATTCAATCATAAAAAAGATTGAAGTACTGATTATACTACAACATGGATGAACCTCAAAAGCACTAAGTAAGAGAAACCAGCCACAAAAGGCCACATATGGCATGATTCCACTTATAGGCACTATCTTATACATTGTAATATTTCACCCTGTAACCCAAGAGGCTGTTCCAATGTAGCAGTTTTCCAGAGCAACAAATGATTTTGGACTGTCCCATGGCAGCCCTGTTGTCTCCAACACTATAAAAAACCTGGATCTTCTACAACATAGTTGTACAGGGGGAAAAAAAAGGTGGGAGGGAGTTAGAAAATCATGTCAAAAGTAGAGTCATGGAGCCAGCCTGGTGGCGTGGTGGTTACATTCGCGCATTCCACTTTGGCGGCCCGGGGTTCACCGGTTTGGATCCTGGGTGCAGACCGACACACCACTCATCAAGCCATGCTGAGGCGGTGTCCCACATAGAAGAACTAGAAGAACCTACAACTAAGATATACAACTATGTACTGGGGTTTTGGGGAGAAAAAAAGTAAAAGAGGAAGATTGGCAACAGATGTTAGCTCAGGGCCAATCTTCCACACACACACACACACACACACACACACACAAAGTAGAGTCATACTTAAGCCATATTCAGATGGATAATATACAAATAAAATGTAAAATAACTTTTCCTGAGCCCAGGTTGGGTAATGCTAGACTAAATTGGGGATGAGAAGGGAGGAAGAGAATTCAGAATCTTACCTAAACCACTATAACTCTGAAATATATATTTTTTCTTAACCAAAAGAGGTCATATTATTTTTATTTTGGATTATACCATCACAGCTAGCAGGATACTTCCTGTTTTTTGTTCTTTACCTATTTGGAAGTTAACATATCTAAATTTGGTTTCATGCAAAGAGACAAATGGAAACTCACAGTTTAACCTTCCTCTATGGCATCTTACTCTGATTAGCCTTAAATTGACAGGGAATTGGCAGTTTTTCAGTTTCCTTCTCCTTAAGATGCTAATAAGCCATGACAGCATGGAGATTAGTGTCCCCATATATCTCCGCTTCTTCTTTTTTTTTTTATAAAGCTCATTCTGGAACCATCTTGAAGGCTGTATTTTAATAAATGGATTCCAGCTCAGGAGAATAGAAACAAGTTTCCTGGAGGTTGAAAGGGGTTCATTGCTTACCGCTTCCATGAGGCCCCGCACTGTGGGAGACTTCAACATCAAAGCATCAAACACATCGTCAGTCTCCTTCCTCACGTACAAGAGCACTGAAAGAGAAGGAGAAGGGAAGCCGTGACTGGGGAGCCCACACAGCTGCCGCAGGAGACCGCTTCCTGTCACACAAGTGTTGGAATCTGACATTATCCGCTAAGTCTCGAACCCCTGACCCAGACAACATCCTACAAGGTGATGAGGCACCTCCATAGGGACTGTTGAGGAGCAGTTTGATGAAATAAACTGACAATCGGATAACACGTAACAGGCTATAGGATGCTTTCACACATTGTTCACATTTAAATTTCTCAAGGAGAGTACATGATCTATAAAGAGACATCTCTTTCTGTGGCCTATTTATTTATTTGATCATTCAACAAATATCCCTGAGTACCTCTAGGTCCCAGGCTGCGTGCTAGGGGCTGAGGTTGCAGCAATGAGTCTAGATATAGCCTGCCCTTAAGGAGTTCATAGTCCGCTTAGACAGGCAGGCATTCTTTAAACAAGCAGACAACTAGATGGAGTTACAACAATTAGGAAGGAGAAAGACATGAGAGAGCACTTACAGGGGCCTGAGCTTTCAGGGGTGGGGGTGGGGGGGCTCCCGGAAGCTTACCTTGAAGGAAAGGTCTGAGTTACGAAGGATGTGTAGGCATCAATGCAGGCAAGGGAGGTGGGGAGGGCGGGGAGAAAGAGAGGACAGCAAGAGCAAACTCCAGGCAGACAGACCAACATGTGCAAAGGCCCAGGAGGGAGATGGTGCATGTCAGGGGCAACTGAGGGAGAAGCTTAGCATCTGGAATAAGACAGGTTTTGATCCCAGTTCAGCCTGCTGTGGGGCCCTGGTCATTTAACCTCTCAAGCCTTGGTTTTCTCTGTAAAACAGGGATAATAATAATATCTACTTCATATGGTTGCTGTGAGGGTTAAAGGAAATAACATCCATGTGGGATGCTGAGCGTAGTGCCTGGCACACAGCAAGCACCCATTCCTCAATCAGTGGATGCTCTTCTGAAGTCACTGTCATGATTCTAGTGCCCTCAGTGAAGGTGAATGCAGCTTTCTGTTCATTTCTCTGTAACATAAAATTCTGAATTTGACACTACACAGGATATGAGAGACGGTAGGAACACCAGATGTCATTAAAGACGCGTAAACTGAGCCTCAGAGAGGCAAAGACTCTCCACCATTGTCCTCCCTGCCTATACCTTCCTAACAGCAACTGTGTTGGGGCTTAGCTCCTAGAAGAACTGGGAACTGCCATTCAGATGCGACCCTCCAGCCCCAGTGAGCTGACTGCCCTTTCTCTCTCCCTCTTCCCAGTAATGCGGCTTCTGGTTCCTCCTTCAGAGGGAAGCAAGATTGCCAAGGCTGAAGCCCCATGCACCCGGCCACTATAGGAAGAATGCACAGCTCAAAAACCCAGATGAGCCTGGATCTCGATTACAGTCTAATGCCAACTGAGCTACAGTCGCCATCCACCTGAAGAATGAAGTTGGAGACAGGAAATAAAATCAGCTCTAACTAACCCCCCCACTCTCCTCCCCCTCCTCGCCAATCCCCAAGGAGGTCATTACAGTCCCGCTTTATCAAGGCAAGGTCTACGTGGGTGCACACGGGTTCCGCCTGCATTTTCTTTCTGCAGCCAGCAGATGTTCAGATCGTGTATGAAAAAAAAAAGTATTGCAGAGTTTCTTCTCTTTACCAAGTATAAAAGTGAAATACCAATTAAATAAATAGATTGATGTGTCTCCAAAGATGTCCAAGTTCAGTCCTTTGGAAGGAATATTTTATAGCCTTCCTTTCAGCTGAAATGATCTAGTGACCTAATGGCACTATAAAGGGACTCAGTGTTAGCAGTACAACGAGCAATAACGAGACCATAGGACCTCAATTACAACTAGATGAGAAAAATTACAGCCAACAAAACAACACACTGGTGGCTGTTACAGATGAACATTCTATAGCTTCTTCCCACAGCCCCCAACAGAAAAATATAATTTCCAGCAGGCTGACCCTAAGGAAACCCCAAATCATGTTCTATTAAAATGAGGACTGCTTCCATTGCATTTACAAATCTCTTCTTTTAAAATCACTGTCTTTGAAATAGGATGGCTGCTACTCTCGTTGCAGGTGTTGCTGGAAAGGGTTAAAGGTGGTACAGTGGCATGTCGATGGGCTCTGGGAGAGGCACCCTCAGGCCAGTGCCACCATTTTCTTGCTGGGCTTGTTGACAGCCGTACTCGCGCGCTGGGCGTACAGCACACCCCCACGGCGTGCCCAGGGAGTCCACTTTCATTACCTGTGTGTCTGTGGCAGAGCACTCACAATCATCGCTCCGCTAACGACATCAACAACAATCGTCACCCACCCAGATAGTGTGCAGACAGGGGCAGACAGCCACGGGGGCAGCCCCAAGCGACTCCCATGGAGCCGCCCTGAGAAGTGGCTACAAAGGCAAAACAACCAATAATGGCATTGGTGGCCATTACGGTCATTTTTTCTTCTGGAGAACTTCTAACAAATAAACAATGGGAACCGTCACTGACCCTGATTCCGCGTGCTTGTCAAAGACCAGCTCAGACTGGGAGCTCCAGGCCAGGGGCTCCGTAACTCCAGTCCTTTTCCAAAGAAAAGCCACTCCTGGGAGGACGCTCTCTCTGGTGCTGGTCGGGTGCAGCGCCCTCATGTGTCTACGATTTAGATGTCTCAAAGGCCACAGCCTTGCTTTTCATCACAGCCCAACACAATTCCTAGTGGCAATTTTGGTGCTGGCTTCCCTATCTCAAAATCATCTGAAAAGCACAACCTTTGGGCCAGCCAGCAGGCACTACACACGGATGCAAGCGACGCTTACTTTTGCTTGTGTGATTCTTGATTTCCATATAACTCTGTCCTCACTGCAAAGTTTGAGATGTAAAAGGCGTGCAGGAATGGACCTCAAAATGCACTCGAATATTTGATGGTGAGACTGTGACGTCAGAAAATCTTTTAAAGGTTCAAATGTTGCTAATGTAATTAGTACTACCCGGGTATTTCTGTTCTTTCCATTTTGAAACACTACCTATTCACAATTACTAAACCTTAACTAGATGCAGGTCTAAAAATAAAACTAGTAGTTATGATAGTGAACACAAGTGCTGACTGTGTGCTAGGCGCTTGAGCTGAGTGTTTTACATACGTGAACTCATCTGTCCTCACAGTGACTCTATAAGGGAGGTGCTCACGTCATCCCTGTTTTACAAATGAGGACTCTAAGGAGCAGATGACCTTCCCAAGGTCATACAACTCTACAGGGCTCAGGGAGGCTGCAGAGGAGATGCTCTTGATTGTTATGCAAATCCCATTTCGACAAATAGGAAAAAAATAACATTTCTCAATAACAAAAAACTCAAGCCTGTGTGGATGGCAGATATGGCCACCTGACTCATTAAAAGTCCAGCGCTGTATAAACTGAAGGTCTCCAGAAGCTCCTAGTGTTGGCCACAGCAGGATATGAGGGGTAACCGCCACCCTTGTCACTTTCCTCTTACTCCAAGGAAGAGCAGTGAGTCATGCACAGCATCATAAGCAAGACATCAACACGCTCATGGTTCGTTTCTTACTGTCTTGGTGAAGCGGAGTAAGACTCTTGACTGAGAAAACGAGTTAAGTTGTGATGTCACAGAAAACAGGTTCATTTATTTGTGTGAGATTAATAATTTTCATCTGTTGAACAATTAACTCTCAATTGCTGGTGCTTATGAGATGCTATTACCACATACACAGCAAGCATTTCTTTTTAATCTTATATCTCACTGCTGGATGAGTCAGTATATTCATTGTATTTCTCCCAAGGTAAAGAAAGAACCAGTGCCCAGAAAGAATAAACGTTTGCTTAAGGTGTTTAAAAGGACAGTGTTTAAAGCAAAGGAAAAGACTGTGGACTCCCTGTGTCAACAAAAAAATCTCCCAGCCAGCACTGAACCACAGAGGTCTTCCTGGTGAAACGCCCCCCCAACCCCCATCCTGATGGGAGGAGGGGTTACTTCAGCAAAGCCAGTGGAGTGCCCCAACAGGAGAGATACCTCGCTTCATCCCTTCTTCTTTCATCTGCTTAGAAGGTGCTGGACCAAACTCCTCTTCCACGGGCCTGAACATCCGTTTAACAAGGACACTGCTGCTAGAAAAGATGAGCAGGAATTGTTAAGTAAAGCATGCAGGGAACCAAAACAAAGGTTCATGTATGTGTCAGGCCCTCTCTTTCCTTTATTTATATCACCCCTAGTTCTCCACAACTGGATCCACTCACCAACCCCCTGCTTTCCCCTCACGGGTCCCAAGTCATCCCTGTCTGAGGCAGAACACACACACTAGTATCTTTAGGGCGTGGACCTAAGACACACTTCCCATTGCTGAATATGGATCCACCAAGGTGAGACTCCTGGGTTTTACCCACTCCATCCTGCACCTGACCCCCTGCCGGCTCAGAAGATCAGGGGTGGGGTAGCAGGAGTGAGCCCTGGTGTCTGTGGTCACCAAGTTACATCAGCCACTCCCATTCAGCTATGGCCTGGGTGTCCTGCCCTCTCTTGCCAGCTCCCTGAGGGTACAGCAGGGACCCATGGAAATGGTGAGGGCCTGCCCAGCTGGTTCTATCATGGGGCTGCCCCGACTTCCTGCTGTTCTACGGCTCCATCTGGTTGAAGTTCCCTAGAGACCCAGACCTTAGCTGCCCAGCCTTTCCTCCCCTTTGGGAAAGGGTTTCAGTCCCACTTCCTGAGGCCCTAAATGTCCCCAACTGCGCCAGTTCTGGTGGTTCTGCATTTCCTCCCAAAGTTCCTGTCCTTAGGAATGGAAATTGGAATAGACTGTCATTGAAGAGAAGCCATTGATGCTGAGTGTTACGAACTGCATGTTTGTGTTCCCCCAAATTTATATGTTGAAACTCTAACTACGAGTAGGATGGTATTCGGAGGTGGGAGCCTTTGAGAGGTAATTAGGCCATGAGGGTGGAGCCCCCACGATGGGATTAGTGTCCTTATATGAAAGGGAAGCCCTCTCTTTTTCTCCCATCTGAGGACACAGAAAGAAGACAGCCATCTGCAAGCCAGAAGAGGGTCCTCACCAGACACCAACCATACCGGCACCCTGATCTCAGACTTCCAGCCTCCAGAACTGTGAGAGATAAATTTCTGTTTTTTAAGCCACCCAGTTTACGGTATTTTGTTATAGCAACCCAAAACGACTAAAACACCAAGAAAATGCTCCTGAATGGAGTCTTACTATTCTTTAAGCCCTCAAGAGAACAGATGCAGGTTTTTAGAAATTTTTAACCTCTCAGGGAATTCCTGGAACCAGGCACATGAAGCAGCACTGACAGAATTGTTAAGACATGAGATCTCGGTCCAGATTACCTTGGTTTAAACCCCTGCTTTATAACTTGCTAGCTACGGGACAAGTTCCTCAACTGCCCTAAGCCTCAGTCTCCTCGTCTGTAACAGGAAGCTGTTGAGAGAATTAAATGAATTCAACATACGTAAAGCACTCACAAAGTTGCCTGATACATTGCAAGTCTATTGAAGTGTTAGATACAGATGATGATGATGATGATTAAAGTTGGAGAGATTTGAGGAAGAGAAATAAGGGGAAGAGTAAACAAGGCAGATGGTTTGAAGGAGGTCAAAGTTTCCATTTATTATTAGATAGCAAATAGTCCAAACCACCACTTTGGTCCAATTTAAGGACTAAAGTTGGAAAAGCTTCCTGTGCGGAAGTTGACATTATATCAATCCCAAGTTTCCAAGATAATACCAAAATCCTGCTTGAAAGCCAACTCCCATTGGTTATCATTGTGATTAAGAAGCTACTCATCAATTCTCAAGTTGAGCTAATGGTAGGTCCGGTGGTGGAAAGAGCACATGGTACAAAACTGTGGACAGTCCAAAAAAGTATTTCTATTAATTCTAATAGTTTAAATTACTAAACCAACTATGCTTTAATCTACTATCTCATACTCTAGGTGGTCCCAAATTATGTCTATCACCCTGAATAAGACTTCACATTTTACAAAGTGCTTTTCATCTCTTTGGTCAATGGAGTCTTATGAACACTGTGTGAGTCAGCCAGGGCAAGGACCAATGTTATCCCCATTTCAGTGATGATCAGACTAAGGCTCATTGTGTTAAGTGTCTTATGCAGGGCAATGCAGCTAACAAGTGAAACAGGCTGTTCAGAGGACCCAGCTTTGAGGGACAACCTCATGATAAAGGTACACAATAAATCTGAGATGACGATGAGTGAGGGTATGAGAAACGATATTGAGTCAGCATTCTATTTTATTCCCTAGTAAGTGAAATTATAGAAACAACTAGAGGAAAAACTCAAGTCCCAGCTGAAAGTGATAAGTTTTTAGAGCATCGTTCCCTCTGTCTTCCCTTCACCTTTTTTTAATTAGAAAAGTAGGTCATATTATTCAGTCACATCTTGGAACTGCAGTGACCATGACCTCAGGAGCAGAAGATTAAAAATCCATTCATGCAGCTGTCAGTGACCAGTAGGTTAATAATGGATAAATAGTCTGTGACATCACCAGACACTCTCGCATGCTATGTGAGGGTTCCTAAACTAGCGATTTTCTTTTTCTTACCAAGCAAGATTTATTTATATTTTTCTAGTTCTGTTGACTTTTGATAGCACCCCATTCCGAGCCATGACAAACTTTGTCATTAAAATAACATCTTGGATAAACCATAATTCTCTTGGGAGTTCAAAAATGCTTTTTCACGCTTTCAAATCTATAATCCCAGTAGGAGTCAATAAGTTTGTGTGGTCTGAATTCAACTGTTTTGTTTACTTTCAAAGCAAGTCAAGAAAAGAGGGGCAGATATGATTGCCTCATCTGACAGATGAAAAGAGCACAAATCTCAGGTGTCCTGATGCCCTGTCTGATTATACTGGATGGTACACTAAAGGACATGAGAACAAGGAGAAGGTGCTTCCTCTGACATCAAGCTCCATCCCCCCAGCACAATGTGTGAAATATGTGGACTGACTCAGGGTTCAGCAACACAGTAAGCCATTGCCTTGTGGGGTCCACCTCAGGGAAAGCAAGTCCCTGAGGTATAAAGAAAGGAGTGCTAAATTTCATCAGAAAAAATTGGGGGGTGTTCAGGTCTGAAGCCTGGGTCTCTGGCCATATTGGAAAAGGCAATGTTGTGCCTTACCTGCCAGCCCCACCTGCACTAGACACGAGTTGCAGGCACCACAGAGACATAGTTTTACAACTCTGCTTATGATCTATGTATGCCCTAAATAAACTGCGTTTCCTCCCCAAAGTCAACCTCAGAAAAGAGGAATTCCTCTTATACTCAAGTCTTCACAAAGTCTTTCACTTTATGGAATAGGGTCTCAATTAATTTATTTTCAACAATGAATTACTCTTTGGGAAAGAACGCATCATCCTGAAATGATTTTAATCAATGCTAGTTTGGGATATTGATAGAAATCATCTGACTGAATTAATAAAAAAAAAAAAAACCAACAAGCCAACAAAACACACACAGATTTAGAAATAATTACTGTAGTTAAGAGCTAAAAAATCACAAGTAATAAATGACTCGGTCAGTAGGACCCAGAAGTATCATTTTAAGAAGAAATACAGATATTTCTGTTTTTGACTAAGATGTTGTAGCTCATGGCAAACCAATGTTCTAGCCAAGAACAATGTGAAAAAGCGTATCTTATTGAAGGTATTGGAGACGACTGATGAGTAGCTCAGAACTTGAGGGCTGAGATCTTGGAGAAGAGAACTTCAGAGAGGTGAGCTGATAATCAGTGAGCCACTTTTCCCCTAAAAGTATTTGCTATTTCTTGACTGGGAGTAGGGAATGATAATTCCAGTAGAGGCACATACCTAGAGGCAAAGAATTTTGCACAGCTTTTGGCAATTTCATGGTGTTAGAGAAACAGAAATTGGTGCTTAGAACTGCAAAGGTATCCAGGACTTATGGCCAAATTTCCAGAGAGTAGGGAAGCATAGATAAATGAGCCAGACACTCTGCAGTATTCCTTCTGAGGTATGTGCCAGGTTCTTAAGCTGCACAGGACAAGAGACTAAAAAGTTAAGTAGAAAGACCTTAAAAAATCACAAGAGGAGATTTTGGTAGTTGCCCCATGTTAAGGAGACAAAAATCAGATTTCAGGCCCCACCAAGGAAGAGGGCCCATGGAAAGTTCCTCAGAGCTACATTCTAGGAGTTAGGATGAACCAGAGGTAGTCTGAGGCTAATACAAACTGCAATCCAGCTTTGGGTCAGTTCTGTCCCTGACCCAGGCAGATCTGCACTCACTCAGGCTGCATGCCAGAGAGAGGGAAAACCTTCACAAGAGAAAAACTTGGTCATCCAGAGCCCCCATAATTGTATTATCATTGTTCTTCATTCAGTTGATGTTTATCAGATACACCAACAAACAGGACCAAGTAAAAAATAGAAACAGACCCATAGACAACACACTTATAACACAGTTATTCAAGTTAGCAGATTTGAACTTAAAAATAATTGTGATTATTGTGTTCATGAAAATAAATGATAAGACATATAGAACTGAAAGCTGTTAAAATACCTAAATCAATGAAGTGGAAATCCTAGAACTAAAAAGTGCAATAACTGAAATTAAGAACTCAGTAGATGAGTTTAACAGTAAATTGGACACAACAGAAGAAAGAATTTGAAAGTTAAGTCAGTAGAAAATATCCAGGCTGAAGCAGGGTGAGCAAAGAGGATGGAAATTTCAGAGAAAAGCATAAGGACGCAATAAAGAGTTCTAATAAACACCTAGAGTCTCAAAGGAGTGCAGAGAGAGAACAGAGAAGTGGTATTTGAAGAGATAACAGCTGAGAATGTTCTAAAACTGATGAAAGACATCAACCCACAGATTCAATAAGTGTTATAAAATAGCAAGCAGGAAAAAAATACAAAAAAAACTCACATGTAGAAACATCATAAAAAATTCTGAAAACACCAGAGAAAGAGAAAATTTTAAAAGCAGCCTCCCCCCAAAACAAGACAGAAAGATATATAGATAACATTTAAAGTAGCAACAATAAGGCAGAGAGCTGACTTTTCAACAGAAATAATGGAAACCAAAACTGAAAGAAAGTAACTGCCAACCTGGAATTTGATACCTAGCAAAAATATCCTACAAAAGTGATTGCAAATACAAACATTTACAACAAACAAACAATGTGAGAGAATTCTTTGTCACAGGTTCCACAAAAAAAGAAATACTAAACAAAGTTCTTCAGGCAGTAGGAAAAAGATCCCAAAGAGAAAAAGAAATAAAAGAGCAACAGAAAGGTTAAATTTAGGTTAAATATAGGTTAAATTTATAAAAGGATATAAAACTCAGTTTTAAAAGTCTTAAGTTTAAACCTTCCAATGTGCAAAACGGCAAACCGGTACACAAGGAAGAATAACTGGTACTAACGTAAGAAACATAAAAATCTGTGACTCTGAGGGATGGTAAAAATGATTTTCATTTCCTCAAATATTTTTAAAAACCTCCCCTGCATATCTGATGCAAATTTGACTATTACTAGGTGAGTTTTTAAATGTAATATTTAACAGTAAAAAATAAAAATATATCAAACAAAAAGAGGGTAGGCTTCTTACAACTACGTGTGCATCTACAATTATCTCAAAATAAAAAGTGTAATTAAAAACAGAGATGCAACATTGTGGTAGTCACTTATGGAACTATTTCTAATGTTATAAGGATCAATATTTGTGCCTTGGGATAAAATTTCTGAGGACAATCTCATATATACAGATTTAAAAAGTGCTGTGTCTCCACTTTCATGGTAGTAGAGAAGAATTGCCCTCATAAAGGTGTGAGACGACATAAAAGGAAACTTGAGTGATGAGAAAGACACTGATGTCAAAGATGAATTGTGAAGAATGTGAATAAAAGTGTTTCATAAAATGTGACAGATATTTCTAAATGAATGTTATTCTTTAAATGCATGTGTAATTAAGTTAACAAAGTATCAATAGATCATTGATTCTTCTGGGTATATCCATAAAGATTTACCTATTCAAGTTGGCCCAAAAGCTTTAACTTAGTTTTCATCTTCCCCTTCGGAAACTGGAGAAATTGCCCTTTATTTGTAATGACCTTATATTCATGTGAATATAGTAAAACATAACCCATCATACCCCACATTTTCCGGTTTGCTTAGCATCCCTGAGAACCTTATTAAAGGAAGGCACTTAGTTCTCTAGAAAATTGCTCCTTTAAGAGAAAGAGCACAGAATTCTAGATGAATCTTGTTTTGTACTGATGAACACATGGTGAATACTTTTTAGGTTTAATATTATGTTGATTAGATGCACTCATTGGTGATTGGCCAATAATCCCTAACTTCCCTAAACAGTATTGAATTCTAGCCAAGGTGCTGGCTTCCATGGAAGATGAGCATCCAGAACCAAATCTTTTTCTCAGCAACACTGCAACCTCATGCTTGGTCTGGCAGCATCTACAGTTCCCTCCCTCCTGTGAGAGGAAAGGCAGGGCCCTCTGCTGGAGTCACTGGGAGCCTGATGCACAAAGTCCCTTTAGGGAGCTGACTCTCCAAGCTGGTGTGGAACCAATCTACAGGGTTGCTTGGCCCAACGTTTGCCTTCTCCTGGCTTTTGTTTTCCTAGAGCCTCAGACTTTGAGGAGGTTATACAAGGTGGCGCCACAGGAGATAGTGGTGGGCCTTTGAGAACAACCAAAGGGATAACAGAAACTCTTGGAGAGTATTGAGGTCTGAGGGTCCCAAGCAGCATCCCATATTGATGGCAGGATCTTAGACGGAAACCACTGTCCTCCAGACACAGGGATGCACAAACTTGCCAAGGATCCCTGTGCCCCAAATGCAGGGGCCACAGAGCTGCTAGGCTTGAAGGCTGGAACAGGCAGCATCACAATGGGGACCAGTGTGGACAGAGGATCAAGGCCAGAAAGGTTTTCTAGGAACCAGAGGTTAGATGGAGATGGAGACCAGATCCCCAGAAGTAACAGAAATATAATTTCTCACCATGCATGACATTTGCCTATCAATTTGCTTATTATTTCAAAGGGTTTAAAGCCCTTCCCTCTTCCCTATAAGAGCCATTCGTGAATCCCTGGTTAAAGGCACATGCTCTACAGAAAATTCTTTCTGTTTGACTTGTTCTTTCCATTCTTCTTCCCTCCCCATCTTCCATTTCTCAATTAAGTACCATTTATTCAGGGCCTGAAAAGGAAGCTTAACAATAACAATAGCTATGATTTTTTTAAAGCACCTTCCATGTGTCGGGTCACTTTATATAATAATGCATATAATAACATGATCAGGTGGGCATTATTATTTCCTAATTTTAGGTGAAGAAACTGAGGCTCCAAAAGGTTGTTATATTAAGTTACAGAGTTTGTAAGGTCAAGGCCAGATTCAAATCATGGCTGACTGGCTCGAGAGCAGCAGTTCTTAAACACTGCTGAGCAACAGAATCAGCTGTGGACTTGAAGTAGGTCCCCATGCCTGCACTGCACCCCACACCAATTAAATCAAAATTTCTGGGGGTGGCACCTGTACGTGATTATTTTTTAACTCCTCAGGTGATTCCAATGTGCAACAAGACACCAGCTGCTGAGAACTGGCACCCAAAAACCTCGTCTTCTAACTGCTATATCCCCTGCCTACAAAACAAAACCCTACAGGGTCTGTCTGTCAATTCCTAAGTTCAGCACCAGAAGTCATCCTAAATGATTCATCCTCACTGAATCATTAGACAGGGAGGCAAGAACGAACAAGTGTTCCTCTTTTTGTGCAGTATAAGCACATGGCTGTTGATTGCTCCCCATCCCACCTCATCTGAATTTTCTCTGGTTTCTCTCTTTAATTGTATTCAGGTGTGCTGGCACTTTAGGCCAAAAACCTCTCCTATTTGTGAACAAGTCTTCGTCTGACCATCACTCTGGCTTCAGAGTTGCTGGGAGAGGGGCTCTGGCGTGCCTTGGCTAGGCTGTCTCCTCCAGCTGGTGGGTGCATGAACGATGCTGTCAAATGCTCAATGAGACGCTTTAATCCTAACATGACTGTGCCTGGCAGGGCAAGTGAAGAACTGGTCAGAGACAGTCCTGACGGAGGCTGTGTCAATACCAGTGAAGGTGGCGCTCCCCAGGGCAAGGGGAATGTGTGCTGTGGCCTCAGATCCGAGCCCTTCTGCCAGCTACACTCATCCGGGCCTGTCACAATCTGAGTCCCATGCTCTGAGGGATGACCAAGGGTGACAAAGGATGAGACAAAGCCTTGTTAAGGCCAGAAAGCTTCACAGTGAGGGCCTGTCTCTTGATGCCTCCTTGGCAGCTTAAGAATTAAGAATTCTTAATTCCTGGTAGATTGACAATTAAGAAAGCTAGGTGAGGAGAGTGACATAAGCATCATGGCGGAGTGAGATTCCCTCTTTGAATCTCTGCCCCCTAAGACACAACGAAATCATCATTCGCATTCCAACAGAGCTCAATCAAACACTACAAAGGACTTCTAAGAAACCCCTGCTGCCATACATCGGACGGTGGAGGCACGGGAAGCCCCAAAGGACATGAGGAGAGGTAAGGAGTTGTACTCCCCCTCCCCAATCGATCAGCAAAGACAGACAGCGTGGCTCACAGACAGAGGGGAGAGGGGCAGCCCACAGCGGGGAAAACTATCGCGCTCCAGGTGCTCTCACAGACTGTCGAGAGATCCCCACTGGGAAGCGACGACGGACTGTTTCGGGGGTGTAGCAAACGCCCTAAGAGAGCCAGAAAGGAAACCCCAGGGTCGAGCAGGAGAAAGAGAGAACCCCTCCCCCCACACACCCCGCGTTTCAGCATAATCCCTCTGGGGGCTGAGCGGGCTCAGAGCATACCGCTCACGATCTCCATCCAGTGGCAGCAGGTGGAAACTGCAGGACCAACTTCAAGATGAGAGGAAAAAATAAAGCAGTCGGATCCATGTGACAGTTTGTTATGGCTACAGACCAAAAGGAAAATGACAAACACCCAGAAACCAACCCTGAAGGCACAGAATTCGATAACCTGAATGACAGAGAATTCAAAATAGCTATCATAAACAAACTCAACAAAATACAAGGGAACACACAGAAACAAATCAACGAATTCAGGGATTTCGTCACAAAAGAGATTGAAACCATAAAGAAAAACCAATCAGAATTATTGGAGATGAAAAACAAAATGAACGAGATAGTGGAAAAAATGGAGTCTTTAAAGACCAAAACTGACAATATGGAGGAACGAATTAGCATTATTGAGGATAGCCACGCAGAAACGCTCCAGATAGAGGAGGAGAGAGAGCTAAGACTTAAAAGAAATGAAGAAATTCTTCGAGAAATATCAGACTCAATGAGGAAAAGCAACATAAGGATAATAGGTATTCCAGAAGGAGAAGAAAGAGAAAAAGGAGCAGACAGTTTGTTCAAAGAAATAATAGCTGAGAACTTCCCCAACCTAGGGAACGAGAGGGAAATAACAGTGAATGAAATCAATAGATCACCTAAATATATAAACAGGAATAAAAAATCATCTTGCCACATAGTAGCAAACTTGAAAAATATCCGTGACAAGGGGGCAGCTAAACAAAAAAACAAAATAACATACAAAGGAAACCCCATCAGGCTCTCAGCTGATTTCTCGACAGAAACTCTACAGGCTAGGAGAGACTGGAATGATATATTCAAAATCATGAAAGACAAAAACCTTCAGCCAAGAATACTTTACCCAGCAAAAATATCCTTCAAATATGATGGAGAAATAATAACTCTCCCTGATAAACAAAAGCTAAGAGAGTTCGTCACCACAAGACCCCCGCTATAAGAAATGCTCAAGAAGGCACTTAGGCCTGAAAAAAAACAAGTGAGAAAGGGAATACAAAGATTTCAGCAAGGAGAAAAGCAAGGAGACTAAACCAGAACAAACTACAGTTGGATAACATCAAAATTTAATTCAAGCTCATCACTATAAACACACACTCACGACACAAGATGGAATAAATAGAGATAACAAATAAGGAGGGGAAGAGGTAAGGGATTGAATCGACCCAGCCTCAGGAAAAAGGAGGCATCTGAAAATGTACTATCTTATCCAGGAGATCGCTTATATAAACCTCACGGTAACCACTAAACAAATAACCAGAAGAGAACCACACATAACAAATAAAGAGAAAACTAAGAGAATGAGCATGCAGAAATAACAAATTGAATTTGCAGTCCAAAACACAAGTGACAAGAAACGAAGAAAATGCAAAACAACCAGAAAATGAACAATAAAATAGCAACATTAAACCCTCATATATCAATAATCACTCTAAATGTAAATGGATTGAATTCTCCAATCAAAAGACACAGAGTGGTGGGATGGATTAAAAACCAAGATCCAACAATCTGCTGCCTCCAGGAAACACATCTCAGCTCTAAAGACAAACACAGACTCAAAATAAAAGGATGGAAAACAATACTCCAAGCTAAAGGCAAACAAAAGAAAGCAGGAGTAGCCATACTTATATCAGACAAAGTAGACTTCAAGATAAAAAAGGTAATGAGAGACAAAGAAGGGCAATATATAATGATAAAAGGGACACTTCACCAAGAAGACATAGCAATCATAAATAGCTATCCACCCAACTCAGGAGCACCAAACTACATAAAACAACTGCTAAAAAACCTAAAAGGAGATATTAACAATAACACAATAATAGTAGGGGATCTTAACACCCCCCTCACATCAATGGATAGATCATCCAGACAAAAAAGTCAATAAGGAAATAATGGACTTAAACGAAAAATTAGACGCAATGGACTTAATAGATATATACAGAGCACTCCACCCAAAAAAAGCAGAGTACACATTCTTCTCAAGTGCACATGGAACATTCTCAAGGATAGACCATATATTAGGAAACGAGGCAAACCTCTATAAATTTAAGAAGATTGAAATCATTACAAGCATCTTTTCTGATCATAACGCTGTGAAACTAGAAATCAACTGCAAGGAAAAAAACTAGGAAAGGGACAAAGATGTGGAGACTAAACAACATGCTACTGAACAACCAATGGGTCATTGATGAAATTAAAGGAGAAATCAAAAGCTATCTGGAGACAAATGAATAAGAAGATACAGCATACCAACTCATATGGGATGCAGCAAAAGCGGTCCTGAGAGGGAAATTCATAGCAATACAAGCTCACCTTAACAAACAAGAAAAATCCCAAATAAATAACCTTAAATTGCACCTAACAGAATTAGAAAAAGAAGAACAGACAAAGCCCCGAATCAGCAGAAGGAGGGAAATAATAAAAATCAGAGCAGAAATAAATGAAATTGAAACCAAAAAAACAGTAGAAAGGATCAATGAAACAAAGAGCTGGTTCTTTGAGAAGATAAATAAAATTGACAAACCCTTAGCCAGACTCACTAAGAAAAAAAGGGAGAAGACTCAAATAAATAAAATTAGAAATGAAAGAGGAGGAATTACAACAGATACCACAGAAATACAAGGGATTATTAGGGAATACTATGAAAAACTTTACGCCAACAAATTGGACAACCTAAAGGAAATGGACAAATTCTTGGACGTGTACAACCTCCCAAAACTGAATCAAGAAGAAATAGAGAATCTGAACAGACCAATCACAAGGAAAGAGATTGAAACAGTAATCAAAAACCTCCCCAAAAATAAAAGTCCAGGACCAGATGGCTTCCCTGGAGAATTTTACCAAACATTCAAAGAAAATTTAGCACCTATCCTTCTCAAACTATTCCAAAAAATAGAGGAAGATGGAATACTTCCCAACACATTTTATGAGGCCAACATCATCCTGATACCAAAGCCAGACAAGGACAATACAAAGAAGGAAAACTACAGGCCAATATCACTGATGAACATAGACGCAAAAATCCTCAACAAAATATTGGCAAACCAAATACAGCAATACATCAAAAAGATCATACACCATGATCAAGTGGGATTTATACCAGGGACACAGGGATGGTTCAACATCCGCAAATCAATCAACGTCATACACCACATTAACAAAATGAAGAATAAAAACCACATGATCATCTCAATCGATGCAGAGAAGGCATTCAACAAGATCCAGCATCCATTTATGATAAAAACTCTCAATAAAATGGGTATAGAAGGAAAGTACCTCAACATAATAAGGGCCATATATGACAAACCTACAGCTAACATCCTACTCAACGGGGAAAAACTGAAAGCCATTCCATTGAGGACAGGAACAAGACAAAGGTGCCCACTCTCACCGTTCTTATTCAACATAGTACTGGAAGTTCTGGCCAGAGCAATTAGGCAAGAAAAAGGAATAAAAGGACTCCAAATAGGCAATGAAGAAGTGAAACTCTCACTATTTGCAGACAACATGATCTTATACATAGAAAACCCAAAAAATTCCATTGGAAAACTACTAGAAATAATCAACAACTACAGTAAAGTGGCAGGGTATAAAATCAACTTACAAAAATCAATTGCATTTCTATACACTAATGATGAACTAACAGAAAGAGAACTCAAAAAGAAAATCCAATTTACAAGTGCAACAAAAAGAATAAAATATCTGGGAATAAATTTAACCAAGGAGGTAAAAGACCTATACAATGAAAACTATAAGACACTATTGAAAGAAATCGAGGAAGACATAAAGAAATGGAAAAAGATTCCATGCACATGGATTGGAAGAATAAATATAGTTAAAATGTCCATTCTACCTAAAGCAATCTACAAATTCAATGCAATCCCAATCAGAATCCCAATGTCATTCTTCACAGTAATAGAACAAAAACTACTGAAATTCGTATGGGGCAACAAAAGACCCTGAATAGCTAAAGCAATTCTGAAAAAAAAGAATAAAGCTGGAGGCATCACAATCCCTGATTTCAAAATATACTATAAAGCTATAGTAATCAAAACAGCATGGTACTGGTACAAAAATAGACACACAGATCAATGGAATAGAATTGAAAGCCCGGAAATAAAACCACACACCTATGGACAGCTAATCTTCGACAAAGGAGCAAAGAACATACAATGGAGAGGGAAGTCTCTTCAATAAATGGTGCTGAGAAAACTGGACAGCAACATGCAAAAGAATGAAAGTAGACCATCTCCTATCACCATATACAAAAATCAATTCAAAATGGATCAAGGACCTGAAAGTGAGACCTGAAACTATAAAACTCCTGGAAGAAAATATAGGCAGTACACTAATTGAGATTGGTCATAAAGGGATCCTTTCAGATTCCATGTCTACTCGAACAAAGGAAACAAAAGAAAAAACAAACAAGTGGGACCTCATCAGACTAAAGAGCTTCTACAAGGCAAATGAAACCAGGATCAAAATGAATAGACAACCCACCAGCTGGGAGAAAATATTCGCAAATCTTTTGTCCGACAAGGGATTGATTAATCTCAGTAATATATAAAGATCTCATACAACTGAGCAACAAAAAAACAAACAACCCGATCAAAAAAATGGGCAGAGGATAAGAACAGACATTTTTCCAAGGAAGAGATACAGATGGCCAATAGACACATGAAAAGATGTTCAACATCACTAATCATCAGGGAAATGCAAATCAAAACTACACTAAGATATCACCTTACACCCATTAGAATGGCTATAATCACAAAGACAAATAACAACAAATGCTGGAGAGGTTGTGGAGAAACGGGGACCCTCATTCACTGCTGGTGGGAATACAAACTGGTGCAGCCTCTATGGAAAACAGTATGGAGAGTCCTCAAAAAAATAAAAAAAGAAATACCATATGATCCAGCAATCCCACTCTTGGGCATCTACCCAATGGACATGAAATCAACCATCACAAGAGGCTTATGCACCCCTATGTTCATTGCAGCATTATTCACTATAGCCAAGAAGTGGAAGCAACCCAACTGTCCCTCGACTGATGATTGGTTAAAGAAGATGTGGTATATACATACAATGGAATACTACTCAGCCATAAGAAAAGACACAATTGTCCCATTTGCAACAACATGGATGGACCTAGAGGGTATTATGTTAAATGAAATAAGCCAGAGAGAGAAGGACAGACACTGCATGAACTCACTCATATATGGAATATAAATGAACACACAGACAGAGAGAACTGATTGGTGCTTACCAAGGGGAAGGGGGGTGGGGGGTGGGCACAAGGGGTGAAGGGTTCCATCCACATGGTGACGGACAAACAATAATGTACAACTAAAACCCCACAGTGTTATAAACTATTAAGACATCAATAAAAGAAAAAAGAAAGCTAGGTGATAGGGCACGACAGCTAAAAGCAGGCAATGGGAGTGCAGCTAGACCCAGGTTCCAAAGCTGCCTCTCTCACTTACCAGCTGTGTGACTTACAACAAGTTTCTCAATCTCTTTAAGTTTCAGTTTTCTCGTTTTAAAGTGGAGGTAATTAAAGCATCTTCCCTATGGGAATTTTGGGAGGATTCAAAGAAACAACACATATAAAGCACTTAGTACAGTGCCTAACCAAAGTATCCAGTGAATGTTAATTATTACTTTTACAAATAACAGTAGCCAAGTACCTACTCTGTATTAACAGCAAGTCTCCAAGGCCGCCCATATTAACTCAACTAGACTCTAACTACAAGATGTGTAAGAATAAGAGACTCGGGTCTCAGGCCTCATGATTATGCAATAACAGAGGGTAATTCTTACTGAAAGTCCAAGCCAAAAGACTTAGAAGTAGGTCAGCAGGCCACCTAAATGTTGCCACCTTGCAAGGAAAGACAGTTTGGGCCGAGGTAGATTTACAGGTGAGGTCTGCACTGAAGCAGCATGCCGTCTCCAACACTTCTTATGCATGACGCTAAGTTTTTCCATGAGAATAATAGACTGTTAGGCTGGATGGCATCCCAAAGATTGTGTTATACAAAATCCTTCTTTTACAATTGAAGAAATCGAACTCCAGGTCAAGGAGCCACCTAAGGCTCCACATAGGTCAGCAGCAGGCTGGGAGTAGAACGTGGGCTTCCTAAGCTCGGAGTCAGGGTTCTTTCCATGACGCCACACTGTCCCTTATAAAATATGTGAATAACAGATTAGAACTGACAGTGCTAATCATTTCTGTTCATTCCAGTCACTGCAAATACATTACCTATGTGCCAAGATAAAAAGAACAATCTAATTAGGTATTTACAAAATTTAGAACTCAGAATTTAGAGGTCAGATCCTAGACAAGATTCTGCTCCTAACTAGTTGGGGAATTATTTGACTCCCTTGAGATTCTCTATCCCTTAGGGCAGAGGGTGGCACGCTTTTTCTGTAAAGGGCCAGATTAGTAAATATTTAGGCTTTTCAGGCTATCTGGTCTCTGTTGCAACTACTCGACTGTGCTATTGTAGGGCCAAAGCAGTCATAGACAAGACATAAAGAAATTAACATGGCTTTGTTCCAATTAACCTTTATTTATAGACACTTGAATTTCATATAATTTTCACGTGTTATGCAATACTCTTCTTCTTTTGGATTTTTTCAACCATTTAAAGATGGTTGCAGATAGTACAAAAATAGGTGGTGGGCCTGATTTGGTCCTCAGGCTGTAGTTTGCCAACCTCTACTCTAGGAAATGAGCTCAGCAATATCTGCTCCACTTACTTCACCTTGAAATGTTTCACAACTAAATATATAAATTACCTAAGAATAGGGAAGCCCTGGCTCGACTTTAGTTTGAAAAAAAGTGATCTAGAAATTTTAGTTATACATGTGCAATGTAGTGTAGCTATCGAAAAATGAATGTAATTCTAGATTGCTTTAAGAGAAAAATAGCATCCAGGTCATAAGAAGAAATTGTCCCAATATAATCTCCAACTCATGTGGCTCAGAACAAACATTTATTTCTGGGAGCCAATTTTAAGGAGACTATTAACAGATTTGGTGGTAGCCGCTGGAGGGGGAATTAAGATGTTGACAGGTAAAACTATGTTTTACCAAGAACAGTTGCAGGGAGGAAGGAAATGTTTGAATGAGGAGGAAAGGATGAGACCTATCTAGAGAGCAGAACTATGGCCAAAGGGTAGAAGTCAAAAGAAGGTTGACATCAGTTCAATAGACAAAATAACTTTCTGAGAGCTAATACCATCCAACAGCGTAATGAGCTATGTCACACACAGTGAGAATATTCAGAATATCCCTATTTAAGTAGAAGCTGGTTGACCACCCATCAAGGATGTGGTATAGATGTTGCACTGCCTAGGAGAGAGTCAGCTAAATGATCTTGAAGGTTCCTTTTTGGCTCTAAAATTCTAGAAGTCTATAAAATGAGTTAATGGATAGAAAGCACAATGCAGAGACCTGATGTGCAAGATACTGGGAGTCTTGAGTGACCTATGTAAACCTTCTCTTACCTACAACCCTAAGGACAGTGACGAGGTTCTCAGCCTGCCCAGCTCCCATTCAAACCAGCCTCACCACTGGCCCACCAGGCTCACTTCGCGGAGTGAGGGCTTCTGGAGGTGTATGTGGGTGGCCCACGTAGTACCTGAAGTAGGGCAGGCTGTCTCCTTGGCTCTTGCCTCAAGCTCAGCTTGATCTTGTGTTGGAGCCAAAGATTTCAGTAACTGGATTATTGGTGAAAAGTCAGAATCAAAGAGATGTGTCACGTAGAAGAACAGCTAGTTATTCAAAGGCAGATCACAGGAAAGAGAGAGGAATAGAGACTTGGAAGGAGAATGGCATTCCCCCAGACAGGGCCCAGAATCAAGCCTTTCTCAGCTCTGAGTCCAGAGAGGAGAGGAAGGTCCCACTCCCTGCCCGTGGTCACCCTGTGCTTGAAGAGCCATTTCTACTGACATGAACTGACTTTGGGTGTTTACGTGAAAGAAGCGAGTGTCTTACCCTTCTCGTTCATCATCCGTGTTGTAATACACCTGTGGAACAAAACAATAGGCTCGCTGTAGGTCAGACACAACATAGAATAGAAACATTATGTGAAGCACAGACTTTCCTAAGGCCTCATACTGTCTCTTAAAAAAGACAAAAGACAACCTGTTTAATGATGCTGTACGTGTGTGTGTGTGTGTGTGTGTGTGTGTGTGTGAATGATGCTGCGTGTATGTGTGTGTGTGCCTCTAAGGAAATACAAATTTAACCTCCTCACATTCTCCTTAGGGTTAATTCTCCCATTTTAATGAAGTAAAATTGGAGATCTGATTATTTCTAGCTCAAGTTAGTCTGATCAGATTACCTATAGCCCGAAGCCAAATCGTGCTTTTGACATTAAGAAATATTTTAGCAGGATCTAAAAACCATTGTTTAGAAAGGCTCTGGAGCAAGGCCTGCGAGTAACCGATCCCATCTGGCCCACAGGTGAGCTGTCTGCAGACTCTGTGCTTCGCCAAGGTGGGGGGAGCAAGAGGTTCCCATGGCCGTGTGGCAGTAACCCCAGGCCCCTCTTTATTCCCCACAGGGGCTTGGGTTACCCTGGCCTCTCACAACCACAAAAATTTAGGGGTTAACTGTCTTCAGGCTGGGGAAAGGTCACTTAGCTCTAGGAGGTATTCCAGGCCATAAGGAAGACCTCTGAGAACAGACTTCTGAAGGTGGTCAGTATGGCGGCAGGCAGAATCAGATTTAAAGAAAATACGAAGCATCCTTATTATTTTATAGAACTATAGAAATCCAGAGGGGATCTGCTATGTATGTAGGTCCTCTTGACCCAATTGTTTATAAAAATTAATTGTAGGCCTTTCATGAACTTTATCTGTGTGTTTCAGGACCATTTTCATTTGGGTGAAGAACAATGCCCAAGTTAGTATCAGACATTTACATATTAACTTCAAAATTCACCTCTGGTTCTAGTACATTTCGTCACTGTCCCTGCCCCAATAGCCTGGGAGAGAAACAGCTGTGCCAAGACTGACACCCTCCCTACAAACTTTCTCAAAGGCTCTCGGCGGTTCCCAGGAGGCTGCCAAGCCCAGACACAGTTCTACAACAAAGCTGGTTACCTGGAACTCCTTGGGAAGGAGTCTTTCTAGTCATTAGTTCAGATTTCCATGGGGAACTTTTTCCTCTTAAATTTTCTTATGTCTATTGCTGTACTGTATACTTTGTTTCTTCTTAAACAGAAAACAATGAAGGTAAGATGTTTCCTCACACCCCAAGTTTCACTGTGGCCCTGGAGCATCTGTCATTGTGATGTACTAGAAATGGGACTATCTATTTAGACGCATATGGAGTGACTCACATAAGTGAGGGAGCCTGGGCCATAGCACTGGCCACACAACTAGATTTTTTGGAAAATGTACCTGATGTTGGCCTGTTTTTTTGCTGGTTTCTTTAGATGTGGCCTAATGCATCTGCCCTGCTGAGCATACGGCAGGGTAACGGACAGCTCTCTGCAAAGTTGATTGGTGACCGGAAGAAGGAAACAGCCTTCTCTTAAGTGTCTTGCTGCCCTCCCGAGTGGCCTCTACTACACTGTCCCTATCCCTGTCCTTGCATTGTCATTTCTCCTCCTCTCATGTAATGACCCGCTGTTTCTTCCAGGTTGGCTGTAGGGCTTACTGCATGAGTTTGATTTTTAGAGAGTGTTTCTCAAACTTTGAGTGCATAAAAAATATCTGGAGATCTTGTCATAAAGGCAAATTCCTGGAACCCTCTTCAGAGATTTTAACTTGAAAGACCTGGAATGGAACTTGGGAACCTAAATTCTTATCAAGAACTCCTATAATTTGGGGGAAAATTGTTTACAAACCACAACTGGGGAGACTGTTCTTGAGGGTGAGGGAGGAGTGATGCCCTCCTTGGTCCAGGTGGCTTGAGAAAGGCTGATGATACCTGCAAAGTACACATTAGCCAGAAAGACGCCGCCTCTGCATCCCACAGTTTCTCCCAAGCTCCCCTTATCACTTGCTTTTAAAGGCATTCCAGACAAAAGCCACAGTGAATATCAGGGCTTTAATGTGAGGAGAGGGAGACTGAAGATCTCCATAGTGCCTGCACATTGGGTTGATTCCCTCCTATTAGTTTTTGATAATTGTCTGCCTATTCCAACCTACATGTGAATCAAGGAGATAATGAAGGAGGAGGATACATGTGGGCTGAAAGTGAAAATCCCCACTCCCCAGCCCATGTCCTTGGGTGCCTAGGAATCACTGTACCATAGCTCATGTGCCTTCAGCATGGCTCAGGGGGTCTCACTGACCATTGAGAGTGACAATTGTGCAGAGCTGCAATGTGGCTGGTTTTAACAAAGCTCATGCCTATAGTGGTTCCTCAGCGGCACACTATCACTTGCCTTCTTCCCCTACGCACCCCACCCTCATGGTAAGACCAGCCCATCTTTTGACCTGCCACTGCTGGCTCTTGTTTTGCACGTCAAAGTCAGACAACCCCTGCTCCATGCCCACTTCTAATGCCACGGCACTGCCATCTTCCCTCCTGCCTCTGGACCCATCTCCCAGGCTTCTAGCTCTTCTAAGAAAAGGCAGCCTTTAAAGTCCCAGCCAGCTATTGTAGGTGCTCCTCTCCTTCTGCCAAGCAAGTTGATCAACCACAGAATATTTACTCGTTGTTCCAGGGCACAGGAGAGTGGTGCTCAGGCAGCTGTCTCACTGACCCCTTAACTCTGACTCCAAGGCCACAGGGGAAGCCTGAGGGCCCTGTAGAGGCCTTGGGGTGGAGGGGGAAACCCAGAGAGCAGAAGTTAACTTCACCCATGGCCTGCGGGGATGCTCATTGGGCTGCTTTGCAACTGCTGAAACCAACAAACTGTAAAGGCTACACATTCTGATTCAGCCTCAAGATAGGAGCCCAGCTCAATAGGAGGGGGCAAGTGAAGCCACCAGACTGACAGTCATGAGCAGCCAGGTTGGGTCACTTTTTCTCTTAAGATTCATTTACAGCTTTTTATATTTTAGAGAAATCTTGCCAAGAGAACAGGTCAGGCTGTCAGCTTTGACGTGGACCTGAAGCCAGAATCATGACAGTAAACAATAAGAACAATTGAACTCAATTATCTCCTCTTCTGGAAGGTGTGGACCTAGCTTCATAAAATCCCATGGGGCAAAGATTACATTTACATGGGGTAAATACACAAATCACCACCATGTTCTTGGGAACTAAAAAATAGATAATATTAGGTGTTGGCCCTCATATCTTGATAAATCTTAACATTCTTCATTTCTCCTTTGTGTCCTTGTTCCCATCAAACAAGTAAGACAAGATGGGAATGCTAAATTAGTTTTTAGTGGAATGCACCCTAAGAAAAAACTATGGGTATTTTATTACCATGTTGTGTCATGAACAGCAACAAAAAAGCCCTCATTGCATAACTGCTTTGTCTCAGACATATAATGAAACAACACGAGGGCACAAAACATCCTCAAGAGAGAGAAGGTGAAGCCAATAACGATTCCTCCTCCTAGACTAAGGTCAATTCCAATGAGCGTCTGAACACTTAGAATGGAAGAAAAACTTGAGCGCGTCTCAAGTATGCCCCTACTTCTCAAAACAGACCTTTCCTCAAAGCACTTTGGCTTTAAAAGAAAACCAACCAATGCAAGATTCACTAAAACCCAACTAGTTTGGTGAAAGACAATTCTGGCTAATGCTAGGGAAGTAATTATTATCTTTCCGTTTGTTCATGCAGCTTTATCCCATAAAATAAGTAACACTAAAGATATTACAAAAAGAAAAAATCCTTCATGTCTCATAGCCCTACTCATCAAGTGTTACAATTTTTCTTGTTCCCTTGGAGTTCAGATATATACTTGGAATCACTGTATAGAACAAACGGGTATTCTACTTTTCACAAAACATTATCATAACTAGTTCCCAAGTTGCTACATAGTTTCCATAATTATAATTTTAGTGGTCACATAATATTCCATCAACTGAGCTACCACAATGAGTTAATTATTGGACATTTATGTTATTTCAATATTAGCTCTTTCACTTGTAGATATACCTAGAAGACAGGAATTGTTTTTTTAAAGACTTGTCTACAATCACATTTTTCTTTTGGTATGAAGTGATTTACCTATTCAATGGGAACTGTTAATTTACTAAGGGAAAAATTGTTGATAGGGTTTTATTTAATCACAGAATTTCTCGTGCAACTTTATGAAATTATAGGTGCAGTTCAATTTCCCACCATTAGGTGGCGCTCTATTGCATCAGGCTAATCCCACATGACGAAGCCAACAAAACAAAATTTACAGGTTATCAGCCTTCTTCCTTTCTTCCTCTTTCATTGCTTTGTCAACACTTCACTAATATCAGCTCACTCTCTTCTTCCCCTTAGTAAGTTGGTTTCCTCTCCTGAGACATTCCTTTCTATAAAAATCCATTTTCTGTAGGGAATGACTGACTCTTTGTCAAAGGCATGGAATGTGGGTTTTCTTTTTAAGGTCAACACTGCCTGAAGTGATTCTATCTTAAGGCTCTATGAGCCCCACGGATGGAGGGCAGGTGGATGTTAGCAGGTAGGTCATACCTGTCCTGTCCTCTGCAGGTTTGCAAAGTGAACATCGGGTATGAAGAGGACCGGCTGAGAATGCAGGTCAGGCATCGTTTTGAAGTACGTGATGTCACTTTTCTTCTGTAAAGGTATCGCCGCCAGCTTTCCATCAGAGGCTGGATGTGATCACAAAACCCATAAACAAGAGGGTTATACGTGAAGAAAAACTTGCAAAAGCCCTAATTTTAGCTAAACTTCATGATTTTCTCCTGTGAAGCTTTCCAAATGCCATAGATGTGAACACACTTTCAAAGGCCAAACCAACTGCCAAACCAACAGAAAGAGCTCAGACTCCAAGTGAGTGCTCCTGAGGCGGAGCTCTGGTCCCCTCATACCCTCCTGGTCCCTCTGTGTGCCCTAGATTCCTTGTGGGTACAAGGAGAAAGTTGGTCTCCATGATATTACAAAGTCCCTCCTAGCTCAAACCCTCTGTGATCATTGATTCCATTTGCTTTTCACAGGGACAGTTCAGCCTGTCTCCACTGCTAGGGAAAAGCAAGCCATCTCCTGCATATCCATAGTTTTACCCGCAACCCTTCTTTCCACCTGCTCCCCCAGTGGCCCCAGCTGGAGCCCACCCCTCCCCAGTGACACTCACAGTTGTTGCACTGGGTTTGGGAGGACTGGCCTTTCCCCTTCTTCCTGTTCTGCTTCCTCTCTTCATCTCGAATTTTTCTTTCTGCTCCCTGACAGGGAAAAACAAATAGACAATGCCAGGCATGTTATCAGAGCGTGCAAAAATACTGTCCGCACACAAGTCACAGGCATGAGAAACAAAAAGTGGGGGAGAAGGAGAGTGGGCAGCCCCATTTCCATCCCTCTGGCAGGGTCAGCCCTGGTTCTGAAGGCTGAGACATTATTAGTCTATACCACATTTCTGACCTCCAAGTGATCCCACTTCTCCCAGATCTCCCCCTTTTCTGGTCTCTTGCCTATTTAAACAACTTCAATTTTGAATCTATACAGAAAGACCAGACCCAGTTCCCTATCCCAGAGAAGCTGGCTAAGTAACTTTAGTGATCATAATGAAATGTCCTAAGACGAAGCACTGGCCTGCTAACATCACTGCTAGGCACGGAGAGGGCATTCAAGTTGTGTGCATTCCCTGTAAAACTCGTTGTTATGGAACTTTAAAAAATCTTTACAGTAGTAGAAATGAGGGAGGGCATAAGGAAACTACACAGGGTGAAAGATCACTTTGTACATATAAGTATGATTTTTGTTTTTGTTTTAATATGTTTGCATATTCTTGGAGATGGTGCTCATTTGACCAAATAGAAGAAAGTTTGGTCTATTCATCTCCTTTTTCCTCCTCTGTTCCTTGTAATCTGACTTTTCCATTGGCTCCTCTTGCCAAATCCCATCCTACGTACCCAGTTGACCGTCACATTATATCTTTTTCCTTCTTGGCCTTCAAGGATTCCCCGATTACCTTCTCTCTGTGGTCTCTCTTCTATGTCAGCTTTGCCTACTCATTTTCCTTTTCTTTTTTTTTTTTTTGTGAGGAAGACCAGCCCTGAGCTAACATCTGTTGCTAATCCTCCTCTTTTTGCTGAGGAAGACTGGCCCTGGGCTAACATCCGTGCCCATCTTCCTCTACTTTATAAGGGACGCCGCCACGGCATGGCTGACAAGCAGTGCGTCGCCGGGCGCCCGGGATCCGAACCGGCGAACCCCGGGCTGCCAAGCGCGGACGAAACCGCTACGCCACCGGGCGGCCCCTCATTTTCCTTTTTTCACTCCCCAAATACAGCTGTTCCAACGTGGT
The DNA here is from genome assembly GCA_031878705.1 of Tapirus indicus. Lineage (NCBI taxonomy): Eukaryota > Metazoa > Chordata > Mammalia > Perissodactyla > Tapiridae > Tapirus > Tapirus indicus. The sequence goes on from CM062935.1 coordinate 36,309,106, forward strand.
TTCCTTTTTCTCTCTCTCTCTCTCTCTATTCTTGCTGCAGAAGAATTCATCTGCATCCATGTTTCTATGACGCTCTAGACAGGTGACATCCCAGCCTAAACTCCTCCCCTCGGTTTCTGATCCACATTTACAGTTCCTGCCCTTTGTAGCAGCATATTTAAGGAGCAGTGAAGCACGGACTGGCCAGCAACCTCTAACCCTTTAGAAACTGGCCTCAAGTCATCACATACAAAAGGAATAGATTTGACAATATAAAAATGTAATCCTGTTATACACACATACAAAAAAATCAATTAAAAGGCAAAGAACAAATTGGTGAAAATACTTGCAATAAAATATCATATGGTATGTTAAATACTTAATATATAATGATTCAAATTAAAAAAAAACAATTAACTTACCAATAGAAAAATGGACAAGAGTCATGAGATAGGCAATTCACAGGATTGTTCACACACAAAGGGAGTAGTTATTTTACAGTGCTTCACTTTGGAGTTTTGAATTGTCACTGATACTTATAAACCATGGAAATTCATAGCAAGAGGGAGATAAAATATAGAAATATTTCCTTTGGAAGTCTCTTCAAGATATAATTAAGGTTTTATAGAGTTTTCGTGTCTAGATAACGTACAATATTTTCAGAAAATAAAGTGTTAAATACACAGACGTCATCTTGTTCAAATGTGTGTGAAATATAAGTAAAAGGCTCCTATTACTGATTTTTTATTGAGTCCATATAAGACATTTTTCTATGTATTTGGAGTTCTGTACAATATAGTATTTAATATAAACAGAAATGTGGAACTTATATAAGTTACAACTCACCCAAGACTCACTCCAAGGTTTGTCAAGCAATTTTATTACTAAATTAGTGTTTCATTTTGTACTGTTTCTATGAGGAAAAGGTATGGAATTAATCTGTTTCAAGATTTATAAATATTCAATGTCAATTTTTAAGAAATAAAGTCACCTGCTTATTATTTTACAGGCATTCTTTGATATGCCAAACCCAAAGGATTAATGTATGACATAGAGCAGCTGTCCATTGAGCCTCGTCTTGGTCCCATGTCTATATAAGAAATTTCCTGCCCAGATACCAGCATGACTAAACCATTCTGGTAGCTTCCCTCAGGAGAAGCACAGGTCTCCTTTCTAACAGGAAGCTCTGACTTCACAATGCCCAGGGAAGCTTTGACACATTCAGCAAAGATGGATAAGGCTTCCTCGAACACGACCTTCCAAGAATTCCTTTCCTTCCTTTGATTATTTGTGACCCAAAGCTTCTAGAAAATATTCTTTCCATTCTTATTAAAGTGCAAAAAAGTCTAGTTCTTCCAGAAGACTATAATTGGCTACAGATACCAAATTGATCATTTGAAAATAATTACTGCCACCTAAATGTTCATGCTGTAGTGTTAAATTTCAAAAGTAAGCCTGAAGTTTTCCTGATTACATTGTAAGCACTTTCGCCAGCTCTTCAGAGGTGATGGCTATCTTTGTTTTTCAGTTGACACTTAAGTTGTTTCTCCTAAATGTATTTTAAGAATTTGACTTTAACCTATTTAAAGTTAACTAAGGTATCAAGAAAGTGGTTTGGAGGGGCATCTTTAGCTTTTCATAGTCTTCAACAGTCATTGCCTCCAAGACCATTCCAAGCAAGACTTAATAGAGAAAAAAAATCTATTTAAAAAAAAATATTGGCTTTGTTTGTCAAGTTTTGCACACTATAGTATATAGCTACTATTTACAGTAGTATAATTCTTGTTTTTCACGAAAGATAATGGAAGTAATTAAGTATAGATACAAAGGTACAGACGTAAGTATTGATACAGATAGATATATAGACAGATTCTAAATATTTTTTAATGCATAAACATGAATATTTCAATAGAAGCATCATATCAAAAAGTTAGAGAAGGCCTTTATTTTCATCTGTAATCTCACCAGTGTGTTTGTTAGAAATCAAGCTGGAGAAATATAAATAGTGCAGAATTCCATCATTTAAGACTCTAGACTGTGACCGAGAAACTTACAGTCTTAAAATGGAATAGCTCTTAATTATTTTCCTTTAGAGGATAATTCAAATTAATCATTTGCATTTACACACCCCTTTGGAAAATGCAAAAATTAAACTTTTTATCTCCCAGGAGTGAGTTTTGCCTGGGTCTTGAAATTAGAACTGCAAATATGATGACAAATTATAGCAAAAGATTTTGTATCTAGCTTATTAGAAAAATTCATAGTCGTTAAGGTTAATACACCCTGCTTGGGATTTCTTCCTGATGAGTTTCCTGACCCTCAACATCAGGATATGCAAACTAAAAACTACCTACTGGAAACTCTTTACATCTCTAGTTTCTTACAGTCCCTCTCATTCTAGGGCACAGATAAACAACATAACACTCTCTATTCATTCTGCATTTTTGTTTTCTTTTTTAGTATTTACTACATCAACACTGTAGAATAAAATAAGTATATGAGCATCCCTTAAGCCTTCTCTTTCCCACTTTCAATTCCAGCTATGACATAAAGGTAAATGGATTGCCCAGGACCTCCACCGCATCCTTCCCTCCCTTTCTCCTTGCCTCTAATCTTACTCCTCGCTTCCAAGAAGGAGATTCATGGAGTGGGATTCTATAATCTCCCTTGAAATATCTTGAATAAAGTAAGGTAATTCAAATTGTTTAAATGTTCTCCCATTTGTATTTTAAAAATACCATGTTGTACATCATTTGAAAAATGTTTTCTTAATGTTTAATATACTGAATTAAAGATATAAACTGTTTGTTCTGTTTTGTTTTTAAAGGCTACCTTGGCTCTTTGTTGGGGTTTTGAATCATTAGTTGCCATTTTGGTATTTTATGTATAAAGTTATTTATCAATTCAAGGAGTATGAGTTTAGAATCAGACCTGTATTTGCATCCAGCTCCTCTACTTTATTACTGTATGACTGTGGGCAGGTGACTTGTGCTCGCTGACCCACTGCTTCTTTACCTACACAACAACTGTGTCTGTGGACTTAACTGGCCTCTGAGCCATGGAGGCTGCCTGCTTGTCCCTGAGAGTGCCACACTTCTCGGACAGCTGGACGATGGGCACTAACTGAAATCGTCATGACCTGAAAGGCTACTGCAATTTTAGGGACATTTACCACTCTGATGCATGTCCCTACACCCCAATGCGGTTCTACTTAACGCGTCCTCTCTTCTCGTGACCATCTCTGCTGTCTGTTCACAGAAGCCCACTTCTCCCTATACTCTATCACTACTAAACCAGAACTTTCAGATATTTTCATGGCACAGCAGACCTTGACAACTGACTGCAGCACCTATTAGAGTGCTGGGCAATATTGAATTGGCTACTGACCTCTTTTCCCCCTTCCTCTCCTCTCCCCAGGATCTAATCTGAAGTCATATCCTTTTATGTTCAATTAATACCTGTAAGCAGTTAGCCAGCTTATTCTATTTTTCATATTCTCTCCCCATCCTTCCCAATTTTTAAATAATTGTATGGTGGCTACATTGTCAGACCATATCATAGTGCCATTACTGTCTCTCCCATCATTTAGAATTAGATCTATAGGGAAATATATACTTAATGTTCACCATCAGTCCTTTTAGCAATGTCTTTACAGCCATATTGGTTGTCTAAAGTTTGTTCCCTAGTAGATGCCCCAAGAAAGAATATTCCCTGGATTTTTGTTTGTTTGTTTTTTTGTGGGGTTATTATTATTATTATTATTTTGGTGGTTTGTTTGTTTTGGTTTTGCCTGTAGTCTTTATACTTGAAAGTCAGTTTGGCTGAATATAAAATCCTTGGCTCAGATTTTCTTTATGTGATTACCTTAAATATCACTGTCTTCTGATAAGGTGGTGGTGTTGAAAACTTTGATAAAAGTTTCCTTATAAGTGACTTACTATTGATTTTATTTTATTTTACTTAGATACCCAAAGAATATTTGTCTTTTTTTTTTAAGTCCAATATCTTAACAATTTGGAATTAGCTATCCTGGGTCAATTTTCCCAAGTGTGCAGTAGGCCGTTTAAATATGTATACTTCCTACTGTAAGTTTTCCTGATTTATTGTTTATAGCATTTGTTCTGTCCCATTGTTTTGGCTTTCTTCCTCAAAGATTCCTGTTATTGTATATTGGATCTTCTTTACCTCTCTTCTATATCTATTATTTTCTCTCACCTCTATTTCTTCTGATTTTTAAAATTTTTCTCTCCTCCAACTTGTACTTCTCTTAAGGCATTATCTGTTTTATTTATTCACTCTTGTGTTGCTTCTAGTGTAGTCTTTACTTCTGAAATAGTTTAATCTTTTATTTCTAAATTTTTCCTGAATTCTATCACAACTCTTTTCAAATAATTCCATTCTCCAAACATTTCATACCTGAATTTTTCAAATTGTGATTTATGTTGATCTTCATAACTTCTATGATTTTCTTAATTTCATTCAGCTCATTGTGGAACATTAGGCTACAGCTTTCACCTATTTGTGGGCATGTCTTTCTGGCATGCATCCATCGTCCACAGGGAAGTAAGCCTGATCTTAATCTCTTTTTTCATGAGACATCATATGGGATTCAACTGTTTTCTTTTTCTGTTGGTCATTTTTAAGGGAAATGAGAGGACCAAGACAGTTTTTCTAGTTATGGCCCTCATGCTCCTGCTCCCAGTGTGTTCACACAGTGATAAAAGAAAATAGTCTTGTATTTCCTGAGATCTGTCTACTCTGTATCCTTTCCCCTCTTTCTTTTTATTTGGAACTTCTCTTTCCTTTGCACTTTTTTTGGGTCCATCTCAACTTGGATTCCACTCCCGGCAGCTTCTTCTCAGAGCAGGGTTTTGTCCTAGAAGGGAACTTCAATTTATAACTTTCCAGAGTTCAGAGAGCCCAAAACACTCCAATATTATATCCCTCTGCACCCAGCAATAAATTGAAGTCTGCAGAATCCACACCCTCCCACTCCAGTTTCACATACTGTCCTCAGATGGCCCACTTCACTCTCCAGTGAGTATTTTGGGCCAATTTTATAGGTTTCCTGCTCTTTGGTCATCAAGTGGCCCCGTTGCTTTCCCTCACGATGCTGATATCATACAGGTCTTGAAATTGTTGATTCTTAGTCCCACTCATATTTGGGATTTGTAAGGACCTTTGTCACATAATCATGGGATTTTAAGCTTTGCTATTCTAATTGCTCTATCTCTTATGGTGGGATTCAGGGAAATTCAAAAACTATATCTCCTGAGTGCATGTTTACTAACGAACGTATTTTACAGGTTCCATTTCCATTCCAAAAAGCTCTAGATGAGACTCCATTTAACCCATAATATAATAAAGGTTACACCAATGTATTCTGGGGTAGGATCTATACCTAATAAAAACTATTAATCTATTAAGTCAGTTATCTAAGTGAATTAGACTCACAGCACAGTCATTAAACTAGTGATAAGAATAATTGACTAAAAAAAAAAATTCAGTTGACTGATGACTCCCTAGATATCTAATAGGAATTGAAAATGAAAGATTACCACTCCCACTGTGCTTGATAAAGTGATTATTTTGACACTACTAGACAAGAAAAGGTGACAAGGAGCAATGTCATTAAAAGTAATATCTAATAACAAGATACCTTTATGACAAACTGTCATCTTTACTCACTTTGTCGCAGAAGACCTTGATCTGGCAATAAGCCCTATGAATGGGTTTATTGCTACGATTATTATAACTGTATGTATCAATCTGAATCATCAAAGGAAGTCCTTTCACCCCTTTTTGAGAGGAGAAATCTGTACTCAGGCAATTCACGGTGATGAAAATCTGAGGGCGGGAGAAAGAAAGGAAAATGTTCACAAGTCACTGCAGAAAAGATCTATAAAAAATGCATAAGCTTAAGACTTGAAATCAAAATACTAAATAAATCTACAAGAATAACTAAAGAATATTTGGATACTCTCACATAAAAATATATTGAACACATAAAACATGATATATAATTTATAATTATAAATGTATAAAAATTTTTGCTTTCATATTTAATCTTGAAACAGACAATTAAAATTACTTTCCTTAAAGTATATCAGCAAATTCTTACTTATTTTTCAAACATGCATAAGTTAGCTGGGTAAAACACTGTCTCCTCAACATATTAAAGCTGTCACTTCTAATAGTTATAGCAATTTCTCTAATCTCTGACCTGTGGGATAAAAAAAGGAGAAAAACAACAACCAGACAACACCTTCTCTTGTGCATTACTACACTGAAACCTAATTGTTTGTTTATATATCTGTCTCTTCTACTCAACTATGAAGTATGAGATTTGAGACCATTTCTTATTATTTTTGTATTACTGGTACTTAATATAGTAGCTGGTGGAAAATAGGCATTCAATAAACATTTGACAAATGAATCGGTAAGTTTATCTGCAGAAAGCACACTAGATTAGGAGTCAAAAGCCCCAGATTTTAGTCCCAGCTCTAACATTAACCAGCTAAGAGACCTCAGGCAAGTCACTTATTGTCTTTGGTTTTCAATTTTCCCTTTAAATCATTTTTTATGTCCCTCCCTGCAGGACAGAATGTAAATACTAACATATTTCCCTCTTAGCGAAAAAGTAAAAGGGGAGCTAATGAAGATAAGACATGAAACAGGAGGGAGGAGATGGAGTAAAGGCATCAGCATCCTCATCTTACAACATGGGGCGTCAAGAGGCACAACAGAAATGACGTGAATCCCAAAAACCCGAAACTCAAGTAAATTATTAAAGATTGTAGCACCAACCAACAGAAAAACTAAAAATAATAATTTTATTATACAGTATTGGGAGGCATAGAGGGAGGAGTACAAATGACTAAATGTATCCTCATTTTACATTGTGGGTAGATGTCAATATATACCATTTAAAGTTGATTTATCATGAAATAGAGAGATATGAGTCCAGCACCTCGATTTATGTGGTAACTACATGAATATCAAGAAGCAGTCTTTGGGAAAAACTGGGTGTATGATAACATACTCGTGGTACTATTCTCATTTGATACCATGTGTATTATTTTTATTTAACATAAAATTTTAAATCATTCACTGCTTTAAAATTGTACAGGTATGGATTCTGAAAACCATTTCATCAGATGTATTATCTGATCCTTGTCTTATTTGGTCCCCGTGAAATTTTCATTCACCTTCAAACCCTTGACCTGAAGCCTTTCACATCCCAGCAACACCACAGAGAACGGCCCGACAGAAAGCAAAGAGCCACGGCCGTGAGCTGCATTTTAAAGGGCATTCGAAGTTTTGATTTAACTACCAGGCCTGATCTGATTCATTTCAAGCCCTACATCGATAGGCTTTTGGTAATTTATACAACCAGATATCTCATTTTTCACGCTATATCTATATAAAGATCATTTTTAATTTTATTTTTTGAGCCCCTTACTTTGCAATGAGAAACACATTAGCAAGCCACCACATCAATAGCAGTCAAGGCCCGATGACAGGTATTAGTGACGTGCTAATTACAACAACCTTGTGCATTGTGCCACAGGCTTTCACTTTTCCAGCCACCATCTGAAAACAAGTGCCTAAAGATGATCTAACCACAGATACGTTCATTTCATTCATTCATCCTTTTATTTATTCATTCATTCATTCTATAAACATCAGCATAAGCCCAGGGTGGGTCAAACACAATATTAGACACTGAGGATAGAGAAGAAAGCCACACCCCAAACTTGCGGAGCTGACAGTCCAAGGGGAAGACAGATGAGTAATCCAGCAATGATCAACAGAGGGTGATCAGGGCTCTCCAAAGAGAGACATGTATACAGAAGCCATGGGAACACAGAACAGAGCACTGAACCTAGAGGATGCAAGTGAAATACAAAACCTACACAGACAGCAGAATAAGACTAGGGATTCCACAAATGCTTGTTCATATTTAGGAGTGGTAAAGACAGAGTGAGTAAAGACGCAAATGTCAAATGACTTAGGGGAGCTGAGTGATAAAGACCACTAAGAAAGAACACGCCATGCCTGTTTCTCCTCCTGAGCTTCCAGGGTAGAAGTAGACAAGAAATGCTGTCTACTGCTCCTAGAGATGCCCTAACTGCAGAGAACGTGCATTCATGCCACAGATATACCTACCATGTCCCTGAGACTGCGCCAAGCACCAGCAAAGGTGCACTAAGTACGGTCCTGTAATCACAGGAGTCAGAGGCTAGATGGGGAGAGAGAACACGATGCTGCTCTAAAGCTTACAATAACTTCATCAAACACTGATCTTTAGGTCAAAAAAATAAAAGCGCACTTTCCTAGGAACACCTGACTTCTTTTATTGTTACTGTTATGACCAACAATGGGGTTATCTCGGCCAGGATGTATAAACACAGCTTTATGTCAGCAAATCAAATGATCACTCTGGTGAGCTATGCAGTTGTCCGTACTTTTGGTCATGGATTCCATATAGAAACCTTCCTGTTGGTGGCTGTAATCCACGGGGACCTCAACCCAGGCGGTTTTTTTCCCACTCCCGCATTAAGCCTGCCTAGTACTGCAGAAGCCAGAAGAGAAAAGCGTTCTGATAAATATTTCCTACGCTATTCAGATTCACAGTTGGCTCGCTGATTTATCCATATATCACTCATGGTGTACATACACTCAGACAGGCAGGAAGCAATATTAATTGTGGCCTTGATAGCTCCGGGTCTCAACTGGAGAGAGCTAGGCTGCTGGTTGTGTATATTTACAAGGGCCACTTGAGTAGGGCAGATCCACTGAAATAACAGCTGCTTGCTAGCAACACACTACAATAAATAGACTAAATCCTTCTTGGAGGAGCTATAACAACCAGCCACCCAGTGGACAGGGTCCTTAAAGGTCAAATGAGCTACAATACACTAGACTCCACCAGGAGGCACTAAGACTAGGTCCTCTTAATAGAGAAAGGTCCTTAGTGAAGGTCATATGGGCTCTCTGATTCATGGCATCCTGATTCCATAAAAAGTAAACAACATGAGAATCTGCCTTCTCTGCTCCACGGAGTTGGCAGCTCCATAGTTATCCTAACAGGCAGAGATTTTATAACTGAGTTGGCACCACTTTCCTCTTGCCTGGCTGCCTACGGTGTCTGTCTGATGGTATCAATCAGAGTCTCGCTGTGTTGAACTCAAAACCCAAATGGTTGAACTTTAACGGCAGTCGGAGGGGTTGGGAAGGCATGGAAGGGCATTAACTAAAGCCTTAGCTTGGGAACTGATAAGCATTAGTTTGTTTCATCTTGCAAACCCAACCATGTCCCCAGGAAATGTGAGAGCAAATTTCTTGGAAGTTTATCTACAAGCACTGTTTGTAAATGTGTATTACAGAATCTTTGGGAAAGGTACGCTTTCCCCCACCAAATGTTCATCCACACGTCAAGCACAGAAAGTTCTTTGTAACTTCAGTAAGAGTCCTGATTATGTAAAGAGCATATAAATGCCATGAACAATTGGTCTTTCATCCAAGAATTATGAGTGTTACATATGTTCATATAATATTTTCAAAATCTCAGTTACTTGTTTTCCTATAATTCTAATAGTACATAACTTATTTTTTAGGAAAATATTAATTAAATCAGGCATATCCAAGCAGATAATAGGTACAATTTAAATTCTGTCATTGCTTCAAAGATTGATTCAGATAGAAAGATTGTTTCTAAATGTACCAAGACCTTTCCAGAAATAGAGGCAGTCTCATGACAATTGACATTTTTTAATAAAATCATTTTTTTACATATGAATTGCAGTGCCCATTTTGTAGCTCCTACACAAGACAAGTGACTTTGCCCAGGTCTCACTTGTTCATGCTGTGTGTAATAAGATTATTAAAATAAATACAGATTGATGGGCTTTAGAATTGCTACATTAACTTAATTATTAACTCCCAAGATTTTTCTGAGAGCTTGCCATTAAAATAAATGGGCCAATCTTTGATTTACAAAGCAATTTGGGATTTAAAAAATCATAACGTCCATGATCTGAAGGAAAGTATTTATTTTCCTCTTTAAACAATTGTATTCTGCATTTTCAGAAAGATCTTTCTGATCAACGACTAAGAAACCTACTTATTTCCTAAGGCTGAGACTCTAAAGAGCTCTTTTCCAAGAAATTGAACACGTATTAGCCTCCAAATTACAGGGACACGACATACATCAAGAAATCAGCATTTTCACTCAAAAACACAAACAATATATAAATACATAAAAGTGCTCTTGCCAATTTCCCTAATCTGTTTTCTTCTTGGTTCTCGGAATTATTAAAAACCTTATAGCTGGTTTTCTCACACTGCAGCATTTTTCTTCCGTTTTATATGATTGTATTTCGGTGCAGTTGCAATGCCAAATTGAGACAGAAGGATAGACTAACAGTAGACAATATTAACATGTGAATCTCAGTCTTGGGCATTCCTTCATTTCCTTCATGCATTAATTCATCAACTATTTATCAAGTGTCTCCTCTCTGTGCCTGGCATTACGCTCGGAGGTGAGACATAACAATGATGAGACAGACGTCCTGCCCTCAGAGATCTTGCTATTTTGTTGAGAATCTAAGTAACTCCTAGATTTCCTGACACCTCCATTTATATAGCACTTTTAGGGAATGAGTTAAAACCTGATAATATATTTCTTTATTTTCTCCTACAGATACTGTGGGTATGTCTGTTACACACAGATACACATTTGGTTTACTCACATTTTCTACCATTGTTTTCCGTATTTTTCACTACTTAATTTTTTCCATTTCCAGCATATACCAAGCTTGTTCCCAGTTGACAGGCTTTGCTATTTGCTGTGCCCTCCACCTCCAATGCTGTGCTCACAGATCATCACACCCAGCTCCTTCTTCTCATTCAAATTTCAGTCCAATGTCAGCTCTTCAGAAATACCCGCCTTGACCACCCCATCTAGAGTTGTCTTCCTCCTGCCACCTCAGCCCATGACCAGTAGCACACTCCATCACACTGCTCTTTTCTGTTTTTTTTTCATAGGACTTAACATTATTTGGGTTTATTTCATTGTTTATCTGTTTGGTGCTTAATTATCTGTCTGCTCCATGAGGCTGTAGGCCCATAAGAAGAGCGCCCTTGTCTGCCTCAAGCTCTCTCTATTCCCAGGGCCAGTCCCGTCGTAGATACTCAACAAATATTTGTCCAATGAATTAGGAGAAAACTACCTAAATACCCATTTTCCTCTTTATCCATGCTCTTGCTTCCATAAGCAAAACCACTTGAGAGATGAGATTGTTTCGAGTAGCTGAAGTTGTCAAGATAATACAGCGGAGTTTGCTTCTCTAACTAGATTTATCCCCCAAAAATGTTGTTTGACTCTATGTCAACAAAAATAAATTGAGCGTCGCCTACATATTCAGTATGGACACAAATGTATATATGCATGTATATGTATACATCTATGGAAGATGCTACATGTAAATGCTGAGATACAGAAGTCTATGGTACGGCCCTGTCCTCAAGGAAAAGGGGGCATATAACAGTTTTCGTTGTTGTGGGATACAAAAATGAGACACTAAGGTGACTATCCCAGACTATACATGCTGTAAGAACTTGAAGAAAAGGAGAGAGCTCAATAAGTGAGCCAGAAGAGTTCCTGTAGGCGTTTTAAGCTGGAAGAAAGAGAGGTAGAGGAGAAGGAAGTGCATGCTGGCTCTGGAAAGAGCAAAAGGACCAGTCTAATGGGAAAGGAGGGTTTGTGTTGGGGAGGCTAAGAAGGAGCCGGACAAAAGGTGGTTGGTGAGGGAAGAGGCCAACCAAGACGCTTGTATCACTGTGATCGAGTCATGAACACCTGACGAGGTCAAGCGTGTATCACTGAGGCCAAGAGCAGATAGCACTGCGGCCACAGCATCCTACACCCAAGTTACAGAGAAGACGAGGAGCATGAGGGCTGAGAAAAGGCCACCAGGTTCCGAAGTAAAGAGGGGCTGTGCCCCTTCTAGAGGCCAGACTAATGGAGGGAAGGGCAGGAAGCTACACTGCTAGGGCCAGTGATTCCCTCTTTTTCTCTCCTGAGCACCACAATTCCCTGCTCTTCTTGTGCTTTCCAGTCTCTGCACCTTTGAGCACCCCATTCTTCTACCTGGCATGCTCCTCTCGCCAAATTCCACATGTCTAAATTCCACCTGACCCATAAGACACAGTCCATATGTCACTACACGCTAAAGTATTTAGAGGTGAAGGATGGGGTGTGTGTGTGTGTGTGTGTGTGTGTGTGTGTGTGTGAGAGAGAGAGAGAGAGAGAGAGAGGAGGAGAGAGGGAGACAGAGTGGGGAGGATAACGCAAATCTTACAAAACCAATCTAGTGAGGGTTACGTGGTGTTAATAATATTATTCTTTCAACTTTTCATTTGCAATTTTTTAAAATAAAAAGTTGGGGAAAAATTTAAAATAAAAACCAGAGTATCTCCCTTTCCAGAACTCTCCTGGCACTTTAACTCTATTTTCATCAGAATCTTTGTCACTTTCTTCCTCATATTACAGTTATTTATAGCTATGTCTTAGTTCTCAATCTAGCCAAAATGTCCTCTGAGAGCAGACACTCTGCATGGCCTATCTGTCCCTGAATTCCCACTGCCTGGCCTAGTGTATGATATGCAGCAGACAAGCTGTTCTGAAGGAATGATTGCCCCTTTGCCAGGGGCAATCCTAATGATTGCCTAATGCAAAAAGACAGTGTGGAAAGAGCACATGATTCAAACAGCCCAGGGTGGGAATTTCAGCTTTACTATACATTAGCTGTGCAACCTTGGGTAAGCTAGGTAACCTCTCTGGGCTTCAAAGTCTTCATTATTTAAATGGAAAATGATATCCACTTAAAATATGAATATTGCAGAATATATATAAAGCTCCTGGCAGAGTGCCTGGTGTATGGTAATCACTGAACAAATATTAGCCATGGTGCACACACACACACCATCAGTCTATGAAATCCAAGTCTGTAATCTAATTCTCTGCATACACACAACAGTTCATGCATGTAAGGTACAGAGCCCTAAGCAGAATTCAGGCCAGAAACCATGGATACTCCACATTCTAACAAAAGATCAAGCCGTTGATATCTTCAGTAAGATGCCTTCCAGAGATTATTCCTTCTATATATGAATGAACTCCAGCTTTATAGCTTTCCTGCCATCCATTACCTTATAAAACTGGAACAAAGGCATGGCTTTGTGTAAGTTCAATGCCAAAGACTCCAGCAAATGTTTACCTTTGCCTTTTAAACCCTCCTTCACCCACACCACGCCCCAGCAAACACATAAAAATGCCATTTGCCCTGCTTCGCAGTGTGTATCTCGACCTTTCAAGACGCCTCCCAGGAGTCCCCCACCCCCACAACCCTCTAGATGCCCTATAATATTCTCTAAACTTCCACACGATGACCTGTTTAAAATTGGGCCCTATTTAGGCAAAAAATTGGGATGTGAGTTTTTGTTAATCAGTAATATTTATCCACCCCATTTCATCCTAGACCGTCTTACAGTAGGAAGAGAACTGCCCAGACAGGTGACGGGAGGTGGGAGTCAGGGGGACGAACCAGGTCATGAACCCACGGGCACTCAGGAGTGTGGTTTCCTGTGGCCAGTCCTTTGGTTTCTCATTTCATTCTGAAAATCAGTATTTACATATCTTCTCTTCTCCCTGGCGTCCAGCACTGGAATTTCACAGAAAGAGATCACAGTCCATTTACAGATGTCCCCTTGGAAGGCACGATTCATCCAGACTAACACTGTAGTTTTCTAAAGTGCTGTGCTTGATACATGAGGACCCCAATAAAAACTGATTAAATATGGTAGACCAAAAAGAAGTGGTGGGAGAGAGAGAAGGAAGGAGGAAGAGAAATAATAAATTTGGGACAATTTAATGGATTCGTCATGATTTGGCACTGAATTTCAAACCAGCCTTGCAATTAGCATAACCTATTTTCCACCCAAAGAGACTGAATAATTTGCAGTGTACAAGGTTAGAACATCCATATTTTCTCCAGTTTACTGCCTTTTCATAGGCTATGATCAAAGCACTGCCGTCTCTACCATCCTGTCCTTTAAGTTACGAAAATCGAGACAACGAGGAGAGAGAAGCTGTTTTTCCTATCCACTAGCAACTGATGGAGCAAAAAGCTAGGCTTGGCTTGCTGACCACTAGTTTACCTTGAAAAGACAGCACTGGAAAGAGAAAGAGTTGACCCATACAGTGAAAAGAAGCAGAAATTTTCATTTTATATGGAAAAAGTAAGTCACCCTACAGGATAGCTCTAGTTACATCTCACAAGATGAAGCAAGTCATCACATGGGCCACATCAAATGCCCTACGTCCAGGGCAGTGCTGGGGCACTAAATCACTTCATTTTCTTCCTTAAGAATGGATTTACAAGTATAGAAGAGAACTTTTTACTCTCAACTTTTGTTTTCTTGCTCTGCCAGCTGACTTATCTTAGTACATCCACGTCTCCATCCTTCAGAGTAGGTCTCAGTGCTTATACAATATCTCCCTGGTATTAAGCAAAATCAGACACAAAGGCAATAAATAAGGCAAAAATATTAAGGGAGATAGGATCCAGAGAAAATATCCCTCCACACCTGGCATTTTCTCACAGTTTCAAAATTTACATGGAAATCTCTTTTGTAAATCCAAGTCATTTAAAGCATCCAAAGGGACCCAAAGTTAGAGGAATCTGTCTATAAAATGAATATTGCTTATGTGTAAATATTTCCTTCCAATTTACCAGCTTGGTAAATGTGGGTTTTCGTTTTTTGGATTTCTTAAATTGCAAACATAAAGCAGATAGCCATTGTGTGCCTTCTGCAACCTTCATTTTCCTTGATAATAATCCTCATTCTTGCTTTGGATTTTTTTTATGGTATTGCAGAAAAGAGTAAGGAATAGTCTTCACTGTTCATAACCACAACAAAAAAAAGCATAAAAGAAAAGTGAAGGGAAATAACGTAAATGAGTGTGAAAATGAAATAAAGAATACGGGGGAGGGGCTGGCCCGGTGGCGCAGCCGTTTAGTTCCTGCTTCGGCGCCCGGGGTTCGCGGGTTCGGATCCCGGGTGCCCGCCGACACAATGCTTGTCAAGCCATGCCGTGGCGGCGTCCCATATAAAGTAGAGGAAGATGGGCACTGATGTTAGCCCAGGGCCAGTCTTCCTCAGCAAAAAGAGGAGGGTTGGCAACAGATGTTAGCTCAGGGCTGGTCTTCCTCACCAAAAAAAAAAAAAAGAGAGAGAAATTGAAGGAAAAAAAGAAACACCAGGGAAAGGAGCTAGAGAGAAATGGGGAAAATGGAGAATAAATTTGTAAAGAAAACACTGATGTCTCAGAGTTGCAACATTAGAAAGCATGCACTGATCTTCAATTAATACACAGTGAGGTAGTAATTATGCAAATGAATCACTAATGTCAGGCTAATACACACACACACACACACACACACACACACACTCAGTTGAAGAGGGAAGGGATCCAAATAGTCCTCACTCCCATATCCATTCTGGTCAATAATATGTATGATATCAACAGGTGATGCACCAGGGCAACAAAGCCATGGATAGGGTGGACCTGTGTGGGGGAAGTGTGGGGTCAGTGAGCCAGCTTTGTTGGTGGGGGGAGAGGATAAGGGGGGAAAGCAGGATGACTTGATTGAACTGCTTTGCTCAAGGAAATGGAGCTGATCATTTGTTTTCTTTCTTTCTGGACCCACAAAGTTTGTACCCTACAGATTTCTTTGAGAAGGAAAATCGTAGCATGCTTTGGTCTTAAAAAAAAAAGATTTCCCTCTGTTGGGATGGTTAAGAACATGGCCTCTGGACTCAGAGGGACGTGGGTTCAAAGTCCACCTTTTCCACTTGCCTAATCTTGTAGTGCCCACTATGTAGAAAGTTGACACTTCATGGAATCGGAATCTGAGATGCACAGGAAAATGATCCATGATGCCCGGCAGCCTCTCTGCTCCCCATCCCACCCCACCAGGTCTCAGCCCTGCCCACTCCAATTTCACCACAAAAAATTGTTAATAAGGATGAAAACATATGCCTTATCTGTGTCCTTGGCCCTCTGTAAAATTGCAACAACTTCCTGTCTGAAAGTTCCTCCCAAACCTCAAAACGCAGGAAGAAATTTCACCACTGATCTTGCAAAGCAGTGAGCTGGACTAGCCAATCCTCCAGAGCCCCTCCTGCAGCTCAACACAGAGGGTGGACGGAGGAGCAGGGCGGGCATCACTCAGAGGGTAATCACTCTATTTCTGCAAGCCGAGGGGCAAGGCTAGAAGGCAGCGAAGAGTTAACTCAGGGGAGACAGAATTTCACATTACTGAATTATAATAGATATTTTTTAAATCATAGAGACAGGGACTAGTTGTAGATTTATTTGTTTGCTTGATTATTTAGCAGTGCTGGTAGTGAGGGAAG
This sequence comes from Tapirus indicus, assembly GCA_031878705.1. NCBI lineage: Eukaryota > Metazoa > Chordata > Mammalia > Perissodactyla > Tapiridae > Tapirus > Tapirus indicus. Next base: position 36,325,570 of record CM062935.1, read on the forward strand.
AGAAACATTTTCACTGACTCAAGATCATTCCAAAAGGCTTGGCTGCAGAGGAATTACAAAAGGGTTCGTGGACCCTTGTGCACTGTGATAGGAATCTAAAATGCCATAGTTGCTGTGGAAATCAATATGGCAGCTCCTAAAAAGAAATTAGAAATAGAGTTATCGTTATGATCCAGCAATTCCACCTTTGGGTATACACCCAAAGGAACTGAAAGTGTGGTCTTGAAGACATATCTGAACACACATTTTCACAGCATCATTACGCATAATAGCTAACATATGGAAGCAACCCAAGGATCTGTCCAGGGATGAATGGATAAGCAAAATGTGGCATACATACAGTGGAATATTATTCATCCTTAAAAAGGAAGGAAATATTGACATATGCTACAACACGGATGAACCTTCAAGATATTATGCTACATGAAATAAGCTGGTTACAAAAAGACAAACCTTGTGTAATGCTACTTATACGAGGTACCTAGAATGGTCAAATTCATAGAGACGGAAAGTAGAATGGCATGTGCCAGGGGTTTGGGGGAGAGGGTAATGGGAAGTTTTTGATTACTGGGTATAGAGTTTTAGTTTTACAAGACGAAAAGAGTTCTGAAGATGAATTGCAGTGACGTTGCACAACAATATTAACATATTTAATACACTTAAAATGTACTTAATGAACTTAATGACATGTACAAGTAAAAATGGTTAAGATGGGGAGCCGCCTGGTGGCGTAGCAGTTTCGTCCGCGCTTGGCAGCCCGGGGTTCGCCGGTTCGGATCCCGGGCGCCCGCCGACGCACTGCATGTCAGCCACGCTGTGGTGGCGTCCCATATAAAGTGGAGGAAGATGGGCACAGATGTTAGTCCAGGGCCAGTCTTCCTCAGCAAAAAGAGGAGGATTAGCAACAGATGTTAGCTCAGGGCTGGTCTTCCTCACCAAAAAAAAAAAAAATGGTTAAGATGGCAAATTTTACATTATGTGTATTTTACATCAATAAAAATGTATTGTATTTAAAAAAAGAGTTCGTGGAAAGAAGCCTCCTTCATCTTAGGTAGTTTATAACCCATGAGAAGAGTAAAGCACGGAAATAGGGAGAAATTGGCATGGGGTTCCATGAAAAGGCACCAAAAGGAAACTTGTTCCTCAAAACACTAAGCAGCATCTTAATGCTCAAACAATTCTCTGTGGTCACGTGAGAGAGGCCTTAGTAACCCACCGAGGTTGGTTTAATCTTGAAATCATTGTGAACAGAGAAAACGGCTCTGGACAAATATAAGGGCCCCAGTTTCAAGAATCTCCTTAGAAATCTGGGAGAAAGGGGAGCCTGTAATTAGAGTTTGCTGCGCTCCTGCTCTGGAGGTGATGTCATCGCCTGGAGAAAGGGTGCTTGGTGCCAGGAATCTGAGTTCACTGCTCTTCAATAATTCAATAGGGTCTTGCGTGGGAACTCCTCATCTTGGGGATTAGTGAGCAACAAATCTACTTTGTAGATACCCGTGTTTGGCTAACGGGAGAAAGAAAAATCGAAATGACCTTGTAAACAGGAGTCATGTGAAAGAATGTAGCACCGCAGTCCTCCCATTAGAATCATATGGATGGGACCTTAATACTCTGTCAACCCCCTCCTGCCCCACTTCCTGCCATTTTCCAGCTGAGGAAACTAAAGCTCAGCAGAGGGAAGTCACAAAGCCAGCTATTCTGATGCCAGGACTAGTACCTGGTTGCCTGAACCTCATTTCAGTGCTTTTTATTCTGCATCACGCTGTGTCCCATCCCCCATCAATTTCCAAGCTGTGATAGTGTGGACGCTCAGAACCTCACCCACCTAGATGTCACCTGAGTCATTCCCAGGGACCTAGGGACATCTGTTTACATTACATGAGCTTCCAGACCGCACAGACCCTGAGGGGGGAAGAATGTCCTGTTGGAGACTATTTCTGGTGCTTGTGTCATTGTGCAGAGAGACACTGCGGCACAACCAGCAAAACCAGTTCTGGGTGGAAGCACTCTGTAATAGTTCGGCCAGAATCATGCTGCAACTGAGACTGGAAATCTGGAACTAATCCCCAAACCTATTTGAACTAATAGTTTTAACACCTTCCCTAGCCAAACTTTTTCCTATAATTAAATTAAACTAAACAATTAGAGTTCCATGTCCTTTCCTTTCTTCTGTTTATGCTAAAGGAGAAGTAGAAATAAAATGTTGGTCAATAGCAAAAGAAAAAAGTAGGAATGTGCCCTGGGCAAATCTATAAACCTTATCATCAAGTCTTGATGATACATATGTAGTGAGACCACCAAATACTGGACTGTTTGTTTGTTTTTTTTTAATAAATGCACCAAAACTAAATATCCAAATAAAAGCTATCCTTTAACATAGTTATCTTGGGAAGACATACGGTTTTCTCAAACGATGCTGCCATGGTTCAAAGTGTATTTGTAGTGTCCCTTCTATATTCCCTTCTTCAAAGCTGGTCTCGTGCAAAAGAAATCTCATTTTTAACCCTGAATATAACTCAACTTGTTGATATGTATTTATATTTGGACACAAGTGATTTCTGATGTTTTTAAAAAACATCTTCAAAGATCAAGATTTACCACCATTGTGGACATTCAAAAGGATGCCACAGCAACTCTCTTTAACATGCAAACACAAGTCAACCTGTGGCCTTCTGCCAAAGGACTGGCCAAAGGAATCAGGGAGTGCTGGCAGGGTTCCTGGTCCCACTCCTCTCAGCCACACTGTGTCAACCTCCATTGTGTCACTACTTTCCCCAACACCAAAAGCCAATGAAGATGTCAACTGTATATTCAGTTGTCTGAGGGGGCATGGTTGGGGCATGAAAACTCAAATGTTCACCAAAACCAAGCAGGGAAAGTTCCAGAATTGAGAAGGCTAGAGAAAGCACTAAAGAAAACAGCCAGTACCTCACAAGAGCCACTCATGGCCTTGCAAACACTCAGGCTCATGGTTGTCAGAATCTTTAGTTATCTAAAAAAAATCTGGAAACCTAGATTAAAAAAATAATAATCTCCTGATTAAAATTGAAAAACTTGAAATATAAGTACATAAATGCATGATACACACATCCACGTTCTGTGGACCATATGAAGGCTGTAGGTCACAAATTTGTGTCCTCTGGCCACATAAACCAAAATATCATGACATTGAATGGGGCCCTGGCCCTAAAGCCCACAACAGATTTCTGTGTGGATGTTACTAAAAGAGACACAAAGGCAAATGTAACTGTTCCTGAGAAGAAGTCCACAATCCGAAAATCACAAACAATTCCACTGTGAGAGGTACGCCTTCTACTTCTTGCTTTGCTAAAAACCTTTTTCTCAACCACGTGATTTTGCTTTTTGCAGGCTGCTTATTGCAAAATCAATAATATTTTCAAGAAATACCTTAGGCTCTGTGGTTTGAAAAAAACTCTTCTCAGCCTCCCTAATGAAATGGGTTTAACTTCTACGGTTTTTCTTTAAAAGCCCTTCTAACAGTTTGGGGAAAATTATTTGGAACTATTTTTTATTACTTATTGATTAACCCAGACTGCATACAATGCACCAACCAAGTAACAGTCACTAAAATATATATGTTAAAGAAACAAATTTTGCTGCAACAAGCAAACACTGCCATTTGTGAAAGCATATGGGAGCTTAAATTTGTCAGTCTGGAACAAGACACACGCACAAACACACATATTTAAACAAGAAAAGTGAGCTCCTACCTATGGGAAATGAGTGGTATCTCTGAACTGGACAGAAAGAAAGGTCAACTCAGCCCTAAATTAACTACCTCACTGGTTTAACACAGAGCCTCCTCCGTCATTCAAGGTGTCCCTTCCGGTTTAGGCATTTCCTTTGAAAGGTCCTTATTGACACGTAACAGTTAACACATTCAGCCAGTAGCACTCCTTATCACAGATTGCACGACAATGAAAATCAGGGCTGGATTACAGCTCACACTGACAGCTTGCTGCCGCTCAAGGCACTTCCAGGACGGGATCCCACTGTCTTCCCAACAACAGTGCCTCGGTGCCTCTCGCTCCTCACACTGCTGTGTGGTTATTGGCTCCTCCGCCTCCCTCCCTGAAAGCACTGGAGCTTCACACATCACATCCCCCGCACGTGCTGGGTGCAGTAGCAACAACTGGAAAAGTTTGTTTTGTTTTGTTTTGAGTGAGGGAACTGAGGCCCAGAGAGGTCAGCTGACTTGCAAAGGATTCCAGCCCCGGCCCCTTTGTGCCATTACACAGACTGCCTTTTCATTATCTAGCCCAGCACTCTAGCCTCTGAGAGAAGGGGGTATAAAGAGAAAGCATGAGGCTTGGGCTGGGAACTTTAAATGGAGGCCAGGTGGACCCCAGAAGACAAACTTCCCCTACAGTTCTGTGTGGGATCTGACCACCCACCACATTGCAAGGCCTCTTTCCTTTCCTCGGATGCACTGAGCCACTGGAACATTCTCCAGGCTGCTCTGGCACTCTGTTTCTGCTTGCCCATTTAGGTCACCTTTCTTGGGCCTAAAGCCAATTTCATTTACATTGTTTTATACATGAGTGAAGTGAGACACTGAGCAATTCATCTTCTTCTGTAAGTCATGCCCACAAACCCCCATCCAGTTTCCTTTCTCACCCAGCCTTCCCCCTGCTCGCAGACAATAAAGCATTGAAGGGAGTTGTTTACATTGACCTTTTCATTAGTTTGAAGACAAAGTCTTCTAACACCCTCTAGATGGTACATAACTGAAGTAGGAAACAAGCTTAGGTTTCATCTGGAACCTTCCCATTAGTGCAAAATAAGGATCAGGAATCAGAAGCTACAGAACACAGAAAGAAGAGTGGGCTTAGCAGAAAAGTATGGAGTTTTCATAAATTCAAAGAGATTCATGGCTGGAAAGCAAATCGGAGTTTGAGCGAGTCTTACTTTTTCACCCAAACCAGTGCAATGGTGGGTGTCCACCCTGGGGACACACCTTGCTGGAGATTTCACCATCGCCCTTCTGAACCGTGCTGGCACCATAACAGTCAACATGAAAGCAACAGCTCAAGGTCACTGTGGCTATACTTCAGGGAGTGAAGTTCGGAGATCTGCGGCCCTGCTTCCCGGCCCTCCCTCCACCAGATTAGGCCTGGAAGGAGTCAGGGCTCAGGAGGCAGGCCCAGTCGCTTATCTCTGAAGACGATAGCTCTGAACAGCCCCCTGCGTCTGAAGAAGGCAGCAGTTAGAGAGGGGTCTGGAGGAAGCTGCAGTGCAGGGAGAGAAGGTTTTCTGGCCTAGTCTTGGCAGCCCCAAGTGCTAGAATGGAGCTCGGGGGCCTGGAGGATTTGGGAGGGACATGCGGCTGCTCGGCCCGTCCTGCGGGAGGCCACAGAGGAACAGGTACCCTCCCTTCTCGCCTTTATTCCCCAAAAGGCAATTTCGCTGCACATAATCGAATGTGTGTGACTTCTAGAGAAACATAATAGGTTCATTTCCTTTTTTTCTGGCTCGAGTTAACAGATCTTTCCCTCCCTATAGAGGCTTGGATAAAAGAATCATCTGCAGAGAAAGGACACGTTGTTTAAAAGGCATGAACAATGAGGCAGTGCTACCCTTTCACTCACCTTGGCCTCTTCGTTCACGTCCCAGGTGAAGGAAACAGCATTATACGCAATCTCTTCAATGTTTCCAATTGTGTTAAAGCTCTCCTTGTAATCGGCTGTAACATTAAAAAATAAAAAGATTTTAAAAGAGTGAGAGTTACTTGGTGACATGTATTGAGCTATCATTTTCCAATGGGGAAACTGAAACTTGGCCTCTTCTTTGGCTGTGTCTGTGGCACAGATTAAGGATTCCTGCTTGCTGACCTTCTTTTACTAATATCGACTCCATAAGAATGTAAGCATGTTCCCCAGTTAAAAGAGTAAATCTATGAAGCAATGTTCCTAGCTGATTTGTTCATTAGCTTCCTTCTTTGACTAGGTTTATAAAATTATTAACTTCTTTTCCTCCTAAGTCCCTTGTCACCTACCCACTCCCTCTCCTGCTCGTTTTCCTGCCACTTAATTTTGCCGGAAGTGCCAGAATATTCCATAGGGACTATTTTGTAGAACAGAATACTCTGTTTATCAGCCAGGCAGTGTCATCAGTACTTCAGGGAAGAAATTCCAGGAGGAGTGTGCAGGAAAACTTTTTTTAAACTTCTTTTTGGATTTAGTGGCAGAGAGTTGAAGTTACTCAGCTCATTATCACTGCCTGTCCAATCAAGGCCACTCTTATTTCTTTATTCTATAATATTTATTCTGTTTTATCTCCATTATCGTCCCCCCCAAACACAATAGCTACCAATGTGTGTGCTGTGTATTCCTATGAAATAGTTGGGTTGATCTGCCTGTGAATATAGCTTTCATTTTCACAAACTGTGTTGCACCATGGCTAGGATTGGCAGATTCAACAAATATTTGGGACATATTTATCCTAAAAAAGTATTTGTTGTTTATCAGAAATTCAAATTTAATTGGGCACCCTGTATTTTACTCAGGGGCAACACTAGCTATGGACCTTTTCAGATCTAACCACATTGTTGGTTGCATGCCTATTTCTAACTGCAGCTACACAGAATTCCATGGTGACCATCGACCACAATTGACTTATCCTGCCTCCCCAGAGATGGACCCTTTGGTGGTCTCTAGCTCTCAGGTACCACAAACAACACTGTGATCCAAATCCTTATTACTCACCGTCTCTACTGTCACTGCCTTAGTAGATCTTCAGGTCTGGACATGATATTCCTAATGTGAATCTTCACTACAGTACTTCCCCCTTAATCCATGGTATCGCTTTCCACGGTTTCAGTAACCCATGGTCAACAGAGGTCCAAAAATCATGCTACGTGACAATGCCTATGTTATTGACTTCACTTCATCTCATGACACAGGTATTGTATCATCTCACATCATCACAAGAAGAGGGGTAAGTGCAGTACAGTAAGATATTTTGAGAGAGAAAGAAAGACCACATTCACATAACTTTTATTATAGTATATTGTTACAATTGTCCTGTTTTATTATTAGTTACTGTTGTTAATCTCTTACTGTGCCTAATTTATAAATTAAACTTTATCATAGGCATGTATATATAGGAAAAAACATAGTACATCTAGGGTTTGGTACTCTCTGTGGTTTCATGCATCCACTGGGGGGTCTTGGAACGCATCCTCCACAGATAAGGGGGGGGGGCTACTGTACTTCCTGAGGTTTTCAGCTGATGCTTGCCACCTGGAATTTTTTTTCCCTACTCTTGGTCTCCTTAGATATGATATCCTACCTTAATTCTGTTCCTTGTGTACTCAATAAACATTGGTCATGTCCTGCTCAGCTAGCATCATGGTAAATTCCATCTGCTTTTCTTTGAGGCCTGGTTCATTCACAAATTGATCACCTAATCACATATTCTTCCTAAGCTTCCACAGTTATTTTTCTTAAATGAAACTCTGATCATGTGCTTTTCATAACTTTTCATAAGGCTGAGGCTTACACCATGACCTATCACATCCTTCACAGTTAGGCCCACCATATCTCTGTGCCATCACACTCTTGCCCCACAATGGGGGTCAGAAGAAGGTTCAAGTCTAACGATACTGGAGGTCTTTTTGTTTATAAAATTTTTTTGAATATTCTTCTTTCTGAGTTAGGAGAGGAGTTAGGTATTATGACTGACTTCCAGGATGTATAAAGTGTTCATTGTCTACAAAAGCTGACATGTTTCTGGCCAAATGGTGGTTTCCTCAACCTGTTCTGTTAAGTTGCTGTATCATGCCAGGCCGGTGGCTTCTCAAGGCCTTAACAAGTTTTCTATATTAATGCTGTAAAATTTTGAAGACTGCTTTCCTAAAGTTCACATATCTGATAATTTTTAGCCATTTCCTCCTCTTCTATCACAAAATCTAGGTTCATGTGATCCTTTACCAAGATTTTAATTACTTTCTCTTATAAAACAATTCATTTTCTTTGTGTGAATTAGGTTGAGAAAAGTAGTACTCCTATCTGCTTTTTCTATCCATAATACAAAATAATAATAAAAATAATAATAAAACAAAGTCCATAATAATAATAGGTTCATAATAATCCATAATAAAACAGTCAGTTTGATTTTGTTTTTTTTAAAAAAAACTCCTAATTCCTGGGACCTGGGTTGATGGTTAATCACAGAAAAACCTACTTAGATGTGCTCTCCAAAATGACCCTCCAGACTCACTCTCTAGAATAGGTCATGTCAGTCTCAGCTCCAACCAGAATTACATTTCCTCTCTCTCTCACCAAATTTCTACTTTTTGGCCAATCCAATGGGTATAAATTAGTATCCTAATGACATTATATTTGCATTTCTTCTACCACTTGTGAGGTCAAGTATCTCCACATCCAGGCTAGCCAACCAGGAATCTCCTTATATAAACTGCCTATTCAGGCCCTTTGTCCATGATTCTATTGGTTTCTCCAGGGAAACTTTAAAGCAATACTGTATATCTTTACATTTTAAATAAAGCACACACACTTTAATATAAAAGCTTGCATGTTCACCATAGGAAAGTCAGAGACCATGAACCAATAAGAAAAATGTTTAAAAGCAATCACAATCTACTCACCCAGAAACAACCACTAAAAGCCCATCTGTGTACCCTTCATTTTTCCTACCTCAGTCTCTCCTTTTCTCCAAAATACATACATATTTTTACATAATATTGTAACAATCATTTTTCAATTTGCTTTTTTTCCCCCTTAAGACATCTTCAGCATCTTTCCATGTCAATAAATAAACTTGTGGAAAATATTTTTCATGGCCAAATACTATTATATTGGGTTAAAATAAAATGCCATAATTTATTTTGCTCTTGTTCGTCACTTAAATGATGCCCAATACTTTGCTACCTTAAATCGCACTTCATTTAATAATCTTGATGGCTAAATATTCACATATACTTCATTATTTCATTAAGATATATTCTCAGGATTGAAATTAATAGGTCAAAGGGACATATATTTTTAAGGCTTTTGATTCATTTTGCCAAATTGCTCCTGGAAAGGTTGAAACAACTTACTTTCACAATAACAGTGTGTGAGTTCCTATTTCCTCAAACTGTCTCTTTCCAAATTGATAGGCCAAACATGCTAATTTGTTATTTTAATTTGCAATTCCTTGATTGCTAAAGAGGTAGAACAGTCTTTCATTTGCTTTCTGGCTCTTTGTGTTTTTTTTACACTCTTTCTCTTTGTTTTTAAAATTTATTCATTTATCACAACAGTTTCCTGTTCTGTTCATTGCTCATTTTTTCTCTTAGAGTATTCAAATTTTCTTACTGATTTTAAAGTAAATATTTAAAGCTAAGAGATAAAATAGAAAGCAAAGGAAAACTATTTTATATCCTGCAAATTTGGAATAAGGCTTTATGACTATATTTGAAATTATTTTTTAAAAAACATATGCTTTCAGCAAGCCAGCTAATCTCTGAAAATTTTGAAGAGAAAAGCAGACCACTGAATTTAAAGAAACTGAGTTCTCTGATTATTCATAGCTATTTGTTTTAAAAGACAGTCTTGCAATTTTGTTTTGAAGTTTTTAACAAGTATTTTTTTCAAAAAGCTTTTAGGTCAATCATAAATTTAAAAAGCAAATGTCACATCTAGAAATAAAGACAAACCAAAGAGGTTGGTTAAACATTTATCCTAGATCTCATGAGTTACTTGCATTAGAGGGTTTTATTTTTCCCTTGCTCCTCCACCTGAAAAATTTCTCCCCTAAAAAATATATTAGCTTGGAAAAGGAAAGTATTTTAAAAACAAATGCAATGCAAATACAAATAAAATGCTTTCTGGGTCCCTTAGTCTTGCACAGGGTCTCGGTCAGTTTCTCTCTATCATAGTCACTTAATCAACCAATGTATTGAAGAAATATTTACTGTGCGTCTGCTGTGTACCCGGCAGTGTCCTCACACGAGATTTCTCCACCCTTTGCCTGCAGTCTCTAAGCCATTCGCCCACAGGTGGTAAAATAGCTCTGCTATCACTTGGTGACTGTCACAGTTTTCTGAAAGACTAAACAGCTCACGCACATTGATGTCGCTTTGTCTACAGGCTTTTTTGTCCAATGAATAAAATGCTTATAGATGTATTTCTGAAAACTGTATTCATGTCCTTTGATAAGCATTGTTTGCTTAAGGATTTATGACCCATGGTGTAGAAACAGAAACTCAGCAACCTGTTGTTAAGCCTTCCTTAACTTATTTCCTCAAGAAGGTTTCTCAAACCTACATTTTGTAAATGTCGATAGTTGCAACCAGTAAAAAGTATTGTAATGAGTTGCTGTAATGAGCTCGGTTTCTTAGAGCTGCCATAACAAACTACCACAAACTGATGGCTTAAAACAACAGAAATTTATTCTTTCACAGATCTGGAGGCCAAGAGTTCCGAATCAAGGTGTCGGCAGAGTTGGATCCTTCTGGAGGCCCTGAGAGAGAATCTGTTCCATGCCTCTCTCCTGGCTTCTGGTGGCTGCTGGTAATCCGTGGTGCCCCTTGGCTTGTAGATGCATCACTCCGATCTCTGCCTCTGTCTTCACCTGGTGTTCTGCTCTGTGTCTCTGTGTCTGTTTCTCCCTTCTCTTCTAAGGACTTGTCATTGGATTTAGGCCCCACCCTAATCCAGGATGATCTCATCTTGAGATCCTTAATTTAATTACATAAGCAAAGGCCTTTTCTCCAAATAAGGTCATATTTACAGGTCTGGGAGTTAGGATGTGGACATATAATTTTTGAGGGTCACCATTCAACCCCCTCCATCTGGGATTCCCCTCTGTGATTGAAGTCATGTGATTTGAGTGAATGGCTTGTTCTTGCATGATAGCCACCAGAGCTGAAAAGTAATCACCTCACTTTAAAAGAATTATAAAGCACGTAATCATGAACATATTACATTTTGTATGGACTTTTTTTCCTTAAAAAAATGAGGCAACATAATTTTACCTTGCAAATTTCGTACACTGGTTTATAAATATCTATAGAATACTAACATCTACTTGGTGAAGATGGGGATATAAATAGAAAAATGGCTTGGATGTTTCCAAAAACCAACATGATGGAACAAAATTATTATTGGCTGAAATGGATTTCTAAAAAAATGTATGCCAATTGAATCTGAGTTAGAAAGGTAGTTCTTATTAATCTTAGTACTTTACACACAAAGGAACAATCTTAAAGTACAACTAGCTTGAAGTATCAAAAAGAATGAAACTATGGGAAGAAGAAATGGGAATTTATCTAATGAAATAAGAATGAAGTTGATGTCATTGTTAATGTCAGGTAGCTAGTGAAAGAGCCAAACTTTCCAGGGTCCTCTCGAAGGCTGTGTGTGTCCTTGGAATATCGGAGTAAGGAGCATGGAAATGTAAAGCCATGTGCATTCTCTAGGGCCAGTTAGGATGCCCCCAAAGACACAGATTGAGTGTTTCTGGATTCCCATAGCTTATAGGCTGTGTGGATGTTCTCCAACAGTGCTTCTCAAATGTTGGGGTACGTCAGAAGCACCTGGAGGGCTCTGGTAAAATGCAGATGTCTGGACCCACTCCCAGAGATTCTGATTCAGTAGGTTGGGGATGTGGGAAAGAATTTGTCTTTCTAACAAGCTCCCGGGCAGGGCTGATGCTGCTGGTCTGGGACCACACTTTGGGTAGCAATTGTTATATGACAAGTTGAAATGACTGAATCTTTTGGGTGCATTTGATTCACTCCACATATAGTCTTAGAGAACACTACGTCTGTCACCGAGGTCCTACATCAACTATCAATGAAGTGCATGTGACAGATTGTTCTTCTGCCCAAAGGATTTCCTCTCTTGGGTGGACATAAATACCACATATAGGAGGACCAGGCAGTTACCCACATGGTGAGACATGAGTACCATCTGCTCCAAGACATCTGCTTGTTCTCATGCCTGGAATCCCAACCTAAACCACTCATTCCTTTGGGTAAGGGAATTGTCACCTCCTGACATTAAAATGCAAATGCTCTTGGGACAATAACTGCCACAAATGGAGAACTTACTGAGTGCCAAGGCTTTTACCAGCATTCCCTCATCTAATCCTCACAACCAGTCTGTGAGGCAGGTATTAGCATCCTCCTTCTAAGGAGAAGTCAAGCTGCTTGTAGAAAATCACATGGCTGGTAACAGGCCAACCTGTGATTTGAATCTGGATCTGTTTGATGCCACAGGCCATCTTTTTAACCACGGTCTATATCTTGCAAATTTATCTTGCAAATTAAACAATAAATTGCCACCAGATATTAACATCTTGTAGAGAAAAATCACAACATGTGATTACATGTGATTACAATGGCAACTAGCTGGTAGAGAAGCACTGTGGGAATGTAAGTTCAATGAGGTAGAGAGACTGGACATTTCTGGACCAACCTTGACAAAAGAGGGCAAGGTTGGGGGTGCCATAGTGGAGAAGAAGCAAAGAAAACATCTCCATATCCTGCAGCCACGATGAAGATTGAAACAAAAGTTCAAAAGTTAACCCTTCTGAGAAAACAAGAGGTGCAGGGGGAAAAGATGTTAAACTCTACAGCGTTTCAGCAAAGGACTGCTAAGCATGCATGAATGTGCAATACTTTCTATATGTTTCTAGCAGGTCACATTCTATGCAGAAATTATGGGATTTGATTCTATTTTAATTGTGTGGGAAGCATAATGGTGAATCCTTTTGTTATCTTTTTATCTTTTTTATTTTTTGCATATAGCCAGTAACTCACTGAAGGTCTGTTAATAGATTTTTAAATTCAGATGTTTGTAGATTGAGTTTTTTTCATACTGATTGTATGTGTGAGTGGGATTCTGGAATGCCGTCAAAGGAACTGTTAATTCCTTCACCTTAATTAAGCTTCACATGCTTGGTAAATTGTAACGACACCTTCCAATTATTTTTTTGGATATATTGTTGCAGATTGAAAAGAGTGGTATAATTAATATAAAAGTTGCTTCTCTTCTGAAAGGTGTGGATTCTGTCTGGACTAGTGAAATAATGGACTTGGAATGCTGAAAATGGCTCAGAGCACTACTGCCAATTCAGTGTGCCACGGCCTAAGAAGATGCTTCTTTTAAAAAGCCGAGAACTTGGGGTAGTTTATATATTTGGGGTCAGGATGCTACAAGGAGTCCACTTTAGGGCGGTACCCAAAGCTGGCGGGGAAAGGATACTGGCGGTAGAGACACAAAGACGTGAATTTAATTTCTGTCTTCCTCTCACCAAACCCTGAGACCTTCAGGGAGTTACTGAACTTCTCTGACCTTGTATTTCCTCATCTACAAACGAGAGACAGTATCTCAGAGAACAGACTCTGCTGATCCTAGAGTGGGTGACAGGAACAACGCTGGTCCCCACTTTCCCGCATCCCACCTGTTTTCCAACACCTGCTTCTCTGCAACGGCCAAACAGGATCAGCTCAAACTCAGGAAACAGTCAAGGGTCATTCTAGGGGTATTCACTCTGACCAGAAATAGGTAGAATAAAGAGACCCTAGTCCAAGTAGGTTCTGAGATTTTTTTCTGTTTTTCAAAATCAAAGAAGCAGCTTCTTAAAACCTGAATGACTCACAAGAACTCTAAGGAGTTCATTATTTCCTTTACAACGCTCTCACCAAATCCGAGGTAACCTGGGTTTCCTTAAGTGTGTTGACATTTGAGTTGATTTTTAGAGGCACTAAATGTATTTCCATCCTTTGGTCTTGGCCCCTGAGCAAATAATAGGAATGGCCACCAGTTTTTGAGAGCCAAGTGTGTGCTAAATATACATACTTCACAAACATTACCTCAGACAATTCTGATCAGTAGCTTTTTTATTATTCCTACTTTGTAGAAAGGGTACCAGGAAAATGTGTTAAGTACTTCTCCTCCCTGGCAGTCACGTAGTTTGTAAAGGGCCCAGCTGAGACTGCAACCTAAAAAGTCCTGTCTACATACACAGGGAGAGCCCTCTGATTTCTGTGATCTACGGCCTTTCAAACGAGCACCTTCCCATACATAATCCAGAACAATGACGGCTGAAATTATGAGGACGTAATTCGTGACTCATAGAATGTGACTCTTCAATATTATTACAGCTGGAATTATTAATAATATTATTACTATTTACTCTCCATGGTTTATTTTAATACCCTCACAGATATCATTCAAGATGGAATCTTTCTTGGAATTTTCTCTTTAGGCTAAACTTAATATTTTATTTGTGTTGACTCACCTTTCTGTTTCTAGAGAAGGAATTTTATAGGCCAATATTACAGCTTTCAATTGCATTGGCCATAAATTTAGAGGAAGAAAAGCATTTTACGTTGTAACCCATTACTGTGCTCCATGTATGTTAGTATTTTTTAATCTATTTGATTTCATTTTTCAAGAATGCTGGTCCTGACCCATAAACTTGATTTCATACTGACAGTACATCACATCCTATGTGTAGACACATAAACACACATGCACATGTGCCCATACGTGCACCATGGCTTCTAGCTCTGAACTTAAATCAACTTGCCTGGGCTTAGAATTAAACTCTTCTCCTGAGTCTGTTACTCAGTGAGATTTAACTTCAGTCTAACTATTTTGTCTCTTCAAACTACTGTCTCTTAAAAATAGTGCCTGGCACTTTCTGACAGTTTGCTAAATGAATGAAGACATGCATGGTGCTTTAGTAAACAATAATTTTTATACACTGCATGAACTACTCATGTTTTATTCCAGTTTTCCATTCTTCCTTTCATTACTTAATACTATACTAACACGCTTAGTGGGAGGCATGGGACAAGAAGTTATAGGCACACAGGCTTAGAAGTTACTGCCCAACATGGCTAATCAGCAGAAATCATCTCAGACCTACAAACAGGCCTCCCTCTCTCTAACAGTACAGTCCCCAACCTCTTCCCACCCAGATGATATTTCCAGAAACTGTAAAACTTTCCAGTTAAGCCAACACTAATTTATAAAAGGAAATTGAACTCTTTATCAAATGATGCTGCTTTATTACGAGTAAGAGTCTTGAGAATTGCCATTGTATGATAAGACACTCCACAGTCTCTCTCAAAGGCCCATTCTAGTGTCAAGCAGCCCTCAGTGTCAGAAATCATTTTCAAACATGCATAATTACACCTTTGAGTTGCAGACTGAATAGATTCAAAACAAAAGAAATGACTTTTTCGGTAATTGGTGGTACAGGACACAGACACATTACAAGAACTGTAATTCCTCAGATGGATTATCTTTTGTTGAATTTGAGCCACAAACCCAATCCCTTCAGAGGCTCGCGTTCCATTAAGATTAACCTCCATTTTCAGTCTCCCCAGTTGCCCCTGGCTGCCCAGTCACACATACCCAACTGGTTAACAGACATAGGACAGACATAGGAAGGTAAGTCTGCTACGTGTGTGATGGGTGGGGGTTGGGGGAGGGAGACCCCATTAGCTACTCTAGTTTGTTATATGAATGACTTCTGCATTAACCGCTATTTGAATTCCTCATGCCGCTATTCCTGTTTACTTATTTTCCATCAATTATTAGAGATTTAGATATTATTTCAAAATTAAAATTCTAGGGGGAGGGGGGAAAAATTTCTAATTATCTTAAATATACTTCTTCCAGAAGATAAATTTGTCCTTCAAAGGAGGGAAGGTGTTGCTGCTGTAACTGTTTTCCTTTGTAATGCTTGACCACAGCATCTGGGGACCGTAGGTGTGGATTCAAACGAATCATCAGCCGCCTTAGAAAAACAGCAGAACCTCTGTAAGCTGGTTTCCCTGTTTGTGAAACGGAGACAACACCAGTACCTACCTCACAGGATCGCTGAACAATGACGAGACGCTCATTTATTTAGCACTCAGTTCAATACTTGTCTTTTCAACAGCAGAAAAACTAGTGGCGGCTCCACGTTCCTGGAGCAGGTTCAAAGAGTTTTCTTCAGATTAGCTTCACCTTATTTTGGCTTCTACAGCCTCAAAGAGCTTAATTCAATTTTGGAAAAACTTTCTCTTGGCAAGTTTCAGGTTTTGTAAACAAAGAAGGAAAACTTTAGATTTGCCTAATTTCACACTCGGGGGTATTGCGAAGACATAAATTTGTTTCTGTTGAAAGGTGTGGTGAAAGAGAGGCTTCTAGTAAATGCTGGAGGGTGGCTGAAAAGACCGGCTCTGTAGTTTTGTTCAGTAAATAGATGAGTCTCATGAAATTATCAGGTTGTATCTCCAAGTATTTTTTGTAATTTTTAAGCCAACCAAATAATATTAAAAAAGTAAGACCATCAGGATCTAAGGTTTCATTAAATGCATCTCTGAAGAAAGAAAATAATTACGCCCTAAGCTAAATATATGAAATCAAATAGAAGCACAGATTATGTGTTTGAGATGAAAGCATGGTCTTATACAGCTAAAGATATAGAAGGGTTCCACCAAGTAGGGGAAAAACAGTGTGGTGGCCAGTAAACGGGAAAAAAAAGATGGAAGACAGGAAATAATGCATTTTATAGTATTAAATATGGCAGGTCTATTAAGTGGTTCTAGTTATCTGTGTGTGTTTGTGTGTGTTAAATTTGAAAGCTCATAATCTAAACCAGCAACTCTTTATGGTACAGCTTTACCCTCTCATTAAAACAGATTCCCAGAGGGGTCTTCAAGTGCCCATTCCATGCTTTAATCCTCTCTGTAACATTCCTTCTGGTTAACCACTCAGGGCTTTAAAATTGCCAGCAATAGAGAAATACTTGACCAGAAGAGGTTTATTAAATAATAATGTCCTAGATAAAGACACTTAGATAAACACACTTCCTAGTAGCAGTGAAGAAAAATGGTAAAGGGCTCCAATCATTGTAATTTTTAGTTTCCAAATCTAGGTCCTATTGTTGTTTTGGAAAGTTTGCTTTTAAACAATTTCCTATTTGTTTGCTTCAGGGAAACAGTAATAATTTCTAATTAAAAAGGAGAAATTTTCCTTGGTTTATTAGTGTATGTATTACATTTCCATGCTAGCAATTAAGTCTTAGTGTTAAACAAGTTTCATCAAAAGGCCTATAGTATAATAAAATAATATTTAAAATATAAGAAATTAAGGTACCAAATGCACATTTAGCCCCCTGGCACCTTGAAAAATACTACCAAAAATGATTTTTTCGGCATGGAAGAGGAGAGAGGGCGACTCCAGCCTGACTTCCCAGCTAACTAGACACGTACCTGCTTACCATAACTGTTACCTATACACACAAAACCTCATGGCAGTTGTCTATCACCTAGTCAACACTGGTTGAGCATCTATTCTATGCCAGGCTCGGTGCCAGGTGCTAGGTGTGCAAAGGTTAAAAAAAAATTCTCTCTCCACTCAAATATTTCAGCAGCCAGTGGGACGGACAGAATGTACACTGACGAACCAGGTGGAACATGGTAAAGTGCTATTGTCTAGATACAAACAAAAGCCATGGAGGGAGCAGCTGACTCTGCCTGGAAAGACTAGGAAGATCTCACCCAAGTGGGGACAGGGGAACAAGGTCTTAAGGGGTGAGATGTCTGCCAGGTGAAGGAGGGAGGGAGGACCACTCTAGGCAAGGAGAGCCTCAGAGAAGGAACAAAGGAGAAACTGAAGTCACTAGGAAACCAGTGAGGTGTGAAAATGAACCTATAGATTCAGCACTAAGGAATTTTAATAAAAGATAGGTTATGCTGGATTGAGACGTGAGTGATAGTTGAGGATGTGGAGTAGGAAGTGGACTTCTCTTTTAAGAAGGCAAGAGGAAGAGCCATCAATAGCTTGAAAGAAGTCTGCAAGGATCAGGGATGTATGTATGGGCGGTTTGTGAACTCTGGTCCTGGACCAGGGTCCTGGACCCTTCCCTGGGGGGAGCAAGGAGGGGACCCCTGGGTCACCTCAGGCACACACATCAAAAAGGGAGCAATTCTCCCCAGAACTATTTTCCCCAACAAAACGAGCTTCTAGGACTCACGGAGACATGCATGCAACAAAGGAACACCCACAGTGGCTCAACTATTACTGAAAATTAATATGTTCTGCCTGAACTAAGATTAAACTTTAAAGAATACTTGCATTTTATAATGTTTTAAAATATATAACCTTAATAGCCTGCCATACTTTTATCACGGAAATGTTTTCTAACCAAAGTAGAAGATGAAAAGGAAGTCTCAGTAACTGTGGTTCCAGCACGTCTCTCTAGAACAGAGGGTGCTTACACTGCACTCCACTGTGATAACAGCTAGAGCTGACGAAGCCAAAGGAAGACCCTGCACGTTGGGTAGCGCCTGGCCCACACCCCAGCCTCTTCCCTCCTGAGGAGGAAGCAGGGATCAAGGTCACTCCTCTAACTTAGCTCTGACTTACTGCCCTGACTCTCACCAGCTCTGGGCTTTTTTTTTTTTTTTTTTTAAGTTGGTGGCTCTCAATAGGTTTTGTTTTGTTTTAAAGAAATTTACTTTTCATATCTATTCAGAAGTGTGGGAAACAGTCTAGGAAAAGATCAAAAATGGAAATTCCATTTACTTGAGTTATTTTTAAAAGGGGGAAGACCCATACTTTCCTGATAGCAGGGAAAGAGCAGGTTTGTATAATTCTGGGGGAGGAGAGCCCTCCAGAGAACAAAACTAAACGGTAGGATGGGATATCGGTGAAGAGAGAGGTGAGTTACAGGGCACTCTGGTCTCCCAGGCCTGTTGAGGACTTGAATTCATGCTGACCACCTGGCAACCTGACCTTCTGAAAGGCAGCAGCTGCCTCCCCAGTCTCCCACCCCAATCTCCATCCTCCCACTTATCTGCACAGTTCTGAGTAACCCGGCCCAGGTTTGGCTATAAAAACTGCAAGAAAGCATATTTATAGGGCACACCCAAAGCCAGCCTCCTCTGGAAAACCCAAAGAAAAAAAAAAGTGTTACTTAATTTTAATCACAATTTCTATTTAAAAGTGGACTATACCCCCAGACTGAGGAGCGCTCCTAGGCATGGACAGAACAGCCAAGCTGAATAATTCACAGACGTCAGTGAAATTCTGTTTCAGAGTCTTCTGAAAGGCTTGTCTCTGAACTCTCAAAAAAAACTATTTAGAACTAAACTTGAAGCAATGTTTTGATTTAGTTGGAACTTATGTTTTCATGGAAAGCTTTACCTTAATATTAAACTGCTATCAACAGCACAATTTAAAAATTGACTCTAAAGAAATAGATTTGTATTAGGGCACAGATGAAAATCCTTTAATCACATGCTAGTAACCAAAGATGTACTATAATTGCCTGCTAATTACCATGGGAAACTACAGGATTAATAATAACAATATAACAAATACATCCTGATACAGGGAAAGATTACTATGAATCAAAATTAAAGACAGAGACTGAATAAGAGCAAACGGTTGGTTTGTTGGTTTCATAATTAACTACAAAATTATATCAACAATGGTTACATTGGATGTGACTAAAAAGTAATAAAGCTTATTTTGACGTGCTGTGGAATCAGTCTCATTACATCACAATCCATACCACCCACTCTGAAAATGCAAAAATTGTGATGTTCATTATTTTGGAACATCTGCTTGGTAAAGAGGTAAAGTAACTCAACTCTGTTCAGCAGAGAGAAATTGTATGTGAATGTACTTCAGTTTGTCTGTTGTAGCTTCTGGCTTTCCTTCTATAAACTTAAGATTCCTTGTTGAACCTCGTCTAACTTTTCTTCCCTGCTTAAAAGGGAACAGATAGAAAAATGTGCCTTCCCCAGAAAGTGGTTTTGGAATTATCTACTGTTTGAGTAGACTTGATATGTAGTCTAGTTCATTCTGTGATTTGTGATTCCTTTCAAACATTTTTAAAATGGCTCACACTGCGAAACTGGATAACTCCACTGTGCACAGAAGTCCTGGGGAACTCCCCCTGCTCCATGTGTAGACGGTGCCTCAAAATCATCACGCTCCTTCCTGGCTGAACTCAGCACCTGGCCAAGCTCCACTCCCCTGGCACCAGCTGCTCCTCCTGACTCCCCTACCTCGGGGCAGGGCACCCACCTGGTTACAAAACCACGAGTTTCTTCTGTGACCCTTTTCTTCCCCTTTATTCCCACAGCCAGTCAGTCAGGGAGGCTCTATCAGTTCTAGAATTTGTCTCTCACTCCTGGGTTACCTTCGCATCTCCCCTTTACAATTCACTCCTTCAGGTACTGGTCTTTCACTCGCTATAACTGGTCTCCTCATTACAGTCTCTCCCTCGCTTCATCCCCTCCCCCACGCTGGCCCAGAATTACCTCTCTGAAATACAGATATCATCCTATTGCAGTCCTGCTAAAAACCCTCAATGGTTAATCCAAAGCCTTTGAAATCAAGTACTGCAACTCATTAAAGAGCAATGCCACTTCATCACAATATTCTATTTGCCTGTTATTTCTGTACATTCCCCTGTCTGTCCTTATCAGAGTTCTGGGAGGACTGATGCGCGACTGGAACACGCCCACTTGGATGAACGACAGTATGTAGGTACAACTTTTATTATCCCTCTTACCTATTCCCCGATCTCTAAAATCTACTCCGCTCAACAATAGGAAAACATGGATTAGCTAAAAACAAGGTATGCATGTTATACCTCAATATAAAAAAAGTGTAAACACACACACACATTTGAATATCTCCCCAAGAAAACTGCAAAACAAGACTTTATGGAGCCAAGACAGTGTTACAGCAGCAGAGGGCAAGAAATTCTGAGCTTCATTACCTCCAGCATCTGGTGCGGTGATGGTCCTCTGCAAAGACCCTGAGAGAGCATTTCCCCAACATTCACCTGCGGCTCTAACGTTTGCCACCAGGACATAGGTGGCAAGAGTCAACGGCCCCCTAACGCCTGGAACCCTCTGGCCAGTGGACCCTTAGATACCCTGCTGGGCTGGATCGGCCTCCACCAGACCCAGAGCTTCAGCCCATGTGGCGTGGAAACAGCTTTACCCAGGGCTCCTTTGAGAGCTGAGACCAGCAAATTCCATCTATGCTTCACGTCCCTGTTGCCCTAAGATTCCCCTTAAAAAAAACCAACATTTCCTCAACGACCCAACCTTTGTCTCTCATTTTCTCAAGCCCATGTACTCAGGACTTCCCTCCCTCCCTGACTCAGCTCGCCGAATCAGTCAACACTCCCGCCAGCACGGATGAGTCTCCACCCTCCCATCTTTGCTAACACTTTTATTGGACTTTATAAAATAATTTGCCAATCTCGTTTTGGTTTTTGTCTTGATTCCTGTACCCGAGCACGTGCTGTTTCCTTGGCTTGCAGCACCTCCCCCAGCTTTTTGACGCCTGTGTTCTTGTTATCCTTTCAGAGGGTCTCAGAAACATGCCTCCGGGGGCGCTCCTCCCAGCTGTCACTCACCGCGTGAGAGCTGAGCCTGTCATCTTCTTGCCTCCAGACTTGAGCAGTAGGAGCGCAGGGGCTCTGCCTTAATTATCTCTGACTCGCTAGTTCCTAACGAAGGGTCTGACGTGTTGGCTGAGTGAATGTGGAATAACTACACCTTTCCACAAGATAGTGTGGTGACTAATACGGGACCAATGCTAACTCCACATCTCTGTATAAAGGGGCTTTCACACTCAGAGACAAGCAAATGGCAGATATAATCTAAGTGGCCATTTCACACAGGGGGGTAGAGCTGGCACAGGAATGCTCCTTGGGCTGCAGAATGTAAACCTGTTTATGACCTGGAATAATTGGTGTTTTTCAATGAGCTCACAGGAAAGAACTTGTGAGACTTGGGCAACTTGCTCGTGTGCTTTGAAAAACAGTAGAATCTACTTGGGCCAGGGTTTGTTTGTTTTACTTATATCAAGTAAGAGCTAATTGCCAGAATTTCCTTCCCCCCAAAAATAGTTTATGGCCTAATGTACAAGAACGACATATCTGAACTGGCTTTCAGAAATGTCAGAACTAGCAGCAGCCAAGAGTATCACCACCCAGGCTGCAAAACATCTGTGCATGGTCAATTAATGAATGTCCCCCGTCACTCTACGGGAATCAGTGCCTGGTGGGGGTGAAGAACTATCTAGGGGTTGGAACACAAAGACGCTATACAGTGGAGTGAGGACACAGGGTAACAAAAAACAAGGGGTGCAAACTCTGGCTTTCTTGGGTTTCCATCCCACCTACACCACTTACCAGGTGTGTGATTTTGGGTAAAATTCTTAACCCCTCACTGTCTTAGTTTGTAAACAACAAAATGAGTTGTTCTGAGGATGAAATGTTTGTGTATGGTGTATAGAAAGAGCTTGGTACACAAGAGGCAACGAACACATGGGAGCTGTTATGCACTCCTTCAAGAAGCCTGCCTTCTGCCAGTGTAATAAGAGTTTCATCCACACGTTTGTTCATTCATTCAGGAAATATTTACTGAATCCTCACTACATCTCAGGCCCTGTGCTACGCGTTGGGACTAGAGCAGGGAACAAAACATTCAAGTGTCTGCCCTCATGGGGCTTACCTTCTAGTAGGAGGGGAAAAAACAGTAAGAAATAGAAACGTATACATGAATAACTTGTTGAGTGGTGACAAGGGAAGGAAGCTGAAGAGTGACGAGAGTGTGGCGTTTAGGTAAGGTGATAGGGAAGGTCTCTCTGATAAGGTGACAAGAAGCCAAGGCTGGAATAAGTGAGGGAACGAGCCATGCAGGTGCTGGTATTCGGCCAAGGAGAGATGTGCATGACGTGACGCAGGAACGGCCTCACCAGGGACTCCACTCAGGATACAAGGAACTGGGAGCTGAGGAGCAGCCTCCTTCCTGGGCCCTGGGCCCTCAGGCTCCCACAGACAGGCCTCCCCGGGGACACTGAGGGTCCTCTTGCCATCAGGCAAGCAGCACTGAGGGGCTAGACGATTAAGAGTATGTGGAAGATGAGGAGCAGCCTCACAGAACAATGGACAGTCTAGTCCAAGTGAGATAAATTTATGCAAGGAAAGACAGAATGTTCACCAGGCATCATTATCGCCATGTACAAGAGACAAAGGAGCAATCTTTGAGCATGAGCGTAGAGGGGATGCCAAATGAAAGACATAAAGCCACTTAGCAAAAGTCACAAATCTCAAAGATAAAGCATGTGTGTGTGTGTGCACACATACACGTGTGGATAGGGTGATATGAGAGAAAAGTCTGAAGGCAGGCAGGAGGTAATGAAGAAGAGAGATAAGATTTGAAGTCATATGAGATCTGAGAAATCATTCTGCTCCAAGGAAAGTAAACCTTGTAACAATATCAAAGTTGACCCAACAGGTATGTCAGTAAAATGCTTTTATTATTTGCCTTATTTGGACCTAGTCCATATTTCTATCTATCTAATTGCTCCTCTCATTTTCTTGGGTAATAATTATAAGGTTAACTTTTCAAATAAAATAAAATTGTTCCTGTGCTCTGTGCAGATTGGCTACAAAGCAGGTTAAGACAAGCATTCCCAAACCCCCTGTCCTAGTCAGCTGGTCTTGGAGGTTCGGCGTCCGACCTGGATAAGGAAGACTCTTCTCATCCCAACTCTTGTACTAGTTATCTGAGGACAAGTCACTTGGGTCAGTGAGCCTCTCTGGGCCTCAGTTTCCTTGTTTATTAGATAAATATGTTTGACTAGTTAATAGAAGATGTGTGTGTGTATGTGTGTGTGTGTGGTGTAGGGTAAGGAGTAGCATAACCATTTTTCAGGATAAACTAGTAATCAGTTTCAATATGTTCTGTGGTGAGTCTCTAACCCTAACCTAGTTGCTAACCTCTCTGCCACTGGTCAAGGGGTTCTAGCAAGAATGAGGCAGAAGGTCTGAAAAATCCATCACTGCAGTGTGTAAGAAATCAAAGTAAACATCCTTTTAATGGCTCAGTAATACCTTCTGATACTCAACATGATGGGAACCTTCACTTTGCCTGCACTAACTGGGACTGCAGCCTCTTGGTCTGCAAAACGGGGTAATAAGGCCTATAAATGGGAAATTCCTTATTGCTTACAGAAACGGCATGTAGTATGTTGAAATTACTTAGAAATGTATATATTACTGTCTGTTTTTAAGTAACTTCTGGAAATTTTAAGATCCATTCTCTGACATCCCCTGCTTTGCTCTATGTCTCAGAGGTTGATTCCTACAAGCTGCATTTGCAAGGGTCCTGTGCCCTCTGCCTTCAGGGTAAATGCGGCCAGTCAGAAGCACTGGTGGGAGACAGAGACAGGGAGAAGCCAGGGCATTCCTTCTCCTCCTCCCTCCTGGCATTGAGAAGTGTCTCTGGCAGCAATTCCTCTGTGATTCTACCTCCTCTTGGAAGGCTGCTCCCTCTGTGGTCCCAGCTCCTGCTGAGGCAGCCCCCACTGTGGTTCCAGCTCCCACTGGGTGGCTCCCCAACACCCACCACCTCCTCCCTTTGATCCTCAGCCCGACAAGTAATAGCAGCAGATTCCTGCTGTGGCTCATCTCTGAACTGCCTCACGGTGCCTTCAGCCCTCCCAACCTTTGCAACGAAATCCCTCCACGGAACCACTTGGCATGGGCTCTGCTTTGCTGACTGGGCCCTGAGTCCAGTCCAGAGGCTACAGGTCTCTAGAGAACAGACGTCGTGTTTAGGAGAACACAGACTCCAAAAATAAATGTACCTGGCAGAGTCATTCCTTTCTTACTGCCAGGGAAGGTCTCTCAACCATTTCATTTGCCTGACCACCTGGTACTACTTCCACCAGGTGGGTTTTGGGGTGAAAGGAACACTGGATGGAGAATTACAGAACTAGAACTCACTTCTAGTCATGTGACCTTCATAAGTACCTTGGAGCCAAATGAGCCTGGGGTCATTCATGTCACAGGGGATAAGAGTCCATCTGGCCTGCCTGATTGTCTATAGGCTCAAGCACGGGAGGGCATGGGAATATGTTTCAGAAACTGACATGGTCCTTGCGAATCTAAATGTATTACAATTATTATATGAGACACAGTTGGCTTTCATAGAACAAAAAGTGCTTTGCACTCAGCTTAGCCCAGTTTTGATTTCTCAGCCTGATGTGTACTCAGTGCACTAATAGAGGAAAAGTGCACAGACTAGCGCCTGGAGCATCACAAGAGCGATGTGGGCCCTGGCGATGATTCTGTGCTGGGCTCCCCTTGGCATCGTGACAAGTCGGTTTACCAGAGACCATGCAGGGAGGTCCAGGCCAACTTACCGATGTCGAGGACCCTCTGCTTCGCCGTATGCTGACGCGAGTGCCAGTACTTCCAGTATTTCAGCTGCTCGTCTCGGTTTTTGTCTTCACTGAAGACCACCATCACCACGCTCTGCAGAGGGGAGAAACAGATCTTACTTTTGTTCAGTGCCTCTGCTGCTTCACAGTCTCCAGTTCTGGAAGTTCTACCAGAGGTGTGTTTCTGCCATGTTGTTTTTCTTGCTTTACAGAAGCCCAGACGAGCTTAGTTGTATGGTTTATTTTGTTTTAAAATGGATGTACTTAAAAAATTATTGAGAAATGAGAACAGCACATAGAAAAAAAGAATCCTACATCATTTTTACCATGAGTCATAAACAACCAGATTCACCAATTACCAGCAAATTTATTATTTTGTGAGGTAAGTAGGAATACCAAAAAATTTTTTTCCTGCACTGAAAACAAGCACATTTTTGAAATTTCATACCATTAAATACAGAATTTGGCGCCATTTGTAAAGGAGCAAACATCTGTTTCTGGCCTAATTAAGTGCCTCAGGCTGGAATACTGAAGTAACGAGAGAAATACTAAAAGATGAGTTCATACTGATGATCACAGATATTTCATAAACCAAAAGATACAAGGTCAACTTTGTTATTTATTTAAATAAGTAGATGTACTTTAAAAATGAGCTTGAGAAACTAATTATATCTTGTAGAAATAAGAATCCAAAATCTCTTTCGGTTCTAAATTATAAACAGCCTTGTTAAACTAAAGATACGTTAATTCACTGTCATTTATGAGATGAAGAAGGTACCCAAAGCAGACAAACAAACAAACCAAAAAAATCCTTTAATTACAGTATTAGGAAAATGGCTCTCTCCCTCCCACCCCATACACAAAATACTTCTTAGACATTTTCCTACTATTCCAGAAGAATATTTCATTGACTCTCATTCCTTTATAACTTCTCCTTTGAAGCATTTTACACACTTGTAGTCATTTACTTAATTATTCAGTCGATAGCAATGTCTTCCTATTGACTTCTAACTCATTGAGGACAGGGACAGTGCCACCCACCACGATGGCCCCGGTGGTGCCTGACAAACGATAGATACCGAATACATGCTTGTGGCTGTATCACTTCAAAATGTGGCTTATTCCC
Source organism: Tapirus indicus (assembly GCA_031878705.1). NCBI lineage: Eukaryota > Metazoa > Chordata > Mammalia > Perissodactyla > Tapiridae > Tapirus > Tapirus indicus. The sequence goes on from CM062935.1 coordinate 36,351,931, forward strand.
AACCTATGTGTGAACATTTATTACACACGAAAGTAGATGCTTGTTAGAGAAACTAGTTTAGAAACATATATCTGTATTATTCAAATTCACAAGCGGCATGACCTTCAAAGTCATGGAGAAGAGATGACAAGAAAGGGAATCACTGGCTGTGCTGGTGAATTATGAGCTCAGCCAGCTCGTCATTCTTACCCCTCCTGCTTCCTCAAACTTTTCCATTTATATGTAAAAGTTTACTCTGTGACCTCCAGGTGTTTATTTCTGTCTGTTCCAAAATAAAAATAACATTTAAGGTAAGTTTTTTCAAGCAAATGACTAAATTAGCATAAATAATGGCATATTCTTGGTATGGAAATTTATTTCCGTGGTGATAAAGAAAAAGGCAGTTTGAAACTGCTATTCCCAAGCCTGTGCTTTGACCTGGAATGAAAGACTCTTCTCAGAAGTTAATGCTGGTAGGGTCCAAGCGCATCTCCCTTTCCTCCAGACTGCTTGCTCCTCCAGAGCTGAGGAGTTAGAAAGATCACCCTCAGAGGTGCCATTCTACTCTCCAAGCGCATTAAATTGAAGTGCTGAAGAGAAGAAGGGCTCCTCGTTTTAGCCAAAATGGAACAGAAGGAAATAAAATTTCCATATTAAATTATTTCCATGATTTCAATGAAGTAGAAGTTTTGGAAAAGTCTTTGAACTCCAAACTGTTGTCATGGCCTTAGAATACTAACCATCCACCATCTTTTCAGGGTGATGATAATGGTGTTAAGAGGTTGTATATGGATTATACACATACTTGTAATTTACAAGATTTTTAAAAAAGGAAATTTATTCAGTGTCTTCTTACCAGGCATCTACTACAAGGGTGTTGCATGTAAATTCTAGGATATACATCCAGAGAAGGATCCCAGGCTGAAATTCCTCTGCCTTTTAGCCCTCCATGCTACTCAACACAAAGCACCTTAGTGGTTAAGAGAATAAGTCCAGGAGTCTGACTGCCTGGATACATCCTGGTTCCCTGACGTTTTAGCTGTGTAAACTTGGCCAGTTACTAGCTTCTAAAACGCCTAGTTTCCTCATCTGTAATATTATAAAAATACTAGTGTCTATTTCATAGGACTGTTGTTAGTTTCAAATGAGTTACTAGATATATGGTGTTTAACACAGTCCCTGGCACATAGAAGATATACTCAGTAAATATTAGCTGTTGTTTTGTGGCTCAGTGTTGTTGTTGTTGTTGTTATTATGGCATCCCTCCATCACAGGCTTAACCACAGGGTGGGAACATACTGACTCCCCTGGCGGCACACCACACACTAAGCACCTTTCTACCTGCAACAAGCTCAGCCTTGGGTGGGACATTAACTCCACAGCCTCCCCTCCCTCTCAACTGCCCTGCCTCCTAAAACTCTGGTCTGGGACTAGCACAGCCTTGGAGGGAGGAAGTCCTGCTGGATGGAGAAACAAGCAGCAATCCTTCCTTGTCTTTCTCATTGAAACAAAGCCAAAAAAACCCAGCTATTTGGAGATCACCATTGCCATGATTTTACCAAAAGCTAGTAAAAGGCAAGCCGGCCAGCAGGTGGATGGATACTCTTCTTTCTCTTCTACCTCATTTGTTACCTAGGCATGGAAATCTGGGCTGGGGTAAACTCACCACGCTCTAGGCACAGCATGGCCTTCCTTTCTTAGTGTGCTGAAGAGACTAAGGGGAGGGAGCTATGGACAAAATTAGGTGGAGTGGGCACCGTGCACAAAGTAGCATAAATCATTTTACAACAGGCCAGGAAAGTCCTTCAACCTCTTTTCAGAGCTCTGCTATAATTCTGCTTTTCAGTAGAGAGGGATTACCAATTCCCTCCCTTTTTGGCAGTAGCGAGAATTCCAGAAGCTGGCAGGCTTCCAGGGCAGTTCCATTTCCCACAAGTAGGGCTAACATTCACAAACGTGAAACTTCCTCCAAGTCACTCCTGGTGGGGATCATACCCTGCTTCACCCCTTGACTTCTGAGTAAGTGCTGAGCTGCAGAAGGCTTTTAAACAAAGTCGCAAAGGGCCCAGGGACACAAAATGAATTGCATCCTCCTTTACAGAAGAGAGCAGCAGCTCTTGCCTGCCCACAAATGTGTTCTAACTTATAGCTACTTACTTGAAAAAATTAAGACTGACGGATTGAAAACGACAACAACCAGGTAACACAAAGGCAAGAAGGAAGCCAGGAAAATTCCTTGGATACAGTCGGAAAGTATGTTCCAACCATCCAAACATGTTGCTTCCCTGGGGTTTATCGGTCACTGATTAAAATGATAAACTCCGAGCCAATAAGTTCTCTTGCCCCAACTCTCTGACTTTCGTTCTAGAATTATTTATTTTGGAATTTTTTCCGTGCCCTTTCCACAAGGCTGTGAGGTAGCAATTGCAATCATCTGATCCCTCTGTGCTTCATTAGAGGAATGAGGCCCCTACCCTGACTTTGCTGATCGGGTGTCGGAAGCATTTGTTGTCTCCCGTCTCGCTAAGCGTTATGGCATAGAACTGTCCTTTGTTGAGGTAGGTCATGGGGCCCTCCCCCTGCTTCTGACGGAGAGATTTGGTGGCTTCCAGGGTGTACTGAAACGTGCCACTGTGAACAGAAAACAAACAGTGGTCAGATTCACTCACTCGAACATTTCTGCCTTTCTCATCAATTTCACATCAGTAGCATTCTGTATGAATATTAACCAATATTTACTCAAGTTCAGAGACAAAACACAGCATATGGCAAAAGAGATGAGACCAGACCAAAGGTCATTGCTAGTACAATGTATACAACATTCCTAATAGTGGCCCATAAACCAGATGGTTTAGAAGGGGAGAAAGTCCATGACGGGACTGTCCAGTTGTGCAGCGCCCTGCCAGGAGAGCCTCTGTGAGGTCTTAGCTGGCAATCGGCAAAGGCTGAAGCTTAAGAATTGATAGAATTTGCCACTTTTATCCTAGTCACAAACCAAACATGTGAATGCTTTTGTTTGACTCATATACATACCTAACCTTCTTTTTGTCTAACCAAGATGTTGCAAATAGCTATATCCCACTTTAAAACGTCTCAAAATGTGAAAATCTAAAACTCAAACATTCATTGCTGAGAATCTAGTCCATAACTGGGAGTGTTTTGTTCTTGTTTTTTGTTTTTTAAGCCTGCAAAAGAACTCATGACAGGGTTCTGCTCTAAATCAGGGGTTTGCAAACAATGCCCACAGGCCAAATTCAGCTTGCTGCCTGTTTTTTAATATAAAGTTTTATTGGAACACAGCTATGCTCATTCATTTATGTCTTGTCTATGGCTGCTTTCCCTCTACAACGGCAGCGCTGAGTAGTTATGACAGAGACTGTACGGCATGCCAAATCTAAAATATTTACTATCTAGCTAGGTGCAGAAAAAGTATGCAGATCCCTGCTTTAAATAATTTCCCTAATATTTTTAAATATGACTTTATAATATAAAAAACATTGATTTTCCCAACTTGGAAGAATATATCAATTGTTTAAAATGGGTAACAAATGAAGAACCACAATCTTTTTAGCATGTTCATTCAGAAATATTTATTTCTGCTACACCACAGGATGGCACACGGTGGTGGCCAGCGATAAAAGCTTTGTGTGTTTTCTGAGTCAGCAGAAGCTCTTCACTGGGTCTATTTTTTTAGCTCTTTAATTTCATAGTCTTTGAAAGGCTGGGGAAAACCGACTCTCAAAGTTTGCCTCTTAAAATGGTCTACTTACAAGTTTATGGGGGACTCTTGCTTTCTGTTAAATAGTTCTGCAATGTTTGATTTTTTTTTTCTAACTTTTACAGTGAAAAAGAAATTCGAAGGGCAAAATAACATCCCTCTTACACGATAAAAATCTTAGGCTCAAGCTGATAAACTAAGTAAATTCCAGAATATGTGTCTTAGAACAACATGGGAAATAAATCATTCAAGACAGAACCAATTTCACTGTCATTTTGCCTGAGAAAAGCAATTTCAATACAGTCATTGAATCATCAAATCTGAGACCTAGACAGGATATTAGGAATTGCCTAGACCAGGAGCTTGCAACTTGTCTAGGGCACAGCCTGCTCAAAAAACATGAAGAAAGCTATGAACCCTCTTCAGAAAAAAGCATATATAAACATAAGTGATTTTGAATGTAATTTCAGGGGGTTCGTATCCCCCAAGCCTATCACAGGATAAGAACCACCTTCCTCATTTCACAGCTGAGGAGAGGCTGAGAAACTTGCTCACTGCAGTGGAAAATGACAGCAGCAGAAAGAGAGACCAGGTCAAGTGACTGGTAGGTCAACGGCCTCTTCACCGGCCTGAGAGCTGATTACCGGTGATCTGAATTTAGAGTGTGCAAATTATATACGTATTTCCACATTTTAGAAGGCAATTTGGAACTCTATCTTCCCCACCTCTCCTCCCCCTCTCACCACCACTACACACTCAAATTCTGACTAGTGTGATCTGGGGAGGATGCCTGGGGAGCCATCATCCAGGTTGGAGCAAGACCCTGAAGGATCAGGAGGACTTCAAGTGGAACAGAGAGAATCGAAGAGAGCCATACATGTACAAGCAAAGGGGCAAGAAATGCCATAGCAGACAAAGTTTCAAATGAAAAGGGACTTGCACATGGAGGGCCCCAACTACCTTCATAAGGAATTTGTCCTTAATTCTGTCTGAAATGGTGAAATCACTGATAAGTTTTGCAAATGGGAGAAATCAATTCGTTTCTTGACATTCTCCCATTGTCTTCAGGCATGCCTACAACCAAGAGCTTTGAACATCTGGCCCCTCTACCTAGAAGGTTCTTAATCCTCCTTCTTTCCCTGGAAAACTTCTGCTGATAATCCTTCAAGATCAGGATCAAATGCCACTTCCTGTGAAGCTTTGCCTGGGCCCTGCCTGCCCCGCCCCCACACACCCCCACACAGCCAGGCCTGTAGTCCTCTCAGCTTTCTGGTTATGTGTATATATATAGCAGGACTCATCACTTAGCAAATGTATTGCAATTTGTCCGTCACCTCATTTGTCTCCTCCAAAAGTCTATGGGCCTCTTATAAGGAGAGGTTATATCTTATCTCCAATCCCTATTGTGTTCCTGGTACATGGAAGGCACCAGAGTGTATGATAGCTGATAGTGTACAAAGTGGAACAGAAGGGGAAAGAAAGTGTTGGCAGGGAGATCAGTTATATTGCAATAATTCAGGAGAACATGAACAAGAGTAAGTTGAAAGAGACAGGATAGGCAGACTAGAACATTCAGCACTTGGCAAGTGCTATGAAAGTGTAGCAGGAAGGTAGGCAGACCCTTACACCTCTAGAGGGGGTGGCTAGGAGGATGGTTGCATCATTAGCCACAATAGGAAATAAAAGCAGAAGACCAGATGTGAAAGAAATATCAAAGGAAGGAAAGAAGATGAAAAGAAAGATAAAGAGTTCTATTATACACATGTTGTGTTGGAGGCCCACATGTGTGAGGTTCAGAGGAGCACCTAAGAAGGGATGTCTAGCCAACAGAAGGACAAGGAAAGGGCATCGGCCTCAGAAAATTGGTCAAGATTGGAAATAGTAATTTCAAAGTCACCGGAGAAAAGAATTTTCTTTTAAAGATTTAAAAGTATTACTTGGGAGTACCTTTAAAGGGTTATCAGTTCATCAGTTTCTAGAAGTATCTCCTGGTAACCTACCTTGATGTCTGGTCATACATGTACTCCTCAGCCCCAACTGAAGCACTCCGAAATTTCTGCAAAATTTAAAAATCATCCAACAAGTCAAAAGTCAAAATTAAAACAAATAGGTGAGTCATTATGCCAAACAAAAAAAAAAGTGACAAATGTATGCAAACTGTTTTATCCTTTAGAAAGGAAAACTATAAATTTCTGGTATTATGTTTTCAACTACAGTGAAAATAGTTACCATTTGTGCACAGAACTCATGTAGCACCTGCACACTGAGAATTACACTCAACAGAAAAGGCATGTGTGCTTTGTATATTACTCACATGTCCACATTCACATGTCTGCAGGTGTTCCTAAAGTGTTTGCAGGTACTGGAAATTGTTTCCTCAAACACAGAATATTTCTTCCATTTTCTATTATCTCCAACACTTATTGCAAAAGTCACAAATTCTGAGTTAATGGAACACTAATTACAGAGAGGCCACATAGCATAGCATAAAGCAGTATTTCGAGTGGTTAAAAGGATAGTTTCTGGAGTGAGACTGCCTGGGGTCAAGTTCTAGCTCTTTTACCCACTGCCTGTGTAAACTGAGGCTAGTGCCATATTTTCTCCATCTGTAAAATGTCTACTTATAGTGGTTAGAAGGATTAAATGCATCACTGGAGGTGAAGTGCTAAGAATAGTTCCTGGTACGTAGTGAGCTCTATATATGTGGTTAAACTCTATTACGTAGTGATCACTTGACCATATCCAGTATCCTTCTCTAAGATCTTCATTATCACAATATGGTAACAGAAAGTTTTGGGGGAAAACTCTAAGTCTTAGCATTGAACGTGGAGAAGTTTGGGGCCAGAGATGTTCAGTTGTATATTTAGTGCAAGTAGGATGTACTTTGCTACATTTTAGAAACTTTTCAAAAGTAGATGCATAAAAATTGAGCCTAAAGTGAATATAAGAAAATACTGATGAAAATACTGATATAATAAAATATTGATGAAAAAGCACTTGGTTGACCACACACAGCTGGTCCTTCCACTGTGACCTTTATTCCCAGTGTCTCTTCATAAGAAACAACTTTCCCGCCTCTCGTTTCTGTGCCATAAACTTCCATTCTTTGACGAGCAGTTCAAAGGTTTCCTTCTCAGGAAAGGGCTCTCACAGCTATTTTCCAAACTTTCTTCACAATCCCTAACCATCTCTAGAATTCAGTGTACCCTTCTATCACAGTTTATATGTACATACATATGATCCTTCTTTTTATCCAGTCTTATAAATTCCTTGGATCCAAGAAGACGGTTTGCCCTTCAAAGTTTACCCAAATGCATCCCAAGAACATTTCACAAGTTTGGTGACTGGTTCAACAATCATGACAGAGAATCAAAGATACAGATTTTTATTTCTTTTGCAATCAATCAACAAAGCATTCAGTGGGAATTTTCTGGGGCTTCACCATCTGATTGGTTCCAAGAGAAATACAGAAAATATATAAGACACTGTCCTGGCCTCAAAGATATAAAAATTGGTTGAGGAGATGGGTAAATTCATATGAAAAACAACAACAAAAGAAACTAAAATATAGCAAATGACAAGATATGAGTCTACGTTGAATCATTCATTCATTCACTCATTCATGAGTCCTGACTGGAAAAGCACAAAATAGGTGTTGCCAGGAAAGGATGGTCAGCAAAATTATAGGAAGATTTCTTGGAGACTGTGAACTTTGCTCTGACCCTTGCAAGCTAAAGAGAACCTGGATTAATTGAAGGAATTGAGAGAAAGTAATCCAGGTGAGAGGACCAACACAAGTCAAGAAAAATGATGGGTACAAATATGGTACATATATGGGACCAAGGACATAGGCCTGACTTGATTATGAAGGGAGGACCTAAAAATTTAGGTCTTCGCTGCCCAATACAGTAGCCACTAGCCACATGTGCTAAAGTTAATTAGAATTAAATAAAATTAAACATTCAGTTCCTCAGTTAACCAGCCACATTTCAAGTACCAAATTGCCATATCTGGCTAGTAGCTACCATACTGGATAGCATAAAAGAAAATTTCCATCACTGCAGAAAGTTCTGTTGGACAGGGCCGATGTATGAAAAGGTTATTTACATCTAGTATAGTTAAGAATTAGGAAATTTTGGAGTAGGAGGGTGGCATGGTGAAAAATACATTTAAAAAAGTGACTTTGAGATAGGGGAGATGCACTTCCAAGAACTTCTTTGAAGGAATATGCGGTAACCCATAACAACACATGGTGAACCAGTATTAATAAACTTGGCCCTGAGTGAATTTTGTCCATGCCATAGAGCTCTGCAGCCTGAGGATGGGCTAGCCGACTAAAACATATTGGACTTATAAATTCTACGGTTCTAATTCCCCAGGTGATGTGAAAAGGTGTGATACACTATGATTGTTCAGACCCAAAGAGACTGTCAACTATGTGCTGACTGAAAGAATCTTACTCCAATAACATGCATGCATGTGGACAAGAACTATGAAAAAATAAAAATAGTTGATATATTACCAACATGGATATTACTTTTCTTCAAGTTGAAAAATTTATCCTTATTCTGTTACATTATCTTTACAATTTTAAAATATTAAGTGTATAGTCCACCTGGAAAACATCACAATCCTTTAGGAGACCTGATCACATTGGTGGGTCACATGGCCCTAAATGTAAGAATTAGAACCAAAGTGCTTGGGTCATTCTGGCTACAGTGACCAAGTTTCTACAACAGTATGGAAACCATTTGTAGGATGCCAAAAGGTGAGCAGACAGCCAACACTGTACCTTATTGTGATTTGATGTATTTCTTAATGACTGAGAAAAATGATAGTAAAGAAGGTATGATAACATATAATTTATAGATTACCCTTAAAGGACTTTACACATCAGGCAGCATTAGAATGTTATATTTAAATTTTGAATATTAGAATTCTAGTTTTTTTCTTGGGTGGGAGGAAGGAGACATCTGCTAAAAATCTACTGCAAAAAGACAATGATTCGAGCCAGCCCTGACAGCCTACTGGTTAAAGTTCGGCACGTTCCGCTTCGACAGCCTGGGTTTGGTTCCCAGGTGCACAACCACAAAACTCACCTGTCAGTAGCCATGCCATGGCGGTGGCTCATATAGAAGAACTAGAAGGACTTACAACTAGAATATACAACTATATACTCAGGCTTTGGGGGGGAAAAAAAAAAGACAATGATTCTTTATCTGTGTAAAAATCAGACATAGTTAAACAATTCTATATCTTTCATTAGCCACCAATTTTTGAGGTCTTATTATTCACTTATTTATTCATTCACTCTTCCAATAAATACTTACTGAGCATCTACTTTGCATCAGGCACTGTGCTACGGGTACCATTGTGAACAAAAAAAGACTAGGTCCCTGCTCTCATGGATCTTCAGGTCTAGTAGGGGAAACACACTAACCAAATAATCATTCATTCAAAAAATTAAACTGTTCAACACACGGACAGAGAGAACTGATTGGTGGTTACCAAGGGGAAGGGGGGTGGGGCGTGGGCACAAGGGGTGAAGGGTTACATCCACAAGGTGACAGACAAACAAAAATGTACAACTAAAACCCCACAGTGTTATAAACTATTAAGACATCAATTAAAAAAATGGTAAGAAAAAAATTAAACTGTTCACAAGCACTCTGAAGAAGAGCGACAGAGTTCTTTGAGAGCACAGCACAATCGAGAAAACACAAATCAGTCCCACTGACAATCAGCCTTGATGGTCCTAACAGAATGTACTGCTTCCAGGGGCACACAGACAAGGCCAACAGAAGATAAGCAATGTTCCCAACAGAACGCCAGAGACAATAACACAGCTACAAAGCGGAATAACAGCCCCTTCAGAGGCATCACTGCTTTCTTAGTAAAGACATCCTAAATCCTGCTTTGTGCATCCCATCTCCTGAACAGTGATTACCCACTTTCCAGATTGCCCCAACATCTTTACATATCCAGTCCAGAGCTGGTTGCCACTTCCATAATCCCTACTTAGACTCATCCAGTAAAAGACCAAACACTATAAAGATCTCCTCCCAACTCTGACTGAGTTGTCCCTAAGGGTTCCCTGTTGAAGCAGGCTAAAGAAATGTAACTTTGACTATAGATGTGTTCATGGTGGTCTTTGGCTGGTGAACTTAGATACAAAGAAAACGGACTCTACTAGGAACTGAAAGGAGAAGACAAGGAGGGCTCCCCTGAGGTGTGGAAGATGATGAAGAATATTCTAGAACAGCATTGTCCAATAGAACTTTGAGTGAAGATGGAAGTGTTCTATACCTTCACTGTCCAATATGGTAGCCACTAGTCGCATGTACCTATTGAGCACTTAAAACAAATTTAGTGTAACTCAGGAACTGAATTTTTAATTTTATTTAAATAGCCACATGTGGCTAGTGGCTACAGTATTATACTGCACAGTTCTAGAATATGGAGCAGCATGCACAAAGGTCCTGAGGCAGGAGGAAGCATATCAAGTTCACAAAACTGAATGGAGCCCAGTGCAGAGAGCACAAGGGGGAAAGAGGTGCAAGATGATGGGAAAGGCAAAGGAGAGGCAGAATATGCAATGCCTTGTAAACTTGTAAAATGCCTCTTAATCCTAAAAGCTATGGGATTTAAGTGAGGGGGTGACACGATCAGATAAGCATTTTAAAAAGACCATCCCAGGTACAGTGTACAAAAGCAGACAGTACTATAGACCAGAGATAATGATAGCTTGGGACAATATGGTGGAAGCAGAATGGAGACAAATGAATGGATTTCAGAGACATTTAGAAAGCAAAACTGATAGAATTGATAATGGGGGATGAGGGGAGAGCAAAGTATCAAGAAGAAATCCTGGTTGCTTGAGAAACCAGAAGAATGAAGGTGTCACCCACTAAGGTGTCCCTAATGAACACTAGGGAAGATTGTAAATTAGATTTGGATAGCTGGAGACTCACATAAGCAGGTGAATATAAAGGATTGGAGCTGGGAGGAAAGGACTGGGCTGGAGAAAAAAAATCTGAAAGTTTTTAGGAAATCATGATAACTAAAACTGTGGACATGAAATCAAGAGTATTTTCAAGAGGCAAGAATGATCCAAGTATCAATGCTGCAAAGTAATAGCTTCAACAGCAGTGGAATTTCCATAGCCATTGTATTCATGAAGTGGGCAGATGACCACTATGAATCTGAATAATGGGTCATCCAGTCTCAGCAAATTGACTATATAGAGAGAAACTGAAATCCTCCTAAAGTATAAAATGTATATGCTAAGAATGTTCCCAAATTTGCTTGATGGAAAAACAAACTAATAAAATGATACAAGTTTGGTGGTTCTATGCACTATATCATATGTTTAAAATAAACATAACAAAACTGACTGCATTAATCACAAGTGAAGCCATGTTCCAATTTAGTACTTGAATCAACAATATTTAAGATTTTTTTCTTAAATTTATGGTGGGAAATAGACTCACAGTTAAAAATTAATCATGTTGGACAGGGTTTAGATTCAGGATAACTTCCAGTATCAGTCTACAGATGAACATAAAATCAATGGACTAATGATCACATGTCTATTGGGTCCGACAATCATTCTTTGCTTTCATTTCAGGATTCTCTGCAAACTATGCTAATTTGGTAAACATAAGACAGGGATTGAATTATGAAACACATGGTAGAGATATCTGGTGTCACCCGTAAATAGTTCTTCTCATTCCTGAGCATGTGGGAGGACTAAACTTCTCAGCCCTCTTGCAGTTAGGTAGGACCATGTGATTAGTTCTGGCCAACAAAATGTGAGTGGGAGTGACAGGTGTCACTTCCAGATCAAAGTATGTACAACTCTGTGTGCCATCTTCATGATCTCTCTCCCCAGCTGGGGTGACCCTGGGAGCCACATACAGAGATGGTAATGTCATGAGATGGAGAGAATCTGGATTCCTGAGTCACTAATTGGAAAAGACGTCTGCAGACATGTATCAGGATTATTATTAGCAAGAAATAAACTTTTAGTGTATTAAATCACTGAGATCTTGTGTTCCTTAATTCCTACAGCTAGATAGACTAATGTGAACTCACTTACACAAAATCATAGTATAGAATAAGCAAATTCTTCCTCCATGTTGATTCTTATGACTATATATGTAATCTTTCTATAAAAACTCTTTCTTCCGTCTCTTAAGTTTTAGATGTTTCCTAAAACCATTCTAGATGTTAATATCACCCTGATTTATATTTATCAACTATACTCTTTGCTTATTAGCTGTATGACCTTTGGCAAGTTTCTTAACCTCTCTGAACCTCTGTCTTTTCATCTGTAAAATGGGAAAAATAACACCCTCTTTGCAGAATTGTAGTAAGGATTAGAAATAAAATGTGTCAGCCACAGTGCCTGGCACACAGTACTACTCAACAGATGGCAGCAATCATTATTTCTCTTCACCAATATAGACAGATAGTAAGCTTCTAGAGGACAGAAACCAAGGTAAGCCTCCTTCTGTCCTCTACTCCCACATCTAACACAGTGCCTAACACCCATACAAATAAGCAAATATTTACAAGTGTTATTACACAGAGGATGTACAATAAAATACAAACCAAATTAGCTAAAACCAATCCATTAAAGAACTTTTTAATGCTACCACTGTCTTAAAAAATCCCAACCTGAGGGGCCGGCCCGGTGGCATAGTGGTTAAGTTCAAAAGCTCTGCTTTGGCAACCTGGGGTTCATGGGTTCAGATCCCAGGTGCAGACCTACACACCGCTCATCATCCCACATGCAAAATAGAGGAAGATGGGCACAGATGTTAGCTCAAGGACAATCTCCTTAAGCAAAAAAAAGAAGATTGGCAACAGATGTTAGCTCAGGGCCAATCTTCCTCACGAAAAAAAAAAAAAATCCCAACCTGAGTTGAATCAAAATGCTCCCTTCTCTGTTACCAGTACACACACACACACACATACACACACACACAGAGGAATCAGTCTCTAATAGCAAATGAAACTTGCTAATTGAACAAGGGTCCTAGACATTTTAATAGTTTACTTAAAATAAGTACTAGATTTTAGACAAATTTTCCTTAGTGAAATTTACTTGGTGAAATTACTCTGAGCTCACCTAATCTTATAACTAGTTGGCAATGCTGTAGATCATTCCATTTAATCTACATCAGATTGAAATACAATATGCAATGTAAACACTGATTTCCAAGACTAGGAGAGTAGCTAAACTAAATTCAGTGGGAACAATCTTCACATTTAGTTTCTGGTAAGTTACTTTCTCATCCACTTTAAAATAAAACCCAAAATACAATAGCTTCCTTTCACAAGAGTCTTTATCTACAACACAAACACAACTGATAACACATCCCCCAAATAGCATGATGGTTCTGTTGACATTGGACCACATCCATGGACTGTTCTGTGACTAATGGAATATTTCTACACCATGTGAGAAAAACATCAGTGGCAACCCTTTAGTGTAAAAGCATGTACCTGACATTCCCATGTGGAATGATTTGGTTTTCCTCCAGAAGCACCCCGACTGCTTGAGGGCAAATCAAATATTCAACAATACCAAAAACCCTACAAGATCCCTTGCTCAATTTAAAAAAAAATAAAGTTTGTTAACTATTTTAAGCAATATGGTACAGGAAGCAAGAAAACTCACTTTAACACCATTTTTATTACAAGGACATTGAAAATTTGATTATACCAGAACTCAAGAAATATGGTAGCTTCTTAAGGGAAGGGAATTTGTCATGTCTCGCTCTGCTCCTTCCCCAATTTCTTAGCAAACAGCAGGCACTCGGGAATGACCGGTGCCAGGAGTGGAAGAGCTGCTAGTGCAACTTGTTTCCCCGCACTCCCTACCAACACTGTAGAGAGCTGGTCCCTTTTGTTCTTCTTCTCCCCATCTGACAGATAAGGAATATCTAATGACATCAATAAAAAACACTCAGTTCTAAAAACAGTTTGGGTGAGTCACTGTCTTAAGCAAAGGAACCACTGAGATCAGAAGGCCCCAGAGTCTTCTCTGAGAGTGTAGAGGTAATGGTTAAGGATGTAGGTCCTGGAGCCAGGCAGTTTGTGATGAGTCCCATCTCTGTCCCTTACTGCAGGATGACCACAGACAGACTTATGCTCTCTGTGCCTTCGTTTCCTCATTTGGAAAATAGAGATGACAATAACAGTACCTACTGCATAGGGTTTTTGTGAGGATTAAATGAGGATATATCACTAAGAATGACGTCCAGCACATAGTAGTGCTCATCAAATGTTTAGTACTTAATCATAGGGAGGAATCTCAACCCCAGGTAGCTGCATCTTGCCCCAATGGCAACTAAATGGGTAGCAGGCTGCAAGTATTTGGCATGCCGCCACCACACTAACTTCTCTTTGAGAAATTAGAAACCATGAACTTGCTGCTTCTGTCATTGTCTTTTATTGACCCGGGTGGACTGCACACTGGGGAGCCAATGAGCATCATCTCAAATGCAGAGGCACTGCTCCCAAATGGGGAAGAAGCTGACCTGAACTAATAAAAAAATGCAGTCCATATTCTGGGTTAAAAATTGGAGAGGTGATCCACAAGTACACCAGTTCTACAAAGATCTCAAGGCAATTAAATGGAGGCAAGATCGTCTTTCCAACAAGTGGTGCTGGAACAACCGGACATCCACATGGAAAGAAACCAGACCTCAACCCTTGCCTTATGCCACATATAAAAACTACCTCAAAATGGATCATAAACCTACAGGTACAAGGTAAAATTAGTAAAAGTCTAGGGGAAAAAAAGAGAAAATCTTTGTGATATTGGGTTAGGCCAAGACTTCCTCAACAGTATATCAAAAGTATAAACTATAAAAGAAAAACATTGATCAAGTGGACTTGTCATTAAATTAAATACTGTTGCTCTTTGAAAGCTATCGTTAAGAAAACAAAAAGGCTACCAGACTGTAAAACATGTAATTGACTTCACATTATTTAAGGAACTCTTACAACTTAAGAAAATGAAGACAAATAACCCAATTTAAAAATTGGGCAAAATATCTGAACACACATGTCACAAAAGAAGTTACAGGAACGGCCAAATAAGCACGTGAAATGATGTTCAACAACATAGACATCAGAGAAATGCACAATCAAAGCCCAGTGAGACACCGTCACACATCCACTAAACAGCTAACGTTAAAAAGACCAATAACACCACATTTGGGCAAGGATGTGGAAAACGAGAATCCTCATATTTTGTTTGTGGGAATGAAAATGGTACAGCCACCTTGAAACACTGCACACAGTACCTTATAAAGTTACACATACATTCACCAGATGACCCAGCAACTCTAGTCTTTGGTATTTACCCAAGAGAAATGAAAGCATATGTCCAAATTAAATCACACACTAATATTCACAGCAGCATTATTCATAATTGCCAAAAACAGGGAGCAATCAAACATCAACTGGTGAACAGATAAACACATTGTGATATATGCTTACCATGGAATATTATTCAGTAATTTGAAAGAACAATTAATACAAGCAACAAAATAGATAAATCTCAAAAATATTAGGCTAAGTGAAAGAAGACGACATAGAAGACTATGTACTCTATCATTCCATTTGTGAAATTTTAGAAAAATCAAAACTATAGTGACAAGGCAGATTAGTGCTTGCCAAGAGGAAGGGAGAGGGGAGGGCTTCAAGTACAGGGGGCTCAAGGAAACTTTTAGGGTGAAGGAATTTTCTACTGATTCTGAGGTTGGTTACACAATTATATGCAATTACCAAAATTTTCAAACTGTGTACTTTAAACTTGTGAATTTAAAACAAACAAGCAAGCAAAGATCATTGTTTTAAGTTCTACGGGCACATGAGAAAAATATGTAGTCTCTATTTGTAAGCTATAAAGTACACATACATATACACACTTGATTATGGTAACACAAATTCTTTCTTAAGTATTCAATCAGACTAGGTCTTAAAGAGTTATATTTTAAAAAAGAAGGGACAGGGTCAGCCCAGTGGCGTAGTGGCTAAGTTCACGTGCTCCACTTCCGTGGCCCAGAGTCCACAGGTTCACATCCCAGGCGCAGATCTACACACCGCTCACCAAGCCATGTTGTGGCAGGCATCCCACATATAAAGTAGAGGAAGATGGGCACAGATGTTAGCCCAGGGCCAATCTTCCTCAGCAAAAAAAAAAAAAAAAATAAGAATGGACACATAACTCTACCATTTGGAAGGTTACAAACTAGAAGAGGTTAAGATGAAAACTTTACAAAGTAGGAAGTTTCCACACAAGGATCTCTTGATTCATCATAAGTATTTAATTTTAAGACTAAAACTAAAACAAAGAAAGGAATCTGTCATCTAAGAGTCAAGAAAAATAGATATATTCCTCCATACACATAGACCAATGGTTTATTAAAACCTGCTTATAAAGAAAGGTACAAATGTATTTTTTGTGTGTGTGTGTGAGGAAGACCAGCCCTGGGCTAACATCCATGCCCATCTTCCTCTACTTTATATGGGACGCCGCCACGGCATGGCTTGACAAGCAGTGTGTCGGCAGGTGCCCGGGATCCGAACCCGAAAACCCCGGGATGCCAAGCACAAACCAAACCGCTGCGCCACCAGGCGGCCCCAAATGTATTCTTTTTAAATCCTAAACTTGCAGTTTAATTCATTTATCCCACTTAAAAAGCAAATAGAAAAAGTTAGCTGGGGGTTCTGAGTTTAGGTTCCAGCTGTGGATAAAAGAGCAAGGGACTCACCTCCGTGGTTCCGTCTTTGAAGCTCTCACTGTAAGTGCTGTCCGGGGTGCTGCGTTGGTCATCCTTGAGGTAGGTGCTATGGCCGGCCATGGAGGGCACGCCATACTGAGTCTGTTCAAAGATAACCACACGCTGCTCCTCACCGTCTCCCCGGGGATAGTGCACAGGTGGGGCCATGAAAACTGGTGTGAAATCTTCAGCTTTCACCACCGTGATTCCTGACACAGGGATGACAGCTGGGCTCTCGGGGACATTCGTGCTGTACTGTTCCCGCTTTGAATTCTCCAGGTGGTCTTGATTTAGGGAAAGGTTCACCGGAACAGTCTTTAGGACCTGCACTCGGTTTTCTGCTCCACTCAAATTACTCTGGGCTTCACTGGTGCCAAGACAGTTTCTGTGTGTTTAAACCCACGCCCCGCAACATGATAGAATTAGAAAAATCACCATTTTGCAACTCCTAATAAAATAACATGCAATAATCAGTGGATGCTAACACCATTAGGGAAAAAGTTGATGGCGAACTTTACAATGGAATGCAATAGATCTTTGCATCACCAGCAGTAGAACAACTACACGTGTGCCTCCTGGTGTCATGCAATCAGCCCCGCCTATAAAGAGCTATTGCCAAAAAAAAAAAAAAAAAGAAATGTTGACCCTAAATCTAAGCAAGCCTCTATATCTACCTTCCAGTTCTCAGGAAATACAGGAGCTGAAAGAATGACTTAAACAACATCAAAAAGAAACAACCACACAAACCAGAATGTGGCACATCTTACTGACCTGGTTTCTTCAATAAGTCAGAGGCCCGAAAAAAGAAAGAAGAGTAGGGGCTTGTTCTACATTAAGAGATTCAAAAGACATAACAGACAAATATGATGACTAGATCTTGTTTGGCTGCTGATCTGAAAAACCGAAGAGGCATTTATGAGGCAATGGGATTTTCAAGGTGATTGAATATGGACTGGGGGGTAGGCGATATTAAGGAAGTACTGTTAATTTAGTTACGTGTGATAATCATTTTGAGATTATGTAATAAAATGCCCTTGTTTATTTAGAGATACAAATCAGAAGTAGTTAGAGGTGAAATGACATGATGTCAGAGACTTATTTTAAATACCATTGCAATAAAAAAAGAAAAGAGAGAAAAAGTAGGGATTAAGCACGTGTAACAAACAGTTATCACTGGTGAACCTGGAAGACGGGATGGGTACTGGGAGGTTCATTATTCTATCCTCTTTATTTGCGGATATGTTTGAAAGCTTTCAAAAGAAAAAGTTTTAAAATAACTTTTAAAAAAAGGCGGGAGCAGGATAATAATTTGAAAGGAAGGAGTGGGAAAAATATTTTTCACTGATCTGTGGGCTAAACTCCTTGCAGGAAATATAAGGTAATAAGAGTTCATCATTAAACTATTTTCACCAAATTGAGAAATAACATGAGATCATTGATATCCTAGCACTGAATTACTGTCAGGGCTTAAGAAAGTACTGTAACTGGGCTTATGTAAAACAAGATCTCTCAGATCTCAGACCTCCTGGCTGGTACAAAGAGAAAGGAGAGGATTTAAAAAATTAATTCTTGCAGGCCAGGATGAAATACTTTCATCTATACTATAGAATTCTGGAACAGAGCAGAAGCAAAGAGAAACTTGTTAATGAAAGAGTATTGTTGATAGCAAAATGATTTTACTAGCAAAGTCCCTGTGGTTAGTAAAATTTGGGGCCACCTCTCACTTATTTATGAATTATTTTGAATGATATGGAGAGAAAATACATGTTTTGCATGGAGCCCTGTCTCTCATGTCTACTTTTTTAAAACTAGCATGTTTTTTCTGGGGATTCCTGGCATCTCTCATGGAGGGAAATATTTGAATAAAATTGGTTCTTCCAAGAATTGAGCTCTCCTGGCTCCTCTCTGTAAGGGAAGTCCATTAGCCTCTGAGCTTGCCAAACTCTCAAGCATGACTTGGTATTTTTAGCTTTGATTTTTCAGATAAAACTTCAAAGTGAAGCTTCAGGAAAGAATGGCTCCACGTGAACAAAGCCAATAGAAAAATATCTAAACTTCTCTGAGTCTGTCCCAGCTCAGTAGAAATCATTCTAGAAAATAATCCTTTAAAGCATAAAATCAAGTCTACAAACGTTCTGGCTTTAAATAATAACCTGCTTTTATGCACAAATGAAAACAGTGAATCTGTGTATAAGACACAGTGAAAATTTAGATATTATGTTTAATCGGAATCCAGTTAGCTAGATAATGCCAATGCCCAGACCACCCATTTATATCAGCATTTCCTAAACTCCATTGTTTAGAACATTGCATGAAATGTTAACAGATGTTCCTCAAAGAAAGGAGTTCATGATCAAATCAGTATTAAAAAAAAACATTGCCATAACGAGACCACCCTGGGCGGGTCACAAACATCATGAACACAGCAAAAGCCCTGAGGTGTTCCTTCACCTGTTTAACTGTAACCTAGAAGTTCCCAAACTCATTTACCCCAGACCCTCTTGTGGAGGATTAACTATTAACACTTGTGTATAATGTCCTACAAGGTGGATGCAGAAGGGTTGGTCTACATCTATTAGCTACCAAAGCAGTTATTCAGTTTCTGCTCCTCTGGGCTTTGCACAAGCATAGAATTATTGGCTTTGCCAAAATATTCAAAGTTAACCAATTCCTCTGTAGTTAGACTTCATTTCAGGCCAAATTTCTTAATTTTTTAATTCATGCAAAACATGTGAATTTTAAACAAAAATCACAAGTCAAAATATTTGGGGAGTTCTTATAAACAAATAAGCGAACTATAGAGTTGTACAAATAGAGTGGAATCGTTTTTAGCAATTGATAAGGAAATAATAGACTCAGTGCCATCCTGTAATGTGTGACTATGCCTCTGTAGAACAGCATCAGCTTTAGAAGCTGATGCCAGAGAACCTCAGAAAGACATCCAAAAAATGGATGATTAGAACAAAGTAAGAATTATTGTGAGATACTGACTCACCTGCGATAGAATTTAAAATTGAACCAAATATTATAATGAGAGAAAAAATGCAATGCTACGAATGGCACACTAAATACACTTTTTAAAAAATTTGGATCATGTCACTGAGATTCTGCTATTTTTCCAAGTACTAACTTCTGTATATAAACAGTTGAAATGATGTCCTGTTAGCACGTGGCACCTTAATTCGTGGACACACTGCAGACCAAATGATATCCTTCCAAATTACATTCAACCAGAAGTCCACTAGGTCATAATTAGTCTATATGAGGTGGTTTCATCTATGCCTCACCGCCAGTTTTTTTTAAGGTGTTCCATTAAAATCACAAAAATAACCATTAAAATACAACAGGTGGCTGTCACTCTTTAATATTGTTCTAAAAGATACTTTAACAATAAATAACCTCTTTTGGAAAAGATTATTGGTTATCAGAGGGGAAGGGGGTTGGCGGGCAGGCATAAGGGGTAAAGGGGCACATATATATGGTGACTGACAGATAATAATGTACACCTGAAATTTCACAATGTTATAAACTATTATGACCTCAATTAAAAAAATAATAATAATAACCTCTTTTGTCTATGATAATGCAGACAGAGCACACATCTTAGACTCCGTTTTCCCTGACCCCTCTGTGATGACTGGGATAGGACTTAGCAGACAGCACATGCTTAGCTTAATA
The DNA here is from genome assembly GCA_031878705.1 of Tapirus indicus. Lineage (NCBI taxonomy): Eukaryota > Metazoa > Chordata > Mammalia > Perissodactyla > Tapiridae > Tapirus > Tapirus indicus. The sequence goes on from CM062935.1 coordinate 36,372,106, forward strand.
AATACTGGCTGGAAGGAGGAAAAGTTACAGGACCTGAAGGGTGTCAGTCTCTTTCTCCCTGTCACCACTGCTGCCAACCAGGGCCCAGAGCCCCAGGGCAGCGTGGAGCAGCAGCAGACCCCTGTGGAGCTGCAATCAGACACAGATAGCCTTAGTCTTCTGCTGGGGCTGGACTTGGGAGGTGATGCACAGCAAAGGGCTACTGGTTGCTGGTGTGGCCTCCACTGCTAGTCACAAGCAGGTCCTATCAAGACTGGGTAGGATTCTGACATATGTGCTAGCAGGGGATTTCATTTCTTGTGGCTTCATATTTCCACGTGAAAAAAACCTCCAATAGAAAATCATAGGATGTGGCTTCTCTATCCCTCTGCAAGGGAACAGATGTACTTGACAGGTGAGAGAAGTAGCTGAGCAAACTGGTTCAGTCCCTCCTAGTACACTCTTTACGTCTGGATCACGTTGGTCAAAGAGAGGGGACACTCCAGTCACCCCTGCCATGCCACAGGTGGCTTGTCCCTTCAGGGAGGCCTGAAGTCCTGCCTGAGACTGCATGAGTAGATGGATCTAAGTGAGGACTGAAATGTTATAAACTGTGGATTCAAGTTCACATTCTCTAATTGGCTTTATCAGAAATAAAACTGATTTTTATTTTTTTCCTTTTTAATTTCAATCTATCTGACTGTGTCTTGTTTTTCCATTGGTTCTTAATTCAGGATTGCAGGAAAGGGGTGTTACATAATGACCTCCTAGCATCTTTCCTGCCCTGAACCCTGACAGTGTCTGTTGCAACCCCTGGCTCTCCATCAGTCGCCTCTCTGGACGGAAAAACAGCCCAACCCCTTCCTCTCCCCTCATTGAAATTGAGCTTCAAGTGTCTTACTCCCTTAAGGGCCTGGTCACAGTTATATAGCCATGGGAGTGACAGACAAGTTCACCCCAGCAGTGGGCTATTTTGCCAGCATATCACCTCTAACTCTTGGGACCTTCAGCCTCCTTGGAAGGGGAGTGTCTGAAGAGCCTACTGATGACCCTTGGGTACATGGCCAAAAACTGCAATTTGCTCTCCCTCCTGAGATTGGGTTTTGATTCAGACTCCAAAAGACAGATAGAGGAAGCTAAGCTTCTTGACCCCATCTCCTCGCACGAACAAAATTTATAGTTTAATACTGTTGTTTTCAAAAAACATAGAAAAAGAGTTATTTTGGGAGCCAGGCATATTCCTTTACATAACATCATACCTTTTATCCTGGTCTTCTTGGCTGTCACTTGCTTTGCTTACGGACAGCAGCCTCTTGTCTCGAGGAACCTGGAAACATCACCAACCACCAGTCAGAATTACATAGATGCAGCCGTGACCACGTGCAGAGCTAGACACCAGCATTAACAAAGAAACTGAAATGAAACGTTCTTCAGGAAGAGGAAGCAGATTTGCTACAGCCAGGGATGGTGAAAGGTGAGTAGCCTGAGTGGCAATGACAGTGGAGTAGACACTAAGGGGTGATGATAAACATAGGGCCACAAGAACCCTGATTCTGCTGTGCACTGCTGACTTAAGCAACTCTCTCTGGATCTGAGCACCTGTCGAGCCCTCCCCACCTTGCGAGTGGATGAGGGGAAAAGAGCACCACAAGTGGAGGGTGACATCTATGCCCTTGAGCAGACAGAAAACATTTTGGAGTTACAACAAGCATCCTCTTAAGGAACACGGACTGACCCTCCACCCTGATGAAGGACTTCAGGTGCTGACATGGAGGGGAGCAAACTGGGCGTGGGGCTGCACTGTCCAGTGGGGGAGGAGCATCCAATACACCTGGACCACCTTTTACCCACGCCCCCTATATAGCTGGCAGACTTGCTTCCACAATTTTTTCTTCTAATGCACTTTTATTATTGTCTTCACAATCACAATGCCAATATATTGCCTGAGAGATTACTGAAAAAGTGCTACTCAAGAGAAGGGAGACCCCCACCAGCTGCGTTTCTGACCATCATCTAATCGCCCTACTGCATCACACTTCCTCTAGCCATTCTTATGGTTTCCACTCACCTGATATACATGCAAGCCCAGTCAGCAGATGAGGGAGGCAAAATAGCAGGGTGGCTAAGAGTCAAGACCTAGACCAGATTGTTTTGGTTCAAATCTCAGCTCTACTGCTAACTAAACTCTGCCTCACTTTCCTCATCTGTAAAATGGGGATAATGATAGTCCTATACCTCACAAGGGTTTAGTAAAATTAAATGAGTTAATTTTTTTAAAAGCACTTAGAGTGTCTGGTACTTTTAAAATATTTGTTAAATAAAAATAAAATAAATCAATTGTAAGTCTTTCATTCAAATGTCTATTTTGAGGGTCTACAATGTACCAGGCATTGCTAAGTGCTAGATAGAAATGAGAAGAATAAAACATAGCTCCTGTCATCTACTGAAGATGACAGATAAACACAGAATTTCAATATCTAGTACACCAATGTTCATAGCAGCACTGTTCACAATAGCCAAAAGGTAGAAACAACATAAATGTCCATCTACAGATGAATGAATAAACAAAATGTGGTACATCCATACAGTGGAATATTATTCAGCCTTACAGGTGAAATTCTGATACACGCTATAATAGGGATGAGCCTTGAAGATGTTATGCTAAATCCCGTGGGTCTCAATCTATCCACTTCCCTCTGGATGCTCGCCTCCCGGTTCAGCCTTCGTCTCTTGCCCAGACTGCTGCATCAGCCCCTACCTGGCCTCTCCTCTCTTTCATTTAGTCCCTGCAAATCTGTTCTGGATCCATCAGGAGGATCCATACAAGTCTGCTCCCATCATGCTGTTGCTTAAAGTTCTTCAATGCTTCCCATCACTCTCAGGAACACAGCCTCCAACACGTCTCCTCCCTCAACTTGGGCCCCCATCACTGCCATGCATACAGTCACACTGTAGCTCCAACCTGCCACGCTCCTTCTCACAGCAGAGCCATCACGCAAAGTCTTCTCTGCCTGGGACACACCCCACTCCGCCACCCTACCCTACCCTACCCACGCCTTCTCCAGGCTAACTCATGAGCATACTTCAAGTCCCATTTCAATGTCCACATCCGTGATGAGACTACAATCTCTGTATCTACCTTTGTGCATGGCTATGTCCCAAGTACTTGAAATGTAGCAGGCCATCACTAAATACTTGTTGAAAGAATGAATGACTCAATCAAAATGGCCTGAAAAAAGCAGAACCAAAGAAGCAGAAAAAATAGGGATTCTAAACACTTACACATGTTAGTAACCCATGGAAGTGAATGGTTTACCATTGCCAAGATGCACCAGTGCAACGTGAGCTCTGAGCAGACTGCTCAGTCTACGGGGTTGGGCACATGCAACAAAGGTGGTTATTAACCTTTGGGTTTGCTTCCATCTGGGCCATTCTGAACCATGTTTACCTTTGGCCTCTGAAAGACTGTCTTCCTTAGTGAAACCGAGACCTCTGAATTCAGGTCCCTGTCTTGAGTCTAGACCCACATTACTGTCTATCAGACATCCCTACCTGGACATCCTATAACCACATCAAATTCAACATACAATTATCTTTCTCCCCAAAGCCTTTCTTCTGTACTCCCTGCCTTGGTTAATCTGAGAATCACCTTAGACATCTTGCTGCCAGTTATGGGGTTCCCCCCCAACTCATATACACACACACACACACACACACACACACACACACAGTCAGTTGCCAGCTTTTAGTCAAACAAATACTAACGATTTTCTGAATACACTGCTTTGTCACTATTTAGTATCTATTTCAGCGGCTGAGTGAGGGAGAATCTTACAAATGCTGACCCAGGGAACCCCCAGCACCATCTCTTACTTCAGGTCGTCATCATTTTGTATCTGGACTATTGCAGTGGACTGCTCACTGGATTCTCTGCCCATAACCCACCTTTCTGCTGCTGCTGCTGCTATAATCTGTGTAAACCATTTTTCCAGGCTTATGTTCAAACTCCTTCAGTTCTGGAAGAAATGACGCTAAATAGTATGATAGAAGGATTATAGGACATTTCATTTTCTTCTTTAAGCTTTCCTGCATTTTGTATAATGTATATGTATAAGTTTAAGATGAAAAGCTAATTTTTTTTTTTTTTTTTTTTGGTGAGGAAGACCAGCCCTGAGCTAATATCCGTCGCCAATCCTCCTCTTTTTGCTGAGGAAGACTGGCCCTGGGCTAACATCCGTGCCCATCTTCCTCCACTTTATATGGGACGCCGCCACAGCATGGCTGACAGGCAGTGCGTCGGCGGGTGCCCGGGATCCGAACCCGCGAACCCCAGGCTGCCAAGCGCGGACTAAACCGCTGCGCCACCGGGCCGGCCCTGAAAAGCTAATTTAAAAAAAAAATTTTTTTTAATTTCAACAGCTTATGAATATTTATTATGTCATTTATTCACTCACTCATCCAGCAAAAAACAAGGCCGTGCACCGAACCTGGGTGCCCTTTTGAGAGGATAAAGCCCAGTCCACTAGCCTGGCCTCTTCCTGAGGCAACCACTGCCTTCCTGACCAATCTTGACTGCCCATCCCCTTCACTCACCCCCCACAATTCAGCACAACTGATTACTTGCATTCCACTGAGTGCAACCTGGGGTTTGATACCCCACGTTTTCTCATCTCCTGCTCCTTTTGCCTGAAATGCTCTCTCTTCGTGTCTCCACCAGAAGAACCCTCCTCTGCTTTCCAGTAGAGTTGGCCTTGTTTCCTCTGGAAGCCTGAGCTCTCAGGGAGGCTGTCATACCCTCCTCACTGCTCCTGGAGCACACCCCTCTTACAGCACTTACCACCATGCGTTGTGGTTATATGTTTACAGAACTGGGTCAATGATGGACCATGACCTCTGATGTCTTAAACTGGGTCCCATCTGCCTTTGGATATCCAATCCACCCCCATAACACCTATCACCATTGCTGGAAGGTTACAGCTAATTAGTGAATATTTGTTGGATGGATGGATAGATAAATAGATGGCTATAAGGATGGAGAAACCAACAAGCCAACAAAGTAGTTTCCAGCAGTACCAGGCCAACAGAACAGATAGGAACCAACTGGCCAGGGAAGCATATTTTCACTAGAGCTGGAATCAAGTGGTTACAAACCACCAGCACCCTCGGGGGAAAAATAAAGATAAAGTAAATCAAACCACTTTAAAAAATAACATATGAAATAAAAATAACTAATGGAGTCTGTCTTGTTTCTCTGTCATGCCTAAAATTTATCAAAAGGTCGCACTTGACTTTGGAGCGGCTGTTGGTGAATAGCTTGAACTGGATATAAAACTGGGCTGGTATTCGAGCCCCTAAATTATAAAAGATTCTGGCAATTTGGTTATTTTTGTAATAGATACCATCTAAGTAGCTTCAAATGTATATTTTTAAAATTTGAGCCCATTTTCAAATGGGTTCAAAAAAAGGCATTTTTCAACGATAGACAGTAGAATGGACTGACTTGTGACCCCAAAGTTCCTATGTCGAAGCCCTAACCCCCAATGTAACTGTATTTGAAGATAGTACCTTTTAAGGAGGTGATTAAGGTTAAATGATGTCATAAGGGTGGGGCCCTGATCTAACAGGACTGATGTCCTTATAAGAAGAGGAAGAGACAAGAGGACATACACACAAAGGCACATGAGGAGACAGTGAGAAGGCAGCCATCTGCAAGCCAGGAAGGAAGAGGTGCCTCAGCAGAAACTAACCCTGACGGCACCTTGATCTTGGACTTCCAGCCTCCAGAACTGTAAGAAAATAAATTGCTGTTGTTTAAGTTCCCCAGTCTGTGGTATTCTGCTATGGCAGCCTGCACAGACTGACACAGACAGGGTAATGAAAGATATTAGGAAATGTACAGGATTGTCCTTTAACCTTGAGTAAATCCCACTTAGTTGCCCAAACTATAAAATATAAAACCTGGTGGGCTTCACTGCAGTGATCCTATGGTGACAATTTAAAAATGTAGGTGAAAAGACTTTGAAATGTATAAAATATTATACCAAGATATGCCTTGGCAGTTTCCAAGGACAGGGACCACCATTTCTTGAGTGCCTGCTGTGTGTCACACACACTCCTCTCTCTGACAAAGCCCACTACTGTCCTGAGGGGTGATGCTCTCCAACCTTAGGAGCAAGGAAAAATGGTGTATTTTACAAAAAGAATCAATTATTGCTTACAAAGAGGTATAAAAAGTCTACAGAATTTAAGGGATAAGGAGGCAGCAATTGTTATAATAATCTAATTTCTCAAAGTTTATACTCAAACAATAGAATCTCGTTTTCTCCATTAACATTTTGCTTTAGTACAGACAGAAAGTCTATCCGCAAAGTAGGTTTACCTCTGTTATAACTTTACCACCAGCACATACAAGCTATGAACATCAGAGGCTGACTAAGGCCTGAGAATAATCACTGGGACACAGAGCTTTTGGAAACAAGACTAATTCTCTCCATAGACACTAAAATGTTTCAAGCAAAAATATAGTAAAGCTTGTGTGAAATAAAAGGAGCCATGTAACTCTACTGGTCCACACAGTCTTAGAAAATATTTTATTTGAATATTTTATATCCTAAATTAATAAATTAATCATGGGAAATGTTAATTCAACAGAAAGAGTTATAGACTTGGTTACAACTTGAGTTTTATGTAAACTCCCTACTCTGCACCTCAAAATGTCTATAGAAAACAATATTTCAACTCTCCTTTAAATACTAAAAATGTGCAAGAGGAGAGGTCATCTATGTACCATATTTACTGATAATTATCCTCTGAACCTATGGGAAATAAAAGACATTGCTTTCACAAATTACTAATTATTTTCATTTTGGGGTATGCCTCTCTTTCTTATTAATGAAAAAAGAAATGCCATATAGGTATTTGAACAGGTATCTGAAGTTGTGTCCATTTGACAGTGATGGAAGAAAATCCATTTAAAAAAATAAGAACAATTTATTTCTTCAAATATATCATAATATATTTCTTCAAAGCCTTATAAAATATTAACTAACATATTAGTTTAATATAGTTATAACAGTTACAAAAAGAAGTTGTAATAACCCAAGTGATTGAAACAGTCACTTTAATATGTCACTAGATATTAAAGATCGATAAAACTGTCAAGTTTTAACTATTTTTTATCATAGAGAAAAATTGCTTTCCCATGTCTTTCTAAGGATGAGACCATTTCTGAACACTATACGAAGACAAAGTCTAATAAAACTGAACCCTCGAGAAATGGCCTAGTACACGAAGCAGTCTAATTGTATAAGTTCTGTGCTTCTGTACCATCCTCAATAAATTTTGAGATTTTTCACTCCAAAACATTTAGAATTCATCCTTGTGTTTATCAAATGAGCTCTTCAGTCAAAAAGGATTAAAAATATAAAACAACCACAAAGAAAAGCCTACCATGAAACCATCTTTGTTTTTCAGGCTCATTTTTTTTTTTCAAGCACTACCTGTTCACTGAAGGAAACTGCCCTACATACACAAAATGTAGTTTAGGCCCTAAAACATCCTTTCATCTAGAGGCCAAGTGCCCCAGAGTTAAAGTCCCCTCTTGCTATGTCAGGTGCTGTGTTGGGAGTTGTACACCTTCACAGGAGGGCTGTCAAAACCTGCCAACTCTGGCTCTCGTGCTAAGGGGAAAAGTCAGCATAGGCCAGCAAGGGCACCAGTGGAATGCCCTTTATACATTTCTCCAGCACTTGCTGACAATAAAAAAAAGCGTTTATGTGAGTTAATACTATCCTCACTTAATACACCCTGAACAGTCAACTACTCACGACTTGTGTTTCATCTTAAATAAGGCCAGCTGGCTTGGCTTTCATTCATCTCCCACGGAGGAATTCCTCCTGAGTGTTTTAATTGGGAAAATGGGAAGAAGCTGGAAAAGGAATGAGAAATTTTAGAGAACTTTGGCAAAAAAGTATGCCTGGGGCAGTGGCAGAGTTGGTGGTGGTGGAAAATCTTTGGAAAGCATGAAAACTCTGGTTTAGGAGAGAGGCAGGAGCCAACACAACTTGCAAAAGTGGAGGCTGCTGGAAGGAAACAGGAAGTAGGAAGCAGGAAGGAAATAGGAAGCCGAAACTGAAGCTTACTGAAAGGAAAATTGTTCCTCTTGGGTGATTTTCTCATGATGGAGGGAGAGAGGGAAGCAGGGATTCAGTTCTTATTCTAAAATAAAGAGTTCACTGTGCCCAACCAGCAAAATAAACAAAGCCATTCTCACCTTTGTGCCAATTCCCAGCATACGCCAATGCTGTTTACAATCAAAGCAGGCAATAAATCTCCTCATTCAGTAAATACTTGTTGATTTTTTTATACTTCACCGGTTCTAAGGGAGCAGGTCATACCAGATATGGTCCTTTATAGTTGAGACGGACCATTGTTTGCTGTTTGATTTCCTGAAATACTCCTATTTTGAAGGTACCGTATGGTAGGTATTTTTGTAATATAAGTGAATTACATTTTGTTTAAGGGTTTTTCAAAATAAATATTTAGCACCCATTGAAACAAATGGAGACAGTTAGGGTTGTAACAAAGTTAGGTTTTGGAATTGCTGCAAAAGTCTACCACAAAAACATTCATTGGACTATGCCTTATAAAACTGAAAAATCTAGAAGCCCTGAATGTTTCTTATAAAATGGAAAATCTACAAGCAACCTAAATGCCCAACAACTGAGCAATGACTAAATTATGGTACAGCCACACAATGTAATATTCTGTGTTCACCAAAAATCATAATCATAAAGTAAAAATGGCAGCAAGGAAGTATTTACAATACGATACAAAGTAGGAATTATATGTAGATAATGTGTAGACGTGTGAACAGAGGACACAGAAATAATTATCCAAAAATGAAAACTTCCTCTGGGTGGGTGGTGAAGCTGTGCTTCTTCCATGGGAAAGCAGGGAGGCAACCAGGACAGAAAGAGGCTGAATTCCATAGTGAGTGCAGAAATTCTATTCGTTCTCTGGCCTGGGATGAAGAATCTGTCCCCTCTTCCCACCAGCGAGGGGAGGCCCCAGGGGCAGGATAAAGAGGGAGGCAGGGCTGCAGGACCTACCTTGTAGTAATCATACAGCAGGCCAAGGGCAGCAGCACTGTCTTCGTCACCATTAATGCTCATCATCGCCTTGGTGGCCGCCGTCAGGGGATTCTCCAAATACGACTTCCAGGCTTCATCCTCACTGGTGTAGGCTCTTCGAGTATTGAATGGAGGGTCAGTGGGCATCGTCACTAAGGCCACCAGTCGTTTATTACTGTGAAAGCAAGAGAAATATGAGGTTCATTATCAAAGAAATAGTCCTTTCCCCACTAAAAATATGCACATTATACGATTAATCTGTACTTCCCCAGAATGGAGAAGGGAAGATTACAACTAGAGTGACTGACTGCCACATTGCATTTATCAACCCAGTGGTTCATTTTTTCACTGAAATAATGATCTTTAAGAGGCTGAATAAGTAGTGTAAGTTGGTACTCTTCACACTGGTTTTCCACATCTAATCATTCTAGGAGCCAAATCATTTTATTTAATTATTCTTCATTAAAGAATAGGAGAATAAAACCCTCTGAGGGAGCAGCTTTCATTTAACTCTCTGAGTTCTAATTATAAATATATGCAATATATTAAATATAATCAATACGTTAATGATTATTAAAAACTATTTTATCTAGTTTAACCTACATTTGGAATTGCTAGTGAATTATAGACCAATCCAAATCTCTTAATTAAAAAAGGCAATATAAGCTACTTTTCAAACAAGCTATATCACAGATATGCTGCACAGTAATGATACAAAGCAACAGTAATGAGACAGACTCCATACATGAATCCTGTGTTGCCACAGGATCCTACCATATTTAAATGATATAGAAGCTACAGGTTACAAAAATTATCGTTGAGAGTGAGGAGTAAATCTGGAGAATCTTCAGTAGAAACCGAAAGGGTTTAGAGTCAATTATCAATCCTAACCAAGCCAAACTTGGGTAAAGCAGCAATTGACAAAAAAGACAAATTCTTAAGGACAATGTGATAATAACTTAAATACCCAAAGACAGGACAGTCATCAGCAGCTCCCCAGGCTTGTTCATTGAAATGGAACAATGCAACACTGTATTTTAATTAACACTTGTGTCCATTCATAGTAACATGACACGTACAAGTGACAGGACTGGTGAAGGCAACACCTACACTAATCAGTGGAAATTCAGCCACCAGGGGCCTTCTGAGGGGCATTCAGTTCTAAAAGAGGTCCCGTTTTGCTGACACTCCTACAGGATCTTCCAATGGTAGATGGTCTCTCAGCTCACTTTGTGGTGGAGAACTGGTGTGAACAAAGACCATTGAGGGCCCTTCAAAGTGCTGGCATGGTGCTACGCATTGGTGTGAGGTCAGAAAATGACACTGACATTGGTAAGATATATTTGGGAATGGGGGTGGGAGATTCACATTTAGCAGAGCGGAATTCCATCTTAACTTCAGTTTCTTCACGCACCCTACTTACCTGACAATGTGATTGTGAGAATCAAATAAAATAATGGATAAAATAGAGTTCAGTAAACTGCACATGCTGTGCAATAGCATGTGTTACTATCACCGCACAGTTCATTGTTTCTATAAAGTTTGTGGGTATGCCAATTTCTGGTAAAGTTGATTATAATTTAAAAGTGCTAAAGATAATCATTAATTAAAGGGAAACTGAAGTTGTTCATTTAGCAATATTCCATAAGTACTTATTGAGAGTCCAACAGAAGCCGAGCATCATGCTGGTTGTTGAGGACACAGTGGTGAACAAGACACTGACCTGTGGCCCACGTAGCTTGCAGTCCAGTGGGGGAGAAAGAGTACCCCTATTACAGGGGCGCTAAATGTGAGAAAGGGAAACGGATGCTGTCATGAGGGTGTAAGAGAGGAGACTAACTAACCAGAGGATCGAGCAGGAACCAAAGTTCCCACAAAGTCCTGAAGGATAAGTAGGAATGTGCGGGTCAACGTTGAAATGAGCAGACGTGGGAAATATTTTTTATCATGAGGAATATTTTGGTAACGCAGAATAATGGAATTTTTAACAAAAGATGCACATTTGTACTCATTTTGGAGAGTCAGCTAGAGAAATTTATATACTCTGATCTGACAGTAAAATAGCATTTCTGTGTTGTACAAGTTACTAATCAAATAGGATGGGGTTGGATTTGGAGACAGCAATGTTGGTGGACTCCTAGGGGTCTATAAGGGGAGAAATGAGGCCTGTGGGGAAGACCAAGAAGGCAGAGCTGGTGGGCTCACATTGCAGCAGCACCGCCACCACCCCTTCCACAGTTGTTCAGTTGGGGCCACTCTGAGTGCCTGATCTGCAGCCCTCAGAAGGTGAAATAGAGGATTCTGAACCCAATTCTTGCCCAGGAGGGCCCAGGCATCATGCACACTTCCTAAAATTCTCAGTCCTACAGGAAGAAATGAAGACCTTCATGTTATCTGCAATGACCTCACCATGGAAAAAAGATGAGGATTTTATTCTCTTTCATGCCTGAAAAAGCACCTATTGCTGGTGGAGAGGGAGTGTTAATTACAACACTGGCTAATTTCCAAAAGTTTAGCAGGAAGTGCCAGGGCGAAGGATAAGAGCCAACTCAGAATTTACACTAAGTGGTGTCCTGATTCACTGGAGAGATTTTCCCTTGAGTCTTCCTTAAAGTCCCTACGCCCTCCTGCTGAGTCTCCTAGCTTGCTGATTTCATCCGCTCCCAGCACAAACGTTCACTCATAAATTTAGACTCATCAGCCCTTCCCCTTTGATGAAATGGTTGATGAATCCTTACGTGATCACTGGAAAGAAATATTCCAGGAAAGCACAACTTTACTAGCTGTTTCTTTTCACATTTTTGATGGCTAAAGGAGCCTTTTATGCTCCTCCCTTTAACTGCGTAATGACTTCGTTTTTGTCTTCCTAGATTATAATCTCTCCGGTACAGAGCACTGTTGAATAAAGCTTGGTTTAATAAAAACAGAATAACTTCTCTGGTACACTGAGCAAAAGTGTAGACTTGTAAAGAAAGGAAAATTTCACAGAGTAGCTTTTACCAAAGTTTGGAACATTTTCTCAAACTGAATTTCATTATTGTTCTTTTGGAATGGCAGTTCTAATTCCGCTCTGGTCAACTTTTTAAATATCCCTTTAGGTGTTTCCGGTTCTGGGTAGCCTCCAACACAGAACTGTAAACAGCAACTATAAACTTGATCCCTAGTCCTTCTTTGCAGAAAAGTTTAGACTAGGACCTGAGCATTCACAGCAAGGCTAAGGCCCCGTTTGATCACATACAGTAGTCCTCTCTTATCTGCGGTTTCACTTTCTGCAGTTTCAGTTACCCATGGTTAACCACGGTATGAAAATATTAAATGGAAAATTCCAGAAAGAAACAATTCATAAGTACTAAATTTCTCGCTGTTCTGAGTAGCATGATGAAATCTCACGCCATCATGCTCCGTCCCGCCCAGGAAGTGAATCATCCCCTTGTCCAGCATATCCACGCTGTATAAGCTACCAGCCCTTTAGTTACCCAATAGCCACCTCAGCTATCAGATCGGCTGTTGTGATACCAGGTTCGGGGTAGGGTTCTGTACTATCTTTGGTTTCAGGCTGTGGGTCTTGGTACGTATCTCCCACGGATAAGAGGGGACTACTGTATAAGTTGTTTTTTCTCTCATTTGTTTTCCTTAATCCACTACTTCATTTTGTGGATGTTGGTGGGAAAATTGAGAAATGAGTCATCAGCTGAAATAGTGAAAAACGTGGAGCAGTTAGCCATTGAGATCATAACTAACAAGTCAAGAAAAGTTCCAGATCACTCTGCCAGAGGCAACCTGCCATCCCCCACCGTGAGTATTAATAAGAGTCTAATGCAGGAATGTTTTGCTGGGGAGAAGCATGTGAAACTGAGCACACAACGACTTCATCTCCTAAAAATATGTGTAGTTATAGTTGACAAATCCAGACATAAATCCATTTCACTTTGGACCACAAAATAAAAACTAGGACAGTAAAGTATTCACACAAATTATCACTTCCAATCCATTTCTCATCGTCTATTTATTTTATAACTCCTAGAAGGGCATCAGTTTTTGGTTTGGGGGCTTTTTTTTTTTGGTTTTGGTTTTTTTGCGGGGGGCAGTTGTCTTAATCTAGGGGGACGGTGGTTTGGGAGTTGAATAAACCTCGGTTTTAATCTCAGTTCTGTCAATTACTGAATTTAGATGAGTTACTTCCCTTCTTTGAGCTTTCATTTCTTTGTCTGTATCATGATATCAATCTTACAGAGTTGTTCTAAAGGAAAAACTCAGATATTCACATGTGAAGTGCCTGGCACATAGATCTTCAATAAATAATAGTTACAAGTATTATTTCCCTTTGGAACTGATTCCTAATGACCTCTGCTCAAAATCCAAGACTGTTCTCAGTTCTTAATTTCCTTGGATTTTCTTGGCCATTTCTTACTTCTGTAAATCTTGCCTTGCCTGCCTTCCAAGACATCGTACGCAGGTGGTTTTCTTCCATAGCCAATCATTCCTTTCTAGTTTCCATTCTGCTCAATTCTCTTCTCATTCCTCTAACTCTGATCATTCCTGGATGCTTTGCTGTATTCTGCCATTGCTGATTCATATGGCTTTCATTGACCCTTTACCTTAATGACTAACAGATGTGTATCACCTGAGATTCAGTTATGCACTTCTATTTCGATGTCCTGTTGTCAACTTAAAACTCAGTGAATCCAAAACTAAGCTAATTATGGTTTCTCATCTGGGCACTCCTAACCTTCATCTGTCATCCAGAGCCAAATCTTATGTACTGGTTTAAAATATAGACTCTGGAACCGGACTGCCTGAATGCAAATCCTGGCTGCACCACTTACTAGCTATGTAACCCTGGACAAGTTAGTTAACCTTTCTGTGCATCAGTTTCCTCATCTGTAAAATTGAGATGTACCCTAAATGAGGTAGAACAATAATATCCACTCCTTAGTATTTTTGTTGGAATTAAATACTGACAGTATAAAAGCAGCATACGTGTTAGCTATTATCATTTCTCTTCGTCCCTTATATGGAGTCAGTCACCATATTCATTATCATAGCTTTAGTCTTATCTCTTCATGCCTCCAACTAGTCTCTCTAGCCTTCAACATTCCCCTCTTTAATCCATATCAAAGCCTGTGGAAAAATCTTCCCACAACATAATTTTCAAGAGTGTACAGATTCTTTACTACGTATATTATCAAGTCCAAAATCCTCCATCTGATATTTAAGAATCTCTATTATCAGGGGCCGCCCGGTGGCGCAGCGGTTTAGTCCGCGCTTGGCAGCCTGGGGTTCGCCGGTTCGGATCCCGGGCGCCTGCCGACACACCACTTGTCAGCCATGCCGTGGCAGCGTCCCATATAAAGTAGAGGAAGATGGGCACGATGTTAGCCCAGGGCCAGTCTTCCTTGGCAAAAAGAGGAGGATTGGCAACGGATGTTAGCTCAGGGCTGGTCTTCCTCACCAAAAAAAAAAAAAAGAATCTCTATTATCAGGCCCCTACCTACTTCTCAAAATTTATTTATTCCTATTTGCTTAATATAAGGAATTATGCCATTTCTCTGCAGTTCCCTAAAGATGCCATTCCTACTTCCATGTCTTTGCTCAGACTGTTCCTCTCCGCAAATCCCTTTCCTGCTCCTATCTAAATTTGACTCTTATTAAAGCCCAGCTGCAACATCCCATCTTCCAGAAAATCTCCCCTGATTTTCCCTATTTTAGCCCTCAAGGGCCTCCTTTTACTAAGAACTCCTACAGCATGTATAGTATTCACTACGTAATCTACTGTTTAATTTTTACTATGAAAGGATACTGACTCTGCAAAGAAAACTGTCATTCAGCTGTTGGATCCGCCAACTACACCAAGAAAGTGACATCCATTGAACAAGAGACCAGCAGTCACCATACACAGTCCACAGCCTCTGTCCTGCACCACTCTCCCTGACCCACCCTGGATTCCCAACCTGCCTGCTTTTACTCAAAGATCTGGGAACTCTTCTTCTCCAGTTTTGTCATTGGCTTTCTTCTAGAAGCACCAATCCCCACCCCATCCCTAACATACCTAGACACCTAGATCAGCCCTAGGCACTTACATCTTAAAAGGCAACTAAGGCAGAGCTTAAAAAATGTGTTAGAGTATTGGTTTTGCAGAAAGTGAGTTACAGGAGACAAATCCTGGCCCTGCCACTTATCAGTCGTACTACATGAGACAAGGTATTTAACCTGGCTAGTCTCAGCTTTCTCATGTGTGAAGCAATTGTTGCATAAATTAAACGAAAGGAATGCATGTGATCCTCCTTCAGAGCACCAGGCACACAGTAGTGCCCTCCAACTGGGCCACTATGAAGATTAGAGAAGAGCGAGATAAATCACATTGGAAAGCCAAACATCTCATCTTCAGCCACCACCACACCCCACTTCAAATCCTTCCTGTCCTCAGCTTTTCCGACCTCAGTTGATGGCAACTCCATCCTGCCAGGTGCAGTACTTGTAGTCATCCTTGATTCTTCATTTTCTTACACCACTTCATTAGAAAATTCTATTGATTCTACCTTCAAAATATATCCAGAATCTGACCACTTCTCACCATTCCTTCCACTGCAAGCATCCTGGTCCAAGCCACCTTCATCTTGTACTTAGATAACTGCTATTGTCTCTGTGGTAGCCAGCCTCCCAATGATCCTTACCTCCTAGAATTCACACCCTGTGTAGTTCCCTCCCATGCTGGACCAGAGTTGGTTCATATAACCAATAGCATATGGTAAAAGTGATAGTAGGTGACTTCCAGAATTAGATAATGAAAGTCTGCAGCTTCCATCTTGGTGTTTCTCTCTCGCTCTCTCTCTTTCTCCTTCTCTCATCTCTTGCTCTAGGGAAAGTAAACTGCCATAATGTGGTGAGGAACTGAAACCTTGACCAACAATCAGTGAGGACCTGAGGATGGCCAACAATCACGTGAGTGAGCTTAGTGGATTCTCCAGTCAGAGTCAAGTCTTAACATCAGTTATAGCCCCAGATTACAAATTGACAGCAACCTGATGAGAGACCCTGAGCAGAACCATACAGCTAAGCTGCTCCCAGATTCCTGACCATCAGAACCTGTATGAAATAATAAATATTTGCTGTTTTAGCTGCTAAGTTTTGAGAAAATACATTACACAGCAAGAGATAACTAATTAGTCTCTTAATGTCTCCCTGCTTTTACCATTCCTTCAGTCTGTTCCTTCCAGGCTGCTCCATCCTGTAGTGACTCCATTTCCCTTAGAATAGAAGTCAAGGTCCTCACAACGGTCTACCAGGCCCTGTAGGATCTTGCCTCCCTTACTTCTCTCCTGACACTCTCCTTGTTACTCATTCTGATCTTGCTGCACTGGTCACCACGTCTCCACCTTAGGGCCTTGGCTCCAGCTGTCTCATTTTCCTGGAATGTTCTTCTCCCAAATACCCCTGGCTAACTCTCTCATCTCCTCTAAGCATCTGCCCAAAATCTCAGCACAATGAGACTTACCCTGACCACCCTATTTAGTGCAGCGACCTGCCTCCACCCACCCTGGTACTGCCAATCTTTCCAAAACTTTCAGTCTCTTTTACCCAGCTCTCTACTCTTCCTTTCTTCCCTTGAAGCCACCATCTTCAAATGTATAGTACAGCTTACCTACTTATTATGTTCAGTGTTCATTGTCTATCCCCATGAGAATGTCCAAAGATCTGATATTCAAAGTGCTTATGATATATCTATGCACAAATTTCGTTGGTGGATATATCATAAGCACTTTGAATCGTGCCTGCCATATATTTGATACTCAATTAGCATTTGTTGAATGAGTGAATAAAAGTTCAGTTGAGGAACTGAAGTATAAGTTGGGGTTTCAAGTACTATGAAGGGAATAGGGGAGCTATATTTTTCATGTTTTCATAAAATTAATTTATAGCATATTTGTAAACTTGGTTGTGAGCTATAAAATGCTACACAAATGTAAATGCCTTAATTTTAGGATGCATAATTGTAAATTTAACAAGGATTGATCCTATTTAAACTAACTTTCTCTCACCTCCTTATTCTTACCTACAAATTACACAAAATGAAGGTTTATTCTTCTATTCTCCTTAAAGGTGAGCTACAGCACTAGGAAACCAAGCATATTTACACACAGACCAGAGGCAAAACAAGGAGGAGACTGAAAGCCAATCAGCAAAGATCTGATATTCAGGACCCCTTCTCCCACCTGTTGTCCATCATTCCCAACATTGACCTGAGTTGGGGGCAAAAGAATTTTTTTCATCCAGGACAAACCACTTCCTTTCACTGAGAAGAAGTGAATCTTTTATATCGTTCTCAGGATTTCATGCTACGTCCTTTACCTCAATCCCCTCCTCTGCCCCATCTTCTCTCTCTCTGTCTCTCTCAAACACACACATACACACACACACACACACACACACACAGCCTTTATCTTGAGATTATATGAATCCTATTCTCCACATAGAATATCTCTTCTTATACTCTGAGTCTTTAGCACGTGGGATTGAGTCTTCATCCACTTCAATTTCTTATAGCTGATTTACTGTAGCTGATCACTGACATATAATCACTTCAGCTTCCAACAACAACAACAAAAAAATGACCATATTCAGACACTAAACTTAAGAGCAAAGATTCAAGAACTGACAATTATTCCTTCTTTTGGAATCTTGGCATTTTTTCCATTAACAGAATAAGACTTTCAAATGGAAACTAATGAATCAATCATCCTAACCGGGGTTAATGTCACAATTTAAATGCCAACGATGTTAGTCATTTCACTGCTGGCTACTTTCAATAATATCCCTCCTTTTGGTGCTTGCTAGAGGCAAATCACAAGAGATAACAGATACTGTCCATGTTAGAACAAGGGTTGAAACTTATTAGGAAGTTTCTACACTGAGCACTCCTCCTTAATGACTCTAACCTATTGGGCTTGACCTAATCTGTAAAAGATTCAAGGGAAATGAAATGAATCCACAGCCTGGGGTGATACTGATAATCTTTACATTGAAGATGGTTATGTTTGAGAAAGAGAGGATTCAATTAATTCAGTAAAAATATTACGATGCCCTCCATTACGTAAAATGCATAGTTTTTAAAAACAACGAACTGCAAAACAACCTTACATCTATTGAAATTAAGACAGTTCCATTTTAGACATACTAACTGCAAAATATACTGATTCACTGATTGAAATGTAATCTTTCTCTCTCTCTCACTAGTGCCCCAGCTTTGCTCGTGCCTTAAGCACGCTCTTAGTCCACTCAGTAAGTAATTGAGGACTGAGAGAATTAGGAATATAATTAAAAAGCTGCAGGAAAGGCCCATCATCAAGGAATAGAAACAACCATAGGAAGAAAGAGATCAGAATGGAAAGTGGAAGGAAGAGGACAAAAAAAGAATTTTAAAATGAGGAAAATATGTAGAAATCGCAATCTATGAAATAACTAAAATTGGTTAATATGCATGTGTGTATGTAAATCAAAATCCGAAATGTTAACAGTGATTATAGGTGAATTTTTATTTGCTTCTTTCTACATTTTCCCTTTTCAAATAGTTTTCAATGATACTAAGTCGCACATACTGATTGAGCACCTACCACATGCCAGAGAGTGTTCTAAGCTCCTGACATGGGTTAACGCATTCACTCCTTACAGTAACCTTACAGTCAGGCATAGCAAACGGGCCCTTCGCACAGACGAGGACACTGAGCCAAACGTGCTAAGTAACTTGCCCGGGCCACGTAGCAGTCAGCTTAGACCAGGTTGCATCCCACAGCCTGAGCTCTTCGGCATCCTTCTCTGTTGCCGATTCTTGACTATGCTCTATTTTCATAATCAGAAAAAAAAGTCACTTGAAAAGGGGGAATTAGGAAACAGATTGGATACAAAAGACCAATATGACAGGGGATTTCTTACGTGGAAGTAAATGAGATGATGTCCAAATTCAGAGTTCTAGAGAAATTGTGCAAAGGGGAAGTCTATAAGCTCCCTGAAAACAAAGACAATGTGTTTAAATTATTTGTAGAATTCCAAGGTGCTGAAACATTCTGCAGGGTACATACCAGGCAGGCAACACAAATAAATTGTGTTGGGGGAGGGTAGCAACTACTCCTTATTCATCTTTAGTTTGAAATAGCTAGAGGCCATCTGTGCTTAAATGTCCTGTGGAAAAATGTTAAATAATTGACATTATAGAAATATAAATTAAATAATTAAAAAATATTGGAAACACTATATTTAGATAGTGACCAAAAACAAAATTTTTAAAGGAAAGAATCATTTAAAAAACCAAATATGCTTTAAAACTTAAAGAAAGAATCAGTTCTTTGGAGGAACTTGTGCTCAAATCTCCAGCAAAAAAAAACACAAGACACAAAAGCCTCTTAATAGCTTCAGGACAAACTTCCATCTCAAGATCATTCCATGTGTTTACTTCTCTCTCAGAGTCCCTAAAGTGAGAGAAGTAACAATGGATATGGTCAACACGGAAACAGAAATCTTGTGCAATGCTAGAAGATAAGCGGAAGAGATTGGAACAGAGGAGAAACCAAAGCCAAGAAGACTGCACCCCAGCTCTGGTGCAGGACAGGTTAATGCATGAGTGAGCACTGGTTTTCCACTGGGCGTGGAAAACTCTAACTCAGAGTCTTCAGGGTCTATGACGAAGCCAGTCCCGGTATGGTGTACCCAGAGAAACTGGCTACAGCATTCACTTCTTGATCGCAGAAGGAATCAGCCTTTGGGAGGCCCTTGGACCAGACAGAGAAATAATTCAGTAAAATGCCTAGAGTAACTTTAAACTACCAAAAAGGAAACAAAGAAAAAATTCAGCCTAAAACAACAGGAAAATCTTCCGATGTGTCCAACCCCCAGTTTGCCTCCTTGGACCTCACTTGTACATATGCAAAAGAATCTTCCAGGTACCCTCAGCACCTGTGGCCACTCCTTCCACTTGAGAAAACAGCTGACCCTGACAAGAATGAGCTCCAGTCTGCCAACAAACCCTGCCAGCTCTGAAAGGTGATCAGTCTAACACTTCGTTTTTAATAGGAAAACTAAGAATCACCAGATATTTAAAGAAATCTAACATGAATGAAAGAGAAGCCCCAAGATGAACAAAACAGCTTATTGATAAGGAAAATAATTAATGTTGGATACAGAAAATAATGTTAAAAAGAAGATACTGCATCTACAAGGCAAGTACAGGTTACTATGAAAAAGAAATAATCACCAAACAGGATACATAATTTCTGAAACAAAAATAAAATTTTATAGAGGGATTGAATAGAAAAGAGAACAGAAAAAGAATTAATGATCCAGGAGATCCAAGCAAGAAATTTTTCCAGTTTTTAAGGAAAAAAAGAGGATTATGAGACAAAGTTAAAAGGCACACAAAATAGATTCAGCGATGTCATGTGCAACTAACAAAAGTTACAGAAGAGAGCAATGAAAAGGATGAAAGGAAAAAAATAATCAAAGAAATAATAGAAGAAAATGTCCTCCAGCAGAAGAAAAACTTGAATCTTGAGAATGAAAGGCCCCAAAGTGCTGAAAGGATAATAAAAAGAAACACATCTATCCATGTCCTGGCAAAATTTCTATGTTAAAGATTAAGAGGAAAATGCTAAACACTTGAAAAAAACAAGTAACTTTCAACAAAACAAGCAACAGTCAGCTAGTGACATCTCATCTACATCACTAAATGCTTCAAGACAAGAAAAAGGGATTTGTATATGGAATTCTAACACAGCAAAAGATCAATCAATGTGATGACAAAACAAAAACATGTTTCCAGATGAGATGATGAATATTAACTAAACCTATCATGGTAATCAGTTCACAATATATGTAAATCAAACTATCATGCTGTGCACCTTAAACTTACACAGTGATGTATGTCAATTATTTCTCAATAAAACTGGAAAAATGTAAATTAAAAAAAATCAAGATATGTTTGATCATGAAAGGATTCAAAAACTATTCTACTCATCCCTTTTGAAGGAATTATTCCTCAAGTCAAAGTGAAAAAAGAGATTTATGCACAGGGAAGAAAAGTGATATAGAAATCAGAGTATCAAATTAACCAGTAAAATGTTAAATTAATTGTAACCAGTTTCTGACAATGGAAATGAAATTTATACCACTAAGAAAAGATTCTTAAAGATAATACCAAACTAGAATGAAATATCAGAGAGGTGATAGGAGAGTACTTGTTTAAAAAGTATTTTACATTTTGCTTTGTATAGAGGAAGAGTAAAGGATAAAGATTGTTCCTAATATTGATAGAAAATAAAAGTTTAAATATGTTTATTAAAAATACAATGGTAACAATTACTGGAATAAAGATAGGATGTAGAAATTTTAGAGCAGCAATTCTCATAGTATAGTCTGGGAACATTTAGAGGTCACTTAGACACTTTTAGGGGTCTGTGAGACCAAAACTATTTTCATAATAATACTAAGCCATTATTTGTCTTTTCACTATATTGACATTTGCACTGATGGTACAAAACTAATGGTGGGTGAACAGAAATACAAGGGATTATTAGGGAATACTATGAAAAACTTTATGCCAACAAATTGGACAACCTAGAGGAAATGGACAAATTCTTGGACGCGTACAACCTCCCAAAACTGAATCAAGAAGAAATAGAGAATCTGAACAGACCAATCACAAGTAAAGAGATTGAAACAGTAATCAAAAACCTCCCAAAAAATAAAAGCCCAGGACCAGATGGCTTCCCTGGAGAATTTTATCAAACGTTCAAAGAAGATTTAGCACCTATCCTTCTCAAACTATTCCAAAAAATAGAGGAAGATGGAATACTTCCCAACACATTCTATGAGGCCGACATCATGCTGATACCAAAGCCAGACAAGGACAATACAAGGAAGGAAAACTACAGGCCAATATCGCTGATGAACATAGACGCAAAAATCCTCAACAAAATATTGGCAAACCGAATACAGCAATACATCAAAAAGATCATACACCATGATCAAGTGGGATTTATACCAGGGACACAGGGATGGTTCAACATCCGCAAATCAATCAACGTGATACACCACATTAACAAAATGAAGAATAAAAACCACATGATCATCTCAATCGATGCAGAGAAGGCATTCGACAAGATCCAGCATCCATTTATGATAAAAACTCTCAACAAAATGGGTATAGAAGGAAAGTACTTCAACATAATAAGGGCCATATATGACAAACCTACAGCAAACATCCTACTCAACGGGGAAAAACTGAAAGCCATTCCTTTGAGGACAGGAACAAGACAAGGGTGCCCACTCTCACCGCTCTTATTCAACATAGTACTGGAAGTTCTGGCCAGAGCAATTAGGCAAGAAAAAGGAATAAAAGGACTCCAAATAGGCAATGAAGAAGTGAAACTCTCACTATTTGCAGACGACATGATCCTATACATAGAAAACCCAAAAAATTCCATCGGAAAGCTACTAGAAACAATCAACAACTACAGTAAAGTGGCAGGGTATAAAATCAACCTACAAAAATCAATTGCATTTCTATACACTAACGATGAAAAAACAGAAAGAGAACTCAAAAAGACAATCCCATTTACAATTGCAACAAAGAGAATAAAATATCTGGGAATAAATTTAACCAAGGAGGTCAAAGACCTATACAATGAAAACTATAAGACACTATTGAAAGAAATCGAGGAGGACATAAAGAAATGGAAAAATATTCCATGCACATGGATTGGAAGAATAAATATAGTTTAAATGTCCATTCTACCTAAAGCAATCTACAGATTCAATGCAATCCCAATCAGAATCCCAATGTCATTCTTCACGGTCATAGAACAAAAACTACTGAAATTCGTATGGGGCAACAAAAGAGCCCGAATAGCTAAAGCAATTCTGAAAAAAAAGAACAAAGCTGGAGGCATCACAATCCCTGATTTCAAAATATACTATAAAGCTACAGTAATCAAAACAGCATGGTACTGCTACAAGAATAGACACGCAGATCAATGGAACAGAATTGAAAGCCCAGAAATAAAACCACACACCTATGGACAGCTAATCTTCAACAGAGGAGCAAAGAACATACAATGGAGAGAGGGAAGTCTCTTCAATAAATGGTGCTGGGAAAATTGGACAGCAACATGCAAAAGAATGAAAGTAGACCATCTCCTATCGCCATATACAAAAATCAATTCAAAATGGATCAAAGACCTGAAAGCGAGACCTGAAACTATAAAACTCCTGGAAGAAAATATAGGCAGTACACTAATTGAGATTGGACATAAAGGGATCCTTTCAGATTTCATGTCTACCCAGACAAGGGAAACAAAAGAAAAAATAAACAAGTGGGACCTCATCAGACTAAAGAGCTTCTACAAGGCAAATGAAACCAGGATCAAAATGAATAAACAACCCACCAGCTGGGAGAAAATATTTGCAAATCGTTTGTCTGACAAGGGATTAATCTCAGTAATATACAAAGATCTCATACAACTGAGCAACAAAAAAACAAACAACCCGATCAAAAAATGGGCAGAGGATATGAACAGACATTTTTCCAAGGAAGAGATACAGATGGCCAATAGACACATGAAAAGATGTTCAACATCACTAATCATCAGGGAAATGCAAATCAAAATGACACTGAGATATCACCTTACACCGGTTAGAATGGCTATAATCACAAAGACAAATAACAACAAATGCTGGAGAGGTTGTGGAGAAACGGGGACCCTCATTCACTGCTGGTGGGAATGCAAACTGGTGCAGCCTCTATGGAAAACAGTATGGAGAGTCCTCAAAAAATTAAAAATAGAAATACCGTATGATCCAGCAATACCACTCTTGGGCATCTACCCAATGGACGTGAAATCAACCATCACAAGAGGCGTATGCACCCCTATGTTCATTGCAGCATTATTCACTATAGCCAAGAAGTGGAAGCAACCCAAGTGTCCCTCGACTGAAGATTGGTTAAAGAAGATGTGGTATATACATACAATGGAATACTACTCAGCCATAAGAAAAGACACAATTGTCCCATTTGCAACAACATGGAAGGACCTAGAGGGTATTATGTTAAGTGAAATAAGCCAGAGAGAGAAGGACAGACACTGCATGAACTCACTCATATATGGAATATAAGTGAACACATGGACAGAGAGAACTGATTGGTGGTTACCAAGGGGAAGGGGGGGGGCACAAGGGGTGAAGGGTTATATCCACAAGGTGACGGACAAACAAAAATGTACAACTAAAACCCCACAGTGTTATAAACTAAGACATCAATAAAAAATAAAAAATTAAAAAAAAAAAAACTAATGGTGGGTGAAAGTTCTGGTTCCTGACAGGAATCGAGGTAGTGACGTAAAACTGTACTTGAGTCATTGTATTCTCATCGACACACATTCACAACAAAAACAAAACAGGCAAACAAAGAATGCTAGTTTCACTTAAGAATGTCCTTGATGAAGCAATATAAAATATTAATTTTATTAATCTCAAACTGTGGATACACACCTTTTTAATATTCTGTGTGACAAAGTGGGCAGTACATGTAAAGCACTTCTACTGCATACTGAAGAACAATGATTGCCTTGAGGAAATGCCCTTGTGCAATTGTTGGACTGAAACTGAACTAGCTGCCTTTTTCATAGAACTCCACTTTCACATGAAAGAATGACAGACCAACAAACTATGCATTCAGATTTGCGTGTTTGGCCAACATTTTCTCAAATATAAACCAAGTGTGAGTCTATTACTTTAAGAAAAACAACTGACAGTATCTGCAGTTAATAATAAAATTTGAGCTTTCATTTATTTTTGAAAACTTGCATCCACTACTATTGGCAACTTAAGTATTAACTTAAAAATTTTCTGATGAGATTGATAGAGGTATTAATGAATTTTTTTTTTTGCTAATATATCAAAAAACATGTCAACATTTGGAAGATCTCAATAACTCAGTCCATCAATATTTCCAAACACCAATGCATGATGTTACAAAATCATGCACAGGTAAAAGACACATTCAAAGTACAAGACAGACCTAGAGATTTAATGTAACAGAGTACAGAAAGTTCCTTGTATGATTTCAATTTTCACATTGAAACGAACCTTTATGAAACTATCACCTGTCAAATTTTGGTGCAGCATCAAAGGATATTTAGAATTATCTGAAAAGGCTATGAAAATACATTTTCCTTTTCCAACTAACAGCAGAAGCAGGAGTTTTTCCATATACTTCAACCAAAATAACATTGCAACAGATTGAACGAAGCAGATATGAGAATCCAGTAGTCATCTATCAACCTTGACATTAAAGAGAATTGCAAAAATATAAAACACTACCACTCTTCTCACTAAATTCTTTTATTTTGGAAAAATCAGTTATTTTTCATTTTAAAAATGTTATGTTAATGTGCAATGAGTTTATAATTATTATTTTAATTGAATCATAAATAAATATACATTTTTTCAATTTCCCATCTTTAATTTCTAATATGGTAAATATCAATAGATATATATATAACCCACACAAACATGAGCTTTTTAGCGACTTCAATAATTTAGAAGTGTCAAGGGATTCTGAGAACAAAAATTTTGAGAACCACTGTTCTGGAAAATCACTGAGAAAAATAATGGAAAAAGAAATATTGATCAATGAAACAAAAATAAAAATGATGACATAATGTGGGAAAAATAAAACCTTACATACCAGCAGTTGCAATACGTGAAAATGAGTTAACCCTACTTTTAAAAGATAGCTACTTTCAAACTGAATTTAAAAAAAGAAACCAATGTTCTTCTTTAAGCATCCACAACACCTAAGCAACTGACCATATATCAAGTCATTAAGCAAGACCATCCATTTCAAAGAACTCTTATGATACAGACTAAATTCTCTGACCACAAAATAACTAAATTCTAAATCAACAACAAAAAAGGTGGATTTTAAACACTATATCTTTACAAATTATAAAATACTCTTCCAAATATTCATAGCTCAAAAAATAGCTATTAAGGGAATTTTTTAAAAATTAAAACTCAATGATAAAATTTATTGTACATGTTGTAGGATACAGAGAAATCAGTACTTAGAGGTAAATTTCATAGCTTTAAATGCCTATATTAGAAATGAATAAAAGCTAAAAGTTAAAGAGCTAAGCATATAAGATATTAGAAAAAAATATTATCATTATTCCTACTGAATTAACCCAAAGAAAGAATATACTTAAGATAAAAACATAAATTAATGAAGTAAAGACATGATAGAAAGGGGACCTTAAGACGAAAGTTGGTCTTTTTAAGTTACAAAGAAAACTAACAAACTGGCAAGGATAATCAAATATTAGAAAAGAAAAAGGAGACATAATTTCAGATGTGGCATACATTTAAAAAAAGAGATTATGTATACCTTTATGCTAATAAATTTGAAAACTTAAACAAAATGGTAACATTTCTAGAAAAATTTAAACAATCAAAACTGGTTCAATTATCTGAAAAGAGAAAAACAGTCACTTTACAGTGGAGAAACTTGGCAGCTGCTGCTCTAACCAAGTGTTGAAGGTTGACATCACCAGGGATGTCATGCACGCCCTGAGATGATGTGATGAGAAAGACGTCTCACCTCTGGGATCTTCCTTCCAAAAATCCATAACCCCAGGTTAATCACGAGAAAAACATCAGATGAAGCCAAATGGAGGGGCATTCTACTAAACACCCAACTATTGATGACTATCCTATCAACCATGTTAAAACAAGGAACTGTGTGAGTAAATAAAGAAATAGGGCTATGAACCAGAAAAAAAAACAAAGAAAAATAAAAATAACTTTTAGAGATGAAACTGGGAGTGATTTGGCTTTAGTAATTTTGCTTTAATATTACTTATGCAACTGAATATTAATGGAAGAAAAGACAATCCAGCTGATAGGGAAGTGCTGGACCGAAGGAAGAAGCTTGGAGGAACTAAGAAGTCTGGGCATTTTCCTCTGGGTGGCATGCAGAATCCTTAATTTCCTTTCTCTGCTCCGCACATAAAGCTGGTCACAGCAACCTTTGTGCAGTTCCCCCACTCCAAAGCATGAGGCTTCTTCCGTGCACCTCTCTCTCTTCACCTGTGTGGAAAAGCTCCCTTTGATTCCTTTCAAAAATAGATTTCCACTTTGTGAATCCTCCCAGTTTATGACCAAAAGACCTACCTAGAAGAAAAATGAAACTCAAAAAAGCATCTCATATTTTATGTAACTTAAATTCTAAAACTACTCAGAGCTAGATAGAATCTATATATTTACATATTGGTAAGCATTGCCAATGGCCTGAAGTACAACTTCTTTTTGTATTTATGAATAGAATTATAGCATGTAAGTGCTGAAAGAAATCTTCATGATTATCCACTCCAAACTTCTCATTCTACAAATGGGGAAACTGAGGTGCAGAGAGATCATACCATTTCCCTAGGACTACACAGGTATCTTTGTTAACATCAAAGTGATTAGAGGACAAGTTGCTGGAAGACATATCTGCAATTGGCTAATTTGTAGTGCTTTGTGGACACATAAGCACTCTTCTATTTGAGGATAAAGTGAAAATTACATGCATCTTCGGGCAAAAGGTTCCCTCCTCCACCCACACCTCATACCTCTAATTTCCCTCTCAGTTCACTGAACAAACCTTTACTGAGCTCCTACTGTGCAACAGGTGATGATCTAGGTACAGGGGACACAGTGTTGACCAAGGGAGACAATGTTTCTGCTATTTGTTCATTCACTCATATACTCATTCATTCATTCAACTAATCTTATCACCAGGCCCTCCTCTAGAAGCTAACAAAAAAATCTCATCCCAGTGCTCACACTTTGAGGTCCTCTTTTCGTAACAGGCTCTGATCCTTAGATATATGAGTCCAGGTTTAAAGAGGTAGTAGAAAATTGTATCATGGAAGGCATGTATTTCCACATATTGGAGGCACTTCTACTTATAAACCTTGGAACTTAAGATAACATTGATTCGACAGGCTTAACTGACAGCCTACTATGGGCTGGTATTGCTGTGAGTATTGGGATACAACGATGAAAAAGACAGACCCAATCTCTGCCCTGGTGAAACTTTTACAGGTGAATACACAACTGCAGATTTGACAAGTGTCAATGAAGAAAACACACGGGGTGCTATGAGAGAATATGCCCTGGGGATCCTGTAGTGGCCATGAACACCCCATAGTCCTCCAACTACAGAAAGCATACTTGATCAAGGGTCCCGCTGCTGGCTCTGAAATCTATTGCGACGTTTGTGTGAAAGCCACACTTCCTCATGGGCTGCTCCTAGCCACAGATTGCGCATGGCAGGACGACTAAGGCAGGAAGTAGGTTAGAGACCCACAAATGTTACACGAGGAAGTAATGGGAAAGTCTCTACAAAGTCCATACTAAACACACTGATTACACAAGATGGGCTTCCAAGAACACTATTAGGAAAATAAGAACCAACTACTTGTTTTTCCTCTTCTGGACAATAATCAAAAGCATTCAGTTATTCCTCTGGCCTTAGACTGTGCTTGAAGTTAAAAATACTCTAATTTAAAACATATGTATTATGTGAATGTATATGAATATGCATATGTATACATACATATATCTTTATATATACATATTTAGGCTGGGGTGGGGTGTGTATGATGTGAGTGAAGCAGAATAGTGTGGGAGAGAAGAGGCAAGAGCAGGAAAGGGAGGAAGGCACAAAAAACACACTGTGTATAATATGATCACATTTATGCATTTATAAAAATTATCTGTGTATGTAAAATTATATACATGTAAACAATTTTTAAAAGAAGGAAGGAAGAAAGGAAAGAAGGAAAAGAGAAAAGGATGGAGGGAAAAAGGAAAGAAGGGGATTGAAAGAATTTCTCTTCCAATAAACAACGTTGGGGCAAGTAGTTGAGGCGTTTTATTTCATTTGTGTGTTTGTTTAGTTAGACCCTTACTTGTGACCGTTACAATAAACTCCAGACAATTTTTAAGTTAAGTTTAGTATTCAATCACACACACATAAAATAGGAGAATTTATAGATGAACCTTCAGTTTGCTCTTGGATTTGGAAGAATTTGTTAAGCATGGAAACAATGGAAGAATCCATGAAGAAAAAAATAGATAACTTTGACCACTTAACCATTAAAAATGTGTAGGGATTTCAGGTTAAAGATGTCAGAGAGAGGCTGCATTACAAACTCTCTCTCTCAGAAAACCTAACAAAAATGGACAAGATGTAGCTTGTGTGTGTGTGTGTACGTGTGTGTGTACATGTGTGTGTATCTCAAAAATTTACCAACTGCATGGCAAAGGTGCACAACCCTGTGCCATATAGTTCAACAGATGGCGTTAAAGAGAAGAAACAGAAGATTCTGGTACCAATGTACCAGAGCAGTACAGGACACAGAAGTTAAATCAACAAATTATGGAGCATTCTCCCTAGTATCTCCCCAATACAGAGAGAAGCCAAAACACAAGTAAATAACAGCTTGGGAATATCCTTTGAGATAAGTCACTACCTCTACCATCAGACTTTAGCAGAGATGAAAAAACTTGGGGTCTTTCTAGTTTGGGAGGAAAGAGAAGAAGTGCAGGATGATCTCAACCATGTATAGGTAACTGCCGTTGGCTAAGAGTGAATCGTTCTGTATTGAAGGGACATTGATTAGTGCGTAGAAGGATAACATGTTGTATCGGTAACCAGCAAGGAGGCACTGGCAGAAATGTCTAAGATAAGGACCGGGAGCCTGCAGAATGGTTATGTTCTTGTGATCACACACGAGGAGAGACCAGAACTCAGGTGGAGCTCCACCAAGTGAAGAGGAGATTCTGTGTGGGCACCATTCCTGGGTGCCCTAGCAATGGGTCCCCTTCCCCAAATTAACGGTTTTAGAGTGGGAAAGGTCACATCGTAGGTACAATAAGTGATAATTAGGAACAGGGCTATATGTGATGTGGGTGTCTCCATCTTGGGCAAAGCCGTGCAAGAGAGATTAGAAAGGGCGTGGGACACCATGGACAAAGCACAAAATCACAGAGGATGGGCCTGTGTTATGAACAAAGAGGACCATGTTGAGCCTGCAAGCTCCAGAACTTCTAGCACCCTGCAGACACATGGCCGCTCCTGCTGGCCATGTGACAGGGTCAGTGTGAATAAGCATAAGCAAGGTGTTGCTGAATCCAACTTGCCTCACCTCTTCTATCTGGGATCACCGCTGCATAAAAATGCACAGGTCTGTTTCCCAGCCTCAGTCACATCAAGCAGATGCTAGCCAAACTTGTGCTAAGCCTCTCAGAAAGAGAGGTGGGGTTGCAAGAGGCACAAGGTTTTCCAGGAATTGTAGTTGCTTAATGACGATGCTTGTGAAGTTTGTATCAGACTACTTCAAATCTGAAGAAAAGACAAATGCCAGTGTTGTGCTTTTTATGTTATTTCACCCTCTGTGAAAACCTTGTCTTATCTGCCTTGTCTCTGAGGAAAGTGCACATTTTAAAAAATTACATAGCCTCTCCAACAAATGTTAGAATACTGCCCCAAAAAAGTGTCCTGCAGAGCTCAATCAAATCCAGTGAGCAGCCTGATTTCTTTGACAGAAAGAGGCCACTGGAGTGACAGTCAGCACAGCCCTTTGTCCCAGTGGCTTTTGTGATTTGTTGGGGTTATTGTGACAGCTGTCTGGATGCCTTCCCTGCCCTCTTTGTCGTCCTGAGAACTCTGGTCCAGCCAAAGGGGTTAGGTTGAGTGGCAAAAGGAGCTAGCACTAAATATCCCCAGCAGTGAAGAGGGCTTAGCCAAACTGAAAACAATGTGGTAGATAAATGCAGTAAAACTCTTTGAAGGAGGGAAAACTGGGGAAGGGGCCGGGAGAGGACTGGTGAAAGCTGCAGATGAAGTTGCACGACAACTTTCCACTGTGAACTGTTAACGATGGGGCCAACACTCTCAGGTACACTTTTCTTTTAACCCTAGTGACTGACGGGTGTGAGAACGGAAATGAGATGTGAACAACCAAGGTGACTGTCTCCAGCAGAAGCAGAGGCCCCAGGACTCTGTGGCCATGTAGGGGACTGACCTAAAACCCAAAGACACCCCCACACACAAAGGAAGAGGATGCTTTCCTACAGATATGGAGTGAACTCGATACACATCATTTAACCAAGTCACTCATAGGTGACACAAGGCTGAGCTGAGTTTTTCCACCCTGCCACATCTTCAAATGCCCAGGCTTCAAGCTGGCCTTGAAAGGGCATGCAAACAGGTCTCAGATGGCGGAAAGACAGAAAGGAACAATTCATTTTGACTATATCATAACAAAAGGAGGTTTGAATAGAACATGTCAAGCATGAACAAGTCAAACAGAAATGGCATAGCAATAGGGCAAAAAATACGACAGGATATCAAACAAATAATGAAAGAACATAGCATGCATAAGAAAACTGAATTAACCCCCTCTAAAAAACAATAAAATGCCCAGAAATTGCTTTATATTATAAAACATAATGAGAACATGAATTCAATAAAACAAAAGTGCAAAGTTGATGGCACACAAAATTAGCTAAAAAGGGAAATTGCAGAGCTAAGAAAACAGAAGACCAAAACAACAGTATTAGTAGAAAAAATAATACCAAGAGAACTGAAAATGGAATTAATGAAGGAGGAAAGGCTTGAGATAATCACAGTGAATGCAGAAGAGAGAGAAAATAGAGTCATTAGATAATCAGAGACAAAGAGGAACAAATATGAAGATAATAAATGTCCCAGAAGTAGAACACCAGATGAAGAAAAGAAAAACAATATTCAAAGTTATAGTACCAAGAGACTTCTGACAAAATATGGCAGGTTGAACAAATTACCTGAAACCCCATTAAAATGGTAGTTTAAGAGGTCAAAGGATTGGGAGAGAAGACAAAAGCCTATCAGAGATATCAATTAAATAGGAGGAGATGTAAATTAGAAGTGTGGCAACTGCCCCAGCACAGTGGAGTAAGATGAAGCTTAAATGCACGCAGAGGGCCGTATAAGAAGGAAGTCAGACAGTACCACAGCATACGAAAGGCTGAGGAATTGGAAGCATTAGGAATACTGGAATGTGGGAGTGTGCTGAAAACAGAACCAGTTAAAACTACATAAAAGAATAAACACCCCCTCCCCCAGATCTCTGTTCCCACCCCAAAAAGCCAGGTATCTACCTCTCCCACATCCTAGCATGGATCGAAGGCTAATGCTCTGGTAATATTGAATCCAAAAGGCCCTGGATTGGGGAACATCAAGCACAGAAGGAGGAGAAGGTAGAGGCCTTGACTGAAGATATAGGGACAGAGTGAAAGGAGAACATAGTAAACCATGAGTCTCCCCTCACTCCATCAGTTTCCAAAATCCCATCCCTGTACTCAGAACCAGAGAATCCTTCTCTGGAGACAATCACTGGCCCCACAGAAAAGACCTAGAGACATTGATGTTTGGGGGTAATCCAAAGAAAATTCTCACTGCCTGATCAACATCCCGAGACGTGAGCCAGTCTACAAGCCCACCACTTGCTGCCCTCCCTGCCACCCCACACGGAAAGCTTCTGGTCAGCTACTGAGTAGCTATTACATTCAGTTATTATTGAGCTGTTGAAAAGCCCAAGGGAGAGGTAAGGATCACGAAGATCCAAACAAAAGCAAACTACAGCAAAAACACAAACAAGAAGCTTCAGGTAATAGAGACAACGCAGAGAACAGAGAAAAAAGTGTAATGTCCTCAAAAAAATGAAAAGAAGTTATTGCATCTATGTAGTAAAAAGGGGAGGTTGTGGCCGCCGTCGCTCTCCACCGCCAGCGCCACCTCCAGCTCGCCGAGCTCCAGCCGAAGGAGAAGGGGGGTAAGTAAAGAGGTCTCTATACCATGGCTCGTACAAAGCAGACTGCCCGCAAATCGACCGGTGGTAAAGCACCGAGGAAGCAACTGGCTACAAAAGCCGCTCGCAAGAGTGCGCCCTCTACTGGAGGGGTGAAGAAACCTCATCGTTACAGGCCTGGTACTGTGGCACTCCGTGAAATTAGACGTTATCAGAAGTCCACTGAACTTCTGATTCGCAAACTTCCCTTCCAGCGTCTGGTGAGAGAAATTGCTCAGGACTTCAAAACAGATCTGCGCTTCCAGAGCGCAGCTATTGGTGCTTTGCAGGAGGCAAGTGAGGCCTATCTGGTTGGCCTTTTTGAAGACACCAACCTGTGTGCTATCCATGCCAAACGTGTCACAATTATGCCAAAAGACATCCAGCTAGCACGCCGCATACGTGGAGAACGTGCTTAAGAATCCACTATGATGGGAAACATTTCCTTCTTTAAAAAAAAAAAATTTTCTCTTCTTCCTGTTATTGGTAGTTCTGAACGTTAGATATTTTTTTTCCATGGGGTCAGAAGGTACCTAAGTATATGATTGCAAGTGGAAAAATAGGGGACAGAAATCAGGTATTGGCTGTTTTTCCATTTTCATTTGTGTGTGAATTTTTAATATAAATGCGGGGACGTAAAGCATTAATGCAATTCAAAATGTTTCAGTGAACAAGTTTCAGCAGTTCAACTTTATAACAATTATAAATAAACCTGTTAAATTTTTCTGGACAATGCCAGCATTTGGATTTTTTTAAAACAAGTAAATTTCTTATTGATGGCAAAAAAAAAAGGGGGGGGGAGGTTGTAAAAAAAGCGAGAGAGCTAGAATCTTGTAAATTAAAAAAAGGAGGACTGAAATGACAAAAATTTTATGGAAGGGTTGGATGAGAAAGGCAGCGATATCTCCAGAAAATAGAAGACAAAGAAATGGACAACAGGAGGGAAAATATGAGCAAATTAGAGAATCAATCCAAGAGGCCCAATGTGAGAATAATATGAATCCTGCAACGGGAGAAGAGAGAACTAATGGGAAGTAATTATCACAGAAATAACATTAGAAAATTCCCCAGAACAGAAAGACCTGAATGTCCAGATCAAAAAGTCCATAGAAGGAAAAAAAAGTCCACGGAGTATCTAGCTACAGTGGGAAAAAAAAATGACTAAGTCATAGTACCATGAAATTTTAGAAAACCAAGAATATGGAGATGATTTTAAAAGCTTCCAGAGAGAAAAAAGTCACATGCAAAGGACCAGCGTCTTCGCAATCTAGAAACAAATGAAGCAGCGCCTTTGAAATTCCGAGGAAAAGTTATTTTCAACTTCAAATTCCGCATCTAATCAAATTATCAATCAAGTATGATGGTAGAAAAAATACACTTCAAGATATGCAAGGGCCCGACAACTTTACTCCCCCTCATGTGCCCATTGTCGGGAAGCTACCGGACGCAGTGCGGGCGATGCGGTCAGGGTCCTCCCGCCCAGCCGGCGCCCCTCCCTCCGGTGTCCCCGCGTGCGCGGCCGTGGGGGCCCGTCCTCCTGCGCCCAGCACCCGCGGCCTCCCGCCCAGCTGCCAGAAGCTTCGAAAAGGCTGTGGTGCCGGCTGCAGTAGCTGCTGGAACGTGGACCACTCGGACTGTGGTGGCGGTGTGGCTAGACCTCCCTCGGCAATAACCCTCCTTGGCATACCCCACACCTGAGAGCACAGCTGGCGTGGCCACCAGCCCCTCCCACCAGTCCTGGTCAGGCCACGGCCCTCCCTGAGCGGCTCTGGTGACGGGCGCCCCGTTGTCTCCCTGGACCACCCCCCTTCTCCCGCCCCCACTGAGGGTCCCCTGCCCTCAAGGCCCCCTGGCCCTAATCTCAGTTCTGAGGGTCCCAGCGGGGAGTGGAGCCTGGGGAGACCCGAGGGGGAGCTACCCGCAGGGAGCTAAGGCACCCCCAAATCTCAGGCGCTTCTAGACCTCAGCCTCACCCCAGATAGCAGCACCAAGGCCTCACCCCCCAGAGCAGCCCAGGACATTCCTTGCCTGCACAGTAGTGCTCCTGAGAGTGGCACTGGGGCCTTGGGTGACTGGCCAGCCCCTGCAGGGGAACTGGCTGCCCTTCAGGACCGAGTGGCCCAGCACCCTCTGGATCCCAGCCCAGGATTCAGTGACTCGGACCTCAGTCTCCAGCTGTCTCTGCTGGACCACAGAACTGAGTGGTTTTGGCTCCCACATCTGAAACCTGACCTCTGGCTGCCTTAGCTAGAGCACCAGAACTGAATGGCCTAGACCTCTGACCTTGATCTCTCATCTCTAGTCAGGCCTGGGCTCCCCAGACTGAGACAGGCAGCCTCCCAGCCAGGCCCTAAGAGCCAAACCCATGGTCTGGTCTGGCTTCCAGCCCACCGCCAGGACTTACTTGGCCCCTGGGCCTGCACTGACAGCCCCTGGACCTGGACCTGGGGCTGAGATGGGGGGAGGGTGGTTTGTCTTTTTTTGTTGTTGCTTATGAGACACCCGAATTAATAACACTATTTTTTATTTTGGTTGGCAAAAAAATAAAAAAGAATCTTTATCTTCAGAAGTCAATAGATAATACCTAAAATGATAGATGGAGAAATGGCAGTATTTATTACTGAGAGGATGGAGGTAGGTCAGAAGGGAAAGAAGCCAAAGAGTGGAGCATAGCTTCCTCTGGAGACCAGAATCCAGGGAGCAGAGCACATCTCAGGAACTGCTATTTTTCACAAACCTTTTTACTATTATTTGACATCCTAAACCAAATACTTTTCTTTGATAAAAATTAAAAATATATGTTAAGAAAATACAATGTGCGTCATAGAAGCACGTCTGCAGCCCAGAGGCAGCCTGTGGCTGCCAGTTTTCACCCACTAAACAACCAGGTTCCTGGTGAGAGGAAGCAGGTGAGTGGCACAGGGACCTCCTGCAAAGGCGATCGGGACCCTACCTGTTCCCTTTCCACAGGTAAGAAGCATGAGGACTAAATTCAGAGATGGTGGAGTCAGACTCTGGGATTCCCACTGGGACCCTAGGCATTACTTAACCTGTCTATGCCCCCATTTTCTCATCAATCCTCAGAGGTTTGATTTGAGAAATAACTGAGTTAACACAGGCAAAGTACTTAGACTAGTACTTGTGTCACAATAAGCACTATCTCCATATTAGCTATTAACATTAGTTTAAAGTTCAATATTATTAAGCCACGTCTGTTAGACTAAAGTGGTCCCAACACCAGTCAGCTGGCAAGAGATGCTGGGAGTTTGTAACAGGAGCCTCACCTGAAGGAGAGAGGATATTCAGGCTGATGCCTGGGATGCAGTCCCCAGGCTTTCCTGGGCACCCTACCTGGTTGGAAATCTCTCCTGCCCCAGCCTCTAGCACTGTGGGCACACCTTGGGGAAAAAGGGTGTATGCAAGAACACTTAAACCGCCTCTCATTGAAACCTGAAAATTTAGTGACCAACAACAACATGCCTTGGTTCTCAACAGCAACTCCAAAGAGCAGCAAAAGCAGAAAGGGCAGGAGAGATCAAGGCTTCCTTGCCCCATTTCACAGTATTATTTTCCCAACTCTGATGTGAGCAGGACTGAAACTTTGATCTAAGTAAGCAGCTAGATTCATGAACTTAATGAGGAGACTAGACCCTGGGAAAGGGAGCAGGGAGAAAGGCAATTTGAGAGTGGGGAGGGGTTGCTGAACGGTTTAATTTCAATAATAAAAGACATTTTTTATTTGTAAATAAAGCTCATGAAGCAGGAAAAGTAACTAACTACACACACCTCAATCACATATGTGTGTGTATGCATGTAGAGAGAGAGAAGGAGAAGAAAAAGAGGATTTGCGACAACATGAAGGGAGTTTGAGGGCATTATGTCAAGTGAAATAAGTCAGATGGAGAAAGCCAAATACCATATGATTTCACTCATATGTGGAAGATAAAAAAACGATGAACAAACACATAGATACAGAGAATAGATTGGTGGTTACCAGATGGGAAGGGGAAGGAGTGGGGGTGAAAGGGGTAAAAGGGCACATGCGTATGGGCATTATTAAGGGAATGCCTGTGGGGGGGGTGTAGAGAGGGTGCTGGGGAAGGTGATGAGCCCCAGGCCTTGAGCCAAGTCTGACCCTGAGTGGGAGAGAGGGCAACTAGACTGTTGGTGGTGAACACGATGTAGTCTATACAGAAGTCGAAATACAATTATGTACACCTGAAATTTACAGAATGTTATAAACGAATGTTACCTCAATAAAAAATTAATTAAAAAAAGGAAAGGGAAAGAGGAAAGGAAGGAGAATGAGGAGGATGAGAAGCAGGAGGAGCAGGGAGTAGTGGAAGGAGAGAAGAGGAAAGGGAAAAGGAAGAGTTGAGGACGAGGATGAGGGGAAGGAGGGCAGAAATGGTACTCAAAGGTTGAGACTCTCCCTCAGATGAAAACAAACCCCCTTCCCACACCCAACATCCTTGTGCCTAAACATTAGTAAGGAGAACTCACTACCTTACTAAGCTGCTCATTCCCCTGGTGGAAAGCTCTCATTGGTAGGAAGTCACCCCCAGTGCAGCTTTGGGCTGAGGCCAGCCCTCCCACAGACTGCCCCAGCCAGTGACGGAACCTGCCCAATGCTAAGGGAGACACAGAACTCCTCTGAGGACACAAAGCAGAGGACTCCCAAGGCTTTGAGGAAGCTTCCTTAGACTGCTGGGCAGGCAAGAGGCTTCCACCCACTCTCCCCTTCCTCTCTCCCACTCAGGGTCAGACCTGCCTCAGGGCCTGGGGCTCCTCCTTCCCCAGTACCCTCGCTACACTCCCTCACACAGGCATTCCCTTAATAAAATCCTTGCTTGCTTAATCTCATCTTGGTGACTGCTTCTTGGAGGATTTGAACTAACACAAAATCTTTTGAATATTTTACCTAAACTGAAACAAAATCTCATTTTCACCTATTGGCCCCAGTTCCATCCGTAGGAATCACTGCAAAGTTTAATCTACAGTGGCCCAATTCTTCAAGTCAAATATCCATAAAGGCAGTGATGAGCTGTCCTCTGTGTGTGTCTAAGAGTGTGTGTGTGTGTAAGGGTGGGGCTGGAGTGAAGGTGATGGTAGGAGAGGTAAAATTTGATAAAGAAATAGTGAAAAGACATAACCACTGATACAAAGCAGATCTGAAACTGACGATTTCCTGGAAAATATAAATGCTAAAACTTGACCTGGAGTAGAAAACCCGAATAGACAAAGGAAGCATAAAAGAAATTGAAAGGTTAGTCAAGGACCTTCACCAGGCCCAGGCAACCTTCAAGGAATAGATCTTGTTTGAATTGTTTGAATTATTGCAGAACGTAATAAGACATGGAAAGTTTCCCAGCTCATGCTAATCAGCTAGCATAACACGGATATCAAAATGCAACAAAGATAGCATGCACCTACGGACACACACAGACACCCAAAAAACAAGAGACCAGGGTCAGTTACAACAACAACAACAGCTAACATTCACTGAGTGTTTACCATGTACCACAGGCTGTTCTAAAGGTTATACACGTCAGTCCAATGCTGGGAGGCAAGATCTCTTACTATTATCCCTGTTTTATAGAGGAGAAACTGAGGCACAGAGAGATTAAATAATTTACCCAAGGTCACACTGCCAGATAGCAATTGGGATGAACATAGATATAAAATCCTCAAAAAAATATTGATGAACTGAATCTATTGATATATTTTTTAAAAATACATCATGACCACATAAAGCTTATCCCAGGAATACAAGACTGCTCTGAACAAAAGTAGGAAATTTATTTAAGGATATCACTACATTAAGAAAATAACAAAGAAAACCCCCAGCATAAAAATCATTCTTGGTAGCTGAGAAATCTACGGTACCTTACCGCTTAAAAGTGACATTAAAAGAGACATTAAAACCACTTCCTTTACAGAACGTCCTCTGACATCCTAATTTTCAACCTTGTACTTGACATCCTGAGCAATGTAATAAAAGAAAAAGATTTAACAAATCTAAATACTGGAAAGAAGGAGAAAAAGTAATCATTACTTGTAGACAATAAAATTACTTAATAGACAATTTGAGATTCAGTAAAAAAGAAAGAGAGGGGAAGGGCAGAATGGATGGATAGAGAGACACTGGAAGAGAGTACAGCTGGGTGGTCAGATATACAATCAAATAAAACCAAGAGTTTTTCAAAGACCAGATCATATTTAATGCTGAAACTCTAAGGACATTAGACAAGGATATTCACTCTCACACCTGTTAGCATTAGCTAACATTGTTCTATAGTGATGGGTTGATACACTTAGAGATGACAATGAAATAAAAGGTATAAAAATTGGAAGAGATGAATAAACATCATTTGCACACAACATGACAGCGCGCCCGGACACCCAAAAGAATGGACTGAATGACCATTACAAACATAAGGCGATAAAGTAAGGTGGCTGGATACAAAATAACATTTGAAAAATCAATACCTTTCCTGTATAAAAATAGCCAGCTAAAACATATAAAGGAAGAAAAGACCCCACTTAAAATAGTACCAGAAATATAACATTCTTTTGAGTAAACTTAAACGTTTTGAATAAACTTAACAATAAAAGTGCAAGATCTATATGAAGAAAAATGTTTTAATGATACTAAGGAGCATCAAAGAAGATTTAAAGAAATGGAGTAACAGATACTCTATCCTTAAACAGAAGATACAATATTACTAAGGTATCAAACGTATACCAAAGTTACCCAGGAAATTAAATGTATTCCCTTCCTTCCTCCCCATCCCCAAATCAGGATTTCTTGAGAGCTATAGAAGCCGATTCTAAAGTTTATACGAAAAAGAATACAAAAATAACCGGGAAGATTTTTTAAAAGAAGAATAATGAGATGGCACTGCACTTTCAGGTATTAAAACATTTTATAAAGATAAATAAATAAATAGGTGGGTAGATAGTTGCTTCTGAAGCATAAATAGGTAGATCAATGTAACAGAATAAAGAGTGAAGAAATAATCCCAAATACACATAGATATTTAATACATGGTAAGCGCTGGATTTCAAATAAGTGAGGGAAATATGTATTATTCAATAAATGATACTGGCACAATAGGGTGGCCATGTAGAAAAACAATTAAGTAAGAATCCTACCTCATTTCTTCATCAAATAAATTCCAGGTGGATCAAAGCTTTCAATGGAAATGTGAAATCATAAAAGTCGTAGAATGATAACATTTGGGAGAAGTTCGTGTTGGAGGAGGGGTTGTTTGTTTGTAATTTTAGAGGACAGAAAGCCTTCCTAAGCAAGGCTTAAAACCTAAAAGCGATTTAAGAAAACAGATGAATTTGGCTACCTAAAATTTAAAAACCTCTGCAGAGCAAAAACACAACATAGTCAAAGCCAAATGACAAACTGGTAAACAATAGGCTAATCTCAGTACATTCATAGCTCTTAAAATTCATCAAGAAAAGACCAAGAACACCATATGATCCAGCAATCTCACTTCTGGGTATATATCCAAAAGAACTGAAATCAGGATCTTGAAGAGATATCAGCACTCCCATGTTCATTGCAGCATTATTCAATAGTTCAGATATGGAAACAATCCAAGTGTCCATCAACAGATACATGGGTAAAGAAAATGTGATATATACATATAATTGAATATTAGCCTTTAAAAAGAAGAAAATCTTGCCATTTTCAACAACATGGATGAACCTGGAGGACATTATGCTAAGTGAAATAAGCCAGTCACAGAAGGACAAATACTGCATGACTCCACTTATATGAGGAATCTAAAATAGTCAAACTCATAGAAGCGGAGAATAGTGGGTGCCAGCAGCTGGGGGGAGAAGAAAATGGGGAGTTGTTATACAATGGGTTTAAGGTTTCAATTATGCTAGATGAATAAGTTCTAGAGATCTGCTGTACAACATAGTGCCCACAGTTAACAATACAGTGTTAGAAACTTCAAAATTTATTAAGAAGGTAAACTCATGTTTAGTGTTCTTAACACACACAACAAAGGGA
Source organism: Tapirus indicus (assembly GCA_031878705.1). Classification (NCBI taxonomy): domain Eukaryota; kingdom Metazoa; phylum Chordata; class Mammalia; order Perissodactyla; family Tapiridae; genus Tapirus; species Tapirus indicus. The sequence goes on from CM062935.1 coordinate 36,413,175, forward strand.
CACAGGAGACTCTGGGAAGTGTTGGAGAGTCTATTACCTTCACTGTGGTGATAGTATCATGGGTGTTTGCATATGTTCAGATTCATCAAATTGTACACCTTAAATATGTGCAACTCTTTGTATATCAATTATACTTCAATAAAGCTGTTAAAAAAAGACTAACAAAAAAAAGACTAACAAAATAGGAAAATAAGCAAAGAACATTAACAGACAGTCCACAGGAAATGAATACAAATGGCTTTTATATAGATGAAAAGAATTTTAAAAATGTAAATTAAGAGAATAAGATATTTTTCATGTTAGCAAAAATTTTAAAGACTAATAAGATCCATTGCTCTGAAGGTAGGCAGAAATGGGCATATTCGACATTATTAATTGGAGTATACATTAAAGTAGCATTTTTGGAGAACAATCTATCTAAGGCTTCAGTATGCATACCCTTTGCCCCAGAAGTTCCACTTCTATGAATTTATCCTTTAGTCACTTATACATACGTATTCCACAGTGGAACATGGTGCAACCATAAATAGATGTGATTCTGTATTATTAACACGGAACAATCAAAATCATAAAATAATATGTATAAAATCGTTCATACAAAAAACAAGTAAAAATTTTTAAAACTCTCAAATATATGCACATTCTTATGTGATATAATACCTAGAAACACATCCAGAAGGCTATTCAACAAACTGTCAAAATTCTGTTGAAAGTAGTGGGAGAAAGAATTACAAAAGGGGCATTTATTTTTTTCCTCCCTAAATTTACACTTACTGTATAAGGAAATATATATTTTTAATATTTGTGAATTTTAATCCAGTAAATCCCACTTGTATAAATCCATTCTAGGAAATGATCTAAAAATCTTGACAGTTTTTATGTCTGAGAATTTTTATAAAAGTAAGATTTTATAATAGTGAAAACTATGACAGAACCTACATGTAACCTAAATGTAAGTCAATGATAGAAAATCCACAGCACGTAATACTCTGCAGCCATTAAAATATTTCAAAAAAATTCATAAAATCACGGACGAATACTTATATTATAGATTAGGTTGGAAAAAAGAGAAAAATATGCAATATGACCAGTTACCTAAAGATTGCCCTTCATCGGCATAGTTCTTTATAGGTTTCATGGGGGGAGGCAATTTTGTACCTTGCAAATGATAGCCTCGTAAGTAAGCAATCCTTAAATTTACTTCTTCAAGATTTGAAAAAATAGGGGAAAGTGTGGCATGTATCACCTGAAATTGAAGAATGTATTTAAAATAATGAGTCAACTTTCTACTGGAATTAAATATTTTTTCCCTTAATCAGTAGCCAAACTAATTAAGCTGAATTTTCCTTTTCATGCCCTCTCTGTTAGATCTGCAGGGAGGAAAATTATATATCCAAAAAGTTAACTATAAAAGGGAGATTGAAGGAAACAGCATCGAAAATTCACAGCCTAGATAATGAATCCCTGACTAATGCAGCTGGCTCTAATGCCACCAACTCTTTTAAAATAAACTCCTAATTGTTCTAGATGTTTTAATCTTGTATCTCAGTTTAGAAAAGTACCAAATTACTTTCATAAATTGCCAGTTTCCACAGATGTTACCTTCAACGCTACATGCAACATGCACATGACAGAGAACACAAACCCGTAGCTCCAGAAGAGTTTTTTAATATAAAGTTTAATTACAGAGCCCTGGAGATTTATCTTTGAAAAGTGACTCCATTTTAAATAGCCCTACGATTTAGATAAACAACCAAAGTGTTTCTTAACCACTAATAATAGATCCAAAAAAAAAAGTGAATGGATGAAAGCCTGACCAAACCTGAGAAATGAAAAATAGTGGCAGGTCTTTTCAAATCAAAATAAAGCAGAAAATTTGAAGACTTGCACTATTTTGTCTTATTTTGGACCTATCTCCACTTTTCCCACAACTAATTACCTCAAGAAAGGAAGGTAAATGTGTATTTTTTTTCTAAGTTATGTTTTTTCTAATTATATTGTTTAAAGTTCTCAGACCTTAAACTAGCAGTCTGTTGGGGTCTCAGCCCCTGGCATGGTGCCCAGCTCCGTGCCTGGCCTATAGGCACTCAATAAATCAAAAAGTGGAGTAGATATGTGTGGGGACCAGTCATTTGTTGTTGTTTGGACGTATTGATCCTGAATTCAGTCATCATCAGTCAGATATGGACTCCCATCCCTTGACTAAGTTCCCTGAACTTGTGGTCTTCGATTAGGGAGCTTGAGTGCAGACCTGGGTCGTTGCTTTCATTAGCATAGGGTGAGGCTGTGAATCAGGGACAGTTCTCAGACCCAATGACTTGTACCGAGAGAAGAGATCATGGCTGGACTTTCTGCTAATAAACTCTTTTTTACTGGCACTGAATTCTCTACAAAACCCCAACAAGAGCTTTTAAGATATCAAAATACTGTATATATTGAAAACAACGCAAAACACGAAGCTCTCCTAGATAGAAAATACAATTTTGAGTAAATGGAAAGAAATGCAATTCAAAGCAAGTTACCATTTTTACCCTAGCAACCTGGCAAAGACGAAAAAGAGGATAATATGCATTGTTGGGGAAGGAACATGGCATCCTTCTCCCTCAGATACACTGTTGGTGGGAGTGTCAATAAGGAGAAAATATCTGGATGGCAATCTGGAAATATGAACCAAATACCTTTATAAAGAGCATACCTTTTGATGAGGAATTTCTATTCATTGGAAAGTAGTTCAAGGAAATAACTAAGAAGTGTGTGAAGATTTAGCTACAAAGATAATCATTTAAATATTGACTTTAATAATAAAAAGTTGCGAAAAAATTTAAATGTACAACAGTGAACTGGTTAAATTAATTTGGACATTTCCATTTGATGTAAAACTATGGGGCCATTTAAACACATTTATCACCATGAAAAGCTATCTGAGATCAATATTAATTTTTTAAAAAGTTACTAAACAGTATGCAAATTACTATTTCATCTCTGTGTACGTAGTATATTTCTATGTACATACATAAAAAGAGAGTAAAAATATAGATGTCAAAATATTAGTAGTGTTGGGGGCCAATCAGGTGGTGCAACAGTTTAGTTTGCGCTTTGGCAGCCCAGTGTTCGTGGGTTCAAATCCCGGGTCCCGGGTGCCCGCTGAGGCACTGCTTGTCAGCTATGCCGTGGCGGCGTCCCATATAAAGTAGAGAAAGATGGGCACGGATGTTAGCCCAGGGCCAGTCTTCCTCAGCAAAAAGAGGAGGATTGGCAATGGATGTTAGCTCAGGGCTGGTCTTCCTCACAAAAAAAAAAGAAAAAGAAAAAATATATGTATTAGTAATGTTAATATCATGAGTGGTCGTTTTGAGAATAATTGTATTTTCTAATGTTTTTACAATTAAGTATGAATTAATTACTTTTTTTTTTTTTTTTTTTTTTTTGTGAGGAAGACCAGCCCTGAGCTAACATCCATTGCCAATCCTCCTCTTTTTGCTGAGGAAGACTGGCCCTGGGCTAACATCCGTGCCCATCTTCCTCCACTTTATATGGGACGCCGCCACGGCAGGGCTGACAGACAGTGCGTCGGCGGGCGACCGGGATCCGAACCCGCGAACCCCGGGCTGCCAAGCGCGGACTTAACTGCTGCGCCACCGGGCGGCCCCTGAATTAATTACTTTTTAAAGGGGCTTTTAAGTAACCTTAAAAACAAGGCTAAAATAAAGAAAAACATTTTAATGAGTTAAATCCATAAAGGTTGATCTCCAACTTTCCACATTGGAAGGCAATGAAAGTACTCAGACCCATATAAGAGCAACATATTTGACATCAAAAAATCTAAAGCTCTGAACATTTTTTAAATCATGAAATTAAATGATAAACAAAAAGTTGGGGAAACAATAACCAGAATTTTGACAGAAGGGTTGATAATTGTAGGTGTGTAAAGAGTTCTCAGAAATCAATAATAAAAATATGAGCATCCCAATTTTTTTAAAACTGAGTGAAAAGTAAGAACAGAGCACTGCTAACCCATATGGTACATCCGCACAGACGTCAGAAGGTGCCCTTTTTCTGTGGGCAGAAGCCAAAGAGAAGCACAGCTGGATCGCAGCCCCAAAGTCCCCTTGTCCAGGATACAACAACACGAGCATATGTAGCACTCAGGGCAAGAGCAAGATCTTCACTAAAAAAGAAATATAATTGACCAGCAAACATCTGAGAAAATGTTTAACCTCATTAATTATCAAAGTGCAAATTAAAACAAAAATATGCTTTTTGTTTTGGCCTTTCAACTTGACAAAAACGTTATAATTCTCATTTACAGGTGAGACAATGTGAGAAAGACACTCATCACTGCTGGGAGAAAATATAATTTTTACAATCTTTCTAGAAGTCACTTCCAAATTATGTATCAAGAACCTAAAACCATGTCTTTTGTTCTTATACTTCCAGAAACCTATTCTAAAGTAATAACTAGAGATACAAAGATTTATGTACTGTATTAGCATGATTTATAATAATGAAAAAGCCAAACAACCTAAACATAAAAAATAGGAGATGGTAGATTTCATCTTTAAATGCCACGTGGAAGAATATTTAAGGGATTGTAAAATGCTAATAATATTCACTGGAAAGCGCAGAGTGGCATGAATGATGTAAAAAGGGTGCTCATAATTCGTATACTCTTTTATAAGCACATTCATATGCGTGCACATATTAGAAACTGTAAGAAAATACATAAAGTGTTAGGGTCCTGGAATTACAAGTGATTTTTCTTCTACACACCTTTCTCTAGTTTGCAGTTTTCCCTCATGAGCATATATTGTCTCCATTACCAGAAAAAATAAAAAGCCTCCCCAAGAAATGGTGTTTAAAAAAAGAAACACATGCAAATACAAAACTGTATCATAAAATAGTTACAATAAAAGTCAGCCTGGCAGATAGCATTGAAAGCAGCAGCATTCATTCAGAAACGCTGCAAAACAGTCAGTTATAAAATAATCCATCAAATACTCAGTACAATAAAAATCTCAGAATCATAGGCACATTTTCAAATTCCTCCATATTCTAGGAATATCTGGTACCACAAAATCTGGCTAGTCCAGGAAGCTCTGAATAGCATATTCAGTTTGGTTCACCGGGCCAAGCATAGGTATACTGCAGTAGAAAAACTTGCAACTTTTAATGAAACGAGTCTGGGTATCGACCACATAGGTATTTCATTGTTTAGGCAGGATCAAGAAAACAAAAAAAGAATATGGGTCTTTTAAATGAGGAAAGAGAAGAGAAAGGCTATAGGTGCTACCCCAGTTCATTTCAACTTCAGGACACCAGAAGTGATAAATGAATTGTGTCCCAAGATTTCTGGGCAAATTCAAAAGGCAAATCTGTGGTTTTGTATGGCTGAATAGAATACAAACTGCACTTTTTAGGTTGTTTACTAAAATTGAAGATAAACACAGGATAGGCAGACAAACCATAGCCCTTCTTTCATCTCCCTCCCACAAGCCCTGTAAGGATGCCTTTATTTAGACTTTGAACATCAAAATAACAATTTTTGAAAATGTAAGATACAGTATTTGAGATCTGATGAATTTCTGCACAATGAGAAGAAAAGTATGGAGGAGGGGAGAGGGAGGCGTGGGAGAGAAGGGAGCAATTGCAAATTTCACTTTTGAATCCTCGACCAAAAAGTAGACATGTTTCACAAACTCTTGTGTGGATTCCCACAGCCAAACACGGCTTTGGTTTTGCTCACATTTACAAAGTTCATTTCCACTTTTCTAAACCTCCCTTTTTTTTTTTCTGACACAATTTTGCCAACTTCAGTGATTCTCGGAGGCCATTTTATCCCTCAAGTTCACATTGTGTACTTTTTGTTCCCTGCTGTGGATGCTCCTTGGATATGTCGATAAGCAAATAATTTCACGTTTTCGACAAAGCCTCCATTAAAGACGCCTGCAGGAAATCCAGTGATGCAATCTCATACAGCTTAACTAACAGACTCCAGCTCGCGTCTGGCATGATCTATGTACCAGCTTGTAGAAGCAGGTAGATGAGTCATACAGTAGGCCCTCGGGGAAAAGCAAGTCTACGTTATGGAAAAAATAAATTGTTAAAAAAATAATAAAAACTCAACCTTGCCTACAACTGCTTCTTGTTTTTAAAGGGAGGTGTATTCTGGGCTCTCTATTCCTCCAAAAGATGGAACACAACGGGACCCACCACGGAGTCTCTCCCAAGAACACTCGGAGGGGGTCTGAGATGGTATGGAAGGCAGCCTCACCTACCGAGCATTTTCTCCAAGGGAAACTTCGCAGGCACATGCAGCCTACTGAGTAGAAGACGTGGAGTTTCTCTTCTTAGTCATTCCCCAGCTTCAAGTTATATACAAAGGTTGGAAACTCTTACACTTACTTGTGCTATTTTGAAAAATAGTTGGAATTGATACTTGGGCAGATCCAAAAAGACAGGGTTGTTGAGACATAAACCCAACAAATCTACAGGCGAGTGAGGCATAGTACCGAAGGCCCACGTGGCACACCGGCAAGGAAGTGCAGGGTGGCAGGTCTGAATCAAGAGGAGGGCAGCAGGGACTTCTGTGGAGGATCAGATAAATTCTACCTGGAACAAGCAAGCAGGCAGCCTTTCACCTTTTATTTCAGGTGGTATGTGTGTGTTATTTTTAAATGTCTCCATGCAGAATGACTATTTTAAAAAATAACCTTTAAATTTTTCTCCTTAATTACAAAAGCAAAATAAGCTCACTTCAGCAAACTAGAAAAACACCGAGAGCACAAATGAGAAAGAAAAGTACCTGTAATTTCTCCATGCACAGAGCAAACCACTGTTAACCTATTGTGGTTTTGTTATTATTATTGTTATTTATTTTCTATGCCTACAAACATTCTACCGCATGATGAACATTTTCTCCTGTCATTAAATATTTTTCCATAATATGATTCATAATACTTGCTCAGTATCCCATCATCACATTGAACTGTAATTTACTAAAGCAATCCTCTGTAACTGGACACTTAGGGTTTTTCTGATTTTTCACTTTCAAAAATAATGCCACAATTAATGTCCTTGATTATTTTCTTAAGATAAATCCCTAAAACTGGAATTCTGACATCAACAGGTAGGCCTATTTCAACTGGTTTTGCCAAACCACCTTCCAGAAAGTTTGTCATAATTTATCATCCTTCTAGAAATTTATTTTCCCCAAACACAGTTTTGTTAATCTTGGCCAATCTGACAGGGAAACTTGGAACTTCCCTGTTCTATAATCTGTATTTCTTGGATTATTAATAAAGCTAAATATCATTTCATATGTTTATTAGCCACTTGTGGAGCTTTTGTGAATTGTCTACTCATGTTCTTGGACCATATTTCTATTGAAGCATTTGTCCTTTTTAAAAATGTTTTCAAAACTATGTAAGATATACATATTTTTAAAAGTAGACACCAAGACTCCAAAGCAGCTAAAAAATTGTGGTCTGCACAAGAAACATAAGTGTACTTAAAGAGTTTTGTAACCTGTCAAAAGTCCTCCAACGTGAGAACCTTCCAGGGGCGACAGATCATTTTGTCCTCGTACCAGTACTGGCTTTAGAGAAAATAGACTTCAGAGACTTTTAAATCCTATAACACAGTAGGATACCAGAAAAGGAGATTTTATTCCTGACCTAAATGAATGGTCATTGTGTGCCCTGAAGTGAAATAATACATGACTTTATAATTGAAGTGAAACTGCAGATGCTATTCTTATCCTTAAATTATTTAATACCTTTTCTGAACACTACTGGCTCCGCAATATTGTCTGACAATGGGTGTCCCTGAAATATGTTTTCTTAAGAGGAGGAGGAGTAGGGAATGGGGGCAGAAGGTGGAGAAGAAAAAGGACAGAGGAGAAGGAGAAGGGGGAAGAAAGAAGGAGGAAGAGGGGGAGAATGAAGGGTAAGAAGGGAAGGATGGAGGAAGAGGTGAGGAAGGAAGAGCAAGAGGAGGGGGCGGGGGAGGAGGAGGAAGAGCGGGGAAGAGTAGGAGGGGTGAGGGGAGAAGGAGAGGAGGAGGGAGAAAATAGGAGAGGAGGAGAAGGGACAAAGGAGAAAGGGAAGAAGAAGTTGCCCCATTTGCCTCAAGTTTTCAGCCTCCTCAATTTTATTTAATGTTCCATCTGTTCCAATATTCTCACTCCACAAGCTTGCCCAGAGTAAACCACTTCCTCGGCTCTCTCCAGGAAGAGAGTTCTCGGAGTACCTGCCAGCCCTTTTGATTTGATTTTCTTGTTCCCTTTATCTACCAATCCAGTGAGGCTACGTGGGGGTCCTCCAAGAAAACACTGATTTTACCACCCAGCTTCCCTTCTGAATTCCATGTGGCCCTCTGAATTCTTCCCACCTGCCAGAAGTCTGTTTCTTCATCTTAGACAGACCACCTTTTATTTTGGTGAAGGGGTGAGAGGGCATGGGAGCAGGAGCAGGTCCCACTGTGCCCTGTACTCTCCTATCTTGCTAACATCCATCACTCTGTGAGCGACCACCAGCCCAGGCCCCTCTGGAGGGAGGGAATGAGACTCAGAGAATGTTGGAGCAGGTGATTATCCTCAGAGATCATTTAGTTCAACATCATTTTACAGATGAAAATAATGAAAGAAGAATCCTCTGATCTTATGTTAATTATCTTATTGGCAATACAGGAAAGAAGCAAAAGCTACCTTTGTTCCTTGCTTCTTTGAAAAGTTAGATCCAAGAAGAACAGAAAGCAGTTATTTTATGGGGCTCACTGAACTGAGAACTAAAAACAATGATTTGGGGTGTGTGGGAAGAAAAGTCCATTCTAACTCACAGTAATGCTATCAGAATCTGAAACAGGTATTTCATATACTCACGTTCATATTTTAAGAAATAAAAAGGCAATGCCTCCCCTGTTCCCAGTCTCCCTACCAAAAAAAGGCAGCATATTTTTTTCAAGTTAATCGAAACTTCAGATTTTCAACTCATACTTACAGCCCCAACATGCAACACAGAAGAAACAATGTAAGGCACTTTTCTCCTCAAACCAAACTTGTAGCCCCAAATCACATGCCCTATAAGATCTCTAAGGCTTGTCCTGGTTCTAGGGCTCCAGGGCTCAAGTTAAAAGCAGTATCAACTCCCCAGGAAGACAAATAGCCGCGTCACCCCACCCTAGACCCCAGCTCTGCAGGCCATGCACTGCGACTCTCCTGCTACTGAGAAAATGCTGGCACCTCAACAGTGACTAAAACACAGTTTCTTCCTGTTCTCTCTCTTCCTCTCCTTTCTCCGTTCTTCTCCCCTTCACTTCAACCTCTCCCCCATTTCTAAAACTCTGATCCAAATCAGTGGCCTTAGAAAACAACAGACTACGGCCCCGGGGTTTAGTTATAACTGGACATTCAGCATTGGGATGAAAGGCAGGCGCCAAACTCAAGAGAAGCAAGGAGGGAAGCTTGCTTTCCTTTTCTGCTCTGGAGGGTGTCTGCATTCACACTCGTAAAGGAAGCATTTCCTTGGGAGTGAATGTGAAGTCAGATCAATTTAAAAGTGCTCCTCACAAAGTTCATCGCCATGTTCATTACAAAGTTAAATAAGCCTCATCCGCCACAGGCAGCCATTGCTTTCCACTGAATGCCCATTCAAATGCGCAAACAATCTCACAACTCTGACATTGTAAAAACGTACCTTGAAATCCCCTGAAATGTACCAGCTTTTCCAGCACTTAGTATAGAACTCTAAAAATGTGTATCTGGTCAGTATTGTATATGGCAAATCAAAACGTGCTGTTTTTATAAATAATATTACTTTAATCTTACCACTCACCAAAACATATCAAGCTAAAACACTTCTTCACTCTCTTCCCAATATAAATGGCAGTGGGAGTTGGGGGTAAATCCCCAGAGAGATACTTCTTGCTTCTATACCACTTAACCCATTATAGTCCAGTCATTTTTACTATTCACCACTTAAAAATTTACAGCATAAAATGTAATTTCCTGGTAATGGATGGATAGACAGATAGATGATAGATAGATAGATAGATAGGTCTGAACCCAGTAGCCGGGATAGATAGATAGATGATGGATGGATGGATGGATGGATGATAGGTCTGAACCCAGTAGCTGGGACTTCTCTAAAGGATGGAAATGCACAGTGCAGGAGGAGGGTAGGGTGAATCTGAATTTTGGGGCCTGAATTTGAAGACCTGTGAAGCTGTCTGAGGGACTCCCAGGTGCATGTTGTTGTTACTAAGCAACCCACTAGTCCTCCTGGGCCAAAGCAAAAATTCCTATTCAGCCTGTTGCTGCTCGCTAAGGAATTTTTCCTGGACAAGTTTGCCAACCAATTGCTACCCTATTTCAGCTTAGACCTAGTTTTTATAATTGAGCAGGAATTCTTGAATACCTTTTGAAGAAGACAGTGTCTGCACCTCAACATGAATACCAGGGATCATGAGTGAGGGCCCCGATTAATTTAGGATAAGGCTTTCGTTACACTAAGAAGAACTTAAAAGTAAACATTTTCCAAGCTTAAACTTAGTTGACTTAAATTAGATAGGGTGACATCATCTGCTGCCATCATCTTAACTCTTTTTTTTTTTTTTTTTTTGTGGGGAAGACCAGCCCTGAGCTAACATCCGTTGCTAATCCTCCCCTTTTTGCTGAGGAAGACTGGCCCTGAGCTAACATCGTGCCCATCTTCCTCCACTTTATATGGGACGCCACCACGGAATGGCTGACAGGCAGTGCGTCAGCGGGCGCCCGGGATCCGAACTCGCGAACCCTGGGCTGCCAAGTGCGAACTTAACTGCTGCGCCACCGGGCGGCCCCCATCTTAACTCTTGGCTCAGGTAACACAGATGAGCTGGTGATGCTGTAAATGCTGAGGACGCAGCAAAGTTTACTGACTAAAACAACACGTAAATCAGATTTCCATTTACCTCTATGCATAGAAACTGTGCGTGTGTCAATTCCCGCCAAGTAATATGGGAGGAAATAAAAATCAGGAAAGTGGCATCCAGACATAGACCAAGGATGGAAGGAAGGGAGGGAGAAAGAAATGATGGTTCAGACTAGTGAGAGAGGGAAAATACTATTTAACCAAATTGTTCATTTTTTAACCAGAAATGTATGCCTAGTTATGTCAAAGTCACAAAGAGGAACCGAAGCATTTGCTTGAGTTATCTAAGACTTTTTTTTTTAAATACTAGATTTAATAACCTAACATCAAAATAATAATCTTGTTTAAATTATCTACAGATTTCAAACAAATACATCTTGGGTTTATTGGGTGGTATTGTTTAAATGTTTCTCTTTATGTTTGACTCACCTGGCTACTTGTCTAAATTCTGCCTTTGACTTTGCAGAGTCTAGTAGGTATTGCTAGATACAGCCCTTCATCAACTGCTCCAGCACTCACTTGTAATCGTCCTTAAATCAGATGGCACTGGGCCCATTTGACCCGCCTGGTCTCTGCAGCCAGTTCAAAACAGGACCTAATGACAGGCCAACAGAAGGTCTAGTACCATCTTATTAGGGTCATTCTTAAAGCCACCATTAGCCCTAGAAATGAAACTGCAACCATCATTCCATTAAATCATTTCACCAGGGACCAACATCACATCGGAACTCATTATCTTTGACTTCATGCTACAAGATAGAATATAAATTCAATGAAATAACTGTGCCCAGAAAAAGGAACAGTAATTTTAGATTCTAATGTGAAACCACAGAAGGACAAGGTTAGCCTTCTCACTCCATCCCAGCTCCCTAGTGAACAGGATCCAGCCTAAAATCTTAGCTTGACCCTCAGCTACCGGCCTGGCAGAGGCCCACACGGGTGACATCGTGCGAAATCAGGTCTTTTGCAGATCTGGAAATATATGACCTGTCAAAATGACCCCATTCTTCCAGAAGGGGCAGTTCAGCAAAAGAATGAAAGCAAACTACCTCGGGAGAAGGCCTAAGAATTCTTAAACCCAGGTTAAAATTATATCAGAAGCTGCTCATCCAGAAGGTGCATGACAAACATAAAATAAAGCCCACGTTTCATTTCACTTACACACTGCGTATACACCTGAGAAGTTGCATATTTATTATGTAATGTTAAGTACTCACAGCATTATTTCGCTAAGTAACCCAAACATAAAACATACCTGGGACATTATTTAAATGCAGATGCCCTGGCTCCTCTCCAGAGAATCTGATTCCAAGGTTCTGGGTTGGGGCCCAGGGATCTGTAGTTCTACCAAGTGTCTCGGGTGATATTTTTGTAATCAGATGAGTTTAGGCAGCAGTGATTTAAAGGACTCCTATGGAGATTCTTATTAATTAAGCACATATGTACTTATCTTCAATGTTTTTAAAATCATTCCAGATTTTCACGTTGTTGCCTAGCATTTTCTTATTTTTCAAGTAGGTTAACTCTGCCTGTATATTAGTTTACTTCACTGAAGATGCGAAACTAACCAAAGCACACTGTCTGCAGTGTCTCACTTCTAATCACAATGGACAAGCCTATGTTTTCTGATGGATGCAAGTTTGCAGAAATAGAATGAGGACAAGAGGAAGGCAGGAAAGACAAGCTTTATTTTGCTGGAGGCTACTGTTAAAGGGTTGAGATAATTGCTGAAGAGTGGTAGGTTAAATTAAGAGTTTGGGGGAATTGGGGCTGCCGGGTGGTGCAGCGGTTTAGTTTGCGCTTGGCAGCCCGGGGTTCGTGGGTTCGGATCCCAGGCGCCTGCCGATGCACTGCTTGTCAGCCACTCCATGGCGGCGTCCCATATAAAGTAGAGGAAGATGGGCACGGATGTTAGCCCAGGGCCAGTCTTCCTCAGCAAAAAGAGGAAGATTAACAACAGATGTTAGCTCAGGGCTGGTCTTCCTCACAAAAAAAAAAAAAAGAGTTTTGGGGAATCAAGAGTGTCAGCGCCAACACCATCTGTACTTGGTCTCTCTTCTTCAGTTCTAATACCCAGGGGTCTTCTAGGATGTGTGCATTTATTAATCCCTAAATGAAGGGCATGCAGGATTTAATCCATTGTAGGGAAGACAACACTGGACCCTAACCATTAAACTGGTGATACTCGGGAAAAAGACAAGACTGGCAGTATTAGCTGATTCTTTACTCACCTATTGACTGCCATGACCATTTATAAGCCTAATTTTGTCTGGTTTTGAGTGTATACAAATGTCTGGACTATTAGGTAGAGAATTAAGTATGTTAATTTATTTAAAAGGACCATTATCTCTCTACCTCTCTGGTTCACCCATATGGGGCTTCCTTCTGATCCTGGAATACGCTAAACACTCTCCCACCTCAGGGCCTTTGCACTTACTCTTCCATCTGCCTGTAATATTCTTATTCCAGGTATCTTCAGTGCTTGATCCCTCACTTCCTTCAGGGGTCTGCTCAAAGCTTATCTCAGAGAGCCCATCCCCTACCACCTTATATAAAACAGCTCCCCATTATTCTCAATCCCTTTAACCTGCTTTGCTTTCCTTCCTAGCACTAATCACCATCTAATCTATTATATCTTTACTTCTTGATTGGTTTACTCTGTTTCCTGGCACTACAATGTAAGCACCACGATGGCTGGGACTTGGTTCTATCTGCTGGTGAATCTTAATGCCAGGATCCATGCCCAGTATATAGTGGTATTCAAGACGTATTTGCTGAATAAATAAATGGGTATTTTTAGTGGTTTGAGAAAGATATGATCAATTCTTAATATTTGTGTTCTTAAAAGATACTTTACATAGCCAAATGGAAACAAACATATGCATTTATAAAACTAAAGACTGGAAAGTTTAATCAAAATATTTCATCCCATTACTTGAAAGGTTATCCACATAAGGTACCTATAACTTGGGCATTTTTTGTTTCCTTTCTAGGATAATGGCCAGCTTCCTTAAGATAAAACCCACAAAATGATGAACAGTAATTTCCTAGGCAAAAGTGGGGTGGGTAGGGAGAAGGGAAGATTGATATACCATGAGCTGATAAATATACTATTGTATTTTCTTTGTAACTTTTAGGTACTTACCAGGTATCACCTTAATTAAAATTATGTCTGTTCATGTCTCACCTTCCACTAGAGTGTAAGCCCCTTGAGGACATGGCCCACCTTTTTATTCTCCAGTAATACCTATCTGAATGTGCTGCGGATGGCAGGTAATCAGAAAACACATTTATGTAATGAAAAACACCTGTGAGCATCAAATAAAATATATATATAAATCATATGTACAAAATCTATTCAGAAATATATTTTATATATAATTATATTTTATATACATATATTTATATAAATAAATATATAACATTTACATATATTATATTCTCTGTGGCTATATTTTGACAGTAAAATAAGAATTTCTAAATCTATCATTGCCATGCTAGAATACACATGCTTGTTGACAAAGATCAAAATCTTCATAAAATTTAAGAAAGGAGGAGCAGAGAATTTTTAAATATGTACAAAGACAAACTGTCCTAAAAATCTTTGTTTTAATTAGTGATAGCATCAACATTGCAGAACACAATCTGAAAAGTCCACAACAATAAAAAGATGATGCTACTTCAGTCCAGACTTGCTAATTGGAATTATCTCCGTATACAATCCAAAAGATTACCTACGCTTTGATGTGTTTATGGAAAAATATCTGTGTGTATTCTTTTAGGTTACTTCCAGAAAATACAGACAGGCTCCCAGGTGGATTTACCATGAAGCTGACAAATCACAAGTTCAGGACCCTCCTTTGCTCCCGCATGAAGCCTCAGCAAAGTTCTTTTTCTTGGCGCCCACACCCCCACTCCCCCTAATATACACAATTGCATAAGCTTTAGGCCCATAAAGGCTGGGCCCACACCTGCCAGTTCTCCATTCGAATATTAACATTAAGGAAACTAGGTTCACATTTCCAAAAATGATCCAAAAATCATCGATTAATTTCAAGCATTTCTCAATAGTCCAAGCAGAGAGAGGAACGTGGGATCCAATGCTCTTTTAGGGGGTATTGTTAGTATTACTTTTCCCAAGATACAAAATTAAGTCTTGCAAACTATGACTAGGTAAAAGTTTAAGTGTAAGTATACATATTCCCAGATAGTTATTACCCATAAAAATTAGGCAATGCATCGCAGTGAAACCAGATTGCTAGCGCTCAGAACTTCCTTTCAATACTAAATAGTCTTGATTGGTGCTAAGTGTAACAGGTTAAAACAAAAACCGATCCGTTTTCATTCTGAATTCGAGTCACGTTGTATCACAAAACTAAGCAGTGCAACCAAATGTTAATTGTCTGATGTAATGAAGAATTACAGTCTTATCCGATGTTCACTAGATTTGCAACCATTTTTGACACAAAGATCAAAACAAACCAGAAAACCCTGCTGTTAGCTGGGCTTTCGGCTAGGGAAGTTTTCACACTCTAGTGATTTCTTCAAGGCCACAGAGAGAACCTGCGGTGGGAGTCGGGGGACACTCACACCATCACGCACCGCTCTATCCCTACCCCCACTCCTACCCTCTTCCGGTGTTTGTGACACCAGTTCTCCCCCTCCGGTGTGTAGCGCGCAGTTAATTTTTCGTTGGTAGGTAACGTGGTCCTCGTATCTGGAGGTTTTTCTATGTATGACAGCATGTGTTGTTAGATACGCCTATCCTACCCCGGCTTTACTGGAGCAGGGGCCTTCCCGCCCACCCCTGGACAGGTCCGCAGGGCGTTCCCGCTGCCCCCGCAGGGTCGCTCAACTTGGGACTGCTCCCGGCCACTTCCCCAGGAGAGGTGCCGGCGGCCCACGGCCTCTCAGTGCCCGGCCCTTGCCCGGGCGGAGACACCCGCAGGAAGGTCTCCTTGGGGTGGCCGCAACACCGGGGTAAAGTTACCAAAGACAGCATAAAGCTGGCCCTTACGCACTAGGACGCTGCCAGTTCTCAGCCCCGGGCGCGCCCGAGAGGAGGGGGGAAGGGAGTGTCGCCACCGAATCCCAAGAAAGGCCGCGGGACCCACCTCCGGCTCCCTCTCGCTCCCGCCCTCAGCCCCACCTCCCTCAGCTCGCACAAAGCCGTCCCGAAGGCGGGGGCCAGGCCTGCTGGGAGGCCTCCTGGACGGGACTGGACTCGATCCTGGCGCCCTGCGACGCTGGCCGCGCAGGCCGCCGAACCCGGCGAGCCTCGATCCCGTCCTGGGTGGGAAGGACGCGCTTCCCCACTCGCCCTTCGAGGCGCGGGAAGCCGGGCCCCGCCGCCCCGGGCTCGCGCCTTTCCGTCCGAGAGTCCCCCGAGAAGGCCTGGCGCGACCACGCTGTCCCGCTAGCCACGCCCGAGGTGGCGGCCTCCAGCGTGGAGCGTCTGGGCGGGCCGGGCCGGGAAGGGCCGCGGGTTCGCAGGGGCGCGCAGAAGCCGTCCGGACGTGGGCGAATCGATTGGTTGCAGGCGCCCCTCGCGCCCTACCGAGGCGCAAACTCGGGCCCTTAAATCAATTCCCCTCATTTCCGAAAGGCCCTGTCCTCCCGCACCTGCATAAGGTGGCCAAACAATGCAGCAGTGGACGCGAGCAGGGGAATCGGGGGCAGGGGGCAGGGGACGGCGCCGGTCCACACACCCGATCCAGGCCGGCCCGGAGCCTCGCCTCCCGTCGGGGGCGCACACGCGGGCGCGCACACACGCACACTCTCCTGCCCAAGTGCGGGAAGATGGCCGTTTCTGCTTCAATATAAAGGCTCTTTGTTGTGCTCACACAAAAGCCGCCAAGACCCGCTTTTCCAGCAGGCCCTTTGGACAAATCGAAGGAACTCTGCTGAATTTCCAAATGGCCCTAGAAGCCTGAAGCGGTGGGAGCAACTAAAAGAGAGAGGGAATAGCCTCCCGTTTCATCTACCAAAACCTCTGTCAATATCCAAGTATTCGTTCTGGGAAAATCTTTCGTAAGGGAGGAAGGAAGGAGGAAAACCTACTTTTACTATCAAGGCCCAAAGGGGGTATTAAACATTCACATACTTGCAGGGTTTCTTCCCTTATCAGGATAGAAACATAATCTGGAAAAGTCTGGATACACCAAAAAGAAGGAAAAAAATATCAACAATAGCAACTTAAAAAAAAAAAAAACATAACAAACCAGTTGCCATCAGCCCAAAGTGGTAGTAGCAGCAGCCGGCGCGTGTGATCCACTTACTTGTCCGACTCTTGTGACATGTTTGATCCAATGAACTCGCTCCCCTTTTCCTGGAGCCTCAGCCTCTGGTGAAACTGGACTTTCAAGTCTGTGCAG
The DNA here is from genome assembly GCA_031878705.1 of Tapirus indicus. Classification (NCBI taxonomy): domain Eukaryota; kingdom Metazoa; phylum Chordata; class Mammalia; order Perissodactyla; family Tapiridae; genus Tapirus; species Tapirus indicus. The sequence continues at coordinate 36,430,456 of CM062935.1, forward strand.
GTGAAGGTGTGTGAGAGCGCCCGAGATGGCAGAACAAGAGCTACAGGTAATTCTGCTTTTCCGTCCCCCCTCACCTCTCTCGCTCGCTCGCCCGCTCGCGCCCTCACCTAGCCGGAAAGGTGGGATAAGGGGGGGGCCCCTCACATGGGGCCCGAGCTCGGAGGCGGCGGGGCGGCGCGGAGTCCTCCTGGATGGTGGCAATGGGCAGCCAGAGAGCAGAAAGTGGCGGACTTGGGCGGCCACAGGTAACTTTCTCGCAAAGAGCTGAATTCTTTCACTAAAGGGTACAAGCCCGAGGGACGAGCTGCGCGGTGATTGGCTGCGGAGCTCCCTCAGGTGAGCTGCCATTGGCAGAGGCGCGCTCAGGTAAGGCCCTTCTCCAAGTGCAGGTAACTCATTCCGAAGTTTCCCTGAGTGGAGCGGCGGCACACTTGCAGCTCTGCGGCAGCCCGTGGGAGCTGAGGGTCAGTGCTCCGAGCCGACTTCACGCTATGTTTTCCTTCTTCCCGGAGGCCGCCCTGGGGTGGGAGGGGGGGGGTGCCTGGAGGGAGAGAAGAAACCAGGGGGAAAAAAAGCAACACCTGCAACCACTAGGGATTGTGGGTCGAACGGAAGGACTAAGGAGATCTGAACTCAGGTATCCCAAGCCACCCGGAATCAAATGCGCAGCACGACCACAAGGCTTTTAATATCCACGTTAAGGGGACTGTGTGACAGTGTCAGAAGAGTACAGAACTGAAGTTTACTTTGAGCTCTGGGGTGGGGGGGGCACAAAGATTGACGAGTTTGTTGCGTAATTGCATTTTTAACATTCTTATCCACAATAAACACTTTTCGTGTCTCGATGTGTAAAAGATACTAGGTAGATTACAGATTTTCAAATAGGTGAGCATCTTTTCATGAGCTGGGCAGATGTGGAGTGGCATGGTTTTGATGGGGTGAGGGGATTTGGTTGAATAGACACTGAGATGGCCCAGGCGCACCTCTTCCGTCTCAACTCTACAGCCTGGGATTCCAGAGCTGCAAACAGCCGCTGAATCCGTTCCATAGACCTGTTGTCATTTGACGTTTCCAGGCAGGCATCAACATTTACATTGTAATTCAATAGAAGCAGCGACTACAAAGATGCTTTATCCTTCCAGCTTAATACGGTTGCTACGGAAACAATTCAGGATGAAACTGACTTTTTTGTGGTTCTGTTTCTCCTGGTTGGAAGCAACACGAATTAGCAAAGGTGTAATTTATAACCACTGCTCCCAAAGAGTATTTGTGGAAATTCTGACAGAGATCTAGCCCATACATATGGATTGTGGAAATGAAGGAGCGCATGAAAAGCTTACCATGTTTTACTTCGAGTTAATACTACATTGCCAGAGTTGATACAACTTCTATTTTAATCATCATGGATCAGATATTTCCTGAAAATTACATTATAAAACAAGGTTTGGTTTTTCCATGTTTTCACTCTCAGCAAATGAATTTCAAAATTTTATTCTTACTTTTTAAGGACAGTATAAACACACACATTTACTTGTTAAAGATAATGTAATATTTTAAGATGATAAGTACGCACCTCTCCTCTACCTGCTTAACCTCCTTTCTAGAGGCAACTACATTCCACTTTTAGCTGTCTCTTCTGTCATTTACCTGCCATATTCTAAATAATTTCTACTGCTGTCTCTTGATTTATCAATTTAGATGTTGTGCTTTGACCACCTGTTGCTTCAGATAAGGATTTAGCTCTTTCACATCCCACCAAGTTTCCCCTTCTGCCATTCTTCCAACATAGTTCTTTCACAGTTTGCGGGTAGTGAGCAGTGCACATACCAGTCACAACAGAGCCAACTAGTGTACTATGGTTGTTTTCTTTCTTATAAAACCTTTTATCTATTTACTTTGGTATGTACCCATCCTCATACTTTTTCTACAACATATCTATCAAATGATTATCAAATTTATTTTCCAAATGATCAAACAATCAATTCCATTTTTCCCTCCTGGAAACATCCCTCCAAAAGTCCACTGTCCTCCTGTTCCAATGGCGATGAGAATTCTAAGTTGGAATTTTTCATTCATAAGTTTAGAAAAATTTCTCTTTTATCTTCTAGCCTCCAGTGTTGCTGTTGAGAATTCCAGTGCCATCCTGATTCCCATTCCTTTGTGACCTGGAATTTTTCTTCCTGGAAGCTTGTAGAATAATCTCTTTATCTCTAATATTCTGAAATTTCATAATTATGTCCTGGGCACTCAAAGGACCCTTTCGATTTGAAGGCTTATGTCCAGTTCAGGAAATTTTCTTGAAATATTTTTTGAATAATTTTCTCTCTTCTTGGGGAGGGCAACCCTAGCAGAGAAGTAAAGAACATAAAAATTCTGGAACCAGATTGCCTGAGTTCAAATCTTGACTCTACTATATAACTTTTGGCAAGTCACTTATTCTTGCTGTGCTTCAGTTTCCTCATCTATAAAATGGGGATAATAATAGTAATTACCTCCCTGATATATATGAGCCATTTAGAATTCTGCCAGATACATGGTAAGTCCTCAGTTATTGTCCACTCATTTCTTTTTGAAACTCTTCTCAATTGGATGTTAGATCTTGGATCTTCTGGATTAATCTTAGAATGTTCTTTTGTATTAGACATCTCTTCATCTTTTGTTCTATTTTAGGGAATATTTCCTTACTTTACTTTCCACTGAAGTTTTTAGCTCAACTATCCTAAGAGTTCTTTTCATGTTTTCTGTTATTTTTTAAATAGAATTATATGATTATGTCATGGTTGCAGTAATTTCTTCTCTCTTTTGAGAGCTTTCTTCTGCTTCCTGCCTTCTCTCTGCTTCTTTTTTTTCCCATGTATTTGTTTTAGTCACCTCATGTTGGAGGCTTTTGTCAAATGTCTACAAACCTTTGACTCCATTCGTACTTAAGAGTGAGGTATAGGGGTTGGGGGGAGGGCACTTGCTCACTGGTGAGCTTGCTATATGGTGATTAGGTGAAAGCTGGTCTTTCCATAGGTAGATCCCCTAACTGTCACAAACTAGAAGTCTTTTGCGGGGAGCTCTTCAGTTTATCAAAAGAAATATTTCAATCTCTTACCTGAGGGGACATTCACCTGGCTGCCAATATTCTGGAAGCAGTTGAGGGGAAGGGATCTGGGCGAGTCACTGCTTAGTATGCAATCTTTCACGTTCTTTTCTTTCTTGTAGGTGCATTAATCCTGCCCTTCTTTGTCCCTGGTGTACAAGCATCTCTCCTGTTTCTCATGCTGGAGGTAATCACGTGGGTGCAAGGAGTGGGACAGGGACTTGAGGATCTAACCACTCCAAATGCCCATGTTCACTCAGCCCCCCTGCCTCTCACCTCTCCTTCACTTCTGGGATTCTGGGGCCTCTCATCAGCATCTCCCTCTGATGATCTCTGGCATCTCCAAGACCCAGGCCACTCTGGGGTTTTGTAGGGTAATGGAGCTGTTTCTGTACTGACCTCTGGGATGACATTAGAATTAGCTTCCGCTGTTCTGTTAAACCAGTTTCCACTCTCCCATCCACCCCATCTTCCAGAATTGTATTGAAATATATCTTTTGCAGATGACCCCTCCTCCATCCTCTTTGTCCCTGTGGATTTATCCTTTTATGTTCCTTTACTGTCCTTTTCAGGAGACAATGAAGGTAAACATGTGTGAGTCATTCTGTCATCTTTAATCTGAAGCCATTTCCAAAATTACTAAAAGCTTTTACCCAAACTGTCCCAAATTTGTTTGTGCGAACAAAAACCAGCATTTATGGTCAATACCTTTCCTTTTATCAGTCGATGATGGTCAAGATTCCCTTCTTTCTCTCCAACATCTAACAACTCAACTTTGATTAGATAGCTTAGTATCCCCTGATTGGCTAACTACAAACTGGTTAGATTAGTGAAGGAGAAGGTTCCTATGGACCATTTTAAATTGTCAACCATGAAATTACCTCCATTACCCAGTTGTTTTTATTCTTTTGGCAGAAGAGTTGTAAATAAATATGAAAGTTTCTGCCACACCCATCATGAGAATGTACTACTCTCTCCCCAAACATCTTTGTCCATAAACACTTAAGACAACAGTGGTTCCCAGACTGTGGTCCCTGTCCCTGGATAGACTATCAACATGAGATTACCTGGGAACTTGTTAGACATGCATTCACCAGCTCACCCCAGACTTACTGAAGCAGAAACTCAAGGAGGTGGACAGCAGTGTGTGTCTAAAAAGCCCTCCAGGTGGTTCTGATGCACATTAGAGTTAGAGTATCCTGACAGGAAGAGGTAGCACATCCTTAGCAGTTGAAAGCCATCATCCTAAATTATGTTGGACATGAAGTGTTCCAACAGCTTTCAATAACCATGGGGTAAGAAGTGGATTTAACCTGGATTATTCCATTCCCGACCTAGTGATTGTTTATATAACGGTTGACCATTGTCCTTAATTGGAGCAGTTAGTGCATCCAGAAAATGAGCCTGGAATCTGCTACAGTATTCATCATAGACTTAGGGAGTTTTGGCACAGTTTAGTTTGATGGTCACTTTAGGTGGCAGCAACAAAGTAAATTTTCATTTAAAAGCTGGTGTTAAGAAAGTGCTGTTTTTAGACTAAATTATTTCATTCATGAGATTAAAGTTTTAGTTAAATTCCCGGGGAAGAAAAGTAGTATTGTTTATGTCTATTATCATTTTGTTAGTGGTCTTTAGCATCTACTATGATGGCTAATCCTATTTTCCTAATGTAAAAAGTTTAGTATTTGATGCTAAATTGTTGTTTTATTGTGGCAAGTCTTTCATAGTAAGACTTGGGGAGAAGGATTCCACTTCTGCGGCATATGGGCAGAAATATCAAGTTTTAAAGGGCTACAGATCTAGACAAATGAGTCAGCCTGCTGCTTGTCTGCCCACTGCATGTTCTCATACACAAGGCCACTATGGCTGGTCTGTCATTGAATCTACTCTGTAGCCAATGACCGGTGGTATCTCCTGGGTTGTTCTGCGGTACAAAAACACTAAGTTGTTCTATCGGCTATTATCCCCAAGAAGAAATCTTGGAAAGAATGAAATGTACCTGAATGCCTGAATTTGAAGTCAACACAGAGATTTATAACTTAACCAGCTGAGCATTAAATGGCAGCTCCCTTGCACTTTGGGACTGCTTCTGTTTTTCATGGTTGCATGAATATGCGTATTTGGATTGACACTTACAGATTCCATGAAGGCTCTTGAACTGGTAGTGTGAAGTTTAACTAGCAGCCAGCTGAGGTTTGCATATTTCCTTCAGGATCGTGAACGTTTTCCTTGCTTGGGTTGGCCATTGATAACTCTTTAGTAGAAAGCATGGTCCAGTTAAAATATGGTACATTGAATGTATGTCTTTAGCTGTACTTCTTCCTGATGTCCCACTGATAGAAGAATAAGTGAGGAGATGAGAAGGTTAAAGATGACAACAAAATTTGGAAAGTGGAAAGTGACTAAAGGAGTAGGAACTGATTTAGCCAGGCTGAGAAAGATAAACCTAAGCATCTGTAGACTCTGAGGACCAAGCCCATTTAGCCTGTGAAACTTTATAAAGGCATAGAAAATCAAGTTTCCAGTTGTCATTGAAGGTGGGAGTGAGTGGTAGGGCTGTAACCGGAGGGATTGGTTCAAAATCCTGATTCAAAGCTATTAGACCCCTGGGTCCCCTCCTCCACCTAGCATAATCAAGCTTCCGTCTGTATTAGTTTCCCTTGTCTGCCATAAAAAGGTACCACAGACTGTATGGTTTAAACAACAAAAATTTATTTTCTCACAGTTCTGGAGGCTAGAAGTCCAAGATCAAGGTTTTGGCAGAATTGGTTTCTTCTGAGGCCTCTTTCTTTTGCTGTATCCTCACATGGTCTTTTCACTGTGAGCGTGCACATCTGTGTCCTAATAATCTCTTCTTAAAAGGATACCAGTCATGTTGGGTTAGGGCCCACCCATATGACCTCATTTTACCTTAATTCCCTCTTTAAAAGCCCTTTCTCCAAATACAGTCACATTCTGAGGTACTTGGGTTAGGGCTTCAGCATATGAATTTAGAGGGGACACAATTCAGCTCATAACACCATCCCTCTTCCATGCTGGCAGGAAATGGAAGTGTATTCTAGTCAAATTGAACCAGGAAGACTTCAGGCTTGGGTACATCAAGGGAGCCATCAGAAGTGAGGCGTTGGACCCATAGCGAGGAGAGTAAGTGAAAGGCCGTATGCTAATCTGTGAGATACCATCTCCTACCTTCCTCCACCTGGCTCAGTGAGCCAGAAATGCCGAATTCTATGCCTAGACAAGTTATCGAAGTGTAAAAGTAGAACAAAATTCAGTTTCAGATGCAAGGTCTCAAAAATTGCCTTTCTTGCACCCTTTCTCAGAAGGATATTGGAAGAGGTGCTCCATTAGGACATGGGAGAACAAGAAAGGACCAAGGAAGAGATCATTTTAGACTCAGAAAACGGAAGCCGACAGAAGAGAAAGTTCGAGGGAAGTCAGAATGACGGCTTTGTAGCAGGCTTAGAGAGCAACTAAACTCTTTCAGTAGAGTTCAGGGTGGGAGGTGGAATCCAACTATTAAATTTAACATTGTGGAAAATTATACTGAAAAATCTTTTGAGGGTGTGGGGAGTATTAGTAACAGGTACAGAGAAAACTAAGCAAATATTTGGCATTCAGTAGCTCCAGGGGAAAAAATATTGTACAAGAATGGAAATATAATCATATTAATCTTAGTACATACTTGGCTGAACAGTGAATAATATTCATATGATCATAATAATGGAATTACTGAATGATAATTTACTAAAACCGGTGGTAAAACTCAGTTGGGAAGGTGGAAGGAGGAAGATACTTGTGCTGTGTGGGTGAGGAGGAAGTGGAAGGTTGTGAAAGAGTTAAATCTTCATCTACTATAACAGAAAGTCAGAAGTTGTTGCCTAAAACTGTTAAATCAGGAATTAGCAACATAAACAGCAGCTAGGAACGCTTTGGGCTGCTAGTAACATCAAGGCTGACTAAAAGTAGTTTAGAAAAAGAGGATTTCATTTTTCTCACTTAAAAAAAATGGTCTGAAAGTTAGCAGCCGCTTGCTTTGGTCCTGACGCTCAGTTGTGGCATCTCTGAGATTCTCTTGGCCTTTTTCTTGTGGACACAAGATGATCCCTTCCACTTTAGCCATTACATCTATGCTTAAGGCAGTAAGCAGGGGAAGGGGTGGGGCTAGCCTCAGTGATGTCATTTACCAGGAAAACTATGCCAGCGCTGACATTAGAGGCCTCCTCTTTGCCTTCATCTCATTGGCCAGAACTGGGTCACACAGTCACCTCTCTCTGCAAGGGTGGCTGGAAAAGTGAATATCTAGCTCTTCCAAACCCTGAGGTGGAGGCAGGCAAGAAAGAAAAAATTGCAAATGTGTTCTGGGTTAACCAATCAACATAGTATTTAGAAATATCAAAGTAAATGCTAGAATTTTTTAAAAGAAAGCTCGAATAATGAAAAAGTGTTGTTTCTTAAGAGTGGGATTGGAAAGTGGGGAGGAATGAGGCATGGGTTGCTATTTTTCAATAATATTTATCAACATCATTTTCAATATTATTTTTCAACATAATTATTTGACTTTTAAAACTATGTATATCGTTTTATACACGTATATAGTTTATACACACATATATACAATTTTGATCAAAATAAAATTAATTAAAAAAATAAAAGTACAGATTGCAAACATATCATGTTCCCTCTTGCCCGGCATCTTCGCGTTTACTATTCTATCTCCTTAAAACTCTTGTTCTTTTCTCCCTCATCTGACTAGCTCCTAACTTGCTCTCAGATCAGTGCTCAGTCATCTCATCCTCAGGGAAGGCTCTTCAGCTCTCCCAGGTTAGGGATCGGTATATCGGGAACATGCCCTGCTCCTCTTCGTGAAAACACTTATCACAGTCGTCATTTCACATGTACTTGTGTGCTGTTTGATCATTGGCCATCTCCCTCCACTAGGCTCTGAGCTTCACAAGGGCAGAGATGATGCCTGTTATTGGCTCATCGTTGTCTCCCTAGTGCTTAAGACCATACCTAGCATTTAGTAAATGTTTGGTGAATGAATAAATGACAAATACTCTGACTCATGAGCGTCCTTCCCATTCTCTAACTATTCCATGGTTGAGGAACTTCAACTGAGAGAGACATCAAATTGAGCACCTTCATCAGCAATGTTGAATAAATTGATGAATTCCATAAGCATTTATAGAGCACTTTTTGTATTTTAGGAGCCAAACTGGGTTCTTCATTTAAGTTTCAATAGTACTCTATGAGATAGGTAATTATAACCGTCAGTAACGCTTTCAGAAGCCCATCAAAGGGCAGCCAGCTAAGAAGGGCTCTACCCAAGACTGGTTAATTTCTCCTGCATTTTAAGGAGTCTGGGGACTCAAACAGGGAGAGGCAATTGCTGGCATTAGATTGGCAGCTCCATAACTGAGAGTTCTGATCAGTGTCTCTGCACTTGTCTGCCTCTCATGGTAAGAAGTCCCATGTCCTTAAACAACCAAGTTTAAAAGCAGGAAAAAGGTAGACAGGGCACTCACCTCAGGGATGAAAATCTTTCCCAGAAGCCCCCATCAGACTTCTCCTTATTTCTCATTGGCCAGAGCTGAGTCACATGACCAGTATGGATCAGGAGCTGGATCCACCAGCTATAAAGGATCTCCACTCAATATTTGGACAAATCAGGGTTATCTTCACAAGAAAGTAGTGGAAGACTGGCATTTGGTTAAAAAAAAAAGAGTGATACCACAGGATTGAATGCTTCATAACACAGACGATAAATTTGACCTTCATTTTGGATAATGTAAGTAGCAGATCTGGGGTTCAAATCTTGATGTGTCTTATTTCAAAGCCTGTACCATGCCAATTCCCAGCCTTGAATGTGAGGAAGTTCTTCCTGTATCAGGATGTGGTAGATTCAGTTAGGGATGGCTTCACAGAAGAAAAATACTTTAGGCGAGGTCTTGAAGGAAATTATGCAAATTGGGTTGATGGAGAAAATGAGAGCGTGGTTGTCGAATATGATGTTAATATCACCCTCTTCATTTTCACTCTCGTATAAAAATGCCTTTCATGTATCCCATTGATCATCAGAGCCTTTCTCCCTATTTGGGGGATTATTATTGCTTTGATGGTCTAAATGAACTATAAATAAACTGAGAAGAGATGACATTTACCTAAGGGAATATGCCAAAATGAGAACCCAGAGACCGTGGCTGGGGCCACAGCAGAACAGAATGTTCTCTCTGAGGTTTTTAATGAGGCATGCACATTGCTGATGCCTCAATATACTCTTGAAAATGTCTCAACCTGGAAAAACATATTCAAATAACCTCATATCATGAAACTGTCCCTTCTCCATTTGAAAACCTTCAGCAATTCCTCAGTACACATAGGGCAACCTAATCTACCAATTGAGATATTCCCCAATCTAACTCCAATTGCCTGAATCCATTCCCACTGGTCTTCTGCATAAGGAGACCCAAGTTGGGTGTGGCCTGAGATGGGGTCTGCAGGGGTACAGACTGGTATGAACTGTCCTTGTCCAAGGCCTGAGACCTCCCAAATGACAAGTATGAGCAGAGGCATAAACCATGAATGAAAATTGAGAGGTGGGTCAAAAACACCAGAAAGGGTGTTTGGAGGGACCTTAAAGTGTAAGTGGGCCAAAATGAGATTTTAGAACTGGGCCATGGATCTAAGTTATCAAGCCAAGAGATATGAGTGACTGGAAGTTAATTGGGAGCATTGAGATTCAGACAGCAAAATATCTAGGGCAATCATCTGTGACATGCACTGATGGATGATTTGCTTTTGTTATCTACCCTGGTCTTGGTACAGCCCCTTCCCTCACCTGCATCACGTCATCTCATTTCTTCCTGGGTGGTCCTGGCAGGGAGCCCTAGCGTTTTCCAGGGTAGTCTGGAGAGAGTAGGCAGGTCTCTGTGGCACATACTGGTCCGTGCCCTTCTCAGTATACTAGGTTTTGGACACAACAAGAGCAAAGTGTATTTTTCACTGTACTTTTTCCATCTCCAGTTGCAGAGCTTCAAGCATAGACATGCATGAGGAGGGGAGGAGGAGGCCAGGTCTAGATAGTCCAGCCCAGCAGGAAGGGGATTGTCAGGGGCTCAGGCATTGGAGGCAAAGGCCATATGAAGGAGGACTTCTGAGGCCATGAGTGGTCCCAAAGAAGTAGTTTTCCAGGTTGAAAGAGGGCAAATTTGCCAGGAAAAGAGCCCTATAGTGTTGCCCAATTCAGATGTCCACCCTGATTCTTAGGACCAGTTGGCATAAGTCATCAGTGAGTTTCTTGAAAATCTTGAAGTGGTCTGTAGCTCATTCTGGCTCCTATGGGATGTGGATGTTAGATGTTAGAGATACACTAGGACCTTGCTATGTAAAGTGTAGCCACAGAACAGTAATATTGGAATAACCCAGGAGCTTGCTTTTTGTTATTAGTACCATGGAGTCAATTCCAACTCCTAGTTACCCCGTGTACAGCAGAGCAGAACCCTGCCGGGTCTTTTTGCACCATCTTCTCACCTTCCGGTGCTATATCAGACAATGCTCTGAGGCTATTCATAGGATTTTCGTGGCCAATTTTTTTGGAAGTGGGTGGCCAGGTCCTTCTTCCTAGGCTGTCTAGTCTGTCAGTTCCACTGAAACCTGTTCACCATGGGTGACTCTGCTGGTAAATTCAGCATCACAGCAACAGGCAGTTGCCACAATATGACAACCGACAACTGGTGGTGTGGATCCCTCACTAGGAAATGAACAGGGCAATGGGCGGCGAAAGCACCAAACCTTATCACTAGACCACCAGGGCTGGCTGGAAGCTTGTTAGAAATACAGAATCTCAGTCCCACTATATTGAATCTACATATTAACAAGACTTGTATGCACATTAAGGCTTGAGAAGCACATGTCTAGAGCTTGAAGATACAGCCATGAGTGGAAGCCATATCTCCTGGGGGTTCAGGGCAGAGAAGTATAATGGATTGCTGTAGGCAAATTGTAACCAGTGGACCAGGTCTGTTGTTGCAGCAGAGATTCCTCTTCAAAACTCACTTGAGATTATCAATGGATGAAACTAATATAATGGACAATTAATGGGAAACTTTAGAATGAGCTTAGGTGGTCACCACCTAAAGCCATTGATCAATCTTAGCATCACTAAAAGTAGAACAGCTAAACACTGTGGACCTTCTGAAGTATTGCATGACAAAGCCTATGGTACCACCTTTGAGGTGTTATTGCCTAGAAAATGAAGCTGAGTCTAATCAAGCCTCCAGAAATAAAGAAGACAGGGAAACAAGTTGAATGACACCCCAACGAGCCAAACAGACAAATCTAGAATGTTGAGAAGCCTATAGGAAACAGACTTAGGTACTGCAACAAGCCAATGACATAAAAATAAAATTGTGGGGGGGGGGGTGAAATCTACATTAAAATAGATTTAAAAGATAAACAACCAAATGTAATTTGTGGACCTGGTTTGGATCTCGATTTAGACAACTAATTGTTAAAAGACGTTTTTGAGACAATTGGGGAAATTTGATCATGGACTGGGTATTAGGTGGTACCAAAGATTTATTCTTGATTTTGTTGGATATGATAATGGCATGGCGGTTGTATGTGAAAATGGCCACATTTTTAAGAAATGTACGTGGAAATATATAGAGGCGCGATGACATGATATCTGAAATTTGCTTTAAAATAATTCAATGAAAGGGGGAACAGAATAGATAAAACAAATGTGGCAAAAATCTTATAATTATTGAATTTGGGTGAATGAGGATGTGAGGATTCACTGTACTGTTCTCTCTACTTGCTGTGTTTCATTTTTGTTATAAGCAAAATTTTTTTAAAAAACAACAGAATTCAGAACCCAATTTCTATATTTGTCTAGCCATTACACTGTGGGGAAGGGAGTAGACAGGTAGAGGTGGGTGTGGAGGGCTTTAGACAAGGCTTTAAGAACCAGCATCTGGAAGCAGCTGGGGTCTCCATCCTCCACTGGCCTGTGGGTGGGTGAGAGTTGGGAAGCGTGTGTGCATCCGTGTGTTGGGGGCATTCAGTTTGAAAATGTGGTATTTAAGCAAAATGATCAACTCTTCCTTGGGAGCTGGTAAGGACCGAGCTGAGAATGAAGTTCCTAAGGACCAGATTTGCATCAGGGAAGTCTTTTCCCAAAACATCAGGTGATGCCCAAAACCAGAAAGCAAAGGGAGCAGAAACTGGATGAGGAAACAGGTGCCCCAAAGCCAGGTATGTCCCCAGAAACAAAGGAGCTCCAGGAATTATCAGGGGGCAGGTTCATGGTCAGGCCCTGGAGTCAGAGAGAACGAGCACGTGAGACTTGGGTATAATGAGGCCAGCCCATGAAGACTTACACACTGCTCACCCCAGCTCTATGGGCCAAGAGTGAAAGCATGTCAACTTACTTTTCTCGGTCTTACCTCCTGACACTCACCCTCATCCACTCTGTGCACCAGGCAAACTGCTCTGCACATTGTACCTTAGATACTCGCTGCATTTTCCAGCTGGTATTTAAAGCAGTTTAACTTAAATACCTTTAGACTGGTGTAGGAATAAAGAGAGAGGAAGAAGAAAGAAGAAAGGTAATTGCTCTTTATTCTCAGGATTTTAAAGAAATAGACTTCTTGGACTTCCACCAGAATCATAAATTGTCCAGAAGGAAGGACCCATGGAAATTATCTTGGAATCCCAGATTTAATCTTGCTTTTTTCTCATTCTGTCAGTCACTGCCCTGTATTTTCTGTAGCAATGTCAGAGCTGCCTGTAATTTTATGACATTAAGGCATTAATTATTAGGTAATCCTCTGTTTTAAAAGTGCCTTTGACATTTCGACAGAAGCAGCTCATAAAAAGGAACAGTTTTGGGAGTTCTGTTTGTTTTTTTGAATACATAAGCATTTTTTAAATGAAACAGTGGTGTATTAGTTATCTATTGCTGTGTAACAAACTACCCCAAAATTTAGCTGCTTAAAACAACAAGAATTTCTTATCTCACGTGGATTTTAAGAGTCAGGAATTCAGGAGCAGCTCTGCTGGGTGGTTTTGGCTCAGGGTCTCTCATGAGATTGTGGTCAAGCCATCCACCGAGTCTGCAGTCACCTGAAGGCCAGAGGATCTCTTCCCCAGCTGCCATGATTGTTCCACGGACTGTTGGATGGAGGGCTCAATTACTTGCCACATGAATCTCTCCCCAGGAATGTCTGAATATCCTCAAGAAGTGATAGCTGACTTCCCCTAGAACGAGTGACAGGCAGAGAGAGAGGGAGGGGGCACAAAACAGAATCCTCAGCATCTTTTATAACCTAATTTTGGAAGTGACATACCATCCCTCCTGCTGGATTCTGTTGGTCACACAAACCAATCTTGGAGCAAAGTGGGAAGGAACTACACCAGGGTGTGACTATCAGGAAGTGAGATCTTTGGAGCCATCTTGGAGGCTACCAACCACATATGGGCAGTTTTCAAAGCTTAAAGAAAAAAAAAACTTGAAAAACTAATGGACAAAATAGACCCACACATCCTCATTTATGACAAAGCTATGTGCAGCGTAGTAGGGACAGGACAGTCTTTTTAATAAATGACTCTGGGCCAATAGGACATTCAAATTAAGAAAGGAAGGAATGAACAAATGAATGAATGAACTTGACGCCTACCTCACACAAAACAAATTAATTTCAGGTGGATTGTAATTTTAAATGTTGAAAGTAAGACAATAAACCTTCCAGAAGGTGACGTAGAAAAAAAAAAGAGAAAGAAAGACTTCTACAAATCCATAAGAAAAAGACAATCCAATGGGAAATGAGCCAATAAACTTGAATAAGCAATTCCAAAAAGTAGATATACAAATAATCAATAAACATAAAAATGTACTCAAAAACACACACTTGTTTTTAATACAACTTATTAAAACAAAAGACTCATAAAAGTAATAGACGTGTGAGGATATTGTGTAACATACAGGTGTGTGTGCATCTTTCAGAATATCAAATCAGGTTTACAGGAGAGCTTAAGGCGTTCTATATGTCTCTTACAAAAAGCAGTTTTCGTTTTGGATTCTTTAGTGATTATATTTTCTCCACAGTAAATGAAATCCCTTTTTTGTTTTTCCTGGCTGCCGTATACTATCCCAGACATTTTGCCTTTCTATTTTAATTAATTGTGTCCTTGTTTCAGCTGTTGAGCTGTGTCCCTCAGTCGGTAGGAATTTACAAAGTATCCACCAATCTACAGACCCTGAACTGAAGCTGAACTTCTCTGGTTTAAAAAATGGAAGCAGTGAGAATGGGCAGGTTAGGAGGGAAAGAAAAATTAAGGGAAAGAAAGTCTGAGAGTGGAATTCGCCCGCGCGCAGTCTGGGCGAAAGCACCAATCTGGGCGAAAGCACCGGTGAGTCACCAGCCGCCTGGGTTGCCCCAGGCAAAATGCAAAATAGGTCGGTAACCTGCATCAGCCCACCATCCCCACGCCCTCTGCTCCCTGCTCCAGGCAGCTCGGCCCTTTGAAAGGAAGACAGCCTGTCCCTACGAGGGGCCCCCAACCTCCCCACCACAGATTTCATGTATCCATGAAATCCAGGTCGCCGTCTATGCCTAACCACCTCAGAAGCTCCCTATTGCCTCTCATAACAGGCAAAGTAGCAGCCCTTGCAGGGATAGGGAGGATTCTGCCAAAGAATGTATTTTGTTGATATGCTCAGTGAGTTTTTTTTTAATTAAGGTAGTACTTTTTTAATTAAAAATAATTTTAAGTGAAATTTCACATAAAAATCTGACTTTGACTTCTTTTTAAAAAGCAGATGATCTGGCAACACTGGGCCCACGTGACAATAAAGGCCCTGAGCAAAGATGGATGCCCCGGTTTCTCAGCCTCTCCCATGCCCTGCATCTCTGCAGTCCTCGGGCTGGGTCTCAGCTGCCATCTCTAATCTCTCTTCTACTATTTCTCTAACATTTTTTCTGCTCTTATACCTTTATCATAAATGGGAAAAAAACATTTAGACTGAGAGGTCCACCAATATATTTTAAGAAAATTGTGAGAGTTTATTTCTCTATGGAAATAAAGAATATTGCTATGTTTATTATGTAAAGAATGACTGTATCTAAAGAACACAATTAATAATTGTCATAAAAAACCATAATAAGAAAAAACCAAATGAGACAATACGGGATGTAAACATTACCAAACTGAAAAAGAAGTTAGACGTTTCAGGCATTTGTTTTGACAAGTGAATAAAGTCAATGAAGTTGCCACAAAATGCAGTTATAAATTTGATGTCAGAGCATTTCAACCTTTTACAGGTGGTGAGTTTATAAAAGTATCCATTGAATGTAGCAAAATATATCTTCCCTAACCAGCAATTGGGAAACACCAGGACCCAGCACGTGCAAGATAAGACTAGAAAAATTAGAGGAATGGTTTATTGGGGTCTCCGAAGAGGCCCCCAGTACATTGCACTCTTTTTCTCCACCTAGATTCTAAACAGGTGAGAAATAAAATAGAGATTAAAGATGGAGGCCAAAATGTCATCTTTCTGATTGAGAGAAGCACACTGGAGGTCATGACTTAATGGGAGAGCCCCCACATTGGGCCTACAGTCTGAACTCCAGAGTCCAGGCCCCAGCGGGTCCCTGGCCTGCAGACTGACACACGGAAGAGTGAAAGCAAACCTGTGCTCCTTGCAGGCAGATTTTGTTCAAGAGAATGAAAGGCAGCAAGAAACTAAAACAACATGTCCAATTTACCTTCCCAAATTTTCAAATCAAGTAAGTCACTCTAAAAATCACTAAAGATGTGTTCTGGTGATGAGAGCATGGATGTGAAGACTACCCTCCGGTTAGCTGTACGAATGAATGATATGAATGAGAGTTTAGATGGGACCAAAGAATTCTTAGACATGGCAACGGTGACAGGAGAATATCTGGTTTTATGTCCTGTGCAGTCTAAGCCTACATTGGTAAAATTCACTAAGTGTGACCTCTGATGGTGTCCGTGTGAAGGACAGGGTGAATGTCAGACTTGCTTCAAATCTTAATCTATGGTGGCAACATGTTCTACATTCATGAAACGCACAGATGGAAGCTATTGAGCTCCAGTACAACGTGGCAACTGAAGTGTAATATGCCCATGTTGGAATACATAATTCTGTAAGTATCTTGGGAGTAGTTACCCTAAATAGAAAATCAGGCACCTACATTTGTAAAGAGTTGTTTTCTATTATGAAATAGAACTTGACTAATCTCACTTGGAGGATTCCATGGAGTGGCACAACATGAAATACAAGACCTGAGATAGCATTTGGAGCATAAGGAAAGGTGAACATTCTGTGGTTCTAGCAAAAGAGGAATGAAATGCTACCTCCTATGTACAGGCAGCCTTCTAACCTCTTCTTACCCCTAGAGAACGTCATTCTGCAGGTTGAGTTCTCACAGCACTTGGAACTTTCGCTTGTGTTAGTTAGGACTCTGGGTCGTAAGCATAGAAACTCACTTGAGCTGGTTATGCAAGCAGGAAGCCATCATCAGGATCCAGGGGCTCACAGACTCCAAAGACAGACAAGCAGCCTGGTCTCAAAAAGGGGCTGCAGCCAGCAGCTGGGTGGACACAGAGCCCAGAGCACCCTCGGGCTGCCTCTCCCCTGGTTTCTCTCTGTTGGTCCCTTCATTCATCTTTCTTGGCAAACTGTCTTGCTCTGCTACTCATCCACATGATGGGAAGAAGATGGCTTCCCATTCCACTCCAGTTTTCATGGTTTGGCCACATGGAGGAAACCAGCTAACTCTTTCTCTCAACCATTCTCTCTCCCTTTCTCCTCCCCTCACAACCCTCTTGCCCCATCCCCATTCTAAGTTCCTAGGAGAAAAGTATGATTGGCCGAGGTTAGATGAGGTGTTCACCCTGTGGACTTATTAGTTGTTGCCAGGCAGGCGGGACCATGCAGAAGAAACAGCCACCACTGCCCACCCCAAGCCCACCACCACCAGCCACCACCAATTTTAGAAGGACTGGGCTGATGATTCAGTAGGTATCCATTAAAACGTGGTGTAGTAAGTTTGTGTGTTCAGCCAGGAGAAAAATCAACATACACACCCCACATACAGCTTTGAAGCAAAGTATTGAATCTTACTCCTTTTTCTGTACCTAGTTCAATGGCCTAGATGTTAGTGAAAGGAAATGTATGTAGTAAACTGAATATACATTTGTTGTATGATTAACTATGACAGTGCACAGACCCAGGCTGTGCTTCCAGGGCAAAACACACCTGTGTATACATATGTGTACACACATGCACACACACATGCTGCTGTGAGTTATGTCCTTCAGGATTCTTCAGTTACAATCAGAAGAAATTAGCCCTGGATACTTTAACCATAAGCAAATTTCAATGGAAACATATGGATAGCCAACAGAATCAAGAAGAAATATGAATATCCAGGCCCAGGAGAGACAAGAACTGGAGTTTCTCTCAGGTTCTCAGTCAGCAGGAATAAGTTGATGGTCTCCTTGGGATGTTGTCACATCATTTTCTGCCCCTTAGCTCAAGATTCAGATCCCAGGGAGAAGGCGTCTGACTGGAAAGCTCCAGTCAAATGGCCCCCTGCCCCCTACTGCAGCGTCTTGACTTAGAGTCCCACCAGATGGCATCCAATGGGGCAAAGTAGGATCCCCACAGCAATGATGGGAAGAAGGCTAAAGTCCAGATAGGTAAAGACAACAGAGCCCACTGCAAGAGCCCTTCAGACTATCAGGGCAGTTATGCGTATGGTAAGGTGCAGATGGAAAATGAGCTGGCTGCTGCCTGGTCCATGCCTTTTGCCTGCCAAAAGTCCCTGGGAAGCTCTCTACACAGGCACCCAGGGGAGACGGAGGCCTTCCCCAGCCTCGGCACCTAGCTGGGACTCCATCCAGGAATGTCAGCTGACTATGCTCCCTGCCAGCCAGCATTCTAAAATAGGAAGTCTGGATTGAAGTCCGGACCAACATGGCTTTGGTTGAGTTTGATTCATCCCTAAATATCCTGGGGCATTTTCCAAATCATGAAAACCAAAAGAAAGAGCCACGGGGAAAAGAGGGTCCTTTCCCTGGGGCAGCAGAGAAAAACTTGAGCTGGTGTTGGTTAAAGCTTGAATCCGTTTAACCAGTGGGTCACTCAACTGAAGGACGTGGAGTAGATCCTCAAAAGTGTATGGAACTAGCAGATGCCCTTGAGAGTCTCTCCAGTCCTCTAGATCTGGAGATTTCCAGTCAGGTGATCTTATTTCAAAAGGAGGGAAGCTGAAGTCCACACGGTGTTCATTTCCAGATCCCCATTTATTGGACTGAGGCAACTGTCCAACAGTCTATGGTGACGCATGTGGCTGCTCAGCCACCATGTGCCCATCCTGCCCACTGCTGTCCTAGAACATGGAATGCAGCGCCTGGGAAGAACTCCACAACGGTGTAAAGTCAGACCCCTGCAAGGCAACCTGAGTGCAGAATCCTTTTTATTTAAAAAATCTTGCCTCAGTGGAGTCTTTCTGAAGCATTCAATTTAGTTTGCATAGAAACAACAACTCTGTTTGTTTTCTCATTCATATTTCACTAGTTTATGTAATGTTCAAGTAAATCACTTCCTTTGCAAGGGGCATAAACAGGTCGGGTGACAAACACAACTGGGCCCTGGCCTGCTTGCCCCTCAGCTGAGGGTCCAAGTTGGGAGAGGAGCCCCAGCCGTGGTGGGCTTCCTGCCTGTTACACTGAAATATTGACAAGGGTTGATTCCAGTTGGTAGGTTTATGAGTGATTTTTTTTTTTAGGTACTATTTCATAGTTTCTAAAATTTCTGTGGGCTTATATTACTTTTTATAATCAAAGAAAAATGTATGTTTTTAACGGCTTATTTGCACATTATTCACCCTGTGTATATTTTCGGTGTTTGTTAGCAATATACTAGAGATAATTTTCAAGGATTTTGTTGCTAAAAGAGACTTAGAAAAGGAAAAAATCTATTTTTTGATAATGGTAGATAGAAGAGAGGTTTTATAGATTTTTGAAGTACGTTTATGGGTTTACCCTGCATTAAGCAAGCCTCTATATACAAATGGAAATTGGGGTGAGAATTAACCATTATAAAACCCCCCTTAAATGGGCCAATTAAGATAGAAATTAAAATTACCTTATATACTTTCATGTATTTTTCTATTTCCTAATTTTTTACTATAAAAGCAATAGAAAAAAAATAAATAAAAGCAATAGAATTCATTTCAATAATCGCTGTTGAAAAAAAGAATACAAAAATCACTCATAATGTAACCACCTAATTGTTGGCATTTTTGTCTCAAGTTATTTTCTGCCCTAGACCTTCAAACCATTTAATAGGTCTTGCCCCATTTTAGCCTCAAAACAACATTTAGAAGAAGCCAGGGAGATGTTCTTGTCCCCATAAGCGAGGCATGGAGCCCACTCCTGACTGCCCTTGGCCGGAGACAAGCTGGCTGTGTCACATGCGGGACACCTATACCTTGGAAACCATTAGCACATTCCCCAGAGATAAGTCAACTCTCACTAACTAGACTCCCCTAGACAGATCACTAAGGGCCGCAAAGAAAGACTAAGGTCACTGATTTTAGATGATTTTTTGTTTCTTTGTGCATGTGTTTTGTTTCATCTTCTCTTTCTTTCAGAAAATTTATGTTGATTACTTCAAGTTCTTGTATCAAAACTTGGTGTAATCATGTGAAATATTTAATCTACTATTTGGGATCCTATTTTTAATGACCTGAATACCCACTTAGCTAACATTTAACATGAATTTTAAAATCATTTACCTTTCTGTGGAAATACAAAGCAATGGAAATAGGCCAAACATCCCCTTCCGTCTCTTTAATTATAAAAACCTCTGGATTTTTTTGTTCTATAATGTTTTCTGAAACTATTACCATACGGCAGGACAATTGTTTTCATGGGGATAACTTTCTGGCACTTTTGTGTGTTTTAGTCCAGAGAAACTGAAGGGTAGAATCCAAACAAAACCTTGTTTACCTTTTCCACACTTCAGGAACCAGAGTAAATTCAGTCCAAAGAACCCTTGGGGAAAGGAAAAAAAAGGTGAAGAAAAAAAGGGCTATTCATTGTGCACCACTGAAATTAGCAAAGGAGGCTTTATTTACGCTGGACATTATCAACCTAATTAAAAGGGTAAGGCAAAATACATCGATAATGATGGACAATTGTCCTTGAGAGCAGCTATTGATGAGATATGATAATCAAATGCTTGTTTGGAGGCATTGAGATGTTAATAGGGTGGAATTCTTTGAGCTGCCCAGTTTTTGCAGAAAGAGTATTTTTTTTTTGGCAGAGTATGTTTTTCTGGGCATCCGCCTAGACAGTGCTTTGCCTGAGTTCAAAGTGGTAGTATTTTCTCTTGGGTGCTTGTCCCTTGATTGAATTGGCTTCACGGGAAGAGGCCAGCAGTGTGCCCCTGCTCCAAGTTGAGGCTGGTGACCGAGGTTGGTCTGTCCAGGTGGGCAGCATGCCGACCAGCCTTCCTCTGTTGCTGTTTCACCTCGCCATTCCCTTGTTCCCACCTGTGGCTCCGTGTGGACACTGCTGTGGGCTCTGCTTTTCTACCTCGGTGAGCATTCAAACTTCTGTTCTGATGCCTTGCTCTTAGAACTGCGTTTAACAAAGCAAAGATTGGAATTGCCTTCCTGGGAAGTCAAGAAAAAAGGTTCCACTGGGAGGTTATTGCTACTATTACTGCTTTAAATCAAGGCAGGCCTTCACCCTTCTGTATTATGCTGGACCGTATGCAATTGTTGCTCTGTAACCATTTTTGATTCTAAAAATGTCAAATTTATGTGGTTCAACTTAATAGTTGAACTCTGTGGTGCACAGTGGGGTGAATCAGGGCAGAGGAGGAAACTGACATTTATTGAAGACACACTATGTGCTCGACATGATAACCCACTCATACCTGGAATTCCACCTAGAATACAAGCCACAGCGGGGCAAGGAGCATGCCTGCCTTGTTCACAACCGTATCCCTATTGCCAGTACAATAGATGGCCCAATAGATAGTCACTAAACTAGTAGATGTGAAGCAGTGTCGTAAAATAGACAGGGGTTTAAATAACACCTTGCAAAGTACATGTGAATAGAAGTCCTCCTATAAATGAAATATATACATTGTATGAAATATACATGTATAAGGTATATATATTGCCTGGCATGTGGTAGCAGCTCAATAAACATGAGGATGGAGAGATTGAAACTCAAAGAGGTGAAATAATGTGCCTCCAGACAACAGCTCATAAGCAGTGGCGGCAAACTCGTGCATATTTGGTTAAATTCAAAGCCTACGTTATTTCCATTGTGCTCCTACAGTTGTATTTACTATAAGCTCCAATCTTGGTAGCCCCTTCTGCTCTGCTCCCCCAAACCCCCACCTCCTCCCCCACTTCTTAATCATGTTCCCAGTGAGGTCTCTGGAGCTAGAGGAAAGGGCAGAGACCAGAGGACTTGCCTCAGATATATCACCATTGTCACATGCTCAGCTTCCCTGAACACCGGCTGATGGCTGAGAAGGGGCAGGCCAGACTGTGCCATCCGGGCAGACATACAGCTCTGCACCGCTGCTCTGCCTCCCGTTTCCAGGGGAAATAATCATAATAACAAAGAGGAGAATGCGGAGGAGGGGGATAGTAAGGACGAGGAGGAGAAACATTTACTAAGGCCAGTCACCACTCTAAGCTCTTTGTTTGCATTATTTCTTGTACCACTCACAAAAATCCATGATTACCCTCATTTTACAAGCTGAAGTCACTTGCACAAAGCCACACAGTACATTTTAATTTGGCTTTCTCTTATTCCAGAGCCCAAGCTTTTAACCTTATGATCTAAGATGGAACTGAAATGTCATCATATTATCAAGAAGCATAAGAACAGCTAGAGAAATGCAAGATTGAAATATCAGAAGATAGGCTATTGTTTATCATTTTTTCTGGTCGTAAAATGTCATCAAAGTTGCAATTGTTCAGAAATTCCTCCACTCTTAGGGAAGGTTCTTTGGGGGGGCTCAGTTACTAGGCATGAGGAGAGTGGCAGGAGGGAAGATGCTGTCCTTGGTAAAACCACCCTTCAGGACAGGAGGCAAGAAAATTGGAGGAAGATAACGACGGGCCAAAAGGAGAAAATGGTAAAGAAGGAGGATGCCCAGAATAGAGAACCAGAGCAAAGATCCCGGAGCCCAGTACACTTAGGCTTGAAATGTGGCTCCACCATGGGTTTACTGTGTGACCTTGGAAAAGTTACCTCCCCTCCCTGAGCCTTGGTTTCCTTATCTGTATAAAAGGGAACTAATAATGCTGACCTCATTAAAGTTACAGGGTTTAAAATGAGGGTGTTTGTAAGGGACCTGGCACACATTAAGAATTTAGTAAATATTGATCCTCCTCTCTCCTCCTAGGGATTAGAGAAAGCAAATTCACTTTGCTTAAATGCATGTAAAAAGGTTTCAGACCACTTCTTAACAATGAGGATCTTTGTCGGTGAATATGCAAACCAAAAATAAAGAGATGTTAAGAAAGCTTGGCCATTGGTATCCCTATCTCTGCTTATGATCAGCCTCATCTCAAGGGCTTTCTACCTTAGAGAAAAGCAGAGGCTCCTGTTTGAGACGCTCTGTCTCCAACGGGGTGAACCCCCTCCTTCCCTGACTCCAGCTCATGCTGGGCACCAAAGAATCTTGGAATGGAAAGCCTTCCCTCTCCGTGCTCCCTTTGTCATTAGCGCCTGGGCCAAAACTCAAAAAGAAAGACTAGAGTGGGAGGCGGGGAATGGCAGTGTTGCAGCTCAGTCTTCCTGCATGCTATGAAATGCGCAAAAAAAGAGGGCAATTCATAGAAATTCACACCCATTTCAGAATCCAAAGGCGCTCCCTTCAAGAATCCCAGGCAAGATCAATAATGTGTTGATGTGATAATTTTATTGACATCCTCCCTCGTCAATATCAAGCTGATCATAGGTACAACTCACTGAGACATTTACCTTCTTAGCACACACTTTGCTTTTCATTTACAAGTAAGAAACAATTTCAGCTATTGTTTCCATTTATAATTGTTTTCTTTGGACCCTGATGCTGCACATCAAAGAGCTTTCATTAACTCCTATCTTCAGGCTAATTCTGCCGTAGAAGATGAGTTGGATTCCAACGCCTCCTTGAGTCCTTCAGGTATTGGGGTGAAGCCCTGTGCCTCTCCTTACTGTCAGGGGCTGGGGAAGCTGGGGGAGCCCTGCATTGCACTGTGGCCCACGTTCTGCCTTCCCTCTCACATTACCCAAGGCAAACATCTCAAATGCACCCTTGCACCCCGCCCCCCACTTTCCTTCAGCCTCTGTTTGATCTCAGGCTTTTAAAAAAAGTTTTTGACTAATTCAACTTGATTTATTCAAACTGACAAAATGCAGTTTTATACAACTCTAGCCCTGAAAACACTATGAGATGGTCTTTATCATTGTGAAGAATCAAAAAGGAGAAGCAAAGTGATTCAAATGGTTGTTTGTTTATTTAGTGCATGAGGGTGTGGTCGGGGGGGGGGCAGACTTAGGAGATGGCATTCTCTCTCCTCCCCACTTCATTCCTGGGCTCCTGTACATTAGCACTTGCCCTCTGGCCAAGCGGGCTGATTATTTCTGTTGGGAGACTACTTGCCATGCATTTGGCCCACACTTTACTTTTTTTTTTTTAATAACAAAGTATCTTTAGATTTTAGCCTGATTTTAGCTTTGGGGCCACATGGTTGGTCTGGGACCTGCAGGCCTTTGCACCCAGAGGGAGGGAAAGGCCAAGGCTGAGATATTTACAGATACCAGGGAGAAGAGCATCTGCTGATGCCTTTCTGGATTAGACAAACACAAGCCAGTTTGCTTCCAAAAGCTTGTGTTTTCTCCAGCATCCTCACCTTCTTAAACCTCATGTCATGCTTATGGAATCCCTGGAAGTGGTCGCATGCGATGCAAGTGGTTCTTAATTCACGGAAAGAATTCAAGACACCAACATCCATGCTGACTTTGTTTTTTTAAGGTACCCAAACCCTCTTTGGGAAGGACTTCCTATGGAATGAAAAACTATTCCACCATCACCGTTTGAGTCGTTGACTAAATAAAGTGGTGGTTTGGCCAAGCAGCAAGAAGATACCAAATATTGGCTAAGCAAATAGTTTCCAACCTTCACAATGCATAAGATTCACCTGGGGGTGATTAAAAAAACATGCAGTTGTCCAAGCTCTGCCACAGAGATTCTGATTCAATGGGCCCAGGCATGAGTATTTCTAAACAGTTCTTCAGGTGATTTTAATGAGCAGCCGGGGTCTAGAACCCTTGGGCAAGGCTCTCTCCTTTCCCAGAAAGATCCAGAATTATTTTAGAAGGATCTATAAAATAGATTTGTTGGTGGTGATCTCTAACTACTGAAACTAGAGCTAGTTGATTGTGCCTTACATAAATCATTCTTCTGTCATTAACACTATGTGAACATTCTAGACCTCAGTCTCCTTAACTGTAAAATAAAGGCTTAGTTTATGATTTTGAAGATCCCTCCCAGTTCTGACTTTCCAGCACATTATGATTCTTAATTTGTTCATTACTCAGATCCTGAAGAGAATTACAGGAAGTAAGTAGGAATTTGAAAAAGGCTGAATGAATAAATTAATAGATAGATAGATAAAAAAACAACAGTGCTTTGTAGAGGCAGATCTTAAAGCTGACTCCCTCAAGGGGCTGGTTGTGTGGAGTGGTTAAGAACACAGACTTGATGGTGCTCACCTCTTGTGACTTTGGGCAGATTACTTAACTTCTCTGCCTCAGTTTTCTTACTGTAAAATGGAGTCAATAATAGTACCTGCATCATAGAGTTTTTGAGAAGATTAAATGAGTTAATCCATGTAAAGTACTTTAAACACTACTTGGCTATATTGCAAGATAAATATTATCTGTTATTATTATGACCCCAAGACTCCTTCCTTTGACCCAAGCTCATTAACTACAACTAAAATCCCTTCCCTGCCTTCAGGTTCTACTGTCTCATTAGCCGAATAAAATTCATATCCAGGAGAAGAGCAAGCTCAAGTGGTATTATGAAGGCGTGTCTGTTGCTGGAACCCAGTAAGAAACTATTACTAAAAAGCGGCAAAATCTAGATATTTGAGTTGTCATGCCCCCACGTGGGATAATAGGGGCTGCCATAAACTGCTTGCTCAAGAGGGAGAACAATGTAGGGTCCTCCATTGGCAGTGTTCTAAGATTTTAATTCTTTTCTTAGAAGTAATATCAGGCTCATCTTTCCTCAGAAGAGAATCAAGCATTCTCTCTGAAATCACAGAGAAGGGTCATCCCAGCTTCTGCCACACACCTAGTGCTTCTAAACACCATGATAAACACAGGGAATGTTCCGGGGATTCCCTAAAGTAGGCCATATTCTCTAGTACAGTGCATGCCATGGCTCTTCCACTGCCCAGTTCTTTCCTGTCCAGGATTATAATCCCAAAAGAGTCACCCTGACCCTGAAAGAGAACAGCTATTTACAGAAGCATGATTTACATTCTCTCCTGCCACATCTATTATAGCTTTGAGTTGTTCTGAAGCAACCAGAGAAACCAGGTCTAATTCTTGAGGGAGTAATCCCTACTTCAAGTGAGTCAAAATAAGACACTTTTTTTTCCTTCCCCAAAGCCCCAGTACATAGTTGTATATTCTAGTTGTAGGTCCTTCTAATTCTTCTATGTGAGTCACTGACACAGCGTGGCTACTGACAGATGAGTGATGTGGTTCTGCACCCGGGAACCGAACCCTGGCCGCTGAGGTAGAATGCACCAAACTTTAACCACTAGGCCATCAGGGTTCGCTCAAAAATTGGACGCTTTTGATTCATGTGTAAGACAAAGTAGGAGGCAATGATTTGGCTTACTCAAGGATTTCTCATCTTCCATCATGGTAAAATTCTCTTCATTGGCTTTCCTATTGCCTTTCACATATGAGTTCATGTACAAACATTGATTTGGTCTGAGAAGTTAGATGAGGGGGTGGAGTATCAGAAACCCCAGGTGGGGCTCAAGACACTTGGTTTCTAGCCTTTCCTCTGCCTTGACTACACCACCACCTTAAAGCCTCAGCCTCTTTGGCCGTTATAAAGAGTGAGTAGTGGTCGGAGGGCCCCATCCACAGTGAAGTCTGATTATAGATGACTTTTGGTCAGTCGGTTAAATGTTTGTGCATTTTGTTGATCTTTTCAGAGAACGAGCATTTGGTTTCTGAGATTTTTCTTTATGATTTTTCTGGTGTATATTTCATTAAATTTCCAGTCTAATCTTTATTATTTCCTCTCTTCTGCTTGCTTTGGGTGTAATTTGTTCTTCTTTTTTCCAGTGTCTTAAAGTGGAAGGTCAAGTTATTGACTGAGATCTTTCTCCTTTCTTAACACAAGCATTCATAGCTATAGATTTCCTGTTAAGCACTGCTTTAGCTGAATTCCATAAGTTTTGATATGTTATGTGTTCATTTTCATTCATCTCAAAGTATTTTTTGATTTTTCCTTTGACCCATTGTTTATTTAGGAATGTATTGTTCAATTTCTGCGTATTTCTGAGTTTTCCCAATTTTTTCCTGCTATTGATTTCTAATTTCATTCCATTGTGGTCAGAGAACATAATTTGTATTATTTCTATTCTTTTAAATTTATTGAGGTTTGTTTAGTGGCTGTATTAGTTTGTTGTGTGGCTGCCGTTACAAAATATCATAGACTAGGTGGCTTAAACAACAGGGATTTATTTTTTCATAGTTCTGGAGGCTGGGAAGTCCAAGATGAGGGTGCTGGCCCGTTCAGTTCCTGGTGAGAGCTCTCTTCCTAGCTTGCAGGTGGCCATCTGCTCACTGCATCCTCACATGGCAGAGAGAGAGAGCATGCCAGCTCTCTGGTATTTCTTCTCATAAAGACACTGGATCCTACTGGATCAGGGCCCCACCCTTATGATCGTTTAACCTTAATTACTTTTTACTCCATATATAGTCATAATGGGGGTTAGGGCTTCAACATATGAATGGGGGGGCACAATTCAGTCCATAGCAGCAGCCTAGCATATGGTTTATCCTGGAGAATGTTCCATGTGCACTTGAGATGATGTACATTCTCTTGTTGGGTGGAGTGTGCTATAGATATCTGTTAAGTCTGGTTGGTTTATAGTGTTGTTCAGGTCTTCTGTTTCCTCATGATCTTCTGTGGAGTAATGAAGTCTGTAGTCAACTTTGAAGAATACTTGGGCTGTGTGAAGCATACAGTAATTCAGCTTCTAAGGATTATTAATATCCATGAAGCTGTGTAATCACAGCATCCCTGTAAAGCAGATAAATAACAATATTAGTATTATACTTAATGGACAAATAGAGGACTGGAGTGATTAACTGATGTGCCCAGGATCACAGTGAATAAGTGGCTGAGCAGGGACAATGGTCAAGCCTTTTGACTGAGCCCAGTGTCACCTTTCTATCAGACTAAACTGTCTTCCTTGTGGACCAGTTACAAGGTAGCAGATGTGCACATTGTGTGTGTGTGTGTACGTGACAGAGAGGCAGACAGACAGAGACAGAGAGAAAGCACACTGGGCAATTGTGATGTTAAATTTCTATTTATCCTGGAGCCACAGTCAGGTTTAATCATTCTTGGAATTTTCGTACACGAACAGGGTGTAGCTGCAGACTCATTCTTTACACAACATTCTCCTCTCCCTCTGACCTGAGGGAGAAAGGGGCTTTTTCTAGCCCCCCCACCCCACCCCTTATCTTTCCTAGCTGAAAGCCCATAAACATGCCTGCTGCCTTTTTAGGACTGTACTGTGGACGTGAACTGGAGTGTCAGACTGACCATTAATAAGGCAGATAGGCTGCGCACAGCTTCTCTCTTCTGTGCTTCCTGCCTTCCCTCATTCTCACCTGGCTATCAACATAGTAGGCACTCAATCAATATTTATTGATTTGGTTTTGTAATGAGGCCAGGCTAAGTTGTACCCTAGTTAGTGAACTAGTGACTTCAGTGAGAGGTGGGACTGACAGATACCCAGGCAGACTCCTAGGGTCTCTCTCCGAGGAGAAAGGTAGATGAAGACAGAAAGAGGGAATAAGAAGCGGCAGGGGTCACAGCAAAAGTGGGACCCCTGGACTCTAGTCCTGCCTCTGAGGCTTCTGACCTCCTAGAGGAGCTGCAGCCTCCATCTCCTTGACTGTTAGATATAGGTGCTCAATCTAATGGACTCTAGGGTTTATTTCTGCCTTGGGATTTTTCTCATTCTGTGAAATACTTCATGCCTTTGCTCACTTGCTTTCATACTCATGCTCTGATTCAACAAATATTTATAGAGCACCTACTAAGTGGCAGGCACCAAGTGGACCTGGGATGAGAGATGGGGATGGGGATGCAGAGACAAAGAATGAATAACTGCAGTCCTTGAACCCATCTTGCTGCATGGGGGGAGAGATAGGAGACAGACATCCACATGGAAAAGAAATACTGGGCAGCATTAGATTGACAGCTCTTGGGATAACTCCCACACAAGTGCCTGTCTGGATGGTGCTTGCCTCAGGAGCCTGGGAAACTGAGGCAATACCACCGGGGAGCTGGGAGGTAGGGGGCATTCTTGAATGGGTGGGAGGGCTCAATGGGATTCTCTTGAGCATTTAATGATATGCAAGATCATAGATCATCTCTCCCTCGCCCACTGGAGACATGAGAAATGAATGCATGTGATGACTTGTGTGTCTAGGTATTTTGGGTTGAGCAAAGAACCCATGTGGAGGTATTGTGCTATAGTCTGTATTTGTCAAATAGGCTTTTAGTGGCCTCTGAGCTCGGTTGCCCTGAAAAGGAGTTGTTCCTCAGAGATCAATAGTAGGCCTTGGAAAGAGGCCCGTGGGTCTTCCAGAATTGTGCCCCTGGAAGGTCTCCATGCAGCCTGAGCTGCAGCTGAGCACGTGGCATCCCCTCAGCTCGGCTCCATGCTGGGTGACCACAGAGTCCACAAGGCAAACCGGCCTGTGCAAACGTCCAACAGAGCTTGCAAACAAAACTAAAACTGAAAAAGGAAATTAAAGAAATCCTGAGTCGTGTAGTCTCCCATGCAGCCTGAATAATCTTGCTGCCATGCACAAGAGCGAGGCCACAGTGTCCACTCTTGGGTTATTGGATGATGGGACTCCAGTAACACTTTACTGCTCTTCTCATTGAGCCAGAGAAAGGGCAATCCCTCCTAGATCTGTGGACACAACGAAAAAGAGATGCAATGTGGGTGTCACTGGAATCCCACAATCACAGTGAAAATGACAGCAACAACACAACTAAATTGATTGCTTACTGTGTGCCAGGCACTGTGTTAAGCCCTTTACCTACATTATCTTACTTTGTTCTCAGTCCTCTGTGGTAGGCACTACTATCATTGTCCCCATTTTTACTGATGGGGAAATTGAGGCATGGAGAATTCAGCAAACAGCACAATAATTAAAATCCAGACAGGGTAACTCCTAAAGACGCATTCTTCACCATTACCCAGCTGTGCGCTTCTAATGGCTCTATTTTACCATAGATGAAAATTAAGCAATGAAACACACATACTGGAACATCTTTCTCTTCCTATGGCTTGGGTTTTGATCTGAGTTTTTTGTTTCTGAAGCATTTCTGTTGAGTGTGTGTTTTTAATACCGTAAGCCGCCGCAAATCCTTGATGGAAGTAGGCACATTATAAAGCTAAATAAAAAGGCAGGAGAACACACACAGAGATCGTGGAAATCAGCTCCAGCCTCTGGTTATAACTGCTTTGGAGTGGGGGCTGGGGCGCTGTCTTCGTGGCTGCCAGACAGAAGGTTGTTTGAACTTGGCTGGTCATGAGAGCCAACTGAGTGAACTTGAAGAGAAAGATAAACATATGACAACTGTTCAAAGCTTCAGGTGTTATGCCTGCTAATTGAGAAAGGCTCTAAATGATACCTGCTGGGGTGCAGGAATTTCACTCCTGGGGATTAGTGGCTCAGGCAACTCTGGGACTGTGTCCCTTCAGAGTCCCCCTTTGAGAAAACTTGAAGCGATTGCAGTGTCCTAGTCAGTCAGGAGGGGTCTGCCCCTGAGTAACCCAGGGCCACTAGAGCCCCTTATCTCTGAGTAAGAGTTCAGAGGGACTCTTCACACACACAGTCTCTCCCACACATGTACACATGCACACTCTCAGACATAGCACATGTTTCACACTTGCAGTCCCACACACATGCTCTCAGACACATACACACGTGAACACACACTGTCTTATACACGCTTGCTCTCCAAGATAACCATGTGCAAAAACACATACCAGCTCACATAACACTCATACATTCACACGTTCACAGGCACACATGCTTTCTCTCTCTCTCACACAGACACACACACTCACATGCATGCTCTCCCACAGTCTCTCTCTCTCTCTCTCACCTGCACGGCAGGCTTCTGGCGGAACCGCTGCAGCTGCACTAACCTGCCCAGGCTTCTTTCTGGGCCCAGCCCCAGTCAGCACTTCCCAGGCCCCGGGCTCATCTCAGCTGCCTTGCTGTCTTCTCCTCTCCCTCACAGCCCGGTCACACTGTCCCTGACTCCCAATCGTGTCTGTGAGACTAGAGGCTGCCAAAAGTAGGAGTGAGTGTGCTGGGTGAGTGGTCACCGGGGTGGAGGGCGGGAGCCCCTTAGCCGACCCTGTCACAGGGACCACCCAGCATCTTGGCCCCATTCTGTCTTCGTCCTCTTCCAGAGACAGCGTGGTGTGGCAGGCGGGGCTTTGGGAAACACACGGCCAGGGTCAGGTCACAGATCTGGGACCTTGGGTGAGCTGCGTAAACTTCTCTGAGTCTCGATCTCCTCAGCTGAAAATGGAGTTGGTACGTCATGGAGTTGTGGAGACCATCAAATCCCACGCTCGAGATGAACGTGCTATCCCCTGCGGGTTGTTACCAGTGATTCCTCTGACTGATAAGTTGTAAAATGCCTCTCCAACTCACTCCCGGATCATATTGGCGAACCTTCCTTACCGATGAGTCAACTTTGTGTCAACGTTGCTCCAAACAAATGTTTTAAAAAGAGGCACCAATATACTACATAGATTACTATCACAAGAAAGCACCTTTGTGCTATTTCTAATAAATGAATGCATGAGGAGAAAATGCTTTAAAAACCTTCGTTTTTATGTGTAAGAAGTTCCAGAGTGAGTTTACACGATGAGTGACTCGAGCAGCCGTCTCCACGTGTGGTTTTGAAGGCCCAGAAACAATGCCCTCTCTCCCCCTAATCTGCTCACTGCTTCCTGGAAGTGTTTAAGGCTGCCAATTAGGTACTAATTTTGTTAAGAAAAACATGAAATACCACAGTTTCCCAGGAGAGTAAAACAGCAGAGAGAGGGAAGCTGCGGATAGTATACTGAATATAAAATATCTCTTTTCCCAATTTTATTGAACATGGTCCCATGAAATATCTTCCCAGTGGTGAGGATGGTTGTCAATAGCATTTCCTGAGCACCTACGAGGTCCCAGGCACTATCAGGCGTCTAACATACTTTATCTTTCTTCTCCCCTATAGCACTTATCACAATTACAGTGATGTCATTGTTGCTATAATCTATTTAATATTTCTCTCTCTCACTAGAGGACAAGGTCCAGGAGGGGATGGGCCAGGTCTGTGCTGTTTCCTGTTGTGTCACCTGCTCCTAGCATCGTGTCTGGCAGACGGCAATTCTTAGTGAATGCTCACTGAATGAATGAATGAGCTACAGTCCTTGCAGCAAAGTAGAAAGTTAGGCATTATCTCCATTTTACAGTTGAGGAAATGGATGCTTAGAAAGTTCAATGTCTTTCCAAGGAGATTCCACTTTGTGGTGCTGGGAACCGAACCAAAGTCTGTTGATTCCAAACACATTTACCCTCTCGGCTACTAAAGTGACTACAGTCGTGCGTTGCTTAATGACAAGGCTATGTTGTGAGAAATGCGTTGTTAGGTGGTTTCGTCGTTGTTTGAACATCGCAGAGTGTACTTATACAAACCTAGATGGTATAGCTTACTACACACCTACGCTATGTGGTACTAACCTCATGGGACCACCATCTATATGTGGTCCGTCGTTGACTGAAATGTCGTTATGCGGCACATGACGGTATTCAGGTGAAAGCCTCCTTTGGGTTGCCTTGTTTGGGTTGTGTAAACCCTGAAGGGTACTTGCTTCATTAGCATTTTTCTGGGTTTCACTCCTTTAGCTAAGTCCGTAGTCTCCTTAGGAAGGAGGAGAGGGAAGGTTGTTTCCTTGCCCCTTAAGTTCTCACTTATTTACTTTCTCCTGTCTTACTTTGTGGCACCTTTGTTTACTCGGTCCCTTTCTTTTTGCTCTAGGCGGAGAGTCCACCCCAAGACAAACCCCATCCAGTCCTCTGGGGTCCTTCTTAGCTCTAGTTCCTTCCTCTGCCCCAGGAACCGCAGCCAAGAAGCATCTCAGCATAAATATCACCGGGGATCCGCATGTAATTAACAGCCACGCCAATTACCTGGCTAGAGCCAACAATCACCTCCTTGTTGCCAAGTCCAGTGGGCACCCCAGTGCTCTAACCCTGCTTGGATTCACATCCCTTCACTGCTAGTGATGCTCCCACTGGAAACCGCTTGTGTTCCCCACTCCTACCCCTTCTCCTTCGCAGCCTCTTCTTCCCAGATGGTGATGTTCCAGGGTTCTCATTTCATCCTATGCAG
This sequence comes from Tapirus indicus, assembly GCA_031878705.1. Classification (NCBI taxonomy): domain Eukaryota; kingdom Metazoa; phylum Chordata; class Mammalia; order Perissodactyla; family Tapiridae; genus Tapirus; species Tapirus indicus. Next base: position 36,463,341 of record CM062935.1, read on the forward strand.
TCTCCCCGGAGTACCTCATCTACTCTCCCACGGTTTTGATATCATCTTTCTCCAGAGATTCTCAATGTTAGTGGGAGTAAGGATGATCTGAGGGAGCCTGGTAATAATCCTGACTGGTGATTTGTCAGGTCAGGGGAGACGGCCGCATTCAGATGATTCAGTGCAGGTTATTCTCAGTTCTCAGACCACAGGATGAACACTCTGTGCTATAGGTTAGTATTTCCTGGTACCATGTCCTTCCAAGTTCTGGACCAGAATAGCCAACCCCTCACCATGTAGTTGGCTTGATGTCTCCTTGGCTGCAGCAGTCACAGCAATGTGCTCCCTGCAGGGAAGGCCTTTCTGCCCCAGCTGCAGGGAGCGCTGTCCACATCCAGCCCTCAGCTGTCAGCCCCTTCCAGGATTGCCCCAGCTGGAGAGAACCTCCTGTCCAAGGTCATGTCACTTCTCAGGGCAGTCCATGTCCAATCACTGATCAGTGTGGGAATACAAAGGGTCCACCATCTTGGCCTAACTTGGAACAGCTCTGAAAGACCAGCCTAACTCTAGAGCTCCCCAAGGGGTGAGCTGGTGTGCCAGTTGCCTTATGCTGTGTAACAAACCACCCCGAAATGTAATGGCTTAAAACAATGACAATATCTATTTTGCTCATGAGTCTATAGTCTGGGCCAGGTTCTGAGTGGGGGAAGGGGCAAGGAGATAGTTCATCTCAGCTCCACTCAGTGTCTGCTGGGGCGGCTTGGAGGTTGGGGCTAGATGCATTTAAAAGCTCACTCACTCACTCATATATCTGGCACCTGTATTGGGCACACTCGGACTGCTGGCGGCTGGAACTGCTGGGTTCCTTGGGCTTATCTCTCTATCTCTGCATGGTCCCTCCATATGCTGTCTCCAGTATTGAGACTTCAGCATAAACAGACTTCTTAGTTGTTGACTCAGGGCTTCTAAAATGCATATCCCAAGAGAGGAAGCCAGGCAGAAGCCGTATTGTCTTTTATGACCTAGCCTCAGAGGTCATGAAGCATCACTCAGGTCAGGCAGTTAAAAAAGTCCACCCAAGTTCAAAAGTATGGAGTGTAGACCCCACCTCTCCACTGAGGAGCATCAACATCATACTGTAAGAAGAACGTGTAGAATGGGACACAGTTGGTGTGGCCATCTTTGGAAATTATAATCTGCCACAGCCAAGGCTGTCATTACACCTGCCCTGTAGCTAGATCTCTCCCTCTGCCAACTTCTTTCTCTTTTCCCTCCCTTCTGTGTCACCCTCAAGAGCACATCTTAAGAAATATCCTGCTCACTACACGGTGTCTCAGAACCTACTTCCCAGGAACTCAACTTGCAAGACTACCCCCGCAAAACCAAGATGTTCAAACAAAGTCATCTTCTTTCTAGTCCCACCCCATCTTCTCCTCTTCTCTGTGCCTTATCTCAGTAAATGGCACCACCTCTACCTAGCGTCAACCCTCAGATACTCTCCATGTCCTGTCTCTCCTGCATCTTTCACATGTGCCCATTTCTCTTCTTCCCCCGTCCACTACCCTTGTCCAAGCAGCCATCATCTCTCACCCCAGCCTGCACAAATAGCCCTGCTACCAGTCCTCCATGTCCACTCCTGGCTCCTGTAGCCCCAACTCCACTTATTGCCAGAATGATCTTTCTAAGTCTCATATTGCATTATTTCATTCCCCATTGCCCATGTGATAAAGTCGAGACTTCTTAACATGGCCCACAAGACCCTTTGTGACCAGACCTTGTCTTCCTTTGAAGTCCCCATTTCTCATCCCTGTCTGTCACACTCACTCACTTTGAGTTTCTTTTAGCTCTTTTGTTATGTTATGAACACGGTAAAATCTCCCTGCCCTTTCAGGGATGTTCCTTCTGGGTGGACAGCACTGTCCTTCTCCCCAACTCCAGACTTTCCTATGTACTTATCCTTCAGGTTTCAGTTCAAATTTCAATTCCTACAGCAAGCGTCCCTGACCCCTACACTGAATGAGGGCCCTGACCTGAGCTCCTGCAGTGCCCCTCCCACCATAGCACAGTCACAGCTCACAGAAATCATGTGCCGTGACTGCCTTCCCTGGAGGCTGGAAGTTCCACCAGAGCAATGACCATGTCATCTTGTTCACCAATGTAGCCAAGGCACTGAGCCCAGTGCGTGGTGCACAGTGGACACTCAAACAGGCTGCTATGTACAACAGGGCAGGCTGTGCACTGATCAGCTCCAGGGGCCCCAATGTGCAAAGATTGCACTGTGGACACACTCCACATTCCACATAGAATTATGTGGTGCCCGCCCTAAAGACACACAGTGGCCCAGCCAAAAGTTTTGAATGTGTGACCAAATGAATAAATAAATTATGCTATCTTTGATGCTCTCTGTTAATAATGAAGTTAATGTTTGTCAAAAGGAAAGTAATCTGATTTCAGTAGTCTCTTTTCAAATGCCAAAGGATGCAACATTTGCAACTAGAAAAAATCACAAAAGCCTAAAGCAATGGTTCTCAATCCCGGATGCATATTAGAATCGCTTGGGGAATGCTAGAAAAATATTCATGCCTGGGCCTCTCCACAGGCCACGTAAACAGATTCTCCAGGGGTGGAGCCCAGCAGTGGGATTTTTCACATCTCTCCAGGTATCTGTAATGTGCAGCCAAGGTTGAGAGCCCCTGGCCTAAAGAGCATCCAAGCACATCCAAGGAGCTTAATAAACCCACCCAGCGATCATTAACCTCATTCTTCAACACCTCGTTCAGGAGACAGGGGCCTGAGCACCCAGGATTAAATCCTTTTTGGATTAAATGTCTTTCTTTGGTTTTTGGACCTCAGATGCAGAGTTGAGTTTATCATATTCATCAGTTCACAGCACGTTGTCTTCGTCAGTCCTTGCAAGACCTTCTCTTGTTTTATTTATTCTCTTTTGTCTCCATTCTCCCTCCGAGTTTCTTTCCCCACCACAGGCAACCATTCTAATGTACTTGATGTATATACAGTATATACTTGTGTTTATGTGCATTCTTGTAAAAATGTGTTCTGCGGCTGTTTATGCCTGCACTTTGATTTTATGTGAATGGATTGTGCTCTAGACTCGTTCTGTTTGTTAATTTTTCACTTCATCCATGTGGCTTTGGGTACAGCCACTCTGTTGTTCCTAACTGCTGCAGAGTATTCCAGCCTGTGGTTCCACCACATCTTCCCCAGCCACATCCCCAGTGCTATTCACCCACATTGCTTCCAGCTCCCCAACACCACAGCACTGTGAGAGCCGTCCTTGCGTAGGTCCCCTTGTGTACCTGTGTGAGAATTTATCTGGGAAAAGTACCGTCCCTGATCTATTAGCTATATATTTTAGGTCTTGTTACTTATGTGTTTTTGCATAATGGATACTTTTACACCAGTACAACCAAAAAGAAAAATCCAAGTGGTTCATGTAATGTATTGGCTATAATAATGAGACCCAAACAATATGTACGAGTGGCTGTAGAAAACAATCTAACATGCCCTTAATGCCATGGAAACAGCTGGCATGGAAAGAATGGAATTAATTGGCATTAATGGCATGGAAAGAGCATCTTGGTGTCATTTAATCCTGACACTCTATCAGGCTGGATTTTAGTAGAGGAGGTGGTCTCCAGCAGGACTACTGGATCACCTTAAATGAAAACTCAGTGAAATTAACCATATCTTGACTTGTTCCAAAATGTCATTGGGTTAGATTTCCAACTCCTGTGGGTCTTAGTTGAACCTCTTACAAGTTTTTTCAAAAGAGGCAAAGACTCAATGTGGTTCAAGAAATCAGGTTGTATGAGTTAAACCTAATCTCTGCTGACAAAACTAGGCAGAATCAGACATTCTAATTTGGGAAAGAATGAAATTTGCCAAAACTCTGCTTGTTACAATCAGCATTATAAGCTGAATGGAATGTTTAGAGAAGACCTCAACATTTAGTTGGCAAAAATTCCAAGTGGTAGTGGTTCACTGAAAATTCTTTGTATAGTAGTCATGTTATGTAATGCACTGATATCTACAATATCTCCAGACCATTTCTGTGCTTTAAAGTAGTTGTTACTTTAGCGGAAGTATTTAGGTTAATACTGAGACTTGTAGTTTTTCTGCTTGAACAGAGCCTCAAACGTTATGGAGCATTTACTCTCTAACTAGAGGAGCAGTGGTTAATATTTCAGGCTACTTACTAGTTCTGTCCCTTAAGGAAAAGTGCTTACCCTCTCTGTGCCTCAGTTTCCTCATCCGAAAAATAGGGATGGTGTTAGGGCCTGCCTTTTGGTGGTGGTATGAGAATTAAATGGGATAGCACACATAAGCTGCTTTCACATAGTAGGTCCTACAATGTCATATGTCCTGGAGGTACTCAGCAAGTATCCTGGTGATGATTTATGTAGACATCCTGTTAGAATGTGGATATTTCAAGACCAAGTAATTTCTTTAGATTCATTTACTTTATGGGACTATCCTTCTCTGGCTAGTCCCATAGCACACGCTCTTCTGCTCTCTGACTCCCTGTATCCCCAGGCAGCTAAATCACACAGGCTTCCTTCACTCACCCATTGCTTTAGACAGCTGGTCCCTTAGTGTGCATTTGTTTTGTCTACCCAACTAGACTGAAATTGGAGGCAGTGTCTTCTATTTCCTTTGACTCTCAGAAAGCCCTTGGCAAATTTGAGGACGAACGACAGACTGGTAGAATGTTTCTTTCAGTGTGAATTTACAAAGTCCCTTTGAAATCATACTTTTTTTCCTCCCCAAAGCCCCAGTGCATAGTTGTATAGTCTAGTTGTAAGTCCTTCTAGTTCTTCTATGTGAGCTGCTGCCATAGCGTGACAACCAACAGATAAGTGGTGTGGCTTGGTGACCAGGAACCGAACCCGGATCACTGAAGCAGTGACAGCCCTGAACTTTAACCACTAGGCCATCAGGGCTGGCTCAAGAATTGTACTTTCTTAATACATTCTATACATGTATGAATGAAACCTGAACAGTGTAACATTTCCTTCCTCCTCCCTAGAGAAGTTAGGCTAGTGTTTTTCTGTAGCCAACTTTAGCCAATTACTCGGTGGTCCTTTCTCTCCAAAGCTCCCATCAGGGTCAGCGTTGTTTTACTTTGGACACAGACAGATCTTCAGTCCTATTGGGACTTCCTTCATGGAAAAGTTGAAGTAATTGAGCAGCACAAACCCTTTTGTGTGTGTGTGAATATGTGCATGTGTGTGTTTGTTTAAAAAAACACACACACTTCTCTTTTACATTGGTTTTTCAGCCTCCAAGTGTTCACATACCATCGCAGGTCATTATCATTCATTATTAGGAAACATTGTTACCCTTTCCAGCTAGGAAGTTGGATGCGCTTGGGTTGCTTCACTCAGCCACTAATTGATTCAGGCGTTTTCTGACATTCAAGTTTAAATGTATTGTTTCTGTAAACAGGGGCTATACTTTCCACCTGGGGATGTGGCCTGCACATGCTTATATGATGCTCACTCTTCAAGCACAAACTGATTTCTGCAGGTCATTATTGTTCTTTCTGTAAATAATGTTTTCCCTTCTGGCTTGATTTTTTCATTAGCTGACCGGTTGGGTGCTACTGATGACTCGGTGGATTTTAGTTGTATATTTCTATATCCAAGGAATTTTTATAAACACCATCACCACCTCTTCCTTTTTAACTTCAATATTAATTTTCATTTCATTTCATTATTTTGTACCTCACCTTGTCTCAGAAAGGACTGATGATGGCTAGTTTAAGAACAATGTTCCTTTCTCAACCACTTGTTTAATAAATCCTGCTACGTTCTGTAAGTTTCTAATCAGTGGTCACATTCAGCCTCTCAAGATCTTGAATCCTGTCCTCTCTTGAGCAGAAGCCGGAGGTCCAGCAGGTGATGGCTGTGGGGCTAAGAGAAGGCAGGATGGGAAGGAACAAAAGCGACCGGATGTGACTCCCTTCACGCTTAGAGACTTGCCTGCTTCTGCTCATACTTATTCCTCACCAAAGCCCTTGGCTGAATAATGTTGACTCTCATTCTCATTCAGGCAGGAGGCCAGATCAGTTGATGTCTTCACGTCCTTCTCGGCACTAACTCAGACATTTAATCCCGAAGCCCTCGCAGGGATACCTGGGTGAGACATTAGAAAGTGTTTGGTGCATACTCTTTCCCGTGTCCGTTCCAAGCTGGCTAACTCACCCCAAATTCAAGCTCCCTCTGCTGTGTCTCTAACCGTCACCAGTCCCACGACAGTCGTGTTTCTTTTGCATGACATTTAGTCTCTCTCCTCTGAACTGGGGTGCTCCGGGGGTCTCTGAAGGGTAGGGTGTTGGCATCCTTGTATTCTCTACACACCGCCCAGAGCCCTTCCATCTGTCACCCTCCCTTGGGCTCTGCTTCCCAGTCTGCGGGTGGCTGCTTCTGTAAGCCACTCCAGCCACTCCCTACATTTCTGCACTGGGAGGACTGCCCTTCAGACCTCATTCTCTCATAAAACTTTCTAATTGCTAGAGTCTAAACTAAAAGCAAAAATGTGCATCTGGGTCCAAACTTCTTCTTTTTTTTTTTTGGTGAGGAAGACTAGCCCTGAGCTAACATCCGTTGCCAATCCTCCTCTTTTTGCTGAGGAAGACTGGCCCTGGGCTAACATCTGTGCCCATCTTCCCCTACATTTTTTTTTATATGTGGGACGCCTGCCACAGCATGGCTTGATAACCAGTGCGTAGGTCTGCACCCAGGATCCGAACCTGTGAACCCCAGGCCGCTGAGGCAGAGCACCTGAATTTAACCACTGAGCCACCAGGCCGGGCCCCCCAAACTTCTTTTTTTAATCATTATAAAAAGTTTTTCAGAATGCAGCCTTGAATTTGTCTTTTAGACACTTGTAGGAGTAAAAATGGCTAATGTTGTGTGGCTCAAACAGCAACTGCTCCCCAGGGGCCTGCACACCTTCTGAAAGGTCACATGTTTCCTTGAGTTAGAATTTGAGGGGAGCTAGAATCTTTTGATTTCCTTCATTACTGACTCAGACCCTCATTACCTAACTGTTTGATCCCTGACTTGTTTAATTATGGAGCGAACTGAATATTCTTGGAGCAGCTTCTTGTAGAAGTTTAAAGCACAGGCCTCAATCCCATAGACTCAGATTAAAATAGAGACTCTGCCTCTGTCCTAGCTGGGTGACCGTGGGTGAGTCTTGAAACGTCAGTTTCTTCGTCTGTCAGGTGAGCATGGTCACACCTGTCTTCTAAGGTGGTTTGTACAGATGACATGAGAAAACACACGTTAAACAGTCTGCCGGCCAGTGACCAGGATGGAAGCCCTGCCCATCATCACGCTGCTTAGAGCCTGGGAAGGGGGTACAGAATGACTTGGGTCGAGTGTAGACATTCCTGGAGGAAGTGATGTCTAAGCAGGGACCTGAAGGCTGAGTGGCAGTTAGGCAGGGAGGGTGTTCCAGGCAGAGGGAACAGCATGTGAAGTCTGCCTTGGAGCAAAGAGGGGGAGAGGCCCGGAGTGAGGCTGAAGAGAGAAATCTCAGCAAGACCATCAAAGGCCACATAAACCGTGCTTAGAAGACCAGTTAAGAGGCTATTGCATTAATTCAAATGCAAAATCTTGGTGCTCTAAATGGGAGACAAAGCAATGGATCTGAGAGAGATTTAAGGGGTAGACGGGATAGGATTTGGTGACTCATTGGATGGAGTGGGTCCAGGCAGCATGCATTCAACAACTATTTGTTGACGAGGCCATCTCTTCCTTGAAGGAACTTGACTCATTTACTTCCTTATCAACCGCTAGGCCAAATGTCCAGCAAACCTCATTGGCCTGTCCATTGTCATCCATCCCCAGAGGCCAGGTTGCTTTCACCTGGAGCAGGCCCTGCCTTGTAGAGTCTTCCTGGGGTAGCCCTGGGCCATTCTTGTTTTACAAAAGCCAGGACTTTAAAGAGAGCTATCAACACTTGAGGATGTGAGAGCTGATTACCCGGTTAGTGGATTCTCTCAGTCTTTAGACCCTTCTCCTTTCTCTGAAAGCCTGCTTTGTAATCAGTGTGGTGGCCTAAAGAAAGGGTCAGAGAGGGACAATCACCCAACAGAGCTACTGCCACGCGGTCATTTGAATGAGCTGAGTCAACAGAGAAGGACCATGGTGGGAAAGACCCCATGCCATCATCCAAAAGTCCTCTGCCCTTCAAAGTGCCCTTTCTAATCTTGCTTTGGATTCTTTCATACTAAAATCTGTTTAAAACCCCTGATCCTTTATGAACAAATGGCAAGTAGAGGCTGTGAGTAGTGTGACGGATGGCAAGGGAAGGAGCTTAGAATTTAAGGCAGCGCATGGACAGGGAACTGCTGTGGTGCGTGAGGAACCGAGTCCCCTCTTCACAGTGTTGGAGAACAGCAAGTGAAAAATTCTGAGTTATTCTGAAATTACTTTTTGATCATCAAACACACCATTCTGAAACAGGGCCATGTAGGTCATTTTAATAAGTTTATATTAACAACGGCAACAAAAATAGCTGACATTAAATGCATATTATCTGTGAGGCCCATACCAGGCAGGGAACATTATCTCATTTATTCCACACAATGATGCTATTAGAGAAGTAGGACAATTGTTCCCATTTTGCAGATAAGGAAACTGAGGCTCAGAAAGTCAATGTAAACTTGCTCAGTGTTCTATAGCCAATGCCTGCTGGAGTGAACCAGGGGAAGAGCATGAAAATTAGCACATTTGGGGTTTGATAGAAGCTGACAGCTAATTTATTATTTGTGGGAAGTTTTGTGTTTCGTAATGAGAAAATCATGCTAATCAGGTATGTTGTGCAAATACTGTTTAATATTTATTTTAAAGCAACTACATGGTGGTCTACATGTTCCCCTGAGGTCTTTACAAGGAGACGAAGTGCCTGTTCCTCCAGTTTGACCTCTGAAGGCCCCTTCATTATATATAGCCCCTTTGTGGAGGGACATGGCACCCCCAGCGTGCAGCAGCCCTCACGAGTTAATGGCGCCCCAGAGAACAAGCCAGGTGGGCTTCTGGTTGGAATCTCCCTCCTTGAGCCCATGCACTCTACACTTTGCTCTCCCTGAAGTGAGCGGCTGGTGAGAAGGATGCTAAGCAAGCCTGCAGACTGCCCGACTCCACCATCCCAGAGCCCCAAGAAGTTTCTCTCCTGGGAGCCAGCCCAGCCGGTTTGGCTCCGGTGGACAAGTCTGAGCTGGATGAAGGAGCAGGAAGTGCCAGTTCCTGCTCTGCATGCAGCCATCCTCAGCTCTTTGCAGAATAACCCGTCCAGCCCAGAGGAGAACCCCCCCCAGCAAACTGGCCTGACAGCACCTCCCATCTCAGAAACCTGCTCCAGAGCTTGTGTTCTTTGTCTGGATTTTTGAAATTCCTTAATTGGAGCAGTCTCGGGAGCATCTTCCAATGTCACTTCTCTGGCAGTGGTTTTGCTAGCCCACAATGGTCACCAGCTCCCACGGTCCCTTAAGTGAGGAGCCTGACTAACTGAGAGACACCCAGCAGCTCACACCCTCTCTAAGCCTCGGGTTCTCTATCTGTAAAGTGAAGTGTTTGGATTAAGGGAGTCTGTCGTTTTGATTCTGAATTCATTATCAGTAGAATACAAAGGACAGTCTGTGCTACAAAAATAATCGAAATAATCACCTCTCTCAATCAAAAAAGACTGAACTCACAAGATGAGATGCAGAGGGGAAACTGAGGCTAAGATGGACATCCTGATGTCCCAAGAGGGGAAGCCCAGGGTTTCTCCACACTTGAGGGAAGTTCCCAGACCTGGTAACCTAATCCAAACAGGCTCTCAGCCGATCCAGGGGCGCCCCAGCAGTGCCCAAGCCCCCGACCCAGATAACAAGGGTGCAGAGGCATCACTGTTCCTGTGACTTTGAGTGGCATCAGTGAAAGGCAAGAACATAGAGGTAGTGCTGGAAGGGTCCTTACAACCTCCTTCTGTGGCCCAGACAGTTCACGTCCCTTGCTCAAGGTCTTACCTGTAGCAGGTTTGGGGCTGAGCCCATAGGCCATACATAGTGTTTGCTGCCAACCCAGTACCAGAATGGACAGGAAGGGAATTTCACCTGTGAGTAACCTCCGTTTTAATCCACCCTAGGGAATTCATTTGGTCAGGGTGGACAGCCTGCGATTTCCATGAGTGATTTAGGGCCAGTGGATTTCATTTCAGGAGCCCTTGCTACCTCAACCTCTGCCTTCCGGTCATCTTGAATTACCACGATGTGCTAGTCCAGAAACCCCAAACAGTGCATGATCAGCTTTACCAGCCATGGTGAGGGAGAAAAAAGACCTTGTGTGCCCGTGAAAAAGTCATCATTCGGATTTAAATCAGCCCCGGTTAAAATAATCAAGGGACCTCGGGTCCTATGGAAAGGTCAAAGGTTTGCAGGTTTAGGGTTTCGTGGGAACATGCGCATGTTTGGACCGGACCCAAGTGCCTGGTTGACCTGTTTGACAGGTAACAATTAGAGAGTAGAAGCTTGCCTGGCTGGAATGTGGCTGCAGAGGCCGGCTCTGAGGATCTGGTTTACCTGCTCAGCAGGTGGGGCCTGCTGAGTCCGACAGGCATGTGCACGCACAGCATTCCAGAGAATCGGTTTTCTTTTAAAGACACAGCCATGACTGCAGGGCACAAAAGGGTTGGGTTGAGCCCTGGCTGGAAGCCGTTAGCTATTTGCAAGGTAAAGAAGCAAAATAAATAGTTCCCTCCAGACAGCTCAAGGAAGAAACTGCAAAGACATTCAGAACATTTTTTTTTAATGTCTAAAATGAATATGTGCTTCTTGTCTCAAGGCTCAAGAAACCCCAGACTAGTACAAAATGCCAAAGATAATAGGACAGAAAAGTCACTCCTGCTTCCCCCCACTTTTTTCCTTTTTCTTTTTAAAGAGGTCATATTGTTATTGAGAATGAAAGATAGGCTCCTTGAAGGATGGTGTTTGGCTTGAGACAGTCTAGAAATGTTCACTATTTTTCTTAGCATAGCTTCAAAAGACACCCCGAATAGCAAAGTTCCGGGTTTTTTCCCTCAATAAATTGTACATAATCTGTATATTTTGAAAGTTAAAAATACTGTTTCAATAAAATATAATTAAAGAAAATAATTTGGTGTTTAAAATAATAGAAGGAGATTGGGATAATATTACATAGATAATATACAGTATAATGGAGAGTCTATACTGACATGGACCCATCTCCATGACATGACTTCCTTTTGATTCACGGGGGTTTGGTAGCATCACTTCAGCTTCCCTGTATCAGATTTGTCATTGATGAGAAGGGGAAAAGCAAGCCAAGGGAGATTGGGACCTGGAAACTGCAATATTATAGGGAACATTGCTAAAACAAACTGAAAACTCTGAAAATTTCCAAGAAATTAATTTTTTTAACTTACCAAGTTAGTTTTCTAAAAAACAAAATCTCCCCTTCTTTCACATTGTCTCTTTTCATTGCTACTCCCAAATTGTTACTCCCAAATAAATGACAGGTGCTCCCCATTCCTCTGTGTGATCTCAGAACTCTGAAGTCCCAAGATAGAGTCCCAGGACACACGTCCCAGAGGTCCAGGTGTGAGGCGGGAGAGCTGAGGAAGAACCGGCAGCCGGTGTTTACACTGAAAGAGCCCAGCCAGTTCCAAGAGTTAATTATAGTGAAGCTCAGGATCTTAAAATTCAATTGGCAGAAACAAACAAGCAAACAAAAACTTAGCTGTCTCGTTGTTGACTGTTGCTGGTGGTAAAACAGCTGCTAATGTGGCAATTCAACTCTCCCGGTGTTTGTGTAACATGAAGATTATCGTGTGCAGACCATTGACCAGAACTGATCAAAAGTCAGTAATGATAATAATCATGGAAAGTCAGAACAATAACACCTTACCATTACCGTTATGTTCTGTGTGCTACGTGCTGTGCTGAATTGTCTACATTTTCTCATTTAATCTCCACAACTATCCTGAGACAGGCATTATCATGGCCTCCATTCACAGGCAAGGAGATGGGGGCACAGAGAAGTTCCAGAACTTGCCTAAGATCACACTGTTGGTGAGTGGTGGAGCGAGGACCTGAACCCAGGCAGTTCATTCGTTCATTCACAGTTCTGAGCTCCTCTGCTGAGACAGGCACAGTGCGGGGGTTCACAAGACAGTGATGAACTCTTAGAGTTGGTCCTTCATGGACAAATTACACTTCGCAGATTCTAGTTATTGTTTCTGACTCCAGTACCAGTTTCTTCACTATCCTCTGGATGGCCTCTTAGTGGTGCACACACTTTCAAGTCTACCATTGTCTCTGACACCACCAATTACCATACCAGAGACCACAACCTTCACCTCTGCCATTTCCTAGCTACGCTGGGGCACCCTCAGTAAGAGTGTCTCGGTGCAGCAGAGCACAGTGGCCATTTTCTAGGGCATACTCGACATGTACACTCCAGCCCTGCTTTGTTTTATTTGCCTAATTAATGTGGGAGCAGTAAACTCAAGTCTGCAAGTCCTGTGAGCAGAACTTTACTATGGGTGTGAGAAGCCACTCTGATTACTAAGTATCTTATCAATAGCAAATATTTGCATGTTGGTTTTCACCCCTTGATAATTAGAACTTGATCTTCATGGATTCTGACATAATGACTGCTTCCTGCGAATCCTGAAAAAAACAAAGCAAAGTTAGCTTGTACTTTACCTACCGAAGGGAAGCACCTTAAAGCGGTTTCCTTATTCTGTAGCATTGCACATTTTCCCACAAGGTTGTTTTTATTTCCCAACTGATATTTCCTTCTAATAGTGTACATAATTCTGGAACTTTGTGCTCTTTGACTAATTCATCTGTTGTGTGCCTTTGAGCAGACTGAAGGACAGACATGGCTTCTCTGGCAATGACCCACTTTAAGTGGCCATGGAAAGGCTGAATGGCCACTTACTGGGGGTAGATTAATAATGATACTGAGGGCCCACTATGAGCTAATCTCTGTGCCAACACTCTACATGCATTGTCTCATTTAATAATTATAGTGGCCATAGGTATGTATTATGATTATAGGTAACAGGGAAGGAAGTTTGCTCGCAAAGGATAAGTAACTTACCTGAGGTCACACAGCTAACAAATGAAAATGCTAAGATGCAGAGCTAGACCCATCAGGCACTAGAGCCTGCATCAGGCAGGATGTGGAAGCAACTGACCATTTGCTCTTTAAGGTTTTGTGATTCTGAGATGTTCTGCTTTGAACAAAGTGTATCAGAACCTTGGGTTCCTCTGGTCACCATGCTTTAAGTGGGAAAATAAACAATCTGAAGCAGGTTTTAAGGAGAACAATCAGAGTGGAGAAGATCCTCAAACCATGTCATGTGAGGAAGAGTTTAGGGAACCAGACTTATTTATAGGCAGGAGTGGAGAACACTAGGGCTGGGGTATTGGAGAGGGAGAGTATGCTAATTGGTTTCAAATAATGGAAGGACTGTCAGATTCAAGAAAGAATAGACTGGCTCCAAGTTGGCAAACCAGGACCAATAAGAGGAAGCTGGAGGGAAACATATTTTGATCCTATGTGAAGATGTTTGTTATCATTCAGACTGGAAAGTGGTGGAAAGAATGTTTGAATGCCATTTCCATCACTGTGGGAAGCATTTGTTGTTTTTGCTTTCCAGAGTCCATTCCTCTTTATTCTGAAAGCAATGGTCTGATTTCCTTTGGGGAAAATTAATTTCCTTTTCCAATGGGGAAATGTTATTTCCCCATTGAGAGCAGTCTGAGTGGGACAATCAAGTTGTACCACTCACCCTGGGCCAAGAGTTGAGCATGTGACCCAAGTTGGCCCAGTCAGATTCTTTTTCCCAAGACACTCTGTCTTGAGCTAAGTAACATGAGGGTAGAAACATGGCTGGAGCTGATTCTCCATGACAGCCCTAACCCATGAGAATACCAAAATACTAGATATATTCTTATATATTAAACATCTCCTTCAAGCTGTATTTTCCCACTATTTTCTTCCAGGCTTTAAAGAGAATCGTCAAGGATTATAGCTCCAACCTAAATTCCTTATGATGTGGTTTGCCCTTGAAGAATAGGATTATAACCATCCCTGGTCCTATTCTTCAACATTCTCTCAATTTTGTGAGCTACATATGTCTTCCCAATAAATTCTCTTTTTGCTTAAGTTAATAGAAATGTTTTTCCAATGTGAGCAAAAGTTCTAACTGACACAACCATTAACTAGATGTGATCATGGAAAACAATTTGACCTCTCTGAGCACTAGTTCCTTCATTTGAAAATAATCCCATTAGGTTTTAGAGTCTAACATGAGATAGCATCTATAAAGAGAAAGGCACATAGTAGGTGCTCAATGAATGCTGGTTGTCTTCTCTTTCTCCTCTGAAATATAAATTTTCTGTTTTTGGAAAAATTAAGAGAGATACTCTATATAAGGTGGCTAGCATAGTGCCTAGCACATAGTAGTGCTCGATACGTGGTAGTTGTGGAAATGACGTGATTATAATTTTCTGTCATGGGAAGTATTCAAGTCTAGACTGGAAAATCATTGGCCAGGGATATACAGAGGTGATTCAACCAGGGGATGGGTGGTTGGACACGATGGCCTCATTTTTTTCCTACACTGAGAGTCTGTGATTCTATATTAGAGAGATTTAGCATTGTCTTTAAGGATGTGCAGCTTCTTTAAAGCAAAATGGCAGAGGCAATAGTTTTGGGATGAGGACTGAACACGGTTGGGTGCATCCACTGGGCTGATGTCTAAGCCAACACCGAGGAGGGGTCACTAACCAACCTGCCCTTGGAGAGAGCTTTGACCATCACTCAGGTTAGCGTCCATAAAGACTCACTCACTCAGTGCTTCCACCATGGTTTTATCTTAATTAGGAACAGAGACTGACTCAAGTTGTTCCAGAAATAATGGGCTTTATTGAGAGGACACGTATGCATGAGAATCCTGGAGGAGCCAAGGAACCCAGCCTCAAGAGAGGCAGGAATCAAGGCAGCTCTGGGATATGCACTTTTCACATTTCCAACTCTTCCCCCTTACAGCCAAGTCTCTCTCTGTATGTTGCCTCCTTTATCCTCTTCCTTGCCTGCTGGCTGTTTCTGTTTATCTATTTATAGATGGCTTCAAATGACCATTCAGTCCCCAAATCTGCATGATCTTCCAGGTCCAGCCACCATAACTAACTTCCCTCTGGGTGTCTTTACCTAAACCCCGAGAGAAGGATTTGACTGGCTTAGCTGTTGAGCCAGGCTATGTCACAGGCTACCGATGGGCCATCCCTGAGACCTGTGACCTCACCAGGTACAATTAGCTGAGTCTGGGGAGACAAGTTCACCTTGTCTGTTACCCACTCAGCAGGAGATGTGGACTGGTCAGGAAACATTAGCAATATTTGGTAAGAGGCATCTTACCTGTGATGATACCAAAATACAAGATACATTCTTATGTATTAAACATCTCCTTTAAGATATTTTTTTCCCACCATTTTCTTCCAGTCTTTAAAGAGAATCTCCAAAGGTTATATCTTCAACCCAAATTCCTTAGCATGTGGTTTGCTCTTGAAGAAAATCTCCTTTGAGAACGTGGAAATCTCCCTCTGTGGTCATTACAGAATGCTGACTTGAAGCAACTGAGTCTTCAAATGTGTTATGTAAAATTCTTGAGCTAGCACTAAACTGTTTCAAATGAAGGGCTCTGGTTTCCAGTTGACGAAGAGGTGGAAGGAGGACCTCAGGCCTTGGGAATGGGAAGAAGATGACAATAATAAGGGAGTTGAGTGAGAGAGCTGGGTAGGAACGAGAGGTCAGATGGAAGCTGCAGCTTGGATTGGGAGGAAAGTCAGCCAAGACCAGAAACTAGACAAGAACTGCTGCTCCTCCTTGGTCCCAGAATATCTAGAGTGAAACTAGAAAAAGAGTACAGAGAGTCAGGTAGAATGAGAGAGCTGGGATAGGTAAGTGCTCAACCCCAGTTATGGTGTTGAGTGCCAGCTAGGTACTAGGCATGTAAGATCTCTCCTAGGCTTGGAGCTGTGTTTATCTTGTGCGACTCTAATTGTCAACTTGTATTCAATTTGAACACTTGTAAGTTCTTAGCTACTATGGTCTCATGGCCTTTGACTAAAGAGAAGTTCAGGGGTAAGAAGGAGGATATATTTCTAAGACCAGGAAAATGTCTTAAACCATATTTAACACAAGGGAGAGTGGAACATTCTAGAAAGGCCCTTGAACCTAATGTTCCTTGGGAAATTTTGAAAGCCAACCCAGGGATTGCCCTGTAATTTGTTGTAGTCTTGCATGCCATTCACATGCCTGTGGGATCCGACCCCAGGGCTGGACTTGCATCTTTCCAATTTGTTTTGAAATACTCCTTTGACATAGTGTCTCCAAGAAAACATTACCACAAGTGTCTCTATAGGAGTGGGAGGTTTAATGGATTACCCATGGGCCTCAGGGCCTGGGGTTAGAAGAGGATTCTGGGCCCAGAGTTTTGGGTTCACAGTCTTCAGATCTGAGCATTAATGCTTGATCCCCATCCAAGGAGGTGGGGGTAAGCCTCTGCTGGTTGATTACAAATGTTCCAGATAGAAATCTAAGGCGGGAACTTTGCAAACAACAGAAACAACCACAGAAAAACTCTACAGAAAGCCTTACCTTAACTCATGGCTCAACTTTGTGAATTTTGAGGACTTAATGAGGCATTTTAAATAAAGAAAGAAGTTACTTAAAAGCTAAGGATATCTGGGACCAGCTTAAATTGGGCAATGAGAAGCCTAAGTTGCCCTTTCGGGATATTATTCACCCTATAAAAACAAAGTGTATTTGTTCACAGTAAACATGTCAGAACAGCAGCTGTATAGAACAAGTGTAGACTGGTTGTTGTCCAGTCTGCCAATTTTCAGATGAAAGACTGGGATCTGATAAGTGACAGATTACCATGAGAACATTTGCAGCGGGATCTTTTCTGGTTCATCATTTCAGCGCCAAAAATGTAAGTGTATCAATAGAAGTTCAAGACAACTACTGTCTCACAATGTATTTACAGTATTCTTCTAATGGGGGAGAAAAGCTCGTAACTGCTGTAATCCCATGACCTGCCAAACATAAATGAGCAGTCCTCGTGCCTGCTTGTAAGGACAGGGCAAGGCCAGATCCCTGAACTATAAGTAAAAATACTTTTGTCCTTTTTGTTTTTGGGGGGTTTTTTTGGTGAGGAAGATTGCCCCTGAGCTAATATCTGTGCCCATCTTCCTCTATTCTGTACATGGGATGCTGCCACAGTACAGCTTGATGAGCGATGTGTCCGTCCACACCTGGGATTCGAACCTATGAACTTAACCACTATGCCACTGGGCCGGCCCACTTTTGTCCTATTCATGAGCAGATCCCTTCTCTCCACACATCAGTTAGCATGTTTATGAAAAAGGAGCAAATTATCCTAGTTCAGTGTGTCCCACACTTCAACAACTTGCACATGACCTCATGATTTTCGCCATATCACCATACCGTCTGTAATATTATTTACTGATTTTTTTCATTAAAGCAACTCACTTTTTTAAAGATCTAAATAGAATATTTTTTGAATAAAATCATCAATCTCTTCCAAATCAGTTTTACCAGTGGATTCATAGCTTTTATGGGCTATATTTTTTTCTAATATCAATTGAAACAAATACACAGCTATTAAAAGAAAAAAATATTGGCCCATTTAAAAAAAAAAAAGCTGAAAACATCTTGTGTAACCATGAGTGGCACGCAGATCACGTTTTGGAAAATACTTCGTGGCTCTAAGGAGGATGCTAGGTGTGAATGAAACTTCATGCAGTCTGCCCAGTTCATCCCTGGAAAAGGCTGATGTGTTCCAACACTCATTAATTGGCTGATCGATCCTGGGTTAGTCACTCACCTCCTACAACTTCATTTCCTCATCCAAGGAAGTTGGACTAAATAGGCTCTGAGTTCCTTTCTGCTGCTAATGATCTGTGATTTCCCAGGATTCTGTTGCAGGGCCCAGCGGCGCGGCAGGAGACGCTGTCAAAAGCAGCGTGCCTATGAACACAAATAGTTCCCTGGCACCACTCCACGAAAGTGCTTAATCCTCCTGGGAATTTTGCAGAACTCTGTTTTTCCTTTCATCAGCAATGGTTAGGGAATACCCCTCCCGCCAACGTATGGAAGAAAAAGCCCCCTGTCTCTAGCTGGGATGAGTTGCAGTGGGAAAAAAAGGCAAGTAGGAAAAAGGAATTTGGAAGGTGGCTTTGAAAGATTGCTGATTTAACCATTTCTGTTGCCTCCTCACGTCTAACTCCCCAACCACTCTGGAATGATCTTGGGGAAAAGGAAAACCTAATTTGATTACTCCAAACCTAAGAGCTCAGTGATGAGAAATAATGAGAATCAATGAACAACGTGTTGTCAGTCTAATAAAGTAATGGCAAGTCAGCTAACCTCTCTGAGCCTTTATTTCCTCATTTGAAAAAGAGTTTGGATTGGATGATTTGTGAAACTTCTGCTGGCTCTGGGGTTCTTTGATTGTATGAGTTCAACTTTTATTTTTTAAACAAAAAAGTGCTAGATTTTAAATTTGATAGAATCCCTTTAAAAATCCGGCATTAGAAGACAAGAATGAAGTTATCTTTTAGGATAATCGTCTATCAAATGTTGACATGTAATTTTTCTAAGTTTTTGGAATTACGCTATGGTCTGTGGTACAACAGAATCTCAGTGTCACGTGTCCGTTATTCATTATTTCATTCATTTGCTCGGTCACGCTTTTCTCAAACAAGTACTGAGCACCTCTTATGTACCAGGAGCGGAAGGTGGGGATTCAGAGTGTAATCCTGGAGGCAAAATAACTGGGGATTGAATCCCATTTCCACTACACATTAACTCTATGACCTTGGTAAGTGACTTAATCTCCTTAAGGCTTGCTTCCTTTATCTATAAACCAGAATGACAATATATTGATCATAATTATAGGGTTATTAAAGAGTAAAAGAGATAGCAAGTGGAAAGTCAAGTGCTCAGGATATAGTAAGCGCTCGGTGAATGGTAGCTGTTATCATCCTCTTTATCACCATTGTTATGGGCTGAATTGTGTCCCCCCCCCCCAAATTCATATGTTGAAGTCTCAACCCCCAGTACCTCAGAATGTGACTGTATTTGGAGATAGGACCTTTGAAGAGGTAATTATTTTAAAATGAGGTCATATCATCTTAATCCAATGTGACTAGTGTCCTAATAAGAAGAGGAGATTAGGACACAGACACAGGGAAGAACATGTGAGGACACAGGGAGAAGACAGCCACCTACAAGCCACAGAGAGAGGCCTTAGAGTGAAATTAACCCTGCAGACACCTTGATCTTGGATTTCTAGCCTCCGAAACTGTGAGAAAATAAATTTCTGTTGCTTAAGCCGCTCAGTCTGTGGTATTTGTCATGACAGCCCTAGCAGACTATTACGATCATCGTCGTCACCATGACCAAGTGCTGGGATTCACAGATGATTATGCCATTAACTCTTTTTCAGTGAATTCACGATCTAATAGAGGGAGACAAGCACATAGGCAAATATACGTTACATTGCAGGCTAATAACAGACAAAAATAGAGGTCTGTGCCCGTTAGAGCGAGGGAGAGGGAGTGCGTCACAATATGGAGGGTGGGGAGGTACTTAGAGAAAGGGAACAGGTTATAAAGGATGCTGCGTCTGAAAAGATCAAGGAAAGTCACTTGGTAAATAAGGTGGGACGAGGCATTTTAGGCAAAGGGACAGCACATACAGTGGAATTCGTGTGTAACAAAGGATGTTCTTCAGGATTTGACATTTAGGAATCATTTGTTCTAGAATATGGGACCTCACTTGTTTGTGTTGGACAGAAAGTAAGTCCGAACCAAAACAGAGTGAGACACTATTAATCAGCTGGAGAGCTGGTGCCTGAACATTCATTTCTACTGTCCAGGTGAGTTAAGGAGAGCACAAAAAGAAATTCCATTTTGGCCCACCAGAAGCATTTAGCAGGCCTAGTGTTTTCTGTTTGGAAGCTGAGGTAACATGACACCTCAGCTTTAGCTCCGAGAGGATAAGAGGACAATGAGAGTGGGGGTGAAATAACCTACTTGAGAGGAGGTGGTTAAAATGTAATCCGTCTGTTATGGTGTGTACATATGTGGGGATTTATAATATATAAGAATATGATTATAACTGGCTTCACATAAAGCCCTCATCATAAATTCAAAAAAATTATACCTTTAAATGAACCAGAATACGCAAGGTTGGGGAGGTAATACTCTCTGTCTGCTTCATGGATTCTTGAGGATTAATGAGCTAATCTGTGAAGTTTCTAGCAATGCAGAAGAAAAGAACTGGAAAACCAGGGGTGTTATTATCTCCTCCCCCATCCCCTGCAAAGCTGAAAGACCAAACACAAAACAGTCTGTCTTAGCTCTTTATGTTTTTTAATATAACAAAAAATGATTAAAGAACATTTTGTTAAAAGACAAAAAAAAAAAAATTCCCCATTTTACTAATATGGCAACTTTTATTGCTCTATAGTTCCTTCATCTTTATTCTGATTCATCTATGGTTGTAATATTTACTTACTTTATATTCTAAATACTTATGTATTTGGATTAGCTTTTTTGTTTTTACTTAGCATATCATACAATTTGTTCATATTGCTACACAATCTTCATGATAATTTTTAAAGTTATTATGCTGATATATAATTTATATGCCATCAAATTAACCCATTTTAGTATATGATTCAAGGACTTTTAGTAAATTTATAGAGTCGTGCAATCATTGCTAAAATCTAGTTTTTGAACACTTCCGTCACCCTCAAAATTCCCTTGTGCCCATTTGTAGTTCCCAGTTTCATCCCCTGCCTCAGGAAACCTCTGATCTGCTTCTGTCATAGACTTGTGTTTTCTAGATATTTCATGTAAATTTGTGTCTGGCTTATTTCACTTAGCAAAATGTTTTTGAGGTCCATCCATACTGTAGTATGTATCAGTAGTTGGCTCCTTTTTATTGCTGAACAATATTCTATTGAATGGATATACCCCACTTTGTTTACCCACTCACCAAGTGATAGAAACTTGGATTGTTTCCAATGTTTGGTTGTTATGAATACTACTGCTATGAATATATGTCTTTGTGTGAACATATGTTTTCATTTTTCTTGGCCAGATAACTAGGAGTGGAATTGCTGAGTCATATGGTAATTCTGTGTTTAACTTTTTAAAGAAACAATCAAACTGTTCCAAAGTGGCTGCACCATTTTGCATCCCCACCAACAGTGTATGGAAGGTTCCAGTTTCTCCACATCTTTGCCAACACTAATTATCTCTCTTTTTGATTATAGCCTTTAAAGTGGGTGTGAAGTGACATTTCATTGGTTTCCATTTGCATCTCCCTAATGACCAATGATGTGGACCATCTTTTTGTATGTATCAGCCTTTTATACATCTTCTTTGGTGAAATGACTATTAAAATCTTTTGGCTGTTTTTAAATTACCTTGTTTGTCTTCTTATTACTGAGTTGTAAGAGTTTTTTATATATTCTGGACTTATATTCTTTGTTAGATACATGATTTGCAAGTATTTTCTCCCAGTCTGTGGCTTTCATTTTCATTTTCTTTGTGGTACTTTTCTGAAGAGGAAACGTTTTTCATCTTGATGAAGTTCGGTTTATCAATTATTTTCTTTTATAGTCTGTGCTTTTGATATCATACCTAAGAAATCTTTGCCTAATCAAGGTCAGAAAGATTTTCTCCTTTGTTATATCCTAAAGTTATATAGTTGTAGTTCTTCTATTTAGGCCTGTGATCCATTTTGAGTTAATTTTTGTGTCTGCTGTAATGTAAGGTCTAAGTTTTTTTTTTTTTTTGCATGTGGACATCCGATTGTCTCAACACCATTTGTTGAAAAGATTCTCTCTTCCCCACTGAATTGCCTTGATACCTTTGTCAACAATCAATTGACCATAAATATAACAGTTTATTTTGGACTCTCAATTTTGCTTCATTCATGTCTATCTTTATGCCAATGCCCTACTGTCTTGGTGTCTAGCCTTCAGTGAGTCTTAAAATCAGGTTATGTAAATCCTCCACCTCTGTTCTTTTTCAAAATTCTTTTGGCTATGCTATCTAACAATTTTTAATGGTTGCAGAATAGTCCATAAAATGGATGTTTTATAATGAATATACTTTATCATTTAACTGTTCTAGTCTTTTTTTTTCTATTATTATTAACTTTGCAAAGAAAGTCAATGCCTATATCTCTTATTTCCTCTTGGTTGTATAATTTCTTCAGGTGAATTCCTGGAAGGAGGATTACTGGATCAAAGGCTATGAATGTGTGTACCCACCTGTTTGATATAAAAGGGTCAGGCTTGACCAGTGGGGGAGTGGTTTTCACACTGAGGGGCTAACAGTTAGTGAGCACTTACCAGGTGCCAAGCATTGTGCTAAATGCTTTGTACCCATTATTTCACTGACTCTTCACAACCAGTCTTCAAGTAGCTGTGATTATCTCCATTTAACAGAAGCGGAGACTGGGTTAAGTACTTTGACCTGGTTTGACCAGCAAATAGATGGCAGAGCCAACACTGCAGCCCAGCAAGTCTCCCTGACTTCCTACTGAAATAGCTCTGTTCACTGGCCTACACAGTGATTGTGCATCCACTGGAAGGACTGATTGGGGTGGAGGAATTCTCTCCTCTGTTTACCCAGTCTTCTCCCGACATACTCATCTTCTGAGTGTCTTTATCAACACTTTCATCGTATGTCATAATAGCTGCATGGGGACTTATGGATGGGCATGGCCCATTTTACAGGTAGAAAAACTACTAGGGGCTTCATAGAACTGCCAAGAAATTAAAGGCCACCCACTGGAGGAGACCAGAAAATGATTCTGACTGTATAATTAATGTCTCCTAGCCTTCTGCAGTCTCTCATAAGTGATTACCAAACGAAGGGAAAGCTTTCTAATTTTGTTTTATGTTATATTTTGAATGTGAAGACTCATTTGAAGTCTTTCCAGAAGGCTCAGTGCTGGGTGTTTGCACTCTCCATAGGCGTTCTCACTCTGTTCATCTTTTCTGCACGCTCTTCTCTCCCAAGAGTTCTCAAGCCTTTTAAACCAAGGACACGATACCTCCCGCTCCCTTGGCCCAGAGCGTGGACTGAGAGAAAGATCTCAGGACGAGTGACCGAGTGCACAACAGTGGGGCTGTCCTGCAGAACAAAGCAAGCGTCTCCGCTGAGGAGAAGATATCAGCACCACTGTCCTTCTCAGTCAAAGTAGCAAACAAAGCAGCTGGGGCTCTGCCTGGGAGTCTGCAGCTCAGAGTAATGGAGACTGAGCCGGGCCTAGCAGGCCCCATCCAGGTGGCCTAGGCCAGGAGAGTTTGGGTGTCTGCTTTGTCCAGGCAGGAATTTGGGCTGCCTGGCCCAGTCTCGGCCCACTCTCAGTCAAAAGCTGGTATTGATGAGGGCAGTGGGTCCTGTTTCAGTCCAAGGCTGTGCCCTGAAACATCATGAGGCTGAAAGTAGCTCTTCCTTCCCTGGGGAGATGCTGAGAATGCACAAAGCTAAAGCCTTAACCCCCCTTTTCCAACCACCTGCAGGCAGAATGAACCCCACACTCCAGGCTATTGTGTAAACATTTTCCTCTGCCCCAAATGACCTTCCCACCTCCCTATTGGCCATTCTTCCCATTACAGCTCAAATCCCATCTAAATCATTGATTCTACATGAATGCCTACTGCATGCTAAGGGCATGTCCCAATCTGGGAAATTGTCCCAGGTCTGCCCTGTATGAATCATCCCTCCCTCTCCGGTGCTTTCTTAGCACTTTGTCTCCATCTCTATTAGAGTTTTTACACAGCTGGGCTGTCATTCTGCTTTACCCTCTAAGGCCCAGCTCTGAAGCTTCTCCTCTAACTCTTGATTCTGAGCTTCTATCTTCCAGTCTCTGGCTCTGCAAGCTGATTCTGATCTCCTGATTCTTATTTAACCACAAGATTCTTTTGTTGTCGTTTTTCTCATCGTCTCCCTATAACCAGTGCTTCTTGGCACACACTTTGGGAACCACTGCTCTGTTTATAACTCAGCCTGGAGACTTGACTCAGGTTCTGATTGCTCTCTTGACTCACAGTTTGATTTTGGCCTTATTACCCCCAGGAGAACCTAAGCTATGACCATCCGGCCATAAAACCTCCACAGAAGAATTGCCTCCCTTCCTTAAATATATATTTGGTTGTAAGTGGCTTTTGCTAAGGATAAAATTACCTTATAGTGGATGAAGTGTGGTTGTGATGGTTAGATGAGGCTGAGTATGGGAAACAGATTCCTCTGAGCTTCTGGAAAATGTGCTTCTTTCGGAGGGTGTTGAGAGTGAAGACTGGGGTTCAGTTGGTGCCTTATAATTCTAGAGACTGGTCAAGAGGAGACCAAGTAGGTAGACCTCTTGACCTTGTCACATCTTTTGACACTGCTGACCATGTTTTCCTTCTGAAGCTCTCTCCTGCCTCAATTCTCTTCCTACCTCTGCATTCCTTCTCAGTCTCCTTTGCTGCATCTTTTTTTATCCACTTCCTAAGTGTGAGCATTTGCTCAAGTTCTTGTCTTTTTTCTCCACTGGCCCACTCTGTGATCTCAATCTATCCCATAAATTTAACTGCCACACATATGTTGAGGATTCCCAAATCTACCTCCAACTCAGCCCTCTCCTGGAGCTCCAGACCTGTAGATAATCAGCTGTGTCTTGTTCCTACTCTCCCGTTCCCCTGGGGAAACAAACATGACCAAACAATCTAATTCTCATTTGTTAGAGATGGGCTGTGGGAGCTGAGGACAGAATGCTGCACTGATTCATCCATCTACCCATCCATTCCACAAGTACCAAGCTCCTGTTGGATGCTGAGCACTGGGTTAGGTACCAGGAAGCCAGAGAAGAGTAAGATATGGTGCCCGTTGTCAAGAGTCCAGATCCGTCTAATATATAGAAAGACGACATAATATAATGTGGTAAACACAATACTTGACATATAAAAGTAGAATGAGCACTAGAGGTGGGAATCACTAACTCTGCCTGTAAAAGACTTCACAGATAAGGTGCCTGGAGAAATTCCTGAAGGTCTCTGGATTTTATGTGTGTGTGCATTCACCCATGTATAGATAGGTGGTAGGTAAATATTTAGCAACTGTGAGGGTGAGAGCCAATAGCCAGCACTAAGAACGGTGGAGCAGGAAGAAATGAGGCCAGGGTCATTTCTATTACTGTGGAGCAACCATCCTAACCCTGAACTCCAGACTTCTTTCACATGAGAGAAAATAGACCACTCCCCATTTTTTTAAAGGGGGAGGAGGAGGAGGAGAAGGGGGAGTGGGAGGAGAAGCGAAACCAGATAAAAGGACAGAGATTACTGTGACAATCTTTTGCCAGCTACATGGCAATGCATGGCAGAGAAAGCACATACGCTGTGAGAGAAGGATGTGATAGACACAGAGAATCAGAGAGAGAAACAGATTATCCGCAACGTTCCTGACAGCAGATTCCCAGTCCTGCGCTGGGACAGTGCTTGAGAGATGGAAGCTAGCAGCACATCCACTCCGGCAGGAGGCGACAGCCGCTTTGGACTGAAAGCCTCCACAGGACTCCCCTCTTCTCCCCCTCCATGCCCGCCGCCCTGGGCTGCTGTGTGCCCATAAACCCTGTGCTCCACCCTGCTCTTCTCACAGAGCTGTTAGTTGACAGACTTCGGGGAGATGCGGGAACGACTTGTCTGGCCTTGGCTTATACCCTCACAGGAATTCAAACACATCAAGGCACAGTGGAAATGAAAGCTTCTGCCTTTAACCTTGAAGGTCAGAGCCATCGTGAGGCCAAAAACTGGCAGGAAGAGAGTCACCCGTGCCACTGGAGATGGCCATGCCCACGCAGCAATGCCCACTTTCGGAGGTAGAAGCTGTTCTCAACAATGGTGGCTCCAGAACTCTTATGGGAGCTGAGAGTCGGAATACGGTAGGAAGGCAATCCCTAAGGGATTTTTGTTTCTTTTTTCTTTTGCTGAGGAAGACTGGCCCTGGGGTAACATCGTGCCCATCTTCCTCTCCTTTATATGGGATGCCGCCACGGCGTGGCTGACAGGCAGTGCGTCGGCGGGCACCCGGGATCCGAACCTGCGAACCCCGGGCTGCCAAGCGCGGACTAAACCGCTGCGCCACGGGGAGGCCACCCTAAGGGATTTTTTCGATGCTGTATTTGCATAGCATCCCCATTGTTTTCACTTCGATTGTTTGTTTTGCAGTGGTTTGGGCAAGAGGGGGCTAATTCTCTCAACCACCTCTTGGCAGTGTTACTGGTTATATCAAGGAGTGATTGCCACATAATGTTGTGTAACAAACCACCCCAAAACTCAAGGCTTACAACAGCGAGCATTTGTTCTCACGCTCCTGAGTCTGAGCGTCTACTGTGGGTCAGCAGTGACTGCACTGAGCTCCAGAGCCGGCTGGGCTGGGCTTCTCTTGTGGGTTAGGTTTGGTCTCTGTGTTCACTCTGGGGCCCAGGCGGAATGGGCAGCAGCTATCTGGGGGAAGCTTTTTTCATAGCCATGGCAGAGGAGCAGGACGGCAACCCAACTGTCTGGGCTTGCGTTACATCTGTTAGCAGCCCATTGACCAAAGCAAGTCACACAGCTGAGCTCGAAGTCAAGGGACAGGCAAATACACTCACCACAGAGGTGGAAGGGCAGGAGTGACTGTCCTTGAACAACCAGCCATCTACGACCCTAGTATTCGTGAACATTCCTCCTTCTCCCATACCTGCCCAAGAGCAGCATGAGAGGAGGCTAGAAGCGACCTTTTACCAACTCCATCTATCCCAAGCTTCCTCCCTCCAAGGTCCAAACACTGTCTTCTCAGGCCACTTTCCGTTTCCTCCAAGGCAGTATGTCTTAGCCCAGACTGTCACACGTTATTGCTCAGGCAGTGTGAGCTGGATCTGACAGAGCTGTCCTGTCAAGCAAGCCTTGCGGGGCACCTCACCCCCCACCGCACGGCCTCCCAGAGGTTGTGATCTGAATGGACGACTCCCAGAGGTTCGATGCCACCACCCCCACAGGGCAATGATTATAATTTGTAGTGTTATAACTTGGACTTGTTTATTATCTATGCCCCCTCCTCCGGACTATAAACTTCACAAAGCCAAAAGCTTGTGTCTGTTTTATTTACCACTAGTGATTCCAGAGCCGGTCACAAAAATCGCACTCAGAAAATATTTGTTGAAGAGATGGGTGAATAGGCCCTACAGCAACAGGTTCTATTGTATTAGAGCCCAGGTTTTCAATATTTCCCCAAATGCTGGCCACATGTCTCATTTTAACTCCTCTGAAAACCCCTTCTCTCCACCCACTCTTTTGCCAAGTGAGTGAAGACGGCCGGATCGCAAGGCTGAGTGGTGGCAGAGCTTCCGCATTGCTGCCTGGGGTCCCTCCCAGTCCCTGCAGTGACCTCTGTTAGCAGGTTACCTGCCTGGACAGGTCACCTCTGCCCTGAGCTGGAGGCCCTTCACAGGTCTCCTGGTCTGATGACAGTCAAGGTGTCCTGATAGGCTGAGCACTACCTTCTTTCCTAAGAGCTATCAGGGAGTAAACTGTCAGGTTTTATTGATTTCCTTCTCTCTCTCTCCCTGTCCTCCTCTTTCCGCAGAATAATCTGATGGTGGAGGATGTGGGGAGAGGATTCCTTCCTGGAACCTCTCCAATCAAGGCCTAAAAAGCCCAAAGCACGGTTCTCTCCAGATCCAGGACTTGCCTAAGAGGACCTGGGGCAAATGGCACATGGGAAACCACAATATGTGCTGGGCCTTTCCCAGGACTTTAGAGCCAGACAGATTTGGGTTCAAATCCTATCTCGACCACTTTCTTGACGATGTGACTGAGGACAAGTTGGAAGCCTCTCTGTTCCTCGGTTCCCTCATTTGTCAGGGCCAGTGGTGCTGCCCAGCAGTGCGCTCAGGAAGACTCGAGGAGAGTCTATTTCAAGTGCCCAGCACAGCACCTGTCAAACAGCAAATGCTCCAAAAAAGGTGTCCTTCCTCATCCCCATCCCAAATGCCTATTCACTCATCTATTTTCCCCCCTCTAATTTTTGCAATAAAGCTAGGTTAGAATAAACATCACATCAGCCTAAAAGAGGATACCAGGTCAACCTGCAGAGTCTGAGTTTGGGAGGAAAGGACAGTTGCAGACTTTTTTTTCTAACCTGCTCAGATATGTGTTTGATAAAGCCTATGATGTACATATTTAATTATTTAAAATATCTTGTCATCTTTGGGAAAGCTTTCATGTGTATTCAAGATTTGAATTTCATAATAAGCAAAAATAAGAAACATTGAAGTTGCTGCAGGATGTTGGGTGATATTGAGGATACGTTGTTGGAGAAGATTCTAGGTAGCTAAAGCAGTGGTAGTGGTGTGAATCTCAAAGTCCCAGTGTATCACCAATAACACAATGTCACCACGTTGTACTTCAAAATTGAGTATGCAGGTGTTTCTTATACTGATGTGTTCTGGAATATTCAATAAAATTTAGCTTGCTGCATTATTGTCATGTCAGAGAGGTCCTTAAGCAATATGTGGCAGCACTCCCTCCCTCTCCCTTACCTCCTAGGGGTGTTAGGGAGTGTTAGGGAGTTCAGCCCCGGCCTGGACCTCTCCCCAGTTCTCCAGGCCTATGATGGGCCTGCCTGCTGTACCTCTCGCCTGGATGTCCCATAAGACCTTAACACCAAACACCTCCGAAGCAGAAGTTGTCATCTCCCCTGTCCTGCCTCTCTCCCTGTTTTCCTCAGCTGTGGGCATCACCATCCACCCAGCCATACAGCCAGGAATCACTAACCTGCCGTCTCCATCCCTTGCTTTCCACGTTCAATCAACCTCTAAGTTCATTCCTCATCAACAAGCACGTGCTGGTCATCAGCTGGGCGAGGCACCGTCTTAGACACCAGGAATCAAGAGGTGAACAGGCAGGCCCTTCAGCTTCTGGAGCATTACCTCCCATATATTTCTTGCCTTTGCCCTCTCCATCCTGCCCCGGCTGAGACCTCCTCCACACCCAGGCTGTCACACCAGCCTCCTTATCTCCCTGCCGCCAGCCCCACCCTCTGAAGTCACCTTCATACCCTGAGCGGTTTTCATTCCAAAATGCAAATCTCTGTCATCCCCTTGCTAAATGCCTCTCCATTTCCCTTGACCCGGGTTCCAGAATCTGGATTCCATAGAGCAGTTTAAAAGTAAAGTACAGCAAAGTAAAATAAAACAAATACTAAAATAAAATAATATTGGAGAGCCATGTAAAGCTGCCAGAGTTTGTTTTTGCCAAATAAGGCATTCAAAACAATGACCACTTAATGATTGCCATCTTTTCATAAAAGAAAGGTCATTGTAACCAAATAGTAAAAAAAGAACATAATTTTAGAGGGGGGAAAAAAGTCCTTTAAATTAGACAGCTATCTATGTTTTTCTGATTTCAGCAGAGCCTGTGAAAACTCCATCATGGAAGACTGTTGAGGAGCCGTGAGCCTGTGGAGGGATAACCCGCCTCCCCAGGATGCACCCCACCTTCCCATCCTGGCCTCCTCTCCCTACGCCTCCTCCCACCTCTCACCCACCCCTGCCTGCAATCAGCAATGCAGAGACGCTTCCATCTGCTCCCAGAGACCTTACTGTTCCTTGCCCACCGCCTTTGTTCTCTCCCATCCTGCCCATAATTCACATGCCACCTTTCTCTGAGGCGCTACCCTTACTCACCCTTCAAGGCCCAGCCAGGAAGGCCTTGGTTGTTGAAGCTCCTCCTTCCCACCCCCCAACACTTGGTGCTCCACAGCACCCTGGAAATCTCTTTTTTAGCTCTTACTGTATCGTACTGACCAAAGTCCTTAATTTTCAGACCTAGTTGCCTCCCCATGCCCCCAAGTGTGGGGTCTGCAGAGTCAACCCTGTCTACTAGACCCCAGAAGTGCTTCTGCTGTAGCAGTTGAGTCCACCCTCCCAGCTCCGGCCTGATTCCTGAGCCTCACCACATCCCATTTGTCTGGTATTGTATCCGCAAGCTGAGCTCACCGCCCAAGGTCTCTGAGCCTCCCTGGGCCTGCAGGTCCCACAGTTAGTCTGCATACAGCTTCCCTGCTTCCTCCTGGGTCCTCATAGCAGCTCATCCCCCACCTTTCCCCAAGTGACACCAGAATATCAGACATTTACTGAAAGTTTTGGGGGAGAAGGATTAGATTGCAGTCAAGCATAATACAGGCAGCAGCTTAAAAGTTAGTGTTAAATAGCAGTGTCCTAAAATTCTCCCAGCCATTCCTGCCTTCTGCTATAGCTCTCAGGGAGCCCCCTTCGAGGTCTGCTCTGTCATGAGGCTTGTCTCACTCTGAAGCCCATCAACACATGACCACCTTCTTTCTTTTTTATTTTTTTTATTTATTTATTTTTTGTGAGGAAGACCAGCCCTGAGCTAACATCCGTTGCTAATCCTCCCCTTTTTGCCGAGGAAGACTGGCCCTGGGCTAACATCCGTGCCCATCTTCCTCTGCTTTATATGGGACGCCGCCACGGCATGGCTGACCAGCAATGTGTCCGCGGGCTCCCGGGATCCGAACTCGCGAACCCTGGGCTGCCAAGCGCGAACTAAACCGCTGCGCCACCGGGCCGGCCCCATGACCACCTTCTTTCCACTCACCAGCTCTAATTCCTGTCAATTCCCCATACCTGGCAGTTTCAGTCTGCATTCCGTCACCTAAGATCTGGGTCTACCTTTGGAAGTCCCAAACTCACAAATGAATAAAAAAAGTGCTGTGTCCAGCAGATCTGCACCCTTTGGCAGCATACATCATCAGCAGGAACTCTGAGACCAGTTTCCCGCAGACACAGGCAAGGGTGAGCTCCCTCTCCCACCAGCCTCTGAAGTGGGAAGGGAGCAGTCCAGAGAGGAAGCCCTAGGGATCAGTGGGGTTTGGTTTGTTTTTTTGGGTTGGTGATTTATTTTCTTAGAGGTTTGTCAACATAACTTCTCTGCTGGGCTGGAGATTCTGGGGACAGGGACTTACTTATCTTTATTTCCCCTGGATGAAGCAGTCAGTAAATGTTTGCTGAACGAATTAAAGAGCTCATGAGTGGAACTAGCTTAGCTTAACAAATAGTGAGCTTGCAAGAAATATTTGTTGAATAATAGAATGAATCAATGGATTAATGAATACATTCTAAACTGCTGTGGCCTCACTCCACTTTCTTCTTAGCAGGCTCATATCTTTCTGTTTCTGACTCAGGCAGTTAACTTGAACCCAGCTCCTCATGACATCAGCTTGGTTTGACCTTGGGCTATATAGAGTTTAGTGGTTAAGGACTCTGTCTGCAATCAGATAGATGAAGGTTCAAATACCTGTCGCTTAGGAGTCCTGCATGACCTTGGGCAGGGCACATGGCTTAAGTCTGAGTTTCCCCCTCTTAAAATTCAGAATAACAACAGTACTGACCGCAAAAGGTTCGGGGAAGGATCAGTGGAGATAATCCATGCGACGCACCTAGCATAATGCCTTAATGCCTAGCACATAGCAAGCTCTCAATAAATGATGGGTGTTGTATTGGTTATTGCCAGTGTCTCCTCCTTCTTATCCCAGGTGTCTGGGCTCAGTGAGAAGGTTCTAAGCCTGTTCCCCAGGACAAAGGCTTCACCTCTTCGTGGAGATTACTGTTCACCCGTCTTCACCAGGTATAGCTGCACTAGGTAGAGTTGTTCTCACGACTCCAAGTGGGCGGTCTTCAAACCTGGTTTGGAGATGTGGTTTGTTTTAACAACATAATCCAAAAGGATTATTATTTCTCTTTTAACAAAATTTTACAAGAAATGCCAACATATGATGAAATTGAAGCAGAGTCCTTTATAATGTGGTGTTTATGAATGCAGCTTCTGGAGCCACTGGTCTCAGTTGGAATCCTAATTCCTTAAGTCACTAGTATGTGAGATTGCCCAGATTGTCCAACTAAGCCTCACTTTCCACTTCTGCAAAATGGGTATAATAATAGTACACACCTGGCAGAGCAGTTGCATGAGCTAATGAATATAACAAATGGCACCTAGTGTGCACTCAGAAGTTAGCAATTATTATGTGGGTGTCTGATGGTGGAGGAGAGGATGAACCAACTCCCAACCATGGCTCAGGCATCTCCACTGGAACCACATTTTAACATTCCAGATCTTACTGGTTACACTGTTCTGATTTTATATCTGCCTAGATTGGTGCCACCACACTCAGGAACATTCCAGAGTGCCTCTACTCTGACCAGGCACTTGGGTTTTCCTCCACAAACTGCAATATAACAAAAATTTTGCTTTGGAAAATCTCAGTTCTGCCCCAAGCTCAGGGTCATGTCCTTTATCCTTGGCTTTAAAAGCTCTATTTATGGATGGGAAGGAAATCGCATCTAAATCACTTGTGCCCTGCCTATGTCACACTCAATTTAATTGGACTCACCCCAAGAAGGATGCCTCTGCCTTTTATTAGTCAATCAAGAAAAGTGGAAGCCATTGGTATGGTCCAGTATGTGCCTTGAACTGTCTTCAAAGTCAGTAATATTGTGAATCAATTTGAATTAAATTGGATTGCTTTGATCTACAAAACATTGCAACTTTTACAGATGTTTCCCTTTTGCACACATATTTCTTTCCAGGTATATAAAGACCACAGACGATTAGGATGTCATTTGTAAATCCAAAAGGAACAAGATTATGGAATGAAATATACTTGAAATCAAAACAATATTTATAAAAACCACACCAGGATTTCTCTGTTAAAGAGAGAAAGTGATTTTTAAAATCAGGAAAAATGAATAAATACAGGCACTATTTCCTAAATTTTCAATCTACATAGTCAAAATAATAATATACAGCTTTAATTGCTGGCTGGTATTCTTTGAGAGTGGTATGCTTTGGTTAATTGAATTTTTTCCACCTTGCAAGAAATTTTTCTAGAACATAGTTTTATCTTTTTCTTCCTCTTTCTATTTCTTCTCCTTTCCTTCTTAAAAATGAGTATAATGGATATAATTATATCTTTCAGCTCTTCCAGACAAATCATTCTGAACATGAAATTTTACTGTTTAGCCTTGAGATACGTAAATTGATTAATTCTCTGGACAATTGATTAGTGAATAAATCTGTGGTTATTTGAGAAATCCCGTCATTCCCTATGACATAGTCTTAATTTATTTTCTTTATAGCATGCAATACTATCTAAAAATAAATAATTTATTTATCTGTGTATGTGTTTTCTATCTGCCTGGTCCTCTCATATGTAAGCTCCATGGGGCAGGGACTCTGTCTGTCTAGCTCTTGACTGAATCTCTAGCACCTAGAGATGCCTGGCACAAGACAGCCACTTCATAAAAGTTTGTTGGAAAATGAATAACTTGGTTTCTTATTCTTCACACCTATCACCAAAAAGTCAAGTGTAAACATTTCTCCTGGGTTCTAGTTCAATGATGCCTTCCAAAATACCATCACAAGAAGTGCCTGCTTTTTACCACATATTGTCCAGAAAACCACACCATAAAGTTGATCGCTACAAAGCAAACTCTACTTTCTCAGAAGGAGGGTGATCTTTAATCAGAGAACATCTTAAAAAAACCCATAATTGTGCCCCAAATTAGAGCCAAAGGACAAAACAACCTCTAAACCGCTATAAATAGTCACAACATGAAAATTATCTCCAAGATCACTGGTCTTCAAATTGCACTCCCCAGACTCCTGCAGGTCCAGCCAAGGTACGTCGGGGCCTTCCTTGAAGAGCAGGAGGAGAGACCCACGAATGGGCCTCCAGTCCTCCAACTCTGCCTCCTCCTTCAACCTTTTGTTTCACTTAAAGAAAGGATTCCAGGGATAAGGCTTGAAAACTAGAGTTCTAGATCTAGATTACCATCATCCCTCACTGTGCCTCACAGTGCCCCAATTAATTTCTATTTGCTTAGCCATTCAAAACTGTTTCCTGAGTACCTCCTGTCCATGGCCCTGGAGGTGCAGCAGTAAGTCAAGTAGACAAAGTCTCTGACTTCTTTGAGCTAGCATTCTCATGGATGAGATCACCAAAACCAAACCAACAAAGACGTATATCAGATAATGATAAGTGGTATGGAGAAAAGAAAGCAGGGTCAGGGTGGCGGGGTGGTGGGGGATGGCCTCACTGATTAGGCACCATTGGAGTAGAGGAATGAAGGAAGTGGGAGAGGAGCTGGATCCATTTCTGAGGGAGAGTGTCTTACCCTGAGGGAAGACCAAGGGCAAAGGTTCTGAGGCAGAAGTGTGCTTAGTGCTTTCAGGAAATGGGAAGGAGGCCAGTGAGGCCATGCGGGAGGACTGGTAGGAGACGAGTCAGTGAGATTGGGTTGGGCCGCTCATGACTCTGTGGCACTTTGACTTCTACTCTGAGTGAGACAAGAAGGCACTGGAGCATCTGGAGCACTGGAGGACAAGAACCCTCTGACAGCTCTGTTGAGAATAGACTCCGGAAGGTCAAGAATGGAAGCCAGGAGACCAGTTAGGAGGCTTCTGCAAAAATCCAAATGAGGGATGATGATGGCTTGGTCAAGGTGGTAGCAATAAATCTATGGAAGGAAGTGGTCAGATTTAGTATATATTTTGGAGGTAGAATCAAAATGATTTGCTAATGGATTGAAAGTGGGATGTGAAAGAAGGAGAGGAGTCAAGGATGACCCCAAGGTTTTAGCCTGAGCAACTGGAAGGATGGAATTGCCATTTTATTGAACTTTCATATAGAACATTCTTGAAAAATGTCCTGGTGTCTTCCTGGAGAATTTCAGTTCAGGTGTTGAGGAGAGGGTCAGTTAGCCCCAGCAGAATCACAGCAGGCCTTTGGGGCCAGGAGGCCTAAGAATTCACGTGGTGAGGTGGGAGAGGCTTGTGGGAAAGTGGTCTTTCTGATAGGGCGCTCCCCCCAGAAAAGTGGAGGAGACCAGCTGGGTCTCTACCCAACTCCACCTTCCCACCCTGGTGGACCCCTGGAGGCTCAAGTGGGCAGAACCTGACTCTCTGAGCCGGGCTTGGGATGGCTTGGAGCAGAGGACTCTCCTATATACCTAGTCCTCTGGTCGTCCCCCTTTCTGCTCTTCCTGCGGTTGTCCTGAACTTTTCCCGCTGAAACTGTTCACATAAAAATGAACACATGTCTCTGCTCCCTGCAGGGCAGAGATGTGTCTTAGCCATGTTT
This sequence comes from Tapirus indicus, assembly GCA_031878705.1. NCBI lineage: Eukaryota > Metazoa > Chordata > Mammalia > Perissodactyla > Tapiridae > Tapirus > Tapirus indicus. The sequence continues at coordinate 36,498,658 of CM062935.1, forward strand.
GTCTCCCCAGCACTGGGAACCTTGACTTCATCCAGCATCCACACATCTGAAGATTGGGGAAATCAGATGAAAATGGGTATGGATTCAGAAAGTCTCACCCTGATGATTTGGTACCCCAGAAGGTCTCTGCACATGTCTAAGCTGTTCCCTTTCTCTGGGCCAGCTTGATACATGGAAGACACCAGCATGCATAATTCAGTAGGCTGGCAAGGCCTTGTCCCCATCTCCTTGGTCCATATTTAATTCAAACAAATAAACACTTAGGATCTTTTTAATTCTCCTTTAGTAATCCATTCTTCTGTTTCAAGCACTGCCATGTGTTTGGGATTCTCTGTCCCCACAGTGAAAATGAGCTTCCAGGGCCAGCTTTCCAGCAGGCAGGATGGACTGAGCCAGAGCTGAACCTGGTGAAGAAGGAAGGGGTGCAGGAAGGTGAAGAAAGCAATATTAAAGACAGATGTGTTCTCCTCTCAGTTTTACCCTTTTTAAAATCATCTTCACAACAAAAACCAAATGATTTCCTCATGTTTCTGGTTAGGTTCTCCCATAGACTCATCTTACATGTGTGGGGCTTGATGTTGGAAAGACTGTTGCTGGGTTCACCTTTTCAACACGTGCTGACAATTGCCCCCTGCTTGGCTGAAATAGAATTCCCATCTCCCTGCATCATTCTCCATACTCACCTCTAAAAGAGAGTAAAAAACAAGTTATTCACTCACCCCTTCCAGACTAGTTGCCATGGCACTGACTGATCAAGGGGAGGCGGATGTTGGCCAGAGGATCCTTGGGGGCCAAAGGTCTCAGCAACTGTGCTCAGAAGGGAGGCGAGTGTCACACTGTTAAGGTGAGCCTGACAGAAAAGGAGCAAATGAAAGGAGCTGATGGGGGTGAGGAAGCCTCTAACGTAATGAGGAGATGACTGCGGGAACTGACAAGGGTAGATCTGGCAGGGAAGAGGCAAGGAGGTAAAAGAATAGGAACCTGTCCCCTCCTCCTGATAAAGGAGATGAGCTGAATGTCAGCAGTTCCAGAGAAAACAAGTCTCCCAACTTCATGGCTCAGTTTGTTTGAGTGTTACCTTCCTTTTACATGCAGGTCAAACCAGGACACTGCTGTCAACAAAATCTTACGAGTTATTATTATCGTATGTTTAGACCTGAAAAGATGCTGTACATTTGTGACCAGAAATGAGAGCCTGGCAACTAAGAACTGGTTTTAAGTATGTTGGGAAGTGTCTGGTCTCCTCAGTTCTAAGTCCCAGAGGGAGGTAGGGAAGGTGGGGGACATCTGAGCAAGGACTCAGGAAATCAATAGCAAAATGAGAGGTGGGGAGATATGGGTGCTTTCAAGAGAGACAAGCTGAACTCGAGCAGCTCTGTTTCCTAAACTTCTAAGTCACTTGAGGACAATCAGGGAAAATATGCTTGGCGACTGTGTGTTCATTTATGTCTGGATCCGTAAGACATTCACATGCATGAATTTTCATGATATCTGGCACTTTTTCCATGAGCATCAATCCTTGTCTATTGAGCCATTTTGAACAGATATCTTTCTAAGGCATAGGGTATACATTTCTTGCAGGACCACTGGACAACAGACATAAAGCCAGAGGCTGGGACCAGGTCCTTTAAGGCAAAGCTTAGAGGATAGTATAGGAACACTGATAAGCCCCCAGCCCAGATGGGGAATAAGGACTGGTCCTAAAAGCCAGAGCAGGCAAAAGATCACTCCTCTAGGGAGTCAAGTCACATCTGCAGATTGGAGGGGTTCTAGATACCATGTTAGTCATGAAAGAACCCTCTACTTGCTGCCTGCGCTGAGGATTCTGAGGGAGCTCTGCGGATGAGGCCCTCTTCCAGACATTGGCCCCAAATGACCACCTGGAGCCCTTGGCCCTGGTGAATGAGGATGGGCCTCATGGAGCAGGCAGAACTCTTTTTCCCAGAATGGGCAGGTCCAACTGGCCTCGGTTAAAACCAGACTAATGGCCTCCTTGGCCCCTGATCTTAGCCCTCTGGATCATATTACTCTTATGGTGAAAAGGGTCAGGAATGATTAATCCAAAAAAAATATCTATCTACAGAAAGAGCACTTCTCCTTAAGGCTCAGAGCATAGCTGGCCTGAGCAACCCACCACCATCTTGGAGCTGGAGGCCAATGGCAGCCCCAGACCCATCTACTCTGCCAGCCTCCTGGGAACTTCAAGGGGGAGAAAGAATGAAGAGAGAAGATGACACAAAATCAAGCTACAAAGATGCCTCTAACCTCTGCTCTTCACCCTGTAAGTTTCACCTTGATCACTGAGACCTAAGAAAGTCATTGACCTGACCCATATCATCCTTCTCCGGCTCAGAGAGAATGGAGAGAGAGCTCCATCCAAAGTGCCACAGCTGGAGAGGGGTCTGAGCAGCAGGACTCTAAATCCCAGACAGTCAGACGTGCATCCCTTACCACCCCGAACCCTTCTCACCCACTGAGTGCCAGGCATTTGCTAACTGTGTATAAAGATTCTAATACAGAATCTCCACTGCAACCTTTGCAGAATACCTATCATTAGCCTCATTTTGTAAATGGAGAAACTAAGACAAAAAGATGAAGGAATTTGCCCGAGGTCAGATGGTGTGGGACGTTAGCTCCGAAGCCCTGCTCTTCCTTCTCCACCGCATTTCCACCTGGGTGGAAAGTGTGCAAGCAGAGATGAGCAGGAACTTCTATGAAGCATTTCCTGCCTGAGCCAAAAATAACTCCAACCTTCCTTCGTCATCCAAGAACATCATTACGAACACCCCCCCCCATTGAAATGCATTATACTTCAGTCACATTCCTTCAAGTATGTGATCCTGTTTGCCCCTACACCAGATGTCCCCAGCCAGCTGTGTGTTTACCGGTAGCTCTCCTTCGGGCACTGCTGGCTGCCATCTGTGTTTCTCAGCAGCTTCCAGTCTTTTCAGTCTCTTCATGCACAGCTGCTGTGAGCAGGCCTGAGGATGACTCTGCCTTTCCTAGGAGTTCATGAGAGCTTTAGCTGCTCAAAGACCTTGTCTCTGATTTCAGGATTCATAGCTCTACTCTGAATGCCTAGAGTCACCAAATACCTGATTTCAGTATCACAGAGGTACTTCCTCTTAGCACCTTACTAATCAAATTGGGCTCACATATTCAACTGTGTATTACTTAAACTTTTAATTTTAGATTCACAGAAAAGTTGCAAGGCTGGTGCAGAGAGCTCCCCTATACTCTTCACCCAGCTTCTCCTCATGTTAACATCTTACATAACCATGGGAAGTGTCAAAACCAAGATCAACATCGGTTGTATGTGTACTTTTAAAACGCTACAGGATGTGAACACTACGTTATGTAACAGATATCCTGATTTTCTAGATGATCTCACCTGTACACAATAGTCTAGGAAGCCAGTTTCCTCTTGATATCTCAGGTTGTGAAGCTCTGTGAAAAGTGTTCTATTTCTCTCTGCCCCACTGGAAAGTTTACAGCTGTTGCAAGTCCAAGCCTTTGATCTTTCTATTTCTTATTTTAGAGCTGAATTAAGAGAAGGAATGAAATGTACTTACAACAAAATAGCACTAAGTACATCATTTCATCAGCACTGGTTTGATTTGTATATCAGGTCCTCAGGTGTGTGCCCATGGGTACATACTAATCACTTAACTAATTATGAAGAATAAATGGATCAGTTGCTGCTTCATTCATTTCATTGGACCCAGTGGATAAAATCCATCCTGAAATTTCTCTCTTCCACAGATTTCAGAAAACTCAAATACAGCCATGGCAGAGTGTGATGATTTTTAAGGAAAACTGTTAGAGTGAGACCACTATCTCTCAGTTCTCTATTTGGCACCCGTGTAACAACTATATAATGTAAACAAAGAAAACAAGAAGGCTAAAGAGAGAATAGGAAGAGTGAGGGAAAGAGAGAAAGAGAGGTATTTTAAAGCAGAAAAGAAATCAGGAATGAAGTCATACAGGAATGAACTTGTAAGAAATCCAGGTGGCAGAAAATGAGGAAAGAGGAAAACCAGGAGACTTTGTGATCCTTGGTCAGGTCCCCCAGAAACAAATGCTGAGATGGAGATTTGGGAATAACACAGGAACAGCGCCTTTAAGGAAGTTAGGGAAATAGGATTGGGCAGAGGGAGAAATTCAAATGTGATGCTGTTGCAACAGAAGCCTCAGTCCATCCAGTCCAACTGAGAGCTCTGAAGCTGGGATGGTCCTTTAGAGTTGTCTCAAACTGAGGCAGGGGGGCCAGCCTTTGTACCATCACGTTAACAAGTCCTTAGATATGGGCTATCCCTGGGAAGGGGCATAAGTTTGGGCAAGGGAGTTTGCCCATCTGAGGGCAATTTCCAGGGAAGGACTGAGCCCTGAGATGTCAACCATCAACACTCCTGACAACTGGCAGAAGGAGTTTCTTGGCCCTGCCAGGGGAATCTGGGTGCACACCAGAGCATCTATTACATATGGTATCCTCAAATCAAGAGAAGAGAATGTTTCAAGAAAGGAGTGGTCAACTGTATGGAATATTCCTGAAAGGTTGACTTAGATGAGGATAGAGACATGCCAAGAGAGAGGCCTTGGTGACCTCAACCAGAGCAATTTTAGTGGAACTGAAAAGATGCAAATCCAATTGAAGGGACTGAGAAGAAAATGGGAGATGAGGAAATGGAGACAGCAATACAGATAATTCTTTTTAGAATTTTATCAGGCAATAGGAGTGGAGAGATTGGGTGTTAAATGGAGAAAGACATGGAGCTAAGGGAAGTTTGTTGTTTTGAGTTGAAAGATACTAGAACGTGTTTGTTTGCTAACAAACAAAATGTCATGCATAATGGAAGAAACTGAGATGCAAGAGAGGGAGGAGATAGTTGCAGGAGTCAGTCCTTGAGAAGAGAAGGAGTAGGATGCAGGCCACAACTGGAGGGGTGGCCTTGGATAAGGACAGGGATACATCAACCATAATAGTAACAGGGTAGGCCTCCAGTGGGTACTAGATGACTTTACCTCTCTGCCTATATTTCTCAGAAGAGAGGAGAGGTGTACCAGGCCTAATGGGGCCATAAGACTCCCTCTCTCTGGAATTTGGACTAGGGATTAAGAGACAGAGGCTCATCTAAGAATGTCTCTTGAATGGTGATTTGAACCTAGGAGCTAAGGCGTGGCCACTTTCTATCTAACATTTGTTCAAGTAAGTGGAGAGAGCATGAAGCAGGTGCCTGTAGAGATGAGAAATGAGACAGGTTCCTGGTGACTTTGCAAATCCAGGGTCCAGGACAGAGCCCTATCTACGATATGGAGCACTGCCTGATGGGTCACGCAATTAGCCTCAGTCCAGATACCCCAGAAGGCATCCTTAATCTCAGCCGGCCTTCAGCAGAGAGCTACTCTGCCATGTCACTCAAGCCCTTTTCTAGAACTGTGCCCTGGATCTTGTACAAAAATGATCCTTCCAGTGCCATTCCACTAGTGGAGAAAGTGGATGCAAGAAAATGTGAAGACATAAGAAACAATTCAGATAAATGTGATCTATTCTTTCAATGAATAGTATCTAGCCATTCAAACTGATTATTAGGAAGACTAGATAGAAACATAAAGCAAAATAGGGCACTGATTTTAATGCACATCATTATGGCATTGTAAAAAAATGCATTTGGGAAAGATGGGGGAAAATACACCCAAATGGTAATAGTAGGAATGTGTTAGGTTAATGGGATCATGTGTGTTTTCCCCTAATTTTCTCTATTTTATTTCTAAAATGTGGCTATTTTATGTAGACTATTTAAAAAACCTCTTCTTCCTAAAGCTTACACCTGAGCAGTTTGGATGGTTTCTGGGAGGCCCTCAAGTCATAACAGTTCATACGCCTGAAAGAAAGGAAGGATTCAGCTCAAGAATTGGGACCAGAGAAGGTCGTCGGAGGAAGTGGTTGTTCGCATCAAAGGGGACGCCTACCTGCTGGCTGGGGACCTGAATTACAGTCCTTCAATAAAACCCAAGAGGAGAACTGGGTGACCACTTAGGCACAATCAGATCTTGCAGCCTGTTCCCATTGCAGAAATACTGCCATGAAATAGCTATGAAATGGACGAAAAGGCTGGGCCGTGCCCTCCCAATGAGCACAGGTGGCAGGCTCCTGGCCAGGCACTGCCCTCCCTCGCCCCCTCCTGCTCCATTCTCTGGAGCACCTCGCCCTTCCTCAACACCTCTCCTCCTAAAAGCTCCAAAGGTTTTATTAGGGACCACACCGCGCACTGACCCTGAACTTCATCTTTGCTAAGTGCCTCCAAATTATCTTAATGAGGATTCCCCTCCACCCCACCTCCCCCAACAGAGGTCAGCTCAGGGCTATCCTGTGACTCTTCTTTCCAGGTGAGGCACAACAGGTCACTAAGTGCCTTGCTCTGAGACCCCCTGGGAGAAGACCTGGAACAAGAACTTTGTGTTCCTGGGCTTGGAAAGTTTCTTAGCTCACTGAGCCCAGCCAATGCCTCAGGCTGGTGAGAAATGAGAAGAGGGAGAGGTGAAGGGGGAATGAGGACTTGTGTGTGCTCCCAGCTCTGCCCTGAGTGAGCAGCCGTGCTCTATGCACCCGCTCATTCTCTGAGCTTCCTATTGTTACAAATCCGTCAAGCCATATGTATTCCTCCAGCTTAATCTTTCAGCCTGTACCAACAAAGGCCAAGAATAGTGGTCTGCTAGGGGTTTACGTTCATCAGAGTAATGAGACACCCACCCCCGAGGCTGAAATACTGATTAGCTATTGGCCTTGTGTTTGTGGATAGTAATTAGCTAAGGCAGATAGAAGCATGTTAGCAATAAGTTCTCCCCAGAGAGCAAAGGAATGTGAGAAGAATGTGAGGGGAGACAACCACCCATAGGGGACCAGAGCTAGTTATCAAAGAAACAGAAATTATTTACTTTATAGTAAATATTAATATTTAGTGAGTGGCTACTACGTGCAGGCCCTGTGCTTGCTGGTAAGCAAAGCTAAAAGAGTCGAATGGTCCACGTGTCAGCTACCCACTGTCAGGGACTACTGGGGATGCTGGCCAGGTAGGTTGATGCCCTGGTGTAGTCCCATGGGAGGGTTTGGACTAGTCTGGGTACAGGCAGAAGGCAGGTGCAGAAGTCATATCCGTGGAGGGGTTCCCAGAGTCACACACACTAGTGGGTATATGGCAGAGAAGCCAAAGGAGTTAGGTGGGCCTCATCACCTCCTGCTCACCATTCAGGTCTCTACTTCAACACAATTTCCTCCCAGAAGCCACCCCTGACTCCCAGGACTCTACATTCCCCCATTATTTACTCAGATTGTAATTGTAGCATTCATGAGTGTGATTGTTTGAGTAATGGTCAGTTTCCATGAAAATAAGGATGGAGTCTCTTTATGGTCACCATTGTGCCCTCAGCCTGGCACTAGTAGGTTCTTTATAAATATTCAGTGAGCACTCACCACATGGTAAGGACATAAGTGCTTAGGGAATTATTTCTCGACTGTCTTCTTCATTGCTAAACTCGACGTCCCAAGCACACAGGAGTCTCCTTCATCCACCACATATACCCCTGGCATTAGCACAATGCCTGCACACAGTGGCACCCAATATTAGTGGCAGGAATAAATAATAAATGAATGAACAAACATGAATAAAGGTCCACAGATTTAGAAATGGGTAGAAAAAGGAAGACAACACTGAGAGCATAGCAGTCAAATATGCCCAAGAATGGAGCCAGGTGAGCAGAAAGTGAGAAAGTCCAGGATTTCTGACTGCGTGGACATGGGCCGATTCTCCCTTCCAGGTGTTGACTGAGTGGTGTGTGTGGTTAAGGGAACAGGGAAGGCAGGCCACCACATTTGAGATAATTAACCAAATCCCAGGGCCTCTTTACCCTAGAGGAAAAGCTAAGCCTCTCATTCCCCACTCTGCAAAGCATAAAGCCAGCATCCTTTTCTTTTGTGAGATGAAGTCTTGAGCTCCTGAGAGGTCTGGGGAACAGTGAGAAATGGTTCAGCACCTGCAAGATCAGATTCCACATATTAGAGTGGACCTAGAGTCTTAGCGGGAGCTTTAGTGCAACTTGCTGAATCCTTGAATCACCAAGGCGTGACTAGGTTATGTTGTCAGCTTCACATCTGGTGGGTAGAGACCTGAGCATGCGTCATTCTAGCTTCTGCTAGAACTTCCAATTCTTCTGTGCAGAAAGGCTCAGGCATGGTTTCAGAAAGGTGAGTGAGCCTGCAATCCACAACAGGGTGACTATGGAAAGATGTGCACCATCTGAAAAGCTGCTCAAGGTATCTCTCATCTTCCTCTTTGCAGTGTCTCTCCCTGGATCACTAGACATACTTGCCAAGTTGGCTGCTAAGGCAAAGACTCTCCTGGAAGTTAACAAACTGCAGAGATAGTGTGAAGATTCAGGAAGTATAAACCAAGTTCCAGATGGGAATGCTGGAACAGTCTTCTCTTTCTGAGCCACCTCCTCCTCCCTCTACTACCATCTTAAAACTTGTTTTTATGGGCTGTTTTTTATGAAATTCCTTATCCCAACTTCTGCTTCCTATCTTCCTGGTCACCAAAAAGGGAAGAGAGAGCACTGACTTTTTAAAGCAGCTGCCTAGTCCCCACCCCAACACACACACACACACACACACACACACACACACACACACACCTTGAAAATATTTGATCCATTTTTAGCAGATAAAAAGGGAAAGGAGAACGCAGGCTTTTGCGATGATCTACCTTGTTGCCTGATCAATCCATTTGGGTTGCCTGATCAATCCATTTGGGATGGGGACTGATAGATTTTTAAACAGTGCCTCATATTTTAAGCTGGCTGCACAGCAATTGACTCAATCTTGCTGAAAAAATAAGCCTTTTGTCACTAATACTTTGTAGGGCTCCTTGGAGGGTACAGGTGGCATGTCCTGTACACAGCTTGTCCAGGGTAGTTTTTAATTTATTTGTGCCAATTTTACCAGTCTTTGAGGGGACAAACCAAAAATTTTCCTTCTGTGTATTTTGTATGTGGGATTATTCTATTTAGTATTTCAGTCCAATTCACCCAAGAAAATGGTCTAGATACATTTAATTAATTTATTTTTTAGTTCAAGTGTCACAAATGTTGGATGTCTGTAAGTTGCTCTGAGTTGATTTAAACCATTGTCTAATTTGGGCTTAGTCATAACAACAACACTGAAAACTACATAATACACAAATTCTTTAGTGTTTTATGGAAGTGAGTAGTTTATACATTCATTCAAATAAAATGTTCATGGTCATGCTTTTACTTAAATAGAAGGATATATCAAATGCCATTTCTAAGTGAGAGTGGTCCCCAAACTTGTAACTTGTTAAAATGATCTCATGCTGCCAATAAATGGAACCCAGGATATGTATTTACGCGCAGGAGGCAGTGCACAGTGGCGGCGTGACCCAGACCGAGAGCCAACAGGCGCATGTTACGATCCTGAACTGCCACTCACCTGCCACCTGTGTGAGCATGCAGCAGACAATTTGCCTTTCTGGGCCACTTTTGCCTTCCGTGCCACACAGGGTGCCTGGACTTGATGGCTTCTAAGGCCCTCTTTAGTTCTGAAATGTCATGATACTTAGAAAAAGGAAGAAATTTAGAATCATCTAGTCCAGGGGCCAAACCTGGCCCACTGCCTGATTTTGTACATCCTGCAAGCCAGAAATAGTTTTTACATTTTTACACGGTTGGTAAAAAAATAATATTTCATGAAAGGTGAAAATTACATGAAACTTAAATTTCAGCGTCCATAAATAAAGTTTTACTGGAACACAGCTGTGCTCACTTTTTATGTGTTGTCCATGGCTGCTTTCACACTACAATCGCAGAGATGAGTGGTTGCCATGACACCGTATGGCCCACAAGACTAAAATACTATCTGGTGCTTTACAGAGAAAGATTGCTAACCCTGATCTAGTCCAACTGCTTGACAGATGAGGAAATTAAAGCTCAGCGTGAACTGACTTGGCCAAGTCCCGATTCAAAAAGACAAAACACAGTGATAGAAAGAAAGATGCAAATAGCCATTTTGAAGCATCGAAAGGGACAAAAACAACAATAAACAAAAGATTAGGGATGCAAAAGTCATTTCTTCCTCAAATGGCAAAGGATAATGTGTTATACAAGAGACAAGGACAAAGAAGTTATGAATCCTTGGAGCACTGTGCATTCATTTCTACGGAAGAACTGATATTTTCTTAATCTGGAATCAAATTGCAAGGGGTTGATGAGGAGATTTGGGAAGTGGGCAGATTACATCAGAAATGGCTTGAGATTCTTCACGCTGATAAGACTCTAGGAAACTTACACCCAGATTCACTGCAGGAAATGGAGGTGGACATTAGAAACGCTTTAGTGGGCCTTTTCAAAGGAGTAGGAGGTCTGGCAGGGGGAGGCGCTGCTGTGACTGGGGAAAGAAGCCTGGAACAGGTTGGGACGTTCAGTCAAATGGAGGTCTAGTGTCGGAAAATCCCAAACCCCTCTATGACACAGAGGCTTAACTTAGAATAGCCAGTGTTGTTCTGAGAGATTGGCCCTTACTAGTGACACGGCTCACGTCCCAGCAGGATGGTATATAGGAGCAAAACAAGTGTGGAGTTGGCCACATATCGATTTTAGGAAGGATTAGACAAAGTTCTGTGGGGGGGGGGCTGGGGGGTAAAGCTCATCATCCTTCAGTTCACACGGAGGACTGCCCTTGCCTGGGAAATCGCAATTGAAGCCCAAGAAGAAACACGGGAGAGATCTATACTGTCGTGCCTCAAGATCTGTACTGTTGGCCATCAACCAGGTGCCAAACATTACTCCTGGGGGAAGGTCCCTAAGCAGTTAAAATACAAAATTGAACTTGCTGCATGGCTAGGATTTACCCTAGAAATTCAGATTATTGGCAAGACACAGTATGTGCACTGCTAGGTCAGTGAGAGTCAGAAGGGTACTCTCTAAGTTTAACTCAGTGGTTAGTGGCGTGAGCTTTCCAGTAAGGCTGCCTGGGGTTGCATCTGAAATCTACTACTTGAGTTCCCAGGTAACCTTGGGCAAGTTACTGAACCTCTCAAGCCTCGCTGTCTTCTTCTGTAATCATAACAATCATTTTAAAAAGGATGATAATAATTGTACCTACATGTGGGCTGCTGTGAGTATCTAAATGAGATTATTGATGGAAAGTGCTTGAGAGAACTGAGCATTAGTCAATGCTCGTTAAATAACCTGCTTGCGGTTGGCTGCATTGTATAGCATGTGAACTAAGCATATTAATGTGGATTTGGGTGCAAATAGTTCTGGGTTGGAGTTCCAAGCTTCACCACTGAGTGGTCTTGTAACCATGAGCAAATTACTTCAACTCTTTGAGCTTTAGTTTTCTTACCTGTAAAATAGTGATAATAATAGTCCTTACCTCAAGGGACTGTTGTGAGCATTTAGTGAGAAGATATATTTAAAGTGCTTGGGGGACTTTCCAGCACTTAGCTGCTATCATCATCATCATTAGTAGTATTCATTGGTTCCCTAATATCCAAAAATATTCTGAAGACAGGCTGAAACACAGTAAGCCTGATATAAGATGCATCCTTGGCATGCAGAAGATAAAGAATTTTCATACAAATGATTTGATCAAATAGTGGTAAAACAGGTTTGGGTTGTCACGAAATTCCTCCAGTAAGCTAGAGAAACAAGTAAGGCTCAGGCTCAAGGAGGACTGGGAGGCTGATCCCAGTGGGCGTTCCCCACCAGCCGGGGATCTCCTCCTGCCCCAAAGGCCGCCATGTTGAGCCTAGAAGGCAGCTTGTGTTCTGGCTCTCTTGAGTCTCACCTTCAGAATCACTGTGATTCTTGCTTCTTGTTTTCCCACCTCCTTTCTGCCAAATTCTGTTATTCTTGTTTCTTGTCAGGCTTCTCAACATTTGGAACATGCTGCTACAATACCACCTTGTGTTCCAGATAAAATTTAAACATCTCATCCCCTTTATCAGCAAGAAGATAGAAACGATGGCCTCTGGAGAGGAACGGGCTCTTTAATATCTGGCCCAATCTCTCTTCTTAGCTGGCGGAGCTGGACTCCATTTCCTACCATTAACAGATTTGTTTGCTTATCTGATATTCCCCAGATTAAATAACCAGCTTCCAAAGTGATGGGGCTTGACAAACCTGCTTTTCCTATTACTCGCTACCCACACCCTTTCACTTCTGCTAACTCCTTCACAATGAACAGAAGGGAGCCTATCTGCTGGGATCAGGAATTACAAGAACCTGTGTTATAGATATCAGTGGTGTATCGTTCAGCATACATTGTGCTAAGGCCGAGGTGTTGCTTCCGCTCAGTTTCTTAAGAACTGAAGATCTCTTCTCCCAAACAAACCTGATTGGAAGGTTTGGCTTTCCTATTTGCCCATATGGATGGGGCACTGGGGAATAAGTAACACATGTAACTCAAGCCCTGTGTTCATAGGGGACCTATGGGGTCCATGGGATCACTTCCTCCAACTTTTTCAGTTACTGATGAGGAAGTCAAGAAGTATGGTGACAGCTGGATTCTAGCCAAGCCAAGACAGGAGCCCAGGTCTCCTGACTCTCAGGCCACCACTCTATCTTCCTTATAGCTCTTGTTGCCTTCCATGCTCATGGCTGGAGTGAATTCTCTTTGGTGCCTTCAGAAGATTGCTCTGTATAGCCAGGACTCCTTTGGGGTGAGCCCAACCTGTCTTCTTACCCTTGGGTCCTGGCTAATGTTTGTTCTTCTCTATACATGCCATCCTCTGCAGACCTAAAGATTGTCCCTAGTGGCTTGTGGTCAGGACAGATGCTTATTTGGAGTGAGGAATTGGGCTGCCTGAATCGGACTGGAAGAAGGTTTTGTGGTATGGAGAGTGAAGTCTCTGCATGTTCTCTCAGCTTGGGTAGGGCCCAGAACCCAAGTCCCAGTAGGAAGCTGACTCTGAGCTAAATCAGAAACCAAGCAAGACTTAGGGCTTGTGGCCCACCTACTGCCCCCCTCTCCAGCAGCCAGAGCCCTGCAAGGCCAGTCTAAGGTGTGGCCAGATGACTTTACCCATGGTTGTGGTAGGCTGAGTCAAGGGGTGAACGTCAGGATTGTGTCCCAGGAAACACTGATATTGGTCTGCAATGGTGTGTACAATGTAAGTGGTTAAAACAAGAGCCCTGAGGGTAATGTTGGGAATCAAGATACAAAATGGTGTCAGAAAACCAGACTAGAGCTCCTGGAGAATGTTTGTGTGAGCAGGACTGTCCCGTCTCAGCAGAGACAACATGGGCATCTGACTTCACCTTCCCTATGGTTCTTTGAGGGAGATGTTATTCTCCCCATTGTAAAAGCCAGGAAACTGAGATTTGAAGAAATTATTTGCCAAAGTCACAAAGTTAGTAAGCACCAGAGTCAAGACTGGAACCCAGGTCTTCTGACTCCGAAGCTTGTGTTCTGTCCAGGTCACCATGGTGTCCAGGTCACCATGATGCCTTTTAGAAAAGTCCATCTACATTCACCAGAGAGCTCTGATTGCCATGTGTGTGTGGCATTCTGTAATCATCCAGTCAAACGTGCAATCCTGGGACTGGATAGGTGTCACTGATCATCCAGCCTAACTCTAAATACAGTAATTTCCTTTGCCACTGTGGTTCTCAAATCATGCCTTGAAGAGGGGTCTCAGGGACTCAGAGAAGGAGGATGGGCCCAGGTCACCTGCTGTCTGCACCCATTCTCCAATCCTCCCCCAACCATTCCTTCAACTAGAGCTGCTCCATTTCTATGGGTTGGAATCGTTTGTTTGAAAAGGGTTTCAACAACCTCTATTCTTCCAGGGTCTCCAGCTCTTGATTCAACACCTTGTGTGAGAGGGAACTCACAAACTCGGTCGACTCCAGGGGCCTCTAGAGTTAAGCAGATGAAGATGTCGGGGTGGTGCCCATGAAATTGTCTTCTTGGTTGAAAAGCCCTGCAACGCCAACAAAAGCATGATGTCTAAGCTTAGTACACCCACAGAAGTTAACAGCTGCCTTAGAATTTCCTCACATTCATTCATTCACTTGAGAATAATTAAATTAGAGCCATTGTACATCTGGTCCAGAAATCCAGAAATCAGCCCACAGAGGCTGCAGTAGATACTGTTGTGGGACAAATCTCTGATGTTACCCCTAAAAGACAAATGAAGACAATCTCTCTGATGTTACCCCTTAAAGACAAATGAAGGGCACCCATGAATGACAGCTGGTGATTTGTCAGGCAGGAACTTATCTAAGCTTTTTAATAGTGATGCTATTTATGTTTTTTTGCTGTCATTTCCTCTTGACATAACAAGTTCAGTGAGTCGCCACCATCTATTCACTTCCTTTTCCCTGTCCTATATTTACCTCTTGCACTTTTCAGGGGTAACCCTAGGCATTGTGTGTTGGTAAACAAGCTCAACCTGATGTGCCTGAAGCACCAGTTGAGCAAATAATTCTTGAACTGACAGTCTTGGCAAATGACGTCATTGCCAAAGCATATTGGTCTGGTCTTCTGTCCCTTAAACCCTTCTCCTCAGTAGTGTTCTGAAATCCCAGATGCAGAGCAGCTTCTCCATTCCTTAGACAGCTGAGCAGCAGGAGTATTTCTGAGCAGCTGGAATAGGGGATGTTCGTTATTTCCTCTCTTTTACCTGGGTTCCTTCACATATCTTTGCCTTTATCACCCTAGGCAGCCCTATGGACATTTAGAGAAATGCATACAACAGTATCTTTTGATATTCTGAGGCCAGAAAATCTCATTTGGGTCATCTCTGCACAAATTATAGTTCCAGAACTTCTTTGATGCCTTCTAATATTATCTACTACAGATATGCCTCAGTTAACAGGCATTGTGAGGGAATAAAGTCATAGTTCTGGATAAAGGAGCTCAGATAACTAGGAGTATAACTTTTTAAGCTCCAACGAGTTTTAAAATTTGTAACCACTTGCAACCCAAGTTTCTCCATGTAGATCACACAGGCCTGAGGTTAAAAATTTGGCATCACAGACTATAACAAATTATATTTTTCTGTGCTGGCCCTCTGCTAGAAGGGGTGGAGGTGGCCATGAAGATGAGCTGCTTAGATCTCCTGCTGTGGGACCATGATTGTCTGACAGCTCCAATTGCTGCCCCTCTGGATCACTAGTCATGTATGCACCACAGATGTGTTTCCTGTGGGCTGCTCCCAGCCAATGACTAAGCATGATGGGGTTCCTGAGCATGACGGAAGACAGACCTTCTCAACTGGGAGGTGTTGGCTCAAAAGAACAAAGACATGAAAACCAAAAAATTTTTTTGCCAAAAAGAAAAAAAGAATGAGAGAGAGAGAACTAAGGAGATATTCTCTCACCAGATATTAAAATGTATTATAAAATTACAGTAATTGACGGTAACCAGTAAATGAAATGGTTTTGGGACAAAAATATATAGAAGGGTAGGACAGAATAGAAAGTCCAGAAGCAGACCCAAATATTTATGTAATCATATAGAGCATGATAATAGTGATAGTTCATATCATTCTGAATATATTACTCAATAAATGATATTGGGAATAAAAGGATAACTCACCCTGAAAGAAATACATTCTAATTGCATTAGTGTTTTAAAAATAACTTCAGTCTTCCAGCAGTGGCAGACTAGGCATTTCAAATCAAACCTTCTGCTGAAAACAATTAGAAAATCTGAACAACATTTATAATGCGTCAGCTCAAAGGCACCTGAGAGCTGAAAAGTCAGTGAAGAATGGCATGGTCAAGACCTAAAAGAAGGAAACTCAGGGGCATAAGCCCAGCCTCTGGGGATGCTTTAATGCTAGAGGTGTTAGCTAATTCCAAAGTAGATGTCTGACAGGCTGTAGACAACAGTACTTTTGAGAGCCTTGAGGAGCTAAGGGAACAAAAATTGGAGTACAAGGATAATTGAAAAGGGAAGCCTCTAGGAAACTCCCAATACATTGGTTTGGGATCCTAAAGGGCTACACCTGGAAGGTGTGTGTGGAAAAAATGGGTCTTCACATTGAACACAGCTTCCAATCATCTCAAACCCTGGAATTAGATTAGGTTGATCCTGGATTGTTAGAATCCTAAACTATCTCCCAGAAGCAAATATAAATCCTCTCTGAGGGAAGATAACATCCTTGTAGGCCTTAAAATAGTCTATAATTTTGCATATACAAAGTCTGGAACTCACCAAAAAATAATCAAGCACACAATAAGACTAGATATTACTAAAATCCATAAAAGACATGAAATGATAGGAACAGATCTAGAGGAGATGCAGAATATGGAGTTGTCACAGATTTTAAGATCAGTGTACTTGCTATGTTTAAGGAGATAAAATACAAGACTGAGAATTTTTTAGAGAAGTAGAAACTATAAAAACACTTACCAAATGGAAATTCTAAAACTGAAAATTAAAATGATCGAAATCAAGAACTCAATGAATCAGTCTAACCACAGGTTAGACACAGCTGAAGAGAGAATTAGTAAACTGGAAGCTAATTCAGAATAATGCATAAAGAGGAAATCAAAGATGGAAAAACATAGAAAAGAGCATTAAATAGAGTATATAATAAAAAGTTTTAACATTTGTATAATTAGAGTTTTAAAAGGAGAAGTCTAAACATGGCAGAAGCAATACCTGAAGAGATAATGGCTGAGAATTTTCCAAAACTGATGAAAGACACAGATTTCAGAAGCACTCTAAATCCAAAGCAGGATAAATAAAATAAAAATTATTATAGTAAAACTTCTCAAAGGTAAAGACCCCCCCAAAAAATATTGAAAGTAACCAGGGAAAAGACAGATTACCTTCAAAGGCATAACAAACTAACAGCTTAATTCTTAACTAAAACAATGATTGGAAAACAATGGAATGGTATCTTCAAAATGCTGAAAGAAAATAGTTGTCAGCCTAGAATTCTAAATGTAGCCAAGAAGAAGTAAGAGATATGTTATGTCACCAGCAGACCAACACTAAAGGGATTCTACAGGGTGTTCTCGTCACAGAAGGAAAAGAGGCCTTCTCATAGTGAAGGTCAGAGACACAAGGAGGAACAAAGAGTACAAAAAGGGTAAATATGTGGCTAATTTAAATGACTATTGACTGCATAAAACATAACACTACTGTCTCAGGGTATAGTATATCAAGAGAACTAAGCAACAACAATGACACGTAAGTCTTGAGGGGGTAAACGTAGTTAAAATGTCCTACGATTCTTGCATGATCTTGTAAAAGAGCAATGTTAGACTTTGATAAATGAAGGAAGCATATTGTAATCCCAAAAGTAAGCACAAACAGAAGAGTAAAATTACATAAAACCGTCAAGCTAATGGAAGAGGGAAATGGAATAATAAACGACACTAAGTCCAAAAAGTCAGGAAAGGAGAAGAAACGAATAGACTAGGAAGAGAAAGAGGAAGCAAATAATAAAATGGCAGATTTAAATCTAAACGCATTGGCAATTACTTTTAATATAAGTGAACCAAATGCTCCAATTAAAAGACAAAGTTTGTCAGGCAGGATTAAAAAATAACTATAAGCTCATTTTAACTATGATCTTATGAAAAACTCATCTAAAATATAAGGATATAGAGATGTATGGAAAAAGAAAGTAGTAGTAGCTATATTATTACACAAAGCAGATTTTTAAGGCAAAAGGTATTACTAGGGATAATTCATAGTAGTAAAATCTTCATTCACTGGGAAGATTTTGCAGTTCTAAGATTGTACGTCTTTAATAACACAGATGCAAATATACAAAGAAAAAATTGACAGAACTACAAGATAAAATAGTGCTTTTCAAATTCTCTGTGGTGAAGAAATGTCTAAAAAATTTCTTATCTGTTGCATATTAGTACTTCTATAAAACTACAATAAAAATGGATTAACAGAAAAATTCATTTAAAAAACAGACCACACAGAAGTCCACTGATCACATGCATGGGAGTTTCAGCAATGTCAAATTGCTATAAAAGTAGCTAAATGCTAATTTAAATTTTCTCCTTATGTGTTACTGGACAGGTAACAGACAGTTTGCAGACTAGCTCTGGCCAGCAGACCACATATTGAGTAGCACTGAAACAGCGAAAGCCACAATCACTGTGGGAGGTATTAACACATTTCTCTAGCGATCTCATAGAAGCAGGGAAAAAAATAAACTTGAACAAAGTGATTCATAAATTTAATCTAATTGACATATATAGAACATTGCACCCAACAGCTGCAGATAGATATTCTTTTTAAGCACACTTG
Organism: Tapirus indicus; assembly: GCA_031878705.1. Taxonomy (NCBI): domain Eukaryota; kingdom Metazoa; phylum Chordata; class Mammalia; order Perissodactyla; family Tapiridae; genus Tapirus; species Tapirus indicus. The sequence continues at coordinate 36,516,959 of CM062935.1, forward strand.
GCAGAGAAAAATTGTCCATATTCCAGAGGATAGAAGTCACACCATTCCTTTGACTGGAGTGGAGTAGGCTAGAAATCAATTCTTTTAAAAAGGTTAACTAGAAATCCTCTATATCTTTGGAAATGTTAAAATACACATCTAAATAACCTATGGGTTAAAGAAGAAATCTCAATGGAAATTAGGAAATATTTTGACTGGGAGAAAAACGAGTACATTCCAAAACTTCTAGAATACAGCTAACACCATGCTTAAGAGCAATATATACTCTTAAATGCACATATTAGTAAAGAAGAAAGGTTAAATGTCAATACTCTTAGCATCTATTTCAGGAAATTGGCAAAATACAGAAATTAAACCCAAAGAAAGTATAAGCAAAGACATATTAAAAGGCAGAAAAAAAGGTTAAATGTAAAATAAAAATTTAAGAAACCACAATAGTACTAAATATAAATGAATATTTTTTTAATAGTGGGAGTGCAAATAGCCTTTCTAAGTGTGCCATCAAAACTATGAAGGGAAAAGATAGATCAATTTGACCATTTACTTTTAAAAAAAAATCTGTCAAAATCACTATGAACAATACTAAAAGACAAATGACCACGCAGGGCAAAATATTTGCAATGATATGACAAGGAGTCAATATCTTGCCTATGTAATACATAAAAGGAAAACACTACAATAGAACAAATGGCCATAGGACATGTACTGGTGCTTGACAAAAGAAGACATAAATAGTCCCTAAACATATTAAAACACCTAATATCACTAATAATCAAAGAAATAGAGAAATGCCCAATCTCATTAATACTCAGAGAATTTTCAAATATGAGCTATTATTTTTATCTATTATGCTTACAAAGATAACAAAAACAATAATAATAATTAGTGGTGATGAATGTCCAAGAGCTAAGTGTGGGGAAGAGAAATAAGTACAATATTTTTCTGGAGGGAAATTTAACAATATGTATCAAAAGATTTAAATGTATACCACCTAACTCAGGAAATCCATTTCTTGGAATTTGGCCTTGAAAAATAATCATGTACATTTTTGCAAAGATTCATATACAAGTATGTTTATTATAGCACTATTGACAATGGTAAAAAAAATTGTAAACATCCAAAATTAGAGAATTGGCTAAAATGACTTAGTACCCAGGGCAGGCCTGGTGGCGCAGCAGTTTAAAAGTTCACACTTTGGCAGCCCAGGGTTCTCGGGTTCCGATCCGGGAGCCCGCCGATGCACTGCGTGTCAGCCATGCCGTGGTGGCGTCCCACATAAGGTAAAGGAAGATGGGCACGGATGTTAGCCCAGGGCCAGTCTTCCTCAGCAAAAAAAGAAGAGGATTGGCAATGGATGTTAGTTGAGGGCTGGTCTTCCTCACACATACAAAAAAATGACTTAGTACCCACACTAAATGGAGTAGAGTAATACAATCCAACCGTTGAAAGGATAACATAGGAGAATATTTAACAAAATGAAAATTTATGCATGGCACATTGGTAAGAGAATAAAGCAGATTGCAAAAGATAATGTCACTTTTGTTATATGTAATTAGGGTAGACAACAATTTATTGTTATTGTTTTAAGAGGTAGTTTTAATTTTGTTCACTTTTACATATCTGTATTTTCTAAAATATCTAAAGCGAACGTATTACTTTTAATCAGAAAAATGGTACTTTAAAGAGATCTCGTTTGCTTTTAAAATTTCACTTTCTCTTTCCAATTTCAAATGAAATGCATAATAAGGACACACAATTCATTTCTTACTGGCCTCATTCTGTGGAGTTCATTTGTTCGTATATTGAACTTGTTTTCACACCAATACTTGACACAGGAATTAAAAGAGGGTATTGAGCTTGTTTTTAATGCATGTGGAGAAGCGGCTTCCTTATTCCAATTTTTTTTCACATATTAAGATGTATGGTTTCCTATAGGAAATTGAACATCATTTGCAAGGCACCAAATTCCTCATAAAGATAATCCGTTCACTCATGCAATAAATATTTATTAAGCACACCCCTGTGCCAGGTGCTGTGCCCAGGGCTGAGACTATGGAGTTGGACTAGACCAATCACCCTGCCCTTGTGGGGCTCACAGCCAGGGCCACTCCCATCAGATATGTTAGTATCTCGGCAGTCCACCACTCAGACGATAGCGTCACCCATTCTCAAACAGAGGCCACGCCTCCAAAATTCTGGAGCCTTTTAGTGCACGCTGAGTGCACCAGAAATAAATTCATTCACGTGAGCTTGTAAGTGACCCTTCAAAAATGAGAATGTAACTCTTTTCCTGAAAAGTAAAACATAAATTTTTCTCAAGTATTTCTGGAACTAAATTTAAAATTTTTAAGCCTTGTTTTAAAACAGCTAACCTTTATAAAATAAAATAATAATAAAGCTGCCAACAAGCTCTGACCCTAAAGGATGTGACGAGGATGAAAGCAAGACAGAAGACAACACTGCTGTAAGAGTGCATTTATGAAAGGAAACCGTGAGCACCGTGCTCCCTGGCTGAGGGACAAAGCAAATACGAATTCATTTCCAAACAATGACTCAGCACAATGACAGATACAGGTCTAGGAATGAGTGAGGAGAGTCGCACGCAAGTCATAACACAGCATGATGTTAATGAATATTTGTAAACCCAGTTTTCTCTCAATTTGTTTCCTGCTCAGCGAGCCCAAACACCAAACTGTCCCAAACCAGCTGCCTGTAGCAGCCCCAGGTTGGGGTGCGGCTAGGGCAGCAGGTCTTGGTGAAAGCATGTAGACACGCAGAAAGGGAGGTGGAGGTGGCCTGGCCTGGCCTGGGACTAACAGGTTTTGGACCAGATCAGATGAGGATTGTTTTTCTTATCTATTGCTGTGTAACAAAACACCACAAAACTTAGTGGCTTAAAACAGATACAGTATTTATTATTTTTTCATGAGGCTGAGGGTTGAGCAGGCTCAGCTGGGTTGCTTTTCTGCTTTACCTGCCGCAGTGAAGTCACATGGCAGCCATTCCACTGGGAGCTTGGCTTGGACTGGCATCCACGGAGGCATCTCATCCGTCAGGGTCTCTCCACGTGGCCTCTCGATATTTGGCGGTCTAGCTCAAGCAATTCTACAGTATGGCAGATGACTTCTGAAGGTAAGACTCAGTGTGTAAGCACTAATGGAGCCTCTGCTTTCTTCGTATTTCTTGTTCGTATTTCATTGTCTCATTGGCTCAAGCAAGTCACATGGCCCATCCCAGGTCAATGTAGGAGGGGCTGCAGTGGCCGTGACTATTTCAAGGTGTGGTTTTATGGGGGACACCAATCCATCCATCTATCACAGGGACCAAGACCAGGACAGGGAGTGAGATGAGGATGTGAAAGGAGGATGCAGTGGGAGGATGTGGCAGGGCAGAGGCCAGGAGCAGAGGCCATGAGCAGAGGCCATGATAGGAACACGGCCACCACCTAAAACAATGGCCTAATTGAAGGTGGGAGTGGGGACAAGGAGACCAACAAAGGGACTCTAGCTGGTTGAACAGACACCATCCATAGCATGGTCAGGAGAGCAGAATAAAAACCAAAGAAACCAGGTAGATGGCAAGGCAGAAGCTTAGCAATAAATTGCTGATTTCTCATAAAGAGGAGAATTGGGAAGAAAATGCTTACAAATCCATGTGCCATTACTTTTTTAAGTGGAGGAGCTTGGATTTTCCAAATAGCCCCTACAATGCTCTTTCTTGTTTTAAAGGGAGGGTGGCCTGTGACGGTTGGGTGGCTCCCTGGAGCCCCAGCTGGACCCTGTCCCTCCTCGTGCCCGTCTGCCCTTGTTCTCTGGCTCCTTCTCTGGGCCCTGGAACCAAACATTTGCTCAGGTGCTCCAGTTTGGAAGATATATTTTTAATGTAGTTTAGGCTAATTCTACTTTCATATATAAGATGTTTTAAATATTTGTAAACAGTTGAATATGAGTAATTTGACCAGTAGACTTACAAAGTAAGAAGGAAAAAATCTCACAGGGGTTTAACAAGGTCCCACATGATTCTCTGACCTCATCTTCTGCTACCCGCCCCCTCCCCCCCCAGCCCACCCAGTCACTCAGGCCATACTGGCCAATTTTTCTATAACAGGACCTTTTAGCTGCAGTGTAGCTTCTGTCTAGAAACCTCTTCCCCTGTATATCCACATGGGTCCCTCGTTTTTTCAGACATTTGCTGATGTGATATCTCACTGATAATTTGCCTGATCATTTTCCTGACAATATTTAAAACTGCAGGCCAGCCTTTTCTTACATAGCACTCTGTCCCTCTTCTCTGCTTTATTTTTCTCTAGAGCCCCATCACCATATAATATACTATATATTTTGTTTGTTTTGTTGTGGTTCCTTATTTGTCTAATATATTTTGCATCTCTCCAAGATCCCGGGATGCTTCTAATGTGCCTCCAGGTTGGCAAGGAGCAGGTGGTGCACAGGCTTCAGAGTTATCCAGATCTGGATTCCAGTCCTGCCTCGCCGCTGAGAGGTCCCATGACTTGGGCAGTTCCTTAACTTCTCTAAACCTCGTTTGCAACATGCAAGCCATAAAAGTCCTTATCTCCTAGGTTCCTGTGAAGATTAAATGAAATATGCAAGCATTGGGCTCAGCTCCTGGCACCTGGCATGCGGTAAGTCCTACAAGATTTTTATGAGTTGAGATTTGGCCTTCCTACTCAGTGATGGGTGCCCACCTTGCTTAAACAAGATTAGGGGAAGATTCACCCTAAGCTAACATCTGTTGCCAATCTTTCTCTTTTTTTTTAATCCTTTATCCCCGCCAAAGCCCCAGGACATAGATGCATACAGTTGTGAGTTCTTCTGGCTTTCTATGTGAGCGCCACCACAGCATGTCTACTGACAGGCGAGTGGTGTAGTTCCCCGCCCAGGAAGTGAACCCGGGCCGCTGAAGCGGAACACACTGAACTTGAACCGCTAGGACGTCAGGGCTGGCTCTACCTCACTTTCTTTCGGTGGAAATTATTGAGATTATTTAGCAAAGCACCTGCTTGTCCTTTTAGAGCCCAGTCTCTCTTTGGTGCCAATAGACTCTTAATTGTTCCATGGATTGCACCAATTTCTTAAGAGTAAAATGAAGAATATTGAAATTGTAGTTGCCAAAGGATCCTGGCCAGGTAATAGCAGCAGGAGAAAATGAATGCTGTGAAGCTCCTTTTGAGGAACTGAATATATGCATGGATTATATTTAAATTCTTATTTGAAAGAAGTATCTCAAAAGCTTTTCTTTTTTTTAACTTTCTTTCTAAGGGAGAGATGGTCTCAGGAAATTACCCAAGATCCTGGCACTAGGCACCTCATTTCCACGTTGAGCCTTCAGGTTTGTACCAGGAACATCTCTAGGGTTTCTTCATGCTGCCTGCTATAGTGCTTATTTCAGAGCCTCTTCTCCAGGAGCTTTATATTAAAGTGAATTCTCAGGAGTAACAATTTCTCTCTAACTTACTCTTCCTGTAAAGATCTGATAACAATAAAGGAGAAAGATATCCTTAAAACAGCTTAGTCGTTACTCATTTAAAGCAGAAAAGTATTTATGGAGCTCTGGCGACATGGGGAATCTGAAGCTACAAACCTGGCCTTCAGGTAGTTGAGATTCCATTAGGGAAATCAGATTTGCATGCAACTCACTGCAATAAAGTTTGGTAAGTGCTGCTATAACAGAATAAACAAAGCAGAAAGAGCAATTACTTCCAGCTGGGAATGGAGGGGGCGTTCTGAACAGCTTTGCAGAAGAGAGGTTTTACCAGACCTGGTTGAGAGGGAGGGTCATTCAAGTGAGAATACCAACAAAAGCAAAGTCATGGCCTTGGGGGCCTTTGGGCAACAGATTGCACATTTGCAGGACGTGAGAATAGCAGCCTGGTGTGGCTCCCCCGGGACCATGGGAAGGAGTGGCTGCAGAAGATGCTAGGGAGGCTCGTGGGGGCAGGCATGAAAAGCCTAAAGAGGCATCCTTAAGAAATTTGAATGTCATCCTACAAGCAATGGGGAGCCATTTAAATTTTTTGAGCAAAAGCAGGTCATGACTGAATCTGTGTTTAAGAAAGGTCAAATTGGAGACAGGGCCCCAATCCTTGACCTGAGAGTAAGGTGACGTCATTCTGTGGGGTTACACATTGTAGGGAGATACAGGTGGTCATTTGGGCAGCAGCTGCGGAAATCCCATGTCCCAGGCAAGGAGGAGAGCCACAAGAGAGGTCATCCAGGCAGCAAGGATTCCAGAGCACGTCCACTCAGCTCTGGCACTTACAGTCTCACAGAGTGTAGGTTAAACTCCTTGACAGCAGTTTATCCACCTGCTATGGACTCAATATTTGGTCTCCAGCAAATTCACATGTTGAAATCATAACCCCCAAGGTGATGGGATTAGTAGGTGGAGCCTTTGGGAGGTGATGAGTTCATAAGGATGGAGCCCTTATGAATGGGATTAGTGCCCTTATAAAAGAGGCCCCTTCCACCATGTGAGGACACAGCGAGAAGATGGTCATATACGACCCAGAAGGCAGGCCCTCACCAGACACTGAATCTGCCCTGGCGCCTTGATCTTGGACTTTCCAGCCTCCAGAACCAAATAAAGGTTCATTGTTTATAAGCCACCTGGTCTATGGCATTTTGTTATAGTTGCCCAAATGGACTAAGGCCCATCTAATTACATTTTCCTCAGGCTGACTGAAAACTGAGTTACCATTCTCAGTACACGTACCCACTGGTGCCAGCGGACATGACCATGGAGGGTCCAGCATTGAGGGGAAGGTCTCAGGGGTGGGAGGAACATAAGAACAAATCAACCTGAGAGCAGATGTTCTCTGACACCACCTGACAGTGTTGCTCATCTTCATGTAGTCACTCAGAGCCAGCTGCTCCCCACTGCCCCTTCCTTCTTGCCTGCTGTCTTAGGAAGCAGACCTGGGATCAAGGATTGGAATGCAAGTAGTTTGTTTGGGAAGTAATCCCAGGAGGCACCAGTAGGCCCTTGGGGAAGTGAGACAGGGAAAAGAGGAAGTCTATAGAGTTTGCATTGAAGAGCAGGTTCCTGCTGTGGGCAACTGGCGTCAATCACAATGGAACCTGTGGGTGACTGTTTAGAACAAGAGCGAGGAAGCTGAGATATTCGCCCACCAGCTCCCATCTGTCACTGGCTGCAGGCTGCTCCCAGGGCCTAAACTCCCCAGCAGACCCACCCACAGACTAAGTATGGTCCAGTGGCCAGAGTCTCAGATGCTTACAGTGGGAAAGCCATGAGCACACACAGATTTTTAAGACATCTGCAGGGTGGCAGGCATAATGCTTGGCACTGGGATAAGAGGTAAACAAGGTAGACCCTTCCCTAGCCCCATGGATTCTTCTCCAATACCCCCAGGTTTTCAGGACTCCCCTTCCTCCCTCTGGTTCCTGTAGTGGTAATGGTTTTTGTTTTGTTGGTTGCCCTTAATCCAATTCTTTTTCAGCCTCCTCCAATTTCCTTTTGGATATGGTCTGGTGGGATTGTTATCAGCTCTCTGTCCTCCTTCAGCCGCAGGGACAGCATATGACCCAGGCTAGACCAGTCAGACACTCGCTCTCCCCCGTGGAAATTGACTGTGGAGCTGAATGGCAGGTTGAATATGGTTGCTTTGTCCAGCAGCTCCTGCCTTTTCACCCGCTCCTCCCAGAGCTGCTGGCTGGTGCCTGTTTCACTGTTGTTTCCTGCGATCTGGGGGCTCCCCTACATTTTTTCCGTAATTCCCTTTTTTGCTTAATCATGCCAGTCATTTTCTGTTGCTTGCAACCAAAGAACCCTGATGTTACCCCTACTGCATTAATCATTTAAAAAGTCTTTATTGAGCACCTACTATGTGTCAGGGCCCCCACTAGACATGGAGAATGCCATAGTAAAAAAAAGAAGAATGTCTGCCTTCATGAGGTTTTCAGTAAAATAGGAAAGAAAACATTGAATAAATAGTCCCCCAACAGACCACAGAGTGACAGATATGACAAAGGCAAAGTTCAGGATATTAAAGCAAGTGGGGCTCCAGGATCTTAATTTAAATTGGGCCCAAGGAGAGAAGATGGAGGATGTCACATGTAAACAAAGATTGAGCAAAGAACATTCTAAGCAGAAGGGACAGCATCTGTAAAGGAAGGAAATAGGGTTGCCCACTTTGACCTGACCTTGGCCTTTGCTCATTTATCTCATGGGACTTGATCAGACTTATTCTAACCTCTTCCTGATCTGCCACCACCAGGGGCAGTGGTCCTGGCCTCAGGAACCCCGCTCTCTTTCTCCACGAGCTTGCTGCCTTTATGCTAAGGCTCTAGGCAACAAGTCAAGTCAGTTGCTTCCAGCAAATCTTAGCAATGTGCGATGGTGTGGATGCTGAGATGCACTGCTCAGACCCCCCTTCATGACTGAAGGACTCACTCCCCTCACTGCAGTGAGTGCTGCCAGCAGACAGCCTTCAGCTGTCAGTCTTACTTCACAAGCAGACAGTTCTAGAGAGATATCCATCTTCAGAACTCTAAGACTTCCTTTAAGACTCGATTTCTCCCTCTGCCCCATCCTACATCCTCTCCTTCCCTTCTACAGGCTCTGGTCCCAGGAGTATTCCTCATAAACCTCCTGCACGCTAATCTTTATCTCCTAGGGAACCACTTTGCAACAGATGGAAGGAACCAGAATCAAGGATGAGAAGACGGTTTGAGCCTGTCACATCCTGGCTGTGTCATCTTGGACTAGATTCAGTACTTACAGCTGGGCTTGGTACCAGGCGCCATGCCTGTCACACAGAAGGCTCTCAATGAGCACTTGTTGATTCAGATAATGGATGGAACTTTCTCTGTGTTTTTAAAACCCACACAATTGTCAGTTATTATTATTCAGAGTTGGAAAGGGAAAAAACAAAAGATAACTCCAATGGGTAAATGAAAGATAGAACTAGATTAAAAGCTGGAGGCCCTGGAGCAGAGTGAGCAGGGGAGAGGATGCCACAGTTGTCCAGAGGACACATAGTGACGATGAGAAGGAGACCAAGTACTCGGAAAAACAAGAACTTGGAAAGAACAGAGGCACAGAAACCAAAGGTGAACAAGTGCACGATAAGTGGGCCATCAATAATGTGCAGTGCTTCAGAAATGTCTAGAGGGTTAAGCAATGATGTAAAGTGTCAGATTTAAGATCAATGCTCACATTCACTCTCCCAGAAATGTTTAATTGGTCGTTAGTTGTCTACTTGGAAAGTGGAGGGCAGGAACATATCTGTCTCCTTTACCACTGTGGACTCCATGTTTAAGAAGCTGCTGGTGCCCAGTGGGCACCTGACAACTATTTATTATTGTTGAATACTTCTTAGGTGTTTGAAAACAAAGTAGGTAGTTACAGTCACTAATGAAATAGTATGTTGGAAAATCTGTCTGCCACCAACCTCTGCCACACACACGTGAATACACACACCTACCTACCCCCACTCTATCTAGCCTGGTTGCTGAGTATAAACAAAGCTGGTATACCAGAAATTGTTTTTCCTATGCACTAGCCTTGGAAGGGAATCCCTAAGCCCCCCACTACACTTATTTAAGGCCTCTACACCTCTTTTGAACATTAATAATTCTTTAAAGGATATGTAAAGGAACTGCTAATAAGATGGCATGCTTCTAAATTTAGTCAGGAAAGGGTAAGCACACATTATAGAATATAGATGAAAGATCTAAAGACACATTTTTGAAGGGTCTACTAACAGGATATTGGAGGCAGTGGGCTTGTTTCAAAATAAAACAGTCCCCCTTTGAAGTGAGAGTACATCAAAGCAAGTTCTCCTTTCTTTAAGAATTTGGACTTTTCTCTTGAGCAGAGACTATGAATCCACATGCCCAACTGGATGGGTGATCATGGCATAATCTCTTCTCCCCATTCTGAACTAATTGTAGTCTGTCATTTTACCAGGTATGACAGTAACATTTGGTTCATCACCACACAATGATTTGTCTATCTCCACACTGGAATGTAAACTTTTTGAGGGTAGAGATTTCTTCTCTAATCTCTGATTTCCAAGCATATTACAGATTACCTGTTTCATGGGAGACATTAAAAGCATGTTGAAGAGCCAGCCCTGATGGCCTAGTGGTTAAAATTTGGCACACTCTGCTTCAGTGGCCTGGGCTTGCTTCCCGGGTGTGGAACCACACCACTCATCTGTCAGCAGCCACGCTGTGGTGGCAGCTCACATAGAAGAACTAGAGGGACTTACAACTAGAATATATAACTACATACTGGGGCTTTGGGGAGGGGGAAAAAAGAGGAAGATTGGCAACAGATGTTAGCTCAGGGTGAATCTTTCCCAGCAAGGGGAAAAAAAAAACATGTTGGAGGAAGGGAGAAGAGGGAAAGGAGGGAAAGAAGGAGAATGGAAGGGAGGATATGACTCGCGGTACTCATTCAGAGGTGTTGAAACACTTAGCTCCTGTGGCCTTCAGGTAGATTCCTGACTCCTGGAGTACTGGGGGATAGTGAGAAATACAAAAAATTTGGACTCAGGAAACTTGGGTTTGTGTCCCAGCTCTACCACTGAATGCATGTATGTCATTAGAGGAGACTCTTAACCTCTAAGCCCCAGTATCCCCTTCTGTAAATTGGGGATTATTTTACCTTAAAGAGGTCTTGAGTGATTAAGTGAAATAATATATGTGACAGCATTCAGCAGATTATTAAGTACCATGTATGTTATTTACAATTATTATTACCCTGGAATTGAGTCATCTTCAACTGAACCCTCTCATCTGTGTTTTATTTGGCAAAACATTGTACTTGGAGAGAATATTTTGAGGGAGGGGAAAAGGTCTGATTTTTACTCATTTTTTCTTCTTATTTTAAGGATTTTGCTATCATATTTGCATTGGATGACTATCATTTTTTAAACTATCTGGCGGCAACAGTGATTCCAAAGGTTGACTAGTTGAGTCAGAAACACTTGAGAACTTTATAAAATACAGATTCCCAGGTCCCAACCCTGAGGGATTCAATTCAATTGTTCTAGAGTGGGGATGGGGACTCCGTAGTTTGAAAAGCTGCCTAGGTGAGTCTGATGAGCAGCCGGTCCAGGAAGCTTAGCCGGGCTTCTTTTTCCATTTAAAACTGTCAGAAGACCTTCAAGGTCAGGCCTGAGAGTTTATGAATATGCCCCTGTTTGCTGGCTGAATGCCTGGAAAATGCTGTGAGGGTTCATGGCATTAGACTTTGTTATTTGAAACTAGTAATGTTATAGTAGAAATGCTAACGTGAGCGTGACATTCCCGTAACAAATTCACAAATAGGCATTTGGACCTAAAATCAAAGCTCTGGGGCTAGAGTGAGAGATATGGAGCTTACAGGGCTTTAGAAAGAGCATTTCCGCTGCTTCTGTCATATTTCCTCAGCTTCAGGAGGAAGTGGAATAAGACATATCTCCATCTATTTCACAGGGACGTTTGGATCTGAAAATTAATGTGAAAAATGAATGCTGCTCTAGATTTCTTGGAAGAACTCATGTGCATCCATCATCTCTTGGTTCAAACAAGTTTTTCTCTCCAGGGTTACCATCCATCACAAATCGTGTAAAAAAAGAAAAAAAAAAGGTCCGTTGAAATTTCATACATGGCTGGTGGGAATGTAAAACAGTGCAGCCCCATTGGAAAAGTGTTTAGTAGTTCTAGCAAAGCTGAACACTTGCATATCCTATTTCACTCCTACACACATACCCAACAGAAATGCATACATATGTTCACCAAAATACATGTACTAGAATGTTTATAGTCTCACTGATCATAATAGCTTAAAACTGTAAACTACTCAAATGATCATCCACAGCAGAATGGATAAATAAATCATAATATGTTTACACAGTAGAATACTATACAGCAAAGAAAATGAGTTATCTACAATTACATGCAAAATTAGATGAATTTCACATATTTGAGTTTGCATGAAAGAAGCTAGACTTCAATTAAAAGTTGAAATCAACCCCGAGGATGTATATCCAAAGTGTAGCTGATGATGCTCACCAAGGGAAAACTGGCCTTTTTGCATTTAACCATTTTGGTTAAAGAAATTTGCCAAAAATGCCTCAAAAAAGATTTATCCATAAGGTGTATTTTACAAAAGCTTTATGAGTTGAGATAAGTCAACTAGGCCTTCCATGATGAAGGAAAACGTTAGCTTCATATTGAGTAACTTTCTTTTCACCTCAAAACTTGCCTTGAACAGAGGTCGGAAAGAAGTGCTCCTTCACTGGCCAGCTGAGCGAGGTGTTCAGAAACTAATGCAGAAAAAACTGGTGCACTTCAAAGCATTTGAAAAAAGTATGGCCTTATTGCTGTGTATATATTTTTAAAAATTCCTTCTTAAAACGGTTTTATTTCTTACAAAAATGGTGCATGCTCATTTTTAAGTCAGTCTATACAGAACAGTACAAAGCAGGAATCGATACATTAGATAAAAACTCAGCCCTGATGCCACCTCCCAAGTAACTGTTACTGGTGTTAAGTGAATATCATCCAACACGTCTCTAGATAGGAATTATTTTGTAAACATGGGTGCGAACTTCAACCAAAAACAAATTGCAAAGGAAAATTGTTTGGGAAATTTCCATTCATATCTGTGGTGAAGGAGAGAGAGGAGCGTGTGCTTTGGAAGACTGTAAAACAGCCTCTTTCTCGTCATTCCTTTGATGAGATGAGCTCTGATAATGAAATAGTTGGAATTCTAAGGCAAATAGTGTCTTTCTGATCAAGCGTTGGCCTGAGAGGGGGAAGGCCAGACGGAAAGGAGAGGAACAGCCTCTAGGTCCCCACGGGGACCTTCTGAAGGAAAGATGGGACCAGGATGTAGACCACCACAAAGCAAAGAAGGGAAGAGCAGGTATGACCCAGAGTTATTGCCAAAGCAGTAAACCGCGGGGGGCCTGAGGAGGCAAGCAAACGGGAAAAGTAAGGTGACTGGAAAGTGAAGACCTGGATGCTTTGAAAAATGTCCCTGGATCTGATCAAAGGAAAGAAATAGAACGTGTCGTTGGTCTAAATACTCAATTAAAATAATTTCAGTTTCTTCTATAATTTTTAAGAGAAGCTGTTTTGGGATCACAGATTAAATGTGCTAATTCTGAGACTCTACCTACTTAGCAAACATAGTCTAAAAAAGCTGAGCAAAGAAATAAAATTCTTAATTTTGTCGCATGGCTCCTTCTGTAATAGTTTAGCAAAATTTTCACAAGATGAGGATTGATTTAACTGAGGGGGATGGGGGACAGTAAAGCGCAAATCTGGCCTTTCCAGCAGTCCTCAGACTGCTCATCTGACCCAGGGGACTGAATTTTTCGCTCACTAGCCTAAGGGAGTCAAGGACATTCTGAGATTAAGAAAGGATACATTCTCCCCTGCCCTGAAGCTTTTTAAGGATAAGGGTTTACAGATTGCAGTCAGCAGAGCAGAAAGCCCTTAAAACTTGGTAAAACTTTCCTTGGTTCTCACTTCCATATTAAAATCTCAAACTGAAGTCCACCTTTAATACCATTCTCACTGGTTAATGATAGAGAGCAAACCCAAGCCATTGATAGCCCACTGTTATCGAACATGTATGTGCCTGGCCCTGGTCCATGAGCTTCACGTGTATTAGCCCGTTAGTGCTCATAACTCCACAAGGCAAGCACTATTATTATCCCCATTTTACAAATAAGGATATGGAGGCAGAGAGAAGTTAAGCTGCCTGCCCAAGGTCACAGAGCTAGGATATGAGGCTCCAAAGTGGATACTCTGAGCAAAGGGCCTGGTGCCAAAAACCTGACTCATGGGGACAATTAAAGTTAGAATGAGGACCAAATTTCCTTAAAACAAAGTCAGTGTCCTTGCTATAAGCTCTCTAATTATTTCAAGTGGCTTTGGAGTCACAAAATTCCACAGTGCACCACCCCTCTGGCAGTTTATTATATTGGGTGTTGGCCTCCTGACCTTGCCCCACAGTGTGTGCTCAGCTTCTATGAAGGAAGTGAGAGGTGTGCATGGGCACAAGTGTGTGTGTGTGAATAATGTGCATGTGAGTGAAAGTATGTGAGTGTGTGCATATGAATTCATGTAGGGGGGTTGTGACTGCGTGAGTGCATCTGTGGGTGTGTGTGGGAGTGATGTATGTGAATGCGTGTATGTGCATGTGTGAGTGTGTGAGTGAAAGTGTGAATGAGTGTGCGAGTGAATGTACTGAAGGTGGGTGTGTGGATGTGAGTGTGTCTGAATGAATGTGTACACGTGTGTGGGGATATGGGTGTGAGTGCACGTGCATGTATGTGTGTGCTCATGCAAATGTGCATGTCTGTGTATACATGTGTGTGTCTGAATGAATATGTGTGCATGTTTGAGTGACACAGGTGAGTGTGCTTGTGTGTGCGTGTTGCGGGTGTGTGTGTGTGAATGCATGAGTCTGTGTGCTGCTCCTAACTTCCTTTACTGGCAGCGAGATCAAGTGACACGTGAGCTCTGCCTTCTGATGAGAAAGCCCGAGGAAGTCACCCAAGGACAGCTCTGGCTACAGAAAAGAGAGGACGTCAGCTTTGCGCCACTGGGAGGAGGTGCCAGGTGGACTCTGATAGGTGCGGCATAGCAAACCCACTCTGCCCTTGCCGGCCTAGCTCCCCGGACCACTCCATGTGAGCGCTGGCCCCTACCCGGGGTCTTGTGGGTTTTCCTTTTCTCCTAGATGAGAGGAGTGAAGAGGGAAGTGGTCAGGTGCTGGCGTCGGAGTAGCACAGGCTTTGGAGTCAAACAGACTTGGGTTCAAATTCCCACTCTGCCTCTGACACTGAGGGACTATGGGTAAGCTACTCGACTGTTTTTGGCCTCAGCTTCCCCATCTGATAAAAAGGAGCAATAATACCCAGCACAAAAGTTTATGGTGAAGATCAAAGGAGCCAATGTACCTAAAAAAAAAACAGCACAAGGCATAGTACTTTGCACAAAATACATGTTCAATAAATGATATTATTGTTCCAGTGAACAATGAATAAAATAACCCTGTGTCTTTCTTCCAAGTTGCCACTTTGGGCTAAATCAATAGCTCTCACAGTGGAGCCTGGCACTGTGGGAAGTTTGCAGAAGCTTTTCAGTCCATCTTAATTACACATTAGCACACTTTGGAAACCATTTACAAGTCAGGCCCCAGGGTCAGAAGGAGTTAATATACCAGAACAGTGACAACACTGCTTACAGTCACCCAGGAAGTTGGCGCTTTGCTTTCCAAAAGGAAAGTAGAAAAGTCTCTATTACGCAACGAACCCAATTCGACAGCTAAAAATTCTTCCTGGAGTAAATCATGCCCTTTTAAAAATGAAACACTACACCTCCAAGTGTGAGTTAATTGCCCGACTTTTCAAGAACCAGAAAATGAAATACAGAAAGGAACTCTCAACAGGGAGGCCACCATGTCACTGAGGAGAACCGACAATGACTGAGTGGCTGGCCCAGGCCACCTGCCTTGGAGGCAGGAACTGAGTCAATAAAGGCACTAAACAAACAGTTGGGCTTGAGTGTTCTAAATCAGTTTGTACAGTGGTTAAAGCTTGTGGGCCGAGGAGCACTGAAAGCCTGCACACATCCTCTATTAAATCTGAGCCAGTCTCCCGGGCCAACGCTCTGTTTACTCAGCGTCTTTCATTGCAAAATGGCCGCACCATTAGGGTCATAAGCTGAGCTGGGCCGAGCAGGGGACAGAGGAGCCTCAGGCAGTGGGGACAGTGTCTGCATCCACAGGTGTGCTGGCTCCTCTGCCTGCGGGAGAAAGTGTGGGCTGCATATTCCTCACCGGGAGAGGGGCTTGGGATCCCATAACCGGAATGAAGCAGAAGCCTCAGGTGAAGAGAAAAAAATGGAAGGAAAAAAGGCATAAAACATGCCCTGTCAGTCACAGGCGGTCTTGGGAGTAGCTTTTAATATTCTTGCTCCAAGGTGGGAAAAGGACCTGAGAGCAAAGAGGGTGACTGGAACACTGTAAGGGGCTTCACGGGGAGGGGGGAGGTTCCAGAGCATTCTGGAAAGCACGGCCTCGGCCCTCAGCCAGCAACGCCCCTCCACCTTCCATCTGAGTCCTTAAAAATGCGTCCACTTTAGCATCGCGGGGTCCTTTAGAATTTGGGCAGTTTAGAATTAAAGAACTTTGGGAATGCGTATTATGGTCTCACACGTGATAAATGACATGATGTGTCAATGAACAAACCGTATTTGTGGCATTTACTAGAGGTAGCTTTGTCACCGTGAAAAGCTGGAAATTTCTTAGGGGCAGGATGGTTCCCATAACAAACCCTAACTTCGCAACGTTTCACATTTTGGAGGCACTAAAGGAGCAGAGGGGAGACCAATCTGGTGCCAGCGGACACACAATTCCACGCAGGCGCAAGGCACCATTTTATACAGAGGGGCTTGTCTTTAGTGACCTCCTATTTCCCATGGTGCACCTGTCTCTCGCCCCAGAACAGTGAGGAGGGTTTTCTGGGGCTGAGACGCAAGTGGATCGTGAGAAATAAGAGGGTATCAACACCTTCCCCCTACACACACAACCTTCTCCAGGTCTGGCCTCCTCTAAATCTTCCTATGTTGCAAAATTTCTTCCTCCATCAAAATTCCCACTCCTTCAATATAGTGTGTCTCAACTGGGGCAGGGGTGGGGGTGGGGGTGGATTTTGTGCCCAAGGAGACATTTGTCAATGTCTGGAGACATTTTTGTTGATTCCAGCTGGGGATTGGAGTGCTAGGGGCATCTCCTATGGGTAGAGCCAGAGATGATGTTAAACATTCTATGAGACACAGGACAGCTCCCCACATCAAAGAATCATCCAGCCCAAAATGTCACCAGGACTGAGACTGAAAACCTCTGCTTTCATGTCCTGACATCACAGCTATATTATTGAAAAGCATCTATTTGAACTAATTTGCAATATCGTTTGAATGGCTTATAGTCCACATATAACCTTCCATGGTCAGTTGGTCAGTCACTTGTTGACAAGACCTTAAGTCATGTGAAAAAGGAAATGAAGACTTTGGGGAAGCTACAGGGAGAAATTTTTTGCATGTTTGTGTTGGGGAGGCCCTCCCAGCTATTCCATCTCTCTCACCATGAAGGCATCCACCTACTTGTTCAATGGGTGGAAAGACCAGGCCTGTCCACTCACTCTGGCAAGGGTTGAAATGAAGACCCAGGTGTGCTGTCTCTCCTACCTGCAGTTGATGGGAGGCACAAGCATTGACTGACATACTATCCTGGTCCAAGTCACCATGTGATGGGAATGCTTCTAAGTTAAAAGATTGAAGGGATAGCAAAGGTGGGTGTGAAGAATGGATGTGCTAGTCCCTGATGCCTACTTTAGCACAGCTCTCTGCAAGTTGTGTGCAAGAAGGCACTTAATGAATCTCTTAGGTCAGGGGTTCTCAGTCTGGGCTGTATGTTAGAATCTCCTGAGAAGGTTTAACAAATTCTAATGTCCAGACTGACCTCAGGCCATTTAATGAAAACCCTGAGAGGTGAAACCCAGGCACCAGTATTTTTTAAGTTAAATTTTTATTGAAGTGTAACATACATATAAAAAGTGTATATATCTCCAGCAATTCCACTTCTGGGAATATACCCAAAAGAATTGAAAGCAGAGTCTTGAAGAGATATTTGTACACTCATATTCATAGCAGCATTATTCCCAAGTGCCAAAGGTGCCCAAGTGTCCATCGAGGAATGAATGGGTAAACAAAATGTGGTATATCCATACAATGGAATATTATTCAGCCCAAAAAAGAAGGGAAATTCTGACATATGCTACAATGTGGATGAACCTTGACATTATATTAAGTGAAATAATTCAGTCACGAAAAGACAAATATTGTTAATAATTCCACTTATATGGGGTACCTAGAGTGGTCAAATTCATAGAGATAGAAAATAGAGGGGTGGTTGCCGGGGGCTGAGGAGAGGGGCAAATGGGGAGTTGTTTAGTGGACATAGAGTTTCAGTTCTGCAAGATGAAAAGAGTTCTGGAGATTGGTCGCACAACAATATGAATGTATAGTCATGGTCACTTAACGATGGGGATGTGTTCTGATAAATGCATCGTTAGGCGATTTTGTCTTTGTGCGAACACCATAGAGTGTACTTACACAAACCTAGATGGTATAGCCTACCACACAGCTAGGCCATATGGTACTAATCTTATGGGACCACTGTTGTATATGCAGTCCCTTGTTGAGCAAAATGTCATTATGTGGTGTATGACTGTACTTAATACTACTGATCTCTATAGTTAAAAATGGTTAAGATGGTAAATTTTATGTTATGTGTATTTTACCACAATTTTTTTAAAGTGCATATATCAAAAGAATACAGCTTTTTGCATTTTTAAAAAATGAACACACTTGTATAACCAGCACCCAGGTGAAGAAATTAAATATTACCAGCACCCCATAAGCCCTCTTTATACCCCCTCTATGCCCCTTCCCAGTCACTATCCCTACCCCAAGGGTAATGGTATCCTGAATTCTAACACCATAGCATAAGTGTAATTTTTAATGGATCTGCAATTATTTATGGATATATCATATTTAACCACTCCCCATTCCTTTAATTGGACTTGGAAGATGCTTTAAAAAAAAATACATGAGATGCCTTGGGCATATATCTTTGCCCACATCTCTATTTTCTTAGAATAGATGGATTCCTAGAAGTGGAATTTCTGAGTCAAATGGTGTGAAATTTTTAAAGATTTTTATTTTTAGAGGTTTCCAGGGGATCATGGTGTGCAGCCACGGTGGAGAATCACTGTGTTGGTTTATGGAATGCCTCTGATTCATTCCCTAAGGAACATACCTTGAAGCACCACTCATAGTTGCTTGGACTTGATCCCAATTAAAATTTTTTTACAGATTAAAGGATACAGATGTAGCAGTTGGGATGTCTTTAGCTGCAAGGAACATTAGCCAACTGGACGTCACTTGAATGACATTTCTTGTTCTCTTCAAACAGGAAATCCCAGGTAGATAGATAAACAAAGAATTTGCAGTTAGGAAGAGAAGGAAGCAAACAATATGTACAAAGCATTCTCTTTTAAATCCTTTTTAGAACAACACGTATATCTAGCCAGGGAGAAGGAAACATGGAGTTTGAAAGAGAGGGAATCTAAGAAAATAAATCATAGTGTCTTAGGCCGGATACCTGATTAAGTATTTAGAATGTATTATTTCATTCAATATGACACAAACAAAAAAATGTGGACTAGGTATTACTGTCTCTATTTCACGTGAGATCCAAATCAGAGATTTAAATGATGGTCCAGGATCGTACAGGTAGCCGGTAAGGACCAGGGAATCAACCTCTTCTCAATCCTGGCAATGTGGGCACTGCCCTGCCCGGGTCAGTTTTGAGATATTTGCATCATGATGATCTCAAAGATTTATTTTAGACTTGGCCATTGATCTGAGTGCCATTTTTAGCAGTTTTATATTAATAGTTTACTGGGAGCAGCACAAAAGCATAGACCTGAAACCAATGACATTGGCCAGTAAGGGATTAAGGACAGTTTAGCAAAAGCTTTGAGATTTAGTCCTTTAAGGCAGACTGTGGACCTTGGGTTGCAAAGCCCCATCACTGGGCAATCTTCCCAGGATTTCAAGCCCCCTCGTATCCCAAGGACATCTTCTTCCCAGTGGATGGGGCTGGCGTAAAATCCAATTGCCATTAATCTGCTTCATGATATAACAGTCATGGCTGGCTGTGGCCCTTTTGAGCTCAGAGCTATTCCAAGAGCATTTCTCCCCTCTTGGCGCTTCTCAGCCATAGATTCCACCTGTTTCTTTTTCTCGTTCAATAGCCAGGAAATGGAGGGACCTTGTAGCTTAATTAAGATGAGCTTACTCAACATGACTCAGAGGGAGCTGCATTTTTCCCTAACAGCATTTTTACTAACATTAAAATGCCTTATGAGAAGAGCAAATTAACATTGCCATGAGAACTCCAGAATTTTCTGACATTTTAGAATTGACATTTCAGTCTCAACCTTTCCTCAACAAAGTATTTAGCATTTAATAAGTTCTGGGATTAGGGGCTTTCTTCTCCAGAGAGCAATATTAGCTGTAGTCTGCAAAGATGCCAGTTGCCTAAATGTTGAATAAACCTAGAATGTTTTCCCCAAACATCCAGAACACATTTGATTAAATGCTACCTATTTCTCATACTTCCTACAGCTGTTAGCCCAGACTCTTCTCCATCTATATTCACACAGAAATAAAAAAGAATCTCCAGACATTTGTGAAGTGGGAATTTTATGTGACTTTTTTTTGTACTCACAATTTTAAATGTGAATAAATTGATGTGACCAGAAATGTCAACTTTGGATTTAAAAAGTGACAGTTTAATAAGTCTGGAAACTGGAGATTAGTCTTGAAAGGAGAAAAAGAAATTATTTTATTTTTGCAGAGAGAAAAATATTTAAAACTACACATTTCTATGTATTACTTTGTCTATGTCATTTCACCAAGTGAATTCAATCCATCATCCTCTCTGCTCGGTTCAGATAATGTCAGCTGGAATGGAAGCAACACTTTGAGACTTCAAATCAGTAGAGGTAATAACAGCAAGGACAGTCCATCCAATACACATTTAGCCTGGATTTTTCAACATTTATCTTTAAGCAGCAGATATTCCATCCATCCAAATTCATCAAGGGTGATAGTGTTTGTATCTTTCATCATGGTTTCCATTTACACATTCCACTAGGATATATAAACACATGACAGTCAAGTGGAAAATTAAGGAAACACCTTCACAATATGACGAAGAAGTATAAAAATGCTAAGCAACCCTTTTCTTCTGTATCAGTTCTAATTAAGGTTTTCTTTTACGTTTTTTTCAAGTAAAAGTTCTTTAATTTTCTATTTTTCCATTGATAATTAGACACAGAAGAACCAAAAAGGATAACTCAGATTAAAAGGGATCATACGGTTTTCATAAAAAAGGGGATCTATTTTCACTGTGGGACACCTGCTGACATCTTTTTGGTCTTCATGACAGGCCAGGCCTGCACACAGAACAAGTGCTTCCCTTCTCCCAAAACAGTCGGGTGGAAAATGAAAGGAACATTTAACAAATCCAGTTCACCCTTAGCCTGTAAGGATCAGTCAAGCTGCTGGTTTGTGCTCTCTAGAACAGTCCTGACAATTTGGTTCCCGTGGGGGTTTTTTGCTTCTTTTATTTTGCAGTGTGACCAGCTAAATCATGACTGAAGGGATGTCAGCCCAGCCTTCTCAAGGCCTGCTGCCCCTCATCTCCTGGGCTCGGCTCTCAGGGCTTCAGCTAGTGATGTGCTGGTAAATATTTAACAATAGGCTCTCCAAAAAGGAAAGCTTTGTATTTGCTAATTCCCTTAGTGTAAATAAACCCACCATGGCCTAGTTCAAGCCATCAGCGTGAAGTCATTGAACACGGAATTGGAAAGAGATGTGCAAAATCGGTTCCAGCGAGCTGGCATGAGCTGGCTCCAGCACACCTGGCTTCAACCCTGGAGACCAGCTCCCTGGTGACTGTGCCAGAGTTCCACAGCTTCTCCTCCTGGTGAGCAGGGAGGTGGAGGGGCCAGGCCCACTGGGGACTTGGCCAAGCAGGGAAGTCCTCAAGACAGATGGTAAATCTCAAGGGCTGTAGTGCCTTATTTTATAACCTTAATGACTCTTCTGTTTTACTCCTCCTCCAGAAAAAATAAGAAACCAGCATCATGGAAAATGTAGCCCATGAATGCCATTAGCATGTACATATGTCCACAGTCTTACCATTGCTGGAAGTAATTACCCAGAGCATGGTTAGCAGGTTAAATGTGGTAGAAATTACATTTGAATTCAGACATCATGAGAATTGGCTTGTCCATTCTGATCTAAATTATTAAGCAAGAATGATTAAATTGTCACAGAAAATATAATAAAACCTAGAGTCCTATCAAATGTCAAGCAGAGCAGAGGAAAAGATGTTTATTAGTTAGAAGTAGAGAACTTTGTCTCTGAACTACATCTCAAATCTACACGTGAAGTGGGTGTAGATTTAAGACACCCTGTATGTCATACATTCATGTTTACCACATAAATTATAGCCAAATAATGAATACACCTTTTATTTTATCAGTACAAGATGCATTTATGCTGCCTTGCATTGTGAATTTTCTCTAAATTGTTCAGAAGAACAAATTGTGAAATAAATCTTTATTGTGCTCTCACAGTGTTCAAGCATTGTCTGGAGAAATGACTTTAAAGTCATTTGCCTAATTTCTAAACAGTCTTATCAGAACTCACTCTCCAAGGTCACTGATCCCATCCAAAGAGCCAAGTTCGAAGCATCTAAACAATCTAATGATGTTTATGTTAAAAAGTATGTTTAAAGCATTTTTTTTAGAGTTTCTTTAGAACTGGTTTGTGAACCATATGATAAAATTGGTCATAGTAATGATTTTTTGTGTGAATTAAAGTGGTATTTTCTAGCAAAGTCACTAGCCAGATTCATCACCAAATTGCTTTTGGCTGCATCCAAAAATGAAATCCATTTTCCATAAGAAGGACCAGCCTCACTAAGGTTACAGAAGAGAGTCTCGGGCTATAAGAGAATTTTTAACTGTCTTTTTTCCTTTTCTCTTCTTTTTGTTTTCTTGTAAAAAGTATCATACATTCAGGAGAGTATAAAGCAAATATGAACCATTTAAGGAATAATAATAAAATAAGCATCTGTCTACTTACCACCTAGGTTAATAAATAGAACCTTACCCAGGATTGGTTACATGATTACGGGGCCTAGTGCAAAATGAAAATGAGGGGCCCCTTAATCAAAAACCAGGAATAATGTGCTACTAAACGTACTAAAATATAAAGTTTTTTCCTTTCTTCCATGTGTCTCCTCTGCTCATGTGCACACTCCATTATCCCATCAGACTTCACTTACAAAACACAAGTTCAAATAAAACATGATCAAGAATTTCAAACCACGACAGCAGAACATTAAACCAAGCGCAGGGCCCTGGTGAGGTTGTACAGGTTGTTCTGCCACGAAGGCAGCCCTGAACTTGGAAGGCTTGCATGCCTTGCTCCAGATGTTTCTCCTTCCCTCTCTCCCAGAGTGAGTACAATGTCTAAAGAGTGATTTGGGTGATTGAGGCATCATTGGAATGACTAGGTAGCCCCTAAAGTACACCATTTATTTAGATGTGCTTGTGTTTGATTGGGGGAAAAAACTTTCTTACTTTAGAGTCACACCTGACAAAATGCAGTTACTATATATAAAGGCAGACAAAGCATAAAACCATGAGAAGTTAGATAACAATACAAGAAAAAGTAAAATAAAAGAAGGAAAGAGCTGGAATGATGTGTCAAATGCATGTGTCACATTGCAGGAAGGATATTGACAAAGTGCTTCGAGGAGAAGGACCACAAAGGTATAAAGGAGTGGAAACCACGTGGTACCCTTCCTAGGATCCATTGAGGAAAATGGGGGAAGGAGGACCCGGCAGGCATGATGGCTGTCTCCAGTCAGTTGTTAAGTAGAAAAGGGAGTCAACTTGTTCTATATGGCCTCCAGGACCCTAAATATAAAGAAGACCTTATCCAAGATCTGGCTGGAACTTCCTAAGAGAAAGAATGGGCTGCCTGGGAAGGTGGTTAATTCTTCATCACTGGAGGTGATCAAACAGAAGCTGGTAATATTGCAAGACATATTCTACTACTTGCAATGGGTGGTGAGACTAGATGACTTTTAAGAGCTCTTCCAACCCTAAGGGTCCATTATTCAAACTCACATAAGCCAGGAACAGAGTGGTCACCAAAGAAATGCTCTGTATTCACAGGAAGGATAAATCACTGACCATCTGGCACGTTAGCCTCTAAGGCAGTGCTTTTCAAACTACAGGGTTGCCAGCCATTTCAGCTTATGAAATCAAGGGGGTTGACTAAAATTTTAAAAAATGAAATTGAGTAGAAACAGAATGCATCACAAGTAGGAAGGATAAGTTTGAGTGTGAAAGTGTGTGTATTATTTACTGTGAATCTAGGTAAAAAAAAAAATTCTTTTGAAAGCTTGAAAACTACACAGGGTTTCTCAAATTCCATTTTCCATTGTTTAGGGCTGTCCATGGTAAACTGGAGGTCCAGTCTGTGAGAGGGGGACTACAGGTCAAACTAGGCAGGTCAAAGTATTGGGTAGACAAGATGAGCTATTATAAACTCTGAGGGAGACATACCACCAACCAGACGAGACTGTGGATTGCAGGTAAGAGGAGTAGGTGAATCACAGAGACAAAATGGTAGATGAATTTCGGAAGTGAGGGATTAGGGAGTGCTGACACACAAGGGATGTGTGACATTCAGACAGGAAACTGAAAAATAATATGAGGAATGGGCAATCAGACAAAAAGAAGCCAGAGAATGTTACAACAACCCTTATAATAATTTATGTAAGAATCAACAACTGATGATAAAACCATTGTGCGAAATGCTACTGGGGACAATATATTGTCTAAACGTTTAACTACATAGCTTCTTCATTAATTATAAAGGGAAAAAAATAGCTTTACAATGGACAAATCTAGTGGCCACCACCTTAACCAAGAAATCAAAGTAACATCATCAATAAAGAGGCAAACAGTATACATGTGACCCCTGATAATGTCCTGAGAGGACGTTAATGTACTGGGAGGACAACATCACTATGTAGTATTCGTGCCAAAATATTTAATTTGAATCTAATCAGGAGGAAACAATCAGACAAACCAAATGGAAGGACTTTCTACAAAATTAGCCTGGATTCTTCAAAAATGTTAGTATTATAAAAAAAGGAGAAAGGCTGTAGTGGCCTCTGATGGTCATAAGTGTCAGAGGCAAGTATTAATGTGTCCATCTTCCTTGGTCCAGAGACAGTGTCTGGGAACATGACCCATGTCTCCCGAGGCTCTTTGTTAGGTTAGAAGGGACAATAGGAAACTGAGGCTTTGGAGCCCCTGTGCTGGGCACTTGATGTAGCTTCTTTCTCGTAATGCTCACAATCACCCTTTGAAGTGGGTGGCCTTATCCTTCTTTCACAGATGAGGAGACTGAGTGAAACCATTTGCCCAAGGTCGTGCAGCTGACAGTAGAGTCAGATGTACTAAGTCCAAATCCTTCTTCTTCTCCCTTCTTTTTGAAAATCACCATTATAAATAATGAAATATTTCATACTGATAAAAAAGAAAATAATGTAACAGACAGTCACGTACTCAGCAACCAGATAAAACAAATGTTAACATTTTTCACAATTGTTTAATTTTTTTTTTTTTTTATGGCTCTGGATTTAAGCTCCCTCCTTATTTTAGGCACCTGGGAATTTCCTTTCTCCTCCTTCATCTCTCTGTCTCTCCATCTCTGTCTCTCTCCATATATAAATATATATACATATATATGATTCTGTTCCAGAACTTTAAAAGCTTAAAGTATAGTTGGACAAAGAGACTATTTGAATAAACATATACATAAGGTACAAATGTCAAATGGTCAATGAGTTGTAGTTAATAAGTGAAAATGTATCATTGGAAATGACATAACAGGAGGGGAAATTGCTTGGCTAGGAGACCAGGAAGCTCAAATCCTGTCTCAGGCAGCTACTCTGTTCACATTGTCCGTCTCTACAGAGACTCTAATAGAGAGAGACACCCTTGGTGAACAAAGCAAGACAACAAATACTTTATTACAGAAGGAGGCTTTGACCTCAAACCCCACTGCACAGCTCCAGGGAGTGACTGGGCCCTGTGGAGAATTCCCTTGCCAATGTTTAGTTTCTCGGTGCGGCCGACAAATAAAACAGAGGCTCTGCTCTTGACTCAACCACAGGTCTTCCCACACGCCAAAGAGGAGCACAACATTAAAATCAGGAACAAGACAGTGTGCTCACTCTCCCACTGTTACTTACTTATTTATTTATTTATTTTTATTGTGGTAACGTTGGTTTATAACGTTACATAAATTTCAGGTGTACATCATTATATTTTGATTTCTGTGTAGATTATATCATGTTCACAACCCAAAGACTAATTACCATCCATCACCACACACATGTGCAAATCACCCCTTTCGTCCTCCTCCCTGCCTCCTTCCCCTCTGGTAACCAATCTCTGTCTCTATATGTTTGTTTGTTGTTGCTTTTATCTTCTATTTATGAGTGAGATCAAATGGTATTTGACTTTGTCCCTCTGACTTATTTCACTTAGCATGATACCCTCACAGTCCATCCATGTTGTCACAAATGACCAGATTTCATCCTTTTTATGGCTGAGTAGTATTCCGTTGTGTATATATACCACATCTTCTTTATCCGTTCATCCCTTGATGGGCACCTAGGTTGCTTTCAAGTCTTGGCTATTGTGAATAATGCCGCAATGAATATAGGGGTGCATATATCTTTACGCATTCGTGTTTTCTTGTTCTTTGGATAAATACCCAGCAGTGGGATAGCTGGATCGTATGGTAGTTCTATTTTTAATTTCCTGAGGAATCTCCATACTGTTTTTCATAGTGGCTGCACCAGTTTGCACTCCCACTAGCAGTGTATGAGAGCTTCCTTTTCTCCACATCCTCTCCAACACTTGTTATTTACTGTGTTGTTAATAACAACTATTCTGACAGGTATGAGGTGATATCTCATTGTCGTTTTGATTTGTATTTCCCTAATAATTAGTGATGTTGAACATCTTTTCATGTGTCTGTTGGCCATCTGTATATCTTCTTTGGAAAAATGTCTGTTCAGATCTTTTGCCCATTTTTTAACTGGGTTAGTTTTTTTGTTGTTGAGATGCATGAGTTCTTTATGTATTTTGGAGATTAACCCCTTATCAGATATATGGTTTGCAAATATCTTCTCCCAATTGTTAGGTTGTCTTTTCATTTTGTTGATGGTTTCCTTTGCTGTGCAGAAGCTTTTTAGTTTGATGTAGTCCCATTTGTTTATTTTTTCTATTGTTTCCCTTGCCTGGTTAGACATGGGACTTAAAAATATGCTGCTAAGACCGATGTCGAAGACTGTATTGCCTATGTTTTCTTCTAGAAGTTTTATGGTTTCAGGTCTTACATTCAAGTCTTTAATCCATTTTGAGTTCATTTTTGTGTATGGTAAAAGATAATGGTCTACTTTCATTCTTTTGCATGTGGCTGTCCAATTTTCCCAACACCATTTATTGAAGAGAATTTCCTTTCTCCATTGTATGTTCTTGGCTCCCTTGTCAAAAATTAGCTGTCCATAGATCTGTGGGTTTATTTCTGGGCTCTTGATTCTGTTCCATTGATCTGTGTGTCAGTTTTTGTGCCAGTACCAGGCTGTTTTGATTACTATAGCTTTGTAGTATATTGTGAAATCAGGGAGTGTGATACCTCCAGCTTTGTTCTTTTTTCTCAGGATTCCTTTGGGTATTTGGGATCTTTTGTTCTTCCATATAAATTTTAGGATTCTTTTTTCTATTTTTGTGGAAAATGTCATTGGAACTTTGATAGGGATTGCATTGAATCTGTAGATTGCTTTAGGAACTATGGACATTTTAACTGTTAATTCTTCCAATCCAAGAGCACAGAATATCTTTGCATTTCTTTGTGTCTTTTTCAACTTCTTTCAACAATGTTTTATAGTTTTCAGTGTACAGGTCTTTTCCCTCTTTGGTTAAATTTATTCCTAGGTATTTTATTCTTTTTGTTGCAATTGTAAATGGATAGTATTCTTAATTTCTCTTTCTGCTACTTCATTGTTAGTGTATAGAAATGCATCTGATTTTTGTATGTTGATTTTGTATCCTGCAACTTTGCCATATTCATTTATTATTTCTAAAATAAATTTTTTGGTGGATTGTTTAGGGTCTTCTATATATAAAATCATGTTGTCTGCAAATAGTGACAGTTTCACTTCTTCCTTTCCAATTTGGATCTGTTTCATTTCTTTTTCTTGCCTGATTGCTCTGGCTGGGACTTCCAATACTAAGTTAAATAAGTGTAGTGAAAGTGGGCATCCTTGACTGGTTCCTGTTCTTAGAGAGACAGTTTTCAGTTTTTCTCTGTTGAGTATGATATTAGCTGTAGCTTCGTCATATATGGCCTTTATTATGTTGAGGTACTTTCCTTCTATACCCATTTTATTCAGGGTTTTTATCATAAATGGATGCTGTATCTTGTCAAATGCTTTCTCTGAATCTGTTGAGGTGATCATGTGGTTTTATTCTTCATTTTGTTCATGTGGTGTATCACCTTGATTGATTTGCAGATGGTGAACTATCCCTCTGACTGCTACTTAGCAGAGTTCCGGAAACATAATCCAATGTAGTTAGAGAAGGAAATAAGAGATATAAATATCAGAAATAGGGCAAAATAAGCATGATTTACTAATGATACAGTATTTTTGGAGAGCTCACAATGCTTACCCCAAAATTTGGGAACTAAAAAGAGCATCAAAAGATGATTATTTTATTAAAGTATAGAAATTAATAGTTTTTTTTTTTTCAGGGAAAGATTAGCCTTGAGCTAACATCTGCTGCCAATCTTCCTCTTTTTTTTTTTCCTTCCCCAAAGCAGCAGTACATGGTTGTATATTCTAGTTGTAAGTCCTTCTAGCTCTTCTATGTTAGCTGCCACTACAGCATGGCAACTGACAGACAGGTGGTGTGGTTCTGCCACCAGGAAATGAACCTGGACCAGCTGAAGTGGGAGCACCAAACTCTAGACCATCAGGGCTGGCTCATTAATAATTTTAAACAAACAATAACCAGCTTGGAAATATAATAAAAGGAATATCTCATTTTACCAGAGCAAGTAAAAAAATAAATTACTAAGAGACAAATTGTACAGGAAATGTGGAAAACCTATACACAGAAAATTTTAAATGCTGAGCAATGTAACAGATTTCTCCTATTCTTGGGAAAGAAAACGATAATATAAAGTCAAATCTCTCTAAATTAGTCCATAAATTTTATGTTAGTCCAGTAAAATACTATTTTGGAAAAGAAGGAATTTTACAAAATGGTACTGGAATTCAAAGGAATGAATGCAAAGAAAATGCCTGGGAGGGTAAGTGGTGAGAAGGCTGGGGGAGACTGCCCCTACTAGATAGTAAAGCCTCTGAATGAATAAAGTCCCATTTTCTTCTGGAGAGGAAACAAGTAGATGATTCAATGGAATGGAAAAGAGAGTCCACAAAGAACGTCAAACACAAATACTTAGTATCTTATGAGGATAGCATTCCAAACCAGGTGGACAAGGTAGATTATTCAATAAATTGTGGGGAAAGCTGGCTAGCTGTTTGGAAAAAACATAAAGCTCAATTCCTGCCTCATACCAAAATAAATCCCAAATGGGACAGAAATTGCAACATTTTTTTAAAAACTCTAAAAATACAAAACTAAAATATAATCTGAGTGGCATAGCAAAACACAAGATCCAGAGCCATAAGGCAGGTATTGATAAACTGTACAACAATCGAGTTAAATACATATGTCAAACAAAATCAAATGACATACAACAAGCTGAGGGGGAAACTATATGCAACACATATTTATTTAATTTAGAAACTTCTTTAATTTACAAAGGGTTTTAAATTAAAAAAAAACTGAAAACAATCTAGTAGAAAAATAAACTAAAAATAAGAGCAGGTAAGTACAAACGGTTCTTCAGCATGTAAAAGTATTCAACTTATAATTTTAAAAATGTAAAAGCAAATAATAAGATAAAAATGTTATACTCATCCAATTTGCAAAAATTGACAAGTTTGGTAATGTTCATTGTTGCTGAGAATGCAAGTTGTTTCATAAGTGGTTGTTGAAAGTATAAATCGGTACAATATTTGTGGAGAAAAATTTGCCCCAAATTTAAAATGTACATGCCCTTTGATCTGGCAATACTATTGCTAGGAATTTAACCCAAAACATATTTGCAAAAGTACATCAAGGTATATTTACAGTAAATTATTGCATTGTTTATAATAGCAAAATCCATCAACAACTTAAAATGCCTATGAATAAGGGACTGCTTAAATTATAATACATTCATATGAAGAAATACTGTGCAGCCATTTTTTTAAAATGATGCAAATCTGTACAAGATCTGTATAGATAAAGTAAAAATAGCCAAAACAAGTTTAAAAAGCAAGATTCAGACCTGTGAGCATAATATAATCCTTTTTATATTATATATTATTGTTATCTCCATTTTACAGATAAAGAAACTGAGGCACCAGAAATTTGCCAATTTACCCAAGATCACACAGGTACTGTGTGGTGGAGCCAGTGTTTAAAACCAGACAGTTTAGGGTTCAAACTAAGTTAGTGGTGGTGAGGATAGAGATGAGAAAATAGATCTGAGAGATATGAGGGTACAGAATCTACAAGACTAAATGTGGGGGATAAATAAGTGGGATAGGTCAGGGATGACTCCCAGATTGATTGCTGAGTATCTTTCAATTCTTAATTCTGGTTTTAGCAATCCCATTCTACTATCCTCCCAACTCCCCAATCCCCAGAAATTAGAAATATTAAATGGAAAATGTTTGTAATAACTTGGAATCTTGTTCAAACTTTGATGAAATTGATATAAGCCAGATAATTCCCAGAGCTCACATTGGGCCAGGAAATGTTTGAGTTCCCACAAACCAGAGGGGAAAGGCATTATTAAATGCAGGAGCTATTCAGTAGAGACAGCAGAAGGTTCACACTTTAGAAGTGGGGCTAACTTAGCTGTAGAGTAAAGTCTATTCTAGACCCACTCTAAGGGAGCTCAAAAACAATCCACTGAAGGATCAAACATATCCAAACTAATCAAACTGCCTACCACAACAAAGTCCAACACTCTTTAAAGAAATACAACAAAATCTATCTATCAACAGCATGATTCACAGTATCTACCATCCCATAAAAAATTAGTAGACCTGTGAGGAAGCAGGAAAATATGACCCATAATCAAGGGAAAAGTCAGTTATTGGAACAGATCCAGAAATGACAGAGGTGATGAATTTGGCAGATCAGGATGTTGAAACAATTATTTAAATATACTCCATATGCTCCAGGATATAGAGAATAACAAAAACTTAATGAGAAGAGAGAGATGAAAGATGTTTGCAAAATAAAATGGAAATTCCAGAGATTAAAGAAAAATACAACATTTAAAATGAAAATTGCATTGGATGGGATTAATAGCAGATTAGACATTGCCAAAGAAAAGATGCTGAACTTGAAGAAATAACAATAGAAACTATCCAAACTGAAGCACAGAGAGTAAAGTTCAAAATGTGTATTGTAGGTCCTAAAGTAACCACTTTTTAAAAAGCCGGTAGTGAAGATAAAATGGAATATGTACTAAAAGTTATCTACATTCACCACTTCTATTCAACATTGTACTAGAAAACCTAGCCAGTGCAATAAGGAAAGAAAACTAAAATGCATACAGATGGGAAATGAAAACACTGTCTTTATTCTCAGACAAAATAATCATGTACAGAAGAAAAAAACTGTGATCAAGTAAATTTGGAAACAAACTGGCATTTATTGTTACTATGGAATTCTTGTTAATACTTTTAGTTTTGATACTGATATTGTTATATTTAAAAAGAGTCCTTATCTCTTTGTGGTGCATATGAAAATACACACGAAAGGATATGACATCTGGGATTTGGTGCAAAATATTCTGCAATTGTAGGGGTGGGGAAGAGAGAGAGGGTAAGGAAATGGGTTGAGGTATGCATGAGAAGAGACTTTTGTTTGCCTTGAAACTGGGTGATGGGAATATGGATTCATTATACTACTTTCCTCTATTTTTGTATAGGTTGAAATTTTCCATAATTTTTTTTAAAGACAGCATAAGAGAGTGAAATGAGCAAGCCACCAAGTGGCAGAAGATACAACACATGTGAACAACAAAATGTATCCAGAATATATAGAGTTCCTACAAATCAATTTTAAAAAACAGACAGCCCGATAGAAAAATAGACAAGACACTTAAACACGCACTTCATTCCCTCCTCCCCTTCATAAAAAGGGATATTCAAATGGCCAGCAAACTGATTCATTAGTAAGGCAAAAACAAAGCACAGTGATTACCACAATATACCCATTAAAGTAATTAAAATTATGAAGACTGACAATACCAAATGTTGGTGAAGATGTGAACCAGTGAGAACACTTACACGCTTCTGGTGAGCATGTATATTGATAGAACCACACTGGGAAATAGTTAGGCATTATCTACTAAAATTAAATATTTACATACCTTATGAGATAGTAAGTCTATTCCCATGAATATTCTAGAGGGAAATGCATTTTATGTGCACCAAAATCCATGGGCAAGAATGTTCATAAGCAGTATTCTTCATAACAGCCTCAAACCAGGGAGAACCTGGGTTTATCTGTGGAAGGATGGAGAAACCACAGTGTAATCATACAACGAAATTCCCCACAGCAATGAAAATGAACAAACCACAGCTAATATACTATAACATACCTGAGTCTCCCAAACATGACATTAAGCAAAAGAAGCCAGACACAAAGGAATCATACTGTGTTATTCCATTTACATAAAAATCAAAAACACACAAAACGAATCTATGGTTAAGTTGGGAAGGTGGTTGCTTTTGGAGAGGAGGGCATATAGGCAGTAATTTGGAGAAAGCATAATGAGGGCTTTCAGGTACTGGCATAGTTTTATTTCTTGAGGTGAGTAGTAGTTAAATGTGTGTTCACTTTGTGAGATTTTTGTGTTGCCTACTTATAATTTGTGCATTTTTCTGTATATGTGTGTACTTCACATTAAAGAATTTAAATAATAAAGAGATAAGTGGTTCATTCACTTATTGATCTATCCATTGATTCATTCAGTAAACCTTATTTGAGGGTTGGATGCAATAATCATTGGAGCACCTAGCTCTTAATAGGTTGTCGTGTAGGGCCTGCCTGGTAGTGTAGTGGTTATGTCCCTGCCCTTGGCTTCGGCGGCGTGGGGTTCACAGGTTCGGATCCCCGGAGCAGACCTATGCACCACTCGTCAGGTCATGCTGTGGCAGTGTCCCATATACAAAGTAGAGGAAGATGGGCATGGATGTTAGCTCAGGGCCAATCTTCCTACCGCCCCCCCAAAAAAAGAAAGAAAAAGAAAGGAAAAAAAGATTGTGGTGTAAATTTCTCATGGAAAAAAATGTTCTTGTTTTTCTTTTGATTTCATGATGCTGTACAGAGGACTAATAAAAAGCAAGTGTTCCAGAACCATTTATTCACTGAACGTGGTTTAGTCTTCACTCTGCCATCACTTACTGTTGAGTTTAGTCAAGTCACTTTGCTCCTCTGGACCTATGATAATCTCTGGAGTAGACAATCAGAAGTAGATGATCTTTCCTTCAGCTTTGAAATTCTCATTTATTAATTCAATCAGCTTTAGCTGAGCACGTATTGTCTGTGCCAGTCACTTTGCTAAGGATTGGAGTCATAAAAAACAAGCAATCAGAAACATGGCCTTGCCCTCCAGAAGCTCATAGCCTTGCCTAGAGCAAAGGGACCATTATGACACAGGGAGGTACGGCTTTGGTGGAGTTTATGTCCAGGATGCGAGAGCACATGTGAGGGGCAACTAACCTGGACCCCCAAAGGAAGGCTGCCCAAAGCTGGCACCCCTGGTCCTGCTCAGGCTGTGCATGAAGTGCTGCTCTACAGGATAAAGTGATACCTGGACTGGGCCACAAGTCTTCTCTGGGGCCGGGAAGCAGGAGGAAGCTTCTACTACACAGAGAAGCAGGGGAAAGAGAATCCAGGAGAAGGGCCCAAGTGAACCACACAAAGAGTTTTTCGGCTTATTATGGGAAATCTAATAGTCTGTGTAACAGAATGGCGGGGAGCAGTGTACAGGAGAGAGTGGGGGTCCAGAGTGTGGCAGGGCCAGAGCAGGAAAGGCCTCGATTGCCATGATATGAAACCACAAGTCAATATTTACCCAGCGGGAAAGAGCTCCATCCCCTCCTCCCCCGTGACAACTTCCGGGAGTCACCTGCTGGCTGAGTACAGCTGGCGAGGGCAGGCTCCTAGTGGCCAGTTCAGGAGCACCTGGTTGCTGGTGGCCTGATAATCTTGCCCCAAAAAGTAAAAATTCTAAGGACTCTTCAAAACCCTGGAGGAATACAGGCCCCCTGGGAATGTGGATCATTAGTGATGCAGATTGAAGCTTGTTGCAGGTTGGAAAGCACAATGAACAAAGCACGGGCCTCACTAGATACTTTGGAGGAGTCAGAAAAAGAGCAGTTCCCCCTCAGGCAAGGATCTGCTGATTCTGCTTAACCAACTGTCCCCGAGGCTACCAATCCTTTGACAGACCCGAATGGTTGCTTTGCATTTGGGCTCAGCAGATGGGGCCATTTACATATGGGTTGTTGTTAGTGCCATGGATTCCAACTCCTAGCGACCCTGTGCACAGCAGAGAGGAATCTGCTGGGGCTTTTTGCGCCATCCTCTCACCTTCCTGCACTATAGCAGACAATGCTCTGCTGTTATTCACAGGGCTTTTATGGACAATTTTTCAGAAGTGGGTGGCCAGGTCCTGTGACAACAGACAGATGATGCTTTGGTTCCCTGATCAGGAAATGAGCATGGGCTGTGGTGTGAGAGCACCAAATCTTAACCACTAGACCGCCAGGGCTGACTTTCCATGTAGGTAAATGGCTTTACATATAGGTAAATTTCCATGTATAAGTCATAAAGATCTAGCAGGTCTTCAAATTACTAAATGTTAGTAAGATGGAAACCTAAAGCCTATTAAGCACTCATCAGTGTAGCCAACTAATAGGCATCAAGATTTACATCAGAGAACCAAGATCTGTAGTTATTTATTTTTTTGTGTGGGGAAGACCAGCCCTGAGCTAACATCTGTTGCCAATCCTCCTCTTTTTGCTGAGGAAGACTGGCCCTGGGCTAACATCCGTGCCCATCTTCCTCCACTTTATATGGGACGCCGCCACTGGCATAGCTGACGAGCAGTGCGTCGGCGGGCGCCCGGGATCTGAACTCGCAAACCCCGGGCTGCCAAGCGCGAACTAAACCGCTGCGCCACTGGGCGGCCCCCTGTAGTTATTTTAAAGGTAGGGAATACTCTAGAAACAATCCAGAGGAACCTATACAAGACTCAGTGCTCCTGAGCACTCCACCCTCGGCAGACAGGACCACACAAGATGCCCCCCCCGCCCCGCTTCCCTCCGAGGGAAGGGGCGTTCATTCATAGGCCACTGCCCTGTGCCATTCTGCTCTTTAGGGGTGCCCTTGCCGTCATTGATGACGAGGCACTGCTGGCTTTTAAGGGGGTGGGGCTGACAGACATCCTGCAATGTGTAGGCCAGTCCTGCCTGATGAAGTGTGGTCCCTCTTCCTGCATGACTTTGGAATGTTTGCTTTAACATTTACAAATCACAACCTGGAGTTTACAGAAACATTTAAATTATGAGAAAAGTAATGAGAAAGGAAATGTAGATCATCGCTAAAATATTGAAAATCCATAGGACAATAGAAGCCATTTTCCAAAAGTCCAATTTGGATATAATCCTTTCAGAAGACTTTTCAGAAAATGGGGATTAATAGTACTACTGTCTCCCTTGAGGCACTGAGCCGGTGTGTGTGTGTGTGTGTGTGTGTGTGTGAGGGTGATGGGTACACTTCAAGTGCTAAGGGACTTGATGGGACTGAACCTGGTGGCGCTGGTTTAATACACAGACCTGGTGCAGCTGCAGTTGGATGCTCACAGGGTGATGTCAACATCCAAGAAGAGTGCTTGGGCTCAGTCCGGTTTCAGAGATTAAGGGTTGAGCATTGAGAGGGGCTGGGGGCTCTCCTAGTGGAACTCACAGGGCCTTGGTTTGGGGAAACTGTGCGGCATGAAGTCAGCAGATCTTGGGACGCTGAAGATCTTTCTAGTTAGTTCTTAGCATGCACGAAAATGGACCGATGGAGGGATTGGAGGTGAGACGAAAGATGGAGGTGGAGCGGGGCAAGGGTGAGTAGATATCTTGAATGGACTAGTGTGAGAGCCTGGGAAAATCATTCAAAACCAGAAACTTCAGATCCATCTTCCATTGCTCTCCCTCCACCCTCAGTGGTCTCAAGGCATAGAGTGTGTAGTGGGTTGAATGATGGCCCCAAAAAGATATGTCCATGTCCTAGTACCTGTGAATGTGACCTTATTTAGAAAAAAGGTTTTGCACATGCAATTCAGTTAAGGATCTCAAGATGAGATCACCCTGGATTACCCTTGTGGGCCCTAAATCCAATCACAAGTGTCCTTATAAGAGATAGAAGAGGAGAAGACATCAACACAGAGGAGGAGAAGGCCATGCGGAGACGGGGCAGAGATTGGAGTTATGCAGCCACAAGCCAAGGAATGCCTGGAGCCCCCAGAAGTCCAGGAAGAGGCAAGGAAGGATTCTCCCCTGGAGACTTCAGAGGGAGCATGGCCCTGTCGACACCTTGATTTTGGACTTCTGGCCTCCAGAACAGTGGGGGAGTAAATTTGTGTTGTTGTAAGCCACCAAGTTTGTAGGAATTTGTAACAGCTGCCACGAGAAGCTACTACAGAACATGTCTGAGAATCAGGCACACCCAGGGTTCTGCTTTGTAGTCCTGAGTGGGAACCCTGAATTGTCAGCAAAGCTACCAGGTGCTACAAATACTTTCCCGGGGGGGAGCAGGGATGGGTGGGTGGAGGGATGAAGATTTCACATAAAAAGTGGACAAGGCCCAGACTGTCAGGGACTACCCGGCTTGGGAGGACTCATTGTGAGGTCAGTGCTGTCCGTGAGGCTGGGCTCAATCTTGCAACCCTGGCTTTGCTGAGCCTCTGTTGGAGGCTGGAAGTGCGGGCCACCTGCAATGTAGGGCTTAGTGAGGCTCTTGCTGGTGGGATGGAATGCCAGTGTCCGGGAACAAGGTGGAAGCAGCACTAAGAGTGACCAGGGATGCAGGGGGCAGAGCAGTCATTTCGTTACTGAACCAAGTGGGCTTGTCTCCTGATGAGTTAAATAAGACTCCACACCAGTGGAAGCTGTCTCACAAAGTAAAGTGTATTTGCAGCAAATAGGAGGCCATGAGGAATCATTTCCGAAGTCATGGTGTCCCCAAACAAAGGGAAGCAGGGACCTTTATTTTGGATGGGAATGAATATTCAAAAGGGAGAGGCGGATATTTGCCTGCACAGGCTCAGTTGGAGAACGTGCTTCCACATAATGAGGCCTAAGCTCCTCCTGGAGAGACTTTTGCTTAAAAAGAAGGCAAAGATCAGGTGTGCAGCTCTTGTGGCGAGGCTTGGTCAGTTTCAGGATGTTTGCTGGTTACATCTCCCTTGAGTTTCTCACTTGGTCAGTTTCAGGATGGTGGTTACATCTCCTTAACACACAAAAGGAAAAGAAACAATTTGAAAAAACAGTTAATCGGTTCGGAACCCACCTTTGAGTTTCTCAAGGCACCTAGTCGATGACAATATGACCAGTGATCCTTAACTACAGAGGTAGAGTGGGGCCACTGGCCACGCTTTGCAGCAAGCACAAGAACAGTGTCCTGCAAGTTACAGCCAGAACGCTGGACCCAGATGTGGGACCCAGCCGGACACCTGTCACAGGAAGCGGGAAACCCAAGTCGTGGCTGTGGTCCTAGGGATCCCAACAGTGGTGGAGGTCAAGACCACACATTTACACTTTGGTTTGCCTGGAATAAAAAAATGATAACAGGGATCAACGTATGCCTGGCCTGGGCTAAGCACTTTGCATGCTCACCAAAACCCTTTCACCTGTGCTGTATAGATGAGGAAACCAAAGCTTACGGAGTTTTGGTAACCTGCTGATGCTCCTGTAACACGCATCTCAGCTCGGATTTGCGCCCAGGTCTGTCTGCCTCCGGAGCCCAAGAGCTCACACTGCCACTCACCGGGCGAGGAGTTCATTTCCCCAGTCACTGAAACTGCTCTTTGCAGCAAACCGTTTTTTCTATTTCTCCCACTTTATAGAAGTCTCTTCATCTCTATCTCATTATACACTTACTTGCCTTATGAAACGGAGCATTGCAAACGTAACTCGCCCTCAGATGGATAACTTGGGGTCTTGTCTATAACTGGGCTGAGCGCTCGGGGGCTGTCTGTCCCTGCACTGTAGTCCCAGGACTTCAAGTTCTTATTTTCTGTTCTTCTCATCTTTCTGTTCCCAGTCTTACTACCCTGCTTTCTGAGTTTGAGTCCGTTTTTGTACCGGCCTCTAAGAATTTTTCCCTTTTCTGAAAAGCTGTTTTTTGATGTTATGTACCAGAAAACTAAATAGCTAGATTAGAATTGTGTCTAAAATAAGAGTAAACAGCTCCTAAGTAAGGAGCTCAGTGTGTTTCTCAGGCATAAGTTACAAGAATTTGTCTCTATGCATCAACTCTGCAACCATTTTGTTGTCGTAACTGCTTTTTTCCCCCACCCTGCTTCACTTTTTGAATGGGATCTCAATAGCTAAAAATGATTGGATTGGGGGGGTCTCTAAAGTGAGAAGTTGTTATAATACCCACCGTCACTCGAAGAACCAACCCTTCCATTAGGTGACTGAACCCTGGGACGCGCACCTGCTTTCAGGAGCCGAGAAGCCACCATCAGGGTCCAGTCTGTGAATGCTGATTCCATTTCTCACTGAGGTCCTGGGGGAGAAACCTGACGTCTCAGCACCTCCTGAAAGAAGCTGTCCGAACTAGCTGTGCTGCCTTGTTCATGTGAAGAGACAGAATTCAAGGAATCAACTCGTAACCCATTGTTTTATTTTAAAATACAGTAATTGACTGTCCCTTGTGACACAATATCGCCACCTGCTGACCAAAATATCATAGCGCAATTGTGTGCATAAAAGAAGTGTTTGCAGAACGTGTATTAGCTACCACCTTTAAACTAACTACAGATTATGGCAATTTGTGTTCCAATCCAAAATAACTATGATATTTCTCAATTTCACCCAGGCAAGCATCAATTTCAGATTACATTTCCTTTTTTGAGTTCTTCAGAAATACACTTCCATTTAAAATAAGAAAACACAAGGTTAAGTCTTTTATTTTTAATTTACTTTAGCCTTTACAGTTAATAAATAAGAATTGTAGAAAGAAAATAATAATGGATTCATTATCTGGTGGTAAACAGGGCTAGAGAAAGCAGGCTGTGTACTGAAGAGAGACCTGGTTTCACAATCCCCGTGTCCTCTTCATTCGCTGGTGTCAATCTGAGCCTCAGTTTCTTCATCTGAAAAATGGAAATAAGAATACCCATCGCAGAGTGCAGTCCTGCAAAACAAATAGCATATATATATATATTGCATAGCACAAGGACTTTAGTACATGTTGATTTAATCTTCTTTTATTAAAGAAACAATCATTCTGTTAACTAAATGCACACCCATCTGCCATATTTTCCCTAAAACTATCATAAGGGAAATATGATTTTAAAGCAGAAATCTCATACAGGACTCTAAAAGTAAAAGGAAAGTTCAGATGGTATAATAGATTTTTGGGTTTTTTTAACTTCATGACTCATGGACAGTGATTTGCACTGGATAACTTACCAAAGAAATAGGATTTAATGCAGTAAAGTTGTGCTCTTACAAACATACATTTTATTTTTAAAGTGAATCCAACACTTTTATCTGAGGAAGCTGACAGCTAAAGAGATCTGAGTGTATGACCTCTCTGGGCTGTCAGAGCAAGCAAATCTGAAAGGGGAGACCAGGTAGTGGGTCTTCAAAGGAAAAAGTTTGCATTCAGAGAGCAGAGGTAACTTTTCCTAGTTATCTTTGTTTATCCATTATCCTAACACAAAGTGCCACCTTCTCAAAGTATTATAATTATTTATTTTAATTTAATAGATCAATAGAGCCTCTCTTAATGGTGTACGAGTTAAGAGGTAGATTCTAGAGTCAGACTGATAGGCTCAAATCCCAGTCTTGGGCAAGCTACCTAAATTCCCTCCACCTTCCCTTGTAGGGTTATTACTAAGGTTAAGTGAATTATACATGCAGTTGCATGCAGCTGGAGCAGTGCTGGGTGCAAAGTGAGTGATCAGAAGTGTTGTTTATATAAAGATGTCTTGTAACAGGAAATGCCACTCTGAGATTACTTGGATGAAACAAGTTCCCACATGAGAATGAGCCAATACATGTGGAGTGCTTACCATAGTGCCTGGCCTAAGCAAAGTGCTCACTATATGTTAGCATTATTGTTATATTAATAATAGTATTATTATGAATAATAAGTTGAAATTAAAAATCACAAAATTGAATGAAAACACAAAATTTGTGGGATTCTATAAAGTAAAGCAGTACTTAGGAGGAATCCTATAGCACCAAATACTCATATTAGGAAAGAATAAAGTCCTCAGATCAATGATTTCAGCTTCCATTTTAAGAAACTAAAAAAAGAAGAGGAAGTAAAACCCAAAGTAGAAGGAAAAAAATAATAATAAAGGTAAGAGCAGAAACCAATGAAAGAGGGGAAAAAACCCACAAACAGAGAAAAATCAATGAAACCAAAAGCTTTGAGAAGATCTATAAAATTGATAAATCTGTAGCCAAGCCAATCAGAAAGAAAAGAGGAAGGACACAAATGACCTATATCAGGAATGAGAGAGGTGACATAGCTACAAATTCTACATATATTAAAATGATAATAATGGGGTAATATGAACAACTTTATGCCAATAAATTTGACAACTTAGATGAAATGGAAAAATTGCATGAAAAACACAAACTAACAAGGCTCACTCAGGAAGAAATAGATAATCTGAGTAGCCCTAAATCTATTAAAGAAATTGAATTTGTAGTTAAAAACCTTCCCACAAAGAAGCTTCCTGGCCCAGCTGCTTCATTAGTGAATTCTATCAAACACTTAAGGAAGAAATAATACCAAATCTACAGATTATCTTCCAGGAAATCAAAGATTTCCCAACTCATTTTATGAAGCCAGCATTACCCTGATTCCAAAATCAAAGACTTGACAAGAAAACTACAGACAAAATCCCTCTTGTTATATTCAACTATATTGTTTTATTTTATTTTTTATTTATTTTTTGTGTGTGTGAGGAAGACCAGCCCTGAGCTAACATCCATTGCTAATCTTCCTCTTTTTGCTGAGGAAGACTGGCCCTGGGCTAACATCCGTGCCCATCTTCCTCTACTTTATATGGGACGCCGCCACAGCATGGCTGACACGCAGCACCCGGGATCCGAACTCGCGAACCTCGGGTTGCCAAGCGCGAACTAAACCGCTGCACCACCGAGCCGGCCCCCTTCAACTATATTATTTTAAAAATTCTAAATAAAATTTTACCAATTCAAATCCAACAATACATAAATCATGAACAAATGGGCTTTATCCTAGATGTGCAAGATTGGCTTAACATTCAAAAATCAATTTAATTCATCAAGAAACTAACAAATAATCATCTCAATAGACAGAAAAAAAAATTTAACAAAATGCAATATTCACTCCTGATTTTTTAAAAACTCACAGAAAAATAGAAATATAAGAGAATCCTATCAATGTGATAAAGCTTATCTGTGAAAAACTTACAGATAATATACTCAGTGGTGAAAACTGAATACTTCCCCCTAAGATCAGGAATAAGAAAATGATGTCCTCTCTCACCACTTCCAGTCATCACTGTGCTGGAGGTTCTAGCCAATGCTGTAAAGCAAGAGGAAAAAAAAAAAAGTCATCCAGATTAGAAAAGAAGAAATAAAATTATCTGTGTTTTGCAAATGACTTGATCATCTATGTAGAAAATCCAATGGAACCTACAAAAAGCTATTACAACAAAGATGTGACTTTAACAAGGTTGCAGAATACAAGGCCAATATATAAAAATCAGTTCTATTTCTATAAACTAGCAATGAATATCAGAAATTGAGATAAAAATACAATTTACAACGGCATCAAAAAAATGAAAGATTTAGGGATAAAGTGACAAAATACATGAAAGACCTGGCCATATACAGGTGAATGCATAAACAAATGGTGATATATCCATGCAACAGAATACTCCTCAGAAACATAAAGAAATGAACTATTGATATACACCACAGCATGGATTAATCTCAAATAATTATGCTGAGTGAAAGAAGCCAAACAAAAAAGAGTACGTACTATACAGGAATCCATTTATATAAAATTCTAGACAATGCAAACTAATCCATAGTGAAAGAAAGCCGCCAGCGGTTGCCTGGGGCCAAAGTGGTGGGGAGGCGGGGCGGGCAGGAGGAAGGGATTACAAAAGGAATAGGAGGAAATTTGGGGGTTGATAGTTTATTATCTTAATTGGTTTCAGGGATGTATACATATGTCAAACCTATCAAATCCTATACTTTAAATGTGAACAACTATACATCAAGTGTACCTCAATAAATCTGTTTTTTTAAAGTGATATAAAATGCATAGATACAGAATAGCTGGAAGTATAACTATGGAAATAGCCTCATTTGAGGGGCACAGGACACTTTAACTTTCCTATCCCAAAACACAGCCATGTAGTTTTCATGAATGCCTGAAATTACTTCATCATGTCTTCATTTTGGGGGATTAAAATTATATTCCCTATTAAAATGCAAAAAGGAGTAACTCTTTATATGACATCAGTTGTTTTAACACCTCAGTCATAGTGAGTTTCTCAGACCATTCCCATTTTTCTAAAAGCTGATTTGGTTAAGGAAGAAGTAGAGTGATAGGTCGGTTACAGGCTGTAGTGAACATCTGCTCTTTCTGGCCACCCAGCATCCATTCTCTTTTCTTCTAAAATAAAGCCCTAGTTTCCCTTCGAGGACATTGCATCTTCCTGACTCTCAGTCCATGTGACTTTGGTGCAGTTGACCCCATTCTTCTGATATAGAAGTAAACCCATGGTTGAAGTTTGGGAATCAAGTCCTCCCTTCCCCCCAGTAACAGTCATTGATTGAAGAATGGCGCAAGCCAGAACAACCCAAGCCAGGGAGACTCCGCTCCAGGAATTTTGTTGGAGATATTGGGGAAAAGGCCAGCCCTGGTGGTCTAGTGGTTGAGATTCGGTGCACCATGGCCCGGGTTTGTTTCCCAGTCATGGAACCATACCACCTGTCTGTTAGTTGTTATACATACTTTGTATAACTTGAATCCTTTTATATTTATTGATTCTTGTTTTCTTGCCTAGAGTATGATCTATCCTGGTAAATACTCTGTATGCACTTGAAAAAACATGTGTTCTGCTGTTGTTGGGTGTTCTATGCTGTGACAGCATGCTGTGATGCTGAAAGTTATGCCACCAGTATTTCAAATACCAGTAGGGTCACCCATCGTGGACAGGTTTCAGTGGATCTTCCAGACTAAGACAGACTAGGAAGAAGGACCTGGCCATCCACTTCCAAAAAACATTGGCCATGAAAACTCTATGAATAGCAGCAGAGCATTGTCTGATATAATGCCAGAAGGTGAGAGGATGGCGCTAAGAGACCAGGCAGGGTTCTCCTCTGCTGTACACAGGGTCACTAGGAGTCAGAATCAACTCAATGGCATTAATAAGAAATTGGGGAAAAGAAGCCCCTTTCTTCTGGACTTGAGGTCCAGAACCCTGGAGCTTCTAGGATCCATCTTCCCCACGTTTAGACAGACTGTGAATGAAGTGAAAACAAAAGAAAGTGAAGAACACATAAGACTGGACACTGATTACATCATTTGGGCATTGTGATGAACAGCCTTCAAGATGGCCTCAATCCTTGCCGCCTGATATTTACAGTCTTGGGTGGTACCCTCCTACATTGTTCCAGAGTTAGGCTGTGTGACCTTGCAAGGTTAGATCATCAAAGACATAGACACAGATCTTCTGTGCTCTTGAATATCACCAAAACTATTTGGAATGTCAACACACACCCCCCATTCCCTGGCCCCAGATGTCAACCCGAGAGGATGCTTTTCAGAGACATATATCAACGTCTAACCCCATTACTTTCTCTTTGACTCGTCTCTCTTTTTCAGCAATCATTACAACTCTTCACCTATTTTCTCTCCAGTCTATATTTATGAATATATATATATATATATTTTTTTTTTTTCCTTTGAGTTCTTTAGGTATGACTTCTGAGGTTCAAAGCCTGGGTACTTGCAATTCCATATCTTTTTATCTCCAAGCTATTCTCATTACCAAATATTTTGATAGTTTATTTTGAAACTCAGTTGACTCTTTTCCTTTTCTCACCATTTTTGCTGAGAAAGTAAAAATTCCACTTGGTCCCCTATATTCCCCAGCACCTTGCAGTTCGATGAGGCCACTTGACTAGTTCTGGCCATAAAATGTGGGTAAAAGTGATGAGTGTCACTTCCCCGCACCCAGGTATGAGCCTCCATGTGCTCTCTTCTCCTGCTGTGGCTACCAAGGATATGTGCCCAGATGGTGCATCTACAAGATGATGGCAATTCTTTCAGCCTGAGTGCCTGAGTGATTGTGTGGAGCTGAGTCCTTCACCAGCGCACACTGGAAATATAGCATGAGTTAGAAATAAACTATTGTTGTGTTCAACTATTAAGATTTTGTGCAGTTGTTTGTTATTGTGGTGTAGTCGCGCCTGTACTGACTTATACCACGGAATGATGCTCTTGCAAACTGACTGAGGAAGTACCAGGAGCACAGGAGATTCTTGAGGGGAAAAGAAAAGAAACAAACAAACAAAGCTTTGTCAATATTACAAACTACTATCCTATTACAATTTTATAAGGCAGGGATGTTATTCAAAATATTTAACAACTTGTATGGCATGAGCCCAACTAA
Organism: Tapirus indicus; assembly: GCA_031878705.1. Lineage (NCBI taxonomy): Eukaryota > Metazoa > Chordata > Mammalia > Perissodactyla > Tapiridae > Tapirus > Tapirus indicus. The sequence continues at coordinate 36,561,793 of CM062935.1, forward strand.
TCAGAACAGACATCCAGCAAATGAGAAAGGATATCAGCTGGTATGCCATGCGGGGATGTATCAGCTGAAGATCCCAGGCATGTTGTCAGAACAAGGCTAGCATTAAACATCTTCAGAAGACAGAATAAATGAATGAGTAGCCAGGCTGATTAAAAGCTGAGCTTGTGGCCTCCATAGTTAAAATTTTCTGAAAACAGTGAAGGTGGACTCTGGAGTTCAGGTCGCTAACTGGCTGCATTCCTTTGCTGCGTTTTCTTACTGCTTTACACCCCGGAAAAAATATAAATAAAGGAACTGTATCTGTTTATCTATTTTAAGGCCAAATTGTTTCTTACCTGTTTAACCTGCTCAACTTATACACCAACACATTTACTGATGTGTTTCAGAATAAACTTCCAATCATCCAGAATGCTAAATTCTAGGAAGCTCAAATAATTGGGATATTCCTTCCAGTATGGACAAGCAATAGTCTAGTGATGCCCTGAGTAATAAACCACAAGACTGAGAAGAGCTCCTGAATCATCAAAGAAAGATCCAAGAATGTTTTGGATGGTTCTAGCTTCAGTCCACATTGCTGTGGGCTTATTTGAACATTGGTCATCATTGATGCCATTTTGGTAACTTTCACTTAACCTGAAGAAACAATTCATCAGGGACCCCATTTCTCAATCATTGAAAGAAATGGGGGTTTTCCACAGTGTGGCTAACAAAGGTTAAAGCACCGTAAGGAATCGCAAACCTGTGAATAGCTGGATGGCTGAAATTACGTGCAAAAATTCTGTGGCTCTGTACTTACTCGCTGGGCATATGGTGCAAGCATTTGTAGCTTTGTGTCCCAAGAACATTTTTAGGAGATGACTTACCCCCGAGTTACAAAGACAATTTCCTTACAAAGAAAGGAGTCAGTCGGACTAATCCAAATGGCAAAACAAAAACAGGAGACAGAAAGATTAGTCTTTAAATCCTGAATTGCCTTGAAGTGCAGTTAAAAGAAAACCAAAGGCTCAGATGGTGAATTTCAATGCATTTAAATGAAAATTAAAATGAAGAATGAAAGAAAACACCAAGCAATCCTTCTCTGGTTGAGGCAATGGATTTGCTTTCTGCAACTTGAGTGGAGATGAGAGGAGGGAGTAGACGGCCTCTCGGAGACCCTTCTCCACTTCAAGTCACTGAGCACGGGGAGTGTGGCAGGAATGTTGTGACAGCAAGGGTAGAAATGTGTTCCATCAAGGAAAATCATCATAGGCAGGCGGGGGAAGCGAGATCCCGGGAACTGAGATTCCTTAACTTGGAGGAGAGAGAGCCACATCCAAAGATCCAACTGTTCTTTCACTCATTTTAGAAGATACAAAGGAGGATATTGAAGCCTGAAGAGACCTGGGATTGACTAACCAGATGTGGAAGCAGAGAATACAGACCCCAAGATAGCTACTAGCAATTTATTTTACAGGAAACCTTTAAGTAATGGAAACAATTTTTTTTCCAGCACAGGGAAAATTGAAGGGAGAAGATCTAGGCGGAGGTTGTAGGAGGTCCCTTGGAATCCCTACTCCTTTGTAACTCCAATTATTCTGTTCATTTCAAAGTTGATAACAGGCCTGCCACAAGCATCAGGCCTTGATGACCTGGCTGCACTGCATTTGATTCTGGAACAAACTCATCCTGGGGGTCATTCTCATGACCATCTGACCAAGCAAGCTTGCTGTTTGACTTTCCGTAAGCATAAAATTTAAGATTATAAAATAAGCTTGAACTAACATTTATGGAATGGGTCTGAAGGGGAGGACCTATGGACCTGAAGTCTGGGTCACATGTTATGGCTGCAAAGTTTATTTCCTCTCTTCTTTTGGAAACTACCTCCACTCCCACCATCTGCCATCACCCTTACTATTCCCTCCTGGCCTCTCAGAATTTCAGCCCCTCTCTCATTACCTGCCCCAGGTACCCAAAGGGGCTGAGAAAACTCTATTGCTGTGAAGGGGAGAAGAGAGATTGGGGAACAATTGGCCATCTGCCAGTCACACTGTGCTCTCTTTAGTGTTTTAGTGTCCGTCTGTGGAGACACACCATTTCTCAGTCACATTTGCATCCCCAGAATCTAGCCCAGTGCTGGCACATAGGAGGTACTCAGTAAATGCTTACCAAATGAATGACTATCACAAGAGAGTGTCACAGAGCACAAACATTTCAGTGTAAACTCAGTAAGGATAAAACTAAAATGCTTTTTATACAAGTGGTGCATTGAGAATACTTAACACCTGCAACCTAATCTCAGAGTCCAGATGACTTCTCATTTCTTTAAGGATGGAAACCTTTACATTAAAACAATAAACAAGAAGTGGAAAACAAAAAGACTAATGGGCCTAAAGTTGAGCTTACCCTCACCCTCCTGAGTTGATTTCACCATCCCTGCTTATCCAAGAAGACATGCCCAGAAGACAGGGATTACCCCTGAGGCCTTAGAAGGAAGCCTGTCTCTCCTTTGCCACCAACGAGTTACAGGCACAGTTGTCTCAGGCAAGGGGTGGCACCAACAGGAGAAAGGAGAGGGAGATGGGGATGAGGTTAATTCTGGACTCATACTGTTCAGGAATGTGGTGTCAAAGAAAACACCTTTGGTTTGATAACAAAGAACTTGGGGTACCTTTCAAGCAAATGTGTAACACCTAGATGGAATTCAGGCTTCTCCTAGGAGGTTTGATAGCCAACACTGAAAGCAGGTCTTGGAAATCCTTCCTCCAGCCTCCTCCCAGATCTCTTGCTCTGGCTCTTGCCATGTTCTCTCCTTTGCTCCTCACAGAGCTCATAGTCTAGTGGGAAGGGCAAACAATTACAGTCCAGAGTGATGGGCAACATCCTGCAGGGTGGTCAAGGCGTCCAGGGCACACAGGAGAGTTGGTGTGTGGAGCAGCTGGGATGCTCCGCCAAGGAAGTCAAGCTTCAGAAGGGATTTGGAGGATGAATGAGAGTTAGTCAGCTAGAGGATGAAGAGGGAAGGGGTCCTAGGCTTGAGAACAGATATAGGGTAGGAGGCAGGAGAGAGCATGGCACACATACCCGGGGAAGTCCTGGTGGTTCAGTGAGACTAATGAGGAAGATATTACGTAAGGCAGGTGCTAGGCTCTCCATGCCATGGAGCTTGGATCTCATCTACTGGTGACAGGGAGCCACTGATGAGTTTTAAGAAAAAGAGCTACATTGTTGGGTCGTGTCATGGAAAAATTCTGGAAGTCATATGGGGGACAGAAGAGGGAAGACTGGGGACAAGAAGACTAGTGTAATTGTCCAAGAGAGACAAATAAAGGCCTAGCCAGGGCAGTAGCAGGTAGGAATGGAGTGGGGAGGAGAGACTTGGGAGCTGAGGGGAAGGCTGACAGGCTTTGGACAATGATGAGCTCTAAGGGAGTGAGAGAGGAAAAGGAGGTAAGGATAGTTTTCAGATTGCTGACACGAGCCATTTGAAGCTTGATGGTGCCATTACACCTTAGAGGAGCAGGACTGGGGAACACAGAGACTTTGGAAACGATGAGTCTGGTTTTGTCACATTGAATTTGATACATCTGAGGGATGTCCAAGTGGAGGTGTCCAGGAGGCAGTTGGCTCTGGAGATCTGTAGCTCAGGAGATCCAGGCTGGCAGGGGACGTCTGACATCTATCTAAGGTTCGCAGGAAGCAGGCCCTGAGATGAGGATTCGTGTGCAAGTGGTTCATCATGGAAGTACTCCCAGAGGAGACCAGTAAGGGAGTGGGAAACAGCACAGGGAAGGGTAAGAAGCCAAGTGTACTAGTCTCCTAGGGCTGTCATAACAAAGTACTACAATCTGAGGGGCTTAAACAATAGAAATGTTTTTTCTCACAGTTCCAGAGCCTAGACGTTGGAGATGAAAGTCTAGGCAGGGTTGGTTCCTTCTGAGGGCTGTGAGAGAGGGTCTGTCCCAGGCCTCTCTCTTAGCTTCTGGTGATTTGCTGGCAATCTTTGGTGTTCCTTGGCTTGCAGACGTGAAATTCCAGTCTCTGCCTTCACATTCACATGGCAGTGTGTGTGTGTGTGTGTGTGTCCTTGTGTCCAAATTTCCCCTTTCTGTAAGGACACCAATGATACTGGATTAGGGCCCAGCCTACTCTAGTATAACCTTATCTTAATTAACTACATCTGTAATGATCTGTTTCCAAATAAGGTTACGTTCTGAGGTACCAGCGGTTAGAACTTCAACATGTGAATTTTGCGGGGACACAATTCAACCCATAACACCAAGCAAGGGTGAGATCTCAGGCAAAAGGTTCTGCAAGGGGCAGCTTCAGCCTCACCCCGCAGGGGAGCTGTGGGCATAGGGAATGCCTCAGAGTTGTCCCAGCTGAGCTGGGCTTTCATACTCCTGCACTGACAGTCAGTGCTAATGGCCTTGGGGCTGTGGAGGAGGAGATGGATACTCCTAGGCACTTTCAGTGCTGTGTGTATTTTTGTGTGGTTAAAAACATACTAAAGGAACCAGCCCTGTGGCCAAGTGGTTAAAGTTCCGGGTGCTCTGATTTGGCGGCCCAAGTTCACAGGTTCGGATCCTGGCGCAGACCTGCTCCACTCACCAGCCACGCTGTGGCGGTTTCCCACGTGCAAAATAGAGGAAGATTGGCACAGATGTTCGCTCAGGGCTAATCTTTCTCCACCAGAAAAAAGAGTAGGATTGGCAGTGGTTGTTAGCTCAGGGCGAATCTTCCTCAGCCAAAAAATAAATAAAAACACACCAAAATAATTTTTTTAAGGGACCCAAGGGGATCAAGAAGCATGACATTGTCCACTACAATGGTCATCAGGATAGAAAGTCATCAGTTTGCCAAAAGGATAACTGAAAGCCAAAGATCCGTATTCCAGAAGCAGAAAGAACAAGAGGGACCCATGAAGGAGAAGAAGAGGTGGGGTGGTGGAGCCAAGAATTCAGGTGACGAAACCAAGCTCTGTAGTCTTACAGTGACTTTAGATCTCAATCCAAAAATCAAGACAGCTGGTCAACCAAATATGGCTGGGGACAAAGGGACATTTTTGAATTCAGGACTGGAAAATCTAAACATATGTATCGTTGTCATATCTGAGCTTCACATGTACTGGGAACCTGGATGACAGAGCCTAAGAACCAAGATGGAGAAGACGAAGTTTCCTATTGCAATCTGCTGATGTTATTCCACGATGGTTGGCAATGTTAGAATACTCGCACTCTCCCAGGTTTGGATTCCAGCTACTGGGGAGTTTGAATAATAAACAGCACTGAGCACCCTGGCGGTGACTGAAACTTGAGTCATCTTAAAAATAATAATAAAATAAAAGCAAAAAGCTCTGATCTGAAAAACATCATCTGAGACAAGAAATCTATTTGATGTCTGAACACACTCATCGTATCCCCAGGCCTGACCAGCAGATTCCCAATCAAACCACAATGTATAACAAAATGTTTTCTCTGTATTTTTTTTGAAAACTCTTCAAAGATAGAACCATCCAGATCAAAGTTGCAAGAACAAATATTGTTTTTACATTTTTCTTTTAAAAAGAGACGTGCTTCTGAGAATGATTCCCTAAAGAAATAATTATCCAAGGGGCACCAACCTCACCCTAACCATACAGTCTGAGACGGGAGGGATCCCAGGGAAAATCATGGAGTTGCTACCTCAAGAAGGGGTATTGGACACTGGACTGGCAGAAACTACGGATGTCCATACTCAGGATTTGTGAGTGTTGGCTTATTAGGACCAAGTATAGACCTCTCCTTAGAGGCAAATTGGAAGGGCATACGGGTCTAAAAGAGCAGGTCCACAGACAACTCAAATAGCGCTACAGTTTATGAAGGGCTACCTTCATGGCTCTCATACATAATAAGGAATACAAAAAAACCCCTGAAATATTGCTGGCAGTTACTATTTAAAGATTTACTTGCTGAGTTGCTAAGGAAGTTGCAGAAACAGATGGACCATACTACTTAGGAGATGAAATCTTAAGAGTTCCTGGGGGTTATGGGGCCCCATTTCCATCCCGCCCTCACTCCATCTGGACTTTGATGTGGGTTGTGGCAAAAATACCACCACTTTCCTGCAGGACTGCAGAGTTTAAAATAGGGCAATTTCATGTAGCTACACTGATGATATACGTCAATTCGTGTGTTGGATGTCATATTTCTGAGAACATTGTCTTTCAATTCCTTTCATGGTGACTGGCAAGTAAACATTTATTAAATGAATAAAAGAAAGTATGAATTAGTAAACAAGCAATTGACATCTATTGAGCATCTATATACACTGAACTCTAGCCTAGACACTTTCACATGTAATTAAATTTAATCTTAATAATAGTCCCGAATTGATGATCAGAGAGTCATCTTCAAGGAACTTAGGCTATAGTTTGGGAGATAAAGCATAACGGAGAAAAGTTAAATGATAAATACAACAGGGTACAACAATACAAAGGATTCATTCATTCAATAAATAACATATAGAGGACCTGCTATGTGCCAGGCACTCTCCTGGGTGCTGGAGAAATAACGGTGAGGACATTACATTCTTCTGAGGGAGACAGTCAGTGAACAAAATAAACATGGAAAATATGTGGTGACAAGTTAGATGGTGAAAAGTGCTCTGGAGAACCCAAGGCCACCTAGAGTGTGATGCCAAATGAATTGCCACAAACAGGAAGAGGAAGAGGTGGCCTGAGGCTGGGCCATCAAGGGGGATTCCCAAAGGAAGAAGACCTGAGTTTGGTCTTCAAGGATGAGTAATATTAAATGAAAAAAGAATTCATTTAGCATTTAGGCAACATTTATTGGGCACCTACAGTCTGTCAGGCATTCTGGTAATAATTTAACACTTATTTATATACCAGGCAAAGTTCTAAATGCTTTGTATACTTCCTTCATTTCACCTCCAATTTATGGATGAAGAAATTGAACTATAGAGAGATGAAGTAACTCAAAGTCACAAGGTTAGTAGCAGAGCTGGGATTTGAACCCAGGCAGTTTGGAACCATGGGTTGGCAAACTATGGCCCATGGGCCAAATTTGTTCCACTGCCTGTTTTTGTAAATACAATTTTACTGGAATATAGCCATGGCCACTTGTATCGTCTATGGCTGCTTTTGTGCTACAAGGGCAGAAAGACCATATGTCCAATAAAACCTGAAATATTTACTATCTGGTCCTTTACAGAAAAAGTTTGCTGACCTCTGACCTTGACTATTTCACCGTAGTGCTCCCATGGACTAGGTGGACACTAGGGAGACAATGATAAATAAAATACAGACCCTGTCCTCAAGGAAATCAGTCTAGTGAAAATAACGATCCTCTCCAGCACATCCTGCCCTCATTGGGTATTATAAAAATAATTAACAAAACCACAATGCAGCAATAATAACAATAACAATAATCATAGCATACATTGATTGAGGGTTCCCTGTGTGCCAGGCACAGTCCAGAGTTCTTCACATATTTGTAGTAACTAAATCCACCCAACAATCCCATGAAATAAGTACCATTATTAGCCTCACTGTATACAGGAGGAAACTGAAGCACAGAGAGTTTAACAGCATTACGCACTGCATACAGGGATCACACAGACAGAACCGGGCGTTCTGGACAAGGAGAAGAACACGGGGAGGTGTGAAAGACAAGCACCATCTTATAGCAGTGTAGGCTTCAACTTCCACAAATATTGGTTAGGAATTTTTTATTTCCCTGGTGAATTATAATTAGAAATGCAGAAGATACATTTTACTAAGAGACCTGATCATTAGAAGAAATCTACTCTGATAAAGTCTTTAGCAGTAAATCTCACCAGGAAGTACCCTACTTCATTATCAAACCTCAGTTACTCATAAAATGGAATCTGAGCAGAGTCTCAGGAGGAAGAATGCTGACAGCTCTTTAACCATTGTTGTTGGCAAAAATTTTGCTTTAGAACAGCAACTGACATCAGTAGGTGCTCAATAAATGCCTCTGGAATTGAGTTATATGTCTAAGGCACAAAGACTGAATGTTCTAACCGCTCATCTCCTGCACCATCTCAAATGACTCAGATTGTTCCTGTACCATTTCATAATGAGGAGGAGTAAAGGAGCTAAGCGCTATTCAAATGTCAGGTGCTATGCCAGGTGCTTCAGATACTCCGCACATTACCAGCTTTAATGTCAATTTAAAAGTACGAGGATTTCTGCTTCCAGCGGGGTCCAGATTTACCCTCCTGCCTTAAACAACTGGAAAAGTGGACAAAATATGTAAAACAATGTTTTTCAGACATTAAACAATAGGCAGTACAGGATAGTGATCACTGAGAGGAGGGAAACTAACAAGGTCAGCCTTATGAGTGCCTTAGCTTGGGACTTGGAGAAAGTTTATAAGCTGCAATGCAGAGAAGGTAGCCCCAAACAGAGCCTAGTGGTCTCACTGAGTTACGAAGACTGAATTCAGAGTACAGGGAGGCAAAGATGGCTAAAATTTGCAGAGATAATACTGGAGAAGACACAGATGCAGAGAGAGAGAACACTTCAGAGTTCTGCAGAGGGATCCCCTTACATCTTTGGTTGTGTTGTAGTGATCTCTACATGCATGTAAGGAAACCACTGAGGAGGGTGAAAAGAATCACTGGAAAAGGGTAGGTGGAACAGTTCCAAGAGTTCACAAAGTGACTAGATTAGTTCATGTACACTAGCCCTAGTGGGAAAACCTCCAAGTACATGGAGCACTGGGTAGACCTCAGAGGATATTGCTTCATAGTGGGATCAAGTAAGTCCTAGATTAAAGACTGTTCTGAAAACCCCTTCCTAGAAAAGCTTAAAATCAAGCCTTGAAAGGATCAAACTTTCCCAAGTAACTTAACTGTATTCCAGAACAAAGCCAACAATATTTAAAGAATATTGTAAAATATCCAGCATCCGACAATGTAAAATTCACAATGTCCTGCATGTAATAAAAAATTACCAGGCTTGGAAAGAAGGAAAATACAACCCACAACCAGGAAAAAAAACTATCAAATGAAACAGACACAGAAATGACACAGACAATAGAACTAAATTAACAGATATAGATGTTAAGTGAGCCATTAAAAATATATTCCATGTTCAAAAAGTTAGAGGAAAACATGAACACAATAAGAAGAGAAATGGAAGATATAAAAAAGACCCAAATGGAATTTCTAAGGTGAAAAATACATTATCTGAAAAGAAAAATACACTGGGTAGGATTAACAACACATTAGACATGAAAGAAGAAAATTTAGTGAACTTGAAAACAGAACAATAGAAACTATACAAAATGAAACATAGAGAATTAAGACTGAAAAAAATCTGTAAGAACAGAGTGCCAGTAACCTGCAGAACAATATAAATTGATCTAACAGACATGTAATTGGAGTTCCAGAAGGAGAGGAGAGAGAGGATTTTATGGGGTGAACTGTGTCCCCCCAAATTCATATGTTCAAGTCCTAACTCTCAGGACCTCAGAGTGTGACTGTATTTGGAGATAGGACCTTTAAAGAGGTAATTAAGTTAAAATGAGGTCATTAAGTTGGGCCATAATCCAATATGACTGATGTCCTTATAGAAGAAGAGGAAATTTGGACACAGACACACACACAGGGAAGATCATGGGAAGACACAGGGAGAAGATGTGCCTCTATAAGCCAAGGAGAGAGACCTCAGAAGAAACCAGCCCTGCTAACACCTTGACTTCAGACTTTTAGTCTCCAAAACTGTGAGAAAATAAGTTTCTGTTGTTCAAGCCACTCAGTCTGTGGATACTTGTTACAGCAGCCCTAGCAAACTAATATAAAAGAGGAAACAAACAAAAAAATATTTAAAGAAATAATAACTGAAAAAAATTTCCAAATTTTGTGAAAACCATAAACTCACAGATATAAGAATCTCAACAAACTCCAAGTAGAAGAAACATGGGGAAAACCACACCAAGGCACAGAATAATCAAATTTCTGAAAACCAGTGATAAAGAGAAAATCTTAAAAGCAACTAGAGGACTTCACTTTTGGCCAAGATGGAATAACAAAAATTGGATTTACCCTCTCACCTGAAGCAACAGCCAACATTAGGTAATGAAGGACAGTGAGTTTTAGGGACAGAAAACAAGGTGAGTCCTATAGTTGCCCCAGCTTACTGCCTGAAAGAGTCTGTGGGCCACAGTCCCAGGAGGGGATTCCAGACAGAACCCAATGGATTCCATGAGGAAGGAGGAGACAGAGCTGATACAAAATCAAAGCCATTACAAGTAAAGAAAAGTACAGAGGATTCCCTCATGAACGTAAATGCAAAAGTACTTAACAAATCAAACCTAGCAATCAAGAAAGATAACACATTGAGCAAGCCCTGATGGCCTAGTGGTTAAATTTCAGCATGCTCCACTTCTGCAACCTGGGTTTGATTCCTGGGCATGGAAACACACCACTTTTCTGTCAGTAGCCATGCTGTGGCAGTGGCTCACATAGAAGAACTTGAAGGACTTACAACTAGAATATACAACTATGTACTGGGGCTTCGGGGAGGAAAAACAAAAGAGAGGAAGATTGGAACAGATATTAGCTCAGGGCAAATCTTTCCCTGCAAAAGAAATCAATGTAACTCATTACATCAGTTGACTAAAAATGAAAACCCACAGGATCATATCAATAGACGAGCTAAAATCATTTGACAAACTTCAACATCAATTCACGTTTTTTTAAAAAAAAGACTAGGAATAGGAGGAAATTTCCTCAACCTAATAATGAGCGTCTATGAAAAAGCAGAGCAAATCATACTTAATGGTGAAAGATAGTATGCCTAAGATTGAGAACAAGTCAAGGATGTTTTTTCACCACTGCTATTCACCCTTGTATTGGAAGTGCAAGTCAGTGGAATAAGGCAAGAAAAAGAAATGTCATACAGATTGGGAATGAAGAAAGCTATCTTTATTCACAGATGACATAACTGTTGATGCAGAAAATCCTAAGGAATTTAGAGAAAAGCTATTAGTTAAAAAGTTCATTTAGCAAGATCACAGGATACAAAGTCAATACAGAAAAATCATTTGTATTTCTAACTACAATCATAAATTAAATTATAAAAAATGCCACACACAATAACACTAAAATATTAAGTTATTTGGTGTAAATTTTACAAGATACGTACAAGGCACGTGCACTAAAAACCACAAAACATTAGTGAAAGAAATTAAAGAAGGATAAATATATCATGTTTATAGATCAGAAGACTCAATATTGTTAAGATGTCAATTCTCCCTAAATTGATATACAGGTTCAACACAGTTTCAATCAAAATTGTAGCAGGCTTTTTGTAGAAATTGACACGCTGTTTCTAGAACATACATGGAAATGCAAAGGACTTAGAATATGCAAAGCAATTTTGAAAAAGAACAACATTTGAGTAACACTACCTGACTTTAGGACTTGCTATAAATCTGTAGCTACTGAGAGTCTGTGGTATTGGTGTAAAGATAGGCTTATAGATCAATAAATAGGACAGACTAGAAAGTTCAGAAATAGTCTTACTCATATATGGCCAATTGGTTTTTGACAAAAAAGACAAAGCAATTCAACGGGGAAAGAATAATCTTCTCAACAAATGGTGCTGGAACAGCTGGTTATCCATATATAAGAAAATAAATCTTGGCCCTATCTCACACTCTATATAAAAATTAACCCTGAATAAATCATAGACCTAAGGGTAGGAACTAATGCTATAAAACTTTTAGAAGAAAACACAGGAAAAAATCTTAGTGACCTGGGTTGGGGAAAGATTTCTTAAATAGGACACAAGAAATATGAACTACAAGAGAAAACATTAATAAATTGGGCTTCATCAAAAGTAACAACTTTGGTTCTTCAAAGGACACTGTTAAAAAATGAAAAGACAAGCTACAGAATGGGAGAAAATATTTGCAAATCACATATCTGATAAAGATTGTATCCAGAATATATAAAGAACTCTTACCATTCAATATTAAGAAAGGAAACTACTCAATTTTTTTTAAAATGGGAAAAATATTTGAACAAATACTACACCAAAGAAGATACATGAGGCCACTAAGCACATAAAAAGTGTTATCAGAAAAAATGAAATTAATACTACAATAAATCACTACTACAAACACATTAGAATGGTCAAAATTTTTAAAGACACATAATATCAAATATTGGCAAAGATGTGAAAAAACTGGCACTCTCATACATCACTGGTGAGAACGTAAAATGGTACAGCCATTTTGGAAAACAGATTGGCAGTTTTTTATAAAGTTAAACATATACTTGCCACATGCTCAGCAACTTTACTCACAGGTATTTACCCAAGAGAAGTGAAAACATATGTTTGCCCAAAGACTTCTACACAATGCTCTTAATAGCTTTATTCATAATAGCCCAAAACTGGAACCAACTTAAATGTCTATCAACTGGTGAATAGACAAATATATTATAGAATACATATAAAATAGAAAATTACTTAGCAAGAGAAAGGAATGAACTCTTGATAACAGCAACAACATAGATGAATTTCAAAAAGTGAAAAGAAATGTAGACGAAGATTATAATACTTTATGGTTCCATGTATATGAAATTCTAGAAACAGCATAATTATGATAAGAGAAAACAGGCCATTGATTCCCAGGGGCCAGGAGTGAAGGGAGAAGATTGACTAAGGGGCACAAGGACACTTTTGGAGGTGATTAAAATGTTCCATATCTTCATGGTGGTAGTGGTTACACAAATATATATATAATACAAAACTCATCCAATTTACCAGTTAAAATTGGTCAATTTTTATCGTATGTAAATTATACCAAAATAATACTGACCTTGCCCCAGAATGAAGCATGTATCATCCTCAATTCACAGATGAGGAAACCGAGGCTTATGGAAGGTAAGGGACACCCCCGAGTCACAGAACTAGCAGATCCAGGATTCAAACCCAGGGGCCCGAGTCCACAGCTCATCTTTCTTCTACATCTTGCTTGCTTCCTTCCTTGCTATGCATCCTATAAATAATTCTTGAAGGCTCTTACTAAAAGAATCTAAAAACTAGCAGAATAAGACATACCATGAAGGTCCCTCGCCCAAAAACGTGTGGCAATCTTGCCCATCTAATTCTTACTCGGAAGCCCTAGCCTCACCTGGCTCCCCCAGCAGACCATTACCCGCACAGGGCATGTGTCCTGCCTTTGGGACGCGTGTGTTTCTCCAAGGCCTGCCCTTATCCTGGAATCCCAGTGGCCCTGCCCTGCCCACACTGCCTCCCCTCCTCCTCCTTCCTCAAATCCAGATCAAGGCTTCCCTCATCTCCAGACTCAAATTCACCCCGTCTCATCTTCAGCACTTTCACTTGGTATTTACCAAGCTCTTCATTATTTTGTGCTTATGTACTTTGTTCTTTGTCTCCTCATGGGCCCTTTCACCCACAAGCCTATGGAGTCCCTAACTAGACCATAAGCTTCATGGAACACCGCTTATTGAGCTTGTGTGCCCCCCACAAAGCACCTGAGACAGCATCTTTCACATGCTGGGAGCTCCAAGTTGGACTTGAATTGTCTCAGCTCTATTTAGTTCAGGTGAGCAAACCTTTTTGGGTGCCTCTCTGTCTCACATTATGCTGGAGTTACAAATAGAAATGAATAAGATGAGGTCCTTCGGGGGCTCGCAGTGCAGTGGGGGAGATGGGCCTGTAAAGATATAGTTACCCAGCAGTGCGATGGACGCCATATTAGAAATATGAGTGAGGCCCAGGCCATCACAGCAGACAGCGCACTCACTCCTGGGGTGGGCGGGGCCTGATGGAGCCTGGTGTGGAGAGCAGGGCAGTCTTTGCAGGGGAGGTGCCCCCTGTGCTGGGTTTGAAGGACAAAGAGGAGATGTTAGAAGTCCTGGGAATATATGTGCAAAGGCATTGAAGCATGAAAGGGCACACGTGTCTAGGGGAGCAGAGTTTGGTACTGTCCAGTATGGAGAGTGAAGGGAGGGGCAGGAGTCAGGCAAGAGAGGGCTCTTGTTGCAAGAAGCAGAGCACAGAATCCACCTGGGAGACAGGCATGGTGCTAACAAAGAGGCCGACTCTGACCCGCCGACAGGAAGTAAAAGATGAAAAGAGCATTTCCGAGGGCTTTGGCTCTGTGTTAGGCACTGTTGTAGTCACCAGCTCACTGAATCCTCATAACCCTGTCAGGTAGTAAGTACCATTATTATGCCTATTTTACACATGAGGAGACTGAGGCCTAGAGAGGGTAGGTAAAACGCCCAAAATATTTTTGTAGGATATGAACCCCAGAAGTCTGACTCAAGAGCCCAACTTTAACCACCTTGCTATTCTTATCCCGGAAATACTGGAAGGACTTCAGTTTTAAAAATGCCTCCAAACAGCACTAGGCCTGTCGGAGGCAGCACATACAGCATAGGTAAAAATTGAAAATAAGGGAGATAAATGACACTCAGAACACCAAAGAAGCGTGTTCTTCTTAGAAAAATAGCAAGAGGTTTCTACACCTCTTAGTCTCTAGAATAGCAGGGTTATTATCTGTATAAGATTATAATTTATAAGCATAATAAAGTAGAAGTCCATTTCTGACACTTTAAGGCAATGCTGTTCAGGTTATGCCTTTTGAGCTGGGTTTCAAGCATGTTTGGTGGAACGTGGCATCTTCCTATGTCACAGCTGCCTTTCCTGCTGAAGAAGCCCCAGCAATCTTCTGCCTGCCTGTTCCCAGATGTGTCAGGACACAGAGGGGACCCAATAGCCAGTGGTACAAAATGCAGGCTCAGAACCTATATGGGTCGCACCATTCTTTCTGACCACTGGCATCTTGAAGGTCATGACTAACATCTTGTTGCTCACAGAACAAAGTCCAAATTCCTTAGTTTGGCCTTTGAGGCCACCCACAACTACCTTCCCCAACTCATCTGTCACCATTTCCCCCCACACACCTCTTCTCCAGCCCACATGGCCGACCATCCTCTAGACTTGACTTGTGTATTCCTAGGTCTGGATCTTTACTCCTTGGCCTTGACCTGGCTGCACCTGCCTCACCTCCCTCCCAGCTGTCCCATCAAACAAAATCCGACCCATCCTTCCAGGCTCAAGTCAAGGACAACCATCGCTCCCATGAGAAGCAACCCCTCCTGGGGCTTTTAGAACTTCTTTGCATCATTCCTCACTGCCCCTCCCACACGCACCCCCACAGTGGCAGGACCAGGTCATGTACATGCTTGCATGCCCCCCAGGGGCCAGAACTGGGCCTGACAGAGACCAGGTACTCATTAATATTTGCTGAATGCCCGCAGAGTTTACTTATTTTCACTGGATCCAATTCCTAAGACTCTGAGAGCCCAGAAATCTTAAATAAGAATCTGTTATGTCTGGAAAAGACTCACAGGAAAGGGTATTTCACAGTTTCTCTCGTGACTTGGTCTGGAATCTAATAACTCACTGTTGGGAAATTCTTCCTGATGTTTAATTTAGTTCCTCCAGCCACATTGTAAGCTGATTTTTCCATTATTGTTATCACCTCTGTACTTTGGAGAACAGCTGGTGCCTATATTTGGCATAACAGTTCTTGGTAGACCTTAGAACTCTGTTACAGCATGATTTGCTGTCACTCAGGGTAGCATGAGAACCCCATGAAGTGGAAGCCCCCATGTGTGACCAGCCCACACACTTTTTAGTCCCAGTTCTACCTAATCAAGTCCTGCTCTTTATTTGGAGATTCTATTAAATCAACTTTCTCCTCTTTAAGTAATCTCAGTTCTCCCAGGGATTATTTCTGGCCTCGTCCAATAGTTTCAAGTTGAAGTAGAAAACAATATTCTTGGGGCCGGCCCGGTGGCACAGTGGTTAAGTTCACACGCTCCGCTTCGGCGGCCTGGGGTTCGCAGGTCCCGATCCCAGGTGTGGACCTGTGCACCACTTATCAAGCAATGCTGTGGCGGCCTCTCATATAAAGTGGAGGAAGATGGGCATGGATGTTAGCCCAGGGCCAGTCTTCCTCAGCAAAAAGAGGAGGATTGGCAACGGATGTTAGCTCAGGGCTGGTCTTTCTCACACACACAAAAAAACCGATATTCTTATAAGGGTCTAAGAGAAGCTTCTAAATATATTAAATCCTCTGTGTAGTGTAGTGGGGGGTGTGTGTGAGAGAGAGATTCTGGAGCTTTCACTCTGAACATCAGGTTACGGTATAAAAATACCAAACCGGTCTAAAGTTTAATGAACATAAGGTAAGCATTTGCAAACCCACTTAAGTACTTGGAATAGTTCTCCCAACAGCTGGGCCCTCTGTCATTTTACCTCCAGGAAACTGATCAAAGACCACAAATTAGCCCTTTATGTGGTCACCTCAGTGTGGCCTCAGAGCAACAGATGTCGAAAGAGAGAGAAAACAGTGTCTCCCATGGAGTTCCAGCCTGGCATTTTCCACTTTTTAGACTTATTTGAAGATTCTTAGCTTTGACATTTCTGGCGCAGACCGAGAGATTCTCCGCTGCCTGGATCAATCCTAGAAGAGCAGCAGGATTGGGTTTACATTTGTGCATTAGGTAATATCTCAATCACTGTCCCCATTTACACACACACACGTATGTGCACACACACATTCGCACTCACATCCATCATGGTGTGCACCCACACTGGTGAATGTGTCCAGGCTGAGGCTTGCCTGCTGCCCTTTTCCAAGAAGAGCTGCTTTGAAACAATCCTCCACGATCTTAGAAGAATAAACCCACTTTTATGTTTTATCCAGCAGATGGCGCTATGCACCGCGCTCTGCAGAGCGATCTAAACGTGATTTTGAGGGTCTCTTACCAACCCCCTAACAAGAGAGTTTTGCCCGCAAAGTCTGCAGTTAGGGCCAGTGTCCACTCTGATTCACTCTCCTCTCCTCTGCAATGTTACAGACGTTATTCATCTACCACAAGCCTGTGAACGGATCACAAAATGTATAAAAACTGCTTCCCATTAATATATTCATTTGCTCAGCAACCAGTGAGTGCTTCCCATGCATCAGGTGCCATTCTTGGAGACATGGTGGTGAGCAAAACAGATGATTAAATGATGTCCAATAAAAACACAAATGACTTTATCATGTAATGTCTGGCATCAACAGGCACTCGGAAGAAAAAATAAGCAGGCTCTTTTAGTGGGCAGGTCTGAGAAAGCCTTTCAGGGGGCAACAGGTGAGCAGAGGCCTGCATGATTCTAAATAGGTGGCTCCAGCCTCAAGTGCAGCTCGGAATCACCTGGGGAGCTTTGCTACCTGGGGCCCACCCCCAGGCCTGCTGACTTAACTGGTCTGGGGTGGGATCTGGGCACTGGGGTTTTTAACTCTCCCAGGTGATCCTAGTGTGCGGCCAGAGTTGAGAACGACGCATTCTAAATATCTCAGCAGGGAATCATGCCCCTTGGTAGGGAATTACCCTGCAGCTGTAGGAAAAGTGCTCATGCCATTCAGAAGATCAAAAAGGTGTCAGGGACTCTTTGCTGCTGCCTGAAATATGGCTGACTGCAGCCTAGGGGTCCTGGGCCCTGGGTCGGGACCAGGGCCATAGCAGCGCTGTCCCAGGCTGCTACCTGAAATCCAGTAGAGCTGGGCAGCAGAGCTCACTCAGCCAGCCAGAGAACGCCTGCAGCTCTGCCAATCCTCTGGGCTGGTGAGTCACCTCACTTCTCTGAAGAGCAGGGGAGACCTGGTCACTGCCCTCTCCTACCCCCAGGTGGGTTCACCCATGTGGCCTGCGTGGGAGCAGGGGGCTGTCCTACCATCTCTCTGTCCTAGGAAAGGGAGCACCCTTTTTACTCCCCGGGTTACCTTGGCCAGCTCCTCCCACACCCCCCACCTCTTCTGACCCTGTGTCTGAACTCCTCCCCCTTCTGCTCTGGAATTCATTAAGAATCCTTAAGGAAAAGGGGATCTTAGAAGTAGATTCTGGAACTGATGAGTGGGCACAGTTGTGCTCCTGGAGCCTGATGGATTCCAGCCCTTGGCTGCTGACCCCCATTCTGTCTTCCTTGGGACACACGGGTCCCATCTCCACTGGTGCCCGACAGAGAGGTGGTGACAGATGCTGCCTGGCTGCCCCTGTGAGCGTTTCCCTGTTTCTCTTTCAGACAAGCTGGAGATTGTTTCCCTCGTCTGAGCAGCTCGCCACATCCACCATCCTCAGACGCGTGCCCCAGGGCAGATCTTTGCTCTCAGACACTGAAATGCTCAAGGAGGCCAGTCTGAGGACAGACATGCTAGGAGAACCCTCTGTATTGAGACTGCCGTGCCATTTGTCCTTGCACCCAAGGCCACAGTTCTTTCTCTTTACTTTTAATCATGCAAAATTCAAAACATACAAAAAAGGAGAATGAATAGTAAAGTGAAACCCCGTGGACCCCATCAATCAATTACAACAGGTTGCCAATCTTATGTCATCTTTTGTCATAACTCTGGTAGGCAGTGATGGAGAATTTAAAGCACATCTGAGATAACGTGATTTTACTCATAAATATGTCAAAGGGATGTCTTTAACTGATAGTACTTTTTTTCCCCAGTTCTTCATTATCTACTACTGTATTAGTTCATATTCATATTTCCCTGTTGTCTCAAAGGTCAGTTCTATTAAACTGAGATCAGGTTGTTACCTGATACAGGCAAACATCTTACTGATTTTCTATTTAACCCTCTTCAATTCCCCAACCCTTCTTGTTGGGCAAGAAGCAGGGAGTTAGGTAGGAACATATCCCTTGACATTGACCTGAGAGGTTTAGTGGAAGGTTTTGGGGACGTGGGCTCAGACTCAATCCGGGATCTGCTCCTTCATGACTTAGTGTGGGACCTGGACGAGCCTTCTCTTCCCAGCCCCTCTTGGGGAAGACAAGCTTACTGGTTATGAGACTTAAAATTTACCAAGAGTGGTCTGTGAAACCACTCATCAATAGTAAATACACATTATTACACAAATCTCCAACAGTATTTCCCCATAAAAAAGTTATTAGTTGAGCTTGGTTCTCTGGTGTGAAGTCAACCGAACCACCCAGACAATTCTTAAGAAACATGTTCAATGTTTAATGGCCTTGTTTTTAAAAGAGGCCCCCCAGTTGAACCACTCCTTTGCATTTAGAAGTTTAAACAAAAGCAAAATTCACTGTTCTTCCCTCCCTCAGTCATTAGAAGATGGTCTTTAGTTCTTGTTAATTTTAATTCTTGTCACTAGAGGCTGTTCACTTAGAAAGGAAGGGAGAGTTGGGGCCATCCTGGTGGCATAGTGGTTAGGGTCATACGCTGCACTTCGATGGCCCAGGGTTCGCAGGTTCGGATCCCGGGCATGGACCTTCACATAGCTCATCAAATCATGCTATAGCAGGTGTCCCACATAAAAAAATAGAGGAAGATGGGTGCAGATGTTAGCTCAGGGCCGATCTTCCTCACCAAAAAGAGGAAGATTGGCAACAGATGTTAGCTCAGGGCTAATCTTCCTCACAAAAAAAAAGAGAAAAAAAAGAAAGGAAGGGAGAGCAGAAATCAAATAGTGTGTTACTAGGGATGTAGTCAGAGGCAGGATGCTGAATTGTAATTTATCTCTGGGCAGAAAGAGATTTTGCTCTACTTTATTATTTATTGGGTCTTTGTTGATATGAATCCCATAAGATGTTGTAGGTAATTTCTTAGCTGTGTATAGGAGAGTGTATTAGTTCCCTATGGCTGCTGTAACAAATTACCACAAACTTAGTGGCTTAAAACAACAGAAATATTTTGTAGATCAGAAGTCCAAAATGAGTCTTAATGAAACTAAAATCAAGACGTAGGCAAGGCTGGTTCCTTCCGGGGGCTCTGGAGGAGAATTTGTTCCTCGCCTCTTCCAGCTTCTGGAGGCTGCTCAGACTCCCAGGCTCACGGCCCCTTCCTCGCATCACGCAGACCTCTTGATCTCTTGCCTCCTTGTTATAAGGGCCCTTGTGATTATATTGCACACCACTGGATAATCCAGGAGAATCCCCATCTCGAAATCTTGAACATATCTGCAAAGTCTCTCTTGCTGTCTAGGGTAGCACTCACAGGTTCAAGGAATTAGGGTTCAAACATCTTCATGGGGCCATTATGCAACCTACCACAGATGAGGAAAAACCTCCAACTACCTTGCTGGAGAGACCACATGGAAAGGCCTGGAGATTACTGGGAGAAGAAGAAAGGCATAGCTGAGCCTAACCTTCCAGCTGTCTCTACCAAGGCACCAGGTATGTGAGCAAACTGTCTCAGGAACTCCAGCCCAGCCCAGCCGCCAGCTGAATACCACCGAATGACCCAGTCCACACCACGGGGAGCAGACGAATCACCTTGTCAAGTCCTTCCTGAATTCCTGTGGTATCATCAGAGACTGTTGATCTGGACCTTCCCTCTCTACACAGTGGTAAACTGATGACATGACTCATCTCTGAAGTGGCAATAATGGAAAGGGGGAGTCACAGAATTGTTTGGGGTGACAAATGGAATAAGAAGAGCTTTGTAATCTGAAAAAACCTATCCAATGTTGTGGTTAGCAGTGGTAGTTATAGTAACAGTATTACAGGAGAAATTAAATGGAGAATAGTCATTCTCTGCCTTTTTAATATTGTCTCCGAGTGTAGGTGTTGACAATAGGTTTAAAGTAATTTGATTCTGCATCATAACGCATTTTCAGCATTTAAAAGGGAAAAAAGGACAAGGGAAAAGGAAAACAAATTATTTCTTTTCCTCACAGAGAGTTTGGAATCTAATGTGTTCCTTGCTAATGTATTATGTAATTGTGGATTATGTAATTTGTGGACAAATGTCTTTTCCTGTCCTGAGCTGACCCTCCTCGTTCTTGCCTTCTCTGATGACTGTGCAGTTTTACATGTGCCACGACGGTGGAATAAAAATATGTTTTGTAGGCTTCACTTGAGCCTGCAATTACTTATTTAAAATCAATTGCCCTTCAGGAAGTTTGGTCAAGCCTCACAAGAATAATGATCAAAGAGCTGGAGTGGAATGAGCCTGCCTCTCTAGGGAAGGCGGTTCATGTAATCAAGGAGTGAACTTGAGTCCAGAAAACAGCCAGCACATGCAATGCTACAGAGCTGCCTTTGAAGATCTTTCGAGTTTAGTCTGTCCATAGTGAGGTCTGTAAAAGATTAGAAGCTGGAATTTAAGAGCTGTCAGGAACCAAACCAGCGCAGCCTGGGGGACCTGAGGCCTTTGGTCAGACAGGGGAGTCTGCCCTCAAGCAACTGAGACAGAATATGCAAATGCACATGTTTCTCTCTTGTAGAATAAGATTCCTGGGCTGAATGTCCAATTTTGAATTTTAAAAACCGGTTTGGAATTTCCGTATGTTTTTAGCCATACGAAAGGCTTTGTGCGTTGTCAACTAGCCTACCCTAACCGAAAACAGACAAAACGTGTGGTTTTGAAAACAGTACACGTCAGGCCTGCCGTTGCCCAGCATCCCTTGACTCTGCTGCAGCAGAAGGGTTAGAAGAGAACAGTGTAGCCTGTGGCATTAGCTTTCCCATGTCTGAGGTCTTCACCTTTTTACCGTGGGAGTCAGTGAGCATTTGGGTAACACGGCTCTTCCAAGGTCAGGGCACCATTTCTGAAGACAGGGTCCCTTGTTGCAAAGAATCCAGCTGTGCCCTGGGCCGGACATTGAAGCCTGAACCTAAGCCCCTATCCAGCCCCACAGCCTAGAGAGGGGAAATGGCCCATACCATTCCCTGGCTGTGATCTGTTTGTTTAGGCTGAAGAAGGAATGCGAGTGTTCTTTTCTCCCAACAAAGGTGAAATTTCTCGAGGCCACATTCACTAACTCCCAATGATTACACCCCTGGAATGGCCAGGCCGCAGAACACGGGAAGCAACAGTGAAGTGCCCCAGAAGAAGACACAGGTGTTCACCTACAAACCAGCACTGAACAGGTAAGGGCGCAAGGCGGCGGAGACAAGAGTCACAGGAGGGGCCCAGCAGAAGCCTAGGGAGGCAGGACGGCGCAGAGGTCAGAAGGGGGGAATCTGGGACAAGAACTCTTGGCTTGGCCAATTGTGTGTGCCTTTGACAAGCCCGCTGACCTCTCTGAGTTAGAGCTTCGTCACTGGCAGAATGAGGATACCGTCTATCTCATGAGGTTGAGGATTCCACGTGAGAATACCTGTTGCAGGTCAAGTTAATAGCACAGGGAGAGAGGAGAAGGAGGGAGCCGCCACAGCTCAAGAAACCAGTGGTGAAGTCATTCAACACAAGTCATCCCAGCTGGGGAGTGAGGGGCTTCTGTAGGAAGCTTAGGGCCTCACTCAGGACTGCTCTGGGGTCCAAGGAGGGGGCGCTGAGAGTGGTCCTGAGTCTCTGCAGCAGCTTTCACCTCCTCGCTGTGCAACAAGGCAGGCAGGGCTTGGACCCCAGGTCACAGCCACTGACACCCACTCGAGGCTGTGCATACCCTCAGTTCTTAACAAATGCTGGCATAAATCTAGCAACTCTGAATTCCAGCTTATGCTGCTTCCCCAGTCTTCTCGGCCCCATCTGGCAAGATTTCGCCCATTTAGACCAATCAAATTTTATGAAAGTTGGACTTTAAGTGAATATTTAGAAAGAGGATTAAGTGGCAGGTCTTTATTTCCCATTTCTTTTTGCAGCTGTTATTTTAAGTCACCAATCCCCAAAATAAACTTGCTTTTTCGCTTTGAACCAAAATTTCCCTTGACAGACAGATGATGCACAAACGGTGACCTTTCCGGATTTGCAGGATTCTTTGGCTACATTATTTATTAGCTCACAGGTGCTGCATATAGCTATGAGATAGATGTCAAGAAGGCCAAAGAAGAAATGCTCAAGGAAATTTATTTCTGTTTGTGAATGTGGTATCTCTGAAACCATTTTTTCCATTAACCACAAATCACATTTAATGTATACAGTAGTCCCCCCTTATCCGAAGTTTTGCTTTCTGTGGTTTCAGTTACCCACCATCAACCATGGTCCAAAAATATTAAATGGAAAATTCCAGAATTAAACAATTAATAAATTTTAAATTGTGTGCTGTTCTGAGTAGCATGATGAAATCTCACGCCATCCTGCTCTGTCCTACTCGGTAGGTGGATCATTCCTTTGTCCAGCGTATCCACGCTGTATACGCTACCCGCCCGTTAGTCACAGTAGCCATCTCCATATCAGATCAGTGCTTGTGTTCAAGTAACCCTTATTTTACTTAATAACGACCCCAAAGCGCAAGAGTAGTGATGCTGGCAATTCGGATGTGCCAGAGAAGTCGTAATGTGCCTCCTTTAAGTGAAAGTTCTCGACTTGATAAGAGAAAAGAAGATCGTACGCTGAGGTTGCTAAGATCTACGGTAACTTTTATTACAGTATATGGTTATAATTATTCTATTTTATTGTAGTTATTGTTGTTAATCTCTTACTGTGCCTAATTTATAAATTAAACTTTACTATATATATGTATGTATAGGAAAAAACATAGTATATATGGGGTTCAGTACTATCTGTGGTTTCAGGCATCCACCAGGGGTCTTGGAACGTCTTCCCTGTAGATAAGGGGAGACTGCTATTCAGAATCTTCAGGAGCTTCATAGGATTTCAAAACATATTGTGAATCCTATATTTCAGCCTCAGACTTGCAATGGCCGTGCATGTTAGGGTAAACAGGTAGACAACTTGACCTCACTTTTGTTTTTAAGAAGTCTAGTTTCTTCAGGAAGACAAAGGGCAAATAATAATAAATCTTATCTTTGCAATGATGCCTTTTTCCAAGTACTTTGCATCCGCTCAGTTATGAGATAATCATGGCAACCTTGTGAAGTAGCAGAAGTTAGAAATGGTGCCAACACTTACACTTGTGGAAACAAAATTACGGAGCTGTCTGGGGTCCTGGCCGATGTCACAAGCTGATAGTGACAGAGCAGGGTCAGAGCCCAGGTCTCCTATTTTCCTATTTCTTACTGATGAAAGTTTTAAACATAATTATCTTTACTTTTATTATAAAAGCAATATGTACTCATGAAAAAAATTAGAAAATAGAGAAAATTCGAGAATGAAAATCACCTTGAGTTTTACCACTCAAATCATTTTCAACATCATATTGTTTTCCAGATCAAAAGGGAAAATTTTGATCCAGAAAATAAACGACTTCTCTAAGCTCATATTGTCATGGATACCTGCACTTAGCAATCTGGTGTAAATTGAACTGTCACACAGATTCTGGTTTGCATTTGGGGAGACAGGTGTCTGCCCACACAGTATGAGGTGAGTGGCACCAAAAGAAAGCCATTTGTGCCCACTCCCTTCTTCTAGGGCCATTATTAAGTCACTTCTCAGGTTAAGGATTTGTGTCTCCAGAAGGCAGATCCCTGTTAACTGCAATTAGGTCTCATGGGACAAGCAACCCATTAGCACCCATTAACAGACATGAGTTTCTCAGATTAACTGGCTCAGAACAAGTCTGTGATGGAAAACGTTATAAGATAGGTAACTGTTAAAACTAGTGTTAGGAGACTTTTCAAAACTGTAACAGGGGTGGGTGTTCTCTCTGGTAGACACAGGAGGGAGGGTCAAGGCTCATTCTGCTGCTGCTGCCATTATTGCTACTCTGCCACTGTCGTATGATGGGGCAGACTGTTTTCCAAAGACAGAGATATCTATCCCATCCCACATGCTCTTCTCACAATGTGACTGACACCCTGCCCACTGAGGAGTGGGGCCTGTTTCCCCTCCCCTTGAATCTAGCAAGTCTATGACTGCTCCAACCCTGGAGAGTGGTGGAAGTGATGCAATGTGACCTCAGAGGCTAGATGATAAGAATGTTACCGCTTCCACCTGGTGCTCAAATTGCTCTCTCTCCTCCCTTCCCCACCACCCTCTCGATGCTCACTTCTGGAATCTAGCCACCATGCAGTGAAGAAGCCCAAACTAGTTCTAGTGGAGAGACCACATGGAGAGGAATGGAGGCCCTCAGCCAACAGCCAGCATCCACCACCAGATCCAGGAATGAACGAGCCTTCAAAGGATCCCAGCCCCCAGCCTTTAAGGCTTTCAGCTGAGGCCCAGACATTGTGGAGCAGACACAAGCAAGCCATCCTCACTCTGCGTTGACTGAATTCCTGATCCACAGAATCTGTGGGCATGACAGATGGCTGGTTTTTGCCACAAGTTTAGGGGGTAATTTTTATGCAGCCATAGTACTGGAACATAGGCACCCAATGACATCTAAATGAAGAACGACATCTAACTAAGAAAATCAGATGTTCACTTTGTAAAAACATATCAGTAGGCCCTGACTCATGCTATAAACCCTGCAATCTAAGAGTCAAGATCAACTCCCTGCCCCTGCTCACCTTCCCTATGTCTTTACTTGACTATTTCCCCACTTCACCGCCCCCAAGTCACAGGTATTCTAGCCAAGGTTATCCAGGGACTGCATGGGAGCCCCATATTGTTCCTATAGAATCCACCATTTATCTCTCCTCTTCTGGTATCTCATCAGTGGAGAGAATGGTGGAGGTTTGTAGGGAAAAGACGCGTAGACTTTTGTGAGGGTTAGCACGTCAGACATTAAGGTGTTCGGTCTTCAGACACGTACTCCCAAGAGTGTGTGCTGGCTGTCATGTCTAATATTTTTAACCCAGCAAAAAGTAGTTCATGTTCAAGATGTTTGAAAATCCAAATCATGCAGAGAGTGAGACATTCACAGCCTCCTATCCCCTCCTCCCATGCCCAGCAGTGAGCACCATTAGCACTTGGTAGGACAGTGTTAGCACAAACCCTGGAACCAGACCGCCTGGCATTGAATCCCAGCTTTGCGGGGGGACTAGCTATGTGACTTTGGCCCCAGTTCCCTCATGTGTAAAATGGGGGTAACTTATCTAATAGGTTTGATGTGAGAGTTACGTGAGTTAATACACGTAAAGCACTCAGGACAGTGTCTGACGTGTACAGAGTCTCAGTATGGATTAGCCATTACTACGGCTGCTGCTGCTGCTACTATCATCACCACCATCATTAATGGGCTTGATGGGCTCAGGAAATGGAAAGTGTCGGAAGGAACCTAGAATGAGGGAGGAGGACTCCCCCGCCAGAGGGTGGCATGGCTAAGCACAGTGGCCACTTGGAACCTAATGAACGCCCTCAACCCCGCCTTCACTGTAGACCCTTCAAGGATGGCTGAGCCCTCAGTGCCTCTGCCAGGTGTTACCAGTCACATTTCCTAGCTTACTGAAGAGTGAGAGGGTCAAATATGGCTAAAATTTTGACACAAGAAAGAAAGTAAGCAGGAACGGGCCCAATCCTGACGGTTTAGGCCTCCTGACAGGTTGTGAGAAGAAAGTGTATCTTCCTGACCCTTTTCAGCAAGCGCTCCCTCAGGCTTTCCTCTCTGGAATTCTGTGAGGCTCCCTAAACGCGCATCTGGCTCCCTCTGCTCCTGTTCACATCGTTGGAGGTGAGGGCTGTGTGTGTAGGCACTGGGTAGATGTTACCAAATGAATGAATGGGCCTGCAACGACCTGCTTCCCCCATCTGACAGAAGCAAGAGAGGGGCCGAGTCTCAGTCTGGTCCTCTCCCTACGATGGCTCCCCAGAGGCAGCCGGCCAGATCAGTCATCTGATCTCGTGAGTGGAGCACAGTTAGTGACCCAGAAATTTTCTTTTTGTATCAGTTTGGGTGCTTTTGACTACAAACAACAGAAAACCCTGACTAAAATCAGCTTGAATAAGAAGGAAAATCGATGATCTCACCTAACCAGAAGCAGTGGGAGGGAGGCCCAGGTTTGTCTGCTCTGGGACTCACAATGGCGTCAGCACTCAGGAGCTTTTTCATCAAGGAAAGCTTTTCCAGAGTGCATCCCCCTCCTCCAGATTTCATCTTACATCTCATTGGCCAGAGTTATGTCACATGACCATGCTTAACCCAATTGCTGGCAAGGGGGGTAGAATTACCGCGAGTATCTTAGACTAATTAGCATTCACATGAAGACTAGTCCAAATGAGTGGACCCGGGAGAACAAGGCAGAAAGTATGCTCCAGTTAAGGAATCGTGACTTCCCCTTCTATTCCAAAAGCTCCCTTCAGTGACACATGCAATTGAACATGATAATATTTAACAGGATTGAGTGATGAGGATGGAGAAGAAAAAAAAAACCAAGGATACATAAAACAGATCTGAAATATGATCAAGTACAAGAAATCCAAGACAATCCAATACATGACATCCTCTAGGTTGAGAGTAGGCCACACACGTGGGTTTTAGTCATTGCAGGGAGGTTTTGCCAGAAGTTGCAAATGGTGGCTTGTGGGCCAAATGTGGCCCATGGATATGTTCTGTTTGGGCCCTTCCAGTGTTTGTTTATTTTTCAGTTGGTTGGTTGCCAACCTTTAAAAATTGGGATATTTCATATTGTTTGAAAGTATTTCTGGCTTCCCTTTTTAAAAAAATCAGAGATACAGCAACGCTGGGCCTGCTTTCCCACCTGGCAGCAATTGGCTGGGACTGATGTAGCTGCCCCCTCTGAACCACACACATGTTCTCCAGTTCCCCATGTGGCTGGCCCAGCCCATGCTCCTCGCTGTTACCTGCACGGGCCTTTGAGTGTGCGACCAGTGGGATTAATTTACAGGATCCCTAAGATAGACACTGCCAGTTCCTCTGGAGAACATGGGTGTCCCGGTCCTAAGCCAGGACCTCACAAAGTGACCACTGTGGGATGTGACGAATACCCCCACCTCATCCTCGCGGTGGACCCTTGAAGACTGTCACAGGATTGTTTCCTATTAAGGCTTTCCACAAATACCAGGGAGCAAAGATGGAGGGAGTGGGCACATGGGCAGCTGGAGAGAGGGGCATAGAAGTCTTCTATCACTTAGGGATAACTTTGCAAGAGAAAGTTTCCAAAGGAGCTTCCCACTTGAAGAGGGCTGGATTTTGTGCAGAAGAAGAAGCTGTCCCAACAGTTGTGAGATTAAAGAGAATAGGAACAGGTTTGGAATTAAAACTAGACTTGGAGAATGATTCCCACTGCGAGAACAATTTTACAATCTGTTGCTATTTTGAATCTCTGATGTTTCACTCCACAGTTAAAGAGGTCTTGGATTTAAAGAGCTGCTTTCTGCCTTCTGAGTCAGCCTTTCATGGCAGCCATATGTCTTCTGATCCAGAAATGTCCACTGACTCCAGTGAAGGATTAAGAAATTCAAACGAGAATTTTTCAGTCACGTTACTTTAAATGTGAAACTCTCTCCTGAATCAGGTAAAGAGGTCCCTGAGCAGATGTGCACACAGATGGGGCTTATCTGATTTCCTGTCCATCTACGCCCACACACTGCAGGCTCTCCGGAAAGGTTAGATAATGACAGTGACTCAGGAAGCCAAGAATGTGAACTATGTGACATGCAGCCCGGATGGAGCCCATGCGTGCTTATCATTCAACCCACCACGGCAAGCCTGGAAACGAGAGGACATCTTGCTTTAAGAAAAGAGATTTTGCCACACATTTGTGTTTGTGAAATCACATCCATTCGGTTTGCCAGAGAGAGATTAAACACAACCAGCAAACTTGCTTTTGAGTCCCTGCAACACAGCCACCAGCACACACCGCATTCCCACTTACCCACCAGTCTTCACCTACCGGGTCTCCACCAGAATGGTAAAGACCTGCGGCGGAAACCAATTTACCGAGATGTTAGCTAAAGCAACTGGAAATCCATCATCACGTTATATGCTTCACTGAGCTCTGTAACTGCAGAGACGCGAGCTCAGGAGCCATCCCCATGGTGTGGCAAGTGGGGACAGCTGCAGCCCACCTAGACTTTGACGGGAGAGGGGGCCCGGGGATGAAATGCTGCTGTGGGACCCACTGGCTCAAGGAGAGGAAAGAGCAGAGGAGCTCAAAGAAGAGCTGAGGGTGGTATAGCCAGACTCATACTGACAAGATTTCGCCAGAGTAGAGATCCTTGAGGAAGAGAGAGAAAGGCCAGAGTGTGAGTGAGACAGCAGAGTGATGAAGAGCTAGGGCTCTGGACGGAGACAGCCTGGCTTTGAAACTTGGCTTTGCCTTCTGCGATTTTGGACCACCTATTTAACCGCTCTTTGCCTCAGTTTCCCTATCTGTGAAATGGGTATGATACTAGCCCCTTAGAGGAATAACAAAGGATTGCTATGAAGACAAAATGAGATTGTCTGGGTAAATCTGGACCCAGTGCCGGACACCAAGTTCTCGGGTAATGTTAGTTTATTCCTAGCCCAGACTCCTCATCCCTGAAATGGACTTGAGTATGCACAAAAATATGACTGAAATTAACATGTAAAATACAAAAGTTATCCCTGATTACAGTCAGTAAAAAGAAGAAGTCAAATGAGAGAATATTCCAGACATTTTAATAAAGTATGGAACACTACAGAAATTTCAGAGTCCACTCAACTGATTTCAAAGAGCCCTGAGGGGAGAAAATTCAAGTCAAAAAGTATTTATGACATTCCTCTCATGTGCCTATCACTACAGGGAAAAAAGATATAATAATAATTACACGACTAGTACCTTTTGCATGCCAAGTACTGCCTACAAATTATTCCACACAACCCTTCAAGCTAGATATTTTCTCCATTTTAAAAATGAAGAAATTGAGACACAGAGAGGTTAAGCAACTTGGCCAGGGCCACACAATCAACAAATGACTGAGCTGGGATTGGAACTTGAGTCTGTCTGAAGACAATGGCGAAGATGACGGTATTTGTTGAGTGCTAAGTGCCCGGTGATATGTTGACCTCTCTCTCCATTGCTGCATCTTCTCTTCACACCACTGCCGTGGGGCAGGTCCCAAGTACTATGATTATGCCCATTTTGCAGATGAAAGATTAAGCAACAAGCCCCAAGTCTCACAGTCACATAGAGGAAGAGTCAGGCGTCCACCCCAGGTCAGGGTGACCCCAAAGCCCAAATACCTCCTGTCACTGTACTGCATCTTTTGCCTCAAGAACAGCAAGAGACGAGACTGACCGGTCACAACACGAAACCCTGCATAATTATGAGGGCCCTCAGGCCCTATGGTCAGCCTGACTTTGCCTTTCATGCAGAAGAGGTTTTGCTTTCTTTCTCTGCACTACACGTGGTTATTACCAAACATTCTCTCCTAGGAAAATGCATTCAATGTTCCTCCAAAGGAGACTGCTCTCAGCCTCTCATGACGACCTAGTAAACTCAAGGTCATGGGAAACATTGTCGCTAAGAACATGTGGCTAAAAGAAGAACAAGAGGTATTAAATTAGCTTGGATTTTTAAGGACTTTGCCAAGAAAACACTCGAGTGACTTTATCTGAACTAATTTCAAGACCGACGAGCATCCTGGGTGTTGCGAGCCTTATAATTAGTTCAGGTGAGTCTGTGATCTGTGAGCCCTGCCGGTGGGGCTCTCTCGGGGCATCTGCCGTAAGCGAATCACGATCCTCCAACAGCACAACATTCCTCCAGAGAAACAGGTGAAAGGGAATTGTTAAAAGCCAAGGGTTTTGCCCTCTCCCTCCCCACTCCCTTCTCCTTATCAACCTCCAATCTTTGGTTTTTAACAAATCCAAACATTTTTCAGTCCTGTGAAGGGTGAGCAAGAGAAAGGTATGATTGTCCTCTAGACATTTGCTGTCTGAGACAATAGTCACAAACCATATGTGGCTATTTAAACATAAATTAGTTAAAATTAAGTAAAATGTAAAATTCAGCCTATCAGTCATACTGGTCACATTTCAAGGGCTCCATGGCCACCTATGGCTAGTGGCTATCGATTGGACAGCACAGGTCTAGAACATTTCCGTCATCACAGGAAGTTCTGTTGGACAGCACTGATCTATGAGCTCCAATCTGACCATCGGAAAGGCTAAGGGCTCCTCCTGTGGTGGCTGTTTTAGTTTGGGTTTTCCCAGAAGCAGATTTGGGGGCAAAGATTCAGGTGTGAGTAGTTTATTTGATAAGTGCAGGGAGCACCAGCAAGGAAGTGACACAGAGAAGGGCAGGCAGCTAATAACCTGCTTAAACCTGTGGAGAAACTGAGAGATGGTATAAAATAACACATCTCAGAATTATCCCATCCAAAGAGAAGAAGCTGGAGGATTTGTACACCACTCCTGCGAACTGCTTCCAGGGCTATGAGTTTTCTAGCACTTCTGGTCTACTTTCAGGTGGGCAGAGATTTCAAAGGTTGGGCTAGGGTTGGGGGAGAAGCCTCCAAGTTCAGCGGCAGAAACTGGCAGTGGAAGTTGGCCAGAGCACCCCTAAAAGTCTGAGATAGATAGACACTGCACAACACCAACCATTACATAGATGCTTATGCCCGTGACCTTGTGTCAGTGTATAAAGAGTGGTCCAGCCCCTGCAGCAGGAAATGCTGAAGGATGTCAAAAGAGAGGAAAGGAGAGAGAAAAGGAAGTCAAGGATGCTTAGACAGACTGAGTCTACATGGTCTGAAACACCAATGATGGGAAAAATAAAGAGATATGCACCATCTTTGGGGTGCTGGATTCTAGATGTTGTGGATATACCATGGAGGTTACAAGTCTGGCCAGTGAGGTGACCTGGGTGCTCACTCACGTGCCAACACATCCTGGAGTGCAAGTGCTCAAGCTCTCCACCCATCACTAAGAGCAGGGTCTGGAAGTGCAGAGCATTCCCCTTATTATGGGTTGAATTATGTCCCCCCAAAAGATGTTGAAGACCATGCACACTTATGGATTGGCTATTCCTCCTTCCCTGTCTCACCATCTCCACTCTCTCACTCCTGCCTCCTTGGATCATCTCCCATATAAACTATTTGCATCCTTGTCTCAGGCTCTGCTTCTAGGGGGGACCAAATTAAGACAAAGACACAAAAGCAAGGACCTGTGCAGTTTGGAATGACAATATGAAGGGCACCAGAGGCCAGTTTGTTTTATTGGTGTGTAAAGGTGCCCAGCAGGTCATTGAGAGTCTGGAGTGGTTGCCAGTGGGCAGATCACAGAGGCCATCGTGTGCTGGGTGAAGAACTTGGCTCCATCCTGTAGACAAGGGGGAGCCACTGAGAAGTCAACAGAGTCAGAGGAGAGACATGAAGGAAAGTGACCTGCTCAGGGTTGCTTCTAAGAAGATCATTCGGCTGGCTTTTGGAGGATGGTTTGGAGGATGAATGTGAGAAGCAAGACTGAGAACATCGGGATACACGAGGAGGCTATTGCAGTGGTCCAGATGAGTGGTAGGAAGAACCATGGCAAGGTAGCCATGAAGACGGGAATCGAGATGGTGTCAAGAAAAATTTTGGAGGTGACGTTCATCTGGGTGACTAATTCATTTGTTTTCCTGACACTTTCCCAATTTTTACACTGAGAATCTGACGCCCGGGGAAATTCCTCAGTCCCAGGAAAACTGGGACAGTTGGTGTCTTAGTCCGTTCAGGCTGCTCTAACAAAATGTCACAGCCTGAGTGGCTTTTAACAGCAGAAATTTATTTCTCACAGTTCTGGAGCTGGAAGTCTGAGATCAGGGTGCCAGCCTGGTTGAGTGAGGGCTGTCCTCCAGGTTGCAGACTTCCTGTTGTAACCTCACATGACACAAAGGACTAGGGAGCTCTGGGTCTCTTAAAAGAACACTAGTTCCATTCATGGGGCTCTACTCTCATGACGTAAGCACCTCCCAAAGGCCCCACCTCCTAATACCATTGCTTTGTCGATTAGAATTTCAACATACAAATTTGGGGGAACACAAACATTCAGACCTTAGCAGTTGGTCACTCTAAATTCAGCAGACTTGACTGAATGGTGGCAGGGGATTAAGGGAGTGGGAGGGATCAAGAATGAATGACCTATTTCAGACTTGGGTAATTGTGGGGGCTGCCATCACCTGCAAAAAGGAACACGAGAGAAGCTGGTTTTAAAGAGATGACGCATCAGTTTGGACAGAAGGAATTGGAGGTGTCTTTGGGACTTACAGGTAGACACGAGCCACAGCATTTGGGATTTATCAGGTGGTAGAGGAAACTGTGAGAGTAGTTGAGATCACCTTGGGAAAGCAATAGTTTGATCTACTGTGATCAGGAATCCTTCTTGATGAGCAATTTGTTTTCTTTTTATCAAAACCATGTATTTCGGGGCCGGCCCAATGGTGCAGCGGTTTAGTCTGCGCTTGGCAGCCCGGGGGTCGCAGGTTCGGATCCCCGGCGCCCGCCAACGCTCTGCTTGTCAGCCATGCTGTGGCAGCGTCCCATGTAAAGTAGAGAAAGATGGGCACGGATGTTAGCCCAGGGCCAGTCTTCCTCAGCAAAAAGGGGAGGATTAGCAACGGATGTTAGCTCAGGGCTGGTCTTCCTCACAAAAAAAAAAAACAACCATGTATTTCTCTGGAATACTGATTTTAAAAATTGTGACTGTAGGGGGCCGGCCCCGTGGCACAGTGGTTAAGTTCGCGTGCTCTGCTTCTGTGGCCCAGGGTTTGCAGGTTCGAATCCTGGGCACAGACCTACTCACCACTCATCAAGCCATGCTGAGGTGGCATCCCACATAGAGCGACTAGAAGGATGCACAACTGTGACATACAACTACCTACTGGGGCTTTGGGGAGAAAAAAGCAAAAAAAGGAAGAAGATTGGCAATAGATGTTAGCTCAGGGCCAATCTTCCTCAAAAACAAAAAAATTGTGACTGTTGCCTAACATTGTTATGAGGTTACTCTGCCACTCGGAAAGCAGTATCTTATGAGTATTGGGGATTTTTCATCAATGCAGCTATTTGTCACCTAGCGGGGGACATGGATCTGAGCACAGGGAAGGTTTGATGGCACCTCCCAGTAAAGCTGCAAATATGAGTCTCCCTGCCTCAGGGAGCCCCCACCTCCCGGGTGGTGGAGGGGTTGTACCCACCGCCAGAGAGTGGGATGAACAGACACCTGGGAGGTGGGAGGAAGGCACTAAAAGCAGGGAGGACTTGAGGAAAATGAGCGGAAAGCATTCAGCACCAAGCTTGGCAGGGACATCACGGGCCTCAACACTCGAGTCCTCCTTCATTGATTTGTCCAAGATCGACTCTGGTGGCTCTGGCTAACCCCCAGTTTACCTCGGTGCCTTTTCTCTATAGTAACTGCTCACATTTTGTAACAACTCTGACAGTCTTTGTTTGGCTTTCTGGACCCATAAGCCAGCTAGGTTATTACTCACAATCATCACTGTTAATATAGTTGATCACTTTCAACTTGATGCTGTTCTAAACACTTTACCCTTATTAACCTGTTTGATCCTGACAGTAACCTGCCAGATGAGGACTTTCATTACTATCTTCATTTTTAACAATGAGGAAATTGAAGCACAGAGAGATCAGGCAATTTGCCAAAGTCACCTAGCTGGTAAGTGGCAGTGCTGGTATGTGACCAACATGACATCACTGAAGAGGGAGTTGGGGAGAGATGTGCCAGCAAGAGCTGGCTTGCACACCTGCACCCCGCCCCTCCCCAGCCCCCCGATCCTGGAGCGTGGCCTCTGCTCTCACACAGAGTGCCAGTCCCTACTGTCCCTCCCTCTAGATGAGGCCTGGGTTCCCTCTTCAGTCTCTTTTCAAGAACTTCCTGGGCTCCTCCTTCATCCCACATTTTAAACTGATGAGTGAATAGATCAATATCCTTTGCTCCCCTCCTCCAGACAGCATAGTTGTTCTTAGAAAGTTATGTGCTGTGCTACATCCTAACCTAGCTTGGGAGCCTGGGACCTGGGTTTGATGCACAGCATTGACTTTTACTGTGTGTTTCTGGTTGCTTCACGTCTCTGTTCTCCCTGGCTTCTTACATCTATAAAACGAGGTGTTAACTTGATCAGTGATTTTCAGTGAAGACGAAGGGGTATCAGAATCATGGGGCTTGGGGTGCAGGACTTCTTCCAACTGTGTGGTCTAGGCTATTCTTGGTCACTTTTATCAAAATGTATCCATCCTGTGTCACCTCCCCCAGGGCTGTGTCTTCTAGATGCCAGAAAGCAAACCTGACAGGTGCCACATGTGCTCCCCACCCCCTGAAATTCCAGGTGTGACCTCCACATCCCACCCTAGTTCAAATCACCGCTGTAGAACGTTCCTGCTGCTGATGGAAGTGTGTCTCATCCCTTTAGAGTGTTGGGTGGAAAGAAGATTGTGAATCACTCACTGGTCCATGTGATCTTTAAGATCCACGGCAGTGCTTATGTTCCATGAGTGTGAACAGCTAAGTCACCTCCCTGTGATTTATGCTGCAGAGCAAAGGAAAAGATAATTAGCCTTAAAAATGATGGGAGGAGTGAGGGAGTAGGGGTGGGGGAGATATGCCAGTGGGTCAGGTCATGAGTCACACAAATGTTTTGCAAAATAGAGTCATCTGGAACTGCCCTGGGTTGTCAGTGGGAGGGGTGGGGATCACTTTCCCAACTCCTGTAGAGAGATGTCTTAAGAGTCATGTGATAACCCAAAGCTCCTCTCGACCCAGGAACTCTGCTCAGACAGGCCTCTGTGGAAGAGGCTGTCCATTTCCCTTACTCCTTTCCATCACTGGTGAAAGCTGTCTCTCCTATCCTCCATTGCTGGGGGTTAGTCACCATAAGCATTTACTGAGTGTCCACTGAGCCTAGGATCGGGGCCGGATAGAGAGCAGGGGAAGAGGGACAAAACCCAAATAAGCTTCAGGACCCGCTCTCAAGAGGCTCTCAGTCCAGCCTCCTCCCCTCAGCACAACTCTGAAGGGGAGAAAGAGAAAGCTAGTGGAATGAACAGAAAAGAAAGACCGTGCTCATCTGTTCACTCGCAAAGATTTCTCAGGTGCAGGGGTGACAAGCACACCCGGAGTCTGACAGTTTCCTGAAAGGAGTGAGGGCCAGGCCTACTGTCCTCTGCCCCACTCTAAGCCATTTCTGGTCACCCAGGCCTGATAGAGTCTCCATTCCTGTCCAGTGGCCCAGGTGATGACCCACTTCCAAGGGATTTAGACAGTTGTGCTCAGACCTGAGTTCCTCCAACTTCCCTGGAAACTCAGAATCCGGGCTTCTGTCCCCATAAAAACATAAAACAGCAGTTTCATGCTTCTGGCTAAATTATATTCCTACAAAATTTCTAACACAGCAGGGTTTTTCTATTACCATAGTAACCCCTGCGTGTGAACAGCAGACTCCAGAGAGAAGAGGATGAAAATGCAGAAAAACTCAAGCTTCAGAAAGGAGAATGGAGAGAGGGGCAGGCACGTTGAGCTGGTCCCCATGGGCCTGACCCTGCAGGGAAGCCGGGGGTCTCTGCCTGGCCTGCTCTGGCCCTGTGAGTGGGGGTGGTCTGTGATTTCTTTTGCAGCCGTGTTTGCCCATAAGTTGGAGTATCTGGAGGCCCAAGAACAGTGACATTGCCCTGGTTTTCATTTGGTTGACATGAGGACTCTCTCTCTCTCTTCCCCTTTTTCTTTCCTTCTTTTCTTCTTTTTCAGGAGATGTAGGGAAAGATTGTTTTGTTTTCAGATGGTGTCATTCTGTGGCATAGTTTGAAAGAGACAGGATGCAAACAAATGTGAATATAAAGCGGGGATAAAATTGAAGATCCAGAAAGGAATCTCTACAACGCCCTGAAGCTGTAAGCGCTCCAGCCCCCTTCACCAGTGCAGTCAGTCCGTTGGTCTCTGTCCCTTCCAGTCACAAGGCCATGGGTACAAAGAGCCTCCATTCAGGCTTCCAAGACAACAACAAGAGCAAAAAACAAACAGGCAGAAACCCTGG
This sequence comes from Tapirus indicus, assembly GCA_031878705.1. Classification (NCBI taxonomy): domain Eukaryota; kingdom Metazoa; phylum Chordata; class Mammalia; order Perissodactyla; family Tapiridae; genus Tapirus; species Tapirus indicus. The sequence goes on from CM062935.1 coordinate 36,598,526, forward strand.
TTAGGCGGGGCTGGGCTGTTACAAAATTGGTCTTCCCGTCAAATGTTCTTTGTCTACAGGAAATGAATCTGCCTACAGACTGAGTTGAGGGGAAATGGATAAAGACATCGCGCAGGTAAAGTGCTTACCACAGTGCCTGGATCTTGAGATAACAGGTTTGCCTCTTTAAAAGATGCAGCGGAAGTCTTGTTCCCAGGGGTACCTGCATCACAGAGGCAGTGGGCTTCCTCCTCTAGGTCACAGTCTGTGAAATAGGTTCTGATTCCTTAGGCTGCAGTCATCACTGATCTTGAGGAGAGTGTTGCCTTAAAGCAACGGTTTGTATGTGTGTGTCTTGCTCACATACACTATACACACTTTTCAAAACTTAAATCCCAAAGCAATATACATGGTGACACTCCATATGTTTTAAACTCCTACATGCATTCTTCCAGACACCAGGGCAGGTAAAGCATAAGGAACTTGAGTTCCAGCAATAAGAAACCACAGAGCACTGGGAATGCCCCACATCTCAGCTCCAGGCCTTTGCACATCTGCTCCCTCTCCCTGGAGCCCCTCTCCACCCTCTCTTCTTTTGCTAACTACTGTGCATCCATCAGTGTAGCTCTGAACATCCTCTCATACTAGAAGCTTCTCTGGCATCCCAGGCTTGGTTAGGAGCTTAACCTAAAAGAAGGTTTCTTAGAAGATATGACATTTCCTGCTTACAGTTTGACTAAGCTGCAGTGAGACATGGAGGTACCTCTTCTAGAACTTGGCAGACAGTGCAGAGCAGGAAAGCATCAGCAAAAGCAATCCATCAACAGTTATCCCTTATCACACCCTCACTGTGGGCAGGGACTCTGCCATGGGCGAGGTGATTTAATATGCCATTTAAACTCTTTCATGGGTATATTCATGTGCCCGGCTTACAGATAAGGAAACTGAGGCTCAGAGAGGGTAAAAAAACTTCCCTAAATGGGGATGTACAGCATGATGACTATAGTTAATAGTACTGTGTTGTGTATTTGCAACTTGCTAAGAGAATAGATCTTAGAAGTTCTTATCACAAGAATAACAATTTGTAATTATGTGTGGTGATGGATATTAACTAGACTTACTGTGGTGATCATTTTACAATATTTACAAATATCAAATCATTATGTTGTACACTTGAAGTAATACGTTATATGTCCGTTCTACCTCAATAAAAAAAAACAGATCGGTACTCACTTATATTTAAATTGTAGCAGTGTAACAGTGAATGAAATAAAGTTGTATCATTAGAAAATCCCCTACGTCAAACAGCTATTAAATGGCAGAGCAGGTGTTTAAACCCAGGACTTGGGCCAACGCCCGTGGTCTTGAACACCACGCTCAGTTGCTTCCCTTACATGTTCATCAGATTTTCTGTGGTGCTTTCCCAGTCCACTTGTGTAGACAAAGATTCTAAAACAAAGCAATGTGGCCATTTTGTGCCAATAGCTTCCTGCCTCCTTCATAAGCCTTTGTCAAAACCCTGGCAGCAGCAAATCAGTAGGTAAATTCCGAAGAAGCGATGCCAGGGCGTCATTGGCCTGTGCAAAGGCCAGGGCGATTGGCCCAGGGAAGGTGTGTGCTTCGCTGAGGGTCGGTCAGCATTTCTATTTCATGCTCCGGTGATTTCCAGCCAAAATTTATGCAAGTCCTAAAAGCTGGAAGCTCTGCCTTGGGTTTAACCCACATACAGTCTCTTCTTTCTGAAGTTTTAGGTTTCAATTCTTCTCTTATTCAAAGTTGTCTTTCTAATAAAGATGCCTCAAGGCTGATTTTAAAATGTCAGAGGCCATCAGTCACAAAGAGAGAAGCCAAAGGGGGCCGTCTGATGCTGCAGATGTGAAGAGCTTCGGAAGACGGCACAGTTTCCCATTTCCTGCAATGGAGGAATGTCATCCTGAGAGGGGCCCCTGTCACTCCTCACCCGACCCCCCACCCCACCACGGTGAGGTGATGGCCGGAGGCAATATGGCGCAGCGGTTAAGAGCAGGCTTTTGGACAGACTTGCCTCCTCTGCCTGCTACCTGAGTGAGCCTGAGTGAGTCCACTTTGAGTCTCAGATTCCTCGTCTGTAAAATGGAAACACCACTGCTCCCCTCATACGCTGGTTGAGAAGATTAAATAAAATCATGTGTATAAAGCACCTCACAGCAGTACCTGGAATGTAGTGAACACTGTGTTTGCTAAACAAACCTGGTGGACTTCAGATTAGCCAGAGGTTCGGTTGTGTTCAAATTTCCCTTGATTCACTTCAAATTCCCTTTTGACAATAAAATCCCTATTCTAGAATATGACTTACATTTTTCTAGAGGTAGGAAGTATATAGAAATGAAGTCCCAAAAGAGTGCAGAGAGCAAATGGAAGAGAAGAGGAAAGGAGGTTAGTGGGTAGAGCAGTCAGAATTCAGAGTGGCCTCCAAGATTCCCGCCCCCAGCATATGTGCCCTGTCTAGTCCCCTCTCTTCTGTGAGCAGGACTCGGGAATATGATGGGGTAGCCACTCCTGCGATTACGTTGTGTTACACACGACTCCGTTGTGGCAGACTGGCAAGACAGACTTGTCCAGCTGGTCAAAGAGGGAAGCAAACTACCATGTTGAGAACTGCCTGTGGGGGCCACATGGCTGGGACCTGAGGGAGGCCTCTACGAGCTGACAACACCCTGGCTGACAGCCAGCACAACAGCAAGACCCTCAGTCCTACAACCCCAAGAACTGAACTCTGCCAATAAACTGAATGAGCATGGAAGAGGACCCCAAGTTCCAGATGAGACCACAGCCCTGGCTGACATCTTGATCACAGCCTGGCGAATCCCTGAGCAGAGAGCCCAGCTATGCCATGCCTGGACTTGTGGCTCACAGAAACCCTGTGACAATAAACAGGTGTGGTTTTAAGCTGCTAAGTTTGTGGTAATTTGTTACGCAGCATAGAAACCACTATAGTGAGAAAGGGCCGTGATTAGAATTTCTTCTTGCCCCTTTTCCTGCTTTCCCCACAAGTAGAGACGGTGCCTGGAGAAGGCATGGAACAGGCACCCAAGGTTAAGAGTCTTTCAGATTTGAGCACACGGGGCCCTCCATACCTCTCGCTGTTCTTCTCTTGCATTCAGAGGCTCCACAGCAGACAAAAGCCTAGGCTGGCTCCTCCATGGTTAAACCCTGTCCACACTGTCACATCATTAACTGATGGGTCTGGGAGACCTAGGGAGTATATGCACGGGGGGAACGGGGGTATGGAATTATTCTGAGGAAAAATTCTACCTCTTCCCAGTATCTCATATAACCTCTCTCTTTAAAAATATAAACATTTGGCAGACATCCCAAGGCCTTGAAAAGAAAGGAGCGTGTTGTCACCTGAACTATTTATCTAAGACGGTAGGGGGCAGTTGGGAGTGAGGTCATGATAAGAAGTGGACTCAAGAACTGAGATAAGGTGTTAACTGGAAAGGCTTGCAGAACGCCCAGGTGGTAATGAAGACAGGGTGGGACAGAGGGACGACTCAGTGACAAATGGTTTTCTAAGCAAGGATAGTCTAGCTCTGGACATTTCAAATCAACCCCTTCCCCGCTTCTAGCCCCCATGTTCCACTCATAGGAGGAAATTTTTATAGATTCCTGTTGAGTCCCCCTCTCTTTCCTTCCCCTCTCAATTAGTAGATAGAGATGACAGGGTGCCCTCTCCAGGGGCATTTGCACATCAGGAGGATCCTATGAAGAGTCATAAGGTCTTCAGGACCCAAAGGAATGAAATGACTAATGGTGGGTTTTCAGGTACCATGAACGTAGAGTCGAGGACACTGTTTGGGAAGAGTCAAGTTCCAGGAGATGCCCTCCAGTCCACCATGCCAACAGTCATCTGTCTGATTGCTTCTCAGGGCCAGATGTCCCCAGATTATAGACTGTTAGAGCACCGCAGACCTTCCATATCTACACCCTGGTCTTAGGGTAAAGGAACGGGGCCTGCAGAGGTTAAAGTAATTTGTCCGAGGCTCTTCAGCACAGTAACGGCAGGGCCTGGTCTAGAATCCAGCTCTTTGACCTCTTAGCAGGGCCCACGGACCCACACAGTTCCGCAGTCACCAGCGTGGATGGATGAGGCCAGAATCCAGGAAGGGTCATGAGTCTCAGAGGGGAAAGGAAAAGGCAAACAGGGCCTCCTGCTAGGTTGGCTATAGTGAGGGGAGGGGGCCTCAGGGAGCCTGATGGAAGGCCCAGTGCCAAGTGAAGACCTGCGGAGAAGGAGAGCAGAGAGAGCGGGAGGTTCTGAGAGGACAGGCCAACAGGACTGCGAGAAGCACCCACCCATCGCTGCCCCACCCAGGCCAGGCCTACCTTGAGCTCTGCTGAACTGATGAGGCAGCCTCCTCACTCCCTGATTCCAATCTCTAGTTCAGCTCTATGTTGCTGCCAGAGAGATTTTTCTAAAATAAAAATTAGATCCTGTCACATCCCCACAAACCCTTCAATGGTTCCCCACTGCCCACAAGTAGGAGCAACTCTGCAAGGTCTACAAGGCTCTGGCTCCGTTACTTAGGGACTCTTTGGGCACTTCTAGAACATCCAACTAATAGAGGCTTAAGCAAGCAAAGACACTGCATGGTTTACAAACAAGAGGTCTAGAAGAGGCGACCAGAGCTGGAGGGCGGCTCACCCTCATCGCGACTCATTCTCTTTCCAAGTTTCCTCTCACGCTCCTTAGCGTGTGGGTTTACTGCCTCCGGGCTGCCAGCTGCTTCCTGCAACTCCACATCTCGTCTGCGTTCTGAGCAGGAACACGAGTCCCTGACCAGCAGCCATGACTGTCTCCTGTTAGGAGAGCAGAGCACGTTTCTACTGCAAACCCCCAGCAGATATAAGCTTGCATGTCAGTGGCCAGAGCTGCACCACGTGGTCACTCCTAGCTGCAAAGGAGATGGTGAACTGTGGATTTAGCTTTTCCAACCACAGGAAACTGTCAAGGGAGGAGGGGGTGGGAGGACTGTTCGTTTGGTCTGGCAACACTGAAGCCACACTGGCTTTTCAAACTCACTGGCGGCCACTTCTTCCTTGCTGGGAGGTCTTGGTGGGGTTGACTCAGCGTTCCCGGAACACATCATGCCCTTCCAGGGGTCTCAGTCTGGAATATCCTCCCCCATCTTCAGCCTGGTGAATCCCGACTCCTCCTCCCAGGCTCAGCTCCTTGCACCTCCTCTGCCCCAACCCGATTCCTCCACAGTGTCTTGCACAAACCTCTCCCACGGCACTTACTCTAGACAGCAGGGGGTCCTCCACGTGAGGGCCCTCGGAGGACTGCGCTCTTGCAGGCAGCTGTTGAGTCTCAGCCTTAGACTCTCAGATTTCAGGCCTAAAATCTCAGTCATACCTCCTTTCTTTTGTTCCACATCCCATATCCGATCCACAGCAAATCCTGTCAGCTCTATCTTCAAAATATGTCCAGACTTCTGAAGCTTCTCCCCACCCCCACCCTCCACCTGCCCCACACCACCACCGCCTCTCACTTGTGTTACTGCAGACTGACCTCCCGGCTCCCCCCACCCCCATCCAATCTATTGTCACCACAGCAAATCATGTCACCCTCTGCCCCAAACCCTTAAAGGGCTCCCATTTCACTCAGACTTGAAGTCAAAGTTCTGTTCATGTGCTACAAGACCTGTATGACCTGCCACCACCCCTTATTTCTCTGATCTCATATCCTATTACTGCCCCTCTCACAAATGCAGCCCCCCACATTACTGACTCCTTACCCATCTTACCAAGCACTCTTCTGACTCAGGGCCTTGGCATGGCTATTCCCCTGTCAAGATGGTTCTGCCCCAGACATCTATGTGGCATGCTCCCTCACCTCCCACAGGTCTTTATTTAATGTTGTCATTACAGTGAGGCCTTCCCTAACCACCCCATTTAAAATGGCAATACCCCACCTAATACTCCCCATCCCTTTTCCAGCTTTGTGTATCTTCAGGTTTACCTAACATAGTATATAGTTTATGTACGTAATTTGTTCATTTGTCTCCACCACCGTCCTCAGAGATGACAAACTCCAGGAAGGCAGCTTTGCTCTCTGCTGTATAACTGGCACCTAGAATACACAATAGTTGATGAGCAAATGTCGATAATTGATTGATTGAATGAATGGATCTTTGCATCCCCACCGCAATGCCTGGCCATAGCAGAAGGTCAGTAAGTGTGTTGAACTCCAAAGTACAGATTGGAGAGAACGAATGTGCAGTGCAAAGGCTTTGTTAAGAAGCTGGCATCAGGATAATGTGTCAGGAACCAGGCGTCACAGCTTTGGGAGCAGAGCGTGGGGCAGGAGAGGCTGGGGGAGGGGGGGGCAGTGACATTCAAGCTGTTCATTCCATCCAGGATTAATTTCAATTAACCCCACAAAAGGCAACTCAGTTCTGTTTTCTCTTTCAGGTTCAAGTTCTACTAGCAAAAGCTGCTGCCCACGGCATGAATCTTGATTGAGAGGGTAGGAGGAGGGCTGTTTTTGTGCAGAGAGAGGAAAAACACAAAAATAGGAAGCCCCACCAACTGTGCTGGGTGGGAAGCAGAACAAAGGTCCGGTTGTGCTGGTGTGTAGCCTGGGCAAAGAGAAAGTGGGGAGGATAGAAAGGGAAAAGAAAGGCCGTGGTGCAGGGCCCAGTACCTGGTCACTTCTGTAACACAGGCTCTGTTTGTGACCCATTTTAACTGCGGTTGGTTGTTTTTGTCATAGAGTCGAATCTGGGCAAATCTGGTGGTGGTTTTTAGAATCCGATTCAACCTGGATACATTGGGTACCGGGTTTTCTCCAGTGTGTGGTTCCCGCCGCAGGAAGCAGACCTGGGCTCCAGGAGAGGCTGTGTGTCTTGCCTGCTCAGAGTCAGAATACCAGTGACACCAGCCAGATGCAGGGAGACACGACTATCCTTGTGAACAGTGGCCGGCCGCACTTTGTGAGTTTCTGAATAGTGATGTAAGTTTCACACAGGGCATCTCCAAAGTGGGAAGAAACAAGCTCCTAGACAGGTCACCACAAATGACACTAGACGTGGTAATTTACAATTTTAAAGGCTAAACAAGAACAAATGTGCGTTCAAGTTGGGACCGGACCACAGAGTCTTAGCTTCCATAATATATGTTATGGTTCTGAGTTTCCATTCTGTTTTTCCTTTATAGTCATCTGCAGAGAATGCAAATCCCAACTTTAAAAAGCTATTATGTGACTCTGCGTATTTCCATTCTCTTTAAGTCTGTAAAACACTGATTAAATCTGAAGAATGTTTTCTTGCAAAATTCTCTAGATTAAGACAAACAGAGAGCTTAATTTTGTTGATGTTTTAAAATACACAACTTAAAGGAGCTTGCTATTATATTTGAGGACGAGTTGTTCCAAGAGCAGTATAAAATGAGAGAACTCAGATAACAGAAGCCTATATTCATATTTGTATAATTATAATTTCACAAGCAATATAAAAATGTAATAAAATGATACTGCAATTAGGTTTTTATTAATTTTAAAACCTAGAAGAAATGATATGGCTGCTGTGCTGCCATATTTCTGGAGCATAGCTTAATTGAGTTAATACTAAAATTCACCGTTTCTAACGATCATAAAACAAAGTTCTTGGCCCATTGCCGTCATCAGCTTTTCTTGTTAGGAGAGCTCTGGTGGCAAAGAATTTACAATCTCATTCGTAGAAATTCTAGACATTTGCCTGACCTGCATGTTTATTAAATCCTTCTGAAACTTCCTGGAAAAGAAACCAGAAATAAAAAACAACTGAAAAGTAGGATAAAATTTCCTTTAAAAGTCTTTGAAAATGGATCATGACATAAATCAAAGATCACATTTTTTTTTCAAATTTGAACTGTTGACTTTACAAATTTCCTAATCTGAATTTTTAAAAAGTGATATAGTTAATGATCAGAATTCTACGATTCCTCTTAAATGTTAATTGTGCTAGGTTTCTTAGAAAAAGCCTGGTAAGTAATCAATTTCTGTTGAACTTGATTCCAATATTCATGAAAGGATTAATAGAAATTGTTTATAAATCACTTTAATCTTCTTGAAAGAAGAAAAAAATTTAGTAAGTGTGGCTGTATACCTCATAGCATCGTCAATACAGCTATAACTGTCCCAGACTTCCTGGGATAATTTTGATTCAAGTAATTATATTTTTTCCAGTGATGACAATTGGTTAAATGTACAGCTAAATGAGATTTAAATGTAAATTTAAATTTTAATTTAAATTTAAATTTAAATTTAAATTTTCTTTTCCATAAAACCAAATTCAGAAATTAGTAAGAACCCTTGGTGAGATCACATGTCCTATTTGTGTGTGTGTGTGTGTGTGTGTGTGTGTGTGTGTGTGTGTGTGTGAAAGAGTGTCCCTGAGCTAACATCTGTGCCCATCTTCCTCTGTTTTGTATGTGGGACACTGCCACAGCATGGCCTGATGAGTGGTGCCCAGGTCTGCACCTGGGATACAAACCTGTGAACCCCAGGCCCCCAAAGCAGAGCAAGTGAACTTAACCACTATGCCACCAGGCCAGCCCCCACATGTCCTAATTTTTTAGTTTGGAAGATATTGTCACGGTGACCGTGAACTTTTTATTGAGAACTATACCGCTAGAGCTGATGGGATTGTTCTAATTTCTTCCAATTTCTCTGAGAGAACGCCAACTAAAAGGGGTATGCAAAATCTCCTTTGCAAGTTTGCCTTCGGTAGGACCCCATTCCCAGGTCATGGGGTAAAGGGGTGGGGAGGGGGGACCCCTGGCCTCAGGACACGCAGTGCCAGGTCCAGCCAAGGGAGCTGCCCTGCTTGCTCACTTGCAAAACGGGCCTGATAAAACCTTCCTCCTCGGGTTTTTGCAGGATCACATGAGATGTCTGTGAAACCGCTCTGGAAACCACCAAGAGCTGTCTGTTGTGAACCGAGCTGGGAGCCAGGTACCCTGGACCTGAGGACCTGAGGAGCAGCTGAGAAACCTGCACAGCTGAGCCAGAGAAGGGCCTGGGCCCCAGGGCAGCTTCCTGGGCTCCAAGAGAGCTGCGAAGGCAGATCGGGGCCAAGATCCCAAAGGACCATGGGCAGAGGGCCTGCCGCCTCTGCCCAGACCCGAGTATCTGCAGTGAGCTATGCGTGTCCCTTGAACTACAGGCTTGACCCTTGGCTACCTTGGGGGAGAGGGTCTGTGGGACCCCCAGAAACAGCACCCAGGACTATGAACTGTAAAGTACTGATATGCCCCCTCTTTTTCTTTTGTAAATTCACCTTACTGAATAAAAAGTAAATAATAACATTCATGGTCTCTCTCCATCCACCCTCTCCCTAGTTCTCACCCCTACCTTTAAGAACCCTTTTCTCTTATTCCTAGGGAGAAAGAGGGCAGCTCTTTCTGTTGACTGGGGGAAGGTCACATTAGACACTGCAAAATGTTCCTAATTATAACCTCAAGTTCTAGTTATACAAATGAAAGGGAATCTCATGATCAGACCCAGATTCAATGTGTCGCCTGTATACATCTGTATAAAATTAAAACCTCCTCTCCCATGTACATGTAGCGTGTAACAGTTGTTTGAACACAGGGTAACCTTGGATACCAGGAAACCAAACTTTCTCAGTCTCGTTGCTAAGGCAATGGGACAGAGGTGGGTGTGGAGGAGCCCAGCATATCTATCTACATGCTGTGCTGCCAGCAGGAGGAAACGGGATGGAGGGGTAAGGAGGGCCTTGGGCTGCCCACCTCTCCAAGACCTCAACTGAAAAGGCTGCAGGGACAGTGCAATATCCTGCGTCACCAGTGGCCAGGAACCTCTAAGTGGGACTCTATTATATACTCCTAGAGGGGTCCAGGGCGGACAGGGTAGGCTGGGGAGAGAGGGACAGATTGTGGGCAGAGGTGGGGTGAAGGAGAGGGATGCTAGTGAGTTGAGGAGTGGGGGGTAGGGGGAGACAGCAGTTACCTAGCGAGGTGAAGGCTGGCACAGAACCAAACACGAGACAATCCAGAACATAATCTTAGCCACAAAATTCACACTAGTGAATCATGCATGTTAGCCTGGTTAATCCTGTAATGAACCACCAGTGAATGGTTGAAAGGTAAAGCTGAAGGTTTTAGAATATTCCAAAGATTGGGTAGAAGGAGAAAAAGTTATTAAAACGAGGAAGAGCCTGCTTCTACCTCATCACTAGTTTGATCAAAGACCCCGTGTTTACTCTGTTTCCATCAGATTTGACCTGTAGAGCCCGATGGCCTCTTCAAGTGTAGGAAAGCAACAGCCCTTTACCTCCTTCAGGGCGTGGAGGGGGAAGAGGATCCCTACTCCCTTCTGGGCCTGGAGTGGAGAATCACTCTCATGTGCCCTCGATCCAGGCAGTGCCTCTGGGGCCAGACACCTGTCTCCACCCTGTTTGTGTATCATTTATATCTTTCATTATTTTGTTATTATGATTTATAACTTTTAATTATATAGAGAAGTTCACAGAGACAGAGGCAGTGGGTCATTAAAATAATCATTAATGAGGGGCCTGCCCGGTGGCGTAGTGGTTGGATTTGCACACTCTGCTTCAGTGGCCCGGGGTTCACGGGTTCGGATTCCAGGCACAGACCTATGCACCGCTCATTAAACCATGCTGTGGTGGCATCTCAAATGCAAAATGGAGGAAGATTGGCAACACATGTTAGCTCGGGGCTGATCTTCCCCACTAAAAAAAAAATTATTAATGAAAAATTCATAAAATTTTGGATGGAGGGGAAGGTCAGTCAAGGAGCAGATAGGAATGCTTGTATTGGAAAAATCTAAGCTGAAGGCTTAGATTAAGGCTAAAATTAAGCCCAAAATGTAGATCTGATCTTTACGGCCATCAAATCTAAACCAGCAACTCAATGAGGTTCTAATGATCTTATAGGCATTAGAGATGTCAATCGCTGTGCCTTATGCCTACTGGCCCTGCAGAGGATACTGCCTGAGTCCAAAGCCCCTGTTGCTCTCCTTAGCCCACCCTCACTTATGCTCACAGCTGGCTAGATGAAGGCAATCCTTCCATAAACAGGTCATCCACTCACGCAGCAAATATCTTTTGAGGATTGACCACATGCCAAGCTCTATGACAAGTACTGGGGACACAGTGGTGAACAAGTCTCAGGTCTCTTCCCTTTGGAGGAAAACCCCAAGCAAATAATTTCCCTTTGGTCTAGCAGGATTGGATGAACTGGACCAATCGATTCTTCTCTCAGAAACTGGGAACTGAGACAATGAGTAGGGGAGCCAGGGAGCTGAGAGGCCACTAGACCTGGGAGCTGAGAAGGTGACTCTGAGCCATGGGAAAGTGGTGAGAGGGTGCTTGTCGGCAGAAAGGGGAGCCTGGAGCAGACGCTGGGGAGATGCCTGAACAAGAGACCCGTGGCCAGATGGAAAGGAAGAGAGTAGTCTTGTTGCCAACAGCTTTCCACGGCCCATGAGGCCTGCAATAGACGTCTTAGCTTGAGTAGATTTCTGTTGCTGGCAATCAAAAGAAATTTGAGGGCTGGCCCGGTAGCACAGCAGTTGAGTTCGCGCGTTCAGCTTCGGCAGCCTGGGGTTTGCCGGTTCAGATCCAGGGCGCAGACTACTCACCACTCATCAGGCCATGCCGAGGTGGCGTCCCACATAGAAGAACTAGAAGGACCTACAACTAGGATATACAACTACGTACTGGGGCTTTGGGGAGAAAAAAGAAAAAAGAGGAAGACTGGCAACAGATGTTAGCTCAGGGTCAATCCTCCTCCTCCTCAAAAAAAGAAGCAAATCAGGTTTTTTTCCAAAAAAAAGAAATTTGGTTATAACACTTGCATTTCTTCAAGGGTAACAAACATTTCACAGCAGCAAACACTCAGAGGCCTGTAGAAATTTCTAAGTTTCCTTCCATCTTCAGCCCTCCTCTTAGATTCTAAAGTACAAACCTAGACACCCAAGCTGATCCCCACTAAGAGGTCTGTTGAGATTGTTCTTTCATGCCTATCTTTGCATGTGCTGATCTCTCAGCCTTGAATGACTTCTTCTTTCCTCCCTACACACTTTTTTTTCTTTTAAGACTCAGCTTAACCATCTCTTCTTTTATGTCCAATGAACCCATTCCCCACTCCGCAGAGAGTTGACGTCTTGTACACACTTCTATCATAAATTCTTTTCATTGTAGTGACTTGTTTTCATGTCTGTCCTTCCCTCTGGTGTCTGAGGTTCTAGAAAGCAGGCACATGTTCATTCAACTTGACTACCTCAGCAGTGAGTGTCTAGAGCAGTTAATAAATGTTTACTCAGTCAGTGTTTGTTAACTCAATGAACGACCCTTGATCATTTTTATGGAGGACTCTATTGGCATTTATTGACTCCAAGGTGCTGAGGTCTCCCAGTCAAATAAGGTAATGCTGATGCTGCCTCAGGCTCTGCATGATGGGAAGGGAGGCCCCAGGGTCACAAACCTACCAGCCCCCACCTCCTGATTCATTCTTTATAATTTAAAAAGAATGAGGAAATAGCCAGGAACGGTGAGTGCAGATATCTCAGAGGAAAGTCTTGGCGTCAGGGCATCTCTTGGGTAATAGCTATCACCACGGTAGCACACACTAGTGCCTGACATGTTCTAGCTGGTGCAGATATAGAAATTCATCGGAACCTCTCAATAATCCTAAGGGATAAACACTGTCATCATCTCCATTCATCAGGGCAGACATCTGCAGCACAGTGAGGTTAGATAACTTGTTACTCAGATAACAAGGGACAGAGCCAGGATTCAAACAGGTAATCTGCCGCAGAATCTGAGCTCTTATCCACTACACTAATGTCTTAGTCCCTTTGCATTGCTATAACAAAATACCACAGACTTAGTGGCTTATAAACAACAGAAATTTATTCCTCACAGTCCTGGAGGCTGGAAGTCCAAGATCATGGGGCCAGCATGGCCGTGTCTGGAGAAGGAAGCCTCTCTCTTGGGCTGCAGACTGACTACTTCTCACTGTCTCCTCACATGGTGGAAGAGGCTACGGGTCTGTCTGGAGAGTCTTTTATAAAAGCACTAATCCCATTCATGAGGGCTCCACCCTTATGACTTAAGCATCTCATAAGGCCCCACCTCCTAATACCATCATCTTTGGGAGTTAGGATTTCAGCATATGAATTTTGGGGAGACACAAACACTCAGACCATAGCACTAAATGACCTCTCAAGTCTAGTACGGTGGACATCTCTCCTTTGTGCCCCCCAGCAGCCAATCACCTTCTGGTAATTAAATGGAGCACTGATTTTTCTCCGGGAAATCAGCTCCTTCTCCGCTCTCATCTTTGTGCTCTGGCTGGAATGGTGGACTGTGTGACCTAGGCCTAAGCCAACCAGAGCATCCCATTCCCTAGGCCCAGTGATTGAACCCAATGAGATTCAACAGTGACCATTGCAGGGACTTCTGAGAAGAGACCACTCTATCTGCTGGACTTGGAGCTGGAGGACCATGAGGAGCAGCTGTGGTCATCTTGCCATGCTGTGGAGCTTGAGCACAAAGTCAGCACACAGGGGAGTAGAGCCAAAAGATGGGGCGAGAACCTCGGCCCTGATGACCTGTCTGAGGTCCTCTCAGGCTGTGCCTGGAATCAGACTCCTCTTGAACTTTTCAATTAGATGATCCAATAAATTCCACTTTTGCTCAAGCCAGGCTTTGTTTTTAAATTTCATTTTGTCTGTTTGTTGCCACAGGCAAGTGAAATAGTCCTAAACAAAATGATATATCTTATCTGAGGTTGGGACGAGGTGCAGAGGTGGGGAAAAGTCAGTGGCCAAGTACACGGGTCGCACATGTAGGGATAGCCTGACTGGACTGCGGAGGGGGCTGGGGAGAGGGACAAGTTACTTGGATATAGCAGTGATAAATCTAAATGAGCAAAATTGAACTGCTCACAGCTTTTCGTTTTCCATATGGCTAAAAATTTTGTGATTTTTATATACTATTGCAGAAATACATAATTGGGCCTTTTGTTTCATAATTTATGGCACTGACTTAATTTCTTTGCATAGTTCTATCATATTTCCAAAAAGCTAAAGAGAGGAATGTACCCCCCCCCCACACACATACACACATCCATGTCATGCCCCTCTGTCCCCTTTCCCATGCCATGTCTGTGTGGCATATACTTTCTTTAGGGCTCACTTTACTTTCCCCTTCCATGACAAGCATCAGGGCAGAAAACTCTCCACACATTTGCTGCTTTGTCCCTAAAACTTGCTGCCCCAATGTGACTGGCTGGCCCATTACTAACCACTGTCCTCCTCTCCCTCTTAAATTCCTGTCATCTGGCAACAGGACAGATTCTCTGGCTGTCCCCAAGTATGTCATTCAGCCTCACTTCCACTTTTGATTTTATAGAACAATCAGTAAATGTGGTTTCATCTTCCTCGGGTTTATATCTGTTTTCCAAAGTGGATTTAGAAGGACATGAGTCCCCTGAGGTGTTTCTCACAAACAGAGCTGGAAATCCAATTTGAAAAATACTGCACACATAACCCCCTTAGAGATGCACCACGTACACTTTCCTCTTAAGGCCCTGAGAGTCCTTCCATTTAAATTTTGTTTAGCCCATCTTTTCTCACATTTTACTAACAAGGGATTCCTTTTAATGTTGTGTTAACTCCTGACATTCTTTAGAACAGGTATTCCATAGAACGTGCTTTGAGAAATGCTGATCTAGAACAGAGTAGAGCATGATCAGTGAATTATAAGCAAATCTCTTATTGACTCTGCTATTGCTATAAGAATGTAACTTCAAATAATTTGAAGCAGATTAGGAATGTTCTTTTGCTTTGATGAGAGCAGATGCTTTTTATGTGCAAACGGATATGAATCCATCATTTTCATTCTTTTTCTTAAATCCTGTAGCTTCAAGTGTTCTTCATGCAATAACCATGCAGGAGGCCAAGTGAGAGGAGGTCTAAGAAATGCCCCTGGATTTGCTCTGAGGGAGTATGCATGGGAAAAGCGGGAACGGAGATAATAGCTAAAAACATGCAACGGTGGTGGAGTATGGCTAGGAGAGAGCGGTTAAATCTGTAATGGTGGCACCGAGGCTGCTGAGAGGGCGGCTGTGGTCTCCTTCACTGTTGCTTCCCTCTTCCCAAAGGTCAGAGGAGCACGGAGCCAAGGGAATGGAGAGATAAGCTGTTCGAGTGTTCACGATGGGGATCACGATGGACGTCATTTCTCTCGTTCCCAGTGTGAAGCCACTCATAATGGCGAGGTTTTGGACACTGTCTGCGCCAGGTACAGCACTAAGAGTTTTCTTACAGGGCTAAGAGTGAAATGTACATTTTCTCTTTTAATCCCACAAAGGCCCTGAGGATGTCATTTATCACCATTTTGGAGATGAGGAAACTGAGATGTAGAAACTGGCCAAAGGCCATAAATGTAGTGAACCAGCAGTCTCTGTGTCCCTTCACCAGGCAGCTACAAGCTCTCACGTCACCTTGGCAGTGTCCAGCCAGCTCGCCCCATTTTGTCCCACAGGGGTGACATGGGAGTGTGGCAGGTGTGCCCACAGCCGTTAGGCCGCTCTTGTGTTAGTGGACAGTCGTAGCCTGGGACGTGGGCGCCGGAGCCCCAGCCTGGAAAGAGGCTGGTTGTCTCTCAAGACTTGTGAGCAGTTTTCCAAGTATCCGAGTCAGTGTTAGAGCGAGAGGAACATATTTGTCTCTGGTGTATTTGACTCACATTTTCATTTTTTAGCAGCATAAAAATGAATTACTTTTATAATTAGGTGAGGCTTTTTGATTTGAATAAAACTACAAGGGGAGAAGAGAGGAAAATCTGGTCTTTATTGGGCTAATAAATGTGTAATAATTAACTACTATTTTTTTTCTCCCCAAAGCACCATTACGTAGTTATATATCCTAGTTGTAGGTCCTTCTAGTTCTATGTGGGAGGGCACCTCAGCAAGGCTTGATGAGCAGTGAGTAGGTCAGCTCCCAGGATCTGAATGGGCAAACCCTGGGCTGCCAAAGTGGAACGCGCAAGCTTAACTGCTGTGCCACCAGGCCGGCCCCTAATTAACTACTATAAGAATCAAGTAGAAATCTTAATATCTTTTAAGTTTTTATGAACTAGGGAATTTTGATGGGGATGAGATATAAGTAGTTCTGGACCATCTGCAGCCCTGTATTTAGTGAGGAAGGGATGGGTGCTCAGGATGAGTTGGGGTGTGCCTAGAGGTGAAAAGAAAATTGAGGGGAGGGGCCAGCCCGGTGGCGTAGTGGTTAAGTTCACGCTCTCTGCTTTGGCGGTCGGAGGTTTCGCAGGTTCGGATCCCGGGCACAGACAGACGCACTGCTTGTCAGCCATGCCGTGGCGGCGTCCCATATAAAGTAGAGGAAGATGGGCACGGATGTTAGCCCAGGGCCAGTCTTCCTCACAAAAAAAAAAAAAAGAAAGAAAATTGAGGGGAAAAGATCTTGGGAAACCATTATTTCCCAGGCTACTTATTCTTCAACTGCTGACCTAGCACCGGGGCTGAGTCATCCTAGAAAGGGCACACATGTACCTTATATATCCATCTGTTCAACGTGCCTATTGTCCAACTTTGCCTGGTAGGATCGTTACCTTTGTGCGTGTCTGACGCTCCCACTCTGTCATACATTCACATTTCAACTTACGTAAGTAATGAGAAAAGTGAAGATCCGAAATCAGACTGACCCAGGTTTCAGTGCTGGTTTTGCTTTTGACCTTGGATAAATTACTTCAATTCTATGAGCCTCTTTTCTCATCTGTAAAATGGGGACAATAATAGCCCCTTTCTCAAAGGGTTGCTGTGACGTTTAAAAAGCATAATGCATATAAAGTTCTTAGTGCAATATCTGGCACATAGGAAGCACTCAATAAAGAACGGTTTCCCTTTTTAAGGGAAAAATTAAATAGCTATTTGTAAAGTAATTTTAAGCATATTATCTTGATCCTACTACAGAGTCTTGCAATTAGGAGGCAGGTTCATAGGGAGAAATTAATATGTTATGGTTGAAGAGTAATTGATAAATCTTTCCAGAAGACAATAAGGTAACAGGGATCAAAGACATAACCTCTGACCCTGAAGGACATGTGCACAAAGATGTATACACAAAAAGTTCATCATAACCTTGTTAATAAATACTGAAATTTTAGAAACAACCTAAATGTCCCACCATAAGAGATTGGTTAACACATTCTGGTGCATCCACACGGCATACACAAGGATCTTCTTAGTTGCAAGTTACCATATCATAGCTCAGGCTAGCTCAAGTCAAAAAGGGGGTTCGTTGACGTAATCAGGAGGGCACTGCTCTGTAAAGGCTTCTCTGACCCACCAGGCAGGATGAATCCTCCTCTGTCTGTGCTACCAGAGCATGAACTTTATGTGTCTTTTTATCTATAGTGCCTAGAACAGTGCCCAATCCAAGCTGGGAGTTTAGCAAATGGATGAATAAATCCATCAATCAATCAACAATTTTGTGTGAGGGGTCAGAAGGAAGCAGAGGGGTCTAGTGGAAAGACACTTGGAGGCAGAGAGTCTCAGTACAGGACCTACCTCCACTGCTTACTAGCTGTGTTACCTTAAGCAAGTCATGCAACCACCCTGATCCTCAGGGTTCCTCATGTAAAATCATAGTCATAGTAGCCACCTGAACCAATAACTGCAGAGGATCGAAGAAGACATTTATCTTTTTTTTTAATACTTGAATGTATATTTTCCTAATTATCAAAGCAAGGGAATTAAATAATATCTTTGGTTGCCCCCTATGTAACTTGAAGATTTTAGCCTACTTTTATCCTCCATATTCCTCCCTTACCCACTTGCAGGTCTCTATGAATATAAGCTGCGATTGTAGATAATTCTTAAGGTAACATTCTTTCACTGATCCACTCAACAAACACTTATCCTATATGTCAGGGCCTGTACATGTTCTGAGACCCCAAAATGACAGAGACAGAGATATGTAAAGAAATAGTAGCAAGGCTATGTGGAAAGTGCTGTCAAAGAAGTGTCATGAAGAGGCCTGCTATGGAAACACAGAGGGAGGGACTACAGCTCTAGGGCAGATGGAGGAGGGTCAGTCCTTCCCCCAAATCACAAACACATGAAGCTTTAAGGCTGCTGAAGATAATCTGGAGGCTTTCTTAAAGCAGGCATAGACCTTGAAGGAATGCTGGTCTTCTAGTCCCACCATGCAGTGGGAACAACAGCAGAGAAGAGGTCCCTTTGACAGAATGACCAGACTTCTGGTTCCATGACGTAGGAGGGATAGGACTGACCCCTGGCCCTGGGGAAGCCCCCTGGGGCTCTGGCATGTTGTGAAGGATGACCTGGTGAGGGAAAGTGTGGACTTCCTGCTAATGGAGGGGTGAGGGGCCTCAGGTGGTGGACCTTGGGACACCACTCGAGGGGAGTCATTGTACCAAGCTGGTAGAGCAAGAGACCTTGGTTACATTAAAAAGCTTTGTTCCATGGGTGGGAACTGGCACCCCTACTTCCCAAAATTCTATCTCAGGGTCAAGTTGCAGGAAGGGGTAAGGGCAGAGTCAGTTAGTAGGTATGTCTGGGGCCCACACTCCAGTTCCATTCCTTCCAGCCTGGATGTCTGTTGTCTTCTAGTGTCTCCAGCTACCAAGCTCCCAGACTCCTGAAGCCCCAGGGTTATCTGTCCTGGTGGCCACCACACAGGACAGCTCTCATCACCCCCCTAGGTAAGGTAAGGAAGCAGCCAGGCTTCAAACATGACACTTCTGGTGCTCCTGGTGCCCCGACCTGAATGTCCCCAGTGCCCATCCTCTTTTCTGGTTTCCTGTTGTCCTAGATCCACATCTAATTATTTCAGCTGCTAACACCCTCCCCTCTGTCATTCTGTTCCGAGTGATAAGAGCCTCCAAGTGCCCCCCTGGTGCTAGGGCCTATGAATGAAGGCAGGAGGAGGTGCGTGTTGAGCTGACCCTCTTCTGCCCACTCTCTCCTACAACCTTTCCCTGTAACCCAGATCCATCTGCCATTCCACCTTAACCCCCCAGCCTTTCACCATGTCCAGGGCAAAGGGAATAAGCAGAGATGCATTTTCTGCATCTTAGGCCATCACTGCATTCCTTTCATCTCGGGATTCTCCATCATCTCCTGCTGGACGCTCTGAGGACACAGCCCGTGCAGAAACGAAAACTGGGAAACACTCCCCAGGAGCATTTGGCTGGCGCTCGGGAAATATTTCCCCAAGATGCTAATGATGGGAAATTAGCTCTATGAAGCTTGATAGCAAAAGCATTTGAGATTCCTGCCATATCTTTCAAACACCTAAAATTCATATTTGAAATTAACAAATAATAAAAAGGTAAAGAAAGTGCACATTCTCCATCATTTCAGCTTCATAGTTTAAGTCGTAGTTACTGAGAGAGAACTGAAGCAGGAGTGAGAAAAGATACTGGTTTCATTCCCCTTCTTGCCCCCTCTTCCCACGGGTTTTGCCTTTTTCAAACCACCTGCCATGTGTTTCTGGATCTTCCTTCTGTTTAGTTTTTCCCTCTGCCACTCGCTCTTTTGTAAGATTTCAGTTCACAGTCAAAATGGGGAGATTTCCATGTTGCAAAAGCCACCGCAGGCTGCTGGCATCACACTCAGCGGGGCTGTCTCTGTGTCATCCATGAAGCATTCAGGTGTCCTTGTGGGCCATCGACTGAACCAGTGAGTGGATGCGTATGTCTATGGGTTTCCTCCTGCACTGCACCAAAATACTGTCAGTGGAAGGTAGATGGAGCTGTAATTATAGTTAATTGTTTGCTATTCAAAGGATATCTTTTTGGCAGCTTCCATCTTTTAGAAAAAAATGAAAGAAGATAACAGCAAGATCGGATTTGTGCTGTGGAAAGATCATCCTGGAAGCATGTGGAAAAGAGATCTGAAGCATGTACAACCTCAGGCAGTTAGAGGCCACTGCAGGAAAGTGGGAGATAGACTGTGTGGTCTATTGTTATCATAACAGCTTCCAATGAACCATGCCTTCCTGTGTTCACGCTCCTTTGTGATGTGACATTACTACTTCTCCTGTCAAGAGATTGAGTCTATTTCCCCATACCTTTGAATCTGCCCTAGCCTTGTGACACGATTTTATCAACAGAATTCAACACGTGTGACCTTACGTGACTTTCAAGGCTAGGCCATAAGAGACCATGCGGCTTCCATGTTCTTCCTCTTGGAATTCTGAGACCACCATGCTGCAGAGAAGTCTGTCTAGCCTTCTGGATGATGAGAAGCAGTGTGGACAACTGAGGCACCCCAGTCAGATAGTCGTTCCAGCAACTCTCTGACTACAACCATGTAAGCGAGCCCAGGCAAGACCAGCCCAAAAATCACGCAACAGAAAAAATAAATTAGTGTTGTGTTGTTTTAAGTTTGGAGGAGGTTTGTTATGCAGCACAGATAACTGATATAGACAGTGTGTGCTCTGAACTAGGGGTTAGTAGCATTTATTCATCAACGAATATTTTTGAGCACCTATTAGGTGGCAGGCTCTATTCCAGGTACTGGGGATACTGCAGTGAACAAAATAGATAATGATGCCCACCCACATGGAGTTTATATCCTGGTGAGGGAGTGGACCGGACAGAGGACGGATTTGAGAGATGTTTAGGAGATAGATTTGGAAGGGCCTCATGATTGATTGGATATGGAGGGTGAGAGAGAGAGGAGGAAAGAATGGGTTCTCAAGCTTCCCATGTGGGAGATTAGGGAAATGGGTGGGCCATCCAGAGACAGGCAAACCAGACTGAGGGTTGTTCGGTTTGGGACACACGGGCACCTAAGAAACAAGATGGCAGATGTAAGTAGGCACCTTAAGCTCAGGAGGGATGTCAAGATAAATATTTTAGAGTCGTTCGGTCCTGTCCAATTCAGCAAATATTTATTGAGTGACAATCATATGCCAATTATTTGAGGCACCAGGAAATACAATGAAGAACAAGGCAGGTTTAGTGGAGGAGACAAAAACATTCACTGTGGCAAGTTGCTTAAGAGAGAAAATGCTAAGCCTAGCCTGGCACAGACTTGGAGGACAGAGAAATTGGATATAGACTGTGGCTGAAACCATGACACTGAATAAGGTTATTCTTGGAGTGTACAAAGAGAGAAAGGTGGATGGGTCAATGACAAATCCTGGGGAATGTTAACATTCAATGGGGTGCTTAACTGTAAGGGAACAAGCATATGAGGAAGAGTAGCAGATGCTGGGGATGAGGGAGGGGCAGGAGGAAAGAGGGGCCAGGGAGAGGGTTGCCTTTTGTCACTGACTAATGATTATGGGGGCAAGAGGTCGATTAGTAAGTAACTGGCTAATCATGTTCAAGTTGTTCAGTCTAAGCTGTTTCAGGTAGTGTCTGGCTTGGCACGAGGCATGTTGTGGACTCCCAGAAGCTCTACTGGGGGTGCTGAAGGCTGCTCTGGGGAAAGGCTACCACCAAGAGTGCCCAGGAGGGACATTTGACCTGCTGCAACTGTAACATCAGGTGCTTTGTTTGTGAAGTCAAATACCTGAGGGTTATTGTAAATATTCAATAAGAACGTGCTTACCCTTTGACCTTGTTTCCAACACAGACATAGATAAAAAGTTAATCTTATTAATTTGCTGTTTTCTTGTTTAACCTGAGGGGTGACTTGAGGGTCACAAGGGTTTATGAGCTTGTTTTGCAGAAGAAAAAGAATGCTTTTAGGGAAGTTAGGATCACCAGATAACCAACCTCCAGCTGCCCTTGAAGCCCAGAAGTCTAATTGCCTAGTGGCTTATCTGGAGTGAAAGAAACACGGCTTTCCCCTTTGTTTCTCTGAAACTTCTCCTCCCAAGCCCATCAGCTCTATAAAACCCCTGCTTTCTTCTTTTGTTAAGGCAGATTTGAGAGAACATATCCTCCCGCCTTCTCCTTTTGGCCAATTCGAATAAACCCTTCTCCACTTCAAAGCACCAGCTGTCTCAATGATTGACTTGTTCATCAGGTGCACAAACTCGAGATCAAGAGGTTTGGTATCATTTGGGTGCTTTGTTTTCTCATGTGCAACTCTCTATTTCCTTTAACCTGATTGATTTATGTTAATTTTGCCCTTATTCTTTTTTTCTTAAAGAATATCATGGAGTCATCCCACTTGGGGCTCAATGTTTCGTAAAGCTACCCACCAGCTAAAGCCTATCATTCCATGTTGGTAGATGCTCATATAGCTTAGTGAAAGCAGGACACAGAGATGAGTCTACAGGCAGCTTTTATTATCTGTCCTGAAGAGGAGGCAGTGGCCCAAAGAATTCTGTTTGGGGTTGAATTGTGTCCTCCTGAAAAAAGTTATGTTGGAGTCCTAACTCTCAATACCTCAGAATTTGACCTTATTTGGATATAGGGTCTTTACAGAGGTAATCAAGCTGAAATGAAGTCATTAGGGTGGGCCCTAATCCAATTAGACTGGTGTCCTTATAAAAAGGGAAAATTTGAACACAGAGACAAATATGCACACAGGGAGAACACCATCTGAAGATTGGAGTTATGCTACCACAAGCCAAGGAACTAGCAGATCCTCTTCCAGCACCTATAGAGGCAGCATGGCCCTGCAGACCTCTTGATCTCAGACTTCTAGCCTCCAGAACTGTGAGCCAATAAATTTCTGATGTCACTTGGTTTGTGATACTTTGTTAGGGCAGCTCCAGCAAATTAATACAAATTCCAAATTTGAATATCCCAGGATCATTTTATTGGATCTTTGAAATGTATTAGAATAGCATTTGTATTCATTGGGGCTCAACTGGATCAGGAATTATGATGAATTCAGAAGAGCACTGAGTAAATTTTCTACTGTATTATCTTTGTGTTTGCTGAATAAACAATATTAAAGAGAAAGTATACATTACCAAAGAGAACAAATTGTTTTCCAACTCTCATTTGGTTTAGAAGTACTATTTACACATGATGGAGGTATGAATTAGAAGTGGTTTCTCATTTCTTTACTGAGGTGAACCACCAGGGAACCCTCCTGTTTCCCATGCTGTGCCTTCCTTGGCTGGTGTGTAGTTCAGATGTCTCTCTAACTGAGATTGACTAGTTATCTCCTCACCTAGTTCAAACAGGTGAGATTTTTTTTTTTACCTTTCTTTTTTTTATTGATGTCTTAATAGTTTATAACACTGTGGGGTTTTAGTTGTACAGTTTTGTTTGTCCGTCACCTTGTGGATGTAACCCTTCACCCCTTGTGCCCACCCCCCACCCCCCTTCCCCTTGGTAACCACCAATCAGTTCTCTCTGTCCGTGTCGAACAGGTGAGATTTTAATACTAGCCCTACTGGGTACTTTCTGCTTGCCTCTCCATCCTACTCTGAGCCCTGGGAGGCTGACCCACATGGACTATAAAAATAGATTCCCTTTTAGTTGGGTTCAGACGAAGGGAGGTACTGGCAGGAATTGAGGGAGAGAGGAGGAGAGTGAAGGAGGAGCATTTAGTTCCCAAGGTATGATGCTCCCTCCCACTAGATCATGTGGACTAGCCCTATTCTTCTAAGAGGGCCACAGCTCCTGGGGGGGTGTGGTGCTCCATGCAGCCCCCTTTCTGGGTTGTGTGAACCACTCGCTCCCCTAACCCCTTCAGTGGTTATACTATCGGAGCCCCACGGCACTGCCAAATCCCCTTGTCCTTAACCCCTAAACCCTGCCCACACCTTTGTAGATCCTTTATTAAACCCTCCCCAGATTACCCAGTTTGAATACCAGGTCCTGATGGATACACTGATGAAGTGTATCAATGCCTCCATATGCCTGAGGCTGTGCTAAGAACTCCATATGCATTAGCTCATTTAATCCTAATAACAACCCTAGGATGTAAGGAGTACTACTTCAGAGTCTCCACCTTAGAGATGGAAAAAGCAGACTGCAAGGCTAACTAATTGGCTGGCCTCACCCAGCCTGCAGGGGGCCCAGCTGGCCTGCACACCTCCCACAACAATCTAGAACCTCTCTCATTCCAGATACCTTTCTCTCACAACTTGGTGTCCTGCCTGTCTAAAAGCCTTCTTTGTACAGAACAGACTCTCCTTCACATTGTGTTTTACTTGGGCTAATATTAAAAATTGCTTGCATTTCCTGAGCAGCCATGGCAGATACCAGAAGACTCTAGAATCCACTGGGGCATAGGAGATGTCACACTTGGATTAGATATTTGCCATGAAGTTGTAAGTGTTACCACACAAAGGGCATGATCTGCTCACTGTGTGACAAAAGCCAATCATCAAGAGGTAAGATGGTGGAAAGGAAAGGGTTTATTATGGCTTGCTAGCAAGGGGGAAGATGGCCGACTAATATCTCAAAGAACCATCTTACAGAACAAAGACTAAGACAAAGACTACAAGCCAGTTATATAGGGGGCTGGTCTCCTGGTGGGGGTGGCACCCATCTGACCTCCAGGACGAGGCATCTGGTCTCAGGGTGGGGCACCCATCTAGTCTTAGTTCCTGGCAGTCTTTTGTTTTACTTGATATGCATCAGAGACCGGAGCAACGCCCTATAGCCAGATCTTTCAATTGTCATTGATGATAGCTATCAGCATCAATTCTCTGCCCAGGGGTCATCGTATTCCTAAGGAATTCAAGAGAGCAAAGTTATCAACTTATAGCAGCTGGGAGGGGCTGCATGTCTGGGCTAGTTAATCAGACATCATTCAAAGTTACAATATGCTTTCTTTTCTACAATATGGCTTCCCTTATGTCAACTTTGTGTTGAGCCGGTATCTTAAGGAAGAGGTATTCAACCATGGATGACCAAATATATCTTTTGTATAAACAAGAAGTTGACTCTCTAAATAGTGAGGCTGTGTTAGGGGTATGATGGGGGGAGAATGAGTATCTGGGAAGATGTTATTCAGTGAGATGCAAAAATTCCTTTGCAGCCAGGTAGGAGCTTGTAGTAGAGTGTGCACTCTACCACCTGTGCCCTGTATTTTTTACATATTAATGGTTCTTTATAAATATGGATGCCCTAGATAGCCTCATGAATATTTATTTGCCCATGTCATCATTCTTACCCACGGTTTAAGGAGTGAGCCATCAATCTGGTGCTGTCAGGGATTTCATGTGCAAGATTCCTTAGTGAGAAGCAATCAATGGGCTCTCCTCCAACCAGCATCCTGAAATTCTTAGTTTTTTTTATTTGAGGAAGATCGGCCATGTGCTGACATCTGTTGCCAACCCTCCTCTTTTTTCTCCCCAAAGCCCCAGTACCTAGTTGTGTATCATAGTTGTAGAGTTGTAGCTCTTCTATATGGGACACTGTCTCAGCATGGCTTGATGAGCAGTGAGTATGTCCATGCCCAGGATCCAAACCAGGGAACCCCAGCCTGCTGAAGTGGAATGCATAAACTTAACTGCTACACCACCGAGCTGGCCCTTCCCGAAATTCTTAAAGCATCAATATTTGTTCAGGGGATTTAAATAATATTACATTTTTCACTTTGTCTGATTCTTCTTTACATCTTCAAGCTAAGAAATCTCCCTAACCTGTCCCTGGTGGCTTTTAAGGTGACTGAGTTGCAAAGCCTGAATCCCCAAAGTTTCCCTGGCTGCTAAGGCAGAAACCATTCATACTCTGCACCAGGAAAAAAAAAAAAACTAAAGGGCAAATCCATGCACCATTTTCAGTCCATGGGTCTGTGGGTGGGCAGAATTACAAAAGCCACCCATGCCCTGGCTCCACCCATCTCTCTCCTGGTCCCCATGCCAGGACTAACATCCTGAAATTGAAGCCGAGTGTTCTTTCTGAAACAATTGCTAAAACAGGCTTTCGTAGTCAGTGATCCTACACGGCTAGTGCCCCAAATCCTGTTTGCCTAAATACAAAGAAGTCTTCTTTGATGAGCAAATGCTCTTTGCTACTTCAAGTTCTTGCTGTTGAAATGCATGGTAGTAACACATGATGTCAGTTCTATCTCTAGATAGCAGGTTCTCTCTACAAATTTAAACTTTCAGAAGTCACAGAGGAATGTAAATAACAACTATATGGGAAAAATAGATCAGAGAGTTACATATCTTTGGAGCTGAGCAGAGCCAAAATGCCTGTTTTTATAGGAGACAAAGGTGAGGTGATTTGCCCAAAATCACACAGCTGTGTTTCACGGCAAAGTGGAAACTAGAACTCTTGATTTCAAGTCCATCGCTCTTTTCACAATGTTCACCACCCAAATAGTGAGATGTTTGGGGAATCCATTGAAAATGTTATCAGAAGTCCCAGAGCCAGCTCTTTCATTCTTGCAGTTCATTCATAATCGACCTCTAACCATCCAATTAATCTACGTGTCTCTACATCAAAGAGCTTGCCCAGAAAAGAACATAACTCTGAGGAATGTGTTTGATGAATTAACAAAATGTACAAATTTCAATAATGCAAAACACACAAATAATATAATATGAACCACACGTTTGTGGCCCAGATATTTTGTCCTTGTTGTTAATGTTTAGGTAGAACATACAATTCACAAGAGCAGGGATTATGTTGCTCTTTTCCATGTTTTCCTCAGTGTCAAACAGAGTGCCTAAGATATAGTTGGCACTCAGTAAATATTTGTTGAGTATGGGATTGTTATGGAATATTGGCACCAAAATTAGAAATGAATAGGTTATATTGTACAAAAGGTATGGGATATTCTCGAGATAACATCATGATTGTCAGATGTTTTTTTCATCTTCAGTTGGCAACCTAAGGAAATTATTTACTTCTGACCTTAACTATGATTGTTTTTACGCTATATTATAAATTCCATAAAGTTAAGGGCTATTTCTGTGTTATTCACCTCTGTGTCCCCATCACTGAGCCCAAGGGTCAGCACAGAGTAAATACTCCATAAATGTTGGTGGTTGTGTTTCTTTTTTACAACCCAATAAAAGCATTTGCCGACTCACCATTTTGTGATTGTCAACAAGATTTGCAGCTCTTAGCTCAGAGCACTGGCTGGTTTGAAGACTCTGCAGCCAGCTCTAACTCTCAGGTGGCAATGAAATACTACAACAAGTTGCCTAACTTGGGGCCAGGTAAGCTGTTAGCATTTATAAATACAATAATAATAAAAGTGCCAATGAGAGTACTGGACAGCTCAGCTATGGGACCAAAGAAACAAGAGTTCCATGAGCACTCAAAGAATCAATAAACCTCCCTCTCACTAATAGAAAAAAATAACTTTGGCAGCTCTCTCACCAACTCTACTTTCCCATCAAAGGAAAAAGTGTTTTCTAAAGTATTTGTTCTTTTGAGAGCTTACAGATGGCAATGACTCAAAAGCCTTTTTAATGCTAGTAACACACTACATGATCCTAACCAAATTCCAAATGGCATCAGTTGACTAGACTTGGAAGTCAAAAGTACATGCCAAATGCCTGTCAATTACATTCTGAAATAGTAGGCAAAGATGCGGGTGGAAAAGACAATCCAGATACGAAGATGACATGGAGGAAAGTACAGTGAGAGCAAGGAACAAGCATTGTTTGGATGACATGAAATAGCCCAATATAAATAAGACAGTTCCTGAACAGGAGATAAGATGGCGTATATGAATTGGGCTCCTGAATTCCTATTCAAAGGCCTTGAATTCCACGTGAATTAGTTAGCTATTGCTGCATAACAAACCACCATAAAACTCAGTGGCTTAAAACAGTCAGCATTTATTATCGCCTGCAATAATATTGCTGAGATGTTCTTTTTGTCTTGGCTAGGCTCACTCATACTTCTGCAGCCTGCTGTCGGTTGGGGAGGTAGCTCTGCTGATCTTGGCTGATCCCTCTCACCTTTGGTAATTGGCTGGCTATAGGCTTGTAGAGGAAAGAGTTAACTTTGTAGGCCTGATGTTGCTCTTTAGAAGGACATGCTTACAGAGCTGACCCTTGGCTGGTATCCAGGAACTTGGCTTTTGGGATGTTCCCTCTGTTACTAACTGTATTATTTTGCTGTTGCTGATGTCACAAATTACCACAAATGTAGTGGCTTAAAACAACACAAATTTATCATCTTACAATTCTGGAGATAAGAAGTCTAAAATGGGTCAGCGGAAGTGTTCCTTCTGGAGGCTCTAGAGAATAATCTGTTTCCTTGCTTTTCAAGCTTCTAAAGGCCATCTGTGTTCCTTGGCTCACAACCTCTTCCTCCATCTTCAAAAACAGCAGCACAGCAACTTCGAATCTCTCTGTCTCTCTCTCTCTGACCTCTGCTTCTGTCATTACCTTTCTTTGACTCTGATTCTAGATAATCCCGGAAGATCTTCCCATCTCAAGATCCTTAACTTAATCACATCTGCAATGTCTCTTTTGCCTCATAACATTAACAGGTTCTGCGCATTAGGATGTAGACATGTTCAGGTGCTTTGGGTTCATTAACTGATGATGGAGAATGAGATGAATTTACAAGCAGGAAATCCTAGAGATAAAACAGTTAGAAAGCTATAGGCAATTGTTCAGGGATGCAATAATCAGCGATTGAAGCACCAGCCAGAAAACCAGTTATCCATTTGAAACTGGTGAAAAAGTTGAACCCAAGACCAGTTCAGGCAGAGCTTGTGGTGTTTATACTTATTCACTCAAATATTTATGGAGTGTGGACTATATTCTGGGACTACAACCATGAATAAAATAAATATGTTTCTATCTACATGGAGCTTATCTTCTAGTTGGGTATTTCTAAGAAGAGGACATTTAAGCTGAGCCCTAAAGAATTAGAAAGAGGTAGTCCTACAGAAAAGAGGGGATTCCAAGGAGAGGAAATGGCAAGTACACAGCCCTGGGTTTGGGAATAATGTGATGCTCTGTAAGTGCAGTCAAAGTCCAGTGTGACTGAAGAGTAGAGAATGAGGTGAAGGATGGGCCTAATGTGGCAAGGAGGGTACACAGAAGCCAGTCCACGCAACAAGGTTTTTCTGGAGACAATAAGGAGTTTAGATTTAATTTAAATCATAACTAGAAGTCACTGAAAGGTTTTATGTTTTAAAATGATAACTCTAGTGTTGAGAGGCAAAGTGGAAGTGGGAAAATTAGTTTGAGCCTTGCTACTCAGTGTGGTCCACAGACCTGCAGAATCAGATTGACATGGGAGCTTGTTGAAATGCTAACTACTGGCCCCCTCCCCAAATAGAGAATCAGAATCTGCATTCTGGGAAGATCCCCAAGTAATTCATTTGAACATTAAAGTTTGAGAAGTACTAAGTTGGAAGACCATGGTAGCTTGGCCTAACGTAGTGGCTGAGGAGGGGATGTCTGAAAGATAGTCATAGGTTTGGGTTTAAAACTTGGTTTGGGATTAAAAGCTGCTATAAGGAGGAGAATGTTCAAAACACCATTTTGATGCAGTCAGATGCAGGCATGGAACAATAGTCTCTGGTGTCAAAGATGATTTCAGGCAGAAGTCCAGTACCCTGGAGAGCTCCCATAAAACAATGGTTTTCTAAATATGAAAGTCTAAGGCTCTATAGAGAGATATCTCTTAGTATCAAAACCTTGAAGTCATCCTTGACTGTATTCTCTTGGTGAAGCTCTGAGGATCACTGGATTAAATGCTATGATTCCTGGGAATCATCTTCAATACCCAAAGAGCTTTCTGTTCCACATGATAGATCGGCCATGATGTCTGCTCTGATTTGCATACTCCAGTGAAATTATAATCCTGAAGGAGGCACCTTTCTTGACACCATTTCCCCTAAGGGACCCCCTCTCTCCTGGAACAGCAGTTGGAGTTTGGCCCAGGTTCAGGGATTCAACCCCCAAATAGAACTTTCAGAGCATTAACTATAGTAATAACTCTGAAAACAGAAAGAGATTAGATTTTGGGAGATTGTGAAGAAAAATGAGCAGTGCTTGGTGAAGGAAAGAGAGAAGGCGAGTGTGGAGTACCAGGACCCCTAACTGCTTCCGGAGTCCTCTTATGCTCTCATCCATCCTGCCTAGAATTGTGTAGAAAATATAGAAAATTCTATTAATAGCTCACTGACCCTATGAGATACCAACATATCACTCCCACTAAAATGATTAAAATGAAAGACAAGTGTAAGTGAGAATATGGAAGAATTGGAACTTCGTCATTGTTGGTGGGAATGTAAAATGGCACAACTGTTGTGGGAAAAGGTCTGACACTGTCTTATGAAGTTAAACTGTGTGACCCAGCAATTGCACTCCTAGGTAAAACACACTTCCACAAAAAGACTTTTACAAGAATCTTTATAGCAGCTTTATTCATAACAGCCCAAAACTAGAAACAACCCAAATGTCTCTCAATTAGAGAAGAGATAAACAAATTATGGTGTATTTGTATAATAGAATATTATGCAGCAATAAAAAATAATGAAAGTCTGATACACACAAGAACAAGAATAAATCTCAAAAACATTATGGATAAGCAAATTGTGGTATATTTATATAATGAAATATTAGTCAGCAATTAAAAAATAATGAGCTACAGATACATGCAACAATAAGGATAAATCTCAAAAACAAGAATCCAGAACAAAAAAGTAGACCTAAAAAAGGACATACTGTATGATTCCCTCTATATGAAATTCTAGAAAATGTAGAACTAATCTATGGTGATGGAAGACAGGAAAATCATTGCCTACTGGCTGGGGCAGGGATTGAAAAGAAGGTGACAGAAGACAACTTTCTGGGGTGACAGAAATGTTCTACATCTTGACTGGGGGGTTAGCTACTTAGGTGATTACATTTGAAAGAATTATCCAGTTGTACACTTAAGATCTCTGAGCATTATTGCATATAAATTTTACCTCAGTAAAAACAAATTTTTAATTCACAAAAAATATCCCATTGGCTGTTGACTCATTCCAAAGGTTCATGTACCTACATCTGCTAGGTTGTTTCACCCTAGAAAAATCTGTGAAGGATACTCAACAATCTTTCTGGTCTGGAAGGAATGTGGCAGAGAGACTGGCAGTTTGCCCAAGTGGTTGATGCAAAGCTTAAGGCAGCTGGGCTTAGCAAAAGCTTTCCTGCAAGCTTAGAACAATGCCCATAATGTGTGACCACAAAATTGTAACATCCCCATTGGAGCCTGTGTGTCATTAGAAATCTTATTTAGAGCGGGCTCGCATCTCCTTCTAAGCCACAAGAGCCTGATGAATTGCTCAGCTGTTCTTTCAAGCAGTTCTGGTTTCAATGGCAACCGGGAGAAGAAAAAACCCTGGGTTTTCAGGGTTGTAAAAATTCAGTCCAGTAGAAAGGGCCCTGAAAGAGGAGCCAAAGAATGAGAGGACAGAATAATGAGGCCACACGCTCCCGGATCTGTTCTTTTTTTTCCCATCACAAATTTAGTCTCAATTCTAGTTGAGCTTTGGAACAGCTCCCACCCAAAGTGGATTAATTCAACCAACATGTTGCAAGTATTTATTGTGAACCAGGTGCTGTGCCCTGTACTTGGAATGTAGGTAAAAGATAGATCCCGATACTTTAGAAACTCAGTCTGGTGCAATCAGCTGCTGTCACAACCATCATCCAATTTGATCCTTGCAACCTCTCTGAAACGTAAGTAAAGCAGGAGTAATTACAACCTCTATTTCACAAATGAGGAAATTGTGACTCAAGAGAAACTAAATATTTGCCCAAGGCCACATAGCAAGTAGAAAAGTTGAGATTTGAATTCGGGTGTTCTTATGCTAGGTCCCATACTCTTTCCAACGCATGATGAAGATGTATATAAAACAGGTGTGTGTCCTTTCTCTACTGTAAATTCATTGAAATCTTGTGTCTGAAGATGTTGGGACTCAAAAGCACAGAACTGGTCGGGAGGGAAAGGAATCAGGACCAGGCTGTACTCAGTCCTCAAGGAGGCATGCAGGATATTATTTACACACTGTCTGAATGGACATGGAGGGAGCAGGCTTGGCCCAGACAGCTGATCCATATCCATGGAGACACGATCTGATGAATGAATCTCATTGAAGGATGGTGAATGTTTAACCAGGTAAGTAGCGGGCAGTCAGGTTAATTCCATCCATTGTCCACTAACAGTGTCATTCATAAGTCCCTGATCTGTGGGTGGGAGGCCCAAGAGGCCCCACAATGCAGGAAGAGTATCAGAGTCCCAGCCAAGTAGGAGGCAGCTCAGAGGAGCTTTCCATCTCTCTGTCTGAGTTCTCGGTTGAAAGTAACAGAATCGGACTCTAGCTCCCTTACGCAAAAAATAATTTATTAAGAATACAAGTGGCTCACAAATCTATGGAAAACTTGAACATCCAGCTCTCAGAAGGGAGAGGAAGTAGGGCGATTCTGAGGATTCAGGTAATAAGGACAAAGGGAAAATCTCTTCCCATTGTCAACTTCGACAATTCTCTATCCTTTCCTCCCTTCAACCAAGGTTCAGTTTCCAAGCGGGGAGAGAGCCTGATCACTTTGGCAGGTGATGGATGGATTACCTTGAGCAACAGTCCCCAGAAAACTGAGTGTACCGAGTGAAGACTTGGCCCCTCAAAGGAAAATCAGAATGCTGCTAATGCTGTTTACAGAAGAAGCGACATGGATATTGAGCAGGCAAAAAACTTGGATGTCCACTGTAGGATTCACAGGAAACTGAAAGGCAAAGCAGGGAAACTAACAAGGAGACAGGGACAGAGAATGTAACAGCAAGAAAAATAAGAGCTCCTTGCGGCCCAGAACTCACCACCATGCCTCAACTCCAGGTTAGTAGCAGCAAATATCTTTCTAGACCTCACTGGGTCCTAGGATAAGGCTCATGAGATCTTTATCGCCATACTCAGAATGGCTCAGGAATTGGAAGGATTTGATATTGCAGATAGAATGATAATAACATTAAGCTAACATCTTGGAGAAGATGAAAAAAGCAGGGGCTGGCCAGAAGGAAGTAAGTGTAGTGTTAAGCTCACTGTATTTTGTAGAAGGTAGACAACAAGAATTAAATTATTTCGACTTAAATGATTATGCTGCTTATGATACAGAAAAACATGATGAAAATGCATTTGAAAAATATAGAAAGCAAAGACAGCTGAAAATGTTTTAGCACCAGATACAATTTCATCAGAGAAAAATAGTCCGTTGATCTGAAACTTGTAACATGGTGTATCATTTAGAATGCTTTAGGTCATAAGCAGTAGTAAACCTTTAGTTACTCTGGCTTAAACATGGAAGAAAGCTAATGTCACTCAAGACAAGATACATAGAGCTAAGGCAGCCTCCAATAACAATAAAATTGCTGACTCAGTGATACCACTGTGTCTTAGACCAGCAGTTCTCAAAACTTCTGGTGTCAGGACCCCTTTACACTGCTTATGTGGGTTACACCTATCAATACTTATCACAGTAAAAATTAAAACTGAGGAACATTCGATGCTGTTTTGGTTGAAATACATGGGAAAAAAATCAGTCTTATACAGATATGTAGTTAGGAAAGGGAGAAATATTTTAATAGCCTTTTCAGATATTCTTCTTTGATACTAGACTCAAACTCAAGATTAGTTTCCTAAAGGTTAGTTATAATGTGGATCTGAAACCATTTCAATGAATTTTTTATATTCTGTTATATTAATATCCATTGGTATATTTTGCACCTTGAATGGATCTTTAATCTGTGCATAATTTTGTAAAGTCAAACACTGGTCATTTGGAAAATATTAGTTCACTGAGTTATGCTGATCTTCCAAATATTGACACATTTCATTATACAATATCAAAATAATCAGATTAATTATTATCACCACTGATCTTTTCAGAAAAGTCTTTAAATATTGGGAAGCTGTCAGTAAATATTTGGAAGCTGTCAAGCTCACAGTGGCAGATGCAAATTTTCCCAAATTCTAATTTTGCTCAAAAACTCGACCTTTATCACTGGTAACAAATACCGTCCATTGTTTTCCCCGAAGCGGCTCATTTGTCCAAGTTTGAGATTATGTCTACCAAATACTCAAGTGTAAGCAACCATAGTTTTTCAATCATTCTTTCAAGTAAAAAAGAAGCTAAATTAGCTTACAACCCAATCACACAAGTGCTTTCCCTGAGACAATACTTCAATACACAGAGAAGGGATTTATAAACACCTGCCATTTTTTTTCATACAGATAGCTCAAAAAGATGTATATTCAGGACTTTAATAGAATTAAAATCTTTTACTTCTTCATCAAGGACATTAAGTGAAGCTAGTTATTTTTTTCTTTCTTGCAAGTGCACGGCGGAATAGAAGAACACAATGACACTGCTACAGTATGTATGGTATGTGCCACTGATTTGATTCATGCTAAGGCACCAGCAGTTTTAGCAACCAATACTTTGCATCATCAGTGCAAACATCAGCTACAGTGAAAAGTGCAGATCATGCCTTAGTATTATTAAGAAGATAGTTTTTTTGCTGGGAAAGATTCGCCCTGAGCTAACATCTGTTGCCAATCTTCCCCCTTTTCATTGTTTTTTTCCTCCCCAAAGCCCCAGTACATAGTTGTATATTCTAGTTGTAAGTCTTTCCAGTTCTTCTATGTGGGCTGCCGCCATAGCATGGCTACTGACAGATGGGTGGTGTGGTTCCGTGCCCAAGAACCGAATCCAGGCCACGGAGCAGTGACAGCGCCAAACTTTAAGCACTAGGCCATACGGGGCTCTTATGAGGATAGTTTTGATCTCATGGAACTCCTGACAAGGGCTTGGGGACTATACTCTGAGGATACCAGACTTAGGCTTAGCAGGATCTGGAGTTCAGGGTGGGCCCACTCTACCCTGAGTCATGTGGGAGAAAAGTAGACACCTAAACAAAACTAAGATTCTGTTAGGAAGAAAAAAGGAATAATGGATACTGGTAGGCAACCAACAGTGTCCACTATGCATGCGCACAATATATGGAAATCATAGCATGGTTAATATGGTTAGGTGCTCCGGAATTAAACCAATAGGTATAAACACCCTCCTAAGTGTTGCCAAGACAACTGGATATACACATTCAAAAGTAGGAAGTTGAACCTGAGATCATCCACAAAAATTAACTCAAAATACACCAAAGACCTATATGTAAGAACTAAAACTATAAAACTCTTAGAAGAAAACATACAGGTAAATTGTCAAGACCTTGGCTGTGGCAATGGTTTCTTAGATATGACACCAAAGACACAAGCAACAAAAGAAAAAATAAGTTGGACTTCATCAAAATTAAAAACTTTTGTACTCAAAGGACACCATTAAGTAAGTGAAAAGACAATCCACAGAATGGGAGAAATATAATGCAAGTCATATATCTGATAAGGATCTAGTATCCAGAATATATAAAGAACACTCACAACTCAACAACAAAAAGACAAACAATCCAATGAAAAAATGGGCAAAAAATTGTATTAGGCAAATATACAAATGACCAAAAAGCACATGGAGGGGCCGCCCGGTGGCGCAGCAGTTAAGTTCGCGCTTGGCAGCCCACGGTTCGCGGGTTCGGATCCCGGGCGCCTGCCGACACACTGCCTGTCAGCCTTGCTGTGGTGGCGGCCCATATAAAGTAGAGGAAGATGAGCACGGATGTTAGCCCAGGGCCAATCTTCCTCAGCAAAAAAAAGAGGAGGATCGGCAATGGATGTTAGCTCAGGGCTGGTCTTCCTCGCAAGAAAAAAAAAAAGCGCATGGAAAGATAACCAACATCATTAGTCATTGCATTAGTCAATGCAAATCCAAACTACAGTGAGATACTACTTCACACCCACTAGGATGGCTATAATCAAAAAACAGAAAATAACAAGTGTTAGTGAGGGTGCAGAGGAACTGGAACCCTCACACATTGCTGGTGGGAATGTAAAATGGTTCAGCTTGTGGGGAAAACAGTTTGGCAGTTCCTCAAAAAGTTAAACATAGAATTACCAAATGTCCCAGAAATTCCACTCCTCGGTATGTATCCCAAAGAACTGAAAACAGGTGGTCAAATAAAACTTGTACACTAATGTTCACAACAGCACTATTCACAATAGTCAAAAGGTGGAAACAACTCAAATGTCCAACAACGGAAGCACAGATAAACAAAATATGGTATGTCCACACAGTGGGACATTATTCAGCCCTAAAAAGGTATGAAGCACTGATTCATGCTACAACATAGATGAACCTTGAAAACGTTATGCTAAGTGAAAGAAGCCAGAGGAGACTGTTGTATGATTCCATTTACGGGAAATGTTCAGAATAGGGAAATCCATAGAGACAGAAAGCAGATTAGTGGTCGCCAGGGGTTGAGGGAGGGGAAATGGAAAGTGTACAGGGTTTCCTTTTGGGATGATGAAAATATTCTGGAACTAGACATTGGTGATGGTTGCACAACACTGTGAATGTACCAAAAGCCACACACCATTGTGAATGTACTAAAAGCCACTGAACTGTACACTTTAAAATGGTTAAAATGGTGAATTTTATGGTATGTGATTTTTTACCACAATTTAAAGGGGAAAAAAACCTTCCTAAGGTTGTGCAATAGCAAATGAGTCCCAGAGATTGTTTGGCAAATGAATTAGCACAGTACTGGACGTCTAGGTCCTGGAACTATTTTAGAAAGTGACCATGACACAATGCCCTAGGTTCAAACCACACCAGGCAAGCGATACCTGGACAGAGAGACAAGGATTCTACTTAACACAGCTGACAAAGCTGTGAGGCTGACTGACACGGCCATCTCAGTGGCAATACCCAAAGGTACTGATTGAAAAAACAAGCAAGTATGCCACCCTGGAAAATGAGTCAGAGAGAATCAAACCACATCTGGCTGTGGGTGTCACAGTCAAAAACAGACCTTGAAAATATTCTCATTAAAGACTTAAACAAATGGAAGCTCCAGAAAAGTTATGGCCTGCTTAAGGTAACATAGTTGGTTAGTGGAAGAACCCGACCCAAGAGAACCAATGTCCTGCCTCTTTTCACCACGTGATCTTCGTAGTCGGGGGGATGCCATAAACATCTCTCAGAACAGTTGCAATCTGAATGTTAAGCCACAGGTGACTGTATTTCCCCTCAAATACATGTACGAAGAGAAAACTGCTATCTACACTTTTTATTTTATTTATTTATTTATTTATTTTTTTGGTGGGGAAGACCAGCCCTGAGCTAACATCTGTTGCTAATCCTCGCCTTTTTGCGGAGGAAGACTGACCCTGGGCTAACATCCGTGCCCATCTTCCTCCACTTTATATGGGACGCCGCCACTGCATGGCTGACAGGCAGTGCGTCTGCGGGCGCCCGGGATCCGAACTCGCGAACCCCGGGCTGCCAGGCGCTGACTAAACCGCTGCGCCACTAGGCGGCCCCCTACACTTTTTAAATAGGTCCTATCTTTGGGCTCTAAATCTTGGTTTGTGTCACACCCAAGTTAGAGAGCTGACTTACCTAGGACTACCCCCCTACTTCACCCAGAAACCGGTCACCAAACCTGCCAATTCTCACTTTGGAACATCCAGCGAATCTGGATGCTCCTCTGCTCTCGTCATGCTTCCCCGACCTCTGGCTTGGACTATTTTATACGCCTCCTAACTGCCCAGTGTTACCTATGGCCGCGTCCAACCCTGACTCAAGAGGCACAGGAACCTTAGAGGGGAACTTAGACGGTTCCGAACGCTGTGACTCTTACTCTTGCTGAGGATGGGACTGAATCCACGTGCAGTAGCGTTCTCCTTGGGCCTGGTTCCAGATTAACAGTGACCATGAAAATAAACTGCAAATTAGTTTAAAAGACTCTGACCTCAACAGAGCTCACTCAGTGGCAACTGTGACAAAGTCGTGATACTTTATTCCTTCAGATGCAGAGAGCAATTTTGACTTAGTGTTACAAACAATACTGGATTCTCCGGTTTCCTTAGCAACCTGCAGTTCTGTCCTGGGTGACAATCAAAGACTGGAGGCTCCAGCTTCCTTCTA
The DNA here is from genome assembly GCA_031878705.1 of Tapirus indicus. Classification (NCBI taxonomy): domain Eukaryota; kingdom Metazoa; phylum Chordata; class Mammalia; order Perissodactyla; family Tapiridae; genus Tapirus; species Tapirus indicus. The sequence goes on from CM062935.1 coordinate 36,636,429, forward strand.
GCTCAAAAAATTCTCATTCTGTGAACATCTGGGGTTTTAGAGGGCCTACTAAAGGAAGAGTGGTGCAAAGGTAAAACTATTCAACTTAACTCTTAAACAAAGATGACTGCCTAGGAGGTAATCTGGTGGAGTTCAGAGAAAAGACCGGCTACGTTTCTTCCATGGGCACAGTATGATATCAGAATGTCCAACAGCAATCCTAAACCAACAGAAGATTAAGTTACGCTCCAGCTCACTCTGTTAACTAAGGCAGGTAATGAGTACATATTGTTGAAAGGTTTCTTTTTAAAAATGACTACAAACTATGAATTTCAGGAAGTAAATTGTTAATTCAATTAAATATTTAATTGAATTAGAAATTTCAGAGAAAATGTCCTTATGTAGAACTATTCTGTTAAGGCTTGATGAGCCATTACGATATCGTACCATTAGGAGCACCAGCTGCAAGTACAGACATTCGGATTAGGGGCAGAGGTTCAGGTTTGATCTGATCCAGCAGCATCTGGAGGGAGAGAGTGAGAAAATCATCAAACAGGGCCTGAAGCTCCCAGCACCTGCAATGCACAGGTTGTCCTTCCTATAGGAGCAAAGTGCACAACAGATTGTAACTAATGTTCTTAAGCAAGATAAGCTGAGGATGGCTGCCCCCTTTTCTGTAAGAAATGTGTGGTTTTGTACTGAGGGAATATGAATGACATCCACTAATCCCTTGCTTAGGACCCCTTTTGCTTACTGTTCCTGTTAGTTCCTCTTTTGATACAAATGTCTCCATAAAGAGTTTGGGAGAAACTTGTCCATGTATACCCAAGTAAGCCAAAGAGACATTGTCAGGGAGCCAGCCCAGTGGTGTAGTGGTTAAATTCGCACGCTGTACTTCAGCAGCCCGGGGATTGCAGGCCAGGATCCTAGGCGCGAACATACGCACCGCTTATCAAGCCATGCTGTGGCAGACGTCCCATATATAAAATGGAGGAAGATGGGCACGGACGTTAGCTCAGGGCTAATCTTCCTCAGCAAATAGAGGAAGATTGGCAGTGGATGTTACCTCACCAAAAAAAAAAGACACTGTCAGTGGATCTCACCATAGGCCCTGGGGGAGTAACAAACCCAGTCAGCACATCTTCCTTTGCTAGAAGTCAAGCCTCGCCTACAGAGGCCTGGCTGCATAGAGCACTCCCCAGGTCCTCCAGGGGACCAAGAATAGCAAGTCCCCAAGTTCTGCTCAGAAGAGATGGCAGAGAGCCAACCAAAATCCACCTTTGCTGCCGAGGAAAGCTGGGTTAGGGAGCATAGCTCAGGGTCATCGCTCAAATGGATCTCCTAATCCCAGTCCAAAGTCAGCCTCCATCCAGAGGAAGATGGAATCTGCAAAGGAAACACACTTGGGGGTGGCAGCCTCTTGCTAGCGCAGAAGGAAAATGAAGAACAAGAACAAATCCCACCCACCCATGTTGAGGAGCTGTGGGAGATCGCTCTACCCAATGAACAAGCATCGACCAACAACTGTCACCCACCACCCGAGGACTCACCCCCTCAGACCACAGAGGAAGGGGTGGGGTAAGAGGCCCGCTGTATTGAGGGAAACCCTTCACAGCACCGTCTGGCTCAGAGAGGAGAGGCAGCCTTGCCAACCCCTAAAACAAACGAATATTCGTGATGGTTAGGAAACTTTATTAAACCTTGCCGATTTAGAATATAGGAAAATCTCAGATTTGGTCCCCTGCCTGCCAATCTTTGGGTTCTAAAGGCTGTTCACTTGCAACATCTGTTTTGCCAAGGTGCTGAGCCCAAAAGCCTGGCAGGGGGTGGGGAACGATAGGTGGCTCCCACGCCCGTGATGCAGTGCGTGCTTGGTCAGGGCAGCTGCCCTCCCCTGCCGCCAGTGTCTGTGGGAGCCTCAAGCCACCGGCATCCTATTAAACACCACTCAGAAGTGCCAGGGACAATGGTCATCTAACTAGAGCCCCTGTGCTCTGTTCCCCTTCCAGCCGCTTCTGGGAGAAACCTTGGCCCTGAACCTCTTCCCAGTTGGCTGGAACCTCTCTCCCCTCAACCTGGTTCCTGCCAGCTCTTTTCCTGCCTAGATTTCACCTCCCCCGACTTCGTCCTGGATGCTCCTTGGATACCCACAAGACCCTGAGAACTACTATTGCTGCACTTCCCTCCTTCCCTCCCTCCCTTCCTCCCTCCTCCTTGGATCAAATATTAAAACCAGACTTCTCCCCTTGACTGTTGTTGCTGGCACTTCACCCATAGAGGCAAAGAGAACTGGCAGGAAATGGGCAACCCCCCTCTCAGCAGGCATCTGCTTGGCATAGCACAGCCAGAATCAATGGTGAGAACCTTCTGGTCCCCTTGTCTTCTGTGCCCCTCTCCCTCAGTGCATCTCAGCATCCTCTTTCATAGTTTTTCTTTCATCTTTCTCTGACTTACTCCTTTTCTTTGTTCTGTTTCACTCTTTACTTTCCTTTCTCTTACTTTTTCGATCCCTGGGTGTTGAGAGATTTTTTTCTGCTTTCTTCCCCCTTCTTGAGTTTCTTACCCTCTCCCACACATAACTGTCATCTGTTGCCTGGATTTGTGCAACAGCCTCCTAAAAACTCCTCTGCAGACACGACTTCTACCTCCAATGCTTCCTCCACTTTAGGCAGAGGGACCGCTCTATGTCACTCCCTGGTTCAAGTCCCCGCACTGACCTCCCAGTGCCCACAGAACTGGGTCCAAACTCCAGTATAGCAGACCAGGCCCTTCATCATACAGCTCTGCCTGCCTTTCATTCATCCACTCAGTTGTTTATTGGTTCAGCAAACGAATCAGTTTAGTTATTGAGCGCCTACCACGAGCAGATACTGTCCCAGGAGCTGGAGATAAAATAAGTACAGAATAAATACAGGAATATTTATGAATGAGATGACATCTGGACTTTGCTTCAGATAACCCAAGATGGGGGGAGGGGCAGTTGGTAAAATGGAAGAGATGTAGAGAAACAAGATCGACCATGAGTTGATAATTATTGAAGCTGGGTGCTGGGTATGGGAGTTTGTTATGTTATTTTCTCTCCTTCGGCATATGTTTGAAATTTTTCCATCAAAAATACGATGGGTGAAGAGAACTAGTAAGACTCTGGCTTTCCTTTTCTCATGGCTCTCTGTGCGCTCTATGCTCAGCATCCCCAAGGCACCTTATGACGACACTGTGACAATTTGTTGTAATTGCTTGCTTAACTGTCTGCCTTTCCCACTAGGTTACAAGCTCTGTGCACGGGGGAATGTTTTTGGTCTTGCTCCTGTTTTATCCCCAGAGCCTAGCACACACTAGACGCTCAGTAAATATTCGCTAAATGAGTGAATGAAATGAACTCTGTGGTCTCTAGCAGAGCAGCTGACAGACCTGGCCTCGCTGTAGGGTCTGACAGGGGAAGAGGAGGAGCTGTCTTGGACACTGGCTGAGCCCTACGAGTGTCACCACCGGAATGTCACAGCCCGTCTACCCGTCACAGTCAGGCATTTGCTCCCTGGGTCAGCAGCTTTGGAACAGAGTCCACTTAGAGCAGTGTCCTAGAAATTTTCTGGACAGAAGAATTTTGAGGGTCATTTTGTAAAGTCTAAATTAATGACCTGGTAATACTTTTTCTGTCTTTTCCATGAAGTTCGAAGTGATCTAATTGCAGGCGACCAAAGAGTCAAGAATGACGTTTATTGAAAACTTCTACTCAATAACACACCACCGGCATGCTGCCATACTTTAACACAGAGCATGTGAGTGTAACTCATATGAAATAACATGGTTTATTATTTAATAGAAGTGTCAAGTGCTGGCTATTTCCTCCTGGCATGCAGACATATATGGTTGGTTATATATCTGCTTTCCTGAACACACGTACAGCAGCCACCACATCCATTGCCCTCTCTTGTTCAATTTTTTAATAGCATCTATCACTGCCTACAGTTGTGTATGGTTTACTTATTGGTGGTCTGCCCCACCCTCCACTTTAGAATGTAAGCAACCTATAATCAGGGGCCCTGGTGTTAACCAATGCTGGACACATGGTAGGTATCAATGAATGAATGAATGAAAGGGGTATTTATTACTGAGCAGGGCCCCTTTGCAATAACAGAAGCAAACTTTTTAATAAAGTCTTTTGCCTTTGCATTCATGCACAACTTTGTAAAGGTGTTCTTTCTGTAAAATATACAAAGGTAATAAAACACTTTAGCAACACGATGAAAAGAACGAAAGACTTCTCTTATACCCTGAGACTACTCTGCAACCCAAAGAAGTTCTGAGTAACATAGATAGCTTCAGACATAAAATGTTGGCAGAGTACTCTTTTATTTGTTCAGTGGAGTACTTACAGTCTAACCAAGGAAGAGTTACAGTATACATAAAAATGGAAACATCTTTGCATGCCTTTGCAAATTCTTCCACAACAGCATTTTTAATGGCTACAAGTTATTTTGCTGTATGGATTTTATTATTGTTGGCCATATAAGTTAATCACAATTTTTTATTATTTTAAGCACTATTGTTATAAAAATGTTTGTATTAACAGTTACATCTATACTAAAATATTACATCTATACTAAAGGGATAAATTCCTTGTAAACAAATTTTTAAATTGAAGGATATAAATATTATCCAGGCTTTTGATGGCTTTCCCAGACACCCTATTTCTGAGTTCCTGATCTGTGAAACTGAATAGATCCTTAACTCCACCCTGGAACTGGAGCCCAGTCCTGCACCCCTCCCAGTGGGTGGAACCTTGCCCCTCTATATAAGCCTCCCAGAAGCCCACTTCTTGTCTACCCCTACATGCCATGGCTAGAGCTTTGTCACAGGTAGACCTGTCTACCTGTCTATCTGTCATGGCTCTCTTTCTAGATTCCCCACCCCACCGTTCTGACTCCTAGGGCAGACCATCTTTCTGAACTGTATTAGAAATTCCCAGACTCCTTGCGTAGGGTCACCCCTGCCCTAGTTGGTGTCCAGAGTCAGGTATTGCCTTTCCCTACAGCCCTCCCTCTTTGTGTATGAACATACACAATAGCCCCAAGCAGTGACAATCATAGTGTCTCGGCTCTTATGGCATATTTCTGGTCATCTCTGCAATTTACATAATACTGCTTCCTTGGTCATGTACTCTTAAATGTATATCTTAACTATAATGTCCCTTTAATAAAACATGATCTTCTTTATAATGATCAACTCTATGGCCCAGGTTCTAGAATTCCTTGTGGAAAAAGTAGATGACAACTACTAACACCCCATTAAAAGACTAGCAACTCTAATTATTCCTAACCACAAAAGGATGGTATTTAACCTGTTTTTAAAATGTTTTTATTGTGGCAAGATATATATAACATGAAGTTTACCATTTTAACTACTTTTAAGTGTATAATTCAGTGGCATTAATTACATTCATAGTGTTGTGTAACCATCACTACTATCTATTTCCAAAACTCTTTCATCACCCCAAACAGAAACTCTATAACCATTAAGCAATAATTTCCCATTCCTCCTCTCTCAGCCCTGGTATCTTCTATTCCACTTTCTGTCTCTCTGAATTTGTCTATTCTAGATACCTTATATAAGTGGAATCATTCAATATTTGCCTTTTTGTGTCTGGCTTATTTCAATTAGTGTTCCAAGGTTCATCCTTGTTCCTTTTTTGGCTTTGTTCCTTTTTATGGCTGAATAATATTTCATCATATGTATATGCCATAGTTTGTTTATCCATTCATCTGTTGATGGACACTTACGTTGTTTCCACCTTTGGCTATTGTAAATAATGCTGCTATTTTTAAATGACTAGCAATTCTAATTACCCTGTAAAGAATGCTTAACCTGCTTTTGTGTTTCACTTCTGTTCCAAACATTTCCAATTTCATATATATATGTACATATATATATGGAAATCACTAGCAACATTCTTTTTTAATAATCAGTGCCTTAAACAGTTTACCAAACTAGCCTAATTTTATTTTAACCTCAGTCCAGGAATTATTTGAGGAAGTTTACAAAATACAAAATAATCAAAATAGGTAAAAAGAAGAAGATGAGGGGGCCGCCTAGTGGCGCAGCGGTTTAGTCCGCGCTTGGCAGCCCGGGGTTCGCGAGTTCGGATCCCGGGCGCCCGCCGACGCACTGCCTGTCAGCCACGCTGTGGCGGCGTCCCATATAAAGTGGAGGAAGATGGGCACGGATGTTAGCCCAGGGCCAGTCTTCCTCAGCAAAAAGGGGAGGATCGGCGACGGATGTTAGCTCAGGGCTGGTCTTCCCCACAAAAAAAAAAAAAAAAAGAAGAAGATGAAGAGAAAGCCAAAGACAGTATTCTAAAATGAAGCTAGGGGTAACATACACGAAAATGTACAATATAGCAGAAATTCTGGCAAAGTAGGTAGGTCACAATTTCTAAACTTCCTAGTGACCAAACAAAGGGAGAAAGAATCAGGCATAAGAGTCATAGGATCTATAAGATAAGCAAACAAACAAATAAAAACTCCCAGTTGCTCAGGAAGAAGAAGCTCAGATTTTCCCAGTACTGAATTACAAAAGAATTGGGGAGAACCATTTTATATAGTAGATCGTCTTCAGTAACTTCCGTATAGTAAATACAAACTGAGTTTCATGTGGCTGTTTCATATCGTGCTGCTCAAAGGAAGCTAAAGGTATAATATAAATTGGAACTCAGAAAAAAACAATTATAGGAGACAGGGGTAAATATGTCCAAATATTCAGTTCTGTGCCCAGGGATAAAATTTGGATCTTAAGACGAATGAATAGACTGCATAGGCTCAAGGAATTATTTCTTAATTATGATTTCTTAGAACTAAATTTTTTTTCCTCCCCAAAGCCCCAGTGCAGGGTGGTATATTCTAGCTGTAAGTCCTTTAGTTCTTCTATGTGAGCTGCTACGACAGCATGGCAACTGACAGACAGGTGGTGTGGTTCCATGACTGGGAAACAAACCCGGGCCGCTGAAGCAGTGAGCACCGAACTTGAACCACTAGGCCATCAGGGCTGGCTCCTAAACTTTTAATAAGAGTTAAGTAGCAGAGAATTTTAGGTTATATTTTCTGAGAAGAACCTGGAAGCCCTTTGCCCATGTTACTGATGAAGGAAAAACAGATTTACTGAACAATCTTCTAAGCAGAAAATAGGCCACACATCCCTTTATTAAAATTAGAAGGCCTACACAACATTGGTGAGAATGGGGAGCAACTGGAATTCTCAGTTACTGGGAATGTAAAATGGTACAATTCCTTTAGAAAAAAGTCCAGTAGTTTCTTAAAAACTAAATATATGTCTATATGACCTAGCAATTTTACTCCTGTGTATTTACCCAAGATAATTAAAACATATATTCACAAAATGACTTGCACAAGAACTTTCAGAGGACAACCCAGGCTTTTTTCCAGTTTATCATAACAATCAAAACCTAGAAAAGGCCTGGATGTCCATCAATAGGAGAATGGATAAACAAACTGTGGTATGCCTACACAATGGAATTCTATTCAGCAATAAAAAGGAAAGAACGAGTTATTCAAGCAACAACATGGATGAATCTCAAAAACAGTCTGCTGATAAAAATTTGGTAGAAGAGGGAAATAATGTGAAAACTTAAAACCGTGCTAGAGTGGAATCAGGGTGAAGATTCTTGTCTATTTCCATGACCCAGGACAAATTGCCTCGGTTTTGCATGGGGGAAATGGAAATAATAATCCCTGATTTGGAGAATTAAATAAGCATGGGATGTGATTTTATTTTGTATTTAAAAATTTACATATAGATTATCTGTGTATATTTTTCTTTCATTTAATCCTGATTTGAAAGTACTTGATAAAGATCAGTGTGGAATAAATATAATAATATTATTAATCAAATCAACTAAGATATCAGTCGGCAAGAGGGGAGAAAAGAGAAATACAGTCTGAGGAGAACATCATATAATAAACTTATTATGTTTTGTTGCCAAAAACATTATGCTGAGTAAATGAAGGCTTACTAAAAAAGTACACCCTGTATGATTTTATGTGAAGTGGTAGAACAGACATCTTATCCAACCCTCTATGGTGGATAAAATCAGAACAGCTGTTACCTCTGGTGGGGTGGGGTAGGGATGGCCTGGGACAGGGAAGGGAAATGGGATGATGTTAATGTTCTATATTTTTAGGAGTTTAAAGGGGACCAAAACTCATCCAACAGTACTCTTAAGATTTGTGCATCCCTCTGTATGTAAACTTTACCTCAAAAGAAAGTAAAATAACTATAAACAAATACTGAACTCTCATTAGTGAAATACATTTAGGGGGAAGTGTACTGTTACCTACAACTTAATTTAAACTTCATTAAAAAATAAGGATGGACAGAGAGTGAGGCATATGCATGATAGGTGACAAAGCAAATAAAGTAAAATGTTAATGGTAGACTCTCCATGGTGGATGTGTGGTTATGTACTGTAAAATTCTTTCAACTTTCCTGTATGCTTGAAAGTTTTTGTATTCAAAAAATTCAAGGGGCCCACCCAGTGGCCCAGCGGTTTAGCTCATGCTTTGACAGTTCAGATCCCGGTCACCCGCCGATGCACTGCTTGTCAGCCATGGCGTGGCAGCGTCTCATATAAAGTAGAGGAAGATGGGCACAGATGTTAGCCCAGGGCCAGTCCTCCTCAGCAAAAAGAGGAGGATTGGCAAGGGATGTTAGCTCAGGGCTCGTCTTCCTCACACACAGAAAAAAATTCAAAACCAAGACTTTTGCCTAAAATTATGACCACTCCATTTCTGCATAGAAATGGGCCTAAATAAAAATAATTTAATAATAAAAATTCTTTTTAGAAGAGTCTTAAAAGAGCCCTAGATATCCTTGGGATTTTTATTATTAACCTATGATGGACTTAAAAATGTTTAGTAACAGTGTTCGTCAATCATTTGGAAAAAATCAAATGAGATAAATCATAAAACATAAACGGTTGACATGTTCAATTCAGGACATTACTACTGCAGTTTTAAGTAAAATCCACTAGGTGGCAGAGAAAAGGAATCACAGACAACGTGCGCATTTCTAATTTAAATGGATAATGGAAAGTATTTATTACTTCTGTTAAAGGAAAAGCTTTGCAGACTCTTATGAAATTCACTACATAGGACATGGAATTTAACGTGCAATTTAAATCTGAACTCCAACCTTTGCTTGAGGATATTTGCTTGTGTAAAAAAAAATGGTGATTATTCTGATTTGCCACGCTCGTTTGCACAATTTCAGTGTCTTTCGGAGGTTACCTTTTATTCATGCGTGAAAGAATGACTATGCAGTTATCCCTTCTCGGGGCTCACACGGCGAACCAAGCGCGTCCGTCACGCCCATACGTCTCACAGCGGTCGTTCCCAGTCTCCCCACTCCTACCAGAACAGAGAAACCACGGAGCTTCTAAATTCTTCATCTGTTAACGATCTTTAGGCACTCTTCTCACCTTTAGCAACCGCTTCACCTACTGTGATGACGATTTCAAGTAGCAGTAGAAGTAAACGATGTAAAGAGAAAAGGAAAAAATATTCCCTACAATGTGATTACAGAGAGGCTAATAAGTAGACTAGACATATTTGAGTTATTCATAGGAATCAACATAAATTCCATACATTAGATCGACCTCATGATTATTCCATTTGAGCAGGCCTTGATTTGTCTCCTATAATTTTCCAGATGGATTCCTAATTAGCCTGCACCCTGAATTAAGACAATCCCTCTGCATTTCCCTTCCCTGCCACATGCTTTGGGATGGCAATATAGCAGTGAGGATTTAAGAAAACGTCAACAGTTGTCTAACTTATTTTTTGTTTGGAAGGAGGAAAAAGATGAACGAGAAAATAAAAATCCAATTTGTGGAGCCAGAATTCCCTTTAGCAGATAGACTGATGGTATTTTCAGATGGTGGAAAATGACTGGTGCACTATGCTACTGGGACACTCGAGAGATTTTCAGTGTGAAGGAGTCAGTGACATGGCATTCAGCTATAAGATGCAAAACATGGGTCAACTGCTCTCGGAAACTAACTGCACTGATAATACCAAAGCCCTGCTGTAACACTAAAATCCTATAGCCTGGTTTATGGTTTGTTGAAAAGCACACTGCGTGGCAATTTTGTTTTTAACCCGACAAATATCTTCCTATGGGAACAGAACGTGAGAACTCTGTCACAATTTCAGAGCTTCATGTTTGACTCTGTTGGACTTGTCTGGCAAGTCGACTCACCCCTTTGCTAACTGGGTAGCAACCAGATATATTGGTGTTATTTAGGATCAGCCCTGCGTTAAGTGCTTATTCAGCCGCATTTCCAATATTTTGGACCTGCTACCTTCATTCACATTTCAATACATGTTTATGACCTGAGGCTTCAACTCTGCCACTTCTTGATCACAATTCAGGCTAAGCACTTACATTATGAAAAAAGAAATGCTGTGCCAGCTGAAAAATACACTCTAATAGTTACAATAATATATAATATCAAAAGACAGTCTGTCAGAAAGTTAAAGAACTCAGGGTCATCATGTTATAGCAAATTTTATTGAATAGAACATTTTATTGAATAGCAAGAAAATGAAGGATTAGAATATGTATATTTCCCCCAAAACTTCTGACTCAAAAATAGGAAAAATTCTCTTCCTATTTCTCTCAGTTTCTTTTTCTTTCCCCCATATCAAATTTTCTTCAAACTGAAAAAGTTCCTTTTAAAAAAGAGCCAGTTTTCAACCTAGTTATAATTAGGGTTTAGTCAATACAACAGTTTTTGACATTGTGTTTTTTCTTTCCCTCCAGTCAACCGGGTTATTTTATAAGCCAGTCAACTACTTGCAATTGACATATAGTATCAGGCAAAATATTGTCTTCCATTAAGAGTCACAGAGGTATTATTATCCCTGTGAAAAAAATGTAGAAATTGAGACACAATGAGGGAGCATGATTTGCCCAGCTGTTACAAAAATTTCATGTCCCCTGAAATGAGTGATTGGTGAGGATAGATGACTAGACTCTAAAGCTAATGGGACAAGGCCTTGGGTCCAATCCTGTGGTGGGCCAGATAATAATGCACTATTATGGTCACAGATTCTAGGGAGCCAGACATCTGACACATGTAAGCCATAGGTCAAAAGATGGATCAGGCAAGAGAAGCATCTGCGTATCTCCATCCATCCCACTAACAGAAAGACAGTTGAAAGCACAAGCCCGGTCGAGGCAGAGCGGTGGTGAAATTAATTAAGGCTGACACCTACACACATACACCTTGGAAATCTTCACTACGCCAAGTATGCTGAAGTATCCCGATGACTATGTTGGATGAACACACACATCACACTGCATTTGTCCTAAATGACACATCGTTTGTTTATTAAAGACATTCTTCTCTTATTTGTGCTTTAAATTCCAAGGCACTAAAGATAGCTCTCTTTAAGGTTAACCAATTCATGTTCTTTGTTGACTTTCTGAAATTAAAGGAAAGAAAAAAAGTTAAAATGTCAGCTAAATAAAACTAACGCTTGGGTATTTGGGTACTCCAAATCTACTTTGGAAATAAGAAGGGTATAAAAAATAAATTTCTCATACATCATACTTAGTAAAGTTATAATCACATTTTAAGAATCCAAATTGTTAGCATAAAAGACATCTACTCCAAATTCCTCATTTTCCATGTTAAGGAACAAGAGCCAGAGATGATGAGAGAGCCCCCGTCCAACCCAGAAGAGTAGCAGAGCGTAGTCATGCAGTGGCAAGAACCTTGGTGCCCATGCCAGCCACTGTAAGCCTGATGCACGGTATCAGCGGTTCACGGCCAGAAGAAGAGGAGCTCTCCACGCTGGGATTCATTCCCGAGGCAGCGTGGTGTGCGGGGAAAGAAGGTAGGGTTCGGAATCAGATAGATTCGGATTCTCAATCCTGGCTCTTTTACTTACTAGCTCTCCACCTTCTAGCTGTGTCACAATGAGAAAATTAATTTCTTGGAGTCTAATTTAATTAATTTCTTCATCAATAAATTGGGGATAATTGGACCTACTGTGAAGGTCTGGTGTGAGGATTAGAGACAGACAGCTGATGCCCGATCAATTGTAGCTATCATTGTTACTATTAGGAGGCTCTGAGCAATAATGAATTCAGTTTTATATGGGAAGATAATAACAGGGTCCTAGCTTCAGTAAGGCATGTTCTATGACTAATTGTTCCAGAAGAAACAAGTTATAGATGCAAGATTATCTGTCATTCTCCATTCCTATCCCCAGATGCCTTTGTCACCTTATACTTTCAGATAAAAGTCACTTATTTTGAGAATCTGGCCCAGTCTAGGGGTTTGATGTGAGATTATGAAATACTGCATCGCAAAGCTACATGGCCTGCATGGGGACTGAGTCAGAAGTCTTTATAGTGAACCAACCAACCACAGCTATAAGGAATCCCCCCAGTTTACACAGACAACAAAAACTGAATGTAGGTCACTGTGTCATTTGTACCCACGGGATTTTAATTTATGGAGGTGACTGAGTGATGATATGGAGAGGTCAACGCCACTGAAAGAAGAATTTATTCCTTACATTTCCAGAGAAGAGGGGGCATGCCACACCACTCAGGGCCACACGGGGAGTGCCTCGTTGGTCAGGAGGCAGAGGCAGGTGCGAGGAGAAAGTCTAGGCCAGAGCCTTTATTGGAGTTTGCATGGGAAAGGCAGGACAGGGCAGAGGAAGCAGCTAGGATTGGCCAGTTTGAATAATTCCGGCAGGCTTTGGGTTATAGGGGTGGTCCCCAGTTGCCTGGTACCTGGCCCTGGGATGATTTAAGGCAGGGGAAAAGTAAGAGTTAGATAAGAGGCGTGGTTGGGAGTTAGACTCAAGATTGGTTGGATTGCATACAAAAGGTATATCCGTGGGCAAGTTGTTATTATCTTTAGGAATTAGCCAGCCCTGGGAGGGCCAGTCTCTCCCTGGGGCTGGAAGGCCCTCAAAATATGAAAACATAAGATACAGAAAATAAAAAACATGATTAATACAGTTGTAGATTTTCAAACAATTATTTCCCCTTAGTTCATGCTATTTTCTACAAATCCCTTAATCAGTTAATACTCCCGTATGGTATACAGAAATTTCATTTTCATCTTACATGTAAATAGTAAGCAGCTTTGGCTTGAAATTTTCATATGGATGGAGTTTGGGGTGATTTTTATTCTGCCTTTCAGGAAGAGAGTTCTTTTAAAAGACCCTGAAGTTCACGCTGAGGCATCAAGCCATAGAAGTCCCAGGACTAAAGGGTTCTTGGAAGTCACTCAAACAACTCTTTAATTTTATATCTGAGGAATCAGTCATAAGAAATTCTTCTGAGTCTTGATAGCTTAACTACTCCTAAAATCAAACATAGAATACAATTAAGCATGTAACTAAAAGCATTAATAACCACACTCAGCGAAAAAGTGGTTAAATTTCACAATGTAATTAAACTCTTTCTTTTCTTGTCCTCTCCAAAGTAACAGTTCAAAGTGGAGACATTAGAAAAAAGTCTCTGCAGATTATCAGAGGTCAGGAAAAACTACAGGAGCCACTCACAGGACAGATTTCTCGGTCCAGGATCATCCCACCATTAACAGCGCCATCAGCGGACTTCAGACGACATCAAGACCATCGACCAGACCAGGAAAGCTTTCCAGTTTAAATCAAGGCAAAGGCCCTCACCCAACAGACACCTGAATGGATTCCTGTCTGGAGGAGAATGAATCGCTCCATTCTTGATTTTCCTGTTTTGTTTTGGTTTTCCCCTGCTTAAGAGCAATCGTGGAATAACAGCAAGGACAGGCACATTAAATTTGGACACTCTCTTCTTCCTAGCTCATTCAGCTAGGAAGGGTCTAACAATAAGGACGGTATGTAGAGAACTAGAAAAACAGGATGGTGGAAGCTAGGGTACATGCTTACCTGGAAGGAAAATTAGAGACTCCAATTGCAGGGAGATGCCATGGTTGCTAATAATACCTGGACTTACTCATCCATCTTTTTGAAGCAGAGAACACTGTGAAGACATAGACACTACCTGGAAACAACCATGGTTAGCAAATTATTAGAAATAAAAATCATTTAGTTAATTTAGTTTTTATCACAGTAGTACATGCATATAGTTTAACAATTCAACTAGTCCTGCAAAAGTAGTTATGAAAAACAGTAGTTTCCCATCTGCCAAATTTTCTCTTTTCAGCCACAGCTACTTAAAATTCTTTTAGTCAATTCCTTGAGTGTTTATCTATACATCTCTAAATAACATTCTTATACTACTATTTCTTGAAAGTTTTTTTCCAGTTTTAGGTATTATTTATGGACTTCCCACTAAGGTAGGTGAGAATTTAACTCTCTTTCAGCTCTTCCCCTCCCTTGGCCCTGCCACACATATGGACTTCTCATTCCCCCATCCTCCCAATGGGGTTATATTTGTAGTTATAATTGTGGTTAGATCCATATTTACATCATTATCACTGTGTAAATGCTATTCACAGCACGCTCCGTGATACTTAGGAGGCCTCCTAACCTAGTTTGGAGGGATCAGTCAGGCATATATTCATTCAGCAAGTATTTATTTGATGCTTCCATCATGCCAGGTACTAAGCTCAAATCTAGCTACACAGGGTACAAAGAACAGTTGTAGAACCTACTCTTAGGGCGTAGAAGAGTGGCCCAACCTCTGGAACCAGATCAAATCTTAGCTTTTCCACTCACTAGCTGTGTAATTTCAGGTAAATTACTTAACCATTTTGTACCTTAGTTACCTAAGAGTTGTTGAGAGGATTAAATGAATCAAAATATGTAAAGCACATGTAACAGGGCCTGGTAGATAGTGGGAACTATGTAAGTGTTACATATTGTTATTGTTTTGGGTGTCAAATGGAAAGGAGAAATTTGTGTGTGTATATATATATATATATATATATATATACACTCTACAAATGTAGATATGTACATACACGTAATGTATATATCTATGTATATGTATATATTTACAATAAATTACAGAGCATGATAAGTGCTAAGGATGAAAAGTACAGGCTGCTATGAGAGCACTAAGCCAGAGGAACCATCATTTAGATGGGGCCTCAAGGAAGGAAGGCTTCTCTGAGAATGTGATATTTCAGCTGGAAGTTGAAGAGTGACTAGAAGGTAGCCAGAGAGGGGAGAAGCATGTTACAAGAGAGGGAAGAGCAGATACCAAGGCCCTAAGGTAGGGAAGAGTTTGGTTGGCTTGAGTAACTGAAAGACCACTGAGGATGGAGCACAGCAAGAGAGAAGGAGCCCAGAAAAGGCTTTGTGGGGCATGATAAGAATCTGGATTTTCTTCTGTGTGCCATGGACAGCCCGTGAAGGGTTTTAAGCATGGAAGTATCCTGAACAGATCTGCATTTTTAAAAGATCATTCTGATTGCCTAGAAGTGATTGTTTTATACAGGAGCTGGAGAAGTTCTCCACTTTGGGTAGCTTAATACCTCAGACAAACCAGATGAAAGATGGTGATTTGGATTAGAATAGTGACAGTGGAGATGGTGAAAAGTGGACAGAGTCAATATATATTTTGGAGTAGAATCAACATGACTTGGCAATAGATTGGAAGTGGAGGCTGAGGGATTGAGAACTGCCAGGGCTAACAACAAGGCTTTCAAAATGGTCATCCCAGAGGGTGGCAGTGCCTTTATTGAGGTACGATAGACTAGATGAGATGGAGATTTGGGCATGGCAATAAAGAGAATATTGGACTTTCCACTTTTCATTATTCTAAGTCAAGTTTTTTTATTGAGATATAATTCACATAAGAAACAAATCACTCTTTTAAAGTGTACCATTCAATGGTTTTCAGTATATTCACAGAGTTGTGCAATCATCACCACAATCAATCTTAAAATATTTTCATCATCCCTAAAAGAAAGTCCCATACCCATTACCAGTCACTTCCCATTTCCCCCCAGTTCTCCCAGCCTTAGGCAACGACTAGTCTACTTTGTCTCAATAGACTTGCCTATTCTGGACATTTCATATAAATCGAATCATACAGTATGTGGTCTTTTGTGACTGGTTTCTTTCACTTAGCATAATGTTCTCAAGATTCATCCATGTTGTAGCATGTATCAGAACTTCATTCATTTTTATGGCTGAATAATATCCCATTTTATGGATATATAATTTTATTTATCAATACATCAGTTGATGAATATTTTGGTTGCTTCTACTTTTTGGCCATTATGAACAGCCAAAATGCTGCTTTGAACATTCATGTACAAGGGGATGTATGTTTTCATTTCTCTTGGATATACACCTAGGATTAGAATTGCTGGGTCATATGGTAACTCTATGTTTAATCTTTTGAAGAGCTGCCAGAATGTTATTCAAAGAGGCTGTGCCATTTTACATTGCCCCAGCAGTGTATGAGGGTTCCAATTTCTTCACATCCTCACCAACACTTGTTATTATCTGTCTTTTTCTTTATAGCCATCTTAGTGGGTGAGAAGTACTATTTCGATATTTTTATTTGCATTTCCTTGATGGCTAATAATGGTGAGTATCTTTTCTTGTATGTATTGGCCATTTGTATATCTTCTTTGAAGAAATATCTACTCAGATCTGTTGTCTATTTTTTAATTGGGTTCTTTCTTTTGTCACTAATGCTTTTGGTGTCATATCTAAGAAGGCTTTGCTTAACTGAAGGTCATGCAGATTTACTCCTATATTTTCTTCTAAGAATTTTATAGTTTTAGCATCTACATTCAAGTCTGTGATCTGTTTTAACTAATTTTTTATATGGTGTGAGGTAGGGGTCCAACCTAATTCTTTTGCATGTGGATATTCAGTTGTCTCAGCACCATTTGTTGAAAGAACTATTCCTTCCCCATTGAATTTTTTGGCATCTGTGTTGAAATCAATGTGAAGATTTATTTCTGGATTCTCAATTCTATCCCATTGATCTGTATGCCTAGTCTTATGCCAGTACCACAGTCTTGATTACTGTAGCTTTGTAGCAAGTTTTGAAATTGGGAAGTGTAAGTCCTCAAACTTAACTCCTCTTTTCAACATTGTTTTGGCTATTCTGGTGTAAGACAAAACACTCCTCCTCTGTGTGTCTCCCCTACTCTCAATACTCACTACAACACTTCTTCACTTCTGACACCAGATATGTAGGTTTTCCAAACATCAAGACATTTTGCAATCCCAGATAGGGTCCTATAATTTAACTGAATTCTGACACTACCTGGAGATAGCATCAGATCCCATAGGTTAAGGGTTCACTCCTACAAGACTGTGCCCCACCTCCCCACTTCAGATGCCAATTGCAAGTCTGGGTTATTACATGTGCTTCTGACTGACCAGCTATAAATCAGAGGTTCCCATGATCACCTCCTCAGGTTCAATTGATTTGCTAGAGCTGTTCACAGAACTCAGAGAAACATTTACTTATGTTTAAACTGTTATTATAAAAGATATTATAAAGGATACAGATGAACAGCCTAATGAAAAGTTACATAGGGTGAGGTCCAGAGGGTTCCAGGCACAGGAGCTTCTGTTCCCATGAAACTAGGGTGCATCCCCCTCCCACAACTGGGAATGTGGATGACCCATTCACCAACCCATAAACTCATCAAATCTTGTTAAAGAGTTTTTATAGAGCTTAATCTCTAACCTCCCCCCCACCTTTGCCTTCCCAGATGTCAGTGGTTGGGGATTAAAGTTCCAATGCTCTTATCACTTGGTCTTTCTGGTGACCAGCCCCACTCTAGGGCTATCTAGGGGTCCCACCCTAAATAGCATAAATTCAGGTGTGCTCAAAAGGGGGTCTTTATAAACGACAAAAGATGCTCTTATCACTCAGAAAATTCCAAGCGTTTTAGAAGTTTTCTGCCAGGAAGAGAGACAAAGACCAAATATATTTCTTATTATATCACATCTGGGTTCTTTGGAATCCAGATGAATTTCAGAATAAGCTTGTTGATTTATGCAAAGATGCCAGCTGAGATTTTGATAGGGGATGCATTGAATCTGCAGATCAATTTGAGAAATATTGCCATCTTTACAATATTACATTTTTTGATCCATGAACATGGAATGCTTATTTAGGTCCTCCTTAGTTTCTTTCAACAATGTTTTTTATCATTCAGAAGGTAAGTTTTGCACTTCTTTTGGTAAATATAAACTTAGGAATAATCCTAAGTATTTTATTATTTTTGATGCTATTCAATAAATGACATTATTTTTTAAACCTATTCTAACATCTCTGAAATTGAGATGTATCTGACAATCAAGGGTATCTTAGCATTATGCCATAGTTCAATTGGCAGTAATTTGTTTTATCTTAATGGACATGAATGTGACTTACAATCAATAGCTTCTTAGATTCAATACTATATGGTATTAGATGTGAAATGTCTATAAAACATTGAAGTGGAAATGAAAAATAGGCATTTGGATATATCAATTTAGAAATCACAGGAGACACTTGAACTAGACATAGAAATGTGGGAGTCATCTGAAGTTCATTATGTAAAGCCACAAGAGAGAAGGAGATTCCTTGGGGAAAGAGTGTAGAGAAGACCAGAGAATCCAGGTTGCAGCCCTGAGAAATCTCAACAAGTAGAAGTTGAGTAGAGGAAGAAGAACCAGCAAAGGAAACATTTTTGTTTTGAGTTTATTGTTGCTGTTATTGCTTTTATTATTTGTCACTAGATGGAAGGACTTACAGGGCCAGGACCTCACCTCTTTTGTTCTCTAATGAACCCCTGAGCCAAGCACTTTACTACATTTAGATATTAACCTACATGCCACAGATAAATTGGGGAAAGTGATTCAGAATAATCTATGTTTATTTGCAAAATAATATATTGATTAACCACCAGCTCTTTCACCCCTGAAAATCCGACATGAATACAAAGAAAGAAATAACCCTTTCAGGTCTTCAGAGAAGCAATTTAATCTGATTGTGATTTTGGATAGAAAATAGGCACATGCTTATTGCATATTAACTGAGAGTAATTGTCTAAATGGAGAAGAGGAAAACAGTCAGTAGAAGTACTGTAGCATTCAGAATTAAAACTGGAAATGTGTATAAAAATCCTTGTAAGGAGTTCATGTTCCATTTGCTGTCACATTTCTATAACATAAGTAGGACACCAGCTGGTAGTAATGCTAATTCATCCGCCTTTCATTTACTGTTTGTCACTTCACAGATGTTGCATCTTATCCATTCCTTTTTTTCATTTTTTTCCCTTCATATTTCAAATGCCCTATCATACAAATGCCTAACTACCATCCAGGCAATGGTTCTCAATCAGGGGAGATTTTTGACCCCCAGAGGACATTTGGCAATGTCTGGAGACAGTTTTAGCTGTCACAACTGGAGATGGGGTGCTATTGACAACGAGAGGGTGGAGGACAGGAATGTTGCTAAATATTCTACAACCCCCAGGACAATCCCTCATAACAAAGAATTATCCAGCCCAAAGTGTCAATAGTGCCAAGGTTGAGAAACTCTACCACTGGGGATAAGTATATATGTACAATCACGCACCCCTTAATGACATACATTACAGAATGACATACATTCTGAGAAATTCATTGTTAGGCGATTTCATCGTTGTGCGAACATCATAAAGTGTAGCTGCATGAACCTAGATGGTATAGCCTACTACACACCTAGGCTATATGGTACTAATCTCATGGGACCACCGTCATATAAGCAGTCTGTTGCTGACCGAATGTCATTTTGTGGCACATGACTGTATGTGAACTTCCTGGGGGCAAAGTCCATAGTTTTTACCAAATTCTTAAAGGTGAGATAACTCAAAATTTAAGAAACACTGGCTGTAGTGGATATTTCATCTAGGCCTTGGTAACAAGTGACATATTAATCCTACTTTACAACAGAAATCATCTCTCTAGTTAAGAAGACTTATCTCTGCCAGCCAGATTTTTCTGTCCCTTTCCACTGTCCACTCTCATTCATGGCTAGACAAATACGACTTTTTGGATTTCCTGTCTCTAGGTCTTCCAAGTACCTCATCCACCTCCTATTAGCCAGGTTAATACAATTATTATGATTATGGTGACTATGAATGAGTAAGCTATGGCTTCATGATATGTCAATAAAAGTCCTGCTTTCTTTAGACATATCTAGTTCATTTGGTCAGTGTCCATTTACCCAATGCCTATTATGTTTAACACACCGCTAGACACAGGGTATACAATGATGAAAATCAGGCTACAATTGAGTACTGGAGAGATATTAATAAAACTTAAACACATAATTTAAAACTGCAATACGGGAGGGAGGCTGTGAAAAGGGAAGGTAAGAGGAGCTGAAATCCAGATGAAAACTAAGGACTGAACAACCAGATCATTGTACGTCATCCAAATGCAATAAGCAGCTAACTCCTTCCTGGCTATTTTAAACAATTCTGCGATATCCATATCCCAGGCCAGGTAACTTGGAATGTATTTATATCCAACTAAGATTTCCAGGGCACTGAAAGGCAAATTTGGGAGAGTGGAAGCTATGGGAAAGGTGGGAACATCAAACGCCAAAGCTTCCTTTTTTGTTGTTGTTACCAATAGATCTCACTAGAAACCAATGTGCAAACCAATGTGCGCTTGTGTGTGGGGAGGTGGAGAATAAAGCCAATGTCTAAAATGCCGTTTCCAGATAATCAGCAGATTTAATAATCGTTACAATCGCCATCGCTCTTGATTCAGATATGGGAAGTTAGGTGTCAAGGCTTGTAAATCAAAAGAAGCAAAAAAATCAACTTAATCATTCTCCCAAATATTAGCCACTCAATATGTGGTTAGTAGTTAGCCTAAACCGGTCAGAAAGGCCTAGCCAGCAACTTTCAGTTAGACAGTCAGTCTTAAATTGACCTCACTAAAAACCCCAAGTTGGTAAAACAACCGGGGTTTCCGTGGGAACCGGGTAAAGGGCGGCGGGTGAGAGAACAAAGACTGCGCGTCCCAGTTAAGGGCCGCCCGGCCCGGCGGCCTCACTGCGGGCGGGGGCGGCGGTGCGCCCGGGTGGCGGGCTCCCGGTCGGTGGCCCACGCCGCCGCGGCGCTGGCGCTCCTCTCCGGCCGCGCCCACGAGCTGGTGCACAGGAGGGCGCCGCCCAGACCGGAGGCGCGTGATGAAGGATGCGGGGGCCGAGGCCTGGCCGCTGCCGGAGTGAGCCAGCGAGTGACTTGTGAAACACGCTGCGGGCCGTCCCCCACCAGAACCGAAATCACGCGGCTCGCAGGGCCGGCTGAAGCCGCCCAGCTACAGCACGCGGGAGAGGAGGGGCGCCGGGGACACAGGGCGACGTCCCCGCAGTTCCCGTCTCTTAGGGGCCGCCGTCGCCGCCAGGCCCCGCCCCCTCGTGCTTATGTAATAGGGGCGCGCTGCCATTGGCCCACGCGACCGGAAAGGGCGCAGGCGTGCGAGCGGGGTGGGGGCGGGGGAGGAGGCCGCGGCTTGAAGGCGAGTGGGCGGGGACTGCGAGGAGCGGGCGGGCGCTGGGGCTACTGGGAGAGCTGCGCGGCGTGCGCGGGCACGAGGCGGAGTGGCCTCCCCCGGCCGAGGCGGCAGCGGGCGCGCGCGGCGGCGGCGGGCGCGAGGCGCGGGCTGTTGTGCTGCGGGCACTCCAGTTTCCCTTCCTCGGCGGGTGGAGGAGCCGAAGCGGTGCTGATTGCACTCCCCGTTCCTCTCCCTCCGGCCACCTCCCCCGGCCCTCTCGCGCTGCGCGGTCTCTGCGACGCAAGACTGTCCCGGCCCGGGTGAGCAGCTGTGGGGGCGGCGCTGACGCCGCAGGACGCCTGGGAACCGGGACGGGGCCCGCCGGCGGGGTCGGCGGGGATCGTGGAGGTCACGGCAGGTCGCGAGAGGCCGCCAGCCTCTCCCGCCTCCCTGGGGACGGCCGGGCCCGTCCTGTCCCGGCGCGGGCCGCGGGAGAGGGGCAGCTCGGGCGCCTGCCAGGCCCTGCAGGTGGCCGGGTCGCAGCCGCGGGAGCCGAGCGGTAACCTTACTCCCTGGCGACAGCAGCTGGCCGGTTTCTCGAGGCCGGGGCTCCCGTGGCCGAAGGGGCCGGGTTTCGGGTAGCCACGGCCTCCAGGAGGCGCGTCTCGGGCCGGGGTCCGTGTGGAGTGGCGGTTAGGTGGGGGCTGTGTGGCTCTTGATGGCCAAAAAGGAGGAGGGGGCTCCCCGAGGCGGGAGAGGCCGGTTTGGGAAGGAAGGGGGACCGGGCTGCGGCTGGGGTCAGTGAGGTGTTGGGTGAAACAGACTTTGCTCCTGGTGCTTTCATCCTCTCTCCTCCCCAGAAGGATGTAGTTAAAAGCTAGGGTCAGGATGTTGGTCGTCACTGCCCGGGCCTCTTCGTGTCAGATGGTTATGGAGAATGATCCTACTTCCTGGATCCAGAATTTTTTCTCTTACTCATTTGTTTTGGTTTTAAGAGGATCTTTGGGGCAGTGCTTACTTGTTGCCTCCTGTAAGAGCTCCTCATTTTAGAAGAACTCGTTCTTCTTCTACTTCCCTCTTTGCAGCCCCCTCGGAACACCACACTAAAGAGTTATCTTAAAAACCAGCGATTAGGTATTTGTAAATGACTTCTTGCCTCTCCGTTTGCCGCATTTAATCAAGGAGAAGTTACGCTTAAGATTTTGTAGAAAATTCCATTGGCTGGAGAGCAAGTCCTAAGCTGAGCTGTCCAAAAGCAGGTGGCTTGTTCGTTTGCGTTTCTGCTTTCGGAAAGGAAATCGATGCAGGGTGCTGTTAGAAGTTAGGGGCCTACCTCACGCTTTTAGACTGTTTGATTTGGTTTCTTTTACTCGGTGTTTAAGTTTTCTGTTTTGAAAATAAGAACAAGCGACTACAGTTTTTTTACTTATAAAGCTTGTATGGCTTTTTTGTTACGATTGTTAGATGACGGTGGAAAATGGTTAAATCTGTTGCGTAATGTTATATTTTAGAAGTTCTAAATGCAAAAGTTAAAAATAATGTACATCTAATGACATTGCTGTGTATACAGATCACTGGATGAAAATGTTATTAAAATAATGACTTATAGTTATCAAAGAAACTTCTGGAATTAGTGGCCTGCCATTTTATAAGTTTTTTCAGTGTAAAACAACTGAGGTTACCCACAAAATTAGTGTATTAACATACACAGCATACATTGTGTAGAAGAATTCAGATGCACGTGAGGACTGAAGTAGTCTAACATAAGGTACTGATGCCAAGACGTTAAGACATAAAAGATTGGGATACATAAAGATGAACACCCAGCTACTATCATCCAAATGATACATAAGTATCCAAGTCTGTTTCCATGGGAATGTGTTTGTAAGCTTGCCATAAGCTTTGGACTTAAATATACTTTAAAAAAAATATTCCATTTGGCTTGGAATTAATAAGGATTTGCTTAAAAAAAAACTTAGATGGAAGTTTAGTCTTCAAGGACTAACACATCTGGTAATATTTACCATTATTGGGAATGGGCTTCTTATATTAGGCTAGCATACTAAACATTTTTGCAATTTCTTAAAATATTCAGCTGGCTTCCTAGAAAAGCACTGATCCTCTTCTGTATTTTATTTGACTTTCAGTTCAGTGTTAAATCCTAGTGGGAACTTGTCCAATCAGTGTACTTATTTTTTCAGCTTCCTTTTTTTCTTTTTGGGAGAGAAGCTCAGGTGTTTCTATGAAATACTTTGACCTCATATCCGTTAACTAGTTAGAGTTCCAGTCAGAAAAAGTTAGCACTATTTTTTGGTAAAGTTGTTGTAGATCTATTGTATGTTCACGTCCTGCAACGATTTAAAAGTTTAAAATTCAACTGCAGTGCTAGTCAAAGCTATATGTAGGAATTCTACTTAGGACTCAATTTTAATGTCTTTAAAAAGCAGCTGAGACTCATTATAGACCCTTTATGAACAAGTTTAACTTGTTTAATAGAAGACTTTAATTTCAATGATAAAAGTAAAAGTAACTTTTCAGTAACTTATTTTTAATCCATTTAGATACATTTCAGATCATCAGTAGTAAAAAGGGGTGTCTCATTTTTGTAAAGCTGCCCTTACCCTTTTTACGACGTTCATTCTCTCAACTGGGAACTAACTTAATTTTATTTAATAATATGTCCAGCAATCCTGCAAAAACCAATTTTTTAGAAAATTTAGAATAGCACAGTAGTTTTATGAAACCTAAATATTTAAGAGGACAATTTCCATTGCTCTTTTGATCTCCTTTAGAAGCTTTAGAAGATGGCTCTTATTTTTCATAAAGTTGTAAGAATCTTAAGTCACAACAGTGAGTTGTAGGAGAAAGTGAAATGCACTTGTGAAAACCCATGCCTTTTTTTTTTTTCTTTTTTCTTTTTTTTTTTTTTGGTGAGGAAGACCAGCCCTGAGCTAACATCCGTTGCTAATCCTCCTCTTTTTGCTGAGGAAGACTGGCCCTGGGCTAACATCCGTGCCCATCTTCCTCCACTTTATATGGGACGCCGCCACGGCGTGGCTGACAGGCAGTGTGTCGGCGGGCGCCCGGGATCCGAACCAGCGAACCCCGGGCTGCCAAGCGCGGACTAAACCGCCATGCCTTTTAATTGACAACTGTTTCCATAAAACTTGTCTTCATCTCTGAAAGTGTTATCATACTTAGATTACTCTGTATTCGAGTAAATAAATCACTCTACTGCCTCAACCTCTGTTTTTAGATATGGCTCATGGACAGCAGAAGTTTCAGCAGAAAGTACCTTTGCAAAGTGATCAATCAAATGATTGGGGAAGGGGGCTAAACTTTTTTTGGTGAATTTTTGAAGATTACATATAGCATAGTGCACAAATCTTAGGTGTAGTTCAGTGAATTTTTACAAGTGAACACTTGTAAACCATTTGTATAACCCTTACCCAGACCCAAATATAGAACATTACCAGCACCCCATAAATTCCCCCTCATGCCCTTTCTTCCCAGTCACTACCTCTTAGGTTAGCTTTTCCTGTTTTGAACTTTATGCAACCTATATTCTTTGTAGCTGGCTTCTTTCCTTTAACACTGAGATACAACCATGTTGTTACTTTAACAATAGTTCCTTCTTTTTGCATGCTGCATAGTATTCCATTGTATAAATATACAAGTTACACATCCATTTTACTATTAATAGGCATTTGGACAGTTTTGGAAACAGGTGCTCTAAACATTCTTGTACAGTGTCTTTTTTGTGTGTGTGTGTGAGGAAGACCAGCCCTGAGCTAACATCCATCGCCAATCTTCCTCTTTTTGCCTAGGAAGACTGGCCCTGGGCTAAGATCTGTGCCCGTCTTCCTCTAGTTTATATGGGACGCCGCCACGGCATGGCTGAGGAGCAGTGCGTCGGTGGGCGCCCGGGATCCGAACCTGCGAACCCCGGGCTGCCAAGCGAGGACTAAACTGCTGTGCCACTGGGCGGCCCCCTGTACAGTGTCTTTTGGTGTGCATACGTTTGCGTTTCTGTGGGATGCTGTATACCAAGAGTGAAATTATTTGGTTATGGTAGAGTAGACAACTGCCAGTTTTCCACAGTGGTTATACCAACTTATCCTCTAGTAGTATTGTATGTGACAATTTGAAAACCCATGCATTTCTTTTTTAATGCAAATTTCAGGCACCATTCTAGAGATTAGAATTCAGCTGGGCTGGGTGGGGCCCAGGAATCTGCAGTTTTTAAAAATTGATGTCATAATAGTTTATAACATTTTGAAATTTCAGTTGTACATTATTGTTTGTCAGTCACCATATAAATGCACCCCTTCACTCCTTGTGCCCACCCCCCAACCTCCTTCCCCCTGGTAATCACCAGAGTGTTCTCTCTGTCTGTGTGTTAGTTTATCTTCCACATATATGTGAAATCATACGGTGTTTGTCTCTCTCTGTCTGGCTTATTTTGGTTAGCATTTTACCCTCCAGGCCCATCCATGTTGTTGCAAATGGGATGATTTTGTCTCTTTTTATGGCAGAATAGTATTCCATTATATATATACACACACCACATCTTCTTTTTCCAGTCATCAGTCGATGGGCACTTGTGAAAACCCATGCATTTTAATTGACAACTGTTTCTATAAAACTTAAGTCTTCGATTCTGAAAGTGTTATCCTACTTAGATTACTCTGTATTTGAGTAAATAAATCATTCTAATGCCTTAACCTCTGTTTTTAGATATGGCTCGTGGACAGCAGAAGATTCAGTCTCAGCAGAAAAATGCCAAAAAGCAAGCTGGACAAAAGAAGAAACAAGGACATGACCAAAAGGCTGCTGCCAAAGCTGCCTTAATATATACTTGCACTGTCTGTAGGGTAAGGGGAATCGAGAGACAGCTTTCCTGTGGACAGTTCTTTCATTAGAGATTAGTTTGTGTAGGTTAAAGTTTTGTAACCATGGCAAAATAAGTGCTTTACATGATCTGCATTCATCTGTTTAACAAAATTTTTTTTGAATGGCTCCTGTGGCCAGGCACAGTTCTCTAGGTGTTGGGGAAAAGAGAGAACCAAGCACAGTCCCTTTCCTCTTGGAGAATAAAGATGTCTTCTTAAGGGCAAATAATCCACTTTGAACTTTATAAGGAAGTCAGATCTACAGTCTTAGTTTAGAGCTATGTAAGATACTAGTGAATATACCTCTGGTTGTATGATTAGCTTTTTTCTTTCTTCACTAAATCCATAGTTAGGATGTCTGCAAAACTATATAGAGTATATTCATATTGAGGGCTTTTACTAGAATTAATGTGTTTTATTAGATGTGAAGAATAATTATAACAGCTACTATTGAGTGCTTACCATGTGCCAGGCACTGATCCAGGTGTTTTACATGTATGAGCCCATTAATCCACATGACCCTATGAGATAAAGTACTTTCATTCTCATTTTACAGAAAAGTAAACTGAGTCATGGACACTAAATAACTTGTGCAGGGATACCCAGCTAGTATGTAGAAGAGCTGGGATCTGAACCCAGGAGTCCTGCTGCAGAGTTCACCCTCTGGACCACCATACCACACTGCCTTAAAGAAGTTTTTCTTTAATTCTAATCCAGACTCGCTGTTTTACCTGTTTGTTTAAGCTCACCACCCTTGAAGTTAGTGAATGAAAGTGCCAGGGGGAAGAATGCATAGTGAGGTTGGTCCAATGCATACACACACACACTCCCGCCTCCCCGCCCCCAAAGCCCTATTACCTGAGTAGGATTGGTGGTATGGATGGGAAGGCGTCTTGATAAGATGTGATTCCTGGACTGAAGTTTATCATCTGTTGAAGTCATTACTGATAAAATAGAAGTTCCCAACTAGATAAAAGTTCTCATTAATCTGAGAGAGGAAATCTGTTACATGTTAAGTATCTTGTTCATATTGAGCTTTGATATACTCAAAATAATGAAATTGAACAGCTTCAGATTCTGTTTGGAAAGAAGCAGGGTAAAAGTAAATTTCACTAAATTACTGATGAAGAAATACTTTAACCTAAACGTACTGCAGTAGTTCACATATTTAAAAACTCAAAACAATAAAAAACTTTTATTTCATGTTTTGTCTAATTGAATGTGCTAAAGAATAAATAATAGAAGGCCCTTGCCTAGGGAAGTTAGTTTAGTATAATTTGAGAGCTAAAGTACCTGGTTCTAGGTTAAAACATAGGTCTTGGGCAAATTAAACTCCACGGTTTAATTTCATTATTATGTAAATGAGGATAGTAGGAACTAATTTAAGATTACTAGGAGACTGAGAATTTAAGTAACATGCTTAGCATAAGCGTTCACTAAATGTTACCTATTGTTTACTGCTAATCGGATACCAGAATACTTTATTCTGTGTGACCCACCCCTTCGTATGTGAAATGTGGAAATATGTTAGGAATTTCTTTGTTACAAGGTCCTTTTTCATATGCCAGCCACTAAGTTATAGGAATTTAAAAGTGTTTCAGGATAATTATCTATCATGAGCAGGCTCAGGATTTTAAAAATTGATACATTTTTATTTCGTGAATTGGGTCTAACTCTTCTTTTTTGCACAATTTTTAAAATTAGACACAAATGCCAGACCCTAAGACCTTTAAGCAGCACTTTGAGAGCAAGCATCCTAAGACTCCACTTCCTCCAGAATTGGCTGATGTTCAGGCTTAAAGTTTACAGGTAATTGACCTTTTCTTCTTTTTATTTGTTAATCTCAGGGTTGTATACAAAAGCAAAATTCTGTAATTGTGAAATTAATTTCTACCTTCTAGCCGAAACTTTATTGCTTCTCCTTTTTAAGTTAATATTTTACTTTACAATTGTTAAAAGTCCATTTTCCCAGACCGTATCCTTTCAATACCTTTGAAATACCTTAGTTTTTACTACTAGAGCCAAAAATGGGTTGAGGGGATGCTGGCCAACCCTGGTGCAAAAAGGGAAGAGACTTTTCAGCTTAAAGAAAATAACTATCACGTAGGTATTTGAGGGTCTTGCTCCTGGAAATGCTGCAGACAATGTTCCTGAGGGCCTTTATGCAAGTGTTTTACTTAGTGCTTAGCAGAGCTGCTAAGTGCATTAAAATTATAGAGCAAAATGTAGGCATATACTGTATAAACTTGATAGTTGCTTGAAAATAATCAGTTTACACTTTCTGTGTGGTTGGGTTTTTTTTTCCCCTAAATGGTGGGTGATGGAGTGATTGTGTGTAAGGATTATTTCTTTTTAAAGTAAATTCATCAAAGATCTGTTTATAAAATCCAGGTGATCTGTCAGACTAACTTGATAGCTTAGGCATGTTGTACTTTTTTTAATGTACATTTAAAATGCATATGAGTTGCATTTGTGCAATGCTTACATTCACTAAAAATTTTGCTTATATTTTATAGGTGAATTCATGACACCTTTGACTCTTCTCAGACCTTAGGTAACAAACCTGCAGCTGCTTTTCTAACAAACTGTTGATCAGCAAAAATAAAGGGGCTACAGAAACACTCATTTTTATGCTGTTCCCTTTTGGGCTTCATGCAAAGACAATTCTGTGTAAATGTACAGTTGACTCTGATTTGGAAATCTGAAAATCAGTCCATCCTTGTTATAAAAAATTTTTTTACAATTGTAATTATATTGATGTTCATATTGTGTAAAATAACTCATTTAATAAAGTAGTACTTTGATTTTACAACATCACAGGATAAATGGTTCTAGAAATTCTGTTCTAACTTTCCACATTATTTGCCTTATAAAAATCTAATGAATTCATCAGCTAGAATTGCAAGCGCAATTCTTATCTCCCTTTCTCAGCTCAGTGGCAGGTTCATTCATTGAAGTAAAGCAGATTCATTCATTAAATTTGTGCACACTCTTTTATTGGCAGCTGCTGATCTAGGTGAAGAATGACTTACCTGCTGCCTTAGTATATTGCAATCATGTGTCATTTCCCCCTCTGATTGTTTCCTGTGTTTGAGGTTGGCATATTTCAACTTGCTGTATGACCTGGCTATTGTTGCCAGCCGGGTATACCCTATAGATAACTGATAAATTCCTAAAGCGGTTGGATTATCAGTGAGCCCTTCTGAACGATTAGTTTCTGAAGTATATGCCATAATGAAATAATCAGTAAGCCTATTATTTAATACAAAATCCAGTGGAACATATGTGAACTGGGAAAGATCTATCTTTTATCAATTATGCTAGATTCTTTAGAAATTCTTGGAGTTCTTTAATTTGTAATTGAAACTTAAGTTTTGAAGGAATTTTTGGAAGTTATTAGTGATTTGGCCAATTTTATGAATGGATTTTGCGTTAACAGGAAGATTGGAATGACTTGTGGCTGGGTTAATTTCCAGAACCTTCTCCCTCCTTCCCTTTTAAATTGTGTAGTTGATTTTGGGAGTTGGCTTTGTGCTGGTTCCTAAAATCAAAAACTGTATAGTAAGACTTCCATCTGAACTAGAAAAGTATTAAAATAGGCCAATATCCATTTTCTTTTGGCTCTAAGGATGGAGAAGTGGGTTGGTTTAGATGAATGATCCTACCCAGTTAAAGAAGACTAATTCTAGGATTCTTCTAAATTGCTTTTGTCAACAATTAACTTTATGAGTGAAACTGCTGTAACTTAGTTTAAATTTTAAAGTTAATATAATAGGAAGAACACTCAAATATTTACTGGTAATTGCTTAGATCCACATATCTGATCCTGTGGATTACAAAATGCATTCCCTCTTTCTGCTGTTAACTCATCACTGCATTTGTTTTGTAGCTGTACATATTCTGCCCACCTTGTCTGTCTTCACTGTAAGTTTAAAATAAGATATTTCCAAGGAACAGCTTCAGTGGTGATAGTTTCTTAGCAACGCCTATCCTTATACTCTTACTTTGAGATAGTCATTTTTTTCGTGTATTTAATTCCCTAAGTTTCAGATTTAGTATCTGTTATTTCCCAGTATTTTGGTTACCAGAATATTAGAATTTGCCTAATTGCTTGTGGTGGGTATTATGGAAGTTCTGGTTAAGTTACAATTTAAAGGTTTTTGAAAGTGCTTTGAGCATATGTATGTTTATGTTTAGTAACAAATCATTTAAAAACCATTCACAAGTTTTGGTTTAATTTTTCTTTCATTTGTTTTACCGACTGTAATTTAGAATAAAAGCTTTTTGTTGTATTTAACCCTTTTTTATAAGCAGCTGAAGACACCACATTTAACTCTAGATCTCGGTTATAGGGAAAGAGCTGCACTGATCTTGCATGAGATACTCTCATATTTCATGTGAGGATTATTAGCACAACCCCTTTTTATTGTGTTTGAGTTAAATCTGCTGTAAGGGGAAAAGTACAATTCTTAAACATCCTTGTTATTTAATTTGAAGATTCTTTAACAGGTCACAGCAAAGTTTATTATAAAACTGTTATGGTGTCTTCAAAGACTTGATAAAATACACTGAGAGAGAGACGGTCCGTTTGTATTCTGTATTTCCATTAGTTGCCAAAAGGAATGGGGATTAAACTTGTTTCCATTCTCCTTCGTAAGGATCTACATCCCCACGTTTAACTGATACAGTGAGGCTCAGTTGTGTGCTGTAATGTCTTATTAAAGAAGATATTAAAGAAAACTAAACTAGTCTAATTTCTTCTGCATTTTAGGAGGTTTTTATATTGCCTCTTCCCATTTTTTTTCATTTCTTAACTTAGAATTGTGTCTTGAGTGTAGAGCTTGGTAGTTCTAGGGTGGCAAGAGATTCCTTTCATTTCTCCTTGTTTTCCCCGCAGTCTGTCAATTTTGGTTCTATAGAATACTTCTTAAGAATGAAAGGAAAAAACTTGCTCTGAAACCTTGATAGATAGAATAAGAGTAAGTTGTTGAAAGGGGGAAGTAATTGGCTATTAATATAAAAATAATACTAAAATGAAAAATGCTTAGGTCAGTTAATTGAGTTGAATAAGTCCTTAATGACATTGACTCAGATTTGAGATAATGCTTTTGGTTTTATATTAAGATACTGTGTAGCTAATTAATCACATCATAATTCAAACCTGAGATGTATGTAGCATGAATAAGATAGAATTTACCAACACTACGATTTTATAAAAAAAAAAAAAAAAAACCCTTGTTTTTCGGTTTTATTCATATGTGCAATATACTCTACCTGTTTTGAAATGTGGTTAATGTAGAGGCCTTTTCTGTAATACAGTGATAAACCACAGTCCAAACTATAACTGAAATACCATATTTAAATTACTGGATCTGAATCAATTCATTTGTGCTAGATTTTTCATTTTGGGGGGAGTTTTTAGTCTGGTTTGGTTTTGGTCAGAGATACCTACTTTTTAGAGTGTGTAGCAATGAAGATCAACACTAGGGGGTTGCATTTATTGTGACTTTACATTCTGAAATCTCTCAGGGTAGCTTAATTTTATCTATTGTAAAAGTTTCAGGAAAAAGCTCTTCCAATGTATAGATTTAATAAAACATCTATCTATTTGAGAAAATAGATGTTTTATTCATAAAACTTCAACCTGTCATTAATTGTGGATTACCATATTAAACTGAAAATTAAATGTCTTCTATTTTAAATGTTCTTTGGATAAGCTGTTTGCTGAGTTACCATCTTTTGGGGATTTTTTTGTTTGTTTTTGTTTTTGAATAGCCATTCTGTAGCTCTAAATTTTTGTATGTAATATGGCTCAAAATTAAAGTCTGCACATGTATATATTCAATCATTTTTTATATCCATATAGGCATATCTATAGTGTGAAGTAATTATGCTAAAACCATATTACTTTCTAATCATTTTTATATATATACAGCATTGTTGTTTCTATGTGTGATATTATTGTTAATGGCTTAGGTTTTTGTAGACCAAGTAAGTACCTCCCTTTCTCACTACCTTGTTTGTTGTAAAATTCAGACTCACACTTGCATTTTGGATTTATTTTACTAAACTTTAATTAGTAGGAAGTAGGCCACTGTAATATTTCCTCTGTAACAATATAACAGTGTTTCTCAAAATGAGGCTTATAGCTAAGGTGACCATACATCCTGGTTTGCCAGAGACAGTCTTGATTTAAATATTAATTTAAATATTAAATATCAAATTAATATCAGATATTAAAGTGTCTCATAAGTCTTAATATTGCCTTCTTTTACTCACACATGTCAACCAGTTTATAGCTTACCTATGTCAGACAACTGAAATGCTTTTTTAAAATGTAGAATTTTTTTAAAACTGTGATATTCAGGAATTCTTACTCATTTAGTGGGAACCTGTGATACTGGCGAGGTTTGTCTTTTAAAGGCCTTGAATCTATTTTTATTTAATTTTTTTTTTATCCTACTGCAACTTAAATATCTGGTAAAATACACTAGATTCCAAATTTCAAAATGCCTTTCTTCATGGGCATTCATATAAACATTATATTGTTTGTGCCAAGTTGTTCGGACTTGTGTTTGCTGATCATTGTTTCACCCAAAGGACTTATGGAGGATGGCCAGTAGGGATTAGTGGTGCTGCCTGTTGGTACAGGATGCCTTTACTGAGGGAGGACGGGAAATCTGCAGCACTGCCTGCAAGTTAGATGTCCTCTGGGCTAATAGTGTTGAAAACTGAGGGCAGCTCTTTTGATTTTGATATAGGAGGCTTCTACAAATTATTTGATCTGGATCTCTGAAATTTTCTTTTTTCTAACTCTTAACTTTGGAATACTTTTAGACCTACAGAGAAGTTGTAAAGGTAGTACAAGAGGATTCTCGTATTGCCTCCCCTAATTTCAGTTTACTCTGATGTTATAATCCTACATTACTGTGGTATTTGTCAAAACTAAGAAGCCAGCATTGATGTGTTACCATTAACTCCCTTTTGTCTGTTAATATCCTTTTTCTGTTCAAGATCCAGCCCAGAATGCCACACTGCATTAGTTGTCATTTCTCTTTGGCCTCTTGTGGTCTGTGATGGTTTCTCAGTCTTCACCTTGTTTTTCATGACCCTGACAGTTTGGGGGTATATGGAGGTATGTTGTAGAATGTCCGTCGGTTTGGATTTGTCTAATGTTTTTCTCATGGGTACAGATTTTCTCATGGGGTACATTGGGGTAACAGATTTTTGGAAAGAAAACCACAGAGGTGAAGTGCCCTTCTCATCACATCATCTTGGGGGTGAATGATCCCCACATGGCATCACTAGTGATGTTAACCTTCATGACTTGGTTAAGGTGTTATCTGTCAGGTTTCTTCACTGGATAGTTACTATATTTTCCTTTCCATATGCTATTTTTTCAAAGTAAGATCTGCCCTTACTCAAGGGGAGTGGGGATTTAGCTCCACCTCCTGGCGGGGAAAGTATCTATGCATATTATTTGGAATTGTCCTGTGAGGAAGATTTGTTCTCCCCACTTATTTATTATTTTTCTATATGCATATGGACTCAAATTCCAATACAGTCACGTGCTGCATAACGATGTTTCAATCAACAGCAGGGCACATATACAAGGGTGGTCCCATAAGATTAGTGCTATACAGCCTAGGTGTGTAGTAGGCTATACCGTCTAGGTTTGTGTATGTACACTCTATGATGTTTGCACAACGACAGAATCACCTAACGACACATTTCTCACAAGGTTAATTGACACATGACTGTACTGTTATTTATTTTGTTGTTTAAATTATTCCAGCTTTGGCCATTGGGAGCTCTTTCAGGTTGGCTCCTGTGTCCCTTTGACATGCCCTATCCTTTTTTGAGCATTTTCTTTCTTTTAATACTACAACAAGCTCCAGGCTCATCTTATATTTTCCCTGCCCCAGCTCTATGAGCCATTTCTCGAAAGAGCCCTGATTCCTTTTATTGGAGAAAGGTATTTAGAAACCAAGATCTGGGCATTGAGTATGAGGTCTTTTTTTTTTTTTTAAATTATGAGATGTTGAACTTTTTTCCACCATTAGCTAATATTATTTGAGGGTTGTAGGGAAGAAGAGTATCCTAATCTCAGTTCTTTAGAGGATGAGGATCTGAATGAGAAATTTTCTACACATCATTACTGAAGCATTCTCTCTCCATTTTCTTTTTTATGTCATTTAAAAAAAAATTATTTTTTGAAGCATTCTTTTTTAAGTCACCAACATGTTTATTGAGAGTAATATATGTGAAGTTGCTTTATAAGCTATAAAGCATTATATAAGAGCAATTTATTATTATAAAAGAACTGTTACAAAGGTCCCTAATGCATTTTAGGGGATAATGCCTATATTTATTTACATAATTTTAGGCTATATGATTAAGTGCTTCGAGTGTTTTATAGACAGTAACTTCTACAGGAATATATAGGAGGGAGATGACTTGTGAGTTGGAGAGGTTGATCTGTGCCTGGAAGGATGGGAGTTAGCTGGGGGAGGGATAGGAGTGAATAGGGGAATCAGAGTGAAGGTGGCTGAGTGAGCAAAAGTTCAGGCAATTTCATAAAGTTTCTTTGAGAGAAAGTGAGTAGGCCAGCCAGAGCCTAAGGCTTGTGAATAAGAGCCTTTGAGCCCATGGATGAGAGTGGGGAGTGATCATTAGAATGGGACCAGATTGTGCAGTGCATGCACACTGCAGAAAATAGTTCAAATTACTCCTGACTCTATGGGGACCCGTCCAGGGTTTAGGGGTGGAGGAGTGACATGATGCTAGGAAGATTAATATTGACCAGTGAAATATTCTGTTGGTGCTGTTTTGATAGAGATCTTTTTATAGCCTCTTGTACTTTCCTTGTTTTTTAACTGAATATACTGTCCATAATTTAACTTTTGATTGTTCAAGGTCATTATGAACGCAGATTTACAGGCAAGAATTTTGCTCTGCTGTAATGCAGTGATACTGCTAGGGCCCAAAGAGCTGTATATAGGGATGTTTGCCTCTGCACTAAGTGGTCCCAGACTACTACGTGTCTCTACGTGATATTTGTCTCCTACTTCATTATAGAAGTAATACATTTTCATTATATATAAAAATTCAGAGAATGTAGTGAACTTGAATTTTAAAAATTCACCAGGACAGAAACTTTTTGGTGAATATTCTCTTTCACATATACACACATGTACATGCATACATGCAAATATGTATTTTAAGTTAATGCATACTTTCATGTAGTCATGTAGTCATTTTTTTCATGTTATAAACTTTGTGTATGTAAAATTTTTGTGGCTATATAATGATCCATTGGTTTTTTTGTTTTTTGTGTTTTTTTTTAACAATTCCCCTGTTGGACATTTAGGTTTTTCTCTAATTTGTGCAGAAGGCTTTACTTCCACGTTTTGAATTAAGCATCATAAACTTTAAAGGTCTTGCTAGAGATACACGATGAGAGTCTGAAGAACGTATAATATTTTATTAAAATAGAGAATGAGAGAAAGAACCAGAGTTGCAGGCTGGTTAGCATAGGGGAGCAGGTTACACTTGACCAGCAGTGTTTGAGTGTTAATCACATTATACCTTCCCTTGAATACTAGCACTTTTTCATGAATTTGGTGGCTTAAGCATGGTGAATTTCCTTGATTTGTAGTGGAGCCTGAACATTTTGATTATATTTGTTAACCATTTATAGTTCCTATTTTGTGAATTGTCTGTCACCCATTCATTTGTTGGGTCTTCTAACTATATTTAGTCTGCCATCCACAATAAACTAGGGACAACTGAAACTTGCCAGGGAATAACAGATAACTAGGGTTGTGAAACCCATAAGTTATTTTACACATTACTAAATCATAGGCTCTGTCTGCACTACTTGCTGGAAGTCTTCACTATCACATGAAGTGTAAAACCACAGTTTGCATTTAAGGTATATTTTTTATTGAAGGCTAATGAAATTTGCTTTCGATTTATTGATACCTGCCTGTTATGAAGCAATAGGAAAAGTAATTTTTATTATGTAAGTCAGTTCAGCAAGTTACAGTAAAAAAAGAACCTTTCATGTTTCTAGATCTTATTTCTGATCTGCATTTCGTTAGGTCGTGTTATTTCATATTTCTGTATATGGATTTTCATAGTAGCAAAATAGACTGTATTTTAAGCCTTGCTTTGAATAACCGGGAATATTTCTGATAGGAACAGAATTCCTTAAATAAGATAGAAGGTTGTAAAACATGAGAATTTAAACCTGTAGTTGAATTGACCCAGTGAGAAAAATGGCAGTATCTGAGTTCCAATTTGGCTCTTCTTTTTCCTAGCTAAGTGAACTTGCACAGGTTACTTCACCTTTCTGAGCTAAGGTGTCTTCTGTCACATTATAAAATGCAGAAACTGATACCTACCTCAAAAGATTTTTCTAACTTAAGGAGTAAATGACATAATGAGTGTAACTACCTACCCAATCATTGGCGCTCAGTAGCTGTTAGCTTTCCTCCCACTCTCTTCCTTGCCCTCATCTTTCTACTGAAATTTAGTGCATAATATGTCTAACACATACCCTCCTTATTTTTGCCCATTTCTGCTTGTGCTTTTTCTTATTGAAATGCTTTCTCTTCTCTCCACCTGACCCCAGTCTCTTCCTGCGGAAACGCTACCCCTTCTTCAGGGCTCAACTCGAATGCTGTTTTTTTCCATGAAGTTCAGCACTTTAAAAAATGTACTAAATGTGGGAAAGAGGAATACACAATAATAAATATGAAACAAGACTGCAAACTATAAAAAATAGTGTCAGGAAACTAAGTTTTAGAAGGGCAGAGTTCCTGAAAAGTAATAAAGAAAAATTGTTTTCAGTGAGGCGGTAATAACGAGGACTGGGAGTTGGATAGCACTGTGTTAGCAACTTCTGTTTATTTGCCTTGTATTTTGTAAAAAATGAAACAAACCCAATGTGATGAAATGCTGAGAGGGCATATGATTTCATTGGGTTTTCGTTTGGCCTTGATTAATTACATCTCGGAAGGCTATAGGAATTTGCAGAATTGGGCATTGTTAAGTCTGAAGTACTGTCTTTCTGGGAAAGTGATACAGATGAGAAGATACCCATGAGACTAGAGAGAGGTAATTTGTTTTGATTTTCAAAAAGCACAAAAGAGAATATTGAAGAATGCAGAGTTGTCAATTTGCTCTTAGTCTCTAGGTAAATACTTATATTATCCTTTTACTCTGAACCTCCCTTTTCCTCAATTGGACTAATTTCATGTGTAGTTTTATTTCTAGTCTCTTCCCCCAACCACATTTGTTTTCCCTGGAACAAGAGAAATTCTGAAGTACAGTTCCAGTCACATCCCCTCCTCTGAAGCTGTCACGTGTTCTCTATTGCCCACCAGATGAACACACACCCCTGGGTTGTGACTGACAAGTCCTCCACAGTCTGGCCCCAGCATGTGCTTCCAGCCACCCATTTCTGCTGCCGTATCTGATCCCACGCTCCTGCTAAGGTGAATTATTTGCTGTTCCCTGAGTAACTCTCATTACCCTTTCGTGCCTCCACACAGTTTTTCTGCCTCTTAACTAGGGTGCCCTCTTTCTCCTCTTCCATTCCATTGGGGCCTGTCTCTAACTTTTTCTGATGCTCTCCAATCTGATAGGATTGCTTTTTCTAACTCACATAGCCACTTGCAGTGAGTAGTCTTTTATCTTTTCATCATTATGTATTCTGTTCTTTTTTAGGATTCTTGGGAACAGGAATTAACTTATTTTTGTGCTTACTTGAACGTTTATGACGGAGCATGCAACTATTTATCATCTTTACATGTTGCATTCCCTAAATTGCAAGAAACTATCCTCATTGCTTTTGTGGATTACTTTTTTAAAAACCTTTTTGGATTTACTTTTTTAGATTACTCACGTCATAAAGAGTGCTTCTTATAGGCAATGCCATGTCTATAGAATACTTTGTACTTTACAAAGTATTTTTTTTTGAAATGCATATTAATATACACTTGAAGAAATCAAGGGACAGCTTGATAATACACCTTAATTTCAGCAAGGCAGAGTATTGTATTGTAATCTTTTTTTTCTCCCCAAAACCCCAGTACATAGTTGTATATTTTACTTGTAAGTCTTTCTCGTTCTGTGTGAGCCACCGCACAGTATGGCTACTGACAGACAAGTGGTGTGGTTCCGTGCCCTGAACCAAACCCGGGCTGCCGAGGCAGAGCGCACCAAACTTTAACCGCTAGGCCATCAGGGCTGGCTGTATGTAATCTTAGTAGCAATACAGGCAATAATACATTTGAGTGGACTTAAACTAGTTTTGAACTTCTGTACTGATATGTTTAATAGGTGTCAGTCTGTCAAGTTCCATAAAGCTCTGTCCGGTCCAATTTAAGGTGTTTGTGTGTGTGTACATTAGCAATTTACAGATGGCACAAAGTATGGAGGGAAGCTAATAGAGACTTACAATTCAGAAAGATTTTAGGCTAAAACACTGAAGTAAAGCCAACAAGCAGTTCAAATGG
The DNA here is from genome assembly GCA_031878705.1 of Tapirus indicus. NCBI lineage: Eukaryota > Metazoa > Chordata > Mammalia > Perissodactyla > Tapiridae > Tapirus > Tapirus indicus. The sequence goes on from CM062935.1 coordinate 36,675,321, forward strand.
CGTAAATGTAAATTCATGTAGGGTTTATAAAAATTGCATTGCACAAGTCCAAAATATGAACAGGAATCCATCTTGGCATTTTTCACATGAGAGCCAATGTGTTAGTTTATTGTAGGCTTATTATGAGTCAAGCATGATTTCTCTGCTTTAAAAGATGGGAATGCAGCCTTAGTTTAGGAGGACACCCATATTAATCACACCAAGTTATCTTCATTCACTGATAGCCAGTTCTCATGTGAAATTGGTGTTTGATTCTGGGTGTCTTTGTTGTTGTTTTTAAGTGAAACATTGCTTGGCTAGATTCTGTTCAATGGGAGAAGAGGCCTAGGACAGTAAGTAGACTGTAAGCTGCGTTCACAAGGGAAGACACTTGGAAAGTTGCTGTGTTTTGTTGTCTAGGGGGCAGATCTAGAAGCCATGGGTGGAAATTACCTCACTGTAAGAAAAATCATTGTAGTACCTGCATCTATCCAGTATCTGGATGGCTTGCCTTATGGAAGAGCATCTCTTCCCTCAAGTTCTTAGCAAAGAGGTTGCCTGATCATGTCTGGGACAGTGCAGCAGGGTTTTCTAGCACTTGGTGGGAGGTAAAGTAGATAGACTCTGAGATCCCTTCTCACTCAGCAGTTCTATGATATCAAGTAATTCGCAGTCCTCGAGGCGCATAGATAGTTCTGTACTTTGAGCAAGTTTTGTCAAGAGTGAAATGGAAAAAGTAGTGGGAAGAACTGCTTATATTGACTTATTTTAACATACAAGCTGCTTGATCTTTGTCCTCATCTTTCTCAGATGCTTATACGTTTTAAACAGGGAGGAGATTGAATCAGGATAGGAGTCAGGGTATCTTTTTCACTTTTGGACTTGAGACATACATCCGATTATAGGGTGTATTTGTGTTCAATCTTCTTAATAGGCTCCTAAGTGTCAAACTGAGTTTAGAAATGCTTCTTTGTCACCTGGCAAGTGGTATCGTAATAATGTAAGTATGGTTTAAGCCAGAACCATTCTTCGTGTCAGTGGACTTCACACTTAAATTACAAAGTTCTAGTAAAAAATATTCTTTACTATACACTACTAATGTATTTATAAATTATATGCATATACTTCTATTGTAATTATAAAGCCTTCACAAAAAAAGACATTAAAATAGGATGAGATGAAAAAAACATTCTAATGTTTTCTTGCCATATCCTGGTGGATCATCTTGCATTAGCACCGGGAACACATGCCCCTCATTTTTGAAACCTTTGGTCTCTGACATAGAACTTGGGACCTTAGTGTCCCATTTGTTTTTAAGCTGAAGAGTTTCTAGCAACTTACAGATGCATAGATTACCATAAATCAATAAAAGCAAATGAAATGTACAAGGGGCCATGCTGTGTATAAAGCATGTAAAAAGTGTAAGACACAGTATGCCCTTGAAAAAGTAGACTGGCAAAGGGTGTGTGGCAACGTTTGAGTATTTCACACACATAGTTTGGAACATGATGCTGGGACTTGAGAGAAGTCAGGGCTTGAAGAGAGAGATTTGCATTAATACGCATAAAGATGATCTTTGAAACCTTAGAAATAGATGATAGCTCTAAGGCAATATGTAGTCAAAAGAAACAGCTAAGTATAAAGCTTTGGAAAGCCCTCACTTTTAGATGGGTAGAGAAGGAGCTAGGAAGAGTGAGCAGTGAAAGGGGTAGGGAGAGTACCAGGATAAGATGGACTCGCAGAAGACCGTAATAAGGGTTTGAGCAGAGGCTGGGTAGTCAGGAGCATGAACCACCATTCATTGTTTGCTTTGTGCCAGGGTGTGGATTAAACACATTCTTAGCAGCAGTGGTCATCATCCCAAATGCTTCCCTGAAGTCAGGGGAGTATGGTTTTAGGAAAATGGGAGGGGTGGAAGCTGAGTGACAGGGAAGGAGCAGATGTCAACCACTGACTTAAGAAGCAAGGTAGTGTCACATGGCAAGTGTCCATACCTGCAATCAAGTCTTCCTGCAGAGAGGCCTAGAGCACTGATGGCCAGGAAACCTGTTTGTGGTTTGGCAGAAGTGCTCACAGTTTAAAATGTACTGTGAGGGTATTCATTTTTTAGACACAATAAGCTTAACTTATACTTAAAATGTTGGCATAAAATACTTAGAAATGATTAAATATGCCATATTTAAATACAATATCTTAACCTCTGCTCTTCAGGGTCTTAGTCTTCAGTGACATATGAAATTTACTAGCCTTTTTTGGTAGCATGAAAATAGAGCATGCCTTGAGTCACTCACTCACTGTTGGTTGAATAGGGAAATAGTGACCTTGTGATATCCTTTCTGGTCAACAGTTTTAATCCTGAGATCCATTTTATTCTTTCTTTCTTGCTTTGTTTTGTGAGGAAGGTTAGTCCTGAGCTAACATCCTTTGCCAATCCTCCTCTTTTTGCTGAGGAAGACTGGCCCTGGGCTAACATCTGTGCCCATCTTCCTCCACTTTATATGGGAGGCCGCCACGGCATGGCTGACAAGCAGTGCGTCGGTCCACACCCGAGATCTGAACCTGCGAACCCCTGGCCACCAGAAGCAGAGAGCATGAACTTAACCGCTGTGCTACCGGGCTGGCCCCTCCATTTTATTCTTTTAAGTAAAAAATGTAATAGTGGGTATTTTCTTGAAAACATTCCTAGAAGTGAAATTTCTGGGTTAAAGGTATGCACAAAAGCTTTCACACTGGCTATCATTTGACATAGCGTTCAAGGCCGTGTGTCCGTGTGTTGAGTGGGGAAATGATGGAGGAGCCGTTCAGAAGCTCTTGATAGGCCTGTGAGGAGGAATTTTTAAGTATGTTACAGTGCTTTTGTAAAGTGTAAAGCCCCTTGAGGGGTGGTGCAGTGGTTCTCTAGGATGGCATGCAGCGTACCAGTGTGTGGTTTCCAGCTATGAGTAGCAAGTTGTCAACTAAGGATCATTTTAAAGTACCAAAGTATGTAGACTGTTCTATAAATTAGAATGGATGGATTCAAGGCTCTCTCCGTGAGAATACCACTTAGTATTATTTCAGTATGCTTTCTCAAGAGGGAGGAGGAGAGCTCAAGTTACAGCCAGCAGGTCAAGAATCATATCTATGGCCTAGATATGCCCATCTGTGTGTCACACATGTGAATGTTAAATGGCATGTGTATCATCGCAGGAAGAAAATATTTTAAGAGTCACTGATGTGGAGGAAATAGCATAGGCTTCTCAGCCAGGTGAACCTACGTTCAAATCCATCACTGCTGTTTATAGAGTCTGAGTGACGTTGAGCAGTAAACTCACTTGACATCCCTGAATCGCACAGTCCTCATTTCTAAGATGAGGAGAGCCACCTGCTTTACTGAGTTGTGAGCATTCAGCCTTCTGCCTGCACATGGTAGAAATTAAGACACAAGAATTTGGCTCTTGTTAGCCATCTAAAAGGTAGCACACCCTGGAGAATGGTTGTGCACATACATTGCTGGATCAGTCTAGTCTGGATAGGTGTAAGTGTTCAAAATAGCTGATGTTTTTTATATTTTGAACTAATAACAGTAGGAAATGCCTTTCTTAACTCTTAAATGCTTTGAAACTTTTCTTCAAAGTTATCTTGTTCTTTATTAGTTTTGTTGGGCGTAGTTTTTAATTATAAAAGTAATGCATGCTTCATGGTAAACAATTCAAACAATACAGACAAATATAAAATAAGTAAAGGTCCCTTACTTTTCCATCCATGCCGTGAAACTGCTTTTCCTTTTGTTTTGGTTTTGGTTGGTTTGTTGACTGGTGGCCTGATTAGTCTGGGTTTTGGTTTTCAAATTCAAAATGCCACTATTTTTTAATGATCGTTTGAATTGTCTGTAGGGAAAAATTCCTCTGACCAGTGGTCAGTTGACTGACTGAGACTGCCCCTGAACTAAACTGGGCCTCTGTGATTTAAAATACCTTAAAAGCTCTGGGGCCGCCTGGTGGCGCAGCGGTTTAGTCCGCGCTTGGCAGCCCAGGGTTTGCGAGTTCGGATCCCGGCGCCCGCCGACGCACTGCCTGTCAGCCATGCCGTGGCGGCGTCCCATATAACGTGGAGGAAGATGGGCACGGATGTTAGCCCAGGGCCAGTCTTCCTCAGCAAAAAGGGGAAGATTGGCAACAGATGTTAGCTCAGGGCTGGTCTTCCCCACACACACAAAAAATAAAATACCTTAAAAGCTCTAACTACGAAGCTCACCAACTCAATATAAAACCAGATTTTTTTTGGCTTGTGTTACAAAAAGCTCTAACAAGACATCCTGCCACTTTAAGGAAATGGCACAGCCTGTGGTAAAAGCTCTCTGTGTAAAGGAGGCTTAATGTCACAACTCAACTTACCGGACTCTGTTTCCATAAGAATGTTCGATTGCATGATCATGAAAAGTGCGGTTTACTAGTATTTTCTTGTTTAGTTCTTGAAAGTCTAACCACAGGCATAAGAGAATAAATCTACTTGTGGTGGGTTTTTGTGAATCAGGTTCTTGGGAAAAGATAGATTAAAAGGAAAAATGAGTTTCAAATAAAATACTTTTAATGAACCAAGACAATGAAGTGACCTTTAAGTCCAAATATAGAGGTTTGCCTCTTTCATGTTCTGAGCTGATTCTTTGTTAAAATAATTTCATCTAAAGTAAAATAAACAGTCCAATATCAAACATTTCCACTTAAAGGGTTCAGATTAGTTGGTGGCCAATTAACGTGTCCAGAGTTGATTTTTGGCTGTACCAACCTGTGTGGCTCTACCAGTTACCATGTTGAAATACTTCCACCCAGTTGGAAGTAACCACTGGCCTGACTACCGAGTGATGCCCGCTGCCTCAGCCACCCTGTCCCTCTGCGATTTACTGTTGCTACCAGATGTTTTACTGACCTTTCATTAGTCTCCCAAAGATACGGCAATCTATTTTATTTTTATTATTTATTATTTTTTTTTATTTTTATTTTTTTTTTTTGTGGGGAAGACCAGCCCTGAGCTAACATCCGTTGCTAATCCTCCCCTTTTTGCTGAGGAAGACTGGCCCTGGGCTAACATCTGTGCCCGTCTTCCTCCACTTTATATGGGACGCCGCCACGGCATGGCTGACAGGCAGTGCGTCGGCGGGCGCCCGGGATCTGAACCCGCGAACCCCGGGCTGCCAAGCGCGAACTAAACCGCTGCGCCACCGGGCGGCCCCACGGCAATCTCTTTTAAGTTATGATCCTATTGGGGGCAGTGATTGTTGCTTGTCATTTGGAGTGAAGCAGTGTGGTGTGAGAATTTAGAGCATGGGCTCTGAACTCACGTGTGTTTGAGTTCCAGCCCTGCCCCTTACCTGTGTGACCTTAGGTAAGTTACTCAACCTAGCCAACCCTCAGTTTCATCATCAGTAAGGTAGGGATGTTAATAAGAGTTAATTACCTCTTAAATGTGATAAAAGCATTAAGAGCTTAAGGCAGAGTATTCAATAAATGTCAGCCAAACACAATAAGCAACCTAATTATCTAGCCCTGATAAGCTGCTTGAGTATCTGGTGTCTGAATTGGAGAGTGCCTGGTGACCTTGGGAAAGTCACTTGGTCCTTCTGAGTTTCAGTAAAATGAAGGTAATACCTACCCTCAGGGTTGTTTTGATGCTTAAATAAGATAATGTGAAAGCACCTATAGGACAATGTGTTCGATAATTATTGAGTTCCTTTATGGGATACAACAGTGGACTAAATAGACAATTTTGGTATTCATGGAGCTTACACAGAGTAGGACTAAATAAATAATGATTTTCAATCAGAGAAGGAAAGAAATGCCACATGTACAAGTTATAAAATTGAATGTGGTTCTCCCTCTCATAAAGAGCAGGTTTTATTCTCCACAAAATTCATGAAGCTTTCCAGTCACCGGCAGCTACGAAGATTATGTCACTAGGACCAAAACAGGTGGCAGTAGTTGTGACTGTCTACGGAGGGATTTATCCATGCCTGAGTATGACCCTGAGGTTGCCTTTCAGGAGTATGGGCCTGCACTGTGTCGAACTGGCTGTGTGTGCCAGTGGTTACCCGTTCTCACTCCATGGGAGCAAACGTGCATTGACATCTGGACTGTCTTGCTAGTGGTCTGGAGCTCTGGGGGTAAACCACAGGCCCCAGGGCACAGGGGGGATTTTTTAATCTCCCCTAGTTGAAGGTGGTGCCTGGACGAGGCATGGGGAGTGAGTGGGTGGCTTTATACGTAGTACCAAATAAGAGAGTTCAGTTTTCTGGGCTGGTTTATAGCATCAATATATCAAAGTTCTAAAGAAGCCCTTGGGAAGCTGATGTGAAAACGGGATTAGAAGTATAACAGATTAGGAGAAATGCCTGTGAACAATCAAAAGAGGAAGAGAGCGGGAATAGCTACTAAAGCCTTCAGACCACCAGGCACTTCTCACAACTGTGAAGGGAAAAGGCTAGAAGAAAGGAAGAATTGGGTAGAAAAAGCCTCAGGTAGCAGCGCAGTTCTGAGAATGCTTCTGCCAGGTCTATGGGGCGCCCCCAAGCAAAAGTTGCCCAGGAGAGAAATCCTGGATAGAGCAGGGATGGGCCAGCACTCTACCCTGCTGTGCTGTCAGTGGCTGGGGGCAGCCTGGGGAGAGGGCTGGAGAGCTTGGCTTCTGCATGAAGACAGTGATGGATCCAAAGGGGTAACAGATGGGGCTATCAGGCAACTCGGCTTTCCACAGCTGATTGCCGTGAAGGAGATTTGAGCAGCACATTTCATGGGTGCTGCAGACCCAGATCATCGTTCAGTATTGATCGCCTGTCTGTCAGGCACTGGGGGTGCAACCCTGAGCATGATAGAAGGGCCCCTGCCTTCATGCAATTTATAGTCTGCTGGGCAGACAGGTAGGAGGGTACCATGAAAGAGTATCACAGGTGTGCCCTCCTCTAGATAGGGTGATCGTCAGATTCCTCTCTGGAGGCCAGGTAACCTGGGCCTTGCAGGCCAAGGAAACAGCAAGTACAGAGGCCCTGAAGCAGGAAAGAGCATAGCCTATTCTAGGAATGGAAAGAGAGCCCATATGCTGGAGTGAAGGGAACACTAAGGATGAGGTGGTGTGGGATGAGGTTTAGAGGTAAGCAGGAACCAGATAAGGCAAGGCTTTGTCAGCTATGGTGAGGCTTTTGGACTTGATTTTATGCAGTGGGAAGAACTGAAGATACTCAGAGCAGGGGAGTGATGTGATCTGATGTACACTTTTGTCAAGAGCACTCTCTGCCGTGAGGAGGATCACGTGGAAGCTGGTGAGTGTGGTAGTGGGAGACAGATGAGGAGACTGTAACAGGAGTCCAACGCGAGAGCGGTGGAGACTGGGACCTGAGTGGTGGCAGTAAAGAAGTGGACTGATTTAGAAGATATTTTATTTTATTTATTTTTTGTGTGTGTGTGAGGAAGACCAGCCCTGAGCTAACATCCGTTGCCAATCCTCCTCTTTTTTTTTTTTTTTTTTTTTTTTTTTTGTGAGAAGGACCAGCCCTGAGCTAACATCTGTTGCCAATCCTCCCCTTTTTGCTGAGGAAGACTGGCCCTGGGCTAACATCCGTGCCCGTCTTCCTCTACTTTATATGGGACGCCGCCACGGCGTGGCTGACAAGCAGTGCGTCGGCAGGCACTCGGGATCCGAACCCGCGAACCCCAGGCTGCCAAGCGCGAACTAAACCACTGCGCCACCGGGCGGCCCCTAGAAGATATTTTAGAGGTAGAACCAACTGTACCTGCTGATGGCTTCTCTATGGATGAAAGAAAAGGAATCAAATATGACTCTCAGGTTTCTGGCTTGATCAGGTGCCATATACTGAGCTGGTAGAGAAGATGGGAGAAGGAACAGATTTGGAAAGAGTGCACCAGGATATTAAGAACTAAGTTTTGGATATGTTTGGAATGCCATTAGCCAAGTGGCAATGTCAAGTACGTTGTACTCGAAGTGTGTATGTCCAGGTGCATATATGATTCTGGGGGAGAGGTTGGGCTGGAGATACCAATTCTGGAGTTGTCGACATGTGGAAGGTATTTAAAGCTGTAGGATTGGATGAGATCACTTAGAAAAGAGAAGAGGGCCCAGGCCCGAGCCCTGAGGAACGGCAACATTGAGAAGTGTAAGTAGAGGAATAGGCAGGAAAGGAGAGAAGAACCAGGGGAGGGAGCAGGGGTCAGGCAGCGCAGAGAGGAGGGTGCTGCAGGGAGGGAGGACTCTGTAAATGCCTCAAAAGACAAGGTCCAGTAAGACGAAGCCAGAAGAGTCTCGACAACGTGAGGGCAAATTGGCAGTCTTAAGATCATTTTCAAGTGAGTGGTGAGGGTGGAAGCCAAATAAGTGGGTTGAAAAGGGAATAGGAGTTGGGAAAGTAGAAACAGCATGCGTCGACCTCCCCATTCAAGAGTTTTGTTCTGAAAGGGAACTGAGAGATGGGTTGGTTAATCACTGGAGGAGGATGTGGAGTCCAGAGAGTCTTAAATTTTTATTTATTGATTTATTTGAAGATGGCAGAGGTTGTAATAAGGACATTGGGACTAATAGTCTTTGTCCCACTTTGCTGGGATTAGATTCTCAAACAAAAAGGGAGAACAAAAGCCGCCCCCAGCTGCTGGGTGGCAAGGGCCCCGGTCAGCAGGGACTACCGCTGGATCAGGACAGTCGGGGTGACTGGGCCCTGAGGGACTCGGAGACAGGTTTCCTGTCAGCAAGTGGCAATCCTTGGAGGTTGGTCCTGGTCAGATGTCTCTTACCTAGCTCTGAGGTAATGAATCCAAGACTCCTCCAGGAATGCTGAGTGATAGCTAAACAAGGCCAGTCTCTGTGGAGTTCAATAAAGGAACTGTTAACAGGAGGAGGAAGAGGCCTTCTCCCACCGCAGCAAATGATGGCAGCGGCTACAGGAAGCACGAGGTCAGCACTTGGGCCTCGGGAACGTGAAGACCGACACTGAAGCAAGTAGCAAGGTCGTTTCTGAGATCCGGCAGCACCATGTGCCGCCCATCCAGGCTTCCTGGCTGTGAGGCCGAAAGCACCGCTGGGTATCAGCAGCACAAAAAGGCATGAGCCAAAAATCATTCCTTTGTCATTTCTTTTGTAGGGTTTCCTAAACTCTTGATTGCCTCTTGCAAGCAGATGACCTGGGGAACAACTGTCATGCCAGAATGATGGACTCCTAGCAAGGGCCAAAGCTCACCCCGTGACGACCAGGGAAAATGTGCTTCTCAGAGATTCAGTAATTTCACCAAGGAGACTTGCAGCTGAAATCTGAGAGGGTGGGCAAATGGCTCAGGTGAAACTGTAACCCTTGGTATTCAGAAGAAAACATGTGTGACATAGACATAGAGCAGTTGGAGAATCCCTTAGTTTACATGGAAAAAATGGGAAAAGGTAAGGAATAACATATTTGATTTCAAGTTAGGAGACTGAGAGTATTAAGCAAAGGGAACTTGAGATGTTAACACCTGGAAGAAATCAGTGTTCCCAGGTACCCCTGAAACACAGGGCTCAGGACTGGAATAGGGAAGCCTTGACACGAGAGGTGGCAGAGGAGCGGTATATGTCCAAACATCGTAGAAGTACGCAGCCTGCCTGAAGAACCGTGAAGGAGAGTTTGGGCGGAGATGAAAGGAGGGAGAATCAGAAGTGATCCCACCGTGTGGGCTGTGTAAAACTTAGGGACCACAGGCCATCACCAGAATCTACAATGCATTGGAATTGCTTGGCCTACGTGTTACAAATACAGGTTCCTGGTCACCCTCACCTTCCTTCTGTCCCCAACCAATTCAGAATACCGAAGGGTGGAGGAGCTCCAGGAATCTGCATTTCAAACACTATCCTCAGGAGATTCTACCCAAAAATAGAGTTTCAGAACCACTGAGCTGTCAAATCTGCCAGCACCTCTTGTTGCTCAGGGCCCCCATGAATATTTGGGCTTCGAGCCTGAAAATTCCTTTTTATCTACCAAAACTTTGCTGTAACCTAAGTTATGGGACAACAGACAAGATTTCCTATGGAATGAGAAAAAACAAAGGAAATATACTTTTCTAATAGACTTGCAGTGATTCTCAATTTTGCACATTAGAATCACCTGGACAGCTTTTAAAAATACAGATGCCCAGGGGCCGCCCGGTGGCGCAGCGGTTTGGTCCGCGCTTGGCGGCCCGGGGTTCGCGGGTTCGGATCCCCGGTGCCCGCCGACGCACCGCTTGTCAGCCACGCCGTGGCGGTGTCCCATATAAAGTAGAGAAAGATGGGCACGGATGTTAGCCCAGGGCCAGTCTTCCTCAGCAAAAAGAGGAGGATTGGCGACGGATGTTAGCTCAGGGTCGATCTTCCTCACAAAAAAAGAAAAAATACAGATGCCCAGGCCCCACTCCAGACCAGTTAAGTCTGGGATGGGGCCCAGGCATGTTTTTGGGGTTTTGTTTTCTTTTTTTTCCTGTTTTAAACTTTCTAAGCAATTTTGATGTGCGGCCAGGGTGAACCACTGCTGTTTAAACATTAGAAAAGTATAACACGTTTTCAAAGGCTGTATTCTATGTGACACCTATTTCTTTTCAAATCAACAAATAACTCCTTTCCATTTCTTCTCCATCAAACACAGTGCTCTCAAAATTAGAATGAAACAAACATGGTTAAAAGAGAACACTCTATATAGGTAGCTGTACAAAATATATTTATGTCTCTAGGCCCTAAAACTTGTTTCAGGGCACTGAAAAGATTTCCAGATATAACTGAACAGCCATTATGAGAAATAAAGAGTGGCCAAAAGACAGTAATCAAGGAAATGTCAACCCAGTTGTCCAAAAGGTGACTCATGGACAACACAAGCCAGTAAGTTTGAATCTGTTTCCTGGAAAAATTATAGGATGCTTAATTAAAAAGACAATTTGTGAGACTTTAAAAAGGAGTCAGTAAGGAAGGATAGACCATTCCTATTTGGGGAGATCAGGGGGTGCTGGTGATGAGGATTATCCCTACATCTGTCAAGATCACTCAAATATCCTCACATTCTATGAAGGAGAACTCTGGACCAAATCATTACTCAGTTTACATGAATTTACAGCTGCTTGAACAACCACATCCAAAGGGATCTCTAGTCTTCTTTCTAGTTTTAAGATTCTTTGAAAGCTGTAGTCGTGAACCTCTTTACTGTGGAAGTGAATTTCGATGTAAAGAATATTGTCCAAAGTGATGTCATACTCCAGCCCAGGAATATATATATAGATAGATAGATTTGGGGGAGGGGTGTTGGAATCACCCAACACAGATGCTTCCACATGACTCCTTTCCAAAACCTCCCCCTCTCCCCAAAACACTGTAAAATAATATATAACAGACTTGGCTTTGGCTTATTGGTCTCTTAGTCCAACCTCAGCTGTTGTTTTTCAGCTTTAACTTTGGTGACTCACTTGTGCTCAGTTCTTATCCAGATATTAGAGAACCATTTTAACAAGAGGCGAACTGATTTTTATTACCCTGCAGATGTCCAGAGCCGTCTGCTCTCACGCAGTGTGTCCACATTCTCTGTCTCTGCGCAGGTTCTCTAACCCCTAACTGAGCAGACAGGCTCCAAGTGCACTCTGCAGACAGCTGAAGACTGTTTTTGGAGATGTTTGCTCCCCAAAGAATCTGTGAAAAACTCCATTTTCATCCCTACTAAGTAGCCAATTTTCTAATCACATGAATTTTGGGGGAATATTTTTGAAGAAAACCAGATTTATTGAAGATCTGTTGGGTCCTTTAAAAATGTCTTTATCCCAGATGTAGACAAAGTTAAATTTATTCTCTGAATATAAGTGATCAGAGTAAGAAGGTAAGACAGAGTCAGGAAAGTGCCTTTGTTGGACGGTTGGTTAGAGATCTACAGTATCTACAGATCTAGCAGAGATCTACAGTATCAATGGCTTAAACAATATTGAGGTTTAATTGTCTCTTACCTAATAGTCTGAGGCTCTGCTGCCTAGGACTAGTACGGTGGCTCCAGGGTATCAGGGACCCACACTCCTCTTGTCTTACTGCTTCGTCATCCCTAGGGGATGGCCCTCGTCTGCAGGAAAGAGAGGCAGGGCATGGCATCTCCCCAGAAACTGCACCCAGTGCTTACACACACACATACATACACACCAGCCACAAGGAAGGCTGGGAAAAGTCTTTATTTTGGGCAACCAGTAAAAACTGCGATTCTATTAAGAGAGGAAGAGAACAGACATTGGGGAACAACAAGTAGTCTCTCCAGCATATTCCTGGAAAATATAACATTTCAGAAGGGGGAGTGGGCGGGCCAGGGAGGGAGGAATCATTATCTCATCCAAAGAATGACATCTGGCTTAAAGTATCTAAGTCACCATCAAAAAGGCTTGTGCTCTCCCTGGTTTTCCTTTAGAGGAAAACCTCCATCGGTGGAGCTGAAGGGAACACCGCTCTCACACACACACACCCTGGCCTCTCCTCCTGGGGACTCTGGGCCCTGGTGTGTGAGGAGGCCTTGAGGTCAAGCAGAGGTACTGACCCACCCCATCAGAGCTGGCCCATAGCCTCATTAGGACGTCACAAGAACCACAAACAAGATTCGGGGCTGGAAGAAATGGTCAGAAACGAGGGAGAAGATTCTCCCAGCAGCAAAGCTAATTAAAAGGAGAAACCTGTTTTCAATGTGCACACGTTATGCTTTCTTGTCATTACATGCCTCACTTGTCACCAAAGCATTTTCAATCACTTCCTGGGTGTTTTGCTTATACCTTTAGATTTAGCACATTCTTTCCTTGGCGCTCCTCCCTTATATTCCTCCAGCTGCTTAAAACAATCTTCTCCAGCATTTTAACAAACCCACCTACACTCCCCCTTACTTTTCTTTAAACAAAGAGAATGCTGCTTTCTGTTTAAAAAAACGAAAAACAAAAAAACCAGAGACATTTATGTCCTCTGGGTCTACATGCCAGGTCTCAAGTCACGCATCCTTTTCTACCTGTGTGGAACTTTATGAGTGTAGGTGGGAGGTCTGGGTCCAGAAACGCCGTTATCACAGTTGCAATCTGCAGAGCAGACTCTTTCCCCTTTGTGCTATTTCAGACCGAATGCCTTTTGCAGTTTTGATATTGACAGCATGTGTTATTAGACAACAACTACTAGTCCTTTCCAGGTTAACATTACCTAGGAGCAGACAGACTGCCAATGACAGAGGAACCCTGGATTTGAAGTGCTGTCTGGTTTACAGAGCACTTCACGTGCATTGTCTCATGTCAGCCTCATGCTCACCCTGGTAGTAAATAAATAACCGCCCCATTTTAGTGATGAGAAAACCGAGGCTAGGAAGGGTTAAGTGACGGAGAATGAACTAAAATGGGGTGCAATCTCTCTGTGTTGCTAATGTAAGATGTTAAAGAACTGTCTATGGTTAAAAGAGAATGAACACCTATTTTTAACAATGGTCCTTTCTTCTTGCCACAGGGCAGGATTGTCCTAAACTTTGATTTGATAGAATTATTTTCCACAATCCTTTAAGTCAGCCTTTGAAATTCTTTTCTGCCTCTGGGTCTTGTTTTGCTTTGAGGTAAGGATGGCAGGCATGGATCTTTCTTATATAATCTCTAGGTTTTATATATATATATATTTTTTTTTTGGTGAGGAAGACCAGTCCTGAGCTAACATCCGTCGCCAATCCTCCTCTTTTTGCTCGGGAAGACTGGCCCTGGGCTAACATCCGTGCCCATCTTCCTCTACTGTATATGGGACGCCGCCACGGCGTGGCTGACAGGCAGTGCGTCGGCGGGCGCCCAGGATCCGAACTCGCCAACCCCGGGCTGCCAAGCGCAGACTAAACCGCTGCGCCACCGGGCCGGCCCCCTAGGTTTTATATTTTAGTTCTCTACCTGAAAATTTGTAGTCTGCTTTGAATCTACCACAGTAAAAGAAAGCAATTTTCTCATTTCTGCTGTTTTAAGAATTGGATATTCGAGATTAAAGGAACTGTATATAAGTATTGCTTATCCGGAAGCCTTCTGAATATTTCGTTTCTAATGGAAATTCTGGGTGTTTTTAAGCATCATCCGTTACAAAACAATTTGAAAAGGAAGAAAAAAAATCCCACAAGGAAAACAAGGACTATTTTTTGTAGGAAGAAGCTAGCTTTCACAAAAAGTACTATTGCCAGTTTATAAGACTGCTAGGAAATGGATTTTATATTGAAAATAACTAAAAGCACAATCATTGTTTTAAAGATGCTTTAGGGATGGGAGTAAATGTTCAGTATTTGTAATGTGTCTTGGCATGTATCTGGATGAGCTCTTTTAAAGAAAAATCACAAGTTTTATAAAATCTAAGAAACTTTGAAACTGTGTCCTTTATAATGTAAAATTAATGCAGTTGAAATTCAGTGGTTGACTCATAGCTCCCACATTGCTCTTCAGTTCTCTTTAGCTCATACGGTTTTCTTTAAAAATTAGTGATATCAGCTAAATAGGACTATTTCCCACTCCTACCCACGGAGAAGTGCTTTTGTGAGCATGTCAGCTCTCCGTCGTCGTTACATGCCAGCATGAAGTGCAACAGAAGCAGGCTGGCTGTTCATGCTCAACTACCAGCGTTAGTACAGGGTCAGGAGCAAAATCCAAATAAGACGACCCTAAAATTTCCATCTGTTCATTTTATGCATGTAAGCTACCTTTTTAGTACCAAGGAATTTTATATCTAGACTGGATCTTTGAAGTCTTCCAATCTAGCCTTTTTATGTTGGACTTGGGGAAACTGAGGCACAGAGAGGTTCAGCAACTTGCCCAAGGTCACACAGCTCCCAGCTGAGCCTAGAACCCAGGTCTGTGTGACTCCGAAGCTTTTGGTCCTTTTAGATTGCTTCACAGGAGATGCTTTGCCCCAAATTATTTGGCCCATGCCCTTTCCATGCCTGCATTGCTGCCACTCAACTGTCCCTTCCCTTGGTGTCATGCTAATTAGGAGGCGATTTCACAAACGTTCTGTAAAAGCCGTTCAGATATGTGAAGCCAGCTCCCGTGTCTCTCCCTGAATCTTCTCAGCTCCACTCTTTACAGTCAGTTCAGGTTCCTCCAGACTAAGCAGTTCCATCGCTCTTCCTGTGACTTGCTTTCCAGTTGCCCTCTTCTGGACACATTCCACTGACATACTCCAGTTTTCAGTGCCCCTTTTATTAAAAGGAGACCCACCCCAAATGGGACTCCTCCTCATCCTTATATTCCCAATGTCCATGAACCGCACTGCTGTCCTTCCTATCTCCCAGCCCTAAAAATTCAGTCACCTTTCCCCTCCTCCCCTCCCAACCCACAGCACTCAAGCAATTTCTCTCACAGCTCAGCCTGTTTCTGCGCCACTACTCAGTGTTCCTGCCTTGGCTGCAGAAATTGTTCTGAGCTGGTTTCCTTGCCTCAAATCTGTCCGGCAGTGCTTTCCTAAACTCCAATAGCTGTACAAGTTCTAACTGCTGTTGGTTTGTCGCCGCCCAGACAAGAAGCCACCAGTCCTGGATTCTGGTTCTGCTCTGTGGCTTCCTCTGCCAGCTCTGTGGCTGTAGGTACGTGACTTATACCTCCGGCCTCAGTTTCCCCATTTGTACAACGAAGATGTGGAACAAGACAATCTCTAAAGAGATGCCTCCAATTCTAAGCTGCTGTGTGTCTCCCTACTCCAATCTGCCCAGCAGACTACTTCCAAAGAAATCTTCCTAAAATACTGATCTTTTTTTTTTTTTTTTTTTGCTGCAGAATCCTTCAGTTGCCCCCTCCTTTCACATAAATCCCAATCTCCCTAGTGTGGCGCTCAGGACCCATGGCGGATTGGTGCTAGACTGCCCTATCCTATCACTCAGTGCTCTCCATGAGCCCACGCTCAAGCTACTCAGCTGTTCCCTTTTCCTCGTACTTGTGCCAAGCTTCCCACCTCTTTGCTGTTGCGGGACCGAAAGCTTTCTGCCTTGTGCAGAAAGCTTGTGTAGGGGGAGTGCATGCCGTGTCTGTGTAAGCTCCTTGAAAGCAGGAGCTACACCGTCTTCATCCTTGTCTCCTGCACAACACCCAGCACTTAGTAGGCGCTCAGTAAATAGTTGTTGAATCAGTTTATTCAACCCAGAATTGCACTGAAATTTTTCAGCCATCACATTGTATTCTTGACTCATGCTGGGCTTCCAGTCAAATAAAATCCTTAAGCCTTTTTAAAATGTAATCTTTAATTAAGCTAGTTCCCTTCCATTTTTTCCTTTTTGCCCACTTTTGAACTGATATTCAGAACTTCATCTGTTAAGGTTTGATTTTCATCCATGGTTCTTGTCTGTACAGATCTTTTTGATTCTTGATTCTCTTATCTATCTTTTGGCTTCCCGTTGTGATCCACAGGTGTGATGTGTATACCGACTATTTCGTGGAAGTTGATACAAATGCTGAACAGGAGAGAGACCCGTAGCTCGCCAGCTTGGCACCTCACTCTGTAGCTTGACAGTGACCTCTTATCTAGCGGTCTCTGGATATGGTTATTTAACCGCATATGACTAGCTGCTCATTTTGTTATAATTCATTGTGTATATAGACAATGAAGAATAATCTATTCATTTTTTGAGAACTAATCATGTACAAGGCAGTGTGCTAGCAATGGTTACGATTTGGCCCCTGTCCTCTCTGGGCTGCATAGCGCAAATAAGACTCATACACAGACCAATGTAGTACAAGTAGAATGGAGGCCCAACACAGAGGCAAGTCAAAGGACTTTGGAGATTCAAAGGAAGGAGAGGCACATTCCTGGCTTGGTGAAATCTTACAGAATGAGTAGGATTGTCATAAATGGAGATGAGGGGATTAAGGTACAGGCTAAGCTGCTGTAACAGAGTCCAAAATACAGATGCTTTAGCACAGTGGCAGTTTATTTCTCTCTCAACAGTTAAAGTAGGCAGGTGGTCCAAACCTAGCTGCTCTGTCGTCAATACAAGGCTTCCACTTGCACATTCAAGGTGCCAGCTCCGGTCCTCACCGTCCCCAGCCGGAAAGAAGGGAAATAGAGTCATTTTAAGAACATAACCAGGAAGTTGCTCACATTGCTTCTATTCATATCGCATTGGCCTGAGCTTAGTCACATGGCCATACCCAGCCAAAAGGGAGTCTGGGAAATGTAATCTTTTACCGGTAGCACCATGCCCAGGTAAAACTAATAGGGAGAAGAGGGAGAAGAGGGACAAAACTGATATTGGGAAGACAACAGTCTGCCACAAGGAGAAAAAAGAAGAGTTTTATGTGAGGAGAAAAACTGTAAAAGGAGGGAGATGATTGATTAATTGCATCTCAGCTGAGTGAAAGTTATCAGGAATATAGATTTGGATTTAGTAGGAAAGAATTAGAACTCTTAAAGAAGAAATGGGCTGTCTTGAGAGGTAGAGTTCTCCACCTCTGCAAATGGTTAAGAAATCGTGGTAAGAAGAATTTATACTCGGGGAGGGTGGATAAAAGCTCAGCCTTTAAGACTCAATAGCTGTGCGATTGTGGGTGGGCTGGAGAGGACAGGTCCTGGGGACAGGCAGCCTGTAAACTGTGGGGAAACGACACCCCTAGCCCTGGTGCGAGGAAACAAGGGTGGAAGCAGTCAGAATGGAGTGGGTGTAAGAGAATACACAGCCTGGCTATCCATGTGCACACCCAGGTGTAATGTGCACGTCCTCCGAGTATTTATATCTCGCTGGGGGCAGGAAAAGGCAGATCTGGGGGGCACATGAGCTTGTCCGTCTTAGAGATTCAGAATGGTGGGTTCCAGGAAGCCCATTCTTTGCCATGGTCAGGAATGGGTATTGCTGCTTCTTCCCA
The DNA here is from genome assembly GCA_031878705.1 of Tapirus indicus. NCBI lineage: Eukaryota > Metazoa > Chordata > Mammalia > Perissodactyla > Tapiridae > Tapirus > Tapirus indicus. The sequence continues at coordinate 36,693,137 of CM062935.1, forward strand.
AGCCCAGGACACAGAACCCACTTCTTTCTGCATAAAACAATGAGCATCACAGTAGGCTCTGCTCCTGAGAAGGCATTTTGTTCATGAACAAGTGTTTTTTCTCACTGTCATGATTTTCGTTTCTGTTCAAATTCAGTAAAAGCATTATCGAATTTGAAAATAATGTGGTCAGTTTTCCCCTGCCCCCATTCAGTTCACCAAAGGTGTTTAATCTGTTTGTTCTGAAAATGCAGCTGTTCGCTGGATGTATATGTGCTCTGATAGGAAATGTTTTGTGTAACAATAAAAATCATTCCCTTGGTGGATACCAGTGTTGCTTTGTGTTCTGTCCAAGAGTGATATTTCACATCTGTTAAATAGTAGCATTTCCCCCACTAAGCAGATTCCACCGGTGGCCAGTTTGTATTCCAAACCAAGGAGTCAAAGCTCGTAGCTCCTAACAGATGTTAGGGTCATGTCTAAAGGGTCAGAGCCGTAGACGAAGGTTCTTCTCAAGCAGCTCCTGCAGATCCCTCTGAGAGAGAGGCATAAGTGGAAGGGCCCCCAGTGACTGTCCCCTCCCCATGTGTCTGAAGCGCTTCTGTCAGGAAGGCAGGAGCATCCATGGTGTTGGCCCAACCACGGGAGCTTCCTCATATGGAGCACCTGCTGTGTGCCAGGCTCTGGCCTGAGGACTTATGTGCATTATCTCATGTGCCCCTCGCTACAGTCCTATGAGACAGGTTCCCTCGTAGCTCCCATTTTGTAGATGGGGGAACTGAGCTCAGAGAGGCTAAGTGACCTGTGCAAGGTCACACAGGATTCAAATTTCACACGGGTGGACTCCAGAACCCAAGCTCTTACTTGCTATGTATACTCTGATGCTGCATAAAGACCATGTCTTTGCCTCTTGGGCATTGTAAGCCAAGACAATGACGCCGCAGGGGGAGGATTTCCAGGAGATCAGTGAGAACCAGCAGAGCCTGAATTTGGGGCCTGAAGGGAGGTGGAGGGGACAGAAGAGAGCTTACCTGAGGGAATACGCAAGTCAGGTGGGCCAGATTCACTCCCATGGGAGTTGGCTGGCATGGGGTGAAGAGCACAGCTCTGGAGGAAGGTCACCTGAGTTCACCCTAGCTGTGTGACCCTGGCCAAGGTAGTTATCCTTTCTATGCCTCAATTTCCCCATCTGTAAAATGAGCATAAGAATAATGTCTATCTCAAAGGATTGTCCTGAGGATTAAGTGAGTGAATATATGTGCAACAGAGGCTGTTAATTACCCCACAATACTGATTTTCCTCTTTTTTCGTAGTCGTGACTCCCAATTTTTAGCTGGTCACATGGCTTCCCAGAATAAAGACTCCACTTTCCAGCCTCCCTTGCAGCTATGTATGGCCGTGTAGCTATGTCTGGCCAGTGAGATATAAGCAGATGCTATGTGTCGCTACCTGGAAAGGTCAGCTGGCATGTACCCTTTTTTCTCTTTGTCCCTTCTTCTAGTCAGCTGCCTGGAATGTGGATGTGATGTGTGGTATCTAGCTGCCATTTTGGACATGAGGATGAGGCAACACCCTAAAGATAGTGGAGCTGTGAGCTGGAAGGAGCCCTAAAGACTTCAGGAGCAAAGCCCCCGTGCCATTCCATGGCCGCCTACATCTGTACTTCCACATGAGAGAGAGATCAACTGTCTTGTTTCAGCCATTGTTGTGTGGGCTTTATTACTCGTAGCTGAACCTAATCTTAACCTATACAAAATGAAAACACTTAAAGTGATGTCTGGCACATAGTAAGCAATTCAAGAAGTGTTGGATAAGTAGTAGTAGTAGTAGTATTTTGTGTTAAATAATAGATGACCTGAGGCCAAATTATAGAAGGACTTGAAAAATCAAAGAAAGGAGTTTGACCATGATGCAAGGAGAAGTTTATATTTGTTGCTTCTAAAAAAATGGTTTGAGAAGAATTAAGCTAAAATGACCCACAATCACTAGGACCATCCCCAAAAGATAAAAGGCAAGAGCTATGGAAAGCAGGGGAGATAATTGTACCAGAACCCTGGGCTAAGGCTGGTTGTTAAAACTGTGCGTAAAGTTTAGTTCTGAGTTGCCTGGCTGCTTTGGTTCTGAAGAAACAGAAGTCTTTGCAGGCTTTTGAGCAGAGGTTTCCGTTGTGCAAGGGCTTTGCAAGCCAGTTGAATCTAGCACTTCCGTTCAGGACAGATTGGATGGGGCAGAAATAAGAGTTCGTTAAGGAAGCCATTGCAGGAACCCAAGCAGGAAGTGATGAAGGGTGATGGCAGTGGAACAGGAATCAGGGAACAGACATGAAGATGATTCAAAGGAGCTTCGGAGGACTTGACAAGGAATAGCTATGGGGATAAAGAAAATGCAGTCAAAGAGGACTGCAGTTTCACATCTGAGAAATTATAGCAGTCAGGTGTCTGCTATTCAAATGCTGTGTAACAAACAATCCCCTAATCTCAGTGCATTACAAGAATAAACATTTATTTATTGCTTAGGGGTGTGCAGGTTGGCTATGACTCTCTTCAGTGGCTGGAACCAGATAGGCTTGGCTCCAAGCTGCCAGTTGTGTTCAGGTCTATTCCAAGTGTCTCCTCATTCTGAGACCAGCGTTCTATCCAGGCAAATTCCTCTTGGGGCAGATGGCAGAAGTGCAAGAGGCAAAGTCAGGCCGTGAAACCATATTTAAAGTGTCTGCTCACATCACTTCCACTAATGTTTCTATTAGCCAAAGCAAGTCATGGGGCTAAGTCCAAAGACAATGGGGCAAGGATGTATTGGCCACTCTAGCAGGAGACACCGCAAGGTCACAAGATGGGAGGATTAAAGACTAAGGAATAATAATCCAATCTGCCACAGCAACTAAATATGAATGATGCTCCAGACATGGAAATGAGTAGGATGGTGGGGCTCTCAAAGCAAGGCCCACCTGTCAGATGGCAGACATCTGATGAGAAGGGTTCTGATACTACTGTCAGGGGACCTGGGTCCCAGACCATGCTCTGGGCATACTCAGCCTTTCCCTTGTTGCTATTTTCTGCCATAGATATCAAAACTAGACCATCAAATGGATTTTTTTCTGCATCTAAGTTTATCATCTTTTTCCCTTCCCCTCACACATTGTAGATAGGATCCTGCTGTACAGTTGCTCTGACGTTAGTGGATCTGCTATAAAAACAGCTATCAAAATTGGACCTGCTACTAGATGAAAAGACCAGAAGGAAATAGTCGAAGATGGTACTACTGGTGGTGGGACTTCAGGCTATTTTAGATCTTTCTGTATTTTCCAAACTTTCTACAATGAGCTTATATAAATTTTATAATTTCGAGGAATTTTTTAATGATAAAAACAAATCTTGTCATTGGCTCAACTCTACTTCATCCATCCTTTGCCAGTAAATATCTAAAGAAAAATTCTCTCTCTGAAGCGCTAGTCAGCCCCATGGACCTGCCAAGCTGTGCCTGCCTTGAAGGAACAAACTGGTCAGTGAACACAAGGGCAGTTACTGTCCTGCTAATACTAATTTCTCAGACATGGTTTGGAGTTTTGTTTTCTTTTTTCTCTCAAATTTTTTTGGGGGGGGCAGGGAGGGGATTTTTAGTTTGAATACAAAAAAGCAAAGAGAGTTTTTCCTCTTTTTCTTCACCTGATTATTGTTGTTGTTTTGGTTTTTGACCTGTCTAGAATGAAGTCAGGAAGGAAGCAGGCACAAGAAATGCACCAGCTTATGTATTTTCAGTTTCCCAAATGGTCCTCAAAACCTCCCACACTTAGTGGTGCCCCCACAACGACGCAGCTGACAGCAGGCAAAACCACTGACCTGAGAAGAATGCTCTGCTGGGGTTATCTTCACCAGTCAAATCCCGCTCTCTTGGACCACAGGAGAGCAGGTTCTGAATGGAAGGAGCATGAGCTTTGAGTCCAACTAATCCTGATATGAGTCGCTAAAATAACCCCTCCTTTGACCCTGCCCCTCCCCACCACTCTCTAGTTTCTGGTATCTAATCTCTCATTTAAAACTCCCCAGAGCCACTGCCTCCTCTTCCTCGCTGCTTCCCACGTGCTTTGCATCCTCACACAGCTTGGCTTCTGTCTCCCGCCTCCCTGTAGGGATGCTACCCTGGGATCATCCACAATCTACTTGTCAAGTCCAAAGCTCAGCCCCTTGTTTACTTTGGCCCCTCGGCTGTACATGAAATCTTCAATTATTCATTCCTCAAACTCTTACTCCCTTGGTTTCTATGAAATTGTGCTCTCCTGGTTCTCCTGGGGTCTCTCTGAGCATTTAAATTCCTGTTTCTTACTCCTCTCAGGCTTTCTTGTTGTTCTCCTGGATTCTGCCCTCTGCCCGCTGGCATTCTCACCCCCACACTCTCAGTGGTCTGATTCATTCTTAGTTTCAACTATGATTCATATGCCGATAACTCCAGCCCAAACCTTTCCCCTCTGATTCATATTTTCTGGAGGTGCTGGTCATCATATGTCCAGAGCTGAATTCTCTCCATTAGGGCTTTTTGATGGCAAGCAACAGGGAGTGATCCTGACTAGCCTATGCCCAGAAGAAAGTAATTGGAAGGATTGCAAGGTGGTTCCTAGAATCAACGGAGTCACTGAACAGCCTGTGTCTGGTAGGCAAGACCCAGGACGCTGCACAGATTCAGGTTCCCAGGAGTGAACTTGACGCGCCCAGCTGGGATCACACCTCCGCTTCTTGGGATCTGTTAGCAGAATAAAGTGGGATGAGAGATGCAAAAGGTCCCAGAGAGACAAGACAATCCACCGTGCCTCCCGAATCTGCTTTCTCTTCTGCATTCTCCATCTCAGGTAGTGGCCCCGCCATCCATCCATCTACCACCTACACTGGGAGGGAGTTACCCTCTCTCTCCTCCGGTATTGCCAAGCCAATCAATCATTGAAGTCCGAGATTTTTACCTCCTAAAGTAGTTCTTCAAACAGTTCCCTCCTCTCCTTCACTTGAACCTCTGACGTCCTTTGGAGCCTTGTTGTCTCTTGGCTTGATGACTATTTAGCCTCCTAAAAAGTCTCTCTGCTCCCATTCTTGTCCACCTCAAATTCATCCTCCACAAAATAGCCAGAGTGACCTATCGAAAACCCAGTCTGACCATGTTACTCCCTTGTTTGAACTCTTTACCTAGAGGGTAAGCTATGGGACTTGCAGTCCACGTTTCTCGATACAAAATAAAATTCTGCTGAGGCCTGGCCCCTGCCTACAACTCCCAGTCAATACTTCCTTCTCTGAAGCCTGTTTTCCTTGGCTTTAGCACCCCCTGGGAGGCCCCTGCTCTCCTTACCATCCTACCCCCAATCTGGCTGTTACCAACTCCTCTGTAGAACTCAGGGGAGACCTCACTTCCCCCAGGCTACCCTCCCTTAAGTCTTTCCTAACATCTCACGTGGGTTTGGAGATCCCTCCTGAATGCCCCCATAATGCCTTGAACTTATCACTATCACCACACATAACCTGCTGCTTGATCGATATCTCTTTATGTACCTTTCTCTCCTATGTCTGTAAATTCTTGGAAAGCAGGGACAGGGCAAGGCATAGAGTAGGTGCTCTATAAATATTTTTTGAGTAGTCATTGGCCTTGGTAAATAACATAAACTCTCCAGGTTTCAGCTTCCTCATTGCGGAAAGGGGGTCACTCTCCTTACCCGGTGTTGTGATGTTAAATGAGATAATGCAAATGAAATGCCTTACGCAGCAGCACCTGGCATATAGTAGTTGCGCTATTAAAAGTCACTGCCCTCTCCACCATTCATCCTCCTGCCACAATTTTAATTAAAAGGGAAAAGATGTCTTAGAATCCTTTGTTTAGCTTTATATCTCCCCTACTGGAGCATAAGCTCTATGAGAAAATGGGCCCAGGCCTGTATTCATTGCTAAGTCTTTTGCATATGGCAGATGCATAACAAATATTTTTAGAATAAATGGATAACTGCTGTATATGTTGATTTGATCTTTCATTCGCACCTTCAATGAACTTCATGTTTTTGTCTCCTTTTTGCCATTATATAAATCACCAACTTCAACTTATTTAGTATGCATTGTTTCCGTTGCAAACCAGCCAAAGCTTGGGAGGAGTGGAGGCTGGGCTACTGGACAAGACACCCTGCCAAGCAGTCCAGGTGGTTGCTGGCCACGCGCTAGCCCGGGAGAGGGCGTCTGCAGATGCACTGCGGAGGGGCGCTGATCCTCCTTTCACCTGCTGACATGCATGGAGCACATGCTGGCTCATTTCATTCTGCTAGTCCTGGGAGGGAGGTACTGTTGTCCCACTGTATCAGGCAGGGTCCCAGAAGGGGACAGACTAGTGCACTCAAGCTAGGTAACTGAGGTGAGTTTAATAAAGGGACTTTTATAAAAGTGTGAGCAGCGTTTAGGGAACTCTGCAAGGAATCATGTAGTACCCCAGGGCCAGCAACAGGGGGGAGTCCACATCACCCCTGACGGGATAAGAGAAGCAGCCCACCTACAGCCACCCAGGAGGGAGGGAGCCATGAGAATAAACACCCTGGCCTCCCTTTTCTTCTGCCAGGGCTCCTCAGTGACCAGATGCCACCAGGTGTTCTGCAGGAGTGGGCCTCCCAGGCCCCGGGCGGGGTGAGCAGAGCCGAGAGTCACTCTGGAAGAGCAAACCTGACCGGTGCCTCTGGGTTAGACAGCGCCAGGTGAGGGGACCCAGGCGCCCGGCTCGTAACCTACCCACTCTGCTCCTCTGCCTCTGCAAGTGTCGTGCGACTCCATTTCTCTGGCTTTGCCTGCTCACTCATCACGCTTCTGTTCCTGCCATTGAAACCAGGGCAGACCGCAGCGCTCTGGGCTGACCCAGAAGTTTTGCACAAGGACTCGAAGAGATGGTCACATCAGCGTGGGACAAATGGGTAACTCCCATATAAGGAAGGCAGGCAGCCCTCTTTATAAACATGCATACACGCCCCATGCTGCTCTGTGAACTGGCAGGAACCCACCTGCTCACTGAACTCCAACAGCATGGAGACTGTTCCATGAACTCGCCCCAGCACAAGGCCCCAGGAGCAGTTAAGACCCTAGACTTGGGAATCAGACTGGCCAGGACTTGAATCCTGCCTGACTCTGTCACCAGCTGTGTGAATTTGGGCCTCATCTGTAAAATGAAATTGTCATACCAGTGGAGGTGTCATTACCATTAAACGCAGGATGCAATGTGCTGTGCATTCGTTAAACGTTAGCTAAAAGCCCTGTCATGGTAACATCTATAGATTTGCACTACCATCACTTTTTTACCTAATTACTTACTCATTTCAACTTTCAGAATCCTTTAAGAATGGATATTTCTACAACTAGGAAGAAGGATAATGATACCACGTAGGCATTTATAGTTTTTAATTACTTTCCCTTAGATTATCAAACATGATTGTTAAAAAAACCAATATGAAAGGCAACAGAAATATTACTCTGCCTCTTTTAAAGAGGGAGAAGTGCATCCAAGGAGGCTAAGTGACTTGTTCAAGGCCACACAGGCAGTAACTGGCTGAGTTGTGATGGCGTCCCACTAAGAGGTGGCCCCTTCCAGCTGGTTCCTGGGAAGGCAGACTGAGCTGCTTCTCCGGGGCCACCGTGCGTGCTCCCACACTACCCAGCAGTGGTCTTTTGGCTGCTGTATGCTGCTTCACTTAATGTGTGTTTCTCCAAATTATAATTATGTCCTTCATTGCAACAAAGAATATCTGAGCCACTTCCTCCAGCGACGTCTGTCAGCAGGGGAATGGCGAGTGCTCGCCACTGGGTGGGCATGCACCCCGCCCACTGCTGTTTAGTCTTCCATAGCACGGACAACCCCTCTGGCTTCTCCTGGCAGACAGCAGTGTGTTCACTCCGCTGGCTTCACCAGTGCTTTCTCTGTGGTCAGGGAGAGTGAGAGGAATGTGCCCCGAGGTTTCACTTACTGGAGGTGGCCGTTTTACCACGAGAGGCCCATCTTTGACAGCACAGCATGCATTAGCATCCTCTCCTTCAGAGAGAGCTATTTTTGTCTTTCGTCTTCAGAGTCTGTGTTCCAGATCAGGGGAGGCAAGGATCGGGAGGAGAACCAAAAACAGCCAATCTCTCCAGCTCAGAAAAGAGCAGATCATTGCCATTTCCTCAACAACAACTGCCTCAGCAGTCTTGAACAGAGGCGGAGGCGAGCTGCCCTTGGGTGTAGCACACCATCCTGCACCATGATCTCGTCCTGTGGGATTTCTCTCCATACACTTCGAGAAACAGGGCTCGTTGCCATGGTTACTAGCAAATCACATGATAGCTTCGCAACACAGAAGTGTAGGAGAACAGCCGGATCAGACTGTGATGGGGGACGCGTCCCTCCACAGCTCAGTCGCTTTTCCTTAGTGACCTGCCTCGTCCCAGCGGTCTTCCTCTTTTGTGACCTGCTCGGCTTTGAAGTTAAGGGCCAGCCAGCCATTCTTTGGGCACCAATACGTGGCTTTTGTAACAAAATCAGCCCAAGTTTTCCCCAAGGGCTTCTCCTTCTGGTTTCAGGAGCCCCTATCTCTAGCCCCTTCCTTCCCTGGCCCCTCTGCCACACACACACACACACACACACACACACACATACGCACACGCACGCACGCACGCACGCACGCACGCATACGGGTGCTGCAATTAAATAGCTGAGTTGAGTGGGAAGAGGTGGAGCATGCAGCCTACACACTTGAATAAGCTCTTTTTTAAAATCCGAGGACGGCATGAGTCAGGGAATTTTGAAGCCTGATACAATCAGGACACTGATGCCTCAAGGGGGAGGAGGGAGGCAGTACGAACTCGTCCAGCTCCTGACGATACCAGGCAGGGTCTGGTTTCCCAGGCACAGCCTTGACGGGGGTCTGCAGACCCTCCGCCCAGAACTGGGTCCACTCTGAAGCTCTGAGGTGGGACGGGGGCGTGGCCCCATGTGCACTTCCTTCCTGGGAAGAGAAAGTCGAGGCCCGGAGAAAGCTCTCCAACAGCAGAGCTCTCTGCCTCTGCCCTTCCCCGCCTCCTACCGCACAGAACCAGGCGCATTAGCGCAAGTCCAGCGCTCCAAGGCCCGGTTCGTGAGTGGGTTAGCAGCAGCAGCACGGGCTAAAGTGCGCATTTTCTTTCCTGATAATTATGGATCACCTGCTTCTTTGGGTTCGGATCATATCTCATCTTGTCAGTTTCATCAGATTTTTCTGGTCTTCTTTCCCCACTGCAAAAGCAAAGTCTGGATGATAGACACAGACCTAGAAGAGTCAGCAGGCAGCCAAAGGCAGTGTCTGGAAGGGACTCTGCCCTAGCTGTGCTAGGTGGTTCAGAGGACTCGCTCCAGGGCCCCTGCCTCAAAGAGCAAAGTGTGTTCAGGGAAAGGAGGCAAACAGCCTCACAAATATAACTAACCCTATGGAGCACCAGAGGGCAAGGGCCAAGGAGACCAGCCATCTCTAAAATGAAGGGGGCCAGGATAGACCCCAGGGGTGCATGAGACTATTCAGTGGGGTACAAAAAAATAAAACTTCCATTTATATTTGTAGTTTATCTCTTCTTTTTAATATCTATTTTGGTACATGTACTATAATGTATATAATCATATCAAGTAGGATCAGATTTGGCTGAGATTAAGAAAGAAGAGATTATCCAAAACAACAATGGCTGAAGTTTCTTTCTCTCTCCTGAAATGGAGTCTGGAAGTGAGCCACCCAGAGCTGGTAAGGTGTCTTTTTTGGTTGCTTCAACATCCTCAACATGTGGCTTCCACTTTATTATCCAAGGCTGTTGCTCATGGTCAAGTCATCCTGTCCACAATCTAGGCAGCAGGAAGCAGAAAGGAGGGAAGAACTGCATGCCCCTCCCATTGAGGTCATTTCCTGGAAATTGCACCCTATACTTCTGACAATTCATGGCCAGAATTTAGTCTTATGGCCACACCTAGCTGCAAAAGATCCTGGGAAATGTAGTCTATTCTGGGAGGCCATGTGCCCATTAGGGAATGCTATACTAAGGTAGTAGGGAAGGATGGACACTGGGGTGCCACTAGCAGTCTTTACCACAATGATATATCAGTAGAATAGCATGTGTGTATACTTATAAAGAAATAAATGTACCTGTTGGGGGCACAGCCAAGATTGGGGTTTTTTGGGTAGAGTTCAAAGACCACTGCTGTGGAGTGTAGTACCCTAGAAGTACATATAATTGATTGAAAGAAGGAGTAATGAAATTTTTTTTTACTACCTTACATCCATTTATCCTCCTGGTAAAATAGTATGGAGAATTTTATGTGGGGACTCATCCCTACCCCACTCTCAGCCATGCAGTTATGAGGGGGCCCTAATAAGTCTTAGCTAATCGGCTTCTCCCATTCTCTGGCCACTGGGATTGGTGTAGGTTACTGAGAGTCAGGCCCAGGACTTTCATTCGATGCTTGGAAGGCAGACTCTGGACATTAAGCTGAGAGAACATGAAGTGAGGAGCTGCCCAAACCCTCTTACAGTCATGGCAGGAGAGCTTGTCTGAGAATGCGGCCAACATCCAGAGGAGAGGGAAGCCACGCTGAGAGGAGACCTGGTCCTGGTGATATTGTTTAAACTGCTAAATCAAGCTGCATGTGAACACAGCGTGAGTTGTGATGAGGAGCCATCTTGGACCAGACGGATGAGGTCAACACCCTAGAACTGGCAGAGCAACTAGTTGGAAAGAGCCTGGGACTGGAGACCTCCTGGAGCAGAGCCACAGTACCTGGCTGGGTGACTGTGTGAAAGAGAAATTAATTTCCATCTTGTTTAAGACATTGTCTATTTAAGAGTCTTTGTTTTAGTAGCCAGCCTATAACCTAACTAGTACACATATATTATCTCATTTATTTTTAACCATCTCATTTAATTACCCAAGGTTGCACAGTGAGGGAGTGCAATGATTTGAACCCAAGACTGCCTGACGCAGGAGCCCACGCTGCTAGCCACCACTTCAGCACTCTGCTCATGCATCCCCTGGGCTGATCTCTTTCCTACATGCTGAGCAGGGTTACGGCTCTTTACAGTGTGCTCTCATCGCCTCTTTGCACATAAGTACTTTGGAACCAGAGGCTGTTCCCCCTTGCATTGCCTAGGTCTGGCCGGGGCTTGGAGCTCTGTAAATGTTGACCAAATAGACGATCAACAAAAGCTCTTAGTGAGCTTCAGAATATCTAGCAGGTTATTGGAGGATCAAATGAGATAATTTTGAGAAGATGTTTTGGAAACTACAAGCCAATACATACACTTTGGTCATAGTTAGCCCTCTCATTAGGAAATTCTCTATATTTTCCATCCGTGTATTCTGGTTCTTTCTTTTGGTGCCTTCCTCTGTGAGACAGTCCTCCCAGTCATGTCCCTCTTAGAGTTGGAGGACACCTTAGGGACCACTCGGACACATCTCCATGACATTTCCACTAAGAGGTCAGTTGGTCAGTGCCCCTTCTAACAACTGGGCACCGTGATCACAATGTGTCTCAACAGTGTAGGACAGGGAATGAGTTCCATGCTGTTCCCTAGACATACCCGTGAGTTCTCCCCTCCTAGCCTCTGTATATGTTCTTCTCTCCCCCACAGTCCAGAGTCCTCTTTCAAAGTCAGGTTCAAAGTCACCTGCTCTGCAGAAGTCTTCCAAGTCCAAGAGGGGCATGTAGGGGGTCCCTTCCTCTTCTTGCTGTGTCACTTTGTACTTAACTCTATTATAAGATGTACATATCACATTATATTTTCCTTTGTGCTTTTTGATAAACCCCCCTCCCAACTATCACCTCTACCCCTCAAGGGTGAGATTTTCAAGGGCAGAAACTGTGTCTTATTTGATTATCCAGCACCTATCTCAGTGCCTGGCTGTTGTTGATTATTGCATAAATGCTCGTTGAAAGGATGAGCGCATAAATGTGTGAGCAGAGGAGCTAAAACTTGGTCCCTGGCATTAGACAAACTTATGTCAAAATCCCATTGATCAACTATACTTATTTATTCATGCATGCACTCATTCATTCAAATCTTTATTGAGTATCTATTATATTCTAGACACCCTGCTAGACACTAGTGCAGGGCAAACTGGAGGAACAGGGTCCCTGCCCTCACAAGCTTATATCTGAATAGTAGAGACTGAAAATAAACAAGCAAAGCAGGAAATAAACAAGCCATGTACAGATTCTAATATGAAGGAAACTAACAAGGGAGAGTATGACAGAAGACCTGAGGTTGGCAGTGGGCTACTTCAGATGGGTGAACAGGGACATTTGAGCTGAGTCCTGAAGAATGAGAAGGAGATCACCCTTTAAAGAACAGGAGGAAAAACGGGAGAGCCACAAAAGAAAAAAGTCGCTTGTCTCTCAGGCTTAGTTTCCTCATCTGTAAATTGAAATATTAATAGCACCCGCTTCACGGTTTGTTGTGAAGCTTAAATGCACTGAAACACTTCGCACAGTGCCCAGGACAGAAAGCACTCGACACATCTTAGCTCCCACCAGTTACGGGGTAATGCCATAGAAAGGAAGTGACAGTGACGCCAGGCAGCCCTCTGTAATTGCCACTCCCTTTTCCAAGTTCTCCCAAGCCATCTGTTAAACAACTCATTTAAGAATGTTCCTGGGCATCAACCTCAATCTCTCTGGTCTACGATCTCTAGAACCTCTTTAAAATGAGTGTAAATACGTTATAAGGTTGATAGGGGAAGAAAATCACATGTGATAAAGTATGTGAAGGCCCCGGACAATGGTAGTTATTCCTATTGTTGTTTCTCCATAGTTTCTGGACGCCTCATGTTCTGGCTGCAAGCACACTGTCTAGTTTGCCAAGGACCTTCTTAAAACGAGGCCCCTGGAACTGAATGTCGAGCTTCAAGCAAGCTTTGGCAGAGCTGGGACCGTGTCTGAAGTGCACAGACCCAGCACGGCCTTACAACTAGGTAGTAAGTTAGTAGCAGAGGCAAGAGCAGAAACCAAGGCTGCTGCCCACCGGGCCAGCTGGCTGCGTCTACAGCATCCTGTGGTCCAACAGGTGAGCAAAGGTTTGCCGCCTTCCTCCAGAACCACAGCTGCCTTTGAAGGAATCGCAGGGCACTCACAAGGTCTTATCTTCTTCTCTACTGGGCAGATGGGAGGATCTTGCATTTGTAACAGAAGCAAGTAGGAAGATTCTAACTATCGCAGAGACAAAAGCTTTTCTGCAGTTCAGAGTCCTCTGAACCTGTGGTTTTTTTGATAAGTGGTGGTGGGGGGGTGTACGCACGCACACATATGTGCATGCAAGAGAGGAGAAACAGCAGTGGCTCCATACTCTAAGCCTCTGACTTTTGCAGATATGATTATTTTATATATTCATGTTCTCGGGTCTGGCCTTAAATGGCAACATAAGCAGAAAGATGCCAAGGAGAGTGGTGAAACAAGGGCTTAATTACAGGGACCTTTGTCCAACTCACACACCAATAATGTGCCCAGCCGAATGATTCAGCAGTAATCCTGCCAGGTCCCCAAGCCCGTATCTGGGGTGACATCATGCCTCTCCACACCCACGGCCACACATTCACCATCTCCTCTCAAGAGCACAGCTCTCTCTGTGGAATTTTCAGTTGCCATCTGCACTGTGACAAATATGTATTTTATTATTTAAATGGTATCACAGTGTACAATGTTGCTAATCTAGCCCTTCAAGTTTAAAAATTCAATAGAAAAATGAAGATAGAAAAAATCCTAGCCTCTGGTGAGTTATAGATCAGCAAATCATGGCTGCAGAATGCCTTCAGTGTCTCAGATTGGATATTTGATCTATGTATCCCATGAATATTTATACTTTGAGGCAAAGTGATTGATTTAATTTATCACTGGAAATTGAGATAACTGTCTAGACTTGCTACGTGATAAGCATTGTAGAGAATATGAAGAGAAAGGAACACTGGTCCTACCCCGATGCACCTTGTGTGGGGCTGGCAGATATTTTTGCTTGCCTACCCCAAATTCATCAATCTCCTTCTTCTTCCTGATGAGACAAGTGCTCAGGGAGGTGCTCTTATTTTCATCTAAACTAATTTTGATTTTCTTTGCCACTCTTGGCTAGATATATCATTCAGTTTATTTCAAAGAGAAATGGAAGGAGATCTGCCAGGGGTCCAAAGGTAGTTCTGAGAAAGATTTCTTTTCTGATAAAAAGAGACCTAAGGAATAAATAGCTCTTTTTTCTGCCTCTGGATATTGTTGTGACGCAAGGAACTCCTGCAGCTATCTTGCAAACATGAGGAGAGGTATCTGGAAGGATGACACAGATGGCAAAAATCTGGGTCCTTGATGCTGTTGATAAATTGCTGATAAAGCAATCCTTTGTTACTTAAGTTGGTTGGATCAAGGCTTTCTGTTACATAGAAGCTGAAAACATCGTTTCTACATGAGGTAGTGACTTTGACACTTTTTGACCATAAACCAAAGTGAGAAATATGTTGACATGTAATGTACTCTAAAATGTCCTATTCTATTCTATTTCATTTTTAAAAATTCAGGTCATGACCCACTAAAGTGATTTCAAAACTCACTAATGGGTCATGACCCACATTTTTGAGAACATTAAAGTCATAGGCGATATAAACTACTATGATATAATGGAGTGTGTAATGTAGTTAAGTGTCATAAAGACATACAAACAAACTGCTGTCATAGGAGAGAATGGTCATTTTGAGTTTGGGGATACAGGGAAGGTTTCATGGAGGGGCTGGACCTTGAGAAACAGCTACATTTTCAGCAAGAGAAGGGGGTGGGGAATTTGAGAATGACAGGAACAAAGGCAAGTTGGTGGCGGGAAGTGCAGCCGTGTTCCAGCACCAGTGGGTAAACCTGGGCAGAGGTTGTTGTGCGTGGTTTGCAGGGCAGTAAGAAAGGTCTGATTCCAGTTAGATGATGTGCAGCCTTGAGTGGCAGGCAAATGGGAGGCCACACGAAGGCAGCTGGGCAGGGCTGGGTCTGAGGAAGTCTAAAATCGTGGCAGTTGCAGGTTGGGTTGGGTCCGTGTCATATCAGAAGCTCAAACTGGTAGAGTTTAAAGCTCGAGGCAAATGAGAAGGGCCTCTACCCCGGGAGGTCAGCTTCTTCTCTGTCACTTCATGCTGCCAACAGTCACTGCAAACCCATTTTATGCAGGGGGGTGTCCTCTATCTGGGAGCTGCTTTTTACTGGTAAAAAGAAGAATGAGCTGGCCTTTCTAAGAAATCTACCTGGCAGCCCCCACTTTAAACCAACAGTGCTGATATTGTGATTCTCCTAAATGAAACCAACAGCCTGAGCAAGAGTGGCTGATGCTACATTTCAGAAAGGCCAACAATCGCCAACTTCTCCTTCTTCTTATGCCCACCTGCTTGCCTCCTGATGAGTTCACATTTTATCAGATCCAGGCCCTGAAGGTGGGCTGAGCCTTGCTACTTGGCATCTCTAATGAAAAACGAAATTCAGTGGAGGAGGATTTGAAATTCTAGTTAAATAGGGTGTTTGTGCTATCTGTGGATTTTAATTACCCATGTCATTCCTTCCCTACTCTCTCCCTGAAAATCAAGAGTTGACTCTCATGATGGAAATTAATCAGAACTAATCTGTGACTTCTTGTGTATAATACCCACAGACCTAAGGGACTGGCAGATCAGAGTGGAATCTTACTGGAAACCCAAATGCTGGAGAATAGAACCAGATTTTGAGAAATCTAAAGCAAAGTGAAGCTTATTCTTACCCTCTCCCCTCAGATTGGTGACAGATTTTTAATATTTAAGACTGAATGATCAGAATTCTGGGACACTGTTTCCGTCCTGACAGTTTACACTCTCTGTGGTTTGGGCAAAGGCCCCTATATTTCTGCCCCAATTGGCTCCATGTGGAAAATTACAATTAATACCCACCCTTTGGGAATTAATTGTTTGGTTTGGGGTGGGGAGCATTTTGATGATGAAAAGTACATTTGACCCCAAAGTATATGAAACCAAGTAATGAGTTAGCATAATTACATTGATTTTGCCTTGATATCTTCTTCAAGTGGTTTATTTGGACTTTTCTTTGTAGAACCTTTCAACACCTCATGTGTTGAAACTAAGGTGTTTTATGTGGTAGAAACTAAGAATGGAGTTAGTACGGTGAATAAAAGTAAGTGTGCAGGAAAGCGTCGACAGGTGGGTACTATTCCTCTCAACAAGTCCAAAGCCACACTCTCCACCTCACTCTCCACTCTCCACTCTCCCAGTGCGGCTTTTGCTCCTGGCTCTCCTGTTTGGGTGCATGATGCCTCCATCTTCCCAGTGCCGACAACCTTGGTGTCATCTCTGGTGTCCCTGCTCCTCACCACCACATGCAGCCGATCACCAGATCCTTTAACATGTCTTGCTCCTCTCTGTTTCCACTGCTTTTACGCTTAATTCAAGTTTTCAGTACATCTGTACTGGATGACTGGGCTAGCCTCTTTGAATGGCCTTCCTGCTCCACTCTTTTCCCTCGTCAGTCCACCCCTTACTTGGCTACTGGAGTAACTTCCTAAATCACAGCTGTAAATGGGTCCCTCACTCTCTGGCACTAAATTCCTCAGTGGCTCCCCATCAAAGTCTAAACTTATTAACTTGATATTTAAGACCCTCTAATACCAATCCCCAACCTCTCATTCCAGTGTTTTCTCTCACTAGGTCTGGTTCATGGACCAGAGTGTAGGGTAGAGAAGGAGCTCTTTGTATTTAATCTTGACGCATTTATCATATTGTATTTTAATTCCTTGGGGTCTGAGATATCCTCTAGGCTATAACTTTCAAAAGGAGAGGGGCTAGGTTTTTACTGTCAGTATCTACCATAGTGCCCAGCACATGATTTGTATCTAATAAATATTAGTTGGATGAATCAATGAGTGAATAAAGATGTAATAATTCAGGGTTTCTGGTTTCAAATGGAATTTGCTTATCAGTACCTAATATAACCTTTGACAACTTTCTAATTAAATGCCTGTTTGGCATGCACAAAACAGTAAAATCTCATAATTCCAGCAGAAGCTAAGACAATTGGAAATTCACTGCCTGGATTTGGAAGAAATTTATGGTAATTCTAAGTCCTACAGGGCCTGTTGGAGAATCAAAGTCAGGGATAGTGCACGCTCCATCATCTCAAATGGAGCAGGACTATAATGCCAAAGAAGGAAGCTAGACATTTTATTTCTCTCTAGATTTTTGTCTTCTGTCTTAGAGGCCCAGGGTCTGGATAGACTGGCCTAGGAACCCAATTGACTGGATTGGGTTCTGTGTTTTAATACAAAACTTCATTCTCCTCTTCCTGACCTCACCAACAGTTCTCTCTTTCTGCATTTACTTAGAAACTGCGAGTCCCACTTTAATAAATAAATTCCCAGAAAACAATAGTGCAGAAAGTTGTGTACATATGTGCATGATGGTGGAGAGTGGTTAGGCAAAGTCTGATGGTAGATGGACTGCACTGGGGGAAGTATAGTTCCAACAGATATGATGCTTTTGTTGATGACAGATCAGGAAGAGTTCTGGCAACAGTATATTCTAGAGACTATAGTTGTGTGTGCATGTGTGTGTATGTGCACATTTCATCTATTCATAATGTTGACTAACCAGATACTAGATGTGGGAGAAGATTCTGACTCAATCCTACAAAGCTACACTAAAGGAATAAATACTTTCTAGACATTGGAAATTGCACTAAGCTGTGCATATTGTACTAACTTCCAGTTGAATATCTGAGAAAAGAATTCCACCAAAATCCAAATGGACAGTGAGAGGAGTCAAGAGAAAGCCACACTGGACCTTTTGGCAACCAGTAGACCTGAACAGATCTCCCTTCATTTGCAGGATAAATTCTAGAATAAGAAATGAACTGAAGTCTAGAGGAAGAACATATTTCTGAAAACAATATACTTCAGGAACCAGAGGAGAATTTTAGAAAACTGTTTTGCATCTTTGCTAGGACACAAGAAGACAAGGTCTTTTTGAAGCAGGAGCAGAAAATGATGAGGAAAGAACAGAGCTAAATGAAATAAAGGCCAAATTAAATAAAGAACCATTGTGGGGAAAATAAAAACACAAGGACATATGGTCAGTGTGATGAGAGCGAAGTTAGTAGTGAGTCAGAGAGCACTTTAAAATTATTGATGTTACCAAGGAAGAAACAAGGGCAACTGGAACACAAGCAATGACCAAAGACGTTGTCTTTCACAGCTCCAGTTACCAGGTTGCCATAGCCACAAAGCTTTGCCTAAACACTATTTGTTCAGTAATATGTTGAGCGCCTACTATGTAACAGGCTCTGTGCTACAGGCCAAGATAAAATGGTGGTCAAACGGACACAGCGCCTGGCGTCCTCTGTGGTCCCATCCGCCCCCTTTCACCAATTCTCCCATGGCATCTTTAACATTCCACTGTTTGTAACTGTTGACATAACTGCCCCTCAACAGGAATGTGGGATCCTCGAGGACAGGATGGCAACTTGCTCATATCTGTATTCTCAGAATCTAGTACCAAAAATGTTTCTTGAATGAATAATTAAGTGAATGAATGAAATATTACCAGACTGACTAACAGCAAATCTTCTCCTTGGATTTCTTTGACAATAACAGCTCAGAATCAACTCCTCTGGAGCCGTCTGGTGTTGATTTTCTGACCACACCTCCTAAGGCCCCCTCAGAGTCCAAGGTCCACTGTTCTTGCAGATGTGTAATTACTGGTATTTCCCTTTCACATTTTATTTCCTTCATGGACGTTTATTGAAAAACAATTTCTAATAACTTACTTTAATAACATTTCCCCTGATTTTAAAAGTAATACAGACCCATTTGTATACAGAAAAGTATAAGGAAAAAAGAATCACACTTGTAAGAGGTACTTGCTGATGTCCATCCCACTCCATTTTGATCACAGCCACACACACCTATCTTGAGCATTTGGAATGGTGCTTGACATAGAGTAGACACTTAATAATATTTGTCAAACGCATGGTCATGAGCAGGTACCATGATCTCCCGTGGCCTCAGTTGCTCATCGGGCTGAGGGAAGGCACCGCCCTGTACTTCACACACCCCTGAGCCCCAGCTCCTGGGCATGCAGGCACGGCTGCCATGGCCCCTGGGAGCTAGTGCCTTCCCTCTGCTCCCAGTACCGCCAGTCCCGCCAGCCCTGCGACTACCATGCATCTTCTGCCATTGGGGGTCCCAGGCCCTGGGGTCTGTGGAGGCCACAAACCATCTCTGAACTTAAGAGTCCTGGTTTTCTGGAATTCTCCATGCAGTGAGGCTGAACCCTACACCCTTTAGGAATGGAGACAAAACTGCCCCCTCCGTCTTGTGCCTAAAGGGTGGAATGCTGATGCCCTTACCTACGGATGATTTGATTTTGGTGAAAACTTTTTACGCTTTTAATATTTTGGTGCCTGTTGTTTTAAATGCAGCAATATAGGCCTGCTGGGGCCTGCTCCCCCACTGCCCATTCACCTGTGGCTTCACCTGAGGTGGTTGCCCCTCTCCACTTTTAAGATGCAAAAGAAGAATAATTAGGAAGGAACCTAAGCTCTGGGCAGGACACGTACTCCTCGGTCTTCCTGTCTCTGCGTGAATACAGCTGGTCCAACCTAGCGGACCTCAGGGGTAGGATGGAGGGTGGCCCCGTCCCTGAGTAGGAGCTTCTATGGGGTTGGTTTTCTCTCCCACCCCCAGGGAGGAACTGGGGGAGCAGGTGGCTGAGGCAGAGAGTGCACCCCGTGACTCAGAGACAGGACAAAAGCTGTCAGAGGCCTGCAAATGTTCAGCAGAGCCCCCACCACAGGAAGGGACTTGTGGGATGGTGGGGGACTGTCTCTGGGCCTCCCATTCCCAGCCCCCAAACAGGGCAGTTCCCCTTTAACTGGCTCTTCATGTTGGGCCTCTGTATGATATTTCGTTAGCTCACAGGTTGCACAGCCAGAAGTTAGGAAGCCCCGGCCACCCAAGGAAGCCGCTGATCACCCGGAAAGGGCCTCATGAGGTGGCAGCACCTAGAGGGGGTCTTTCTCCCTCTCGACTCTGTCGTGCCCGGAACTCCACTTTGTCAGAATGGTCAGTTCTGAGACTCGGGATTGATTTGAGCAAATTCTCAGGCGAATGATGCATTAATCAGAACGCCAGTGTATCTGTCCCAACTGAGGGCGCTCTTTTTCAGAGACCAGAACCCTAGTGACCAGCACCGAGGGCAGCCAGGAGGTCACATTAGTCGTCAGAAGGTTGCCGGGCAGAACAGGAGTCACAGGCAAGGCAGGCGGCCCGGTCAGCGGTGATTTATCGGGCCGAGTGGAGCTAAGGGTCTGTGTCCTCGATAGCAGACTCCTCTCTCCTGCCCGGAAGGCTGCATTTGCCAAATCCAGGCCCTCTCCTCCTCTCCTGGATGGTGCCGACGAGAAGCTGCCTGGAACAGACAATGTTTTCGCTATGCGATGGCCAAGTCCCACTTCCTTCCCAAAGGAGCCCCAACTTTGTCCTGGCACCACCTCCCCCGCCTTGGCACAGGCATCAGGAGGTGAGTCCCGTCCGCAGCCCCAGAGGTGAACCTTGACTGCTCTAAACAGTGGCTCTGACCTCGTCGGACCCAACACCCTCTTCTCCAAACACGTATTTTTATAACTTCCCCTTTACTACACTGAAATGAAATTTATGGGTCATCTATCCGGACACATAATTTCAAAAAATTTAATATCCATATTACAAAGTGTTATAGACTGAATGTTTGTGTCCCCCTAAATTTCATATGTTGAAATCCTAACCCCCCAAAGTGGTGGTATTAGGGTGGGACCTTTGGGAGGTGATTAGGTCATGAGAGGGGAGCCCTCAGGAATGGGTTAGTGCTCTTATAAAAGAGACCCTCGAGGGTTCTCTCCCCATCTCTGCCGTGTGAGAATATATATAGCCATCCTTCTTGCCATACCCTGGTCATGCTGATGCCCCGATCTTGGATTTGCAGCCTTCAGAACTGTGAGAAATAAATTTGTCTAGTTGATTAGCCACCCACCCTATGGTATTTTGTTATAGCTGCCTGAACTAAGACACAAATAAAATTGAAAGGAAAATAATTTACACGGAAATAGCATGTATTTCCACATGCACATGCTCGGCAGGACTGAACTAGAAGAAATGACAGCTGCAGGTGCTGGTGTTCATACCAGAGTCACCGTGAATGTGGCAGCCACCAGCCAGGCCCACACAGGTTTGTCGCAGTCGAGACTCGCACTCCATGAGTGGTGTTGACATTGCTAATGTGATTTTCCAGAATGGTGAACAGCTCTTGGAAAAGTTCTAAACAAAGCAAAACACAGTGTTCCCTTAATATACTCAGTAGCTGCTTTCCTGGAAAATACAGTGTATTTTTTAAATGCTCTGGGTTTATAGAGAAAAGAGAGTTAGGTTTTAGCTCGGGTAAATTTCAACAGTTTCTTACCCGTGTGAATGTTCAATGAGATGTTCAATCACCATGCAGGTCACAGGAACGGGACTGTCCCATGCATTGCAGGTTGTCCACCATCTCCGGCCTTTGCATCTCCACCCACTCACTGATGGTCATAGATGTCCTTGAATCATGTGACAACCGAGAATGGCCCCCTCCGCATTGCTCCAACACCCCAGTTGAGAACCGTGGATCCCAGAGAATCCTGGTGCTCCCATCCCCCTTTCCTGTGATGAAACATGAGGGGAATTCTACTGGAGGCCTTTGGCACAAGGTGTTTCTGCCTGGTAACACCTGTGGTTGTTCTATGAGGACTTGATGGCTGGGGGGCTGCAACCATCTCGCTATCTTCAGGAGAGCCAGCCTGAGGAAGAGGCCAGTACACGGAGCAGGGCAGAGCAGAAAGGCAGAAAGAAGCGGGTACCCGAGGACGTCAGATGAGCCACTGAATCAGCCAACCCCAAACTGCCCCACCTCTTCCCTCTTGATATGTTATATAGTTGTGCAAGCCAGTGGGGTCGGGGTTTTCTGTTATTACAGCCAAAAGCTTCTTCCCGATAAAAGCATTCACATTCTGGCTGTTTGAAGACCCCCTTTCTGGGCTTCATTCAGGGAACTGGCCTCCTTTCCTGGTTCTACCTTGAGGTGAGGTGGTTAAGGAAGTTTCTGGGTTCACATTCCAGCTCTGCGTTTATAGGCTGTGTAAACTTGAGCAGGTCACTTTATCTTCTGATGTCTCATTTCTTCATCTGTAAAATGGGGACAACAATAGTTTTGTAACTCTGGGGATGTTGTAAGGATTAAATTAAATAAGTTCATATAAGTAGAGCATTTCAGACTGCCTAGCACATCCGTGATGCTGAATAAATGTTAGCTATGATTACAGTCTTTTAGTTTTTTGGTTAGATTTCTTCTGGCCTCAAATGACAGATATTCAATTCAACCTTAATGAAGCAAACAAAGGAAAGTTATTGGCACTGAAGGCACTGAGACGGGTTCCAGAATGAGGAAGAGCTGCTGGAACCAAGCCTTGGGGATGTGACATGGTGCTTCTAGACAAGCAGTTCACATTCTTGGCCGCCCATAGGAATCATCCAGAGGGCTTTTAAAAGTCCCGAGGCCCAGGCTGCACCTCAAACCAATCAAATAAAAATTTCTGGGGCCGGACCCAGACATCAGTAGTTTTTAAAGCTCCCCAGGTGACTCCAGTGTGCAGCCAAGGCTGAGAACCACTGCCATAGACCTCTCTTCATCAGTCTCTCGACTTTGCTTCTCTCTGCTTGGTCTCATTCTGCAGAAAACTATTCCTACCACGTCTTCAGATGTCTATCCTCCCATAACTGTCTCAACAGAAAACATAAAAATAGTACAAATCTTCTTTCTCCTGGCATCCACATTTCTGTGGATTTGTCCTGCTTGGGCTTCCTGCTCATCCTCATTCTGATCCCTGATGCTGACGACTGGGGTACAAACCCCCTCCCGTGACCAGGAATCTTGATGGACAACTCAGCAGAAACACCTGGAATGAGACAGAGCAATTTCCTCAAAGATCTAAGAGGACTGAACAGGAAAAACCTGTATACATCATCTAACTAAATGTAACGAATTGTACTTCATCTTGGTTGATATAATTTATCGTCAGCATGATTTGCTTCAGCCATTTTTCCATAACCGAAAATATTTGAGCTTGATGGTGCCTTGTCTTCAAGTCTTTTAACCGCTGCAACTGACGAGGTTATTGCTTCACTGGGACAATGCCTGGGTCTGTCTCTTGGCCGCCTGGACGGAACTGCAAGTTCTGGATTCTCTAGAGCTGTGCATTCACTGACTCCTTGTCACGCCCACAAATGACTGATCTCATGTTACCTCCTTGATTTCTCTCGATGTCCCTCCAGGATATTCTTCTAACAATGCTGTCACCCTTAGGAACGGGACTAAATATTTCAATTCAAACTGAAATCCAAGTTTCCATTTCCTTGAACTTTTGAGCTCTCTCATCTCCTTTACTTGCTTATCTTCAGGTTGGAGGAACTCTTGTAGGAATGCATTTTTTTTAACCAAAAGATGATTGAAATTACAGAATCCTCAGTTGTGCTGACTCGCTTGTTCCGAATAGCACTTATCCAATTCCCTTTTTTAAACTGGACATTATTGAGAACAATAAAACACATTCCCAACCTTCCAGAAAGCAGAGAATTTTTAAGCAGTTTGAGTGAAGTGTATTTGAGGAGACACCCCACAGTAAATACCTGTGCGTAATTAACATAATTAACCGCATAATCAAACAGCTCCTCCCGTGCACGTCTGCGCCCCCAAGGATCTCCTTCTCTGTGCTCTATTTCTGTGGCCCTGTCATTGCACATTTTCTGAATTCAGCTTACTTTAGATTTCACAAGGTTCTGGTTACACTCGGAGCAGTTAATTTTAATCTCTGTGTTTCCCAACTAGCTAAAGTCATTGCTGCAACAGGACAGATCAGTGATGGGGGAAATGGCTGGAGGGTGGCTGCTGGGGGAGGGATGGACAGAAGCATTTGCCATTGTGCATGCTGCCTCTAGGGCTTTTATTGTAAAGGAAATCTCGATCTTCTGGTTACTAAATAGGTACCTTACAGGCCTCTTCCTGTTTTGCTCACACTTTCATAGTTTCAGATGAAGAGAAAAGGGCCCCCAAAGGGGCCTTGCTCCACCACTAGATGGAGGAACATCTTCACCCGTGCAGGCCCGGAGACCCGGCCCAGGGCACAGGAAAAGGACCTGCTACCACCCCCCCCACGTCCCCCCACCCCCCAAGCTGGGCAGGAAGCCACCTCCCGCAGCAACGGTCACTGCTGGGGTCACACTCATCTTGTGCTTTACATTTTGAGATCCAATTCCTGCGTGAAGCCACAGCATCCTCTTTGGTGTTCTTTGAAAGTTCTGTGTTTTTCCAGCTGTTTTACAAACCTTTGTTGGCCAGGCAGCCTTGTGCATAGCTTTCCAAAATTATCGAGGCTATCGACATTCTTTCCGCCCACGGTGTCCGCACTGACCCTCCACCATTTGTTAATGCAAATCCTTCCCCCTTCTTACCAGTTTGTCTCACTTCCGCAAATCAAAAAAGCCACCTGCGTCACTCCCAGCCCAGAGCAGCACTGGAAGGGATCACAGGGCACGGCCAGAGTGAGTTTCTTGTTCTTGAATTTCATATAAATAGGACCACACAGTATGCCCTTTTTGCGTGTACCTTCTCTTGGTCAACGCATCGTCTGTGAGATTCATCCATGTTAAGCCCTTCCTATTCCATTGTATGACTAGACCACAATTTGTCCATTCCCTTATTGATGGATATCCGGGTTATTTCCAGTTTCTGACTATTGTGAATAAGGCTGCTGTGAATATTCCTGTACGAGGTGTTTTCTGAATATATGTACTCATTTCTCTTGTGTATATACCTTGTAGTAGAATTGCTGGTCCTTGTAAGTGTATGCTTAGCTTTATTAGAAACCGCCAGCTTTCCAAAGCAGCTGTTTTAATATGTAATTTAAAAGTGAAAATATAATCACAACTTGAAGTGTTCATCATTCCATTCACAATTGCTCATTGAGCCCCTACTGTCTGCCAAGCACTGTTCTAGGTGCTAGGATATAGCAATGAGTAGACAGACAAAGTCCCTGTCATTGAGACATGTTCTCAGAAGGGAGACAGGCAATAACACCTAAAGAAACAAAGAAGGTAATTTCAGGTGCTGATACATGCTATAAAAAATAGAGTAATGTGATGGAGCCCTGTGGGGGAGGGCGCTGCTTCTGCTACTGTGGTCCGAGAAGGTCTCTTTGAGAAGCTGAAACTGAGTCAACACTGAAGGATGGGGAGGGTGTGGCCATGCAGAGCTTGGGGAACAGCACTAGAAGCAGAAGGAACAGCAAGTACAACTGCCCTGGGACAGGAAAGTAAAGAAGGTCCATGAGGCTGGCACACAGCCATTCATTCATTCAACAGATAAACATATATTGAGCTGCTGCTATGTGTCAGCACTGTTCTACGTTCCAGGGATCCAGCAGTGAGCAAAATAGACAAGTAGCCTGCTGTCATGGAACAAGAAGGAAAGAGCATGTGGGAGGATTTGGAGGACACAGAGGTCAGGTTAAGTGGGTCCGTGTAGACCATGCAAGGGAGTTTGGATTTTTTCCTGGAGCAGTGGGAAGTCACAGAAGGGTTTTACGCAGAGATATGAAAATGGTCTTATTTTCAGGGATGGAGCAAGGGTGGAGTAAGGGAGACTCATTAAGAGGGCAGTATAGCAATCCAAGCCAGAGGCTCGGGGCTGGGACTACAGCTGTGGCCGTGGAAACAGTGAAAATGACCAGCATTCAGGATATATTTTGGAGGCCAAGGCGACAGGACTCAATGAAAGATTGGTTATGGGGTGAGCAAAAAGAGGAATACAATTTAGATTCTAGGTTCTTAGCCTGAGCAACTGGATAGATGGTAGACCATGCACTGGGATCAGGAAGACTGGGGAGGAAAAGCAGGAGTTCCATTTTGGTAAATTTGAGATGCAAATGAACATTTAAGTGGCAGTGTTCAAGAAGCAGGAGTTCAGAGGAGAGCCAGCCTAGAGATCTGACTTTGAGAATCGTTAGCATGTAGATAACTTGAAGGCTACAAGACTGAATGTGATCATCTAGGAGGGAGCATAAGCTAAGAAGGGGACTGAGGAAGAGTCTTGGAATATACTGAGAATTTCAGGTTCCATTTACTGATGAGGAGCCTGAGGGTCAGAGAAGCTAAGCCAATTGCCCAAGGTCCCATGGCAGGACAAAGTGGGTCTTATTTCAGGGTCTACATACTCACGCCCTTCACTTTAATGCCTTGGGTCTCTCAGCTCTGCCGCTTAGATGCCATGTGACCTCAAGTGAATTACTTAGCCTCTTGGTGCCTCCGTTTCCTTGTCTGTAAAGAGGGAATAACAATAATTATACATACCATTTAAGACAGTGTGAGTTGAAAATGAACTAATATGATTCAAGTGCTTAGAACAACGCTTGGCACACAGTGGTGTCAGCTAATTTGTTACGGAAGCCACAGGCTACCAACATGCGGGCCTCAGAGGTGGGAGGAGAGAAGTTCCAAATGTCAGAGCCACAGCCAGGGGGATGTCAGCCTGGATCTGGGGTGGATAGGTCAGCCTCGGGCAGGAACTCTTTTATACTCATTCTAACAGTTGGTCCCATGGTGTGGATGAACCTTGAACCTCTCCCTCCTGCAGGTGAGATATGGCACTTTGGGATGAGGTCAGTAACTGGGTGAGGACAGGGCTGCAGGCAGAGGTCACAGTGGCTTGTGCTAGGAGCAGGACCAAGTGAGGAATGGCCCCGGAAGTGTACGCCCTGCTTAATGCCCTGTATTATGCTCTTGCTGGCATCTGTTGTGTAACCCATGTGTGGTATAAGAAGAAATATATTTGGTCTTTGTCCCTGGTTCCTGGCACAGAGATCTTAAAACCCTTGGAAGTTCCTGAGTGACAGGAATATCTTTTTTCATTTCTAATGAGCCCCTTTTGAATACATCTGAGTTTATGCTAATGAGGCGACTTAGCATGGGGCCCTTAGATAGTCTCAGGATGGGGCTGGTCACCCCAAAGACCAAGTGATTAGAGTGTTGGAACTTTCAGCCCCACCCACGGACTTCTGGGAAGGAGCCGGGGGCGTCAGTGGCTGCAGATTAAGCTCTACAAAAACTCTCAAACAACAAGATTTGATGAGCTTCTGGGTTGGTGAACAAATCCATGTGCCAGGAGCATGTGCCCCCCAGGGCCATGGGGACAGAAGCTCCTGCACTCCAGACCCTTCTGGACCCCACCCTAGGTACCTCTCATCTGCCTGTTCATTTGTATCCTTTATAATATCCTTTATAACAAACTGGTAAATGTAAGCAAATGTTTCTCCGAGTTCTGTGAGCCGCTCTAGCAAATTACTCAAACCTGAGGAGGCCATTGTGGGAAACCCCCGATTTATAGACTGTTGGTCAGAAGCACAGGTGACAACCTGGACTTGCAATTGGCGTCTGAAGTGGGGCAGTCTTGTGGGACTGACCATTAACCTATGGGATGTGAGGCTATCTCCAGGTAGATAGTGTCAGAATTGAGTTGAATTGTGGGACACCCAGTCAGTGTCCCCGGAGAACTGGAGAACTGCTTGGTAGTGTCGGAAAACACACATCAGACCATGACTCAGGATTACTCCAGTTAGCACCTATGCTATAAAAGCTGAATCTGAAGGCAAGAGAAGAGAAAGATCTACTGAATGTTGAATGTATTTTATGTGCATGGGGCAAAGACCTGTGTGTTTGTGAGCACAGTGTCCCTTGTCCCCTATTTTGGTAATAGCATCCCTTTCCTTCTTTGGAGTTACTGCCCCATCCCCCATCCAATGTCATTTGCAGACCCCATCCCCCTGTCCTCAGTGGTTCCCCAAATGGTGGATGCATGATCCAGCTGCACCAACCAGAAATATTCCCTTTGATTTTGCAGATATTGGGAGAACAGCCTTTCTGTCCTCAGGGGTTGCTAAGCTGTGATGACATAAGAATGGAACTGTCTGCATCCACAGGTCCCTTTATCCATCAGCCACAGGAGACAACAGAGCCAACAGTGAGATACAGAGCACTCTAGTGGCTTCATCTGAGCCCACCTTCCCAGCCCTTCGCAGTGATGGGAGTCAATACATTCCTTCTGTTTGCTTAAAGTAGTTGGGGTCCCTCACAACCATAAAGGACTAATTGATTCATGTTAGGTCCAACTAGTGCTAATTTTTATAGCCTTAGCTGAGACTCTCTGGAAAGTAATTCAGTGTTGTCATTTTGTTCATGAATGATGAACCTAGCAGGTTAAAGTTCAAGCCCAAGGTCTCACGGCATTAAACCAACTGACCACCAGAGCCTTATGTGGTCTGTATTTACTTTATCATCAGCCCTGTAGACCTACCCATCTGCTCACGTGGACCCTGAAGTCCTTGGGGGATCCCCATAAGAAAGGAGCCCCCTCCTCATGTGGTCACAGCTTTTGAGGACAAAGGGACATCAAATGGCCAATACTTTGGGGACGTAGGACATCTCTAGACAAGGAGACTGAGGCAAAGGAGTCAAGAGAGTCTGGATTGAAATCACACTGGACGGAGTCAAAGTGACCCGTTGGACTTGGGTTTCTACAATTCTGGCCCCAGTAAAAGGATCCAGTTGAACCATGGGTTCCTGAAAGGTTTAGCAGATTTCTAGAATCTCACGGATTCCAATCTTTCTAAAGAGAGTAAATTACTGGGTCGTGTTTGCTTCATTCACACATATACATGTGTGTGTCTGTGTATGTGTGTGTGTGCATGTGTATATATGTACGTGTGTATAGGTATATATACATATATATACACACACACACACACATAGGTTCTAGCCTCACACATTTCTCCAAAAAGAAGATTTAGAAAGATGGTGAACAAAAATCAGAATTCCTTAAAATCTCCTTGGGAATCATCTCCTGGACTTGGCCTCCTTTCATCCTGTGACATTTTCATCTCAAAGCTCTAAATTCTTTTCACGGCCCCTGAGTAGGTGAAAGCCATTAGAGAACAGTCTTGTATTGTCTTGCCTTCCTTTGGAAAGCAAGGTGGGAAGGTGATTTCAGGAGTTGGAAGGGGGGGGGGGGGTCCATTTTCCCTGCACCTCAAATCTAGCAGGCCCGTTTTAAAAGCTCCAGAAAATGTAGCACTTGAAAATGTAGCCAGGAAAGAGTAGACACAGGAGGCCCAGAGCTAGAAGCAAATGTGGGTTTTCAGTGTTATTCTTGTCTTCGCTAGGCCAGTCACTCCTCTCTGTTCCTGCTGCCTGGAGCAGATATTTTTTTAAAGGTAACTCTCTCCTTGCTGAAATGGAGCTTTGCAATTCCTGTAGGAAGGAGGGAATTGGGGGAGAGGACCACGTTCCTGTCTAACCACCTCACTGCCAGAGCGGGCTCAGGTTGTACAAGCGTGTGCTGCGTGGGCATGAGTGTCCCTTTCTCCATCACTGTTTTGCTGGTGGCACGATCAGCCTCTTGGAAGATGCTAACGAGATTCTCTCAGAGGGCTACGAAATCATCTGCAGCAGATGGTAGAAGGTTAGGTTTTGATTTCTCTTGTTCCACTGTTGCTTTTCTCTAAAAATGTGCTAACCAATGTGCTGCTTTCTTGGGCTTTATTTCGACAAAGCCACAGATTAATTTTTTAAATCCTTTTCATGCAACCTTCCTTTAATCCTAAACTCAGTGAGCAATATCTTTTTAGAAACAAAAGAAAATCATTATCCAGCTTCTTCCCTCTGCTCCTCCCCTGCAGTCTGTATTTTTTTTTTTACACAAATCTTGTTAAATTTTCTCTGAACCTACAGAGATAGTAGATACCAATGCTATAAGTGCCCCTGATGATGTGTAATTTCATTTTCTTATTGGCTGGGGCAAGGTTAGCTTCTCGTATTTTGGTTAATTTGTACTCCCTCTAAAGACAGATGTAAAACCAAAAAATATTATAAGAGCCAACAAGGAGAAGAGTTACCATTTACTGAATACCTTCAACGCTCCAGGCACCATGCTAAGCAATGTCTGGACACTATTTTTTTTAATCCTCACATGAATCCTGTAAGTAGGTACTGTCATTATCCCCATTCTACAGAGGAGGAGACTGAGACCTGGAGAAAGAAATTTTGTCCAAGATCAGATGGCCAGGAAGTGGCAGAACTGGAATTCAAAGGCAGGGACTCCCACTCCAAAGCCAGTGCTTTGAGATGGTATATTTTTCTGTTTTCCTTGATGAATTTCAGTTGCATTAGTGCTGGTAATCGCTGGGATTCAGGGGCATATTTCCTGATTTCAAACCCTTATTTGGGAACCAGGTACTGAAAGGCTCATTTGTAGTGAGAGAGTCAGACACAAGTGATAGAGGTGTTGGCTTGGTCTCAAAGATGGAAGGTAGACCCACCATTTTGCAGATGAAGAAATTAGGGTCCAGAGAGTATGGTATTTCAGTTACCTATTGCTGTGTAACAAACCACTCTAAAATTGAATGGCTTAAACCACAAAACCATTTTACTGCTCCTGACTACATGGGCCAGGACGTTGGGCAGAGCTCAGCAGTCCTGTCTCAGGACTGTTTGACGTGGTGTCGGCCAGGCTGGATGGCTAGGGCCTCTCACACACCTGGGCCTCCAGGTTGGCTGCTGGCTCTCTGCCAAGTGCGATAGCCTGGACTTTACAGGGTGGGTCAGGGTGGCAAAAGAGCAAAAGGCCTGGGCCCAGAACTGGAACAGCAATCCTTCTGTCTCCTTCTACTGGTCAAAGCCAGTCCCAAGGCCAGCCTAGATTCAAGGGGAGGGGAACAGACTCCACCTTTTGGTGAGAGGAGCAGCATGTGCAAATGGAGACAGCCTGTGCATGGCCGTCTTTGCAGACAGCACCACACACAGTGACTTGTCAGTAGCAGTATCCAAGCGTTAGGCCAATATTACAGAAAATCCCACTGTGGCAGCTTTCCTGGAAGGGAAAAGACTCCATTGATAAACTACATTCTATTGTGACTCTTTCAGCCCTAACAGGTAAATGTGGAGGGTATTTTAGAGGGCATGGGGGCTGGTGTCATTCATCTAATCCTGTGGGTGATGAGGTTCTTGGGTGACCAGGTGAGTCCAGTGCCTGCATCACACACTGGGGGGAGGGGTGGTACCTCCCTTGATGTGGGCAGTCTGCACATTCTCTTTGCCAAGAGAGAACCCTGGGCAGAGGAAAGAAGATGGGGAGGGGAGTGTTTGCTCCACCAAGGTCACAAAGGGGATGTGCCCAAGAATGTTGCAGAAGCTACCAAGTTGAGTGGGGAAGACAAAACTAACTCCATCAGGCCAAAATGATCAGCCCAATGATCTAACAGAAAACGATCTCACAAAAAACAGATGGATGGCCTAGCCAAGAAGAATTTACTGAGAAAATAAAGGAATCTTAGGCCTTAACTGGCAGGGCATTTACAATCATTTTTATAAAGCTCATCCACCCACCTGAGCAAGGAGCAAACACAAAATCAAGGTCAAATGTAGGATGTACCTGGGAAGGAAAAATGAAGTGAATTATGACCAGATGAAAAATAATTCAAACTCAGCAACTGTTAGAGCCAGAGGGAGCCTAAGAGATCAAATTTAGTCCAAACCCCATTATACGCGTGAAAAAACTGAGGCCCGTGATAAAACAGAGAAGTGAGGCGCCTGACCCGGGTCCCACAGCTCAGTTACTCTTGCATTCATAATGAGCACTTACAAGCACTGATTAGGTGTCAGGCATTTGGCTGGGTGACGGGAACTCACACCCTGTGGAGTAAGACACAGCCCTGCCTTCACAAAGCTGACTGTGCAGGGGAGGAGAAGAACGTGAAACCAATGATTGCAGAACAAAGTGGGGAACACCAAGCTAGCAGTGTTCAGAGGGGACTGTGGGAGCCCACAGCAGGGTGGCCCTAGGACCAGAGTTCCATGTCTTAGCTCCTGGTCCCTTGCTATTAGAGCCCAGGGGCTCTGCATAGAAGAAATCTTGTGTAAAGAAACCCTGCCTGGGGCCAGCCCCGTGGTGTAGCGGTTAAGTTTGCGTGCTCTGCTTCAGCAGCCCGGGGGTTCGCCGGTTCAGATCCTGGGTGCGGGCCTACTCATTGCTCATCAAGCCGTGCTGAGGTGGTGGCCCACATGGAGCAACTAGAAGGCTGTACAACTATGACATACAACTATCTCCTGGGGCTTTGGGGAGAAGAAAGAAAAAGAGGAAGATTGGCAACAGATGTTAGCTCAGGCCCAATCTTCCTCAAAAAAAAAACCAAAACAAAACTGATCTGTTTGACAAACATGTGATGTGCGAACAGAATTTCAGGATACACCAATTAAAAAATAAATCCTGCCTACCGAGCAGCCCACTGGAGCTACATCGGAAACCTATGGTTTAAAGCAAGTGCAGTCTTATAACCTCATGTACATCAAGAAGGGAAAATCCTAAGTGGGCCCTGCACTCGGGCAGATCCTAACAGAGCACACGTCGCATGACGTGCGCAATCTCATTGCACGTGGTCCCCATCAGTGGTCCCAAGGGAGGCAGTGAGGCAGAGCCTGACTTTCGAACCCTTCACAGGGCCACCAAATGAGACATATTCTATCTGGAGTCTCAGGAGAGCCAGACCCAGGCTGGAGTCCACCACCAGCACGCATGGTGGGCCCTTTACCAAGTCATAGCATTGGTTTAAAAAGGGTGTTCCGATCTAACAGGAGCCCAGGAGGCACTTTTCGACCTGTGTGATGGAGAGGGGAGAGCACCGGCCTGGGAGCTGCTTTACTTGCTGAGCCTCAGGTTGCTCACCTGTCCAATGGGAACAATAATAAGAGCAAACCCCCACGGAGGGCTTGCTGTCTGTCAGCCAGAGCTGAGGGCTTCACAGGACTGCCTTGTTTACTTCTCACAACAATCAACTCCATTTTACAAATGAAGAAACTGAGGTTGAGAGCTTACGTCACCTCACCTGAGCTCACACATTTAGCAAGGGGGAGGGACAAGATTCAGCCCCAGGCAGCCTCTGGGGAAAGGCTGCATGCTTAACTCTGCTACACCATTTCTGGGGGAAATAAGACAGAAAAGTGAAACTCCCCAAGTGTAGTCAGTCCTCTCTCCTGATTCCATCCCCTTCCTGTATCTCTGTCTCCGGGGATCCTGACTCTCCATGAGCCCTGCTCTCCAGCCTTCTGGGACAGTCATCATCAGCTCTCGTCACTCTTTCTGCTACCCTTAGCGTCTGTCTCCAGCGGACAGTCCCTTCTCCCAGGAACTCGGCCTCCCAGGGCCCACTACCCTTCTCAGGTTTCATGCTGACTCTCCTTGCCCCCACCCCCCCATCCCTTCAACCCAGCCCCTTCTTTCTGGCCCCCCTGGGGGACAGTGGAGTGTTTTGGCTTCCAGCCCAGTCCTCCTATGAAGGAGAAGAGCAGGGAAGAGGGAATCTGGAAGGCTTCTTCCTCTGCTTCTGTCATCCTCTGGCCTACACAGCCATCAGGGCCAGTGGAGAGCTTGGCCATCCTCATACAGCTGATCTTCACTGAGCTGGTGCCTTCCATACATCATCTCATGTCATCCGCACCAGAAACTT
This sequence comes from Tapirus indicus, assembly GCA_031878705.1. NCBI lineage: Eukaryota > Metazoa > Chordata > Mammalia > Perissodactyla > Tapiridae > Tapirus > Tapirus indicus. Next base: position 36,726,770 of record CM062935.1, read on the forward strand.
GCAAGGTAAGTATCAGGCCCCCATTTTACACACAAAGAACCGGGGTCCAATTTCACCAGGCTAGGAAGGGGCAGAGGTGGGATTCATACCCTGTCCATCTGCTCCAAAGCCCACGTCTTCTGTGACAACACAAGAGGAAACGTATAGGGACAAGGAGCGTTTAGGGTCTTGCAGCTCCAGATGTGGCTCTCAGACCAGCAGCCTCAGTATCACCCGGGAGTTCTTAGAAATGCAGGCTCTCAGGTCCCTCCCCAGACCTGCTGAAAGGGAACCTGCATTTTAACAAGATCCCAGGTGATTTCAGCGCCTACTAAAGTTTGAGAAGCCCGGGTCTGGGTCCGTGGTCCGCAGAGCTGGCTGAACAGTGGAGTCACCTGGGGAGCTTTACAAAATGCGGATGCCTGGGTTCCTCACACTGGCTCTGAGTCCATGGGTCTGGTGCAGCCTGAGCATCAGGGTTTTTCAAAGCTCCCCAGGTGATTCTAACGGGCAGCAACCTTTGAGAACCACTGGCAGGAGAAAGGGAAAGCTGAAAGCTGTGGAGGGCGGAAGCCACTAGCGACTTGCCATCAAAGCAGAGCCGCCCTGGTGGGCGTGACCGGCATCAGGGAGGCCGGGGAGACCCAGTGACAGTCTGGGTCTCCTTCCTGCTTGCTGGTGCGCGCGGTTGCAGAGACACTACGTGCGGCGGACCCGGGAAGGGGGCTCCTGTTCAGGAACCACGTCTGTCCGGACGCCAGGGAGGCCGTGTCGTTGGGTGAGGTCCCCGGCCGGAGCCCAGCGCCGGGCCCTCGGGACGCCGCGTGCAGCGCGCGCAGGCGCAGAGGCGCGGGGCTGGGCGGCGGCTCCGGCTCCGGCTCCGGCTGCAGCTCGGCTCGGGCTGGGAGGGGTGATTGAGAGGAGGGGACGGCGGGAGAGCCAACGGCCTCCGCCGAGCGCCCAGCCTGCCCGGCAACAGCCTCCCGCCGTCCTGCCTCCGGGAGGGGCGGGGCCGAGCAGCCCGGCAGGTGCAGCGTGGCCCCGGGAGGGCGCGTTCGAGCGGCTCTTTGTTTCCTGTCCAGCCCACCCCGGGCCCGGGCGCCGGCCTGCCAGAGCTGAGTCATGACTCCACTGCTGGGTGTGGGGCCCCCACCCGGAGGAATGCTTCCCTTTCCTGAAGCTGGCTTGTCTAATGAGGTACAAGGGACAAGAGCCAGGAAGAGGTGGCTTCTATGCTACAAAGCCCTTTACTCACCCTGTGCGAGTCCATAACCAAGGTACCCCCCAGCTCTCACACAGCCTGGAGCAGAAGGCCCTGTCCCTGGGGATGCCACCTCCAAGAGGATCATGATTTTGAGGCTTGAGGAAAAGCTGTCCGGCAGACCCTTAGTGGCATGGTCCAGGAGGGTTCCTCTGCAGCTGCTCCGTGTCCCCACACCCGCCTGAGGTGTGGGGTACAGGCTGAGTGCGCTGGCCTAGGGTCATCTGGAGGCCTTGTCAGAAACGCACATTCCCCAGCCTTGTTCCCAGAGGATGAAGTTCAGTAGAACTGGGGTAAAACCGTGGGATCTGCGCGTTAACGAGTGGCCCGTCTGTTAAGCAGGTTGTCGGTAGTCTTCACTTGGAGAGTCACTGATTTTGTAGAAGTTCCCCTGAACATAGACATGGTAACCACGAATGGGTGCTGCCGAATGATAAGTTGAGTTTGCCCATGGAAACACAACTAGCGTTGGCAGAGGTGGACGTCAAGCTGGTGTCACCAGGCCCCCAAGCCTGTGTTTCATTTATAAGCACAGGCCCAGCCTACACGGCAGGGATTCCCAGGGAGCTTCTAGACCCTTCCTGTCTACTTTTATGGTATTGAATACCACCTGAAGTAAGCAGCCTCAGTGGGCACTTCTACACCTCTTGATTTTATCAGGATGTCCTTCCAGTTTGGTACGTGGATTTGGGTATGTTGTAGCTTAAGTTTAATCAGCCACTAATGGGCATGAACCCCCAGAAAAGTCTACTATATCTAGATAGATGTCAACGCAAATGGATTTTTATATAATCTTTAAAGGCTGCTAGTCTGTCAAAAGAGGATAGAGAAAAAAAACCACTGAAAATTAGGTTTAGGAACAAACATCTTCTTGTTTGGCAAATGTTATCCTAGTAACGGCCCCTAATGAAAAAAAAATGAATAAATTATATTTTCAACAATTGGTTTGAAGTATGGACACGTGACTCTGAGGGCATACAGGCTTGGCTCAAATCTCAGCTTTCCCACTTACTAGCTGGTAACCTCTGGCAAGTTTCTAACCTCTTTGCACCTCAGTTTCCTTATCTGAAAAATGTAGTCGTATTTATTTTACACTTACTACTGCCAGATGGTGTAAGAAGAGATTTGCAAGTGCTATCTTATGTAATTCCCACTTTACAAATGAGGAAACTGAGGCTCAGAGAGTCTGGGTACCAAGGTCACCCCGTCTCAACGCAGACCTGTTGCCTCCCAGCTCCTGCTCTGGACCACACCTCTTCATTGCCTCCTGGCTTCTGATTGGCTGTCAGACATTAGCCATGTATATTCTCATGAGTGTACCATAATGGCTAACAGTTTTTCGAGCAGTTACTATGTGCTATAAACTAGTGTAAACACTTTACTTGAATTAATTAATTTAATTCTTACCATCACCCCATGAAATGGGAATTATTATCATCTCCATTTCTCAGAGGGGGAAACTGAAATAGAGATATTGAGAAACCTAACCCAGGATCACACTGCTAGGAAGGGGCAAAGCCAGAACTTAAACATGGCAGTCTGGTTCCCAGGCCTGGGTACCAAATGACTACACTGTGCTGCCAGTCATGTTTATTACATTAGAGGGGAGGGGGGATCCCCACTCTCCTGACCCACCAATGCAATGATGCTGGGATTTTTCCTTCCTATCACCACCCTCCCTCTGGGTGCAAAGTCTCCCTTCTATTGGAGACTCTTCTGGGCCTTTGAAAATTGGTGTTTATATGGGACAGCTTAGAGGGGCTTTGGAAAAGATAAGTGCAAGCAAGCATCTGATCTACTGATGACTGGCAGCCTTCAACAGAGGCCCATCCAGATCCAAGGATGGCTACTCATGTGGTTCCCTGCCCAGGGGAATGGCCTGCAGGCTCAGCCTCCACATGTTACTGGTCTCCTGCATGGCACTCTGGCCCCGCAATGTGTGGCCACTCTTCTCACACTGAGTTTTGAGGTGCCTGCTAGAAATGTGGACATTAAGTGTGATTCTGGTGAAACCTTAGACATAAATGAGGAGCATGTTATGGAAAACTGGGGGAAAGGTGATCCTTCTTATGGGGTGGCAAAGAACTTGGCTGAACTGTGTTCTAGTGTTTTGTGGAAGGTAGAATTTGTGAGCCATGAAATTGGACATTTAGCTGAGAAGATTTCTAAGCAAAGTGTTGAAGGAGCAGCTTGGTTTCTTCTGAATCCTGAGAGTCAAATGCAAAAGGAGAGAGATGAATTGAAGAAAGAGTTGTTAAGCAAAAAGGAACCAGAACTCGGAGATATGGAAAATTCTCAGTCTGCCTTATTGCAAACAATGAGAAAACTTGCTCTGAATAGAACCCTAAGGGTGTGGCGGAGCAACCATTTCATAAAGAGATCAGTGATGTGACCACAGATCTAATCAGTCCTTTCACTGGAAGCCAGGAATGGAGATGGATTATACCAGCAAAGATGCTGCCAGTTTGAACTAAAGGGGACAGAGAGAAAGCTGGACAGAATGAAGGACGGCTGTCAGACTTCTTAGATTCTCCAGGACCAGACCATACAGCTATCTGGTTGCAAACATGCACTGTTCTTCAAGGAAAGGGAAGAAGAAACCTGAAGGCAGAGCTGCAGAGATGGGACTGCCCAGTGTGTCTGGAAGGCAGATCATTGAACCAAAGAGGATTATTCTTGAGCCTTAAGATCTAGTGGAATTTGCCATGCTAACTTTTGGATTTTCTTGGGACCCATCACCCCTTCCTTCTTTCCTATTTCTCACTTTTGGGATGGAAATGTCTATCCTATGTCTGTCCCACCGTTGTATTTTGGAAACACATAACTTGTTTGGTTTCACAGGTTGACAGCTGGAGAGGAATTTTGCCTCAGGAGGAATCGTACCTGAGTCTCACCCACATCTGATGTAGATGAGATTTAGACGAGATTTTGTACTTTAGACTTTGGAGTTGATGCTGGAATCAATTAAAATTAATGGACTATTGGGACGGAATGAATGCATTTTGCATGTAAGAAGGACATGAATTTTGGGGGGCAGGGTGGAATGCTATGGATTGAATTGTCCATATGGATTGAATTTGTCCCCCCAAATTCATGTGTTGAAGCCCTAACCACTCCCCCCATGTGGTGGTATTTGGAGATGGGGCCTTTGGGGGGCAGTTAGGGTTAGATGGGATTAGTGTCTTTATAAAGAGACCGGGGAGCTCTCCCCACCCCACCCTCTCTCTGCCATGTGAGGACACAGCTAGAAGGCAGCCATCCGCAATCCAGGAAGAGGGTTCTCACACCGACCCTTGCTGGCACCTTAATCTTGGGCTCCCAGCCCCCAGAACCGTAAAAAAATAAACTGTTGTTTCAGCCCCCCAGTCTGCAGTCATTTGTTAGGGCAGCCTGAACTCACTAGGACAATTCTCAAAGACCTGTTTTGAATATCTAAAAACCCTGAACTTCCTGAGGCAGCAGGGGTGCCTCTACCAGAGTTGGGGAGAAGTCCTGTACAAAGAGCGGGGGGCAGGGTGGGCGGAGAGGGAGGACCAGCACAGAGGATGCTGAGGGTTGACGGCTCCTGCCGCGCTGCATGTGCTGAGCTCCCCCGGGGTAATGCTGCCTCTGACCACAAATACCTGGGGAGGCTGTAATTTCTGGCTGCCTGTTGGCCAACCAGCCCTACTGTAGGCAGCCCTTAATGCTTGCTTCTCGAACCCCGCCTCCAAGGACAGAGAAGGATGATCGCTGCCCCCACCCCAATCGTTTTTTTTTGTTTGTTTGTTTGTTTTTTTGCTGAGGAAGACTGGCCCTGGGCTAACATCCCTGCCCATCTTCCTCTACTTTATATGGGACGCCGCCACTGCATGGCTGACAAGCAGTGCATCGGCGGGCGCCCGGGATCCGAACCTACGAACCCTGGGCTGCCAAGCGTGGACTAAACCACTGCGCCACCAGGCGGCCCCCCCCCCAATCGTAATGATGGGGAATCCCCAGCGCCCAGCAAGCTGAGAGGACGTATGTGGCCCAGAGCAGACTGCTTCCCTTCACTTAACTCTCCAAGCCCAGGCCAGGGCCACGCATGGAGAAGGACCTGCCAGTCCCGGACTCCAGCCACCCCTTAGAGCTTCTCCGTTCCCCTGGTCCATCCAGCCTCTGGGCAGTGCTGCCAATAAGAGGGAGAACTGATTTGAGTTTCATTTCCTCTGGAGGAGATGTGAATAAACAGAAAAATGGCCCAAACTTGAGCAGCAGGGGAAGAGGAAGGGAGGTAACCAACATTCACGAAGCCTCTGATAGGTGCCAATTGTTTTACCCACAGGCCACAGCAGCCCCACAACACCCCTGGGCGAACAGGCAGGGAGAGGGAAGCTACTCGCCCAAGATCACCCAGCTAGAAAAGGCCAGAGATGAGTAGGAGGAGAGCCTCGGTCTCCCCAAAGGCACCCTCTCTCCCTACACCCGACTGCCTTCAAGAAAGAGAGCCAGGGCCCTGGATGGCTCCCAGGCCACTCATCAGCTCCCAGCCATCAGCACTGACTGCGGGTGCCGGGCTGCCAAGACCACGCTTGCCTCCCTGCTGCACTCGCTGTGGGCCTGCAGCTTCAGAGAAAACACTGGTGCCCGGGCCCAGCCCTGAGTTCCTCCTTTTGTGGTCTGGGGTTTGGCCCGGGCATTGGGCTTTTAAAGCTTCCTGGGTGATTCTCATGTGCAGCCAGGACTGAGCTGCACTGCCCTGGGGGATGCACATTCCTTTTATCCGTAAAATGGGGCTAATGGTACCTCCCAAACAGGGTGTTGTGAGGGTGAGCCGTGAGGGGCTCGGCAGGGAGACCTGGAGAGGGAAGGGAATCGGGTCACTAGTCAGGCCCAGGCAGCCCCTGCCCCGTGCCAGGTGCTAGGCCAGGTCAGGCTCCCCTGGGGGATGGTGCCCCTCCAGCTCACACAGCCCAGCTCCTTACAGCGAGGAGCCCTCCACTCCAGGAGACCAAGGCTGGCACGCTGTGGCCCTCAACAAATGTCTCCTAAATAAACTAATGGATAATGTCCTTTGACCTTTTCAACAACTTTGAGAAGTAAACTGGAAGGAGACCCTTACCTCCCCTGATCCCCTAGAAAGAGTGGGGGATGCAGAGTCAATGAAGGTTCTGTCACTAGCTGTGAGTCCCAAAGACACAGTTGAAAGAACTTCTCAAAGCCTTTGTTTCTTCATTTATGAAATAGACTTTCTAATAATTCCTTTGTTATAAGGCTATTCTGAAGAGCTGCTGAGACAATATATGGGGGAAACATTTATATAAACTATTATTTGATGATGGAATTGAGGTTCAGAGAGGCTAAGTGACTTGCTTACAGTCACACAGCTAGTAAATAGTGAAGTCAGAACTTGAACCCAGGACCAAAGAACTTCCAGGCTTTTCCCACTCCCCACAGAGAAACACAGACCCACATATACTTAAAAAACAAAAACACTGAAATAAGTACCTGTAGAGAAAGAGATTCAGATATTTGGAGAAGAGGTCCTGGGCTTTGCCGGCCCCCAAGGCTCACCCAAGGGGTAGAATGTTGCAATGAATTTTGTAGGAAGGAAGAGCTGGGCCTGGGGTAAAGATTTTTATAGCAGGACTAGCCTGGGAGAAAATTCAGGAAAATGAATAAGCAAAGGATTTTGTTTGTCCAAGACAGAGAAGCCGAGAGGAAGCCCAGGTGAAGAAGAGGCAGTTATGTGGGAGAAGACTTTGCCATCTCTGGAGCCTTGCAGCCCAAGGGGGGTGCTCTCCACCGCTCAGGGCACAGCCCGTCAGCTCTGAGCCCAGGACCGGCCAAGGAGGGGGTTAGAAGGTCCTCACAACCAATCCTTGCCCCCGGGGAGCACCACCTGGTGCAGCTCCTGCGTGCAAGCTGCTGGCCCAAAGTCACACCAGAGGAGGCGGGAACTGGTGTTACTGACCACCTGTCATGTCACCTGTGGTCACCGTAGAACTGAGTTAGGGTCTCATGCCTCCCAGTGACAGAGGCATTCTCCACCCTGTTGTGTGGGTGAGGCTCAGAGCCATTAGGTCACTGGCCACTTCCCAGGGTCCCTCTGTCCCAGAACTCCCTGGCTGTTCCTCTAACACATGGCTGTGCACCTCCAACCCCAGGATCCAGGCGTCTGCTCTCCCCTGGCTCCCCAGTGAACTCCAGGGGCAGGCTTTATGCAGGGCTGCCCAGCAGGCAGGCTGGCATTACCTAATTGCTGGCTGGCTTCCTTTGTCACCTCATTTTTCCAAGCTGCCTGGCTCTGAAAGGCGCCTTCTCAGACAGACAAATGAGTCTCCAGCCTTGTTCTGCTTAGCTGCAGCAAAAGGAAGAGATCAGAGGCTGTTGCCGCGATGGAGCAGCAGCCAGGATCCGAGGCACAAAGCACTGGGGGCAGCAGATGTCTTTAGCAGGCGACAAAGCCCAGGCCAGTGCCCCACTTACAGCTGTGACTTCCCTTATTGGGATCTGCCTTCTGCTGCGAGGTGCCTGGGGTCAGCATTCTGAGGGCTGGGACTTGATCTTCATCAGCCAGCCTCCCTAGGGAGATGAGCCCCTGTTAGAGCCAGCCCCTGGCATCCTAAAAGCCTCTCCTACCTCAACCAGGAAGACATTTCTGGGTTCAGGGAAGAAGAAAGTAATCAGAGGAATGCACACTGCCGCTCGGCCTCAGACGGGCCTTCATGCCTGGGGGTTGGAGCCGACTCCCAAGGGCAGGGCTGGTGCCGGCCACGAGGCACAAAAGCAGCGTTCGCCCCTCTGGGCTCCAGCCCGGGGCTGCAGCATCTGCCTTGGAAAGAAAAGTCCTCGGAGAGGCCAAGGAGAGGGGAGGGCAATCTGGCCTCATCCTGCCCTTGTCCTGGCCGGGAGGTGGGGTGGACAAAGCAGCCCTGATGCCCTCCCTGATTGTGAGCACTCGAGGGCAGGAACTGGGCCCCACTGGATGTGGTAACTCCTGGCACAGGTTAGCATTTACCAGGCCAGGCACCTCAACCCCAGGAGGAGTTTTTCCCATTTTTCAGATGGAGAAACTGATACCCAGAAAGATTAGGTTTGTAAAGCTCATGAGTGGGGAGTCAGGATTTGAATCCAGACAGTCCAACTCCAGAGTCCATGTTCTTAACCATTACACTGCTGTGACTCTCAATGACTAAATAATGGGTGAATGAATGGATATAGGAATGAATGAATGAATAAAGCAATCAGTTAGTGGCTTGTAGAGAGAATGACATGAAAGCCCCCTGTTCAAAATTATTTTCTCTATTAACAGTTTCAGGGCCTGTGCATCTGCTATTGAATGCACCCCTTTGAGTTTTAGTCTGTGATTGTCTTCAGAAAATGCCCCTAAAAGGGGCCAGCCCCATGGCATACTGGTTAAGTCTGGTGTGCTCGGCTTCAGCGGCCCAGGTTCGTGGGTTCGGATCCCAGGCACAGACCTACACCACTAGTCAAGCCATGCTGTGGTGGCAACCCACGTACAAAGTGGAGGAAGACTGGCACGGATGTTAGCTCAGAGTGAATCTCCCTCACACACACACATACAAAACGCCCCTAAGAAACTGGGGTAATGGCAATTATTGGCTGTGCACTGTGGCCCCTGGATGTCTAGGTGGGGCCTAAGGCCTGGGAAGAAGCGGAGAGGCGGGAGAGCTGGAGTTTCTGTGGAGAATGCCGCGGCTGATACTCTCCTGGTCTGGCGCAGGGCCGGGATGCAGGCTCTCAAGCTTCTGGGCTGGGTTCAAGTGGTTGTGCCGCTTACTGGCCGTGTGGCCTGGAGTGGGTCACGTGGCCTCTGGGAACCCCTGTTTCCTCATCTGTCAGTGGGGATACTGATAGCTACCTTGTAGCTTATAATTAAACATGCTACTGTAGGTAATAGGCCTGGCGCAGAGTAGATGCTCCACAAATGGGAGCTGTTATTACCCAAATTATAGCTAAAAAATATGTCAGTAATGATCACTGGCCTGCTCTTCCTTCTTAAACTGGTTCCCGCTCTGGTGACCCTATTCCTGGTGTCTCAGGTGCTCCCATCATGACCCCCTTCTCCCCAACCCTGCCAGTCTTCTCCCCAGTGTCTTTCCTCCAGGTTGTCCTCAGCCCTCCCTTCTCCCACCTCTGCCCTGGCCTGGGCTCCCACTACCTGTCACCTGGACTCAGTCGAATCTGAGACACCAAGAGAACACACCACAGAATGAGGTGGACGCAGCTCCTTTCCGTTTCCCGTCTTTGTCTAGTTCCAACTCTGCCAACTTGGGCTTCTAGCTGCCTTCACTCCCCCCCCCCCACCTTTTTTCTCACTTGTTTCTCTCTCCCTATCGCATGAGTCCCTTTGGCTCAAGTGAACCTCTAATTAAATTATGCAGCAGGTGGCCATGAAGACACCCTCTCCCTTTCAAGTGCTCATCATAGGGTTGTACACAACAGCCCTGGGACACAGGGTACAAAGAGCCCTGGCCTGGCAGCAGGAGGATTCTTCACACAGCCGGTCACCTGACGCCAGAGAAAGAGGGGAGGTCTGCGGGCTTGCTGTGTGTCCTGGGATAATTCATTTGTTCATCTGTCGTGCTAGGACAGAAATCCTCGGTTCTGAACACACAGGAGTGGAGGTGACGGATACTTAATGAAGACAAGGGTAGAAGTCCTGGTAACCACCCACTCCACCAAGGACTAAGAATAGTCACTAGCGTTTAGGGGAGGAGTCATCGTTTACAAAGCCCCTCTCATAAACTCTGTCACTTGACCCTCACAACCACCCCATCAAGGAACAGAGAAAATGGCCTCGCTAACCCCATTTTGCAGATGAGGAAACCGAGGTCTTGAGAGTTTAAATGACTTGCCCAGGGCCTAGGTTCAGTTCTTCTATTACTTGCAGCTGACTGATGCAGCTTCTGAGACTCTGCTCTCTCCACATTCTCCTGCTCCTCTGGCTGATCCTTTACCATCTCATCCTGGGTCTTCTCCTCCTCCCTTTCCCCTGACAGGCTGATGTTTCCAAGGCTCACTGTTCTTACTTCCATCCTCTCCCACCATTTCAATGACGTCCTAGATGCTGATGGCTCACGAATCGGAACCTAGTCCTTTCTCTTGAGCTTCAGACTCAAATCCAGCTGCCCAGGAACACACGGGCACTTGGTTGTTTCTTCTGCTGGTTCTAATTTCTCTGCCCCCCCTAATGTTGGGGCTCCTCAGAGCTCATTCCTGGGCCCTCTCCCTTTTCTAGCTGTCCTTTCCCCCAGGTTACCTCATCCATTCATGGAAATTTAAATGACATTTCTAGATTGAAAACCCAAATTTATACCCAGATCCCAGAGCTCTCCATTGAAGTCTAGGCTTGAAAAATGCAGCGGCCAGTTGGCCATGTGTCCTTGGAATGCCCCAGAGAGCTGTCATACCCACATGCCCAGCACCCAGCTCATCCACCTTCCTTAGAATCTGCTCCTCTCCTGTGCACCCCGGCTCAGCGACTCCCACCACTGTCCTCCCAGACCAGAACCAATGAATTATGCAAGATGCCTCCTTTTTCTCATCTTGCGTATCTGATTTTATCTCCAAAATACCCCTCTCCTCTGCCCCGCTGCCTTTGTTCTGGCTGCCATCAATCCCGCAGTCCCCTCCCAGTTGACTTAGCACCTCCTCTCTTGCCTCCCTCCTATCCATTCTCCACCCTGCAAGCAGAGAAATGTTTCTAAAATGCAAATCTTACCACATCATTTTCCCACTCAAAATTCTTCATTAACTCGCCATTCCCCTCTAGCAGCAGTTTTCAAACTGCTTTTAGCATAAGGTCTCCATATATAATAAATTTAAGCACAATAGTAACAACTGAAGTTCAAGAGGGACATCTAGAGACCCTCATAGATACTCAGGATCCCCACCCCTTCCCCCAGTCCAACACACACACACACACGCGTGCATACACACATGCACACACACACCGGCTCCCAGATTACTTTTGTTCAAACTATGAATGCCATCCAGTCTGCCCTACCCGGATGTACAGGAAGCACCTCTACCACATCTCTGGCAACATCCAGCATCTGTTGGATGCTCTCAAATGACATGTAGCTCCCTACTGTGCATGATCCATTTCGGGATCATATTTTGAAGGGCAAAAATCGTTGAAGACATTTTTGCGACTGTGTGCAATTTAGGGCCCTGGATGACCTATAACTTGGTACTAGCAAGGCTGTCTTACCTGCCTCTGTAGGACCTGGGTGTTCTAGGACAATTGTGCTTGAGCGTAAACAGAAAAAGGCATGCTTCTGAGCACCCGTTAACCTCACCCCACAGTGCTGCCCCAGCAATCAGTTGCTGGAACGTATTTAGCCAGTTGGGACCGAATTGCTAGACCATAAGACCAGACTAATATGAATCATAGAAACAACACCTCTTTTCAGGCTCCTGCTCCCCAGAGAGGCTCCGGCCGCTCTGCACCTCTAGGAGGGAGGATATTGTCACTGAACCGTGTAGGCTCTGCAACATGGACCACTCCAGGATCAAACCCCAGCTCAGACACTTAAGAGGCATGTGACTGGGACTAGCTAACCACTCTGAGCCTCAGTTTCCTCATCTGTGAAATAGGTTGTTGTTAGGATAAGGACAATGTCTATCAAGTGCCAACTTCTTGGTAGTTTCTCAACAAATAGTGGTTGTTAGGGGACATCATTCACCAGCCCTTCCTCATTCCTACCTGGACTTAGAAGTAGGTGCTTCTGGACTTTATGAATGAATGAATTTACCCCTCTCACTGCTCTCTAAGGTGGGGGTGGTGACCTGACTAATTGATGAGTTTGCACATCCCTGGCTCAGCCCCCCTGGGCCCCTGTTTTAGACACCCTCACCCTTAAGGTCAGCTGTCCAGGCAGCATCAGCCCCCACAAATAGAGGGAGGTCTGCCATCTGGGGGATAGTTCACTTGGGGTGGGAAGGATTGGGAAACCTCTTGTGGCCCCTACATCTAAGCACTCAATCCAGAGGGATGTTTTCTGCTGGCCTCTTGACACCCACTAGTGGCTCTTAGAGGGGTGAGTTCAAGCAGCAGGTGACAGTGTGTACAAGGTGAATGTCAGGTGTCCTTCTGGTTCTGAGAACCTGTGATGCTGAGTATGTCACATCATATGATGCTGAGAATGAGTGACATCAGAAGGAGGAGAGTCTGGTTCACCCATTCTAATACCCAGGGAGCAAAAACAGCCCCTCACTTCACTGCAAAGGAGTAGGGGAAACCTGGAATGGGCCAGGGACCAAATAGGCCCTGGCATCCTCCTGGACCTGCCGTGGGGCCCCGTGGCACAGGGAGCTGATTCAGGCAGAGTACTTAGCACACAGCCCGGCACAGGCTAATTCAATGTTGGCCTATGGTGTGCTGTGTCAGGGGGAGCTTTCCTTGGAAAGAATAAAGGGGTTATAAGCAGAATGGAAGCCAGCACAAAACATAAATCTGGTCCTGGCATCCCCACAGCCAGCACCCTCGGTGGCTTCCCATCGTCTTAGGAGTAAAGACAGGCCTCGAGCACAGCCTGAAAGCCCACACTTCACCCCACTTACCTCCCTGGTCCCCACTCGTGCCCTTGCTCACTGTGTCAACCACATGGCCTCATTTCAGTTCTTAAAGGGCCTCTTCCTTCCTCAGGAAGTGACCTCTGACCTTTCCTGGCTCCCCAGATGCATGTCCCTCCTGCCTCCATCTCTCCTCCAGGGGCCAGGGAGAGTAGTCCCCAGCAGGGAGCCATCCAGTCAGCAGCCTGCTGTTGGGACTGGTCTGCTCACTGCATGCAGACACCGCCTGGGAAGGGGAGAAGCCATAAGAAGGGAGAAGTCTGGGGTTCCCTGACTGCTCAGTGACGCCATGGTTTCCTTGCTCCTGCATGCCTACACCTGAGTTCTCAGTGCACCCCTGTCCCCCGTTACCACCTGCTGTGGGGGGAGGACAGGCAGTAGCTGGGCACGGTGCTCTTCCCCGGAGAGGAAATGAGAGTTGCTTTTTTAAGCCCAACTGCTGCTCAAGTGCAAGGTGTCAGCGAGAGAGATGGGGCCACGCGTGCACAGGTGTCTGAGATTTATGCCTCGTGAGGCCAGAGCTGGTGCCCGAGTTGCCTGCCTTTGTGGCTTGTCCGTGCTTGCTGTGCCGAGGATGTGACTCAGGTTGTCACTCAGGCTGAGAAGGAGCCGTAGAACTGTCATGAGGGCAGGGACTAGTGTTACATGAGATGACGCCTGAAAAATGCTTTGGAAACGGTGTATTATGGAACTGCTTTCCTGTTGCCATTGGGGACAAAAAGATCTGGGGGGATTTCCCTGGGACTTAAAGGTAGAGTGGGGAGAAAAGAAATGGCCTAGGGTGGCCCTATTCACGTGGTGATTTGCAGAATCTATGAGTGTCTCCAGTAATCCTAAGGCTTTCTCTACTTGCAAGAGTAGGTAGAAAATAAGAGCATTTTCTCCAAGTGATAAAAGTAATTAGTATTAATAGTAATTAACAGTAATGACATGTTAAGTATTGTGCTAACCACTTTACACACCTGATCTCATTTAATGCTCACTACAATGCTGTGAGGGGGCTGCTGTTATCTTCTCCATTGTGTAGACAGAGAGGTTCAGGATGCTAGATGACCTGCCCACCGCTAGATGACATCTGGGTCGCCTGACTCCTGAGCACACACTCCTCCCTCGTGCAGAATGACTTGTCCAAGGGCGACTTTCCAAGAAAGGGTTAACTCAGTTTCCAGATTCCCTTAGGCCAGAGCATCTCAACCCTGGCTGAGCTTTAGATGGGGAGGAGAGCTTTTTAACAATACCAATGACTGGGCCCCATCACAGACCAACGGAATCAGAATCCTGGGGGGCAGTGAGTCTGGGAGTTTTCTAAAAGAGGCTCAGGGGGTTCCAGGATGGCTAGGTTGGTGACGAAGGGCACCAGAAGCTGCATGGGGGAGAGGGCTGTCCATGAGGGTCTGCTCCCTGCACCCCACCTACGCCAGCCCCCTTCCCCCCAGGACCGCGGAGCAGAGGCCAGCGAGGCTGACTTTCACCCTGACCTTGGCATAGCACTGCCTTCTGAGACTGCTCGGAGGGTCCCTCTTGCGCTCTCTGATTGACAGCATCCACCTGCGGCCGGGCTAACTAGCACAACCCCTGGGCCCAGGAGAAAAAGGAGCAAAAAACCTCCTTTTTCTTTTTTAATTGGGTCAAGAGGAAAACAGAATTATAAAAATTGCAAGTCATGGTTAGAACTCCCCGTCATTTTTCAGGACGCTGCTGTGCTGTGTCTCCACATGTGACAGTGGGTACTATGGAGTGGGGGATGGGAAAAGAGGGCAGTCTGGGTGCCGGGCACCGTGTCAGCTGGCCTTGCGGACACTCCCGGAGGGAGGTGTTACTAGGGCCCTTTGACAAACGAAGAGGCCAGAGTTGGATAACTGTGGCAGAGGCTCTGCCCGAGCCACCCCCAGGGGCAGCCTCAGAGGGCAGGCTCTGCTCTGGGTGTCGGGAGGCCAGCAGGTCCCACCTGCCCCACTCACCTCCTTCGTCTCTCCTCCTTGCCCTCCGAAGCCTCACAACGTGGGCCCAGGTGACCCCAGACCAGCAGATCTGGGGAGGTCGGTCAACGCCGGCCACACACGGGGCCGCTGGCCACACACGGGGCCGCTCCCCAACCAGGGCTGGCCTCTACAGCTGGTTGGCTCTGTGTTTTCGAGAAATCAGGAGAGGACATTCCTGGGCCCTCACAGGGTGGATATGAAGTTCCAGGGCCTGGGAGAGGTGGCGTGTGACTTCTCTGGGAGTCCTCAACGTGCCAGACACAGCTGGGGTTCAGACTCTCCCCACAGACGAAGAAGTTAACTCTCCCCACTCTCCTCTTTGGGGAGAACTCCCTGTCCTGTCTAGCTCTCTGGCCTGCCCTCGGCCAGCCTTCCCACGTCCCCACATGCAGATGTAAACCCAGCAGGGTGCGAAAGGGGGGCCAGCGTGGGGGCAGAGGGGACCCACCTCCAGTGTCACACACTGTGCCCCACACGTCATTTTCCTCAGTGTAGTAAACAGTTTTCGCTCCTTCATCAGTTCACATTCTTGAGCCCTTGGGCTGAGTTGGGGGCTGGAGCTGCCAAATGCAGAGGCTGGGAGCGGGTGGAACTCACAGGTTCCTGGGGTGAACAGTTACAAGTCCTCATGCCAGATGATGAGTGAGGGACCAGAAGCATATCCAAAATACAGTGTGAGCCCAGAGGAGGGCGTGATTAACTTTAGCGGGGGCGACTCAGGGGACATCTGGAAGATAGTTTTAAGCAAGACGTGACCTTTGAGCACCTGGGACAAGGCCCACCTCCCTCCGGTCTGGAGCCTGATCTGGCCATCCCACCATCCCTGGCTCCCCTACTCGGGGTACAACAGCACGTCTCCCCGCATCTCCCAGTTGCTCTCTTAATTCTGCTTTGTTCACATGGTTTCTCATTCCTGGCTCCCTCTCACAAATGGATAAGTTCCTTCACAGCAGGGACTGTTTCTGGCGTTTTCTTTCCCCTAGAGGGTTAAGACAGCATCGAGCATCCTGGAAGGCTTAATAAACACTTACTGAGTTAGTGACGGAAAGGTGACCGGGCTTCAGACCTCCAGATTTGACCGCCACTTCCAGGCAAGGTGTGGGAATGCAAATGAGGGCAAAATTCGAGAGAGTGAACCTCTGCAATTCATACTTTCCGTCAGAGACAGTGAAGCTAACCTTCCCTCTGGAGGAGAGGGCAGGTGTGAAAGGTGGACTGCTGTTAAATTTTTCACAAGCGGGCTATTCGCAATGTAAATTATGACCTAAGTGTAGTCAAATATAACTGTAAAATTAATTTCAAAGTCAAATATTGGCTTGAGGATTATGTGCCATTTGAGGTCATTTAAATCGATGTTGGAGAGGAAGGAGTAAGAGCACATTCTGCTCAAAGGGCAAAAAGGCCCAAAGAGGGGATGTTTTCCCTCTTTTGGTTCTAGTTTTCTGAGGAAAAAAAGGCAAGTAAAAACACCTGATATTAAAATTGCTTTTTAATATTACTTCTTTTGTGTGTGTGTGAGGAAGACCAGCCCTGAGCTAACATCCGTTGCCAATCCTCCTCTTTTTGCTGAGGGAGACCGGCCCTGGGCTAACATCCGTGCCCATCTTCCTCTACTTTATATGGGATGCCGCCACGGCATGGCTGACAAGCAGTGTGTCAGTCCGTGCCCGGGATCCGAACCAGCGAACCCCAGGCTGCCAAGTGCGAACTAAACCGCTGCACCACCAGGCCGGCCCCTAATATTACTTTTGATCAAGGTCATAAATATACCTCATTTAAACATCAGAAGTGTTGACAGGCTTATAGTAAACAGCAGGGATTCCCTGCCCTCACCGTGTTGCCACCCTTGACTTCCACTTTTCAGAGGCAAGCACTTTCAACTCTTTCAGACGTTTTTCTGGTATTTTCCTCCACAGTTTTAAGTAATATATTTCTTGCTTTTTTCCATTTTAGACATGTATCACCTTCCCAGTATGGAAGAGGAGAATTTCGTTTTCACATTATATACACATGTGCACACATTCACAATCATTCTTCAATATAGCATTTCACCTTTTTTAGATACATTAATACTCAGAATCTATGTTGACATGCCTCAGTAAATATTGTTCATAGCTAAGCCTCAGTGATTGCTATAATTACTTTTCCTTTCATGTACGATTTCCCTAGAGTTAATAATCATTGTCACATTTGCTCAGATTTTTAGGAGCCTCTCACTAATTCCTCCAACTTCTTGTTAAACTCTTCTCAGCATAGGCAAACACATGAAGGAAGCCATCAGATCTCTTGTCCTCGTTATTGCTCGGATGCAGATATCCAGCGTCCTCCATCCTGTGTCTCCACTCTGAACAGAGAGCTCTCTAGACCTACTGCACCGTGGTGCCTGGGACTTCCCTTCATTTCTCTCCTGTGTTGGACTAGATGTTTCCTGAGTTGCTTTTTGTTGGTTTACTCCCTTGTTTTGTTGAAGCACATCCTTTAGTAGCTTCTTGAGAAAGAGTTCATGGAAAGTTAATTTATTGAGGTTTTGAAAAATGTCTTTAGTTTATTGTTACATTCAGTTGGTAGTTGGGAAGTCACTTTTCTTCAGAATTTTGAAAACACTGCTCCATTGTCTTCTAGTTTCCAGTGGTGTGGGTGAAAAGTCTGATTACATTCTGGTTTCTGATCCTTTGTTTTTTCCTCTGGAAGTTTTTATGATCATCTCTTTATCCCTTAAATTTCACAATGATTTTTAAATTTTTTATTCAGTATTCTGGGTACTTGGTCCAAATTTTCTCATATCATTTCTTTAATAATTTTCTAGTCTATATTTGTGGCTCACCTTTCTTTCTGAATCTCCTGTAAGTTTGATGTTGGGGTTCCGGGATTGATTCTCCAGTTTTATCTTTTCTCTCCTATTCTTCATCTCTTTGTCTTCTTATTCTATTTCCTGGGAGAGTTTTTTCAACCTTACTATTCAGTGCTTCAGTTGAAATATTCATTTCTATTATGAACTTCTTAATTTCTACAAGTGTTTTCTTATTCTCTCAGTGTTCTTTTTTTTATCTTGTTCTGGTTTAGTGGGTGCACTATCTTCTAATTCTTCAAGGATGTGAGGTTTACTTTGAAGTTTTCTTCTGCTTTCTGCGTTATTTCAGCTTGAGGATTTTCTGAGTTTCTTTTTCTGTTTGCTTAGTTAGATCTCTGGCATTTGTGTTACAGACTTTCCTCAAATGTCTGATGACACTTGGCTTTCTCTTCATTTTTAAGACTGGTGCCCTTTAAAGCTATTTCGGTGCTCTGGGTGTGTGTTAATTACAATTCTTAAGAGCCTGGGCTCTGGAGTTAGCTAGACCTGTGTTCAAATTCTGTTTATTCTTTAGCTCTGTGGCCTGGGGCAAGTGGCCTGTCCTTTATAGGCCTCGTTTGCTCCTATGTTAAAGTGGAATGGAGATGATAGAGATGACAGGGCGGAGGCAGAGTGAGGCATTCTCAGCTGCTGAGGCTGCACCTGCAGGACTCGGAGAGTCGGTGCCTCCTTCAGTCTTGGGCCCCAGGCCTCCCACTTGCCTCAGCCTAGTCCCAGCCCTCCTAACGACCTCACATGATAACTTTGAGGATTCAGAAGGAATCCTTGTAGGATTCCAATGCCTTGTAGGAGCTGGGCCCAGAGTGAGCATATGGTAAATGTTCAATAAATATAAGCTGTTATTGCAGATCAAGTGATGTAACATTCATTAATGTGAAACATTTATTGAATATCCACCATGCATTTGTGCTATGACTATGAAGTCAGAAAATTAGAAAAGAGAGGAAAAAGCACAGGGGACCAAAAGAAAAGATATGAAGATAAGCTTATGATGATAAAAACAAAGGGAAAATAATCAAACTCTAAGAAAGGCTAAGCTGGGAGACAGAAAAGAGTACAAATCTCCTTTATATTGACGCTGAAGCTGCAGCTGGAAAGATTTTGTGGGAGAAGAGAAATGCCTTGATCATAATGAGGAATGAGTTAATAAGAAAAATCTGGAATTCCTTTCTCTTCAGAAAAGCAGGAGTGATTGATTCTTTGAGGCCTGCCTGAAGGAGGAGAAGCAGCCTCAGGCCTGAGAGAAAGCAACCTTTTGTAACTTCTGTCCCCTTGATTTTAATACATGCCAGTCACTGCTGCCGCCTCTCCCCATTCTGACTGATCACTAGTCTTCTGGGCGAGGCTCTCCGGGTGATTTAAGTCAGGCGCTGGGTAGGTTTATAGGTCTGAGAAACAAACACTGGAGACTCCTTCTGTCCTTAAGATTATGGGAAATCATTATGAAGAAGGAAAGAGAAAACCTCAAACACCGGAATGAAGTGAAGACTAGGAGGAGAAATTTAGGAAATTATAAAAGATCCCAAGGAAATTGTTTTCTTCTCCAGACTCATTGCCCTCCCCAATCTCAGGGCTCTATGTTCCTGGGCTCAGTCTGACTTTCGCGCCTAAAGTGATTAGCGATAAACTTGTGTGGCTGCCCTGATGCTCTTCTCCCCTTTGGGCCTAAATGCTGGAGTTCGCCTTCCCGGACAGGGCTGTGCCACAGAAGCCGTGGGGGCTGAGAGCCAGGCAGGCTGAGACGTGGAGAGCGGGAGAGGATACACCGCCACCTCCAGGCCCGCCTCCGGAAGCCCTGAGAGAAGAAGGGACTGCGCAGGAGAACTTCCGCCCGCAAACAGGAGGGAAACATTTGATCGCAAACCATTTGACCTTCGTGGAATCCCATTGTTTCTTTGTGTTTTGGTGGCATTTAGGGAAGTGACTAAAAAATCAAATCTGTTTAAAAGTAAAATAAAGCACACTGCAGGGGGCGAGGGAGGGTTTGCTCTGCCCCTGGAACATTCCCTGAGGGGCCTGGGCATCCTGGGAGGAGCTAAAGCTGCTAAGTCTGTGTGCTGGGCAAGGGGGTAGGCTCTCTGCCTCATGAGGGTGACCCCTAATCCAATATGATTGATGATGTCCTTATAAAAAGAGGAAGAGACACCAGAAATGAGCACACATATAGGAAAGGCCACGTGAGGACACAGCGAGAAGGCGACCATCTGCAAGCCAAGAAGAGAGGCCTCAGGAGAAACCAACCCTGCCAACACCTTGATCTTGACTGCCAGCCCCCAGAGACGTGAGAAAATAAATCTCTGTTGTGAAGTCACTCAGTCTGTGGGATTTTGTTACAGCAGCCTGAGCACACTAATACAGATATGATAACAGGAGTCTCTTAAAATTCTCTTCTAATTTCACTATTTCCTAATGAAGTCAGAAGCAATGTCACTAACTGAGGGTGAGGATGGGGTGGAGATGTTGGACTTCAGATGACAGCAAGTGAAAAAATAGTCCTGTAGGAGAGTGAGAGACTAGCTGGAGCAGAGCACATGGTGGGGTTTCCAGGAAGCACTAATGGCTCACTTGAATTCAAAACAGCACCAATCAGCATGCTTATAATCTTTGTCTCCATACATGTTCAACTGTGGGGATGGGCAGGTGAGGTGGGTGGGACAGGTGTGGAGTTGATGGAAGGCTGAATTCTCCGAGGGCTGCGGTTTTGTGAGTACCACAAAGCGAGAGGAGGGCAGGGGGGTGAACGGGTGTGGGAGGGACTTGTACAACGACTGGCCATGGAATTTAAGCTGGAGAAGGAGGAAAGAGAACGTGAGGGCAGTGAGGGACACTGAAAATGTGTAAGGTCGGTGATTTGAGGTCCTGGTCCAGTTAAGGAAGGGAATGGTAGGAATTGGGGTTCTGGAAGAAACGAACAGATCTGAGAAGTTAGGAGGTGGTTGCAGAAGAGGTTATGGACGCTTTGCCGTTCTTCATAATGGGCTGGTCTGGGGTCTGGGGGGGAGAGGAGAAAAAGGAACCAGACATCTCTATGGCTACTGAAATCACCAAGAATTGCAGTCAGGGAAGTTGAGAGGGTGACAGAGAGGCAGGGACTCTATCCTGAAAATGAGGGGAAGGACCCCAGGCTCAGTGCGTGGCTGCACCAGGGTGTGGTCCAAGGGCATGAGCTTCAACTCTGTGGGTCTAAGGTCCACAGTATTGTAGGTGACCCTGAGGATATAGCCTGGGGGTCAGAAAGTTCCTTGGTGACAGGCCAGAGTCACACAGCTGCCCCAGTAGCTTGCTGTGGCCCCAGATATGCACGCTCCTCACTCACGCAGTCCTTTTCTGAGTTACTCCTTCACCAGCACCTCCTGAGACCACAGTGCTGCACACTGGGAGGGTCAGAGGTGAAGATGGAGACTGGGCCCTGGGGGAGCAAGGGCCCCCCGAGCCCAGGTTCTCCCCGCCTGGCTTGCTGTCAGAGCTAAGCAAAAGCAGCTTCTCTCTCTCGCTCTCTCTCTCACACACACACACTGACACACACGTAAAATGCATTCAAGCAGTCTGATAAGAGCAGTCTATTAGATTTTGTGCTTCAAATTATACTTTTTGGCTTGCAGGAATATACAATTGCTCATACAATAAAGGCTGGTTTTCTCCCCCATGGCAGGGTTTTGATTATGTGAGTATATCGTGCCTTTCACTCAAACATCCAACAACAGCTTCGTGTGACTGAAAAACAAAAAACCTGTCAGCCTGCTGGCAAGTTCCAGCCATGAGTCAGACCGATGAGGAGGCAAACCTGCTCCGTCTCCCCCTTGCCTTCCCGACCGCCTTGCTGGGGTTCAGAGACGCTGGTCAGGCCGCCGGGCCAGCTTCCAGATGCGGCCGGCACAGAGGAAAAGCTGTCCGTTTGAGTAAGAAAACCGTGAAGACGCCCTGGGGCCACTTGTCCTCCTCTCTCCTGCACACGTCCTGCCATCCAAAGACCTTGGCAGGAAGCCTTCCTGCCATGCTGCCCAACCCACTGCCACACACGCACACACACTCATATAACACACTCACACATCCACACACACTCACACCCTTTCCTTTATAATCAGGGAGGTAAGTGGACCCAGACAGTGTGAGCTGAAAAAAAAAAAGATTCCTCCTCACCCCCCAGTCCCCCAAATACAACCTCCTTCCAGAGAGAAGAAATGCTCCACTTCAGGCAGCTCAAGATACACTAAAAATGTCTAGTGGACAGTACACAGTGGTCTGAGTACAGCCCTTGATCATTGAGACTATGGAAGTTTGGTGATTTTTTTTCACTAGAAAGCCTCTGGTCAAACCTGTCATCTGAGAGCTCATGAACGCTGCAGTTGAAGTGAAATGACCTTCCCACAGCTGCACAACTTATGAGGCCCAGCCAGGACTTGAACCCGGGTCCGACTGACTCCTAACGCCCAGACCAGTCCTCTCCCCTGTCCTGAACAATCACCACCCGCTCCCACCTGACCACACAGTACATGGGTGCTTGTGCGTCCACACCCTCTCTCACACTCACACACACACGTGCGCCTCCCTCCTCCTGGGTGGACTCTCGACATTAGGCACCTGGCCAGCTTGGTGCAGACCTCACCAGTCCCTAAGTACAAAACGGGAGCTAAGGGACAGTTTGGCTCTGTGACCCACAGAGGGTGGCGGGCCCTCCAGAGTCAAGGGCTTGTCATGTCAGACAGTGTGTGTGCAGTCGTCAGGCTCTCACTGGGTGGGCAGCTCTGGGAACAGTGCTCAGCCACTTATCAAAGGGCTCTCCCAGTTCCAAAGCTTCAGAGGAACCTCCACTGAATTCTGACCTCAGATTTAGCCAGCATTGTCTACCAGACGAGACGGAGGGCTTGTCATGCTGTCAGGAGGACAGCTCAAGCAGTAGTTAGGGAATCGACACTCAGTTTGCAGCAGCAGCACCTTAAGCACGACAGCCTCTACTGCAGCAAGATGCCTCTTGTGAGCCAGTGATAGGCCCCCTGAGAGACAGAGGCCCAGAGGGGCCCAGGCCACTTCCAGCCATTTGAGCTCCAGTCAGAGCAGAAAGGTGAGGACGGAGGGGAGATAGTTTGGTGGCAGAATTTTTAGGCTTTGGTGACGGGTCCAGCATGGAGGCCAAGGAGAGAAAGAGTCCAAGCTGGCGGTGGTGGAGAAAGAAGCCCTGAGGTTCCCAGCACGGGCGGCTGTGTGGTGTGGTGGGAGGCAGGCTGTGGTAGGGTTTTCTCACCACACCGGACCTGTGTCTGGGAACAGAGTCAAGCTTCAGTCAATTAAGAATTTGCCTCCCCTTCCTCTTCCTCCATTTGCTTTCAGGAAATGGCCCCACCACCCAAGCAGTCACTCAAGCCAGAAGGTTGGGTGTTACTCCCGTCTCATCCACCCCTCCCCACCCCCACATCCCATCCGCATCAAGCTGTACCCTCTTCTCCATCCCCATTGGCCATAACTTTGTTCAGCTTCTTTATTCCAGCAATAACTTTCTAGCTGGTTCCATTTTACCTCCCTCTGCTCTGTCTGTCATGTTACCACCAGAGAGCTCTGTCTACAGTGCAAATCATGTCATGCCATTCTCAAGCTTAAACTCTCTGTGGCGTCTCAATCAAGTACTGTCTGCCATGCCTTGGCACTCACTTCTCCCCTCCCAGGAATGCTCTCGCCTCTTCCCATCAGCCGAAAATGGCCACTTGTCCTGCACAGATACTGGCAGTGTTTTGAGGGAAAAGGATCAAGCGGGAAGTCTAAACTCCAGACCCACAGATGTTGCTCCTAGGCAGTATCTCAACTTAGATGACTCACGGACACTTCAGACTTAACGTGTCCAAAACCAAACCCTCGATGCCCTCTCTCCTGCACGCCATCCCAAGCCTGCCCCTCCTCTAGGTAAAGAGCACCCCGACCCGGAAATTCAAGCAAGAAACCAGGTTAGCTGCCCCTCACCCCTCGTTTCTCCTTTCACAGCCTTATATCCAATCCAGCTTTCCCATCTCACATTTGCCCACTTCTCTCCATCTCCGCTGCCCCCACCAGTGTCCAGGCCATCATTTCCAGCCTGGACACAGAAGCAGCTTCTGAACTTTTCCCCCTGCTTCCACTCGGCCCCACTCCCACCTGTCATCCACACAGTGGCCAAAGATCTTTTTATTTCTCTACAGTTTCAATTTTATTTCTGTTTTGAAGAAGTAATATATTTACATGGATTAAAATTCAAATGGTGATAAGGGTCTAGGATCCCGATTATATAAAGACCTCTAACAATAAAAAGACAAACAACCCAACTGAAAAATAGGCAAAGAACTTGAATCGATGTTTCTCCAAAAAAGACATACAAATAGATGACAAGCACATGAAAAAATGCTCTATGTCACTAAACATTAGGGAAATGCAAATCAAAATCACAATGAGATAGCACCTCCCACCCAGTAGGAGGGTACTATCAAAAATATGAAAAATAAGCATTGGCAAGGATGTGGAAAAATTGGAACTGTTGTGCACTTTGATAGGAATGTAAAACGGTACAGCACTGTGGAAAATCATTTGGTATTTCCTCAAAAAGTTAAATGTGAAATTACCATATGACCCAGGAATTCTACTCCTAGGTATGTACCCGAAAGAACTGAAAGTTCAATTCAAACCAACACATGTACATGCATGTTCATAGCAGCACCAACCACAATAGCCAGAAGATGGAAACAACCAAAATGTCCATCAACTGATGAGCAGATAAACACAATGTGGTATATCCATGAAATGGAATATTATTCAGCCATAAAAAGGAATGAAGTACTGATACATGCTATGACATGGATGAACCTTAAAAACATTAAGCTAAATAAAAGAAGCCAGACACCAAAAATCACATATTGTATGATTCTATTTACGTGAAATATTCAAAATAGGTAAATCCATAGAAATGAGAAGCAGCTTGGTGGTTGCCAGGGGGTGTGAGGAGAAGGAATGGGAAGCAATTGCTTAATAGGAAAAGGTTTCCTTTTGGGCTGATGAAATGTTTGGGAACTAGAAAGAGGCGGTGGTTGCACAACATTGTGAATCACTACGCACCACTGAGTTAAAAGTTAAAAAAGAAAAAGAGAAAATTCAAATGGTACAAAAGAGGATATGGTGGAAAGTCTGCCTCCCACTCTTATGATCTGGCCACCAACTCCCTCTCCCCAAGGGTAACCAGTGCCGCACAGTTTCATCCTTCCTGAATATTCCACACATATAAATCTGTGCCAGCCCTGAAAGTGCACAGCTCAGACCTGTCTTCCAGAAAGAACCTACCACAAGGGCTGTTGTCAGCTGACAGCCTTTGGCTGCTGCACTTAAGGGATCCACCTCAGTGGTCACACTGAGGCCACACTCTCCCATGTGGCTCTCAGCCAGTGACAGAGCCCAGCAGGGGCACTTGAGCAGGACCTGTTCTTCCTAACCCAAGACTCCTTTAATGGGTAGTCTTTGCTCTGCAGCTGAGATTTTCTCAGAGCTGCACTGAAGTCTGAGGCTCTTGCTACCCAGTCCTCCTTCCTTCCATCTCTCCTTTCACAGGCGTCAGACAGGCATCGGGAGCTGAAAGCTCTTACATCTTACTCCTGCTCTCTCTCCCCTTTATCCTCTACAGTTGTTCTCCCCAATAAATCTTTTGCATTTCTAATTTCACTTTGGTGTCTATTTCCTGGAGGACTCAAACTGAGACACACACACACACACACATATACACACCCTTTTCTAACACAAATGATACATACACCGTACACATGGCTCCGAAACTTGCCTTTTTAAATTGACTATGTGTGTATCTCAGAAACTGACCCCTGTCAGTACATCCAGCACTCCCTCATCCCTACAGCTGCCCAGCAGTACACTGTGTGGATGACCAGCATTTACTTATCACGCCCTTAATTGTTGATATTGTTGGATTTCATCACTTACTGATATTTAGGTCTTTTCCAATATTTTGCAATCATACACAATGCTGCAATGAATAATCTGGTATACATTAAATTTGAAACATATATGTGTTAAATTCATGGAATTTAACACATGAATTCATGGAATTCCGTGAATTATCCTTAATTCACGGAAATAAAGTTGCTAGGTCGAAATTGTGCATTTTTGATTCTGATAAGTATTGCCAAATTGCTTCTCTTAGGGTTTATAAGAATTTATAACTCCACTAGCACTACATGAGTTTGTCTGTTTCCCACACTTTTGCCAACACCATGTGTTTTCAGACTGTATTTTTTGCCAAACTGATGGATGAGAAGAATGATTAAAAAAAAAAAAAACCACCAGAAATCAAACCGTGTCACTCTCTTGCTTAAAACTCCTCAGTAGCATTGTGTAGTATCTGTCTGAAATCTGGCTCCCTGTCCCGGCCCACAAAGCCCTGCATTATCTGGCCCACGTCCCTCTCTCCAACCTCATCTCTTGCCTCTGCCACTGCACATCTGCTTCTTTTTGGTTCCTTAAATGCATCAAGTACATCACCAGCTCAGGGCCTTTGCACAAGCTGTTCCTGCCACCTGGAGCACCCTTGCCTGAGTCCTTCATGTCTCAACTTAATTGTTGAGCCTCATTAGAGAGGGCTCCTTGACCACTTTTAAAAGTTGGTATTCTGTATACAAATATCAAATCATTATGTTGTACACTGAAACCAATATAATGTTACATGTCAATTATACCTCAATAAAAAATGTTGATATCCTTATTGTTCCTTATTATTGCACCCTGTTTCCTTCCTATCATTTATCAGAATCAGAAATTGCTGTACGTTTACTTTTCTTTTCCACTAGATTTTAAGTTTCACAGTGCCTGGCTTGTGTTGAGTGCTCCCTCAGAACATGGTGAAAGAATGTATGAATAAATAATGACTGAATACTTCTCCCTGGACTCCCAATGACAGGGAGCTTTTCCCACATTCCCTCACATCCCATCATCTGTCATAAATATACTATGCTTCTAAAGTGGGAAGTCTCCTCAGCCCGAGGTGGCTGCGTTTCCCAGGTATTTTCAGCCAGCTAATATTCACCCTTTGGGATCCTTCTGAAGGCAAAATGTGACCCACACCTAAGCCACAGTTGCCACAGGTGTGTCCACAGAAGCAGATTAGAGGCCCCATCAAAGACTTTCTGTCATTGCAGCAGATCTCAGGCTGCGGCACGCCGTCTTAGGAGCAGGGACGGATCCCTGGGCTGCTCTGGGTCAATGAGAGTTTTCAAGTAAATCCACTGCATTGTATAGTTTTAAGCCAAGAGTGAAAGATGAGAATTTAGGAAATCCGAGGTAACATTTCACACAGAAAACAGAAAGCATGTGAGTTCACAGAACACCTTTTTTATGGGTTGGGTTGTGTCTCCCCAAATTCATATGTTGAAGGCCTAACCCCCAGTGCCTCAGAAGTGACCATATTTGGAAATAGAGTCCTTGCAGAAGTAAGCTGAGGTTATACTGACTTGGGTGGGCCCTAATCCAGCATGACTGGTGTCCTTATAAAAAGGGGAAATCTGGACACAGATGCACACAGGGAGAACGCCATGTGAAGATGAAGGCAGAGGAATGCCAAAGTTTGCCAGTAAGCCACCAGAAGCTAGAGGAGAACGTGGCACAGATTCCCTCTTGCAGCCTTCAGAAGGACTCAACACTGCCAACACCTTGAACACGAACTTCTAGCCTCCAGAAGTGTGAGACAATCAATCTACACTGTTTAAGTCACTCAGTTTGTGGTCCTTTGTTACGGCAGCCCTGGCAACTAATACAACCAGCAATCACATTAGGCCAACTCGAACAACTGTGTTCTGCATGCCAAAGGTAAATTTGTCCATGTTACCATCTAAATAACCTCAGTCACAACTGTTTCCTTGTTTGAGTGGTAGAGAGAACATGGGGCTTGGGGTGGCGGTCCTGGGGTGTAGTCCTGGTGCGTATTCTCCTCTCTGGCTTCAGCAGGCGGTAAGGTGAGAGGACAGATGATCTCTCAGTTCCCTCCCAGATCAAGGCTCGGTGGTTCTGTCACTCCCACACTCTTTCCCCCTGTGGATGTGGTTACCGCCAAACAGTCTGTGAGGCTTAGGGAGTCCGGGGCCCAAAAGGTCTCAACTAGCAACGCAAATGTCAGAGGTGGTGCCACGGAGACGCCTTGCAGTGGGACTTTGGTAACTACACCCTGCGTGCTCTCCCTTTCCATCCTTTCCCGCTAACAGAACTGCCATCTTTTCCATTTGTATGTGTGGAGTTCAGTTTTAAACTATGTCAAGGTGGCTTCGTCTGCCTGGAGATCTCACCTGGAGATGTTATTCTTAGGAGTCATTTGGGAAAATATGAGGACATTTTTAGTTATCATGATGGTTTGGGAGGAGGGGTATTAGATTTGTGGGCAAGGGCCAGGGGTGCTAATGGGCCTACAGTGTGCTGGGAAGTCCTACAAAATAAAAAATTCCCCCACCCCAATTCCAATAATGTCTATGCTAAGAAATACTCATAGGGTGATGTTGAGGAAAGAATATGGACCTTGGTGTCGATGTTCCAATTATTTATTGCCACATAATAAATTACTCCAAAACTGAACGACTTCAAGGAATAATCTTATTATTCTCTCTCACAGGTTTTCAGGGTGACATACCTGCTGGTCGGTTCCACTCGAGGTTTCTCATGTGGTTGTAGTCATATAGTGACTGGGGCTGGAGTCAGCTGAAGGCTCCCTGGGCTAGATGTCCAAAATGGCGGCTCACTCAATGGTTGGCAGTTGATGCTGGTTAGGCTGGGATGTTAACTAAAGTACCTACATGGCCTCTGCACATGCTGACGCTTCTCCCAGGATGGCAGCTGCTTTCCAAGAGGGAGTGTCCAAGGGAACATCCCACAAGACCAAAGCAAATCTGCAAGGCTCCTTATGACCCAGACTTAGAAGTCACCCAGCGTCACTCACACAGTATTATATTGGTCAAAGGTGTCACAAGACCTGCCCAGATTCAAGGGGGTGGAGAAATAGGCTCCATCTTTCGATGGAGGAGTGGAAGAAGAATATGAGGGATGAGAGCATCTGTGAAAATATAATTTACCACCGAGGACTTGGCTTTAGGTTCTGCCTCTGCCAGTTACTATATTGAAGACTTCCATTAAATCCTGAACCTCTCTGTGTTTTGGTGTTTTCCCTGAAAACAGGGAATAAAATGGTATCTAACTTGCTAGGGTGCCTTTAAAACCTCTGGTAACCATCGCTAGTTGTTACTGTTGGTGTTTTCCTGTTAGTAGGAATGTCAGTCCCAGTTCCAGAAATGCTCCTAATGCTGCGTGTGTGTCTGCCACTTCGTCTTTGCTGACTTTATGATTGAGAGATTTGAAAAGCACCCTAGGTGTGTGTTGGGGGAGGTCAAGCCATCGTTTGACCAATACAAATACAGCCTTCTTTCCTTTATTGGATTTTTAATTAATTTGTATTTACATTTTATCAAAATATATCATCTGTAAAAGTCCCTTGACCTCCTTCCTACCTCATCTTCCTCTGTTCCCCAGAGGCAACCAGTTGCAACATTTATAGCTTTTCTTTTGGTATTTACATTCATATTTTTAGATAATAGGCGTATACTGCTCTTTCTCTCGAGTCACTTATTTTAAATATTTCCACTACAGTAAGTGAATATTTTAGATCACTCACCCCTCCCCTTCCTGTGTTTTCTATCCTTCCAACGTAATTGTTTGTCAATTTTTGGTTAGATCCGCACACAGTGTTTTCATTATTATGGTTATGTAAAATAAACATTGTTCACTTCTGAGCCAAGTAGTGAACTGAGATTACATCTCTTTTTCTCAACATTTTCTTCTTCCTGGAGTTGATAATTTCTTCATATTTTGCATTGCTTTGTTTTCGCTAAACATCTAAGCCTTTCTGTATTTCTAACAACTCTGCCAACCAATTCTTTATACAATTTTTCTTACATCTCAAATCTGTCGATGGTGAGAATTTCCTGGAGAAATTCTTCCTGGAGTCCTCAGTGCTCTGCTGTAACCAGAACTGGTTAGTTCCCAGGCCTGCCCCACACCTGTCATCGTGGGGCTTCCCCTCACTAGCATCTTGGAAACTCCCTTTGCCCCTCTCCTTTGTCGGCTCACAAGCCTTCCTCCTTCTTGGTTACTTCCTCATCGTGGAGAGCGTCCTCCAGTGGCTACCTAAGGAAGGGTACATCAGATGTAAATTTTTTTGTATTTTGCATGTTTGAAAATGTCTTTATTTTACCCTCATACTTATTTGATAGTGTGGCTGGGAATAGAAATTTAGGCTGAAAATAATTTTCCCTTGGGCTATTGAAAGCATTTTTCCAATGTCTTCTAACTTCCAATGTTGCTATTGAGAAGACCAGGGCCATTCTGATTCTTGATCCCGTCTATGTAAATTTTTTAGTTTTCCCTTTAAAAACTCTTAAGATGTCCTCTTTATCCCTAGAGTTTTACAGTATCACAATGGTAAATCTTGGTCTAGGTCCATTTTCAACTATTGTGCTGGGCATTTCAATCAAGACTTGTGTCCTTCAGTTCTGGGGCATCTTCTTGTATGATTTCTTTCTTTAATAACTTCCTTACCATCATTTTTCTCTTTCTAAAACTGCTTATTGGACGTTGAGCCTCCTGAATGACTCCTCTAATTTTCTTGTTTTCTCCTATTGCCCTTCTCTTTGCTTTCAGAGAAATTTCCTTAACTGTGTCTTCCAACACTGTTACAGAATCTTTGAAATTTTCACTTCGTATTTTTGATTTCCAAGAACTCTTTCTTGCTCTGCTTCTTCCTTTTTCATCACATCTTGTGGATACAGCAGCTCTCTTCTGCCTCTAAAGATATCAAATATAATTTATTTTCAGTTTCCGCTGGTCAGTTATTGTTTCTGCTTCCTTCACAGATCCTTTTGTTTTCCTGTTTGATTATTTTATTCTCTTGTCATGTTGGATGCTTTCTTCCCTGGTGATCCTTGACTGCCACTCAGATCTAAGGATGAGGCCCTGAAGAGCTGATTGGAAGTTCTGTGTACATGGATGGGATTTATTCTAGGGTGATCAGGGAGATAATGGCCTTTTTCAACAGGAGCTTCCAAATGTCAATATGTGTACATCTTTTTCCTGAAGTGGGTCAGTTTTGGCAGAAAAAATCTTTCACTCTCCTGCCTCTATTGTTCTGAGGCTAGGTGGGGGAAGGGGCAAGGGAGGAGGTCTCACGTAATGTGCAACTTTTCTCCCCACCCCAGCCTCCCTCTGTATCTGACGTCACTAACACAAGGTCTCTTTGGTTCAGTTTTTTCTAGAAAATAAACCTCCTGTTTCTTACAGAAAGGGGAGTAGGGGTGGGGACCTGCAAGTCTATCTGCCTCTTATAAATACTTCTAAATATTCCCTCTGTTTTCAGGCCGCACATCATCCTCTTCCACAGTAACTGGTGCCCCAATTCTTGAGGCTTGCCAAGGTTCTATGGGCGGTAGCAACATGCTTCCCTCTGATGTATGCCACCCCTGCCCCCGGACACTCAGTTTGCACTTTCCTCCTCCCTGCTAATTCTTTCACCTTCCCACTATCTTCATATATTGTGGTTCAAGGTTACATACATCTCCTAAAAGACACTTTTGAGGACGGGGTGGAAATTGCTGTACCCGCCATCTTGAAACTCTCTGTCCCGGCAGCCTTTAAGTCAGTGTTGGAAAAAACCACCTTTTGTATCACCCTCAAACCAACCAACATGTGGAGCATCACAAAAGGCTCAGAACTCTGTAATGATAACAGCAGCAACAACAACAGTAACCATTTTTAGCATCTACTATGTGCCAAATACTTTGCATAAATTATCTTTAATCCTCACCACAAACTACAAGGTAGGAATTATTATCCCCATTTTGCAGATGAGGAAACTGAGGCCCAGCAAGTTTCAATAACTTGTCCCAGTTCATCCCTTTGCTCTGTGGCAGGGTCAGGATTTGAATCCAGGACTGTCTGGCCCCAAATTGCCTCTAATAGCCAACACCTTACAAGTCTACTTCAAATCACCCAGTGGGTGGGCCTTAAATCTTTGGTAATCAGTCACGTCCAACACACTATTATGCTTCAGTGCTTAAAAGGGAAGCCACAGTGCATCCTTTCATGGTGCAAATAAGCTCCATGGTGTATATGTTCTGTTGAGTGGTTCTTGTTTTTGTGTTTGTTTGAGGTGAACCCTCCAGGTGAGCAGCTAGGCCTTGAATCTGCAGTATGCAGCCATGAGCTGATTTTAAAAGAACTGAGTTCAATAGGAAGACTAATGAGACCAACTGCCCTCCCCCTGCTCTGACTCCTGCTGATTGTGGAGCTAGAGCGAGAGCAAGCGTAGCCATGGTGATGGTGGCAGTCTGCTGACGGGCAGGGGAGAGTGGGGGAGAGGGACGCTGGGAAGCAGCATCCTGCGGGGGATGGAACCAAAGGATTTCTCTGAAGAGGCTGCTGGGGGGAGGGGCTGCTCCACCAGGAACCTGGGTGCCGTGAGTGCCCACCTGCCTTCCCAGCCTCCTCAGCATTCACGTTCTCACCTCTTCCCCTGACTCACCACGCAGGTGGGTGACTCACAGCACCTGGGGTATAACCAAGGCAGAGGAGGCACAGGGAAGCCTCCCGCTGGAGTGCTCAGTGCGCTCTGGGGGGCAGTGGGGGGGAGGGATGCAGCATCTGGACAAGGCAGATCTGAGGGTCTTGAGCGTCACTTGGACAGGGTTGGGGAGGTGAAGGGGCCTACTCTCCTGTCCTCTGTCCCTGCCCTTCCTCCAGCTCCACATTTCCCCGTCCACTTCCTTGCTTGGCTACTGAGCCTGGGGATGTCCATACCCATTGACGCTGCTTGACAGGGAAGGCGGAGGGGCTGCTGGCACCATTGCTTTCACTGGGCTGGGGGCCTAAACATCTATCCAGTGTTCCCTGAATGTCACTCCCTGCCCCAGTCCCTTCACAGTCTTCCCCATCACTCCCAGCATAAAGACAAGACCTAAAAGTGGCTGACGCTGCTGTGTGCTCTGTGCTGGCCTTCCCCACCAGCCCCCACTCCTACCTGGGTCCCCTTTACGCTCTGCCTGGGACCACACTGGCCATCTTTCCATTCCCAGCAGTTTTCTCATAGCACCATTGCATAAGCCCTTCTCTCTGCCTGGAATGCCCCACTCCCTGCCCACTTTTGCCCCTTCAGGGATCAGCCCAAACATCACTTCCTCTGAAATGCCTGTCTTGGCCTCTCGGACTGGTCAATTCACCCTGAGGCCCCCATGAACCTCTTGTTTGCAGCATTCTTCACAGCTGCATGTCTTATATAAGATCTCTCTCCCCTGCTGGACTGGAAGGGCCAGGAGGGCAGGGCCAGGCCTTTGTCTCTGCTCCCACTGGATTACCTGCACCTTGCACAGTGTCTGGCAGGTGGTCTTCACTTAACAGGGAGGAAGGAAAGAAGGAAAGAAGGGGGAAAGGAAGGAGGGAAGGAAGGAAGGAAGGAAGGAAGGGAGGAGGGAAGGAGGAAGGAAGGAAGGGGGAGGAAGGAAGTGGGGAAGGAGGGAAGGAGGAAGGAAGGTGGGGAGGAAGGAAGTGGGGAAGGAAGGAAGTGGGGAAGGAAGGAAGTGGGGAAGGAGGGAAGGAGGAAGGAAGGTGGGGAGGAAGGAAGTGGGGAAGGAGGGAAGGAGGAAGGAAGGTGGGGAGGAAGGAAGTGGGGAAGGAAGGAAGGAGGGAAGGAGGGAGGAACACATCCATTTGCCCTGCCTGGGAAAGTAGCTGGAGGCAGAAACCAATGTGACATTTCCCCTAGCCCGCTGTTCCCCCATCTGACCAGAGGTCGTTATGATGGTGAAACTACTATGACTATTAAGGGCTTTGGGCTCCTTAAATCAAATGATCATTTGTCTTACTCTCAGATACGTATTTCTTGAAGGTAGGAGCAGCTAATATTCCTAGCGTGAAAGGAAGCGTTCCTTGAGCACCCTACCTCCGGGCAGGGTACTCGCCACGTGGCCCTGGTTCCTGTGTTTCCCCGCAGCTGTCTGATTTCCTCGGGATCATGTGCCCCTAAAGGCCACCGACAGGGAAGGGGCTGTGGGAAAGTATGGAAACAGCTTCTGGGGTCAAGCTCCCCTAAATGCAGGTGGCTGAGCTTCCAGCTGGGGGAAACGGAGAAGAGTGGAGGGTTAAGAGGTTCTTCCGTGAAGAGGGTGGGGAAGCCAGTTCTTCTCAGCCCTGCAATCCCAGCAAAGGGTTCCGGGGAGTGAGTCAGCTCCGATAAACCCAGGCAGGAGGGATTTTGATAAGATAGAAGGAAGGATGTTTACAATACTGGGTGGGTCTGCTGTTGTGGAGGCCAAAGAACATCCTTTGGAAAGTAGAGGAAGTCCTGCTAGAAACCACAGGGAAGGCAGAGTAACTAACTGCCTCCAACTTACACTTTTTTGAAGTTATTTTAAAAGGCTCTGAGTCAGTCCTACTAGAGAAAGGTGACTTAATGCATAATGCATATCAAATGCATTCTCTAGCTGTGTGACTTTGAGTAAGTCATTTTTCTTCTCTGCTTGATGAAGCCAACTTAGATGATCTACTGAGGTCCCTTTCACTCTAATAAATATTTATGGAACTCATTAATGTCTCCCCTGTCATAAACTTGAGTTTGAGTCTCGATTCTAGCATTTGTTGATTTTCCACCTCTGTAAAATGGAGCCTACTCACAGGGTTGTTGTGTGGGTCTCCGGCCTGGTGCCCAGTTCCTGGAAGGAAGGAGCTGGCTAGACGTTAGTCACTGTTCCCTCCTTTTCTCACCTGCCCATGCATGTGCAATGGGCTGCTGTGAGTGTTTAGAGGCCAGTACCTTACGTTTCTGAAAGGAGGCCCCTGACTTGTTAGGAATGACCGGGGAAGCCAGAGGACTTTGTGCCTTTACTCAGCAGGCGCTGGACCCGAGTGCGGCAGCCTCAGACCCACAGAGCACTTCCAGGTGAAACCCTGCTTCAGGCCAACCAGTACTGCTCCAAGAAGAGGCAGTGAGTCGGGGGAATCCCATGTGAGCAGAGGAAAGGGAAACAGCGCGGGCGGGGTTCCCTGCTCGTAGGCCAGCCCTAGAAACAATTACAAAGCCCATTAAAACCACAGTCAAGACAAGAAGGGTTCTATGTCAACTATACTTCAAAGGAAAAAAAAAAAAACTAGAAAGTTCTTGGGGGTGACGTGTTCCAGCCTCCTGGTTTAACGTACAAGGAAATAGGTTCACAGAGTGAAGTGAACACCCCTGGAGAGCAGGTGGTGGAGCTGGGACAAGAGCCCAGTTCTCCTGCCACCAGGAAGAGGTTGCCTTTGGACCTTGGTTCAGTCATCATAAGTTCTTTCTGAATCTTAGGGCCCTGCTCATTCCCCCGAGGGTTAACAGGGAACAGAGGTATAAAGTCCAGTTGGTTGGAGCTAACTTTCTGAGCAGTGGCTTCGTTCGAGCTTATGAGGTTACACACACACACACACACACACACACAGGAGAGCAAAATGTAATAAAGTCTTATCAACCACAAAAGGTCATTTCTAACTCTTAAGGTTCTGTTTGGTTAGTTAGTTTGTTTGTTTTTAATATTAGACAAAGATAATCATTCATCATAGATCTCTCGAGACTCAGGCAATGTGTCAAAGGTCTCACTGAGCTGCCAGTAGGTACTGTGGTCAGAAGGACTATCATGGTCACTCAGGACCCAGCATGTGGCAGCCCACACATTGGCACCCCCTGCCCCCTGCAAAGGCCCAAGGAGAGACTGTCGCATGTGACTGACGAGCAGTGACCAGTGTAAATCTCCCAGGAATACCCCACCACAAACCAGTGTCCAATTCAACTGCGAAGGAAGCAGTGTAAGGCTGGGCAGAGTTTCCCCTTTCTTATCAGAGACTCGGGGAGGACCTACAGGGTTGGAGTTCTCCACCCCTGGAGTGGGAGTAGTACCGTCTGGGTTCTCCCAGGCCTGTGATATAAATGGAAAAGCTGTATTTGTTGGGTCCTGAAGAACGTGATATGGTCTCCAAGGAAACAAACTGCAGCCTTGGGCAAGAAAAAGGGTGCCATTACCCCACTCAAGGGTGGCACCACTAGCCTTGACTTTCAAGACCACAGGTGGTGCCCGGGTCAAGGGGTGACAAGGAACAAAAGGCTGGGTTCTGGGGGCTGGGGGCCACCGATTCAGCAGGAATGGAGCTGCAAGCAGGTGGCATAGCCTGGCGAGGCCACTGAGTGTAGCCAGTGAGATTTTGTTCAAGAAACTTAGGAGGCATCCCCAAGTCTCCTTTCAGGCTCTGCTGAGACACAAGGACTGGGTAGCTGACAGACTTAGGGGACATGGAGCAGGGCAGAGAGGCAGCAGGAGTGGACCAAACTGTGACCTACAGGGACTCCTAGAATATATAGTGTCCAAGTTAAGAGCACAGGCCCAGATGTCTAAACCTTAGTTTTCTCAATGGAAAAAACTTGGGATAGTAATACCCACCTACTTTGTTGATTAAATGACATCAGGTGTATGAAGCACTTATCATAGTGTCCAGGACATTAGAGTAGGTGCTTGTATTAGTTGTTTATTGTTGCATAAGAAATTACCCCCAGATTTGGTGACTTAAAACAACAAACATTTATCATCTCACAGCTTCTGTGGCTCAGGAATCTGGGCACAGCTTAGCTGGATGCTTCTGCCTCAAGGTCTCTCAGGAGATTGCAGTCAAGCCATTGGCAAAGAGGTCTCGTCAGCAGGCTCAGCTGTGGCGGGCGGGGGAGGGTCACAGCCAAGCCCATTCCCAGGGTTGCTGGCCGGCCTCAGTCCCCCACCACACAGTCCTCTGCACAGGGCTGCCTCATGACATGGCAGCCATCTTTCTTCAGGGCACACAGTCTAAGAGAGAACAAGAGCAAGAGAGAGTGCCCAAGAAGGAAGCCACAGTCTTTTTATAACCTAATCTCAGAGGGTACCCCATTACTTCTGGCATATTCTATTCACTAGAAGTGAGTCAATAAATCCATCCCACACTCAGGGAGAGGGGTTACACAGAATATGAAGATTGGGAGGCAGAGATCACTGGGGGCCATCTTAGAGAATGCCTACCACAGTGTTTAATTCATGTTACCTATTTTCTTTATCCCTCTTGTATATCTTACTCCCCAGATTAGTCTCCATTCCCCCAGTGGCAAACTAAGGACAGCTATTTTGTGCTCAAGCAGATAAATGCAGCAACACTTAGATGAGTAGGAGCAAAGTAACTCAAAGACATTCCATGTACTTTTTTCTCTCAGGCTACTGGTTTCTGGGTCACTGAGGGCACCAGCTCTGTGAGACTACTGCAGAAACTGCTTTCATATTTTTGCTTGTTCTGGGCTGGCTGAGCACCTACCCATTTGCTGACCCATAGGACTAGGCTTCTCTAATAAAGATGATATGGGTCAAAAATCAAGGCTCCTCTGTAGGGTTGGCTCCAATAACGTGTACGGATATAGAGCCTTCTGCCCAACATGGAGGTAAATCATTTGGGAAATAAATCTACCTTGTGGTGGTTTGTCCTTCTATGAAATCTCTTGTGCGTTTGAAAATTCCGTCTTCCAACAAGATTCTGTTAGACCTGAAAAAAGCCCTATTCCACTCCAAAATGCTGTTCTCTAATAATGGGTCCAGATATCCCAAAAGAATGAACTGCCATAGGGTTTCCATGGGGGCTATGGGCTGCTGAGGAAGAGACAAAGTCAGTGCAGTGAATGGGGCTGAGCTGGAGTCATGGAGCCAACTGGAGCCAAGTCAGCCTCAGCCTTGAGTAGAGGGACATCAGGTCAACTCAGGAGAAGGGAAGGAAATTCACATGTATTATCCAGCTGCAGTCAGTCAGACTGAGCACTTAATATTCATGGTCTTATTGAATCCTCAGGAAAGCCTGGTGGGGTGGGGGTATTTTCCCCATTTTACAGATGAGGAAACTGAGGTTCGGTGAGGTCACACCACCAGCAGAACACAGGACTGCTTGACACAAACCTGTGTTCATTCCATGATCCCCTCTTACAAAAGACTATGGAAGAACAGAGGGAAAGGCAGGGCTATAAGACAGCTAACAAAGTAACTCCAAAAATAGCTGTTACAGACCAAGCATGAAGTTTCATTTAGTTTTCAAGTCAAATTTTAGCAAAGCTTCCCTATTGTTCCTGAGTTGCAAAATAAGCAAACCTTCTATAAGATTTGTCCTCTATAGTTGTCTGTAGTTCTATAGTCATCAACAATAAGTTGTCTTCTATAGTGACAACTTGGGGAGGAGGTGGGAAAGAATGCTGAGTACAATTAATAACAAGACCTCCACAGTCCCCTGCTCCCCATTACCACCCCACCTTCATCGGAAGATATGTATTAAATAAAAGTGATGACACAACCAGAAAGTTAACAGGATGGAAAATCTAAATCTAAATATCACCTTCCATTCTTATGTGAATCATCTCCCTCCCTCCTTATTCTTTCCATCCTGGCTTTCTGTTCTTTAAGTTTGGGTCTGTTTTCCTGTTCCAAAGGAGAATACTCCCAAAAGGAAGCAGAAGGCTCAGGTCAGGAGAAGATACAGGACTGATTCAGGCTGTGGGGTAAGAAGCTGAGCCCAGAACTGTTGATGCCGATTCCTTTCTGCTTGCCTCAAGTTGCTGACATAGATCGGTTTAAACCACCGTTGAGTTTTTTGGGGGGTGTGGTTATGGAGGGACCGGGATGTCTAGAAGAGCCCACTCAAGACAATATGGCAGCATTTGTCCTTTGATCTTCTCAACAAATATTCAGTTAGCACAAACTCTCTGCCAAGCACTGGGCTAAGAGGTACAATAGGAGAGTCTCTCAATGGGGAGAGACTCAGATCCTGCGCTCAAGGAATCTAGAATTCAATAGGGCAGATAAAATGTGCACACATCACTTAAAAATAAGACAGCACGTTATAAACGCCATTAGAAAAATAAAATCACATTACTATTCCTTAAAAAGGAAGGAAATTCTGGCTCACGCTATAATGTGGATGAACCTTGAGGACATTATTCTAAGTGAAATAAGCCAATTGTAACAAGATAAGTACTGTATGATTCCTTTTGTTTGAGGTACCTAGAGTAGTAAAAATCCTCGGGACAGAAAGTAGGATGGTGGTTGCCAGTAGAATGGTGAGAGGGAAGTGGGGAGTTGCTTAATGGGCATAGAGTTTCCATTTTGCAGGATGAAAAAGCTCTAGAGTTTGGTTGCACAACAATGTAATACACTTAACACTATTGAACGGAAAACTTAAAAATGTATAAGATGGTAAAATTTATGATATATGTATTTTACCATAATTAAAAATAAAAGAAATTTTAATGGAAAAAGATTATTATTGACCTGCAGAAGGTGAAGCAATTATGTATCTAACTGGAGATACCAAAGAAGGCTTCATGGATGAGGGGGCATTGGGACTGAGCCTTTTAGAATAGACAGGCTAAAGATGGACAAAAAAGGTCTTTCCAGGTAAACAGAGCAGCGGGAGCAAAGGCACATCTTTAAAAAAAAAAATCCAGAAATTTCTTTCTTCCATTGTATCAACCCTTAACAGACATTTTCCAGGGATCAAACAGCTGGAGCCTGTATCTGTGACTTCTCAGCGAGGCATGGCTCGCCTGCCTCTCCCTTCCTTCATCTCGTCCCCTCTCTCTGTGCATGCCTCTTCCTGCCTCTTGTTCTCGCTCTCTCTTTTGAACCTTCTAAAATGAAATCCTTGACAAAGGTTTGCTTTCAGCCCAGAAGCTGACTTCCTTGAAGTCTCTTTAGTAACAGCAAACACCCAGAGACTCTCACACCTTTATTAACAGGCCTTGTTCTGTGGTTCTTTTTCCTCCTAGGATACCAGAAGCTTAAGCAGAAATTACCTCATCACCCACGACAGGCAGGTCTCAGTTGTAAGAACAGCCTTGCTGACGATGCTTCCGTTGCCAATTCTCCCTGATTAACGGCAGCTTTAGAGAACAACCCTGTCAGGGGAGGAAAGGGAAGAGATTCCGATTTATACTTAATTCCTGAACAGAAGTCAAGAGGAGAGTGGGCTCCGTGGAGAATTTCTTCATCTTCGGAAGGATTATTAAAGTCAGAACTTATTATTCTCCATGTTAATCATCGAGATTGAAGACAAGCATCCTCCTGTTTCTGATGAGCATGGTCGCCAGGCAAAGGGAAGTCGTCCCGGGCTGCAGGAAGAGAGCTTCAGAGCTGTGCGGTTGCCTCCTGCTCACGTCGGGGATTCGGGGCGCAGGGGGAGGTTCACGGGGTCAGCGTGGACGGCACGACACAGAGCTCACTTGGCAGGTCCCTGAGTGCAGACTCACGGGGTGGGAACGCACAGCGTGCCTGTCACAGCGAGTCCAGTTGACCCGAGTGGAACCCCCACTTCCCTCTGCCCAGCGCGATCTGGAGAGGCTGCCAGATCTTCAGTTAGAAAATCGCCTTGTTTCCAGTTTTCTGTCTTTTGGTCCTGTCCTTCATTTTCCATCATTACCTTTAGTTCTGAGCAAGGACTCATGCCCTTTTTTGGGATAAATGGTGCCACACCCGGGACGTGAACGATCATCATCACAGGCCCAATTCCTCTCTACCAAGTCTGTCTCCACCCTGGAGAATTCACATTGCCCTTTTTTCCATTCCTTCAGTCCAGTCTAGACAGCTTTCAAGTCATCAAATGCCAGAGAGGAGGCAGAGCCCAGAGTGAAGCAGAAAGCCCATCCGACATTTATTTGGTTGGGACTAACCACTTGGGAGTTGAGGGGAAAAAGTCCAATTTGGGGACCACAGTCCTTCCTTGGTGTCTATTCAATTCCATTAAAAATTCTAACAACAAACTCATGGAGTCTCGGCACTGGGACGAACCTTAGGTGTAATCTTGGCCAAGTCCAGGATGGTGCGAGAATCCTCCCTGAGCATCCCAGCTGGCTCAAAAAGTCAGTCGCTGTCCCTGATGAAGAACACACCCCTTTTAGGAGTGAAATTAACTGTTAGAAGACTCTTCCTTAGACAAGATGAAAACCAAAATCTGCTTATTTAATAGTTGCCACCCACAGATACTAATGCCTGGCATATGTGCCTATAGTATATACGCTGATTGACTGAATAAACTAATGAATGAATAAATGATTAAACACAGTCAATTGGCAAGGAGGAGGGAAAAGGAAGGAGAGAAAGTCATTGCAGTGGCGATAGGTCGTGAGGTAGTGGGAAGGAAGGGGAAAGAACATTTTTCTCTAGGGATTTTTTTATTTTCTGGGGGGGAAGGGGGAAGGCCTGATTGTCCCAGCAAATGTTTTCATTCCTTAACATCTCTTAAAAAACCAAACAACAAAAAACCCTGACAATCCAATTTATAAGTGAATCAGATTTTACAAATAAATACATCTGTGAAATGAATTAAATTATTTTTGATTAGTGTAAAAGTCACTAAAGGTAAGTATTGCCTATTTCTCCAATTTGCTTTCCCATGACCTCTCTCTCTCTCTCTCTCTCTCTCTCTCTCTCTCTCTCTCTCTCTCTCTCTCTCTCTCTCTCTCTCTCTCTCTCTGTCTCATACACACACACACACGCACACACACCAGAGCTTACAAATCATTGCTTCCTGTCCTCCTCAGAGAGAGCTAGCTAGGTAGGCCAGCTAACAATTACCTTTGCTCTAGCTCAGGCACCCTCCCGCTCCGCCTCTCATCCGCAAACAGCTGCCTCCCTGCCAATCAGGATGGCAATAGTCCTCCCTGGCAGTCCTCCCACCCCCGCCCCCTCCCACACACCCATCCACAGCTCCGTGTTCTGGCAGAGTTGCTCAGCCTCCCCGGCAGCAGACGGGCGGCAAACACACATTGCATCTTTCCTGCTGTGTGGGAGGGTTGGGGAGAATTCCCAGGGTGCAGGCTGCAAGCGCTCCCTGAAATCTCAAGATGAAGGTGGCTCACGCGGCCTTGCAGGGCTTCACATGGTGGTCCGGGGCTTGGGCTCAAATAGTTCCCTGCCCTCTCTCCTTCCCACCCGCTCACATACCCTAGAAAATGTTCCCACCCACTGGGCACCGCAGCATACTCTCTTCCCCGTAAATGGGAGAGGGGGCCTTGCCACGTGTCTGGTGTCTGAGTCCTCCCTGAAGGAGCACATCCTCCACTACAGTCCCTTCTGGAGGGTGCTGGAATGCAGTAAGCACGGCAGCAGAGGCTGGTACTGAAAATGCCACTTGTGTCCTGGATCCTTCCCAGATAGGTAACCTCCTCCACTGCCGGCCCCCTCACCCAGTGTCTGGGATTGAGACGCCACCATCACCAGCGCCAAGGGAGATGGATAGTAGGAAACTGTACACGGTTTTCTGGCAGCAAGGACAGCCAATCCAGATAACACCAGCCAGATCCTCCCTGGGTTCGGTAATTCAGCTACAAATAGACCCTTGGCTTTTTGCCTTTCGTTTTACAGATAATTGTAGCTGTAACTCATCAAATATCTACTAGATATTCTCTTTCACTGGCCCTTAGACACTGAACTCTTAGTGTGGAAAGGACCCTAGACGTGAAGCAAGGTTTGGGGTGCTCCTACGATGCATCTGACTTGCTAGAAGATGTATGTGCATTCGTCAAATACAGGCTGTCTCTTCCAACCCTGTGACCATTCCTCCCTGACCTCCCTCAGCACTTTCTTAGACTGAATACTCCAGGGCGTTTTTCATGCGGCTCTGTTCTGCAGTGAGTGGGTGTCCTGTCTGTCTCTCCACTCTGACTGGGAGCCCCGTGAGGGCGGGTCATACTCCTCCTGAATCCCTCCCAGCTCCTGGCACAGGGGCTTAACAAAGACATACGTGGTGGAATTCCCACCTTCTGCTTTCCCTGCCACTGTACCAGGAAATAGCCATTTATCCTCAGCAAAGGGAGCCTGGCCTGCCATGGGAATGGCTCCCACGTGTAGGTGGGTTTTATTTGAGGATCCGGTAAAACACGGAGAGGAACGTTAGAACGTGCTCCCGGTGTCCTGTCAGCACCGGTACCAACAACATGTGGAGGCCTAGGCCTGCCGTATAGGATTGTCCTCCTCTGCATGACCTTGGCCTTTATGACAGGAAACCACATGCGTCCTTTGGCCTAAGGAGCCTGGCTTTCCAACCCATCTCCTCCCCAAGGTGTCCTCCCAGAAAGGGTTATCAGGGTGGCAGTCAAACCTCCCTGATTTTGCTGGATCGTTTCCATTTCAAGTATCCAGTCCCGTTGTTCCCATTTGTTCTTGTACATGTGTCACATTATGTTATTTCCAGTTCAGAAAATAGAATTTGGAGGGGCCGGCCCAGTGGTGTAGTGGTTAAGTTTGTGTGCTCTGCTTTGGGGGCCCTGGGGTTCACAGGTTCGGATCCCAGGCACAGACCTACACACTGCTCATCAAGCCATGCTGAGGTGGCGTCCCACATACAAAATAAGAAGATGGGCACGGATGTTAGTTCAGGGACAATCTTCCTCACCAAAAAAAAAAAAAAAAAGAGAGAGAGAGAGAGAAGAAAATAGAATTTGGAATTCCATTCTCCAAGAATCATTCTTTTGGCTGTTCAGAAATCCCCTGTGATTCTTTGGGTTCCCCCTACAGTGGAGACCCTGAGACAAGGATTCAAGCACAAAAGGTGTGTTTGGGAGGTGCAGAGAACACCAGTAGGGAAATGGGAAGAGAGAGAGAAAGGGAAGGCAGCTAATAAAGGGTCAATGACCTAGCCAACTGCCAATGTGGGTGACAGAGCTTAATACTATTGGGGAAACTCTGGGGCTCCGTGTACAACACACTCCTCAGTGTAGCTCACCTGGAGGGTACGGGGGCCAGGGTGTTCATCACCAATGCTCAGCAGTCATTGTTGCAGGATGCTCCTCCCGAGGGTGTTAATACCCTGGCACTCTCAGACTGCCATCAGATAGTGGGGTGCACTCCAGGGGTGGGGGAAAGCCCAGTAACAGCAAAATACGTGCTGGCAGCTTGCAGCTGGAGTGGTGTACATGGATTGGTAGGAGCCAAAAGATGCTGTAGGATACTGGCAGTGTGTCCTACATCTTCTCACCTCTAGGCAACATAATTGGAATGCACATACGGGGGGCTGTGGATTGTAATGACTGAGGGCAAAGCCCTTTAGGAACAGGACCCGGGATAGAAATCAGTGACTGAGGAGACTGAAGAAAAAGATACTGAAAATGATGGTGGATACACACTAACGCCAGCTCCTCACACCTCCCAGTTCTGCACTGATCTGGTCTTATCAGTCCTGCAGGGACAGGAGATGAGAGAGGGCGGGGTGGGTGAGCCTGATCCCCAGTTAAACACACACACCTTGGAAGTTCATTTCCTCTCTGGTCCCAAAAGGGATGTGCTCAGTACCACTCCTTGAAGAAGTACATGTTTAGTGCGCATCAGAAGTCCAAGCCTGGCAAGAGGTGCCCCCAGAAAGTCACAGGTGCTTGGCTGAGCCCTCCTCAACCTGCATCAGGGGCCACTGGGGCTCCAAGTAGTCCCAATGGGCAAGAACAAAGTCACTTCTGCTTTTGATCTTACACGGCTCAGCTCAGCTTGAGACACACAGCGAGTATATGCTGCCTGACTCGGCAAGGAAGCAATTCCTGCGGCCACGCCTGTCTCACCCAGGACAGGGAAGAAGGGATTTAGCTTTACCACCTCAAGTTTGCTGGTGGAGTCCCCCACAAAGAAAGGAGAAATGGGAATCTATTCCCATGGGATGAATAGTGAGCCGTGGGTCAGGGCCAGGAGCACACCTTCCTCCGGGCCTGTCCCCATCACTCTTGGGCTGAGGCAGCTGTGGCCCAGATTTCTGACATCAAATCTCCTTGTGTTCTATCTGGCTGTGACCATTGAAAACAAAAGTCAATGGCAGATTTTTACTCTACTCAAAGCTGCATCCAAACACAGACATCTAACCTCATGTGTGTGAGTTTTGTTTGTTGTTTTTCCCAGACTTGAGAGAGTCCTCCAGAAAAGCAACAGTGGGGGGCTTGTGTGAGCTTCAACCTGGAACCAGGACAAAAGCAGGTCAGAGGGGCACAGAGGTCTCCCTGCCCAAAGAGGAGCCTCAGGAGATAGGGTAACTCCTCCAGGCCACCAGGGTCCTTGCAGGAGGAGCAGTTTGCAACGCTAACAACACTTCCCCGAATGCCTGCCTGACAGCGTGGCTGAAGTCCAGCTCAAAACATGCATCCGAAAATGTTAAGGCAACAACTTAGATAA
This sequence comes from Tapirus indicus, assembly GCA_031878705.1. NCBI lineage: Eukaryota > Metazoa > Chordata > Mammalia > Perissodactyla > Tapiridae > Tapirus > Tapirus indicus. The sequence continues at coordinate 36,771,668 of CM062935.1, forward strand.
TTTTATTCAGAACTGGAAATAAGTGACCTTGGGCTAAAACTTCTCCAGCCCAAGGGAATGATTTAATGCATGTGTTATTGCTGATATTTAATCTGCTACCGGCGCCCAAGAGAGCAGAACAATTCCTCCTTTCATACTTCCTCAGGCTCCTCCCCTCACAGAACCTCCCAGGGCTGAGCAATTTGGACTTAAAAATATTAGCTATTCTCGCTCATTATCTCCTAGTGAAGTACTGCTTTCCAGAGTCTGAACCCATCTCCCGCCTTCTGCGCTGGCAGTGTGGATCACGTATATCCTGTCAACACAGCAGGGACTGCCTAAGTCCCTCATGTTGACAGAAATTTAAATAAAATGGCTGGGCGCCGCTCTGCCTTTGACTCAGCTCAGGGAACAGGTCAGATGCCTCCTTCAATTTCCAGGTGTACCCAGACTGCAGGCGACTCTGGGGAGTCAGAGTGCGCCAGGGCTGAAAACCCCTTGAAGGGTGTGGCGTGGCGGCTCTCAGTCACATCTGAGCCACAGCTCTTCAGCTCTGGGAGGACGTTCTTGAAGTGTGCTTTCCCTTTATCTGTCTAAATACCTGACATTTGTGCCCATTTTATCCTCACGACACTTGGCACGGTGCTCAACCATCTACTGTCAGGGACGTGTTCAGCATCTGTGGTGTTTCTCAATCTTTTCTTTGGTTCTAAGTTTTCAGAGGTGCTATTCGGCTCCCTCACGTATGTGAATACAAACATCTTCAAGCTAACTTGCTGCCCTCTGCAACATGTACTATCACATTATTTAAGGGACATTTTTGAAAATGTTCGGACTTTGGAAGTCTTTTACCGAGATAATTTTTTGTAAAAAAATTTTTCTTTTTCTCATTGCCAACTTGAATAAGTAACACTATATTTTTACTATAAATTTTTGTTCTATATACAATACCTATGTATTTTGCTATAAATGTATGTTTCTGCCTAATTTAAACCTTTTAAAAGCTCAAATCAAGTTGCTTATTAGGATGTACAATGTGTTCAGGCTGTGTGCTAGAAGGGGAATCAAAAACATATATAAACTGCGTTATTTGCACTCAGGGAATGCAAACTCTTGCTGAGGGAATAATACAAAGTAGTGTAGAACACGGTGCTCGATCAGTAGGATACATAGACCATCAGCCAGAGAACCGGTTTATAACACTGACATCTCCAGAAAAACAGGATTCCCACCACAGATCTGGCCCAACACAGAGGATGGAAGACAGCCAAATTCTTAACCAGCAACTATTTCATAAACAGAACTGGAATGACCTCTACCAGGACAAGTAAAAAAAAAGCTTCTATAAAGAACCTTGTGGAAAACATTAACTGATCCTTTTACCAGATCCTACTGTGAGAGGCTCTGGGCCCTGCATTTCAGAATAAGATGGAGGAGAGAGACCAACTGCCCCAGAGAGAAAGCGAGGCTCATCTCGCGTGCATCCTATTCCACGGCAATAAGGCTTTGGCTAGCTCTCACCCAGGTCAAAGGGGTTCGTGTGACCGAAGCTTCCATAAGTCATAAGAAGGTATCAGCCCCTCTTTCTCATCTCAATTCCTTCCTGGTAGTTGACAGTCACGTTGCTGGGGAGAAAGGAAAGAGCGAGCTTTATCCCCAGTTCAACCTTGGAGGTCATCCTCCCAAGAGGTCTACACATGTTTTGACACTTGGTACCATCCAGAGCCCTGGAGCTGTAAAGATGCTTCTAGACTGGCCTTACTTGCCCTTTTGGCTGCAGGACTTTCACGTAGGTCTTCCTCTGTGACTAGATTCAGGCAATCAGGTGAGCTTCAACTTACAAAAACCCATTTGGTACAATTTGGGGGAAAAGAAAAAGCAAAATATTTTACAGTAAAAGGAAGGACAGATTATCATCCCGCTTAATATATGGTGAAATTTAGAGTATCTATTATTGAGAAAAAAGGGAAAACAGTAACCAAAATAATTTTGAATCCCTACCCCTTCTTCTAAGTGAGGAGTCCAGATTAAGTCCCCTATTTCCATTGAAGTCAATCTCAACTCACTGACATGCATCAAGTCTTGATCAGTTGTCTACCCAAGGTTCTAGTAGCTCTGTCTATAAGCTGAGTGACTTTAGCCAAATTGCTTAACCTCTCTGATGTTGTTTTCTTTGCCCCAAAATGAAGCTGGGATCTAGATTTTCTTCGTGACTATGCTACACAGAGACAGCCTTGCCCTCCAATAAGTGTTCTTTATATAGAAAACAATTTCTATAGATATTAACTTTCAGCATCCCCCAAAATGCACAGAGCCACACGCAGTAGACTGGGACAGAATCCTTCTCCAGGAAACCTGAAAGGAGTCTTTGGAAATGGCCAGGGGCATCCACTCACACCAGCCTTGTCAGTCACACTTGACCCAGAAACAGCACCTGCAGGGATGAGTAGCTCTGGAAAAGTAGGGCAGTGATGGAAACCATGGGACTTTCAGATGCAGCTGCAGGGGATTTCAAGCAGCAAAGGCCTGAATGACAAGCTGATGGTAGGCTGCACGCCATCAGCACACTATTCTTGCAATGGTTGGGTCCCCGGACACCAGTTGTTCTCCAAACCTGGGCTTGCCCTCACCCTGAAGATATTCCAGATGCGGTTGGGAGACGAGGCAGAGCAAGAGAAGGGTGAGGTGCATCAGCGTGGAGTGACAAGTTACCCTGACACTTACCTGAGCTCCTGAATGAGGCATTGTTTGTGCAAGTGGTAACCAGAGCTTCCCCCATGTGTCATGTACAGTATGGGCTTCTCCCGCCCTGCCTGCTGGGCCTGTAGGGTGTGTCAGATATGTTGAAACAACTCTAGGCTCCAGAAGATGGCTCACCACCGACCAAAGGCTACACCCAGACACTGCTCTGGGCCTCAGGCACCTCGGGAGTTCTGCCATGTCAGGGACCCAGCACTGCAGTCTTTTCGTCTTCCCAATGAAAGGTGGCAAGCAGGCTAGGCTACCCCAGAGGGGACGGCATGGGACCGGGGAGCACCAGATGCAGGAACCTTCTGCCCGTATCCCTGGGGGATAAGAGCAGAGGGTGCTGGCAGCTCTGCGAGCTCTGGCTTAGTGACCTGGCATCATGGGCACTTTCATGACTTGCTCTGTGGATGTTTCCTAACACAGAAAGCAAAGGGAACTACCCTCTTTCAGCAGGAGAAACGAGCACTGTTCACCTTGGGTGTGGAGATTCTGTCCCGTTCCATCCATTAGAGGACAGTGGACCCTAGGGGATGGTACACACACAGACACACGTGAGTGCCTCCTCTGCTGTCAGCCCTCCTGCTGGTGCCTGAAGAGCCCCATGCTTTCCGGCAGTCTGCGTGAGAACACGCTCTGCTTTCAGCCAGGGGCAACGATGGGTGGAACCAGATGGACCAAGTGGTGAAGAAACGGTCCCGGTTTGGGATTAAATTTGCTGAAGTTGCTGCTGGTACCCATACAGGGGGCTTCAGCCTCACCAGGGTGGCCAGAGCACAAAGCCCACCCCTGGATCCACATCCTTGCTGGGTCTCTGGGCACAAGTCCCTGGTAACTCCACACCACCCCAGACATTTGTGACCAGGAATGAACCTCCTGCCTGTCCTTGGGCTACAGTCACCCCTGCAGGTAAAGGCAGGCTGGGTGGGGTGCGCTCAGAGGAGGCTCGCCAAAGAACACCTGTTCTGAGAAATGGTAAGGATGACTCACCACCTCACGCTCTTTCCTCGGACTCAGCCCTGACTCCGTGCCCGGCCTGCTGGCGGGGGCTTGGAGCAGTCATAGAAGTGGCTCTTTGGTGAGTCATAAACCAAGAGGCTGACCACTTACACTCCTGGGGGACCCAAGACTTTCTCAGAACAAAGCAGGCGGAACTAATTTCTATTCACTCTTTCTCCTTCTGGCCTCCGTGGGCCTGTTGTGATGACGGCCAGTGCCATGGGAAGTGCTAATATGCCTTTTCTCTGCTTCCAAAACTGTTGTTGAAAGTTTCTGGGCCGTGTTAAACAAGAAGAGTTAACTTGAGAATGTCACACAGTTTGTTTTGTCAATGTAGATGATCAAAGTACAGAGCCAATAATCTAAAGCTACACCATTCAATACTGTAGCCACTAGTCGCACGTGACCATTTAAATAAAACCAATTAAAATTTACAATTCAGTTCCCTAGTCACACTAGCCACATTTCAGGTGCTCAGTAGCCACATGTGGCTAGTGGCCACAGTATTGGACAGCACAGCTATACAGCATCTCCATCATCACAGAAATTTCTATTGGACAGAGCTGATCTAAATACATAGCAAGTGTTGAGAGCTACATAACCACTCGTTCACTTGTTTATTCAAGTATTCATGGAAGGTTGGCTGCGTGTTAGCAACTGTGGGGGTAGCAAAGATGAAAGACAGGTGGTCCCTGTACTCCAGGAGTTTGCAACTGGTTGGGAGTACTGATGTGTCATCAAAGCTACAGACCTTTTTTCATCCGGGGAGTGAAACCAGCCACACACAGCTGAACAGAACTCTTACAAAAGATCAGCTTTGGGGAAGAGGAGCAGAGGACTGAGTCAAGGTCGGACTTGAGCTTAGAAATCTTTCATTCAGCATCTGCTTGCAAATGTGTGGTGGTAAGTAAGCTTAAACCTGAGTGGTAGGTGTCACCGCCACAGAGCAACGAAGCCAGGAGAGGGGAAGCCCAGACCCAAAGCCCTGCTAGGAGAACTTCTGACCGTGTCTTCTAAAGAGGGCAGCTTTGTGAACACAGCTGGTCGAGAAGACGGCCATTTTCTCCGGCACTCATATCCCAACCCAAGGACGAGTGTAGGTTAATTTTGCCGTTCACCTCCTGGAATTCTTGAACACTGTGCTTCCCACCACACTTCTGAGAAAGTGGTGAGCAACCAGCTGGCCCTTTCTCCAGCACAGCTGGTCCTCGTTGGAAGGATTTTCACTGAGTGATTTTAAATGTTTTTACAAGGTGTTTAAATTGGGCAACCACATTTGATACGCGTAAAGTACAGAGTCTGGAAAAGCGATCAGAAAGCACCAAGAATGACCAGTTCTCACAGAATTTCTCAGCAAGGTCATCTTAGGGAGGAAAGGCCTGAGGAAGAAAGACACCAGAATAAAGGGCAGACACTGGCTTTATTAAATAGAAGTACCACCTGAAGATGATGACTCAAGTGGGAAAGAAGCACATGGGAAAATGTAGAAACCTGAATCAGAGCCCCCAGAAGGACGAGGAGGTATTTTCAACATCAAAGGAGTGGTAATGACTTGCAGTTCACTGATACGGTGCAGTTGCCCTCTAAAGACGTTTATGAATATGTTTGGGAAGAATATTTTTTAACACTTGGGAATCACTAGAGATGGTATGTGAGTCATAAGACCAGGGGCTGAGTTCCTCTGGGCAACCAGCCTACAGAAAAACTATTCTGGAAGAAAGACCACGGGAACAGGGAATTAATTTTTTTAACATAATATTTTGTATAGGGTACATATTTGAATGATTCAAAATTCAAAAAAAAATATTAAAAAGTTCACATGAAAAGTCTCCTTCCCACTCCCGTCACCTATCTGCCTGGTTCCCACACCATTCCCACCTCCATGTGGTTTCCTTTGTACCCATCCCAAGTTCCTTTATGATTTTACAAGAAAAAGCAAATCTATATTCTTATTTCTCCCTCCTGGTTTTACACAAAATGTGGCATACTATATACACTGTTCTGCATGTTGCTTAATCATTTAACAACTGTCTTGGAACCCTTCCTTGTCAGTGCAGAGGGCACATCCTCATTCTTTTTTCACAGTAGCATGGTATTCCATCATCTGCTTATATTACCTATTTAATGGTACCCTATTGATGGACACCCAGCTGGTGCCCAGATTTTACCATCAACAGTGCTATAATTAATAACCCTGAATATACAGAATTTCACATGTGTACAGCATATCTCTATAGTAAACTCCTAGAAGCAGAGGTCAGAGGGCATAAGCATTTACAATTTGGGTCGATATTGCCAAATGGTCCTCCACTGGAGTTGTGCTAATTTATGCTTCTACCAGCAATGTTAGAGGGTGCCAACAGAATGTGCTATCAAATTCTTGGATTTTTTCCAATAAAATAGGTAAAAATGGAATCTCAGTAGAGAATTAATTTGCATTTCTCTTATCATGAGTGAGGTCGAACATCTTTCATATGTTTAAGAGCCATTTGTATTTCCTTCTCTGTGAACTATGATCGTATCCTTTGCTCATTCTTCTGTGGGGTTATTGGCTATTTTTAAAAGTCAGTTTCTTTTTAAGTTTTCTAATCAACTTTCTTATCTTTATTTATCAAGGGCACTAGCCCTTTGTAATATGAGGAACAATGAATATAAACACAGAGCTAATCAATAACTCTCTTGCCCAAAGATGTTTTGATGATTTCCCATAAAATTCTTGTCAAGGTGAGGCCTTCCATCCCCACACTGTGCTCTCTCCACCTCACCTCATCCCTCCCCGCAGGTCACACCAGGTCTCTGGCTGTCACTCCTTCACCTGATTTTCTTCTTTGGGCCCTTTGTACTGGCTGTTTCCTCTTCCTGGAGTGAGATTTTCCCTTTGTCCTCCTGGTAAATTCCTGTTCACTTTCTCAAGGCCTATGGCACCTTCTCATTAGAACGAGGAAGTGAGGACAGGGGAGAGTGAGAAACTGTGAGATTCTTCCCCCACATCATAGGGAATTGAGGGGAGACCCAGGCTGGGCAGATGACTGTGCAGCAATGTAAGTCAGGAAGTGGGGGTCAGTGGGAGACCCTGCGAGAAGCAGAGTGATGGGAGACCCAAGGGAGATGGTGGCTAAGAGAGGAAACTGCTGCAGGACAGAGTTGTGGAGGGTGGGCCTGGGAGTGGTGAGCCCTAGTGGGGTGTGAGGCCTGGGTGCATGCGTTCAGTGGGCAGTGCTTCCAGAAGGGATAGGAGGACAGAAGACAGATAACGGGGAAGGAAACAGAGTATGAGTACCAGGGACTCGGGGCGGGGGCTGCAGCATCTTTCAGGGAGTTATAAGAAGGGCAATTTCAACTGGGAATCTAGGGACCCTGACCTGAAGTGCCTGCTTTCCCAAGAATCCACAAAGAAGAAAAAGTGTGAGAGATATCTCAACTCTTGGCAAGGAAAGTGAGTGAGGAAGAACATTAAGAAAGATAGAAAGCCCCCCGAGTCTGGACTGAGAGCAGCCAGAGATGGTGAGCGAAATGGAGAAGCCTGGGAAGAGACGCACGAAATACTCTAACCCTGAACTACGCAGTAGAAGTCACACCGCACTGTGTCCCCAGATTCACCACACTGCGAGAGGAGAGTTTCGTGTCTTTTAAGTTGGCCTCCTGGATGTGCTATGCTGCAGGGTGGACAAGTTGGGCAATTGGTGGGTACCACTAGGAAAGGAAAGGGGCCAGATAATGAAACCTGGGGTTCAGCTTTTGAAGGGGAGCATCCCTAGCTAATCTGGTGGTACCCACGATTAGCCAGGAGAAACCACAACAAGAACTCAGAGGCACTTCCTGGTTGGGGGGCTGCCCTAGGAGCAACTTTTCAGCACGGTGCACTCTGAGGCTCCCCCATACACTCTTCTTCATATGTCCATTCAATACATGTTTTGGGGCCCCTACTACACACTGGACACTCTGCTAGGGCATGTAATTGTGAGTAAGGAATCAACTTGCCCCGGTCACTATACTCTAGTGGGATAGATGGATACATACACAAACCAGTGTCATGTATGCTCTGACAGAAGTGGGCATTGGGCTTGTGGGGGTGCAGAGAGTGGGGCCTGGCCCAGATTTGGGGTGCCGGGGAAGGCTTCCTAGCAAAAACAACTCCTAAGCCGAGTGGGGTCTCCTGGAGAATGGCCTACCCATGAAAGGCCCCTGAGAACATGTGTCCTGGGAAGAGATAGAGAGCTCTCCTGGAGGGCAGAAGGAACCTCAAGTTAGTATGCTGGACTTCCAGAGAAAGGAAGAGACTTTAGGAAACCAAACTGCAAGATGAGTGCTTTCTTCCTTCTGATCATTCTGACCCAGAGAGTCAAATTCCTGCACAACTTAGACCTCAGAGGTAATGCATGTGCAGATTCTAAGCCAAGAATAGAAGCCATGCCCGATAGAATCCATTCTCACTCTTTTGTTGCTGACTTTTGTATTAGCTCATAGCTGAGTGTCAGCATTTTCTGATACCATCTTCTGCAATGAACTTTTCCTCCTCTCCCCAACTCCTTTAAGGATCTCAAATCTTCCAAGCAGCCTTATTCAATATTTATACGGTCTGGACACAGCAAGGCTGCTTTGATCTGCAGTGAGTGAGGACTGGAGATCATCAGAGCTTGGCCTTCAGCAGCTTTCTCTTGGCTGCTGTTCCCCAAGTTTATCCCTCCCCCAGGGGTCCCCAGGAGCCCTGTAGGGTGAAGACACACCTCTTTGTTCAGAGTCTTTGCTTCCACTGGGCCAATTCCCTACGGGGCAGTGGAAAGAGCTCTGCCACATACTTTAGCTAATTCTTACTTAAAGCCCAGAGATTCTGTCCTCATTTTTTATTGTGACCAGTTAACAGAAGCAAGAAGTCAAACCCTCAATGGACAGTCCCCCAAGTAGGGCCAGCACATGCAACAGCAAATTGGATGCGAGTTGAGACTGCTCTTTTTCCTGTTGCAACTTAGAATTCCCGAAGCCAGGGCCACCTGGTTCCTTTCATCAGAGGAAGTAATGAGGTGGTGGGACCCGTGTGGCTCGTTCTCTCACACAGTTCACACTTCCATCAGGATGCTGAGTAATGAAAGCACTCTTGGACTTGCTGCCAATGAGCATGACATGAAGGACCTTCACGTCAATACAGACATCTGTATTGATCTGCCTCCAGCACAGAGGGCTGAAGTACTACTAAGCCAACCCCATTGCTGTCATCTTATTTTCTCAACTTAGCTACAAGAAGAACGCTGCTACCACGGCCACATCCACCAGCTGACCCTTCTAGGTCAGCTAGCTGTGGGACAGCAACAGCAACTGGGCCTCCTAGAAGCACAGGAGGCTTTTTGTAAAGAACATCTTGGAGAAGTACTATGGTAGCATTAAAAGTATAGGTCAGGCTTTGTAAATATATCTGTGTTTACTCTCTCCCTCTCTCTATCCCTTTCTCATGCAGACATCACTACTAATCAATCATAATACTTTTCCTTCTGAAAATATGTACCATCCTGGGAGCCATAGTTGCTGACACAGATCCTTGGGCTGCAGAGAAAGTGAAGACAGGAGCGTTGATCTCCTTTCCTGGGAAGGTTAAGTTTTATAGTTAACAAAGTTTGAAAGTTCGTCACTAACATTTTTATAATTAGGAGTCCAAGTAAATTCATTTTTCCTCATGGGGAGAAAAGTATTGAGCTGCTACTTCATTGGGGGAATCATGGCAGGCAAGAGCAGGGATGAGCCCAGGAGATACTTTCGCATTCCTGGAGGAGCCTACAAGACTGCATTGAGCAATGTTGGAGATAGGAATGCAGGACAGACCCCTTGCCTCTAGGGCTGAAGTCAATCCCAACTCCCCCAGCAGCTGGGAGACCAAAAGCACAGGGCTGCAGCCTGGAGGGAGACACAGAAGACCAGCTACCCAGCCTTGAAGTCTCTTTGGTAATCCCTGGTACCCAAAACAGGTGGAGAAGAAAACAACCCCCACCTACCTTCCTACTCCTAGGTTGCTTCATTCATTCATTTATTTATCCACTGATTCACCAACATTTCTTGTGGTTTTGTCTTTGGCTAGTAGGACTTAGATGTGGGGGTATTAACTGAGATTCCTGCTTCTGAATTTCCTAACTGTTTCCAACCATCCCGCTCTCAGTTCTCAGACAGGCATTGCTTCAGGTGAGGAATAATGGCAGAAAGGCCGAGAAAATGCTCTTGACATTCAAAAGGAAGGCTAGGCTTTCCATTTGCTAGAGCCTAGGATGTGGGTCAAAAAATCAAGTTCCTGGTGGTAACTTTTTGGGTGTTGGATCTGCTCTGTGTCTTGGCTGTTGTGGTAATTACGTGACTGTATGCATTTGTCAAAACATGCAGAACTGTACCCTAAAAAGAGTGAAGTTTGCTATATGCAAATTATTACCTTAAGAATGAGGAAAAGAAACATAATATGCAGTGAAAAAATAAGTTACAAAGAAATATGTACAATATGATACTATTTACGTAAAACTTTTAAATATATATAACAATAGAATATACTTTTTTAATGCATAATAACAGAACAAAAGTAACAACAGAACAAAAATCTTCAAGGGACTGATGAACACCAGCTTCAGCACAGTCACTGCTTCCGGGAGCAGGAGATAGTGAGGGTATTTTTCTCTTCCTATAGTGATTGATTTATTTTTAAAAAGAGAAGGATCTGAAGCAGATATGGCAAAATGTTAACATCTGTTTAATCTTGTTAGTGAGTACGAAGGTATCACATTATTTTCTGATCTTTGTGTATGTTAAAATGTTTCATAATTACAAAAATTTAAAATGACTTAAAACCACACATCACACGCAAACACACCCCCCCCCCAACAAGGCCCTGCATGTCTCTGGTCCTTAACAATAGATTTGGAGGTTAGAGGCGTATAAATAACAGTAAAGATGAAAATATGAGAATCAGCCACTGGGGTAAATCCTAGCTTAGGGGGTGAGGGTTGGGGAGAGGGACATGGAGGAGGTAGTATTTGAGCCTCATTTCCAGGAAAGAGGTCAGGAAGTGGTAAACCTGGTAGATTCCCAGGGGACCTGAGAATAGCTGGCAGAATTTCCCACATCCTGCAGGGTACAGAGACAGTATTTCCCACAGTCCACTACGGGTCTGAAAGCAGCTGAGAGAAACAGGACCTGAGAGGTAGAGGACCCTCAGAATAAGCCATTTACACTACCCTCAAAACAGATGCCCAAAGAAGGTGTTAGGGTGAGTTATAGAAGAATAAAGAATTTTAAATGACTGGCACCTCTAAGCTTGTCTCATTAGAACTCAGCCAAATTAAGGATGAGTTAGTCAGGCCCCTGCTCTCAAGGGCCCACTGTTTACCTGGGAGACAGAGAAGCAAACAAGCCATTAGGATATGATGCCCTCCGTGGAAAGGGGTATTAAATGATACAGAAGCTCCTTGTGCAGAAAACCTCTGTGAGACTCCTCCCATCCCTCCCCAGTCTCACCTTTGGGACATGTATTAGTTGTCTATTGCTGTGTAACAAATGACCTCAAAACTTAATGGCTTAATACAGTGAACATGTATTATCTCGCACTGTTGCTGTGGGTTAGGAATCTGGGAACGTCATGACTGGTGGTTCTGGCTCAGGCCCTCTCAGAAGGTCGCAGTCAAAACTGCCGGGGCTGCAGTCACTTGGAGGCTGACTGGGGTGGGAGGGTCCCCTTCCATGGTGGCTCACTCAGAAGACTGTCAGACGCTGGTTGTTGGCAGGAGGCCTTAGTTCCTCACAACCTGGACCTCTCCAGAGGGCTACCAGAGTGTCCTCACAGCGTGACAGTCAGCTTCCCCCAGAGTAAATGATCCAAGAGAAAGAGCAAGGAAGAAACCACATTCTGTTCATAAGAAGCAACTTACTAAGTTCAGCCCACACTCTAGAGGAGAGAATTAAGCTCCATCTCTGGAAGGGAGAGGTATCAAATAATTTACCACCAAGTGGCATGAAGGAAGTCAGGTTTCCTGAACTGCCTCCACTGTCCTGATCCTGCAAATGTGATGGATTGTTATGGATCCAGTGATAATAGCTCAAGGAGGCCCACTTGACAAGACTGCAATTGGGGTTCAGACATAGAAAAGATTATGGGTCTAAACCTAAACTGTACCCCCCCAGGATGGGGATCTCACAGAACCAGCATGAGGGAAAGTAGAAACAAGGTTAATTGCTGTTGGCCGAGGTCTGAGCAGTCTCTTTAAGCAGGATGACAAGATCGAGGAGAGACAGGGCAGGGCCCAAGAGGCAGGCACATCAGGAGGTCTAGCCACAGTGCCAGGGACCCAGGCCCCAGGCACAGAGCTGGACTGCCCAATGGGCACCCTAAATATGAGTTTAGAGACCCAGCCAGCAGGGGCCTCCCACAAAACTAAAACAGGTCCAACCTCAGTGAGAACTGAACCAAAATTTTGCAATCTAAACATTCCAAGTAAAGTCATTGTAATTTCAACACTTATGTAAGTTTGTGTTTTAAGAGTCAGTATTGTTTTTATTTTGAATCACATAATGGGGGTGGGCGGGCTGCAGAAGGATCTCTAAAGCAGAACTTCCATTTGGCGTATCACAGCCCACTGATGTGTTCACGGGCAGGGCCCCACCAGGGCTGTGCAGCTGGTGGCCGGCACAAAGTACCTGGCACAGGGGGCAGGTGGGGCCTGAAATCCAGCCTGTGTCCTGTTCACCAAGCCTCGCATCCTGGGGCAGGGATAAGCCAGCCTGCAGGAAAGGATGCAGTATTGTTATTCCTAGTTTCTGCTGGCTGCTGGCTCTGCTAGTGTGTTATAGACCGGTCAAAATATGGATGCCTTTGGCCCTTGGGGAGGCCAGGCAGGCTAGACCAGTGTCCTGGGGCACCCAGGTCAGATCCCTCATGCTGGGAGCAGCCTTGCCTGGTGTCCAACTCGAAAAAAAAAAGTAAATGAATGCCTGAATCCAGCCCTAACCAGGCATCTCGCTCGTCAATAAGCACCAATTCTGTACCTTGGGCAGGGCCATGCACTCCAATCTCTTTATAGGTCCCCTGCTTAGTAATTGATCCCCAAGTATGGCTAGCACAGGGCTCCAGGGCTAATTAAGGAGACACAGAGGCAGAGCCAGAGAGAAGGTAGGACAGAAGCAAGGCCACATGGGGCTTGTCCTCTGTGGCCGACTGGGGAGCAACATGCTGGGAAAGCTGATTCGGCCTGTCCTTCCAGAGCTTTGGAAGTTGGCTGCTGGTGGCAGAGAGTTAGCAGCACCCCAGTAGCTCCAGCCCCTCAAAAGGGCCACGCCTGGGGCCCTCCTCGGAAGTGCCCTCCCTTAGAAGAGCTCCATCCTGGTTGGAAGGGCTATGAGCTGGTCCAGCGCAGCGTTAAGGATGAGGGACATGAGGCCCGACCCCCATGTAAAACAAAGCCTGAATTTGATGGTAAGAGGCTGCGCTGGACAGCTTTGTTTGTCCACAGGATTTGGACTCAGGGGCCTGCGGACTGGGGTATGCTCAAGGAAGTGACATATGCAAATGAGTCATGTGCCTGCACTGCTGAGACCAGGTTGACAGCTTTATCGTGCAATACCCGTATGTCTCAGGGCCTGTTCATAAAGAGGCCTGGCGTCTTCTCTTGTCTTTTGGCAACTATCCAACTTGCTCAGGCATGACTTAGCACAGAAATTGGGTTTGACTTTAAAAATGCTCCTCGTGATGGTAACTCTGCAGCTAAGACAGGCTCTGTGCTGAATTATTGAGCAGCACGGATGTTTGCCTTCCCCAGTCAGAGACTTCTCTGGAGCTCCACTGCCTGACAAGTCATTTTAAATATGCGGCAACACAAGGCTCTGCTCCCTCGGCCTGAAGCTGAGCCGGATTCCAGTCACGCTGAACAGCTGCCAAGACACCCAAGGCACCAGGCTTTGCTCCAGGGTCATGAGGACTACAGATTTGGGCAAATGGATATCTTGGTGATCTCCAAGCTATTGTTCTGAAGGAAGCAAATCTTAACACATCTAAACCCGAAATCATTCATTACCCCCCACACCAGCTTCTTCAGCTGTTTTCTCTAGTTTCACCAATGGTGCCACCATCGATCCAGCTGCCCAAGCCCATGTCTTGGTTTCACCCTTAACTCCCATTGCCTCCTCACTCTGCAACATGGGACCAATCTCCAAGTTTTGTCTACTGAACCTCTAAAATATTTCTCAGGTATATTCAATCCTCCCCATTCTCCCTAATCCTCTCTTGTTGGGGCTGTTATCATCTCTCCTCTGGACTCCTAACTAGTCCCTCCAGTCAAGCTCTCCTTCTCCAATCCTTTGGCAACAACAATCTAATCATATTATTGTCTAATCTTCAATGGTTCTTATTAATTTGAGGATAAAGTCTAAACTCTGTAGCATGTTAGTCAGAGAGAGCTCAGTTTGAATGTGAATTCTGCCACTTGCAATTCTATGACCTTAGGCAAGTCATTTAACAGGTAAAATGAGAATAATAACAGGAGGATTATATGAGATAATGTATACAAGTGATATAGTTCAGTATCTGGTGTCTAGAAAGTACCAGAAAAGCTCACCTTTATAATTGTTGCTGCTATTCACACCTTGGCTTCCCCCTCCCTCTCTGTCTTTATCTCCTGACCACAGAGTCATGTCCTATGCAATCACACACATTCTCCAAATATGTCTTACCATCTCATATGTTTCGCCTTTGCATATACCATTCTGCCTGGAATGACCGTTATCTCCTTGTCTAGCTAATGAATTGCTACTCATTCCTAAAGACCCATCTCAAATATTACCTTCCCTGAGATGGTCCTAATGCTCCCATCTTTGCATTTTCATAACCTTTGTACATAACTCTGTTATAATCTGTTGCCTTGAAATATTTGTTCTCATGTGTGCTTCCTTATCATACAGTGAGCACTCTAAAAGCAGAGAAAATAAATCCATTCAAACATTCATTCAACAACAGGCATACGCGTCTCCCATGGGCCAGGCACTATGCTAGGCACTGCAGACACAAAGATGCATTAGACACCATCTGTGTTAATCGGGGTGCTTAGTTGCAGACAACAGCATCCACTCTAACTGTTTAAGCAGAAAGAGTTTCATTACAAAAAATAGGGTAGCTCACAGAATCTTGGGAAGGGCCAGAGCCAGGTTCGGCATCTATACAGGCAGTAGCAATGCAGCTAGGAACTATGCGGACTACGAAAAATGACCAACTACATCAAGACAATGTTCTAGTGGAAACGCCATCGCCATAACCACCCTGGGCTAGGGCTGGATCCTAGAAACTCAACAGTACCCACCCCCAGAAGAACCAGATATCACCATGAAGGCTGCCAGAAGATCCAGTCTTCACTGTTCACTTCTCTTTGAAGTCTCATACAGGTATATCTGCTTGATGGAACTTACATCACATTCCTATATCCCAGCTGCAAGGGAGTCTTATAAACGCAATATTTAGCTTTCCAGCTCAAATAAGAAAGCAAGCTATGAAGGGTTTGGAGTGCGTGTTGAGTGAGCCAAACTACAACATCCTGGCTCTTAAGGAGCCCCAGCTTAGGGAGAGAGTCAGGCAACAGACATTACAGTATTATCAGTGTAATATGAAGAGCTGTGAGAGCCAGAGGAGCAGGCCCCAAGCCAGGAGAGGGGGCTTTATATGAAAGAAAAACCTCTGTATGCCAGGTTTTAAAAGCTTGCACTTTATCCTAAAGGCACTAGGTAGTCACTGAATGATTTAAAACAGGTGAATGACATGATCATATTTTAGTCCTGGAAAGATCAACCTGTATTGGAGAGGGACAAGCCTGGAGAGAAAAAAGCCAGTTAGGAGACCATTGCCATCATCTGGGTAAGAAGATGATGATCTGAACCAAAGAGGTGGCAGTAGGGCTAGAGAAGAAGGACAGAGACAAGAAATATTTTAGACCCAGTGACAGATTGGCCATGGGGGTGAGGGGGGTTGAGTCTGTAAGTCAATGGCCAAGTCCTGGTTTGGGTGGTTGGGTAGATTGTGATATGCTTCACCGAGATGAGGGATACCAGGGAAGATGTAAATTTGTGGGGAACGATGATGAGTCCTTTTTCACGTATGCTACTGAACAGTTTTCAATATGGAAACGTAGAGGTGCATGTGAGACATCAAGTGAGGATGTTGAGTAAGCAATTAGACAATCCAGGTCTAGTACTCATGAGCGAAGTCTGAGCTGTATAGTAGCCATCTGCTGCTCTTTTTCTGGTCCATCCTACCTAACTAGTTGTGAGGGAACTACCCTTTTGGAGAAACCATGTGGTTATGAGGAACTGACCCCTTACCTACATGAGTAGACATTTAACCAGGCTGCCCACCACCCTCAACCACAGAGATTTGTTCAGGTGTGGTCATGTACCCAAACTGGGCTAATCAATAAGAAGCATATCCAGGCTTTTGCTGGACCTGTCAGATGGAGATGATCTGTTTCCATGAGGCTGACAAGTTGATAAATGAAACCCTAGAGTGTCCAGGGTCCAGTCTTCCATCAGGTATCTCTAATTGAATATTAAGGTGCAGGATGTTACCAGGAGGCTGACTGGCTAAAGAGGAGAGGAAGCGAGTCCCCCAGAGTGATGCAACTTTCCATCTCCTGCATCAACAGCAATACTTGCATATGGCAAGCGCTCGATGTGCTTTCAATGAGTGAGGAAGTGAATGAAGCCTTTAAAATATATATTTATAAGTAGGATATGGTACTGCAACTATATCGTGTCACTAGAAAAGTCATACATTGAGATTTTAAAAAAACCATCACAATGGATCTAGAGGACATGCAGAAATTTCAAAACAGGCAGATTCCAGATTTTCTTAGGAGCTGGGGGCGGGGAATGGGATTACAGTGGGCATAGTGTATTGTTTTGCACAGCCATTTCCCTTGAATGTGTGAAGACATAGATGAAAAATATTAAACATATCACATACTAAATTCTGTACCCGACTAGATCACCAATTCCTTTCCTTCAGCTGGTTGATGCCATAAAAATAATCACAGTTTAAAGCAGGACTCAGTTTCAAAGTCTCAGAAGCTTGTTTTCTAGGAGCTGGCACGATGAGACAGGGGTTCTGATTAAGTTGCAAAAACAAAGGCAGTATAAATTAAATTGCCATTTTAATCAACTAGGAATCCATCATATGAAAAGATACATAATAATTTTGCTTAATATTCTGTGCCACAATCAATCTATAACTTCTGTTTTGCATGTACGCAACTGAACAGAACCCAAACTCTAGCCGTGATTCTCCATTTGGCTCCTTTCTTCGGCTAACAAAGGGTACCAGAAATCAGGAGAACTTACGGATCTGGCCGTGGGTAATTAATTCACTTGACCTCTCATTTTCTTTCCATTTCTCCACCTATTCCAGGAACCAACATATGTCCTGAGCTTTAATTAAATAAATTACCCAGAGGGTATTAGCAACACTTTTCTCACATGCTGGGAACATGAGGGCACTGCTGGTAGTTGGAATTTGTCTTGGGCTGCTGGGGAGTTGAGGGAGAGGAATGCTGAAGAGAAAGGAAAAGAGGAGAAACATGAGCGGGCACGGCTTCTGCCATAACAGAACGCTTTGCACATTCCTCCTTCCTGAGCTGTGAGAATAAACAAGCCAGGCAGGAAGATACCAACTCCCCTCTGCCGTGTATTTGTCCTTTTCTCCGCCCGGTGCCTCCCAGATCCTGCCTCTCAAGTCCCCGGCTGTGCCCTTCGTGGCAGGGCCACACCTCTCGAGTCCTCCGAGCCTGACTAAGGGAGTGTTTGTAGAAAGGAAGCCTGAGTGTGGTTGGGCTAAATGGAAGCATTTCTTCTATCAAAGGATGGAGAAACATTGCAAGATACACACACACACACACACACACACACACACACACACACAAGCAAGAATGCAATTGTCTAATCCCTTGGGAAATTCTGGCCAAGGTATTCAGCTGGGCTCCCACCGCCTTTGCCTGCATGGCAGAGCTACCACAGGGGTGATTTTCAGTGGCATGGGCTTGGGGAGAGGGGGGTGGCAGCAGGCATTTTTGCTGAACAAATACCATCTTTCTCTATTCTCCCACCTCCTTTGTGAACCTGCCTTTCTTCCTCCTCTCAGACTCTCTCTTTGTTCACACTGTCCTCCAGCTCTCTCACATGCCCCATCCTCTTCTTAGGGAGAAAACAGTGTATTATTTCATAGTGACCTTCCTAAGCCAGCGAGCAGAGAGGCGGTAGGAACACCTGTGTAAGGAGGGACTGGAATATCAGACAGTCACAGAACGGGTGCTTGGTTTTCTCAGTCAACATTTGTCGAATGACTGATATACAGAAAAGCATCTGGATACCTCATAGAACCATAAGAGCTTTGAATGCAACACGGAAAAAACCAGATTGTTCTTTCCCCACTCTCCCATCCTATCTACCCTCCCACTGACTTCTCTGGATCTTATCCACCCCAGGAATTATGGACCTAAAAATGCTGCTTTAACCTGGCTAAACCCCAAAAGGATCAAATAAACCACATATCTGGATGAGTGGAGGAGCCAGTATTGTAGACGAGACCCCCAGCCCACTGCCATGTTGAGGTCTGGAGAGCTCTGCTGGATCTGACATCACATAAGCCACAGCTGCTAAGACTATAAAGTCCCCAAAGTGTCTGATCCTTTTTGGTCAACCAGACTGGAGGCAGCCATTAGTACTACAATGAATAATCACGCTATCTTCTTCGAGCACCTACTATGTATCAGGCACTACCTTAAATTATTTTATTCAATTGTACAGTAAGTCTAGTTCTATCACCCCACTCCACAGTTGGGCACTCTGAGGTTCAGGAAGATTAGAGGACTTGTCCAAACAACTCCCAGAACACTGGCAGAGCCAGGATTCAAACCCAGCTCTGTCTACTTCCCGACTGCACGCTGGTGCCTCACCTGAAGAGGAGAGGGGCTTCATCTGCATTTGCTTTCAACAAAGGACACAAACTCTTCAACTACTGCATTTTAGAATTCAAGCCTGATCACTTTTCCTGCAGGCCAGCTATTCTCTTAAGAGAGTCTCATTTTGCCTGTTACAGGGACAGTTGTCCCCACAGAAAACCCTGGTGACCCATTAAAATGTTCTTATGAAAACGGCCTCTGACCAGACCAATAGGAACCCAGATGAGAACGCCAAGTACGGCCTCTGGTGATTTCAGGAGGCGCTGGCTTCACGGCCAAGTGGGGCTGGTCCAGGTACAAATGCTATTAGGCAAAGCCACAGAAATAACAGACCAAATTAAGCTTTAATCTCCAAACCATTGTGAGGATAATGAGTGCACTTTGTAATAATTGCCGGAAGTGAGAGCGGGTAAGAAAACACTGGAAAAGGCCTCAGCTTCAGTTTCTTCGTTTGCAAACCAGGGATTGTGCCAACCAAGCCCCTGAACCCACAGAGGGCTGGAATGAAAATGCTACATGATTAATGAGGTGGGAACAGATTTAGAAACAGGCCTGCTTTACCAGCGGGTCTGCCAGCCTTGGGTTCATCACTGGCGGTGACCATGAAGACCGCAGAGCCGTGCCCCACCCCGAGGCAGGCTCTCCTGCGCATTTTTTCCCTTAGGCTGGAAATCCAGCTCACTTACGTAAGCTTCAGTGCAGCACTCATCTTCAGGCAGGAGGGACTCTGGACTATTCCCATTTCTCCAGCTTCCACGGCGGCCACTCCCAGCTTCCTGTGAATTTGGGGAACCATTTGCCCGTGTCTGCCAAGCCTCTCTTTTCTGAGTATGTTTGATCCATCACATTGTCCAGCACCCTCCGTGGGTAGCATTCACTCATCACACTGAGTTGTCACCCTCAGCGAGCAGAGCCCCAACGCGGGTAACTGGGTGCAGCTCCTGTCTTTCTCCTGTTCCTGTCCTCGTTTTGGCTTTTGCCTGTCCAGCTCAGATGAAGGGATATTTACCTGCAGAACCACGTGGAAGCAAGCAGACAGTGCCCAGGGAAGACTTAATAGTTACAGCTGCTATGAACATTTGTACACAAGTATCTGTTTTCAGGTCTTTGGGGTATATATCTAGGAGTGGAATTCCGAGGTCACATGGTATGATTCCATTTACATGAAATATCCAGAATACCTAAATTCATAAAGACAGCAGATTGGTGGTTGCCAGGGACTTCGGGGGAGGGGAACAGGGAGTGACTGCTTAATGGGTACAGAGGTCCTCTCGGGGTGATGAAAATGTTTTGGAACTTCATAGAGGTGGTAGTTGCACAACACTGTGAATGTACTAAATGCCACTGAATTGTACATTTTAAAATGGTTAATTTTATGTTATGTGAATTTCACTTTAATCATAATTTTTTTTTTTTAACATTAGGGCCTCAGTTACCTGAGATCTGCCTTCCCGGGGAGATGCAATGTGAAGTAAAAGCAATTGACAGCCTAGGAGCCCAGGCACCTTGATGCTGAATGCAATTATGTTGCAGTTACATTTTGTGGGGGGAGGGAGGTGGTCTGGTAGCTTCAGAATCATGGAAGACAAAAATCTTCATACTGTCAATATTAGCCTAGATGTTCCTTAAAATACAGTAAGTCCTTTGTTAAATCTATTTCATGAACAGTATTCACAGTCCTAGGTATGAAATTCTATACAGTAATTCTTATGTACCTCAAAGTCGAGAACCACTGAGCTAGACTGAAAGAAAGGGAATAGACAAGTTTGTATGCACATGTCTGCTCCTTCTAAATATTCTGTCTTGAAGACAAAGGAGGCAAGGAAATTTTGAAAATGTTTCTATTTGTTTGTAAGGTTTAGTCCCATTCTGTGTGCAAATGAAACTCCTAAAATACAATCTTAATACAGGTTAATGAATTTATTTGTTGTGGGGGAAATGAAATGAGATGATGTCTCCTTTGGGGGGGTGTTGAGAGAGGCTGGGCTCTGTTAAAGAATAATTTTTTTTTAAAGTAAAGAAGGTAAAATCATGACTCATACAGGTATAAAATGATCATATTAATTAATTAATCACATCATTAATTAACAAGGGAACCAGTCGGTGTTACAAAAGAGAGTTCAAAAGAAAATGCAAAGTTCCACACATTTATAGTCCAATACAGAGTGCTGAAATGAATTGACAAATGGATGCAAAACTGTTCAATATCCGCAAGGTGATAATCAGTTGCATTCTGCTGGACACAATTTGCATTGCTGTGGACAGGGATTGTTACAGTTAGTTTCCTACAGCAAACATCTACCTCTATAGAGTTGTAAGATAGCCTCTTCAAAGGTAAACGCAGATGGGTGAGCTAGCCGGGATACCAACTAAATTTCAAACCCTTTCATAATGTTTTCCTCCATTTCTAAAGTCTGGGTGTGCTTCACATGCGGGGCATAAGACCCCTCAGAATTGACCAGGGTCTCTCTCTCCCTCTAGCCTCAGGATGCTGCAGCGTCCCTCCAGGGTCATAGAGAAGAGAATCCCATCAGCCTGCCGAGGCGATTTCTCCCATTTCCCTGTGCTGAACAGTCAAAGTACTGGGGACAGGGCTCTTACCACCAAATGGTTTCCCTGTGAGAAATCTTACACTTCTGTTTATCAAGTGGCAAAAACAGTGCTAAAAGGTGGCTGAAACAATTCCCTTGTCAGGACGATTTGTCAGGCCCAGTCCTCCTCTTTCTTCACCCACCTGGCTCATGGCCTCTTTTTGGTTACATGGAGTTTGCTTTCAGATCCTGCCAGGCGGGACTTCACCCACACGGCCCCAAGGTCCCTGGGTCAGCCTTGCTTGTTGGGGAGACGTGATTAGCTGTCACCCAGGCTGCAGTCTCTGTAGTCACTTTCACTGGTGCTGTCCCTTTCAGTCCAGCTCAGCCTGGCTGACCCCTCTGGACCCCCAGCCAGGCTGGTACGATTATTCTGTTCCTGCCATTTCTCATATGCAGTTGTTCCCCCACCGTGAATCCTGTTGAGCTGGTGGGTGGGATGGCTCCTGGCGGGGGTAAAACTGTAATCAGCGGTTTGAAACAAAGAGAACTATACTACAGACCAAAATGAGTTCTTATCCATGTCAAAAGCCAGCTTTTCTCTGAGCTAAAAACTGGGAGTGGATGGAGACCAGAGGGAGAGAGAAGGAGCATGGGGCTGAGCAGAAAGCATAGAGAAGACCCTGCCCCTACCCTTGAGAAGGTTGCTGTCTAATTGGGAAGGTGGAGAATTCTGCATTAGCCAGGATTCTCGCGAAAAACAGAACCAATAGAATGTGCATACAGAGAGAGAAAGAGATTTATTTTAAGGAATTGGCTCACATGATTACAGAGGGTTGGAAAGTTCAAAATCTGCAGGATGGGTAGGCAGGCTGGAGACCTAAGGATGAGCTGATGTTGCAGTTCAAGTCCAAAGGCCATCTGCTGCAGAATTCACTTCCTCAGGGGAGGTCGCCTTTTGTTCTATTCAGGCCTTCATCTGTTTGGAGGCCCACCCTCATTAGGAAGGGCAATCTGCTTTACTCAAAGTTCACTGATTTAAATGTGAAATTCATCCAAAACCATCCTCACAGAAACATCTGTGAAACGTCACAAACATAGTATAATGTTTGACCAAATATCTGGGCACCTTGGCCCAGCAAAGTTGACACAGGAAATTAACCATCACATATTCCCAGGACCATAGTCTGAGTCTTAGGAGCCAATGGGTCAGTAGTCCAGGTGCTGAAGACTCTGCTGAAGAATACAGCTGGCGCTGGGAGAAAGGAAAGGGAAATGCGGCTTTAGAGTGGCCAGACAGAAGGAGGTTAGGGAAGACCAGGCCCAGCCTTATTACTCCCCTGACCAGCTGTTTTAACTATCCTCCCGTGGTCCCCAGAGAAGACTGCTACTTGTCCTACCTCCAGTCTTGTCAAGGAATTTCTACTGAGCTCCTAAAATGGGCCAAGGCAGATCATTGTGGCCTTGCTCAGCCAGACCACCCTTGTGGGGACCCCATGAGCAGCCCAGGGAATCTGGATTTCCTTCTCTTAATTCCCAGGGTGCCCTGTGACTCTTCACAGGCTTTCAACTTACCTGTGTTTGCAAGGGAGAGCGCGGGGACTGGGCAGCAGCCCACTGTGTGACAACAGTGAGGGGACCAGCAGGGCCTGAGGCTGCTTCAGTACTGACTACAGAGGGAGAAGTTCAGCCCCATTGGAGCCAGTGGTTTCTCTTCATCTCTGTCTGGGCTTCGAGCCAATGATGCCCCCAAAAGATATGCCCACAACTTAATCCCTGGAACCTGTGAATATGACTTTATGTGGAAAAGAGGTCTTTTCAGGTATAATTAAATTTAGGATCTTGAAATGATTATCTTGCTGGGCCCTAAATACAATAACAAGTTTCCTTGTAAGAGAAAGGTGGCGGGACATTTGAGACGGAGAAGGCCATGTGAAGGTGGAGGCAGAGAATGGAGTTCTGCAGTCACAAGCCAAGGACCGCCCGGAGCCACCAGAAGCTAGAAGAGGCAAGGAAGGATTCTCCCCTGGAGAATGGATACCTATTTCAAACTTCTGGCCTCTAGAACCAGGAGAGAATTAATTTCTGTTTTTAGCCACCAAGTGTGTGGTAATTTGTTACAGCAGCCCCAGGAAACTAACACACCCTATCAGTGGCCCTTAGAAGTTGTCTGAGGCACTATGGATCCAAATAACATGCTCACACTGCCAGAGGCGAGGCAAATACAGCGTCCTAGCTGTAGAGAAGCTGTAACGATGTTCACTTGTACGTTAATTCATCCCCCTCAGCTGCTCCTTATTGAGTGCCAACCACACGCCGGGCAGTGTGTTAGATACTGATTATACAAGGGTGGTCCAAACATCCTGGGGAGGATGCAGCTTCAGAGTCAATTGTCACTCGTGTCCCGTGGTCCAGGCTGTTCCTTGTCAATCAACCAACGAACCATCCTGTGGTGAGCTGTGCCGTGTGCAGAGCTCCATGCCAGAACCAGCTCGGACTCAGGACCATCCCTTCCTAACCCTGTTGGGCCGGGCCTGTCCTTCTGCTCCAGTTTGCTGCTGCTTTGGTCCAGGCTGCACCCCCTTTCCTGGCTCCCTGCCAGCATCCCTCATCCGATCCCCAGAACCTATTTTCAGCCGAAACCCTTTCTTCCCTGGCCCGTAGCAGTACATCTCTCGTAGGAGTTGGGATTAAGGGTCTCAGCACGGAGTCACACTGCCTGAGTTTAATCCCTGACCTCACCATTTACCAACTGAGTAAACTTAGGAAAGTATTTACTATTTGCTAGCCTCAGTTTCCTCATCTATAAAATGGAGATGATACCGAACCTCTTAATCTCAAGCTTGTGTGCCTGATGCGCAGCAAGCAAAACACTGAGACATCAGTGCTCGCAGATGGAGAAAGATTTATTCGAAGTGGCCAAAATGAGTAGGTGGGAGCCTGGGTTTGCTCAAGTCCGCCTCCACCAGAGCAGAAAGCAGGGGCTTTTATAGAGCTCAGGGGCTTGGCAGGAGGAGCTTCGGGGAAACAAAGGGGTCACTCCCGATAAGCCCCAGCCACCTGGTGATCGCAGCCTCCCCAAAGGAATTCTCTTCCTTCTGCAAAACAAGCTCACAAATCCTCTAGACCCGAGTCACCCCTCAAGTTAAACAAGAAAACAGCAAATTGACAAGATTCATAACAAGGTCGAAAGGCAGTCATGTCCTTATTGAATATCCGCAGTACCCTCAGGTACCCGGCTTCAGGGATTGAAGTGCCTGCCTCACAGGGCTGTTGAATGGATTAAATCAGACAGTGTCTAGTTCCCAGTCGGTGATCAATAAATAGTAGCTACTATTATTTTTGCAGAATTGGTCCCCTTTCCTAGTTGTCCTCTGTCTCTCATCAGGAGGCCTGGGGTTCCTTCCGGTCTAACCTGGGAAGTTCTGTTTTTCTGATATAGCCAGGAAGGGATCTTTCAGAATGTGTGAGGGACAACTGAAAAGAACAGCAATGAAGAGAACAAACTGGCAGACAGTGCTGCGCAGAGGGAGGAGAGGGGGCTTCAGTCTGACTCGACAGTGTGCCAGCCTGGATCTTCAAAGAAGGAAGTGGCAGCAGCAAGGAGGGAGGTCAGAGTCCATGACTCCACCACTCTCCTTCACACCCAGAACCACCCTATTACACAATTCGGGGACCATTAGAACTGGACTTGGGTGATGTGGCAGCCCCATCATGCTGGCCTGCTCTTCCATCATGTCAAAGAAGACACAATTAGGATTTTCAGATGCTCCCAGTTCTCCCCTACCTGAGTCCTGAGTTTTAAATTCATTAAAAATGGCATTTGGTTCTGAAACAAGTACTTGTATGTACATGTTCATAGCAACCACTATTCACAATAGTCAAATGTCCATCAACAAATGACTGGATAACCAAATTGTGGAATATACATAAAATGAAATATTATTCAGCATAAAAAGAAAGGAAGTACTGATACATGCTACAACTTGGATGGACCTTGAAAACATTATACTAAATGAAAGAAGTAGTTCAACATCCGCAAATCAATCAACGTGATACACCACATTAACAAAATGAAGAATAAAAACCACATGATCATCTCAATTGATGCAGAGAAGGCATTCGACAAGATCCAGCATCCATTTATGATAAAAACTCTCAACAAAATGGGTATAGAAGGAAAGTACCTCAACATAATAAGGGCCATATATGACAAACCTACAGCAAACATCCTACTCAACGGGGAAAAACTGAAAGCCATTCCTTTGAGGACAGGAACAAGACAAGGGTGCCCACTCTCACCGCTCTTATTCAACATAGTACTGGAAGTTCTGGCCAGAGCAATTAGGCAAGAAAAAGGAATAAAAGGACTCCAAATAGGCAATGAAGAAGTGAAACTCTCACTATTTGCAGACGACATGATCCTATACATAGAAAACCCAAAAAATTCCATTGGAAAGCTACTAGAAACAATCAACAACTACAGTAAAGTGGCAGGGTATAAAATCAACTTACAAAAATCAATTGCATTTCTATACACTAACGATGAAAAAACAGAAAGAGAACTCAAAAAGACAATCCCATTTACAATTGCAACAAAGAGAATAAAATATCTGGGAATAAATTTAACCAAGGAGGTCAAAGACCTATACAATGAAAACTATAAGACACTATTGAAAGAAATCGAGGAGGACATAAAGAAATGGAAAAATATTCCATGCACATGGATTGGAAGAATAAATATAGTTAAAATGTCCATTCTACCTAAAGCAATCTACAGATTCAATGCAATCCCAATCAGAATCCCAATGTCATTCTTCACGGTAATAGAACAAAAACTACTGAAATTCGTATGGGGCAACAAAAGAGCCCGAATAGCTAAAGCAATCCTGAAAAAAAAGAACAAAGCTGGAGGCATCACAATCCCTGATTTCAAAATATACTCTAAAGCTACAGTAATCAAAACAACATGGTACTGGTACAAGAATAGACACACAGATCAATGGAACAGAATTGAAAGCCCAGAAATAAAACCACACACCTATGGACAGCTAATCTTCGACAAAGGAGCAAAGAACATACAATGGAGAGAGGGAAGTCTCTTCAATAAATGGTGCTGGGAAAATTGGACAGCAACATGCAAAAGAATGAAAGTAGACCATCTCCTATCGCCATATACAAAAATCAATTCAAAATGGATCAAAGACCTGAAAGTGAGACCTGAAACTATAAAAATCCTGGAAGAAAATATAGGCAGTACACTAATTGCGATTGGACATAAAGGGATCCTTTCAGATTCCATGTCTACCCAGACAAGGGAAACAAAAGAAAAAATAAACAAGTGGGACCTCATCAGACTAAAGAGCTTCTACAAGGCAAATGAAACCAGGATCAAAATGAATAAACAACCCACCAGCTGGGAGAAAATATTTGCAAATCATTTGTCTGACAAGGGATTAATCTCAGTAATATACAAAGATCTCATACAACTGAGCAACAAAAAAACAAACAACCCAATCAAAAAATGGGCAGAGGATATGAACAGACATTTTTCCAAGGAAGAGATACAGATGGCCAATAGACACATGAAAAGATGTTCAACATCACTAATCATCAGGGAAATGCAAATCAAAACTACACTGAGATATCACCTTACACCGGTTAGAATGGCTATAATCACCAAGACAAATAACAACAAATGCTGGAGAGGTTGTGGAGAAACGGGGACCCTCATTCACTGCTGGTGGGAATGCAAACTGGTGCAGCCTCTATGGAAAACAGTATGGAGAGTCCTCAAAAAATTAAAAATAGAAATACCGTATGATCCAGCAATACCACTCTTGGGCATCTACCCAATGGACGTGAAATCAACCATCACAAGAGGCGTATGCACCCCTATGTTCATTGCAGCATTATTCACTATAGCCAAGAAGTGGAAGCAACCCAAGTGTCCCTCAACTGAAGATTGGTTAAAGAAGATGTGGTATATACATACAATGGAATACTACTCAGCCATAAGAAAAGACACAATTGTCCCATTTGCAACAACATGGAAGGACCTAGAGGGTATTATGTTAAGTGAAATAAGCCAGAGAGAGAAGGACAGACACTGCATGAACTCACTCATATATGGAATATAAGTGAACACACGGACAGAGAGAACTGATTGGTGGTTACCAAGGGGAAGGGGGGTGGGGGGGGCACAAGGGGTGAAGGGTTACATCCACAAGGTGACGGACAAAAATGTACAACTAAAACCCCACAGTGTTATAAACTAAGACATCAAAAAAAAAAAAAGAAGTAGACACCAAAGGTCACATTTTGTATGATTCCATTTATATGAAATATCCAAAATAGGTATTTCCATAGAGATAAAAAGCAGATTGGTGGTTGCCAGGGGTGAGGAGAGGGGAGAAGGAGAAGTAACTGCTTAATGGGTATAGGGTTTCCTTTTGGGTGATGAAAATGTTTTGGAACGAGATAGTTGCACAACATACTGAATGTCCTAAATGCCATTGAATTGTTCACTTTAAAACGGTTAATTTTTTGTTATGTGAATTTCACCTTAATTTTTTTTTTTAGTGACACTTACCCTTCCAACATGAAAGAATCTAGAGCCTGAAAACCATCAATTCTACTTCCTCTTCCCCAAGTCTGGTTCTAGGATCTTTGCTTAATGCTGTACCAGGGAAGCGAAAGATGCTGCAAATTTGGAGCCAATGCAGTGACTCATCCTTCAGTGGGAATTATTTTGAAAAGAACCAGCCAAAAAGCCAGGTCAGGTCATCTGCAAAAGATATATTTGATTTCAAAGGCAATTTGTTCTAAGTTATAGTATCTTTCTTGCATTCAATTAAAGCTTCCATTCCAGAAATATTAGTGTTTTTTAATACCTCCCCCACACCAACTGTAAGATCTCACAGCAGCTTTCTGGATTTGCAGTGAATCCCATATTCCTTCAGAATATGATTGGCCAAAATCTTGAGTGTCCCTGCCTGACATATGGAGAGAAAATCGCTCCTCCCACTGCTGTACCCGTTCTCTAAAAGGTCTCCTGCAAGATACTCCTAGCAGCAATTATGCAAATGTGTGGACAAAGTAAGGTTACATTTAGAGGAACCATTTCTACTTCAGATGGAACAAATGCCAGAATCTCCAATCAGTGCCATGGATGCCTGAGAGAAAATGACTCCCCTCTGCCTCTCAGCTGGAATCCTCCCTCTCATTTATCACCCCAGGGCACTCCAGGGCAGGGATGGCAGTTTGTCTGTGTTGGGAATCTAGACTCTTTCCAGACTATTTACCTGCTAAACCTAGGATACTGACATTATCTACACAGTCCAAAATGGCTTATGACCTCATCCAGACTCCAGCCTGCAGGAAAAGGAAAAGAGGAGCAATGGAAGACAAACCCATTTCCTTTCAGGGACCTGACCTGGAAATTTCACACATCACTTCTGCTGATACCCCATTAGCCAGAATCTAGTTGCACTGTCATGCCTAGCTGCAAGGGAGGTTGGCCATGTACTCAGCTTAAACTTCTATTACTATAGAAAAAGGGGATAATGGATATTGGGGAGGATAACTAGGGCTAAGCCCCACGAACCAACTTAATGTTCCTTTCTCACCAATACCCCCAATCTCTTTGCTGACATCCAAGATGGCAAGTTCATGTCCCACCTCTGAGCCTTTACTCATGCTCTTCCCTAACATGGAATGTTCCATCCACTTCTCCACACTCATCTTGCCTTCACCATCCCCTCAGGTCTCCTCTCCTCCCCAAAACCTTCCCTGACAACCCCAGCCCAGTGACTTCCCAAAGAATTCCTTGACCTTTATGTTTGCATTACTCACATGCTGTTCCATGAAGCTAAGTCTTAATTTCAGAACCAGTCAATAGGTTCTATCCAATAGATAGAACAGGGTCCCTATCATACATTTTTCTTTTATCTTCTATGGTCTGTAGCTCAGTGCTGAGCACACATACATGTTTAATTATGCTCCGAAATAAATTGAATTTGATTAGAATGACTTGGTGGATAATTTAGGACAGTATTGTTATTTTCCTTTAATTATGGTATTTTTCACCTGCATGGTCTGCATAATTTATCTATTATATATATATATATAAAAAGATTTTAATCTTTATAAATATATAAATTAACCTTTATACATACATTCACAGTTCAAGAAACAGGTTTTATTCTATTTCGTTTTCTCATTCAATTGTTTACCAGGAAACTTTGCATCAACATTACCTGCACTGTTTCAAAAGTTAAATAGGATAAGCGTAGCTGAAGCATTTAGCACAAGACCTGGCACAAAGATGGTGCTAAATAAATACTAAGAGAAAAAAAGTCAAGGACAGAGTATAAATGGAAGCTGAGTTAAAGGGTTAAGACATTCTGCGAGAGCAAAAATTTTGGTATTAGATCCTGTTTTGAAGTTCAGTTCTTCTACTTATCCCCAGTTTGGTAGAGTATTCAATGAATTGACTAATGTGTGCTTGCATTTTCTATTATCTCTCAGTTCCATGCACACACTTCTATACTTTGATTTGTAACACTGTGGGCTTGAAGTCTGAACATTATATTTCCCAGATTCCCTGGCTAGCTGATTTCCAGCTAGGGTCTGCAATTGGGAGGCACAACTGGGAGATTGGGAGGCAGGAGAAGAGAGGGACTCCGTCCCTCCTTCCACCTTTTTTTGGACAGCTACAACTCTGGCATCTTTTGACACTGCTACCACCAGTGTCAAGCCACTTTCTCAGAGGTCCCATCACCAGTCACACAGTGGCCCCTTGGCAGGCCCAGTACCAGGTACATGACGGCCCGGCAGCAGCCCAGCTCCTAAGGTGGTGGCCCCACCTCTGCATTGCTAGGTTCTGGTTACATCTCTTTCCTTTTGTCCCCCGCAGCCTTCAGGTATTTGCTTCCTGTATTTGCTCACCTCACTGCCCCCTTTTGGATGTTCCAACTCCTGTGAAATCCATTCACTATCTTAAATACCCTCTAGTTGAAATACCTAGCATAATTTCTGTTTTCCTGACTGCAATTTGACTGATTCAGTATGCAATGTGCTTAATGCATTTCCTCTTCTTAACAAATGTTAGTTCTCCCCTAGATGATTCCACTCTGTTGTGTTGAAAGATGATGTGTAATGGAAGCAAAGATATATTAATTAACCTAAATTTATAACATTATATTTACAGAAGTTGTTTTCAATTCTCTCACCATGTATGAAGACCCCCAGCTGTCCAGGGTATCTTCCCTGCCTATCATGACTAGGGCAATGAAATTGTCTGAAAAAGATGGATTTTGGAAAAAGATTGGTGTGCAAATCTGTGCCTCAACTGCTTACTATCTCTATAGTCTTGAGCAAGTTACTTGAGCTCACTGATTTAA
Organism: Tapirus indicus; assembly: GCA_031878705.1. NCBI lineage: Eukaryota > Metazoa > Chordata > Mammalia > Perissodactyla > Tapiridae > Tapirus > Tapirus indicus. The sequence goes on from CM062935.1 coordinate 36,802,280, forward strand.
GAAAACTTTGGTTTTCTTATCTATATAATGAGCATAATCATACTTACCCCAATGGAGTAATTGAGAGGATTAAAGGAAATAATATATGCAAGTGCCTAGCACAGTACCTTGGCCCAGAGCAGACACTCAATAAATGGTTACTATTATTAATGCAAACATTATCATCATCATCAATGTGTGGATATGGCATCCAGGGAGACTCCTCCATCATTCCTCCAAGGTAGGGAAACTGATATATCTATTCATATGAACCCGACAGCCAAGCCTGGAGCAGCCCATGATGAGATCTAAGCAGAGCAGGGAGGAGCCAATGAGAGTACACTGGAATAGTTTCCTCTTCTCTTGGTCCACCTATGGGACCCTGCAAAGTGCGAAAGTTGTGTCATTTCAAAGTGTACCAGCGTGTCAGAACGTTAGTGCAAAGATATCTCATTTACCTAACAGTGTAGGGAATGCAATGTTCTGTATACTCCAGACAACAAGTTTTCTCCTTTGAGAACCAACACTTTTCCCAAAATATTAATCATTTGGGGGAAAAATCACTCAAAAGCATACTATTCACCTCTCTACTTTTTAAAGCAAAGAACATAATTTAACTTTTTGTTATAACCCAGGATCGTCATTGTGAACGTCCATTGCAGTGAGGAGGGGTGGCTCAGGGCTGGGCCTACTCTTTGGGCTTTTTTGCCTTCTCCTTCCTTGATGTCAGGCATTATCTGCATATGACAGGCCTGCGATGCAACACTTTTGCCAACCTTGGAAACAGGCAGACACTCAGAAACTACCAACGGTCATGACAGCGACCACATACTACTTACTCAGGGACATGAGTTATTTAGTAGGCTGACCTGGAGTGAGACCCTGCTTCAGCCACATAACTGAGCAAATTACTGTCCTGAACCCCAGTTCCTTCATCTGTTCAATGGAGATAAAAATAGTACCTAGCTGGGGACGGGCAAAATGAGTAACCTGGATTAAAAGGTACAAACTTCCTGTTATAAAATAAATAAATCATGGGATGTAATGTACAGTATGGTGACTATAGTTAATAACACTATATTGTATATTTGACAGTTGCTAAGAGAATTGAGCTTAAAAGTTCTCATCACAAGAAAAAAAACTTGTAACTGTGTGTGGTGATGGATGTTAACTAGGTTTATTGTGGTGACCATTTTGCAATACATACAAATATTGAATCATTATGTTGTACACCTGAAACTAATATAATGGTACATGTCAATTATATCTCAATTTTAAAAAAATAGTACCTACCTCACAGGGGAGTCATGAGTCCTAAAAAGGAAAATAGACACAAACTGCTTTGCATGGCCCTGAGCAGATATCAAATGCCCAATAAACATTATCTACTATTGTTATTATCACCACTAGCAAGCAAGGTCTCCAGGAAATTGACTTCCCTACCACAACACTCATAAACACCAGCCTTTGTGTGTCTTTTCGTCCATCTCCATAGAAGGAGTAGCCTGAATAGCCAGTGACTAAAGCCCTCTCTCTTTTTTTTCTCGTAATCTGGTGAAACTCCCAGATAAGAGAATTTCAGCCAAAGGAGAACTTCCAATCATTCTGTCAAAAGCCAGTCCAATCACTCTCGGAAGGACCAAGTTTCCTACACTGTCCTGCCTGAATGGCCACCCAGACCGGCCCTGTCTGCACCCCTGTGAGCCGAGCAGGCAAACACTCCAAGAGTAGGAGTGGGCTCTGGGGACCTACCACCTCCGTCAGATCAACTCGTCAGCCCTTGGCCGGTGATCCCTGGTGGCGGAAGGGCAGGAGGCCGGAAGCCCCCGGAGCCTCTCCTCTGGCACCATTCACGGCACTAAAACCCACGTGCTACAGAGCAATGGCAGCCGCGCCGATCTGATGAGGATTCAGGAGATGGCTGCTCTCCGAGCGTGTGTGTCCTGTAGGGGGTTAATTGACGTCCTCAACGGTGTGCTATTCTGGCTGTTTCAGCACTGGGGGATATAATTTAAGGTCACTCTAAGGTTAAGTGAAGACAACAACAGCTGCAGCCTTGGTGGAGTCCGGATCGCGAGCTGCGGAGCAGGCCGCGGCCCTGGACTTCATTATGCACAAGCACCATTAATAAACCAACAATGGGCGCTTGAATCAGCCGACAAGTGTGTTCACTGAGCACGTGTCACGGGCTCCAGTCTTCCTACCATCTTCCTGGCTGACACATGCTCCTCCCAGGGACTCACTGCCTCAAGATATTCCCAAGATAAGTGCCAGACTGGGGACTCTCTGACAATATTTTCTATTTTATGCCCCTAGTCCTGTTCTCTCTCCACCAAACCTACACAACCTCCATTTACATATCAGCAGTTGTACCTCACTTTATACAGCACTGCTTTCTTATAAAGTTGGGGGTGTATCAAGTCTTTATAAAGCCATATTAAGTCATATTTTAATAAGTCATATTTGTAAGCTATATGAAGTCACGTTTTAAATGCACTAGGTGACCTTGAAATTGTATTAGTTCTCTATTGCTGCATAACAAGTTACCCCCCAAACATAGTGGCTAACACAATAATAAATATTCATTACCCTCACAATATCTGTGGGTCAGGAATTCAGGCATGCCTTAGCGGGGCGGCTCTGGCTTGGGATCTCCCATGAGGTTGCAGTCACAATGTCAGCTAGGGCTGCTGTCACCTGGAGGGCCTGCTTCCAAGACGGCTCTCTCACATGGCTGGCATGTTGGTGCTGCTGTTGGTGGAGGCCTCACTTTCTCTGCACTCAGGCCCCTCAGGCTGCTTGAACGTCCTCACAACAAGGCCTCTGACTTCCCCCAGAATGAGTGATCCATGAGAGAGCCAGGAGAAAGCTGTCCTTTTTTTTTGCAGGGGAAGATTCACCCTAAGCTAACATCTGTTGCCAATCTTCCTCTTTTTGTATGTGAGCCTCCACCAGAGCACAGCCACTGAGAGGTGAGTGGTATAGGTCCGTGCCCGGGAACCTAACTTGGGCTGCTGAAGTGGAGTGTGCCAAACTTAACCACTAGGCCACCCGAGCTGGCCTGAAAGCTGTCCTGTTTATGACTCAGCCTCAGAAGTCACATTAGAAGGAAGTTGGTCTCTCCATTGAGGAGGGAACGAGCCCCCCTTTTGAAGAGAGCAGTGTCACAGAATTAGAGAATGTATTTTAAAACTACTGCAGACGTTTAGGGGTGAATCATTCATTTGTTTAACAAATATTTCCTGAGTACCTACTACATGCCCACACTATTCTAGATGCTCAGGATACATCCTGGACAAAACAGGCCCATGTCCCTGCGTGCCATTGTTGAGTTAAATTCTAGTGGAGAGAGACAGAAAATAAACAATAAGCATGATAAGTACATTTTATATTGTGCTACGGGTTTAGGAGCTCTGGGGGGGAAAGGATCAGGGGAAGAGGGCTTCAGATCCTGGAGTCAGGTTACATTTTAAAGAGGGTCAGCAGTCTTGCCTTCGCTGAGAGGGTGGAGTGGGGCAGGCGATGGTTTGGAGAGGTAGTGGGGCCATGATGTGCACATCCTCGGACGCCAGTCTGTGACCAGCCAATGATGGTGCCCAGTCCTCTGTGAACCCTGGTCATTGTTAGCATGCTCCCTCATGGGTGCAGATAGGGAGAGAAGTTTCTCTGCAGACCCGAGAACTGCCAGCGTTCTCCACCCCTAGATCACCTAGGAGAAAGTATCCGTGTGGTCATCCTTAGTTGCAAGTGACCTTATGACTGCTCAGAGGGAGCTTCTGTGCCACTCTGAGATACCCTGCAGGCAGCCTGTGCGCGCAACACAGTGCGTCCAAGGGGGAAGGACCAGTGAGTCACTCAGTCCTGAAGAGATCACAGTTGGAGGAACAGCACTTTGCAATGCTGAATATGTCATTTTAGTGTTTAATTCAATCATGGTGTTTCTACAACTAGAGGCAAGCTCCAGACCACACCTGTGGAGCTGCCCAGCCCAGGGAATGGCGGAATTTTGAAGTTTCTGAATCATGAAGGGAGAGAGCTGGAAGGAGAAGACATTCCAGGCTTGGGTGTGGCCAAAGAGGGATCAACGCACTGCTGGCCATGCCGAGTCTCTCTGGAGACCCTTGCTGATGGGCTGCTTGGGGCTGGAGGAGCTAGGGATGAAGCAGTGTAAGGTGGGTGCCAGAGGATTTGATGGGTCACCCAGTTCTTACTCAGCCATCCAAGCAGGCTGGAAGGGCACCAGGGCAAGTGGAAGGGTGGAGGGTGTTTGCACAGAGATGTGTGAGCCCTATTGAAGGGGCAGTTCCTTACCTAGAGAGTGTGGTGATTAACACCACTGGGCCATAGGCCCCCCTCAATCTCCCATGCAGCATCCCCGATGGAGAGGGACCCCATCCCAAGGGAAGAGAGAGTAGAGGTGCACAAGAGGGTCCAGGCATTGTCTCAGGGTCTGAGGGAGGCCTGCGCATATAGCAAGAGATGGTTCCCTGATAGGGTGGTCCAGCCTAGCCCATAGGATGTTGCCCAAAGATGGCTGGGAGGAGAGAGCGAATGAGAAGTCTTTGCCACTGGAGGCGCTATAGACAACAGGTGCTTACCATGAGAACAGGCAACAAGCACCAGGATGACTGATAAGACCTGAAGGAAGCCCCCGGGTATCAGAACAATCATCTACAGCCACGTCCAAAGCCCATGGAGGCCAACAGACAGAGGCACAGGGCACAGAAGCTGAGTTACACCAAGGAGAACATTACTTCCTACTCAGAGGGCAATATCCCTGAATGGTTAAAGGCAGAGGCTGGGTGGGGGTGGACACATCCAGGTGTGTATCCTGGTTATGCCATTTACTACCTGTCAGAGAATTCTCTTAGCCTCTCTTCAGCCTGTTTCCTTGCCTGTCAACCTCACACAGCTGGGAAGAGGTAAATGAGATTAAACACTTAACATGGTTTCTGGCCTGTAGAAGCAGTCCACAAATAGCTGCTATTTTTATTGTTGCTACTTTTACAAATGTTGTGGACAGCCGCTACGGGGGCTTTGTTTGGTTTTGTGGCCCGACATCCCTTCCTTTGGAGAAACTGCCCCTCCCCACCCCCACCCACTTGGTTCTGGTGTCCAGCTAATCCTATGACTTGGACCCCTGCTCACAGGGGATGGGCAAGTGGTCACATTGGGCCAATCAAATTCTCTCCCCCAGGGACTGGAACCCTAAGTGCCGTTATGCAGGAAGGCAGTGAGAGCTGAGTCATCCTGCAAAAGGGAATTTCCAGGAGTGGCTCCTGCTGTCATCCCTCCCAGGGTCTGGTATCCAACTCACCCTTCCAGTATCCGAGCTTGGCCAGGATCCCACCAGTGAGCCCCTCATTCTGGCTCAGTATCCCTCCCGACAAAACAGCCATGGGGTGAGACGTCTCTACAGAGATGACAGTCTCAATGAGAGTGTGAGGACTCAGGCTGGGAGCAAGGACGTGACCGTCCCACTTCCTCCCCTCTCTCTTCATTCCAGGCTGTCGGGAGGGCTTCTCTGCCCCTCTATCTTTTTTCTTTTAATTTACTTTTTTTTTTTATCATGGTAAGATATGTACCTAAGTGTGAGAGTCAAATAGTGAATAAATAGAGTTGGGACAACTGGGTAGCCATCTGGAAAAGATGAGGCTGCATCGATATATGTGGACAAATTCTAAATGGATCAAAGACTTAAATGTAGAAAAGGAAAATTTAAAGTCACCAGGAGAAAACATAGATGAATTACTTTACAACCTTTGAGTGGGGAGGGTCTTTCTAATTCTAACTCAAAATCCATAATCTGTCAAAGAAAATATTTATAAATATGACTACATAGAAATCAAAAACTTAGCAGAAAATAGTAGCAAAGACCAATGACAAACTGAAAACAATTTTGCAATACAAAGGAATAATTTCCCTAAAATATAAAGAGCTCCTTAGAAATCAAGAAGAAAAAGATCAAAAAATAATAAAAATGTAGGCAAAGGACATAATCAGAGCATTCAGAGAAAAAAAACTATAAATGACTCAAACATTTAAAAGATTCTTAACCTTACTCATAAGAGTAATAAGATAATTACTCATAATAAGAACAGTCAGGTTGACACCCGTCAGGTTGATAAAAACTCAAAGTCTGACAACACATTCTTCTGACGAAATTGTCGGGAAATAACCACTCACACAATTATGGTGGGAGAATAAGATGGTACAACCCCTGTGGAGAGCAATTAGGCATTATCTATCAAAAGTACAAATACATTTGCCCTTTGACCTCTGGAAATTTATCCTACAGCTATGTCTGCACACAAACGAAGTAACATATGTGTAAGGTTATTCATTCCAGCATTGTTGTCATTAGCATAACATTGGAAACACCCCCAGTGACAAGTTTAGAAAAAAATGCTAAAGGGTTTTAAAAAATCCATCCCTGCTCCACCGCAACCCCATCCCCGATTCTCAATTATCAGAGGCTTTAAAATCCTTTAGTTGATTTTTCAGACATTTACCACTATATTTCTTTTTTAAAATGCTTATATTATTTCTTGATTTTTCAATCTAAACATTACCTGCTGATTTTCTACTGTAGAAGAGAAGGTTTTAGCTCTATTATATATTCCCCGCTTCCAATGCACACAAGCTATTCACTATCTGCCTTCATTTTTCCAAAATGGTTGGTTACATTACAATTTTTGCTAAATTGATATTCAATATTTTGCGTATTATGACTATGCAAATATTGCTTACAGTTGAGACATAGGTGTAGAATGATTAAAATTCCTTTCTTGAACATTTTAAATTCTTTCCTGGAGTTAATAATTGCCTTGTTTTTCATTTGACATGTTCATTTGACCATTTTTAGTGTATTTATCAATAATTTATCCCCCAAATATCCCATGTGTCACACATTTGAGATCCTCTCTCAGTTCCATCTTTTCCCTAGAGATCCTGCTATGGAGGCCCTTCATGCTCTTGCTCTACTGTCCACTGGTTTCCCTCTAGGCCTGCTGCATAGCTGCCATCTACCTTAACTATCATCCTGAGAATTCCCTTTGCTCACTCCGTCTCATGTGTTGGATCCATTCTGGTTTGGATCTCAAGTCTCCTAGATTTGCTCACTCATTTTTAGTAAAATACATCCACTAGTAGATTCTTAAGAAAAAGTACATAGAAAAAATTTAAGACCCTTTGCATCTGAAAATGTCTTCATTATACCCTCACACGTGACGGTAGTTTGGCTGTATATACCAGTCCAGAAATATTTTTTCCTAGTGTTACATTTCCTTCCAGCATCCAGTGTTGCTGTTGAGAAATCTGATGTCATCCTATTCCTGATCCTTTGTTGTGGCTTATTTCTTCTCTCAGGAAATCTTTCTGGAATCTTCTCTTGTTTTTGTTCTGCAATTTCATGATGATGTGCCTTGATGAGAGATTTTATTTTATGATTATTATTTATTATGTTTGGCACTCCATTGGATTTCTTGTATTATTTCTTTGTTAATTTCCTTTCCTCAGTTTTCTCTGTTCTTTCTTTCTGAAGATGCTATCAATTGAATGTGAAACTCCTGAATCAATCCTCTCATTTTCATACTGTTTCTCTCCTACTTTCCAAATCTGTATCTTTTATTTCCTACTTTCTATGAGATATCATCAACTTCATCTTCTAACCTTTCTATTGAATGTTATTCCATTATTGCACTTTTAATTTCTAAGAACTCCTTCTTGTTCTCTGATTTTTATAGGATCCTCTTCTTATTTCATAAGTTATAGTCCTTTTGATTTTTTTCTGCTCCCTGACTTTTTTCTGCTTCCTCCAAGTTCATTTTTTTCTTTTGGTTTCTGTCTTTCATGCAATCAATCTGCCATGTTAAATGTAAGTCTCTAGTCATTCTTAAGTGTTGAAATCTTCCAACTCCTAAATCCAGTCTCCCTTGTATTTTTCAGACTGTTGACTTTCTAAGATAACTACACAAGACATAAATGTATTCTCATTGCCAAAAATTCAAACAATACAAAAATGTACTGAGAAAAATGTAAAAGTCCCCACACACTCTCACTCCTGCTCCCAAAGGTAACCACTGACAACAGTTTGGTGTGCCAAGATATTTTCTACCATAAGCCTAATTCCTTCTGTGTTCACGCAGATGTAATAAACTGGCTTTCAGGGAGGATCCGGATTGTGTGTGTGTTTTAATTTGTTTGTTTAGTCTACAAGAGTTATTTAATATTTGAATTGATTGACCAACATTTAATACTAGGAGATCACATAAAAATCCAGATTCCCAAACTCTCTGTAAAAAATTGGGAAGTTTGGCAACAGTGGACCCATATACCCATATTCTGAAGGGGCATCTTTTCTACGGTTCTAATCTCCACTTGACCCATGCTCACTCATATTACTTGCCTGGCTCCTGTAAGCGTTGGAGTTGGTGACACCTAGGTTAAGGTGTTGGTGTGTGCTCTAGACATTGTAACACATCCATCACTAACTAATAACAGATTAGTCTGCCAGATCATAGGAAGTTCTGTCAGACAGGAAAATATAGAGAGGGAAGGCCTCCTTTTAGAATGGCATGGAAAAGGATAGGCTGGGATGGACTGTACCCTGAGTCCATGGGACTGTTGGACCTAAAAGGTAGGATGGCTCATTAACTGCTGATCCCTGACTTCCCTGAGTAGTCTTTCTTCCACTGACCTTCCCCAATATAGATGCCACGGCAGCAAAACACACTTTCTGACTTCTAAGTAGAAGAATGGGCACAGGCTGAAGGGCAGATGAGGCAGGAAGCAGCAGAGACGTTGACCTGCCAAGAGGAGAGGACACTCAGTATGAGCTGTCTGTCATCATGGCTGTTGCATCATGAATGGCTGCCATTCACCCGCACATAGCTGATTACCAAGGCTGACGCTTCACACTTTCTCCAGTCAGGGTGCCATTTTCCCCTAAGCAACATTCCTGTGCATTAAATGCAAGTGGGCTTTTGGTACATGTAGCTCTGATCTCTACACAATTCTTCTATCTTATCTAACACAGTAAATAGCCACACACCCACTCATCCGAAGAAAATCATGATTTAATCCCAGATGAATGAGGAATACAGATTTTGTGAAGCTTTTTATATTAAAAAGGGTTAGAGAGAATCTAGTAAAATCATTTCTGTGGGCAGGTACTTACCTATAAGAATATACATTTGTCAGTGGAAGAGAACATCTCTGGTCCATTTTAACATACTGCTTTACAGATAAATTTGAGTGTTCCTTTTTTTGTTCACATTCTGAAATTAAATAATGCATGGAATGGTTTGGGGGAAAAGAGATTGGCCAGACCTCTAATCGTGTGTCTATAGAACACAGAGCAAATGGCCTTGACTTCTGTCAGTCTCCAGTCTAGTAAAAGTCTCAGCGGGCATTTTCCACAGAAGGGCAGTGTGACTCCTGTTTTGGCCACTGATGTCGTCTTACCCCATCTCCAACCTTTCTCCCCTTTTCCTACCAGCACAACCCTCTAGGGCTCTGTAAGTAGTCCCCAGTTGGCCGTCAGCTGTGAAACCTGTACAGAGATCACAGAAACAGTATTACAGCCACTGTTAATGTTTATTTTCTTTCTCCCAATGAAATACCAGCCTTTCCTCCACTAAATTGCTTCACTATATTGTACTTAGAAATGAAAGGGTTGTCTTTGTTCAAATTTTCATCCTGAGGAGAAATAAAGGGGCATTTAGTGGGGGATAGACGAAAGGATCCAGGCTCCATCCAAAGACACTATTTTAGGATAGAGCCAAGGAGAAAAGAAAGAGAGGGGAGTGAGGGGACAAATTATATGATATTTCTCTTCTACCCCAAATTAAATTTATTCCTGCCTGTGCTTTCATCTAATATGGCTATCATAATTTCTCTTAGTTGCTTCCCATTATTGCACAGAAAAATGAAATTCTGCACCATGATTGAATCTAAATACTAAAATCATTTAAGATACACTACTCCTGGGACATACAGCAAAATGTAATAAGTTTCTCAAAATGTGACCTAATTATAACTGTCCTTTTAAGTTTTATTTCCCACTGGGACCAAATGTCTGCAGTTAAAAATAATTCTTGAAACAGGTCCATGTTGCCACAAAACTTTTCAGAGTCACTTAAATGTTATCCGTATTCCCAATTTATTTTTCTCCTCTGTTCCTGTGTGATAAAAGCCAGACAGCCAGGAAAGACAGGAGGCCAGGCCACACTTCAGACAGATCCATGCTGGGCCAGAATTCTCACAGCTGAAGCCTGCCATCCTTGTCCATCTGACTGGATGAGGGGTCAGGTTACCACAGGTTCACTGACTCCCCGTGCACCAGTGACCCCATATCATTTCTGCTGTCACACCCAGGTAAGCCGTAAATGCCTAACAATCAGAGCTTCTTGCCCTTCTCTTCCCACAGCCCTATGGATACCAGGCTTGTATGGTTTGAGCTTCATTCTCAGTTGCTGCCCGTAATGGTCTTGGAGATGCTCAGGCCTCAATCTGCCTCCATCTCCAAGGTCCAAAGTGTTTACTCTTTCCTTCTAATGCCAACTTCAGTAAATCTCCTTTTAGAGGCAATCCTGTCCTTCTGAAGAGAAGAAGCCCACTCTCTGGCTGGCCAGCATCCCTTGCTTTATTTGTACTGACTCGGAGACACCTGGCTCCTAACAGTGGGGTTTTCTCCTAACAGTGGGGGTTTACACTTTCAGAAGCCATTTTTCAACTTCTCCATTTAACTCTCTCTGATGAAGAACAAAAGACAAGGGTTCTTCTGATCTAAGGCCACATGCCCTCAAGGTTCAACACACATGTTCTGAAGTCAGACGGACCTAGGCTTGAGTCCTGGCCCTACCACCCGCGTGGCTCCAGACAAGTGCTTGAACTCCCCAAGTCTCAGTTTCCTCATCTGTGAAATGGGGATGATAAAAGAGCGACTGTATAAGGTTGTCGTGAGGATTCAACTGTTAAGAATGCCAAGCAGTTAGCATGGAGCCTAGCGTGTGGTAAGCACTCAGTAGATATGAGCTATTACTATTAGAGCATTTGAAAAAAAATCACTTCTTCCAGCTAAGATAATGCCATTAGTGCAGATAGAGGATGCTATTTCTGCTTGTCAGAGGGTGCCAGAAGGATTCAAGCCAAAGATGGCTAGAAACTAAATTACTTCAGTCCTCTGGATGCTCTTCCCTCCTGACTCCAGCTCACAGGAGAAGTAAACAGCTAAGAAAAGAGGAAGGCCACAGCCAGGATCATACCCAGGAAGCCCTGGTGAGAACACAAAAGCAAAGACATACCATTTCCAGGACCTTCTCCAACCTGAAAAGGAGAAGATGAGTTTTAAAATGAACAGATACATTTTAATTTTTAATTTCAGATATGCAGATTTATTCTGTGCTAAATGGTACCCTTGAGCCCTCACAGGGGGTGGGGGTGACCAGTTGACCGGTGTTTGAAGCAGGGTATGAAATGCCAAGTGTGATGTTGAGAGCTTTATAAAATGATATAGATAGTCACTGAGAGCTCCCCACCCAGTCTTGGCACAAAGCACTGAGGGCTTCTACCCAGAGACAAGAAGAAAAGAAACAAGAAAAGAACATTGCTGGCTGGGAAAAACAAAGAACAGACAGGCAAAAACGAGAGCTGCGGGAAGCACTGCTTGGCAGTGACTGTGATGGAGACCAGGAGGCAGAAGGAGCGATCGGGAAGGGGAGTGAGAAACCTAACAGCAAGTCCTTACTGTTCACCTGCTGTGTCCCCACACTAGGCTAGGCGCTGTGTGGTCCAGAGTCATAGGAGATCCAGGCTCCACACAAGCATCTGGCGGCTTTTCTAGCATAGACGCGATAAGGAGACGGTTGATTTAATACACGATTACAGAGCACACATGTGAGACAAATGGAATGAGAACCTTCCATTAAATATTAGTAAACATGAGTTACCCTCAACCAGCGAGGAGTGGGCTGGTGGATACCCAAGGCTTCTCACCCCAACTCACTGCCTCTCAGAGGGCCCCCATGGCAGCACTGCACTCCTTTACATCCCCTTTATTGGCTTGCCTCCCTTCCAGGTCTCATTTCCCCACTCCCTCCCCCAGAATCACCTGCTGTATTCATTTCCCAGGCTTCTGTAACAAATTATGACTAATTTGATGGCTTAAAATGACAGAAATTCATTTTCTCCCAGTTCTAGAGAGCAGAAGTCCACAATCAAGGTGGTGGCAGGGCTGCACTCCCTCTGAGGGTTCCAGGGGAGGATCCTCCCTTGACTCTTCCAGGTTCTGGTGGCTCCAGGTGTTCTGTGGCTTGGGGTCCCATCACTCGAATCTTTGCCCCCATCTCCACATCGCCTTCTCCTCCTGTGTCCCTGTCTTCTCCTCTTCTGTCTCTTCTAAGGACACTTGTCATTGGATTTAGGGCTCATTCAGGTAATCCAGGATGTTTTCACATCTTGAGATCTTTAACTTAATCACATCTGCAAAGACTCTTTTTCCAAATAATGTCATATTCACAGGTTGTGAGGGTTAGGACGTGTACATATCTTTTTGGGAGCCACCATTCAACCCACTACACCTGCCAAATAAACAGCTTACACTCATCTCAGGCTTTGCTTTTGGTAGAACCCAACCAAAGCAAGCAGCCAAAGTACAGTTTACCTAGACCATACCTCTACCACCAGGCAGGTCTCATAGAAAACCTACCAAACAAATAGCTCATAAAACTTAGCAAACCTCAATGTCCGTTTGATTCAGCACCGTATCCCCAGGGTTTAGCACATGGTGCCTGACACATAGTAGGACTCAAAAAAATATTTGTGGAATGAATAGTCTCACCAACAGATTCCCAAGTAGAGAAATAAACTTTGAGGTTTTTTTTCTCAACTTCTTTTTTCGACAGCTTTATGAGGCATAATTACATACCACAAAATTCACCCATTGTAAGTGTACAAAGTAATTTGTACGCTTACAAATTTTTTAGTAAATGTATAGAGTTGCGTGATCATCACTACAAACCAGTTTTAGAACATTTCCATCACCCCAAAAAGCTCCTTCAGATTTGCAGTCAGTCCCCACTTTCACCCCCAGCCCTGGCCAACCACTGATCTGCAATTTGTCTCTATAGATTTTCCCTTTTTGGATGTTTCACATAAATGAAATTATGTAACATGTAGTCTTTTGCTTCTAGCTTCTCTCACATAGCATAATGTTTTTGAGGTTGATCCACATTGGAGCATATATCAGAGGTTTGTTCCTTATTGCTGAGCTGTATTCCATCATATGGATAGGCCACATTTTGCTTATCCATCAACAGTTGATGCACATTTGGTTTGGTTCCAGTTTGGAGCTATTATGAATAATGTTGCTATAAACGTTCACCTACAAGTCTAAGTGTCATCATATATTTTCATTTCTCCAGAGTAGGTACCTAAAGGTAGAATCCAACTTTTTATTTTGAAAATGTTCAAATCTATAGAAAAGTTCAAAGAATGGTACATTATGCATCCTTTACCTCGATCAGTTGGTAACATCATGCCATATTTGCTTTATCTCTCTGTCTCTATAAAATGTTTTGTACAAACCATTTGATAGAAAGTTGCAGACATCATGATGTGTTACCCCTAAATACTTCACCTCCTAATAAGAAGGCCATTCTTCTATATAAACATAATAGCATTATCACAACTAAGACTTTTTTGCAACTTTATTTTGAATTTTTCAAAACTACAGAAAAGTTGAAAGAATAATACACTGAAGTGAATCTTGACTTTTCCACCATTTTCCATATTGCTGCTTTGACTCTTCTTTTTCAAATCTTCTCACTGCCACCACTCCTAAAATACTTGTGTCGGGCCATTCTTGGTGCACAGCCATGGAATATTCCTGACTTGTCACACCCTTACTCCTCCATTGTTTATTCCCTGAGTTTTCAGGGCTGGTTTCACAAGTCTCCAAGGTGCCACTCTCATCTTGTCCTGAGGGATATTGCAAAATTCTCAAAACCTCCCTCACCGCCTTCAAGGCTTGGCTCAGATGTCAACTTCTCAATGCTCCCTCCCTCATGCTATTAAAAATTTCAACCTCCCCACTTCACCAGTACTCCCTAACCCCACTTACTCTGCTGTGGTTTTTCCCCAAAGCACGGATCACCTTCTAATATAAAGTACAATTCGTGTGTTTGTTCTATGTATCAACTGCCTCCCCCCACTAGAACATAAGGTCTGCGAGGACAGGGATATTTGTCTCTTCAATTCACTGCTGTATCCCAGGCCCGATTTTAGTGCCTGGCTCGGGTGCTCAACAAATCCTTGCAGAAGGACAGGATAGACGACGATGCACCGATATGCGTGGGCGTACAGCCTGCGCCCCATCGGGACAGGCCGACCCAGAGGCAATCATTCCCTCGCAGGCAGCAGGTGTGGGAAAGGATCATGGGTTTAGCCTCCATTAACATTCTGAAGCCTGAGTGGAAGGCTTCAGAAAACCACCAACCCTTTAAAAACTGCAAAATGAACGTCTCCTCCCCCACCTTCAGTAGAACAGACAGGAACTTTCCAAATAGGAAGTCTCCCAATACTTTTCTGAAGAAAGATATTTTTTGCCTCTGAGAGCAACCAAGAGCAAGTAACTCTCCAAGGACACAAAAGCCTGGAACTCGGCCAGCCCTGGATTTCCTGAAGGAGACAAATACTACGCCCAGCATATCCCTAAAAGGCCCTTCCTGGAACACCACGCAGGACCTGTCACCCCTGGCAGCCGGTTTGGACCACTCAGTCCATGGCCCATCCTGCACTCTGGGACACACCTGCTGACCTGAGGGGGAAAAGCTGGGTGATGTGTTCTGCCTGAGGAGGGAAGCCTAGCTCTGGCGAGCCTGGAGTAGGAACTAAAGAGGGTCCTGCCCTCGGGAGAGATGCTGAAAGGAAGCTGACACAGAAGCTTTGAGTCAGAGGTGGTGCTTGAGAGGCTGTGAGCCAGCGGAAGTTATGAGGAAGCACATGGTAGTAAAAGCTATGTGATGGAGGAAAGCCCTTCGAAGAATAGCAAGAGGGTGAAGAATTCCACAAATCCCTGCCCCTAAGGTTCCTTGAGCTGCCTGGATTCAGAACGACATCCTGGTTCCAGTCTCTGTGAAGCTTGGCTAGGGCACAGATGCTGTTTTCCAGAAGTCTCTGTCACCCTCGCAGCTTTGCAATTTCTTAACCACAAACTTCATCATTTAAACTAGGTTGAGTGACTATTCCTTGTAACCTGAAGAATCTAAGTAAAATAGAAATATGAGAGTGTTTGTTGCATACAAGAGACTGCGGGGAGAGACGAAATTCCTGGAGATGGTCCTACCCGCAAGGAGCTTATTGTTTTCACCTGTGCTTTTCTCCACAGCAGCCCGTCCCCTGGCAGTGCTCTACAGACTTGCTACTCAAAGTGTGGTCCAAAACCCACCTGCATGGACATCACTTGGGAGATGGTTAAAAAAGCAGAGTCCAGGACCCCACTCCAGGAATTAACTCCAGGTAAATCGTAAGAACATTAAAGTTGGAGGAGCAGTGCTTCCCCCCAGCTAATAGTCCCAACCACCTTATCCTTCCTGGGCTCCCATCTACCACCGATTTGATAGCCAACATTAATAAATCTGTGGGTATCCAAGCTATTGACAAGGGTCTCTGCCTGTGAAATGCAGACTTAAAGCTGTTCCCCGCCTATATCCTTCAGATGTCTTTTATTAGATTTTGTTTGCAATAGTATTGTAAATGCTTATCTTTTTTCCAGAGGTTCATCCTGTTTTGGTAAAATCCTGTTGAGTAAATCCAAGGATTGAAGGAATCTGTTCCTCTACCCTGTTCTTTACAACTGCAGATGATCCCTAATGAGCATTTTAACTACATTCTTTCAACATAGCGTCATCCTTGAGAAGTATCTCTAGTTTCAGGTTGCAGCTTGTTTTCATCTCAAAACACTGGAGAAAGAAAAACTTTGTCAGAGATGAAACACCAAGAAATAAAATGAGACCGTTTTTCCAGGAGAGATTCATGTTTCAGGTTCCTAAACCATATGTCCCCGAGTGTCACTGCACGGGTGTGTTGCTGGGCTGGGGGCACCATGTCTTCAGGGTCCGTCACGCCTACCTACATTTGCAAGCCCGCCAGCAGTTCCTCTGAAAGAGGATCTAGAACAGGACCAAGCTCTGTGTGGACTTCGCTCCAATTTTCCCTCCCTACCCTCCCTCTAGCCCTCTATTCTCTTTTGTCCCCTTTATTCATCGTTCCTTCCTCCTGGTAAGAAGTATTGAGGGCTGAAAATGGTCCACACACTGTGCTGGGTACTGGAGATGCCGTCAAGAAGACAGACATGACACGGGCCCACCTCATAGAGTTTTCTGGCATGGAAGACTGTGAAATCAGTGATCAATTAAGTCATTTCAATTATGAGTGCTATGTAAGAGAATGCAGGTGATAGGAGAGTGTGTAAGAGCAGACTTGACCCTGGTATATGGGCTGCCTTGAGAAAATGATGTCTGAGCCGAGGCCCAAAGAATGGGTAGCGATGAGCCAGGCATGGAGAGAGGGAGGTATCCTTGTTCCCTGCTTGGCCTCTTTACCTGTCCTGCCAGCCAACGGAGCACCCCTGCCCCCACTTGGCATCTCGGGCTGTTGACTCCACACTGACCTTGCCCGATGTCCTGTGGTGCTGACAGCTCCACAGCCCAGGCTTGGACACTTGCCTCCATTCTTGTCTTTGTCTGACCTTGGCCTCAGCTGTTTTCTGCCCCACTACTCCCACATCAGTGCTGACAGCTCACAGGATCCCCGCCCAGCTGGGTAGCAAGATACGTGACGGCATCACTTTCCTCTTAGTTTATTAGAAAGCACTTCTTTCCAAACAGGATTAATTTTTGCTCTCAGGACAGTAACTCAGGCTCAAGGCAGGGCTTGGGTTTGTGGTGTGGTCAGTGGTTGTGCAGGAAACCATTTCTAACACAGCTGCATCTTCTCGGTGCCAAGCGCCCCGCTAGGTCTCGGTGGCGTTGTGAGCAGACGACCATGCTTGCTGGGTCGGGTCAGGTTGCGTCTTGCTGATGCCCTCCTTCAGGCTGATGGAGATGGGCTAACCGATCTGGCCCACATGCCTCTCTCCAGGTTAGACAAGCAGCTGCTGGATTCCTCTCTCCCCCGGAATAAATTCAGTTGTTTTGCTAACTGGATATGACTTCTTTTTTCAGAACGTCACAGGCATATTTTGGGGTTTCTGTGAACAGGTGCTGCAGGAAGCACGATTCATTTGTTTATTAGGATATTACCCTGTGTTTTGAAAAACAGTTTGCAGAGGAAAAATGGCTTATCCAATGTCTTTTGCTTTTCTCATCAGGCCCTGAGCTGCGAACGACTGCTATTACCTTCAGTTTACAGAACCCCCATCTGGTTAGGTACTTTAATTTATGTTGGCTGTAATCCAGAACGGCTGATTTGGTTTATTTTAAGGAGTTTTATTTTAAGAAACTTTTGACATTTAAGAATTTAATTGGAACAATCTGTACCCAGAAATTTTTTAATGCAGTCTAGGATTAAAGATGTTCTCCTGAGTATGTAGGCTTCTAGAGGAAAGCAGGGCTTTCCAAACCTGGCTAGTCTTTCTACTTCAGGAGTTTGTTCAAGATGTGGCGGGAGAGTCCTCAGGTTGGGACTGTCATCGCTGATGAGAATGGACAGAGTGGACTTCTAAAAGGGAGTATTCTGGCCTCACACCCGTTCCTTCAGGTCAACTCACCGAGCTCTGCTGGGGTGGACTGCCATCACGGCGGTTACAGGGAGGTGACCCGCGTGCTGTCTCGCCATTCAGCCTATTCTCATCGGGTGGTCAGAACTAAGCTGGCGTGGACTCAGGAAATCTGCCTCATTCCCTCAGTCACAGGTCGAGTTTTCCTGGTTCTGGAAGGCAGAAAGAGACCAGGCTGGTTCAGAGTTCCTCCACCCTGAGAACTGAAGTCACAACTGAAAGTTCAAGAGCCTGGTGGGGTTTGATGCTCCCAAGAAGGGTCCCAGCCTCCAGAGTTTGTCCTGAATCTCCAGGGACAGTCTCCAGAATTCTTAGTACTTTTGGTGAGCTACAGCTGATCCCTGATCCCTGCGATTGCTGCTGGTTGAAGCAAAGAACTTTCCAGCCTCCAAGGGGGGGGAAGGAGAAAGGGAGAAACCAGAGCCCTTATGCCCAGTGGATCCTAAAAATGGAAGAGAGACTCGTGTTCCCCAGGCCTGGGAAGCGACCTGCAAACCATACCCTTAGCCCTGCTTCTCTCCCCAAGTCCACCTTTGCTGCCAGGTATTGCCACGTGTGTGCACAACCAGCTCACGACTCAGTGGGTGTCTCCTCATTCTTCTACTTCCCTACTTCTCCTAGTGGCACCTCCCTTCTCCCAGGCACCATCCTAGAGTCATTCTTCCCTTCACTTTACTGCCTAAGACCCGATAATTAATTGTGAGTTCTTGGTCCAGTTTCTTAATCTCTCTGATCCCCAGTCTTATTATCTATTTTAAAAAATACCTCCCTCATAGAGTTTTTGTAGAGAGCCTTAGATGTCAAGAGTTTGAATTTTGGAAAACAAAGGGGCAAAAAGGTGTTAACTTTTTTGAGCACCTACTATGTGTCAGGATCTATTAGACACTTTACATTGAAACGTTAGACTTAATGAACAGATCCCTCCCTCAGCTTTTCAGTTGTAACTCCTACTTGTATCTTACTCTAGGCAAACTAGACTATTTATTCCTTCTTACTTGAGAAAGCTTGAATTCTCTCCCAATTCTTTGTCTTCGATCATATTCTTCTTTCTACCTGGCATATCCCACCTCCCAGGGTGAAATCCTACACATTTTATAAGGTCTATTGGTGGTGTGCTGGTAAATATTTAACAACCAGCTCTGCAGACAGAAAGAGCCCTGATTTGTAGTGTTTACCAATTTTCCTAGTATAAAGACTCCCACTGTGGCCAATTGCAAGCTACCAACCTGACATCAACTGGCTCACAAAATTTCTGAAAATTTAGCTATCAGTTCTGAGGCCAGAACGAGCTGGCTCTAACAAACCACCAAACTCACAGTGTCACCTTTCCTGATACCCCCAATCTGTATTATGCTTTCCCTCCTCTGAACTTTGTTAGTAATTCATACTCTCTTGTGAAAAGTATTCTTCATTATCTTATAGTTATCATGAATCCCTGTTATCACTATCATTAACTTTTCAAGGACATAAACTGTGTCTTACCTGTGTATTCACAGTGGTGCCTAGAACAATAATGGTATTCAATAAATATTCACTGCTTAGATGGATGATGAAGATTATCACTAGGGCTTGACACACCGTTGTGGGGAGGATACAATGACATCATGTCCATAAAGCATGTACCAGAGTGCTTGGCCCAGAGAGTGCTCAATTAGTGACAGCTACTTTTACTAATAACTGTGGGTTCTGGAATTAAGGGAGCACAAATTTTAAGTTCTAAAGTGATTCTCAACAACTCTCTCCCCGCCCCAGAATATGCACACATTATAATCATCACCAGGGGAACTTTTATAAATCCTAATGCCTGAGCCAATAAGTCAGACATCAGTGTTTTTCAATTTCCCAGAGTGATTCTGTTATGCACCAAATTTGAGAACCACTATCCTGTATGCTTCCAATCCTCTCCCTGGCTGATGAGTCAAGAATGTCAAAAAGGAAGTAGAACCAGCTATTCCTTTAAAACTCCTCCTGTTCACTAAACACTTCCAGTAAATAGGAGGAAAACTCACTCGCAGGATTGCCTTATTTGGTGATCATGTTGGGTGGAGTCACCTGGGAGGGGAAAGGCAGAGAATGAGTAACGCAGCCTTCCGTAGGGGCAGGAGCGAAGTACCTCTTTGTCAGCAGACTCCTGTAAGTGACCTTTTTCAAGCTGGAGAATTTTAGAGGCATCTCTTTTAAACTAGATTTGACCCTTGTGATAACTTAGTGCAGATTAAACATAAGTAAATTTTATTTCAATGAGCATCGTGTATTTGTCCCAATTCTTTAGTATCACTACAGTCTTGTGTCAAAATAACTGAGCTATTAAATCTCAAAATTATTCTTATTCTCATATTTGTGGTAATGAGGTTAGATTTCCTTTAAGTCAAGGCAATAGTGCACTTCTATCCTCGAGAAGCAGATATTGCTTTCCCCTTAGAGTTGGTGAAACTGAAACAGTGAGATCTCATTAGTCCAAAGCGACTCAGGGGGATGTCAAATGGGAAGTAAGAGTCCTGTCCTAACCACTTAACACACTTCATTTTTTATGGAGACAGTGTATTTAGTTATTGCGGTTTTGTCATGTATCTTATATTAAAGGTATTCACCAAAAAAAAAAAAATCCTTCAGAAGGATTTGATCTGCAAAGTTAATAAAGCAATTCAACTTTAATAGGTTACTCCCTTTGTTTTCTTATGAGAATGATGGCTGGGAAGAGAGAGAGGCAGAAGACTCTGTGTGTGCGTGTGTTACAAAGTCAAATTTTAGGGGTCTAATATGCTAACTTTCTTTGATGCCTTACTATGAATAAGTCTTTAAAAAATGATTTTTAAATGTATTTTTGAGGCAGTAAGAAAACATGTGTGGAAGTGTTAGGTGCTAACGGAAATGCTTCAAGGAGCACTGTTGACTCTGCTGGGCCACACCAGATGCTTTTGCAAAAACCATGTTTATTCTGCTCTTAGTCCAATTTGGAACTTTTTTATAGAGGCTCTAGATTGTCTTTAAAATAAACACTTCTAGCTCTGTTATTCAGTGGATTATAATTTTTTTCTCCTGTGGTATGTATATGCATAGCATATCGTTAAAATATGTAGATTTTTTTTTTTTACTCTAAAGCAAAATGAACTTTTAAAAGAAATCTTGGCAGAACCTCAGATTTTAGATCAAGGCTCCATGATGCCATAAACCCTTCAAATTTACGGCATCGTCAGAACTTTGGCTGCTATGTGAATCACAGCCTCGAAAACATGACTTGCCTTTCTACTACTTTTTCTCTGTTCTAACATTATAAATTTGTGGAGGACATGTATGTGTGATATCCAGTATATCAAATTTATTCAAAGTACCACCAACAGGGACCCCTGAATACCTCTACGTGCAGAGCTCCAAGCCATGAATGAAGTCTGCTATTATCCTCAAATATCACAGAGATTTTGAGTCACCAGATAAAGTTTCAGGTCAGCCTGTAAAATCAGACTGACCAGAAGACCTAGTAGATCTCTACTTGTTGCTGCAAATCTAAAAGGAGACAGTAGCAGTAGAAATGGGAAAGTTCCATCTTCAGATCTTACACATCATTCTTTGTTCTTTGCACAAGGACTCTATGACAATCTTTCAGGCAGACTGGTTGTATGACCACGCAGGGTACATCTCAGACTCCCCTTTTCTTGAGAAAATGGGAAGGGTTGTTCAAGTTCCTTGAGTCCTCTGAAATTCAGGCCCTGCCCTGAATTGTGTTGGGCCTAAAGGCCCATTGTGTTGTAGTAAGTGGTAAAAAGGATGATAAACCAAGGTCCAGTTTGATTGCAAGGATGAATTGAGATTAGAAAAAGAGGGAAGGGCTATTGTTATTGCAAAAATTGTCTAAGGGGAGCAGGGTGATGGACGGGTCCAGTTCTCTAAGTGCCTAAATCAGGACCCTTTGGAAGTCATTAACTGTGGCTACTAAGGAAGAAAGCATTTGCTATACTAAGAGAGCAATTTCTTTGCAAATATACCCCCATTTTAACGCTGGGAATAGCTAGACAGAAACTGGCCCAACATTTTTTAAATAAAAGATGTTAAGATGCAGAAATTCTAACTTCAGAAGACCTGGCATCCTGTCAGGGTTACAGCAAATAAGAGTGAGACACCTAATGTCCACAGGTGAGAGAAAGACACTGCTTATCAATTAAGATTGGCTTCAACTGCATATAACAAAAAATAACTGGCTTAAATGAGACAGAAGTTTCTTTCTTTCTTGTCCTGTAAAAGAACTACTCTAGGGCTGGTATGGCAATTGTGTTTTTGCGGGGACCCAGGCTCTACCTCTTCAGCACATGGTTTCCACCTCACAGTTCAAGACGAGTGCTTGAGATCCACCCAACAGGAAGGAAGGAAGGAAGGAAGGAAGGAAGAAGGGAAGAAGGAGGAGGGAGAGGAGCCAAGGGCACATACCGCTGTCTTTTTGGCAAGTTTCCCAGAAACTGACTTCCATTCATATTACTTGGACATAAGTGAGTCCAGCTGGCCATATAGCTGCAAGGGAGTCTGAGAAATATGGATTTTCTCTACCATGCAGGTAGTCATGGACCCAGATAAAAACTAGCAGTTCTCTTATAAGCAAGAAGAGAACAGATATTAAGGTAGGAACCCAGCAGAGTCTGCCACAACCTGAGTAACATCAGTGCTGATGTTCAGGGTTGAGAGGCTGCCATAGTTAAGTGGAAAGCCTAGAATTCAGGAGGCTGGTTCCTGTTCTCACTTCTACCCAAGGATCCAAGTGACCTTAGTAACCTCATCTGTAAATAGATGTGTAATGGCTAAAAATTAAGTGTCGTGACACATGATATAATAAACATATAAGATAACCACTTGTTTAAAGTGTCTGCTGAATTGATTATCTGATCTAAAGCACATAACTTATGAAATTCAAACACACCCACAGGAGAAAATAGAATGGCCAAATCTTTGAGTTGAAAGGGACCTTTAAGGATATCCTATTCAACCTCTCTCCCAACAGAGGAATCTCTGCCAGAGTAACCTTGACAGATGGTCCCTGTCTTGTGCTTAAGCACTCCCGGAGTGTGTTATTTTGCAGTTCCATTGATGGACAGCTCTGCTTGTCAGATAGTTTATCTGGATAGTGATCTAAAAATTCCCTCCCTTGAGCCCCCAACTCCTGAAACAACAGAGAACAAAGCCATTCTCTCCTCTTCATGACAGTTCTTCAAATTTTGGAAGACAGCTCTTACATCATCCCTTAGTCTTCTGCCTTTCAAGCTAAACATGCCTGATCATTACAACCATTCTTAAGTAACCAGGTGTCCATCTATCTCACCATCTGGATATCTTTTCCTAAATGAGAGTTTCTCAAACTCTGTTGACTATGACTCACAGAAAGAAATCCATTTTATAGTTCATCAGCACACATATACATGCATATAACTGAAACAAAGGTCCATAAAACAACACATAGCCTTATTAGCTGCCATGGACTCATATATTTTCCAGTTCAACTCTATTCTATTCTACTGTGTTGTGTTCTGTTTTATTTTTTTAAAGGCTGGTTACTACCCACTAAATGAATTTCATAGTCTCTCGTGGGTGGCAACCCAAAGCTTGAAAATCACTACTCAAGATGCACTCTGGCCTATAAATATTCTTAGAAGTGTTCCTTGATAATGCAGGCTGATCTGAGTGAGCAAAAGGGGCTTTCACTTCCTGAGTCCAGAACTTGGTGTCTTTATTTTAAGGAAATCTAAATGCATTAAATTTTAAAGTAACACCGTCACACGACTGGGTGAACATTTGAGTCAGTTATAGCTACGATATTTCTCCACATGAACAGCTTCCAAGCCTGCTTTCCTCCATGCTTGTGCAACTGATTTTTTTAAATGCAAATGCAGAGCTTTAATTTAATCCTGTTCAACTTCATCTTTTTTAGTTTCAACTATTTTCAATGTTTCAAAAACTTTTGGGATAATTTTTGTCATCAATCTTTCCAACTTTATAGCATAAGCATGTTTTATAAGTACACTTTGCATAGAATAATAAGGTTTTTTATGATTTAGCTCTCAAAAGATGACTGTTTACCTAGAGTCTCTGCCTCTATTATAGCCATTCATAAGCTAACTGTTGAAAAAGAAGCACAAAAGACAAAGACATATGTTACTGGACAAGAAAATAAAAGTTCTGGGAGCTGGATTTGAGATTATTATTTTTCACAGCGGTTTTCTACTCAAACTCAATTCAGATCATGTTTACTCATCATGTGGCAAGAGAACGCCAGCATCCTTCAACTTCACGGGCACTCAACTTATGAAGATAGAATATATATGGACTATACTGTGAGGGCCTGGGATAATCCTCACAGAAACCCTGTAGAGAGCGAGCTCCTCAGATGTGGTACCATCTCTTCTGGCTAGGAGGGAAAGTTGGGCAAGGGTACAAGATTTTCACTCATTTATTTACTCATCTATTTATTCTACAGATATTTATTGTACTAGACACTGAGTAACAAAAAAACAAGGAGTCCTAAATTAGGCTGTGAGGGTGTGGGGGACAGAGGAAATGCAAAGCAGGGAGGTCAAAGGCATCTCCTCCTGCTTAGGGAGGAGGCAGCATGTACTAATCAGCCCCTAAGTCTCACTAAGATCAAGAAGTAAGACCTTAAGGGTTGGTAAGAGTTAGGTGGACAAAGAGAGAGCCACACGCTGGAAGAGTCAGAGGTGAGAAAAATAAAGGTACTTAGTGAACAGAAAGAACAGCAAAGGACAAAAACAGTCCTAGAGCCCTTCAGGAAGGACATGGTTTTGAACACATTGGTCAAAAGGTATTTACTTGCCACATGTCCAGTCTAAGGCTGTGTTGAGGAAACCGGAGGAGGCGGCCTCCATCTGCATTCTGTGAAGGACGCCCATCTGTCTACTGAGGACCCTGCAGAGCTTAGGGGCAGCTTGAGGACACTTAATGCATTTGCTACCTGTGGGTTCTAAGTTCTTGTCAGATCAATAGAAGCTGAAAGCTGTTGGCCAGAGTAGTAGAAGGACTGGAGAAGAAGGGATGGAGTTGGCAAGAAAGAAAATGATTTTCTTTTGGTCTTCATTCCCAATTCCAGACTCAGACTAACAGAGAGTATTTTTCTTCTTTTTCCTTGATTTTTCTCTTTTTAAACTGGCAGGTTTGTTTGGTTGGTTTTTTAAATTAGTAATTGCATTCTTTGTGGTCCAAAACTCAAAAGGCTAAAAAAGATGGGTGGTCAAATTTCCTTCCCCCCCACCCCTGCCACTCAATTTCTCTTCTCAGAGACAACCAATGGTACCAGGTCTTTTATATTTTTATATATATTTCTATGCACATATAAGCAATATGTATGCAGTTATACCCCCACATCTTTTTATTTTTTAGTCAAATGGCAGCATAATATACACAGAAACAACAGATAGTATTTTGTTTTTCCTTTTACAGAATTGACGAAACTGAAAGGGGAAAAACATTTTTAAGTGCAGGAGAGGAGACTAGTCTTCAAGGAATAAGAAAACTAGTGAATATCAAGAAGACAGCAAAAAAATTTAAAAATATATATGTTTCTTTTTCCCCCCCAGTGTCACCGTTTATATCTCAACTTCTCAGGAAGAAACAAGAATTTGTAGGGAAAAGTATAAAGAGAAATATTATTGGTTCTTCTTCAAGATGTTTACTAAAGTCCTTGAATTATAAAGAAAAGCTTGCAATCTTTTGCTATCAAATATAAGAAACATGATAAAAGAAGACTGAGTGGAATTATACTTTGTATTTAAAATATTATGCAAGCCTGAGAATTCAGAAAGCTACACATGACTCTGTATGCAACCTTCAGAAATATTAACAATCTGTACTGACAAACAGGGCCATCTAATTTTCTCTATTATGCTGCCAGATTGATGTGGAAACTAGGGAAAGAATGTTCAGGCTGAAAGGAATAGAAAGAACATTATAAATGAGTAACAGGATAATTAAAGTATGAAGCCTTCTACATCTCAAGATAATGCTAATGGTAAGTGTAGTTTTAGCTAATTAATTGGTTAAGAACAATTTGCCTCAGTGACTATCTTACATGTGAATATGGAATACTTTTTGCTTTGCTAGGAACTGAAAATGGAATTACCATGGGCCTTGTAAAACAAATAGCTTTCGGCCGCCAAAAGTGTAATTACAAGTCAGAAAACCCAACGTGAATTAGTCCTGCAGAGACGACTTCCCCCTCCATACTACAGAATTCGTTGAGGTTCATAGAGAGAGGGTAAATCTCCCTTCCACTAAGACATCTCCTCTTCAAAACCCTTTTACCGCATGAGAAAATGTTTCATGACATTTTGGACCCAGCATGTTCTTAACCAAAAACAATATTGCCCGGCTCGAGGGATCATGCACCTTATTCATCAGACCTGACCGCTGATAACTTTTCGCAGTTTCTAAATATCAAACCCACCCTCAAGGGGGGAGAACTGTCAATCTGACAATGTTCAAAAGAAAGTGCCATCAACTCAGAAAGTAATTCCGCAGGAGGAATTCCAGAAACATTGTAAGCTAAATCAACTGTGTTAAAATAAATGTGTATTATCTTGAAGTGGACAAGCTCATTTAGATGGTTAAGTTCTGAGAGATTTGCTATGAATCAGCATCATTACCTTATAGTCAGATCTTACAGACTCATTGCAGAGGAAAGCTAATCTTCCAGTCTTAGGGAAGAATGACAAGAAGTAAATCCAAGAACCGTCTTGCAACTTGAAATTGATTTTCAAAGTGGTTAATTTTCTGATAGAATCTTGTATATAAAAATAATGCATAATAACAAAGATGGAAGGAAACTTACCAGATGGATCAGATTTATAGGGGATTTTATCATCTATTCCTTTAAAGTTTACTTCCTGCATTTCCCACAACGATTATGTAATACTTTGGTAATCAAGATCAAAGAGAAAAGTTTAAAACTGAAAAAAATTATTTTTCTATCTGCAGATGTATTCCTTTTCCCCTGTGTGCTGGGATACCATCCTAAATATTTTTGAGCTTGTCCAAGTTCCACTTTATTGTTCTTGACAGCAATTGCCCAGGTAGACTAGAAAACAAAATGAGAAAGATAAACTAAAATACAAATCACCTTTTTGTAACATAGATTTCCCTCTGCCTCTGCTGCAAAGCAATCTAAATACACCTCTACTCTCAACCTTCTTAAGTGCAAAGAGAACCCAGGTGTTCTCTTTTTAGTTTTCCTAAGAGAAACGGTAGACCCGGCTTCATTGTCCCTCAGTAAACTCCCCTCCCCTTTGCCCTCTCCCCTCAGGTAATTCGGCCTCCTTCTGTCATATACTGGGTATTTAGAGCTCTAAATGCTCCCCTGTCTTTTACCCAGGGAAATAATTTCTGCATTTTTTAACCAATCCTGCCTGTCAGTCAGGATAAACAGCCTTTTAAGAAGTTAGCCCCAGGTTCTTCCCTCTGTCTCCTTGGCCCTTCCTTCTGAAGCCTGGGAAACTCCTTCCAGGAGTCTTCTAGACTGCTGGGGGTGAGGTTGGACAACTTGGGGGAGCTGTAGCTCCAGCCAGCCCTCTGGTGTCCAGAAACTCGTCGAGTAGGAAAATTGACTCTTCGGCTGGGTCAAAGGGCATCTGTGTTTACATCAAGATGCATCCCAACCTTTTTCTGAGGTCTGCTGTGGAAGAGAAGAGCTTCTCTAGATTCCTTCCTCCTTCTCCAAATCCAGTAGACCCCGTGCCAGGGGGGGACGTTGAGAAGCTTTGTTCAGGTTCTTGGGGAGGGAATTCCACTGGATGAGTCCCAACACCTCCAAAAGGCTGTGATTCCAATTCCAGTTTATCCTAATCTACTTCAGGGTCTGTGAGGACACACAGCCTCATTAGTGAAGAGAGTTGTGCTTTTCCAGGGCTGGTTTGTTTTCTATCTGGGAACTGTGACTCTTGCAACAGTCCCGAGTCTCACTAGGACATTAGCAACAAATCTGCAGCCTCCCAGGAGCAAACGTCTCAGGCTTTGCGGCATGTGTTCGTACAGTAATCTCTCTCGAGTTCCTAACCTACTCTACTACCTTTATTTTCCTTTTTGTCATTTTTCTTACTGGTTTTTATAGTATGGTTCTTACTTGTTTTATCTTACTACTTTGTATGTCCCCTTTAAAGCTTCTTAACATTTTTTGGAACAAAGTAGAATATACATAAATTCAAGTCAATTTTTAAAATATATGTTAGGAGTGTTCATTTTTCTGCTTATTTCTGTCTTCTTATCACAGTTTGCTCCTAAATCCAAAAGTAGATCCCAACTCCATCATTCTGATTATGCAAATACCTTAAACTACAAAAATTTGGTGTACTTAAGTTATAAATTTCTAGCGAGCAGGGATGCAGCTGCGATGGGCAGAAAGAGCCTGGGCTGGGAGTTTCATTTCCAGCTCTGCCTGGTACTAGGTGTTTGACCTTGAGCAGGGCCCTTCTCTCTGGATCTCAATTTCCTTGTTTATAAAATGAAGGGGTTGGACCAGGTCACCTTTAAAATCTCTTCCAGCTCTGAAATTCATTGACTCCCTGACCCATTGTGGGTGCTTAATAAATAACAAGCACACTTCCAGAGAACTTCACTAGTGATTTGTGTTTGGACACTTCGGTCAACAAATATTTACTTGGCGTTCACCCGGATGTGGCTGCCATGAGGGACAAATCAGAGACAGCCCCCTGTGGGTCCTGCGGAGGCCCCAGACCTAAAGGGGAGACT
Source organism: Tapirus indicus (assembly GCA_031878705.1). Classification (NCBI taxonomy): domain Eukaryota; kingdom Metazoa; phylum Chordata; class Mammalia; order Perissodactyla; family Tapiridae; genus Tapirus; species Tapirus indicus. Next base: position 36,830,772 of record CM062935.1, read on the forward strand.
TAGACACTTGTTTGTCCCCGCTGCCTGAGGGCTCCAAGTTTTTACAAGATCACTAGAAGCTGAAATTCCTTGCCAAGGTAAAGAACCAAAGGCACAGAGGAAAAGAGTGGCATTCATCAAAAAAGGAGTTCGTCTACTTTTAGAGAAATAAAATTGTGTAGTTTTTTAGAGTAGAGGAGGATAGAGAATTTTTAAAAATTAAATAAGTTCAATGTTTAATTTTATTACTCTGTAAATCGAAAGTAACCTATTTAAGAATATGAAAGTTATTATGTGTAATTTAGTTTTGCCACAAAATTATAGAGCTTGGTATATTTTCCCTTTAAAATTCATCATTGTTAATTAGAAATGTGCTGATTGATTTTTGTTCTAAATTGTTTGCCTTTTAAACTTTTTAACACACATGGAGTTCTAAGCTACTGATACCATCTTTTAGGGTTTGGCAGTTTATGAGGAATGGAACCAAGTTAAGAATAAACCATCAACACTATAAAAAAGCTTGTGTGTCCATTAAGTGCTCTGCAATTACAAGAAGTACCCACCTATTTTCAGAAAAAGGCTGAGAAAGAAAGAAAGGAAGAAAAAGTCTCACCAGATACGATTTTTGCTACACATAAGTAACTTGCTCATATCCCTCATTTTTCTAAACTATTCCAGGAAGAGTCTGTATACACCTCTTGCTTCACTTTAATCATCTCAGAGGATGTCAAAATACTGAAGATTTCTCTTGGGACATGTGTCTTTACCTTTCTAAGGGCCAAATTGTTTCGTCCTTCCTCATAAGTATTGACAGACAGGGGCAGATTCTGCTCATGTTTTGGAGGGTAGATGTGAGAGGCGTCAGAAGCCCATCGGGACAAAGGACCTACCATCCCATGGAAGGAGGGATGTGGTTTGCAGAATCTCAGACCAAACATCTAACCAAAACACCTGAAAGTCTTTTCTCATCCTGCAAAATTTAAAACCTTATCTCCAGCATCAGTGGCCAAGTGTGTTTTGTGATTTTAACAAATGCAGGAGCACGGTAATTTATGCCCATGCCTTCTAATCCGAGAGCTTTGCGGCACCCTACTTCCTGCTTGTTAATAAGCATTTTGATTTGCTTCCTTCTATCCTTCCAAGTGGAAATAAACTTGAAGTCTTTAAACAAAATTGTATTTATCAAGGTCATTGCCTGAAGGATAGTTGGCAAAGGGGCACTTGGCTTTAGACACGGCCTCTCTGAGGGTTAAAAAAGACTGGAGTCACTTCCGTTCTGGAAGCTCCATGTCTCATTTTCTTTCAATGGAGACAATTCAAAATAGGGTAAAAATTTTTGGTATTTTTTAAATGCTTAGTTTTAACAAGCTGAAAACTCTTAACACGCACTCACACACAAAAATACAATTCAGTAAGTAATAATAATAAAAATACACTGCAATAAAATAAGGCTAGATAAGTGCAGAAATTGGTGCAATATTAATTCATAATACACTACTATTGGGGTGGCTTGTTATGGGACTCAAGTCAAAGTTGAGTGAAGATCATTTTATTTTAATCCCATCAGGCATTTCAGTGACTGTCTGTTTAACTTCATCTGAAGATAAAGGTGAAGTTCATAAACATAAATTTGAGGCCCCAGCCCAATGCTCCCCTCCTCCCGCCACCTTTGGGTTGTGGCATGAAACTGGCTTACAGTCGTCAGGGCCACCTGCAGACAACATCATCAGGTACTATGATCCTTAAAACTAAGGAATTAAAAGGTGGTCACTCATTCATGTTTTCTTAAATAGCCTCTTTATTTTTTAGAAAACCCTAAAGATAGGGCCACACCCTTTCTATCAATTTTCTAGGATTTTAAATTACATTGTTTTATCCTATGCATTCTTTTCTTTTGAAGACAGCAGATCTCCAATGAATAGCTTTTTATGTTCCTTATCCCTTTCTTGGATCTCCTGTAGCTCTGGAGAGCACCCAACTTCATGATGTCATGAGGAAGCAAGTTTGGGCCATGAAAAGAACATCCCATTGTGGTAATTTGCAACTCCTTCTCCTTTTGACTCTCCTCTACAGAGTCCCTGTTTCCTGCAGAGTCAGCAAACCAGTCACCTCACCCTGTCTTTTGTGGGGCCTCCAACATTGGTAACTGATATCTGCAATCTTTCTGTTGTCTTCTGTTCTTGGTGAAACAAGCTAATCAAAAACTCATTGGAGTGTTGGTATCATATAAGCTATGACTCCTCTATCCATTAATCTGTAAGTATTTTGAAAGATAACGCTCAGACTGATTGCTACTTAAGCAGATTCCCTTCCCCAGGCATATTCTGACTCTAGGAGAGACTTTTCTTGGAGCCTGTCTGCAGGGCAAACACTATGCTGATCTTAATAATTCAAGCACTTCCTGCCAGGATGCATTCTCAGTTGTAGACTGTAAGTGTTCCAGAAAATATAGATTAGTCTAGTCGTTACCCCTCCCCCCGAATCAGCAATGAAGCCAGGAGTGTTTTTTATTTGATAGCTTCAAATATTTGATTTTTTTGAGACTAATGATTAGATACTCCTTGCAACGATGCTTAAAAAAAATGTAGCAGTGGGAGTTCCAGATCAAGTACACGTGGAAGAGATAAATGGTTGGATGTAGAATGTTATTCACTGTAAGGATCTTACAATAATATTTAAAATTTTTACTTTATTGAAGATACAGCTGGAAAGTTTTATGAATATTTTAAATTGTATTTATTATTTTTAAACTGTTCCAACACAAAACATTTCCTTTTTTTTTAATTTGGGGAGGAAGTCTTCGGAAAAAAATAAAATGAGACAATCAACCATTAACGCCTCCCTGTTATATCCTCAGGTCCTCACCCACTAGATGCTCTGCAGTTGCCCTCGTGTGAATACCACTGAGCAGCCAGGTGTAGTAAGAATTGCACAAACAAAAAGTCAGGGGTAGGTTCAAATTCTAACTCCAGCAATTATTAGCAGTGAGACCCAGAGTAGGTCACTTGACCACTTTGTGCCTCCTTTTACTCCTAGAACTTTTGTGAGCATGAGAAGAAAGAAAATACTTGGCTTTCTTGGAATAAATTTGAGTAGACAGTACTAATCCCCATCCCTCTCAGATGGTGAAGGTTCTAGAGAATGTGAGGAGCTTCTTTAAGGGTCTCAGGCTTGTTGTAACATCTTAAGAAGACATAAGTACTACCATAAGGAGGAGCCCTTGGCATTTTGTGGTGGACAATATGAAGCACTTAACCAGTGCCCACCTGTACTCATCTTCAGTTTCCACAACCTAGCTGTCAGCTGCCACTTACTCACAGCCACCTGAGTTACAGTCACTTGACATCTCTTCACCTGTCTTCCTGCCTAAGTTAATGAAGGGTTAAAAAACAGGTGTGGTTGGTGCCACCATATAGAGATAGATGAGAACCTTCAGCCCCTGTAAGACAGACACTAAATACATTCAAGTTATCGTGAAGTGGTCTTTAAAAAGAGACTTCACCCTTGCTTTCAACTATTTTTGAGGAGTGTTTTTATGGGGAATGAGTAAAGCTTTCCTTATAGACCTAGTAAAATTTCACATTTGCCTATTTATATTTTCCTCTGCTAACTTTCATGAGAGAGGACTTGTTTTGACCCTACTCAGAACCCACTGTACCAAGCCCACATTCATTGTGCTTTTTGGTCCATCTGTCATGTAAAAGATTTGTCCAGGAGGTGCTTTTTTCCAAAGTCCATCATTCTGTTGTTAAGGACTGTGAAGATACATTAGGATAGTTGTACTAGTGGGAGAAGATATAAGCTCTTTCTAGACTTTCAGGGATAGTTACAATCAGTCAAAAATAGAAAGAAATTGGGATTCCCTGCCTTAGATGCTTCCTCTTCTCCCCGTTCTGTAGTCCTCCTTCCAGTTCTCAGAGCCTCATCAGAGTTTAGGGTTTGTAGGTTTCTCCTCCCATGGCTTTGGCTTTTTCTACCAGTTCATTCCCTTTTACATTTTTCTCTTGTTTCTTCCTTGTTTCCTTTCATTACTTTTTCTTGTCTCCTTTTCTGACACTGGCATTATTTCTTGCCTTTTAATTTCTCATTTCTCATCTCTTCCATAAAAGGAATAAGTTTCATCATCGCTGACCAAGTCAGTCTATTTTTTGTTCTCTGCGGGCTTATGCTGAAGCTCTGTTCAAAACTGCCAGTGTACACTGGGCCCTGATAAAACCAGAGAGAGTGGAGAACCCACCCCAAAAATAAACAGTCACTTCCTTCTTGGAAGGGCCATTAGTAGTACAACTAATACTTCTTTCGTCAAGAGCTATGAAAGGCAAACTATTTCCATACCAAATGAGCTCCACGAAACTGGCCTCCTGTGTTCAATCAACAAATATTTCTTGAGCCTCACAGGGCCAAGCAATATAAAAGGTGATGAGTTCAAGACACCAAGACTGGCTTGGTGTCTGTCCTTGAGAAGGCACAAGAGTAAACAAATAGAAAGCTCCATCAATGGCACCCCTTCCCCCACCACACCTACCTCCTTCCCTGTCACTTATCACTATCTGACATGCTCTACATTTCACCATTTTATCATCACTTTTCTCCCAACTAGAATGCAAGATCCATGAGGGAGGGATTTCTGTGTCTCAATTCACAGCTGAATCCCTAATATCTGAATGTTGCCTGGCATGTGAAGGACTCAAACATATGTGCTGAATGAATGAAATGCAACATGATGCGTGCAATATCAGCAATGTGGGTGAAGTGCTATGGAATTACAGGAATCCACAAGAAGCTAAGGGTCACTGTGTGTGTGTGTGTGTGTGTGTGTGTGTGTGTGTGTTTAAAAATCAGATTCAAAGAGAAATTTGATGCTTTTGGACTGAAGTAAGAGCTTCACTGAAATGAGTTTCAGGAGAGGCTTGGTTATCTGATGCCTCTTGGTTATCTGGTTATCTGGGGTAGAGATCTGCAAAGCGGGGGGGAATGACATTTTCCACCCTTAAAGCTTATTAAACTGCTTATTCCTTCATTAGGTTGTATTAGAAACGCTTACATTTCATTTGGAAGGAGAGGAGATGGGGAGCATTCTCAGTGCTTCCTAAGAACACACGAGGAAAGCCAGGTCACCGCGGTCAGGGGCAGGCAGGCGGGCGGGGCTGCAGAACTCGAGTGTGGGGAGTCCGGGCCTCTTTGCTGGCTCTGCTGTGTGGCCGCTGCTGTTGGTGGGAGAGCATCTCCTTCCCTCCCTTCTTGCGTTCTTGTGGCTGGACCAAAAATAAAATTGACGCGAGACCAGATTAGTGGGAGAAAAACCCGGTTTAATACGTACGTGTCGGAGATCATAGCGAAATGGTGCTCGCAGAGTGAACAGAGCAGGCAGTGTACGTATCTTTTACACAAAGAAACAGTAAATTTGACGGGACAAAGAAACTCAGGTTTGGGGTACGTAAATAGTGAGGAATTTAAGCAGAGTTTAGGCTTCGGGTAGTAAATTAGCAAGGCTGTGTATGCAGGCTGCTCAGCCCTAAATCCCCCAGCTCTGGTGATAAGGATGCAGGGAGAGCGCCTTTCACAGGGGACATTTACTTCCTGCTTTCAGCGGAACAGAGACAGGAGGGTCAGAATGCCCTTTTGCTTCTCAAGTAACTTTAATTCAAAATAATCGATATGCTATTGTGGGATATTTTAGGGTGGCCTGCCCTGGGCCCCAACATTACCTGACTTCTCTGAGCCTGGCTTCCTCAGAGGATAATAATACAGACTTTGTAAAGGTGTCCTAAGAATCAAATGAGAAAATTAATGTAGCTAATGAAATTAACACAGCACCTGCCTGTTAAACCCACAATAAAAAAGGTGGCTGGGGCCGGCCGGGTGGTGTAGTGGTTAAGTTCTCGCACTCTGTTTTGGTGGCCTGGAGTTCATGGGTTCAGATCCCAGGTGTGGACCTACACACAGCTTATCAAGCCATGCTGTGGCAGGTGTCCCACGTATAAAGTAGAGGAAGATGGGCACGGATGTTAGCCCAGGGCCAGTCTTCGTCAGCAAAAAGAGGAGGATTGGCAACAGATGTTAGCTCAGGGCTAATCTTCCTCACAAAATTAATTAATTAATTAATTAATTAATTAATTAATTAAAAAGGTGGCTATTCTTATAGTTAGGTCATAAGAGGAAAAAACAGAGTTCATACTCTTGTGCATCCACACTGCTGAGGAGGGGGAACACCACACTGCTGAGGGTATACAAGTACTTTCAGGCAAGGTCAAAACCAGTCTTCCCCCAGCTCTTGATTCCTATGCAAAGTGGCACTGAATGCAACATAAATTGGTGCCAATAAATATTAATATCCCCTCCCATTTCCAACCTTTCCAAACCTAGTAGGAAACTGAGAAGAGAGAGCGATCACACTCTCGCCTTTTGCTCCCGCTCCTGAGGAGCCATGATGATTTTCTTCCACTCAGAAGATGGTTACCTGGGTGACGAAGTCATTACCCTGTTCCTCCCTCCGCTCCACACTCACTTCTCTCTCACCCCCCATTACTCCTGCTGAAAAAGCTTTTAGCAGAAAAACCTAATCCACAATTGTACAAGATGCTATAGCCATCTATTTAAAACATTTTTTTCTTTCCTGAATGCATGCAAACATATATATATATATTTTGTGTGTGTGTGTGTGTGTAAGACCAGCCCGTTGCCAATCCTCCTCTTTTTGCTGACGAAGACTGGCCCTGGGCTAACATCCGTGCCCATCTTCCTCCACTTTATATGGGACGCCGCCACAGCATGGCTTGACAAGTGGTGTGTCAGTCCATGCCCAGGATCAGAACCTGCGAACCCCAGGCCGCCAGAAGCAGAGTGCCTGAACTTAACCACTACGCCCACTGGCTGGCCCCCAAACATATCTTTTAATGTATTGAAGAAAACATCTTTACTCTAGGGCAGAGGAAGGGATAAACAAGGACACAATGAAAGAGAAAGAAGGAAGGTAAGGAAGCAGGAAAGCCAGTGGGATCCACTGGCCTGGCTGGACTTCCGGGGGGTTGAGTTTCTGGGGTCTGAGTGGCTTTGTAAGTGGGGATTGACCTCTGAAAGAAATGGGGTCCCAGGGCCAGACTTGGCCTGTGGGTCCTTAGTTTCCCTGCTTGGCCAACTCAGGCACTAGATGAAATTTTGGACCTATAAGGTAAACCTGAGGACTCTAACTGGGTTCTTTTTTTTTTTTTTTTTTGCTAGGAAGACCAGCCCTGAGCTAACATCCACTGCCGATCCTCCTCTTTTTGCTGAGGAAGGCTGGCCCTGGGCTAACATCTGTGCCTGTCTTCCTCTACTTTATATGGGATGCCACCACGGCAGGGCTGACAAGCTGTGCGTCGGCAGGCGCCCGGGATCCGAACCTGCGAACCCCGGGCTGCCAAGCGCGAACTAAACCGCTGTGCCACCGGGCGGCCCTCTAACCAGGTTCTTGTGCCTGTTTCATATGAATTTTTGATGTCGTCACATGAAAACAGAAGCTGGTTGTTGCTGTTTTTAATAAGAACTACGAATGTGCCTTGCTACTCGGGTTTGGGAACTTTTACATATGGACCCAGCAGTAATCAACCCAGATCAATGTATAGAACATTTTCAATTCTCCAGAAAGTCTCCTCTTGCCCCTCCCAAGTCAAAACACCCCACCCCAGGAAACCATTGTTCTGACTTCTATCACCAACAGTAATTTTGCCTGTCCTCGAACTTCATATAAATGGAATCACATAAGTACTCGTCTGTGTGTGTCTTCTTTCACTCCATGTTGTGTCTGGGAGATTCACGCAAGTTGGTGCACACAGCAGTACTTTGTTCTTTTTTATTACTGTGCAGTATTCCATTGTGTGAATATATCACAATCTATCTATTTTCAGTTGTTGGCATAGGGGTTGTTTCTAATTTGGGACTATTAGGAATAAAGCTGCTTTGAACATTTGTCTACGTGTCTTTGAGTAGACTTATGCACACATTTCTGGGTCTTAGGAGTGGAATCCCTGGGTGATGAAGGAGACACACATTCAGCTTTTAGTAACTACTGCTGAACAAGTTTTCAAAGTGTTTGTTCCATTTTATACTCACATCACTACTCTATACTACTTCCTGCCTTAAATGCATAAGGGGTAACTTTCGGTTATGAGACAAAACATTTTTTTCATTACTCTACATTCTCAGCCCTCATGTACAAATCAAGGTCCCTTCAGTTACTATTAATAATAGTTTGTACCTTTTGTTCCCTCTGCCACTGGGTATACCCATGGCCAGTTCCTTTTGTCCTTCAGGTCCCAGTCCAAAGGATGTCTTCCCAACTGGTCACTCACTATTGCATTTCCCTGCTTTATTTCCTTTCTGGCACTTACCCTGTTCATTCATCAGTTTAGTTATTGTCTAGCTCCCCTCACTAAGAAAGAAAGCTGCCTGAGGGCTGGTATTGTGTGTCACAGAGTTCATTACAATAGCACCCATACCCAGAACAGAGTGTGGGACACAGAGGGCACTGTGGTAGCCAACTCCCAAGAGGGCCTCCAGTGATTTTCACCTTCTAGTGTGTAGTCCCCTCCCCCCTGAATAAAGTGGACCTGTACAACCAATAAAATATTGCAGAAGTGACAGGGTGGCATCCAGGATTAGGGAATAAAAACATGTGCTTCTGCCTTGCTGTCTCTCGGATCGCCTGCTGTGAGGGAAGCCATGCTGTGAGGACACTCGAGCAGCCTGTGGAAAGGTCCATGTAGCAAGGAACTGAGGTCTTCTGCCAACAGCCTGCATCAACTCACCAGCCATGTGAGAGAGGCACCTTGGGAGCAGTGCCTCCAGCCCCAGTCAAGCCTTCGGATGACCACACCCTGGCTGACATCTGGACTGCAACCTCACATGAGACCTTGAGCCAGAACCACCCAGCTAAACCACTTCCAAATTCCTGACCCACAGAAACTGGGAAAACATTCACATTTATTGTGGTTTTAAGCTGCTGGATTTTGAAGTAGCTGGTACACAGTAATATTTAACAAATACCAGCACTCAGTAAATATTTATTGAACAAATGAATGAATAAATGAGTGAATTAGATTAAGAGCAACATGAAACATGGCTTCACACTATCTGCTTTATTCTGATCAGGATGCATGTGCCACGGGCCTCTCCCCTCTCCTGGAAGTTTTGGCTTAAGCTTATGATCCTGGACTAGGGTTTCTGAACCTCAGCATTGTTATTTGGAGCTAGATAATGTTTGGTTTGGGGAGCAGTCCTGTTCACCACCGAAGGATGTTTAGCAGAATCCCCAGTCTCCACCCACTACGTTCCAGTAGCATCTCCTCCCTCCAGCGCAATGGTCACAACTAAAAACGCCTCCAGACATTGCCAAATGCACCCCGGGGTGCAAAAATCACCCCCACTTGAGAACCACTCCTCTAAAGTTATCATTGGAAGGAGATTAGAAGTATTCACAGTACCGGTTGGGTTCAGAGCTGGTACAAAATTTTATGTTTTCAAAATATTTGATTTACAAAAACCCAATCAACATGTAACTTATTTTTTCCAAAAAAACAAGAGGACTTAGTTAAGCAAAGTACACCTATACATAAAACAATCCTTTCTTATAAGTCAGTGGCCCAGTTAGTACATATTGTTGCTAGGTGTGAAAAAAGACAACACCATGCCCAACTCAAGTTCAGCCTTTGGATTTAAATAAAATATTGAGAAGCTGATTTCTCCCATGACTCTCCCTTTGGAAGAGGAACAGAAGTTACTGTTACAGCAGAGCAGTCCAAGAAACAAGTCTTTCTAGAATATGCCTTTGCATTTCCTGTTCCTTCTAGCCCAAAAGCCTTTTCAAGAGAGCCATGTGTCTTGCTTGCTTATTTCATTCAAGTATCTGCTTAAACATCTCCTCATCAGAAAGGCCTTCCAAGACCAACCTTTAAGAATAGCATCCTCCCCCATCCGGCGTTCTTTATCCTGGATAGCACCTATCACCGTCCAATATACGATATATTCCATTTTTCCTGTTGTCTGCCTATGCACCGCTAAAATGTCAGTTCCAGAAGGGTGGGGATTTTGTTTTATTCTCTGCTGTATCCTTGCACTTGCAAGTGGTGCCTACCACTAGGTAGGTGCTCAAGAAATATTTGTTGAATGAGCAAATGAATGGAAGTGATGGGTGGTGAACAAGGAGGGGTCAAATGGCAAGGAAGGCTCAGAGTGCTCCCCTGGGATGGGGTGGGAGGGAGACTTTTCACTGCGTATTGTATTGTACCTTTGGAGTTTTGAATCGTGTGAAAATAATAGCTACTTAAACCAATTAAAAAGTCAAAGAAAAACGTGGTCAGTTCCCCCCTTTCACCTAATGGGGCCAATAATGCCTACTCCACCATCTCAACGTTACTTTACATGAATGTCATACTCGAAAGGTTTTTCCACCGCGTCTCATTTACCCCTAGTGTGAAACTGGCTTGTGTTGTTGTTGTTGTTTGTGCAACATAAAATGATAGATTGTTTGGAACACTCATTCCTCATTTTGAGAGTCTCTTGAACTCTTTTAAGTCATGCTTCAGTGTTTCTTCAGCTTTTTTCAGGTATTTTCAGCCGTATTATGTAAGCAAAAAAAAAAAAAAAAAGCAAAGCTATCACTATGTGCCATCTATAATTATGAAGAACAATTATTTCAGGAATATTATATCTACTTAACTTGATAGCTACTTTCTGAGAAAAGTGAAATGTAAATTCAAATTTTGTAAATCAGAGTTTAAACGCATCATGGAGACATTCTAAGATGATCCTATGATGAATATTTTTATTTTTAAAAATGAAAAAGAATCCTTCTGCAAAGCAAGTAATTACCTCTGTGATATTGTAATTTATAATATGAAATATATATTTGCTCTTCACCCTGTTTCTGTCACACAGCTCCAAAAATCCTTAGAATTTCCTAAGTGATGAGATTGGCAAAGATGTCTTTTGTTATGTTAATGAAGTGACTTTTGGACTGCACCTAAGGATGGGGGCTGGTTGCCAGGGGAGCCAACCAAGTGATTAGAGGGTTGGAGCTTTCAGTCCCACCCCCCCGACCTCCAGGGAGAGGACAGGGGCTGGAAGTTGAATTAATCGCCAATGATTTAATCAGTCGTGCCTGTGTAATGTAGCCTCCATAAAAACCCAAAAGAACAGGGTTCAGAGAGCTTTTGGGGTGGTGAACATGTGGAGATTTGGGAAGAGTGGTGCATCTGGAGAAGGCATGGAAGCTCTGCGCCCTTTCCCCATACTTTGCCCTATGCATCTCTTCCATCTGGCTGTTCCTGAGTTATATCCTTTTATAATAAGCCTGTAATCTAGTAAGTAGAATGTTTCTCTGAGTTCTGTGAGCTACTCGAGAAAATTAAGTGAACCCAAGGAGGGGATCACGGGAACGTCTGATCTATAACCCAACAGTCAGAAGCATAGGTGACAACCTGGGCTTGTGACTGGAGTCTGAAGTGGTGGCGGGGGGACTGAGCCCTTGTAGGACTGAGCCCTTAACCTGTGGAATCTGATGCTATCTCCAGGTAGTGTCAGAATTGAGTTGAATTGTAGGACATCCAGCTGGTGCTCAAGTATTGCTTGGTGGTGTGGGGAAGAAAACCCATACTCATTGGAATTGGGTGCAGAATTGTAATCCCTTATTCTATCCTGACCTATCCTTATCCTATCCAAGCATCACATCTGGCTTTTTGAGTGATATGATTAAAAGTATAAAGGGCGGGCAGAATCACAAAGGTCCTAAAATACATCAGCCCACTCACTGCATTTGAACTCTGTTGGGCGGGATACATGCAATGGCGGGGAGGGGGCCAAAAGTGGACAAACAAATAAATGAATGAGTGAAAGAGCAGATAATAGGACTGCTTTATGGCAAAGCAAAAGTAGAAATTCACTGCAGAAGTCACTCCATCTTTTTGGAACTCAGTGCAAGTGAGCAAAATGAAGCAGAATAATATCATGCAGAAAATAATCACTTTAGGCAACTTTGGGTAGCCTGATTGTTTTTTTGAATACCATAAAAGTAAAGCAGACAGATCAGCCTAATATTCAAAATTTAAAGATGTGACACCTCCTACTGTGGGGAAAATAATTATGGGAGGTGAGGGGGCAAGCTGGATATGTTCAAGGTTTACAAAAGTTGCCCAAACCAAACCCTCTAAGGGACAGTTCTTAGAGGTTCAGGGTCAATCCTCATCTTTTCACCCACTTTTACAGAGAAGAAATAATCATCAGCATTGTCAATTTGAAATTTAAAGGACAGATTCTTTAAGGAAGCAACATACCCAGATCACCTGTGAAGACTGGTGTTTACTGTAAGGATATTGGGTAGCAAAGGATGTGCTGCCTCTTCAGGCAACTACTAGGTCTCACTGCTCTTTGGACAGGTCAGTGCAGCAGAAGAGAAAGAGAACAGCTCAGTGTCCTTTGGATACAGCCTGAGCACCTGCTTCAACTTCTCCTTGTATACTTAATGTTTGAGTTTTCCAAAATGAGAGTATTGAGGTGGCTTGTCGCCATTCAAAATGGGACAGTTTCACATCAAGCCACCTCCAGCCTGTGTACAGCTTCCTTGGGCCATGGATCATTCCCTGGGCCAGGTCTATCAGTTGCAACTAAGGAGCATGGTTGGTCACTCAACATAGAGGGCACAAGCCACGGAAACTTACGTAGAAAATAATTAGGCTATTTTCAGTAAAGGCAGCTATGGGTATGGTGGAAGAGGTTACATCCCAACCAAATTACGTCTATTGATGGCAGAGCTATCCTAGTTATCAGGGTTACCTTTAACCTCTCTTCTGCGTATCTGACCAATCACCAAGACTTGTCAAGACTTCTCTGGCTATCTGATTCTTCCCTTCTTCCCCTCTTGGGGCAGACAGACCTGTGTTGCTCAGAGCCCTCTTCAAGAAATGACTCGCTGCCCAGCTGCAGGGAGTGTGATTGCCCAACAGCCTCCAGCTGTCAGCTCCTTCAGTCTCTGCCTCAGCTTTTCAAGTCAAGGTCACACTCTTCTTGGGAGGATCTCCAGCCGATGACTGAGCAAGATGGTGGTGCAAAGGCCTAGCCATTTCCCCTCAATGCAAGACTCCTCTAACAGGCAGCGTCTGTGACGAGGCTCCTCATGGGGTTGGCAGACTTGTCAAGTCTGATCACCTTCTGACTGCTCTACCTGCCCAATTCTGCTTCCTTCCCCTTTCCTTTATAAGTCCTACCTTCCAATAAACCTTTTGTACTCCAAACTCTTTCTCAGCATCTACTTCTGGTGAACCTAGCCCTCAACAGGGGCTCTCTTCCCTTAACCCTGAGGGTAGGTCAGATTCCACCGAGAGACATGATGCGTAGTTTGAAAAAGTCTCCCAAGATCCTGCACTCATCCCAGTGATTCTGATATTTCCCCCTGGGATCAGGGGAAAATACTGTTGAATTTTTACCTAAAGAGGAGAGGTGTAAAAGAAAACACAAATGATGGGCTCAAAACTTGAATAACCATCATGTGAAAAAAAATTAAAAACTGGCACAAGTCACCAGCTTTTGGCTCAATATTGGAATTTTTAAAATTTTCTTTCTTTCATTCTTTTTTTTTAAACAAACAACTGGAAGTATTCAACAATAGAATTAGCTGCTGCCTTAGTTAGGAAATTCCTGTCACTGGGCTATTTGAAAAGCTGGATTCATTGAATGATCAATTGGGCCACATGAATTCTAAAGTCCAAGTTCCATGATTCTAATGAGAATTCAACATTCTTTACTTGCTGCAGGTGATACAAAGAAGAAAACTGTCTTTGACTCAGAGTTCACAATCTCATCAGTAGGACCCTGTCTCAAGCAGACCTTATTTAAAGTTATTCTGGATAAATAAAACTGTTTACAATACTATCCGTTCAACACCAAATCTGTATACTCTCCCAACATGTGAAGTCTTTAGAACATACTTAAAAACTAGAATTGAGCTACACACACACACACACACTGACACTTTAGAAGCAGGGGGGCTCTTGCTCTTATAATTCCTCCCTCTACTACAGGTTTTGAATTCTTTGACCTTCAGGTCATGGAATAAGAATCATCTATTTCCTGAGCTTTTGCCCAGGTAGAAGTCAGATTAAAATGGAAAAGAGGAACAATTAAGAGGTTGTGTTCCAGAGAATATTAATTTTTGAAACAGTAATCAAAATTGTAGTTTGAAAATTAAAATTTTAAAGAGTCCCAAGGTGAAAAAGAAAAGAAGAAATAAGAAAAATTTACAAGGATAATATTCAAACTTGTTCATTTCTTTTCAACACATTAATTAAAAATCAGTTATATTAACAAATACCAATATTCATTCTCTACACTAATCCTTGGGAGTTTTTTCATATTTTTTAATTGAATGGAATAACTAATTGGAAAAAGTTAGCTTCTAGATCTTAGACCCTGCAGAGGAGAAAATCTAGATATGCTAAACAGATTACATATTGTTCCAGTTTATATGTGTTACAATGCCAATAATTTAGATGAATAATATCTGCAATGATATCTTAGCTGAGGGGTGGTTTAAGGCAAGGTGAATTTTAGATTAGGTAAAGCTTAGAACACAAATATAAACAAAAAGGGGAAGCAGGAGACCATAGTGGTTAAAATAACATTGTCAGAATCTGGTTTTGGTTTGAATTCAAGCTCTGCCTCTTACTAACTGAAGAACCTTGGGCAAGTTACCTTCCCTTTGTGTGTCTCTGTTTTCTGTAAAATAAGAATAAGTAAACCTATCTCATATCAGTTTTGTGAGAATTCATATGTAAAGCACTTGGCACATAGTAAGTGTCAAATTAATGAAAACGATCCATAGTAAAATGCAACCTTAAAATAAAAACCTTATCACAATTATCACTTCAAATTTTTAAGTGGTTAACTTAAGTTGTAGACTAGGAACACTGAAATATGAGAATAATAGTTATTATTTATTGAACTTCCATTGTGAGCCAAGCATAGTGGCAGACACTTTATTTACATATCACTAATTTTCACATTATATTAGGTATTATTATCTCTATTTTATAGATGAAGAAACCGAGGATCATAAGGTCAGAGAGGTTGCAGGTGACCCTATAACCCAACCTCTATTCACTGTGATACAATCAAACGAATCTGTCAATAAAATTAATATATTTTAAAGAATGTAACCAATTGCTGACTTCCATATCATTCCTGTCAGATGTCATACAACTTCTGTTGAAATATTTCCAAAGACGGGAAGCTTATTCTCTTTAGTGAAGTGTGCTTTAATGGTTGATTTACTGAAGTGAAAGTAGAGGACTTGCTCTCTGCTTCAGTAAGTATTTTAACACCTTTCACAACGTGATTGACTTGTACTCCTGGGTTGGTATCACAGGTCTTGGAGTGCATGGTGGGCCCTGGTCTCGAATCCACCACTGGTCTTCAATCCCCTGGATTGAAACAAAGCACAAGATGAAAGATTCCACTGTCTTCCATCACTCTCTAGTGCCACTACCCTTCTGGATTTGTGGTACTTAACTGCCATTCCTAGAAGGGGAATGCCACAAGACACAGCTTTTGTAACATAGAGAGGCTTTTCAAAATTAGAGGAAGGAATGATTACCTTTGGTAGGGGTCAGAAAAATTACCCAGAAGACTCATTCACTAAAATGATAACATGCTGGCTTGAAGAAGTCAAGTCCTTCACATTTGGTTAGCAATATGACTGCCAAAATATCGTGTTCATTTTAATTCACCAAAGGATGAGCAGTGAGCACTATGTTTTTTAGTTATTCTGTTGTACATTCTTCTTTAAAGAACTTAGTACTGTACATGGAAATCCAAATATATACACCAAATAAATTAGGAAAGTTGCTCTCATTTTTTTTTAATGAAGAGTGACTTTTGTTTTCTTAAAGGCCTAAGATTCTTTGAAGGTGGGAAGAACCACTTCAGGATTCCTTTGAAGATAAGCTGCCTCAAAATACTTCTGTATTTGGTGTTTTTTAAACTCACAACTAATAAGAAAAAAAAATTAAAAATGAGGAAAAGATAAGAAGATATACAAATAGTAAGTAAGCACATGAAAAAATGGTCAACATCATTAGTTATCAGGGAGATGCATTTTAAACCACAATGAAACAGCACTACACACCTACTAGAATGGTTATAATCAGAGAGGCTGACAATACTAAGTGCTGACAAGGATGTAGAACAACTGGAACCCTCATACATTGCTTGTCCGACTGCAAAATAGTACAGCCACTTTGGAAAACAGTTTGGCAGTTTCTTATAAAATTAAGCATACACCTACCATATGATCCCTCAGTTCCACTCCTAGATAGAGAAACAAAAGTATATATCCACTCAAAAACTGGTATGTGAGTGTTCCCAGCAGCTTTATTCATAACAGCCAAAAGCAAAAAACAACCAAGTGTCCAATGAGTGAATGGATAAAGACATCGTGCTATACCCATACAATGGAATACTATTCAGTAATAAAAAGGAATGAACTAAATAGACCCACACAAATATGCCCAACTGATTTTTGACAAAGGTGCAAAAGCAATTCAATGAAGGAAGGATAGCCTTTCCAAAAAATGGTGCTAGAGCAATTGGACATCTATAGGCAAAAAAAACCAAACCTGAACCTGGAGTCATAGAATCCATGACGAGTATATAAAATAGGTAATAATTTTAGGGTTATTTATGCCTCTGTTGGTTAGAATTAGAAACCCCAAATTAGCAGAGGCTTAATTACATAAGATTCTTCTCAATAACAACACCACGATCAAAAATGCAGTTTAGGGGCCGCCCGGTGGTGCAGCGGTTTAGTTCACGCTTGGCAGCCCGGGGTTCATGAGTTCGGATCCCGGGCACCCGCCGACGCACTGCCTGTCAGCCATGCCGTGGTGGCGTCCCATATAAAGTGGAGGAAGATGGGCACGGATGTTAGCCCAGGGCCAGTCTTCCTCAGCAAAAAGGGGAGAATTAGCAACAGATGTTAGCTCAGGGCTGGTCTTCCCCACAAAAAAAAAAAAATGCAGTTTAAGGCTAGTATGGCAGTTCCCAGAAGCTGTGAGAGCCCCAGGCTCCTTTTACTTTGCTGCTTCACTTTCCTCAATATTCCACCTCCATCCAGGTTGACTGTCCAAGCCCTCCCTATGTCCACATTCTGGCCAGCAGGAAGGGGAAGGGATAAAGCAGTGGGCATCCTTTCCCTTTATGGACATGTCTCACATGAAACATCTTACATCTCTTGACTACCACTTACAAGGCCACCTAGCTGGGTGGGTGGTGAGAAATGTTGTCATTATTCCAGGTAGCATTGTGCCCAGCTGAATATCAGAAATTCTATTAATATTACTAAGAAGAAAGGAAGAAGGTATAGTGGAGAAAACTTGCAGACTCTTCCACAGACTACATTTACATTTTCTTCTTCAAAGGTTCTCAAGCTTTATCTTCTTGAAAAGTCTTTAAAAGAAATATGACTTTTCTATAAAAATCTAAAATGCTCAATACTCATTAATTGATTTATCATTCATTCAATAAACATAAATACTTTCTTTTTTCAAGAAACTGTGCTAGGTGCTAAATTATTAAGATAAAGACTTTGTTAAGGAAAAAAATCCCTCATTATTGGTAGCAATAAAAAAACCTTATTATTGATCTGTAGTTTTAAGTATACTTGGTTTTTTTAAAAAGTTCTATAAGAATGATCTAAGCAACAAGGGATTAAATTTTGGCTTTTAAAAAATCTTAAATTTTGTTATCAAATATAATTCTTTGTTATTTGGTTATTTTTCAGAAATAGACTTGAAAGCAATATTTTGAATTTTAATAGCCCTTTTTAAATTTGTGTCTTGAGTCTGTTCCCTGAATCATGTAAATATTTAAAAAATGATGTCTAGTTTATTTTCAGTATTTACACATAATTGAATTATCCAGGCCTTGTTTCTCTTCTCCTTTTACTCCTTGTTTCATTTCATCACTAACCAAATCTATACCTGGGTGCTTTGCAGAGAAACAAACATAAAGAAAATTTAGCCCCCCCTCAAAAAATTTCTTAATAAAGAAATACTTCCTAGTATTTCTGGGTTTAAATAAATACTGAGAACGTGTTTATCAGTGAATTTCATTTATTCATGTTATTATTCATACATAGCAGTATTAGTAATCTCCAGACTGCCATTCTCTTCTTTTAAAAAATCCATTTGTTTATTCATTATTCTTCCATTCAACCAATCTCTGCCAGTTACATACAAAGAGATGGCTAATACATTTGTCTTTCCCACCAAAGTGTGACTCTCTTGTGGTTCACAAGTGTCTTTTTTGTTTCCGTCTTTCCACTCTCGGCACCTGTTACATCTGGTATTCAAATAGCTATTCAATAAACATCTGCCAAGAATGAAAGAAAGAATAAATGTGGTCTTCCCCAATCCCAGATCCATTGATGGCGTTCTGTGTTCCTAAAGACAAAGAGAACAATCCATGGTGATGTTGAATGTTCCACTGACATTCCAGACTCCCCTGGTCCTGATATTATTTACTTGCCCTTCTAGAAGGACCCTTGAGATGTTTCAGCAAAGGAGAACAGAAGGGTGTCATAACCAAGTCCTTGTCATGGGACGTGCTCTCCATTCCACATCTCTATGCAGCAGACATTAAGTGCTTTCCCTGCATTTAGTACTCCCTTTATTCCTGGTCAAGTCCAACACCTACTTCTTCTCCCTGACCTCTGACTCTCAATTTACTCCAATAAAACAATCAAGCCTTCCTTGTCAGCAGCTCAGGGTTAATTGTTCTTTCTAAAGCTCGACCTTCGTATTGTTTCTAATCCCTACCCTTTTGTATCTACAGACACTGCCTAGCTGATATATTTTAACTTATTTATGCTGCTTGCATGCATAAGCTATTGCTAGCTGTACTATGGTGACAGGAAAGTCACAAAAGGAAGGTGACCTGTCTTATAAATTGCTTAGATAGATCTTCTGACAAATGGTGGTTTAGAGAAACAGTTCCACACATGTGTCCTTTCCTTCTACTGGTCGCTTACCAATTAAAATGTTCCTACAGTTTAATTGTCCAAGCCTGAAGCCTACTGATTATATTAGCCTGACCGAAAAAATCAATGTTTAACAAATAAGTGAGGTATTAACTGTATGGAAGTTAATCATGTGAAAAACACATATTTGACTTATGCAGAATAACTACCTCATGTCCTATACAGTGAGTTTGGTTTAAATTTACTATCAAGTCACTGAAATATTGAAATAGTTCAGGGATTCCCGAGGATTTCATGGCTAAGAAAGTGTGTGAACTCCTCCTGAAAATATTTCAAGTTGAGAGCAACTGCCCCAGAGGAAGGACCAGGGAAACTGGAATACAGAAATTCCACTCTTAGGTCCAGGTTTAAAAATTTTATATCAGATCCAGGGAAAACTGCCAGAAATTCACATTACCCTTGATTCCATTTCCAGATGCCTGTTTTGCTAGAAGGGGGAAATTTTTTTTAAATGTCTTCTGATATATATGCATTCTTATTGTATTTTGAACACTTAATGAATTCCAAATGTTCCCTTTGCTTATTCTCGGGTACTCAGGACTGAAGTACAGGCCAGAAAGGGACAAATTCTTCTTCTGACCTTTCTGCTCCATGATTGCCGCTGATCCCTTTTGAATTGTAGATGATGCACTTTTGAAGCTGCAAGCTCCCAGCTGCCTTCACTGCCTCTAGCCATCGTCAAGTGGTAGCAAGCTCCACTGGATGCACAGACTTCGTACTACCTGTATCTTTCCTCATTCTTCTTTGTACATGTGAGTACCTCTCATATGAAATGATTCCTGAATTCAGACAAAATTGCTAGTATTATAAACTAACACCTTCATTTCTGTGCCACTAATTTCAATGGTAATTTCTTAAAGCTGTTGTAATGCTGAATATCAAATTAAAGTCTTTTACCTTTGCTTACAAAATGTAAAAAATATGATACATTAAAAAATATACTTTATCAAGAGATCAATCATCCGAGAAGACAGACTGGGAGAAAATATTTGCAAAAGATATATCTGATAAGGCTTGTTATTCAAAACATATCAAAGAACTCTTAAAACTTAACAATGAGATAACAACCAGATTAAAAAGTGAGCCAAAGATCTTAACAGACACCTCACCAAAGAAGACATACAGATGACAAATAAGCATATGAAAAAATGCTCCACATCATTTGTCATCAGGGAAATGCAAATTGAAACAACGAGATACCACTACACACCTATTAGAATGGTCACAATCCAGAACACTGACACCACCAAATGCTGATGAGGATGTGAGCAACAGGAACTCTCTCACTCATTGCTGGTGGGAATGCAAAATGGTACAGTCACTGTGAAGACAGTTTGGAGGTTTCTTACAAAACTAAACATTCTCTTACCATACGATCCAGCAATGGCATTCCTTGGTATTTACCCAAAGTAGTTGAAAACTATGTCCACACAAAAACCTGCATACAAATGTTTGTAGTAGCTTTATTCATAAATGCCAAACCCTGGAAGCAAGCAAGATGTCCTTTGGTAGGTGAATGGATAAATAAACTGTGGTAGATCGAGACAATGCAATATTATTCAGCACTAAAAAGAAGTGAAAAGCCATGGAGGAGAGCCATGAAAAAACCATAGAGGAAACTTAAACGCATATTACTAGTTGAAAGAAGCCAATGTGAAAGGCTACATAGTCTATGATTCCCACTATATGACATTCTGGAAAAGGCAAAACTATGGAGACAGTAAAAAGATCAGTGGCTGCCAGGGGTTAAGGGGGAGAGATGAACAGGTGGAGCAGAGGACTTTTAGGGCAGTGAAACTACTCTGTATGATACTATAATGGTGGATGTATGTCATTATTCATTTGTCCAAACCCATAGACTGTAAAACACCAAGAGTGAACCCTAATGTAACCTAATGTAATGAGCTTTAGGTGATAATGATTTGTGAATATAGGTTCATCAGTTTTAACAAATATACCACTCTGGTGGGAGATGTTGAAAATGCGGAAGGCTGTGCGTGTGTGGGGGTAGGGGGTATATGGAAATCTCTGTACCTTCCTCTCAATTTTGTTGTGAACCTAAAACTACTCTAAAAAATAATGTCTATTACTATATATATATTTGGAATTTGAAATATATATATATATATAAATTGAAAATTTGAAATTGGAGACAACGGTTAAGATATTAAAATGATGCCAAACTAAGACTCTTGCTATAACTTTTCCCATCTTCCCATTAAAATATCATAAAAGGGTTTTTGAAAAGTAAGAGTCAGGGCCAGCCCGGTGGCTTAGTGGTTAAGTTCACACGCTTCGCTTTGGCGGCCTGGGGTTCACAGGCTCAGATCCTGGGTGTGGACCTACGCATCGCTTATCAAGCCATTCTGTGGCAGGTGTCCCACATATAAAGTAGAGGAAGATGGGCACGGTGTTAGTCCAGAGCCAATCTTCCTCAGCAAAAAGAGGAGGATTGGGGGGCCGGCTCAGTGGCATAGTAGTTAAGTTTGCATGCTCCGCTTCAGCAGCCCAGGGTTCGGAGGTTCGGATCCAGGGCACGGACCAACACATTGCTTGTCGAGCCATGCTGTGGCGGTGTCCCATATAAAGGAGAGGAAGATGGGCACAGATGTTAGCCCAGGGCCAATCTTCCTCAGCAAAAAAGAGGAGGATTGGGGCCGCCCCATGGCGCAGCAGTTTAGTCCCCGCTTGGCAGCCCGGGGTTCGCGAGTTCGGATCCCGGGTGCCCGCCGACACACTGCCTGTCAGCCATGCTGTGGCGGCGTCCCATATAAAGTAGAGGAAGATGGGCACGGATGTTAGCTCAGGGCCAGTCTTCCTCAGCAAAAAGGGGAGGATTGGCAACAGATGTTAGCTCAGGGCTGGTCTTCCCCACAAGAAAAAAAAAAAAAAAAGAGGAGGATTGGCAACGGATGTTAGCTAAGGGCTAGTCTTCCTCACCAAAAAAAAGTAAGAGTCAACCATGTGCAAGAGTCTGGGAAGAATTTCCACTGACTACAGTGCTGAGAAGGCCAAGAAACTTTAGCATGGATACTTTATCCTCTGAAAAAGGAGAGCAAAGTTGGTAGGAAGAAGTTAAAGCCTTCAAACTGTTATTCAGTCAGAATCTATAAATCCCAGAAGGAACAACAGAAGTACAGAGGGCCAGGGAGGTGGGGTGGCTGGTTATAAAATGTGATGGATAGACCCCTGGAGTAAGGAGCTGCAGATAAAGCAGCGAGCGGAAGCATGCTGACAGCCCATAGTATTAAAGTTTGTAGTTTTTCCATTTATCACAGCTGATTCAAGAAGAACCACCGATAGCCTCTGATTCTGGACAACATAAATTCTCCTCATTGCAGACAACTGGACAATGGGTCAGGGGAAGAGCTTGTCATGGTGGCTGCTCAACAGGTGATAAATGTAAACATCTGCTGGATTCCAGAATTTGGGCAAGGGAGCGTGTACTCGCACCCTCCTACAACTTTAGACCTGTCAGTTTTCAAGAGGATGGTAAAGAGAAGCAGAGGAAATTTTATCTGTCAATTGACCAACTCTGAGACTGGAAAGAACTTCCCTCCTTGACATGTAAAGGAAAACAATCACCACCACAACATAAGATCTACCAAAAATTCTATAGTACAAGGAAACAGAACACTATCTGAAGACTCCAAGGAAGAGTATATATCTGAAGATGATTTTCTATAGGAAAAGAAAACTTTAGAAAATGTCTGTTTGTGTCCTTAATAGGATGCGAGGAGATATGGCGTCTATCAAACAGTGACCTGTAAGTCAAGACTGTAAAGAAACTAAAAATTTCACTGTGGAATGAAAAATGCCGTTGGAGGCAAGAAAGCAAAATTGACTCTGCTGATAAACCAGTAATTTATGGGATGAATATGAGTTTTTTTCAGGGAACCTTCCTCACCTCTCCATGGACAGTTAGTGCTCATAGCTCAGATTTCCCAAAACACAGTTTGCTCACCTTGATTAGCTCTTACTTCACTGTAACTCTATTTGGTGTCTGTCTCTGTCCCTAGACTGTGAGCTTCTTCAGGGAGGGGGCATGATTTACGAATTTTTATCCCCAATAAGCAGCATAATCTCTGACCAGTGGGCCTTCATTAAGTGCTTGATGAATGACTTTCTTGTTGGTTTACATTCTTGTTTTTTAAATCAGCATGCAAAAAACCAAGTCTGTGACCAACATACCATAGAATACAGGGCTACAGTCTGGTAGGTGAGGATAGAGTTAAAAGGTATAGACTGAAATTTTCTTTTCTTTTTTTTAGAAAAACAAGGCTGACTAGTACACAAAGGAATGAAGATGGCATCAAGTAAATAGTAAATCAAAAAAGTACAGTAAGTAGTGAGACTATTAGACTGATTTAGAATTAAGCGAGGAAATGTTACTTTCCTAAGGTCATTCTGTAAGTCAGCAGATTAGGTGAGAATAAACTGCTTTCTATCACAAAATCAGGTTCCCTTTTCTTACTCTCTCACTTCATTTCCTTTTCCTCCCCTCTTTTTTTTTCTTTCCCATTTTCTTCTTTTTTAAAAAATTTTTACCCTGTTTTGGACTTGCCAATGACATCTACAGACATTACAGTGCTAGCAGTTATAACATATAAACCCTAAATCTCAGTGGCTTAAAAAAAATAGAAGTTTAAGTCCAAAATGATCAGGGTCAGCTTTCATAGGCTTTCAGGGGCCAAGGCTCCTTTCATTTTGTGCTCCCATCCTCATCTAAACCCTTGGAATCCTTTCCGTTCAGCTGGCAGATAGAGGTCCATTCAGGGACCCAATACATATTCAAGGAGAGAGGGTTTTTTTTGACCAGGACCACAAGTGGAGCACATCACTTTGGTCACATCCCATTAGATAGCACTCAGTCACATGGCCACACCTAATTGCAAGGGAGACTGGGCAAAGGAGGCCAGCTGTGGCTCTGATAGAGAAAAATGGGTTTAGTGAATAACTAGCCGACCTCTGCCACAAACTCCAGGTAATTCCAACGATAGATACGCGTGATCTAGAGCATATGTGCAATCCTCTCCTTACTTTCTCACTTAATCCTTGCAATAATATGATGGAATTGGGTATTAGTATGTCCTATTTAGTAGCCAAGGTCAAATAGCTCTGAATGACAAACCAAGATTTGTACCCCATTCTGATTCCAAAGTCCACTGTACTATCCTGCATTTCTCCAATTAAATCATAAAGCTGAAGTGAGATTATAACCTGATTAAATTGTGATTAAACTTAAAAGATCATGTAACTGCCACATCATCAATAGAGTCCATTTTTGTGATGTTTTTCCGACTGGAATGATGAACTCATGCTAATTGACCTTAACTGTTTCCCATTTTAATGTGTAGATAGCATAGATCTGAAGTGATCATTGCAGTCCCCAGTACAGGAATGGAGCAATATTCACAGTTTCATCATTTATGGCTCATTAGTGCTAATAGACTAACACAAATTTGCATGTCCAGAGTGAACATCTTTATACCTCACACTTTTTTGGTGTGCATGTGAGGAAGATTAGCCCTGAGCTAACGTCTGTTGCCAATCCTCCTCTTTTTGCTGAGGAAGACTGACCCTGGGCTAACATCCGCGCCCATCTTCCTCCACTTTATACGTGAGACGCCTGCCACAGCATGGCTTGATAGGTGGTGCACAGGTCCGTGCTGGGATCTGAACCTGTGAACCCTGAGCCGCCGAAGCAGAGCCCATGAACTTAGCCACCAGGCCAGCCCCTATACCTCACACTTTTAAAAGATATTTTAAATACTGTATATAGTTTCATTTTATCTTCCCTTTGAACAGTAGAGACATTCATTTTATCTTCCCTTTGAACCCTTTGAACAGTACAGACATCAGATATATCCATTTACAAATGAATAATAATAGCTAAGTTACTTTGTGCAAGGAATGGTACTAGGCATTATACGTAATATATATTATATTTATTAATATATAATATATAATGAAGTGATATATATATAAATATAGATATATATAATACATTTCTATCACTTCATTTAATCCTCAACACCACTTACTGAGTTGTGTTTTTATTACTAGTTTATTGATGTGGAAATCAAGGCACAGGTTAAGCAACCTGATTCAGGCAACAGAGATAAGCAGTGAAGAAAATAAAACAGGTCAGGCTACTAGTGAAAGTCTCCAGTAATGTTTCCAGAGTTCAAGTTCATAGGTTCTATTTATTCTTTGTTTTGCGATTATACTTGTCATATATTCCTATTCCTCAAAATACTTATCACTTAGGGCTTTCATGACACTGTCTATTCTTGCTTCCTTGTAACCTCATTCATTACACCTTTATTCCATGAACATGTCGATTTGAGTATGTAAAACCTAATAGTTCCTATTGTTTCACTAAAAAATGCCTTGCTATTTAATGCATGAAGCAAAAACCTAATTTAGCTGTTTCCTAAAGTAAATCCATAATTTATTTATGCAGAGAAATCCCTTAACTTCCTCTAAAACAAAAGGCATATCTAAACATATATGTGAGATATTAAAGAAACATCAATTTCCATTTTAAGAAAGACTTCTTTAACTTAACATCTTCTGTCAAATTTCTGGTGCCTAGCACAAAACTGGAGACAATTTTTTTTAAAAAGCAAGCTTTTGAAATATTAGTCATTTTAAGTGAATCACTCCCTAAAATAATTTACTTTGGAGTCAAAGAAAGGTGACTTTAATATCTCAGGGAAAAAACCCTGATCAATTTGTTCATCCATTCAGCCTACTATGAAACTGTTAATGCTGAAACTTGGGGGAAAATTAAAAAAAAAAATGAAATTGGACCGGTCACTGGAAACTCCCTTCCTGGTTTATACTTTACTATCTAAACGCCATCTGGAACTTCAGGCAAAAAGTAATTTGTACAACAGTCTTGTGGCACACTGTATTCATCACACAGAACAGACAAGGTGCTGGAAGAGTGAGGAATCATTTTATGTGTCTGCTACTGACAAATTCAATCCTCTGCAGAACTTGAGGCTGAACTCTTTTGTGAGGCTCCTTTGTCAGCTATGCCTAAAGCAGGCCCCTAGTAGGTGCTCATTAAAGAGATCTTGGAAAAATCAATGAGGTCAGGACGGAGTTTACACAAGGGTAGTAGGAAGAGTTCTGAGTTCTCTCACTGCTAACTATGAACTCTCCACGACTTGCAACTGGTTTTGCAGGTCATCCAAGCACTAATCTCTTCTTAGCTCTAACACATTTAGCGGTAGAAAGCGCAGAAACATCTCACACTGTGAACGTATCTTTGAACTTCCTTAAGTTGACAGTGTGGAGGCCCTACCGTTTTAGGTTGGCACGTTGGTGCGGCACCTGCAATTTCCGTCCTTCTCCTTCCCCCTCTTCCTGGCTCCCGGTCGCTGCTCCCCGCCCTGCCAGCGGCCCGCTCCCACCGACAGCTGGGTCAACCGGGGCCCTGGGAACTGCCACGTCCCTGAGCCTCGCTTCAGGAGAAAATAGGCAATGATCTATATGTTTAAAGTCACTGCAGCACGAGGTCTTCAAGCGAAAGCTTTATTTGAATAGAAAATCTAACCTATGAGAAACGAGTCAGTACGTTCAACCTGTTCTTTGCCTCTCTCCATCCTAAGGCTTCCACGATCACCTCAAACCCTCCAGCTAAGAAGGCGGTCTTTCTCCCCGGGGAGTTGTAGGCTTTCTGAAAGCAGCGGCGTCTCCTTCCAGGCCTCACCTCCCGCCAGCTTCGCCCCGCCCGGCCCACCTCACCCCTACTGGGCGCCCACCCATTGTCCCCTCGCAGCTGTCACTGCGCGCAGATCTCGAGCTCCCGATTGGAAAACCTTCCCGCCACTCAGCCCACTCTGGGGCCGGACGCCCCACTCTCTACTCCGAGCCTTAAAAGGTCTAAGGCCGCTTTCCTCGGGCGAGCAGGTAAAGCCGCGGCGGCGGAAGGGAGGGGCCGCGCGCCAGGTCGGCCCGCCTGGCCGAGGGGCGCGGCGGGATGAGGGTAGCGCGCCACACCGCCCCTCCCTCGCCGTCTGACCGCGCCCTAGCCCCCACCCCCAAGCGCTGATCACAATGCCCAAACTGCGGAGCGACTCTCATAACGCATCCTCCCGACTGCCCCGCCGGCAGTTACCACCGCGAAGCACGGAGGGCGGGGCGGGCCAGGCCGCGGGGAGGGGGTGGGGGAATGTGAAAGGTCCCGGATGTTACTGAACCGGAGCCCCCTTCTAGAGGGAGTGACTGGCGCAGGCGCAGAAGGACAGCACGGAAAGCTAAGGTGGGGGTGGGGAGAAATTTCTTTCTCGCTAGAGGAAGAGTGAGCCGGGGGAGGTTGCGAGGGATCCGAGGGGCAGGCGAGGTAGGGCGGTAGTGGCGGCGAAGAGCGGGGGAAGGACCTTCCTGCCCAGACGCACTCGGGTAAGAGTAGAGAAGTTGGAAGCTGAGCAGGGTGGAGAGGAGTGTCAGTAGCGAGAGAGGACGCGCGCTCCTCCGCTCGCCCTCTAGCGCGGGCAGGCAACACGCGCGCGCTGGGGAGCGGCGGTTGCGCTGGGCCCCCAGAGCTGTGGGCACCAATCAACGGTTGCCATAGCAGCGTTTGACGTCATCGTGCGTGTGGTGCCCCTGCTGCCGGGGCTGGTGATTGGAGGAAACCCCGTTTCTGCGGAGCGGCTGTAGCCTGTGAGCAGCGAGATCCAGGGACAGAGTCTCAGCCTCGCCGCCGCCGCCGCCGCCCAGAGACTGCTGAGCCCCGTCCGTCCGCCGCCACCCACTCCGGACACAGGTAAGGGAGCCGGCCACCGCCGCCTCGCCCCACTCCCTCCTGTCCCAGACCAGCCTTCGAGAGCGCGGGGCCGGCCCCGCTCCACATCCCCGCGGCCCCGCTCGCCCGGCCGTAGCGGCGCCGGGCTGAGGCGGAGTCTCCTCAGGCGGAGACGGGCGGCGGCTTCTCTTCCGCCGGGTTCGGGCGGGCGGCTCGCGGCTACCAGCTTCCGGATCGACGCCCCGGCCCCCAGAAGCGCCCGTCCCCGGGCCCCGGGGGTGGAGAAGGCGCCCACGCGCGAGGTCCCCGGGGACCTGCCCGATGCCGGCGCCCGGGGGTGGCCAAGGCGCCACGGGCCGCGATCCGTCCCCGCCCTCGTCTCTGCGCCCCCAAAGCCCCCTCCTCCTGGCGGCCCTGCGCCGCGCTTCCGCCCGAGATAATGACTCGGCGGCCGCGGGCACTGCAGTGGCGCAGGTGAGGCCGCCCCCTCCCCGCCGGCCCCCTCCCGTCCTCCCCTCCCCCGGCTTCTCCCGCCCGCTCCTCGGCGCAGCCTCCGCGCTCCGCGCTGCGGCGGCACCCAGCCCTCCCCCCCGGGCGGCGGCGGGAGGAGGACCTGCGACCGGGCCCGAGCCGGAGGCGCCCGCCAGGTAGACTAGGGCGAGGCCGCCCTCGGGCGCGAGGGTGAGCCGGCTCCGGGCGGGGCTCCCCGGGACCTGGAGCCGAATTTCCTGGGTTCCGCGGTGGGGGTGGGGCTGGCTTTTTTTTTTTTTTTTGGCGAATGGGGGGCTCCGGGCTAGGTGGGGGTGGAGAGGAGGATGGGGAGGACGGGGGCCAGCTTCTCGCTCGCCCACCGGGTGGGCTAGCACCAGAGGCTCCCCTCTGCGGGGTGGGTAAGCCTGAGCGTAACAGCCGGCGGTGGCCCGGCTCGGCTGGGTGTGGTCTCGCCCCCTCCCCCACCTGCTGCAGCTGTCGGGTCCTTCTAGACTGGATGGGCACCAGGGGGGTCCGGTGGCGGCGGAGACGCCGGTGGAGAGTGGGGTGTGTCCGCGCCCGGCCGGTCGTGGTTCCGCATCTGCGGGCGGCGCTGGCGTCTCTGCCCCCTGGGCGGGCGGGCGGTTCCCCCCCCCACACACACACCCCAGCTCGGGCGGGGGCGCTGCTCCTCCCTCTTGCTCTGGTGGGGGGAATTAACTCTCAGCAGTAGGTTGGGCTCCTTGACACAGATCCGCCATGACAAAGAGGGAGAGTCGGGGACTTGTGCGGAGGCACAAGCTTGGGCGGAGCCAAGGAGGGGGTGCTGCCAATAGCGCGGATGGAAGGATTTGCACTTTTAAAGTCACCGTCTGCCCGTTTTCGTTTCACCCAATTCAACGTCTGACGTCGGTTAAGGGTTAAATGGGTGCGGCGAGTCCTCTCCGCAATATAGAGGAGCACTCGTTATTCTGTGAGAAGCCTAATCCACTTCCCCTTGTACTCGAGGGGTTAGGGAGAGAAACCTTTGTACTGGTTTGAGATAATTTTTCGTTAGAAGCAACATTAATCTGAGAGCGTTTTTGAGTTCCTAGGGGAAAAATTAGTGATTTCGACAGCTGGGGAGGAATATGCGATCACAAATTTTAAATAGTTTTCGCATTGAAACGATATACCTTGCATCCAGGTTAGCTGATTGCTTGTTTAAATACTGGGGACATGTTCGATTTGTTGTTTTTTGTTTTTTTTTTAATGTATTGTGGGATTTCCATGGGAAGGTAAAGGATATGATATTGGAGTGCCAGTTGCCATAGTGAGTGACAGTGGCTTTTCTGTTCACCTTTTAATAGTGCACTTCAGGCTGTACATTTTTCTTTAAAATCGTTTATTCTGTGGGATCACTGTATGATTTAATGTCTGTGCTGTTTTAGCACCTTTCAAAAGTTTACCTTTAAGGAAAAGTACAACGGGAGTAAATTGAAAAGTCTAGGGAGCTTTAAAATGGGAGGAGAGTTAGGTGCGAAGTCATGGTAAGGCCAGCTTGAGTGATAATATATTCAACTAAATTTTGATTACTAGGAACAAAATGTAGTAATTCTACATTTCAACTGGAATAATGACATCAGAAACACTGGTCACACTGGAAGCACTGCTCACAGATAGTAAGAGTTGAGTTGAAGTTCAGGACTCATGGATGTTGTTAAGCGTGTGTGCATGTGGCGGTACAATTAAAGAAGCCTCTGAGTCAGTTAGATAGTGATCCTTGGTGGTTTCATATTGGAAATATCTTAAGCAATTTGGTAATTTTCCCAGAAAATTGTCATGCCATGATCAGCTGGCAAATGTTGCAGGGATCAGGGGATTGGGGGGGGGGCGGTAATACCAAATAAAATGAAACAGTCCTGACAAGGGTAGGTATTATAAAAGTAAGAAGACATGAATTACATTAAACTGACGTAAATCATGATTCTGGAAGTATGATAGAAATTGTATTGTTCTTCGTAGGCAGTGTTTTCACTAAAGAAAAGCTGTTTAATTTTGGATCACTTAGTGATATTGGAAACTGAAGTTGAGATTTTGGCCAAGTAAGATAAGGGTTGGTTTCAAGTAATGGCAGCCTCTTGACCAAATGTGCTTTGACCTTATGTGAAATTAGGATCTTCTGAACGAAGATGAGGTAATGCACTTTTAGTTTTGCTAAACTGACATTAATGGCTTTAAATTTACCCTCTGCATGTTGAGTATGCCAGTCCCCCCCACCCCCCCATTCTGATCATCCTTTTGTGAGGCTGCATTAAATTCCTCATGTGAAGAATCTTCCGTTGGCAGTCAGGTTTGAGGTGTTAATATAGCTTGTTTACAAAAGGTATAATTTTGAGTCTGTTTTGCTGGAGAAAATATCTAAATGCTACTTTTTTTCCCTGCAGAACATCCAGTCATGGATAAAAATGAGCTGGTGCAGAAGGCCAAACTGGCTGAGCAGGCTGAACGATATGATGACATGGCAGCCTGCATGAAGTCTGTAACTGAGCAAGGAGCTGAATTATCCAATGAGGAGAGGAATCTTCTCTCAGTTGCTTATAAAAATGTTGTAGGAGCCCGTAGGTCATCTTGGAGGGTCGTCTCAAGTATTGAGCAAAAGACAGAAGGTGCTGAGAAAAAACAGCAGATGGCTCGAGAATACAGAGAGAAAATTGAGACCGAGCTAAGGGATATCTGCAATGATGTGCTGGTGAGAATCATTCAGTCTAGCTTTAATATAATATAAAGTTCCTATAATGAATGTCAGTTATGTTACTCTCAACTTTTTCTTTTTTGGTATTTCTTTTCCTTTTAAAAATTGAGTGGTCTACATTTTGAGGTCTTCAGATTGTCATTAAAGATGTTAAAACAATTGTAGTTAGGTTTGCATAAAATAAAGGCAATAATGATTATCAGTCAGTTCAAATAGACTAGAAAATAGACTGTGGTAGTGTATTTTCTAATTGAAAAGACTAATAGTATTACCATTTCAGTTATCGTTAGAATACTTGTAGTTCTAGAGCTAATTTTCTTAAATGTAGATATATGGATACAGGAATTTTAAATATCTTGTTTTATGTGAGAGAGATGTAATAGGAGACCCGTTGTAGACATAGTACCCTAGCCACCATAATGTTAATATAATGAGTTAGCCATGCAGAAAATTTTGCCTTCACAGTTGCTTTTGCCTCTCCCTGCATTTAAGTGTTGGAAGTCAGCTTTGAACACTGACAACCACAATAAAAGGTTATGAGTAACTCAACCTTGATTTCCCAGGTTCAATCGAGAAATATTTTAAGTATTCAGTACCCACTGTATTGAAGCACTGTTTCTCTAAAAAGCTTAAAAGAATTGAACATTACATTTTGGTTAATTTTAATTTTTTTTTTTTTTACAAATGATGTCTTTCTGGTTCAGAAATGTTTAAATCTGAGGATAAGTTAGTAGAAGATCCAACCATTTAGCATATGACATTCTATATACGTTAATACTTTCCATTTTTAATGAACCAGGAGTTTTTGGAATAATATTTAAAGTGACTTTACTACATAATTACTCTTATATCACAGGACTTCAGGTTACACATTGGATCTCAGTATGGGAGGGCTCTGGCATATAGAAAGATGCAGTATTCCAGTTTCTCTGGACAGGTTACTGAGTCTGGGACTTAATATGAAAATCCAGGTGCACTACTTATTATTTGAACCTTGTTCCTGGAAGAACTGCTATAATGATAGGATTATTTCTGATGTGGTGCTGTGGGTTTGGGGTTTTCGTTAAAGATGTGAAGAAAGGTATTATGATTCCTTTACACTAGTCTTGACCAGTGAAATAGCTTCAGTTCCTAAATTACAAATACTTTTTTTCAAATGGTATTTTCCTAGGTTGTCTTTTTACAGAAGTTATATTTTTTAACTTAAGTAATGTGGACTCACAAAGTCTTCTCACGTGGTGTCTTGGATTTTTTTTGTTTCTTTGGGGGTTGTTTTTGGATTGTTTATTTGAAATCTTCACATAGATAGATATCATTTATTTCTAAGATGAGAAAGGAATTTCATGCTTTTGTTGAGGCTGAATGACAAATGCTTATCTTGTGGTTTGCTAAGGTAATAAGAATATTTAAAATTCGAAAATGTCATTTTCTGTAATAAAAGATGTGTTGGGTTTTTTTCCCCTTGCTGTCTTTACTCACTAGTATTTGTCCATGTTATTGAATTTTGTTCTCTCTGGTGTTTTTCCCCGTGTTACACCTGATAGGTAGGATAATTTTTATTTTGGTTTCAAAGGGTTTGTTACAAGTTATAATTTACCTTAAGACAAAAGTCAATTTTAGGAATAAAAGGGGATGTGGTAAGGTAACATTTATCCTCTACTGACAAGCTTATTTGCAATTCCAGGTAGGTATTTGCATGTTCTCCACACACGAAGTATAAAAGTTCCTGTCATTGGGAGGATTTTCCTAGGAAAAGACTCCAGTAGTTTTAAATTTGTTTCCCTTTGGTTACCTTATCAGGAATAAAAAATTAATGCATAAGATCAGTGGATGAAGATAACTAGATTAATCTCTACATACTTTTTCTTTCTTGATATGATTATTAAGAGAGGTTGGTACTGGTCACTATCAATATTGTTCTGTTTCAAAATAGCACTGGTGTCTCACCATGTCTAAATGAAATTTCTACTTTGAAAGTATAGATAAACGAAAGTTAAATTCCTTTTCCATGCAGAAGGCTCAGAGGATTCTAAACAGGCTTTTGCTTCCAGCCTTGATCTTTTCAAGAGTTAGAACTCTGTCAGTGATTCCTAGAAAAAAATTCTTTGAACTGATATACTTGATTATTAGTGAAAGTATGTTTTAATTATATTTTAAGATCTTTGTTGTTAGTGCCCTCGAGTGGATTCCGACTCCTAGCGACACTGTACGGCAAAGCAGAATCCTGCCAGGTCTTTTTGCATCATTCTCTCATCTTCAACTGCTATATCAGACAGTGCTCTGCTGCTGTTCACAGGGTTTTCATGGCCAGTTTTACAGAAGTGAGTGGCCAGGTCCTTCCTGGTCTGTCTAGTCTGGAAGCTCTGCTGAAACCTGTCCACGATGGGTGACCCTGCTGATATTTGAAATACCAGTGGCAAAGCTTTCAGCATCACAGCAACACACAGCCGCCACAGAGTGACAGCCGACAGATGGGTGGTGTGGTTCCCTGACTGGGAAATGAAACCGAGCCGAGGTGGTGAGAGCTCCAATCTTAACCACTTGTTTAAAATCTTGCGTGATATAAATGTAATTAATTATAATTTTTATTGTTCTAGTTTTTTTTGAACTTTTTTAATTTGAGAAAAATTAAGCAGGTAATCCTTTTTTGAAATTAATGTTATTGGCTGGTGGCATCAGTGATGAACCAGATTTCATTGTTCTATTGAGCACCTGTATTGTACTAGCCAAGAAAACATCCTCTCTTTTCCCATAACAAGGAGCTTACCTTCAGAACTCTTAAGTTTTTCCGAAGAGCTCTTTGGTTCGTTATTAAATGGTTACTACCATTCTTTATCAAGTGTTTGTTTCATTTATACCATTTACTGAGCAGAGAAAGTAGGGACCATGTTATTTTGTCCAAGAGTTTTAGAGCGTTACTGTAGAAAATCGGTCGCTGGCATGTTCTTCACAACATGGACTTCTCTTTATGGAAAAGGACTTGGGGTTCTTCTCTTCCTTGTGTTAACTTGAAATTGCAGTATATGAGCTATGCAGTCTGCCTTTCTTGCCAGATCTTAGACCAAAGGCTTTCTTGGTAGTGGAGGAGGGGCTCAACATTAGTGATCCCTAACCTCTTCTGCATAAATCCACAAGAAGCAAAAAATTGGGTAGTTTTGTCTTGAACATGATGAAATGAAAAACAAAATGAGGATATACATACTAGAAAACCTCATTCAAGCTCAGTGAACAATGTAGTGTAAAAAGAGCTCCAGGTTTTGAGTCAAACCCAACTTTCTACCGTTTAATAGCTGTATGGCCTAAGGAAATCACTCCGTTTCCCTCGGAGAAAACAGCTCAATTAAAAAGGAATGATCCACACCATAGGATTGTTGTGGAGAATGAAAATCAGGTAAAAACCCCTTGACTACATTCTGTGCCCTGTTTGTCTCAGTTTAAAAGCAGTGACAATAATAGTGCCTGTAATGGTATAGGGGTGTCTTAACTCAGGAGTCCAAGAATGGCATTTAAAGATCTAAGAAACTTTAAAAACTATTTTTCTGGGGCAGAGGGTCCATACTGGCCAGCTGATTTTCAAAGGTTTCTTTTAAAAATTTGAAAGCCACTGGTATAAGGCAAAGAATAGTTTCCTCTCCTTATGGGAGGCGAAGCAGTAAAATCATGAGTCTGCATTTGTAACGGTTGGCAGTAGTAGCTGAGTAATAGTAATAGTGATTCAGTTAACTTGACTGAGTTCCATTTTATGCTTCTCTACGTTTTTATTTGCCTAGGACAGTTTTAAGGTGTCATTGCTGGGCACTGGTTTTTATTTTCAGCCCACAGAACTGCCATTAAGCCGAAGCAAGCTAGGAAACCAGGCAGCTTTTATATCCTTCCTAGTCTGAATATAATAATATGTGCCTTGGGCTTTAAAAACTGCTGTACAGGGTTGTAAGCTGAAAATCACTAAGGTAGCTCATTTATTGGAATAAGGACTTCTCAAAAGAATTCTACAGTGTTATACCCATTTTCACTACTTTATGTATTTACATGTTTTTGTCAAATAAGACTTTTGGTATGTTTCAAAATACAAAGACCTCAACGTGACATAGTAGATATCTACAGTCCCTTCCAGGAAGGAATACTTTGGACAGAGTCTTTTTGGTAATAAAATTCAGTAGTCTTTTTTATAAAGAGTTTTTCTAATAAGCATTTAGTATTGCACCTAGTCAGGTATTTTGTACAGTTGGGAAGTCTGAGGTGTATGAAATGGAAACGAAAAAAATAAATAAAGAATGAGAGTTGAAAGGTAGGCGTTTGCTGTTTGGTTGGAAGGGGAAGCATAACCAGCAACGTAATCAAGATAAACAGATTACCTGTCCTTTTTTTGGTACAGTCATGCATCACTTAATGACGGGGATACATTCTGAGAAGTGCATTATTAGACTATTTGATCATTGTGTGAACATTGTTGTACTGAAGGGGAACAAAATCTGCTGCCCCCAAATTTGTCTCTTTTGTTTGTTTGTGAGGAAGACCAGCCCTGAGCTAACATTCGTTGCCAATCCTCCCCTTTCTGCTGAGGAAGACTGGCCCTGGGCTAACATCCGTGCCCATCTTCCCCTACTGTATATGGGATGCCGCCACAGCATGGCTGACAAGCAGTGCGTCGGTGGGCGCCCGGGATGCGAACCCAGGGCTGCCAAGCGCGAACTAAACCGCTGCACCACCGGGCAGCCCCCCAAATTTGTCTCTTTAATGTGATGATTTTAGGCTGATTATTTTTAAGAAACAAAGACCCAGAAAGTTTTTCTTGTTACCTCCCCTTTAGCTGCCTAAAAGAATACAAATTAAAAAATCTGTCTCAGGAAGCAAGGTATCACTTTAGCATGATATGAACTAGGTGGTAGAAGGGAGGAACCTAGAAAAGTCAGTGTGTTGGGCTCCCCCATGTGTTCTTTTTCTTTGTGGCCAAATACTTGTTCCTTTTTACCTACCTGTGAATTGCCCTCCTTCTCTTTGAAGTCCCTGACTCTTCCCCACTCCCAGCACCTTCTTTTGTCTTTAGCTATGGATGGTATTTAAGGTGAGGTCTTCAATCATTTTGGCAAGTTACTTGGTTTTCTTGGGTTTCTCTCATGTATACATGTTACTAAACTTTTTTTCCTCCTGTTAATCTGTCTCATGTCAATTTAATTCTTGCACCAGCCAGAAGAACCTGGAAGGGTAGTGGAAAATTTCTTCCTCTCCTACTTCACAAGCCTGGATGGTATAGCCTACTACACACCTAGGCTGTATGGTACTAATCTTATGGGACCACTGTTGAGTGGTACAGGTGGTTTGTGGTTTGTAGTTGACCAAAACGTTAGGCAATTCATGACTATAGCAATACTTAAATAAGAATGAGATCCTTGGTACCTGTTCTAGTAAGAGATACAGATGACCTGGAGATGTTTAGTGATTAGATGAGCTGTGAAGATAGTTAAAAGTGAACTAAGAGGAAAAAATTACAGGATTTGAAATTGGAATTAGAGTGAAAAACGTGAGTAAAATCTTAAAGAACGTGCACACTCATGAAATAATGATCGAACTCTCTTAATCTACCCAAGAAAGCAGCCCTAGCAGAGGCATTTGAATTAGAAAGGGTGAAAATAAGCTACCTTAAATTTGTGATAGGTTACCAAGAATAATTTTGCTCTTCATTTTTTTCTTCTAAGAACATCCAACTTTATCAGTAAAGAAATCCTACTGGTAACACCTCAGTAGTGGTACAGTAGAAGCATCCTAGTTGGTTGGTTATTTGAAAAGTAGTTCCAGTATGTGATCATCCCTGTTTTAAACATTTATTTTAAGTTAAAACATAGATGTGTATGTTCATTCGCCCATTTTTAATGTGGGGCTAAGACCTTTTCTTTGACTATGTATAGATCCACAGTTTGAAAATAAATTTGCTAACCACCCCTATAAAATGCATCCTTTATAAAATGCAGTTTGAGTTTACATAGTAGAGTGAGAACTTAAATGCTTGATAAGCAGTCAGTTCAGAATCCTAGAAATCTGCAGGTTTTTCGAATCTTTTAGTTGTTTGTCCAACGTAAGCGATTTTGTGTGTGTGTGAGAGACTCTCCTTTAAAAACTAGTTGTTCCAAAGCATTCGACTTAGTTTTCACAGGAACACATCTTTTCGTACTTGTATTTCATAACATTTAAGTAACATAACATTTTAAGTAATTATAGCCAGTATGATAGCATAGTTTGGGAGACTAATATCGGACTCTTAATAAAGATATAACTGCTGATAGAAGCTGAAGGGGGATTCCAGAGAGGAACCAAAAAACCTACTATACTGAAGCATTTAGCCCAAGTCATGGGCATCATTAGCACTTACTCAGGAATGAAGAACTTAGTGTAAGCCAGCCTATCAAGTGGAATTTGGTTAATGCAGCAAATTAAGGGAAGGTTCTGTAAAAGAGTTATTGCATTCTAGATCATTCTATTAGAACGTTAGGCGAGGGGAACATTGCTGCATTTAAAAGCCTTTTAAAATAATTTTGCAAGAGATGAGACTAGAAAGAGAAGATGGGTACTGGTTACATCACAAAGGGCCTACTATAATGTTATAAACTAGAGGGACTTTGAAGGCTATGGAAAAACTTCAAAGGAAATAACACTAGATTTTGCTTCTTAAAAGGAGGGTTGGTAGACATGTAATAATAGTTCTGTTTTTATAAAGAAAATCAGAGCTTCTTTTGATAGTTTTTTTGAAGATTTGATCTCTGATAATCTGGTTCTGTTCTTTGAGCTAATTTTCTCCTTTTACTGATATCAGAATAGATTCTCAGTGCCCTCCATCATAGTTTGTTAATCATCATTTATACCTTAATCTTAGTTTTTTGAAATTGGTTCTTTAACCTATGAAAGTCTTAGGGTTTTTTTCCCCATGAATAACACCTGTTTTCACATCTGATAAGTAGTTCTAGCACATAAAGGGAGCCCAGTATAGGAAAATAGTTCTGCATTTATAATATTGAATTGAATGTTATTGGTCTATTTAGATCAATTTGACCACAATTTTTTTCTTCCAAAATAGGTGTTTTTTGACACATTTATATTGAAGAATGTGTTTTGTATGAGAAAAAATAGTTTTAAAAGTCAAAATTATAGGTGTTCTGATGTCAGCTAAGTTAAAAAAACTTTGTGTAGTCCATTGAAATTCTAATATGCCTTAGAATTCTTGTCTAGAATTCCTGAGATTGATACTGTGATTTCATCCTGGTTCCCATAGCTCTTGCTTTATTATGATGGTTTTACATTGAGAATAGACACTGATCTTTAGGGGATTTAGAATTGCTGTCAATTTCAATATGCCGAAAGCCAGAGTTTATCTTTCTCTTGAAACTACCTGTCCTTTCTAACTACAGTCATGCGCTTCATAACATTTCAATCAACAGCGGACTACCTATATGAGGGGTCTCATAAGATTAGTACCATACTCGCCTAGGTGTGTAGTAGGCTATACTATCTAGGTTTGTGTCAGTACACTCTGTGATGTTCACACAATGACGAAATTGCTTAAGGACACATTTCTCAGGACGTATCCCTGTCCTTAAGCAACGCGTGACTATACCTAATTTTAGCATGTTTTCTAGTCTTAATCAAAATGACATCTTGGACTCAACTTGTACTTCTTTTTCTGATTGCAAGTTGTTATTGCTGTGTTGCCTAGATCATTGGTTCTCAGCCTTTTACATTCATGTTGATACTCATTTTGTGTGATATACTCCCACGGATAATACCCAGGATTATTTGCCATTCCCATTGTACTAGCAGTATTTCTACCCCTTACGACCCCCCTCAGAAGTGTATTGGCAAGAAAGTAATATTGTAAAGATAAACTTGATCTAATTTTAATGGACAAAAGCTAAATTATAAACCTTTTACTGCAGCTGGTCGTTCACTTGGACTTGGACCTTTATTCTTTTCCCAGTTCTATGCTGCATATAGCTCTTACCCTTACCTTGCCATAAAACAATGCTTTCCCTCTGTTCATCTGCTCAATTTTTGCCAAAATCCCCTACACAAAGCCTCTGGCCCTAATTTGGTCTTTGTGTTGCAAGGCATTGCTAATTCCCATCTTTATGGCCTGAGGGTTTCTGTTTAATTACTCTGATTGAGAACTTATTTTAATCTTGATGTCTAAATTGTTTCCAACTTGAGAGGATTGGCTCCATTCCTTCATTCTCCTTGAAAACAGGACCATTGATGTTTGTGGTATATAATTTGTAAAGTATACTGAAGGAATATGGTAATGCTTAATATTTTGTAGGTGGCACAAATTTGAAGTTGGCTTGGGAGGAATAGAGTGCTTACCTGCCATATCTCAACAGTTAGCACTGTGCTAGGTACTATTCTGTGCAACGGGTCATTCTCCATTTGTTCTCTAGTGAGTAGTTCCCGGTTATGATGAAAAACTTGTATCTTTGCGAAAATTGTTATGCAGTAGCCTTGTCATTTGTCATTGATTTAGTTTTGCATTTTCTGGTAAGGCATAATGTGACATAAATAGTAATGTGGTATAGAA
The DNA here is from genome assembly GCA_031878705.1 of Tapirus indicus. Classification (NCBI taxonomy): domain Eukaryota; kingdom Metazoa; phylum Chordata; class Mammalia; order Perissodactyla; family Tapiridae; genus Tapirus; species Tapirus indicus. The sequence goes on from CM062935.1 coordinate 36,870,337, forward strand.
TAGTCTTCTGTCTTGGCAGATTGCACTAATTTTTTTCTATTGACATTCTTTTGCTACACTGTGGATCTTGGGGCAACAAAGCATGATTGAGTATAGCTGATTTGTTATCAGTATGATCCTGCACATGCACGTTTGTTTACATTGGAATAGATTACTAAAAGGTTTCAGCATATAAGCTTTTCTGAGTTTCTTTTGACAGAATTTGTTGTAAGCCTTCTTCCCTTCTCCCCCAAATAAAAATATGCTTACAGTGTTATTAGCCACTGGTAGTATAGCAAGGTAAGAATGTAAGGACAGTCAGTCAAATGTTAACCTATAGAGTTAAATAGACCAAAATAAGACTTTGTCCAGTAGGTTGACCTGTATGTGTTCTTTTAAAATCTAGGAAAGATCCTATTGCATTTAATTTGCAAGAAGTGCCCAATTTTTGTTGTATTGGAATTTCATGTATTTGAATTGTTTAATGAGTAGGACATCCTTAGAGAAGTTAGAAACTTTTTTAGTGGAGGTTAATTCCCATTTTGCAAACAAGTTTTGAGATCTAGGAGTTTTTTTAAATTAGCGATATTAGCAAGGAACCCAGTGGTAAATTGAATGCTTCTCATTTAAGTGATTAATTACAAATGCCTTTCTGAGAAAGACCTGCTTCTCTTGTTGATCTAAGACTCATGAACCATCAGCTCATAATTTTTTTCCTTCTTAAAACATATAATAATCATCATTGCCCAGAGTTTAGAAGGACATACTTGGACCATGTTCAACCCAGGGACACTTAATGAAAATCCTACCCAAAACACAGTACTTTTAAGATGTGATTCTGTGGAATTGACAGTGAGGACTGTTATATAGGCAGGCTGTAGTTTACTTACAATAAGCAATTTCTCAATTCAGTAATTTGATGAGAACTTGACTACTCTGTTTGGAAGATGTTTGGAAATACGACATCCCGAAGTGAACAGGCTCTTTAAGAGTAATGACTTTTCCTTCCTGTTTTCCCTTTGGTTGTTGCCATCTGATAGAGGGGATTATCAACAGACTGTTAATTTAATTGGATCACAGGGATAAGACTTGAAGAATAATCTTGTGTGATATTTCTAAAAATAAAGGAAACTAAAGTGTGAACTACCTTACTCTAGAGGGTCATATGACCTCTAGCACAGGCTATGCAGACTTTTTGGGTTTGAAAGTGTTATTTTTGACTTTGGGCAAGTTATTACATCTCTATGACTATTTCCTCATCTTCAAAATGGGAATGATAGTGGTATCTACCTCCAGGATGTTTTGAGAATACCTCTGTGATATCACTTCAATGTGGCTTGATTTATTAATTTTGAGATTAAATATAAGAATTCTAATAAATTGCTTAAACTCTTTATATTTAGTATTTGTTACCTGCTATTCTGTAAGCCTTGTGCTGTTAAAAATATATGTGTATATATATAATAAATATAAAAAGCCCCTGCTCTTTAAAAAATCAGGACAACCTAGAGAGGAAAATAGACATGTACACAAAAAATATAATGAGAGGGAAAGTACTGCATATTGGTTGAATATGGAAGAGCTGGTCTTCAACCATTTTAAAAAGAGGCTGATAAAATCTAGTCCCACTAGGGAGTTTATCCATAATACACAGTGTGCATGTACAAGTTAAAAAACACTATCAGAAATGAGGTATCAATCAAAATATTGAGAAATGGGGCCTTGATTGGTGAGAAACTTTAGCCCAGGTTACAGTTGATGCCAACTATAAAATGGGCTGTGGGGCAGGGGAGAAGTAGTAAAGCCCCCAAGAGTGTCAGAACAATTTTAGCAGTTATCACTTAATGCTCAATAAGTTCTTTTTGGTACTTCTTACCATTTCACTTTTTATCTTCAGGAGCTACATTTTGAATATGAGGTAAAACATTGATTCTCCTGGGATTATTTTGTTAGTATTAAGGATCCAGAGGCAGGCAATTCTCTGAACCTGATTTAATTTAGCACTTTTTCATCTCACTTACTGTTAGCTCTTTCACCCAACTGATTTTTCAAAAAAACGTTTTAGAACACTCCAGCCTTTCTATCAGCATTAAGTTTAGTGCAGATATCTTTTGTTTCATTTTGGGCAAAAATCAGGGAGCAGCTAGTCTAGCTTTTAACAGGAATTAGAATGAAATTTTAGGCTGGCTTTAACATTCCTTAAACACTTTATCAAATTCTTTGTTGGTTTTTTAAAAGTTAAATGGCAAAGATTTGCCATCTATTTACTATTAATGGGAAATCCATTTAGGTAAGTGTGATTGGTCAGAATCCTCTGATTCCATTCTTAAGTTAAGCAGCTCTGTCCCTTCATATCTGTATGACCTTATCATTCATAGAACACTTAAAACTTTACTCTTTTAGATCAACATTGCACAGAAAGTGAGTCTATAGTCAAAATGTTTGCAAGTACCTACTAAATTAGTTCTTGACAAACTGATTCATTAGCATTTTTGGTGGAGCGCTTTGGTTGTTTGGAGGCAACGGATGAAGTTACAGTTGAAAGAAAGGAAGCCATTCCGGCCACAAGGGGGAGTAAGAGACTAATTTCCAAATTGCTCAGCCCCTATTGCAACTTTTTAAAAAGAGCCTGCTTTCTTTTTAGAATTTTTAAGAGATCTAGGATCAATAAAAGGCTCAGTGGCTCTACGGAATAAAGTGCAAGTTCTGGGAAAATTCTCCATGTGCACAAAGGAGTTGTGCAAGACTGGAAATTTGAACTTGTATGTTGTGCTGCAGAATTGGAATTAAATTTCCTGCTGAGGATGTTATTAAAAATGATAATTTGTGGGGTATTTTGAGCTTTTTAATTGAATAATAAAATAAATTGGGAGTTGAACTTTATAGAATCATTGAATTTTAGTCTTGAAGGAGTATCCAGCCTAGTTTTTTCATTTTCACAGATCAAGAAACTTGAAGCTCAGAGGTTCAGTGACTTTTACATTAGATCATACCATAAGCATTCATATTTTTTATCCCTTATGATAATATCACCTTAGTTATAGACTGAAACATGATGTTTACTCTGCCATAAAATGTATGGGTTTTAGGAGGGATGGGAAGGTTGTCAGAATAACTGGAAAAATTACCACTTTGTTTGATTTCATTAAAAACAATGGCTTCAGTTTTAGACCTTATTTTAGGGTTCTGTACTTAAATAATGAGAATTACATTCGACAGCCTTTGTGCCTCAGTTTCTGGCCACCTTTTCCCTTTTAACTGCGGCATTGTTTGTGCATCACTTGTGTGAAAGCAGAGTATCTGTATCCTAATCTTTCTCTTAATTTGTTGTGTTCATGGAAGAGGGCCATGATAGTAAAATCGAAAACAGGAGTGGCTTGTGGAGGCTTGGTCTTTCCCACTCATATATTTGATGAAGTCAAGTCAAAGGAGACTGTTACCCAAGCTGTATTTTCAAATTGTAGTCAATAAATGTCTCATTAAAGGTTGATTCTTTTGCTTTGATATTCTGGGGCTGTTTACTGTTTGTTAATGACATTTTATGTATATTTATCTTCATGGAAATTAAATTTAACACTATGACCAATTGGTGAAATATTCTCTAAGACAAAGTAGGAACCTCCTTTCTATCCCTCATATTTTTATTTACAAATTCATCACTTGTTTTTATGCCATTTCTCTCCTAAATACAAGTTTTACCAGCCCAATAAGGAAATTTGAAAAACAGATGAGCACAAAAAGAATATGAGGGTGGCCTGCAAAACTCACTGGTAATGCCATCTTCCAGAAATAGTCATATTTATTAAGGATTTTTCTTTAAACTTATTTTTATATAGTAATTGTATATTACTATATTTTCCCAAAAGGGAAAATAACCTTTTCTATATATGGTAGTTAAATTTCCTTTCTAATCAGTTATTTTTTTAACTTTTCATTTTGAAATAATCTCAAATTTAGGGAAAAAAATTGGAAAAATAGTATGAAGAATTTCCCATATATCCTTTGCCTGATTATCCAAATGTTAACACGTTATATAACCCCAGTATAATTATCAAAATCAGTAAATTGATAAAATTGGTGAACTATTTATTATATGACCTATAGGACTTATTCACAAATTATATAATCTTCTAATTTTGGTCCAGAATTCAATCCAGGATCATACTTTGCATTTCATTATCATGTCTCCTTACTTTCCTTTAATCTGGATCAGTTTTTCAGTCTTTGCCGTTCATGATTTTTATCATTTTTTTTTTAAGAATACTGGCCAGTTATTTTGTAGAATGTCCCTCAGTTTGGATTTATCTGGTGATTCTTTGTGATTCAATTCATATTGTGCATTTTGGGGAACAATTCCTGGAAGTGATATTGTGCCCTCATTGATGCATCATGTTAGGAGACACATGATGTCCTGTTACTTAACCAATTATATTTACATAGAACATTATATTTTTTAATTTAAACAGCAATGAAGACTTCTAAAAATACTGTATGGTGCAAATATGTCAATTGAATTTTTTTAAAGTAGACGCCCCGTAAGTATGATTACTTTGTCAAAGGTTATGAACTAGATGTATTTTGCCAAAGGGCTTTCTAAATGGATTATGTCATTCTATAATGAGTGGATTACTTTTTGAAAGAGGAGGATATCCCAGCTCTATAACTTGTATTTTCCTTTGAAATATATTTTTTGTTAGTTGGCTTCGTGTATTCTAATTGGCCAGCTCAAATCACAGCACATAGCCCAGTGATTTGAGCACACAGTGGCAGGTGGGCCATTCTTTAGGGCTGAAGTAAATATATAAACACTTTATCATGGGTACTTGTTAATTTTTTAGAGTTTAGTCTAAGGACCCTTAGTCTATAAATTCTCTGATTCCTATTTAAGAAAGAAAGGAAAGAAAAAGTGACCTTGAATTTAAAGAAAATGAAAGGAATAGTGAGGGGGTGGGAAGTGTTCAGTGCATTAGAGAGGTTTTTCCTGGGATAAAAGAGCAAGGGAAGTTTTGAAATTAATACTATAGTGAAACACCAGAAATTGAATGAGTGGGTGGATCATGATTTTGTATTTGAAGCTTCTGTCACTCCTCTTGGTGGCAGAGTTAGTACCAAAATCGTGGCCTCCTGACTTCCAAACAAGTTTACTCTGCCTTGCTGTCTCAGACTATCCTCCCACCCTCTCTGGGATTTTTTTTGTCTCTCAGCCTCCTTACAGGATCATTCACATTGAAACCTAGTGCATATCCAAGGGTCCTGGAAATGTATTGGTATGTACCTAGCCTGCCCCTTGATTCTGCTGTTTCTGAATATAGTGCTTAGTTGAACACCCAAACTTCTTTTTTCTGAGCAATTTCTTAGGTCTTCAGAGAAGCAGAACATTGTTTTTTCTTTTTGAATAAAATATTCAGTATCTAACATAATCAACCTCAATCATTTCTATTATGTTTTGTCTTAACTACTTAGAAGTTTGGTAAGATGATGAACTCTTTTTTTTTTTTACCCTTTTTTTAATTGATGTCTTAATAGTTTATAACACTGTGGGGTTTTAGTTGTACATTTTTGTTTGTCCGTCACCTTGTGGATGAAGATGATGAACTCTTGATAATAGTCTTCAGGATGCTGAGCTAAGATTTCTTCCTTCATCTCTCAAGATTGCTCTAAGTTTCCTCTGTTATATTTAAATAAAGCTGTTCAAATTGTGCATATCTTATCAGCCTGGGGATTTAATCTTTGAGTGCCTAATAATGTGTAAAACATGTGTCTTTAAGAAGCCTATAAGTAGGTTAAGGATCATACATGCATATGTGAAAAGTTAAAGGTGCAAAATCATAATTAAATTTTATTTTCAATTATACTTGCTCTGGATAATAATTTAGATGTTACAGAGCATAGGATATAAAGTAAAAATTAAAACTCTTCTGACATCATCCCATCTCCTCAGAGGTAGTCTCTGTTAGTCCTTTTTGTATCTTTCTGGGAATTTGACGTGCCCATGCAGACATTTCTGTCCTTGAAGAATACACGAGTAGGATCATATACAGAATCATATACAAAATACATATGTTTTGTAAGTTGCATGTGCACACACACACTTTGATGTATATCTTATGCTTCATTCCATATTGGCACACCTCTTTTTTTTTTAATGAGGTCGTATTGTCTTAATAACGTGTAAATTTCGGGTGTACATTATTATATTTCAGTTTCTGTATAGACTGCATCATATTCACCATCAGTAGTCTAGTTTTTATCTATCACCATATATGTGTGCCCCTTTACCCCTTTTGCTTCTCCCCACCCCCTTTCCCTCTGGTAACCACTAATCTGTTCTCCTCATCCATCATATATGTGTTTATCTTCCACATATGAGTGAAATCATCTAGTGTTTGTTTTTCTCTGACTTATTTTTGCTCACAGCTCATTCTTTTTAATGTCTATATAGTGTTATATGGGTGTAACATTATTTAGCTAGTGCATTATTGATAGACACTAGGATATTTCCTTTTGTTTCTCCTTCAATTAAAAGCTCTTCACTAGACACTAAAGGTACAGAAAATGTAAACTAAACTGAGTGGTTCTGAGAATTAGCTTTAGGGAGAACATAGGATTAGAGCTAGGTGGATGATATTTAGCCCAGATGACTTTAAATCAACAGTTCTTAAGAGTGATCTTTGGACCCCTGGGAGACCTTTTAGGGGGTCCATGAGGTCACAACTACTTTCATGCCAATACTAAGTCATCATTGGCTCTTTTCACTATGTGGACATTAGCACTGATGCAAAAGCAGTGATGACTAAAACTGCTGGTTCCTTAACACTAATAAAGGCAGTGGCACCCTGCTGTACTGGTAATTGATAATTCTTCACCACCATGCACTCAGTTGAAAAGCATTTCTGATTATTTGAATTGTGAGCTGAACTGCTTTTTTTTTCATGGAACGCTCTTTACTTCAAAGAATGGCTGACAGGCAAGCTATGTTTATTCAGACTTCGGTATTTGGTATTTGGCAGACATCGTCTTGAAAATGAATGAAATGAGCCTGTCACTTGAAGGAAAACAAATAGTATTTTTGACCATTGATGAAATTCAAGCTTTGAAGCAAAAGTGAGAATTTTGGAAAACTTGTATCCATTACCATGATCTTGACGGTTTTCTAAATTTTTTTATGAGTGTTAAGTAGTCTTAAGACCAAAAATTTTTAAACCATAAATACGGAGCATTCATTGTTACTGCTCTTTTTCTAGAAAGTGTTCCTATTGAGAGAAATAATAAGTACCACTGTTAGGAGGAATTGTTAGCTTTTTTTAAACTTCTGGAAATTATTTCACATAAGAGGAGAGTCCACAACTAAGGTGGGTTTCTGGGAGGGTGGTGGGTTGGTTAGTTAAGGTGTCTTTTTTTTTTTTATGGTGAGGAAGATTAGCCCTGAGCTAACATCCATGCCCATCTTCCTCTACTTTATATGTGGGACACCGCCACAGCATGGCTTGGTACACGGTGTGTAGGTCCGCGCCCGGGATCCAAACTCAAAAACACCGGGCCGCCGAAGCGGAGCATGGGAACTTAACCACTATGCAACTGGGCAGCCCCTAAAGCAGATTTTTGAATGTCAAGATCCCTATATCTCGTATCTACGTCTGAGTCAGAGTGCCTGCACTGTGTCAGGAGCTGTGATTGCTGCTTTCCTGTTTATATTCTCATCTAGGTCTCATAGCAGCCTTTTGAAGTAGATTGTCATTTTAATTATTTCTTAAGTAAATTTTCATTTATCATTTTATAGATGAGAAAATTAAGGCTCAGAGAGATTAACTTGCCTGAGATCTCAAAATTAATGGGTGGTGTTCACAGTTGGCCTGATTTTAGAGTTCATACTATTTGTATTACACCAGGCTGTTGCTCCCAGAAGTGCTCAGATGCCCAGAGATTAGGGTCTTGCACCAGCTCAGGCAGTAGTTTTGGTGTTTTAGGTAGTTTCTAGCCTAATTTTACCTAAAGATTTGATGTTTTACTCTTCCTCTTAATTTCAGGCTATAAACATACTAAAGGATCAGTGAGAGAGGTATGTCACTAGAATAGAGTTGGGTTTTCAAGTTATAAATCTTTCATTAGAAATGTTTGACTACGGTCAGGATTGAATGTTTATTTAAATCCTAAATTCCTATTAGCGGGGGCAGGTTGAGCCTACCCCAGGGAAGGGCCATCAGAACTAAATGACCTGTCAGTTTATGTGGTTCTTTCTTTTTAATACACTGCAAAGTCAAAGCATTGATGTTATGAAGACCATCTTTGGATCAAGGCATATGTTAGAAATTATTGTTAGTGCATTCTGCCCTGGCTGAATTGACTGGCTTGGGGGGAGATCATTACTTGACCCCATATATCTTAAGTGTTTTCACAACCTAAGTGGTTAATTGTCCCATGATGCTGTAAAGAGAGAAGAATTTTTTGTCTCTAAGATCTGAAGCTCTACATAATTTACCCATTGGTTAGATTAAGGTTCAGTGCCATCTTCGGAACCATATGTATGTATCTCTGGATTATGCATTTACAGAGAGGTATTGGATAAGGGCTTCTAGTTTGCATCTTGCTGCCTGTGTCCCACTTAACATTATTAACTACTGAATAAAGTCAGAATATGTCTTGTCTCTAATTCAGCAAATTAATCTTAGATATTTTTGAAAACGTTGGCCGTGATATCTTTAAAAGACAGTGGCTGCCATCAAAAACAGGTTTTTAAATTGGTTGAGGAAATACTATGAAATTCTAAATCAAGCTATATTTCAGCAACATTCATATGGATTAACATAGTACTATGCCTCAGTTTAATGCTTGAGTGTAAGATGTTCTTAAATTTTGTGTTGACCTGAAAATCCTTTTCCATTGTAAATTGTATTTGGATTGGAAAGTTTATGTATTTTGGTATATGAAGAATTTTATAAGTGGAAGGTACATCAGTAGCCTGCTTAACTTTCCTTTTATAGTTGAAGTTGTGACGCGTCATCTACTTTTTCCCTTATATAATACTATGTCTCCGCTTTTAAATTCAGATTCTTACAGAGTCCCAGAGTCATCATCACTTTCATTGTACTACTGTATATGAATGAAATTTAGGAAAGATTGCATTGTTCATTTAGCAGGATAACCTGAATATTTTGAAAATAGCTATTAATACTTTCCTACCTTCTGTTTTCTATTTTGTTCGTCTCCAATTTTTTCCTCATCGCTGCTACCTTCTAAGTGCTACTTCCTTTTTTTTTCTTCTTATTCTTTTCATCTTGGTCGCCTGCCTACATTTGCCTGTTTCCTCTGGCTTCCACATCTGGAAAATTGAGCTTTCGTTTCTCTTTGGTCATTTTGACAAATTAATGTACTTAATCACCTCATTAACTTAATTCAATGAACTCTCTATCTTTTATATCTTACGTTAGAGTTGAATGAGACCACATTTGATTTATGAATCTTCTCTACAAAATACTCAAATGAGCCTCTCCTTTCTCCTTAAAATCTCTGTGAGAAGAGTGGAACTCACTGTCTGACTAGGTGGCCTCTTCCAAGTTTGGATCACTCATATAAGTTTTCTCAATGAGCAGAAATCTACCTCTTGCTAAATTTAATAAGTCTTGTCTTCTGGAGCCATTCATGACATATTTGAATCTTCATGACAGTTTCTAGTTTCCTCACCATTGCTTGCTTTCTAGGACACTCCAGTTTGTCAGTGCCTGTCTTGACACATTTTTAAAGAAACAGTATACTCTAGATTTGGTCTCATCAACACAGTGTAGAACTGAATTAACTTTCATTCTTGGTTGTATTAGTATCTTGGAATCACGTCCTTTTTAGTAAGCATATCACCCTATTGAGGCAGAGAAAATGTGGCATAATGTTAGTAGTACAGGTCAGATTTCCTGGTTGGAGTTGTGCCTTCACAAGTTAGCTGTAGTTTTGAGCACATTATGTTACATTGCTGGGCCCCATTGTCTTCCGTAAGATGGAGATAATTGTAGTTTGTACCTCATAGGTAGGGTTATGGAAAGATTAAACTAAATAATCCATATAAAGTACTTAAGTATCAAAAATGTCATGTTTACTATTGAAATAATGTTAATGATTATTTTTCTCAGTTTATTGCTGCATAACAAACCAATCAAAACCCAGTGACTTAAACCAATGATTTTATTCTTGTGATTTTTGTGGCTTGCCTGGACTCTCTGTTGGGCAGTTCTTCACATGGTATTGGCTGGGGTCACTCAATTGCTGTGTTTAGCTGGAGCTAAAATATCCAAATGGCTCACTTAACACGTCCCTTGACTGGGGCTGGCTTTGCCTTTCTCTCCAGCAGGGTAGTTTAACTTTTCACATGCTGGCTCAGGGCTCCAAGAGAACAAAAGGGGAAGCTTCCAGTCCTCTTCAGGTTTGGGACCAGAACTGGAACAAGCAGTCACTTCCACCACATTCTTTTGGTCAAAGCAAGTCAGCAAAGTTAGTCTGGACTTAGGAGAAAGGAAAGAAATTCCACCTCTTGACAGGAGGGGGGATGGTGTACATGAACAGGGATGGCAGTGGAATTGGTGGAGGCCATCTTGGGAAACAGTCTACCACAATTATATTCTTTCATAGTTAGCTTTTTAAACGAAAGTGTTAGCCTCTTTAAATTTAATCTTTAATCCAGTCTTTCTTGCTTTTTGTTTTTTAAATCTTAATGGTTCTTAGCGTCATGTTATTGGAAGATTTGATAGACAAGGTGTGCCATTTATCTCCTCCTCAGCTTTTGTTTTTAACAGCTTTACTGAGGTATAATTGACATACAGAGAACTACACGTATTTAATGTGTGCAGTTTGATGAGTTTACTTTCTCAGCTTAAAAGGCAACATTTCACCAGAAACATTTACCACTGTTGATACTTGGTCCTTTTGGTCTATCATTAGGCCACTAAGCAGCCTGACTACTGTTATCCTACCTTCCTGTTACTTTGTAGGTTCTGGTTAATAGCTTTAAGGTTGTTTTTGTTGTTGTTTTAATCAGATGTTATGGCTAATTCAGTGTTCCCTCTGGGGGAAGAGGTGCTTAACTACTTCTTTAAAAATTCTCTGTGTGAGTTACCCAGTGTAAAGCAACATTTTTAGGGATACAGAAGTTACTAATAAAAGCTGAATTACTATTTTCTCGTAACATTTATTGACACCTTGCCTAAATAACTCATAGAAGTTTTCTGATGTATACTTCAAAGTTTTACATCTTAAGTGATTCACCCTCAGCTAACTGCGCATGTTTGTGGCCTTCATCTTTACATATATAGAGGAGGTTAGATAAAGTTGTTGAAAAGTGAAGGACATGACTAGGCAGTGTTATTCTTAGTTTCAGTTGTCTTCCTTGCTAGACCACTTATCCATAAACTTCAAGATCATCTTGCTCACCATTATATTCTCAGTGCCTAGCACAGTGGCATTTAAGTATTTTGAGAATAAGTGAATGTAAAAAATATGTTGAAGCAGTGAAATATAAAATAGGAATGCCTAGGTAGAGAGTTGATTTCATGGCTGGGCTTAGTTATTGTCACTTCTTTTATTTGAAAGTGTTCTTAGTATAATCTTATATATGTAAATGAGCCAGAGAGCAGTTCACAATTGAATTGTATATGGAGCCTTCTTTAAATTTACATATTTTTCTCCCACTATGTAATTTGAAGTTAGTTGTGAATTCTGGTTAATCACATTACGCTTTATTTTGTTAAACTTTACAGTCTTAACCTTTAACCTAGCCAGTCAGAAATAGAATTTACCCTTAAAAAGTGTGGAGTGCCACAATTACAACCTCGACTACCTCTAGAGCCATCATGCCAAACCATTTCCCATAGTTGAATGAATAAATGCATTTTGTGTTGATATAAAACTTGAAAAGACCTGGTCATTTGTTTCTTAAGTGAAGAAAAATACACTTATAGTATAAATACTATATTAAATGGAACTATCTTTTGTCTGAAGCAGATTCTCAAAGAGCAGCCATAGTGTTCAAAGAGTGTTCATGTCCCCAAAGAGCATGGTGTTCAAAGGACAAAACACTTTTGCAGCTGACAGATCTTTGAATATGAAGGTCTGGGTGTGGTATAATAAAGATTTTGTTAACCTAAACAAAGTGCTCTTCTGATTTCAGGCCAGTAGTTTCAAATATTGGTTAATAATCACAGGAAACATCATTTCAGGTTGACTTTTCTCACCTCCAACCCCTTCCTGTAACGCAGTGCAACTTTGCTCTACTGCCAACTTGGCCACTACCCACTTCACTTGTGTATCTGTAGCTTAAGTTGTAGAACGGGGAGAGAAGCTGGGTTAAAAGCTTATTCACCCACCCGTCATTGAAAATAATAATGGAGCAGACATAAAGTTAGTTATTATTTAATAACATTTTTTCAAACTATTTTGCATATAAGTAGGTGCTACATGGACTATAAACTATTGAGTGGATGCCAGAAGAATAAAAACCAAGAATTAGATATCTTTTTCCTTATAAAAATTGACTTGCTTAGGGCTAGGCCCAGTTGAAAATGGACTTTCACCTTGCTTCCTAGGGTATATTTAGCAGGAGGAAATGGGAGTGTTGAGAGTTTGGGGGGTTTTTGTGGGTTTTGTTTTTTTGGTTTTTTTAGCATTTGCCTTCTTCCCCTAATACAATGATTTCATCTTTTTGCTTTAAATCAACTGTAGAATATAATTATTAGCATGTTAGGATTTAAATTAGATTGTTGTAGTTTTAAACAAAAGTATATAGGATGAAGTTTTATCTGTTGTCTGGGGTGATCTGTAAACATGTATCTTATTAGCTAAAAATCACTATAATGAGATTAAAGGTTTACTCTTCAGATCTCTAATTCTCATAATCCTACCACTTAGGATTTAGTTAGGAAAAGTAAAACTTTTACTTTGAACAGCCTTTTACCTATTGTGAAGTATTACTTGAATTGTGTTCTTATAAATGAAGTTAATTTTGTTCTGCTTCCTCTGTCGTGGACTTTGGTAGTGTCTATTACATTATTGGTTTCTGCTCAAGTTGTATTCCTCCAGAGTCCCAAAAGGTTGCTTTCTCATTCTTTCCATTCTAATGTCATGACTACCTTGAAAATGGAAAGTTTGCCAGCTTGTTAGAAAATGTTATCAGCTGTCATGCTTTCGCATTCATTGAAACAGGCATCTTTATCAGCATGTAAATAGATAGCACATGGGGGGGAGGCCAATATTCAAATGTATAAATAATTAAATAATAAACAACACTAACTTCAAATTTTAAGTATTGCTTTACAAAGCATTATAGTTTTAAACCACAAATTCATGAGCCTGCTGCATTCAAGAATTGTTATAATTGGCAATGACTGGGTATTAAAATTTTATTACTTAGGCTGTAGTATGCTCTTAAATGGAGATTCTTTCAGTTTTGTAAATATTTTTTCTTATTATGACTTTTTTTTTCTTCCCAAGTCTCTTTTGGAAAAGTTCTTGATCCCCAATGCTTCACAAGCAGAGAGCAAAGTCTTCTATTTGAAAATGAAAGGAGACTACTACCGTTACTTGGCTGAGGTTGCTGCTGGTGATGACAAGAAAGGTATGTTGTGTTTTTCAACCTGTTTGTTGAACTTGTATAAAATAACATGGTATGGAAGGGTAGTCGCTTTCGGAAGTGTAAGCAAGTTTTTTGTTGTTTAATTGCTTAAAGCACTAAATAATGAGCAGTAGTGTACTTTTTTAGTCCTGAGAATATTTATCTGTTGCCTAATATTGGTATTCTAAAATGGATCCTTGCTGAAAAGCCAGTTTTGTGCATAGAAATGTTTCCTCACAATTTTAAGAAATAGTGATCACAGCATAACTGTAGAGCAGTGCAAACATTATTAAAAATATAATAATACTGAGATAACTGCAGAGTTGTTTTTATCTTGACGTTGACCAATGGCTAGAGTCGTGTTCTAGGAGAAACCTTTTTTTTTTTTAATTTCAGAGCCTATTCTAAGATTGCTACAGCTTAATATGTCAGAGGATTTCATTGGATATTAAAGATTTGGTTTGAGGGGTGAAGATGAAATGCAAACTTTATCAATACCTTTTGGTGTGTTTTATTATCCAGGGATTGTGGATCAGTCACAACAAGCATACCAAGAAGCTTTTGAAATCAGCAAAAAGGAAATGCAACCAACACATCCTATCAGATTGGGTCTGGCCCTTAACTTCTCTGTGTTCTATTATGAGATTCTGAACTCCCCAGAGAAAGCCTGCTCTCTTGCAAAGACAGTATGTATTTTACCTGATATGTGGAAATTTAGTAATTCTTATTATTTGAGCACTGAAATGTACTTTTTTGATCATAGGCTTTTGATGAAGCCATTGCTGAACTTGATACATTAAGTGAAGAGTCGTACAAAGACAGCACGCTAATAATGCAGTTACTGAGAGACAACTTGACAGTAAGTACATAGCAGTATCATTAATGGCTAATGTGGTGAAAGAGATTTTGTTTTATAGATTACAAAGAATATTTCTGGTCTTTTTAATTAAATATAAGATCCTATCTGCTGTTAAAAAAAGAAAACCACCTTACAGAAATTGAAATATTAGACCAAGGACTAAATGTACACTTTCATTAGTTACGTATCTATTGTTAAGATTTTAGTTTTTAAAATAATTTTGTAATCTTTGGTTTTGGACTTTTAATCACATTAGGCCATTTTCTTTTCCATTTCAATCTGGGTGATTCCATTTCAGTCACAGAAGAGTTTAGTTTTTAGTTATCAGAAGTATACTGAAGTTCTCTTTACGTTTCAATTCCATTACAAATGGTTTTCTTGACCATAAAATTCTTGACCAAGAGCCTCCATATTTATATGGCTAAGGTAGGGTGTTAATAACTTCAGTTACAAAATTTCAGGTATTCTACAGAATCTAAGTGGAAATCTATTTTGCCTAGTCTCTTAGTAAAAAAATAATTGTAGAAGGTCATCATTGTCGTTCTTGGTTTACTCCAGACAGTAAAAAGAACCACAGTGTCATTATCACACCAAAGAAATCAACAGTAATTCCTTAATAATGTTAAATATCTAAATAGTGTTCAAATTCCAGTTGTCTTTTTAAAAATTTTTTTAACAGTTTTTTATTTGAATTGGGATCCAAATAAAGTCTACACGTTGCAATTGGTTGATACATCTCTGTTCCCATAGGTTTTTCCATTCTTCTCTTTCAGGTAAATATTAAATGAGAAGTTTTGAGGCTTAGGTGAAAAAATTATGAGGTATCTGCTGTGTGCCAGGAAAAGAGCTAGGAATGAAGATTATAGCTAGTACTACTGGTTTTTCTTAACTTTAGTGCCATTTCTCTTGGGGACTGTATATCATCATTCTATGTGTTTTGCTTCTTCTGACTTTATTCTAGTCCATAGCCAATTTTCTGAACCAGTTTTGCATTCTAGTGTTGAATATTCTCACCAGAGTTTTTTGAGCAGGATTGTGTACTTATTTATTATTATTAAATACTTAAAATTATTTTAGAAAGTATAATTGGCAAATTTGTGAGATTTTTTAGTCAAGAGAATAAACTAGTTTTCTTAATCTTTTTATTTCTATCAAATGAAAGAAAGCACTTCAACTTGTTAGCTAATTTTAATATTAACAATTTTTCATAGTTTTCTGGTTTGAAGTTATGAAGTAGTTGTCATTCTAAAAGGTAGAACCTGAGACCTAGTTGCCATGTGGTATTGTCATCACTTTTTGAGAGGGCCTGATCTGAAATACATACTCCCAGCTGAAGTTTGGTGTCAGTGTAGCATGAAAAGCATACTGCAACTGCTGAGTAAGAAGAAAACCAAGGTTAGGATTCTGATAGGATTCTTATTCTGTCACTACTTGACTGTGTGTCTTCTTTGAGCCTTGGTAGTATCACATGTTATCATTATAGGTTGACTGGATCATTTATTAGTTAAAGAAATTTTGCCAAAACTGCCTAGTATTTGAGTGTGGATCTGGTTTTCCAATATTGTCAACACATAACCCTAGGAAGGAAAATACCTTGTATCAATTTTTTTCATGTTTATATGGAAAATTTAAGAATCTTTGAAGGTTAGAACTGGAAAGAGATGTTAGAAGACAATTTCATCGTCTTTAAAAATCCCCTGTTTAACAGGAGGACGCAGGCTTCCAGAGGTCACTTAGCTAACTGTAAAGCCTCCTTTCCAGGCCAGAGGTATATTTGGTTAATAAATAAATAAAACTAATGGGTGATTTGGGAGATTAAAAAAATATTATTGAGGTTTTTTTTCCCCTTCATTTTTCAGGATATAAGCAATATAAAATTTAAGATTGTCTTGAATCAATCCTTTTATAATTACCTCTAAAAATCATTATAGAGTGGTAAAACTTATAAAATGTGTTAATATTTGAAGTAGCTAAAATTTTGAAATCTTTTTTTTAATCTTCTAGAAACCTGTAACATTAATGAAAAAAATTAATAATCCGTAGTCCTACCACTATGGAACAATTCCGTTTTTACCTCTTAGATTTGGTTCTGACCATACCGTTTTGTAAGTTCACCTGTTTATTTTGAATCATACAAATTCAGAAAAGTATATTTTTCCAAGTTAAAAATATTAGAAAAGCTAAATTGGTATTTTAGTTCAGACTTGATCCTCATTCTTGAATTTCATGGAGTCTAGGATTCACTTTGGAGTGGGAGTCTATAAGTTCTAGCAGGGGAAAGTAGTCAACCTGAACTCCTGAGCATGGGCCAAATTAGATGATTCTGGTTTAGTTGCACTGAGCTTACACATCCATCCCTTATATTGGGGCTATTCAGGACAATCTGATACTCTGATAGCTATTGATACTTAGTATTTTGTAGCATTTCTATGATTTCTTCTACTTTCTCTTTACATTTTATGAATAACCAAGAGTTTCCTGTATCTGACTTTATTTGAAGACAACTCTGCTATGTACTGTACTTACCATGCTTACAAAATAATGGGAGAAAAGAAATGTATTATATTGAGGTGTTTTGTGTCTTGAAGCTGTCTTCCGTGCTATTTTTTTAAGAAAGCCTTTCAACAAAAACCACAGTTACATTCTGGTACCTTAGCATATGTATTGAGTTTTTTTTCAAACTGTGTCTTTCCTTCTTTTACCAGTTGTGGACATCGGATACCCAAGGAGACGAAGCTGAAGCAGGAGAAGGAGGGGAAAATTAACCGGCCTTCCAACTTTTGTCTGCCTCATTCTAAAATTTACACAGTAGACCATTTGTCATCCATGCTGTCCCACAAATAGTTTTTTGTTTACGATTTATGACAGGTTTATGTTACTTCTATTTGAATTTCTATATTTCCCATGTGGTTTTTATGTTTAATATTAGGGGAGTAGAGCCAGTTAACATTTAGGGAGTTATCTTGAGGTGGCCAATATGGGGATGTGGAATTTTTATACAAGTTATAAATGTTTGGCATAGTACTTTTGGTACATTGTGGCTTCACAAGGGCCAGTGTTAAAACTGCTTCCATGTCTAAGCAAAGAAAACTGCCTACATATTGGTTTGTTGTGGTGGGGAATAAAAGGGATAATTGGTTCCAGTCATAGGTGTAGTTATTGTGGGTACTTTAAGGTTTGGAGCACTTACAAGGCTGTAGTAGAAATGGTTATCCCACAGATGTTACGTGCTGAACCACATGTATCTGTGGAATACTCACTCTCAGTGTGCACACCTTTGACTACAGCTGCAGAGGTGTTCCTGTAGTTGTGACCCAATTTACTCTGGATAAGGGCAGAAACGGTTCACATTCCATTATTTGTAAAGTTACCTGCTGTTTGCTTTCATTATTTTTGCTACACTCATTTTATTTGTATTTAAATGTTTTAGGCAACCTAAGAACAAATGTACAAGTAAAGATGCAGTAAAAATGAATTGCTTGATATCGATTACTTCATGTATATCGAGCTCAACAGTAAAACAAAAAAACCCATGTATTTAACTTTTTTTAGTTTTTTTTGCTTTTGTGATTTTTTTTTTTTTTTGATACTTGCCTAACATGCATGTGCTGTAAAAATAGTTAACAGGGAAATAACTTGAGATGATGGCTAGCTTTGTTTAATGTCTTATGAAATTTTCATGAACAATCCAAGCATAATTGTTAAGAACACGTGTATTAAGTTCATGTAAGTGGAATAAAAGTTTTATGAATGGACTTTTCAACTACTTTCTCTACAGCTTTTCATGTAAATTAGTCTTTTGGTTCTGAAGCTTCTCTAAAGGAAATTGTACATTTTGGGAAATTTATTCCTGTTCCCTCTTGGCAGCTAATGGGCTTTTACCAAGTATAAATACAAAGTTTATCATAACAACAAAATACTACTAATGTAACTACTGTTCCCAACCATGTCCCATACTCCCCCTGAAAAAAAAAGTTTTAGTTTTTTTTTCAGAGGCAGGGGGGATTGATTGGAAAAAAGTAATGTGTTCCATTTAAAATTTTGGTATATGGCATTTTCTAACTTAGGCAGCCACAATGTTCTTGGCCCATCATGACATGGGGTAGCATTAACTATAAGTTTTGTGCTTCCAAATCACTTTTGTTTTTAAGAACTTGTTGATACTCTTATAGCCTGTCTTCAGTTTTGATCCTTTATTCTTTCTATTTGTCAGGTGCACAGGATTACCTTTTTTAGCCTTCTGTCTTGTCACCAACCATTCCTACTTGGTGGCCATGTACTTGGAAAAAGGGCCGCATGATCTTTCTGGCTCCACTCAATGTCTAAGGATATCCTGCTTCCTTTGCTTGCATCCCACAAACAATTCCCCTCATTCTATTTACTGCAGCAAATCTCTCCTTAGTTGGTGAGATTGTGTTTATCTCCCTGTAAACTCTTACCTATCCTGAGTGGTCTGTCATTGTCTGCCTTTAAAATCCTTCCCTTTCCTCTCTTCTTTTAAATAATGATGGGGCTAAGTTATACCCAAAGCTCACCCTACAGACTATTTCCTCAGTACCTTCCAGAAAACACCAAACAAAAATACCATTTTAAAAGAGGTGTATTTTTTTTTCTTTTAGAATGTAAGCTCCTCAAGAGCAGGGACAATGTTTTCTGTGTGTTCTATTGTGCCTAGTACACTGTAAATGCTCAATAAATATTGATGATGGGAGGCAGTGAGTCTTGATGGTGAGGGTGAGAAACTGAAATCCCAAATACTGTTTTGTTGCTTGTTTTATTATGACCTCAGATTGAACTGGGAAATATTAGCCCTTTGGGACAGTTGTCCCAAATATTACATTCAAATAAAAGTGCAATGGAGGCCTTGGGGTCTTTCTTTCAAGGAGAAACGATCTCTTATACATTTGGGACAACATAATACATCTTCACTCATAGCTCTTTCTTTTCTCTTGGTTTCTTGTGACCCCTAGGCCAAGGACATGAAATAAGCTTAAGGAAAATTAGACTGAGGAGATGGATCTCATTCAAGTAAATTACAAATAAAATCTGAAGCCTGTCACATTTGCCTATTTTATGTGCATTTGGTCATCTTCTAAACTAGTTTGATTCTGAAATAAATTGTGATAATACTTCATTAATATTAGCTGTTAATATGTTTCTGTGTAGTAGTGCCCAATAGATGGAGGAAGATTCCAACCTGAGATTTTTTGCTTCAAGATTTGAGTAATAAATCTTTTATAACTTATTTAATTGTCCCAAATCCAGGCTTCATGTCTGTTTTTGTCGATATACCATGATAGTTCCAGGTGTTTGGAGAACCCAACAGAGTATTTTGTGCGTGTGTGGTACTGGAATTGTTAAAAAATGCATAGATACAGTCATGCTCTGCGTAATGTTTTGGGCAACGGCAGACCACGTAGATGATGGTGGTCCATAAGATTAGTACCATATAGTCTAGATGTGTCGTAGGCTATACCATTTAGGTTTGTTTAAGTAGTTGTGGGAGAGAGAAACTTTTTTTCTACACTTCTAGGTTCTTTTGGCTGGTCTAAGAATTAAATTGACAGATTAATAAGAAAAGTTTAATAATATGTATACATGAGAAAAACCCAGGAAAACCAAGTAATTCACCAAAAGGGCTGAAGCCCTCACCCTAAATACCATCCTCAGCTAAAGACAGGATGTTGTGGGTGGGGAGAGTCAGGGACTTCAGAGGGAAGGAGGGCAATTCACAGGTAAGTTCCTCCCTTTCTACCACCAAGTTCATGTTATGCTAAGGTAATAGCTCACTTCTGGAAACAGGTTTTTTAGTGTATATTTTAGGCAGTTAAGGGGAAGGTAACAAAAACTTTTGAGTCTTTTTGTTTCTTAAAAATCAGCCTAAAATAATCTTCATGTTAGACAAATTTTGGAGTGGCAAGTTTTGATCCCCTTCAATGCACAACTCTGATGTTCACACGACACACCAGAATATGTTCCCGTCGTTAAGCGACACGTGCCTTATTTGAGAGTGGAGCAGCAGTATGATCAGTTACAAAAGG
Source organism: Tapirus indicus (assembly GCA_031878705.1). NCBI lineage: Eukaryota > Metazoa > Chordata > Mammalia > Perissodactyla > Tapiridae > Tapirus > Tapirus indicus. The sequence continues at coordinate 36,890,807 of CM062935.1, forward strand.
ATGGATTTTGCCGCAGCTCTGGCTATGGTCCTGGCTTTTCCACTTAATAACTCTTACTTCATGCTATAAAGATCATAGGAATGGGGTGTGTATAAGAAGATAAAAATACATGAAGTGGCTTAACTACAGAGGCTCAACTTTTTCTTTTCTGTCTTACCTACAAATACCAACCCTGCCAGGGTCAAAGCGTATTTTAAAACTAGTCAAAGGCCAGTTTGGAATCTGCAATCTTAGATTTTTGTGATCAGACCTCAATTTAGGAGTGAAAGCCTGATTGAATATTGTGGGAACTCTCAATCTTCCATAGACTGGATGCAGATCTAAGGACTTTGGAGGCTTTCCAGCAGTGGCGGCAGCATTTAAATGGTTTGTATCATCTCCATTAGGGGAAGGGGCACTTTATCTGGAGGCAATTACATAGTCACTGGATGAGAGCCTGCAATGGGTTAGGAACTTTCTAACCGGTGCTATGTGCGCAAATAGTCGTACACGTTTCTGTAGGGAAAGGTCAAGAAGTCTCAAATCGCTTAATTATATTTTGTCGTGTACCATATAAGAATCTACAGTGGTGGAATTGAAATATCTCCAGTCTTGTGGTGGCTGAGACAGCACTTGGAAAAGGGCTAAACTTGGATCCTTTTCTAAATTTAGAATTACATCAATAAAATACTTTTATCTTTTGTGTGACTTATAGCAGTCACAGTCTCATTGGTTAGCTCTCCTTTTAAAAGACTAGAGACCTAAAAATAAGATACTGCTGGGTCTATGTAGGTATTTTTTTAGAAACTTCACTATAGGCCTCTAAGGAAAGTTACTCTTGGATGATAAAATGGTGTTGGAAGAATCCATCACTAGTAGATCTGCTTTAAAAGCTTGAAAACTAACCTTAAAAATGTTGCTTGCATGTACAGTAGCAAAACTCTTGATGATAGGCTGTTTGGAAGACATCTGCACTTGTCCTGGATTACTATTACCATAATTACTCAATTTATAAAAATGTCTATCATGCTGGACAAGCAAGCATATGTCTTTTGGATGCAGAAACTGAGTTAAGGAAAAGGACGTATTGGGTAGCTATATTGATCCTAGGTGATTCCAGAGCCTCGGATGGTTGATGATGAGTACTTTTTTTCATATTTGAGTCCATTCCATGAAATTTCTGAAAACTAGTCCAATGTTAATCAGATATGTTAATCTATTAATTTCCAATTAATGGTTGTTAATTGGTAATTAATATTAATCAGTACTGTTAATCAGTATTAATTTCCATTTCCAGAACTTGAAAACCTAATATTATTAGGTGCTTACGTTTTTCTGATGTTATTGGATGTTGGTTTGGGCCAGCCACTGTTCTGAGTGTTTAAGGGCTACTCAGAAGATTTATGTTTGAGTCAAGACTTGCAGAATGAATGGGATCCAGATGGAGGTTACAGCATATACAAAGGCATCAAGACGTGCGAGGAACTTGAGAGACAACGTCCATGCACTTGCAAGTGAGGGGCTCTGTGAGGGTGTAGAAAGAAAAAATAGGTTATGTTCTGCTTTCTAAATAACAAGCCTGTGATTTTCACTTTTAATACTTTTGATCACCTGGGGGGAACTTGTTTAAAATGCCTGTTCCCAGTACCCAGTCTCAACGATTCTAATTTCTTAGGTTGGAGCCCAGGAATATGCATTTTTAGTAAGACTACCATGGGCTGTAATGATTCAGTGTCCACACAGCTGAAGTCCATAGGGGGCGGGGGGAACATACTAGTGGGGAAAACAAGGGTGTACTAGACTACGTTTTCAGCCAAAAAGCCTATTTCTAAAACAGAACTACAGTTTGCAAAAGTTTATAGAGCTGCTCAGCAGATCATGTTTAAGGATAAAAGTTATCTGTCACAACAGGTTTTTCACATTAATGACCCTGGTTTAGTTTGGGAGCAGTACCACTTAGAACTTGCACTCTGTCAAGAGGAGAAAAGTTACACAGATTTAGGATTTTGTGGATTAAAAAAAAAAAAATGCCATTTGTATTCTTCTTAGCTCATGCCATGCACAAAAATCAATCCAGAATGAAGAACTTAAAAGCAAACTTTATATTGTTCGTAAGATGCAGGTGAATAACTTGCTGAGTTTGTAAGGAAAGATCTCTTAAAATGGACATAACATAACTAGAAAAGATATGTATAAATTCAGAATCTTAACATATGAGCCTTAATATAAATTCAACTACATAAAAATTTAGATGTCTGGAAGTGAAAAGACAAGCAACTAAGACAAGACAATGTATATAACTGAAGAGAAAAGTATAAAAGAACAAGGAAAGGGAAAACAGAAAAATGGGCAAAGATTTTGAATAGGCATTTTCTTAGAAGAGGAAATATATGACCAATAAATATATGGAGAGGCTTAACCAGGGAAATGGAAAGCAAGGCCACGATGAGATACCACCATTTTACCCCCATTTGATTAGGTAATTGAAAGTCTTGGCCATACCAAATGTTGGAGATGATGTGGATTGATATCTCTTACACATAGCTGATGAGAGTTTAAATTAGTACATCTGTTTGGAAAACAATTTGGCATTATCTTGTAAAGTTGAACATCCATGTCCCTACAATTGAGCTATTCCCTCCCGGGTATGTCTCGTAGACTACTTGAATGTGTGCACCAGAAAATCATAGAAGAGTATTCACAGCTGCACTGTTTGAATTAGCAAAAAACGAGAGACAATCCAAATATCTACTGAAAGGAGAAAGGATACATAGAGTTATTTACCCAGTGACATAGTCTTCATTCATGAAAATGAATCAACTACAGCCTCGTAGATAACAAGGTTGCATGTTAACAATATTGAGTGAAAAAAACAGCCCCAGTAGACTACATAATACAGTATGATATCCTTATAAAGTTCAAACATGAACAAATCTTTTGCTTAGGTATACATATATGTGATAAAACTTTACTGAGGATTTGAATAAGTACAAAATTTAGAATAGAGGTTATCTATGGAGAAGAAGCAGGGGGACACGGGTAAATGTAAGTTTTTGGTAATGTTATCAGCTTGGGGGGGGGGTGTGGGTTCACAGCTACGCATTAGAAAGAGATCCATTCAAGAACAGGGATGATTACTCCAATTCTGGTCATTAGAGATCACAGAAAGGAAAGAAAAGCGCTAAATGGAAACAAAGTACAGTAGGCCAATAAATTTATCAAAGTCTTGCTTGAATGGCAAAAATAAGGTTGGCAGAGAAAATGTGACAGTCACAAAGTTTATTAATTGATGAAACTGAGTATGTAAAACTCTGTCAATGGAAACTTGAAAATTGCTACCCTATTTGTTACACTCTAAAGTTGTCCTACTGTCCTTTTCATTTAACTCTGGAGGAGCAGGGAGCAAGAACTGGAGATTTGGTCAGAGGAAGGACTGAGCTGGGAAGGCTGTATTATGGAAACTGAAACTAGTGAAAAGTACAGGTCTCTAAAATGAAGGAGCAGGAAAGTCTTCAAGAACTTTTGGTAGCACATAGTGAGTCTATCTTGTAGGGCCTGAAGAATTTTTTTGTCATACCAGCCAAACCACTTTAGCAAATTCAGCCTGTCTTAAGGTTCCTCATTTCTTTTTTTTTTCTTTTTTTTTGTGGGGAAGACCAGCCCTGACTAACATCTGTTGCCAATCCTCCCCTTTTTGCTGAGGAAGACTGGCCCTGGGCTAACATCCATGCCCATCTTCCTCCACTTTATATGGGACGCCACCACGGCATGGCTGACAAGCAGTGTGTCATGTCCGCGCCCAGGATCCGAACCCGTGAACCCTGGGCTGCCAAGCGCGGACTAAACCGCTGCGCCACCGGGCGGCCCCCCAGGGTTCCTCATTTCTTAACCTGTAGAGAAAACGCACTGCCTTCATTCCTAAATCACTGAGACATCTCCTATTAAGCCCCATGTATAGCCAAGTCTTAAGATTTTCAATATTTTTTCTCACGTTCCTCTGGGATTCTTTAAGAGGTCTGTATTTAATGTAACTGCTTTCTGTAGGAAAAGTCTACTGACTTGGTGAGTTGAAAGTAGAGAATATTTATTTATGATCTTTTTTTTTTTTTTGGTGAAGAAGATTCACTCTGAGCCAATATCTGTGCCAATCTTCCTCTATTTTGTATGTGGGTCTCCACCAAAACATGGCTTGATGAGTCGTGTAGGTCTGCCCCCAGGATCTGAACCCACGAACCTGAGCTGCTGAAGCGGAGTGCGCCAGACCTAAATACGACACCACAGGGCTGGCCCCTGTGATCTTTAAATAGTACTAGACCAAATATAAATACGGTTGTTAGTCCTTTGTTTTTTTCTTTCCCAGCATTTTCAAGAGCGATGGTCAGAAAGTCATTTTTGGAGACCTTAGTCCATCCTTGGAGGACCTTATAAAGGGTCAAAGTTGAAGAACCAAAAAAATTGGAAATGAGAGAATTTCTTTGGAGAAAGCTTTAGAACGCTGGGCATTTCTTCCCACCGTCACCTGCCTGCTCAATGGAGGAGAGGAGGGGTGCTCCAGTGGGACCACTTCACAAACTATTCTGGAATCTAATCTGTGTGGCACAGAGTGACCCTAGGCTTATAGGAAATTCTCAGATCAAGAGAGGGTGTCTAGCTGGCTATGCTGATGGCAGAGTGGGTAAAGTAACTGCATTAGAAATGGCCTGCTCTCTCAAGGTTTGTGGAGGCAAAGAATGTGGACATATTTCCCGTAAGCCAGGATCAGGACCAGGAACTTGGCTTAAAAGTGTTGCCTGGATGGGATCCCCACAGCAGAGTCTGAGTCAAGTAGCAGCTGAAGGAGAGAGTGCTCAAGAGATAATCAGTGACTGGTTTCCAAAGAACTGGTGAGCGACTGAGAAAGCTGGTCTAAGATCCAATCCGGGATCTTTAGTTGCAGGGAGTCGTTATGTCTCTTTAGTCTCCTTTAATTTGGAACAATTTCCCAGTTTTGTCTTTTATGACAGTTTTGAAGAGTACAGGCCAATTAATTTGTAGAACATCTTCTTCTTTTGTTTGGTTTTTCCCTGATGTTTTCTCGTTAGTACACACTTTTTTCAAGAATCCCGCTGAAGTGATGTTGGGTCCTTAGGGCGTTGTAATAGGAGCACATGATATCTCTTTGTCCCATTACTGATGTTATTAAAGAAAAATAACTTCCCAAATTAGAGGACACATTATTTATTCAACATTTTTATTGATTTACAGTTAGACCAGTAAAACAAACTGCCAAACCACCAGACTCTGCTTGCTACCCGGGGACCATTTCTACCGGCGGCAATTACCCTGACCTCCAGCAAGAACTCTTGATGACAAAAAACTGTCCTCAGCTAGAGCCTGCATGGACAGGAAGATGGCAGGATGGAGTGTTCCCTCCCTACTCAGGGCAGGCGTTCTGGAGTCGCTCCAGCCGAGTGCTAAAGCCAGTAGAGACTGCAGTTTGAGCTCCTAGAGGGCAGCAACCGTGTCCTGTTGATCATTCTGTTCTCAGCACTCAGCATAGAACCTGGCACAGAACAGATGCTTAGCAAACATTTGTGAGTAAACCTTAAACCCCCTTCTGGCATCTGTACTAACAAAAAGATTTTCCTTTTTTACTTTGCAAACACCTAACATAGTGACTTATTCAGAATAGGCACACAAAAAATGTTGGGTTGGATAGAATGAATCTCACTTGTGGTAGTTTGCTCCCAAGACGTTGTTTCCAGAATCAAGTTTGTTTTGTATTTAACAGCTGCCTGTTTTTCAATATAGAAAAATAGACTCAAGGGATATTGCTAACAGTAGTATCACTTTGAGTTATTGGTTAATTTGGAAGGGACTTTGAAGATGAATGTAACTGGCTTCTAGGGTTCTAGCCCAAGTTCAGCTTTATTATAGATGTCTGTCCTGAGGATTGGTGGGGCTGGCTCTTGTTCACGCACATCGGCACTAGATCATGGCCTTTTCTGCTCCCTGACCTCCAAGAGGACCTGTTTTGCTCTTTTCAACCTATAATCAGAGTGTTATATCTGCCTTCACTTACCAGAAATAGGCCTGATGCTTGTTCATGGTCCCATGGTCTTGTCTTCCTTGAAAAGATAGAGCTCATCTTTTTGATGTTTAGGTATGATCTGCTCAGGCTGGGACTAGAGCCACATTTGCCTGATAACATGCAACAATACAACAAAACTTCTAGGGCCCAGGTGGTTGTGTGCACACGCGTGCATGTGTGTGTGCGTGTGTGTGTCAGAGAAAGAAAGAGAGATTAGACCCAGTGCAAGTCTGCCAGCTCTGATTTGGAAAGAACAGCTCCCGAAAAAAAAAAACAACATCCAACTGTTCCCACACTGATAATGAGGCTCAAGAAATAAAAACTCCAGAGCAGTGGTTCGTAAACTCTGCTGCCCATTGGAATCACCTGGGGAACATTTAGAACTCCTGTTCCCCTGGCAGCACTCACACCCACTACATATCAGCATCTGGGGTGGGACCCAGGCGTCACTCTTTAGGCTCCCCTGATAATTCCAGGTGCAGTCAAGTTTGAGAACCAGAGGCTAAAACAGGTCAGAGATTAGGAACTGTAGGACTGCACTGTCCAACACAGTAGCATCCTGCCACAAGTGGCTATTGAGCTCTTGAAATGTGGCTAGTCTGAGGTGAGATGTGCGTCAATAAAATGCACACTGAGTTATGAAGACCTAGTTAAAAAAAATGAGTGTAAAATATCTCATTAACAATTTTTATATTGATTGCATGTTGAAATTATAGTGTTTGGGGTATATTGGGTTAAATAAAATATATTATTAAAATTAATTTTGCCTGTTTATTTTTGCCTTTTTTAATGTTGCTACTAGAAAATTTTAAATTACATATGTGGTGTTTGTTGTATTTCTATTCAACAGTGCTGCTCCAGAAAATAAAATTATCCATAAATATATCCCACCTGCTTAAAGAGGCCCTCCGCCTTCATTAGGTTTATAGTCAGTTGCATGTAACAAAAACCCAACTGCACTGGTTTAACCAAATAGGAGTTAATTTTTCTCCAAATACAAGCCTGGAGATAGGGAGTTTAGGGCTTGAATGGTGGCTCCTTGGGCCTTCAGGGATCCAGTCTTCTCCTGTCTGTCATCCTCCAGGTGCCTCTTTGCTGAAAGGTGGTTGTCAGACCTCTAGGTTCCTGGAAATTCCTGGACCTACCACCAGTGATTCTCATAGCACAGGTTTGGATGGAGCCTAGGAAACTACATTTCAAATGAGTAATACAAGTGATTCTGGTGCAAGTGTTGTGTGAACCACAGTTTGAGAAAAAGTGCCCTAGGTGGTGACTGTAACATAAGGCGGCAAAAGGCAGTGGTTAAGAGCTGACTCGGGAGCAGCCTGTCTGAGATTGAATCCCAGCTCTGCCTCTAACTGTGAAATCTTGGACAAGTTTCTTAATCACTCTGGGCTTTAGTTTCCTCAATTTTAAAACAAGGATAATAATAGCACCTGCTTCCTAGGGTTGTTGCAAGTTTTAAATGAATTTACACCTTGAAAAGTGCTTGGAACAGTGCCTGGCCCATAGGAAGTGTGATATAAATATTTGTTAATAAATGAGAAAATACAACATATAATGACTTCAGAGAATCAAGCTCACACATGAAACACAAGGCAAGTTCTGACTGACTTGACTGGGAAAGACACAGTGAATCACCTTTAGATTCAGACAGTTGATTATTATTTCATAGCACAATGAAGAACAAGCCAAAAGGATCAGCTCCCCAAGATCCTTGTCCCTTACACACAAAAAGTCAACAGCGATAAGCAAAAGGGCTGGATGATGGCAACACAATCCGTGTGGTGGCTGTTGCTGGAGCTACTTCTAGGCAGCAGCGAGGCAGTTTCATATCCTGCAGATCTGCCCTGAGGAGGGCAGGGCTGAAAGCCCCACCTCATCAGGACCTGGGAGGCCATGAGGAGCTGCCTCCTGCCAGCCTCCCAGGGGTGATGGGGAGGCGAGTGGGAGATGGCCTTGGAGCAGCTCCTTAGAGGCCTCCCTTCCTCTTGTGTTCCGGGAGGATCGCGGGGTCTTCCATCAAGACTCAGATAAGCTGTGGGTTAAGCCTTTGCCCATGTGGACATGTGCAAGGGCACCATGGCAGAGCCATGCTCTAACAGAGCTGTGTCGTCTTAGGCAAGAAGGGGTTTGGTTAAATAAGGAATAAATCATATCCTAAAGTTTACTGGCCGTTTGAATAGAATTATAATTTACCTTATAGGAAGGATTTGTTTCTGCTTTTCCTGGAAGTTTATATTTTATTAGTTGCCAGAAGAGTGACATCCGGTTCTAAACTAGTTGGAAAGCCATAGTAGATACAAAATGGGAGATGAGTCTAGTCAGGCCTAAAGATCAGGTCCAAGAGTAGTGAGACACTGGTGAATATCAAAAAGTTTGAAGACGCACTGTGCTGGTGAGGAGAAGGTGCTCTTGGGCATTGCTGGTGGGAGTGTCCCTTGGTAAAACCACCTTGAAGGACAATTTGGCAACATCTGTTCAACTTCAAAAGCAGACTCCTGCAACCCAGAAATCCTACTTCTAGGAAGGCTTCCTACATATATACTTATATATGCAAGGTTATTCAGTGTAGCTTTGTAAATAGCACACGACTGGAAATCACCTACACCTCCATTGTTACATTGAATTCTACACAGCCATAAAAAGAGAGAGGAAGCTCTTTATATCTCATATGAAAAAACCTACAAAATATATTAAGTAAAAGAAGCCAAGCGAGGAACGGTGAGTATACCAACTGTGGAAAAAACAAAAGATGTGAGAAATATATTTGCTTATACACAAATGAGATCTCTCTGAAAGAATGTACAAGAAACTGATACATTTGGAAGAACTGGGTGGTTGGAGGATAGAGGTGGGAGGGATATCCTTTTGAAAATTTTGAATTTTGATCTGTGTTTATAAATTATAAACACAAGAGGATAAAACAGTCTTTGAAAAGAATCTATTATCTGGGGTTGAGCATTAGTCATGGGCCACTGGATAGAGGCCTCAGTCTCCTCGTCCACTGATTGCTTGTGAGTTTCCACAAGCGACAGATTTCTTGCCTCTGGGCTCAGTTTCCTCATCTGTTAAAAGGATCCTAAGAATGGGCTTTGGAGCCAGACATCGTCCTACAGGAGGAAGGGGATTGGTAAAGAGCCGGGATTCCAAAGGTGGAGCGGAGGCAAGCAGCGGCTTTTGTTACTGCTTTTTTGAGCCTCTGTTGTTCATCAGGTGTGCAAGTCGAAGATATGAATAAAAAGAGAGAAAGAAAAAAGTCATGACTTATTTATGTCATCTCTCTAGAATCTCAGAATCCAATGCCTTGGATTGGAAGAAAGAAAAAAAATCCGCTGTGGATTTATCCACTAAAGTCCAGAGGGACTATTATTGGATTTTCATGATAAAAATGGAACAGGGGAAAAGTACCAAAGACTATGCTCTCTCTTCTCACATTTAACACACCCGCCTCACGATAAAGGGATGTAACACCTGCAGGCCACGCTTTTACGCAGAGTAGGCAATCCCACGAATCAAATTCCTTTTAAAACATCATGATGACTGACTGAAAATCCCAGTTTACCCTGTGTGCCTGTGTTTGCTGCTCCTTTAGGATCAGTATTATGATAATCTCTTACATGTGGGCAGCACTTTGAAATTTTAAACCATTTTCGCCATCAGGATCTTCTCTCAACCACGCCGTGAGGTTAATGGGGCCAATATTAGTCTCCCCATTTGGACATTGAAGAAACTATTTAGCCAAGTTAACTGGCTTGCCCCACATCAAACACCCAGGCTGGCTAAGCAGAGCTGGACCCTGGATTTGAAGGGAGAGAGCAGGCCAGGTGAAGGGAAGAGCATGAAAAGAAGCCAGTGGTGGAATTTGGAAGGCATGTCTGGAGAAACCCAAGGTGTGCATGGAAGCAGAAAGCAATGGGCCTGGAGAGGCAGGCTGGGAACCGATCTGGAAGATGTGTGGGGCACTAGGTGTTCCAACAAGGGAGTGACAAATATCCTCAAGGAAGGGAGGGAGGGAGGGGGGAAGGGCCCAATGTCCTGCAGTGTTAGGGGAGGAAGACAGGCATCTCTTGCTGTGATTCCTTCCTACAGGGCCCTAAGGCATGAGCCGATAAACACTAAGACAGAGGATGCTTGTTCTCCAGATTTGTGTGTACTGTAATAGAGAACTCCTAAAATTAGATTATCTTTCAAGACACAAAGGAAGTATTAACGCATCCCACGTGATGGGATTTCAGGCAGCAGTGGAGGAGATATTTTGTGCCCGTAGCAGGTCACAAATCATGCCACTGAGTGGTTCTCTACTCCCCTCGTATATAAGCCACCATGGTGTGGCTTGATGAGACAAATGAAACCAGCCTGAATGGAAAAGGTCCAATGTGACAGAAAATATCTCTGCCCCTGCTTCTCCCCCACTCCTCTTTCTGTCAGGAGAAGGCTCCAGTAAGTCGCCCACCAGGAGGAGAGGGAGCCCTGCTTCATGAGCTCCTGGCCGTTCTGCTCTGAAGAAATGTCAGGAGAAAGGATTGTCACCTACCAGACTTCAGCATCAGAGAAGGGGGTGATTCTCCCATCCATGACTAGTTCCTTGATGTAAGAATCACATATTTATTTATTCATTGATTTATCCATTGATTAACTGTTTGATTGATTGATTCACTCATTCAACATCTAATGAGTAGTTACTCTGGGCCAGATAATATGCTGGTCACCAAAGAAGCTGAAATAAAAGGCACAGGACCTCGTAGTCTGATCAATATTCAAGCACAACTATTATTAAACAATATAGTAAGGTGATTTAAACAGAGGAGCACAGAGGGTTCCTAAGCCTCTACATGTAACATTTCTTCCAGGTGATCATTTGGCCTTTGCCTGGACCTTCAAGGACCTGTATCTCCCTGCCTTTGGAGGCTGTCCATTGATTTGCAGGAAGTGCCCATCCTCAAATGGTCCCTACACTTCCAGACAGAAATTGACCTCCCTTCTGTCCCACAGGTCTGGGGCACCAGCAGGTCAGGTGTCTCCTTGTTATTTAGTTGTTGGTTCCCATAGGACATACATCTTGGGTTGGCAGAAGGCATATCCAGTTGGTTTTCCCTCATTGATTTATTTAAAAGGAACATCCACAGATGAATCCCTTCTCTTGATCTAAGGCTCCAGTGACTTTCACCTACAGAAATCAAGACTTAGTTACAGCCTTTTAAGTGAACAATCACCGTGTAGTTTCTCTTTCTTTTTTGTTACACTCTGGCTCCTAATTTCCTTCACAATCTCTTGGGAATCCTCGGGAGGCAATTAACTTCTTCTATCTTCTATTGCTTAAGATTAGCTATAGAACTCCAGGAAGCAAGAGATCCTCCCCAAGATATACTTTTAGGCCAAAGAAGAAGACAATTGACCGCTTAGGCAGGCCTTGAATCCTACATGTCTTAACCCTTGTCTCCCCACCTGCCCAAAGGGAGCAGCCACTTCTAGGTTGGGCAGGCAGCTCATAGCCATTTCCCAGCCTTTCAACACCACCTACCGTAGAGATGAGAAGAACAGGAAGAAGACTCTCAGAGTGGGTGGCTGACTTCCCCAGAGGATGCTGCTCAAGGGTAGTTCAGAGAATGATGGCACATCAATGACAGAAGGAACCTCAGAGATCTTCAAGTTCAACCCCTTCATTTTACAGATGAGGAAACTGCGAACCTGAGAATGGAGAGGATTCACTCCAAGTCATGCAGCTGGTGGATGGAGAGGAAGGAAGTGTCCAAAGGTGAGATAAGGATTTCCTTGCACTTGAGCTGCCTTTATTTGTTGGTCATATTCCTTTGCTTCTAAGGATAGAGTCAAAACTTTCACTGTCCCATATGGTAGCCACTCACCGTATGTGACTATTAAGAACTTGAAATGTGGCTGGTCCAAACTGAGATGTGCTGGATTTCCAAGGCTTCGTACGAAAAAAGAATATAAAATATCTCATTGATAATGTTTTTTAAAATCTTGATTACATGTAAACATGATAATACTTGAGGCATATAGAGTTAAATAACATACATCTTAAAAATTAATTTTACTTTTTAATGTGACTACTAGAAAATTTAAAACTACACGTGTGGTTATACACTTCCAGTTATAAAATAAATAAGTCATGGGGATGTAGTGTAGAGCATGGTGACTATAGTTAATAATACTGTATTGCATTTTTGAAAGTTTCTAGGAGAGTATATCTTAAAAGTTCTCATCATAAGAAAAAACAATTTGTAACTATGTGTGGTGATGGATGTTAACTAAACTTATTGTGGTGACCATTTTGCAATGTACACAAATATCGAATCATTATGTTGCACACCTGAAACTAACATAATAGGTCAATTATATCTCAATTTAAAAGAAAGTAAAAAAACCCCCCACTACACACGTGGCTTGCATTCTATTTCTATTAGGCAGTGCTGGTCTAAAAGGTAAAGATCATGGCTGTCAGACAAATACAAAATGAACAAGTGTCAAGGAGTTTTAAAAACTCATTAATTAATGAGGGAACCAATAAGATATTATGACCAGGACAAAGAACATGTGAGAAGCCAAGACATTTGTAGGAGATTTAACAATGAAATGTTAAGATACAATTGCTGGGTTAGATACAAAACTGGCAAAAGTCCAACAGGCCACAAATCTTAGCAGTTATCTGTACCACTGAAAAGAAATTATCTGCATCTCTACTGGACAAAAATCTACAAATTAACAAGTAACTTCACTGAGTCTGGGACTTTTAATCAATAGGAAACAATGAGACAACTAAGCATATTCCACTGGACCAGCGCTATCCAATAGGAATATAGTGTAAACCACACACGTAATTTTAAATTTTCTAGTAGCCACACTTAAAAAAGAAATAAAAAGAAACAGATGAAAATAATTTTAATAATATATTTAATTTAACCCAATATATTCAAAATATTATCACTTCAACATGTAATCAACATAAAAAATTATTAGTAAGATATGTTACAATTTTTTTTCCATACTAAGTCTTTGAAATCCGGTGTAGATTTTCCACTTACAGCACATCTCAGCTCAGACTGGCCACAGTTCAGGAACTCAATAGCCACCCGTGGCTATTGGTGGCAGTGGACAGGACAATTCTAGACAATCCCTGGGTGGCCTTTTACCTGCCATGATATTCAAAGGATGTGCTGTCCACACACATCCTGTTACCTGCCTTATTTCCAAGTGTTGGATGCTTTTGCTGGCAGTAGCCAGAGCTTCACATGAAATAGGTGGGTTCTGGGGATGTTAGGAATGGAAGTTCATGTAGTGGATCTGAATGTGGGCTGTGGAGCCAGAGTGTCTGGATCGAATCCTCACAAGGCATTGATTGGGATGATTAAATAAGATGAGATACATTGCATCTAGCACAGTATCCGGCACACAGGAAATGCTCAGTAAGTATCAATTCCTCTCCGCAGTCCACCAGTTCACACTGCTGCAAATAGGCCTGCTCCCCCTGACAAGAGAGAGTCCCTCAGATGAGCCATCTGGACACAGGGAATGGCAGTGACCTGCCCCAGCCAAGGCTAAAGGATTGCTGGCTGAGAAAGCCTTTTCAGAAACTTCCCAGGTTTTTAGTGCTTACTCATCCAGAACTCTCCACAACCTCCAACCAGGCTCAAACACTCAGCTTTCTCCTTCTCCTTATTCCCAGAGAGGCTGAGAAAGGGGAAAACAGCTTCTAAACTCCCTCAGGCAGATCAAGTCCCCTAAGATCCAACAGCAGCCACAGGGACATGTGTGCTGTCCACTCCACAAGTGGCCTGGAGGTGAAACCCAGCCCTGGCCAAGACCCACAGTGCTAGCACTTCTCCCCAGTCTTCGAACTGTTCCTCCGGTAAAGGAGAAAGTGAGGTCAAGGAAGGCTGATAAGAGAGGGCCACACCCTTCAGTAAAAATGCACACTCAAGGAGATTTTATAATAGATAAAGGCAGACCTGACATTCAGGCATTTCTGCCATTCCAGCTGTCCATCCCTGTCACCTGTTCTGATTGGCTGCTGCCCATGCCCTACCAGTTGTGAAATATGTTGTTACTCAAATAGTGCCTCTGGATGAAGGCGCCCTGTACCGAACATCTCAAGGGGCCTCCATTAGGCCATGATCTTTCACACCTCCGGGCCTTCATACATGCCACTGTCTTGCCAGGTATGCCCTCCTCCCCTTCCCATTTCTCTTCCTAACTCTTCTCCACCAGATTAAACAACAATAACAACAAACCAACCAGCCTCTCCCCCGTGACTTGCCTGGCCCATGGCCCTTAGAAGAGGGAGCCCCAAATACTCTGTCACTCAGCTGATTGGACCAGAGGTGGTCACGTGAGCCCAAAACACCTAACCGTTGGCTGGCTGGTGACTTGGGTGTCCTGGATTGAAGAATCGAGGTGGGTCAATCAGACTGCTGTTTCTTTCTAGTATTTGAACTAATTCTATAAATTGTGGCCAGGCAGTGATCAAACAAACAAACAAACCAAAAATGTACTAGTTTACCTGGATTCTAGGCTTGGGGCCTATGCCAGCCATTTTGGGGTCATTTACAAGCTGATGAGCAAGCAGAAGAAGCTGATCTACAGAGAAAAAGGGAGAGACACAGAGAGGAAATCAGAAATGAGAGAAAGAGAGAGGGAAGGAGGGAGACAGGGAAGGAGAGGGAAGGGACGGAGCAACTATGGGTCCTCTAGTCTTTCCAGGGTCCTGTTGTAGTTTGATGACCCGGGGCTACATGACTCATTTCCTGAGCTTGGGTTCCATGAGATCCCTCAGTCCTTACGGTAAAAGCTTCTTTTTCACTTTAGCTGGTTTGAAGAGATTTCTATTCTTTGAAGCCAAAAGAGCATCGGCTAGAATATTATTCCTTGAGACTCAGATTGAATGCCCCTCATGTGAGGAACACCCCCCACACTTGTACTACCCCCACCGCAGCCCCCCACCGTCGCAACGCTTGGCTCTCTCCCTCTCTCTCTCGGTTCCAGGCTCCTCCAAGGCAGGGGCTTGTCCTAGGTTTCTTTGTGTCCTCAGCACCCAGCACAGAGCTCACTGTATTTGTTGCCCCATGTATGATCGTTGATTGAGAGAATTAAATACACCCAGGGTTTTCCATCTCCAGGAAAAATTCCTTACGTTTGCATGGCTTTTATAGTTTATGAAACATATTTATCCCCAGGCTTCTAGCTTGCAGATGACCCGATCAACCTAAACACATGTTTGTATTCTTGTTAGAATGATACAGATTTAGAACTGGCTGTGGTGAGGGCTTCTGGGGCTGCCTCTCACTTGACAGAAGTGAGCAGTAGGGAAGTTCAGTGACTTGCCTGACATCACACAGTTGGTGACGTAACTGGGACTGTAAGTCAGGTCTCCTGACACTGAATTGGGATGTTTCCTGTCCTCATGATCCGTATCTTTGTATTTACCTCCACCTTAATGAAATGGGTTGTGATGATCCTCCACAACGCTAAGACAATCCTTGAAGAAGGTTTTTTAAGTCCCGCTTCTGAGAGCCCTCACCTCGCTCCAGGGACTGATCAGCGAATGTAGGGCAAGGTTTGAAAGGATGCTGGCTCACTAGGAATTAGGGCAGCACCGCCCTCTCACAGCTTTGCACCAGCGCTTGTCTCCCTGGTTACTTTCCGGGGCCTGTAACCCCTCACAAAACCGTAATAGTCAGGCCTCTGGGCTCCACGGGGTCCCCATTCCCCGGAATTTCTCCTTGCCTCACCCATCTCACTGCCAAAGCATTCCCGAGGAGCCCCACCCAACTCACCATTTCTTAGCACCACCAAGGATGCTGAGTGAAACACACAAGCTCCAGCAGCAGAGCTTCTTCATCACTGCCTGCTCCTATTAGCCGCTTTCCCCCCCAAAGCATCAACATGACAGATGTCCGTTCCTCAAAATGTTACCCTTTAATCAATATGCTCCTAATAAAAGAACAATTCTCTGCGGAATTATAAGTGGAATCCCAAAATTCTAAGTGCTCGTATTGGTGGATTTTTTTCCCTACATATAACATATTTAAACTATTAGGAATATATATGTTAAACCAGTATTCTGGGTACACCCCAATAATTAATATGATGAAAATCATTTTACCGTTTCGGTAAAACCCAGAAAGCTATCAAGTTTGTCAAAGAAAATGGCTTATTCTCTTATTCTGCACTCAGTCCTTTGTGACAGGACAGCATGTGTCATTTTTGACAAATGCAAGATGTTCTTTGAAGCACCATATGAAGAGAAAAAAAAAATCCCCAAATTATGATAAATACTTTTCTATGCTCCACAAAAACAACTGCCTTTGCTTTTTTAAATTGATGTGAAATCCACATAGCATAAAGTTAATCATTTAAGTAGAACAATTCAGGCATTTAGTCCATTGCAATGTTGTGCAACTACCACCTGCATCTAGTTCCAAAACATTTTCATCACCCCAAAAGGAAATCCCAAACCCGTTAAGCAGTTGCTCCCCATTTCCCTCTCCTTCCAGCCCCTGGCAACCAACAGTCTTCTTTCTGTCTCTATAGATTTACCTATTCTGGATATTTCATATCCATGGAATCATAGAATATGTGGCTGGCTTCTTTCACTTAGCATAATGTTTTCAAGATTCATTCATGTTTTGGCATATATCAGTACTTCATTCCTTTTTATCGCTGAATAATATTCTGTAGTACGGCTATACAGACTCTAAACTCAAGGGGAGGGGACACAGACCCCACCTATCTGTGGGAGGAGTGTCAAAGAGTTTGTGGCTATCCTTAAAGTGCCACAATAAGTAAAGCACCACAATAAGGGGGGTGTTGCTGAGCACAGCTGGTTGAATTTGCACAATCTCGGTTTGACTAAGTGGGTCTCCACTGTACAGCTACTCTTGGCTTCTGTGACTTGAGGGCCTCCTGTATGCCAGGCGCCTGCATTATTTCTCATAATCACAACACCTTGAAGTGCAGACTCTGTCATGCCCACTTCCCGGGACAGACTGGAACTTGTCCAATGGCCAAGTTTCATCTACCACCAAGCCCCTGACTCCATCTTGCCGTGCTGCTTCTAGATCTGTATTCTCTTCGTGGCTTCTGTCTTAGTCCATTCGGGCTGCTATAACAAAATACCAGAGACTGGGTGGCTTATAAACAACAGACATTTATTGCTCACAGTTCTGGAGGCTGGACGTCCAAGATCAGGGTGCCAGCCTGGTCGGGTGAGGGCCTCTTCCAGGTCACAGACTTCTCCTTGTGTCTTCATGTGGCAGAAGGGGCTGGGGAGCTCTGTGGGGTCTCTTTTGCGCTAATGCCATTCATAAAGTCTTCACCCTCATGCCCCAAGCACCTCCCAAAGGCTCCACTTCTACGACCATCACATTGGGCATCAGGATTCAACATATGAATCTGGGGGGTGGGAGTGGGGACACAAACATTCAGACCATGGCATCTCCTTTTCCTGGTTGCATAGTCTTAGGTAGCACTCTGCGTAGTTTACAAATCGCCCCATGTCCCTTTCCTGTATACTCCTTCAGAACCTCAAGTAACAGTCCAAACCTCTCAGCCTGACCTCATCTCCTGCTCCTTCCCACCTTGAGCTGTGCAATCCAGCAATACTTAACTGCTTCTGGTTGACAGAATATTCAGAGTCCCATTGCACCCCTGTGCCTTTGTATATGCTGTTCCCTTTGACCGGAATGCTCTTCTTATTTTTCAACTTGGCAAACACCTATTTATTCTTCAAGTCTTAGCTCCCCTGTGAAGACTTCCTGATGCCCCCATATAGACTTCCGAACTCATGCCTGCGGGTCCCATGGTGCCTGTCAGGCCTGTGGGATAGCCTTTCCTTTCCCATCTTTGCATCTCTGGGACATAGCACTGCACCTGGCACTTAGCCTGCAACACCTGTTCCCCAAATGAAACTACCCCGTCTCCCTGCATCCGCCAGGCCAGCCCCTAGACAGTTATCCAGATAAGCAAGGGGGGTCATGGGGCCCAGGGCTAGATGAAGCAATGGTGAAAGGCAAACACAGTGTCTGGGACAGTTGTGCAAGGGCTTAGCGGAGGGGAAGAGGTTAGAGTTTTCCAGTTCTTTTTTGCTGAGATGCCAGCTGTACATAATTTTCTCTTTTTTCTGGGAAGGAAAAAATCTCCCGAACTCTGTTCGTCACTCTTTGGGCCATTCCTTTCTCCTTGCCTCTCTCTCTCCTGTACTTATTTTATCTTCTCATTTTCCACGCCTGGGCGGCAAAGGGGGAACCATGTTGGAAGGTGAGAGGAACAAAATCTTACATTTTTTTTCACCGCTGAAGGAATTTTTGTTCTCTTGGGTTCCCCTCTACAAACAAGCACACTGAAACCATCACCTCAGTTTTACTCAAGGGCTTTCCCCTTTCTGGGGAATTTTTCCTGGGGTGGAGCAACAGTTAAATGCTAGTTTCACTTGGTTTAGCCATCGAGTCAAAGACGGAAAGAGTGGGTGTGTCCATCCAAGAATATGTGAGCAATAGCTGGGAAAAGTGTAGCTGAGACACTTGAAGACAAAATTTGTTACCGAAAAGCGTTTCAGCAGTGGTCTCCTTCCCGGGGTCCCTGCTCTCTGTTGGGAGAATACCCAGGCCCCCCCAGGGCCATAGCGGCTCCAATCTAGTCAAGGGAGTCAATATGACTATAAGAAATCTTATTCCTCGAGCTTGTCTCAGATCAGGTAAAAAGATGAGAACTTATAAAAAATATTGCATTTCTGCAACATTCATTAATTCACTGATCCTTCCATCTCTTTGACAAATATCAGTTGAGCACCTTTCATATCCCAGGAAGTGTGCTGGACCCTAAATTTTCACCAATGAACGACAGAGACTTTATCTGCCCTGTGTAAAAAAGTAAGTGTTACCATACATCACACATACTTCCTGCCTAATTTCTGCATGCCCGTCTTGAATCATAGCGCTGAAGAGCTTAGAAATACCTAGTTCAATGCATGCATTTCATAGGTTAGGGAAGAAAGTTCCAGAGAGGTTAAGTGATTTACTCAATGCCACTCAGATGGTCAGTGGGAGCTGGGACTGGTACACAAGTCCTTTGAGGGCCAGTTCTGTGCTCTGGTGGTGACCTCAGAGACTGAGAAAATCCAGTTTTTTGCTAGCCTTTGAGATAACACAAACATTGTAGCAAATATACTTCCATGGTGTTGATTATCACCCTTACAGATCCTCCATGTGGTTTAGCAGTTTGGCTGGGCTGGTTCCTGCACACACTGGGTGAAGGGAAGTGGTCTGGGCCCTCTAGAAGCTGATGAGACTTGCAACAGTGACCCAGGGCACCATATTGTCCAAAGGTCTTGGGCCTTCAGGGTCAGGGGTGCCGACCTGAGTGGATGCTGTGGAGCCAGAGGTGGGCACAGATGAGGCAAGGAGCTCCAGAAGTGAGCCAGGATGCCCCTGGGGTTGGGCCCAAGAGACGGGCAGAATGCAGAGACTTCTGTATTGACAGGGGCCAGGAGTCAGTGCAGAGAAAAGAAAGCCAGGTCTGGGGTGAAGGGCTCTGTTATAGGTTGAACTGTGTCCCCCACAAAAGATGTTGAAGTCCTAAGCCCCAGCACCTGTGAATGTGACCTTATTTGGTAATAGGATCTTGGTGTTTTTTTTGCTGCTTCTTTTTTATTCCAGATTTATTGAGATATAATTGACATATAACATTGTGTAAGTTTAAGGTGTACAACATGTTGATTCAATACACTTACATATTGCAAAATGAGGTAATAGGATCTTTTGGACCGTCATTTGGACAATTATTTGGAAATAGGATCATCAAATAGGTGATCACATTCAGATGAGGTCATGAGGGTGGACCCTAATACGATATGACTGTGTCATTATAAAAAGGGGAAATCTGGACTTGGAAAAACCAGCACACAGGGAGAACGCCATGTGAAAATGATGGCAAAAATTGGGATGATACATCCACAAGCCAAGGAACACCGAAGGTCGCCAGGAGCCCACTGGCAGCGCGGAGAGAGGCCTGGGACAGAGCCTCTTCCACGACTCTCAGAAGGAAGCAGCCCTGCTGACACCTTTATCTCAGACTTCTAGCCTCCACCTGAGACAATAGTCTCTGTCGTTTAAGCCACCCAGAGTGTGGTTCTCTATTACGGTAGCCCTAGCAAGCTAGTACAGGCTCCAACAGGAAGTCAGCAAGACAGCGGATTCGAGTGGGGAATGGACACTGCTTGAGAAACGCCCAGAGGCCTGGAGGAGCTGTCGGGGCCCTAAGGGGTTCACACATAAATAAAGAGCTTCACTGGGTAAGCCCACAATTCTGGCCAAGGTCTCCTGCTGCTTCCAGACCTGGTCAGGGAGAGTCGGGGACCCTTTGAAAGCATGGACCTCCTCCCCTTCTCTGCCCACAGAGGCCTCGAGCGTCTCTGAAAACCAGAAAGTGGCTCCACTTTATTGGGGCAGGATCAATTTAAATTGTTGTCAGCTCAGACCGGAACATCATATATTTTCCATCAATAATTCACCTATCTCAGGAATAGAGGCTCCAGGGGTTCCCTGGGGAGCGCGCCCCATTCATTATTAAGCG
This sequence comes from Tapirus indicus, assembly GCA_031878705.1. Lineage (NCBI taxonomy): Eukaryota > Metazoa > Chordata > Mammalia > Perissodactyla > Tapiridae > Tapirus > Tapirus indicus. The sequence continues at coordinate 36,911,445 of CM062935.1, forward strand.
GGCACTTACGGCCCTGCTCCTGAGTGCCAGGGCATCCTGCTCCAGGCTGGACGCCTTCCCCATTACTCCTTCCTTCTCCTTTCCTCTCCCTGCCCTGCATTTCCATCTTCTTTTTCTACTCTTTCTCTGAGGCTGCTTTCTGTCATCTGGTGTGGATATCTTCCAGATTTTGCAGTTTCTCACATCTATAGCTTGCTGTCCAACCCGATGCAAAAGTTTAAGAGGAAAGATTTGTTTAAGAATTCCTTCAGTTCTCCACCAGACTTAAAAAGGTTTTGTTTGTGTGCAGGAACATTTATAGGTGTCTGTTCGTTGCTTATTTTTTTCCATGATCTTTGTGAATTGTTCAAACAGGGTGTCTTGGTCAGGCAGCTGGGGAGAAGGACCACACCCTTCCTTCTTGTGGGGGCTCCTTGGCACCCACAAATTACCTGGAAGATACTGGTTTGTGAGTGGTGGAGAGGAGCAGGTGAGGGGGTGGGTGCTGTGTAGCGGTCACTAGAGAGAAGCAGGGCCAGGAGAATGGGGTCAGGGATGACAGGATCCCCCAGGCACTGGCTGTTTCCCACCTGGCTCCTTGAGCTGACAGAAGCCTTTATTGGGGGTGAGGGCCAGAGCTGAAGGAACTGGCTTCACCAGAGACTTTGTGAGACTCTGTGCTCATCTCACACTGCTCTGACAGGCCGGAAATGGGTGACTGAGACAGCACCCAGGGACAGCATCTGTGACAAGGCCAGTTGGCAGTGGCGATGGTGAGACAGCTTTCAGTGTCATCTCGGGCAGTGGACAGGAATGAGTGAGATTAGGAACACAAGAAGAGTAACATGGGACACTCCATGGTGCCTGCCACTGACAGACTGGTTTGAGGGCAAATGTGGGCAAGAAGAAATTACTGAATGAGGATGGTGGCAGGGTCTGTGGGTTTGCAATCAAGTGGCTGGGGGCTCAGAGCCACTGTATTTTGGACATTGATGTTGATCTGATCTCTTTGGAACTCATAGCCTATAGAAGCCTGCAACACATGACTTATGTGCTAAATACAGAGTGATTAAAAAAATAATTGTTGGTCACTTTCAAATATCTATTATTCAGTGTTCTGGTGGTCCAGAGCTAGATCTAGATCACAAAATGCCCCAACACATAATGGCTTATAGCAACCATTTATTTCACTCATGATTTTGTAGGAATTTGGGGAGGGCTCAGCTGAATGGTTTACCTCTGTTCTACACGATGCCATCTGGGACAGCTGGAGGACCCATTTCCAACAGGGCTTTTCATTCACATCTGGCCTGTTCCGGGCTCCATGGTCTCTCTCTCCCCATGTAGTGTCTCATCTTTCAGGGTCTATGCATGCAGCTTGAACTTCTAACAGCCTGGTGGTCTCAGGGTAGCTGCATTTCTTACATGGTGGCTGGCTTCCAAGAATCAGAAAGTAGAAGCCAGGCCAATCAAAGGTTATGCCAAGAACTGGCTCTGGGTCATTTCTACCACAGGATATTGATCAAAGCAGGCATGGAGTCCTTCCAGGCCAAAGGAGTGGAGAAATAGACTCCCCCACTTATTGGGGGAGTGGCAGGTTCACACTGCAGAAGAGCACGTGGAGTGGGCGATACTGATATGATACGGCCATCTTTGAAAAATTGAACCCCGTGTCACATGGCACACGTTAATCTGATACCCAGACTCCTTGGAACACATCACCATCAGTGGTGGAAACAACTGTGATGCGTTCCTTCATTTTCTTAAGGTTATGAGGAACAGTGTCATAAACATGAAGTTCATGACATGTCACCATTAGAAGAGGTCACTAAATAATAACTTGTGGAAAGTTTGAGATTCTTATTGAATCTTCTTGTAAACTAATTGTGTTGAGTCAATGAAAAGGTCAAGTTATACATAATATATTTTAAGTTCTTACACTAATGAATTGACTTTACAGGCAATATAGGGTATGGTTAGGCGTTTGGGCTTTGGTGTCGGATGAAACCGGGTTCTCGTCCGGGCTCCACCACTTATTAACTGTGTGACTTTAGGGGAAGATTCTTAACCTCTCCCAGCCTCAGTCATACTTACATTTTAAGGTTGGTGTCAGGTGTTGCCATTAATCATTGCTCTGCAGCAACTACCCCAAAACAGTGACTTAGAACAGCAGTTTTGTTTCTTTTATTCTGTAGGTCAGGAATTCAGGAAAGATGGTTCTGCTTCACATGGCATCAGCTGGGGCCACTCTCATGGCTGCCTTTAGCTTGCCATTCGGCTCAGCTGGAAGGTACAAGAAGGCATCCCTCACACGTCAGCTGCTCAGTGCTCCTCCCCGCAGCCTCTCTCTCCGCATGGCTCTCATTACTCAGGACTCGAGCCCGAGCTTCTTGACCATATGGTTCCCGGCTTCCTCAGAGTGAAAGTGGGAGCCAGGTCTCTTCAGAGCTAGACCCAGAACTGGCACAGTGTCACTTCCACTTCAGTCTGTTAGTCAAAGCAAGTCACATAGCCAGCCCAGGTTCCAGGGAAGGGGAAATGGACTCCATCTCTTGGTGGCAGGAGTGGCAGGTACACATAGGGAAGAGAGGACTTTGTGGCAGCCATCTTTGGAGACTATCTACCACCAGGGCCAAATGAGATAATTTATGGAAAATGCATAGCACAGTGTCTGGCATTCAATAAATGTTTCCTAATAATAATCATTTTTAAATGTGTAATAAAAATTTCACTTTCTCAAAATGTTTGACTTCCCAAAATCATCACAGAATAGGTTGTTTTGTATCTCAAAAAATAATGCAAACATGACATTATTGAAAGTGATTCAATTAACTAATCTTTATTGAGCATCTGCTGTGTGCATAACTCTGTGAGGCATAATCTCTGCCCTTGAGGATCTTATCCTAGTAAAATGGGGACCAACTGAAGGAGGAGATGGGATTTTTGCAGAAGTTGGGATGCTGAGAAGATTTAAAAGAGATAGAAGAAAAAGAAAAAAGAAATATACAGAAGTCATCATAAGTTAGAGGGAGACTTCAAAGTCCTTGAAGATCTTTGAATTTAAAATTTTTATCACCACATATCAATTCTAGTTTCCTTAGCTACAAATTAGGATAATAATATGTATTTGTATCAGACAGCATAGACCATTTAATGCTGCAGTAACAAAGACCCCAAATCTCAGTGTTGCTTGATACCACGGCAGTCTATTTCTCAGTAATGCAAAAAAGTCTACTGTGGGTCCAGTCATTCTCCAGGGCAGCTATTCTCCATGGGATGGTTCATCTTTCCAGGGACTTTGGTCTTAAGGAAACTGTATCAACATGTGCTTCCAAGATCTTTGTAGCAGGAGAAGACAGAGTTTAAACACTTCCATTCAAAAGTGAAATGTGTCACTTTCACTCACATTTCATTGGCCAAAGCTAGTTAAGTTAGGCCAACCCTAATTTCAGGGGTGCAAGGGAGCATAATCCTCCCTGTCAGAAAGACGGGAGGACCTGGCATATTGATTGGTGAGCAGCAGCAATGTCACTTCACTGCTCCAGAGGGTAGATGTGACGATTGAATGAAATCAAGTCATTGTTGAGAACCACACAGCCACATGGGGAAGGGACTTCTAGGAGGCTGGTTAGCTCCACTCAACACTACGTGACTAACTCCTACCCACTGACCCTAGGAACACAGCTATAACTGATGAGTCATTAGTCACTGCAGGTTTTGGAACTCCCATATTGTCTAAGTCTGTTCGGGCTGCTATAAAAAATACCATAGACTGGGTGGTTTATAAACAACAGAAATTTATTTCTCACTGTTCTGGAGGCTTGGAAGTTCAAGATCAAGTCACCAGCAGATTCGGTGTCTGGTGAAGGCCTGTTTGCTCATAGACGAACATCTTCTCGCTGTGAACTCACATGGTGGAAGGGGCAAGCGAGCTCTCTGGGCCTTCTGTAAGTGCCTTCTATAAGGGCACTAATTCCGTTCATAAGCGTTCTGCCCGGATGAGCTAATCACCTCCCGAAGGCCCCGTCTCCTAATACCATCACTTTGGGGGTTAGGATTTCAACATCTGAATTTGGGGGGGACACAAACATTCAGATCATAGCACATGTCACTCTTTTTGCTTTTTATTTCTTTCCATTTTTTTTTATTGATGTCTTAGTTTATAACACTGTGGGGTTTTAGTTGTACATTTTTGTTTGTCCGTCACCTTGTGGATGTAACCCTTCACCCCTTGTGCCCCCCCCACCCCCCTTCCCCTTGGTACCCACCAATCGGTTCTCTCTGTCCGTGTGTTCACTTATATTCCATATATGAGTGAGTTCATGCAGTGTCTGTCCTTCTCTCTCTGGCTTATTTCACTTAACATAATACCCTCTAGGTCCTTCGATGTTGTTGCAAATGGGACAATTGTGTCTTTTCTTATGGCTGAGTAGTATTCCATTGTATGTATATACCACATCTTCTTTAACCAATCATCAGTTGAGGGACACTTGGGTTGCTTCCACTTCTTGGCTACAGTGAATAATGCTGCAATGAACATAGGAGTGCATACGCCTCTTGTGATGGTTGATTTCACGTCCATTGGGTAGATGCCCAAGAGTGGTATTGCTGGATCATACAGTATTTCTATTTTTAATTTTTTGAGGACTCTCCATACTGTTTTCCATAGAGGCTGCACCAGTTTGCATTCCCACCAGCAGTGAATGAGGGTCCCCGTTTCTCCACAACCTCTCCAGCATTTGTTGTTATTTGTCTTTGTGATTATAGCCATTCTAACCGGTGTAAGGTGATATCTTAGTGTAGTTTTGATTTGCATTTCCCTGATGATTAGTGATGTTGAACATCTTTTCATGTGTCTATTGGCCATCTGTATCTCTTCCTTGGAAAAATGTCTGTTCATATCCTCTGCCCATTTTTTGATCGGGTTGTTTGTTTTTTTGTTGCTCAGTTGTATGAGATCTTTATATATTACTGAGATTAATCCCTTGTCAGACAAACGATTTGCAAATATTTTCTCCCAGCTGGTGGGTTGTTTATTCATTTTGATCCTGGTTTCATTTGCCTTGTAGAAGCTCTTTAGTCTGATGAGGTCCCACTTGTTTATTTTTTCTTTTGTTTTCCTTGTCCAAGTAGACGTGGAATCTGAAAGGATCCCTTTATGTCCAATCTCAATTAGTGTACTGCCTATATTTTCTTCCAGGAGTTTTATAGTTTCAGGTCTCACTTTCAGGTCTTTGATCCATTTTGAATTGATTTTTGTATATGGCGATAGGAGATGGTCTACTTTCATTCTTTTGCATGTTGCTGTCCAATTTTCCCAGCACCATTTATTGAAGAGACTTCCCTCCCTCCATTGTATGTTCTTTGCTCCTTTGTCGAAGATTAGCTGTCCATAGGTGTGTGGTTTTATTTCTGGGCTTTCAATTCTGTTCCATTGATCTGTGTGTCTATTCTTGTACCAGTACCATGCTGTTTTGATTACTGTAGCTTTATAGTATATTTTGAAATCAGGGATTGTGATGCCTCCAGCTTTGTTCTTTTTTTTCAGGATTGCTTTAGCTATTCGGGCTCTTTTGTTGCCCCATACGAATTTCAGTAGTTTTTGTTCTATTACCATGAAGAATGACATTGGGATTCTGATTGGGATTGCATTGAATCTGTAGATTGCTTTAGGTAGAATGGACATTTTAACTATATTTATTCTTCCAATCCATGTGCATGGAATATTTTTCCATTTCTTTATGTCCTCCTCGATTTCTTTCAATAGTCTCTTATAGTTTTCATTGTATAGGTCTTTGACCTCCTTGGTTAAATTTATTCCCAGATATTTTATTCTCTTTGTTGCAATTGTAAATGGGATTGTCTTTTTGAGTTCTCTTTCTATTGTTTCATCGTTAGTGTATAGAAATGCAATTGATTTTTGTAAGTTGATTTTATACCCTGCCACTTGACTGTAGTTGTTGATTATTTCTAGTAGTTTTCCAATGGAATTTTTTGGGTTTTCTATGTATAAGATCATGTTGTCTGCAAATAGTGAGAGTTTCACTTCTTCATTGCCTATTTGGAGTCCTTTTATTCCTTTTTCTTGCCTAATTGCTCTGGCCAGAACTTCCAGTACTATGTTGAATAAGAGCAGTGAGAGTGGGCACCCTTGTCTTGTTCCTGTCCTCAAAGGAATGGCTTTCAGTTTTTCCCCGTTGAGTAGGATGTTTGCTGTAGGTTTGTCATATATGGCCCTTATTATGTTGAGGTACTTTCCTTCTATACCCATTTTGTTGAGAGTTTTTATCATAAATGGATGCTGGATCTTGTCGAATGCCTTCTCTGCATCGATTGAGATGATCATGTGGTTTTTATTCTTCATTTTGTTAATGTGGTGTATGACGTTGATTGATTTGTGGATGTTGAACCATCCCTGTGTCCCTGGTATAAATCCCACTTGATCGTGGTGTATGATCTTTTTGATGTATTGCTGTATTCGGTTTGCCAATATTTTGTTGAGGATTTTTGCATCTATGTTCATCAGTGATATTGGCCTGTAGTTTTCCTTCTTTGTATTGTCCTTGTCTGGCTTTGGTATCAGCATGATGTCGGCCTCATAGAATGTGTTGGGAAGTATTCCATCTTCCTCTATTTTTTGGAATAGTTTGAGAAGGATAGGCGCTAAATCTTCTTTGAATGTTTAGTAAAATTCTCCAGGGAAGCCAACTGGTCCTGGGCTTTTATTTTTTGGGAGGTTTTTGATTACTGATTCAATCTCTTAACTTGTCATTGGTCTGTTCAGATTCTCTATTTCTTCTTGATTCAGTTTTGGGAGGTTGTACGCTTCCAAGAATTTGTCCATTTCCTTTAGGTTGTCCAATTTGTTGGCGTAAAGTTTTTCATAGTATTCCCTAATAATCCCTTGTATTTCTGTGGTGTCTGTTGTAATTCCTCCTCTTTCATTTCTAATTTTATTTATTTGAGTCTTCTCCCTTTTTTTCTTAGTGAGTCTGGCTAAGGGTTTGTCAATTTTATTTATCTTCTCAAAGAACCAGCTCTTTGTTTCATTGATCCTTTCTACTGTTTTTTTGGTTTCAATTTCATTTATTTCTGCTCTGGTTTTTATTATTTCCCTCCTTCTGCTGATTCAGGGCTTTGTCTGTTCTTCTTTTTCCAACTCTGTTAGGTGCAATTTAAGGTTATTTATTTGGGATTTTTCTTGTTTGTTAAGGTGAGCTTGTATTGCTATGAATTTCCCTCTCAGGACTGCTTTTGCTGCATCCCATATGAGTTGGTATGGTGTATTTTCCTTTTCATTTGTCTCCAGATAGCTTTTGATTTCTCCTTTAATTTCATCAACGACCCATTGGTTGTTCAGTAGCATGTTGTTTAGTCTCCACATCTTTGTCCCTTTCCTAGTTTTTTCCTTGCAGTTGATTTCTAGTTTCACAGCATTATGATCAGAAAAGATGCTTGTAATGATTTCAATCTTCTTAAATTTATAGAGGTTTGCCTTGTTTCCTAATATATGGTCTATCCTTGAGAACGTTCCATGTGCACTTGAGAAGAATGTGTACTCTGCTTTTTTGGGGTGGAGTGCTCTGTACATATTTATTAAATCCATTGCGTCTAGTTTCTCGTTTAAGTCCATTATTTCCTTATTGACTTTTTGTCTGGATGATCTATCTATTGATGTAAGGGGGGTATTAAGATCCCCTACTATTATTGTGTTATTGTTAATATCTCCTTTAAGGTTTTTTAGCAGTTGTTTTATGTACTTTGGTGCTCCTGTGTTGGGTGCATAGATATTTATAAGTGTTATGTCTTCTTGGTGAAGTATCCCTTTTATCATTATATATTGCCCTTCTTTGTCTCTCATTACCTTTTTTATCTTTAGTCTACTTTGTCTGATATAAGTATGGCTACTCCTGCTTTCTTTTGTTTGCCATTAGCTTGGAGTATTGTTTTCCATCCTTTTATTTTGAGTCTGTGTTTGTCTTTAGAGCTGAGATGTGTTTCCTGGAGGCAGCAGATTGTTGGATCTTGGTTTTTAATCCATCCTGCCACTCTGTGTCTTTTGATTGGAGAATTCAATCCATTTACATTTAGAGTGATTATTGATATATGAGGGTTTAATGTTGCTATTTTATTGTTCATCTTCTGGTTCTTTTGCATTTCCTTCGTTTCTTGTCCCTTGTGTTTCGGACTGCAAATTCAATTTGGTATTTCTGCATGCTCATTCTCTTGGTTTTCTCTTTATTTGTCATGTGTGGTTCTCTTCTGGTTGTTTGTTTAGTGGTTACCATGAGGTTTATATAAGCGATCTCCTGGATAAGAAAGTACATTTTCAGATGCTTCCTTTTTCCTGAGGCTGGGTCGATTCAATCCCTTACCTCTTCCCCTCCTTATTTGTTATCTCTTTATTCCAGATTGTGTTATGAATGTGTGTTTCCAGTGATGAGCTTGAATTAATTTTTGATGTTTTCCAACTGTATTTTGTTCTGGTTTAGTCTCCTTGCTTTTCTCCTTGCTGAAATCTTTGTATCCCCTTTCTCATTTGTTTTTTTTTCAGGCCTAAGGGCCTTCTTGAGCATTTCTTGTAGTGGGGGTCTTGTGGTGACGAACTCTCTTAGCTTTTGTTTATCAGGGAGAGTTATTGTTTCTCCATCGTATTTGAAGGATATTTTTGCTGGATAAAGTATTCTCGGCTGAAGGTTTTTGTCTTTCATGATTTTGAATATATCATTCCAGTCTCTCCTAGCCTGTAGAGTTTCTGTCGAGAAATCAGCTGAGAGCCTGATGGGGTTTCCTTTGTATGTTATTTTGTTTTTTTGTTTAGCTGCCTTCAATATTATTTCCTTGTCACGGGTATTCTTCAAGTTTGCTACTATGTGGCGAGATGATTTTTTATTCCTGTTTATATATTTAGGTGATCTATTGATTTAATTCACTGTTATTTCCCTCTCGTTCCCTAGGTTGGGGAAGTTCTCAGCTATTATTTCTTTGAACAAACTCTCTGCTCCTTTTTCTCTTTCTTCTCCTTCTGGAATACCTATTATCCTTATGTTGCTTTTCCTCATTGAGTCTGATATTTCTCGAAGAATTTCTTCATTTCTTTTTAGTCTTAGCTCTCTCTCCTCCTCTATCAGGAGCATTTCTGCGTGGCTATCCTCAATAGTGCTAATTCGTTCCTCCATATTGTCAGTTCTGCTCTTTAAAGACTCCATTGTTTCCACTATCTCGTTGATTTTGTTTTTCATCTCCAATCATTCTGATTGGTTTTTCTTTAGGGTTTCAATCTCTTTTGTGACATAATCCCTGAATTTGTTGATTTGTTTCTGTGTGTTCTCTTGTATTTCGTTGAGTTTGTTTATGATAGCTATTTTGAATTCTCTGTCATTCAGGTTATCAAATTCTGTGCCTTCAGGGTTGGTTTCTGGGTGTTTGTCATTTTCCTTTTGGTCTGTAGCCCTGAAAAATTGTCACAAGGATCCCACGGGGACATCCTTATTTTTTCCCCTCATGATAATTTGGTCCTACAGTTTCCCCCTGCTGCCACTAGATGGAGATCGCGAGCGGTTTGCTCTGAGGCGGCTGCAGCCCCCGGAGGGATTATGCTGAAATGCCGGGTGTGTGGGGGGAGGGGTCCTCTCTTTCTCCTGCTTGACCCGGGGGTTTCCTTTCTGGCTCTCTTAGGGTGTTTGCTACACCCCCTAAACAGTCCGTCGTCGCTTCCCAGTGGGGATCTCGCGACAGTCTGTGAGAGCACCTGGATGGCGATAGTTTTCCCCACTGTGGGCCGCCCCTCCCCCCTCTGTGAAACGCACTGTCTTTGCCGATCGATTGGGGAGGGGGAGTACAACTTCTTACCTCTCCTCCTGTCCTTTTGGGCTTCCCACACCTCCACCGTCCAATGTATGGCAGCAGGGGTTTCTTAGAAGTCCTTCGTAGTGTTTGATTGAGCTCTGTTGGAATGTGAATGATGTTTTCATTGTGTCGTAGGGGGCAGAGATTCAAAGAGGGACTCTCACTCCGCCATGATGCTGACGTCACTCCGCACATGTCATTCTTAAAGAGTTGAGATCCTTAAGTATTAAATTTGAGAATACAAAGATTCTGTTTGTGTGAAATGAATAGACATAATGACTTCAAACAACTCATGGAGTCTATTAAAATGTTTGTTTCTGCTTCCTTCTATTTTCACCCTTTCTAACTGCAATCCCCAAGGTGAAACAACCCAAAACAAAGCACTGCACTCAAATACACAGGGCCACAGACACTCATCAAAAGCCCTTTCCTTGTGTTTAGGGCCTTTGCCCTGGCTGTCCATCTAGCTTCGATTTTCCCTAAGAAGGATGTTGGGATGAAGGCACATTAAGCTCATAGGGCTCCAGAGAGGTTGTTTTGGTTTAAATCGTACATTTTCCACTTGTGCCCCCCTTGGAGAGATTTACAACCACTCACTGTTTTCCAGGCCTGCATGACCTAATGGGAAGATAGCTGCGTACAGTTTTAAAATGTCTCCAGTGTTCTTGGGAAAGGCTACTTAATAATTAGCCAACTACTTATTTTCCCTTTAATCTCTGTAATTATCTTTTTGTCACAGAGGCAGGAGGAGGGCTGGTAGCAAACCAAACCCCACAGGTGAAGGCGATATCAGGAAGAGAAGGGAAAACCAGCCAGTCAGAGTGAGGCGGAGAGGCGGGCCGCCGCCTGGAGCTAGGGGCTGCCCCGGGCCGGAGGGAGGCGGTCAGGGAGCAGAGCTGTTAGAATCGCTGGCCACTCTGGGTAAATGAGATTTTAAAAGGAATTTAATCCTTTCAGCAAAAAGTTCTCCAAAAAATGTATACTTGTCTGCCTTAGTACGGGGACCACGCAGAAACTCATGGAATCACTACTGGCTGACTCATCGTCTTTAGAATACCTGCGCTGGCCTGTGACTACACTCGGTTGTGAGCTCACTGGAATAGTGGCTGCTGCCTCCCCACTCCCGGACGCTCGACGAGACGAGGTCTGGGTCCGGTTTGGCTTGCTGTGGTGACCCAAGCCTAGTAGGCTGCCAGGCACGTGGCAGGCTTTCAGTCCATCTTGGCTGACTGAACGAATACACGTTTATGGCAAACGGCAGTATTTGACAATGCCCAAGGCTGTCCTTCTGAACACATGTCCTGGGTGTGGATGGTATAGGAAGCAGAGTATGACAGGCAATTTAGCCTACTGGTTCAGAGCAGCCTTGGGTCCTGCCCTGCTGGGGTTCCGATCCAGGCTTTGCTACTTACGAGCATGCAGGCTTCTAACCTCTCAGTACCTCAGTGTCTTCATCCATAAAATGGGGGTGATAATAATAATGCCCATTTTATAGGGTTGTGGCAAGGATTAAATGAACTAATGCACAGAAAGCTCTTAGAACAGTGCCTGGTCGGTACCAGTGAGTATAAAAATGTTGGCTCTCAGCAACATTATTGCTTATTCAAGCTGGAAAACTGTTTTAGATAAATCCTTAATCTGAGTTTGCATTGCTTTTGCTCTTTTTAAAGAATTTAGACTAAGCTTTAAATTTCAGCCATGTATCTGGTTAATTGAGGTTTTATTGGAGACCATTAGTACAAAGGAGATACAGTTTAATACAATCCACAGAAAAGTGATGCTCTTGATTATGGTTTCATTATATTTTTGAGGCCTAACAAGAGTTCTAAATTATGACTGTTTCCATTGGGGTCCTTTTCTGGCTACAAGAAATGTGCCCAGAAAATCTTGCCAAGTTTCAAACCCTCAGTTATGGTCCTTTCTCTTTTCCTCTTATGATGGTTTTACACTATATCACGTGGCTAAGCTGGAAACAGATTTGTCACTATCCCCTTTGCTATGTGGTTCCAGCTTACACCTGGCCAAAGAGAAATTTGTGTGAGATTTGGAAGGCAGCAGGGAAACAGCAACCGATATTCTCTGAAAATCGTGATATTTTAAGTGCAGAGAAAGACCGATGCAGAGATGCTGGCAGATCCTAGCGTGTCCTCACTCTTCCCGGCATTGTCACCAGCTCTTCTTCCTGACCGCTGGCCCTGCTTACCCATGGCAACTGCAGGCTCACCCCCAGATGCAGAGGCAACAGCCCCCCATAGACTCCTCTACCAGCCTCCTGTGGTCCCTCCAGCTGGACGTGCCTGGCTTCCCAGGGTCCCTGCGAGCTCTGACTTGTCCTTCCAGTGCTTCAGCTGATCTTCTAGTCCCTCCTTTTGAACCCCTCTTCCTCAGTTTCTCCCGCAGTTGTGTAAAGTCTAGTTCATTTAACAGATCCCTTATTCTGTACCATGCACAGTAGTTTGGCTTCCCTAATGGAACTCTGTTGCAGTTATTGTAGCTGGTCTCCGGGCCTGGCCTCTAGTGAGCCACCTGAATAGTCACACCTCTGTGGAGTCCCTCCCACATTGAATCTGGCTGTCTTGAACCAGCAGAATGCAGTGGAAGTAACACATGGGTCTTCTGGCCCTAAGACTCAGGAAGGTCTGACAACTTCTGCTTTGGCACTTTTAGGAGCCCCGAGCCACCATGTAAGAAGTTCAGTTACACTGCTGGAGAGACCATGTGGAAAAGTCTGGAGAGGGAGAAGCCCTGAGACTATATGAGCGAGAGACCCAGCTGTCACAGTGTCCCTCTGTGCCCAGCCTCCCAGCCACCCTCACCAAAGGAGAAGAGAGCAGATGCAGGTGGAGCCATCTTGGACATTCCTGCCCCACCTGGCCTCTGAGTGTAGAGGCAAGAGAGCCTAAGGAAGACTAGAGGAAAAACTCCCTAGTTAAGCCCCAGATAACCCACAGAAGCAGGAGGAATAAGCAAATTGTTGTTTTTAAATCCTTTGTATTTTGACATAATTACAGATGTACAGGAAAGATGTAAAAATAGTACCAAAAAAATCTCATATACCTTTCACCCAGATGTTAACCCCTCCACCCCACTGCCCCTGCCACTCTCGACTGTTTGAGAGTAAGATATGATACTTCTTTACCCCCTTATAGTTCAGTGTATATCTCCCCTAAACAAGAAAATTCTCTTATATAAAACAGTAGAATTATAAAATCAGAAAATTACATTTTTATAATGCTATCATCTAATCTACAGACCTTGTTCAGATTTTGCCAATTGTTCCAAAAATGTCCTTTATAGCAAAAGAAAATCCTGGATCACACATTACAGTCACTTGTCATGTCTCTATAATGTCCTTTAACCTGGACCAGTTCCTCTGGCTTTCTTTGCCTTTTATGACATGGACACTTTTGAGGAATACTGGCCAGATTGTTCCTCGATTTGGGTTTTTCTGTGTTTCCTTGTGGTTAGACTCAGGTTATACCTTTTTTGGCAGAAATACAACAAAAGGGATGTTGTATTTTTTCAGTGCTTCATATCAGGAGGTATGCAATGTTGATTTGTCTCATTACTGGTGATGCTGAATTGGAACTTGGTTATGATGGTGTTTGACAGTTTTCTCCATGTAAAGTTACTGCTTTTTTTTCTCAATAATTAATAAGTATCTTACAGAGTGAGTCTTTGAGACCATGTAAATGTCTTGTTTCTCATGACACTTTGATCCACTAGCTTTGTATCCATTGATTCAACTGATGAGTCAGTTATCACCATGATGATTGCCAAGTGATGACTTTCTAATTTCATCATTCCTTCTGCATTTATTAGTTAGTATTCTACTGTAAGGAAGAGCTTTCCTTCTCCCTCATTTATTAATTTATGTCTGTTTTAACTAATTCTTATTTGATTCAGTGGGTTATAATCTGTTACTATCATGATTTATTCTGATGATTAAATTGTTCCAGATTTGGCCTTTGGGAGCCTCTTCAACCTGGCTTTTACGTCTTTTCATATGTTCCCATCATTTTTTGAGCACTTTCATACTTTTTCGGCATAAGATGTTCCAGGCTCATCTTGTACTGTCTCTGCCCCAGCCCTGGAATCAACCATTATCCTAAGGAGCCCTGGTTCTGTTTAGTGGGGAAAGGTATTTGGAAACCAAGATCTGGGTAGTAGGCATGCTCATTGCTACTGGAGTGTCATTGCTTTTTGGCCTTCTTCATAGAGAGGAAATATATAAATGTACGTATACACATGCACGCACGCAGATATACACCCACACTTTATTTTGTATCTATTTATCTCTCTGTATTAAAAACCAATAGTTCAAACCATGGGTTCATAGTGATATGTCTAATTTCAGTCCAACACCATAGGGCTTCATTCTAACTCTCTTCCCTTCCATATTTATAACTTCCTTTTCCAACAGTGAAAAACCTGGCTTCTATTATCCATGATGTATTGTCTTATTTTTTTAATCCAAGAATATACAGAAAGTAGTTTTAAAATTGTTAACCCATACCTCTGCAGGAAAAAAAGCAAAACAAAACTACTGACCTGAGTTCAATTTTTACAGATGATTGTTATCTGTATCCTCAGGGTAAATGGCCAAATACTTTGTTGGAAAGTTACTCAAGGGGCCAGCCTGGTGACGTAGTGGTGAAGTGCGCATGCTCCACTTTGGTGGCCTGGGATTCGCAGGTTAAATCCCCGGCACAGACCAATGCACCACTCATCAAGCCATGCTGTGGCAGCATCCCACATACAAAATAGAGGAAGATAGGCATAGATGTCAATCTTCCTCAGCAGAAAGAGGAGGATTGGCAACAGATGTTAGCTCAGGGCCAATCTTCCTCATCAAAAACAAAAAATGTTACTCAAGATAGTTATGTTTGCTGTTTTAAACTGCTAAGTTTTGAGGTGGTTTGTTTTGCAAGGGATTGTAGAATGACTTTGCAAATTAGCATTTATCACTGGTCCAATGTGAAGAAAAAATCAGGCAGGACCTAAATGATATTAAGCTGTGGGGAGAGATGTTTCATGTGACCCATATGGAAATTTGTTATCTTAGGCACATCTTGAGTGAGTCTGGGAAGAGAAGCACTGGCCTTGGGCCTGATTATGAATCGGATGAGGTTTGTCTTAGACATTCTTTCTCTCTCCTTTCTCCATCTGATGGGAATCTCACTCCCCAGTTACTCACTGACCTCCGACTACCCAGAACATCCTGCTATGTTCTCCCAGCTTTGCTTAAGTCTTCCTCCCATTGCTCCATTAATCTTCCCAGTCTCTCAGCTATAAATGACTTGTGAGCCCATGGGAGGATAGCTGTCTAGTTAAACAAATTCACAATGGAGAGTGAGACTATTAACCAGCTAGTTAGGTAATCTCCCCTAGGGTACTTGTGTACTACACTTGTTAAACTCAGCCCTGGGGAAGAGTGGAAGGGAGATGTCTTTGGACCAAGCCCTTCCTGACATGACCCCTGACCCCTGACCCCTGCTGACTTAATCTGTGGGCTAAAATTGTCCCACTGGAAAGGGCTGGAGGAAATGCACTTGATGTATGCTGGCTTGAAATCTATTACAGATATTTCTTTATCACTCAAATAGTTTAATGCATAAGTAAATATGTTGAGTGTATATACTTACGTCACTGAACTAGTGAGTTTATGAGCAATTACATTCCCGTAGCTCCTGATCCAGTGAATGTCTTTACTATCCACTGCTTGGTGGTGGAGCAATACGTGAAGCGATGTGTTAGCTAGAAGAAGTGGTCAGTGGAAACTATAACAAGCCTCCATACACCGCTGCTGCCACCACCATAGGATGGGACAATATCGGGACTCCTCAACTTGAGGAGATTGAAGAGAACTTATTGATGTGCTGACCTGCTCGGGTGCAAGGAGCATTTCATGTCTTGACCGGCACAGCAGCTGCCCCAAAGGGTGGTGGGGTGTGCTTCTGAAGCAGCTAGAAGGATTGATCACAGACTATGTAACCATTTCTCAAGAGTTTTCAGAAATTATTTAGGGGAGGAGAACCTTGCAATAAGAACAGAGTTTCCATTATAACCAAGATAATTTGAATTTTCAAAGAGATGCCACCTTATTCTGTACTCCAGGCTGGCAGAGCAGGGCATAACTCCTGATATAATGCCATGTCAGGTGAGAAATGGTGCCTGCTCATCCAAGTGTCTCAAGGGCAGAGCACAATAAGCGAGCATAATGAATCTTAATATTATGGAGAGGTTTCTAGGGAGTCACATTACAAATTAATAAGCTGAGGCTGAATTTGGAGGGATGATTAAAGTACCCGGCTGGTCTATCTTCTCTGGCAGAGCTTCTTAGCTTGGGATTCGGGGTGGGCTTCAAGGGACCCGCCCCTCCCCAGGCTGTGTGGGATTCTATACAGAGTGTGCTTGTGCGTGTTTACGACCACAGAGGCAGCAGCTGTCTTTAGATCCTCAAGGGGGTCCTTGATCCCTCAAAGGTTAAGAGTCTTGATCTAACTGGACATTTCTGAGACCGTCTCCCAAGACAACCATTGTAGGCGGCCCCCACCTGAAGGATACCTCCCGTGGGTGTGTTCAGATTTTGACATCCCCCCACCCCAAACTGTGACGGGAAGTAGAGAGCCTCAGTGGCTCAAAAGTGCCATGACTATCTCTGGTCCCTTCTTAGGAGGCTCGTTCCTCCTCAAAAGAGAATATTTGAATGCGAGTGAGGGTGAGTGAAAGAGCTAGCTGCTTTAACTTATTTTAAAGAGGAGATCATCCCAGATGAAATTATTTCCAACATACTTCTCATTGGGTTGAGACAGACTTGAGAATCCATGCTTGGCGAGATGGATTCTGGAAGAGTACAATGTACAATGAAAAGCAAGATGTACTGTGGAAGAACAATGAAAAATAAGAGTGTGGATTATGCAATATTTGTGACCGGATGAGCCTGTGAGCGCTGGGGCAGACTTCCTGGGAGTAAATCTTGGCTCTACTGCAACCCAGGTGTATAATCTTGGCAGGTTACTTCCCGTCTCTGGGCCTCAGTTTCCTCATCTGTAAAATGGGGATGATACTGGATTGTGCAGAGTTCCTGTCTGGAGGGAGAGAGAAAGAAACAGATTCCTGTCTACAGAGAGAAGCAGAGAAAAAAATGAAGAACAAACACTGCCTGGGCTCACCCTGACCTTCTACTTCCAAGTTTTAGTCCTTCCTGGCACCCTGGTGTGTCCCCGCCTTTGGGTTCTGAGAGATTCCCTGTTTCTTTCTTTAGCTTAAGCCAACTTCAGTGGGTTTTCACATGCCATCAAAGCCCCAACGAATCTGACCCTACTTTTCCTCCCTACATCTCTGACCAGCTCTTCCACCTTCCCTCTGTTCTTCTTGTGCCCTTGTCATTCTCATCAGCCAGGAAACCATTCATTGCTTCCTTACCATTTCCTACACTCTCATCCTCTATGCCTTAGGTCATACTGTTCCTTCTGCCTAGAATCCCCTTCCCTACCTGGTTGATCTTGGAGACTCTTACTTACCCTTTAAGGCTCTGTTCAAGTATGAATTCCCTTCTGAAGCTTTTCACTAGTCCTTTCTTTGTGGTCTCAGGGCTTTGTTTATGCCCTATTCTAGAACTTACCCTCTTAACTGTGCTTGTTTATGTGTCTGTCTCCCCCCACTAGATTGTAACCTCCTTGTGGGCAGGGCACAGTCTCCCTCATTTCCTTGATCCTACTGCCCATAGCCCAGTTTGTAGAGCTTCTTGAATATGTTGGTGAAAGGAAGGTCTTTGACTCAAAATTCTTGGCCAATCATCTCAATTATGCATCCCTGTGTAGACATGGTACATGGATGGGGTTGGAGATGCCTTCAGAATTGGCCCCAAGATGGGACTGTTACAGAAGAGGAAAGATAGAGGGCTTTGAAGAATCAAACCTGCACCCCCTCATTCTGTACTTCCCCAAAGCATCTCAGGGGCTTTGGCTTGACCTTGGTTTCCTTTCTGGCCAGTAATTCGATGTGGCCCCAGATTATTAGGGGCCCATTGCTGACCTAGGGCACCTCCCAAAACTTGGCAGTGCGTGGCACTTGACAATGCTGCTTCTCTTCCTTCCTTTCTGTATCCTCTCCCAGGCACCTGATAGGCCCATGTTGCTTCCTGATTGCCCGTTCCTCTTCTCTCCTTTCCCCTGCTGCCTCCCACCCCACCCCTGAAGTTCCCTGTCCGCTGGACATGCCACTCCATTAGAATTCTCCTTCAGGACCCATATCTTTGACATTTCGCATTCAGAATTAGTGAGCATTTATTACACACCATACCAGGCAGTGAGCTAGATGCTCCCTGAGAGTTTGAGCTAACTAAAACAGTGAACTATCCCAGGCTCTTGTGCCAGATTCCCTGGGCTTGAATCCTAGCTAGGAATAGGAATAATAATAGGAATAATAATGGTTCCTACCTCAGAGGAGTGTCACAAAATTTAATGCATGTGAAACACTTAGAGCAGCACCAGGCAACAGTAGGTACTCAGTAAGTTATTATTCATGAATGAAGATAACATTCCTCCAACTTGAAGACACATGGGCATCCTAAGGAGGCTAACGATTTGGTGACCCTTCAAACCAATATTATTAAATATTTGTTCAAACTTTATTTTTGGCAGTGGTTCCCAAAATGCGGCATGCACCAGAATCATCTGGAGGGCTTTAAAAACATAGCTGGGCCTCACCCCCAAAGTGTCTGATTCAGTAGGTCTTTTACTGCCTAAGGATTTGCATTTTTTAAATTTTATTTTTAAATTTTTAGTTATTTTACTTTATTGTGATAAGAACATTTAACATGAGATGAGATCTACCCTCTTGACATATTTTTAAGTGTACAGTACAGTATTGTTAATTATAGGCACAATGTTGTACAGCAGATCTATGGAATTTATTCATCTTGCATAATGGAGACTTTATGCCCATTGATTAGCAACTCCCCATTTCCCCCTCCCCAGCATTTTTTTTTCCTTTGCTGAGGAAGATTGGCCCTGAGCTAACATCTGTGCCCATCCTTTGGTAACCACAATTCTACTCTCTGATTCTATGAATTTGACTGTTTTAGATGCCTCATATAAGTGGAATGATGCAGTATTTGTCTTTCTGTGACTGGCTAATTTCAATTAGCATAAAGTCCTCAAGGTTCATCCATGTTGTCACTTATTGCAGGATTTCCTTCTTTCTTTTAAGGCCAAATAATATTCCATTGTACATATATACCACATATTCTTTATCCATTCATCTATCAATGGACATTTATGTTGTTTCCACCTCTTGGCTATCATACATAGTGCTGCAATTAACATTGGAGTGCTAATATCTCTTTGAGATGCTGATTTCAACTCTTTTGGATAAATACCCAGAAGTGGAATTGCTGGATCATATGGTAGTTCTATTTTTAATTTTTTGAGTACTCTCCATACTGTTTTCCATAGTGACTGCCCCATTTTGCATTCCCACCAACAGTGCACCAGGTTTCCAGTTTTTCCACATCCTTGCCAGCACTTGCTGTCTTTTGTTTTTTTTGATAATACCCATTCTAACAGGTGTGAGGTGATATCTCATTGTGGTTTTATTTGCATTTCCCTGATGGTTGGTTGAAAAGACTATCCATTCCCCATTGTGTATTCCTGGCACCTTTGTCAAAGATCAGTTGATTATATATGTGTGGATTGATTTCTGGCCTCCCTATTCTGTTCCATTGGTCTATATATCTGTTGTTATGCCAGCCCATACTATTTTGATTACTGTAGCTTTGTAATATATTTTGAAATGAGGAAGTGTGATGCCTCTAGCTTTAATCTTCTTGGTCAAGATTGTTTTGGCTATTCTGGGTCCTTTGTGCTTCCATATGAATTTTAGTATTGTTTTTTATTTCTGTAAAAAATGCCATTGGGGGGCCAGCCCTGTGGCACAGTGGTTAAGTTTGTGTGCTCCACTTCAGAGGCCTGGGGTTTGCAAGTTCAAATCCCAGGCTCAGACCTACACACCACTCATCAAGCCATGCTGTGGCCGTGTCCCATATATAAAATAGAGGAAGATGGGCACAGATGTTAGCTCAGGGCCAATCTTCCTCAGCAAAAAGAGGAAGATTGGCAACAGATGTTAGCTCATGGTCACTCTCCCTCACCAAAAGAAAAAAAATGCCATTGGGATTTTGATGGAGATTGCATTGATTCTGTAGATTGTTTTGGATAGTATGGACATTTTAACAATATTAAGTCTTCCAATCCATGACCATGGGATGTCTTTCTATTTATTTGTGTCTCCTTTAATTTCTTTCATCAGTGTTTAGTAGTTTTCAGTGTACAAGCCTTTTACCTCCTTAGTTAAATTCATCCCTAAGTATTTTATTCTTTTTAGTGCTATTATAAGTGGGATTGTTTTCCTAATTTCCTTCTCAGATAGTTTGTTGTTAGTGATAAAAACACAACTGATTTTTGTATGTTGATTTTGTATCCTGCAACTTTACTGAATTTGTTTATTAGTTCTAACAGGTTTTGTTGTGTGTGTGTGTGTGTGTAGCCTTTAGGGTTTTATATATATAATATCGTGTTATCTACAAACAGATAATTTCCTTTCCAATTTGGATGACTTTTATTTCTTTTTTTGCCTAATTGCTCTGGCTAGGACTTTCAATACTATGTTGAATAAAAGTGGCAAGAGTGGGCATCCTTGTCTTTTTCCCGATCTTAGAGGAAAGCTTTTAGTTTTTCACTATTGACTGTGATATTAGCTTTGATGAATATAGATGCAAAAATCCTCAATAAAATACTGGAAAGTGAATTCAACAGCATATTAAAAGGATCATACACCATGATCAAGTGGGATTTATTCCTGAGATGCAAGGATGGTTCAACATATGAACATCGATTAATGTGACATATCACATTAACAGAATGAAGGATAAAAATCACATGATTATCTCAATAGATACAGAAAAAGAATTTGACAAAATTCAATATCCTTTCATGATAAAAACTTTCAACAAACTAGAAATAGAAGGAAATTGCCTGAAAATAATAAAGGCCATATAGGATTTGCATTTCTAGGAAGTTACCAGGTGATGCTGATGCTGCTGGTCTGGGGACTGTGCTTTAAGGACCACTGATTTACAGCCATGGTTCTCAACCTTGGCTCCAGATTGGAACCACTAAGGAAACTTTTAAAACACCCAATTCCCAAGCTGCACCCTGTGGAAATAAATGAAGAACACCTGAATAAGATCAAAGACTATTTATTCAGAGCTTGCTCTAGCAAAAGAATCAGCCACCATCACTTGTGTTTGATGGAGACTCAAAGATAGGCAGAGAAGTGGGAAAGCTTAGGGTGGAAAAAAGGGAAGACTTCAGGTGTGCCCTGATTGGGGGGTTGTTGGCATGGGGAAGCTGGAAGTGGGCTAACTAAAAGTGAGGCATCCTACTTGATTGGTTAGGGATGCATATTTGACTTTCCCTGGTTGGTCCTAAGTTGGAAGCAGGGGCCAAAATTAAAGAAACTGGCAGGTATTAAGTCTTGAGTGTTTGGGGCCGGTTACTACAGAGGTTGTAGTTTGTTTCCTGGGCTGGTTGCTGCAGATGTTGAATCAAAGTTCTATTGTCTGGCCATTGTCCATCTGTATATTTAGTCTCTCTACCCAGACCAACTAAATTAGAATTGTTGACAGCAGAGTCCAGGCTTAAATATATTTTTGAAACTCTCCAAATTATTCCCATGAGAGCCAAGGTTAAGGATCATGATTCTGAGGGAGAGCCCAGCACTCTGCAGGGGAAGGGTGGAGAGCGAGGAGGGACAGTGGAAGTGCTCTTCCTCTGCTTTCTTCTCCCCAGGAACAAACCCTCTGGCTGAAGTGACCCACCCTCCTAACAACGGTTAGTGATCTAGTGATCGTCTTTTTACCTGGAGGCACCTCTAGAGGATGGGTTCCCACCCCCAGTGCAGAAACTTATTGAAACTATGACAGCTGGCAGGATTTGCCCTCTCTTTCAGCATCTCTCGTAGATTGGCTTCCACTGAAATTAGAATAAAAATCCAAACTCACCAGGACCTACAAAGCCTCTGCCAATCTCTAGCCCATCTCCTGCCCGCGATCCCCTCCATCTCCACACTCCCCCTTCACCACCCCAAGCTCAGCGCGTTCCTTCTGCAGGGCCTGTGAGCTTCTCCATCAACCATGCTCTTCTCTCGGATCTTTCTATGGCTTGCACATGATCATTCAGGATTCAGACCAAACCCATATCCCGGAGAAGCCTTCCCCCACTCCCCTTGCTGGGGCACTTCTCTCATTGCCCAGCCCCTTTTTGTCCTATTGCTTTACTTTATTTTCTTCAAAGCACTTACCTGTCTGAAATTAATCAGTTTCTATGTTTGTAGCCTCTCTCTCCCCCAACAGCAAGCAGTACAAGCTCCTTGCAGGCAGAGATTTTGTCTGTCAACAAAACACAGCTGTATTCTTAGTGCTTGAAACATAATAAGTGCTCAATAAATGTTTGTGGAGTGAATGAGGAGGGTCATTAAGATTGCTCTTAATCCAGCCCTCTGTCATTTACTAACTCTGTGGCTTTGGGCCAGTCACTTTAGTTTCTCTGAGTATTAATTTCCCCATCTGTACATGGGAGAAATGATACCTTCTTAGGCTTTCTTCCAGAGGTGCTGTCATGGTCCAATCAAATTTTGATGGATTTAAGCTGAAATGTGCTCTTCAGTGTGGGGGATACTGTCATCATGTCTGCATTTCAGAAGGACTTTCACTCACCATAATGGCCTAAATGTCCAAGAGCAGGTCTAGTGAAGGTGGGGTTATTTGGAGAAAATTGGGCACTTCCAGAGTCCTCAAATTCTGCTACCTAAGCAACGATCATCTCTGGCTGTACCCAGAGCCAGCCAGTGGGCTACCTTCCAATGGAGTCTGTATCACCCGTAACAAGGGTGCTACAATTTCTTGGGGTCCTTTGAGTGAAATCAGCTGAATCAAGAGTGAAGGTGTGGCAGCCAAGGAGGTGCTCCCCTCCTGTCTCCTTTCAAGAGAAGCTCTGAGGAGCATAGGTAATTGACAACCTCCAGCGGGGCCCCTTTGTCTCCACCATGGCATTCACCCCAAGACCACACTTTCCTAGGGCTGCTCCCAGCCAGTGACTCAGCACAACAGGGATTCTGGAGCTGGGCGTGCCTGCCCAGTGTGGGACTGCTCCAGTGGGCAGCCTTTGCTTGGGAACTCCTCATTGCCTGGCCAAGACTTGCTCAGAGCTGCACTGCAGTCTGAGGTTATTCTGTCTAGTACTCCTCCCTCCCATTCTCCTTTCACAGGTGTCAGACCTGCACTGTGGTCTGAAGCTTCACCCCACCTCCTCCTGACTCTTCCCCTTTATCCCTTACAGATATTTCCCTCAGTATATCTCTGGCACATCTAATCCCATTTTGGTGTCTGCTTCTCAGAAGACTCAAACTAACACAGGAGAATTGGAGACAACTTTTTATTTCTCTCTGTAGCCATAACCTCCTGGTTTTGATTTAGGCCCTGTAACAGCTTGCAAGGTATAAAATTTTAATAAAGGCCTTATTGATTAGGAAACATCCTGTCTCCTTCTCTTTTAATGGAGTCTAGAGCAGGCTTAACTGATGGAGTAAACATGGCTCTCCCAGTTCAGGGCTGTGTGAAGTGGCCCAAGGGCCCCTGGTAAAGAAGAGTCATGGAAATCACAGAAACACATACTTCGGGAAGTCCCTCTTTTCTAGAATCCCCAGTGGACATATGTATCATTGTCCTCGAGGCCAGCTCATCTTCTGAAGAAAGAAGAACTTGGCAGAGAGGATTGGAAATTAAGACAAATTTGCCAAGTAGAACTAATCAATGATGGGATGCAAGAGGAAGTCAGGGAGGAGGAAGCAGCAATGCACTTAGGAGGAAAATGTGCCTGGTGGACAGGATCCAGGAATAATTCCCGCTTGTCATCTGAAAGTATTCAGTAAGCACCCAAGTGCAGAAAGTACTGCTTGGAGGGCTTATCCAGAGCAAGTGAGAGACAGGACCACAGGCCTTTACAGCTGAGGTCCCGGCAGAACATCTTCTAGCCCATTAGATTTAAAACAGGTCCCCTGGAGTTTCCTCCGGGATTTCCCAGAAGGAGAAGTGGAGGTCCCTAAGAATATGGGTCTCCTTGTCTTCCCATCTTTCAACCAAAACATCCCTACCACAAGGGTTCTGCTTCTCAAAACCAAGTCTGGAAACCACTAATGTAGTTTCACCCCTTCCTTTTATCTACAGAAAAACGGAAGCCCAGAAATGTTGTATGACTTATTCAAGGTCACACAGCAAGTTAACAGCAAAGGTGGATGGGATTAGAACTCAGGACCCTTGACCGTAGTTCTACTCCTTTTCTGCCTCATAATGCCACCCTTCAAGGAATTTATAATTTCTATATCAGCTTAGTAGTTATGTCAGATTGGACATAATCCATCAAGCTGAATTAACAAATTAAATACATCAAGCAGATGTTCAGGCTGGGGTTGGGTAGGGGTGTCAATTTCCTGTTCAGAGAAGATGGGACCAAAGAGTTGTCATATATATATAACTTGTATTTACTCATGGATATTTAAATCCATCATTTGACAAATGTTCTACTGCAGAGGCAACATCGAGTGGTGGAAACAGCATGGGTTTGTGAGCCAGACAAATCTGGGGTTGAGCCCTGACTCCTACACCAGGACCTCAGACAAGTTTACATGATCTTTTGGAGGCTGAATTTCTTCATCTGTGAAGTGCAGAGAGCACGTAGTTTACAGGTTGCTTAGAGGATAAGAAACAATATAAGTGAAGCACGTAGCCAGTGTCAGCACATTGTAGGTGCCCGTCATGGGTGGGGAGTGTGAGAGAAGGGCGAGATCCTTAAGGAGTCACAATGCCATGGGGAAACAATGCATGTGGCCATGAGGGAACAATGAACTGCTGAATTATCTCTGCTGACAGTAACGGAGTCAAAGGAGGGAAAAATCCGTGTGAGCAGAAGAAATCCCCAAAGATGATTTAGGGAAGAAGAGACTTTCCTTGCAACTTAAGGGATGGGTGGTGGTTGGGAGGTGGAGGGTGTGTGAGGAGGGGATAATAACATGAGCAGAGAGGCAGAGGAGGGAGTAGGAATCAAGGCCATGGAGTTACCGGGAGGGACTCTGGTAGCAGTGGGTATGTAGGAGGTAAATCACCTGAGTGTGTGGAGAAGCTTAGAAACCAACATCTCTAAGTAGATTTTTCCTGCTCCAACAGGAAAGAAAATTCTGTGAAGTTGAGACAGTGAATTCTGGAAATGGTGAATTGTTTTTGATGGAAACTCTGTGAGCTGAGGAAGGAGTTAACCCCAGGTTTTCTCATTTCCATGTCTCTGGGCTCTTACCCCAGGTTTTCAGAAGTGAGGAAACTGAGAACCAGATGACTTAAGTGACTTCCCCAAAGTCACACAGCTGGGACGCGGAGGAGTTGGAATTTGAACCCAAACCTTTCAACTCCCCAAACCCTTTGCTCCTCCCAGCTTCACACGTCTTTGCTTTCTCCGTAGTGTCAAACGCAGGACTGGGCAGATAGAAAGAAATATTTGGGGGAAAAGCAATCAACCTTGACTGCAGTTGAAATGTATTGCAAGCACTACACCGTATCCTTCAGTACCAAGCGCACACTGAAATCACCCAGGGAGCTTTAAAAAAAGAAACGTTGGTCCCCAGGCTCCAACGCACCACTTACATCAGCCTCGCAGGGGCAGGGCCTGGGCATCAGGATGTTTTAAGGCTCCACAGGTGGTTCCAGTGTGCGGCCAGGACTGTGAATCATCGAGCTGGACTGTTTAACACACCTAGTCCAGCCTACGTTGGCGTTTCTCAGAAGATCTCGAGTGACACACCA
This sequence comes from Tapirus indicus, assembly GCA_031878705.1. Lineage (NCBI taxonomy): Eukaryota > Metazoa > Chordata > Mammalia > Perissodactyla > Tapiridae > Tapirus > Tapirus indicus. Next base: position 36,937,189 of record CM062935.1, read on the forward strand.
TCTGTGTGATCCGCAGGCCCTTCTGTGCTTGTCTTACCAGCAGGCGAGAACCTCCCTCCCTCTCTCTTTCTCTGCCATATTGCCTCTTGATTTGGTCTTCATACTTGTGCTGGTGACTAATTAATCCTCCCGGAACAATCGAAGAAGACCTAATCGTGGGTGAGCCATCTGGAGATCCTTTTCGGTTGACTTGGACTTTGGGGAGGCTGAGGGGAAGAAAGTGGGAAGTGACTCATACTCAGATGAAACACAAAAATTTCACTTATTCAAGGAGGGTTGTGGTGCTTGGGGCTGTAACTTTTCCTCCTACTTCTCAGTGGTTCCAGATGGTCCACTTTCTCTTTCCACACCCCTAAGTCCTCACTCACTGCTATGTATAGGGAGGCACGGACTCTCCAAGCCACCTCTATTTCAGTTCACGAGGTGAATTGGGTATTCCTTCAACAATGTGCATCTGTAAAATGCGCTTCGAGGACTGGAGAGCTAATTCCCACAGTAGTATTCTTTCATAGAAGTATTGTCTTTTATAGATGGGATGGTAGAAGGATTCAATCGATCACAAATATTTATTGAACACTTGTTTTGTAGAAGACAGAGATGGGGATAGAGCCCTGCTCAGATCCCCTTGCCTGGGTCGGGGTGCTCATCCCGCAGCTGCTACGCGGGTGGGCAGATGGCTCACGGCTGCCACCCTCTCTGGAGGAGTGGCCTCGGCCGATGGGTACCTCCTCACCCGGGAAGTGGCACCCCTCAGTGTGGCCCACAGCCCACAACTGACTGACAGGGAGTACAAGACGCCAACCCCTTGCCTCAAATAGGGTGTCGTTTATGTGTGACCTCAAAATCATGGTGAGCATTGACCTAAGCCACATCCTTGCTTAGCATTTCCCCTTCTCTGCTCCCTGCTTCCCCCACTCCCTTACCAGTTTTCCCTTAGGGCACTGCCTCAAAAAGTCACAGGCTCTGAGATCCTTTCTCAGAATCCCTTCTAGGAAACTGACTAGAAACAGAAAGTTTGCTAGGTGACCCTAGAGCTGCAAAGATGTTTAAGATGCAATTCTTATTTGTAAAATGCTTCTTGGTCCATTACAGAGGCAAAACATTAACATGCAAAAAGTTAAAAGGAAAAGAAGTAAATAACAATGAAGATACTTTGGGACATGTCACAAGGTATCACACAATATTTAGATGAGTTTTAGAGGTAGAATGGTTTGAAGGAGGGTGGCAGAGACCCATGAGAAGCGTTGGAGAAGAAAGTAGCATGAACAAATTTATAAAGGCAAGAAAAAAATCAGGTGCAGGATACAGAGCTGTAATGCAGGATTCTCAAACCTTACAGTGCATCAGAATCACCTGGGGGATTGTGAAAACATGGATTTCTGGCCCCCACCCAGTTTCTGATCCGGTAGGTGTGTGTGTGCGAGAATTTGCATTCCTCACAAGCTCCAGGGAGAAGCTGGTGCTGCTGGTCTGGGGACCACACTTTGAGAATAACTGCCATAGCGGGATAAGATTTGAGGGACTAAGAATTATTTCTTGGTACACATCCTTATATTAGGGGCCCTCCTGCCCTGACTCAGGTGGCAGATTTCAGGAGAGAGAGGGTAGATAAAGAAGAAGGAGTCAGATTCTTGGCTTCTGACCTTTAAGGAGGCTTTCATAAATCCCGGTTGGAGAAGCAATAACCGTAAAAGCCGACTTACAAATGCATCTGACTTACAAATGCACCAAGGCCTGAGGGAGAAAAGGGTCTTGAGGATTTTCAAAGCTTGGCTCTAAGTAGGAAAACCTAAAGTCTTCAAGACTGAGACCATGTGGTTTATACCAGAAACCAAAGATCAGCAAACTAGAGCTGCCACCTGTTTTTGTAAATAAAGATTTATTGGAACATGGCCACACCCTTTCATTTACATATTGTTTAGGCTGCTTTCCTGTTACAATGGCCACAGAGTAGTTGCCACGGAGACAGAACATTCCACAAAACTAACAATATTTCATTTCTGGCCCTTTATAGAAAAACTTTGCCAGCCCCTGCCATAAACCATAGAGTAAGGAAAATAGCAGGGAAAAGGGGTTTGATGATGGAAGAGCAGTTTTCCCATCTCTGAGAAAGGAGATGAATGTCTTACCAGCTGGTGGGAAAGTAGAAAATTATTAAGGTTTTGATGATTTTATCTCTTAGCCCCCAAATAAGGATATGAGCAAAGTTATGTTCAGTTATAGGGAAAAAAACCTTCCATTTTTGCATTTCTGAATTATCGGTAAAAGTCGTATCTGCTAGGGGTAATTTAGCAGGATCAGAATGGGAGGTATGGCACAAAACGAGAGAAGGTCCATGAGGGTCAAACTGTGGAGCGCTCTTACACTTGGAGGGCAGGGACCCGGTCTGTCCCTCCTGGGCCTCGGCCCCTGTCGTAGAGCAGGGTCACCAGCTGTGAAGAGATGCAGAACCATAATTGTTCCAAAGCTGTCCCCCAGACACACACAGCTCGCGCCTGTCAAGCTGCTTTCAGACGCTTCACCTAATCTGAGCCTCTCAACAGCTCTGCAGGTGCTCTTCTCACTCCAGCTCAGCGTGCAGGCGCCTGAAGCTCTGAAGGTCGGACTGACTGTCTTGGGCCTCAACGCCCAGGTGCCTCTCTCCCTCTGCACGGCTCTCCCACTGTACTGCCCGAGACAGGGAGAGGCTGACACACACCCAGGCTGGGCACCGTCAGAACTTCCTCATGCCCTGGGGGACTGGGTGTGAGAGAAGATAGAAAGCACGAGGAGGCTGTGGAGAATGGTTCTATTTGTAACGAAGGGAATACATTCATTCATTCATTCATTCACTCATTCATTTTGTGTTTCCAGAGAACATATTCCTTCTGACTTCTGAGGAGAAATGCATTTTGGTTCATTTTTTTTTTCTTTTTAAAAGCTGTTGATCTTCCTTGGTAATTATCCAATCACATTTGTTTAGTAAAGCAACAGTAGAACAAAAAGTATAAGACTCTGCAGTCAGATAACTGTGGATTTAAATTCCAGTTTTATCATTTATCAGCCAAGTGACCTGGGACAAGTCATGGAACCCCTCTGGACCTCAGTTCCCCCCTCTGTGCATTAGGGCTAATGAGACCTGCCTTTGGGCCTTCAGTAGGCAACAGGTGTATGAAGAGAGACAGGCAGGATTTTCTGCTGAGTGAGTAGGTGGGAACTGTAGGTCGCCTGGCACGGAGCTGGCTGGGGCGTGGGGCTCCCCTCCTCCACGAGGGGGACTGTGCCTCAACCTCCTACAGGGTTCCTGGGTGCTATCAGCATCAGTGGGCCACTCCAAGAAGCCTTTCTCTGCTAGCAAGACCACTCTCGTGACTGCAGAAACCCACATTGTTACATGCTCACCAGGTGCTATTCTGTCCCCACCCAGAATCCATATAAAAAGGGAAAGCAGAAAGGGTGGGGTGCCTCTCCTGGAGCACAACCCATGAATCATTCAGCCAGGCCTGGCCCTGGCAGGCCTCACACACAGTGCCAAGCAAGGTGGGTCCCTTGCTGGTCTCCACCTGTCCTGTACCAGGGGTTGGGATGAATTCCACAATTCACACGGCATGGATTAAGGAATATGCTTTATCAGAGAAACGGGTAACTTGCTGAGGCCAGTGGGTAACCACAGAAGAGGACTCTCATGTCCTCGGGTTCTCCCATCAGCCTAGAAAGGTGTGCCTAGGCCCAGGCTCTGCCGGGCCTGCAGTGTAGTCTGTGTTCCATGGAGAGATCCTTCCCCCATGGGCCTCTCTTTGTATCGCATAATCTTAGGAAAGTTGCTTTGTCAGTGGGGGTACCCAGGCAGCTTGGGCCAGTGGTCTGGCTTGGGGGGGTGGGGAGCAGCCAGTGCACAGAGGATGGTTTTCTGGCCTAAGGAGCCCAGTAGGCTCCAGGCTAGCCCTTCCCTTTCCTCTGGGCTGGGAAAACCTAGGAAGAGGATGTGGCTCTGCAGTCCTGTCACTCTGCATTAAAACTGCACACGACCACGTCTTGAACACTTGGGCCTGGACCCCAGTCTGTCTTTCTGAGGAGGAGAGAGAGGCAGGCTGCCTAATATCAAGCAAAACCAAGCTCAGGGCTTGTGAAAACGTTCACAAAGGAGAGTGGGCTCTTAGCAGACTCACAGGTTTCATTTGGGATCAAATAGGCATCTCCCTCCCGGAGAAGTGAGTTGAATTAGAAATGCCTTATTTTGACTCGGGTGATAGAGTGACAGGTCTGAGAGAGAGCAATGACTAAGGATGGCTCACACAAGGATTTTCCTCTAATCCTTATTCTTCCAACAAAGCGGGGGATCTGTGCAGGCGGTGGGCACTGACGCCTCTCCAGGAGGAAGGATGCACAGCACCAGCAGGTGAGCGGGGCCGGGCTGCAGTCACTGTGGTCAGCACCCACAAGGCCTGGGGTGAGTTAAGGTAAACTATTGTATCCACTTTGGAATAAAATGACTAAATAGTAAGATCCAAACCTTGTTCTGAAAGGAGCAATTTATTAAAAGAAAAGGCAAACAGCTCACATTTCCAGTGGTGCCTTCTAGATAAAAATCCTGTGTTCCCAGTGGAGGCTGTGAGACACAGAGGGGCTGGGTGGGAAGGTGGGGGTCTCCTCCCCTGCAGCCATTAGTATTAGGCCAGATTCTCATCGGCCCCTGAGATGATTTAAGTATAGGTCCACCTAAAAGCAAGCAATTGAACAAAATTAACAGAAGGAAAATCTTGCAGGGCAACCGATGGTGTCTTTAGCTTAGAATCTTGTTTGATATCATCTAAACCAACAACTAACCAAGATGTTATTAAGCACCAACATCTTCCTGTTTAATCCTAGTAAGGACTCTACGAGGTAGATATAATCTTCACCATTTTACAAGTAAAAACAAAACTGTAGCAATGTCCTTCAGTAAGTGAATGGACCAATAAAGTGTGGTACATCCAGATAATGGAATATTATTCAGTGCTGAAAAGAAATGAGCTTTCAAGCCATGAAAAGACATAGAGGAATCTTAACTGTATATTACTAACTGAAAAAAGTCAGTCTAGAGAGTCTACATACTATGATTGCAACGATACAACACTCTGGAAAAGGAAAAACTGTGGAGACAGTAAACGATCAGTGACTGCCAGGGGTTGGGGGGAGAGAGGGATGACTAGGTGGAGCACAGAGGATTTTTAGGACAATGAAAATACTCTGTATGACACCGTCATGGTGGATACATGTCATTATGCATCTGTCAAAACCCATAGAATGTACAACACCAAGAGCAAAGCCTAATGTAGACTATGGACTTTGGTTGATTAAAAAAATGTAACGAAACTGTGGCAGGTGCTTACCCACCGTTTGCGTTCCCTCCGCCACACCTCCGCCGTCCTCAGACCGCGCCTGCGCGCAGCGCTCTGTGGGTGCTGTCAGATGACCAGTGGCAAGAGTGCCCGCGAGCAGACTCCACTGTGTTCAGTTAGCAGGTGGACGTTTCTGTTGTCCTGAGAGTGAGTCGTGGTTAGTCCAGATCAGTTATGGCGATTTGGTTTCCCTGTGCGGTGACTGGCCTAGGAATGCGTGTGTGGCCCAGGTCTGGTCAATGAGACATAAGAGCAGGTCTGATGTTTAGCTGGAACACACCAGTACTAGTTGTTAAAATACTGAAATACTTCTGTACCGGGGGTAAATATTGCTCCCCCGGCGTCTTTTCCCTTTGCCCCAGATGCCCCGCATCTCCCCACAAGCCGTCGTCTACAAGGTTACATCTGGCATAGAAGGGGGCCTCCAAGACTTTGCTCCAGGGCTACAACCAGCATTTGATCTACTCTGATTATCCCAGGGAGGTTTCTAAAATAATTCTCCCTGAATGAAAAAGCAGAGGCTCATGGCCTTTTGCTCATACTTCTTCTTCCTGACTTAACACTGTTGTGGGGCACCATGGCAGCCACCTGTAACTGTGAGGAAACAAGACAAGAAGATAAACAGAGCCTGAGTCCTTAATGGCACTAGTGAGCCACGCTGCATCAATCCTGGAGCTGTCCTCCCTCTAGATGTTTTATTACATGAGACAGATATCTTTCACAGAAGGCTTGATTAATTAGTTCTGTTATTTGCAGCTAACCAAACACGTTCTAAACAATGCAGACTCAGGTTCAAAGGGTTAAGTAATAATAATATTGATACTGGGTGCTAACTATGTGTCAAGTGCTGGGCTAAGCTATTTATGCTCATCATATCCTTTGCTCTTCTCAATAACCTTAGAAAAAGGTGCTATTGTTATCCCCACTTTTCAGATAAGGCAACTGAGTCTTGGGAAATTTAAAGAACTTACTCATGAAACTAGCAGGTAGTAAAGCTGGGACTCACACCCAGCTCTGGGCTGGACTAGACCAGAAATGGTTTCATTCTTCACCTGGTCTTTGTATTAATCCCGACTGCACACTAAGAAAAGCTTGTGGGGAGATTGTTGGGGGAGGCAACGGAACACCTTGGGAAGGCCGTTGGCCCTCAGACAGGTCCCTGGCATGTGGCAGCATCCCGACCGGGTCCCACATTCTAAGTCTGCCCCTGTTGTGCAGGCTGAGAAATTCAGCTGTTACTAAGTGCTGAGTGAGCTCTAGGTACCTGCCTCACAAAAACCAGAAAGCCGAGGAAAAGAAGAGCTGTCGAGCAGATCAGATGCATGCATGCATTTGCTGGCCAGCGCCTGCTCTTCCTTGAGCTTGGAGACGCAAGATCACAGAAAATTAGACGATACCAGGAGGCTGCCTGCTGGGACGGGACCCAGGATGGGTCGTGAGCTCTGCAGCGCCCGCAAATAGCGTGGGGCTGTTTCTGTGGGCCAGGGTGCCGCCTGGCCGACGCCTACGTCACTTCCTTGGCCGAGCACTCCCTCGTCAGATTTCCACGTTCTCTCTTTGGATGTGTGCAGGCCTGCAGCAGCTCACTGCCACCCTCCCACCTAAAACCAAGCTTTTCTCTTTCAGGGTGACTTTGCCTGTGTCTGGGTGCAGCCATTATGATTTCTATTTCATCATTAAACTCTCTGGAGGCAATCTCGTTTCCGAATCCTTTTTATTCTAATGCTCCACATGAGGTCCACACTGTGGTCCTAAGTGGAGTTTCACTCAAAAAAGCACCCTCTGACCACTGTAGTAATTTAAAGAAATTCCCACCTGTGCTTGGGTGTCTCAGGAACGTTCAGGGGAGTGATCCACAGCTCGTGTCCCTGAGTGCCATTCTCCTGCGCCGGGTTCTCACGTTCCCACAGTCCTCCAGAGGCTCTGGCACCCCAAACCAGGCTCGCTCAAGCCCCGCACAGTGCTTTTCTTCCTTTCTTTCTACTCCCTACTTTGCTGCTCTTCATTATATAGATTGACTTGGCCACTCTGGCTAAGGCCGGTCCCCTTTGCCTCCACCTCATCCTCCCTCTCCTGGTTCTGCGTCACAAAAGATACCCCTTTAGTGGATGGGGGAAGACCAAAGGAGAGGATGGGAAAGCAGGGACGGGTGTTAATAAGTTTGCACTCATCCAAATCTCACCCAGCAGATACTGTCTGGACCCTGAGGACCAAATGGTGCCCGAGGCAGGGCCCCTGCCCCCGAGGAGCTTCCGAGTTCTGGAAAGAGACAGGTCGCTGCCGCCACCCCAGCCTGAGGGAGCTCCGATGGAGAGATGGGTGCACGGACAGAGACAGAGGTCAAGGTGGAGCTCACAGTCCTGTTGAGGACAGCGTGGCTGTATTGTACAGTCTTCATGGGCTGTCCTGCTGTACCACCATTGGGAACCTGGACAGCTGAGAACCTGGAGTTAGTGAGAGACAACCTCAGGGAGGAAGAGGGGCTAATTCTTGGGGTGTGAGCAGAAGTCAAAGTGCTTCTGGTGGGAGAGCAGCCTTGGGAGAGCGATGCAAGATTATTCACCCCACTTCCTGCACACCAACAAAGAAAGGGAACCAGGGGCAGGGAGGCCACCACGCTGGTCATGGGGGCAAATTGGCAAGAGTTACCTCTAGCCTCTCTGTCCCCTGGGGGGGGGGAACAGAGACATGTGGGAGCAGCCGTGTGGGAGGGAGGGGAGGTGCAAGGTGAGCGCCTACATGGGTGCCCCATAATTTATTCCTCTGCCTCCACTCTTACTGCCCCCCAAGGTTTGTGCCATTACAAAAGTGTGGCTATAAATATTCTTGTACGTTAGCCTTGGGTGCTTTGGCTTCTATGGGGTAGATTCCCAGGTGTGAATTGCTGAGTCAAAAGTTAAAATTTCTCTTTGTAATAGACGTTGTCAGATTGCCTGTAACCATTTGCGGTTCCGGGAACAATGCAGGAGAGTTCTCTTTACTCTGCATGGCTATCGCTGCAACAAAGGTGTTCCAGTTATTTTCATTTTTTCCAGTCTGGTGGATATAAAGTTACTTTAATTTGCATTTCTCTGATCTCTGTTGAGTTTGTTTTCAGGTGTTTGTTGCTACTGAGACCTACCTTTCTCCGAGTGCCCTTTTTTTCCCTTTCTTTTTTTTTTTTTTTTGTAACTTTTAGTCAATTAGAAAGCGTTCTCTGTATACTTTAAGTATCAATATTATAAATATTTCACTCTGAAATGTATGACCTTCAGCTTGAGAACATTATTTTCTATTATTTATTAGATCATTGTCTTCCCTTATTTTCCATGTTCACTGTTTTGGAACTCTTGTTATTCAGCCTGAAGTTCAAGGGCAGGTTGTTGGGAAGGGAGAACGGGGGTAAAGCGGGAATAGTGAGGACATGCGGAACCACAAGCACGAGCCACAGGGACGGAGCGGAGCCCGTGCGGGTTCCTGTTGCTCTGCCCTTGGTGGTGTGGTGAGCGTGTCTGCCTTTGGTCAGGGGCCAAACACACATGTGGTCACAGCAGCTGAAGGAGGATCCAGGGGAAGGCGGAGCGGATGCAGCCCCGGGGGCTCCCCACACCAGGAGACGAGTGCAAAGATAATTTGAGCTGCGAATTGTTTGCTGCTTCACTCCACCCTCTACGTTACTCAAGAATCTCTCCGTGGCTCGCCCTAACCAAAATATGCAAGGAAGGGAATTCCGGGAAATGTAGTTCAGCCTAGCCAAGTTGACACGTTACAAAGCCACTGCAGCTTCCTTTGAAATCTTATTTAACATTCATACAGCACAGTTAACACATATAACACACACAAAAAACTATGCATCAGCTACTGTTCTAAGCATGTCATGTATTTTAACTCATTTAATTTTTATCATGTCCCTATGAAGTAGCTATTATTATTAATAACTCTATTGTACAAAGAGAGAAACTGAGAACAGAGAGGTTAAATAACTGTCTAAGGTCACACAGCTGGTAAGTGGCAGAGCTGGGCTTTAAACCCAGAGTGACTCCAGGGTTTGTAAGCTCCACAAGTCCATTATGCAAAGGCACTACTGCCCCCTGGCCAAAGTGAGCTGTGGAGCTTTATGTGGGGAGCTGTTTGCTTATTTGATTGGTTGTGTTTTTCTTGTGGACTCTCAGTGGAAGCAGTTTCTTGAATTTTTTGTGCTAAGGAATCTGTTTCAGGAAATAGACAGTCAAGATTAAACGAGCTGCTCGAGAATCTCCCTCGGTCCCTCTGCTTTAACCTCACAGCGCAGGCCTGCCAGCAGAGGGACGAGCTGGGCTCTCTGGAAGAGGTGTAGGCGTTACCTCTGGGCTCCTCCTGTCTCTGCGCTCACCAGGCTCCAGGGGCTGTGCCCCCCGGGCGCGGTGTAGCCCCTGAGGGTGCTTCTGCTCCTGTGCTCCTCTGTGCCTTACAAACATGAGCTCCTCTTTGCCCCCAGCGCTGTTCCCCGACTCACGAGAAAGCACAGGGCGTCTCTGTGTTGAAGCACACCCTGGGGCCTTCAACAAGGAACATAAATCCCACCTCAGCCACCGGGGAGTCAAGAAATGTCAAGCCACCTCCCTGTCCCTTTTGCCTTGGAGTAAGCAGGCCTTGAGAAGGGGTGAGGGCAGTGGGCTTGCCTCCCAGCATTTTGCAACCCTGGTCCTCCTGCTCAAAAGCCCCTGGCCCATGTCTGCTGAAGCTCTGGCTACCCCCAAGGACCTGGGTGAGTATGGGGTTTCCCAGCCCCTGAGCACCTTCCAGGAGCCAGGGACCAGCACGCTTCCTGTGCACAACCTTCCCACCTGCACTCCTGGGTCCCACCCCTGGGCTGCTCTGGGCAGTGCAGGATTTAACAGAGAAGCCTTTGATCTATGCTGATCCCCATGGCTGAATCCTGGCATGGGTGTAGGGTTTGGGGAAACTGCACAACTAGACCCCTGCCTGCTCCTCAGCCTGCCCCCAGGAGCCCGAATGGTGCATGAAGAAGGCAGGCTAGGACATGACTGTGGGTCCCCATCTCGGTGGTTCTCAAACTTGAGCGTGCGTCAGAATCCCCTGGAGGACTGTGTACACCAAGGCCCACCCCTGAGCTTCTGCTTTAGTGGTCCTGGGTGAGGCCTGAGAACATGCATTTCTTACAAGTTCCCAGACAATGCTGCTGCCTCTGCCGGGGGGACCCCACTTTGAGAACCACTGTTTTATGTAACGCCGCCTTCTCCTCTGAGACATGACACTGTTCCAATACTGACAGCTAAATTTTTGCTGTCAGCCCAGCCAGGGAGCTGCCTGAAGCCCGTCCATTCCTGCCCCTCCCAGTGCTGAGTTGGTCAGCATCAGCAAAAGCTGCCTGGAAGCCCGAAGCCAGATAGCGCGGAGGCCCCCGCCCTCTGACCCGTGATCCTGATGCCCACACAAAGCACTCACTGTGGCGTGAACTTGCTGACAAGCACCACCCTATGTTTTGGGGATGAACCAAATCTTTATCACGTTGACCCGTGGATTCCTGGCTCTGAAAATGGATGCAAAAACTCCCCCTGCTCGCTCAGCCAGCCCACCGTGTGGCCATCCTCTCGCAGGGCAGGCTGTGGAGTGGAAGGCCCCGAGACGGGCCAGCCCGCAGAAGGTCTAAGCACCGCTCCCCTGCCGGCTGACGCCGAGACCCACTCAGCTGGGGCGCAGATAAGGATGCTCCATGGCTCCCTTGGCGTGCTCGCCTCTGGCCTTAGAGAGCCTGTGCCCCGACCTAGGATTCAAAACCAGAGACACGTGCCCGGGAGGCAGAGGGGAGCGGCGGAGGCGGCGCTCAGGGATGTCAGCGTTCGGACAGAGCAGGGAGGTGCCAGGGCAGCCCCATTTGACATGAGTCCCCTGTCACAGCCTCATGGACACCTAATGGTTTCTTCCTCCTTGACTTCCAGGTAGAGTCACAATTTTCCTGTGGTTGTTCTCTCCGCTACCTCGGCCCCCTCTTCCCGTCAGCATGAACTTCAGGGGAAGAGCGAGGCATTTGCATGTACGATAAGCTACTAATGGCCCCCTTGATGTTTAAACCTGACTATTTGGTCCCTGTGTCTTAACCTGGGCTGTGAACCCAAATATGGAGTAAAGGGTGGGAAGGTCAGCAGGTGCTGAGGTATTCACGTGTCAAGTGCCCCCAAGCGGCATTGGAATAAATCAGAAAGCTGGTGCCTCCTAATTGAGGTTTCCACACTTGCCTAAGTGGAAACACTGCAACTGCCCTTGCCCTCAGCTTGAAGTGACAAAAGAGAACACCCCTCGCTGGGTTTCTTTCTGCTGAGTGTCTTTACACGGTGCCCAGCCTGCAGACAGCTACGTGATGCTCACAGTCAATGGAATAATTCAGGGGGTTGTGCTGACTACCAGGAATTAGCCATTTATCTAGATCAGTTCAAGTTCAGAGAACTGCATGTATTGATAAATTCTAATCTTAAACACAGAGATGAATGAGTTTTATTAATATAAAGTTAGTTTCTGCCAGTGCTAATAAATATTAAATAATATTTGTTAAAAACATGGTTTGAAGGGGATGCTAAATTATAGCTTGCCACAGATCTCAGTCCGACCCTGTGTAAACTCTCCGACAATGTTGTGCGCATGTACAGTTTTCTGGGTGAGGATTCATTGCATTTTTAAGAGCCATGAACAACCCCACCAACCGGAAAACGGTGGGACCCACTGGTTTAGATAAAGCTCACAGTCCCTCCTGACCTCGCCACCTCCCTTCCTTCCCTCTGCCCAACCGTATTCATTCTTGGCTTTCCCACGTGGAGCAGACACGTGACAAGACTGGAACCATGTGCTTCACTAATCGCCACCATCCTCTGGGTTAATATGAGCTGCAGAGGTTTTATGATTCAAGTAAAATGATAAATATAAAAGTACTTTACAAAATTATACAAAACTAAGGCGTTAAAGGTGGGGGTTGCCAGTACTGTGAACGTTAGTATAATGACGAGTCCTCCTCTTGACCAACCTGCTCGCAGGCTGTTTACTTAATGTCCTAACGTAAGTGCTGACGGGTGGGGATAATTAGAGCTAATGTGTGTTGGTAGCTTCCTAAGTCATTTATTCCTCATGCCAACCCCATGAGGGAAGCAGTGTTGTCCCACTTTACAGAGAGGACGCCGAGGCCTAGAGAGTTGAGGTAACTTGTCCAAGTCACATGGAGGAGGGTCTGAACCGGAGGCATTCTCCCTGTGGGCCCTGTCTCTTAACCACTTGTGCTCCCGCTGTGTGCCAGGGGCTGTGCGGGGCATGCTGTGAGTATTAACTTATTCAATCTTCACGTCAACCTGTGAAATGAGTGCTACTATGGTTTCCATCTGACAGGAGCCAAAGCTGAGATAGGGATTAAATCACTCGCCACAAGATCACAGAACTAATAAACGTGGGAGCTGAGCTTTGCCCGACAATCTTCCTCCAGAGTTTCACACACTTAACCTCGCACTGAAATGATGGGCTTTAAGGAGCTGCGTCAATCAGCCGCCAGTTAACCATGGCGGCCATTCATTAAAGGAGATTTCTGTCATTGGAGGATTTGAGCTATTCTTTTAAGATTCAAAAACTCATCAGTGATGAGTAACTTCATCAGTCTTCTCACACCTTCCCTGACCACACGTTGGCTTCGGCAGACGTTCGCTGTGCACCTACAGTGTAGGACGCAGCGGCTGCAGCGGCGGGGCTGCGAAGATGCACAGAAGTGGTCTGTGCCCTCCGGGAGGCCCCGGCTCGGCTGGCGGACAGACTGCGTGAAAACACAGAGACAGCAGACCCATGGGATGCGCTGACGACGGGCTGCAGGAGTCTGGGGAGAATTCTGTGGCTTTGGCTTGCTGTTGGGTCCCCTGGTGAGGGGGGGGGCGGGCAGGTGTGACAGGCGTCAGCGTTCTAAGTGGATCTGCAGGCAGCGGAGAAATGCAGGCTGAGGTTCTACTCAGCCCGCTAGCTCCTCTGCTGGTTCCAAACCGTCAGAAGGGGATGACTTGGTCCGGCATCCAGCTGGTCACATATGCCACAGGCAGCTCTTTGTTTTCCCTTCCCGGTCTCCCTGCCCGTGCGCTCACTGCCCAGCGCGTGGACCAGTTCAGAGTTGTGGGGCTCTGCATGGTCACACAGGAACAGACCCTTCTTTCAACACTTCCGTCCCCGTGTGGGGGGCAGCGAGCCCTTGGGGACCCCACCTGCCCATTTCCCAACTGATGATTAACTGTAGCTGACGACCCAGCATTACATAAGAGGATTATGAAACCGTGTAACAGGGAGCCGGGGTGGGATCTGTGGGTATAAATAGACAAAAACCTCATTACTATGCTACTTTAAGACTCAGAGACATCTAGTGGCAGAAAATCATATCTGCAGGCCTGGCAAATCCTCTCCAAACAAGTGACTTTTAAAAAGTTGATTTGTGAAACTTTTGTACATACCCAAATTGGGAGACTTTGGGTTAGGTTACTTTGAAAGAAAAGGAATGGACAGGGTTTTTCATTTGTAGGAGTACAGTATCATCTTTCATAAAAAGTACCGTAAGCCTGCTTTAATTCTCTTCTCCCCAAAGTTTTAAATGCACACAATTGTATGTAGGCTGTGAAAGAGAAAATTAGGATATAATGACTCTATTAACAGCCTCTACACCCTCACCTGTCATGATGCTGAACTTTTTTGATGTGATTAAGTTTTGAACCAATTTCATAATTATTACTATCAGATTGGACTTACGGGTGAATATGCACAGATTGAGCAACGGCTAAACCAAATCTTTAGCAGAATACATAATGAGAAAGCTTCCCCACAATACAGACTGGAAAACAAATCTCCCCAGCTGTGGGAGGGTAGAGAGAGCTGAGGGTGGGTCTTGGTGTCCCAGAGAGCCAGGACCTGCACTGCAGGCTGAGACCTGGGAAGACCATAAGACACCACTTCGACGCTGTGGAATGTCAGAGTGGGAGCAGCAATGGGCCTTGTGTCATGGTTCCCTGGCAGAGCTCTAAGGAAGTGGCAAGACCTAGAGAAAAAGTGGCTGTCCAGATGACCTGACAGATGGGGCTGGGCAGCCTCCCGGAGCCTCCTACAGCCCGGAATAACACAGGACTAGCGGGATTCCTGCACGCCCGTGGTGGCATTGAAGTAGAAGGACACCCGGAACCTCTTGAATTGCTGACTGAGAATGGAGGAGGGCCTGGGGTGTCCCGGCAGTTGCCCGCATGGCCAGATGATGTCCCACCCACCAGTGCCTTGACACCAAGAAAGCTCCCCACTACTTGGATACGAAACTGGGGGAAAGTAGTGGAGGAGTAAGTCTCAAACTGAGTGACTCTAAGTTTTGCTACCACAGTGGAAAGGAAATGCAAAATAGAAATTAAATTGAACTACAGAAAATGATGGAAGTATTTCTTTAGTACCTGTATTTGTGGGCTGAGATGTATGCTGCATACCTGCCACATACTCATAGAACAAAATGGGACTTTTAGATAAGACTGCAAGATATTTTGAAGAAAACTACCCCTCTTCATAGTAGCCTAAATACACATACACACGTACACACACGCACACGCACACACACACACACACACAACTTGTATATTAGTCAAGATCCCAGCTGGAAACAAATGGCACACTCAAAATGGGTAATTTACAGTTATGAGTAGAATTCACAGACACTAACAAGGGACCGTGCAGTACCCTGGGGCTAGCCAAAGCAGGAAACTTTACCACTAGACCTGAAGGGGTGGGGGTGGGGGACCCAAAGGGGATTGCTGCGTGGACAGGGCCTCCAGACAGGAGCTGTGGACTTTGCTGGAAGGATGCAGTCTGCAGCCTGCAGCACCCCTTGGCACTGACACAGGGAAGGAGCTTGGGGAATATACCCTGATCTCACACTCCCACTCTCCAGTCTCTGCCAGTGCACCTTCACTGGAAAACCCAACTGGAAGCCAAGAGGAAAGGAAGCATTGATGTCGTGTGGTTCAGCATTCCCAGGCACAGACCAGAAAGGAAAAGGGAGAAAGCAGAGTTAGTGAGGCAAATGGAAGATATCCAACACTAATGGCTCTGTTCAAACTTCATCACATAAAATATCTGTTTCTCACTCCACCGCCCCACCTCACCCTCTCTCTTTTTCTCTCTCTCACACATTCTTCTAGCCATTCATTGATTTGTTGCTCATTATTACTCAAGGTATAGCCAAAATTTTTTATGATTATAAACATAACATGTATTTATTTTTTAAAATACATAGAAGTGTAAAGAAGAAAGTAAAAGTCACCTTAATCCTACCACCCAGAGATGATGACTGTTAACACTTTGATCTATAGCCCTTTCGACCTCCTTTCTATACATGTCTGTGTATATATTTTAGAAATGCATCTTACCATGCAAAGGTATTTCACAGACTATTTTCTCACTCAATAAATTGCATATCTCTTTCCGTGTCAATGTAGATATATGTCATCATTTTTAATGGGTACATAGTATTATATACTGTTTATAAATCAACTATAAGAAGTCACTTTTTGGGGGGCATGTAGGTGGTTTTTACTTCTTTGCAGTGATAAACAATGTTGTGATAAACAGCCTTGTGTGTTGGACTCTTCGGTTTGCTTGTCCAGTTAGTTCTCCAGGACAGTGGTTCTCAAAGTGTGTTCCATGGAACCCACAGAAATGCCTGAGGGGCTCCTGCGGGGGTGAGGTGAAGGCCCAACATCAGGGCTCCAATCCCTAACCTGCTTCAGCAAGAGCAGGTTCACTTCTCTCTGCTCTATTTGGTGAGAAGAAAGAGTTTCACCACTAAATGCAGCTGGAAATCCTGTGCTTTAGGATATAGTCAAAGAAAAAAATTGTTAGGTCAAAGAGTGTGCATGTTTAAAGATCTGGTACATGCTGCCACGTGACTCCTCCCTGAGAGGGCACACACGTCCACATCCCTACCATAGCAGATGTGTGCCTGTATCCCCACACCCACACTCTTCATTTATACTGATCTAAAGCCAAAAGCATCTTTCTTTTAATTTATATTTCTTTGGTTAGTAATTGTACTAGTTTCCTATTGCTGCTGTAACAAATTACCACAAACTCGGTAGCTTAAAGCAACAGACATTTATTTTCTTCTGGGTCTGGAGGTCAGAAGTTGAAGATCAGGGTCAGTTTCTGGTGAGGCCTCTCTTCCTCACATGCAGACGTCCACCTTCCTGCTGTGTCCTCACACGGCAGGGAGGGAGCCAGCTGTCTGGGGTCTCTTCTTTAAAGGCACTAATCCCATCAGGAGGGACACAGCCTTGTGACCTCATCTAACCCTCACTACCTCCCCAAGGCCCATCTCCAAGTACCATCACACTGAGGGTTAGAGCATCCTCATAAGACTTTTGGGGGGACACAAACGTTCGGGCCACAATAGAAAGATTTTGGATTTTCATGTGGTCAAATCTGTCAATCATATTCTTGATAATTTTCAGCTTCACTGACATGTTTACCTCAGCAAGGCCTCTCCCACCAGAGGTTCATAAACATGTACATACATTTTCTTCTTAAACTTTTATATATTTGCCTTATTTTACATTCAAATTTTAATCATTCTGGAATCTAATTTGGGATAAGGTCTGACTCTCTTTTTTGCCCACTTAAAGTGATTTGGTTACCAGTTTATTCTTTAAATACAGCTTCAAAATAGTCTGTAAGCACATAAGCCTCTAACCAGACAGGAGTCCTGGACTCGCCATCATCTGTTCCTCTGAATATTGGCCTACTGAAACTCGTTTTCTTCCTTCCCTTTCTGTGCTAGTTGTAGAAAACTACTTTTTGTCTTTCTGGAAAATCCATTCATTCAGTAAAAGACTAATAACTAAAGCCAACTTTTTTTTTTAAGGAAACAATGAGTTTCCTTAATATTTCAGGCTTGAACAGCATTCCGTGTATAACAATTTACTACCAACTCATCTGAATGTGTACTTACAGCTTTCACATTCCTTTGAATCCTGAAGTTATTTGATCTTCAAAACCAATGGAAAAAAAGAAAACCTGTGGAAGAAACCTATTTAGATATTTGAACTTTAAAAAACTTGGGCTTCACCTGTCAGGGTCGCTCAGTGTCTCGCCCAAGGCCAGCACGAAATGTTTGTGCCTGAGAGGGAAGGGTCGGGGTAACGTTTCAAACTGCAGAAGGGCGAGTTCTAACTGTTGTGAAACAGACTCAATAATTAATAGCTACACACAATCCTGGTATATTATACACTAATAATTCTAATTATAAAATAACATAACACAGTATATAATAATATAATAAGTACAAATATAAAATGATCTTAATGAGTAAATATTCAGTTGGATTAAAATTTCCATTTAATCCAATAAATTTTTCATAAGCCCCTACTATGTACCTCAGCACTGTGTTTCCAGGGACTAAAAAGTGTACTCGGCAACAAAACAAATATGTGTGATGCAAATAATTTTGAGACGCAATTCAAATGTGTTGAGTTAATACATAAATTTATGTGTTGTATATATGGTGTGATATTACATGATATCTTCTTATTAATACTGTGTAAGCAATTTTACTATTTCATGGCCAAACCTTGGAAATGAGTAGTTTCCAATCCACAAATGTGTTGAATTTCAAAGATTTATTTCTAAATTAGTTGTTCAAAACTCAGAAATCATGTCACTATAAAAATAAGATTTTAAGCAGTGGTGACAGCCAGCCTAGCTATCGGTTTTTTGTTTGGTTAAAATTATATGCATTTTCTATGAGAGGTAGTTGAAATTATATACATTTGTTATGAGGAATACTTTTCAGATATGATAGTAGTAATTAAAAGGGAAAAGCAATACAACTTAATAAGACATGGTTTATATATCTAGAATGATAGTCCTTAAGGAAGTTTAAAGTTTAGAACAAAGAGAATGCCTTTTAGGGGAATTGGGGGAAGGTTTCGGGACCCTTTCAAGGGGTTAGAGGTTGATGGCAAGGGTCTGAATTACGTCACAATTGTTCTCCTTGTCTTTAATACGATGCCTTGCTCTGCTGTTCGTGCTTATCAGCCATCTTTACAGCTGTGTTTTAATTAATAAATGGGGTGCTGAGAAACCAGGAGAGCAGTGGGTTAATGAAGGAGAGGGCACAGCATTTGTGATATCCCCCTTAGGGGGAAGAAAGGAGATAGCAGAAAAAAGAGTCAGTGGTCTCCTCGAATTGGACCCAAGGCCAGTTGTAGGGAATCCTGCTGAAGATGCATGAACTCCCTCAAATAATAACAATGGTCTCTTCTGCCATGTCTCCATCACCTCGTTGGTGGTCCTGGCACGGAATGTTGCCAGAATTAGGACTGAGACTATTTCTCCCCTGTGGGAGCGGAGATTTACATAACTAGGGGAGAGTTTGGGGATTGATGGTGATTAAAGAAACAAACACAACAAAGTCAACGATTAATTCAAGAGAAAACAAAAAGTCAAGCAGGGAAGAAGTGATTATAGTATACTACCTGGCTCAGCTGTCAATAAATTTTTACAATCATAAAAGATAAACATTTGTGCGAGTTAGCAATTTATTGCCTTTCAGCTCCAAATTCATAGTTCATTGCCTGACCTGTGAAAATGGATCTGGGTCCTTGAACTATTTCTCCTTTGCACCTGGCGTGATGTTAGCAGCTTCGGCAGTAGAGAGCGTTGGAGGGACACTGCAGGAGGAAGGGGCTTCTCTTCCCGGTTCTTGTGTTTTCTGTTTTGCTTCTTCTTGCTCCTACTGTTTCGTTGCCAGCAGTGGGTGGGTCGGAGGAGAGGTTCCGCAGCACTCCAGTGGTTGACTTCTCAGCCTTGGCCTGCCAGCCCTCCAGAGAGGTGTTTTCTGCTTGTCAGCCCTGGCCATGGTTTTCTACCCACCTGCATCCTGGAGCAGGGTCTCCTGCTTGTCCAGAGACTGGTCGAGCTCTGGCCTGGAGCAACTCAGTACATCACAGCCTCAGGGAGGGATGTTCCTTTCTTGAGTATCCTTGCTCATCTCTAGGTATTCTTTAGAGTTCTCTTTCTCCCATAATAGATAATCCTATGTTGTAGTTAATAATTCTTATATTAAACTTTCTCTGTACCAATTCCTGGGTGGTTTCTGTCTCCTGATAGGATCTTGAGCAATACAAGACTGAACACTTACCTCACCAAAATTGATGTAATTGTTTTGGGAAGATGGGGAATTGGAAAGTGTGAATGTGTCTGTGTGTGAGAGAGAGAGAAAGAGAGAGAGGTGCTAAATCCTTATCTCCCATGGTAGGAAGCTGATAAGATCTAAAACTGAAAAGATCAGGGAATATAGTATAAGATTGTTATTTGGAGATTTGAAAGTGGTTGTATTTGGGGATCAGGAAATAGAGTGAGAGGGATCTGCTATTTTTGGTAACAAGCCTTGTATTTGACTCTTTACGATCATAGATTACTTTGAGAAGAATTAAAACTGATGAAAAGAAAATCACTGGGTTTGAAATAAATAAACACAAAGGGAGGAAGGAAAGCAAGTTACAAAGTTTGTGAACTCTCAAAAGATGTGTCATTGGGATAGTTTATTTTTTTAAATTAAACACACAATATACAATCAAACTAATTTCTGGCCAAACTAATTGAATGAAATGAGAAGAATGGGGTCATTTTCCCCCCACATTCCCTTCCACTTGAAAGAAAAGCATCGAGATAGAGGACACGCATGCTTCTGTTTACCTGGAGCACCAGGGTGGCGAGAGTACAAGGACCTGCGGAGGTCTCTCTCTATTATGGTGGCGGGGGAGGGGGTTATCTCTCTAAATAACTGAGGGCGGTAGCATTATGCTCACAGTCAGAGGAAAGCCCCATTTTTTGCCCTCTGAGGCTTCCTCCACTGCCTTCCTAGGGATCCCCCCTCAGTCAGAGAAACAGCAGCTTAAATGGATTTCCATTGTTAATAAGTGGGCTCAAATGGAAACACCTCTTTCTTCCCTGTTGGCACAAATGCACTTGGTCATTTGAAATACGGCATAGTGGTTAATGAATTAGCAAAACAATAGGGAGCCACGAATCTTTGTGGTTTAGAAAAGAAGTCTTAGTAGCTGAACAGAAATTCCATTATCTCCTGGGCACGCTGGGGAAGGCTGGAAGGGTGTTGCTCAGAATCTCCAAGCGTAGCCGAAGTGAGACCAAGCAGGGCGTGCAGTTTGGTTGCAATTTTGGTGCTACAAGCAGAGCCAGAGGGCTGCTTATGTTGAAAGAGAGTGCAGCACTATTCATTTTCAGCTGAGTCTCTAATGAGAATAAAGACAAACAAGTACAGAATATGTAATAAATACCCAAGAAAATCTACATTGGCAATATTCTAACACAAATATGAAAAGGAATATAAAACTCTCCTGGTTTCCTTCTCTCTAATATGGGGATATAAACACCCTTGTTTTTGTAAGAATTAGGGATAACTTGTGGATAATATTACTAGCACAATGTCTGGCTTGTGGTAGCATTAAATAACTGATTGTTACTCATATTTTTATTATTTTTATCATTTTAATTATTATCATTAGTATTTGAAAGCAGAGTCGCAACCTCAAATGGTTTTTGGAGCCAGCCCAGGAATATAAATGAGGCAAGTGGGCCTTGTAGGGACTGAGGCAAACTGGAGCATGCACACCTTTCCCAATGGAGCAGCCCCCATTCAGCTCCAGCAAGTCCCTGTCATAGAAAACCGCTGGTCTCCTCATCACTCTCCTCATTCACATTCTTTTTTCAGCAAAAGCTGGAAATCTAGATTTTTATATGAAATCTCCCAATTTTAAACATTGAGATCTAAACAATTCATATCTGTGGAAAGGACTGGGCCCACAAACCTTGTATACTCTGCTTTAAAGAAACGAGTGTCTCCAGCTGGAGTACCCAGACCCCTCTTTGGGATCCTGTGGCTATCAGTCTTCCTTAGCATTTCCCCGAATATCTTCCAGACATACCACACACTACTTCCTCTGGTAAGCTGGCCACTGAATTTTGTCAATGCTCCTGCAGGCTGGGGTGAAGCAGGTTACCATGTGCAAGGCTCTCACTGGGGGTCCTTCCTGACCCCGTTGGCCCTAGGATAATCAGAAAAACCTTATCTAAAGCCCTCTCCACCCCATTTTGGGCCCTTTCCTTAATCCCCCTTCCAGGACCCTCTAGGAGCACTGCTAAAATAGTTATTCACACTAAAGTGTGAATGACTTAACAGCTAACCCCTCACAATGGGTGTCTACATTTTCAAAGAGAACACTCCAAAAGGAAATTGAATTAGTCACTAACGCAGGAGTTTTAGGGTTCTTGGCACTTCAGAGGAAGGTCTTCCTTGGCTTTTCAGATCACATCAGGGGAGCAAAACCAAAGTCTGTCTCTAGAGGAAGCTAGCCAAGCCCCAGCTTTTTTGGGGGCCTGGTTTAAAAGCCTTCAGGGACCCTGGAAGATGCTATTAGGACCTGCTCTTGAGCAGTCAATTGACTTGTATTCAACCTCCATTGTCAAATCAAGAACAGTTCAGTGTCTACTAGTATTGGTGAAAAAATACACCAAAAAAATGTACACTAATCCAGAGAAGAGAGCGATCACTATAGGTTGGACCAGAATTATCAATTATTATTTCTAGGTAAGAAAAGAATTAGTAATTGTTTGCTATAAGCTCACTTCATTGGTTTTCTCCATTCAGCCAAAGGATTTGTCCCTGGCTTCTAAAAGCAGGCCTTGCAATTTACATGTGTGGTCACCAGGTGGTGGAAGTGTGCCATGAGCATGGCATCTAACTGGTGGCAGGAGAAGCTGAGCTCACCTTGCATCAAATCACCTTAGAACCAGGGAAGGCTCTGACATCCTTTCCTTTCAGCCATATTCAATCTCGAGTTCATCAAAAGATGTTCACCTTTCTAGCAATTCCTGGCTAAAAAGGCCTATGTTGTAACCCAGAGCACCCTTGCTGAAAAATGTCACCCTTCTGTCCACCTCTGAGAAAGTCATGAGTTTCTGTACTTAGACAGTGTAAAGATCTCAGAACTCTCCTTTTCTTATTATCTCCTCTCTATCATCTGACACTCGATATTTTCCTTTCCCCCCTTTTTACAGTAAGGGAGTCCTTACCCTCTCATTACATTCCAGGGAAGGAATGCATACTCTGCTTGGGGCAGGCTTGGAGGCTTTATTTATTTATAGAGGCAGCAAATAGCTTGGAGAAACCTGCCCAGGCCGGAGGTGCTGGGGCCCCCTCCAGGGTGGCAGTGGAGACAGGACAGGCCGCACATTTCCACTTGGCTTTCGCTGCTGGATCTGACAGGTTGACCAGTGCCTCCCATGGAGACTTCTCTTGCTGGGAACCACCCTTCTTGGGCTCTCAGTATCCTTCACTATTTCCCTTCCCCTCCAAGCACAATCCACTGTCATTATTCACGGCAGTTGTGTTCCATAGAGGTGCCGTGAATGCTGAACCATTCCTCCTGGGCAAAGACAAGTTTAGGCTTCTGCAAGCCTCTGGTCACAACATTTTCATCAACTGATCAATATAGAACTTTGTTTTATGTGTGTTTCTGTTTAAAGACACCTTATTTAATATACTGATTTACTTTACATATTATATATTCTTTTATATATTGATTTATACTATATTTAATATATTGACGTACAGAGACCTCACGCCCAGCCGCACTATGACTCATGAAGCTTGTCTAACACAAGTATCTTCTCCGTAAGGCTCCTCACAATCTTCTTGCATTCAGGATCGCTAGACACCATTCAGCACTGTGCTTGGGCGCCGTTTAAACAGTAAAGTCACCAAGAGAAGGCAAAAAATGTGGAAAAAGTGGCACTAAACTGACTGCAAAAAGGACACTTGTTTACAGTGTGAGAGCTGAAACAAGAAAGCAGAGGATGGCCCGGAGTGACCTCAGCTGGGAACACACGCACATTTTTCACTGATCTGCACCATGTTTGGAACGACACCAGAAGTGCCACAAGTGTTGATTTTGGGGTTACACATCAATTTTAGCAAGTAGGCATATTTGCAAATACAGACTTGATGAATAATGAGGATCAGCTGTACAGACGTTGCTCTGTGCCCTCTGAGCTTTGCTCTCTCTCTTCTCCTGACAAGAGCCCTTCGATTCACATCCTCAACTCTCATCTCCAGGCGGATTACTTCAAAACATCCCTCTAAAGCCTGATCTCTCTCTAGACCAGCAGTTCTCAAAGTATGGGATCCAGGATCCCTGAGTGGGGGAGTCCGTAAGATCCTTCCTCTCAGAGCCACACATCTGCGTGAATCTGGATTTTCTTCGTATACTTCCACTAAAACAATTTGTCATAACAAGTTGGATGTAGAGGCGGATCTGAGAATCCAGCTGTCTTCTATTAAGCCAGACATTGAAGAGATTTGCAAAAATGTAAAACAATCACCAAGGGGTATTTTTTTTTTTGTTTTGGAAAATATGGTAATGTTATTTTTGTTAATGCGTAATGGGTTTGTGATTGTTACTTTTAAACAAATTTCTAAATATTTTATATGTCCCAGTTCTAATGTCTAATACAATAAACATTGCTAGATAAAACCTGCTTAATCAAAACTTCTTCAGGTCCTCAATTTTTAAGAATGTAAAAGAGTCCTGAGGTCAAAAGTTTGAGAACCACTGCTCTAGACCTATAATCACTTTTCCGACAGTGTTCCTGATATGTGCACTTGGACATCCCATCGGCACCTTAACTCAACTTGACTAACAGTGTATTCATCAGTCCCGCCCACCCGCAAGCATTCCTCTTCCTGACACCTCAGTTTCTGGTATCATTCTCTCAGCCATGCGGGCTCAAAATCCCGATCCTCTCCAACTCCTCCCCTCTGTGCATCTCCTACAATTTCTACTGGGGAGTGTCTGCAGAATCCATCTCTTCCTTTCCACCCCCACACTCCCCGCCTCTCATTTCACTTCTCCACAGGCCTGCATCTGTACTCACCAAGCTGCCCTGTGCTCTGCCAGCAAGCCAGTCATCAGCTGCAGCACAGCCACACCGGGCTCCTGCTCCAACACTAGCAACAGAGGCCATAGCTGCAGGATCGAGTCCAGAGTTTTAGCTCTTCCTATCTGAATGCAGTGAAACTCTCCAGCAGTGTCCTGCCATTCCTCCGACCAGACTTTCACTCTTCCCTGGAGGAGAGAAGGGGGATGGCCAAGGACGGTGGTCAGGGATAGAGGGTGCAGGTGGGAGGTGGCTTGTTCACTCCACGTGCCGAAGAGTTCTGCATCTCTGTTTCAGTTCCACCAGGACAGACCTGTACAGGTGTAGCGAGTGTGACTGTTTTCCACCCACAAACCTATGTAACTACGAAATTAACCTTCTCCTCCCTGGGATTAGCTCTGAATCTCAGAGCTTGTGCAGTACTGTGATGTGGGTAGGGAAGGGCAAACTGTTCTTGGTTTTGGTCTGTCCTATGCTGGCCTCCGTCGTGATGTGAGGGGGTGCTAATGTTTATTGCACTCTTACCATGGGGGGAGTCTCCATACTAGAGGCTTTTTAGGTTTATCTCATTTAATTGTCACAAGAATCCTGTGACATAAGTACTAATATTATCTCCATGTTAAAGATGAGGCTCAGAGAACATAAGTAATTTGCCTAAATTAACAGCTAAGTAGCAGAGCGGGACCTTATACCCAGATCCGTTTGAGTCCGGTGTTCATGCTCTTAGCCCCTCACCGTGAAACCCTTCCTCCTCTGGAAGGCCCTGGAAACCTTCCTTCTCTCCACTTGGCTTAGAGGACTCTCGTGTCTGGGTGCTGTTCAGGGGTTAAAATTAAGTAATTCTTTGTGCTCTGCTCAGTCAACTGTTCATTCCATCAGCCAGTGTAGAAAGAGGAACCAGACCCAGACCCTGCCCTCCAGAAGCTCACACCAAGCGACGCTGAGTGGTTTGCTGGGAATGCTTCCCGACTGCCAGGATGGATGCTGTCTGACCCTTGAAGACAAAAACCACTGCCATTGTTGCTTAAGGCCACCAGCCTATCAGTTAGGCCCGGCCAAGAGCCAAGGAGAACAGCTGTGTTGACTCTGATCTGGAGCCTTTGAGGAGTCCCTGAGCCTTCCCCAGAGGTGACACCTGCAGAGGGAACCTCAGTTAGGCCAAAGGTACAGAGAGGCAGAAATAGAGACCGGAAAGGGGAAGGAGGCGAGAGGGAGGGGAGACGCAGGCAGAGCGCTGGTCCCAGGCAAGACGCCTGACGCTCCTAATGAGAGCTCTCCACAGTGCTGCCTCACAAAGACTTGCTCTATGCTAAAAATGTCATCCAGCTGGGAGTCCTGTCTCTCGTCGTTTTGTGCCAACTTCACCCAAAGGTCACCTGTTGTCCAAGGGAGCCCAGGTGGAAAGTGAGGTGGGAGGGATTCTAGTAGGCTGATTTCATTCTGGTTTGGCTGGTTTCTAAGTAAATAAATAGGGCTAGAGTTCCAACTAGGCTCCAAAGGGCAGTGAAATGTACCCTGTCATCCCAAAGTGATAGCAGATTTTAGTATAAACAAAGTAGTTAGTTCCACATCTTCCAAAGGCAATGGTGATCAAGAGAAGCAAAGATGGGTGCTCAGGTACTGGAAAGGGGCTGGTGAAAGTGGACTTAAGAGACCAAAAATCTGGTGGCCAAGGCTTAAGGATCCACACTGATTTATGAGACAGCAGCAGAGTCTTGGACAAAGACAACAATGAAGAAACAGAGGAGGTTCTCAGATGATTGCAAATCCTTGTATCACTCAGGGTTCGTAGGTTGCAAACAACAGAAATGAGCTCTGGATAACTGAAGACAAAAAGAAGTCTATTGAAAGACTCAGCAGCCCAGAGAACCACAGGAAAAGGCCTCAGCAAGGACAGGAACTAGGGCAGCTCCAGAGATCCAGGAAGCAGCCCTGTCCTTTGGGATGAACCTCTTTTGCCATTTCAGTTCCTTGTGTCACATGGCTTGAGACCTGATTTCCGTGTGGCAAGATTCCTATTTGCTTACTTTGGATCGTGTGCTCACCTTTGGTTGGGAGTGGGGCACCTTGAGTGACAGCCCCACCAAACCTGTATGCAATGGATGGGGGGCAGTGTCTCCATGGAAAATAGATGGAGACATGGATGCTGTGCAAGAGATGTCCACATGTGTATTTACTCACCTGGGCTTTCTCTGGAGACATACAAGCAGGCTTTCACTGGAGTGAATTTTATAGCAGCACTGGTCATTAGAATTGAGATTGGAACTATTAGAACCAGAAATAGAGATAGTACTGCAGGAGGAAGGAAACAAGAGGCAATGTCACAAAGAACAACTTGAAGGCTGAGGGATGTGTGTGAGGAGAGGAGGGAAGGTTACTTCTCTTCCTGTTCACTGCTCTCCAGAGTTTCCATGTACAATCAGGAAAATGCCCCAATTAGCTAAGCCCAAGGGAAGGCAATAGTGCTAACCATAGATAAAAGATAAATATGGATAAAACATGCGAAGTCAAACTTTGAGCCAAAGCATAAGAGCTAGCCTATGTCTAGGTGTCTAAAGAAAAAAGAAATAAACTTCTTCAATCATACACAGCCCTTCTTTATTCTTGTGCATATTTTTAAAAATACAAAGCTCCATATAAGAAGAAAATAAAAGTGAAGCTTCTAATACAGATTTTTTCAAAAAAAGATATTAAAGATCAAATATTCAGAAAAACCACACACACACACAAACTCTTGTGATGAATTAAGAAGTCAGGAAGAAAATGAATAACATAGATGTTCACAGGGAATGAGGGAGATGGTTGCAGTGCTAAGAGAGAGAGAGAGACCTGTGGACAAGTCTAGAAGACTAACAGGCTGATCTGGCAAACATCTGAAATCAAGACCAAAGGTCTACAATGTGACAGAGGCAAATACGCCATCGAATAGAAGGTGGCTGAGGGGCCTCTGTCTTGATTCATTCACTCAACAAATAGGTACCAAACTCCAGCTATGTTCTAGATGTCATGCCAGGTCTTGAGGAGATGTCACCACTGACTTGAGGAATCTACTTTTACTACCAACTTACCCTCCATAATGAAATTCCTTAAAGACCTAGCGACGAAAGTATGGCAATATACTGTTCCCCAAGTTAAAAAAATTGTTTTCTGTAGCTGCTTGAATTTATCACTTGAAAAAAGAAACACAAAAGTTGGCAATGCTGCATGGAACTTCAGATCAAATTTCATATCAGTTTTTAAAAATTTTTTAATTAAAAAAAATTTTTGAAGCTTACCAATTTGTTTTATTATTCTTTCAAAAGCAAAGGCAGAATCTGTACTTTAAAGGTCATGTTTCTATCACAGTAACAAAATGATTTAAAAAAAATTATTTAACATATTGCTCTACTCAGTTGGAAAAATTATAGCAAAACATGAAGCAGGCTCAGAAAGATCTAGGCTAGTCTTGTGGGTTGTTTTTGGAGAGAAGGAATAGGGTAAGTAACTTTCTGGATTTTGTCCAGGTCAGATCCAGTTCAAACTTCAAAGAGAGAACAATATTGTTATTTGAGTTCAGTTTCAATTCAAATTAAAATATCAGTTTCCTACTTTGGGTTTAGTTCAACTCCCTGCTGAGAGCTGAGAATGTCATTTAGTGGGAGAAAAGATGCCAGACCAATTATTTTTTAACCCATTTTGTTACCCCCCACCCCACTGTAAATTGAGTATAGCTGACGGCTTTCAGATGCACAGGGCACTGAAACACTATGGAAATTTTCCAGTCCACAGAGTTCCATGGGCCTGGGACACGTGGCCAGAGAGCCTACACCCCTAGTGAGCTCATCCCTACTCTGACGAGAGGCAGGAGGGACGCCAGGGTCAGATGGGGCCCTTGTATGTGGGTTGGCCATGGGTGAGGAGCATAGGAAGCAGGAGGCAGGCTATGGGGAAGCCGGCACTCAGCATTGAGAAGGAAGCCAGACGTACAACGTGAACTCAGTCCTACACCGGGAGAAAGGTCAAGACAGGTGTGAAGATGCCTGTTTTCTACTCTTCATCCGTTTCTAGAGACCCTGACAAAGAAACTCAGTGCCCAGAGGGAAAACTGAATAACGGGGGAAGGTGATGATACAAAGAAGTGACCCAAAAAGGGCAGTCATGAGGAACATCAACTCTTTTCTCCTTCTTCCCCTGTCCTACATGCTACTGTGTCCATCACAGCCTTGCTGAGATGGGGCTGGCCTGGCGCTGCTGCCCCCACCCGCCCATCCCCACAACTGTTTTTGCCATCAACACCCACACCCATCCCTATCCCTGCCCAGCCCTGGCCACCTGGCTTTCTTACAGAGGCAGCCCAGACACTGCTCAAAATGACAACCATGTAAGCCCCTTCTCCAGTCCATCTCCACCTTTAAAAAAGCAGTTTCAGACACTTCCCGGGAAAGTCTTTAAGCAAAAATGGCAAAAGGATTTACAGTATCCTACTAGATCCCACCATTAAATCTATGCCCTGCTAAACCTGGGTATTCGCTGTCCGTGCCCTGTTTATGATACTTGGAGGGAATTAAAAAAACCGTTGCTCAGGTGTTGTGAGGATTAAATGAGATGACATACAGAAAAGTGCCTTAAAAAAGCAAAAATCCCTGTAGAAATGCGAGACATTCCCAGTTTGTTTCTGTCTTCCAACAACCTAGAATTATAAATACTAATTATATACATATATATCATATGGTTTGGTTTTTAAACTATTCTATCTTCTATTAATAGTTCTAATCACACTGTTACTATTACTGTCACTACTCATCACCTTTATTAAGTCAGGCTCTCTGCCTACCACTTGACACATCATTTCAATTAATCCTCCCAGGAATCCTATGAGGTCCCTCTCGCCATTTACTGAGAGGGACCCGAGAGGCTCAGCATTTATGTAACAGTCCATTCTTTTACCCATTGATTTAAAATGCCACCTTTATCACTGAGTGAATTGCTGTATATACATGACTCCCGATCCTGCTCCATCGATATGTTCAACTGTCTCTGCCTCAGTACCAGAACCTCTTATTGTGGCTTTATTTATTGTATATTTTCCTATTGGAGATCATTACACTTGTTTTTCAAGAAGATCTTTTTTTTAAAAAAACAAATTTTCCCCTTGTGAAGCCTATATTTTAATTTTATTTAGTTTGCTTTCTAGGGAATAAACACACATGGTACTATATACAAAAGACACAGGAGGGTAAACAGTGAGTAAATAAGTCTCCCTCCCCCATGTTCCATCCTTCAATTCTCCCTCAAAAGGCCACTGCTGCTACCAGTTTCTTATCTGCCCTTCTAGAAATAGTCCATACATATGAACTTTAAAATAAGTTTATCAACTTCTACCAAAAAATTCAACTAACATTTTGATTAGGATTGAATTGAATTTATAGATTAATTTGAGAGGAAATGGACACCTATACAGTAACAAATCTCATTCAGCAGCTAGAATGTCTTTCCGTTCTTTTGGTCTTCATGTCCTTCAATAAATTTTTTATGTTTTATTCATATCTTGCATATTTCTGATAATATTTATGCTTAAGTATTTTAGTATTTTTTTTGTGTATGGCAATAATGAATGGAATTCTGGTGGGTTGATTTTGAATCTTTCTTTCTATTAGTCTAATAATTTCTCATTTAACTACCTTTCATTTTCTATCAAGACAATGATATTGTTTACAAATAGTGACAGTTGAATCCTTCCTTTCAATCTTTATACCACTTTTCTTGTACCAATTTTGTTGATTTAGTAAGACTTTTAGTAGATTCCAGTGAATAGTAGCAGAGGTAGAAGATAATACCATCTTTCCCTGTCTTCGTGGGAATACTACTTTTATACCACTAAGGCATCATGTTTGCTGTGTGTTCCCAGGAGCTAAGTTTCCATCTGTTTCATCTACTAAGAGTTCTTAATAGCAGTGGGTATTGAATTTAGTCAAAACCTTTCCTCCTTTGATCTATTAGCATGTTAAATTGTATTAATAGAGTTCCTGATGTTGAACCACTTTTGCATCCTTAAAATTGAACTTACTTGGTCATAATGCACTATTTAAAAAAATATTTTATTTAGAATTTTTGCATCTATGTTCATAAATGAGATGAGGACCCTCATTTTGAAGTTCCTTAACTGACAGGCTAAGGAGTCAGGATTTCTTTGCTGAGGAAGGCTGGGGAACAATGAAGGTTTGATGAATCTTTTTACCACCTTTGAAAATCTTGTTGTGGCCAGTCCAGTGATGAGAATTTATCTTTGGTTAATTATCTGAGTCTCTTCTCTGCTCTTTGTTGCTGAATGTCTCTGCCTTTGTCTTATTCCAGACGGTGTTGTTTAGGGACTCTTTTGAAGATATGTCTGCAAACTCTGCTCTTCTCTTTATATTGGAAAGGATGCATTCTATATTGACTTGTAAACATTTTAATTGGAAAGCAATCTATTTCGGGCAACTATTGTTTTTTTCATGCTTTCAAGCCATGTGTTTCTGCACAGAGTGGCTTGCCAAGGAGTGTGGAGCTATGTGAATCACAACTCTATTGGGAAAGAAGATGATTCCCAAAGGCCCCTTCAATGGACTGTTACAGGAGTAGGACATAGTAGATGAGCATGGGCAGGGTGACCATATGTGCCAGTTTTTCTAGGACTGTCCAAATTTTTAGGTATCCTGTTCCATTGAAAACCATGTGTCAAAATGTATGTCTTTTTTCCCCCTGAAAATGAGATAACTATAGACAGAGGAAGACCAGCTAACATTCATCGTATGCCAAAAGCCTAAGATATGTCAAAGAATTTAAATCCTCTAAAAACCTTGGTGGGAAACATGTTCATTGACCCTTGTGGACTCCTGAAAATAACCCTCCAGTAGCCATAGTGTCAGAGGCCACACAGTGTCTTTAAGATGACACTAGGCCGGGTGGTGGAGGCAGCAGCCGATATTCAGAGAACTTGTCTGACTCCCAGTATCACTTGGGTTCCTGACTCCTGGAATTCAGAGTTTTAGTTCTGCTTGGGAATGGTTCTTGATATCTGTGGCCGACTGCTAGTTGTCCTTCTGTTCATTCTCCCCTTCTTTCCACAATAACAGGGTTTAGCTGAGTACGTGACGCCCAGGCAAAGACTACATTTCCTAGTCTCTCTTACAACTAAGTGGCTACGTGACTAGGTTCCTCCCATGAGCCTGTGAGCAGAAGTTATGTGTGCTACTTACAGGCCTTTCCCTTAAAACATTTAGGTATACACTCTCCATTGTACATTTTCTACTTCCTCAGGAGTAGAGGATAGAGGTGGAAAAGAAAGACCACGGATCACACATTGTCCCTCACCCTTCCATCATAAGATACTAAGTTACATATCTCTTCAGGGCCTGCCACAATAGGGGACAGTCACACTTTGGCAGGTGGGGGACAAGAGGCCAAGCATTTTAACCCCCTCTGATGTTTAGGGACAAACCCACTGTGTGCATGTTGGTGAGGGACATGCCTCACTTCCCACTGAAGAAGCCCTAAAGTAAAGGCCTGTTACTGACACGTGAGAGAGACCAAAGCTTAGGCCACAGATGCCCCTGCTGGCTCTGAAGTAGGAGACCTGGAGAAGCAGGAGTATATCAGTTTAAAGCAGTTTAATATCAGCTGGAGGGACGAACAATAATTGTTCAGTAGTTAAACACGTATTAGTTCAAAACACAAAGAAAGACTGGGAAATTAATTAGCATTGTATAGGAGATATAATCAGACATAATGAAATAAAGTTAAGGGGGAAAAATCTAAATTATAAACACAAGGGAAAATCTAATATCAAGCTAACTAGATTATTACAAAACACTTTAAGAATTCCGGCGGGGCTCCTGCTTCTCTGCAAGGCAGATTAAACAACATATTTTTAACTTTAATTATAGCAAGAAAACCTAAATGTTGGTTAAAGCTTAAAGGGTAGACTCCCTGGGTTGGGAAGTTAGCAAAAACCTCCAAGGAGAAATTACATTCAGAGGCACAAGTTGAAAACTACAAATAAATGAAATACATTTACAAATCAATGAAATTTTGAAAAATAAGTGGTCTTTTCAACAAATGGTGCTAAACACTGGACATCCACCTGCAAAAAAAAGTGAATCTAGGCACAGACCTTACACCCTTCACAAAAATTAACTCAAAATGGATCATAGACCTAACTGTAAAATGCAAAACTATAACACTCCTAGAAGATAACATAGGAGAGAATCTATATAATTTTGGTCATGGTGATGCTTTTTTAGTTACAACACCAAAAGCATGAGCCATGAAAGAAATAATTGATAAGCTGGACTTCATTAAAATTGAAAACTTCTGCTCTGCAAAAGATACTGTCCAGAGAATGAGAAGACAAGCCACAGACTGGGAGAAAATATTTGCAAAAGAATATCTGATAAAGAACTGTTACCAAATTATACAAAGAACTCTTAAAACTCAACAATAAGAAAACAAACAACCTGATTAAAAAGTGGGCCAAAGACCTTAACAGACACCTCACCAAAGAAGATATACAGATGGCAAATGAGCATACGAGAAGATACTCTACATTATATGTCATCAGGGAAATGACAATTAAAACAATGAGATGCCACTACACGTTTATTAGAATGGCCACCATCCAGAACACTGGCAGCACCAAATGCTGGTGAGGATACGGAGCAACAGGAACTCTCATTCACTGCTGCTGGGAATGCAAAATGGTACAGCCACTTTGGAAGACAGAGTGGCGGTTTCTTACAAAGCTAAACATGCTTTTACTATATGATCCAGCAGTCACATTCCTTGGTATTTACCCAAAGGAGTTGAAACTTAGGTCCACATAAAAACCTGAAAATGATGTTTATAGCAGCTTTATTCATAATTGCCAAAACTTGCAACCAAGGTGTCCTTCAGTAGGTGAATGGATCAATACACTGTGCTACATCCAGACAATGAAATATTATTCAGCACTAAAGAGAAATAAGCTATCAAGCCATGAAAAGACGTAGAGGAAACTTAAATGCATATTACTAAGTGAAAGAAGCCAATGTGAAAGGCTATATAGTGTATGATTCCAACTATTTGACATTCTGGAAAAGGCAAAACTATGGAGACAGTAACAAGATCAGTGGTTGCCAAAGGGTGGGGGGATGGGAGGGATGAACAGGCAGAGACACAGAGGATTTTTAGGACAGTGAAATTGTTCTGTATGACACTATAATGGTGGACACATGTCATTATACATTTGTCCAAACCCCTATGGTTTGTACAACAAAGAATGTACAGCACCAAGAGTGTACCCTAATGTAAGCTTATGGACTTTGGGTGACTATGATGTGTCAATGTAAGTTCATCACTTGTAACAAATGTACCACTCTGGTGGGGGATGCTGGTAATGGGGAAAGCTATGCATGTGTGAGGGCAAGGGGTATATGGGAAATCTCTGTATCTATCTCTCATTTTTGCTGTGAACCTAAAACTGCTTAAAAAAATAAAGTCTTTTAAAACAGGAATGTAAAGGGCTAAAATGACTAGGAATAGACGTTCTTAGAAAGTTCATTTAGCAGAAAGGGCAGGAGAATGGGGCCCAAGTAGGATGTGCTCTCCAGTCCCACAGACCCCTCAGAGAGTCTTTGTACTTAGCAATACCTGCACTTATTATATTACACTTAGCAATACCTGAAATTTTCTCATTTATTTATTCATATGTTTATTCTCTGTCTCACATGCACTGGAGACAGGGACTCTGCCTTTCACTGTAGGAACCCCAGCACCTAGAACTGTGCCTTAGGCATACATGCCAGGTGCTCACTCTATATTTGTGGTGTGGCTGATCCCCCTCCCTTTCTCAGGGACACACCAGAACCTAAGTTCTCACTTCCCTGCCAGTCTTCTCACTCCCTTCCCTCCAATTTGAGCCGAGGGATGGGGCAAAGGTGGGGAGGGTGGCTGGGGAGCCTTGCCCCTACTGTGGACGATTCTTCTGGATCTGCTTTTCCAGTGTGCTTACTTTTCCCCATAGGCCCAAATTATTGAAATTGAAAGGCCATAAAAGACCCTTTCTCTCTGAGTCCCTCCCTTCCCCAAGGCAGTTAGCCGAGGACGGGCCGGCTGAGCTGCCTGTGTGGGGGAGAGCCGCCTGCAAGCAGCGCCACCCAGTAAAAAGTTAATGCGAGCCACAGAGATAAACCGCTTACACATATAATTCTCAATTTTCTAGTAGCCTCATTGAAAAATGTAAAAAGAAACAGGTGACGTTAATCTTAATAGCATATTTTATTTAACCCAATATATCCAAAACACTACCTTTCAACAAGCAATCGGTATGAAAGAGTCATTAATGAGATAATTTACTTTCTTTGTACTAAGTCTTCGCATTTCGGTGTACACCTTACGCTCACAGCACGTCAGTTCGCGTCAGCCACATTTCAAGTGCTCGGTGGCCACCACGGCAGGTGGCTTCCTGTTGGACAGCGCAGACTGGAGCAAGGGAACTGGGGGGAAAGCTCCACTGGTGTTTTAACCCCCACCCCCGTCACCCCGTCGTTGGTCTCCCCGGCGTCTGACACACAGCCCAGGAGACAGCAGAGCGGCGGGAGGAGGCAGGAGAGTGGCCCGGGGGTGGGCGGCGGGGGCGGCGCGGAGGGACCTGGCGGGACCCGGCTCTCCCTCGGCAGCCTCGACCGCTCAGGGCGCTCGGCCCGCAGGGTGTCCGGCAGGCCGCTTGGGCTGCGCAGGGGCTGTCGACGACAAAGAAGCTCGCGGGGGTCAGCGGCCCCCCTTTGCTGGGGCTGGTGCGGAGGGCTGGATGTGCATCTCCGGGGTTCGGGCGGGCTTCCCCTGTGCCCCCAGGCGTTGCAGCGTTACTGCCAAACACAAACGCCCTCGTGCTATTCTGTCGGTGTTCCAAAGGGGTGCTTTTACAGCGTCTCTGGGGCAATCCGCCTAGGGGTAATTGCCGGGTTATGAAGCCGGGCCTTGTTTTAGAACCTGCCATCAAAGGTCTCCGAGGCTCCCTACCAAGTACTCGCGAGCTGCTTCTCCCTTTTTACTGGAGGGGAAGCGGCCTGAGAAGCCAGCGCTGCCTGCAAACAGTGAGTCAGGCAGGAAGCCAGAGCCTCCCCACCCATCAGCGCCACGGCGGAAGGATGTCAAGTAAATCCGTGAATCCTGCCTTGGAGAGCAACGTCACATTCCACCTCGGGAACTGTTTCAGATGCTTGCACCCTCCTAACCACCTTTTGACAGAAGACCCAAAAGGGATT
The DNA here is from genome assembly GCA_031878705.1 of Tapirus indicus. Classification (NCBI taxonomy): domain Eukaryota; kingdom Metazoa; phylum Chordata; class Mammalia; order Perissodactyla; family Tapiridae; genus Tapirus; species Tapirus indicus. The sequence continues at coordinate 36,972,785 of CM062935.1, forward strand.
ACATACAGAGGATGTGAACATGATCTTTTTCTTAATGAAACATGCTCATGGTTATATAAGGCTAATAATTCTTTATGTTTTAACAGTTGTTTTTGTCCCTTCTCTAGCTGTCACTCCTAGCTGTCACTTCTGTTATCTGATCCCTGCTTGCATCCATCTTCCTTTTTCAAATGTTTCGTTTCCTGTTGGCTGAGGTCTGAAAAGTCAGATAACTATGTATTGTAGAAATGTGTGCAAACTAAGAGTCAACAGGCCGGGAGGGAGGGTGGAAGGTCCTCTCTCTTAGTTAGCAATGCTTAAGTGCTTGGGTTTTGTCACAATGATTTTAGATGCTCAGAGAGTTTTTTCTGGAATGTTCTTTTTTTCTAAAGGTCCATTTATCTACAGCTAATTGGGGAGTTCCTTTATTTGTAAACTTTACTTTCTAGGTTATACCAAGTTTCTCTGCCTTTTATTTTGTGTAGTCTTTTGGGTATTGGAGAAAATGGTTCCAGCTTAGAATCTAAGCTTGGGGAACTTCCGGGAGAACACACAAAGCTGGTATTATTTGCTGTATCAAATGGTCTTATTTTTCACTAACCTCTGGGCACATTTACAAATATTCTTAAAGAAAGCATTCATTGCTTATTATCTACCAAAGGAAAAATGGAAATCAAACCTGCTTTCGCTCACACCTACCTTTTAAAAATATATTCATACAGTTTCTCACTATGAAAATGGAAAGGAATGATTGCCAGTTGGCAACAGAAGCAGTTGTTTTGGAGTCTAGTGTAATGGTTGTTTTGATGGAATCAGAGGTCCCTCTGTTTTCTTATCCTTGGGAGTATTTCTCCTGGTAAATAAATGAAAGCAATAGGATATATTGGAGTATATGAGGAAGCCATCTGGGTTAAAACTAATTTGGCCTGACCTTGTTTTTCCAAAAGGTCCTGACATGGCCTGTTGACCATGCATTGTATATCTGCTTTAAATATTTACTGTGTCCCAAACACAAGAACAATGCCCTTAAAGATAAGGATGTAACTTCCCCAACATCAGCATTTCTTTAAGGATAAGCATTTCTCCTGAAGCTAAGGATTAATTGCTGTACTGCTGCGCTCACCTTGTAACCACCCACTTTGTGACCACCAACCTGCTGTGTTCACTGAATTGCTGTGCCGGCAAAACAATCTCGTGACTATTGTAAAAGGGGCATTGCTGTCATATGTGATGTATGCTCTTTGTTCCAAGACGGTATATAACCACTCTGTACACCCCACTTGTTTGGTACCCTTCCTTTCTTGGGGAAGGAAGGCCCCAGACTCGTCCTCAGATCTGGCTCATAATGAACTCACCCCAATTTTGATTTATAGACTGATTATGGATTATTTGCATCCACACTCCTTTATCCCTAACTCTATAAATCTCTAAATTCTGTGAGATCTTGACAAGTATGAGTCTCATTCTCAGTAGAAAGAAAAGTGTCATTCCTCCAAGTCTTCCCTTCAGACTTGGGTAGACAAAGAGCCTCCCTGTGACAGAAAATCCAGGCAAAGAGCTGGTGGCAGTGCGGAAAGTGAAGGCGCAGAAAGTTTACCGAAGCTTATCTTCGTGGAGATGACAGATTACGACAGCAGGCAAAACAGATGACTACACCATCCCAAATAGTTTTGCTGTCACAAACTGTGGTAGCAGACGGGTGGGGAAAGGGATGTGACACTGTGGGACTTCTAAACAGTAGTTTGCCAAAGAACTGCCGAAAGGTGTTGCAACAGATCCCAAGAGGAAGAGGCTAGATTCTGAGAACCGCAAATGAACGTGCACAGAGAAACCAGTGGTGACCAAGGTGCCCTTGTAATCCTACATTGCTACCTTCCTTCTCAGAGACACAACCTCCTCCAACCGGGGGAAGCATTTGAAAGGTCATAGCAATTGCTGACTCAACAGATAAACCATACGGAAGCTACACCTTTCCAGGAGATCTGTGTTGGCAGGGGTTAAGCCACAGATGAGGAAGCAGGTATAACCAGGCACAGCCCTGCTCCATTTCTGACTCAGTTTTTGACTATGTTCTTCGGGCTTCACTATGCCTCAGCTTCGCCACCTGTCAAATGGGAGGAGGAGGAGGAGGGATTGTTTGTTTGGTAAAAGTCCCTGAAATCTTTTGCTGTAACATGCTTCAAAAGGGCAAGATAGTATAATTATCCCTTAGAAATAGTATTTGGAGTAGGGTCACCATGTTATATACCTGTTTACAGCAGTGAATGGGGCGTGTAATGATCCAGGGAAAGCGTATCAGAATTCTTTGGAAGGACATGCGTTCAAGAAAGCTGAGACTCAGCCCTCCTAAAGACCGAACATTCCCGGCGCGCACTTTCAGCAGAGATTGTCCCTCGTCCTAGAGCACTGCTTCTCAGTGTGACTTGCCCATGGCAGCTGTGGATTAGGGTGTGTTCCAGACGATCTAGGGTCCTGGTGCAAAATATAATTTATGCTGAAGTCTCGTGCACACACATGTGCACGTGTGTGAGAACGTGCAGGCACATTCTTGCCAAATCTAAATATGCCTTAAAAAATATAAAGGGCAAATTAAAAATGAAGTCTAGGCAAACCTCCCCTAAGTCAGTGCTGGGATGGCATGTGTCTCTGTGTAATAAACATAGTGGTGGCCAGCAGAAGGGTGAGTAAGGGGTTCCTGAGCCTTTAGCTCTCAGAGACTAAAATGGAAGGGGCTTGGGCATGGGGACTATGGCATACTCTGAAAGCATGGAATCACAGGGAATCACACTTCCCACTTCTTGGGAAGAAGTAGGAAGAAAAATGTTGGGGGGGGGCAGGCTTTCAGCAATATTAACATCATACCAACCAATTAGAGCTGACTGGGGCATGGCAGAGGGGACAGTTCAGGGGAAAAAATACTGAAATGAAGTATGTAACATTTGTCAGTTATCACAAGGACACTTTGGTAGACATATATGGGTCTTATTGGTGTGTGGGGTAGCCAAGTGTTCAGCTTTACCCAAGTAAAATGGTGAGGTTTTTATCCTACTTTCATCTGGATTGCAGAATTAAGGGACAGGAAGGCACTTCTTAAGAAAAGATTCAGCTATTGGCATAAGCATAAGAAACATGTTAGAACTCACTCTCTCTCTCTCTCCCCCGTCATTGATCTCAAAACTCTTTCCTCATTATTCCTGTTGATCTAGATTAGTAAATTCATTATTTTAGGTGCCTGGTACAGAGTAGCTGTTCAACTGATATTCAGTGAATGAAGGAAGAAAAGCGTTTTAATTTTCAGAAATACACTGTGAAGCAGCGTGGTAAAGGATGTTGGGTTAAGACCACAACAGGTCAGCAAAAGGAACGCAGTGGGGAGAGATTCTGCAGAGCGTAGATTCTTTTCCTTCCTGGCCATCTGCCTCTGCTCTTTCATTTGGGCCTCGCTCCACAGCTACCTCCCCTGCCAAAAGCCTGTAACCCCCTTGGGAAAGGGATGTTGGTGCTACATGACTGGGAATTATCCTGGACTCTGATGCCCTGAAGGGCCCAAGGCTAGATTTCCCAAGTCATTCCATGCCTCCCTGGAATAACAGAGGGCACTGAAGACTCAACGTCACATAGGAATTATAGCAGGATAAGGTGCAGGAATACCAAAACCCCTGGTAAATCCCAAGTGAACTTTCCATACAGCAGAGTGAGGTGGTTTGGAGTTTGGGTCTTGGAGTCAGGCTGCCTGGATTTGAATCCCAGCTCTACCACTCACAAGCTGGATGTCCTTGAGCACCGTATTCACATTCCGAGTCTTTAGTGGTTCCTCACGGGGGTAATAATAGTGGTAACCTCATCAAGCTGCTGTGTGGACTAGAGAAAAATCCGTGTAAAACCTCTTAGTGCAATGCCTGGAACATAGTAAACATTGAACAAGTGTTAACTGTTATATTCCATGATTCCTGCCAACTGGTCCTCTACCCAAACTTCTGCAGGTGACATGAGGAGTCTCCATCACAGTTACATTCATTCATCCACCCATTCTTTGAGCAACTATTTCCCGAGGATCTAAGATGTTTAAGTCAGATCTTAGGCACAAATTGTAAGATAGGAATATGAATTAGACATGGATCTGCCTTTAAACAGCTTACAACATAATAGGGGTGACCAAAGTGTAACATAGAAATGGAAGGTGACCTTAAAAGAGACACAGGGGCCAGCCCAGTGGCATAGTGGTTAAGTTCACGCACTCCACTTTGGCAGCCTGGGGTTCACAGGTTTGGATCCCTGGCGCTGACCTACACACTGCTCATCAAGCCATGCTGTGGCAGGCATCCCATGTATAAAGTGGAGGAAGATGGGCACACATGTTAGCCCAGGGCCAATCTTCCTCAGCAAAAAGAGGAGGATTGGCAACAGATGTTAGTTCAGGGCTAACAGTCCTCAGCAAAAGAAAAAAAGAGAGAGAGAGAGAGATAAGTGTTGTGGACACTCAGAAGAGGGAGACCAGTCACTTTCAGGTGAGGAAAAGAGCCATTTCAGCTGGGCCTTGACAAATGGGCAGCTTTTGGAAATGGGTGGAGGTAGAGATGAGGGAAAGAACATTTAGGGCAGAAGGCAAAGGGGGAGAACTCAGAGTGAAGAAAGGAGGCGGAGTTGTGTGTGGCTCAGAGCACCAACGGCCATGGGTGGGAGGGGGGTGGGGCCAGTGAGGGAGCATGTACCACGTGTGTTTGCTCAGCCCCCTGTCCAGAGCCTCTGCTAAGCCCCAGGTCTGTTTCTCATGACTCAGGGTTCCTGGCCACAGGTGATGGGATTGGGGTGGGCACCTGACCCAACTGCAGATGACAGACTGGCTAGTAACTTGCATAAAAAAATTAAGTAGGCCAAGTCTTCTTTGTTGAGAACCTGAATAAAAATTGTTCTGGTTACTATTGCGGCATCATAAGTTATCCCAAAATATGGCTGCTTCTGCTCTACCATGGTAGAACTGGGTACTTGTAACAGAGACCTAAGGGCCCTGAAAGCCTAAAATATTTATTATGCGGCCTTTTACAGGAAGTTTACCAACCATGCCCTGTGAACACCGGTCAGGGAGCTGTGTGTAGGATGGGCCGGAAATGAGATCAGAGGCGAGAAGATGCATTGAGAGACCACCGTCAGAATCTGGTAGTGGGACATGGAGAGGGAACGAAGAAAGTAAAAGATGTGCCAAAGGTTAATCAACAGGTCTGGAAGTGATTTGTGTAAGGAGAACCAAGAGAACTTGGAGCCAGCACTTCCAAGTTGTTGTTCAATACCTTCTCTACCGATGTGTAGCAACGGGGATGGTACTAAAGAAAAGCAGAAACCTGTCCTAGGATTCCTCTCCAGACCTGGGAAGATGGCTGTAAAATGCACATGCAGCCACGACCCAGAAGGCTCTGCTGTGGAATGATTCCACAATCAGATAATAACTACAAAACCAAAGTGCAAAACTGTTCATGCAAATGAACTTAATCTCAAATTCCTCCGACTCTTTATTTCTCAAATGCCATTAAAGGAAGACATGGTGGAATTGGCTCAGTTTCTTTCTCCCTGCGCTGTCCTCGCACCAAGCAAGCTGTTCCTGCGTGGCCCGTAGTTCTCCTGCCAAAATACAAGCAGCTCTAACAGCTTTCTTGACCCTCAGCGTCTTATTGTCCTTCTTTCCACCTCCTTTCTGAAATCTCCATTGCAAAAGCCCCACTGGGTTTGGCAAGGCCTCGAAGGGAAGGCAGAGAACCGGGCAGGCTGCGTTGGAGTCTGTTTTAGCCGGTGGGGTGAGAGGAGAGGCTGAGAACAGCCATGGGCTAATACTTCTTAATCTCATCAAAGTGTTTTATTTTTTCCTTTCCTATTATTTTATTAATTTATAAATAGACTTTATTTTTTACAGCAGTTTTAGATTCACAGCAAAATTAAGCAGAATGTACAGAGATTTCCCACGTATACCCTGCCCCCACACATACCACCTCCCCCATTATCAACATCCCCTGCCAGAGTGGTAGGTACATTTGTTACTATCGATGACCCTATATTGACACATCCTAATCACCTACAGTCCATAGCTTACATTAGGTTGCACTCTTGGTGTTGTACATTGTACGGCTTGGACAAACGTATAATGACACGTCTCCACCATTATAGTATCATGCAGAGTAGCTTCATTGCCCTAAAAGTCCTCTGTGCTCAGCCTATTCATCCCTCCCTTCCCCCTGACCCTTGGCAACCACTGATCTTTTACCGTCTCCACAGTTTTGCCTTTTCCAGAATGTCAGTTGGAATCATGCAGTCTGCAGCCTTTCACATTGGCTTCTGTCACTTAGTAATATGCATTTAAGTTTCTTCCATGTCTTTTCATGGCTTCATAGCTGATTCCTTTTTAGTACTGGATAATATTCCATCGAGGGGATGCACCAGTTTGTTGATCCATTCACCTACATTCAAATACATTGTTGCTATTATTATTTTGAACAAACTGTTATCTATTGTATCAATTAAGAATAAGAAAAAGAATTATTTTACCTTCACTCATTCCTTCTCTTATGCTCTTCCTTCATGTCGATCCAAGTTTCTGACCTATATCATTTTCCTTTTCTCTAAAGAACTTCTTTTAACATTTCCACAAGACAGATCTACTGTCACCAAATTCTCTCAATTTTTGAGAAAATATTTCTCCTTCACTTTTGAGGGATAATTTCATCGAGTACAGAATTATAGTTTGGTGTTTTTTTCTCTCAACACTTTAAATATTTCACTCCATTCTTGTTTGCATGGTTTCTGAGAAGTCAGATATAATTCTTATCTTTGCTCCTCTGTAGGTAAGATTTTTTTCCTCCGGCTTTTGTTCAGGATGTTTTTTTTAATCTTTGATTTTCTCTAGTTTGAAAATGGTGTGGTTTTTGTTTGATTTATTCTACTTGGTGTTCTCTGAGCTTCTTGGATCTGTGGTTTGTTGCCTAACAATAATTTGGGAGAAATTCTCAGTCATTATTATTTCAACTATTTCTTCTGTCCCTTTCTCTCTTTCTTCCCCTTCTGGTATTCCCATTATGCATAGATTATACCTTTTGTAGTTGTCCCATAGTTCTCAGATATTCTGTTCTGTTTTGGGTTTTCTTTCAATTTTTTTCTGTTTGCTTTTCAGTTTTAGAGGTTTCTATTGAGATATCCCCAAGCTGATATTCTTTGCTCAGCCACATCCAGTCTACTAATAAGCCCGTCAAAGGCATTCTTAATTTCTGTTAAGTGTTTTTGTTTTATTTTGTTTCCTGTTACAGTGTTTTAGGTTTCTAGCATTTCTTTTGTATTCTTTCTTAGGATTTCCATCTCTCTGCTTACATAGCCCCTCTGTTCTTGCATGCTGACTACCCTATCCATTAGAATCCTTGGCATAATAATCATAGTTGTTTTAAATTCCCAGTCTGATAATTCCAACATTCCTGCCATAACTGAGTCTGGTTCTGATGCTTGCTCTGTCTCTTCAAACTGTGTTTTCGTCTTCTACTATGCCTTATAATTTTTTCTTGATAGCCAGACATGATGTACTGGCTAAAAAGAACTGCTATAAATAGGCCTTTAGTGGTATGGTGGTGAGGTGTGGGGGTAGGGGAAGTCTTCTATAGTCCTATAATTAAGTCTCGGTCTTCTAGCCTGTGCCTCTGAATTGCAACCTTCACAAGTGCTTCTCAGCGCTCCCTCCACTTTAAGTGGGATAGGATGGCTGAATGGGACTGGAGTTGGGCATTTCTCTTCCCCCAGGTCAGTTAGGGTCTGATAAAACCCCAACAGGTAAGGCTCTGGTTTACGAATTTCTCTTGAGGGCAGACCTTGTTAAGAACAGAATGCTCTGGAGTATTTCAAAATCCCCTGCAGGAAGCATGAGGGAATTTTTCTCCAATAATCACTGTGAGAATCCGGTAGAGCTCCAGGAAATAAAACTCACAAAAGTGTGGGGGCGCCCTGATGACTGGCTCCCCTGGAGGTGTCCACACCGAGCCTCCAGCAGTTCATCAGTTATAGTTCAGGTTTCCCTACCTTAGCACCACTCCTCGTGGAGGTTTCTGCTTCGGTTAAGTTGTGATTCTCTGTATTCGCTGGTCATGCTCTTCAATTTTAGGGGCCGTGGTTTGTCCTGTAATCTCACTTCTATTATGGATCTAAAAAAAGTTGCTAATTTTTCACTTTGTTCAGCTTCTTACTTGTTGCTAGGATGGAGTGGCTTCTCACATGCCAGACCAGGAACCAGAAGTTCCATCCAAATGTTTTGAAATATAGAAAGACAGCTAATATATATGAAGCACCTGCCCTGAGTCAGGTGCATTACTTGATTCATTTTTTCCTTTACTCCTTTCAACAATCCTGTAGGGGAGGAATGATTCTCCCCATTTTGCAGATGAGAAGTCAAGAGTTGGAGGAGGGAGGCAGCTGGCCCAGGTGTTCACTCTAGTATGTAGTCTCCCTCACTCCAAATCCCGTGTGCTTCCGGCTGTGTCCTCATGCTGGAAACAAAGAAATAAAGGGCAGAAATAACTTAAGCATTAACAACCATTTTCCATGTCTATAAAACCAGCTCATGCTATAATATTTATGGACAAAGGACCCTTTGTGTGATTAGATTCTAAGGAGACCAGTGTTGGTAAAGACCCAGGGATTAGTTTTTAGCATGCTGCTAGGCATAGACTTGGCATTTAATAAATTCTTGTCATATGAATGAATGAATGAATGAATGAATGAATGGGTGTTCCATGGTGTGCACTATGTGTCGTGAAGGACTTCTTTCAATGGGTCTGGCACTGTACTAAGTGCTTTGCATTTCTTATCTCATGTAATCCTCTTAACAACGGAAGGGAGGTGCAATTATTTTTCCTATTTTTGCTATTGAGGAATCAGATACTTAGAAAATGTAAATAACTTGCTCAAGGTCGCCTTGTAGAGGTGAGGCTCAGCCCAGGCCTGTCAGGCTCCACAGTTCATGCTCTAGACCTGGGCTTTCCTGCCTCCTGAGAGGAGAGTGGAAGGGGCTTCTCCACACCCACCTGGGGTTGGCAGGCACCAAGGCCGTTCCCTCTCCCAGTTGCCTTCTCTCACCATGCACAGTGAGGACCATTTTAGAGCTTCCCCCAGGCTCTAGTCCGTGACGCCACAGAACCAGCCGGGCTAGAGAATCAGGCAGAGGACCAGCCCTAGTGCTCTCGCCCAGACTGACTTGCAGTGTGGCCCAGGCAAGTGAGGTGATGAGGAGGATCTTGAGGTCCTGCCTGGGAAGGGACCTCATCCCCGGTCTGGCTTCTCTTTCCTACCCCAGAGTGTCAGACGGACAGAGCATGGGATTAGGAGAAGGTCAAGCTACAGAGACCTGAAGTAGGGGTCATCCTTACCATTTGCTGGCTGTGTCATCCTGGGAAAGCCCCTTAATTTTGCTAAGGCTCAGTTTCCTCCTCCCTAGCACAATAATCGCAGGAAGAATAACCATTTCTATCTCCTGGGGCTGTTGTGCTGACTCAGTGAGACCAGGCATGGGAAGGTTAACTATACAACTGACTCGGTTCCCAGAGCCTGGGACATGGGCCTTTTCTACTCCACACTGCACCCCTTTATGAAGGGGAAGGGAACGCCCTTCATAAATTAAGCATGTCCCAGGGCCTGCTGTTTTGCCTGGGTCTGGTTTCTGACCCCAGTGGTTGGAACAGCAGGCAATGAAGGAGCTACAGCTTCCTGGGCTGTTCAGGCTGTGGTCACCCCTGTGGAGGAGTGGGGTTTGCAGCCTATTCGAGGTTCCTACATCTTTAGGGACCTAAGAACCTAAGAACCTAAGAGGCTAAGAATTCAGCCTCTCCTTTCTCTCCCTTGATGATGACAAACACTTCTCTTTCGACACCGTGCACAGGCCGACTAGTTCCTCTCCTCCCTTAGAGGGCAAGGCTGTGCCATTTTGAGTGACATAGGGCCTTTTCCTCCCTCAGAACCCTACTAATCATGGCAAGACCCTCTGTTGCCCCAACTCCACCCTGGGACAGCTAAGATGAACCAGGGATGTGTCTGCTAGGAACAGGTGTGGGTTAGTAAAAGTTGGTTAACCCCCAACCTACACTCTTCTCTACCCAGAGGCACAGAATCACAACCATACACACACACACACAAGTTAACTAGTTTCTCTTCCTGGACCTCATTCTTCACAAACTGTTGCTCAGATAGTATGGTTATTGGAGGCTTTTGGGGGACATAGTCTCCTGCTCTTAACCGAGAAGTTTAACATAAGACATGGCGCAGGACAGAGGTAGTGCTGTGCACAGTATGGAACTCCCATGGCCCTCCACCCACCACTTGTCCTTTTGAGAGTATTTTCTTATTTCCTCTTGTTTAGAGGCAAGGTCAGCCAGGGACATTCCTTGACACTGAGATGTAGTTCTGAGGATAAACATCCTATTAGATCCCTGGGTAGTAATCAAGGATCCCTCTGGATCTTAGTCCAAAGACAGTTGCCAAATGTCCCAATGGTAAGTCAATATCTATGATCATATTTATAATTAAATGCGTGCATGTATATGTATATAAACACACACTTATGGATAGACATGCACACACATTCCACTTGTACAAGCTACAGCAGCAACAGTTACAGTAGGATTCACTATTGCCTCCCTCTGCCAAGTGTCAGTGACTGAATCTTCCATGCCATTTCAGAGCAAAAAGTAAATAAAACAAAATCTCACCACCTGTTGTGTATTTCTACCTTTAAGTCATAACATTCCTTCTATTACTAGGAATTTGTGTGTGTGTGTGTGAGGCAGACCAGCACTGAGCTAACAACATCCGTTGCCAATCCTCCTCTTTTTGCTGAGGAAGACTGACCCTGGGCTAACATCCGTGCCCATCTTCCTCTACTTTATATGGGACGCCGCCACGGCGTGGCTGACAAGCTGTGTGTCGGCGGGCGCCTGGGATCCGAACCCGTGAACCCCAGGCTGCCAAAGCACGAACTAAACCGCTGTGCCAGTGGGCTGGCCCTATTACTGGGAATTTGAAAATGGTTGATTGAACTCTATATTCATATCCAAAGTAAGAAACTCAAATTTGTCTTTATCATTTGATCAAAAAATATTTCAAATTTACAACTGGCCAAACACTGCACAGACGCTCTCAACCGTCAACAGACATCTGGATGCAGATACTTGGTTGTGGTGGGGGCTAGAGACCAGCCCAGGAGGGAGGCTTGGGAGAGGAGAACCCCTGATTAACAAACAACTCCTTTGGAGCACTCTCCAAGAATACTAATATTTTTGCAACTTTAGGATTGTTATTCCAGGACCTTATCTCAAGATTCATCAGCATCATAGAATTTGCAACTAGAAGACAACTGAGAGATCATCTAGATGGTTCCCAATTTCACATATGAGTGAACTAGTAGTGTATCAGCACTAAATTAGAAAAAAGAGTTTAAGAAGAAAAGGCTTGGGTTTACATTTGTTCTTTCAAGACACTCTGAGCACTGTTCATTCATTCAACTACAATGTATCGAGCACCTGCCACGTGCAGGCAGTTGCTGGGTGTCAAGGATACTAGGGAAAGACATGGCCCCTGCCTTCAAGGAACTGACTTTTTGGGGTACCACAATGTTTCCAGCACATTTAACTCTCACGGGTACACCATAAGGGAGGTATTACAATTTTACAGATGAGGAAACTGAGGCTCAAAGAGGTTAAGTCCAAGATCATATGGATAGTAACTAGAAAGCAGAAATTCAGCACTTGCTTATCAGATTGTATTAGTTTTTTCTTGCTGCATAACAAATCACCACAAACTTAGTGGCTTAAAGTTTTATTATCTCACAGTTTCTGTAGGACACAAGTTCAGACACACTTTAGCTGGGCTCTCTACTCTCTGCTCATGAGGCTGAAATCTAGATATCAGCCAGGACCACAATCTCATATGAGGCCTGGGATCCTCTTCCAAGCTCCCCGGTTGTTGGCTGAATTCAGGGCATTATGGTTGTGGGACTGAGGTCCTTAGCTCCTAGAGGCCGCCCACCACTCCCTGCCCTGTGGCCCTCTCCACAACATAGCAGATTACTTCTTCATATCCAACAGGAAAGCATCTGTGCTGCTTTGAATCTCTCCCTCCAGGGAATGCCTGGATTTTCTTTTGAAGTGCTCACCTGATTAGGTCAGACCCACCAACGATAATCTTCCTTTCAATTAACTCCAAACCAACCATAATTACATCTGCAAAACTCCTTCACCTTTGCTATATAACCTAACATAGTCATTGGAGTAAAAATACCATCATATTCACAAGTCCTGCCCACATTCAAGGGGAGGACATGCACATCAAGGGGCAAGAATCTTGGCAGACTATTTTAGAATTCTGCCCACCACACAGATGTCACTGCCCACATATTCTTTAAGCTACTCACTTCTTCTCCCCAAAGTTTTGGGTATTGGTTCTGGGCCTAGGCAGACAAACAAAAAGTTATATCACATTAAGTGCAATCAAAGATGAATGCACAAAATTGAAAGAAAAAATCATCTACTGAGCATAAGTAGTGGGGCTGGGGAGGATATATTTAAGGGGTACTTCAAGAAGTGATATTTCAACTGGATGGTTAGAAAAAGAAAACCATGCCTTCTCATTTTTGTCTCCACTGCCTAGCAGAGCCTTAAGGCACACATTAGACCCTCGATAAATGTTTGTTGACATGAATGACCTTGTAGATGTCTTCTAGGCAGAGACGGGTAAAGAGTGTTCTAGGTAGAGGGAATTTCATGTACAAAGGCCCAAAGGTTTGAGGTCACATGGTATGTTCAAGAATCAGTGAGAAGTACCAGAGTATTTAGACATGCAAGGCAAGACATGGCAAGAGAAAAGGCAGACAGTGGGGCCAGAACATGGAGGACCTTGAACATAGTGCTGAGGAGATAGGACTTTATTTTGTAAATGAAGGGGAACACTTGAAGTGTTTTAAGGAAGTGAAAAAAAAATCAGATTTGTGTTTGAGAAAGCTGGCTGCAGTGGAGAGCACAGTGTGAAGGCTGGTTTGGGGAGGGTTAGGATGGATGGTAGTGAGGCTGTAGGTCTCATAGCACAGGTGAGGGAGGAGGAAGATCTACACTAAGACAATGGCAGTGGGATGGAGAAGAGGAATGGCTTCCGAGGCTGGTTGTGAAGCAGAGTTGACAGAACAGCATGCCTGACTGAATTCGAGGAATGAAAGAATCATGGAGGATGACCCAAGGCTGACTCTGGCTTAGAAGATGGGTAAATGGCAGGACCATTGGTTGAGCTTGAAGTCTAAGAGAAGGAATGGGTTTGAGGAAAAGGAGGAGGGGTTGGCAGTGATGGCGGAGAGAAGGGCAGCTGTGGATGAGGAGTATGCTTTGGGACATGTTGAATTTGAGGTGCCTGGGGAATATCCCAACAGAGACGTCCAAGAGGAGGGAGTTGGGTACTCAGCTCCAGAGCTCAACAGGGCTGGATACACATCAGGGTCTCCAGCTCCAAGGTGAGCAATCAAGTCACAGCAATGGCTAATCACAGAGGGACAGTGTGTAGAGTAAGAAATAGGAAGCTGAGAGTAAAACCATGAGTCACCAAGTCTGCAATGTCGAGGGCAGAAAACATGAGCTAGAAGTGATGGTGAGAGAAGAGAGGCTCTGAGGGGAGCTGTGAGTGTGGGGATACGTAGTTCCCTCAGAACATAAAAAAGAAACCAGGGACTGCTTCATTGTCAGAGGAAGTTGTGTCCATGAAAATCCTTGTTGGTATTTCACTGGCTCAAGGTGTAAAAAATACAGGGAGTGCAAGACCCACCACACCATGTGTAATTTAAACAAACACAAAACTCGAAGTAAATTAACTAGTAGAACAGATTGTCGCAGATTTCTTCATTAGGTTGCGAAATACTTGTTTTCATGGAGGTCTATTGTTTTGAGGAAGAAAACAATTTTGAGTTAAAATGTATTATTCTCCTTTGATCTCTGTAATTAAGAGACTTGACCCAAGTATTCATCAGCCCTTAATGAAAATCAGTGGAGTTCTCCTGTTACTTCCCATGGTTTGTTTTCTCATAACTTGGAAAACAAAAGAGTATCTTTCATAGTATCACCAGGGGTAAACAAGATTTCACAAGAAGAGAGATTTCCGTGGAAAAACAAAATTTTAAAAGGGCACAAATCCATTTTCCATTCAGTTTTTCTTTGTCCACTCTCAGACTCCACCAAATAACCCAAATAAATACCAGCGACTGCTCTGCGCCACCAAAGTCTGGATGTGCTTCAAACATATCCAGAGAAGGACAATATACTTAACTGAAAAAATATAAAGACAAGGTCAATCAAGTACATCTCAATTCACCACGACCTCAGACCTCATTATCCAGAGCAGGTGGCCGGTGACGGTAACTTAGCCAAGGCCCAGCCCAGCTGAAATGCAGAGATTTGAGTGCCAAAAAAGTAAATCTCTGCCTGTTTTTCTCCTCTGCTCCCTGGAATCTGATGTCTTGCTGAGTAGCTGGCCAGGTATTCACATTCTTGGTGACCTGGAGGAGGCAGAAGCCTTGGTAAAGCAGCAATAACACACACACACACACCCCTCAGTCCCCTGAAACAGGCTCTTTTATTTCAACTGGAATGACAAACTTTTAGGTTCTAGAATGAGGCTGAGGATGCTTATGTGAAATTATCCTATTTCTCTGCTATTTAGTTAGCAGGTGGCTATTGAGACTGGGTTCACATAATGAAATCAGGATGACGGAAGGATTGGTGAGAACCTTGAACAATGGGGCTAATGACAATGGGGCAAACAGGAGCTGACCTAGGAAAGAGGAAGAGTGAAAAGCAGAGCAGCAGTAGTGGAAGCCAGCGGTGGGAAACACCAGCAGCTGCTGGAGCCCGTGTGAACTGAGAGCAGACGCCTGCAGTCCATGAATCAGAGCAGAAGTGGAACCAAAGAAGAAAGCACACAAAGGTGGAAACAATAGAAAAGGACAACGTACTTTCTTAGTGAGACTGGGGAAGTCACACACCCTTCTCCCACTGCCCCCAAAATGACTGGTGTTGTGTTTTGTTCTGTTAACTTCCCTGAGAAGATGTCGTGATATGGAAATGTTCCCTAGCCTGTAAGTTCCTAAGAAAACCTATAAGTCATTCCTGTGAAAAAGTATTTGAATGTCAGCAACAAGTGGCTTCTCACGTGGAAGTGAAATAGATGGAGTCTGAGCAACCTCATCTCCTGCCATGTGGAGGACTGGAGTTAAAGCAGAGGTGCAAATGTGCCACGGTGTGGGCACAATCAGACCGGGTCCAAATGCTGCTGCTCTACCACACACAGTACGACCTTGGATAGTTCTTAACCATATCCAAACCTCAGTTTTCTCATCTGTACGGTGGGAATAATGGCATTCCAGAAACACAATCCTATTATGTTTCTGAAATTCTGAAATCCAAAGAGCTCTGAAAAACAGATTTTTTTAAGCTTGCAGGAAATTCATTTGATGCCAAAACCTGACCTGAACTGACGTGAGATTTTATATAGTTTTAATTTATCCCACGAAGCATGATTATCCATATGCTCGCTGCAGAAATATTAATATGTTTGATGATGGATGTTGCCTTAGACCTTGTTAGGGGGGTTATGAAAAATACAGTATATGCACAGATTTGTCTCTCAAAAATAAGAACAGTTCTGAATTCTGAAGCATACCCGAGATCTGGATGGAACCTGGATAAGGGATAGGGCCCTGTTCCTTTGGGGTTGTCAGGAGTACTAGGGAGATAATGTGTGAGGTGCTTGTGACAATGCCTGGCACTTTGTAAATGCTCAGGAAATACAAGCTAGAATTTATTACTAAAAAACACTTGAATAAGGAGTGATTCTGCTCTTGTTCTTGTCACTCTGGAATTCACTTAGCGGAAACATCCAACTCTGAGGCTCTGACTCCCCTTCTACAGGCCCCGTCACTGAAGAGCCCACACTCGTTGGGAAAAGAACCTCCCTGGTGGGAAGGTTGTGCATCATGTTCCTGCGGGTGCTGTGGAGTTGAGACCGGAGCCTAAAGCCAAGAAAAATTTCTGAAGCCACAACAAGCAAGAATCCCAAGGATAGGGAATGAAAGAAGGCCTGAAATTGGACGTCCTCCCAAAGGTGGTGTGGCGTGCTGGAAGGAGGCTCACCTTTAGAGCCAGAGAGACCTCTGTCCTAGCCCCGCCCTCCCTAGTGGTGAGAATTGCTGGGTCTCAGTTTCCTCACCTGTGAAATGGGGTAACAATGCTCACTGAAATTTTCATCGTGACAGTAAAGCACTCTGCATGGGGCCTGGTACCCAAAAGGTACTCAACAAGTGACAGGCAGACAGACAGACACACACACCACACGGTGACAAGGAAACCAAGGTTACTACCAAATATGGTTCTGCCTTGCCCTAGATCGACCAGGGCTCCCCTGAGGGAAGATTAACACCTTATCTTTCCCGCCAAAGTGAGGCTAAGAGGCTGAGCAGGAGGCGCTCTCTGTCCACGAAGAGCTCTAGGTGCACAGTGGTGGGACCCGAGCCCGGGTTCTTCTCTCCCAATGAGACGGTCACCCGTGCCTCCTTCGGGGACCTGTGATTCAAAGGAACAGCGAACACAACATCAAGTTGGGGACCACAGGGTGATCTGTGGATATGTAGACGGTCCACAGGCTCATTCACCCTCTGAATCCAGTTTGGGGCTGAGTTACGAAGTCCCAGTTTGACTCTAACCCTCATACAAGGAGTAATTTTAAAGTGTAATTGGGAGGAGGAGGGGTTGTTTTCTGCCCTTCAAAGTGAATCCTTTCATGAAGGAGACATTTCACCCAAATTATCACCTTGTCCTCGTGAGCCCAGATCAGCACCAACACAAAGAGGAAACAGATGTTCATACAGAGGGGCCTGGAGACTACCCCCAGCCCATGCCTGGTTTTCTGCCACTGGAGACTTTGACCTACATCATCACATTTTCTTCAGACCTGAGCCACAGGACTTGAGAAACGCCAAGTGTCAGACATCATCATCCCCCCGAAGCACCACTCTGTTCCTCTTTCCTGCCCGTTTTGGGTGGAGGTGAGATCTCCCCCTTTCCCACCCTCCTCCGGGCCTCAGGGGTTCGGGCCCTCATTCCAGCTGAGTCACAGCAGCTCTGAGAACACACCCTCGCAGTGCCTGCCCCCCACCCCAGCATGAAGAGGCTTCCTGGATCAACCTTTGAATGGCCGCTCTCCGTGAACTTACTGCCATCTCTTCAGAGCAGGGTGGCTCAACAGGCAGACCAACCACGTGGTTAGAGAACCAACAAAGCTCGGGCAACAGAAGAAGGGATGGAGAATCAACATAAGAGAGAGAAAAGGGATTTTTTTTTTTTTTTTGGTGAGCAAGATTGGCCCTGGGCTAGCATCTGTGCCAGTCTTCCTCTATTTTGTACATGGGATGCCGCCACAGCACGGCTGACGAGTGGTGTGTATGTCCACACCTGGGGTCCAAACCCGCGAATCCCAGGCTGCCAAAGCAGAGTGTGTGAACTTAACCACTATGCCATGGGGCTGGCAGTGAGAAAAGGGAATTTTTTAGGAATAATTTGACATTTGATTAAATTTTTAAAGCATTGAAGTATAAAATAAATATCCATGAATCCATACTGGTATAAATAAATAAATGTAGGAGAAAAGGTTGCTCTTCCTTACAAAAGAATCCTGCTTAATAAATGTAGGAAGAATGAAGAAAATAGAAAATCAGCATTAGAACACAACAGTAATAACTGTAGCAGGCAAGATCCACTGAGGATGCTAAAATTAGCAGGCAAAAGTTTGAGGAGAAACAGGATATTTGCATAATCTCAAAGTATTTCTCCCCTCATACTTATTAATCACAAAGAGAAAAATAGTAACCTTACAGTGGAGAAATTCAGCAGACACCACCTTAATCAAGGGCTCAAGATTCACATCACCAGTATTAAGACACATCGACATATGTACCCCCTGATATTTTGCACTAAGAAGGGTATTCTTGCCCAAAACGCATAACTTCAATTTAACCATCAGAAAACATTGAATAACAACAAATTAATGGATATTCTACAAAATAACTGACTAGTACTCTTCAAAACTCTCAAGGTCGTGATAGACGAGGAAAGACAGTGGGGCTGTTATAGATTGGAGCTGATTAATGAGACATGACAACCAAATGCAGCATGGGATCCTGGATTGGATATGGGAACGGAAAAAGGACATTAATGGAAAAAACTGGTGAAATCTGAACAAAGTCAGCAGTTTGGTTAACAGTATTGCCCTTGTGTGAATTTCTGAATTTTGATTGTTGTACTCTGGTTATGCTAGATTGTGAACAGGGAAAGCTGGGTGAAGCATATAGGGGACCTCTCTGTACTATTTTTGCTACTTTTCTGTTAGCCTAAAATTATGTCAAAATAAAAGTTTTTTTAAAAAAAGCATAAAGTAATGGGACTGTGGTTGGACTTCTCACATTGTTGGTTTGGTATTATTTCTGTTGTGAAATCCATATTGAGGTAGAGAGAGGAAAGATGGGGCACTAAAACAATTTCAGGGCTCAGGGCCTCTAAATGCTGCTCTGGGACAATTGGCTTTGTCCCCAGAAAGTCCCCAAGCAGCTCTATTCCTCACCCAAACCCATTTCTTCCCTTCTTGGAGGTTGAAAAAACTTAGAAACACCTGCTCCTGTGTCATTACACCACATCCAGGATGGTTCTGAGGGCTTGGGCCTCAGCCCCCAGGATGTGGCCAGACTTTATGGTGTCAATAGAGCAATCCCACCAGAAGAGACAATTCAACCTTAATTCCAGAGACAGAGCATGCAATGCCTGGGGGCAGGGTCATTTCCTTAGGGTAATAATAGAACCTATTTTGCAGGTTGTAAGAATTAGAAGAGATAATATATGCGACAACATGCGTGGACCTTGAAAACATCACGTTAAGTGAAATAAGCCAGACACGAAAGTAAAATGCGATTCTACTTGTATGAGGTACCTAAAATAGGCAAATTCATAGAGACAAAAAGGAGAATAGTGGTTACCAGGGGTCGGGGGGAGGGAGCAATGAGTTGTTTAATGGTACAGAGTTTCTCCCGGGATGCTGAAAAAGTTCTGGAGATGGACAGCGGTGATAGTTGCACAACATTATGAATGGACTTAATGCCACTGAATTGTACACTGAAAAATGGTTATTAAAGTGGTAAATTTTATGTTATGTACATCTTATCACAATTTAAAAAATGCTTAAAAAATTAAAAGAATTAGGTGAGATGATAAAAGGCTCCTAGAAGGCCCCGGCCCAGAGTGGACACTCACATACCATTAGCTTCCTCCTTCACTAAAATTTTAGAAAACAGAACTATTATATAGTTATCCAATGTGATTGGTGGTCGTGGCAGCCACATATGATTTTTATAATTAACCACATTCTTAACCCCTCTATGGCCTGGTTTTCAACATTTATTTTTTACTCTATGCACGTTAAGACCGAATGATGAATTTTTTAAATATATTGGGCTCAAATTTCTGCTTAGACTAACAGATGGATTGAGACGGATGACACGATCTGCAGTGCTGGCTGAGGAAATCTGGCCACGGCTCTCGGAGCAACTTTACAAATAGGCTCGCAACTCTACCCCAATTCCATTGCTTGATTCAATCGTGTTTCTCCCCAGATTTGCCCAATCACTTCTAACCTCTCCCCACCTCCACTGCCTCTGCCGCCGTCACTCCCACCACTTCCAACCGAGGACACCGCAGCCACCTGGGGAGGTAATTTCATGCCTAGTCTCACAGCCTAGGTTTGGCACTGCTGTGTGGCCACTGTAGCTGAACTGGGAAATCCCTCTTGGAGTTAGTGTTATGACATCTGACTGCTGCTGAGCGTGTGGCCGAACTCTGCTAATACGCTGACACACGGCTGGCATTTCATCACCCTTATCTCTCAGCCCTGGTTTTGTGAAGAGGCTCCTTGCTGCCTGGTGAGTCGTTAACACTCACTCCGCCTTCTGTTAAAGGAGGCTTCCGTGCAGGGTCCCGGCCTCGTCGCCAGGCTGAGACCTCGTCTTGCAGAATGCTTCTCTTTTATGGTTTTCTGTGATGGAACATTGTATTGTTCCACGTTTCAGCTTTGGTTTTGTAATCACTGATTATATAATGAATTCTGATTCTGCGCCTGCAAAATTGGTCTGCACTATTAAAGGCACAGGAGAGCGTGCAGCTGCTTTAGAACCCACAGAGATGGAGACTGTGTCTGTACCTCCCACCCCCATCCCTGCTAATCTCGGGAAAGATCAGTCTCACATTGTACCACCATTTGGGGGGAACGGCAGTGGCGCAGCATGACACCTCCTTCGCTTCTGCACAGAGTAGCAGATCTTAGGATGATTTGAAATTTGCAATTTTCTTAAAACATCAACTACCTCTTATGGGGCTAACTCCATCTGCCTCCCTCATCTCTAGGTGCTTGCAGGTCTGTGTCCTTGACCTCAAGATTAGGGTTGCCAGATAAAATACATGACTCCCAGTTAAATTACAATTGCAGATAAACAATGAATACTTTTTTAGTGTAAGTACCTGTATGTCTCAAATATGGAGTGGGATGTACTTATGCTAAAAAATGATTTGTTATTTGTCTGAAATTCAAATTTAACTGGGCATCCTCTTATTTTTATTTGCTAAGTCTGGCAACCCTACTCCAGATCAGACTCTCATCGTCGTCCTGTCCTCTGGGTCTGTCCTTGTGGGACTCTGAAGATGCATTCTGCCAAGAAGCCTGAGACAGAATGAGGCAAAGGAAGAATCTTAATCACATTTAGCTTTTTGTTCTTATCTAGCTCCAAGTGTCACAAATATGCATTAAATTTATCAATAAATTAAAACTTTTCATTTGGACAGCTGAAGTTTAGTTCATTTTTATCCTGAAACTTTAGCAAGATTGGATTCCATTGAGAGGAAGGATGGTGTGAAGAGGAAAGAATGATCTAGAGGTCAAGAGACCTGGTCTCTTATCCCAGGCCAAGCGGCCATGGTCTGGCACTCTCTTTAGTCTCTTTGAAAACTTAAAGAATTAGATTAAATGACCTCTAAGGTCCCTTCCAGAGCGAGAAAGTCAGTGATTCTAGCTTCAAAAGGTCTGAAACTTCTGAGATACGTTATTGAAAAACTCCCAATATTAGATGAAAAAAATTTTTAAACATCAGGAATTTTCTATTTATGCTGAAAATTTTTAATAAGTTGCTCACAGAATTTCCACCTGAGAAGAGTACAAACTTTGACGTCCTCAGAACTCTTGCTATTACATTAAATATTCTGTGCAAACTTTTTACTTAATTAGTATCCAGTACAAGATTTGCCTGTCAGAATACTCTAATAGAATTTGCCACAGGTCTGTCATTCTTCAATGACTTTGATAAAATCCAACATTCTAAACTGAAGCTGTTGCATGGACTCAAGTCATTAGTAGTTACTCTAAGGAGAGATCAATATGATCTTGGGTAAAGGAAGATATTTTGTGGAAACATTCTTAACCTAGGCCCAAAATAAATGCTAACGAAAAAGGCACTTATGTGAGCACACTACTCATTCTTTTCAAGTAGATTCAACAAACATATTGATCACTTGGGCCATCCCATATGCTCCTCTGGCTTCAACTTCCATTCATAAGTTTATGGCTTCCAAATCTCCATGTCCACCTTTCATTTCTCTCCCAAGTTGCAGAACCAAATTTCCAACTCCTTACTAGAAATCTGCACCCAGATGTCCCTCAGGCACCTCAAATAGTAAATCCAAAATGAAGTTCCTATTATCTTTACCTCACAACCTGCTCTATTTGTCTCCTCAAACTTGGTTCATGGCATTATTATCCACCATCATTCTTAGCACAAGCTAGAAATCTGGTAATTACCTCCACCCTGAATCAACAGGTTACCAAGTCCACTCAGTTCTACCTCCTAAAGTGTCTCTTGAGTCTATGTCCCCTTTATCCATTCCAAGGCCACTGCCTTAGTTCAAGCCCTCTCACCTGGACTATAGCAGATAGTAGTCTTCAGAATCTTTCCCATCCATCCACAGAGACAGAGTGGTACTTCTAAAATACAGCTCAGCTCATCCTGACCCCTGCTAGCAACAGCCCTCCACTGCCTAGAGAAGAAGGTCCCAACTCTTTCACATGGTAAATGTGGCCTTTTGATTTCTGACCACAGCTGATTACTCCAACTTCACCTCCCTCCTCAATAGTCCAACACCCAACAACTTGCCATTTCCCCAATCCATCATCTCCTTCCAAGCTTGCCTACACTGATCCATTTATGGAAATAGCCCTCCCTCATCTTCCCCAGCTGGCGAGTTCCTACTCTTCCTTCATGACTTCATTCAGTCATCACCTCTGGGTAGGCTTCTCTGCCTGGTCCCCTTCCTCACTCCACCCCACACTGGGTTAATGACTCCTTCCCCTACAATGACTCAGCATATTGTTTATTCCTTAACTGTACTGCTAACCCTTTGTGTTACAATTATGTATTTTTCATCTTCTTCCTCTACTAAACTAAGAACTCTTTGAAAATGATGCCATACTTTATTTGACTTTGAATCCCTAGGACCTAGCAAAAGGCCTGGGATGAAGCGAGTACTCCATAAACATTATTTTGGGAGGGAGAGAGGGATGGGTAAATGAAATTTTAAAAGGTGACATTTCCAGATAGGCATTGTGCTAAGTGCTTTATCTCATTTATTTCCCATAACAACTTTAAGAGGAACATACTGCTATTATCTCCATTTTATAGATTAGGAAATCAAGAGTTGAAGTAACTTGCCCAAGTCCACATAGTTAATAAGTGATAGAGCCCACACATGGCTTTTGTTCCTCCAGATTCTTTCCATTCTCAACTCTGTGGGGGTATAAATGAGCAGAGGAGAGGTCAAATGTCAGGAGGCATTAAGGGGGCACTATAAGGAGCAAGGGTATTCCACAGGTTGGATAATATCTCTCAAGTATTAGAAACTCAGGGACCTGCCCTGTGGCATAATGGTTAAATTCCCGTGCTCCGCTTCCGCGGCTGGGGTTCGCAGGTTCGGATCCTGGGTGCAGACATGCGCACCACTTATCAAGCCATGCTGTGGCGGCGTCCCATATAAAGTAGAGGAAGATGGGCACGGATGTTACCCCAGGGCCAGTCTTCCTCAGCAAAAAGAGGAGGATTGGCAACAGATGTTAGCTCAGAGCTAATCTTCCTCACCAAAAAAAAAAAAAGAAAGAAAGAAAAATCTGTCCAAAAAGCTCAAGAAGAGGCAAAATGGAGACATTTAGCCCAACTTACTACAGCAGCTCTTGGGAGGCTCACCATGCTACGCCACAGCGTAGAGAACAAACATCTCTGCTCTCGACGCTGATACTGCGGCGGCAGCAGACCAGTGAGGCTGTTTCTGGAGGCAGAGAAATGTCTGTAATCCAGTTTGTATATTTATAAGGAATTAAAATTAAAAATTACTTTATGGTAAATTTTTTTTCTGATTTGGAGAATCTCACTCACTAGCAGGGCTAGTAAAAAAGCATTTTTCTATTTTAGCCTCTTAAAACCCAATTTCTCTCTGAGACCGACTCCAGGAAATTCAGGGCTTATAAATGGCCTAAATGTGCCTTGAAGTCCTTTAGCTTTCAATCTAGGAGTTAAGAGAGGGGTATTTTTCTCTGTATCACTGAGTTCTAGAATAGGAACTTAAGAGAAAACAACTAGAGGGGCCACGTTTGAGAGAAAGAGTCAGAGATAGAGAGGGTCTGGCTTTATTTCAGAACAGCCCCACTTCAGGCAGGTTATATAGACACACAAAAGAGAACTCTATCAGTGCAAAATGGAAATGTCAAGATTGTTAAGTGATAGAGAATAGTCAGTGTTCAAAGGGTGCATGGGGAAGGTGAGGTGAAGGGAGTGGGAGGAAAGAAAATTCTCCTCAAATGGCCTTGCTTTTGTTTATCTCCCTTTCAGCACAAATAACGCCATCCCTGCCTCCCGATGTATGTTAGAAGCCAGGGCTCTCAGCTTACACATTGATTTTGGATCCAACTGAAATTGTGCGCCCTGTTCCTGTGGTATTAGAATCATTACCCGAAAGGTTTCAGAATTTGCTGATCCCACGAGATGAGGTGCTGAGTTTTAGTATTGTTCTCATTATTATGTTGTTAGTATCCTTCCAGAGTCTCAAAAGCCGGAAAAGCCAGACACCTGCTTATTAGAAGACACTGGCAACTTCGTGTCCTTCCAATGCAACTCCCTGTATTTTCTCCTTAGTATTCATCATACTAACTTGAGACTTTTTAAGTACTTAATTTATATTTATAAATTTTTCTTTTTTTATTCCACAAATGGAGTTAATAACTGAACTATAGGAGAAAAGGACTTCCGTTTTGTTTTCATTTTGCAAGCCAGTTCTGGTCAATTTGATGGAAAGCCATGTTCTGAAGAATATTGGAACTGCTCCCAGGCTCAGGGAAAAGAGCTGTGAGATCCATTAGCCATGTCTGCCCCAACAGAGGACAGGGAAGCAGTGCCCCTGTCAAACATTTGTTATCCTTGGCTTAGTTCAACCAATATTTATTGAGTGTCTATTATATGCCAAATAGTATGTAAAGTGCAGGCTCTTTGTTAGTTTCGTGTTGTTTGTGTTTTAAATAAAGGAGATGTTTCTTGCCTTTATGATGTTATAATAAATGGAGGACACATAAACAAACAACTAAAATACAGTGTGGCATATGCAATAATGAAAGCCTACATGAGGTCCAGAAGGTCAGAGAGGAAGAAGTGGGGTGGGGGCATCAGGGAAGGAGTCTAGACGAAGGCCAGACATAAGCAATTTCAGAAGGCTGGACAGCCTCAGCTTTGGTCTGAATCTACCCCTTCTCACTTCAGCCTCTTCCAAATGGCAGAGCAAAAGTATGTTACCAGTTCCTGGGTAGGTTTCCAATAGGCATCCTAATAAGTAGCCCCTATAGCTCTTCTCTCTACCATCCACAGCCTTCATCTCATTATCAGTGAATCCCACCTGAATGCCACAAGGGTAGAGACCACTGCCCTGTGGGCATCTCAAGGAGCCAAGGTAGGACTGCACAGAAAGCTCTCCAATGGGCTCAGGCTTTCAAAGCACACAGGCTAATAATGACAGGAGTGACTCATAACCAAGAGCAATTATTTTTAAAAGGCACAAGCTTTGTAAGTTGTGTCAGGAAGGTCAAAATCCAGAATAATCTGAGGCTTGCGAAAAATGCTAAACAAAAGGGCTTTTTACAAGCTATATTTAGGTCAAAATGACCAACCAAGTAAGACCATGATCAATTTCTTGGGAAAGATATGTAATGCTAACATATATAAGAACATTGTGAGAAAAAAAAATCATAATTACTGAATTACTTCCCATCATTTTCCTCTGTATAAGGTGTTTCTCACAAGGTGGTGCATCAGAATCACCTAGAGTGTTTGTTAAAATGTATATTCCCAGTCCCCATCTCAGATCTACTAAGCCTAAATCTCCAGGAGCAGGCTGGAAATGTGCATTGTTAACATGCTCTGCCTCCTTTAAGTGATTCTGATGTACTCTATAAAGATTTAAAACCACTACCTTTAAGGACAGAATGACAATAGCTACAAGGAAATGAAGTCTGAGATAAATGAAGAGGTGGTAAGAAAGTACCAGCTGCTTCAAGTGAGTTTAATTCTGCAAATCCCATGAAATATATCTAGGATAATGAAATAATTTACAAACACGATCATACAAACATCAACAATCTTTAAGAAATTACGGAGAATGGCAAAATCGCTAGAAGCTTGGAGATAGGCAAATGTTAGTTGCCATTATGTGGCAAAAAGGAAGATTCAAGAAACTATGGAATTGTCAGTTTTATATGGATTCCTAGCAAAACTTTGGAAAGAGTTAACAAAAAGCATTTGTACGTACTTAAAAAATGGAGTCTTGATCATTAAGAGTCAGCCTGGAGTCACCACAAATAAATCTATCTATGTCTTTTATTTTAAGCTGCATCAACCCCTTGTTGAAAATAGTCAAGTTATAAATTATACATAAAAAACTGCACATACTAAACTGACCTCATTTCTTTATTTTGATAAGTCTGCTAAAACAATAGCATGATGAAATTAGTTTATCTTAAGTTTTTGCTAGGCAGTTGACAAAGTATCTCTTAATACACATTGGACAAGATGGAGAAATTGGGGAAAATTGATAGAACTAACCGTTAATATTTATTGAGAGCCTACTCTATGTCAGGAACCATGCTAAGTGTTTTGTGAGTACAATTCATCTCATCCTCAGCCCAAACCTATAAAGTAAAAACAGTTGTTCCATGTTACAGATGAGGATAAGCAGAGATTCATCAGGTAACTTGCTGATGGTCATGTAGCTAAGACATGGTGGAGCTGGGATTTGAAGGGTCTACTCTGAGATCAGAGCTTGGGCACCTAACAACTGCACTATGTTTCAGATGGATGGAATTACAACTGGGGAAAATGCCATGTCCAGAAGGAGTTGATCTGTGGATTCATGCCAACCGGAGGGAATCACTAATGGCTGCCCTGGGTCTCCAAAATTGTCCCAGAGCTGCTCATCATTTTTATTGACTTGGATAAAGGCATAGAAATTGGGCTTATCAAATTTACAGATGGCAGAAAGCTAGGGGGAGGGATAGCTAATACCGTAAAGGAGAGAATCATGATCCAGAATGATCTTGGCAGATGGAAACAACAGGCCAGAGCCAACAAGATGAAATTTAATAAGGACTGTGGTAAAATCCTATACCCTGGTCTCAAAAGTTAGTACAATTAGGAACACCCAGCTTAAGAGCATAAGAAAAAATGTAGAAACCCAGGAGATTAATTACATCCATTGAAACAGTCAGTCTCCTATAGATTGAGTTCAAAATGATAAATATGCAACAAAATGACCTCATGGACTTTTATGTCCAACTGGCTGCTTGACCCACACCCCTCCAAAGCTAAAGCTACCATACTTCATCAAATCTGAGATGCTGTTGATGACAAGATGCACCAGTGTCTTAGCACCACTGAGAAAGGGAGAGGGGATGCCATTAATTAAACTAGGACCCAATGCTTTCATATCACCCTGCATTTTTATTTCATAATGATTGGAAGAATTTTTTAAACTTTAATAGCTCTTGGAGGAAGACGTGCTCACCATTGCAGCTCCTGACTCACAGCTGTTCGCTCTCACTCAAGAACAGGTTGGTCAGAGAGTTTGCAAGGATCCAGAAAGACACCCATGGAGCCAGAAGGGAGGATTCACCAAATTAGAGTCACACTAACTAGCTGCCACAGAAAACACCTGCAGAAGGTGTAGGCAGACTTGATTAGAGGCACAAAGTAAAAGAACCTCAAAGTGAAAGGATGTGGTCTTCTACCAAGACTCTGAGAATCACTACGAGAAAATCTCCTCATGCTGAAGGTTTGAAGACTTAGGATCATTTCTAGATGAGAATCCACAAGCGATCATTGATTTTACGGTTCTGAGGTTGTTAAGCAGATTACTTCCATCGACACAGAGCCAGGAGTACAGGTTGAAGTTGCAATTGCTGATGCTTAAATCAACAATATTAATTATTATCAGTTTATCATTTTATTATTATCAGATTATCAATTATTATCAGTTGCTAAAAAACATTTTTAATGGATTTTATCACATATCGATTGTGCATAATAAAAAAGGAAAATATAAGAGAAACAAATATGATAAGGTGTTCCCCAAACTTCTCATTTGGAGTCTAATCTTCTGAAATGCATTTCACTTCAGAGTTGGTTACATATGTCCTGTTTTTCCAAACACAGTCGTCCTCTGTGCCACCAGGAGTGTCAGTTATGCAGGATTTCTTTAAACAGTTCTTTCAAGGATTTTCTTCCAAACCTATGACTCCACCCCCCCAGCTCCCAAGTTATAATGCAGGTTCTTCCTTCATCTTTTCAAAAGGTGTCAACAGAGGATTTCAGAAAACAACCAGGATTATATCATCTCCTGAAATGGTCCCTAAATTGTTTGTTGAATGCAAAGTTGATGGGTTGCCATTGTCCGTCTGTGCCATCAGAAATACAAAGCAAATTGGCACATGTGCAGGGAGCCACTGCCTCATCATATCTGTTGCCTGGCCAACAGCAGTTATAAGGCACCATTGATCAGAAGAGGCATCCTAATTTCAGAGATGTTAAATGTGAAAAGATGTGTATCCAAGAATCAATAAAATTTAGTAATTATGCTCTACTTGCAAGTTGAACTCCACCCAGACTTTGGGATCTGTGCTGTTCCATGACAAGGGAAGTTCAATAGACTCCTACATTCAAGGATTTAATATTCACAGTTCTGTCTACTCTGGTGTAACTTAATCTAATCATCCATCGTTTCACTAAGAGAAGAATTTGAATCCTCAGCTTCCAGGCAGAGGCATGAGTCAACTACCCAGCTGGAGAGTAATTTTGGCTAATTGACCTCCAGTAGCCCCACCTCAGTGTGTTTTGCTGGTTCTTTAAACCTCATGGAATGGGCAGTAGTCATTACATACTCAACAACAATCTTTCCTGAAACGTGTAGTCATAAAGTTGGGGATTTCTAAACAACATAGAATGTCTCTCTTTTAAGTATTATAGTGAAGAGCATAAAAATTGGACTCAGGCCAACTTGGGTTCTATTCTGACTCTTACTAGATGTATGATCTTGGCTGGGCTCACCTTGCTAAGCTTCAATGTCCTTATTGGTAAAATAAAGGTTGCCATAAGTATTACTATTAAATAAGATAATGTATGTAAAATGCTGACCACCATACCTGGCACATACAATAAAGGAACAATAAATGGTACACCAGAAGGAATTTCAGGTGGATCAAAGATTTAAATGTAGGGGGCCGCCTGGTGGTGCAGCGGTTTAGTCTGCGCTTTGGCAGCCTGGGGTTCTCAGGTTCGGATCCCGAGCGCCCGCCGATGCACTGCTTGTCAGCCATGCTGTGGTGGCATCCCATATAAAGTAGAGGAAGATGGGCATGGATGTTAGCCCAGGGCCAGTCTTCCTCACCAAAAAAAAAGAGGAGGATTGGCAGCGGATGTTAGCTCAGGGCTGGTCTTCCTCACAAAAAAAAAAAAAAGAAAGAAAGAAAGAAAAAGATTTAAATGTAAAAAGTGAAATAATAAAAATAGTTGAAGACAACATAGGAGAGTATTTTTATAACATCAGAATGGAGAAGACTTTTCTAAATGTGATACATGTAAAGAAGGAGAAGGAGAAGAAACAAAGCCCAACACGAAGAGATTGATGTATTTGACTACTTATAAAATAAAAGTTTTCTACATAGAAGAAAGTAACATAAACAAGATGAACAGACAAATGACAAACTGGAAAAAAGTAGTTGTACCATGTAACACAAAGCATTAATACCCTTAGTGTATTAAGATCTTCTAGAAATTAACAAGGAAAAGACCCTTAAACTAATTGAAAGTTTTGCAAAGGATATTTAAAAGAAATATAAACAACTCTTAAACATATAAAAAGATGCTTAACCTATTCATAAGAAAAGAAGTCAAGTAGACAAGTCAAAACTACAACAAGCTATTTGGCTTCTGCAGCCTTCCTCCGACACTGTGCCTTGCCCACCAGCCAGGACCTCTGTCCCCTGCCAAACGCAGGATCTTCTTCACACTGCCTCTCTTCACCTTGGACTCCCTCTCTTGCCTCCTTCTAGGAAACCCCACTGAATGTAAGCCCATTGAGGAAGGAAAGGCTTTCCCCCCTCCACTGGCCCCAGGACTTCCCCGTAGCTTCCAGGTTCTGAAGATTCCAGACTGGGTCCCATCGGTGAAGACTGAGCTCTGATTAGGATAGACCTTAAAAACATATATATATATTTTTTGTTTTTATATAGTATTGAGTCCATATCCAGGGAGTAATAATCTGGAATATTCTGCACTCATCAGCCCACTGTAGAGTAAAATGTTCTGTTTTTAGATAAAGGGCAGTTCACTCAAAGGAGGGCAGCCACCAGGGTGATAGGTATTAAAACCACGTCATTCAGGAAATAGATGACAGAACTGAGGATGTTAGGGTTTTAGGGAAACTACTGGAAGGAAACACAGCTGTCCTCAAACAGGTGAAGGGCTGTCTGTCCTACGAGAGTGGATTAGGCTTGCCAGGTACTGGCAGCGACTGAAGGCAGAGCTCAGGACGAAGGATAGAAGTCACTGGCAGATCTAATAAACTTCAGGACAATCAGAGCTTGTTAAAAATGGAAGGAGTGCCTTTTAAGGGAATGACCTCTCTGTAGCTGGACATATTCATATAAACAGTGGATGGCAGACCTGGAGGGAGAAATCTTCCCCAGAGAGGCCACCACTGGCCAACCTAAGATCTCTCTGTCTCACTGTCTCTGTCTCTCTCTCACCCACACACCATTCTCTATCTCCACTTTCCATACTTTATTTTTCTCCTAAGTATATATCAATACTGGTATATACAATATACAACAATATGAATCCTATACATTTTGCTTTTTTACCTTGTTTTTTGTCAATCTCCCTCAACTAGAAGGGAACCTCTGGGAGATGAGGGATTTTGCCTGTTCTGCTTGTTGCTGTATTCCACTGCTTAGCCGTGCTTGGCACACAGTAGGTGTTCACTGCTGAATGAATGCAGATCAGGGATCACTGCAGAAGGAGACCCTCCCTGGGGGTGATGGGTAGTGGATCTGATTATCTCGGTGCTTTCCAGCTCCAGCATCTTAGGATTTTATAAGCCCTATCAAGCGTGCCCCGTGGCTCCTGACATTTCGAGCTGCCCTTGGCTGGAGTGTGACTGAGAGGCCCATCAAGGTCATGTGTGCACATTTCTAAATGGGTGCAGCATGTATGTGGCCAGCACAGAAGAGGGACAAATGCGTGGTTGCTGGGTGGGTGGGGAGGGAGGCTTCAGTAAGGAGGAGGGATCTGAGACATGAACTACGGAGAGGAGGGCAGAGGTTTCTGGTGGGAATCTCAGCCTTTGATCAAGTTACTGAATGTCTCTGAGACTGAATTTCCTCATTTATAAAAATCCTGCAGGATTGTTGTGAAAATGAAATCTGAGTCACTGGGCCCGGGGCCAATCACAGAAGTCTGTTGTTCAGAAAGTGTTTGTTCCCCTTATGGTGATCGCTGTTGTGCTATTTAACTTGAATTTTGACTGGGTGAGATTTTATAAATAGAGATGTGTAAAAAGGACTTGTAAAGCAGAGGGCAGAGCCTCTACAGAGGCTTACAGAGAACTCAAAAGCAGGGACTCTAGACCCAAACTGGGTTTAGATCCTGGCTCTCACTTACTAACTAGGTGATCTTGGGCAAGTTACTTAACCTCCTTGTGCCTCAATATCCTCATCTGTAAAATGGGACGAATAATAGCACCTATGTTATAGGTTGTCATGAGGGTTAAGTGAGCTACCATATGTAAAGCACTTAGGACAGTGACTAGCACAATATGGGCACTCTATATGTGTTAGTTATTAGGATTATCACGTATTCTGAAGAAAATCAATCTGGATTCACAGATCCATTTGGTTGAAAGGGAGGAGGGGGATGTGGGAAGGTAGGGCGAAACCAGACACGAGTGTCGTAACAGAGTGAGCCCTGCCAGACACGGACTTCTCACGTGTGTAAATCCAGGCACACACTCAGGACCCAGCCTATCTCCCTCACCTGCCTCCCACAGACAGCCTCGCCCAGCAGCCCACCCCTGGGATCCTAGAGTACCCTGGATTGGGGCTTTACCTATACTGCTTTGTATTGTCATTTATGTTTTTATATTCTACCTCTCCAACTCAAATGTGGACTCATCCATGAAGGAAAGAAAACACCTGTACTAGGCCCCTTTCCACCGCACTCTGCTGTGAGTATGAGGAGGATAAGAGTCGGGGCGCCTTGGAATCAGGTGGTCCTGTGCTTTAATTCCAGCTCTTCTACTTCCTATGTGACCTGCACAAGTTGCTTAACCTTGTTAGACTTCAGTTTCACTATCTATAAAATGGGGGCAATATTATCACATACCCTATGTGGCTGTTGTAAAGACTGAGATAATGCAGGAAAAGTATTTAGCACAGAGCCTGCTAGTGGCTTCAGTAAGTGGTAGGTAGCTCTGATTACGCTCAAGGCAAAACAGAACGCTGCTAGGAAGTGATCCTATCAGAAGCACAGTCTGGTTTACAGTGGGCTGGAGTAGGCACAGCAAGGTGAGGCGCCTATATGATAGTCCAGCATTGAAGTGATAAGGACTTTTGACCTACATTCTTCGGCCCCCAGCCACTACCCCCACCCCTGGCCCCCAAGGTGGAGGCACTGGTCATTCAGTCCCACGAAGATGATGGTCTTAGTTTTAGTAACAAAATTATAAGTATCTACTATGGATTGTAGCAATATCAATTTCCTGGTTGTGATATTGTGCTAGAGTAATGCAAGGTGTTACCATCGAGGGAAACTGGGTGAAGGTATGTGGGATCTTTCCAGATTATTTCTTACAACTGTATGTAAATTTACTATTATCTCAATATAAAAATCATTTAAAAGTGCCAAAATTAACTCATTTTTCATGGTCCCATCTTTTGTGGCCTTCTTTCTCCCTATCTCCTGTTGTGCGGGTCTTGATTATCCTGTGTCCTGCACACAACAGCACTTACACTGAATAATATCGATGGCCTGCCAAAAACCCGAGAGAAAAGAACAATAATAGATCATAACTGAGTGTTTGTTATGTGCCAGAATTGCTCAAAACACTTTATATATAACTCCTTTAATCTGTACAATAACGCTTGAGATTTTTATAATCCTCACTTTACAAATGAGAAAAATCAGGCTTTGAGAAATTAAATAACTTGTTCAAGGTTACAGAGCAAAGCCAAGACTCCAAATTTACTGGGCTCCAAAGCCTCTATGGGCCACTATTCTTTGTAGATCTTGTAAAATCTGAGTATTCAATTATTAAAAACAACATTTTTGAATGTATTTTTTGATAATCATTGGGTTTCCTTTATTTGTGCTCATTTGATTCTGTAGACAGGCCTTCAGGAATCATATGACATTGAGTGACGGCAAACTCAATCCCTGGCCTCTGTCAAGCTTTCACCCAAATGTCTCCCTGTCCGCGAGGCCTGCTCTGACCTCCATATGAAATGCTTGCAAACCCCCTACACACCCCTACCCCTGCTAGGTGACCAAATGTCCTGATTTGCCAGGAACTGAGGGGGTTCCCAAGATACAGGGCTTTTCAGTTTTTAAGTCAGGGCAGTTCCTGGAAAACCTGGAAGAGTTAGTCACACTATCTTGCTCACCCTACCTTATCTCCCTTCCCTGCAAGCCAGGAATATATCTAGGGGCAACACGTTCCAAGAAGAAGCAATAGCAAGTACAAGGCCTTGAGACAAAACATGTTTGGTAAATGGAAGGAAGAGCAAGGAGGCGAGTGTGGCTGGAGTGGGGTAAATGGGAGAAAGTGTGGTAGGAAATGAAGACAGAGAGTTGGGGGAGTGGGCAGATCACTTAGTACCTTGTAGTCTTGGTAATGGCTTTGGATTCTACTGTGACTGAGAATGGAAGCCAATGTATGGTTTGAGTAAAGAAGTAACATGATCAGACTTAGATTTTACAAGTATCCCTGTGTTAAGAGTAAATTGGAGTGGTCGGGAGGTAGGGGCAGGATAAGAGCAGAAGTGCGATGAATAGTTTGGAGGCTGTTGCAATAATCCAGGTTGAAAGACGGTGACTTAGACCAGGATGATGGCAGTGGATAGAGTGAAAAGTGGTTAGAATCAGGATATCTTCAAAGGTAGAGCTGACAGGATTTGCTGATGGATTGGATTTGGGGTATAAAAGAAAGAGAGGAGTCGATGATAATTCTAAGGTTTTTGACCTGAGCAACTGGTGGAATGGAGCTGCCATTTTCTGAGATGGAGAAGGCCAGGGGAGGAGCAGGTTTAAGGGCACAAGTCCAGAGTTCAGTGTGGGAGGTACTGAGTTTGAGACTCCTAGTAGAAACCAAGAGAAATGTCAAGTAGGCAGCTTTAGATAGATTAGTCTGGGGTTCAGCAGAGGCATCAGGTTTCGAGACATAAATCCAGTGTCATCACAAAAGGGTGACTTTTACCACCATGTGATTGGATGAGAACACCTGGGGAGTATGTTGATACAGAAGAGGAGAGGACCAAGGACTGCGCCTTGGGTCTATCCATTGCTTAGCAGTAGGAACGAATAGGAGGAACCAGCAAAGGAGACCAAGAATGACTGGGCAGTGAGGTGGGAGGAGAGCCGGAGAAAGAGGTATCTCAGAGGTCGGGTGAAGTTCTCAGAAGGGGGGAGGGAACTGCCATGTCAAACAAAGCTGCCGAATGAGCACCAAGAAGAGACTTTGGTGTCACGCTGACTCTGGCAGCATGGTGACATTGATGACCTTGACAAGAGCTGTTTTTTGGAGTTCTGGGGGTGAAAGCCCGATTAGATTGGGTATAAAAGAAAACGGACTAAGGGCAATGTGTTGTCCTGGATTGGATCAAACAGAAAAAGTACATTAGTGGAAAAACTGGTGAGACCCTAATAAAGTCTGGAGTTCAGTGAATAGCAAAGCACCAATGTTAGTTTCTTGGTTTTGACAAATATTTCATAGTAATATAAGATGTTGACATTAGGAGTAACTGGGTGAGAGATATATGGGAGTTCTCTGTATTATCTTTGCACGTTTTGTCTAAATCTAAAATTATTCCAAAAAAGAAGTTGAGAGAAGGGGGACTGGGAGAGACAGAGGATGGAGAAGGAGAGCAGATGAAAAGGAACCAGTGAATGCCGACAACTCTCTCAAGACAGAATAGGTTGTCTGTGGATGACTTTTGGGCTCTACCGAAATTCTACCACTAAAACTGTCAGCTCTTTGGGAAGAGACTTTTCCCCTGCTCTA
Source organism: Tapirus indicus (assembly GCA_031878705.1). Taxonomy (NCBI): domain Eukaryota; kingdom Metazoa; phylum Chordata; class Mammalia; order Perissodactyla; family Tapiridae; genus Tapirus; species Tapirus indicus. The sequence goes on from CM062935.1 coordinate 37,007,752, forward strand.
AAACGAATGCTCCTACAGAGATAATCCATTAATCCTTTTAGTCATTTATACCTTAGTATAAAATATACCTCATTTATAAATGAGTCAACAGGTACTTTTCTGAGAGCAAGTGGGGCAAGAGGGCGGGAAGTCAGGGTTTGCTTCCTTCATCCTTTAGTCCAGGACTGGATTTCGTGAGTGAGGGACCTCATGCATGTCCAGCTTTGGCTTTCATTCTTTATGTTACACAAGTGTAAACAAATAGCATTCTTAGGCCTGTTTCTTTTCTCCTTCCTCTTCTTTTTCAATCATTGCTTACAAAATTAGCAAAAATTGGGGCAGAAATTTGTTTTCTTCCTCGGTTACAAGTGCTTTCCGGATGTTGCATTTTCACAGCTACTTTGCTCCTGGCAGTCACCCCAGGGTAATCCACTACAGAAAACCATATCTGGAGCCCCAGACGACACTGCCTAGCCAGAGGACGGTGGCAGGAATGGCAGTCTGTCTCAAAATTACATGTTCTTGCCTTATCTCACTGTCACAGACCCTTGAACTTTTTGCTTCTCCTCTTATTTAGACCGAGAGTATTGGATTCCCAGGAGTATGAGAAAACCCATAACAAGGTTAGACGGTTTTATATTTAAAGAAGCTATTCTACACATCCTTTTTTTCTGAGTCAAATATCATATGCGGAACTTGATAATCCAATATTTATGAATGTCTTACGAAGGAAAGCAATAAATATATTTTGAACTAACTGTATTTTAAATAAGAAACTTCACAGTGTTACAAAACAACAAAACTTGGACTTTTCGAGGATGAAACTATACCTAAATAATTTTGTTTTAGTTCATCAAAAGCAAAAGCTTTAACCTCCAAAAGCAGAGGGAAATATATGCTAGCCAATTAGTAACTGCAATTTCTACTAAACTTCAAAATACAATTGAGTTCATTATTACATATGAAATCCTTAACTCCATAAAATGTACATTGTTTTTTTAATCAGAAAAAAAATCTAAACATAGTATCTTTTTCAAATTTATAATGTTGTAATGGGTCCTTTTTGATCTTTGTACACCAAAGTTCTCCTCGGCTTATGAGGTCTGTCATTGCCTTCAAGGCCACTTTATAGAAAACAGAACTTGTCGAAGACCTCATTAAAGAGAAACACAAACCTTTTATGTTGATTGGATGTTCAGCCTAAAAACAGACTTGGTGCAACCGAGGGTACTTGTGGCATCTGCAATTTAAATGCCACAGTTTCACCTGGAAAGGAAAGGGCATCCTTAGCTTGTCTTCACACAGTGATCAGGCTCCTTTGATTTGGGTGGTGAAGAAGGACCCCTCTGGGAAAGTGACATTTAAGCTGAGACTGAGGCCAGTGCCAATTTCATGCGGTGACTGTGTGGTCACACGGGGCCCCACACTCAGGATAGCCTGTGCTTGGTAATGCTCTGCTGGTACCATCTTGAAATTCTTAATAATTTTTGAACAGCAGGCGCTGATTTTCATGTTGCATGGTGCAGTCAGTTTTGTCTGGTAGAGAGTAGAGCTTTGTGGAATATTTGTGGAGTGGATGGCAAGAAGGAGCCAGCTGTGCAAAGAAGCTGCAGATGGATGTACCAGGCAGAAGGACCAGTAGGTGCCGCGGTCTTGCAGTGTGAAAGAGTTTGGCATGTGTGAGCTGGGCCGTCACACTGCACATCTCCAGGGGTCTCATTCACCCTGCAGCCTACTGAATGCCCCCCAAGAGTTATGCAGTACACAACCTACATGTCTGCACATGGCGGCCCCACGTGTGAGAAACAGAAAAGTCAGTGTGGATACATCATTACAAGGTGGAGGAGAGCCAGTGTAGACAGATTATTACAAGGAGGAGGAGAGCAGTGTGACATGAGATTGGAGAGTCAGGCAGAGGCCAGATCATACAGGGCCTCAGAGACCATGAGGATGAGCTTGGATTTTATTCTGAGATGAGATGGGATGCAGATGAGTTTAAGCAGATGACTGACATGATCCAATTTATTCCAGCTTCAGTGTGGAAAATGGATTGAGGGGTTCAGAATGAAAGCAAGGAGACTGGTTAATAGTCTAGGTTAGTGATAGTGTCATGATGGCTTGGACTTTGGTGACAGCAGCAGAAAGTGAGGTGCGAGTGGATTCATTTTATATTTTAGAACCAGTAGTAGCATTTGCTAGTAGTATTTACGCCTGGTTTCTACTGGCAGCTACCTAACCTCATTTGTTCTACGTCATACAAAAATCACTAAATTCTCAAGGTTATCCAACACGTCAGAGTTGACAGAGTCCCATCTGACTCACCTTTTACCCGAGTACACAGCCGCATAACAGATCTATGCTCATTCAGTTTAGATTATGAAGTCACGCTCACATATGAAACAAGGGATCAGAAATTTGTGGATATATTTATTTTTGGTTATCAAGGGTCTCTTTCGTACCAACAGGAAATGAAACCATAAAAAATAAAACTATCAAAAGTACCCAAGACAGGAACTGCTGTATCATGACTGTGTTCCCATAGTGATCTCACAAGATATGCAAAAACCTGGGGCCACTTTGTAGTCAGCACACGATTATAGATTGACAATAAGCCCGTTGGTGGATGGTGGGAGTTTGCCTGTAGCTGCAAAGTCCTTCACCAGTAGCAAGATGCTGAAAGCTGCCGTGGAATTCAGCTACCTTGAAAGCACCCTGATGCACAACCGTCAAAGATTGAGGAATGTAGAATAAAAATCAAATTGAGCATTTTGGAGATACGCATCTTTGTATGGTGCTAAATCCGAGATCAACCTCCAGACCAACAGGCAGCCTATAGAATGAGGTCACATTGGTGGGATTTGTCCTTGACCCAGGTGTCCAGCATCTTCAGCAAATCAAGCTCTCTCCACCTCAGAATGCATGGAAGGCAGGATCAGCAGTGCCATGGACTTGAACTTGAGTCAGGCTTTTTAGTCACCAGGCTGCTCTCTCCAGCCCTGGGCTGACAGAGTGTGGTGGGTAGAGGGTGTGACAATGACTACCTCACATTGCTCTGAGGCTGGGATGCCGGCAAGGCATGCCACAAGGACAAAAGGCACATGCCTGTGGAACGCTTAGGAGGAAAGAAAGCCCGTAAACCAACCTGATGCATCACAATTAGACTCAGGGTGTGTCAGCCCAAGCAAATAGGAGGCAGAAAGAGCCACGATAATCTTGGAAACGAGACCTACAGCCGGACAGAGAGCCGTGAACAGAAGGCAGATCTTATACCCCAGCGTGGTGTAGGAGAGAAGGCCAAGGCCTCCTGCACAGGCACAGGGTGGGAGGAAAGCGACAACAGCTGCCTTGGCACCTTCTAGTGGGAAGACTGGAACCAGAGGATGGGCTCGTCCGGACTCTGCTACCTACTAGCTGTTGAGCCTTGGGCAAGTTCCTTAGACTCTCTGAGTCTCGGTTTTCTCACTTGTCACCAAAGACCATTTCTGAGTCTTTGCCCTGTGTGTCACCACTGCAGCATTTGACACTGGTACCCCCACCCCCTGACTTGAAAGCGCCTTCCTTCTTCCACTGACTTCTCTAATCTCCTGGTCTCCCGCCCTCCTACCACTCTGACAACTTTTCATTAGTTTCTCTTCCAGCACTCACCTTAAACGCCAGTGTTTCGCAGCACTGATTCCTCTTCCCACGTCACATTCTGGGCAATCCTGTTTACATCCAAGCCCTGACTACCACTGTGTTTGCCAAATCTCTATCTCCAGTACCAACCTTTCCCAGGGTTCTTGGACAAGTCTTTCCAACTGCCTACAGGATGGGAAGTTTCTGCCTCAATATTCTTCAGTCAACTCAAATTCATTATCTAGTACCAAGCTCAGATTGTCCTCTCCTTTCTCTTCCCCTAGAATCTCTACCACAGTTAACACCATCACCATCCACTCACCTAGAAACCTAAAAGTTGTCCGTTTCTCCTTCCTCCCTCACCATAAGATCAGAACAGTCATGAAACCAAATCTATTTCTCAAATACACCCTTTCCTCTCCTATACATGCCCACTGCTTTAGTTCTGCCCCTTACATTTTGCCTGTCCTATTGCAATAGTGACAGAGGCTGTTAATTTTCTGCCAGTATTCACTTCTTGATTTTTCTTTTAGTATAGAACCCCAAGTTTTAACTGGACACAAGGCTTCCCAGTTAAGAGACATTCCCCAAGGTTCCTTACAGCTAGGTAAGCCACATGACCACATGGCCACATGACTAGGTTCCATCCAATAGGATGTCAGCAGAGGAAGTGATGCATTCAACTTCCAGGCACTGCCGTTTAAAAGGAACCGGTTTACCTTCTTCTTGCTTTACTTCCACCTTTCCACAGGCTGGTCCCACAGTTTTGACCTGACAGATGAGGACAAAATCCTAGGTGAGTGTTTCTCACACTTGAGTGTGCATCAGAATCACCTGGAGAGCTTGTTAAAACACAGATTGCTGGGCCCCACCTATACGAGTGCTAACAAGTTCCCAGGTGATACTGCTGCTGCTGATCCAGGGACTGCACTTTGAGAATCACTGCTTTAGGGGATAGAAGAGCAACAAGATTAAAAGGAACTTGGGTCCTCATGGAATAACGCCACTTCTGTGGCCCTTGACCACTCACTTACAGACCGTTACATGAGAAAGAAAGAAACTCTCTTATTTGTGTCTTATTTTGAATCTCTATGTTACAGGAGCTTAGCCTATACCCAAATAATATACCCTTTAGTCCGTCCTTCATGATTAACTTACATGATCTTTTCAAGCCACCGATCTGACACATCATTCCCCTGCTTTACGTTCCTCCAATCTTTCCTATTGCCTGCACAGCCTGACTCAATCGGGATGTCCTGATAAACGATGAGACCTGGAACACTGTGAGACAGGGGCAGAATTCCAGGTGGCAAGCTGGGAATTGAGCGTGACTGTCTTATATTCCACAGAGTTTAAAAATCTGCATCCTCCCAAAGGAGAAAGGATACAGTGACTATCTCGTCAGGGAAGATAATAATAACTAGCATCCTTGGGATTGTATGTCAGGCATATAATCTCCATTTGCCCTGTGGGGGATCTACTGCTACTATTTCCACTTTGCCAGTGAAGGGACAGAGACACAGAAGTAAGGAAACTAACTGCCTACAGCAGACACGGAGTTGCAGGTGCGCAGCTCAGAGCCCCTCCAGGCAAGGACTCACCGCCCAGCTGCAGGAAGTGCAGACAGCAGACAGCTTCCTCCCTCAGGGGCTGCCCAGCTGCAGAGACCCACATCACCTGAGGTCACACACTCCCGGGGCATATGGTGACTGGGCCAGGTGGGGGACAGAGGCCTGGCCCTTTCATCCTGATACAGAGTGACTGGGACAGGCCGCCCTCACTTCCTGTCAGGTTGGCCGAGACTTTGATGGGTCACGCTTTGACTTCTTCCTCTGCCCCACCCTGCTTCTGCCCTCTTTCTCTCACAGGTGTTGATTCCTAATAACCATCTTGCATTCCACAGCCTGTCTTGGTGTTTGCTTCTAGAGAATCAACCTGTGACACTGCCCGAAGTCATGTAGCTAGTAAGTGCTGAGGCTGGGTTCTGACACAAGCAGTCTGCCCATAATCACAACTCCATAGCAGGTTGCAAAATCTGCTCACAGGATAAATTCTAGTTCCTTAGGGTGACATTCGAGGCCCTTTATAATTTGATTCCAATCTTCTTTGCTCACCTTACTTCCTACCGCTCCCCATAACAGGCCGTTCCATTGCCATACCAAGCATTTGCTCAAATGGTATTTTGATAGAATGCCTTTCCTCCTCGCAACGAGGTCCTTCCAAGTCTAGCTCAGACATGGTCTCCTCTGTGAAGCCTCTCTGAGACCCCTAGAGTAAGTGAAGGGAGCCTGGGAGTCAGTCAGGCCTGAGTTCAAATTCCAGCTCTGTAACATAGCTGTGTGACATGGAGAGAATTATGTAACTCCATCTCCTATCTATAATATAGGGCTAAAAATAACTACCTCACTGGGTTGTGAATTAAAATCTGTAAGTCACCTAGCCCACTGCTCCTCAACCTTTAATGGGCATAGAGATGTTCTGAACATCTTATTAAAATGCAGTTTCTGAGTCAGTGGGTCTGGGGTAGGGCCTGAGACTCTGCATTTCTAACAAGCACCCGGGTAACGTAGATGCTGGTGGTCCGTGGACCACACTTTGAGCAGCCAGGCCCCAGCCTAGTACCTGGCACTTAGTAGGTACTCAATGATGTTTACTTCCCGCTCGCTTCTTTATCCTTCCTGTTGATGCCCATAACATTTTGCTCATACCATTTGCATAATGCCCATCACATCTTACTTTAGTTAGTTGCTGTATTTGTGTCTCCCACTGGACTATGAGCAATTTGAGGATAGAAACTGTATCGTCTTCCTCTCCATATCAGCAGTGCTCAGCATTGGGCCAGGTATATAAAAAGGGATCAATAAATGTTTGATGAACTAAGCCTATTAAATGGAAATAAAAATATCAACTCTGCCTGTCTCCACAAGTTGTTGTAATGAGCAAATGCGATAATTTGGGAGAGAAAGCGTGGAAACGTGTATCCTGTGGTACAAATATAAAGTGTGATTACCCATCGGCTTTCCACTCTGCAGCAGTTCAGATTCACGCAGCTGAAGCGTGTTACTTGTGGCACTTGCTCCGACTCTGGTGATTACAAAAACTCAGATTCATCTATAGTTTAAAAATAAACCAAATTCTCTTTGGGATAACAACTGGGGCACTCTTTGCCTATGGTAAGATGGTAATTACAATGTAAATGAAAAGGGTGTATCTTTCAATCAATCAATCAATCAATCATGAAGCAGGCCAGGCCCCAGGACCTCTCTCCAGGTGGCACTGGGCTTTGTTATACCTCCCCAAATGAGCAAGTGATGTCAGCTTTATCATTTCCTGCCTGTTTGAAGGTGGGGAGATTAGTGGGGGGAGGCAGGGTCAGAAGCAGGGTAGATGTGAAAGCAGTTCAGAGAGCAGTTCGGAACCAGGGTCCAGACCAGGGAGAAAACACTCATGTTCCTCTTTAGTGGGAGCCTGTGGCCATGTGGTCCGGGTAATCCAAGTGGCTTTACCTGATAAGTGGGCATGACCCTGCCTGTACCATTAGCAGATGGTCCCAGGAGTGTTGGGAGGGTGTGTGCCTCAAAACTAGCCACCCAGAATTCATTCCTGGAAAAAGGTTACACTTGAGAGCTCATTGCAGCAATTCACCTGAAACACATTCAGGTATGTTTTCCTTTTGCGTTGCAACAGATGTGCCAGGCAGGCCGCCACCAAGGGCTCTGCAGGGCTTGCCCTGCTTCTTGGTTGGGGTGAGTGGGTGGTGGTAATGGTGAGGTGGTGGCTGAGACGAGTCATTGAGAAGACCCTACGTCAGGCTTAGGAATCTCTGGGTAATGTAAGATTCCAAGTCAGCTATTCCTAAGCAGGGATTGGGGGGTGGCGGGGGAGGTTAATGTGAAGGTAAAGTTCCTAAAATCCAGCAACCTGGGGACCTTCAGCAAAATGTGGCTGGTGTGACAGTTTCGTGTAGATCAAGAATAAGTGCCTACTGGGGCCGCCCGGTGGCGCAGCGGTTTAGCCCGCGCTTGGCAGCCCGGGGTTCGCGAGTTCGGATCCCAGGCGCCCGCGGACGCGCACTGCCTGTCAGCCATGCCGTGGCGGCATCCCATATAAAGTGGAGGAAGATGGGCACGGATGTTAGCTCAGGGCCAGTCTTCCTCAGCAAAAAGGGGAAGATTGGCAACAGATGTTAGCTCAGGGCTGGTCTTCCCCACAAAAAAAACAAAACAAAACAAAACAAAACAAAAAACAAACAAACAAAAAAAAAAGAATAAGTGCCTACAAACCAATAAAATATTTTAAAATAATTTTAATGATGAGATAAAGTTCATGGCTAATTAAAAGAAAAAAGCAGAATGCAAAGGCATATATTAAGAATGTTCAAAATGAATTGAATATATATGTATATATCATTCACAAAAACATTAATTCTGGTTATATTTGGGTGATTTTAATTTCTATGTTTATTTCTTCTGTATTTTTCCCAAATAATATGTATTATTTTATTACATAGGAAAATGTTTTCCTTAACAAAAGGAGAAAAGATTAGAAGTAAATTAACCAAAGAGTAATAGTAATTATTTGTGAATTATGGGCTCATGTATATTTTATATTTCTTAATTTTACTTTTTGTATGTTCTACACTAATATATATTGCCTTTATAATTTAAAAAATTTGTTTTCTGAAGGTATATAATAGCAATAGGAAACAAGGAAAAGTTCATAGCTGCCCAGTTCCAAACCACAAAATGATCCCTGATTCCTTTCTCCTTTACCTCCTGCACCTAATTTATTAGCAGGCTGTGTTGAGTCTGTCTCCAAAACATATCCAGATCTCACCATCTCTCCTCCTTCACCTCTACCTCCACCTCAAGCCTATCACCTGAATTACGCTGCAATAACCTCCTGATTCCTCTGAGTCCATTCTCTGCCCTATACAATCTCTTCTCCACATCGTAACCAAATAGAGCTTTTGACCCACAAATAGGATCACGTCTGTCCTCTGCCTAGAACCTTCAATGGTTCCCTATCGCCCTGACAATAAAATCCAGACTTCTCACCTCAGCCAGAGCTCACCTCACCAACCTCTCCTCCTGTACCTCTTCCCCTTGCTCACTTCAGCCACATTGTCCTGTCTGTTTCTCAGCTTAGGAAGAGCTTGCATTTGCTGTTCCCTCTGCCTTAGAATGCTCATCCCACAGACCTTCTCAATCAGGTCTCAGGTTAAACATCACCTCCTCAGAGAGGCCTTTGCTGACCATCTTAAAATAGCCTGCCAGTTCTCTCTAGCTCATCACTCTAATTTTGATTTCATTTTTTATAAGACCTGATATTTTCTATTTTCTAACTGCTTGCATCAGAAAGTACGGAGGAGTGTCCTTGTCCCTCTTACTCACGCCTGTATTCCAAAAACCTAGAACAGAGCCCAGCACATAGGAGGTGCCCAATATTTTAGAATAAATTAGATGTTAGGGGGAGGTGACTAATTGAATTCCAATCCAAGTCTAGACTCATCAAGGCCAAGGAAAGCAAAATTCTTTCTTCTGGCCAATTCTGAGAGGCTTCCTGGAAAAGGTGAGATTCGGGGAGGTTCACAATTCCCACAAACTGGCCCCAACCTACCTTTATAGCAATCTCTTCCGACATTTCTAGACACTTTCTTAAAAAGCTTTCCCCATTGTATCCCTACTTGTTCTTTTTCTTGTCACTAAATTCCTGCATTCCCCTGTTGTTAGCCCTTTAATCACTTGATCTCTAGTCCGGCTTCAGGAGAGAGCCTCGTATAACAATCACGTTAGCCCCGGAGCCTGCTGCCCTACTTCCAGCATTAATTCCTGGAAGACTCAGGGTTCCAAAAGGAAGTTTGGATTTCTTCCTTGCACCACCTTTCCCTGCTGCTCCGTGTAGGAAATGCTAACGTCACGGCGGAGAGATGTTTTGGCAGTGGGGTGTGAGGATCTTTGCATGCCAGTCCCGAGACTTCGCACACTTTGGGTTGTAGAGCACAGAGCCCCACGTGGTGTCTGACTACTCTTCTAGTAACTGCACTTGAGAAGTCCTACCTGGGGCAAAAGTCCTGCCCTTTGGTAGTGTTACCTGAGGACTTTGCATTTAATAACTAAGTTTTGCCATCGTATAGAGAGACGATTTTAAATGCATTTGATTCAATAACATATGTACATAGGCCAATATTCCCTGGACATCCCCTAGGTCCCTTCCCCTAGATGCAACCACTACTACCAGTTTGATAGATGATCATTTAATTCATGGGATTTAGTCACGGGTACTGGTTAAGAATCGTCAGGGCTGCAAGTATTTCCTCCATCTCTTCCCACATTTTCAGCTATCACAAAGACACCCTGTAATGATTATAATGCACAAAATCAGGAGGCAGTTTGCTGAGTTTTAACTCAAATTCCAACCAGGCTATTGCTTGACTCTTTAAGGCCCTAGATGTGCTGTGCTATTCACTAGGGTTGGACAAATTTCTAGACAAACTAGGAAATCTGGAATCCAGAACAAGATCTACACCTAGATAACAACCCTGTGCTGTGGTGATTTCAGAGACTAAAAGATTCACCCATATGGCCTTTCTATGACAGGCACAACTCCCTCCAATTTGCTCTAAGGCACTATGGTGTGACATGGGGTCATCCAAAAACATGTGCTGAACAGGCCTGGATTCAAAGCCCACGTCCACTTCTTGTAAACTGTGTGACCTAGGACGTGTTGCTTAACTTCTCTGAGGCCCTTTCCTCTAGTGTAAAATCAGAACAATATCTACTTCATAGGGTTGTGGTGAGGATTAAATGCAATGATGTGTGAATGGCTCTCACCATGTAGGCATTCTCTAGTTTGTTCAATGATTTAGGATCCATTTAAAATTCAGATGACCTTTCCTAAGAGTGTCCTGTGTGACTGGTCCCACCGACTCTATGTAACACCAGCATCCTCTGGTCTCTCAGGATGAGTCTCTCTTCCTGTTTGGAGCCAGCCCCTCTGCGGGGTGATCCCATCACATCTCGCACCCTGTCTCCTCCAGGACCTGCTTGCATCATTGACTTTTTCTCTCCTACGTCTTGCGTCTCTCTCATCCATTGGCTCTTTGCTTTCAGGCTTGCTCAAGTCTTTCATACTAAAAACAAAAGTCTGTCGGTGAATCTCGTGTCCTCTACCACCTCCCACTCTTTTGCCTTCTTTTTCCAACAAGTTTTTTTTTTTTAATATGAAAAGTTTTAATAATAGAACTTAAAGAGCCTGGGGGACTGGTCACACCCCCAGGCTGGGACAGAACTTTCAGAATCTGCTCAAGGCTACAGGCTAAGTAGACCTCCCTTCTCCTTCCATGCTGGATTCCAGCTGAGGCCTGCAGCAGGGTGGGAAGGATTCAACAGTGACCAGTGACGAGAGGAAGGGGCCCACTTCCTCTTCATTATTCCCTGCTTTTAAGTGCCTGGAGATTCCAGGTGAAAAACCGGCCTTCCTTCTGAAGAATCATACACATCATTTTACTGAGTTCAGGTTTGACCTGGGAGGGAAAGACGTCCTGGGGCTCCCCCTTCACCCTGAAGTTAGAGGATTGTACTTTAGATAAATCCCAAGTCCCACCCTCAGTCTGTCTCTCCCCCAGAAAGCATTGTCCAGTGGGGGCTGAGCAGGAACAAGCCTGGGCCCCCTGCGGAATTATGGAGAATCTCATACTCCATAGTACAGTAGCTCTCTAGACCCTAGAAATTGGGGGGCTGGGCAAGGTATGCGGAAATCAGAGCAGGGGCTCTAACCACAGGGAAAGGGGCTCAGGAAACCATGCTGATTCCGAGGGTCCACAGATGGTCTTCCTCTCGTTCCGGGGCAGACTGCATCACCGAGAGCTGCACTCATTCCTGCGGAGCCCCCTAGGTTGTTGCTCCCCCACGAGAGGGGTCTCTGTTGGAGTGAGAGACTGAAGTCCATCATCCACCAGTGGAGGGAATTGAAAGATGGAGAAGGTTAGAGCCGTCTAGTGAAAGTGGAGTGACGATGGGGAAAGGATCACCCTGAATCCTCTACAAGTACTGGCCTCAGGGGTTCTTCCTGTCTACTTTAGAGTTCTTGTCCCCAGTTGCTTGGCTCCTAGGCAAGAGGGAAGGCAGAAAGAAAAGGGGGCCCAATGAAATGACTGTGGTCTACACCAGCATCTCAGGACGGAGAAGCTCAGCAAGCCTTATGAAGGAACGATCCACACACTGTCTTCACCTCCTCCTCTCCCATCCACTCCTGCCACCCCCGGGGACCACCTTACCCAGGGTTACTGAAGACTCCCTTTGTGCAGAATCCAATGGACACTTTTAAATCCTTATTTCCTGGATCTCTCTTGGGAGTTGCCACTGTTCCTCCTTGAAACTGTTCCCTTGGCTCCTGAAACTCTTCCATTCTGCTTCTCCTTCTCTGGAATCAGGACTTTTGTTCCTTTTCATCAGTTCTTCCTCCACCCACCCCCTAAAAGTTGCTGCCCAGGGAGTTCTACTCGGACCATTGCCCTTCTCTATCTTGCCTGGGCAATCTCATCTAGTCTCTATGTGGATAACTTACAAATCTTTATGGCCAGCACTGACTTCCCCTCTGAGCGCCCATAAACTCTATATGACTGAATACTCAACATCTCCACTTGGAAATCCCACAGATATCTCAAAGTTAACATTTTCACAACTAACCTCATTATTTTCATTCCACTTAATCCCCCATCCCCCAGATTCTATGAAACAAACCCTGGGATACTCCTCCCTGTATTCCATATATGAGTTCATGGCACTGTCAACCACTCCCACACCCAAACCAGAACCTGGGTGTCTTCTTAGACTCCTCTGTCTCCCTTATCCTTCCTTTTACATTGTGTGTCCAAATACTGATCCTGCTGGTGTTTGCTTCCTAAATGTTTCTTCTCCACTACAACAGTTCAGAACAAATGATCCTTCTTCTGGACTATAACCCCTTAATCGCCTCCAGACTAGCTCCTTCTTAAAATCACATTCCACCCTAGAGCAAGAGTGATAAATCCAAATTTGCCCTGTCATTCTCTTACTTAAAAAACTCAAATGACTTCCTCTTACCCATGAGACTCAAGGGTCTCCTTGATTTGACCCCTATCTATTTCTCTAGTCACCCCCTAATTTATACTTCGATTCCCACAACTCACTATGCTAATTCTCTTTTCCGTGTCCTGGATTATGCTGAGAATGCCCTGCCCAGCTCTCTTTACCTAAAAACTCTTACTCAGCCTTTAAGATATAACTCAGATTTTATCATCTCCAAGAACCCTCTTCTGAATGCTCACGGTGGGTTGTGGCTCCCTGTCATCATACCCTGTGAACATGTGTCCTAGGGAATAATCTGGAAAACTAGCAGTCTCCTAAAATATTCCCTTGGTGAATTTACCAGTCCAGGGTCTGGTACTTGACCTGGCAATTTCAAAACCTGATTTCATCAGCATATCGAGAACAGATCCCTCTCTTGGGGGGACTCAAATTCACTAATTTCTTGAAAAATATAAAGTCAGAATACCACAGATTAACTACAGTAAGACCTATAACTTTGCTAAGGACTGTAATACTGGAGTGTGAGAGACTAGTGCATTCTTCCCTGCAAAGAGACCTACTTATGGAGATGAAGGACAGTCACAACCACTGAAGCTGAATAAATCCAACAACTCATGGAATCAGGCTAAAAGATGTTGATGCCTCTATCTCCACGTCAGGACTGAGCTTGCCAATGGGACCATAACGTTAGAAGTCGGTTAACTAATGGTCCCTGTTCCCAAGCCAAGCCTGGAGAGTCACTGCCAATTCTAGCCTCTGGAATCCTCTTTCACTTCCCCGGCTGACCAAGTTTCCCTGCCTTCTGGTCTGGGTGCTTTTCACACATTAATCCTTTAGTGGAGTGACTGAAGAGGCTTGTAGCAAAGGCCATCCTTGTGGTTTATGCTTTGATCCTTTAAATCTGGATTTCATAGTTTAAGAACTCAACCACATTTCCAGTTTCTGATGGAGGCCTCTCTGTAGCAGCCAAATAGAAACCTTAGCATTTATCTGTCATTATTAGAAGCAGGGGGCCAGGGCCTTGTGGAAGCAGGGTGAGGGGGTGGGGGGATTGGAGAGAGATTGAAGGAGTGATTCCCTTCCTCCACCTCCGATCCAGCACAATTTGCAAAAGTAGCAGCCTTTTAAACAATTTTTTAGAGTTAGAAGTTGTCAATGCCGTTATTAACATTGTGGTGACAAGACAATAGAGGAAGTGATGGAACGTCAGTCATCAGACCTTGAGACCTACAGAGAAGGAAGACAAAGGATAGCACTGGTTTTTCTGTGCATTCACACCTCCAGCCCATCCCACCATCAACCTAGAGCAGTGGTTCCAAGTACAGTCCTAGAACCAGCAGCATCAGTGTCACCTGGGAACTTGTTAGGAATGCAGATTCTCAGGCACCACCCCAGACCTACTGAATCAGAAACTCTAGGAGTGTGGCCCAGCAATCTGTGTTTTAACAAGCCCTCAGGGTGAGTGTGATGTGCAGTAAGATTTGAGAACTGACCCATGGCCCTCGCCCAGCACACACCCCCACCCCCACCCAGGCAGACCTGTTTTCCGGATGGATTCCCCTGATGTTAGGAGGTGGTGCTACCTGGGTCAGCCTAAGGGACCTTGTTTTATTTATATTTGTATTCTCTGCTCCTGGCACACTGAGGTTGTTTAATACATGGCTAATGAACTAAACTCAATTTCAATTTTTATATATGTTGGGATAATTTCATTTATTCTGTGGTTAGGTCTCTACCACTCGGCAGTATCCAAGATCTCCTCTCTTTCACACCATTTCTTTCCTTTCCTCAGGGGTTCTCTTCCCCTTTCCCCATCTCCCTAATTATCATGTACAGAGCTCTCAAGGGTCCCGTGTGCACAGTCTGTTCTTTCCTCCCTAAATGCAGTCCCTCTAAATTTACAGTTTCAAATATCACTGCTGTGGTATAACTTCCAGTGATAGAATTCCACTGAAGGTCCCGGCATATCATCCAACATGGCAAGCCCATGCTCTCTGCCCCCTCCATTCCTTCCTGCCCACCCCGCCCCCAATTGTCTGACTTCATCCGTCTGTCAACGGTCTCAGCATTCATTCTCTCTCACTTTGGCTCCAATTCCTGCTCTTACAGATGTCCCTGAGTCTCCTCCATCTGTCGCTTCCGTTCCTCTCCTATCAACACCGCAACAGTTGAAGTCTTCGTTCCTCAGCAGTTGTGACTGGTTCCTGACTGTTCTCTGCCTCAAGTCTCTCCTAGCTCCGATGCAACCACAGCTCATCGCTATCAGATTAATTTTCATCAGACTCCACTGTGGTGCTGCCAGGGAGGGAAACACTGCAGAACAAACTATCATGAATGCTACACGTTCCTGTTCCTACAGGAACCATTCCCAGCACCAAGAATTTTCACAGGTCCCTCCCCATAGAGTCCATCCACCCACCTTATCCCCAGAGCTTGGCTCCTCTCTCTCCCTATTTACTCTACTTTTTCTACCCTTCCCTCTCAGACTGCTCTCTGGAACTCAAAATTTATTCTTCATCATGTCAAGTCATTTGACTCTAACTTATTCCTGCCGTCCCCTAGGATTACCTTTTGACAATGGCCTGAGAAAGTGCTTTGTGAAGTCTAGATCTTTAGCTAAGGACAGTTCTTTCTTCAAGGGAAGTCTGTTGACTGCTTTTAATCTTAACAGTATACTTTTTCCTCCCCACTATAGGCTGATGAAGGATCCAAGAGGTTCAGACTGCAGTGAGTTATCAACAAGACCTGGCTTAGTCAAGGCCACTAGGCAGGAGTTCAGGGCCTCAGAGGCTCCCTGAGTGCTCTGGAATCCCGAGAGACGGAAGGAGCCAGCCTTTAAGGAGGGGCTGACAAGAAAGTACAGAGCTGGAGCCTGGCTGACTCCACTTCCACAGAGAGAGCTGAACCCCTTCCTTTGGGATACTAAAGAGAGAAGGCAAGAAGTGAAGACCCAGAGGCCAAGAGACACTCTGACCACAGAGAAACCTCCTAGGAAAGAAGGTAAACCCACACATTTCTTGGGAAGGTGTTCCTAGATTTGCTTGGGATCACATTATTGTTTTCTTAGTGGATATGCATCTCTTAGTCCTGGGGAGATTTAGAATTAAATAGAGATATAATGAAGGAAATAAAATCTCATAGTTTTATTTTCTTTTATATTAAGGAATCTACATATTTGGTTTTTTTAAAATTTTATTTCAAATAATACACCTTTGTGATTTAGTTTTATTTATTTATTTTTTGTGTGAGGAAGACCAGCCCTGAGCTAACATCCACTGTGAATCCTCCTCTTTTTGCTGAGGAAGACTGGCCCTGGGCCAACATCCATGCCCATCTTCCTCCACTTTATATGGGACAAGCCACGGCATGGCTGACAAGCAGTGTGTCAGCAGGCGCCCGGGATCCAAACTCACGAACCCCGGGCTGCCAAAGTGCGAACTAAGCTGCTGCACCACCGGGCCAGCAGTATCCAAGTAGGGCAGTATCCAATACCCTATATTTGGTATTTTAAATGCATCTAATGTTTGATTTTTTAAATACTTTTAATGTTCAATAGTATTTAATAGAAATACTTTTAATGTTTAATAAAGTGTCTGAAAAGTAATCTTGCAATGCTGATTTAAAGTATATAACTGGTTAATTGATTTAGACTTTTAAGTTAAAAAATTTTTAGGGGCTAGCCCGGTGGCGTAGTGTTTAAGTTTGCTTGCTCTGCTTCTGCGGCCCCAGTTCGTGGGTGCAGATCCCAGGCACGGACCTACATACCGGTCAGCAAGCCATGCTGTAGCGGCATCCCACATACGAAAAAGAGTGGAAGATTGGCACAGATGTTAGTTCAGGGACAACCTTCCTCACCAAAAAAAAAAAAAGAATTTTTAAGTATATACACTGTATTGGAACTTTTAAGAAAACTTACCAATTACCATATGTGTTTGTCTAATTATTAGTTTTATGAGAATTACTTAAGAATTTGGGAAGGTTTGTTAATCAGAAAATTGATGTGTTTGAAAAAAATAATCAAATTATTAAATTAATAAATATAGTTTAAAACGATTAACCAAGTGGATCAGATATCAATTTGGTAGATTTATAAATAGAATAATAAAATGGATACATTTAATACAAAAGCTTAAGCACAAAATTTTGAATTTGAAAGTAATGAATATTATTTTTTAAAAACCAAAGTAACTTATAAATAATTATTTCAGGGTGAAAAGTCTTAATGCATTTTTTGAAATCCTTTCCTTTTTTCTTTTTCTTTTTGTTACCATAGAGAAAGTTCACAAGGAAATATCCAAATCTATAAATATGAATTCTTCTCAATAGTGAATTGCCAAGAAAAGAGCATTTGAGGCTGTGTGAGTAGGCAGCCAGTGTGCAGTTTGGGAAAGAGAGTCAGAGGTTAATAAAAATGACACAATATAAACTCTGACTTCTTACCTTCTTTCTAGACTTGTTTCTCTGGTTGCCTATAAGCCTTCAACTTAACATCCTGCACCACCTTCAACTTTGCACTTCAAAACAGTAGCTCATCACATTTTTGTCCCCACCTCTCTACTGTTGACCTCAGCCAAAAGGCTTCCCTTCAGAAATACTGTGTTTATTGCACCACAATTAGCCCGGCTCAACAGGCTGGAAAACTTGTAGTCGTTTTTCACTCTTTCCTCTCCTTCTCCCCAACTCTAAATCCATCATCCAGCCTTGATGAGCCTTTCTCTGCAAGGTCCATTTTCCTTCCCATTTCCTCAGTCACCACCACAGTCTATGACCACATGGCCCTACACCAGGATCACTGCACTAGCCTTTGGTCAGTCTCCCCTGCTGCAATTCATTCTACACGTAGCTGCCAGAAGAGTCATCAAACTTTGTTTTCATCTATAATATTTTATGTCCATGAGCTTTTACCAACTCCCCAATGTCTGTCAAATAAAATCCAAGCTCCCCTTGACATCTAAGGTCTTCTAGCAACTAGGAGTACTCCTCATCTTAGCATCCTCAGCTTTCCTTATTTCCTGATGGACCCCCTCTATTTTTGTCAAGCTGATTTGCTGGCCATGTTCTCCACATGACATTGCGCCTACATGCACATGTTTGCACAGCCCATTGCCTCATATGGAAGGCTCGATCCCTCTGGTTTCTGTCCCCTTGAATCTGCTTTCTTTCTCTCCCAAATCCTGTTAGCACTCGCCTCTTCCTAGGCTTTATAATAGATCTCATTTGGCTGTGTACAATTCACAATCTCCTTGGCATCTGTATACATTTCCATAATTAATTTCCATGTGCTTCTATTACTCTGTAACAATGTCTTCAGTTTTACATGTGTATTGTTTCCTTCAAGAGATTATATGAATTCTTCAGGGAAGGAATTTTACCAGCCTTGTCAACCACGAGGGTTGTAGAGAGGATCAAATGAGATAGTTTATGTGGAAGTACTTTGTAAACTGCCAAGTTTTATTCAAATATAGTGTTGGAGTAACTATGGTGTGTCTGAAAAAGCCAAAGATTTGGACTTGGAAGTTGGACTTGGAAGAACTGAGTTCACTTACTAGCTCTATCTTTTACCAGTTACCCTGTTTTAAGCAAAATTTAATCTTTACTTAGTTCCAGTAACCTCACCAGTAAAATGGCCATAGATGCCTTCCAGGGTAGGTTGTGAAGATTGAATAATTTGACATCAATAAAAAACTTTACAAATTTTAAAGTACCATGTAAATGTATATTTTTGAGTAATGACGAGGTAAGCACTTGACTAATAAGTGTTTACATAATGACCAATACGTGTTGACTTAGTGACTCAAAAAGATTATAAGACGAAGGGCACATTCCATTATGGCATAAGCAGCATCACTTCATAGATGGCATATCATAGCAGATGCAAGTAGCTTTAGTGATTCAAACATACTGTGCATCTCAGATTTACAAAAGAAGTAAATAGGACTCCAGATAAATATCAATAGAATCAAAAACCTCATATAAAAACAGTATTTCTTGTAGAGTAGTTTGCTATGTTTATTCAATTATGAGGGAATATTTGAAAGGCATGGCACCTGTCCAAATGCTCTCAAGTTCTGGGCGCTATATTTGAAATGCATTCGATATTTGCTCATTCAACATTTTTTGTTTTAGCAAATATTAATTGTACACCGTGTGCCAACCACTGTTTTAGGTCCTGGAGATACACTGGTGAAGACAGTTCAAGTTCTTTTCTCAGGGATTTTACATTCTAATGGGAGAGAGATAACATGTAAATAAACGAAATAATTATAGATTATAATAAGTGCTATGAAGAAAGTAGTAGTGTGGGGGTGAGGTGAGGGAGCACTATAGATGGCGCATTCAGGAAAGACATCAAGGAGGAGGTGACATTTAAGCTAGGATTGGAGGATGAAGTAGAGAGTCACAGAAAGAGTCCAGGAAAGAGTATGCCAGATTGAGAGAAGAGTAAGTGCAAAGGTCCTGAGGCAGGAAAGGGCTGGCTGTGTTAAGAGACCTATGTAGTTGGAGCCTAGTGGTTAAGGAGAAGTCTGGAGCCAGACCATGCAAGCCTGGTGGGCCTTGGTGAGGAGTTTGCATTTTATTGTATGTGCAATGGAAAGCCACTAAAGGGGCTTACACATTATTGAAATTATAATTATGCTATTTTTTTAAAAGCCATAGTCAGTATTATCACAATATAATATTTTGGGCCACTTCACAAAACTTAGCATGACTTGGTTCAAAATATATGTTTCAAAGAAAAAGGACTAGGCATTTGTAAATGTGGGCTCCTCCATATGGGTGGGACACACTGAGAAGGGGCTGCCATAGATTCTACCCACTGTCATCTTTATCTATTTGTAAAATTAGGATTCTTCACGTTCCAAATGCAAGCTGTCTCATCAGTTGTCAAGATAGCAGACTGGCCACCTTCAGAGATCCTTTAAAATGATTCTTAAGACTATACATCATAAGGAAGGAGACTGTTGATGTACTCACATGGTGTGATCCCAAAAATAAGTTAGGAGGAAAAAGCCTTGTACACAACAAACGTGTGCTGTCATTATTTGTATATGCATAAAGTACCTCTGGGACACGTAAGAAATTCATAACATTGGTCACACCTATGGTAAAGAGACCTGGGTAGCTGGGGGATAGAGTGGGAGAGAATTCTTACCGTATACATTTTAATGTTTCTTAATGTTTTAAACAACATGAATGTATTACCAATTCAAAGAAATTAAAATCCTAAATTTTTTCCATATAGATCCTCATCTTAAAGGAAATGGACAATGTTCCAGAATTGGTGAGAAGGAATTTGCATCACTCAAGTTATTCTATATAATTAAAAGGAGGTTTAAAATCTAGACCTATGCTGTCCAATACAGTAGCCGTGAGCCATTTGCCTACTTAACTTTAACTTTAAATTAGTTAAAATAAAATAAAATTTAAAATTCAGTTCCTTGGTCACATTAGCCATATTTCAAGTGCTCAGTAGCCATTAGCTGCATGTGACTAATGCCTACCATATTGGACAGCACAGATATAGAACATTTCCACATCATGCAAAGTCCTGTCAGACAGCCCGCTACAGACTTATGCAAAATACCACCAGGTTATGAACTAGCTCTTAAAACTTAGCTGATCAATACATAGAGATTCAGGAGTACAATAATTCAATATATTCCAACACTAATTTTCCCGAGATGACTCACTAGAATAGCACTTTGAGGTGCAATCAAAATCCCAGCATTAGATTTCGAAGACAGGCAGGGATATAATTTTGTCACTACAGCTTGTGCTAGTACAGACACTGGCAGTTATGGCCGAAGAGTTAAGAATTATTTTTCTAAATGTAAAACTAACTTTAGATTAAGTAAAACCAACATACTTGAGATTTACTGAACTTGATGTTTGGCACTGATTCAATAAATGAGTCATTAGCACCAACATGATAAGGATGACTAATGAGATTTGATTATGTTCAACTTCTTTAGTACAATTTGTCAACTTTTCTCATTTTTGCTATCGTTATGAACTCAGCTTTTCACAAATTAACACATTTCAATAAACCATAGTCATCGTTTTCCTTTTGATACTCAAATTGACAATGACTGTCCCTCTAAACTGGCTTCTGTGTTCTTCCATTGCAACACCATTATTTTTGAAAGCATTCTTGCTTTCTGGCCCAATAAAATGTTCAAAGACTCACCTGTGCCTTCCCAGACCCAGATATGAATCAGCCATTTTTCTAAAGTATGTTGTTTCCTTTAAGCGAAAAGTAGTATTAGACCCCAAAATTTAGGCATTAGGAGTACATGTCCTCAGGCTCGTGACGGTGGAGTAATATTGTTCCTTGGCCATTTCATTGAACAGAGGTGGAAAAGACATATTTTATTAAATGTTATTAGTTTATATCAATATTTTCAACTTAGTTGTCACATTACAGTGTGCCTACCTCAATTTTTATTCTTTATCCAAATTATAATTATTTCCCTTTTTTAATAATTCAGTTATAGTTCTAAATAAAAAAGTTGGATTCTTAAAATTAGCATAATCACTCATTTCTTTTGTCTGATGATAAAATCATAAAATAGTAACGCAAATATTAATACTAACAGTGAAACTACTACATAACATTCAAATTTTCCTTTGCTTTTCTCTTAGAATGCACCTCACTAAGGATGTTCAGACCAATTATTTTGCCACTCAAGTCTTCATTTTGCATGCTTATATAATACAACTGCATGGTTCGATCCTCTTGTATTCGTCCGTGTGAGGGCATCAGCAGGCAGACAACTGACACTGCTGAGTTTTTGGATGTAACGGCTTCAGTTTCTCACTTTTTCCTCTCAAGAAACTAGGATGTTGTTTTCCAAATGCAAATTATTTTATCAACAGTTAAATGGCAGATTGGCTATCTTCATATTATCTTTTAAAAATAGATTTTTATATGGAAAGAAATGAACAACATTCCAAAATTATTAGTGGAAAGGAAATGGTGTCACTGGGTCAGCCTGAAGTAATTCTAGTAGGCTTATAATCTAGACTATACAACTATAGATTTCCAAGTCAGAGACACACTGGACAGGGCCCTACACACATAATTCTGTCACTGCAATCATTCAACGTACCCTTGTGAGGACATAGGCAGTTACCCACCATGTAGCATAAACACATTTTCTTGCTCAACCTATGAATGACCCCAAAGAAAGATTTCTAGAAGGAAGTTGTTCATACTTGGTTGGTTTCCTAAAAGAAAAAACAAAATAAGCCAATGAATCACAGTTACAGGAGCTGCCTGACAATTAATAACACAAAACCGGAACTGGTTTTCCTCATTTAATCTGACAGGTGAGTCACTTAATGACTCAGGAGAGCTGTTGCAGTGCTCTACCAGGGCCGAACCCAGAGGAGGCGGCACCATCACTGAGCACGCTGCTAGCAGGCCTGGACCTGGGCTCTAGCAGTGCACTGGCTCTCTGGGCCTCACTTTGCTTCTCCTTTGAGCTGTGTGCTGAGTAATGGTGCTCACTAAATGTTGGCTGTTATTAAATTAGGGAAACAGCCTGATTGCTCCTCTCATGCCCCCAGCCCCAAACACCCAAAGCTGAGTTCAATGCACCTGCTGTGTGTACCCAGAGTACCTTGTGCTCACCCTACTACTATACCACTTGTTGTGTTGCATTGTAATTGTTGGCAATCATGTCTATCACCCCATTAGACTGTACTTCCTTCATGTAACATTTTACCATTTGTAGAGGTCTCCAGAAAGTATACCCTTAAGTTGGGAGTTGCTATATTCCTTCATTATTCACATCAAATATGTCTCTTAGTGTTAGACTTAAATACCTCATGAAACCAGTCAACTCTGATTTATCTTACATAATGAGGTACAAGTTATTCTAGCTATATCCTAGATAGCAGTAGCTTCAAAATTATCTATAAATCTCCATGGAAGTTCAGATAGTCAAGTTTTTTTTTTGTTTCTTTTTTTGGTGAGGAAGACGAGCCCTGAGCTAACATCTGTTGCTAATCCTCCTCTTTTTGCTGAGGAAGACCGGCCCTGGGCTAACACCCCATCCCTGTTGAATACTTCTGCCATCTTCCTCTACTTTATATGGGACACCGCCACAGCGTGGCTGACAAGCAGTGTGTCAGTGGGCACCCGGGATCCGAACCCGCGAACCCTGGGCTGCCAAGCGCGGACTAAACCGCTGCGCCATTGGGCCGGCCCCAGATAGTCAAGTTTTATAGAGAACTTTGCAATCCATTCATTAAGATTAAAAAAAAAATCCATTCACAGAGGTGAATTCAATGGTGTTAATGTCATTATACGTTCTTTAAGGTAGAGATTCTCTTGTCCATTTCTATATCTGCAGTGTTTCAAGGTTCTTAATATATCACTCAGTAAATATATATTGAATGAGTAAGTACATATGTATATATATACACAAATTAACCTCTGTTTAATCACCAACCCAGAATAGTTGTCCTTTAGTCACCTACCAGAGACCTCAGTTTGAAATTGACTTCAATCTACCTTTTTAAAAAAGCCCACTGATATTTGAGATATGTTGCCTACATGCCACACAACTATTAGTTTCTATAGATTTGGTAAGCTTTATGTCAAATTCACATCTCAGCAGAAATACCTTTGCTGGATTATAATTAGTCACCATTAAGAGTTAGCCAAAGAAAAATATCCACATGAAAACTGTTCCTGCATTTTTGGTAAAATCACTAAGACAGTTGCCCAAATTTCTAGAAAGGAAGCTCCACGAGGACAGAGACTTTACTGGTTTTAATATTTTATATGCAGTGCCTTAAACAGCACACACTGTAGGCCTAAATGAATATTTGATTTATAGTGAACGAATGAATGAATTCCATAATGTCCTTTATATAAAGAGCTACACAATAAATTCTTTTTAAGATTTACTACAGGAAAGAAGTGTGTCTTCCTGAATAAACTGGTGTGCTTCTTTTCATTAGACAGTAAGAACTTGTTTTCTTTGACTTCAGTTCCAGGAAGATCAAAGTGGGACCATTCCAAGAATATCTTAATTGGTCTCCCTTTGTCTCTCCTCTTTCAAATCCAATACTTTTACACTGCCACCAGAATTACCTTCCAATAAACAACAAGCCCACAAGATTAGATCCCACCCTCCCTTTTCATTCAAGCCCCAATCTGTTTTTCCAACATTCAAGCCCTAATCTATTTTTCCTTGTACTTTCCCCCTCTCTCTCACTCGCCTTTACCCACTTCTGTCTGCCATGTTTCAGCCATGGGATTTTGTCGTACCCTCAACACATCTTGCTTATTCCCACCTCCATGACATTCCTGATGTTATTTCCTCCACCTTACAATGCCCTTTCCTCTCATTATTCCAAGTACTGGCCCCCCTTGCTTCCCAGGTCAAAGACCTCATCCTTTGAACTTGCAATGCCTGTGTTTGAATCAAAGTTGTTCAACTTCTTTAAGCCTTAGTTTCCTCATTGGCAATACTGTAGTTTCATACCTGATAGGGTTGTTGTAAGGAGGCATGTAAATGCTCAATAAATATTAGTTCTTAATAAAATTTCTATTTGCTTGAGAAGTATTTTTGTCATTCTTCATACCTTAATTCATGTACTTAGGTTATTTGTGCCTTAGGAACCATGGTCCTAGAGTATAACCTATTTCAAAGTGCTCACATTGACCTCTCCCCACATAATCCACACCCTAGATGGGCAATTGATTTAAGTTAGTTTTTTTGTTGTTGTTACTCATCTAATATTTAAGACTGTCTCAACGTAGCCATTGCATTTTTCTGTTCTCCAAATTAGTTTAGGACATGACAGTTGTATCTTTTGTATGTGTGTATGTGTATATCTCTGTTTAATACTTCTGCCATGAATTTGAATTAGTGTCTGCCAAATCGATATGTGGTTACATTTACAGAAATAGGAGTTGCTCAATAAATGGTAGCACTGTACATTATGTAATTTAAGTTTACATATAGTATCTTATTCAGGTCTCACAATAATCCTGTCGGGTAGGTAGTGGCATGCCTGTTACAGTAGTATCCCAGTCGTTATCATTATAACAAACACACTAGTTTAACACGATGGCTATGCCATTAGAAGAGTACTTTGTAAGAAACCTAAGTATTCTGAGATTTCTCTGAGTTTCTTACTCTTTTCTAGAACAAAGCCATTAATTATCCTGTGTTTAAGACCCTAAATTGGTCTCTATTTCAGGATCTGTGTTTTCTTACTTGGCAGCCGTTTTCTTAGAACTAATGTCATGTTACATCATCTGACACACAATGTCAGAACCTATTTCAAACTCTTTTATAAATTCCTTTCTTTGTTCTTGGTTGGTATGAGGAAAATATGTAATGTGTAAGGAAGAAAACATGAATTCTGAATGGGACTCTTATTATAAGAAATCTTTCTGTGGCCAGCCCCGGTGGCCTAGTGGTTAAGTTCAGTGCACTCCGCTTCAGCGGCCTGGGTTTGGTTCCAGGGCATGGACCTATACCATCTGTCTGTCAGTGGCCATGCTGTGGCGGTGGCTCACACACAAAAAGAAGATTGGCAGTGGATGTTAGCTCAGGGTGAATCTCCCTCAGCAAAAAGAAAAAAAGAAAGAAATCCTTCTGATCATGGCCCTGCCAATTTACAAACCTGAGTAGGCACTGTGTTCCTCACCAACCCAGCAAACCAATGAAACAGAGAGCTAATCTTTTTAAATGTTGTATACTTTGGGTTTTATCATGGATATTGTTTAATATTTTTCTATTTAAAGGATCTACAAAAAGTGTCTCTTTAGTTTGGAGTGGGCTGCTATATTCCCTTATTTTTCATCTCAGATATATCTCTCAGTATTACCTAAAGATATTATAAGGCCAGTCAACTTTAACTTGTCATACATTACTTGAAATGCTATAAATTACTCTGGAGATATTCTGAATATATCCTGAATTTAGCCTGAAAATTATTTATAAATCTCTAGTGAAGTTCAAGTGAACAAGTTCTCTGGAGAACTTTACATACTATTTGCTAAGATAAAAGCAGACTAATTGAATGATGTTGATGTCATTAGACATTCTCAGGCACCCACAGTGAGATGCTGCACATATAAAGACATTATTCTGTCCCACAGCTTGCAATCTAAAATTAGATATACACAGGCAAGCCAGATAAACATAGACAGCACATTTTTTAAGACCAAAAAGAAATGGAGAGAAAAATGAGAACAGTGAATCAAAAAGTCAAAGGGAAATGAGAAATATTCTATCTTCTGCCTTTTATTTGTAGCCTTAATTACCTCTATCAGAAGCAATCATACTGTTAAAGTCAAGGAGGGAGACTGTCTGATAGCCCCTGAGGGGTGACAGAACATTAATGGGATTGCCATTGTATAGTGTCCTCAGCTTTGGAGGTCCAGAAACTCCTTTTATCTTGTTTGTCCCTGCTTGCCTGACTCTGGGTGCAAAAAGTCTACTACCTGCAAGCTCAGCACTGGAAATGAGCACCCAGCCAGCATGTTAGGAAATACTCCGTCCAGTAGCCTGTGAAGTTTGGAAGTAGCGCACTGCAGCAGGCAAGCTGTCTGGACTTGAACACAGCCCTAGGTGCCCATATGAACTTCAGGTTGAGATCTCCCTATTAGCTCCCATCCTTTGTGATCAGTCCACAAGCCTGGCTGGCTTTTGCCCTGAGGTTAGGTTAAAAAAAAAGCACCTTCAGTGTGCCAGACTTCATGCTTCGTGGTAGGATTACAGATAAATAGAACATAGCCTCTCTTTTGGAGCTTACAGCTTATTTTGGGAGACAGCTCATAAACAGACTATTTTAATATAATGTGGTAAATGTAGTGGTAGACTGGTGGTCAGGGTAAAGCCCAAAGGAAGGGTACCCAGCCCAATCTGTTGGTCAGGGAAGGGTGATGAGGATACGAGGAACAGTCTGAGAGTTGGGCAGAATCAGCAGAGTTGTAACCCAGAAGCTAAGAGAATGTGCTAAAAAAAGAGAGGGAGGAAACAGGCTCAGATTCTGCAGATGTCGAGCAAAATGGACCTGAAGAACGTCCACTGGATCTGTCAAATACAAGAGGGATCATTGGCGACGGTTGACAGTGCAGTTTCAGTGGAGGCAGAGATAGAGAAGTCTCAGCATAGAGGGTTGAGGAATCAAGGAGAGGCAAGAAGTAAAAATAAAAAGTTTGGCTGGGCAAAGAGAGTGAATTAGAGAGGAATATGTCATTAAGAGAAAGTTTGTTTTGATTTTTGATCAGAAAGACAAGTTTCTAATCTGAGAGAAAGGAGCTAACTGGAGATAAGGAGGTGACTGATGGATCGAGGGAACAGGTTCTTGGTTCCAGTTCTAGATCCCACTCCTGTTTCCTCTGAGGTAGGCTCTGACTCCCTCTCCTGATTCTACTAGCTCCCTCGCCTCAGGGATGGACTTTGCTTTTAGTCTGCCTTGCACATACTCAATTGTACCCACCTAAAATATGACAATGACATCCACTCAATGTCAAGAACCACAGGTGCATAGAAGTCCTGATGACCAGCTTCCCTCCAAAAGTATTTATTAATCTACAAAGAACTGATATACCTTTTCCAGTGACTAGAATACTTCTGTCTACCATCCAGGGCATCCATTTCCTGCGTGAACCTACCCTGGAGGCTCAACTATTAATTGGACTTATCAACTGGGAAGTCGCTTGTTCAAAATAGATTTATAACGAAGAGAAGTATATTGAGGGTTATTTAATCCAGGCTCTAGTGAAACCTGAAAGTAAGCACTTTCTAGTGACTGGAGTACTGAAACCCACCCTAGACAGTGCTTGCCAAACTCTTGCTCTCTGACAACATTTTCTAGACTCCAAGCAGACCATCTTTTTTTTACCTTTGTTATTTACAATCATGTTTTAATGACGTCCACCAGAAACCGGACCCTCATCTTCCTCTACCAGAAATCGATGTAAAAGCCCCTGGATAGATCATTTTAGTAATTCTGCACAATTTTGGGTAGTTTTAACTCTTGGTGTAATCTAATTTCCAAGTTATTAGAGGTGATCTCTGTTCACCTCCTTCACTGCGTACACCTCTTCTTTTATTTGTTTGGTTTTTCATATTGTCTCTGTTCAGTAACAATGAAAATACTAAAATGAAGTCATGTTTTCTTTTAAAGTACAATAATGGAATTTCCACCCTCATTTTTTTAAGAAAACAAATTTAGAATCTAATAGAAAATTGTCTATTAGACAGCCAGATAAAATGCTGAGATTGGAGGTTTATTATACTGATTTTAATGCTTATATTTATATGATTACCAGAGAGCTCATCATAAGCTCTTGATGACAGAAATTTGTCTGTCTGTCATCTATCTTCCTTCCAGATAGAGTTCTTTCCACTTGGTAGGCATTCAATAAATACTATATTGATGGATTGATTTTAACCACAGAATTCTAATAGATTGCATGGTGATTTATCATTTAGTAATAGATGTGTCTTCCTAATGCACAGTCCTAAGTTTTGCTCTTTTGCCCAATAAAGCACGAGGCAAAATGTTTTTCAAAAATATTATCCTCTTCCCACCAAGATGGGGCAAAATAGCACTTACGTGAGATTTTGCTTGTTTCAATTTTAATTAAATGAGAATACAGCATCCAGTCCACACCTGGTAGTATATTTGGCATACATTCAAGTTTATTGAATTAAAGAATGAACTGGGCAATCATTTAACTTGAAACTGTTCCCTTAACAGTAAAATAAAATTATTACTACTTGCTCCGCCTCCCACACAAGATTGCTGTAGGGAACAAACGATAGGATGTTTATGCAAGTGCTTTAAAAACTGTAAAGCACAATTACTACTTTAAAGTGGGAATTTGTATGTTGACAGTGTCATTCCTATTAACTAGTATTTTTTATGGCTATCAATTCATTAAATTTAGCATTCCTATTAAAGCCCACAACTTATGCACAAAATTGTTTTAGACACTTGTAACACTGCGTTTAGACTATTTCTAATTTCGCCTGGTTGCAAGTCTGTAGTGCCATGTATGACTGTAACAGACTCATACTTTAAGGAAAAACATTCTACTCGAGTTGTTTTCTACCCCAAAGAAATAACTGGCAGAAATAGCACGCATCAATGATTCCAACCTAGCACCTTACTAGTGATCACGATACTTTAAAAAGAAAAGCAAAGACCCCAAAACAGCTTTCCCAAATTAAAGCTCCTTGGACCAACCACAGCGTCCAGTGGAAAGACCGAGTAGAGTCTGGGGCTCGGAAACCAAAGCGCAAGGAGCCCAAAGACCCCTCCCCTCCCTCTCCTTGAAGCACCGCGGGGCGGCGACCGGGGTCCAGTCCAGGACGGTTGGGGGTCCCCGAGGGGGCGGCCAGGACCCGCGGCCAGTTGGAGTCAGCGAGCGCCGCGGCCGTTGGGGACTCCAGCTCCCAGCAGGCACCGCTTCTGCGGCCGACGCGCGTGGCGGCGCTGCCCGCTGGGACTCGTAGTGCGGTCCGGGTAGGAGACAGCGGGAGCCAGCCCCTACTGCTTTCACGCACGTCTCGGAAACTAGGCCCGGAGGGGATCACGCCGGCCCACTGGAGCCCGGCGTCCCGCGGGGGCGGGGGCGAGCGGCGCACAGCTGGCGGCGGCGGGAAAGCGGCAGTGCACGTGAGGGGTGGTTAGCGCCGAGGAACCCGGAAGCCCCGCGCGCCGCCCACCGCCGCGGTGACGGGTTAACGCTTCTCCGGGGTGGCGGTGGGGGCGGGGTGTGTGGCAAGAGGGGCCCTCCCACCCGACTCCTCCGGGAGCCGCGCGCGAGCCGGCCCGCCCTTCCCCCCATGGGCCCTACGCACGCGTGCCCCGCCCCCCGGCCGCGGCGCGTGCGCAGAGGCCCCGCCCTCCGCCCCAGCCCCACCCCCACACCCGCAGCAGCCGCCGCCGCCACCTCTCTCTTCCTCTCTGCTCTTTCCTCCTCCTGTTTTCTCTTCCCTCCTCCCCCTCGCCTCCTTTTCTCCTCCTCCTCCGGCGCTGACGCTCGCGTAGGGCCCTGGCGTCAGACGCGCGGGGGGCGGGGCGAGTGCGGCGGGGGGTATAAGTAGAGGGTGCAGGAGGCGGTGCTTCCCCTTCTCCCCGGCGGTTAGTGCTGAGAGTGCGGAGTGTGTGCTCCGGGCTCGGAACACACATTTATTATTAAAAAATCCAAAAAAAATCTAAAAAAATCTTTTAAAAAACCCCAAAAAAATTTACAAAAATTCCGCGTCTCCCCCGCCGGAGACTTTTATTTTTTTTTTCTTCCTCTTTTATAAAATAACCCGGTGAAGCAGCCGAGACCGACCCGCCCGCCCGCGGCCCCGCAGTAGCTCCAAGAAGGAACCAGGAGACCGAGGCCTTCCCGCTGCCCGGACCCGACACCGCCACCCTCGCTCCCCAGCCGGCAGCCAGCGGCCAGCGGCAGCGGATCGACCCCGTTCTGCGGCCGTTGAGTAGTTTTCGAGTCCGGTTGATTTTTGTCCCTCTGCGCTTGCCCCCGCTCCCTTCCCCCCGGCTCCGGCCCCCAGCCCCGGCCCTCGCTCTCCTCTCACGGAAAGGTCGCGGCCTGTGGCCCTGCGGGCAGCCGTGCCGAGATGAACCCCAGCGCCCCGAGCTACCCCATGGCCTCGCTCTACGTGGGGGACCTACACCCCGACGTGACCGAGGCGATGCTCTACGAGAAGTTCAGCCCGGCCGGGCCCATCCTCTCCATCCGGGTCTGCAGGGACATGATCACCCGCCGCTCCTTGGGCTACGCGTATGTGAACTTCCAGCAGCCGGCGGACGGTGAGAGCCGGGCCCGGCGGGCGGGCGGCCATGAGGCTGCGGCGGCGGCGGGCTAGGCCGGGGGCTCGGGGGAGGGGGCGGGAGGCATGTCACCCCCAGGGTCGGCGGGGAGAGGATCGGGCGCCCGGGTGCCGTCCCCGTGCCCGCGAGGACCCACGCAGCCGGCTGCCGCACGCCCGGCCACTTCCTCCTTTGCGACCATTTTCTCGGCCTCAGCCGCTCGCAAACTTTAGGGTGATGACGCGCCGGGAGGGTGGGTGAGGTTGGGTTCTTCCAGGGCGCTCCCGCCGGTAGCCACGGGATTCTGGGGCGCCGAGCGCGGAGCCCCCTTCTCGGGTCATAGGTGGAGGCGCACCCACCACCCGGGGCTCTCGCCGGCGCCCCGGGACCGGGAGGAAGTGCGATTCGCTGCGCGAAAAATACCACGTGTTGAACCCTGTAACCTCGCAGGCCCGAGGCCTGTTCCTGCTACTGGCCCAATTGCCTGGGGGAGCCTCAGGGCCTTAGAATAAAGTTAATATGGTGATGTGTTGGTCCTCAGGTTTCAGATTCCATTCCTGATAACTTGTCAGTGACTGATGGTTCTAGATACGTAAATTACCGCTGAGACGTATTTTGGGGTTTTTCCCTAGTGAAGCATTTCTCTAACATGAACAGCAGGGTGGGAGGAGGGGATGTGGAGGGTGACCGCTTTGAAAGCCATCGTTTTCTCAGGCGGTTTCGATCATTTACATTTTTTCATATTAGTTTCATAGTACTGGTAATTTGTTCAGAATATTATTTTTTCCCTTCTGAAATAGTTCCTATGGTTTTGAGGGGTTTCACTTAAAAATGGATTCGCCAGTTTGGGCTGTAAAATGTTACTTGTGAATGTAGTGTGGACCTGAACCATTGTACTTAATGTAGCATTCGAATTTTTCAGGTTTCTTTATTTTTAAAGTGGTCCAGAATATCCATAAATCATGGGGAATGATTGAGTACAAAATAGCAGAGATCGGAGTTAGCTTGAAATTTATAGGGGAAAAATTCAGCTAACGTTGTATTTTTATTTTGAAGTTAAACAGTTCACACAAACAAAATTTGGCAAACATGAACTGTCGCCTGATGAGCTGCCAGAATTTTTCTTTATATCTGGATAGATTGACTTCCAAAAGTCAGCTTCACTCGATTTTATGGCCCACTTTTTTTCTATTTTTCAGGCTGCTTGAAAACATGTCAAGTATTATAGAACATAAGGAATTCATTTTTATTTTTGTAGAAAAGGCTGTAAGGGTGAAATTCAAACTTTTATTTCAGTAAGTTGATTCAGTAGAATTTAAGTTATTTAAAGATCAGCTATTTACTAGGTGAAGTTAATATTGAGATTTTGGGGTAGGCAGACTATTGAGTGACACTGAGCCAGAAGTTGTAAAACTGCACTGCAGGTTTCCTGCCCTTTTGCTCTGTAAGCAGTAGCTCCAAATGTCACTGCGGAACAGTCAACTCTGGGCAAGATTTATCACTGAATGGAAGTTAAAGTAAGATTAGGGAAGATAACTTTAGGGGCAGGTATTCACAATCTAAAGAGTTGACAAAGAAAACTTGAACTAGAGACCATAAAATGGTAACTTTTGAAAATGGCTGTTATTCTTTTTAAGCTTAGCAATTTTAATGACCAAAAAACAATTTTTTAAATTTCTTGGGATTTGAAAAGTTGAACGCAGGTTACCATGGTTACAGTACACTGTATTATCAGTCTGTACCAGCAGACCAGTACTGTAACTGTTCAAAAGAAGATAGCGTTTTTCCATCTTGCATTTATTTGGTTTCTATATGTACAAATTACTGTCTTTCCAAATAGTTTTTTTCAGTGGTTTTCTTCCCATTTATTGCTACACTGATGGACTTGTAGAATAGTTTCTGAAAGTGACCAGTGTCCAGTTTAACAGGAAGAGGTGATTAATTCAAAAGAAACTTAGGCAAAGTCAGCTAAAAAACTAGGGGAGCTGAGTAGGTGTGGTCAATTGATAATGAGCTGACAGCTGATTGTCACTATCTTCTAGAAACTGAGACTTGCATTTATAGAAGGAAATGGCCGGAAAATTTGTTCTCTCAATAACTTTACGGTTCTGTTGGCATGGAATTTGTGAAAACTGGTGTTTCAGGACTTCAAATGGACTATGTTTTTCCTTTTTTTAGGGACTGGTCTTTTTTACTTAAGGATATATTTTTCCATTTGGACTCTCAATTTCTTTAAAGTGTTTTCTTTTTTTTTTTTTTGTGGGGAAGACCAGCCCTGAGCTAACATCTGTTCCAGTCCTCCCCTTTTTTGCTGAGGAAGACTGGCCCTGAGCTAACAATCCGTGCCCGTCTTTCCTCTGCTCTATATGGGACGCCGCCACGGCATGGCTGACAAGCAGTGCGTCGGCGGGCGCCCGGGATCCGAACTCGCGAACCCCGGGCTGCCAAGCGCAGACTAAACCGCCGTGCCACCGGGCGGCCCCTCTTTAAAGTGTTTTCTTAATGGTACAGGTGCACATAAGTCAAACCTTCATAGACCCTGAAATCATAAGGTAGATTTTGAAATTTTCTAACACTATCTAGAAAATTGATTAAATCATCCATTATTAAATAAATCAGTGATCTAAGATAAAGTTGGTCTTAGATGTCATAAAAGCATTAATAGTGAATTATAGATATTGTAGACCTGGTATTTCAAAAATTCTATATTTAGTATACAGCTTAGTATGCCCGATTTCACATTAATTTTTGAAGGCCTGATTCAGATCTTGATCTAAATGGATAAAGCCTTTCATTTTTCTTACACGGCAATAGGAAGTTGTGCCTTGAATCACTGAAATCCCCTCAATAGTTCAGGAACTTTTGTTTGTTTTTAAGAAAATGAACTAATTTTTGTATAACATTGGCAGTGGTAAGTAATGAAACAACCAATTTTGGCAAGTAATAGGCAAGCAGTTAAAATGCTGAAAATCCATAAACTATTCTCAGCCTGTGGATAATCTACAATTGCCTGATCTCTTTTACATTGCACGTTAAGCAGATTGTACATGACGGGGAATCTTGGTTTTGTGTTGACTGGGAACAAAAAGGTGCTTTTAAAGTTAATGGCAGTTAAAGGAAGAGATTGTTTCAGAAATGAATTATTAGCAATATGTCATCCGTTAACATATGGGAAATTTGGGGTGTCTGATACTTGTCTTCTCTTTTTGCATGATCCAGTTAAAATCTAGACTAATGCGTGGTAAGGTCCAGCCATCTTGAAGTTTAAAGAGATGGGAGGAACAGTGTCCCCAACCCCTCCCCCTACGATAGTGTGTATACTTTTAAGTGGGCTGTAAAAGTTGTGAAGTAATACCCTCTCCAAAACTGTCCTTCTTGCAGCGGAGCGTGCTTTGGACACCATGAATTTTGACGTTATAAAGGGCAAGCCAGTACGCATCATGTGGTCTCAGCGTGATCCATCACTTCGCAAAAGTGGAGTGGGCAACATATTCATTAAAAATTTGGACAAATCCATTGATAATAAAGCACTGTATGATACATTTTCTGCTTTTGGTAACATCCTTTCATGTAAGGTAAGCAAAAATGTGACAGGTAAACATTTATAATGTTTTAGCTACTTGAGTTTATTCCTTAAAATAGCAACCATGCTGTCTGTTAATGGATATCTTTATTTCCCAAATACCCAGGTTAGGTGGCTGACAAGTTATCTCTGAACACTGGAAAAATGCTAAATTAATAGCAAGTAATGAAAATTGGTACATTTTTCCTTAGGTGGTTTGTGATGAAAATGGTTCCAAAGGTTATGGATTTGTACATTTTGAGACACAGGAAGCAGCTGAAAGAGCTATTGAAAAAATGAATGGGATGCTTCTAAATGATCGCAAAGTGTAAGTATAAATATTTAGTTAATCATACTTCAAATCTGTTTTAAATAGTTCAAATCATTCATTTTACAAGTTTAATATATTTGTCTTCTTAAAGAGATAAGCCTAGAGTCAAAATTAATAAACCACATCTTGGTGGAGTTTATA
This sequence comes from Tapirus indicus, assembly GCA_031878705.1. Lineage (NCBI taxonomy): Eukaryota > Metazoa > Chordata > Mammalia > Perissodactyla > Tapiridae > Tapirus > Tapirus indicus. The sequence goes on from CM062935.1 coordinate 37,042,259, forward strand.
ATTGATTCTTCTCTACAGTTAATGTAACACAAAGGACAGTGAATTAATATAATTGGTCAACATTCAAACCAAAAAGAAAAAAATAGAAGATAGGTATACTGGAATATAAAGTTTTTTCAAATAAGTACATAGTTGAAAAACTAGGAATCCAGACAAACTTAATCATAATTCCTGAGATAGTAATTAGCTCATTTTACATTTGAGGAAGCTGAGGCTAAAATAATTTGCCTATGTTTACATGCTGGTATGACAGAGCTGGGATACAAACCCAGTGGTCTAAGTTCACAGCCCAGGGTGGCTTTACCTGGCCATACTGCTGCAATTTATTGATGGAGTTTCAAGGGTTTTCTTTTTTTATGACTCCCTTCACCCATTTAAAGATAAAGCAGAATTAAACCAGGAGTCTTCATGATTAATCTTTCCTCAAATAAGCTTGTTCTTAAAAGTTGCAAACTTTTAAAATAATTGTAACACTAAGGAAACCTCTATAAGACTTTTTCTGCTTCAGTTTGTAAAAATACAGGTATGAGCCCAAGGAAATGACAAATCTTAAATTATTTGTCCTCAATGCCAGTGGATTTTGCTTAGTTGTCTGGGCAAATTCAGCTGTAAGGTCATATTGTAAATGACTTGTGAGTTCATGTTGCTTGTGTAAATTGCAGTGATAGCATGCAAATTGGGTTTGGTTGTTCTTATAAGTCAACTGCATCACTCTTAAGGTGTGGTTCTCATAAGTCATGCATCCAGTGATGCGGTCAGTCTGTACCTGAAGGAGTCATTATACACATGGTGTTACCTGTTTGAATTCTATGTCAATTGCATGATTAAGGAAAGACTTTGTAATATGTAAAGAACCCATATAAGTCTAAGAAAACCAGCAACTCCTCAATATGAACAATGTTTTCAAAGGCTAATTCCTAGAATTAGTGCATCTTAAATTGAGGGAAATATTCAGCATCATTAGTATTTGCAGATGAAAGTATGTTATAGTTTGCTTGTTAACAGTGCTTTAGAGGGAAAAAAAGAATACCCCGCACTGGTTGGGGTCTAGATTAAATAAAGACTTGATTTATTGCTGTTTTGAGGGTAAGGTGATATAATCCTTTTGGAAAACAGTTTGTATGTATAAACTTAAGATCATTTATATACCCTTTGAACTACCATGATTTCTGTAAGTCCTAAGAAGAAATAACAAAAAGTCTCATAAAAGTTCCAGCATTATTTACAAAAGCAGAAAGTTGTGATATCCACCATGGAATATTATGCTCTCTTTGAGAACATTTGTAGAACTAATAGCTTGGAAAAGTACCACCATATGGGTGGCTGGGGATTTAAGGACATAAAATCACAAGTATCTTTGTTAATATTCCTGACCACAGAAGTCAGTCATGATTTGGGTGGGATTGTGGGAGATGGTTTTTTACTTTGATGTATATTACAATATTCTTTAATGACACGTACTACTTTTATGTTAGGGAAAAACTAAATTTTCAGAACACATTATGTTGATAATGTGGGGAAGAGAATTATGCCAGGCCGTTGTGTGTTAAAACGTACAGAATTCGGAAGTTTAAATTCCTCTTTTAGGAGATTGCTTGTTTCAAAGTGGCCCTTGCACTTTGTTTGCAACGATGAAAGCTTTTCTGTCTTTTCATTGGCGTGGCGCATGTATACTCCCACTCATTTGTATTGATAGGCATGATCTCTTTAACTCTGGGTTAACTAGAGGGAAGGGAGAGAAGTGTGTGTTAAGAAAGATGTTCCTGGGACCAGCCCATGGCCTAGTGTTTAAGTTCAGCACACTCTGCATTGGCAGTCTGGGTTCGGAGCGCAGGTGTGGACCTACATCACTTGTCAGCGGCCATGCTGTGGTGGTGACCCACATACAAAATAGAGGAAGATTGGCACAGATGTTGACTCAGGGCGAATCTTCCTCAAACAAAAAAAAAGAAGAAAAAGATGTTACTTTTTTGTGATAGTAGTTAAGAGGTTTGTTCTTATATCTTAACACTTTCATTTCTTCAGTTAAGGCTCTATTTCTGTTTTAAAGTGTGCTCTTTATTAGAGTTTCTGAAATTATCAGTAACAATTACAAAATCAATCATCAGGCTTGCTTAATCTGAAACTTCATAAAATAGAACCTAATTTTATAGTCCTTACATATTTTATTAGATTCGTTGGACGATTTAAGTCTCGTAAAGAACGAGAAGCAGAACTCGGAGCTAGGGCAAAAGAGTTCACCAATGTTTACATCAAGAATTTTGGAGAAGACATGGATGATGAGCGCCTTAAGGATCTCTTTGGCAAGTTTGGTAATGTGTCTGAATTAAATTTTTACAAAGTTCTGAGTAATCATTCACCATTATTTTTGGCTAATACTTTATACTGAAAAAGTAAGTGAAATGACTTAAGGTAGTACTTAAAAATATTTGTAGTTATTGGGTATAGCTACTGATAGTCCATTATACTACAAAGTAGCATATAAATAGAATTCTAGCCAGTTTAAAGGTTAATAGCATTGTATTAGCACAGTAAGGGGTGACTGTCTGCATAGTTGGAACAGATTTTAAAAGGTTTTGCTATGTTAGGAAATTGTGCTGGATTTAAGCACTTAAAGATCCTGTCTCATCAGTGGCATGCATGTGACACAGCCAACTTAGGTCAGAGTGCAGTCTTTAATTATGGGACAGGAAAGCTAGTCAGCTTTAGAATATTTGGCCAGTCTCAGTAGCATCATGTTTGAGCAATTTAAAACAATGACTTTCAAAGACAAGGCCAAAGATCCAGATTTTCCAATGATCTCTCTTTGGAAGGGCCTTCTGAACCCATAGGATCTTAAATTACTGTTTCTCGCATTTCAAATTAACTTCATTAAACTTCAGATTAATGAAGTAACCAACCTCATTTTGGATAGTTGTGTAACTGATCAGAAGATGAACTTTAAATTGTACATTTTGCAGGTAATTTGCCTTGCCCCTTACCCTTTGCTTTCCTTTTGTTGAACTTAAATATGTGGCTTTTTTTTGAGCACTTCACATGATAAAGAATTAGAAAATCTAATACTTTGCTATTGCCAAGCTAGCAAGCTACATTGAACCTGATCCTTTGAGCAAAAAATTTGTCATTTTGTACAAAGATAAGTTGTGTAAGATGAAGAAAATGTGATATCATGTCTCACATCTTACTCCAAATTCTCTTTAGTGACTGGCTTTTGTGTATTTTATCTGTCTTGCTTCTTTTTTGTTAATTAGAAGCTATTTCTAAAGTTGAATATTGCTAACCACTTACCCCAATTGAATAATGCTATGTGAGTTGACCGATATGTAAATTTGTCAGATATTTTCTTGGCTGCTTTGCATGGCAGATTGGAAGTGTACAGCCTTAGGACAGGGGCACATTGAAAAACAATCCATCTGTGCCCATACGTCTTCCATATTCTCTATAATCAAATGTGATTTTTAACTTTTTTTTTGCCCCAGCTACCTGAGAGAGGACCCACCCCAGTTAGGTGTCTTTTTCACTTGAGAGGGTGGGGGTGACGTGTGTCTTCAGAAACACGCCACCTCCTCCAGGTGATTCTACTACGTCTTCCCAAAGTTCAAACCCTATATTCCTCCCACTCTGTTGAAAGTGGACCAAGGCTTAAGAAATTCTTATTTCTTAATTCTGGTGTCAGGAAAATCAAATCAGCTTGAGAAATGCAAATCTGTTTTGTATTAATGCTAAGAATAAAACTTCATCTTTTTCCGTTATCTAAAACATACCTCCTTAAATGGAAAGAGGAATGTTTCAAGGAGTAAAATATTTACTTAGCTTCTTAGTAGAAATAAAGGGTCTTTAAAGAGAATATTTAGTTGCCCGTGGGGGGTGATGGTGGTTAGAGGAGGAATAAATTTCTGGAGGCTTGGAATTTTTTTCAATCTCCATTTTTATTTTCTTCATGGCTTTGTTTTGTGTGTTGAAATTGGAAATGTGTCAACTAAATGTTGTATAGAGTATCTCTGAATCATTTAAAAAAATTTTTTTAGGACCTGCCTTAAGTGTGAAAGTAATGACTGATGAAAGTGGGAAATCCAAAGGTTTTGGATTTGTAAGCTTCGAAAGGCATGAAGATGCACAGAAAGTAAGACTTAAATACACTAATAAAAGGCAATGTGGATTTTCTGTATTTTATATAGTAGGAAGGGGAGAGATATAAAATTGGGTTGTTCTTGCATTAAAATTTACATGTATACCAATGGCTATTTTACATGTTCATCTTCACATGTATTGTTTTGAATTATTTGTATTTTATATATCTGAGAGTATAAATTGGGAACCTATATTTTCCCAAAACGTCAAAGTTTAGCTTTTGTGATGGGTCCATCTTTAGCTTTCATAATCTTAACAAATTTTCTTTATTGTTAAATAAAATTCCGTATTTGCAAGTTGGTAATTAAAATTTTTGTGATTTCTGTAAGGCTGTGGATGAGATGAATGGAAAGGAGCTCAATGGAAAACAAATTTATGTTGGTCGAGCTCAGAAAAAAGTGGAACGGCAGACGGAACTTAAGCGCAAATTTGAACAGATGAAGCAAGATAGGATCACCAGATACCAGGTTCATTTTTAATTGAACAAGCAAAATAAGACAGGGATGAGGAAACCTATTTTATGATCATTTCAGTTACTCTCAAGTAACTGGAGCATTTGAGAGGGGAAAGAAGACACGTGGGGTACAACAATAGGAAGTGTGCCTAAGTACCACTATGGTTTTCTTACTCCTTTCTCTACAGTTTTCTTCTTTTTTTTTTTTTTTTTAGGGTGTTAACCTTTATGTGAAAAATCTGGATGATGGTATTGATGATGAACGTCTCCGGAAAGAGTTTTCTCCATTTGGTACAATCACTAGTGCAAAGGTAAAGCATATGATGCATTTTTTTTTTTTTTTAAGATTTGGGAAAAATCCATGCACGTGGATGTATGTGTATAAATTTAACATGAATATACCTACTGGAGCGTTTTTCTTATTTGTAAACGAATGTCAGAGTTTTTTTTCTTTCACCCCGCAAAAATCAATCTTTTGTTTTTCTGGAAATCCAGTTTTTGCTTTGTTACTTCAAAAACTTATATTCAAATTTGAAGTGGATGTTGTAGCCGGTGGTTTATTTTTGCAGATGGCAAGTTCTGAATTCTTTCCTGAGGAGTGCTGCATTTGATGACCATAGTTAGTGATTGATCCCCACACAATGTGCACCATTCTGTGCTCTGTTAAACTGGTTATTTTGCTGGTTAAAAAAGGCAATTTAGGGGCCATCCGGTGGCATAGCAGTTAAGTTCCCGCACTCTGCTTCTGCAGCCTGGGGTTCGCAGGTTCAGATCCTGGGCATGGACAGACGCACCGCTTGTCAAGCCATGCTGTGGCGGCATCCCATATAAAGTTGAGGAAGATGGGCACGGATGTTAGCCCAGGGCCAGTCTTCCTCAGCAAAAAAAAGGATTGGCAACGGATGTTAGCTCAGGGCTGATCTTCCTCACCAAAAACAAAGCAGTTTATTAGTAAACTGTAATTGTTTCTATTGGGCTAATCTATATTCACTCACACAGTCCATTCTGGGGAGTCAAACTTCAAGCTCTCTGGCGGTAAAGATAGAGATCATATTTCCTTTTACTTGAAATCAGAAATTAAATACAACAGTATGATTCTAGTCTAAATTCTGAAATTTTGATTTACGAACCTTTGCTCTACGTATTTTTTCTGGTGTCCATGGTCGGAGGATCCCTCTGTATGTAAAGTTTCGTGCATGTGTATTTTGGGGGTGGGAGGAGTGTCTAAAACTTCAATCAGGTTCTCAAAAGAATACAGGAAAAATTAAATATTAGTGCTCTGGACTGACCTCGTAACTGATCTTTCTACTCAGCTTTTCCCATTGACTGAGGAAGCGTTTATGATAGGAAATGTTCGAGGCAGAGTAGATGAATACAAATAAAAATGCAAGTGATGGGATTGCCTTGTGTTTCAACCTGTGCTGTCTTAAGAGTGCCTGGAGTATGATAGCATTTATTCCTGAGGGTCTTTATCCTCAGTAGGTTCCCTGAAAGTTGTTTAAATTGAGTATTGTACATCAGGTTTCTTTGAATGTATGAAGCATGCATGTTTTACAAAGGAAGAGTCTTTATTTCAAGTCCTTTGTGGATCATAGTATCACTGTTGGCAAGGAGGTGAGAAGTTGGGCAAGAATTTATTCTGGAGGAGGTCATTATGTTAATTTAACAGTGCTTGCCAAAAAAACTCATCAAGGCTGAAGGGTAAAAAGTGGAAGGTGACACACACACACCCCCTTCCCCATTTTCAGTCTCCAAAAGGAGTTTGGCCTTCCCAGATAGTTTTCCATATTTGTCCAAACACTTGTATAAATAGTTTTTAGAAAACAAGATTATACTATACATGTTCTGTAGTTTGCCTTTTTACTTAATAGTAGATCTAGATACATTTATTTCAAGCCTTTCCTCATTTTTTTGGTAAGGGGTGAATATCCATGGTATAGATGTACCATAACTTATTTTACTGTACCTGTATTGATAAACATTTGGGTTGCTTTGCATATTTCCACTGTTAAACCCACCACTCTAATAAACATTCTTATGTATATTTGCACACATGCCAGTATTTCTGAAGGTCTAGAATTGAACTTGCTGGTTAGTGGGTATATGTATTTAAAATTGATACAACTGAATTGTCCAAAAAGGCTGAACAAATTCCTGCTTGTCAGTTTAATAAAAAGTAGTATACATCTTTTCAAATGGTGACATGCTTTTCATATGTTTAGGAGTTTTGCCTATTCTTTGCATATTTTATATTGTGTTGGTTGTCTTTTTATTGATTCAGGGAGAGTTTTATGTCAGCCCTTTGGTTTATATTGCAAATATTTCTCCCAGTCTTTCACTTAGGCCTTTGGGGTCTTGTGTCATCTTGGATTTTTTTTATATTTTTGGATTTTATGTTCAGAATTTATCTGGCCATTGATTTTTCAATGTGATGTGAATAAGAGATTTAACTTAATTCTTTTCAACTGTCCCAGTGTCCCATGTACTGAGTAGTCCAAAGACTTTTTTGTTTCCACACAGTTTTAAAATATTAACTTCAACATACAAAATTCCATAATTGCATGGTTATGTTTCTGGACTCTGGTTTTTTAAATTATCTAGATATAATTGACATATAACATTATATTAGTTTCAGGTGTACAACATAATGATTCAATATTTGTATATAGAATCACGTGCCTTGTAACAACATTTCAGTCACTGCCAGACCACTTACACACTGGTGGTTCCATTAGATTAGTACCAGATAGCCTAGGTGTGTAGTAGGCTGTACCATCTAGGTTTGTGTAAGTAGCCTCTGTGATGGTCACACAACAACAAAATTGCCTAACGATCCGTTTCTCAGAACATATCCCCATCGTTAAGTGTCAAGACTATTGCAAAATGATCACCACAATAAGTCTAGTTAACGTCCATCACCATAGTTGCAAAAATTTTTTTTCTTGTAATCAAAACTTTTAAGATTACTCTCTTAGCAACTTTGAAATATACAATACAGTATTATTAACTATAGTCTCCATGTGGTATGTTACATTCCCATGACTGACTTATTTTATAGCTTTGGAGTTTGTACTTTTTAACCCCCTTTACCCAATTCCCCCACCCCTTCTGCTTCTGGCAGCCACCACTCTCTTCTCTGTATCCATAACCTCAGGGTTTTTTGTTTTGTTATTTGTTTAGGTTTTTTTTTTTCTTTGGATTCCACATAAAAGTGAGATCATTGGATTCTGTTTTTTGCTGTTTTGTTTGTTCTTATGCCGCCAGCATACTGTCTAATATAGCTGTATTTAGCATACTTATGGATACTGCAAGGCTAGTGAGGAGTTTTGCATCTCCTCATTGCTTATGTAAAAGATCTTTGCAGTCATTGGCAGCTTCCTTCTGAATATTGTTTATACCCCCTATTTTTATGGCCATTCTGGTTTTGAATGTGAAATTTTTGTTTTAAAATGTGGATAAGATTCAACTGCTTTTTCCCCTCCTCTAAACAGTAGTAAAGCATCTTGTCAGCTTGAATTGCTAAAATAGTCAAATTTTAATTGTGGATGTTTTCAGTGGTGCTAAAGAGTCAAATTTAGTAGGCCTTGAATGTATTTAGATACTTAAACTTTATTATTGAAAATTTAATATCTAATTGAACATCTAAAATATTATCAAAGTTGCTGTTGTCACTCTACCCTTTTACTTCCTTTTTTGCTTGGCTAGGATGATGTATGTGTGTAGCTTCCCCTTACTATTGGGTATTAAGGAAAATTGTGGAAAAGATGAAAGTATTAACAGGGTTTAGTTAGTTAAGTCAATGGCTATAATTGACTAAATAGTAATGTTCTCCTTTTTTGTACCTCATTCTATCATTGCATTAACCTTTTTTTTTTTTTTTTTTTTTTTACTAGGTTATGATGGAGGGTGGTCGCAGCAAAGGGTTTGGTTTTGTATGTTTCTCCTCCCCAGAAGAGGCCACTAAAGCAGTTACAGAAATGAACGGTAGAATTGTGGCCACCAAGCCATTGTATGTAGCTTTAGCTCAGCGCAAAGAAGAGCGCCAGGCTCACCTCACTAACCAGTATATGCAGAGAATGGCTAGCGTGAGAGCTGTGCCCAACCCTGTAATCAACCCCTACCAGCCAGCACCTCCTTCAGGTTACTTCATGGCAGCTATCCCACAGGTAGGTGCCAAAAAGATGATAAAGCCTTAAGATGAAAACATTGAGACATGTGAATTATGATTGAGTTCAAAAACATGCTTGGTGTGTGGGCTTGCTAAATGTTTTGAGTGTGTGTAACTGGTTGATTGTTTGCTTTTTTCTTTAGCTGATAGATTTGTTTGCTTTCCCAGACTCAGAACCGTGCTGCATACTATCCTCCTAGCCAAATTGCTCAACTAAGACCAAGTCCTCGCTGGACTGCTCAGGGTGCCAGACCTCATCGTAAGCCTTTTATTTTTCTTTTAATTAGGTTGTGAATTATTTGGATAAAAAATACACGTGAGGCAAGTTAGCTGTTATATTTCAACTGTATATTAACTGTTGCTTTTCATAATTTATGGTTATGGGTGTTTATTTTGGGGATCCTAGCACTTTTTTAAAAAAGTGTAAAATGCTTCACCATTCTTGTCTTACTGAGACAGTAATTTCTATGTTTGTTTGATTTTCCTTTTTGACAAGTTTGGGAATGGATCTAACAATTTCGTATCGGGTTGGGCCGTAGTTTCATTTATTTCTTTCTTTATTTTGGTGAGGAAGACGAGCCCTGAGCTAACATCCATCGCCAATCCTCCTTTCTTTTGCTGAGGAAGACTGGCCCTGGGCTAACATCCGTGCCCATCTTCCTCTACTTTATATGGGACGCCGCCACGGCATGGCTGACAAGCAGTGCGTCGGCGGGCGCCCGGGATCTGAACCCGCGAACCTGGGTTGCCAAAGCGTGACCTAAACTGCTGCGCCACTGGGCCAGCCCCCTAGGCAGTAGTTTTAAAAGATCTCGTTCAGTGTATGAGGATGGGGTCCTGGCATTTTCAGCCTTGCCCTGGGGAACAGTGCTGTGTTGCAGGAGCACTTGGGACCAGGTTCATGGGTCATGTTCAGATATAGTAAGTACTTGTCCTTATATGAATGAATGTTTTAATTTACTCATGATCTGATAAGTCTTGGGAAATGGCAGGTATGAGACTAAGCTTTAGAAAATGGTATTTATATTTGGTCACTTTTAGCCTTTGTGCAAACCTCAGCTCTAAAAAAGCAGCATCAACACTTTCAGTGAGTTTTTCCCAATTAATGTGTGTTCCTGTCTTTAAATGTAGCATTCCAAAATATGCCCGGTGCTATCCGCCCAGCCGCTCCTAGACCACCATTTAGTACTATGAGACCAGCTTCTTCACAGGTTCCACGAGTCATGTCGACACAGCGTGTTGGTGAGTCTTAACTCTTCCTGTAAAAATTTATCTCCAATTTGAAATAGCAAGGTAAAAGTACAAACCTGTGTTCATTTGGGTTTTTTTAGCTAATACATCAACACAGACAATGGGCCCACGTCCTGCAGCTGCTGCTGCTGCAGCTACTCCTGCCGTCCGCACAGTCCCGCAGTATAAGTACGCTGCGGGGGTTCGCAATCCTCAGCAGCATCTTAATGCACAGCCACAAGTTACCATGCAGCAGGTACTGGTTTAAGGATTTCTTTATAAAGGTGACAGTCCTTGATTGCAGTCAAAGAAATTGAAGACAGCTATATGCTAGGAGAGCTTAAGCTATCTAGAACATTTGTTAATTGATGTCCTGTTAATTGATATTATGTAAAATTGTTTTATTTGCCTTATACTGTAGGAATTAGACAAGCATTCTACAGTCCCCATCTTGAATTACTTGTGTGGTTTGAGAGTTTTGTTTGGCCTAGTTATAAGAAAGAAAGAGTGAAGTAAAGTTTAGTTTGTGAGATTTGGCTTAGCCTTTTTTTTGACCCTGAGACCAAAACTGTCATCGATCATAATAGAAATATGGGTCCAAAGAATACTCCAGGTAAAAAAGAAGATGAAACATCCTGTGTGGCTGTAGTACTTGAGCATGTAGGTGTTAATAGCTACCTTAGGCTGTAGTTCTGATTCACTCAGCTTCCCTGTTTATGTTTAGGTTGCCATCTTTATCACTTCAGTGATTTTCCAGTGGTGACTGTACTTGAACTTGCTGTTATTTCTGTACCTTAAACGTAGGAATTTTCCTATTTTATATCTAGCCTGCTGTCCATGTACAAGGTCAGGAGCCTTTGACTGCTTCCATGTTGGCATCCGCCCCTCCTCAAGAGCAAAAGCAAATGTTGGGTAAGTGCCATTGTTCCACCTGGTCAGTTCCAGAGAGACTGGGAAATAGGAAGACATTAGACCTCCTTTGCGCCTAAAAATGACAGCCAGGGTGGCAGGGTTGATCTGAATTGGCATGAATGATCATGATGGTACAGTTTTTCTGCTTAGCTAATCAAAAGCCTGGAAAGCTATTAAGAAAATGTGTTGCTTTTGATGGATATGATAATAAGGACCCCACCACATTTTTGGAAGAGGGAATTTGAACCAAGTGAGAGAACCACTTTGACTTTGCCTGATTTAACAACTTTAATAGTAACATAGCTTAATATCATTTTTTGATAAACTGATACTGCCAAGAATTAATTGCCTTGTGATGGATCTTAATCTATTTTATAACAATCTTCCCATGAAAGATATACTGAAGTGGTGGATTATGGGTTAGCGTATATTTGCTATATACAAAAGTAGGGTTCTTAAACCCCAGTTTTAATACAGTAGATGCCTTTTAAAAGTTTTTTTGATTGAAGGAATTTTCAAACGTTCTTGTTCCTAGGTGAACGGCTCTTTCCTCTGATTCAAGCCATGCACCCTACTCTTGCTGGTAAAATCACTGGCATGTTGTTGGAGATCGATAATTCAGAACTTCTTCATATGCTTGAGTCTCCAGAGTCTCTCCGTTCTAAAGTAATTTAAGTTTATCATTTATCTAGCAGCCTCTTAGATTACGATTCCAGGGCTTTGTAGAAACTTAATTTTATAGAACATTTGTAAGTGCTTTATACAAGCCACACACATTTCTAAGAGCATTATAAATATTGTTTGTAAACCCTAATAACAACCTATGGTGCTGTTATTCTCATTTACTAGATCGGGTAAATGAAGCATAGAAAGACTGAATAATTTGCCCAGTGCTCACGCAACTTGTAAATGGCAGAGCTGGGTTTCAAATCCAGTCAGTTTAACTTCAGCGTCCATGCTCTGTTATCTTTGCTGCTGCTTTATTGAAGAAAGAGATATTTGCTGGTATCTCTCAACTTCGGGGGACTTTCGGTGGGGAGAAACTGAGAAGTACAAGAGGGTTCATAATTCTTCTAGCACAGTGGTGGATTGGAACCCAGGAGGATATGGGTACAGTTGGAATGTTGTTTTGATAATAGTTCTTTCCACTTTCATCTGAGAAAAGAAGTTTGCCCTTTGTTGGAAGTTTTATGTTGTCAAATTGAAATTCTTCTAGTTATTCCTTTTCAAAGCCAATTTGTTTTCTTTTTTAGGTTGATGAAGCTGTAGCTGTATTACAAGCCCACCAAGCTAAAGAGGCTGCCCAGAAAGCAGTTAACAGTGCCACTGGTGTTCCAACGGTTTAAAGTGAGCTTTCCCTCTTTCTTTGTTTTAAGCTTGCTTTCTTAATCTTTTATAACAGTTTGGGTATATTTTGAAACAGGAAAGATTTATTTTACCATTAATCCAAATGTATTGCCAATTGTTCAAAGTAGAAATAGAGAGGAATTCAGTTTTCCCTGTTAACCCTGCTAATGACTTGAATATCTTGAATCAAAGCACGTTCAAACATTTTGTAGTTTTATAGTTTGTATTAAATGGCCTGTAACAGGGGTTGGCTCTTTGTGTACTTATTCTTGGAGGGCTTTCATAGCATATGCCTTGTCCTGGGTGGCAGCAGTGACAGTTGCCACTCATTACTCCTGAGAAATGGGGTAATATAGCTGTGTAGCCAGGACCAGGACTTGGCAAAGCTTGTCTGTGAAGGACCAGGTAGGGAATACTTTGGGCTTTGTGGGCCATGTTCTCTCTGTTGCAGTTAACTCTGTTCCACTGTGAAAGCAGCCATAAGACGATATGTAAACAAATTGGTGTGGTCGTGTTCCAATAAAACTTTACAGAAACAGGCTGTAGACTGAATTTGGCCAAGGGCTTTAATTTGCTACTGACAAGTGCCAGTATTGGTCTTATTTTTCTTTTTTGTTGGTTTTGGTTTTATTGAAATATTTGACATATGACATTGTGCAAATTTAAGGTGTACATGTTAATTTGATACATTTATATATTATGATTGCCATTATAGTAACAGCTAGCACCTCTATTACGTTACATAATGGTCCTTTCTTTTTAGTGGTTGGAATCATTAAGTTCTAATCTCTTAGCAAGTTTGATGATTATAATTTTTTTTCCACATTTACAGATTGATCAGGGACCACGAAAAGAAACTCGTGCTTCACCGAAGAAAAATATCTTAAACATCGAAAAACCTAAATATTATGGAAAAAAAACATTGCAAAATATAAAATAAATAAAAAAAGGAAAGGAAACTTTGAACCTTATGTACAGAGCAAATGCCAGGTCTAGCAAACATAATGCTAGTCCTAGATTACTTATTGATTTAAAAACAACAAAAAAACCCACAAAAAAATAGTAAAATATAAAAACAAATTAATGTTTTATAGACCCTGGGAAAAAGAATTTTCAGCAAAGTACAAAAATTTAAAGCATTCCTTTCTTTAATTTTGTAATTCTTTACTGTGGAATAGCTCAGGATGTCATTTCTGTTTTAAATAGCAGAATTGATAACTGAGCAAGGAAACGTAATTTGGATTATAAAATTCTTGCTTTAATAAAAATTCCTTAAACAGTGCACAGTGACGTTACGCTGTTTTATTTCTCGTTGTAATTGGCTTGCATAGATAGGTGATAAGCTGGAATGGGCATAAGAACCTCTTTCACCTAAAAGGTACTGTTAATTAAGTTTCAGGGGTGTCTTGGTTTTATGAGAAAGCGGCACAAGACGGTTGCTCTAATGGGTTTTAAGAATTTAGATTTCCACGTGAATTCTTGAACCATCTTAACGTTTTTTGAGATGATGCCAGTTTATGATGACTGTATTAAGGTTTCTAAACTGAGCAATAACTTAAACCCTCATTTATATGGTATAAAACAGTAGCAGTAGCTACTTGGTTTGTTGGAGAGGAGGATGTAGATAATATATCTTGTCTTTGGTATAATTTTTATATTGATTTAAATGTCAAAAAGCTAGGATTCGTTTTAAGCCTTACTTTTAAAAGATCTTTGATAGTTGATGATTGCGACTTTGTACCTTATCCAAAGTTCTTGTGAAAAGTGAAAACTTAGGGGTTCTACTTCTAGAGAATAGATGTAGAAGATCAGGCTGGGCCCAGTACATAATATAATTATGCCTGGCAGTTTGCACTTTGGAGAATGGTCTAGTTTTAATCTCTATTCCATTCTATAGATACCACTGCCAGAGTTAGCTTTATAAGTTGCACATCTGGTTATCTCATCACCATGCTAGAATTCTCTCAACACCTGCTCTGTTGCATTTGGGAGCAAATAAATCAGTAAAACCATGGCTGACAGTGTCAGCCCTCCCTGCATGATGAAACCTTATGATGTTTCTGTACCTGGAATGCTTTTCACTTTGGCTTCCTCTTTTGAAACTCAAGATATACACATAAACCCCCACCTCTTATCCCATGCCTCAAATCAGTGCGCCCAGTAGGCATTCCAATGATTATTTTGTTTTACTTGACCATAGACCTATCCTGTAAGAGGCTGACAGTTCATTGAGATGAAAACAGTTTCTGAGTAATCATGAAAGCTTTTCCTCAATGCTTAAGGAAGGCAGAGAAAGTTAACCATATTTCTCAAAGAGAAATACAAAATATATTGAATACAAAACGGTTCAAGCTTTGAGATTTCAAAGGAGCAGACTGAAGTTTGAGACACCTTAAAGTTGTATCTATAAAGTTCCCACACTTAACCATTCCAAGATTTCGAGTTGCAGATAGGGTTTGCACAGATAGTAGCTTTCTATGATGAGTAGTTGGGATTTGATATTTGATATGAAGATAAATCATCTCCATTTGTTCTTGAAATGTCTTCATTTTTTTGTGTATGTGAGGGAGACCGGCCCTGAGCTAACATCTGTTGCCAATCCTCCTCTTTTTGCTGAGGAAGACTGGCCCTGGGCTAACATCCGTGCCCATCTTCCTCCACTTTATATGGGACGCCGCCACAGCGTGGCTGACAGGCACTGCGTTGGCAGGCACCGGGGATCCAAACCGGCGAACCCCGGGCTGCCAAGCGCAAACTAAACTGCTGCGCCACTGGGCCGGCCCCTCATTTTCTTAAATGTAGAAAACTTGCATGACTTGAGAGAAGCCAACAAAACAAAACTAGACCTTTATAATCTGCAGGAATTAATTTAGGAAAAAGGAACAGTTGATCCTCATTTGATGATTCTGTATTTGCAAATTCACCTACTCACTAAGATTTATGTATAACCCCCAAATTTATTCACGTGCTTTTCACAATCATTTGCCAAACATGCACCAAGCATGGAAAAGATAGAATCAAGTCACCTGAAAGGCACATGTTCCCAGCTGAGGTCAAATAAGTCTGCCTTATTTCAGCTCTCATAATATATACAAGTGTCCTTTAAGAGGTCCTTTTAGTGCTATGTTCTTGACTTATTTTTTTGAGCTAACATCTGTTGCCAGTCTTCCTCTTTTGCTTGAGGAAGATTGTCGCTGAGGTAACACCTATGCCAGTCTTCTATTTTCTATGTGGGACGGCCGCCACAGCATGGCTTGATGAGTGGTGTGTAGGTCCACGCCCAGGATCTGAACCCATGAACCCCAGGCTGCTGCACAGACTTAACCACTATGCAACCAGGCCAGTCCCTGTTTTTGACATTTTTGTTGATGATTTTGCTGTTTAAATGGCCCCCAAGCATACTGCTAAAGTTCTGTCTGGTGTTCCTAAGCACAAGAAGGCTATGATGTGCCTTCTGGAGAAAATATTTTAGATAAGCATTCAGGCATAAGTTACAGAGGTGTTGGCTGTGAGTTCAATGTTAATCAACAACATGTATTAAATAAGATGTCTTTGACCAGAAACACGTATAAAACATGGTTATGTTTTAACTGACTGACTAAAATGTGACAGACTTCCGGGTACTTAACCCTGCATTTTCCCAACGAGCAATGATTCAGTATTTGCTAATTCAGCGTTGAGACTTTATGTACGTAAGTAACTGCCACAAGTAACAAGAACTGACCAGTATCTGTACAGCTCATAATCTAAAATAGTTTTAAACCACCTAGTTTCATGCAGGATTTGAGGTGAAGCAGAATAAGACAGATGACAATGTACTACCATATGTCTTTCCTTCTGAAGCACATGTGTGGTCCTTCTGGAAGTTTTGAAACAAACTAAACTGATAGGTGACATTTTTCCCTGGGTACTGGATGTATAATAGCTAATTGACAATGACTTTTTTAGCCTAGAATCTTTCCTTTTCTCTATTTCAACACGTGCACTAAGACTTGAATGGATAAAATAAGCTCAAGTAATACATCTTGTTTACAGTAGGCTATCTTTGATTATATGTCTTTCCTTCCCACCAAACTAATGCATCACAAGTGAGTGACATTTTGAAGAGTACTTTGAAATTTTCTTTTGATGTAAAACTAGGATCCTAGATTATTCATTTGCAGTGAGTATATGACTTTGAAGGGGACCTGGATACTTGAATTTAATGAGTGTATTCTCCCTATAGAGCGGTTCTCATGGAAACAGTAAAATCAGAAGTTTGGTTCAAGTTGAAGCAAAATGGGTGGAGTTGGTCAATACACTGGCCAATACCATCAAGCCCTGATAGTCTGACACACACTGCTCTGCTAGGAGACCAAACTGTCGTGGGGATATCTGGAGTCTCCCAATCAGGGCAGCACACCTTTGGACAATGCCAAAGCTACACTGATGAATTTCTGTCTCCTTCTAGGCTTCGTGTTAACTCTATTATGTAAGTATAACCTATCCAGCTAGATGATCAAATTGGTTAGATGTAAGGATTCTTAGTTACTGCTTTGATGCATCTAAGCTGTTGCCGTGTCTTCTCTACCACCTACTTGCAAGTGCTACGTATATACATAGCAGAATTAGAGGGTAGCCCACTTTCAAATTTTAGGTGTTATCTTATTTGGCTTTTTATCTATCCACCACAATCATGGCAAATTTGGGGAAAAAAAGATTGTCTTATCTACAAAGGTAGAAAAACATGCAGTTTACTTACTGACTTTGTTAACTGACAATATCCCCAGAAAACTTGAAATGACATGGGATATTCATTAGCCTAAACTAACATTCTTTCTGTAGCAAAAAACTTCTTCACATTAGAAGTCAAGAATATTTGTATTTTTTGGAAAGATCCCACAAAATATACAATAACTGTTGATAAAGGAAGTGTTTGATATTTCCAAGCAGTCCAAGATGCTCAGAAGGAAGGAAAATACTCTATTTTAGAATTTTAAGCTCAATGTGTTTAAGGACATCCTTTTTCTTCTAAATAATGACTTTCTCTTTCCCTTAGTTACATGAATTGCCTTTGATTGATTTCCCGTCCTGGGGGGCGGGAAGTGGGATGGCACAGGCATATCAAAGCACACGATAGTAAGCCAAAACATCAAGAGCAGGTGGATTTATGTTTGGTGATGGGGTTTTGTTTCTGTGTACCCCCCCAAGTAAAAAAAATGTAGTATGTGGAATATTTTATGCTCATTTTCAAACTGCCAAGTAGACGTGTTAGCCTGACATTCAAATGTACTTTATCAGCCCCCAAATGCTAATATTTCCCAAACTATTGAAATCAAAGACATTTTGACCACTTTCTTAAGTAACAGCATAAAAAGTTACAGCGTAAAATGAGTCAGATGCTAAATTGTATGCTAAACTCAGGTTCTTTCAATTTTTAAACTTAATTGTTCAATAGATCTAATTTCTTATAAGTAATCACAAATATTGGTGACTGTCATTTACAATACCAATTGTGATGCACTGATAATTTGATGGCACCATAATTATGGCTGACAACAAAACCTGTGAAATGAGTGTCTGAGGAGCAGAGCTCATGTGCACTAAGAAGGGAGCAGCTACAGGCACCTGTATTGAACAGTGATTCTTAAGGCAGGGGCATGCATTGTTTGAAAAGTCATAGAATCCTTTTTGTTAACAATGAAATGCCTGCTTTTGAATCAATTGTAACTGCTAATATTGAGAATGTACTACATGTTTACTTATCAAGTGAACTCTTTACATGCACTATCATTTAATTCTTATAATCACCCCGTGAGACTGGTTCAATTGGTTCAGTAATATATTCCCATTTTACAGATGAGGAAACTAGTTTCAGGAAGTTTAGTGACTTGCCCAAAGGCACATAGTAAGTGGTAATGAAGCTGGATTGTTTTTTTCTTTGGTGAGGAAGATTGGCCCTGAGCTAACATCTGTGCCAATCTCCCTCTATTTTGTCTGTGGGATGCCGCCACAGCATGATTTGATGAGCGGTGTGTAGGTCCACTCCCAGGATCTGAACCTGTGAACCCTGGGCCACCGAAGCAGAGTCCACAAACTTAACCACTATGCCACCGGGCTGGCCCCCTGAAGCTGGATTCTAATCCAGACCTACAGTCTCTGCAGTTCACGCTCTTAGTCTGTGTAAACTGCCTATAAACTACAAAAAAGTAAAGTTCCATAAAGTCTTAGGTACTTGGGCTACCTTCAGCTGGGGGGGTGGGAAGTGGAATGACAGGTATATCAAGGCACATGATAGTAAGCTAAACACGAAGATGCTTTGCTTTATGCTTTTTCTGTTGTCACTTTTTAGGGCAGTCACACAACTAAGGGAAAGAGAAAGTCATTATTTAGAAAAAAAACTAAAGGAGGTCTTTAAACAGGCTAAGCTTAAAATTGTAGAATAGAATACTTTCCTTCTGAGCATCTTGGACTGCCTGGAAGTACCAAACATTGCCTTTAGCAACCGTGTGATCGTTTTTCTGAGCTTGTTGATATTCCCCTTCTAGATTCTCTTAGAATTGGTAAATGGACTTAACCAAAACCTTTTAATTATCATAAGTGTTTATAAAACCTGTGGAATTAACCTTCTGACCCTGTATTGCATTTCTGTGCCAATTAGGGAGTTATCAACCTCTTCTCAACAGTTAAGAAATATATTAGATAAAATGCCAATTGCTGCTGCTAAAGAAATTCCCAACAGATCAAGTATGTTATTTAAGTAACACATACTACTAGTGAGTGGCAAAGCCAAACCTAGAACTCCAGGCTCTCTGACTCCAGAGTCTGTGCTGTTTAACTTTTATTTTGTTTTAGTTTAGCTTTTATTTCTCTTGCTAATCCTTTATGCTGAAAAATATGCAACAGACGGGAATTCTTTGTATTTTCTTTACCAATTATATTAATGGATAATAACTTTTAAAAGACATTTGGGGGGGCCAGCCAGTGGCATAGTGGTTAAGTTCGCATGCTCCACTTCGGTGGCCTGGGGTTCATGGGTTTGGATCCCAGGTGCCGACCTACACACTGCTTATCGAGCCATGCTGTGGCGGCGTCCCACATACAAAATAGAGGAAGACTGACATAGACGTTAGCTCAGTGACACTCTTCCTCAAGCAAAAAGACGATTGGCAATAGATGTTAGCTCAGGGCCAATTTTCCTCACCAAAAAAAAAAAACTTTATAAAACACAGATTTTTTGTGTCATTTAAACTTAGCTTTCATCTGGCCTCAGAGATCATGGCGGCATAAGTCATCCCACTTTTCTCTCCCCCTTTGTAACAACTAACTAGACATCCACAACTGAGCAAAAATGCCTCTACATGTTACACCAAGGGATACACCAGCCCACCTGTGCACCCAAAAATAAACAGGTCTTAAGTAAGGGCTGCAGATCCAAGGGATTTGGTGAACGTGCCCCACCTCCACTCACTGTGATGGAGAAAAGAGGCTGGAGAGTGAAGAACTGGGCAGATACCTATGAGCAAGAGAGAATTTGTGGAAGCTCAGCCTAAAGGGAGAGTCTAGCACGCCATCAAAGCAGGATAGAAACAAGTTTGGATGCAGAGGAGTGGAGGGAACTCACCAGGGTACCCCCACCCCAGGGTGATGTTGCAAGGGGCTGGGTTTTTGGTGGCAGCAGTGGCAACCTCTAGGACAGAGGAGATGGGAAGTGGTGACCTCTTCCACGGAGGAGGTGGAAAGTGAAAGTGGTGAGTAAATGCCCGCTACCACAGTGGTGCAGGTGTCAGCTGGAGAAACCTCTCTCTCTCCAGCAGCTCCCAGATTTCTGAAGAGGGACCTCCATGACTTGGGGGGCAGAGGGGAAGAAAGGGAAGGAAGCAGATAAGAATGTCAAAGGGCATTAAAGGAACATGGTTCCTGCTGACAGCTTCAGGACATCAGCAAGAAGTCTGCCCACAAAGCTCTGGGAGTTTCCCACTTGAGGATCCCCCCACCAGGCTGTGGGCACCCCCAATGCTCATGTGTCAAACCGACACCTCCCCCCACTCTGCTGGTGGCTCCTTGTGTGCAATCTCAAGTTTATCCCAAGTCCCAGCTCCAGAAGACACACAAAATGCCCAGATAATAGGCCAAGCCTGATGGGCAAGGGAGAAAGCACAAACAAACTATAGTGCCACAATCTGAAATACAAAAGAAAGGTTTCTAATAGCCAGCCTATTAAATTGTAAGAACCAAAGAGGACATGAAACCTTAGTTAAGAAGGTGTCTGCTACTTCAAATACGAAAGCAGAAGTGCATGCCTACAACACTATGAATAATCAAGGAAATACTGTATCACAAAAAGAAAATGATAATTCTCCAACAACTGAACACAAAGGCATAGAATATTGCAGTCTCAGTGATAAAGAATTCAAAATAGCTTTTATGAAGAAATTCAAAGAGCTACAAGAAAACTCAGAAAGACAATTCAATGAACTCAGGAATAAAATTGGTGAACAGAAGTTCTTTACCAAAGAGATTAAAATTATAATGAAGAACCAAACAGAAATTCTAGGGTTGAAGAATTCAATAAATGAGATGAAGAATGCAATCGAGAGTATCAGTAACAGGACAGACCAGATGAAAGAAAGAATAAGTGACTTGGAGAATAGGAATATAAAAGTAATTCAGGCTTCTTCTCCAAGAAGACACCAAACGGCAGGTGATGCTGGTGGTGCAAGAGGGCCTGGAGGCCACGGCAACTTTTGCAGAGGCTTCAGCAGCAGTCTCCAGGGCAGGGGATGCAGCCGGGGCTGGGGCTGAGGCTGTGGAAATTGCAGAGGCAAGGGCAAACACAAGGAGTGGATCCCTGTCACCAAGCTGGACTGACGTCAAGGACATGAAGATCAAGTCCCTGGAGGAGATCTATCTTTTCTCCCTGCCCATCAAGGAATCTGAGAACACTAACTTTTTTTCTGGGGGCATCCCTCAAGGATGAGGTTTTGAAGATTATGCCAGTGCAAAAGCAGACCCATGGCTGGCCAGCAGACCAGGTTCAAGGCATTTGTCACCATCAGGGATTACAATGGACATGTCAGTCTGAGTGTTAAGGTAGCCACTGCCATCTATGGGGCCATCATCCTTGCCAAGCTCTTCATCATCCCCATGCTGCAAGGCTGCTGGGGGAACAAGGTCAGCAAGCCTTGCAAGGTGACTAGCCACTGTGGCTCTGTGCTGGTGTGCCTCATCCCTGCCCCCAGGGGCACTGGTATCATTTCAGCCCTTGTGCCCAAGAAGCTGCTGCTAATAGCCAGTATTGACGACTGCTACACCTCGGCCAGGGGCTGCACCTGCATCATGGGCAACTTTGCCAAGGCCACCTTTGATGCCGTCTCCAAGACCTACAGCTATCTCACCTCCGACCTCTGGAAAGAGATCATGTTCACCAAGTCTCCTTATCAGGAGAGACCCACACCAGAGTCTCTGTGCAGAGGATCCAGGCTCCAGCTGTGGCCCCCAAATAGTTTTATACAAGAAAAATAAAGTGAATTAAGCCTGTTTAAAAAAAAAAAAGAAAGAATTCGGTTAGAAGAGGAAAGAGAATTAAGATCTCAGCAAAAAAGAGGGGGATTGGCAGCAGATGTTAGCTAAGGGCTAATCTTCCTCACACACACACACAAATATATGTATATATATATATATATATATATATACATATATATAAAAGGAGAGAAGTAAAAGTGTGGAGCTTTTATGGGCAAATGAAGATAAGTTGCCATCAGCATAAAATGGACTATTTCATCTGTGAGATATTTTACGTAAGCTTCAAGGTAACCACAAAGCAAAAATTTATAGTAGGTTTACAAAATAAAACAAAACAGACAGAGCATACCACCATGGAAAGTTGCCAGTTTACAAAGGTAGGCAGAAACAAAGGGAAAAAGAAACATTGGAGATGTCAAACCAGAAGTCAAACAATAAGATGGCAATAGTAAGTCCTTACATATCAATAACCACTCTAAATGTAAATGTATTGAATTCACCAATCAAAAGGCATAAGTGGCTGCATGGATAAAAAAACAAGACTTAAATATATGCTGCCTAAAAGAGACTCATCTCAGTCCTAAAGACACACATAGGCTCAAAGTGAAAGGATGGAAGAAGATATTCCATACAAATGGAAACCAAAAGAAACCATACTCACATCAGACAAAAGAAACTTTAAGCCAAAAATGGTAATGAGACCAAGAAGGTCATTACATAGTGATAAATAGGGTCAATATATCAAGAAGATATAACAATCATAAATGTATACACACCAAACGTTGGAGCGCTTAAATATGTTAAGCAAATACAGATCTGAAGGGAGAAATAGAAAACAATACAATAATAAAGTAAGGAGTTCAATACCCCACTATCAGCAATCAATACATCATCCAGACAAAAAATTAACAAAGAAACATTAGAATTGAGCCATTCTTGAGACTAAATGGATTTAACAGACATATAGAACATTCCATGCAGCAGCAGCAGGATACATGTTCTTCTCAAGTGCACACAGAACATTCTCTAGGATAGATCATATGATGGGACACAAAACAAGTCTTAGCAAATTTAAGAAAATTGAAATCATACCAACTATTTTTTGAGACCACAATGATATGAAACTAGAAATCAACAAGAAGAAAGCTGAAAAAAATCAACAAATATGTGGAAACTAAACAACACATTTCTGAACAACCAATGGGTCAAAAAAAAAAAAAGAAATCAAAAGGGAAATAAAAAATTATCTCAAAACAAATGAAAATGGAAACACAACATATCAAATCTTATGGGATGCTGCAACATTTAAAGCAATACATGCATATATTAAGAAATTAGAAAGATCTCCAATAAACAAACCAACTTTACACTTCTAAGAAACTAGAAAAAGAAGAACTAATTAAGCCCAAAGTTAGCAGAAGGAAGGAAATAATAAATATCAGAGTAGAAATAAGTGAAAGAGAGACCAGAAAACAATAGGAAGGATCAATGAAACTAGGAGCTGATGTTTCAAAAAGATAAACAAATTGACAAACCTTCATGTAGATAAAAAAAAAAAAACACACAGAGTGAAGACTCAAATAAATAAAATGAAAGAGGAGACATTACAACCGATACTACAGAAATACACAGGATCATAAGAGACTATTATGAACAATTATATGCCAAAAAATAGATAACCTAGAAGAAATGGATAAATTCCTAGAAATACACAACCTACCAAGACTGAATCAGGAAGAAATAGAAACTCTGAACAAACCAGTAACAAGTAAAGAGATTAAATCAGTAATCAAAAACCTCCCAACACAGAAAACCCCAGGACCAGACAGCTGCACTGGTAAATTTAACCAAACATTTAAAGAAGAATTAATGGCAATCTTTCTCAGAATCTTGCAAAACATTGAAGAGGAGGAAACACTTCCAAATTCATTCTATGAGGCCACAATTACTCTGATACCAAAGCCAGGTAAGGACACTACAAGAAAAGAAAACTATAGACCAATATCCCTGATGAATATAAATGTAAAAATTCAAAACAAAATATTAGCAAACCAAATTCAAGAACACAATAAAAAGATTATACAACATGAGCAAATGGGATTTATCACTGGGATACAAAAATGGTTCAACATAGGCAAACCAACAAATGTAATATATCACACTAATAGAACAGAAGATAAAAATCACATGGTCATCACAATAGATGCAGAAAAGCACTTGATAAAATACAATATCTCATCATGATCAAAACCCTCAACAGATAGAGTATAGGAGGAACATACCTCAACATAATAAATGCCATATATGACAAGCCTACAGCTAACATCACACTCAATGGTGAAAAACTGAAATCTTTTCCTCTAAGATCAGAAAAAAGACAAAGATGCCCACTCTTATTCAATATAATACCAGAAATCCTACCTAGAGCAATTAGGCAAGACAAAGAAATAAAAGGCATCCAAATTGGAAAGGAAGAGGTAAAATTGTCATTATTTTCAGATAACATGATTTAGTATATAGAAAATCCCAAAGATTCAACCAAAAAGTGGTGGAACTAAATAATGAATTCAGTAAAATTGCAGATATAAAATCAACCTACAAAAATCTGTTGCATTTCTATACACTAATAGTGAAACACCTGAAAAATAAAAAAATAAAAGTATCCTATTTACAGTAGTATCAAAAAGAATAAAATATTTAGGAATAAATTTAACCAAGAAAGTGAAAGATCTGTATAACAAAAACTACAAGACTTTTGAAAGAAATCAAAAAAGACCCAAACAAATAGACATCCTGTGTCCCTGGATCAGAAGAATTAATATTGTTAAAATGTCCATAATACCCAAAGTCATCTATAGATTCAACTCAATCCCTATCAAAATTCTAATAGCATTCTTCATAGAAATAGAAAAACAATCCTAAAATTCATATGGAACCACAAAAGATTCTGAATAGCCAAAGCAATCCAGAGGAAGAACAAAAAAGCTGGAAGTATCACACTTCCTGATTTCAAACTATACTACAAAGCTATAGTAATTAAAACAGAGTGGTATTGGTATAAAAATAGACACATAGACCAATGGAACAGAATAGAGAGCCCAGAGTTAAACCCCTGCATATACGGTCAAGTAATATTCAATAAGGGAGCCAAGAACACTCAATGGAGAAAGGATAGTCTCTTCAACAAATGCTACTGGGGAAAACTGCATAAAAACATGCAGAAAAATGAAATTGGACTCATCTTGCATCATTCACAAAAATTAACTCGAAATGGATCAGAGACTTAAACATAAGACCTGATACCATAAAACTCCTAGAAGAAAACATAAGGATGAGCTCCTTGACATTGGTCTTGGCAATGATTTTTTTGAATATGACACCAAAAGCACAAACAACAAAACCAAAAATCAACAAGTAGGACTGCACCAACTTAAAAGCTTCTGTACAGCAAAAGAAACAATCAACAAAATGAAAAGGCAACCTACTAAATGGGAGAAAATTTTTGCAAATCATATATTGGATAAGGGGTTAATATCCAAAATATATAAAGAACTCATATAACTCAATAACAAAAAACAAACAATCTGATTAAAAAATGGGCAGTGAAACTAAATAGACATTTTCCCAAAGAAGACATTCAAATGGCCAACAGGTACGTGAAAAGATGCTTAACATCACTAATCATCAGCGCAATGCAAATCAAAACCACAACAAAATATCACCTCACACTTGTTAGAATGGCTATTATCAAGAAGACAAGAGGGGCCAGCCCAGTGGCGTGGCGGTGAAGTTTGCATGCTCTGCTTCAGCAGCCCAGGGTTCACAGGTTCAGATCCCAGGTGCAGACCTATGCACCGCTCATCAAGCCATGCTGTGACGGCATCCCACCATACAAAATAGAGGAGGATGGGCACAGATGCTAGCTCAGGGCCAATCTTCCTCACCAAAAAAAAAAAAAAAAGACGACAAGAGATAACAAGTGTTGGTGAGGATGTGGAGAAAAGGACACCCTTGTACCCTGTTGGTGGGAATTAAATTGGTGCAGCCACTATAAAAAATAATATGGAGGTTCCTCAAAAAATTAAAAATAGACCTACCATATGATCCAGCAATTCCACTTCTGGGTATATATCTAAAGGAAATGAAAACAGGATATGGAAACGATATATGCACTTCCATGTTTATTGCAGCATTATTCACAATAGCCAAAATATGGAAACAGCCTAGGTGCCCATTAACAGATGAATGGATAAAAAAGTGTGATTATATACATATATATATACACACACATACACACACACACACACACATACACACAATGGAATACTATTTAGCCATGAGAAAGAAGGACATCCTGCCATTTGCGACAACGTGTATGGACCTTGAGGACATTATGCTAAGTGAGAAAAGTAAGACAGAGAATGACAAATACTGTATAATATCACATAAATGTGGAATCTACAAAAGCCAAATTCATGGGGTTCTAGTTCAAGATGGTAATGTAGGAAGATCCTGCACTTGCCCCTTCCCATGGACACACCAAATCTACATATAGGACAATTTCCTCTGAAAAAATCCCCAAACTAGCTGAGCAACTCCTACACATGGGGCAAACAAGAAAAAAATCCACATCAAAGGGGTAGGAGAGGCTGAGGCACAATCTTGCCATAAACCCCACCCCTGGGCATGGAGACTGAATTGGGAGGGAACTCAAAATTCAGAGCTTCTTCCTGAGGAGCAAAGGGTTTAAACCCCATATCAGGTACCCCAGCTTTTAAGACCTGTACCTGAGAGACAAGCTCCTAAATCATCTAGCTTTGAAAAACAATGGGGATCATATCCATGATACCCACAAGGATATAGCAAACTGAAAAATGACAGCTAAAGGGCTCATGTGCTTGGACTCATGGAGGCAACCAATTGAGAGACACCCCGACTTCCTGTGAAAGAGGCTTATTTGCTTATCTTAAAGCATTGGCCTAAGGGCCAGGCATCCACTTTAACACACATCTAGGGGCCTGCTAGGATCCTCTTCAGGGATGGAGGCTGGTAGTTAGCCATCTTTGTGTTCTCCCTCTGCCTCACTCCAGCTCACCAGTATCTCCAGGAAAGGAGCTTGTACTCTTCTCTAATGTGCCAATTTTTGCAGGTGCCACCAGCGGACACCTCTAGATCACCTGGCTTTGGTGGCTAGTGGGGCTTATGCTCACAGGTCCCACAGGATTGTAACCAATGGAAAAAGTGTTCTTAACTGGCTACCACCCCCAGGGCACAACAAGAGGCAGACTGAGGCATCCAGTCTTACTGTGAAAGAGGCCTATTAACTCATCTTCATGGCTGTGGCCTAAGCGGTAGGCTTCTAATTAAATACACATGTATGGGTCTACTGCAATCCTCTCCAGAGACACCAAAGGTGGGTGCTATCTTCACACTCTCCCTCTGTTGTGCTCCAGAGTGCCAGTATCTCCTAGAAAGGAGCTTGTACATGTGTCTGGTGCCCCAGTTTTTACATCCAGTGCTTGTTTTGTGGCTGCTGCCCAGGGGACCCCACTTGATCACCTAGCTCTGGTGGCCGGCAGGGTTTGCATTCCTGGGTCCCATGGGATTGCAACAAATGGAGATACAGTTCCTAGTCAGCCAGCACCCCCAGGGCCCTGTGCAGACAGCAGACTGAAACACCCCCACACTTTCAGTGAAAGGACTATTTCCTTGTCCTGGAGTTTCAGCTGAGGGGCAGGCTTCTGTTTTGGCACTTATCTAGGAGCCTATTGAAGTACACTCTGGGGATGGAGGCCAGTGGATGCCATCTTTCCACTTTCCTTCAACCTTGCTCCAGGTCATCAGTATCTCCCAGAAAAGAGCTTGCACTCTCATCTGGGGCCTCAAATTTTGTGACTGCTGCCCAGGGGACACCTTCACATCACCTGGCTCTGGTGGCCAGTGGGACTTATGCTTGAGGTCCCACAGGACTTTATATATTTGCATACCTTAAAAGCTGCTGCTTGAGGGTCTAGCTTCCAATCAGTCTAAATCTAGGTGCTGACTGAGATCCTCCCCTTTGGCATACCCTCAACTACTGGGAGCCACTAAAAATAAAATAGGCTGCTTGGACAATCACAAAAGATTTGAGACAACCAAAGATAAGGCAGGATTGAATGATAAGGTTCATCTCCTACACAAGGCCACTCCTTTAAGACAGAGAGGTGGCTGTTTTATCTAATACATAGAAACTAATACAGGGAATCAAGGAAAATGAAGAAACAAAGGAATATGTTCCAAAGGAAAGAACAAGATAAAACCTCAGAAGAAGTCCTTAATGAAACAAGGATAAGTGATTTACCCGACAAAGAGTTCAAAATAATGGTCATAAAGATGCTTACCAAATTTAGGAGAAGAATGGATGAACACAGTGAAAACATCAACAAAGAGATAGAAAATATCAGAAAGTACAAATAGAAGTCACAGGGCTGAAGAATACAATAAATGAATTGAAAAAATATACTAAAGGGGTTCAACAGCAGATTAGATGAATGAATCAGAAGAAAGGATCAGTGAACTCAAAGACACTCCACAGTTGGACAGTGGAACTTACCAAATCAGAGCAGCAAAAAGAAAAAAAGTTAAGATAGCTTAAGGGACTTATGAGACAACATCAAGCAGACCAACATTCGCATTTAGGGATCTCAGAAGACGAGCAGAGAGAGAAAGGGGTACAAAACTTATTTGGTGAAATAATAGCTGAAAATATCCCACATCTGGGGAAGGAAATAGGCATCCAGATCCAGGAAGCCCAGAGAGTTCCAAAAAGGTAAAGCCAAAGAGACCAACACCAAGACATATTATAATTAAAGTGTCAAAAGTTAAAGACAAGGAGGGACTCTTAAAAGTATCAAGAGAAAAACAACTTCTTATGTGCAAGGGAACCCCCATAAGACTATCAACAGATTTTTCAGCAGAAATTTGCAGGCCAGAAGGGAGTGGCAGGATATATTCAAATGCTGAAAGAAAAAAACTGCCAACCAAGAATACTCTACCTGGCAAAGTTGTCACTCAGAATTGAAGAAGAGATAAAAGTTCTGCAGAAATGCAAAAGCTAAAGAATTCATTGTCATTAGACAAGCCTTACAAGAAATGTTAAAGGGACTTCTCTAAGATGAAAAGAAAGGGTGCTAATTAGTAACAGGAAAATATGTGAAAGAATAAATCTCACTGGAAAAGGCAAATATGTAGTAAAATTCAGAATAATCTAATGTTGAAAATGTGGTGTATTAATCACTTATAAAGCTAGCATGAAGGTTAAAAGACAAAAGTAGTAAAAATAACTACACCTACAGTAATTAGTTAAAGGAAACACAAGAGAAAAAGATGTAAAATGTGACATCAAAAACACAAAACATTGGTAGTGGGCAGGGGGAATAAGAATGTAGAGCTTCAGAATGTGCTCAAACTTAAGTTGTTATCAACTTAAAATAGGCTGCTATAAATATAAGTTATTTGTAAGCCTCATAGTAACCACAGAGCAAAAACCTATAGAAAATACACAAAGCATAAAGAGAAAGGAATCTAAGCAAGCCACTAAAGAAAATCATCAAATTACAAAGAAAGAGAACAAGACAAGAAGAAAGAAACAGGAAACAGAAGACAGCCAGAAAAGAATTAACAAAATGGCAATAAGTACATACATATCAATAATTATTTTAAATGTAAATGGACTAAATTTTCCAATCAAAAGACATAGAGTAGCTGGATGGATACAAAACAAGACCCATCTATATGCTGCCTACAAGATACTCACTTCAGATGTAAGGGGACACACAGAAAGTGAAGGGATGGAGAAAGTTATTCCATGCAAATGGAAAGGAAAAGAAAGCTGAGGAGCAATACTTACATCAGACAAAATAGACTTTAAGACAAAGACTGTAATAAGAGATAAAGAAGGGGATTACATAATGATAAACAAATCAATTCAAAAAAAGGATATAACATTTGTAAATATTTATGCACCCAACATAGAGATACCTAAATATATAAAGCAAACATTAACAGACCTGAAGGGAGAAATAGACAGCAAAACAATAATAGTAGGGGACTTTAATACCCCACTTTCATCAATGGATAGATCATCCAGATAGAAAAATCAACAAGGAAACATTGGCCATAAATGACACATTGGGCCAGATGGACTTAACAGATATATACAGAACATTCCATCTAAAAGCAACAGAATAGTTTCTTTTCAAGTGTACATGGAACATTCTCCAGTATAGATCATATGTTAGGCCACAAAAAAAGTCTTAAATCCACAAATATGTGGAGATTAAACAACACATTACTGAACAACCAATAGATTAAAAAAATCAAAAGAGAAATCAAAAAACACCTTGAGACAAATGAAAATGGAAATGCAACATACCAAAACTTATGGGATGAGGCAAAAGCAGTTCTAAGAGGCAAGTTCATAGCAATACATGACTGCTTCAAGAAACAAGAAACATCTCAAACAACCCAACTCTTCACATCAGGAAACTAGAAGAAGAACAAACAATTCCCAAAGTTAGTAGAAAGAAGGAAATAGAGATCAGAGTTGAAATAAATGAAATAGAGACTAAAAAGGCAATAGAAATGATCAATGAAAGTAAGAGCTGATTTTTTGAAAAGATAAACAAAACCAACAAACCTTTTGCTAGACTCACCTACCAACAAAAGAAAGAACTCAAATAAAATCAGAAATGAAAGAGGAGATGTTACAACTGATACCACAGAAATACAGAGGATTGTGAGACTACTATGAACAACTACATGCCAACAAATTGGAAAACCTAGAAGAAATGGATAAATTTCTAGAAACATACAACCTATCAAGACTGAATCATGAAGAAATAGAAAATCTGAACAGACCAATTACTAATAATGAGATAGAATCAGTAATCAAAAACCTCTCACAAACAAAAGTCCAAGACCAGATGGCTTCATTGGTGAATTCTAACAAATATTTAAACACTTCACACCAACCCTTCTCAAACTCTTCCAAAAAGTAGAAGAGAAGGGAACACTCCCAAACTCATTTTAAGAGGCCAGCATTACCCTGATACCATAATAAGACAAGGATGCCACAAGAAATGAAAATTTCAGGCCAATATCCCTGAAGAACATAGACACAAAAATCTTCAGCAAAATAAACCAAATTCAACAATACATTAAAAGGATAATAAACCCTGATCAACTGGGATTTATTCCAGGGATTCAAGGATGGTTCAACATCCACAAAATCAATGTGATACATGACATTAACAAAATTAAAGATAAAAATCATATGATCATGTCAATAGATGCAGAAAAGCATTTTACAAAACTCAGTATCCATTTATGATAAAAACTCTCAATAAAGTGGGTATAGAGGAAACACCTCAACATAATAAAGACCATATATGACAAGCCCACAGCTGACATCATACTCAACAGTGAAAAGCTGAAAACTTTTCCTCTAAGATCAGGAACAAGACAAGAATGCCCACTATCCACACTTTTATTCAACATAGTATTGGAAATCCAAGTCAGAGCAATTAGGCAAGAAAAGGAAATAAAAGGCATCTAAACTGGAAAGGAAGAAGTAAAACTGTCACTAGTTTCAGATGACACGATATATATAAAACCCTAAAGACTCTACCAAAAAACTGTTAGAACTAATAAATTCAGTAAAGCTGCAGGATACAAAATCAATAAACAAAAACTGTTGTATTTTTACATACTAATAATGAACAAGAAAGAGAAATTAAGAAAACAATTCCATTTACAATTACATCAGAAAGAATAAAATACCTAGGAGTAAATTTAACTAAGGAAGTGAAAGACCTGTACACTGAAAACTATAAGAAATTGATGGGAGACATTGAAGAAGACACAATGGAAAGATATTCCATACTCATGGATTGGAAGAATTTATATCATTAAAATGTCCATACTACCCAAAGCAATCTACAGATTCAATGCAATCCCTATCAAAATTCCAATGGCATTTTTTTTTACAATAATAGAAAAAACAACCCTAAAATTTGTATGGAACCACAAAGGACCCCAAATAGCCAAAGCAATTTGAGAAAGAAGAACAAAACTGGAGGCATCATCCTTTTTGATTTCAAACTATATTACAAAGTTCTATAATCAAAACAGTATGGTATTGCCACAAAATGAGACTCACAGATCAATGGAACAGAATAGAGAGCCCAGAAATAAACCCATGCATATATGACCAATTTACGACAAAGGAGCCAAGAATATACAATGAGGAAATGACAGTTTCTTCAATAAACGGTGTTGAGAAAACTGGACAGCCATACGCAAGGGAATGAAACTGAACCATTATCTAACACCACACCTAATAATTAACTCAAAATGGATTAAAGACGTGAATATAAGACCTGAAACCATAAAACTCCTCAAAGAAAACATAGGCGGTAAGCTCCTTGACATCAGCCTTGGTGATGAATTATTGGACGTGATACCCAAAGCAAAGGCAACAAAAGCAAAAACAAACAAGGGGGACTACATCAAACCAAAAAGCTTCTGCACAGGAAAGGAATCCATCAACAAAGTGAAAAGGCAACCGATGAAATGGGAGAAAATATTTGCAAATCATATATCTGATAAGAAATTAATATCCAAAATATATAAAGAACTGATACAACTCAAGAGCAAAAAAAAATAAATAATCAACAACCTGATTAATAAATGGGCAGAGGATTTGAATAGACATTTTTCCAAAGAAGACATACAGATAGCCAACAGGTACATGAAAAGGTGCTCAATATCACTAATCAGGGAAATGCAAATCAAAGCCACAATGAGTTATTACCTCACACCTGTTAAATGTCTATTATCAAAAAGACAAGAAACAACAACCGTTGGTGAGGATGTGGAGAAAAGGGAAGCCATGTGTGCTGTTGGTAGGAATGTAAATTGGTGCAGCCACTATGGAAAACAGTATGGAGGTTTCTCAAAAAATTAAAAATAGAATTACCATACGTTCCAGCAATTCCACTTCTGGGTATTTATCCAAAGGAAACACTAACTGGAAAGATATATGCACCCCCATGTTCATTGCAGTATTATTTACAATAGCTAAGACATGGAAGCAACCTAAGTCCATCAATGGAAGAATGGATAAAGCAAATGTAGTATATATATATATATATATATATATATATATATACACTACTATATATACTATGTGTGTGTGTGTATGTATATATATATATACCTACACACACACACACACACAATTGAAATATTATTCAGCCATAAAAAATAAGGAAATCTTGCCAATTGCCAACAACATGGATGGACCTTCAGGGTGTAATGCCAAGTGGAATAAGTCAGACAGAGAAAGACAAATACTGTATGATCCCACTTTTATATATATACATATATATATGTATATATATCTTTGTCTAAAAAACAAAAAAACCCAAGCTCATAGACACAGAAAACATTTTGGTGGTTGCCGGAGTCAAGGGTTTGGGGTGAGCAAAATGGATGAAGGGGATTAAAAGTACAAATTTCCAGTTATAACATAAATACGTCATGGGGATATAAAGTACAGCATGGTGACTCTAGTTAATAACACTGTACAGCATATTTGAAAGTTGCTAAGAGAACAGATCTTAAAAGTTCTCATCACAAGAAAAAAATTTTTTGTAACTATGTGTAGTGATGAATGTTACAACTTATTGTGATCATTTTGCAATATATACAAATATCGAATGATTATGCTGTCCATCTGAGACTACTATAATGTTATATGCCAACCTTACTCAAAATAAGAATAAATAATTTTTTAAAAAGCCAATCTGATAAAAACAGAGTAAAATGGTGGTTACCAGGGACTGGGGGTATAGGACAGATATTATTTAAGGGTATAAACTTGCAACTAGTTGTAAATAACTCCTAGAGATCTAATGCACAGTATAGTGAATATAAACAATATTGTATTATAATCATCAAGCTTGCTGAGAGACTAGAACTTAATTATTACAACCACTAAAAAGAAATGATAATTATATAACATGATAGAGGTGCTAATTATTGCTCCAAAGGCAATCATATTATAATATACAAATATATCAAATTAACACGTTGTACACCTTAAATTTACACAATGTTATATGTCAAATATATTTCAATAAAAAGAGATGACCGCTATGTTTTGTGGCATTTGAGTGTAAGCATAGACCCTGTATAAACATAGACCCGGTGTCAGCTCTCCCTGTGAAGAAACAAACCAGTGGACTTGTGGAGAGATGGTGTATTTATCATGTGTGAAGGCAGCGGGAAGACTTTTAGAGAACCATAAACAGGGTTTATGGAGTATTTCCTCGGAGTATTTCATCTTTGACACTTGGCAATTTAGGAACATTACACCTCTTGCCCTGCCTTAAGTTTTTTTGTTGTTGTTTTTACTACAGATTCTATTTTTACATGAATTCTACTTAATTTTTTAAAGTGAAGTATTTACATACAGTTGGGCGTAAAAATCTAAAGAGTACAGCTTTATGATTTTTAGCCAATGTTTATAATCACTACCCAGATACCCAGATTAAGATACAGAATATTTTCAGCACCCTAGGAGGCTCCCTCGTGTCCCCACTCAGTTAATATTCACTCCCTCTCCCAAAGGTAAACAGTTTCCTATCTCTATCACCATACATTTGTGTTGGCTGTTTTTGAACTTCTCATAAATGAATTCACACAAAAGGGACTCGTGTTTGGCTTCTTTTGTCCAACATCACGTCTGTGAGATTTAGCCATATTGTTTGCTCTTTTTTGTTGCTGTGTAGTATTCCATTGTGTGGATATATCACAATTTATCCCTTCTATTGCTGATAGAAACTTGGGTTTTCAGTCTTTGGCTGTTATGAAAAAGCAAGTTTGTGGCTAGGTCTCTGAAACACAGAAAAGGCAGCAAGTGGAATATTGTATGCTGTAGTGACAATTGCTCTGCTAAGGCCACCAGCAAACTACAACTTGATTTAGTGCATTGGAACAAGCCAAAAACTCCAGCGAACGTAACACTGATAAATTGCAGTGCAATTGACGTTTTCATATTGACTGCCAAGCAAACAGAAAATGTCTTCAAAAGCTCTGTAAAATCAGAGTAAGTCTTAAAATGTGGACTATTATTGTATTAATATAATGAAATGTCTTAAAGTGTTTACTATTACTTATGACTTTCAAGCAAACTGATATATAATTTCCTTTCTCTTTATTCACCTTTTCTTAAGTGTTACAAAGGGCTTTTGCTATTTGAAGAAGTGGACTGCAACAGCGATGACAAAGGCAATGATGACGATTCAGGGGTTTGCATTGAAGTCTACCCTGAATGCTTGGACCCTAGATAAGGGTGACCTCAGCAAAGTGGAAAAAGCAGATAATAGAGTCAGACCTCTCTCTGCAAAGGCACTTACGAGAGAGTCCCTCTAGCTTTAGTGCTTGGCACATAGCAGCTATTCATCCATTGTTGAACGAGTGTTTCAAACATCAAATACTACTTTTTCTCAGGTTATGAATTTCTAAAATTAGAAAGTACTTGAAGGATGGCATACTTTTGTTTTTTACTTTTCACTGAAGCAATTCTAAACTTACAGAAAATTTGCAAGAGTAGTATTGAGAATTTTCACATATTCATCAAAATTTAACATTTTCTTTTTTTAAACACTTCATTGTTTTAGGTTTACAACAACATTGAGAGGAGATACAGAGATTTCTCATATATGCCCCGCCCCCACACATGTATTGCCTCCCTCATTACCAACATCACTCATCAGAACAGTAACTTTTTTTTTTAAACAAGGATAAACCTACATTGACGCATCATAATCACCCAAAGTCCATAATTTACTTTAGGATTCACATTATACATTCTTGAGTTTATAGTCAATGGGTTTAGACAAATGTGTAGTGACATATATCCATCATTATAATATCATACAGAATATTTTCACTGCCCTAAAAATCCCCTGTGTTCTGCCTATTCATCTCTCTCCCGACATACACCCCTGGCAACCACTGATCTTGTTATTGCCTCCATAGTTTTGCCTTTTCCAGAATGTCATATAGTTGTAGTCATACAGTATGTAGCCTTCTCACATTGGCTTCTTTCACTTAGTAATATGCATTTAAGTTTCCTCCATGTCTTTTTATGGCTTGATAGCTCATTTCTTTTCAGGACTGAATAATATTCCATTGTCTGGATGTACCAGTTTATTGTTCCACTTACCTACTGAAGGACATCTTGGTTGCATCCAAGTTTTGGCAATCATGAATAAAGCTGCTATAAACATCTGTGTGCAGGTTTTTGTGTGGACATAACTTTTCAATTCACTTGGGTAAATACCAAAGAGCACAATTGCTGAATCATATGGTAAGAATGTTTAGTTTTGTAAGAAATCACCAAACTCTTCCAAAGTGGCTGTACCATTTTGCATTCCCACCAGCAATGTATGAGAGTTCCTGTTGCTCCACATCCTCATCAGCATGTGGTGGTGTCAGTGTTCTGGATTGTGGCCATTCTAATAGATGTGTAGGGGCATCTCATTGTTTGAATTTGCATTTCCCTGATGACATGTGATGTGGAGCATATATGCTCATTTGTCATCTGTATATCTTCTTTGGTGAAGATCTGTTAAGATCTTTGCCTATTTTTTATTCAGGTTATTTGAGTTGAGTTTAAGAGCTCTTTGTATATTTTTATCAAAATATTTTAATTTTGTCCTTTGATAGAGCCCTTTATCAGATATGTCTTTTGCAAATATTTTCTCCCAGTGTGTGGCATGTCTTCTCATTCTCTGGACAGTGTCTTTTGCAGAGATAAAAACAAGTTTTTAACTTTAATGACGTCTATCTTATCAATTATTTTTCATGGATCATGTCTTTGGTGTTGTTTCTAAGAAGGCATCATCACACCCAAAGTTATCTAGGTTTTCTCTTATATTGTGTTCTTGGAGTATTATAGTTTTGCATTTTACATTTGGGTCTATGATCTGTTTTAAGTTAATTTTTGTGAAGTGCATAAGTTCTGTATCTGAATTCTTTCTTTCTTTCTTTTTTTGCATGTGGATGTCCAGTCGTTCCAGCACCATTTGTTGAACCATTTGTTGCTCCATTGTACTGCCTTTGCTCCTTTGTCAAAGATCAGTTGGCTGCACTTCTAGGAGTCTATTTCTGGGCTCTCGATTCTGTTTCATTGATCAGTTTGTCTTTTCCTTCACCAATACCACACTATCTTGACTGCTGTCATTTTATAGTAAGTCTTGAAGTCAGGTAGCATTGGTCCTCCAACTTTGTTCTTCTCCTTCAATATTGGGTTGGCTATTCTGGGTCTTTTGTTCTCCATTTAAACTTTACAATCAGTCTGTCAATATCCACAAAACTACTTGCTGGGAATTTGATTGGGATTACATTGAATCTATAGATCAAGTTGAGAAGAACTGACATGTTGATAATATTGACATTATTTTCCCATCTGTGAACATGGAATTTCCATTTATTTAGTTCTTTGATTTCATTCAGAGTTTTGTGGTCTCCTCATATAGATCAGGTACATTATTTGTTAGATTTATACCTATTTCATTTTTTTTTAGTGCTAATGTAAATGGCATTATATTTTTACTTTCAAATTCCACTAGTTTATTATTGGTATATAGGAAAGCAATCGACTTTTGTATATTAACCTTGTATCCTCAACCTTGCTATAATTGCTTATTAGTTACAGGAGGGTTTTTTTTTTTGTCCATTTTTTTTCTACATAGATGATCATGTCATCTGCAACCAAAGACAGTTTTACGTCTTCCTACCCAATCTGTGTACCTTTTATTTCCTTTCCTTGCCTTATTGCATTAGCAAGGACTTCTGTATGATGTTGAAAAGTAGTGGTGGGAGGGCACATCCTTGCCTCATACTTATTCTTAGTGGGAAAACTTTGAGATTCTCACCATTAAGTACAACGTTAGCTATAGGTTTTTTTCTAAATAATCTTTGTCAAGTTGAGAAATTTCCCCTCTGTTCCTAGTTTGCTAAGAGTTTTTATTATTAATGGGTGTTGGATTTTGTCAAGTGTTTTTTTCTACATCTATTGATATGATCATGTGATTTTTCTTCTCTGAACTGTTGGTATGATGGATTGCATTAATTGAATTTTTAAGATATTTTGACTCCTATGTATTAACTATCTTAGTCAATGATCCTATTCTACTTCTTTTCTCTCTTCTCTCAATTTTCATATTTGTTGTTTAGCCCTTTTTATTTTTATTTTGAAAATTTGCACATCTACAAAAAGAGAAAATAATGTAATAAATCCAATGTTCCATCATCCATTTTCACCACTTTCCAATTTTGTTTGATCTATCTCTCCCCAACCCACATGCCCCTCAGATTATTTTCAAGCAAATTTCAAACAGCATATTTATCTGTAACTATTTATAAGGTATCTATAAAAGATAAGGACTCTTAAAATTGTAACCACAATACCATCATTCTAGCTAGAAGAAATTAATAATGATTTCTTAATATCATAAAATATCCAGTCATTGTTCATATTTCCCCAATTGTTTAGATTTTTTTTTTTCTTTTTTACAGGTTGTTTGTCTGAATCGGGATTTAAATAAGTTCAATTTATGGGTATTGGTTGACATGTCTCTGACACATCCCTTAAGCCTCTCTTAATTTAAAGGTTCCTATTATGGAAATTAATGATACGAGGTACTTTCCCCCTGCTTATTGGTCACTTGTATGTATATCTTGTTTTGTGAAATATCTGTTCAAGTCTTTTGCCCAATTTTTTAAAAAATTGGGCTTTTTCTCCTTATTACTGAGATGTAGAAGTTCCTCATATGTTCTGAATACAAGTCCTTTGTTATATATATGTGTCTCAAATATTTTCTCCCATTATGTGACTTGCCTATTCATTCTCTTAATGGTATCTTTTGATGAGCAGAGGTTTTAATTTTGATGAAGTCCAATATACCAATTTTTTCTTACATGGTTCATGCTATTTGGGTCCTCTTTCAGTATGCAGTAATGTAAAGATATTATGCTTAATATTGTTAAACTCCTTTTTGATTGTTGAAGACAGGGTGTGGAGGGGCACCAAGCAGTAAAACCTTAGAGGCTAACCCAGTTATGACATATTAAAAAATTGAGATACAACTGATATAACATTATACTAGTTTCAGGTGTACAACATAATGATTCAACATTTGTATATATTGCAAAATGATCACAATATGTCTAGTTAACATCCATCACCACACAGTTACAATTTTTCTTGTGAAGAGAATTTTTAAGATTTACTCTCTTAGCAACTTTCAAATATACAGTACAGTTTTATGAACTATAGTCACCATGCTGTACATTACATCCCTATGACTTATTTTATATCTGGAAGTTTGTACTTTTTGACCACCTTCATCCATTTTGCCCATGGCATGTTTTTAAAAAGTGTCTTTATTGTTTTGTCCTTTTACTTATTTTAAAAGTAATAACTTCTCTTAAAAAGCAATTCAGAATAAAGCAGAAAGTCCTTCATAGCTGGGGGGGAGGAGAGGGATTGGGGATAGAGAGTTATGAAGCATAACTCAGAAATCTCCATTACATCCTAAAAGAATGATTTTTACATTTTCACACAAGAGATTTTGGCATGGCCAAATTAAAACAATCATGTCTACGTCCAAGTCTCCAAATTGAAATATGCCCTGCAGTGGAGTAGCTCAATGCAACTGTCCTGCTATACTGCTGAGCATGCTATTTTTTTTTTTTTTTTTTGCGAGGAAGACCAGCCCTGAGCTAACATCCGTCGCCAATCCTCCCCTTTTTGCTGAGGAAGACTGGCCCTGGGCTAACATCCGTGCCCATCTTCCTCCACTTTATGTGGGACGCCGCCACGGCATGGCTGACAGGCAGTTCGTCGGCAGGCGCCTGGGATCCGAACCCGCGAACCCCGGGCTGCCAAGCGCGGACTAAACCGCTGCGCCACCGGGCGGCCCCTGAGCATGCTATTTTTAAAATCAAATTTAATTTTTTACTTTGAAACAATCACGAAGTTAAAGTTGGAAATATAGTACAAAGAATTTTTTTATAACCATTTGAGAGTAAGTTGCCAGCCTGATGCCCCTCCCCTGAATACTTTAGCATTTATTTCCTATAACAAAGAACATTTTCCTACATAACAAGAACACCACCATCCTTAACCATAATACCACCATCCAGATCATAGGTATATTACTACCATCTAATGCTCAGACCCCGTTTAAGTTTCTCCAATTGTTTCAATAACATCCTTGATAGCAAAAGGATCTAGTTTAAAAGCATGCGTTATATTTAGTTGACATGCCCTTTTGTCTCCTTCAGTTTGGAGCAATTCTTCAGTCTAATCTTGACTTTCACGACCTGGACACTTTAGAACATTATAGACCAGTTTTTCTGTAGAATATCCCTCAATTTGGGTTTGTCTGATGTTTCCTTATTATAAGCTTGAGATTATATATATTTTTGATGGAAATGTCACAGAATTGACGCTGCTTTCTTTTCATTACATCCTGCCAGGTGGCCTATAATTTCAATTTATCCCATTATTAATAAAGTTCATTTTGAACACTTGATTAAGTTGGTATCTGACGCCATGAAGTTGCTATTTTTCTCTTTGTAATTAATAAATATTTCGTAGGGAGGTATTTTGAAACTATGTAAATATCCAGTTCCTCCTTAAATATTCCATTTATTCATTGATTCATTTATATCTATATGGATTCATGGTTTCCTACTTTATTCAATGAATTATAATCTGTTACTGATATTCATTACAGTGCTCAAATTGTCTATGATGTGACTAGTGGTAGTCCCTTCAAGCTGGCTTCTGTGTCCTTTTGACATGTTCCCATTATTTTGTGAGCACTGTCTTGCTCCTGGAACAAGACGTTCCAAGCTTTTCTCATATTTTTTCTGCTTGGCCCTACAATCAGCTGTCCCTCCAAGGAGCCCTGGTTTCTTTTAGGGGAAAAAAATAGCATTTATAAGTGAAGATCTCGGTGTCAGGTGTGCTTGTATATATTAAGAAGGTCATTGTACCCAAGCTCTCTGTATGAAAAGTGCTGGGAATATATCCAAGACCTACTGAATCAGAGTTTGCATTTTTAACAAAATGCCCAGGTGATTCACACGCACATTAAAGTTTGAGAAGCACTGCCCACCTACACAGTAAATGACCTTAATGTCCAAGCTAGCTGTTGGAGCACCAGCCATCACAGCTGCATCTAAGGCATCAGGAGAGAGGAAGGAGGCAAAAGAACTCACCTTCCTGTTCAGTCAGCGTCCTTTAATCCCAGAAGACTCTCACAACATTTCTGCTAACATCCCATTGCTTAAGCTTAGTCACATGGCTGAACGCAAGGGAGTCAGGGAAATCTATTCTTTTGATTGAGCTCATTGCCACCTGGAATAAAATCAGCATTCTGCTTCTAAGGATAAAAGGGAATGATGATTATTGGGTAGATTTTAGGAATCTCTCCCCTTCTGGCCTTACTCAGTAGTCCCTCTCTGTCCTCCTAACATGCTGGGAAGTTGTTGGTAGCAGCAGCCAACACTGGGCACAGCAACCAATCACCCATATGTGGACAGCAGAGAGGTCACTATGGTCAACCCAGAGATGAAGCACAAAGGCAAAGTCTGCCTTTCATATAGACTCTGTTACTGTCATGCCCACCCACCCCACCTTCTGCCCTGCCCCAGACTGGAGCAAGGGCCAGAATTCAAGGAGCAACAAGGTAGAACAGAAAGTGTGGAAGGCAGAGTTTAGCACAGTGGCTCAGCTGGCAGGCTCTAGAAACAGACCCCCCCAGGTTCAAATCCCAGCACTATGACTTACCAGCTGTAGGGCTTTCAGTAAGTTAAGTCTCCTCACTAGGCCTCCATGTCTTCATGTTAAAATGAAGGTGAGTACAGGGCTACCTCACAAGCTGTTGTAAAGATTTAATGGAAATAACTCACGCTAAGTTCTTGGAGCACTTGACACAGAGTGAGCTCTTCCTGAACATTAGTTGTTATTACTGAGCAGAACTACCACGAGCAAAGACATAATCTCCCCAGAGATGGTTGCCAACCCTGACAGTGAGCTTGGGCCCAGAGACCTGTTTCACAGGAAGTACGGAAACCAACTTGGATGTGCCAACAATTTACTTAATGCGTTAAGCCCAATATTCCCACCAATTTAGAGAAGACTGCAACTAGCTCCATTAACTATTTAACATCCTTGTGACAGGACTTCCCTGTTTTTTATTTTATGGCATAGTATCTTTTCTTTCCCTGAATTTGGTTTCCTTTCTTGACTACTTGAACTACTTCCAACACAGTTTTTTAAATGATACCTAAAAAAAGAAAAACAAACCAAAAAACCAACCTGCTAGATATAGTGTTTGACTTTGCACACATCCTC
Source organism: Tapirus indicus (assembly GCA_031878705.1). Taxonomy (NCBI): domain Eukaryota; kingdom Metazoa; phylum Chordata; class Mammalia; order Perissodactyla; family Tapiridae; genus Tapirus; species Tapirus indicus. Next base: position 37,084,484 of record CM062935.1, read on the forward strand.
TCCACGATAAAGCCTGCAGCCACCACTGCCCCTTTACAAGGACTTAGTAAGCCCTGGCAAATCCACATCCGTCACTGGATACACGAAAAGTGACACTATCATTTTCTTAGATAAACATCCTGGGTAATTTGGCTTCTTTTGCTTTGTCATTAATACAACCGGTTTTGCTGAGTACCTTAGAGGACCTTGAAAGACCAGTTCTTGTTATTTTAACCTCCTCACTGGCTTATCATTTTGGTTTATAATTCTAACATATTTGCCAATGGCTTCCAGGTACCACCAGAAGAAATACCTAAGATAAACAAAGAATATTTTTTTCTTATTAAGATCTGTGTCTCCTTGACATGATGGAGAAAGATTTAAAGAATGTCAAAGAGTGTGTGAGTGTGCTGATGTTATGCAAAACCAGGACTAAATGTTCCCATGCAGCACTATTTTAGCTCCTTCTGCCACTTCCCAGTTTGGTTGAAACTGTTGGAATTAATCCCTCTGCTCTTTTAACCTCTCATTTAAGCTGGGGCCAAACAACCTGGTTGGCCACCTCAGGGACTAGGGAAGTGAGTGAGAAAAGTAAGAGTGCCCCCTACAGATGTGTGCCTATGATAGTAAACTTGACAGTTGGAAATCTCACCCAGAGGCCTCCTGAAGCAGCAGGATTGTGTCCCTTGGTATTGTAAAAAATTAATAAAGGAAACCCCAAATAAAATTGGAGTCAGGAAGGCCTGCAGAGGGAGCTGTCAAGCCCTACCACTCATTGGCAATTACTCCAAACAGGGAGAGATGTACCTTACATCTCCAACAGGAAGTTGCCTACTATCTTACTACCCCAGAAGGAAGAATTTTTTCTCCCAGCAACAAGCTGAGCCAGTGAAGCTATTGCCACCCTGAACTCTTACTCTCATCCAATGAGCTTTCATTTAGAACAGCCCCTACTAACTTCCCCTTTTTTTCTATAAAAGTAAGGTCCCCTCCTTTGTTCTCTGGATTTGCCTATGGTCCACCATAGCTTGCATTTCCCAAATTTCAATTTCTCTGGCTATTCTCACATAAACTCATTTTGCTGGTAAGGTAACTGCCTATTTTACTTTAAAGTTGACAATGCATGGTGTCAGAAGTGGGATGTGAAGGCAGCGACACTCAAGAGATGGTGACCCCTGGAATTGAGCAAGGTACCCACACTGAGCCCCTTGTGCTCATTGCTTCTGTGAGTCACCACCTGCCTTCAGTTTGATAAGTCTCCTCTTGAATTCCAAGCTCGACTCTCCTTGCTTTTTGAGCTCTTCAACTTTATTCAGGTTCCTGAAAGGCTTTGTCTTTCTGGCTCAAGGATCATCTTTGGTGTCAAGACTTTGTCTTTGGTGAGTACTTGGTTTTCCTTTAGGAAATTTTCCAAACCAAAATTTTCCTTTAGGAAGCATGCTGAAACTTTGGTAAAGTTTCTTTTGGAATTGGGCTAGCTAGGAATCTTCTTTCACTCTTGGGAAAATTTGAGAAATGGCATCCCAGTTTCTAAATGCTCTAAGGGCATCCTTCTTCAGGGATCCTGGCTAGTTTTGTGTTTAAAAACTATGGTCCCTCCTCAGGGGCATTTTTAACTAAATGGACCAATTTAACCAAGAATAATTTAGAACACCAATGGCCATCATGGGGAACTTTTGATCGCCCCAAACTTGCCTTTCTCAGGACTAAATTAGAAAGTCATGGCTCTAAAATAAAAAACCGAATGGTATGCTTATTTTAATTGGTACCTGGAGGTTGCCAAACATATCCAAGACTCCAAAATAGTCTCTTTGCAAAACACCAGTTCTAAATTAAACAAGGTGAACAAACAATTGAAAGAAGTCAGAATGGCTTCTGAAGGCTGTATTCCTCTCCCTGGCTTGTCTCAGGCTTCACCCCAATACCATATTTCTGTTTCTCTTCTGCACCTCCACTGCTATTCATTTATTAGGATGAGATTTCTTAGAAAAATATCATACAGGAATTTCTTTCTCTCAAAAGAGGGAAATCATTCTAGAATTTGACAGCATGCAAATAAAAATCTTTGATTAAAAAACGACAACAAAACTCTTTGACCAGCTGAGCAAGTAACCTTAACTTAGTATATCGGCCAGAAACACAATTTGGATCCAACTATTTTTTTGAGTTTTGTACCTGAGACATGGCTAAAATTTTTAAAACAAAAGCTATAAAATCTCTGTTTATGTCAATCTGTTTGTGGATGTATGATAGGTACGTGATTTTTTTAACCTCTGGATGGCATTACCAAAATTAATTTGTAAAAGAGCTCTATTTAATTAGCTTGAAATTAAGTGCTTAGAAGTATTCCTAAATCTTGGAAATATAATAGAAACTAACCCAAATGTTTTTCAAGTTTATGTGATCTAGGATTAATCTTTAGTAAATAAAAGCTAGCTTAAGGTTGTTGATTTAATTGAAACAGGCATATCTTTAGAGTCATAAACACTGAAGATAGGGGATGGCCTAGTGGCATAGCAGTTAAGTTGGTGTGCTCCACTTTGGTGGCCTGGGGCTCACAGGTTTGGGTCCCAGGTGCATACCGACACACTGATTGTCAAGCCATGCTGTGGTGGTGTCCCATATAAAGTAGAAGAAGATGGGCACAATGTCAGTCCAGGGCCAATCTTCCTCAGCAAAAAAAAAAGGAGGATTGGCAACAGATGTTAGCCTAGGGCTAATCTTCCTCACACACACACACACACACACACACAAATCACCGAATATAATGCAGACATACAACTTTCATTCTAGCTAGGTTTATTAAGTTCATGTTATCTCTATTACAAAATTTGTCAGCAAGAAAAAAATAACTTAAGATGTTGGCTAATTGCTTTAATGTCACATGAAGTTTTTGTAAGTAATCTAAACATAATGTTGGGAACAAAATGATTTAGATAGATGAAAATGGGATAAGAGTTTTTGGGTGCAACAATTATGTTTTATGGTATGCATGCTCGAAAAATAGCTTTCAAAATCTTTTTGGTAACTTGAAACTTTAGAGTTTTGCTAAGTTAAATTAAATGATGAAATTTTATTGACTACCTGGATCGTTTTCCAAACAAAATAAAATGCTAAAACATTAATTGTTGAACATAGGTTTATCTACTTTTGGCTGCCTATTGCAAAGAAACTAAAGATAAATTTGAGTCTGTTAGTAACCATGTCTTGTGCCACATTGAAAGACTGCACTATTTAAAAGGGCATATACTTCTAGAAATTATAAAATACATTCATAAATTTGCCAGTTCAAAATTGTTTACTTCTTAGTTTTCACCAGAAATTAAGGATTCTAAGGGTTAAGAATTCTAATATCTATAACTAAAGCTACCAGAAATAAAAAGAAAAGCATCTTCATATGTGAAGAGAGTAGGATGTATGTTTCAGGTACAGAAGGTATGAGGAATGAAAATGCACTTTGTTGAGGAAAAAGATAAGAATTTTGTCCTAAAGTGAGGTTGGTTATTTTAGAATGGGAAAGAGGAAAGCATAGGACAAAATCTGAACATAAAGAGAAAATTGTAGAAGGTTTATGGAAAGGAATCTTGGGAAAGGAATTGTATGCAGAGTCAGGATTGGCTAAGATTGGAATGAATGAGTTTTAATATCAAATGCAAAATTAAAATTTGGCTTTCTTTTCTGTTAAAAAGACAAGATTTTGTTGGGCTATTGGTCTGCTTTTGATAACAGATTGTGAATGCTTCTTTACCTTTTAAGTAATATGCCTAGAAAACAGATTTTGTGTTTTATGAAAATAATTTCCAGTACTGTTTTTATCAGGTCTTTAATTACTTAGGAAAACTGAGTCTTCTTAATGTTAAAGGAGTTAAGTTTTCCTTACAAATATGTAATCTTTTGTGTTTGCCTTTGAAATCTTTTGTTACTTTGGTCAAATAATGTTATCACTTGTAATTCTAGTTACTATCTAAAAATGTCACAAAAATACCCAAATTTCCCTGTCAATTGTATTATAATGAATGCTCATCTGATCCTTATCTATTGCCCTTTTAAAAAGTGTCTTGTTGGGATGAATTAAAAACCAATATCCAACAATTTGCTGCCTCCAGGAAACACATCTCAGCTCTAAAGACAAACACAGGCTCAAAATAAAAGGATGGAAAATGATACTTCCAGCTAATGGCAAACAAAAGAAAGCAGGAGTTGCCATACTTATATCAGACAAAGTAGACTTCAAGATAAAAAAGGTAATGGGAGACAAAGAAGGGCAATATATAATGATAAAAGGGACACTTCACCAAGAAGACATAACAATTATAAATATCTATGCAGCCAACACAGGAGCACCAAAGTACATAAAACAAATGCTAAAAAACCTAAAAGGAGATATTAACAATAACACTATAATAGTAGGGGATCTTAACACCCCCCTTACATCAATGGACAGATCTTCCAGACAAAAAGTCAATAAGGAAATAATGGACTTAAACAAAAAACTAGACTCGATGGACTTAATAGATATATACAGAGCACTCCACCCAAAAACAGCAGAGTACACATTCTTCTCAAGTGCACATGGAACATTCTCAAGGATAGACCATATAAAACAAAGCAAACCTCTATAAATTTAAGAAGATTGAAATCATTACAAGCATCTTTTCTGATCATAACGCTGTGAAACTAGAAATCAACGGCAAGGAAAAAACTGGGAAAGGGACAAAGATGTGGATACCAAACAACATGCTACTGAACAACCAATGGGTCATTGATGAAATTAAAGGAGAAATCAAAAGCTATCTGGAGACAAATGAAAAAGAAAATACACCATACCAACTCATATGGGATGCAGCAAAAGCGGTCCAAGAGGGAAATTCATAGCAATAGAAGCCCACCTTAACAAAAAAGAAAAATCCCAAATAAATAACCTTAAACTGCACCTAATAGAATTAGAAAAAGAACAACAGACAAAGCCCCAAATCAGCAGAAGGAAGGAAGTAATAAAAATCAGAGCAGAAATAAATGAAATTGAAACCAAAAAACAGTAGAAAGGATCAATGAAACAAAGAGCTGGTTCTTTGAGAAGATAAATAAAACTGACAAACCCTTAGCCAGACTCACTAAGAAAAAAAGGCAGAAGACTCAAATAAATAAAATTAGAAATGAAAGAAGAGAAATTACAACAGATACCACAGAAATACAAGGGATTATTAGGGAATACTATGAAAAACTTTACACCAACAATTGGACAACCTAAAGGAAATGGACAAATTCTTGGACACGTACAACTTCCCAAAACTGAATCAAGAAGAAATAGAGAATCTGAATAGACCAATCACAAGTAAAGAGATTGAAACAGTAATCAAAAACCTCCCAAAAAATAAAAGCCCAGGACCAGATGGCTTCCCTGGAGAATTTTACCAAACATTCAAAGAAGATTTAGCACCTATCCTTCTCAAACTATTCCAAAAAATAGAGGAAGATGGAATACTTCCTAACACATTCTATGAGGCCAACATCATCCTGATACCAAAGCCAGACAAGGACAATACAAAGAATGAAAACTACAGGCCAATATCACTGATGAACATAGACGCAAAAATCCTCAACAAAATATTGGCAAACCGAATACAGCAATACATCAAAAAGATCATATACCACGATCAAGTGGGATTTATACCAGGGACACAGGGATGGTTCAACATCCACAAATCAATCAACGTCATACACCACATTAACAAAATGAAGAATAAAAACAACATGATCATCTCAATCGATGCAGAGAAGGCATTTGACAAGATCCAGCATCCATTTATGATAAAAACTCTCAACAAAATGGGTATAGAAGGAAAGTACCTCAACATAATAAGGGCCATATATGACAAACCTACAGCTAACCTCCTACTCAACAGGGAAAAACTGAAAGCCATTCCTTTGAGGACAGGAACAAGACAAAGGTGCCCACTCTCACCGTTCTTATTCAACATAGTACTGGAAGTTCTGGCCAGAACAATTAGGCAAGAAAAAGGAATAAAAGGACTCCAAATAGGCAATGAAGAAGTGAAACTCTCACTATTTGCAGACAACATGATCTTATGCATAGAAAACTCAAAAAATTCCATTGGAAAACTACTAGAAAAATAATCAACAACTACAGCAAAGTGGCAGGGTATAAAATCAACTCACAAAAATCAGTTGCATTTCTATACACTAATGATGAACTAACAGAAAGAGAACTCAAAAAGACAATCCAATTTACAAGTGCAACAAAAAGAATAAAATATCTGGGAATAAATTTAACCAAGGAGGTGAAAGACCTATCTATACAATGAAAACTATAAGACACTATTGAAAGAAATTGAGGAAGACATAAAGAAATGGAAAAATATTCCATGCACATGGATTGGAAGAACAAACATAGTTAAAATGTCCATTCTACCTAAAGCAATCTACAGATTCAATGCAATCCCAATGTCATTCTTCATGGAAATAGAACAAAAAATACTGAAATTAGTATGGGGCAACAAAAGACCCCGAATAGCTAAAGCAATCCTGAAAAAAAAAAGAACAAAGCTGGAGGCATCACAATCCCTGATTTCAAAATATACTATAGAGCTATAGTAATCAAAACAGCATGGTACTGGTACAAAAATAGACACACAGATCAACGGAACAGAATTGAAAGCCCAGAAATAAAACCACACACCTATAGACAGCTAATCTTTGACAAAGGAGTGAAGAACATACAATGGAGAGAGGGAAGTCTCTTCAATAAATGGTGCTGGGAAAATTGGACAGCAACATGCAAAAGAATGAAAGTAGACCATCTCCTATTGCCATATACAAAAATCAATTCAAAATGGATTAAGGACCTGAAAGTGAGACCTGAAACTATAAAATTCCTGAAAGAAAATATAGGCAGTACACTAATTGACACTGGTCATAAAGGGATCCTTTCAGATTCCATGTCTACTCAGACAAGGGAAACAAAAGAAAAAATAAACAAGTGGGACCTCATCAGACTACAGAACTTCTACAAGGCAAATGAAACCAGGATCAAAATGAATAGACAATGCACCAACTGGGAGAAAATATTTGTAAATCGTTTATCTGACAAGGGATTAATCTCTGTAATATATAAAGAACTCATACAACTGAGCAACAAAAAAAACAAACAACCCGATCAAAAAATGGGCAGAGGATATGAACAGACATTTTTCCAAGGAAGAGATAGAGATGGCCAATAGACACATGAAAAGATGTTCAACATCACTAATCATCAGGGAAATGCAAATCAAAACTACACTAAGATATCACCTGACACCCGTTAGAATGGCTATAATCACCAAGACAAAAAACAAATGCTGGAGAGTTTGTGGAGAAACAGGAACCCTCATTCACTGCTGGTGGGAATGAAAACTGGTGTAGCCTCTATGGAAAACAGTATGGAGAGTCCTCAAAAAACTAAAAATAGAAATACCTTATGACCCAGCAACCCCACTCTTGGGCACCTACCCAATGGACATGAAATCAACCATCACAAGAGGCTTATGCACCTCTATGTTCATTGCAGCATTATTCACTATAGCAAAGAAGTGGAAGCAACCCAAGTGTCCCTCGACTGATGATTGGTTAAAGAAGATGTGGTATATACATACAATGGAATACTACTCAGCCATAAGAAAAGACACAATTGTCCCATTTGCAACAACATGGATGGACCTAGAGGGCATTATGTTAAGTGAAATAAGCCAGAGAGAGAAGGACAGACACTGCATGATTTCACTCACATATGGAATATAAATGAACACACGGACAGAGAGAACTGGTTGGTGGTTACCAAGGGGAAGGGGGGTAGAGGATGAGCACAAGGGGTGAAGGGATGCATCCACATGGTGACAGACAAATAATAATGTACAACTAAAACCCCACAGTGTTATAAACTATTAAGACATCAATAAAAAATAAAAATAAATAAAATAAAGTGTCTTGTCATTTACAGTTATTGTTTTACTCTGATGATTTTACAAATATATTTCATCTTCAAAGAGATTCATGGAAAAGACTTTGACAAGTACTCTGGAATACAGGTTTTGGATAACTTTAAGATCATAACACTGAATTGGGTAAGAATTCCTAAAACTCTAATGGAAAACTGATTACTTTAATGTTTTGTTTTCCAGATGTAAAAGACCCCTTTTTCTCCTCTCCTTTAAGCTATCTAGAACTTATGGCAATTTGGTATCTTCACAACAAAGGTTGAAGCATTTATCTTTTTCTCCCTACCTGATCCCTTCTCTTAAGTATTCTTCTTAGGACAATATATGTATTTGCATAAATTTAATGGGAATTTGTTCTTCTTTTAACAGGACAACATTAGAAATATTGGCTAATATTAGACCAGAGTATCATAGTCAAGAGAGATGTACATAGACTCAGAGACGACCAGATAGCTGCAAGGAACTGCTTGGGAAAAACCAGCCTAGAACCTTACAAGGTTCCAGCAAAGCAATCTTTTTGTAATAAAAGAGCTTATATGGTCTATCACTATTCTTGCTGCATTTAGATAAATAATCAGCCTAAGTTTAATACAAACAAATTAGTTTTATTATGATTATCTTTAATAAAAATGAGGGTAATTGTGGAGGAGAAATTATGTTTGTATCTTTGTAGATATTAAATTCTAGTCCTATTAATTGTTTTAAGGTTTTGTTATAAACCTTTAAGCTGGACTGGATCCTAAATTCTTCTAGTTTCCTTAAATGTCAGGCTACAACTTTCCAAACTAACATTTCCAATTTTTACTGCCCTTGAAATCTCCATGGAAGGGACTATACCAGGTCCTCCTTACTCCCCAGATGGCAGCCAAACTTCGAGGACTCAAGGCTTGGGTACATACCTCACAGCTAAAGACGGCTCTGCATGACATCTGGTCCTATACAAGCACTGGAGACCTCAAATTGAACTGACCAGGAAGAGAAGCAGCCGACATCTGAGGCAGAGAGATTTCCCAAGATGACCAGAGCAGGCCTGTATGCCCTTTTCTTGCTGTTGCTTCTTACTTTATTTTATCCCTCTTTTTCTTGGAAGGACTATGCCCTTGTCCACATTTCCCAATCTACTGTGCAAGACGGAAGTTGTTGGATTTGTCATCAAAAACCTCAATGTGTCCAGGACAGAAATGATCCCTTAGTTCACTCTATAAGTAATTTTGTTGAAATTTCAAATGCCACTATGTGTTTAAATTGTTCTGAGGACCCATTTTATAAAGTTAGGGTACTAAGCCCACCTAACCTTGTTCTTTGCTTCAATCTAACCCAACCCTGGGATGGGAAAATGAGATTTCTTGAATATCTACATAAAAAACTCTGTGGGGATGCTGACCCCATGGCCTAGTGGTTAAGTTCGGTGTGCTCCACTTTGGCAGCCCAGGTTCAGTTCCTGGGTGCAGACCTACACCACTCATCAGTGGCCGTGCTGTAGTGGCGACCCACACATAAAATAAAAGAGGACTGGCACAGATGTTAGCTCAGAGTGAATCTTCCTCAGCAAGAAAAAAAAAAACCAAACAGAAAACACAACTCTGTGGGACAGCCAACGTAATTTGGGCCATTTGTAAGCATGCTGACACATCCATATATTTAGGCAGCTTTTTTATATGTAATAATATAGTATCTGAGCCCTGATTGAATGATGCTAATGCCTCTATACTAATGAATGGGACCATAGATACAGTCACTTATGCAGGAGCCTTATGCATACCTCCTGGCTACATCTTTTATATGTGGAGGTTTTAGTAATGGCCTTAATGCTTGGGCAACTCACCTTGACAGCTGGAAGATAAAACGACATGTGCCCTTGCTGTATTCACTGTTCTATTTTCTCTTCCTAACAAAACAGAAGCCTCCCATTGGTCTGTCCCATTAAACATCTATAACTGCCCTAAACAAGAACTTCTAGGAGATGTATGTGATTCTGGGTTTGCCTTCACAAGGAGAGCTTTCTTTTTGTGGATTGGAATAAGTGCCAATGAGCAAATGATCAGAAATCTCTCCCTAATATTAGGAGAGTTGGCCAATTCCATGGCCAAAGCTGTTTCAGCTCAGCAACGATCACTTGACTCATTGGCTAAAATCATTTTGGTTAATCATATAGCCCTATTACCTACTTGCTGAGCAAGGAGGTGTCTGTGTGATGGCAAACACCTCCTGCTGCAAGTAGATAAATGCCTCTGAAGAGTTAGAAACACAATTATATAAAATTAGAGAACAAGCACATTGGCTACACCAAATTTCACCTGACAATCACAGTCTTTTGATCTATTTAGCTGGTTCCCTCCAGGTCTGGGCTCCTGGTTTAGACCCATCATACAAACTGGGTTTGCTATGTCATTTTAAATTCTGCTCTGTATATTTGTTAAGTCTGTATTTTTGCTTGTTGAACCTTTGTAAAAATTATGTGCCTAATAAGGTGATGCTAACTCAGCACTTTGAGATGATTCCCAACGTTTACAACCTTAACAAAATAAAGACATTGGACAAGAAATGCCTGAGCATTCTCCCTATTACCCTTCCTTGTTTATTCAAATGTGGCCTCAAGTGGTTTTTGATCCATGCACTTTCCCTCCAACGTAGAACACAACACCCCAGGAAAGGTCCTTTCTGCCACTAAGAGACAAAGACTACTGAATTTGGAAAATCTGACTCTTGATCAGTGATGCTTTTGGAGAAAGATCTTGGGAAAATGTGAAAATTAATAAAGAAAATCTCAACTAAAATTGGAGTCGGGAAGTACTGTAGAATGAGCTCTCATGCCCTACCACTCATCAGTTACCCTACACAGGAAGAAACATACCTTGCATCTCCAACAGGAAGTTGGTTGCCACTTTACTATCCCAGAAGGAGGAAGAAAGAATTTCTTCTTGCCTGGCAACGAGCCCAGCCAATGGAAAAAGCTGCAGCTCAGCCAGTGAGGAGCTGTTGCCACCCTGAACTCTTACTCTCCTCCAATGAACTTTCATTTAGAACAGCCCCTCCCAACTCTTCCTTTTTCTCTATAGGAGCAAGCTCCCCCCCCACCTTGTTCTCTGGATTTGCGTATGGTCGGCCATAGCTTTCATTTCCCAAATTGCAATTCATCTGTCTATTCTTGAATAAACTAATTTTGCTGGTAAAGTAACTGGCTTATGTTAAAGTTGATAGGATCTGGTCTGACAGCATATGCAAACTGGTGATTAATGGTGAATCTAGTGTGGCACTTATTGCCAGTATCTCATGGAGGCCGGAGACTAGACCCTCCATGTTATCTCTGCAGTGGGCTGTGGTAGCTACAGCAGGGTCTGTTCAGCCAGTTTTCTCATTCCTCTTTTCCTGGTAACAGTACCACCTTTCCTTTGGGAAATTCTTTCCCACTCCAGGTGAATCTAGAGGGTTTGACAAGCTACAGTGCCCGATCCTGTCTACAGGGGTAACATTATGATCCAACCAGGTCAGTCTTTGTCCTGCATCCCTTTGGATATTGTTGAGTAAGCTAGAAAGCTGTAGGTCATCCTTGACATCAATCTCTCCCTTACCTGCCATATCCAAGTTGTCAAGTCCTGCCGATTTTACTTCCCAGATTTCTTTCCTGTCCATCTCTCCTCTCACCCTAATATCAGCTGTTATCACCTCTCTCCTAAACAACTGTGTAGCCTCCTAACTGATGTCCCCACATCCATTTTGGATCACTTCCATCTAGTCTACTGCAGCTGGAGCCATTTTTCCAAAAGACTAATGATTGTGTTACCCCAACCATCCCTCATTTCTATTCTGGCTTCCCATGGCCTTAGAATAAAGACAAAATTCCTTAATGTGGCCCATAAGGCACTTCATGGCCTGCTCCCTCCCCATTTCTCCTGTGTCACATGCACTACTCTTGCCGGGTCTTTTCATTCTAGCTACTTGGGCCTTCTTGCAGCCCCAGGCCCTGGTATTAACATGCTGCTTTGTACATATTGCTCATTATGCCGCAAATACCCTTGCCTTAACTCTTCACCTAGGTAACTCATCCTTTTGATCTTAGCTCAAACATCATTTATTTAGGGAAGCTTTCCTTGACCTCCAAGTTCAAATCCTCACATACACTCTTATAGCACGATTCTATCTCATTCGCAACATACTTGCCACAGTGCAATTTTGCACTTGTTGGCCAATTGATTTATGTTTGTCTCCCTCACTGATTATGAGCTTCATGAGGCTAAGTATGGTGTCATTTGGCTCATAATATTTGTTGAATGACTGACAATGAATGAATTGGTCCAAGTGGTGGTCACCCAACATAGGCTAGACCAACTGGATCCTTTCCCCAGAATTTCCCAAATCAAAGGAGGAAGAGAATTGCTCTTTTCCTTTGTGCTCATGAGCTACCACGAGGCAGGCTCTGGGTTGCAGATGACCATCTTCTCTGGCTTATGGTGCTCAGCAGTCTGCAAAATCAAACCTGGCAAGTGGAGAGGAGAGACGGTCCTGCTGGAGTGGTTATCCCTCATTCCATGCCCAGGACCTTGAGCTCAGGAGCTCTTCCCTCAGTTCTCCAAGCTGCCCCAAGTCATTCCCAGCTGTGAGAGCCAACAAATCTCCAGTTTATGTAAGCTTGTCTGAGTTGATACTTTGTCACTTACAACAGAAAGATCCTTGGCTAAGGCAAGTTAATCCGGTGGCATGAGCAACAAGATCTAGGACCAGAGAGACACTGGGTTAGGACCTTAAAAAACAGTCAGCCTAAAGCCAAGTTAAAATTGTATTTGACACGGCAAATTTTGCCTACCACAATTAGACTGCACGGATGCACAGTGCCGCCTTCCACAGGAAAGGTGGCCCTAACCTGCTGGCAAGCATTCGGGGCATGGCTCGAGTATTTCATTCACAGCCTGAGTCCATCTCTGCAGCAAACAAACCACAACCAATCTAACCAGCCATCCATTCCTGCACCAAATACATATTGTACACCACAGATACCACAGGGAACACAGAGGGAATAAGATCCAGTCTACTCGAGAGGTTTACACTACCATTTGTTAGGGGGTGTGACACAGATGTAAATAACAAGACAGAAAGTGCTCGGAACATGCTCAAAGGCGGCTGACTTCTGAAGGGCTGCAAGGGGTAGGGTAGGATGCCGTTGAGAGCCAGAAAGACCTGGCTGTGAATTTTGGCCCTTCTGCTCACTGACACTGAGCCGTACTTAGTTTCCTCTGCTGTAAATGGGGATAATAATCCCCTTGCAGGTTATCAAGAGGATTAAAAGAGAAAAAAATATACAAAGTGCCAAGCAGGAAGGCTTTCAGCAAATTGGAGTTAATGTTATTATGTGCCCAGATGGTACCTTGAGAGCCACCTGGAAAGAGCCTCTGCCCAAAATTATCCTCCCACATATCAGCCAAGGCACTTGAAATTCCAGTGTTAGGGTTTTGGGTTTGGGGTTTATGGTTTCATTGCTAGAAGGTCCCTGTTAAAATGCAAATGTGTTACTTGAATGTGCTAACACAGTGAGTCATTAGAAGTCACAAACACTTATCAAGAATGAGTTAATTTGATCAGCAAAGAATAGAACAGGACTTGGAGAACAAGGCAAATGATAATATGACCTAGCTACGTGCCAGGCACTGTGGCATGTGCTTTTCATGCCCAGTTGACCTCAGACTACTGACCCAAGCTCTTGGTGGCTCAGTTTCCTCATCTGAAGACCCTAATAACAACAACATCTCTCTCATAGGGTTGTTTTGATTTTAAGATAATGCAGGAAAAGCACATGCCACAGTGCCTGGGCAAGGCAGAATTGGAGCCCAGGTCCATCTGAGTTAACCACTCAGAAGCACCTGAATCCACAATCCATCTAGTAAGGAGGGAGACAGCAAAAGAGGAGGAGGGAGCTCTCAGGTTCACCTGCCACTGCGAATAGTTAAGGATGCTGTAGTAACGTGACCACGTGGTACTGCTTCACCAACTGAAAGTGGGTGATGAAGGGATGATAAATGAGATGCAGCTGGATCCCTTGATGGCGGCAACACGAAAGAAAAAGATGTGACCAGATCTCACTTATTTTGAGGAAGTCTGTTTCTCAACTTCCATCAGTTCTGCAAATGTCACTTTTTAAGGTGTATTCTCTCTTCTTGTACTTTTCAAGGCCTAAGATGTGCTCTGTACTTAATATTCTAAGACAGGTGAATTGACAATAAAATGATGTAGATGGGAAAGAATTGAGATATTTGATTAAAAGCTCTAAAAACAATGTAAACACTGAAACTTCTTGTTGCAATAGTCCACGGAGTGGGGGGCATTGCATGCCAATTCATAATTTGTGGAATTTTCCATTCCATCACTAGACACCTGAAGTTCACAAACAACTCCTGCACGCAGACAAATGACGACCCTGTTATTATCTCAATGGGGATCCTCTTTGGTTTTTATTAATTCATACTCTTCTTCTGACTGGAAGGCAAGGGTTGAAAAAAAACAAAAAGGTCAGTAAAAGGCAACCAAACAAAAATAAACAAATGGGACTATATCAAAGGAAATCATCAACAAAATGAAAAGGCACCTACCGAGTGGAAGAAAATTTTTGCAAATCATGTATCTGATGAGGGGTTAATAGTCAAAATATATAAACAACTCATAACTCAATAGCAAAAAAGCAAACAATCCAAACAAAAAATGGGCAGAGGAACTGAATAGACATTTTTCCAAAGAAGACATACAGATGGCCAACAGGTACATGAAAAGATGCTCAGCATCACAAATCATCAGGGAAATGCACATCAAAACCACAATGAGTTATCACCTCACACCTGTTAGAATGGCTATTATTAAAAAGACAACAAATAACCAGTATTGGCAAAGATGTGGAGAAAAGGGAACACTTGTGTACTGTTGGTGGAAATGTAAATTGGTGCAGCTACTATGGAAAACAATATGGAGAGTCCTCAAAAAATAAAAATAGAACTACCATTCAGTAGGATTCAGTAATTCCATTTCTGGGTATTTATCTGAAAAAAAAACAAAAACACTAACTCGAAAAGATATATGCACCCCTATGTTCACTGCAGCATTATTTACAATAGCCAAAACATGGAAGCAACCTAAAGTGTCCATCGATATATGAATGGCGTATACACACACACACACCTACACAAACACACACACACAATGGAATATTATTCAGCCATAAAAAAGAAGGAAATCTTGCCATTAGCAACAACATGGATGGATTTTGAGGGCATTATGCTAAGTGAAATAAGTCAGACAGAGAAAGACAAAAACCATATGATCTCACTTATATGTGGAATCTAAAACCAAGCAAACAAAACAAAAACTCTAACTCATGGATACAGGGAACAGATTGGTGGTTGCCAAAGGCTGGGGACAGGAGGTGGGGGAAACAGGTGAAGGTGGTCAAAAGGCACAAACTTCAGTTATAAGTTAGGGGATGTAATGTACAGCATGGTGACTACAGTTAATAATACTATATTGTATATTTGAAAGTTGCTAAGAGAGTAGATCCTAAAAGTTCTCATCACAAGAAAAAAATGTTTTATAACTATGGTGGCAAATGTTAACTTGGCTTATTGTGGTGATCATTTCACAATACATACGAATATTGAATCATTATGTTGTATGCCTGAAGCTAATATAATGTTAACTATATCTCAATAAAAATATACATATATATTAACTTAAAAAAGTCATGGCAGTTGGTGGAGATTCCTAAACACTGAACAGCCAACCAGTTGCATCAGGATCACCTGGGGAGCATTGCACACAGATTCTCAGCACCTGGCCCTTGAGAACCTGATTCAATAGATCTGGGGTAGGAAGCGAGAAAGAGGGTATGGCAGAGACTTTTTTTTGTTAACAGTTTTATCGAGACATAATTCACATACTACACAATTCACCCATTTAAAGCATACAATCCAATGGTTTTTAGTATGTTCAGAGTTACGCAGTCATTTTCACAATCAATTTTAGAACATTTTTCATGACCCCCAAAAGAAATCCTGTGCCAATTAATCATCACTCCCCAATCTCTCCATCACCCCAGCCCTAGGCAACCACAAATTTACTTTTTGTCTCTATAAATTTACCTATTCTGGACATTTCATATCAATGGAGTCATATAATTTGTGGTCTTTTGTGACCAGCTTCTTTCACTTAGTATAGTGTTTTCAAGATTCATCTATATTATAGTATGTATCAATATTCTATTCCTTTTTATGGCCAAGTAATATTCCATTGTGTGGATATACTACATTTTATTTATCAATTCATCATCTGATGGACGTTTGGGTTGTTTCTAGAGTTAAGCTATTATGAATAATGCTGCTATGAGCATTCATGTACAAGTGTTTTTGTGGACATTTTTAAAGTGTTCTCCTAGGTCAGTGGTTCTCAATCAGGGGTGATTTTTGTCCTCTAGGGGACATTTGGTGATGTGGTGAGATATTTTTGGTTGTCACACCTGGAGAAGAGGTACTCACGGCATCAAGTGGATAGAGGCCAGGGATGATGCTAAACATCCTATGATGCACAGGGAAGCCTCCACAACAAAGAATTATCCCTTCAAAAATGTCATTGGTGCTCAGGTTGAGAACCCCTGCCCAAGGTGACTCAGGTGCACAGCAAGGAGTTTGGGAATCACTGAGGATCCTCATTCTCCCTTCTTCCACTTGAACTGCATCTAGACAATTTCAAACTTCTAAATCCCAGCCTTATTTTCAAAAACCCCTTCAAAGGAAGAGGACCCACATTCCTTCAGAATGGTCTATTTGTTGTTTATATGAGGGTTCTTACCTCAGGATCCAGGGCTTTAGGGACTTTATGAGCCACCTAAAGTTGTCTACCAAATTGTATGTGTCAGTTTTCCTGGAGAGAAGGTCTTGATTCTAGGGGGGCCCGTGAGCCAGATTCTTCAGGCCTTTTAACCCAATTTCCTCCTATTCGTTTCTCTGTGGCAACTCTTCATAGGCAGAAAGGTCTGTTATCTAACGTCCATTAATCAAGACTTAGAGTTGAAAGGGAGCCACTGTGCAGACAGGATGGAGATGGAGCTGCTTGTCCAAGGTCACTCTGTTGGCTGGGGGCAGAGACAAGCAGAGACCTGTCCTCTGTGCCTCACAGGGAAGGAGGCTTTACCAACATATTCTAGCAAAGTGGTAAAGAACGTGGGCCTCGGAGCCAGGAGGCCTGGAATTTCTGCTCTGCCTCCTCTGGTGGTGCGATCTTAAGGAAGACACTTAGTCTTTCTGTGTTTCAACTTCCTCACCTGAAAAATGGGGGTAGAAGGGCTGGGCTGGTGGCTTAGTGGTTAAGTTCACACACTCCGCTTTGGTAGCCCAGGGTTCACAGGTTCTAATCCCGGGTGTGGACCCATGCACCGTTTGCAAAGCCATGCTGTGGCAGGCGTCTCACTTAAAACAGAGGAAGATGGGCACGGATGTTAGCCCAGGGCCGGTCTTCCTCAGCAAAAAGAGGAGGATTGGCAACAGATGTTAGCTCAGGGCAAATCTTCTTCACACACAAAAGAAAAAATGGGGGTAGAAATAGTAACTAACTCACATGGTGAAAATTAAGTGGTTAAAGGTCTTAGAATGATGTCCAGCAGGTAGTAAGCACCTAGTGTTTGTTATTTACATAGTGCTGCTCTATATTTTTTAATACAAGAATAATGTAAAATAGTTATCCCTGAAACCATTCTGAATGTAATATAATCTCCCTTTGACATGTCAATATGAGGTTTTTTGCTGCTTTTGAAGGCACTTTTTGTGCTTAGAATTTAAAAAAATATATTCAAAGTACTATTCAGTATATAAACTTCAGATGGTGGTAAGTGCTATGAGGAAAAATGAAGCAGGGCAAGGGGACGGAGTGAGGGGTAGGAGGAGGTCATGGAGGGTTTGTATAAGTTGGTCAGGGAAGACATCTCCAAGAAGGTGACATTTTAGCAGAAGAAAGCAAGGGATGTGCCACGTGGCCATCTGGGAAAAGAGCATTTCCGGCAGAAGGAGCAGCAAGTGCAAAGGCCCTAGAACAGGACAGGTACTTGGCTCAGCCACAAATCCAGAGTGAGCAAAGGAGAGAGGTGTAGGAGATGAGTCAGATAAGTAGGAGCAGTGGGTGGGAGTAAGTACCCTGAGTGAGAAAGGAAGCTGCCAGAAGGTTGGAGCAGGAGTGACATGACCTGGCTTATAGGACAGGACAGGGGTAGAAGGGGGGGGGGGGACCAATTTGGAGCCTATTTTTTAAATCCTGGTAAGATATGATGGTGGTTAGACTAGGGTGGAAGTAGCAGAGAAAGTAAGAAGGGGTAGGATTCTGGATATATTTTAAAGGAAGAGCCAACAGGCTTTGTTGATGGATTAGAAATGGAATGTGAGAGAAAGAGGAATCAAGGCTATCTCCAAAGTAAACACCAGACACTTCTACAACTTAGTTCAAGTTCTGTAAATGTCTTAAGCTGTATTTACACATTACATATATTCAGTTTTAAGCATTTCAAATGTAGACTAACAAGCATAACCTTCCCTAATACTTAAACCACCATAGAAAACCTAATGAATTAAATGAGGAACAACAGTGATTTGCCAGTTATCTTAAATATTGCAGTATTGTTAATAAACTTGGATAAATTCTATTATACTTTTCAACTTAAAATCTAAAGTCCACAACTGATTACTCAATTACACATTTTACATTGGAATCACAAGGCATTTAACATATTGAATACCCTACAATGCCATTCTCTTAAACAATACAAACATTGTAGGTACCAATCAATAAATATTTCATAGGCCCTTTCTAAATTTAACACAAAAATATTAATATAATGGATTTAACCTCATCATCTCTAAAATTAAGTCTAAGACTGTCCAGAGTAGAGTTGCACACCCTGTAAGGAAACAGTTATCACCCCAGGTGAACTGGAGGGGTACCTTCTCTTTGACTGGGCTGATCAATCAGATAGTGATGGCCAGGACACAAGTTCTAAAGTTGCAGAGATCAAGGAAGAGTTCTGTGTGTGTTTAATGATAAGGAGCAAGTTGAGCTTACGTGGAAGGACTCCTTACCCTCCCAGTAGGTTGTGGTGGGGTGGGAGTCTAATGGCCCAACATCCCCTAAACTCAAATTACTCATTGCCTAATTCTTTTATAAGTTTCTTCTATTTTATCCCCAGATTTGATGAGACAATATTTTATAAGCTCCACCCTGGTTGCTTTACCACTTATCAGATTCACCTATGGGTGTGGTTCTCAAACTTGGCTGCACAGTGGAATCAACTGTGGAGCTTTATCAGCACTGAGGCCAGTATCCCAGGCAGAGACCCTGATTTAACTGGTCTGGGGTGAGGCCCAGGCACCAGAGTTTAACAGCTCCCAGGTGACTGCACCGTGCAGCCAGGGTTGAGATCTCTTGCTGGAAGGTGTGATACTCATCAAATGTGGGTATTAGCCACAGCTTCCCACGTCCTTCTAAGTCTTGTGATGATTCAGAAACTCTTTAAGGGCTTGGGGTAGTTGGGGACCAGGGCAAGAAGACTCAGCACCATCATTCCTTCCATCAATGTTTGTTGAGTGCTTACTCTGCAAGTCATTCCTCAAGGTCCTGGAAGTACAGCAGTGGCTTAGACAAATCTCTGCCCCATTGAAGCTTACATTACAGAAGGGAGACAGTTGACAGTCAAGGGAGAAAACAGATCTACAGTGATGTGGAGAGCAGCCATATAGCACGGTGGTGAAGAGTGTGGACTTGAGCTGTCTGGAATTTAACTCCCAGCTCTGGGTGACTTTGGGCAAGTTACTTAACCTCTCTTGCTTCAGTTTTTCCTCAAGTGTAAAAAGGGGATGATAATAGCAAGTTCAGTACCAACTTGTAAGGTTCTTAGGAGAATGAAAAGAATAAAATGCTTAGACCAATTTCAGATGAATAGAAAATATTCAACAAGAATTAATCGTTATTTTAACGTCAGATACTGATAATATTATGAAGACAAATCAAACTGGGTTAGGAGATAAAAGAGGTGCGAGTGAGAGAATAAAAGGCTGGGAGGGAAAGGGAGGATTTTTCTTTTAGCTGAGGTGGTTAGAAAAGGCCTCTCTGAGGAGGTGACACTTGTGCAGAGACCTGAATGAAGAGAGGGATGGATCCATTAAATATCTGGGGATGAGAGAACAGCAAAAACCAAGGTCCTGAGGCAGAAGACGGCTAGGTGGGTCCAGGAAGATGCAGAGGGCTGGAATGCCTGGAAGAAAGGGAAAATAGCCCATTGTGTCGCTCAGCACATCTGTTTGAGGACTGGGGTCTCCCACTAGACTATGAGCCTCCAGTCTTTGTATCACTAGGTACTGTGCCCGGCCATGAAATATGCTTTATAAGTGTTTACTGGATAAAGCAAAATTAGTTATTAACCATGCATCACCCATCAGGAAATTAGAATATCAATATTCTAGGCTCAATTGTTCACTCCCTAGTTCCATCAAAACCCAACTGGGAGACGTGACAATAAAGGAGATCTCCTAAGGTTTTGTTTTATAAAAATATAGTCAGCAGCCCATGAGAAGGAACATCAGATGGGCCACCAGTTGACAAGAACAATGCAAGTCTTTTCCTCGGTTCTTACAAGAAGAGTGGAGGCAATCCCCTAGAGTGCCATTATTATGTACAACTGCTTATACGCAGTCAAGGGTTACCAAAATCAGTGCTTTGCTAGTGTTTCCTGGGGACTGATTTAACATTCAGCTGAGGAGCCTGGCTGCCAAACCCCACTCTTGGGTGTTGCTGTCTCCCGCCGTGTGTGTGCACGGCACGGTCGGAATTCCTGACAATTTTAGGTGGAAGCTTTGTTATTATAGCATCATTGATGTTGTTTAGAGTGGATCATGGCTGGCTCTTGCAGTTTTTCTTGCATTTTAATGATAACTTTCTGTTTCTCTTCATCCTTAGCAATCTGGTTTGTTGTGGGTTTGTTTTATAAGCACTGCAGGCTGTGGTAGGGAATGTTCCATCAACGCTTTTCCATTACTTAGGTTTGAAGTCATGTGTGCATTAGTTTTTGTGGATAATTGTTGCTTTAGTTCGTTCAGCTTCCCTTTTGCTTTTATGTAGTAATAGCATCCCATTTTTACTTTGGTGTTCCCCTCCCCAACTCCATGTGGTGGGGCTGTGTAACTTGGAGTCTTGCCTCCCCCTCCTTGTCCCTGCCCCAGGGGTGCTCACTAACCAGGCTAGCTAAGAAGAGCACTTCCTTCCCCTGGTCACAGTGAGCCCTGGGTTCAGGGATGGGTTCTGACTCACTATGAGTCGGCAAAGTGATGCTCATTAGGAGGGAGTGGGGTGCCTTTTTCCTCTAGGACAGTGCTTCTTAAAACCAACACTTCCTTTTTATAAACAAATATTTTGTTTGTTATTATTATTTGTTATTATTCTTTTAATATACCAAAAAGCAATTCATAGATAATACATATGTAATTTAAAAAACAGTCAGGCCAGCTCCAGTGGCCTACTGGTTCAAGTTCGGCGTGCTCTGCTTCAGCAGCCCAGGTTCGGTTCCCATGTGTAGAGGCCATGCTGTGGCAGTGGCTCACATAAAAACAAAAGAAGGAGGAAGATTGGCAACAGATGTTAGCTCAGGAGAAGTCTTCTTCAGCAAAAAAAAAAAAAAAAGTCAATGATGCCCTAACTCTAATACAAAAGAGAAATAAAAATAGCTTATAAAAAATAAAATAAAGATAGTTTATAATAAAATAATAATGCATCACTATGTAAATGCATGGGCATGCCTACACTGGAAGACATAATAAGATAATCAGATGCTTGCCCCAAACATGCAGAATCACCATGAGTGTGACAGTGACAGATGGACACATGTGCAGGAGAGCTGTATGGTACCTCCAATACCATTAGTGACATTACCATTGATGACGTGATACCTGAAATAGTGAAATAGTGAACAGCCCTTGATAAAGTTTCAAACAAAAGAAAGTACAATTTTCCCTCATTTTACATGGTAGTATTCATGGATAATTCAGTGTACATCAAAACTGTGCAACACATTCAGGGCCTACTGAAATGCTCTCTGGGGACAGAGGACAGTGGATGCCATCTTTGCACTCTCCCTCTGCCTCCCTCCAGGTCACCAGTATCTCGTGGAAAAAAGCTGGTACATTCATCTGGCCCCTCAATTTTTGCAGCTGCCACCCAGAGGACACCTCTAGATCGCCTGGCTCTGGCAGCTGGTGGAGCTTATGCTTGCTGTCCCACAGGACTGTAACAAATGGAGAAAGAGCTCTTACCAGCTACCACTCCCAGGGAGACTAGAGCAGCAGACAGGCAACAGACTGAGAAGCCCAGCCTTCCTGTGAAAGAGGCCTACTAGCTTATCTTCATAGCTGCAGCCTGAGGGGCAGGCTTCTAATTAAACACACATCTAAGGCCATCTACAATCCTCTCCAGAGATCTCAGAGGGAAGACGTTATCTTTGTGCTCTCCCTCTGCCATTCTCCAGAGCACTGGTATCTCCCAGAGGGGAGCTTGTACATGCATCTGGTACCCCAGTTTTTATGTCTGGTGCCCTGAATTTTGTGGTTACCACCCAGGGGACACCCTTTGATTGCCTGTGTCTGGTGGCCAGTGGGGCTTGTGTTCACAAGTTCAATGGGATGATAGCAAAGAAAGAAACAGTTCTTAACTGGCTATCACCCCAGGGCTCAATGCAGAGGGAGGTGATAGAAACACCTATCTCTTAGCCTTCCCCTAAAAGAGATATATTGACATACTTTAAAAGCTGCTGCCTGAGGGTCTGGCTTCCAATTAGCCTGACTCTGGGTGCTGAGACTCTCCCGCTTGGACAATCATAAAGGTTTGAGAGACAACAAAAAGCTAGGGTAGGGTTGAACAATAAGGCTCATCTCCAACACAAGGCCACTCCTTCAAGACTGGGACAGGTGGCTGTTTTATCTAATGCATAGAAACCAACTCAGAGATTCAAGGAAAGTGAAATAGAGGAATACATTTTGAACGAAAAAACAAGATAAAACCTCATAAAAAGAACTTAATGAGACAGAGATAAGTGATTTACTTGATAAAGAGTTCAAAATAACATTCATAAAGATGCTCATTGAGCTTGGAGCAAGAATGGATGAATAAAGTGAGAATTTCAACAACAAGATAGAAAATATAAGAAAGTACCAAATAGAAGTCACAGAACTGAAGAATATGATAACTGATCTGAAAGATATACTAGAGGGGTTCAATAGCAGAAGAGATGAAGCAGAAGAAAGGATCAGTGAACTTGAAGACAGGACAGTGGAACGCACCCAGTCAGAGCAGCAAAAAGAAAAAAGAATAAAAAAGCATGAAGCAAGCTTAAGGGGCTTATGAGAAAACATGAAGCAGACTGACATTCACAGTATAGAGGTCCCAGAAGGAGAAGAGAGAGAGAAAGGGGCAGAAAACTTATTTGAAGAAATAATGGCTGAAAACTTCCCACACCTGGGGAAGGGAACAGACATCCAGATCCGAGAAGCCCGGGAAGTACTAAATAAGAGGAAGCCAAAGAAACCTACACCAAGACACATTATAATTAAGGTGTCAAAAGTTACAGACAAGAAGAGAATTTCCAAAGCAGCAAGGGAAAAAAAACTTGTTACACACAAGGAACTTTCATAAGATTATCAGCAGAAATCAGCAGATTTTTCAGCAGAAACTTTGCAAGCCAGAAGAGAGTGGCAGGATATATTCAAAATGATGAAAGAAAACTTCCAAACAAGAATACTCTGGCAAAGCTGTCATTCAGATTTGAAGGAGAGATAAACAGTTCTCCAGAAAAGCAAAAGCTAAAGGAGTTCATCAACACAGTCTGGCCTTACAAGAAATGTTAGAGGGACTTCTTTAAGCTAAAACCAAATGGGGCTAATTAGTAACAAGAAACCATATGAAAGTATAAATCTCACTGGTAAAACATATATAGTAAAATTCAGAATAATCTAATCTTGTAAAGGTAGTTAATCACTTAAAGGTAGTATGAAGGTTAAGACAAAATTAGTGAAAATAACTATGATAATTTGTTAAGTGATATACAAGATAAGATGTAAGTTGTGAAATCAAAAAACATAAAATGAAGGGAGAGTAAAAATGTAGAGATTTAGAATGTGTTCAAACTTAGTTCTCATCAACTTAGGCTGTTACAAATATAAGTTGTTTTATATAAGCATCATGGTAACCACAAAGCAAAAGCCTATAGTAAATACACAAAAGAGAAAGAAATCTGAAAGAGAAAGGAACCTGAGCATACCACTACAGAAAATCATCAAATCAGAAAAGAAGAGAGCAAGAGAAGAAGAAAGGAACAGAAGACTTATAAAACAGCCAGAAGACAATTAACAAAATGGCAATAAATACATACTTATTAATAATGACTTTATCTGTAAATGGACTAAATGCTTCAATCAAAAGACAGAATGGCTGGATGAATTTAAAAAAAAAAAGACTCACTATATGCTGCCTACAAGAGACTCACTTCAGATATAAAGACACACACAGACTGAAAGTGAAAGGATGGAAAAAGATATTCCATGCAAATGGAAACCAAAAAGAAACCTGGGGAACTATACTTATATCAGACAAAATAGACTTGAAGACAAAGACTGTAATAAGAGACAGAGAAGGACATTACATAATGATAAAGGAATCAATTCAAAAAGAGGATATAACATTTGTAAATATTTATGCATCCAACAAAGGAGGACCTAAATATATAAAATAAATATTAACAGACCTGAAGGTAGAAACAGATAGAAATACAATACTAGTAGGGAACGTTCACATCCCACTTTTGTCAATGGATAGATCATCCAGACAGAAAATCAATAAGGAAACATTGGCCTTAAAATGATATATTAGAACAGATGGACTTAATAGACATATGCAGAATGTTCCATCTAAAAGGAGCAGAATACACCTTCTTCTCAAGTGCACATGGAACGTTCTCCAGGATGTATCATATGTTAGGCCACAAAATAAATCTTAATAAATTTAAGAAGATTGAAATCATATCAAGCATCTTTTCTGACCACAATGGTATGAAACTAAAAATCAACTACAAGAAGAAAATTGGAAAATTCACAAGTATGTGGAGATTAAACAACATGTTACTGAGCAACCAATGAGCCAAAGGAAGAAATCATACCTCGAGACAAATGAAAATGGAAATATAACATACCTAAACTTATGGGATGCAGCAAAAGTAGTTCTAAAAGGGAAGTTCATAGCAATAAATGCCTACATCAAAAATAAGAAAAATCTCAAAGAAACAACCTAACTTTACACCTCAAGGAACTAGAAAAAGAAGAACAAACAAGCCCAAAGTTAGTAGAAGGAAGGAAATAACAAGGATTAGAGCAGAAATAAATGAAACAGAGACTAAAAGGACAATGGAAAAGATGAAACTAAGAGCTGTTTTTTTGAGAAGATGAAGAAAACTGACAAACCTTTAGCTAGACTCATCAAGAACAAAAGGGACTGGCCCAGTGGCATAGTGGTTAAGTTCACATGCTCCGCTTTGGTGGCCTGGGGTTCGTAGGTTTGGATCCTGGACACAGACCTATACACCACTCATCAAGCCATGTGTGGCAGCATCCCACATACGAAATAGAGGAAGATGAGCACAGATGTTATCTCAGAGCTAATCTTCCTCAGCAAAAAAAGGAGGATTGGCAATGGATGTTAGCTCAGAGCCAGTCTTCCTCAAAAAAAAAAAAAGGGGGGGGGGACCAGCCTACTGGCATAGCAGTTGAGTTCACACATTCCACTTCAGCAGCCCAGGGTTTGCCAGTTCGGATCCTGGGCGCAGACCTACTCACCATTCATCAAGCTGGGCTGAGGCAGTGTCCCATATAGAAGAACTAGAAGGACCTACAACTAGGATCTACAACTATGTACTGGGACTTTGGGGAGAAAAAAGAAAAAGAAGAAGCTTAGCAACAGATGTTAGCTCAGGGCCAATCTTCCTCAAAAAAAAATGAAAAGAAAAGAAAAAAAGAGAGAGGACTCAAATAAAATCAGAAATGAAGAGATGTTACTACTGATACCACAGAAATACAAAGGATAATAAGAGACTACTATGAACAATTATACATCAAAAAATTGGACAACCTAGAAGAAATGAATAAATTCCTAGAAACATATAACCTACCAGGATTTAATCATGAAGAAATAGAAAATCTGAGCAGACCAATTAGTAGCGAGGATATTAAATCACTAATCAAAAATCTCCCCAACAAACAGAAGTCAGGACCAGATGGCTGCACTGGTGAATTCTATCAAACATTTAAAAATAAATTAATACCAATCCTTCTCAAACTATTCCAAAAATAGAAGAGGAGGAAACACTTCCAAACTCATGTTATGAGGCCAGCATTACTCTGATACCAAAATGAGACAAGGACACCACACAAAAAAATTACAGGTCAATATCTCTGACGAACATAGATGCAAAAATCCTCAACAAAATATTAGCAAACCAAATTCAACAAAACATTAAAAGGATCATACACCATGACCAAGTGGGATTTATTTGAGGGATGCAAGGATGGTTCTACATCCACAAATCAATTAATGTGATACCATATTAACAAAATAAAGGATAAAAATCATATGATTATCTCAATAGATGCAGAAAAAGTATTTGAAAAATACCAGCATCCATTTATGATAAAAATTCTCAACAAAATGGGTACAGACGGAATGTACCTCAACATAATAAAGGCCATATATGATAAGCCCACAGCTAACATCATAGTCAACAGTGAAAATTTGAAAGCTTTTCCTCTAAGCTCAGGAACAAAACAAGGATGCCCACTCTTGCTATTTTTATTCGACATAATATTGGAAGTCCTAGCAGAGCAATTAGGTAAGAAAAAGGAGTAAAAGCACCCAAATTGGAAAGGAAGAAGTAAAACTTCACTGTTTGCAGATGGCATATTATATATAGAAAACCCTAAAGATGCCACCAAAAAAAACTGTTAGAATTAATTAACCAATTCAGTCAAGTTGCAGGATACAAAACCAATATACAAAAATCTGTTGCATTTTTATACACTAATAACAAACTATCAGAAAGAGAAATTAAGAAAACAATCTCATTCATAATTGCATCAAAAAGAATAAAACACCTAGGAATAAATTTAACTAAGAAAGTGAAAGAACTGTATCCTGAAAACTATTAGACACTGATGAAAGAAATTAAAGAAGACAAATAAATGGAAAGATATTTTGTGCTCATGGATTGGAAGGATTAATATTGTTAAAATGTCCATACTAACAAAGCAATCTACAGATTCAATGCAATCCCCATCAAAACTCCAATGGCATTTTTTTTTTTTTACAGAAACAGATAGATAAAAGAATCCTAAAATTTGTACAAAACCACAAAATAGCAAAAACAGTCTTGAGAAGGAAGAATAAAGCTGGAGGCATCATGCTCTCTGATTTTAAAATATTTTACAAAGCTATAGTAATCAGAACTGTATGGTATTGGCATAAAACCAGACAAAGATCAATGGAACAGAATAGAGAGCCTGGATGTAAACCTACACACATATGGTCAATTAATTAACGACAAAGGAGCCAAGAATATACAATGGGAAAAGAATAGTCTCTTCAATAAAAGGTGCTAGGAAAACTAGACAGCAACACACAAAAGAATAAAACTGGACCACTATCTCATCCCATATCCAAAAATTAACTCAAAATTATTAGACTTGAATTAAGACTTGAAACCATAAAACTCCTAGAAGAAAACATAGGCAGTAAGCTCCTTGACATGGTCTTGGCAATGATTTTTTTGGATTTGACACCAAAAGCAAAGGCAACAAAAGCTAAAACAAAAAGATAGGACTACTTCAAACCAAAATCTTCTGCACAGCAAAGGAAATCATCAACAAAATGAAAAGGCAACCTACTGAATGGGAGAAAATATTTGCAAATCATATATCTGATAGGAGGTTAATATCCAAAATATATAAACAACTCATAAAAGCCAATAGCAAAAAAACAATTTGATTAAAAAATGGACAGGGGATCTTCTTTTCCAAAGAAGACAAACAGATGGCCAACAGGTACATGATAAGGTGCTCAGCATCACTAATCATTAGGGAAATGCAAATCAAAACTATAATGAGTTATCACCTCATACCCGTTAGAACGGCTATTTTCAAAAAGAGAAGAAATAAGCATTGGCAAAGACGTGGGGAAAAGGAAAACCTTGCGCACTGTTTGTGGAAATGTAAATTGGTGCAGCCACTATGGAAAACAGTATGGAGGCTCCTCAAAAAATTAAAAATAGAAATACCTTATGATTTAGCAATTCCACTTCTGGGTATTTATCTGAAGGAAATGAAAACACTAACTCAAAAAGATATCTGGCTCCGCTGAGTTCATTACAGCATTCTTTACAATAGCCAAGACGTGGGAGCAACCTCAGTGTCCATTGCTGGATGAACGAATAAAGAAAATATAGTATGAATATACAATGGAATATTATTGAGCATAAAAAGAAGGAAATCTTGCCATTTGCAGCAGCATACATGGACCTTGAGGGCATTAAGCCAAGTGAAATAAGTCAGACAGAGAAAGACAAATACTATACAATCTCACTTATATGTGGAATCTAAAAAAAAAAAAAAAACTGAACTCGTAGATACAGAGAGGAGAATGGTGGTTGCCAGAGGAAAGGGGTGGGCTGTGGGAAACGGGTGAAGGTGGTCAAAAGGTACAAACTTCCATTGTAAGTTCTGGGTATGTAGTGTTCAGCATGGTGACTATAGTTAGTAATACTATACTGTATATTTGAAGTTGCTAAGAGAGTAGATCTTAAAAGTTCTCATCTTAAGAAAAAAAATTTGTAACTATGTGTGGTGATGGATGTTAACTAGATTTATTGTGGTGATCATTTCCCAATATATACAAGTATTGAATCAATATATTGTATATCAGAAACTAATAACGTTACATCAATTATAACTCAATTTAAAAAACTGTACAAGAATGACTTTATATATAAAATGGGGTTAAGTCTAGGCTCAGTTAGTTATAAACAGGTTTCCATCTACATGAATGTCCAGTGGGACATTAGAAATTTGTGTGGAACATGAGACAATTCTTCTTTGTATAGCAGTGTCTCATGCTTTGCAGGATGTCTAGCATTAAATTTAAGCAGTAGCTCCCCACCATCACTGTGACAGCCCAAACTGTCTCCACAACTTTCCAAGATGGTCTCTAGGGGGCGCTGCTGCCATCCCACTCCCCATATGGAGAGGCACTGTTCTGGGATCATGAACTCTAAACCAGAGCTGCCTGCAGCCATCTCTCCCAGCTTGGTGGAAGCAGCCATCTGCAGAAGACACAAACGAAGCCAATGGAAAGGAAGGCAGAACTGAGAGATGGTAAGAGAGAAATGCAGAGTCCTGAAGAGATTGAGTTTCTGAATCCATGTGTGCCTGAAGTCAGATAACATCTGTATTTCCCAGTTTACATGAGCATTCAATTTCCTTTTTGTTTGAGTTACATGCAACCAAAAAAAAAAAAAAAAAATTCGGTCTAATATATGGTTCAAAAGGCAGCTGTAGATATAATTTAACTTTTTTTTTTCTTGTTCAATGACACTTTATCACTACTCCTGACTTACTTTTTTCTTCTGCAAAGTAGGAATAGAAAGGGAAAGTGAACTCAAGGTTGTTATGTCCCAGTAGGTCATAATCTTTAAAGCCTATGAGCAAATGACTCTGCCTTTTCTTTTTCTCATAGAGCTGACCTACACGGATACACACACACCCCACATGCATACAAGTGAGCCCTGGGAAGCATATTCATACACTGTGGCCACGTTCTCTGGGCATAGCTGATTGGACCAGGGATGGACCAATCAACTACTCTTTCTCAGGAATTTCAAGCCAGGGCTCAGTGGACTGAATCACTGTCTCTAGGACTGGAGCCGTTACAGACAGCGTGAACACTAGGGAGGGGGAGGAGGAGAGCTGTAAGGTGCTATATTCTGCCAGGTGATTTAGGGAAACAACAACAAAAAACTGATTAGCAGATGTTCAGAAAGAAGAAAAGAGAAACAGAGTTTCAGAAATGTTCCAGTTCCAAGACCCAAGCTTTCCCAAAATCCAACCATATCCTGCCCTTGGGTTCTTCAAGAACCCCTGTGTCTTTAAGCAAATTTCTGCTTTTGGTTTATATCTCCAGTAGGTTTCTTTACTTGCCTCTAAAGAATTCTAAGCTAACACCTTATTCCTATAGGTATCCTAAGTCCTCTGCTCACATCAAATCAGATCACCAGGAAGCCACACAGTGTGGTGAGGGTCAGGGGGTGGGCCATCCCGGGCAGAACCACCTCCAGGGGCTGGGAGTGGGGGTGGGGAGGTAATGCGTTTCCCTCCGCTTTAATCAAAGGTCAACCGTAAGAAAAACCAGACTTTCGTATTAAATCCAGGCTTTGACCCTCACCGGCTGTGTCTCTTTGGGTAAATTACTTAACCCCCCTGATCTTTACACTTAGAACAATAACAGTCCACCTCCCAGGATCGCAGTGACAGCTAAACAAAATGAAGACAGAAGAGTGCTCAGCACAGTGTCTGGGTCTACTCCAGGCTCCATAAACGTTGTTTCTCCTAGGCCCTCCCCTCTCCTCTTGGCCACCTTGCTCTTCCTTAGCTGTTAACCAGTTAACTAGTTCTGAGAATATCAGCACGACAAGCAAGACTTCTCTTAAATTTGAATTTTAGTCAGAAATCCTGACAAAGCACAGAACAATAGAGGAAGATTGGGTCTTAGAGCTTATCTAGTCCAACCCCAACACCCCCTCATTTATTTTAAAATTTTTAAATTTTTTGTCAAGGTTAGAGTTGCATATAGGTCAAAGAGTCAACTAATTCTATACGGTTTTTGAAGACAAACAGCAGTCTCTAGGCCTCACTACACCCTGCCCCTCCCGAGAGGCAATCTTTTCCTGTATCTGCCTGATAACCTCCATGCCACCAAACACCGTGCTTGAAATGCTACTTATTTTTCAGGATTAGGCATTATCTATTGATCTCTCACTACAGAAAATGAGGATCTGCTCCCTGATTTTGCAGATCAGGAAGCTGAAGTGGTTCAAGATCACTGACTTGCCCAAGGCCCCACTGAGTTAGATAATCTGGGTTGAGGCCAGAGAACGTGCATTTTTTTTTAAGCTCCTTAGTATTTTCCCACACTCAACGCAAGTTTGGGAGCCACTACCAAGGCACCGAAAGCTTTGGAGGTGGAATTTCGGCATTTAAGTCTTGGCTCTGATGCTTTATAGCTATGTCATCTTGAGCAAACATTTTCCGAGCCTCGGTTTCTTTATCTCTAAAATGGGCACATTTTTAAGGATTTATAGGAATAAAGTTGGATGACATGGTCAAATGCTGTATGAAGATGAGTGATGATTGTGAGTTCCAGCTACAAAGGCTTGGGCATATTAGTTCACTTCTCAGGGCCTCATTTTCCTTGTTAGCAAAATGGGGCTCCTCTGGCCCCACCTTTCCTCCTGCTCCTCCACTCCAGTTCAGTGGCCTTATTTCTGTTTCTCCAGAACTTGAAGCTTTCTTACACGTGCTGTTTTTCTGCCTTAAACACTCTTCTTTGTAACCCTCTACACAGGCTCTTCACCTGGCTAATCCTGATGCACACTTCAGGTCTCAGTTAAATGTCCCTGGTCCAGATAAGCCTTTCCTATGCCCCCAACTCAGGGCTGCTCCCTCCACCCCAGCCCCATGCATGCTCCTGCTCTGCACTGTAGGCTTGTTCTTCATAGAATGGATCACACTTGGGGTCTATTCCAATTGTGTTCTTTCTTCCAGAACATTCGGCTCCCATGAGACTGTATGAGCACAGGGACATCTGGCACGTCCTCTGCAGTACCCACAGCCCAGGCACAGGGCCAGACACCCAGTAGATATCCACTAAGCCTTCTCTCCCCTTTTGGCTGAATACCAGTCCACCTTGCTTGACCAGCTCACTGCTGGAACCGCCAGCTCCACCTTGCTCCTACAACTCCCTGACTAGAGATGCAGAGAAGCTGCTTGTCCTC
Organism: Tapirus indicus; assembly: GCA_031878705.1. Taxonomy (NCBI): domain Eukaryota; kingdom Metazoa; phylum Chordata; class Mammalia; order Perissodactyla; family Tapiridae; genus Tapirus; species Tapirus indicus. The sequence goes on from CM062935.1 coordinate 37,116,599, forward strand.
AAGTTCATGTTTATTGAACCGAAATCAAAGTCTGATAGCTGAATAGTAAGACAGGCTCAGCAGGTGGGACGTCCCCAGGCACGTTATTATTTACAGTGTGTCCTGGCATAGCTAGTAATGCCCTCCCTTTATTCCCAGCCATGGAGCCGTGGCTCTCATTTCTGTTGAAGAAACAAAATCTTCTTTATGTGAACCCTTAAACATTAGGGTTTCAAGTGGCAGGGAGAGCCCCACTCTGTTTCAGAGCTGTGGGGCATCGCTGTAATTCACACGGTATCCTCGCAACTGAGGAAGAGGAGCCAAAAAGAATCAAAAGCAGAAACAAAACAACTTTTCTGAAAAGGCATTCCGCGAAAGCCCTGTGCACTCACAATAGGGCTGGTTGGGTCATTTCCAGCGGTACTGTCGAGAAAAGAGCTATTTCTTTTTTTAACTCTCAAATACAAAAATAGTACTCAGTGACAATCATATGTTCCTGATTTTCACTGATTTGTTTTCAAAAGCCAACAATATTCCTTTAAAAAAACAAAGCCAACTGTGTTATGATACTCCATTGTTGGAACAGAAATTTCTAGTGCTGAACAAATTCACACCTAGAAACGTTCTGCATTCGAACAGCTGGAATGGGTCTTGTAAGGGGACTTCAACATGTGGTCGGACAGTTTAGATGACAAATGACGACACTTATTAAGAGCTTGGGTACAGCAAATACAAGGTACAACTGCCGTCTCCCCAGCCCTGCCCGTGACAAGCGTTGCTAAGTGATCATAGCAGTTGAGCAGGACAGTTGAGAGTGTTGGCTCTAGAATCATACTGCTGGGTTTGAATCCTGACTGCCATTTGACAGCTGCATGACAGCAGGTTACTCAACCATGCGGTGCTTCAGTCAGCTCATTGATAAAGAAGAGTACCTACCTCGTATCCTAGGATTAGCTGAGTGACTAAATGATTTGATATACATATATATAAAGCATTTAGAAGAGTGTTTAGCCCAAAGTAAGTACTCAAGAAATATTAAGCTCTTAAGCCAAAAACTATACACAACCCAAGTGCCCATCAACAAGCAAATAGATAAATTGTGGTATATACGTTCAATGGAATACTACCCAGCAATGAAAAGAAAAACTATTAACATACACAACAACCAGGATCTCCAAATAACTATGCTGAGCAAAAAAAAGCTAGACCAGAAGAGTATATGATTCCATTTACGTAGAACTCTTGAAAAGACAAATTAATCTATAGTGACAGAAAGCACACCAGTTGTTGCCTGGGAATGGGGAGGCAGGGAGAGTGGGGAGGCAAGGATCCTGAAGGGGCAGGAAGAGACTTTCGTGGGTGATAGATATGTTTCCCATCTTCATTGTGGTGATGGTGTCACGAGTGTATATATATGTCAAAACTTATCAAATTGTACACTTGAAATATGTGTGATTAGTTGTATTTCAATTATTTCTCAATAAAACTGTTTAAGAAAAAAAGAAATACCAGCCACTACTATTTCCACTAATGCCATCCTTGATAACCCAGTGCCCCAGTGGTCACTAGTGGATTGGAGTCAACACTCACTCCTGATCTTACTGGTTACCCCTGGTGTAGATGAACTTTTTGATCTTCTCTCACTTATGAGAATTTATGATTCTATAAGTTATAAGGTCCTCTGACCCTAGACAAGTCACTGACACACTCTGAGCCCCAATGTTTTCATCAGTAATATGGAAATGACAATATCTACCTGCCTTTCTGGATTGCTGAGAAGGTCAAATGCGGAACTGTGCGTCAGAGTGCTCCAGGACACTGTGCGGTGGGAGGCAGACACAGGGGACGGGCGTGCTGCATGAGTTTGAGTACTTGTGTCCGCCGGCACTGTCTGCCTGCAGAACTTGATTCTAAGCACCTCTTAAAGCAGCCCTTTCACAAATATTATTCGGATTTTTTTTTATTGATGTCTTAGTTTATAACACTGTGGGGTTTTAGTTGTACATTTTTGTTTGTGCGTCACCTTGTGGATGTAACCCTTCACCCCTTGTGCCCCCCCACCCCCCTTCCCCTTGGTAACCACCATTCAGTTCTCTCTGTCCGTGTGTTCACTTATATTCCATATATGAGTGAGTTCATGCAGTGTCTGTCCTTCTCTCTCTGGCTTATTTCACTTAACATAATACCCTCTAGGTCCTTCCATGTTGTTGCAAATAGGACAATTGTGTCTTTTCTTATGGCTGAGTAGTATTCCATTGTATGTATATACCACATCTTCTTTAACCAATCATCAGTTGAGGGACACTTGGGTTGCTTCCACTTCTTGGCTATAGTGAATAATGCTGCAATGAACATAGGAGTGCATACGCCTCTTGTGATGGTTGATTTCACGTCCATTGGGTAGATGCCCAAGAGTGGGATTGCTGGATCATACGGTATTTCTATTTTTAGTTTTTTGAGGACTCTTCATACTGTTTTCCATAGAGGCTACACCAGTTTGCATTCCCACCAGCAGTGAATGAGGGTCCCCATTTCTCCACAACCTCTCCAGCATTTGTTGTTATTTGTCTTTGTGATTATAGCCATTCTAACTGGTGTAAGGTGATATCATAGTGTAGTTTTGATTTGCATTTCCCTGATGATTAGTGATGTTGAACATCTTTTCATGTATCTATTGGCCATCTCTATCTCTTCCTTGGAAAACTATCTGTTCATATCCTCTGTCCATTTTTTGATCGGGTTGTTTGTTTTTTTGTTGCTCAGTTGTATGAGATCTTTATATATTACTGAGATTAATCCCTTGTCGGACAAACGATTTGCAAATATTTTCTCCCAGCTGGTGGGTTGTTTATTCATTTTGATTCTGGTTTCATTTGCCTTGTAGAAGCTCTTTAGTCTGATGAGGTCCCACTTGTTTATTTTTTCTTTTGTTTCCCTTGTCTGGGTAGACATGGAATCTGAAAGGATCCCTTTATGTCCAATCTCAATTACTGTACTGCCTATATTTTCTTCCAGGGGTTTTATAGTTTCAGGTCTCACTTTCAGGTCTTTGATCCATTTTGAATTGATTTTTGTATATGGCGATAGGAGATGGTCTACTTTCATTCTTTGCATGTTGCTGTCCAATTTTCCCAGCACCATTTATTGAAGAGACTTCCCTCTCTCCATTGTATGTTCTTTGCTCCTTTGTTGAAGATTAGCTGTCCATAGGTGTGTGGTTTTATTTCTGGGCTTTCAATTCTGTTCCATTGATCTGTGTGTCTATTCTTGTACCAGTACCATGCTGTTTAGATTACTGTAGCTATATAGTATATTTTGAAGTCAGGGATTGTGATGCCTCCAGCTTTGTTCTTTTTTTTCAGAATTGCTTTAGCTATTCGGGCTCTTTTGTTGCCTCATACGAATTTCAGTAGTTTTTGTTCTATTACCGTGAAGAATGACATTGGGATTCTGATTGGGATTGCATTGAATCTGTAGATTGCTTTAGGTAGAATGGACATTTTAACTATATTTATTCTTCCAATCCATGTGCATGGAATATTTTTCCATTTCTTTATGTCCTCCTCGATTTCTTTCAATAGTGTCTTATAGTTTTCATTGTATAGGTCTTTGACCTCCTTGGTTAAATTTATTCCCAGATATTTTATTCTCTTTGTTGCAATTGTAAATGGGATTGTCCTTTTGAGTTCTCTTTCTGTTGTTTCATCGTTAGTGTATAGAAATGCAATTGATTTTTGTAAGTTGATTTTATACCCTGCCCCTTTACTGTAGTTGTTGATTGTTTCTAGTAGTTTTCCGATGGAATTTTTTGGGTTTTCTATGTATAGGATCATGTCGCCTGCAAATAGTAAGAGTTTCACTTCTTCATTGCCTATTTGGAGTCCTTTTATTCCTTTTTCTTGCCTAATTGCTCTGGCCAGAACTTCCAGTACTATGTTGAATAAGAGCGGTGAGAGTGGGCACCCTTGTCTTGTTCCTGTCCTCAAAGGAATGGCTTTCAGTTTTTCCCCATTGAGTAGGATGTTAGCTGTAGGTTTGTCATATATGGCCCTTATTATGTTGAGGTACTTTCCTTCTATACCCATTTTGTTGAGAGTTTTTATCATAAATGGATGCTGGATCTTGTCAAATGCCTTCTCTGCATTGATTGAGATGATCATGTTGTTTTTATTCTTCATTTTGTTAATGTGGTGTATGACGTTGATTGATTTGTGGATGTTGAACCATCCCTGTGTCCCTGGTATAAATCCCACTTGATCGTGGTGTATGATCTTTTTGATGTATTGCTGAATTCGGTTTGCCAATATTTTGTTGAGGATTTTTGCGTCTATGTTCATCAGCGATATTGGCCTGTAGTTTTCCTTCTTTGTATTGTCCTTGTCTGGCTTTGGTATCAGCATGATGTCGGCCTCATAGAATGTGTTGGGAAGTATTCCATCTTCCTCTATTTTTTGGAATAGTTTGAGAAGGATAGGTGCTAAATCTTCTTTGAACGTTTGATAAAATTCTCCAGGGGAGCCATCTGGTCCTGGGCTTTTATTTTTTGGGAGGTTTTTGATTACTGTTTCAATCTCTTTACTTGTGATTGGTCTGTTCAGATTCTCTATTTCTTCTTGATTCAGTTTTGGGAGGTTGTACACTTCCAAGAATTTGTCCATTTCCTTTAGGTTGTCCAATTTGTTGGTGTAAAGTTTTTCATAGTATTCCCTAATAATCCCTTGTATTTCTGTGGTGTCTGTTGTAATTTCTCCTCTTTCTTTTCTAATTTTATTTGAGTCTTCTCCCTTTTTTTCTTAGTGAGTCTGGCTAAGGGTTTGTCAATTTTATTTATCTTCTCAAAGAACCAGGTCTTTGTTTCATTGATCCTTTCTACTGTTTTTTTGATTTCAATTTCATTTATTTCTGCTCTGATTTTTATTATTTCCCTCCTTCTGCTGATTCGGGGCTTTGTCCTTCTTTTTCCAACTCTGTTAGGTGCAATTTAAGGTTATTTATTTGGGATTTTTCTTGTTTGTTAAGGTGAGCTTGTATTGCTATGAATTTCCCTCTCAGGACTGCTTTTGCTGCATCCCATATGAGTTGGTATGGTGTATTTTCCTTTTCATTTGTCTCCAGATAGCTTTTGATTTCTCCTTTAATTTCATCAACGACCCATTGGTTGTTCAGTAGCATGTTGTTTAGTCTCCACATCTTTGTCCCTTTCCTAGTTTTTTCCTTGCAGTTGATTTCTAGTTTCACAGCATTATGATCAGAAAAGATGCTTGTAATGATTTCAATCTTCTTAAATTTATAGAGGTTTGCCTTGTTTCCTAATATATGGTCTATCCTTGAGAATGTTCCATGTGCACTTGAGAAGAATGTGTACTCTGCTTTTTTTGGGTAGAGTTCTCTGTATATATCTATTAAATCCATTGCGTCTAGTTTCTCATTTAAGTCCGTTATTTCCTTATTGACTTTTTGTCTGGATGATCTATCTATTGATGTAAGGGGGGTATTAAGATCCCCTACTATTATTGTGTTATTGTTAATATCTCCTTTAAGGTTTTTTAGCAGTTGTTTTATGTACTTTGGTGCTCCTGTGTTGGGTGCATAGATATTTATAAGTGTTATGTCTTCTTGGTGAAGTATCCCTTTTATCATTATATATTGCCCTTCTTTGTCTCTCATTACCTTTTTTATCTTGAAGTCTACTTTGTCTGATATAAGTATGGCTATTATTCGGATTTATGATTTTTGTATGAATACTTTTGTTAGCTCATTTTTATGGTTAATCATCAGGGCTGTGGAGAGGAGAGATTCAGAGATGTCAGAGCCCGAGGGACCCAGGCCAGGCCACTTGGAGAGGCCTGTTAGTGGGGATTGCTGCATGTGGGAACTTCCCACACAGAGAGTCTGCTGTGTATCGATCCCATTGAAACTTCTTCCTCCTGGCTGGGAACCTCTGCCCTTTGATGAGTTAAAGCCTGGTGCTGGGTGTCGTAGCCCGGCCTGGCTTGATCTCTTGTGTAAAGACAGTTGTTTAGTATCACTCCACAGAGCCTGCAGGGGTGTTTGCAGGAAACAGGATAAATTAAAAGACCTCATTTTGGCGATGGGAGGGAGTTCATAAACTCAGAGTAAAAAAGACTGGAAAGATAGAAACTAAAATTGTACCAAATGTGTGCCAAGAGGCACAAACCAAAACACTAACAGTGGTTACTTTTAGACTTGGGGTTGGGGAAGCTTTTACTTTCTTCTCTTGGCTTATCTGTATTTTCTAAATTTTCTACAAGGAGTAGATATCACTTTTGCAATAAGAAAACTTGAAAAACACTCAAAACCAAAGAATTTCTGGTATGGAATTGCTACCTTTGTTCAGAAAAGCAAGAAACATTCTTGTTCCCTCTAACCAGTAAAGATAACCATCAGCCATAAACAAACAGAAAATTAAAATGCCTCAAGCCTAGGTATGACCTGCCAGCTCAGTCATCCGTCTCTGAGAGCTCTGCCACAGGGCAGCTTCAGGAAGGTCCTCCTGTGCCCCTTGACACCCAAATGAAAAGGACAGTGATGTGTCCCAAGCCTCCTTATGTCCCTTCATGCTAGGTCTTGCTCTGTAATCCATACAAGAATCCAAATCTTCTTGAATCTGCATGTTTTCTGCCTGTACAACTAAACCTGAAACTAACTGTATCGTACCCCAAATTCCCCCAAGGCCATCAGCCAATGGGTCTAGAGCAGGTCCCTCCCAGAGTGACGAAACAGCTGTTGCTGGCTCATGGCCCTCCCTGCTCAACTGAGACCTGGACCCACTGCAAAGAACCTTTTAAAAAGGTATGGTGATCCCCAGAAGCACGCCAAGTGCACTGCGGCCATGCCCCACCACTGTCCTGTTGTCTCCCGGAGAATGCAGCGTCCTGTTGCCTCACGTCTCCCTGCAGAGCCCAAACAATCACATTTCAAATCCTGGCATTTACCAGCTGTGCAACATTGGGTGAGATACTTAAGGAAACTGCGATACAGAGAAGTTATCAATAAAATGGGAACAAGAGTGTCTATTTCATAGGATTGTTGTGAGGATGAAGTGAATTAATATTGCAAAGTGCTCTGATAGTGCCCGGCCCACAGTAAGTACTTACTACATGGTGACTATTATTTTTATCACTGGCCAATGCCTCTGCTCAGCTTTTGAGCATCCACTCACTGTCCCTCAGTAGGTTCCTAGCAGCACATGAAACAAACCTTCATTCTGCAAATGGATGAACAAAACATTGAATAAAATCCCAGGTGATGTTTCACAGACTTCACTTTTATCCCAGCAGGCTGCTTGGATGAAGTTCTGAATGCAGCTTTCTGGGGAGGCATTTTTCCAAGGCTAGATCTCATCTCCTATAGAGCAAGTTGGGGCCAAAATCTCAACCTTCAGAATCCTAGGAGCTCTAAGGGGCTCCGACCATGACGGGTTTTATTCACTCTCCAGCAGCTTTCACACATGGGGAGTTTTGAAAGCCCAGGCTATACCCAAACCAATTAAATTGGGGTCCCTGAAGATGGGACCCTTCAGCATCAATATTGCTTTAAAAGCTTCCGAGGTGATTCCAATGTATAGTCAAGGCTGAGAAGCACTGTCTAGGCCTAAACCAAATGTCACCCCATTTGCAAATGTTTTCACAATAGTAATGGATCATAAGTGGTGGCTAATGTATGCTCACATGTAAAGATATAAGCAGATGTTGATAAACTGCCAAGATTGGGGACAGAAAAGGCTCAGGAATGGGGCCCTTAAGATGTCAAAGCTCCATGATATTCTCTCATCTTTTTGAAAGATGCTTGGTTTGGGGGATCCCCAGGTAGTACTGCTTGTGTTCTTGTACTTTACAGAGTTTTAGGGGAACAGTTCCTTCCTATTTGATAACAGCCATCTCGCTCTCAGTTAGAACTGCCCGCATGAGTCCACAGGCAGGGCCGGGCAGAGGCTGGCCTGAGCCCCAGCTCTGAAGCGGCCTGCGCTGGAGACGTTGTGTCTCACTGCGGACAACCGACATGTAAAGGGGAATAACCAGCCCTCCAGCACATGCTGAGGGTGAGGTGGGAAGCCGTGCCATGACGCGTAGAGAAGGGGGCCATGGAGAGGCTCTGAAGAGGTGGGGCAGCCCAGAGGAGGCCACTAGGGAGAGACGTGAGGTGTGTGTCTTTGAAACAGTTCCTCAACCCCACTGTGCTTCTGTTCCTTCAGATGTCAAATGGGGGTGTCAGTACCTACCCCAGGGTCACCGTGAAGATGACGTGAGTTGATACAGTATACGTAAAGTAGACAGTGCCTGGTACTGAGAAAACCTTCACAGAGTTAGCTGTACTTGTTGCTGTTGTCAATATTATTACACAACAATCGTTATTTAGACTCTTCTACAACCTGGATGAAATTTTCCTCAATAATATCCCCACCACCTTTGTGAAGGCACAAACTCCTTTCCATTGTAGCTTTTGGGTGATGCTTCCGGTACTCCTTCCATCTCTGATGTTCAAGGTCGCGTTTGTGTTATAATCATGACTGACATCTATAGGACCTGTAATAAGTTAATAGTCTGCTTCCACTTTATATCCCATTTCTCTAAGGTCACCTGTTTTTCATCCTTCTCATTAAAGCCATCTATCTTTCCCAAAAAAGCTGTGCTGCCCTCAGGGACAGTTGCCAAAGTGGGTGCTTGCTGCTTGCCCCCTCTGGGCCTCACACAGCATCACAGCAAGTGTCTCCTGTGGTCACCTGCCAGAGTGCCTAGAATTGGTCAGGCTCACAAAGGACATGTGAACCAGGCTCACTGGACACCGATGTACCGGCCAGGCTCTGATTTATTGAGCTACCAGGGGAGGGCACTTCTTGGTGACAGGATATTCCTGTCTGGGCTCTCCAGAGCACCACCCCCACCCTGGCCTCCCCAGAAGCCCAAATTACTAATCAGAAGGCTGATGAGCGTCAAGTCAAAGCAGAAGAAATTGGGTCTTCAGTGATATCTCATCTCGGCTGTACAAAGGCCTGATGAAACTTCCCTGCCCCACAACTCCAGCAATTAGAATCCCCACAACTATGAGACGTAGGAATTGGTTCCTCCCCTAGACAGAATTTGGAGGAGGGGCAGGAGGAGGAGACTGTGCTTGTTGGCAGCCCTTTCCTAGGCGCTCCACCAACCAGTGGCCCTCAGGATTCCACATCCTTTTTCAGACTCTCACAGTACAGTAAACTTGGCTAGGTTACAGCTCTAATTCCATTCATTCCAGAGGAAGTCTAGCTACCTTGACCACACCTGGCAGGTTTCTACCACGGTTCCATAGCATGAGCCCACCTCTCTCCTCACCTTCTGTGCATTCGCCGGTGACCACATCCTCTCCTGTGACATTGACCTCCTCCTGTATTCCCATGATTCCCAATCACGGTCTCGTCCCTCCACTCCAGCCTGGATATCTGAGCCTCCAATTGGATCTCCCTCCAGGACATCCAACTCAGCTCACCCAAACTCAGTTTGGACTCCCCCATTCCCTACCCACTACTTCCCCAGATGGCAGCCCCATTGTCGACCAGCCCTCTCCAGCCCAAACCCCGAGGCAGCCTTGGGTCTTCCTTACCTTCTTTTCCTCACCTCCCACGTCTGATCAGTCCAAGTCCTGAATAACTTTCCCTCCTAAAGTTTTTTTTTTTTTAACAGTGTAACAGAGTATTACATATTGCAAGGTATGATGGACAGTGATGTGCCCTCCTTTTGTCTGCGTGAGCTTCATTAGTGAGGGAAGCAACTGGTGAGTGTTTGCTCTTGTACCTTTATTTCTTCAAAATTCAATCCCTAGTTCCCTTTTTCCTTACACCCAGCTACCAGACCGGGACAGAGCAGGTCGCATCAGTGAATAGTTGTTAGAAGCAACCATTACACGTGAAGACAATCTAAGAGAAAGGAAACAAAAACCTACAAATCCTTCCAAAATTTGGATCAAGTATAACTAGCCAAACTTTCCAATATATTGTGAAAGGATTACAAGGCAGTTTTGGGTCAAATAAAAAGTTACAAATGCTTTAAATGGTTGTCCCTTGGCTTCTTGAGGACAGGAGCTATTTCTAACTAATTATATGGTTTGTGCTGTGCTCCTTCATATTTTTAATCTCTCTCTTTTGACACTGCCCTGTCTTCTCTTGCACAATGACAGCACTTCCCAGCACACTAGCTCCCCCCAGAGCAAACAGGCTCCACCTAAAACAGAGTCCCAGGTTTCGTTGCTGCAGACATCTCAGAGTCCGCACTACACTAATAGTGTGAATGTCCGAGAGGGGACTGTCACAACAAATGTCACCCAGCGCTCTGAGACCAGGGCACCTACAGGACTTGTGTTCTATAATCTCTTTTTGCCAAAGACTTCCTTGCAGGTCTGACTGCCTCTAGTCACGTACTCACCAGTGATCCACCCAGAACGCACCCTGCCTGCCCTCTCCCTATTGACAAACCTTCGGTAGCTCTTCTTCACCTACAGGACAAACTCCAAGCTTCGTGGCCCAGCAGGTGCAGCCTTGACAATCTCACGTGCCTCTTTCTCCCGCCTCATCATGCACCTTTTCGGGCCTCACTTTATTTCCCTGTAACAACAAACTCCTTGTGTTTTGTTTAGTTTTTGTTTGTTTCATTGATTTGTTTTGTTCTTTAATCATCCTAGGCCTTTGCTGTTCTGCCTTCCTGGAATGCTCTGTCCAGTGAACTTCTACTCATCCTGAGAGATCCCTGTCAAACCTCACCTTCTCCAGAAAGCCTTCTCTGCCTCCCACCTCTCTCCAGGCTGGCTGGGCTAATGTTCCTCCTTCATGCTGTTGTTGTACACTGGATGTCACTCTGTCCTTGAACTCACCACCATGCCGGCATTTAGCTGTTTCTCTGTCTGCTTCCCCCACTAGGCAGTGAGGCCTTGCAGTCAGTCCCAGCCATCCTTCAATTCCCACCCCCATAATGGGGCCAGCACGGAGGTGCATGAACGGAACTGAGCTTCTTAGCAGCAGCTTGTCAGGTCCCCTCCGAGGGGGTCGCTTCTGCAACGCCTCAATTCCCCCCAGCAGTTTCACTTCCATAGGATAATCTCTTCCTGATGTCAGCGCCCAAACCTGGGGACCCTTGATCTTCTAGAGTTCTTCCCATTAGCAGGCATGAACTGAAAAGTTATTTTTGTTTGGAGAAGTGATTAGGAGCAAGGGCTCTGGAGCCAGACTGCCTGGGTTTGAATCCTGACTCCCCTCTTACAAGCTGTGAGACTTTGGACAAGTATTAAACTCCCTCTACCTCAGTTGCATATCCTGTAAACAAGGATGACTGAGCTCATACGGTCTCCCAAGGGCTAAACGAGTTTGTCTGTGTAAACACCCATAGGGCCCACAGTGAGCGCTGCATAAGGGTTAGTCAGTCTTATTATTTTCAGGAATTGTTCCTCAGATCACAGGTCTCCCTTCCTGTTGGCTGCTCTCTCCCTGTTTTATCTCCTCACAGGCACATACATGGCCTGGAGGGCACAGCCCTCTGTACTCTAGCATGAGGCTGACTGTGGCCATAGGGTCAGTGATTAGTTTCCTGGGGCTGCCGTAACAAAGTACCACAAACTTGGTAGGTTCCAACATCAGAAGTGTGTTCTCTCACAGTTCTGGAGGTTAGAAGTCTGAACCCAAGACGTCAGCTGGGCCGTGTTCCTTCTGAAGGCTCTAGGGGAGAATCCTTCCTCACCGTTTCTGGTTTCTGGTGGCCTCAGGCGTTCCTTTACTTATGGCGGCATAACTCCAGTCCCTGCCTCCGTCTTCACGGCCTTTTCCTCTGTGTGTGTCTGCGTGTCCTTTTCCGTGCCTTATTAGGACACTCTCACTGGATTTAGAGCCATCCTAATTCAGAAGGATCTCATCTCAATCTTCACCTTAATTAAATCTGCAAAGACCCTATTTCCAAATAAGGTCACATTCTGACGTTCCTGGTGTACGTGAATTTTTGGAGGACACTATCCAACTGACTACAGTCAGTCTCTGGGTTTAGGTGTTCCAGACCAGAAAGTTACTCAGGAACCATGGACATTAGAGAACTACCAATTACTGGTCAATTTTGCAGCTCTCTCATGTTTCCTATAATTTTGTATGTTCTCTCAAGTTCCAAAGGAACCTAAGCACTCAAAATAGCCCAGTACAGGTAGAGTCAAGACAAAGACAGACACACAGCCCAAGCTCTTCAGACTTACCTTTCTGACACAACTGTCTGAACCTCAAAGGGAATAAAGAAGTTGCTGACAAACGAAGAAAGATAGATAGGGTGGGAAGATTTAACTCTACACCTCTCATCTCATGGCACCTATGCCTTGATGTGTTTGCTCAGAAAAGCTGCCCACCAACCAGGAAACTCTTGCATGTTTGCTCAAGTCCCTTTGTTCATCCAGTCCATGGCTTTGACTATTGGTGCCTGAAGACTGGGCTGTAAGAAAAGAAGGAACAAAGGGCATCCATATGGACATTGGATGGGCCTCTGCAGTGTACACGAGAGCACCAGCCATTAGGAACCACCCTGCTGGCTCTCTAGTGGACCCTACTACACTGCCCATCTCAGAGGCCCAAGGGTCTGAAGGACTTGGGAGAGGCAGAAAGCTCTATAGCAAGAAGGAGCCATACCTCTTTATCCACACCAAGAGAGTGTGGGTACCAGAGAGCAAAGGACTAAAAAGATTACACAAAATGGATGAGAGGCTACAAATAATGTTTAAAGGGTTTAAAAAGCAGCAAATAATGTATTTGTTCAGTAATACCATGGATCACACTACAGAAATTGCCTCTTTTCTTAGCTGTAAGCCAGGCTGTAGATTCTGTGGGGTTAGGAGACTCTGTCACTGCAGTGTCCAGCCCAGAAGAGGCACCCAATAAAACAGTCCTTGAATGAAGGAATGTCAAGCTTTTGTTGAATGCCTACCATGTGCTGAGCACAGAATAAATTAAAATACCCCTTGGAAACAATATAGAATTGATTCAGAAATTGAGCACCACAAAAATTTAGTTATTTAAAAGTGCATTAAGAACTAAAATCTGTTAAAGGCATGACTGAAAAGTAATGGTAGAGATTTCACAAGGCACTTTTGAAAAGCAACTTAATAAAGCATGGACTGTAGATACAGACTGTCTGCTTCATATCCAGCTCCGCCACTTACAAATTCTGCCATTTTCAGCAAGTTTCTTAACTGCTCTGTGCCTCAGTTTCCCTATCTGTATATGAGGATAATATCAGTACCTATCTTAGTGGTGGTTGTGAGAATAAAATGAGTTCATTCATGTAAAGTGTTCAGAACAATGCCTGGCAGAGAGTAAGTTTTCAAAAAGTGTTAGCTATTATTATTATTATAATTATCTCTTGGATATGTTTGAGCACTGTACCTTGCACAGTTCAGGGTACACAGAAAGAGCTCAATAGTGTTCACTGATAAATTGTAACATCAATAACCTAAAATGTGAGGTGAGAGAAGTAAAAGTACAGAATTTCTATATATTATTGAAGTTATCAGCTTAAAATAAGATGTTATAAGACATTTTACGTAAGCCTCATGGAAATCATAAAAAACCCTGTAGATACACAAAAGATTATGATAAGGAATGAAAGCATACCACCACAAAAAGTCATCAAATCACAAAGGAAGACAGCAAGAGAGGAAGAAAGAGACAAGACAACTACAAACAGTCAGAGAACAATTAACAAAATGACAACAGTAAGTCCTTATCTATCAATAATTACTTTAAATGTAAATGAATTAAATTCTCCAATCAAAAGACAGAACGGTTGAATGGATGAAAAACAAGATCCAATGATATTCTACCTACAAGAGACTGACTGTAGCTTGAAGGACACACAGGCTGCAAGTGAAGGTATGAAAATAGATATTTAAGCAAATGGTAACCAAAGGAGAACAGGATATCGCACACAAAAAAAATAGACTTTAAACAAAAATGGTCACAAGGGACAAAAAAGGTCATTATAAAGCAAATACTAAGAGAACTAAAAGGAGAAATAAGCAACAATACCATAAAAGTAGGGGACTTTAATATGCCGCTGTCAACCATGGATAGTTCAGACAGAGAATCAATAAGGAAACAGTGGATTTGAACAACACTTTATAGCAAATGGCCCTAACAGACACATACAGAACATTCCATCCAACAACAGCAGAATACACATTCTTCTCAAGTGCAAACAAAACAACCTCTAGGATAGATATTTTAGGCCACAAAACAAGCCTCAACAAATTCAAGAAGATAGAAATTATATCAAGTATCTTTTCTGACCACAATGGTATGAAACTAGAAATCAGTAACTGGAGGAATATTGGAAAATTCACAAATAAATGGAAATTAAAAAACACACTCTTGAACAACCAATGGATCAAAGAAAAGATCAAATAGGAGACCAAAAATTATCTTGAGACAAATGGAAACAGAAACACAATATATCAAAATTTAAAGAATGCAGCAAAAGCACTTCTAAGAGGAAAATTTATAGCTATAAACATCTACATTAAGAAAAAAGAAAGATCTCAAATAACCTAACATTACACCTTAAGGAACTAGAAAAAAAAGAACAAACTAGCCCCAAAGTTAGCTGAAGAAGGAAATAAGGTTAGAGTAGAAATAAATGAAATAGAGAATAGAAAAAAAATAGACAAGATTAACAAAACTAAGAGTTGGCTCTTTAAAAAAATAAACAAAGTTGACAAACTTTTAGCTAGACTAACCAGGAAAAAAACCTCAAATAAATAAAAATGGAAATGAAAGAGGAGATATAACTGATACTACAGAAATACAAAGGACCTGAGACTACTGAGACCTGAGACTACTATATATCAAAAAAACTGGGCAACCTAGAAGAAATGGATAAATTCCTAGAAACCTGCAACTTACCAAGACTGAATCATGAAGAAATAGAAAATCTGCACAGAACAATAATGAGTAAGGAGATTGAAAGAGTAATAAAAATCCTCCCAACAAACAAAGTCCAGTAACAGACAGCTTCACTGGTGAATTCTACCAAACATTTAAAGAAAAATTAATACTAATCCTTCTCATACTCTTCTAAAAAATTGGAAAAGAGGGAACACTCCCAAACAAATTTTATGAGTTCAGCATTACCCTGATAACAAAGCCAGACAAGGACACTACAAGAAAAGAAAACTATAGACCAATATCCCTGATGAATATAGATGCAAAAATCCTCAACAAAATATCAGTAAACAGAATTCAACAATACATTAAAAAGATCATACACCATGATCAAGTGAGATTTATTCCAGGGATTCAAGGATGGTTCAACATCTGCAAAATCAATCAGTGTGATACACCATATTAACAAAAAGAAGAATAAAAACCATATGATCATATCAATAGATGTAGAAAAAGCATCTGACAAAATTCAACATTCATTTGTGATAAAAACACTCATCAAAATGCGTATAGAGGGAACACACCTCAACATAATAAAGACTATATATGGCAAGCCCCAAAATGGCAAGCTAACATCACACACAATGGTGAAAAGCTGAAAGCTTTTCCTCTAGGATCAGGAACAAGACAGGGACGCTCACTCTCTCCACTTTTATTCAACATAGTATTGGAAGTCCTAGCAGAGCAATTAGGCAAGAAAAAGAAATAAAAGGTATCCAAATGAGACAGGAAGAAGTAACATTGTCACTCTTGGTAGATGACATGATATTATATACAGAAAACCCTACAGACTCCACCAAAAAACTGTTAGAACTAATTAACAAATTCAGTAAAGTTGCAGGACACAAAAATCAATATACAAAAATCTTTTGCATTTCTATACACTAATAATGAACAAACAAAAATAGAACTTAAAAAAACAATCTCATTTATAATTGTATCAAAAAGAATAAAATACCTAGGAATAAATTTAACCAAGGAGGTGAAAGACCTATATACTGAAAACTATAAGACACTGATGAAAGAAATTGAAGACATAAATAAATGGAAAGGTATTTCATGCTCATGGATTCGAAGAATTTATATCATTAAAATGTCCATACTATCCAAAGCAATCTACAGATTCAATGCAATCCCTATCAAAATTCCAATGGCACTTTTTCACAAAAACAGAACAATCCTAAAATTTGTGTAGAACACCAAAGAACCTGAATAGCCAAAGCAATCCTAAAAAAGAAGAAAAAAGCTGGAGGCATCACACTCCTTGATTTCAAACTATATTACAAAGCTATAATAATCAAAACACTATGGTACTGGCACAAACACAGAGATCAATGGAATAGAATAGAGAGCCCAGAAATAAACCCATGCATATATGTTCAACTAATTCATGACAGAGAAGCCAAGAATGTACAATCGGGAAAGGACAATCTCTTCAATAAACGGTGCTGGTAAAACTAGACAGCCACATGCAAAAGAATAAAACTGGACCACTATCTTACACCAAAACCCAAAATTAACTCAAAATGGATTAAAGACTTGAATGTAAGACCTGAAACCACAAAAATCCTAGAAGAAAACATAGGCAGTAAGTTTCTTGACATGGGTCTTGGAGATGATTTTTTTGGATCTGACTCCAAAAGCAAAGGCAACAAAAGCAAAAATAAACAAGTGGGACTACATCAAACTAAAAAACTTCTGCACAGCAAAGGAAACCATCAACATAACAAACAGGCAACCTACCAAATGGAAGAAAATATTTGCAAATCATACATCTGATAAGGGGTTAATATCCAAAATATACAAACAACTTATACAACTCAACAGCAAAAAACCAAACGATCAAATTAAAAAATGGGCAGAGGATCTGAATAGACATTTTTCCAAAGAAGATATACAGATGGCCAACAGGTACATGAAAAGGTGCTCAACATCACTAATCATTAGGGAAATACAAATCTAAACCACAATGAGTTATCACCTCTCGTCTGTTAGAACGTCGTTATCAAAAACAAAAGAGGTAAGTGTTGCTGAGGAGAGGTAAGTGTTGCTGAGGATGTGGAGAAAAAGGAACTCTTGGGCACTGTTTTCCCGAATGTAAATTGGTAGAGCCACTATGCAAAACAGTATGGAGATTCCTAAGAAACTGAAAACAGAACTACCATATGATCCAGCAATCCCACTTCTGGGTATATATATCCAAAGGAAATGAAATCACATCTCAAAGAGATAATTGCACCCCTATGTTCATTGCAGCATTATTCACAATAGTCAAGACATGGAAACAATTAAGTGTCCATGAATAAATGAATGAATAAAGAAAATGTGGTATATTTGTGTACAATGGAATATTATTCACCCATAATAAAGAAGGAAATCCTGTCTTTTTCAACAACAGGGATGAACTTTGAGGGTATTATGCTAAGAAAAATAAGTCAGAGAAAGACAAATACTATATGATCTTACTTATACGTGGAATCTGAAAAAAACAAACTCATAGAAACAAAGAATAGGTTGGTGGTTGCCAGGGATTGGGGATGGAAGAATGGGTGATGGTGGTCAAAGAGTACAAACTTCCGGTATGAGATGAATAAGTTCTGGGGGTCTAAGGGAAAGCATGGTGATTACAGTTAACAATACTATGTTGTATCCTTGAAAGTGCTAAGAGAGTAGATCTTAAATGTTCCCCCACACAAAAATGGTAACTGTGTAAGGTGATAGATGTGTTAACTAACCGTTTTATGGTAATCATTTCACAATATATACATTATCAAATCACCACATTGTACACCTTAAACTTACACAATGTTATACGTCAATTATATCTCAATAAAGTTGGAAAAAAATACAAAATACTCTGGCAGAAAAAATAATAATGTTCTTTGACTGAATGAGTGAATCCGAGCTGACTGGCAGGAGCAGACATCAGAGATGGAGGAGGACAGGGACTTGCACAGAAGCTGGTCCTGTTCCAGTTCAGCTTCAGGGGTGGCATTAGTAAAAGGAAGGAAATGGCTCTGTTTGAACAAGACCATGAGGCTGAGCCAGGGTTCGAACAAGTAGAAGAAAGTTCCCAGGAGGGTGGGCCTGACCAGATGCCCTGCTTTGCTTCCCTGAAGACCGGGCTAGATCCCAGAGCCTACCTGATCAGTCTCTGCCCCAGGGGACACTCAGGGACACCTCTGGTCTTGGTGTAAGGTGGGCCCTCCAGATGAGAGATGGCCCACAGGCAGGGGAAAACCCAAGACCCATCCACCCTGGACTGAAAAATCTCCTTGAAATGAGTACAGTTATTAACATGATTTCACAGAGGAGGAAACCGCAGTTTAAGAGTCCACTAAAGTGCCCCAAATCCCTCAACCAGACGCCACTGAGCTCAGATATGAATTCCTGTCACCACTCTCTTAGCCACTACATTATATCACCTCCCTAAGTCTCAATCCCCTTTTCTGTAAAACCAGAACCATCAATGGTTCCCAGCTCACAGTTACTGGGGAAATTAAATGGCATAACATACATGAGAGCTGGGCGCACAGTAAGCACGCAGGAAGGAATGGGTGTTCAGCAGGGGTTGGTTCTCCTTGCCTAGGCTCAGAGTCCCATTTCAGGCACTCAGCTCTCACCTGGTGATGACCTGCATTTTAAAGAACTTTCAATGATTCCGACTAGAATAAACTACTCAGGCTATAAAAAAAATGATCTATGACCTTGGACAAGTTACTTTACTCTCTGGGCCTGTTCTGCCATTGGTAGGATGTTCCGCTTAATGTTTACCTGGAAGAGTGATGAGAGGATATAAGGACAAGAGGAAGCATGGAGACGGCCCATGCCTGCCTTGTGACAGACATGTCACTGCTGCTTCCCTCCACCCCAGCGACCACGACAAGGTGGGAGGAACTCTATCGTGATTTAACTAAAAGAAGAGAATTAGGAGAACTACTTTCCACAGCAACTGAAAATGAGTGACTGTTGAAAGAATTCGGGATGGTTAGTCCAGAGAACAGTTTATATGAACCCAGCTAACTGGGTGCTGGCACCTGTTTGAAACCAGGGATTCTGGGGAATCAACAGAGGCACAAAGCCATTTCCATTTGATGAGGTTTCTGGTATATTAAGGAAAAAAAATGTGTTGAGCTTTCTGGTATATTAAGGGGAAAAAAAGTATTTTTTTAAAAGGAAAAATATTTGATATTTAAAAAATAGTAAGGCGAGGTTACAAATATTGTGGCATAACTTGTGTTACATTTAAGAAATATTAAGACACAAAATGAACCTAATTGTGCTAGTCATAGGGTAGTTACTAGATTTACGGGGTTTTTTGTTTGTTTGTTTTTTAATCTTAATTCATAGCACACTGCAGGCAGTGTTGGCAGGTCATGGGACACAAACTTTTTTCAACCCTGTCAGGGCAACTACTTGGAGGAAATGTCAGCATTTTGCGTTTGAGGCTGGGTCTGAATGTGATCTGTCTCTCAGGATACCCATTGGACGGGAGACTGCACATTCTGTAAGCCACAGATCAGAGTCTGGACACCCGGAGAAGGGCGGCTTCTCCTAGGCTGCGCACCCCCACTCCCTACCCTCCCAGCGAGTACCCCAAACCCGAGATGTGGGTGGGGTGAGGAGCAGTTAGTGAATTCCTCGACTGGCGCGTGTACAGGACATGTACGCGGCTGGAGCAACGATTTTTAACTTTTGTGGATTCAAGGAATCCTCTAGAAAATCTGACGAAAACCCTGGACCTTCTCCCCAGAAGAATTCCATCACCTCACCCACCCAGTCAGAGTTTCCACCCCAAGGAACCCCCAAGAGTCCAGACTCCAGGGTGAAACCCCTGGCCGGAGGAATGCTCCGGCGCTCTGCAGGGTCTGTCTCTACCCGAATTCCGTCCAGGCCCCACCGGGCACCTCGGAACCCTGCCTCGGGCGCAGGCCGGCTGCAGGCGCGGGACGGTGCCCGGGCCCCGCGCCGTAGACGCGCTCCGCCTCGCACCGGTCCTGGGAGCCGAGCCGCGCAGCCGGAGCGGGGCGGGGACCAGGAGGCGGCGCAGCCCGGTCTCCGGCCCCACCTGCGGACGCCCGGGGCGAGGGGGGAGCGGGAGCAGGGCCCCGCCCCGGACGGCGTAGCCTACCCCGCTGCGCCCACAGCCCCGGGCAGAGCCGAGGACCGCGCCGCCGCAGGTCGCGCTCCCCGACTGCAGCCCGAGCCGCGACTCGCGGACCGCGCCTCCGCTGCCACAGACCAGGTTCCCGGCGCTGGTCTGGAGCCGCCGTCCGAGCCATGAAGATGCACTTCTGTATCCCGGTGTCCCAGCAGCGGCCTGACGCCCTGGGGAGCCGCTACGTGGTGCGCCGGGGGCCAGGGTCCGCCCGGGCAGGGAGGAGGCCGGTGACATGGCGGGGGCTCACCTAGCTCGGCTAATCCGGGACGGGATGTCTCTGTGTTTGCAGCTGTACTCCGTGTACCTGGACGGGTTCCTCTTCTGCAAGGTGCGCTACAGCCAGCTGCATCGTTGGAACGAACAGGTGAGCGGATCCGAGGCAGGTGAGGAAAAGTGCGCCCAGTGGGCTCTGGGCGCGTGGCTCTGACAAGACACCGGGCCTTTTGAGGGCTTCGGGCTCCTAATCTGTGAAACAGCGTCGTGATAAGGACTGAATTGCTTGCCTTAGAGCTTAATGAATACATGGTGCCGTTCCTAATCGTCTACAGCTGGGAGATGAGGGAACAGGGCGCAGCTGATTCTCCCAACCCCCTTCCAGCGCAATGATCCCACCAGCCCCACCTGGCAAGGTGCTGGGCAATGGTGGCCTCCATTTCAGTGCCAGCTGTTCCCCAGGACAATGTCCCCATTCAAAATGAGCAAACCAAGTCTAGACCAAGGTGTAGTCTTAGGAATCTTGTAGATGAGTATTTAATCTCCTTTCTCCCAGAGTTTAAGCTTACCCCCTTTAAAAAGGTGTCTCTATTTGTGTTTTCAAACGAACATATTCATGGGCTTCCAGTACTGGCGGGCTGGGAACCCAGGAAACAGATGACTTGCCAAGACAGGAGGCCATTTCTCACTATGGTTTCTCACGCTGCGGCCCTGATGGCATTTTCTCTGCGAGGCCAACTGATTTACTAGCCTGCTCTAATGGGTTTTATCGTCCTAATAAGGAAGGGTTGCAAGTCTTCAAAATGGGTTAGAGGAGTAAATGGAAGTTTGGAAATAAACTTCACTCACCCCACCCCATGCAGTTTTTTCTTAAAATTTTTTTTTTTTTAGATTTTTGTATCCTGATTATAAAGAGCACATACCCAACGTAAGAAAGAGGAAAGGAAAGAAACTAACTTGCCTAGGCAACAGCTGTTAACAATTCTGGGACAATCTTTTCTGACAATCTCTGGTTTCTAGTGAGTAGATGGACCATATTTCCTTAACCATCTTCTGTTGATGGACAGCTCAGTTCCATTTTTCTACAATTGAAAACATCACTGCAGAGAGCCTTCTTGCTCATACATCATAGTGCATTGGAAAAGTCCATTTTCAAGGTATGATTAAGTATTTTTGGAGTCAACAAAAAAGAGTTGTAAAGTGGTTGTTAGTTAATTTGCGTAGTGGTCTTTGAGTTGCTAGCACCTGGACGGTGCCTGTGACCCAGTAGGTCCTCAGGAATGATTGTCAGATGACTCAGCGAGGAAAGGCATGGATTCAGACTTCTGAAAGATGAGAAGCTACTTGTGGCCAAAACATTTTGGGGAGTTGGGAGGACTGCAGAGGCAGGCAGAGGGGGATCTCGAAGAAGAAGAAAAAGTATAGGTGTTTTGGAGGAGGAAGTTGAATTATGGCTCTCGTCTGTCTTCCTGTAATGTGAGGTGGGACTGGGGAGGTACCGTCAGAAGGTGAAAAGCAGGAGGGAGCGGGGAGATCATGGAATTGACCAACCACTTCCTGGCTGGTCACCTCGCCTCGTCTCTGACCTTCAGCTTTCCCAGCAGAAATAATGAGCAAATAGGTGTCACCTTCACAGGGTATTGGTGAAGACTGGGACCAGTTTCTCACAGAGCCTGGCATTACTACACACTCAGTAAACATTTACTGCATCAGAGGCTTGAGGGATTCCTGAATCTGGCCCTCCTTAACCAACAGACTCAGGAAAATGCTTTTTCTCAGAAAAACCCAGACCTGTCAAATCCTAGCAGGTCCAGAAGTAGAGACATAAAGTGAGTAAACTTTTGTTCTTGATCTTCTGTGTTGGAAGCCATAAACAAGAAACCGTTTGTTATTCCCCGCAGTGGACTCTGAAATATTGAATTGCAAAACTCGGTGCCCTCTGTGGGGCATATAATAGATATTAATGAATGCTTCATATTTGTCTCAAATTTTTCAAAATCCTAAAGTGGAGATTTCTTTATCCAGTTTCCAACTACCTTACACCTTGCACTTATCATTTTTCCCCCTTTCTGTAGGAATGACTTCATTTTAAAGAAACTATTTAACTCTTAGATGGCTATTGGTATTTATTATTAATTAAAACAATAACAATTAAGCAGTTACTGTGTGCTAAGTTTGGTGCCAAGACCTTTACATGTGATAGCGTGTTTAATTTTTGCAATAGTCCTATGAGCTAGGATTATAATTAGCCCCATTTAACAGACGAGAAAACTGAGGCACACCTTACCTCGAGCCGTGCTGCTAGTAAGTGTAGGGGCCAGAATTCCATCTCCAGAACCTGCTTGGACCCATTACATTGTGTGGTTTTTTGCTAAAGTTGACAAAAAAATTGTATCAGTAAATATAGTTAATTGAGTCTTAACACGCTTTTACTCTATTTTAGAATAACATAATAAAATTCGTCAGTTTTAGGTGTTCAGTGTGATGAATTTTAGTAAATGTATACAATTACCACCGCCATAATCAAGATAGAGAACAGTTTCCTTGTCCCCTTTGCCTTTGATCCCCTCCCTCCACCTCTGGCCCCAGACAACCAAGATCTGCTTTCTGTCATCAGAGTTCCAGGCACAGGATTTTATTCCAGCTCCCAGCAAGCCCCTCAAGGCTGGTATTGCAACCGTCGTCATTACTCCCATTTTATAAATAAAGAGTCTGAGTAAGGTTGCCAGATTTAGCAAATAGAAATACAAGATCCCTAGTTAAATGTGAATTTCAGATAAACAACAAATACTTTTTTTAGTGTAAGTATGTCCATGCAATGTTTGGGACATATGTAACTGGGCTTCCTGTGTTTTATCCAGCAACTCGAAGTCTGAGACTAAAAGGTTGGGTGACTTCTCCCAGCCACTTCAGTGAGTTTTTATTCTCTTCCATGGAAGGTGTGAAACGGCTCAGAGCTCTTAGTCTGATTTAATACAAAGCACTATAAAAAGGAAACAATATAAAGGCCCCATCTCTCCATGTGTTTTGTGAGTATAAGTTTATTTCCAGTTTATTTCCTGGGAAGTTCTGCACCCCAATAGAATAAAAATTTCATCTTATAGAATTAACTGATTTATTCATTTACTTAAATATTTGCTAAGTTTCTATTACACGCCATGAAGTATTTTAAATTAAGAGAAGCCTCTGACTTGAGTGCATGTGATTTGGGGCTTTAGCAATTAGGCTTCTGTTTTGTATGTTGGATAACTCTGAGATGGAGGAGGAGCACCTGTCTCAGGTGAGGTGGCCCCTGCTGCTTCTTAGCCAAGCTATGTGGAGGCTAAACCGTATAAGACCAAACCTGGGGAGAGAGGGTTGTATTTCCAAGAGGTCAGTTGTCATCTACACACTCAAGTCATTGCCTTCAGCCCTGGCCCCCGCTGAGCCTCCCTCGAGGTCTGGCAGCTCCCCCTCTCTGCCGTGTGAACTGCCTGACTTCTTTCTGTGCCTTTAGATGAATAAAACCAGTTTGATTTACACCCCTGCCCTTGCCTACACCACCTCCTGCAAATGGATTTAGAGAAATCTGTGAAGGAAACATTTCACGGCTTATTCTGGCCAAGAGTTAAAGATGAGGCCGTCTGAGTAAGGGATGCTGGACTCTGTGAAAAGGATGCTTGCCTCTTTGCAGACGCTCTGCCAGTGTGAGACATGGCAATGGGGACAAGCCACAGAAGCTTGCAAAGGATCCTTCAGTGGGAGAGGAGGGCTGTGCGAGCCCATACACACTGGCTCAGTCTTCCTCCCTGCCGGGTGCTGACCCAGCCTGGCTCCTTCACCCCCTTCACCTATCTCCCCTCTTTCCCCATTCAAACCATCTATGTGTATCAGGCTGGCCCATTCAATGCCTCTGCCTGGCTCACTTCCCTACCCTGGGAAGACTCCTGCTTTCTGGCCCACTGGTCAGGGACCAGCTGTCTCTCAAGGTCCTCCTTAAGCCCTGCCTCCTCTGGGAAGTCCCCCTTGATTGTACAAGATGCCTTCTCTGATTCCTATGCCACTTCATGTTTAGACTTTGTCTTGTTCCTCTTTTTCTGTGCATATTTTGTCTCCTCTGATTATGTAGTTGCAAAACCAAATATTTAAATGAAGGAATGAATGAAACCTGTAGGCATATCCTACCGAGCACAGAATCCTACTTCAATAGATGCTCAGTAGAGATTTAGTGAGGGAGGAGGAGGAGGAAGGGGAGAGGAAACTGGGGGAGAGGAGAAGGAAAAAGTAGTGTAACGACTGTCCAGGTTCTGCCACTGTTAGCTTGTCGGACCTTGGTTTAAATCACTTCATTTCCCTGAGCTTCAGGTTACTCTTATTGTCAAGGCGGGAGGATGACAATATAATGGAGATGATGATCATCTACCTCACAAGGATACTTTGAGGAGCAAGTGGGATAGTGTACAAGCTCCATGCTGGTGTTATTTGGTACCGGATGCCACAGCCCAGATTGCTTTGAGCTGTGGCCCTTTACCTGGTGAGTGTGGGGTTTTGATTACGAGGTGACTTGGAGAGGTGGGATGAAAGAGTCACCAGGAGGAACAGACTATAGAAAGGACACCGTTTGTGTCTGTAGTTCCATTTGTCCCAGGTCGCCACTCTGGGATAGGTGTGGGGGCTGTGAGTGCATAGGGCCTGGAAGGAGGTGGTATTTTCAACTGGCCAGTAAACTCCTCTTCATGTGAAAAGGCAGAACTGCACGACGGAGAAATCTGTGCAGGAGATTGTGCTGGTGTTAAAAAATATATATTATCTGAACATGGTCTTTCAAAACAAAAAAAGGCCAAACAAACAAAAACGCCTTGTAAGAAAAGAACAGAAGAGGTATGCTTTCCTTTTGATCTGTTTAAACAATTTTTTGAAACAGTGATTGGACTAAACTCTAATATCAGATAATTCTCAGTATGCTACTGGTTTTAATGCTAAACTATGTGCTATGTGAGACCAATAGAAAAGGTTATATTTTGATGGAGTTGAAGAACTTGTGGAGTTGATTATTGACTTTTGGCAGACTTTACTCAGTTTATTGTATGTTTGTCTTCCCCCTAGACCAGTATTAGAGAAAGGAGGGGAAAGATTCCTTGAGAAGTCAGCTCAGGTTGTAAAACCTGCTGGGAGAGTTTTTGCACTGTAGTGGGTATTAAAACCTTAATCCTTGTTGACTTTTCCCCCAGTTCTTGGCCTTAGGGTAGGGGCTTCCCCAGGATGCTCTCCTGCAGGCGGCTAACCCAGGCAGCCCTGATGGCTCAAGGCTGCTGTGATTCAAACCAAATTGGGAGCATCTGAGAAATTTATGAACACATGCCAAGGAAGACAATTGCCTTTAAAGATCACTTAATCAGTTAATCAAGAAATAATTGCATATAAAGAAGACAAATTTCTGCTTCTATTTATTGAAATTAGCAGAGATGGGGTACGTAAATCCTAGGTTGTTTGAGCAGCCCTGCCTGGGATGATGTTCCAGCTGGAGTGCCTTTGGATGGTGTTTGGCATGGCAGGAAAATTTCCTTGAATTTAAAAGAAACAAAATTATTGCTATATAATATTTATTCTACTAGATTTAGAAGAAAGGTTGCAAACTTAAATGGCTACAGCGACAGACAGGTAATTTAAATGAGAGCCCTGGGTCCGGTGAAAGGCAATGGGGAGAGGTGGGAACTGTTCAAGTCTCCTCTAAGGGGGACGGTTGCCTGAGGAGTGTGAACCCAGCGATTCCAGACTTTCTGATTTTTCAAGAGAAGCCAGAACATCCGTTTTTTTAAAATAAACTTTATTTTTGTAGACCAGTTTTAGACTTACAAAAAAATTTTCAGTTTTTCAGATAGTACAGAAAGTTCTCATATACCCCACACCCAGTTTCCCCTATTGTTTTCCATTAGTTTGGTACATTTGTTATAGTTAATGAACCAGTATTGATAGAGTATTATTAACTATAGTCCATAATTCATTCAGACTTCTTTAATGTTTACCTAATGTCCTATTTCTGTCCTACGATCCCATCCGGGATATCACATTATATTTAGTCGTTATGTCTCCTTAGGCTCCTCTTGACTGTGACAGTTTCTGAGACTTTCCTTGTTTTTAATGACTTTGACCATTTTGAGGAGTATTGGTCAGCTATTTTGTGGAATGTCCCCCTATTGGAATCTGATGTTTTTTGCATGACCCGACTGAGGTTATGGGTTTTTGGGAGGAAGACCACAAATGTCAAGTGCCATTCTAATCACATCATATGAAGGTACCTATTATCAACATGACTTATCACTGTTGATTTTGACCTTGATCACCTGGCTGAGGTCGTGTTTGTCAGGTTTCACCACTGTCAAGTTCCTCTTTTTCCTTACTTTCCACGGTATACACTTTGGAAGGAAGTCACTATGCGCAGCCCACACTTAAAGAGTGGGATTTAGGTTCCATCTTCTTGCGGATGAGTATCTACATAAATTATTTGGGATTCTTCTGCACAGGAGATTTGTCTATTCTCTCCTATTTATTTATTCAATAATTTATATTTGTATGGGCTCATGGATATTTATACTTAGGGTTACACTTTAATACTGCTTTATTTTATTATTTTAATTGTTCCAGCTTTGGCGCACAGGAGCTCTTTCAGTTTACTCCTGTGTCTCTTTGACATACACCCATTGTTGATTTTTTTGTTTTGAGTACTTCCTTATTTTCTGGCTCTACAAGATGCTCCAGACTCATCTTATATATTTCCTGCCTTGGTTCTAGAGTCAACTATTTCTACATGGAACCCTGGTTGCTTTTATTGGAGAATGTAAGATCTGGGCACTAGGCGTGTTCATTGCTACTGAAGTGTTGTTGCTTCTAGGCCCTCTCAGTTGACAGAGCCAGGAAAATATGTGTGTATACTAAAGTGGGTGTATATGTGTATCTATAAATAGTTCTATATGTAACTATCTGTATCTATATTAAGCTAAACTTGCGTTCATACCAATATCTCCAAATATAATCTATTTCCACATGGATCATTCTAGCCTACTCCCCTTAATTATCTGAAAACTCCCACTCCAACAGTGAGAAACCTGATTCTCACCACCTGTTATCCCTTTACTTAATTTCAATTTGTACACACATATAGTAGTACCAGAATTGTTAACCTGTACCCCCACAGGAAACAACTTTATCACCTAGACTACAATGCTTATGTACAGTTTCTTTTGCCTTTAGTTTTACAGACTCCACTCATTTCCTTTTTACGTCACTCCCTTCAATGAAGTTGTTTCATACATTTGTAATATAGTTAGATTGTTTTGTCATATTTTACATTCCATCCTGAGATTCCTCCAACCTCCTAAATGATTTTTAAAATATTTGCATAAAGGTTGTATTGTAAGTTCAATGGGTTTGACAAACGCATAGTGTCATGTATCCATAATGACAGTGATCGTACAGGATAGTTTCATTGCCCTAAAAAATTCCATGTGCTTTACCAATTCCACACCACCCTACCCCAGACTCTTGGTGACCACTGATGTTTTTACTATCTCTATAATTTTCCTTTTTCCAGAATGTCATATAATTGAAATCATACAGTATATAGATTTTTCAGACTGGCTTCTTTCACTTATGAATATGCATTTAGGTTTCCTCCATGTCTTTTCATGGCTTGTTAGCTCATTTCTTTTTAGTGCTGGGTTATATTCCATTGTATGGATGCACCACAGTTTGTTTATCCATTCACATGTTGAAGGATCTTGGTTGCTTTCAGTCTTTGGTGGTTATGAATAAAGCAGCTATAAATATTTGCATGCAGATTTTTGTGGACATAGTTTTCAAATCTGTTGGGTAAGTACCTGGGAGCACGATTGCTGGATTATATAGCAAAACTATGTTTAGCTTTGCAAGAAACTGCCAAACTCTCTTCTAAAGTGGCTGGCTATACCATTTTGTGTTCCCTCCAAGACATAGCTTTTAAAATATTTAAATCGCAAAAATAAGTGTTGGCATCAAATCCAAATTCTCTATAAATCAAACAAACAACCACCTAGCAGACAAAACAAAACTCATCAGGGAGCTGTGTCTTACCTACAGGCAGGCAGCTAATAACCTTTCTAGATGTTAGACCAACACTGTCCAATAGAACTTTCTGTGTTGATGGAAATGCTCTATATCTTTGTCCAATTCAATAGCAATTTGCCACATTTCAAGTGGCTATTGAGTATTTGAAATGTGACTAGTATGACTGAGGAACTGAATTTTCATTTTAAGTTTATTTTAATCAATTTGAATTTCAATTTAAATGGCCACAGGTGACTAACGGACGCCATATTGGATGGCACAGTTCTAGGCCAATGTAAGGATTTTGGCTTTTACTTCAGTGAGAGGGGAAGCCC
This sequence comes from Tapirus indicus, assembly GCA_031878705.1. Classification (NCBI taxonomy): domain Eukaryota; kingdom Metazoa; phylum Chordata; class Mammalia; order Perissodactyla; family Tapiridae; genus Tapirus; species Tapirus indicus. The sequence continues at coordinate 37,145,301 of CM062935.1, forward strand.
TGAAAGATTGGGAGCAGGGCAGTGGAATGATCTGACGTACATTTTTGAAGTCTCACCTTAGATGCTGTATTAGGAATAGACTGAAGGGGGTCAAGGACAGAAGCAACGGGATCTGTTGTCAAGCTACTGCAGTAACCTGGAAAAGAGATGACAGTGTCTTGGACCAGGGTGATGGCAGTGAGGGTTGAGAGAAGTGGTAAAATCCTTAATATATTTTGAAGTTAGGGTCTTTTCAAGGTAAATATTTGTTAAATGCACACTGTGTTTGTGACAAAGGTCATGCAATTAAAATTCTTACCTGTTTGCAGTCTCACTTCTCTTAGATCTGCTTTCATTTTCTTTAAGCCACTGACTACAGTAATAGTAAGAGTTTCGGCCCTCCTGCTCCAGAAGCACCATGTTAAAACCTGACTGGGTTTCTCACTGGTTTTCTTTCTCCTATTTTAAAGAGAATGATGCTGTACCTTATCTTTAAGCCACCACTCTGAGTTTGGGGCTGGAATGAAGGAGGATGCACTTTTGGTGATCTTAATTTAAAACTTATTTTTGATGCATCCACTATCAGCTTACATAAAAATAATTACCACCATGGTCTTGGGTAGGTAGGAGGGAAGGGCCTAACTGAGTTTCTACTGGAATCATATGTCAGACTTATAGGAATTCTATAAATCAGCCCTGTCCAATAGAAATATAATGTGAGCCACATATGTAATTTTAAATTTTCTGATAGCCACATTAAAAGGAAATAGGTAGAATTAATTTTAATGATATATTTCATTTAATCCAACATATCCAAAATATTATCATTGCAACATGTAATCAATATAAAAAATTATTAGTGAGGTATTTTACATTCTGTTTTCCTTGTATTAAGTCTTCACAGTTACAGCACATCTCAATTTGGACGGGCCCCATGTCCAGTGCTCCTTAGCCACAAGTGGCTAGTGGCTACTGTGTTAGATGGCACAGCTGTAAACATCTGCTGTTATGTTCAGATTTGGTGAAGTTGGGGTGGGGTGGGGGAATTAAATTCCTAACTATCCTCATTGATATCACAGATACTACTGGGGTATGAATTAAAGAAATATTGTAAAAATAAATGAAAAATGAAAATTACCCCAAGTCTTCCAAACTCAGACCAGAGTCATCAGTCTGTGATATGTCTACTAGTATCTCTAGAAACTTATACTGAAATAAATTCCTCCTTAAGAAAATCAAAGTATCCCCTTTTCCTCATTTTGGCCACCAGGAAGGGTTAATTTTAAATAAAGTGCTGGACTGAGACCTGCTTTAAGAGGAGGCTTTGGTGTCTCACCAACCATGAACTGGAGGCTCTTTGCCTTAAACTGTGTGTTTTCTGGATCCTTCAGCTGAGGCGGGTCTTTGGAAATTGCCTGCCACCCTTTCCACCGAAGTACTACCTCGCGATGACCACATCTATGGCTGATGAGAGGAGGGATCAGCTGGAACAGTATTTGCAAAATGGTATGTATTTGGATTTTTTTTTTTACAGATTTATTGAGATATAGGTTACACACAATAGAATTCACCCATTTAAAGTATACAATTCAATGGTTTTTAGTATATTTACAAGATTGTATAACCATCACTATAATCTAATTGGAGAACATTTTTATCATCCCAAAAAGAGACCTTGTAGCTTTTATCAGTCACTCCTTACTCCTCCCCCACCAGCCCCTGTCACCCACTATACTAATTTCTGTCTCTACAGATTTGCCTGTTCTGGACATTTCATATAAACGGAATCATACAATATGTGGTCTTTGTATTTTGGTTTTGAAAATGCTTTATGTTCATATTCACCTGTGGGTGCTGTATGTTGGCTTTGATTGTAGAAGTCAAAATGTCACCTGGATTAAGATTGAACAAAGGGATAAGGTGAAGTGTTTACACCAAAGCTCTCAGGAGGTATCAGAGATGCTTCCTGGCAGTACCAGAGATGGCACCTCCGTCTCTGTCCTCACCAGGAAGCTGAGCTAAGGCCCCAGGACACTTGGAGGTCTGCTCTGGCCCCACAAGGCTTGCAGCACAATGGCCCTTGGCCATTGCCTGTGTCCTGGAAATGCTGTGCACAGCACAACTGTGGTTGGCAAGACTGAACTCTCACAAAAAGAGGGGGTCGGGGAGAAATAGCAAAATTGGCATTAAAATACTTGAGGGTTTTAAAAAGGGGAAACAGTACATACACAAAATGTTTTAAATATATAACCTGTCCAGAGAGTGTACAATGAAAGGTACATTCCCTTCTACCCCAGACCCCAAGGCGTCTAGAAGAAAATACTAGTACAAGCAGCTAGTATATTCCTCAGAACTATCTGTGTGCCTACTAATGTGTATGTACATCCCTGTTTGTTAAATACAAATTAAAACTTACTCTACACACTTCTCTACACCTGATTTTTAAAAACGTTTTATTCTGAATGAATTTCTGATTTACAGAAAAATTGCAAAAATAATGCAAAGAATTTCTGTATACTCCTCACCCAGATTTCCCAAATGTTAACATTTTACATTTGCTTTATCATTCCCTCTCACTTTCCCGAGTGTGTGTTATAAATGCATATAGACATACATTCATTATATATGAATGTACATATAGACATACACATATATAATATATGAGTTTTTTGAACTGCTTGTGTTGCACACACAAGCCACTTAACCCTTAAATACTTTATGTGTATTTCCTAAGATCAAGGACATTCTCCTCCATAACCACAGTCTAGTTATCAAAGTCAGGCAATTAATATTGATATAGTAACATTATCTAATCCAGAGACCTGGTTCAAACTTCACCAACTGTCCCACTGACGTCTTCATAGCAAAAGAAAAAGTTTTTTCTTCTGTATGTCGAATTTTTTCGTCTTAAAATGTGTATTTTACAGAACAGTCTAGGCCAGCAATTATAGATTTACCTCATTATTTCTCATGGCTGCACGTTTTTTTTAAAACATAGTAAATAAAAATTCTAAAAGTCATCTCTCCCATTTGTCTTTTTTAATGGAGAATATACCTCTTTTAGACCTAAGTAAGCCCTTTCCAGCTCAAAATGTAATATCTTGAATTTTCATTCTCTCTTAGTTTGTTTTATCACGTCTTAGTGAAATATGTATTAACTGGCCTTTTCGCAAATGATCACAGTGCTTATGGGGTCACTTTTCCAGGCCTGGTCTTGATCCATATCATCAGGTTATCCCGTGCATCGTCTTTGGCAGGGTAAAGCAGGGAGACAGTACAACTTAGTATCATGACTGAGAGCACAGATCTAGAGACCTTGAGTCAAATCCCAGGTTTGCACTTCACTGGCTGTGTGACCTTGGGCAAGACACTTACCTTCTCTGAGCCTCAATGTCTGTATCTGTAAGATGGAGATAACATTTACCTCAGGGTTTGTTGTGAAGGTTAAATGAGCTAAAATATACAAAGCACTTAGCATAGTACCTGCTACTTAACAGTTGTACAGTTGGATAAACACTTTTTTCAATAGCTTTCCCCATCCCCAAGAATCCATGCTAACGATTATAAAGTTAGTTTGCATATACACCACATATATTCCAGAAAATTTAAGACAAAGGCCTTTTTCCCCCTGAAATTACCCCCTCAGAAAAGAGGGAATGCCTTTTATTAAAAGTTTCTCATGTTACAGAGACTTTCTCTCTCTTATTTACTTTATTTTGGAAAACATGGCATCGTTTGAGAAAGGTCCACCTGGAGATGACCTCAGTCCATGCTGGTTTTGAATGCTGGTAGAAGTTATTTGAGGAAATCAGTAAAACAGCAAGAAACAGAAGAGAAAAAAGAAAGATATTTAATACAGATTTAATAAGTACATAAGTCTAGCTAAAGCGCAGGTCCAGGAGGGTACTTGTGGGAAGGGAGACAAGAAGGGCGGGGGTGGGCCGGGGAGCACCTCAGGCAGGAGTCTGGAGTTCTCAGGGGAAGGTCTCTGCCCCGTCTGCTCTGACCTCAGCACCTGGCTATTGGTATCTGAAGCTTTAAAACTAAGGAGAAAATATCTATGAGTATAGAAGAATGAAAAACTGTAAATCTCTCCGACAGCCTAATCGTTGCTTTTCTTTTTTTCTGGTAACTTCTTGAGAGCTCCCATCATTAAAAGAGGTGCTCTCAATCAGTTTTTCTTGGTTGATTTAAAATTTTCACATTACTAAGTGTCTTGCTAAAGTGGGAGTCCAAGTCCAAGTTTAAGATCTTTTCGCTTCTTCGTGTTAACTTCATCATCTTCCTGGTAGGGCAGCAGGATGGATATTGAGCGATACATGTCTGCACGAATTAGGTGAGATTCCTGGAAAGAGTCACCTGAGATTGGTGTGATGGGTTGATGTTGTTGTCAAAGCTGCTCGGAGGAGGCAGACTTTGTGGGTTCCGTGTATTTGAGAAGTCCCAAGCTCCAGGCCTTCAAGGAGGCAGCACTGCCCTGGCGAGGCCTGGAGGACCAAGCGGTTTAATGGAGCTGTCGACCCAGCCCTGTGCTAACCTGGCTTGCTGTCCATGTTTTTCAGTAACCATGGACCCAAACATGTTGAGAAGTGATGTCTTCGTCGAGTTTTTAAAACTGGTGCAGCTGGTAAGATTGCTCGTCTTTACTAAAGTCATTATTTCGCTGCAGAACGTGTCTCTTAGTTAACCATGTGTGTTTCTGGCCATCTGCCCCACAGAGCCTGGACTCGGGTCAAATCCACTCATTTGGAGTACATTGGAAATTCGTTCCTATTTTGTTCTTTTGGAGGTTTAGATTCTAGATGGAAAATTAAGTGTGTCGTTTGACCTTTAGCTCATTTTGATTAAGCAGATACCTTTTTTCTGTAGCCTAAGCATCATACATCTCAAAATTGGCCATAAAGAAGAGAACCTTTATCATTAAGGGCCCCCGTGACTGTTCTGGGACCCTGCTTCTGTAGCTGGGATTTCCAAGTGTGCTGCGGTGAAGCCATCCAGACAGCAGTAACAGCCATGCCAGCTATTCCTTCTCTATTCCCTGCTCCTAGCTTTATTGTAAACGGATCGTGGAGAAAATTCAGTCTGAACAGAAAGACATACAGCAACTCTCTTTCCTTTGTTGGTCGAAAGAACCACTGGCTACTTGTCCCCTAGAGGCTGGCCAACCACATTTGTTTAGCTCATCACTCATTCTAGTTGTACATATGGGGACATTTTTATGCCTGCATGTGTGTTCTTGACTGAATGGAAAAGCCAAGAAAGGATTGAAGTTGTACAATGATATGATATTATTGAACTGGATTCCCCAGCTAGGGGAAGAATGATACCTTGATCAGATTTGTAAAAAATGGGAGCAAATTGCATTTATTCAGTGGTTTGGCTGTGTTGATATACTTACTGGTCCACTCAACCTGAGAAACGACCCTAGAGCTTCCCATTGTGTAGTCATTCACATTTTCACATACACTTGATGGTTTAAAAATATGTATACTTTCCTTTTCTTTGAAAAGTTTGTTGTTGAGATAGCGATGGTGGTAACATTCAAACAGTACAAAAGGGTATACAATTAAAGTAATGTCCGCTCCCACCACAGACCACAAGTCTTCCTCAGAGACAACTGCTGTTTACAGTTTAATGTGTGTTCTTTCTACATGTTTCTGTGCATATACAAGCATTCACATGAATGCATAGCCTGTTTTGTTTTGTTTTTACAAATAAACATACTCTACCCACTTTCTGGATCTTGTTTTTTAAAATCTGCAGCTTGCAAATCATTCCATGTCAGTACACAGAGGTATGTTTGGCCTTGGTTCTATCATCTTTTGTGTGTGTGAGGAAGACCAGCCCCGAGCTAACATCTGTTGCCAATCCTCCTTTTTTTGCTGAGGAAGACTGGCCCTGGGCTAACATCTGTGCCCATCTTCCTCTACTTTATATGGGACGCCGCCACGGCATGGCTGATAAGCAGTGCATCGGCAGGCGCCCAGGATCCGAACCCGTGAACCCAGGGCTGCCAAAGCGTGAACTAAACTGCTGTGCCACTGGGCCAACTCCCTCTATCATCTTTTTTTGTGTGCATTATGGTTTTTGCTTTTAATGCTTTTTAAAATTCATTCACCGGGTAGCAATGATTTGGAGTTTGGTTTTGAGTGTCTTTTTTTTTTTCTGATAATTTGAAAGAGTTTTACTTGATTTTACTTCTCTTAGTATTTTACCTTTATAACTTTATACACAAGCCTTATGCCCCTGCTGTGTTTAGTAGTGTCTCTTCTTGCTTCTTCTGATGAGTTTGTCACTTGTGTAATGGCTTTATTGTTTTCTTGCATTTCTTCCATGAACTTTGTCAACTTACTTTTATATCCTTTTATTATCTTACCTCTTTTTTGAGGGCTTTATTGTTCTTTGAGGTCTTAGTTCCAAGAAGCCCTATTTTTATTAATACATCCATCATTTTCGTCTCCGTGGCATCATTTTTCAGGTGGGTATTTCTTACCCAAAGTTGCTCACCTTTCTTTCTTCCCTTCTTGCAGGGGTTTTGCCTGGGTCCCTCGCCAGTTCTCCTCAGCATCACTCAGCTGTGAGAGGGGCAGTGCTCTGTGAACCAGCTGTTTGCCCACGTGGCGTTGGGGAGGAGCTGGAGTGGACTCGCTTGACTCTGTCGTGCTTCTGGATCTTGCCTCTTGAGTCTGAGCCCTTCTCTCGCTGCCCTAAGGCCCTGCAGTGTCCAGCAGTGAAGCCACAACCTGCAGTTTCTTGTATCACGATCTAGCATTTTAAACCTTCCTGCTGACTAAGCAGCCTCGGGACTGGCTTAGTGGGTAAGAGTGTGGGCTCAGGAGTGCAGGCTGAGGTTCAAATTTTGGCTGCCCTACTCTCAATTTGTATGGCCTGGGGCAATTGACTTAGCCTCTTTGTATCTCAGTTTCCCCATCTGTAGAATGAGGAGACTAGCTCCTGTTTCATAGCGTTGTTTTGAGGATGAAGTGAGCCAGTGCCTTTAAAGCCCTTAAATGTCATCTGGCAAACGTTAACACGTATGAAGTACTCGCTACCATTATCAATGCCGGTCCTTTTTTCTCTTCCCAGCCATGCCGAGAGATTGCATTCAGCACACATGGCATGTCTGCACATTTCTTTGGCTCCCTGCCCACTAGGTGGCGTCAAATGGGCCCAGCGTTGTGCTCCCAGCGTGCTGAGTCCCTGGAGATGAACTGCTTGAAGACAGCTTCTGCGTTGCTTGAGTCCCGAGGACGTGATACCCCTGCTTCCCCCCTCCCCGACCGGGTCCGATTTTCATTGTGATCGGCAGCCCCTGTGGAAACCTAGTGGTTCAGGCTGGGGACCATTTTCAGCTTCGTCCAAGATGACTTTCCTTTCAATTGTCTTCTGTTTGCCTCCAAAAGGAGAGCAGGACAGAGGTAACTTTACTCCTGAAGATGTTTATAAAGAAGGTTTACTTTACGATTTTGAAAAGGAAATTGTTTAAATCAGGAAGGTTGTTCTGTGTTCATTGTGCCCCTGTCCTGCTTCATGCTGTCCTTTGTTATTCATACATTGAACAAATATGTATCGCACACTGCTGGGAGCCAGCCCTGCTCTAGAGGTGGGGGAGACACCAGTGAGTTTACTGTCTTGTTGGGGAAACAAAAAAGTCACCGGGCAAGTCACTAAATGTAATGATCACTGTGATACAGGATCAGGCATCATGACACAGGACTGCACACTGTGCACTGTGGTGTAGGACCAAGCACTATAATGTACAACACAGCACGTGATACAAGGCCATGTTCCAGGAGAGGGTTAGGGTGTGTCAAGATTTCCATCCTCAGCCCAGGTGCAGCATCTGTGGGCCCTGCCACCTCCAGTGGCTTTGTGCCCACTTGCACCAGTGTGCAGTACAAATATTATTCTCTGTGTGTGACCCGGTGAGAAGAGGGCTGGGAGGCACTGCCACAGGATGAGTGTGTGTCTGGGAGACGTGGTGGAGAGTACCTTGGTCAGGGAGACCTAAAGAGTGACATCTAAGCTGGTATTTGAAGATTTCTGGGTAGTAAGGGAAGACTATAGCTTTTTCTTTTCCACTGGGGGAAAAAACAACAAGCCACGTAACATCTGGAGGTCCAGGAGACTCAGGACCGATATGAGTTAGAGGGAAGCAGTAGCCACTTGTTATCGGGGGTGAGTCTACTCCAGCTGCCAGGTAGACCCTTCCCCAGATCACCTTCCAGGGCCAGAATGACTTATGGACCATAATCGATGCAGTCAATGCAATCGACTGGCCGAGCTTGCAGCAAGATTGCTCCTGCAGGGCTGGTGGGAGCTGGGAGGATGGGCATGAGCGGTGGTAATGTGTGGATTTGCCAGACCATGAAGGGAGCCCAAGGAGCAGGGATTAGGCATTTCCCTAACTCAGTATTATACAGGCCCCACCTGGATATTTTCACTACATCTGATAAGTGCTTGGCCTGTGGTTTCCAAGTAGTTATTGCCAGATAATCACATGCTCACAGGCCTGGCTTGCCACGGATCAGCAAGTACGAGAGCATCTTTCTGTCTCTGGGCAAGGACACACGATATGAGAAACATGAATACATGCAAACTTCCAGGAGCCCTTCCGAGGAAAGCCTCTCTCAAGGATGGCCAAAGGCAGGCTGCAGTAACCAGAGGGCTTTGCCTCCACAGGCGTTTAATCTGGGCTGGGCCCTGCTGTATGTGCAACATCTCATTTGTCCCTCACAACTTCTGGAGGGAGGTGCTATTGGTGTCTCTTTTTCAGGTTAAGTAACTCATCCAAGGACACATATCTTGTCAATGTAAGAGCTGGGGTCCGAGCCCAGGGAGCCTGCATCCAGAGCCCCTGCTCTGCTGATGTTATGACATGTTTCTAGGGTGGTGGTAGCCCACCCAGCCGTGCCCCCACCGGGCCTCCCTTGTTTTGTGGGTCTAGACCCCTTGATTTACTATGCTCTGTGCTTTTGCCCTGTGAGCGCCTTTGAGATGAAGGGACTATTGAAAAGGTAAAACCAAAGTCTTTAGACTAAAGACCCCTTATGTTCCTGGTTCTTAAACTGGAGTGTTCTACGACCTCATGTGAACAACATGTTTGAGAAAAAGAAGACTGAGGAGGTATTTAAGTAGCTTTTGTGCTCCTGGGAAGTGAGGGGCAGTTTATGTATTGGGGAAGTTTTGCCCACCATGGCTTTGTCTGGGGGCTCTGGGAAGCGACTCTTCCCCATTTCCTCATAAGAATGTCCCCTGTTCCCTTGCAGTGAAATGATTAGGGCCCGTCACTAAGTGTGATGGAAATGTAGAGCTTGGTGAGTGCAGGTATGGATTTTCTCGGATAAGAAACCTCAGGAATAAGCGCCATGGCTATCAGACGTTCTTCTGCCTCAGAGCAGAACATCAGTAAAGCACACTGATTGATCTTTGAGAAATTAAAAAATTCCTCAGGTTGTTAAATTCGATTTGAAAAGAATTAGCACATGTTTTAAAATGTGTTAAGGCAGCCCATGGTATTGGAGGATTTTGAGATTTCTTAAAGATAAATGCATTCAATTTTCTAGTGTGAATCGTGCATTTTGATTCCTGATCTACCCTCAATCAAGATGACATCTTAGTTAAGGTTTTGTTTTTCTACAATCCAAATCCACCAAGTTGGCGTTTTTCCCTCTAATTGTGTTTTTGTATGGATTTTACATTTTCTTAATTATATACATTCTAGTAAAATTCAAATATCACAAATAGAGTGATCACCACTCCAAACCTAGAATGTTTTACCTGTTGTTCACTTGCTTTTATATCATAATATAATGGTTTCTCAATGCTGTTTTTTCTCCTCTTTACCATATTGTTCTAAAATTGTTTATTTATCAAAGCAAAAATGTGTCATAGTTTTAAAAGTAAAATAGTGCTGGAAGGGACTATAACATGACCATCTCCTGCTCTGCAGAGACAACGGCTTTCTTCATATATTTTAGCTTTTTCTTCATATGTTTAAAAATCTGCAGGTTAGTGATCTACATCTCTAACTTTCTCTTGTTCTTCATTTTGTAGACATTACCCACTGACTGCCTTTATGGGGGATGAGGATTTCAGCTTTCTTATATTACTTCTTCCATTCCCCGCTTCTGCCCAATTTTATGTCACAATTTAAAAAAAAAATTAAATCCTTAGTATTTTCATTATTATAACATGTATTTCTTATTATTTAGCCAAATAGTGTTTAAGATTATCTTTACTTTCTTGAGCAACTTTTACTTTTCTTGGAGTTAAAATGGCATCTTTTAAAAGAAAAAATATGCTCTTTTGTCTTTAAGTATGTCTCTTTCCATATCTAGCACAGTGCTGAGAATAGAATTCTCCCCATGCTCAAACCAGTCAGATTCTTTTCCTGGAGATGATCTACTCAGGGTCTCTGTCTTTCTGTTGTTTAAGATGAGAGAGACTTGAGTAAGTTTGCCTGCTAGTGGGAAGGAGCCAGTGCAGAAGGAGAGTTTGAAGATGGGAGTGGGTGGGATTGACCTTGATAATTCATAGCACCAAGTCCTTGAGGAAGGAGGCTTAAACACAAGCTGGGATTGGGTGGAGGAAAGATGACTCTTAAACTGAAAACTGAATGTGAGATGAAGAGAAAGATTGAGTGAGGTTACAGGCACGCTCCAAGGTTTGTGAGTAGAATTAGAGTGAGTCCCCTCTCAGTGTTTCCTCTGTGACTTATAAGAGGTGAGGTCAGCTGGTGGAGATGAGGGAGGAGGTAGATGTGGTTAGAGTCTTGGGGAAAGTGGAGAAGGGTGAAAGAGAATGTGAGTCAGAACTCCATTGGCTGAGGCAACCAGTAGAGAAGGCAGGAGATTGAGAGCCAGTTGCCAACCAGTCTGCCCCATTCTAACCAATGGCAAGGAGTTGGGTGGTCCTTGAACCTTCTGCCTCCCTTGATGTGGAGGTTACCCTCAGAGAAGGTGCCTCAACTGAGACCAGTGTTGCTGTGTCAAACAGAACATTGGAGACTTTAATCTTAATGTTCTCTTCTAAAATATAGGTAGGGTAAATATGAGTGGTGAGCTAGAGAGGGAGGTAATGTGTATAAACAGTCGGTTTTTAAATGCTCCATTTTAGATGCCTCTTTGTTCTTTTTATCCTCTCACTTGGATTATTTTGAGAAATATGGAACCAAAATTATTCAAATACCCATTTATACAGGGCACTGTTCAAAATAAATTTACCATATAATCCCTGCTCTGAGGGAGCTTATCATCTAAGCAGCCATCTAACCCAGCTTTAAACAAATTATAAAAAAGTGAGGAACATTCAACAAATAAACAGAGAGGGTAAGGTGGAACTGAACTACTTCTATATTAGTCAGCCCTTTTTCAACTGCAAAGGACAAACCACAAATGGGAAATTTATTCATTTAAACAAAAAGCTGGGGAAGTATGGCTGGCACTCTGGTCCCATTCCCTTCTTCAGGCTTTGCTTTTCTTTATGTCCACTTCATTCTCAGAGCCTCTCTCCATGCTGTGGTAAAAATGGCGGCTTGCTTCAAGATTAGCAGCCCCAGCTGAAGGAGAGTAACCTCACTCTCCTTCCTCCTTCTTGCTAATGGAGTCAGAACTCCATTGGATGAGGCAACCTGTAGGATAATTCCTAGAAAGGAGGAGGAAGGAAAGTGAGGGGCGGTCGCCAACTGACCTGTCTCATCCTGACCAATGGCAGAGTGTTGGATGTCTGTGACAGAATAAGAAATATATATTTGGTCTCTGAACCCAGTTCCTGACACAGAGCTCCAAAACCCTTGTAATTTCCTTAGTGATGGGGTGATAGGTGTGTCTTACACAGAGCTTCTAAGACCCTTGGAATCTCTGGAGTGATGAATGTCTTGTTTATTTATTAATTGGGAAGAGTCGCCCTGAGCTAACATCTGTTGCCAATCTTCCTTTTTTCTTCTCCTTTTCCCTGAAGCCCCAGTGCGTGGTTGTATATATGATAGTGTAGGTTCTTCTAGTTCCTCTATGTGAGCTGCCACCACAGCATGGCTACTGACAGACGAGTGGTGTGGTTCTGTGCCCAGAGAACAGAACCTGGCCACCGAAATGGAGCATGCCAAACTTTAACCACTAGGCCATCAGGGCTGGCTCTGGAGTGACGAGTGTCTCTTTGTTTGGTAATGAGATGACTGGTGGCTGGGCGCCCCTAGATGCTTCAAGATGGGGACTGGTCAAAGGCATGATTAGAGAGTTGGAACTTCCAGCCCCACCCCCTGGTGGTTAAAGTTTGGCACGCTCCATTTCGGTGGCCAGGAATGGGAAGGGGAGAGGGGCTGGAGATTAAGTTAATAATTGATCATGCCTACATGATAAAGCCTCCATAAAAATCCCTGAACTATGGGGTTGGTGCACCTGGGGAGGGCTCTGCACCCCTTTCCACATACCTTGCCCTATGCATCTCTTCTGTTTGGCTGTTCCTGGGTTGTATCCTTTATAATAAATGGGTAATAGTAAGTAGAGTTTTCCTGAGTTCTATGAGCCATTCTAGAAAGTTATCAAACTCAAGGAGCCGGTCATGGGAGTCCCAGATTTTTAGTGGGTCAGTCAGAAGTATGGGAGGGCTGGACTTAACGATTGGTGTCTGAAGTGGGGGAGGGGCAGTCTTGTGGGACTGAGGCCTCAACCTGTGGGGTCTGTGCTAACTCCAGGTAGTAAGTGTTGGTGTGAGTAGAGAAAAAGTGTTTTTTTCTCTTAGTGTCCCATGAGCAATGTAAGGACATTAAAGGGTTTTAAGCAAGAGAGGGACATTTTTAAGTTTGCATTTAAAAAATATTTCTCTGGCTGCTATGTGGAGAGTGCTCTGTAGGAGGGGAAAGAATGGAAGCAAGAAGACCAGTAAGGAGGCCATTGCAGGGGTCTAGGGAAGAGGAGATGTCAGTTGGGTTTAAGGTGCTGGCGGTCGAGATGAAGAGAAGTAGATGGATTCAAGAGATTGTTTAAAATGTAAAATATACAGAACTCAGAACCTGATTGGATAGGAGTGTCAAAAACATCTTCCTAAATCTTTTCTTGACTCTTTCATTTCTTATCTGTTGCCACTAAGTCACATTAAAGATAATATAACTTCCTCCACATTCCTACTGCTAACAATAACAAAACAAGAAAGCTGTCATTTGAGTGTGTGCAGTGAGCGCTCTTCCAAGTTCCACATCTTACCTCCTTGAGTCCTTGCTCAGCCCTATGAGGTGGGCACTATTACTGTCTTTATTTTAAAGCTGAAGGAATGAGGTCTACAGAGGGGAAGTAACCTGTCCAGGTTTACACATGTCTCACGCAGTAAGTGACAGAGCTGGGCTTGGAACCCAAGCAGTCTGCTCTGTGGATTATGCTTTCCTTAACCACGTGGTCTAGCCTGGTCCCTCTGTACCTCATGGGGATTACTGCAACAACCTCTCTTGAGAGTCTCCCTGGTCCTCCAGTCTCGCTTCTAGTCCATTTTCACCCCACTGCCAGACAGATTTTTCTATAACTCCATTTCCATCCTTCCAGTTCCCTGATCTAGAACCACCATGATTTCTTTTTGCCTTTTTAATAAAATTCCAAAGTGTCTGATTTCAGGGCCATTTATCATCTGACTGCCTCCACTAATCTATTCTGTTTCCTCACTTTTCTTTTGCAGGAGAATTTAATAAAGATATGCATTTGTTTCATTTTAGTTGTTTATATAATTTAGATATCTTACTGTTCTGCAAAATAGCTGGAGTTTGGAGTTGCATTGAGGTAACATAAATTAATGCTAGGCTTTACTTCAGAATCTTATCAAAAAGCAATGACATTCTTTCCATTCATTTTGTGAGTGTTTCTCCCCCCAGGTAAGAGATGTTTGTGATTATAGGTAAAAGACCTTTAAGAACCCAAGACCTAGGCAAAGGTGTGCCTTGAAAGGAACTATTAACAACAGTTCCCCGGGGGGAACCCATTATCTCTGATGCCTGTATCTCTGCTAAATGTGGGGTTTTGGGGGCCCTGCTGTGGTTCACCTCCATCAGTTATCATGACTGCAGGGGAACAAGGAAAATCTTCCAAAACTCCCTGGAAAGTGAAGTGAAGAAAGTGTTGCCTGAGGTGAGCTCAGGGCCTGTGTTGTCAAGGAGGGAAACCAGGGGCCCTGACATTCTGTGGAAGGGCCTGGAGTGATTCTCAAAGGATGCTGGGAAGCGGATTGTCCCAGCACTGGACGCTTGAAGAGTAAAACCTGACAGGTGGTTCAATATTTGCTGATTCTGAGGTCAGTACTGACAGGGAGAAGGCACAGGACTGTTTGAAAAGTGACAAACAAGGTGATCAGTAAGTGGCAAATTCATGTCAGGAGAGGGAGGCAGCATAACTTTGTGCTGGTGTTACGGTGCTAAGATGGCAGCCATATACCTTATCCAAACTTGGACAATTGTGAGAGTGAAACGAATGCTGTAACTATTATGCTTGTGTCAGTCTGCTCAGGCTGCCATAACAAAATACAGACTGGCTGGCTAAAAAAGCAGAAATTCCTAGACTCTGAGAAATAAATTTCTTCTTTGTGTACGCATGGAGAGAGAGCAAGTTGTCTGGTGTCTCTTCTTATAAGGGTACTATCCCATCATGGGACATGACTTCGTCTAACTCTAATTGCCTCCCAAAGGCCTCACCTCCAAATACCATCACATTGGAGGTTAGGGCTTCAACATATGAATTTGGGGGAACACAAAGATCAGTCCATAGCAATGCTGGATGACAGGCTTATACTAGAACCTTCCTGAGCCAGCCAGGAGATATGTCCACCCTATTTAGAGCCCAAGAGCCATGTGGAGCTGGCCTTGATTCCTGCCTCTGCCACCATCTAGCAGTGTGTCCTTGTTATTTAACCTTTGTGAATTTTTACTTCATCTGAAAAGGGGGGCTTAATAAGCGTATATGCCTCATGGATTTGTTATGAGAATTAAATGAGCTCCTATACGTGAAGCAGTTAGCACAGAGCACAATTATCAGTATCATGATCTAACAATATATTGGTATATAATTAATATATGGGTATTAGGTTTATTCATAAATAATGTGCTATATATACATATTGCTTATATATGTGGCTATAAATACATTCATAACCATATGTCGCTTTTTTGGACCAACACTTTGAATTTGGAAAACAGCAGATTTTCTCTTCTAAAATACTTAGGTTCAGAATCATAGAAACTTAGTGATTATAAGTATGCGAGGGTGGGAGGTTATAATTTAAAGTCAAAGCTTGCCCTTTGATAATAAAATTAGGAAAAATAGGGGCCCGGCCCGGTGGTGTAGTGGTTAAGTTCGCCCACTCCACTTCAGCAGCCCAGGGTTCGCAGGTTCAGATCCCGGGCGCGGACCTACGCACCACTCGTCAAACCGTGCTGTGGCGGTGTCCCATGTACAAAATAGAGGAAGATGGGCACAGATGTTAGCTCAGGGCCAGTCTTCCTCAGTAAAAAAGGGGAAGATTGGCAACAGGTGTTAGCTCAGAGCTCGTCTTCCTCACCAATAAAAAAAAAAATTAGGAAAAATAAGCCTGTCACTAATGTGATTGGTCTTTTGAGGTAACTGGGCAATGCAGCTGAGTTGTTGGGTCCCCTGGTTTCCTACAAAGCCTGGTGCCCAGTCTGTTGTGTCTGAATGTCAGGGCAGGGGGCTCAGGAAGACTACGGACAGGGGAGATGTTGTCTGTTGAAGGGAACAGGTCTCACCTGGTCAGCTTACCTGGGCCCCGATTCCATGATCCCCAAACAACCTTCTGATTGGTCATTTAGATCTTCCTTCCCCTACCCTGATAGCAGGAAGGAGGTGACCAGGGCTGTGTTACTAATATTCTAGTCACTAAAGAGAGATACCCCCCAACTGTATTACTAATATTCTGGCTTATATAGTAGGTTCAGAACACAGGAAATGATTTGAGTGACTCTTCCCTCAGTTTTCCCAAGGATGATTCATAACTAGTGTCATTCTAAATGCCTAGGAGAGAAATTAACACATTGTGTACAGTGGATGCATTGGGCCATTACAGTTTAATCCTGTTGTGGAACCTGGGATGAGAAAGGCTGTGACCTGAATCAGCCTCCCAGAGATGAGGCAGCTCTGTGGACCGACAGGATCCCATTCAGGAGGTGCTGAAAACAGACACCCCGCCCCGGTGCAGCTGCCCTGTGAGGCCCATCTGGGCAGCCACTGGCCATGCCTCCTCCTGGGGTCCTCTCTGGTAACTGAGCACCAACTCAGCCTTGCACTTTCCTTAACTCTGATGGCCTTCCAATGTATCTAGCATGTTCTTAACATTCTAGAGCACTCCTTCCCAAGAACTTCACAGGTCCCCAGATCTGCAGTTGCCTCTGGAGCACATGCGTCCCCTCGCAGAATGCATGAGCACAAGCAGAGTTGTGCTGAGCTGGGGTCTTGGGCCCTCAGCTGGGTGCCCACTCGCCAGGGAGCAACTGGCTTCCCCATACAGGCCTCATAGTTTGCATACTTCAGATTTTTGCTGTAGCAGAATCATGAATTACTGCATATTATGGACTTTTAGGGATACCCTGAAATATACAAAATGGGAGAGTTAAATCTGAGATGACTAAAAGTCACATGGATGATTTTATCAAAAACTTTTATCCTAAAATGGATGCTTCATTGTTTATTTGGAAATTGTTCAAGCTGCATGTCATTACTTTGCCTCGGCCCCTTTCCACACTCCTCCCCACCTCTACCCCTGCCCCAAAACCCCATCTCCCAAATCACTTGGCTCTCCTGTGCTTTAGGTACCATACGCCCCCAGGGCCTGAGGAGAGGAAGCTACTGACTCTTCCTGATGCGATGTGCCCCCTGAAGGGCACCATGAAACTTATTGTGCTTTCCTTTTGCTTACAGGACACATTTAGCATCACTGCCAAGAAAGCCTCTCTGGATGTATTTCTTCCTGATGGAAGGAGTATTCAAGTTGAAATTCTAACATCAGACACGGCCGAAAGAGTCCTAGAGGTAAACTTTATCTAAACTCCAGCTCCAGAACTGAATTTAGGAATCATTCTGTTTGAAGGCAGGGACTAGGATACAGTTACCCTCTGGAAGCTTCCTGCCCATCATTTTATCTTGGATGACTTATCTGCAGAGGTGGTGGGATTTTCTGAGAGACTGACCAAGGAATCTGTGCTGCAGCCAATCCTCAGGGACTCTGGTTTTACTCTCCCTGTGGGCATCAACTTTCCAGATCTTTCTTAAGGCTGCTGTCAGTTCCCTAGAACTCAGCCTGGGATGTGCCCTGGAAATATGCAAAATGCTTTATTATGGGATGCTCCGTGGTTGGGAGCAGGAAGGAGGGTGGGGCCCAGATGAGTCTGGAACAGGCTGTACCCAGGGGAGCTGGTGACAGGTTCTGGCAGACGGGGATAGTGGATTTCTCAAAGGCTGGAAGAGTGGTCCCTCCTCCCCACAGGGAAAACCCCTGAAAGCGAGACCCCAGCAGGTCTAATTCTGGGTGTAGAGGGCCGGACCTGAGTTTTAGTTGGTTCTCTGAGGACTTGAAGGATGAGACCCAGAAAGCATCCTCCGCTTCATTAGATGTGGCTGTCACCAGCTCTGCCCCGCAGGCCTTTCCCTCCTCCGGGCTGGGCTGTGGAGGGGACACCATCTTCTCACACCCACATGTTGCTCCCAAGGGCCAGCTCCCAGGCCCCTTTCCTTTGGAGGGTTTTAATTTTAATCCTTCAGAGAAACGTACAAGGAAGGATAAAAAGTTGTAAACAAGAGGAAGTCGGAAAGTTTCTAGGATGTTTCCAAGGATAGAAAGTTCTTGTGCTGGGGTCATGATATCTATGCCCTCTGAGCTGGAAATGAATGAAAGTGCTCCCTGTTGGGCTCCCAGCTCCCAAGCCTGCCTTTACCTGACACCACGGGAGGAGCTTCCTCCCTGCATCGTGGCTCCTCTTCTCACCCTGGAGATTCAAGCCCTATGTGCCCTCCCAACCTCAGGAAAGCAGTGCCCGGATTAGGAAGCACCCTGTCTCTAGATCTTGGCCCTGCCCAAGAATGATTATTTGGGCCTTTCTTCCTGCTGAAGTCACTGCATACCCTACCCCAACTTTTCCTCGGCTCCTCTACTGCTGACCTGGTTGAATGGTATCAGCAGCCACCTACTTGCTAAGGCCATCCATTGAGAAGTTACCCTAGGCTCTTCCTCCTTCACCCCCCAGTCCCACTAACACTGTATCCCGAGTCTCTCTCCTCTTCATCCCCTTCTCCCTGTTTCCTCCTCTTCATCCTCATGCCCCTAGTTCGAGCCCTCCTCATTTCCCAGCTAGATTTCTATAGCAGCCCCAAAACTGGTCTCTCTGCTTCCAGTCTTGTTCATCTTCTGTACTGTTTTCCAGAATGATCTTTCTAAAACGCATCAAATGCCCTTCATGCTTAATATTTGAGGGGTTTATACAAAAAAAAAAAAATACAAACCACACCCACACAAAAACACAGTTCCCTCAATTGCCCTCCTGGGATGCACAGAGTAGGAGACAGACATGTAAATGAAGGAGAAGGACAGTAACAGTGAAGGTGGGGACCACACACTTGGGTGTCTGTGGGTCCAGGCAGGTAACTCAGGGGTGCCGCTGCAGGGTGTTAGAGAGTTTGGGGATGGTTGGGCCTGTGAAGAACTGGAGAGCCCCTGCCCTGCCTGGCGACAGCATTATTAACACGTTTTTCACACACTGGGCTCATGGCCAAGCTAGACATTTCTGCAGCTGAAGTTGGCTGCTGGTGGGAGTTTGGGGTCTCCTCTCTGTGGAGGTTAGGACAAGTCCTGGACTCAAATGACAGTGCTGCCACGTCACAGCTGTGTGAGTTTGGGTAAGTTATTTAACCTTTCAAGACAATGTCTAAGTAACATGTCAATATCTCGTGTTCCATTGGCAGTGGTGGTTATGGTTATTTATCATTATTGGTATTGTCATTGATATTAGAGGGAGTGCTGAATTGAGCAGGGCGGTACGTCTAGGGTTCCACAACACCATCTGTTTTGTCCAGGTCCCCTTGTAACTAGCCGCATAAATTTAATGAGGTACATTTGTATCTTAGAAGAATGTGCTTTCCCTCTTCCAATCACATTGGCTGGTGAGAAATTCAAACCCACGACACTGACATCATTAGCATCAGGTAAGTTTACCTGGATGTTCTACCCTCGAAGTGGTGGAGTTTCCATAAAAGGTAGAATGAGCAGTTGGCCAGGCAGATATGTGAATTCCCTTCCAGGGGCTGGGAAATTCTCTAGCTTGCATAAAAATGTAATTTACATTTTGTAATTAAAAATCATTGTCTGTATCTTCTCAAGCAACTTGCTGCCACTCTCACTTTGCCTCTCCTGTCCACCTCACCCCCATCCTGCTGGGCTATTTAAGGACCAGCAACAAGCTAAAGCCTCTTTTTTGTTTTTTCATACATTTGTGTTAATGTAGTTTTGTCGGTGGTGGTTGTGTTTTGAAGCATCGTTAACATTTGCTAAGAATGAAATACTATTGTGTCTCTTTTTGTCCGTGCTTACTCCCCTCAAAAGAAGCTGTTTGCATTTGTGTCTTTATAAATTATTAGAGGCTTCTCCATCCCCCTCTGCCCCACTCCTCTCTCTGCCTTGGCATCTAAGCTTGCTGTTTTTACTGAATGAGTCAGAGAAGAGAGAGAGCTCATTTTAGTGGACATGGCTGATATTTACTCAAGGAAAAGATGTCTTTACAATCTGTTCCCTACCAGCACACATTCACACCCCCCCCCCCCCAGCCGAGAGGAGCCCTGTGTTTTGGCTTGGGGTCTTTTACAAGGGCGTGGGGAAGAGAGTGAGGTAGAAAGAAGGAGAATGGGGATAAGTGTTGAGTAAAAGTTGTGAAAAGTTCCCAGGCTCTTTATTTTCAGAGCTGTACTGAGAACACCCACTCATACCATCCACCAAATGCAACTGCTTCACGAGGTAATTTATAGCTCTCTGACAAGAAAACTACCCCTTTGAGCCTGGTATTTGTACAACTGCTACCTTGAGAACTTGCAGCGGTAGTTAAAGTGCTGTAAAGGCAAATCCTCACATGTTAACAGAGGTGATCTAACGAATTCAGACTGGGCATGCGAAGAAATCACTCAGGAGCCCAGTCGTAAAGAGGTGTCGGGCTGGGTGGGTGGAGGGGGAGAGGGTCTGTGGTAGCGTGGGAGTTCCTGCTAAGGAAAGGTGAATAGATATAGATGTTATGAGGTTGCAGCCCCATGACCCATTGGTGAAAACAAAACCATTGGTGTTGAAATGAAAGTTGTTTGGCGTAAAGGTCAAAGAGGAGTGTGAAGTGAGGGCAGCCGGTGCCTGGGATCTGAGGTTTCGCTGAGCAAACACTGTATCAATTAAACTTGACCATCACAGATGTTAGAGAAGGCCTGGGACGTCAAAGGCAGACAGTAGCTCTTACACTTTTATATGCAAGCCAAGCAGTGGGGAATGTCCCTTTTCCCAGTCTCTGGTAATCCAGCCCACCGGAAGGTAAATTGATGTGCGGGCCCCAGGGGCAGATAATACAGGACACATG
This sequence comes from Tapirus indicus, assembly GCA_031878705.1. Lineage (NCBI taxonomy): Eukaryota > Metazoa > Chordata > Mammalia > Perissodactyla > Tapiridae > Tapirus > Tapirus indicus. The sequence continues at coordinate 37,165,870 of CM062935.1, forward strand.
TTCATGGAGAATGACTGCTGCCCTCCAGTGGACAATAGAGACCAAAATGATCCGGGAGACGGTCCACATCTGAGGTGGGATGACCAGCCTCAGCTGAGGCCAGTTTACGTCCATTGTGTTGGGACTGATCTTTATTTTCTTCACTCTAATTTTTTTGCTTCTAAATTTTCTAAAATGAATATGTACATTTTTAGATTTGGAAAACATTTCTTTTAATGTCCACCAGCCCATTAAAGCACTTTTTCTTGATGTTTACACACAATTTCAAATTCTGCATGTCACAGTAAGCATGGTGGACACTCCTAACTCCCCCCCTTTTTTTGTCTTTGGTTAAAGGTGGTGTCACACACAATCGGACTGTGTCGGGAGCTCCTGGGCTACTTCGGCCTATTTCTCGTTCGGTTTTGCAAGGAGGGCACGTTCTCTGGTAAGAAGGAGAGAAAGAATGTGGGGCAGCCAGGAGACGGGGTGGGCAGGTGTGGGCAGGTGTCAGCCCAGGAGATGCAGGAGGCACAGCTGAGGGGCTGGTCACCCCCCAGGGGAACTCCCCAGTGTGTGGTCCCTACTGATGCTCTCAGCCCCTGGATCAAAAGTTAGGGGATGGGAGGTTGCGTCTGTCTTCACCCAGTGTTCAGGGTGAACTGGAGCAAGCAGCTCCAGGGAGGTAGCATGGTCAGGAGCAAGACAGCAGGTCCCTCCAGTAACCACGCTTCCTCTTGTGCCCGCCCCGGTCCCAATCCTGATGTCCATCTCACCTTTCCTCTTGCACCCTGGCCAACAGCCACACCACCACCCCCTTGTGAATGGAGTGCTACACTCCAGGCCTCAGGACATCCCATCACAGCATCACTTCTCCTTGTTAAGGAATATTTGCTATAAAATGTGGAGGATGTAAATAAGTTCTTAGATTCTTAAAAAAAAAAAGATGTAATGAGATAGTGAAAGGTGACAGCATGCTTCACATAGCTTTTGCTTTTCTCTGCAGTGCATTTCTAGGTATTACAAGTTTTTTTAGTTGTGAAATGGTAACAGTTGTCTCAAAGTCATTTACATATGTTCTCAAGAAGCTGTGGGAGGTGGTTTTGAGTTGGAAGTTAAGGGATTTGTGTTTTGGCTTGGCCATTGGGAGCTGTGGTGTGCTGGTGAAGGCACTGGACCTCTCTGGACCTCAGTTTCTTCATCTGTATCACAGTGTAACATATCCCCTCCTCAAGGCACGGGTATTTTATGAGGATTGAATGCTATTTATTTTTTGAATGAACTTCAGAAAGTTAAAAATTTCATACAAATGCAAGTGAATGTTATTATTGTGATTTTATTCTTTCCAATGGTAATGCTTTATTTTCTCATTTTAATGCCTCTATACAAACCACTATTTGTGCTGTTTCAACCAGTAAGATTCCATTTCCTCTTTCTCTAGTCGTGAAAAAATTGGCAGACTTTGAACTCCCTTATGTTAGTCTTCGAAGTTCTGAAGTGGAAAAATGTAAGGTTGGACTCCGAAAGTGGTGAGTAGCATTTATCGTGACAGTAGGTTTTTGAAGATATCTTACTATTGCTGATCAGACTTTGTCAGTCTCTCCATGTCCAACACACAGTCCAACAGCCAGAGAGAGAGCAGGAGCTTGGGGAAGGTTAGGAGGAAAGCAATGAAGAAGGGGGGCGGGGGAGAATGAACCAAAACATTTATCCTAAAGAAGAGGATATTGAGGATGACTTTCACTGGTCTCAAGTAATTACTCAAGGGACATTATCATAAGGATGGTGGCCATGTAGATAAGGCTTGAAAAACAAGGTTTTGTGTGTGTGGGGGGGGTGGTGTTGGTGACGGATATTGAAGCAGGTAATGGTGAGTGGCGAGGAAGTACTGGCCATGGGTTTACTTTGGAATGGATAACTGATAGTGTTAATTGAAGAAATTAGTTGATGATTACAAGCAAGTCTGATTCATCGTTGAATTAAACTGTGGTATTGCCTGAAGGCAAAGGGTAGACTCGGCCAACTTGCAGAGAATTTGAACTTGAAGTATTCAGTTTACATTCCTAGAGGATTCTGATAATAAATGCATGTTTACCAGGGTCAATCATATTCCTAGATTGATAGGACACAAGTGTCCCTCTGCAGAAAATACTATCATTTCCCCCAGAAACAAAGGGCCCTGTGGGGAGCAAACAGACAGAAAATAACAAGAAGCAGGACACGCCCCCCCCCACGCCCCACCCCGGTCCTATAGCCTGTGGTTCCCTGTGTTTATGACCATGGCTGTGTTGGATTGCTTCTTCAGTTCACCCTCTCCTAGCCCAGTTATTCTGTAATCTGAGCACAGAAGCTTTAAAGAAAAGGCATTTTGAAATCTAGAAATAGAAGTTCTCTTGACCTTGTGATGCCTGGCTAGAGCTCCAGTCTGTGGCTCTGAATTTTGGAAGGACATTCCCAGCAAGGAAAGAAGTTCATATACTGCTATTAAAAGTATTCTGAGAAATGATCAAAAATCTGTGACGTGGAACCCTGAGAAGGGGAAAGGACGCAGTTCCATCTGAGAGTTTAGAGAGTAGCTGTTCTGAAAGCTGCTTATATATGTATGTAATAAGTGGCTAAGCACTGTTGTTCCCAGGGTCTGCGTATGTAAATCTAAGTCCCAGCTCTCAGGGTTTAGCTGAATAACCTTAGCCAAGTTATTCAAGCTCTCTAAGCCTCAGTTTCTTTATCTGTGAAGTGGGAAAAGTAATAATAGAGTCTATCTCATAGAATTGTAGTGAGAGTTAAATAAAGTAATCCCACATGCTCATTAAATTTTGGTCATGTTTGTTATTGTTATCTTGATGATAATAATGGTGATAATAGTAACTAAAAAAGATTCCCTGGGGCTTAGACAATTTTGCACATGAGCTCTCCAGAGAACTCGAGATCAGAGGGAGAGGAAGATTCTGTCCCTCAGCGTGAAGCTTGAATTAGAAATTGGGCTTTGCCGATGTTTTCATTAAACAGATAAATTCCAGACCGTAGGTGCAAGTTCAGTGTCTACCCCATCACAAGCCAGCATCTCAGATCGAGGCAGGTTGCCTTTGCTCATGGGGACTAGGGAGAAAGGAGGTCCCACTTGGGTTGTTAGAGCTGGGGATCAGATCACCGGAAGGGGAGAGCCTGCAGGAGGATCCCACAGGTGCCTCTTTCCAGAGTGAGGTCTTACTGGTGGGAGCAGGGAGGCTAGCTCGACTGCCAAGAGCTGTGGGATTCCCAGCAGGTGAGGCCTTGCAGTGAGGCCTAGTTGGAGTTTTAGGGCTTATTCCCTGGTGCATCTCTCCAGTAACGACACAGTTCCTTCCAGACTAGAGGGTGCCTTCCCTGGGGGCTCTCCAACTCTCTGATGGAACAGTTGGTATTCTCTGTCACACCGGGGCCCCTGGGGTCATGGGTAAAATGGCTAAATGGAATATGAGTAGGAATGCTTCAGTTGCTTCTCCCCACCCCCCAGAATGAAGTTGAACTTTGAGCTGCAGTTTTATCCTTTTCCTAGTTTAAGCCAATCCCATCAGTCTGTTAACCCTACACTTCTGAGTGTAGTGATCCTGCGTACCTCTGCCTTCAGACAGGTTAGAGACCAGCGTAGCGCACCCTTTGACCGCTTCCATCAGTTCTCATCATGCTACTGTGCTTATACAGTAACCGTAATTTCAGTTCATCCTGGTGATTCTAGATCTGTTAGACAGACATGGAGCCCTGCTATTTGCAAGTCACTTTGCCAAGGCCCAGAGGGGCAACTCTGAATAGGACCCAGCCCCTGGGCTCAGAAGTCTTCACACCTGGTGTCAAGGTCAGCTGGATCGGAGCAGTGAGAAGGATAAACTCAGGGGGCTGAGGAAGCCCAGAGGATGAGCTTCTAACGCAGCCTTGGGGAGTGGGGCCCAGAGGAGAGGACCTGGGGATAAGCCTTGCAGGGAGGTGTGGATGAGTCAGGGAAGGAGGTTGGTGAGGGGAGTCATCTTCCATGCGGAGGGAGAGGAGAGAAGACGTGGTTGGGATGTAGAGTGTGGAAGGGGGGGTGGGTAAGAAATGGAACTAGAAATGAAAGCAGGGGTGTCCCATGAAGGGCCTTGGAAGCGAGCAGGATAAATTATATAACTCCTGGGACCATGAGAATCTGGAAGGTTACTTGGGAAAGACCACTCTGGTTAGAATGAGGAACATGGGATGGAGGGAACACAACTGCGGCTGAAATCCTGGTGAGGAGGTTACTGGAGCAGCTCAGGCAAGAGATGAGGGTGACCTGGGTACAGGGTGGTGATATGGATGTGCGTACGGAGCAGATAATATGCCAGGGATTGTCGGGTGGGGAAAGGGCATGCAGGACTTGGCGACCAAGAGTGGGGCTGAGTGTGAACAGGGGTGTGGACCATTCCCCTAAAGCTTTATTTTTTTGCATCTTTACTCTCAGAGCCCACCGGCAAGAGCTTACAGTATAAAGAAAATAGGAAACAGAAGAGGTGGAGGGACAAATTGAAGTCTAGGCAAAGTGGAGGAGTGTGGCTTGGTTAGGAAAGGGAGCTTGATTCAAAGCGTGGGGGACCCCACTTCAGAGAGCACTTGCTCCAGGGTTGCCATTAGCCATGCCACGTGAATTAACTTAGCGCTCCTGAAATATGCAGGTACATGGATCCAGCCCTCGACTCCATGCTGATGGACTGCAGAGCGGCTGTGGACTTGCTCTACATGCAGGTGAGGGTAACCACGAACTATCAGAACACCATGTATCATAGGCCATTTGGGTTTGAAACCGTTAGAAAAAATTGGTAGCAGTTAAGAATTCTACCTCCATACCTAGAAGAGACAAGTTCACAGGGACAGAAAGTAGAATAGAGCTGACCAGGGGCCGGGGGAGGGGAGGAATGACTGTTTAATGGGTACAGAAGTTTTGCTAGGGATGATGAAAAAGTTTTAGGTATCGAAGTGGTGATGCCTACACAACATTGTGAATGTTTTTAATACCACTGGACTGTACACTTACAGATAGTTACAATGATAAATGTGTATATTTTACCACAGTAAAAAAATTTAAAAAGTAGAGGAGTTTAGAGAAAAAAAGAAAGAATTCTACCTCCATTTTAAAAATCACTCTGTATGTTTGCAGCTGACACTCCATCGTCTAGGCTAATTTACATGAGTCTAGAAAGGATATCTCTGATAATTTAAAGTCACACATGGTCCCTAAATCTCACTTTAGCATAATTTTCTTTTCCCCTGAGCTAACAAGTAGCGTAGCTGCCCCCAGGGCCAGCTTCATGGGAAAGTGGCCTGTGAAGCTGCGCTGGGCCCTGTACTCAGCTTTGTTTAATGCTCTGCTGTCGCATCTTGAAATTCTTAGTAATTTTTGAACAAAGGACCTTACATTTTCACTTTGCATTGGGCCCTGCAAATTATGTAGTTGGTCCTGCCTACCCCTATGCCCCAGCCCCCAGAAAAGTAAATTTAGAGTTTGGCCTCCTTTTCCTTCCCTGCTCAGTGGTACAGGTCCTGCTAAGCAGTGGAACGGTCAGCAGATGCTGCCTGTACGGTACCCCTCCAGTTACCCACACCCCACTTCTCCTCCAGGGCTCACCCTCACCAAGGCAGCCTTGTCGGAGGCCTGATCCTTTCCCAGGCCTAGCTTGACAATTCTGGGAGGGAGGTTTGGAAACTTCTTTGAAGGAGTTCCGTGAGAATATCCCACAATCTGTTCTCAAGCAGCAGGCAGAGTGGTGGGTCAAATCCTTGCCCTGTTCAAACCCTCCCAAGGCCGTCCATCTCACTCCCACTAAACCCCAAATCCTGGCACACTTGCTTTGTTTTCTCCTTAGCATTTCCACCATTTGACATTTTATATGTGTGTGTGTGTGTGTGTGTGTTCATATATGTATTTTTAAAAATTTGTTTACTGTCTCTCTCCCTACTAGAATGATTTCTCCATAAAAGCAGGTATTTATTTGTTCACTGCTGTATCCCCAGAAAGTAGAATTGTTCCTGACACAACATTGGCATTAAGCCCTGTGGTGGGCCCGACACTGCAGTAATTGTTCTGAATGCATTGTTTCACTTAAGCTTCATAATAACTCTGTAAGGCAGTTGGTACCATCCACAATTTTAAGAAGAAGAAACATAAAGTTTGCTGACAAAGGATTGAGTAGGCTTGGATGTAAAGGATGTAGAAAGGGATTTAACAGTACTTATTACAGGTGGCTTTTATGGAGTGTGATTCTAAACTGCTGCACTCGAGCTTTTTATAAACTTAGGAGGTAGAATTGCAGAGAGGGGAGAAGTGTTGGGTCATTCGTTACTTTTAATGAGTTTTTCAAGGGGTCAAAGAAATGTTAATAGAACCTCCTATAGTACTTTGGGTGTAGCAGAAAGATAAAGGTGGTGGATTTTGATGCTTTGGGTTACTAAAGAGCATAGAAGAGAAAAAGATCCTCAGTACATACTCCCTTAAGTGACTTTTGCTTTTGTGTTTGTTCTAGGCAGTTGCATTGCTTTAATTGTATTGTTTTAAGCAAGTCTTCATTTTTGGAGTTGTTTGTTATGCAGCAATAGCTAACTGATACATAGCTGTTCATATTGTTTTCCTTTTAGTTGAGTCATGTGTGTTGCTAACATATTACTTGTGTTGTCTAATTATCATTTAAAATTACTTGAAAAAAATTTACACTATGATTCTGCATGGACTGGGAGTTATCATTTACACAGAAAGACAAAGACAGAGTGGCAGAGTTCCCTTTTATATTAGAAAAGTGAATGCTCATCTTTGAAGAAATGACCATATTTTCCATATGGAAAAATGTTCCATATTTTCTTACAAAGCAATAACCAGGTGTTTTTGTGCCTGGAGAGAGGAAACTGCTCTGTTTTATACTAAGATGTATGCAAAAGGACTGCCTAGCACAGGCTGAGCAGTGCAGCCGAAGGCAGGAGAAATCGCCAAATGCCTCAGAAGAAATGAAAGCAATTCCCGGCTGGGAGAGACTGGCATGACCAGTTCATGCACCATACAGGGCTGTCATGAGGCACTGTGTCATAGTTTGATCGACAGTGTTTTTTCTTAGTGCCACACAAAATCATGGTCTCTTAGAATCAGTGGTATCTTCAATGTGACAAAATAGAGCATCATTTATGTGTGTATCTCCCCCACTAGACCACCAGCCCCATGCACAGACTGTGGCTTTTTCAGCACAAGGCCAAGAATGTGGTGTATGACTGAGTAGACACAATGGATTCCAGTAGCTGGAATGTCAGACGAGCTCACCCTTAATGCCCTTTCCTCCTTAGGTGACTTTTTAAGAGACCAAGACCATCTAATATATCATTTCCACAAAGCTTTTCTAAATTCTAAGGAGGCAAATCAAAATATCACTTATTAAATGTTTGATGTTCACTATTGTATATTTATGGCTAGAATATAGTTTTGAGTGCGTTTCGTATCATACTTTGATCCATGTATAATCCTGTTCGGTGTACTTATATCCGTGTTATAAGAGTTGGAACATAATTTACCATTTTAAATGTTTACTGAAGCTCATTGCCATTGTATCCATGCTGTTAGGATATGTTATTAGTTGTGTCTGGTTTATTTGATATCATATCCTTGGTTGAGAGTGCATCACTTATCCTAATATTGCTCCTGTGGGATAGAGTCTTATGGCATGGTTTCCAGGTTACATTGTGGTGAGAGGTAGGAACTTCCGGCATCATAATATGATTTTTATCTGTCTTCATTAAGGAGTTATAAACCAGAGAGAAATGGATAGTATTTCCTCTGCTTATAGCTGGAAAAAAGATGGCTTCATGGAAAGCACACTGAATTACAGTTTCAAAAATGCATTCTGGGGGTGCCGGCCCCATGGCATAGTGGTTAAGTTTGTGCACTCTGCTTTGGCGTCCCGGGGTTCACAGGTTCAGATCCCGGGTGCAGACCTATGCACCGCCTATCAAGCCATGCTTTGGCAGGGGTCCCACATATAAAAGTAGAGGAATATGGGCACAGATGATAGCCCAGGGCCAATCTTCCTCAGCAAAAAGAGGAGGATTGACAGTGGATGTTAGCTCAGGGCTAATCTTCCTCACCAAAAAAAAAAAAAACCCCACCAAAAAACTGCATTCTGTCTTTTGCTCTGACACTGGCTCTCTCTCTGTGTGACTTGGGCTAGCCACTTCATCCTGGAACTGGAACTACAGTGTCCCCTGTTAAGCAATGAAGCTGGACAGTCTCTAAGTTTTCTTGCAGCTTTAATAAACTGTTGTTTAAACCTTAGCTCTTTGCCTGGCAAAGTCTTCAAAAGATTGTAGTGGATGTCATAATAATCTGTGCCTTTATCACCATCATCATTATTATTCCCTGAATCCCAGTGGAGGTACCGAGAAGTCAAAAGGGGGCTCAAGGTCAGCAGGAGGGTGAGGACCACAATTGCTGCCTCCTTTGGGAAGCCTTCCTTGGCTTCTGCAAAAGAAAATGCCTCCCTCCCTCTCTGCTCCCGTGGTATTTTGTTTATACAGTCTGTTGTGGTGCTTCTCACCCAGCATTGTAAAGACGTATCTCCCTGACTCAACTCTGAGTGGCCAAGAGCAGACTGTGTCCTAGGTGCTTAGGACATGTGAGTGAGTGAGAAGCAATCATCCTTTTAAAAAGTTAGTGTAAAAGTTCTTGTGTTCTGATCAATAACAGAGCCATCATAATTAACTATTTAGGGATACCCTTTTGATTTTTCTAAAGCAGATGTGCCCAGGGATGTCCCAGGAGCCAAGTAGACTCCCACCATGTGTTTCCTTTCTTCTTCTTTAAAATTTGAGTGACATTGACAAAATGGAAGATTGCGTATAAAAGTATATGTCTCTGGATTTTCTCAAAAATTTTGAGGCTCAGTCAGTTCTGGGCCTGCATTTCAGCAGGGTCACGACTGGCCTGTACAGTAACTTTGTGCAAATTAGAAAAAGGTGCCCCTTCCTCCAGGCGGGCCTAGCCCCATGCCAGGGCCCGTGGCGTAGTGAGCGGAGCATGGGCTAACCGTTGGCCTCCTACCACCCCAGGGCCGGTGCCCTTGTGCAGGGTGCAGCCTGCTCACACAGGCCCCACCTTGCTCAGCTGTGCCTCAGCTGGCTAGAGCTGAGTGGCTGATGCCTTGTTTGCAGAGTGCTCTCCATTTCTCACTACTGTAGCCTCTGCAGAGGGTACCAGAGTATGTGTGATTGAAACCCATGAAGACCATGGCTTATATGGTTTCACTCCATTTTGAAAAATTAGATTCTGCATAAGTCTCCATCGCCCATCTTCGGGGAACCCTATAACTGAGTAGAAACATTTGTCTAAACTTGACTCATTGTCTGGAGTGAGCTATTGGATATAATATATTTGCATGATGACTCGTGAACCCATAATCAGGGTCAAATCTTTTCAAAGTTAGTGAAACAAAAACAGTTATGTTACCTCTGCTGTAGGACATCGGAATCTCTGTGTTTGAGAGTCCCGGGTGCCCTAATGATGAATGATGGTCGTCAGTTAGTACTCACCCCACGATCACTGTGCCGTGCTTTCTCTTAGATATCATTGCCCTGTGCTAACAGTCCTTACAGGACTCTAACATCACATCGAATTGAGGAAAAAGAAGGGTGTTTAGTCCCGCACACCCATGTTGATTCCATCCTGGTATAATATCTAGGTTCAGTTCTGAGTACAGTTGGTGACCAGGAGAAAGTCTTGGGGTGGGTAGCTGCCGCCATGCTAAGAATCCAGTGGCTTGGCAATCCTGAAAAAAAAAAGAACAAAACTGGAGGCATCACAATCCCTGATTTCAAAATATACTATAGAGCTACAGTAATCAAAACAGCATGGTACTGGTACAAAAATAGACACACAGATCAATGGAACAGAATTGAAAGCCCAGAAATAAAACCACACATCTACGGACAACTAATCTTTGACAAAGGAGCAAAGAACATACAATGGAGAAAGGGAAGTCTCTTCAATAAATGGTGCTGGGAAAATTGGACAGCAACATGCAAAAGAATGAAAGTAGACCATCTCCTATCGCCATATACAAAAATCAATTCAAAATGGATTAAGGACCTGAAAGTGAGACCTGAAACTATAAAACTCCTGAAAGAAAATATAGGCAGTACACTAATTGACATTGGTTATAAAGGGATCCTTTCAGATTCCATGTCTATTTGGACAAGGGAAACAAAAGAAAAAATAAACAAGTGGGACTTCATCAGACTACAGAGCTTCTACAAGGCAAATGAAACCAGGATCAAAATGAATAGACAACCCACCAGCTGGGAGAAAATATTCACAAATTGTTTATCCGACAAGGGATTAATCTCTGTAATATATAAAGAACTCATACAACTGAGCAACAAAAAAACAAACAACCTGATCAAAAAATGGGCAGAGGATATGAACAGACATTTTTCCAAGGAAGAGATAGAGATGGCCAATAGACACATGAAAAGATGTTCAACATCACTAATCATCAGGGAAATGCAAATCAAAACTACACTAAGATATCACCTGACACCCGTTAGAATGGCTATAATCACTGAGACAAAAAACAACAAATGCTGGAGAGGTTGTGGAGAAACAGGAACCCTCATTCACTCCTGGTGGGAATGCAAACTGGTGTAGCCTCTGTGGAAAACAGTATGGAGATTCCTCAAAAAAATTGAAAATAGAAATACCTTATGATCCAACAATCCCACTCTTGGGCATCTACCCAATGGACGTGAAATCAACCATCACAAGAGGCGTATGCACCCCTATGTTCATTGCAGAATTATTCACTATAGCCAAGAAGTGGAAGCAACCCAAGTGTCCCTTGACTGATGATTGGTTAAAGAAGATGTGGTGTCTATATAAAATGGAATACTACTCAGTCATAAGAAAAGACAGAATTGTCCCATTTGCAACAACATGGATGGACCTAGAGGGTATTATGTTAAGTGAAATAAGCCAGAGAGAGAAGGACAGGCACTGCATGATTTCACTCATATGTGCAATATAAATGAGCACACGGACAGAGAGAACTGGTTGGTGGTTACCAAGGGAAAGGGGGGTCGGGGGTGAGCACAAGGGGTGAAGGGATGTATCCACATGGTGACGGATAAACAATAATGTACAACTAAAACCCCACAATGTTATAAACTATTAAGACATCAATAAAAAAATAAATAAAAATTAAAAAAAAAGAATTCAGTGGCTTGGGCAAGGGTAAGAGGGCGTGGGGTAATGGTCAGATCTGGCTTTTAATCCAACTCTTGCCACTTACTTGCTGGGTTGTCTTGCAAATCATAACCTCTCTGGACCTCAGTTTACCCATCTGTAAAACAGGGGTAGTGTTCTGACCCCACAGAATAGTTTGGAAAAAGTCTATGAGAAAACCTATCTAAAACTGGTTCTCAACACATATTAGTTATTTTTCTTCTCTCTAAACCCATCTCCTTTTCTCTCAAACTAAACTGCAATGTCAAAAATTTATTCTCTTGGAGATAAGGCATAACCCGCCAATACCACTGAGGGACGTAACGCATAGACTTACATTCAGACTAAGGTGTAAGTAAGTGCCTGGTAATTGGCAAGGACTTGTTGAGTGTTTGCTGTATGTAAGACATTGGACAAGATACACTGAGGTGAAGGGCACAGGGCTTTCCTTTGAGAGGTTAATGGTCTGACTGACGACCAATGGAAAACTCATTTAAAGCATGATAAATCAAAGTAGCACAGGCTAAGTGTGTGCAGCTAATGAGATGGACAGCTAATACCAGAGCGTCCCATGGGGCCAGGCCGGATAAAGGGGAAAAGCGGCAGGGTGCTAGGAGGACAAGGGAAGAGCACAGAAAAGGGAGCTTAGAGCTTAAGAAAGATCCAGGGGGCAGCTGTCTTCAGGTGATTTCTGCCTCTGAGCCCAGTGTTTTTCTGTTTAAACCTGCAGTGTGAATTAGGAAACAGAATATCATGAATTTGGAGTTTGGGACCACTCGCTGGTGGCAGTTACCCAAAACTGAGCAGACAGGGCCCAACAAGTATTCACTTCTAATTTTTTTAAAAATTGTGAAATTTGTCTTCATCTTATAAAAAATTTGCAAATAGAGAAGAGCTCAAAAACAAAAGTAAATATCACCCCAAATCTTAAATCAATCACACATGTAAACACTTAACTTTTTTGGTGTGTTTATCTCTTATATTTTTCATTTATATGCACATCTATTTCCTTGATTCATAAATATGCATGCAAGGCTTTTTTGTGTTTGTTTTGTTTTATTTTTTTTTTATTTCATAAAAGTTGGGGTCTACTACTATGCCCTTACTTTGTAACTTGACATACTTTTTCATGTATCAAAACATCACAGAATTTTCCTATGTTGCTAAATAGTCTATATAATTTTTAATAATAGTATAACCTATTATTTGGTTATACCCAAACTCAATCACCTATTTTGGGGCATTTCATAATAGCATCTATTTCACAGGGTAGCTGTAAGGATTGACTTTTGTTTTAGAGCAATTAAAACATCATCTGACACATAGTAAGCACACATATGTGTGTTTGCCACTATTAAGAGTTGAAATTTTTTGATATTACAAACAATAGTAGTAATAGCCTTATCAATACATTTTTCCCACATCTGTGTTTATCATTTCTTTTGGTCACTTTAGATTTGTATTGCCAAATCACCTCCATAAAGTCGTGCCAATTTAAATCCCATCAGTTCAATATGGAAATTCCTGTTCCCCAAACCCTTGCCAGTTCTGAATATTATATATTTTTTAGTCTTTACCAAGTTGAGCAGCAAAAAAAATTTTTAGTATATGTTTGTCATTTGGAGTTCCTTTTTGTGAATTGCCAATAGATATCCTTTGTCCATTTTCCTATGAGGGATGTTTACATTTTTCCTATTGCTTTGTATAAATATTATTAATTCTCTGTCACATATGATGCAGTCATTTCCCCTGGTTTGCCATTTGTTTCTTAGTTTGTTCTTGGTGGTTTTATGTACAGAAGTTTTATATTTTCATGTGATTATAATTCCTTTATATGGTATTTTGTCTTTGTATCTTAAAAAGATATTCCCTACCTCAAGATCAGATAAAAATATTCACCTTATATTTTCTCCTGGTTCTTTTATGGTGTTTTATATTTACTTCTTTAATCTGTCTGGATTTATTCAGTTAGAGGGGGTGGGGAAAGAGCTATCTTAATTTTCTTTCCTAAGTGCTGCCAGTTGTCCCCAAACCATTAAACAATCAGTTCCTACACCCACTAATTTAAAAAGTAACCTTTATAATGTGCTAAATCCTTATATATGTCCACTTGGGTCTGTTTTTATAGCCTTTCATATATGAGTATGTTTTTGTAAGATTAATTCATTTCTGCTAAGTTTGCTCATTTTACAATGTATGTTCTTTTAAGGCAATACAGGACATTGAAAATGAATGGGCCAAACCCACACAGGTGCAGAGGCAGAACTTAGTGGCTCTCCAGAAAGAAGACAACAAAACACAGGTGAATCAACTATTGCACCAAGAGAAATCCCTTGGGAGGGAGTTAAAGAAACATACTGGAATTGAGCTGTTTCTATAATTTATAAACCCATCAAGCACTAAAAATGGAGCTCTTTTTAAAAATGAGAATGCCTTCATTGATTTTCCTGGTTATAAAATTAATAAAGGCTTATTGTTTAAAGATACTAAAAAATACAATATAATGTGAGTGCTTTGCCAAGTTAATTAATATAGATCCCCAACATTATTTTTAATGACCACAGAGTATTCTATTTTATGATTATCATTTAGCTAGCCAGTTTCCTATTATTGGAAGTCAGGTTGTTTCCAGTTTATGGTGCTATTAATCACTTTGGCAGTGAGCACCATGAGGCCCAGGACTGTGTCTAATTTATACAAACCCTGTGTGTTCCCAACACCTGGTGCAGTTCCTGGCTGAAGGTCCCTGAATACTGCAGCCAACACCCTCTGTCTCCGAGTATGTGTTCTATTATTCTTTAGGAGATAGTATTTCTAAACGTCCATTTTTAAAGCTTCTATAAAGATGGTACCAACTCATACACCCCCTGTCCCCAAGTAGTGTATACGAGTCTGACAAACAAGACATATTTTAACAGAAGAAATGGTGTCTGCTTCATTGTGTTGTCTTTTTTTGTTCTTCAGACTTTGCCAGTGTTCATCACTAACACATTGATTTTGAGCAAAATGCAAACAAACTTTAGAGGACTTGTTTATACTTAGGTTGATATAGAAAGTAATTCTTCAAGTCTGCAATATTTTGAGAATTTTATTGATGAGCTCCAAAAAAAGAAAAGAAAAAGCAAGAAAAAGGAAAAAAGCATATACTGCCATGATTTAGTATTTTTTGTTTTTGGTATTCTGCCACAGCTTTGTCACATAGATTTTGGAGTTAAGTTTCCATGTGTATTTGTAAATTTTGACAATTATAACTTCTATTTTGATAGGTATACTATTGCTGGTACTTTGGATACAATTACAAATTCTAAGTATATTTCTGCTCTATAAACTTCTTAACTTAATAATTTAGTAAGAATATTGTTTTTGGAGCCGGCCCAGTGGCGCAACGGTTTAGTTCCCGCTTGGCAGCCCGGGGTTCGCGGGTTTGGATCCCGGGCACCTGCCGACACACTGCCTGTCAGCCCTGCCAGTGGCGGCGTCCCATATAAAGTAGAGAAAGACGGGCACGGATGTTAGCCCAGGGCCAGTCTTCCTCAGCAAAAAGAGGAGGACTGGCAACGGATGTTAGCTCAGGGCTGGTCTTCCTCACACACACAAAAAAGAATATTGTTTTTACCATGTGCTATGCTCTACCAAAATTTGGATTTGTATTTTTGCCAAAACACAAATTTTATTTTCTATGGTGAATGTTTTACCTGATTTTACCATACTGTTTGTCATAGTGGTCTTTAAAAAACTTTGCCTTGAGTGCATGAATTAGATGAAAAAATTGAACCATTATTCAACTGAACTTAACTGATTTTCTCTTGAAGCATCTAAGAATACTGATATAAAACCAGCATTAATTGTTTGTGAAGTCCTCCTGCTCATGGAACCGGCATGGTAACAACTATTGTTTTACTTTATGTACAAGTACAAGAAAACTTGGAATTAAAAATGAGTGAAATTAATTTAAAGGGGCAGTCATTTGATCTAAATCAGAGATAGGCTAACATGACCCGTGGGCCACTGTTTTAACAAATAAAGTTTTATTGGCATATAGCTATGCGTATTCATTTATGTATTGTCTAAGGCAGCTTTTGTGCTGGAGTGGTAGAAGTGAGTAGTTGTAATAGAGACTATGTGTCTGCAAAATCAACAATATTTACTATATGGCTTTTTACAGAAAAGTTTGCCAACCTCTGATCTAAATGAAAATATATAAACATGCCTTCTGCGGTTATACATGTTAAGTTATCTTTTACAGTCTTAAAAGAACTAATTTTCACATAGATAATCCTTGCAGATTTCTGTCTCCTGGTTTTCTTATAGTCAGTAATGTCACTACACCCCTTTGTTGAATAACAAAATGTCAACAGGCATTTTGAGCAAGTTACTTATTCATCACCAACTTTCTTGAGAAATGGAGCTTAAGTTTTAATTAAACAAATACTTTCATCTCTTTTAGAGCATTGCAGCCTGAATTTATTACAAAATTTTAAAGTGTTACTAAATAATGAACAATTAAAGATTTATAACATATACTAAAAAAGAAACTTTTGTAGCAATATCATGAAACTACTCTATATATTCTGTGGCAAGATTCCTCAGCCCCTGCCCTACCCCCATACAGGTGGCATCTACTCACAACTTGTCATTTCTGATATTTCCCACTGACCCAACGGGAGGCCTTAATGAATCTCCTAAGTTGAATGCATGGGCTGCAGCACAGTGAGCTGGTACAACATGGTGCTGGGAGGGACAGTAACCTGGAATACTCCTGCCACCTTATACCAAGAATCAGCTGTCCCTCACCACATATGTCTCAGCACTTTTCACTTTATCAGAGAGAGCTTCATGTAGTGCTTGAAAGGAAGGTGTCAGTTACCTTGCTTCAGGAAAGGATTAGAAAGAGCCAGGTTGTCACTGGTTGGTCTTCTTTCAGATTCAACCCTGTGTTAAAGTGAGAACTCCTTTCTCTGCACACACATCTCATACCATCAGGCAGGACCATGGTGGAAGCTGAAGAACAAAGTGGAGGTCACCACACCGATATCAGATTATTTAAATGCAATCGTTAATAATCACTTTGTTAAAAAACGAAAAGTCCTCAATAGACGTTAACAGGACAGGATGCCGGGACCACAGGTGTGAACAACTGTCCTCTGTTCTTAAGTCACGGCAGAAGCAGAGGGAAAAGCAAAACCTTAAATGTCACAGAAAGTGTTCCCTTGGGGGGCTGCCCTGTGGCATAGAGGTTAAGTTCGTGCGCTCTGCTTCGGTGGCCTGGAGATCATGGGTTCAGATCCCAGGCATGAACCTACACACGCAGCTCATCAAGCCATGCTGTGGTGGTGACCCACATACAAAATAGAGGAAGATTGGCACAGATGTTAGCTCAGGGACAATCTTCTTCACCAAAATAAAAAAGAGTTCCCTTGGCACTTTGGGGCTGTCTGGGGCTCTGTTTAGAAAGCAGACTCACTCTTGCTCTCATTTCACTGCCATTTCCAAAAACTTTTCTGACAATTAATACCATCATACAAACCAGTTTGTAAAAATGAACTACTTTCTTCTTACATAGATCTCAGCTTAGTTTTTTAAAAGCATTCCAAATGTGCACTTTTTATTTTGCTGTATAATCTGTTGAGATAGAATTGGATCTACTGATTCATTGGATTCACTCTGCTCTTTTCTTCATTCATCATTCATGCATCGAATATTTTCATTCCCACTATGTACCAAGCACTGTAACAGGAGCAGGGACACAATGGTGAGCAAGGCAGGAATGGTCCCTGCCCGGGCAGGGCACGCCATGAGCTTCCCCAGCCTTACTGTCCGAGAGCACAAGGGGCGTTGTCTTCATTCGTACTGACCACTTTCACTGTGACTCAACCCGTGTGTTCTACTAGAATGGCAGTAACTTCTGACGTGAGACTTTCATCTGCTTCAAGAGCTCTTTTGCTTCCTCCCTGTCACCCGCGCCCCCTCCCCACACCCCGACCTTTGGAGCAGTTTTTGGAGCTGTCCCGGGAGGTACAGCACTATGGATACATGCGGCTGGATCCTTGTACCTGTGACTACCCAGAACCGGGCTGTGGGGCTGTTGTTTCTGTCGGCAATAATGAGATCAGCTGCTGCATAACCCTGCCTGATAACCAGACCCAGGACATCATTTTCCAGATGAACAGAGTGAAGTGCTGGCAGGTCACTTTCCTTGTGAGTATCTTGGCACTGCCTTACCCATGATTTACAGTCTCCATCCATGATTTAAAAATCCCATTGTTCTTGGCTGACAAAGCTGGCACTAGGGAGACGAGTCTGCCGTTTGAATCAGTCCTTTGAAGAGGGCTAGCATCTAAGCCACAGTAAGCATCACCTAGTGGTAAAACCTATTTATTATCTGGTACAAATTTCCCACGCATAGCAGTAAAGACACCAATCTTCCCACTTTCCAACAACAGCTTTCTCTACGCTTGAAGGATGGCTATAGTAATAACAGCATATAGAAATAGCAGCTACCATTTATTGAGCCCTTAATGTGTACTCCATACTGACAAGATCTCTACCGTTGGAAACTGGATGCTGACCAGCAGAGCTGTACTTTAGGATCCCTGGCATCATACCTACATTGCTATCTCCTCCCGAGAGAGACCCTTATGACCAGATGTATTGAGTGCCTACTTTGCACCAAGGGCTGCGTGAGGCACTGCCACATGTGTTATTTAATTAAATTCTTACAATAACTCAGTGAGCTAATACCCTTTACATAGGAAACTGAGGTTAACTAGTAGAGGACAAACATCATGAAAGCAACCATGACACCCAGTTGCTAAATCCCTGGAACCCATGGGGATTTTTTACTTGGCTCAGGAAGAGACATTTCTTCCTTCTCAAAACCACCTCTCCTTCCTTCTCTAGTTTTGTGGGCTACTTCTCCCTCTGACCTCTCCTGAAATGCTGGTGTTTCCTGGGGTTCCATTTCTAGCATCTTCCCTTTATATATTCTCTGAGATCAATTACCTAGATCCCTTTCCAAAGGTCCAGTATTTCTTACTGCCTTGTGGACCTCTTCACCAGGTCTTGCAGACATCTCAAACTCAACCTTTCCCCAAACCAGGCTCATCCTTTCTCTCTCATGCCCATCTAGGCTTCTTCCTCCTGTGATCCCTATCTTGGTAAATGGGACTTCTGCCACGCCCCCCAATTGCCAAACCTGTAATAGTGAAATTACCTCTGACTTTTCTCTCTCTCTTTCCCTACCTGTTCAATTGCTCATGGAGACCTGTTCATTCTACAACCCTGCTCTCCCTCTAAACTCTCCCTTGCTCTCCACCCTCACAGCTTGTTCTCAACATTTCCTGCCTGGATGAAATCCAACAGCCTCCTAACCCTTCTCCCTGCCCCACTTTTTCCCCCTTGGGGTCAGAGAAAATACATCCTATGATTTCAGTCATTTTAAACTTATGGGAACTTGTTTTGTGGCCCCAAATTTGGTCTATCTTGGTAAATGCTCCATGTGCACTTGTAAAGAATGTATATTCATCTGTTAAAGGGTGGAGTATTCTGTAAATGTCAGTTACGTCAAGTGGTTGACTGTGTTCAAATCTCCTATATCCTTATACGTTTTCTCTCTACTTGTTCTATCAGTCATTGAGAAGAGGAACGTTATGACCTTCAGATGTGATGGTGGATTTGTCTATTTCTTTGTGTTTTATCAGTTTTTTTCCTCTTTTCCTGCCTTCTTTTGATTAACTATTTTATGATTCCATTCATTTGCACCATTGTTTTTTAGCTATACCTTTTTTATTTACTCATGGTTACTTCAAAGTTTTTAATACACATCTTAATGTATTACAGTCTACTTTCAAAAATTACACCACTTCACAAAAAGTGTCAAAACCTTACAACAGTGTTCTTCTATTTGCCCCTTCTGTCTTCTGTGGTGTTTGTCGCCATACTTTATTTCTACATGTATATAAGCCTCATGCTACATTATAATTATTTTTACTTAAAATAATTATTTTTTAATTTAACCTTTTATTTTGATATAATTGCAGATTGACATGCAATTGTAAGAAATAGTACAGAGATCCTGTGTGCTCTTTACCCACTTTTCTCCTGTTGTTATGTCTTGCAAAAACTATAATACAATATCACCACCAGAATATGGGCATTGATACAATCAAGAGTCAGAACATTTCCATCACCACAAGGACCCTTATGTTGGCCTTTTATAGCTACACCTACTGTCTCCTGCCCCACCCCTCCTTAACCCCTTGCAACCGCTAATCTGTTTGCTATTTCTATAACTGTGTCATTTCAGGAATGTTATATAAAACCTTTGGAGGTGATGGATATATTTATTACCTTGATTGCAGTGAATGGTTTCATGGATGTATGCATATATCCAAACTCATCAAATTGTATACATTAAATACGGGCAGTTTTTTTATATCAATTGTACCTCAATAAAACTTTAAAAAAAACCAACAGAAACATGCATAAAACAAGATTATGTATCGATCCGTTGATGAAAATACTTTGACCAAAGTTTTGCAGGAACTTAACCCTGTATTTCCCTTGGGGCAATGATTCAGTATTCAGTAATGTAGTGTTTATGGTGATTTTATAGAATATGACTATGGTGAATAATAAGAATCAACCGTATTTAGGAGGTAAAAATATAAATAGAAGCAAGGAATTGATTACCTTAAAAAAAAGAATGTTATATAAATGGAATCATACTGTATGTAGCCTTTTGAAATTGACTTTTCTTTACTCAGCATAATTCTTTGGAAATTCATCCAGGTTGTGTAGATCAGTGGTTTGTTTCTTTTTTATTGCTGAGCTGTGTTCCATGGTATGGAATGGCCAAAATTTGTTTAACCATTCATCCAATGAAAGATTTCTGGTTGTTTCCAGTTTTTAGCTATTATGAATAAAGCTCTTATAAATATTCGTGTAAAGGTTTTTGAGTACAAATCTTCATTTCTCTGGGATAAGTGCCCAGGAGTGCCATTGCTGGGTCATGTGGAAGTGCATGTTTAGTTTATTAAGAAACTGCCAAACTGTTTTCAAGAGTGGCTGTACTGATTTACATTCCCACCACTGATGCATGAGTGACCCAGTTTCTCTGCATCCTCATCAGCATTTGGCATTGTCACTATTTTTTGCTTTAGTCATTCTGATAAGTGTGTAGTGGTATTTCATTGTGATTTTAATTTGCATTTCCCTCATGGCTAATGATGTTGACCATCTTTTCATGTGCTTTTTTACCATATCTTCTTTGGTGAAATGTCTTTTGCCCATTTTCTAATTGATCATTTTTTTTACTGTTTAGTTTTGAGAATACTTAATATAGTCTAGATACTAGTCCTTTGTTGGATATGTGGTTTGCAAATATTTTCTCTCACTCTGTAGTTGTTTGTCCTCTTAACAGGGTCTTTTGCAGGGCAGAAGTTTTTAATTTTGATGAAATCTTAATTCATCCGTTTCCCCTTTTATAGATTGTGCCTATAGTGTCAAGTCTAAGGATTCTTTACCAAACCCTATATCCTGAAGAAATTTTCTAGGGTTATTTTTCTAAAAGTTCTACAGTTATAGGTTATACATTTAAGTCCATGATGCATTTGGAGTTACTATTCATATAGGGTGTGAAACTTAAAACAAGGTTCCCTTTTTTGCCTATGAACATCCAATTACTCCAGCACCATTTGTTGAAAAGGCAATTTTTCCTCAATTGAATTGCTTTTGCACCTTTGTCAAATATCAGTTGGGCATATTTGTATGGATCTATTTCTAGAGTCTCTATTCTGTTCCACTGATCTATGTGTCTATCCCTTCACCAATATCACACAATCATTCTCTTCTTTTGTAACTGCTTTATTGAAATATAATTCATATACCATACAATTCATCCATAGAAAGGGTCCAGTTCAATAGTATTTAGTATATTCACAGAGTTGTACAACCATCACCGCAATCAATTTTAGAATACTTTCATCACTTCAAAAAGAAGCCCCATACCGTTTAGCTGTCACCTCTGTATTCTCCCATTCCCACTAGCCCTAAGAAACCACTAATCTGCTGTCGCTATAGATTTGCCTATTCTGAACATTTCATATTAATGGAATCATATGTGATCTTTGTGACTGGCTTCTTTTACTTAGTATAATATTTCCAAGATTCATCCTTGTTGTAGTATGTATCAGTACTTTATTCCTTTTCATGGTCAAATAATATTCCACCCAATGTATTTTTGTTTCTAGTATTTTTCATCTCTAGAAGTTCCATTTGGGTCTTTTTTTATTTCTCCCATTTCTCTCCTTATCATGCTAGGGTTTTCTCTAAATTCTTGAGTGTGTGGAGCACATTTACAATAACTTTTTAAACACTTTTGTCTACTAATTCCATCATCTCTGTCATTTCTGGGTCTGTTTCTATTGATTAATTTTTCTCCTGTTTGCACAGCATACTTTTCTCCTCCTTTGCATGTCAGGTGACTTCTTATGATATGCTGAACATTGTGAATTTTACATTGTTGAATGCTGTATTTTACTGTATTCTTTTGAAGAGCATTAGACTTTGATCTGGCATGCAGTTAAGTTACTTGGGATTGGTTTTATTTTTTCAGGCTTGCTTTTTAGCTTTCTTAAGGCAGGTTAAGAGTGGTCTTTAGTCTAGGGCTAATTTAGTCCTTTACTGATTAGCTGCCATTCTTAGGACTCTCTCAATGTCTTGTTTATTATGTTCTCTCTACTCTGGTTGATAGAAACACAAACTATTTCCAGCCTGGTTTGTGAGTTCCTGGAATTGTTCATCCTACTGCTTTTTAGTGGTTCTTTCCCCAGCCTCATGTGCACAGATCATTATTCAGCCACAGATTTGGAAGGAGCTCTCTGGAACTCTTTCTCTGTATAAAGCCCTCATCTTTGGTCTTCTGCTCCACAAATTCTAACCTAAACTTTTCTCTCTTTCTCCTCAACTCAGCAAGTCCTCTGAGCTCTGTTTGGGTTCCCCCTCTCTATGCTGCATCCTGGAAACTCCTCCAGGCAGTAAGGTGGGTAACTGTAGGACTCACCTCATTTGTTTCCCTTCTCCCTGGGTTAACAGTCCTGTATTATCTGTTTAATGTCTGAAAGCAACTGTTTCCCTTTTCATTTTTTAAATTGATGCTGTAAGACTGGTATTTCTAAACTATAACTCTAATTGTGTTATTATCCAGCTTCTAAAATCTTTTAATGAATGCTTATTGCCTTGAAGATAAAGTCCAGACTCTTAACTTAGCTTATGAAACCTGTAACAGTTAGGGCTCTTTGGTGGCAAGCAGTAGAAACCAACACTTCTAGTTCTAGTGAAAAAAGGGATTTTTTTGGAAGGATGTGGAATAACCCACTGATTTAAAGGAAAAGCTGAAGGAGAGGCTTAGGAAAGTCAGGAACCAAAGGAGCTCAAGGTTTCTAGGAAACAGGAATTCTTTTTCAGAATTTTCTCCTTGGGTCTTTCTGCTCTGGAATCAAGTGAGGGGCACAGAGAGTATTTGTCCGATTGGCCTGAGCTTGGGTCACTTGCCACCGTCCAGCAGGGCAGAGTTCCCTGATAGTCCTACCTAGATAGCCACAGTGGAAGAGGGAGGGTTTTCCCAAGGGAATGGGACTCCACTACTAGGGGAAAGAGGGACAGATGCTGTATAGCAAAGATCACGGGTGTTCCTACCAGGTTTTCAGGATCCGGCCCCACCCTGCTTCTCTAAGCCTCTCCTCTCGCCACTCCCCACACCTTGCAAACTGTGCTGCACCCGATCTCTTGCCATGTCTCCAATGTTCCGGGTTCCCTCATGCCTCAGTGTATTTGTACTTGTTATTTCTTCTACCAGGAACCACTTGTCACTTCCTTCCCCCAACTCACCCCCCAAAAACACAAAACCACCACAACAAACTTGGATGGTTTCTATTACTGCTCAGATATTGCCGCCTTGGGAAGCCTTCCTTTACCTTCCTAGTCTGAGTTAGGTGCCCGTCTTGTTTACTTCCATAGACCTGTGTTTGCTCCCCTTATAACACTTATTATATCAAACTGTGGTAATTACTTTCATGACTCCCCATAAACTGATAGCTTCTTGGGAATAGGGACAGTCTCACTTGTTTTGATATTTTGCCCATCGCATAATAGCCACTTAAACTTCTATTGAATATCAAACAATATCTTTTCCTCTGTAGGGGACTCTGCTGGATATGGATGAGCCCCAGCAAACTCTCAACCAGAACTTAGAGCTCAGATTTCAGTATAGCAAGGATAGTCGCTGGCAGTGGTTTGTTATTTACACCAAACAGGTGAGTTCTCAGGGCAGAGCATGAAAACCTTCTGTGCTGAAATGCTGTCTTGCTGGTCGAGTGGACAAAGCACATTACCCAACCCAATCAGAGCAGGGCACTTGAGTATGCTGTGCACTCTTTTTGGCCTGTAATACCTCTTATTTTGTTTGTGTTTTGTTTCATTTTGTTTGATTTTACTAGTCAGTATGGCTTTCATATCAGTTAGAAATGAATTTAGTTACCAAGTAACAGAAGACTCAACTAACAGTGGCTTAGACAGGGATCAGTTAACTTTTCCTCAAAGGGACAGATGGTAAATAGTTTAGGTTTTGAGGTCTACATGGTCTTTGTCACAGCTATTCAACTCGCTTATAGCACACAAGCAGCCACAGACTATGTGAATAAACAGGTACAGTTGTGTTCCTATAAAACTTTATTTACAAAAACAGGTTGGGGGCTAGATTTTTTTGCCAACCCCCAGGTTAGACAATACAGATTTTTATCATCTCACTTAATAAGAATACTGGAGGTAGATGATTGGCATCCCTATCATTCTCTTGATCTTTTCCAAGCAGATAAAAGCTACTCCTTTTATCTGGAAAGCAAAAGCTTTAACCCAGAAGCCCCCAGTAGACTTTCCACTATGTCTCATTGGCCAGAACTGGGTCACATGACCACTCCTAGCTGCAAGGGAGTCTGGGAATCAAGTATTTAGCAAAGAGGAATGGAATTCATGATCAGCTTAGAGTAAGCATGAATCATTGCCTAGATCTGGGCACTTTGTCATCCCGAACAAAATCAGGATTCTGTTAGGCTGGAAGAAGGGCTGTCAGGTAGCAAACTGTCCTCATCTGCCACAGGCTTATAACTAAAATTGGAATAAAAATCCTAAGAAAAATCTAATATTCTAAGCACTAAATTCAATTGAAAAATTCTTTTTGCTGAATTAACTTAAGCTATTTCAAATTGGAATCAAAACTACAAATGTTCTAGAATGAAATAAAAATAACAAAGTAATATTTACGTCAACATTACATTCAACTTGAGTCCCTGGTGATCATATTAAGTTCCATGGAGTATTCTGGTTTCAGGTAACCAAAGCTCCCTTTCAACTCTCTACTTCTAGGACAGTTATGATCCTGAGATAATAGATATCAAAGTATCCTGAAAAAGATGAAGTACTAAACCAAAATCCTAGGTTAAAGAAATGGGTCCTCAGGTTCACCTTAAATATGAAACATCCTTAGGGAAATAGTAGGATGGTTTGCTGAGGCAAGATTTGCAGTGACTTGGAGAGATACAGAGAGATTTTGGCAGCAAACTGCACCACCCCCCCAACCCCCGACCCCTACTAAGTGCAATAGTTAAATTTTATTATGTTCTTTTAATCTAGTCTATAGCAAATGAGTTTAAGCCACTATAGAGAGGTGCAATAAATGTTCTTTTAAAGGATTCCTAGTAAGATCTTATTTCCTCTGGAGTGTGGGTTTACTGATATGCACCCAAGGGCTACTTCTGCAAAAAGCAGAAATGTGGCTTGTATGCCTTGCAAATACAAATGAGGGCTTGGGCCCAAGTCTTTTCTCGGCTCTTTAAACAGAAGCTTAGTCCCTTTATATTTAATAAACTTGCCTGGTTTATAGCAGAATCCTAACTTGCGTACGTACGTTGCATAGGAACATGGAATCAGTCTGCACCTCGTGGGATACTATTCAACATCCTTCCCAGCTGCATCAGCTCAGGGTTTGTTTAACCATTTCATACCCTGGTTTTGTGTAGGTTACATATATGCACAGATAAACAGGGTTGGTTCTTAGCAAAACCAGGAAGGCAAAATTTGTCTTTGTGTATAAACCCCACATCTATTACTTTTTTCCATGTTGGGGGCAGACTGTCTCCTCTCTTCCTGCTTTCTCTTCCCTGAGATAAAATGAATTCCTATCATGCTCTACAGTCCTGCAAGGCTTTGAGATGTAGCCCACCCTCCATCTAATTCTACTGTCTGTGTCCTATCCTCCAAGAGTTTTCTACTTTAGCTACCACCCCAACCTGGTTTTCTCTCTCTCCTCACTCCTCCTCTCCATCACCCTACCCCACTGCCAAGTGCAGTGACTGTCCTTGAGCACAAACTTAGGCTAAGATCCTTAGCCTCAAGCTTTGAGCTTCTTTTGTCTCAAACCTTAGTGGGGCTGAAAGAAGAAAGAGCAAGCCAAGAATTGAGTGCGGGACAAGAGAGAAAAAGGATTCATGGGAAAGGAGCAAATGGGAAAATCATAGGGAACCTTAAATTTGGCACATGGGGATGAAGATCCTGAAACAAGGAAGCTGCTTTTGGAGCAAGCTATAAAACTACGTGTGTCTTGGCACTAAAAACAATGAGCCAACAATAAGCCACAGGTGATATTGGGGGCAACTGTCAGTCTTGAAAGTGAATGATTAAAGATTCCAGAAAAATAAGAAAATGAAGAAAAACAACTAATTTTTTTTAGTTCCATAAAATCCATAAGGTGCTAATATATTCTTTCAAACAGATTACTATTTATGCCTAATGATAGCTCTCTCAATAATTCTGTTTACAATTAAATATAAGATTAACCATCATCAGTTTATTTGATTACAACAATAAGCAGTTTTTATTATTTTTTGCTCATAAAGTATGAACTGCTTATATAGTGATAGAAAAAAATGGGATATAAGGGGGCAATTTTAAGAGGGAAACAGATTAGTAATGAGATCCTGGCCATTTTTCATCTGTCTTCTAAAAATTTACTGTAAATATATCCATGTGATTGAGAAAATTTATGGTTACATGCTAATTACATCTTATGCAAATTTATGGAAATTAAAGAAGACATCTAAATTCTTGACAGTGTACTGTTGGAGAGCAAGGCTCAAAAATTTGGTTTGTGGTGTAAGGAGGGAAGGAAGATAAGGAAGATCTCTTCAGTTCTTTGTTTCTGGATTTCTTAGGCTTTTTTGCTGAGTAGCTGCTTGAAAAAGATGATCTCAGAAAAGATGGTAAAACTCGTTGCAGAGAATCCAGAAATGGTAAGTGTCCTATCTGTGAGTGTTTTTCAATTTAAATTCCCCCCAGCGGCCGACGCTCAGCTACACTGATGAATTCCCTGGGCCTCAAGCGGGGAGTCCACCGCCTGGGAGTGAGCACTCCTGCCCTCTGTGAGCTCAGTCTTTAGAATTCAAGCCATTGTTTCAATGAGAAGTTGTCCTTGGATTGCTAGCACTCTTTAACCCTGTACTCCGTATTCTTGTATTTCTGCCTTCCCCCAAATGGAGGATTCTGGATTTACTGTAAAAGCTTCCGGATTTATCATAAAGTCAGGATCTTAAGAGGTCTTGAACACAGCAGCAGTGATCTTAAATAAGCTCTCCAGTTTTGTCTCTAGAAAGAACTCACAGCCTCTTGATACTTCCACTGCGCCAAATTAAACTGCTGTTAGCAGTTGGGAGAAGTCATCCAGTAAAAGAAGCTCTCAAGGCTATCATTTTTCTCAATGTAAAATTAAACTTTGTTTTTCAATCTGCATCTTCAGCAAAGGCCTAGTAGTTCTTTGAAAGGGTTGGTGACAGGCTATAAAAAGAGTTACTGAGATTTTAAACTTTTCTCCTTGCCTTGTCATCACCATGATATAAGCATGTCCCAAATAAGATAGTACAGTTTGATTTTAAAAAATGATTACAAATACTATTGCCTGGTTGACAGTTATAAACATAATGTAGAATATTACACTGATCTTTACAAAATACAGCAGAAAACATTTGGAAACTTTCTCAAATGTTTTCATTTAAATTTAGTCCTTTATAAGAGGATAGATATCTTTAACATTGATGTTTACTTGATTTTGCAGCTTTTTTCCAAGAAAATGATTGCATTTTGCACTTATTTCTCTTTCTTCTACAACTGAAAATATTTTACCAGGGAAAATAAAATTCACTGCCCTTGGGTGTTTGAACAATTCAAAATGTACTAGAGAGTAGTAAATCAAAGCAATTAAAGAATCAAGGATGCTCTTTTTAAAAGAGTAATAAAATCTAACCTCTTAGGCAGGATGGACCCCTTAGGCTCCAATTATTATATGTATAAAAATAAGAGAAGAAAGAGAAAAGTAATTAACTGAAGTAGCCCCATGAATAGGGAGGAGTGTTCTCAAATGTGGTTGAATAAAATGTAAGCTACTTGATGCAGGAAATGCTTGTACAATGAATAGCTAAAGAGTTTGCTCAGTGTTAGGAGAAGGTGGTGATCTATTTAAAGTTTTCAAGAAAAACTACACTAACTACATTTCTTATATTTGCACACAAATTGAAATCTATATTTTATCCCTCTGGCTGGTAGCAAAATCAGCATTTTAGCCAGTACTTGTATTGCTTTATCCAAATACTCAACAAGTTTTATTTCCACAAACTCTTTATTTTATTTCTTTACTTATTTTGGTTCTTGAAAAGGCAAGTTAAGACCCTTCCTCATGAAAACTGGGTTTCCCAGAGGATGTTGTAGGGTTGGTCCACATTTTAATCTGGAATTTTATCTACAAACCCCTGGAAGGTAAAAAGAACAGACAGATCAGCTGTTTGAACTTCAGCTGAGTTCTGGGCCTCCTCACAAAGTACAGTTGACCAGAACAAGTCATCCTGTGGAACTTAAAGTACCATGTAAATGTATGCCTGTGACCTTCACTTTAGGTAAACACATAAAGGCTGAACCGACATATAGGCTTATATGGACCAAGATACAGAAGTCTCTATTTTGCAAGGCAGAATAGATTTCAAGATTTTGATAATCATGAAAAATCTGGGGACAGGGAGAGAAATTGAGGAAACTTAACCAAATGAGCCCCATAAATAAAGTAGATGGCCCCTAGAAGCAGATTAAATAGAACTGTTTTATCCTAGTAAGAAGGAAGGAGTGAAAGAAGAAATTTAGCACTAACTTAATTAGCTTAGTTAGCTTTAGGCGTTGCTTTCAAAGGTAGGAGTTGAACTGTTTATGAAGAGATCATTAAAATTTGAAGTCAAACAAATGCACTAAAGTAAAATGTAAACACAGCAGAAAAATCATGTTCAATTCTTAAAGGCAATATTAACTGCAAACCAGAAGGAAAAAAAGTATAGCATTCTACTTAGAGCTATGCTCCTACACAAAAGCCTAAATTAGTTTTGTTAATACTTGCTACTTTTAACAAACAGAATTATAAGGATTATTTTATTCAAAAACAAAGTGTATTAATTAGGAGTAGATTTGGCTGTATATGACCAAAAACAAAAATAACTGCTTTAGACAAAATAAAAGTTTGTTTCTCTCTCATCTAAAAGAAGCCCAGAGGCAGGCAGTCTAGGACTGGGGTGGTGGCTCCATGATGTCACCAGAGACCAATCTGCTCTGTCATCTTCAGTGTATGGCTTTTAGCTCATGCCCAAGATGGCTGCTGGAGCTCCAGTCATTACATCCACATTCTAGGCAGCAAGTGTGAGGAAAGTATGAAGAAAGGATCACCTCTTTTCTTTAAGGAGGAGTCTCAGATGTCTCACACAGAATTTCTGCTTATAGCTCATTGGCTGAGAGTTAGTCACACCACAGGCCCACACCTAGCTCCAAAGGAATCTGGTAAATGTATTCTTTTTGCAGGGTATATTGTCTCTCCAAATAAATTTGGGTATTATTACTAAGAAGGAAGGGCAGAATGGATAATGGAGTAGGCTACCAGCAATCTCTGCCAGTAAAGAAATCTAAAAGATAACAAAAAAAAAGAAAGCAGACATATTTTATGCAGTAGATGTGTTCCTAGAGAGTTTCTGAAACTGTATCATTCTGGGGTTTTTGTATATTGAACCATAATCTGAATACATGAGAGTTATCAGGAATATGCTGGTGAATAATTTTCTGAATTGAAAAAATTTTATATTTTTAATAATCCATCCCTAGTTTGATTGTTTTATTAGTTTGTATATTATTTCCTTAGGTTACTTAAAAGTGGGTCTGAATCTCTAAACTGGTTTTCTGAAAAATGGCAAAGAACAAGATGGCCTCCTGATTGTGGCCTACCTCGTATCTCTCACCCCCATTCCCAACTACCATCACCATATGTAATTTGCTCTCCACTCCTTTTTCATTTCGGATAAGATCAGACCATGTAAAAGGCCTCTGGGCTCAGAGATGGGAGCTTTGAAGTGTGTTCCTGTTATGTGGTGAGGAGGGGACACACCAAGGGCAGTGCAATCTGATGTCCCAGGAATGTCAGCCTTTGAACTGTTAGTCCGGTTCAGAAAACAGAAGAAGCACATATTACAGGTGTCACGAGAATGGCCTGAGAACAGCAGGAGGACAAAGTTTTACAGAGCCAGGGGGAAGTTACTGTGCAGGAATAAGTGGTTAGATTATTAACAGAAATTACTCAATTGATGAAAGAGAGTGCAGGAATACTGCATTATAAAAAAAGGATTAGCTGTTCCCCAACTTTATTCCCTCTAGTGTATAAAATATTTAAAGCCTCATTGAAATAAGTCAAGGAAACAGATCATATGAGAAATTACTTAACATTTGTAGTGGGTTCTATTTTATTTATTTTGACATGGGTGGGGAGGGGAAGGAGAATAGGAGAGAGAAAAATTTCAAGAGTTTTCCTCCAACTTTTGTATTTCATTGCACAACACTACTTACAAACTAAAATGTAATATTATATTATAATAATAACTATATTGTAAATAAATAATTATATACATATAATATGTAAATAATTATGTAAAATAATAATACTGGCAAAATACATAAGACATCAGAGCATTAATTTCTCATTTACCGAGACTTAACTCATTTATTTATTTATTTATTTTGTGGGGAAGACCAGCCCTGAGCTAACATCTGTTGCCAATCCTCCCCTTTTTGCTGAGGAAGACTGGCCCTGAGCTAACATCCGTGCCCATCTTCCTCCACTTTATATGGGACGCCGCCACGGCATGGCTGACAGGCTGTGTGTCGGCGGGCGCCTGGGATCCGAACTTGCAAACCCCGGGCTGCCAAGCGCGGACTGAACCGCTGCGCCACCGGGCGGCCCCCTTAACTCATTTTTTTAAATTATTGCGATAGGCCTCAAATGTATGAAATTTTCTATTAAGAATTCTAACCTAAGGGAAGTCCTATGCATACTTCAAAGCAATATACTTTAGAAAAAAATTAAATTAACCGCAGTTAAAAGATAATGCTCTTTTGCAGGGTCCTGTTATTTATCTTACTTATTTTGGAATGTCCCACTCTATATTCTCATGAATAATGAGCAATAGTAAACAACTTAATTAATTCACCCCTTCATTCTCTCATTTATGAATGTCTACATTTACCATGCAATGGCTAAAAACTGAGGCTCCAGCGTCAAGGGGCCTGTTTGTTGGAGGAGAAATACAATTAGCAAAGAGACATTTCCAGTCATAGAGTGGTAGGAGACCTGCACATAATGCACAGCTGTTTAATAGCAGTTCTTTTCTTTTCCTGTAAGAAGAGTCTAAGAACTCTCCCCCAAACTCACCTTTACAGGGTGTGCCAGACACTCTCTTTGTCTCTTCAAATTCACTCTTCACTCTCCTGTACCCTGCCCTGTGCCCTAGAGACTGACTTTCGTGTGTTGCGACCTTGCCCTCTGACCTCCAATCTTGGACCAGGCTCACCAATGGGGAAACTCAGCAAAATTGCAGGGTGGGAGAAAAGTGAGATTGGGGTATTTACTTCTCCAACTCTGTCCCTGCTGGGTCTCTGTGGTTGGCACAGCCCTCTACAGAGGGCCACCCTCCTGTAGGTGGCCTCTCCTC
This sequence comes from Tapirus indicus, assembly GCA_031878705.1. Lineage (NCBI taxonomy): Eukaryota > Metazoa > Chordata > Mammalia > Perissodactyla > Tapiridae > Tapirus > Tapirus indicus. The sequence goes on from CM062935.1 coordinate 37,197,202, forward strand.
CCAGCAGCTACAGCTACTCTCGTTCCAGTACCAGCCGTTACCCTGTCCCTTCAGGTCTAGAAGTGGTAAGAATTACCTCCACCCATCCCAGCCTCTACTGCGAGCCCCTGGGGGCTCCAACATCCCTTCATTGATTCACTTTAATCCTACCCATGCCTCATTAAATAGTTCCTTTTAAAAATCCTCCTCAATTACCCCGGGGGTGTGCCATCTGTTTTCTGCTGGGACCCTGACTGTTATATTAAGTTTACCTTATGTACATGAGGTACATTCAAGTCTCTTGAACTTCAGTTTGATTCCTCACTTGATTAATGAGGCCTTTTGGTTAATCAAAGCCCCATGTGGCTTTGATTCAGCATATGGATTGGAGCTCCGCGGATTATTTCAGGATTTAGGAGTTCATTTCATTTCGTGTGAAGTCTTTTTAAAAGCTGTGTTAAATCACAAAATCCATAGGCAATCACCAATGTTAAACATTAAGCTTCACTTAACTTTTGGGGACTCAATTTCTGTACCACTGAGACACTTGCATAGGAAGGGGACTGTGCAGATGACAAGCAGGTGTACCTGCTGACTGACAGCCTTTGGGACCATTAAGAGGATTATTGTGGAAGGGAAAATGTGCTGGTTAAATAGATTATTTGTGTGCTTGCTTCTCCGGGCTGTGCTGACTGACATTTTACTAATCTATTTAGCAGATTGAAGTTCCAGAACAAGGCAAAAGTAAAAAATGCCACATTCAACAAAGCCAGGTCTGTGAGTAAAATTATGTAATTGATATTATAATTTTGATAAATCTGGCCACTTTTTCTCCTTTAAGTAACCAAAGTCATTCTACTTTTAAAAATAAGCCAGAATTCTCTTTCTCAGAAGCTCCTCCATGTTGGTTCGGCCAGTTGGAGGACCATCCGAGAGTATAGTATTTTTATTGTACCACCAGTAGGGCTGGGAAAAATGCTTTCTTGAATTTTTACATAGAAAATTTCCAAGAAGAACACAAAATTCTTTAGTTATTTTCTTCTACACCCTGTGCACTTTTTGGAAAATCCTCCTTCTGATTTGTATATTTTAGTTTTATGGATTTTCTGCAGTGTACTCTGTGCAAGACAACTTTTAAGTTTATAAAATACTTTTTCAAGCATTTAGGTCGAGCATTTAGGTTCAGATAACGGTAACAGTAAAAATCATAATAGAGAGCATTAATAGGCACTCGATATTGCCAGGCACTGTTCTAAGCACTTTTATGTGGATGAACACATTTATCCTCACCATGAACATGTGAAAGTCTTGAGGAAACTGGGGCACAGAGAGGTTAAGTGATGTGCCCCAACTTGCACAGTAATCAATGGTGGAAGGAAGCGGGCAGTCTGACTCCAGAGCCATGCCCTTAACTACCTTTGCTAACTCTTCCTTTCTAGGTTCAAATCCTAGTGTAGGTGAATGAAACAAAGGTGAACTCTAAGTAGCATTTGAATGGAATTTGTTATTCGTCCAGCTCCTGTCACAGGGTCTGCTGTGTATATAAAGGTACTTAGTGTATAAGTACAGTATTTATAAATATATAAGCATGTAAGGTCCTTTTGTGAGAATAAGCTCAGAAAAAAGTTTAAAAACAGATTAAATGCAAAGCTTTCTCTCTTTCATAATAACAGCATTTCTGGCTGCTTACATCAGGGACAGGAGATGAGAACTCCACCACTGAACTGGCTCTGGGTCTTCAGGCAGATTGAAAAACTAAGTGTGTATAAGGGACTCCTGGGGTGCTTATTAAAATGCAAATTTCTAGGGGCAACTTCGGCAGCCAGGGTTCATGGGTTCGGATCCTGGGTGCAGACCTACACCACTCATCAGCCATGCTGTGGCAGTGACCCACAGACAAAATAGAGGAAGATTGGCACAGATGTTAGCTCAGGGCCAATCTTCCTCAGCAAAAAAAAAAGTAAAAATAAAATGCAAATTCCTGGGCCTCACCCCAAAAGATTGATCCAGTAGATTCTGGGTTGGGGGGCCTGAATCAGCATTTATAACAAGCACCCCAATGGGAAACACTGCAACAAGCTTCAATTTCTTTTTCTGTAAAATGTAGGTGGTAATCACTCCATTTAAATTCATCCATTTCAGCAATATGATGATGGCAGAGAGCTGTGGTTCTCAACCTTGGCTGCACATTGGAATCACCTGGAGAGTGCTAAAAACTAATGATGGCTGGGGCCTGGCAACAGAATTTTTACAACTCCCCAGGTGGTTTACTGTACAGCCAGCACTGGAACCATTATCCTAGAACAGTGGTTCTCCAAGTGTGGTCCCTAGGGACCACAGGGACCTTGGGAACTTATTAGAAATTCAAATTCTCAGGCCACAAACCTACTGGATCAGAAACTCTAGAGGTAGGGGCCAGCAACTTGTGTTTAGCAAGCCCTCCAGATGAGTCTGATGCATGTCCAAGTTTGAGAGCCCCATCCTAGAGCAACAGACAACACAACATGCAGCACAACTATGATCCACATTGATGCTAATTCAGGTGTCCTCTCAGATGAGCAGCGAGGCAAAAACAGGCGGCTCTCCCTCATGCTCTGAGCAGGGCCAGCATGTCAGAAGGGGGCCTGGTGTCCAATTATATTGAATTGCAATTTATTTTAGCAAACCTTTATATAGAGCTTATCCTGAGCCAGGCACTGTTATAATTGCTTTCCATATATAACTCATTTAATCCTCATAACAGCCCAGGTATTATTATTATCCTTGGTTTATAGCTGAGGGAACTGAGAACGTAGAAAGGTTAAGTAACTTGCGCAAGGTCACATAGCTAGTAAATGACAGAGCCAGTATCCAAACCCAAGCGGTCTTTATTTGTTGTTTAACAAAATTTGTTTGTTCTTTTAACCACTTTGCCATGGGGCCTCTCTGTCAAGACAAATCCCTTATAAAAAATTTTTTGTAGCTGATCTTCCCATTGAGGTGCCCCACATTTATTTCACCAGGATGGAAGCCCACTCTCCATGGCCCTGTCTTTAAGATTTCATAAATACTGAAAGCCAGCTATTCACTCACTGAGGGTTTGTAGCAACCATGACCTCTTAAAATGTTCTAAAATAACTATAATACTTGTTAAAAATTTGTATTTGTGTGGACAAGACGGGCAGAGTTCACGGGCAGAATTCAAGTGTTACCTGTAGACTTCCCGGTGCCTGGAAAGGCACTCTGGACATGTCTACCTCTGCACACCAGCAGGGCTGCTCTCAGCCCTAACAGATGTCCACCTACTCCAAAATAAAGATTCTATAGGATAAGACCAATTAAAATGATTGCTTAAACAAATGTATCTTTCTGTTGCCTTTTTAATATTAACATCCTTGACTTTTTTATTGTTACTGTCTTTTTGGAAATTATTTCCATTTCTGACCTCTCTGTTTACTTCACAACAGAAAGACTATTCTAGTTTTCTACCAAGAAAAAGCAAGATTAAGACAGAGAAAGTTGACTGTGTTTTTGGGACCATAAAGGAAGAAGATCTTTGAAGAGAAAGTCAATGTCCTCTAAGGCTGTCTCTACAGTAAAAGAGCTTGGGGATTGAAAGTGCACTTCCTATCATCAGTGGAAGAAATTTGACGCTTTCCCGTTTTTTTGACATTAAGATGGACCATATTCATCAAGACTACTTCAGAACTCTGTTAATCTGAAGATTAAAAAGAAATATGAACCAAAGTTATACAGTTTGTTTTAGCGACTCATAAATGACAAGTGGAAAGTCCCATTTAGTAGGAAGCTCATTCTAAAATGTTTACCTAGCTTCATGAAGTCTTGTATATGCTTTAACATTACATGAATGAAAGGCTTAGTATAAAACACTATAAATGCATTTGGGGTTAAATTCTGAAGACATGATGATTTATCAGCTGAAGAGAATGTGGCTCTGTTTGAGAAATGGAATCATTGAAAGAGAAATCTGGGCTTCACTGATCCATCCACAGCACCAGAGCACGGAGGTGACGAACTACTGATTTGGTTTGGGACCCCATGATGTAAGGATGTAATTCTGAGCCTACCAATGTGGATGGACTCAAAGTAATAGCCTGCCCCGTTCTCTGTTTCTCCACTGTTCTAATTGTATGCTGTCCTTAAAATACTGAATTCAGCTCGGTAATCATCATGCTATTCTGAATATTCTTATTTTAGAAAGCAATAGGGCCCTGTGCTTGATATTGGATACTGTATGTCTCTTTGCTCTAAAAATATGTATACTTTTTTAGTAGACTGTTCCTGATCCAGTTTCAGTTTACCATGATAATTAATATGATTATATAGAGAATTAAGACCGCAGTAAGGGAGAGGGAGAGAAGAACCTATGTAATGTAGTTAGATAAAGTGCAATATTCTAAAGGTCTTTTCTAACTGGGTTGTGTAACTAATTATATAATAAATATGAAATATATTCTAGTGGATACAGAATTTACTGATGAAAAGTCTGCGAATGATCTTTTTGAAGCGTAGAATCTATTAAAGCCCTATAATATTTATAAAGCAATGTCTCTAGCAATGGTACTTCTAGTACCATAAAGTTTTATATTTTAGGCCATAGTAGGAAATTTTGGCAAGGGGGAATCATAAACATCCCAAGTCATCTGTGGTGAGTGTATTAATGGATTAGAGTGCATTTTTAGATTAAAATGGAAGGTTATCTACTATTTTGCCCAATTTAAAAATAGTCAAGGTCTATTTCTTTTTACTAGCAAAAACCTGCACTGTGAAAGGGACTATTGTAGATGCTAGGAATGCAAAGAGAATTTGTACTTGAGGTGAGAAGATGCATATGTTAGGTTGAACCATATGCAGTTGCTGTCATGTAGGTCAAAAATAGTTGAATGTTGTCAGTTTGACATGTTTCAACTTGATAACACAAGAGCGAGTAATCCAGACAGCACATGTAGGTGTCCAATGTGTAGTGTTGACCTGTGTGTCAAAGGAAGCTGGGGGGCAGTCAGCAAGGCCTGAGGGGAAAAGGGACTTTGAAGAAAGAGTAGAGCCAAGTCGGGGCAGAGATGGGGGCACACACGTAAAAGGAAAGGATAGATGCTGTTGGGAGAACGGGAACAGTGTTTGGGAAAGGACCAACAAATCCGCCCTGTGCTAGCAAAGCTTTAGGTTAAGAGAGTAGTTAGAAAATAAAGCTAAGAGGGAAGAGGGATCAGTATATATGCATGCATGAATGCAGCATCCCTATAATATAAGTAGAGCGGTTTGTCCCTTATTTGAGAATGGCAAAAACAGAAGCATTGTATTTATTAGTTTTTACCCAAGTCATTGAGATTATCATCCATATCAGAATAGGAGAAAAAAAAAATACAAGTGATGAAGTGCATTCCACAGTATATACCATGAAGAATAAAGGAACTGGGATAGTAGCAAACAGAGTTCAAAACTTACTTTGTAAAATGACACATTTCTTAGCAGTTATGTGAGAGAAGAAGGGGTAATGAGCCCCTTTGGGGATTACTGGGCCTATCTTTTTCTAGAAGGAGTTTGGGGGTTTGAATCACTTCTGGATCAACGCACTTCATCATTGGGTAAAAAGTCTGAACTCCAGCTGCCAGAGTGTCCTTCCCCGCTGCAGGCCCTGGGAGAAGACCCCCATTGCTCCTGGGGGTGATGACCTCACTCTTCGAGTGTTGCTGCTGGGGTGGGACCTTCCCAAGAGCACAGCCACCTAGAAGAGGAGAAGACACCAGCCAGTGCATGACGTTTATAAAGGTAGGCCACAGTTAACGTCCTTCAAGTAACTCCTAAGGGGTGTGGCATGGCTTGGGAAATTATCAGCATATGCTTTAGTCTGTAGATTCATTCCTCATATACCTGCAAAAATGGTCCCCAGTCAGCCAGATTTCTCCTGATACATCTGCATTCACCAACATCACTTTTCTCCCCTTCTAGACATGCATATTTGTGTCTGCTGTTGCTCATACTCCTAAAATAACTGGCATAAGCACTGTGCCCCACAGACAAATGCAGGAGTTTGAAAATTTTACAAAAATAATAATGAGAGTAAAAGGCAGAACTAATTAAATTGTGGTTAGGCCCTGAAGTCTGAGCCCTTTTGGGTCATATGGAAGCACGTGCAGGCTTTGTTTGAAGAGCTGACGTGCTCGCCAAAGCCAGGTCTCAGAGGAGGTTAGTTATGTGGTGAGCATACGGCTTGCACACGTCCCCGTGTGGACAATTGGGAAGCATATATTATGTTAAATATGTAAGTTAGAAATGACCTTAGGTTCACCCTCAGTGAATTTGTGAAGAACTAAGTGATCTTAATTTGTGGAAAACCAAATAGGATCCAAGTCTCGGTGGGAAAATAGGGGCCAAAGTGATCCTAAGGTACAAAACGAAAGAAGACTCAGCAATGGAGACAACTCTACTTCTCCAGACGCTTTTTAGTCCCTCCTCCTGCATGTGAGGACAGTGGTCCACGGGCAGGCCGAGGGAGGGCCCGCGTGGACTCAGGGTGGTGGGAGAGGGAGTGGAAAGTACTTCTCTCTTTCATTAGGGGGGTCTCAATCCTGTCATCAGTCATCCCAGAAAAAAAGTCAAGAAAAAGGTACGTTTTGCCGGTCTTTATCACCCAAAAATAAGACATTCTGAGTTAACTTAGAAAAAGTATGGCTAACCAATAATCCCTTAGAAGATGGCTTTCAAGTCTTATATTTGCACTTTTTCCCCACATTATTGAGGTATAATTGTACTTTGCTTATAAGTTGCTTTATAATAGCTATTAGTTTTATTCTTAAGTAAGTCATTTGCATACTAATTTTCCAGATTAGAACAATTAGAAAAGAGCTATGGAAAAAGCACATGGCGGGCTTGGGTCTTTGGTCTAGCTCCAGCTCATGCACTTTCCTGTAGGGCAAAGTCTTTAGCTCACCATATGGGCTTTTCTTATGTAATATCTTTGAAGAGGTTAGACATTCAGTTGATTTAAAGGCACTGACCCTAGTGATTTTGTACTGCTCCTGCACCGAATGTGGTTTCTCTCCTGGAAATGTGGGAACACAGAATTGGCTGTACTTCCTAATGACTTTTCCATCTGTCCACATATTTGAGGGATTCTGCGGTGCAGGAGTTGTCTGGGGTGGAGGCACTTGGAGCAGCAGGCTGAAACTGGTAAGCACGAATTGGCTTTGCTGTGCACATGCGTGCTCTTATTCTCACTGGAAACTGGTCCCTGCAGAATTTCTGAGGAGCTCCAATCTTTTGTAATGGGGTCTAGAGTGCAGAGGAAGAGGATGTAAATTACTGCTTCAGGGTCTCAGTCAAGGCAAGTTCAGAATTTGATTTTCAGCAGAGCAAAAATGATGAGTATAACAAGTGAAATGGCAGGTGTTAAACATTTTTGTTGCAAAAGTCAACTACTTGGAGACAAGCTCTATTAACAAATCAGTTAACTGTAGAGGTGATTCCCAGACTGTGCTTCACAGTGGTTGGAGGAGCATCACACTCTCCAGAGGCACTAGGGCCAACAAGCACACCTGCTTGTGCACAGAGGGAAAGTGGCTCCACTCCCCCATCGCTTGTATAGCACCACGTTAAGGAAGAAAATAGGAAGATTGTCTATCAGAGTTTATTTTCAGGTGTTGACTGAATGCGCGTCACAGTGGTTAAACCTAAGATTCTTACAGGTGACTGGATTTGTATCAGTTACGCATTTAAGTATTAGCTAGCAATTAACTATGTGTTGTTTGTGTCATAGATGTTCTTTTCCCCCTTTTTCTTACCTCATCTCTTTTCCCTTTTCATTTATCAAAATTAAAACAGGTGACAAGTAGTCTAGGGATCACAATGAAAATCGGCTGAGATCTTGGGCAGTGAATTCACTGTAGAAAAATTGTAAAACCTTACTGCCCAAACTCTCTTATCTGGGACTTTTATAAAAAATCCTGCTGGGTGATTAACAAAACAAAAACAAACACAAAAAGCAGCTAACTCCATTTTTTTTAAAAATATACTTCATGAGCTTGGAAGATAGACATGTAAAATAATTTTTCAGGCTTTTAAAAAATAAAAATCATTTGTTAGTCTTTTCTCATTCTGTTTGCCTTAAAACAAACACATGGGCTAAGATCAATTTGCATTACTTATCCACCTGTTTTTCCCCTATAAAAATGTCACGAGTTTCCTTTCTTGTTGGTCAGGAGTGTAAGTTCGAAAGATGTATTGGTCCAGCTGTATTTGCAGAAAATAGTTGTCAGAGTAGGATAGCCTCAGGCTCTATCCTGACACTGGCATCACAATTTTGTAAAGGTGGAAATGAAACCACAGATCCATGTTCTGAGAGGAAGAGAGCAGAATTGAAGCATGTTCTGACAAAGTTTGCTTCCTGGAGTATACTGCAAGACTAGGAAGGAGATGTGCTTTGCTTGTGTCTGAATGATTGCCAGGAGCGTGTTTTGAGACTAAATTGAGAGGTAAGATCCCTCTAAGCCTGAAATTTCAGTTCAGTTTGAGCCCCTGGGGTGGGCCAGGCACCGTGCTAGGGGTGAAGCGAACCCTTTAACAACCCAGATTGCTGGAGTCATCTAAACTGCTCATTATCTGGACCAAGCAGACATCACAGGGCCTTTGGGGACAGCATGAGCCCCTCCTTATCTTCTCCTTTGCCCAGACTTAAACCCTGACTAGTATGGTCTCTAAGAAGTGGGAATATTAAAGAGTTAGAAAGGAAGCTTAGGGCCAGAAAGGAATGGAGAGAAGGCTAGCCTGGGCTAGGAGCTTTCCCTGCGTTATCTCCTGTTGCCTTTCCTTGCCCACTTCTGAGAAAATTTATAAAGCTATGGACTTCCTGAGTTTCTGGTGCTTGTTTTCAAGTATAAAATAAATGATAAAAAATGTGGACATCATCCTTTCTTATGTACTTTGGGGAGTTTTTATTGACTTTTTCAATGATAAGCAACAGTACTCTTTGGGAGATCAATTCTTAGGTGCTTTGTAATCCAAGTTCTCATCTAATCCTACACCCCAAGTAAGATACTACTTTCACATGTGTAATAGCTCACATCTTCTTACTCAATGAATGATTCTGACATCAGGTGGTCACAGGCATAACTTCTCACCAAAGAGCCCCTGTAACCCAGGTGCCCTGAGATTATGGAATCAAGATAGTCTGATTTATACAGAGAGATGGTGTGCAGGCTATTCACAGACTCAGCTTAGGAAGGGAACTCAGAAGTGATGCATGAAATTTTTCTACAATTTTCCTGAATGACTCAAGGGCAAAGTTCCACAAAGGATGAAAGGCATGATAGTGGAGTGGAAGATGACCCCTCTGACCTGAATTCTGAGCTTGCTTCTGCCTCTAGTTAGCAATGTGTGTTTAGGCAAGTTACCGAACTATATGGCCCTTAGTTTTCTCATTTGCAAAATTTGTTGTAAGAGCCTCTGTGTGTGCTGGATTTTTTTTTTTTTTGTCAACTTGGTTAAGTTGGAATTATGCTTCCAAGAGTCCCCTCTCCTCTCCTGTATGGTTCCAATTTAGAATTAGCACAAAGAGGACCTGGCATGAGAACTGGGAGACAGAATGAGGGAGTGGCTGTTACCTTCCAAAGTTACCTTTTCACAATCAAATAGTGACATGCAAGTGCGAGGTGCTTGGCAGTTTCCAGCTTGTTCTTGCCCCCTCCACTCCACGTCTAGCTCTCCTTCCTGTCTGCTGGCCACCAGATGCTTGGTGGGGGACTCACAGAAGCAGTAGCTATGCAGAGGCATCAGCTTGCATAGAACTCTCCAGGAGCTCCTCCTTGCTGGTCCCACTTCAGTGAGACCCAAGCCACACCAGTCTTTCCAGAATCCTCAGACAGACTAGTTTGTGACCTTTCATCTGATCCTTCAACACGCGCTTCCCAGCCTTCACTTCCTGGACTCCTCCCACAATTGTGTGAGGTGGAATGCCTGTAATAAATCTGTTATCCTGTAACACAGTAGTTCTGCTTCCCTGACTGAACCCAGCATCTCACCAGTCACCTTTAAAGCCTTTGCAAAGCAATGCATTTGCTTAAACCTTTGCAAAACCCTTACTAATGATCAGTTACTTAACTTTTGGAGGGGAAGGTTAATCGGACATAGGCACTATATACATTCCTGTCACATACATTATTTCTTCTATTATATGTGTGAAAATCTGTGTGGTTCTGGCATGTGTGGGTAAGTGCAAAGAAAACAAATGGGTGTTGCAGCAAGGAGCCAAGCTCTTTTCTTCTTTCCAGGGGTCCAGCTGTTATCTTAGTAACTCCAGAAATTCAAGGACATCTAAGATGTTTACTTTGCAGTTAACAAAGGGAGAGAGACCCCTTTCTGAAAGTTTTGCTTGAATATTTAATTTCTAGTTGTGCTGGTTGCTGGAGGAAAACATCCTCCTAGGCTGCAAAATTCTTCCGCAAATAGTTTTGCAAATACAATGTCTGGCACACACATACACACTTCAGTTTAAATGTTGGGGAACTGAAATGAATCTAACCCTGGTGTAAATAAGTACATGCTACTTGTCTCATACCCTGTGACTTACTCATTCAATGGGTAAACCTTGAGAACCCACAGCGTCGCTAAAACACCTGCTCCTCGCCTGTCTGGTGTGAGAGATGGGAGGCCTGCGGACGCAGCACTGTCCAGGAGCATGTCTCCCTCTGATGGTCATTCATAAGTACTACACAAAACCAAAATGCCTTCTGGAATGTAAGTAGCGCTCAGAAACAAGAAATACCTCCTCCTTTGTAAGCACAGTGTGTTTTTTAAACACCTCCCCATTCCAACACATCTCTTTTCCACAGAGACAACTGGTTACACTGGGCTGGTTGCTAGAGCACTTTGAGTCTCTTCTGATAAGCATTCTAAGATTACGTTTTTGAAAGTCTTTTCTGCATTTTCTAAGATGGAATATATAATCAATAAAGCTAAAACTTTTTTCTTTAAACAGAAGAAAACCTCCTAAAAGAAAATCCTACTCCAAGCAAATGTTTTCTGTAATCCATTCATTCATTCACTCGTTTAGTTGTCTCTAACACAGTGATTCTCAACCCTGGCTGCTCATTAGAATTCCCTGAGCAGCTTTTAAAAATAAGGATGCTGGGTCATACTTCTGAACAATTGGTCTTGGCTAGGGCCTAGGTGGTGGTATTTTTAAGCTCTGGTGGTGATTGTAATGTGCTGCTGGGTTGAGAACTACTAAACTAATATTCTTAAGCACCTACTATGAGCCATTCATTGTGGTAGTGCTAGGATTCAGCGGTAGGGATACAACTTGGCTGCATTGACCTTCTGACATCACCATTCCCAGGCCAGACATACTGTCCCCTCTGTCTAGAACACTTCCCTTGTTCATCCCATAATTAACTCCTTATCCTTTGCATCTCAGATTAAATATCACTTATTCAAAGGTATTGCTGCCCTTCCATCTAAATTAGGTTCCATATTGTTTGCCCTCATATAACATCTCTCTTTTCCTTCGTAACACTTCTCCCAGTTGTAATTACACATAATCCTCCCCCTTGGAACTCTCACAGTCAGAACTCAGGACAAAGTATATTTTGGTAACGAAGAAGAGGAGGCAGATTTACCTGAAGGGAATGGAGTTTAAGCTTCAGGGCTTTTATGGTGGGCTGAATGACATTCTCTCAAAGATGTCCATGTCCTAATCTCCAGAACCTGTGACTATGTTACCTTGCATGGTAAAAAGGACTTTGCAGATGCGATTAAGTTAAAGATCTTGAGATGGGCAGATTATTCTGGATTATCCAGGTGCACCCAGTGAAATCCAAGTGTCCTTATAAGTAGGCAGGAAGGTCAAAGTTAGAGAAGATGCAAAGATGGAAGCAGAGATCAGAGAGAAGGAAAGATGCTATACTGCTGGTTTTGAAGATGGAGAAAGGGGCCATGAGCCAAGGAATGTGGGTAGCCTCTAGAAAGTGGAGAAGGCAAAGAAACAGATTCTCCCTAGAGCCTCCTGAAGGAATGCTGCACTGTCTACACTTTGATTTTAGCCCAGTGAAACTGATTTTGGACTTCTGACCTCCTGAACTATAAGAGAATTAGCAATGTTTTAAATCATTAAGTTTGTGGTAATCTGTTATGGTGACAATAGGGAACTAATACAGCCTCCCCTTGTACAGGCCCCTTCCAAGACCCTAGAAGGGACTCTGGAAGTATGTTCACATGGTCAAATGTTTTTGTAAAGCTTGCAGAATTAAAATATTTTCACTGCAATTGATTAAGGCTGCTGTATCTTTGCACTCGGACTTCCCAAGGCTCTCTTCTCCTGTGACTGAGTAGCGTGGAGTGGCTGCAGACATTTCTGGGCTCTGGCTAAGGAGGAATGTAGTTGGGGATACTTTGGTTTGCGTTTAGTGGGATGTGTTCTTGTGGTTCATGGTCACTTCCATGCAGTAAGTTATTGCTGGAGTGTGGGCATAGCTTCCATGAACACTGTTAATGCCCATTGTGCAAAAGTCCCCAGGTTTGGTGACATGAAGGAGTCATGGTATAACGCAGGAGAATATGGTATAATGCAGTTTTAATCTCAGAGAAAACAGCTCTCTGCACAGTCCCTACATTTTTTTCAGATCAAACAAAAGCAGTAATTCATGAAGATGGAGAGGTACATTTGAATAGGTTCAGATTGTTTGATAAACCAATCAATAAAGAGGAGTGAATCATATGAACACATTGGGAAAAGGTTCAAATTCTCTGCTGATTTTACACAATTTACAGGCATGAGTGAAAATATAAACTCAACCACAAGGATGACATCTATGACAAATTGGTTAATAAATGTCATCAGTTCAAAGAGTATTTAATATTTGTGATTAGTCACTGCACATGAAAACGTGAAATGCCCTGAAATCTTATAATTCTTAAATGAAAGTTGATAGAGGTTTTCTCAAATTTGACAATAATCCTAAACGTTTACATGCCATTTCCAAGAACAGACTGAATAATAGTCTTTGAATGGATGGATGAGACATCCTAGAAGGTGGCTTGGTCAAGTGAGTATACTAGAATTCAGAAGAAGGATGATCACTGTGCAGAGGAAGTCTTCTTGGCTGTAGGACCGGAGTTGGTAAACTAAAAAAAAAAAGTTTTAAGTAAATGAACTTCCCGCCACCCTACCACCCACTGTATTTTTAGTTTTGGCTGTACACATGTTGCATTTAGTCTGGGAATCCTAACCAACTGGGATGTCAAAATTGAAATCATTTTGAAAAACTAAGGTCATATTTTAAAATTAGAGCAGTTAGTCATTAGTTGTGATTACTAATACATCAATTTGGGTTATACAGGAGACTCAGCTAGCGGCCAGCAACTATTAATTGATGCCCATAGCTCTTAATAACACTATCCTTGCCTTCATTTAGCTGAGGGGGAGGGATGTATATTTAGAAAAGGACGTGAAAGGTGCAAAATGCTCCCGGACTCAGATGGGAGAAACCTCTTCTAGGTCGTTTTCCCCTTCTCCCCATGCCGCAGTTTCGAATCTGCCTAATTCGGAGCAGAGCATGCGTTTCTGATGCAGAGCCGGCCCAGCCGCCGTGCGGGCCGCCCGCCTCCAGGGGGCGCGCCGGCCGCCGCGGCGTGAGGCCGCTCTGGCCCAGCTGGGGCTCCGCTTGTCTCCGTGGCTGGCCCCTCACCTCCGCCGGCCGCTGCCCCGCCGCCGCCTCCGAGAAGGCGTTGCTGGTGTCGCCGCTGCTCGCCGACTCGACGGTACCTGGGACGGGGCCCGTGGGCGGCCCCAGGGCGGGGGCGGCTGGCACCTCCCCCGCAGGCCCTGAGGCACCGGAGAGCCCGGGCCTGGGGCCTGGCCGAGGGGCCTGCGGGGTGAGGCCGCCGGGCTCCCCGCACCTGCACGGGGTCGGAGGGAGCCAGACGGGCGCTCGCGGGGCCGGGGCGGCTTCCTCGCGGGGCTGCGCTGCTCGCGGGGGCCGGGAAAGGCCGGCGAGGGTTCTGGTCTGTGCCTGCGGGGGAGGGCCGAGGTTGTGCGCCGCGGGGCCAGCCCGGCTTTACCGGCTGCAGCGGGCGGGCCTGGCGCGGCGGGGGCGGCGCGCGGGTGGCGGGGGCGCGGGGGCCGTCGTCGGGCGGGGACGGGGCGTTGCCGTCGCGGTGTGAGCGCAGACAACGCCGTGCGTCTAAGGCGCCCGCAGTGGATGCGTCAGCAGGAGCCGTTGAGGGGAGGGAACGGTCCAGAACGGCCGTGCGATTGTTCACTCCTCCGATTCCAGCGCGGTCCTTTGCCTCGAGAAAAAGACATGTTCTTAAAACGTTCCACACTGTTCAGAATTGGCTGCAGAATCTAATGAGGTAAAAAATAAGCCATTGAATAGCAACGCATAAACGTTGCTATTTAAACGGTGGGATCAAGGAGCTCCTACTTTAAAAAGCTATAATATCAGTGGTGTAGGAATTATGTTACAGTAATAGCTCTCTTCAGTGCTTACTATATGTCAGACATTGTGCTGAGTGCTTTAAATACATGGTAACTTTACTTAATCCTTGCAGCAACCATGTGAGGTACCATTTCCATTTTACAGATAAGGAAACTGAGGCTCAGAGAGTCTAAATTAACTTGTCCAGGGTCAGACAGCTAGCAAGGGGTCAGCTGGGCTTTGAGCCGCCTCTTCTTTATTTCGGTGTCCCTGCTTCTGTTACTTATCCAAACATGTTCTATAAGATTTTTGTTGCTGTTGTTTATTAACTTGATTTGTAGCCTGAACTGATTTCTCTGAGGCTTAATTTTCATAGCTATATGCAAGAGTCCTATACCAACTCCTTTTTAGTTTAAAAGGAGTTTAATGAGAAAAATGTTTGCTCATTAATGATTATAGTGATAATAAAGTTAAGCTTGGACTAGGGCCCTCACCACTCCAGTACAGTTTCATTTGAAATAGAGAGGGGTTTATTTGGTTGTTAACGAACTTCGTTACTTTTTCTCCATTATTTGTGTTTTGACACCATTTTTAGTGAGTTCAGTGGCCTTTGCAATATTTCGACAGTAGTGCTGAAATGAAAGATTTTTCAATGATGGTTAATATTTTACAGGATGTAGGAAAGACATTGGAGAGAGATGAAGTAAAGAGGAATAAAGAAATATTTGGCATATTATTTAGAGCCAATTGAGTTACTCCTATTAATGTCAGAAGGGAAATCATATTTCCCATTGTGGAAAGAAGTTGGATATTATAGTGTCCCACATCTCTTAGCCTTGTCAGGATTTAAGAGTTTGCATATTCAGCATCCACATCGCAAATGTATATTGAGTGTCTTCCATGGCCAGGCACTGTTCTAAGCTCTGGGCATGCAAGAGTGAACAACACAACACAAAATCCTCGTCCTGGTGGAGCTAACATTCCACTAGAGGAAGGCAGGGGTGAAGACAAGAAAACAAAATAATATTTAAAAATTAAAGTAAAATATATCCAGTCGGGTGGTAACAGTTGCTAAGAAGGAAAATAAAGTGGTGAAGGGGGCTAGGGAGCACCAGGGAAGGAGCAGTGTCATGGAGAAGACTCTATTGAGTAAAGCCTGAAGGAGTGCAGGACAGCCACGGAGCTGTCTAGGCGAAGAGAACACCAGGCAAGTGCAAAAGCCCAGAAACTCCCGGTCTTAGTGGAGAACCAGCAAGGGGGCCAGTGGGTTTGAGCAGGGTAAGGGAGTGGAGGGCAGGGTGGGGAGGTTGTTGGTGCAGAACTGACTGGTCCTGGTAAAGACTGGCTTTTCCTCTGAGTGAGGAGGGAGATGGTTCAAGGGTTTTGAACAGAGGAGTTAGGGGATCTGACTTAACATTTTTAAAGTATGGCTCTGGCTGCTGTGTTTCAGAATTGACTGTAGGGACAAGGATGGAAGCAGGGAGACCAGTTAGGAGGTTGGTTCAGTAATCCAAGTGAGAGATGATGGGGGGTTTTATGAAGCTGGAGTTCAAGGGAAAGCCCTGAGTCAAAATAGAAATTTGGGAGTCGTTAGCAAATAGATAGTATTTAAAGCCATGAGATGGTATGAGATCTAGTCTAGAGAATGAGAATTGAACACTGGGACTTCCATGTTGAGAGATTGGAGAGATTAAGAACCACAGAGGAGACTGAGGAGGAAAAGCCTTTGAAGGTAGAAGTGTGGTATGCTGGAAGTCTCCTGAAGAGAATGTTTCAAGTAGGAGAAAGTGACCAACTGTGTCTGCTTCTGCTGATTTGAAAAGTCAAATAAGATGAGGACTGAAATGACCATTAGATTTAGCAATGTGAAGGTCATTGGTGGCCATGCAAGAAGAATAGTTGGGGAGAAAAACCTGATTGGTGTGATTTAAAGAGAGAATAGGAGGAGAGGAGTTGGAGTCTCCAAGTACGGACAACTCTCTAGAGGAGGTTAGCTGTAATTTTCTCATACATAAATTATTTGAAAACACTGTAGTCATTTCTACAGTAAATAATTTTATTTCCAGCTTCAGCTACTTAGCAACTAGACTTGGATTATTTTATCAATGATTGGTGGAAATAAAATAACGATACTACTACTACTACTACTGATGATAATAAAGTATTATTAACCTTGAAAACCAATACACGGTGAAGCTTGTCCTTTTTGCATAGTGCATTTCAGGGCTCATGAAAGTGCTTGGGTGTGGAGTGTGTTCCTTTGTCACTTAACTTTGTTCTTACCTTAGGCTGAAAACTTAACTTAGAGGTGCTACAAACTGTGCATTTAAAAACAAAGAACATGCACACAGAAATTGAGGACCAGGATTTATTTTGAGGTATGCTATCTCAGTAGTATTAAGGACAGTGCTGGTGTACATCATTTCTATTATAAGAATTAATTTGTAAGTAACAAAATAAAACCATACTTATCTATTGTTATTCATAAAATGTTAAGACTAATACTTCCTTGAAAGTAAATAATATGGGTTAAATAAGGCAGCATGGTTTAAAAAGGTAGTAAAATGTATACAAGAGTGCAATTTTTATCTGAAGACATGAGTTTAGGTTCTTGTTTCTGCCCTCAGTAAGTTAATGCCCAACTCCAAATACAAATAATCTCAAGGTCTACAGTATATACCAGATTTTACACCATCTTGACTGTGGATATAAGCTCTTTCTGTGTGGTCTTGTCATGTACTTTTTCCATAGCAAATACAGCCATCTGTTACATTGTAAAGATTTAAAATGATTAAATAAAATATTTTGAAGTTTCGGGTTATATCTGCTGATTTTTTTTATCCATTAATTTTATCTGGAAGATGACAGGTCCTTCAGTCTACAGGTTGAAATCTGTTTTTCAGCTGAGGAAAGTATTTTCTTAAGTTTGTGCCTTTTGTTCTTGTTTTTTTCTCTGGGAATTTTTCATGGCTTGGCTCTGCTCTCGAGTTCTCATAATCATCTCACATATCCTTTTTAACTTTTTCTTTTGCATAGTTTCTTAAGTTAGGCCTTTCCGTTACTGATTTGATTTTCAGTGATGTTTGTTCTGTTCCTTACTTCTTATAATTTGGATTTTAAATTTCTTTTATGTTTTTATTTAACTGTAGTCTTTTTTTAATCCCAGTCTTCTTCTAATACTATTTTTTTTTCTCACTCTGACTTAATTATTTTGTATATCCCTTAAGAGCACAGCTTTTTCTGGATTTTTCTCTTTTTAATTGTAAATAATTTTCAATAAAGGGCTTTTCTCTATGTAGAGCTAATGAACCTCTTCTTTTCTGGTACAGGATATCTTCATTGACTCCATTTTGATTTTCTTTTGTTATTCATCCTTTAAAAATGAAAGAACTTTTGAGATTGTCACTATACTATTGAATTTGTCATGCCAAATTTGCTCAGTACCATTCTACTAAAGACTTTTTCTAGATTTCTTCTAAGGAAAATAACTAGAGAATTGGATTTTGTGTAGACATTCCATAGAGGACTCTATTGTGGTGTTTGTAAAAGATTTACCTAGTTAAAATCATTTTCAGTATTATTAGGGGCCGCCCGGTGGCGCAGCGGTTTAGTCCGCGCTTGGCAGCCCAGGGTTCGCGAGTTCGGATCCTGGGCGCCCGCTGACACACTGCCTGTCAGCCATGCCGTGGCGGCGTCCCATATAAAGTGGAGGAAGATGGGCACGATGTTAGCCCAGGGCCAGTCTTCCTCAGCAAAAAGGGGAGGATTGGCGACGGATGTTAGCTCAGGGCTGGTCTTTCCCACAAAAAAAAAAAAAAAATCATTTTCAGTATTATTAGAACTTAAGTTTATGGTAAAAGTTTATAATAAAATCCTTTTTCCAAATGAGTAAACAAACATAAGAATGATCAACTTAACTTAAAGTTTATGTATAAAAATAAAATCAGTGACAGAGGAAGAGCTAATTTCCAAATTAAACAGATGCTTGTTCATTTTTGCTTTTTTCCCACATTTATTGAGGTATTATTGACAAATGAGAATTATATATATATTTATATTTTACAACATGATTTTTTTAAGGTGCACAATGTGATGATTTAGTATTCTTATACATTGTGAAATGATTACCACAGTCAAATTAATTAACACATCTATTTTTGTGTGTGTATGTGTGGTGAGAACACTTAAGATCTATTCAGCAAATTTCAAGTATATATTATACAATATTATTAACTATAATCACCATGCTGTATATTAGATCTTCAGAACTTATTCATCTTATAACAAAGTTAGTACACTTTGACCAACATCTTCCCATTTCCCCCACTCCTCAGTCCTTGGCAACCACTATTCTGCTCTCTGGTTCTGTGAGTTTGACTTTTTTAAATTCCACATATAAGTGATTCCGCATATAGTAATTCCACATATAGTATTTGTCTTTCTGTGTCTGGCTTACTTCACTAAGCATAATGTCCTCTAGGTTCATCCATGTCATTGCAAATGGCAGGATTTCCATTTTTTAATGGCTGAGTAATATTCCATTCTATATATATACACCACATTTTCTTTATTATTTATCTGTCAATGAACACTTAGGTTGGTTCCATATCTTGGCTATTGTGAATAATGCTGCAAGGAACATGCAGATATCTCTTCAAGATAGTGATTTCATTTCCTGTGGATATATACTGTTGACCTTAAAAATAGAACTGCCAGTTATTTTACCAGCAGAACGAATATATTTTGGAATAGCTAAAGAATCACAATTTGGGATGTGCCTGCTATGGTGGACCTTAGGCAAATCCAACAAACGAGAGAGGAACGTTATTTTATAGAGAAAAAGGAGGAAATTGGGAAGGTTTGTTTTGAATGAAAGTCCATTGGAGAAAAACAAGAGTTCAAGGTGGTGATGGATTCTCACTGGCTGAATTCCTGGAATAATCGATTTCTGTTTGAGATGCAATGTACATTTCTTCCTGTAATTGATAATTTTTTCCTGTTGACTTCTTTCTGTTGGTGTCTATAATTTACTGTCTTTCCTGTAATTAACCTCGAATGGTATTGCCTGGGAGCTTTCCCTTCTGGCCTCCTAACTCCATTTTAAACAAGAATTCCCTCTTATTAATTTTCACAATACCCAGAAGTGGAAACTTGTTCTTTTTTTTAGTGCTGTTCAGTTTTTCTGAAGCTTCTCTTTGTTCATTAGGATTGTTAGCACTTCCTCTAAGGCAGTGTGTAGAAATCTTAAATAATTTAACATCTGACTTGCCAGTATTGATTAGAGAAACAAAACAATTCTAAGACCAACACACTGTTCAGTGAACAGTAGACATACACCCATTTGATTAAAGAATGGACAGGTTTTTTGTCCCTTGCTCTCTGTCATGTAGCCATAAACACACATATGCCAAAGAAATACTGATATTTGTGTGTATTCAATAAGCTATCCAATATGCAGTACTTTTTAACAAATTACAATCAGTTAAAAGATATGTGCACATTATTATTTAGAGAATGTAACAAGTCGGTGAGAAACAAATGCAGGAACACAGTTTATATAACTACCTTTTCCATGTAAGGTCTTTATGAGACTAAGATACTCTGCTGTATTTTACTTTTTAAACTAAGTATATTAAAACTAGCCAAATAGCCTATATTTTCTCTTGTTGCATTATGACACCTTTTTTTCCCTGTAGCCTAAGATTATTTTTTAAAAAGTCCTGAGTGTGAAGTTGTTGGAACAGTTTGTCTAGGCATTTTAACTTTGGTGGCAGTTTTAGTCCTAATATCAGTCAGTTTTTCCAATAGCCAAAGGACACTGCTTCTTTCATATAAATTTCTCTCTGCCCCTTCCCCATCTTTTGGCTGTGTTTTGCCTGTTGACTGTTATGCCAATTTTTTTCTTAAAAACAAAAACTGGTATTGCCTATGAAAGAGTTTTCCCACAGCGAGCTTGTTTTCATCTCACTTGTTTATTCAGAGTATCTTTTCAACTTTTTCTTCAAGTTATCTCCTTGGTCAGTTCCTAGAATTTACCCAGCTCTCAATCAGCATCCAATCTCCTGAGCTATTTGTTTGATTTAAACGTGAGATTTCTTAGGCCTTAATTCAGCTTCTTGAAGAGAGTTAGATATCATTGCACCCCACCCTTCCTTTGACCTTTGTCTTTTGCTGAAACATGTAACACAAGCAATATTTTTGTCCTTAGAAATTACAGGCGCATATAGCAGTAGGTATCAAGTAGTAATGACCATTGTAGGTTCTGTGTCATTTAAATATTTGGCTTTAAGTAACAGAAAACCTAATTTAAACTGCCTTAATAAAATGACTTTGTTGATGGCTGTATTTGAAAAGTCAAGAGTTAGCATGAGCTTCAGATGTGCACATACAGACGCACATATATATAATATGAAATATATATCAAAATGACTAAAGCAATTTTAGATGTTGTGTTTACACACCATATTTTCAGAAAAGAAGAGAATGTATCACTCTAGCATCCCAAGCTAAGAGTCGTTGGACTGGTCATATGTCCACCTCTAAATAAACCACTACAGCAAGGGGAATGTAATATGTTGCAGGGCTTAAAATAATCAGGGTTAACCCCTTCAAAGCTCATGGGCAACAAAGAGTAATAGTGCTGCATACTAATGGGGCAGAAAAAAGCAGGAATGGATTCTAGGTAGGCAACCAGTCATGTCCACTACAGTGGCATTGGACATCTGAGGGAATAACACATAATTGGCTTTAGATCAAAATGGTACATTAAGTTCGTGTTTTAGCACATGGCAATAATTGATAAAATATAAAAAGAGAAAACCAAAAAGATGTAGTCAGAACAATAAATAAGTTAAACGTGTCTATAGAGTAGAAGCACAATGTGATGAGTGGAGCTGTAGCTGTTCTGGAAGTGGGCAGTGGCAGCCAACAATTTGGCTCCTGCTGGGTAATGAGAATTAAAACTGCTTCACACAAGATGGAGGACTGGAGTAAGGTTATGGCTTAAAGTCAGGGCCTTGGGTAGAGAGTCCCTAAGCATAAAAGGGGGCTGAATAAAACTACTCTTGACTGCTGCCAGAATCTAATGGCTTAAAGAAGCTGGACCTAGCAAGGTGGGAGGACACAGTCAGTCTCATAGCCAGAAACTGAACCAAACTTTGGCTGAGTGACTGGATTTGTAACAGCACCACTATCAATGAGGGACAAGAGCTCAAACTTAACCTTTTATAAGTTCTGGTTCTGAACTGCATTCCCAGGTGGCAAAGCAGAGGCAACTATATAAGGGAGTAAGCATAGGGGGAGGAGGAATGGGGAGCAAAAGCAAATAAATAAACCTTTCTCCCAAAATAAGCTTGCAGCCAAAATTCTAAAATGAATGAAAAAGACCCAGTGCTAAGAAAAACCCGTCCAATAATATTAGCATTCATAATAATATTATGAATTCCTTCCTGATGTAAATAATTTTAGGAAACCATCCAGCAAAGACTTTTAAGTGTCTTTATGCTCAAAGAGAAAAAGGACTCACAATTATTAAAAATGAACAGTAAATTATGAAACAACAAGTAACAGGAACAGATGGATATGAAGAACCAATTAGAACTCTTAGAAATGAAAAGTGCAGAGGTTGAGATTAGAAAAAACAAGTGTGGGGGCCGGCCTGGTGGCGCAGCGGTTTAGTTCCCGCTTTGGCAGCCCAGGGTTCGTGGGTTCGGACCTTGGGCACCGGCCAATGCGCTGCTTGTCAGCCATGCTGTGGCGGTGTCCAATATAAAGTAGAGGAAGATGGGCACGGATGTTAGCCCAGGGCCAGTCTTCCTCAGCAAAAAAAAAAAGTGTGATAAACTTTTAGACTCAATCCAATGAGCAAGAGTAAGTGAATTAGAAGATAGTGCTGAGAACTACACCTAGAATGTAGCACAGAAAAGCATTTTTTAAAAAGAAAAGGATAAATTGATAATTGAGTTTCCAGCATATATCTAATAGGAACACATGGTGGAGAAGCAATATTTAATATTTAACATAATAAGTGAGAATTCTCCAGAATTCAAAAAAGATGTGCGTGCTTAGATTATAAATGCACTCGGAATTCCAAATAGGATAAATAAATCCTCCTAAATAGACCTCAGTGAAACTGTAGAACATTAAAGATAAAGTGAAAAACTTTAAACCAAACAAAGAAAAAGAAAAAGACATTCTTTACACAAGAACAACAGTTAGATTGAAGCAAACATCTTCTAGCAATAATAGATGCCAGGGAACAGTAGAGCGATAGCTTCAATGTGCTGAGGAAAAGTAATTGGCAACAACGGCCTTGAACTGTTAGTCAAGAGTAAAGTAAAAGTACAGCCGTTTTCAAATTTACAAAGACTAAAAGAGTTTACTACTCACAGATCCTCTCCCAAAGAACTAAAGGATGGACTTCAGCCAGAAGAGTGAATCCAGAGGGGAGGCATGGGATTTTTTTAAAAAGAGTGATCCAATTGGTAAAATGTTAATAAATTTAGTTCACCGTTTTTTAAAAGTTTTAGGAGGTTCTTTTGGTATTTTTTAAAAGTA
This sequence comes from Tapirus indicus, assembly GCA_031878705.1. Classification (NCBI taxonomy): domain Eukaryota; kingdom Metazoa; phylum Chordata; class Mammalia; order Perissodactyla; family Tapiridae; genus Tapirus; species Tapirus indicus. The sequence continues at coordinate 37,220,148 of CM062935.1, forward strand.
AAGCTAAAACTCCAGACAACAATCATGAAATGGAATGTTCTGTGGTGGTTATAGCATGCGCTGGTCATTGTGATCAGAATAAATTTTTAGACTTTAAGAAAAATTAGTAGTGTATATGTTAAAAATTTTAAAATAACCAGTTAAAGAAAAGAAATATAATCAGTTTCTGAGTCAATACAGGGGAATGAGGAGAACATAGAAAAAAATGTAATAATGCAAGAGATGGTAGGAGAGAAGCAAAAAAAAAAAAAAAAAACAGAAAACACAAAATAAGATGGTAGAAATAAGTCCAAATAGGTCAGAAATCACATAAAATGTAAGTTGATTAGATTCACCTATGGAAAAAAATCTTCAAAACCATTAAAAAGCAATCTACTTTCCTGCTGTTTATAAGATACATACCTAAAACAAACTATACAGAAAGGTTGAAGTAGAAGAATATCTCCCAAAATTATAACCATAAAAAGCCAGTGTAGTAATATCATTAATGTCAAATGTTGAGGCAAGAAACATTAGTAGGAATAAAGTACTCTAATAAAAGAAGCAATTCTCTAAGAAGACAGCAATTATGAACTGCATGTACCTAAGCATAGTGTCAAAATGTAACCCAAAATTTGATGAAATTATAACAACAATTGATAAATCTATCATGGTGAAAGATTTTAACACTATTTCAGAAACCAGTATATCAGATGGCAAAAATTTAGAAGGATATGGAACATTTCCACAACAAAATTAACAAAGTTGATCAAATGCATTTATACATATAGATTAGAATCTTGTTTTCAACTAATAGTTTTTACATTCTTTTCAGATACACATGGCACATTAAAAGACACCAAAAGAAAGTTTGTGAATTTTAACAAACCTTTGTCCCAGAGACCATTTTCTTTTACCACAGAAGAAGTTTTTTAAATAGAGTCACGTGCCACATAACAACATTTCAGTCAACGAAGGACCGCATATATGATGGTGGTCCTGTAAGATGGGTACCATATAGCCTAGGTGTGTAGTAGGCTGTACGATCTAGGTTTGTGTAAGTACACTCTGTGATGTTTGCACAATGACAGAATCACCTAACAAACATATTTCTCAGAATATAACCCCTTCGTTAAGCGACACATGACTGTACCATGTTTGGGTATTTAAAGTGCATTTCTATATAATTAATAGGTTAGAGAGGACATCACAGAAATTATACAATATTTAAACTAAACAACAATGTAAAATACTATATATGAAAACCAGTGGGGTCCAGTTAACTTAGTAATTCAATGTAAATGTATAGCTTTAAATACATTTATTAAAAGATAAGATTAAAAGTAAGTTAAATATATAAATCAAGAAGATAAAAAAAAGAACCACACATGAAACTTAAAGTAGAAAAAAGAAATGGAACAACAGAAAATAACAAAAGAGAAACCAGAAGCAATAAAACAACAGAACTGGTTCTACCAATAATGATCAAGGAATGAAAAAAGAAAAGAAAAAGCACAAACAAACAAATCAGAAACAGAAAAGGAAGTACTACAGATATGGCAGGGATTTATTTTTTACTCATGAAAGTATATAATGAACAACTTTACGCCACTAAATTTGAAGACTAAGAAGTTGAAAATGACAATGGTGATTGATGATATCAGTGTCTGTGGGCCAGGGATTTGAAAGTGACTTAGCTTGGTGGCTCTGGCTCCGAGTCTTTCGTCATCTGAAGGCTTGACTGGCTCTCGAGGGTCTTTCTAAGACAGCTTGCTCACATGACCATTGGAGGAAAGCTTCAGTTCCTTGCTGGCCACTAGCAAGAGGCCTCAGTTACTCATCACATGGGCCTCTCCGTAGTACTACCTGGGTGTCTTCCTGAGGTGGCAGCTGGCTTCCTTCAGAGTGAGTGATTCATGAGACAGCAAGGAGGAAGCTGCTGTGTCTTTTATGACCCATCTTGGAAGCCACTTCCACCATATTCTGTTTGTTAGGAGTGAATTAGTAGGCCCATACTAAAGGGCAGGGGATTTAAACTCCACCTCTTAAAGGGAGGTGTATCAAAGCATTTGTGGGCATATTTTTAAACTACCACACTGTACTTGCATGTTTTGATTAATACATAGAAAATCCGGGAGAGCCTGTAGATGTATTACTAGAACTAGTAAGAGTTCAGCAAGGTTGCTGATGTGAGTCAACACACATGCATTAATTTCATTCCTAGTATTAGTAATAACCAGATTAAAACTGTAATAAAAAAAACCCCAATCATAGCAGAAACAAAAACAATAACTTATTTAAAAATAAAACTTATAAAAGATGTACAAGACCTCCATGGAGAAAATTATAAAAATTTATCAAGAGATAGCAAAGAATACCCAGGTATTCCATGTTCAAGAATGAGATGACTCAGTGTAGTGAACAAAAATTTCAGTAGGGTTTCTGTGACACGTGACAAAGTAATCCTAACATTCGGATGGAATAGAAAATGCCAAATAATTGTTAACAATGATTTTGAAGAACAGGATTGGGAGATTTGTCATACAAGATATAAGAACTATTACAAAGCCAAAGTAATTAAGATGTTGTGGTATTGGCACATATATATTCCATAGACTATTGAAACAGAATAGAGAGCCAGAAACAGAAATTTGTAGTATGTTAGAGCCACATTGTCCAGTACAGTGGCTACAACCATGTATGGCTATTTAAGTTTTAAATGTAAGGTTCCCACCATTAATAACTGCAATATTGGTTCTCAGCATTCTGGTGTTCTAGTATTTAGTGCTGTTTTTAAGTATTTTTGATATATCTTGGTGGGATTTTTTGGTTGTTTTTTTAAAACCCTAAGTATTTGTGTCTTGGGACATCGCAGGGGAATTATATGTTCTATTATAACTTCAAACTGAATGAATGGTATATGTGTTTTAAAAATGTATTCTTCTGTATTTCCATAATCTCAAAAGAAGGAAGAAAATTGTCAAAGCAAATCTTCCGTTACAAAAATAATTCTAACTAGTTCAGAGACTTTGCAAATAAGCAAAATGTGAAATTGACAGTATTGAAATTGATTCAGGTATCCCTGATAAAATTAAGAGATGACAAATTAGAAATGTTTTCTTTGACACAAGCTAATAAAGCTCATTATCAATAATAAGATTGCAGTTTCTGCAAAACTAAATCAGTAATTAAAAGGCTAGAGAGGGGCCGCCCGGTGGCGCAGCGGTTTAGTTCGTGCTTGGCAGCCCAGGGTTTGCGAGTTCGCATCCCGGGCGCCCGCCGACACACTGCCTGTCAGCCAGGCTGTGGTGGCGTCCCATATAAAGTGGAGGAAGATGGGCACGGATGTTAGCCCAGGGCCAGTCTTTCTCAGCAAAAAGGGGAGGATTGGCAACAGATGTTAGCTCAGGGCTGGTCTTCCCCACAAAAAAAAAAATAAAAGGCTAGAGAGAGATCTCAAAGAAGAGATGAAACAGTTTGAAGATGAAAGAGTCAGAAGATGTGGAATTACAATTATTGCTTCCAGTTAATATAGAGAGGTTTTTCAGCAGCTGGAAAAGTTTGCACAAAAATATGCTTACAACTCATTTGCAGTGCTAATAATGAGTTTTGTAAAATTGTGCTTTCAAAAAAAATCAAATTCATTTTTCATGATTATTTCAATTTTCTTCATTTTTAGATAATATTTCACTTTATTTTTCTACCAATTTATATTAGAATGACAATGTATGCTTAACACTTATATTTTTATAAATTTGTATTTTTACTTGATATTCTGAAATATTACTCTTTTTTAAATTTGAGATATATTGAAAATTTAATTTTACTTGTTAAAACATGAATTCTGATTTTTAAAAAATAAAATAACCAGTATTAATGCTAATGTTTCCATAATATATAAAATAAGTATTGAAACACCCATACGGTCATTTTGCTTTAATATTGTATTTCTATCTAGCATGTGCCTGCTTATGGAAGGAGTCAACAAATGGTGGTTTATTTTTTCTAAATAATTCCTACTTCTTGGACATTAAAAGACATTTAAGAAATAGTCATATGAACATGATTTCTCTTTAAATGTGATATCAGTTTTATTGGTGTTCCACTTTGGGCCATGCATTTTTCCTCTGGTTGTATTCTCTGGCCAGCTTCGATGAGTGTCTTCATTCCTCTTGTCAACGTTTAGCATTTCTGCTAACTTCTAGACTCCATTGAAAGACTTTTTGAATGCATACTTTACATTTGGACCTTACGTTCATTTAACCAAAAAAGTATAGATTGAACACTTATTATGTAATAGGCACTGCTGGGCACTGTGGATCGTGTTGAACAGACAAACAAGTTCCTGTTCAAAGAGTTTATGTTCACATGGGGGAGATATACAGTAAATGATTAACCAAATAAAAATATAAGAAAATTATAGATTGTGATAAGAACCAGGAATAAAGTACACAGGGTGATGTGAGAAGTAACTTGTGGGGATAAGTACATTTTAGTTGAGACCTGTCTGCTGAGAATGAGCCAGTTGAGTGAAGATCTATCCAGGGGAAGTACTTTCCAGCAGAAGGAAGAGTAAGTGCAAAGGCCCTGAGGCAGAGAAGAGCTTCAGGGAATGTAAAGGAGGTAAGTGAGGCTAGAGTGTAGAGAACAAGGCTGGGGAGTTAAAGATGAAATTAGGTAGACAGAAGCAAAATTATTCAGGGCTTTGTAGGCCACGGTAAGGATTTTGAATGTTATTTTTAATGTGTTGGGTTGCCATTGACTTATTTAAAGCAGAGGAATGACATGAAATGATTTATGTTTTTGAAAGATTGTTTTTTCTGTGGGGAGAAATAAATTGTACAGGGGTGAAAGTAGAAATGGAGAATGGTTAGGAGTGTATTATAGTAAGCTAGGTAAAAGATCATGCTTGGACCGTTGGAGCCACTAAAATGTTTTTCAGCTTGGAATTGATGTTCACACAGCATGGGGTGAGAAAATGAACATGGCAACTTAATGTAGATTGACTGGGATGGCGCTGACAGGGGAGAGAATGAGACTGAGAGACCAATTAGGAAGGCAATGGAAAACTTCATGTGTAAGGTTGTTTGTTAGAGTGGGAATTAAGAGTAGAGGCAGTGTGAAAGGAAAGAAGAGAGTTGACAGGACTTTGTGTCTTACTCCGTGTCAGGAGAAAAGAAGGCATCAAGGATGATGACTAGAAGTCTGGGTTACTAGGGAGGTGTTAGTACCACTGACAGAAATTTGGAGTAGTGTCTTTGGTGGGGTGTGTGTATAGAGTGTTGGGTTTTAGATGTGACGTTGAGGTGAAGGCAAGATAACCAGATGGGACCGTTTATAGAACTGCCTGTGTACTCACGTGCCAATGTACAGTACTGTCACTGTCCCTTTGGATTTCTCTGCTCGCTCACTCTGCCTTTGCCGAGCCCCAAACTCGTAAGAGTTGCTCCCATCAGCCCCTGACCTCCTGCAGGGCAGAAATCTTTTTACCTGTTGTTACCAAGATGTAGAAATCCTTTTACCCTTAATTCAGGCTGAACTTTTTTTTTTCCATATTGAGGTCTTAATAGTTTATAACATCGTGAAATTTCAGTTGTTTCCATTATTATTTGTCAGTCACCATATAAATGTGTCCCTTTACCCCTTATGCCCACCCCCTGCAACCCCCTTCCCCTCTGGTAACCACTGAACTGTTCTCTTTGTCCGTGTGTTAGTTTATCTTCCACATATGAGTGAAATCATAGGGTGTTTGTCTTTCTCTCTCTGGCTTATTTTGCTCAACATAATACCCTCAAGGTCCATCCATGTTGTTGCGAATGGGGCGATTTGGTCTTTTATTGCTGAGTAGTATCCTATTGTGTATATATACCACATCATCTTTATCCAGTCATCAGTCGAAGGGCACTTGGGTTGCTTCCAAGCCTTGGCTATTGTGAATAATGCTTAGTCTGAACTTTTTAAAGGGGAACTTTTAGGAAGCTAAGCAGAAAAATCTAGCATCTTATACTTGTATATTGCATTATAGTTTTCAAAGTTTTTCTGTGCAGTGGATAGGACAGATACTATTATTCCAGTTTTTCAAATGAGGAAACTGAGGCTCTTTGAGATTGACTACTCAAGATTGTACTCTAGAAAATGGCCGTCAGGACCTAAGATACAAATGTTTTGATTGGTATCTAGTCCACAGTGCCTATCCTAAAGAATAATTCTTGATAAATTCACAGACCACAGATCTCTTGAATCAAGTCTTTAAGTCTGCCTTTGCTGTTTATAGGTTATGGTTACCCAACTGGTTATTTTTCCTAGCTTAACCTTGTCTAGATTGAGGGGGAAGTGGTACCTTTGGATTAGCAGAACCCTGATGCAGAGATTTGATCCAATTCTCAGTTCCCTCTAGAAGTTGTTTTTAGTCTTTTCTCCAATTATTAGTCCCCTTAGGCCTTCCTTTCTGACCTTATGCTTATGCTCATTGTCCTTGCTTCTATACATCCTCCTCCTCTGGATGGGGAAGGTACTTTCTTCCCTGGTAGAAGTGGGAGTGATCTACCTTTAGCCTTAGCAGGAACCAGAAGCTGGCTGAAGAGAGTTAGGGACAGTTGTGTGGACAGATTTCTTCCTGCTTGAGATAGCCAAAAAGGGGCCAAAGGAGAGGTTGAGAGATGTAATTGGGAGACATTTCATAAGGTGTGAAGGACTGGAAAAGGTGGAAGATCTGGAGGTAGTTGTCAAAAGGTGGAGTTATGGGTTAAGATCTGGATGGTGGAACCAAGTTTTAGTGGACAAAGTCCAAGTAGGGTGATTGAAGTGAAGTAGAGATAAAGGTAATATTTGACATTGAGAAGTTTGAGGAACTCTTGAGTTAATCTTTTTTAAGTGATAAGTTACACAAAACCATCCAATAAAATATAATTAAAAACTGAAACTTGGGCCAGAGAAGATAGAAGGGAAGTGGTATGAAAAGACTATATTTGGTAAAAATACTTTAGATTTATTTGCATTAGTATCACTGGAGGAGATGTGATAAAATATCAGTGGTACATTTAATAGTTACTTTGAAATTAAAAGTTGCCTTTAATTTGTTTTTATCTCTATTCTTATACTTCTCTACAGTTTAAGATGCTAAACATTTCATATCTTAGATCATTTTCCCAAATCCAAAGCTTGTGAACTCTGAGAATATAATTTGTTTCATTTATCCAAATATAAGAAATTTATTCTCCTGTCTATTGTTTGAAGACAATGAAGTCATTATCTTTTGATAGCATTTTCAAGAACAATTTTCCTATCATAATTATCTTTGCTTGACAGTGTGGTTCTCTTGAGTACAAGGACAAAAGTTCAAAGTAGCAATTGTTCAAACTTCTTAAAAAAGTACTCTTCCTAACAATTTCATAGTATGTCATCCCAGTCCTGGTGGTTTAGTGGTTAAGATTCAGCCCTCTGATAATTAGTGATATTGAACATCTTTTCATGTGCCTGTTAGCCATCTGTATATCTTCATTGGAAATGTCTGTTTGTATCCTCTGCCCATTTTTTTGATCTGGTTGTTCATTTTTTTGCTGTTGAGTTGTATGAGTTCTTTATATATTTTGGAAATTAACCCCTTACCTGTCAGAATTGCTATTATTAAAAAGACAAGAAATGATGACAAGTGTTGGAGAGGATGTGGAGAAAAGGGAACCCTCATACACTGCTGGTGGGAATACAAACTCGTGCAGCCACTATGGAAAACAGTATGGAGATTTCTCAAAAAATTAAAAATAAAATACCATGTGATCTGGCTATTCCACTTCTGGGTATTATCCAAAGAACATGAAAACACTAATTCAAAAAGATATGTGCACCTCTATGTTCTTTGCAGCATTATTCACAATAGCCAAGACTTGGAAGCAACCCAAGTGCCCATCAATGGATGAATGGTTAAAGAAGATGTGGTATATATACACAGTGGAATACTATTCAGCCATAAGAAAGACAAAATTGTGCCATTTGCAACAACACGGATGGACCTTGAGGGTATTAAGCTAAGTGAGATAAGTCAGACAGAGAAAGACAGATACCATATGATTTCACTCATATTTGGAAGGTAAAAACACACATGGATAAGGAGAACAGATTGGTGGTTACCAGAGGGGAAGGGGGTGTGGGGAGGGCAAAAGGGGTAAAGGGGCACTTATGTATGGTGATAGATAAAAACTAGACTATTGGTGATGAGCACAATGCAGTCTATACAGAAGCTGAAATATAATAATGTACACTTGAAATTTACACTGTTATAAACCAATATGACCTCAAAAAATAATTTAAAAAGAAAAAAAAAAAAGATTCAGCTCTCTCATCTCCCCAACCTGGGTTCATTTCCTCTGTCATCATACTGTGGCAGCTGTGTGCTGCTGTGATGCTGAAAGCTATGCCACCAGTATTTCAAATACCAGCAGGGTCACCCATGGTGGACAGGTTTCAGTGCAGCTTCCCGACTAAGACAGACTAGGAAGAAGGACCTGGCCACCCACTTTGGAAAAAATGGTGATGAAACCCTGTGAATAGCAGCGGAGCATTGTCTGATACAGCGCTGGAAGGAGAGAGGATGGTGCAAAAAAGACCGGCCAGGGTTCCACTCTGCTGTACACAGGGTCACTAGGAGTTGGAATCCATTTGAGGTCGGTAACAACAACATGCCCCTATCTAGTGGTCATGTAGAAAAATTTTTTTGAAAGGCAGACATTTACCATATTCCCAGTTTCCTTAGTATATGTCGTAGACCACATGACAAAATATTAAATGTAGTTTTGAGAAATTGAAAATAAGGACCAGAAGGAAAATGAGGTTTGTATTTGCTAAAACTAGCAAGCAATTTTAATTGACAGTGTTAAGAAAAAACTCTATTGAGAAGACATTTCTTGGAAAACAGCTAATATGGAAGAGCCATGTAGCTATTAAAACTTGAGATCCTTAGTCACTTACTACTCTTTCCCGTGTTGGTCACAGTGACCTGCTAGGTATCTGGTCAGTCAGTAAAAATAGTTCCTTGGGAAACTGATAATAGGGATTTGCCAGGCCCTGTTCCCATTTCTGAAAGATTCCCTTGAACTCTGAGTATAGATGTAAACTGAGCCAACTCACAGATCTGCCATTTTAATAGGAGAGGTTGTGTGGGGGCCAGGTCTGTCAGAAAGAGGATTGTTGTAATTCATTGCCCCTCCACTTGGAATTATTATTCTACTGAAGAAGCTATTGGAACTGCTAATTCAGCTCTGCTTTAGAATATTGGCATTTCCTGCTTCTTGCCCCACATATTAGGTTCCTAAGTGGCAGCATGAGGAAAACTCCAGCCAAAAAAAATACAACTTCTACCTGTAATCCTCTATTTATTTTTATCCTCATAAACTGGGCTAGAAAACCTAGGGGAAAAAAAAATCCCTATTTCTCTTTTTTGAACCTAGAGCCGTTTCTAACCATGTTAACTCCCTACTTTCTTTTCCCTGGGTATCAAAAGATGCCTCCCCAAAATAGATTACCCCCAGTCCAAAGGAGGGACAGCAGGAAAAGAACCACAGGCTCCCTTTAAAGCCTCAGACACTCCTCAGCTCTCTTACTAAGACTCTCTACTCGCTTCCTACCAAGGGTCTCATCCTTAATTCTTATTTCTTACTTATTTCCAGATCCTTCTGTGACTATGCATAGACATGCCATTTTTTAAGGCTGTTTGGCTAAGTTGGTTTCTTAGTTTTGTCTTGAGTTGTTTTTTTCATTGTATATCCTTCTTACCTACCAGGGTCCCTAGAGGTTGGAATGAGTGGAGTAGGATGTGGGTCTAATAATGATGTATAAGGAGTTCCTGAATTTTAAGGGTCTGCCTAGGCCATAAATGTCAACATGGAGCTCTAGACTAGAGTGATTTGCATAGCTTCACATGCAGTCACACCTCAAAGAAGTCTATGAGATCCTCTCTGGGGTTGTGTAGCCTAGAGAGGGCTGTTGTCCACTCTGAGTCACTAGAATGGGTGTTTTGCATGAAGGATCCAGTACATGCTAGCACTCATCTAGCACATAATTTAGAGTGTGAAAGGGGACAGATTACAGCAGAATTGTGAAAAGTAAGCTATTATATTGATGTTGATGTACCTCATGTTTCTGCTATGAATCATGAATGAGACTAGAACCTTGTGGGTGAGGGGTGTTGTGTGAAGTAGCATATAAAGTTACAGCCTCTCTGGTTCTCAATATCTTTATCTATAAAATAAGGAGATGGGGTTAGATGATCCTGGATGACCATTCCAACTCTAAAAATCTCATGGAAATATTTAAGTTTCTCCTGAGATCTTAGGTGAAGTCTAGTTTAAATTTTGTGGGCTATTTAGAAAATAAAGAATAATTTACAAAATTTGTAGGTCCTATATTTTTAAATAATACCAAATAAATGAATAAGTAAGAATATCTTTTTGTAGCACTTTAAATGAAATATGCTAACGTAGGTTTAGATTTTGGAATAGGCCTGGAGTCATATTTATGCTATTTGCGTGGTAAACTGTTTTTTTAAAGGAAAATTGAACTTCATCCCAACTCTGAATGATCACAAATTCAGAATTAGTGAGAATTGTAATGATAAGTAACTGAAATGAAACAGAAAGACTTCAGTGGTGCTCCTCTTGCTTTATGCCTGTCCTAGATGCTGAAGTTGCACTTGAAGCCCAGGTAAACCACAAGGTGGCACCATTAGGCCATATAAATAAAGTGCTGCTGTAGCTAGAAAAGACTGATTTTTTAAAAATTCAAATAACTTTATCACAAAAGTAATATGTATGCCTGAAAGACTTCAGATTGACCAGTGTTTATTTAATGTCTTTATTATATAATTACAAATTATAAACTGGAAACTTCCTATGGGAGGAAGTCCCATGCTAAGAATTTTAAATATGGTAAAATTACACAGTATGGATTTTAGAAAATACTGAAAGTATTAGAATAAAATGAAATATCCAAGATAACTGATATTCCCTTTGTGAACAATTAATTTTGACTTATTTTAAGCCAATATATTTCTAAAAGTTGAATTGTAACTAAATTTTAACAATGCAAACAAATAAAGTAATATAAATATTGCAGGAAATACATATATTTTCATAGAAAACTTGGTGACATGGAAAGATGTTCACAATACAGTCATGTGTCACTTAACAGCAGGGATACGTTCTGAGAAATGCATTGTTAGGCGATTTCGTCATTGTGCAAACATCATATACTTATAACAAACCTAAATGGTATAGGCTACTGTGCATCTAGGCTACATGGTACTAATCTTATGGGATCACTGTCGTATATGCAGTCCATTGTTGACCAAAATGACATTATGCCATATGCAGTGCATGACTGTATAGTAAGTAAAAAAAATTTAGCATTAGTGTGTATAGTATGAATTCAATATATATATATTCATATAGAGAAAAAAACTAGAGGACCATAGCACCAAAATATTAATAATAGTTATCTCTAGTTGGTAGAATTATGGGTAACTTTTATTTTCTTCTGTTAATATTTTCTTTAAAATTTTACAATGAACTGGAGAACTAGTCATAAGAAAAATGTGACCTTAAAATCCTGTTACAATGAATTTAATTGTGTGTACATTCAGCAGAGAATTATTGGATTCTCCTATGTCTAGATTTCAAGAAATAATGTGCCAGGTGCTGCATAATCTGCCAGGACACACAAATGATCAGACCCATTTCTTGCCTTCTAAAGACATGATCTGGGGGCTGGTGTAGTGGTTAAGTTTGGTGCACTCCACTTCGCTGGCCCAGGTTCATGGGTTCGTATCCTGGGCATGGATCTATACCACCCATCAAGCCATGCTGTGGCCGTGACCTACATATGAAATAAAGGAAGATAGCCACAGATGTTAGCTCAGGGCGAATCTGCGAATCTTCCTCAAGCAAAAAGAGGAAGATTGGCAACAAGTGTTAACTCATGGCCACTCTTCCTCACCAAAAAAAAAAAAAAAAGACGTCTGGCAGGAATTTTTACAAACAATTGAAAATAAGCACAAAGCTTTGTATAAACCATTTTCTCTTGATTATCTTGATAACTGTATAGAGGCTGCATGGCATATTGGAAATATTATAGACTAACTTTGAAGCCCACTCTACCACTTCTAGCAGTATGGTCTTAGACTCATTAACCTCTCTGAGCCTTGGAAATTAAGACCACTCTGTTAGAGAAATATAGCTGCTGAAGATAAGCAAACTGAAGAAATATATTATTAATATTTTGGGAGGGATTTAAGTTTTGTTAAAATTCTTACTTGCTCACAGCTAGATTTTAACAGCCTCTTATAGATATGACTTTTTTCCATGTATAATATCTATGGATCTGTGCTTTTAAGAACCACAGATTTTAAGAACCATAATTTGCAAGTGCCAGCAGTTAAGACTTAATGACCTCATTGGAAGTTCTTGTTTTATGGTTCTTTGAGGTTATTTTATATTTTAAAATAGCTGGATCCTTTTAAAAGAGTAAGAATAACCAAGGGAGGTATAGAGAATCCAGATTTTGGGTTTCCATTTACTGTATATCATTCTCAGTTTTAGTGCTCAAATTCTCAATGTTCAATACAAGCTGTCTTCACTGCAGTAGAGGACTGGTCTCCCCAGAGCAGTGCCCAGCCTTGGGAGGGTAGTAACTATTATTTTTTGGGTGCTTAAGTCATACAACTAGTAAGTAGCAGAAGTGGGGTTCAAACCCGCGCAATCCAGCTCCTGATACACTCTAGGTGGAGTAGCCAAGCTCTTTTAACAGCCTCTGACAGTGGAAAAACTGCCTGTTTAGAATATTGTACACTCCTGAAAGTAGCCCTTCCCAGGAGAGTGAGACTGTATCACATCTCTCTCCTTCCTGCATTCCTCACCTCTAAAAGCAGCCTTCAGTGTGCTTAGCTTTCACATCCTCTGTGAATCTTGAAAGACTAGTTCACCGTTCACACTCACACATGTCTCTAACTCTGCTTGTGGAATGGTTCGTATTACACACTCCCTCTGGTAAAGACCAGGGCATCCACCTGAGCCCTCCCAAATGCTTGGTCCTACAAGCTCTTCCATAAATAACTTCTCACTCTCCTGGTTGCCTGAGGCACCCAGACAAATGACCCCAAAGAATACCTTACATTCTTTCTTTTTTTGCATGGGGAAGATGGGCAACTTCAGACTCAATAGTATTTTTGTCAAAATCTTTAGGCCTCCATATGATCTAGCATTTGCACTCCTGGCCATTTATCCCAGAGAAATGAAGACTTATGTTCACATAAAAATATGTACGTGAATGTTTTAGAAGCTTTAACATAACACCCCAAAACTATAGACAACCAGATGTCCTTCGATAGGTGCATAATTAAACTGTGGTATATCCATACCATGGAATACTACTCAGCAATAAAAAACAAACTCTTGATACAGACAACAATCTGATGAATCTCCAGAGAATTATGTTGAATGAAAAAAAATTGCAAAAGATTACATACTGTATGGTCCCATTTATATAACATTCTTGAAATGATAGAATTATAGAAATGGAAGACAGAGGAGCGATTTCCAGGGGTTGAGGAAGGGTGGGGATGGGAGGAAAGTAGGTGTGGCTATAAAAGGGCAATATGAGAGATCCTTGTGGTGATGGAAATGTTCTGTATCTTGACTATATCAACGTCAGTATCCTGGTTGTGATATTGTACTATAGTTTTGCAAGATGTTACCATTGGAAGAAACTGGGTAAAAAGTACACAGAATCTCTTTGTATTATTTCTTACAACTGCATCTGAATGTATAATTATATTAAAAAAAAGTTAAATTTAAAAAATCTTTAAATTTTCATTCCTTGGACAATAGTTAATATGTGTCCTGATTTTTATTCACTTTTATAAGTTGGGGAAGGTATTAATAGATTTCTAGTGATTAAGGTCTAATTGGGGTCTTGGATATTTTCTTGGCAGGTTTCCAGTAATTAGGTATAATGCATTTGTATAATATTAAGTTTGAAATTACATAAATCTGTAATTTGGTTTATTTTCTTAGGGAGCCTTGTCATGTCAAAAGAAAATGGCAGAAGCGTTGTCTTTCTTGTGGATTTAAGGGAACATTAGGATCATTGTGGGGAGCATAACTGTATAATCTATAATTCTATCTCCAAACAGAAAGCAAAACTTGTCATTTTCATAATGTAAACTCTACTGTCTTCAGAATAACCCCCCTGCACCATTTTAACTTTGAAAATTAAAGCCAACTCAAAGAAAAAAAAAAACAGACACATGAAAAGATGTTCAACATCACTAATCATCAGGGAAATGCAAATCAGAACTACGCTAAGACATCACCCGACACCCATTAGAATGGCTATAATCACCAAGACAAAAAACAACAAATGCTGGAGAGGTTGTGGAGAAACGGGAACCCTCATTCACTGCTGGTGGGAATGCAAACTGGTGCAGCCTCTATGGAAAACAGTATAGAGATTCCTCAAAAAACTAAAAATAGAAATACCTTATGATCCAGTAATCCCACTCTTGGGCGTCTACCCAACGGACATGAAATCAACCATCACAAGAGGCTTATGCACCCCTATGTTCATTGCAGCGTTATTCACTATAGCCAAGAAGTGGAAGCGACCCAGGTGTCCCTCAACTGATGATTGGATGAAGATGATGTGGTATATATATACAATGGAATACTACTTAGCCATAAAAAAGACAGAATTGTCCCATTTGCAACAACATGGATGGACCTAGAGGGTATTATGTTAAGTGAAATAAGCCAGAGAGAGAAGGACAAATACTGCATGATCTCACTCATATGTGGAATATAAACTAACACACGGACAGAGAGAACTGGTTGGTGGTTACCAGGGGGAAGGAGGGTGAGGGATGGGCACTAGGGGTGAAGGGATGCATCCATATGGTGATGGACAAATAATAATGTACAACTAAAACCCCACAATGTTATAAACTATTAAGATATCAATAAAAATGAAAAAAAAAATTAAAGCCAACTCATATATTAGAGAGAGGCTTTAGTCATGAAGTCTCAGCTCAGGACAAAAAAAAGGAAAAGTACTAGACTTTGAGTGAACTCAAAATATTTATTCAAGGAAATAGATTAAGTGGCTTAGTGATATGAAGTTTGTCTAAATTGGTATTATGGACTTGCAGAAAACTAGGAAACACTAGAGGAGGGTAGATGTTTTGTGTATTACCGTGTCATCATGATATTTGTTGACACTGTTGTGGGACTAGTCCTCACATATACAGACATGCACCGCGTAACGACATTTCAGTCACCGATGGACCACATGTACAACGGTGGTCCCATAAGATTAGTACCGTGTGTCTAGGTGTGTAGTAGGCTGTACTATCTCGGTTTCTGTAAATACACTGTGTTTACACAACGAGGAAATCTAACAACATGTTTCTCAGAACATTTCCCTGCCGTTGAGCGAAGCATGACTGTAGTTTGTTAGCCCTGGTCTTCGCTTCCAGCCTAGCGCCTGTATGATACAACCTGATTTACATATTGTAAATGGAGCTTCATAAAATACTATTAATTGTTTCCCTATATAAATTTATTTAAAGGGATTTGATGACAAGTGAGCATGAGTAACCAGTAAAAAGGTTAACCTGAATTTCAGGCTGAGCTATGAATTTGGGGTTTAGACTCTATATCCCACCACTAAGTGTGGGTCTCTGGCACATTTTGGGTGCACAGTAAATGTTTAACAAATTAATATTGCTTTTTTGTGGTCCATGCTGCCAATCCCTGACCCCTGCTTCCACGATCCCTCAAGAGAAGGATGCAGTGGGGCAGACAGGGTATTCTCGAAGTGTCTCTTCATGCGTAGAGGGGATACTGAGTGGGTCCCAGGGAAAGCATGGAGGCAGCACCAGGGTTCAGGAGGAGCAGGGTCAGGCATGTGGAAAAGACTGCCGATAGATTTGAGCCAGATTTCTTTCACACTGAAAAGAAAAGGGGGGGAGGGTGCAATCTCAAAAGGAGATTTAAGTATCAGCATTCAAGATATATTAGAAATATTTTTTCTTAAATGTATCCTCTTTGGTTTAAATATAAGTATTGGTGGTTTTAACTGTTTTTCCCCATTGCAAATAGCATTTTATTTATAAAAATGCTTTTATGGGCTAATCTGAGATCTAGCCACCATTTATAATGTGAAAAATATGCATTCTGAATTCCAGTGACTTAGACTGATTTTCAGAGACCAGTTTCTTCTCTACTGATGGCACATGATTTGAATCTTTTTCTTTTATCTTTCTGACTGTGCTTTCTTGTTTGTGGGCAGCAGAGCCACTCCTTGTGAACTCCCTTCTTTTTCCTTTTCATACTTTATTATTTGTCAGTTACTTTACTACCCTCACAAGTTGATGCCTACTCACAGATTTTTCTGGAGAATATCTACAGGCCCCACTAGCTTGTCTATATTTAACAGAACAGCAAGTCCGTTTTCATGCCACACCTTTGTTATAACTGAATTTTCTGTTTACTGTAGATCCTTGCCGGCACATTTCTGAATATTCTGTTGAGCCTTCTTAAGAATTCAGAGACTGCCAGGTGACCGCTGAAAGAAAGATCTAATCTTAAGGCTTACGTGAGTATTTTCTACTGTGGACTTCCTCACAATATGTGAAAGCTTCATTGAACTATGGCCTTGCTTTAGGGCAGATTCAGTTCTGTGATTAAGATGAAAAATGTTATCTATCATTGGGCTTATTAAATTTGGGGGTAAGGTTAGCAGTTTCTCCAAGGACACAAAGAAACTCATGAAATACATCACACTTACTCTCACTTAAAAAATAGACAAGAAAGGCTTGCCTTTTTACTGAGCCAACATTCAAAAGAATCCCAGTCTGCAAACCACAAGAAGAATTCTTGCTGTGTTTGAACCAAAAACACCAAATAGATTGTTTTTCATTATCAATTCTTACAGAATTTAACAAAAACACATTACCTCTTGAAAAGCACTTGATATGTGGTATTTTGTTTTTTTAAAAGTTTGCAATAGCTTTGTCTTTTTTATGATCCAGTCCAATGAATATTGCAGGGGAAAATAGGGAGATTACCCTCAAAAGAGAATTCTTGACTACTTTATTGAGTAATTTCTTCTCATGAGTTAATTTCTTTAAAATTGTTTAGTGTCAAAATCTGAAGTTTCTTTTATCTTGATCTCTGTTATTCTTTATCATAAGCAGATTTTCCCCTTATTTAGAATTATCCTTAACAGCTCCTTCTCACAGTGTATAACCAACGGGTGATTAAGTTGTGCTAATTCTATCTTCCATATCTCCCTGCAGGATGCCCCCTTCTCTCTGCCACTGCCTTAGATCAGGATCTCATCATTTCTTGCCTAGAGTTCTACAGTGACCTACTGACTGATCTTCCTGTCTCCAGTCTTGACCCCCTCCAATCTAACTTCTCCATATTCCCAACAAAATAATCTTTCTGAAAGACTAATATAATAAGACCATACTATTTCCTTGGCTTAAAATCTTTCAATGACTTCTTACTAAAATTCGGGTATAAAAAAACCTTACCATGGAGTTGTTAGAAAGATTAAATAAAATTTATTAGGAACCCCTAGTGCAATGCCTGGCTCAGAACAGGCCCCCAGTGTGTGTTAATGTTTCCCCTTTGCACAGAGAATCCATGGCAGAAGCAGAGCTCTAGTGTAAGGTAGCCCAGGACTCGAGGGACAGTGGCTCTGCTGGGAAACCAGACTAAAAGGAATAGGGGTCAAAAGTCTCACCAAACTCCACAGCCATGCTTTCCTGAATCCCCTTGAGGTTAAGCACAAGAGTAGATTGGTCTGGCATCCAATTCCATCAGTGTTCCAGAAAGAAAGACTTTGCCTAATAAACTGCAAGTCAAGCCTGTCTGTAACTAAGCTTTTGTAACCTTGAAGTAAGGAAGCCATCTCTATAAACACATCAGTCTCTGCCTTTGTGTTTTCTTGTTTTGGTTGGTTTTTTCTTCAATTTCTTCGTAAAGTTTCTGTTGTCAGGCTTTAGGTTTTGCTTAAATGAACCAAGTATGGGAGGGAGGGAGAGAGACAAGACGAGATCACACACACACACACACCCCACCCCACCCCACCCCACCCCACCCCCACTGGGGCAGGGAAAGAGGTGTGGACGAACTGATTGGTGAAGCTAGGTTACTCAGATGGATGAGATAGTAGAGTGAACACAGTGGGGTTACTGCTTTTGTCCCGCTTCTGTATTCCCAGACAGATCTGGTTTTCCTCAGCTCTCAGTCTTCAGACAATGGGAGTTTGGCAAAATCAGATATTTAGATAACCACAGAACAGAGCAGAATAACAGCAATACTGTAAAAAAGACAATCTGAATTGATTTCATGATATTTCCAATTTTTAAATTCAGTTTGTTGCTTTCCTTGGCTTTTCTCTTTCTATTAAAATTTGAAGTTTGTGCTATAAATACAACATTCAGTGGTTCCTTATTGAATGCGAATTATTTTTTTATGCTGATTTAGTTAACTTTTAAGCAGGTAATTCTGTTTACCATATAGAATATCTCCAATACAATAGGCAAATGTATGAAAGAGAATTACTTTGTTTTAAATAAGAATCTCTACCAGCAGTAGCGTGTGTGTGTGTGTGTGTGTGTGTGTGTGTGTGTGTGTGTGTGTGGGTAGGTCTTTGAAGTTTAAGGATCACATATCTATGTCTTCTGGCAATGCAGTAAACTTAAATCTAAGCAGTTATATCTTAACTTTAAAAATCTCTCAATTTTTTTACATGATGAAAAGCAACATAGAATTTTATAGTAATTGTGATTTGATTCCATTAAAATAAGACATTTTAATGGAAAATAAAATTTAGTTGATAACTTTGTTGTTTCTGTTTGGTGAGGTAATTTACTAGAGACGGGAGGCCAAGAAAAATAAGAAACAGTGCTTTTCTAAGTGACTTCATTGTCTGGATTGTTTGGCTTCACCAAATCTCACTCACCTCATATTTCATTACAGGCATATTCCAACCACCACATCAGAAAAATGTCCTACGTTTTTGTAAATGATTCTTCTCAGACTAATGTGCCCTTGCTGCAAGCCTGTATTGATGGAGACTTTAACTATTCCAAGCGGCTTTTGGAAAGTGGCTTTGACCCAAACATTCGTGACAGCAGGGGCAGAACAGGCCTTCACCTCGCAGCAGCCCGAGGGAATGTAGACATCTGCCAGCTGTTGCATAAATTTGGTGCTGATCTTCTGGCCACAGATTATCAAGGAAACACAGCTCTTCATCTCTGTGGCCATGTGGATACTATTCAATTCTTAGTTTCCAATGGACTCAAAATTGATATTTGGTAAGTTCTCTGTGGTTTTTAAAGTCTAGTCGTTTCTTTCCATTAGTCTCTCAACCAGTAGTCTAATCTCAGAGTCTATTGATTTTCTTTCCTTATTGATCAGTATGTAGTGATAATTTCAGAAAGGCATTGAGGACGATGTAATCTTGTTAGGGGAGTGAGGAACAAGGGGCTGACTTCTAGATTTATGCTGAAGCTGTGTAAGTTTTTCTATGAAAATAGTGGCTAGGTTCTGCAACTAATTAATTGTGTAAGATAAGGGAAAAAGAAGAAAAGAACTAATGTTTGTTGAAAATCGATTATGGGCTGGGCACTGTGTTTACTTATGTTAGCTCATTTAATTCTCAGAATAAATAGTTCTTGCAGTAGGTGTTATCTTCATTGAAATAGACAAGAAGGGTTAAATGACTTAACAGAGGTCACACAGCTGGAATTCGAACCTAGTTCCGCCTGATTCCAAAGCTTGTTTGCCTTCTATCACATAGTATACCATGCTAGCTTCGTCGTCTCTGTGGGGCTCAGAGTCCCTTTATACTGAACATTTTGAAGAAGTCATGGGTTTTTTTGTTTGTTTTAGTGATACTTTCTGTCTTGAGTGGAAAAGATGTCAGGCCACCTTTAAAACTGAGCTTGACCTTTAAACTACAGTTACATATTGCCCTAATTTATTGGTGCTGTAATGTCTCTAAATCTGAATAGGACAGAAACTGATTCTGCTGCTGCAAAGACAGAGTGTCGTGGGAATTGACTGCAGGCTTCAGTGTTACTCGGGCTCTCTCCTGTTGTTAGTGTTGAATAGCTGGGTGAATCAAAGCAGCTTATTTGGTTGCTTTTGGGTCTTGGGGTTTTTTTTAATTCTTAGACATTTTTTCTTACACTTTTTTATATACACTCTTCCAATGAAATGTAAATGTCAGATAAGAATGAATCAAGAACTAGACTTTCCAATTAATTTCTGGGAAGATGCTTTCCTTCTGTTTATTCTCATTTATCCACTCTTTTGCCAATGTGCTTTTTTCTTTTTCCCTAGAAGGAAAAAAAATAGGTTAACTCAAAATTCAGATTCCACCTCAACCATTGGTTCTACTCTGAGTTTTAAATTTTGAGTTAGTTGAGCCCATGCCTTCTTCACTGAAATCCACACAAATAGTTACTGACAAGATAATACAGCTGCTATAATGACCTCTTTATTT
Organism: Tapirus indicus; assembly: GCA_031878705.1. NCBI lineage: Eukaryota > Metazoa > Chordata > Mammalia > Perissodactyla > Tapiridae > Tapirus > Tapirus indicus. Next base: position 37,240,692 of record CM062935.1, read on the forward strand.
TTATAAACTTTTTTAGCAATCATCAAGGTGCTACACCCTTAGTTCTTGCAAAGCGCAGGGGAGTGAATAAAGATGTCATCCGATTGCTGGAATCTTTGGAAGAACAGGAGGTAAAAGGATTTAACCGAGGAACCCACTCAAAACTGGAGACCATGCAGACAGCTGAGAGTGAAAGGTACTTAAGACATAGTTTTTTAAGGGCAAGTCGCTTTAGGTACCTGGATCTTTAATGACAACTTTGTGAGCTTTTGATTTATTTGCTTTCAAGTACAGAGCTTTGATACTTTCTTTGAACTTTTTTTTTTTTTTTTTTGGTGGGGAAGACAAGCCCTGAGCTAACATCTGTTGCCAATCCTCCCCTTTTTGCTGAGGAAGACTGGCCCTGAGCTAACATCGTGCCCATCTTCCTCCACTTTATATGGGACGCCGCCACGGCGTGGCTGACAGGCAGTGCGTCGGCGGGCGCCCGGGATCCGAACTCGCGAACCCCAGGCTGCCAAGCGCGGACTAAACCGCTGCGCCACCGGGCGGCCCCTCTTTGAACTTTATATAGGTCCTTGTGGCTCCAGATTACAGTTGAGAACAGAAAGTACTACGTGCCCACATGCACATAATGTTCTGTTAGCCACTGTGCAAGGAAATCTGCTGTATTGGCAATCAAAGGGAGAAGAGGTAGTTAAAAGATGAATATGAGGGAACAAAACAGGAGTTTGAGAATTTTAAGGACAGGTCACAAAAAGAATGGAATTCCAAAAAAGGAGGAGAAAAATAAGTAAGGCTAAAACTTGGACGATATTAGAAAAGACCAAAAGGTAGTTTCAAGAGTAGGGAAGTAGAGTGCTGAGGAAAAGTGAAACAGGAGGAGAGAAAGTAATACAAGATTTAACACATACACAATTCAGTAATATGAAAATGAAAGTGATTTTCACATGAGTTGAAACAATGAAATTTGGGCCCCTATAAATCATTGAAGCTAAGTGTAGTGACTGACAGGGTCTTAAATATCTCATCATTTCTCATCTAGAACCGGTTTAGAACATAGTTCAGGGAGCTCTGAAAAGGTAACAAATTTCCTGGCCTCACTGGCTAAACAGGTAAAGTCCGTAGGCCAGACTTACTTATACCAGTATGTAGTTTGGTTGACCGCCATGGAGTTTCAGCCCTCCAGATGTTACTGTGTAAGAAGGATGATGAGCTTACTATAGTGTCCTCCCAAAATTTTCAGTGAAATATATTTCAAGGGCCCTCACCAGCTGTTGATCCAGTAGCTGACTGACCAGGGCTTGGAATCAGGATCATGTAGTTCACTGTTGGGATCATTGTTTCTGTGAGTTCACAATGAAATCCTCTCTATTTTCCATAGTTCTCCCTCCATTTGATTCCTTTGTAACCGTGATTGCTTTCCTCCCTCTTCATGTGCTGGCTGGTGTACCCCTTGGGGACCATTAATTCCGCTCGCAAACTTCGAACTGTTTTCTTTAGGTACTTTCAAGCACTTATTACTGTCAAAAGAAATTAAATAGTTTTACTTCTAGAACAGTGCATTTTCCTCATGAGTTATCACCAAAAGCTGACAAGTAGATAAAATAAGCAAGACGTCAAAGATGCATTGGCAAGCTCTTTTTCTCTCTCCTGTGTGCTCTGGATTGACGGTCAGAATGCCATAAGCATTGAGTTATCTATTATTTGTTAAAGATCATGTTCTTCCAAAATAACTTGAAACTTATTTTCATAATTCTTTAAGCTGCTTTACTATGAAAAATGTCCAAGAATGTGTTTTTGCTTGGTATATTTTGTGAACCTTCCTTGGTATATTTTGTTAATAGCCAGTTTCTTGGCACCTCTTTATCAGAAATATGCTTTTGACTTCATTTTGCCTAAGTTGTGATTACTTATTAGCTAAGAAGTGATTAGTCATTTGAGCAGCTAAGTGTGAAATATTTACTCCTGCTTTTTTCACATACATGCCATTTCACTTCAGCATGAGAATTTTTTTTTTTACAGCATTGTGTAAAGCCAATTCTTCAAAAACTGAATTATTAATACTTGTACTACCTGGTTGTCCTATCTTACTCCTGCCCCTCATTGTCATGATAGAAATGCAGTGTTGAACAAGCTTAAATTGAAAAGCTTAAAGGCAACGTTGGTCATTAGGAAAATGCAAATCAAAACCACAGTGAAATACCACTTCAAACCCAGAAGGATTGCTATAATCAAAAAGATGGACAGTAATAAGTATTGGCAAGGATGTAGAGAAATTGGAACCCTCATACGTTGCTAGTAGGAATGTAAAATAGTGTTGCTGTTTTGGAACACAGTCTGGCAATTCCTCAAAAACTTACACAGAGTTACCATATGACCCAACAATTCCACTTTTAGGTGTGTACCCAAGAAAATTGAAAACATGTTCATACAAAAACTTGTACACAAATGTTCATAGCAACATTATTCATAATAACCACAACATGGAAACCACCCAAAAGTCCATCAACTGATGAATGAATGAACAAAATGTCATCTGTCCATCCAGTGGAATATTATTCCACCATAAAAAGGAATGAAATACTGACAACATGCTACAACATGAATGAACTTTGAAAACATGCTACGTACGAGGAGCACATATTATATGATGCCATTTATTGGCAAATAGCAAGTAAATTAGTGGTCGCCAGAAGCTGGGAGAAGGTACAATGAGAAGTGACTGCTAAAGGGTACAGAGTTTATTATAGAGGTGATAAAAATGTTCTGAAATTAGATAGTTGAAATAGTTGTACAACTTTGTGATATACTAAAAACCACTGAATTGTACACTTTAAAAAGATGAATTTTATGGTATGTGAATTATATCAATAAAAAAGGTAGGGGAAAAAAGCTTGAAGGGATTGGCTAACATGTGGCATTATGGCATAGCTCTGTGACAATTAGCCTTCTCTAGAGCAGAAAATAAAGCGAAGTTTTCACTGTGTGTAGTATTTCCATTTCCCTTAGAATTCCCTAAGATATAGCATAACTTCATAAGAGCCTAGAAATCAAGTTGGTGAAAAATATTTCCCCACTCCCTCATATCCTAAGTTTAATTGCTTTTTACTTTGTACTGACAAAGACAGTGTAGATAACACTTGTCCAAAAAAAAAGTACACATGTATGCACACACACATACCATCATGCTAGAATCAGGTATTAACTGGACAGTGGAAAACATTTCATTGGATAAAGTCACCATAGAAAACTCTAATAGGCAGACCTTTTTGAGCTCCTAGAGAATGCTCAACTGAATTCTCATTTTATATCTAACGTCTTTGATATGAGAGTGTGTCAACTCGGCCATAGTCAATAAATTTCATATAAGTCAAAATTTACCTCTCCTGAACTTCTTTATCTATTTATGGTTTTATGTGTCTAAACCTTCTCAAACTGCTAATCTTAGTTTTGAACTTGCTTGAGTTTCCTTAAATTTCTATATTGTTATAGATTCCCAATGAAAATGTCTTCTCTTATGCAGAGAATAAACATCTGTTAATATAAAAAAAAGTTTGGATGTCAAACAGATTGGTCCATTAGGAAGTCAGCTTCCCATGATTAGAGAAGACCTCTCTCTCATACTAGTAAGGGTGGAAGAACCTCTGATCAAGAAGTAAAATAAAATTGTATGTTAAAGAAAACTGCTAATTTTACGTGGTGAACCAGACTCTAAGGCATTGTTTCATGCTGTTTCTATTGTTCTTTGCCCAGGTGGTTGGAAGAATATGAGGTGAAGGGGTTTAGGATGGGTAGTAATGACCTTTTATAAGCAGTAGATAGTTGATACATATGATTATGGTGATTGTGGCTTTAATCTAAATGATACCCTATTATTGAACCTGCATGCTGTGACATAATTGTGGGTGCTTATTCTTTAGAGCTTTGAATTCATCATAGTGCAGCCTTCCAGATACCAATGTCAGATATACTGTTTTCTATTTGTAGCCGTCATATTTCTTGATGTAGTTCTGAAAACTAAAATCACTATTTTTATGATATTTGTACTACCTTATTTTCAACTAGATTCAGCCTTTATGCAGAAGAGAAATAAACTTATTTTGTATTATTGTACAAGACAAAACTAAAACTGGTGGGAGGAAACTATTAAGAAGAATTACTAATAACCAGATCTGCCCAAATGTACAACAGACTGAGGAGTAAGCATCCATTATTAGAGGATTACAGTTAAAAGAAGGAATTCCTTCATTGGTCAGATTATTGAATACTCTAAGTTAATAAAAATTCTCTTTTCACTTTAAGATTCACACGCTGTATAAAATGATTTTTTTAGATTTGCCCATCTTTGCTTATCTTGACTAACATAAATTCTCAAATTATGAATCTTTATTTTGAATTCTTCTAAATTTAAAATAACCAAAATGTGTTTTGGTTTAGTATCTGATGGAAACAACTCATTTGACCTACTTTAAGCCTTCTGCTTGGGACCTTTTTATTAGAAAAGGACTTTTAACTTTGGCTCTTCTAGATACTAAACCAAGAAACATAATCATTATGGTTTAGCTGTTTACAGTTTAAGGTAGATTGTTGAGATAACTCAGTACATAAGTGTGTGAGAGTATGTGTATATATTTGTAAGTTTTCTTCTTGTAAGTGTTGTATGGTTAGTCTTTTCTAAATAACGCAGTTCCTACTGTTTCATGTTTTTGAAATGGGTGAAGTGTGTTGTTTCATGACCTTTCTTTTCTCTTTACTTCTTTCCTAGTGCCATGGAAAGCCATTCTCTCCTCAATCCCCACCTACAGCAAGGTGAAGGAGTCCTGTCCAGCTTCCGAACCACATGGCAGGAGTTTGTAGAGGATCTGGGCTTCTGGCGGGTGTTACTCTTGATCTTTGTCATTGCTTTGCTGTCTCTTGGCATTGCCTACTATGTGAGTGGAGTGCTACCCTTTGTGGAAAACCAGCCTGAACTGGTGCATTAAAGGAGCTCATAGGAGATATGGCAAGTGCCGGTTTCCTGGCTTCCAGTATTTGTTCTTTGTTTCTCAAAAATTTTCTCTTAGTGCAAGGCAGTGAGGGCTGTACATTTTTTCTTTTTGTGTTTTTCCATATTGTAATCCTTTTAGAAGAACGACATGTTCATTTGAACTAACTACATACTGTAGTCAAGTATACTGCATCCTAAAGCTACCTCTGACTCAGCCTGACTTCTTACGAAAACCTAAACATAGCCTTGTTGATAAAAACATGGAAATAGCTAAAGAATAAAAGATGAAGGAAAAGAGTAGGATGTCTTTGCTATAGAACCTTACCCTAATATAAGACCAACTAAAGTGAAGTATTCAAAAAGATAAAGGTTTTCTTACATGATTAGTTTTGGTTGGTGGTTTTATTTTGTTTTTGTTTTTGTTTTTGCAGGAGCCTCTTTTCTGTTTTTATTTATGTTCTTTGGGGATAGGGAAGAGAATGAAACATTCAGCTGAAAACCTGAAATGCTTTTTTCAAATCCTGTATAGCACATTGTTGGAATCTGTTTGGTTCATTTTAATATTTTCAAGTCTAGTCACAAACAGCAGTTTTGAAAATGAGCTATATTTTCTTAAAAAATGATTGATCTTGTATTTCTTCATTTTTAGGATAATTTTGAATCTTTTTTGTCAACTGCTTTGCTTGTTGTTAATATCTGAAAAATGAACTTGAGGAATTCATTTTGTTCCCTTTTCAGTTTCCCCTAGCGTTTATTTCAAAGATATCCTATTCATCAAAAATACAGTCAGAAAATTCTTTTTCTACTCAATAGTTAGCAGGGAAAAAGAATTCTGATATTTAAGTGTCACTATAATTCTGTAGCACTATTATTATGGTGAAAAATTCAGTTCTATAAGCTAGGTGTATTGTCACAATTGTATCATAGTTCATAATTATTTCATTTTATGTGCAATCCTGTTTAGAGGCATGTTAGAATTGTCATAACAGTTCAATCCATGTCACTAATTCTCTGATGGCAAGAACGGATGGAACATTTCTGAGTTAACAGCGCTGAACACTATTGTACTGGGTGTCATAAAATCTTTATGAATGGTAATATTATGTAAATTGAAATCTGGCCTCCAAACTGTATTGCAGCTTTCAGCACTATGTTTGAAGGCCTCTTTTGTTAATGATTCTGTTAGGCATAAATCATATTCTTGGATAGTTAAAAAATATGAAGACAATAATTATTCATTGGGTATTGTCAGAAAATTGTAGTGAAAGAACTAATGGTTTTATTTTTTAGAGCAAAGGCATCTAAGCTACTACTAGTTGAATTGTTGCTAGAATTAGAAATTATAGTTTAGAATAGAATTAGTATTTCTGTGCTTCTTTTTGCTTCTTGATATTTTCTCTTTTGTATTTATATATCTAGGATTGAGAGATTTTCTTTCCTGTTGCCTTATGCTCTCTTAAAGAGCCATTTTAACGTTTCTGATTTACCTGGCTGCTTTGTTATCAGCTCACAGAGTCTTGCTTTTAGTTTAGATACAAACAAAATAACATACTTGGTGTAAAAACAGCAAAAAATAGCAGACTATAGAATGGAGAACACTAGAAATCAAAGTATGTTCAGAATGAAAGCTTTGGAATTAGCTTTACATTTGTTTGTAAATCTAAACAAATATGCAAAATTGGTTAACATATATGTAAATATATTGCATTTTTTAAGATTAATGTTTCCTTTTAAGTGCTGATTTCTTTGTATTCTATTCTCTACATTCAGCATTCAGTAATAGTACCAATAAATGTATTTATAATCTCTTAATCACAATTCGTTTTCTTAGTTTATCGTTGTTTTCCTTTTAATTTAGTTTTTTTTTTTTTAATGGGTTGCAATTGGCTGTTTAAAAACAAAAAGCTTTTGGGGCCAGCCCAGTGGCGCAGCGGTTTAGTTCGCACTTTGGCAGCCCGGGGTTCGCCGGTTAGGATCCCAGGCGCCTGCCGACGCACTGCCTGTCAGCCATGTTGTGGCGGTGTCCCATATAAAGTGGAGGAGGGTGGGCACGGATGTTAGCCCAGGGCCAGTCTTCCTCAGCATAAAAAAAGAGGAAGATTAGCAACAGATGTTAGCTCAGGGCTGGTCTTCCTCACAAAAAAAAAAAAAAAGAGCTTTTTTTCAAACCTGATGTAATAGGTATACCAAATTTATATATGTTTGCCTTATAAATGCTCTGAAACTATAATTTGGGTGAATTGTTTATGGATTTAAGAGTGATAATAACTACCATGATTAAGCGCTTCCTAATTATTGAAGTCACTTTACATGCCTCATCTCATTTCATCCTTACACCACCTCCCAACTACATTTACCCATTTTATAAGATGAGGAAACTGACATAGGGAGGGTTAAGTAGCTTGTCCAAGGTCAGACAGCTTAGGACATAGTAGAACAGGGATTCCTGATCGAGGCTCTATCCCCAACTATAAGTTTGCTCTTTCTTATCCCTCACTGTCTGTCATGAATCTGGCGTTGGAACCATCTAGAACCTCATCTGCTGCCATCTCAGCAGCATATTATTAAATTTTCCACTCCTGTTCCTAAATACTTATCTTTTCCTCCTCCTATAATGCGCCATTTTCCCACATCCTCCCAGTGTTACTGACTTTTAAAATTCAAGCTCAAATCCCTAACAGAAAAACTCCCATAGTTAACCATATCTGACTGCCCACTTCTGTACCTATCATTTCCTCATCATTTACCGTATTCAGTAAGCATGTATATATTTTGTTCATTTGTCTCTCTAAGTTTCGTGAGAGAGTACATCTGCCCACAGTACATCCCATAGAACTCTTTGTATACAAATACTGATAGCATTACATTTTCGCCTGTAGCTATATTTTTTTCTTTTCAGATTAAATAGCTTTTTACCTTTCACATGTTTCCTCCAACGTACTGCATGTGTGAACTAGGCTGGTTATTCTTCCTCCACAATATGCCTGCCACTTGATGGAAGAACTAACTACACAGCCTCGTACTGTGCAGCTCCTTTACATAAGAGCATGCAGGCTTTCCACCAGCACAGCTGCTTTTTTTTTTTTACCACTTAGAAGTTCAGGAACAATATTCACCTTTTGTTATTGGGGTTTTTTTTTGTTTGTAACCAGGCCTCAGTCTTTGACTTATGAAATTGTCTAGGTGTGTATCAGAGTGCTTCAGCTGCAAGAAACCAAAAATCTAAATTCAAAGTAGCTTAAATCAGAGGAAATTTATTGATTTATGTACTGGAAGTCCAGAGGTGGCTAGACCCCAAGGGTGACATAATCCAAATTTAGCTCAGTTCCCCTATGCTTTTGGCTCTACCTTCCTGTTTGTTGGCTTCATCCTTCAGCTAATTCTGACATGAGTCCAGAATTTTCAGGCCTTGCATCCATTTGTAACCATGTAGAGAAGAAAGAGACGGTCTTTCCCATGGTTCCCTTCTAGGAAACTTTCCTGTGAAGCCCCCAGCAAACTTTCTCTGTTTCGTTGGCCGACATTACATTATGTACCTTATTCTCAAACTGACCGATGCCATGCACTGGTTGATTAGCCTGGGATTAATGAACCAGTCCTTGGTGGGGGTGGGGTGGGTAGAATTAATATGATTGGCTTGGACCAGTGGTTTCAGAAATGCTGGTGATTAGGGGCCATAGATGTTTTATGTCCCACAGCACATGGGACAGTTTAGCACAACACAGAATTGTTCCATGTCTCACATGATTCTTGAATATTCTGCTAAACATTAAAAAAAGGTTCAGTTATCTGAGCCTAAAATCCAACTCCATTTTACAGTTTAAAACAAAGTATTTTTTAATGCAGTTTTAATATACACTGAATTTTCCAAGAGTAAAACCATGAGATAATTGAGGGAAGATTCTACTTTATTTTGTTCAAAACTTGACCAAGAATTGTACCTGTTTCAAAAAATCCTGTTGACAGCGGTGCTCCTGATGGTAATTGAGTCACCGACATAATTCTGTGTGTGGGTACTGATGACTTCATTGTTTCTTCTAATGTGCCTGAGCCTGAGCATTTACATATTGAAATGCACATTTTATTAGCGATTACTTTCCCTTTATTTTTGCCTTTATATTACATGATTTATATGAAATCATTTTATTGATTTCAGCGATTGTTACTCACTTTTGTCTGGGACACATACTACACCTTCTCTTATTTAGTCATCTTGGTGTACCTTTTCCAAGTATTTTATCTTGGAGGGTTTACCAGGAAGTAGTATTTCTCAAAGTTAATAGAACACTGGAGGGAAAAAAGGGCCAGCATCTGGTTAAACCGCCCTTTCACATTGTTCAGGCTGAAACAATTCCAGCTGTGCTAGATGAAGTAGAACTTTGGGATCAAGCCAATTCCTTTGTGCCCTGAAGTAGATTCCAAACAATTTTCTAGGAAGGGTCTTGGCCTTGCCATGGATGCCTCCTTGGCTTCCTTCAGCACAGACAGGCTGGCATTCCCGTTCAGTCGCTCATCCTTGGACTTCTCACATCACAAAGGGACAGCTCCACAGCCCAAGGCTTAGGGGTCTTCAATTCACTTGGGGGCAGAATTTTGGCCACACTCCAGCCAGATGTCAAGGAATACAGCCTGGAGTTCCTTGTTGCCTAATATTCATCAAAAACTTAGCTGATAGCAATATTTGGAGAGTGTTGCTTGCAAGATACTTTAAATCAGTACTCTACAATCAAACTCTGCAATGATGGAAATTTTCTATATCTGTGCTGTCCAGTGCCACTTGTCACTTGTGTCTAAGTTAAGTTAGAAATTCAATTCTTCATTAGCACAGTTATCTAAGCCTAAAACCCAACTCCATTTTACATTTTAAAACAAAACTAGCCATACTTCTGGTGTTCTCTAGCCACAAGAGGTTGTTATATTGGACAGCACAGATATAGAACATTTCCATTTTTGCAGAAAGTTCTTTTGAACAGCACTGTTCTAAAATCTACCTCAAGTCAGGTCAGTGTACAACTAGGTACTGAACTGTTCTCTGGCAGTATTCACCCCGATTGCTTTTACTGAGCTCTTTGTTGATAAGTGGTAACACTATACAGTGCTTATTAACTCAGTTTAGCTTTACAGGTTGCTATCCCCACCTTACAATCAAGGAAACTGAGGCACCCGAGGCAGGTTGGAATAACAGTGCCCAATGTTGAACAGCTATTGAGTGGCAGAGCTGGGATTTGAACTCAGGTGTATGGGACTGGAGTCTCTTCTAACCATCATGCTGTGATGCCTCCTTCTGCTTAGTTGTGATGCCATCGTTTTGAAGTAAGAATTGTCTTGAGGACTAGCCCTATGTACCTGACCATTGCATCTATTCTGAGGAAAGTTACTGAGGATGCTGTTGGCACAGTTCTTCTTTATGAATACCCCTGAGGAGGAACTTTTGCTTCTTAGAACCATAAACAACTGTATTTCTGCTGAGCTTTGCTTTCATCTTATGTTCTCTATGAATTATGTAATTGATTAGGTAGAATTCCTCTTTCACACTGGATGCTGAAAAGCTTAGTGCCAAATTTGGGTTCCACCAGAAACGATTATAATATAGGTCATTATGGAAATTTATTTTATATCTTCACCTTTAGTTTTATTTTCCTATTTTAAATGTTCACTTTTTATTTATGCTATTCAGTTTTTTTTAATTATTATTTGAGCCCCCTTAAATTGTTTCTGGGTCATGATGGGGGATGGATAGTTAATTAGAGAGTTACTAGTATGAATTGATAGGAGTACCACAAAACTGTCTGTCAAATTCTGGAAACAGCAGAAAATGCATTGACCTTCTGCAATTGGAAACAATATTTGCTGCCTTCTATTGAAAATACAATTATGGTTTCTGGCATACCTGCAACCATCAGTTTACCTTATGTATATGCCTCTCTTTGTTCCAAAAAGGATTTAAGTTCAGCTGAGTAAGCAGGTATTATTCTAAACTGTGGAAATCAAATGTCCCAGGTGGTTCTATTCTAACATTCTGATGAATCATTTGAGTGAAGCCTGAAAAATGAGCATTAACAAGTTACTATAATTACAGAATTTTAGAGATGGAGGGACATTAGAAGTCATCCAGGGAGAGGAAAAAGACCAAGAGGGACTGAGTAACTGTGGTCCCACAATTAAGAAAGGGGCAGACCCGTTATGTGAATCCAAACATAGTCTATTACTGCACTACTGCCCCTTACTTACACATCTCCATCCCATTACCCACCATATGCTAGTCTAAATGTTATTCAAAAATACAAGTATCGGGGCCGGCCTGGTGGTATAGCGGTTAAGTTCGTGCACTCTGCTTCTGGCGACTCAGGGTTCACAGGTTTGGATCCTGGGTGCAGACCGACTCACCACTTGTCAGGCCATCCTGGCGGCGTCCCATATAAAGCAGAGGAGGATGGGCACGGGTGTTAGCCCAGGGCCAGTCTTCCTCAGCAAAAAGAGGATTGGCAATGGATGTTAGCTCAGGGCTGGTCTTCCTCACACAAAAAAAACAAGTATCTTGTGTTAGAGACATAAAGATAAACTTTCTTGCCATTGCATTCTGTGTAAATTAGTAGTTAACCAAGACACTGACCTGTTCAGTAAGCTGATACTGTCATAAGCCGAGAATGTATTTTCCTGTAACCCCAGTCTCTATTTGTTTATGAACAGGAGAATCACCACAAACCTATCATCTTCTCTTGATAGACATTTTCTTTTCTTGATAACATTTTAAGTGAGAGATCTTTTCACGTCTAAAAAAAACATCCACATCAAATAATGCACTTTCTCTGTAAAGCAGCTTACACCATGGAAATGCTGCGAGGAAGCCAAGCAGAAGGCTCCAGAGTTTCCATAGCAGGCATGGTGTTACCCCATTTTCACTGGTCAGTCACAGTACTTTTTCTTATTAGAACAACTATTTCTTCAATCCCATTGTCTGCTGCATACTTTGAATTCAAGTTAGGAGGTTGATGATTGCAGGAACGTTTGTAAACTTAAGCCCTGGAGTTATAAAATGCCCTGCTTGGTGGTGTTGAACAAGGCCATTCACTGCCTGGTTCTCCAGTGTGTCAGAGATGTCTTGTGGGTGTTAAATGAGCTCATCAATATGTGTTCCTATGTGTCCTTTCCCACATCTTTGGAAGCATCTCTAAAAAGGCAATGAGAAATGTGTGAAGATGGAAGAATAACCCACACTCAGGACAACACTATCATTGTATCTGCTTAGGAGTCACTCATTTAGGTGTATTCAATAGATTCTTCTCCCCTCTTCTTTTCCTAAAGGTTTTTTTGGTTTGGTTTGGTTTTTAATCTGGGTTATTTTTTCATGTCCTAATTAGTCAAAGGATCAATTTAATAATAAGCTTTGTTTTAGGGTAATTCCAGCTTGAAATGTGCAATAGTAAATCTCCTGAGATTTAAAAAAAAAAAAATGAATAAATTTTTTATTTGTTGGAGTCATTAAAAGCAATGTGTGCATATATTATTTTACAAATAAATATATTTCAGCAAATTTCAATTGTTTTACCTTTCTCTTTTTTACAGTACCCCTTTATGCGCTTTTAAAATTGTATGGTATGCAGTGTTAGCTCTGCAGAATGTTTATGTGTTTTTATATGTGTTCGTAAGCCAAGTTCCTTTTTGGAGGCTCAAGAATCATTGTTAGCCTAATTCTCTTGCATCTTCACACTATAAATTGCAAGTATTTAGAAGTGTGGAATTGCAGGGTTAGTTATTGCTTCCTATAATTGGGCTGTGAGAAGGTTATTCTCTGCCACAATAAAAATTAATATTCCCTTTCTTTGGGGATTAATTTCTAAATTTGAAGACTTTGGGTCAGAGCTGGCTGGACTGTTTCACTGAAACTTCAGCCCCTAAGAAACAAAAATAGGTTTTGAAATAGTTTTTAGGTCACTGGCACAGAAAGCTGGCAAAAAGCTATAACTTACTTTGGATAGTCCTAGTTAGTACAATTCCATCAGCACAGGCTGTTCTTTTAGACTGTGATTCAAGTTTAGGAGAAAATAAAATATAAGGATCCCTAAATTCTTACTCTAAGTTTAGGCTTGGGTGATTCTCCTTTATTTTAGTAGAGCCCCTGATTTGGGGGAGGGGAGACATATTCAATCAGATATCAGTTCTATATTTCACCTTTTTGAACTATTCATATTCATTTGTTATTTTAGCTTAAGTTCCAATTTTGAATCTCAGACAGTGGAGGCTGTGGTTACACTGGAAAACAGGTAGACTTGGAGTTAATAGATCCTAGCTTTACTCAATATGGACTGATCTTCCTCAAATAATTTAGGTTTTTTGAACCTTTGTCTTCATCTGTAAAACAGAAATAATACCCACCTCACAGGCTTATAATTAATAAAAAAATAGCTGTCTTATTTGGGTGCCGTGTGTGCACATGTATGTGGCCTAGGCCCTACAAGGATTGATACTGTTATCCCCGTAAAGAAAACAAGGCTTAAAGAGTTAAGTATGTTTCCTAAGATCATGGAGTAGACCAAACCAAGAATCTGTCTAATTCCAGTGGTTTTGTGTGTGGCTATTAGAACACAGTGCTTCTCCTATAAGTGTATGTGGTACTTTAGAGGGACTCAGTGTAAGTTACTTCTTCTTTTCTCTTCGCAGAATAATTTATGTGATTTATTGACTGAACTCTAGCTTTTTATGTGCAAATGAGCTACACATTATCACACAATTTTTTCCTTGCCAGGGAAGCTTTAATAACTGCCTTATTAATTACAACCCCCATCCATGATTTATCATGGCAGAAGCCTTATAAGAGCCCATAGAACACTCTAGGCATCATCTCATTAGCTCTGGCAGCCCCTCTCTGATACAGGAGCTTCTCAGCCATCAACAGAACCCAGAGACCTCTTCAGTGACAGGGAGAAGGAAAATGCCCAGGCTTATAACCTCTGAACTGTCCAAACTCAGGTATACATTGAGAAGGAAAATGTACCTTTTTAACCAATTATGAAGTTTTAAAATGCTATATACACACCATTTAAGACTCAAGAGGATGATTTCCGTTGAGTTCCATGAGAAAAGATCTGGATATTGGTAGCCATATTTACTAAATTCTATTCTCTGATAGAACTACTCGATGAAAATGGAGAAATAAGAATTATGGAAGCTTATATTTTCTTTCTAGTTGAACTTTTTTTCTATTTAGGAAGCATGAAACGTTTCTCTCATGATTTTTATATCTGCGATTATGTTGGCATTGTCAGATCCCCAGAGCTGTAGTGACATCATCTTGCCTAATAACAAAAATGTTTTAATGGCTGAGCTTAGAAACCCACTATACTTCTTATGATCTTCAAAAAGTATATGTTGGTCACATGAAATGGAAATGTTCTAGATCCTCGATCAACAAACTTTCAGCCATTCTGGAAAGTGGCAGCCCCGGTCCCCAACACAAAGGAGCTCTGCCCTTTCTTATTTCCCCTTTGACAAACCCTACACCTTTCCAAGGTCTGCCCTGCCCTAGTCTTGAGCAGCAGTTGGAAGAGAAAGAGCCTTGGAAGGCAAGCAGTTACCTTGTTGTCTGGCCCTGACTCAAAGATGTTATAAATAGAAGGGACCGGGAGCTCCCACCCCCCAAAATTACAATTCTCTTTGTACAGACTAAACATCTGACCCTGCTCAGAATACACCTTCTTTTAAATCAAAAGGCTTATTCTTATTAGAAAGAAATTATTCCAGTTCAAAGGTTATGTGGCTGAGCCCCTTTTCTCCTACTGATTGAAATTCTTTATTGTCTGTAATGGAGTCCTAATTACTCAGATAGTGGCCTAACTTTGGTTCACTGGCTTCAGCTGCTCATATAACATTCCTAGTTGTGGAATAAATATAGACCGTCAACTTATTTCAAAAGTCAGCCTTTAAAATATGTATGGATATATAATTTTTCTGGATCATTTTATTTGGATAAAAGTTGTATCAGAGTGTCCACGTGGTGCTTCAACGTTGCAAGAATGGCTACAAAGGGATGAGATTAGATGCCCCACCTTCAGCACCCTAAGGGAAACACACAAGCACACAGCTTGGTCTTCCTTCCTTCCTACCAGATTTGTCTGAAAACAATAAACAAGGCACGCCTTTTCACAGACACCTTCTATTTGTGACTGAGAGGCAGAATGGCGTGGTCGTTAAAAACATGGGCCTTGAAGTCAGACGAACCTGGCTTTGGATCCCAAGCCTATAACTAAAGTGGAGTGGCCTTGAGCAAGTTACCTACCTCTTCTCCCCAGCTTCAGGTCCATCATCTGTTAAAGGAGAATATAACAGTAACCAGAGGCTCAAATGAGATGTATGTAAAATGCTTAATGCAGGGCCTGGTGCACAGTGACTCTCAATTATTAGTATAATTATGTGATTATTTCCCCTTTAGGCCAACCACTGCCTAGAACTGTGACAGCCCCCGCACTACACTTGAAGTATTTATTTGCAGAAAGACAGGACAACTTCTGTTCTTTTGTAATTGGTCAGGCCCTCAGGCGCTGGCTGATTGGTTTCCCGGATGACTGAATGGTTTCTGCTCTTCTTTGAGCTTTCATTAAATAATACCTTAATTATTAGCTCCACAGGATGTTGACCACAGACCCTGCCAATCTCCCTGAACCTTCCCTGCAGGAAGCTGATTCAAGGAGCTACAGAACGCTTCCTCTGTATGTTAAGAGAGATGTCAGGGCAAGAACAGGAGAAACAGGCCTTGTGCTTTGTAGGTCCATCTACTTATTCTCTTATTTGGCCCTAGTGCATCTCTGTAGGGTAGCAGAACTGGGGTTTTTCACCCCACGTTTACAGGTGAGGAGACTGAGGCTTGGAAGCCTTGCAAGGGAAGACAGAAGCTGAATCCAGGCCATCTAACCTCCTGGTCAGCGCTCTGTGTACCTGGCTGCTCTCACCTGAGTATCAGAGGCAGAGAGAGGAGGGACACAGATGCCAGTGTTCTGATGGGTGGGGCTGTCCCCATCACAACTTGTGCCATGGAGCAGCATCTCTGAAGCTCTGCAGTTGGAGAAGAAGCAGAGACCTTCCCACAGGGCCCCTACTGTCCAGTCTCTCCCTGCAGGCCCCTCAGGACACCTGCCACCCTCCTCCGTCCCAGTTCCTCAAGCCCAGCTCAGAGGACCGTCCTCTCCTTTGCCAAAGCAAGATGCGACCTCCACAAGGCAAATCACATCCATTTGATCTTGAACAAAAGGCTGCAATGGTGTCTGAAATGACAGCTCCCTGGCGGTGATGTCATGCTGTTTTGTTTGTCTCCATGGACTGTGGGGATCTGATTTCAGTTGCAAAGAAAAATGGTCTGGGGAAAAAACTTACTTCATTCGGAAAATTCCGAGAAGCCATAAATACAGTTTGCAGCTGATGAAAGCACATTCACAGGCAGACATGACTTTGGGATGGAAGAATAGCCCTCCCGAGAGGCTGAGCCCTTCACCCCCATCCACTGCCATGGCAGCCCTGCTGCTCGGGCAGATGTATGTGTGCATGCTTCTGGCAAGATCCCCAGCAATCCCTCCTCCACCGAGGACACTCTCTGTAACCCAGTGGCGAGTTGGCTGGGAACGTGTTTTCCTGGGTTCTCATCCTAAATTGCCTCCTGCCAGTCCATCCGTGGAGCATCCAGCACGATTGCACCCACTTCCCTCTTGTAAATGTTTGACCTGCGATTCTGAGTTGCTGTTAAAGCAAATTGAAAATAACATTTTGTTTTGTTGTTTTCATTTCTTATTCACTTTCCAGCCTGGCAACCTTTTGTGAATCCTTTTTGCTTTTCATATTCTTTTCTTTTTCTCCTGCAGTCGGCATGGTGAGAAAGAGGAAGAAAACGGAGGGTGAAATTCTATTTTGCTTTTGCTTTTCACAAGAAACTTAGGGGTATAATTTCCAGGCCAGATCTTCAGCCCTGAGTCAGGAAGGAATAACCACTACCAGGAAAGACCAGGGGCAGAGAGCTTAGATCCAGGGGCAAAGTTTCAAGAAATATTGCATCCTCCTGCCCATCTCTCTCTCTTTTTAAAGAATAATATAAAAACCATATGGCAAGATTACAGAATTTTGGAAGACGGGAGAAAGTCTCCCTAACCCAGCCCCTCCTTCCATCGTTGTGTCCTCCTGGTGCCAGGTCCTTCAGTCACTGATCCCTCATTCTGTCTTCCCTGTCCCCCGGCCCCCAGCTTTGTTGGGGTGCCCTTCTCCCTGGTTCTGGCCTCCCCATGAAGTCACAGCTCCACAGTGCTCCCAGGCTCCGGGAGCTGGTCTTTCCTGAGACTCGCTTACAGCCTCTTGTTTCCATCTTCAAATCAGTTCCAGAACCAACAGGCCCCTTGTGTTTAGCCCTGAGAACACGAGGCCCCTTGGCCTACAAAGTGAGCTGGTCCCCAAGCAGCTCCCCTCTGCGGGGTGCCTGCCCATGCACGTCTGCCCCGGCAGCCCCCAGCCACCGTCCCGTGGGTCTGAGTTGGGGCCATCGCTGCCCTGACTCTGCCCTAGGCACCTGCGCCCCTCCCTTGGCTGCCCCCTGTGAGCCTCAGCCACCCACCAGTCTGCAGGGTCAGGGTGAGGGCTCTCCAACAGGGCGTGGGGGCAGCTCTTGTCTACCTCCCAGTTCCCCACTCCTTCCAGTTCCTGGTACGTGGTGGCAGTTCAGTAAACATCTGAGGAACCCCTGGAGGAGGTGTGTGTGTTCTTTGGGAGGGCTGATCGAAGAATGAAAACAAAGCCAAATCTTTAAAAGTTCCCATTAACCCAATTAGTCAAATCCTGAAGGGGCCTTTGTCTTAATGGAGTTCAGCTAATCTCAATATTACTTGAAATGAAGGAGCCATCAGTTCGCATTTAGGAAATGTGGATTTTCAAGGTCACGGGATTTGATTTCTAGATGTGAGTAGTTTTACCTCATAGATCAGCACTGTCCCATAGAAATATAATGCAAGCCACTTATGTAATTTTAAATCTGCTAGTAGCCACATTTTAAAAAGTAATAAGAAACAGCTGAATTTAGCAGTATGTTTTATTTAACCCAATATATCCAAAATAGTAGCATGTAATCGATATTAAAAATTATTAATGAGATATTTTGCATTCGTGTTTGTACTGTCTATGACATTTTACTCTTTCAACACACCTCAATTTGGACTGGCCACATTTCAAGTGCTCAGTGGCCTTGTGTGACTAGTGGCTACTATGCTGGACAGTGCAGTTATAGAAAAATGTCACCTAGCCCAGAAGGGGGGAGGGTTCCCCTATGAGATCTGACCCTAAAAAGTGGGCAGTGGCTTTGAGAACACAGCTGCAGCCCAAGAAACCAGAGGCCCAAGTCTGTCTGAGATCAAAGGGCACAACCAAAAACAATCCAGGAGGAGCCTGGACCCTTTCCCAGTTTTCTCAGGCCTGACATGGAGCGGGATCCTTCTAGATCCACCTCTGTAGTCTCTTGTTTCAGTCTGGTCAGATCTGAGCTGATAGGCCAGAGGTGGGAAGTATGCTCCCTCTGGAGAAACTTCACTAATTCATTCAACAAATACTTACTGGGCCACTTCTGTGTGCCAGGCACTTGGAATACAGCAGTGAACAAAACAGTCAGATTTCTGCCCTTGAGCAGGCAGACAATAAAAAGTAAACAAAATAAATAAGCTAATTGTATAGTATATTAGAAAGTGATGAGTGCGATGGAAACAAAGGAAAAAATAAGCAAGGTAAGGAAATAAGTGCTGGGGTGGGGCCAGGTTGCAGGATTAAATTTCATGAGTAGGCCTCATTGAGAAGGTGAGATTTGAGCAAGTCTGTGTGTAAACCATTGAAGGAGGTGAGGAAATTGGCCAGTAGAGCATTCCAGACAGAACAGCTAAAGCAAAGGCCCTCAGGTGGGCAGGAATGTCCCTGACATGTTCACAAAACAGCAAAAGGACCAGTATGTCTGGAGAGGAATGAGCAAGGGGGAGAGTATTAGGAGATGAAATCACAGAGATAAGGTGGTGCGAGGCTAGATCATGTAAGGCCTTGCAGGCCATTGCAAGCCGTTGGCTTTTATTCTGGGAGAAATGAAGAGTGGCTATAGAATTTTGAATGACATGATCTGACTTAAATTTTAACAGGGTTACTCTGGTTGCTGTGTTAAGAATAGAGTGTAGGAGGGCAGGAGTGGAAGCTAGAAGGCCAGTCATGAGTCTATTCCAACAATCCAGGTGAAAGGTGATGGTGGTTGGACCAGGGTAGTGGCAGTGAAATGATGAAGAATAGACGGATTATGGATATATTTTCAAGGCAGAGCCAGTGGGGTGTGAGAAAAAGAATAGTCAAGGATGTCTCCTAGGCTTTTGATTTGAGCAAATGGTAAGATGTCAGGGCCATCTACAGAGATAGGAAATGCTGCAGGTGGGCAGGTTTATGGGAGAAGATCAGGAGTTAGGGTTGAGCATGTTGAATTTGAGATGTCTATTCAACATCCAAATAGAAATGTCAAGTAGGCAGTTGGAATTGTGAGTTTAGAGTTTGAGAGAGAGGTCTGGGCTAAATTACAGATTTGAGAGTTCTCGGCTTATGGATAGAATTTAAAGCCCTGAGACTCAGTGAAATCATCAGAGGAGTGAGTATAGAGAAGAGCATCCCAAGGCACTTCAACAATAGGAGGTTGGGAAGATAAGGAGGGCCAGCAAAGGGGACTGAGGAGGAGTGATCAGAGGTAAAAGGAAAACCAAGAGATAACTATATTGTGTCCTGGTAGCCAAAGGGAGAAAGTGCTTCAAGGAAGAAGGCATGAACTGTATGGAACAGTCCTGATAGGTCAAGTAAGATGTGACTGAGAAATGAGAATTGCCCACTAGGGTTAGCAACATGGAGGGCGCTGCAGTCTTGATGAGAGCAGTTTCCGTGGCATGATGAGAACAGAAGCCTGACTGGTGTGAACTTCAGAGAGAATACATGGGGTAGAATTGGAGACGAGTGAGTATAAACAACTCCTTCAGGAGTCTTGCAAAAGGGTAGCTGGCAGAGTAAGTGGGGTCAAGAGAAAGCTTTTTAAAACATCAACTTTATTGAGGCATAATTTACATTTAATACATTTGAGGTATACAGCTCAATGAGTTTTGACAAATGTATACATCTGTGTCACCATCACAACAATCAATATATATAACACTTCCATCACCCCCCAAAATTCCCTCATGGCCCTTTATGATCAGTCCCTCCCACCACCACCACCCCAATCCCCTAACCCAGACAACCACTGATCGGCTTTTTGTCACTGAGATTAATTTTGCCTTTTCTAGAATTTCATATAAATTGAATCATACAAAGTGTACTCCTGTGTCTGGCTCCTTTTGCTCAGCATATTTTTGAGATATAGCCATGTTGCTATATGTATCAGTAGTTCCTTCCTTTATATCGTTGAATAGTATTCTGTTGTATGGATATATCACAATTTGATTACCCATTCACTTGTTGTTGGACATTTGAGTTGTCTCTAGTTTTTGGCTATTATGATTAAAGATGCTTTGAACATTTGTATACAAGTTTTTGTGTGGACATAAATTTCACTTCTCTTGGTTAGATATCTAAGAGTAGAATTATTGGGCCATATAATGTATGTTTGATTTTATAAGAAATAACCAAAATGTTTTCCAAAATGACTATACAATTTTACATTCTCACCAGCATTGTATGAGTTCCAGTTGCTCCACAGATTTATCAACACTTGATACTGTCAGTCTCTAAATTGTAGAGAAACGTTGGTTGGTTGGTTGGTTGGTTTACAGAAAGCTCTGGTATACCCTTCGCCCAGCTTTTCCTAATGTTATCTTCTTATGAAGCCGTAGTATATTTGTCAAAACTAAGCAATTGACATTAGTACAATACTAATAGCCCAGCTACGATCTCTAATCAGATTTCACTAATTTTCTCACTAATCTCCTTTCTCTGTTCCAGGATACCACATTGCATTTAGTCATCGTGTCTCAGTCTTCTCCAATCTGTGATTGTATCTCTGTCTTTCCTTGTTTTTCATGACCTTGACAGTTTTGAAGAGTATTGGTTGGGTATTTTGTAGATTGTCCCTCAGTTTGAATTTATCTGAGGTTTTCTTATGATTCAACTGGAGATATGGTTTTTGGGGAAGCACATCCCAGAGGTGAAGTGCTCTTCTCGTTAGATCATATCAGGGAGTACATGATTGCAACGTGGCTCATCGCTGGTGACATGACTTTCATCATTTGGTTCAGATGGTACCCACCAGGTTTCTTCCCTATAAAGTGACTACTTTTCCCCTTCCATACTCTACTCTTTGGAAGCCAGTCACTGGGTCCAGTCTACCCTCAGGGAGAGGGGAGTTAAGCTCCACCTCTTGGAGGGGGGTAGCTACATGTATTATTTGGAATTATTCTAGGGGAGATTTTCCCTTCCCTTTTATTTATTAATTTGTTGAATCATTTATTACAGAGAAAATTTTCTTTTTAAAAGATGGAAAAATACCAGCATATTTGTATGTTGATGGAAATGATCCAATAGAGAGCAAAATATTGTGAGTTCCTTAGGTTTTTTCAGCAAGTGTTGAAAAATGTTTTCACTGTTAGTGTTTCCACTAGGCTTTTTCTCATGTCATTTTAAACTTCACTTTTACCCATAATTCAGTTTCCTTTGGCCCTGTTGGAGGTCAGAGGACTTGTTGAGGCCAGGGCAGTTTTCATAGATGGCCTGTCTCACCCTGTCTAAGAACTCCATAGAACCAGGAGTCAGGTCTGGTCATCCAGCAGAAGCCCTTGGTGCTGGTGGAAGGGATTGCCTCTCTCCCCAGCCCTCACCCTTCCCACCTCCTCAGCTCCTCAGCCCAGTGCAGGATGGGGAATTTCAGGGCTGGGGAAGAACCCATGCTTTCCTTTGGGTAGGAAAGAGCCAGACATCTATCACGGGAAGCTGTAGCAGCTGGAGCCCTCTGGAGGGGACTGTGGGGCTCATGATAGAATTCTCTCCTAAGAAGCAGCAGTTGGATCTCCTTGGCTCCAACTCAGGATCCAGAACAGTGGGCCCTGTGTTTCTACTATTCTGGCAAATCTGAGCACCCCAGGGCAAGAGGATGAGAAATGAATGACCTTAGAGGCCCAGGTTAGAAACTCAGGGGTAGAAGAGACAGCCCAGGAAAGAGAGGCCCAGGACAGGCCCTGGAAGGGACTTTGGCCACTGCCAGCCAGCCTACCACCCCGACTTCCACCCCCACCTCCCCAATCTCTACACACAAAGTCTTCTCGTCTGGCCTCCAACTGGGGAACTCCAGGCCCACACACTCGGGCCTGCAGGGTGTGGGGGTGGTGGAGAGAGTGGTAGTGACAAAGGTGATATATCCTGGGTGGCGGCAGAAATGATCTCCAGGCATGTATTTTGCAGAGGCTAGCAGTCTGATGTCTATATAGATGTTTGTATTTGTAGATGAATCAATCCACACTCTGCCATGACACTAGAAGAGCTATCACCATTAAAGGAAGGTGGTAAATTCCCTCTCATTCAGAGAATACCTCTCTCTTCTCAACCAGCTGCCCACGGGTTTCTCATCAAGATAGTAATTCATTGTACAGGGAAGGGAACTTACCATGTGGAAATTCCCACTTCCTCCGGAGAAGAGTGCACACTGTGTTAACCTTAGTGAGTAAGAATCCCCCACCCCACCCCATGCCTCCCAGGGCAGCTTTTCTCTTTGGAAGCCTGTAGTCACATTAGGTCTTACCCAAACTCGGCCCAAGTCTGAAAAATGCCGGGGGCACACCTAGTCCCCCAAGCACCAATAACCTGACTGATTGGAGCAGATATTGTACCATTGCATCTCTTTCTTCTGACAACAGAACTTTGATTTCCCTTTGGGGCAACAGGTCCTCCCCCGTCTCTGTTCAGGTGCTTCCACAAGAGCTTGGGGAGCACATGGTCCAGGCCTGGCCCATCACAGCAGTACATCCCTCTGGCCCCAGGGATGGACACATAACCCAAGTTGAGCCAATCAGAGTCAGGCACTGCTAGCCTTGAGTCCAGGGCAGCCTACCTGAGATGAGCTGATGCTGAGGAAGGGAAGCTGAGAGATGGATGGTCCTGAAAGCATCCTCGGAGCTCCTGGCTCCAGCTGGTCTTTTCAGCTACAGAACCAAGCAAATTTCTTTCCTTCTTTCCTTCCTTCCTGCCTCCTCCTCCTCCTCCTTCTCCCCCCCCCCGCCCCCACCATTTATTGACTCAGTCCAGTTTGAGTTCGGTTTTTGTCTCTTGCACTAAAATTGTTCCAGCAAATACCCTAACGGCATTGCCACCTCACATGCCTGCCCACCCCAACCCCCAACTGTTTGAGAAAGGCTTAAGCTCTCATTCTTTGAGGTTCATGAGGCTACTGAAGCATCCCAAGCCACAGTCCCTTTTGTCCCCTAAAGTGTAAAATAAGAACATATTTTTTAAATGGAATACTTGTATCTTTCCTATTACACAAATAATACAAAAAAATTTTTTTAGAGAAAGTGGAAAATTCCTCATAATACAGCTACTATGAGCATTTTAGCTTATTTTCTTATAAACGTTTCCCCACACACATTTACACACTTACAGCCCCAGTGCACACAACACGTACACTGCTATTACTATCATCATCGTCATCATCACACA
Organism: Tapirus indicus; assembly: GCA_031878705.1. Classification (NCBI taxonomy): domain Eukaryota; kingdom Metazoa; phylum Chordata; class Mammalia; order Perissodactyla; family Tapiridae; genus Tapirus; species Tapirus indicus. The sequence continues at coordinate 37,264,336 of CM062935.1, forward strand.
GGATTGTCATCAGCATTTCTCTCTTTCTGTGGTTTTTCAAAGTCTCCATTTTCAGTGGCTTCCCTTCATGGAGGTAGAGTTGTTGTGAGAGTGAAAAGTAAGTAAATACCTAGAACAGTGTAAACCCACTTGTTTAGGTGGGAGCTGGTACTGTAATTAACCATTCTTTTATTGTTTCTGGGAATCTGGCTTTCATCAACTGGAGTTTCATACAGATGCCTGGGTCCCCCCCTAGAGATTCTGATACAGTAGATCTGGAGTGGGCTCCAAGAATTTGTATTTCTAAGCAATTGCTGGGTGATACCAATGCTGCAGGCCCCAGCATGTCGGACTCACCCGGGGACTCAGGTGATTTGTAAGCGTATTCAAGTGTGAGAACCCAGTTGCAGAGGAATCCTAACTTTCAGTTTAATAGTCATTTACTAAACACTAATTCGTGCATCTGTGGTTTTTCAGAAGCCCACATTTTTCTTGAGGGCCGAGTTTCTGAGGGGAGTATGACCTACAGCTTCACGCCTTTATAAAGCCCCCGGGAACCCCCAATTTCACATAACCTAAAAAGGGGAAATGTTGGTGAAGGGTTTCTTTCATTATTCTCTTATAGCCTTCGTTCAGTTGGTTGGAGGTTAAGGGGCAGGCTCAGGGGGATTGGAGCCTTTAAGTTCAGTTTCATCTTTCTTGAGTGTTGGGAACTATGTCGGGGGAATATAATGATGAATAAAACATGGTTCCTGTCCTCTAGGAGCTGATGACCAATGGAAAGATGAACACAAGATAAATAAATGCTATGTAACCTGAGAAAGAGCAAGGGGAGAGGAAGGCAGAGTTCCCTGGGAGCCTGGAGAAGGGGCATTTAGCTGGCTTTGAGGGATCGGGAGGCTGGGCTGCGTGTGAGTTAGCAGTTAGCCAGGCGAAGGAAGGTGGGAAGGGCATCTGTGGCAAAAGGAACAGCAAAGGCAAAGGCAAGGAGGTGTAAAACGTCCGGGTGCTATTAGGTGTGGGACAGTGCAGGCCCAGCAACCTCAGCTGGAAGGACAGTTTGAGACCTCTCATATCCCTCCCAACATAGGACCATTTGAGGATTTTCATCCAGTTCACTAAGTGGAATGACTTGGTTTCTCTGATTGCTCTCAATTTCACCTCAAAGGCAACACGTTTGGTCAAGAATTTCCCAAGCCTGGTTTAGGCCTGCACATACCCAGCCGCCGCAATAGCTCCTACAGCGGGAACCACATGTCCATTTGAAAGCAAGGACAATGTTATTGGATTGGGTTGCTCGTAATCGAGAACCAAATAGCAGTGGGTTAAATGAAATAAGGCATATTTTCTATGGAAAGCAGTCCAGGGTTCATCTGGAGGCCCCGTGGTCAAACTCAAGCACTTCTGGCATTTAAATCCACCATCCCTTACTGCCTTGCTATTCAGAGTGTGGCCTGAGGCCCAACGACATCAGCATCACTGGGAATTTGTTAGAAACACAGAATGGGGTCTACTCCAGACCTACTGAACCACAGCATCTTAACAAATCCCCAAGTGATTTATTTGAATATCTTAGCTGAACAAGTTGGCTTTATTACTCATTGCAGCCAGGGAGACTGCACACCCTGGGGAGCTGGGGGCATCTCACTAAGAAGGTGTTTGAAAGGACTTGTAGGGCTTGGATTTTGGTTCGGTGAATTGCGGGGCGGGGGGTTCGTCCGAGGAAGCAGGGCTTTGCTCTGGATTGGATGCTGTCAGGAAACGGTCAATTCTGTGACTGGGTATCTTGGTAAATCTTTATCTGTAAGGAAGGCAGATCAAAGGGAGGCTAAAGTTGTAGTAATTGGAAAAGAAGCAGCTGTCACTCATATTAGCCAGAAGAGGGAGATATTTAGTATTTTGTGGTGGTTTTTGTCTGTGCTTAGACAAAATTATAAGTGGTTTGTATTGACTCGCTTCATCACAGTCACAGAGTGACCTTGTCTGATGTTGGTGTTCTGTGAGATTGTTTATGTCCAACAAGAGAACATCTAGGCCAGCTTCTAACAAGACTAAGGCCTAGCTGAAAGTGTCAGGCCGGTTTCCAGATGTCAGGGGCTGCTTTTTCCTGTCTCAACATTAAAGACCGAGAGTCAAGATTTTAGTTTATGGCTCCTTTTTCAAGGTTGCCGTGAGGTCCAAGACAGTTGCTAGAGCTCCAGGTATCACATTAATGTTCCAGGAGCAGGAATGGGGGAGGGGAGGGTGGAGATCACATTTCCCTGCTCCCTGTAAGAAGGTTTTAGGAAGCCCCATCCAACTCCTTGCATTTATACCTCATTGTCTGTCCCTAGTTTCAAGAGAATTGGGAAATAGTCTTTTAGCTGAGTGTGTTTTGCCACTCCCAAATCAGGTACTTTCAGTAAGGCAGAGGGGGAAATTGGGTATAGAGTAGGCTACTGGCAGTCTTTCTCAGACAGGGCAGCCAGGGCTCAAGAATGGGGAAATTCCAGGCCCTGATGGGTGGTGAGATTTTATCTTCTCCTCCTTATCAGTATTTAACATTCCTGCAACCAGAATTGGCGAGAACCTTCACAGTAAAAAAGAATAAACCTGTCTCCAGGGTCTGCAAGGAATTCTTGTAAGGTAGAATTTGCTTCTCAAGTTTTCCATACCCCTGGCTGGGAGAGCAAGAGTGACATAAATATACAGGTCAGAACTGTCCCCACGGCCACAGGTGGGAGAGCTATTGGAACAAAAAAGGAATGTCTCTGGGAAGGGTTGGTCTGCTCGAGTAGAAGGTTTTATCCCATCCTTAGAGAGGATACATAGTGGGAAGAGGACTCCTTCAAACAAGGTATCAGAGCTAATAAGAAGGAAGCATGCCTTCCCTTTTATTCTGTAAACCAGCACAACATCTAGGAATCCCCTGTATATGCAGTAGGGTCACACATGTCCAATTCACAGTGACTTACCCCCACCCCACCCCCACCACACACATAACCACCAGCTCAAGTAGAACTTCACTCCCTTCAAGTGTCCCCCAGTCATTTTCTGGAAGCCCCCAAAGGGACCCTTCACATGTGCCCTTTGGTAGTGTGCCAGTTGCCATGTTCATTGCCTCATTTAACACAAATGTATTGAGCACCTTTGAGACACCAGGTCCTGTGCTAGACACAAGTGATTCAGGTGTCAACGAGAGAGACACATCACTGATTGTATAGAGATGACAGCTTATTGGAAGAAGACACACAATAATCTGATATATATATATAGTTATAAATTGTGGCAATGCTGATTAAAAAAATATGATAGTGACCAACAGGAGATAAGGTGTTCCTTAAAAATACCCCAAGCATCCCGTTGTGTTCCCACTTAAGGGCACAAGAGCTGTTCTTTCTGCCAGGAACACGTTTTCCCCTGTATATCCCCATGACTCACTCCTCACTTCTTCAAGTCTTTGTTCAAATGTCACCTTCTCAATGACACCTTCCCTGACGCCACTCCCACCCCTGCACTCCCTAGTTCCCGGCCTTGCTCTATTTTTTTTCACAGTTTTACCATCTAACATCTGATATATTGGTTTGTTGACTGTCTTCTCTCCCCTCTGCTAAAACTTCGTTCCATGAGATCAGGGGTTTCTGTCTGTTTTGTCACTGCTGTGTCCCAGTGTCTAAAGACAGTGTATGGTACGACTTCAATGAATGTGTGTCGAGTGAAGGGATGAGTAAGCACAGGAATTGGGCAGTCAGGGAGGGCCCCTGGGGCCATAATGAAGAGCTGGTCTCTTCTGCTATGGGAAGCTGATGAAGCAGGTTCAAAGGTGATTTGATGTATGTTTTATTACTACTCTGGCTATTTTGGGCAGAATGGCTCAAAAAGAGTCAAGTGTGGAAGTGGGGGAGGGGAACAAGGTGGGAGGCCATTGTAGTGGCCGAGGCAGAGAAATCGGTGTCTGGATAAGACGGCTGGACACGGCACTGGTGGAAAGAGGGCAGGTAGAGAGACATTTTGGAGGTGGACCGGCCAAGACTGAATTGTGCCGAATGGACCCGTGTGGGAGAAGAGTCGAAACTGACTCTAGAATTCTGGCCTCTGCCGCATGAGACAGGGCAGACGGGAGGAAGAACAGGTATGGGGGGAAGTCGCGAGTTTCCCTTAGGATGTGTTTCCCCCCCACTGAGGGCAAGCCCTCTAGTGGCTTATGGCTGGAGTCTCAGCACTGCTACTAGGACACTGCCCATCCAGGGAAGGCCTGTGGCTGTGCGAGGTTGGGCCTTGAGAGATGCCAAGGCAGCCAGTCCTTGAGGAGCACAAGCAATGCTGGGTTCCATTCAGAGGGGGGATGTGCCTCCCCCCGCCCCACCCTGGGCCACACTTTGCCCAAGCCTCTCTGGCCCTCGCCCCTCTAAGGTCCAGAACCTCAGCCCGGTCCATGCGGTCGGCAGGGGAGCAGATACCGGCAGCTCCTGCGTTGTCCCACTCGCTCTCGTATCTGCAGCATCCCCGGCTCCAACCCAGCCTACCCCGCCCAACTGACTGAAAAGACTGCACATGCTGGTGTCCTGGTGTCCCGGGGTAAGCTGCAAATAATGAACAAGCCATGTAGCAAGGCACCGCCAATCAGAACAGACGCCTGGTCCATGAGCTTGGAAGCTGTCCAGATAACTATCAGCGCCCCCTGGCAACCCTCATCCAACACCCACCATCCACCAACACAGCTGGAAGGAGCAGGGGGAGCTTACCAGAAGCTCAGGCCCTCCCCAGAGCCTTGAACCCCGCGGGCGACAGACACTACAAGGGCCCAGCCCAGCCGCCTTCTCCAAGGTCTCTATCCCCAGTTCCAGGGGGACCTAGAGAGGCCTCTGATGGCCCCCACGTGCCACAAAACCGAGTCCAGTCTCCTCACAGTTTGCACATTCTCACTTTCTCCGCTTTCTCTCCGGCCCCTACCTTCCGTTCCCCAGATATGCTCCGATCTCATCCCCACCTCTCCTCCCCACTCCACCTCCTCCATGAAGTCACTCCTGGCTCCTTCCCCTTCGTAGTCTGTGTTTCTCCTCTGGGCTCTCTGGCATGTGTATCATTATTTCAGCGTTCGGGGCTATGTGTTTTACCTCCTGGCTTTTTCATTTCTACAGGCTGCAGAGTATTTTCTTACGTCCTGAGAGAGTGGTGGTGGCAAGCACAGACTTTGCAGCAGACAGAACGTGCATTCAGGTCCCACCTGCTACTGAGTAGCCCTGGGCAAGGAACTTTACTCTGTGCCTCATCAATAAATGAGGATACTGATGCCTACTTGAGAGGCTTCTGGGAGGGTTAAATAAAACCCTGTTTGCAAAAGCACCCTGCGTGGTGTATGGTGCACAGTAGGGACTCCACAGATGTCAGCTGTTATTCTAGTGTGACGAGTCTCCACAATAGTTGACATGGCACCAGGCGTTCCGTAAGTGCACAGTAAGGGTTCAGTGGCTAAATGGGCTGGATCTCTGTCTTCAGTTGCCTCACGAGGGGTATGCATTAGGGCATTTGTTTCCATTTTTCTGTGAACTTGCCTTATATCTGCAGGACTGGAGAAGCACAAGGCTGATCTTTCATTTCCTCAGAGCCTGAGCCGGCAAAGAGACAGTGGGTCAAGTTCACGGATAAGTTTAGGAATTGAGGCTTGGCCCCTCTCAAGAGATGGCGAGAAATTTTCTCACAAAAATTTTTACTATTCATCCCATCCTTTTCCTATAGACATCCCTAAAGCAAAAGCAGTCTTTGAGACAACCCTCTGCCTCAAAGACAGATTCTAGAACACTCTTTGATGGTCTCTCAGGTCCCATGTAACCTGCTGCAGTTATTGAGGCTCTGTCAAAGAGTGATGAGCTTCTCTGTAGCATGTGGTCATCATGACATCTCCCTATTGCCCCTGTCCTGGGTTCCAGGTCGTGGACCAGCCATCTTATATACATATGTCTCCTGTCATCCCCATGATAACCCCATTCTACAGGTGAGGAAACCAAGGCTTGGCAAGGCTAAGTAACTTACTCAAGGTCACCCAGCTGGTAAATAGCAAAACCAAGATGTCCACCCTGTTTGACCTGTCCCAGGCCATATTCCTGCCACTGGACCACACCCTTTTGTGATGGGGCAAGCATTGGCCTGGAATCTGAGATCCCAGCTCTGAGCCAGGTGATGGGCTTTCCTGCTGGACCTCAGCTTCATCACTTTCTAAATGGAGGGAGGAAAGGCCCCCCTCCCACTGCCCAGGTGAGGGGTTTTTTGGGGGGGAAAGGGGTGGCAGGAAGAGACTAAAGAGTGAAATTTTTTTTTTTCAATTTATGGCTAACCAGTTTCTCTCTTGCAGCAATTTATATCCATTTCCTCTAATTCAGGCAACTCTGAATATGTGAAAAGCAGTCAGCCATTTGAAGAGTGCTATTTAACTCATTACAGAGAACAAGTCTTTTGAATCTATGAGAATTTTCTGGAAGTCACATGTCATTTTCACTTTCACCTATTAAAATCGAAGCTTACATTCAGCTTTTTTAAAAGCTTCCCTGTGCAGAGGCGGCCAGCAGCCAGCAACATAGCCTGGGTCTCAGGCCTGTGCCTAAGATCAACCCTCTCTGGAAGTATAGACCAGCTCAGCAAGCTGCAGTCTTGGGCTCAAACCTGAACTTATTTTGAAAGAAAGAGAGACCTGCAAAAAGTCACAATGAACCAACAGGAAATATTCAACGGCTGCCATTATCTTGACTCAATGTGGGCTTGGGGTGGGCTGCAGCACATTCCGGAGCCCAATGAGGAATCAACTGAACCGTGAGGAAATGGAGTTCCTGGGCTGGAATGGAGCCCTTCACACGTCTGTTTCCCTCAGAAGGGATCCCTAACTCCCCAGCTCTGCCAGGCAGAAGCCAAACCAGCCCTGGGCCAGGAGCCAGAGCAAGGACTTACCTGGATGGGACATCTGCTAAGCTCTTTGAACCAAATGCAAAAGCTGCTATTTTAACGATCAGGTTCCCCCAGTACCCTGGCTACCATGTTTGTGGAATCATTTTTCAATTTACTGGGTACAGAGGAGACCCAGTGCACAGGGCTGAGCAGAGGGTGTGTGTGTGTGTGTGTGTGTGTACATGTCTGCATTTTTCAGGAGTGAGGATATTTGCATAACAGATATCTTTGCAGATACCAGACAAACAGGAAGTTTCAGAACCTATGCCATTTCCTTTCACTGTGAATCAGCAGTCTCTTTCTTCTTACATAGAAATGATGAAATCACAGGATACAGCCCTGGAGCATGAAGACCAGGAGAAGAGCACAAACGCCTCCTAAGTCATCTTCTCTGGTGGGTGGCTTCCCTGGACACTCACCCATAGCCGCCCTCCTCGGGCCATCGCTTTCCACCTCCCAGGCCTCCTAGAGTGCTTTAAGAGGTGTTTGGACACCAGCCCTAAACACGTTAGCAAACAGTCTCCAGTCACACAACACGTTACCTCAATGCTCGCAATGAGGCCCAGCCAAGAGGCTGGGGGGGCCCCACCTCCTAGTCCCTGGCCCCAGATTTGTATCACAGAGAGGCCCTGCTGAATAACGAGCACGCCCTGGTCTTGGCACCAGAATACCTGGTTCAGACCCCTGCTCTAGCCAGAGAGACCTTGGGCAGGCTGCTTTCCCTCTGAGCCTTGGCTTCCTTATCAGTTAAATGGGGCTGATAATGGCTCCCTGCAGGTTTGGGGCTAATAATACATGTGAAGGCTGGGGAATATAAGGCAGCAAATAAAACCACAGGCTCTGGAGTCAGATATCTGAGTTCCAAACCCAGCTCCATTGTGTACTGGCTGTGAAACTTTGGGCAAATTACCTGTTTTCCCAGTCTTAATTTGACCATCTATAAAATGCAGATAACAAGAATATCTATCTGACAGTCTATTGAGAGGGTTAAACAATACAATCACTTAGTACCGAGCACAGTGTCTGGCTCACAGACAACGCAGTGGTGTGAACCAGTTTTCCCACCACCTCCTCCCCCTCCTCTTTCCTCCTTCCCCACCCAATACTGCAAGATCCATGAGGCAGGGACCATTGCTGATCTGCACCAGTGAGTGCCCAGCACCTGGCTTGGCCCTAATAAGGCTTAATAAATCAGTATATGAGATGTTCCTGGTTCATAGCAGGTGCTGAGGAAATATATCTATCTAAAATAAATTTATATGAAAGCCACAGACCAAATCACGCTCTCTCTGTTTTTGAAATTCCTAAAAGGAGGACAGTATAGAATAATGATTACAAATATCACAGGCTTGGCAGCAGATCTGGTGTCTCCTTTAACTTCTCTCAGCCTCACTTTCCTGATCTGTAAAATGGGCACAATTAGTAGTACCTCACGCACGCTGGGTTGTTTCAGGGTTAAATGAGATATTGCATGCAAAAAACCTAACATAGCACTCTGCACATAATAAGCATGTGGAGGAATGTATCAGAATAAATCCCAGCTTCGTGACCCTAGAAGAAGATGATTCAAAGACTTGACTTTTTTCCCAAGAGGACAAGGCTTGGGACTGGCATCCCTCTTGCCTCATTTCTCTTGGTTCCCTCCTTCCCAACAGTATCCCTCTCCCTCCGTAGGCCTAGTGGTCTTTTCTTGTTGAAGAGCTGGTGTTTCTGAAGCCTGGCTCCCCCACCTCTGCAAACTCCTGCAGAGGACAGTGAGCCACACCCCACTGACCTCACGCTGTGCTGGGATGCAGGGATGCAGGAACCTCCCCCAGGTATTTACTCTGAGGCATGGTTGTTCAGGTCTGTCTCCATGTCATCTGTGCCAGAGTAGTGCTCACTGGTCTCCCCTCCAAGAGTAAGTCCAGGACACAGTGGACACACAGGCTAAGCACCAAAGTCTGGAGTCAGACAGCTTGACTTTACATCCAGGCTCTGCCCGGACAAGCTGTCTGATCTCAGGCAAGTTTGCTACCCTCTCTCAACCTCGATTTCCTAATCTATAAAATGGGGACCAATTCTAGGACCCAGGGCTGATATTGAAAACATTTAATAACCAGCTTTGGCACTAACCTATTAAGTGAACGTCAGCCAGTACCAGGGCATGCCTGCTAAATATTAGCTCTGCTAATTCCTGTTGCAGAGGTTGTTATGGCTCCAGATACATTGTAAACACCCTAAACATTAACCACTAGTTTTGCTATTTTTACATTCAGCTCATGTCACACAGTTCCTAGCACAGCCCCCAGTGGAGGGACATTCAGAGAAGTGGTGGCTCTAGATAGACCTCGTCTTTGTTCTCTCCCAGGTTAACTAAGGCCCTCCTGCCTCTCTTGCTCACCAGAAAGTCACAAAAGTGCTGGGGGTGGGATGGGACCTTGGTCTTGTCTGCCTAAAGTGAATCATAGTGCATCCCTATGTGACCCATGGGTAGGAGCCCTTTTCCCCATGAACACTCTTCTCAAATCTTCATCACAGCAACATGAGAGCCAATACCTGGTGGCCCAATCACTGAGTATATATTTCCAGGACAAGCCAAGCCAGTGTGTGACTAACATATCACACACTGGGGCCCCTTGCATCATCCGGAAGGAACAATCCCGAGATGTTTATTGTGCACATACCACTGGACAGGTTCTGTGTCAAAGGGCAGAGTCGCTTTTCCTCATGTTATCACTCCTTGGACCAGTTTTTTAAGAAGGGTTCCCAGGGCATTCTGAGCATGGAGGCAGCCCTCCACAGCAGCAGGAGTTTAAGCTCAAGCATCCCCAGTTCTGCTTCATGCGCCCCAAAAATACAAAGCCAGAAATAGCAAGGACACTGGGTCCAGCTGCCCAGAGACTGGAGGTCATCTCTGCCCCCAGGGAGAGCCTGCTGGAGTCTACATCTGCTAAGAGCCAGGACAGCCGGTCACGCTGGAGGCCTGTGATCCCCTGCCTGGGCTTTGACAGCCTGCTGGGCCCCATCATGAAGATTGAAAGCAGCCATCTCTCTCCTGCAGGCCCGCAGTCCATCTGCGTACTGGGCTGCATATCTATGAAGTCCTCTCCTGTCGTCTCGTGAAAGATGCTCCCGGTGGAGTGAGTGTGGAAGCCGGCCGGGAGGGAGATGACTGCACCTCAGAGCACTGGCTCTAGACATGTAACCTAGGTGAGGGCTGCCCCATCAAAGCCGAGTCACAGAATGCACACCCAAGAGGCGTTTTCTCGTAACTCTTATATCAGCAGACTTTTTTTTTAGAACTGCAACCTTTGTGACTAGAACCCAGCAGGAATTCACCCATGAGTTTTCAAGCATCTATATCTGTTCTTTGCTATGTCATGACTATGAACAATACAACATAACTTTGTAATCGTAAAACTACCATTTCTTTTCTGTAAACTATGCTCCTATCTCTAGCAGGTATTTATACCAATTCTCTCCTTTGATGTATTCCTTGCCAAAAACCCATGAGAAAGGAATGATAGTAACAATAATAATTATTATAATTATACTTTTAATTATAATTATTATTAACAATAAAATAAATTTTATTTTAATAAATAAAACATTTATTAAATTTTTTCAACATGCTAGGCACTGTGCATGTTGTCTTATAACTAACATCTCGTTTGTTCCCTCTAGGAGCCCCATGAAGTAAGTACTATTATTACCCCATTTCACAGATGAGTAAGGGGAGACCTGGGACGCCAGCCCAGATCCGCTGCCACCAGTGCCTGTGCGCTTCTGCACTGCACCATCCGCCCTCCCTTCTCAGCCCTGCTCCTTCTCAATTGTCTCCTGCCAGGGGAGGCAAGGTCCAGGGGGCTGAGGAGCCCATAGCCAGAGTGTGGCCAGCTGAATCGGCCAAGCTCCAGAATGCAAACCCACCTGGATTTCTGGGCAGGTCAGAATACTGGGGCTGGCTTCCCACAGCCTCCCTGCCAGTCAGTACGGACGCAAGGTAACTCTCCCATTAGCACAAACGAAAAAATCAGGATGACTTCTGAAGCTGCATGACAGCTCTGGTTTAGCCACTCAAACTATTAGATTTATACTTTGGGGGCTGAAATTAGAAGACCAAGGACTGGATAATATTAGTGGAAAGTACAGAGTTCCCCCATACTTGCTCCCTCCCCTCGCCAGTACTGACACCTGTGTTTGGGTGGTACATATGTTACAATTGATGAACCAATATTGATACATTGTTATTAACTAAAGTCCATGGTGTACATTAAGGTTCACTCTTGGTGGCTTACATTCTATGGGTTTTGACAAATGTATTCCCCGCAAAAGGTCTGGTTCACACCTTCTCCAGGGCAGGAAAGTAACTACCCCATTTACAACCAGTTAAAATTTGGTTGCTGCAGAGTGTACGCAAAGACGTCGTTTATGTTAAGCTAAATAGTTTAGAATGTCAATAGAATTTGAAAGTAAAATTTTGGAATAATTCTGGAGTACAATTGAACTCATTGTACACACATTATTAGATTCTTGAATTTTAATATATTCCATTTCTGTCTCTTTCCTGAATGCTGTATTTGTTATTGTTCCTTCCTCTTCTTGGCATGCATACCTCTACTTTGGAAAATCACACTCACATTTTATTAGCTCAACAGGGCAGGAGGCAGGCCTTATTTGTCTTTGTAACACCTAAGTAAGTATTTATTGAAAGAATATTTTGGAGAAAAGTATCTTGTTTTTTCCCTCCAGTTTGAAAATGTCTTTCCACTGAGTCAATCTTTACAGATTGAGTACAGATATATGCTCATGAGCATCACTAGAATGTCATTAACATACCGATTTAACAAGTATTTAAATGTACTGTTTACTTCCCGGGGTCACAGAGTCTTAGAGGAGATAATGAAAGGTGTGAGTTCAGTCTCGGGGGCATGTCCTTGGGATACGAAGCCCCCATGTCTCAGGCCTTTTTCACAAGGTCCTAGATGAGCCCGTCGCTCCTGCTGTCACGGTCCTTTACACACTGTCCCTTGGGGCCTTGCTGAGGCCAGCTGCTCCCGATTCCACTAATGGTCTCTGCATTCACACTCACCAGTGGTGCCATTTGGGGACCAATTTATAGAGGCCCTGGTGCCTTGGGCCACTGGTACTGCACTCCTCCGTAAGCTGACAGCTCCTCCCTGAGTTTTCAGTTTTAACCAAGCTCCTCAAAGGAAGCCTGTTGTGTTTAATTTGTTTGACTGGTTGGTTTGATTAACCTGTGGTTCCTTCCACTGAAGAAACAGACCTTAATTTTCAGAAAGCATTTTGAATGACTGTCACACTCAAAGTCTCTCCTCCTACTGTCCCAGGTGTGACCCAAGAAGAGCCCTGCTTGCTAAGACCCTCCTACCACCTCATAGAGGGACAGCCCTCCCCTCACTGCTTTGTTCAGGAGTCCTAATTCTGGTGTCCCAGGTCTTGACCGTCAGCTCAGTTTCCACTACATCTTTTCTCCAGAAGGGCTAGGAATGAGGTCTCATGAAAAGCAAAGTTTCTATGGCCCCTCTCCCATTCCAGAATTCCTGTGGTGGGCATGCTAAATTGGCCCCGTTTTTGTTAGGGTAGGCTGAACCACTGTAACAACTAGACCCCAAAATGCATTGATTCAAATACAATAGAAACGTATTTCTGGATCATATAACATTCCAGGGTGGATGTTCCAGGTCAGCAGGTGGCTCTATGCTGCAATGGCAATTCAGTGACCCAGGATCCTTCCAACTGTGGCTCCATCATTCCCGAAGGCCTTGAGCCAGTGAAAGGGGAACAAGAACATAGAGAAAGCATGCTGCTGTCTCAAAAGCTCCTCACACTCCATTGGCAGCAAGTCAGTCTTATGGCCACTCCTACCTGCAAGAGAGGCTGGGAAATACTGCCTAGCTCTCACCCAGTGAGAAGGGGAGATGGGTTTTGGTGGAAAGCCATAGCCCTTGTCACAGACCCCATTCCTCTTCTTCCCAAGTTCACCCTCCCTTACTCTCCTGCTCTTGCCTCATTTGTCACCCTTGCAATGTGACCTACTGAGAATTTTATAACTCAGAAACTAATACAATCAAGAAATAGCCGCCCACTGCTTCTAGGGAGCACATAATAGAATCTCACCCAGGACTAATCACTGCTGTCTTAGTAACGCACACCACATCCCAGCACCGGTCTGCATTAGCGTTCTTTGAGTTTTCATTTGTTTTAAAATTTATTGTCTGTGCTGTTATTCATTATCCCTAGGCCTCACTGATGTGTACCAGCTCCAGGGGAAATATAAACCAAACATTAGCAAACATCTTCCCTGAGCACAAATACATTTCAGACCTCCAAGCTCAGTATCAGCCTTGTGATATTAATCTTTGGATAAGTTCTTAGGATCCCATTAAGACACATTTGCCTTAGTTGATGGAAAACAGGAGCAGACTTGGGGTTACAGCCCTTGACACAAGGGTCCTGTAGCTTCTACCCCCCAGTCCAGTTGAGGCTGGATCCTCCTATCTATCAAGGAACAAGAGAAGCCAAGTTGATTTAGGAGGGCTTTGGACATTTTTTGGGTGCCCAGTGGGATAATGTGAACTTTTGGCTTGGAGGTGAGGGAGGGCCAATGAGAGAAAGGGGATCAAATATGGCATCTCCAGAAACTGTGTAGTGGTCCATGGGAATTGTCCAACTGGAGGTAGCCACCTGCCTTATGGTGAGAGGCTCACCAGTTTTTTGTCACTCAGGTTCCCTTCTCTTCCTAATTGTTCTAATTGTGAGTACATCCCAGCCAGGGCCTGCCTTTTGCTGTTAATCCACCGACTGATCTCAGCTTGTCTTGACACCCGTCCTTCACGGTCTCAGGGCTTAAGATCTTGCTAGTACTCTTTGGTGTGTGACTTTAGTAAGCCCCCCATTTCCAGGTTCAGCTCTCTCCATCTTGACAGTCCCCTGTCTGTATCTCTGCCCTAAATTCCCCATGAGAACCTCCTGCTGCTGCCCCTCTGCCAGTCTGGCCCTCAAGGGAGCCAGTGCCTGGACTGCTTTCTGCACACCATGACCCCAGTGTTTGGAATCCTCTAGGTGCCTCCTCCTCCTCCTCCTCGGTCCCTATCTCCATCTGCAATCTGCAGTGGAGTTAATTCTTCCAGCCCAAGACCCCTTATTACTGTCTTCTTCCTCCCACTACAGCCAGGGGGCTTCTGTGTGCTGCCTGACGTTGAACCCTGAACAGGCAATGAGGGTCAATCCCACCTCAAAACCTTCCTTCCTGCTGTTTTCCCAGCCTGGAATTCCTGATCTGTCCCTTTCCATCTAGGTTTATCTTGTCCTTACTGCTCCTGTTCCCACGTGGAGCCTCCTCTGATGAGCCCACAGTGGATTTCTTGAGCTCTCCCTCATTCAGGACTCCTGGGTCGGGGTAGCAGGCCCAGGTGAGTAGGCGTTAAGCAGGGTCCTCCACTGGGGCAAAAACTAGATTTTCTGCAGGATGAATTTACTGGAATTGTGCTGGAGGCAGTAAACTTCCCCTCCCTGTTAGTTAATAGAAGCTTTTAGCCACAAAGGGGTGCGGGCACACTTTGTCCTTGCAGTGGTGGAGAGTGTAGAAATACCAGGTGAAGTCACTCTCTAGTGGCTGTGGTCAAAAAAGAGTGATTACTTCCTTGTTTTGTGGATATGGTGTGGCCTTAGGAGGTTTGGGTGAAATTTTTGTCCCAGAGGCCTCTAGAGGTGATTGTCTCTGGGTGTGGATCTTGGACCAGCTGCATCACAACCACCAGTGGCATTTGTTAAAATGCAGATTCCTAGTCTGCTCCCCCAAGACCTAGTAAAGAGGAACCTCTGAAGGTGGGGCCCGGGAATCTACATCTTTCTCAGGTACTGTCTCCATGGCTTGGCTGTGGTCTATGGTTAGCTGTTTGGCACAGGATGCTGTCACCTTAGCCCTTCCACCTTGAGGGCCTTTCAATGTACCCTGGGGGTCCTGAGGCCTCCTGCCTCAGTATCAGAGACCTGGTAGACCCACCTCATAGTTCCAGGCTGAGATTCATCCCTGGTTTTTGCACACTGTCCTATACCATTTTGCCTAAGTGGGCATTCTATGAGTATTTGTTGAACTGAACTAGTACCCTTGGGGGCAGGGCCTTGTTTCTCTGTCTCCTTGGGGCCACTTCCTTGCACATGGTAAATACTCACTCTATCCCTGACAGTGCGTTGATTAAAGAGGTCACAGATCCAGGCCACATCTGCAAAAAGAGATGGGAGAGGAGACAGCACCTTTAGTTAAGGCCAGCCTCCCTGCTCCTCAGGATGTTTCTAGAGGAAGAAGCTGTCTTGTTCATGTTCACAATCCATAGATTCTCAGCTGGGCAGAGACCCTTGGTATGACTTGGGAAAGACAGACATCAGCAGAGGTGCATTCTAAGAAAGAGCCAATGCTGGTAAGTGAATGAAGTTGACCGTGAGTGCCTTGACAAGGGGTTGGCCAGACAGAGCTTCTGCACGCAGTTTTGGTCTGTGTCTTCTGGGATAAGGGCCGTGTCGACAATCCTTGGTGTGCTTCCTGGGTCTCTCAGC
Source organism: Tapirus indicus (assembly GCA_031878705.1). Lineage (NCBI taxonomy): Eukaryota > Metazoa > Chordata > Mammalia > Perissodactyla > Tapiridae > Tapirus > Tapirus indicus. The sequence continues at coordinate 37,279,795 of CM062935.1, forward strand.
TTAAAGGGAGAAGACAGAACCCTGAGATATGCAGGGAGGGAGCCCACCAGCCGTTGTGGGAGAGATCTGAACATGACTGAGAGAAAACTTAAAGCTTTGTGAGTAAAACCATTTTGCTCTTAAGCCAAAGACCAAAAGGAAATTGGAAAAGGCTTAAGTGAGCCCTTAGACAATGAACTAAGAGATAACCAAAAATGAATGGATTCTTGCTGTAGCTAGAAAATGCATATAACAGACACATGGGAACCAGTGGGAATTATTGGCTCCTGAGGATTGTTCATGCTTGTGGAAAGCAAATTACCTTTATTAGTGTCTCAATCAATCAGCAAGAATTTATGGAGCAATATTACAGGCTAGCCTCTCTGCTGGGTTACAAGAGGTATTCAGAACAGCCTCTACCTCAAGAGGTTTGCAGTCTGGATGGAGAGCTAAGACAAGTCCTCTGGAAAGAGACAAGCACACAGAGAATGTCAAAGGCAAGCATGCCTGCCTAAATGGCTAGGAAAATTCTTGAAAGGATAGATTCTGGGTCTTACCTTAAATCCTAAATCTTTAATTTTTCACTATTTTAAGTGATTGTATAGATCAAATCTCCTTGTCTTAGTCAGGGTACCTAATTGCAAGCAACAGAAAAAAACTCTGGTTGGTTCAAGAGAAAAGAAATTTAGAAAATTATAGCTGGGAGGCTGAACTGGGAACCAGACTCAGAAAATGGGCAGAAACGGTGAGAGGCTGGAGCACAGGAAGCATCACTGGGTAACCCCATAGGAACAAGCTGATGAGGACGCCACTGTCACCACTGCAAGGCCTGGGATTCCAGGGCTTCCAATTCTAAGTCAATGGCAAGAATCCTGGGCCACATGCCCACATTCTAGCTGCAAGGGAGGCTGGAAAATAGAGTGTCTGGAAGGTTCTGATTTTTAGCAGGAGGTAGACACTCATTCATGAGATGGGGAATTCCTCAAATGTAGGAATGGGGTTCAGCCACAGGGCAGCCAAAACAAATGACAAGTGTTCACCACACCGTCCATATCTAGTACAGGAACAGAAAGTATAAATAAAAGAAGAAAATAATAAAGAATAGAATAAGAATAAAAAAATAAAAGAATAACCATTATTATTTCTAAAAAAGAAACACTGCAGAACAGGAATTGTGCAGGTTATCAATGCAGTGAGATTCTGTTCAGTGGGAGTTGGGGAAGTCTTAGTGGAAAAGGGGATCTTGAAGAGTTTGGAGGGTTGGGATAGATGGAGAAGACGTGGGGAGAGTCCCCAGGCTAGGAAGCCACCCAGAGGTCAAAATTAGCTTGACATGGATGTGAGGGCAGAGAGGAGACAGCCGACCTCCCTACCAAGCCAACCCTCTCCCGGCTCAAGGTCTGACACGGGGAGACCCATCTCACTCAACGTCTGTCACAGTCTCTTCAGCATCAGCAGAAGTCCTATTTATCATTAACTGAGAGTGGCATCACCACTGCTCCTTTAAGCAGGCATGTGAGGAGTGCCCACTTTTGACACACTGACTACCTCATACCCGGAATAACAATGAGCTGAAATCAGTTGCTACTAACTGCTCAGTGTAAAACTGTTTTCAAAGTGCAAGGTGAAGACACATTACCAAAAGTGAAAATATTGTTTTTGCTTGTACATACTATCTTTCACAGCAGTCTTTGTATAAAAAAAAGCAACTATGACCTTTAGGACCAATGGTTCCTGATATGGATGGTTATCAGAGATCACCTGGTGAACTTCTAAAAATTATTCCCAGGTCCATCCCAGATCAGTCCTAAATCAGGACTTCTAAGAGGGGAGCTGTAATATCCATATTTTTTAAGGCTCCCCATGATATTTTCTTGATCAGTCACATTTGGAAATAGTGCCCTAGACATTTCAATATGTCTCAACTTTCCTTCATATATCCCTTTCATTGAGTATGAATCCTAAGACTCTCTCTTCACTATTCTTTCCACCTAACTCCATTATTTATTCTTTTTTCCTATGAAAAATTTCAAAATGCAGAAAAGTTGAAAGAACTGTACTGTGGTCACTCGTATACCCTCTACCTAGATTCTACATTATTTTGCTAAATTTGCTTTATCTCATATCTATTCATCCATCTATGCAAACATACTCCTATCTTATTTTTTTATGCATTTCTAAGTGAATTACAGATCTTAGCATCCCTTGTAAACATTTTAGACTGCATATAATTAACTAAGTTTCAATATTTGTGGATGGTTTTTTTTCAGATAAAATTTACAAAAACTAAAATGCACAAGTCATAAGTGTACCAATCAATGTGTTTTGACAAATGCACATCCCTGTGTAACCATCATCAAGATACATAACATTTCCATTCTCTTAGAGAGTTCTGAATATCTCTTCCCACTCAATCTCCATCTCCACTTCCAGAGCAACTGCTAGTCTGATTTTTTCCACCTTAGATTAGTTTTGCCTGTTCTAGAACTTCATACAAATGAAATCCTACAGTACATACTCTTTTTGTGTAAGGCGTTTGTCATTCAGCTAAAGAGTCATCCTGTTTTGGGATTTATCAGTAGTTAATTCCTTTTTCTTTTTGATTTTATTCCATTTGTATGAATATACCATAGTTTGTTCACCCATTCTCTTGTTGATGGACATTTGGGTTGTTTCTCATTTTTAGCTATTATAAATAAAGCTGCTGTGAGCATTCTTGTACAAGGGTTCTGTGGGTATAGGTTTTAATTTCTCTTAGGTAAATACTTAGGAGTAGAATTGCTGAGGAGTAGACTAGGCATACGTTTAGTATTATAAGAAACTGGCCAGATCTTTTTTCTATAGTATTTGAACCATTTTACACCTGCTTATAATGTATGAAAGTTCTGGTTGCTTAACATCTTACAACATTTCATGTTTTTAGTCATCTTAGTTTAGCTATCTTGGTGGGTATGTAGTGGTATATCATTGTGGGTTTAATTTACATTCCCTTGATGGTTAATAATGTTGACATTTTTTCACATGTTTATTGGCAGGTGGTATACCTTCTTTTGAGAAGTGTCCACATCTTTTGCCTATGTTTAATTGAGTTGTTTGTCTTTTATTTTTGAGATTCAACTTGCTAATATTTAGATAAGGATTTTTGTGTCCATGTTCATGGAGAATATTGGTGTGTGATTTAGTTTGTAATAGCTTTCTTTGGTTTTGGTATCAGGGTTATGATGATCTCATAAAATGAGTTCATTTTATAAAATAATTTGTGTTAATATATGTTTTTCTACCTTTTTACTCACAACCTGGCTCTGACTTTACATTTATAGTGTGCTTGTAGACAGCATAAAATTGAGTTCTTGCTTTTTTTTCCAGTCTGACAATCTTTAACTTTTAAGTGGAATGTTTTAGTCAATTTATATTTAATGTAATTAATGTATTGACATCATTATTTGTTTTCAGTTTGTCCAATCTGTTTTACTCCTCTGTTCCTCTTTCCTGCTCTCTATGGAATTAATTGATTTGGGGTGGGGGCAATTATATTTTAATTTATCTACTGAGTTTTTAGCTATCCCTATTTGCATTAGTTTTTTTTTTTTAAGTAGGTCCTCTAGGGATTACAATAAATATCCTTAACTTTCAACAATTTGCTTAGAGTTAATATTGTACCACTTCACAAAAATGTAATCCCCCCTTATCCAAGGTTTTGCTTTCCACAGTTTCCATTACCTCCGTCAACCGAGGTCCAGAGCAGATGATCCTCCTTCTGCTGTATCATCAGAAGGTCAGTGGAAGCCTAACAGCACGTCACAATGCCTATGTCATTCACCTCACTTCACCTCGTCACACAGACATTTTATCATCTCACACCATCATCAGAAGAAGAGTGAGTACAGTACTATAAGATATTCTGAGAGAGAGAGACCACAATCATGGAACTTTTATTACAGATGTAATTGTTTTATTGTTAGTTATTGTTGTTAATTTCTTACTATGCCTAATTTATAAATTAAACTTTATCATAGGTATGTATGTATAGGAAAAAACATAGTATATAGAGGGTTTGGTACTATCAGCAGTTTCAGGCATCCACTGGAGGTCTTGGAACCCGGATAAGAGGAGACTGCTATAGTTTCATTCACTGCCTTCATCTATATGCTGTAGATGTATTACATTTACATATATTATATACCTTACAATACAATGTTATAAATTTTGCTCTAAATACTTGCATGTATTTTAAAGATATTAAGAGAAAAATATACTTTTACAGGTACCCACATATTTAGCATTTCTAATATCCTTTGTTCCTTCCTGATGATTTGAGTTTCTATCTATATCATTTCCCTTCAACATGAAAGAAATTTCTTTTGCATTTCTTGTAGTTCAGGTCTGCTGATGATTAATTCTCTTAATTTTGTTTATATGAAAGTGTCTTTATTTCACCTCCATTTCTTGAAGTGTATTTTCTCTGAATATAGAATTCTGGGTTGACAGGTTTTTTTTCTTCCAGCACTTTAAAGAGGATCCATTGACTTCTGACCTCCACTCTTTCTTTCTTTCACCTCCACTGTTCCTGTCATTCATATTGTTAGTCCCCTGTATGCAATGTGCCATTTTTCTCTAGCTAATTTTCTCTTTATGTTTGGTTTTCAACAAAGATAGAGTATGCCTCTATGTAGTTTTCCTTGTATTTTTCTTGCTTGAGATTTGCTTATATTTTTGCATCTGTAATATTGTGTTTTATCAAATTTGAATTAATTTTGGCCATTATTTCTTCAAACATTTTTTCATGACCCATTTTCTCCTCTCCTTCTAGAACTCCAATAACATATAATGGGCCTCTTGGTACTGTCGCACAGTACCAAGTACAACAGGTCTCTGATCACCTGTTCATTTTTTTAACCTCATTTCTCTCTGCTCTTCAGATTGGATAATTCCTGTTGATATAGCATTAAGTTCACCGACACTTTCTTCTGTCATCACCTATCTTATGTTGGGCCTATCCAATGAATTTTTATTTAATATTGTATTTTTCAGTTCCAGAATTTCAAGTTGTTTATTTTTTAATAGTTTCTATTTATCTGCTAGCATTTCCTATCTTTTCATTCATTGTGAACTTATTTTGCTTTACATCCTTGAGCATAATTATAATAGCTGCTTTAAAAACTTTGTCTGCTAATTCCAATGTCTGGGCCATCTTGGTGTTTGCCTCCATTGATTTCCTTTTCTCTTGAGTATGGGTTACATTCTCTGTTCTTAAAACATCTAATGATTTTGAATTTGATCATTATGAATGTTACATTGTACAGACTCTGTATTCTGTTATATTCTTTGGTAAAGTGTTGATTTTTATTATTGTTGTTTTAGCAGGCAGCTAATTTGGTTAAACTCAAACTTCAAACCCTATGTCCCCTCCAGTGGGCAGCAGCTGCATTCTCTGGCTCTTTTAGCCTTAGCTTAACTGCTTGGAGTTTGCCCCATACTGTCACTCAGAAGTCAGCCAGAGATTTGGGCAGAGTTTATATGCAGAATTTGGGGCTGCCTCTCTTTGGCTCTATCCTTTCTGGGGTTCCCTTCTCACTTTATAGCTGCTGTGGCAGCCCCAAATTAATTTCTTTATTCCTCAAGCCAGTAAAATTTCCAGTTTATTTCCAAATTATAGTTACCCTGCACACCTGACTGGGGTCTACCATTAGGTAAAAAACCATAAAAATAAAAATTTTTAAAAAGGGAAGCTCACCCAGGGTCGTTTTCTTCTTCCACGTGTCACCTCCCCTCCAGTTTCTGCTTGATTATAGTTATGCTCTAGTGGCTTCACATCATTGTTTTTCATTCTTTGTCCAGAGTTTATCACTGTCATCTGTGTGAAGGTTCATCCAATATGAACTCTTATACCATTTTTGGAAAACAGAACTCTATCTCTACTACTTTTACTACTTTTAGAGACAGTTGCTGGGCAATCATTTGGATTTTCTTTTTCTAGCAAGGCTGTAAAATGCAGTAGTAGTTAAGATCCTGGACTCTGTGGCTTAATTTCTCTTGGGTTCAGATCCCTGTTCATACCCAGGGTGACTTTGTGCAAAATATTTGTCTTCACTTTGCCTCAGTTTCCTCACCTTTAAAAATAGGGATAATCCCAAAGTATCTCCTAGGTTTATTGTGAGGTTTGAATAAGTTAACATGTAAAGAGGTTGGAGGAGTGCCTGGTTCATGGCAAATAATAGATAAGCCAGCTTTGCTGGGTTTTATTGACATTTTTTCACTTTTCATCTCAGTAAATTTTTTGGTGCATAGGGTTTGGGGCAAAGTTAGTTACCACCATTTTATAGACATGCAGACTGAAGATGCCAAATCTGTAAACAGAAGTCAGAAATTATGGCTCCAGACCTCTTCTTCTTTGTCAGTTTACTCAGTTGTCATCTTTCCCTCACCACCCATTACCCTGACTCCTTCAATGAAATGAGCTTGCCTAAAAAGTTTATCACAGGTTCCATTCACTGGGCTGGGAGGACCAGTTAATAAGGACTGGTTAAATGAGGACATCCTGTTATAAAGCTTTTTTCTTTTATTCATGTTTGAAGGGCTACAAGATTCCCATTGTCTAAGAGAAAATGCCCATTCTCTCAAATGCTTTTCTCCTTGGCCACAGACCTCAGCCTTGAGTTCATATTCTGAACCAATGAATCCTTCTAAATGGTTTAGTTTATTATTAACAATGTCCTTTAAACTTTATCTAAACCTTGGCTGGTGCAGCTAGAGATGGCAAGGAATGAGAGCTGGTGTTGTCTACTGCTCAGGCCTGTACGTGAGGAAGATGTACCTGGTGTACCTGCTCCACTGGTAGCTGCTCCACTCAGAGTTCCCCCTCTCGAGTTCCCCCCATACCACAAATCACCTTTTAAAAAAGCCATAGTGATGAGTTTCCTTTTAAAAAATACCTGCCTCCTGATGAGGCTGTGAAAGAAGGCTGATTTTGAAAAGGGTTTAGTTTCATCTGGGTTACAAAGTTGGCCTGAAGGCTATATGGGATGTATTTTTTAAACATTTGAATTCAAATGCTTTTATGCAGGACAGGCACCACCAATCTCTATTATGTTTTGACTGGCTCCTGCAGGCATTTAGGTTACAACCCAAGTTCTATCCAGGAGCATCTAGAAGAGTACAAGAAATTCTGAATTTTGGCTCAGCCATTGGCACTTGAGTAAGGGGTCCAGAGACCAGAAAGCATCCGCAGTAGTAGATTCATATCTGATTATCATCACCAAAGAGATTGAAACACACTTCATAGGCCCCTGGTCCTAGCCCACCAGTTCTAGACTCAGCTGCTATCATGAGTTATTTAGATTCCTCTTATAGTTATACAAGATATAGTTGGAAAAATCCACCTGCACGCCCCTAATTTTATATCTCAAAAACTCAAGCCTAATGTGGTGTCATTTGTAAGCAATTATCATAAGCAACTTGGATACTCCTGTACAAGTCAGGAATGACTCAGTATTTAATTGAATGAAATGAAGTTGATCTAGGTCCTTGGAACTTCGGAGGAGGCTTGGAAATCCAAAGGGAGCTGCTCGAGCCACAGATCCAGCATGAATTTTGCTTAGAGCCTCCCCCTACAGCTTCTCTGCCTCTAGTCTTACACCACTTCCCCTTCCTCAATTGAGACTCTGAATCATTAGCCACCAATTGATCATCAGTCACCAATTGATAGTGTGTCTTTCCTGCTCAACATGCCTTTAATGACTCCCATGCCCCCAGAAGAAACCCCAATTCAATGACTCAACTTAAAGGTCTTGACCTTAAGTACCTCCCCAGCCTGAACTCTCACCACACTACTCTCTCCACTCCCTAACCTCAACCGTATGCTCCAGCTACAGAGTCAAAGGTGTGCCATGCCCACGCTGTTTCCTCTGCCTGGGCCACTCCCTGTCCCCAAACCCTGCCCCCACTTTATTAGTCTCCTATTGTTTCTGTAACAAATTTCCACAAATTTAGTGGCTTAAAACAAAAAAAGTTTGTTCTCTTAGCCTTCTGGAGACCAGAAGTCTGAAATCAGTTTCACTGGGCTAAAGTCAAGGTGTTGGCCTGGCTGCTTCCTTCTGGAGGATCTGAGGAGAGAATCCACTTCCTTGCCTTTTTCGGCTTTTCGGGCTGCCTGTATTCCGTGGCTTGTGGCCTCCTCCTCCATCTTCAGAGCACATCACTCCAGTCTCTGCCTCCATGTTCAACTTGCTTTTCTCTGCTGAAGTCAAATCTCCCCATCTCCCTCTTATAAGGACACTTATGATTACATTTATTGCCACCCAGATGACCCAGGATAACCTTTCATCTCAAGACCCTTAATTTAATCACATCTGCAAAGTCCCCTTTGCCATATAAGGTAAGATTCACAGATTCTGGTGATTAGGATGTGGACCTCTTTGAGGACCCACCAAACCCCCATCTAGCAAACCCCCATCTGCCTTGCAGGTTCTGCTCAGACTTTATTTTTCTCCTCTGAGAGGCCTCCCTAATCCCCAAGGCTGTGTTCTGGCATCAGGCTCCCTAGTGTAGCATGTCTCACACCCAATTGTAATTGCCTTTTTGTCTCCCTTCTCTCAACTATCAGCTGCTTGAGGACTGGGATCTCACCCACCTTAGTCTTCTCGGTACCCCCAAAGTCTGGCACATGACATATGCTCAGTTTGCAGGGATAAAAGTGCTCCTCTGGCTGACAACTGCAGGATGAACAGCCCTGATGAAGTGGGCACAGAGGTGCCTGGTTCAAGGTGATAGAAGGGCCTGAAGAAAGCAGGGCCGTAGCTAGGCGTGCTGGCTGGATAGGTTGAGTTATGCCCCATAGGTGAGTCCCTTGTGTTTAGACTCTAGAGCTTTGCATAAGGTGTACCACAGCCCACCAGCAATAGACTGGGCTCCTCAGGTCACGTGCACTGCTCACTGCAACTTCCCTATTGCTCTGACTCCAGGGACATGGCCCTTGGGAACAAGCACTCAGAATCCAACTTCACTGCACCACCGTGGTAGTCTGTGACTGGCTCGTTTAGACATTGATTAACTTTTCAGGGAAACGCAGTCGTTAGGCAAATTCCATCCACCTATCAGGGAAGGTATAAACATAAGCAAACATTAACCTAGATACATGGGTTTACAACCCACAGCTGCCCTTGGGCACATTGGCGCTGCCAGCTTGCCCCTGGATCCAGGTAGCTGCTTGGTTGAAGGGAGTGAAGCTGATAGTAAAGAGCTTTCAATTTATGTCAATACAGGAATGTGACCCCTGGAATGAGGACTTATACATCACTCAGGCTTATATATGGGCAAGAAACACAAACTCACATACCCCCCAAGGCTATATTATCTCATGGCTGCACGTGTTTATTCCTGACAAGGCTAACCTAGTCTTAATCACTTAGTCAAAACTTCTAAGCCACTAAAAATGTCCTGCAGAATAGGGGTGCAAAAGTAAAGAAGTCCTGGAAACCTGAGACCTTGCTACAGCGCACTCAGCTGTTTACTGCTGCGTTCTTCGGTTGTGTAGTGGAGGTGGAGTGGGTGGGAGGCTTCTGTGAGTTTTTTCTGGGTGGTTAAGGGTGCCAACAGGGCTGGGAAGTCTGGTCAACCCTCAAAAAGCATACACCTCTTTGAGACTGCAAACGCCAGGATAGTGTAGGACTGACCACCCCTTCCATGGAATCCACCAGGCCACTTCTGCCATCCCCACCCCCTTAGGAGTCTGGGTGCTGGTGACTCTACATTTTGGAACTCAGAGTCAAAACACTGGTCCTATTGGAAGCACTAAAATCTTCATTCCAGTCTGATCGCTCAGCTGATGGGCCCTATCTGCAGAGTCTTTGACCCTTTCTAGACAGTTCAGAAGACATTCTCTCTCCTTATTTCCCCCAAGAAGCTCCTTTCCACCCTTGATTTTCCTCCCTCTCTTCTCCCCTGCTCTGCATCTTTAAATCACTCCTTCACTCTATTACCTCCTTCATTTGGAGTCCTGTGCTTGCCAGCATCCTGGGCAAGGTAGAAAGATGACCACAAGAGAGGGCCTTGGAATGAATAAGAATTGTGCATTTTATTCTGACGTGTCACATAACTAGTGTCAATTATAAAACTGGGATTTCTCTTTTCTCTATCATCAACCCTGACTTTACAGGCAGTTTACGGCCACGATTAAAAGCATGGATTTTGAAGCCACACATACCTGGGTTACTGGTGGTTCTGCCATTTATAAGCTGTATGCCCTTGAGCAAGCTAGTCCACCTTACTACTCCTTAGTTTCCCCATCTGTAAAATGGAACAACAGTGATACCCACCTCACAGGGTTGTTATGAGGACTAAATGAGATTGTGCATGTAAAAGGTTTAACAATTCCTTGTATATATAGCAAGTGATCAATAAATATTAGCTGTTATTACTATTGGCAATGATAGGATTGTGGGTAATAGAGGAGCAACATATAGAAACTTTAATTAGAGACTGCTGATGAATCAACCACTATGTCATCTCTATCTTATATTCATAGTAGATGAAGGCATATGTGGCGGGTAGAAAACTTTTCCAGGAGCACAGGGGAGGTAAGGTCATGTAGGATGGAATTCTGAAAGCCCACTCCCAAATACCTGCTGGATCTCTAAGCAAATGTGGAAAATCATATCTTGATCCCACATTATTTTTGTTGAGAATCTGGCCCAAAGAAAAGTATTTCAACAGAAACTGTCACAAGTAGGCTTCACGCCAGAGGAGGAATGCTGAGCCGCCCACTAGGGAGGGGCTGGGTCATCCAGCTTCTTATTATAGGTCTGAGAAAAAGAAAATGACTGAGAGATAGCTTTTACTCACTGAGCAAGCAGGCTGATGGGGTCAAAAGCTACTTCCCACAGGTATCAGGCCAGAACCCTTAAAGAAGGAAGTACCGAGGGCTGAAGTAACCACAAACAAATCCAACTGGTTTTTGTGGTGGGTAATGTTTGTTTAACATTACATCCAGATGTCTAGATTGCAAGACACATATGTTGGCATCTGAAAGTGTTTATAAAATTCTTAGTTGAACTCCATACTGGGTTAGGTACTGGGATAAATCAAACTGAAACCAAATTGCAGCCCCACCCTTGTAAGGAAGGGCTGGAACTGGTCCCAAGTTTCAAAAAAGTGGAGAAGAAACCAAAAAGAAAGGAATCATATGAGCAAGAGGACTTGCCCAACATTCTCAGCTGTTTTCCAGTTCCAGGAAAAATGCTAAGTCGTGGACATGGCAAAGTAATCAGGGGCTTTGTTCAGATCTGGTTTCCTAGATGAGCGCAGGACAATGAGAAAGCCCCCTCCCCAGGAACCTTGGCTCCTTTCCATTGCGGGGCATTTAGTGAGATACTCTACTTAGCAACCTCCCTGTGAGGGTAGAAAGGGAACGCTCCACCCCCCCCACCCCCCCCAAAACTGGCTCAACTGTGCTGGGTTGCTTTTTCTTGGCCTTTCTACTAGACTTAAGCATTAATATCCTCTATTTGGCGATGACTTCCTGTTCTGGCAAAGAAATGGAAATGGTTTTAATGTCGTTTTTTTTTACCCCAGTGTTGGCTATAAGCTCAAGGTTTGTATTTTTAGATTTGCCTTTGGGTAGCAGGGTAGAACACAATTAGACCAGGCCGAGAGCTCCAGTGTAGAATCAGCTCAGGTCAACATTCGCTTCACTTCTGCAGTGTTCTCAGTGCACTGTCCTAACAAGGAAAATGTCCATAAATGTCATTCTTGTGAAAAAGGAAGAAGGCATAGATAGATAAGAGACTTTCAGATAGGGTCCCAGTCAGCTAACTTAATCTCAACAAAGTCCAGCTTACATCTGGGCCTCAGAACAATGATAAAAATTTTCTCCCCCAAAATACGGATATGTTCAAAGCATCTGAAAAATCATTTATTCATGCTTACTATAAAAGAGCTCTATGGCTGACAGACTGTTATCTTTAAAGTAGTCTATAAATTTCATTCTTCCCTTGATGGATAAGGGGGGGGTGAAGGGATTGGAAAATAGACGGAGGAATCCACCTCACCCCATACCACTCCACATCCCACCAGTGTTTAAATTATTCAGCAAACTTTCTTCAGAAGTGAAGATAAGTCTGAAATAGCTGGAGTAACTGGTGACAAAGTTTTTCCTCCTGGCAAATTAAAGCAAATAATTTTGCTGTCAAACCTTTATCACTGAAGTCACTTGGCAATCCAGGACAACATTTCCATCAAAGAAATTGCAAAAGTGGATCCAATGTACTTGGAGTGAGGTTAGAAAACAAAATTTTTGACCAAAAAGATAAGATAGAAAATTGAGTCTTCGCATTCTGTTGAATGAGTGCACAGAGAATTTTCTAGATCTACTTGGTTTTAAAAGGTTGCATTTGTATGGATGGGGCATTCCAGGGTATAAAACTAGAGAATAATGTCCTAGAAACAGTGAGTCTCGCTGGGTTGTATAAGTTCTCATAGTGCCTCCCATTGGGCCTCGAGTAGGTGCTGTGAGACTCAGAGTGGGGACTGGATATTTGGGGATGACAATAATCTTTGAGCATTTGCTCCCATATCCAGATGTTAGAGGAGCCCCAGATACAGAACACTCAATGGTTAGGACGGCAGGCTGTGGCGTCAGCTGGACTGGGTTGGAATCTTGGTACCACCATCCACTAGCAAATAATTTAATATCTCACTTTCTTCATCTGTCAAATTGAGATTATTATGTGACTTACATCCTTCAAGGGCCTTGAAGGATAAATCAGGTGATACATGCAAACGTTTTAGCATGGTAACAACCAACGACTGAAAATGCATTTGATATGAAACTCTCGGCAATCTCCTGAAGGCCATGTGCAAGAGGGTGACGTTATTGGGAGGCTTGTGTTTAATTCACATAAACATTAAAGACCAGTTTCAAGCAGGCTTAAGACTAAAGATGCAATATACATGGTTGCCCCTTTACTTTTTTAAAAGATGAGGTGGTTTGCAGTTAGTAGAGATTGGGCGGGGTGGGGGGGCTGCCTAGAATAAAAATATTACAAGTGTCAACAAATTTTAATTAGTGGCTGGTACCAAAAATATCACAAAGAGGTAACCCACCCTTCTCCACTAAGGCCTTACACTAGGTCTCCTCCACCATGGCTATAGGCTTCTAGAATAGATAGATAGAAATATTTTTGTGTATGTGAAACTCTCAAGACATACCAAATTTCCAGAATCATATTGTTTATTCCTACCACAGTATGTTTTAGATTACTATCTGGCAGAAAGTTTTCAGTGTAAATAAATTCATTCATTTATTCACAATTTATTCTACAATAATTTATTGAGCACCCCACTATGTGCCCGGAACGGTTCCGGGCACTGGGATTACTCCACCAGAGAACACACCCCTGTCCTTGTGGAGTTTACATTCTGTTAATACTTCTAATTGGAGACAAACAGAAATTTCTTACCTGATTGGGCATTTCTTTGAATTCTATCATGGGCTGATGGTGAATTATCTAAGCAAGAAGACCTGAAAGGCTCTGTGAATGGAATAATGGCCAGGTATTTGGAACCTGAATGGAACCCCCCAAAGTGGCTTCCCTGGGGACAGCCATCCTGGAGGAGCACTTGGCCTCTCTCTCCAGGAGCGAGGACTTGTCCCTTTCTCATGACAGGCTGGCTCTGAAACCAGGCTGAGGGTGACTCACACGGTCACACGGGGTTTACAGACCACTTCTTCACCAATTCATTTCCTGCAGAGTGGCTATTAGCTTGGCAACGTGAGAGGATAGGGCCAAGAGGAAAGAATGGGGGGCCTGAAACGTATAGGCAGAAAAAGAATTTGTGGAGGAACGAGGTTTGAGGAGAGGGACTCCTGGAGGTCTGGCTGAGACTCCTGCTGCTGCTGTGGACAGTGATCTTGGGGCTCAGAATGTGTGTGAGATGGGGTAATAGAGGTAGTAGTTGGTTGCTGAATCTTCCGGGGCCCTCCACTATAAGCCACAGAGGCTGATTCTGGTAATCAAGTAGAAAGGAGTTTATGAAAAGGAAATTGGCTAGCTCACGGAATCACTGGGAGCCTGGAGAACAAGTCTTATAGAACAACATCCGAGTCCATGCTCCAGAACTGCCCTGGTGAAGAAGCTGCTGCCTTGCGGCTGCCCCACCAAGAAAAAAGGCTACCAGCACTGCCACTCCACTGATATCATTTCTGTCCCATTTCTTCTAAAAGAAACCTCTGCGACCCACCTTGCCAGCAACGGGTTTCACCCAGAGCATTTTTCCTTAAATTTCTCACTTCTGAGTCAAATGTAACTCTGATTGTAGAACCCAGTTCATATGCCTGTGCTATAATTGCAGAGGAATTTGAGAACTGATTTTCTGGACTCTTCCTGGTAAAAGTAGGGCTCATAAGGCTGGAAATTTCCCAAATAGAGCAAAGATGGGTTAAAAAAATACAGCCAGCAAACATGGCAATTGTCTATTTCACTCAACCCTTAGCTAACCCAAGGCCAACATATGCCACCCACCAGTGTTAATCACAATGTCAGCTACAGCAAAATTCTCCCACCTGACACAATTCAGCTCTCCTCATGCAAGCTGAAAAGACTCCTCCTCTGCCGGAAGTGGGTATAACTCAAACTCAAACAGTAGTGGTCCCTCAAAAGTAAAAACACTGAAAATAATTGAAACTGTCTCATCTTTTATTGGAGAAAACTGGCAAGCAGTGTTTATGGTATAAAACCTTCAAGGGGCATTTGTTTGGTGGTTGAGGAATTATCAAGTACTCAACAGGTACCTCTCCTTTCTGGCTAGCTTATCCCTTAGCCTCATGCAGGAGAGAGGAGCTATCCCAGAATCATCTCTCCAGCCTCCTCTCAAGGGATAGAGGCTTTGAATTCTGGGCATCACATCTCTGGGAGCAGGACTGCCCCTCATAAGGGCTCAAGACGCAGTTGTCCAGAGCGGCATGTCGGCGGGCTCTAGGCTGTGAGCGTTGACTTTTCTGTGTTGAGCAGGCCTTAGCCACACTGTGAAGCTCCCTTTCAGGGCTCACAGTCTCCCGGTTCTCCACATCCATTTCCCCCTAAGCTGCTCTCTGGAAACGGACTAGAGTCATCATTCATTCTTAACTGTTTACCTTGGAATCCCGGCAGCCCTTGAAGGTCCCTCAGAGAGGGTGTCCTGTGACCCACAGGCGGAGGCTCAGAGTTTGAGGATGCTGCCCATAGTTTCTCAGGAACAGGCAGCAGAACTATCACTGGAATCACTTCTCTGCTCTCCCGTGATGGCTCCACTTGTTCAAGGGTATTTGCATTTAATAGAAGACGGAGATTCAAGCCAAAGGACTGAGTCTCCTCTTGTGAAATGTTGGTCACCTTTGAGCCCTCATGCTGAGGATTGCTGGGTAACAGCACAGTGTTTCCCAGGAAGCCACACGGAGGTAATGATGCAGTGAGCAGGGCAGGCAGCCCTGTGGCATCTGTACCTGGATGAATGCCTGATGCCCTCTGCTCACAGGCAATTAAGACCATAGGGCCAGAGGAGGAAGGAACCCAGGTGAGGGCTCCTTCATTTTCCAGGCCTTCCCACGTCATGGCCGTGAAGCATGCTTCTCTTTCACTCCTCACAGGCTCTGTCCTGCTGGCCAAGTTCAGCTTCTGTTACCATCTCAGCTTAGCAAGTGTGCTAGAGGAGGAGAATCCATGGGATTTCAAGTTTCCTCCTGTCTAAAATGTGGGAGTTGCACTATATGATCTTTAAAGCTTTTCTGGGGCAGGCTCTGCAACCCTTTGAGAATGACAGCAGAGGAAGGATTACTGTTGAGGAGCTACTTACGAACAGGCTGTGGAGAACTTTCAGGGCTTAGAAGCCTGTGGGCTGTGAGTGAATCTGAATTCTAATCAGAACCTGAAATGGCACCAACAGTCAAGGATCTGATGCCAACAGCCAAGATGTTCAGAGGGTAGCAATGGTTTATTCATCACAATAGGAGAAGAATGTTCAGAGACTCTTTGGGCTTCAGGACGTCTGTCTTCATGCTGTCTGCACTTGTCTTTGCTCATTCACTATTTAGAGAGCTAAGAACAAAGTATGGGGCTGCCACCTCACCTTGGGAATCCACCAGCCTGCTGCCTTGGACGTACCCCTCGATCCGGTCACTCAGCTGAACAAATGCTGCAAGTGTTTACTTAAATTTTCAAATAAGCTTCTTAACTAATGTCAATCTATGCAAAAATGTATTATGACCTTTTTTAAGCTTTGGCCCATACAGTCCAGTCTCAGAGTAAGATCATGATACGTGAAAGACAGTCCAGTCAACAAAAAGCAATTCTATTTAACCTAAATCCTGTATTTGTACTCTTGAACATCATAAGGGAGATAGATGTCTGGGCAACACTGCTCACAGTCCTTCTTTTCTCTTCCATCTGTTTCCTTCTTATACCGCCCATGCTCTAGCTTCTCTTTCCTGTGAAATCTGGGAGAAATCCTGTCCAGTGCTAGTCTGGGTGTTTTTTATCCTTCTAGCCTTTTCACCTTCTGCATTACAAAAGCCCCCAAGAGCTGGCCTGGCAAAACAGGAGGGGGGTTAGGGTGTCGGGGCAGGGGTGGTATGTTCCAAGTAGTCCTTGGAACAGGATCAAATATCTCCTGAAGCAGATAAACGTTCATTTAACATACGTTTGGGCCTACTTCCTTCGGATCCACCTACTTTCTCATTTTGCAAAATACTTCTAAATTTATTGTAGCACCTCAGGTAAAGAAGAGAAGGTGGGGTGACATCTGTGGACCAGAGGTAGAAGAAATACAAATACCTATGAAAGAAAATTGTTATGAATTATAGGTGGAAGTTATCAGTATGAAGAGAAAAACGGAGGAGAGAAAAGAGTAGCAACGATGCTGACTGGTGCAGTCAGTCTGCATATGTGTTATGCTGAAGCGGGCTCAATAAACAATAACGGTAATAATGTTAACATTTACTGTGTTGATTGTGTGCCGGGTACTTTACACAGAATGTTCCATTTATTCCTCATAATGACTCTGCAAGGTAATATCTCTCTGTTGCAGAGAGAGAATTTACAGCTCATAGAACTTAAACCATTCACTCAAAGACTCACATGTTACTAAGTGGTGGAATTGGGATTTGAACCTAAGCAGTCTGACTCAGAGGCCATGCTTTTAACTTCTACTCGTGCTTTACGGTTTCCTCATAAAGAGAGGCTCCATTTGGGAGGGTGGAGAGAGACACACAGAGACTCAAACAAGGCCACAGGTACGTGGGCAGGACTGGTGTTTTCTTCACAGAAAGATAGGAGCTGGGGAAAATTCCACTTATGATAAGACCCATTGCTTTAGGAAATGCTGCACGGGCATTGCTTAGTCAGTGTAGGCCAACTGCTGCAAAAAACAACCCCAATATGTGAACAGCTAAACACAAAAATTTATTTCCTTCTCACACAAATTCTAATCAGATGATCCTGGTCACACGGCTTTCCTGGGCTTTTCCTCCAGACAGTGGCTCGGGGACCCAGGCCCCCACCCCTTAGTGATACAAGGTAGAAAGAGAGTGAGGGAAGACGTGCTGGCTGCTTAACCACTCCACCCAGAAAGTGCCACATCACATCATATTTCCCTGGCCAGAATTAATCACCCGGGGTGGGTTGGGGGGCTCAGAACTGTAGTCCCTGGCTGGTCAGCTGCTTCCCAACAGCAAGTCTACACTCTCGAAGGAGACCATGACTCTTCAGGGGTTAAATAGCTGTAGCTGTCACAAGCACACTTGAAAGAAAGAGTGGAGAGTGTTTTGAGAGCCTGGCAAATGCTGGTGAATGGCCCTGAATTTCAGCCTTGTCTGGGCTCCACTGGAAGTGGGACGCTCCAAAGCCTTACTGGGAGCTTCTCTTAAGGAGTGGATCCAGGTGGTCAAGCCCATTCCTCAGGCGTCTGTGGCCTCCTGACTTGGCCTAGGCACTTGAAGTGGGGTTTACTCTGGCATGCAGCCCAATGTCACTGAATCCGACCCCAAAAGTATCCTTGCCAGAGAACTGGTTTCTGAGAGCAAGACCATCCTTCCTGTGGGTTTAGTTAGAGTCAGTTACGTCTGGTCACATGACTCTGAGGTTTTTAATAAGCTCCTATTGACGGGCCACTCTGGGAGTCCAGGCAAGAAATATTGGATACTGGGATCTGAATCCACAGACTAAAGACATTTACAGAAGGAATTTGAATAAATGCGGCTGTCAGAAGGGAAAGGGGCCAGATAAAAGGGTGGACAGATTCTGAGCAAAAAAAACATCAGGCTGTTCTCAGAGTCATATTTCAAATTCCAAGTTTTTTGTCTTTTCTTTTTTTTCCAAATTGTCATTAATTATGGATTGTGTGTCCCTTGGAAGTTTGTTTATATTATTAGTTTTGGAAAGGAGTTTCCTGCTTCTTTTCCATATGCAACTGTTTATTTAGTCAGCTGGTTCTCATTTCTGACTGTAGATTCAGTGGTCCAGCTAAAGGATAATGGGCCGAAATGTCTCCGACGAAACTTGAAGAAATAAATAACTTTGCTATTTGTTTTTCAGGAGTGGAGGAATACAGTGCTGAGTCCATCGGGACTAACCTGGCCCCGCTTTAGGAAAATGCCCCTAGATGGAAATAATAGTGGATTTGAAAACTTTTGAGTTGCAGATTTTCTGAAATGCCAGCACTCTTTCCGTACATCTGACACTTTGCACTTGGAAAATGGTCTGTAACTACTCTTCAAAATACCCCTCAGAGGAAAACTGCAAATTTTCCCTTAGTTTCCAGATGAGGAAACAGGTTCTGGAAAGACCAGCATCTGCCCCAAGGTCACAGGGGAAGCGCAGGACTCAGAGACCCCGAGTCCACATTCTCACCCAATTTCTCACTCCTTGGCTTGATCCCCCCTTTGGGCGGCCACTTTTCCCACCAAACAGCCAGAAGGACTGTCGGGAGGACTCGCACAGGCCCAGTGAGTTGCGGTGAGAACTTTTAGAACAATTGTAGGAATTTCCCCTTGAAATTAGTGCTCAGTGCCTTAGTCGGTGTTGTATATAAACTGTCACATTAAAAAGCCTCCACAAAGCGGAGTTTTTCCTTTACTTGAAACTCTTCTTTACCTACCAGCTCACTCCACCTGCTTGCTGTCCTCCGCCTCCATCTCCTCCCTCCACTGTGACGCTTCCCTGTCTCTCTCTCATTTCAGCACCCCAGGGTCCTCAGCTGCCTTTCCGATGCCTCCTTCCCTCCACACAGCCTTTTCCAGGTGACCTGCTCCCCTTTCTGCACAAACACAGCTGGCTTGGGTGGACAGGGCTCAGGTAGGGAGTAGGCTTGGGCACCAAACTCTTGTGTGTGCCAGTGTCCAGGTGTGGGCCATGGTGGGCCAGAACAGGCTCAGCTGCTCCAGCGGGTCAGTGGGGCACAGCAGAGTGGAGTATGGCAGGAGGTCAAGATCTTGGACATGGGGGCAGGTGGAACTCTGAACCAGAGTTGGCGTCAGAGGCAGCCATAGAGCAGACATAGCTGTGGGGTCATGGAAAAGGGCACTCTGGACATGCAGTCAGAAATCCTGCCTTCAAATCCTGCCTCTGACAACTGCCAGCTGTGAGACTTTGGACAAATTACTTAACTTCTCTGAACCTCCATTTCCTCATCTATAAAATGGAGGCTACAACTATATTAGCAACTATTAGCAAATACAACAAATACTTATGTAGTTCTTAATATACCCTAGACATTGTTCTAAGCACTTTACGTATATGAATTCATTTAGTCCTGACACTGGCACTCTGGAGTGTGTAGTGTCATTAGGCTCATTGTACAGCTATGGAAATGGAGACACAGAGCTGACCAACTTCCCCAGGCTCTCATGTCTTGCCGTGGCTGAGCCAGGATCTGAACCCGGCAGAATGACTCCGTTATCTCAGAGGGTGGCAATGAGGTCGTCTTTGTAAAGCCCCTAGCTTGGTGCCTGGCACAAGGCAAACACTCGAGAAAGATTTCTAAATAAAAGAGGCTTGATGTGGGGGGCAGGCAGGGATGGGGGCAGGACAAGTCCAGCAAAGGGAAGAGGCCAAATGGCACATGTGGAAGCCAGGCTGGACAGAAGGATAAGTAGGCTGCACAGACAGACCAACTGGGGCTCAGGGTTTGAACTAGGCCCAAGGCCTCAGCTTAGCTGTCACTTCTTCCAAGAAGCCTTCCCTAATCTTACGTGACTGAATTAGGGGCCCCTCCTCCCTAGTGGATCCTTGGGCATGGGGACCAGGCTCCCGTGGCAGCACTTGCCACGCTGCTCGGTAATCACTCCCCACTGTGGGCTCAGAAGCAGCTTTGGCCTGATCACCTCTGCCCCCAGGGCCTGGCATCCAAGCCGACACAGAGCAGGTCTCCAGAGCTCCGCTTGCAGGAGTGAATGAATGAACAAATGGGCACAGAGTGATGACAGACTGATGACAGTCTTCCTGCCTCTCGTCCAAGCATTTAGATGCTCACAGCACTGAGTCCCACTAAGAAGCCCGTCTGGCTGTCATTCTCGCTCTAGGTGTGGGAGGGTCAGGTCTTCAGGGCCTGCAGGGTCTGAGGAGTGTGCGGCTGGGCCTGCAACCAGGCAGCACACAGCTACTAACAGCCAGGCTCCATCAGGGACTGAAGGAGGACCTGTGAGTAGACCCACCTCCACCGCCAGGCTTCTCTGCCCTCTCCAGCCTCTCCCAGGGAGTGACTGAAGCAGCTGGGAATGGCACTGGAAAGTCACCCTTCCAGAACAGGCCCCTTACCCTTTTAGGATCCCCAAGGCTTTCCTAAGGCAGTTTACACACGTCTAGAGAGAGCATACCACAGAAACACTCCTCTCAGCAGCCTTTATAAGCAGCAACTTTTCTTACCAAGGCCCACCCCCAACCAGGCAGGCCCTGGGGTCAACCTGCCCCAGCTCCAACCCAGTCGCTGTTGGACCCTCTTTCCTCCTTGACACAAGCTCTTCCTGCTCCTTCCAGGCCTGGGGGTGGGGGAGCAGCTGTCTCAGGGGAGTCTCCATGGGAACCTCTAGGGGAATTCCAAGCCCTGCAGATCGCCTGCCATCTGAACTTGGCCTCTCTCACGGTTGCTCAAGAGCGCCGGCACAGGGAGTGGGAGGCTCAGCACAAAATGCCGTGGTTTTCTTTCCCCAGCACGGTCGCCCCAGCCAACCTCCAGTACTCAAAAATGTCTCACTGTGTAAGCTGGAAACAGGCAGGCCAAGATGTAATAGGTTTGGGTACAGAGTATAAAGTCAATGTATAATCACCTAACGGGCCCAAAGTCAGTTTTTATGGTTTTACTTTGCAGCTTCTATCAAGCCACACACTTCTACACAGCAAGGCAGGTAAATCTGTAGTCGCCAGGGCACTGGGCACAATTTCTGAACTTGGCCCTTCCCAGTTGGGAAAAAATCTGGGCTTGGGACTTGTACCTTCAACCTGTCCTCTTTGCGGCTCCTGTTCTGGATGCAAGCTATAGCAGGAAACACAAGTCAAAGCAGTCTTTGTGCCGGAGAGACCAGGTGACTCTTGTTGGCAGAGATAAAGGGCTTTCTGCTAATCTATTCTCTGGAAAACGCAGTGCAGGGAACATTCCAGGAAGCCCTCAGATATCCCGCGGTAATAAAAGTTCTCCATAAATGAAATTGTTGTGAGATGTAAGAAACAATATGTAGCCAGAGGCTGACTAAGGCTGACAGAGCAGGCTGGGTTGGGAAAAGTGTGGCAAGTCTCCATATTGCTCTTGACCTAGAGTGGATCAGGCCAGGCCACGGATCAACTGAGTGGGTCTCCTAGACGTGATCTGACAGGAGGTGGAGCATCATGACACTGCAAAGACTTAGAACCCAGCCCCATTTCTACTGCTAAGACCCCTACAAGTCACTGACTCAAGTAACTGGAGATGATAGTATCTGCTCTACCTCTCAGGGTTGTCATGAAGTTTAAACTAAGTGACGGAGTGTATGTGTCTGTGCCAGCTATTAAGCTATTGTTTCTCAGCTCTAAACCCCACTCTGCTCTGTGCTGCTGGGGCTGGGGCTCTACAAACCACGAGCCTCCTTCGCCAGCTGCTCCCTGTTAGATACCCACAATTGTGAGTAGTAGTTGCTGGACTAGAGGCAAGCAAGGCACTTAGGATGCAAAATGTAGGAGGGCACTTACTCTCAGCTGTGGACCCTGCACCCACACAACCCTACTGAAATGCAGCAGAGGTTCAGACTAAGTGCCATTCCTTACCACGTGCAATTTACAAACGTGTATCTCAGTCTCACTTGTGGAATGCCAACCTCCTGAATGTTCTCAAGTAGTAATTTAGGTTTCTTTTTATTTCACTCCAATGACAATAGACCAGTTGCTTTCAGTCAGCATTCAGGGCTTTGGTATGGCTGCAGAAATTCCTGAGGGTGGTGGGGATGAGGAACTCCTTGCTTCCTGTCTCTAGAGAAGTGAGCCTTGGCTTAATGAAAGGAGGACAAGATGATTCAAGTGGCCTGGATTCCATGTGGTCAGTGTTGTCCACGTGCCCACACCCAGCCTACACTGGTCTGCCAGAGGAAAGAAAGTAGAGTGAAGGACAGATGAGCAGTCAGCAAGGACAGGTTTGGAAGAAGGAATGAAAAGGAGCCCAAATTGCTAAGAAGGAAATAGAGTCACCTGGAGTTCAGAGGAGCTGTCCACCAAGAGCAATCAGCCATTTGTCTGGGCATGATTATCCCCAGTTCCAGTGAAGACATGATTCCATGTGGTTTAAGGAAAACAAAATCTATAGTGTTTAATGATTTTGTTCCCATAATAACACTAAATGAATGAACAACATCTCTAGCTCTGCTTGGAGAAAAACACAAATCACTCTAATGGAGTGATGTTTGAATATGAAACTCACTCTTTCATTAACCTCTGCCTCCCTTACCCCAGGCCTACTGCTCTAATCAGCGTTGACATAACAAACGCCGAATCATTGAGCTGTTGATATTATGCTCTGGGGCTTCTTGGTTACAACTGCCACATGACCTGTGTGTCTGTGTTCCATCTGAGGCCCATCAGGCTAGCCAAATCCCACAGAGAGCAGGCTAGGGCCAGAGAACAGAGCAGGCAGTTGTTGTTTTTTTTTTTTTCCCATGCAAGAAAATGATAGAAACAGACCAAACACAGTAGCTTTCAGAAAGATTCCTTATCTTACACTGTTTAACCTGTAATTTAGAAATATACTCTTCTGGTCAGTAGTACTGTATTAGTTTGCTAGGACTACTATAACATAATATCACAGACTAGGTGCTTTAAACAACAGAAATTTAATTTTCGCAATTCTGGAGGCTAAAAGTCCAAGATCAAGGTGTTAGCAGGGTTGCTTTCTTCTGAGGTCTCTTTCCTTGGCTTGCAGATGGCCACCTTCTCCCTGTGTCTTCACGTGGCCTCTCCTCTGTGTGTGTCCATATCCTAATCTCCTCTACTTGTAAGGACACCAGTCATATTGGACTGGGGCCCATCCATATGACCTCAGTTTGTCTTATTTACCTCTTTAAAGGCCCTATTTCCAAATACACTCACAATCTCAGATACTGGGGGTTAGGACTTCAACATATGATTGGGGCAGGGGGTGCAATTCAGCCCATAACAAGTACTAGTGAAGATAATTGCAATAATACCTAACATTTCCTGAAGGGTTACTAAGTGTTTGGAATTGTACTGAACACTCAGCTTGAATTTAATCTTTAAAAATAGTTTTATATGGTAGGTACCATCATTCTTCTCATTTTACAGATTAGTGACAAAGGCTTCAGAAGGTTCTGTGACTTGCGCAAGGTTACATCACTAAGAAATATAGAATCAGAAGTATGAAGGATAACATAATGTGAACTCAGGTCTGTCCATCTCCAAAGAGGTTCAAGTTTCAGATGATTCTGCAACCATTTCCCTTTCCAGCAAATTAATGAAAACAATTTACTAACCCTTAGCACATATACATTGAAGAGAATAAGATGAAATATCTTTAGAAGAGAAATAATGCCTTGGGTATTTCAAATTTTAAAGGAAGAATATAATATATGGATGATAAGTTTCACAAACATTATTAAGACTAAGCTAAAGGAAAAAAGCAATGAATAATTAAACTTTATTTGTTGATGTTCTTGGCATTGCATTAGAAAACAAGTGATGATTATCCATTTTGGAGAAAACCCCAGATCTCAAGAACACACTTTGTACTATGAAATTTGAATCTTACACCGTGATAGGAACACAAGCTAAACTGAGGAGGTAAGAAACCTCTATGTTTATTCTTCTCTACTTAAAATATAAAATCATGTAATTTTATTGATAGGCTAGACCTATCTCAAGATTCTCTTGTCTAACTCTTTCATTATCCTTTCTGTCTCAAGAGTCCTGTTATAATTTATTCAAAACAATTTATCAAGGATCCAACTGTGTCATTTTAACATAATATCTACTTTACCTATTCTTTCCTCTCTGCCCTGCTAACTGACCCATCCTAGCTAGATATTAGCCAGCTAATCTTAACAGGAAATAAAATGAGTAACTATGATCTGAAATGATTCTTGAACTCAATATTTCAAACATTTCAGATAAACCTAAATTGGGCTTCCTCCAAAATGTTAAAAATACTCAGCAAATGTGGCTGGTATTTGAATTAACTAGGTAATGTTAGCCATAGTTCTGTAATTAGCAGCAATGAATATGCCATTATCACCTCCTGTGCATGGTTTTGTCCGAGTTCTATAACAAGCAAGATGGGAAGATTTAGTTTATGCCCTTAAAGAGGCAATAGAGGCAGTATTTTAAGATCCATAATCTACCTGTGTGTATTCTGGTTAAAGACCCAAACTGGCATAAATTGAAATTCACTTGCTAACCTTGAATTTATCCACAAAAAGTGTCTAAAGACTGAAATAGGGGAAAAACACATAATTCCTAACCCAAGCCTTCAATCTGATCTGAGCATAAACCCACTTAACACTGAGCTCCTGAACACACAACACACAGTAGTTAATAAAAATGTTTGATAGAAGGATTAAGTGACCAAAGTCAGTAGTGGCTACACTGAGACTTGAACTACAAGAAACAGTAATCAACAAACCCTCCGAGGAAAAATAGTCCCTTTATAATGAAATCAATATTGTTTTTTTAAAATCATAAATAACGTAAAGCAGGGCCAATGTCAACAGCAATTTTATCACAAAGATACACAGGCTTATAATTTTACACAACAAAAATGCCATTCTATGCCCAGTTTCTCTTGGTAGGGGCAGGGGCCATGTTGCAGTGGCTCTATTTTCAGAAGTACCTAGGAGGAGGTGTACTGCACATCTCCTCATGACCCTCCAGCATGGAGAACCCGCCTCCTCAACCACATTCTCATCTCCAGAACTTTTCTCCCTTTAACTTCTCCCTCTACACATTACAGTTCCCAAACACTCACTACATTTTTCCCCACAACATTTGGGGTCACCTTGTTATGTCCTCCTTGTCACACTGTAAGTTCTAGGAAGGCAGGTGACAAATGTTTTGCTAATTTTTTTAGTTTACAGAGTCTAGTATAGTATGTTTGTTTAATAAATGAATTATAAATTAGTCTTTTTTTATATTCATGTCCAATCCCTCCAATCTGTTGTTGGTAGAATATACCTTTATGCCAATATATGATTTCTTTCCATGGTAATAACATTTTTATTATTAAATGACCAGGTATATTTTAAAAATGCATTATCTTTGTTGATAGAATGATCACTGTACACACTCAGCTGCTTTGCTGAATATTAAACTGGCTTGTCAGAATAAGACTCAATTAAAATAAAATTAGATATTTTCAATAATCTAGAGTAACCAATTCTGTGTAGTACCTAAAGAAACATACTCAATGAGCAAATATTCTCTTTAACTTTTCCAAGAAGGGAATTTGCAGGGACACTGAACAATTACTCTTGCGTCTGGCTGTGTGACTCAGATTTTAGGAGCAATATGACAGAGTGAGAGCAAGACTCTGGAAATCCCCCAAAATGAGTACTTGTGGTCCAGCCCATTTTGAAATTCTGCAGCATGGCATAGACCTATTGCTAGGCAACCCTGATGCTGGGACCATGACTCTTTGCCTCAACAAAGCTGTGCTCCGGCCCGAGTAAACAACCCTGCTGCTGTGAGTAGTCAAAGAGCTGCCAACAAAATATTTTCACTCAGCTCTGAAAACCTACCATTTCCAACCTCGGAGGGTACACAGTGCTCTCTTGCTAAGGGGACTCTGCTACTTAAAGTAAGAGGAGACATACTTAAAAGCTAGGAGGTCACAGACCATATGACTCTCAGGGCCAAAAGTTTGGAAAACAGGATCACCATTTTGTGCTTGAGTAGTTGTTTTTCTGTTGAGCCCAAGTGAGGAATATTAAATGAAGGTGTCCATATTTGCATGTGTACCTCCCACACTGCAATTCTGTTTGCCAGCAACATTGGTCTGTTGGGTTGTTTCTGTTAAGCAAGGGAACTATTTGCCTTGACTAGACCTAACTGGGATACTCTGCCTGCTTTAAATTTCCTGCTTTTAACTTAGAGTCTTCCCCAGGGCTTGAAATCCTAACCTTACAGCAGAACCTTCTGAGGGAAGACAGTGAAGGGAGAAAAATCAGACTCCTTTCATACCTCCTCTCTCTGCCAATATCCTAAGAGATAGATTTTAGATGTAGCATTCCTTGAGATGGTGAGTTAGAGTTCTTTTAAGCCGTTCTTGAGCAATTCTCCAAGAAACCAGGAAGCTCTCATTCTTCCTATTCTATCACACACACACACACACACACACACACACACACACAATATGTATGTATTCTCTATCTTTGACTCTGCATTTTTTAATTAATTTTTTTTTTCATGAAATAAGTCAGTACTTTATGTTGCTCAGATTGTGTAAGAGTTCACTGGGTGTTCTGAAGTAACTGGAGGTCAGTAAACGCCTGGTATAATGCTATACTGTGGTTTTAAAATATGTCCATAAATTCTTTGACATGCCTCCTTTCAAAAGGTAAAACCTGATTCCTCTCCTCCTGAGTATGGGCCAGATTTAGTGACTTGCTTCAAATGAATAGAATGTGGCAGGAATGATGGTATGTGACTCTGAATTTATAAAAATGATAGCTTCTGCCTGGCTTACTCTTGGATTGCTTTCTTTGGTGGAAGCCAATCACAGGTTCTAAGGACACTTAAGTGGCCCTATGGAGAGGCCCAAGCGGAGAGGGGCTGGACCTTGTGCCAATAGCCAGCATCAGTTTGCTAGCTGTTTGAGTGAGCTTTCTTGGAAGTGGATTCTCCAGCCTGTCAAGCCTTCAGATGATTGCAAAATCAGCTGACATCATGACTGCAATCTCTTAAGGGATCTTGAACCAAAACCACCTAATCAAACTACTCTCATATTCCTGACCCATAGAAATTGTGAGACACAGTGAATGTAAGTTTTGAGGTAATGTGTTACACAGCAATAGATACACATTGACAGTCCTCCCTCCTGTGTCCAGGATGAACACCACCAATTGGCCATGGAACTCTTGTCGCCTGAGCCTGGACATGGCTTTGCAACCCTCCACACTTTGCATTAGGCAGGCACTACCATAAGAGGTTAAACCCATTTGCCAGCATATGTCTAGGGGACCAACTAGAACTGTTGAACATTCAAGCCAACATTTTAGAAAGTGCCCTTTTACTATTAATTGTAAATGAAGACTCACTTTAACAACCCT
The DNA here is from genome assembly GCA_031878705.1 of Tapirus indicus. Classification (NCBI taxonomy): domain Eukaryota; kingdom Metazoa; phylum Chordata; class Mammalia; order Perissodactyla; family Tapiridae; genus Tapirus; species Tapirus indicus. The sequence goes on from CM062935.1 coordinate 37,307,531, forward strand.
TCCATTATGACATAGATGCTGTTTACATAGTATTTACAACTGTGCACAGGTAAAAAGTATGGCCTATAGAGACTGACTTTTTGTTTGATTCTAGTCTGTTTCCCATGGCCTTTTCAACCTACTCTACAAAAAGCAGGTATCATCCACCAGTTCAAGGATTTAGTCAAAGTGGATTTTTTGTGTGTAACCCAGTTCTCCAGTTCACAGTAGTACAGAGGTTAATATAAGGTCACTCTTATAAGTATAGTTGAGTGATGTCAGCAAAATGGAGGAGTATGTAGCTGCAAGCCCTTGTTTCCCCACAGAAACACCAAAAAACAAGCTGAAACTGTCAGAACCAACTTTGTCAGAACTCCAGAGAACAGCCAAAGGTTTACAGCATCCAAGTAAATGCTGAATCAAGAAAAAAGCAACTTGGAAATGATCAGAAAGTTTTGTGACATTTTTACTTGCCCTTACTTTACCTCCTCCCCAATGTGAAGGCAGTTTTGAAGACATGGCAGCCTGGGTTCCCAGTGTGGGACCCTTGGTCCTTGGTTCCAGAAGGAACCAAGCAGATATTGTTCACACATTATTATGCATGTCTGTTCTAACCTGTCTGGGGGTTACCTGCAGATGCTGGTCTCAGTTTTGCCTAACTCAGACCTCAGGCCAGAAAAGCAGTGGGTATTGCTCAGAAATATTGCTAGGTGAACTAACAACCCACAGAAGCCTGGGACAAAAGATTATGGTCCAGATATACAATAGATTGGCTAAGGCCCAGGAGGAAAATCTGGGGCAAATCCTTTGGGAAATTAGGACTTTCAAAAGTACCTGGATATACAGGGGAACTTAAAAAGCCATGCACACGCTCTAGGCAAGATGCATGCTCACAAAAGACCTAAGAAGACCCTAAGTTTTTATCTTGTGCCAATCCCTAGGCTCAGAGCAAGCCTGACTAAGTGTTGGAGTGCCCCAGCAGAGAGCCAATCTGGAAAGATCAAGAGAGGTGTTTGCTTTTTGTGTTTTTCATTTTTTGTGTTTTTTGTTTTGCTTTGTTTTGTTTTCATTAGCCTCTGGCATTCAAGGAAGTTTCTGTCAAATATTAGCTAAACATGAGCAAATGGAAGAGAGACTTCAGTGACAACACATGACAAGGAATAATCTTTACAAAAATAGTTTGGAAAGTCACTAAACAAACAATTACAGCCTTCAACAATAAGAAAAAAACACAACAAAAAGAAACAGTACATCTTGGGGAAGGGGAAGAGTCTGATTTTCAGAGTTATGACATTATAATATTCAAATGTTCAGTTTTCAGCAAAAAATCACAAGGCATACAAAGAAACAGGAAAGTTTGACTAATTCAAAGTCACAAAATAAATGGACAGAAACCATCCCTGAGGAAGCCCAGATATCAGACTTACTAGACAAAGACTTTAAAACAACTGTCTTAAATATGCTCAAAGAACTAAAGGGAAATATGGACCTAGAACTAAACAAAATCAAGAAAACAATGTATGAAAAAAATGAGACTATTGTAAAAAGGAACCAAAAGGATATTCAAGAGCTTAAAAATACAATAACTGAAATGAAAAATTCACTACAAGTGTTCAACAGTAGATCTGAGGATGCAGAAGAAAGAATTAGCAAACTTGAAGGTAGGACAATTGAAAGTATTCAGTCTGAGGAGCAAAAAGAAAAAAAATGAAAGTGAACAGAGCCTAAGGCACCTGTGGGACACCACTAAGTGAACCAACGTATGCTTTATGGGAGTCTCAGAAGGAGAATTGAGCGAGAAAGGAGTAGGAAGAATATTTTGAGAAATAATGGCTGAAAACTTCCCAAATTTGATTAAAGATATGAATCCACATAAGAGAAAAGGAGAGAATCCTGAAAGTAGCAGGAGAGAAGTGACTCATCATATACATGGGATTCTCAATAAGATTAATAGTTGATTTCTCATCAGGAACCATGGAGGCCAGAAGGCAGTGAGATGATATATTTAAATTGTTGAAAGAAAAAAAAACCCTGTCAAATGAGAATTCTATATTACTGCTGCTATTTAATATTGTACTGGAAGTTCTAGGAAGAGTTACCAGGCAAAAAAAAAAAAGAAAGAAAGAAACAAACAAAGAAAAGACATCCAAATTGGAAAGGAAGAGGGAAAACTATCTCTATTTGCAGATGAAATGATCCTATATATAGAAAACCCCAAAGAATCCACAAGAAAGAAAGCTACTAGAGCTAATAAACAAATTTAACAAAGTTGCAGGGTACAAAATCAACACAAAAGAAAGTTGGACACTTACCTTACACCATATACAAACTTTAACTCAAAAGTTAACTTGAAGACCTACACTTAGGAGCTAAAACTATAAAACTCAGAAGAAAACCTTAGGGAAAATCCTCATGATTTAATGCCACTAAATTGTACACTGAAAAGTGGTTAAAATGGCAAATTTTATGTTATTTATTTATATACATATTTTTTTTTTCTTTTTACCACAATAAAAAATGAATTTAAAAAAGTATAGCTGTGATAGATGAAGGAGATTTTTGCTCTCCCTCAGCACATTCCCCTAAAGCATTGCCTAGTCAGCATTTTTTTAAAAGGTAATTTGTTGACATAGCAATTGTTGAGGCCACAGGGAAAACCCAATAGAGGAAAACAAGACAGTTTCACTTGCTTACCCATCAACCAACAGGGCAGGACTCACACACTTGAGAGACATCACCCCACATGGCCCAGCCCCTAGGCTATGCCTCAGGTGACCATCCAGTAACACTCTGAGGTCTTCAACAGATTTTCCCTAAATAGAACTGACATACCTAGAAAAATGTCCTCCATGTGCCTAGGTAATCCCCTCAGGTACCACACGGCTGCTGTTTTCCTCCTGTCCTTTTCTCCCTACAATAAAGTCTGCCCTGTAGGCTGCTGCACCAAATCATCTTCTCAGTTCCGGGTGCCCAGTTCTTTAGACTCCAGCAGACACCACTGGGGTGAGCAGGGAAGGGGAAATCCCTTTTGCTCCCCTTGTGTACAGTAGGTTAAAAGGTTACAACTAGACTGCTTAAAGCTCTCAACGTCTAGTAGAGATTTTAGGAAATGGCTTTTTAGTCTTGTCACTCCCTCCCCTAGAGTTCAGGCAGGAGTCCATGGGAACTAGGACAGGGGGCCCTGGCTGGAAGGTAGGGGGTCAGTCTATGTGACAGATACAGGGCTGTGCTTTATAACACCTGTCCCCTCCAGCTTTGACCGACTGACCTTGATCTAACTTGGGAACTTCAATTCTCTTCCTTTAGCATAAATTCTCTCCCAGGAGTAGCTTCACACCCTCATGCAAATATAGCCATAGTGGGCTGCCCCTCCAGTTCCCTGGACTTGCTTGGACATGCCTGCCTCCTAGGGGGCATCCTGCTTATTATTAATCATTAAGAATCATGTTAGCTTTCCATGTGTCAGGCACAGGAGTAAAAGCTTTAGACATGCTAATCTCTTCTTTTTTAATTTAAAAAAAATCTGATGATGTTTATGATATCTATATGTTTCAGAAAATTTGCCATGTACCAAAAATTATATATGAGATAATTAAAACTTGCCCTCAATCTTGTTGCTTAATATTTCATTTAATCCTGACAACAATGCAGTGAGGAAGATCTAATTGTTTCTATTATCCAGGCAAGAAAACCTTGGCTCAAAGAGAGGTTACAGATCTTGCCTGAGGTCACACCTAGGAAATAGATTTGCACTGGGAGAGCCAGAGCTCCTTCCTGTGGGCCACGCTGCCTTCTCGAACTGAGACTCCAGCTACATAAGTTAGTGCAGGTCTTCCTGCACACTCAGAGATTTCTTTTACAATATTCTCTACCCAGGCCTTGCTGAACTGATTATCTCTAAAAGAAGGAAGGGGACCCCAACTGTTGGTAGCCACAGAAACAGCTGCTAACAACTATTGACCTGAGGCAAGATGACTTCCTAATCATTTTTTTTCATATTGCAAAATGATTACCCCCATAGTGTTAGCCAACACCTCCATAATGTCATATAATTACCATTTCTTTTTTGTGATAAGAACATTTAAGATCTTCTCTCTTAGCAACTTTTAAGTATATAATATAGTATTGTTAACAAGGACTTCCTAATCCTGAGTGTGAGGGTTGGACTAGTCCAAGGACCAGTTGAAATAACATAGAACGGGTCTAAAGAAATGCCATGCTTGGTACTAATATGTTCTTGTAAATTTTGGTTGCACAAATAAAAGGATGTCCCCTGCAGGTCAAACATTCCATGACTGTTCTACCTTTTGGTGTTTGAACAGCAGTTATACCTGGGTCACTAATATTAGGGTCAAACTGAAGTGGGAAGCCTCCCATCCACATAGTCAGACACCCTGAATATTATAGGGGAACACACCACCAGGGCCAGAGTTAAGGTAGGAGTGTTTGCCCCGAGAGGGACAGTTATTTTGCTTCTCCTCAATTCTACAGTCATTCTTGGTTTCACCATTTTGATGTCTATCTCAGCAAAGCCAGTTTTAGGTTTTATCCAACTCTACTGCATTCAAGAGCCTTGGGAGTTCTGTCTGAATCACAGGCATAAAGATCTTCCAGGAAGTCCCAGCGTTATCTTTGTGATAAATCCTTCCCCAACTAACTTTAAATCTTCTCCAGGTGCAAAATGGAGTGCTGGATTTCTTCTGCTAGTGAGACATTCTGGCTTTGGGCATATCTGGTCAAGGATTTCATAAGTTCTCTAAAGTGTGCCTTTCTTCCACAATCCTCAAAGTCACCTGCAAGCGTTAGGGAAGATGTTTTTCCCCTTAAAAGTCACCCCCGCAAGTTGACTTGCCTTCCCTGGTTCACAATGTCACCACTAGAGAAAAAAATCCAGCCCTCGCAGCTTCAGGTTGAGTATACACCCAGCCCACTACTTCCGTAACAATGCAGCCAGCCTCTGACTAATCCTCCACTTACGAATGATTCACACATATGAACAAACTCAGTGCGTCCCCACCACCTCCGCCACCGGAGTTCTCCCCAACAATTCTCTACCATGGCCAGAGCCACCAGCGCCCTCATCCCGCTTCCTCCTCCCCACCCTTCTCAGAGCTCAGAGGAGCTAAAGTGTCGGACACAGCCCCACAGCCCCTCTCAGCAAGAGTCACTGATGCCGAAAGGCAGCAGGGGAAAGTTTTCAGAGCAAGTGTTTTGGAATCAGGCAGGCCATGGATCAAGTTTGAGTTCCTTCACTTGTTGGCTGTATCGCCTTAGATACATTCATTTATTTCTCTAGTCCTTGTTTTCCTCATGTGTAAAACAAGAAGATAACTATACTAATCCCTTAGAGAAATTGTGAGGATTGAATAACATGAGGCATAGAAAGCATGAGCACATAGAAAGTGCTTTATAAGAAGTAGCTATTATTATCATTATTATTAATACCCAAAGACTCAGCTCCACTCAGAGGCAGTGGTAGCCTAGCCCACTGTGAATAGCCTTAGACTTGTACCCGATGATTTCCTCCTGCTGTCTCACACCCCGTCCCATTGCTCACTCTCTCCAGCAAGTTCCCAGAACATTCCACCCTCCTTCCTGCCTTGGTGAAATGGCACTGATGCTTCCCTCTGTCTAGAATACTCTTCCTCTTCTTATCCCCTTCTTCCCTTTTGCCTGGCTGACTTCTCATTCATTAGGTCTCAGATTAGATGCCACTTCCCAGGGAAGCCTTGCTGAGTGCTTTCCCCCCTACCACCAAACCTAATTAGTTTCCCTCTTAATGCTGTTAAATGCTGTACCTCTTCGGAACACAGTCCACAACTCTAATTATATCATTATGAATTTAACCATTGTTATGTGTCTATCCCCCCCCCCACACCATAAACTGTAAGTTCCTTGAGGGTAGGAATTGGGTTCCTCATGTTGTCCTCATCACGTAGGAAATGGATTGGCACATAGTGTGAATGAATGAAAGAAAGAGAGATGGAAGGATGGAAGGGAGGGGGGAGGGGGGAAGGAAGGAAGGAAAAGGGAAAGAAAGAGAAAGGAAAGAAGGAAGGAAGGAAGAAAGGAAATAAGGAAGGAAAGAAAGATTGATTCTTGGCTATGTGTGAACCATCCAAATCATACCATTCTAGATCCTGGCCATACTGGCTCAGCTCACAGGACTGGGCCTCTGTATCAACTTGTCTACACAGCTTGAGACCTGTTTCCGGATCTCATCCAGTCTTGTGGAGCCTAACACCAAATCAAGCTCTTCCAGACCCCTCCTTGGGGGATTAGATGCTGCTTCCAAATCCACCAGGCAGTTCCTGAGGTCCTGCTGGCATCAGCTAAACTCCTTGAAACATACCCCAGCCACCTGCCTGCCTCTGCATACTTCCTCCCATCTGGATCCTCACTGTGGTGCCCTATCCCCTGGTTAGCCACCTAGCCGTGATGGCTGCCTGGACCTCAGCTAAGTTTCCATGCCCTAAAGACATTAGATGCACCCCCAGACCCCATCCAGTGAAGCCCCATGTCTCTCCCCCGCTGTTGTGTGGCTGAAGCCCCAGCAGACCTCATGCTTCTGGTTCTGGACTCCAGGGGGAGACAGGACTCAGGGTCACTATTAGTACTACTAGGATAGTCTGGGAGCCTAAGTAACATCCTGGATCATTTCTCACCAACTTCCCACGGAATATCATAGAAACACGACATTCCTGTGAATTTTTAAAATACCTTATTTGAAAAATATTAATTTTTCATGAAGTTTCTTACTTGCTTAGGGTCCACCTACCACAACTATGTTAAATTAATCCATGTACTACTCCCACCCTGCTCAACATACACATATTTTAGTCTTCCTACACCTATGCTAATCGCCATGTATAACTTTATTTCTGTGGAAAATGCATGCCCAGATCCAATCAACTGAGCTAAATAACATTCCTTGGAACCTCAGTCTTTGGTGAGTGGAGGACTGCCTGCCTGTCCGCCAGACCGTAGGCCTCCCTATAGTGGAGAACGGGAGAAGTTCCAGGAGGGATATAATTCAGATTCAACCTTAAAGTAATGAGACTGGTTTAGGTATGTGCTTGAGGAAATTGATCTCTTACCAGGTGACCCTCGCATCCGTCTTCCACCATGCAGCACCATCTGCCCCCAAGTCTCTGTTCACACTGATTCTCCTGAATGGGATAACTTCTCCCCTCCTCTCTACCTGGTTAGACTTGGCCCATCTTCTAAGCCCACCTTGAAGCTTCCTGAGACTGTACCCATCTGCCTTTCTGAACTCTTAGGGCACTCAGCACATGTCGCTGTGTCAGCTTGCTCTAGAATTGTCTCATATACATTTCTTCCAATCACGTTATAAGCTCCTCGAGGGCAGTGACTATGTCTGGTGCATCTCCACAGGGGTGAGCTCATAGTGATTCTCTTAAATCCTTGATCCTTTTATGGAATTGGAACTAAAGTCCTGGCCATCTAATACCCACTCTCTACCACCCATTCTTTAACCTCACAGGAGATGGGGAGAATGAAATGGGACCAGCCCAGAACACTCTGGTATCACATATGTCAACAAAAGGTGTGGTTATTTATATCCACCAAAGGTTTCTGTTTGTGAGGGGGAAACCACGTGCTTTCTAGGAAGAAGGACATCTTATTAGTTTAGCGAGCTCAGCTCTTGGGTTGTGTGGGGTGACAAGTAGAGAAGACAATCAGAGAGGCTAAGAGAAGGCCAAATTACTCTGTGTGGGGGAGAGACCCAGTTGAAGGAATTTTGTATAGCAGAAGAGGCTGGAAAGAGGAGGTTGTTAGAAGGAGAGTCTGTGTGGCTACAAGTTCGAAAAGAGGGAAGGGGAGGACCAGGAAGATGGAGATGAAGGAGGAGGGATGGTGCCACTACTGTAAGGGGTGAAACTTTGAGGTAAAGAAAGACATGTTTAAAGACAATTTTAAAGAAGGCAGTGCTGTGTGATGTATATAATCTCCTCCTCCCTTCCCATAGGAACCTTCAGTAAAAATCGACGTTGCTCCTTGATGTTTTCAGAATCAGATGCATGTTTTCGGTTTGATTTTTCAATAAGGCAACAGGTGCGGCAGTTCTCATGGTGGGGGTGGGGTGAGCACACAGACTTCCAAGGAAGCCCAGCTTGGGGACAAATGTGTAACGTGGTTTCTTTCTTTCTTTTGAGGGTGTCAGAGTCATTTTTTATTGGTGTAAAGACTCAATAAGAAAAATACAATTTGTGAAAATGAAAAACAAAAAGTTACCCTGGGTCCCACCAGGTTAATACTATTTTTCCTTATTTTTTTCAAATCCTGGTTGAACCTTTTAGAAATGTGGTCTTAACCTGGGACCGGGGAAACTCTTGAGATGAAGGAGAATCCTCATCTTTGGCAACCTATGTCGTTCCCACGGGCAGCTGATTGCTGCTTACTTGTGGCTCAATCAACGGGAAAAAGGAAAAAATCCAGCAGTTCTGAAGCACTGCTTTCCTGTCCCTTTCACGGAAGAACACGGGTGAGAAGGAGCTCCCCACCTTTGTGGGAGAGCATTTCCCTGAACAGCCGCACCCCAGGGGCTACGTTGCATGCTCACACTTATCATTTAATTTGAGAAACTGGAGTAAGCCAAGAGCAACAGCTTGTGATTTGTGGGTGTCAAACACGTCAAAAGCAGTCACTGTGTAGGTGACAGATGGGAGGGGGAGGTATTCCTTAGCTACATGGAGGGGAAGGCTGAGGGCGTCTTCCATTTTGGAACCTGTGGCTTTTCTCTGCTGAGGAGAGCTGGACGCGCTGGGGCGGCCCTTAGGAAAGTCTGAGTCTGCAGGCCTCTGAGCCTGAAGGTCAGGCGTAGTTACTTTAAAAATAAACTCTTGTGACTGTAACCCTGGCTGAGCGCATGCATTTGCAGCCTTGGACTGAAGACAGTGGCTGCAGTAGTGATTTGCATTCACCAAAAATAGTCATTTCAGCATCTGAGAGTGAGATTGGGAAGGAAGAGCTAAGTTCAATTTCTCACTCACTTGCTGTTGTTTTTCTCCCCGGGACCAAACAAATCACTTCAGTCCTTGTGCTTCCCTCTTGTTTCAGTCACATCTGCTCAGCTTAGTTACCTTCATTCGAGAAAAATTTATTCGGGACCATTTATGCACCAGACACTGTACTAGACGCTGGGGATTCAGCAGTGAGCAAAACAGACACAGCTCCTGCCCTCAAGGGCCTGAGAGTCTTACTGGGTGTGGATCAGTTTCCTGTGGCTGCTGTAACAAAGAACCACAAACTGGGTGGCTTAAAACAACAGGGATTTGTTGTCTCACAGTTCTGGAGGCCAGAAGTTCACAATCAAGGTGATGGCAATGCCGTGCTCCTTCCAAAGGCTCTAGAGAAGAATCTTCACTTGCCTCTTCCCGGCTTCTGGTGGTTGCTGGCAATCCTTGGCATTCCTTGGCTTGTAGATGCCTCATGCCAGTCTCTGCCTCTGTCTTCACCTGGCTTTCTCACCTGTGTGTCTGTGTCCAAATTTCCTTCTTCTTATAAGGACACCAGTCATATTGGATTTAGACCCTACCCTAATCCAATATGAGCTTGTCTTAACTAATTACAAGTGTAAAGACACTATTTCCAAAAAAAGTCACATTCTGAGGTTCCAGGTAGATATGAATTTAGGGGTGACACTGTTCAACCCAGTACAGGGTGTCAAATGGTAAACCTGTAAACCCACAAATAAAAAATTATGGGGCAGGATTATATGTCAAGTAGTAACCTGGTTGTTTTCTGTATATTTCCATCTCCATCCTCCTTCTCACTGGTGCACCTAGTCAACATACACTAAACAGAACCGATAACAAAAGGAACCAGCACTCTCAGTGCCACAGGAAGATTCTTGGATGCATGCAACTTGCAAAGTCTGTTTTTTCTCTCCCAGATAAGATCACAGATAAGCCAAGGCCTGGAGAAAGGAGAGTGAGAAGACAGCATGGCAACAAGAACAGGGGAGGCAGGGCGAAAGGAGGGGTTGGGGGTCAGATTGAGAGAGGAAGAGGCACCTTTTGTTGGGGGAGCAGGGAAGGGAGTGGCTGGGCTGTCCTTAAGTGTGGGCCCCTCACACACACACACACACACACACACACACACACACAGCTCCCCACCTTGCCAAGAGTTCCAGGCATTTGTAAGTCCCTCTAAACCAAGGAGAGGGTACTTGGACCCCTCTCTGGAGATGGGGCAGTAGGAGGAATTTAACAGAACTAACCAGAACTTCCATCTGAGCTGAGGCCATGGTGGACACACCACCACCACCTATATAATTGCAGATGGTGATAGGAACGGAGCAGGTGCACTGACACAGAATAACAGAGGGGGCCACTTTCGACTGAGGGCCAGAGAGAAGTTCTCTGAGGAAGCGACTGCTAAGATGGGACATCAGGATGGGAGGAAGTTCACAGGCAGAGGGGCGGGGGTGGGGACTTTTCTAGCAGAGGGAACAGCTTGTGTGCAGGTCCCTAGCGGGGAAAGAGCTGGGTGCTCTCAATCTTTTGGATGAGGCCCTGAGCTGGAAGGAAGTGAGCAAAGGGGAGAGACCCTGAGAGGGGTGAAGAGGGAGACAGGGGCTGGAGCCTGAGGCCTGGCAGGTCACTGTCACGAATCTGGAGGTAAATTAACGGGACTTGGTGAAGAAATGATGGCAGATGGGGGTTGGTATTGGGGGTCTGGATAAGAAGGAGAAGCATCAAAAATGACTCAGCAGATGGAAGTAGGAGGAGCAAGTTTGGGACAGGAAGGTATTGAGCATTCATTTGGGGAAATGTGAAGTTTGAGATCTCTTCTAGACCTTCACGTGAAATCCCAAGTAGGCAGCTAAATGGCTGAGTCTGAGCTCAGAGAGAAATCAGGGCCAGAGACCTAAATGTGGAGTTATCTCAGAAGAGTCAACAAGGGAAAATCCATCTAAGTCAGCTGTGTAGCAGAGGAGGGAGCGATGGGTTTTATTTGTAAAGAAAAGTAAACATTTTTTTCCTAATTACAAAAGCAGAACATGTTTATTGTAAAAATGTTGGAAATTCAGACCAGCAATAAGAGAGTAAAAAGGGGAACATTTGCACAAAACAATGGACTGTAAACACGTCTCCACGTCAACATATATCCTGCGACAGAGCTTCACAGCTGATGGGTGTTCTGTCCTATGAACAATTAACTTGTTCCCAATATTCTCTCTTTATAAACAACACTGAGATGAACACCTTGTAGTTTTCATGTACATCCTTTCTACAGGATAAATGCCTAGAAATCAAGAGGTTTATGTTTTCCATAGCTTTTGATCACTTCACTGCCTTGCCCTCCAAAATGGTTGGGTCTATTTATGAAGCTGTAGGTGTGGTTTGACCATGAGGAACAACCAGATGGTGCAGACTCCCTCCCCAACCCCCACTACCCGTGGGGATGGGCAAATCCACGGGGTGGGTGTTGCAGCCTCAGGGAAACGTTCCAATGCCATGTCTGCATGGGGAGCTTTCAGGCACCAGCATGTTCCCAAGTGCTAAGGGGGATGTCAGGATCAGAGGTGGCCCTCTCAGGGAGCTCAGTGCTACCAGCTGAATGGAACCTGCATGACTGCAGGTGCACCCATGTTGCTTGAAGTGATGGGGCTAAGTCAGGCATCCAGAGTCAGAGAGAGAGATCTGGGTTTAATATGCTGCCCTTATGCTTCTCTTCGGAGTCGCTCGGCCTCACCTCTCTCTTATTCCAGCCTCTTCTGGGGACCTGGGGGCCAGTCCCAAGTGGGGGGCAAGCAGCTTCACACAGGCGCAGCCTGACAGCACCTCACCTGGGGCTTCTGAAACCACACTGGGGGGAGAGCGTGGGAACCCACTTGGTGCTCAGCACATGCAACCTGGAACCTGGAGGCAGTGCCACACCTGGGACATTCTCCCTTCTCACCCCACGGTCTGTCCTCAGGCGATGGCCAACTAGATAACGCATCTTTGCAACTCTCCGTCCTTCCCTGCTTTGCTCTCCATGTCTCTCTCTCACTGGATCTCACTCCCCAGCAGAGGACTTGCCTTTAAGTCTTTGTGTTAGGCTCTGCTTTGGGGGAACCCAGGCTAAGACGGCCACTTCTAGTTGTGTGACCTTGAGAAAATGCCTTCATGTCTCTAAATATTCTCCTCTCCAAAATGGGGGAAAATAGGAGTGCTTCCTGTGTAGGTAGATCAATGGCTCCCAAAGATGCCCATGTCCTAATCCCTGGAACCTGTAACTGTTAAGATTTCATGGCAAAGGGAAGCTAAAGCTGCAGATGGAATTCAGGTTGTTCATCAGCTGACCTGAAAATAGGAAGAGTAGCCTGGATAATCCAGGTGGGCCCAATGTAATCAAAGCGTCCTCAGAAGTGGAAGAGGGAGGCAGAAGAGAAACGTGACTACTGAAGAAAGACACAGGGAAGCAATGTTGCTGGCTTTCAAGATGGAAGAAGGGGCCGTGAACCGAGGAATGTGGGCAGCCTCCAGAAGGGGGATGGGGCACAGAAACAGATTCCCCCCCTGGAGCCTCCAGATAGGAAAGCAGTGCTGCTGACACCTTGATTTTAGCCCAGTGAGACCTGTGTCAGCCTTCTGGCCTCCAAAACTGTAGGATAATACATTTGTGTTATTTTAAGCCACCAAGTTTGTGGTAATTTGTTATAGCAGCAAATCGAAAACTAATACACTTACCTCATGGGCTACTGTGACAATTTTATGAGATAATTTATGTAAAGTGCTTAGCTCAAGGCCTGGCAGAGAGGAACTAGCTGTTGTTGCTATTACCGTTTGGTAGTAGATAACCCTAGAGTGTCCGTCTGACTGATACATTGAGCAGACACCCAGGTCCCACCTCCGGGGATGCGGGAGTCTGGGAATGAGGAGCAAGACTGTAGCCTTTAAGAGTTACACAGGTGACGCTGATGCACAGCCAGGTCCTGGAACCATACCTCTGAGCCCCAAATTATAACCTTGTGGCCACCAGCACCACGCACGCCCTGGCCCCTTGGTACCCCTGTCCTTGTCCCATCTCAGGCTGCCCCAGTCACTTGAAAAGGAGCCAGGACCTGAAATAGCAACCACATCCTTCGACCTGAAAATGCTTTCCTGACAATTTGATATTTTTGTCACTGTGAATGCCTCATATTCTGCATTTAAAATATGAAGACACTTATTCAGTCACCATCAATGCGTTAGGCCATGTTCTGCAGGTGGGGGCCCTGAGAGCAGCATCAGTATCACCTGGAACTTGTTAGAAATGCAGATTCTCCACTCCATCCCAGACCTCCTGAATCAGAAACTTGGGGTGGGGCCTGGCAGTCTGTGTTCACAAGGCCTCCTGGTGGTCCTGACGCGCGATCAGATGTGAGAACTGCGGCGGCGGTGCACTGGGCAGTGTGCCACATCCCAAACGCAGGAAACCACCTGCCGGGTGGACTGCACGTCTCTTGGGACGAAAGTCTAGGAGCCTGTCTATTCCTACCATCTCTGGGCTCAGTCACACAGGATATAAAGCTTATTAATTCAACTAATATTGAGTGCCCACTGTATGCTAGGCACTGACCAAAAAGTGGGGTACAATGGGGAACAAGCCAGCTTGGGGCCTCACCTCACGGAGCTAACAGAGACAATGTTCACCAATTCATTACCCAGTAATACCTTACAAGGTATGATTTGCAGAGCTGTTTTTTTTAAATCTGTGCTTCTCAAACTTTAATCTGTATACAAGTCACCTGGGCTCTTGTTAAAAATGCAGATTCTGCTTAGGTAGGTCTGGGGCGAAGCTGGAGAGTCTGCATTTCTAACAAGCTCTGAGGCTGCTGGTTGGAGGGCCGCACTTTGAGTAGCAAAGTTTTAAACCTCTTAAGGCAATTTCATATCCGTTATCCCATTCCAGCCCACAGTTCCTCTGATAGGAAAAGTGGAGGGAATTACCCTCATTTTCAGGTGAGAAAACCGAGCTCCTGAGACTGTCACATCAAGGGCTTGCACCTTGGAACCCAGGAGCTCCTCGGGCCTCTGCCGAGTCATCTGAAGGTGCTGGCAGCTGAGACAAAGGTGGCTCCCTGATGAAATCCTGCATTCGAGCTTTATCGCAGAACTGCAGAGCTCTTCCTCCATCAGGCCTGATGTGAGAGAGACAGCTGTGGGTTCTCCCTCCTGCCCAGGACTTTGATAAGAAAACATGTGAATTTGTGATGCCTCTGAGTCAAAATGAGCTCTTGGGCCAGCTCTGAATGATAAGGAAGGCGCGTTCCTCGGTCACTGAGCTGAAGGGGAAAGAATAACACTGGAGCTTTGCAGTCCCTCTCACTCCCTCGCTTTTAAAAATAAAAGCCTCCCAGTCTCCTTCCTCCAGCAAAGGGAAAATGGGGTGCAGGCTTTTCTTGGCTTGTTTCCAGTCAGGGCAGCTGGAATCTATTGGACACATTCAAACAGTCTCTCTCCCGAGATGGGCTGGCTGGATAAATGCTGCATTTCATTCAAGGACCACCTCCTTTTGGGCCTCCCTGCTCTGGGCTGAGGGGCCCCCATCAGGGCCACCCTTGACCTCTGGCGTTCTAGCTGTTTCTTGCCTACACTGAGCTTTCTCGAGGTTTGGGAAGATGATACAATCCTAAGGGACTTAAGGGATTCTTCCTTTTGGAGGGTCCACCCCACATCATATCAAACTTTAGAAAGCTTCCACATCTCATGTGTTCAATATTTGGCCAATTTGAACAAATTATTTATTTTGGCTGTAAGAAATGTACAACATAATTCTGCTTTTGAAATGATTTGCCTGTAAAGAATACATCCAATTAATGATGGGCCATGATTTCTCAACAATCATGCAAACTAGAAACTCTTTTCGAAGTAAGGAAAGCAAAGCTTATTGTTTCCAAGCATCACGAATTTTTTATGAGCTCCAAATTTATTCATGAAGTTTAGCATGGTATTTTTGCAGGCATTTAATCAAACCTCAATTTCAATTTTGCAGTTTTCTTTTCCTACTTTGAAGTTCCCTGCAATTTTTTCAGAAGAGTCTTAAACATTTCTGTAGGCTCTTGAGAGTACTTAATGGCTGAAATGGCCCTGAATGAGGGAGGGCGAGGCTGGTGAGAATTTGGGCAAAGGGTGGATCAGCCTGAGGAATCCCTTCCCAGTACTTGGCTTAAGTCCTGCATTTCTTACCTCAAGAGATCCAGTTTCATCCAACAAGCTGGTTGCCATGGTGCCGGAGAATCTCAAATTGTGTGGAGAAAATTAAGGAGAATCATCAGGTCCAGGCAGTGTTCTAATCGACTAAATTTTAATTATAGAAAGTGTGGTGAGCAGGGGGCAGGAGGAATGCAGCCCTGTTTGGATTGGAAAGGGGCCACCAAGGGAGAGGGGGTGGGACAAGGTGGCAGTGGGATGGGGGCCTGGGCGCCCGGGCAGCTATGTGAAGGCCCCGTACGTAGGGGTTGGTCCCATGGGCCTGGGTGTCAAATGGCCTTTCAATCCTGGCTCAGCTTCTCCTTTATCATGTGACCCTGGGTAAATAATTTCACTTCTCTGTGCTTAGTTTTGTTTGTGTAATAGGATGATAACCAGAATGCCTGCCTCCTAGGGATTAAATGAGATACTGCATGTAGAGTGCTAACACAGTGCTTGGTATACACTAGATGCCCGAATATTATTGTATTCATGTATGTATGTATTTGTTTATTGAATTCTAGCAAAATAATAGCTATTTACATTATATTTATTTTTATTTTTATTATTGTGGATGGGGTCACTCTCAGTGTCTCTGCCCTCATATAGTACAACGTGACTCTGGTCCTAAGGGAGAAGAAAATGCTTTTTTTTATGATGGGTCCAGTGCATGTTAGGACCCTCAGACCCCCACAGCTCTTATCTGCTCACAGGCAAATCCAATAGCAAACACTGGCTGAGGGAGGGTCTTCTGAGAGAAAAGTTAAAGAGGGAAAAGGACAGTCTGCATTTGTAAGCCCCCTAAGAAACATTAAGCCACGTGACCTCGCTGTAACGAAAGGAACAAGGTGGTGATTAAAACAGATGTATTGGGGGCCGGCCTGGTGGCGTAGTGGCAAAGTTTGCATGCCCCGCTTCGGTGGCCAGGGGTTCCTGGGTTCGGATCCTAGGTGCAGATCTACACACTCCTCATCAAGCCATGTTGTAGCTGTGTCCCACATACAAAATAGAGGAGATTGGCACAGATGTTAGCTCAGGGACAATCTTCCTCAAGCGAAAAAAAAATGGAAGATTGGCAACAGATGTTAGCTCAGGGCCACTCTTCCTCACACACACACAAAAAAAACCCAGATGTATCGGGTTAGTGATTCTCAAACCTACACGTACCTTGGAATCACCTCAGAGTCCTCCACTGGGCCCTGGAATAGGGGAGGAAGGAAGGAGGATTTTGAGGGAGGTTTTATGGGCCAGGCTTGGAGTTGGCTGGCTTTGCTTCCATTCCCCACTCAGTCAGCCAGACTCAGGTACATGCCCCCACTGAGTGTGAGGGGGTCTGAAAAATGGGTCAACCACGTGGCCAAGAGGAAAACCAGCCAGGCGCTGCCACAATAGGTGATTTTAATGCACAACTGTCTTCAAAAACTTTTCTCCTGGGGCAAAAGGCAAAGAAAAATGAAGTTTCAAAAACTTCAGAAAGAGACAGAAAGAAGCAACCAAAACAATATCTGACAGTGGGAGAGAGGCTTATTGTTTACAGCATTATCATGTACACCCACGTCAGTGTTCCAGATAAGGTAGCGCAGGCTCCACCTTGCCCTTCAAAGTCCTACAGCCCCCTGTCCAGGCTTGCCCCAGCACACTCTAGTTTATCATGTGCCTGCAGGTCTCCTCAATTATACTGCAGGCAAGGGTTTCAAAGTTTTCATCCCCGAATCCCAAGTGCCTGCCACGGTGCTCAGCACAGAGTAATAAGTGTCGGCTGAATGTAGTTGCATAGGAGATAGATGGAAAAGAAGAAAAGGAGAGACAGGAGTAAAATCGCCGTGGTTAAGAGCGCTAATTCTGCTTCTCAGTAGCTGGGTGACTTTAGAAAAGTTCCTTAACCGCTCAGTGCCTTGGTTTCCTCATTTGTAAAGAAGGCTCATGATTGCAACCCCCTCAAATGCTTGCTGTGAAGGTTCAATGAGTTACTATACCCAAATGTGCTTAGAGTGTCTGACTCATAGTAAGTCCTGGGTAAGCATTGTTGCTATTTTTGTTAGTAAGACAATAAGAAACCCCACTACTGAAGGGAGGTGAGGGCAGAAATGTGCAATCACAACAAGAAGGGCCTGTTTGCTCACAGAACAGGGGGTGAGGAGGAGTCTGATGGAGATAAAAAAGTCTCCCACATACCATGGCTAGGAAACTTCAAAGCAGGTGAACATCAGAGGGTGACATTTAACATCTTGCAGGGCAGATGGAACATCACCAGTCTAGGCCCGTGCAGGCGAGGGCAGGAAATGGGTCAGCCAGAGCTGAACAGTTGACACAGGTGACTTAAGGAGTCCACGGTGCCAAGTAAGCTTTTGAAGGGGGAATGAGAGGTATATGTGTAGGAGAGAAAGAGAGAAAAACCAGGGGTGTCAGAGATCTATCAGATCACATTTGACACCGGGTTCGCACGACAGGTGATTGCTTTATTGCATTAAAATTTCCATAATTCAAAAATATATTGCAGCAGCTGCATGATAAGATTTCAAAGAATTGGAGGAGACGTGAAGATATATTGGGGAAAAACCCTGCATGATAAGACTAAGAGGGAAATAATGCCATGAATTCCAGCTTAGTCATTCAAGGTTTAGGTTTATTTCTCATGAAAATGGAACAGAGACCACTTCTAATGACATCAAGATGATGAGTCTAATTTGTGTATTTCCTGGACCCTGCTGGCTCTTTCTCCATTCCTTAGCCCATCTCAGAAAGTGATCAAGAGATGGAAAACATGAGTTGTCAATTATTCAATTCTGATAAAAATGAAGGAGAGAGTTGTAGCCCGCCCTCCAGAAGAGCCTGGGGGATGTGGACTATAGCCCAGGGGAACTCCAAGAGCCCTTCTGTTAAGACCCTAGGATTCGAATCCTGCCATCTACGTGGGTATGGGGGCTGTTGGTCTCTCATCAGGAAAGCAAGTGCCAGGTGCTTACTTGGCTTCCTTCGAGACCAGTCTGACCCTTTGCGAGGTGTGTGGTCAGAGCTGGAAAACAGTCCATGATTAAAGGACGTTCCACCAATTCTCTCCTACCTCTGGCCAATGCTTACAGTTCTGTAGCTAGAAAATCAGCTCTCGTCTTGAAGTCTTTGACTACCATTACGGTGCAAGCTCCTGGAATATCTTCTGGCGTTTACTTCTTATGATTGAAAGTTACCTTACAAATTGAGGGATCTGAGGAGAGGGGTTGAGAATATGGTGAGGGGTGAAGTGGGTACAGGGGAATGGACACCTTGGAGAGGAGTGAAAGGCAAGCCAGAGTTGCCAAAGTCCAACCTCCTGTTTCTATTTAAATTCCTTTAGTGCTCCACTGCCCTGAGAATGAAATCCACACTGTTCATCATGGTCTTCAATCCCCTCAAATTCCTCCTCATCCTTTGCCACTTCCTGTTCACTGCTTGGAAGCTGCACTGGTCTTATTTCAGTTCTTTGGACATACCGAACTCTTCCCCACCTTTCCACATGTCATAGCCTCTGCATGGAAGATCCTTCCTGCTGCCCATCACAGAACTGACTCCTCAGAGGTTTACTCTTTTTTTGAGAGAAGGGGGCATTTCCACTGCCAGAAGGGATCTTGCTGCCTTGGTAACTGACATACGCTGGCACCTGGCACATCTACTATGTAGTCACCATTCAAGTGGTTGTTGAATGAATAAATTTGTTTCATGGTTTGGTTGGGCAAGCCCCACAACTTGGTTCCCAGTAGGATCAGACTTGCTGAGTGGGCTGAGTTTCTATAAAAGTCTCCCTACCAGGTTCCAGTTTTGGTGAAACTATCTTTGTGGGCACAGATGAGTGAGCTTGCCATTCTTTTTCTTTTTTTTAATTTTCATTTTTATTGATGTCTTAATAGTTTATAACATTGTGGGGTTTTAGCCGTACATTATTATTTGTCCATCACCATGTGGTTGTGCTTGCCATTCTTGACTCATGTCTCCAGTTACCCAGCTGTAGACCATGGGGGCCAGGCCCACAGAAGATAGCCTCACCCTGCATTCACTTTTCATTTCCTTCAGCCCTAGGAACAGCAGGGTGCCACCTAGTTAGAAACCCTAAGAAATAGGGCTTGTGGAGATGGTCAGGATTTCAGTGTTATAGGTGATTAAATATCCTTGACTAATGTCTCTTTTGTTATATTGAGAGTTCTAGTTAGATTCTCAGCATCAAGAGTGAAATGAGAATAAGAAGGCAACTAAACTTCTCACGTAGAAAATAGTTTTCCTATCCTGGGACCCAGAAGCACTTTCTACCATGTGAATTCTGGATGTAGAAAATGGGGCTGCCATCTCCAGGTAGAAAATGCTAGTAACCCTTATGCAAGATGTGTTGCACCCAGGGAGGAGAGAGCTTCATTAGGAGAATCTAAGAAGAGTACTGCTCGCTGGTTTTTGCCTGCTCTGGGTGCCAGAATTTTTAAAATTTTCACACATATATACATAACTACCATTAAGTCCTGTTATATCTTCTTATTCTTGTACAGTCATGCTCCACAAAGCGATGTTTCAGTCAACAATGGGCCATATATACAAGGGTGGTCCCATAAGATTGGTACCATGCAGCCTAGGTGTGTAGTAGGCTGTACCATCTAAGTTTGTGTAAGGACACTCTATGATGTTCACACAATGATGAAATCGCCTAACAATGCATTTCTCAGAACATTTCCCTGTTGTTAGGTGACACATGACTGTGTATATATGTGTGTGTATATATATATATTCTTGTATACATATACGTGTATATAAGAATAAGAATAGACAAGAGGATTTAATAGTGGTTATTTTTGAGAGGTGGGGAGTACGGGTAGTTTTTGTATTTTATTTTTTCCTTAACTGGATTTTCTGAAGTTTCGAAAATGAATGTGCTTTACTTTTGGAATAAGAAGAAAACAATGAAAATAATTTTTTTTTAAATAATATGCTCTCATTAAAGAAAACAATGGCAAAATATAGTAGAGTTACAAAGAGGAAAAATTACTCAAATCAACTACTATTCATGTTTAGAGTTTTTAAAATTTACTCTTTTTTAAAAAGTAAGCTATTTTGTCTTAGCATAGTTATAATCACATTATAAGTAAAATATTTTTGCCTTGCATTTTTGAACTTCTTTCATTATAAGAACTTTTCATGTTATTAGTCTTTACAACGTTATTTTAACTTGTGACTAGTATTCTAACTGTTGAGATATAGTTTGACTTTTACTTGTTTCCTTATTAGGGGACATATATGTTGTTTCCGAGGTTTCACAGTTACAAGCTGCCTTTAGCATGCCGTGACATAGAATTTAGATTTCATTCTGAAGGCAATGGAAAGTCACTGACAGATTTTAAGCAGCCGAGTGACATAATCAAGTTTTCATTCCGGAAGGATTTTCTGGCTGGCTCACTTTCAGAGTGAGGGTGAAGGTAGGCCACAGGGAGCCAAGGCTGCAGTGGATGCCTCCCTCGTCTCCCATCTCACAGGAATCAGTAACCGCAGTTCTAGTTCTTGCTTTCACTTTACATGGAGTCGTAAAATTTTTGAGCACTGTGGAAATTTAGGAGTCTAACTTTCCCATTTTACAGAAGGTCAAGTGAGGCTCAGAGGGCTTAAATGACTTGTCCAATGTCACATAAAGGTCTGGTGGAGAACTGGGACTAGAACAGAAGGCTTCTGATTTTAGTCTCATGTCCTTCACTACAACAGACTATAGCAAATAATTGACCCAAATGTCCTTTGGATGCTCAGCACTGTGCTAAGTTGAAAAGAGGTTTATAATCATGTAGAGAAGACAGGGATCCTTGATAGTGGTGGTAGTGATGATTCTTTATGAAGGAAAAAATACTTCCACAACTGTGATCTCATTTAATCTTCAAAATAAGTAACAGTGCCCATGATTTATTTCCAAGTTGGACATCATGTGAGATATTTTATATACATTATTTCATTTAATTGACACCACAGCTCTATGCGATTGGTATCACTATTCTTCCCATTTTACAGATGGGGAAACTGGCTCAGAGAGGTGAAATGACTCATTCAAGTCAACAGCGAAGCTGGAATTAGAGCTCAGGTCTTCTGCATGAGTTTTACCAGGAGTTTTCCCAGGGTTAACCATTCAGACAGTACTTTCCTCTGGCAGGCAATTTAATCACACTATTGAAGGGCATGGCTGAAAAGAAGGGAGGCAGACTGACCAGCCAGGCCAGGTGCATGGCTACTGAGAATGGGCTGGACATACAAGCCAGAGGTGGAGCTCCACTCCACAACATTCTCTACAAACAACTGTGGCCGTAGCCATAGATGACCAAACAGGCACTGGGCCATTTTGTTAGAGCCACACTTGTGGACCCTATCATTAAGAAGGGCATCTCCAAACTCAAAGGGCACAAGATGTGACAGGAACATAAGCTGCTAGAGGACAAAACTGTTTCTCAACCTTGAAATCCTCTAAAAACCGATCCCTTCTCACAGGCTCCTATCAGCCTAAATCTAAACACTTCTTGCGACAGGTAACAGAGTCTGTGGGCTAACAAAACTGCCTGATGCAGACGCGCTCCAGCAATGGGCCAGCGAACATTCATTACTGGGTTATTCAATGTGAACTTGTTTGGAACAGCTGTACCTGGCTCAGGTACATACAAGCAGCCCACAACTAATTTACCATCCGTGAGTGATATATTGGGAAAAATGCAGGGCACCAAGAGAATAAAAGTCACTTTTGTTTTTATTTCCTGACATAAACAAAGCCTAAGTTTAATAGTCTAACAGTACAGTGCTGGAGATATTTATCTGCCTATTGCTTAGTGAGATGGAAGGAAGAGTGTAATGATTGCCAAAAGTACTGAAAGTGGGGAAAAGTAGTCCCTTCTTTAAAAAAAAAAATCTTATCCTTATTCAATGAAGGAGAAAACCGAGGACCACCTAGAGCACTAGCCCATGCTTCAGTTCAATCATGGTTACAAACGGGGCTTTCTCAGTGTCACGGGTTTTGCTTGCCGTGTGATGATGGGTTTTCTCTTCCCCATCCCACGCCCAGATATCTGCATAGCTCACCCTTCCCCTCTCTCAGGTTTTTACTCAAATGTCACCTCCTCCAAGAGGTCCTACCTAGTTCTCTATCTAAAATCACACAAAATCTCTACCTCTAAAATAAAAATCTCCATCTCAAATCCCCTCAACACTATCTATTCATCCTTCCTGCTTTTTCACTTCTTGGCATTTGTTACTATTTCACATACTCTGTATCTTGTTTTGTGATTGTTGTCTCCCGCACTAAACTATAAGCTCCATAAGAGCAGGAATTTGTCTTTTTCATTGTCTTCTGTTTCCCCAAACAAGCACAGTGCCTAGCACATAGTTGGCTCTCAATACATATTTGTTGAATAGATGAATGAAGGAATGAATCCATTTCTTCAATAAAGCTACTGAGAAACTACTAAAAGGTGTGACTGAGGAGTGATGGATAAAATATCACTTATTCAGCCTCTATTATCTACTGGGCACTGGCTAAGTGCTTTCTGTGTCTGAGGTGGAAAAACCAAAATGCTGTTTTAAAAGATGGCTGCAAGTTGTACCCCTTGCTCTAGGGGGTGGGGACAGAATTCATCCTAGGATGTTCTGCTATTGAGGAAAACATTTAATGGCACTTTGGTTATCCAAAAACGAAGGGAAGATGGGCTGAGGTTGCTTGTCATAAATGAAGTAAAATCAGGACTATGACTTTCTTGGAGAGCTTTTTTGTTTTTGTGAAGGGATTTTCAGCTTTCCCTGACAAATGTTTCAGCTGAGTGTGGGAGGAATTCTAGATTTGAGAGTGAAAGCAGATTTGAGAAGGAACTCGGTTCTGAGGAAGAGACCCCAGAATCATGGCAGCCGGCTGGTGCCCAAGGAGAGAGACCACAAAGAGGGGCTCCTTCTAATGGGGGATAACCGATAGACTTACAGTGATGAAAGAGACCTGATTTTAAATTGCTCCAGCAATATGCCCAATCTTTCAGCAAATCTGTTGCACATGACTATTTTAGTGAGTACATACCATATAGCGATACTTGGTGTTCAAATATTAAAGTAGTTTATACTGGAAAATAGCCTCTGTCCTGAAGCTTTCTCTCCCACTCCCCACCACCACTGCCTTGAATGCCCTGCCTCAGCCCCATGAGCCCTTAACCTCCCCAGTGATCCAGATACTAAAGGACTATGATGAACACAGCAGGGATCCTTCAGGATTGACTGGTCATTCCCTGGGTCAGAGCAGTTATTACATATTTTGACTCTCACCCCTGCCTCCACACACATGCGCTCGGATTTGGAGGTGAGCGGGGAATGAAAGAAAGGGCTATGTCCACACTTGGGTTGAAGCAGAGCCAAGAAAGAGTAGACGTATGGAAGAGTGAGGGGCAAGCTGTGGGCAGAAAAGCAGAAGGTGCCATTGGGTGGGATGCGGGGGGGTAAGTGACGAGCAACACCCACTTCATGCAAGCACTTGCCAAACATCTTCAGAAATATCCGGAGGGGACTGGTTTCCTGCAGTCAGAGCAAGGATTCAGGCTATTAATTTTGGGTATTAAAAGAAAATGAGCTTACAGAAGTCTGAGAAACTTGAGGATACTGAGATTACATATCAGACCAAAAGAATGGCCTTCCCATGCTAATTCTGATAGTTTCAATTTTATGTCAAAGGATAATTTGTGTCACCAAAGAACAGGCTGAAAGAAAACAGCATAATTCTCCTTGTAAGTAATCAGATGTTCAGCTGTGCAGGGGGTAGGCGTGCTTGCGGCTGGATGCACGATGCCAGTTTCAAATCTAATCCATTCCATAGGCGTGAGCACCCTGGAGAGGGAACACCGGTACCTGCTGTGTTTATTAGACTCTGATCAGCTCCAGCAGTCTTTTCTTTTCTCTTAATATTAGGAAAACTAATGAGAAACTATGAGGCAGAAATATAAGCAATCATTTTCAAGAGGCCTTAGTAAGCATTGTTTGGGAGGTGGGGGCGGGGGGTGTCGTTCTACTATCTCATCACTCCACAGTTTCACAGGCTTTTTGTCCTGGGGTCTCTCTCCTTTGTGTCTCTCCTCACTTGGTCTTTCCATGCTGGGTCTTGCCTTTTCTTCTCATACTTGCATCTTTATCGTATCGATAAGGCTCGCATTCTACTCTTTGATAACACGGTTGGCCCCATGCCAGGCACCAAGGACAGACTCTGCCCAGGACTTACAGACAAATGGTTCCCATCTCACTCACTCAAAGCCTGCTCAGGCCTGGGAAGCCAGAGAACAAAAATGGCAATTCACCGTGATAGAAAGTACTCAAGAGAAGGAACTATTAAAGAGCCTGTGAGGAAAGAGCAGGTGGTCCCTTCATCCCCCTTGCCCTACAGGAGGGTAAACACTTTCAAGGGAACATCTCACTTGAGACCCAGGAGGTATGTCTGCTGTGTCTTGCAGTACTCATTTAGGATATTCCAGAGCAAAATATCTTCTCTGCTTCCTCTTGGATTCTTGCCTATAACTCTCCCCTGGCTCCACTCTGGCCACAAAGACCTCCTGTGGTTCCTGGGATCTGCCAAGCACATTCCTGCCTCAGAGCTCTGCACCTCCTGTTCCGTCTGGAACACTCTAGATGTCTCCGTGATACCCTCCCTCTCTTTCCTTAGGTCCCTCTCCAAATGTCATCTCAGAGATCCTCTGTGATGACTGTATCAAAAATAACATACACCTCGGGCCTGCCCGGTGGCACAGCGGTTTGGTCCGCGCTTGGCAGCCCGGGGTTCGCGAGTTCGGATCCCGGGCGCCCGCCGACGCACTGCCTGTCAGCCATGCCGTGGCAGCGTCCCATATAAAGTAGAGGAGGATGGGCACGGATGTTAGCCCAGGGCCGGTCTTCCTCAGCAAAAAGAGGAGGATTGGACGGATGTTAGCTCAGGGCTGGTCTTCCTCACAAAAAAATAAAAATAAAAAAATAACATACACCTCTAGTCACTCCCTCCACCCTTACCCAGCCTTATTTTTCTTTCTAGCACTTTCCCCACCAGACATATCCAACATTTGATTTGTCTTTCCCCATTAGTATGTAAGCTCTAGCTATGAGGTCTGTTTTGTTTGCAGTGGAGGTCCCAGTACCCAGAAAAGAACTTGGCACAAAGCAGATGCTCAATAAGGACTGTTGAATGACTGACTGAATGGTCCCCCAACTCTTTCACCACGAAATATTGTTTTATTACTAATTTTCCACCCATAAATCTTGGAAATTCTTATTACATCACTGAAAACCTGTCTGAGCTTCTAAGAAGCAGAAACTAAATGACAACTCTCACTAACTTGTACTTCCAGCCACAAGAGTCTTTAGTAGACCTTGTAGCTTCATCCTAGGTAAGAAGTGAAATTTACATTAGCTTTTCCAGCCCCCCCACCTAAGGGACAGGAAAGCCCAGGCTGGGAGTTGCTGCTTCCCACTTTCAGTAATGCCACTTCTTCCCACTAAAGGAACATCTGTCCACACAGTGTGTGTATACACCTGTTGACAAGACTGCACAAGTACTGGACTAAAGAATATGCTATTTGACCATTCCATACTAAACAAATATTTTTCAGGCACCTACTAGATGCTGGCAATGCAGCAATAAACAGCAGAGCTGTGGAGCTTATGTTGCAGCAATTAGACAGTGAATGTTTGTCAACTTGAATTAAAAATGAACAAGAGTTTCACTTTTGAATTAAAAGTGAACAAGCATCTTCAAAGACATGAATCCATGTTAAAAATTTTCATTCTCAAAGTTCTAGAAATGGGTAGTAGTGGTGGTTGCAAAACATTTTGAGTGTACTTAATGCTACTAATCATACACCTAAAAATGGTTAAAATGGTAAATTTTATGTATATTTTACCATACAAAAATATTTTTTTCATTCTCTTTACAGGGATATGCCTTAAACATGTGTTTTATGGTTCATGAACCTGCACACCTTTTACTTTAATTTCTTTGGCTAGGTAGAAAATGAGTTTACGTGAAGGGTATAATCAGGTAGCTCACAGAATTATCAGGAGGACTGGAGAAACAGGCTTGGGGCTGTGTTTTGAGGAGAAACAGTGACAGCCATGCTGCAGAACTGTGCTGTCACCATGGCCACCAGGGGCTGGTGCTATAGTTTGCAACGTTGCTACTTAGCCCAGGAACTTGCTTTACTGCAGCTATCACTGCCTTCAGCAACAGTAGCACCTCTGCACTGAGAATCTGACCTTTCAGCCACTGCCGCTGCCAAAAATCCCCTCCACCATCTTCACCACAAAATAGATTCTAGATGGTGCTGGCATGCATACATTGCCCACCTTCAAAGAGAAATTTTGTGCGGGCATGGTGTCTGATTGGTGGAGCCCAGGTCACATGCCTGTGCTTTAGCAGCAAGGGAACCCGGGAAAATGTTCCACCTTGGGAGGCAGGGCTCATGAGGCAGGACTTTCTCCAGACACAGGAAGGGTTTTCAGTAGATGCTGTGTAGGCAGGAAATGTGACAAATGTCCCCATAGATAGGCTCTCATTTTGCCCTTCTTTTTTCCTCCTAGCCACGTATTCACTTCTCCAAAGCTTCTCTTACACTCTGCTCCTTCAGACCCCTATAGAGGAGACACTCCAAACCTTCTACAGATGCACAGGGGGTCTTGGGTTCACTATAGGCTAGAAGAGAATCAGAATACAGAGTGGCTTCTCTGAAAGCCAAACACCCAAGATGCTTAGTCTCTGGGCAAAGTTCAGGGATTTGGGACAGACTGTAGGATGGGATAGATAGAGGCAGAGTGAGCTAGATGACAATTCTTACCCTGGAAAAATATTGCCAAACTAGGAGGTATTCATGAAGTACCACCAATTTATGTTCATTCATCAATACAACATTTCACATACTTTTATTAAGCACCTTCTGTGCTCAATGGGCCAGGCCCTGCTATAGGTGCTGGGGATTCAGCAGTTGACAAAATAGACAAAATTTACTGTCCTCATGTACATCCTAGTGGGGAAAGATTGACAATAAGGAAATAAATTTATAATGCATTACATGGTAAATGCTGTAAAGAAAACAAAGCAGGGAAGGGGATGTATTAGTCTGCTAGGGCTGCCATAGCAAAGTACCATAGTGTGGGTGGCTTAAACAACAGAAATTTATTTTCTCACAGTTTAGGAGACTAGAAGTCTGAGATCAAGGTGTTGGCACAGTTGATTTCTTCTGAGGCCTCTCTCTTTGGCTTATAGATATCCATCTTCCCAGTATGTCTTCACATGGTCCTCCTTCTGTGTGTGTCTGTGTCCTAATCTCCTCTTGTTATAAGGATACCAGTCATACCAGATTAGGTTCCCACCCATATGATCTCATTTTACCCTAATTACCTCTTTAAAGGCCCTGCCTACAAATACAGTCACATTCCAAGGTACTGGGGTGTTAGGACTTCAACATATGAATTTTGAGGGGGACACAATTCAGCCTATTACAGGGAAAGAGGGAGTGCAAGAGGACTCGATGTTGCAATTTTATTTAACTTTTGTTTTGATACTGTTTATTTGGGGTCTTATCTTAAAATTTTTATTATGAAAATTTCTAAGCATACTCAAAAGTAGAAAGTACACAACCATGTGTCAATTACCAGCTTCAACAACCAACAAATTTTGCCCTATTTATTTCATCTAACCTCTCCCCCTGCTTTCTTTCTTTTTTGGTTGGTTATTGTTGTTGTTGTTGCTGAAATATTTTAAAGAGATTCCAGACATGTCATTTCATCTCTCAAAACTTCAACATGAATCTCCCAAAAAGGATATGTTCTTATATAACTGTAATGCCATCATCCCATCTACCAAAATTAACAATAATTCCTCAACATCATCTAATACCAGGCCACATTTAAATTTCCTCAATTATCAAAATTATTTTTACAATTTTTTGTTCAAGTCAGGATCCAAACAGTCCATTCATTGTGTTTGGTGGTTATACCTCTTTAGTGTTATTAAAGTCTCTTTTAATCGAGAAGAGTCATCCCTGCATTTTTCTGTACAAGTAATTGACTTGTTGAAGAAACCAAGTTAGCTTCTCTAGAGTGTCTTACATCCTAGCAGTCACTGATTCCTTTTTCGTGATGCCATTTAACATGTCTCTCTCCCCACTATATTCTCTATAGACTAGAAGTTAGAATTAATGGCTGAGCTTGACTCAAGTTCAATTTTTTTTCCCAAGTGCACTTCATTGGTGATACTGTTTACTTCATTTTTACATTATATCTGGAGGTACGTGATATCTGGTTGCATTTTAGTGATGCCAAGATCTATCAGTGATTTTTGGCTGGTAATAGCCTGAGTTCTCCATTGTCAAGTTCCTCAGTAACCTCTATTTTATTCTCTATTAATGACCACCACCTGTTTCAGTTTTTCATTAGGGGCTGCAAAATGGTAATTTTCTAATTGTGTCATTTCCTTTATAATTCAATTCCTCCATAATTTTGATATAGAAGAACTTTCCTTCATCCACTAGGGCTGTTTGGTTACTCTGAAATTTGGTTCATACTGAAAAGGCAGGACAAATTCTGGGGCTATTCTGGAACATTCCATGAAATCAATATTTTAGTTGAGTTACATTTAGAATGCACTAAAGGAGCTGGATTTTAAAAGGACGTCTACATCGAATCTTTGTAAAATAAGCAGATAATCCTTTGGTGTTCACTTAATCCCCAAAATATCAGCTTTGAAAAGCTGGATACACAGAATTGGTTTTCCATAAGTGAAGTATAGAGTTTTCAAACAAGAAAGCCCTGGATAAATACTGACCAATTTATTGATGGAATGTCCAATAGATAATCTAGTATAAATTATCTCCCCTAAGAAGATGGTTCCCCATCTTCTTTCTACTGGTCGACACATGGCCAATGATACCCAACACCTCCAAAGAGGTGACAATATAGTAGCACTAATTACGTGCCAGGCACTGTGTGAAGTGTTTCACACATGTGAAACACATTTAATCCTCACCACAGCTGTCTAAGATAGCATTATTATTCCCCATTCCGCAGATGAGGAAACTGAGGTCAAGAAGATAAAGGTAGTCGCCCAAAGTCACACAGCTAGTAACTGGAGGAGCTAGGAGTTAAACTCAGGCAGTGTGGCTTCAGTGTGTGTGTTGATAACCACACCACACCACAGCACAGCTGTCAAACACTGATGATGTGTAATTCCCAGAGACTTAGCTAGAACTAACTTTCTCAACTATTCAGAGAGCAACTTGAAATCCATTCTAATTTAATTACTTTTTAAAAGACATAAATCAGCGGAACGTAGTTACTCTTTGATCAGTGAAGATCTTACTTGCAACATACATTACATCGATCATACGGACTGGTGGAGACTCTGATTTAGGGAAGCTCAGGAAAGATGGTCACTTCTGACCAGCAGATGCTGTTTAATTCCAGGTGGGTTTGGGGGGCACCTCCTGAGTGAATAGGATTGCCTAACTATAAGAGGTATTTATATAAGGCTGGATGCTGATCTAAGCTCTTTAAACATACTAACTCCTCCATCTACTTAAAGGGCCTTTTCCTCAGGCCGAACCTACATCCCTGAGAATGTCTCTAGGAGATCCTGGGGGTCCAGGCAGGAAAGTTGTATTTATCCAGTTTCCTGAAGGATTTGTCAGTCCAAGTCAACTCCAGAGTGAAGTCTCAAGGATCTCTTGGTGAGCTGTGGTGGCCTCCAAGAGAATGTCATTACCCGTCCCTGAAGTAATTTGCCCACTCTCCTTTCCATCCAAGAGGGCGCTCTGATTAATGCTAGGATGCTTCTGAACAGCCAGCTGCATACTGCTCCATCTTCCTTGGCGTTAATCAAAGAATACAAAATCCTGGAGACAAAGCTGACAGGCGTGACTTATTCTGACTTGACAGCTTTCATGTCTGTGTCAACCTGTCTTTCCCTATTTAGGAATTGTCATGGCTCTAGCCTTCCTTCTAATAATATGGTAAACATCCATCAGTGACTCAAGCCAGACGTTGGTTGTTGCCCAAATTGCACCTTACGCACCTTCTCTTGTGAGCCCTGAGTCATCATCCGCACCAAGCCCAGGAGCCAGCTCCACCTGACAAGGCCTCCCCTCCCGTGCTTCTTGCTGGGGCTCTCTCAGCCTGGGCTAATTAGCACCCTGCACCCCCACCCCATCCTCTGCTCTCCCGCCCACTCAGGCAGGCTGGAATTGAGAGGGAGAGTTCAAGAGCTGTGAAAATGAGCAAGGCTTGGAAACAGGAGAAACTGCAAACTGGGAGCCCTTCACACCAATTTTAGGGCAGCCCCTGTTATGAAAGCAATAAAGAAATAGCAATTTATGCAATTTAGGAGCAAATGGCCCTTTCATCTGAGTGGCTGTTTAATGCAATGCGCACTTCACCACGAGCAGGAGCGGGCTTCAGCTAGAAGCCTACGCCTTGATGCAACAAGAAAAAGGCTGCCTTGCTGAGCTGCTGCTCATAACGCAGCTGAAGGCGGAGTGATGAAGCAGAAAATCGCCTGGTGAATGAGAGATTTCATTTTACGCTTTTGTGTCTCACGAATGTTCTCTTCCAGGGGGCCTACTCCGGGCCCAGTCACAGGAGGCAAGAAGGAACGCTGGCCTGAGCGTTGGCTTTTGCCTGAATGTAATGGATAAAGAGGGACAATAAGAGACAAATAGCAGCACTCAATCCCTGGGCTCATTTCCAGGGATAAGATTGGAGATTTGCTGTCACCAGGAAAAAAAACACCTTTATCAATATAATGGCCAACTTTCCTCCCCTCTGCATGGCAGGGTTCTGAACCAGCCAGGTCATTGCTGTCTAGTGTGGTTCAGCAACCATGTTAGCATTAGAATCAGCCACGAGCTTATTAAAAATGCAGGCTGTTGGGTCCCACCCAGAGCTACTGAATCAAGATGTGTATTTTAATAAGATCCCCTGGTGATTCTCCTGCACACACTAGTTGAGGATGTGGCTCTGGGCCTCCCTCTTTGTTGTGAGGAGAGAGAGGTGGGGGAGGAGCTGAAAGAGATGCGCTATAAGGGCTTGGGCACTTTCCCTTGTGGGCCAAAAATAGATGCAGGGAGAAAGTGGCCTGTAACACAGCAGCTCTTCCTGCCTGCGGGAAACTTGCTGAAATCAAGACAGTTCAGCAGTGACTCACCGTCACTCTCTTCCTTCTAAGTTCTACCGGGTTCCTCCTCTCTCTGGCTGGATAGAACACCAGAGTGCGCTGACCTCAGACCTTTACTTATGCAAAACTGTTTATTTTCTTTTGCCTGTTGGAAACCATCTTCATAAAGCATTCGTGGAGCCTCCGACTGCCTCAGAGTGAGGGGGCTCAGCCCTGTCTCTGGAGGAGCTTTGCCAGTTCAAAACCCCCACCCTCTTTCTGGGTGCAGGCCTTATCCTCAGCCATTGGAGACTAGCAGGCAGGTCAACCTTAACCCCTGAGGCCCCTGGCAAACGTCCATAGATGGGCCCCCTTTAACGGTTCCCATGTTGACCCCACCAAATGCCAGGAGCAAAGAAAAGTTGTATTACAAAATTTATTTTAAAGAAAAGCCTCCCAAGCATTTTTTTAATCTTGCAAATATTTCAAGAATGTCTACGCTGTCAAGACTATGAAGAATGTCTGCTCCAGCATCCACCAACATCATTAGAAAAAAATCAATTTCTGATGTGGTGACTATGGAGTCTATTAAGGAGAAGGAGGCCTTTTCTTTTTGTAATAAAAACTGTCGGATGCACACGTTCTTCTCTTCTTACATTAAAGCATGCTGCTTGCATCCCTTCTGCTCCTGCGATCCCTTCTCTGTTTGCCTGAAGGCGGCAGTCAAGATGGGAATGTTCATTTATTTGAGCAGAGAGGTGTCAAAGTTGGATTTTTAGAAAAAATATTGCTGATGAGAAAGTTATATGAACACTATCTTTAAGCTGCTGATAGTACAAAAAGTTTGGTTATTTTCAAGTAATAAGTATTTGACAGAAAATGGACCAGTGTCCTAGCGCATGATGTCCAGGACCTGGTGCTGTATCCTCAAGCACAGCACAGTCCCTGCCACCCTGCAGGCACTCAGGAAACGTCTGTGGCTGAAGGAGTAAAGGCATGAAAGGAGCAAAGCGCAGACACCAGGCATCTCAGAGCACCTGGCCTGCTTTTCTCTGCAGAGCAATGTCGGGCACCCAAGGACTCTGAATATTAAATATAAATTGAGGTTGAAAATGTAACAATGAAGATTTGGGGGAGAGTGAGCCATAACAACCCTCACTCCTGTCTGCAGAACCCACTGGAGGAAGTATCCTGCCCTGTTGCTTGGGGGCCTGTCTTAGGTCGGGTTCCCCAGAAGAGCAGAACTTGAGATAGGGATTCTCGTGCTGCTGATCTACAGAGAGTGCTCCCAGGACAAGTGGGGGTGGGCAGCAGGAGGGAAACTGGCAAGGACGTGGCCTCCCTGAGAGAGCTCAGGGAGCACAAATTATACCACCAAGTTGACCCCACCTTGAGGCAAAGGACCATCAATAGTCACTGAGTCACTGATAGGGGGTGGAATAGTGTCAGGGGGTAAGGATGGGGGGGGTGAGGTATACCAGCCCTAAAGGGGATCTGGGTGAGGCACCAACAGCATCTACTGCATTCCCCAGGTCCAATTCAAGGTGGAGTTGGGCCCACCTTTCTGGCCTTTATAATATATAAGTTGATTTTTGTGGGTATGTATGATTTAGGAGAAATCTTAACTCCCCTCCATACTGACCCCACTAACTTGCTCTATTTTTTTCCCATCACACTTATCACCATCTAACATACCATATAATTCACCTGTTTTTGTACTTACTAATAGTTTATTATGTCTCTTCTTACACACTAGAATTTAAGCTCCATGAGGACAGGCATTTTTCTCTCTTTTGACTGACGTATCCCAAGAATAGTTCCTGATACATTGAAAGCGCCAGGTGAATATGTGTTAAGGAAAGAGTATTCTGAAAAACATTCTCCTTGGGGTTGCTCAGGAACTTTTGCAATGATTCTTTGGGTCCAAAGCAATCAAATTCTGACCTGCATGAATAAGCAGGGAACTATAACATGTTGGAGGAGGGTCATAGAATCCTGTGGCTCTCAGATTTCAGTGTGTTTAAGAACCACCTGGGGATCTTGTTAACAGTGCAATTCTTGGTCCCCATACCCAGAGATTCTGATTCAGTAGTTCAGGAAGGGGCCTAAGAATATGCACTTTAAACAAGCATAACCATTGATTTTTGTATAGGTGACGTGAGTCACATACTTTGAGAAACACTGGTGGAGTCTGAAACCCGGCTCAGACTATAAATAGCTTCCCCGGGCCACCCGGCTGATCAGCTGCAGAGCTGGGTTTAGACCTGGCTCTTCTGATTCAGTGTAGCATGTTTTCTGCTCATAGCCTCTCTCAATACATGTTTATAAGCTTTGCACGTACGTTGGTTACCATGGGAACAGAAAAGTCTGATGAAATCCTACAACTGTAGCTGGGCTTTGAGGCATTGGTTGATAGCTATCTTTAGAAAAATTTGGTTTCACAATTTATTGTGGTTTGTATTGCCCCTGTGTTCCTGTAATTCTTTTAAAATTGTAAATGTGCTTTTGTGATGTGCTGATACCATGATCATTTGACAGAAGGGAACAGTGAGAGCCAGGAACCGGGGCACTTGCTCAAACTGATTTGGGGGTTATACTGAAAATCCATGGGGAAGTTGTATGGAAAAATTGGAATGAAGCAATATGAGTTAATGCACAGTGAAGAGCTCTGGGGCAGCCCAAAAGGAATATATGAAACATTACTGATCTTTAACTTAATGATTAGAAGTCAGTAAACTAAAAACAAGTTGTTGCAAAGAGGAGGAATTTCTTTAAGCCTGAATGAATGAATGAATGAATGAATGAATAAGGGTTGGCTTAAAGGTATTTCAATGAAGACAATTTCATTCACCATAAATCACTGGTTGAGAGCATTGACCATCCTTTGAAGGCAAGTGCTTGGGGTGGAGATTAGATCCCCTTAAAGTAAGAACTATATTACCGTGTATGGCACTTACAGTGTGCCAGGTTCTGCTTTAAATTTTATATATTATATCATCTGATCCTCATAACAATGCTCTGTGGTAGATACTATTATCCCCATTATACAGAAGAGGAAACAGAGAAGTTAAGTAAATTGCCTAAACTCACACAGTTACAAAGTATCGGAGCTAGGATTTGATCTAGGCAATCTGAGTCCAGACCTATGCTTTTAAGCAACCACTCCTCTCAGATGTATCTGAAATGCAGGTGGGACCTTCTGTCTTCCAGAGCGTTGCCCTGAGGGTTGGGGGAGTGGGGGCATGTTGGGGAGATAAGGAGGAAGCCCTGAGAAAGGACTTGGGAGAACAGAAATATCCGTCATGGATTTCAAGTTGTTTACTCTGGAGTTGTAGGCCCTCATTCTCTCCTCCTCTCCCCTGGACATAAAAAGAAATTTACCGTGCTCATTATTGCCTTCCTCACTTGGATTCTTTTCTGGGAGAGGAGCTCAAAGAGGAGGAAGAGGGGCCGGTTGCCGTCTGGTTTCATAGAGGAGAGAAGGCGCTGGGTTGAACGACGCAGAGAGTTTCTCTTGACTTTTATCTTGCGTGGTGCACCCTGACCAGGATTCACCAAGCAAGGGACCCACGGAGAGAACACTAGGACTGGGGAGGGGCATAGTCTAGATCCCAAACCTCCGTGGGCTGTGGCTGGAAGGCTTCAGAAGGAATCTTGTTGCCTTGGCAATAGAGGCTGCAGAGAGAAAAGAGTGTGAGAGATTGGTCGGGGGAGGAGACAGCTGCAGGCCAGAAACCGAAACCAGAGTGGGCGACAAAGCCTTGGACCAAACCTCAAACCAGAGAGCAAAGAACATTATTTTCATATATTTTGCCCTCAGATAGAGGCCCTGTAGGTAGGGATTTTTCCAGAATTCATCCTAAATGGAGAGAGGCTAGAGGTGAAAGGAAAAGAGGACCTCTCGAGAGAGAAGTAGGTCTAACTCATGTTGATGCAGAGCCCTCCCCAGCCCTGGATTCTCTTTCCCTCCTTCTCTCACTCCTCCTCCTCTTCCACTTCCTGCTCCATCTTCTTCCCCTCTTCTCCCTCCTCTTCCCCTTTCTCCTCTCCCCCACCCCTCTTTCCCCACATCCTTATCCTCCTCTTCTTCTCCCTGCCTCGTCTCCCTTCCACTCCTCCTCCCCCTCTTCTTTCTCTGGTTCTGCTACTTCCCGCCCCTCCTCTGTGCTCAGCTAAGGTATGAAGAAGGTAAATGAGATGAAGGTATGAAGAATGGTCTGTAGACTTAACCCTTAACCCAGGAAGTATTTACATCTGAAATAAAGTGCAATTCGTTAGCCCTAAAGAATTTCTAAAGGATGATTGTGGGTATATGGGGTTGGGGTGGCAGTGGCAGTGGACATGTGTGGGTATGACATCTGCTGCTGCTCATTACTTACTGAGGAAGCCCTATGCGTGCCCCTGCCCCCTCCACTATCCTCTTCACATGCACACCAAAAATGTAGTCAGGAGTATACTTCAGGGAAGGCTGTCTTAGTGGAGTCTGATGGAAGAGTAGAGTTAGCCAGGTGAAGAAAGTGCTCCAGGAATAATGCCTGAGGTCTATTAAACCTACAGGAGGAGGAGGCCATGGCTGCTGATGCAGTAACATCAACATCTCATAGAAAGCCTATCGGGTCCTGCTCATGTAAATCCTTGCTAAGTCCTGGTACTTCAGTGTGGGCTGATATTAATGTTCACTGATGTGCCAGCTGCAGTATATCCTTGGAAGACTGGTTAAATGTAGCCAAGACCCTCTCACCTCCCAGTGCCCTCTCCAAGCCTAGTAATGTTCAAATTCTAAAGTTACTGTGGCTTCTTAGGTACCTGCTGGCTAGCAAGATCTGGGGATATTCGGGTTACACAGCGAAGATATAAAATGTCTTTGCCTTATTATTTTACAATTCAAACCATATTCCCTGATCTTTTTTAGTCTGTGCATCCCTAATACCTCAGTGAAACACAGCTTGGTGGAGTCATCTTACTGCCCCTCACTTGGATTTGGTGATATGACCCCTCTTCTCCGTGCACCTCGATGCCCAGCTGGCCACATGTGACATGTCATCAGTGCAGGTTGATGCCTTCCACCCTCTGCCATTTAATGGTGACTAAGCAACCACAGATCTACAATGGTTGTACTTTAGGCATAAATAACATGGTTTATTGTTTGTTTGTTAGTTTCAAATTCTCAGTTTATTTTTGAAGAGTGAGATTGATTTTTTTCATACGGCATGACATTGAGGGTTTGGAAAGGTTTTTGGTCTGGGAAATTCACAACTGACATGAAAGTGTTTATCACACCTGAGTTTTGGCCATTGAAGGGCTAGACTCAGGAGGGGAGGGGAGACCACCTGATGCCAGGTGAGAGCCAGAGGTATTC
Source organism: Tapirus indicus (assembly GCA_031878705.1). Lineage (NCBI taxonomy): Eukaryota > Metazoa > Chordata > Mammalia > Perissodactyla > Tapiridae > Tapirus > Tapirus indicus. The sequence goes on from CM062935.1 coordinate 37,344,189, forward strand.
AGGAATCAGGACTGGCGCTGGGGACACTCTGGAGGGCAAGAGCAGTCAAGCAAAGGGGAGGGCCCCCGGACTCCCAACTACTCCCTTAGAGAGTGACACAGGGTGTGACTGGAAAGGAAGCATGGGGTCGGCACAGCACTGCAGAACAAGGTCTGCTGGTCTAGCCCCTTGACGTGCTTTACCTTGCACTTTGATAAGTGACCCTCCCACCCCTCTCGTGCCTCTGTGCCCTGTGCCCTCTGGTCCTGTAGGTGCCTGGTTTCTGCTTGTTTGCCTCATTTCTCACTTTCTAAAGTGCTGTGACCTCTAATGCACAAGTTAAAGGCTGACATCAATGCTTCAAGGGGAAATTACTCAAACTGGGCCCGAGCTGACATTCAGCAGGCACATACCAGTCTGGTGCACCAGTTGTTAGACATTTTGACCATCTTCCCTGTCAGAGCAACGACCCTCCACTCAGCCCGAGGAGACGCTGGCACTGTGAGAGGCCAACTGAGGGACCAGGTCACTCATGCCACCCCCTGAATTGTCTTGAGGACCACCCTCATCATCCACATTATTTCAACTGTTATTTTCTTTCTCTCTCTCTCTCTTCCTCTCTCTCCCCGTTCCTTGCCTATACTGTTGAATATAAAGTGAATTAAATGATGTGTCTCAGCGGCATTTCGCCTTGATCTTTATTCCTGAGCGTGTCTAGGTCCAGGCTCTCCTGCTAGTTGCTAATCCTTGGCTCAGCTCAGACCCTTGTCTTCTTGCCACTCACCCACCTGCATCAGCAATGTTAACACCAACATGTGACACCCTGTTTTGGAAACAATGCTGGTAGCAACATCCTCAGGCTTTGTCATTCTGTAACATCTAGGCCCAGCCAGGGACTCCTACCTCTCATTCACCAAAACAACAGACGTTTCTAATCCTCTCATGAACACTGTGTTTTACCATCTCCCACTAACATATTTTGGTTACAAGTAGGGTTGCCAGATTTAGCAAATAAAAATACAGGACATCCAGTTAAGTATCAATTTCAGATAAGCAACAAATATTTTTTTAGTATGAGTATGTCCCATGCCATGTTTGGAACATGTTTATGATTTAAAAAGTTGTCTTTTGTTTATCTGAATTTCAGGTTTAAGTGGATGTCCTATATTTTATCTGGCAACCCTAGTTACAGGTCACAGAACAGCAACCATAGCAAACTGGAACTTATTGACTTAGCTAACTGGGAGTTCTAGAGGCCAGACTGGTTTCACGCTTGACACTGGGGCCTAAATGATGTCACCAAGAACATGACTTGCTCTTTCTCCACTGCCCAGGTCAGCCTCTCCTAGGTTGGCTACATTCTCAGATAAGGGTCTGTCCTTGTGGTGACAAGATAGCTGCGGTGTTCCAGCCTCGTATTCTTAAGATTCAGAGGTGGTAAAAAAAAGAGAAAGGTTGTTTTTCCAAAGGCTCCCACGAAACTTTGAAGATCCATTCCAATTAGATCAGCTTAGATCACGTGTCCACTACTAACTCAATCTTTGTGGCCCAGGAAATGAGATACACTGATAGGCTCAGGCTGGGGCCAGTTGCTCACCACGGAGTTGGAGTGGCACGTCCACCTGGACCCCACAGACCAAGAAAGGGCTAAGGGGGATGGACCTGTGAGCTGTGGCTGACAAAGGAGAAATGGATACTGGGAAGGTGAACAATACATCTGCTCCACTCACGTCACTAGAGTGCGCGCTGTGCAATGCTCTTTGACTTCTTCTGCAGCAGCTTACAAAGGCCTGGAGAGGGGACATAGGGGCAAGACTAGGGCAGCAAAGAGAGCAGCCCTCCCCTTTTCAAATAGCAAGGCCATCAAACTGCTATCGTCAACTGCTTCCTAGAGTCGTGCAGCTTCACTCTCCTGCCCCTCTTCCGGTTTCCTAGCTGTTTCCCAATTTGCCTGGTTTGAGGCAACATGTGAGACAGTTTAAGAGTGTTATGGACTGAATGTTTGTGTCCTCCCCACATGTTAAAGCCCTGACCCCTGTGTGGCTGTATTCAGAGATGGGCCTCTAAGGAAGTAATAACAGTTAAATGAGGTCATATGGGTGGGGCTCTAATCTGGTAGGATTAGTGTCCTTTCGAGAAGAGAGACCAAGAGATGCCCCCCGCCCTTCCCATGCCCATCTGCACCCCCAGCACACAGCAGGAAAGCCACTGTCTACAAGCCAGGAAGAGAGCTCTCACCAGACACTGAATTTTCTGACACCTTGATCATGGACTTTTAGCCTCTACAACTGTGAGAAAATAAATGTCTCCTGTTTAAGCCACCCAGCCTGTGGTATTTTGTTATGGCAGACTGATCAGACCAGTACAGAAAGTGTGGCTGAATCTCAGATGTGAAGCTTCATTACCACTAACACTACTGATAGAAAAGGTTTGTAGGATGTCAAATGACCTGGAGAGACATGATCTACCAGATGGCTTTTCTGCATATGTATTTGCAAGACCAAATGGCTTAGAATGTTGTTGATGCTTACCCTGAGTTCTATTCACATTTTAAGGGATTGCCTCAGATTTGGCAAGTATTTTTTAATGATGTGGTTTAAAGAGTGCCTCTTTTAAAAATCAAATATAGGGGGCCAGCCCAGTGGCATAGTGGTCAAGTTTGTGCACTCCACTTCAGTGGCCCGGGGCTCATGGGTTCAGATTCCAGGCACGGACCTATGCACCGCTCATCAAGCCATGCTGTGGTGGCATCCCACATGCAAAGTAGAGGAAGATGGGCACAGATGTTAGCCCAGGGCCAACCTTCCTCAGTAAACAGAGGAGGATTGGCAATGGATGTTAGCTCAGGGCTAATCTTCTTCACCACCAACAACAAAAAAAATCAAATATGGAAGAGTATGAGTTGCTGCAATAAAGATTCTATATGCAGAACTAAATGAAGAAATAAGCACCAATAAGTGTCTTAATCCATGTTTCTCTTTAAACAAAAAGTTTAAAGACTAAAGATCTAAGAAATAAAATAGAAGTTTATTTCTCTTTCAAGATGTAAGAGAAGTCTGGAGGGAGGTAGTCCAGAGCTGATGAAGTGTCTTCAAAGAGTCATCAGGGACCTAGTCTTCTCATTGCTCTTCCACTCTTGGCGTATTCTACCTCATGAATCCAAGATGGCTGCTTGAGCTTCAGTCATCGTATCTGCATTATAGCCAACAGGAAGGGAGAAGGGGGCAAAGATCATGCTCCTGCCCTTTAAGGACATTTCCTTAAATTTGTACATGACATCTTCACTTACATCCCATTGGCCAGAACTTAATCACATGTCCACATCTGTCAGCAAAGGAGCGGGGAAATGCAGGCTTTATTCCAGGTGGCCTTTTGCCCAGCTGAAAATTTGGGTTTCTATTATTAAGAAAGAAAGAGAAAACAGATATTAAGGGCAAATAGAAATCCTGGAGCCACAGACAACTGGTAAACTTTTCATATTATAATGAGAGTGAAACATTGGAATGCTTTTCTTTACAAGAGAGATTTAAAAATAAGCCTTTGAACAAAGATACCAAACATGAACTAAATAAACATTAAACCCTGAACGATTTATGTTATTCCAAGTTTTCTTCCTATCTTTGTTAAAGATATCTTTTCATATAGTTGCAATCAATGTCTTATTACTTTAGTAGTTGTAATTAAATGTTACTTCATATAAACATTGCCATATTTGGTCATAATTCACATATTTGTAGTTTTTAATATCCATTTGCTGTTCTATCATGTTAATTTAATATATTTTTAAAACGTGGGGGGCAGAGACGATATTTGTTGGTAAACGAATGTTCATAGATGAATTTGGTTGATGGTACAGGTGGTTCATTATTCTATTATCTCAACTTTTATGCATGTTTGAAAGTGTCCATCATAAAAATGTTTATGTACGTATCATAGTTTCCTTAGAGAAGGTAAATATTTAAAGATGAGAATAGACTGCTAAATTTTCTTTTTGCAGTCAAAATACCTAGAGGATAGAGGCAAAACAGTGGAGAACCCTCTTGCAACTTCTTCCATCTCCCCTCTAAGCTTCAACAGATTTCATCCAGAAGGTTGATCTCAATCTACAAAAGCTAATTACAAGACTTTTGTTCAAGAACAGTGCTGCTGTATTGTACTTTAAGAGGATTGATTTCAACAGATGACTACAATCTTTCATAAAGTTTTTCTGTAGAAATCTGTAGAGAGGCATTGTGTGTGATTCATCCTCCACCTCAACATTTATGGAGAACCTGTTCTGAGCCCTTTTGGGGATACGGAGATGAGTAAGACACTGCGGTGCCCTTAAGCAGCTCATGTTCTCCTAGGAGAAACTGACACATAGATAGTTATAAAATAATGTGGTTAGTGTATAGCTGACTGAGCTATACACAGTGTATCTTGACTATACAAAGCATATTCATGAAAAATGGTTCATTTTGAAAATGTTGCCTTCATTGAAAGAAACTTAATACAGAGTGGTATTATATAGTTAAATATATGCCAACTATGACCCCACCAACAAACTACAAAGATGCTTCTAAAATGAACAGAATTTGCAAATGTTAATATATTCCACATATTTTAAATGGCAATATGTCTTTACCACAAATTCCTCAATGCAATCAAAAGAAATGTGATATTTAATGAGAAAAGTCTTTTAACTAAGTCACTGAAACATGTTATTATGTAGCCTGATGTTTAAATTCACAGAAAATAATTTTTTGAACAGATGTGACTTATTCAAATTATTAAATACAGGTTTTTGGATATAACAATTAGTGCAATGGCTGGGACAGGAAACATTTGTGAATGAATGAATGAAAGCTAGTAAGAACACTTGGATTCTTGTCTTGGCTTTGTCACAAAGTAACCAAGTGCCTTAGGTAAGTCAGTTAACCTCTCTGGGAATTTATTTCTTAACCAGTAAAATTAAGGGGTAGCATTTACTGGGGCTTTCAAACTTTGTTGCGCTATATCAACCTTTGTTCAAATGAAGTATTACTTGGAAGATGGCGCTAAATGGAGGTGAGTGTGTGTGTGTGTGTGGTGTGTGGTGTGTGGTGTGTGTCAGGGGTGCATCCTTTGTTCCTTCTCGCATTCCCCTCCCCTGGTGATCCCAGATTCACCTTTTCCAAAGACTAAATGATTCTTTTATTGCAAACCATTTGGCCGCAGAATACTAGTTGAGGAAATGTCAAAGAAAACTTAAGCCCATCTGTGGAGAGAGAAGGAGGAAAGTGGGACATTTTGAACTGATCAAACTTGGTAGCATGTCTGAGAAACCAGGAGCAAAAGACAGAGCACCTCTTTATTCTGATTCACTTTTAGATTGGGTTCTTAAACGGAGAAAATACAAATTAGCTTACACCCACAGTCAGGCCTTCCAGAAGAATCCAAGGGACGATATCACCAGCACAGAGAGTTGGCTTTTCTCAGCCTTTTCTGTTTAATGCTTTCAGCCAAAATGTCACGGAGTAGAACTCCAGGCTTAAGCAAGTCGTGCTATTAACACTAACACAGCCTCCTACTGATAACAGATGTGGTTCTAATGGGAGCTGAGTGAACAAAACACATTTCCCCACTCCAAAGCTCAGGCACATTTTCCATCATCTGTAACAGACTGACACGCTGGCTCAGAGCAGATGCCTTTCTTTGCTCATTTGTGGACATTGCTTTGAGGCCTTTTTGGGAAAGGAGAATCTGAGGTCTCCACTGGCAAGTATCTGAAGGAGATGGCAGGACTGCAGAGAATCCCTCTCCCTTGCTTATAGGAGCCGTTTGGGGGCTGGTGCTATGAAGGCCCTTTTGTTTACACAAAGCATCCCTGAGGTAACACTAAGAACACATTTCTCAGAGAAAGGCTCCGGAAAGCTGAGCATTGCTTAGCTGAGTCTTAGCAGTCTTATGACTTATGCCTTGGCCAAAACCACCTCCATAATGCTCAGCCGTGAACTTCATCTTGCATTAGTGCAAAACCACATACCATCTGGAAATAGCCTTGAAGAACTCATGCAGTAAGAGACCGAACCCCAAAATTTTACCCTCCCAAAGCCAAGCCACCACAATTGAACACTTTGTCAACCCTGAAAGTTTTTCTGGAAAAGAGATTGAGAAATAACTACATGAGGACTGCATACCAAGTCAGCAGAAGAGAACTGATTTGAGCTTATGGCTTCTAATCGTCACTTAAACTACTCCAGCCACTTATTTGTACAAATTTACTTCTGTAGACTGTGGGGAGAAACTATTGTCAACAGTGTGCATTTTATGCACAAATTCCAAACCACATAACATTTCATTTTTCTCAACACAGCCCTCTGTGCTGAAAGACCAACCGTGACTCTCTGAAGAGCATTTGTAGCTTTCATTTGAGCATCTGGCAGGAAGGAATCTGATTTTCCGATGGATCAGTATTAGCTAAAATGTTTGTCATTAAATATTCCCTGGAGTTCTCTATGCTTTGTTAGGTCAGCTCTTGTCCTTGCTGGCAGTATCCTGAAATCATTGTTAGGGAGCTTGAATTACACCATAGCAGTGAAGTCACCCAGGAAAGCTCTTGTTTATACTGGAATTAAAGCCCTTGACCCGATACTTAAGATTTCCCTTCCCTCTGTCCAGACTCCCAAGGATGGAGCTCCCCAGCTAGTGTCATCCCACATCTCTATTATGTCTACCAAAGATGAGCTTTAGTCACCCGGAGCAGTGTCCTTTAAATATTGTGTAGTCTGGCTGCAAGACAATGTCTATAGTATGATCTATATTTGGTTGTAGTATATACTAAGACTAGAAGGAAATTCCCCAGTTGATAACAGTGTTTTCCTCAGGATGGTGAAAATCTGGATGATTTTTTTTTCTTCCTTCATCTTCTGTATTTTCTAAAACTTCTACAATAAACAGATATTACTCTTAGAGTAAAAAAAAATATGTATGTGTGTGCACGGGTTGAGTGTGATGTTGCTATAATTCCATAACTAGCATAGAGTTCACCTTAGAGATTTCAGGCTCCCAAACCTAAACTTTTATTGAATTTCCTAGAAGATATTCTTAGCTTCTATCTTCCAGTTGCTCAGAAAACTTTATCAACCTCCTACTTCTTTTCAATTGTAGAGACACAATTGTGTTCCCTTAGGGAACTTTGGCAAAATTTTGAAGCACTCTTGTTAATTAGGATGGAACCAGCAGAAAATGACAGGAGCCCAAATCAATAACTTAATCTTTTTGAATTTTAATTTTAGAAATGGTTAGGCTGAACTGATTATAAAGCATGCTTATTATCAAAGGGATGACCATTGCTAGCACTTTGGTATATTTCTCTTCTTCCACTGAGTTGATGCTAAAAGTTGCCCAGGACTGTGACTCTGGAATGCAGGGCCTGGGAGATTTCTTTTCCAGTTGCCTAGACAGGACCTTGAATGTCATTCTTTCTCAGCACATCAGGGGGACAGGGATGGGAGCCTGCATGATTTTGTCTTCCTGCCTAATTCTTTTTAACCCAAATGAAAAACATTATTTGTATAAAGCTGTTCAAATAATCTGATACTGTACCTAGATTCTGGTTGTACAAGGATCAATAAGATGGTTTTGAGGTGAAATATGAACAAACAATAAAAATGCAACATGCAGAGTACTGTGTAGACATAACCTGAGATTGCAACCAAGAGGATAGCAGAGGGAAAACCTGGGGAAATCTTTCACATGCCAGTTCTGGATTCCCCCACTTGTTGAGTTCTGACTAGTGCTGACTCCCGGAATCAGCCAGTGCAGATGTGAGCCCAGGTTCTGCCATTTACTTGCTATATGACAGTGGAAAAAAATTGCCAAAGATTTCTGAGTCACAGGGGACTGACCCCACCTTCCTCATAGTGTTCGCAAGACAATGGCTTGAGGTAAGGTCGGTAAGGCCTTTAGCCCAGTGTGTGGCACACAGTGGGGACTCCTGAGTGTCTGCGGCATGACCACCAGACTCCCCTTCCTGCAGCGCTGTCCCACTAGCTTCCTACTCATGGGTCCTGAACTGGCACCATCTCCAATCCCCAGGGATGAGAGCCCGGAAGTGAAGAGGGAGGCTCTGATGACTCAACACGGCTGCCCAAGCAGATTAGCTGAAGGATGAAGTGGACGCATCACAGAACTCTAACCTGCTTCCCCACAACAGTGCTCAGCCTGGGTGGGAGCAAGAGGTGGAGGCAGATAGCAATACAGTTTTGAACATGGCTAGCCTATTGTGGGTTCAGGATTGGACCCTCAGCCTTGACCTGGCATTTGCCTCTGTTGCAAACTTGACAAGGACAGGTAATATCGCTGTTGAGTGGTCCAGCAAATACTGGCATGGGCATTAATAATGCCAATTTAACCCTGTTGTTAACAGACATCATTCCACCTGGGCTCCACACAGACTATCACCTCGTTTGTTCAGATGGAAGAGTAGAGGGAGGAGAATTGATATTTTTTGTGCTTCTTCTAAATGTTGGACACCACGTGAGACACCTTCACACAGGGTCTCATGGAATCGACACAACCATCATGTGAGGTTTATAGATACAATACTATCACCCCGACCTTACAGAGGAGGACACTGAGGTTGCCAACAGGAAGAAACTTGCCCCAGCCCACACAGTTAGTGATGTCTGAGATAGGATTGAACCCTTATCTAACGAGCACCAAGACTGTTTTCTCAACACTTACACAGTAGTTCAAATGATTCGGGGTAGTGCCACGAACCAGGAAGTCCTCTAAAAGGCAGCTAAAGTATATAGCATTGACTTGACATACTAAAGAGAGTATATTTTATTCACAGGCGATCTGCCAGGGCCTTCCTCAGAGGATTTTTTTTTCCACGTGAAGCAGGAGAGATACCAAGTTTCTTCCAAGATGTAAGTAAATCTTGGTGACTCCCAGTGGATTCTTCCCAACAAGAATAGTTCAGCTCAGACGTGCCTGTCAGGCCACTTATAACTTATTTTGTCTTGGTCTCCCCCACAGCCCACCCCACCATGTCATCAAGGATTAGGATCTTATACAGAGAAAGGATAGTTTTTAGGCTCTGGCTCTAAGGATACAAGAGAAAAGGGTTATCCTGATTCCCAGCTCTAAAATTGAAGGAATAGGTTTGTGAATTCAAAGTGTTAGGATGACTAAGCCTAGCTCAAATTTACATTTGAATGGAGAATCCCTTTGTGAGTGAAATCTCTTAATAATTTACTGGGGAGATGTTCTTTGAAAAATCACAAAATGATTTAAAAGTAAAAATGTATTTTTTTATTTTCCATCCCTAAAAGAATTTATAGCAATTCATTTTGGGTATGAGATCAATAACACAAGAAGGATTTTTTCGAAATTTAAATCTGATGCTTACTTTTTGTTTTCTTTACTTTCCCAGAGTTCTATGTTGCTCTTGTTCACCTCTTACTTATTGACCACAATAAGACATGATCATGAAGAGTTCTGCTGGATCCTGCAAGGGAAATACTTTTTAAAGTGTTTTGAAGCAATAGAGTCATTCCCAATAATATCCATTAGAGCACTTCAGAGAAGATGGGTTTTGGCACTTAGAAAAGTCCCATCATGATGGTGAAGAATACAGCATACCAAAAGACAGCTTAAAGAAAAATACAGCTACTTTGCTCACAAAGGGATTCTCCATTCAAATGTACACAGTGAGTTAGGACAGTCCCCACAGCGCAGCCTAGAAAACCAAGACTTGGAGAGTTAAAAGACCTTGAAAAGCAGCAATTGAGAGTCAGTGTTTTTAAAATGTCCTCATATGAGTATAAATAGGAAAAAATTTTTTTCAAAGCCAAAGGCTCATAGGTTAAGTTTAAGTTTTCATAATTTATGCAGCTAGCAAAGGAAGTTGATTAGAGTCAAAATTGGCGTTAATCAGAATTTTCCATTAGAATCACTGTCTTTTCTACACAACACTCAAAATGCTTAGACACTGACCAGTTGTTATGAGGACTGTGTGTTTGTTATTATTTTATACCATTAAATTTCAGGCTGTGGGATTAACTTCACAATAAAATTTTAGAAGTTTATAATTGCCTGGTAAAGATTCAGCCTTGCCAAATTTTGGCATGCCTTGTTTCGGCCTCCTTCCCAGAGTAGATCTTTATTAGAATAATTTGCTATAATGACATTTTACGAGAGAGTAAGTTTTCACGGGACGTAATTTTGGAAACAGGCAGGGATACCCAGATGTTGTGCTATTGTTTGAGTTCTTAAATCATTTCCTGTTTTAATGCCACTTGATTCTAATAGTTAGTAAGTAACCCTGGAATAAGTCCTAGGGTTTTCTTCAGCATTTCACAAATCATGCACACAAATGCCAAATACCCTAAACAAAAATTCTGATAGAAGGGCAGGTACAGAAAAAAAAAAAAAACCCACAGAGAATCAGAGGATGATGTGGGTGGAGCAGATTTTTCTGAAACCCTTCTTTGTAAGCAGAGTTGGGGTTGGGAAAGGGAAGCCTGCTGTTTCCTATAATAACGATATTCTTTGTCCATAAAGATGTCTCTGGCAGTGATGAGTCTGAGTGCATCTAGCCACACACTCCAATCCTGTATCTTTTCTGACCAAAAGAGATGTTTTCGCAAGATGGCTGCCTGAAACAGGGATGGAGGAGGGGAAGGAGAGGGTAACTGGGCGGTCTGAGGTCCCAGAACAGGAAAACAAGAGGCACACAACTTCACCTTGACCATTTGACTTAACAAGATACATATTGGCCAGAATAACTGCTGGTCCTTGGTGCCCCTGCTCTGGCCCAGAGACACTGCGATGTATTATTGGGTTTATAGATATGTGAGAGAAAGACCATGCTCCCTGAGCAAACATCTGCTTTTTGTGTCCTGAAAGGGCCTGAAAACTTGCATTTTGTAGTCACATGTCAGGGGTGAAGGTTAGAAAGCAAACATGTACCAGAAGAGGACTAGTGTAAATAGTTAAGAGCACAGTCTCGGGCCAGATGGCATGGGTTCAAGTTCTGACTACTACTGAGGGCTGTCTAGCCTTGGGCAAGCTTCTTTAACCTCTTTGTGCCTTAGTTTCCTCATCTGCAAAATGGGGATCATAGCACTATCTGCCTCACAGAGTTCTTGAGAAGATTAAATGAAGTGATATGTGTAAAGTGTGAAGTCCACGGATAGCATTACGTGTGAGTTATTATTTATTGAATACCCAATAGGTGCCAGACCCTGGGGTAGGTGCTTTTATATAATGTTTTATTTAATCTTTATAACAAGTTTGAAAGGCAGGTAATATTATTTCTATTTTATAGATAAACAGACTCAGAAAGATTAAGAAAATTGCTCAGGGGTACACAGGTAAGTGGCCCCACCAGACAGCATCAAACCCAGGTGTGTCTGCCCCAGCAGTATTTCAGACACCATTGGTGCACCCAGATCACTTCAGCTGCTATTTGATAAATACCTACATTATAGTCTAGACTATTCCATTTCTAATTATTTTTATTAGAAAATTATTCCTCTCTGCATCATCATTTGTCTAGCTCATCAAAATTAATAGACAGTATTAGATAAATGTGTTTGACACCTGAAACTGAGTCACTCTGGACCTTGAGAGAAAGCCCTGTGAGTCATGGGTTTTGGTGCAGTTGGAAGGAAAGAGAACAGTTGCTCCTTCCTTCCTTCTTTCCCTCCCTCACCAGACAGGAAGGGCTAGCAAATGTACAGCTGCCGCTCAACAAAGTGACAAAGCCCAGAGCCCCATTCTTTCCTGAGCTGGGGAGCATCTGCTAGCTCTCTTATATAGGCTATCCTTTGGGGGCCCCAAAGCACTCAGAAATTTGGAAACAGGGTTTTCCTCACCAAGAACACTCAAGCAGGAAGCAGGCCTTCCTGACAGGCTGCTCTGCTCAGTTTTCTGGTTACACAAGAGGGAGAGGGAAGAAAAGGCAGCAGAAAAACACTAATTAGGAAAAAAAATACAACAAGCAACAGCCTTGAAATAGCACAATAATTAAAGTTTGAATATATAAGAGATGTTACAGTCCTGGCTGATATTTATCCTTTTCATCTGCCAAATGTTGGCAAAGTCCTTGGGAAGCTTCTCTAGGGTCCTTCTGATTGGGTGGGGGGCCTAGGGGTGGGAGAAGAGGATGGGTATTGCTGGAGCCCAGAGAAATAATACCTAGGAGACCTGGGAGACAGGACTCTATGACACCACTATCAGAGAGGCTTGCAAGGGCTTGGTGTCTGTAGGGCACTTGGCCAGGACAGGGCCAGAGGAACAACATGGCTCATTGGTACAATCAGAGATGAGTTGTGACCTTGACTTCATAGGCCTCTGTGACCTAACCAAGGATAATAACTAAAACATTACTTGAACACGTCCAAACTGGTGCTTAAGATGAAAATAATGGATAGGCAGAAGGGGCCAACTTATTCTGTTGGAAAAATGCTCCTAGACAATTCCCTTATACATGTGCCTTCTTTAAAGGAAATACGGTGTGTATACATTTGGATGCATAGAACTGATTGGCTAATTATTCATGTTACAAGGAGTCCTTCTCTTCACAAAAGTCATTTTCCTGTCTTCTCTTACATAGCAAGTTCTTTTAAAAATATGTGCTTCTTTCTAGCACACAACTACCAATGCTCCTTGTTTTGCCCCAGTGATTCCCAAATGAGAATCCTACATGGCTGCATCAGAATCATCTGTGTGTTAATTAAAAATAGATCCCTAAGCCCTTCCCCAATACTATTGAATCAGAATCTCTGGAGATGGGACTCTATGGAATCTATATTTTTAACAAGTGCTCCAGGTGATTCTGATGTGCAGGTAGAGTTGGAAATCAGCTCTTACACTATAGATTTCTAAAATGTTGCATAATCTGAGTTTGGGATTAAAAAGAAAAAGGCAAATAGGTGAGACCATAGAACACCTCTTCATTTTACTTTAATTTTTTTAAATTTGCCTAATCATGAAATATTTGAAGCATATAGAAGAGTATAAAACATAATAAGAAACCCTTGTGAACCCACCAACTCTATTCCTCATCCATTTCATTGACTTGCTTCCCCACAAATGGTGTATTGGTAAGTCAACTCTCTGTTCCTGGTTTATTTCCATCACAGCACCTAAATGGCTTGCGATTATTTTTAGGCTGGTCCATATTTCCCACTAGATTGATGTTCCAAGAAGGCAGGAAATATATCCATCTTATTCATTCACCATTTTTTCTCAGCATCTAGCACAGTGCCTGGCACATAGTAAGTACTCAATAAATATCTACTGAATGAATAACAATATGCCCATCCCAAATGACATGTTTTGTAGGGGGGCAGGAAGTAAAATAAATTATAAAATAATGATAATAATAGACTGTAGGGTTTTTTAGTGTTCTTAGTTGGCAAAATTCAACAGATTCCAGAGCTCAAAGGAGTTACAAACTATTCCTAGTTTTTTGACTGTTTTTATCATGAAAGTGTGTTGAATTTTGTTAAAAGTTTTTCTGCATCAATCGAGATGATCATGTGGTTTTTTCCCTTCATTCTGTTGATGCAGCATATTACATTGATCAATTTTTGTGTGTTGAACCATCCTTGCATTTCAACAAACTAGGAATGGAAGGAAACTACCTCAACTTAATAAAAGCCATGTATGAAAAATTCGCAGCAAACATCATACTCATTGGTGAAAGACCGAAAGCTTTTCTTCTAAGACCAGGAACAAAGCAAGGAAGTCCCCTTTCACCACTTCTATTCAACATAATACTGGAAGTTCTATACAGAACAATTAGGCAAGAAAAAGTAAAAGAAGGCATCCAAGTTGGAAAGGAAGAAGTAAAATTATCTGTGTTTGCAAATGATATCATCTTATATGTAGAAAACCCTAAAGATTCCACAAAAGAACTGTTAGAACTAATAAATGAATTTAGCAAAGAAGCAAGATACAAAGTCAGCATGCAAAAATTAGTTGCATTTGGGGCCGCCCGGTGGTGCAGCGGTTTAGTCTGCGCTTGGCAGCCCGGGGTTTGCGAGTTCGGATCCCGGTCGCCTGCCGATACACTGCTTGTCAGCCATGCCGTGGCGGCGTCCCATATAAAGTGGAGGAAGATGGGCACGGGTGTTAGCTCAGGGCCAGTCTTCCTCAGCAAAAAAGGGGAGGACTGGAACAGATGTTAGCTCAGGGCTGGTCTTCCCCACCAAAAAAAAAAAAAAAAAAAAATTAGTTGCATTTGTACACACAAACCATGAATAATCTGAAAAGGAAATTATAAAAATTCCATTTGCACTAGCATCAAAAAGAATAAAATACTTAGAAATTAACTAAACCAAGCAGGTGAAAGACTTGCACATTAAAAACCATAAAATATTGCTAAAAGAAATTAAGACATAAATAAATGAAAACACATCCCATGTTCGTGGATTGGAAGACTTAATATTGTTAAAATGTCAATGCTACCCAAAGCAATCTACAGATTCAGTGCAATCCCTATCAAAATTTCAATGATGATTATTTTTCAAAAATAGAAAAATCCATCCTAAAATTCATATGGAATCTCAAGGAACCCCAAATAGCCAAAACAGTCTTGAAAAAGAAGAGCAAAACTGGAGGACTCACACTTTCTGATTTCAAAACTTACTACAAATCTTCAATAATCAAAACAGTATGGTATTGGCATAAAGACAGACATATAGACCAATGGAATAGAATAGACAGCCCAGAAATAAATCCTCACATATATGGTCAAATGATTTTTGCCAAGGGCACCAAGACCATTCAATGGGGAAAAGACAATCTTTTCAACAAATAGTGCTGGAAAATGAGATATCCACATGCAAAATAATGAAATTGGATCCTTACCCTACACTATCTGCAAAAACTAATGCAAAATGGATCAAGGACCTAAATGTAAGATCTAAAACAATAAAACTCTTAGAAGAAAACACAAGACAAAAACCTCACCATGTTGGATTTGACAGTGATTTATTGGATATGACACCCATGGTACAGGACACAACAACAAAGACAGACAAATTTGACATCATGAAAATTAAAAATTTTATGCATCATAAGACATTACCAACAGAGTAAAAAGGCAACCCACAGAATGGGAGAAAATATTTGCAAATCATATGCCTGATAAGGAATTGATATCCAGAATATACAGAGAACTTCTAAAACTCAACAACAAAATGACAAACAACCCGATTCAGAAATGGGTAAAGGAGTTTAATAGACATTTTTCCAAAGAAGATATATGAATGGCCAATAAGCACATGAAAAGATGCTCAACATCACTAATAATTAGAGAAACACAAATCAAAACTACAATGAGATATCACCGCACATCCATTAGGATGGCTATTAAAAAAACCCAGAAAACAACAAATGTTGGTGAAGATGCAGAAAAATTGGAGCCCTTGTGCACTGTTGGTAGGAATGTAAAGTGGTACTGGCACTGTGGAAAACAGTATGGTAGTTCCTCAAAGAATTAAAAAATTGAATTACCATATGATCCAGCAATTCCATCTCTGGGTATATACCCCCAAAAATTAAAAACAGGGTTTTTAATGAAAAAGGTATCTGTATGCCCATGTTCACAGCAGCTGTATTAACAATAGCTAAAATGTGGAAGCAACCCAAGTGTCTATCGATGGATAAATGGATAAGCAAAATGTGATGTGTGTGTGTGTGTGTGTGTATATATATATATATATATATATATATATATATATATACAATGGAATATCATTTGACCTTAAAAAGGAATGAAATTCTGCAATATGCTACAACATGAGTGAACCTGCAGGACATTATGCTAAGTGAAATAATCCAGTCACAAAAATACAAATACTGTATGATTCCACTTATACAAGGAACTTAGCATAGTCAAAATCATAAAGACAGAAAGCATAATGGTGGCTGCCAAGGGCTGGGGAGAGAGGAGAATGAGTTATTGTTCATTGGGTATAGAGTTTCAGTTTTACAAGATGAAAAGAGTTATGGGAATGGGTGGTGGTGATGGTTGCACAACAGTGTGAATGTATTTAATACCACTGAAATGTACATTAAAAATGGTTAAGATGGTAAATTTCACGTCATGCATATTTTACCACAATAAAAAACATTTTTTTTAAATCAATTGACTGTAAATGTGAGAGTTTATTTTTGGACTCTCAGTCCTATTCCAATGATCTGCATGTCTATCCTATGCCAGTATCACACTGTCTTAAATACTATAGCTTTGTAGTAAGTTTTGAAATCAGGAGGTGTGAATCCTCCAACTTTGTTTTGTTTTTCTAAGATTGTTTTGGCTATTCTGTATCCCTTGAATTTCCATATGAATTTTAGGATCAGCTTATCAATATCTGCAAAAGGGCGGCTAGGGTTTTCAATAGGGATTGCATTGAATCTGTAGATCAATTTACGAATATTGAAAATATATTTTTAAGTTGGCAAACAAAAAAAGTTAGCCCCACCCCCTACCCCCACATCCACCTCAAGCTCTACCACTTGAAGTCAGCTAGGCTTTGGGCCTCTCCGAGCCCAACTCTTACATATACTAAAAACAGAAAAAAAAAAAGCGTACCTCAGAGGTTGCCAAATAATTAAGTGAAGCAATCTACATGAAAGTGCTGTGGGAACTACAAAGTATTGTGAAAATTAGAAATTTCATTAAATCTATTTTTGTAAGAAGTCATTAATTCATTCTTTCAATTGATTTTTTTATGGAATTTGGAAGCTGTGCTTATAAACTGACAAGTGAATCAAAACTTACACATTAAAACAAATATTTATTGTCCCCTCCAAGCTGGCCATCTTGAGAGATTGTACATTCATTCTGATAATGCTACATTTGCTTGAAATATTTCTTTCAGTTATTTTTCACATTTCTCCTTTTTTAGTTTAATAGTTCTTTTACTTAATTGAACACAGACAAATATTTTAAAACTAATCAATACATAAAACATTTGTAAGGATCAAATTTATATATCAATATACATCTGTGCTTATATACTTGTTTAGAAAACAAGAAACTCAGTGATTAAAAAATAAGAACTAGAAATAACTGTATAATTCTTGTCTTATAATAATCCAAATGCTTTCCTGATCTAACCAATCTCAGTGAATTAAAGTTATTGTAATTTTACATTAGCTACTCATACTTAAAGCCCTATTAAAGTTGAAGATTTCATTATAACATGCATCACATTACTTTGCATATCCTCAGTGATGACGTGTTGTTGTTTTGGAAAGCAAATTTGATTTTTTGAAATGATCAGAAGTCATTGGGCACCAAGTCTGATGGCTCTATGAAGGCAGTGATCAGTCTGGGTAATGCTTTTCTTTTTTCAAGACTGAAGTGTTACTACTTAGTAATAATTTTTTTCTTTAATATATCAAAATTTGTGTGTTTAAATGAGTTGTCCCACAAAGAAGTCCCTGGCCTGGGCATCTATCCATTTGTGACATGGTAAACTAATGGAGAAAATGATAGAGTCTTGTTTCCCAGCTCTGACTGGGAAGCGTTTTTTGCTCCCCCTCCCCCATCACCCCTAATCCATTCCATAGAACACGGTTTTTCAACTTTGTCACTATTGACTTTTGGGGCTGGGGAATGCTTTATTGTTAAGGCTGTTTCCTGTGCATTGTAGGATCCCTGGCTGCTACCCATTGGATGCCAGTCACAACCCCCTAGTCATGACCTTAAAAACGCCTCCAGACAGTGCCAAATGTATTCTGGAGGGCGAAATCACCCCTGGTTGAGAACCACTGCCCTTGAGGGTGGCCAGAACTTTGTGTCCTAGAGGTTTGGGCTTCTCTTGCTCTAAGGTTTTAACTATCAAAAGTCTAGGCCAAGGATCTCAAATGCAAATGCTTTCAGGAACAGGCAGATCATTTACATTAGTGAGGTAAACCAGATGTAAAAAAATTTTTTGATGCAGATATGAGTACAAGAAATATTTCACTTTCCAATTCCCTGTAAGACAAGAAATAAGGCAAGTGTCATTAATAATTGTCAACCCCAGAGTTGAAGAGCAATGGGGATTGGTGAAGACTGGTGAACTATAGAGCTCATGCCCCATCTAAATGGAGGCAGCCACTGTTTACCTCTAGCCAGTCACTGTTATGTGGGTATGTGGCCTAATGTTGCAGAGCTTTCCATTTTGGAAAAAAAGCCAGAAATTAAGGGTTTTTTGTTTGTAAAAATCTTCCAATTTTTCACACATTGTCAATTAATTCAAAACATTTAAAAACTTGCATGTGAATCTTGAGCCTGCCCACTGGCCTCAGATTTGCTACTTCAGTCAGAGGCATAGAATTGGATTGCCCTGATGGAAGGTGGTAAAAGCTGTGAGAGAAGGAAAGAGATGGTCTGGCTCTCAGAAGCATTTGATTCCAAAGTACTGGATTCTGGAAAGGTAGGTTAAGGCCCTCCCACTTTGAGTAGCATCTGAAAGGTAGTAGGATCTCTTCCAGGACTGTCTGCATGATGCCTGGGGACCACGAGCTTCTGTGAAGGTCTGTGTGGCCAAGATTGGAGCAGATGGTGTGGATTCCATGAGCACTAGCCTTCAAATGGGCAACTCTGGCTTAGCTAATGAGCATCTTGATGTTGGTGATGACCAGGATGAACTCAAGACCATAGAATTTTCTCAGTTTTTCTGGGTGCCATGAGCTCAGTGTTATAGTAATATCTCAACAGAAATAATCCCCTCCACAATCCCCACACCTCACCTCCACCACATGACTGAGATCTGACTTCCCATGTAACCTGCTGTCACATTGTCTATAAGTTGCCCTAAAACAGTTCAGCATAGATAGTGTGTTATTTTTATTCTAAACGGGGTAGTTAGCTGGCATTTGAAGTATCTGAAGCAGAATACGCGCTCTTAGTTTGTTAACATTTAAAAGACTCTAATTAGAAATCCACATTCCCATAGGCTTTGTCTCAGAACACCAGAGGCTTGTTAATTGGCAAAATGGACGTTGGAAAGGATTGTTCGCTGGAGAAATGAATGGTGAACAGGACGTGTGGACCAGGTAGAAACCTTGCACAGGCACACCTCCCCCTGCGTGAACAAGCTCTGAGAATCAGGCGAGCACAGTAATCTGAGCAGAAGACTGAGCAGGTTAGCTGACTCCTGCCACTAAATATTGTCATACCCAGCTCTGGTGAAACTTTTACACAAAATACTTTCACAGTTCTTAAAATTCAGAAACCTGGGACCTAACCAAGCCTGCCAAACAGGTTTATGACTGATTTTGTACCTGCTTGGCAATAAATGTCTGTGTGTGTGGCAGAATCCAGCCTGAAACTCACATTCATTTTAAGGAGAGGGTGGGGTTGTGGCTGTCACCAACCTTAATTATTGAAGACGATGATATCTACCAATAGCAACCAGTAACTGTGAATATACAAATTGGCTTAGGTCAGTTTACCATACCTGCCAACCCTGGTGGATGGGAGATGAATCCGGTTTCATTTGATTCCTAAAATTTAAAAAACATCATATTTCCTTCCACAGTGCCAGGGAGAAAATGCGTAACAATTACATGCTAATTCCGTCAATGTTGCCAATGCCGACATTTGGAGGCTCTCTTTTACAATCACTCTTAGTGAAAGTCAGTCTTTTTAACAGTTACACCTAGCATGTTAGAGACACCCTTTGTTGGAATTGTGTGTCTGTTATCTCAGCAAAAGACACTGAGGTTCCTGCCTAGACGACATGGGATGGAAGTCTCACAGATCTTCTGTGTTTCATGTGGTTCTCCATGCTTGGCCTTGAGAGATTCACTTATTCCTCTATTTCTATTCAACCAACAGATATGAAGCACCTACAATGGGCTAGCCCTCAATTATGCCTTGTAAGGATAAGAGACACGAATTATATATAAATCCTGAAACCCCAGACTTTATTTAATCTGGCGAGAAAGAAATATGTGCAAACATCAGTCTATAATACAAACCAGAATATGACAATTTGAAAATAGAGGGATAAATCTCATGCTGAAGGAGCTCCGACTACAGAGATGATCAGGCTTCAGAGAGAAGGATGAGGAGGGTCTTGAAGAATGAGAAGGAATTTGATAGTGAATCAAGAGGTTGTTCCATGTGTAGGGAAAGTCCTAGCACGTACAGGGAAGAATGGGAAGAAGGAACCAGCATGAGGCAAGACCAAAAAGAGGGTTTGGAACCAAGCTTTACCATATTTATCTGTGTAATTTGTACCTGGCGCTAAGGAATCCTGCCCCCCAGGCTGGTGGGGAATAAAACCCAGCCCTCCATCAGCTGACCCACTGTGTGCAACCACCCAGAGGAAGGGTATCTTTTTTTTTTTATTTATTTTTTGATTATTACTTTTACAGAGCATGAAGTATTTTATCATGCAAGTTGGTAAAACAAAATGGTGAGTTAGGCATCCAAAAATCCTTCTCTATCCCTAAGCTACATCAGAGCAAGCAGGATTTCTGGAGGCCAATATAGTGATATGTATCTAGAGTCTTTAAAATGTTTTTTTCGGGATATCTTTTCCAATTTGCACCAAGACATCATTCGGGCTAGTGGGGCCTCACTCTTGATAGTCTTGAATGTCACCCCAAGGAGTCTGGGCTTTGTTCTGTAGGCAGTGGGAAGCCCTTGAGGATTTTTGAGAGGGCTGGAAGGATCTTTAAAAAAATAATGAGAATAATAACAAGATGGATATTAAGCACACTTTTCATTAGTGCTCACTCTGTTTCAGGTATATTCCTGTGTAGTCACAAAGGCCTCCGATAGGAAAATTTTTCTAATATATGAGGGAATGAATCACACAACAGATGAATTTTTTAACAGCCCATGTCAGGTGCAGATCTACAGCCTGACTCTAGACACTCAGCCTAGAACCCTTAACTCCCTGGGTTTACATTACGCCCCTGTGAGGATCACGAATGCGATATCTGATTGAGTGTTCGGATGAAAGTGCAAAATAAAACAGAAACCACACGCATACACATCCGTATAATCTAAGAGTAAAAAAATAAATTCATGTTTGTCCTTGGATTTTTTTAGACACTCTTCATTTTTCCATTTATAACTCAGAACTCTTTAGACCTTCTAATAAATTAAGCTAAAACAGTAAAACATTGGTAGGTAGTTTACCCAAATAAGTTCAAGATTATGAGCAAAAATGTCAACCACCTTACCCTCTTGCACACTCTGACATGTTTCCATTTGTCTCTATGTTAAATAATTCAGCATTGATCCAACAGTCACAAAAGGCTCTAGGCCACAGGGAGCAGCAGTGTCTTCCCTTCCTGGGTACAGACCAAATTCCCACTCCAGGGAACACAGAAAGTGCCAATTTCAACTAGGGACATTTCTCTGGAGGAGGCTCTGCCCACCTCCTGGTGTGCTGTTTCCCCACCTTGTTTTCTGGGATTTCAGCACAGATGAAGGCAAGACCCCCAGGTGTGAATCCAGTTGGTAGTGCACTGGGCCGGGGTGGGGGCTGAGGCGGGCACTAAAAGGAAATATTGGAATCGCCAAAAACAGGAAGTGGAAAGAAACAGGTTTTCTCTAACCCACACATGTCATACTTACAGAAAAGAAAATTGAGGCCTGAAGAGGTTAAGTGACTTTTCGAGTTACTGGGTTCCTGATTTCCAGTCCACTGCTTTTTCTACCACAATATTCAGCATCATTAAATCTGTACTCTTCTGTCTTGTGTGTGCTTTAGTATAGTCATTACTTATTTTTTCAATTATCATCCTCCCATATGTGGGCTTTTATTTTTTAGCACTTTTAAAAATTGAAATATATGTCACATACAATTCACCAGTTTAAAGTGTATGTTTCACTGATTTCTAGTATATTCACTATGTTGTGCAGCGACCACCACTTTCTAATTTCAGAACATTTCCATCACCCCAAAAAGAAACCCTGTACCTATTAGCAATTACTCCCCATTCTCCCCCTCCTCCAGGCCTTGGCAACCACTAATCCACTTTCTGTCTCTATGGATTTGCCTGTTCTGGACATTTTATATAAATGGAATCACATGATATGTGGCCTTTTGTGTCTGACTTCTTTCACTTAGGATAATGTTTTCAAGGTTCATCCATGGTGTAGCATGTATCAGTCCTTCATTCCTTCTTGTGGCTACATATATGGGCTTTTTAAAGTGAATTCTAGACTGAGAGATAAGGAAAGTGGATTCTAGACTGAAGATTTTTTCTTGGAGGTAAAACTTTGGCATATCTGAGCTGGGGAGCATGCAGTCCTTTTTTAGGAGGCAATTTCATTGTACACAACTCACCACATGGACTTAATTTTCTTCCTCTCTGTACACACTCTCCTTCCTCTATTCAGCTTGAGAGGCCCCATAACAGGGGACAAGCTTCAAACTCAGCTAGGATATTATGACCACCTTGCCCATTCTTTAGCAGTAATATAACTCAGAGGTGCAATCGGGCAAATGGCTGCCCTGTAATTAATTCCTTTGCTTAAACATAAGATATCACAGAGGAGAAATTCTGCTAGACATTCTGCTAATTATAGCTGAATGAATGTAGCCTAGGATTACCAAGCCCATTCTTCTCAAGCACAGTTCACTTAGCGTACCCTGCTGCATACGTAGCTTGGAATCAGAGGTAAGCCAGACCCATTTAAGCTACAGCTAAATATAATTCACCACTCTGTCTCAGAGCTTGGGGCAGGCTGCGGGTAGGGTAAGGTAGGGAGGATGGGCTGCCATTGCTCTTTTTCAGTAGGAAGTTGCTGTACTTTCCTTATATGATAAAATATCCTCCAAATGTGAAGGTTCTGGAACTGGGAAAACAGTGGTACCATTGGATCCATTCCAGATGTATTTATTATCTATCACAGTATAAAAGGGGAAGATGGCTTTAATTTTTAAAGCTCAAATCTCTTTTAACAGATTATATTGGGCATTCAGAATTTTGGGATTTTGTGATTTTCTTTTTTATATTTGTTAGTTTCTAGAAATTCCTTTGCTAGCCGATTTTCAAAGTTCTTCCTCGGAATAGATTAAATGTTCAGAAACCAGGAAGTTTCTCCTCACCCAAGTTCATGGATAATTTGGTGTGTTTTCTTAGAGAGTTTAGGTAGGATTTAATTACGCGTATTTGAATGTATGAGAAGGAGGAGGGAGATGAGCTGAAGGGCAGTCACTACTTGATGACAGGACACAATGGGAAAGTTCAGCATTATTTTTCTCTAAAACATGAAGTTCTACTCATGATTCTTATATGAACATGGACTGAGAAAACCATATCGTGTAGCATTATTTGGCTTCAAGAATTCATTGTGAGGCGATCAACAAGCCATGAGCACTACTACAAGCCGTCTGCTCTTACAGCACATGTTGTATGGCTGACACACGAGTGTGCCCAGCCCATTCTCTCTTGCCTATCTCCAATCATTAAATGTTCACTTTCTCGGCCTCTTTTGCAGCTAGGAAAGGCCATGTGACACAGTCACACGTAGAAACCTTTTGCTTTTCCGATAAAAGAGGAAAATGTTGTCATTGTGATCTGCTTCTCCCTTTCTTTCTTCCTTGAAAGTGGTGTGATGCCTGGAGCTGTAGCAGCCTTTTGGGGCAGTCATGTTGTTACAATAAGGAAAGGCCAAGAGAATTGCAAGATGAACCAACACCATTAACTGCCTACTTCTACCCTTCATGTTGTTTGAGAAATATAAACCCTCTTTGTTGAAGTCACTGTTAGTCAGATTTTTGCTACCTGAATGCACTGCTAACTGATATGAACAATTTATGGAAAGAACTTTATTACATACCCATCCTTTGCTTTACTAACATTTACTCTAATACTTCTACCTAAATTTCCATCATTTCCCTCTTTTTCTTTCTCCTGTGTATTTTAGTAGCATCTAAGTCTGCTTTTATTGTTCCCACAGGTTCTTTTCACGGCAACTTAATAGAGATTTAAGTTTTAAATTTGGGGGGAAAAGATTTACAAAAGCCACTTTGAAAGAAATATATTCATGAGTAGTTTCATTTTCAAAATCTAATGAGTGTTGCTCTATTTAGATAAAAATGTTTCCTGGGGCAGTTGCAATCCCCACGTGGCAGAACTATGTGGTGTAGGAGAAGGCGAAAGGGAAACTATGACTGTATCTGTAGGTACAAAGCTGTCTGACTATGGGCCTGTTTGTGCATGAAGACAATACTTTCAAAAACCCATAACCTTTAGCAACCTCAAATGCCAAAAGCAGAGTGTGAAATAACCAAAGTAGAAAAGAATGTGGGCCTTATTATTGATCTTTGTTACTGTAATATATCTTTAAAGTTTTAAAGAAATTTATATTTTTTAGAAGAAAAAAGAATACTTTTAATCGTTTTCAAATTAATCCCTTGAATATGTGCCTGTGGTCTGTTTAAGCGAGTCTGGGTAGCTGACATATTGTTTTGTCTGTTAAGGATATTGTCCATTGTATCACATAGTTTCCTGTTTATTAGGACCCTTGGGGAAATTTTTCTGTCTGATCACAGACCTGAGAATATTTATAGCTGAGCAATATGTTTATTTTTATCTCATGAATATTGTCGCTGATTTAATTGTTAATGGTCTGCTGAGTTTTGTTTTATTGGGTGCTTTAAAAAAAAAGTTATCTAAAAAGGTGCACAAGTCTCACAACGTTAGTTCATATGTGAAGAGAATAAGTTAATTGGGTCAGATTTTCACGTAACAGCCAAGAATGACTGCCCGGTAATACATCCAGCACCTCCACTTGATGTTCCCCAGCATTGACTCAGGCCATGCAGTGTTAACTAACATTACATGAATTTTTAAAACTTTATTTATTGCTTTTACCAACTTTAAGGATTTTCATTATAATGACAATAAATAGAGGTTAGTGAGCATTTTAATTGATAACAATTCCAAAAATAGATAATTGCTTCAACATCACAATTCAAGTTTATTTTTCACTCAGGTCAAGTCCAAAATGGATGTTCCTGATCAGCATATAGCTCTCCTCCAACCCAGACTCCTTCCAAATCATGGCTCCACCATCTTCAATAGGTAGCTTCCAAGGTCGCCCTGCTGCTCTGCATCAAGCCCACAGAAAAGGAAAAGTCACAGAGGACGGACCCTGGGAGATTTTATGAGCCAACCCACTCGTATGTCACTGGTTAAAAGTCAGCCACATGGCCACACCTAACTGCAAGGGAAGCTGCAAAATAAAGTCTATCTCTGTGCCCAGGACGAAGAGGAAACAGGTTAGATGAAGACCTAGCCAGTCTCTGCCACAGTGAAACAGATAATGAAGTAAAAGGTACAGAGAGTTTTATAACCTGAAGAGGGATGGAAAATTCAATTAACTCTAATCACTTGGTGAAAAGATAGGCTACTCCCCAAGGGGGACTGCAGAATTCTATCTACCCAAATCATGTGTTAAAAAGTGAAAGAGGCTATGATAAAAATAGGATAGGGGAGAAATTTGAAAGACACTCTAGGGATGCAGGACACACTCCTCCTCTGGTGACACAGCAGGCAAAACCAATCCAACTGTAGAAAGCAGCTCAGTGTGTTAACCTATTGCTCAGATAGAATCATCCTGGAAAGACGTCCAGTTTTATATATCTTACTGATAATCTGTATTGCAGTTTCAAACAACTCCAGCCTGCCTGAAATGCCTTCCTGCTCCCTTGGCTAGTTAAAGGGACTTTGCTTCCACAGAAAAGGTGTGGAAAAAGTATGCAGAGGGTGAACACAATCAAACTCACAGTATTACTTTCGTGTTAAGTGTCAGGAGTGAAGTTTTATAATCATTGCGATAATCAGTTTGTGTTTGTTATGTAAGAAGTTTGAAACGTTTAAGAGAATCTAACAAATTAGCCTTGTAATTTTATTTTGAAATAATAACTTGGTACTTGATTTGTGATTTTCATTTGAGAGTTATAAAATAATCAAATATATTTGTAAATAGTGTTTGAATATTTAAGAGAAACCAATTTACTACATGTATGTAATTTTTATTAGATTTTTAAGAGTTAAGTGAGATGTAGAAAGATTTTACTTGCTAGGTTTTAAGTGTTGCCCCATCAGGCATTTGAAATGATTCAGAAAATCAAATATATTGCATTTGTAAGGGTACTAGGAAATATTTTAGGAAATTTAATTACGTATGTAAAGGTGGTCAATTGCTTACATATGTAAAGGTGGAAATTTAATCTTTTTAAATTTATAAGTTAATTGAACACTAATCAAACAACAAAAAAGAAAGTGTTCTCATTTTTATATCAAAATCGCTACATGTACAAATCAAATACCTAGATTTATAGGTTAAGTTTGAAGACTTAAAAGAAAAACAAAATAGGGGCCGGCACAGTGGTTAAGTTCTCACATTCCACTTCAGCGGCCCAGGGTTCATGGGTTTTGATCCCAGGTGCGGACCTACACACCACTCATCAAGCTATGCTGTGGCGGTGTCCCACATACAAAATAGAGGAAGATTGGCAGAGATGTTTGCTCAGGGACAATCTTCCTCACCAAAAAAATAAAATAAAATGCTCAACTTTAAAAACTGAGTATTAATTAAATAAAGCAGATATAAGTAGTTCATTTTGTTCACAAATCTCTCATAGTTAAATACATAATTGATAAGAGTAAGAAATAAGAAAGAGAGAGAGTGGTAGGCATTTAATAAAAAGTAGGACCAAAAACACAAACAAATTAGTTTCATTCAATGTATGGTATGAGGCTAGAAACTGGCCCATGACATTTTCATGAAAAAAAATCTTTAGACATCACAATATCATAATTTGGAAATCAAAAAATGTGCAGTGGATTGCTATATTATGTACACATTAAATTCTCACAAAGTCAACCACATGAATTTGGTAATGACAAAAGCAGTTAATTTTTGTCTCAGTCTCCTAAGGCCTCCTAAATATTCAGGGAATTTTCAAGGGCCTTATGGGTTGACTTTAGACTCTAATGAGAAGTCAGGTATGACTCTGCCCGAGTGACCACCTGACCTGAGCTCTGTTGCATTTTGCCCACAGAAGGGAGGTTAGTCTAACTGATTCTGGTTAGGGAGTTCAAGAGAGGCTGAGGCAGGCAGGAGTGGGGAGGAAGCTGAGATGGTCTAGGGAACTGAAGACTGAACTGTGGCCCCCAGAGGAAGGGCCCTGCCTTAGAAGCCCACTTCCCCACAGAGGAGTAGAGAGGGAGAGCCAGTGGGATTGACAGGCCGAATCTGAGCCATTCCAGGAATTCTGTCCAGAGCAGGACAAGAGAGAGCAGGGGCAAGTTCCAGCCCCAAGAAGTGGATCTAACCAGGATTCAAGATGGCACTAGGGCCCTGTGTTGACAGAATAACTCTGGGAGCACATAAGAGGACAAGAGAGGGTCCTTCAGGAAGTGGCTACTACCATAATGGAAATGTTTGACCACTTGGTGTTGAGATATAGAGCAGAACAGAGACTAAATATAACCAGCACCTCCCCCCCACCCCAGCCAATGGGTAGGAAAAGAGACAGGCCTGTGGGGAAGTGGATGCTCTTTAAGAAGAGATGGAATAGACAGTTGGTGTCCTGATGCCTTAACATCTGTGATAATAATTATCATCATCTTAACTGTGAACCAGGTGAAAAAGAAAGGGAGCAGCATATGTGAGGTTCTGAGGTGTGGGGTTGAGACCACAGTACTGTACAAAACTGCAAGTGGTTGGTATGGGGTGTGGAAAAGGAAGAGGCAAGAAATGGGGCTGCATTAATAGCATCCTGGGCCTCTACCCTCTAGATGATAGTATTGTTCTGCTAAGTTGTGACAACCAAAAATATCTCCAGACATTGACAAATGCCCCTTGGGGAACAAAATTGTCTGTGGTTAAGAACCATTGCTCTAGAATGTAAACTCTGTGAAAACTGGAACTTTTTCCTTCTATACCTCCAGCACCCATAAGCAGCACTGGATAAGTATTTGTTGAATGAATGAATGAGTGAATGGATGGATGGTTGGATGGATGGCTTGTTGATAGTAACACAGCAATGGAAAAGTTGTGAAAATATGACAGGAAATTTTGAAACCTTCCTGAATTAAAACAGATGAAAATTGATTGACATAAGAGAGATTTATCCCAGTAAAGTTAAGAAAGAAATAATGGTTATACATACAATGGAATATTATTCAGCCTTAAAAAAGAAAGAAATCCTGTTATATGTAACAACATATAATCCTGTTATATGTGGATGAACCTTGAGGACATTATGCTAAGTGAAATAAGCCAATCACAGAAGGACAAGTACTGCATGATTCCACTTCTATGAGGAATCTAAACTAGTCAAACTCATAGAAGCAGAGAGTAGAATGGTGGTTGTTGGGGGCTGGAGGAGGGGGAAAAGGGGAGTTGCCATTCAACAGGTATAAAATTTCAGTTATGCAAGATGAATAAGTTCTAGAGATCTGCTGCACAACATTGTGTCTATAGATAACAATATTGTATTGGACACTTAAAAATTTGTTAGGAGGGTAGATCTCATATTAAGTGTTCTTACTACAAGAAAAAAAATGAATGAATGATTTGTTTATACTTAAATTTTTAAAATTATTTTTGTGGTTGGTACATTGGTTTATTTCCTCATGTCGGTAATGAATGTATGCTTACCACTATATATATATTTTTGATACATTTAAACATTGGTTGTGTCACTTCTCTGGGGTTCTTAACATTCCCAGTGGAAAACCACTTCTGTTTAAACCACCGAGCCCATTATATTACTTAAGTGATCAGACCACTGATCGCCTAGTGATAGCAACAAGAGGCAAAGGGCATAGAATGAAGGAGGAGAGCACAAAACACCTTTAACATTTCCCCCAAAATACCAGGATGCAATAGCAATATCTCAGAGGAAAATCTGGTTGAATTGGTAGGATGAAGTAACACTTTGGTGGATCTGGGAGGTGAGGCAAAGGAGTTGTTTTAAGGCAGTGAGCGTTGGAGGCCCGTGAGTTACATGTTGAACCCAGTTGCATGTTGTCAGCAATTCCCTTAGAAGACTCTTCAGGCAGTGGTGGGCAGGGTAGACAGTAGAGGGGAAGAGATGCATTAGGATCAGTTATGATGGGAAGTGAACCAAGGGAGTTGCTGGAGCTCAGAGCCAAAGGAATAAATTGTGGAAATTACTGCAAAGCTATACTTCTGTTGAGTGAGGGCAGAGTTTTCATAAGACTCACATTGTTGGTTTATAATTCACTGAATTTAACAATGTAATGATGATAATGGCTTTATTTTCCTTTTAGAAACAACTCTGAGAGAGGGTTACTGAGGCAGGGTCATGAAGACCTGGACGAATCAATGCTCTCAATGCTTCAGATAGCCTTGGCAACTGCGTCAAATCCAATGTTATCTGAAGGTGAGGGAATTATTTTGTCTCAAAATGTAATCAGTTTTAAGATAAGATTCGAGGATAGAATCTTCATTTTAAAAATTCTTTTCACTAAGATCTGGAGAATAATTCTGGGCTACTATAAAATTATAACCTCTTAGCCTTGCTTTTTTTATTTTTATGACATTATGGCAGAGAAAGCCAGCGAATCCCCTATATCTATTCTTCTTATATGGATATCCAAACAACACACCTTATTTGCTAGCTTCCCTTGCTAGATGTGGCCCTGTTGCTAAGTTCTGACTAATGAGATGGGGGCAGAAGTATCATGTGAAATCTTCTGGGAATTTTCTTTAAAAGACACCTGGTGTCTCCTCTTTGCCCTCTCTTGTCTTCAACGCTTCCTCCGTCTTGCTACTAAGACCCAGATGCAGCCATTCTGGCCCATGGGAAGGCAGGCCACCCATGGCAGAGTGGGGAGCCGAAGTAGCCAGAGGCCTTGAGGGTTTTACAGAGTTGTCACACCAGCCCTGGACTGAGTAACTGGACCTTCACATGAGACAGAAATAATCTCATACTTTGTGTAAGCCTCTCTTTGGAGGGTATTCTGTTACTTGCAGTCAAAACTAACCCTCAGTAATACAAAATATAAAATTCTGTCCTATTATCTCTCACTCACCCTATTAAAAATATTTTTAACTTCTTTCCTCATTCATTCTGTCTGCCTCACAATTTGTCCCACATGTAGTTGATAAATGATCTCTTAAAGTCCTGACTGAATCGTATCACCTCCCATCCCTTGCAACTTGTGTTTGAGAATCTTCCGTGTCTTCCCATTTCCCTCCAACCCTGTTATGCCTCCTCAGCCTGGTATGTAAGGGCTCTGCAATCTGCATCCCCCCTACCTTCCCAGCCTTCTCTTCCATCACTCCCTCTCTGTGGCTTGAACAGCCCCTCTCCTCCTGAAATGTCTATCCTCATCTCTGCCTGTCAAAGTTCTCCATATCTTTCCAGGCTCATCTGAAATATCACTTTCCCTTGCAGATTCCCCTCCTTTCTCTCAGCAGAATGGGATCTCTCTCTCTATGCTGTATCCACAGCACTGTGTACTCTCCCTGACAGTTATACTCTGGTGCTCTTCATTCTGTCCTTATTTCATCCCCATCCAGCAAGTTTTGTGAAAACAGAAACTGTGTTTATTCGTCTATGTAATCTCTACTGCCCGTAGCATAATTCTTGTTTAGGATGGATGTTTAATAGTTATTTATGGAACTGAATGGCCAAGGCTTCTTGGCATAGAAAGAAACCAGTATGATTCATTGCTGATTGGTTCGCTTTAGATTTCGCTGTTCAATCTCATCTCTTCTAGTTCTTCTTGAGAAAGGGCCCTTTAAAGTGAGGATAATCAGATCCTGTCTCGCATATTTAATTGTCATCTCTTATTAAATTATAGCTCCTTGGTATCAGAGACTATGATTTAAACTTATTTTCTATTTCCTTCCCCATCATCTCTCCACCCCACCTCTAATAGTTCTTAGCTCAGTACCACACTCACTGAATTATTTAAAATACTTGTTGAAGGAATGAAGTCAAGTACCTCTTCCTTGACATTGTTCTCATTTTCTTTTCCCAAACCTTGTTTTTTCTTTTCCACTTCCAGTGCCTGCCACTCATTCTGATGCTCTCAGCTTTCTTCTGCTTAGTTGCTCTTCCCAGAGCTCCCAGATGTTCACTAACCCAAGAGAAGAAATAATACAACCTTTCTTTAGTCTCCATATAATGAAAAGATGGTGCAGGACCAAACAGCTCAAGGTGCCAAATTTTTTTAAAGGGCGTGATCTTAACAGAAGCAGGGTTTTTAGATATCTACACAGATATGTTTAAATCAAAAACTGCTGTAAGGGCAACAAGTATGATGCTATGAGGTCAACACTCCAAGATAAATAATGTTTTTATAGCCAATCAAGATCTGTTCTTGTTTGGCTTTTATATGAATACATCCTACCACTTTCCAAATTGGAATTAAAGTAGATTAAGATCTGTTCATTTTCTGACTTCAAGCTTGCCAAGTATCCTCAGGAGACACGAGGTTGGGAATGCTGCCCAGGACAGCACCCCGAACAGAAGGGTCTGCAGCCAGTAGACTTCCCATGGGCACTGCCAAGTGGAAGGACTCCTTTTTGAAAGACCACACTGTTTCCTAACATAGCTTTCTCCATCCACTCTCCCTGGTATCTTTCTTTGATGGTGTCTTGTCTGATTAAGACATACTCAGTGGGTGAGCATCCCCAGAAGTACAAAGTCTCATTGCTTAAACTACTTTGATAGAGCTTTTCACAGTTCAAATTTTATAGCTGATACCAGATTTACTTCTTAATTCCATTCTTCCACCCAGCCAACCCAACAGTCCTTTGCCTCATCTATTCTGACACTGAGGAATAAAAGTCCTAGTATCTGGGTCTATGGGTTGTGCCTACACATTCAGGCCGCACTACACTCCATTTGGCCTTGAGTATTTGAAGTAGTGATCCTCCCCTGGTTTCCTGCTCATGTAAATTTCCCAAAACCCACTTCCCCCATTTGGGAACATACACCTCCAGTCAGCTCCCCTAATCTATTATCCCTTCTCTTCTGTTTAGACAGTTCTTAAAGGCCATTACCAGCAGTCATTCAACCTGCATTGAATCATGGTGCTATCAGCTCTCCTTATTTCCAAAGTTTTGTTCAGCTCAACAGGCCTTTATTGACAGACTATCTCATGCCAACTCCTATGCTAGGCTGTGGGGATATAAAGAAGATTAAGACATGGTTCCTGCTCTCAATAGGAGGGGCTTATAGCTTTCTCTTTTCTTTTTATGTACTTAATACTCCTCCACTCATTGGTCCACATGATTAGAACATTTCCTAGGAATCACCATGTTTTTCAGGGATGGGGGCTACACCACATGACCCTACTATTCAAGCAGGCAAAAGACATTCAGATGAACATCCATCACGGGAAAGAATATCTCTCTCCCACTCCTCCTTCCTTACCCCAAAAATTTTGTGTCAGAAATGGCCTAATTTGACTTTTCCTGTATGCTGCAGGAGAGATTTGGGAGAGAAAGGACTCTCTTGTTGCTTTGAAACAAAATGAAACTTGAGTCTATGGCACTTGAACCAATTGGTTGTCTCCTATGGTTTTCCTCACAGGATTACCCAGGTGTCTTGCATGAAAATCTGGTGAGTAAAAGAAGGTCCACCATCAGGAATAAAAGAGTGATGGAATAGGGTATACCAGCTAGCCTAAGGAAATCTAGGAAGAGAGGATGGGAAGAAAGCTATGAAAATACAAATCTGTGAAAGGTTGTTTTTCCTTTATCTTGATTCCTCCCCTCCCCCATCCCTCTCAGGGTTTACTCCATATCTTTGATCTGGAGGAAGTGTCTATAGCTCTTCTCTGGCAAGGGAAGTCCACCAAGGAGTCAATGTTACTATTTCTCCAGCTAGGCCATCTCTACCTGTGGTCCCACCTCCACCGGTAACTCTCACTAAAGGTATCATCTTTCTGGTTAATCTTCTGCCTTTAGCACCCACTAGGTCCATATGTCCTCCCTCATGTTAACCTAATTTTGGACTTTATTATACTTTAAAAATGTCTCTCTTGGGGCTGGCCCCCTAGAGATCTACATTCCACTCATCAAGCCATGCTGTGGCAGCATCCCACATATAAAGTAGAGGAAGACTGGCACAGATGTTAGCTCAGGGACAATCTACCTCACTAAAAAAAAAAAAAAAAGTATCTCTTCTTTCTGATTTTGAGTTACGTTGCAAAGCCTTCTATGAACTCGGCCTTGGGTGGCATCATGCCTGATTCCTCTTCCTGGACTTTTCTCATCAACTGCATAAGCTTGTGGGTGGGAGTGGGGGCATCCAGGACAGCCCCTGCAAATGAGAACTGACAGGAAAGGGTGAAAGGGACAATTACTCCTGGAGACTTTTGAGATTTCTTGAAGTTTGTTCCCTCTCCGGTGTTTGTCTTTGTGTGTGTGTGTGACTCTATTTCCATCAAGCAGTAAAAACTCTTAAAAACAAAAAGAAGATTGTGAAATTGAGGGGAGGGATGCAAAGTCTCTATGCCCTCTGAAAGTCAGTCTAGGCCAAGAGAGCAGCTCAAAGTGAGGGGTCGCTGGGACCCTGGGAAGGAGAGTAAGCAAGAGATATTCCTGGGACTTGTGTTATCAGTAAGAATGGAAGGGCTGAAGAAGGACCCTGCCCAGGACTGTAAAGAGAGTTTTCACCTGAAGAAAGGCCCAGTTCCCCAACACTTATGTGGCCTTGTAGCTGGTCTTTGACATTTCTGTATGTTTGTAGATTAAATGAATGAGAGTCCAGGTACTCTAAACCAAGACTTTGGGGCTTTTTCCTGAAAGCACCACTGTGTTTCAAGTCAGAGGGCCAATATTCAAGTCCCAGCTTCTGAGACCCCTGGCTGTGTGATCACGGGTCCATCTCTTATACTCTCTGGGTTCTTGGTGTCCATCTGTGAGAGGGATAACAACATCTGCCACCTACCTCTCAGTCAGAAGGTATCTGTAGAGTGCCATTATCCTCCAAGTACCAAGTTAGATGCTAGGAGCCAGCCGCAAATGAGACACATATGGTCCCTGCTCTCTCGTAGCTTACATTCTAGTTTGAAATTAGACGTGAACAAGTAACTACAAGTGTAACGACATCACAATGGAAAAGTACCTGGACTTATGGGTGCATTGACCAGGGCACCTAACCTAGACTGGGAGGTCAGTTGAGGCTTCCTTGAGCAAGCAGTTTGAGCTGAGATACAAAGGATGAGTAGACATCAGACAGATGAAAGGGGAGATGAGAGCTGGTCACGGTAAAGGAATGGTGGTGAAAAGATGGGTGGAGAGGATGTAGCATGTTGAACCAGGAAAAGGACAGAATGATTGGGAGTGCAAAACCACATAGGGAAGGTGGAACACTCTGCTCAACCTTATAGGCTGTAACTGATGAATTCTAAGGGAAATAAAATGAATAATAAAGTGTTCACATTTCTTGGGCCAGGTGCCACGATCATCACTTTACATGTACCATCTCTTTTATCTCTCCCAATCGCCACAAGGTCACATAACTATTACATGGTGGAGCCAGACCTCAAACTCAAGCAGCCTGCCCTAGCCCCCACAGACTATAATGTGTTTTATATAAAAACTCTGTGCAGACTCAAAGGAAGTATGCCAGTGTCCCATATGGACAGGTGAGACCCAGAAGGAATCGTTTCTCCCCAAATCTCTTTTGGATATTTCTATTTTTGTAGGAGGTGTTTCCCAAGGCCACAGAGAATGTGAAAAATGAAATCAGCTTCTTTTTAAAGCAACTCACAGGAACAAATGACTCTTGGTCAGGCTGTTCCTCTCTCTGGTCAACATCCTGGCAGGAAACTTCCAAGCACAAGAGACTTGAGAAGGAAGGAGTGTTTTCCCTTGCCTGTAATTTGGTTTCCTGTTTTGCTTTCCAAAATTTGCATAGATATATTTTAAATGCTTTTAGGAAAAGTGGTTTTCTGAAATCTTTTCCATGAGACAAGATTTATGTTGGTGAGTGTTCAGCCGCAGGAATTGCACAGGATCAGCTTGAGTTCTTGGATATAAACTCGGTTACCTCCTGTCTGAAGCCCATACTGTGCCCCTTACCTGTTCACTTAGAAATATCCCCTCCGCCCTTTGTGCTCTCACTCTGGCCCCACATATTCCTGTGGCACTTTGTCAAGCTTATTTGCTTATATGCCTGTTACTGTACTAGGCTGTCAGCTCCTTAGAGGCAGGAGATGTTTGACTCATCTGTTTATCCCAGTGCTTACGTGGCACCCAGCACATAGCAGCCACTCAACAGATGCTTATAGAATGAGTGAGCAAACAATGATTGCTTGAAGTATATCAGCATCAACTGAGTACTTACTTTGTGACAAGCACTATGCCAGTGGCTTGCATGCATCATCTCATTAAATTCTTACAAGCCTGCTAGGCAGTTACTCTTATTCCCCATTTTTCACATAAAGAAACTGGGTCTCAGGGAGTTAAATGAATCACACAGGCAGTAAACAACTGAGCCAGGAGTCAAGCGCAGGGTTCTTTCTGTTTATACCTCTTTGCTTCCTCCCCTAAAGTGGAGGTACAGGAAGTCAGCACCTCAGAGGATTTGCTGATCCTTACAGGTCCTGGTCAATTTTTAAAAGCTGTCCCCTATTTAGCATGGTGAGGCTTGCTTTTGGGAAACTCCAGCAGGATGAGATTATGGGGAAAATAATTGCCTTCATTGTCTGTGATCTTTCCTAGAAGGGGCAGCATGGAGTGGGGGAAGGAAGGAGGCTGTGGGTCAGCAAGGCCAGGGTTCAAATCCTGGTTCTGTTACTTACCAGCTGTGTGACTCTGGCAAGGTGATCAACAGCTCTGTATCTGTTATAGAGAGACAATCACACCTACTGCACAGGAGAGTGAAGAGTACATCAGAAATTTCAAGTAGAGTGGCCAGCACACGGTGAGTGCTTTATAAAGGGTAGCTGTCTTTAATATGAAAATGCCTGTGATGTGCTGATGTCACTGCATCAATGGCGCCAGCTGACTCTGTCCTCTCACTTTAGCAGGCACAGGGCATCAGGCATAGTTCTGTCCCTCTACCTAAAGCACCTGCCCCCTTATCTACCTGGATCATAGGATCCCCCACATGACACCTTCCTTTATCTCCTTTAACCCTGCTGCATGGCTTATTTGCTGCTTGGTTGGTCAGTGGTTGGTTGGTTAGTATATGGAGGATCTTGGACTCTTGGCATAATCCAGGGGTCAACAAACTAGAACCTGCAGGCCAAATTTATCCCTCCCCTGTTTTCATACGGCTCATGAAATAACAATGGATTTTACATTTTTAAATAGATGAAAAATTTTTTTAAAGAATACTATTTTGTGACAAATGAAAATCATATAAAATTCAAACTTCAGTGTCCATAAATAAAGTTTTATTGGAACACAGCCATGCTCATTTGTTTACATATATATTGTCTACAGCTTCTTTCCTGTTACAATGGCAGAGCTGAGTAGTTGCAACAAAGACTGCACAGCCCATAAAGGCTAAAATATTTCCTATCTGTCCCTTTACAGAAAAAGTTTGCCAATCCCTGGTATAAACAAATAACAGCAGAAGATTCCTCACTCAGAAATACCCAACCGAACCCCTTCTCCTTCCCCCTCCTCACCCATCCTCAAATATAGCCTCAGGTCAGAAATTCTTCTGAATTAACAAACTGCAAATACCCCCTGAGAAATTTATAGTGCACACCATTCTTCACACTTTCATTTTATTTGACTTAGTCACACCTTAGCTCAGCACAGAGGAGGGAGACAGGAGAAGGGCAAGTAGATGAGGAAGGGAAAGAAAGAGCAAAAGAAAAGGAGGGAGGCAGTGAGAAGCATAAGCAAAGCCATAAATAAATTTATTCCAAACAAGCAAATCCATGAAAGCCTAGGAAGGGAAAAGTGTAACAGAAATTCATAAATCCCCCTGCTTTCTCTGCAATTGACACAATCCTATCATCTCTCCTTCAAGAAAGCATAACAGTTTTGAGAAGATGGTAACAAGAGTCAATAACACCAGTTAGAGGGGATGATTAATCAAGCAACTGTTGTTGGAACAATTTAGTATTTACCCAACTGAGGAACTGACCAGTTGACGGACATGAACTGAAAACTCCTGGCAAAATTTGGCTGTCCTAGCAAATGAGCTGAGGAGTCGGAACTACCTAAAAGAAGTCACTGAGTCCCTTAAAAAGAAAGAAGCAGCAATTTCAGTATTAAATCTTAATGTTGAAAGTTTAATAATCAACAAGGAAAGCCCTAGGGGGGAAAGAAAAGGACATTATTTTAAAAATAAAAATTAAAAAGCTTGCATATTCATTTGATTAGCATAAATCTTACTCTATTATAGAAAGAAAAGCCCCAGTGATGGTAATACCAGAGAAGATCTGGTTTTATCCTCGGTGCCTAGGGACCTCATAGCAAGATTTCTGAGCACAGGCATAAGAATTGTTAAAACACCAGAATAATCCTAACAAAGCATTTTTCCATTTTAAGAAAAAGACCAGAGATGGAGACCACAAGAGAACAATGTTTGCCAAAGTCAAGTCCCAGTATGGTTCCGAGTGTGTACTTGATACAGAAGAGAGATTTCATCTAAACAGGACTCACAGAGGGATGTGAAAAGCTGAAAAATCTCATTTACTCACCTCCAAGGTACTTTCTGGTGACAAAAGAAGATAAAAAGAAAAAGCAGAAGAGCAAAAAGCAAAGTAGTACAAACTAAAAGAGTAGTAAAACACTTGCAATGCTGTCTACACTCTGGTTCATTTAGCGTTTGCTTGTGCTCCTGGCTCTCCCCATTCAGGAGTCCTGCATTTCCCAATTTGGGGGAGTTATTTCACAAGTTTATGCTGAAGGGGAGCAGAATATGCCACCCCAAAATATGCCACTTTGGCGTATTGATTATTTTAAATTAAAGTTATTTGAGAAACAGTTGGTGCAAGAAGGACACCTTGACCCTTCTTTGTCTCCCTGAAAGCAGGAAATAAATCTCTCATGTGAAGCATCCTTCCTATCCTAGGAGGGTAGAAGTCATCCTTATCACCAAGGATAGGGAGTTCAAGGCCTAGAAGGCTGTATATACAAACCTCGTTACTTCCTCACTAATTTACTACCCCAAGCCTAAACTTCTTTGTCTGGTCAATTCTTCACACATTTATTGTTTCTTTGTCCAAAAGTATAAAAGCTGCCTGCTTTGGTCACGTCTTTGAGTCTCATATCTTTGGGGCTCCCGTATGTATGAAATTAAATTTGTTTTTTGCCTCTTACTCTGTCTTATTTCAATTTAATTATTAGAGCAGCCAAAGACTCTAGAAGGGTAGAAGGGGAAATTTTTCTTCCCCTACAACACAAAAACTGTAAAGGGCTCCCCAATGGTTCATTGACACAAATTAGATAGCAAAAGGGAAAATTAAAAGGAGTCATTCTAATCAATATTCCTCAAAACCATCAAGGTCACAAAAAACAAGGCTAGTTTGAGAAACTGTCACAGCCAAGAGGAGCCTAAGGAGACACGATGACAATGTAATGTATCCTGGATGGGATCCTGGAACTGAAAAAGGATATTAGGTAAAAACCAAAGAAATCTGAATAAAGTATGGACTTGGTTAATAATAACGTATTAATATTGATTGATTGTGACAAATCTACCCTACTAATATAAGTTGCTAATACAGGGGAAACTGTGTGCAGAGGTATATGGGAACTCTATGTATTAGCTTCACAACTTTGCTGTAAATCTAAAACTAATATAAAAAATAAAGTTTATTTGTCAGAAGAAGGAATCATTCATTTAGTGAACACCTACACATCAGGCACTGTGCCAGGAGTCTCATGTGAAGCCTGGAGTTTTGGTAAGTTTGCATCCCCCAAACTTCCCAATGGTCTCACTGCAAGAAGGGCTAAGGGAGTAAACTGTCCCCTTGACCTTGCAATAGTCTAAGTCAGTGTTTTCCAAAGGAAAACTTGCTGTGAGATTTAATAGGTGTTATTTAAAAAGAGGGAGAGAGTGAGAGGTCTTTGGTTTAACAAATTTCAGAAAAATTAGTTTAAAACAAACATATTTCTTTACTATGAGACCTCTCAGAACCTTTATTTTGCTTATGCACATTGCAACTATCCTAAAAAGGAGCTATAGAACGCAGCATTTCCCAAATTGGTTATGAAACTCTTTTATTGTAGAACACTTCTTGGGACTAGCTTCCTTGTGAAAATACTTCAGAAAACACTAATGTATGCAACCTAAAAAGAGAACTAAAATAGCTGAAAACTGCTAAAGGGAGGGCCTAATACAGTAAAGTTAAAAGAAACACAATGAAAATGATCTCATTAGCCATCACCAATATTTTTAAAGGCTTTTATTTATTTATTTATTTTTCATGATGAAGATCGGCCCTGAGCTAACATCTGTTGCCAGTCTTCCTCTGCTTTGTATATGGGATGCCACCACAGCATGGCTTGATGAGCAGTGTGTAGGTCCGCGCCCAGGATCCGAATCCACGAACCCTGGACTGCCAAAGCAGGGCACATGAATTTAACCGCTACACCACTGGGTAGGCCTCCATTACTGATTTTTTTAACTGATTGCTTCAGGGATCTCAGAAGCAAGAAATTCTGCCAAACTAATTACAGAAAAATTCTCATTTCATGCCCCAGGCCTGAAACAAAAGCCTAATAGACTGTGTATCTTGTTAAATGTAACTGGATGAGGAAACTTTTAACATTAGGCTCACTTGATGTCCTCCATCGCTAAACAAAAGGCATTTGTATCTCAGCCCTTTGAAAAGTTACACAAATTTGGGTGGACAATGACTATTTGGTTGAGATCAGTTAATGCAGAGACGAATAAATCCCCCCCTATCCTGAGGAACAAAGACAATTCAGTTTGCAA
The DNA here is from genome assembly GCA_031878705.1 of Tapirus indicus. Classification (NCBI taxonomy): domain Eukaryota; kingdom Metazoa; phylum Chordata; class Mammalia; order Perissodactyla; family Tapiridae; genus Tapirus; species Tapirus indicus. The sequence continues at coordinate 37,384,025 of CM062935.1, forward strand.
ATCACTGCAGACACTCAAATGTATCTTGGACAGTGGAATATTTAGGGCTCATATATGAGAAACTGTACATTTTATTCCTTTAGACACGCAACTTTGCCAAGTCTAAATTGCATTTTAATTTAATCAGTTTGGGCAGTTGTATCTCTTCAGCTGAGATTAAAATAATAATAGGTTCAGACCACACAGGGTTTTCTTGCAAATTTGTTTCAAAATATAGCAGATGATAAGGGATAAGACTTGAATCTTGACAACATGGATTTGTTATGGGATACATCAGTAGACTTTTTGTCAACCTCTGACTGAGGAATTGGAAAAATTATGAGATGCGTTTAAAGTAGCAGAAAAATAATTATTGAGGAAACAGAAGACCTGAGACAGCCGAATAGAGTAAGGAATCAGAATTTAGCAGAAAGAGCACAGGATTTTTTGGAGGGTAACAGATATAGGTTTGAATCCTAGATCCATTCTTTCAAAGCCAAGTAACCTTGGACAAGTGACTTTTGGAACCTCAGCTTCCTCATCAATAAAATGGGAACAATAATATCACCTTTGCAAGGTTTTTGTAAGTAACGGAGACAACGTTTGCAAAGTGCCTTTTACAGTACTACACACTTACTGTATGCCCAGTAAATGATTATTCTAATAATAAAGCACCATCACCAGTCTTAAACAGTGAAGAATTTAGCAAGGATACAAGCAAATGCTGGAGTATCAACACAAAACAACTGGAAGCCAAGTTTATAGGAAACGAAGGAAGGAAAAAATTTTAGGCCAGCTAAAAGTGAACGCTGTATGAAAAGAACAACTTTATTTGCATCAGCAGAGTTTGTTGGAAGGCAGGCAAGACTAACAAACTTTTAGCCTTTTGGCATAACTGAACTCAGTTACGGTGGTTCTGCTTAAGTCAAGTTTGTAAAACAGACTTGTCCATATTCCTCAGATCAAAGCCCTCTCAAACTAGTACCTTCCTAGACTCAAACAAGAAAACTATTGGATCCTCAAAAATGATACAATGAAAGTGAACCAAAGAAACGTTTCCCAAAGTACATTCTGGATGTTATTCAGGGGAAAAAAATACGAAATTACACAATTTAAGAGTTGTTGAGTTAAACAAAGCTAAACCAGTTTCTAGGCTTTTTAAAAAAGTCATGCATATATATGATAAAAATTCAGACAGTAGAAAAGAGCGTAAAATGAAAACTACGATTTCTTCTCAATTCACCTTCTGTCCTCCAGTTCTTCACAAAATCAAGAATTGTTACCAGCTTCTCGTGTATCCTTCCAGAACCATTGTACACATTTATTAGCATCTTATTTAATCAAGATATAGATAGATATAGGTAAATAGCTGACACAAGTGGTAGCACACTAAACACACTTCTGCACCTTCCTTTGTTCACTTAATATGTCTTGGGGGAAGTAGTTCATTTAGGTCAGTAGTTCTCAAGCAGGGGTCATGTCTAGAGACATTTTTGATTGTCACAACTTGGGAGGGTGGTGCAACTAGTGGGTGGAGTTCAGGGATGGTGCTAAACATCCTACAGTAAGCAGGACAACCTCCTGCAACAAAGAATTATCTAGCCCAAATGGTGCCACTTTTGAGAAGCCTTGATTTAGATCTATCTTGGGTTTGTTTTGGTGAGGAAGATTAGCCCTGAGCTAACATCTGTTGCCAATCCTCCTCTTTTTGCTGAGGAAGATTGGCCCCGGGCAAACATTCGTGCCCATTTTCCTCTACTTTATATGGGACGCCACCACAGCATGGCTTGATGAGAAGTGCGTAGGTCCGTGCCTGGGATCTGAATCTGCAAACCCCAGGCCACTGAGGCAGAGCATGCAAACTCAACCACTGTGCCACAGGGCTGGCCCCTCTATCTTGTTTTTTATGATGGCCACACACTATTCCACTATATGAATAAATCATAATTTATATAACTAGTGCAATATAACCAGTGCAATTTGATGGTCATTTAGGTTATTTCAAGTCTTTTACTAGGAAAAAAAACTTAAATGAATATCCTTGCACAATTGCAGAAACATCCATATAATAACATTCTGTAAGTAGAATGGGGGGTCAAAGTGCGTGTGCATTTTTATTGTAAATATTATCAGTTGTCCTCCAAAGATGATATAGCAGTTTACATTGCCTTCAACAATGCATGCAAATTCCTGTTTCCTCGTATCCTACCCAAAACAGTGTAGTAACATAATTTTTTATATTTGCCAATCTAATTGGTTAAAATAGAGTGGATTAAATTTGTGTTTACTTATTATAAGTGAAGTTGAACGTTTTTTCATACATTTAAAATCCATTAATTATTTTTGTAAACTATCAATCAGTTTTATCTAATGCAACACTTCTCAGAACCTTTACTATGTTCATCTACACTATGGTTCTCCAAGAGATAGCATTCAGCATTTCCCAGTATTTTATCCTTATAACCTCATTTTCTTAATAGATCATTTTGAGTAAATACGGTTCTGTACAACACTCTTTGAGAATCACTGAACACAAGACACCAGGATAAGATTAACTTGTGAAAGTATTTTGTAAAATTTCTAAGGAATGCGTTAACAGTGACTTATCAATTATTTGGCGACATTCTTAGCAGATAGGGAAACCCGTAGTCCATGGTTAGAAGCAAGATCAATCAAACTTGAGTCTTATAGAGCCCTATCACTTCTCCACCAAGTGTACTAAGCACGGTTCTTTTCCTTGCAGACTGAACCCCAAACAACCCAAACTAGGTTAGGCAAAAAACAAAACAAAACAAAAACTTTATTTGCTCACATAAATAAACTTTGGAAAGGTCTGTGATTCAGCTGTGCCTCAAAATAAGTGGCATCAAGACCTCAAACTCTGTGAGATTTTTCTTTCTTGCTCACTCACTTCTCCCTCTTCCTCTCTTCAGTTTTATTCTCAAAGGTGAGCTCCTACCCCTGGTATTTCACTGCCACCACCAGAGAGTCTGAAACACTTGCTCTTGGCCCAGGTTCAGAAGTACCAGGGAAGAGCTGGATTATTGCCCACCACTGAGCCAAACAGTGGTGCCAGGGCCAGTAACTGTGGGGTGACTGAGCACCCGTTAGTGATGGCAGTAGGGGAAGGATCTTTGCCCAGAAGAACAAAGAAAGGTTCTCTTTCACCAATACATGATGTGACGTCCTCTATGTTATCAAAAGAGGCCAAGAAACACCCCTGGAAAATATAAATATCATGAACTAAGTGACACTTGGAAATAAATTAAAAAGAACTTAACATTCAGTGTCCTTTGAGGCTCATACAGATTTGCCAAAGTTAAAAAAAAAATTAGACTCTAGAAAAAGGCTCTGAGTTAACTGGATTTAGACAGGTGATGAAACAAATATCAAAAAGATTGCCAGCTATGGAGCCAGCCCAGTGGTGTAGTGGTTAATTTCATGCGTTCCACTTTGGCGGCCCTGGGTTCACAGGTTCAGATCCTGGGCATGGACCTATGTGCTGCCTATCAAGCCATGCTGTGGCAGGTGTCCCAAGGGAGATGGGCACAGCTGTTAACTCAGGGCCAATCTTCCTCAGCAAAAAGAGGATTGGCAACAGATGTTAGCTCAGGGCTAATCTTCCTCACCAAAAAAAATATATATATTGCCAGCTGTGATCCTGGGACAGAATGTAGACTCATAAGCCTTAAAAGATATGGAAAACCAATTCTTTTCTTCACATTCAAATGGCTAAAATGGTACCCAATGTGAAAGACTGGACTACTCAGTATGATAGTTTGAACAGTTACAAATTGTATTAGTTTCGTATGTGCTGCTGTAATAAATTATCACCAACTTTGTAGCTTAAATAATACAAATGTATTGTCTTACAGTTCTGGAAGTCAGCAGTCCAAAATGGGTCTCAGTGGGCTAAAATCAAGGCATTGGCAGGGCCACATTTCCTTCTGGACACTCTAGGGGAGAATCCGTTTCCTTGCCTTTTCCAGTTTCTAGGGGCCGCCCACAATCCTTGGTTCTGGTCCCCTTCCTCCGTCTTCAAAGCCAGCAACAGCAGGTCCAGACTTTCTCACATCACATCACTCTTACTTCCATTGTCACATCTCTTTCTCTGACTCTGTCTCCTCTTCTGCCTCCTTCTTTCACTTTTATTTTTTTTATTCTTTATTTTTTTCCTCCCCAAAGCCCCAGTACATAGCTGTATATCCTAGTTGTAGGTCCTTCTAGTTCTTCTACGTGGGACACCACCTCAGCATGGCTTGATAAGTGGTGAACAGGTCCGTGCCCAGGATCTGAACTGGGAAACCCCAGGCCACTGGAGCAGAACACACAAACTCAACCACTACACCACCGGGCTGTCCCCCCTTCTTTCACTTTTAAGGACGCTGTGATTACATTGGGCTCACATGGATAATCCAGGATAATTTCTCCACGTTGAGGTTGGCTGATTAGCAACCTTAATTCCACCTGCAATCTTAATTCCCCTTTGCCATGTAATGCACCATGTTCAGTGGTTCCAGGGATTAGGATGTGGACATATTTGAGGAGGCATTATTCTACCTACCACACAAATTAAGAACTTAAAGACAATATCCCCATTTTCTCCTGATCCATCAAAAGGACAATTGGCATTTGAAATACTGATTATCAATGATATTAAGTATTCCAAATGTATAAGGTAAATGTCTAAATGTTTCAAATGCTCAGGGCACAGTTTACATGGCCATGGAAAGGTAAGTCTTTCTGTAGGCTAATTCCTAACTTAGAGGCAAGAAATTTAATGAAAAAAATCAGGTTATTTTATAAACTGGCTATTTATTTTTGAATAATTCAGGAAAATTTTCACACTGCTTAATTTCCATTATATCCTCCCAGCAACAGTACCAATCATATGCAATATAACCATGGTATCCCACAGAACCCATATATTAAATTTTCAAATGTAAAATACCCATAACAGAAAACCAAAAGGCAAAAATTCTTATAAAGCATATTAAAATTAGCAAAGCATTATCCTTTTCTTAGCCAACAGGGAAGCTTCTTCACTGCTGAGATTACTCTGAAGGCAAAGCTTATGCCTAAAGCTGTCCAAATATGTAAAGACAATGATGAATACATCACGAAATGAGAAGAAAGGGTGAATTTTATGGTATGTGAATTATGATATTTAATTATATCACAATAAAGACGTTACTAAAAAATAAGTTCAGAGAATCATAAATGGTAGATCTGCCACAATTAAGTGAAATAAAGCCCTTCAATAATAGTTTACGTTTATTGAGTGCTTATTAAGGACCAGACTTTTTCTAAGTATTCTATATGTATAACTCATTTGATCCTTGCAATAACCCTATAAGGTAAGTACTCTTATCCCCACAGATAAAGAAACTGTGACTTGCCCAAGATCACACAATAGTAAGTGGCAGAACTGGGGTCTGAACTCGAGTCGTCTAAGTCCAGAGCCCATATTTCTTAACCGACTTACTAGTCATTCTCTTTACCACTACACTACACCATACTACTTTCTTGAATATATGGAGTCCATTTCTAGAACATGATTATTTGGAAACCCAATTCAAGTACTACTAGATATTCTAAGCAGAACAATGGTGCAAAAGGAACTTAATAACTGTATATTTGGGCAGAACTAAAGAATATAATCAAAAGCCTGGTTTGACAAATATGAGAGGTTATAAAATAGAGCAAGTCGTCATAGACTAAAACCACTTCCTACTGAAGCCCAATAGATATTTGTTATTCTGTTTTATGCCCTTTTTAAATGTTATCAATATGAAAAACGATGCAGTCAGAGAAGACCGTATATTACATATCCCATAAACATTTCCTTTAGTAGTATAAACAAAGTGATTTGACATCAAGATAAAATATAAATATCTTCAATGTCCACTTTGATGTATAATTGCCATTAGAATTCCTATCTCACATTAAAAAAAATGTGCCTTTCTCTTTTGTTACTAATTCCAGTAAGCTAATCTGGTGGAGAAAATTGAAGTATATAAGAGAGATTAGGGAAGATTTCAATGGCATTTTTTTTTTTTGTCTTCACAAAATAAAAGGCAATATATATCTGTTAAACAGGACACAAAAGGATAAGGTGGTAACAGTTCATGCTTTATAATAAAGGTGACATTTCTTTATTCTTTTGTTTTAAAATTAAGCTCCTGCTTGAATAACATCCACAAACCTAATGTTTTGTGTCTCATTAGCTGCACAAAGTACCATCTTTTCAGAAAATGATGGTGCTGTTTACTCTAAAATTTTCCTACAAACAAGGACATATTCTCATCTCTCTCACCCCATGCCAAGATTTTTGTAGGACACTAGGACAGGGAAGTGGAGTAAAAACTGCAGCAGGAGAGCCAGGCTCACTGGCTTGGAGGTACGCCTGAATTAGAATCCCTACTGCAAACAGCAGTAGCCACAGTCTCAGCCCTGAACAAGGTGTGTGCCTGTGAGCTTCTCTCAAAGATGTGGAAAAGAAGAAAATGTGGCAGCCAGCTGGTTACTGATCTTTCATTGCTCTTCCATGTCTCACTTGTCCGAAACCCCAGGCTTTGTCTCCACCAACCTGCCTTCCTGATGCCTTCCTATGTCTGTTCTGCACTCCACCACCTGAGTCTTGGTCCAAGCTGCCCAGATCCCTGGAGAAATCGTCTTCTTTCTACTGAACCCCACCTCCCCCATCAACACCCCCAACATACACACACAGACACGTTCTATGCTCAACTCTCCATTGAACTCACTTAATTCCAGGAAATTTTCACCAACCATCTTTTATTCATTCATTTGATAATTTTATTCAACTAACATGCACTCATTTAGAGCAAAAACTGTGCCAAACACTATACAAAACAACCTTCAAATGACTTTATTTCTTCTAAGTGATTTTGCAATTATCTTAGTGATTGTGTATATTTATACGATAACTCTCTGTCTCACTCTCTGTCCTGTACTTGATGGGGACTTGCCTGATCTTTTTACCCTTAAGCACTCTGGATTCTGGCATACAATTGCTACTCACTAAATTCTAGTTAACCTACTGAGAGACTGATGCTGCCCAAAGGAGACCTTTTAGCTACACTTCACAGTGAGAGAGGATAAATACACTTTGTCTCACATTTCTGAGCCACATTAATTCAGCTGACTTTTGACCCATCCTCCTCCCTCCCCCATCCTCCTCACCAAAACAAACATGGAATATTTATCCCCAGCAAGTAACCACACATCCCATTCAACTTTGGCCAAAAACAGGAACCCTGAGACCCAGAATCCTAGTGCTTTGCCTAAAAGACTGCTCACTAACTGGGAATTGAAATGACATCTTAGAACACGGTGGACAAGGAGACAGGATTTGAGACTCAGTGCTGCCACAAACCAGCTGTGACATCCTAGGCAAGCCACAACTTCTTGGATGCTTGATGTCCTCATATGTAAGATGGAAATGCTGGTACCTGCCTTCAGAAGCTTCTTGGAAGGATGAAATGAGGGACTGTAAAAGAAGGGGTTTAGGCTACAAAAAAGCTTACAAAAAATATTGTAAGTTAAAGGCTTACACAAAATATCGACAAACCTCTTCTGCTTTTCTTTAGTTCACTTATTACCTGTCAAAAGGCCCCACAGCGCCTTCTAAACCTAATTCCACACTCATGACTCAGACCTTTAATCTTTGCCTTTTGGCACTAGAATTTAAAATCAAACTTTGCAAAAGAAAACCATCACTGACTTTCTTCACAATCAGTCTTGCCTCAGTCCCCTGCAATCTGCCTTTCGTTCTGAGAAATCTGATGAAGCTGTACCCTTAAAGGTCATCTATGAATTTCATTTGCCAAGTCTTAGTACTTTCTTCCTTGCCAGTCTATTGGTCACTTGATGCTATCAATCAAGTTTTCTTTCTCCTCTTCAGAGACATAGCAATAGTGTGGTTTTCTTTCACTCCTCAGACCCACCTTCTCAATACCCTTAGTCTATACTTCTTTCTCCTTCCACCTCCTGACTGCGGCAGTTGCCAGTGTTCTGACCATTCTCCTCTTTAGCTCCCCACTCTCCTCGCATGGACTCATCCACCCTCAGGACTTCAGTGACCACTTTCTAAGCAAATGACCCCCATTTAGAGCCTCAGTCCTGATCTCCCTCCAGGCCTGCTGGATTCTCCCAGGTGTACGACCTACCGTCAGCTTGACCACGTCATGTCTAAAACAAAACATCATTTCTCCCCCAAACAGGCTTATTTCTGCTTTCTTTCTCCCTTATCCCCCATATGTAGTTAATCACCCAATTTGGTAGTTCTTCTTTCAAAACCTTGTCTAAGTCCTAGTTACTTCATGGAGAGCTATGGTAATAGTTCTGCATCTATCTTGCATTCCTCGTGGGCTTTCCTTATTGACAAAAGAAGGGAGTACAAGTTTTGATTTGTGGTTTAACTACACACTAGCCTTAAAATTTGTGAAAAATTTTTCTAAGTAGCAAATTTCTGCTAAGCATTTTTATACGTTGTCTTAGGAGGAAGGTTTGAGTTTATTATTCTCATTGTAGCAAAAAGATGTAGTAAAAGATTATATAATAATTGGGGATAATCTGGTTTCCTCCAAAATATTAATGGCACAGGTTTTCCAACTTTGTAAACTTCTGCCCAATCCAAATTAACCCCTGCCTCAAAGAAAGGCTTCAGACATCCAGGTCTTAAAGACGGGGTCTGTTTCACTTCCAGGTGTTTAGGAACCTGGTACCTCCCCTACAATTCATGCCCAGTCCCCTACCCTACCCCGCTTACCCTAATATCCCTGCCTAATGAACATACCAACTCCAGTGAAGGGTTTCTTTTTTTCTGCCATGCCAACCTACTCGTTTTCTCTGCTGCATTATTGGGACACTTTCCATGTGTCTCCATTGCCATCAAACTCCTGCCTTCTGCCCCCAGGAGAATGAACATGCCTGTAGTTCCACTCAGAAACTAGAACCTAGAGTACCTGAGGTTTTGATATGGTCATTTTGAGTCTGTCTTTTGATGCAATCCATGTTTTAACATTTGCCTCTCTTTTATAACCCTAAAAGGTACATCATATGACTTCCAGTCTCTTTTTATTACTAAATATTGTGTCCAGTACATGATATAATCCTATCTCCATGCCCCTCATCCCTGACACTTATCTCTCAGGACTTCCTCTTTATGGGAAGTCCAGGCCACGACTTACCACCCACCTGAACTGGGGCAAGGTGTTTCATAGCCATGTTATTTGGTCCTGTGCACCCCTCACTTCTCTTGAAGGGAGAAATTTGGCCCCCCAAATCAACTCAAATACTCTGTCATCTAGTGCTCCCTTCTCTCCTTTCAGCTGCTTCCTCTGTTCCCCAAGAGGATCTTCCCAAGCTTAATGAACAAATTCAGCCCCATGACGTTTACCCCCACTCTTTTAAAGTCTCTCATTACAGCTGCACCCTGACTAAACTTACAACACAATATCATGGCAAAAAATGTCACGATACTCCAATTCATTTGTTCCCAGGAGCTGACTCTGGGAGATGCCTATCTCTCCTTGATATATATTCTTAGACTATTGGCCCATCATAGTCAACACCTTTGTGTTAGTTTTTTACTAAAAATTGCAGGCATAGCTGCCAAAAGACCAACAGCAATATTGAGACATAATTTATCAGCCAGCAACAAAGGGGCTCATAGGGAGAGAAGACAAACAAGCAGGAAAAAGAAAGTCCTGTGGGTAGACTTGCCCCTGCTTCGAGAACAGTCTGAGTCAGAACAGACAATCACAAGAGTGCTAACTGGGGCACCAACAGGACGACTCTCCTTCCACACTAATTCACAAAGATGTTTATGCCCCAGTTCCCATCTGAAACATTTACTTATTTCTTTGGGCTTTGGGCCTATGACCTAGTTTTCAGTTTACCTTTTCTACCTGGCCTACAGCCGCCACACTCAAAAGGGCAGAGCAATTCCACTTTACTCGAGACAGGAATGGTCTTTCAGGACCACTCTTGAATAAGAGTCAGGAGCAATAGAAAGATTTCTTCTTTCTTCCTCCCTCATCTCCCCCCCCCCCCCACCACCACCACAGCCTCTAGCCCCTACTCACTGGTTTAGAATTCTCCTATCAGCTCTTCATCCTTGAACATAATCAAGTGGATTTTGCACGAAATTAAAATTGAAATATCATGAGAAGTGGTACACATTAAGTCTTATCAGTCATTTGCACTTTGATGAAAATATGTTGATTATATCTCTTTTCCACTTTTCACAGAGCAAGTTTTAAGAAAAGGAAAAGAGCAAATGGGTCATGGAGACAGAAGAGGTATAAAGGTCATGGAAGAATTTAGAGTCCAGATGCCTACATCGCAGTCCAGCCAAAAGCAGGGTCATGGGTATTCCTATTTCCAGTTCTGCCACATCCCCTCAGTCCCATGTGGTATCCACAGGACAAACAGCTCACCACTCCCATCACTATCTAAGAAATGGGAGGAAGAAAGAGGAAATGGATTGCAAGTGGGGAGACAAGATATGCCAAAAGAGATCAAGGCAACAGTTTGGGGTAAGGTGCTATTCCTTGAGTTTGGCCTTATTTTATTATTAGTCAATGACCAGAGCAAGTTTATGTCTTCAATTGATCTTTGTTGTCAGAGTTACAGGAACCAACTGATGCACAGCAAGAACACAGCAATTCCTAAAGTGAGATGGGGAAGGAGGAAGTAACACTGTGACCATCATCTTGGGATTTTGAGTTTGATTTTTGATGGAAACTTGGCCCAGGGATCACTGAAATGTGGATGGAAAAACAACCAGTTCAAGACTGGAAGCAGTTTTCAGTCTTATAAGCAAGGAGATCCAAAGGGCCAATCAGGATAAGTTACATAATTTGTAGGGCCCAGTGCAAAATGAAAATGCAGGACCATTATTCATAAATTAGTAAGAATTCCAAAATGGTGAGACCAAAGCATTAAAGCAAACGCCCCATCTAAGCATGGGGCCCTGTGAAACTGCACAAGTTGCAGGCCATGAAGGTGGCCATGGGGCCATTTAATTATTCAAATGTGGAACATAGACCCTCTTCCAACATGGAGATGGTTGAGGCACAATTCCAAGGAGCTAAATTGCTCTGCTGAGGAGCATGACTTTCATGAAGGCAGAAATTTGAACTGTTTGACTACCACAAAATCACCAGAGCACAGAGCAGGTGCTCAATAAATATTTGTTGGGAAAAAAAGTGAATAAACAAACATATATATTTGTGTTATCGTCCATGGCAATTATGAGGCTCCTTCAAGCACCTTCCCAGACAGTGAACATTGATGAAGGGAACAGGACAGAAGAGGAAGAACAAGATGGATGCTGCCAATAGGCCAGTGTGTGAGCACTTTCGTCCCCCCATCTCCTACCTTAGTGAATTGCCAGAAATAGCCAGGGAAGGAGGGTTCTTACTTGGTATGGGGTGGAGGAGTTGGGGGTTGGCAGGCAGCAAGCACAGGAACTTCAGAGCACCAAAGCTGTCATGTGACTTGACTTGTATATTCAGACCAGAAGCAGAGTTGTACAATGGGAGTCAACACACCTTGATGGTTATGAGCAAGGGTTCTGAGTTAGACTGTGTGGGTTCAAGTCCTGGCTCTATCATGGGGTCAAAGCTAATGTAAAGGTATAATTAGAACCCAGCCCTGAGTGATAATCCTTCTTCTAAAAGCCCAAAGTTGAACTGGAATTGGTATACTAAGTTTTTCTAAGTTCCCACAGAAGACCATATCCGTGTTTGGGTAACCAAAAGGACTACTAGCCCAATTGGCACCTATGTGCGAATCAGGAAAAGTCTTCATTTCCTGAGCCTGACAAGGCTCAGGCTGGACTTTACTCCCAATTCATCCCCTTTGCCAGGAGCCCTTGTTCAGGGCATAACCTTAATACATACACTCAGAGCACAGTTAATCAACTTAGTTACTATTTTAGTCTAAAAAAAACCAACTTGGAAGAAAAATGTCATTTAATTAAAAAATAACAAAGTCCATGAATTTTACACAAATTTTTGCAACTATTCAAGACCAGGGAGACTGAATCCTGGAAGTTCTGGCCAATCTTACTCTCTTAAGAGAATTAGGATTCCAGCAGAAAACAAAATATATTATCGTTCTTAGAAAGAAGTGTTAATAAATGCTTTGCCAAACAGAGGTTGGAATTGAAAAATAGTCTTCACTCTCACCAATCATAAATGAGGCATAAAAGAATAGTAACAAAACCATTTTCCCCATGAATTCTTTAAGCAAAAAAATCATAAAAGTAATTTGAGACAGTTGTACAATAAATAATCTCTGTGGTTTTAAAATAGGAAAAAAATAGATACATTAAAATATCTTCTGCATGTAATTTAGATATAGCTGCAAGTTATCATTAAGTCAGTAATAAGAGATGTGAAACCCTTGTATTAGGAGAGTAGAAACGATTTAAAATTTTCACAGTTACCACCAATTGTGTATATTTTCCTGCCATGTGTTCTCCGGTGATCTGAATCAGCCTTGTCAAGAATGCTTCCCAAGACCGGGGACTTCTTTTCCTGGCAGTATGGAAGGATGAGTGCTGGACTGAGTCAGATTACAGGGGTTTTAGTTTGTACTCGGCCACCAACCAGCTCAACTGCCTGGAATGACCTTCTTCCCATTCTCCATCTGGCAAACTCCTACTCATCTTTCAAGACTCAGCTCAAATGCCACCTCCTCTGGGAAGCCTTCAAGGACTCTCCCGGAGAAAGTCTCTGGGTTCTCATACATTTTGCTAGTATCTCTTTTATAGTAGTTTTGGTGTTTCATAATTTTGGCTTTCCCCACATGGTTTTGTGACTAAAAAATAACTTCCTTGAAGGCAGGCAAGGTGACCTGCTATGTTTATTTCTCTGGCACCTAGCATAGTACTTGACTAAATGAATGATTAAATGAATGAACAAGTTGTGTGACCCTAGGCAACTTCTGCAACCTCTCCATTCCTACATTGTCCTCCTCTGTGAAAGAAAAGCATTAGTGTATTTTCTCAAGTTCCCGTCTGGTTCAAATGCTCCTTAAATGCATAATATTCAGTTACAGATATTCCATCCAGGCCTTTTCCAGGGCTAGGGCAGACAGAGTTACCACTGGGATTCTGCCATCTCCCCTTTGCACCCTCTCCACTCATCCGATTGCTCTACACTTCCTGGACATGACTCTTTTCCACAGGCCCTTGCACTCGCTACTTGTCAATAGTGTCAAGGTTAAGAGCACAGAGCCTGGAGACAGACTGTCTGGGTTCAAATACCGGCTCTAGCACCTATTAGCTATGTGACCCTGGGAATGTTATTTAACCTCTCAGTTACCTAATTTTAAAATAGGGATGATAATAATAATAATGACATCCACCTCATAGGATGTGTAAGACAGGCTCTGAACAATCAGAAAGGATGCTGGCTTTAAACAACCAGCACAGCTATATTGGACATAGGACCCCTCCCTCCCCTCCTCTCTCTAGTGCTGAGTCTGTTGTAGCCATTGACTGTTATTTTTGAAAATGGGTAAAATAAGAACTTAGTAAATGGGGCCGCCCGGTGGCGCAGCGGTTTAGTCCGCGCTTGGCAGCCCGGGGTTCGCGAGTTCGGATCCCGGGCGCCCGCCGACGCACTGCCTGCCAGCCATGCCGTGGCGGCGTCCCATATAAAGTGGAGGAAGATGGGCACGATGTTAGCCCAGGGCCAGTCTTCCTCAGCAAAAAGGGGAGGATTGGCGACGGATGTTAGCTCAGGGCTGGTCTTCCCCACAAAAAAAAAAAAAAGAACTTAGTAAATGATTCCGCCCTAGATATTTTCAATAAGGCAAAGGGAGGGAAGGCAAATTAAGGTAGTTAAAGTCCAGGCCTTACAAGGCTCACTTTAAGACAGGCTACCAAGCTCAGTTGATTTCACTTTGGCAATGAATAATGAGACCCAGCTTTGGAACTTACTTTTCTTGGTTTGTGAACAGAATATATGTCTACTTGTTATTAGAAAATAATATTAAATGGTTTCTCAAGACTTATAGTTCTCTGATATTATCTGCAATTTAAGAAACTGTTATTTTTAATAATAGTCCTTAATATTAGAATAACACTTTATACTTTTTCCTGTAAATTATTTCATAAGACTCTCACAAGCCTGTAAGGTGGGTAGAACAGATATTATCTGTCCTATTAAAAGAGTGATCGCTAATCTATTGTACTTGAGAGCTTCTAACACATAAGATTTTTGGCAGTTCTTTGAAAACTTACATAGACATTGATATTCTCTGGGAAGATAAGAGGATAACTCAGATTTTCTTCATCAATTTCCTGGAATCTAATTGTAAATCTTGGATGATTTTAAAGTCTTAGTGTAATAACTTACATTAAATGGATCTGTGGCTTAGAAATTGCTGCTGTCACAAATAACGTATTACTACACTTACTCCAAGAATATAAGGTAAGTGACTTTTGTAATTCATGGAGCAAAGTAGAAATAGAGACATACCAAGTACACAGATTAGGTACAAAATGACATACAGCATCCCTCTGAAATACAAAGCTATTAGGAGCTCTATAGACCATCTCTCCTATATGGGAATGAGCATGGTGTTTGGTCACAAATTAGAATTCCACTTGACAAATACAAGATGCAGAATGAATGATCTTCACTCAGGCAATTCACAATTATACTCCCAATTCTCTCTCACTGTTCATGATGTTAATATAGCCATGACTTTTTAGGAAATGCTTGACAGTAGTTAAAGCTGATGCCTTAAAATTTTGAGTTTGAGTATAGATATGGATCTATGGAGTAGATATTCATATATAATAGCTGGATCTTCTCTCTTCAATTCTAGACAAATATTTGTTTGCTGGTAATCTTATTTTATAAGTCCAAAAGAAAAGAATTGTATCAACTCATTACTAAATGCTATTCCTGTGAAGCTATCTTATTCCTGAGAGCAAGTGAGGCAAGCAATCTTTTTTTATTGAACAGATTGATGGAATAACGTTTTGGAAAAATTATAGGGAGTAAGCAGATGGGAAATGGGAGAAAAGCCGCATGGGTCAGGAAAACCATGAATTTTCACCACATGACTATAAAATATAAAGGGAAATTCTCTTGGGAACCCCATGAGTCACTTGATTCAACAACAGTGATTTATTTTCCATTCAGCAAGGGTTCTAAACTTTGGGAGTACAGGGAGTTTTAATGACATATGGCTCTCAGCACCAGCTGTGACAGAGAAAAAGGGCTGTTGATAGAATAATTCTGACTAAGATAATGAGATCCGTAGCTGGCTGCATCTAATAGCCTCACAGGAAATTTTAGGATGGAAGTCAGCCAACAAACCCAACTTCATTTGCCCTTTCCTTTGAGTTGGCACAAACACTAGACACTTATTTATTTCTCTGAAAAATTAATTCCTTTAAAAAAATTTAATGGAGTCATTTCACATGATAGTCCAGCCTCTATTTCAAACTAGGTAAAAGCTTTAAAATAACTCCCTATCTTGCTGGCTTATTCCATCCCAGCCTTGTCCTCATTATGTCATCCTGGGTGTTATGTCACGACTGTTGACAGTGGAGGAACCAGTCAATAGCTGGAACCATTTGAGACAGCAGCACAGGAGGGAAATGACCCACAAGGAACTCTGGATTCATGTAGAGAAGGGTCTCGTATGGCAGACTAGAACCAGGCAAGAGCAAGCCACAGACGATTTCTAATTAGAAGTGCTATAGATTGAACCTTTTCAAGACTCCCATGTTGAAATCCTAACGCCCAATATAACCCTGATTGTATTAGGAAATGGAGCCTGTGGGAGGTGATTACATCATGTGGCCCGAGTCCTCATGAATGGGGTCGGTACCCTTATAAAAGAGGCCAAGATAGCTCCCTTGCCCCTTCTGCCATGTGAAGTTACAGGGAAAAGACAGACCTCAATGAGGAAATGGCCTCTCACCAGACACCAAATCTGCCAGCACTATGATCTTGGACCTCCCAGACTCTAGAACTGTGAGAAATAAATGTTTGTTGTTTATAAGCCATTCAGTTTATGGTATTTTTGTTACAGCAGCCCAAATGGACTAAGACAGGAAACATGGCATAATCAGATTTGTGCTTCAAAAAATCACTCTGGTGACAATATGGAGGACAGACTGGAAGGGAAAGACAATGGACTTTGTGATATCACTTGGAAGGTTCTAGAAATAGGCTGAAGGGAAAAGTGCTGAGAGCCTAAACTAAGACAGCAGCTCTGGGGATAGAGAGAAGAAAACAGATTCAACACTTAGTCATCAGGTCCTGTTCATAATCTCTCTGAAATATCTCTACCAATTTAGTCAAATGTCCCAATAACGTCCTTTACAGCATTTTGTTTTCCTCCAATACAGGATCCAGTCCAGGATCACGTATTGCATTTGGTTGTTATGTCTCTTTAGTCTCCTTTAATCTGGAAAGTTCATCAACTTTTCATTATCTTTCATGACACTGACATATTTTTTAAAGTACAGGTCAGTTCTTTTATAGACTGTTCCTTAATTTTGGTTTGTCAGATGTTTTCTTATGATTAGATTCAGGTTATGCATTTCCAGATGGATTATCACATAAGCAATGTCATGTCCTTCACAGGGTCACATCTGGAGGCCACATGATGTCAGCTCGCTCCTCATTGGTTATGTTAATCTTGATCACCCAGTCAGGATGTTGTCTGGTTTCTCCATCGTGTAATTACTATTTTCCCCATTGTGACCAATAAACAGTCTGTGGGGAAATACTTTAAGACCATATAAATGTTCTCTTCAACAAACTTTCCTCCCTGGACTGAGCATTCTCTAATGATTCTTGACCAGATCAATCTTTATCATGATGGTTGCACAATGCTGATTTTTCCAGAACCTCCATTTTTAACTGGACACATTACTGCCTACTATAAGGGACTATATATCCCAGTCTAGTTATGGTTTTGTGACTAAATTCTCATGTGAGACTTCTAAGAAGTCTCCTTAAAAGCACAGAAGTAAGGGGCAGATATTCATTGCCCTCCCTCCTCCTTCCTACTACCCATAACACAGACATGATAGCTGGAGGTCTGGCAGCAAAATTAGACCACCTTAGACCTTACAAGTGAAATCCTCAAACAGAGGATACCAGAGAATAAAGATAGAATCCTGGGTCCCTGTTGACATCATGAAGCTTCCACACCAGCCCAGGACTGCCTGTATCCAGACTTCTATCTTGTCTAACCCACTATTTTGGGGGTCTCTGTTATAGATGAACAAAAATTTCTAGCTAGATGCATACACAGTAGTTGAATTCTCGAGACAGTATGGGCAGCCTCCTAGGAAGAACGTGGTGTAAGAAGAGAGAAGGGCTAAGGATTAGGGCCCTGAGGAACACTGAAAATTACTGGGTAGAAGAGCAGCCAGTGTAGAAATCTGTGAAAAATCAAACATCGAGACAGAGTGGTGCTGCCAAAATCGAGGAAAGAAAGACGTTGAAGGGAGAATGGAATGAGTAGTTCAAATATCATAAGAAGCTCAAATGAAAAAAGGACTGAAGAGCTTCTTTTGAATTTGGCCATCAGGAGGTCTTTGGTCGCCTACCAAGAGAAATTTTACTTCAGTGGAGGGGATAACCTGGACTGCAGCAACTTAAGGACCAAACGGAAGGTGAAATACGAATATTAAGTTTAGCTGACCCTTCCGTAAAGCTTGCCAGAAAAGGAAAGTAATGAGATCAGGCTATAACTAACCCTGAGGCTATATGTTGAGGACAGAGACAAATTGTCTTGTTCACCTTGGTTCTCCAGCAATTAACGCATGCTTGGGACATAATAATGAATAAATATTAGCTGAGTGCAAACTACACAGGAGAAGTCCCTTTCCTCAGAGACCTCACACTCCAGTCAATAAATAAATGGAGTAGGATGCATGGTTGAGGGGTGTTTTTTTAGGAGAAGAGATTTTTTTTCCCCAGGTTTATTATATTAGGCATACAGCTCTATGAGTTTTGACAAACAGGTACAGTCACGTAGCAATCACAACAAATTATAGAGCATTTCCATCACCCCAAAAATTTCCCTTGTGTCCTCTTCCCCTAACCCCAATCCTTGGCAACCACTGATCTGATTTCTGTTCACATAAACTTTGACCTTTTCAGAATGTCATGTAAATGGAATCGAACAGGAGCCTTTTGTGTCTGGCTTATTTCACTTAGTATAACGCTTTTGAGATTCATCTATGTTATTGCGTGTATTAGTAAGGTCATTCCTTTTTATTGGTGAGTGGTATAGTCCATTGTATAGATATATCACAATTTATCCATCTATTTCTCGGTTGATAGATATTGGGTTACTTCCAGTTTGTGGCAATTATAAACAAAAATACTATAAACATTTGCATACAAGTCTTTGTGTGGGCGTATGTTTTAGTTTCCCTTGGTAAATTCTTGGGAGTGGGATTGCTGAGTATAAGTTTATCTTCATAAGAAACTTTTTCTAAGTGGCTATACCACTTCGCATACTGACAATGTATAAGAGTTCCTGTCGCTTTGCATCTTCCCCAGGACTTGGTAGTGTCAGTTTTTAAAAGTTTAGCCATTCTGATACATATATAGTGATATCTCGTTTTGGTTCTAGTTTACGTTTCCCATTGCATTTGCATTCTGTTAATTATGTTGAGCATCTTTACATGTGTTTATTTGCCATTTGTACCTCTTTTTTTGGTGAAAGCCTGTTCAAATCTTTTGCTAATTTTATTATTTGTCCAACTTTGTTGAGATATAATTGACATATAACATTATTTAAGTTTAAGGTGTACATGTTGATTTGATACACTTATATATTGCAAAATGATTGCGACTGCAGTGTTTGCTAACACCTGCATCACCTCATGTAATTACCATTTCTTTTTTGTGGCAAGAACATTTAAACTACTCTCTTAGCAACTTTCAAGTATATAAGACAATATTGTTAACTATAATCACCACGCTGCACATTAGATTCACAGAACTTATTCATCTTATAACTGGAAGTTTGTACCCTTTGATAATGCCCTCAAAGTCCATCCATGTCATCCCAAATGGTGGGATTTCCTTCTTTCTCGTGGTTGAGTAATCATATATATGTATATGTGTATATATATATACACATATATATGTATCACATTTTCTTTATCATTCATCCTTTGACAAACTCTTAGGTGGTTTCCACATTTTGGCTAGTGTGAATAATGCTGCAATGAACATAGGAGTGCAGATATCTCTTCAAGATCCTGATTTCATTTCCTTTGGATGTATACCAGAAGTGGGATTGCTGGAATTATACTGTAGTTTTATTTTTAATTTTTTGAGGAATATCCATACTGTTTTCCATAGTGGCTGCACCAGTTTACATTCCCACCAACAGTGCACAAGTGTTCCGTTTTCTCCACATCGTTGCCAACACTGTTCTCTCTTGTCTTTTTGGTAATAGCCATTCTAACAGGTGTGAGATGATATCTCATTGTGGTTTTGATTTGCATTTCCCTGATGATTAGTGATGTTGAGCATCTTTTCATGTATCTGTTGGCCATTTGTACGTCTTCTTTGGAAAAATGTCTATTCGGTTCCTCTGCCCATTTTTAAATCAGATTGCTTATTTTTTTTGCTATTCAGTTGTATGAGTTTTTTATATATTTTGGATATTAACCCCCTATCAGATACATGATTTGCAAATATTTTCTCCCATTTGGTGGGTTTCATTTTCTTGATTGTTTCTTTTGCTGTGCAGAAGCTTTTTAGTTTGACATAGTCCCATTTATTAATTGTTGCTTTTGTTGCTTGTACTTTTGGTGTTATATTCAAAAAATCACTTTCAAGACCAGTGTCAAGGAGTTTTTCTCTATGTTTTCTTCTAGGAGTTTTATGATTTCGGGTCTTATGTTTAAATCTATAATCTATTTTGAGTTAATTTTCGTGAGTGGTATAAGATAGGGGTCCATTTTCATTCTTTTGAATGGGGTTATCCAGTTTTCCCAACACCATTTATTGAAGAGACTATCCTTTCCCCCAATGAGTATTCTTGGCTCCCTTGTCAAATATTAGTTGACTGTGTATGCATGGGTTAATTTCTGTTCCATTGGTCTATGTGTCTATTTTTATGCCACTACTGTTTTGATTACTATAGGTTTGTAATATAGTTTGGAGTCAGAAAGTGTGATGCCTCCAGCTTTGTTCTTTCTCATGATTGCTTTGGCTATTTGGTCTTTTGTGGTTCCATACAAATTTTAGGATTTTTTTTTCTATTTCTGTGAAAAAATGTCATTGGAATTTTGATAAAGGTTGCATTGAATCTATAGATTGCTTTGGGTATTATGAGCATTTTAACAATATTAATTCTTCCACTTCATGATCACAAGATATCTTTCCATTTACTTGTGTCTTCTTCAATTTCTTTTATCAAAGTCTTGTAGTTTTTAGTGTACAAATCTTTTACCTCTTTAGTTAAATTTATTTCCAAGTATTTTATTATTTTGATGCTATTGTGAGTAGGATTGTTTTCTTTATTTCTCTTTTAGATATTTCATCATTAGTGTATAGAAATGCAACTGATTTCTGTAGGTCGATTTTGTATCCTGCAACTTTACTGAATTCACTGATTAGTTCTAACAGTTTTTTGGTGGGGTCTTTAGGATTTTCTATATACAAGATGATATCATCTGCAAATACAATTTTACTTCTTCCTTTCTGATTCTGATGTCTTTTATATCTTTTTCTTACCTGATTGCTCTGGCCAGGACTTCCAATACTATGTTGAATAGAAGTGGTGAGAATGGGCACCCTTGTCTTAGTTCTGATTTTAGAGGAAAGGCTTTCAACATTTCACCATTGAGTGTGATGTTAGCTGTGGGCTTGTCATATATGACCTTTATTATGTTAACGTATGGTTTTTCTATACCCAATTTGTTGAGCTTCTATCATGAAAGGATGTTGTATTTTGTCGAATGCTTTTTCTGCAACTATTGAGATGATCATATGATTTCTATATTTCATTCTATTGATTTGGTGTATCACATTTATTGTTTTGCATATGTTGAGCCATCTTTGCATCCCAGGGATAAATCCTACTTGATCATGGTGTACAATCCTTAAATGTGCTTTTGAGTTTGGTTTGCTAATGTTTTGAGAATTTTTGCATCTATATTCATCAAGGATACTGTCCTGTAGTTTTCTTTCCTTGTGGTCTTTTGCTAATTGGGTTGTTTGTTTTCTTATTATTGAGTTGTGAGAGTATATGTTCTGGATTCAAAGCCTTTAACAGATATGTGTTTTTCAATTTCTCCAAATCTGTGGTTTGTCTTTTCATCTTCTTAACAGTATTTTTTGAAGAGCGGAAGTTTTAAATTCTTCCTGATGTCTAATTTATCAATTTTTTGTTTTAATGGTTCATACTTTTGTGTTCTATCTAGGAAATATTTGCCTAATCCGAAGTTCTATGTTTTCTTCTAAAAGATTTATAGTTTTAGATTTTACATTTAGGTCTATGATCCATTTTGAGTTAGGTTTTGTATATGGAGAGGATAGGAGATTTAAGCATATTTATAGTTTGAGAGAAAGTTGGAAGATATGTGATATAGCAAGATTACAAAAGAGATAGAAGGAGATTGGAGAAGGAGTTTGTGATGATGGAAATGAATTCCTTCTCCCACTAAAACAGAAAGGAAAGAAATTAAAAACAAAATTTGCAAGTGGGGAGTGGAAAGTTAAATGGTCTCATATCTCTTGGTCTCCATTTTCTCGAAGGAAACAAGATCATCTGATAAAAGGAGGGAGACAGAACTGGGAAATAGATTGGAGAAGAATAACTAAGATCTGAAGTATATGCTATGCAGGATGGGAAAAAGAGGTAACCAGTAACAAGTAAAAGAGAAGTTAAATGATGGTAAGGGCCCAGGTGAGTCTGGAAACCCTAAAACTGTAGTTGCTCCAACTGCACAGTTAGGCAATTTTTCTTAGATGTATTGCTCAACACCAACAGTATAGGAGTGAGGAAGGCCAACACAAGGAGGGAATTGGCAGAGGAAAGGGAGCTAATTCATTGAGAAATTGATGAGAAGTTGGAGTTCTGGTTAGACAGAAAAGGAAATGAGTCCGGGAGGTACTGATAGAATGAGATAAAAAGGAAGGGCTGCAGGAGCTAGAGGTCTGGGTGAGGTTGAAGAGCAAACCTCAAATCCAATGATTATTCTGTGTTTGTTGTTCACAGGGTCAAATTACATATTCTGTATATCACTTAGGATGCATTTGGTTGCAAGTAAAAGTCTACCCAAATAAAAATGACTTAAATAACAGAGGTGTGAGGGGTTTTCTCCCATTTTCTCATATAATAAGAAGCCTAGATGCAGGAAGCTCTGGGAATGGTTAAATAACTGGTACAACAATATCAGGATTCTGGGGCAATATCTCTGCTATTGTCTTGGTTTACCCTCACAATTGTAAAACGGCCATCAGAGCTTCAATCATCACATCTTTTCTTGGCCATATTCAAAGGTAAAAAGGAAGAACAGGATTTATCCTCATGTGTCTCTCTCTTAACATGGAGGAAAATCTCTCCCAGAAGTCCTCTCCCCAGGAGATTTCCCTCAGTTCCCACTGGTCAGGACTGAGTCACATGCCCATACCATACTGCATGGAAGGCTAGAAAAGCAAGTTACAGGGTTTCCAGTTTCTTTAACAGGTGATGGTTTTGCTAGCAAGGTTGAAGAGCTGTTGAGTAGTCAATTAGCAGTGTCTGAAACATCATGCTTTTAGAAAAGTACCTTAGTCTGACAAAAAACCTACAGCCATAAAAGATCTCAGCTTCAGTTCCTAGCCTTCGGGAGAGGCTACACCTTAGTCAGCTAACAAGGATATGACTTCAATCATCTTTCAATGGCTTTAATTCATCCAAAGATAAATAAGAAAATCCCCTGCTCTGCTCATCAGAGAAAGATGGTAATATATTTGAAACTGACCTGTTGCCTACCAGCCAACTCCCCCCACCAACCTCAAATAATCATTTGTTAGCTGAAACACAAAGGATCCAAATTCAACACATGAAGGTAATTTAGGAGCATCATCCAATATATGAGTGTGGACTGAAGTCAAGAAAGTCAAGAACATGGAAGGCCTAATGCTGTAATTATTTGTTCAGGAATATTTGAAATGTATTTGAATGTATATTAATAAGAAAAACAAGAGATTAGATAGAAGGAGGATATTTTTAAAGTAAAGGAAAAAGATAGTAGAAATTTAGCTATCCTGAAAAGGCAAATATTTTAGTAAGGGTTCGAAGGATGGTTTTGTGCATTTGCATCACAATCTCCAACAGGCTAAGTGCCTTGGACTCAGGAAGTCCTGAGTTACCCCAGGCAAGTTATTTCCCTTCAATGGGCTTCATTCTCCATACCTGACAAGTGGGAAAATTATTCCTTACTGGATTGATGTAAAGATCTGTAGGAAAAATATATGAAGCACTAGTACAGCAAACTGACAGATGGTAGGTACTTAATAAATGGTAGCCTTTTTTGTTAGACAGATAGTCTAAGGAATGACTCTGATTATCACAGGCTGCTCTTCAATGTTATCGTACTTAGCAGAAGGCTACTCCAACTGGCATTGGGAGAAAAAGTCACACCAACAGCAGCAGGAATCACCACACGGCTTAGGTCTCCGAAGGCTGGTTTAGGAGTAGTGTTTTGCAAAGCCAAGAATCCTATGGTAATAATATTTTCAGGACACTTTCCCTTTATCATCCTCTGAAATGGTTCATCTTCTTTCCCTTTCTACTGCCATTGCCCGTATTTATGCTCATACCATTTAGCCATAACTGTGGCAAAATCTTTGAACTAATTCCTGTCTCTAGTCTCTTCCCTCTACATATGGTCTCTAGTCAGATTTTTTAAAACTGATTTATGTTAGTTACTTGACTCTTAAGAATCTGTGAGAGCTCTCCATTGCCTACAAATAAAGTCCATCCTCCTTGCTGTTTTATCCAGCCTTTCATAACGAGCCCCAGCCCACCTCTACAGTCCTATTGCCTCACACCCTTGCCTCTAAAACCCTATCCTACCACCACGTGAAAAATGAAATGTTCCAAGAGTAAATACTGTATTTATAACTTCTGAATCTTAGTCTAGAATGTGCTTTTCCTCGGTGAAATTCTATCATCTGTCAAGTTTCACTTAAACTCTATATCCTCCTATTAGTATGTCAAGCTCGAATGAGTTGCTGTCTTCACCACTCCTATCGCATACTACCTTTAAGTCCTATAAAAATAACCCGTGTGTTGGCAGGTGCCCTCTGTTTCATAGTATTTTATTATATGTGGGTTATTCCTGCTCATACTCTTTAGACCATAAGAACTATTAGAATTCCTCTGCTTCGCACAGTCCTGAGAATCCTGTTATAAGCGCCAAATGTAATATTAACATACAAAGTTTAGTGAACAGGGCACACAGAGGACCTAAATCCCAATCTAATGTCTTCCCTTTGTATAATAATAAACACAGCAAAATCTTGCTTATTTTAGACTTAGTAGAGAGAAAAATCTAAATTCATGAAAAGTCTGAATTAGAGACTTTTAAAAAACTAAATCATTGTATTACTTTAGTATACCTAGAGTAACATGAATTGCTAAGCAAGGGTTTCTAAGTTAGAAGCCCTACTTGCCTACTTTAATGGTAATAACACTTTGGATAGTTAGTAGGATCTATTTACATATAAATAGCAAATGCATTTATCTCCTTAAAAAACATTTCGTCTTTTAAGTAGGCTAACATCCTAACTACCACAACCACACAGTCAGTCTCACTTACGGGATTAATTTGCTCTTTTCAGATAGCATTGAGAGTCATTCCTTCCAAGAATGGTTTCATTACAGATTTACATTTTATTTTAATCTTGATAATTAGGGTTACATCCCTGACAAAATTAGAAAGAGTTAGAAAGGGATACGCTGAATTAAAATAGTTCATGTGATGTCAACTGTGAGGGACGGGTCAAACATTGTCTTAGGCTGTGGTAATCCTCAATCTATCACTCTTAATTTATCATAAATAATTAGGCACTTGTTTTGTATGCAGGCCTTGGTTTAGAAATACAAATCAGGATCATACTAAGAAGTTTATACTGAGAGTTTGCAGATTTTGAAATACAGCATTTAACTGATGCCTCCTCCCCCACTCCCCACAAAAAAGAAAATCTTAGGGATAAAATAAAGGGAGAGCAAAGTGCCACCAGAACTCACAAGATTTAGGGTAAAATGACTTTAGTTTTTATCTGGTGTACATGTAAGCACACTGGACAAGTCATGTAACCTCCCTGAGCCTGTTTTCCCGCTACAAAATGATACTACCAACCTCCGAACGTTATTTTGAGTTTGAGTATTAAGTTCAATCACGCGTGACAAAATGTTTTGAAAAGCGTTTAGTATCATTCAAATGCTAGACTTAAAATGGAGAAACATTCAATTTGCATGTTATTGTTTTTAAAATAGAATTGTTCTTGTCTTGGCCTCGGAGAAAAATTTCTCTAATGCTTGGCATCTTTTGAAAAACTAATAAACTCTTCCACCCGTGATTGACTCATAATTATTTTATACTTTTGTGAAGGGAAGGAAGTAGTGATTTTAGAGAAATTGTCAGATCACCCCTACATTCCTGATGACTTTTTGGTCAAGAAAGCATCTCTGAGTCGATACAATGTGGAGTTTAAAGTGGTTTTTCACTGAAACGTCAAAAACAACACTTAGCTATGTTGTTAAAAAAATAAATCTGCATTATGTTTGTTTTAACACTAACTCAAGTATTAGAAACATAATTAAGTGACTAGGAACCTTAGAGATGACATGAAAGAATTGAAGGGAAGAATTGCCTTTAATACTTTTTGTATTCATACATGAATGAAAACCAAGATAGTGACTATTGACTAGACTAGATAATCTAACTCTAGATGGGGATGGTAACATCACCAACAATGTATCTATTGTTAGCAAGACTCTAAGCACTGAATGGAGAATAACAAAGACGAGAAAAAGTAAATATATAAAAAAAAAATCACCTCTCAGAGCTCAGAAATTTAGAAATTTCACTCTAGTCAAAATGCCTATCATTTCTTCCCTCAGAGAGCCTGCTGCCTGCAGACTGGAAGGGCACTCCTTAAGGAGTGGGGGCCCTGCACTGCTCTCTGACCAGCTAATTTGACCAGGGGCAGATACTTGGCTCAAACTGGGTCAATCATATCCTCAGAGACATGGAGGCTGAACTGGAGGGTGTTGGCTTTGTAGATGCAAGGTCGTAAAGAGTCGTTGCCAAAATTGGCAACACGCAGCCCAAAGTCATGTGCAAGCCAGTGTTATGAGGGAAAAGAAACTAAAAACCTTACAGAGAAGCAGAATAACTACTCTGCAGAGAGGAAAATGAAACAGATGTGAAACAAGGACAAAGAGAGATCAGGAAACCAAGCAGCCAGGAGAAAATGAAAGACAGAATAAGAGAGAAGCTGTCCGACCATGCATACTTTCTTCAGTTGCGTTCTGTATAATGTCTTAAAATAAATCTCCTTTGCTTTGCTTATGCTGGCTCCAGAGTGTTTTGATTCCTCAGAACCAAGGGATATTTTAGCAAGACATTCACTTATTGGACTAGAACCAAAAGTAAAAAAGTACACAAGAAAGGCCTCTGAACAGTCAAGCTGCATTTCCAAAATACTATATACTAAAGCTCACTTGACACTAAAAGTCTTTCATTGCTTATTTTATTTTTTATAACAGCTTTATTGAGATATAATTCACATACTATAAAATTCACCCTCCTTTAATTGTCTGTTTACTTTTAATTTTTTATTAATTCCACCAAGCTTCCAGATCGAGTGTCCAAGTCAACAAGTAGCCTTAACAATGAGAGACTGGCTAGTGGAAGCAAGCACGCTACAGCAATAAAAAGTGACGGTTGACAGCCCAGCAGCAAAGGAGGAAACAGAAAAACTATAAATAGGAGAAAAATAATTCCAAAGGGGAAAAAAAGAGCAATCTGGGGCCATGTAGAGTGTTTTTGTTAGGCTCTTTTGGTTCCGAGGAACAGCTCAAGTTCCATCTAATATTAGGGGAAGGAGTTATAAGGAATGAAGAAAACAAGGATCTCAGCCCCACAGGGCCTCGTGGGAACCACGAAAGGCCAAATCACCAAGCCTCTGGAAGAACAGACGCTGTAGCAGAGCCAGACCTCAGAAAGACTGGAACTAGGACGCCAGCAAGAATCCAAGGTCACTCCAGGACTCCAGCATCAGGAGTTCGTGCATCGTCACCTCAGTGATCAGTTATTTATGTGACTCAGCTCTCCCCTCCAGCTGCGCTTGGCAGCGTCTTTTGGTTTCTCTGCCTGCCCCTAACTGGCTTCCTCATCCTCTCTTTGGAATTTGTGGACTGCCAGCTCTTGACCTATTTCAACCTGCATGCTCATTTTGTTTGGCCGCCACAGTGCCTTCACGGTGTTTAGAATTCCAGAGTCTTTGGGTGGGGTATGAACTTGGCAGTCACCAGAATGTTTACCAGGCCCCATTACCTTCACCACGCCCTCTTCTCTCATTTACATAGCCTGCCCGACTGCTGGAGGTATTGAGTTTGTGACTTCTGCTCTCCGTTTCCTACCTCATATCTCCTGCTTATCATCTTACCTGCTTCCTCATAACTTTTGCTTATTCTACCCCATTGACTTTCTCTGTATATCCTTTTAGCTCCCACTGCCAACTAGTAATTTCCAGTTCAACTTCCCCAGAGGGAGAATCTGGTCCATATCACCCATTTTTGGCTAAACTTTTCCCACTGGTTCCCATTGTAGAATGCTGGCCAGCCTAGAGCCTGGCTGCTTTAGGTCAGGTGTCCATTTCATGTCACCAGCTGTGGCTCAGGAGCTGCAAGGCCTGTGTAGAACAGAGCACAGCTGTCTGGGGCTGATGTCCCAGCAGGGTCTATGAGCAGTGCAGTTACCTTTAGAAGGAGCTAAGGGAAAAGCAGCCACCTTTGGTACTTGTCCAGTGCAGTGGTTCAGAATGACCGAACTCTACAAACCTTAAGAAGCATGAGAGAATCAGGCTCCATCTAGCCTCCCCAAATAATTAAAGTCTATGATGCTAACATGGAGTCTTTAAGAAAGGTTAAATTGTGTTCAGCGTCCTCTATTTAAGAAGCAGTGATATGTAAAGTATACTTTGGCATAATTTCCACTGAAAATTATAAAAGTAAAAATAATGGAAGATATTTAATATCTACTCAGATATTTGAGAAACTTTGGATATTAAAAAAAAAAAATCTCATTTTCCTTCGAAATAGGAATTAGTCCTAGAAAGTTGTTAAGAACAGAAGCCCTGAAAGTTTTCTAATCCCGGCTCCACCACTTACCAGCTAGCAAATTCTTTAGTAATTCAGTGCCTCAATTTCCTCATCTATAAAATGAGAGTAATAATAGTACCTATCTTATAGGGTTGTCAGAGTAAATGAAACAATCCAAACAAAACCTTTAGAACAAGTATGTGGTGCACAGTGAGTGCTAAAAATTGTTATTATTTCTGCTATTGTTTTGTTATTATTATATAAATAAGGGAGCTATGTACTAATGCATTAGCAGAATCTTTATAATGATTCGTAATGGTTGAGATTTTCCTCTTTGTACATATATATTCTTCTCTTTTCTTTGACATTTTGTTCTAGCTCTGTCACACAAATTATGTATTGCATTTCCATATGAAACAAACTGCTTCAATCAGATTGCTGCTGTATAACCACGGTGTTTTGTTTGGAAGAATCTGAGCTTTTTTAGCCCTAGTGCTGGTCTGTCTGTCCTCTAGCTTATCTTGGTGCCTAGACTGAAAGGCGACCCACGCAAGGCAATCTTCAGAGCAGGCTCCAACGCAGACAGTCATCAGTTCGAAAGTAAACACCTTTGAAAAACAACAAAGGCCATAGCTGATGCCAAAGGATTTATCTAAAGACAGTCTCTTTGGAGTCTCTGACCAGTTCTAGGATGACTTCCTGCCTGGAAACAAGACAGGAAAGCACTGGAATAGGTGCATGCCAAAAACGCTGGAGCCTGAAAGGAGTAGGACTCAGTGACGCTATTAGAATCAGCTATGGAGCTTTAGAAAATGTATCAATGCTAGTCCCACCTTAGACCAATTACATTCTAAACCTCAGGGGTGGGGTGAGGGAAGGGAGAGGGCAAGCAGCTATATATATATGTTTATATTAATATATATATATTATACATATATATATTTTTTTTGGTAAAGAAGATTGCTCTAAGCTAACATCTGTTGCCAATCTTCCTCCATTTTCTATGTGGGATGCCACTACAGCACAACCTGACAAGCAGTGTCCAGACCCAGAAGTGGAGCGCGTGAACCCAACCACTACGCCACTGGGCCAGCCCCATGCAGCTATATTTTTTAAAGCTCCCCAGATGCTTATCCTGTGTGGCCGAAAGAATGCCACTGTTCTAGGGCTTCCTCCAATTTGCTTCTGCCACTGGGCAGCGCCTCTTCAGAAGAGAGGCTTCCAGGCAAGAACAGAGGAAAAAAGAAAAGAGGACATTGCCCAAGAACCTGCTCCTCATAGCAGCCTCCTCAGGGCTTGGCCAGGCCTACCCTCTGCACTGCACTGTGCGGAAACCAAGTAGGAGGAGAAAAGAAGATTATGATTAGCATTGCCTACCTTCACAGAGCTTTCAAAACAGTTGGGGAGTCAAAATTAGCACATGAGAAAGGGTGGCAGAACCATGAAGCGTTACAGTGTAGCTGTGATTAAAAGGACATGCTCTGAGAGTTCAGCCAAGGGTGAGGCGAAGGCCAACATGGAGGAGAAGGAACCTCCTGAGGATGGGTAACATTTGGGCACAAAGGGAGCACGAGGAAGGCAGTTACAAAACAGCAAACGGAATGAGCAGAGTCAAAGAAAGGGCTTGGGGTGGCACAAACAGTGACAAGGCCACTCTAACTAGGGTTCAGGAAGTTCCTGGGGAGTAGTAGGAAATATGCTTGGATGATCTAAGTAGAATGGTACCAAGTTACACAGAGCTGGTGCACTAGCCTGAGTGAACATCACGCAATAGGGAATGGGAAGCCGGTGTGGGGTCTTGAGCAGTGAGAGACAATGTTTTTGAGTAATCTATCAGAATATTAGAGGAGACGAGAGGCAGCAAAACTGGGTAATATAGATTTTTACAATAATCTCAACGTGGAAAAAAAAAAATCAAGTCCTACATGGTCACAGTAGAAACAGATAACGAAAAAGAGTAAATCCTAGAAAGATTTACATTCCTTTTGCATGTGCTTATTTTGATTTTGATTTTTATCAGACTATATAACACATGCATATTATAAAATTTGAGAAATCACAAAAAAGTAAAAAGGAGAAAAATATCATGTATAATTTCTCTAAACACAAGTAACCACTGCTTTAACATATTTCTTTCTGGTTTTTCATATATTTTTATGCACTTATGATCTCACTGTCTAAGCAATTTTGTATCCGTCTTTAGTATAATATGTGAGAATTTTCCCATGTCATTAATAGCTTTAAACTTTACTTTGTAGCTGTGTGGGCTTCTTTGGTATGGGTGCACCGTGATCTGCTTGTACGACAACAGCTTTCAAATTGCTTTAAATTCTTCCCCTGCTAAAATGGTGCTGTACAGAAGTACACCTCTTTGCATCAATCTTTGTCTATCTTGATGGTTATATCCATAGGATGAATTCCTAGACATGTCATTACTGAATAAAGATATTTTAAAATTTAAAGCTCTTGCTACTTACTGAGAATTTGCTTTCCAAAAGTATTGAACTAATTTGCACTCCTGCCAAAAAGTATAGCAATGCTGCTTTCACTCTAATTACCTTTGCTAATTTGATGAAGTAAAAAATGAAATATAATTTGTATTGTTTTTATCTGTGAGGTTGAACTTTTCAAGTGCTTATTAGCCACCTGTATTTCCTCACTTGTGAATGGTCTGTTCATTCTCTTTTCCCATCACAGAAATAGTAAGACAGAACAAATTTTAAGATTTAGTAATATACTGATGATGAGAAAGAGAGAAGATTCAAAGTTGTCACTTTCTTGGCAGAAATAAACAAGACAAAGCAAAAAAGACCCCATAAACAAGATGAAAGGTAAATAGCAATCTAGAAAAAAATTGCAACACATATGGCAGAAAAGAGGCTAATTTCCATAAAATATAAAGAGCTTCTACCAATTCTATTAGGTCAACAACCTAATAGAAAAATGAGCAAAAGATGTGAACAAATAGTTCTAGGAAAGGAAATACAAGTAGATTTTAAATACAAACAGATACTTAACCTCACTCACAACAAGACAAGCAAGTTAAAATGAAAATGAGATAGCACTTTCACTTCGCAGATTTGCAAAGACCAAAATGTTTAATAATAGACTTTGTCAAAGAGGATGTTGGAAAACAGGCACTCATCTATTTGATAGCCTGTTAATTTATGTGATCACTTTGGGGGATAATTGGACAATAGATATCAATATGGAAAATGTACATGTCCTTTGACCCAACAATTTCACTTTTAGGAGTTTATCCCACAGATTATTCACAATATGGAATAGTATAAAACCCAGATAATTGTTGCCAATTTGTTTGTAAAAGCATAATATTGAAAACAACCTAAGGTATATCAATGGGAGATTATTTAAATAATATATGGTGTATCCATAGAGTTGAGTATTATGCATTCATTAAAAAGAACTGTGTGCCTTTGTTGGTACTGACATAGAATTTCTCCAAGATATATTGTTGAGTAAAAAAGCAAGGTGCAAAGGCTACCATTCTGTAAAAGGGGTGGGAGTGAGGAGGATATATATACATGTGCTTGTATTGCACAGTATTGTTTTGGATTGATACACAAGACATAATAATGGTTGTCTGGGGGAGGGGCAGTAAAGAGGTGGGAACTGAGGGACAGAGGTGAAAAAGAGAATTTTCGCTCTATCGTTTTGTTCCTTTTGAATTTTGTTATCATACATCTGCAACAGGAAAATGTTACTATTAAGAGTATGATGATGGCTTTTCTACATTGTGTGAAATCAAGATTCAAAAGGGCAGTAGCCTGGATTCTCTCCGAATTGTGATTCGGATAAAGCTGCATCAGTTAGCGTTCTCTCCTGGACTGTAAACCCAAGATGGTAGAGGTTGTGAACATTGACATCCCCGATGAATCACCAGCACCTAGCCCAGATGGGAGGTGCTTAATAACTATGTCCTAGAGAACTACCAGGATTCTAATCTAAAGAATAGAAGAAGGGAAAAACCATAGAAAGAAACAGACAGATCAATGTGAAAGGAAGACTCAGAGACTAAAGCATTTAGGAGTGAAAAGAAGGTTCCTTGTAAATGTTGCAGAGTCACATAGAAGGACTGGCTCAGAGTCTGTCCTTCTGTACCAATACTGTGTGTCTACAGCAGTCAAAGAGGGCTGTGGAGAGATGAAACTGGAGAGGTGGGCAGGGCCAAGTTGCGATGGGCTCTAGACACCATGTAAAGAGGTGAGAAGAATGAAAGAAGTTAGAAACTGAAAGCCCAAACATATTGTTCAGACTACTTTGGCTTCAGGAGACAGAGATCTAGACCAAAGGGGGAATTTATTGGCTTGTGTAAGTGGAAAGTCCAGAGATTCAACGATATCATCAGGCTATTCTTTCTCTTTCTCCACCCCCACACCCACTTTTCTGTGCTGGCTTCATTCTCTTGTAGACTCTTTCCACAGACTGGCTTCTGGCAACTCCAGCTTTACAATTAACAAATAAGTGGTCCCAGCAGTTCCTAATAGTTCCAATAAAAATCTTAGAACTGATTCTTATTGGACAACTTGGGTCACATGCCCATCCCTGAAATAATCACCATTCAAAATACTAGTAGGCCAGGCAAGGGTCATATGATCACCCCTAAAGGGAGTGTTAACACCACCCTAATCTTATGAACCAAGAGTGAGGGAGGAGTAGTCCCCCAAAGAAACTGGGATGCTGTTTCCAAACACAAAGATGCGGAACAGTTAAAAACAATTATAGCACTCCACTCTAAGCAAAAACAAAAGATCAAATGAAGATTATTCCCTTCCTCAAGAATAAAAATTGGAAAGAATCTTTGGAGGGAGAAAAAGATAAGATGGTAGAGAAGGTGGCAGAGATTGTGGGAGCAAACTCTAGAAGAAATGGGAAGGGATGGGGTTCAGATGGAAACATTCATGGTAGGGAATCATCATGGACTCCTAGGGCTGGGTAGGACGGTGGAGGCCATCTAATCCAGCTCCCCTACTTCTCTTACGTGAGCCTCCCCTCCCCACTCCACACACACAGATTATAATCCCTAACAGGACCACTGGAACCCTACTTGAACATATTCAGTAATGGATAGTTCACGATTTCAGAAAGCATTTAATTTTATTGTCAAACAAGTTTGATTCTTTAAAATGTCTTTCTTTTCAAACCTAGAGGGTACTCCTTTCATCAGACGATCCTTTCGGTGTTGGAAGACATATTCCTGCCCTAGCCTTTTCTCTTTCAGCCAAGCACAACCAGTTCTCTTGACCATATATCAGGTGACATTGTTTCCAGATTTTTCTACAGCCTAATTGTCTTTCTCTGGATTCATGCTGATTTATATGTGTCTCTCTTTAAAAGGTGCTTAAACATAAGCCTCCAGATGAGGCCTGCCTACTTCTGAGTTCGGTGGGACCACTGCTTGCCTTTATCTGGACACTATACTTTGCTAATGTAACTAAAGATTTTGTTGGCTTTTTTTGCAACACTGTATCACAACTCACTCATTTTGAGCTTGTTACCAATAAAATCCCCAGGTCTTTTTTCTCATGAATCGTTGCCAAGTCGGGTCTTTTGTAATTATGCAAGTGGGTTTTTTTGAGCCAAAAGAATGGAACTTCTAATTTTTTCTTTTAAATCTCTTCTTCTTGTTTCTTTCAGACTCCATCCTGTTGTTTGCCCTGACAAAACGTGACCCTTTATAACCAAGTGGTATAAGGTCTGTAGACCTTGCTACAAAAGAAGGGAACCCTCTGGCATTCCATTAACCCAAGTGGTCTTTTGGCTTATGCATGGGCCAACTCTCATGCCTGATTCCCGAAAATCTGGTTTCTATTCCTTGCTAATCCCTTGGTCATATGCTGCACCACTAATAAGTGGGCAGACTTTCTAGCCCACAGCGTGTGTGTGTGTGTGTGTGTGTGTGTGTGTGTGTGTGTGTCAGATGGTGAGCTTTGACCTGAGGTTTCAGTCAGTCATGGCCAACCTTTGCCCCCACTTTAGCTTTGTGCCAGCTGGATGGCACTGGATGTTCTGGTGCCAGGAAGCTGTTCCACCCCTCTCCCACAGCCAGTGAAAGGGTAGCAGCTGGGACAGCTCCAGAGGGATCTGGAATTAGTCACATCTGGCCCATACTTTAGGGCAGAGTTGTCAGAGCCCTAACTAATCATCGCCATGTAGCCAAACTGTCTAATGAGCCTTTGACTCAAGTCCCACATTCCTAGATGTCCCCCACCTCATAACCTTACTGGAACTGAAGCCCTCTGTACTTCAGCTGTGTCATCTAGGGTCCTGATTCCCTTATGAGTCCCTCATCTGGTTCTGAGAAGACCCTTTTCATGGGGCTATACTCTGCATCCAGAATTTGGAAGGGCCTCCCTGATCTAACATTTGCACCCCTACTTGCTGTCTTAAGATATTAATACCTAGAAGCCTTCTCCTACACATCATCCCAGGCCCCTCGGACTAGACCCTTTGCATATAGACACACTCTAAAGTGAACTAAAATTCACCTTGTCCCTTGATTTTGACTACTGACCTCTCCCTGACAGGGGCTAGTTCCTTTGCTTCAATTCATTTCCACTACTCTCGCAGCCTCAATGCTGCCCTTCTGTCAGCTTGAGCCTGATTCCACACCAGGAGGTCCTAAGTACTTGAGGCTCTAGAAAAGTACCAATTATGATAATTAGATAAAATGTGCAACTGGGGTACTGAAAGTGTGGTCTAAAGGGGAGCCTCTTCCCTGACCCAAAGAAGGGAGGTACATTGTGCCAGGGGTAGAGGCCCACTGCCCTTTCATCCTGTCTCCCGTAACGCATGCATTCAGGACCAAAGGCAGTCACCCTTCAAGAAGGACTGAGGTCTCAGACTCTCACTATAGCGTAGGACTCATACCTCAAACATTTGAAGGGGCTACCTGTTTGCCAGGATTTATTTCTTAGTTTTCCCACAAATCTGTATAATCGTTCATTGTCAGATTGTGTCAACAGCAATAAAGAGATAATATATTTGTGCTTCTTGCTCACATATTCTGTGTCCCTGAAGAAGAAATGCTGGCTTGAAGAGCAATGGTGAAGCAAAACCATTAGTGATGCTCTCACCACCTTTCCAAACTTGTTTTGTGTGATGCCCTTTTTGTGTTATTTTAACAAGAGGAACCAGATGTTTTCCTAAAGGGAAATTTCTAGCACCCTCTTTCTGAAAAATGAGACACTGGAATTGAGGGACAATACACTCAGAATTGTCCAGGTTATGACCACAATAAAGTAATGGATGACACCACCTATAGGAGAGAGGTTTTCACGAATCAATACAATAAATAGTGTACAGTAAGCAATTACTAAATCTAACAGGAAATTTTGTAAGAATTCCTAGGTACTGAAACAGTCTTCCTTACCAATCCAAAATTAGTAGCTCAGAAAATAAAAATAATTTTTCTTTGTATTTGTTAGCCAGTCTAAGATTAAAAACTTAAACCAAGCCTAGATGCGTGGGACTTTTTCATAGCAAAATAGAAAGTACCTGGAAGGCAATCCAAGTAAAAGAAGTATTTAAAAAGAAGCAAATGCTGACATATCTGCCAAGGAACTGTTCATTAGAATGTTTAGACCAGATCCAAGAACGTCAATCCATTGGCTCCTATGCTGATTATTTTGGGACAGAACACAGATTTCAAAAGGAAAAAAATATAAGATAGCACTCAAAGAAATTCTGCCAATTCTGAATTTGAAGATATTAGCAAATGTACTCAGCATTTCTTTCATCAAAGAAAGTCAAAACACAGCTTTATATTTAATACAGACTGTTTAAAGGGTTTAAGATAAATGTCATTTATTTCAGAATAAAAGATATTTAGAACCATGCAGAGTAAAGTCTTGGAAGAGGGGAAAAGGGAATGAATTCAAGAGCTCATGGGAAAGGAAATAAGACTGGCTGTTCCTCTGAGAGAGGAGGAAAGGTAGAGAGACTTAAAGAAGAGGCAGAGAGAGACAACATCAGAAAGGGAAAATTAGGGGTTGATGTTTCCCCAAAGGCCTGGATGTTTTCCAGTAGAGCAGGAGGGGCGGGAACTACCTCCATTTCCCTCTCTAGACTGTAAGATCTGTGAGGGCAGGAACTGAATCTGTTTTGTCCCCTCTTGTTATACCCACTGCTTAGCACAGTACATGGCATATTGTTGATTCTCAACAAGTATTTGTTGAATAAAATGAATGGAAGAGTGTGGGCTCTAGGGATTTAGAAGAGTGGGAAATTCTGGGAATAGCTATGTTGGGAATCAACAAGAAATGAATAATGGGGTTGCTAATTTGAGGTTAGGTGGTATGCATTTAAAGTGAATCAGCATTTTTCTGAAGTTCAGAAGCAAGAACAGAAAAGCAGACAGATGGGAATTGGCATGACCAAGAGAATGGAATAGAAAAGGGGTAAGAGAGTCTAGCATGCATGCGAGGGCGATGGAGGCCAGACTTGAAATGGGGTCAAGGATGGAAACAGACTGAGAGCAGCAATAGACCATCAAGGTTATGAGATTACAAGTATTTCTGAGGGCTTTAGGCAAACAGCCCTTTAAAACACCAGTGTGGCATATAGCTTTGTAACAGGCTAAGCGTCCAACTCAAATTTTTATGCTAAATTCTGTGAGTGTTGGGACATGGACTATGTCTGATTTGTTTTCTTTTGTAGCCCAGTTTGTTAATTAAATGAGTAAAAAAGGAGGTGAGAAGGAAGGAAATTAGTTAAAGACATGATTGACATGTGTTATGTCTATTAAAATTATGAGCCATTCAGATGTATACATCTATGTGTGCATAGATGTATACAAATATTTGGATGTGTGTGTATGATAATACTCACAAATACACATTCCATCTTAAACATCCCCAGATATTTTCTGCAATATTGGGACTGATAACAATGATTGGAAAATCTGTCAGTTAGGTGAGTTGTGTTCTACCTTTTGTGCTGTTAGATGGGGCTAAGATCTGGGGGATACTGGGCTTGAGGACCCAGGGGACAGGCTGGAAATTTGAAGCTGCTGAGAGCAGAAAACTAGAACCAAATTCATGGGTATAGGCATCTTGTCCAAAGGTCAGTTACTGAAAGGAAAGGGTCTATGTATGACACAGTTTGACCAGGATTAAAGACGAGGGGACTGGCCAGGTCAAACGAAGGGACAAATTAGCAGGTACCATATAAGAAGTCAAAATCCACAATTACTATGTGTTTTTCTCCTTGAAAGACCCCAAAGTCAAACCCTTTGCTAAGACTCTTCAGCCTTTTAAGTTCTCTGCCTTCAGTATCAAATGTATTTTCCCTTCTAGGATTTTCTATTTAAAACACGAATCTTTTGAGTTAATTTTCTTATCACTTCTTGTTGAAATGCCTTATTATATTTTTATTTTGTTTTAACTTTTTTTCATGCTGTTTATTTTGCAAATACATATATTCATATATTTAGGTTTTGCATGATGGAAATTCTTCACTTGGGAAAAATCAATGCAAAGGTACATTAGGAACCTAATTAAGAGAAAACAATGACTCACTGTTAGATGGGAGTGAGGTGGGAGTGGGGATTGGAGGAAGAGGAGAATGAAAGGAACTTCCACTCTCCTCCAGATTTCCTAAGTCTTCAAAATGTCATATTTCAAGGGAATCCATTGTTCATTTTAAAGGAAAACAAAAATTCTACACTCATTTTCCTATTGGATCTATAAATCAGTAAAATATTGAGGAAAAAAAAGAAATACCTCTTTGCAATTGATCATCTACTTTAGTCATCCAAGTCCTTGAATTTGATTGGGTTGTGATTTGTACTTCTGAAAATACACATACTTGTGAAAATAGAATGTCTCAAGTATTGTTTCTAAATCCCAAAATGCTTGATACTAAATTATTCCTCTTCTTTTCAACACTGAAACACAGAGAAGATAATTTAAAAGAGCTCATGTGATGTATGGAACCAACATTGTACAAAATCTGGATTGGGCACCCTCCTCTTCTTGGTAAAAAATAAATTATAATACAACTTTAGTGTGTGGGAATTTATATTTGAACAAAGCCATTTCAAAGTCAAAGCACTGTAGTAATTGTTCAGTTTTCCCCTCATGTCCTTGAGATATATTGTTTAAAAGTTTTGCTTTTATCACAGGATATAAAACCCCTAGAAACAATTTGAAATTGAATACAGATCTCTGGCCCTGAGACCTCAAATATTTTTCTCCTTTACTTAGTTATCCAGCTATTTTACAATCTTATTTCTTTGATCATTGATAGGAATGTTGGCTTGGCACAGTCATTTTAGCTCCAGACTTGTGATTTTTTTTTTTTTTTGAAAACTCCCAAGTATGAATTTCAACAAGTTAACAAAGGGTTCTAAATTCTCCCCTCTAACCCTAAATATCAGTTGATGCATACAAGTATTACATGTTATTTTTAGTCCATCTTTTTATATCACACGGACTTCCAACTAGCCATTTTATGTTCTGACCACATTTGCTAGGAAATAACTATTTAAATATGTCTTCTCCTAGCACATTTCTGATGGAATTCCCCTGGCAAAGGTAGATGGGATTTTTAAAATTGGAACCATACTAGAAACAGAATTGTTTTTGGTAGTTGCTGATGAGTTTCCTGGCTAGCATGCATGGAGCTAAAGTGACAATTCCATTGAACAGAATGGATGGCAGAAAAGAAAGGTGAAAGACGGCACCTGCAAAAACAGGCTGGCCGCTCCCAGCAGGAGTTAGTTTGCACTTAGTTGCCTCTCCCCACTGTTTTCTCCCTACTTAAATGTTTTGTGTCTTCTTACTGTTTCAGTGCTGAGATTCTGCCAAAAATATTAAACACAATTTGAAAGGAAAAGAAAAACACAAAGATAAAACTTCCAAAAATGATATTACAGGGAGGAATAAAATTTTCTTTCTTCCTTAAAATTCTATCTTTCCATAACACACTATCTTCTAATAAAAGCCACTGAATCCAATATCCACTCATCTTAAAATAACTCTATTGATAATAGCTAATATTTACTGAGCTACTATTAAGTTCCAGGCACAATGCTAAATGCTTTACATTTATTATTTCATCTAATTCTCACAGAAACTCTAAGAAGGAGTTACTTTTATTACTCTCATTATAAAGATGAAGAAACAAGTGTAACAGGACCTTGATCTATGAGCATTCACCTCCCTGTATTAATAATTTTAGACCTTTTACTGGAAGGGCTCTGAGAATCCAAACGCACATGTGTTTTTTCACCCATTGAATGTTAACACCTACAAATATAATCAGAGCAGAGGAGGCCACAAGAGGGGTTATAGTATTTTTCAACCTTTAAGGAGTGTCTTCAGTA
This sequence comes from Tapirus indicus, assembly GCA_031878705.1. Lineage (NCBI taxonomy): Eukaryota > Metazoa > Chordata > Mammalia > Perissodactyla > Tapiridae > Tapirus > Tapirus indicus. The sequence continues at coordinate 37,423,713 of CM062935.1, forward strand.
ATTCTGCTTCTAGGCATATACCCTAGAGAAACTATCCCATATGTGCAAAAAGAGATGTGTATAAGAATGCTTATTTATATAGCAGTTAAAATGAATGAACTAGATTTCCATGTATTTACATGGGTAGATCTTGAAAACAATGTTGAGTAGAAAAAAAAGCTGTAGAATGATACATTTAGTACAATATCATTTATGCAAAAATTTTGTTTCGTAAAAACTATGTTTAGAACATAAAACAACAGAACATGTTATTTGCAAATATGCACTTCTGTAGTAAAAGGATAAAAATGTGAACCAGAAAGGTAAAACTTTCAGGATAACAGTTACCTTGGGAGGAAAGGAATGGGACTGAGGGAAGATACAAAGTAGCCTTCAACTCTGTAATGTCTCATTTCTTTTGCTTTAAAAGATAATACAAATATGAGAAAATGTTAACATTTGTTCTTTTAGGAGCTACATGGGTTTTTTACCTTATTCTCTGAATGTTTTTGTATTTTAAAAAATACTTTCATCTTCAGAAAGATAAATAGATATATTCAGGCTGGAAAACGTCAGAAAGCACTATACAGAGCATGATCTCCATAATGTTAGCGTAAAATTTTTTTAAAGCAGATTTAAGTAGATGCCCATGTTATCCATAAAATAAGTCAGTATATATAGAATATCTAGGTTTGAGTCTTGTAAATTCAGTGCAAACTCCAAAATAAATTAGTTGTAAAATGTATTTCTCAGTAATTTCAGTAAGATAAATTTCTTAGGTGGTTTTATGTTAGCTGCAAACCACAGGGTGCCAGCTCCCCAGACTCCTACAATATCATCAAGGCCAGTAGAACAATCATCTGGAGACTGTTACAGGCCACATGCTTCTGGCCAAACACTCCTCCTCCTAGGTCATCATTATTATCTGGACTGTACATTCCCAAATTTGATTCCCTGACCACCCTGCTTCCTCTCCCTTTCTCATCTCCAATAGCGCGGGATTTCGTTGTGAAGGTAAACACCCCTGAATGCCGTCTAATTAGGCGATGTGGTTTCAGTAATGAGTGTTCTTCATTACATTATTTGGTGTAAGGTTCTGGGTCATCTAAAAATATTTCAGCTTGAAAATTAATCTAATCTCGTTTGCTTTTGTTTGGAATCTTTTCACTTTCTAGATAGTAATGTAGTTGAAGAATGCTAAATCCAGCAATACTTAAAGTGCTATTCATTTGTTAATGTTATATTTTGTAAGTGAGGAAATTATTCCTCATGTACATTTAAAAATAATCCCTTTCAGTTATATAACTAGGAACCAGTACCAGTTTGTTTGTGGGCATGTGTTCATACACATTTTTTTATACCTGCCTTGTTTCAAAAAGGATAAAAATGGGTAACAGACATAATAAAGCACCAGAAAAAAAATCAATCTGAAGTTAGTGAAGAAATGGAAACAGAGGATTTAAGTCGGAAGTGAGTTAAGTATATAAAGTACATCCTGTTCAATCTTATACACAGGCCGGAAGAGGGCCACATATACGGCTCTAAGCTTTCTCACAGCCAAGGGAAATACTGTCAGTTCCACAATTAGTTATCCAGAAGACAAAAACAAACGGGGATAATAAACAAGGGAAACACAATTATACCAGGTGCTAAAACCAAAAAAAAAAAAAAAAAAATTATTTTCCAGATATTGTCAGAAAGAGTAAATATAGCAACAAATTTCATGACACTTTCTTATAAATCCCTTACTGTGGGCCCAGAGTTTTATACCAAAGTGAATTCATTATGGAAATCTGAGAGGAGGAAAGAGCCATGGTATGGGATTGCAGTCTGGGAGAGTAGGAATGGGGTAGTCTAGGCACAATCCCGGGGCTAAAGCATTGCAACTGTTGGTCTTGACATGAGGCTCATTATCAGGATGACCATATAATTTATTGTCTAACCCAGAGCACTCTGAGAGTAAAAGGGGATATTATTAATAATCAAGCCCCAACAACAGGTATAAGCCAGACTGTCCTCAGCAAACTGGGACATATCGTCATTCTAAGTCCTTGCTCATCACCCACTGACACCCTGCAGCCCACCACTGTGGACCTGGTCAGGCAAACTCTTCCTGTCCAACATGGAGTGAGTCTAACTGGTTCTAATTATAGGGGACTCTTGGAGTTTCTAGCCCAGGTCACCAGCATGGGGTAGGCTTGCTCATGAGTCAGTCAAACAGGGAAGGTAATCAAGAAAGACTGGAATAAGCAATGGGTAATGGTGGCCTGAGGATCCAGTCTCCAAAAGAAAAAGTTAAAGGAGATGTCACTTCTGGATAATGCGTTGGAGGGAGAATGAATCTGGTTGTAGGTAACTGGATGGGTCCCATGAAGAGGAAAGAGGTACCCTCCTTCCTAAAGGGCCTAACAAGAGATGTAGTGGAAGAAAACTGCTTGAAGTTGGGGTATTATCATACTGGCTGAAGCACTTAATCTGTAGTTCTCAAACATGTGATATGAATTACCCGAAGAGCTTGTTAAAAACTAGATTCCAGAACACCAACCCCACAGATCATGATTCTGTTAGTCTGAGATAAAACCCAGGAATTTATTTTAACAAGCACTCCAGGTGATTCTGGCAATGATGGTTCTAGCCTACACTTTGAGATTCACCACCCTAAAGGCTAACTAAATAGCCCTTGGGGGAGTCTAACTTTCCCACAAAAAAGAGTACCTTGGGCCAGCTTTGGGGAGGATACAGCACCCGTTCCCCTGTGGAAGGTGGGGAAGGAGAGATGGAGCAGGGCAGAAAGATAGGCGAATCAGAGTAGTTCAGTCTTCAGCCACCTGAAGGAGTTTTCCATTGAGGGGCTTTGGTTCTCAATTTGGAAGAGAAAAGGCCTCTTCTCTCCAGATTCCCTATATGGTCCTAACAATTAAGAAAACCACTCAAGCAGGGACACAGATGACCCCATTTTTGAAATCCTAGCTGGAATAAGTCCCACTCCAGCAAGCTTCCCTTTATCCAGTAATAATAGCTGGCATTTACTAATGATTTGCTACATGCCAAATCTAAATGCTGTACCTGTATTTACTCTTTTATTCCTGGGAACAACCCAATGGGGTAGGTACTATTTTCACCCTTGTTTTATGACTGGGTATGTTGAGCAGGGCCACTGTGAAGCTCATCCACAGGGCACTGTGCACAGTGTGGTCTATGTGGCACCCCATGTGGGAATGCAGGGCACAACCTTCACAGCCTTACATACTGGGCCTGACATTGTGGGTCATAGGAGTTTGGTAACTTTCCCAAGTTCCCACAGCTAGAAGCTAAGTTCTGAACCCTCATAGATGAAAAAAAGGAAGGAACTGTATAAGAAGAAATTTCTATGACCCTGCCAGAAAGGGAATTGAACTAACTTGAGAATCAATACACTTATTCACATAAGGACAGGTAAGAGTGAGAAGTCAGGAAGCAGCACATTCCAGTGAATCACTTGTGGCAACTGAAAATCTCCCATATTTTCCTGGATGAGGTCCCAAGACTGCCTCCCCAAACCCTATAAAATGATGGTGGAGAATAAAGCCCCCACGCTCCCATTCCTGGTTGCATTTTTTTCCAGTGAAACAACCTACGGCCAAGCTTCTTGCCTCTAATGTCCTATCTGGTGCTCCTACAATACGTGGTTTCTATCACACTCTTGGCCCTTGTGTTAAGGTGATTTTCTGTGTGTCTGTTTCTCTGCCAAGTTTACAACCTTCTTGAAGGCAGAGATAATGTTTTTGTGTCTCCCAATCCCCAGGGAAGGCATGCCATGTGTGCACCGCTAGGTGTCTTTGCTTGCTTCCTTCCTCTCTTCCTTATGTGTCAGGCATTAAGCTACCTGCCTTCAAAGTTTAGTGGGAAAGACCTACAAATAATAATGAAGTACTTTACACAGAAAAGTATAGAGATAAGCACAGGGTTGATGTGGAGCCAGAGAAGATTTGACTTAGCCTGTAAGGACGAATGAAGGTTAATAAATTGAGCCAGGCAGAGAAGGAGAAGGGAGGGGCATTCTACACAGAGTAGATAGCACGTACAAAGAAAATAGATGCTTATGTGTAAGAGAGAGAAAGAAGAGGAGAAGGAGGAGAGGAAGGGAGAAAGGAGAGGGGATTTGTGGTACTGTAGCTTAGTGTGACTAAAGATATTTTCACTTTGATTGTGACACCAATGGAGAAGGCCCGGGTAGGGGGTGGAAGAAGAGTATGAACTCTGGAGCCAGACTGCCTGTGTGGGCCAATCCCAGCTCCACCACCTACAAGCTATGTAACTTCGAGCAAATTACTTAACCTCTCGAACCTCAGATCCTAATTTGTTAATGGGATAATAATAGCACCTACCTTTTGGGACTCTTATGATAATTAAATGGCTTAATACTTATAAAGCACTTAGAACAGTGCCTGTCATGTAATATATATTCTATAAAGGGTAGCTATTATCATAACCCCATTGTTCTCTCTCTTTCATTCCCCACTTTTACTCCATTCCAAGCAAGTCTTACTGATTCTGCCTCTAAAAGAAATACCAAAACCATCCTCTTTGTCTTTACCTTGATCCAAAGAACTATGATTTCTTTCCCAGGTTCTTGCAGTAGCCTCCTAACTGGTCTCCCTGCTTCCACTCTTGCTCTGCCACAATCTGATCCACAGAGCAACCAGAGTGATCCTTTGTCAAAGGTAAATCAGACTCCACTTAAAAACCCACTGTGTCTCATCACACACTGTACCAACCATTTAGAATTCTCCTTATCTTGGCCTAAGAGGTCTTAAATAATCTAGGTCCCTCCTACCTCTCTAACCCCATGTCATACTCTCTTTTACTCACTATGCTTCAGCATCTAGCTGCCTTGAACTTGGTGAGTTTGTCTTTGTACCTGCTGTTCCCTCTGCCTTCCCCATCCCTTAACTTGTTTGCCTCCTTCTTGTCATGTAGAACCCAGCTCAAATGTCAGAGTAGACTTTAGTTTGACACCAAACTAAACTAACAGCCTCCCCGGTAAATTTATTTCCTTTTCTTTATTTCCTTGTTGTTTTTTTGCCTCCCCTAACCGTGCCCACCCCTGAATGTAAGCTCCATGAGAGCAAATGGAAAGCCTGTCTTTTTCCCAGTTTCTATAACAGCAAACCCCTCACTCCAATAAATTAGGCACTCAATAAATATTTATTGAATTGATATTGAATGAATTAGAAGAGAGGAGGGAAAGATGGGAGAATGCTGCCAAAAATTAAGGCACCTGGAGCCAATTATTATGCTTTTGCAGTAATCCAATGAGAAATGATGAGGCCTTAGCAGTGGTTTTCAACCTTGACTATGCATTGGAATTACTTGGGGAGTTTTCAAAAATACTGATGCCTGAGCACCATTCTCAGATTCTGACTTAATTGGTGGATGCAGCCTGGGCATCAGGATTTTTAAAAGCTCCACAGGGGATTCTCATGTGCAGCCAAAGTTGAAACCACTGCCTTAAATGCAGAAGGGGGATATAGAAGAGAGTGAGTGCAGAGATGTTTAGGACACATAATAAGCAGGACATGGTGGTTAGTTATAAATTGGAAGTGACCAAAAGGAGGGTGCCTGGGAAGAATTCTAGATTTCTGGCTTGGGCCTGGGTGAATGAGAGGGGCGTTTTGAGAAAGATAAATTCTGACTCTGACAGGCTGAGTTTGAGGTGCCTGTGGGGATTCAAGTGGAGATGTCCAATAGATATTTGTTTTTAATAGATTTCTGTTGCCCTAGTGAAGAGGAGAAAATCTCTCTAGATTCCAAGAAGACAAGACAAGCAATCTCTGGAAAATATGACAATTGTACAGAGTACAAGACCATTCCCACTCTGCACAGCCTCTTTACTCAAAACCCCCTTCCAAGCCAATGAGCCATCTGTTCTGAAATGTTGTTCAGCATGTTGATATATTTTCAAGAAGGATTATATTATGTATGGGTACTGTTCCATAAATCCATTTAATTTACTATTCTCGGACTACCTTCAGGCTTCAAGTATCCCATTGATTAAACTGCTGGCAGCCTTCAAGTAGCATTTAAAGGAATATATAACAGCTTAAAAACTTCCAATAAATGAAAATAAACACACCCATTATTACTTTCTCTAAGAGTCATGGTCAAAGATACTTAGACCTAAACTGCCTAGTTTAGTTTTCTAATTGGTAAGCCTTTACTGGGTTACCAAGATACCAAGTACCGTCTGAAAGACCATGGCTCCTTGGTTTGTTTCTAATTTAAATTAGACAGACACACCTAAAACAAGAATTGATAGGGCGATATATTTAGTTAAGTAACAGATGGCGAATGGACAGTCTGTCCAGCATCTATCACATTCTGTTTCTCAGTATTCCAAGAAAAAGACTCTAAATTTTGAAGAGAAACCAACTAGGAGGGAATGGACCAGATTTGGATTGAATGTGTTTATTCAACTAAGAATTGATACCAAGTCATATGTAGGTTAAAAAATTCTAAGGGGGTATGACTGGCTTAAAGGTAGGAGGGAGGGGCTTGGACAGGTAAAACTGGATTAAAGTAATTCAGAATTTATCAATAAGGACTGAAATATGAATTCTGAATATTTCAGGGACTTTTCGAAATTAAGGGAGAAAAAAGAAGTAGGTGGAAGATATTCTCCGAACCCTCACATAGGGTGTTAAATTGCGGCTAAGCGCTGCTCCTAGCAGCCGCCGCGCAAGACTGAGGTCTATTAAAACTAAAAGAACGAGGGGCTGGGGGCGCCGCCACTCTCGGGGAAGGACATTTCCTCGAGAAGAGCGGCAGAAACTCGCTGCAACCCCCCGGCTCTGCTCTCCCTGGGGCTGCCAATCTAGCAGGTGAATCGTGAGAACATAAAGGAATGAATAACGGCGTGCGAAACGCCAAAAGCCAGGGTCCCCAAGTCCAGTATTTTCCCTTCACTTGGAGAGCAACTTCAGCCACCCCCACCCGTCTTTGCAGAGACACCTGCTCCACAGCTCCGCCAGCTCGGGGCGAATCCGAGGGGCAGGAAGGGCCGCAGACTGCCCCGCGCCGGGGCCGAGGAGCGGGGCCGAGGGCTGGGTCACCCGGGTCACCGGCCGGGCACTCCCGGGTGGGCGCGGGTCGAACGTGCCCGAGCGAACGAGCGCGTCCCAGAGCCGCCCGCGGCGGGCTCGGTGGGCGTGACGCCATGACGCACGGCACGCGGGCGGCGGGGCGGGGCAGGGCGAGCCGGGGGCGGGAGGAAGGAGTGGGAGGAGGAGGCGGAGACTGCGGGGGCTGAGGGAGGGGGAGAATGGCAGTTGCGGCGCTGGTTCCCGGGAGCAGCCGTCAAGACAGAACTGCGGAGGAGTTCGGGAAAGCGGCCGTCGGGACGCCTCCTCTCGATTCCCCTCGCCCCAGCGGAGAGGCTCTTCGGCGGGTCTGAGGGACTCTCCTCCGTACTTCCTCTGGCTTCTGCCGCCGCCGCGGGGAGATGGGCCTGCTCGCCCGCAGCCCTGCGCCGGCCGCGACTCTGAGGAGTTGAAGGTACGGGCGGGCACGGGAGGAGGGTGCGCCCGGGAGCAGGAGGGCAGGGGCGGCTCCCGTTTCCGACCCAGGGCGCTCTGGCACGGCCGCTGCCCTCGCGCCCCTCCCAGGGACGGAAAGGGATTCGGAAATCCCAAGGGAAAGGCGCCCCCTTTCGTGCTCAGCGCGGGGCCGGCTCCGGGGGTCAGGCCTCGGGCTGGTTCCACGTCCCCACCGGGTCCCGGCGCTGGCGCCCCCTTGGCCGCGCGGGCGGAGGCGGAGCGTGGGGTCCGCCCCGAGCCCTGTCCTCCAGGCCCGGGCGGACTGTGGAGACGGTGGCCCACCCGGCACTGTTGTGACGGGCCGAGGCGGCGCTCCCCTCAAGCACCTCCTCGGCCCCTGAAGCGGGCGACACGGAGGGCGGCCGCCTCGGGGAGGCGGCGGGGGCGGAGCGCATTCCTGATGGGTGAAATCGGCTCTAACGGGACTGATTTCCGGGCCTCGCTGCAAATTCGGAGCCGGGGCCACCGCCCCCCAACCCCTGCTGCCGGGGGCTCTAGGAAAAAAGGCATGCGCCGGGGAAGGTTCCTCCGGGAGAACTGCCACCCCCTTCAAAAGCAGAAATTAAACATAAGCAAAATGGTGTAGCTTTGGGATAAAGTATGTGTAAATAGGGGTCTTCCAGGATTGTCTCCCTCATGCTAAGCCTCCAGGGAGTTCCCAGCCTGCACCCAGCAAGTAATGCCATTGTTTTTAATTTCTAGTTTTTTCTGTCGTATGGGTTCCACTCTGCAGTTGCTCTTTCCCCCCATTTCCATTAATGGGAAGAAGAAAAAGAAGTTAGGGTTCATTAACCCCGCGACAAGGGTAGTAAATAAGAGAGGAGAGAGTGGTTAAGGCTATATATGGGAGAAAGAAAGGTCTTAATTTTTTCCCATTGGCCCTTGAAGGTAGACATATACGAATGATGCTTTATTCTGATTAATATTTACTATTCAAATTGTGGAGTGTTCTGTTGGGTTGACGTTGGAAAGGACAGCGTTTAAGTGCCGCTGCGATTTTCAAACCCAGGTGTTGGCTGGAAATGCTAGTTTTCAATGTTAGTAAACAGTGGAGGCATAAAGCAATCCTTTCCCCTGACTGCTTGCCTTAAAACGTTTGTGATCCTTTCTTTTCTGTGGAACATGGCTGTCTTTTTATTTCTTTACTTTTTGTTTTTTTAACCTAGTAAGTCTGACGGTATGCCTAAATTTCATTTTCAGTTTTGCCATTAGCCTAAGATCTTAATGCGCATCTTTCCACTTTTGTTTATAGTTCAAGCTATTACCGTATTTGCTTGTTTATGCTTCCTTAACACCCAAGTGTCTGAACGGAATTAAAATGTAAATATTTCTCTCTATTTAGAAAATGGCGATGGTCTATTGTTAACTCCTATTTTCAAGTGTTCTTTCCTTGCTGCATGCAATTCCACGGTAAAGATTTAGAATTGTCTTGGGGCTTAATAAACCCAATTATGCAACAGCAGCAAAAGAAACCCTTTTTACTTGTTAGTTTAATATCCTCCTTTTTTATTACTGTATACAATATAACTGAAGTTTAAATTTCATGTGTCCACGGAAACTATTTTAATGTCACTGCAAGGTGTTTTTCTGAGGAAAAATTACATTTGGCAAGTAATGTTAGTGAGTTTTTTCAGTATCTCTGACTTCCAGAACTATTCCAGTAAGATTAAATTTTAAAACTGCAACGTTCTTTTGGGAGTTGAAACACAACCCAATTCTTAGTCTCCAAATAGTAGTACTTGAAATATTGTTGTTTCATTTACAGGATGCCTCAGTTGATTGTTAGTTTATATAAAGAACAATCCTTTTTTACTGTTATCTAACCAATGTTGGAATTTCTTTTTTAAATTTTAGTGGTGATTTGTAGAATTTTCGGTGCCTTTTTACTTGACTAAATGGAACCATATTTTTTGTCTACCTAACATATGAAAGATACTAAGATGAGTGTCTGTTTTGAAAGATATTTCAGCATCTTAGTGGAAAATAAATGCACTTCACAGATTTGAAATAGAGGAAGTCGTAAAGTAGTATTTTTGCAGTTATGAATGTAAGACACTTGGTGTCACCTTTCTTTAATGGGATCAAATTGACTGATACTAGTTGTTCTTATGGGGTTGTTAGATGGAATTAAACATAAGTAATTTGAAGCAAGCTTTTTTAACATTTGAAAGAATTTCTTGTATATTATGGCCCGTTTAAGATAAAATTATGATTTTATCTTAAATACTTAAATACTTAAATTTATCACAGAAATTCTTTGGTTTCTAATAATACCCCCCCAACTTTTTCTTTTTTTTTAATCTGGAGGACACTAGATTGAAAAATGTAGTTTTCTGATTTTTTCAAGGGGGAGAGGGAAGCATATATTTGTGATAACTTGTGAAAGTCCCTAGTCAAGTGCTGGACACAGAATAAGCTGGCGATAAGTTTTGTTGCATTTTCATCTGAATTGTCTCCTTATATTTCTTCTCTACTCAGGTTATAAGGGGAAAATAATCTTGAGAGAATTGTTGTTTTTCTGATGCTACTAACAAATGGCAATTGATTGTCAAATGCAGGCTGGTTTTATGCTGACTAAGCTTTATGCTGTTTTATTGTTTGAGACCTATATAAAAATTAGGCCCTTTTGGGCTGAAGGCCAAAGAAAAATTGAATTCCTAAATTTATATTTGATTGCATATTGCATTGTATTTGGCAAACTAGCACTAGTAGTTTAACAATGGCCTGAAAGAGCTCACGATCATATATGGAGTAGTTTAGCTAAAAGATTTTGGTTTGAGTCCTTTTTAGCAAAATGTTAATCTGATTACTTATGGAAAATAGCTAAATTTTCCATAGGCTATTTTTTTTTCCAATCAGGAGTAATTATTATTTTTCTTCCACTTTTTTTTCAAGTCATAAGGTATAGTTCTTTGTTAGCTGACAGAAGATGTGTAACATCAAAACAACTCTGTATATAACCACCCTGCACAGCTAAAGATTGAGGATAATATTATTTTGCTAAACACATCTGTATTTCAGATGGTGGTAGACTTCAACCAAAAAAGGCAGTGAAATCATTTGGGTGTTTAAAACTTGGGTACTTCATTTATTTCTCGATAGCTATCATATGTCAGTAATTTCTGTATTAAAGTGGGAAAAATTAGCACCTTTTAATAGAGTACTTTTTGCTTTTTGCTCTCTTTGTAGCTGTCAGTAAAACCTGAACAATTATTTTGTTCATTATAACATTTTCTTGAAAGCTATTCCATTAGTCTTAAAAGTATTATGTATTCTTATCTTATTGATGTTACTTAGTATTTTATCTTAAAAATCATTTGCTAGAGAAATACTACTTGTTTATTTATTTTAGAAGTCCTATTTGGGAGAGTTTTCTTATGTGAAAGCCTCATTAGGACAAAACTAATGAGGAGTTGTTTTATCCCTCAATTAAGTTTGTGCATTGAATTCTGAAGCAAAATCTTGCTCAGAAATCACCCTAGTTCGTCTAAGCCCAAAAGAAACTTCAGAACTCAGTCTTGGGTCCAAAAAACTGGAGTTGGCTTCTTGAAATTATGTACACTTAACAGTTTCAACCTCTGTCCTTCTCTGGAGACCCCTGAAAGTATAAATAGCCCTGCTGTAATGTGAATAGCAGGCAGGTTGCCAGTTGAAGGGACACTGGTAGAGATGAGCCATAGGAGGGAGCAAGAAACCAGGAGAAGCTACTGGGAATGTTCTGGTACTAGACTTCAGATGAATATTATATAGCATAATATAAATAATGTATCACAAAAATAGACTGCCATTAGTAGTAGAATCTACTGACGGTTTATATTTTGTGATTTCTAAGTTGGGTATTGGCATTTGCTCCCCCAAATGGTAAAGTATTCTAAATTAAGTTATTCTTATGCATTATCACAAATGAGATGATATATGTGAAATGTGCAATAGAAGCGTAGGAGATAATGTAAACTTTGTTCACTCTTAAGGTCTCAGCAGTTAGCCTAAAGCCTGACAGTAATAGGTGTTGAATAAGTATTTGCTAACTGAATAAAGTATGTGTAATGTAATGTATCTATTTCATAACTTTCTCTGCAGCAGGGCCATCTAATAGAAATAAAATGTCATAATTTAAAATTTTCTATTAGCCACGTTAAAAAAATATAAAGAAACAGGTGAAATTAATTTTCATAATATATTTTATTTAACCCAACATATCCAAAATGTTATCATTTCAAAGTGTATTAATAAATAACTTTACATTTTTTATTCATACTAAGTCTTCTATCCAGTATGTGTTTACACTGGACAGCATAGCTCTAGGGGCATTTTGTATGAAATATTTGTCTCTTTCCACAGAAATTCTTTTCTTTGTCTTTTAATAGTCTTTTTCTAACTGGTTGGTATGTCTTTTGAGACCAAATACAGAAGTGCATGTGTCATTGAAGTGGAATTACTGAGTTGAAGTGAAAGTCAGGACACTTAACTCCTCACCTCCCCCAAAATGACTGTGTCTCACTCTTTCCCTGTCTATAAAATGAAGGAGAATATGTGATCATCTATTTCATTGGATTAGTAAAATTATGTCTTTGAAACACTCTGAACTACTCGGACAAAACAGTTACAAAAGAGATTTTTTCATTATTAGTAACGTCATAGCAAGTCTCAGTATAAAAACAAAAGAAAAAAGTCTGCATGAGACTACTACATATGGAGGTCCTATTACCTCCTACACTGGAATCAGTTACAGTGAATAAATTAATACGAGATGCTCTTGTAACATAGAATCAGGAGAGGTGACTAGGTCCATTAGAGCACCAGATTTTAAACCTCTGATCTATTTAAATATTGCCTGAAGTAATCTATTCTTCAGTTTTTGTTTGTAGGAATAACCGATGCTTCTTACATAGGCATCTTTAAATCAAAATCATGAAATAAAGTTCTTTGGAAAGAGGAGGTGGGGACGGATAAGTGAGTCTGGACGGGGAAAGTAAAACAAGCATTTAGAAAAGCCTGTCATCACAGGATTTGTGGTATATAGCCCAGTGACTAATTCTTTTATCCAAACCAAGGGTGGCAGTGGTTACCTGGTAAGCAGTTGTACATAGCCAAATATAGCCAAGTCAAGTAACTGTCTCCTTATAGCCATACTCTTCAATTAAAAAAAACTTATTATGGATGAACATCCTTTGGCTTTTTGCATAAACGTAAAACACTTTGCTGATGTCCTTAGCAAAAATTTGTGGAATCCTGTAGTAGATTGAATGGTGGCCTTCAAAAAGATATGTTCACATCCTAGTCTCTGGAACCTGTGAATGATATCTTATTTGGAAAAGAGAGTCTCTGCAGATGTAATTAAAGTAAGGATTTTGAGATGAGGCGATCATCTTGTATTATTCAAGTGGGCCCAAAATCCAATTGCAGGTTGTCCTTAGAAGGGAATAGCAGAGGGAAATTCCAGGCAGACAGAAGAGGAGAAGACACAGAGAAGAGGAGGAGGCAGTGTGACCATAGAGGCAGAGATTGGAGTGATGTGGCCACAAGCCAAGGAATGCTTCTTGTCACCAGAAGCTGGAAGAGGCAAAGAACAGATTCTCTCTTGTAGCCCCAAAAGGGAGCTTGGCCCTGGTGGATTTTGGACTTGTAGCCTCCAGAACTATGAGAAAATGAATTTCTGTTGTCTTAAGTCACCCACTTTGTGGTAATTTGTAGTAGCCACAGAAAACTAATACATAGTCAAAAGTCTTCAGTAAGCCAAAGATTTATGTTTATCTTTGTTTTATATCATGTTATTGTATCAGAGACTAGACAGTCCTTCCTTTATAATTCTAATTCTTTCTTAGAAATATCTAAGAAGTGTCTTAATACCCTCAAGCCTCAACAGGCTTAAAAAATAGGTTATATCCTATAAGATACATTATTCTTTTTCTCTCATGTCATTCCTTCACTCCTGCTCCCAATGTGCCCCTTCTTTGCTCTTCTTAGTTTACATTTAGGATGGCAGGGGGTGGGGGTGGGGTCGAATAAAATACTGATGGGAATAGACCAACAGGTTTTGTCTTCTGAAGGTATAATTCCTAAAAGGTCCCCCTTCTGCCTTTTCTGTCTCTTTTACTGTATCCTCCTCTTCTCCCCTATATCTTAATGTTGGAATGCCACAGGACTCAGTCCTGACCTTTCTGTATTTACTCTTAGGGTGATTTCATCCATGCTCATGGTTTTATACACCATCCATATAACAACTCCCAAATTTATATCTCCAGGCCAGACTTTTTTACTGAACTCCAGGCTTGTTAAATGGGTATTCGGATATACATTCCCACCTAAGATATAAAAGCCATCTCAAAATTAATGAACTCCTGCTGTTAGCTCCCCCCTAAAAAGGTATTCTTTTCACAGCCTTATCCATTTCCATAGATAGCAGTTTCAGCCTTCTAGTTAATCAGGCTCAAATCCTCTTAGAATCCACCAGAAAATCCTATCAGTTCTACCATCAAAACATATCTTTATCACCTCCACTGAAAAGCTCATCATCATTTCTGTCCTAGATTATTGCAATAGCCTTTAAATTTTCTTTGTGCTACTATGCTTGTCCCCTTCTTCCCATTTTATTCTTAACACCAGAATTATCCTTTTAAATTATTTAGATTCTACACTCTCTCTGTTTCGAAGCCCCCAAAGTTTCCCCATCTCACGTAGAATAAAAGCCAAAGTCCTTACAGTGGCCTATAAAGCTCCACACAAGCTGGCCCCATTACATTCTGACCTATCTCATATATTCTTTGCTTGCTCATTTTCCTTTGATCACATTCTGGCCTTCGGGCTATTCCTGCTTTAGGGCCTTTACAATGGCTGTCCCCTGTGCCTTGGATGCTCTTTCCCCACATTTCCACATGGCTAACTCCCTTACCTCCTTTGTTTAAAGGTCATCTTTTCAGTAAGCTCTGATCACACTTTTAAAAATTGTAATCAGCACCACACATATACATGCTCCTGATTTCCTTTACTCTGCTTAACTTTTTTTCTACATTCTAGCAAAGAATCACAGTAAAATATTTAGATGAAGTATTTAGAAAACTGTAAACTTGTATGTAAAAGTATGCAACAATTTTTAGTAGGTTATTTATAGTTACTGACCTAGAATGATTTGTGGAGATAAGATAGGAGTTGGGCCTTAAAAGAAGAGTGGGACTTTTGATAAGCAGAAAAGTTGGAAAAGAGCATTCCATGCAGAGACAGAGGAAAGGTCATGGAGGTGAAACCATGTATGTTTTGTTAATGTATTTAGCAAATAGATCAGTTGGCTAGAGTGTGGTTTTTATGTAGGAGAAAGGTGAGAGACTAAGGTTAGATTGCGCAAGGCTTTGAATGCCATGCAGAGTTTCAGATTTATTTATCTGTGGGAAGCAAATGGAGATTTGTAAGCAGACCTTAGCAAAAAGGCTAATGTGATTGTTCAGAAACCAGGTAATTAGTGAAGGCCTAGTCTGGGAAGTAAGGTAGTAGAAAGAGGACTGAGACTTTTGTTCTGCCACATTAGCTGTGTGGATAAATCAAATAATGTCTAGACCAGACCTGTCCAGTAGAACTTTCTGCAATGATGGAAATGTTCTAGACCTGCACTGCCCAGTATGGTAGCCAGTAGCCACATAAGGCTATAGAGCATTTGAAATGTGACTAGTGCAACTGAGGAAATGAAATTTAAATTTTTTAATTAATTTAAACTTAAAAAGCCTTATGTGGCTATGATGATATATTGAACTGAGTAGCTTTAGACAGTTTTTTCACTTATAAAATGTAGAAGTTAGATTAGAACACTAGTGTCATTAGAAGGATAGGTTCCACAGCCAAATAAAGTTGGCCGCAGCATTCTGAAATGTTGTGAAATAGTTGCAGATTTGTAGCCTTTTCACTCTTTGTATCTCCATGACTTATTTAGTAGACTCACTCTGTCTCTTGATTGCTGATTTTTCAAATTGGTCTTAAGGTTGATGTTTCCCAGGACTCTATAGTTAAAAACTAATGCATCTAATTGAATAATGTTTTAGAATTATAGTTAAACCAATTTTGTTTCTTTTGAATTCTCAATGAGAAAACCATAATAATGATAAACTTTTATGATTGTTTACCTGTTGTGTAATTCTTACCTGGATTCTTCTGTTTTCTTTAGGAAATACTCCCTTACTTGTTTTCTTCCCATATACAGTTAATAAATATTTCATTTGTGTTTCAGTTTTGGTCTTACTTTGTGGAGATATGTTTAGGGAGAGGCTATACGAATGCTCTGTATTCAAAGGCAAATAGACACATTTTGCTTATTGTGTCTGTTGTTTCCCAAGAGATGTTGTTCCTTCTGAGAATTACTTTATAATTTGAAGAAAAATTTAAAAATAGTTTCTAGGACTTCTACCAAACAGCTCTTCCAGCCTGTACTCTATCTCCTTTTGTACATATATCATAAAATTAAACACATACACTCACAATGATTTACCTCACCAGAGGTCTCCTCTTTCCTCACTCCTCATGTTCGTTAGGAGAAAGAGGCAAATGAACTTCCAAAATTGGACAGACAGGATGCTGCTGTTCTCGATAATTTTTATTTAAAAAACAAGCAAACTTCCAAAAAAGTGATTAAGACAAAATTAGCCCAAACATTTAATACTTGTAATTGTCCAAATAGTAGAATTATTCAGATTAATGATGAAACTTGTAAAATTCAGTTTGCAAAGATTATACTCATTTCACTGGATTTACTAAGACAAAAGAGTATACTAACACTTAAGAGAATTTGGAGTTATTTTTAAAAGAACAGAAACGAAAATTATTTATCTCATAAAATCTTAATTATTAACTTGTAACCTTAGAGTATGCTGTATATTAAAAGTCTATATATTTGAATATTGAATATATTTGATTGAATATATATTGAATATATTTGAATATTAGAATCATAGTCTTTTAGAACCAAGGGACCCTAGACATTATCTGGTCCAATCACTTCAGCTTTCAAATAAGGAAATTGAAATTCAAAAAAATAGACAGGCTTGGCTAAGATCTCAGACAAGATTAGTATTTCTCTTCTGTTGATCTGTACCAGTGAGTCTTTTAATCAACAAAAAAATTTTTAACAGCTAGATATTTTAAAAATCTATTTTAAAACTTTTTGTGTCTCTGGGCACTCCATAATATCTGGCGTTTTGCACTATGCTTTCCCTACCATTTCCCTGTTGGTATATTGTTTGCCATTCTGAACAAAGAAGGCCTGGAATGAGCTAGCCAAAATGTTTTTAATCTTTTTTCATTGGAAAAATGGGATGAATAATGCTTTTTCCTTCTGCAGCAGCTACTTTTTGTAATGGATTGAGTAATGAGTATTATTTGTAATGAGTATTATTAAAACCACAAAGTACCATTCTATTCTGCCTCCCAATCAAGAACAGGCTTAAGCCTGTGGCAGGTGTGTGTTTGTGAAGCTGTTGAAGAACTGTCTCTTTGGGGAGGCTTTGTGGCATATGGGAATCGTTTACTCTGAACTTTTAGTTTCTGTTCCTGGGAGATCATAGAAACTAAAGAATAGAGCTCAGGGTAGTACATTTGCATCTTGGTAAGCATTCACTTTCCAAAAAACTTGCTGGAAACTGATGTTTGCCTATGCTATTACTCTGTTAAATGCAACTTTCCCATTTATAAGTAGTTGAGTTGAAATTATTTATCCCATTTTTAATATTAGAAAGACCTCTTGAGGTAGGTTTGTAGCTATATAAACATAGGAAGACTGAAAACATTATTTATATTTACCTTAGAGAAATTCATGTATTATAATGTATTCCAAACTTCCAAGTGGTTAACTGTTCTTATTACATTAGAAAAGCCATTTCAGAGCCAACGGTTTATTTCACTTTATTTCTAACCTTAAGTATGATTATTTTTCCAACAGTTTTATTCGGTAAATGGTTTAGCTACATTTGTACCATCTTCTCAGATATTTATAATAGTTACAGCTAATATTAGTTAAGTGACTAATAAGTGCCATACCCTATGCCTGATTCATTATGTATGTTATTTTATTTAATCCTAATAATAATCCTGTGGCCTATAGGTATTATTCCATTTTTACAGTTGAAGAAACTGTCTTAGTAATTTAACCCAATGTCACACAGTTAACTAGTGAGTATCAGAGGCTTAACTTGAACCCAAACTCTGAATAAAATATATGCTATCATTACTTCATATTTGTATAGTATTTTATTTTTATTTTTTTGTGAGGAAGACTAGCCCTAACATCTGTTGCCAATCCTCCTCTTTTTTTTTTTTTTTTTTTTGCTGAGGAAGACTGGCCCTGGGCTAACATCCGTGTCCATCTTCCTCTACTTTATATGGGACGCGCCACCGGCCTGGCCCCTGCATAGTATTTTAAAATTTTTCCGCACAAGCTCCTGTAAAGTATTACCTCCCCTCACTAAGGTGGATAAGATAATTGTGTCTGAAACAGACAACTCCAAAATCTCATGGTGGAACACAATAAAAATTTGTTTCTCACTCACACAGAGAACCATGTAGATGACTCATTTATCCAGATTCCTTCCATCTTGTGACTCAGCTGTCCCTGAAGGCTTGCTTGGAGTCAACCACTAGAATTACTACATTCAGCCAGCCAATGAGGGAAGAGAGAGAGTTTGAAGGATGTTTGAAGGGGTGATGTAGGGACCAGTCCTGGAAGGACAGTACATCATTGTACTCACATTGCACTGGCCAGGACTGAACACATGGCTGCATCTAGTTGCAAGGGGAATGGAAAATGTAGTCCTCTTACGTGCTCAGGAGGGAAATGAAACAGGTGAGTATATAATGTCGTCTCTGTCACAATTGTGCTTTACTTAGGTTTACTTAAGGTTGCATTACTTAATAAGGATCACACAGTAATAGCAAGACAAAAAAGCAAAGATGTGAATCTTCAGTTCCTCATTTCCATTTATGTGTTCTGTGTCATAATTTATTTAGCCAGTGTTTGTTAGGCACCTGCTATAAGTTACACGTTGTGTTAGGTACTAGGGATACAAAGCTTGTCTTACATTTCATTTCAGCTAACATTTAATTAGCTAGTGCCATCTAGTATAGTCCCAGGTTTTGTTAGGTACTTTTAGCACATGTCAATTTCACTTTATTCACATAATATCTATTTGAAGTAAGTAGTATCATCCATATTTTGTAGTGGAGATCACAGACTCAAGAATGTACCTTATCTAGGATTTTATAACTAAAAGTGGCTCATCAGGTGACCAGATCTTGACTCCCAAATTCTGTTTTTTGTTTCTTTTTTGCTGAGGAAGATTCACCCTGAGCTAACATCTGTGCCAATCTTCCTGTATTTTGTATGTGGGTCGCTGCCACAGCGTGGCCACCAACAAGTGGTGTAGGTCCACCCCTAGGAACCGAATCCAAGCCACTGAAGCAGAGCACACTGCACTTAACCACTAGGCCATGGAGCCGGCCCCCAGATACTCTTTTTTATACATTCAGTACTGGATGTTTTTTATTTGCCCCTCCAGATCCACTGTTCACCCTTCTTTGCCTTACTTTCTGCCCCAGAGGAGGTGAACCTCTAAAGACTGCCTGACTTGGGCTCTCTTGTTCGTTTCTGGTTGGATTTAGCCAGTGTGAGGCACTGGCAGGATATTGGAGAGCCGGAGGAAAGAGAAGCTGGATATTTATTCTTCCAGCTGCTATTGGGCAGCTCCTCTCCAGTAATTGCTTCCTCCCTGCCCCTTCATTCCAAAGGGTGGCAATGGCTTCCTGAATACTTTACCATCCCTGTTGGTTCTTTGAACCCTGCCCACACCTTTGTAAATGTGCCATTCATTTATCTTTTTGAGAATGCTTTGTTTTTTGCCAGGACCCTGACTGATACATACAGATTTTTTTAAAACATGGGCTATTATTTGTTTGGATTTGAACTTTTTTGACTGTTCTTATCTATCTTGTGTTTATAAGTTGAGTGTTTAAAATCTGGAACACATTTTTGTTTAAAATGATACTGTAGGAGCTGGTCTCGTGGCCTAGTGCTTAAGTTCAGCACATTCTCTTTAGCAGTCCGAGTTTGGTTCCCAGGCGGGACCTGCGTCACTCATTGGTGGCCATGCTGTGGCAGCGACCCACATACAAAATAAAGGAAGATTGGCATAGATGTTAGCTGAGGGTGAATCTTCCTCAGAAAAAAAAAATAATAATAATAAATAAAAATAAAATATTGTAATTGTTGGTTAGATCTTTCAACTGGAATGCTCAACTTCTGCAGTTTTTACAAAGTATAAAAAGTAGCATTGTGCCAAATTAGGTGTATTTCATGATGAGTCACTACAAAGTTATCAGCACTTCTACGAAATCTTTGGTCCACCAAGCTTTGACACATGTGGCCTTTATTATGGGCCTTTCCTGTTTCTTAATTCCTCACATATTCCTCAAGAGGTAGAAAAAAGGAAGAATCAAGAGATCTTGACTTTAAAAGGATATAAACACTGTGGACCAGACAAGGTTAGGTAAGCAGGTTCAGGTGTTTGTCCTTTTCAATATGAATCTTCAGTGCTTCTCTTCAGTTGAAGTACATAAAAAGATCAGGAGTGGGGCTCCTTTGCCAGTGATAAAACTAATTCTCCAACCAGTTTCTTCAGGGGGATGAAAGTGTGTAGCAGCAGCTAGCAGAGAGTCTTGGTTACTTGTTGGAATTGTGCTAGACTGGGAAAGAGGGAAAAGGAGAGACATTTCTCATAGGTTAATTAGCAGGTGACTGGAATTCCTTGTGATATTGGTGTTAGAAAAGTGCCTTCATTATGATTTTTAGATACTTAGTTGAAAATACATAATTTGAGGTCTACTTGTATTTTACTGTTCTTTTCTGTTTCAGTAACTAAACTCTCCTAGCAACTTTAATTACAGATTCATACTTTTATTTGGAGTGGGGGAGGTATTCCCACTAAACCAATGGCCATAACATGATGGAGGCCAACCTCAGTTATCTTTTTCCCCCTCACTGTTTTTCTTCATGTTATCAGTGCATTATAGTTTGACAAATCCTTGTGATAGTAAATCAGTTTAAAGAGCTTCCAAGGTTGGAGATTATTAGAAGTTGGGGATATTTCAAATTATGTCATTAAGTATATTTACTGCCTCTCATCATCTGTTCCTGCTCTGAAATGGTATAAATTATTCTGTTGTACCATGTAAACATGTAGATTTTTATATATAATTTATCCTGCATTTAATCCAGTAGACCTCCTATTTGTCCTCATAGGTCTAGTATGAACTAATTGGATTTTTATAAAAGTAGAGCGTGTATATGCCTAGGAGGTATGACAATGAAATAACAAAGGCTGATATTTTCTTGTGGTTATGGAATAGTATCATCACTTTGTGTCAATTTAAGAAATATTCATTTGGTATTTGTTCATGATGTTTATGTTCATGACACTGTCTTGGCTCTGTGTTGTACTAAAGAAATCACAGATATTCAAGTTCTACCTTAACAACCTTATTAAAAAGCTGAAGGTAATCAGGAAAGAAGAAAAAAATGAAATTTTATCTGAGTTATAAAAGTTGAGTACAATTTGATTAGGAGGAGAAAAAAGGGAGTGGCATTTCAGACAGGGGGAATGGCTTGAGTGAGGCATGAAGTTGAGGGATGATTAAGACCAGCCCTAGATGATGTGCAAGATATAGTTGTCTTTTATTTTCTGAGATAATTTTTGATATCCTGATAGTGACTAGAGAAGTTGTTTCATGAAAGCAACTGCAGACAGATGATGGTACTGAGGCTAGATATCAGAAGACCTGAATTTGATCCCTAACCCTTTCGTTTTCTAACTGTGCAGTATTTACCCTCTCTGAACTTCAGTTTTCTTGTCTATCAAATAAGGATGATAATACCCATTCCATGGGGCAATGAGGTTTAAATCGAGACACAGATAAAAAGCACTTTTAGAACTCTAATGTGTAGTGGTATTATTATATACAACATATTTTTTCCCTTTTTCCAACCAGTGACCCAACTGTTTGCTGTAAAACTCAAATAATATTTTTGTCTTAATGGTGTGTTCATTTCTGAGGCAGAACATAGCATAATACTACTTAACTATCAACTTATGAATCTGTTTACTTTAAAAAGTTGAGTTTAAAAAGAATAGTACTGGGGTCAGCCTGGTGGGGTAGCAGTTAAGTTCACGCACTCTGCTTTGGAAGCCCAGGGTTTGCAGGTTCAGATCCCGGGCGCGGACTGACGCACTGCTTGTCAAGCCATGCTGTGGTGGTGTCCCATATAAAGTAGAGAAAGATGGGCACAGATGTTAGCCCAGGGCCAATCTTCTTCAGCAAAAAGAGGAGGATTGGCAACGGATGTTAGCTCAGGGCTAATCATTCTCACACACACACACAAAAAGAATAGTACTATATTAAATGATGCAGATAATAGATTTTTCTTTTTCACTGGACAACGAAGTCAACTTTTTCCAAAAATAAGTAAAGTTCCTAAATCACTGAAAAAATTTTTTCATTTCACACATTTGTTATCTGTCCAGATTGGCACAATTTCTGTAGTACTTTTTCTTTTAGTGGGTTAGGGTATAGTCTTAGAAATCCAGGTTAGTCTACTAATTTCTAAAAGTTTATGCAAATAAACAGTTTGGTTAAAAATTCTTTGTAATGGGTAACCCATATAATCTTGATTTCATATACCAGTAAAATAATTAGATTTAGTTCTTAATACTCTGAGTCTCTAGTGGAAAAAATGAATATGGCTAAAGCTTATAAATTGTAAATCACTGAGAAGAGGAGAAGGAGAGATGGATATGCTTATACTTCTGGGGTGGTGGGATGAAATATTGACTATATCTTCTGAATCTGCTGTTGTATAAGGCCTTTTGTGCTCAGACTCCCTCTAAATTTGGTGAAAATTGACTCAGTTGTTTTCAAGAGATGTAGCAACAGGATGTCAGCATCATGGGGGAGTGAGCTTTCCCCTTTAAAATCTCTCCCTGCTAAGATACAACAAAAAGATCATTCACTTACCAACAGAGGAACGCACACATCACAAAAGACCTCTAAGAGACCCACAAAGCTGTACCTCTGAAGGTGGAGGCACTGGAAGCCCTGAAGGAAGTGGGGAGAGGTAAGGAGAAATCCTCCCCTTCCCCATTCAATTGGCAGCTCCTGGTCTGCACGGCTCATGGGGTGGGGTGGGGGTGGCCCTCTGCAGGAAAACTATCACTCTCCACATTCTCTCACAGACTGTGAGAAATTCCCACAAGGAGGAGACAGAACTGTTGGAGGGGTGTGGTCAACATCGAAGCACCCCAGGAGAGCAGATAGCGAGGGAGGAAAGAAGCCCCCAGGATTGGGCAGGTGAAAGAGCCCCTCCCCCACACACCTGGCACTTCAGCACACCTGGTTGGCCAGAGGGTCTGTAGATCGCAGCAGGCTCAGAATACACAGCTCTCGACCCCCACCCAGTGGCAGCAGATGGAGACTGCAGCCAGACATCTTTGTTATGAGAAACAATAAGTCAAAATCCACAGGCTCTGTGCAAAAATATATTAAATCTCCAGATCAGAAGGAAAATGATAAGCACCCAGAAACCAACCCTGAACGTACAGAAATCTATAACCTAAATGACAGGGAATTCAAAATAGCTATCATAAAAAAGGTCAATGAATTACAAGAAAACACAGATAGGCAATTCAATGAAATCAGGAATTTCTTCACAGAAGAGATTGGTTTTTCTTTTCTGATTTCAATCAAAAATCTTGGAGATGAAAAACACAATAGATGAGATAAAGAAAAATATGGAATCTTTAAAGAACAGAGCTGACAATATGGAGGAAAGAATTAGCAATATTGAGGACAGGAATGCAGAAATGCTTCAGATAGAGGAGGAGAGAGAACTAAGACCAAGAAGAAATGAAGAAATTCTTTGAGAAATATCAGACTCAATTAGGAAATGCAACTTAAGGGTTATAGGTATACCAGAAGGAGAAGATAGGGAAAAAGGAGCAGAGAACTTGTTCAAAGAAATAATAGCTGAGAACTTTCCAAACCTGGAGATACTAGTGAACGAAGTCAATAGATCTCCTAAATATATCAACATGAAAAGACCCTCTCCAAGGCATATAATAGTAAAGCTGGCAAAAGTCAATGGTGAAGAAAAAATATTAAGGGCAGCTAAACAAAAAAATAAAATAATGTACAAAGGAATTCCCATCAGGCTCTCAGCAGATTTCTCAACAGAAACTCTACAGGCTAGGAGAGACTGGAATGATATATTCAAAATTCTGAAAGACAAAAACCTTCAGCCAAGAATACCCTATCCAGTGAAAATATCCTTCAAATATGATGGAGAAATAACAACTTTCCCTGATAAACAAAAGCTAAGGGAGTTCATTACCACTAACCCCCCACTACAAGAAATGCTCAAGAAGGCCCTCATGCCTGAAAAAAAAAGAGAAAGGGGATACAAAGCTTTGAGCAAGGAGAGAAACAGGTAGACTAAACCAGAAAAATTGCAGCTCTCTATCAGAATATGTTACCAAACAATTATAAAAATCAAGATTAACGGAAGGAAAACACCAAAAATAAATATGACCTCTTCACTTTAAACACACACTCACAAGATGGAATAAGTTGTGACAATAACAACTTAGAAGGGGAAGAGGAAAGGGATTGAATTGACTTAGTCTAAGGAAATAAGAGGCCATCAGAAAATGGACTATCTCATCCACGAGATTTTTTTATACAAACCTCATGGTAACCACTAAACAAATAATCAGAACAGAATCACATATGACAAATAAAGGGAAAACGAAGAGAATCATCATAGAGAACTACCAAACTGAATTGGTAGTCCGAAACACACAAGACAAGAAACAAAGGAAATGCAAAAGAGCCAGAAAATGAGTGATAAAATAGCAACATTAAGCTCTCATATATCAATAATCACTCTAAATGTAAATGGATTGAATTCTCCAATCAAAAGACACAGAGTGGCGGGATGGATTAAAAACCAAGACCCAACAATATGCTGCCTCCAGGAAACACATCTCAGCTCTAAAGACAAACACACACTCAGAGTGAAAGGATGGAAGACAATACTCCAAGCTTATGGCAAATAAAAGAAAGCAGGGGTTGCCATACTTATATCAGGCAAAGTAGACTTCAAGATAAAAAAGGTAATGAGAGACAAAGAGGGGCAATATATAGTGATGAAAGGGACACTTCACCAAGAAGACATATCATTTATATATGCACCCAACACAGGAGCAGCAAAGCACACAAAGAAACTATTAACAAACCTAAAAGGAGATATAAACAACACAGTAGTAGTAGGGAATCTTAACACCCCACTTATATCAGTGGATAGATCATCCAGACAAAAAGTCAGTAAGGAAATAATGGACTTAAATGAAAAACTAGACCAGGTGGACTTAATATATATAGTGCACTCCATCCAAACACAGAAGAATACACATTCTTCTCAAGCGTGCATGGAACATTCTTAAGGATAGCCCATGTATTGGGAAACAAGGCAAGCCTCTATAAATTTAAGAAGATTGAAATCATAAGAAGCATCTTTTCCGCCCATAATGCTATGAAATTAGAAATCAACTACAAGAAAAAAACTGGGAGGGGCCGCCCGGTAGCGCAGCGGTTGAGTCCGTGCTTGGCAGCCCGGGGTTCGCGGGTTCAGATCCCGGTCGCCTGCCGACGCACTGTCTGTCCGCCATGCCTGTGGTGGCGTCCCATACGGGGTGGAGGAAGATGGGCACGGATGTTGGCCCAGGGCCAGTCTTCCTCAGCAAAAAAGAGGAGGATTGGCAACAGATGTTAGCTCAGGGCTGGTCTTCCTCACCAAAAAAAAAAAAAACTGGGAAAGTGACAAAGATGTGGAGACTAAATAACATGCTACTGAACAACCAGTGGATCATTGATGAAGTTAAAGGAGAAATCAAAAAATATCTGGAGACAAACGAATATGAAAATACACCATACCAACTCATATCGGATGCAGCAAAAGCAATCCTGAGAGGGAAACTCTTAGCAATACAGGCCCACCTTAACAAAGAAGAAAAATCCCCAAAAAGCAATCTCAGACTATGCCTAACAGAACTAGAGAAAGAAGAACAAACAAAGCCCAAAGTCAGCGGAAGGAGGGGAATAATAAAAATTAGAGCAGAAATAAATGAAATTGAAACCAAAAAAAACAGTAGAAAGGATCAATGAAACAAAGAGCTGGTTCTTTGAGAATATAAAATTGACAAACCCTTAGCCAGAAAAAAAGAGAGAAGATTCAAATAAAATTAGAAATGAAAGAGGAGAAATTACAACGGATACCATAGAAATACAAAGGCTTATAAGAGAATACTATGAAAAACTATATGCCAACAAATTGGACAACCTAGAAGGAATGGATGAATTCTTTGATTCATACAACCTCCCAAAAGTGAACCAAGAAGAAATAAAGAATCTGAATAGACCAATCATAAGTAAAGAGATTGAAACAGTAATCAAAAACCTTCCAAAAAATAAAAGTCCAGGGCCAGATGGCTTCTCCAGAGAATTTTACCAAACATTCAAAGAAGATTTAATACTTATCCTTCTCAAACTATTCCAGAAAATTGAAGAAGATGGAACACTTCCTAACACATTCTACAAGGCCAACATCACCCTGACACCAAAGCCAGACAAGGACAACACAGAAAAGGAAAACTACAGGCTGGTATCGCTAATGAAAATAAATGCAAAAATCCTCAACAAAATATTGGCAAACCAGATACAGCAATACATCAAAAAGATCATACGTCATGACCAAGTGGGGTTTATACCAGGGACA
This sequence comes from Tapirus indicus, assembly GCA_031878705.1. Taxonomy (NCBI): domain Eukaryota; kingdom Metazoa; phylum Chordata; class Mammalia; order Perissodactyla; family Tapiridae; genus Tapirus; species Tapirus indicus. The sequence goes on from CM062935.1 coordinate 37,450,119, forward strand.
CACAGATGATTCATCATCTGCAAATCAATCAACATTATATACCACATTAACAAAACAAAGAATAAAAACCACATGATCATCTCAGTTGATGCAGAGAAGGAATTTGACAAGATCCAAAATCCATTTATGATAAACACTCTCAACAAAATGGGTATAGGAGGAAAGTATAAAGTTACAGTCACAGCAAAAAGAATAAAATATCTGGGAGTAAATTTAACCAAGGAGGTGAAAGACCTATACAATGAAAACTATAAGACACTATTGAAAGAAATCAGTGTTGACATAAAGAAATGGAGAAATATCCTATGCACATGGACTGGAAGAATAAACATAATTAAAATGTCCATACTACCTAAAGCAATCTACAGATTCAATGCATTCCCAATTAGAATCCCAATGACGTTCTTCACGGAAATAGAACAAAGAATACTAAAATTCATATGGGGCAACACACGGCCCCGAATAGCTAAAGCAATCTTTAGAAAAAAGAACAAAGCTGCAGACATCACAATCCCTGACTTCAAAATATACTACAAAGCTATAGTAATCAAAACAGCATGGTACTGGTACAAAAATAGATACACAGATCTATGGAACAGAATTGAAAGACCAGAAATAAAACCACACATCTGTGGACAGCTAATCTTTGATAAAGAAGTGAAGAACATACAATGGGGAAAGGAAAGTCTCTTCAGTAAATGGTGCTGGGAAAATTGGACAGCCACATGCAAAAGAATGAAAGTAGACCATCTATCGCCAAACACAAAAATTAACTCAAAATGGATCAAAGACCTGAAAGTGAGACCTGAAACTATAAAACTCCTGGAAGAACATACAGGCAATACAATATTTGTCATTGAACATAAAGGGATCTTTTTGAATGCCATGTCTACTCAGAAAAAATAAACCAGTGGGATTTCATCAGATTAAAGAGCTTCCACAAGGCAAATGAAACCAGGATCAAAATGAATAGACAACCTATCAGCTGGGAGAAGATATTCACAAATCATATATCCGACTAATCTCCATAGTATATAAAGTATATAGTATATATAGTATATAAAGAACTCACACAACTGAACAATGAAAAAAACAAGCAACCAGATCAAAAAATGAGCAGAGGATATGAACAGACATTTTTCTAAGGAAGATATACAGATGGCCAACAGGCACATGAAAAGATGTTCAACATCACTAATTATCAGGGAAATGCAAATCCAAACTACACTAAGATATGACCTTACACCTGTTAGAATGGCTATAATCACCAAGACAAAAAGAAAATGTTGGAGAGGTTGTAGAGAAACAGGAACCTTCATTCACTGCTGGTGGGAATGCAAACTGGTGCAACCTTTATGGAAAACAGTAGGAGATTCCTCAAAAAATTAAAAATAGAAATACCTTAAGATCCAGCTATGCCACTATTGGATATCTATCCAATGAACCTGAAATCAACAAACCAGAGAGGCTTATGCACCCCTGTGTTCATTGCAGCATTATTCACTATAGCCAAGAAGTGGAAGCAACCCAAGTGTCCTTCAACTCATGATTGGATAAAGAAGATGTGGTATATACATACAATGGAATACTACTCAGCCATAAAAAAGAGAAAATTGTCCCATTCACAACAACATGGATGGACCTTGAGGGTATTATGTTAAGTGAAATAAGCCAGAGAGAGAAAGACAAACACTGCATGATTTTATTCATATGTGGAATATAAACTAACACACGGACAGAGAGAACAGTTTGGTGGTTACCAGGGGAAAGAGGGATGAGGGGTAGGCACAAGGGGTGAAGGGATACATTCATATGGTGACTGACAAAAACAATAATGTACAAGTTAAACTTCACAATGTTATAAACTATTAAGCCATCAATAAAAATAAAGAGATGTAGTAACAGAAACAGAAATTTAATGTATATAGCTTTATAATTATTGGTTTTATGATATATGTTTCTTCCTCAGACATATCACATTGAGGATAGAGACCATGTCTATCTTGTTCATGGTAATAATCTCAGGGTTTAGCATATGCTGGGCTAGATTTCAACTGTGAAATTGGCCAGAGTCCTCTTGATTGAGGCATTCTCAATACTCTTCAGTCTCATGCTTATAGACACCTTCATGGATTATCTCTAAAGGATAGTCCATAAATTATGTGGATTTTTTTTTCCAAGTCTCTGTCATCATCTCTATACTATAGGTTAAGGGATATCTCACTATAACCCTGTTGGCTGACAATACTATAAACTGAAGTATGGTGTTTTGTTTTTTTTTTAATGGAACCTTTATTTTTAGTACCCAAAGTCATGAAAAACAAGGAGTCGTGTTTTGGAGGCCAAGCCTGTGGAATTTTGTTTTTAAGTGAGAGTGTTTAGCAAAGTCTCTAGTGTTGGTGGTTCTTAACCAGAGTGTGCAACTAAGTTACTGAGAAACATTTTCAAAATATACAAGCTCTGGACCCCATCCTCATTTTGATTGGGTAGCTCTAGGGCAGAATATGTTTTTTGTTGTTTGTGGGGTTCCATTAGATTTTTCTTTTAACTGTAAGTAATAGATGTTAGTGATACAATACTATGCAGAAGGCAGAAAGTGAATACTTAAAGATTGTACTCCCCAAGGTAACCATTGTTAATGGTTTCTTAACATATTCCCAGGAATTGTGTATGTATATGTAAGCCTCTGTGGGTATAATTGTGTATGTATACGTAAGCCTCTGTGGGTATGTTTTTTCCACAAATATGCTCGTGCTGTACATACTATTTTGCAATTATTATTGTTCACTCAGCATTGTATAGAGAGATCTTTCCAGATCATTACACATAAATTGTGGTTGGTTTGTTTATTTTTACCAGTCCCTTATTGGACACAAGTTATTTCCAGGTTTTGTGTGGGTTTTTTTTTTTTGTCTCGTTTTGTTTGCTTCTATCAACTAGGCTGCAGTGAATTTCTTTGCACAATATGTCTTTGCACACTTGTGTCCTTACATTTTGTGAAGGATAAATTTTACATGTAGGGTTGCTGGTCAAACAATATTTTTGTCTTGAAGTTTAATAGACAGTGACAACATGGATTGGAAGAATAAATATAGTTAAAATGTCCATTCTACCTAAAGCAATCTGCAAATTCAGTGCAATCCCAATCAGAATCCCAATGTCATTCTTCACGGTAATAAAACAAAAACTACTGAAATTCGTATGGGGCAACAAAAGACCCCGAATAGCTAAAGCAATTCTGAAAAAAAAAGAACAAAGCTGGAGTCATCACAATCCCTGATTTCAAAATATACTATAAAGCTATAGTAATCAAAACAGCATGGTACTGGTACAAGAATAGACACACAGATCAATGGAATAGAATTGAAAGCCCAGAAATAAAACCACACACCTATGGACAGCTAATCTTCGACAAAGGAGCAAAGAACATACAATGGAGAGAGGGAAGTCTCTTCAATAAATGGTGCTGGGAAAATTGGACAGCAACATGCAAAAGAATGAAAGTAGACCATCTCCTATCACCATATACAAAAATCAATTCAAAATGGATCAAGGACCTGAAAGTGAGACCTGAAACTATAAAACTCCTGGAAGAAAATATAGGCAGTACACTAATTGAGATTGGACATAAAGGGATCCTTTCAGATTCCATGTCTACTTGGACAAGGGAAACAAAAGAAAAAATAAACAAGTGGGACCTCAGCAGACTAAAGAGCTTCTACAAGACAAATGAAACCAGGATCAAAATGAATAGACAACCCACCAGCTGGGAGAAAATATTCGCAAATCGTTTGTCCAACAAGGGATTAATCTCAGTAATATATAAAGATCTCATACAACTGAGCAACAAAAAAACAAACAACCTGATCAAAAAATGGGCAGAAGATATGAACATTTTTCCAAGGAAGAGATACAGATGGCCAATAGACACATGAAAAGATGTTCAACATCACTAATCATCAGGGAAATGCAAATCAAAACTACACTAAGATATCACCTTACACCCGTTAGAATGGTTATAATCACAAAGACAAATAACAACAAATGCTGGAGAGGTTGTGGAGAAACGGGGACCCTCATTCACTGCTGGTGGGAATGCGAATTGGTGCAGCCTCTATGGAAAACAGTATGGAGAGTCCTCAAAAAATTAAAAATAGAAATACCGTATGATCCAGCAATCCCACTCTTGGGCATCTACCTAATGGACGTGAAATCAACCATCACAAGAGGCGTATGCACCCCTGTGTTCATTGCAGCATTATTCACTGTAGCCAAGAAGTGGAAGCAACCCAAGTGTCCCTTGACTGATGATTGGTTAAAGAAGATGTGGTATATACATACAATGGAATACTACTCAGCCATAAGAAAAGACACAATTGTCCCATTTGCAACAACATGGAAGGACCTAGAGGGTATTATGTTAAGTAAAATAAGCCAGAGAGAGAAGGACAGACACTGCATGAACTCACTCATATATGAAATATAAATGAACACACGGACAGAGAGAACTGATTGGTGGTTACCAAGGGGAAGCGGGGTGGGTGGTGGGCACAGGGGTGAAGGGTTACATCCACATGGTGACGGACAAACAAAAATGTACAACTAAAACCCCACAGTGTTATAAAGTATTAAGACATCAATAAAAAAAATAAAAAAAAATAGACAGTGACAAATTCATTCCCAAAAATTGTGCTGATTTGCACTCCTCCCAACAGTGTGTGAGATGATTCTTTCAGTACACACTCACCAACCCTTACAACCTTTGTCAGTTTAATGTGCACAAAGATGGTATCTCACGTTTGAATTTTCTTTAGTTGTGATTGTTGTTGAACACTGTTTCCTATCTTCCTAATTTTTGTAGTTCTTTGTCTCCAAACTTACTCCTTGTATATTTGCTCATTTTGCTGTTAGGTTATACATCTTTTTCTTATTAATGTGTAAAATCTGTACAGTGAGGAAATTTGTTCATTGTTATACATAATTTTCCTGATTTTATAGGAAATTAAAATGTCTTTCTATTTTATGGTACTTCTTACCATACAGAAATATTAAATTTTAGTATTCAAATTTGTTTATTTTCCTTTGAGGCCTATTTGTTTATTTGCACAATGTTTTAGAAAGGCTTTCTAAGTAGGATGACCATATGTTCCAGTTTGCCCCTGTTATCCTAGTTTAAATATTGATAGCGCCACCATTCACTATTACAAGCTTCTCATTTGGATAATAAACTATATGGCTATCAAATTTCTAAAAATATGTACTTTTAAAAATTTGCCAGGTGACACTGATTAAGTACCACTCGTTTAATTTTTTTTTTTATGGTGAGGAAGATTTGGCCCTGAACTAACACCTGCTGCCAATCTTCCTCTTTTTGCTTGAGGAAGAGTGGCCCTGAGCTAATATCTGTGCCCATCTTCCTCTATTTTGTATGTGGGTCACTGCAACAGCATGGCTTGATGAGTGATGTAGGTCCACACCTGGGATCCGAACCCCCGAACCTGGGCCGCCAAAGCAGAACACAACAAACTTAACCACTGCACCACTGGGCCTGCTCCCTCGTTTAAATTTTAAGTGATAAATTCTTAGGACAAGTTGCTCAAAATACATTACCTCTACAGTTCTGTTCTATGATACATGTATTGAACACTGAAGTACAGAAAGCATTTTGAGATGCAAGAGAAAATAAAAACATATAAAGAAGAAAATTTTAGCAAAACCTACCATTATGCTCTATAGTTTCATCAGAATTAAAGGAGAATGCTGCAAATAATGGGAAAATATAAACTGATGGACAGGAATAAAGTTTGCCTGAGTGAAATGTTTTTTCTAGATTTTGTGTTGGGAAATCAATATGACTTCTCAAGGATATGTGTGGATATCAGCTCAGGAAGCATTTCTTTTTTTTTTTTAGCTTTTAATTATGGTATAACAGTCATCAAGAAAAGTGCATTAATCATGAGTTTGTAGGTCAATGATTTATCACAAGGTGAACATACCTTTGTAACCACTATGCAGGTCAAATTTCACTTTGTGCCTCCCTCTGAAAGGTAGCTACAATCCTGACTTCTAACATAGATTAGTTCTGCCTGTTTTTGACCTTTATTTAAATGGAATTATATGGTACACATTCTTTTGTGTGAGATTCCTTCTTATTTTGTGTATAGCAGTATTGTGTTCATTTTCACTGCTTTCTGGTATACTAGAGTGTGAATATACCACAATTTATCCATTCTACTTTTGATGGAAATGTGAGTTGTGTCCAGTTTTTTAGCTTATTATAACTAACGCTGCTATGAATTTTCTTATGTATATCTTTTGATGCGTGTGTGCATTCATTTCTTTTTTGCACTTATTTCTGGGAGTATAATTGGTTAATAGAGCATCTAAATTCAAATTTGATACTCTTAAACAGTTTTCCAAAGCACTTGTGCCATTTTAGTCTCACCAGCAGTCCACATCTTTGCTGACACTTGGAAATGTCTGTCTGAATTTTAACCATCCTGCTGGGTGTGTAGTGTTCTCCCAGTGTGGCTTTAATGTGTGTTTCCCTGATGACAAATGACGTTGAACACTTTTTCATATTCTTTTGTGAAATGCCTAAGTCCCTTGCCCATTTTTCTATTAGATTGTCTGCTTTGTCTTATTGATTTTTAAGTGTTCTTTCCATATTCTGGATACTGGTCCTTTATTAGTTATATGTGGCAAATGTCTTCTCCCACTCCCTTAATAGTTGTCTCTTGATTTTATTGTAATCCAATTTATCTTTTCTTTTATGGTAAGTATTCTTGTATGTTCTGTTTAAGAAGTCTTTTCATTGAAATATTCTCTCTATTGACTCCTAAAAGTTTTATGATTTTACTTTTTGTATTTAGATCTATGTACCATCTGGAATTGATTTTTATGCACAGGGTGTAAATTTTTATGCACCTTTTCTCTTCTCAGATGATAACCAGTAAAACAGTACTATGTTGTTTTGTTTTTGAAAAGGCCATTCTTAGTGCTCAGCAGTGTCACCTTTGACATGAATCAAGTATCCATATATATGTGGGACTTCTTTTCTGGACTGTGTTTGGTTTAATTGGTCTTTGTACCCACCCTTTTGATGGCTGTAACACACTGTCTTCTTAATTACTGTAACTTTATAATAAGTCATTATATCTGGCAGTGTAAGAGTACCCCCCCACACACACTTTGTTCTTTTTCAAGACTGTGTAAGCTATACTTAGCCCATTGTATTTGCATGTACATTTGTCAGTTAAAAAAAAAACTCCTTAAAGTAATGGAGAATCATTGAGGTCTGAGTGATAATGATCAGAAGTTTTGTATAAGATTTTAATAATGATAAGGTCAGTTCAAATCTAGAGTCTTTTATTGAGATTAAAGAATGTCCTTGTTATTTCAGCATTGGTTTTATATTCTCTTGTAGGCTACTCAATATATTGGCCTTACTGAAAAAAAAAAAAAAAAAACCCGGGTGATTAAAGAACATACTTGTTTGAAGTTTCATAGTGAGTTTGTAAATTTATTGAAATAACATGCAGACTAAGAATACAATTAAATGATCTTGGTGTTTTGTTTTGTTTCAGAACGTCTATGATAACAGTCTTCTGTAAATTGAACGTTTTCAAGAATTCTCTGAAGGAACCAAGTAGGATTTTCTTACATCATGACTTAATCTGAATGCAAGAACAAGAAATAGGTTTTGTCTCTAAATATAATGAAGGGCTGTGTGTAAACACAGACCCTGACTCAATTCTGATGAACATTTTAGACATGAGTTTACATCGGCAAATGGGTTCAGATCGAGATCTTCAGTCTTCTGCTTCATCTGTGAGCTTGCCTTCAGTCAAAAAGGCACCCAAAAAAAGAAGAATTTCAATAGGCTCTCTGTTTCGGAGGAAAAAGGATAACAAACGTAAATCAAGGGAGCTAAATGGCGGGGTGGATGGAATTGCAAGTATTGAAAGTATACATGCTGAAATGTGTGCTGATAAGAACTCCATTTTCTCTACAAACACCACCTCTGACAATGGATTAACTTCCATCAGCAAACAAATTGGAGACTTTATAGAGTGCCCTTTGTGCCTTTTGCGGCATTCTAAAGACAGATTTCCTGAGATAATGACTTGTCATCATAGATCTTGTGTGGATTGCTTACGACAATATCTAAGGATAGAAATTTCGGAAAGTAGAGTTAATATCAGTTGCCCAGAATGTACTGAACGGTTTAATCCCCATGATATTCGCTTGATATTAAGTGATGATGCCTTGATGGAAAAATATGAAGAATTTATGCTTAGACGGTGGCTCGTTGCAGATCCTGATTGTAGGTGGTGTCCAGCTCCAGACTGTGGGTAAGATTTTGTCTGACTTTTCTTGAGTTAATTTTTTTCTCTGTGGATAAAATAAGAGTTTGCTGACTATTACTCAAAAGAAAAATCTTAACATGCCAGATAATTCATTCATTCAATAGACAAACATATATTGAGTGCATACCATGTGTCAGGCACAATGTTAAATGTTAAAGGCAGGAATCTTACTTTACTCATTTTCATATTGTCTCTGCATCACATATTCACTTAAGAGCATTTTCAGAAGAAAGGGCTAAGACTATAGAGTATAGGATCTAGTTGTGGACAAAATTGATTTTCCCCATCCATTGGGAGAATTTTTATTTTGGTATAACAGATGAAATAATCAAGGGTTTTGTTTTTTTTTTTTAGTGGGGAAGGATCATTTGTATAAAGTTAAATGACCCTTTTGAAAAGTACCTTAATGTATGCCACAGTATGACATGTTCATGTTGGTATACATAAGTATTTGCTAGTCTCAAGATCTTGAGGTTATGTAGTACTTCATATGCCTCAAGTTTTTGAATTACAAATCCCATTTTCCCAATATTTAAAATAATTTTGCTTATATATTTGACTATCATGTTAACGGCAACCCCTGTTTAAAGAGCATTTTCTGTGTACAGTTGTCAGAACCAGGAAGAAACAGTCATATATTCTTCAAGAATAATGAAAGCAAGGGCCAGCCCCAGTGGCGTAGTGGTTAAGTTCCGTGCGCTCCACGTCGGCAGCCTGAGTTTGGTTCCTGTGTGCAGAACTACACCACTCGTCTATCAGTGGCCATGCTGTGATGGTGGCTCACATACAAAATAGAGGAAGATGGGCAACAGATGTTAGCTCAGGGCGAATCTTCCTCAGCAAAAAGAGGAAGATGGGCAACAGATGTGAGCTTAGGGCAAATCTTCCTCAGCCAAAAAAAAAAAAAGAACAACGAAAGCCATAAACACTGGATGAGATTTAGCATACCATTAGTAAACCAGAGATTATCTATAAGTAAGAGTTTGGGAAACTGAGAATTTCCAAGATTATCTGGGTATAATCAGAGACAAGGCTGGAATGTGAGTTTAATTTATCAAATGACAATTTCAGGTTGTGTGAAGGACTTAGAATACTATTCAGTAACAGATTTGAATTATGCTCTCCTATACTGCAGGGAGCTTGTACTGTAACATAAATAACAAAATAATATGTTAAAGATATTATCGAAACTGGGCCAATGTTGGCTGTGCTTCCAGGTGTATGGCAGAAGCAAACACTAGGATCCACGAAGGGCTAAACTCTTAGAAAGATGGGAAGAAAATAGGGATAGTGAACAATACCTTTAAATAACTTGAGTAGGAGACAGTATCCTGTCAGAACAACAACTTTGAGAGGATTGTATCACTCTTGATCCCATGGACTCCTGTACATCATGTTCACTGGTGAAAGTGTACACATTCATTAGAGTAGATGTCAAGTTGGATAGCAATTTAAGGTTAAAAAAACCCAAAACTTCTTCCAAGTCATTTTAGCAAATTCTCCTATAGAGTTCAAATAGTGAGGAATATGCCTCTGTATTGCTTTTTATCTGGAGAAAGAGTGTGATTTTCTAACTGTCTTTCATGAAACCACAGGGTAAAAGGTACTTCACAAGTTCCTTTAAGTGTTTAATAGTTTTAAAAGAAAAATTCTGAAAATAATGGAATAAATTAAAAGGGCAGCTTAAGTGTCAGAATTTGTGGCCAGGAGAGATTGAGGCCATAAATCCAGGGCACAAGCTTTCTGGTCACTAAATAGGCCTATTCTCTTGTGCTGAGTTGATTGATCATGTCATCATAGTGGATAATATCAACACTATCAACCTAATAGAACACAATAGATAGGGCTGACACAGATTCTAGTTTGTATAAGAACTTGATTTGGGGGGAAGCATGCCAAACAAACTGGGAAAAGATTGTTTGTTCAACATACAGAATTGTGAAAATTAGCTATTTGAGGGAAAAAATTAGATTGTCACCACACATAACAAATCAAAACAACTTGAAGAGGTAAGTTATATAAATAAAAGGGAAAGAGTTAAACTAAAAGAAAATATAGGTGAATGATTAAATTACCTGCTACCATAGTATTTATTAAAATTGAACACACAATCACCCTATAACTTAGATGATCCACTCCTAGTTGTATATGTTAGGAAACTCTTGTGTGCCAGGAGACATCCAGTTAGGAGACAAGTTTAAGATTGTTCACAATAGCAAACAAACAAGAAAAACCAAATGTTCATTAAAAGTAAAATGAATAAATACATTTAGTTTCATGGTTACCTCTTGAGAGGAAGAGGAAGGAATGTGAACTTTTGAGGAGCAATCAAGGAACTTCTAAAGCCACTGGTAAAAAAGGTAACCTTAGGTTCTGACTTGCCCGGGATAGTTCCAGTTCATGCCTATTGTACTGGTGTAATTTTTAATAGCATTACCTTTCTTTCTCAAGTGTTCCAGTTTAGGTTGTAAATTATATGATCCCCCTACTGATACTGTTCTTAATTTATGGAAGATACAGGGGTATTCGTTTTATTGTTCTTTATAAATCCTTTCATATGTATGACATTTCTCAGTAAAATTTTTCATAAACTCAGACTTTGGGATATTTCTGCACATTTTCTTCTCATTGAGACTTCATTGTTAAGAAGTAAAATGGTTTAGTATTCTAAATATTTTGGGGAGGATAAATGTTAACTCATATAAAATATAAAATAATAGAAACATCTACTTTAATATATTCTGTTGTTATGAAAACAACCACTTGAGTGTTATGTAAGGTTAACAAAGAATTGGCCTTGATTAATTTGGCTATAAATTAAGTTTTGGTTTTGGTGGTTGTCAGTAGTCTTACCTGCAGAGAACAAAGAAAATATGTCATGGAGATGAATTACTCTTACTTATGTATTTTCGTTTATATTTGATTTATGCAGTTTCTCTAGATAAGAGAGTTAAGAGCATATTTTATATACTTGATTATGTTATAGGTTTTATGGTTGTGTTATGTCGAAAATATTACCAAGTAACATAACATTTGTATGTATACTTTGAAAACATAGACTACTACATAAGCCCTCATTAAAAGTTACAGTTTTATTTACCATGAGCATGTACATCCTATCATGTTGTTATAAGGATTAAGACAGATCTTTAATGTTGTTACTAGCATAATTCCTAGCACACAGGAAATTTTTCATAGGTATTATTTATCATTCCTCATCTCCATTTCTGGTTTTGTTTTTACTTTTTTAAAACAGTCATTCAAATATTTAATGCACTTATATGCCAGGTACTGGAGATTTAAATAATGAACAAAAGATGAAAATCCCTGCCGTCTTGGAACTTATTAAAATATTTGGATCTGTAGAGGGACATTTTTTATTTAATTCCATTTTTTTAAATCTGGCATAAGGAATACTGGTAAATATCTGTTTAGCAGTTATTCATAGAAATGCTTAGCCAACAGTATGTACCGTAGGTATATATGTAGTGTTTTAACCCCTTTCATTGTACAACACACTTGAAAGGCTTTATTCCAGAAATGCTAGATGTGAAATTATGAATATTTACTTTGTACTTGGTATTTATCAGTATGGCCATTTTTTGTGTCTGACATCAGTTTTATTTAAACATGTAGTTTCACACACTTTGAGAAATATTGCCTTAGCTCAGACTAGAAAGAAAACCTGACCTGGTTTCTGTTTGAGATCTCTCAGGATTTCTGACCTAATATTCTTTACACTCTTCTGAGAGCCAGGGCAAATTAAACTTGTTTAAAGGACAGTGTTTCTAAAAACTCCTCTTGAGAAGGGGCCTAGGAGGCCAAACCTGTGTGCTGTGATTTAACCAGGGTGAAGTTAGCTAGACTGCTTCTAGAACATGCCAGCCTACACAGATTCAGAGAAAAATCTGGCCATGGCTGGAGAGAAGAATTGGAGTGAGGGGCATGTAGGAGGGGAAGCATAGACCCTGTCTTGGATAAAAATATCTGATTACCTTCTACCTAGGAGGCCTAGTTTGTCCATTGTCTAGGCAGATAAGCAAAAAGGTTGGCATTTTAGTTTCTGTCATAACTTGTTTCAGTTAGCTAAGACCGCACATCTACAAGCACCCATAATCCCTGCCATCTCATGTGAGTCCTTCTGACTTTGCTGGGAAGCTTTGAATATACATGAACATTTACTATATTAGAATATAATAGATGATTTAATATCTGTGAGCCCCTCCCACAACTGCAAAAAAAAAGTATTTGTTTTTTTCTTTGTAACCATAGGTTAACCCCATGATCAATAAGAATTGTTGAATGAACCAATCTGACTATGTGCCACTAACATAACTCATATAACTTAGGAACAGTTAATTTTAAAGCAATGTGATCAACTGTAGTCAGGTTTGTGTAGCTTCAAGCTGATTTGCTGACATTTAAATGGCTCTAAATAATACCTTATTCTTGTGGAGGATACTGTTCATAATGGATTAAAAAAATGGGGCCATAGGCTTAGGGACTAAAGAATGTGTATTTTTAGAATTCTAGTTAATATCCATATGACTCTCATTCCCATCCTACAAAGAAGTTTTAGCCATAATTTGACCGTCTGTTGACATGCTAGAAATGCTTTTGTAGCCTGGCCTTTTAGAAATTTTATACAGAGACTCAACTTTGAATTTCCCTAGAGGAAACAAGTACATGTGACTTAGAAAACAGCAGGTTTTGTGTATAGGGAGCCATAATGAATAAACTATGTTTCAGTGGAAGTTGTAATTCATCACTAGTGATAAATTGTATGTTAGAATAGACATTCATAAAAGTATTCTAAGAGTTAATAGCGTTAGCTGAGAGTTTGCTGTTTTTAATTTATTCTTCCTAACCATAAAATTAATTTAGGTATATTTTAACACAAAGTAATTCAATATATACTACTGCTACACCAGACATTGTTGATTCTAAGATTTTGGGTGGAGTTTTAGGGAATCAATAAAAATAGCATTCTTCCCCTCACACCCTCATTAAGAACCAAGTTGAAATGTAAGACACAGGAGACACGTCGGCTTTCTCTTGCTAATTAGTTGACTAAAGAATGTGGCTTTAGGGGCCAGCCCGGTGGCGGTTAAGTTCGCGCGCTCCGCTTCAGCGACCCGGGTTTCGCAGGCCCAATCCCGGGTGCGGACAGACACACCACTTGTCAAGCCATGCTGTGGCGGCGTCCCATATAAAGTAGAGGAAGATGGGCACGGATGTTAGCCCAGGGCCAGTCTTCCTCAGCAAAAAAAGAGGAGGATTGGCAACGGATGTTAGCTCAGTGCCAGTCTTCCTCACACACACACACAAAAGAATGTGGCTTTAGATATGCAGCCAAAACAGCTTCCTAACACTCCACCCCTGAATTAGACGTCTTCAAATAGTCTTGGCAGTTCTCGACAACTGTAGGCCTCTCCTGCAGCATGTAGTGGAAAGCAGAACCGAATGGTAGGAAAACAGATCCTGAAAGAGGGAACCAGGAGATGAGCTTCACTTTAGATCTTCTCCCAAGTATATTAATCAAGTAAGTCACTCGTTTTCCACTGAAATGGTAGTTACTTCTTGCAAGTGGAAACATCAGCCTGTTGGTTTTGATATAAAACTTGACTTTTCCCCATAACTGGATCAAATAATTTTGGTATTTCTGACCATATTCCCTTTGTTCTTTAAAAGTTGTGTTAAAGCTTTGTGCTTTTGAAAAAAAGTTTTCTTGGGCTCCTGGATAATCTTTCTTCATTCTTTTTCTCATTTTTTGATTAAAATTTTAATTTTTGTATCTTTCTTAGGATTACATTTCATGTTAGGTATAGTTTGCTCTTCTTACTATTCCTTCATAAGGAATTTGCTCAAGGCAGACTATACTACCCTAGCTGGTATCCCTGCTTCCTCAGTGTTACCAATAGTGTAATCTGTGGAACTCTAGTACTATGAAAACTCTCCCAGGAAATAGATGCCATGGTTAAATAATTCAGGAAGTAGTGCTTGCTAACTACTGAACATTGATATGTTAAAAATTCTTTTAGCAAATCCTATGGTAAAAAAACAAACAAAAAAGCACTTTTAATTTTGCTCAGCATGTTTCTAACTTGACCATTGAGTACTTTCTTAGTATGGATCACCTGTTAATAATCCAGTGAACGGGCTGGCCTGGTGACGTAGTGGTTAAGTTCACGAGCTTGCTTCGGCGGCCCAGGGTTCACAGGTTCAGATCCCGGGTGTGGACACGCATAGGTATGCACTGCTCATCAAGCCATGCTGTGGCGGGATCCCACAAATAGAGGAAGATGGGCACAGATGTTAGCTCAGGGCCAGTCTTCCTCAGCAAAAAGAGGAAGATTGGCAGCAGATGTTAGCTCAGGGCTAATCTTCCTCACCAAAAAAAAATAATAATAAAAATCCAGTGAACAAAAAACATTCCTGGAAAGACTACCCTATTTCAGTCCCTTTCTGTCTTCTCCACTTCCTTCCTTTTCTTCCACTCCTGCTAAGTAGGAAGGTTTAAGCATTTCAAGTAGCTAGAGACCTTCAGCTGAAGAGTAGAGACGGAAAGTAAGACTTGTTAAATAATGGATCATAGAAGGAAATGGAGCTATCTTCTAAGCTCAGTTTGGGTTCTGATTAAGCCAGAGATGTTTAGTTAACCAGTATTATTATCTCTGTGACCTTCTGCTGAGCCTGTTTTTTTCCCAGATAACACTTAATGCACCAGAGCAGAGAGACTTCTGAAATTTTTCTTTAAAGCAAGTATTTAATTCAGTTTTACCATTTGCTTCCACTATAATTTGAGAGCTGTTTTCCAGTGGAAAATAAGTTTTGATTCCCACACAATGAAAATCATCTTCAAGAGGCCTAACATTCTGTTTTCAAAATATGTGAATGCTAGGTACATATAATTCCTTAATATGTTACAGAATGTACTTAAAAGTTATGATTAGGAACGAATGTGTATCAACACAGAACACTTACATAGTGAACACTTAATAATTGTTAGCATAAGAAAAAACTACTAGACAAACTACTCTAACTTTTATAGTCATCAAAATACACATTCTTAGTATTATTAACGATAATTCTGTTTCTCTTTGGAATTTGCATAGATTGAATGGGACTTGAATGTTTGGTTCTGGGATAGGACATCTTAGCTTTTCCATTAAAAAAACAGAGAAGTAGCATAAAACAAGTCTGACGTACTTTATCTCTAACATTTGAGTACATATGATGTGCCATGAACTAATTCTTTCTTTCCCTTTCTGCCTACTTTCCTTCACCTCTCTCTTTCTCTACACACACACACACACATGTTGTCTTTTTTAAATGTTACAACTCTTTTTAGTATATCCAAAAATTATATAATTTTTGAGATGCGTCAAAACCTACATTTTCACCAAATGCCAAGTGGCCAGGTGTTAAGTCAATGTTCCTCCAAGGCCAAAGTCAAATATTACCAATCGTGGTGTGATGAACTTCTGGGATACAAGAATAAATGTAAAATTTTATTTTAAAAAATAATTTTTTAAATTAGCAATCAAATGTTAAATGTTTGACATTATAATTCAGGAATGATAATTTCTATACATGTCAGCTGTTAATTTGCTTCTGATAATTATAGTGCATATTTTAAAAACTCTAGATAGATATTCACTATAAGGATCATTTTCAACAAGCTTAAGTCTCTAGACTTAAAACTATAAGGAATTTTCATCTTAAAGCAATTTATGAAGCTGTTTTGAAGTTTGATTATTGAGAAGAAAATGTTCTGAGTCCTCAGTTTTCTTGCCATACCCTCTCATTTTTTTATGGCTATTGTGCCAGATTTTGGAACTTCCCTGTCATAAAGTTTTGAAATGGCAAAGTTAACATTCAGCTTTTAATTTTTCTTGTCAAGATATTAAGAATTCCCTACTAGGACTTTCTCTGAAAAGACTCATAGACTAAATCATTAATTAAAAATTGTCAGTTCTTAAAAGTTTTGTTTAGTGATATACTAGTATATACTGAACAACCTTCTACAAAGGTTAGAATTATGATATAACCTAATATCTATTAATCTACCTCATATATTTTTGTAAATATTTATTTGCTTGGAAAGGATATAGTCTTCCTAAATTTATCTAGTTAAAGCACTCTCAATATTCATATTAACTGTAAATCTGTTTCCCTATTTAATTATTTGAAAGTTCTTAAGTTTGTATCTAAGTTCGGCTTTCCCAATCATCATTAATAATTATTACATTTTATTCTTGCAACACAATGTGTACATTTATACTTCAGTTGTCCAGTAAAATTTCACCATATAAAGCAATAAGATTTTTACTCTAAATTATGCCTAGAATGCCTACCTATATTTATTTTTAATGAATATTCGGATATTAATATGACATACATTATATTGGTGTAGAAATGATGGTAACTTGTATGATCACATGGTCATTAATCAAGCACAAGAGCAGAGTACTAAAAATGTCATTAAAGCAGCCATTTGCTTATTTGGCTTTCCAAAGATCAAGGCCAAAGCTGAAGCTGATTGTGGCTCAATAACTCAGGCTAAGCCAAACTTCAGTGAATCCCTATTTTATGTTTGGGAAAACTTCGTTGTAGAGAGATTATGTAACTTACATAAAACTAGACAGGTAATAAGTGGTGGAAGTGGAATTTGGATCAGGTAGCTTAAACTTTCCTTCTGCCTTTATAAATTGTGACTGACTTGAAAAATAGGTGGTGTTAGCGTTGTCCCCTGCACACACACAGATTTCCCCATTCTGTCCCTCCTCTTCCCACCTTCTTTCAAGAAAAGGTAGGATAGAGAAGAGGTGTAGAAGAGAATGCCATTTCCTTTTCACTGAAATTACTATTTTAAAGACTACTTGAGATTATAACTTGATAGAAAATAAAGTGTAGAGTCTTTGAAGATTTTTTTCTTTTTATTGAGACTGCAATGAATACGCTCTCAGGGAAATGACACCTTGCTCAGTTATCCCGTGTTGATTTAAATTGTGTTTGAACATGTTTATGATGGACAGTGATAATTGGAGAATTGGTCTGTCAGAAATAAAATGGAATTTAAGATGTAAGATTTAAGTTTAAAGGGTAAGATACTGAGAGAGCGACAGGCCCAAAAATGGAGGCACTTCCTGACTCTTAAAATTTTGCGTAATTTTATAGATTATCTTGAAATTTAATAAAAATCTTAGTTATAATTATTATTTAAAATTTTATTGCCAGTAACAGAAGGAGCCCTGAAAACTCCCCTAAATTTCCAGGCAAAAGGAAATGTTTGATATTTACAAAAATCTCCTATACATAGATAAGACTTGTTTGTTTCTCTTTCAAAGAGAGCCAAAAACCCCTAGACATTTTGTATTTGAAAATGTTATTTGAGATAATTGTAGATTCTTATGTAGTTGTAAGAAATAATTCAGAGAAATCCTGTGTATCCTTCACACAGTTTGCCCCAGTGATACCATTCTGCAAAGCTAACAGCCAGGATATTGGCATTGATACAATCTACTGATCTTATTCAGATTTCCCCAGTTTTACTTGTACTGATTGTACTTGTGTGTGTATGTATATTTAGTTATATACCATTTTATACCTAGAGGTTCATTTATCCACGACCATAGTCAAGGTACTGAACAATTCCATTACAACAAAGATCTCTCGTGTTGCTCTTTTATAGATATATCCACCTCTCTCCCACCCTGTCCCCTCCCCCACCCCATCCCTAACCCTGGCAACCACTAATGTTTTCCATTTCTAAAATTTTGTTATTTCAAAAATGTTATATAAATGGAATCATGTACTATGTAACTTTTCGAGATTGACTTTTTTTCAATTGACTCAGCATAATTCCCCAGAGATTAATCCAAGTTGTTGTGTATTGATAGTTCCTTTTCGTTGTTGAGTAGTATTCCATGGTCTATAATGCACCATAGTTTGTTTAACCATTCACCTGTCAACGGACATCTGGGCTGTTTCTAGTTTTTGGCTATTACAAATAAAGCTGCTATAAACATATGTGTACAGGTTTTTGTGTGAACATAAGTTTTCATTTCTCTGGGATATATGCCCAAGAGTACACAGAATTTATTTTAAGTCAGAAATTTTTAAAGTGCCAAAAATACTAACTCAGAGAATAGGTATTAGGGCTAGTCACAAATCTGTTTTTCTCAGTCTTTTATCTGAAGCAAGAAAACAAACATCTGATTGAAAAATTCAAGTTTGTGTACTTTTTGGTAGGAGATTGGCACCAAAGACCACTTTTACCATGCATCTTAGAAACAAAAATATGAGAATTTATGTATAAATTCTCACAAAATTTATGAATTTGGCACAGTTTGCCATTAACTGACAGGTGTAATTGATCCATATAGTCATTATATTTTTAAATAGGTGATTTTTTTTATCTTTCTAATTTTAAAACTAACAAGTAATTGTAAAAATCTGAAATGTATAAATATATAAAGAAGAAAATTAAAACCTTAATTCCAGGAAAACTACTGTTAAGATTTTGGTGTATTTCTTTCTAGTCTTTTCTATGGGTATACAATATTAATTTAATAGAATTTTTATAAAACTGGGATTAGGCTGTATATACAGTTTGGTATCCTACTTGAAAGTTAAAAATTGAACTTAAAAAAGATTTTTTAGCCATTTTTATGTCATTGTGAACTGTTCATTTTTTCCCCATTTTCATATTGATGAGATAGTATTAGGGTTTATGACTGTGTGCTCATGCATAAATAGAAAACTTTCAGGAATAGCCCTTAAGGTGGATAATTTTTTACTTAATGAATATCTCTTGTTTTACATCACATTTTAAATCATTTTTCTTGTTCTTTCTAGATATGCTGTGATAGCATTTGGATGTGCTAGCTGTCCAAAATTAACTTGTGGGCGAGAAGGCTGTGGAACAGAATTTTGCTACCACTGTAAACAGATTTGGCACCCTAATCAGACCTGTGATGCTGCTCGACAAGAGAGAGCCCACAGTTTACGTCTGAGGACCGTACGTTCTTCATCCATTAGTTATAGTCAAGAGTCTGGAGCAGCAGGTATTTATGTTGAACTTTTCTAATAAAATATTTGACACATACAGAACACTAGTTATTTTAATAAAAATACAGTATTCAGTTCCTGTTATCACTTGTTCTCTCTTCAATTTTCAAAAGTGTTTTACATGTTAGTATTTCTGTCCTAGAAGCACCTCATTCTTTCCTGTGGAAGAAAGTGGTATTGAAAGTGGAATGATTTTATTAAAAAAAAAAAAGGAAAAAGGAAGTGTCGTGATGATTTATATAACTGATTGTTGAAAAAGGTCCGAAACTGTTAATTATAAAGGTGTTTTATGCAAAGCTTAGCAAATATTTTTAATAAAATATTAATTTTTAATATATTACCTTTAGGTTATTTCTAATTGTGTAAATATCACAAAGTTACAGATTTAAAACAGTACAGTTGGCCTTCCGTATCTGCAGATATGGAGGGACAACTAAGGGACTTGAGCATCGTGGATTTTGGTATCCAAGCATACCTCGGGAATACTGTATTTATTTTTGGAATCCTTTTCATTTACATGTTTTGTGAAATACATTTTTTATTTACAGATGTCTCATCCAATTCCAGGATCAAGGATTCAAAATCATTATCTTAGTGGGGACACTAAGAACTTTGTGTCCTTGGACACAGACTAAGAACTTTGGCTAGGAATTTAAAAGTTACCCGAGGGATCTATCCATGAGCAGTGTATGCATTTCATAAATCTCAAAAATTAAAAAAAAATTTTCCTGAACATCTTAATGTTCTTTGAATAAAAATTCAAAAAATTAGTATTTCACATTCATAGAATTTTCATTATTTATTGGGATTGCAGTCAGTTTTAGAAAAATATTCACTTTCTCACTGATTATAAAAGGGGAAAAACTTGGAAAGTGCAGGAATTTATCAAGAAAATAATTTACATTCCTATCAGCAGTGTATTGAGATAGTCATGTACTTTGTGCTACTAGAAAAAAAGTCTTATTCAGCATTTAAAGTTGAATTTAAAATTAAACTTTAAATTCAACATTTCATACTTTATAAAATGTACATAGATTTTCGGGGGGAAATCTTGTTTGCTTGTTTGCTAATTGACTTATTTCTGTTTCCTTTCCTGAAGATTTGGGGTGATACTCGAAGGTATTAATAATAATTTATAGGTATGGGTCCAGAAGCAATTCAGAGAGGGCCTGAATATACCTAAACTGTCCCCTGTATAGTCAGCTGTAGCCACTGAGTGGTCCACTTGGAAATGATATCACTCTTATCTAAATGGGGCAATGGGTACACAGGACACAGACATATAGAGTAAGAGAATGGACTCTGGAATCCGACTCTCTGGATTTGAATCCCAGCTTCTCCACTTATTCTCTGTGTGACCATGAGCAAGTTACTTGCCTCATTTGTAAAATGAAGATACTAAGAATACTTATGTCCAGTGAAATCAACCATCACAAGAGGCGTATGCACCCCTATGTTCATTGCAGCATTATTCACTATAGCCAAGAAGTGGAAGCAACCCAAGTGTCCCTCAACTGATGATTGGTTAAAGAAGATGTGGTATATACATACAATGGAATACTACTCAGCCATAAGAAAAGACACAATTGTCCCATTTGCAACAACATGGAAGGACCTAGAGGGTATTATGTTAAGTGAAATAAGCCAGAGAGAGAAGGACAGACACTGCATGAACTCACTCATATATGGAATATAAGTGAACACATGGACAGAGAGAACTGATTGGTGGTTACCAAGGGGAAGGGGAGTGGGGGGGGCACAAGGGGTGAAGGGTTACATCCACATGGTGACGGACAAACAAAAATGTACAACTAAAACCCCACAGTGTTATAAACTAAGACATCAATAAAAAAAAAATGGAAAGAAAAAAAAAAGTTCTATAAAAATAAAGCATTTTTTGGCATTTATGTAAAAAAAAAAAAAGAATACTTATGTCCATAAGGTTGAAACATTCCTGACTCGTAGTAAGTGCTCTGGCTTACTTAGAGAACTTAGAGAAACCACTGTCATCTGCTAGAGATTTTTACGTATGTCTGGACCATCATTTAAAAAAAAATGACTAAGAGATAGCTTTTGTTATTAATTTTAGAGTTATGATTTAGTTATCCAAATGAATGTTGGTCTTCCTCACAGTAGTCACCATGGGAGATTTTATGTTTATTTCAGCAGTGCTACCCTGGAATGCCTTATTGGTCGTAACCTTTAGATCCTGATATGTTCACTTAAATTATCCCCTTAATGTTAATTTGATTTCTGGGGTGACCAAAAACTCCTTTGGAGTTAAGTCTAACAACTAGAGTATCATATCAAGTTGTTTCACTGATTTAGGGTGGATCCAAAGTAAGATGTGACTATATGGTCATAAGAGTGATTTTTTTTTTTAATATAAAGCAGCTTTGAAAGTAATTATGAAAGAAAAACTTCCCAAATGATTTGAGCCAAATAGTAGCATTGTTGGAATAAATATAACTTCCCACGGTGATTATTTTTAAAAGGTAACTTTATTTGGAATTTTTCCATGTTTGTTTAAAAATCTAATCTCATAGTTCTGAAAGTTTTACATGCATTTTTACCTATAGTGCTCCAAAGATCAAAGCTCTCTGAACAAATGTTTGTGATAGTTTCTTATTTATGCCCTTGGAATTACATTTTAAATGAAATGCATATTTTTCATTTTTGTTACCATATTTTCCCCCTTTATAAAAATATACTTAATTGGCTCCCAACCCCCACCTCTCTCTGCTACTACTGCCACCTGAAGTGATAACCGCTGTTAACATTTTGTTATAAGTCCTTACAGGTAATATGGCGGAGGTGGGGAGATTTTAGAACAAATTTTGAGAACATAGTGTTTTGTAACGTGTTGTTTTTTCTTAATATGCAGTGGCCCGTATTTTAACAGTAAATAGAAATGTAGTAATCAAAAATGACAAACCTTTGCCAAACACTTTAAATAGGAATGGGAAACCTTTTTTTTTTTTAATATAAAGGAGCTGTAGATTAATTGATGCTTGGGGATAGAGCATCAATTGAACGTCTAATCAGTAAAACAATTTTATTTAGGATTTTTGTGTTTTGAGAATATTTTGAGAGAAATATATTATGTGCGTAGTAAATTCTTTTTCTAGTTTGTTGTTTTAAGAAAAGAGACAAAGCAGAAAAAACAGCCTTTTGTAGATAAATAAGTATATAGAGAGTCAAAACATGCAGGGACAGATATATAAAGAGACATATCAAAAATACATTGCTTATGCTGTTAATTCTCTAACATGTAATTTTAGCATATTAAAAGCCTACTTTGTGTTTAAGAATAAATGGGGGTGTCATCTTGCAGTTTGTTCTGAAGATTGCGTGTGTCAGAGCAAAAGCCAGAGTCTCTTTACTCCCACCTCTAATTGAGATATTTGCTACTTGAGTATACTCTGAAATGAGGAATTTTATCAATTAGTATGCCACTTAAGCAGATAGTATTAGCGTTTCTTTCATTTGATGTATTAGATGTTAAATCAGCTATAAAAGCCAGCTGTTTTTCATTCGTGCCCCAGTGTTAAAACATTTTTAATGCAGACTTTGTGTTCTTTGGATCGTTTTTAAATCATGACTTATGGATATTTTTAATTTTTATATTCTAGTAATTATCATTTGTCTTGGTTTGGCTGCATAGAGTTATCAGTTTGCTCAAAATTGCTTGAATCATTAAAACACTAATTGTGAGCATTGACCAGTTCTTAAGTTAAAAAACAGCTTTGGCCCTAAAAGAAGCACTAAGGAAACCTGAATTCACTGATAAAGCACAGGTAAAATTTGACCATAAAATTTGTTGAAAGGAAAATAGAATATAGCCTAATGCTTATCATGTAAGAAATTGGAACAAATACTTGAATTCAGTGGCTAACACTACATATCTTTTTTTGTGCCTATGTGTAGTTAGAAAATATAGCTGGCTACTAGTAACAGTAAAATAATTACTGGTTGCTATTTAAATAGATGCCAAAGTTCAAAATAGTTGTATAATTTGAGATAACTCTTATTCTGTGTCAGTGATTCCTAAAGTTATGTACCACTTGATTTTAACTTGACACCTTTGTGCGTTCTAACTGTATTACTATACAAGAAGCATTCAACACTAGCGTTTGAATAAATGAATAAAAAGGAGAAAGATAACTAATTAAAAACAGTCATGAGCATAACCAACGAAGGGTTGCTTTAATTCTGAAACTGTTTTCCATTGTTTGAGTGTTTATAACCATATAACCCTTCCTTAACCTCTTTTCTTACCTCCTCCCTTTTATTCTGGGTACTGATTCTTTGCAAAGCCCACCTGTCTATTGTATGAACTAAAATACGAGGAAAATGCTGTTTTTCTAAAGATGTCTATATTATTACTTTTATAGTGCTTATAGTTGATGTTACTTAGAAAAGTAAACTCATAGTGCTTGGTATGTAGTACTTCAGATTAATATCATTGTCACTTCCTATTAGTGTTCATTTACTAAAGGAATAGTATATAGAATGTCTACATTTTAATTAAGTGGCAATGGTTAAGAAAGTTCTAGAACATGAAGTGCCACTCTGAGAAGACAGCTATGGGGTAGGGACAAAAACAAACCTTACATATTTCACAATTTACCTAGGTCTGTCCTTGATCCTCCTTTCTCTTTTTATTATTTTGTTATTCTTTGTTCTCATTGTTCTGCCTCTGTGTTTGAAAAATGTTTACAATTTGAAAATTTAATGTAAAATGTTTCTTTTCTCAGAAGGGAAGAAAAAATGCTTTATATACTGAAAATAGGCTAAAGCTATCAGTTAACAAACTATACATGTTAAGATTTTTTTGGCAATGCCACAAATGATTGTCTACTAGAAGTTGTTATTTTTAGACCATTTTTATATACTGAACAAGTCTCTCTATTTTCCTAATAGCTGATGATATAAAGCCATGTCCACGATGTGCTGCTTATATAATAAAGATGAATGATGGGAGCTGTAATCACATGACATGTGCTGTCTGTGGTTGTGAGTTTTGCTGGTTGTGTATGAAAGAAATCTCAGATTTACATTATCTCAGGTAAGCTTATAGAAGGAGCTATTTATATCTAAATGTAATTTTATAAGACAAAAGGACTTTTTTCAGGAAAAAGTATTACCTTAAACATTTTTAAACTTGGGATTTATAAGATACTTAAAGGGATCTGTTTTATCCTAGTAACATAAATTTAAAAGGAACCAAATAATTGTGCTAGTCATTTGGGATTAATAACTAATACAAAATAGGAAATGGAGGTTTCTTTTTTTGTTAAACTAGAAAGCTAGTATTTAATACCCTGTGTAATTATGCTAGGTCATAAATATTTCCATTTAATTTTCTCATATATAAATTTCCTCATTCAGGCCACAAAGTGAATTTATGATTTAATCAGATAATTGTATCCCTAGAGCAAGGATAAAATAAGCACGTTTTGCATTAATTCACTCTTCAAAAACTAACCCGAAGTTTTGAGGCTAATGGAGGACTAGAGATAAATATTTTACCTGAATCCCAGTTATCAGTATCATTTTAATATAATTTGTGGTGATTCTTACCTTGATTTTTTGGCTTTTAATGAACTCAGAATTCAAAGAAAGGAAAGAAAAACCTCATTCCTAAATATGAGAATATTCTTTTGTAGTCATTGTTTTAATGTAATTTGTTGTGATGTTTTGCAGCAGTTACTTTACATCATAATTTTTTCCATTAGTCCATCAGGATGTACTTTTTGGGGGAAGAAACCCTGGAGCCGAAAGAAGAAAATATTGTGGCAGCTGGGAACACTTGTTGGTGCTCCTGTGGGAATTGCTTTAATAGCTGGGATTGCTATCCCTGCAATGATTATTGGCATTCCTGTATATGTGGGCCGTAAGGTAAAATGCATAATTCCTTGTTAGTTCATATCTTAATCTAAATCTTTGTTTTGGATTGATGATTTGTGCTTTGTTTTTGTCTTTTTTGTTGTTTGTTTATTGGTTTTGAAAGGCTAATGTCATTTTTAGTATCTTCAGTATAAAACAGTTACTGTTTTTTCATAAGACAGTAAATTTTCAGTGTTTGGCAAGCTCATATGTACGTATAAAAAGTAGACTTGCTTTAAAATTATCTGAATCTGAAAACTTTAGTACATTTGCATTATAAACCAACTTTAAGTATAAAGTATTGAAGGATACACATCTGACTCATGGGTATATCCTTGTAAAGTCAGGTCTATAAAAAGTTAATAGCTAAATAACACATGCCTTCTGGCGAAGAATAATTAGCCAGTTCCTAAATTATTTCCAATTTCAGTTCAAAGCTTTTTTTCCCCTCAGATTACTGCTCTTAGTAAATACACTATTTTGTAGATTATAACAATCTTGTGAAAGTCCGAACACCAATACTTACCACTGGCCAATGAGTGATGAATTATACTTCATTAGCTAAGCAAATAATTCTTTTCAAAAGATTAAAGGGATTATTTATGTAGTTACTAAGAAGTATGCTGCTGTTTAAATTAATAGAATCTCAGAACTGAGAAGTAACTTTAGAAATTGTCTAATCCCAGCCCTGTACCCAAGCAGAACAAAGTATAGGAATTTAAAAAAAGGAAACTCTTAACATTTGTTGAGCCCTGACTGTGTGGTAGGTGTTTTGTGTACTTTGACTCATTTTAACCTCACAGCAATTTATTTGTTAGAATATTGAAGTTTAGGAAAGTTTATGTAATTTATCTTCAGTTACACAAAAGCAGAACTGGGATTTAAACCTAGCTGCACAAATTCTTTATGAAAGATCCCTGATAAATTTCAGTCTAACCATTTGGGCACTTCAGTGATGCGGAAACCACCAACTCATGAGGCAGCCCATTCTGTTGCCAGGTGGCTGTAATTGTTAGAAAATTCTTACATTGAGCCAGAATGTTTCCCTTTCAGTTGTTTTATTTAGGGGCCAGCCTGGTGGCATAGTGGTTAAGTTTGGTATGCTCCACTTCAGCAGCCCAGGTTTGTGGGTTCGTATCCCAGGCATGGATCTACACCACTCATCAAGCCATGCTGTGGCGGCATCCCACATACAAAATAGAGGAAGGTGGGCACAGGTGTTAGCTCAGGGCCAATCTTCCTCACCAAAAAATAAATAAAAAATAGAAAAAAATAATTTGTTTTATATAGTTCTAGTTCTGACTTTTGGAACCAAACTCAAGACAAGGCTGATCCTCTCCCTTGTAACGGCCAAAATTTTTTATATTCAACATATATTACTTTTATATTCAGAAAAATAACAATACATACTATTTTTTAAGAATTAGCATTGGAACCAAGGACAAACATAGATATTTATGAGCCAGATATTTATTTAGAGGGTTTTAAATAACTAAACTTAAATCATTTAAAGTCCTAAACACAGCAGGTGATTATAATCATTTTTCATGTAGTTTTGCAAAGCAAGGTTTTGCTGAAAACAAAACTATTTATTCAGATACTTAGAAGGAGAAGGGAAAGAGAGACTGTTGTAATGCACACAACTACAAATAATTTATAGAGGGGAGATGGTTTACCTCTTTGTTCAAGTCTTAGGTGCAGTTACAAGACTCCTTTTTTCAAACATATACCCAAAGGGTTACAGTTGCAAGTTGAATTATTTTTCCATTGAAACAGTGTTCTTGATGGTGTTTAGGGATACAAACCAGCCAAGGAAAACCTCTTAAGTTGATCAGGTACCTAAAAGCTGAGCCTTTATTTACAGGAACAAATAGAAAATGTGGCACAACGTAGTAAAACAGAAAAAAATTAAGTTGAACCAGAAATAGTGGGATGATATGATCACTGTAATTGAACATTGGTGCTTGAGGATGCAGAATTTTCTGAAGGACTCCTTTTTCCTGGCAGGCTGCCTTTGCAAGTCTAATTTATCAGTTTTTAGCTTTGGCTTTTCTCTGCTTCATTGCTAAGTTTTCCATTGCTAAGTTTTCCAGGCATGGGAGTAGGGAGGAGCAGGAATGAGCTACAACACTGAAGGATAATGAAAAGTACCTTGGGAAGGTCTGCCATCTCTGCCTGCATCTGTGCAGACTATTTTGGGAAGTGTAGAGGCCCATTTCCTGGAAACATATCATATAGTCAGTGCTGGGAAACAGGAGTTTGACTAGGATATATAAATGTTCCTTGCCCCATGCATGCTTCGCCCACCTCCCCACCCCAGCTTTTTCACTGTTTAATATATCACACAGACTCATTGTACTTTACAGCCTTCCAAGTAACCATATAATAATAATGGATTATTTTATTAAGGCTCATCTGTAATATTGTTACAAGATGTAATATGGTACATTAAGCCTCATCTGTAATATTGTTAGTCAAGTATTTTATTTTAGATGACCTGTAAACTTTTGAGGCTGTTTTGAATCTGTCTTGAAACAGAGGAGAAAATGTACTTTATTAGCTTTAGCCCTTGCAAACCATGAGAACAAAGATACTGAGCTATTTCCCAAAGTTCATATAATATCTCACAAGCCACTTCCATGGTAATATTAAATTCTGTTTATTAACACCTGTACTCTACAAAGATGCTAAGTAGATCTAACTCCTGTCCTCTGGCAGCAGCATTTGTTTTCTTTTTTTCTGTCTCTACCCTTTACTTTGAGCTATAAATGAGAGCCTAGCATCCTGAGTCATTTGATAATATTTTTCTTCATAAGAAAGGATCTGAGAAAAAAGTTGATTCTATCTAGTTATGTTTGCTTATTAGTACTGCTTTTTAAGGTCAATTAAAAAAGATTATGGAAACCTCCTCTAGGAGCCAATGTTTACCATTTAGTAATGCTTTTTTAGAAAGAAACCTGTGGAATGCTAAATTTCTTAGAAGTAATCCTATTAGTCAAACATCCAACGCATAACTATGTTGAAAATAATATTCTCAATTCCTTCTTCTTTGCTCAAAACATGATTATACTATTCTTGAATAAGATTATAAAGACTACTTTTACTGAAAACTGTTTAAATGCAAAGTAAAATCTATTAAATCACTGTCTTATGTAAGTAAATTATTAATAAGGAGCAAATTATGTGTCAGAATATGGTTTCAGAACAATAATAATTTACCTTGAATTAGAGCACTTAACTATGAAATTATAAGAGAAATCTCTTTAAACTTCTGGCAAATGTACATCTATTTCATTTGAATTAAATATGTAATGTATTTTCTCTTTAATCCCCCACCCCCATTTTTACTTTTAATTCAAGATTCACAATCGATATGAAGGCAAGGATGTTTCAAAGCACAAACGGAATTTGGCCATAGCAGGTGGTGTAACATTGTCTGTGATCGTATCTCCAGTTGTAGCTGCAGTAACTGTAGGTAAGAAAATGCTTAAAAATACTAATTACCTCAAATTTTATAGAAACAAAGTTTTGTGGAAGGATTTTAGAAAACAAAGCATTATATTGTTGAAGATAAGAGAGTTACTTTTTTATTTATTTAGCAACAACTTAAGCTGAGCCTACAGAAAGCCTCTCATTCAGTAACTGTAATTGCTTAAAAGTATTATAGACTCAAGAGCCTAGCCTTAGGATAATTGGTAAATTATTATTGGTTAGTAACCCTTTCCCCCCTAAATACAGGCACTTAAAAAGAAAAAGGTTTACATCTGTTTTTTTTTTTCCTCATGTGTGTCACTTGGAAGGCTAGAAGCTTTGAATTTGCTTGTGTCGGTTAACAGCTGGGTAAATCCACTTTTGGCAAGGGCTGTAAGAACCCTAGCACTTTTCTCCTGTGCACCTTCTCTCAAAAGGGTATCTAAAACTCATGTTTCTGTGGTTTACTTTTTGGTTATAATGACTAATTTAATTCTTCTTTAGGTATTGGTGTTCCTATTATGTTAGCTTATGTCTATGGCGTTGTTCCAATTTCTCTCTGTCGAAGTGGAGGTTGTGGAGTTTCAGCAGGCAATGGAAAAGGAGTCAGGATTGAATTTGACGATGAAAATGATATAAACGTTGGTGGAACTAACACAGCTGTAGGTAAGTCCTTTAAGCAAAGGAAGAAAATGTGCTTACAGATAATTTAAGTGGGGGGAAGGCTGTAGATAACATACAAGTCAGAATTTCCATTGCCCTCCTTTTACTAGGCCTAGTAGTGTTCATCCAGAAGTACATCAGTGAAATGAACTGCCGAGGAAAGGTGACCGGATGGAAGAAAGTGGAATAGTTCTGGGTATCTAACCTCAAATGAAAATATAACATTTTAGAAATTCTAGATTTTAATCTTAAGTTTTGCCTAAAACATTAAAAATCAGTAAGAAAAGGATATGAAGAGAAATGCAGTTCATAAAAGAATAAATACAGATGGCCAATGAGTAGAAAATATCTTCAGCCCAATGTTATTCAAAGAAATATAAATTAGAACATTAACTGGAGAATGAAAAGGCCCTCATAGACTCCCAGTAGGGGTATCAGTTAATAAACCTTAAAAAATATGCATGTTCTTTTTCCAGCAATTCTTGTTTTAGAAATTTGTCTTAGGGAAATAATCAGGTAGATGTGCAAAGATAATGTCCACTTTCTTACCTCGCATTCTCTCTTGAACTCACTCCAGTCAGATTTTGGTCCCTACCACTCCAGAATTTCATCTCTACCACTCCACCAATGCCGAGTCACCAGTGACCTGCATGTTACCAAATATATATAGTGGTCAATTCTTGGTTGTCATCTTAATGTAACGGTACACCTGACATGGTAGACCATGCCTTCCTTCTTGAAACATTTTCTTTATTCGTCTTCTGGGAAACCACTTCTCATCTCACCATATCTCCTAGCCACTCCTTCTCAGTCTTCCTTGCTGGTTCATTTTCCTCTTCTAACCTCTAAATTTTGGAGTTTCCTAGGGCTCAGTTCTCAGACTTCTCTTCTTTATCTACACTTACTCCCTAGGTAATCTCATCTAGTAAATAATATACAGACTGACTGCTCTTAAGTTTATATCTAGGCTAGAACTCTCCTTTGAACTTCATATTTGTACATCTAACTTGTTAATCTGCACTTGAATGTCTTAACAAGAATTTCAAGCTTAACTTGAAATATAACCAATCTCTTGACTCTAAAACCTGTTGTTCTGTCAGTCATCCTCTCCTCATTAAGTAGCTTCTCCATTCTTGCTGTGGCGTGGGTCAGAAACCTTCACTTACGATGATCCACCTTTTCCCTTCTTACCCTACATCTGATCTATAGGCAAATTCTACTGCTTCCTTCAATATGTAGCCGTAATCCAACCATTTCTCGCCCTCTCCACTGCTATTCCATTAGTCCAAGCTACTACCCTTTCTTGGACTATTGTAATAGCCTCTTAACTGATCCATCAGCTTCTAAGCTTCTATTCGCTATTCCATAGTGCAGCCATAGTGATACATCTAAAGCATAAGTCAGATCATGTCTTTCTTATGCTCAAAACTCTCCCAGTGCTTCTAACTGTATTGGGGGGAAAAAAATCCAAAGTCCTTATCATGGCCCATAAGGCCCCACATGATCTGTCCTGGGCTACATCTCTAAACTCATCTCTTGTCGCTCTCCTATTTTAAACCACCCCTCCTTGATGTTTTCAAGGATGCCAAGCACACTTCCACTTCTAGGCTTTTAAACTTGTAATTCCCTCTGCATGGTATACTCTTCCCCCAGATAATTTCATGGCTCACTCTTTTACTTCCTTTGAGTCTCTACAAGTATTACCTTATCAAAGAGGTTCTTCTCTAATCACACTATATAAAATGCACAGGTATGCATATACTTACTCCTCATCACTCTCACTGCCTTTTAGTCACTCTGCTTTATTTTTTCTCATAGCATTTATCACCATATAATTTTATCTGTTGCTCTCTCCAACTAGAATGTAAGCTTCTTGAGGGCAGGATGTTTGTGTCTTTGATTCACTGTGTCCCCCGGTGCTTAGAACACTGTTGGGTATGTAATAGGAGCTCAAATTTTGGAGCAAATAAATGAATCCATCAATGTAAAGCATGTGAAAAGTACTGTAAGTTTTGAATGTAGTGGTGTTAGATCTTGTTATAGCTTGTAGACAGTTGGAACTGTGGAATATATCTAGAAATCAACTTTTAGTCAATTCTTCTTGACCTAGAGAATAATAAGTTCTTTAAATGACACCCTTATTGAAAACTGTCACACAATTTTCCTCCAAAGTCAGTTAAATTTTTCAACAATCAAGTTCTTTATAGAATTCCTAAATCTTCTGGATTTTTTTCTTTTTAAGTAGGGAGCATTTAAAACTGAGGACCAGTTCCTAATCCAACTTGACTCTCTGAGATATTTCTCTTTACTCTTATCCCATAGTTATGTGTCCCTGACTCCAGGCATCTTTTTTATTCTATGTATTTTTTATACTTTATATGATAAAATGTCCTATCTGAAATTTAAGAAGAGGGAAATTAATAATCATACTTATTTAATTTCTTTGAATATTTGCATTTAGACACAACTTCAGTAGCAGAAGCAAGACACAACCCTAGCATAGGGGAGGGAAGTGTTGGTGGTTTGACTGGCAGCTTGAGTGCAAGTGGAAGCCACATGGATCGAATAGGAGCCATTCGAGACAACCTGAGTGAAACGGCCAGCACCATGGCACTAGCTGGAGCCAGTATAACGGGGAGTCTGTCAGGAAGTGCCATGGTAAACTGTTTCAACAGGTAAGGAAAATGTCCTTTGTTTTTGCCTTCTGTTAACTACAAACTATTAATTAGATGAGGAGAATTTTGAACACAAAGCATCACAGTATACCCATGATGCAGTAAAAACCAAGTCTGAGGCATAACATTCTGCCAGTTTTTTCACTTCACTTGTCAGATTTTATGTTATGAGTCAATGCTGGAGCTGCTTCAGTGGATGTAGTAAAGGCAGGGCTTCAGCCTGAACCGTCCCTCTGGAGGTGGCAACAGCTGGATGTTAGGAAATAAGACATTGGCTGAGGCCTCGGGGAGCAGGTGGAGTCAGGATATCCAGGAATGCGTGGACTGAGGTCAGGATAGTCTGCCTGAGTCCTTTTATGTATTAATATTATTTGATTCTTACCAAGTCTTACCAACAGCCATATAGATAATTAGGAGGAATTAAAGCATTTTTATCTTCCCTTGTTTCCTCTTTAATTCACTATTCTTTATTTCTATTTATTTTTTTTTAAGTAGGGGAGAGTACATGAATTAAAAGGTAAATCGGTCATATTTATTTTATTTTTAGGTAGTTTGCTTTTAAACACAAACTCTTAAGTTATAGTGATGGATATATTATTATGTCTTTTTTAAAGAGTCAAGTGATAAATTTATAGATCCTTTTTTTGTTTGTTTTTTTGTGTGTGTGGAAGACCAGCCTTGAGCTAACATCCGTTGCCAATCCTCCTCTTTTTGCTGAGGAAGACTGGCCCTGGGCTAACATCCGTGCCCATCTTCCTCTACTTTACATGGGACGCCGCCACAGCATTGCTGACAAGCAGTGCGTTGCCGGGGCGCCCAGGATCCGAACCCGCGAACCCCGGGCTGCCAAGCGCGAACTAAACCGCTGCGCCACCGGGCGGCCCCTATAGAACCATTTTTAATATATAGATGCCCAGGATTTTTTGATTCACTGATCTGTTTTGTAGAATGATTTTTTAATGTATTCGGATTTTGTGTTTTGCACTGAAACATGGCATGAGAATAATGGAGCATATTTAAGTTAAAATCCTTTATGTCCTTTTTGTGTTTATTCTGTTACTGCTTTACTTGGCAGACAGCTAATTTTTCTCATTTTATTTGGATACAGTTCAGTGTGCTACAGTAGAATTTGAATAATCAAATAAAAGGAAACTAAAAAAAATATTTTTTATAGTTATTCGTAAAATAGCTTCTTGTTACCAGGGCCCTTAACTGAATTATTTAAAGATACATACTATAGGAGTGCTGATATTATGTGTAATTAAGGCTTTTATCTGATACCCTCCTCTTTTAAGGTTGGAAGTACAAGCAGATGTACAGAAAGAACGGTACAGTCTAAGTGGAGAATCTGGCACAGTCAGCTTGGGAACAGTTAGTGATAATGCCAGCACCAAAGCAATGGCGGGATCCATTCTGAATTCCTACATCCCATTGGACAAGTAAGGAAAGAACTGTTATAAAGTCAGAAGTATTTTTTAAATTTATTTTAAAAGAATTATCCCATCATTAGGCAAAATTATCATGAATAATGGTTACCAACTATTAGGTTCTCTAGAAAAGAAAATGGTGAATTGTCCAGAATAGGCAAATCCATCGAGACAGAAAGTAGATTAGTATAGTTGCAAGGGACTAGGGGGAAGGAAGAATGGGAACTGACTGCTTATGTATGGGTTTCTTTTGGGGATGTTGAAAATGTTCTGAAGTTAGGTAGTGATGATGGTTGCACAACTCTAGTAATATACTAAAAGCCACTGAATTGTGTACTTTAAACAGGTGAATTTTATAATATGTAAATTATATCTCAATAAAGCTGTTCTGAAAAAAAATGGAGAAGGTAGGTACCTGGAATAGCATAAGCAACATATCTAGCTGCTTTTTTAAAATTTTAATTTGTTAAATTTTAATTTAATTATTATAAAGACTGTCCTCTTATTTCAAGCAGGTGTGTTTTTAGTAGAATGTATCCTGCGTTAATTTGTTTTGATAGCTTTTATATAGTCTTTGAATTTTTCACAAAGAAACCCTTCCCCCTTTGCTGTCATCTGTATAAAAATAAAAAGAAAGTCAGAAATTTATTTATATTTGTTACTTTTATGTTCCAGAGAAGGTAACAGTATGGAGGTGCAAGTAGATATTGAATCAAAGCCATCCAAATTCAGGCACAACAGTGGAAGCAGTAGTGTGGAGGATGGCAGTGCTACCCGAAGTCACCCTGGTGGCTCATCCAGTGGCTTGCCTGAAGGTAAATCCAGTGCCACCAAGTGGTCCAAAGAGGCAACAGCAGGAAAGAAATCAAAAAGTGGTAAACTGAGAAAAAAGAGTAACATGAAGATAAATGAGACCAGAGAGGACATGGACGCACAGTTGCTAGAACAGCAAAGCACGAACTCCAGTGAATTTGAGGCTCCATCCCTCAGTGACAGTATGCCATCTGTAGCAGATTCCCACTCTAGTCATTTTTCTGAATTTAGTTGTTCTGACCTAGAAAGCATGAAAACTTCTTGTAGTCATGGTTCCAATGATTATCATGCCCGCTTTGCTACTGTTAACATTCTTCCTGAGGTAGAAAACGACCGTCTGGAAAATTCCCCACATCAGTGTAGCATTTCTGTGCTTAACAAAACTGCTTCGTGTTCAGAAGTTCCACAGTTGAATCATATTGCTGAAGAACATGGTAACCATGGAATAAAACCCAATGTTGATTTATATTTTGGTGATGCACTAAAAGAAACAAATAACAACCACTCACATCAGACAATGGAATTAAAAGTTGCAATTCAGACTGAAATTTAGACCTATAAATGCTGCAAAATAATTACCACTGAACAACCTTGTTTGGAGCTAGTTGAACTACATGGGACTACTCTTTAAGTTTCAAGTTTCCAGCGAATGCCAGGTTATGTAATCATAATGCATATACATTTTCTTTGTTCAGCAAAGCATTGTGTTTCATGTGGATCATAATTACCGAACTATGAAGTAAAGGCTTTAAAAGTGCATTATTATAAGGAGAATAATTCTTAAAAGAAGAATGTTTTGTGTGTTTGCCACAAAACATTGCTTGAAGCACACACGTGTATTTAGATAGAAATTTGGCTTAATTTATAATCAATATAAAATACTAATGCAGTTCTACAGCATTCTTATAAAGAAAACTTGAGGCTTAGGGATAAGTGGTTAGTGATATTTTATTGAAACCACTAAGGGATACTGTTTAAAGAATCTTGCAGGTTACTCTCAGTATATGATACTCTTTGTAACATTTCTATTCATAACTGGGTATAAATTTCATTTTTTCTTCACACGCAGTGTGGACATATAAAGTTTAATGCAGCCCATTTGCCACCATTTGGATACTTAGAGACTTTGAGCAAGATTGTGGCAGTTTTTGCACAACTTTGAAATAGAAATACCTGGCACTCTATAAATCTTATATATTGTTGATGCCGACTTAGAAGAAAAGTGTAAAGGTAGGTAATTAAGTATACTGACAGCACCAAATAAGATATATAAAACTGCAAAATAAAATTCCATTACTTTATAATTATTACGAATAAGTCATCTTTCACTAAGGGGAAGTTTGCACCCCATTGATTCTTGGTGCCTTTGGAATAGACTGGATTTTAAGGGCCTAGTTGTTTGAGAATTTTGCTGTGTTGTTTTCCATATGTCCTCTCTAGCCACCTTGGATTATGTAGAATAATACAGGATAGATAAACATAAATATGGTTAATAATGACAATGCTGGAAAAGTATTAGCCTACCAAAGACACACTCAGGCTTTAGTGAATAACTTTACATAACCTCTGTTTTTAAACACATGCGTATCTTCTCC
Organism: Tapirus indicus; assembly: GCA_031878705.1. NCBI lineage: Eukaryota > Metazoa > Chordata > Mammalia > Perissodactyla > Tapiridae > Tapirus > Tapirus indicus. Next base: position 37,486,094 of record CM062935.1, read on the forward strand.
AATCATGAAATCAAAGCACGGTGCAAAGTTTGTACCAAGCACTAAGGGAGGGGTCCACGTATGGCTGGCTTTATTTTGTTTTGCTTTTGTTTATGGAAAATGTTCAGCTGACATAAACAGAAGTTGGCCAAAATACTGCCTTTACTGTCAACTTCCTATATAATTCACTTAAATAGAACAGGTTAACCTCAATAACAGCAGTTAAAATGTTCCATCTTATGTATTTCTTTTAAGTATTACCATTATGGTGCTACTGAGCGTTTTCTTTTGATAAAAAGAAAAATGCCATGGGCTGCAGTCTTCTTCCATCCCTTTTTCTCACCAGTTCCATTAATATGCTTATAACACTAGTGCCAGTTATTTTATTTGATAATGCTTATTATGATATTTGTATATTTGTTTGCATTCCAATTTTGTTCAACAGTGAGTGTGTAAACTGCATACATGAAATAAATGTAAATACTAATATATCACTGCCTTATGGTTTTGTGCACAGGTGTTTTTATAAGAACAGGAATATTCATTTGTCATGTGGTAGTTATTCATAAATATTGCAAGCCATTAGAATGATTCTGCATTCTGGTCTCAGCCCAAAGGGAAGCATTTGCTGAACTTCTCAACAAAGAATGTTAGAAACTGTCCTTTCTTCATGTCTAATACCTGCCTATCCTCCAGAAAGAAGCTGCTTTATTCATCAACATGATTTCATATTTTTAAAGTAAATTGGTTGGAAAGAAATAGATCTATCATTAAATTGTGAAGAAATAAGTATCATAAATCCTCATCGTAACAGAAAAGTAAAAAGATCTTAAAAGACTATTTTATGGGATTCTACTCTGGCAACATTAGCTTATGAAACTAGAGCCATTTAAATTCAAGCTAATAGTTGTAATTAAACGCTTTCTATTCTCTTAGCTCTATGAAATGCATAGATGGTTTTTCTGTTTTCCTGTTACATAGTTAATACTTCATGAAAATAATATCTGTGAATATGTTAACTTCCTTCTTTACATTTCTGTAAAAGGCTAAATATTAAATGGAAAGCTGAACGATTTTAAGAGGAATACAGCAGTAGTGGTGCCGTGTAGGATGCTGGTGCACTCATTTAACTCCGTCTCTCTTCTGGTTGTACCCCCAACAAGAACTGCCTCAGTCTCACTTTAAAAATGGTCTAAACCTTTCAAGTGGCTTCAGAAGGTCCTTCATCTCCCTCAAACTTGAATTAATTTAGGAGCAAGACAGATTCCCCTGGAACTTAACTCTGGGCTAGCCTAGAACAAGCGAACACTTCAGGGTTCAAGACAGGCCTTAACTCACCAAAATCTTTATAAAACCCTTTGTACTTTGCTTTCTTTAAGACCCATGGGGAAAATTACATGGCAGTGAGAGAGAAGAATACAAAGATTATAATAGTATACCCTGCTGTTCATTGTGTAGACCACCACTTTAACCGGATTCTCTTAATGTGCAGATTCCCAGCTTCACACAATCCATTGCTCTTAACCTGTTTTCACTGGAAATTGAGTTAATTTGTAAATATGTAAGACTTTCCATAACATGTTGTCTAGTTAAATATGAACTTTGATCACCAAAGGGTAAAATGTATGTTGAAAACCATCAGAGCTATTAATTCCTACCTGACATGAACAAAATACCTAAACTGCTCCTGAGATCATTTTGCCTTTCTATTCAGAGTCATCAAGATTCTCAGGACTACATTTTATGTGGTTATTTTTAGTGGGTTTTTTGTTTCATTTATTTCCCTTATTAAAGTTTGGAATATCATTGCTAAAAGCCAGTGTTTACATATTGGTTGGTTTTGAATGCCCAAAATAGTGTTCCAAACTTGGGGAGAGTTACAGTAATTTGGTTGCCATCATTTAATAGATGAATAGTTAAAGGGAGTTTGCAGTTTTTTAATTTAGTTCAAATTTAATCATCACACTTCATATGCCAGTCAAAATTTTTGTGATTTCTGCCAATTTATTTTTTTCATTCAACACAGTAAAAAAGTAGATCTGAAGATACAGCATTGTACCAAATAGACAGACAGTCTGGCTTCAAGGAGCTCATATAGTTGGGAGAGTGACATAAATAATCATATACACAGAGCTTAAAATAATGTCACATGATGGGTGCTATAAAAAATACAGGGTGGGGAATAAAGTATTGGATCCTGCTGTTTATAGAGGGCCAATCAGAAAGATCTCTTTTTAGGTGACATTTGTGCAAAGATCTAAAAGAAGTGAGGGAGGAACTACGTAGACATACTTAATGGATGAGCATTACAGAAAGAGATCTCCCAGGTGAGTTAATGGACAATTCAGACATCAAACTTGGAGATTTGTCTGATATCTAGTAAGGCAAGTCTGCCACCTTGTTTTTCTTACAGGGTGTCTTGACTGTTCTTGGCACTTTACATTTCCATAAACATTTAAAAATAACCTTGTCGAGTTCCACCAGTTTTGACTGGGATTGATTGAATCTATAATTATCGGAGGTCTTGCACGTCTTTTGTTAAATGTTATTCCCAGGTACTTGATATTTTTTAGATGTCATTTTCTGTTTGTTACTAATATTATGTAGAAATACAGCTGGTTTTTGTGTAATGATTTTGTGAAGTGTCAAACACTTTCCACATACGGTTCAAATATTAACTTATTTACTCTTCAGAACAACCCTGTGAAGGAGGTATTCATTATCCCCGTTTTACAGATGAGTAAACTGAAGTACAGCATTAAGTACTTTGCCCAGAGTTGCGTGGCTGGTACATGGCAGAACTAGGATTCAAACTTTTGTTTCTTCCTATTTGACCTTTACATCGTATATTTCTTTTCTGACCCATTTGCACTGGCTAGGACTTTAAGTGTATAGTGGTGAATAGCAGTGGTTATGGGCACATTGTTGACTTGCTAATCTCAAAGGGAAACTTTTCAATGTTTCAACCATTAATTATGATATTTGCCACAGATATATTTGTAGGTACCCTTTATCAAATTTATTAAATTCTCTTCTAACTCTTAGTTTGCCAAGAGTTTTTACCATGGGAAATATGTTGAATTTTATTGGCTGCTCTTTTGGGGGGGCATCTATCATATAATTGTGATTTATTCCTTTAATAAGTTAATATGGCAAATTTGACTTTTCAGATGTTAAACTAAGCTCTTGCGATAAACTTCAATATCAGAGTAAGATTGGAATTATGTCTTCCTTGAATGTTTGGTAGAAATTGGCTGTCAAGGCTGTCTGGGCCTTCTGAAGTGTTTGTTTTTTCATACCACAGAGAGCCAGGTTTTCATGGTTAGTAAGCAATTCCTTTTCATCCACATAATATGAGCAGTAAGGAATGGCAAGGTCGTTCCTCTGTAAGAGTTTACTAATCCTAGAACGTGTAGGTTTTGCTGGCTCTGTGGTGACAACATAGTCCTGCTTTTATTGTTTTTCTTTTTCTTTCCAGCCTTTTGCCTAAAAGCATTGGAGCATGCATTTCTGATACCTTTTGTCTTGCATGAAGGAGGAAAAACTTAGATATTTCACAATACCACGTGTACCAGGTGCCTCCAAATTCTAAATTCAGGATACTGAGAAAACAGAAGTATTAAAAAGAAAGAAACTATAGGCTTTTGAGGGCAAGGACCTTGTGTTTCCTTTTCTTTTTCCTCTAAGTATATACTTCATAATTACTTGATATATGAAGAGGGAATTGAGGATAAGCTTGCTGTGATAGGACAGAATAACCTAAGCAAAGGGAATGAGAATGTGGACTTAGGCCTCAGAGTTGGTGACCAGTCACTTCATTACACTGTACACCAGAATGAGTTGTTGAAACAAGACAGTCGTTGAAAAGGCAGTCACTTTTAACAAGGTTTTATACCAAATATGTTTACAAATATTCTAGGGTGTATGACAGCTACTGGAACATCATTTTTCAGGGTTGGCATAACCAAGGAATTTTAATTTTGCTTCTTGGGAGCTTTTTGTTTGTTTAAGGAAAATGTAATACTTTCAGCTAGATAAATCATTTTTGCTTGAGAGTTGATGTGCGAACTGATGTTTTAGAGACAGTTGCTATTGAGAGTTTAAATAAAATATACACAAAAGAATTTATTTCCCCTTCTCCTTTTTCCTTTCCCTTTTTTCTTTGTTCCCCCTTCTTTTCTCTGCCCCTCTTCCCACATTACCTTTCCCCATCATTAATGCAAATGACCAAGTATGTATGATACCATAGTTTTCTCCATGTTCATATCATCACAGACAATGCATGTATGCATTGATTATTTTCTTGATCTTCTCAATATCTTACAGAAATCAGTCCAAGTCAACTGGTATAGCTTCAATGCATTTTTTTTCAATGGCTGCATGCTGATGGGCATTCACTGTGTGTCTTTTTTTCCTTACTGCAAAACACTACAAGAAACATCCTAATATATAAGTCCTTATTTTCTGGTAGTTTTAATTATGGGAGATAGATTCATGGAAATCAAATGGTTAGGTTAAAAAGTATATGTGTGTTAATTGGGTTATGAGATTGCCTTCCAAAAAATGCTGTCATGATTTACAGTTCCGCTAAAAATACGTCAGTCCCCTTTCCCCTGCATTCCACCAATAATAGATATTAGAGCTTGATAGTTTTTGCAAGACTGTTTGGGATAAAGTAATATCTAGTACCTGATTTTACATATCCCTGACCACTAGTGAATTTGTACGTCTTTTTGTGTGGTTTTCTTTTGTGGGAGGAGAGGAATGGTGGTATCTGATTTGCTGTTCTGTAAATTGACTATTATATTCTTTGCCTATTTTCTTTTGGGTTGTTTTCTCCCTGTCAATTTGAAAGAGATCTTTATTATAGTTATTATATATTATATCTATTATGATAGCTATATATTATATATATTATGGCTATTAATAGTCATGTTTTTCTCCAAATCTGTTGACTATTGACTTTATTAACTTTTTTTGCTGTGCATTTTAAATAAGTTTTATTTGAAATATCTTTAGATTTACGGAAAAGTTGCAAAGATAGTTCAGAGGTTTCCCATACCCTCTTTACCTGTATATTATTTTTTTGCCATATAAAAGCTCTATTGTCAATGTGTCTAATTGTATATTTCAGATCTTCTAGTCATGGTTAAGGTCTCCCCTGCTCCTAGATTTCTTGTGATATTTTTATTTAATTTTCTTCATTTGCTTTAATCTGTCTTGAATTCATGTTTCATGCAATATAGAGGTCCCATCTTATTTGGAAAACTATTTGTGATGGCACTGTTTGTTAAATAATCTACCCTTTTCCCACTATACTGAATACTACCTTTATACTGGAATTTCTGGATTTCTGCCAAAAAGCCTGCTGAGATTTTGATCGTGATTCCTTTGAATCTATGGATCAATTTGGGGAAAATTGACATTTTAACAATATTGAGTCTTCTGATCTGTGAACATGGTATATCTATCCATTTATTTAGTTTAATTTCTCTCAACAGTGCTTTGTAGTTTTCAGTGTACAGATCTTTTTTAAAATCTCAATTTCTGATTCATTACTAGTATATAGAAATACAATTAATTTTTGTAGATCTTGAATTCTGTAAATTTGTAAGTCATTTCTTAATTCTAATAGCTTTTTAGTAGATTCTATAGGATTTTTTTACATAGGCAATCATGTCTGCAAATGAAAGCAGTTTTACTTCTCCCTTACCAATCTGGATGCCTTTAGTAACTTTTTTTTGGGGGGGGGGTGCTTATTGTACTGGCTTCAACCTCCAGTAACGACAGTGTTAAATAGGAATGGTAAGAGTAGACATCCTTACCTTGTTTCCAATCATAGTGTGGAAGTATTTCATCTTTCACTCATCCTCAGCTTTATTCCTTCTGGGAAATTCTTGACAAGCTTAAAGGGATAGGCTTTTTGGACTGATTGGAGGACTTTGCCTCTAAGTTATTGTCCACATTGGGTAGTTTGCTTTATTTTTCCTCAGTTTTAAAAATTGAGATATAGTTCACATATCATAAAACTCACTTTTTAAAGTGTATAATTCAGTAGTTTTTAATATATTCACAATGCTATACAACCATCATCACTAATTCCAGAACATTTTCATCACCCCAAAAAGAAACCCTGTACCCATTAGCAGTCAGTTCCCATTCCCCCCTCTTCTCACCCACTGGAAACCACTAATCTTCCTATCTGCATAGATTTGTCCATTCTGGACATATTATATGATCCCGTTCATATAATATGTCACCTTTTGTGTCTGGCTTCTTTCACTTAAGAACATTTTCTAGGTTCATCTATGGAGTAGCATATATCAGTACTTCATTCCTTTTTATGGCTGAATGATATTCTATTATTGGATATACCACATTTTTTGTTTGTTCATTCATCAGTTAGTTGATGGACATTTGGGTTGTTTCCACATTTTTGGCTATTATAAATGATGCTATGAACATTTGTGTACAAGTGTTTGGGTGAACATACGTTTTCAATTTTCTTGGGTGTGATACTAGGAGGAGAATTGTTGGGTCGTATGGTAACACTGTTTAACTTTTTGGAGAACTGCCAAACTGTTTTCTAAAGCAGCTGCACCATTTTACTCCACCAACAGTACATGTGGTTTCTAATTTCTCCACATCCTTGCCAACATTTGTTATTGTCTTTTTCATTAAAATGATCCTAGTGAAATCTTTGCCCTTATTTTAGCACAAATATGAATTAGTATTGAAATTGTGTTTATCGAACTAGTCCTCCCAACCCAGTGCATAATTATAGCAAATACTTGGTCCTGTTTTGCAGGTGGGAAACTGACATAAAAGAGGTCAAATGGCAGCTAGTAAGATTTAATTTTCAGCTATTTTTGGATTTTACTTAGGTCACTATTAAAACCTTAAGGAAAAATAGAAAACCAAGTCAACTTGGTCTGTAAGTGTCCTGTCTGGTTTCTGCCTGCTACACAGTGAAGCATGCCTGCAGTGGCAGAGTTTTAGGCTAAGTTTCTAATGCATTGTGATACTGGAAATTCTACAGTAAAGTAATTCAATCATACTGAGCTCTTCCTTCTCATCGAGCCAAGTCTATTTGAAAACCTAGCTTAGATTTTACCTCTTTCTAAAAACGTTCTTGATTAACTCTACTTGGCCCTTTTAATTATTTTGACACTTGAACATTTATTTCATTGATGCTTTATTTTTCTATTAGAGTCTCTTGGACTAGGTTTTATTTTCTGTTTCTTCCAAATGAGTCATAAGCTCGTTAAAAGCAGGAGCTTTTTTATTTGTCCCCCACAATACTTTTTCAGAGGATCGTAAATACTTGGTTCACTTACAATGCTTGTGCAACTCAGTACTCAGTTATTGCACACTCAACTTCTAGGACACTGGGTCGGTTCCAACTTGCCTAAGAATCACAGGACATAATTTTAAAAGTCAGACTCCCAACCCCTTGGACTCTTAAGATTCCCAAGTGATTCTGATGCAAATATTCCAAGAACTACTGTTTGAGAAATATTTAGAGTGTCATTATAAACTTGTCAACAGTAGGAACTCCTCTAATCTGAATTTTCAAAACCAGAGCACCTTTTTGGGCAGTGTCTTCTAGATTTATTCATGCAACATTTACTAAGCAGCCACCACCCAAGCCAGACTCTGAACCTACAACTGTTTGTGCTGGCTCATCCTCAGAACAGTGACAGGGTGGAAAAGAAGGACACATGCTATTACAAATAGATTCTCTGTGCAGCTCAGCCTGTGGAGTACTCTCTTGGCTGTTGTAACATGACTAATTTCCAGGAGATGGCACCAGATGTCCAAGACCAGCCACATCTCTGGCTGTACTATTTCTATTGGAGGGGTCTTAATGTGTGTCTCTTATCTATGAAGGTGTCCATAGTATTTGAAAAGAGCTTTCTTATCCTAATAACATAAATGAGATCATTATACTTATAGGAAGAAAGCAATTATACACATGGAAGGAAAGATAAGGTGCTTATTAAGTACCACCAGACACTTTACATGAACTACATAATGCTACAATCCTGAGTGGCAGGAAGATATCCCTCATTTTGCAGATGAGGAACCTAAAGTCTTCAAGGTTATACAGCTCCTGAGCATGAGTTGGGATTTAATTCCAGGTTTATCTGATGCCAAAGTCTATGCTCTAAAGCAGTTTCCCTGATAAAGAGAGGAGGCAGTTGTAGGAGTCTCTGACGCTCTGTCCCCTGCTTGTTTTTCATTGATCTTTCTACCATCAACCTCCAACCATCTCTTTTATTTGATTTTTGGCAAAAGGCATCACAACCTATAAACATGACAAAATTCATTGTATTCTGGAGGCAGAGATTTCTGCTAACAGACATCCCTTGTGTAGAGAACTGAGAGAGGCAGATTCCATGACTTCCACATCAGTCTTTAGGGGTCCTTTTGGTCTCAGTGGTGCCAACTGGCTAATAGGAGAGTAAAACAAATTCCACATGGACACACTTTGCTCCATCCTGTTCCTAGATAGTAAAACCCATAATATATTAGAAAAAACAAGTGTAAGAAAATATCTTTGAAATCACTTTAATGTAATGTTCTGCTATATCTAATAATGTCTGCACACAAAGTATCAACCCTTTGGCCTTCCTCCTGAGAAGGCCCCTAGTGAAGAGTGCACCATTTCTAACAGTGAGGCACCGCAAGTTGGTCACATGAAGGGAGTTCTCACCAAGATGCATAAGAAGTGGAAATGAAAAGGTTAAACTTGGAGTTCCATGTCTTTGAAGCTTTCCTGACAAACATCAGATTCTCAATATATCCATCACTTTGCAGTGCCAACTTGTAGAGCCCTTTGCATTTTGAGATCTTGTTTATGAAGGAGGTCCTCTCTGAATTTGCCTAGATAGATTATCACTCAATTCAGAAATATAATAGCCAGTTTAGATTCAACGTAGTAGTGGCCCTAAGGCTTTGCCCCTCTTCACCTTCCAAATTTCACCTCCTTTGCCCACAAATCTCAACAAAAGGGCAAAACCAATACAGTCACAGTTTCTCAGCATTTCACACTACACAGTATTCTCTTGTGTTACTTGGGCTTTGCTATTAAAAAAAGGGATTAGATTTAGATGAGATGATCTCTAAAAAATCTCTTCAAGCTACAAATTAACCCAGTTCTATGACTAAGGAAGGGCTTCTGTATTTGATCAAGGTTGAGAGCAGTTTCAATAGTGATGGGAAGTAGAGCCAAATTTCTTTTTAAAAAGGAAATTTGGGAGGTGGGAAAAATGGAGAAAGTTATCTATTTTTGAAAATACAGGGGCCAGCCCCATGGTGTAGTGGTTAAGTTTGGTGTGTTCTGCTTTGGGGGCCCAAGTTTGCGGGTTCAGATCCCGGGTGCAGACCTACACCACTCGTCAGCCAGGCTGTCACAGTGATCCACATATAAAAAGTAGACGAAGGGGCTGACCCAGTGGCAGAGTGGTTAAGTTCACACGCTCCACTTTGGCAGCCCAAAGTTTGCAGGTTCAGATCCCAGGCATGGGCCAATGCACCGCTTATCAAGCCATGCTGTGGCAGCGTCCCATATCAAGTAGAGGAAGATGGGCACAGATGGTTAGCCCAGGGCCAATCTTCCTCAGCAAAATGAGGATTGGCAACAGGTGTTAGCTCAGGGCTAATCTTCCTCAGCCCCCTGCAAAAAAGAAAGAAAATACAGTTATGTGTCAGTTGATGGGGCTGTGTTCTGAGAGATGCGTCATTAGGCGGTTTTGTCATTGTGTGAATGTCATAGAGTGTACTTACACAACCTAGATGGTATAGCCTACTACACACCTAGGCTATATGGTACTAATCTTATGGGACCACCACTGTGGTCCCTTGTTGACTGAAACATTGTTATGCGGTGCATGACCGTATGATGGTGTAGGAAAGGATGGAAGCTTGGAGGGAATTTTCTTTAGGTGGAGAAGAGTTGAGTAGGTTTGTAGGCTGAGAGGAAGGCAGCAATAGAAAGGGTAGATATTATTCTCGGAGGAAAGTCCTTGAAAGGGGGATAGGATCATGTATCAGCATTAGAAAGGAGAGGAAAGACTACCTTCTGGGAGAGAAGGAGCGGGGAAAATTTGGTGATAAGTCAAACTGAAGGGAAGCTGATTGGCGCAGGCATATGGGAGGGCCTCAGTTATTTCAGCCAAATTTAAGAGGCTGAGGGTGACCAGGGTAGTGGACTGTAGGATCATGTGTTAACAACCGCAGAGACTGAACATTAATTGATGGTCCATAGTTAGGACATGTGGAACCCTTGATTCAGGTTCTATACACAGGGAGCCTTCATATCATCCATGAACCAAAAATAATGACAGTCTCTTATATTGTATATAGCTTAGAAGGTATTTTCATGCTATGTCACAATAAACATGTCAGCCCAGATGATATTTACTAATCATTTAAAAATATGCAAACTTAAGCCCAGTGATTGTGATTTGCTCGAGGGTTATATACCTAGTAAGTATTGTCACATATAGTTTTAAGAGCCTTTGGTTTTTTCCCCTCCTTTTCTGTTTTAATATTTTGTCTTTCACTCTTATGTCTAGAAACTTTGCTTATAAGGTCCCTAAGGCATGAATTTAAGCTTTGATGATAAATCACCCTCACTCTATACAGAATTAATGAGATTTTTCTACTTCTGGATACACAATTTACAGCAACCCATTAGATAAAACAAATGCTAACATTCTACTGAAATACTTTAAGTAATATATATATACCCCAAAATATAAAATTAGTAATGCTTCTTATTCATCAAATGAAGATTTATTGAATCTCTTTTGTGCCAGGCATTTTGCTGAATATGGGGAACAGAACTAGACAATTCTTGTCACAGACAAGTCAACTCAAAACACTAAAACAATGGTTGGAGCTACAGTAGAACTATGCACATGGCACTAGGAGAAAACAAAGATCATTTAACTCAGCCAAGGCAGGTGAAGAAAAGCCTCTGGGAGGTGACATCTGAACTGGATTTAAAGGATGACTAAGAATTAGCCTTGTGGCTTTTTGGAGGGAAGAGGGAAGAGAGAGCATTTGAAGCAGGGAAACATCCTGTGCAAAAGCAGTCAATGTTGGGTGTGCCATATGTGGGTAATGAAATAGTGTGCCTGGGTGAAATACTGGCTATGGAATTTGAGAGCAGAAAAGTCTAGGATGAAGCCGAGGTTTCTGTTTTAGGCCAGTGTATGAATGCTGGTATCTTTCTGCGAGATACGGAATAAATAAAGTCTGAGTTGGAGGGAACAGAGAGTTCAGTTTGGGGCATATTACATTTGAAGTGTCTATGAGACATCCATGTGGAGACGAACAGTTTGGAATTGTTTTTACAGGCCAGGAGCTCAGGAAAGATTTAAGGGCTTAAGACAGAAGAGATACAGAAACAGACTGAGAGAGGTTAAGTTACAAACAATCCAAAATCTCATTGGCTTTACACAAAAAAGCTTATTTCTTGTTCATGCTATCTGTCCAGTGAAGATTGGCAGGACTGTGCTTCAGACCGACACTCAAAGAACCAGGCTGGTGGAGGTGTCATCATCTTGTAGCCCGCTACCTGGAACATGAGGCCTTCTCAGTCACAGTAGCAAGGGAAAAACTATGGAGGGCTCTGTGCCAGCTCTTGCATCCTTTGGCCCAGAAGTGACACATCACCTCTACCTCTACCCTGTTGGTCACATGGCCCTCGCCCATCACAAAAAGGCTGAAAAGTACAGCCATACATATGCCCAGAAGGGAAAGAAAACCAGGTATTGGTTAAGAGTGGTAATGCCTGACTCACAAAGGAGTCTGTAAATTAACACTGATACTTCTACAATTTTATATGCAGCATACAGCTTTCTCTTCTATCCAACTATCTTTCCTCTAGGCTTATCACACAAACTTTATGCTCCACTAATGTTAAGATTACATGCAGTTCCCTGAACATGCTGTTATTTCACACTTCAACATGCACCTCCAACATGCATCTTGATGCCTTTGCACCTCCTGTTTCCCCTGCCTAGTATGTTCTCTCTCAGGCTACAAAATTACCTCCTTGAAACCTTTCCTAACCCTCTCACAGGCAGGACTGGGCATTCCTCTTGCTCTGTGTAATCACTGTAAATCTTGTGGCAGAATTCTTCTTCACCTTCTACATCTTTTTCTTCTTAAAACTCACCAGGCTGGCTGCTGGAAACCCTTCTTTTGTTTTCCAGAAGGTGGTGCCATAGCTCCAGTTTGTGGTTTCTCCCTTGCCCACAGACCCTGGTCTGTTTTTCTGAGAACACTGATTACCAGACCATCTCTCGCAGCCGCACTCAGGAGAATGCACAAGGATCCGGACACAAGAGTGGGAGGAGGTGTGGGTTTAGCACTCAGGACATTAGGGGTGGCCTTTGGACCCAGTGGAGAGATCCTTGAGTGGGATACTCGGAGACTTGTGGGCAGACTACCTGCTGAAGTCCTGAAGCTGTCAGCAGGAACCACTTTCCTCTAATACCCTTCAATATCCTTACCTGCTTCCTTCACTTTCTCTTCCCTCCCCTCAGCCATGGAGGTCCGGCCTCAGCACTCGGTGCTCCTGGAGAGAAATGGGTTTCCCCAGCCACAGCCCTCACAGCTGGGACAGCCTGGCACTCACTGCTTTCCCCTCCTCTGAGGCAGAGGTTGCTGCCACTGCACCTAGGTGCTGGGTATGTAACTGTTAACAAAGAGAAGGTTTCCATTTTCTGTCTCTACTGGGAAGTTACTAACTATCTAACTAACACTTTTACAAAAATTTAATAACATTAAGCAGAAAACTGTTTGCTTGAAGACTAGTTAAATACCCATTACAGGTTTTTCATTTATGAATAAAGAACAGTCTAAAAGTAAAATGGCACAGTTTGAAAGGTACCATTTACACACAATGATTTTTAGTCTGTAACTTAAAAAGATTAAATAATATTCATCTTTCATCTTCACTTCTAAAGAACAAGAAAATGCTCCAGAAAAAGAACTGACTAAAGTCTACAGGAATAAATGACAGTACACTGATAGAGACCTGAATGTTTTATTGTAAGAAATACCTTTACTTTGATCCAGTTAACAAAGGAGCTTTCAACGTGATAAGAGGTCTTCACTCTCCCCTTTACATTAAGGGAATACATATGGTCATGCTTCAAGGGGGAAAAAAGGTGGGGGGGAGAAGACATTTAAACATTTGAGAAAAATGTGGAGGTGACAATTCAAATAGAAATGCAGGCTTAGTTTGCTTTTATATGGTGGTGGTTTTGTTATTGCTTATATAAGCAATATATGAGAAAGTTTTTTTAAAATCTAGTAAAAAGTGGTAGAAATTTTTGGCAATTTTTGTTAATTATTAGGCAATGCTTCCATATCAGAAAAAATAAGTTCCTCATATAGTTCTAAATTAATAATCACAATTTAATAATCATTTCATATGATAGACTTATGTGTTGCATTTCATCTTAGTGGAATGTAATCCACAAGTAGTATAAAATGGGATTTATATGTATCTTAGAAGGAAATAAAGGTGATATAATAATCACTATTAATGATTTTCACTTTTAAAAATGAATTTTAAAGAAATACATTTCTATCAAACTTAAGACCTCCTTCGTAATCCAAAGAAATATAATTTAACTCAAATTTTTAACAAGTGAGTTATTAAAAGAAAATGTATAAATTAAAATGCAGTTTAACAAGTTCCAAATATACTTATTATTAAATATAAAGATGTTAGCTCTGGTACATAAGAAAATATTTACAACCAATAAAAAGCAGATTGTAGAATATACATGTTCTATGTATAAAAATAAGTAAAATATTTTATACTCCAGACCAAGGGATCTTTTCTAAGCCAGGTTTTATCCATGCAACTCTATTACAATACCATTTCGTCAGCATTACTGGAACATATACATGCATGGAAGAAATCTAACAATAATCTCGATTTAAAGCTCATACTGCCTTTTTAGCACTTGTATATCTTCTAAAGTAAAATGTTTATTTGGTATGTCTGAGAGGTCATCAAAGAGCTGTTCGATTTGCTCCTTTTGGCCCTTGCTAATTAGTGTCAACATCATCTGAAAGATAGAGAAAAATTATATTAGCATAAAAAATTAACATTTTAAAGTTATAGAAACCCTAAAAATAAATCAATATTAATAAGACATTTTGGCACTTACCTTAAACCTTTCTGCTTTACTCAGATATAAAAGATGCTGATACACTAATGAGGAATTTTTATCAATAAGATTATTTTTCAGAGACTGAATGAGGAGGAGGAATGTATCCCCTTCAAGTTTGTTACTCAACAACATTGGCATATCTTTTGGTTCAGTGATGGCTAAAAGGTGTGCACAAGCTTCTTTATCTTTCCTGCTAGTGATGGCATTTATAACCTGACCAAATTCATAGGCATTGTTAGGCTTGGTGATCGGTAGTTTTTCGTAGTATTCTGGTGGCCCACTGCTTGTGTCCCCCTTCTCAGAAGCGAGGCAGTCAATGGAGACCTCCTCCAAGGTCCTCTCAGGCTCTTCTTCATGGCCTTCATTCACCTTCATGAGGAAAAGAACTATACAGTAAGTGTTACCATAGCCACCACACATCCCAAGTTACATTTATTAAAATGGGAAGGAACTAAAACACAAGTACACTGTATTTTAGTCAAGTTCTAAGTGATAAATGTGTAATCTGTAATAAATCATAAAATCTACTTTTTTTAGGAAGAGAAGTTTTAAGGTACAAGTATCCATAGTTTTGACATTGAAAATGTGACAAAATCTTAAAATAATTTTCCATGAATAAAGCTGCTGTATAAAAGAAGACCTAGAATAACTTTATCTCTTTTTCATGATAAATTTTACACTTACTTATTTTCTTACATTTAACAGAGAAGTGAACTTACATTATTCAGTTCTCTAAAAATAGTTTTTCCTTCCTTTCTCATAGGGAAAAAGCTTTCTAGCTTCTCTCACATATTAGCCTCTTACTCTTAGGGGAGATGTAAGACAATAAATGGGATGATATTAGCATTCATGAATACACGGAATTCATGAGCTGACATTCCTCACTAAAGGTAAAGCAAAAAGCTACAGCACAAGACACTGAGTTATGTGAAATCAAAAAGGTAGATTTGGTTATGGGATAGTCCAAGATCTCTGATGAGGCCAGTCTCATTTCAGAGTGCTAAAAAGGTCTGAATCAATCTCAAAAATCTCTATGGGGTGTGGCTTGCAAGGCCACTGGAACTGAGTCAGTCCTGTCAGGATTCTCCAGGTCTACCCTAAAGCAAAGCTCCATGGCCATAAGCTCTTACAGCAATCTGGAATGGAAGCAATACAACCACAGGCCAGGAGGTGAGGCGGGGGAGAACAAAAGAACCTCAGTAATGCAGACTCCCAGTACTGTCCATGGACCCAAGTTGGAAATACAATGGCTGCTTATCATGGCAAATGAAAAGTTTTGTCTTTATAATTGGTTAAAATTTCTTCATTGATTATCAGAATAAAAACAGAATTAAAAAGTTTTTGCAGAACTCATAGGAATATGACCTTAGAATCCAATATAAGATCCCCAAAAGAGTAATTTCAAAGATAATCAAATACAAATACCTCTTGAATCTCAATTTTCCTTCTCTCCTTTTCTTTGCTGAATGATGCTGTATTATCCTTAATATTAAGGAATCTCGTTACCTCTTCCAGTTCCATCTTTGCCTCAACAATACCTGAGTCTAATAGGAGAACTTTATTGAGATCATTTAAACTTTTCTGATAATTCTGAAAGTAGAAAGGCAGAGAAAATTTCCATAAATAAAAGGAGAAGGGGCACAGATCAGCCCGAGTGCGAGCAGGAACGCTGAGCCGAGGAGCGCAGTGTGCGCGCTGGGTTCCCATTAGCACCACAGTGCTAAAGCGAGGCCTATGAGGTAAGTCTTGGGCTAAAATATTATAACCCATAACACAGCGAACATCCTCCACAGAAGAAAGAGCACAGAATCTGGAGTTGGAAGACTCAAGTTCAATTCTGTTTCACCACAACCTTCACAGTCCCTAACACATGGTAGGCATCTGTTGTCTGCTAAATGAATAAATGAACGAATGAACCTTCTCAGCACCTACTAGCAGTGAAACTTGAACAAGATCCTACTCAATGTTTCTGAGCTTCAGTTTTCTCATCTTTAAATAAGGATAACAAGAGCTTCTCTATTCTAGTTTCTACAAGGCTGTACCAAGTAATAAATGAATAAAATAATATACAAGTGGTTTAAACATATAAAAGGGTATACAAATGTTAGTTGTTACCATAATATCTTATTTCATAAAACCCTTCAAAGTTGTACACTGTAATAGGCTAGAGTCAACATTTATTCTTCCATAAAGAGTCAGACAGTACACTGGAGATGCTCAGGGGAAAGACAAGGAATCTAAGGTTAACAAAACAGCACAGAATCTGGTAACAGAAACAGATGCCACAAAATCTCAGCCTGCTGTGACAGGCCATATTCTAGAACTAAAGACTAGACCCACGTTTTGATTAAACCAAAATTAATTCTGTGAGGAGGCGAAGAACCCCCATGATGTGTAACCTCTCTAAGTATTCATGACATTCAATGACAGCAGCCACTGGAGGCTGAGGCAGAGGTTAGCTAAGCTAGTGGTTATACGACATTCCTAGCCGACTAGCTATAATGCCACATCCCTTCCCTCTCCACCAGCAACACACCACAGCAAGAGTGATGTGTTTAAACCTTAAATCTGCTCTAATTTATAAAAAAAGGTAAATTATTTACAAACTATAGTACATTATGTACTGTTAGTAACAAATCTCCCCATACCACTGTGTCACAGCAGCACAGATGGAACCTGCTATAGGAAAACAAATGACATTGTATTTCCATTTGAAGTGCTCCAGGCAGGAACAATACTGAAAGGAAGTGAGGCAGCAGGGCAAGGTGAGGGAGTACTAACAGCTCACTCTTACCATTCCTAGCATTTTGCAGGTATTATTACGTTACTCTCACGACAACACACTAAATACTAACTTTTACTGTCCCCATTGAAGATAAGGAAACGGAGGCACAGAGAGAGAACCTTTGGGATGACCAAGGCAGCAATGACCAGAAGGTGAACAGTAATAGATTTGTGAAGCTCAAGTAAGAGGCCTGAAAATAGAAATTTGTGAGCTACAGCCTTGGAAATGGAAGTTCAACAACACAGGAGTCCATATGATTTCTTTCATCCATTCAAGAAAAGTCTGTGCCTAAAGAGCAATCTGTGGCTGGAGGAGATCTAAGAAAACAGGAAATATACTTCGATCAGTGTTAAAACAGAGGCAGGTGAGTGTGAAGAGAAGGCAGGACAGCAGGAAGGGTGGGGACAGCATCAAGCAGGAAGGCAGTGGAAGAGGAGGGGGCCACAGAGCGGTCAGGCAAGGTTCATTCACTCAACTGATGGCCACTGAACAGATCACTGTGCTGGGAGCTGGGCACACAAAGCGAGAAAGGACAGCCATGGCCCCTTCCCTCATGAAGGGAAACAATAAGAAAACAAGTAAACAAATGAGTAAATGAGTATGGACTGTCATTAATGCAATTAAGAAAACCAAGGGTTGAGATGGATACTAAGGAGGAGAAAGAAGTCTCCTTTTGATACAGCTGTCAAACAACACAAGACCTGAAGAGAAACCAGCCACGCAGAGTGGAGGGAAGAGCAGAGCTATACAAAGAGAAAAGGTGGCTTTGGAAAAAAGGAAGACATTAAAAGTTGCTAATGACCTTATTAGGCCTTAAAAAAAAGATAAAGTATAATTACATGTGTTTCTGATAACATTTGCTATTAATAGATGTGCTTAAACTATAACAACAATTATTTTATAAGATACTACTCTATGATATTTTTGACCTTGTAGGATCCCTAGTTGGCTGGGATTTCCTAATTTCCTTAAGGCAGGCACCATGTCTTAGTCACCTCTATGTTCCCAAAGCCCGGCACACGAGCGGCACTCAAAAAAAGAAACTGTAAGTAAAAGCAAACTGTTCAGTTATCTTTTCGTGGGAAGAACAGCTGTACATTAAGGAAAGCCCTGTTACTTTTCAAAACTGGCACACACAAAAGATTAAAACCAGTTAGAAAACCAACAAAAGATCCGAGAAAGCAGAACGTTCAGATGAGAGCTACAGGCGGGGCACTTGCTCACTGCAGCCCCTGTGCCACTTCCTCATGGAAGTGGATCCAGGCGGGAGGTCCGACACATTTTATAGGCAGTAGTAGCCTTTGACAATCCTGAAATTATATTCACTTGGCACATAACTCAAACTACAGCATACATAAATCAAGCTGTAAGAAGTCAAAGCAGAAAAACAAGCTGCCAGCCTCATAATCTAGTGGGATAGGATTACTCCAATTTGGGGTTATTTTTCTGCATCATAATTTCTAGAATTCATTCCAAGGAAGTATAAAATTCTGGTCTTTCATTAGCCACACCTGACTTTAGTCAGGTAAACAAGTTCAAAGAGTCAGGCAGCCAGTAGGAGGTAAACCTGCTCTAAGAGTCTGGACATGTATAAACTCCTGATCTACCCTCATGGGTCCAAACCCATTAAGCTCAAAAAGAGTTAAATTCGAAGAAGCCTCTTTTAATTCATGGTGCCACACACCATCTAGGAAATCTTTAGGTGACGTTTACAAATGAGTATTGCTAACAAAAAAGGTGTGTGGGGGGGTCAGGTCGCACGGCACTGCATATGCAGGCAGCTGTGGAGCTTCCGGGTTGAACACATCCGCATGCCGGGAGAGCGGTGCACCCCAGTTCCGTGGAGACAGAACTCCCGCCCTCGAGACCCTCTGGACCTTGCCCTATGTACCTCTTTGTCTGGCTGTTCATCAATACCCTTTGGAACAAACCGGGACAGGAGACAGGGAGGGCGGGCAGCAGCATGGCTGCACTGGCACGGCGGTCCTATCACCGCGTCTGTACCGGCGTGGTGCTACTGCACCCTGAGTGGATCTGGGATCTAGAAAAGCCTGATCGCTCAGTGCACACAGATAGTACTCATTTGACATACTACGCAAAAACATGACTGGCGTCTCCCAAAAAAATCTAGGTTTTACAGAATATATTTTTAGATATTTCCCTCTCAGTGATGGGTATAATTAAAAGAACTATCTCAAACTCAATAAGGTCAAAACCAAACTACCCCTCTCCCCTCTCAAACGTCTCCCTTCTCCTGCATCCCCTCCATTATCACAGTGCACCACTCACTCCAGCCAGAAACATGGGAGGCACCTCTTTTGTTTCTTCCCCCATATATTTTACTGCTCGCTATGTCCTGTCAACTTTACCTTCAAACAACCTTCAGTTAATCCCTCACCTTCTGTTAAGGGCTGAATTGTGTCCCCCTGAAAATTCATATGACGAAGTCCTAACCCACACTCCTTCAGAATGTAACCATATTTGGAGATAGGTTCTTTAATCAAGTTAAAATGTGGGTGGGCCCTAATCCAACATGACTGGTGTCCTCATAAAAAGAGGAAATTAGGACATAGACATGTACAGAGGGAAGATGAAGTGAAGACCCAGGGAGAACGCAGCCATCTACAAGCCAAGGAGAGGGGCCTGGAACCCATCCCCTCACAGCCCTCAGAAGGAACCTGCTGACATCTTCTAGCCTTCAGAACCACGAGAAAGTAAATTTCTGTTGTGTAAACTGCCATCTGTGGTCCTTGGTTACAGCAGTCCTAGCAAACTAATACCTTCTCGCTTCCTTCTGCCATTACCTTCCTTCAGGCATCTGCTTCTCACCTTAGTGGCTTCTCATTAATCTCCCTACTCCATGCTGGACCCCCTGTGATCCACCTTCCACGTTGTTCCCAAATCTGATCCATCATGCCACCCCTTACCACTCTTTGGGGGCTCCCATCACCTTCAGGATCAAGCCTAGCCTCCACAGCACGGCCTCCCAGGCTCCACATGATCTGACCATCTCCCTCCATTCCCACTCCCACCTACACCTGGCCTCCAGCTGTACCAGTTCGTGAACAAGTCCATAAAAGATATGCATGAGAATGTCATAGCAGCTTTATTCGTAACAGCCCCAACTGGAAACACCTAAATGGCATTAACTAGTGAATATGTAAAACAAATTGTTGTATATTCATTCAACTCAACAATAAAAGGGAGTAATTCCTGATATTCACACAATATGGACGAATCTCAGATGCTACGCTGAGCAAAAGAAGCCAAAGAGTAGAGTACATTCTATGTGATTATATTTATGTTACTGTCAAAAAGAAGCGAAACTAATTTATAGTGATAGAAATTAGATGAGTGGTTGCCTGGGGGTGGGGGCGGAAGGAGGGAGATTAAGAGCAACACACATGGGGAAGTTTCTGGAGAGATGAAAATGTTCTTTATCTTAATTGGGGTGGTGGCTACCTGGGGATATATATTATTCAAAAGTTAATGACCAAATTAAGAAACTAATCCCATTTACAATTGCATCAAAAAGAATAAAATACCTAGGATTAATTTAACCAAGGAGGTGAAAGATCTATACACTGAAAATTATAAGATACTGAAGAAAGAAACTGAAGAAGACATAAATAAATGGAAAGATGTTCCATGCACATGGATGGGAAGAATTAATATTGTTTAAATGTCCATACTACCCAAAGCAATCTACAGATTCAATGAAATCCCTATCAAAATTTTGATGGTATTTTTCACAGAAATAGAACAAACAATCCTAAATTTGGTATGGAACCACAAAACACCCTGAATAGCAAAAGCAATCTTGAAAAAAGAAGAACAAAGCTGGAGGCATCATACTTCCTGATTTCAAACTATATTACAAAGCTACCGTAATCAACACTACAGTACTGCCAAACAAAACAGTATTGACACACAGATCAAGAAAACAGGGGCTGGCCCGGTGGCGCAGCGGTTGAGTTCATGCTTGGCAGCCCAGGGTTCGCCGGTTCGGATTCCGTGCGCCCGCCGACGCGCTGCTGGTCAGCCATGCTGTGGTGGCGTCCCATATAAAGTAGAGGAAGATGGGCACGGATGTTAGCCCCGGGCCAGTCTTCCTCAGCAAAAAGAGGAGGATTGGCAACGGATGTTAGCTCAGGGCTGGTCTTCCTCACAAAAAAAAACAAAAACAAAAAACAGAACAGAGCCAAGAAATAAACCAACACCATATATGGTCAATTATTTTACGACAAAGGAGCCAAAAATTCTCAGTGGGGAACAGACAGGCTCTTCGATAAATGGTGTTGGGAAAACTGAACAGCCAGATGCAAAAGAATGAAACTGGACCACTATCTAACACTGTACACAAAAATCAACTCAAAATCAATTAAAGACTTGACCGTAAGATCTGAAACCATAAAACTTCTAGAAGAAAACATAGGCAGTAAGCTCCTTAACCTTGGTCTTGGTGATTTTTTGGACTTGACAGCAAAAGCAAAGGCAACAAAAGCAAAAATAAACAAGTGGGACTACATCAAACTAAAAAGCTTTTGCACAGCACAGGAAATCATCAACAAAATGAAAAGGCAACCTACCGAATGGGAGAAAATATTTGCAACTCATGTATCTGATAAGGGGTTACTATCCAAAATATATAAAGAACTCATACAACTCAATAGCAAAAAACCCCCAAACAATCCAATTAAAAAATGGGCAGAGGAACTGAATAGACATTTTTCCAAAAAAGACATACAGATGGCCAATAGATACATGAAAAGGTGCTCAGCATCACTAATGATCAGGGAAATGCAATCAAAACCACAATGAGATATCACCTCATACCTGCTAGAATGGCTACCAGGAAAAAGACAAGAGATAGTAAGTGTTGGCGAGAATGTGAAGCAAAGGGAACCCTTGTACACTGTCGGTAGGAATGTAAATTGGTGCAGCCAGTATGGAAAGCAGTATGGAGATTCCTCAAAAAATTAAAATTAGAACCACCATATAATCCAGCAATTCCACTTCTGGGTATTTATCTGAAGGAAACAATAACAGTAACTCAAAAAGGTATCTGGACCCCCATGTTCACTGCAGCATTATTTACAATAGTCAAGACAGGGAAACAACCTAAGTGTCCACTGACGAATGAATGGATAAAGAAAAAATATATATATACACACACACACGATGTAATATTAGTCAGCCATTAAAAAGAAGAAAATCCTGACATTTGTGACAACAGGGATGCACCTTGAGGGCATTATGCTAAGTGAGATAAGTCAAAGACAAATACCATACAATCTCATTTATATGTGGAATCTGAAAAAAAAAAAACCAAACCAAGCTCAGATACAGAGAACAGGTGAGTGGTTGCCAGAGGCGAGGGGGGGGGGGGTTTGGAGTGGGGGAAATGGGTGAAAGAGATTAAAAGGTACAAACTTTCAGTTATAAACTAAGTAAGTCATGAGGATGTAACGTACAGCTTGGTGACTATAGTTAATAATACAGTCATGTATACTTGAAAGTTGCTAAGAGAGTAGATCTTAAAAGTTCTCATCACAAGAAAAAAAATTTGTAACTATGTGTGGTGATAAGATATTTACTAGATATATTGTGGTGATCATTTTGCAGTATACACATATGTCGAATCATTATGTTGTACACCTGAAACTAATATAATGTTATATGTCAATTATCTCAATAAAAAAAATCTTTGAAGAGAAAAAAAAGTCCATGACCTGCACACTTACAATGTGTGAGTTTCACTGTATTAGAACCTAAGCAAGTTGATTTTTAAAAAATACCACTTCAGGAAATGCCATTTCTCAGTATGTTCTGATTTTTCCTTGTGATGTTATTTTCTACAAAAGTGAACATTCATTCAAGTTTTCCATGCAGAAGAATCAGCATAAAGAAAAGCAT
Organism: Tapirus indicus; assembly: GCA_031878705.1. Classification (NCBI taxonomy): domain Eukaryota; kingdom Metazoa; phylum Chordata; class Mammalia; order Perissodactyla; family Tapiridae; genus Tapirus; species Tapirus indicus. The sequence continues at coordinate 37,508,978 of CM062935.1, forward strand.
ACTTATACAATACTTTCTTTGAAAATAATAATGTAATTTTCTTAGAGAAGAATGCCATTCTGTAGTCTCACACTGACCACCAGCCAGTTTAAGGCCCAAATCACGAGCTTCCCAATCTCTGATATGTTTTTACCAACTTCCATTGGGTGAACCCATCTTCCATTCTGATGCCTTCCTCCCACCAGATAGACAGCCCCAATCCTTTGCTGGAGGAATCCAGTGGCACTGGTGGTGGCCTTCAGTAATTAAGCAACAAACCTTCCTGTCCCTTAAAGTGGACCTATTGTAACTAACAACACTCCTTAGAAAAGCAGGAAATAAATCATAATTTTTGAGCTGAAAGGAATCTTAGAAATTATCGAGCTCCACATTATAGTTAGGGTAAATATGAGGCCTATTCCAACGTTTAGGATTGATTAGTATAGAACTAGGATTAAATTCTAGGATAATCTCATTCCCATTCCATGACCCCGAGATTTATGCTCATGAAAACCAATTTACATATTAAACGATCTCCTCACCTTGAGTCCTTTATGAGCAAGAGCTCGTCTGTAGCACGCTTTCACATTCCTGTTGTCTATCTGAAGCGCCTGATCACAGTCCTGCTTTGCCCTTTCAAACTGGCCCAGCTTCAAGTAACAGAGAGCTCTGGTGTAACGTAATGGAACTCAGTATTACAAAAGATAAGGACAACATATCTGTAAATCTAGACAGCTAATAAAAATCAGAAAAATAGCTGAACAAGTCTGTTTCTATACCACAGTTGTTTTGATTGAAACCTAACATTTTACTCCAATTATGGCATTTTCTTGCAATACGTGTCGTTATGGCACTGGGGATACAACCACAAACAAAATACAGTCCCAGACCTCAAGGAGGCTGCTGTCTAGTGAAAGAGACAATTAAAACAGGCAACACAATAAAGTTCTGTACAGGATGCTCTAGGAGCACACAGCTGAGAATCTCATCAGATCTGGTGGGGCTGAGGCGAGGGGAGGAGTGGTCAGGGAAGAGTTCCTGGAAGAAGTGACATTTAAGTTGAAGACCAGAGTACGAAATGAGAATTATCCAATGGGAAGGCACTCAGCTGAGAGTTAAGATGTAGGGAGGGGAGAGTGGAGGCCAAGTGAACAGCATGTGCAAAGTCCTACGGTGAGAGAGAACATGATGCTCTTGATGGACTAAGAAAAGCGCTGGAGCACATGGATGAGAGTGGGCAGGCCAGATCAAGAAGGGCCTTGTAAATCATAGCAAAGAGGTTGAGCTTTATCCTGCGCTTAAAGGAAGTCCACTGATGGGTTTTTAAATAGGAGCTGACATGTTCATGTTTAAGAAAGAGCTCTCTAAGGGCTGGCCCAGTGGCATAGTGGTTAAGTTCACGTGCTCTACTTTGGCAGCCTGGGGTTCACAGGTTCGGATCTTGGGCACCGACCTACACACTGCTCATCAAGTCACGCTGTGGTGGTGCCATATTAAAGTAGAGGAAAACTGGCACAGACGTTAGCTCAGGGGCAATCTTCCTCACCAAAGAAAGAAAGAAAGAAAGAAAAAAAAGCACTCTAGCCGCAACTTGGAGGATGAGACAAGAGGGAGCAGGACTGTGCAGGGACACCATGGAGGGTGCTGCGGACATCTAGGAAGAGACGGTGAAGGTGGAGAGAAAAGCTGAAGAGGAATTGAGAAGGTGGGACATGGGAGCCTGCTGACAGACCGGGAGAGGGAGGCATCAGTCAGGGATGATGAGCCATCGTGACTGCAGAAGGGAGGGGAGAGCTCAGTTCGGAGCTCAGGGACAGATTTGAGAGACATAACTGAAAGGTGGTAAATGGGGCCGGGAGAGAAGCAGATGGACCAAAGAGCACAAAGAGCAGAAAAGGGATCTACCCCTTCAGAACGCGGAGACCGCCAGGGCAAGAAAAGCCCCGTAGGGGGAGAAGAGGAGAGCCAGGCAAGCGAGCTGTCGGCACTGCAGCCAAGGGGAGAGGCGGGCCCCAAGGAACTCCGAGCGGCCATCAATGCCCAATACTGCAGAGACTGAACAGGAGAAGGGTAGAAAAATACAGGTTGGATTTACTGACAAAATTTTTGGCAAAAAGGTTGTCAATAGAGGAAAACATGTACAAAAACAAAGTGGTAAGAGGTTAAGTTAAAAAAGTCATCTGAAATAGCTAGAAAAACTTATGCTGAGTCCCTACTCTTTAGGAACTATACCTTCTTCTTCCTTGTCACCCAGACTCTACCTACTCCCTACAAATCCCCAAATCACCATATTCTAGAGAGCTCTCCTTTACCATAATGTGGTAAATGTGGTAATGTGAGCAGCACTCTAGAACCATCTGCCCATTCCTACCGCACACTAAAAAAGGCTGGTCCCTTCCCTTAGCACTTCAAGAGAAAAAGCGCACTTAAAACACTAGTTTGAAAGGCAACTGATTCCTGCTCCTACCAAGAGGACAATGCTCAGGCCTGGCTAGCTGCAGTGAGGCCAGATGGCCCGGAAGGGTCAGAGCGGCGCCATCCAAGGAAGCGACGGCAGCCTGCAGGAACTCACACACTGACCACATCAGACCCCCCAGCCCGCCACCCCTCAGGTCTTCAGTCTCTCTGCAACTCCCACGGCCCCACCTCTTTGAAAAACACTCACTTAGGACAATTTGCTATATAAAGTCTCAGAACCATAGAAAAAAACTTTGGCAATTAATTCATCTATATTTTTTAATCAAAAATATTAACACAGGAAACATATAAAGTTACAAAGAACTTGCCTGTTTGTATAAATGGCACATTCCTTGTTGTTAATCTTTAAGCATTCAGTGTATTTACTAAGGGCATCTTTATAGTTTTTGTCCTTTACACATTGATTTCCTTCATCTTTAAGAGTTTTAAACATTTTTTCATCTATGGGACCCAAAAAAAACAAAAAGAGGTAGTATTCATTTAAGCACCTCTACAAAATCTTAAGTACATCTGTAAATAAACCTTCTATTGTAAATTAACTTGACCATGCAGAGCTGAAGTCTAAATGGAAGAAAATTTTATACACAAATTAAAAAGATAAATTGGCTATAAGTAAAAATGATTATACAATTATGACACTATTTTTTCAAATGAGAAATAAAATACAAGTAATGCTATCATTTTATCCATATGGGCATGCCTTCTTTTCTCTGCTGGAGATATAAATATCTACAGTGTTTGGTTTAATAACTATTCCATGAAAAATGAACAAACACACCTGTTAAAGCCTGAAGCAGACATCTCTACAGCACCCCCAAATTTCCTTGGAAAATCACACCTCCTCCACTCTCTGCTCCTGTGGTTTAGGTCAAGCGAACCCCACTCTAGCCTTACTTTTTGGGGTAATCTTTGTTTTATTAATCAGCACACTATATTCCCTTGGCCACAATAATCTAATTGGTCAGGGAGGGGCCTATGAGAGCCAATGAGCTACTATATGATTTTTGTGGTGGCTTCTGGTAAGGTCATTCTTGCTCTTTCCTGTGGAATATGAGGGTGAAGGGAGGAGTCACTCTGCCATCCTGTGATACAAAGTGAGTCTGTCTGAGAATGGGGCCAACAGAGCAAGAGAGAGGCCAAGATGGAGAGCTAAGGAAGAATCTATGAGTCCTGAATCCAGCCATCCCTAAAGCTACTCCACCTGTGGACTTTTCTACGCTAGCAGCCATTAAATCACTTTTCTTTCTTAAGCCATCAAGGGTTGGGTCTTCTGTTACCTGCAATCAGAGAGCCTCAAACCACTGCCTATGATCTTGCAGTGATCATGGCTGACTCCCCGCTCAGGAACCATTTCCCCCTTCCTACACATACCTCGATATTCATTCAGCTGTCACCCAACTCCGATTCAGCCCATGTGTTCAGGAATACGCACGTGACCCATTAGAATAATGAGCATAGGTACCAACAGAATTCATGGCAACAGAGTAACAGGAGGACAAAGCTAAGGCTTCGGGGCAACGTATTTCCTCATTCTTAAATTAATGCCACCAAAAGCAATGGTGTCTGTCTCCCTGTGGACACTGACATGTGCAGACATGAAGGCTGACACTGCTGTGGTTCTATTGTGTCTGGCCAGAGCCTGAGCCCTGATGAGCCATGCTGATCTCAGAGCCTGCCTGGGGCCCTGCAGTTACAAGAGCCAAAACCATTCCTCACAGTTAAAGTCAACAGAATTTCCATGACTTGTAATCAAAGTTTTCTAACACACATAAGGTGTTCAAATTTAAAGTTTTGAATCTATGTAATAACTTTACCCTATCTTGATATAAAATTAAAATCCATAATTTAAAATTTAAAATATACCTTTAAATTCTGCAATCTAAAAATCTTCATAGATGTACTGAATTTATACTATCAACTTGGAATGTAAACAATAATCTTATTTGTCCCTCTGCACAAATGGCATGAAATATTAGTTAATTTCTCATCTTTTATGTCAAATCACAGAATATTTCTGCCTAAAGTTTCATGTTTCAAAAGATCTCAAACAATGGGGCCAAATGACTCTCCCCATAAGCCCTAAAATAGAATATTACAGAGAATTTTTTCCCCTCAATTTACTGAAAAACTTTCCTCCAGCTTTTCTTCCCCCCAATGTTTTTAAGCTTTTGGTTTCCATTCTAATAATCAGTATACTAATATGAACAGAAAGAGCTGATTATACTTGTGCTTATGATTTGCTATCACATATCTACAGTATGGTTAGGACATGCACTCTGTTAATAATAAATAGCTACCCTTTACTGAGCAGATGCTTTGTGCCAGGCCCCATTAATAATGGACCCCAGAAAACTAGAGATTTCCATGATTTTCCCAGGACTGCTAAATCATCTAAAAGCCTTGGCAGATGTTCCCTGCATCTTTCTAGGCAACGAAGAGGATGAGGATCTAACGTAGCCATTGGGACATCACAGCTCAGGAACCTCGGGGCATCTGCAAAATGAAGCTCAATCTGGGGACACACATGGAGTTCCCAAGCAGGTAGGAGAAATGGGGCCTCATCTGGCTTTAAAGCAGAAAGCAAGAGTGAAGTCACATTTATTAAACACTCTGCACAAAGTAATGAGGGAGGCACTATGGGAGTGCAGATATGTTAACAACTATGATATAAATCGGAAGGAAGTACCTGTTAGATATTTACATTGTAGAGTTTTATTTTGTTTTATTATTTCAAACACATCAATCTTATTACTTTACCCTTGCCACATACATGGTGTAGCACAGAACTATATGCTACTTAATTCTTTTTCTTCTTCTTAATAATAATGCTAACTTAACCTTTATTAAGAGGCTACTATAAGCTTACACAGTCAGCACATGTGCTCAGTATTTTATATGCATATCTCCATTTATTCCTGAGAACAACTCCATGTGTTAGCTGTTCATATTTCCCCCTTTCACATACACTAGGACACTGGAGGTGTGAGGCAACTTTTAAGACTGTAGTTAGAAACAGGAAGAACAGGGTCTTAACTTAAACCCAGGTCTGACACCTGAGTTCAAGCTCTAATCCACCTGCTTTACTGTGAAAATACCCACATGGCTCAAGACAACCCTCAGAAGAAATGAGTGTAGGCTTCCCCCACCTGCAACGCCCGGCTGGCGATGGCTGCAGGAATCTCCCACTTGATCTGGAGGCGTCTCTGCTATAGGCCGCCAAGGTCGCAACTGCGCGGAAGCGGGCACAGCAGGAACGGGTGACAGCTTCTCCCGCCAGCGTGGTCCATCCAGATCCATTAAAATTCTTGTTATTCTAAAAAAGAAAATGAGTTTTCTCTCATTGATCATGCAGTTTGCTTTTTATACCACGGAAGGTCACATCAAGAGTAAGACTTACAAATGCTCAGCCTTTGTGTACTTCCCTGAAGAAAACACAGTCTTGAGCTATTTGCTGTCCACATAAACTGGCTTCAAATGGACTTTTAAAAGTTACCAAAATGATGTAACTTTACATCCTTTTTGTATCAGAAGATAAAATTAAGACATTTCTAACTGGTTTAAAAAAATTGTTTTTTTAAACTTCTGTCAATTTTTCTGATGGGTATTTCTTTATTGATTTGTAGAGGCTCTTTATATATTAAGGAAATTAACCTTATGCAATTAAATGAGTTGCAATCTATTTTTTTTTTTTTTTTTTTTTTTTAGTGAGGAAGACCAGCCCTGAGCTAACATCCATCGCCAATCCTCCTCTTTTTGCTGAGGAAGACCGGCCCTGGGCTAACATCCGTGCCCATCTTCCTCTACTTTATATGGGACGCTGCCATGGCGTGGCTGACGAGCAGTGCATCGGCAGGCACCCGGGATCCGAACCTGTGAACCCCAGGCTGCCAAGCGTGGACTAAACCACTGCACCACCGGGCGGCTCCTAAAAAAATTTTTTTAATGTATATGCAATAAAATTTTAATTTTTGAAAAAATCAAATATAAAACTGAAATTTAGGGGGCTGGCCTGGTGGCGCAGCGGTTTAGTTCACGCTCTGGCAGCCTGGGGTTCGTGGGTTCGGATCCTGGGCACCCGCCGACGCACTGCTTGTCAGCCACACCGTGGCAGTGTCCCATATAAAGCAGAGGCAGATAGGCACGGATGTGAGCCCAGGGCCAGTCTTCCTCAACAAAAAAAGAGGAGGACTGGCAATGGTGGTTAGCTCAGGGCTGGTCTTCCTCACACACACAAAAAAACCCCTGAAATTTAGGAGGCCTAGAAGAAATGTCCCACATAACTTTTCATATAATTACTAAATTGATAATGTATTACTCTTGAGAATAATCAGACGTACATTAGAATTTCTATGTCCAAATGTACACTAAAGACAGGTGTACATGACTGGCTGCTAACTGATGGGGACTAGCTGTCACGTGGAATATTGCTTTTTCTTAAAACACTTACATGTGGTTAAGATACTCTTACCTTGTGTTTCTTTAATCTCTAAAATTCCACTTATTTTGTTTTCATATGCATACAGATGAAAGAATAGGATACTGGAGTCTACTACGAGGGCCCTTGCATTAATGACATTTACTAATGGCTATCATAAAATTCAGATTAACACCCCGATTGTCAATTTCTCACCATTTTAAACATACAAAATCAACTTAGATTTAAAAACAAAACTGAATTATGTCTTTGGGATGAATCTGGTTTAAAAATGGTGATGCCCATGACTGAGAAGGCTTACTGGCAATTAGTAGAAGGCATTCAAGTTAGTTAACTAAGTAGTACTTTTTGTGTGAAAAATTTTTATATTTATATAGAGTCAAATATAATACACATACTTCCCCTACAGTTTCTTAAACTGAAATTTCAATAGTGATCTTTGGTTATGATAACCAAATCTCATATATTTTAGTGTAAAAAAATAAATTTGAAAAATAATGTATAACCACCCACAACTGTACAAGAAAAAGAAGCTTTAGAAAAAAGAATTTTCAAGCAAAACTTGTATTACCAGCAGAGAGGAAGGAAGAAGCAGCTGAAAAGAGATGATGTGTTGCCAGGGAGTAAATAAGTATATGCAGGGAAATTTAACATATAAGATTCCTGGAGAGGAAGAAAGGAATATGGTTAATGGAAGACAGAAACAAAATAAGCACAAATGTTTAAGTGAAAAAAAAAGCTGCTGTTTCTTAGATGGAAAAACAAGCATAAATATGGGATTCATGAAAAAGAATAGTGAAATTTTAAAAATGGGTATTTTATAGAAAAATATGTATGGCAAAACCAGACAACACCTCCTCATCTTCTTATAAAATGATATATCAGCAAGAACCATTCAATTAAAAAATGAATGCATCTTAAAAGTCCATTTGTATATAAGAACCTTCTTGGGTACATATAAAAAGTATATTATAACCCTCAAAAAGCTAAACACAGAATTACCTTATGACCCAGAAATTCCACTCCTAGGTATACACCAAAAGGAACTGAAAACAGGTATGTAAACAAAAACGTGTACACCAATGCTCGGAGCAGGACTATTCACAATAGCCAAAAGATGGAAACAACCCAAATGTCCATCAACAGATGAATGGATAAACAAATGTGGTATATCCATACAGTGGAATATTACTCAGCCATAAAAAGAAATGAAGTACTCACACATGCTACACCATGGATGAACCTTGAAAACATTATGCTAAATGAAAGAAGCCAAACACAAAAGGTACATATTCTATGGCTCCATTTATGTGAACTATCCAGAATAGGTAAATCATAGAGACAGAAGGCAGACTAGTAGTTGCCAGAGACTGAGAGAAGGGAGAATGGGGAGTGACTGCTCAATGGGGACAGAGTTTCCTTTTGAAGTGATGACATGTTTTGGAACTAGAAAGAGGTGGTGGTTGCACAACACTGTGAATGTACTAAAGGCCACTAAATTGTACACTTTAAAATAGTTGATTTTATGTTATGTGAATTTTACTTCAATACTTTAAAAAGTAGTATAATGCAGGGGCCAGCCTGGTGGCATAGTGGTTAAGTTTGTGCGCTCTGCTTTGGTGGCCCAGGGTTCACAGGTTTGGATCCCAGGTGCGGACCTAAGCACCGCCTATCAAGCCATGCTGTGGCGGCGTCCCACATATAAAGTAGAGGAAGATGGGCACAGATGTTAGCCCAGGGCCCATCTTTCTCAGCAAAAAAGAGGAGGATTGGCAACAGATGTTAGCACAAGGCTTATCTTCCTCACCAAAAAAGAATGCAGAGTATAATGCAGAGAGTTCAGAAATGTGAGTAATCCCAGTCTCTCAGACATCTATTTTCCCCTGCAGACTACTCAGTTTATCACTATGAACTAAATTTCCTAAAATATCTTTACAACAGGCCCCTCCTCTCTGTCAGATACTTCAGGTGTTTTCACAAGAAGCCCTACCTCTGTGAGAAGATCCCACTTTCCCCAACTATTTCGGAGACTACCAGACAGAGGGGCAAATTAAAAGCAGAGCCCCAAAACCCAGGAATGAGCTCTGCTCTCTCTGCTGGAGAATGCATTTTCAACACATTTTTACTGAGGTTACCTACTATACTGGGACTGCAACTAGAAAGATGGAGAAAATACAATTCCTGACCTCAAGGAACTCCTAGTAGAATGTGAGAAAAAGGATTTTACAAAAAGAGAGGGAGAGAGAATTTACAAACAATATGGCGGCTGGGTAATAAAAGAAGGCACAGTGTTCTGGGGGCACCGAGGAAGGGAGCCTAAGGGACATGTATGGTGGGGGGAAATGGGTGGATCAGAGAAAGTCGTTTCCTAGAGGAAGCAAGTCCTCTCCTAAAGGAGAAGAAGGAATTAGCCGGACAAAAAGGAGGAAAGGGCCTTCAGGCACATACGAGGAAGCAGCAGATGACATGCAGCGAGGCGGCTACGCAGCAGGACAGCTCTCAGGTGACACTGCCCAACTTGACAAGCTCAAGATCAAGGAGGCTGTGAATGCCCAAGGTTTGATGTAGTCCCCCTCAAAATCCAATAACCAACATATACAGACAGGTTCTGCGTGACCAGAGTGGAAGCTCCAGGGAATGGCTGTCAGCTCCACACACAGATCTTTCCAACAGTTTTCTCCAAAGTGCAGTGGGACCACGTAGGGAGGCAGGGCATGATTTTAAAAAACAAATTAATACGAAACATGCCATTCTCGTTTTTTACAGTTTTGCTCAAGGTCTCCTCATGTTCTGTCAGTGCCTTTCAAAGACCACCACAAGTGCTCTCTCTCCAACAACTGCAGCCCACACAGACAAAGTTGGCCTGACCTCTCTGCGCTCCTCTACCTTACTGACAAACTCTCACACTTGGGGATATCTGTCTTACGTTGTTTTTCCCCTAGCTATATTCTACTTTGCTTAAATACAGAGACTATGCCATTTTTTTCCTTTTTTGTCTTTTTGGGGGCAGTGGGGCATGGTACACTAGACCAACACAGGGCACAGCATAACACACAAATACTTAAGAAGTTATACTTTCAACAAATAGAATCAGAAAACACTATACATAACCAGAAATGTTATCCAAGTAGTAATTTTCAAATTCACCTGAAAGCAATTTATGAAGTCTGGAAATTCTTACCTTCCCATTATCACTCAGGGGATAAATAGGTCATAATATAAATTTGACCCAAATTCTTTGCTATTTCAGCATTATAAATTAATACTCAACCTAGATGAGTATCTATTTGAAGGGCATATAACACAAATATCTAGCAGGCTCATGAAGACATCCATTCTCCTGAGGAGAAACAACAGATGTTTCCACTGACAGATGTGGAGCCAATGAACATCTGCAAATCCTGTACGACAAGAAGATTCAACATGGCAGTTTTCACTACATTTTTGGACCTTGTCCTAGAATTACTACTGATTTATGACATCTCTGAAAACACCTTCCTAACTCCACAGATATTTACAAATAGTAAAATTAAATTCCATGCATTTTGAGCAGCACAAAGGAGCTATACCCTGTGCTATTAAAAAAAAAATAGAATATTCACTCAACAGTAATAAATGGACCAGGAAACAAATATAAAGGTGTTAGAGGACAACTCAAAATGCATTACAGGATAGTTAGAAATTAAGTTAGAGAGAGAGAGAGACTGATTTGGTTTTGATGGAGTGAAAGAAGGCAATCATTCATGTAAAGTAAATGACTGAGAACACGTCTACACTTTGCCATCATACTTGAAGGAGGGGAAGAAAAAAAATCGAATTATATTATAAAACAACTAGACCTCAGGCAGCTGCCTCAGATTAGGTTACCTGTTAACACTGTCATTTGCTAGCTGGATTCCACAGTCTATTTGCAACACTGTTTTATAATCCACATAAGCTTTCTGGTACTGCTCTAAAGTTTCATAGGCCATTGCTCGTCGAAGAAGAGGTTTGACTGAGAATGGATGAAGTCCCAGAGCCCTAAAGAAGACAAAAATATTACATGGCATTTGTTTTACAAGTAAGTCTTTAACTTATACTAACTGAACATATACTACATCACTGGATTCCCAAATACATACATGTCTGACATTTCATCTTGGAGACCTGGCAACATACCAGAAAGGCAAACCCAGAGTAGCAGGGCAATCAAATCTGCAGTTGCTTCCTTTCTTTTATAGCAGTACCGAAGCACTTGGGCATTTACTTCCCCCCCTGAGCCTGAGCTCCCGGCAGGAGGCAGTGTGCCTCACCCTCCCCAGCGCCCCAACAGAGCCAGCCATGCACCAGGCCCACAGTAGGCTTTCAACAGATTCTTGTTATTGACAGATTAAAAGGAAAATTTTTATTTGCTCTTATATATTTAACAGGCAGCCCTGGTGGTCTAGTGGTCAAGATCCAGCGCTCTCACCTTGGTGGCCTGGGTTCATTCCCCAGTCAGGAATGACCACCCATCTGTCGCCGTCTTACTGCAGCAGCTGCGTGTTGCTGTGATGCTGAAAGCTATGCCACCAGTATTGCAAATACCAGCAAGCTCACCCATGGTGGACAGGTTTCAGCAGAGCTTCCAGACTATGACCGACTAGGGAGAAGGACCTGGCCAACCATTTCTGAAAAAATTGGCCACGAAAACCCCATGATTAGCAGTGGAGCACTGTCTGACAGAGCACCGGAAGGTGAAAGGACAGCACAAAAAGACCAGGCAGGGTTCTGCTCTGCTATACATGGGGTCGCTAGGAGGTGGAATTGACTCAATGGCACTATTTATTTAATAAAGCACCCTAGCACAGAACCACAAAAACTTTTGTTACATTTTGAAAATCAGCTTTCTAAAACTTAATACAGTTTGTTATGATTTACTTGCTGACAAAGGTCTTCAAAAATAGACCAGAGGAATCAAGGAAGTAAGCATTTCTTGTAAGTCATGAATTTTCATCTTGTACTGTTTAGCTTATGAAGTATTTCCAATATCACCAGAGATGTATTTCAAGGTTATGTTCCTTGGTTTTGTTTGAAGTAACTGTTTAAAGCTACTTCGCTACTTAATGTACTTCACTGTATTCTGAAATAAAGCCTACAATCAAAAGATCATATTTATGAATGAAAACTATTGTACTCTTTGTTTTAACAAAATGAACTGAAACTGTAAAGTAGTAGTCTGTGCAGAGAAGCTATGAAGAGCCTACTTTCTATGTAACCCACTAATGAGATCTGCACCGGACTCTCCACATTGGGGACTGCAGGTTTGCTCTTCCAGTTAACTCTGATGTTACAAGCAGTTTATATATCAAATATTTAACATACTTCAGGAAAGCATGAGCAAGGGCTGCTTTACTTTTTTTCCAATAGTCTTAAAGAGACCTGCTCTCTATTCCTGTCTACAGTGATCTGGCAAGGAGGAAGCTCTGACAGAACATTTGCTATGTGCGAGTCACTGTAGACTTTCACATCTAATCTCACAACAAGTCTACAAGGTAAATATTAATATGTTCACTTTGCAGGTGAAGAAATGGAGAGACACATGGAGCAATCTGCCCACATGGGAGTTCTTTTGAATTTAAGCTTCGGCATCACTACATCCCAGTGCCTAGATCAACACTGGGCCACAAGAGGCACTCAGCAAACACCTCCTGAATGAACCCTCAGAGCCTACCCTCTTTCTACCACAACACGTACAAAAACACTACAAATAAGGGAACTCAGAGTCATCTGCCACTCGGATTCCTTCACAGTTCTCCACATTGTACAGATACTCAACTCCATGTGTGGCGTGTTCCTGAAATCTGAAGTCGTTCTAGAAATGTCATTAAACCTAATAAACTTCATCTCTCTGAAAAATAACCAATTTTGCTCTGCATAGGTATTAGGATTATGGGTGATTTTCATGACTTCCTTTGTGCTGTACTGGGTTTTATAATTTTTCTGTATTAGCTAAGTGTTACTTTTGTGCTAGCAAAAGTTATTTTAAAAATAAAATTAAAATCAAGTAAAAACACTAGAAAACAGATTTCTGGGCAACAGGATCTATCATCTGTACCACTGCCTTAAATCTAGCTTAGTTTAATGCTTAGGGTATATTAATGACACAAACAGAAATTAGAAATTATAAACATATACATATGTCACAGCCACATTGACTATTGCCATTTCACTGAACTTCCACCACCCGAGGTGCTATTTATCTACTCTAGATGGACCTAAGGTAGGTGTGGAATCTAAAATTGAATGAGATGATGCATATAATTTTTAGCACTTCCCAGACTAGTATATGCAAGGCTTTTTCTCTTTAACGACAATCCTGAAAATGAATATGAGTTTATAAATGGAAATTTCACTAGGGAAAAAAAAGCGTCCCTTGGAGATGCTGTGTGAGGAGAGGGGCAGGGCCAGGAGCCCCTGAGCTCCTCACACACTCCCAGCAGCGATTCCCTCAACATGCCCAGGGAAACATCTCTAAGGAGTGCTACAGCGTAGGCTCCAAGAGATTAGACACTAAAAATCAAATACTTTTCCCCCCAAGAGGCAAGGTTATTTCATAGGTTCCCACATCCCCCTAATTTAAAATTTTGCCCCCATGAGTTTTTCTTTTTTGATGTTTGACTCCTGCTATCACTTGTCTTGTAATAAAGGTTCCTGGAACACAACACAACTCTCCAAGGAGCAAAGATAATGAACTGAAAAATAGGCTTTCTTTAAAATGTATGCAATCTTTTTAAGGTGAAAAGAAAACAGTCATATTTCTGCTAATAAATGATTCCTAGTTCATACAGATTTAAACACATCCATATTTCAACATGTTCACTAAAGCAAATCATGTTTTCCTTCACATTGAAACAAGATTGAGAATCGCTGCTTTGGAGTAAAATCACCCCATGCCCCTTACACTGGGACTCATATGCCAGGGACCAAATAAAACATCTAAGTAGGCCGGTCTCTAGGGAGGTCAGTACCAACCAGCAGAGCCAGATTCCTCAGCCTAGAACAGGCTCTTATCTAAGGACCCCTCACCCAAACCACCGCCCACCTCCCTCCCCCACAGGCCATCTCCTGCTCTCGCCTAGGACAAACCTCCACTCTAGCCCCCGGGACACCACGCAGGAGTCCCAGCTTTGACTGCCTCCTTGGTCAACACTGAAACACAACGCATTTTAGCAAGAAAATGGCTGCCACCTTAAAGGACAAAGTGAGTTCACTGTTTTGAGTAGCCCTAACTGAAGGGGTCCCAAGTTTTAACTAAAGAGTCCTGAACTTGCTCACTGTAGGAAGACCTAAGACAAGTCGGGAAGGACAATGTATTAGCAAGAGACACTTGAGCTGAAAGGTTCTTGGCTGCAAATCACAACGTGCCTGACGTTCCGCAAGTTCACATGGTCCTATTTGTTAGTTATGGGCCAGTGGTAAATATTTAACAACCAGCTCTCCTGGGGAAAAAAGCCCAGATTTGTGGCATTTACCAATTTTCATGGTATTAGTACTCAAACCATGGCAGATCTCAAGCTACCAACTTGACTTCAACCAGCTCACAAAATCCTGAAAATGTACTAATTAGCTAGTGTGAGCTAGCACAACAGTGTATGGGGTCTAAAGACAGGCCAAAGTTAATATAAGTACTATGTATTTTAAATCTGAATATGTAAAATTGGCAATCCAAGCACCTCAAGGCCTTCTTTTTTAAACTGTATGCACAGATACTAGCAAGTTTTTACCCAAGTCAATAAACGGATACTACCAATGAAAAAAATAATAAATTGTTCACCTTATAACCAGGGTGTCCACATAAGTTATTGTCCAAACCAGGGCTTCTGAGAGTGAAAGGGAGTGATATTAATAATTATACCAGACAACAGGAGTAAACCAAGACTGTGAAAGTCAAACCAGGACATAAGACTTCTTATTTTTTAGATGCACTAATAGAAGCTTCTTTCCAAAGGACTCCTGCAGCAGGCTTATTACTTAATGGTTAAAAAACACAACACTTTTTACTCATAGAAATATATTCATCCATCTCAGCATGTAACTTGTTGAGTGTCATGGTTGACTGTCATGCTTGAGGGATGCAAAGCCATGTAAAACATGGTTCCCGACCTCACAGAGCTTAAAATCCAATGCAGTGGATGACACAAGTTATCTACAGGTGTGACAGTGATGGTGCAAGCGTTACAGATGTGCAAATAACCAGGGGGCCTGAGGTGACCAGGAAGAAAGGCGAGGGCAGCTGAGCAGGGATTTCAGAAGCAAAACTGTGCAGAGGGCATTACAGACAGTGGACCAAATGGGAGCGGAAAACTTGTTTTGGGGGCAATGTGGCGACAGAGGAGTTTATAATTATCTGGACGACCATACTCAGCCACTGAACGCCTGTTTGAAACAGTCTGAACAAAATAATGCTTCAGGAAAAGTTATTCTGAGGCCACAGTGGATCGGAGGAGGCAGAAAGATCAGGTAGCAGGCCTCCAGGAGTCTAGGACTGACAGGAACAGAGCAGAGCAGGGTGGTAGCAGCGGGAATGAAAAAAGTTTGCACAATCTTCTATGACTGTCTTCACATGTGAAAGAGAATAATTTATGATTTTTATGTGTTAATCAATTCATGTACCTTAAAACTATCTTAAGAAATTAGACTCTTAGGCAGAAAATCTAGAAGGCTATTAAATACTGCATTCATCACACTGAAATGGTAACAATCTCTGGACAAACCTGAACACGGGCAGTTTACCTGTCACAATCTTGAATGCAGCCACTGCAGTTTCCTTCTTTTAGGTAGCACGCTGCTCTATTTGAATATAAGACACTTAGATCATCTGCACTTCCACTTCCTAAAATCACATTTAATTAAACACAGTTAAAATCCATTAGCAAAATCACAGCTCATCAGCACGAGAAGACGACTGAGGTCTCCCGGGGCATGCCGTCCCACAGACCGCTGATAACGCAGAGCCCCGAGGAGCTGCCGCGCCCGCCCCGGCCAGAGGGAAAGCCCGTAAGGGACACATGCAAGCCTGCCTCGCCCGGGCACATGCGACGCATTCCAGGGACTGCTCTCGGCGGTCAGGTCACACACCGCCCTCGGCCACCAGGAAGGAACGTACAGTCGCAAATGCCTGTCATTCGGGAGGTGCCTGCGCCTCTCCCGAGGTGGCCCTTTTAGGCCCGGGGCCCCCGGGGGGCGCAGCTCTCCCACCTGCAGGCTCCAGCTGCGCTATCGCCGCCGAGTACTTGAGAGCCGCCTCGGCGAACTGCCCGCTCTTGAACAGCTCGTTGCCCTGGCTCTTCAGGCCGGCGGGGCCGACCGGGGCGGCCGGGGCGGGCGGCGGCGCGCCGGGCCCGGGGAGCGCGTCGACCGCGGGGGTGTCCCCGGCGCCCCGCGCGCCGCCCGCCGTCGCCGGGGCCCGCGGGCGGCCCCGCTTATCCGCGCCGGCCCCTGGCGCCCGGCCCCGCCGCCGCGCGCCCCTCTCCGGCCGCTTGCCGCCCTCGCTTTTGCCGGTCAGCTTCTTCTGGATGTTGCCCATGGCGCCCGGCTCGGCGGCCTCTGTGGGAAGTGGATGCGGGAAGTGAGGGTTTGCATCATCAGGAGAAACTACCGCCGAGGCCGCGGGGGAGCCCGGCGCAGAGGCGCGGCGCCGCCGCCCGCAGGGGCGTGTTCGCCGGGGAAGCCGCGCTGGCGCCGCCCCTCGGGCTGAGCCCGGCGGCTCTGGCCCCTCCCGGGACTCGTCCGCCCAGAGGGTTTACCGCGGAGGCTTCCCCGGCTACGGACAGAGCCAACCCGTACTGAACTCTTTAAACGCTCAAGAGCTTGTGACGTGAAAACTGGCGTTCCGAAATCGTTCCCTGGTAGATCTTACAAAACATGTGCTTTTCTTCTATTTACAATTGATGATTGAATGAATGAAGTTACTAAAACTTGAATTCAACAATTGCACCCAAGATTAGGGTACCCTTTCCTTATTTTAAAGGACTAGGAGAAAAAGATCATTTGAAAGAAAAATAAAGTCCAAGTGATTTTTAAGTCATTTTAAAGTGAATTTAGCAAAGAAGTCACATAAAATATGCACCTAATTTTTAAGCTTAAAGTGAGCCTTAAAAAGACTAAATTCCTTTGATCATGATTGAAAGATTTCATGTATTAATCATACCTTTAATAACTGATTATTGAATTTACTATTTTAAGATATGAAAATGATGTATAAATATTTCATTGATGGGTGTCATCAATATTTAAAACAAAGCAATTCATTATTTCAAAGCACCGATAAAAAACACTTAAATACTACAGAGACTTCTAAGCTTTTTTTAACAAGTTCTAATCTGATTCTTAATGGATATATTTTCCATTCTGTTTCATGAATGGTAAAGCCAGGATTTTAAATACAAAGACAGAGGGAACAGAAAACCACAAATATTTAAATGAAAATCAATGGATAGTCACCATCAGGCAAGCATTGAATATAAAAACACACTAATTAATAAATAGAATTTTCCAAACAGTTTTCTGATCCAGTTTTGGATCACTAACCAAAAGGGGCTTAATTATTAAAACAATAAAAAGATCTTGTTATAGCAATAAGTCCCCAGATTGGACCCAGTAGGAATATTAGAGCAAGGCACCAGTCCTCTTCATCTGGTGTCTGCTCCTCAAGTCCCCACCCAGCATAAAAACACATGGGAGCACAAGTCAGTGTCAGCAGAAACAACGGACAACTTAGTATTATTTTCCATTCCCTTGTAAGTTATCCCTCCATGTCTGACCAATACTATTACTAAATAGTATTATTAAGTTTATTTAGAACTTAATATGGGTCAAGACCTTTACATACATCATTTTCCATTATCATTAATCCTCATATCAAGTATTATCATCTCCACTTTACAAATGAGGCAACAGAGACACCAGGAAGAAGCTAAGGAATTCGCTCAAGCAGAGAGCTAGAATCCAGCATAACTAGGATTCCAATGAAATCAACTGAAGACAAAGCTGTACCTCTTTCCTTAAGACGGAAATGTCCCTGGACAACTTTGCCAGTCTCTGCAGAGGTAAGCAGAGGTCCAAACGTGAAAGACCTGTGAGTCCTGTGGGACATTCCAGAGGAGTTGTTCAGGAGGTGGCTCCAAACATAGATCAGAGGTGTGGCATTATCTAGAGACATTGACTGGGGAGTTGCTGGCATTTAAAGGATCATCAGGGTTTAGGTGTGGTTGGGGTCACTCATATCTTCCAAAGGATCCCTGAGAAATACTAACACTTAAAGAACAACCAGAGGAAGAATCTCCAGTGGAGACAGAGGAGTAGCTAGAAATGTATTCTGCCTCAGAAACCAAGAAGAAAAAGTACTTCAGGGAGAAGGGAGTCAGCAATAACAAATATCAAAGGAAGGAATGGCCAACAATGTTGATTGCCTAAGGACTAAAGGGGACCATTAGATCTAAAGACCACAGGACTTCAGTAGCCTTGGGTGGGGTAGTTTGGGTAGTTGGTAGAAGCAAAAATACTCAACAAAATACTAGCAAACTAAATCCAACAGCATATTAAAAGGATTATACACCATGACCAAGTGGGATTTATCTCGAGAATGGAAGAGTAGTTCAACAGTAGAAAATTAGTTTATACAACACACCACATTAATAGAACAAGGGGGAAAACCACATGATCATAACTGACACTGAAAAGACATTTGACAAAATCCAACACACTTTCATGATAAAAACTAGGAACAGAAGTGAAATTTCTCAACATGATAAAATACATTTACAAAAAACTCACAGCTAACATTATACTCAATGGTGAAATCCTGAATGCTCTCCCCTGAGAATCAGGAACAAGACAAGGATGCCGTTTTCACCGTAGCTACCAACATTGTACTGAAAGTTGTAGCCTGATCAATTAGACAAGAAAAAGAAACAAAAGGCATCCACAGTGGAAAGGAAGAAGTAAAACTATCTCTATTCGTAGATGGCATGATTATATATAGAGAGAGAGGTTCTTTGGGATCATATATATATATATAACATAAACTATTATACTATATAACATAATATATATAATCCTAAAGAATTATATATATGTATGTATTTTCCCAAAGAATATACACACACACACAAACCACTACTAGAGTTAATAAGCCAATTCAGCAAAGTTTCAGGGTACAAGATCAACATACAAAATCAGTTGTTTTTATACACTAGCAATGAAAAACCCAAAAGGAAATTACAAAAACAATTCCACATACGACAGCATCCAAAGGAATAAGATATTTAGGAATAAATTTAACCAAGGAGGTGAAAGACTTGTATACTGAAAACTACAAAACATTGCTGAAAGAAATTAAATAAATGGAAAGATATCTTTTGATCATGGATAGGAAGACTTAATGTTGTTAAGATATCAGTACTACCCAAAGCAATCTACAGATTCAACATAATCCCTATCAAAATTCTACAGCCTTTTTTGCAGAAATGGAAAAGCTGATCCTCAAATTTATATGGAATTGCAAGAGGCCCAGAATAGCCAAAACAATCTTGGAAAAGAAGAACAAAATCAAAGGACTCAAAACTTCTGATTTGAAAACATACTAAAAGCTACAGTAACCAAAACTGTGTTGTCCTGGCATAAGGATAGACATATAGACCAACGGAATAGAGTTGAGAGTCCAGAAATAAACCTATACACCTATGGCCCATTGGTTTTTGACAAGGGTGCCAAGTCCATTCAATGGGGAAAGAATAGTCTCTTTAACAAATGGTGTTGGGACTAGATTTCCATATGCTTAAAAACAAAAACAAAAACAAAACACCAAGTTGGACTCCTTCCTTCCTCAATGAAAATAAATCAATGACCTGAATGTAATAACTAAAATCATAAAATTCTTAGAAGAAAACATAGGGGTAAATTTACATGATCTTGGATTTGACAATGGATTTTTATATATGACACCAAAGGCAGAAGCAACAAAAGAAAAAATAGGTAAATTGGACTTCATCAAAATTAAAACCTTTTGTGCATCAAAGGACATTACCAAGAAAGTAAAAAGACAACCCACAGAACAGGAGAAATTATGTGCAAATCGTGTAACTGATAAGGGTCTAGTATCCAGAATATATAAAGAACATTTACAATGCAACAATAAAAAGACAAATAACCTAATTTTAAAGTGGGCAAAGAACTTGAATAAACATTTCTCTAAAGAAGATATACAAATGGCTAATAAACACATGAAAAGATGGCCAACATAATAAGTCATTATGGAAATGCAAATGAAAACCATAAGGAGTTACCACTTCACACCCACTAGGATGGCTATAATCAAAAAGGCAAACCATAACAAGTGTTTGCAAGAATGTGGAGAAATTGGAATCCTTATATATTGCTGGTGGGACTACAAAAAGGTGTAGCCACTTTGGAAAACAGTCTGGCAGTTTCTCAAGAAGTTAAACATAGAATTACCATATAATCCAGCATTTCATTCTCAAGTATATACCCAAGAAGATAAAAAAACATGTTCACACACACACAAACTTGCATGTGAATGTTCATAGCAGCATTATTCATAATAGCCAAAAAGTGGAAACAACCCAAATGTCCATCAACTGATGAATGGATAAAGAAAATGTGGTATTAGCCATGCAATGTAAGATTATTTGTCCATAAAAAGGAATGAAGTACTGACACCTGCTGCAACATGGATGAACTTGAAAACACTACACTAAGTGAAAGAAGCCGCCCCAAAAGCCACATATTGTGTGATTCCATTTATATGAGATATTCAGAACAGGCAAATCCGCAGAGACAGAAAGAAGATTAGCAGTTGCCAGGGGAAGGGGAGATGGGAGTGACTACTGATGGGTATGGGATTTCTTTTTCTGATGATACAAATGTTCTGGAATTAGACAGTGGTGATGGTTGCACAATTTTGTGAATATACTAAAATCAACTGAATTTGAAAAGGTTGAATTTTATGACATATGAATTATATTTCAATTTTTTAAAAAGTGCTTCTTTCACTTTACCCTTGATAACAGAGGATACTTTCATTTTTTTTCTATCTTGGCCAATTTGATGGGAGAAAAACATAATCTCTATTTAATTTTCATTTGTTTATTAGCAATACAAAATTTACTGACCATTTAATTTTTTCATTAGTGATTTATCTGTTCATATGCTTTGTTCGTGTTGGTACTGGGCTCTTTAACTTTTTCTTGTTGTTTCATAAAAGCTCTTCATATTATAAGGTTATCGACTCCTTGCCATTTTTCCTCGTTTGTCATTTGCCTTTTAATTTTTTTTATGGCAGCTGACTTACACAGGTTTTTCATTTTTACATAATCAAAATCATTCACCTTTCTATTTATGATTTTGTCTATTGTTTAAACTCTTTGAAATCCCCACCCTTCCACCCTCCTGATCCTGCCAATTCTAGGACAAGAGAAATATTTATCTATATTTTATTTTTCTGTTTGTGAGTGACTTTATTTTCTTATATTTCATTTTTAGGTGAGGAATAAGCAACAGCACTACAAGGGAGCTAGATGCTTACTTTCCTCCAATTACTGCTCACAGACTCCATAAAGAGACAGAATAAAATACCAAAGTCTCTGACAACTAGAGTTGTATGATGATGGCCACTTCTAAATGTTCTCTACTAGGGAAGGAAAACACAAATAACTGGGGAGTTTCTGAGAAAGCCATGAACTCAAATCCCCAGATCTAATCAGCCTGGCAAATAGGCAGGTGTTTCTTCATATTACTCCTTAGAAGGACATGTGAGAAAGCCTGTCAATTGTCTTATCTCAGCACCTGACACAGGGTAGGTACTCAATACTAGTCAGCTGTTAAATTAAATCCACTGGTATGTTATACCTCAGTCTGGATGAACTGGGCCTGGCCAACCCGAGTGGAGCTCGCAGGGGAGCAGCATTGTCAGACAAGGTTACAAAACACTAACTGCGGCATTTTCCCATGGTCTTCAGGGCTCCCTGCATCATACCCCATAATGACTAAGAATTCTTTCTTGGAATGCGGTGGGATGGGGCAACACATGATTCCAACCTGATAACATCCCTCTGGGCTTTCACATTTTCCTAGAAGCGACTTAGATGTCTCCTGTCCTATCTAAGGCTCCAGAAGCTCTTTTTACATGTCATCTAACAATGGAACTTGGTAGAGGTGAGCGTAAGATAGTTCCATTGATTTTATTTCATTTTAATAGGACTACTTCTGGGGCCAGCCCCATGGCCTGGTGGTGAAGTTCACATACTCCACTTCATTTGGCAGCCTGGGTTTGCGGCTTTGGATCTCGGGCGCAGACCTACACCACTTGTCAGCTATGCTGTGGTGGTGACCCCACATATAAAATAGAGGAAGACTGGCACAGATGTTAGCTCAGGGCTAATCTTCCTCAAGCAAAGAAAAAAAAAGATAAAAAGAGGAAGATTGGCAACAGATGTTAGCTCAGGACAAATCCTCCTCAGCAAAATAAAATAAAATAAAAGGACTACTTCTGAGCTTCCAGCCATTTATTCCACCTAATCTTGACTTGCTTTCCTGATAAAAGGGAACTAACTGGTCTTAAAATTTGTATTCTTGGGGCTGGCTCGGTTGTGTGCTGGTTAAGTTCATGTGCTCCGCTCTGGCAGCCCAGGGTTCGCAGGTTCGGATCCCGGGTGTGGACCAACGCACCACTTATCAAGCCATGCTGTGGCAGGCATCCCACATAAAATAGAGGAAGGTGGGCACAGATTTCAGCTCAGGGCCAATCTTCCTCAGCAAAAAGAGGAGGACTGGCAACAGATGTTAGCTCGGGGCTTATCTTCCTCACCAAAAAAAAAAATTTATATTCTTCCTATGAAGACATTTTTGTTTTCTGAAGCTTACATATTTTTATATATTCCCTAATTTAAAAAATAATTATTGGGGGGCATGAATGACTGGATCAGAAATGGTTCTTTTAAAGCTCTGGCTGCTTGGAGATCTAAATGGCAATATTGCTTCTCTATGGGACTCACCTTAGGAATAAGCATCTAACTCAGAGAGAAACATCTTATCAATCTGTTAAATGATATTACACTACAACAACCCTGACTCAAATTTCTAATCATAGTAGTAATTTTAATGATTAGGCCTTTCTTGTTTATCTCTGTTTGTGAGGAGAGCCTTTTAGTATCTTTTTTGTCCCCCCAGCTTTATTGAGATATAATTGACATACAACACTGTATAAGGTTAAGGTGTAAAACACGATGATTTGGTATACATATATATTGCAAAATGATTACCACAAAAAGGTTACTCAACACATCCATCACCTCACATAACTAGCTTTTTTTCGTAGTGAGAACATTTAAGATCTACTCTCTCAGCAACTTTCAAGTATACAATGCAGTATTGTTAACTATAGTCACGATGCTGTATATTACATCCCCAGAACTTATTCATGATATAACTGGAAGTTTGAACCCTTTAACCAACTTCTCCCCAATACCTCCATTTCCCAGCCCCTGGCAACCAGCATTCTACTGTATTTCTAGAGTTTGGCTTTTTTTAGATTCCACACATAAGTGAGATCTTATAGTACTTCTCCTTCTCTGTCTGACTTATTTCATTAGCATAATACTCTCAAGGTCCATCCATGCTGTTGCAAATGGCAGGATTTCCTTTTATGGCTGGATAATATCCGTGTGTGTATGTGTGTGTGTGTGTGTGTGTGTGTGTAACATTTTCTTTATCTATTCATCTGTTGATGGGCACTTAGGTTGTTTCCATGTCTTGGCTATTGGGAACAATGTTGCAATGAACACTGGGGTGCAGATATCTCTTCAAGATAGTGATTTTATTTTTTTGGGATATATACCCAGAAATGGGATGTCTGGATCATATGGTAGTTCTATTTTTAATTTTTTGAGGAAACTCCATACTGTTTTCCATAGTAGCTGTACCAATTTACATTTCCACCAACAGTGCACAAGGGTTCCCTTTCTCCACATCCTCGCCAACACTTGTTATCTCTTGTCTTTTGGGTCATAGCTGTTCAAACAGGTGTGAGATCATATCTCATTGTGGTTTTGCTTTGTATTTTCCTGATGATTAGTGATGTTGAGCACGTATTCATGTAACTGTTGCCCATCTGAATGTCTTCTTTGGAAAAATGTCTATTCAGTTCCTCTGCCCATTTTTTAATCAAAAATGCTCACACTAGTCTTTAACTCACTTTCTCCTTCAACATAGGTTCAGCCTCTGATAGGAGTTCCTGGTAAAATGTCAGTGAGCACAAGAGTGGATAAATGCCAAATTGTATCTGTTTCTTTGACAGTGTAGCCTGGGGACGTTCAGCCTGGGTTTTATAGAACCTATACTTTGTTAGTTGGCCTCCAGTAACCACTTATAAGAGACAGACTTTGGAGTCACACAGATTTGGGGCCATATCCTAACCATGTGACTTACAACCTGGAAAATGTGGCAAACAACCTTTCTAAGTTTCCAATGCCTAATCTATAAAAGTATGGATAATTATAGCTTCCTTGAGGATTAAATAAAATAACCTAGGTAAAGCACTTTCATAGTTCTTCAAATGTGCTAATCTTTCAAAAAATAAAGTAATGAGAAGGGCAATTCCTGTCAAGATGGAATAAACTAACTCCACCCTGTGTCTCCCACTGAATACAAGCAGCAGCCTGGGACAGAATCCATGGAGCAGCTAAATGAGGACACTGAGAAGTAATGGTTGCAGGCCAAGTGGGGAAAGGAACTAGAACTTGAAATAGCACTAAACCAGCAGTGAGTTTCTAATTTTTCTTTCCTCTGATTTTTCCTAGCCTGGATCAAAGGCAGCTCCAAACCGAAAACTGTGCACCAGGTGTGGAGAGAAAGAGCTTCAGGAGAAAGCTTCTATTATTTATCGAAAGCAAAAAGATAGTTGACGCCTATGGGAGAGAGAGTTGGGGAAATTTCCTGTTTCTTTTTTGTTTGTTTTGTTTTTCCATTCTCTCCAATCCCAGCTCCCAGGCAATCCTGCAACAGCTGCAGTGGCAGTAGCAGCCAAGTAGATAACTAACATTTTGAAGGAGAGAAACTCTTATCTCTGGCCAAAGAAACTGTGGTCCCCAAAATGTCCCCATTGCTTTTTTTGTCTTTCTGTCCTCTTGCTGCCCAGTCCTGGAGGCACACAGTCATGGGAAGTGTGCTGTAGATTGGGGAAATTAAAAGCCTGGCTTTCTAGCCAGAGGAAAAGGAAGGAAAATCCTGGGATCCAGAAAGAGTATAGAAGAATCACAGAGAGGAAGGAACTCAAGAAAACAATCGAATAAAATTGTATACAAACTGGGCTCACCCTCCAGGTGATCCATATGCATAAATCTGACCCTAAACATCATACTAAAAGTTTTGAGAAGTGAGTTACAGGGGAACACCATTGCCCAGACCCCAGCTGGTCATGGGGTGATACACAAATGGAACAAATGCAAATAGCACTGCAAAGGTTTTGAATCTAAACTGACATTAGTACCATAGTCCATGGAAGTCAGGTAGGAAAGCTGTTACCCAAACCTAACCAAATTGATTAACTGCTTCAAAAAAATCTTTCTATAGGATTTAAACAAGACTGGAAATCACATACTATAATATTAAAAAGTGCTACTATTCAGTACAAAATTATTTAACAAATGAGGAAGAAAGACAATCTCAATATTTGGCAAGGGAAAAGACAAGTAATGAAAAAACCTGGATAATACAGATGTGAATTCTCAGACAAAAACTTAAAAGTGGCTATACTAACCATGCTCCAAGAAAAAGAGGCAAACACTTTTGTGTGTGTGTGTGTAAGGAAGACCAGCCCTGAGCTAACATCCGTTGCCAATCCTCCTCTTTTTGCTGAGGAAAACTGGCCCTGGGCTAACATCCGTGCCCATCTTCCTCTACTTTATATGGGACGCCGCCACGGCATGGCTGACAAGCTGTGCGTTGGCAGGCGCCGGGATCCGAACATGCGAACCCCGGGCTGCCAAGCGCAAACTAAACCACTGCGCCACGGGGCCGGCCCCAAGGGCAAACACTTTTGAAGTGAATAGAAAGATTAAAAAGCTTTGCAGAGAATTAGAAGATTTAAAAAAAAAAAAAAAAGAACCAAATGGAAATTTTAGAATGAAAAAATACAATAACCAAAATAAAAAATTCACTGAAGGGGTGCAATAGTAGAATTCAGATGACAGAGGAAAAAGTCAGTGAACTTGGGGCCAGCCCAGTGGCACAGCGGTTTAGGTCGCACTTTGGCAGCCTGGGGTTCGCAGGTTCGGATCCTGGGTGCCTGCTGACACACTGCTTGTCAGCCATGCTGTGGCGGCATCCCATACAAAGTAGAGGAAGATGGGCACGGATGTTAGCCCAGGGCCAGTCTTCCTCAGCAAAAAGAGGAGGATTGGCGACGGATGTTAGCTCCAGGCTGGTCTTCCTCACACACACACAAAAAAGTCAGTGAACTTAAATACAGATCAATAGAAATTTTTCAATCTTAACAACAAGGAGAAGAAAAAACTGAAAAAAAACCCCAACTCCAGAGCATCAAGGACTTATGCAACAATACTAAATAGTCTAACGACTGTGTCATAATAGTTCCTATGGGATAGGAGAAATAGTGTTGCCCAGAAAAAACATTTGAAGGAATTATGGCTGACAACTCCCCAAATGTGGCAATGACATAAACATAGATTCAAGAATCTCAGCATACCCTAAAAGGATAAATTCAAGCAAAACCACATCAAGACATATCATAATCAAACTGCTGAAAAAATGAAAACAAAGAAAAAGTCTTGAAAGCAGCCCGAGAAAAACAATGCATCATATATAGGGGAACAACAATTTGGATGGCAATGGATTTCTCATCAGAACCATGGAGGATAGAAGCCAGCAGAACAAAATGTTTAAAACGCTGAAAAAAAGAACTATCAATCCAGAATTCTACATCCAGCAAAAATATCATTCAGAAATTTAGCTGAAATAAAGACATCCTCAATGAAGGAAAATGAAGAGAATTCATCTCTAGCAGACCTTCTTTAAAAGAAAGGCTAAAGGACGTACTTCAGACATAAAGGAAATGATACCAGAAAGAAACTTGGAACATCAGGAATGAAGGAAGAACAAAAGGAATGGTAAACATCTGAGTAAACAAAATAGACTGTTTTTCTCCTCTTAAATTCTTTACAATATGTAGAAAGATTGAAAGCAAAAATCAGAACATTGTCTGATGGGGTTTTCAATGAATGTAGATGTAACACATATGATAACTACAACATAAAGGCAGAGGGTCAAGGGACTGATTTGGTGGTAAGGCTTTTACATTTCACTTGAAGTGGTAAAATATTAATTCTAAGTAGAACGTGGAAAGTGAAGTATGTATATATATAAATCCCTAGTGGGACCAATAAAAAATGTGTAAAGAAATAGAGTAAAATAATCAATAAATTTAAATGAAAAACTAAACAATATTCAAATAATCCAAAAGAAAATATGAAACAGGAAAGAGTAGAACAAAAAACAGAGAGAAGAAACAGAAAAACAAATAATACAATGTTAGACCTAATACAAACGTATCAATATTTAATTAAGTATAAGTGGTATACACATTACCAATTATAAGACAGAATTAGTACGAATGGATTAAAAACTGTCTAAAAGAAATCCATTTTAATGATATAGGTAGGTTAAAAATAAAAGGATGAGAAAATATATACTATGCAAATATGAATCCAAAGAGAGCTGAAATGGCTATAGTAGTATCAAAGTAGACTTAAAAGCAAGTATAATTACCAAAGATAGAAAGATAAATATTATATATTGATAAAAGGATCAATTGACCAAAAAATCACAGCAATTCTAAATGTGTATGTTCCTAACAACACAGTCTCAAGACACGACACAAAAACTAATAGAACTAAAAGGAGAAATGGACAAATCCAGAAATATAGACTACAACACTCCTCTCTCACTAAGGAATATAACAGGTTAACAAAATCAGCAGGGATAAAGAAAAACTGAGTAGCACCATCAACCAACTGGGTATAACTGACATTTATACAACACTCCATGAAAAACACAGCAGAATACACATTCTTTTCAAGTGTACATGGAACATTCATCAAGAAAGAACATATCCTGTGTCATAAGACAAGCTGTAACAAATTTAAAAGTAATGACATAAGACAAAGTGCATTCTCTGATCTTCCTGGGAGTAAACTTAAATCAATAACAGAAGGATAACCAGTAAACCTCAAAAATATGGAAATTAAATATGCCTTATGGTCAAAGAGAGAGTCTTGAGAGAAATTAGAAAATACTTTCAACTGAATGACAATGAAAATACAACATCAAAATGTGTGGAATGCAGATAAAGCAGTGCTTAGAAGAAAACTTATAGCATCAAATGCTTATGTTAGGGGAAAAAGTTTCAAATCAACATTCTAAGCCTCTAACTTGAGAAACTATCTTAGAAAAAGACGAGTAAAATAAACCCAATATAAGCAGAAGGAAGGAAATGATAAAGAGCAGAAATCAATGAAACTGGAAAAGAAAAAAGCAGAGAAAAATCAATGAAACAAAAGCTGGTGTTTTGAAAAGATCAATAACATTGATAAACTTCTAGCCAGACTGACAAAACAAAAGGGAGAAAACAAAAATTACCAATATCAGGAAGAGGGGCTATCACTACAGATAAATCAGACATTAAAATTATAATAAGGGAGTACTATGAACAACTCTATGCAGATAAATTCAACAACTTGGATGAAATGGACCAATCTCTTGAAATTACCCAACTACTAGGTTTCACCCAAGAAAAAAATAGATAACCTAAATAGTTGTATATATATTAAAGAAATTGAATTTGTAATTTAAAATCTTTCACAAAAGAAACTCCAGGCCCAGATGGATTCACTGGCAAATTCTACCAAATATTTAAAGAAGAAATAACATAAATTCTACACAGTCTCTTCCAGAATACAGAAGTAGTGGAAGGACATCTCAACTCCCAACTTTTATGAGGCTGGCATTACCCTGATACCAAAATTAGACAGGCACAGTACAAAGAAGAAAAACTATAGTCCAATATCTCTCATCCTCAACAAGATATTAGCAAATAAAATCCAACAATATATGGAAAGAATAACACATGATGATCGATGGGGTTTATCCCAAGAATTCAAGGCTGGCTCATCTGAAAATCAATCAATGCTATCCAATATATTAACAGACTACAGAAGAAGAACCACATGATCAAATCAATTGATACAGAAAAAGTAGTTGAAAAAATTCAACATCAATTCAAGATAAAAACTCTCAACCATCTAGAACTAGAAGGTTACCTCCCTAATTTGGTAAAGGCCATCTATCATAAACTCAGTTAACATCAAACTTGATGGTGGAAGACTGAATGCCTGTCCTCTAAGATTGAGAAAAAGGCATGCATGTCTACTCTCACCACTCTTATTCAACACCATAATCCCCAGACAGAGCATAAAGCAAGAAAAAGAAAGAAAAGATATACAGATGGGAAACGAAAAAATAAAACTGTCCTTATTAGAAGACAACATAACTGTGTATGAAAAAAATTCCAAGGACTCTACAAAAAGAATCCTGGAACTTATCAGTGAGTTAGCATAACTGCAAGACATCAAGTCAATGTATTTTTAAAAAATCAATCATATTTCTATATTCTAGCAATAAACAGTTGAATTTTCAATTTTCTGAAATAAAAAAAAATTATTTACAATAGCTCTCCCCAAAATTGAAATATTTAAATATAAATCTGTCAAAGTATGTGCAGTATCTGTATGCTGAAAATTTCAAAATATTAATGAAATAAATCAAAAAAGACTTAAATAAATGGAAAGACATACCAAATTCATGGATTGGAAAAATCAATATAGTTACAATGTCATTTCTCCCCTAAACTGCTCTATAAAGTCAATGCAATTCTAATCAAATTCCCAGCATGACTTTTTCTAGATATAGACAAACTGATTTAACTACTTCATATTCGCTATCCTATTATACTCTACTATATAATACAGTGATATATAGAGGAAAATTCCTTGTATTTTGCAGTAAGTAGATATGTAAATTTTAGTAATATAACAAAGAGATGTGGTAAAATAGTCATCAAGTGTATGTGGTTTTTTTTAATGTAATAAAGAAATATACCTGAATATTAAGAGAAATGAGAGAAATACAGACCATGAAAAATAAAACATAATTTAAAAAAAACCTGATTTTAAAACTGCGTGGAAAGGCAAAGGAACTAGAATAGCCAAACAATTTTGAAAAAGAAAAATAAAGCTGAAGGAATCACACCACCTGATTTTAAGACTTACTATAAAACTACATTACTCAAGGGCCACCCGGTGGTGCAGTGGTTTAGTTCGCACTTGGCAGCCTGGGGTTCGTGGGTTCGGATCCTGGGCGCCTGCCGACGCACTGCTTGTCAGCCATGCCGTGGCGGCATCCCATATAAAGTAGAGGAAGATGGACACGGATGTTAGCCCAGGGCCAGTTTTCCCCAGCAAAAAGAGGAAGATTAGCAACGGACGTTAGCTCAGGGCTGGTCTTCCTCACAAAAAAAACCACCCACATTACTCAAGACAGTGTGGTATTGACAAATGGACAGTCACATAGGTCAGTGGCAAAGAACTGAGTCCAAAATTAGATTCCATTGGCCACACAAAATGGCCAGTTGATTTTTTACAAAGGTGCAAAGGCAGTTCAAGAGTAAGGATAGTTTTCACCAATGGTTTTGGAACAGTTGGACATCCATATGCAAAAAAATGAAACTCAATCTAATCCTCCCACTTTATACAAAAATTAACTCAGTGTGCTAAGGGAAATAAGTCAGAGAAAGACAAACCTGTATGATCTCACTTATACGTGGAATCTAAAAAACAAACAGAGCTCATAGACACAGAGAAGAGTTTGGTGGTTGCCAGAGGCAACTATGTAACATATGTAACTATGTGTGGTGATGGATGTTAACTAGACTTATCATGGTGATCATTTCACAATATATACAAATATTGAATCATCATGTTGTACACCCGAAGCTAATATAATGTTGTATGTAAATCATATCTCAATAAAAAATTAACTCAGAATGGATATATATCTAAGTGTAAAACATAAAACTATGAAACTTTTAAGAGAAAACATAGGAGAAAATCTTCATGATTTGGGGTTAGGCAAAGCATTCTTAGATATAAAACCAAAAACATAGTCCATTAAAAATTTTTGATAAATTGGACTCTAACCAAATTAAAACCCTTTTTTTCTGTGAAAGACTATTTAAAGAATGAAAAAACAAGCTACAAACAGGGAAAAAATTTGCAGATCTCATATCTAACAAAGGACTTGTTATCAAGAATATAAAAAGAACTCTCAAAACTCCACAGTAAGAAAACAACAACCCAATTTAAAAAAATTAGTGGAATAATTCGAACAGATACTTTACCAAAAATGACATATAGATGGGAAATAAACACATGAAAAGGTGTTCAACATCATTAGCCATTAGTAAAATGCAAATTAAAACCACAATGATAAACCACTATACAACTAATAAAATGGCTAAAAAATTTTTAAAAATAAAACTGACAATATCAAATGCTGGCAAGAATGTGAAGCAACTACAACTCTCCTATGTTACTAATGGGAATGCAAAATGGTACAGCCATACTAGAAAAGCAGTTTGGAAATTTTTTATAAAGTTAAACATACACTTGCCATATGACCCAGCAATCCCACTCTTAGGTATTTACCCTAGGGAAATGAAAACATACGTTCACCCAAAAACCTGCATGTGAATGTAAACACCAAATACAGGAAACATCCCAAATGTTGTTTAACAAGTGGAAGGATAAACAAGCCACAGTATATCCATATAATGGAATACTACTCAGCAATAAAAAGGAATGAACCAAAGATACATGCAACTACATGAATGAATCTCAGTGACATTATGCTAAGTGAAGGAAGCTAGTCTCAAAAAGTTACATACTCTCTGATTCCATTTATACAACACTCTGGAACAGGTAAAACTCTAGGACCAGAGAAAAGATCAGTGGTTACCAAGGGCTGGGGTGAGGGAAGGGTTTGGGTAAAAGAAGAACAAAAGGAGTTTTTTGGCATGATGGAATTGTTCTGTATCCTGATTGTGATGGTAGTTACATGAAATCATACTAATATTAGAACTGTGTACCAAGTAAGTCCATTTTTACTATGTGTAAATTTTTAAAATAGTAGCAATTGTTTATACTATATTTTTTATATTATATCTTAGATATACAGTATACAGTTTATACTATATCTTGTTCCAGATAAGATTTAAAATGATTTCCATTAATTGTAAGCCACTTGGCTAATTATCTTAAGCTAAACATAAATCCTAAGAAGAACATTTGCTGCCAGAACTTACTAAAATCTGGTGGAAATGTGAACTTCAATCCTTGAAAAACTGTTTACCTTAATTTCTCCCTTTTTTATCCTTTTGATGCTCTCTCTTCCTTTCCCATCTCTCTGGTGCTCTTACTCTCTACCTCCTCTTCGCTCTCCCCCACTTCTTTTCTATTCCTTTGCCCTTTTCCTAGCTTAACTGATCATATTTTAACCTGAGGTATATATTTTACTTTATTTTTTGTCATTAAAAAAATTAAAACTTATACTCCTCTATTTTTTTAAGTTGAATGAATTGAACATTTTATATTTCTCTCGCAAAGTTACATATTCTGTCAAATTACTTAAAGTTGATTTTTACCTGTGAATAATTTTCAAAATTTATATCTTCCTCCTGGTTGCTCAGGGGCTCTCAAGAAGGGGGAAAAAATATTCCCCCCGTCAAGAGAGTAGGCAGATCTTTCCCTTAAAGCTGACGTAACTTTCACTGTTTCATTTTATGAAGATTAAGATTTATCTCGATTCTTTTAAAAATATATATATAAAAGTGAAATTGCATACTTAAAAATTTTTTTTGAGATTCATATATAGCAATTTTCCAAGATTGCATTCACTTTAGGCGTATACTCCCTTTGAAGCCAACACATTTGTTTGCAACCAAGTAGCTACATACAAAACAATCATCTTAGAAAAAGATTTAAAGCTAACTTAAATGGTTGATGTCACATAGACACAGCCATTTGCATTTGAAGGTGATAATCAGGAATTAAATTGAGCACTAGAAAAAGGTATCAGGTTAAAAAGAAAAATGGGTTTGGGAGATTGTATTAAGAAGATGAGCTACGTTAACTAGACTTACTGTGGTGATCATTTCACAATATATACAAATATCAAATAATTATGTTGTACACCTAAAACTAATATAATGTTATATGTCTATTATACCTCAATAAAAAGAAAAGAAAAAGATGAGCTGTATTAAGAAAAAGATTAAGGAAAAATTTGCTTGTGGATTTACAAGTCACAGCAGAAAAAGTTTTATAGACTAAGAATTTCTATACAAAGAGAAAATCTGAGCCAGCTCATTATATAAAAAGGTAGTTTTTTGCATAACCCAAAGAGAAAAGACGTTTACTCTTATCTTCACTGCCATCTTCAGGTTTTTTTCCATTGTCCTTTCCATCTTCATTTTCTGAGTCTTCTACCTCCTGAATAAACATTCTTTTCCCCTTCGTTTGAGTCTTAGATGCAGGTTCAGAATTTTTCAGATCTCTTTCAACCTCTGACAAGGTTTTCTGCAACATAAACACCATTAAAGAAAATGTTTTCCTTTAATAAAAAAATAACCATTCTTTCAGGTGAGAATCTGAAGACAGTATTAAAAAGTGAATAAAGATAACTAAGATAAGGTTTTTATGGTGATCTTTTTTCTTTTTCAAACAACTTCATTGTTTTGTCTGATTATAATCATACATGTCTACTATAAAAAACTTAAAGCATATCAAATATAAAAAGGAAAGAAAAAAATCATCTGAAATTCTATCACTCAGATAATACTATTGAAATTCTGATGACCATCTTCCTAAATACATTCTTATGTGTCAAAATTGACTATAATGGAGCCATTTTAAGTGGAGTCAGAGCTGCCTTTCCAGAGAAACTGCCTTGCTGTCTTGAATCTTGGACTGGGCCAAACCTTTGGACTGCGCCAAAATGGCAATTGTTTTACGAGCAATTGTTTGAGAAGTCAGCAGGAGAATGGACATCCTGATCACGAAGACTAAGGATTATGGACTTTCTGAAGACAGAATCAATAGTCAGTCAATGTTTAGCGAAGACTAGCTCTCTGCCTCCAACTCCAATGAAAATGCTTTGCAATACAACCTCCCTTCTTTGCCTTAAAAGCCCCCGACTTTTACTCCCTAGCCGGACACTATTTGGGTTTCTACCTGAATCTGTGCGCCCCAAATTGCAATTTTTGAGACCCTAACTAAACTTTTTGCTTCCCTTGCAGTTTATGCCTCTTATTCATTGACATATGCATATATACACTCAAAGATGTACAGTATACAAATTAAATCATACTACACATGCTTTTTTTAGAGTAATTGTTGAAAGTTCTTTAACATTTTATGCCAACTAGAATGAAAAAAATATATATTAAACCATTTTCCTTCCCCAGTTTTAACAGCATACTAAAGTATGTATAATTCACAAACTGCACATACTTAAAATGCACAACTTGATAGGTTTTGACATAACAATAAATATATCCATCATTCCCAAAAGTGTTTTCCTGTCTTTTTCTAGTATCTTCCTTTCGCTCCTCCCGGTAACCACTGTTCTTTCTGCCATGATAGGTTAGTTTGCATTTTCTAGGATTTTATATCATACTGTATGTACTCTTTTTTTGTCTGGCTTCTTTCACTCAGCATAATTATTCTGAAATTCATTCATGTTGTTGCGTCTATCGATTATAGTTCATTCTTTCTTATTGCTGAGTCATATTCTCTTGTATGGCTACAACACAATTTGTTTATCCATTCACCTGCTGATAGACGTTTTCAGCTGTTTTTAGTTTTTGGTGATTACAAACAAAGCCACTATGAACATTCGTGCATAAATCTTTGTATGGACATACACTTGCATTTTTCTTGGGTAAATACCTAGGAATTGGATAGTTGGATCATATGGTAGGTGTATGATTTTATGCTTAACTTTTTAAGACACCGTCAAACTGTTTTCCAAAGTGGCGGTATCATTTTATATTCCCAAGAGTTTCAGTTCCTCCATATCCCTGCCAACACTTGGTATGGTCAATCTTTTTAATTTTTGCTATTCTAACAGGTTTGTAGTGGTACCTCTTGTGGTTTCAATTTAGATTTCTCTAGTGACTAATTATAATGAGCATCTTTTCATGTGGTTATTTTCCATTCACATATCTCTTTTGGTGAAGTGTCTGATCAAATATTTGGCTTATTTTTTATTTGCCTGTTTTTTTTCTTATTATTGCGTTTTAAAAATTCTTCATATAGTCTTGATACAAGTCCTTTGTTGGATACACGATTTGCAAACATTTTCTCCTAGTCTGTGGCTTGTCTTTTTATTCTTCTGATAGTGTCTTTCAAAGAGCAAAAGTTTTTAATTTTGATGAAGTCCAATTTATTGACTTTGTCTTTGTTTACAGATTGTGTCACATGTCATTATCTAAGGGATATTTGTCTAATCCAAGTTCAGAAAGATTTTCTATGTTTTCACCTAGAACTTTTATATTTTTGGTTTTATATTAAGGTATATGATCCATTTTTAGTTAATATTTACATATGGTTAAGATCAAAATGCATTTGTTTGGGGCCGGCCCCGTGGCATAGTGGTTAAGCTCTTGTGCTCCACCTCAAGGGCCCGGGGTTCACGGGTTCAGATCCCAGGCACGGACCTCCACACCACTTGTCGAGCCATGCTGTGGTGGTGTCCCACAAATAAAAAGAGACGAAGATTGGCATAGATTGTTAGCTTAGGGCTATTCTTCTTCAAGCAAAATGGGGAAGGTTGGTGACAGATGTTAGCTCAGCGCCAATCTTCCTCACCAGAAAAAAAAAGCATTTCTTTGAGGCCTAAAAGTCAATATGTAATCATGAAATGTGTTGGGTAGTGAAACTTAAGGTAGCTGTCCTTGTTTCAAATTTTTTATTTTAGAATATTGTTACATTAACTTTTCAATAAAGTTAATACCACTATAAAAAGGAAATACCCTGGGGAAAAGATGTGTTCCTAAGCCAGGCCCTAAACCTAATCCACTGAAATGCTGACTTGCCAAATGCAGCTGATACACTAGAGACATTAACTGCCACTCAGAGAGAGTGAGATAGATAAGCCAACAGGTGTATGTGGAAACAGTGACAACTTATTGTTGGAAGCCAGTTCTCCATGGGTTTCTCACATTTCTGAATACACTGTGGGCAGAGGCACTAAACAACCTTTGTTCTGGACTATCTTTTTAAGGATGTTTGTACTGAGAACAGCCTTGGAAAACAGAGATAGTATTTCCCTGCACAGGAGACAGCAGGTTTGTTTGCTCTCCAGTAAAATGAAGATGTTTCCCTCCAGAACAGAATTTTGGGCAGATTTGCTTGTATCCCACTATAAAACATGGGGGTTTCCTAATTTGGGGATTCCTCAACTGTGACACAAACCCACTGCGTGTGTAGCATCTATCTGGGCCACTCTGCACCACTCCCATGGGACTTGGAGGCCAAGGGAACTGACGTGGACTTGAAGCTTATTGGCTTGCCGTGCTGTGAGTAACAAAGTCCTCTGTGTCTGTCCCAGGAGTCTTGTCTCTTCTGCTAGGTCACTTTGTTAATTTGCAAGTAGGGTAAAATCTCAGACCCTTCACAGTTCTCGACATTTACCTCTACTCTTTAGGCCTTAATACAGATCCCCCTAAGCGCATAACTGAGTCGGTCTGCTTAGTCAGGTGGCACATGCTGTCAGTGACGCTATGCTTACCATGCACTCTTCTACAGCCATGGAACTCGTGCCTAATCCCATCTAGGAAATTTCTATAATAAAGTGAGACTAGCTCAGAGAAAAGCGTTGCCTGCAACACTGCAGGAAAGAGAAAAATTAAATATTTGTTCCTATTGTATGATATCACTTATATGCGGAATCTAAAAAAGTTGAACTCATAAAAACAAAGTAGAATGGTGGTTACCAAGGGCCGGGGGGTAGGGGCACTGAGAAGATGTTGTTTAAGGGTACAAACTTGCAACTAGTAGCTAAATAAGTCCTGGAGATGTAATGCACAGCATAGTGATTATAGTTAACAATATTGTATTATAAACTTCAAAGTTTCTAAGAGACTTGATCTTAATTATTCTTACCCCCAAAATGAAATGATAATTATGCGACGTGATAGAGGTGTTAGCTAACGCTATGGTGGTGATTATGTTGAATATATAAATATCAAATCAACATGTTGTACATGTTAAACTTACACAATGTTATAGGTCAATTATAATTAATAAATAAATAAATAATTGTCCTTCAGAAGTAGGTTTACAGTTTTGGGAATTTAAGAGCCTGCTTTCTTCCACCTCAAATATATGTTGACACTTCAGGGTGTCTGGGATATATTTTTTAAAGCTGTGATCTAATCCTCAGCACCATTTATCCAGCAAGATTGATATCATTTTAATATAAATACAAAAATAACAAACTATAGAATTAGGTGAAGAATCACTTTCTGTACTTACTTTGGCCAACTCATTATCAGGTTCAACATCTAGTACTTTCCTTAAATCTTCTATAGCTTCCTGGAGCTTGTTTTGATGTTTATACGTAGTGGCACGGCGCAGAAGAGCTAAAAATTTACCAAAATAAAAGTTACATTTTTTAACAGATGGCATCATAGTTATATTATTCAAGTGGAAGAATATAAGTAGCACAGAACAGGTTAGGAGGCAATTGTGCAAAGCTTAACTACACCCCGTTTCATATTGATAATACACAGGAGACGGTACTGAGGTCAACAGAAGAGGTTGCATCAGGCAATGGTCCCCTCCAACAACCAGGTTCTGGGGCAGCCCCAGGCCCTGCCGGCTCCTGCAAGGGCTGAGTCTCCGTACCTGAATCCTTCAGAGGCGCCATGCTGTGCTGCAATACTGCGAAGCTTCTCACAAACAACATTTTTCTCCTATAATCATCACTAGTATTATATCATCACTTTATGAAAACTTAGAAAACCCTTTATTCAAATTTAGTACATTACTGACCAGCATCTGGCTCAGAATATGGGTCGTTATTGAAGTCTATAGCAATCTCTAAAATGATGAGAAGGAGGTATTTCACACAGGGAACTGAGAGAATTCTGATGATTAAGTCAGCTAGGTTCAGAAATCAAGGACTTTGGTAATTTACATCAGATTTTTTGTAGGTTTCAAGGTATAATTTGATAATCATTTAATACTGAAAATGGATGTCTTTCTAGTCTCATCATTATCCATTACATAATGAGAGAACTTGGTGTAATAACTCATTATTTTGAAAATAATTACACTTGGAAATTCTGAAAAGTGAGAAATTTATATCTGCTAGATTTTAATACGCTATTTTGAAACACAAATTTGACCAATTCGATTTTAGTCTTACAATGAGCCATAAAAATCCAAAGGATAAAACATTTTGTCATAAATTTAATCAAAACTGTAGCACTATACTTTAAGTACAAGTTACACTATTACTGTTACTACTCAGATTTCAGAAGGGGATGTGCCTAAAGAAATATTCATGATATAACAATTATTTTTTAAACCATTTTATTTTGGAAATAATTTTAGATTTATAGAAAAGTTGCAAAGATAATACAAAGAGTTCTCATATACCTTCACTCAGATTTCCCTAATGCTAACATCTTACATAGCTATGGTATTTTGTCAAAACTAAGAAATCAACATTGGTACAATACTATTAACTAAGCTATAGGCTTTCTTTGGATTTCACCAATTTTTCCACTAATGTCCTCCTTCTATTCCAGGATGGAATCCAAATACCACATTGCATTTAGAACAATTATCTTTTGAGTAAAAAATAAAATTTTGAAGAGGAAGTTTTATTCACTTAAGCAAACATATTAATGTTTTATGGCCGTACTCATTAGTAGATTTGGCTCTGTCAAATCTGTTTTTTAAAGAGTGAAGTTTCTGGTGCTTAAGAAAGTACTTGAACAAGGAAGAAAGAACACACAAAGCCATTCTAGTGACAGAAGAACAGCACAGTGGTTGAATGTGGGCTCTGGAGTCTGTTGTCCAGTGTTGAGTTCTGGCTCTCCCATTAGCCAGCTGTGTGATCTTGGGTGAGGTGCTTAATCTTTTCATGCCTCAGTTTCCTCTTTTGTAAAATGAGTGTACTCATAATAGTATCTGCACCTCTATTGAGCTATTGTGAAAATTAACAGAGTTAACAAATGTAAAGCACTTGGCATAGAGCCTGGCACAGTGGTGGTGTGGGCCCATCAGGAGATTGTAAAACCTTTACCAGGCACCTGCTTAAAGCTGGGAGCCTACTCATACTCTGTGACAGAGACAAAATACAGGTACAGGAGGACATTACTGGTGAAAGGAGGACAATCCATGACAACGATGGTTGGGGCTAATACACCAAGATCTCCCCTTAGCACATCGATGGTTTCTGCTCACTCATGTT
This sequence comes from Tapirus indicus, assembly GCA_031878705.1. Lineage (NCBI taxonomy): Eukaryota > Metazoa > Chordata > Mammalia > Perissodactyla > Tapiridae > Tapirus > Tapirus indicus. The sequence continues at coordinate 37,548,522 of CM062935.1, forward strand.
TTTAGGCACAAAGGAGTACAATCCATGTGAAAAAAAATTAAGTGTTTATATTTATTTGAATCCATAAATATTTAAAGAAATAGAATGAGTCTATTATAATTTAAGCCACTCCCTCTTGGAAAGATCTTTTGTTGATAACAGAAAAGTAGAGTGGAGTCTGACTTGTATACTTCAGGCCTGGACCACGGCAAGGTGGTACAGTCACAGGGACAGGAAATCAGGACAGAGTACAGGTTTTGGTGGAAAGAGGTAGTCAGTTTTGGACATGTTTAATTTAAAATGTCTATGGACATCTAGGTGGAAATGCCCACAACTCGGCTGGTAGAAGAGTCTAGAGCTCTGGTGTGGGCTCATTATATTATATTAATAAATATCAGGAAATCTAGGGGCCAGCCCAGTGGCATAGTGGTTAAGTCAGTGTGCTCTGCTTCGGTGGCCCAGGGTTCATGGGTTTGGATCCTGGGCGCAGACCTACACACCTCTCATCAAGTCATACTGTGGTGGCATCCCACATACAAAATAGAGGAAGACGGGCACAGATGTTAGCTCAGGGCCAATCTTCTTCACAAACACACACACAAAAAGAAAATCTATATTAAGTTATACTTAAATATTTTGGGGATAAAAGACACAGTTCAGTAAGCCAGTAACAAAAAGATAAATACTGTATGATTCCACTTATATGAGGTACCTAGAATAGTAAAATAATAGAGACAGAAAGTAGAATAGTGGTTGCCAGAGACTGGGGAGAGAGGAGAATAGAATTGTTATTTAATGGGTACAGAGTTTCAGTTTTGCAAGATGAAAAAATTTCTGGAGACAGATGGTGGTGATGACTGCACAACAATATGAATGTATTTAATACCACTGAACTGTACACTTAAAAATGATTAAAATGGTAAATTTCATTATGTGTACTTTACCACAATAAAAAAAAATTGAAAGAAAAAAACAAACCACAGTTCAAATGCAAGCTTGAGATATTTCTTTAAAAACCACATACACATTTTATTCAATTTTCTGGGATTATTAGCTACTTCAGTGCAAATAATCAGGAACTTAAATTCCAAGTTAAATTGGAAATTAAAATACTTTATGAAGGTAATGATTCACATATAGAAATTCGAATTTATTTGAAATATTTTTAGTGTAAATGTAATGAGTGTCTACAAATGGTCTTTAACAGATCCTGCAGTAAATTTAAAAGCATTCTATAATGTTTTTTACCCTTTAAGTTTCCAGGTTCTAACTCCAAGACTTTTTCACAATCCTGAAAAGCACTGTTCCAGTTCTGTAGTTTGATTTCAGCTTGAGCGCGATTGTTATAGGCCGCTGTGGTGGGAAGCACTGATATGCTCCTATAAAAGAGACATTTATCGGCAACAAGCAGACGAGAGGGAAACATAAGATAGAGAAACTCAACTAAAGTTGTAAATAAAACAATTATAGCCTGTGTTGTGGGTGGAATTGTGTCCCGCAAAATTCATATGTTGAAGTCCTAACCCCCAGGACCTCAGAATGTAACTATAGTTGAAGATTGCCTTTAAAGAGATGATTAAGTTAAATGAGGTCATGAGGGTGGGCCCTAATCCAATATGACTGGTGTCCTTATAAGAAGAGGAGATTAGAACATAGACAAGCACAGAGGAAAGACCACTTGAAGATACAGGGAGAAGACACCATCTACAAGCCAAGGAGAGAGGCTTCAGAAGAAATCAACACTGCCAACACCTTGATCTCAGACTTCTAGCCTCCAGAACTGTGAGAAAATAAATTTCTGTTTTTTTAAGCTGCTCAGTCTGTGGTACTTTGTCATGGCAGCCCTGGAAAACTAAAACTGCCTACATCATCAAAAGTAAAAAAATACAATTCTATAAACATAATAAATCAATATTTAGACAGATGCTTAAATATCCAGTTAAGAGGTTTAAAGTTGACTCTGGCTTTAGAGGAGACATGGTATTTAAATACCCATAGATCTCCTTAAAAACCAGTTTAGTTAACATCAAATAGCAAATACATTTTTTGGACTCCTTGGGGATGATTTCCTAGTATCCAAATATGGAACAATTGACCACAACTAATATCCCTTATTAAATTGTTATTGTGTTAACAGACACAAATTAGTTTGTAATCTAAAAGTAGATTTAACTCTAAGGAAATGATCATAATATAATCGAATGAATTTTATTGAAGGAAACAGAGGAGAATAGTAGTAATTGAGGAAGACAGACTTTAAGAGAGCGAATTTGCTACGTTAAGGGTATGAATGCAAAATAATTAATGAAAAGCAACTTAAAGCCTACCTGGCCATTGCTTAAAAAGTTGATTTGGAATGCTGTGAAATAATGTATTCCTAGATATAGGAAAGATAACGGTATGGGTGCATTGAATTTTCTACATCCAGAAGAATAAATGGAAAGAAGATGAAATGGAAAAGTCACAAAAAGTGTTAATTTACTAAGACCATTAAAGATGAATATAAAGCAATTACATACATGGTTGGGTAGAGACGGAACATGGAAAATACATGTAAGAATAAATAATCCAAGTACCTGACCCTGACTACTTCCCACATGCCAGGCACTCAGCACTAAGCTCATTCAATCCTCATTATAATCATAGAGGAGGTATTACTGCTCTTCCCATTTTACGGATGAGAAAACAGATGCAACAGAAAGGTTAAGTAACATGACCAAGGCCACAAGCTAGTAGAGTCAGGATTCAAACCCAAACAGTCTGCTCCAGCCCTGCTCTCTCTACCATCATGTTATCCTGCTTTCAGCGTGTTGTTCTATTTAATCCTCACAGCTGCTCTGAGATAGGCATTATAACATTGAGGAAACTGGGTCAAGTAAGGTGAAGAATCTGCCCAAGGTCAGAAAGTGGCAGTCTGAGTTCCCTTAACCATTATGCTATGCTGCTTTAATTCTTCACCTCTATGATTTCTTAAAAGAAGACAAGAAAAATTTTGTTCCCTGTAATAGACAAGAGATTCTCTGCCAGTGGAAATCTACAAGAAGAGAGAGAAAGATAGCAGACCTGACATCCACCTGCCTGAACAGGGGAGGCTATACTGAACAAACGATACATCAAGATCCTCTTTACCTTATATGTTCACTTAAACAGTTGAGACAACTTCTTTAGAGACACAAACAACATTGGAAAAAAAAATAGGTGGAAGGAAGATTGTACAGAGCTAAGTTCTAAGATTAGTGATTCTATAAGCACCGTTTGTCTATAACAATATTTTAGGAAATTGGTCTACTTTTCACAGATTGTAAGAGTTTCAAAAGTTCATACAAATATTTATTGAACATCTACCATGAACCAGGTACTCTGCTGGGCATTGGAGATGCAATGGTATAAAAAAACTGACAAGTGTGCTCTGCTCTTACAGAGCTTACAGTCCAGTTATTATCAAATCACACAAACTTAAATTGTACCTCCAATAACTACTACAAAGGAGAAGTAAGATTGCTATAAGAGCCCACAAATTGGAGGGGGTGGGGGAATACAGTGGGTAGAGATTTAACCTAGGCTGGGAGGTAAAGGAAGACTTCTCCAAAGAAGTGAGGAAGGGCTGAGATCTGAAGGATGTTAGAATTCACTAGATAATGAGAAGAGGGAAGAGTATTCTAGGCAGAGGACCCAGCATACGCAAAGGCCTGTCGTGGGAGGTAGATCATAAGTACTAGGAGGAGATCCAGGCAGCCTGACTGCAGAACTTGAGTTCTTAATCTCTATGCTATATGGACTTTCTATCAAGTTCCATTCAGATGGCTCTATTTTCTCCGTAAAATAGGAAAGTTAGGAACTCTGTCAAAAGTGGGAGAGGGGTGGGAGCTTAGGGATTTGAGAAAATATTGAAAAAACAAGGCAAACATAAGTGAACTTATGATAAATCACAAGTACAATATCTTGAGTGATTCTGACACAGACTTTTTAGCTTATTAATATCATTTCAACAATTAAATTTAAACATTATCATTTTTTTAAATGTTAAGTTTAAATCACAACAAAATCTGCTTACCTAGTATAATACATCACAGCCTCTTCATAATCTCCTGAGTTGAAAGCTTCATTTCCTTTTTCCTTTTCACGAGTAGCAAGAAAATCCTTTTCCTTCTCAGTTAGACCTAGAAATAAATGTTATCTGCTATAAGTAAAAATATAATTTAATAGAATTAAAAAAAATTAAAATCTAAGAATGCTTATTTTAACAGAAGAAGAAAATTATAAAATAAATAAAAGAAAATAAAAGGTTTTCTAAGTTTAAGAATGTTTCTTTTCTTTTTTTTATCATTCATAATTTTTGAAGGTTTAGATATTTTTGATTGGTTTTGTTTCACTTTAAAGGTGCTATATGCCTATGGACTTCAAATGAAAACAAACTCTTCCATTTTTTTGTTTTGAAGCAAAAATAAAAACAACTTGAGGGATTTGGAGGAAATAGAGGATTCGAAAAAAGGAATGAAAAACAAATGATTACAGTAAAAAATAGGTTTATATTTTTAAGTCTTACTAAATTTAAGTAGTATAACTATTACTCATACAAAATTAATTAGTTCAAGGATAGAACTGAATTTATTAGAAGTGGTCAACTCTAGGAGAAAACCCATAAACTTTTAATGGAAATCTGCAGCACTCAAAGAAAATGTCTTCCAGTTTGAAAGCTTTTATTATAATTCATAAAATTTAAAGACCACTAAATTATTCTTATTTTTCCCCAATTACCTGCTGTGTCTATTCTTGTCTCAATTTTAGACAAATGTGACTTGTTGTTTACTATAGTTTTTTCTTTGTAATCTTCATCAATTTTTGAACATTCCTTTTCCACGTCAAATCTTAAATGAAAGAATAATAAAAACCAAAAAAAAGTACAGTACAAGCAAGAAAATAAAATTTGTTATTGACATTCTTGTTATTTGTATCACTGTGCCTTTAGAGACATATTCCAAAAATGCATAATAGGTTTGTATTACAAGTCAGCTGTATTCTCTCTTGGAAACCATGCAATTTAGTGAAGACTTAATATTAATTAGACCTAAACTGTTCAGAACTTTGTAATTAAAATTATGACCAATTTCTCTCAATTTAAAATTTTTGTTCTTTTTTTATTTTGGATGGTTATAAAAATAACATTAGTTATTTTTGGTTGCTCTTATAAACAAAAGGCTGCAGTTGATTTTTATTTAATGAAAAATCAAGATCAAAAGCACTTAGACTGGATACTCTTAGTACTCTACTGAAGTAACTTGGTACTCTTGATATGTTCAGGTTTGTAATAATTATTGCAGTATTTTATGGTAGAGAATTATTCAGTGACAAATTTTATATAAAGAAATATAAAACATACTTATCCCACTCCGCATAATCCCTCGGAATTTTCTTTTTAGCTGGCCTACTTTTAGAATATTTTTCCTGAAAGAACAAAATCATATTTTATGAGACATATTTAATATAAGATGAGCAGGTTTTACTATAAATGCAATGTAAACTATCTGATTAAGATATATGAATTGAATGGATAAGAAACATAGGTACTCTTGAAGTTATAACAACGCCAGTATTATAATTATTAACATAATAATATATAGCAAGTTAAAAAAGGATTTAAATCTGTAGTTAATTCTGGGAGTAATTTACAGGACTTTAAGTACATACATAAAATTTAAAAACTCACATGTGTGAAATGTGATTATTTGTGATTTTCTTAAAATAAAAAGTACTAAACTATCATTCATTCTTTTAAAACTTAGGCACTGGAGAAATAAGAATAACTACTTTGCTGTATTAGAGCTGTTTTGTTTGCAATGGCAGACACCGAACTTGGACTAATTCTATTAAAAAATAAATAATTGGCTTATGTAACCAAAACTGATGAAAGGGCAGGGGTATTGCTAGACAAAGGATTCATATGCCCTCTCTCTCCAGCTCTCCCTCTCTCCCCTTGTCCCTAGTCTCTGCTTCTCCATGCCTACTGATTTTGTTTTCCCCGCTGGCTACTTGCTTTTTCCATATAGGAGGAAACATGGCCACAAGCAGTCTGGGATTATAACCTCACAGGCCTCTCAATCAGAAAGGAAAAGGAGAGGGACTCTTCTCTCCATCTTTAGCTAGAAAAATCCCAGGGAAGGACTCTGATTAACTAGCTTGGGTCATGCGCCCATCCCTGACCAAGCATTAGCTTAGTGCTATTATTAAGTGGCCCAACCTAGGTCACATGCCCACTCAATCACCAGAAGGGAATGAGAAGAAAGCAAATAATAGCCATTATGCTCACAGTTTCTTAAATGGTTTCTTAAAAGTCATAATCTGAAACCATTTTGAATGGGTTGTTTACCCATGCACAGTTTTGTAACATTGTGCATTGGTCATTTGGAGTTATGCAGATCTTCCAAATGTGCATATACTTCATTATACAATTTAAAAATCATATCTATTAATATCTTCTTGGAGCTTATCAGAAAAGTCTTTAAGTACCCCCCTTAAGAGGAAATTTTCTTGTTACAAGCAGGTATTCAAAAGCCACATATGAATATGAAATACTCAAAATTGCACTTGAAAGCTCAGATTTTATCACTGGCAAAAAATGCTGTTGGGGTACTGGCCCAGTGGTGTACTGCTTGGGTTCACGTGATCCGCTTTGGTAGCCCAGGGTTTGTGGGTTTAGATCCCAGGCGCTGATCTATGCACCGTTTATCAAGCCATGCTGTTGCAGGCACCCCACATATAAAATAGAGGAAGGTGGGCACAGATGTCAGCTCAGGGCTAATTTTCCTCACCAAAAAAAAAAAAAATGCTGTTGGTAGTTTTCCTTAAAGTGACAGGCCTGCTTTGTTCATTTTCAATACAATGTCTGCCCAAAATCCAAGTTTAAATAACCATAGCTTGCCTGTGAGTCACTCTTTCAAGTAAAAATTGTTCCAGAAAAAAGCTGCTACTAAAGCTGGCAACTCAATCTTACAAGTGCTTTCTCAAGATAACTGTCATATTTCACTTCACAGTGAAGTGCTTTCTGTATACTTCCTATTTTGTTACACAAAATATTTAAAAGATGTGTCCTTGAGATTCAAGATTTAACAAAATAAATAAGTTTTATTGTTTCATCACAGACATTTTTAAGTTAAATTGGAATTTTCCATCGTGAGTGCATAGCAGTGGAGAAAACAATGATCACTAGCACAGTTTGGCACCACTTCCTGGATTTCTGCTAAGGCACCAGCAGTTTTACCCTCAGTGCAAATGCCAACACAGTGAAAAACACAAAGAATTAGCATTATTTTTTTTAAATAGCATTGACTTTCTGGACCCCCAGAAGGATCTCTGGGACAACCAGGGTCCACGGCCATACTTGGAGAACTACTGTACCACCAGTCTGTCCACCCCACTGGACTATAAGCTCCTCGAGGGCAGAAACCAAGTCTTAATCATTGTTATATTTTCAGGGGACAGACCTAGCACATAATGGGTATTCAGTAAATGCAAATTAATTAATTACAGAGAGTGGTATCCTTACCATATTACTGTGTACCCCAGTTACCTGAGTAATTCCTAATGGGAAGTAAAAAGATCCAGGAAGGTAAGTTATCAGAGAGCAGAGCGATGAAGGGCTGTGGATGTTTTTTAAATAAAATTGAAGATTCAAAGAAGAGATGAGAATAACAAGAATGAGTTAACTCAGAATGAAGAGACTTGGGGTCGCCCGGTGGCGCAGCAGTTTAGTTCGCGCTTGGCAGCCCAGGGTTCGCGGGTTCGGATCCCGGGCGCCAGCCGACGCACTGCCTGTCAGCCATGCTGTGGCGGCGTCCCATATAAAGTGGAGGAAGATGGGCACGGATGTTAGCCCAGGGCCAGTCTTCCTCAGCAAAAAGAGGAGGATTAGCAACGGATGTTAGCTTAGGGCTGGTCTTCCTCACAAAAAAAAAAAAGAATGAAGAGACTTGAGAAGCCATCCTTTAAAATGATAGGAATAAAAGAAAAAACGTAGGGCAGGGGGAATAGAGTGTGTGATCCAAGTGAAAGTGCAGAGACTCCCGACGCCCAGGAGACAAGGGCCAGATTCCATAACATCAGGGTCAAGTGGATGCCTAGAAGCTCAGTGTCAACTTGAAGTTAAGTGAGATGGACCCGGAACTCCAACAGGCCCCTTCTCTACGGAACCCAAGGGTTAACAAGGAGAAGTCTGCATGACAAAATAGGGATCAACCACAGAGAAATAACCATAAAGGGCTGAGGATAAGGGAAAAAAACATGCACTAGACAGAGGAATGTCATCTATAACTGCTTGAAAGTATCTGTTGAATACTTTAAATCCATAGTGAATTATGTAATAGACTATTTCCTCTATGCCTCTACTGGATATATAAATTATTCCCTGAAATTCTCACACACTGAATTGGATCTCATGTGCTCATCAAAACTGGTCAGAGCAGAAGAGACAGAACAACAAAAGAAAAAATGAGGAAAGGCAGTAAATCCAAGACACAAATCTTCAAAGTAAAATGCTGTTTCATTTTGATCTCCAAGTGATGAAATACAGTCTACTCAAGAAGGTAATAGTACATGGCCAACTGAAAAAAATCCCCAACTCTCCTACAGGACCTCACACTGTGGCTACTCTGATTAAACTGAGTTAGCTCCCTTAAGAAACAGCCACCACCACCTTCTCCCCTACCACCCACACCCCACACCAAAACAGCCTACCTTACTAATGTGAAGACGGCTGTTTGAACCACGAACTGGAGGCAAATTATCTTCCATTGCTGGAAATGTTTCAGTTTCATGAAAATGTATTTCATTTTCTTCTTTTTTAATTTCTGATACCCAACTCTGAGAAGAAGGGGGAAAAAAGGAGGTAAACACACAGTTTGAAATAATTAACTAGGAGTTAGAAAGGACTATACATCATCATAATTTCCTATGGGCCAATTTTTTAGGTAACAATTTGATCATGCCATTCTCTCTATCTGGATGCCCTTCCTACTACTTTTTTTAAATTGTGGTAAAACATACATAACAAAATTTACCATTTTAACCATTTTTAAGAATACAGTTCAGTATGTACATTCATATGTTGTTGTCTTTCCTACTTTTATTTATCTTGTAAGATCTTACTCATCATCCCTTCCAGCAAGCTTTCCCTGAACTTTCTGGTTGGGTTAAAAGTGTTTCTCCTCCAGGTATTAGAATAAAGATTTAAAATCATCTATTTATTGTTCATGTCTCTCACCATACTGTAAAGTTTCTTGAGGGCAGAGCCTATGTCTTCATCTTACCTTTATGATTCAAGAACCTGGCGCAGTGTCTGGCACATAATACGTTCACAATAATGTTTATTAAACTGAATTGTCACAGGTTCCAGGAAAAAGTTGAGTAAGAGATTTCTTCATTATCTGTGAAATTCTATTATTTACTATTCAGCAAATCTATAGTGAGGGTCTAATATCTGTCAGACACTCTTAGGATAGGCACTGGGATACAGCAATAAACTGTATTATCTGTCCTATCCATATAGGAGGCAGGGAGGATGAAAGGGGGGCAAACAAGAGAAAAAGAAAAACATTAGGGAAGAAAGGTAAAAGAGAAGAAGAGGAGTTATAGAGGAAGAAAGGGAGTGAGAGAATAGTAATGAGGGAGAAGAGGCAAGGAAAGGATGAAAGAAAGGCAGATGAGAAAGAAACTAACTCAAGAAGTGACTGGGAAAGAACACACAATGGGAGAAAAGCAGGCTTTGCAGCTAAAACTGAAAATAAAGCCAAAGAACTCTGGACATCAACTGCTATTTCAACTTGTAGATTAATTACCAGACTTTGAAATGCAAGTCAATAAAATGGTAAAATGAGAAAGCTAAAAGTTAAAAAAAACTCAGCATTCTGAGTCAGAGGATACGCACACCTCAAAATTGTTTTCAAATGTATCACCCCGGTAAAATATGCTGAATAAAATAAAGTAAAACAGAACAAAATGTTTCTCCAGAGTCTGTTTAAAAGCATTATTTCTTAAGCAAAATGAAACCACAAAGGAACTCTGAGAAAATACAGGTAAATATATATCTGGTAGAGAGAAAACTTTCCCAAGTATAAAAGCAAGAAAAGATCATAAGGGATAAAATCAAGACATGTGATTACATAAAATTTTTTTAATGAATAAACATAAAAAACACCATACACAAAATTTTAAAGGCATATAATAAATTGAAGAAGTCAATATAAAAAGATCAATTAGATAACTAAAAACTTGCAATGTACAAATTAAAATTAAAATTCCACTGATATGAGGTATTTAGATTAGTCAAATTGATAGAAACAGAAAGCAGAATGGTGGTTGCCAGGGGCTGATGGGAGGTGGAAATGGAGAATTGTTATTTAATGGCTATAGAGTTTCAGTTCTGCAAAACGAAAACGTTCTGGAGATTAGTTGCACAACAATGTGACTATACTTAACACTAATGAACTGTACACTTAAAAATGGTTAAGATGGTAAATTTTATGTGATATGTATTTTAGCAGACACAAAATAATAATATAAATAATAAAAAACAATAGTATAAAATAATACTACAAAAAATAAAATCTCATAACTTAGAATGAACAAAAAATTGAAATTAAAAAACATTAACTTTTACAATAGCATAAAATATATGAAATACTTAGGAATAAATTTCAGAAAAAATATGCAAGAACTATACACTGAAAACTACAAGACGTTGCCACAAAAAATTAAAGAAGATTTAAATGACAGAGAAATATATGATGTTCATGGATCAGAAATTTCAATATCATTAAGATGTGAGTTCTTCCAAAATTGATCCACAAATTCAACACAATCCCAATCCAAATACAAGCAAGTTATTTCGCAGAAATTGGTAAGCAAAGGATCTAGAATAGCCAAAACAACTTTGAAAAAGAACAAAGTTGGAGGACTTGCATTATCTGAGTTCAAGACTTACTGTACTCAAGACAGTGAGTACTGGAGTAAAGACAGACATTTAGATTAATGAAACAGAATGGAGAGAGTCCAGAAATAGACCCACACATACATGGTCAATTGATTTTTGATAATGGTACTGAGAAGTTCAATGGAGAAATGATAAGCTTTCCTTAAATAGTGTTTGAACACTTGGATATCCATACTGTGTGTGTGTGTATCCAAAAATTTAAACAATAGAACTAAATTTAAGAGTTAAAACTATAAACTTTCTAGAAGAATCAAAGGAGAAAACTCAGGGATCTTGGATTAGACAAAGACTTCCTAAATAGGACACAAAAGCATAAACTATAAGAGAAAAATATTTCACCAAAATGAAAAACTTTTCCTCTTCCAAAGACACGGCTAAAAAAATGAAAAGGTAGGCCACAGAATATCAGAAAATATTTGCAAAAGCTGTATCTAATAAAAGACAGGTATTTTACAACTCACTAAGAACACAAACAATCCAATTTTTTTAAATGGGCAAAGGATTTGAAGATACTTCACGAAAGAAGATATACAGATGGCAAATAAGCACATGAAAAGACATTCAACATCATTAGTCATTAGAGAAATAGAAATTAAAACCACAATGAGATACGACTACATACCTAACAGAACAGCTAAAATTAACAAAACTGACATTACTAGGTCCTGACCAGGATGCAGAGCAACTGAAACTGTTATCCATTACTGGCAGAATTGCCACTTTGGAAAACATTCTGGCATTTGTACATCAACTGCTAAGTGGATAAGCAATTTGTGAGATATCCATACAATTTAATACTACGCAGCAATGAAAGGAAATGAACTATGGACATGGAATAACACTGATGGATCTCAAAAGCATTATGCTAAGTGAAGCCAGACACAAAAGACAACATACTGTATGATTATATGAAAGTCTACTAAAGGCAAATCTATAATGATAGAAAGCAGTTCAGTGGTTGCCAGGGGCCAGAGTGTGGGGTCAGCATTGACTGCAAAAGAGCACAAGGAAACTTTGAGGGATAACAGAAATGTTTTATAGCATATACATTCACGAAAACAGCGAAATACATACCATAAAATTGCTAATTTTTACTGAATGTGAATTCAATAAATAAAGCTGATTATAAGAAATCCATAAATATACAAACAGGCCATTAACAAAAGAAGAAACTCAAGTTACAGATAGATGAAAAAATTTAACTTTGCTAGTAATAAAACAATACATTATTATCATTTTTAAAGTTATTTAGTTGTTAGGAAATGATTACAGTATTCACTGAAGAGTACCTGAAATGGGCATTCTTATACACTGCTGAGAACAAAGGACGACTTTTCTGAGAACGGAAATGGTTTAAAAGCCTTAACAATATTCAGATCCTTTGATCAAGCAATTTGAATTCTAATAATTTATCCCGAAGAAATAACTAGGGTGATACAAAAAAAATTATAAGCAAACGTGTTTGTATAGCACTATTTATAGGAGCTGATTGAATTATGTTTCTTTTGTAGGATAGAATATTATTCAGCCATTTAAAATACACGTGTGTGTGTGTGTGTGTGTGTGTGTGTGTGTGTGTGTGTACTCACACACACACACATTCACAATATTCTCCTGGGTGTAAGAAGCAAGCAATACTACCTAAGTAATTACAACTAAAAGCCCTTTACTGACAAAAAAGCCTAAGATATCAGATAAGTGAAGTAGACGTGTATACAATGTGACAATATCACAAAAACTGGTGTTACTCTATACCTTTATATCACCGTCAATTTTTTCCCATTCTTCTGCTGTAAAACTGGATGCTGTCGCTGCAGGTTTCTCTTTCCTCAAAGCTCTACTTTCAGGAGCCAAGCTTCTCAGGCGCTTTTCACAAAATTCTGTAAGTTCAGGATAATATCCTTCCTCACCAGACCTTTAAAAAAATTCAGAATTTTAGAGTTACCACTTTATTTAGAGATCATCTAGACCAGAGGTTTCCAAGCTGGGTTCTGGGAAGCCCAGGGGTTCTACGGAGATTTCAAGGACCACCCCCTGCACCAGGATGAAGGGTGGGCTGCTGGCTTCCTAGTCACCTTTCTCAACCAGCACAACCTCCATTTTTAAGAGTTAATCTATGAAGTGCTGCAATGATGGGAAAACAGGAGCTCTAAAGACACCAATTTCCATCACACACTTTAAAAGTGGAATAAATATTTTCTCTCCTCGTAACACACATGTTCATTTTGTACATAAGGTAATTTTAAACTTACAAATGGAAATTCAACATTAGAGACAGGCAGAAAGTGAGACTTTGGACTTCCTTTCTAAGGAGGAGTTCGCAGCTCAATTTTTTTTTCAAAGGAATAGGAAGAAAATGGCAGAGGAACAGTTTAGAACAATATGCCTCTAAATTCAACCACTCAGGGAATAGAATTCCTTCCTTAGAGAGTTAAATGGAGATATCTGTTCTTTGTAGTTTTTTAAGGCAAATCAATCTTCTCCCCTTCTCTTGTAAGTCTGTTTACTTTTAAATTTTTAGAAAAATTGAAATAAATTCCATTTTCAAATTAAATTTTAAAAAATAATTCTAAGTCAATGCAATATAATTTAATTAGGCTACTGATAGAATTTCTTAGAACCAACATTATCTCTGTAGCTTTCAAACCCTACCATCCCGTAAACTTCTCATTTTATCAGCCCTTGACCAAATATAAATGAAAATATCCTTATACTGCTGAGAAAAACAAAAGGGAAAGCAATACGATGTGATGTTTCATCTTTCCATTGTAGAAATGATGAGGTTATTACATCAACTCTGGCTGGGGACAAGCAGGGATGGTTAGGGAGGACAGGAAGTTGAAGGTAATGAGAGAGAAAAAGGACAGGACACAGTGATGAGGGTCAGAGGGAGGAAAAGATAGAACTACCGCTGAGCAGAAGGAATACTACCGATGTCCTGGAAAGCAGTTCATGCTCCACAGGTGCTTCTGCAATATTAGGCTACTCTCCAAATGAAAACTCCTCAAGAAATCCAAAATAGTGGCACAAGTTGGTATGCCACAGGGCAGTGTTTCTTGTAGTGAGTTCTCTTGACCACCCGCATGTCAATCATCCAGGTGCTTGCTGAAAACATATGTTCTGGGCCCCCTCTCCAGATTTCCTAAAGTGGAATCTCTGGGAATGGGACCCTCAAATTTGCATTTTTAACAACCATAGTTGATGTATATTAGAGTTTGCCAATCACGGCCATGGGGCTCTTACCCAGAGAAGGCCCTGATTTCCTGCCTTCTGGACCTACCTCCTGGCCTCCCCACCATCGTCTGTGTGACCAGCTCCCAGTGACTCACCCACATTTGTTGGCAGATGGTATGAAAAGGGAGAGTTTCAAAAACTTTATCAGCATAGGCTGGTGAGCTAACCTTACCTCCTAATGGCTGCTTTACCTTTTCCTAACAAAGCTACTTTATCTTTTCCTAGAAAATGTGGAGGAAGCAAGAATGCCCTCTTGGATACTAATTAGCCTAAGTCTCATGCTGGAAGCAGACCTAGCCAGAATCCTCCAAACTAACCACAGGATCAAAACCTTTTCTGGTTAGGTTCCTATTCTGGAACATGGACAAAAACAACAATTTAAATATTTGAAAATTTGCTCCCAATTTGCTATTTGTAAAGTAGTTTTGACTGTTAGAAGTCAACAACAATATAATTAACAGTGGCACACCAAAACATGAAATGATTTTTAAATGCTTACCTAAGCACACAAAGAATTTTTTCCAAGTGTTTAATGTCTGAACATTTTTCAATATACTTGAAATCCAAATGTTCAACAGGAATTTTAAATGTTTTTGTTGTTCCAAAGCCCCACAATGATGGATAATCTTTAGCAGTCATGGCTGAAATATAGGATAGGAAAACAGTTATTAATCTAATATATATATATATTAATACTCAATTTGGATAGTAGTAACCATCTAGGCACTTCTGTAATATTTACTTTTCATTTCAATAGAAAATAAGATGGAGTGTTTCCTCCAAGGAGGAAGGCTACTCATTCTAAATTCTCTCTCCTTGATAACAGTTAACATTTATAGAGCTAATTACTATGTACCACACATGGATTATTTTACTTAATCTTCACTTAAGCAAAGATGGAATACAATAACAAAGCAGGTTTTAATGCTGTAGAGGAGGGAAAAAACTTTTCCTCTACCCATTTAGGTTCAGTAGCTAAGGCCTGTGAATTAAACTGGCAAAAGACAGATTAACAGGAGAAAAGGTTTATTTTATACGCATGGACGCTTCACAGAAAAGTGAAAACTCAAAGAAACCGTTGGTTGGGAGTCTGCATATCATTTTAGCAAAAGGTGATAAATTGTAAAGTGATTAGCTAAAGGAAAATGGGTTTTGGCTTCTAGCAGAAGGTAAGTATATGGGAGAAACTAATGGAAGATAAGGGCTATTTTAGTAAGATTTCATTTATGCAGACTCATCTCAGGGCTGACTGTCCATCTACTGTGATGAGTTGTTCTCCTCCCCCTAATATGGAAGAAGGGAGAAGGGGACACCTTCATAAAGGGAAATTAATTTCCTGCTTTTAGGCAGAAAGGGGGAGGGCAGAGAGTTCTTCCTGTGTCTGCTGTTTCTTAATTGCCTTCAGCTCCAAACAATCCTTATGCCAAATGGCCTATTTGGGGGTGGCATATTCTCATCTCCTTCAGTGCTCAAACTGCTTTATATCTTTTAATGTTGATTTGAATGACCTTCTACTTCAGTTGTATGTTAACATCCCAATCATCCTTTGTGATTCAGCACAAACATAAATCACATCCTTTATGTAACTCTCCTTATCATCACCCTCTTCCCATTCCCTGCCTCCTACTCCCATCAAGGAATAGCTCCCAGATCTGTGTTCCAACGGCACTCTGTACATACCTCTCTCATAGCATAGAACAGATATTCTAATCACATTTCTTTGTCTTCCCTTCTAGATTGTGAGAGATCTTACTTTGCCCATCTTTATATATTCAGGACTAACATAATAAATAGTACCTTAGATCCCTTAAGTAACATTTGCTGAATTGAATCAGGAATAAGGCAGCCTTGGACTGTTTCACTCTAATGATACACTGCTAATGATGACGACAATAATAACAGCAACAAATACTTACATAATTCTTCATGTGTGCTGGGCACCACTGTAAGTACTTTACATATATTACCTCATTTAATCCTTCAACTACTGTATCATGTAGGTTTTAAGTAGAGAGCAATAATAACAGTTAACATTTATGGGGCTAAATTACTATGTGCCATGAATTATCTCACTCTTCAAAACCACTCTCATGAAGGATATTAATAATTATTCCCACTTTACAGATGAGGAAGTTGCCCTTTTAAGTATGTAAACAGCCCAAAGTTATATAACTAATTAAGTAGTGAACTGAGGATTTGAATCTCAGTAGGCAACTACAGAGCCCACATACTTAATGTGTTTTCAAACTGCACGTGGCAACCCATGAAATCAACTTAGTGAGTTGCAATCAGCATTGTTTTATGAGCTAGAACAACAAAACAGACTACTTGACACATACCATTGAAACAAATATTTTTTGTAAAAATTTTTATTCACGTCTATATAAATAAAAATTATAAATATGTATGTATATAAATGCACATATTGCAAAGAAAAATATATTTCTTATTGTGAGTCATTGTCAAAGTTTTTTAAAAACCCCTGCCCTAAAACATATTGGGTGATACACTTTAAAACAAGAAGTAGCAATGGGTCTTATCCATTAGAGGTATTTCCTTCAGCATGCTGCCCTCTGGGAGTTTGGTCTTATACCAGACCTCTGCAGAAAAAGAGGACATTCTGTCAGCTTCTCTTCCATATTCCTGCAGGCTTTGACTTGAGTATAGGATACAGATGACAGCTTTCGGATGAGATCCAGCTGAGAAATGAGAGTGTGGCTTTCACACCACACTGACAGGGCCCAGTAGGATGAATGTCTCCCACCACAAGGATAGCTTTAAGGGTGGAAGTTACAGGAAAACAAGATGATCTTTTAAATTATTGATACTGCCCAGAATAGAATGGGTTGCCTTAGGAGAATTTTTCCAACAGGCTGGATGATCTTTGATGGGAGAGATTTAAGCATCTAATGGGATTAAAATAGATTACCTTGAATTGAACGTATCTTCCAACCCCTGAGATTTTATGATTTGAATAAAATATAGTGAAAAACATTTGAAATGGTAGAAGCATCTCTTACCTAATCAAATGAATTTAATTCTGAACATTGTTTTAACATTTTTCTGAGAATGCTTTTTGAAAACCACCATTATTTTTGGTAGGATACACCTTCTCAAGAACACTAAATGTTAATTCTCAAGTTCCAAAAAACAAATTACACAATACTTTACTCGGTCTCTTTAGAACACTTCCACATCTGTTTGTAATTTCTTTGTCTCTGATTAGGAAAACCTTTAGTCCTAGTTGGATTTTATTTCTTCTCCAGCATCCTGATCCACACCCATTTTCCATATTTCCTAATCAGTTTATCAGTAATACCTGCAGGGTAAACTGCTATGGATTAGTAACACGAAAACCTGTTTGCTCCCACCTCGGCACGTTCTTTCCAGCATCTACAAGACCAAGCGCCCCCTGCAGCCCGAGGCCGAAAGGACATGGCATCCTCCAGCCGTAGCAACGGTTTCTATGTACAGCTCTGCCCGAGAGGGCGACGGGGTCAGGTACTGGCTGGGACCGGTGCCTCTACAGCAAACCCCCAACGGTGGGAGGGCACTTCAGAGCCCAGTGAAATTGCTCCCCACTGCTGGGCTTTGGTCACCATGACTGGTCGCCGCCGGCGGACCCGAGGAATCCCCTGGGGTTGCGACCCCACCCCAACATCAGCCACAGTCAGCCGCGAGAAACAGAAGTCCCCCAGTTTGCCTCCCACGACCAAGAAGGTTGTCCATCCCACCACACGTTCCCTCCCACTCGAGTCCGACGGTACACTTGCTCCGCCTTTCCCTCTGGCTCCCGAAAGGAGGGACTGCGGTGGGGCGATATAACTTACTTCCGGCCAGCAGGTACTCACCTGGTTCTCAGACCCCGCGCTGCGCGGAGGACCCCGGCTGCCGAACACCTCACCAGCCGCGCCGCAGGGAGGAGCCGACGGAGGGGCGTGCGACTGACCGCCGGGGGCGGGCATTAGGCCTTCTGCGCTCTGATTGGCTAATCCTGGACCTGCCTCTCCCGCTGATTGGCTTTACAGGCCCTAGCTTCACCCCGACAGAGTACCATTAGGGGAGAAATAAGAGTTGAAGAGTTCCCTTCCTCTCCATTGAGTTTCACTTCGTTTTAGTTTGAATTAAAACGCTGTTACTGTCTTGGATTGTTGTATTTCCTGCAAGGTAAATTGATAACTACTTCTACTTGATTATAGAAACAAATTAAACGTTCAGGATACCTACATGGCAACCTAGACTGACTTAACCCCTCCCCCTTATATAAAAGAGTAAATGAAAGGCAAGATTCCCTCTTTTTCTTGCATTCACCATTTTCTGAGTGCTGGTTATGAGTCAGACATTGTACTGGGCGCTGGGATACAAAGGAGAATAAGACATAATACAATTCAGATGAGTAAAACAGTAGAGATCATTTGTAAGGAAATGTATTTGTTTTATAATTTCAGTTAAAACAAAGCATCTAATAAGTGCTTGGCACATAATAGTCAATAAATGTATTTCTCTTCCCCCTTTGCACTTAAATTACAGACCTACAGTCTATTAGCAGGCATTAATAGTGATTAAAAATTCTAATGCTCAAAATATGACTAATTTTATTATTTCTATTGCCAGTGCTAGAGATTGTTAAATTTGCATGTTTATAGACACAAACTTTAGAGTAATCCTTAGGTTGCTTTACTATGTTGTCGTGGGGAGTGGCATCACACCTGGCCATGTAAAGTCACTTCACACCTCATTCCAGCCAGCAAACTTTATTCAAAATTATGTACTAAGTCTTGGGGCCGGCCCCGTGGCATAGCGGTTAAGTTCGCATGCTCCGCTTCGGCTGCCTGGGGTTCATGGGTTCGGATCCCAGCCGCGCCGCAGGATCGCGGCTTGTCAAGCCATGCTGTGGCGGCGTCCCATATAAAGTAGAGGAAGATGGGCACAGATGTTAACTGAGGGCCAATTTTCCTCAGCAAAAAGAGGAGGATTGGCAATGCATGTTAGCTCAGGGCTGGTCTTCCTCACACACACACACACACACACACACACAAATTATGTGCTAAGTCTGAAACACTCAGCCTAGTGTAACTTCACATCATTTTACTTCCAGCATAGGAAGAAATCCTTTAAATACTTGGGGGAAATCGCTGTAATTCCAAATGCCCTGTATTTTTCTTTTCTTTGGTTATAATTATGTACATAAACTTTGTTTTCTTCTGGTTATAATTATGTACATAAACATTTACATTTAATAAACAAGCAAGATAAAAAGCAACTTGAAGGAAATAGACTATGGAGACAAGTGAAAATTATCACTATCGTCTTCTTAGCTAAGACATTGCATCCAAGAAATGGGGAGATTTCATATATGTGTACCATATATAGACAAAGAAATCAAATCAAAGAAAACCTAACTCTTAAAAATTAAAAATATGATACCAGAAAAGAAAAACTCAATATATGGACTAGAAAATAAAGAAATCTTTTACAGAACAGAGAAAGAAAAAAAAGGAAACAAAAGAAAAGATGAGAAAGTTAGGTCAATGAAGTCTAATACTACATTTTAAAAAAAGATGTAGAGAAAAGAGAAAATTGAGGATAGGAAGTTACTAAGTAATTTCAGAAAATTTTCCAGAATCGAAGAACTTGAGTTTCCAGATTGCAAGTCCCACCAAGTGACCAAAACAGGGAAAGAAAACAGACCCATACCAAGGCATATACTGCAAAGATTTCAGTACACTGCCAAAGAAAATTCTAAGTTGCTAGGGTCACAGACAAAGGATTAGAAATAAGAATGGTTTTGGACTTCTCAGCAATAATACTGGAAGCTAGAAGACAATAAATCAATCCTTCAAAACTCTGATGCCGGTGAAGAACACCAGAAAAGGCCATTTCAGGCAGAGAAAAGCATGGGAAAAGGCACAGGCAAGAAAGAAACAAGGTCTGTTACCTGCTTCAGGAACTGCAAACATCTCCTTAGAACCAAAGGGTTAAGTGAGAGGTGGGTCGAAGTGCAGACAGCAGCAGAAAAGGAGTCAGATTATCAAGGACCAAATGTACTATTCCCAATAGTTTTGATTTTATCAAAATGGGCAACCCCTGACAATTTTCAGCAGGACAGTGGCATGAAATGTGTATTTCAGAAGGAACAATCTGAAGAGGATGGAGGTCAGCAAGGCTGGTAGCTGGGAGACTAATCCTAAGGCCAATATAATCATCTTTGTGGAAAATGGTAATACTTACAGTAATGGTGATAATAATAGTTAACATTTATTAGGCTAAGAGAGTTTTCATGGAGTATTTCATTTTATTTTGCAACAAACCTTTAAAGTAGGTGCTATTATTTCATGCCTTTCTTACAAGCGAGGAAATGAATCCTGGTAGTCACACTGCCAGCTAACAAGGGACACTGTGGGTATTTGGACCCAAAGCCTTTTGCCTAAGTCCATACTGTTTACTGAGCTCCTAAGTACTAACCAATCCATCTCTAAATCCAATTAGCTCAACTTCAGAACCTACCTCACAACCAGCTATTTCTCACTCCCTCCACAGCTACCACCCTGGCCCAGACACATTATTGTTTGTCTAAACTGTATCAGGTGGCCCCTAACTGGCCTCTCTACCATCACCTGTCCCTATATTGTGATTCTCACAGAACAGCTCAAGTAATCTTTGAAAGTCTTAAACCATGTCACTCTCTTGCTTACTCCCATCACAAGGCCCTAAGTGAGCTGGCCTCTGTCCACCTCAAAGTTTGAGTCACATGGGCTTCATTCTGAAGTGGGAACAAGGCAAGCTTACTTTCTACCCCAGAGCCTGGCTGTTTACACTATTTCAGGAATATTCCTTCCCCTGGTCTTCCTATGGCAAGTTCCTTCCCATCCTTCAGCCCTCTGCTCAAATAACCACTCTCTCTTGACTAATTTTTTACAAAGAACTTATTCTAGGAGGGGTGAGGATGTGCATGTTATTCGTATTTGTGAGGAGGCAACTTATTTTTACATCTTCTCAGTTTACACTCCCTCACCTTATACGATATTCTTCCTTAGGACCCGTCATTTCTGATTTCATCTACTATTTTTTAATTTTTCATAACTTCAGTCTCTGAAGATAGCTTCAGAGTCTCAAAGCACTGAACTGACCATCATTAATTCCTCCACTTTGATAACGAAGCTGAAGTTAAAACAAATGAACTGGCCAGTCATTGAGTAGCAGAGCTGGATTTGTACCAATTATGCTTTTCTCAGGGACATGCATGTCCATAATCATTGGTAGGGGACAAGTTATATGTTAATTTCAAGCTCAGATTTACTGGTTTTTATATTTATAGAGCACTATTCAAGGGAATCTTTTTAAAACAATTTTATATCTATTTTCTCATTTCTTTCTTAAAACTGTCCAGGTAGGCAAGAGGTAAAATTACTTCCATTCTATACATGAAGGACACAAAGAGGTAAGTGACTGACTGAAACAGTGGTCTTGAGTTCCAGTGGTAACACTTTTTCCAAACCACTGTCTAGTTAACCAAATAACAATATTCAATTAAACTACTGATATGCAAAGGACCTATGAAGAAATTAGAACAGTTAAGAGCAACAACATTATCCAGTGAGTTGGGGTTTGTTTAGGGGGCTGTCATAAAGATATATCATATTTATTGAGACTCTTTTGCCCAAAAAGGACAAGATCAAGAAGAAACACATAATTACAAAACTATGAAAGCCATAGCTAAAGGAAAACCTGGACCAAGGATGCACTCTTTAAAAATTTGAGCATGGTAGTACTCTGTATAGCACACGATAAATTTATACAACTTAGTATTCAAGAATGGTAGAATAAATACAGGTGTTTTTTCAAAATGGCATAGTTAAATTTTTGAATGTCAGAGCCATGCATAGCTATTAATAAAGTTGTACTATATCTAATCTTCAAAATAAATGTTAGGGAGGCCAACACGACATTCCATAATGATGGAAACCTGGAACAGATGGAATATGAGTATCAACATCCCTAAGATCAAGGCAAAAGTTTTAAACAGTTATCCAATAATTCAGTGTAAACCAATTCCTATTCTTTTTATATCCTGATAAGTTTTTTTTTTTTTTTTTTGGTAAGGAAGATTGTCCCTGAGCTGACATCTGTGCCAATCTTCCTCTATTTTGTATACAGGATGCCGCCACAGCATGGCTTAATGAGCAGTGTGTAGATCTGTGCCTGGGATCCGAACCTGTGAACCCTGGGCCGCTGAAGCGGAGCACAGGAACTTAACCACTATACCATCAGGCCGGCCCCAGAATTTTTTACTTTAATGACTGGATTACACGTGGGAACTGCACCTGCCTTAACAGTCTGCTTCATCCACTTTACTTGGGGTTGATTTTGCCTTATAGAAAACCATTCAAGTTTCTTTTCCCTCCCCCAAGATTTAAAAAATAGTCAAGCATTATATACAAATACAGAGAGGCCTACACCAAGTAACAAATGAAAACTATAACTCAAAATGATGTATGCACACTGACAGTAAGAGCACTGATACACTCTAAACAAAATGACGCTGGAAAGTCAACAAGCAGTTGGTGATGTAAAACAGTGGTTTTCGAGGAACTTAATCAGACCTTTAGAGGGCCCTAGAAAACTTCATTTTTAACAAGGGCCCCAGATGATTCTAGGTTTTGATTAAAAGTGCAGTTTGGGGAAGCACTTTTAATCTTCATTGTGTGTCAGATTACATATACAATAAAATGACAAATCATGTACTTGAACAGAATTTATTTATTTATATAAACTATTAATAGAAATACAATATGGTTTTTAAAATGAAATCATGTGTATATAGTTGTTTTCATAAAGAAAAGTACATTAATCAAAAGCTATACAACATGAACAGCAAATCCAAATACAAACGAAGATATTCTTCTGAATTCCATGTTTCATCGAGCATCAAAAACCACCACTGTATTAAACTGAGTTAAGGACAAAAAAATATTTGATTTAACACTTCCAAGTGACTTTCTCTTTGCAATAAGCTAGTTTGTTATTTAATCTAAAATGAACCAAAAAAAAAAAGAATTCACTATTTATTATAAGTGGAAATGAACTAAAAACGATTTCAATTTTTATTAGCCCCCTTTCCATGGTACAAAAAACACTGAAGCAATGTTAAAAGTGATAACTTATTGATTTAAAAAATATTGTCAGTTACCACATAACAGTTTACTCTTTCAGCTAATTTGTAAGCCTCACCTTTTCCACCAGGTAGCATACATACACAATATTTTGATTTCTCCTTGTATAATTTAGTTTGTCCATAAAGTCAAGCTCAAGAACGAGTACTTAGTGAAATACAGAATCTCTGAAAAGTAGATTTACAAGAACGAAAATCAACTAGTATTTAGATTATTTAGTATATGCCTATACATTGGCATATTGGTCCATGAAAATGCTAATCATGCCTTATTTTTCATAAGTAATCCAAAATTAGTTTTTGACTCTCAACCCAAGCATTATTCTTCACTTCCTCCTATCTTATATTTAGAAAGCATAGTTAAAAGGATACATCTTTTAGTCCTTTTCTTATACATTATTCTGTATCCACATTCTCTGCATCTGATTGGATCTCTGGATTTTATTTCATTTTCTGTGTGACATTCTAGAAAAGAAAACACGTTTATTCAATGTCTAAAGGAAAATATCACAAATTATCTTAACCCTATTTTTCACCCAAAACACTAAAATATACTCAATCTCAAGGGAATGTTATTATTACCAATGTATTAAGGGGGAAAGAAAAAAAGAGTTGTGGGCAATGCACTTTTTCAGGAGAGAAATCTTAATGAGAGGATTTTTTTATGGTTGCTAAAGTGTTCTGCTTTATAACTTTACACTTGAGTGACTCATTTAAGCCAAAGATAAATGTAGTAATTTCAAAAAAACTGAAGTAAAACACTCTTACTTTATGTAAGTGCTACTCTTACCTCCACAGATATATATCATTGGCTGCTGCTTTGGGGGTTGAACGTCCTTCTGGGTGTCCATTGTTAGTCCCTGAAATCACAGGCTCAAA
Source organism: Tapirus indicus (assembly GCA_031878705.1). NCBI lineage: Eukaryota > Metazoa > Chordata > Mammalia > Perissodactyla > Tapiridae > Tapirus > Tapirus indicus. The sequence continues at coordinate 37,572,770 of CM062935.1, forward strand.
TATTGAATATCTCAAAGGGGCTCTTCACAAACGCAACCAGCCCTCATTTTTCTCAGGGAAAGCTAAATTTAGGGTCCCAATTCCTAACCTGTACTTTTTCAAACCCCACGAGTAGGCGTAACGGACGAAACAAAAAAACAACATATTGCGCAATTACTCCAAACTGGACACCAAAATAAACACATTATACGTGTTATTTCATTTATACGTTATCTCATTACAATCTTTACAACAATCTTAGGAGGTATTACTCTACTTTTACAGATGAAGAAACCGAGGTTTTAGAGAAGTTAATTTGCACAGGATTATTCAGCTATTAAGAAGCAGCCTTCTGATTCAACCAACTTTAGCAGGAGATGGCCACAAAAACTATATCCCTCAACAGGGGAACATGCGAACCGAAGATAGGACAAGAAGAACGAAATAACCCCCAACAGCTAAACAGCTAAACTGAGAGAAACCAAAGGACTAACAGCACTGACTCTAACCCCAGCCTCTCCCAACTCTAACTCCACAGCGGACCTTTTTAACCCGAGTCTCTTTCCAGTTTGGGCCCAAATATCCACCCCCAAATCCCAACCGGTCAATTCCCTACCCACGTAGCACGGAGAAACTTCTCACTCCGCGGTTCCAAACAGACTCCGGCTCGGCGCTGTATCGCAGCCGACTTCCGGCGTTAGCATATGACGCGAGTGTAGACTCCGCCCCTTCCGCCCTGGGCGTGGCCGAGTAACCCGGATTGAATACAGGCGGTAAAGCCGTGCCTATTGCGTATTAGCCTCAGTGGACGTAGTGCCTGTTTCGCTTCCAGCTGTTTTCATTTTTCAGAAAAACGAAGCATTTTAGCAGTTCTTCACGTCAAAGGAAGTTTGTTCTTCTGACTAATGAAGTCGGTAGAAAGTAACACTTTTCCAGGAGGGCGGGGGTTAGAAGAGAAACCGAAATGACAAGTGCCCGTGGAATCCTAGGCTGACTGTTACTCCGAGGAACGTGGAAGAATCGACTCCACCGCCGATTTTCACGTAGAAAAACAGTTTTCAGATTATGTTTTTCAAATCGTTTGATACCTGTGCTGGGTCAGTGGAGCAGACGCCCCCTAGCCTTCGCATAATTTCGTTTTTGTTCTTCGACTTTTTCTGTCCTAGGTCCTATCATTCCTCTCACCCACTCCTTTCACTCATTTTAAAGCAAAGGCGGGCGTGAGGGAGCTACATCTGTTGCTCCCACCTACAGCTAAGGGATTTTGGTAGCGGTAGCTATCCACTGACGCTCCTTCCGTCACAGGTATGCCTCTAGAAAAACAAAGCTACCTGGCCTGTAAGGTTGTGTTCTTTCAAAGATCAAAATTTCAGTGACATTAATGTCAGTTAGTTTCACAACATTTACATTCTTTCAGTAGGTATTTTACTTAGAAGGAAGGAGAAGAAAATGAAGTTATTAAAATTTAGAAAATAACTAGTTGTTAATAACTATTATAGTTAATCGGAGAAGCGGATTTCTTTCTCCCCAACATGCACTATATCTTTGGTTTCTTATTAAGCAGGCTATACTAATTCTTGGTCTTCCATCCAGCAACCTGAAAACTTTGAGCTTCACCTTTCAGTTCCCCGAGTTCCAACTGGTTGCACAGACCAGCTTGAGAGATTTTACTTGATCTTCCCAGTCTTCCTAGCTTACAATATTTAAATTTTCGGAGAAACACAGTGGAGTTTCCTGCTTCTTCCTCCACAGACAGGCTAACGGAGCATAAATATTTTGACTATCAGCTCTCTTATAATGTACTTCTCCTCTCAACCAAAGAGAAGAGGTAATCCAGTAGAACTGTCAAAATAAGCTTCCCTACAAGAAGTATTAGATAAAAACCATTGCTATCATAAGAGAAAGATGGTGGAGTGATCCAGAAAGTGTAACTTTAATCATTGCAAGCTGTCCAGGATTCTGACTTTCCAGTTGAGGTATCAAGATGATTCTGGCACATAACACAGTCTATGAAGATCAGAGTGGATCAACACATATAGAATACAAATGGGTGCTGGGGTACACCGCTACAGAGGGGTGGGGTAATGAGAAGTGGTAGCAAGGAGATCCAGAATTTCAACAAGAGTTCATGTTGATGCTAGTTCCCAATCCAACACCCTCTTTCCTATCAGCAGGAACCAGTAATTTTAGGATCACTATGGAGAGTGGTCAGTGGAAGCTATTATTGATGGTAACAGTTAACTTTTCTTGAGCACTTACTATATGCCAGACATCATTGCATTGCCCTCTCCTAAAAAGAGTATTTGTCTTACCATCTTGGATACTAGTGCTTTTAACTCATTATTTATATGTTTATGGAGATGCAAATTGGTATTTCCCCTGAATCTTTGTTTTTCTTTTTCTTTGATCATATTCATTAAAGCATTAACTGCACAGCTGGAATGTCATGGTGATTGGAAAAGTCTTCCATTATGTTTTATTGGGTGTTCCCCCCAAAAAAGCATTAGATCTTGTGGAAAACAGATGGGTTTTAGAATTCTGAGGTCAGTAATGGGATGACCCAATTCAGAAAGAAAGCAAAAAGGCCAAAGACTGTGGTGGGGAAAGAATAGGAAAACATAGCTCAGTGGCTTAAATTTGGGGTATATGAATAAAGCCAGGACAAGCTACAGGTAACTAGGTGTCTTTTTTGCCCTTTTTGGGGGGGAGTGTAAAAATTATTCTTCTTTGAATGATGGAACAGAGTTATGATATGCTCTTTTACTCTTCAGTCATAATGAAATATCTAAAGAAAAATAAATTCACTGGAGAAAAAGAAAAGGACAATGTTTAAATGGTGTTTGGGGTTGTGTGTATTTTATTTAACTGTAGGCAAAGATCCCTGCCCTGTTTACATTATGGTGGGAGTGGGGAGAGGACATTAAACAAAAATAAGTAAATAATATGGTATTTTAGAAGGTGATAAATTAACACAGAGACAATTTGGCAGAGAAGGAGGGTTGCAAATGTTAGGCAGGGAAGGGCAAAATGGCTGTAATAGAGATTTCTTTGAAGAACTATAGAGGGCACTACTCACTCTACTGAGTGTGTGGAGAAGGCTTCCAAGAGGTGCCATTTTGGATAACTGGTGATTCATCATTTCCTTGCCTTAAGTCCTACAGGTTCCTCAAACTTAACAACCTCATACTAAATTCATCCTATTTTCTCCCAAACTTGTACTCTTCACTCCCTTACCCGCTGCCCCATGCAGCTGATTCTGCCAACAGAATATGCTGAGTCCAGGTTCTTCCCTGCCCTTACTATCTTCCAAAGTAATGAAGTAGCTTCCTAACTGGTCTCCTTGCAGCCACCCTCACCTCTCTTCCTTCTGTCCTCCACTCTGCCACAAGAGTGGTCTTTCTAAAATGCTCAGCATTGCCTAGAGGATAAACTTTAGAATCTTAACATGCATCCAAAACTCTCCATGAGTTGACTTCTTTCTCAAGAATTTTCTTTGCCTTGTCCTCAAACAAGTCTTAGTTTCCAGCTATAACCAATGATTTACAGTTTCTCTAATGTGCCCAACTGTTTCAGTTTTCCTCTCTTGCACATTTTGTTTGGAGTTTGGAATCACCTGTTATCTGCCTTTTAAATTGCCACTTGTCCTTCAAAATCCACCTCACATCACGGTCTTTATGAAGTTAGCTCTGCCCATTCTTCTCCTGTAGGGTTAGTCCATCTGCCTTTCTTTTGTGCTACTACTGTCCCTCTATTATAGCACTTATACCAGTGAGCCCCTTAAGGGCAGTAACTGTGCTTTACTCATGTTTGTATTCAACTGGACCTAGCCCAGTAATTGGCACTCAGTCGGGGCTGAATAATTGTTAGTGAGTTTGACTTTGAATATATGGCATTTTGGATGACTAAAGGGAGAAATGTCCAGTTAGAGGAGAGTGGTGGTGGCAGCTGTTACTGGCTTAAAAGTAATAGCTGAAGCTCTGAATGAGAATTATGTAAGCACAGAATGGTAAAGTAAGAAAAATGCTGAGGTAGGATGCCTCATTTAGGAAATAGGCAGAGGAAAAGAAACCAGAAAAAGAAGACGCAGACAGAAGCTGCCAAGAGCAGAAGGATAGAGCCTGGCATATAAGAGTGCCCAGTAAATAAAATATCCATTTTTAGATGCCTAAAAAACAAGCATAATCCCGTCTAAAGATACTGGAACCAAGTTAGTCATACCGTTCAGACCTTATCCTGTGTATATCTATACTTCTAACCTAAACGGAGTCATTCGGTTTGTAACCTGCATTTTACACTTGATTATCTCACGAAACATTTTCAAATGAATATTCTCCTACATTATTTTTAATGGCATCCCACTGTAGGACCTATCAGCCTTTCTATATAGTGCTGCCCAAAGTGAGAATGGGGAGAGGAAAAGCCTATCAAATTAGGAAGCCCTGGCTGTGCTTTGGGAGGGGTGGAAGGGAGGGAAAGAGAGGACTAGACCTCCTCGAGTCAAGGCGAGGGCGGGGACCTGCAGGTCGCGGGGCGGCCGGCGGGGGCACCGCAGAGCCGGAGGAAGGCGCGGCGCGGGGCGGGGCGGGGCGCCGCGGGGCGGGGCGGCGCGGCGCGGCGCGGGGCGGTTACTCAGAGCGGGCAGTTCAAACCGAAGGAGGGAAGCGCGGCAGACCCACGCGAGCGTGGCGTGGGGGTTGCCATAGCCGGGCATCCCTGGGGGCGAGGCTGTGGCTCCTCCCCGGCGCGCCCAGCAGCCGCTGCCTCTCTCCCTCTGGCCCGTCGGCCTCGGCGCCCCGCCCGCCCCTCCCGGCCCCGTCGGTGCGGCCGCGCCTCGGTCCCCAGGTGGGCAGGAGCGGGGGACCCCAGGTGTGCGCCGGCTAGCGAGCCTCCGGGCGTCTCCCGGCCCCGGCCACTTTGTTTTCTAGGTGCTGGGACTAGAGGCGCCCGAAGCCATTCACGTCTCCGCTCGCTCAGCTCCAGGTGACGCCCTCCCGCCCTCGGCCTGTCGGTGGCTCTCTGGGTCCCGGGCCCTGGCGGCCGCGCCGAGCCTCCCCCGCCGGCCTGGGCTCGGGAAGGTCCGGGGAGGACCGAGCGGGCTAATTGACGCCCCGGTGAGACCGTTACCAGCCGCCACCGACAGCTCCTCGGGGCGTACTTGACAGCGCCGCAGCTTACACTGCGTCTTCAGAAACCCGAATCTGGGACGTTTCCTCAGTTCCAAGCTTAGCTGGAGAAAACAGAGATATTAAAATTACTGTTGTCTGGAAAGCTGAAGGAAATTCAAAATGGTTTAGGCCTTTTCAAGGGTTCAGAAATACTCCCTGCAGCGTGTCCTTTATGTTCCCTTAAAATTTTAGCAGTCATGGTGCTACTGCACGTTTCAATTAATTGTTCAAACTAGAGTTTTCTCTTTAAGTGGTATTACTTTGACATGATTTTTAAAGGCAAAGGGAGAGATTTTCTTGTTTGGAAGCCGACATAACTTTGACATCTAAGAACTCAAGATTTACTGATGGTAAGATTTTCCACTTGAACAACTGAAGGAAATTTGATTTTAATATAGTTAAATAATAAGTATTTCATTCTCTGATTTGACAAGTGCTTTTTTTTTTTTTTTTAAGAGCACTGTGGAGATAAGTGTTAACTCTTTTATCAGGAGCCTGGTTTTAAAAATGAGTACTGAGGAGGTTGTTTGATTAATCGGTGAACTGTTGAATCTGTAAAATTAAATGTCAGTGGGCACTCCATAATTTTGCATGAATAATTTTGAATAATTAAAAAATTAAGTTTTGAAGAATAAGTTTTATTTGAGACCAACATCTTGGGGTAGTACAAAGATGAACACGATGACAGCAGAGAAACCACGTTGGGGACAACTTCAAATGTGTAGATGAACAGAAAAAAGTACTAGAAAGTTTTTATATGTTTGTAACAAGTTGTGGTTTTTTGGTAGAGGAAGAGGATGATATCTGCATCCCAGCTTTGTTTCTGTTTACCTCTGTTTCCCAAATTCTAGCATGGTGAGACACCTAATGGTGAAGTAGTAGAATAGTTACGTTTGTTTTAACTTTTTCAAAGGACTCCTTGACCTAATTTTACCAAAGGATGTGAGTGAAAACAGGTACTTAATAGAATGATTCTCAGAGAGGGGGAATCATTCGTGGGTGGAGGTGTAATTTGATAACATATTCTATCTTATTAACTTAATATTTTGAAAACAAAAAGTGTTTTAAAATATAATACACATTACAGAAAGCAAAGTTTGATGATCTTGGCCGGTAAGTATGTACAGAAGACATAGCAGTGATTCTCACAATCTGAGGAGCTGTGGATGAGAAGGGAACATGTGTGAGATTTACCAAAAAGAGATATAGGTTTAAAAGGTTGAAAAACTCTTAGATATTTGTCCAGTAATAATGATCTTCTAATGATCGTTATATTGTAAAGAAACTATTTCATTTTGTGGTCAGAGTAGCAATTTGATTTTTTTAAAAAACTTCTTCACTCATATATTTAAATGATGTAACTTAGGCAGAAATTACTTTCCTATTATAGTCACTAAACTATATCTTCCCAGAATCTTTTGATAGAGAAAAATTGTGTATTTGGTCTGGAGAAAACTTTCGAAGAATGACAATTTTCTTAGTGTCCTTTGAGTAATCCACAGAAGTATCAGAAACTATGATAACTTTCTTAGCTTCCTTTGAGTTAACATTTAGTTTGGGGTTCTAGAAAGAAGGAATGTGATGATACTGTTGAAAAGGCTAAGGAGTAAAAGATCTTCCAGTGTCATTCCTTACAAATATAATTACTGAGTCACCTTTCTTTTAAGTAATTTACTTAAATTCTTTATTTGCAATTTCAAGAAAATTATAAAGGGTGGGTTTCCCACAAATAGTTGCCTGTTACCTGTGAAAAGCCTGCAACTGGACCTTATGTATCAAAATATTTAAAAGAGTAGACATGAATGAGTATAACATGCCAAGTTTGAAATGGCCTTATATCTATGGGGAGGTGGTTCATTTTGGTTAGCACAAGAAGAATGTGTTAGCAATTTATCAGTGAGCCAAAGAGTCTTTGCAAAGGTATAAGTCTGGGAATTCAGACTTTGTGAATGGTCATGGGGACTGGATATCTAAGACAGGTCTATCTTACGAATATGAATAATTATCCTGGAGTTGCTTAGCCAAATTGCAGTGAAATCTAGTGGCAGCACTCATTTGACACATTTCCCAAAGACATGTTTAAAAATTAGCATATAGTTTTTTTTAAGCAGCTTTATATATATCCCAGAACTTTGAAAGGAAATGTCCAACTAACTGGATATAGGTCAGCACAAATAAACTAGAATATTAAAACTACAATTATATATTTTAGTACTGTTAAAACCATAAGGTAATAAAATCATCTAAAGATGATGCTTCCAGATTTTTTTCTCCTCAAGTGTAGTTCAAGAAAATATTTGTGCATGGTGCTTAGACTATGCTTAGTCAAATAATCTGTGAATATTTATATCCTGAAAGTTTTGTTTTTTATGATGTCAAAAAGTTGTTTTAAGTAAGATACGTGTAAGTATATTATAGAGTAGATTTGTTTTTTAAAGTAACTTTTTTATTGCCATAAAATTTTCCATTATTATCTGCACTCATGACAAATAATGTATTTTGCTGTAGGCTGTTAGGCTACTCATTTCAAAGGATAAAATTTGTTTTCACTTTGTAGAAACAGATTTTGAAGATGTCAGAAAGGCATTCAGGTCAAGCTTGCATGGAAGCAGGAAATGAGGTGGACTCTCCTGTCGATTTCAAGTACTCCAGCTTCAGAGATTTTTGTTCCACATCTTCATTTCAAGATAGTGGCTACAGTGAGTTGTTAAAATCTTGCAGCTTTGATAATAAAAATAAAGAATCTTTTGGACAGAAAGAAAAAGGCCCAACATTAAACAATGAACATCATGAAACTTCAAATCTGGGCTTAACACATCCTTTACAGTCTCCCACTCAAAAAAAGAGATTTGTCCTCTCCAGGAAGGAAAAGGATGAAACCCCAGAACTTTGTGAAACTCCTAAAGTCAGTGGGAAAAAATTTTTACTGCGCAGAAGGCTGGACATATCTTTCTCTCTTCTAAAGGGGGACTTGGAATTACAAAATAGTTCTCTGGAAAGTGGTTCAAGCCAAGTTCTCAACTTAGAAAAAAATATTCCAGGCAGTGCTTCAGGTTTTCCAGGGCAAAATAATTTTAGTCCTTTAGTTACTAGTGCTTTGAAAACAGAAGAAGCAACTTCCAGCAGTCAAAAATTGAGACTAAATTTTTCTCAGCAGAAGACTTCCACAGTTGATGATTCCAAAGATGCTTGTAGCCTATTTGAAGTTGAATGTCTATCTCCAATTCAGGGTAATGATTTTAAAGACTCTATCACACGTGACTTTAGTGATAGCAGTCTATGTATTAATGATGAGAATACATATCCCGAACTTCTGGGCTCCTCGGTTAGTGGAACAACTTGTGGAACAGATGAGGACATATTTGTGACTCCAGTAAGTAATCTTGTAGCAAACATTAAATTTAATGCAAGTCAAAGGCTTTCTCCTTCAACTGAAGTGAGTTGCAATATTTCAACACCTGAAGACAGTGGTTTTAATTCACTTTGCTTGGATAAATCAGAAGATTCCCTTTCTGACCAGGAGGGTTCTTTTCAAGAACTACGTAAGGGAACTCTCAAAGTGGGGGACACCGTAAAAACGTCAAGACGTCTTAGAAGGTTGAGAAGACTGTCCACCCTTCGGGAGCAAGGCTCACAATCTGAGACTGAAGAGGAAAAGCAGATCATCCATTCTGACTCTGAAACAACACCAGCAGCTGCTTCCAGCTTCTCAGAGAGCCAGCCAAGCAGTGACAATAAGAGTGGGGGTTTGATTTTAAGCTTTAAGAATTTATCAAAGACCCCAGCCTTGCAATTGGTGCATGAGCTCTTTATGAAAAGCAAAAGGAAAAGATTCCAGCAAAATGGTGCACATGAATTCTTAGAAGAAAGGGATGAGGGGAAAATTGCTGTACTACAGTATGTACTTGCAGGACTAATTGGCAAGAAAATGGGTATAGAAAAACTGGACATCTTAACAGAATTAAAATATAGAAATTTAAAGCATATTCTTGCTATGGTTTTAGATTCCTTGACTACAGAAAGCCTATGCAGGTAAGAAATAAAATTTTTTTTCTGAAATAAAACTGCCTTTTATCACTTTTTTTTAGTTGAAAAGCTTTTCTATGAGTGGAGTAGTCGTCTCATTTCTTGTTTGTTTTATTATCTCTATCTTTGATTGTCCTACACTTTATCAAAGGTGGTTTAGTGAACTTCTCCATAGAGCTTACTAGTATAGTTCCTTCTATTTAAAAGCCTGCTTTAGAAGCAACAATATAATCTTCTTCTGGATAAACTTCATTTCATTATCATTTGGCAAGAGAGTTTCTAAAAGTTGAACTTTAAATTTTCAAGATGGCAAGCTTCCACGAAAGGTATTTAATGATTTATTTAATAGTTCACATCCTTTTGTCAGATTGCAGTTGTATTAAAGTTATGACATTTGGTCAGAAATAATGTGAAGTATTATGGTGACTAAGAAATGACAACATATAGAGGATACCATTTAGTTATTTAAGTTTTAGAATCCAAGAACAATGGTTAACTCATTTTAGGGTTTGGTCTTTTCAGAGACCAAGGGAAATATGGATTATTTCGTTTTCATTGCTAACACAGCAGAGGAAGTTAATTACTTTGGAGAATTTCAAGGAATTAGAAACTGAAGAATTTGTGTTCGCAGAGATTTCAGTATATTGAGTGCTGCTACATAATGAAAGGGAAACTAAGTCAGACATTTAGGAGTAGTGAGGGTGTGAACTAGAGCTACAAAGACTAAAATGAGACTGTGTCCATAGTGGCAATTTTGGGGAGTTTCAGGGCTCTCAGAAGACAAGGCCCAAGGGAATGCCATGACCAGGAAGGAGGGAAGCCATGTGTAACAGGATTTCTGCAAGGTGATGGCTAGAGAAGGACATGCAGGAGACAGAGTGAACCTCTTTTTCAATAGAGATATGTCAAGAATTTGGTGCATAGAGTCTTTGCCGTTTTTATGGCCACTACTTCTTTTAAAGCCCCTCTTCATCTTTCCCCCATAAATTAGTTGTGGGCTATTGCAAAGAATTGTAGAATTTCATAGCTGGAAGTCTTCTGAGATATCTAGTCCAATCACGTATTTTGCAGATGAGAAAACTGAACTCCAGAGAAATTAAGAGACCTGCCAATAGTCACTCAAGGAGACAGGAATAGATCCAGGTCTACCATTGAGCCCTCTGGGGGGCCAACCTGGTGGCGTAGTGGTTAAGTTCACGTGCTCCACTTTGGAGGCCTGGGATTCACAGTTTCGGATCCCGGGCGCAGACTGATGCACTGCTTGTCAAGCCATGCTGTGGCAGGCATCCCACATATAAAGTAGAGGAAGACGGGCATGGATGTTAGCCCAGGGGCAGTCTTCCTCGGCAAAAATAGGAGGATTGGCAACAGATGTTAGCTCAGGGCTAGTCTTCCCACGAAAAATAAATAAATAAAATACAATTGAGCCCTCTGATTTTTAATCCAGTTTTTTTCTAAAATTTCTTATTAAGGTTTAAGGCCTTTCTGAATAGACTTGATTGGGAATGTATTTGGTGAAATCCAAACAGATTAATAATAAACAGATTAGTGCACCTATATGTGTGTGCCTTTAAAAAATGTTCAAATGAGGGGTCTAGCCTGGTATAGTGGTTAAGTTCACATGCTCCGCTTCAGTGGCCTGGGGTTCACGAGTTGGGATCCCAGGCATGAACCTACACACTGCTCATCAAGCCATGCTGTGGCAGCATCCCACATACAAAATAGAGGAAGATTGGCACAGATGTTAGCTTGGTGACAATCTTCCTCACCAAAAAAAAAAAAAAAGTCCAAATGAGATAAATTATTTGTTTAAAAAATTAAAGATATGGCTAAGATATAGGAATTTTATTTTTATATGCTGAAGTATTTGCATACAGACCAGTTAAAATAAAAACTTGGGTGAATGCTTTTTGGTGCTCACTTGTGGAAGCAGTTGATATTCAGTCACATTTCAATGATTACTTCTCCTACTCAGCCCTCCAAATTTATAGTATTTGTACTGCAGAATGCATGTATAGTGTTAGCAGTGTTTATTCTTGGTAATGTGAGAGATTATGGTCAGTTGAAATAGCTGTAGCAAATACCCAGTTATATGGTTCATTTCTTCCCCATCAATGGGTGATTTTCTGCCTATTTCTATCCATCAATCTGATATAAGGCACATGTATCAGTTTAGAAAGAGGCAATGGCAACTGAAGTGGCCATGGTAGCTGGAAGAATAGTAGTGTTGACAACTTAAGTATTACCTGGGGCATCCAGAACAAGTGACTCTTTTTTTCAACTGTCTTATCTTATTCCCTTTGAGTGATTTGTGAAGTTAGAATAATAAAAAAGACCAGATTAACAGTTGAAGAAATGCTTTTTCTTTAACCATTAGTATAGTTGAAGTTATTGATAAATAAGCAATCACTGGACGTAAATTGTGCTTTTTCCTTAGCTGCTTCATTCTCATAAACTTTTGTTTGTAAAACGGGAACTTTGTAGTGCTACTCATAATAATATTTATTTTTTGGCACTTAGTATGTCCAATGAAGGATTGATTGTTCTTGTGTTTGTTTAATTAAAATGACAGATATGTTAAGTACATTAATAGGAGAAATTGATTTAAAAAACCTCTTGTGCTATAGATGATAATCATTTGCTGCATGTTGTGTTCCAAATTTTTAATCTTAGTGTCATATTTGAAGTTAAATCCTCTTAATCAGTCTCCCTGTGAACTCATATTTTCTTTATATGAAACTATGTTTTTCCCCTAACCATTTATAAGATGATACTCTATCAATATAATGCTGGCATATATTTAATATTTTAATAGGAATTGTTTCATATGGTGAAACAATATGAAACAATGATGTAGATCAAGTCTTTTTTTTTTTTTGCTGAGGAAGATTAGCCCTAAGCTAACATCTGTTGCCAATCTTCCTCTACTTCATATATGGTCGCCACCACAGTGTGGCTGATGAGTGGTGTAGGTCTCCTCCTGGGATCCGAATCTGGGAACCCGGGCTGCCGAAGCAGAACGTGTTGAACTTAACCACTATGCCACCAGCTGTCGTTTGGGTGTGTGTGTGTGTGTGTGTGTGTGTATGTGAGGAAGGTTAGCCCTGAGCTGACATCTGTTGCCAATCCTCCTCTTTTTGCTGAAGAAGATTGGCCCTGGGCTAACCTCCATGCCCATCTTCCTCTACTTTATATGAGATGCTGCCACAGCATGGCTTGACAAGCAGAGCATCGGTCTGTGCCCGGGATCCGAACCTGTGAACCTCAGGCCGCCAAAGTGGAGCATGTGGACTTAACCACTATGCCACTGGGCCAGCCCCTCAAGTCATATTTGTAGTGTAAATTTTTACATTTAAGTTTACTGTCCAAGATCTTTAAAACGAGTTTTTCTTATTAATTGCCATATGAAAAAATGTTAATCCTGTGGAATATGTACAATGAATGCACTGATCTTTTTGTTCTAGTGTTTGGAAAGTGAGCAGAAATTGGCGTGAAATTGTTGTTCAAGATAAAAAAGCAAATCGGAGGAGGAAAATTTATATCACAAAATTGAAAACATATTCTAAGGTAATGTATATAATACTTTTCTAAAATGGATTTTTATAAACATCTGATAATCCCATATTGCTGGACAACCTAATTTGGTTTTCCTGCTATCTTTTAACCTTTTCCATTTAGCAGACATTCACTCATAAACTCTTCACTTTTCCCCAACTCTATTTCCATCCAGTCCATAAGTGGAGTAGACTCCCTAGGATCAAGAACATCTTATTGAGTTTTATTGTTAAGTGTATGTGCTGTTAGCAGTATTTGAATACCAGTGATATGCTGGATCCCATTCATAATTAGATATTCTTATAGCACTTTCTATCCAGTCTTTTGAGTAGATACTACTGCCAGTTGCTCAAATTATGATGATGAACATTTCTGACATGGTTCCTGCTCCCTTGGAGCTCGTACCCTGTGGGTGATACAGGTAAACAGGTGATTACAATATAGGTATGTTAGGAGAAGCCCAGAGTTAGTTCTGTTGGAACATTTAAAAGGAGTGTTTGATACTTGGGAATCAAGAGAAGGCTTCTCAGAAAAAGTGCATCTTTGCTGAGACCTGAATCATGAGTTAGCATTTAGCCAGGTGAAGACAGGGATAAATGTTTCAGCAGAGGGAATAGCATATATGAAGGCCTGGAGGTTAGTGAGCATGGCAGATTAGTACTAGTAAAGTGTCATAAACTTGTACTCCCTTGAAGATTTGAGGTCCAGCTTTGAAGTTACAAGAAAAGTCCTACAGAAGCTGATTAGTTCTTCCTAGCGATGCTACTTTGTGTAATAGGCATCTGATGACTCTGGCACCCGTATTTATTGTATATTCAACTTTTAGACCTTTCTTAGGCATCATTACCAAAAGAAACTCTGAGAGTTTACTCCCTTATTCTTGTTCTAGTAAAAAGTGTTTAATAACACCTTATAAGTAAATTTCTAATTTGACTAAATATAATAATTGATGTGAAGCATAGCATAAACACATATGAACACCTAGATACAGATTGGTGGGTTTCTCATTACAATGAAATATTAGAGATTGCTGTTAGCTAAAATGTTGACTTACTACTTTGCTTTTAAGAAAAGTTTTACCTTCTCACCTGTGATGTTGCTTTATGACTTATTCACCGCTCCTGGCTATTAACTGCTGCAGCTGTAATAGTGTGAATATTAATTGCCTCCTTAACATTTCTTTTTAGAGTGCTTCCCTACATGCTAAGGACTTTAAAAACAATTTTTTAAGCAAGCATCTATTAATATTAAGCTTTTAGCTCCGTGTACTCCTTACATCCTATGAGGAAGAAACATGTGGTTGTATTTGGCAACACTTCAGGTAATTCTAGATAAAATAGTCTATCTTCATCTCCATCTCCTGGCCACCAATTTTTTTTAAACTTGGTTTCTTAAAGGACTATACTTTTTTCCTTACTTGAACTTTTTTTCCTATTTTGATTTGCTTTTTAAATTTTTTTTCAAAGTAAAATAAGTACATGGTTAAAAAAGTCAAATTGGACAATAAGCCTTACGATAAAACACACATTCTCCTGCCCTGTCCCTTCCTACTCTGCATTCTTGCCCCATCAAGGCAACCACTTTCAACTCTTTAGTTGTTCCTTCTGATATTTACCTCTGCATTTCTAAGTAGCATGCCTTTACTGCTATTTCTTCGCTCTTTTTTCTATAGAGAGATAAAGTGTGTTCTCTAACCTCTCACCCCTACTACCACTACCTATCTACCCACCTGTCTCTCTGAATTCCTTTCTCCCTTTCTCCTATCACCATTGTTTGGGAGTGAACCAGAATTAGGTGCTGACATTATTAAGACTATACTGAGATTATTATGACTTTTGACAGCTGTAACATGTAGTCCACTATGATTACACCTTTTTTCTTATATAACTTTTTTTTTCCAGGGTTAATAATTGCCCAGTTTCTTTCTTTCTTTTTTTTTTTTTTTTTTTTTTGCTTAGTGTTTCTCTATACAGATCCCTGATTCATCTATTATCCACCAGAACTGGAAATCTCCTCTGTGTAAGTCCAAACAAATCAGGTATTCTACCTGTTCCTTCTTTTCCTCAGACATCTTTCCTGGTGCCCTTTGCCCTCCTATTCTGATATGGACTGATTGCCTTCTACCCGAACTGTCCTAATGTATATCATTAACCAAATCAGAAAAATCATAAAACAAAATTATTTGACGGTTTTCCTCACACTTGTATAGTGTCACTGAAAGCTCCTTATGAGTGAAAATTAGAAGGCACAGACCAGCTGCATGTAGTAGGATCTTGATTTTTTCTATTTGCTTTGCAGCAGTGAGAATGAACATTAGAATTGGGATACCACATCTTTTCCATTGAATTTCTTAATTTACTGTATTCTTCACTGTTTTGTTATAATCGTGGAAATGAACAACCATGAGGTGACTCCACTCTTTTCTGGTAACATGATGATGACAATGTTTTGAAAAATTTTGGTGTTCATAAACATATGCCTTTGTTGTTGACTGCTTTGCCTTCTATGGTTAAGAGATATTAGCACACATTTTAAGCTCCATGAGGACAGGGATTAGACTGTTGTATTCACTTGGCACCTTTAGGTGTTCTCTAAATATTTGTTAAATGAATAAATGTTTCTTCTGTGACTGAAATTTGCTTCAACATATCCCTATTCATTTTTTTGGTGCATGCACAATCACTGTGTTTACCAACTGCATTGAAATCCATCGAAATTTTAGTGTGCTCTTGTGTCATGTGCATGGCCGGGTTACAAATCATTTATACAAATGTAATATAAAGAGATGTATTGAGTCCTTGAAAAAGTTCAACTGTATTCATCCTAATTTCTGAAAACCAATATTCATTCATTACACTTATGCATATGTTAAACTGTTAATCACGTAATTTTTCATGACCAGCTAGCCTCATTTCCTATACTTATCTTACTATAATTCTCATGTTTTAGCTCTCCCCACTGTTAGGAACCAATTGTGGCAAAGGGAGACTATCAAGGAAGAGGAAACACAATCATAGTTGGACACATGAGAAAGTTCACTCACAAACATTTTATTTTAATAATTGGTTAAGAATGCCAATTTGTTAAAAAAAAACCTTACTATTTTTTTTCCGTTACCAACCTTAACAAAATAGGAAGCTATAAGGATTACTTGTTGAAAATACTTGGCTGAATATTTGAGTAATGTGGAAATCCAGTTCAGATAAGAGATTTTTTTTTTCTCCTTTGAAAATATCAACACTGTTTAAAACTTAACTGTAAAGATGAATCAAATATTTACAAGTATTGTAAAAACCAGCCAAACAAACTGAGTTTCATGGTCTAACCAGGCCCATTATTCTTTTGATGCGTGGCTAAGGTGAGAAACCTTCAAAGAATTCCATGATATCCCATAGCAAACTTTACAAATATTCACCTCTTAGACCTTGGCTTAAAACAGGGGTTGGCAAACTCCAGTCTGTGGGCCAAATCCTGTCTGTCACCTGTGTTTTTACAGTAAGTGTTATTGGAACACAGCCCTGCTCTTTATGTATCTCTACAGCTGCTTTTGCTAAAACAGCAGTTGAATAACTGCAACTATCTGGTCCGCAAAGTGTAAAATATATACTATCTGGCCCTTTTCAGGAAAAGTTTGCCCACCCATGCAAATAACCAATCATGCACACTTAAAGCTAGCATTATTGTTTTAATTTTTCTTTTTATATTTCCTTGACTTTTAAATGTTAGATGAGAGAAAATTTTTTTTCTAAAAAGGAAAAAAAGGGGAGAAAATTCTAGTGGTGTGAAACCACTTCCAAGCATTTAAATACATGTCCATCAGAAAGCTGTCACGGAACTCTTGATATTCCAGTCTTGACCCCTCTTGTCTTTTACCACAGGGGGCTATATTAAATGTTGAGGATGCTGCCACTCGGCTCCATCTTTTAAATCGATCAGCTTTAAGATCTGTACAAGCTCAGGCTAGGACACCAGGTTCTCAGAAAGAACAAGTTTCAACATTTTCTCCTTGGGGAGAAGTTTTGACACCTATAGCAAGCTCTTCTCTTACTCATTTAAGTAGTAAACAGGAGGAATATGTTAAGGTGAGTATTTATCATAAGTTATTAGAAATAAATATTTACAGAGTTTGAAATAAAGCAATTCTTTATATGAAACTGGAAGATTTAGTGTGTATGCTTTCACTGCAGGTTGCCAAAACACTTTTTATTGATGAAGCATTAAAACCTTGCCCAAGGTGCCAATCCCCTGCTAAGTACCAGCCATATAAGAAAAGGGGACTGTGTAGCCGCACAGCCTGTGGTTTTGACTTTTGTGTGTTATGTTTGTGTGCTTACCATGGGTCTGAAGAGTGTAATAGAGGAGCAGCAAAGCCAAGAAATAGAAAGGATGCTCTTCCAGGAAGTGCCCAGAGTAAGCGGAATTTAAAACGCCTCTAAAGAGACTTTAAATATAAAAGAAGCATTCCCCCTAAGCAATGTTTTGTCTGACCTAAAATTATGAATATTTCAAAAGCATGCAAATTTTCCCATTAATGACAGATGATGATTTATTTCCTATATTGTATATATTATAATCCATGTCATTTTATGTTTTACTCAAAGTGGTGAGTTTTGAAAAAATTTTATTTTACTATGTCACTTTTACCCATTTTAATAACTGTGTTTTAAATAAAGAATTTTCCATGTTATCATATATATGTATGTAACTGTTTTGTTTAACATTTTAAAATTGTGCATTTCATCACTATGTGTTGAAATGTTCTTCACTTTTTAAAAATAGTTTTCCAAATAATATTACAAACTTTGAACTTGAGACAGATGGCCTTATAGATTTGCAAAATGAGTGTTTGACTGAAATGATATATGAATAAAATGTTTTCAGAAGTTCTATTGAATTTACTCCATAATTTCAATCTTTCTCTTAATGAGGGTCATTTTGGGGCAGACTTCTGGTTAAATAAAATTTACTTAATATTGATAACTAAGAAGATGTAAAAAGTAAATTATTAGATGTATGTGGTTATTTATAATGGGAATCTTAGTTAATAAACCCTTCTAAGTCACACATTTCATGTAAGTACTTTTTGAAATTCCAGAACTCTAGTCACAGATTTCATGTTTAATCTAGCCTGGGTATCAATATTGTGACAAATTTGGGCTGCTTGGAAAAGATATATATTTTTTAATAAGAAAATTGACTACATTGTTTATAATGTACCTCTTTCCAAAAATGATTGAGGTTGCATTTCCATTTATAGAACAGCAGCAAGAAAGAGATAAGTTCTATTGTTGAACAAATTACTAAAACAAGGGGAAAATTTGAAGATAGTTTCATAATTTCTTTGTGTTTAGGTAACTGATGTGTATGTCTGCGTACACACTTTACACACAGATTTAAAATGTAGCTCTTCTTATACATTACAATTTTAAAGTGTGAATTAGATATATTTAGAAAAATTTGCCTTAAAATCTAATTTGTCATTTAACTCACTAAAAAATTTTGATTAACTGCTAAATATTAAATTTTACTTGCATCCTTTCTAATTCCACAAAGAATTTTGGGAGGCTAAATATAAATATGAGTATTTGTTGTATTTAACAAGTTACACAGTCTATAAATTTTATATCACATTTTCTGATTTATTTGATTTTAACCAAGTTTAGTTCCTAATGTCTATTTAATTTCCTGAGATATCTTCTACATCAGGATCAATATACTTATTAATGTCGTTCGGATAAGGCTTAACTTTTTTCTTTCGTCAGAGAAGTTTCTCTGTTTTTAGGAAACTTATTCTCGATCTTGATTCTCTTAATTTATGAAGTCAACTCTTTGATTTAATCCAAACGACTTGTCTTTGGCCTCTCTTTCTGTGGCTCCGATCAGATCATATCTTCTCCTGTCGTGTGAACATTCCTGCTATTTTATGCTCTTGATTTCTGCCTGGCCTAAACGTCATGCTAGAAGTGACTTTTTCGGTCTTAAAAATCACAGATCCAGTTCCATGATATGTTTTTTAAAAGAGAGGTGCAAGATTGTCTATTCTATATAATTTTAAATGTTTACATTTTCCGATATTATGAATTTGTGTTTTATTACAGAATGATGGAAGAGGAAAGATAAGCATTTCTTTTACTTCTTTATACATGAAATTGTCAGTAGTGCAAATGTAGGACTCTGGAATCTTATTTCCAGTCCCTTATGAAGCACGTTGTCATTGTCTTATGTATTGCAATCACAGTGCTCTCTCAGTGTGATCACATTTATCATCTTGAGGTTACCCAGTCTATTAGGATGTAATGTTTTATTTCACTCTGGTGGTGAAAAAGTAGATTTTACCACATTTACTTTTAGAAATCAATAAGCTGCATGTGTTCCTCTCTACTGCAGGTACTGTTAACAATGGAAGTTCAAATTTTTTATAACTCTGTTTTTACTTGGGATTTGAGTATTATGATCAAGCAGTTATGAGTGAAATAGCATAAGGACTTAGGACCTCATATTTTAATGATTTCATAATAAAACTTTCTGAAGAAAAAAGATCAGAGTAGGAATTCAAAAGGTAAGCCTCTTATTGGTGGGTTTTATCTTTGTGATGGGGTCAAGAGGTAGGTAGGTTAACTGGAAGAAAATCATACAGTATTCGTGAACAACTTTATTAAACAAAGGATCCAGCTATCCAGAAAATAACCAACATTGTCCTAATTATTTTAAATTACTATGTAGTATAGTAAGTGACTGGAGCAGTTACTCTAGCTGTGTGCTCCCATAGCATCCTGTACTTTCTCTGTCGCGGCACTGAGTTCACTTTATTTAACTTGCTTGTTTAATTTTCTTTCCCCATAAAACTATAAGCTCTGTAAAGACCTGGACTATATCATGTTTGATTTAGATACTGTTGCATCCCAGTACCTAGCCTAATGCCAGGCAAGTAGGAGGTACTCGGTAAATATTGAATGAATAGATTTTTTTAGTGCTACTAGTAATTTTTATCCAAGTACACTATTATAATTCTATCCTAATAATTTGTTAGTTTCTTAATGTTTGATTTTAGTGATTGATGCTTCATTACACAAAAACGTGGGATCTAAAGGATTGCTTTTAATATGTAATCAGTGGATTTGTTTAGTTATTCTTTTGGTTGATTTTTCTTACAGCTAGATAAAGTGTAACAGAAGGAGCACTAGGCTAGGAGTCAAAAAGCCTGGGTTGGTATCCTGAACTACTTACTGTGCCCTTATGTAAGTCACTTATTGATTCTGAGCCTATTTTTTCTATCTATAATTAAGAGAAATTAAAAGAGATGATGTATTGTGAAATCACTCTTGAAACTCTATTACACCAATCTGTGTTACTACACATTTGGCTGAATGTGAATAGAATGAAACGATATAGCATTTGTGGGGGTAGAACATATGACCTTGATATATCATTAGCATTATGCTGGATGAAACTATAAAGTCAATTTTTAACTTGCTTGTAAAAAATGTCTAGTTGAAAAAAATTCAACCAATCATGAATTGAGCATTTGCTATGTATAGGCACTATTCTAAATCCTTTACATGCGTTAACTCATTTATTCCTCACAGTGACTCTGTAAGGCTGTTATTATCTTATTCCTTTCATATGTCAGGAAACCAAGAATCAGGTCAGATAATCTAAGATCACACAGACAGCAAGTGGGGGGAGCCAGGATTCTAGCAGAGGGAGTTTGCCACTCGTATGTGACAAAACTCTTTGCAGAACCCCTGTTGATAAATTCAATATGCATATAATTACCATGTCTTAAATGGAAGATTGTTTTGCCATTTAAGAAAAATCTATTGGTATACCAGGAAAAAAAAATCATTCTAATTTAGAACAATTCTTCCTGAACAGAGTAGTTCTTTAGCTCATGAGTGGTTTAAACAACTTTATCATTTGGAAAACTAAATGAATTTCATGAATATACTATAATCTGAGTGTTCAGTTCAAGATAAAGGGCACTGCTCCAGTCCTTTGTAATCTAAAGACACAAGGCATGAAAACAAGAATAAGTATTGTCACATTCCAGTAATTACTACATTCTTACTGTTTCTTATTATGGGGTGAGAGAAAGTAATAAGAAAAAGTTTACCAACATTTATTGATGAGTCTACTTTATGTTCCCAAGAAGATTCCGAAACAAGAGGGATGATTAAATTTGGCACTTTATTTTTAGATTTGTGTTTCACTTCTTAGTAAGGACATAAGGAAAAGAATGAATGTTGATTCTGGGGAAAACCAATAAATGCTTTACCTTCTCTGGTTTAGGATAAGAACCTCTCTATCTTTTCCCCCTGCGGTCTGCCCCATTAGCATCCTTGTTAGCTAATGGGCAGGAATATTCTATTTGACTTCCACTTGTTTCCTTGAAGGACAGGTATTTCCTATTTCTGACCCCCTAGTTTGGAAAAAAAAATGGTCAGAAACTTGTGATAAGTAATATAAAGAGAAACAACATTTTAAGAGTTATCTGATAATTTCATACTAGCGTTTCTATGGACACAAATATGGATGTTTAAATTTATTCCAGCTATTTAAATACTTAATAAAGTCATATTATAGATTTCTTAGCAATAATTTAAGGGTAGAAGTTCTGTTGAGAAAACATTTTTGATACTTACTTAGCACTGTGTAAAGCTAAGTTTTTCCATTACCTTTGGTTAATTTATGACACCAAGCAAAATTGTCATAAATTTATGACACAAACATTTATGGAACATTTTCAACAGTTTATCTCTTATGTTCCTTGTTTGCATTAAGTTATTTATATGGCTTTATTTTAAACTGTGTCCCTTAAAAATAGAGTAACATATATAGCAAATGTTTTAAATGTCTTAAAAGAGAAATAGCCATTATGTTTCTGTGTGGAGGAGGGTACTATTTCAAAACTCACACTAAACATTCCACGAGGGGGCACCAAAGACTCACTTATGGTGATTCCGGTTACCCTCCAAAAAAGTAAATTTAGTTTTTATATATTTGATATTGATGTACTGTGACATTGCCAGATAGGGGAAATGTTCCTTCACTTAATTTTTAAAGTATATATAGAATAAATTTTGTAATAGCTATTACTCAGAGTTGCTAATTAAAATATTTTAGCTGGCTTGCAAGAGTGCACTGTTTTCTGGGGTGACTTTAACAGAACACCTTGTAGGTGGCCAGGTCTGTGCCTTGGCCATTTGCCCTCCTGGCTCCCTCATCACCAACTGTGCAGCCAGAGGAGTGGAAGGAGCAGTAGAAACATGGAGGTGAGTACTGGTTATGAATGGTGGTGGTGCACTACCAATTGTTTCTCTCTGGCATTCTCATTTCTGCAGAAAGGTGGTGCTTGGTTCAGGTCCTAATCACGTCCTGCTTAGATTCTGTAAATGCCTCCTAACAGGCTTCTTTGCTTTTACTTTCTCCCCATCTGAATCTGTCCTAAATATCCCTTGCCAGATCATTTGTACCAAAATGTGGCTCCAATTACATTGCTTCCTATTAAAAATGTAGCAGAATTTAGGATCTCCTAATGGTCCTAACTTTCTAGCAATCTCTCCTACCATTCCACTCTGTATACTTTGTTCTAGCCAAACTAGACTCTCTACTGTTTTCTAAACTTCCCCAGTGCTTTCTCCCACTTCCTCTCTCTCTTGCCCTACTAAATCTCATCAAATCCAGCTAATTCTTAGTTTCTTTCCAGGAATCATTTTCTGATCTCTCCAACAAGATGTAATTTATACCTTCTTTGAATCTAGTGTTTATTTATACCTGTCTTGTGGTATTTCTAGCATGTCTTGTTTGTATTAAATTCTTTATTTGTCTTCCACCATTAAGTTCCTTAAGAGCAGAACTGTTTTACTCATCTCTCTACCTCCTTTAGCAGAGTGTCTTATGCATGACAGATAATGCAGCAAGGATTAATTGAATTGCTGAATTAATGATTGTCATGTGGTATGATAACAAATCATGATAATGGTATGATACCATGAATATGATAATTATATGATGAATGAGAATTAAAATGTGTATGCATGTTTATGTGTATATATACACACATAGGTTAGGTGTTTAGGAGCAGAGAATATTGGCCTTTAGAGGTGAAATATGCATCATTTTATGATTAAGTGGTGTATAACTACATACAGAAAGAAAACAATATGCCATTCAAATTTTTATGTGCTAGGGTGGCAAAGATATTTACATTCTTTTGTGTTGGTATTCAAAAGAGGGAAATGTATATTTAAGACATAGTACTTACATTAAATTAAAGGAAGAGAAGTAATTTTCTTTATTTTCCCAGCTTTATTGAGATATAATTAACATATAACTTTGTGTAAATTTAAGGTGTTCTATGTGTTGATTTGATACACTTATATATTGCAAAATGAGTACCACCATAGAATTAGCTAATACCTCCACCCCATCACATAATTACTATTTCTGTTTTCTGTGGTGAGAACATTTAAGATCTACTCTCTTAGCAACTTTCAGGTATATAATGCATTATTATGAATTATAATCAACATGCTGTACATTAGATCCCCAGAACTTATTAATTTTATAACTGGATGTAATTTTACTTCTTGAATGTTTTCATTCCTTTTGGTAAATATCAACAGCTTGCAGCTTATTTGAGTGTCACCTGAAAAAGCTGAATAATCTTATATACCTAAAATAAATACTGGGGCTGGCCCCATGGCATAGTGGTTAAAGTTTGATGTACTCCGCTTCGGCAGCCCAGGTTTGTGGGTTCAGATCCTGGGCATGGACCTACACCACTCGTCAGCCATGCTGTGGCAGTGACCCACATACAAAATAGAGGAAGATTGGCACAGATGTTAGCTCAGGGAAAATCCTCCTCAAGCGAAAAAAAAAGGAGGATTGGCAACTGATGTTAGCTCAGGGCCCATCTTCCTCACCAAAAATAGTAATAATGCATAAATATATAAATAATAATAAAGTCAAGGGTTAAGAGCAGATAAATTACATTCTGGGTGATTTTACTGAAGTACAAATCTGAGTGTGTCTCTCATTAGTTTAAAATCTTAATTGAGTTGCTGAATTAAGAATTATTGGTTGTCATATGATATAAATTTTATCCAAATCTCAACTTTACTTTTTCTGCCGATATCATAGTTATTTGCTTTTGAGAGCGCTAACACTGAGACACCACCCCTTCATACTCCCTTTGCTCCAACCCTCCAGCTACTTGGAGTTTGCCAATGCGTTCTCCCTCACATTATTGTTCTCTCCCTTCCCCACAGCCTCACTCCTACTTGCCTTTTAAGACTCTGCTGAGTGGACGCTGGAGCTGATCACCTTCCTCTACCCCTAGCTGGTTATGTCACTCTCCAGAGCCCCTTTGTATCTGTATCATTATAGCATTTATCAGAACTTTTGTTTTCGTCATTTGACAATGAAGTCCTCTGACCTGAACAGAAGTTCAGTGTTTGGCAAAAACCTTCCCAGCCACCGCTCCCATGCCCAGCCTGGGTTAGGTGTACATGGGGTGCAATAGGGGCAGAGAGAGGAAGCTCCTAAGTCAAACAGTTCTTCTGTGTCATTGTTAAAAAAGAAGAGGTGTTAAGGCTGCCGACATTAAAGGCCTCTTTTTTTCTTATTCTCTGCTGCCAGAGGAGTGTACACTGCTGTCTCTCTCCTTATGTACTGATACAGAGGATAATTTGCACTGATTTTCAAGTTACTTCGTAAGTGCTCTTGAATTATTTCAAGAAGTGTAAATATTCCAAGGGCTGGGACTGTTCTTTCTTACTTCTCTCTAGTGCTCTAGTGTCTACTACTATAATCATATAGAGACACAGTATGCGTTGACTAAAAGGGGTGTGGCATTCTGAGACAGTAACCTCAGTTTGAAATATTTATAGATCTTTATTGTTGTTAGCTAATAATGAATTTGGCTAGGAAGTGAACTATGTGTCTTACAGACATTATCTCATTATGTTAAGAGCAATACTATGAGGATGGTACCATTATTATTTGCATTATTTTTTCCGTATGAGACTTAAAGGAGCTTAAAAATGCGTTTGTCCCACACTAGTGAATTTAGGAGTGGGGTTAAAATGGTTGCTGTTTGACTCCAGTCTTGGCTTTCTGCCTGCCCACACTAAGAGTGGTGCCCTCTCCCGTGGCAGCAAACCTGTGGTTCTGCTGCTCCCTGCTTTATTAGAGAGTCGCTTGCTGTTGGTTTGGCTTCAGGTAAGATGGGAAATTCAGACTGTTGGACTTTTTTCCCTGACCACTGACACCTGATAGGGGGATCAAAATTAAGAGATCCAATGTTCTTTTATAACTTTTTAAAAAAGATTATTTTTTTAGAGCAGTTTTAGGTTCGTAGCAAAATTAAGAGGAAGGTACAGCCTCCCCATTATCAACATCACCACCAGAGTGGCACCTTTTTTGCGACTGAGGAACATACACTGACACATAATCACCCAAAGTCCATAGTTTACCTTAGGGTTCATTCCTGGTGTTATACATTCTATGAGTTTGGGCAAATGTATAATGACATGTGTCCATCATTATAGTATCATATTGAGTAGTATCACTGCCCTAAAAATCCTCTGTGCTCAGTCTGTTCATCCCTCCCCCAACCCCAACCCCTGGCAACCACTGATCTTTTACTGTCTCCATAGTTTTGCCTTGTCCAGAATGTCATATAGTTGGAATCATACAGTAAATAGCCCTTTTTAGATTGGCTTTTCACTTAATAATATGCAATTAAGTTTCCTCCATTATTTTTTCATAGCTTGATAGCTCTTTTTCTTTCTTTTAGCACTGAACAATATTCCATTGTCTGGATGTACCACAATTTATTCATTCATCCACTGAAGGGCATTTTAATAGCTTCCAAGTTTTGGCAATTATTAATAAAGCTGCTATAAACATCCATGTGCAAATTTTGTGTGGATGTAAGTTTTCAACTCTTTTGGGTAAATACTAAGGAGTGTGATTGTTGGATCGCATGGTAAGAGTATGTTTAGTTTTGTAAGAAACCACCAAACTGTCTTCCAAAGTGGCTCAACTATTTTGTGTCCCCATAAATAATGAATGAGAATTCCTGTCATTCCACATCCTTGGCAGCATTTGGTGGTGTTAGTGTTCCAGGTTTTGGTCATTTGAAAAGGTGTATAGTGGTATCTCGTTGTCTTATTTCATAACTTTCAATAATATATCCTTTATTTCTTCATGAAATATAGTTCATTCACTTAACACTTGGTGCTGGGCTTCAGGAGAGACCAACACAGGTCAAAATATGCCTTAGAGCTCAAATTCATTTTATAAAAAAAAGTGGGAGAGGAAAGGAAGAAAAAAGGAGAAGGAGGAGAAAAAGAAAAAAGAACATATTCTCTACTTGAAAAAATTACAACATCTTAGGGCAATGTTAGAATTTTAAAATTTAACTAAGGAAGGGTTAAAAATTGAATTATCTCAGTTTGTGCAAGAAACAAAGTAATGGTATGGAATATATTGACAATTAGAATAAATCTAAACCAGCAGATCCAGATGGTAGTTATCTTGGATAAATTAAGAAATTGCCTAATGAATGTATTAAACTAGTTATGTTCCTTCTTCAAAAAATTATGAACTGTTAAATTAGGAAATAGAAAAAAATGCTGTTTTCTAGTTAAATGTGATAAGGACGTGTGTAGTTCTTATGGAATATAGATAAGATATGTAATTTCACAAAAAAGGAAAGATAATCAATGATTATCAAAAAAAGAATGGAAATAATATATAAATTTTATAACCTGTGTTTCTGATCTCCTTGCCACAACTGCAGTTACTTTAGGGCTTGGAGTAGGGTATCATACATCATTAGATGTTGAGTTGCCATCCAGCTCCTAGGAAAAACATTCTACTGCACTGTCCTGTCATTCTGATTCACCTATGTGTAAAAATTAAAAATATAGTTTAGCTATGTGGAAATAAATGAGAACAACCCAAATAAGCAAGGAAAGGCTATTTATTCAGAGCTTGCTAAAGCAAGGAAGTCAGTCACTGTCACTTGCATTTGGCAGAGACTGAAAGGCAGGCAAAAGAACAGGAAAGCCGTATAGTGAAAAAAGGGGGAGACTTCAGGTATGCTCTGATGGGAGGTTGTTGGCATGGGGAAGCTGGAAGCGGGCTAACTAGAATCGAGTGGGCATCCTATGTGATTAGGTTTGGGAAGCATACTTGGTTTTCTCTGGTTGGTCCTGAGTTGGAAGTGGGGACAAAAATTAGGGAAACTGGCAGTTACTGACCAAGTCCTGACCATTCTGGGCCTATTGCCACAGAGGTTGTGGCTTGGCTTCCAAGGCTGGTTGCTGCAGAGGTTATGAGTCAGAGTTCTATTGTCATATATGGTCTGGCCATTGTCCATGTGTATATTCAGACTCTCAGCCATATAAAATTTCCCATTACCAACAAAAATTAAAATCACAATGATAATATGAATTCCGGCATTTGGTGCTATTCCTGTTCACACTCAGAAAAGTTTAAAACTAGACTTAAGTTGGACCCTACCACACAAAACCCACGGAAGGACTGGTACTTTTAAATCATTAAACAGGATGCCTGAAGTTTTGCTCTTGATTGTCAAGGAGGTGTATATACATACAAAACTAGCCAGTCTCTCCAGCAGTACTTGGGAGAGTCATTAAATAAATCCCTGCAGCTTTTTGGCCTGAACAGGGTACTTGGAGTAGCCCTAATACAAATTAATCCTTGCAATTCAGGTTAGCCCTTGTGACATTTGGTTTGGGGCTCATATTTGAAACCTGATCATTTTTCTTTGTCCATAGCAGCTTAACATGACATCACTTCTGTTCTGTTCCATGGTTATGTTGGTTTCTCATATCACAGTTTTAGCTGTTTTGGAGGGAGACTGAGATGCTCTCCAGGGTTCCCCAAATTGAACTGCAGGTATACTACAAAGTCTATATTTAAGTAAGGCTATCTCAAACACATCCTTCAAATTTTCTAACAATATGTCCAGAATCAGAAGAGAATAAACAGAAACTTAATTCCTTATAAATATGTGTAGGTAGATTTCCTGTTATAAACTTTTGGTTTTGAACTGCATTGGTTTTCAACAATGATATAGACTAGTTGTAGAAAAAGCCCTTTTTGGAAAAACTAGCCAGTTTGGGGGGTAGAGAGAATAAGATGTTTTAAAAGTAAAATCTAGTCATCAGGGAAATGCAAATCAAAACCACAAAGAGATAACCACTTTACACCCAGTAGAATGGCTATAATAAAACAAATGATAACAAGTGTTAGTGAGGATGTGGTGAAATCAGTGCCCTCATCCACTGCTGGTGGTAATTAATATAAAATGGTTCAGCCAATTTGGAAAACAGTCTGGCAGTTCTTTAAAAAGTTGAGTTGCCAAACAATTAAATACAGGATTACCTTTTGACCCAGCAATTCCACTCCTAGGTATATATCCAAGAAAATGAAAAAATATGTCCACACAAAAACTTGTGCATGAATATTCATAGCAGCATTATTTATAATAGCCAAAAGTACAAACAAACCAAATGTCTATCAGCTGATGAATAGATAAATCATGGTATATCCATACAATGGAATATTATTCAGCAATAAAAAAGAATGAAGTACTGATTCATGCTACAACATGAATGAATCTTAAAAACTCACTAAGTGAAAGAAACCAGTCACAAAAGACCAACATATGGTGTGATTCCATTTATGTGAAATGTTCAGAATAGGCAAATAGAGACAGAAGGTAGATTAGTGGTTGTTTAGGTTTGTGGGAGGTGGGAATAGGGGATGATAGCTAAAGGGTATGGGGTTTTTTTGAAGTGATAAAAATGTTCTAAAATTGATTCTGGTGATAGTTGCACAAGTCGGAATATACTAAAACCCATTGAATTGTACACTTTAAAGAGGTGAATTATATGATGTATGAATTACATCTTAATAAAGCTTAATAAAATCACCAAAACATTAGTTTATAATGTGTGCATTTGGGTTCAAGGTATAGTCTTTGTTGTTCTTATGTTGTCTTTATTTTTGGGGGGGAAGAAATTGGCTCTGAGTTAACATCTGTTGCCAATCCTCTTTTTCCTAAGGAAGATTAGCCCTGAGCTAACATCTATGCCTATCTTCCTCTATTTTGTATGTGCGACACTGCCACACATGGCTTGATGAGCAGTGCATAGATCCATGTCTGGGATTCAAACCCACAAACCCTGGGCTGCTGAAGTGGCGGGAGCACTCGAGCTTAACCACTACACCACCAGGCCAGCCCCACTTGTGTTTTTTTGCTTTCTTTTTGTGTGTGTGTGAGGAAGATTAGCCCAGAGCTAATATCCATTGCCAATCCTCTTTTTTTTTTTTTGCTGAGGAAGATTGGCCCTGGGCTAACATCCATGCCCACCTTCCTCTACTTTATATGGGACGCCACCACAGCATGGCTTGATAAGAGGCGTGTCGGTCCGCGCCAGGGATCTGAACCTGCAAACATTGGGCCGCTGAAGCGGAGTACGTGAACTTAATCACTATGCCACCAGGCCAGCCCCAACTTGTGTTGTTTTTTAAATCTCATGAGATTATTTTTAGAGACAGGCTACATAGCTTGGTTGTTAAAGAGCAAATGCTTTGGATCAGACAGACCTGGATCAGCTTATGGCTTCACTTTCAAGCTGTTTGTCTTTGAGCAAATTATCTCACCTGTCTAAGTCTTAGTTCCCTAAATTGTTGAGAATAATAATACCAATCTCTTAGGGTTATTACTAGAGGCTCATGTTCAACTTTCTTCTTATTGATATACTTATCTAAAACAGGGATAAACAGATCTTTTCTGTGAGCAGGGCACAGTATAGAATCATTGCAATGGAGAGAAGATATTTCAGCAAATATGTACTGAGTGATAGGCACTCAGTAGAGGGTCTGGGGGTGGAGGTGGGAGATAAAATAAGATTTATCTCCTTCAATCTCCGGTTTACTGTCTGGGGGGTGGCAGCAAGGATAGAGGCTGCACCTCCCTGGAGAGAGTATTATTAATATAATTTTAAGATATGAGTTTGTACCAGGTATACAGGAGCAAGAGGAGAGGCCAATGAAAGGAATTCATGAGGAAGTATACTAGAGAAGATGACACCCAAGCTGAGTACAGTACTGAAGAATGAGAAAATTTTGCCTGATAAAGACCAGAAGGGTTTTCCCAGTGGCAGAAACAGCACAAGCAAATGCCTAAAAAGCCTATTTATATGTCAACTCTCAAATTTATATCTCCCAAATTCCAGGCTCCTATATCAACTGCAAACTCAAAATCTTCACTTGGATGGCTAATAGACTTAAACTCTCCCCGCAACCTGGTCCACTCTCAGCTTTCCCCATCTCTGATGATGGCAACTCCATCCTTCTGGTTGCTCATGCCAAAATCCTTGGAGTTATTCTCAATTACTTTGTTTCATTCCCACATCCAACTTGTCAGGAAATCCTCTTGGCTCTACCTTTAAAATACATGCAGAATCTGAGTCCTTCTCAAACCTGTTACTGCTACCAGCCTGGTCTGAGCCACCATCAGCTCTTTCCTGCTTCTGTTTGTGCCCATCTACATTCTCTATATGGCATCCAGAGTGAACCTTTTCAAATTAAAGTAAAATCATGATACTTCTCAATTCAAAACTCCTATGGTTTGCATTTCACTCAAAATGAAAGCCCAAGTCCTTACCAAGGGCTGGCAGAGCCCTTCCTGATCTGTCCTCTCACCTTTCTGTTGTCTTCCACTACTCTCCCCTGACTTCGTTTGGCCCTCTGATTTTGTTTGGCCAAGATAGTGGTTTATTGCTCTATTTTTGTCTTTGCCTATGTATCGTGGAAAAGGCAATAAATATAACTAGGCAGGTGTTATGTGTCCTTGCAATACAAGCACCCATTGTTTTACTCCTTGCTTGCTTAAGCATTTACATACCTGCAGATCCCTGGCGGGCCTTGGGACAGCCCTTACACTGTAGTAGGCAAATGTGGAGCCACCGAAGGTTTCAAGTAGGTCAGTTGCATTTAGATAGATAATTTTGCTTTCAGCATGGAGAATGGATTTAAGGGGAACTCCACTGGAAGCAAAGATTGGAAAAGGGACAAGTTAGGAAGTTTTTAAACAGGCCAAATGGAAGCCTGTGCTGAGGCTGTGGTTGTTAGTGGGAGTAGAGAGAAGATTCCAGATTCCAGAAATACTTGAAGGGAGAATTGGCAGGACCTAGTGCTTGACTGAATATGGGATTTCTGGCTTGAGTCATTTGATGGATGAAGGTACCAGTTACTGAACACAGGATTTATATAGGAAGATGAAATCTGAAGATAAGGAACAGGAAAAAATGTAGATTTCCTTTTGGACATTTTGATTTGGAAGCATCCAAGGAAGAGCCACCGCTGAGTACAGCAAGCAATTGGATTTAGGGTTCTTAGGCTCAAAGGGAGAGGTCTGGGCTGGAAATTTGAGTTGGCCATGACTTTTCTAAAAATTTTTTTTTTTCCTAATTAGAAGTATTGTTTTTCTTTTTACAAATTTCACTTTTCCCTTAAACTCTTCCATCATAACTCTTTCCGGAATACACACTACGGGAATCCTTAATTTATTGTTCCCTGTCAACAGCCTCCTTGGGTAATTTGTAAAGCTTCAGTATCTTGAAAATGCAGCAGTCTTAGCCGTTGGAGCAAAAGTGTGGGGGAAGATCTGGTTCCTACAGCACGTGAATATTTAACTTTTGTGTGTGTGAGTGAGAGGAAAATTAGCCCTGAGCTGACATCTGTCGCCAGTCTTCCTCTACTTTATAATGTGGGATGCCGCCACAGCATGGCTTGATGAGCAGGGCATAGGTCTGCACCTGGGATCCGAACCTGCGAACCGCAGGCCACCGAAGCAGAGTGAACTCAACCACTACGCCACCAGGCCAGCCCCAATATTTAACTTTTTATTCAGGCATTTCATACAACTGGGAAGGAGCTCAAGAGCTGTGTTGAACGTCGTCCTTCGGAATCAAGAAAACTCTTGAGGCCCGATTTTTCCCTTTCCTCTTCTCAGGACCAGCCGTCTGGCCCCCTCTCCCGCACCCGCTTGCCAGCGGGTCTTTTCTTACTATGGGACATCAAATTTCCTGGACGGTGGGGGCGGGGTTTTGTTGAGGCAGGACAGGCCTGAGCCGCGGTCACCACAGTAACGAGTCCCCGGCCAGCTGGTCGAAGGGCGACGCGCGTCTCCAGGGCCCTCTCGGGTGGCCGCGCCGGGGTCGGGGCGCGCGGGGTCCCCCTGCCGTTGGCGGCGGCTCACGCCCCCGGCCCGGAGGACAACAGGCCGGGACGGCCCGCGGGGCCATTCCTCGGCCCAGGTGCCCCGAAAGGTGCGTGACCGCCCTGGCCTCGGGCGCCGCGCCCAGGCCAGGAGCCGCTCGCTCGCGGCGCCCGCATTGTCTAAGCTCCATAGCAACTCGGGCGAGGCGGGGGCCACACAGGCCGGCGCAGCCCGGGCCCGCGCGCCGTTCCGCGTCGGCGTCGGCGTCCGCGCCGGGCGAGAGACGGGCCCTGAGGACGGGCGCCGGGCCCGCGCGCGGTCGGGGCCCTGACTGTACGCGCGGGCGCCGGGCGCGGGCGAGGGGGCGGCGGCATGCCGAAGAAGCGGCTCACCACCGGTAGGGGGCGGGCGGGGCGTGGGCCGGCGCTCGCCGACCCGGGCGAAGGACGCGACCCGCGCCGTCCGGGCACGACCGCGCGCCCCCTCTGGAGTTCGCTTCGCCTGGCCCGGGCGTCCCCTCTTCCAAACATTCGAAAACCTGGTCCCACTGCTCTCATAGCCTTTTATTAGGAATTTCACCCCTACCCCCGCCCCCACTTTATATTGCCTCGTTGGCACCATCTTGTTTTATCTTGCTTACTTCTCCGTTTTGCAGCTGGAATAATGGAGGCCTCCATCTATTGAGGTTAAGTCCAGGGTCACAGTGAATTAGCGACCAAGCTGGATTCCAGAGGCCTTTCCTCCCCACTTCCACCTTGAATTCCAAGTTAAAATTCAATCCATGTGCAGAGAATGAAGAGAGGGCCAAAATTTTACTGAGCTTGCCCATGCGTAAAGCAGGGCTAGATGCTGTCTCAAATTATTTCATTTACTTTAAAAGGAAATCAGATTTGAGTGAGATAATGTAATATTTTATCTTGTTTCAGAGCCACCAGCTATTACAGAGGAAGAATTTGTAAGTACAATTTAGAGGACTACTTATTTTTTTCCTTGGCTTTATGTTAAATAGCAAATCATAGATGGTATAAAAAAGCTGTGTATTTTCTTTTCTCCTTTTTGCCAAATGAGTATAATAGAAGCTTTGGATTAGTAACAATGGTGCTGAGTACAAGACTTTTTTTATGTTCTTTAACAGGTACATTTTTAAGAAGGAGCCAATTGATTTTTATGGTGGATTCTATTCACTGTTAAAGTTCTTTTACATAAATGACGTCATTTAATTTCTCTAAACTCCAATGACTCCATGAGAGGAAGGTTTTCTCTCCACGGTTTTATTGTGATATGAGTGTGCAGTTCCTGGTTGCAGTAAACATTGGTAGATGGCATTGATTATTAATAATAAGTGGTCAATTTATAGTTCTGATTCCCTTAAAAATGTACTAAATGTTGTTTTCAGGACAGACTTCTGGACAGTTGAGTAATGATAAGTATTGTGTCAAGTACATTATATATCTTGTCATTTAGGCGAGTGCTATGTTTAGGGTGGGTTCTGTTGTAATTCCTCTTGTGTATTTAAGGAACTTACCCAAGGTTAAACAGCCAGATAGGAGGTAGCAGAGCCTAATTCCTACTAAGGTCTGAGTTTGATTCCAAGAGCTCTAACCACTTCTCTATATTATTTGCTTATGTCCTCCAGCACTTATCTCTCTTGTTGGGTAATTATCTTATTTGCTTTTGGCTATTTATTCAACAGACATGAGTGCTGTTGTAGTCATAGTGCAGTGCTAGATGCTAAGGGCAAGTGTCAAAAAGTTCACAGTCTTTCAGGGGCTATGAGAGGAGAGAGCTAAGCCTGCATCTGCTACCAGCTTCCGCTTTCACCTTTTCAGACCTTTGGTCCACTACTGAGACAGAGACCAAGAGAGAGGCACAAAGAGCGTGTCAGAAACTCAATCCATCTTCTTGCTGCCTTGGTATAACTCTATGTAGTGGCAGATTTCTTTAAGCCACTTCCTGAACGTTTCTTTATTCCAGCAGGAGGTCAGCATTTCTGGAGCCAGCTAATCCTTTCCATAGAGTTCCAGCATAAACTCTCTGAACAAGCACTCAGCAACTTGACACTTAAAATTTGAGCAGTCTGCTAACCTCTTCAGGTTTTTGCAACTGTCTGGGAACTCATAACAGCTTGAAGGCTCTATTAGCCACGCCTCTTTCTCTTGGTTTCTTTGATATTGTCTCCCAATTCTCCCATCTTTCATTTTTTATGTCTCTTTTTCTGGCTTCTCTTTTTCTTTGCCCATGAAAGTGTTGACCTTTCGAGATTCTGTTCTACAGGCTTTCTCTGGGTGAGCTCTTCTCCTACTATAGTTTCAGCTACCCTTATTTCACAGGGCTTCCAAATCTACACACCTCCAGCCTAGATGCCTCTTCTGATGCCAGAGCTCTATATCCCTTGGGTTGTTGGGCACCCTCATCATCTGGATGTCCCTGCATCATCTCAACAGTCTAAACCGAACTTATCTTCCCCCTCATTTTGTTTTTCTTTCTCTTTTTCTTATTTTGGTTAATGGTACCACTAGCCATTCAGTCACCCAAGCCAGAACCCTTCTTCCCTTTTCTTTACCACCTTCCTGCAGTCATTTACCAAGTTCCTTTCACAGCCAGATCTTTTTCTCCATCATCACAGCTACTGTCTTATTTCAGGCTCTCATCCCTGAGCCTGGACTTTGGCAGTAGTCCTAACTGATATCACTGCCTCCAATATTCTGTCTGCCAGCTCCAATTTTTCTTTGCCTAAAGCATAAAGTGCAAACTCCTGTGCATCAACTGTGCTGGATTACTTGCTATTGCTTTGTTCTGTCTGCCTTTAGATTTTTCCTTCTCCCATCACTCCACCCTGGCTATCAGATTGCTATTAACTCTTTAAAAAATTACCGTGTTACTCGATTGCTCAGTGCTTTTATTAATCCTGCTATTTATCGAATGCTGACTACATGTTAGTATTTAACCTCAAGACAACCCTATTAGGTGGTTATTAACACCCACATTTGACAGATGAGAAGGTCAGAGTTGACACATCTCATAACTGGCAGAGCCAGAATGTCCAACGCCTCCCTTTAGCATTCAGAATCTGTTCTATAACTTTTCAGCCTTCTTTAATGTTACCTTCCAATACTTTCTATGTGGTAAAGACAACGTTCATACTGTTTTTGGTTTGTAAAGTACTTCCACATGCCGTCTGCTCCAGCCAGACTGCCCCACTTGCCTCCTTGCCGTTGCTGTCGAGTTTCGTCTCAGTTGCCCTCCCGCATCTGTTTCACAATCTTGTACATTCTTCAAGGCCCAGCTCATCTCCTCCATGAAACCTTTCCAACCGAAAATCATCCAGACTGACTTTGAGCTCTGTGCAGCTTTCAGTTGAGAGCAGTTTGTGACCAAATCTTCAAATTCATATGCTCACCAAGCATTATCTGTAAATAATTCATATGTCTTGCACATATATTTCCCTATGTTTTTCAGAAGTGTAAACACATTTTTTTCTCATTAATATTCTTGGAAAAAAGTGTGTGGTAGAGATCTCTAGCTCCCCAAAATACATTCCACCCTTTTCCATGATACATACTAGACATACTGCTCTCCAAAATAAAGACTACGTTTTCTAGCCTCCCTTGCAGCTAAATGTGATCATGTAACCAAATTCTGATCAATGGAATGTAAACAGAAGTGTTGTGTCCTGCTTCTGAAAAGCTGATATTTACAGAGATTGAATACCTGACCTCTAGGTCACACAGCTAGTAACGAGTTGAGCCACAATTAGAATCTGGGTCATTCTGATTCTAATACTCATATAAGTGTAAAGGGAAAGAACGTGCCCTTTTTCTTCTTTCCTGCTGGCTGGAATGAGGATGTGATACTGGAGCGGAAGCAGTTATTTTGGATGAAGTGGCCTCTTGAGGATGGTGGAGTCAGAAGATCAAAGGGGCCTGGGCTCTTGATGTTTGGGAAGCCACAATACCAGTCCTGAACTGCCTATGATTACATGAGAGAAATAAACTTCTGTTTTATTTAAATAGCGTTATTTTGGTTTTCCATCATTAGCAACAGAGTCATATACCAATATAAAGTGCTCCTATGTTCAAAGGAACTATTTTTTTTATTGTATTTTCTCAATCAATGGATCCAAAAAGTACAGTGCTGTTGTGGACATCTGCAGAATATTTTAACCTTTACACGGGATCTTCATCCTCAAAGGAGAGAATAACTCATTTAGAATAAATCATTGTTGTCAGAGACACATTGCTTTGTACATATTTCAACTTTTTATGTGTAAATTTTGCAGTTTCTTAACAAAATTATGAACTCCTGTAGGGCTGGTGCCATGTCTCAGTACACCTTAATATTCCTTATAGTGTATAGCACAATGCCCAGAATATGCTATTAGATGGTTAATAAATCTTGGTTGATGGATATTTTAGTATATAATAATTAGTATAATTTGTTTCACTTATTTTTTTTTTTGCAAAGCTTTATTTGATATATATTCTATATTTCTTAAGTACCTTTCTCCTGGCATTTTTCTTCTTTAGTGTTTTTTTTTTTTTGTGGGGAAGACCAGCCCTGAGCTAACATCTGTCACCAATCCTCCCCTTTTTTGCTGAGGAAGACTGGCCCTGGGCTAACATCCGTGCCCATCTTCCTCTACTTTTTATATGGGACGCCGCCACGGCATGGCAGACAGGTGGTGCGTCGGCGGGCGCCCGGGATCCGAACTCGCGAACCCCGGGCTGCCAAGTGCGGACTAAACCGCTGCACCACCGGGCGGCCCCCACTTTAGTGTCTTTTTAACTCTGTATTTGATTGGTCTTTGATAATTCTTTTAGGGAAAATATATATAAAAAACTTAATATATTCAGTTCTCTCATTAGTCCCCTTGGGCAGTGTATGAATACATTCTTGTAAATAAGTCAAACAATAAAAGTGATAAAGTGAATGCTTCTCTTCATTACTTCCCTCAATTGCAGCCTTTCTTGTTTTCAAATTCCATAAAAACCGAAATATAAATCATAGGTAGAGTAGTAGAGTTTAGACTGCTTCGTGATACATTGGGATTTGATTATGTGTTAAGTATACATTGAGAAAAGTTTAAAGTGAGAGTGACTCTTAAAATTCTTTTTAACTCTTAAATAGAAAATAAATTAGGGTTAAACACTTAAGTATTTGACTCTTAAATCCAAAATAATCATTTTTTTTTCTTGTGCCTTAAAATCGTTTGAAACTATGCAGGTAGGTATGTCATGCCTCAGAAGTAGTCTTTGTAGGGTAAGAATTTTGTAGTATAATAATCTATTTTATTGAAGGTTTTCTGATACAAGAAAACCTACAGTTTCATTAACTTTAAAAGCAGATGCCATTTAAAAAAGAAAAAAGTAAAAAAAAAAAACAAGCAGATGCCTTTTATTTTACCATTAAATTAAGAGAGACTGTAATTTCAAGCAATGTTTACTGTATGTTTCTTGTTAAAAATGATATTCATTTTAGCTACTCTTTAGTCTGTTCAGATTTGTATTCTGTTATTTGTATAGGTTAAATGATGTTAAAATAAACACCGAGCATTTCCCAAGTGTGAGGATATTCTTATTATTCTAATGTAATATGCAAAAAGATCCGTATTTCCAGTCCTCATGAACAAGACTAATTACATGAAAATTAATGACCACTTGGTGTTTATTTTTCTAGATTGTAGATATGGTAGACTGTGCATCAATTGGGTTGGATGAATTGTGAGCGTGCCGTTGGGTTGACACACTGGTGGCATTATATGGAAATGGTGGAGGGCAGGAGCAGGTGGATGTAGGCATCTCTCCTACTTTCCCCATTCCCTTTCTTTCTTCAACAGAGTGCAGAGCTAGATGCCAGAGGCATCTTGAACAAGTCGTTTGGAAACTGAGATGGGTCCCAGAGGGCCTTTGGAAAGTGTTAGGCTGTTTGGAATTCTTTCATCTCTATGGAGTCCAATTCTCTGGTTGGAATCAGATTCTTGGATGCTTTTTGGAACTGCAGAAACTGCGTTAGAAGTTCCATCAATAAGTTAGTCAACAAGTATATTAAGCAAATACTTCCACTTATCACTGTATTAAGCACTGTTGGGGACACACCTGGTTAGTCACTATTCTCAAAAGTAATATACCTTCCGATTGGAGAGATGACCTTTAATATGAAACATTAGGAGGATAAGCAGTTTATATTTAAGTGTGAATTGTGAGGTTTGAAACAAACGTGCATTAGGTCTTAGAGAATCATTTTACCCATACGTAAGGTGTACAATTGGAGAAAAGGTGATAAAGGGTGTGAGATACTTTCTCTTTTAAATTAAAATATCAGATTGTAAGGACCTTTGTACAGAGAGAAAGCCTTAGGGTGTTTGGCCAAATGAATTGACTGAAGCCAAGTAGGTCTGATTAGAGAGTATGATTGGACAGAAGGAAATTGAGAGCTTCCTTTACCTTCCCCAGGCCTTTGAGAGCTTCCTCCAGGAGAGAGGGTAAGAACGGAAACCAAATGGAAAAGCACTGGTGGGTAGATGCTGATTGTAATATGTGATGATAGCCCTTGGGAATACAAGGAGGAGAGTCCATACTTTTGCTCTTCACTGCATGAGCCACCCTCCCTCCTTATTTTCTCCCTCCTTCACAGACTCCATTCATAATATAATACAATTTTGTGAACTGGTGAGGATCTGATAAACAGGCTTTTGGCTCTTAAGTTTCCAAAACTCCTTTGATCTAAGCAAGATATACTTTCAACAAGCCACTTTGTGGAGCTTGTTTCACCTTGTGTTCTCTTTTTCCGACTGTTTTTCTCTTTTGGCAACATCTCTGCTTTTTATTTTATTAGTATTTTATTAGAGTCTTTATTAGGCTATCAGTCTTTCCTCTTCAATTTTCATCTCCTCAGTGTAATTCAAGCATTCATTCAACAAAAATGTTGTAAGCATCTATTATCTAAGAGCACTGGGAATTTAAAAAATGAGTAAGAAACAGTCTTTCCTCTAGAAGTTCACAATCCAGTGGGTGAGACATGTAATCAGAAAATTATGTATGAAGTGTTAAAGGTTATGATAGGGAAAACATAGATGACCACTATTACACTCTTTTGGAGAAGAAAAAGGATAGGTAGGTGAATAAGGGGAGAAAAGATTTTCCAGGTAGAATAATCAACATGTGCAAAGGTACAGAACTATAAGAAAATCCCTATGACTGGAGCATGGTAGTATGAGGTGAGACTAGACAGCTGGGCAGGAGCCATATTGCATTCTTCATAAGCCCTTTTTGTGGCAGAAAAGGATTGAGGATTGGGGGACAGGTGGAGCTCTTGTATTAATTGAAGTGTGGTTAGGAATACTGATCCATAATGTAGTGTGGGTAAGCAGGGGTAGGAAAGATGAGCTTTGACATCAAACCTGAGTAGGTTTGAGGAGGGTGAAACAGAGGTCTCAGGGGTCTGACCCTAAGTGAATAGGATCCTAGGGTAGCAGTCGGAAGATGATCAGATGACCAAGGATTTATTCTAGAGGCGATGATAGTGATTTGGAATCTGTCATTTAGTACACAGGAGGCTAAGAAGGCTGTCCATAAGGTGCAAAGAAACTTGATAGTGTTTCCTTGTACATAAGCCCCCCTCAACATTTTATTATGAAGAAATTTAAACATATAAGAAAGTTAAAAGAGTTGTATAGTGAACACCTGTATACCCACAACCAAGATTTCACAATTATTAACATTTTGCTACATTTGCTTTTTCATGTTTCTGTCCTTCTGTCTGTTGCGCCATCCATCCATCAATCCATTTTTTTTGTGTGTGTTTCAGAGTAAGTTGACATTGGTATGATACACATCACCCCTAAACATTTCAGCATAAATGTCATAAACTAGTGTTCAATATTAGTTTATGGTTCTTTTCTTGATGTAAAATTTATGCACAGTGAAATGGAAAAATTTTAAGAGTACCATTTGATGAATTTTGACAAATATATACACCTGTGTGATCCAAACCTCTGTTAGTATATAGAACATTTTCATAATCTTAGAAAGTCCCTTCAAGCCTCTTCAGTTGAATCTTGCCCCATTTTCCAAAGACAACTACTGTCCTATTTTTCACCATAGATTATAGATTTAACTTCATATAAATGGAATCATACAGTTGGTTTTCTTTTGTGTAAGACTTCTTTTTCTCAGCATAGTGTTTTTGAGATTCATCCATCTTGTTGCATGATTCTGGTGTGTACATACTTTTTTTATTGTGGTAAAATATACATAAAATTAAATTTACCATTTTAACCATTTTAAGTGTGCGATTTAGTGGCATTAAGCACGTTTACATTGTTTTGCAACCATCACCACTATCCATCTCCAGAACTTTTTTATTATCCCGAACTGAAACTCTGTACCCATTAAACAATAACTCCTCTCCTCCTCCCCCTCCCTCTGGTTACCATTATACTACTTTCTGTCTTTATGGATTTGACTCTTCTAGATGCCTCATAAAAGTGGAATCATACAATATTTTTCCTTTTGTGTCTGGCTTATTTCATTTAGCATAACATTTTCAAGGATCATCCATGTTGTTGCATATATCAGAATTTCATGTCTTTTTAAGGCTGAATAGTATTCGGTTGTATATATATATATATATATATACCATATTTTGTTTATCCTTTTATATGTCAATGGACATTTGGGTTGTTTCCACCTTTTGCCTGCTGTGAATAATGCTGCTATGAACACAGGTGTACAAATACCTGTTCGAGTCCCTGCTTTTGGTTCTTTTAGGTATATATCCAGAAATGGAATTGCTAGATCATGAGGTATTTATAAGTTTAATTTTTTGAGGAACTGCCATACTGTATTCCACAGCAGCTGCACCATTTCACATTCCCACCAGCAATGTACAGGGGTTCTAATTTCTCCACATCCTCGCCAGCACTTGCTATTTTCTGGGTTTTTTTTTGTGTGAGGAAGATTAGCCCTGAGCTAACATCCACTACCAAGCCTCCTCTTTTTGCTGAGGAGGATTTGCCTTGGGCTAACATCCATGCCCATCTTCCTCCACTTTATATGGCACGCTGCCCCAGCATGGCTTGACAAGTGGTGCATCAGTCCGGGCCTGGGATCCGAACCTGCGAACCTTGGGCCACCAAAATGGAGTGCACGAATTTACCCACTATGCCACCGTGCCAGCCCCTGTTTTTTGTTTTTTTTTTCCTCAATTGTAGCCATCCTAATAGATGTGAAGTCATATCTCATTGTGGTTTGGATTTGCGTTTCTCTTGTTGCGAGTGATGTTGAGCATCTTTTCGTGTGCTTATTAAACATCTGTATATCTTCTTTGAAGAAATGCCTATTTAAGTCCTTTCCCATTATCTTCTTCTTGCTGAATTTTTAGAGTTCTTTATATGTTCTGGATATTAAACCCTTATCAGATATATGATTTGCAAATATTTTCTCACATTCTGTGGGTTGTCTTTTCATTTTCTTAATAGGGTCCTTTGATGCACAAGAGTTTTTAATTTTCATAAAGTTCAATTTATTTTTTGCTTGTGCTTTTGATGTCATATCTAACAATCCATTGCTAAATCCAAGGTCATGAATATCTATCCTTATGTTTTCCTCTAAGTACTTTATAGTTTTAGCTCTTACATTTAGGTCTTTGATTCATTTTGAGTTAATTTGTGTAAATGGTATAAAATAAGGGTCCAATTTCATTCTTTTGCATGTGGATATTCAGTTTTCCTAGCCCCATTTATTGAAAAGAGTGTCCTTTCCCCTCTGAATGGTCTTGGCACCCTTGTTGAAAATCACTTGACCATTTGTGATAGGATTTGTTTCTGGTCTCCCTGTTCTATTTCAATGGTCTATATGTCTGTCTTATGCCAGTTCCACACTGATTTGATTATTGTAGTTTTGTAGTAAGTTTTTAAATCAAGATATATGAGTCCTCCAACTTTGTTCTTTTTCAAGATTGTTTTGGCTATTCAAGGTCCCTTGAGAGTCCATATGAATTTTAGGATGAGTTTTTCTATTTCTGCAAAAAAAAATGTCAGTTGGATTTTGATGGAGATTATAATAAATCTGTAAATTGCTTTGGGTGATATTGTCATCTTTGCAAGACTGTCTTCCAATTCATGAACATGGTATGTCTTTCCATTTATTTGTGTCTTTTATAATGTCTTTCAGCAATGTTTTATAGTTTTCAGTGTATAAGTCTTTGCCTCTTTGGTTAAGCTATTCTTTTCAATGCCATTGTAAATGGAATTATTTTCTTAATTTCCTTTTTGGATATCAGGTTTTATGCTTGAAGTGACTATATGCAGTTCTTAATCAAGACTTGAATGATAATCTATTAAAATTCTTGAATAGTCTTTCTTGGTGAGAAAGTATATCACCCAATAGGTGTTAAAAAATTTTAGACTATTTTTCACAACCCTTCAAACTTTGCAAGAGTTGAAATTAAAATGTAACAATTCTTCCTTTTTGCACGACAAATATAATGTTAAAAATTTGGGGGACAAACAAGTAGATTTAGAAATCGATAAAATGTTTCATATCAAATATTTTAAAATAATGGTGAAACTCTATATTGCAGTATATACATACATTTTTCAAGTGATCACTTTGTGTCTAGCTTGGATACTACTATAAGGATCCATCAGTTGCCAGAAGACAGAAATATCTGATATATATGAAGGGAAAGTTTGGTGCCATCATCTGTAGCCTTCCAGAATCTCCCTTCCCCCTTTCCTCCAAGCTGTCAGCACCTTTGACTGTGCACTGTCTTCATGGATGTCTCAGACTCCTCCAGCAGCTTCATGGGGCAGTGGTGTGCTCTGCAGCTAGCTAATAAATGCATATCCAGGGGCTTGAGCAACTCCTTGGCTATGCTCAGTGCCTTACGGAGGAGCAGTGGTATGGGATGTGGCCCATAAATCACCACCTCCAGGGGAGGGAGTTGGATTTGAAGAGTCACAAACAAGATTGCTCACAACCAGAGATCACTATCCTGGGAGCTCCAGCCAATCCTGGCTATGCCTGGTTGCCTTGAAGGCTGAAGAGGTCCACTTTCACTTGACCCATTGAATTCCATTGTCTGTACACCATTACGTGTCATTGCACACCTGGTGGGAAGCTCTGGTCTAGTCATTGGCTTGTTTAGAAAGGAGAAAAGAAAGAGTTTTTATGTAGTTTAGGAAGAAGAAGCAAAAATAGGTTCATCTTGATAGGTATAAATTTGGAAATATGGTCTATCCTTTCTCCTGATCAATGATAGCATTCCCAATCTAAAGTGTGTCAGTTTAGAATTCTGCATTGGAAATTAGATGAATGGCTTTGATTTAATGTGTGAACGGCTTGAAAGGAAGTTGGAAACTTGGATTGTTTTTCTACTTCTGCCATTAGCTAACTGTGATCACCTTTAATATATTTTGCTTTCCAATCTCTTTGCTGATGCATTTCTCTCTGTACTCTGCATTATTGCCTCTCATATGTATATTTCTAAATACAGAATATGAAGTTCTTTGAAATGCATTTCAAATGCCATTTTCCCCACTTGAGTCTCTTCTGATTCCTCCTACCAGATAATATCTTTCCCTTCTTTGGGGAAGAAACAGTTTATATTATAATTTTCTTATGGCATGTATTATATTCTTTCTTAGACTATGGTTTTTGTCTGTATTTACCTTATTTCCTCATCCTTGTTTATATGGTCTTCTTTGTATATCTTGGATCTTTTAGTGTTGTGAAGAAATTGTAGTTTATCTAATTTGAGGGTGCAGCAAAATAATTTTTTAAGCAAAAAAATTTTACCTACCATAATTAGCAAGCACATATAAACTATTTTGCTTAACCCGCTTTCAGGAAGAAATTTGAGAAGTTTGGACTAAAAACAGAAAAGCTGACTTCACTTTCACAGATGGCACACCTGTAAAAGATGAAAAAAACAGGTTTCAAGAGTGTATTCAATTCTGAAAAAATGTTCCTACCTTCCATTGCATCATTCAGTAGAGAATCTGTGTTGCAAATGTTGCAGTCAGGTTCATGGAATGATGTAATGGAGGAATTGATTGTAACTCAGTTTTATTCTTGATTGTACCACTATCCGGTTTATTGGTTATTTGGAAGATATTAAACCCAAATATGGAGACTTAGTTCATTTTAATACGTCCATGTGACTAGATTGTGGAAACTTATTGAGAGTAACTGAGCTGTTTCTCCAGATCAAGGCCTTAAAAAAATGTTTTTTTAATTAAAGGGCTTTGAGAATAAAGGGTTTATCAGATCCTCTAATAAAGGGTTTATTAGATTGGTTCACAAGACTTTGTTACTGATGTGACAAGATATCTGAACACATTGAACTAGAAACCGCAGTGGGAAAATGTGCTCATTTATTTGGAGAAGTGCTGTCCTTCCCAAATAAAGTGTGACAAGGAGATTGAGCAGATGGCACTTGGAAGCTACACCTATTTCCATTGTAGAACTGCCCCAATATGAGCAGAAGCGCTGATGTTTAATATTGGTAGAAATTAAGTTACAATTTCAGAAAAGAAATACAGATTTTGATGTATTTGAATAATACTTTAAGTTTCCATGGTTGTAAGTGCAAACTT
The DNA here is from genome assembly GCA_031878705.1 of Tapirus indicus. Classification (NCBI taxonomy): domain Eukaryota; kingdom Metazoa; phylum Chordata; class Mammalia; order Perissodactyla; family Tapiridae; genus Tapirus; species Tapirus indicus. The sequence goes on from CM062935.1 coordinate 37,617,360, forward strand.
GAGATGTGACTGAAGGCTAAGAAAAGGCTCTTTCAGTGTGGTTCGGTTTCAGGGGGACTGAGGGGAACTGAAAGCAAATTTCTTACCAAGGGGTTAGAGCAGTGCTACCTGATTCGGGTCTGCCGACTGGTACGCCTGAGACTCTTATCAGTCCAGGTTGAGATGAGTTCAGAAATCAAGAGGAAACGTGGAAACTTTATAGTAATTTGAAAGAGTATGTTTATATCCATTGAATTTAATAGTAAAAAAATTGGGCTTGTATTATGTATATCTTTTATTTCGTTTTCTAGTAATTCATTCTTACTGTATATTGCAAAAGTTATCTGTCTGAAATGGATTAGGGGAAAAAAACAAAACAGGTACTTCATCACAGATAGTTTAGAAAGCAGTGGGTTAGAGTCTCTTAGAAGTGTGAGGCATTTGGAAATGAATATGTAAATCTGAGTATTATCTAGAAATTTCTATCAATGTGGCTGGCCAAATTCTAGGCAATATTTAGGTCCATTTGACTATATGAAGTACACATTCTGTTTTATAGCTAAAAATTAAAAATAAAATGCCTACGTTAGAAAAACTAACAAGGGACCGTACTCCACTATGTTGTTAATTAAAAATACTCACCCTTCCCATCTGTGGATTTCTGGTCATGAGCCCAGTAGTGCAAAATTTAGCCACTCTTTTTGTAGCACAGTGCCTTCTGCCTAGGAAATACCAAAAATATTTATTGAGTTTAGTTGATTTCTCCTAAGAGTTAGGAGAAACTAGATAGTTCACTAAATAAAGTCCAGGAAATTAAAGCAACTTTTAAAGGTTATTAGCCTTATAGCCTCCACCAAATGTTATCTGCCTGGTTCTGCTTTGCCAATCAGAACTTTGTTTGAGAATGTATTACTAAGGTACCGCTACGAAGATACTAGATTTGTGAGAGTCTTAAGTTTGTTGTTGTTGTTTTAATCAGTTCAGATTTTTAGTAATTTTCTTGATATAAATCTTATAAGTGACTGTTTAAAACTCTATTCCAATACAGCAATTACTTAAAGAAATTACCCTGAAGATGTGTTTTCCAAAGTAGGTGTAATATACTATAGTATCTTCCTTATACTTCAATACTGTAGTTCAACAAATTTTTAAAAATTGGCCAGTATAGAAGAAAATAATCAGCCACATGGAAATAATAGCATTGTGTCATATTGTCAACTTTCATGTTATATTTGTGAAATTGAAATATAATTATGAATAACAAAATAAACACATGTATTGTACAGCAGAGTATGCCATGTTGTGCCTTTGACACCATGGAAACAATTACTAATAAAATAAGGTGTTTTATTTGGAAGAGAGAATTTGTTCTTGGCAGTGACTTTCTAATTTTACCAACTTTATAAGTGACTAGGTCAGTGGATGAGATAGTTATGGAAAAAATATGTACAATCTTTATGCTTAGAGCACATGCATTGTCAAAGTTTCTTCATGCAAAAGTTAAGCAGGACCCAGATTACTAAAACTCTCTCATTCTGAGAGGGAGGCAGTAGAATATTTTCTTTACTTAGCCCATCACTTCCATTAGGCAATTTAAGAAATTTGCATTCTGAATTTCATTTTAACCCCAAACACTGGTTCTGTCTTTATTGACTCTGCCTTTATTTTTATGAAATATATGTGTATTGTAATATGTCAGTGGGAAATTTACCATGTGTAGTATTTTGTATTTGTTGATGTTTCATTTAAATGTTGTGCTATATTTTGCATGTATTCTGTTTTCCAGCTAAGTGCAGTAGCAAAGTCTTTTAAGAGTATGCTCGACTCTATTTTCTTGTTTCTTCCTTCCAGAGATTGTAGAACTGTGTTCTGTTTATAGTAAAAATTCACTGTTGACTGACTGAAAAATATCTGAAGATCTACCTTGTAATCTATTGATAGCAGAATTAGAGAATAATATTGGCATGTTTTAAAACATCTTAGTATAAGCATAATATTGTGTTTTATATTTTTGCAGGAAGATTCTTTGGCAACAGATGATTTCCTTGTGGACTACTTTAATGAATTCCTAAGCCTTCCAGTGAGTGTGTTATTATGTTCTATGGAATATATTATCACAGCAAAATATTGTAATCAATGGATTATCTTGTAAGACAAATTTATCAGGGATAGTATTTTTAAAAAAATATTAATTAAAGCATTGAGGTAAAGTTTGTGTCTTTTTATGGAGTTAATCACTTGGTTTTGCATCATATTTAGGAATTATTCTTACTGAAGGAAGCTGGGTCAGTTATACAACAATAAAAAAGTCTTTTTAAAATAAATAAAAGGGAAAGAAAAGAAAGCTGGAATTTTTATAACCATCAAAAGCATTCTGTACACAATCTGATTCAGATTGTTTGGCAGCGTTTCAGGCTTTGAACAGAGGTGATAAGGACAGAATATTTAAAAATTTAAGAAACTAAATTTCTTCCTTCCAGGCAATTATTGTCATCCTCTTGGACAGATATTAAAGTGGAATTTGTGTTTAAGTGAACTAGAGTTTTATATCATTGGTAAATAACACATAGGTGGATGCCAGGTAATAGATTTTCCGTCTTAAGGCAGCAGTGACTAATAGAGTAAGTATTGAGGGGTTTGGGAAAAGTGAAATGGGGCACATAAAAACACTTATATTGTGTGTAAATAAAGTTAATCAAGAATGTCAGATAAAAGGAAGATAAGAAAATGTTTTTATTATTGTTGCGAAAATGTTTTTCATTAACATATTTACCAGGGAAAATTTGGAATATAAGTCACAAGTAATTTTAAAGGGAGTGGACCATAAAATGTGAATCTCTTAAAGCCTAACCACGGAAAATGTCTTTTGAAGGGAAAGTACTAGATGTACTTTCTTGCGTAGATTGGTTTTTGTATATATGTATGTTGTCTATGCACGCATGTTTGTTGGTTTGTGATATTTTCCTTTTTCAAAAGAATTTGTGCTCTCTCCTCCCTTTGGCACAGCTAGGTCTCTGGAACCATTACAGGGGTTAGGTTGAGACACCAAGCTACCCTCTCCCTTTCCAGCAACAGGCCTGAGTGACATTACACAGGATCTGACTCTTCAACTTTCATCGTCCAATTGTATATTATAAAAAACCCAGCAGCATCACAAAATTGTCAGAGTTTTGCTCTTCCAGATTATGTAGTCTTTTCTCTAGACATTATATTCTCCATAAAAAGTACACTTTTGTGACATTTTAAAAAGAAAAATCTCTGTATTGGGTCTGATTTCAGTTTTTCATGATTAACATTTCATTGTCTCAAAATTTGTGGTTATTTTGAGTTTTACTTGCTCCAGAAAGTAAATTCCCTGGCCAACTTTCTTTTTTTAAAAAAAATTATTTTAATTTATAGAAGTAATATAACAATAGTAGAGAAAATTTACTTAAAATGTAAGAAAAATTCAGCTGTAGTCCTATCATCCAGTCAGAATAGATGTTACCATTTTTGTATGTTTTCTTTCAGGCTTAGGTGAAATGAAAAAGTGTGATTTCTGTTGAACACTGTCTATGCAGTCATGTGTTCATCCCACCCCAGCAGACACCTGCATTTTGACTGTTTCATGTGTCCCAGGCGATCCACCTGGGCCTCTTCTCCCCTCTTTCTGTCTCCAAATCCTTCTGCTTTTACATTCTCTCTCTCTCTCTTTATTTTTTTGAGTCCTTTGCATCTGCGTTTGGTACCACACAGTCTACCTATTAACTACCCATGCTTCGTGCCACAAGATGGGAGAAGGGGAAATGTTGTTACAGGTTTCCAAAAAGAATTTGGGAGCAAGAAGGAGACAGAATGATGGATTCTCAAACCAAGTTCCTGGCAAGATTCTGGAACAGATTAGTAATGTTTGGTTTATGAGCACTTAGCTAAGAATTAGAAGCCAGCATGGGTTTACTGAGAATAAATGTGCCAAACTAATCTCTCTTTTTTTGGATAGTTATGGACTGGTATTTTAGGGAACCATAAATTTAATGTATTATGATTTCAATAGAGTATTATACTAATAAACTGAAATGTGTTACTTCCTGTCTAGTGACTTCTCAGTACACTAAAAAGAAAATCTAAAATACTATATGATCTGGCTCTTGCCATCTCTTGGTCTTTATTTCCTATGTCTCTTCCCCTTGTTAATTCTTTTCCAGCCTAACTGGCCTTCTTTATGTTTCTTTTTTTTTTTAATTGATGTCTTAATAGCTTATAACATTGTGACGTTTTAGTTGTACATTCTTGATTGTCAATCACCATATAAATGCTTCCCTTCACCCCTTATGCCCAATCTCCCTCCCCCTTGACCCTGGTAACCACCAAACAGTTCTCTCTGACTGTATGTTAGTTTATATTCCATATATGAGTGAGATCATGCAGTGTTTGTCTTTCTCTGTCTGGCTTATTTCACTTAACATAATACTCTCCAGGTCCATCCATGTTGTTGCAAATGGGAAAATTTTGTCATTTTTTTGGCTGAGTAGTATTCCATTGTATATATACACCCCATCTTCTTTATCCACTCATCTGTTGTGGGACACTTGGGTTGCTTCCACTTCTTGGCTATAGTGAATAATGCTGTAATAAACATAGGGGTACATAAGCCTCTTTAGATTGTTGGTTTCAGGTTCATTGGATAGACACCCAGTAGTGGGATAGCTGGATCATAAGGTATTTCTATTTTTAATTTTCTGAGGAATCTCCATACAGTTTTCAGTAGGGTTTGCACCAGTTTGCATTCCCACCAGCAGTGGATTAGGGATTCCGTTTCTCTACAACCTCTCCAATATTTGTTACTTCTTGTCTTGGTGGTTATGGCCAATCTAACGGGTGTAAGGTGATATCTTAGTGTAGTTTTGATTTGCATTTCCCTGATGATTAGTGAATTTGAACATCTTTTCATGTGCCTGTTAGCCTTGTGTATATCTTCCTTGGAAAAGTGTCTGTGCATATCCTCTGCCCATTTTTTGATTGGGTTGCTTGTTTTTCTGTTGTTCCATTGTGTGAGTTCTTTATATACTATGGAGATTAACCCCTTGTTGGATATACAGTTTGCAAATATTTTCTCCCAGCTGGTGGGTTGTGTATTCATTTTGACCTTGGATTCATTTGCCTTGTAGAAGCTCTTTAGTCTGATGAAGTCCCACTTGTTTATTTTTTCTTTTGTTTCCCTTGTCCAAGTAGACATGGAATTCAAAAAGATCCCTTTATGACCGATGTCAAATAGTGTACTGCCTATATTCTCTTCCAGGGGTTTTCTAGTTTCAGGTCTCTCTTTAAGGTCTTTGATCCATTTTGAGTTAATTTTTGTGTTTGGCGATAGAAAATGGTCTACTTTCATTCATTTGCATGTGGCTGTCCAATTTTCCCAGCACCATTTATTGAAGAGACTTTCCTTTCTCCGTTGTATGTACTTAGCTCCTTTGTCAAAGATTAGTTGTCTGTAGATGTGTGGTTTTATTTCTGGGCTTTCAGTTCTGTTCCATAGATCTGTGTGTCTGTTTTTGTACCAGTACCATGCTGTTTTGATTACTATGGCTTTTTTTGTGTGTGTGAGGAAGACCAGCCCTGAGCTAACATCCGTTGCCAATCTTCCTCTTTTTGCTGAGGAAGACTGGCCCCGGGCTAACACCCGTGCCCATCTTCCTCTACTTTATATAGGACGCCGCCACAGCATGGCTTGACAAGCAGTGCGTTGGCGGGTGCCTGGGATCAGAACCGGCGAACCCCAGGCTGCCAAGCACGAACTAAACCGCTGCGCAACTGGGCTGGCCCCTGGATTACTATGGCTTTGTAGTATATTTTGAAGTCAGAGATTGTGATGCCTCCAGCTTTCTTCTTTTTTGTCGGGATTGCTTTAGCTATTCAGGGTCCTTTGTTGCCCCATATTAATTTTAGTATTCTTTGTTCTATTTCCATGAAGAATGTCATTGGGATTCTGATTGGAATTGCATTGAATCTGTAGATTGCTTTAGGTGGTATGGACATTTTAACTATGTTTATTCTTCCAATCCATGTGCATGGGATATCTTTCCATTTCTTTATGTCTTCATCGATTTCTTTCAATAGTGTCTTATAATTTTCGTTATATAGGTTTTTCACATCCTTGGTTAAATTTATTCCCAGATATTTTATTTTTTCTGTTGTGATTGCAAATGGGATTGTCTTTTTGAGTTCTCTTTTTGTTAGTTCATTCTTGGCATATAGAAATGCAACTGATTTTTGTAAGTTGATTTTGTGCCCTGTAACAGCTGTAGTTGTTGATTATTTCTAATAGTTTTCCAATGGATTCTTTAGGGTTGTCTATATATAAGATCATGTCATCTGCAAATAGTGAAAGTTTCACTTCTTTGTTGCCTATTTGGAGTCCTTTTATTCCTTTTTCTCGCCTAATTGCTCTGGCCAACACCTCCAGTACTGTGTTGAATAAGAGTGCTAAGAGTGGGCACCCTTGTCTTGTGCCTATTCTCAGAGGAATGACTTTCAGTTTTTCCCCGTTGAGTAGGATGTTTGCTGTGGGTTTGTCATATATGGCCTTTATCATGTTGAGGTACTTTCCTTCCATACCCATTTTGTTGAGAGTTTTTATCATAAATGGATGTTGCCTTTTGGCAAATGCCTTCTCTGCACCAACTGAGATGATCATGTAGTTTTTATTCTTCGTTTTGTAATGTGGTTTATCACATTGAGTGATTTGCGGACGTTGAACCATCCCTGTGTCCCAGGTATAAATCCCACTTGGTCACAGTGTATGATCTTTTTGATGTGTTGCTGTGTTTGGTTTGCCAATATTTTGTTGAGGATTTTTGCATCTATGTTCATTAGTGATATTGGCCTGTAGTTTTCCTTTTTTGTATTGTCCTTGTCTGGCTTTGGTGTCAGGGTGATGTTGGCCTTGTAGAATGTGTTAGGAAGTGTTCCATCTTCCTCTATTTTTTGGAAAAGCTTGAGAAGGATAGGTATTAAGTCTTCTTTGAATGTTTGGTAAAATTCTCCAGAGAAGCCATCTGGTCCTGGACTTTTATTTTTTGGGAGGTTTTTGATTACTGTTTCATCTCTTTACTTGTGATTGGTCTATTCAGGTTCTGTATTTCTTCTTGATTCGGTTTTGGTAGGTTGTATGAGTCTAGGAATTTATCCGTTTCTTCTAGATTGTCCAATTTGTTGGCATGTAGTTTTTCATAATATTCTCTTATAATCCTTTGTATTTCTGTGGTACCTGTTGTAATTTATCCTTTTTCAATTCTAATTTTATTTATTTGAGGCTTCTCTCTTTTTTTTTTGTGAGTCTAGCTAAGGGTTTGTCAATTTTGTTTATCTTCTCATTTGTTTCATTGATCCTTTCTACTGCTTTTTACATTTCAATTTCATTTATTTGTGCTCTAATTTTTATTATTTCCCTCCTTCTGCTGACTTTGGGCTTTGTTGTTCTTTTTCTAGTTCTGTTAGATGTAGTTTAAGCTTACTTGTTTGGGATTTTTCTTGTTTGTTGAGGTGGGCCTGTATTGCTATGAGTTTCCTTCTCAGGACTGCTTTTGCTGCATCCCGTATGAGTTGGTATGGTGTATTTTCATTATCGTTTGTCTCCAGATATTTTTAAATTTCTCCTTTAATCTCATCAATGATGTATTGGTTGTTAAGTAGCTTGTTGTTTAGTCTTCACATCTTTGTCACTTTCCCAGTTTTTTCCTTGTGGTTGATTTCTAGTTTCATAGCCTATGGTCGGAGAAGAGCTTGTTATGATTTCAGTCCTCTTAAAGAGGCTTGCCTTGTTTTCCAACATATGGTCTATCCTTGAGAATGTTCCATGTGCACTTGAGAAGAATGTGTAATCTGCTGTTTTGGGGTGGAGTGCTCTGTATGTATCTGTTAAGTCCTTCTCGTCTAGTTTTTCATTTAAATCTGCTATTTCCTTGTTGACTTTTTGTCTGGATGATCTATCCCTTGATGTGAGGGGGGCGTTAAGGTTCCCTATTATTACTGTGTTGTTGATATCTCCTTTTAGGTTTGTTAATAGTTGCTTTATGTACTTTGGTGCTCCTGTGTTGGGTGCATATATATTTATAAGTGTTATGTCTTCTTGGTGGAGTGTCCCTTTTAACATTATATATTGCCCCTCTTTGTCTCTCATTTCCCTTTTTATCTTGAAGTCTACTCTGTCTGATATAAGTATGGCCATACTTCCTTTTTTTTTTTTGCCATTAGCTTGGAGTATTGTCTTCCATTCTTTTCCTCTAAGCCTGTGTTTGTCTTTAGAACTGAGATGTGTTTTCTGAAGGCAGCATATTGTTGGATCTTGTTTTTTAATCCATCCCACCACTCTGTGTCTTTTGATTGGAGAAGTCAATCCATTTACATTTAGAGTGATTATTGATATATGTGGGCTTATTGTTATTACTTTATTGCTCATTTTCCAGATTTTTTGCATTTGCTTTGTTTTTTCTCTCCTGTGATTTGGACTACCAATTCAGTTTGGTAGTTCTGTATGATGGTTTTCTTAGTTTTCACTTTATTTATCATATGTGTCTCTGCTCTGAATATTAGTTTAGTGGTTGCCATGAGGTTTGTATAAAAATTCTCGTAGATGAGATAGTCCATTTTCTGGTGTCCTCTTATTTCTTTGTCTAAGTTGATTCCGACCCTTTCCTCTTCCCCTTCTAAGTTTTTGTTGTGACAACTTATTCCATTCTTGTGTTGTGATTTTGTGTTTATAGTGATGAGGTTATGTTTATTTTTGGTGTTTTCCTTCCCTTGACCTTTGATGTCAAACTTAAGTGTTTGCTAACCTATTCTGGTAGAGAGCTGCAATTTATCTGATTTTTGTGTACTTATTTTCTCCTTGCTCAAAGCTTTGTATCCCCTTCCTCTTCTTTTTTTCAGGCGTGAGGGCCTTCTTGAGCATTTCTTGAAGTGGGGGTCTTGTGGCAATGAACTCCCTTAACTTTTGTTTATCTGGGATAGTTATTTTTTCTCCATCATATCTGAAGGATATTTTCGCTGGATAGGGTATTCTTGGCTGAAAGTTTTTATCTCTCAGAGTTTTGAATATATCATTCCACTCTCTCCTGGCTTGTAGAGTTTCTGATGAAAAATCTGCTGAGAGCCTGATTGGAATTCCTTTGTACATTATCTTTTTTTCTCTTGCTGCCCTTAATATTCTTTCTTTGTCATTAACTTTTGCCAGCTTTACTGCTATGTGCCTTGGGGGTGGCCTTTTTTTGGTCGTGTATTTAGGAGATCTATTGATTTCATTCACTTGTTTTTACAGCTCCTTCCCCAGGTTTGGGGAGTTCTCAGCTATCATTTCTTTGAACAAGCTCTCTGCTCCTTTTTCCCTCTCTTCTCCCTCTGGGATACCTATAATTCGTAAGTTGCATTTCTTAATGGAGTCTGATATTTCTCGGAGATTTTCTTCATTTCTTTTTGGTCTTAGCTCTGTCTCCTCCTGCATCTGATGCCTTTCTACATTCCTATCCTCAATAAAACTAATTCTCTCCTCCATATTGTCAGCTCTGTTCTTTGAAGATTCCAAATTTTCCTTTATCTCCTCCATTGTGTTTTCCATCTCCACCAATTCTGATTGGTTTTTCTTTATGGTTTCAATCTCCTTTGTGAAGAAGCTCCTAATTTCCTTGAGTTGTCTATCTGTATTTTCTTGTAATTCATTGAGCTTTCTTATGATAGCTATTTTGAATTCACTGTCATTTAGGTTATAAATTTCTGTGTCTTCCGGGTTGATTTCTGGATGCTTGTTGTTTTCCTTCTGGACTGGAGATTTAATGTATTTTTGCATAGCGCTTGAGGGTTTGTTTTTATTTTTCCTGATCCTGAAGATGTCTGGATGTAGATTCCACTTGCCGCCACTAGGTAGTGGTCAATAACTGTGTGTTCCGAAACTGCTAAAATGTGCGGACATTCTGGCCAGACTGAAGTGCAGCTGGGCTGATGCCTGGCTGGGCTGGAGCTCCAAGGGGGCAGGTTGTCACAGGCCGGCTGCTGGGCTGGATCTCCGCTTGGTTGGATCCGTGTGTACCTCTGCCGGGCTGTGGCACCACTGGGCTTGGGCACCTGGATGTCATGCAGTGGAGATGGGGCTTTAACTCCACAAGGGCGGGTGTCATGCGCTGGCCTCTAAGCTGAAGCACCAAGGGGACAGGTGCCCCATGCCGCTGGGCTTGGGCGCCCAGGTGTTGCACATTGGTGGCAGGGCTTTAACTCCGTGGGGGCAGGTGTCATGCGCCAGCCACCAGGCTGAAATACCGTGAGGCAGGTGACGCATGCCACTGTGCTTGGGCCCTCAGGTGTTGCGCACTGGTGGCAGGGCTTTAATTCTGTGGGGGTGGGTGTCACATGCCGGCCGCCAGGCTGAAACACAGTGGGGGCGGGTTCCACAGGTCGCTGGGCTTGGGTGCCTGGGTGTCACACGCTGGTCACGGAGCTGTAACTCCTCAGGGGTGGGAGGGGGTGTTGCACACGAGCCACTGGGCTGGATCTCCACTGGGTTGAATCCCTGTGCACCTCTGCTGAGCTACAGCACTTCTGGGTTCGGGCACCGAGCACGAGCACTGCCAAGCCGGGATGCCGAGGGAGGGGAAGTGGTACTCACTTTCACCTCCCTGTTCCCGGAGGCTTTTTGTTCATCCCTTGCTATCTGCTCTCGTGGAGTGTTAGTTTGGCGAGGACACCCCCACAACTGTTCCATTCCTTCCATGTGGGGGTTCCCCACTGTGTGGGAACTTAGAGAGTGAAGGTTTTCCCGTTGAGGACCACCCTTCTCCCCTCTCTCCGAGAGCCATGAGGTCTCAACCTCAGGGCCGCTGCCACTGGGGAAAGAGAGGAGCCTTCCTTACCCTCTGCCTCTTCCCCTAGGGTTTCCAGCAACTCCGCTGTCAGATGTAAGGCTGTGTGGGTCTCCCAGACGTCCTGTATGTAGTTTGAAAGACCTCCATTGATGTATGGATGACCTTTTTGTTGTATCTTAGTGGGGGAGAGTTTAGGGGAAAAGCTCACTCTGCCATGATGGTGACGTCACTCTCTGTATTTGTCTTTATGTTTCTTAAACATGAATACACCAAGTGTATTCAGGGCCTTTCAGCCTGGAATGCTCTTCCCCAAGATATTTGTATCATTTTCTCCCTGATTTAAATCACTTCTGTTCAGAAAGCCTTCCTTCCAACCCTATCTAAAACAATACACCCAACATGTGCTCCACTTATGCTGCTTTGTCTCCAAAGCACTTATCATTATCTGTGAAGTTAGTTTTCAAATATTTGAATGGGTTCACTAACCATAACCAGTAGGGGTTGACTCTTAATAGCTTACAGATTGAAGTCTAAATTCCTTAGTATGGAATTCAGGACCCTTTGCAATTTGGCCTCAGTCTACCCTTTCTAGCTTTATCTCTAGCTTTGTACTACTTATGTCACCCTTCACACTCTTTCCTGCCTCCTCCAACCCACCCCCACCCACCTTGACCACCGGTATTCTTCCTGTGCTTATCTCGCATGGTAACAGTAACAGGAGTGAGACGGAACTGCAGAACTGTGTTTGAGCTCAGCTCCTCCTCTCATTACCCATGTGATCTAAGACACAACCCTTAATTACTTTAATTTTTAATTTCTCGATTTCTTTCTCTGTGAAAACAATATAATTGTCTTATAAGATTGTTGTGAAATGAGGTAATGTATATTAAGTGCCTGACAGAATTAGTGCTTCTCTGCCCTTTTCCTTCATTAACTAGACCATCTCATCTTCCATTCCTAAAACATGAGGGGCAGTCACTCTTTAATTAGATTGGTGGATCATTGTCAATTTAAAGGCTAATCTTCTGGGCCACACAAATCTGTCATTGGCTTTGAATTTTAAAAATTGTTTTTATCAGAGACTTGGATGAAACATTGCAAGTGAACCAGTGTTTTTCCAGCTTAAGGTCACACAGCTAGAAAGTAACAGAGTTCACCCAGGTCCACATGGCTCAAAAACTTATCCTGCTACATGGTAATGACTATAGCACTGGCAGCAGAGGAATAAACTGATAATTTGGATAACAGAATCTGGTCTAATTTTTATCATGATATTCTGAGATGGACTAAACAAACAAAGCTAATGTGTTTTTAAGGTGCATTAATAGAAGTATAGTTAAGATCAAGAAAAATATTAGTCTGGAGCGTAGAAGGCACTTGATAAGTGTTTTTTTTGAATTGGATTGAATTGTCAGACCACATTTAGAATATTGTGTTCTGTTCTTGGTGCCATACGTTAAGAGTTGCTCTGCCAAACCAAATTTGGGGAGACTTAGCCAATGAATGCTCTGAAAGCCACATTAGATGAGGAAGGGTTGAAAGAAGTGTGGGTGTTGAACCTGGCTGGGGAATGGGTAGAAGGGTTGGAATGGAGCAGCTCTTTCCAAATATTTGAAGATCTGATTGAAGTAGAGGGGTTAACATATTCTGTGAAGTTAGAGGGCAGAACCAGGACCAGCATTTATGAGGAAATTGATTTTCACTCACTAGAAGAATGACATTTAAAGTTTGTTTTCTAACAATAGAATGGGCTGGTTTGTGAAGGAGTAAACTCCCTGTGATAGAAGATGTTCAGGTATAGGTTAGGAAATAATTTTGGGGAATATTTTATAGGGGACATATGTATTGGGTGGGAAATTAGACTTTTCTAACTAAAGAGTATTTGATTAATTCCTTCTCTGTTTATTTTATCTCAGGAGCTACATTATAAATTTCCTGGGGCCAAGAATAGGTCTCTTTTTTCTCTATCTCCCAAAGCTTCTTGGGGGTGATTCTGTTTTTATTTCCACCTCTTTCATGTGAGATTCTTGAAATAAACAAATAAACCTTCTCATCTCTTCTTCTGCCTCCTCTCCTCTACCACCTGCACTCTCCCAACGCCCCCCAAAAACCCAACAATCTAAACCTGAGAGTGTAGACATATATATTATAACATTCTCCGTCTAAAAGGGCCCTTAGGTCATCTAGATTTCTGAGACTTCTGTCACTACTTCCACATGTATAGTGACATGCCCAGGTTCTGTAACTGGATTGTGGCAGAAATGGGCCTAGGAATCAGGCTTTCTGTCTCCTACACTATTTCTTTCCATTACACCATTACACCCTTGGAACACATTGTAAGATCCAGAAATGGATGGCTGGTAGCCTGCCTCCATGTTATTTTTGATGAGGGGAATCCAGGACAGTTGCCACTGTTATAACTGATTATGGCACATTCCAAATCCTAGCTTTCATAACTTCATTCTGTTTGTTCTGGTGCCAGGTTCGCATTCAGATATTGTTTTCATTTGCTGTCTGGGAGGTTTTTTTGCCATCAACTCTTTATGTACAAGTGTTTGCATATTAATTTTCTTCTGTGCTATAGTGTGAAAACATTTTTTTTCTTTTGGTTTGGTTTTGTGTGTTACTCAGTGACTGTTGTGGGATTGAGTAGATGAGCCCACATACAGATTTAGGTTGGTCCTCTGTGGGTGGTTTAGAATGTTTGTGACATTTTTGGTTTGCAGAAGCTGAAGGGGTGGCCTGTTCTATACCCTCCTTGCAAGGATAGGTATGTCATATGTTTGCCAGACCATGCTTAGCTATGTGCCTTTGGAATTTTACCATAACTTTTTTTTTTGGACTGATTCTCCACACTTTTTTTTAAAATCTGTAAACTATTATAATTTCTTGCAGCTTTATGAAAGAGTTATATGTTAGATGGATTGTTGGGTAGGGGGAGAGAGAAAGAAAGAGAGTCTAGATGTGAGGAACGAGTGGGATAAAGAGGGATGAAGGGCTTAGGTCTTCCCCTGACAAAATTTAAATACTCAGAGATTGGTTTTTAAAGGTGTTGATGGAGCTGTAGGTAGTACTGCTTAGTTCAGCATTTATTTACACCTGTGAATGTTTTGATAAGCCTTCTGGCTCAAACATAAAGCACTCAAATTACCTAATGTAACTCATTTTATTAATCAAGGATATTTTCTATGCATTTTGTGTGGCACATTATTCCTGCCATTCCATTGGTGAATATGTCCAGTAAATAGTTTATAGTTAAACATCTGAAATGATAAAACTTAGATTAAAAGAAGTTGTTATTGGTAACTGACTTGTTATATTCAAGTAGTCAGATGTTTTTCATTCACTGACTAGGATGCATGTTTAAAATGCAGCTTTGGAGCTCAATTAGTAGAGACAGAGTTGGAGCAGAGATGAACATGTATTAAATTAACCTAGTCATTAGTTTTTAATTTAAATACTATTCAGCTAAATAATTTGGCACTCGGTAAGTTTCAGTGGTGCTGGGTTGGCAGTTTAAGCACATTGGTAATTATTCACAGGTTTTTTTTTTCCCCCTCCTCTTTTCAAAGAAATGTGGAACCAGCAATTTATTGTGGTAAAAATATTTTCATGCACTTGCTTTTTCTGTGAAAATATTTTTCGCACATGGATGACTGGTACTACAAAGTTAGCTTTCACCACTTTCAGGTCAGTTCATTTTAGAACATTTGGAAAATGATACCCTTGAAATAAGAAAATTAAGTAAGGGAAAGAGCAGTATGTAACAGCTTGTGGAGGATTGGGTTTGAGACTCAAACTGAAGACTTTTCCTGTCATATGATTAAAAGCTGAGTGTTCTCTAAATCAGCCTGCTCAGCTTTCTGGGGGAGATTACCTTCACCGTTCATTTCTATCTCCCCCACCTATGTGTCTTTTATTGTCACATACTAAACTAACTTTAGGAGTTTTGTAGATAAGCTTGGAAATGGTAAAAACAAAGGACTGGATGTGTGTGAGAGATTATTTTTAAGCAGAAACAGGACTTTGTGTAATAATTAAAGACCCAGGTCTTTCTCCTGTGCGTGGAATATAGATGGCCAGCCCCCTCCACCACCCAATATGAATACAGAAGAGTCAGCATGAAGTAACGGACAGAATGTCCGCTTTGAAATTTGTCTTAACATGGATTCTGTCTCTCCCCAGCCAAAAACTCTTCTGTGGCACCCCATCATTCTAAACAATTATTCTCAAACTTGAGTGTGCATTGGAATCACCTGAGGGCTTGTTAAACACTGAATACTGGGCCCCACCCCCAGAGTTTCTGATTATAGGAAGGGACCTAAGAATTTGCATTTCTAACAGGTTCCTAGGTGATGCTGATGCCACTTGTCCAGGCACCACACTCAGAATTACTGACTTATCCTCTGCCTTTCTCTCCAGGCTTGTATCCTGTTATTATCCCCTTGAATATTAAGCTTCAGCAATTTCCAACTGCTTGCAGTTCATCAAATGTGCCCTATTATTTTGTGCTCCTGTGATTGATGCACTTGCTATTTCTTTTGCTGAATTCCCTTCTCTCCCTTGTCTACTTGATGAGAATGCCTATTCATTCTTCAAGATCCAACTCTCTCTATACAACTTCCTTAATTTCCTGAAGATAGTTAATGAGTCTTCTGTGCAATCACTCTACTTTGTATGTATTTCTGTTGTAGTTATTATGTGTTAAAGTGGAGTTGCAATATACATGCATTATTACTCAAAATGAATTATTCATGTGCTGCAGAGAGAGCAAGGGTGATTTGAAGAGTGAAGATGGTTTTGTCTGTTGTACCAATGCATAAACACATGTATACCAATCCATGAACATCCTGGAGAGGGTGTGAGATGAAAGGTGAGAATTCCCTCAGTGGGTCTCATCCTTCTTGCCTCTCATAGTGTAGTCATCTTATCATGCCGAGGGTGATTCTAGGGTTAAACATATATATTTTTTGTATAATGTGAACTTTAATCACAAGCCCACCACTTCATCTGGCCCTTAACTGAAGAATCAATAACCATTTCACTGCCAGAGGAAAAACTGACTGTGATCAACTTCTTGAGAGATACGACAACATTGTACTTTATGGGTGTTTTCAAGGGTTTCAAGTGATAATTTTGACTAAATATGATTTCCTTATGTACTGACTTAAGGGTTCATTCCCTCTGTAGGGTGAGTCTTTATTGTCACTGTGTATTTACGTATGTTTCTTCTTCTGTTAGATTAGCATACTCTGAGGCCAGGTCTGTGTCATTCATTTCAATTAGGGCTTTGTGGAGGACACTCTGGATGGGCTCACACAATGGACATATCATCTATCATGTATTTCATTTAATAAGGATTCAATAAATATTTATTGAATAAATGAATGAACTAACAAAGGAACAGTGGAGTTGGGTAATCTTATTAAAGAGCAGAAGATACAGACTCTTTTTTTGTGGAGGGACAATCATGGACTGATGGAGTATCAAACATGGAAGTCATCTTGGAATTATTTGTTAAAACCCCTTTTTATGATAAATCTCAGAAAAGCAAAGTAATTTACCCAATATTTCTTCCATTTATTCATTCTGCTTAACCTTTTCTAGACAGATTCTAGTTTAGCCAAATCCCTTTTAAAGTACAGTAACTAAACTATATATAATATTCTAGTATTACTACTATGGTCTTTGTGGACAAATTTCTCATTTAGCATTTTTATGTTACACTAATTTTAACTTACTTCAGTACTTCATTGACTCTTTTCATCATAGAGAAAAATGAATGACCATGTACTTGTTCTTTCAAGGGCAGAAACAATGTTTTATTCATCTTGTATCGTCTTTGCTTAGGACAATAATTGGCACTTGGGCGTTCAAAAGTTTTGTTGTTGTTGAAATAAGTGAACCAGGAGAAGATTTGAATCAGTTATTCGCCACTTTTATAAACTTAGAATCAAAGTGCTATTAAAAACATTCAGAGGTCTACTCTAACTCATGACTTTTTATATCAGAAAATGCTTATTTATCTTTGGCAAAGGCTTTAACCTATTATAATTCTATGGAAATAAATTCTTAAGTTGAAGAATTATAAATATTTTAAAATTAATGTCATAATAGTTTATAACATTGTGAAATTTTAGTTGTACATTATTGTTTTTCAGTCACCATATAAATGTGCCCCTTTACCACTTGTGCCCACCCTCCAACCCCCTTCCCTGTAATAACCACCAAACTGTTCTCTCTGTCCGTGTGTTAGTTTATCTTCCACATATGGGTGAAATCATGCAGTGTTTGTCTTTCTCTGTCTGGCTTATTTTGCTTAACATAATACTCCCCAGGTCCATCCATGGAGAGTATTATGGGACGTTTCAAATGGGACGATTTTGTCCTTTTTTATGACTGAGTAGTATTCCATTCTATATATATACCACATCTTCTTTATCCAATCATCAGTCGAGGGATGCTTGGGTTGCTTCCACTTCTTGGCTATAGTGAATTATGCTTCAGTGAACATAGGGGTGCGTAAACCTCTTTGGACTGTTGGTTTCAGGATCTTTGGATAAATACCCAGTAGTGGGATAGCTGGATCATAAGGTTTTTCTATTTTTAATTTTTGGAGGAATCTTCATGCTGTTTTTCATAGAGGCTGCACCAGTTTGCATTTCCACCAGCAGTGAATGAGGGTTCCCGTTTCTCCACAACCTCTCCAATATTTGTTATTTTTTTGTCTTGGTGATTATAGCCATTCTAACGGGTATAAGGTGATATCTTAGTGTAGTTTTGATTTTCATTTCCCTGATGATTAGTGATGTTGGCCAACAGGAACATGAAAAGATGTTCATCTGTATGTCTTCTGTGGAAAAATGTCTGTTCATGTCTTCTGCCCATTTTTTGATCGGGTTCTTTGTTTTGTTGTTGTTCAGTTGTGTGAGTTCTTTATCTATTATGGAGATTAACCCCTTGTCAGATGTATGATTTGCAAATATTTTCTCCCAGCTGTTGGGTTGTCTTCATTTTGATCCAGGTTTCATTTGCCTTGCAGAAGCTCTTTAGTCTAATGAAGTCCCACTTGTTTATTTTTTCTTTTGTTTCCCTTGTCCAAGTAGACATGGAATTTGAAAATTCCATTTCTTTCCATTTCTTTATGTCATCATCAATTCCTCTATGACCGATGTGAAAGAGTGTACTGCCTATGTTTTCTTCCAGGAGTTTTATAGTTTTCAGGTCTACCTTCAAGTCTTTGACCCATTTTGAGCTAATTTTTGTGGTAGGCAACAGAAAATAGCCTACTTTCATTCTTTTGCGTGTGGCTGTCTAGTTTTCCCAGCACCATTTATTGAAGAGTCTTTCCTTTCTCCATTGTATGTTCTTAGCTCCTTTGTTGAAGATTAGCTGTCCATAGATGCGTGGTTTTATTTCCGGGCTTTCAATTCAATTCCATTGATCTGTGTGTCTGTTTTTGTACCAGTACTATGCTGTTTTGATTACTATGGCTTTGTAGTATATTTTGGAGTCAGGGATTGTGATGCCTCCAGCTTTGTTCTTTGTTGTCAGGATTGCTTTAGCTATTCAGGGTCTTTTGTTGCCCCATATTAATTTTAGTATTCTTTGTTTTATTTCCATTAAGAATGTCATTGGGATTCTGATTGGAATTGCATTGAATCTGTAGATTGCTTTAGGTGGTATGGACATTTTAACTATGTTTATTCTTTCAATCCATGTGCATGGGATATCTTTCCATTTCTTTATGTCTTCATCAATAGCTTTCAATAATGTCTTATAGTTTTCATTGTATAGGTCTTTCACCTCCTTGGTTAAATTTATTCCTAGATATTTTATTCATTTTGTTGTGATTGTAAATGGGATTGTCTTTTTGAGTTCTTTCTGTTAGTTCCTTATTAGAGTATAGAAATGCAACTGACCTTTGTAAGTTGATTTTGTACCCTGCAACTTTGCTGTAGTTGATTATTTCTAATAGCTTTCCAGTGAATTCTTTAGGGTTTTCTATATATAAAATCATGTTGTCTGCAAACAGCGAGAGTTTCACTTCTTCACTGGATTCCTTTTATTCCTTTTTCTTGCCTGATTGCTCTGGCCTAAACCTCCAGTACTATGTTGAGTGAGAGTGGTGAGAGTGGGCACCCACGCCTTGTTCCTGTTCTCAGAGGAATGGCTTTCAGTTTTTCCCCGTTGAGTATGATGTTGGCTGTGGGTTTGCCATATATGGCCTTTATTAAGTTGAGGTACTTTCCTTCTATACCCATTTGTTGAGAGTTTTTATCATAAATGGATGTTGGATCTTGTCAAATTCTTTCTCTGCATCTATTGAGATGATCATGTGGTTTTTATTCTTCATTTTGTTAATATGGTGTATCACATTGATTGATTTGCCGATGTTGAACCATCCCTGTGTCCCTGGTATAAATCCCACTTGATCACGGTGTATGATCTTTTTGATGTATTGCTGTATTTGGTTTGCCAATATTTTGTTGAGGATTTTTGCATCTTTGTTCATTAGCGATATTGGCCTGTAGTTTTCCTTTTTTGTATTGTCCTTGTCTGGCTTTGGTATCAGGGTGATGTTGGCCTTGTAGAATGTGTTAGGAACTGTTCCATCTCGCTCTATTTTTTGGAATAGTTTGAGAAGCGTAGGTATTAAATCTTCTTTGATTGTTTGGTAAAATTCTACAGAGACGCCATCTGGTCCTGGACTTTTATTTTTGGGGAAGTTTTTGATTACTGTTTCATCTCTTTACTAGTGATTGGTCTATTCAGATTCTCTATTTCTTCCTGATTCATTTTTGGGAGGTTGTATAAGTCTAAGGAATTATCCATTTCTTCTAGATTGTCCAGTTTTTTGGCATATAGTTTTTCATAGTAGGAGAATTATAAATATTTTAACAAATCTTGTAGCTACATTTGTTTTTTTTTATATAGGAACATTTCATGTTGTTTTATCATAAAGACAATTAATTATAGGTTTCTTTTTGTTGTCTTTCTTTTTTGTAAACTACTTCTTTTTGACCAATTCCTCTCCTCACTTTCATGTGTTTACATCCTTCAGCTTTTCTTCTGCAGAATAGATATACCCTGTCTCTTTCTCCACTTAACTCTGTTCAGAATTCAAGTATTTTTGTGAGTGCCTATGAGTAGCAGAACCTAAATCACATGTGAAACTGTAGTTACAAGGGAGTCTGGGTAATACAGTTTTTAGTTGTCCAGACTTTGCATTTCAGGAGGTTGGAATGGATCCTGAGTGAGCCAATTCACAGCATCCACTGCAAGCCCTGCTGAAATTATGTGTCAACCCTAGGTTTAAAGCAGTTTTGTAGTCATATGTCCAGAGTCCTGTAGTAAGCTCATTAGGGGACTTGCAGTAAAGCCATGAAGAGATTATTTAACTTTTCTCAGATGCAGTTTTGCTTTGTGAGTTGAAAATAAAAGCAATTGGCAATTACTTGACTTAAAACCTGCTCCAGCCCCTGTGTGTAGTGGAGACAGTAACCCATCCAGAGAGTTAATAATTAACTCACCAAACCTGGTTATGATAGCGGTAACTCTGGGGTAACAGCCAGCCTCCTCAGAGTGTGGTGATGGCTCTGCTTGTAGGTATGAGCGGTCTGCCTCCCCAACTCATGAGACAGCAAGCAAAACTCCAGACTGCTACCAGGAGAATCTTCCTAAAACATAAATCAGACTATGTTACTTTCCTACTTAGGATTTTCCCATTCCACCCTCTGTCCCAGAGGATCAAGATAAGCCTATGCTTCTTAAAATGGCATGCAAAGCCTTCCATGATCTGGTCTTATCTACCTCATCTATTGCAAGTCTTTCCTCAGTTCCTTAAACTTTTCCAAATGTAAACTATTCTAGTTATATTCCAACTGCATTGAACTGCTTAAAATTACCTATGTACGCCATACTTCTTCATGCCTCTGTGCCTTTGCTGGTAAAACCAGAGCACAGGCTTTGGGATCAAAACACCTTGGGTTTGAGTCCCAGCTCCACTAACTTCATAGGGTTATTACTTAGCACAGTGCCTGGCATAGAGAAGGTGGTCAGTACATGCTAGTTTTATCATGTGTGAGGCAATATAGTAAAGAAGGGGAAATGTGCTACCTTTGGGACCAGATACACTTGTTTCTATAGCCCTAATCTAGCACTTTGTAGTGCTGAGTCCTTGGACCACCACTTGTCCATTTTCTGTAAAGAGCTATCTTAGGAATGTGGAAAGATTCAAGATAAGTGTCCGTCATATGCCTGACACATGGTAGATGTTCAGTTAATGGTAGTGCTTATCATTCCTGTTATTTCTACCAACTGTACCTTAACTATTTACTGCTAAGTAAGATTGGCTACTGAGGGTCTCAGAGTATCACAGTCCCTCTAAATTTTTTTACTTAAGCATTTTTTACTTGATCAGCAGGAAATATTTTGTTTGTCCATAGAACTAACTAACTGGCATTCTTTGCTTTGGACTATCATGGTTTTGTGTTCCTCTGGCTACCAGGTATGAGAGTAGGAGGCAAAAAAAGACAGGAAATAATAAATAAAGGTCAAGCTTGTTGTCATGTTCCATGAATACTTAGAATGAGAAGAAATCTTTTCCAGATGGTCTGTCACATTATACTGCTCCATTTCCCCCACCCTAGTTAATATTAGATGTCCACTCTCTACCAAGTTTAATTCAGTTCCTTTCCCCAACCAGATGAATCTAGTCTCTGATATCAGCAGAGTTATTTATCTGTTTAGTCTAGTGATAATATAATTCAGAGGTAATATTTGACATTTAGGTAAGTGGTGTCTGTTTGAATCCTATGTTTGAAAGACAGATGCAGTGGGCAACCAATGAAATATATTTATTGAAGAAACCTTACACAATTTACTGCTAATTATTGTTATTTATTCATTGAGCTATACTTATCATTTTGAGGGGAAATCAGCCCCGAGGCCTTTTGGACTGACATTCATATTGCACTCTATTGTCCATACACTTTAAATTCCTTAGAAGTGGAGACAGTCAGACTTTAGAGATGTTATATTATCGGACATGAAATACACACACACATACACACAGACACACATGGGTATATATACATAAACACATATTTCTAACTCCAATTTTATGATATCCTGCCATTTGTTAAATTTTAACTAAAGTATATCTAGCAATATCTTAGTAAAACTTGAAAGAATTAATGCTCTCCCGAGGACACTTACTGATCCAAGGGGAAGAGTCTGATGTCTTCTACCTCCTGGATAAAAATATATAAATTAATCTACATGAGTAGGCACTTCACTGAAGGTATCATAAAATAAATTAATATTCAGAAAAAGCAACCTGATTCTAGATTTGGTGGGCAAAATGGGAAAAGACACAGTTATGGAGATGAAGTCCCCAAACATGTTCAATGATTTACTTGAAGTCACAGAGTTACTTATTGGCACACTGGCATTCAAACTCAAGACTCCTGACTGTTGTATATTAACTGACTGACTTTAAATAAAAGTTGGCAGCATTTAGTAGTTACTGAGAAAAGCTCAGAAATGTTATTGTCTTTCACTCTTTTTTTTTCTTTTGTCACAATGAGAGGAATCATGTTGAAATAATCTTAAATGAAGAACACATTGTACTTAATTTTCTCCTTTTGGGCAAGGGAGACTTTAGCTTTTATGGCTTCTGGGGATAAAAAAGATAACAAAAATGTTATTTCTTCTTCCTTTACTCATTCTTCCCTATTATCCACATCCTTCTAAGAGGATAATGTTGCTTCGTAGAGTCCAGGTGTGTATTTCTTTCCAGTTCCAAAGAAGCACAGAGGTTAGATGTTAATGCAAAGGGAATTTCTGCCATAACATACCCTGACACTTATCTCATGGCATAAGTACACTGGCAAGGAAGAATTCACTGGGTTCCCTAACCTGTGGTCAAGAGATTCCCAAGCTCCTAAAAGGAAAGAGGTAATGATTAAGAACACAAAACTTTGTGTATGTATATATGCATATATGTAAGTATAAAGTCTTCTTGGAGACAGTGAATCTCTGGTTTTTAAAAATTTTAAGACGTATTTCCACAAATTTATTTTGCAGACTTTTTCAGAGGCAGTTAGATTTAATGTGGATTATGGAGTTTTTGAAGTAGTTAACAATGCTCCACAACTTCTGGAAAAGCAACTGAAAAAAATTCTGCAAAACCAGCAACCTCGAAATCCCATCTATGATGTTGTAAGGAAAGGAAAGAATGATGTTAAACCTGTTCAGATGAATGCTGCCTATGAAGATGAGACCATTAATGTCAACTACAATATTATGGTAAGAAAGTATATTTGAGTTTATATCTTGCTAGATATATAAAGCATTAGGTGAGATAACATGAGGTTCCTTTCTGAAATATAGCTATATTTATTAAATCTTATTGTACTTACACATAGTATTTGTTAGTCGATGTATCATCTTATTCATATCCATGACCATTTTAGTCTATCGGTATTGTTGGTTTGATCGTCAATATGAGATTGTTTACATAATTTACTTTGAATATTTAGGATATCAGGTTAATTTGGGGCAGTATAAATATGTGTATCCTTTATGGTTTAGATGCATTCTAGAAGATGTGGGTATACAGTGAATTTATTTCATTTGGTTTTCATCCTATCAAGCAGTTGGGAAGGGAGATTTCTAACCCTCAAGTTACATTCTGTGGCTCTTACCTCCCTGGCCTTAAGTTCTAGTCTCAGCTTCTGGATTTTGGCTCCTTAGCATGAGGTAAAAAAAACCTGGGTTATTTTTTTTTTAATTGTGGTAACATTGGTTTATAACATTATATAAATTTCAGGTGTACATCATTATATTTCATTTTCTGTGTAGATTACATCATGTTCACCACCCAAAGACTAATTACAATCCATCACCATACATATGGGCCTAATCACCTCTTTCACCCTCCTTCCTCCCCACTTCTGCTCTAGTAACCACCAATCCAGTCTCTGTCTCTATGTGATTGTTGTTTTTATCTTCTATTTAAGAGTGAGATCATATGGTATTTGACTTTCTCCCTTTGACTTATTTCGCTTAGCATAATACCCTCAATGTCTATCCATGTTGTCACAAATGGCCAGATTTCATCCTTTTTATGGCTGAGTAGTATTCCATTGTGTATATATACCACATCTTCTTTATCCATTCATCCCTTGATGGGCACCTAGGTTGCTTCTAAGTCTTGGCTATTGTGAATAATGCTGCAATGAATATAGGGGTGCATGTATCCTTACACATTTGTGTTCCATGTTCTTTGGATAAATACCCAGCAGTGGAATAGCTGGATCATATGGTAATTTTATTCTTGTTTTTTTGAGGAATCTCCATACTGTTTTCCATAATTGCTGCACTAGTTTGCACTCCCTCCAGCAGTGTATGAGAGTTCCCTTTTCTCCACATCCTCTCCAACACTTGTTTCCTGTCTTGTTAATTATAGACATTCTGAGGGGAGTAAGGTAATATCTCATTGTAGTTTTGATTTGCGTTTCTGGTAGTTAGCAATGTTGAACATCTTTTCATGTGCCTGTTGGCTATCTGTATATCTTCTTTGGAGAAATGTCTGTTCAGATCTTTTGCCCATTTTTTAATTGGGTTGTTAGTTTTTTTGTTGTTGAGATATATGAGTTCTTTATATATTTTGCATATTAACCCCTTATTAGATATGTGGTTTGGAAATATCTTCTCCCAATTGTTAGGTTGTCTTTTTGTTTTGTTGACAGTTTTCTTTGCTGTGAAAAAAATGTAGGTTCTAATATTGGCTCTTCAACTTACTCTGTGCTCTTGAACAAGTCATTTTGATGAACCTCATTTTCATCATTTGTGAAATGATGCCTTCACTACCTACTACTTAGGTTTGTTGTGTGGATCAAATGAAAATAGTAATGAATGTTTAACAGTACTGTTTTCCATTGATTTAAAATGTTTGATAGAACTAAGCTAAAATATGTCTAACACTTAAGACATAACTCTTCTCTAGCCTGAAATTTCTTTAATTCTTCTTTTACTGAATTCAACTTTATTTCTATCTTTCCTGTTTACTTCCATCAAATTAAATGCATTAATAATAATAATAGTATTTATAAACATTTTTATAAATACTAAAAATAAAAATATTAATAATAATAACTGTATTACAGAATTGTTTTGGAGTTAAAACAAGGAAATATATTCTGAACTATATAGTACTACATAAATTGTTAAAAAATTCTTTTACTAGGTGTGACAATGATATTTATTGGTTTATTCACTTCCTTCAGTGAATAGAAATTTTTTATTCCATGGAGGTCTTTATAACCTATTTCTTTATTGTTAAACAAAAGTTATTTAGGAACTTCTTAGCTTGAGTTATGTGTTTTGACACAAGTTTCTCAAAAAGATCTACTGGGTGACCTTATTTGATTTATTTGAAGGTAGACTATGATGCATTAAATATATATATATAATCAGTAGGGCAACAATTTAAAAAAATTTTTAAAGAGTTATAAATAATATAATAATAGTGGAGATAAAAAGGAATAAAAATATACTCAAATTTAAAACAAAGAGAAAAGGAGAAAAGAAAGGAACAAAGAATATATGAAACAAGTAGAAAACAAGTTGGTAGATTTTAAACAAACCACATCAATAATTAGTAGCACATTATTAATTTATAAAAATAATTACATTAAACTTAAATGGCCTAAAGATCCCAATTAAAAGTCAGAGTCAGATGGGATAAAAAAGGAAGACCCAACTATTTTCTGTCTATAAGAAACTCACCTTAAATATAATATATAAGTAGGTTAAAATTAAAATAATGGGGAAAGGTATACCATACAATTACTAATTTAAAGAATGCTGGAGTGGCTGTATTAATGTCAGACAAAGTAGACTTCAGAACTGGTGGTCTAGTGGTTAAGTTTCAGCGCTCTCACCACTGCAGCCTGGGTTTTTTCCCATTTGTGGAACTACACCACTCATCTGTCAGTTGTCATACTGTGGTGGCTGCATGCTGCTGTGATGCTGAAAGCTATGCCACTGGTATTTCAAGTATTAGCAGGGTCACCCACAGGGGACAGGTATTAGCAGAGCTTCCAGACTAAGACAGACTAGGAAGAAGGACCTGGGCACCCCCTTCTTAAAAAAATTGGCTGTGAAAACCCTTTGAATAGCAGCAGAGCACTGCAGAAAGACCGGGCAGGGTTCAGCTTTGCTCTACACAGGTCACTAGGAGTCTGAATCAACTCGATGGCACTAACAGCAACAAAGACTTCAGAATAAGAAATCTTGCTATGGATAAAGAGAGACATTACATAATGATAAAGGGTGAATTGATATTCACCAAGAAAGCAAAACAACCTATGATGTGTATGAACCTAATAACAGAGCTTCAGAATACGTGAAATGAAAGCTGATAGCACTGAAAGGGGAAATAGACAAATCCATAGTTATAGTTGGAGACTTAAACACTGCTAAGTAATTTTTAGAAAAAATAGATCAGTCAAGATATAGGAGATCTGAACAACACTAGCAACCAAGTCAATCTAATTGATGTTTATAGAACACTTCACCCACAACAGCAGAATACACATTCTTTTTCAGGTACACTTGGACTGTTTACCAAAATAGACCATATTCTGGGCCATAAAACAAATTTCAACAAATTTAAAAGATTTAAAAACATAAAAAATGTGTTCTCTGACCATAACAAAATTAAACTATAATGTAACAGAAAGATATCTGGAAAATCCCCAAATATTTAATTAATTAAACACACTTCTAAATAGCCTATATAGGTTAATGAGTAAGTCCCCAGGGAAATTAGAAATTATGTTGAATTGAATAAAAATTAAAATACAACATAACAGTTAGAGGAATGCAACTAAATGAGTCTTTGGAGATAAATTTATAGCATTAAGTGCTTATATTAGAAAAGACTACAGATCTCAAATCAGTGATCTAAGCTTCCACCTTAGGAAACTAGAAAAAGAAAATTAAGCCCAAGGTAAAGAAAGAACATAATAAGTAAACTTGAAAACAGAAAAATAAGGGAGAAAATCAATGAAAATAAAGGCTAGTTCTTTGAAAAAAATCAATGAAATTGATAAACATTTAACCAGAGTGATGAGGAAAAACTGAGAGAAGATATAAATGATTAATATCACAAGTGAAGGAGGGGACATCACTATAGATATTACAGACATTCAAAGGAAAATAAGGAATTTTACAACTTTATGTCCATAAACTCAACAGTTTAAATGAAATGTTCATATTCCTTGAAAGATACAAATTACCAGTGCTCATTCAAGAGGATATAGATAATCTGACTGGTCCTAAATCTATTAAAGAAATTGGATTCATAGTTAAAAATCTTCCCATATCATACTTTATGGTGAGAAACTCAAGCTTTCCCACTAAGAACAGATACAAGGCAAAGATGTCCCCTCTCACCACTCCTTTTCAGTTTCGTAGTAGAAGTCCTTGCTAATGCATAAGGCAAAAACAAAGGAAATAAAAGTTATACAGATTGGGAAGGAAGACATAAAAGTATCTTTATTCACAGACGACATGCTTATCTATATAGAAAATCTGAAAGAATCGAAAAAAATCTGAAACTAATAAGCAATTATAGCAAGATTGCAGGATACAAGGTTATGTATATCCAAAATATACAAAAATCTCTTAAAACTCAACAATAAGAAAACAAGCAACCCAATTAAAAAATGGGCCAAAGACCTTAACAGACACCTCACCAAACAAGATATAGAGATGGCAAATAAGCATGTGAAAGATGCTCCACATCTTATGTCCTCAGGGAAATGCAAATTAAGACAATACTGAGACACCACTACACACCTGTTAGAATGGCCACAATCCAGAACACTGACACCACCAAATGCTGATGAGGATGTGAGCAACAGGAACTCACATACATTGCTGGTGGGAACGCAAAATGGTATAGCCACTTTGGAAGACAGTTTGGTCACAAAATGAAAATTTCTCTTATTATTTGGTGGTGTTAGTACCCTTGAGTTGGTTCTGACTCCTAGCGACCCTGTGTACAGCAGAGCAGAACCCTGCCTGGTCTTTTTTGCTCCATCCAGTACTATATCACCTTCCAGCGCTATATCATGCAATGCTCCACGGCTGTTCATAGGGTTTTCATGGCCATTTTTTTTAAGAAGTAAGTGCCCAGGTCCTTCTCCCTAGTCTGTCTTAGTCTGGGAGCTCTGCTGAAATCTATCCATATAGGTGACTCTGCTGGTGGCATCTGAAATACTGCTGGCATCACTTTCAGCATTACATCAACATGCAGCTACCACAGTAGGACAACTGACAGATGGGTGGTGTGGTTCCCTGTCTGGGAAATGAACCCAGGGCAAGGCCAAATCTTAACCATTAGACCACCAGGGCTGGCACTCTTATATGATCTGGCAATTGCTCTCCCTGGTATTTACCCACGGGGCCTGCAGTGACCATAGTGGCCTTACCAAGTGTTCTGGTTAGCTCTTTTTCTGTTTGTGATTATTTTTAGCCCATTTTATAAATGTGAAAAATCCTGAGACTGACAGACTTTTTTCTCATACCTCCTCCTTCAATAAGTTACTTAACTTTTCTGGATTCAGTTTGTTAATCTGTAAAATGGAGATAATAATTGATGCAGGGTTGTTGAGAGAATTAAAGTACCAGGAGGCAAGAAGTGGCTTCAGATTTGTGACTTGGGGTTCTTGCTCTCTCTTGTGCAAACAGAAGGTGGATGCTGGGCTCCTAGTGATAGCTAGATATCATTATTGCTCTATTGATTAGGCTTTAATTGTCCTAAAAGGTGATTTTCTTTGATGCTCTTTTTGTTTTTCACTGTCCTCTAATAGTGTCTCAGTCGTGAACGAGGTATTCAGTGGATCAAAAAAGAAAGACTTCCAGCATTTCTGGAAAGCGATTGCTACTTTGAATACAGGTATTGTAGTCCCATCAGTATACATATTTTTAAATGCATATTTTTTCACCTAAGATCATTTTTCTGTACTCTTAATAAAATTGTATACCTTGGAACCCATTGGAGTTTGTATTCCACTTGCTATAGTATAAGAACGATAGAGCATTGGTAAAAATCACTTAACTTTTCCAAAGAGATTTTGCAGAAACAGTACCTAATAAATATACTTCAGTTGTGCTTCTTTTATCATTATATTTGAAAAATTATCTGCTTGTGATAATGATATTTATGTGCAGGGTGTTAAAGAATGAATATAAGTGTGCCATGAAAAAGACAGATATCATAGTGCAGGGTCAAGTTTTTCTTTTATATTCCCTGACTTTTAAAGTGTTAGTACCTAAACATTCTGAAATTTTACTAAAGTTTGACCTTTGCTTAGAATAACCATTTTTTAAATTGAAATAAAATAAATTGAAATGGAATAATTATTAGTTAGTAGTTCTATGAATAAGCCATTAATTTTAGTACATGCTCAGAGAATCATCCTGCAGAGTTAGTAGGGGAAATTGGCTTGAATATATAAAATAAAATTTTAGCTTTTTTCCCCTGAATTCTACCGTATTTGAAACTTATTTCAAGTTTTTATGGTTTCTAAAATGCAGGTTAGCCAAATTGGTCTCACAAGTAAGATGGAGCAGATCAGGCATGAATATCACACTAAGTACAGAATTTTCTCCCTGGGTCCTGAGAAAACCACCCAGTCCACCACCTCCTGCCATTGAAGAAGACAATATTATAATTATGAAAAAGTTCTACGTTTCTCTTGGCGAGGTAAAAGTATGAGTGTTTCTTCATGACTTGGCACTTCAGTGAAACTTCTCATTTTGGGGATATGAATTTCATTTGTACCACTTGAACAGGGAAAATGATTTCAAATACTTCTACAGCAGATTAGAAAAAATTCTTGTGGATTTATGCTGAGTCATTTGCTCTGCACTCTGTCACCTGAAATGTAATTAGAATTATTATCCTCGCAAGATTGAAGAACATGCTCAGTGTCACCTGGGAAGCAAGGGTAACTTGAATTATGGTTTCATTGTTCATTCCAAAATTATTATTTGGATTCTATAACTTTTGTGAAAAAGATGATAAATTGGGTCTTCTCCTCTCTATTGTCAAGATTATTCCTCAGTAGTAAAATGCATTACTGTTTAACTCTTATAAGATAAATTTGTTCTCCATGATTGGAGAATTGTTGGGTTGTACGAGTGGATTTGAAGAGATCTAAATTAGAATCAAATGTCCTTTGATAGGGTCATGGTGTAGTGAAAACTGTTGTTTGATCTTTGCCCTCTAATTATCAGATCTTCTCTCTGGGAACACATTTCCAATACACAATTCTGTACAAAATCAGGAATTGCAAGTATGTAGCCCATGTGTTGCTATTCTCCTAGTTTCCATTCATGACAGACATTGCTAGTCAATCATGGCAATTTTCCTGCTGAGCTAGGCCTTGGCTCCAAGTTCTTTTCAACACAGCACTCTAGGCAGGCACTTGCAATTGATCAAAGCTGTCTTGCAAGAGGAAAACTATTTGCCGTCTCTGTTGGAATGAACAGACATCCTATCTTACTTGACCATTTTTTTTTAATGTATAGCCCCTATTTAATTTTGTAGTTTGGCATTTGTATCAGTAATATTTGGGAAAATGTTTAAAATTATGCCAGTTCTATTATTTCTACTGAATAAAGCTTAGAAATGTACCAAAGGTACATTTTTCTTCTCTCTTATACTTATTTTTAAGCATTTATTTCTTTTCTTAACTTATATATTATAGAAATGTCAGGAATGTCGTAAAAATATGTACTGATAATAGAGGTCAATAAATGTGCAAAGGGAGGAATCAGTCTTGGAGAATAAGTTGTGATTCCTTACATGTAAATTTAATCAAATATAAGACAGTAAAATCCAAGTGAGTTTACTTTTGCTATTTTCTGTAATGAAAAAAATCATTTCTGTCCGCTTGATTAATACTTTAACTGTATATTATCTTTTTAATAGCTTTTGAACTTTGAGGATTCAAAGTTCTTTGAGCCCTAAAATCATTTAAACCATAACTATAGATAGGGATGGATCTTTATGATAATTGCTAACATTTCTTTGAGTCTTCAGTTATACCATTTAAACATGAAGAGTTGACCCATATCTTAAGAGTATAAAGTGGAATAGTTAACTGCTTTTATGTCTGACTACTTCTTTCTCCCCCATCTTCTACTCTCTTGTCATTTTTATGCAGTTAAAATAGCAAGAACTCTTGTATATTGGTCTCTCTCAATTCCTTGAAAGTTCCTTTATTTTGGCCTCTTCTCAGTGCTTAGGATACTACTGAAATAGAGTAGTCACTCAATAAATATATGTTGAATGAATGTATAATTAATAATAAATGACTTGGTTTTAAAGCAAAGAAAAGAGAGAACAAAAGGAAATTAGAGTCTTTCAAAGCTTTATCCACCCAGGAAACCTTACTTCTAAGGGGGACAGTGACTACACTGATAGCACCTCTCATTTCTCTCTCTTGCTTTTGGTCTCATTATGCGGCCTGACTTGCCCTATTAATTCTGCATAATAGGGAACAATATCTATTCTGTTTGAGCCCTGCCTCTTCTGTGAATGTTCCTTAGGCTAAGGGCCAACCAGCTGACTCAATTGGAGAAAGGAGAAATGAGAAATGAGAGTAATGCTGGATTCTCCCTTCTCTGCTTCTGTTGAACAACTTGGATTATCTTAGAAAAACAGGTGAGGACATTACTGAGAGAGGCAGGCAGAGGGATTTTCCCAGGAAAGCTGAGATAGGGGCTTCTTAGGACTGGGCTTCTAGAAGCTGAGGGTCAGCTGGCTCAACGGTATAGAAGCAAAGGAAAAATTAAAGGCTACATTCAGGGGCAGGTGGAGTCAGGAAACAGTCTTCAGGAAGTATCCAATCCAAGCAAAGTTGTGAAAACTGAATCTAAGGCAAAGGGGCAGTTGAGCTTGGAGAGGTTTGCAGTGCTACTGAGAGTAAGTCTTTGTTATATTAGGAAAGAGTTGTTAAAAACACTGAGCCAGGTCAGACAGAATTGGGGGCATGAAATAATTGGGAAAGTTGTAAATAGGAATAGCTGGCAAAATTTGCATCCAAGGACTGATGAGCCACGGTGACTGCCAAGTTAAAGTTAGATGGCATGACTTTGTAGTGAATCCAGGAAGTGTGGTTGCATGCCTCTGGTGGAAGAGTGGAGAAGAATTTGATGGGTATTGGGCTCATTTTTTTCCTTTGGTCATCTAATATGAAAATAATCTGAATTGTAATTTCCTTCCCATTATTCTCTTAGCTAATGAATTTTTTTTGTGTACAACATTCTTTTCTTTCATGGCATAATTTTTCCTTTACATATTGTACTATGCAAATTGAATATTATCATAATGATTTGTCCAGGTTTGTGATTGGAAGAATACTGCTAATCTTACGTTAAATGGATATGCTCCTTTCTTCCTAGGCCTCGTATACTCAAACGAAAGATTGGTTTGCATTAGCAAAACAAGGTCAGCAAACTGTATCAACCTTTTCATTACCGTCTTGTGTACTCCACAACAAAATTGAATCACCAGTTATTTCATCTGTTTCTGGTAAGCAGAAAAGGATAAGAATGACTTCAGAAGTCTTTAAGTTGTCTGTTGTTGTTGTTCTAATCTTATAGTACAACACTTAGTGGTTGGGGAGAAAAACGTATCTCCCCCTCCCAACCCCCAACTCCACTTTCTACTATTTTTAGAAAGGCAAGTTGGTATAGTGAAAAGAGATGAGTTTAGAACCCAACTCTGATACTTACTAGCTGTGTGGCATTCGTACATTATTCCACTTCTGGAAGCCTTGCTTCTCTCATCTGTAAGATTAGAATAATGGCACATACTAAATGTATAGAAAATGCCTGGCCTCATGCTTGGTACCTAATAGGCAGTCAATGAATGTTTGTCTTGTCTTTATTTCCTATCATAGTTTACAAATTCTTATTATTAAGCCTTTGAAATAAAGTGGGTGCAACCTTTCTCTCCTCTTAAAAGTAAATAGTCATTGGGGCCAGCCTTGTGATGTAGTGGTTAAGTTTGGCGCATTCTGCTTTGGTGGCCTGGGTTTGCAGGTTCAGATCCCAGCCAAGGACCTACACCACTCGTCAGCCATGCTGTGGTGGCGATCCACATATAAAGTTGAGGAAGATTGGCACAGATGTTAGCTCAGGGCTAATCTTCCTCAGTAAAAAAAAAAGTAAATAGTCATTCATGGAACTTGAGTTTTCCTTCTGTTTTTAAGTTCAGACTGTTTTTCACCTTAAAAGACAGATAAATTTCTACTGTGGTGTGATGCAAACTTCATTAAAAAAAAAGGAACCTTTCAGAAATGGGAGTCATTAACATGTGATATTGCTAGAAGAAAAAATCTAGCAATGTGATTCAGGAGATGACCTCAGCAATTCACTAACAGTTCTTACATAATTACTTTGAAAAGTATAAGCAACCTCTGGGGACAACAAATCTGGATTCTCTAGAATTGAACCTAAATCTAGGTAAAGAGGAAAATAATCTCCCCAAGTGAAAATGGCTGAGTTTATAGGTTCTTGCTATTTCCCTAAAATAGTAAAGTAGAAAATTGAAGAATAAAGACAGTGAAGATAGTAAACAGGAAGAGAAGGGGTAGCAGGAAGGTGGTGAGCAAAACTGCCAGCCTTGCTCTCTACCTTCAGTTCTGTGGGACTGAGTGTATACCCAATATCCTTTCACAGGTTTGCAAAAGTCTGATCTCTCAGTATGGGGGAAATTTGGTATATTTTTTTTTCAATAGAAATTTTAATAAAACATTTCCAGTTCATTGAGATTTGAAATCTATTACTGAGAAAATGCCCATTGAGAGTGGGACGCAGATGACAACAGAGTTTTCCTGATCTATGGCATTTCAAGGGGTAGATTTGCCATGTGAAATCACTGACATCAGATATTTCACTGATTTCTGAGAGAAAGAGAAAATAGGAGCTAAAGACCATATCTTTAGAAGATGTATAAAAACCATCCATATGTATTTGCTAGCTTTTTTTTTTTTTTTTTTGGTGAGGAAGATTGTTCCTGAGCTAACATCTGTGCACCTCTTCCTCTGTATTTTGTATGTGGGTCACCGCCACAACATGGCTTGATGAATGGTGTAGGGCCATGCCCAGGATCCAGACCCGCAAACCCTGGGCCGCCAAAGCAGAGGGCACAAACTTAACCACTATGCCACTGGACCAGCCCTGTTTGTTAGCTTTCATACATACTTTATGCCATTTTGTAATTTTGATGATAGGTTGTAAGTATGATAGTAATTGAATCTTTCTGATAAAATAGTAAATTTTTAAAAATTGCAGATATGACTCCAGTTCTGATCTGTTCATCTATTGTCTCATCATCTGTGGTAGCTAATTTTACTTTATCATACAACATGAAATATTAAATCACATATAATAGTTTAATGTACATATTATAATTCTTTAATAGAGTTGGCCTTTATATATTGACATTCTATATCAGCCTAAAATATTACATTTTAAAAGTGTATAAAGTCATTTTGAAGACCTTCTGCATTAGGGGTGTCAAATATCTGGTTCATCTGCCACCATTATCTCCTTACATGTCCAGGGAAGACACAGCTAATCCCTATTGGCAGTTTTTTTCTCTACTGGTCCCAAATGTGGCTTTAGACTCCTTAAGACACTGGTCCATATAGTCACGACCTGTGATAAAACCATTTGCCATCCTGTCTCTATAACGTCTAGTTAATAATGAAAAAAAACTTTGGTATTCATATTTGATCTAATAGCATTTTATGATTTAATACAGAGAGTTTTATCTTTGATGATGGAGTTCACCCCAGGACGAAAAAGGACCCATCTAAAACCACTAGATTAATTTCTGAACTTGAAGAAGAAGATGGGTCTATATCTCTACAAGATACTCCTTCTCAAGCTCTTCTGAGAATATACCTTGAAAAGCAACAGGATGTTGATGAAAGCCTGACATTGCATTTCTCAACATGTGAAGAATTTTTAAGATCTTATGTAACCTTTATTTTGAGAGTAGCAATTCATCAAATTCTTGGAGAGCCATTTAGAGAAAGCCCAGGTTATATAAATTTCAAAAATGTAACAGAAGTGGTGGTTGATGAGTGTTTTGAGCCTATCCCTGGCAGGAATGTTTTGTTAAGAAGAACAGTTCAAACCACAAAGGAAAAATCAGAAGAGATGTTAGAACAAGCAAGTTCAAAGAATGAGAGCATTGGGCCAGAAAGCAGGGCTGATTGGTGTATTTCTCACCAAACTTATGACATTGGCAATAGAAAGGAGTTTGAAAGATTTAAGAAATTTATAAAAGGTACATTAGGAGAGAGATATTGGTGGCTCTGGATGGATATTGAGAGGTTAAAAGTTCTTAAGGACCCTGGAAGACATCAAAGGTATTTCTATTTTTTATTTTTCAATAGTTTTTGAAACAGATTATAGAACATTAGTTTGGGTCATTTAAGCCCAGGCAGAAAGCCTGAAATAAACATAAAAATGTATACTTTTAGAGGAATGAATAACAGTAAAATTTATTTTATTATAATAATATTGATTTCATTGCTTCTATGATTTCATAGTTTTCAGATACTAATTATTTGGGTTTGCATATTGTTTCTTCCCATAGATTTTAAAATTGCTCTCAAATTAATTATTCTATTTTATTTTTATAACATCTAGTGATGTATTGTTACAGAAAAAATAATTTATCAGTTATGTAACCACATGGGCATAAGCCACCTTATATGTAAGATACCTCATGCCCGTGTAAGGGCCTGCTGTTCTGAGCAGCCCGCTCAGTTAACAAATTCCATGATCTTCAGTTGGATGCCACTCAGACATTCATATCTGAATGAGATGTCCACTACATATCACACTGGATATCCTCTAGAGAGCTTCTTTGAGGTCTGATGGGGTGCAGGTCTTTTTTTGGCTGTTCCATATGTTTTAGATTACTGTAAGTCTTGAGAACCTTGACAAGACCCTGTTTTAGGAAAGTCCTTATTATGTCTGTATTCTCCTGATCTGCTCTGAAGCAGATCAGCTATAGGAGATTGCAAGTCCCATTAGGGTTTGACTGGATTTATTCTAGTGACTGGATTATTCCAGTTATTTCAATGGCATTCAGATCATAGAGCTCATTGTTGTACATAGTTATAAGAGCAGGGATTACCAAATGGTTGATTATGAAGCATGGCTTGATTGATTATGGGGTGGAAGGCCACTACACTACCACTTTTCAAGACATATTAGGGAAGTTATATGCAATAACCTACATAGGTTCTTTAGGATCAGTACTGTATTAGTTCCTATTGTTGCTGTAAGAAATTACCACAAATTTAGACTTAAAGCAACACAAATTTATCATCTTACAATTAGAAGGTTAGAAGTCTAAAGTGAGTATGCAGGTCTACATTCCTTCTGGAGGCTCTAGGGGAGAATCCATTTCCTTATGTTTTCCAGCTTCTGGAGACCACCTACTTTCCTTGGTTGCTGGCTTCTTCCTCTATCTTCAAAGCCATCAGCATAATATCTTCTCTCCTCTGACCTCTGTTTCTGTCCTTACATCTTTTCTCTATGACTCTGATTCTCCTGTCTCCCTCTTAGAAGAACCCTTGTGATTACATTAGGATCACATAGATAATCCAAAATAATCTCAAAATCTTAATCACATCTGCAGAATCCCTTCTACCGTGTAAGGTAGCGTTCATAAATTCTGAGGATTAAGATGTGAACATCTTTGCAAGGCCATTGTTCAACCTACCAAAAATAGCCGTCCCATTCCCATAACTGTGAGAAATATTTTTATCTCCACATTGGTACCCCTGTAACTCAGTGTTGGTTTTGAGATAGTTCATTACTTGTGTGAAACATTTTAGAAGTGAAAATATTTGGCTAGTTGAATATTGTATCAATGTGTGTGTAGATGTTTGTATGTGTTTTATTTCAGACATCTTGAGAAGATGAAAAAATGCTATCTAGTGAGCAGTGGAGATTGCTACCTTTCTGCAGAAATCTTATCAAAACTTAAACTGCTAGATGCATCTCAGTGGAATGAAGAACACTTAAAAAATATTCAGACTGAGGTTGTAAAACCCTTACTTCTGTATTGGTAAGAAAAAGAACGTGAATCAAAGTTATTTGCTTTCACTTTTCTTAGGCTAGTTACAAGTTATACTTTTTTGTCTTGTGGATATATAATTTATAGAAATTTAGAGTGATAAGGTTATTATATATTTAGCCTTCATTAAAGTACTTATCCTCTAGATAATTTGGATGTTTGGGGGACTTTAAATCCATAATAAGGCTGGACAGTACTTAAGCTCCATTTTAACTTTGTGAGCCCATCCTTCTACACCTGACTGTTGTATGGTTGGTATCTCATCAGATTGATGTGTGTGTGTCTGTGTGTGTGTACATGTAGCTAGAATTACAGATTTATCATCTCAGACATTTTTTGAGCACTAACTATAGGCCAAGTGCTGTGCTAAGAATGCAAGAGTAAAACTTGGTCAAGTCTAGTGATTATAGTCTAGTGGGAGGGACATACATGTGAAATGAGTATAAGGGAAGAAAGTGTGGTGAATGCACAGGATACAGCGAAGAGGTAATATTTCACCTGGGACTCGAGGGGCTCTAAGCAAGGAAAAGAGAATGGACATAGTGGAGAAAATGTGTGCCATTTGAGGATCAGTGAGCTGTCTATTGTGGCTGTGATGGATCTGAATATGTCACTTCTCTGCTTTAAATCTTTCACTGTTACCCCAAAGTTTTCAGTGTAAGGTTCAGATTCCTTAAGTTAGCAAATAAGGTCATTGTGATCTGTCCCTTGCCCATCTCTCTGGCATCATCTCTCATCTAGGTGTTCCAGATTACTTATATGCTTTGTACTTTTCCATATATAGAGAGAACATTGTTTTTCTCTTTCTTTAAAAACTCCTATTCTTAAATATTTAAGACACAGAAAGGTATAAATTATACCATAGTGGACACCTATGTACACACCACCCAACTTAATAAAACATTACTAATATAGTAGAAGCTTTCCTTTTTTAAATTTAATGTTTTGTTTTGAGGTAATTGTAGATTCATATGCAGTTGTAAGAAATAATACAAAGAGCTTTTATATACCTTTCACCCAGTTTCCCTCAATGGTAACATCTTGCATAACTGTAGTACAATATCGCAATGAGGAAATTGACCAACTTGTCAATCTTTTTCATATTTAACAATAATTTAATTTAATAAAATAATAAATAATAAAAATAAATAATATATACAATATATAAATGTATATAATATATAAAATAATAAATAATAATAAAATAATTTAATAATTTACATGCACTTATTTATGTGTGTGTGTACAGTTAGTTCTATGCAATTTTATCACGTTAGAGGTTCATGCATTTGTCACTACAGTCAAGATACAGAACAGTTACATTATCACAAGCGTCTCTTGTACTGCCCTCTTATAACCACACCTACCTCCCTCTGCCCCCATCTCTAACTCCTGGAAACCACTAATCTATTATATAAATGAAATAATACAATATGTAATCTTATGGGATTATCTTTATTCATTCGGCATAATTACCTTGAGATCCATCCCAGTTGTTGTGTGTATCAATAGTTCTTTTTCATTGCTGAATAGTATTCTATTATATAAATATTATACATCCATTCACCCATTGAAGGACATTAGGGTTGTTTCCAGTTTTTTACTGTTACTGATAAAGCTGCTATGAACATCCATGTGCAGGTTTCTGCATGAACGTAAGTCTTCATTTCTCTGGAATAAATATCCAAGAGTGAGATTAGTGGGTCATGTAGTGAGTCCGTTTTTAGTTTTAAAAGAAACTGCCAAACTGTTTCCCAGAATCGATGTATCATTTTACATTCTCACCAGCAATGCAATGATCCAGTTTCTTTGCAGCCTTGCCATTGTTTGGTGGTGTCACAATTTTTTATTTTAACCATTCTGATAGGTGTGTAGTGATATCTCATTGCAGTTTTACCTTGCAATTTTCCGGTGGTTAATGATGCTGAACCTCTTTTCGTGTGCTTATTTGCCATTTGAATATTTTCTTCAGTGAAATAATTGTTCATGTCTTTTGTCTATTTTCTAATTGGATTTTTTTCTTTCTTATTGTTGAGTTTTAGAGTTATTTTTATGTTCTAAATACTAGTCATTAGTCAGTAGTTGGCAAATATTTTCCCCCAGTCTTTAGCTTGTGTTTTCAAAGATGAGCTTTCCAAAGACTTCTTAAAAGAGTCTTCCAAAGTTTCCAGGTTGGTGAACACGTGGAGATTTGGGGAGAGTGGCACACTCAGAGAGCATGGAAGCTCCATACCCCTTCCCACATACCTTGCACTATACATCTCTTCCATCTGTCTGTTCCTGAGTTATATCCTTTTATAATAAACCAATAATTTTGATTAAGCAAGTAAGTAAAAATATTGTGGATAATGCAAACCAGAGTTCTCATCAATGTGGAAGAAAGTTACAAATGTAGAAGCAAACAGAGTGAACCCTGTGGTGATGGGCTGGAATTAGAGGTGCAGATGGAAAATACAACTTGCACAAACTCAAGTTATAGTATTCAGTGATGAAGATTGTAATTCACTGAAAAAAAACAGGACAAACTAAACAACAGAAGATCATGAGGACAAAAAAGAAAAGAACTTTCAAGAGAAGTTCTGAGGTTAATCACATGTGAGATTTTCCCTGGGAGGGTGATGTGTTGCAGACTGTCTCTAAATGAAGGTTTCCAGATAAATTTTACTCCAAACGTTTCGTTAGGGTGGGAGCAAATAGCTCTTGGGCCAAGTTTATTCAACTAATGCAAACTTTCCTATGTCAAATGTTGCTGCCTGCACCTACTGTTAAGAATAAATACAACTGTATCTGAAAGACCAAAAAGAAGGGGGTCTTTCATAGAGCAAAATTATAAAATTTTGAAGAGGTCCAATTTTCAACTTCTTTTATGGATTATGCGTTTGGTGTCAAACCTAAGAACTCTTTGCCTAGTTCTGGATCCTGAAGACTTTCTCCTAGGTTTTTCGAAAAGACTTACAATTTTATGTTTTACATTTAAGTCCGTGGTCCATTTAAAGTTAATTTTTATGTATGGTGTGAGGTTTAAGTCAAGGCTCAGTTGTTTGGCTTCTTTTTTTTTTTTCTTGCTATGGATATCCAGTTGCTTATCCTCAATATTGAAAAGGCTATCCTTCTTTTCTATGTTTTACATTAACATACAGTAAAATAAAATTATATGGATTCATATAACCACCACGACAATCAAAATACAAACAATTCTATCACCCCAAAAAACTTTCATACTACCCATTACACTCTTCCTCCACTCCTAACCCCTGTCAACCACTGATCTGTTGTTTGTCACCATAGTTTTTTCTTTTTGAGAATGTCATGTAAATGAAATCATATAGTATGTAACCTTTGGAGACTGACTTCTATTGATCAGCATAATACCTTTGAAGCATGATGCATCCTAATTACTGCATGTATCATAAATTTAGCTTTCCCTTTGTTCATTGTTGGTAAATAAAAGCATGATTGAATTTTGTGTGTACTTGCTCAGTATTGGAGAGGGTAAAAGCCCTTCTGGTCTCAGCTGCTGATCTCAAATTGGACTGCTGTTCTTTTCCTGCTATTTTGGTGCTCTTCCATTTTCAGGTCCATCAGACACTTCCTTCTTCCTCTCATCTACACACCAATACCATGCAGGTCTTATGGCTGACAGTAGTCTGTACCCAACTGCTCATATTTTGGTGTTTGTGGGGATATCTTGTCACATTTACATTTTGTTGTAAATGTCCATGAGTTTTTGGTTTTGCTATCTAGTTGTCCTGTCCATTTTTATGGAGGGTATGTTTTCTTGATCTAGCTAAGTCCTGTGTACTGTTTAAAATTCAAACTGAAACATAAACAGTTTAATGAATATTATAAAATAAACACGTAACCACCACATGGATTGAGAAATAGAATATCGTCAAGACCTCTGAAGGTCCCTTCCTGATCACAACATTCCTTACTCCCCCTTGGAGCTAACCACTGTTCTGACTTTCGTGATTATCACCTTGCTTTTCTTTATAGTTTACCAACCATGTATGCAAATAAACCCCTAAACATATACTTTCATTTGCCTGTTCTACAACTTCATGTGAATGGAATCATGTTGTATGCATTCTTTTGTGTCTTCTATCAACATTATATTTGTGAGATTCATCTGTGATTGCACTTGAGTTTATTTTCGTTGCTGTATATGGTATTCCACTGCATAAATATACCATCATTTATTTGCTGTTTTTTAATATTTGGGTTGTTCTCTACTTTTCACAATGACAAGCAATGCTGTAATATATATTCTTGTACATATATCCATTTTTCCAAAGTAGTTGTATCAATTCACGCTCCTACCAACAGAATATGAGAGTATCTATTGCTACAAATCCATGTTAACATTTAATATTGTCAGATTTTAAAGTTTTTGCCTTTGTATTTGGTGTGTCATTAGTGTCTTGTGGTTATAACTTTCATTTCCTTGATTACTAGTGAGATTGATAACTTCTTCAATGTTTGTCGGTCATTTGGATTTCAACTTTCATGAATTGCCTGTTAAGCTTTTTTGCCCATTTTTCTATTGGGAGATACACACACACACACACACATATACATATATATACACACACATACATACATACATATATATTGGGTACACTTCCTTTAGTGGTAGTATGTGGCAAATATCTTCTTCCACTCTCTAGAGCTTGAGAATTAAGATGTGTACAATCAATGTACCTGAGAACTTATATGATGGAAGCATGAAAAATAATACAATACCAGTTTAGGATTGACTGTGAAATTTATTCCACATTATTTGATGCACTTACCTAGTGGACAATAAAAAATTAATACAATAAATGAAATAATGCAAGATTAAAATAATAGGGGCAGCAGGGAATTATGGGGTCATATGAATATACTGTAATGATAGGAATCAGAAAATGAGACACCTAGATTTCCTGGCCAACACGTGTATGATTTATTTGATAAGTATCTTGTAAATATGCCCACCTACTGGTTGACATGCAAATAAGAGGTAATTTTAGATATTTCCAAGACTACAAGTAAAGGTTCTGAAATATGGTGTAGAATGGCCACCCAGATCAATACAGACTGCTTTTCCATCCTAAACTATGATGGGTTTTGGATTCTCTTCCATTCCCAACCTGTGTTCACGTCAGGGAAATATCTACCTTTTTCCTATTTTAAAAGGAGACAGTTTTCTACCAAGATCTGAAATATGGAGTGGGAGTTAGTCTTCGGGCTGTGGCATCACGGGGAGAACCTGGTCCAAGCAGCAATTAGCAACAGGCCCTGACAGCTGGAGTTAACTCTATAGCCAATATAGAGTTAGCCCACAGACTAAATAGCAGGATATTCATCCAATTAACTGTGGCCTTGATATTGTGCCAAACATTTTTTTTCTAAGTTTCTGGCAGTAGTGTTGGTCTTTCATTTTTATAAATGTTGTAAAATTAGTTGTTACCTTCAAATTTAAGGCTTGAAAATATATTGTATGAATCACAATTCACTTTAGTTGTATACTTAAGCATTATAAAAGTGTTTATATATTTTAAAATGTTAATTTTATCTACCAGTTTTTATTTGGTATTATAGATAAATACTAAACTGCCTTAAAATGATCACATGCATTTTATGTTCATTTTACTGGAAACCATAAGTTATTTTTAAAAATTCCTTCATTGAATAGATTATAGATTTCTTTTTCTTATCAAGCAGATAATAATTTGAATGTAATTTTATTAATTGTTTTTTTCCTGATGTATATTGCCTCTTTGTATGAGTGAATGTGATTTCAGGCAGTTGATATATCATAGAAAAAAATTTTTTTAAGGCTAGGCAACAGAAAATGAAGTAGAAATTATTAGAGAAAGGGTATCACAAGACCGCTAATTGTGAACTTGGGTATTATACACTTTGTAGGCTTTTGATTTTTGAGGCTTATTATCTAGTTTAATCTTAAATTTGTTTTTCCTCTCACTAGGGCACCAAGATTCTGTGTTACTCATTCATCTGCAACAAAACATGCTGTTGCTGAACTGAAATTCTGGCACCTCCGTCAAGAGAAACCAAGGAAGGATGTTGACCCTTTTCCACAAATGGCCACCCTCTTGCCATTAAGACCTAAATCTTGCATTCCACAGATATCTGAGATGCAAGTAGGGTGTACATTAATACTTT
Source organism: Tapirus indicus (assembly GCA_031878705.1). NCBI lineage: Eukaryota > Metazoa > Chordata > Mammalia > Perissodactyla > Tapiridae > Tapirus > Tapirus indicus. Next base: position 37,660,530 of record CM062935.1, read on the forward strand.
GATCTCTTTTCTAAGTTGATAGTAAAATATCCATGCTTGGGTTTTTGTACACTCATACTTAAATTTCATCATAAGTTTTTCTTTTTTTTGGTTGTTGTTAATGTACGTGCTGTAACCATTAGGAAATAAGAAAACCTATAGTCTGTTCTCCATCAAGCAGCCAAAGTGATCCTTTAAAATGCAAGTGGCCTCCTCTTTCACTCAGAATAAAATCCAAGGTCTTTACACAGCTGTACACGCCCCTGCTAACCTCCTGACCTCATATCCTACCGCTCATCTCTAACTTAACTACACTCCAGCCGAACTGGCCTCTTTGCTGTTCTTTGAACACACCAAGTGAAAACCCGGGAGCATTGCATTTGCTGTTCCCTTCACACTCTTCCTCCAGATATCCACATGGCTTGCCTGCCTCTCTCACTTTAGGTGCCTACTCAAGTATCACTTATTCAGAGACGCTGTCCTCGACTCTTCCGTAGAAGCACACTTGTGTAGGCTAGCACAGATACTCTCCATCACTATCTAAGCCCTCTGCTCTGCTTTATTCTATTTATGACCACGTGATTTATGTTTACTGTCTTTCACCTTCTACTAGAATATAAGGGACTTTTCTTTGTTAACTGCATATCCCCAGGGCCTAGAACAGTGCCTGGTACATAATAGTTGCTTAATAAATATAAAGGGAATGAATGAGTGAGAAGTAGCAACAGCAGAATCAGAAGTAATGAGCGTTCTTTCACAATGGGGAAGAATAAAAGTACAAAAAGGTAAGGGCAAAAAAGTCTAAAAAGAGAAGAAAAGTTAACCAACTATAGAGAAGAAGTAAATAACCCTACAGACTTTGGCATACAATAACTGTAGCTAAGACCTGCATTTCAGAAGGAAAGAGCCTTATTAATCTCAGTAGCCTTTAATGGTGTCATGGAATGTTGTGTTATTAGCCATAGTCACACACAACCCCTTCAAAAAAGATTACTTTATCTTTAGGATCTCTAATTTTAAAAGGCAGGAAGATGTATAATAAAGTTTTTAAAGTTTTACTTCTACAAGTAGTGTTTTAGAGCCAGAGGGACTTTACACTTTTTCTCTGCCAGTGGTTTCTTAACCCTTGATACATATTTGAATCCCATAGAGAGCTTTTAAAACATAATGATTCCTGGGTCCCACCTTCAGAGATTCTGGTTTAATTGATCTGGAATGGGTCAGAGTCACACTGTAAAATCAGGGCATTGGCTTAGAACCAAGGTTCTCAGCCTGCCTGAACATTAGAATCACATTTAGAACCTACATTTTAATAAGATTCCTGGGTGATTTGTATGCGAAGCACTGCTGTTGGCTGGTGGTTCTCAAGCTTCAGCATACATAAGAGTCACCCAAAGATTTTGTTAAAACAGACTCCTGGGCTCCACCTGGAGATCAGATTCAGTAGGTCTGGGGTGGGGCCCAAAGATTTGCATTTCTAACAAGCTCTCTCCCAGGTGATTGATGCTCTTGCTGCTGGTCTGGGGACCACACTTTGAGTTGTCACTTTAGTGCACTAATGGTTTATTATCCATTGTTTTGACATTTTCTTGACCTCCTTTGCACCTCGTGGCCTTTTTGTATGCCACTCCACTGATAAATCTAATCGTCCCCATTAGCCAACATGACTTAGTGACCCAGTCACCAAGTTAATACACATCTTAGAGGTGTAGTGTAGAAAGCATGTCATCTGATAACGTGTGAACATTTGTACAGATAACATTGTACAACATTTGAGAAGTAAGAGGGAAGAAAAAGTAAGTGGTGTGGTTAATGAAAGGAACTTGAATAAGATATCAATGCCAAAGGAGTGGGGAAAGATTGGCTTGTGTGAAAAGTGTTATAAACATGACTGTGACCTCTCATCTGTTGTCTTCCTTTGGCTCCCTGAGTGTCATTACTATGTGCTGTCACTGATGTTTTCTAGTTGGATAACTCATTCTGATCTCGCTCAGTTTTTCTTTGGCAGAAAACACTAAGGAATGGAACTCAAATCTGTTTTTTTTTATTTTTCCTATTTTAAAAGTTAAGGTATATGGTGTAGTGGTTAAATTCACGTCTTCTACTTTGGCGGCCCAGGGTTCACAGGTTTGGAACCCTGGGCGCGGACCAACGCACCACTTATCAAGCCATGCTGTGGCGAGATCCCAGATATAAAGTAGAGGAAGATGGGCACGGATGTTAGCCCAGGGCCAGTCTTCCTCAGCAAAGAGGAGGATTGGCAATGGATGTTAGCTCAGGGCTAATCTTCCTCACGAAAAAGAAAAAGTTAAGGTATAATTTATATACAATAAAATTCACTCTTTTTTTTTTTTTGCAAGGAAGACAGCCCTGAGCTAACATCCGTTGCTAATCCTCCCCTTTTTGCTGAGGAAGACTGGCCCTGGGCTAACATCCGTGCCATCTTCCTCTATTTTATATGGGACACCACCACGGCATGGCTGACGAGCAGTGAGTCGGCGGGCGCCCGGGATCCGAACCCGCGACCCCCGGGCTGCCAAGCGTGAACTAAACCGCTGCGCCACCGGGCTGGCCCCAAAATTCACTCTTTTTAATGCACATTTCTGTGAATGTTGACAAATGTACACATTGTGTAGCTACTGTCACAATCGCAGTTATAGAACATTTCCTTTATACACCCCCACACATGCACACTGAATTCTAGTGCCCTCTGTCAGTTTTTTTCCTCATCAGTTATTTTCTGGCAACTCTTCCAGCTTTCACTCAAGCCAGCAAGCTCAAAAATTCTAACTTAGGCTTTTCTCTATATAATATACTTAAAACATTTTTTTTTGTTTTAAGAAAAGTTTTTTTATTGAGGTAAAAAATGCATAAAATAAAATTTACCATCTTAACCATTTTCAAGTGTATACTTCATTAGTAAGGATATTTGCATTGTTCTGAAACAGATCTCCAGAACTTTTTATCTTGCAAATTTGAAACTATATACCCATTAGACAACTCCCCTTTTCCCCCTCCTGCAGCCCCTGGTAACTACTATTCTACTTTCTGTTTCTTTGAATTTCACTACTTTCGTATGATACATTTTTAATAAGCTCAGCCCCCTGTGGTACTGCTCATTTACTGAGTGTTGTTTAATGTCATGCTGTGTTCTGAATTACTAAAATAGATGTAAGCACTGATACCTAGGAAGTTATGTAAAACATAAAGTAATTAATTTTGTCTATGGAATTCCTAGAAAAATGTTAGTAGTTGTTAGGCACCTAGAGTGTATATAAGATTTTATTGTTTGTTCTGGTTAATAAAACATCACAAATATATTCCTTGCTCTCCAGCAACATATTTTACATTCTAATAGAAGTAGACATGTAAGAAAAGTTTATGTTTGTTTTTCAAGTTAAAAAATAATAAAACTACTGTAAATTTGGAAACTGAAGAGACAAATCACTTGTGACCTCATGTACTTCTAGACAACTGTTAACTTATTTTCTCTTAGGCTTATTGTGAATTTTTAGTTTTAATGCACTTATACTTTTGTATTCTGATTATTTCTTTTAACATCTTCATTTTTCCATATGTGACGTAATTTTCATAATCCTTTTAATTATTATATAATGCTACATTTATGTATGTCCAATTCTCAGATAATTGTTTCTTTCTCCTCCATTTGGATATTTAGGTGTTTATACTTTTTTGATTCATGCATGTAGCATCTCATATTCTGGATTTAAATAGTTAACCATAAAGAACATTTAAGAATAGGGATAATAACCATGAAAATAAAAATGTCCAAAAATGGAGGGAAATAGTTCTGTTAAGATATAGGTCTCTATTATGGACCAATGGTATCCTTGCTTCCTTTCCCTACCTTGCCACCCCCTATTCCCTACCACACCACGCACACACAAGCACTAGCACTAAAACCTATTCAGTTATAGAAGAAAGAAAAATTTTGCAAAGTTCTTCCTCCAGGAAAAAGTCTTCTTTCACATTGACGTGAGTAAGGATAGATAAGCCTTCTGCCTTTCTTTTCTTATAGTCTAAATAGCTGTAGTAGTTTCAATCTCCTGGTTGCATAAAAGTGGGAGTTTGGGAAATAGAACATCGTCATTCTACTAGGAAGCATAGCAGATGGTAGAGTGAGGGAAGAAATTCTCTAGGGATCAAAAGAAATTTGAGGTATATGTGCAGAGATATGCTGTACTCAGTTCTTTTTTTTTTTTCATTTTGCTCATTTTTACTTTATTATCTTACCACATTTTAGAAAGAAGAATCCAGTTTATTACAATCTCCTAAATCATCCAAGAAACTACCCAGAGTGAAAACAGCAATTCAGAAACCTTGGAAGAGCCCGTCTTTGTATCCAAATTCTTCTAAGGATGATGTGTTTGAGAAAGGGTAGGTGCAGTTTTTATGTGCCAAATGCTTTTTTGCCTTTGGTACGATTTTTGAAGAATTTAAAAATTAAATAGAAATTGAAAACTAATATACTGACTTTTTTTTTTGGTGAGGAAGATTAGCCCTGAGCTAACATCTGTTGCCAATTCTCCTCTTTTTGCTGAGGAAGCTTGGCACTGAGCTAACATCTGTGCCCATCTTCCTCTATTTTTATGTGGGACGCCTGCCACAGCATGGCTTTGATAAGCAGTGCATAGGTCCACACCCAGGATCCAAACCTGGGAACACCCCCCAGGCTGCCAAAGCAGAGGGCATGAACTTAACCACTCTGCCACCAGGCTGGCCCTCTGATTTTTTTTTTTTTTCACATGAGTTCTTCTATTTCAGTGATAGATATTAGAGGATTATACTTCCCATGCACACTCTAAATTAGGATTAGATCTCCTGAGATTAGTAATTTTAAAGAAGTGGTGCCTTTGATCTCCAGCTTCTTATGAGCTGTACAATTAAAAGACTTCTCTGAGAAGATTGCCCTCCAATTCTTACTTGGCCCTGCTCAATAATTCGATATTTCTCAAACTTGAGACTTGAGAACTCATAAGACTGTCAAGAATATTGTCATTATTTAATATATTATTTTATTCATTTAGATTTGCCCATGTGTTTACCCTTTTCATTGTTCTTTTTTTCAAACGGGACTATTTTGCTTCAGCCTGAAAAAATACCCTTTGTATTAACTTTGGTGTGGGGTCTACTGGTAAATAATTCTTTGCTTAAATAATTTATTACTTCACTTTCATTCCTTTTTTTATTGAGATACAATTCAGACAACATGAAATTCACCATTTTATTCATTACTTTTGAATTTTTGATTGTTGTAGGCTGTCTCTGTGCCAAGGATCAGCCTGACGTGTGAACTTATGGTCTTCTCAGACCTCTTCTAGCATGTGCCTTTGTCTGGGTGTGCCTGGTCACTTTCTAATTTTTCCCTGTATATGTAGTTGCTTTTGAATTCCCCATCTTTAATGTCTGGGTTCCAAAAGGGGGGAAAAAATGAAGGGATGGAAAGAAAAAAGGGCAGTGTTTCTTTAAATTCCCTGGAAATCACTTCAGTCTGAGAGAGACTGGCTTGCAACAATGTGGGGAGATGCAACAGCAATGGCCGCCTGCCTCTTTGTCTGCACCTCTGTGATCAGAAGCAGCAAGCAGAGATCAGAGCACAGGTCCCTGATATTTGGAGAACAAGGTCCTTTTGCTCACCCTGGTTCTCACATACTGTATGCAGAATGTTACAGGAACACATACCCAGCTGTCTGCCACCACACTAGGGGTGGGGGATGGGTAGCTGCTACTCTGGTAAGAGCTCTAATTGACCAAAATTAACCACAATTTACCGTCCACGCCTTCCCCTGAAGTTGAAAGTGAAGGGGAGGAAGACCTACCCTTTACCCACTCTGTGTCCTTTCTGACTGGGCTATGAATTAAATTGACATGAGAGAATAACAGGAGAAAATCAAACAAAACTTTATAAGATGTATACATGGGAGAGACCCAGGAAAAGCTGGATAACTCAACAAAATGGCAGAGGTTCTCATCTTAAATACTATGTTCAGGGGCCGAGCTGGTGTAGCGGTTAGGTTCACGCATTTTGCTTTGGTGGCCCAGGGTTCAGCGGTTCGGATCCTGGGCGAGGACCTACTCACTGCTCATCAAGCCATGCTGAGGTGGCATCCCACATAGAAGAGCTACAACTTTACAACTATGACACACAGCTATGTACTGGGGCTTTGGGGAGAAAAAAAAAAGGCAACAGGTATTAGCACAGGACCAATCTTAAAAAAAAAATACTGTCTTCAGCTAAAGACAAAGAAGGATGTTGGGGGTGTGGGGAGTCAGCTATGGGAGGTTACCAGAAAAGCACAGTAAACAAAAATAAGGTTAATATGCAGATTTAAGTCCTTGACTTTCACACTGATAAGAGTTTTTAGTGATAAAATCATCCCCTCTTCTTCCTGGTACAGAGAGGGAGATACCTTTACAAATGGAGATTTCCCTTATAAATGTAAATGTCTCTTACAAAAGGTAGATTCTACTTTTACTTGGTTTTCAGAGCTTTGATAAGAATGGGTTTAGCAAGGACCCTCCCAGTCTATCCATACCTAGGACAGGGCCTTCTATCTTAAGTTCTTTTAGGCAGTTAGTGAGGGGGGAAGTCAAAGTTTCTTTCTGAGTCTTCCGAGCCTTTATTGTCTTCAGCTTGAAATAATCCGCATACCAGAGTGGCACATCTTGGGGCGGCCTGCCCTGAACCCCATCAAAAGCCTAAAGTAGACTCCAGAGTTCCAAAACAGTTACATTAGATTCTGCCAGTGCAGTTGTTGCCTGGGTGGGGAGAGAGGTTCCTGGTGCTTCCCACTCTGACATCTCCCCGGGATCCTTACCTCTGGGTATTTTTATCCTCTGAGTTTTGGCCCAATAATTCTTACATTACATTGTTAGCACTCAGATTCTTTCTAGCAGATTAATTTTTGTATTTTTTTTAGCTTACTTGGTTGTCTTCAATGAGAGTTGGTCTAAATCACCTTGTCTGCCATTTCCAAAAGTAGCAGTTTATGAGCTTTAGTGTAGATACTTTGCTGGCGTTTTGTCAGTTCTTACTGCATCCCCACGAAGAATGCATTATCCTAAATTTTCAGATGATAGAAGTGAAAAGATATATAGGTATGAGTTGAGAGAAAAGTTGGATTTTGAAAACTGCATTGTTTTCATGTTCATGTTATGACTAGAGTATAGAGTATTACAGTGACAAGGCAAGGTACAGGCTAGAACAGTAAATGAGGTTCGATGGTGATACCAAACTGAGTGGGCTCACCTCCTAGTGAGTTAAATAAGACTCTACACCAGTGGAAGTTGTCTTACAAAGTAAAGTGTTATTTGCAGCAAATAGGAGGCCATGAGGAATCATTTCCAAAGTCATGGCGTCTGGGAACAAAGGGAAGCAGGAACTTTTATTTAGGTTGGGTAATGAATATTCAAAAGGGAGAGGCAGGTACACTGCAGGTTATGGTAATGAGGCTTACTCTTCTCTTGAAGAGATCTTCACATTAAAAATAAGGCAAAGTTGGGGCCGTTCCAGTGGCGTAGCAGTTAAGTTCACACGCTCCACTTCTGGCGGCCTGGGGTTTGCAGGTTCAGATCCCGGGCATGGACCCATGCACTGCTTGTCAAGCCGTGCTGTGGCAGAGTCCCATATAAAGTAGAGGAAGATGGCGTGGATGTTAGCCCAGAGCTAATCTTCCTCACCAAAAAAAATAAATAAGGCAAGGTCATGGGCATAGCTCTTGCAGGGAGGCTTGGTTAGCTTCAGGGTGGTTGCTGGGTGTGTCTCCTTAACATAAAAAAACAGCTTGGAAAAACAGTTAAATGCTTCCAAACCCACCCTTGAGTTCCTTCGGGCACTAGTCGGTGACGATAGTAAAATTTTTTCCATCACATTAAGGAATTTGGAGATTTTTCTCTATGTAGTGGAGAACATCTGGAGAGTTTTTTGTGTTATTTAAAATTATTTTATTTTCAAAATTGGAAATATACGTATAATTCAAAAATAGTGCCATGCTCTGTACTTATTCTGTACCTTTTTTTTTTGCTGAATATATCTTAGAAGATTTTTCATAGCAGTAAATGTACTATAGCAATAGATATACAATAATCTATTTTTCTTTTGTTTCTAGTTCTTGCCGTCTTGTCTCCTCTTATGTCTGATTGTCTTGCATTTTATTCCAAATATTTTATTTGTACTCTGTCGAGGAACATGGATATTATTTCCAATATTTTTTGTTATTACAAATGATGTTGCAATGAATAATCTTGCACATTTGCTATATTTCACGTATATGCATGTCTGCAGAATATATTCCTAGAAGTAGAATTTCTGAGTCAAAGTTCATGTGCTTTTTAAATTTTGCTAGATATTATCAAATTGTATTTCATAGGAGTTGTAACAATTTATACTGCTTGCAGCACATATGGCAGTGTGTGTGTTACCGTATCATCCAGAACACAGTGTGTTTAAGAACTATTTTTGTATGATTTTCTGTGAACTTGTTGTCCTCAGAAGGAGGGAAAGCAGGATTAGAGGAGGCAAATGAGTTCAGTTTGGGGCACTGCCTAGGTGAGTGCTCCAGTGTCTAGACAGTGTCTTGCACACAGAATGTGCTCAATTAACATTTGTTGAATGAATGAACATGGACACTAAGGTACACTTGAGGGAAGAGATAAAACTATGTTGGATCTGTGTTTCTCCACATCCTTGATCCCACAAATTTTATGTTAAGTGAATTATATCTTAATTTTAAAAACTATAATAAATTATAAAAATATAAATAATAAAATGTCATAAATTATACATAAAATATTTAACTACATTGGGATATATATATCCAAAAAAGTTGAATATAGGTCTGGAGCCCAGAAGAGAGATCAACTAGAAATAAAAAGATTTGGGAAGCATTACACTTTAGGGGGTGGTTGAAGCCATGGGCACGGATGAAGTGATCATTAGAGAAAGAGTAGTGTAGAACGAGAAGAAGTAAGTTATCAAGCTTTACAGTAAAGGCAGAGAATGAGGAGCCAGAAAAGAAGGAGAGCAAGGAGTAATCTGAGAGATGGCAGATGTGCATATAGGAAAGGATTGTGTCAAGAGGATGTTAAATATTGCAAAGTAGTCAAGATAATGGCAGTAAGTGTTCATTGTATTTGTCGATGACAAAATCATTTTGATAAGGTTACAAAGACAAATTTCAAGAGTCAGAAGCCAGGTGACAGTAGCTGGAAGAATATATTGAAGGTGAAGAGGAACCAATTTGTATAGACCACCCTTCTTTTAAGTTTTTATTTTGAGATAATTGTAGATTCACATGTAATTGTAAGAAATGATACAGAGAGCCCATATACCCTTAACTCAGTATTCCCCAATGGTAATATCTTGCATCACTATAGAACAATGTCTGAACCGGGAAATTGACATTTATCCAATCCAGCTGCTTTATCAGATTTCTCCAGTTTTATATGCACTCATTTGTGTGTGCGTGTGTGTATTCTATACAATTTTATTACATGTGCACTTTCATCACAATTGATATACAAAACAGTTTCATTACAAGGTGCTCTCATGCTACCATTTATGGTCACAGCCACTTCCCTACCTTCCCCTTCCTCCAGCCCCTGACAATGACTGATTTGTTCTCCATCTCTATAATTTTGTTATTTCAAGAGTGTTATGGGGCTGCCTGGTGGCACAGCGGTTTTGTCCGCGCTTGGCAGCCCGGGGTTTCCGAGTTCGGATCCCGGGCACCCGCCAACGCACTGCCTGTCAGCCACGCCATGGCGGCGTCCCATATAAAGTGGAGGAAGATGGGCACAGATGTTAGCCCAGGGCCAGTCTTCCTCAGCAAAAAGAGGAGGATTAGCAACGGATGTTAGCTCAGGGCTGGTCTTCCTCACACACACAAAAAAAGAATGTTATATAAATGGAATCATGCAGCATGCAGTCTTTTGAGATTGGCTTTTTTCTTCACTCAGCGTAATTCCTTTGAGATCTATCCAAGTTGTTGCATGTATCAATAATTTGTTCCCTTTTTTTGCTGAGTAGGATTTCATAGATTACTCTTTTTTTCTTTTGTGAGGAAGACTAGCCCTGAGTTAACATCCGTTGCCAATCCTCCTCTTTTTTGCTAAGGAAGACTGGCCCTGGGCTAACATCCATGACCATTTTCCTCTACTTTATATGGGACGCTGCCACAGCATGGCTAGATAAGCAGTGTGTCTGTCCACACCCAAGATCCGAACCTGTGAAACCCCGGGCCTCTGAAGCAGAGTGCACAAACTTAACCACTATGCCACCAGGCTGGCCCCTCATAGATTACTCTTTTTAAAAAATTAGATATAAAGATTTTGAGCGAGTCAGAATAATAGTTAAAAGTCACTGGATTTAGGGGAAAACATTTTTGTTAAAGTTATTTCTGAGTATTTTTTTCTTTTTGAAGCTATTGTGATTGGAAATGTTTTCTTAATTTTATTTTTGGACTGTTCATTGCTAGTATGTAGAAATATAATTGATTTTCGTATATTTAGCTTGTATCCTGTGACCTTACTGAACTTGTTTATTAGTTCTAGTAGTATTTTAGTGGATTCCTTAGGATTTTCTATATCCAAGTGCATATCATCTGAGTATAAAGACAGTTTTAGCTTTCTTTTTTATCAGGTTACATTTTATTTCTTTTTCTTGCCTAATTGCCCTGGCTAGAGCTTCCAGTACAATGCTAAATAGAAATGGTGAGAGCATATATCCTTATTTTGTTCCCAATCTTAGGGGGAAAGCATTCAACCTTTCACCATTATGATATTAGCTGTAGGTTTTTCAAGATTCTCTATCATGTTGAGGAAGTTCTTAGTTTGTTGAGAGTTTGGTTTTTTAATCATGAATGGGTGTTGGATTCTGTCAAATGCTTTTTCTGCATCTATTGAGATGATCATGTGGTTTTTGTTTTTTATTCTATTGATATGGTATGTTGCATTAATTGAATTTTGGATGTGAAATCAACTCTGCATTCCTGGGATAAATCTCACTTATTCATGTTATATAATCCTTTTCATATGTTTCTGGATTCAGTTTGCTAGTATTTTGTTGAGGATATTTGTTTCTATATTCATGAGGGATATTGGTCTTGGTTTTCTTTTCTTTGTCTGGCTTTAGTATCAGGGTAATACTGCCTCATAGAATGAGCTGTGAAGTGTGCTCTCCTCTTCTACTTTTGGAAGAATTTGGGAAGGACTGGTATTAATTCTTTAAGTATTTGGTAGAATTCATCAGTGAAGCCGTTTGAACCTAGCCTTTTCTTTGTGGGAAGATTTTAAATTATTGGTTTTATTTCTTGTTACAGGTCTATACATTTTTGGCAATTTGTGTCTTCCTAGGAGTTTGTTAATTTCATCTAATTATCTAACTTGTTGGCATACAGTTGTTCATAGTATTCCTTCATAATTCTTTCAATCTCTGTAAGGTTGATAGTGATGTTTCCTCTTTTATTCCTGATTTAAGTAATTTGAGTCCTCTATTTTTCTCTTGGTTAGTCTAGCTAAAGGTTTGTCAATTTTGTTGATCTTTTCAAAGAACCAACTTTTGGTTTCATTAATTTTCTTTTTCATTTATTTCTACTGTGATCTTTATTATTTCCTTCCTTCAGCTTGCTTGCTTTGGGCTTTGTTTGTTCTTCTCTTCTAATGTCTAAAGATGGAAGGTTGGGTTACTTATTTGAGATCTTTTTATTTTCTAATATATTCATTTACAGCTCTAAGCACTGCTTTAGCTGCATCACAAGGATTTTTGTATGCTATCTTTTGGTTTTCATTGGAAAGGGTATTTTTAAAAATTGAGATATGATTGACATATAACATTGTATTAGTTTTAGGTGTACAGCATAATGATTCAATATATATACATATTGTGAAATGATAGCCACAAGAAGTCTAGTTAATAACCATTACCATACATAGTTACAGTTTTTTTTCTTGCAGTGGGAACTTTTAAGATCTACTCTCTTATACAATACAATGTTATTAACTGTAGTCACCATGCTGTATATTTCATCCTCAGGGATTATTTCTTTTATAAATGGAAGTTTGTACCTTTTGACCACCATCATCCATTTTGCCTACCACCTACCCTCCACCTCTAGCAAATACTAATCTGTTCTCTGTACTTATTAGTTTCTTGGTTTTTTTTTTTTTTAATTCCACATATAAGTGAGATCATATAGTATTTGTCTTTCTCTGCCTGACTCATTTCACTTAGCATAATGCCCTCAAGCTCCATCTGTGTTGTCACAAATGGCAGGATTTCCTTTTTTATGGCTGAATAATGTTCCATTGTGTGTGTGTGCATATATATAAAAAACACATTTCCTTTATCCATTTCTCCATAAATGGGCACTTAGGTTGCTTCCATATCTTGGCTATTATAAGTAATGCTGCAATAAACATGGGGGGGTGCAGATATCTTTTTGTGTTGGTGTTCTAATTTCCTTTGAATAAATACCCAGAAGTGGAATTGCTAGATCATATGTGGTTCTATCTTTAATTTTTTGAGAAACCTCTACAGTGACTACACCTGTTTACATTCCCACCAGTGCACAAGGGTTCTCTTTTCTCCACATCCTTGCCAACACTTGTTATTTCTTGTCTTTTTTGATAATAGCCATTCAAACAGATGTGAGGTGATATCTCATAGTGGTTTTGATTTGCATTTCCCTAATGATTGGTGATGTTAAGCACCTTTTTGTGTACCTGTTGGCCATTTGTGTGTCTTTGGAAAAATGTCTATTCTGATCCTCTGCCCATTTTTTAGTTGGACTTCTTTTGCTATTGAGTTGTATGAGTTCTTTATATATTTTGGATATTAGCCCCTTATCAAATATATGATTTGCAAATATTTTCTCCCATTCAGTAGGCTGCCTTTTTATTTGGTGATGGTTTCCTTTGCTGTGCAGAAGCTTTTAGTTTAGTGTAGTCCTAGTTATTTATTTTTGCTTCTGTTGCCTTTGCTTTTGGTGTCACATCTAAAAATTCATCACTAAGATTGATGTCAGGGAGCTTGCTGCATATATTTTCTTCTAGGATTTTTATGGTTTGAGGTCTTACATTCAAGTCTTTAATCCATTGTGAGTTGATTTTTGTGTATGATGTAAGATAGTGGCCAGTTTCATTCTTTTGCATGAGGCTGTCCAGTTTTCCCAACACCACTTATTGAAGAGACTGTCCTTTCTCCATTGTATATTCTTGGCTCCTTTGTTGTAAATTAAATGACCATATATGTGTGGGTTTATTTCTAGGCACTCTGTTCTTTTCCATTGACCTGTGTGTTTGCTTTTATGCCAATACCATACTGTTTTGATTAGTGTAGCTTTGTAATATAGTTGGAAATCAGGAAGCACGATGCTTCCAGGTTTCTTCTTCTTTCTCAAGATTGCTTTGGCTATTAAGGGTATTTTGCAGTTTCATACAGATTTTAGGATTGTCTGTTCTATTTCTGTGAAAAATACCTTTGGAATTTTGATAGGGATTGCATTGACTCAGTAGATTGCTTTAGTAAGTTGATGTCTTAATAATATTGTCTTCCAATCCATCAGCATGAAATATCTTTCCATTTATTTGTTTCTTCTTTAATTTCTTTCATCAATGTCACAGTTTTCAGTGTACAGGTCTTTCACCTCCTTGGTTAAATTTATTCCTAGATATTTTATTCTTTTTGATACAGTTGTAAATGAGATTGTTTTCTTAATTTCTTTTTCTGATAGTTCATTATTAGTGTATAGAACCACAACTGATTTTTATATATTGATTTTGTACCCTGCAACTTTATTGAGTTCGTTTATTCATTCTAACAGTTTTTTGGTGGAGGCTTTAGTTTCTTCTATATGTAACATGTCATCTTCAATAGTGACATTTTTACCTCTTTCTTTCCAATTTGCATGCCTTTTATTTCTTTTTGCCTAATTTCTCTGGATAGGACTTCCCCAATACCATGTTGAATAAAAATGGCAAGAGTAGGCATCCTTGTTTTGTTCCTGATCTTAGAGGAAAAGCTTTCAGCTTTTCACTGTTGAGTATGATGTTAGCTGTGGGCTTGTCATATATGACCTTTATTATGTTGAAGTACATTATCTCTGTGCCCACTTTGTTGAGAGTTTAATTATAAATTGGTATTGAATTTTGTCAAATGCTTTTTCTGCATCTATTGAGATGATCATATGATTTTTATCTCTTATTTTGTTAATGTGGTGTATCATATTGAGTGATTTGCAGATATTGAACCATCCTTCCATCCCTAGAATAAATCCCACTTGAGATTTAGTGTATGATCCTTTTTAATGCATTGTTGAATTTGGTTTTCTATTATTTTGTTGAGGATTTTTGCATCTGTCTTCATTGGGATATTGACCTGTAATTTTCTTTTCTTGTAGTGTCCTTGTCTGGTTTTGGTATCAAGATAATGCTAACCTCATAAAATGAGTTTGGAAGTTTCCTCATCTTCTGTTTTTTGGAAGAGTTTGAGAAGGATTGGCTTTCTTCTTAAATATTTGGTAGAATTCACCTGTGAAGCCATCTGGTCCTGGACTTTTGTTTGTTGCAAGGTTTTTGATTACTGGTTCAATCTCACTCGTAATCGATCTGTTCAGATTTTCTATTTCTTCATGATTCAGTCTTGGTAGATTGTATGTTTCTAGGAATTTATCAGTTTCTTCTAGGTTACCAATTTGTTGGAGTGTATTTGTTCATAGTAGTCTCTTATAACCCTTTGTATTTCCATGGTTGTCAGTTGTAATGTCTCCATTTCTGATTTTATTTATTTGAGTCCTCTCTCTTTTTTTCTTGGTAAGTCTAGCTATGGTTTGTCAATTTCCTTTATGTTTTGAAAAAACCAGCTCTTAGTTTTATTGATCTTTTCTATCATCTTTTTTAGTCTCTATTTCATTTATTTCTGCTCTGATCTTTGTTATTTCCTTCCTTCTACTAACTTTGGGCTTTGTTTATTCTTTTTTTCTAGTTCCTTGAGGTGTGAAGTTAGGTTATTTACTTAAAATTTTTCTTATTTCTTGAGGTAGGCATTTATCACTATGAACTTTCCTCTTAGAACTGCTTTTGTTGAATCCGATAGGTTTTGGTATGTTGTATTTCCATTTTCATTTGTTGTATTTCCATTTTCATTTGTCTGAGGATATATTCTCAGTTCTCTTTTGATTTCTTCTTTGACTTGTTGGTTATTCAGTAGCATGTTGTTTAATCTCCACATATTTGTGAATTTTCGAGTTTTCTTCATGTAATTGATTTTCTAGTTTCATATCATTGTGGTTAGAAAAGATAGTTGATATTATTTTAATCTTCTTAAATTTGTTAAGACTTGCATTTTGGTTTAACATATGATCTATCCTGGAGAATGTTCCATGTGCACTTGAGAAGAATGTGTATTCTGTTGCTTTTCATGGAATGTTCTTTAAATGTCTGTCAAGTCCATCTGGTCTAACATATCATTGAAGGCTATGTTTCCTTACTGGTTTTCTGTCTGGATGATCTATCCATTGATGAAAGTGGGGTATTAAAGTCCCCTATTATTATTGTATTGCTGTATATTTTCCCTTTAGGTCTGTTAATATTTGCTTTATATATTTAGGCGCTTCTATATTGGGTGCATAAATACTTACAAATGTTATATCCTCTTGTTGGATTGACTCCTGTATCATTATATAATAACCTTCTTTGTCTCTTATTACAGTCTTTGTCTTAAAGTCTATTTTGTCTAAGTACAGCTACCCTAGCTTTCTTTTGGTTTCCTTTTGCATGGAATATCTTTTTCCATCCTTTCACTTTCAGTCTGTGTGTGTCCTTACATCTGAAGTGAGTCTCTTGTAGATAGCATATAGATGGGTCTTGTTTTTTAATCTATTTAGCCACTCTATGTCTTTTGATTGGAGAATTTAGTCCATTTACATTTAAAGTAATTATTGATAGGTATGGACTTACTGCTATTTATTGGTTGTTTTATGGCTGTTTTGTAATTCCTTTGTTCCTTTCTTCTTCTCTTGCTTTTTTAAATTGTGATTTGATGCTTTTCTATAGTGAGAAAGGGTAATTTTTAAGATGGAGGAGACTTGAGCCTATTGATATGCTTAGGCTTATCAATAGGATCTAGCAGAAAGGGAGAAGTTGAAAATATGTGAGAAAGAAGAAGGTCTCCATTTTCAAAGGCAAATGGGGGAAAGGTTCAAGAACCAACGCAATGATTAACTTTGGATAGGAGATGGGAAAGAAATAAGATGGGTGTACATGCATATATTTATTGATAGATACTTTAAGAATGCTTTCAGCTGCAAATAACAGAAAGCTTAACTAACAATGGCTTAGGCAAATTGGGCTTATTTTTCTCACAGAACAAGAAATCTGAGGATAGGCAAATGCCAGTATTGGTTCACTGAGTCAGAAGTATTAGGGCCTAAATCTTTGTAATACTCTTGGCCATTCCTTCCTAGTGAGTAGTGTTACAGCTCCTGACATCAGGGTTTCAAATCATAGAGAAGGAGAAAGGACAATTTTCATTAGTCCTCTCCCTTTGGTCAGGAAAGCAAGCTTTCTTAGAAGCTCCCCAGCAGACTTCATTTTATATCTCATTAGTTACAACTGTGTCACATGACTATCCCTCTCTACAAGAGAGTCTTGGAAAGTGAATATTTAGCTTTATCAGTATCTCAGTGGTGCTCGTTAAAGAAGCATGTTGCTGGGAATGGGTGTTGAGTTAGCCAATCAATCAACAGTGTCTGCTACATGGGGGAGTGGAAACTGAAGCATGTTGTACCTACCTTTTGTCTGAGAAAGAAGCATGTTGTACTGACATTTTGTCTCAGAAGAACTTGCAAAGTAATCTGTTGTGGATTGGAGTGGAGATAGATTGGTGAGGTGGAACAGGCATGTTTTATGGAGCTGGAAAATAAGGTTTAGAATAATTGCAGTAGGTTGTGGGAGAGGGAGCTCGATAAGAAAATATAAAAGGAAAAATATAAAAGGATAATGTCCAAAGTCATTAGCCTAACTCCAAAGTCTTTCATTATCTCACCCCAAACTACCATATCTAAATCGTTATGAATTCCACCTGTTGTGAAGATTAAATATAATATGAATCATATTTAGCACAGTGTTAAATATGTAGTATATAGTGTTAACTTAACTGTTAGTGTCCTCTTGCTCTAAGCAAATTAGTTAACTTGCTGCCTTTTAAACAAGGCTTTCCCTACCTACCTTCATATATTGTTCACTGTTCTCCCCATCTAAAGACACACACACACACGCACACACATCCATATATACACAAAATATACCTCTTACTCTTTTTTCAGGAAAAATCTCATTTCTTTAATTACTAACGTAGCTAGAAGGGACTTCTAATTTTTACAATCCTATAATATTTATTATTCATCCCAGTTATTTGAGATCTATCATATATTCTTGAATTCCTTCAACCAGCAGTTATATTATTGTGAGACTGTACTTCATTTTCTCAACTACTCTTGAGGGCTAGACCTGATGCTTATGCTTGTTTTTATTTTCTGATTCTCTCATATGCTCAGATTTGATGCCATGTGTACCAAAGGTGCTCAAACTATGTTTCTTGATCAATTAGTTCTTATCTTTATAATTTAGGTCAAGGCACATATCAGAAAGCAGCAATGTTATTCGTTTAACATCTTTTACTGACATTTCTGAATGTCTGAAGCCCCAGCTGGATAGAAGATATACTTATACAGAAGAACCTTTGGTAAGTATTTTGAGAACTGATTAATCTGATTCCTCATTTAACTGATCAATGTCCCTGGATTTTAGAGAATTTTTATTGATTTACCATTATGTTTTTTTCTTTACTAAACAACACATTTTACTTTTTCCTTGCGAAAGGATTTTTACACAAAAATTTCTTCTGTGTTTCCTTTTGCAGTACTGTGTTGCTAAATACTCCATTGATTACTGTTTTCAAAAACAGCTGTGTTCTGGTTTTGGTATGATGACACCTAAGACACAAAACAAGACCTTCTAGGATTTTCATTAAATTTTTAACACTTGATAGAAAAATAATATTTGATATTATGTTTTAGAAGCTTAGAATTTTTATAAAGCAGAGTATTTCCAGGATATGGCTACCTTGATAATGTGGATTTAATATACCAGATCTGGATGACATTTCACATTCCCTAAGGATTGTACTTTGGGTAGAAACCTTGGTAGTCCTAGTATAGTCTGAACACTTAGATATAATTTTGTGTAACAATTTATTTTATTCTAAGCACACAGTTCTTCTTTTCTTCAAATTAGGAATTTTTTTCCTACTAAAATAATGATTTTTCAGTTTTGGAGTGCCAATAGTTAAATATCATAAAAAGATTATATTCTCACCTCAGAATTTGTTTAGTTGGGGATAAAGAAAGAGGCAGAGAGACACTATAACATAGAGAGAGCAAGAAACTTACTTACACTCTAAATTGTTCATGCTACAGTTATCTTAAGATTACAAAGAAGTCTGAGTTCCACACAGCAAACAGTTCATGTGAATAGTGGATGCCTTTTCACAGTCTAAAGTCACTCTTGTGCTTGGAGAAATAGCCAGCTTTCTGTGTTTCAAGAATGGTATTAGGGTTGCCAGCATTGTTGGCACAGAAGCCCATGAATAGCAAGTTTTATGAGAACTTATACTGCTGTTTACAGTCTGAAGGACATGACCTGTATGGGGTGAGACTATCCAAAGAGGGACCCCCTAAGGACAGTTAGTGAGCAGCACCGAAAGGCCTTGAAGATAGTTCTTTTTATAACTCTCTTGTAGCTATTACAGCAGCACCTCAAGGCTAAAATAACAGTAAACACGTAGGAAAGAGGCCACCAACAGAGATTTGGAAGACTCCTAAAATGGTATCACTGTGTCTGCAACATGAAAATAATTGAGGTTTAACATTTTTTGAAATCAGATTGGTTTATAATAGAACGAACTCTGCTGCAATAGTTGGCTCCATAAATGAATCTTATATGACATTCAGATGCAAACATGCTGCATTAATTACATATATGGTACAAAAATAAAATGAAATGGTCCAGTGGGAGAACGACAGCCTGGCAGAATTTACGAACCCTGTTGTTGTACAATGCCATAAAAAATTACAATGTTTCTGGGTGGATAATCGACTTCTGTTTTGTTATCTAGGTTAAAACCGTGGCAGATGGTGCCTTGGGAGGATTTGACATGGAAAATTTATTGCAATCTCTTTATGTAGAAAATAGAGCTGGATTCTTCTTTACTAAATTCTGTGAGCATTCAGCGAACAAGGTAGAAAATAATTATTTAAAATCTAATTTTATACTTTTACTTCATTTTAAAATAAGAGAGGTTGAAATAATTCAATGCTCAAATAATTATATTTGATGTTAAAATTCCCCTCTCCTCTGGTAAGAAATTTCATACTAAATATTTAGTAAAAATTTAAACATCGCAATTATAATTATCTTTGGTTCACTGTCCTACTAAAATTACAAGTAAAAGTAAAATATAGGTAGACAAGGATTGACTTGGATTATTAACAATAGTTATATTCTTATATTGTCATTCAATTTTGTTTCAATGTAATATATATTAAATTCAGAGTTGATTTCTATCAATCCTTTAATTTTTTATTTAATAATTCTAATGACTACAAATTACCATTGATAGTGGCAAACTCTTTAATTGCTAGCTAGAACTCTTGTTATTTTAATGACCAATTATGTGAGAGTCATACATGCAAAAATATAATGTACTAGTGACAATACCAATTAATGTTTTGTATGTTGCCAGTTTGTGATAGAAGATAAAACCATCTGAAATTGAACCTGATTTATGGTAACACCAAGGAGCTAAACAATTATTTATATTTGAAATTAGAGCCTTGTAGAGCTTTAATAATTGGGTGGTAATAATTTATGTACTTTTTACATCTGCAGTTATGGAAGAACAGTGTGTACTTTTGGTTTGACCTACAGGCTTATCATCAGCTTTTCTACCAAGAAACCCTTCACCCTTTTAAAGTATGCAAGCAAGCCCAAGTAAGTAGTAAATAACATTGGTTCGATGTGAAGCTCTAAGTACACAGAGAAATGAAAAGTTGTGTCCAGTCCCAAACAAGAGAAATCTGGAAGCGCAGGCAAAAAGGCAGGAGTTAAATCACTGCCATGAGATTACTTTATTAAAAGTCAGCATAAAATTGTTTTGTAATCTGATTTGTAGGTTCTCAGTTTTATCTATTTTATTTGGTTTGCTTTGTTTTCTCTTTGCTGCCAATTACTTGTTCTTCCAATAAAGGACGTCCCTTCTTTTTTTCTAATTTATGCCTTTTTGATTTGGTTGTGAGTGACTTAGAAAGAGAACCCTAAGAGACAACTTAAATGAATCATTGAAGTGATTAGGAGCAGAGGCACTGACCAAAGCTGTTCTCTGAGCTTCCTGTAGAAATCGACTGTTGGATACACTTAGACTGTTGACCTGTCTAAAGGGCGGGAAATGATGTTGACTGACTGTGTGTGGTATAGGCCCTGTGTCATCGCCTGGTCTTCTGTGCCACACACCGTATAAGATAGATACTCAGAAGTGGAGAAAAGAACATCTCAAGACCACCCCGAAGCAAAATAAACAAGGAAGAAAAAAAACGACAGAGGAGGAGGAACACAGAATTCTCTGCAAAGGGAGACAGAGAGAGTGGCCTCTTTTGTGGGGGAGAAGGAAAGGGAATAGAATTATGACTCAAACTGACTTATCTTTTCAGTTTTTTATTCGTAGAATCTTTTATGGAGAGAAGTCTTCGAGCCTAGAAAACTGCTAATCACTTCTATATCTGTTGACCACTTAAGTGGTTCTTATAATATGGAATAACCCCATTCCAGAGACCTTCTCCCTGAACAATGCAGAGGCGATTAACTGTGTCATATTATTTATTATCTTGTTATAGTCTTATTTAGGACATCAGAGAGTACTGCTGGATTTTTATTGTTACTTCCACCACCTTGACTCTGGCATTAATAACTACTTTTTGTAAATCAGCTGACAGAGCTTTGTACTTTTTACTGTGAGAATAAGGGCTTCAGCTCCTTCATAGCCCAGATCTGGCTCCATGAAATCATGAAATTGTATGTCTAATTTGCCAGTTCCATTTTCTGAGACCACACAGTTGGTTCTTCTGCTTGTTAATCCTTTACCTGTTAGTCTCTACTTATCCTCCTCCCCCTAACCTATTGCCCCTATCTGCTAAAGCACCATCTGTTATTTTTATTGTGTTTTCACTACTACAAAGTGTACTCCTCCAAAAATTTTCAGCTGCTCAATTACTTGGGCTTTTTTTTTGTTGTAATCACCATATTTTCATGCACTTGTAAAAGCAGAGATTCTATTTGAGCTTGGTAGGCTTATTAATTCTTAGTAATGATATTATTCAGCCAGCTATAAATGATTGTGAGGGAATAATTGTGAAGGATAAGTCAAGTTTTGGTTATTCTGAGATGGATTATTCTGTTTGAGGATTTTCAAGGCCCATGGCTTTTTATTTTCCCCTAGGTTCTCTTTTGGTGAGTCAAAGCAGCGTAGGGGGAGGGGAGCAATGGAGACATTTGCTTTTAGGTGAATAGGGGGAAATAAAAGGGGGAAATTATGTGATTATTTTTTTTTGCTTGTTTGCTTTTTGCACCTATAGTTACTTTATTTTATTTTTTGGTAAAGTGGAGCAACTGTTAGGTTTTAATTATGTAGGATTTCTGTGCCTCCAGATACAAGAATTCCCTGTAATACCATAATCCTATAGATTTGCTTCAGAGTATGAAATGCCATTCATTTCTTTATGATAGAAATGCTGTATGGCTTTCTTCAAGGTTACATTTACAATATAGATCTTTGGATTCATAATGCCAATGGCAGAATGTAATCAGCTGATGCTATGTTAAAGTTGCTATGAACTTGATTTTATATTGTTTGTATACATCTGCCAAGCTGTGTGGTAGGACAGCAAGAGTTGATTCCAAGATACTTAAGTGTTTCCTATATGCTAGTAGGCAAATTATGTACCTTGAAGTTTTACTGCCTCATGAAGTACTACAGAAAGATCTATAGGCAGACTAGATGTTGGGTTAGTGACAGTGATTTAGTGTGACTAACTGTGGTCCAAGAGTTTGAACTACAGTCTTGGGCATGCTTGAAGATTTCACTGCCTGGCTTCAAGATAGAATAGTGCACAGTTAGAAACCAATTGAAATGGTCTTGGAAGGAGAAAGGGGATCACCACCACAGTGCAGAGATACAGTCTTTGAATCTAGCAACAGATTTCCAGAGGACCATCTATCACTGCTAAGATTTGGAGCCTAGATTACTCACATATAGTCCTACAGCTTTTTTTTTCTTTTTCTTTTTTTTTTTAATTGAGGTCATATTGGTTTACAACATTGTGTAATTTCAGGTGTACATTATTATATATCAGTTTCTATATAGACTGCATCATGCTCACCACCAATAGTCTCGTTTTTATTCATCAGGATACATATGTACCCCTTTAGTGCTTTCACGCACCCTCCACCCCCTTCCCTTCTGGTAACCACATCTTCTTTATCCATTCATCCGTTGATGGGCAACTGGGTTGCTTCCATGTCTTGGCTGTTGTGAATAATGCTGCAATGAACATAGGGGTGCATACATCTATTTGTAATGTTGATTTCATGTTCTTTGGATAAATATCCAGTAGTGGGATTGCTAGATCATATGGTATTGCTATTTTTAATTTTTTGAGAAATCTCCATACTGTTTTCCATAGTGGCTGCCCCAGTTTGTGTATGAGTGTTCCCTTTTCTCCATCCTCTCCAACTCTTGTTATTTTTTATCTTGTTAATTATAGCCATTCTGATGATTGTAAGGCAATATCTCATTGTACTCTTGATTTGCCTTTCCCTAATAATTAGTGATGTTGAACATCTTTTCATGTGCCTGTTGGCCATCTCTATGTCTCCTTTGGAAAAATGTCTGTTCATGTCCTCTGCCCATTTTTTGATTGGGTTGTTCATTTTTTTGTTGTTAAGTTGTATGAGTTCTCTCTATATATTGGAAATTAACCTCTTGTCGGATATATGATTTGCAAATATTTTCTCCCAGTTGGTGAGTTGTCTTTTTGTTTTGTTCCTGGTTTCCTTTGCCTTGCAGAAGCTCTTTAGTCTGATGAAGCCCCATTTGTTTATTTTTTCCTTTGTTTCCTTTGCCCGAGTAGACTTGGTATTCAAAAAGATCCTTCTAAGACTGATGTCAAAGAGTGTATTACCTATATTTTCTTCTAGGAGTTTTATGGTTTCAGATCTTACCTTCAAGTCTTTAATCCATTTTGAGTTAATTTTTTTTGTATGGTGAAAGATAATGGTTTATTTTCATTCTTTTGCATGTGGCTGTCCAGTTTCCCCAGCACCATTTGTTGGAGAGACCTTCCTTTCTCCATTGTATGTTCTTGGCTCCTTTGTCAAAAATTAGTTGTCCATAGATGTGTGGTTTTACTTCTGGGCTTTCAATTCTATTCCATTGATCTGTATGTCTCTTTTTCTGCCAGTACCATGCTGTTTTGATTACTATAGCTTTGTAGTGTATTTTGAAGTCAGGGATTGTGATACCTCCAGCTTTGTTCTTTTTGCTCTGGATTGCTTTGGCTATTTGGGGTCTTTTCTTGTCCCATATAAATTTTAGGATTCTTTGTTCTACTTCCATGAAGAATGTCATTGGGATTCTAATTGGTTTTGCATTGAATTTGTAGATTGCTTTAGGTAATATGGACATTTTAACTATGTTTATTCTAATCCATGAGCATACAGTATCCTTCCTTTTCTTTATGTCTTCTTTGATTTCTTTCAATAATGTCTTATAGTTTTCAGTGTACAGATCTTTCACCTCCTTGGTTAAATTTATTCCTACATATTTTATTCTTTTTGTTGTGCTTGTAAATGGGATTGTATTCTTGACTTCTCTTTCTGCTAGTTCGTTGTTAGTGTATGGAAATGCAACTGATTTTTGTATGTTGATTTTGTACCCTGCAAAATTTGTACCCTCTGTTGGTTGATTATTTCTAATTGTTTTCTGGTGGATTCTTTAGGGTTTTCTATATGTGGAATCATGTCATCCGCAAACAGAGTTTTACTTCTTCCTTTCCTATCTGGATTCCTTTTATTTCTTTTTCTTGCCTAACTGCTCTGGCTAAAACTTTCAGTACTATTTTGAATAAGAGTGGTGAGAGTGGGCATCCTTTTCTTGTTCCTGTTCTCAGAGGAAAAGCTTTCAGTTTTTCACAATTGAGTGTGATGTTGGTTGTGGATTTGTCGTATATGACCTTTATTATGTTGAGGTACTTTCCTTCTATATCCATTTTATTGAAAGTTTTTATCATAAATGGATGTTGGATCTTGTCAAATGCTTCTTCTGCATCTACTAAGACTATCATGTGATTTTTATTCTTTATTTTGTTAATGTTGTGTATCACATTGATTGATTTGCAGATGTTGAACCATCCCTGTGTCCCTTGAATAAATCCCACTTGATCATGGTGTATGATGCTTTTAATGTATTGTTGTATTCGATTTGTGAATATTTTATTGAGGATTTTTGCATCTATGTTCATCAGCAATATTGGCTTACAATTTTCTTTTTTTGTATTGTTCTTGTCTGGTTTTGGTTTCAGGGTAATGGTACCTTGTAAAATGAGTTAGGAAGCATCCTGTCCTCCTCAATTTTTTGGAAGAGTTTGAAAAGAATAGGTATTAAATCTTCTTTGAATGTTGGGTAGAATTCACCAGAGAAGCCGTCTGGTCCTGGACTTTTGTTTTGGGGGAGGTTTTTGATTACTGTTCAGTCTCTTTACTTGTGATTGGTCTATTCAGGTTATCTATTTCTTGATTCAATTTTGGGAGGTTGTATGATTCTCTAAGAATTTATCCATTTCTTCTGGGTTACCAGTTTGTTGGCATATAGCTTTTCATTGTATTCTCTTATAATCCTTTGTATTTCTGTGGTATCCATTGTTATTTCTCCTCTTTCATTTCTGATTTTATTTAGTTGAGCCCCTTTTTTTTCTGAATGAGTCTTCCTAAGGTTTTGTCAATTTTGTTTATCTTTTCAAAGAGTCAGCTCTTAGTTTCATTGATCCTTTCTAATGTCCTTTTAGTCTCTATTTCATTTGTTTCTGCTCTGATTTTTATTATTTTCTTCCTTTTACTGACTTTGGATTTTGTTTGTTCTTTATCTAGCTCCTTTAGGTTTAGTGTAAGCTTGTGTATTTGAGATTTTTCTTATTGCTTGAGGTAGGCCTGTATTACTATAAATTTCCCTCTTAGTACCAGTTTTGCTGCATGCTGTAAGTTTTGGTATTTTGTGTTTTCATTTTCATTTGTCTCCAGGCATTTTTTGATTTTTTCATTGACCCAGTAGTTATTCAGCAGCATGTTTAGTCTCCACTTATTGTGACTTTTCCAGCTTTCTTCTTGTAGTTTATTTCCAGTTTCATAGCATTGTGGTCGGAAAAGATGCTAGATATGATTTCAGTCTTCTTAAATTTATTGAGGCTTGTTTTGTTTCCCAACATATGGTCTGTCTTTGAGAATGTTCCATGTGCACTTAAGAAGAATGTGTGTTCTGCTGTTTGGGGATGGAATGTTGTATATATATCTATTAAGTCCATCTGGTCTAGTGTTTCATTTGGGGCCAGTGTTTTCTTGTTGACTCTCTGGATTAACTATCCACTGATGTAAGTGGGATGTTAAGGTCCCCTACTATTATTTGTGTTGCTGTCAGTTTCTCCCTTTAGGTTTGTTAATAGTTGCTTTATATATTTTGGTGCTCCTGTGTTAGGTGCGTGGCTATTAATAAATGTTATGTCTTCTTGTTGGAATGTCTCTTTTATCATTATATAATGCCCATCTTTGTCTCTGGTTATCTTTTTTTATCTTGAAGTCTGTTTTGTCTGATATCAATACAGCTACACCTGCTTTCTTTTGCTTGCCATTTGCTTGGAGTATCATATTCCATCCCTTCACTCTGAGCCTATGTTTGTCTTTAGAGCTGAGATGTGTTTCCTGGAGGCAGGATATCATTGGGTCTTGTTTTTTAATCCTTCCAGCCATTCTGTGTCTTTTGATTGGAGAATTCAATCCATTTACATTTAGAGTGATTATTGATATATGAGGGCTTGATACTGCCATTTTATCTCTTGTTCTCCAGTCATTCTATATTTCCATTATTTTGTTTTCCTTGTATTTCTGACTGCCATTTCAGTTTGGTGGTTTTCCGTGATGGTTTTCTCAACTTTCTCTTTATTTATAATTTGTGACTCTGCTCTGATTTTTTGTTTTATGGTTACCATGAGGTTTGTGTAAAAGATCTCATAGATGAGATAGTCCATTTTCTGATAGCCTCTTCTCTTCATTAGCTTCTGCAGATTCCACCCTGTTTCCTCTTCCCCTTCTATATTTTTGTTGTCACAAATTATTCTTTTTCAGTGTTGTGAGTTTGTGACTAAATTGAAGTGTTTATAGTTTTTTTTGATGCTTTCTTTCCCTTTATCCTTTATGTTATAATTAAGCTTTTGCTAACTTATTCTGATATAGAGCTGCAATTTTCCGATTCTGTCTATTTATCTCCCCCCCTCAAGGTTTTGTAAACCTTTGCTTTTTAGTTTCAGATAAGAGGGCTCCTTTCAACATTTCTTGTAAGGCAAGTCTAGTGGTGATGAACTCCCTCAGCTTTTGTTTGTTTGGGAAAGCTTTTATTTCTCCGTCATATCTAAAGGATAATTTCACTGGATAGAGTATTCTTGGCTGATGGTTTTGTCTTTCAGTCTTTTGAATATATCATTCCATTCATCTCCTAGCCTGTAGAGTTTCTGCTGAGAAATCTGCTGAGAGCTGATGGGGGTTCGTTTGTAGGTTATTTTCTTCTGTCTTGCTGCTCTTTTTTTCTTTATCTTTGACTTTTGACGGTTTTAATATTATATGCCTTGGAGAAGATCTTTTGGCATTGAAATAATTAGGAGTTCTATTAGCTTCATGTACTTGCATGTCCAGTTCCTTCCCCAGAATTGGGAAGTTCTCAGCCATTATTTCTTTGACTAAGCTCTCTGCTCCTTCCTGCCTGTCTTCCCCTTCTGGGATTCCTGTAATCCTTATGTTACTTTTTCTAATTGAGTCAGATATTTCTCAAAGAATTTCTTTATTTTTTTAAATTTTAATTTTCTCTCCTCCTCCACCTGACTCGTTTCTAGTTTTCTATCCTTGAGCTCACTAATTCTGTCTTCCATGTGGTCTGCTCTATTTTTTATGCTTTCTACATTATTTTTCATCTTATTTATTGTGTTCTTCATATCCAGAATTTCTATTTTTTTTTTTTTTTTTAGAGTTTCAATCTCTTTGGTGAAGTACTCCTTCTGTTCATTAATTTTATTCCTGAGCTCATTGAACTATCTTTCTGAATTTTCTTGTAACTTGTTGAATTTCATTATGACTGCTATTTTGAATTCTCTGTCAGATTGTAAACCTCTGTGATTTCAAGTTTGGTTTCTAGAGAGCTGTCATTCTCCTTCTCTTCTGCCATATTACTGTAGTTCTTCATGGTGTTTGATGAATTGATCCTCTGCTGGCAAATTTGTGGTAGTTACCACCTTTCTTATTTGAGTATGGCTTTGGTTACTTTGGTTCTCTGCTGCTTCTGGTTGTATTTGAGAACCTATACTTTCCCCGTTCCACTGCCTCTGCCAGGGGCATTGTCATTGCCCTTCTTGTGCTGCTTGTGCCTCTGGGGTTGTCAGTGTCTTTACTTTAGCCTCAAGTGTCACCACCAGGGTCACCAGGCTGCCTGGGTCTCGTGTTCCTCCACTGGCTCTCCATAGGCTTGGATGCTGTTTCCCTGTGCACCTGTGCTGCTGCTGCTGGGTTGTCTGTGGGTGCTGGTTGCACCACTGCCAGGAGTGCTGGGTTCACAGGTCTTGCTGTCACTGCTGGGGACCTGAGTGCTGGGAGAATTGTATGCAGCCCGCCGCTGCTGGTAGAGCTGGTGTCAGGGATGCCACCACTGGGGGCTGGGTCACCAGTTCCAGTGTGATTCTTGAAGCCTCTGGTCGCAGGTTCCACCTGGCACTGCTAGTGGGGGACCAGGGGCTAAACAGGGAGAGGTTTTTATTGTTGCTTGCTGTGCAGTCT
Organism: Tapirus indicus; assembly: GCA_031878705.1. Classification (NCBI taxonomy): domain Eukaryota; kingdom Metazoa; phylum Chordata; class Mammalia; order Perissodactyla; family Tapiridae; genus Tapirus; species Tapirus indicus. The sequence goes on from CM062935.1 coordinate 37,688,724, forward strand.
CTGGTCTCTGGCACTAGCTGCTGTGCTTTGAAAACTCAGGTCATAACACCCTGCCCCAGCCCAGAAAATCCGAGTTTTGTATACTATTCCCACTGTTGGAAAGACCTGGCCACTGCCAGGGGAGAGGGCTCACACTCTGGATCTATTGAGACATGGGCAGGTAGCAAGCTGGACTTGCCAGGACCATTCACAGGTGAGCAGGCTAAGTCCACTGGGAAACTAGGGAGCAAGCTGGCCCAGCTTCTCTGCCCCAACCAGGACACTCTCGGGTGAGTAGGCTGAGTCTGCTGGGAGACAGACAGGTAGCAAGCCAGCCCACCTTCTTTGCTGTCTCCAGGACCACTCACAGGCAAGTCGCTAAGTCCTCTGGGAGATGGTCAGGTAGCAAGCCGTGCCTATTTTCTCGCAGGTGTGTGGGCCAGTGTGGGGATCTGTGCCCTGGATTGCTGCTGCTGGGGAAGGAGGGAAGGGGCTGCTCTCCTAGTTCCACTGCCTCCTAGGGGTCCACTCCACCCACCTTCAGCTGTATAGATGCCCGGATCTCTTATGCTTCCTGTTGTGTGGTGTAGGGAATCCTCTGTTCATCAATGGATGTCTGATTGGTTGTAACTTTGAGGTAAGAGACAAAGGGAGCAACTCATTCTGCCGTGATGCTGATGTCACCTCCCCAATTTTTCCATCTTTTAATATTGTATGTTGTAAATTGAAATAGATCAATTTCCTTGGATCTATTTTCCCGTTCGTATGTTATTTCTTCAGCAGATTTCAGTCTGCTATTTAACCCATACATTGAGCTAAATCATTTTAGTAATTATGTTTTTTATTGTTAGGCATTCTACTTATGTTTTTCAAATCTTTCTACTTTTTTTGGTCTTATTTTTTCCCTCATGTGTTTCATTTCTTCTTTTATGTCTTTAAGCATTTTAAATGTATATTATAGTCTATAGCTGTGTTAGTTATCTATTCCTGCATAACAGTATTATCATAACTCTGTGGCTTCAAACAACACACATTTATTTGTTTATCTGGAGAAGGAGTCTGGGCACAGCTTTGCTGGGTCCTCTTCAAGGCTATAAATCTAGATGTCAGCCAGGGCTGGTTTCTCATCTGGGGCTCAACTGGGGAAGGATCTGCTTCAGTGCTCACATCGTTGTTAGCAGCATTCAGTTCCTTGCAGACCACTGGACTGAGAACTCGTTTTTTTGCTGGCTGTCAGGTAGAGGCCACCTCAGCTCTGTGCCGTGTGGCCCTCTCCATGTGGCAGCTCACAACATGCCAGCTTGCCTCTCCAAAACCAGCAATGGAGAGTTTATTAGTAAGATAGGCATTACCATCTTATATAACATAAACACATACACATAATCATATAAATCTCATCACTATTGCTGTATTCTGTTGGTTAGAAGCAAGCCACACATTATACCCACACTTGGGGGGTAGAGGATTATGAAAGGGTTGAACACTAGGAGACACTGTATTCATATGAGCCACCCTAGAGTCTGCCTTCTACACATCCAATAATTCTATGATTTGTAGTTCTTGGGAGAACTAATTCTGTTATTTATTATTTCTGCTGACATGGTGGATTCTTTCCTTGTGTGTTTTGTAATTTTGAATTATGAGCTCTTTAGTGAGGTTTTTATCTATGGTGCTTCTGCTAGGCATATTTTTGCTGCTAATTTCTCATCTTGGAGCTTCCTCATTTGCCAAGTGTAATCTTGAAAACCAAACCCACATGATGGTAAACTCACAGTAATGAATTCTCAGGAGATTTTTTTTTTTATTTTATTTTACATAGAATCTGGGCCAAGACAAGCAAGCTTCTTTTTTATTTCCTAGGTTTGGTAGGTGTATATATGTACTTTTTTTTCCACTCTACATTTCACTTCGTGTGTATCCCTTCAAAGACCTTGGTATATGTATGGGTCTTAGTGTAACTTTTTCACCTTGTGAGGGTCCAAGGCCTTGTCTCCTGTATCCTGTGGCTCTATAACCCACATCCTTGGCTTACCCCATGGTAGTCCCATCATCAGCTCATGCTTGTCACTCTGGTTTTCAGCACTCTCCTTAATTTTGGCCCCTGGTGATTTTCCTATCTCAGCCATGCATTTAAATGGATATTTGTTATACTTTATCTAGTATTTCTAGGCATTTTATAGAGGAAGAGTTTTCAAGTAATCTAGCCTGCCAAAATACCAGAAAAGGAAGTCTCTGTAAGAAGCAGTCATGCATTTTCTAACTTAATACCCACAGTAAACATATGAGGCATTTTGTCCTATTTTTTATAGATAAAAGGAAACTAGATCTCGGAAATGCCAACTTTGCCAGGATTTCATAGCTAGGAATAAAATTAAGCTTAGACTTGAGATGTAGAGCCTACTTCAGTGCTAAACTTTGCCTCCTCTACTATATAAAAGCTCTCATGTCTGCCTCATAGGAGGCAGTAAGGATTTAACAAGATAATGTAGGTGGAAATATTTTGTAGTATAATGTAGAGCACTCTATGGAATAAGTATGTATGTATTATTATTAGAGTCGACACGTAGATTTCTATCAGTTACCTGGGTAATGGGGAAGGAAGATAGGAATTTGAAGAAAATAGGATGGAAGAACAGCAGCTCCTAAATCAATAGCTATTCATTCAACCAATACTATAGCTTATTCTGAGTTTCAAAATACAACTTAAATCAAAATATACTTCATAGAGTCACAACCTTTTAAGAAAATCTTTTGCAATGTTCTGTTACTTATTAATTAACATTCACTGAGAGTGTTCTATGTGCCAAGTAATGTTCTGTGAATACAAAGATGATTAGGACAATTTCTTGGCTTAAAGAACTCACTCTCTAGTTGGAGAGAGAGATAATTACTGAATTACTTCAACCATGTTTAAAATAAAACCAGATATTAGCATCTTAATTGGAGATTAAATAAGTTCTTTCTTTACCAGCAGATAACAGTTGGTTATTTTTTTAAATAATCATCAGCTTCTTTTCAAATACCTGTAGAAGAAAGGGAACTACTTTTTTTTTTTTCCCTCATTTTTGAGCCAAAAGCTTTCATCCTTTGGTCTTATTCCTGCCCTGTGACGCAATACAAAATAAATCTCTCTCTTTTGGATGACAGCTCTTCAACAAAAAAAATTATACTATTCTATTTTATTCATATCAACAACATTAGACTAAATCTCAAATCTTTTCAATATCTTTAACCATAGGTAGATGAAATCTTGACATTTGAAAGTGTCTTACTCCTGACATCTCCACCCAGTAATTTGACAACCTGGAAATATTCTGGCCTAATGCTCTAGTGAAAGACTCTTGTTGCTTCTGTTTATATATATTCCTACAAAGAAATCATTCGATGGGTTCCATGGCAAATAAGTCAAATACTCTTCCTGTCTATCCAGGGTCTATAATACTGTCACTGGTTTACTCTTGTGTTAGTGAAATTTCACAAGAGAGAAATGAAATACAAAAACTGAGTCAATAAATGTCATCAGACCTATACCATGCATTGATGTTTTTAGGAAGCCATAAATTGTGATGTAATAGTAATGCAGAATTCATTAATGTATTCATTCAGCAATTATTTATTGCTATCCTTCTCATCTTCTCTGGCCCTAAATCACTTCAGTTTCCTGTTAGGTGATCTTAGACACATGGATTCTAATGAGGGGCGTACCAGGTTGTGCAGCATAGCTCTGCCTGAGAGTTCTACAAGTATGTCCGTGTGTCTGGCCCCTTTGCTCCTGCTCCTGTTTCTACTATTATAGAAACAGGAAGTCAATATAAACTGGATGGCAGTTAGATCAGCAATTACAAGCACATTTTCTCTAGCCTAAAAATTTTACTGATATTTCCACAAACATTTATCAAATATCTGGTATATACTAGGCTCTGATCCATGCTGGGAACACTTTGGTGAACAAAGCACACACAGGTGCTGCCACCCAAGTGCTAGCGAGGTTCAAGAACGTGCCCTTCTGCCTACTTTTCCAGGTGTCAGGAGTAAGAAAAACCTAGAAAGATTGAGAAAGAAGAGACCACGTAGCTCTTTCCCCATAAAATTTGCATTGTCCTGACAATGTTTTCCAATGATGTCTGAGCTAATTTTAGGTAACCAAAACCTTGGGTGTTACCACAGATTCCTTTGAAAAAATTTTTTATGGCATAAAAGGGGCAGTGTTGAAGATTTTTCTGATAGTCAGCTTAGTTTTTTCTTTGCTTGCTGTCATCCATTACCTTAATTGTTAGCTCCTCTCCTTACTTGGCCTTTACAGGACTTAAATACTTCAGGGTGGTCCTGACATTTTCATTAAAGTTCTATGAGCTAAGTGCTCCTTCTCTAGGCTGATGGTGTATTTTCAGGTGCACTAACAGAGCTCATTATTTCTTTATACAGCAGCAGCATTAAGAATCAAGCTGTGTTTCCTAAAAGATGAATCTGCATGGGTGAGGGTGAAGTAGGGGTAGGATTAAATGTGGAGAATCATGTACCTCTTGATAGCTTTATGGTAAAATTCAGTGTCTTCATAATTAGGTCGTTTCTTGTGTGCTGGACAATTATTATTCAGGCTTTGTTACATTATTTGTTTTTGTTACCAGAGAGATGGTGTCCCAAGTAGCAGTCAGGCTTGGACTCCTAAGCACAATGAATCACTGAGCACAGAATCAGCAGGATTCTTGTCATGCATCCCATTTTGTTGTGTTTGCTAGTGAAGTGGATTCGGGAAGAACACATATAGCAGCCAGCTTTCTGGCTTACAGTTATTCATTCATTTCCCCTATTCCTGTTGTTTGTACCAGCTACCCACATTTAGTCTTAAGATTTTGAATATTATGGGTTTATGGACCAAAAAAGGATCTCCAAAGATCCTGTTGTTTCCAGAAAAGTCAACACTTGAACTTCTCTAAACCATATTTATCATTATACCTGACATTTATTTAATATTCACTATCTGTTAGGTTCTGTGGTAATCACTTCAACATGGATAATTTTATTTAATTCTTGAAAATCCTAAGAGGTAAATATTGGCATTATCCCCATTTTATAGATTAGGAAACTGAGATTTAGAGAAGTTGAATACTTTCCTAAGGCCATCCATTTAGCAATTAGTGAACTTGGAATTAGAACCAAGTATTCTGACTCTAGACTCTGTACTCTTATGTCATTGCTTTTTTATTAATTGTTTCCAGAAAAAGGAGTATCTATCACCTTGTTTAATCTTTCACTTTAATATCTTAAAACATCTGTATCGATATGAAATATCAAATTTCACCCTTACCATTTCCCCCCACTGGACTCTAAGTTTCATGAAGACCATCTGCTTTGTTTACCTTGTATGTTCAAAACTGGAGCTGGCATGTAAAAGATGCTCTAATGTTTATTGAATGACTGAATGAACTCACTGGCATATTTATATTCCTAGCAACATATTATGAACCTAATTATAAATAATCATTTGTTATTTACATATGAATGCCAGCCAGGTGTTTTTATTTAAAAAAATTTTTAAAAACAAAATAGTTTAATGAGCCCCCATATGCCATCACCCAGCTTCAACAATGATCAGCATTCTGTCTTTCGGGACATACTGTGTTTATCGTCCAAGTTTGCTCTTAATAAAGAGCTCTTAGCAAATTTCGCTGAAGCAACAGTGAAGTCTTCCTGTCCCCTCCCACCTCACCCAAGAAACTTAAAAATAAGGTTGCTTTCTGAAATTTAAATTTAAACTTATCAATGTGTGATAATTCAGAACAGATATGAGCAGTTGTCTAGAGTCAGAATAGCTTCACAGGTCTGCAAGACTTGTGATGAAGGTACCAGTACATCTAAAGAGAGAATGCTCCAATCAAGAAGAGGCATTGGTCAGCAGTGGCATCCCAGAAAGGGAAGTGTCACAGAGGCAGACCTTGACCATGCACTTGAAGCAGTATCCCAAGCTGTCTATTCCTGGGAGCACCTGGTCAGCCTGATAGATCCCGAAGAAGAGAACATTCATAGGAATCATAGTTAGCTTCCCTTATTCTGACTCTAAGCAACCGGCTACATTTAAGCTTGCTTTCCAAGGTGATATGCTGGTTAACGTAAACATCCAACCTATTTGACGATTGATTTTTCTCATTGTAAAGTAACCCCTTCATGCTCTGATTTCAGTCTCTCATGCTCTGTTAGCATGGATTAGCTTTCCTGTGAGACAGATTTTTTTAAAGCCAAAAATGTTCATATAGTCATACTTTTCTCACTGAATTATTCTTTATTCACTGATTTTCAAGAAATTATTTTTATTGGAAGTTAAATAATTCAATCAGTTTAAATACGTATTTTGCTTTAGTCAGTTAAAAAGTTTTTTTTAAATGAATTTAAAAATTATCAAAATAAAATGCTTATTTATTCCTTAGGTTGCCTTAAATTGCTTAGTAATAAGCAGTTTTTTGTGTAATTTTTTATTTTATTCCATCATATATTAATCAATTTTGCTTAAAATATGTTAAGCAATGGCCCAAGTCAGTCTTAAACCTAGTCTATTTTGTCCCTTGAGTTTGTGGTTTGTTTTTGGCTTTGCTTAACATGTTCTGTTTTCCCTTCTGATTTTTCATTCTGTCCAAAATGATTCAAGTTTGTTTTATTCTTTTATCCTATTGGCATTTTCTTAGGTTTTCTTTTGCATTGAGTTCTCCTTAGTAGAGTCTGAATAATTGCCAGAAATTCTCAGCTTGATTGTCATCACATTATCTTTTTTGTGCAACTCCATCCTGTGTTGATCTCTGTAGTCGTTTGCCTCTCAGTATCAGGATGTTGCAATCTCTAGATCCCATCTTTAAGATTCCTAATTGAAAAACCCCAAGGTCTTTCACATGAAAATCCATTTGTGGAAAGCTCCATCTGTAATTTATTCCCTCTCGGCATAGCTCCTGAGTAATGTTTTTGAGCTCCTAGTGGGATATGAGAGGTCATTAAAAATAATCATTTTTTCCTCTTTTTGCAGAAAAAAGAAAACATTGGATTGCTTGAACTTGCTCGTTATTTTCTTTTTCTGCCTCATATGAACTCAGATAATGGTGTTCTATGCCTGCTAGAGCTGTGAATGGTTATGAAAACAGACTTCTCTTTTTGCTGAAGTAAATATTTTGTGATTTCTGAAAGTGTCCTGTATCAGGGCATTTATACTCCTTTTATAAAACTCTCTAGGGACTCTTTGCCTTTAGCTGTTTTGAGCACAGTTTCATCTTATTGTTTCATATGAATTCCAAGGATTGAACTATCAAGCCCAGTTGAGAAGATCCCACATTACTTGCTATTTGCCTTCAAGTACAGCAGTATGTTTTTTTGTTGTTACAGTGTAGCAGACATCTGTTCTGTGAAGTGATTTTGGTCTCTTTGGGGTCCGGACACTGCATCAAGATCCATTAGTACCAATTTTATTTCTCATGATGCTTTAATGTTTCTTCTTTGTAGCTGCTCCTTGTACTTTCTCATGAGGACAAGTTAACAAGTTTTCCCCCACTAAACTCTTACCTATTCTGATTTACTAATCAGACTGATTTAACATTTGAAGCTTAGCTTTGCCGTTTTTAAGTAAGGACTATTCAGAATGTAAGCAAACAATTTCAGAGAAAAGCTCTTGTGCCCTGCTCTTGTCGTTCAGCTTTACTCTAATTTAACTATTAAAAGGAACTTTACTGTAGCCATATTTTAAAAAATAGATGTCACTTAAACAGTATTTAAGCAAACTGTGTTATAAATTGGCATATTTTGGTGTGAACTGTTATATTCTGGTATATGGCTTTGCCTCCAGTGAATATTTGAATTAGTTGGTGTCATGTGCTTTTTTCCTACTTTATTTCTCTTTCATTAGTGATCATGATAGGAAAGGAGAAATATGTTTGCCTTATAATCAGTGGTGTGATGATAAATATTTAGCAACCACTTTTCTGGAGAAAAAAGCAGCCCTGATTTGTAGCATTTGCTGATCTCTGGATATAAATACCCTCACCATGGATGATTTCAAGCTGCCAACGTGACGTCACTGAATGTGGAGTTGGGAAGAGATGTGCAATAGCACACCTTCATATAGTACTTTCATCATACAGATCCAATAGAGGTAAATAACCTCGAGTGTGGATAACAGTGAAACAGTAAAATCACTAGGAAGTGGTGAATTTTGAGTATTCATTATCTTTGTTTTTAATATAATTTATTTAATTGTAAGTTTACGTAATTTAATGTTTGATAATGACTGAGTTTAACAACCTGCTCACAAAATTCCTGAAAATTCATGAATATGCTCTTGTGAGCTAGTACGAGCTGGTTCCAGCAAACCATTGCTTATAATGGAGGAAGAGAGAGAATGACAAGAGAACTACCACTCTGAGCTTCTCCCTTTTAAGTTTCTCTAATGTTACAGATGGAGACAACAGACCCTCCACCTTAAAAATTTTTTCCTACCCCTTAGAGGCTGCTTATGAACCCCTTGCTTGCACCTACCAAAAGGCATCTCAGCTTTGCACCAGAATCTCTAGGTCCTGCACAGTTTGTTTACTATGAACTAAAAGAAAGCACTTATGAAAAAGACTTTGTGTATTTCAGTAGTCAAAGGTTTTTTTCTTCTTTTGTCTTTAGAGTGTATGAAATAGTGTCATGGGTTTTATGAGATATGTCTTCTTCCCAGGGGGCCACTAGGTCTTTGTTGATACCACCCTGTCAGTCCATCTGGCAGAACTCTAACGCTACCTCCCAATAGATAGAAGGAAATAGCAACAGCAGGCAGCTTATATTTCCTATACTCTCAGTGAGCATCTTGGACAATTACTGGAAGAGTGTTGAAAGATGCATATCTTTCTGTGGCCTTACTAGTTACACGATTAGAATTCGTTCTTTTACCAGTACAGTGGAGTAATGAGTCTAAGAAAAAAGGCCTTGCTAATGACACCAAATGCTGAAGCATGAATGTTTTCCCCTAATCTCTAGAATACTTTAATAAATTACATTGAAAATCCACTTTTTAATTGTCCCCAATTTTATTTAACCTGGTGATATGCTCTGCTAGATATCCTACAATCTAGAATTAAGATCTCACAGCATATAGGTTTTGACACATTTTGTCCCTGGTGTACCAAGGGACTCATTTTAAGTCACACAGTTCCAAAGTTGAAGTTTTACATTTCTGTTTCTTACTTCCAGTCCTGGCCTGGTGGTGACATCGGAACATCATGCAATCAGTGTTACCAGGCAATCGTAGAAAGATACATACACATAATCATTAAAATGAATACATCAAAACGAAGTATGTGAAACTGTTCCATTAACATAACTAACAGCTGAAATGTAACATAACAAATCAACACATGTGCTACAACATTTGGTATTATTCTTGACTTTGCCTTTTAAGGCTACACAGAAATTGTTCTTGTTTTCGTTGGAACACAGATGAGTGTCAAGCTGCAGCTCATCAAATGGCCCCTACTTATGGAAAAGATGCTTTCCCAAAGACTGTGCTCACCTTTGGCACAGTGAGAATACTTTGCTGGGTGCTTCTACGACATGATAATTGGAATCTAACCCCATGGCTGTCATCATTTAGTCTTTGGTATAAAGAGACATCCAAATAGCACAGACAGTTGTGGAAAATATTTCATTATTTTTTTGCTTTTGACAGTGTTAAAAACAAAAATAAATTCAATAAACGCACAATTCTCCTTTCTCAGGTATGTTTATCTAGGCTTTATGATGCAGTAAGAAAACATCAGTACCTTCCAGCATCAATGAAAGTGAATAAAATGTGGGAAAACTAAGCCTGGAATGCATTATGATATATTTGAAAGGAGATTGGGATCCACTTCCATCCAAGAATACGCTTATTGATGTACACTTTCAAAGTGATTTTGAAAATTATTAAGTGGCAATGCTGAAATCTTACATGAAAAATATCTTAGGGTTGGGAAAAATATAAATTGCAATGGAAAATGTCATATTATAATTTGAGCCATTTCCTGTGTAGTGCAATACAGCTGTTGTGTATAGGATATTGGCTTTAACTAATGAAGAATCTGAGATTTCCTTGAAGAGGCAAACATGGAAACATTGTTGTGTTTTTTTCCTATAATGCCAACAAGCTATTATATATTAAACGTAATTTAAATTAAATATTGTTTGTCATTTTAGCATCCCTTAGGAAGCAAAATGTTTATCAAAATATTATTTTTCTCCCTTTTTTTTTTGGCTCTTCATTTCTCCCAGTTTGTTTCTCCATTCCACTTTCCAATTCAGTTCTTCCTCCTGTCTCCACGGTATCCATACTATATCTTTTTCTCTTGATAATCTTGTTAACTTAATCATATGGTCTTGAGAGTTTAGTTAAACAAGAAAGTTAACTCCCAGAATTTCAAGACTTTGCGTTTTTTCCCTGATACAGATGCCAAGAAAGTGAGTCACAGTCACAGGTGTAGAGCGGGCTGGGCAAGCCGCCCGTTGTGCGTTTCCTGATTACATAACCTTTGAGTGTCTCCAGGAGAGATGGGGTTTAGAGCTGTGCTGTGTGCAGTGCCAGGCAGTCTGATCACAGACAGGCAGTGCTTGTATCCCTTCTCAAAAACTTTCCTGCTGGGTTGTTAAAGCATCATAGGTTAATGTTTAAATTGGAATCATGTCGGCCACAGCTGTGTGTGAGTGAATCTCGGCTTTAATGTGAATCAGAGTAGATGACTGGGATATGAAGGGAGCATTTTCTTCAACATTAGCTACATTGTTACTTACTCAGTGGCTAGAAGGGAAGAACTGGGTGGCCAGTAAAAAAGCAAATGACCCAGGATACTTAAACAATGTTTCTAACCCACAATTAGACTATCTTATTTAGCTATCATATAGCATAATCTTTATATTCCATCTTAAAGTCAATTTACATCAGTTTAAAAATGATTTTCATCATCTTTATAAAGATTTTAAAGGTGTTTAGTTTTTAAATTTTGGTTCATATACATGATTACATCCCTTTTGTTTGTTATTATAGTCATTGTCAGTTATCCACTTATATAGATTGTCCCTGGATCATTAGAAACACATTCTCAGATTTAATGGCATAATTCAGTTGAACATGCTATAAATTTACTGTGGGTCTAAGAAAGGATTAACAAATAAATTTTCCTTCCCCTTACACCCTGAATCACCTTTGTCCCTATTGCCGTGGAGAGGTGAGGACCAGAGACTGAGCCCCAAGGAAGACACAAAATGTGCATATTGTGGGCTTGAGATGCCATGGGGAGGATGACCTTTCAAGCCCCTTTCTAATGCTTCCAGTTCTGTGATTTTATAGTAAGACTGGTAAAGAATCAGGGACGTGGAGGGAGTATATTGCTCTTACGGATTATTTTGGTTATCATGGTGGGGATTGATCCTTAATCAAAGAAAATTATTTAGATGATAAAGAAAAATATTCTGATATAGTGGCTAAGAGGAAGCCAAAAAAAAAAAAGGAGAGAAAACAAATATTAAATTTAGGTGCAATTAGAGAGGGAAAATATTTTTAAATTTCTATTAAGATTTTCATTTAGTGCGTTTATTCACAGGGAAATCGGTGAAGCTTCGATCCAAGTTCTAAATAAAATATTCTTGGTTTGGGATTTTGGCTTTTGATGACAGCTGTTCAATCCATATGATTGCAAATTAGACGAATTGTGTTTCTTAGCAAGGAAAATCTTTTCCTTCTTTTATTTTCAGCTTTAGGTATGTGTTGAGTACTTCTAGAAGTCTTGTTGTAGAGAAACTTCATAATTTTATCTAATGGTGTCGGTTAAATATAGGGAGACCATATAATTTATGATCTAAACCAGGACTCTTTTGAGAGCGAAAGGAGAACTGTTAATAATTATGCCAGGAGAGTTGGCTTAAACCAGAATGGAGACATATGGCTGCCCTAATTATAGCTCCTTAAGACTATGGGATATGCAGCTAAATAGTATGCGTGGACCCTTGTGGATTCATAGAGCAAAGAAAGAGTGTGAGATCAGGAAGGAAGGTGGTAGAAAGTAGCCTGGAAAGGGTCTGGCATCGCTTGGTCAGAAGACTGAGTTTTATTTTATAGTTGTTGGAATGGAAGTGCTGCTGCTTATTTCCTCCTCATATTTTTATACTTGTTCTTGTCAAGTTTCTCCTTGCATCTGAGGAGGAAGGAGAGAGGAAAGTGGGGAAGAGTCAAAGATTGTGCTATGAATGGTATGTTATTACTGACAACTGGAAACACGAGGAAGGGAGAGGCTTGGGAGACTAGGAAAAGATAATTCATTATATTATTGAGTCAATGAGTTTGAGGGTCTGTAGGCTATCCATGTAGTTATAACAAGTAGGCAGCTAGAAGCAAAGGTTTTGAGTTCAGGAAAGAAATCAGGTCGAAAGCTATACATATTTGGGTTTTTTTCTGCATAAACTTGACTGTCAAGTCTCTGGGAATGGATGAAATCTTTCATTCATTCATTCTAAATCTAGCATTATGCTATATGCTAAGGATAGCCAGCCCTGATAGTCTAGTGGTTAAGATTCAACGCTCTCATCACTGCAGCTAAGGTTCATTTCCTGGTCAGGGAAGCACAGCATCTGTCTGTTGGTTGTCTTACTCTGGCGGTTGTGTGTTCCTGTGATGCTGAAAGCTGGCCACAGGTATTTCAAATACCAGCAGGGTCACCCATGGTAGACAGGTTTCAGTGGATCTTCCAGCTGGGACAGACTAGGAAGAAGGACCTGGGCACCCACTTCTGAATAAAGTGGCCATGAAAGCCATATGAATAGTAGTGGGACATTGTCTGATATCGCACTGGAAGGTGAGAATGGCGGAGAAAGAACAGATAGTGTTCCACTCTGCTGTACACAGGGTCAGAATTCCGATGGCACTAACAACAAATATGCTAGGGATACAGTTAAACAAAGTAGACCCATTCTCTGTCTTCACAGAGCTTATGGTCCAGTGGGAGAAACATATAAGTACAGGGTCCCATGGGAGCACATAAGAACAATACCTAAGCCAGACTTCAGGAGTCAAGGAAGACTGAGTTCTTTAGGGTGAATGGAAGCTCAGCAAAACAGGAAAAGTGGATACGGGTGGAATACATAGAGGGCATAGAGTGCATAGTGTGTGAAAGTCCTGTGAGAGAGTGTCTGGCATGTGAAAGAAACTGAAAGAATGTGAAGTGAGCAGAAAATATAATTGGACATAGAATGTACCCCCATTTAAGGGGGGTTGGAGGAAAAGGAGTCAGCAAAGGAACCTAAGAATGGAAATAGGCAGAGAATCAGAGAAAGTATTGAAGGCAGAGGAGAGAGTCAAGAAGAAGAGGGTAATCAACAGTGTTAAAGCTACATAAGAATCAAATAGGATGAAGATTAAGGAGAGAAGCTATTGAATTGGTGATTATGTGGTTGTTAGTGATCTTAGAGATCAGTTTCATTGGCATGAAAACCAGACTGCAGTAGATTGAGGAGTGAGTGAAAAGTGAGTACAAAGATTTGTAGAGAAGGGACAGATAAAAGAGGGGTGATAATTTGTGGACAAAGCAGTCAGAAAAAATATTTTACAATGGGAGAGACACTTCACTTGAACACCTTTGTACCATAAGGAAGGAGATTGGAATCAATGGAAAGGTAGATTAAGGAAACAAGGCACTGAGGAAATAATCAATGTTGCAAGGTTCTGGGGTAATGTACAAGAGCACACACGGTGAAGGTTTAGCCTTGAAGAGAAGTCTTCCTTTGAAACCTCAGAGGAAGAACAAGATTTAGAAGAAAGCTTTTGAGATGAAAGTTGAGGGAATTCATCCCAGTGGTTTTTCCTGGGAGATAAAGGAAAGTCTACTGAAAATGAAGAAGCATAAGGGTACAGTTGAGAGCTTTAAGGAGGATGGCAAAGTTGAGATGGAATTGATTAGAAATAAGCAAAAACTTGCCAAACTTTGCAATCACAGCTAGGGATGGTTTGGTTTTTTTAAGTCTATTTATAATGGAGCCAATTATCATAGTTTTTATTGAAAGCTTGAGGATAGAGTTGGAAAAATGAATGGTTAGGCTGACCAGAATTGGGCCTTGACAAGGCAGAAGATCAAGGTGGAAGGAATTAGGGATGTTTATAAGAGTGTAGGTGAAATGATGGACAGTCTTCAGTCCCAATTGTGCAAGAAAGTAAGAGAAACTAGGTGGTGCATGATTTATTTAGAGGACACAAAGAAGCCGCAGATTGTGCTGAAGGTAAAGAAAAGCTTGGTGAGAGATATAAAAGGATGAAGAGTAATGGTCAGAGAGAGAAAGTTGTGCTATCAATATAGTAAGTGGTAAAGTGAAGTGAAGTTTATTCTGAAGAAAATACATAAAGCAAAATTCCAGAAGGCAAAAAGCCCAAGCCAACTGGATACAGTCACATACAGCAATCTGGCTTTAACCTGGCATCATGAAATGTCCACCGTGGTGTATGATGGACCATATAAATAGCATCTAGAGTCTCTCATGGGACTGTGGGTAGCAGTAGATCTTAGAGATAAGACATGGGGAGTGAAGGAGGACTGAGAGGGAAAGGGAAGGGAATAGATTCAGTGTCACCAGGAGCTGACAGTCATTATTTCTATCACTGTTATTCTAGTCACCATTTCAACTTCTCTTGAACTTTACCTTCTTCACTGTTGCCATGTTTTTAAATTAAATCAAAACTCCTTGATTTCTATACAAAGAGTTTGATATGTGGCACACCAGGTCTTTTTAAACTACAGCTTTGAATGTAGCTGACCCAATGACAAAGCAATTGCTTTATTTTGCCATGAGAGGACATTCTTTTCCAAATATAACCTGACTACTTACTGATTTTTAACTTAAGTAATTTGAGGAGTCAAATTTACTTTCCTTTGAGGTAAATTTGAAGTTATTGAAGCAAATTCTAGAGGTGTTTTTTAATGTTGCTAATTCAATCATTTTAATCTCTCATTTCTTAATTTACCTTAGTACGACATTATTTTAATTAGTGTGCTTTTTAAAACTTCACTTAGAAAAAGAATAGATTTGAATCTGTTACAGTCTTAGCTTGTTAGATTTACTAGTTAGACTACTTATATTTACAAGTTGTCCTTCTAAATAACTCCCAAGGTTAGAAAAATTTGCTGTGTGTGAGGGTGTGTAAAGCAAATTTTCATTTTAAATATTATATAATCATTTGGTAAGAGTATGATTCACTTTGGACTATTCTATCCCAAAGACTGTTTACCTATGCTTTAGGGAAGGAAGTTTCCAGACTGCAGATTGCCTAATTAAAGAGAACATCCAGCATGGCTCTTATGTATGCCTCTTCTCCCATACTTCACAACACTTGGGAAGAAAGAGATATTCTTTGCTGCTGTTCAAGACTCATCTTTTAATGACTTCAAAACTCTTGAAATTCTGGGGCCGCCCGGTGGCGCAGCGGTTTAGTCCGCGCTTGGCAGCCCGGGGTTCACGAGTTCGAATCCCAGGCGCCCGCGGACGCGCACTGCCTGTCAGCCATGCCGTGGCGGCATCCCATATAAAGTGGAGGAAGATGGGCACAATGTTAGCCCAGGGCCAGTCTTCCTCAGCAAAAAGGGGAAGATTGGCAACAGATGTTAGCTCAGGGCTGGTCTTCCCCACAAAAAAAAAAAAAAACAAAAAAAAAAAACTTTTGAAATTCTGTTCCATCTGCTGATTTCCCCTCTCCTAAACCTCATTAATGTTATCTAAAGACCTTTTAAGTTCTCTTTTTCTTACTAGAAATTTTCAATACATGACTCATGAAATTTCTCCCTACCTTTTCTCTTTTATCATCTTGAAGCTTTTTCAACATCCACCCTAATAACCTTTATAACATATATGCTATAGTGTTTCTTAATTTACCCAATTCCAATGTCTCATATTTCCATTTCTCCTGTTAACTATTGGGTGGCCATATGTTGGAATCCTTCATAATTTGGAACTATTTCAGCTTTAAGTTTTTGAACTCTGAAATTCCCCTTTCAGATCATAATTTCACTTTAGGCCACTAATCTCCCATTTTTCCATTCAATAAATATTTATTGAGTGCCTATTATATACTGAACTTTACAGTCCTTCCTTTTAACCATTCTACATGTCCTCCTCTGTTATCTTCACCTCTAGTTTTTTGATACTCCACCCTGCATATTATTGTATTACTACCCTCTTCTAACCTCATTTGTTTTCCTGTCTACAATGGGCCTCATGGTAGATCATTTCAATTGCACTTCAACCCGCACCTTCAATTCTTTTGTTGCTTTAACTTCGCCTTATTAGGCCTCTTCTAGTTTTACCTATATGTGTGTGTGTGTATACACATATGTGTGAATATGTGTATGCATAAAACTATTATGTATCATTTTACATGTATATGTTTTATATATAAATATTTGTATATAAATATATATGTATATAAACACTGTTTATTACTGTGTCTGTCTTTAAAATAACCCTTCCTTTGGCTTCTGCAGCATTACTCTGCTTAGATTTACTTTCTATCTCTCTGACTTCTCTTTCTTAGGCTCTTTTACTATTTCCTCTGACTTTATTCATTATTATTATATTTTACAATCAATATTTACCTACATATTTATGCTTTCTGTTGTTCTCTAGTCCGTGCTGCTTTTGTCTAGGGCCTCCCTTTAATATTTTTATTTATTTAGTGCAGGTCTGCTTGTGATGAATTCTGTTTTTGTTTGTTGATTTATTGCATCTTTATTTTGTTTTCATTTTGGAAGGATATTTTTGCTGGGTATAGAATTACAGGTTAGCAGTTGTTTTGTTTTGGCACTTTAAAGACTCAAGGCTGGAGTCTCTGTCTGGTCCACCCCTGCTCTTAGGGTGTTTTGAGAGCCTAGGGTGTCTATAGAGGCTTCCCCACAGGCAGGTCCTGAACTATAATCCTTGTCCTCTCAGCATTGAGAAACTTCCAAAAACTCCACTTATAGGTAATTATAAGGACTTTGGCTTTTATTCTGTGTAAGATGGGAGGTCACTGGAGAGTTTGAACAGAGGAGAGATATGCAAAAGTTTTTCTGTTTGCTGTGGTACAAAAAGATTGTAAGAAAGCAAAGAGAAAACTGGGAAGACCAGTTAAGAGGCTATTGCAAAAAAGCAGGCAAGAGATGAAGGTGGCATATAATTTCTTCTCTGGCTGTTGAAATAACTTCCAAACTGCTTCAAATCTCGATCTACTCAAACCATTTCTCCCTCCTGATGCCAGGTTGATTTATTTCTAAATTCATATCCAATGATGTCACTTCTCAGAGATTCCCCATTATATATCTTTAGGTAAAAATTCAAATTCCTTACCAAAGGATAAAAGCTCATATCCATGCTCTGGTGCCTGCCTCCTTTTATAGCATCCTCTCTTATTATACCTTTTTCCTTTAGTCAGTGTTATCTACTTGGAGCCTAGAATCTCTCCATAGGTTAAAAAACCCCTCAGGCCTCCATGCCTTGGCCTATGTTTTCCTTCTTCTTGAACTATCTTTCTCATCAACTCCTTTCTCTTATCTGATTGACTCCAATTTATCTTTAAAGATTCAGTTTAAGGATTAAGGATAACAGAAACTTTTCTTCTCTTGGAAGAGTTTCTGAACCTTTTCTTTCCCCATTTCAAGACACAAATGAGTTTTTTGTGTAGATTCAGTACAATTGAATAAACACTTATGGCATCTACTGTCTGCCAAGAACAGTTTTAGGACTTGGAGAATCACAGATGAGTAAACTGCAGTATTTGCCCTCAAGGATCTCATTCTCTAAGAAAAGACACATAAATACATAATTGCATTAGAGTATGACAGGTGTAGCATAAAAAAGTATGATCTTACACTGGTTTTCTTCTCCATGTCACCACCAATGGGCTTCTTCAGGGCAGGCATTGGGTCTTATTCATTAATCTTTGCATATGTAGCACCTATTTAAGTGTCTAAGAAGTAGTAGATACTCAGTAAATGCTTATGTTAAAACTTTTAAAAGTTTATTTTACATAAGACTATTATTTGGTACAAACATATGTCTGTCTGTCTGTCTGTCTATCTATCGCCTGGGTTGAGTCTGGACGTTCACAGATCCAAAGTCTAAGTATAAAAATAAAATGCAATTAGTTAGAGATTCTTAGTAAAACTACATTTAAATCTGATGTGCAGGGCATGATATATCCAATATGTAACATTTTAAAAATAAAATGTTATTAAATTGCTTATCAGATTTAAATAGCTATTATTGAGAGATAAGATAAATGAGTAGAATGGAATAGACATCTATGCAGATTTCTCTAGGAAGATGGAAGTTCCACATATATCTTTCCATTCACTCTTATTTCCTTCTTGTATCTCTTCCACAGCATTGGACACCAGATGGAGACATTTTTACTGCAGAAAGGGATAATTAGCAACAGTCTTAAGAATCCGCCACCCAGGTAGAGCAGGTAGTCTGTTGGGTCTCTAGATTAGAAGACTAATAGCCCATTTTCAGCCAAGTGTATTCTTGCCTTTTGTCTCCAATGCAGCATTTCAAACCACTTTGGAAAGTAGCACAAATGTGTTAGGAATGTCATGAACATAAGGAAAAAAGGAGACATATAACCTGGCATCAATCATAATAATAGTAATAATCTGAGAAAAATTGGATTATCCAAATCTCATACTCTTGTGCAAGATCCACTGGCTAATTGACTAATTACTGGTGAAGAAATAGGAAAAGAAAATGAAAAACAAAGTCTTTTGAATAAATACATTGCTTTGTCTTGAGTAGTTTTATGTATTCCAGAAAAAATATCACTTGAGCTTGTTTGCCATCTCTTACCGTTTTTTTTCTTTTTTGAGGAAGATTGGTCCTGTACTAACCTGTTGCCCATCTTCTTCTTTTTCTTTTTTCTCCCCAAAGCCCCAGTACATAGTTGTGTATCATAGCTGTAGAGTTGTAGCTCTCCTGTGTGGGATGCCACCTCAGCATGGCTTGATGAGCAGTGATCAAGTCCGTGCCCAGGATCCGAACCAGCAAACCCTCGGCCACTGAAGCGAAATGTGTGAACCCAACCACTTTGCCACCGGGCCGGCCTCTCTTACCTTTTCTAAAATGCCTTTGCTGAGGAATCTGCTAACCATGATTGGTTTCTCTTAACAGCTTCTCCTTTCTCCCTATTCTCCCTTAGTATCTTTTTGCCACATACATTGCTCCTTCAGCCACTCTTGACATTGGACTCCAACAGGAAAAGAAAAAAGAAATTTATATGAAAATACAGCCACCATTTGAAGACCTTTTTGACACAGCAGAAGAATATATCCTTCTCCTCCTTCTTGAACCCTGGACGAAGATGATAAAATCAGACCAAGTTGCTTATGAAAAGGTATTGTGGCACTGAGAAATTGTTTGTGAACCATTCAGGTTTACTACAAAACTGTTGATAAGCAGCATTGTCAGCTCACAAGAGAAAAACAAAAGCGTCTCACGTGGGCCAAGGATTCAGAGTTCAGATTTGGGCAGGCTCAAATTTGGGGCAGGAAAAGTGTTCATTAACTTTATTTTTTGCCAGTTTCCCTATTGTCTCCTAACAAAAGACTTAAATCAATGTCATTTTTAGTTCTCTGTGCAAATATGTCAGCAGAGAGAAATCTGAGTTTTGGTTTCCTGTGAACCAACAAAATGTGCATGATAATACACTGGCTCTGACCCTCCTTGCCATTTCTCAGCAGTGGCTTTAATTTTGATTAATGGAAAAAGCCCATTTAATTTTATGCTTGATGAGTTACAGTAAATATTATACCCATGGAAAATATAAACGTTTCACATGTATTGTGGAAAGCACTCTGATTTCAGTGCTGCTATTTTTAAAGCACCCCCAGATGTTCATTGGTCAGACTGCTTGATTGGATAAAAATTTCAACACATCTTTTTTCATTCCATAAGGGGTCATTTTAAGCCTCAGTGTTTGAATATTTTCACTATTCTTATTGATGGGTGGAGGAAATTTCTTTAAATGTTTATTTTGAATCACAAATTAAAACCACTCATGGATGTTTTTTATATTAAGTTAATGCACGTACCCTGTACGTGAGGTCATTTCAGGTGGAACTCTGCTGTCTTTGTATTGCTATTCTTTATTCATGTCTCCTCAGCAACTTCTTAGATAGTCATGTCTTCTACCAGAAAGGATAGGTTAGGTAATTAAGATAAAATTAGTACCAAAGCACCTTGGATGGAATCACCTTATTAGATTGTGACTAAGACAACCCTTATGGCTGACTAAATTAAATGACCAAAATAAATAAATTTTTATTCGTGATTTCCCTTTGTCCTGAAAATTTAGCATTGCATCCTTTCTCCTACAAAAATACATATATTATGCTAGGAAAATTAAAATATCATATAAATTTTTTAAAAATTCTCTCCAGTCATTATTTTAAATATAGTATATGGTATAGAGAAAAATGGTCCTGAGATAGGGTCCTGAGGTAATAAAAAAGATTGAAAATTATAACTAACTTCCCTAAACCAAAAAGTTTTGTCATTAGTAATGATTCTTATAAAATGGGACAAATTTTTTGTGTGTGTGAGGAAGACCAGCCCTGAGCTAACATCTGTTACCAATCCTCCTCTTTTTTTGCTGAAGAAGACTGGCCCTGGGCTAACATCCGTGCCCATCTTCCTCTACTTTATATGGGACGCCGCCACAGCATGGCTGACAGGCAGTGCGTAGGCAGGCGCCTGGGATCCGAACCCGCGAACCCTGGGCTACCAAAGCACCAACTAAACCACTACGTCACTGAGCCGGCCCCTATACACTCTTTTTAATAAGAGGAAAAATAAATCTCTCTTAATTCTAGAAACTTCCTTAAATCAGCCTAGAGGACTTCTCTAAAAGTCCAGCTGACTGGATTACGTAGACTCTTTCTCAAAAAGGATAACCAAGGAGACTACCAAAACTAGCTATTAAATACAGAAAGTTCTCAGAGAGCCAAACTGATTTTTCCCTGCAATAAAGAAATGGAGAATGATCTTGTTTTCCTGACTATATGAAACAGTGCAATACACACTCTGAAGGCTGAGACCTACTATGAGGTTTAGGTGACTGACTCTCCTCTCTTGCTACAGCAATAAAACCTTTGCTCACAGACTAGTAACAATGGAGTCCAGTCATTTCTTGTTCTTCTGTGGATTATTTGGTCCCTAAAGCTAGCAGTGCCTGCCTTCATGACTAATATCCTGTTATAATGACTAGAAACTAGAAATGTGACCCAACATGTTTGCATTGTTTGTTAGTTCACATGGGGTGTCCAGAAAGGAGGAGTGATCTTTGGTGGCACTATATCATTACATAGAAATGTATGTATTTTTTATTGCATGCATTTAAAGTCTGACTTTGATGTAGCTAATATTTTTTACTGTGTTTGTCTTCCTGCTTTTGCCTCCAAAATAATTTATTGGCAAGTTTGTTTGTTTTTCAGTCCACCGTTACTGGCAAATTGTAGTCTTTCCCCCACTTTTTCATGATTCCATTCTATTAATGTTACACACTATTATTATTTTATTAGGTGGAGCTGGTGGAAGAAACTCGACAGCTAGACTCTACATACTTCAGAAAGCTACAAGCTTTGCATAAAGAGACATTTTCCAAGAAAGCTGAGGTAAGACAATGAAAAATAAAACTTTTTATCCTGCAGAGGATTCCCACTGCATAGATGGGAGGTGGGGGTGGGAATCATATATTGAGGAGATCATGTATTGATAATGTAGGGGTTAGGCAGTTTCATTTTTCTGCCGCTCCTTTGCCTAGCATGCTGCATTTGACAGGTGTCACATCTTATTGACATATTTAATAACAAAGCCAGAAAAAAAGCGCATGAGGTAACATAGGGAGCCAAGCTACTCACTGCCTTAGCTAAGAGCCTTCAAGCCACATTATATTGCTTTGAATATTACTAGTTATTTCCTGTATGGCAGCAGCTCTATTTGTTGTCAAGTCACAAAAGAGTTAAATTGAGTTTTCCAAACAGAAAAGGAACTGTTGTGTGGCAGCAATAGGAAAAACAATAAGGAAAAAACTATGGAAAGGATTTGAGGGAGTCACTAAAAAGACCATAACATTGACTAAGATATTAAAGTGTTATTTTGATTTATAAATTTGTAACTTTTATATTGGCTAAGTAAATCATGATAGATTCATGAAATCATAAAATTAAATGTATGTATCTCCATAAAAATGACAGTTTAGATTCATATTTTTTGACTTGAAAAATGCTCAGGACATATTATATAAAAATATAGGGAACAAAACACTGGTATCGTATGATCTTATTTATATAAAATTATATATGTATTTATGTATACACATATGCAAAGAGAGATATCTGGAAAGATGTTCACCAAAATGTTAAAGATAGTTAGCTCTGAGTGATCAAGTTTCAGGTGATTATTTACTTTCTTCTTTGTATCTATCTGAAATTTTATTCTTTTAACAATAAAGTTTTACAAAAACAGTAAAGTTATTTTTAAAATGTAACCTTTGTGATCATTGCCTTTATTAAGGTAGAGTTCTCTATTTAAGACACTACTAATTAATACCTTGGAAAGGTTATGTGAAAACCTATAAAGGTAGCACATTGTAAAGTTGTATTTTAAATTTTTATGGCCTAAAATTTATCACACTCCCCATAATGCTTCTACCTATGGAAAATTGATTTTTAAAATATTGTTAGTTTATCTCATGGTCTGATGCTTTTCAAAACCAAATAGGAAGATGAATTAATTACATAAGAAATTATATAAGGAAGGGATTTTCAAAGAATAAGCTTCTTTAGCTCTTTGCCTTATAGAGCTTGTAAACTGTCCACAAAACTTCCTTAAAAATACCTAAATATTAACTTTTATATGAAGGTGATTACATTTAAAGAATGTACTATTAGAAAAGTGTCTTGCATTACTCTCTTTTAAAATTAACTTATAGATAGAAGGATGTTTTATGTTCATGATGTATTGTTGAGAAAAAGAACCAAGTTACAAAACTATACCTAGGTGTATAGTCCTATATTCATTTTTAATAAACTACATGTGTGTTTACAAAAAAGACTGGAAGGGTATATAGAAAAATGTTAATGGTAGTTATCTCTGAATGGTGGTAGTATGTATGCTTTTTCTTTTCTTCTTTTTATTACAAAGACATATTACCTCTGTACTAAGAAAAATGATGAAATTGAAATTTTATTAACAAGTATATAGTAAATGTTTACTAAATTTTCCTGAAAAGAAAGGAATGGAATGGAAAGGAGCAGAACAGAATTTGATATGAGTTAGAACTAGATTCTAGATGCTAGATTCTACCATTGAATTGTTAAATGGCATTGGCCTAATAGTTACTTTTTATTTTAGTTTCTCCATTTAAATTTGGAAAAAAAATTGTTGTGTTTAAGAGATTTTTATGAAAAGTGTTATTTCACTAGGACACTACATGTGAAATTGGAACTGATATTTCACCCCTTCCTGATGTCTCTAAGCGAACAGAATATTGGAATAATGTTCCTGCAGAATACAGGCATTTTAACTTTAATGATCTGCTTAACAACAAACTGGAGTTTGAACATTTCCGTCAGTTTCTTGAGGCTCATTCTTCAAGGTGAGGAACATAACATTTTAAAATGTATTTCTCCCTTAAAACATCATTTTTCTAAGCTACTTATTTTTTAAGCTACTTATTTTGATTCAACATATTATAAAAGTGATTTGGTGCTAGATTTTACCCATGTCAGTAAAAATTAGTGGGCATAATTATCTGAAATCTGTGTGGATGACTTTGTTGGAGAGTGCATTCTGATAAGAGCAACCTCCAAAATGTGCAAGTGGTTAACCAATATTTCTTGATACTTTTAGCACTGGCCAAATTAAAACACCAGTATGTTTTATTCTTTCCCTTTTCTGCTGTGTCTTTCTTTTGCATTTTTCTAAACAGGTGCTTTAATTACTATTTCTAAGTGTCTCTCTTACATTTCACTAACCTATTGAAATTACTGTAATATTTCATAATTTTTGTTAGCTAATACATATATGAAACATAGTTTTGCAAAGAATCTTGGAAGCTTATGACATATTTATCTAATATAAACTGAAGTATTGATCATATTTTTTTCCAATAATTTTCTCCCAAGTTAACAGAAACTAGTTAGACCCGGGAGCCAAATTTCACATGTATAGTTTCCCTTTTTTGTGATGAGGATTACTCTAAGTTTAGCATGTTGCCAAATAGATATGCAATAGGTGGAAATTTTCCCATATTTGAAATTGACAATGCTAGTCCATCATTAAGGGAAGAACTCTGAGACCCTACCAATAATGGTGGTAGATTCTTTTCTGATCCCAGTACTCCTTGTATTTATTTATATTTTTAGCCAGGATGAGGAGTATAGTAGAGTCAACCTAACTGGCCTAGAAAGGGATCAGAGATACAATATTGTACTCATTAGTTCCATGATCTAATCAGTTGTGCTAACTAGTCAAGACAGCCACTTTCTAAGTTCTGTCAAAACAACAACTTGTTTGGTGTTTAGTAGAAATGAGAGAAATAAATAAGAAGGACTGTGCTTTGTTTTTGTTTTCATTTTAGCATGGACCTTATGTGCTGGACAGACATTGAGCAGTTCCGAAGAATAATTTACAGTGATCGAAAACAAAGGGAGGCAAAATCTATAAATATTAAAAACAAATACCTTAATAAAAAATATTTCTTTGGACCCAACAGTCCAGCTTCTCTATATCAGCAGAACCAGGTATCAACATATAAACATATTTTTTGTATTGAAGTATGAAAACCAATAATTTATTTCTTTTTGCCGACAAGCTGAAAGTCATCTTTTTTTTTTTTGCTTTTATGACTTATATGTTAGACACTTTGATATCTGATTTTGGTAGGTATTCATAAGTATCTATAAATTAAATGTCTTTAAAATTCACTCAAGTATTACATATTATAAAAAATGTTATTTTAAAAAGTAATTTATAGAATAAAAGTAACTTTTATTCATCCACTCATCCATTCATTCAGCAGATATGAGTGCCTGTAATATGCCAGATGTTGTTCTAAGTGCTAGATATGTGGGGAACAAGGTGGACAAAATCCCTGCCCCTTTCAATAAGCAGGAAAAGAGCCACTATCAGTCGTTAAGCCTCATCTCTACCTCTTTTCTGCTCTTCTCTGAACTGATATTACTCTAGACATAATCGATCTTTGAAAAATCCTATTTGCCATTGTATGGTTTCCAGAAACTATTTTCATTGACCAGAAACATAGCTTTGGCCATTTTGCTGGACCACAGTCCGATAGCCTTAATCACAACTTATTAATAACTATGGTGTCATTATTTACAGCAAAAATGTCAGATTGGGATTCAGCAGTGGCTTTGAGTGTTCATGTAACACTTCGATCACATGAAGTATGGCTCAATTGTTATGCTTTTGAAATATAAATAATTAAGTGTTATAATTTATTTAGTTTGAAGTTTGCTAGTACTACATTACTACCTAGAGATCAAATGTGTAGCATTTGACTTTTTCATTTTGGTAGTTTAAAAGGATGCATATCCTAATGGCATACATTTATAAAGTACAAATCTCAGATTAACGCTAAATTCAGTAAATTAAAGAAAAATTCAGAGGTGTTCACAAGGAGGGAATACCAAATTAAAAAACTAGATCTTTGGGAAAACAAACAGAAGTCTTTGAGGGGGAGAGGGAGAAGAAATTCTAAAATTAAGCAACCTTGACAAAAATGTCTTGCCTTTAGTTCCCTGAGATAAAAATCTGGGATGTATTAGCAAAAGTGGTTGGGCATCTCAATAAGCACAACTATGAAATAAACACATGGAAAGCATTTGTTTTCTATTTGGCTTGTGCTACATTGCGTGAGGTTTCGTGGTATCTGATGCTACTGTGTGAACCCTCCATAGTATAACATGCTGGAATTTAAAATTCAGTGGAAAAAGTTACTCATTGCTGTCATAACAAATGGTTGTGCTTACTACAGAGGAGTTTTCCCAGGGACCCTTCTTCTTCATCTTTGTCTTTACTTTTATTTTTATTTACTTGTTTTGTACTTAAGGATATCCACATATAAATATCACATTATGTTTTATATAGATTATGCTAGTTCTAATTTCAGTTGTGTGGCCAGTTTGCTCTTTGATTAGCAAAGTAGTCTTTTCTCTTTTTTCTTCTTTTTAAATACAAAAACAGTATTATTGTTCATATTATTTGATTCTTCTTTTTTTCTTCTTTTTTTTTTGAGGAAGACTAGCCCTGAGCTAACGTCTGTTGCCAATCCTCTTTTTTTGCTGAGGAAGACTGGCCCTGGGCTAACATCCGTGCCCATCTTCCTCTACTTTATATGGGACACTGCCACAGCATGGCTTGACAAGCAGTGCGTCTGTCCGTGCCCAGGATCTGAACCTGTGAACCCTGGGCCGCCGAAGCAGACCGCTATGCCACTGGCCAACCCCTGATTATTATTATTAAAGGATGACTAAGAGAGATTCTCTTTTATTTTTATATAAAACAGTATTCTTATTACATATTCTTAGTAGGATTTGATTAATCTTATTAATCAAGGGAGAGCTCAGAAGAAGGTAATTTTTCCTACAAGCAGTTCAAAAATTTTGAGTGGTGTATAAACAGAAACAGGTGGAAAACAGAATGATTTGTAGCAGGAAATAGCCATTAGTAGCTTGTTGAAGCCAATAATTATGCAGAAGGAAGATTTGGGCCACAAAGAAATTATGTTTCATAAAAGGTGCTACCTGTGCAAGTCAGAGACTATTGTTTGTACAACCTGGCCTTTCTCTACTTCTTGCTGCCTGTTTTCTTCTTAGAAGTTGGTGGAATAGCCCTACATTGCTACTACCACCATCTCCCACCATCTCCAACCCAGTGTTTGTTGGTAATATACATATTTATAATATCTGAGTCACTGTTGTCTCTTAACTAATTAATGCCTCATTTTCCTCATACACAAAAGAAAATGCTTTCTCAAACAGTGTGACCAGAATTACAGAGTCATAGAATATTAGACCTAAAGGGGAACTTAGAAAACTAATAGACTAATGCTCTCATTTTGCAGTTGAAGATACTGAGGCCATGGAGAAAAAAAATGGCATTGCTTTGTTGTCATACAGGATAAAAATCTCATTCCTGTGTTCTTTGAAATATATCATAAGCAAAATCATACATCTTAAACAACCATCGCATAGACCACAATTCTCTGTTTGATAATAGAGGAGTTATCTGTCTTTACTATATACAATATAGCCAGTAGATATTTTATAGAAAATGAAAATTGTGGCACCTATTGGGTGCTCAGCAAATGGTTTTGGGGTGAGTGAATAAATTAATGACCATTCATGTTTCTTTGCCAAAACAGAAGTTTGTAGTTTCTGTTTCATTTTTATTTTCTTAGATAATGAATTTAAGTGGTGGCTGGGGAAAGATTCTCCATGAGCAGCTTGATGCACCTGTTTTAATTGAAATTCAGAAGCATGTCCTAAATAGGCTAGAAAATGTGTGGCTGCCATTGTTTCTTGCAAGTGAACAGTTTGCAGCACGTCAAAAGATAAAGGTATGTAAGTTACTATAATCGTCAGATAGCAATTGATGGTACCTCTCAAAATATCAGATATGCATACCTGTTGACCTAGCCATTGTTCTTCTATGGCATAGTGGTTAAGAGTGTGGAGTCAGACTTACCAAGTTTTAATCTCAATAGTGCCACATATGAATTGTACAACTTTTATTTTTATAAACTTAGTTTCCTCACTTAAAAAAACAGTAGGGTTAATAAGAAAAATTGCTTCATAAGATTGTTGTGAAAATGAAATGAAATAATGTAGTTTAGTTTCATAGCATGCCTGGCACACAGCAAACCCTCAAATATTATCTATTAACATAGATGTTATTTTTTATATTATTATTATTAAGTCCTCACATAAATAGGTGAGGATGTACAAAGGGGAATAGTTAAATGAATTATAATAATTTCATACTATGGAAAACTATGCAGATTTGCATATAAAATGAGATTAAAATATAAAAATGAGATTTCCACATGTACCGATATGAAAGATGTTATTTGTTGAGTGAAACAAGCAGGATACAGAACAATATATAGAAGGTAATCCCATTATATATACTTATACCTCTATATCTATTTATGCATTTCTATCTATCTATCTGTCTATCTATCTTTATGATTATGAAAAAAGACCTAAAAGGATCTGGGAATGGGTTTGGGGAGTGAGAAGGATTTTTACTGTTTACTTTGTAAAGTAGGGTGGTTTTGTTTTGTTTTGCTTTTTGCTTTGTTTTGTTTTTATTTTATCAGAAGCATGTATTACTTTGATGATTTAACATGTCTTTATTACACCTGAAAACAGGCAAACCTGATCTTTACAGAAATCACACAAGGAACAGAGAACATGTAATTGTGGATGTTAGTATGCAAAGTACGTGCCATTAGTATTGATCAGGAAGAATCTAAAAAAGCTGCCCTCTATATTCAGTTTCTCAAACACTTTGAGCCTTACTTATCTGGAAACAGCCTTGGTCTTCTGAGCACCTTAAGTTATGGAAAACACAGTACAGCTGGGAACATAGAAATAGTATCGAGAAGAAGAGCTGACTTGTTTTAGGCAAAAAGTTCTTGGAAATAAGCTTTGGGACAACTCAGATTTCCTCATTTCCTTTCTTCAGGCTAACTGCAATTCTCTATCCAAAGCCAAGTAAAAATATATTTGGCTTACATTTATTTGCTTACAATTATTTGCCACATTTTCTCACTGTGTTTACCACAATCATTTTACTGTAACTTACAGCCATTTCCTGACTTAGCATTCTTTGGGTGGCCAACGACATAAATTGATTCTGGCAACCTTAAGCCAAAGACAAGAGTGACAGAAGAGAATTTATTATAAAATGGTGCTGGAGCATCTCACACACTTAAGGGAAGAGTTGACACCCAAGCTTTAGAATGGCCGGGGGCCAGGACAGCCCTGGGAACCCAGCAAGAAGAATTCTCAGATCTTTTCTTCAGACTGTGGCTATCAAAAAGACTCGGCAGCAGTGATTCTAGGCCCTGTCTCTCTAGGTCAGCTCCTGGATCTCTCTGCTATGGACAGGGGAGGTAGACTCACATAGCACAGATTTAGCAGGAGTTGTTCCCAAGAAAGAGAAAACATTGTGAATAGCAACAACCTCAAGAAATATCTACTGTATTTCCTCCCTGTGTTGAATGACTTTTGTACTCTTTTAAAAGTAGTCCTGGCTAGAAAATACCACAAAAATCTGGGAAGTCCTAATTATCTCTCCAGCTTCAGTTTCCAGGTGACCCAAAGTGACACTGTTATCTACATTTGGGGCAATACAGACCAGTGTTATTTTCTGCATTGTGCAGATGAGGAAACTGTTCAGAGAACTTGAGTGACTTGCCCAGGGACCTGGGCAGGGCTTCCATTTATGAGTCGGACCCTCTTTCTCCTGAACTGCACTATTTCTTATCCATGCTGACCTTTACCTCATTTTTTAAAGCTATTGAATTAGTAAATGATTTCAAAACTTTAGACATTCTGAATAACTGGGACAAAATGATTGGTTTTGCTTTTAGGTACAGATGAGAGACATAACTGAAGAGCTCTTTCTACAGAAGCATGAAAGGAAAATCGGGGTCTGGGAGGTAAGTAATATTTGTTATATTCCTCCTCTTGTAAGTTCCACTCTGTCAAAGGATTATATTTTCTTCTCCTTCCTGTTCAAAGACCCTCATTGTAGACACTGCTTTCTGAGCCACCACTGACTGCCGACACTGTTCTTATTTGGCTAATGGCATCTGGGGTAAAGTGATTCTACCAGAGCCCTGTTCTTACAGAGTTCCTTGACCTGCTCAACCCTAGAAGTATACAATTGAACTTTAAATATGTATTTTTATTTATTTTGCTTATGATGGGTTTATTGAGACAAGCTGTTCATTCCAGCATATGGTAGCTTATTTATTATTGAGGGTGAATTACACAAAAAGAATGAGAAGTATGCAGTAGAATCAGCAGGTTCAATTATCTTACATTATCTTCTTTATTTAGAATTATGTTTTAGCTTTAAAAGAATTAAGGTAACTATCATTTTGGTGATTATTTAAACCACTATAATATGATACCTTACTAGAATTGTCAATTTTTTTATTAACAAGCATGATAAACACAGTCTTCTTCTTGAGCCTACAAATTTATGTGTATTCATCTTTCTATAGGTCTTGATAGAATGTTGAACTAAACCCAGGTGACCCCCTACAAACTAACAAACAAAGATAAAATTTTATTTGACTGTTAGAGGAGTGTATGTATCTGTTAGGATGCTCTTTTTCTGCATTTTCCTCTTGAAAGGAAATAAATTGTTCTTATATTTGTCTTTTGCTATATTTTTTATTGAAATACTAAGTAGAATGGGCTTATATTTCATATTATTGTGCATTATATATTATGTTATTTTCTGTTTAGTTAAATTACAGGTTTTAGTTAAATTACTAAGTTTTAGTATCTTAAGACACAGGTCTTAAACATTATTTGCCGAGTGGGTTTTAAATAAACATCCCAATCTAACACATAGTTGTTCCTATTTATAGGGCTATAATTTTAATATGGACCATATGGTGAGGGTCTTAACTTTTTGTCCAGAGAACATGACATGTGCCTCACTAAAATAGTGATAGACATCTGCTCATTTTATCTGGGTCAAAGGCACCACTGTTCATCTAGACTGCCAGGGGTTACCTTCACTTTTCAGTTTCCAACTCAGACGTCATCCTCAAGGCCCTTCTCTGTAAAGCTTTTACTCCTCCAGGCAGAATTACTTACTCGTTCTTTTGTGTTTGCATAGCACTTTTTACATAATTCTTTTAAACACTTATATTGATGGTCACATATGATTTGTTTCAAGAAACTTATTTTGTGCATTGTCAGTAATGAGTAATTATCATGTGTTTTCATTGATTGTTACTGTAATTCCTAAATTCAAAATTCATCTAAAACATTGCCTTTGGAATGGTGCTTTCTTGCATGGTTGTAGACTAAACTCAGATTTGGGAAACTTCAATAAAATTTGTCCGGTAAAAATTTGTCAATAAAATCTCTTTCTTATGTTTTTGAATCTGAGAGGCTAAAGGGGGATGAATATGTGATCTAAAATGATCAAAGTAAAAAAAGTAGACATCATGTTTCAAAATTGTGAAGATATAAAATAAGTAATACCTTTAAGCATTACAAAAACACCATGGGTCCTTCTGGCTTTTTTGTTATATAAAATGAGTCCTCAGACAGAGGAAGTTTATTGTTAAAAATAATGTATTAATAGTTATTTCTTGTTATTAATTATTAATAACAATTTTGTTATTAAAATAATATAAAGACATCTCACCTAAAAACATGATTTTTCTTGGACAGAATTACAGTGAAGCTTCACAGTAAATTTCCTGTTTAAATTAATAGGATTAATTGGTCATTTTTTCTAAAAATTTTGAAAAATACCTTAAATATTCAACTGCTTTTCTTTTTAAGAGGCAGGAGAATTATATATTAATATATAACATATATAATATATGCAATTATAAAGTAAATAATAATTTAACAATATATAATCATAACATTATGATTACTTTTTTCTGTTTAAGCACAGAACTCATACTATGCACTAAAATGTAGTTTTTTTACCATATTCCCAGACTGTAATGACTGTTAACAATCTTAAGCAATGTAGTCATGTGTTCTAAATCATCCAGTCATCTCTTTTTCTTTCTACCTCTTAAAAATATGACACCATAAAAATATATAGGAGACAAAGAGGGGAGGAACAGAGGCAAAAAAACTGTCAAAATCTATTGTATCCATGCCATAAATTTCAACAGTCAAAAAGTAAAGGAGATAGAAGTTGGTAATTGTTAGCCTAATAAATGACTTTATTATTATTTTAGAACACAGCTAATTTTCTGTATTCTCTGTTTTGGACAGCCTGAGGAGAGTAAGTGGATATCTTCTTCTTCTGAAATCATTGCTTTTCGTAAAGCATTACTGAATCCAGTTACTGCAAGACAATTTCAACGGTTTGTGGCTCTAAAAGGAGATTTATTGGAAAATGGGGTACTCTTTTGGCAAGAAGTACAAAAATATAAGGTATTATATTGGGAGCTGGAGGAAACTACCTCTTTTTGAGGAGGAAATGCATTAACATATCAGATTCTTAACTGTAACTTTATGGACAAGATTTGTATAAGATATCCCAATTTTGCCATCTTCATACCAATATATAGATATTGAGGTGTTTATTGTTCTATGTTAGATACATTTATTATTATACAGTGAAGAGTAAGAGCGAGCCCTAAAATGATAGTATTAGGTTTTTCAAGGTATTCACATCTGTTATGATCTAATGAAAACCTTCCTGAGAAGAGTTTTAACTATGTTTTTGCATATCACTTATCTATAAATGTACTGTACACATTTTTTCCTGAAGATATTCATATTCAGTACTTTAACCAAGACCTCTTTACAAGAATTCCTCCCAACCATATTACACTAATAGTAATCAAAGATAGTGGATTATAGATGAATAAACCAACAGAGATGAGAGGCTTTTCTATTAGAAAGAATGGCCAAATTCCTAACAAAATAAATAAGTGAAAGAACAAGTGGTTAGGTGCAAAAGCAGTTTATTTTCAGGTTTAACTGTTTAATGGAATCATATAGAATCTTTGCACTGAAGAGGAGGAAGGGACTTTCTGGATTATATAATCTAGACTTAATAGGAATGTTGTCTAGAAATACCTAAGAGTAGGCATCCAGTCTCTACTTAAATGCTCCCAGGGGTAGCAGGTTCATTTCCTTGCAAGTGGCCTATTTTATCCCATTATAAAAGGGAATGCAAATAAAACTGGAATTTAAGAAGATAATGCGTTCAAGTGTCCTGTAAGTATGAATTATGCAGTACTAATACTCTGCAGCATTATAGTCCTATTGTTAGTAGTAGCTCAATAAAACCTATTTCTAAACTGTCTCCAATACCCATGAAACTGTTTTATACCCTTTTCTGTTAACAGTTTTTATACTATTCTCAACTTAGAAATTTTCTCAGAAAAAAAAATTTTTGAGACAAGTTTTTTCAAAATCTGCCACAAGATAAGTAATCTTAAATTTTTATTTATTTATTTTTTTGAGAATTAGAAAGGAGGTAGAGTCTGTTTTCCAGAATAGGCAATTATTATGACTGGGCAGAAGGATCTTTAAGCTAATATGAATATGAGTAAACCCAACCCTGCTAGCACAAGAAGTAATGAGATAAACCTTGCAAAATACTATTTAAAAAACAGACTCATACACATTCAACCCTTGGTTTTGTGACTGTTTCTCCTTCAAGACTGCCCTTGGTCTTCATTTAAATATCTTTTCTGTGGTATAGAATGTGGGACATGTAATACTAGTTAGCTATTAAATATCATGCTATAGGATATATATATCCTATATATATAGGATATATATATATATATATATATAGGATATATATATAGGATATACTTATTAAGTATCTAATGTGCCAGCCATTATGCTAGATTGTAGGAACAAAAAGATAAATATGACGCATTGCCCTCCCTCGGGGAGGGAGACATCCATGAAAACAAATATCATGAAATAGTGTTGATTATGATCCATGTTCTAACTAGGTATCGTTGTGGCACAGAGGAGCGAATGATGCAGGGAGGGTGGTAGGTCAGGGAATTCTCAGCAGAAGTGATGACTCTTGAATTGGGTCTTGAGGGAGTTTGCCAGGTAGAAAGCATTCCACCTGGCAGTCTTACTGAGCTCACTTTTATAAGGCTTACTCTTATGAAGTGTTTACTATCTGGCAGATATTGTCTTAATACTTTGTGTGTAATAAGTAGTTTATTCTTCACAAGAATCCTGTGAGGTCAAAGCTGTTATTCTCACCATTTTACAGATGAAGAAGCTAAGGCACAGAAAAGTTAAATGCCTGACATCATACAGCTAATTAAGTGGTAGAGCTGGAATTTGAACCAAGGCATTCTGTTGATAAAGCTTGTGCCCTTAACCACTAAGTTATGCTCCCCCCCAAGCAATGATTGTGGTAATATGCAAAGAGATGGGGATCTTGCAGGGGTCTTAATCAAACATTATTCTGAATTGTGAAAAATTGGAAAGAACCCAGATGTTCAACAATAGGACACTGGTTACTTAATTATGATACATCTATACAATAGAATACTCTGCAGTCATTAAAAATTGTGCTTTAGGAGAATAACCAATGATGGGAAAGCTTTCATCATATTAATTTTTTAAAACCTAGCTACTAGAAAACAGTATGATTTAATCTGATGTGTGTATGTGTGTGCACGCGCTTGTGTGTGTGTCCATAGAGAAAAGACTGGATGGATATATTCATCCAACAAATATTTAGTGAGCACCTACCAACGACCAGACTAAATTCTGAGGATACAACTGTGATCAAAACAGTCTTCCCTCTTAGAGCTTACAGTGTCATGGGAGGGACAGACACATGATAGACAGGGGCCGCCCGGTGGCGCAGCGGTTTAGTCTGTGCTTGGCAGCCGGGTTCGCGGGTTCGGATCCCGGGTGCCCGCCGACGCACTGCTTGTCAGCCACGCCGTGGCGGCGTCCCATATAAAGTGGAGGGAGATGGGCACGGATGTTAGCCCAGGGCCAGTCTTCCTCAGCAAAAAGAGGAGGATTAGCAACGGATGTTAGCTCAGGGCTGGTCTTCCTCACAAAAAAAAAAAAAAAAAAAGAGTGTTGGTGCAGTGGTGGATGCAGCACAGGATGCAATGGAAGTCCCTAAGATGGACATCTCTCCTGACTGAGGGAGTCACCGAAAGCTTACCAGAAGAAAGTATGCCTAAACTGAAACCTTAATAATAGGTAAAAGTTAATTAGGTTAATGGTAAAGTAGGGCAGAACAATTAGAAAAACAATATCAATTCTAATTCTATCTAAATTCTATCCCTTCACTCTCAAAATTAAAACGGTATAACTTCACAAATTTGTTTTTATTTCATAAGCCTTAAACCAGGCTCACAAATAATTATATATGATAATCTCACTAGTAATGGCAAAAAAATACATTTTTGATAACATACCAAACACACATGGCATAAATAGGCATTTTCTGAGGGGATGCTAAATTGAGTGAAAAATGCTAACTGTTTTCTCAATATAACATTTATCTGAAGCTTTTTTCATATATAACTTATGCCAAGCTGTATGTTAAGTTTTATATGGTAAGCACTAAAATTTTTCTTTCTTTAATAGTATCCATAAGACAGTTATTACAATGCCCACCATACAGTGAGTACTTAATAAATGTTGGCTCATTTCTGGCCTAGAATTACAAATTTCCAAATTTGTTTGCTTTCTAGTGACTTAGAGAAATGCCATAATTCAAGTTGTTACCTCTTTAAAAAAAATGATAGCCCTACATTTGTGACATAAAACTGGGTCTTTTTTTTTGCTTGAGGAAGTTTAGCCCTGAGCTAACATCTGTGCCAGTCTTCCTCCACTTTATATGTGGGTTGCCGCCACAGCATGGCTGATGAGTGGTGTAGATCCTCACCCAGGATCTGAACCCACAAACCTGGGCCACTGAAGTGGAGCATGCCAAACTTAACCACTATGCCGTGGCGCTGGCCCCAAAAACTGGGTCTTTTTTTTGGTGAGGAAGATTAGCCCTGAGCTAACATCTATTGCCAATCCTCCTCTTTTTGCTGAGGAAGATTGGCCCTGGTCTAACATTCATGCCTATCTTCCTCTACTTTATATGTGGGACGCCTGCCACAGCATGGCTTGATGAGTGGTGCATAGGTCCACACGCAGGATCTGAACTTGCGAACCTGGGCTGCTGAAGCGGAGCGCACGAATTTAACCACTATGCCACTGGGCCAGTCCCCAAAACTGGGTCTTTTTAATGTATGATCACTATTTTTAAAGTTAACTATGGAGAGGATAATGTAATAGGTTAACTGAAAAAAATATGGATGCTAAGAGATACATAATGACACACTTGTCACCACCAGCATTCCTCCTTATGTTGCTAGTCTTTTTGAGCCTAAATCACCTTGGTGTAGAAGCAGTTCTGGTTGGGAAAGCTTTTGCATCCACCTGTAAGTTGAGTTAGATGGCTGTTCTCAGTGCTCTCTTAGGACCCTGTGTATATCTCTATCATAGCACTTATTAACTATCTCAGATTGGAGTGACGTGTATTCATGCTTCTCCTGCAGGAGAGATGGAGCTTTTAAAGGGTAGGTACTGTGTCTTGGGGCTCAGCTCAGTGTCTGGCATGTAGCAGACACTCAATATAAATTTGTTAAATGAGTCAAAGTAGACACTACAGCTGTTCCTTTGCCTATGAGAAGAGGCAATCAGGATTAAATGAAACCTGTATTTGCGTAAGGTATATGCATTGAAGTCTTAGTTTCCTCAAACCCAAGAGAAATAAAAGCTATGATTTTTTTAAGATAACCTTGATATGTCCTAGTGCCCTGAGTATGACTTGAAGTTAAAATGTGTATATTAACTGAAAGATGTAAGGACACAATTCTGTAAATGCATTAATCACGTATTGTTCTCTTTCCTCCTTGTTCAGGACTTGTGCCATTCTCATTGTGACCAGTCCATCATCCACAAGAAGATCATGACTATTATCAACTGCTTTATTAATTCTAGTATTCCACCAGCTTTACAAATTGACATTCCCTTAGAACAAGCGCAGAAGATTATTGAACACAGGAAGGAGTTAGGACCATATGTATTTAGAGAGGCACAGGTAAGAGATCAGGGCATGTTAAGCATATTTTAAAATAGATTGACAATCTAGATATTCTTTTAAAGCTTTTGCATTATTTGTATTTGGCAAGGTTCCAACCCTAATACTGGGATTTATTCTATTTAATTTAAAAAATCTTTTCATATTGCCACAGAACATAAGAAACTAGTAACTTACTATTCCGTTGATGATAATATACAGCAAACACAATTATTTAAATGCTGTACTTTGACTTCCATGGAATCATTTTTGTTTCTAACTTATAAAATTCTAGCTAATTCCTTGTTCATTTCCCACCATTCATATTTTCTTTTAAAATATCTGCTACCACAGAAATGTATAAAATATGTGTGTCCCAAGATTTGTGTATTTTTGGAGAT
Source organism: Tapirus indicus (assembly GCA_031878705.1). Taxonomy (NCBI): domain Eukaryota; kingdom Metazoa; phylum Chordata; class Mammalia; order Perissodactyla; family Tapiridae; genus Tapirus; species Tapirus indicus. Next base: position 37,725,986 of record CM062935.1, read on the forward strand.
TCAAATATTCACATAGCTCATAAAATAAGTGAGAGGAGATTTAAGTACCCAACCAACATAAAGTACACAAGTTCATGAAAGGAAAATCATGCCTGTTAACCTGCTCAAGTTACTTCTTTTTAAGATAAATAATAGAAAACAGTGATTTGGTGAGCATAATTTATTTGCATTTTGAAAAGCCTTTTAGTGATGTTGTTCCTGAAAAATGATTAAGAAAAATAAATTATAATAGGGGTAACAGGGAAGGCCCTGTCATGATTTAAGTGATATAAAACAGAGATTTAGGGTATGATTGCCCTTGAGCATGGAAAAAGGTCATTATTCCTTAACATTCATTTGTGAGCCAGCTGGGTTCTTAGTCCTATAAAGAACTGCAAGTGAACTCACAATCCAAATTATGCATTAAAATAGGCAAAAATATAGAAGAATGATTGAAAATGTGCTAGAGAGACATAGAGAAAAAATGGTGCCAGAATTGTAGCATCTGTTAATAAAAAGATCTTAGAGATCGCTTAGCCTAGGTCTCCTAATAACCAGGCCAGGGCTTGCCCATCTGGATCAAAGACTGAGTCTGACAGTGAATGTCTGGAGCTACTTACGTTGGTTCATTCCGGCATACTCTCCAGGGATTACAGCCAGTGAACTTCATTGAAGTCCTCTAGTTTATGCCTTCTACCTGATTTCCTAAAACAGAGTCCTGGACGGATCTTAAATATGGACTTTGAAGCATCTGAAAATAAGAGAATCTTTATTTAGGGGCCTTACTCCACCAAATGGACTGTTCCTCCTGTGTTTCCTAAGGAAGCTCAGAGAATGGCATCCCTTCCTACCCAGGTGCAAGCCCCGAGCTGGTTGCCATCTTCACGTGTTCCCTCTCCGTCATTCCCTTTCCCCTGTATCTTCAGTCTCTAAGATGTATCCACTTGTCTCCTTGTTATCTGTCATTCTATCTACTTTTCTCTAACTCCGTGCACTACCTCAGTTTGCATCTGCAATGTCTCATTTTGATTACCAAAACTCCCTGCCTCTGGGCTCTCTCGAAACCATTTAACTCATTACAGACAGAGCCATCTTTTTCAAAATGTCTGTCTGATCAAGTCATTTCTCTGCTTTTGATTTCAGTTGCTCCCCATTGTCCTCAGAATGAAGACCGTACTCCTACATGTCCCTCCAGCCACATCTCTTACCACTCCCTGCCATCTATCTCCCAGTCTTACTGAGATATTTATATTTCCATAAAGGGGCCTTATTTTCTTCCCTGCTGAGCTTTTTGCAGTATCATCTTCTCTCCCTTGTTTCTATAATATCCTGTATTTGTCCTTGTCAGAACACTTACCACACAAAATTGAAAATGACTATTCTCATGCCTGACTTTCCCATTAGACTGTAAGTTCTTTGAGGGCAGGGAATGTTTCTTATTTACCTTTATGGTCTGAATGCCTGGCACAGATAGGCACTCAATAACATTTTTGAACACATTGGTGAATGATGTGAGAAGAGTTCTATCATGACAGAAAGGAGTAAGATCAAATTGGAAATGAGAGCAAAGTTGAGTGAAAGGGCTGACGAGTAAATAAAAAACTGTTGCCTGTTTTAGTATTGTTATCATTGTAGCCTCTGCCTGTCCCCTGCCTGCACCCCTAATAGCTTGAACGTTTTCATCATTCAGCCAAAGTTTCACTGGTCCTTTTTACTCATACTAAAGCCATTGCCCATCTGCTGGCAGTGAGCAAGGTAGCTCCATATGTATTAAAACATTTTCTTACCCACAGTTTGGTTATCTTTTAAGGATCTGGAGGTACAAGGTAATTTTCATGAATAACATGTTATGTTATTAACCTAAAATCTTAATTGCAGCTTTTAGGAATAGAGCAATTTTATGTCTGCCATTGAAAAATTGTGTCCTAACTGGAACTTGGAAATAAATATATTTGAGAGCTGAGAATGACTCAGGTTTTGGAGAGATAACTGAGAAGTAGGGTCAATAAATGGTAAGCAGAGGAGGAGGAGTATTTACGAGTTTCAGTTCATATAAAGACTACCGTGATCCCTTAGCATTGAAACAGGGGATTACTTAATTAAATGCATGGCAGGTAAATGTAAATGAAAAATTTTTAAAGCCTGCATTTCATCAAATAAAGTATCTCTAGCTTTTATATTTACAACAAGAGGCTGTAGAATTCAGTGAGAAGATTGTATTTTAAAAGGAGTAAATAATTTTAGAATTGCTAATATTCATGTACAGAAAAGAGGAGTAATGAAGTATACCAATTCAGGACTCTATTGATCACTGCAGCGTTTACTTTTTAAAAATTCCTCTTTTCCCCTCAAGAGTTGGCTTAGAGCCTAATGGGATGGTTCATTTTTCTCCAGGGCATTAAGTAAAGGCCATTCCTAGCAAAAAGATGTTGGACTTGATCTGATGTAGCAAGTCCTACCTTCTTGGAAGTAATGTATGCCTCTGGAACTAATGGAGAAACTTGGCATGAGAATTTGAGCAACAATTCTTATCTCTGTAAATATCACAATTAATCACTTAATGTAGAGTGTCCTCAGAAAGCATTTGTCCAGGATACCACTCTGCTTTTTAAATGTTACTTTTCTTGCTCTCACATAAGAGAGAGATTATATCATTTAAAAGTTACTCAAGATTTATTCTTAGATCTGCTGCTTTGTTTAAGAGCTTTTCCAGAGGCAAAATGGTATTTCCTTTCTCTAAAAGAAAGAAAAGGGGGGCGGAAAGGAGTTCCCCTGGATGAACTGAATATTTGGGATACTTGCATAAAACAGCAGAGTGTGTGGCAGATCAGCTAGTATATGTTTTAAAAGAAAACATAAATTTCTTATTTAAAAAGACCTAATGGATTCTTTATTAATACAATCAATTGGTTAGGGAAACATAAAGAAATAAAGTGACTTTTAAGTGTATCTAAGTGTATTTTTTTTTTAAAGAAAGACTTCTCATTGGTAGTAAAAAAAAACATTGATGATAAGCATGTGCTGAGCTAAACTATACCAAGATGTCTGGAGACAATAAGGTGGAGGAAACATGCTGTATATTAAAGATAGAATAGTTAATCCATTATTATGGTGAATTAGAATTTAAATCGGTACATTTGTATAAAATTGTGATCTGAGACATACTTTGTTTTTTATACAGATGACAATTTTTGGGGTTCTGTTTAAATTTTGGCCTCAGTTTTGTGAGTTCAGGAAGAACTTAACTGATGAAAAAATTATGAGTGTTTTAGAGAGAAGACAAGAATATAATAAGCTGAAGAAAAAATTGGCAGTCACAGAAGATGAAAAATTTGCAAAGGTGAGACAAGACTCATTTTGGGTTTAATCAGACTTTTAAAAGGTATGTGATATGTGTGAATTTATAGAAGAATTTGGGCTGGGGGAAAATACAGAGAAGTTTTAGAATACAGATTTGAGTGGCTTTTAAGCCTTCAGTCGGAGGTTTCCGACTTGGTTTTGAATTCCTCAAAATGTCTTCTATGTGAAAGCTTCCTTGACCCTAGTAGGCAGCTCGTGCCCATTGCAGTAACATTCCTGCCTCTCTTGGAGTGTGTGTTATCTTGTCTTGTGAATAAGTTTTTGCATCTGTCATCCTCACTGGCCTGAGATCCTCCAGGATAGTCTCTGTCTTATTCATCTGTGTCTCAAAAGCACTTACACCAGTGTCTCGCACATGCTCAATTATTAATCATTGTTTACTGAATAAGTCAGGAATTAATGAATGAAAAAATATTATGTACTGGGGGGCAGCATTTTCAATATTACAATTACAGAATGATACATTGACTGTAAAATATGAATCATAAATTGCCCAGCCTGCCTATTTGTTATTCTGTCCATTTATTCATCCATTCATCTGTCTATCTCTCTTTATGTTTATCTATTTTCTTTGAATTGAAAAGGGATAATTGCTCCAAGTAATGTATTTTATTTATTAATAAGCTTATATCTATTCTATTTTTCAAAAGATATCAAAAGATACGAAAGTAATATAATAAACCGTCATATTTGCATAGGTCAAAATAAACACTGTTAACATTTTGCCTCATTTGCTATTCTTTTCCCTTAACAAATAAATTATTGCAGAAAGGGTAAACTCTCTTAACCCCAGCCTGAGCTCTGTTACTGTGCCCATCCCCAAGAGCAACCATTAAGTTTGGGATGTAGTCTTCTAGCTCTTTTTAATGATAGTGTTTTATACCTGTACATGGCTACATAAACAATACAGAGGATTATTTTGTATGTATTTTAATTTACATAAATGGTGCCATATTGTATTAGGCTGCCTGGGCTGCCATAACAAAATACCACAGACTGGGTGGCTTAAACAACAGAAATTTATTTTCTGACTCTTCTGGAAGCTAGAAGTCCCAGATCAATGTGTCAGCTGATTTAGTTCCTGGTGAGAGCTCTCCTTATGGCTTGTATATGGCTGCCTTCTCAGAAGGTGGGGAGAGAAAGCGATCTCTTACTCTTCTTCTTCATATAGGGCCACAATCCCTTCAGATTAGGGACCCACCCTTATGACCTCATCTAACCTTAATTACCTCTTAAGGTTATCTTCAGACACAGTCACATGGGAAGTTAGGGCTTTGACTGTGAATTTGGGAGGAGGACACAATTCAGTACATAGCACATATTGTGCAACATGTGTTTCTACACCTTGCTTTTTAAATTCAACTTTATGTCTTTTAATCCTACCTACACTGCTATACTTAGATCTAGTTTATTCAATTTAATTGCTGTGTACTATTCCATCATGTGAAAAAATATACTATTTTTATTTAACTATTTCTCTACTGTTAGATATTTGTTTTGTCTCTTCACCTTTACAAATAGCACTGTAGGCAATATTCCTGTAAATGTCTCCATGTTCACATGTATAAAAATTTTTTTGGAATTGCTGAATAATAGAGTATGAGTGTTTTTAGTAGAGTAGGTGGTCCCATTTTGTTTTTCCTGTGAATGTGTCAGTTTATATTCCCACCAGCAGTATGAGAACACTGCTTTTCCCCATCTGGTATGTTTAGACTTTCAAATTTTTGTCAATCTGATGATGACAAATAGTATGTCATCATGCTAATGCTTTTATTTACATTTTCCTTATTATTAGTAAGGTGGAGCAACTTTCCACATGCTAACTGACTATTCAAATGTTTTGATAAGGATTATAATGAACCTATAAATCAGTTTGGGGAGAACTGACATCATAACAATATTGTATCTTCCAATCCATGAACACAGTATATCTCTATTTAGTTCTTTAATTTCTCTCAGCAATGATTTGTAGTTTTCAATGACAGGTGTTTAATGTATTTTGTGAAATTTCTTCCAAAGTATTTCATATTCAAAGTTATGCTATTGCCATGATATTTTTAAATTTCAAATTCCAAATGATTTTTTAAAAATTCTTATTTTGAAATAATTAACATTCACAGGAAGTTGCAAAGATAGTAGAGAACTCCCATGTACCCTTCACTCAGTTTCCCCCAATGGCTATGTCTTAACTATAGTGTAATAGTAAAATCAGAAAATTGACATTGGTACAAGGTGTGTATATAGTTCTGTGCCATTTTATCACATGTGTAGATTCAAGTAACCAACACTGCATTCAAGATATACCACAAAGATCTCCCTAGTGATTGTAAGTCATATCCACCCCCCCACCCCCGTTTATCCCTGATGCCTGGCAGCCACAAATCTGTTCCCATTTCTATAATTTTGTTATTCTGAGAATGTTATATAAATAGAATCATACAGTTTGTGATTTTTTTTGAGATTGGCTTTTTCTACTCAACATAAATGCCCTTGGGATCCATCCAGGTTGTTTTGTATATCCACAGTGTCTCCTCTTTTTTGCTGAGTAGTATTCAATGGTACATTTGTACCACAGTTTAACCATTCACTCATTGACGGATATTTGGATTGTTTCCTGGTTTGGGCTATTACAATGAATATTAATACAACTATGTGTTGTTTAACAGCGGGGATACATTCTGAGAAATGCATCATTAGGCAATTTCATCATTGTGTGAACATCATAGAGTGTACTTACACAAAGCTAGCTATACCTAGTAGGTATAGTCTGCTACACACCTAGGCTATATGGTACTAATCTTATGGGACCACTGTCATATATACGGTCCGTTGTTGACTGAAATGTCATTATGTGGCACATGACTCTATAGTCACTCCTGCTTTCTTATTATTTTTTTTTGAGTACTTTTATTTCATAACAGCTTTATTGACATTTAATTCACATACCATAAAATACACAGTTTTAAAGTGTACAATTTTGTGATTTTAGTATATTCACAGAGTTGTGCAACCATCACTACTACTTAATTTTAGAATATTTTCATTACCCCAAAAAGAAACTCCATACCTGTTAAGAGTCACTTCCTATTCCTCCCTCCCCCCAGCCCGTGGCAGCCACTAATCTACTTTCTATATCTGGACATTTCATATAAATGAAACTATACAATATATGGTCTTTTGTGACTGGCTTCTTTCACTTAGCATAATGTTTTCAAGGCTCATCCATGTTGTAGCATTTATTAGTACTTCATTCTTTTTATGGCCAAATAATAGTCCACTATGTGGTTATATTATGTTTTGTTCATCCATTCATCAGTTGATGTACATTTGAGTTGTTTCCACTTTTTGACTATTATGAATAATGCTGTTGTGAACATTCTTGTACAACTTTATGTGTGGACATATGTTTTCATTTTTCTTGGGACCTAGACATTGAATTGTTGGCTCATATGGTAACTATATGTTAACCTTTTGAGGAACTGCCAAACTTCTCCAAAGCTGCAGAACCAGCTTGCTCTCTTTTGATGTTTGCGTGATACATCTTTTTCCAGTCATTTACTTTACTACCTGTATCATTATATTTGAATTAAGTTTCCAATAAACAGCATATAGTTGGGTCATGGTTTCTGGGGATTTTTTTTTAAATCTACTCTGTCAATCTCTGTCTTTTAATTGGTATATTTAGTCTGTTTATCTTTAATGTAATTATTGATATATTGGTTTCTAAGTCTGCCATTTTATTTTTTGTTTTGTTTGTTCCCTCTGTTTTTCATTTTTTTTCCTCTTTCCTTTGTCTTGCATTCCTGTGGATTACTTGAACATTTCTTAGAATTTTATTTTGGTAAATCTTTGTTTAGATGTTTTAGTGGTTGCTTTAGATATTACATTATACATACGTAACTTATCACAGTCTATTGATGTTGACATTTTACCAGTTTGAGTAGAGTCTAGAAACCACTCCCTTTACATCCCTTTCCTCTCACCTGTTTATAATTATCTTGACTATTTCCTCAACATATATTGAGAACTATATCAAACAATTTTGTAATTTTTGCTTTAACCATCAAACATAAATTAGGAAACTCAAGGGGAGAAGAAAAATCTATTATATATACCCATACTTTTGCTCTTTCCATTTTTCTTCCTTCCTGATGTTCCAAGATTTTTTATTTTGTCCTTTCTTTTCCCTGCAGTAAGGTATTGTTTCTCACTTACTGCTCTCAAGATTTTTTTTCTTTGTCTTTAGTTTTCAGAATTTTGATTATGATGTGTTTTGTGTGGATTTCTTTGGGTTTATTCTGTTTGAGGATTGCTCAGGTTCTTGAGTCTATAGGTTTATGTCTTTTTCCAAGTTTAGGGGGGATTTATAAACATATTACATGTATGTGTGTATATATCTGTATATATACACTTTCTGATCCATATGTATATACATATTATATATCATTTATATAATATATATGGATCAGAAAGTATGTATATATACATATATAAGATATGTATATAAATCCCCTATCTATCTAGTCAAATATCTTCTCCCTTTCAGCACCTTATAGCTTCATTTCTGAGAGATTTTTGGTTTTTTATTCAATCTTTAAGTTCAGTAAAATGTCATTTTACATTTTCCCTTTTATATTTCTTGCCTATTTCTGTCCTGCATTTCTGTACTTATGATTTGGAGTATTATTTCATATATGCAAATGTTTACATAGGAATATTTAATTCATTTTGGGTGCCTATGTTATAGTTTTCCTCTGATTCATGATTGGATCTTGGAGAGTACTGTTATCAACTAAAATGTTGGAATTCTCATTTTCTGTTTCATTCTTATAATGATTTTATATGGATATGACTTGCCATTTTCTGCTCATTTTTAAATGTCTTATATTTTCCTCAACCACCAATAATAGGGATATGGAGCAATCAGAACTCGTATTCTGTGGATGGGAGTGAAAATTGATAGTCAGTTTGGAAAACAATTTGAAATTATCCAGTAAATTAAAAGATGCACATAGCCTTCAACCTGGCAAGTCTCCTTGAATATACATATACCCTAGAGCAATTCATGAACGTGTGTATCAGGATACATGCACGTGGTTTATAGCAACCATGTTTTCAATAGCAAGAAACAGGAAACTATCCAAATGTCTATTAACAGGAGATTGGATAAATTGTACAGTAGAATACTGTGCTGTGATGAAAAGCAAATAAACTATAACCACAGTAATAAACATGGATGAATATCAGGAGTATAATATTGAGTGGAAAAGTTGCAAAAGAATAGAACCAGTCAATTATACTTATATAAAATTCAAAATCATACAAAACTAAGCAATACAAATGTTGTGAACTATAAACATGAAAAAGGAATGATAAATACACAAAATTCAGTATAGTGGATACTTTTATGGATGAGGTGGAGATCGATGACAGAATTAAGGAGTGACACAAAGAAGAACAGAGGCATTTGTAATATTATATTTCTTAGGTTCTGGTGATATTATTCATATCTTATGTGTCTTATAAGTATTTTTGTTTGTATTTAATATTCAATAACATTTTTATATGAATGATGCTATGGAAAAAATAGATCAGACTTTCAGAAGCTTATCTTTGGTTAATGTTTTGTATCATCTGGAGGTTGAGGGTATTTTGAGTATAGAGTGGAAATCAGGGAAGACATAGGACCCAAAAAATAGGAGGAGGTGCCTGCAAAAGTTTGCTTATCTTGAATCAGTTCTTCACAATATGGCTTCATATATTTTAGTTGATATATTATGAGTTCTGTAACCATGGGCAAATTCATACTCATATATATATATATATATATATATATATATATATATATATATATATATATATATATATAAATAAAATGTTATTGATGTTAAATATAATTATTTTGGGGTTATTTATTTTAAAATTTTCTACAGTTATTTCCCTTCCAATGGTTTAGGTGATAAATGATAGATTAAATAACACCTAATCTGATTTTCCCTTCAAACCAACTATATATATATCTGGCTCAATCTATGTAATCTGACAAGGAACAGAGTTCACTAAATGAAAATCTCCTCATTTACCTGTTCCAGTCACTTGAGGCTAATCCATATCCTGCTGAGCTGCGTGAATGTGATCCTAAGCTGGTATGCTAAAGAGGGAAGGATATTTGAAGGGTTGATTTAGGGGAGAAAAGAATGTTGTCTCACTTATGTATGCTTGGAGCTCTTTTCTGATTCTATGTGTGGCATGTGAATAACTTCACCAATCAGATGAGTCTAACATAAGTCTGTTGCATTTTCTACTAATGTGGCCCAATTAGCTTTGCAACAGAACTCTCCATCCTAATCCTTTTTCTTCCTTCTTTTACCATACTTTTATTGGTCACCTACTACACAGAGATTTATTGATCATCTTCTACATACTGATCCCTACTACATATGTCAGGGATATGAATGTAATTTACATATAATATAAAGTAGATAGACACTACCTTATATTAACACTTAAATGCAAATGATATAAACAAAAAAACCGAAAGCACTGAAAGTGAATAATTATTTGGGGGGAAAGGGGAAGGACTTTATAGAAAAGGTAAATTTGAGTTAGTCTTAAAAAGTAGGATTTTAGCAAATGATTCTAATACATATTTATTGAATAAATTAATATAGAAGTGAGGAGGATATAAAGAAGATCTCTTACTGTACCCCAAACTCTGAGGAAAAACTTCACAGCTCTCTAAGTATAGTCCTAAGTATTCTCTGTTTGCTTAGATATATGGTAAACATATTGTCTGAAACAAAAGTTGGGACATATGGTGTGAGGAGAGTAGAGGAAATCATAAATTGCTACTTCTCCAGAAAATTTAGGATATATATCATCTGTGTTATACTTTGGTTATGGAAATGCAAATGTCCTTAATTGATCTTTTCATCTGTTCATGTCTGTTAACTGGTAACTACTAACAGGGTTAGATACAAATGTTGACATTTGAAAAGCAACCCTTTTGTAGGCTGACTGACCCTAAAGAAAAAAAGGAATTCCAGTCAACAAATTGGATAACCTAGAAGAAATGGATAAATTCTTAGAATCATACAGCCTCTCAAAACTGAATAAAATAGAGAATCTGAATAGACCAATCACAAGTAAAGAGATTGAAACAGTAATCAAAAACCTCCCCAAAATCAAAAGTCCAGGACTAGATGGCGTCTCTGAATTCTACCAAACATTCAAAGAAGATTTAATACCTATCCTTCTCAAACTATTCCAAAAAATTGAAGAAGACAGAATGCTTCCTAACTCATTCTATGAGGCCAACATCACCCTGATACCAAAACAAGACAAAGACAACACAAAGAAGGAAAACTATAGGCCAATATTGCTGATGAAGATAGATGCAAAAAACCTCAACAAAATATTGGCAAATCAAATACAGCAATACAATGAAAGGATCATATACCATGATCAAGTGAGATTTATACCAGAGATGCAGGAATGGTTCAATATCCACAAATTAATCAATATGATACACCACGTTAAAAAAATGAGGACTAAAAGTCACATGATCATAGATGTAGAGAAAGCATTTGACAAGATCCAACATCCATTTATGATTAAAAAAACTGAATAAAATGGGTAAAGAAGGAAAGTACCTAACATAATAGAAGCCATATATGACAAACCCACAGCCAATGTTATACTTATTGCTGAAAAACTGAAAGTCATTCTTCTGAGAACAGGAGCAAGTCAAGGGTGCCCACTCTCACCACTCTTACTCACTATAGTATTGGAAGTTTTGGCTAGAGCAATTAGGCAAGACAAAGAAATAAGAGGTACCAAATTGGAAAGGAAGAAGTAAAACTCTAACTGTTTGCGAATGTCATGATTCTATATATAGAAAACCCTAAAGAATCCACTAGAAAGCTATTAGAAATAATGAACAACTACAGCAAAGTTGCAGGGTACAAAATCAACTTACAAAAATCAGTTGCATTTCTATACTCTAATAACGAACTAGCAGAAAGAGAAGTCAAGAATACAATCCCACTTACAATCGCAACAAAAAGAATAAAATATCCAGGAATAAATTTAACCAAGAAGTGAAAGATCTATGCACTGAAAACTATAGGACATTATTGAAAGAAATCGAAGAAGACATAGAGAAATGGAAAGATATTCCATGCTCATGGATTGGAAGAATAAACATAGTTAAAATGTCCATATTACCTAAAGCAATTTACAAATTCAGTGCAATCCCAATCAGAATCCCAATGACATTCTTCACGGAAATAGAACAAAGAATCCTAAAATTTATATGGGACAACAAAAGACCCCAAATAGCCAAAGCAATCTTGAGAAAAAAGAGCAAAGCTGGAGGTATCACAGTCCCTGACTTCAAAATACACTACAAAGCTATAATAATCAAAACAGCATGGTACTGGCACAAAAACAGACCCACAGATCAATGGAACAGAATTGAAAGCCCAGAAGTAAAACCACACATCTATGGGCAGCTAATCTTTGACAAAGGAGCCAAGAACATATAATGGGGAGAGGAAAGTCTCTTCAATAATTGCTGTTGGGAAAACTGGACAGCCACATGCAAAAGAATGAAAGTAGACCATTATCTTACACCATACACAAAAATTAACTCAAAATGGATTAAAGACTTGAATGTAAGACCTGAAACTGTAAAATTCTTAGAAGAAAATACAGGATTACGTTCTTTGACATTGGTCTTAGCAGTATCTTTTCAAATATCGTGTCTACTCAGGCAAGGGAAGCAAAAGAAAAAATAAATAAATGGGACTACATCAGACTAAAAAGCTTCTGCAAGGCAAAGGAAAACATCAACAAAATGAAAAGACAACCCACCAACTAGGAGAAAATATTTGCAAATCATATATCTGACAAGGGGTTAATTTCCAAAATATGTAAAGAACTCATACAACTCAACAACAAAAAAACAAACAACCCAATCAAAAAATGGGCAGAGGATGTGAACAGATGTTTTTACAAAGAAGATATGCAGATGGCCAACAAGCACATGAAAAGATGTTCAGCATCACTAATTATTAGGGAAATGCAAATCAAAACTACAATGAGATATCACCTTACTCCTGTCAGAATGGCTATAATTAACAAGACAAGAAATAACAAGTGTTGGAGAGGATGTGGAGAAAAGGGAACCTTCATACACTGCTGGTAGGAATGCAAACTGGTGCATCCACTATGGAAAACAGTATGGAGATTTCTCAAAAAATTGAAAATAGAAATACCATATGATCCAGCAATCCTACTACTGAGTGTTTATCCAAAGAATGTGAAATGAACAATTCAAAGAGATTTGCGTATCCCTGTGTTCATCGCAGCATTGTTCACAATAGCCAAGACATGGAAGCAACCCAATAGCCCATCAGTGGATGAATGGATAAAGATGTGGTATATCTATACAATGGAATACCACTCAGCCATAAAAAAAAAAAAAGACAAAATTGTCCCATTTGTGACAGCATGGTGAACCTTGAGGGTATTATGCTAAGTGAAATAAGCCAGACAGAGAAAGACAAACACTGTATGATTTCACTCATGTGTGGAAGATAAACAAACACATGGATAAGGAGAACAGATTAGTGGTTACCAGGGGGGAAGGGGTTAGGGGAAGGCAAAAGAGGTAAAGGGGCACATATGTATGGTGATGGATAAAAACTAGACTATTGATGGTGAACACAATACAGTCTCTACAGAAACTGATATATAATTATGTACACCTGAACTTTACACAATGTTATATGCCAATATGGCCTCATTAAAATAATTTTAAAAAATTAAAATGAGGGGCTACCTCGGTAGCGTAGCAGTTAAGTTCGTGCACTCTGCTTTGGCGGCCCAGGGTTCGCAGGTTCTGATCCTGGGCGCAGACAGATGCACCGCTTGTCAAGCCATGCTGTAGCGGCATTCCATGTAAAGTAGAGGAAGTTGGGCACAGATGTTAGCCCAGCGCCAGTCTTCCTCAGCAAAAAAGAGGAGGATTGGCAACGGATATTAGCTCAGGGCTAGTCTTCCTCACACACACAAAAAATTAAAATGAAAAAAAAGAATTCTACTTATGAATATTCTTATTATATACAATAAACATATTGGTGTCACTTATTAGCACAATTTCACAATGCATTTATTTTAATGTGGAAAATGTAAGGTAGGGAAGACCAATATAGTAGAAGATGTTTGTTCCAAAATTTTATTGTCAATAAAGACATATGAGGAAATGTTGGAAAAAATGAATATAGGAAACCCACAATTTTTTTGTAACATAAAAATATGTACTGTGAAAAATTCAGTTACTGTGAAAAGCATTGGATTTCCTTAGGTAACCTTGGGCAGGGGACTGTTGAGTTTCTTAACCTCAGTTTATCTGTCAACTAATGGTAATAATATTAATCTCACATGATTTTAGAGGGATTAATTAAAATTGTGTGTATAAAAGACCATGTAAGCTATTCCACTACATAACTGTAAGGTGATATTTGCTCCAGGACGGGATAGCAGAGTGGATAGAAGTGCAGTCTCTACAGTCAGACTGCCTGATTTTGAATCCTGGCTTACCATTAATCGGTTCTAGTATCTTAGGCTGATCACTTCATTTTCCAAAACCTCATTTTTTTTCAGTAAAATGGAGATAGTAATAGAACTTACATTGTGGGGTAGGATTAAATAAGATATATGAAGCACAATGCACATGATAAAGCAAGTATTAATTATTATTACCTTATTAATATTGTAGCAGTAATTGTCCTTTTTAACAAAAATGCTAATATTAAAAACATCCTCCATCTCTTGTTCTCATAAATGAATCAAATGGAACTAGATAATCTGAAGAAAGTTATGACAGGAGAAAGAGAATCTCAAGAAAAACTTCCATCTAGTTTAATATCAAGTATTTAAAATGAACAGAGGAGGAGCCAGCCCAGTGGCGCAGCGGTTTAGTTCCCGCTTTGGCAGCCCGGGGTTCGCAGGTTCCGATCCTGGGTGCCTGCCGACGCACCACTTGTCAGCCATGCTGTAGCTGCGTCCCATATAAAGTAGAGGAAGATGGGCAAGGATGTTAGCCCAGGGCCAGTCTTCCTCAGCAAAAAGAGGAGGATTAGCAACGGATGTTAGCTCAGGGCTGGTCTTCCTCACACACACAAAAAATAAAATAAAATGAACAGGGGAAAATTTATTATCAAGGATCATAATGATTTAACTAAATAAAAATTTTAAATGGCAAAAAATAAAGTTAAAAGACAAATTTGGAAACATAAAATGTATGATGTAAGTTATAAAAATAAATCATAAATAAGATAAATACTCAACAGAAAATTGGGCAAAGGTATTAACAGGCAATTCACAAAAGAAATACAAATGATTAAAAGCATTAAAAGATGTTTAACCTCCCTTCTAACCAAAGACATGCAGATGGGCAAAGAAGAAAATATCCTGTGTTGGTTAAGGGTATGAGAAATAGGCCTAACACAACAAACTCCTGTGTTATTGGAGAAAGTGTAAAATGGTCATATGTTGTTTAAAATATTCATTCTTTTTAATCCAGAAAATATACTTATAGAAATTTATTCTAAAGGAGAGAATTTGAAAAATGCACAAAGGTGTATTTACACATCATTTATTAGTAGTAAAATATTAAAAATGACCTAAGTTTCTAATAGCAGGCACTGATTAAATTATCTACGGTAATCCCTTTATTAGAATATTATTCACCTGTTGAAATGATGGTATATATTCTTTTATCAGTCAACAAGTATTTGAGTGCATAAAACTATTCATCCATTGAAAATGATGACGTATTTTATTCTTTTAATCATCCAGCAAACAGCAAGTGTATCCTATGTGTTCTACAGCAGGCATACTTGTGAATGATACAAAGGCCCTGCCCTTTACGTTCCCGTTCTACATTTATTCACATAGAAACATTTTTACAACATTTTGCACAAAACAGATTTTAAAAAGAGCATGTAGGGTGATTCCATTTGAATGAAATTTATGCAATAAAATATAAATATTAAAATTATAGATTATTTCTATGCATTTCCCTAATGAGAAATTTAGATGGATGTTCATGAAAATGTAGTGGTTTTTCTTGGATGCTAGAACTTTGGGGTGATTTTTACATTCAACTTCATAATTTCTATCATTTATTTAACATTTTTATATTAATATGAAATAAAATTAAAGATTTAACAGATTATGTCACATTAATGATATTAACTTGATGAAACCTCAGGTGTGGTGCTCACCACAAAATATTTTTTCATATGATGTTATGACTCCTTAATCGTAAGTTTATATTAATATAGCATTATCTCTTTTTTGGAATAATTTGATTTAATGTAATTACAGGATGGAATCAAACAATATGCAAGTACTTCAGGATCTGCTATCAAAACCTCTGCTTTAGTTAGTGACACAGTTTTAGGCCTACAAGCATACAGCCGACAGGTAAGCAGGAAAGATGTCACAGATATCAATTCTATAGAGCATTGAATAGTAGAATGCAGTAACTCAGTCATTTTACATTAGTAGAGGGTGTGTGTTTGAAAATGAGGCTAAAATTATAATACTAGGAGAGATTGGAAGGAAACTTCCTTGAGCCTTCAGAGAACATTAAAATTTTAGCTGATCTTGGACAATATAATCAAGGAAAATAATTTCTTGATACATATGAAGACTTAAGTGGTAGAAGTTGAAATGGTTATCTTATTGGAAAAGAGAGAATAAGTCAGATATAGAACAAGATAGAATACATATAGATTGATGTATTCTTGGGTAAAGGAAAGAAAGAAGAATGTCAAATGCTTAGTCTCAATTTTTAAATTCTTGAAGTGGTCATAAAATTGGCCAGTACATGACCATCAACAAATATATTTACAATTTTTATGTTTATATTTGCATTTATAACTGTACATTAATATCAATTCCCTGAAATTTCATAAGTTTAATATATGTCCATTTTTAATGACTTGTATTGAAAGTATTTGCATCTTAGGATAATACTAGCTCAAGAAACATTTTTTTGGTATTTAGGAATGGCAAATCAATTCAGCTACCCAGCTAAGATAACTGATTCACTATGAAGCTATTATTGAGAGAAGAGAAATGTCCAATTTTGTGGAACTATACATTGAAAAAGATATATCTAAAAGTGTATGATACTTAATAGTGCCATTTGGAAGTATATTCATTAGCAAATGACTAGCATTAAATTTCAGAAACATGGTATAAAAATAAAAGGGGAAATGTGGAATTAGAGATACCAGGCTTTTAATTTTTACACTGTCAATTACAAGTCAGTATTACCTTG
Source organism: Tapirus indicus (assembly GCA_031878705.1). Lineage (NCBI taxonomy): Eukaryota > Metazoa > Chordata > Mammalia > Perissodactyla > Tapiridae > Tapirus > Tapirus indicus. The sequence continues at coordinate 37,742,682 of CM062935.1, forward strand.
AAGTGAGAAAAAAAATCACTTAATCTCCTTTGAGCCTGTTTCCATGTCTATTAAGAGAGAGAGAGAGAGAAAGGGATGATGATGATCATGACCATATTGATGATTTCCTGTCATATGTCTCAAGATTTTTGTAAGAAACTAAAAAGCTTTAGGAAACCAAAGGCATTTTATAAATATAAATTATTATTATTGTTGTTGCTATTTAAGATATACATGTTGAATTACTGTAGCATTTGGTAAAATAATAATACGCTGCCATTTTGCAAGTGTGGATGCTCTGTATATGCATTTGTTTCAGATAGATTTTGCACATTGAAGGATTGTAAGTACCCCCCAAAAACTTGGATCTTTCCTAAGCATCAAAATACATAATCAAATTAAATATATAAAGGTGATTGAATAGCTGTCAAGAAATCTATGAAGGTTTTGTGACATTGATTCACTGAGAAATAGTACATCATCATCCTCACATCCCCACCTCCCCTCCCCCTCTCTGGAGCCAGGGAATTAAAAGTTTAGGTTAAGGCTATAGGAAAAAGTACCTTTACTTCATCATAAATCTTCTTATTAAAATGGAGTAAGGTAGATTGATAGCAATTTGTGGTACCCAGTTAAAGGTTAAATGGGTGAGTTCCGTTTGTGAAAATTCATATAATTATAAATTTATGATATGTGCACATTTCGTTATATGTGTTATACTTCAATAAGAAGTTTAAGTGAAGGGGCTTATCTAAGCCATCTTACTTTCAGTTTATTTCCTGTGGCAAATATTTCCAAAATTAACTTTGAAAATTATCTTTCTAGCCAACCTGGTGCTACTCAAAGTACATAGAAGCCTTAGAACAGGAAAGGATTCTTCTTAAAATTCAAGAAGAAATGGAAAGAAAGTTATATGCAGGTAATTTTGCTTTTTGCTTACAGGGTTGCTTTGTTATCTTCACAAATTAATTTTAGAGGACTTTGCCGATGATTACTTCACTGTTTTCCTTATTTCTCTTATTTTTGTGCAGCCACACCGTCTTTTACAAATTTTAAGTCTACTACTTCAGCTATGTCTTTGAAAAAGATCATATCTTCCCACAATGTCCAGAGTGAGTTTCCCGTGATAGCCTATCTTTGGTTCTTTTTTCCTTATTGTTAGAGTTCTGCCTCTCACCTGGCCATCCAGAATATGCAGGGCATGAAGGAATGAGGACTGCCTCCCTTCCAAGTGCCATGACCCCCAAATTAGGAGAATTTCAGTGTGGGGGGTGTGTGTGTGTGTGTGTCTTTCTCTTTCTGTTTTTTCTCCTTTGCTGAGGAGGAAAGACTAAGACATGTACCTGACACTTCATCCCCTTTCCAGAGTGACAGCAATCGTGTGAGCGTGTACCCTGATGCTAATAGGTGCAAGGTAAGTCCTAGACTGAAGGTTGGTCATACCGTCTATGTCCCTCTAACACACACACTCATGCACACTCACCCATGCACACACTCAAAACACATGCACACACACACTCACACACACATGCCCCACTAACAAATTGATGGGTGGGAGCCTCTTGCCTCCCTTCTGAATGGCAAAGTATCCTGAAAAGGAAGTCCTCTGGGGAATGATCATTTATTGCTTCTATTCACTCCTTATCTAGTCTTCTCTTCCACAAAGGACATGTATGGAAGAATGGGCTCCAGCTCAGTTTCCCAAGCTAAGATTTCCAAGCTCCATTTTCCCAAGTAGGGAATATAAGAAGGAACTGAAAATCAAGCTGGGGTCCTTCTCTCATACAGATATGGATGTGATTATACAGTTTTGATTGGATACTAATGTTAGTGTTTAACAGTGCCCCTACAAAGGAGTAGAGTAGTATAATGTAGGCTATGTGTAACCCATTGACCCAATACTTGAAGAACCCAGTAAAAGTCCCCTTTCTCTTATCTTCTGTCTTGCAGCTTAGCTTTTTGTTTCTCAAAATCTTTAGTTTTCTGGTTCTTGGGTGGGTGTGATGAGCAGGCCTTTATGTTCTTAGGCTGCTCATCTTTTTTCTCTTCTGGTTGATCCTGGCCTGCTCCCTTCTGCTAGTTCCCCTACCCCTTAGACCAACCTCACAGCATCCCCAACATTTAGGGTTTGCTGACACATCTGTTAATTTTTTTGTCCTTGTTACAACTCTGTGTAAACTTTTTGTTGTTTTGGATTTGTATTTTCTATAGCTGCTTATGTTTTCAACCATTTATTTTTCTTTTGCAGAAATTCTTTAAACCGAATTTAACAGTCATGGAAGGTCAAGTGATATTTTGATGGTCTGCATTAGAGCAAGTCTACCATCTAAATAAAGTTTGGCATGTTTTACTCCCACAGTTTTAAAATTACAACTATTCTGTGCATATGACACACAAGACTATAAAATTTTTAAAAAACTTATTTAGAATAAAATGACTTCTATCTATCTATTAGAAGAAGCAAAATGTTTTGCTTATCACAGACCTTAAGGAAGTATAATGTTATGCTCCTCAAGTAATCCTTCAACAAATATTCCTTGAGCATTTACTATTTTTGATTAGCAGATATATTCAGCAGGTAGTTGGGGACTAAAGCAATAAATTGACCCAAAACATAAGAGGAAGAGCCTCCCCCACCCCATTCCTATCCTCGAAACTAAAGGAATCATATATTAAAGTAGTGGTTCTCAAACTTTAGTGGGCATAAGACTCACTTGTGACATTTGCCAACAATGCAGATTCCCAGCTTCACTCTCTGAGAGTCTGATTCTTGAGCAGTAGTTCTGGAGCAGGACCCAGGAATCTCCCTTTTTAACAGACATCCTAGGTGATTCTGATTCAGGTGTTCCACAGACTACTCTTTGTGATAAACTGTTAGGGTAGCAAGAGAAGAGATTTAAAAGGTAAAATCCCTCTTATTAACTAGAGTTAACTGGAGCAGAAAGAACCCAGACATACACCCTCCTATCCCCTTTCCTGGAGGGAAAGGAGAGTGTGTGAGAAATGACCTGGGAGGATGAACCTTCACCATTTGTAGGCCTCAGGATTCAGAAGCTCGAAGGACTGTGATCTGGATTACTGGATTGGAAGCATTGGAATTACACTCTAGTACAATCCCAGAAAGTATTTTCAAAGTAGAAACTGCCATTCTTAATTCTCTAATGAGTGAGACATTTTAAAGGGGGAAAGCATCAGGTGGCACACTTTAGAGATCTTTTTTTTTTTCCCTAAAGCAGTGGTTTTTGGACACTTTTTTTTAAAGCTTTGGAACCCTTATTTTCCTCTGCTTCCATACTGCCCCATACCCCATAGTGGCTGTGAAGTTTGTATCTGTTTTCCATTCGTTGCCCTTATTCTTTGTTTCTTTTTTTTGTGTTCCACTCTTTTTCTGCCTTCTCTTGGTTTTAATTGAGCATTTTATGTGATTCCATTTGCATATCAATTATACTTCTCTTTAAAACTTTCTTATTGGTTGCCCTACAGTTTGCAACATACATTTACAACTAATGAAAGTCTAATTTCAAATAACACTATACTGCTTCATGTAGTGTAAGTACCTTCTAATAGAGTATATCCAGTTCCTCCCTCCTGTCCCTTATTACACTGCTGTCAATTCATTTCACTTATCGTAAGCTATAATCACTGAATGCATTATTGCTATTATTATTTGAAAAAGCTGTTTTCTGTTAGGTCAATTAAGAATAAGAAAAATAATACATATTATTTTACCTTCATTTATTCCTTCTCCAGTGCTCTTCCCTTCTTATGTAAATCAGAATTTCTGACCTATATCATTTTCCTTCTTGCTGAAGAATTTCTTTTAACACTTCTTGCAAGGCAGGTCTACTGGGGACAAATTCCATCAATTTTTGATTACCTTAGTAAGTCTTCCTTTCTCCTTCACTTCTGAAAGATAGTTTCACTGGATACAGAATTCTAGGTTAGTAGGTTTTTTTCTTTCAACACTTCAAATATTTCACTCCACTCTCTTCTTGCTTGCATGGTTTCTGAAGAGAAGTTTGCAATTCTTATCTTGTCCCCTTGGCTTCTTTCAAGATTTTCTCTTCGTCTTTGATTTTCTGTAACTCAAATATGATATATCTAGGTGTAGATTTTTTGGTATATATCCTGCTTGTGTTGTATAAGCTTCCTGGATCAGTGGTTTGGTGTCTTGTCATTAATTTTGGAAAATTCTCAGTCATTATTACCTTAGATACTTCTTCTATTCCTTTCTCCTTCTTCTCCTTCTGGTATTTCCATTACACATACGTTACATCTTTTGTAATTGCCCCACAGTTCTTGGATATTCTATTCTTTTTCTTTTGTTTTTTTCTCTTTACATTTCAGTTTTGGAAATTTCTATTGACCTGTCTTCAAGCTCACTGATTCTTTCCTCAGCTGTGTCTAGTCTCCTGATAAACCCCTCAAAGGCATTCTTCATTTCTGTTACAGTGTTTTCAATTTCTAGCATTCCCTTTTGATTTTTTTCTTAGAATTTCCATCTCTCTGCTATTACCCATTACTTGCATGTTGTCCAGTTTTTTATTAGATCTCTTAGCATATTAATCATAGTCATTTTAAATATCTGGTTGGATAATTCCAAAATCTCTACCATATCTGAATCTTGTTCTGATGCTTGCTTTGTCTCTCAGACTGTGTTTTGGGTTTTTTTTTTTTTTTTTTTTTTTTTGCCCTTTAGGATGCCTTGCAATATTTTGTTGAAAGCAAGACATAATATATCAGGTAAAAGGAACTGAGGTATATGGGCCTTTAGTGTGAGGTTTTTTTGTTTATCTGGCTAGGAGTTAGGCTGTATTTACTGTTGGCTGTAGCTGTGGTATTAGAGGCTGAAATTTTCTCTGTGTCCTTGTTTTTGTCCCTGTTATTTTGGGTTTTCCTAGAGACTCCTTAATAGGGTCTGAGGCTTCCAGTTCTTTTAGCTGTAATCCTGTTATTATACAGGAGCACTACTGATGTGGCAGTAGAATATGAGAGGAGAGGAAGCATTTTATAGTCCTGTGATTAGATCTCAGTCTTTTAGTGAGACTGAGTTGGGTATTTCCCTTTGCTCAGGTCACTGAGGCTTTGGTAAAACCCCAGTCTATTAGGCTGTGGTGAAATCGTTTCCCTTGAGGATAGGCCATGTTAGGAAAACCAGAGAACTCCAAGTGTCTTCCAAAATGGTTGCTTTACTCCTCCCCCTAGCAGAAGCAGGAGGGAGTTTTTCTCTGATCTTTACAGTGAGAACCTGGTAGAGCTCCTGGAAGTAAAACTCAAGAATGTGGGGGCCCCTTGGAGTTTTTAACCCTCAAGTTAGTCTACACTGAGCCTCAAGCAATTCATCAATTACAATTTAAAGTATTCCTACCAAAATTAGCTCTAGCTGCTGGCTTCTGCTCTGGGGCTTCTGCTCCCAGTAAGCTGTGATTCTCTGTATCTGCCTGCCTGTCTCTCCAGTTTTAGAGGCAGCAGTTTGCCCTGTTACCATAATTCTTTGAAGGATCCAAGAAGAGCTGTTGATTTTCAGTTTATTTAGCTTTTTTCTTGTTGTGAGGATGGTAGTGATGACTTCTAAGCTCTTTACATATTGGATGGGGACCCTGAAGTTTGACACCAGTATTTTAAAGTATTCTGTAGTCAGTTTTATTATGATAAAATTAAGAAAACTTAGTTTAAAGTTTTTATTGTGTTATATGTATATATTAAATTGATGGCAATTTTTATATTATGTATATTTAAATGTTCATTTTTGGCCTCCCCTCAAAGCATCCCACAGCAGAGGCTAATCTCAGTTTTTGCCACTAGAGGCAATTTCCTTATATTTGTGTGTTCAGGAAGCATCTTCTGTCTGTGGTTCTATTGATGGTTTTTAACATCTCTTCAGTGCATCTCCTTCTCCCTCCCCCATTGGATGACTGCCTTATTCCAGATTCTTATCACCTTGGATCTGAGTCTTAATTAGTATCTCTTTCTCCTCCCCGGCCACCCTCTGACTGTTCCCAGAGCGATGTTTCTAAAATGCACACCTTCCTATGATGTTACCTTGCCTAAATCCTTCATTGAGATGATTGGTAAACCTGTTCTTGATAAAATAGAAATTTCTACTTAGCATGACATATGTATAAGGCCCTCCTGTCTTCTGATATAAACATTGAGATCAGGCATTTGTTCCTCTAGGAAGTTGTCTTTGATATTCTTCTCTTACCCTAGATTCCTCAAACAGCTACAGAAGTTATCATTCCTTCTTCTGTCCTACCACTATAGCTTGTTCATTACTCTATAATAGCACTAGTCACATTGATTGTAATTTTTTGTTCACATGCCTGTTTCCCCAATAAAACTGTTATTTGAATTTTCATTCCAGCACCTTACATAGAATATCTAGAAAATTGATATTCATTAAATATTTGTTGAAATAAATGAAGGAAATATCTCCACTGTAAAAATCATAGGAAGATAAAAATCACTGCTCATCTAAGAAAGTTCAGTGTAATGCTATTCACAAAAATATGCCATTAGTGTTTTTGTAATTATAAACACATAGTAATGTGGCAATTTTATGTAAAATCTATAATCTTTGTTCTATCTACATCATTTTTCATATTTATGAAAATGCATCTATGTGTCATCATGTCCTTCAGAGAAGAAATTAATGCTTATTAAATCACTTAAATCACCTTAGGCCTGGGTTTCTCAGCCTCGGCACTACTGACATTTTTGGCCAGCTAACACTTTGTTGTGGAGGGTTGTCCTCTGCAATGTAGGATGTTTAACAGCATCCCTGGTCTCTATGCACTGTAGGCCGGTAGCACCTCCCCAGCTGTGAAAACCCAAAATATCTCCAGACATTGAGAAATCATTCCTAGTTGAGAACCACTGCTTTAGACTGCTATGTTTTATTTTTTGAAATTTCTAATTACAGTGGAACCTTTAAATTCTAGTTCCCTAGCATATCATTTTTTTAAAAAAGTATCACACCTGCTAGCTCCATAACACTACCAACAGTGCCTTCTAACTAATGATGACTTACTTGTTTTAGCGAGTATCTATATTACATTCACTTGACTAATTTCTCTTTTACGTCATTTTTGGAAATATAATGCCTGAAGGAGATGCTCAGCCAATGTTTGTTGAATTAATAGAACTTAAATTCTTTGCTTATATTTGATGTAACATATACTATATTTTAGGTAATCTTAAAAGTACCTTTAAATCTGAATTGGGTTTGTACAAATAAATAAATAAATTCTAATTTTGCTATATGTTTGCTATCTGATGTGTTTCTTGATTTTTATGAATTCCCATAAAGAAAAGGCAACTTAGTTTTGGAAGAGTCCTAGGTTTTAAAAACATACAAATTACTATGTATACAATGTCAACTTATACCCTTCAAAACGTGGGAAAATTGAGTTCATCCTTTGTTTACATTATTGTTTGGGGTAAATGTATTTTGAAATAAATACGATAGTGAAGTGATAAAAAAAGTAATTTGGCCAGTTGGGTCAGATTCAACTTGTGTATACTATTTTTTAATAAACAAATTTAGTGTTAAAGGTATAACCTAATTCATGTTACATTTCTTAAATGTGTACCTTTATCATTTATCACATAATTGAAAATTTCTTTATAGTACATAATCTGTGGATAATTGTTTTTATTCTTAATTGGCATACTATTTTTTAAATTACAGTGATCTTTCTGCTTCAAAAATATCTCAGTTGGTATATATCCAATGATTCAGTAGAATTTGGTTCTAATCTTGGATTTGTTACTACCTTTCTGATTTGGGCCCATTTATTTTACTTCTTTGAGTCTCAGTTTACTTATGTATAAAGAACAGAGGGTCCGTTTTTATTAGCTTTAATATTATGTGATTCTATGAGTTTCTAATATTGAAGCTTTTTAATATGTAACTGTCTATAGAGTTTTGGTGTATTCCTCAATAAGCAATTATTTCTATATTTTGAATTAGAACCTTAGATCAAAAGATGAAAAGAAAATTTCTACTTCTATGCTATTTCCTTTTCCAGAGTCAAATACTTCGAGTGTTGGCCTGTCCTGAAGCAGTTACTATTTTAGAAACCTCTTTTTTATTGTAATTATTATAAAACTAATTATGTACTTAATAGAAAAAAAAATTCAACAGTACATGATGATATTGAGTGGTAATCTCCCTCTTTACGCCATTGTATAGAGACTGCTGTTTCCAACTCTATCCTACTCATACTGCTTTTAGTAGTGGAATTCCCAAGTTTTAGCTGTGCCCATGACTACATAGCTAGAGTTAATTGCCATTTCCCAGTCTACCTCACAGGTAGGTATGGCCATGTGACCAGTGTTAGGCCAAGAGGATGTGAGCAGACGTGTGAAATATCTATGCAAGTCTTTTAAAAATGAAAATGCTTGCCAACCATTTTCTCTTTTCTCAGGAAGCTGGGTCACGTCTGTGGTGCTGGCTGATAAAGTCCCAGCATATAGATGGGGCACCTCCCTAAGGAATTATGTAGCCTGGGTCTCTTGATTACCTCATAAATAAGAGATGCCTTGCTCTGGACTGTTAGGTGAGAGAAAAACAAATCCCTATCTTGTTTGAGTCACTTTATTTTTGTGCCTTTTTGTTATAGCATCTTATCCTATAACTTATCTATACAAAAATTAGTACCAGGAGTAGGGTACTGCCATAACAAAAATCTAAAATATGTGACATTGATTAAGCAGTCAGTCACTGGGCAGCAAGGAAACAGATAATCAAAGGCTAGAAAGCTGGTGACCTTTGTTATGTCATAGCAAAATATTTGGTGAAACTGTTACTTCTGATAACTTGGAAGGCAGACCATGTGCTTGCTGTGCTCATAACTTTCTAAAGGAAGTGGTCCAAAAAAAAAGATAGAATATTGATGTGTGTTTATGTGTTGGTTGCTCCTTGCTGATTTTAGCAAGGTACCATGAAAGATTTATCAGGCAAGAATTAACCTGTTCACAAGTAGAAATGGAAGCTAAGGGAGTCACATTCTCTGACTGTGGCTTGCAATTCAAGTTGATATAAAATCTAATAATTTGGACCCTCAAAGTTGGGAATGTCAGCTGCAACTATGCCCCATAAAGTAGAACCTTTGTTCAGTGCCCTTTTCACAAGTTTTTCTTTAAGTCTTTTCATCTGCAGACTTTTGACCTGTAACAAAGGTCAAAACAGAGGTGTTGCCTTCCTAATCTAGCCTATTGTTTTAGATGACCTTAAAATAGCCACCATTAAAATAATAGAGACGGAAATATGCTAAGCACAGAAGTGAATAAATAAAATAAGAGAGTTGGCAGGTTTAAGAACTGTGACCAGAAGAGAGTTTGACATGGAACCAACTGGAAGTAAATAGACTGAAAACTTACTAAATTTTAATGGAATTGTATTCTCAACAAAACCACAAACCTGGCCTGAAAGTGCCTGTAATTTTTCGATCTATTGAACAACCTCCAGGTCCCCAAACATGCATCATCATAAAGCAGGCTTTGAAATTTGTACAATTTCCAAAGAGGTCTACTTTCCAATGCCAACTTCAGATGTGGCCTAGAGCATAATAGATAAGGAAAATTTTCTCAGAAGGCAAAGCCAGGGGCCTCAGAGGACTAGGGACAAAGGAGTTTCTCCTGTAGAGTAGAATCAGGATCTAACAAGGTGTCTTAGTTCGGGCTGCTATAACAAAATACCATAGACTGGGTGGCTTATAAACAACAGAAGTTTATTTCTCACAGTTCTCAGGCTGCGAAGTCCAAGATCAAGGTGCTAGCTGTTTTGATGTCTGATGAGAACCTGCTTCCTGGTTCGTAGATGGCTGTCTTCTTACTGTGTGCTCACATGGCCGAAGGGAGAAGGGAGTGCTTTGGGGTCTCTTTTATAAGGGCACTAATCCCACTCATTAGGGCTCTACCCTCATGACCTAATCACCTCCCAAAGGCTATCTCTCCTTTACCATCGTATTGGAGATTAGGATTTCAACATATGATGGGGAGATATAAACATTCAGTCCATTGCACAAGGTATCTTCACAATCCTGCTGAGAAGAGGAATTGTGACTATTACGTGTTGCCCATTCTTCCCTTTTCAAACCATCATAATTGTATTGTTTCTATTCCCTGCTCTGATTTATATGTCAACATGATCCTATCAGCTTTCTACCTTATAAATATTGTCCAAATCTCTGGTCCATTGACGAGTTCCTTTTCCATCCTCAGTACTGTTATACATTTATTCTGTTTGGGATTCTTTGTTTTCATATCTGTGGAATTTTCAGAAGGAGGTGTTATAAAGCATATACGTAGTTTTGACATATCAAATTTAGTGCCTTTAGCAACTTTTTAAAAATTACTGAATTGCTAAACAAGATCAGACTTCTAGAAAGGCTGAGTGAGAACTTCAGCAAATCATCTCACCAAAAAGAGACAATCAGACTGGGCAAAATTGTCAAAACAACCACTTGAGAATTCTAGAAATTGAAAAAAGATATGCAACAAATTGAGAAGCATTTATTCAAGAAAAACTGCTGACCCTCAATAGGAATAGTGGGGACTCTGTGGCACCTTGGTCTAGGGTTGCTTCCATCCCCCATCCTGTTCCATGATGTAGTATTTCTACCAGAATGGGACAGGTCATAAGGATCAGCAGCCTTGCTGTTAGAGGGGGCTGATTTGATTTAGATTGGAACATAGGAAAACTCATGCCTAGAATTTTTGTCAAAACAGTGGGACAATCCAGGAGCAATAGCAAATATCCAGGAAGGCCAACCTCACAGCTAGACTGAAGTCATGCCCCTGGTTGGGGTAAGCAACATACTAGCACACCAGCCAGAAATATAACAGAAATCTGGGATAAGAGAGCCATAGTGGTCATTGATATTTTACATATCGCTGGTTATTTGGACTTGCGCGAGCTGCACACATGCTCAGGAGAGATCAGAGAGAACTCTATCTACTCATCACTTGTTGAATATAAAGCCTGTTTACTCAGAAAGTAAATTTGGGGCTAGCTTATAGGCTGCCTAAACTTTGAATGCAGTCCCTAAACCACACATCAGTGCATCAGCAAAGAATGGAGACCTTACTAACTTAAAAGTGTTTAAGTGCAACTTTTGACCAGTCATTGGCTGACCACTAAGTTGTGCTGATCCTAGGAAGCAAGGCTTAGAAGTAAAAGTAAGAATATTTTTAAAAACTGGGCAGAGACATAAGCAGCTACACACTGTAGAGGAATCTCCTCTGTAGAATTAGTCCAGGCAAGTCACTAAACAAACAACAAAACTACAGCAACCCCCTGGGGTGGGGGGTAAATCAGAATCCAAAGATGCTACAATATATTATCTAAAATGTCACGTTTTCACCAAAAAAACTACAAGACATGAAAAGAAATAGGAAAGTATAACCCATACACAGGAAGAAAAGTAGTCAATGGAAACTGTCTCGGGGGGGGGGGCCACATGTTAGACCTTGCAGAGAAAGACTTCAAATCAGCTATTATAAATATGCTTAAATAACTAGAGGAAACTTGAAATAATTAAAGGAAAGAATGCTGACAGTAATTAATTAAATAGAGAATATCAATAAAAAGAAAATTTTGAAAAAACATGGAAGTTCTGGAGTTGAAAAGACAGTAACTGAAATGAAAAAATTCCCTAGGAGAGTTCAACAGCAGATCTGAACTGGCAGAAAAATCAGTGAACATGGAGATATATCAATAGAGATCAGCCAGTTTGAAGAATAGAAAGAAAAAAGAATGAAAATAAATAAAGCGAGCCTGTGGGAACTCGGGCACACCATCAAGCACACAACATATGCATTTTAAAAGGAGCCACAGAAAGAAAGGTTCAGTAAAAAAAAAAAAATTAAGAAATAGTGGCCAAAATAGCTTCCCCCAATTAATGGAAAACTCTAATCTATACATCTAAGAAACTCACAAGCAAGTTGGATGGAAGGTTTGTTTAAAATCCAGAAATCACTTAGTGGGTAAAACACTGTATTAATAAAGACCAAACTACATGATCATTTCAATAGACAAAGAAGTATTTGACAAAATCCAACAGCCATTCTAATAAAAACTCTCAACAAATTAGGAATAAAAGAGAAGTTCCTCAAACTAGCAAAGAGCATCTACAAAAAACCTACAGCGAACATTATACTTAATGTTGAAAGACTAACAGCTTTCCCCCTAAGATTGGAACCAAGTCAGGGATGTCTACTCTTGCCACTTCTCTTTATCATGGTGCTAGATTCTAGCCAGTACAATCAGACAAGAAAAGGAAAATGCATTCAGATTGGAAAGGAAGAAGTAAAACTGCCTTTATTTACAGATAGCACGATTCTGTGTGTGTAGAAAATTCTAAAGAATCCACAAAAACTAGAGCTAATACACAAGTTCAGCAAGGTTATAGAATTCATGGTCAATATACAAAGTCAATTGTATTTCCCTATATTAGTAGTAAAGAAACCAAAAATGGGCACAATCAACACATTCTATTCACAATAACACCAAAATGAATTAAATACTTTGGAATAATTTTAACAAAGGAAGTGCAAGACTTGTACATTGAAAACTGTAAAACATTGCTGAGAGATTAAAGATCTAAATAAATGGAGATGTATGACACATGTTCATGGAATGAAAGATTCAATATGATTAAGATGCCATTCTCCTGAAATTTATCAACAGATTTGACACAATCCTTATCAAAATTCTTCAGACTTTTTTCGTAGAAATTGACAAGCTGGTTCTAAAATTTATATGGAAATGTAAAGGATCTATGCCAAAATAAATTTGATAAGAGTAAAGTTGGAGGACTTATACTTTCAATTTCAAAATGTACTATAAAGTTGTAGTAATCGAGATAGTGTGGTATTGGCATCAGAATAAACATACAGATCAATGTGATAGAATTGAGAGTCCAGAAATAAATCCTTATATTGATCATCAATTGATTTTCAATGAAGGTGCCAAGGCAATTCAGTGAGAAATTATCTCATATCACACACAAAATCCATAAAAGAAAAAAAAAGATAAATAGCACTTTATAAAATTTTAAAACGTTTGCACTTCAAAAGATCCCATTAAGAAAATGAAAAGACAAACAAAAGACTGGAAGAAAATATTTGCAAATTATATATCTGCCAATGGACTTATATCTAGAATATATAAATATTTCTTACAATTCAATAATAAGACAACCCGTGTTTAAAATGAGCAAAATATTGGGATAAACATTTCACCAAAGAAAATATATGAATGGGCAATAAGCACATGGAAAGCTATTCAATATCATTAGTCATTAGGGGAATGCAAATGAAAACCACAGTGAGATACCAACTCACACTCACTAGGATAGCTATGATCAAAAGGACAGACTATAACACGTGTTAAAGGATGTAGGGAAACTGGAACCCTCATACATTGCTGGTGGGAATGTAACTTGCACTTGGGAGAAATTTGGCAGTTCCTTAAAAAGTTAAATACATATTTACTATACTGCTTAGCAATTTGACTCCTAGGAATCTACCCAAGAGAAATGAAAACATTTCCACACAAAAATTTGTATGCTAATATTTGTAGCAGCATTGTTCATAATAGCCAAAATGTGAATACTACACAAAAATCAGTCAACTGGTGAATGGATAAACGAAATGTTGCACATACGTACAATGGAATACTATCCAGCAATAAAAAAGAACAAACTACTGATACATGCTACAACATACATGAACCTCAAAAACATTATGCTAAGTGAAAGAAGACAGGCAAATAGCCCTTATTATATGATTCCAGTTACATAAAATGTCTAGAAAAGGCAAATCTGTAGAGACAGAAATTAGATTCGTGGTTGCCTGGCACTGAGGATGGAAACAGGGATTAACTGTAAATGGGCATAGGAGATCTCTTTGGGGTGATGGAAATGTTCTAAAACTGGACTGTGGTGATGGTTACAATACTCTATAGATTTACTAAAAAATCATTGAATCTTAAAATGAGTGAATTTTATGGTATGTAAATTATACCTCCATAAAGCCATTTACAAAAAATTACTGAATTGCTAAATTCCATACACCAAAGACATGTGTGTGTGTGTATCTTTATTTTTCATTTGTATTTGAAGTGTTTGCTGGTATTATCAAAGGGCTATTTCAATGATTCCCTTTCCCCCAGGAGAAAGACCAGAGGCTTTAGCATCAAGCGCATGCCCCTCCGTTATCTCACACTTCCTACCATGTCTGCCATCTCTCCTCACGTGCAATAAAACCAGAAAGTCTGAATGTTTTCAGTCTCAAGGCCCTTTTATACTCCTAAAAATATTAAAGATCTTTTGTTTATGTGCTTTATGTCTATTGATACTTACTGAATTAGAAATTAAAACAGAACTTTCAAAAAGATTTATTAAAATATCAGTAATAAACATTAAACATAAATGTGTTAGGATAAATTACACATTTTTATTTTTAAAAACTATTTTTGAAACAATACAGTTTAGGGAAAAGAGTGGCATTGTTTTACATTTTTGCAAGTCTCTTGAGTGTCTAGCTTAATAAAAGATCACTGAATTGTTATATCTGCTTTTCCTTTCAACCTGTTATGATATGTTGTTTTGGTCAAACTGTATGAAGAAAATCTGGCTTCACACAGATATGTAGTTGGAAAAGGGAGAAATATTTTAATAGCCTTCTCAGATAGTTATGGATATTCTTTTTTTGTGTGTGTGAGGAAGACCAGCCCTGAGCTAACATCCGTCGCCAATCCTCCCCTTTTTGCTGAGGAAGACTGGCCCTGGGCTAACATCCTGCCCATCTTCCTCTACTTTATATGGGACGCCGCCCCGGCGTGGCTGACAGGCAGTGCGTCGGCCGGAGCCCGGGATCCGAACCCGCGAACCCCGGGCTGCCAAGCGCGGACTAAACTGCTGCGCCACCGGGCGGCCCCTGGCTATTCTTCTTTATACTACACCAACACCTGAAAACTAGTAGGTCCTTAAAGGTTAGTTGCAATATGGAATCCAAAACCATATCAATACTTCCCATACTCTGCTACATGAAAATCCATGGGTCTGTGTTGCTGTCGGAATGGATCTTTCCATCTGTGTGGGATTTTATAACCTCATGCATTGGTCTTTTGAAAAAAAAAAGTCGTTCACTGAGTTATGCAGATGTTTCAAATGTGGGCATTTTATTGTACAGTGTGAAAAAATCACCACGAGTCTCATCAGAAAAATCTTTAAGTGTTGAGGAGCTGTCAAACTCACAGTGGTAGATATAAGTTTTTCAGAATTCTGATTTTCACTCGTAAGCTTGTATTTTATCATCGGGAAAAATACTGCCTGTTGTATTCCTTAAAGTAACAGTCTCACTTTGCATATTTTTGAGAAAACATCTGCCAAGGACCCAAATCTGAATAACTACAATTTGTATGTCAGTCCTTTCAAGTGAAAATGATGTCCCATGAAAAAGTGGCTAGGTCAGCTGGCAACTCAAACAATTGCACAAGTGCTTTTTCTGGAGATAACCATTATACTTCGGTATGCAGCAGGCATACTTTCTGTTTACTTCCCATTTCATCAATTGGAATATTAAAAATATGTGTACTCAAGGCTCAATGTTTAATAAAGTTAATACTTTTGGAGATTCTTAAGCGAAACTGGCTTCTTTTTTTCTTTAAAAGTGAAGAATACAATCATTCTGGTGCCACTCCTTGATACATACATATAAAAGGGCCAGCAGTTTTACCCAAAATTGCATTAGCATCAAAAGTACAAATATCAACACAGTGAAAAAGGCACATAGCATCTTAGTATTATTATGAAAACAGTTTTGACCTCATGGACCCCCTGAAAGGGGAGTCTACAGACCACACTTGGAGAACCATTGAACAAATTACTTATAGCTCACAAATAGGTGATGGCAGTTTCAACCTGTTCCATCTGCCTGAGAATCCTTTCCCTCTTCCACCTACAGAGCTTCTACCCATTTTTCACAGGCCCAATTCAAACATTCTGTTCTTAAATCTTTCCCTGACCCTTTCCTCCCCGCCGCCCGAGTTGATCTTTTTCCCTTTTGTCTTGCTGTAGTACTTATCAATTGTGGTGCACTTTTTGTTTACATGTCTTATTCATATCCTCTGCACTTATTCAACACTCAGTAATTTAATGAGGCTGAAATTTTGTAATTGCATATCAGAAAATCATAGCAATGACTTTTTCTTCTTACTCTTGTGGGCTATTTTCTAGTCTAAGTACAAAAGCGCTGCCCTCACATCACTCTGCACTGTATATGTGACACACCCTATTCCTGTATAATTGTAGTTCTTAGTTGGGTGCCCTTACTTGTTAATTATTCACATATACATTCTATAAATGAATATAAGCCTACCTATTCAATTCCTATCATAAGAGCACTAAGACTATGTATAGTATTTTTAATCAAATCTGTTTTTTATGTACCCTTCTTTTTTAAGTTAAAGTAACATTTATGTACTAAACTTCCATTTATCATCAAAAGAAGACAATAGGTTAAGCTTCTTTCAAAGAATAATTAATTTGGCTCATATGAAAAACACCTGATAACATAGTGATAACACTTATTCCATCTGAGGATTTTAAATGGATTGTTACAAAAAATCAGTGTGCCTTTTTTCATTTTGTGTACTATTCATTTTTAAGGCTTGTTTGTTGGCAGACAAGAAGAATGCATTTAATGGATTGTGATTCTAATTGCAGTATTTCTTTGTCCATTAAGACTATTATGGGCATGGTCTTTTTATGCCATATGTGTTTGAAGTTTCCATCCTGCAAGAAATATAATTTTTTTCAATTCAAGAGAATTATCTCTCCTCAGAAAAATATTCTTGCACAAAGAAAAGCAATCATCTCATTAACTAAAATGTAAAATGACACAAATGACAGGACAAACGAGGAACAAACACACTGTCATACAGGAAGAATGTGCTAGCGTGCAAGAGCTTATGCATTACTGCTGTTAAGACAAATAATGTGATATATCAACAAAATGTAACATACTGTGTAAAAATTTTTGTAAGTGTGTGTGGGGGTGTATGTGTTTAGAGGATGACTATTCTTGTTGATAAGTATTCATTATTATATTTCAACCTGGGGAGAATGACAGTTTTAATTCAGATGTAATTCAGCAAAGACCACTGTGTAATCATTATAGCCATCAACAATCTGATTCATGTGCAGTTGGTCCAAAAGTTACAAAAGCTGTTTCTGAGTTCTTGTTTGTACCCACCATCTTAAGATTACATCAGAATTAAAGCATGCAAGACTTGAACTGACTTCAAAGACTAAACTTAGACTTCTAGCTAGTTTAGCTTTTTTCTTTTATTGGTTCATGTTTTCCATTTGGCTTCCATATCCTGTTCTAGCTTGATGCCCCTTCTAGAATTTCATTTACAAATCTTACAGCCTTGGTTGGTGAAACACACTAATTAATGTTGTGGTGGAGGCTGAGGATTTTAGCAATCTCATGCCTCCTGCTTGGAAAAATATCTGCTGTTTTTCCACCCATGTCTAGCACCATATTGAACATGGCAAATGCATCTTAAGTGGAACTCTAAATGCATTTAATCAAAATGCATTTAAGGAGGACTGTTTACACTATCTGCTGCCAATACTATTAATCATGAAGCTCAAACCTTTCAATGCAACAGAAACATGAGATCTACTTTTTCCTAATTAGATTCTTTCAAGAAGAAATAATAAAGTAAAAATAGGTCATTTTATGATTTTTTTAAAAAGTTCCAAGTAATGCCTAAGCCAACAGCATTCCAGTTTTATAAAATGGACAATTCCATGGGCTTTGTAAATCCTTCATGAATGTATTAAGCAATACCAGTTTAAGGGACAAATTCCAGTTCCATAGGTCTTTGGCCTGCCTAGGAATCCTATACAGGCAACCAAACTCAGATTTGCAGCTTTATGCTTGAAGAGGCTCTGTCTGTGACCACCTTCTCAAAAGATTTTGTTTAGTGCTGTGGTACATCCGTCATATTTTAGTTGGAATTGAATAAACCTAAAATTACTTGTGCTAATTTGCCTACTAAACTGTTAGCAGATCCAGAAGGTGCCATATATCTTTGGTTGATTCTAAGGTCACCTTATCTGTTTTGTGATGGTGCCAGCACACATTAATTCCGTGTTTTTTGAGCAGCATGTAGGGGCCAGCCTTTTAGTAGGTTTAAAACCTTTGAAGAAATAGCTGGGTAGTTTTATAAGCACTGTACTTTGTAGCTCCTGAGATTATAGTTAAGTTTTCGACTCTTGGATTTCTCCAACCCTAGCTAACTGATGAAGAGGAAAAACAAGCTATTCTTGAAACTCCAAATTCAGTGAGCCTGGAACATAACACCCTTGTTTAGTGGCCTGACTTGGCCACATTAGTTGGCCGTCTGCAAACCAAGGGAGATGGAAAGGATACTTTGTGAATCTGTGCTGTAGATGAGCAGCCTACACTGCCAAGTTCAAAGCTCTATTTGCCAGGTCAACTTATTATCCAAATCCTCATGTATTTGAAAGCTTTATGTGTCCCTTGAGACTTTCTGATGAATGTGATTTCACGATACTTCCAAGAACCTAGAGATTCAGGATTAACTAATGAAAAGATAATTTATAATACATTTACCTTGAGCTCTGATTGGCAGTATTTGTGTTAACATAGCCCGTGTTCTGTCAAATGTGTGTGTGCGCAAACACAAAGGAATGACAAGTTGGTTCCAAAACAACAGTTTAAAAAAGTATGAGGAAAAAACTGGTATGTGGCTTGCTTAAGCCTGTTTTCCTCATAATATAAAAACATCTTTTCCAAGATGGCATGCTCTGATTTTTCTAACATTTAACTGAAAGTTTCTTTTGAACTGTAGAGAAATCTAGTTCAGAAATGCATTTCTTGATTTCTCATTTTAAAACACCCATCACAATTCTTAGGTGCTTTAACATGTATGCCATTTACAGCAAAACTCGTGTTTTACTAAAGGAGGTGGAAAGAAAGACCCAAAGTGATAAAACTTATTGCTTTCATTCTTTTTCACATTCTTATACAAATTGAATGACAGAGTTGTGGTCAGTGCTAACAACATCTGAATTTCCTTACTATAGTGATGATGATATTGGTCTTGATGATGATTGCTAACATTTATTAAATGGTTATTATGTACCAGGTTGTTCTATATTCCCCACAAGAACCAGAACCATCAGTAAAAATTTACAGATAAGATTACTGGGGTGCAAAGAGGTTAGCTTGTCCATGGTAACACTGCTAACAGCTTATATCATTAAACCATGATGGCTTCCAGCATTAATTCCCTTTTAAGCCCATCCAAGACCAACTCAAATTTGCATCATTAGGACACTTAGCTGCAGTGTCAAGAGAGAATTAAAGTCCAAGCTTCATATTAAGCAAATTAGTCTTCTCATTTGACATTAATAATAACATTGCTTATTTCCTAGAAATGGAAGAGATTCTTAAAGAGTAAGATCTCATCCCTCTGTGGCAGATAGGTGGAATAATCTCTTTGGAAGCATTTGATTTTTCTAAAATGTGATGCTTGGCTTTGGTTTTAGACTTTAATACTTAGCCTAAAAACACTGACTTTGAAGACATAGTTTTTTTCTTCATTATATTTTGATAATACAATGCTTGTGAGTGTAACTTTGTATCATTGGTCAGGTAAGACTTGATTAGCCACTTGAACTCTCAAAGTATGGAGTAAGAAAGTCAATCTTTTTAAAATGTAGAAGTTATTTTGTGAATGATCTCTGAGATCTACTTTAATGGCATGGCAACTTAAATATGTGTGTATATATGCACATGTGTGTAAGTTCATTTCATCTAAATACTAACGCATATCCTCATGGTATTGTTTATGGGTGATAACAATATCGATGCTATGTAGCTTCCTTTTTACTTGTTAAAAATAGTCTTATTACATGCTCTGATTGGTACATGGTCAGGATAGGCCAGCCTATACTATTGTAATAAACTCTGAAATCTAAGTGACTTAAAACCACAAGTTTTGTTTGATTTTTGTTCTGTTTTGTTTTATTTTAACCAATCACAGTCTAAGTGTGCTAGTCAGCTTTCCTTCATGGCTCTCCTTCAAGTAGTGATGCTCATTTCTAGGTTCCTTTCATCTTGTGATGTGGCCATCTTAAAAGCATGACCTCCAGGGTCACTGTGGAAGGGGAAGAGAGATTGAGGCAATTATACAGAGGTGGAAGGGAGGAGGTAGCATTTTATGGCCAGGCCTGGAAATAGTGTTACTTCCACCCACATCCTATTGGCCAGAATTCAGTCACATGGCCCTAACATAATTGCATGGGAAGTTGGAAATGTAGAAATAGAAATCCAGTGTGCCTACAAAAAGGAAAATGAAATGGAGTTTGATGAACCCATAGCATTGTCTCTGCCACAATTAGGAAGGAATCAACTTCTTGGAAAGCAGAGTGAAAAGGTAGAAAACACAAATGGGTTGCAACTATCTACAGTTTTGTACAAAATGTAAAATGTCCCTAATTCAGTATATACACTCCTCTTCTACCTAAGGGATTATTAGGGTTTAGCAGCTGCCAGTTTGCTCTAGATTTAGTCTTAGAGCCAATGGTCAAAAGAGAATGGAGTTAGTAAATTGCCCACACATTCCAAAAGCTGAATGGTATTTGGGTACTACTGAAGTAGATTTTTGATGTTTTAGCTCTATTTTTATGAATTTATGATCATCCTCTGTGTATCCTCAGTGCATGTTGAGATTACTAAAGTTTATAGGAAACACAAAGATAAGGGTCACATGTGTTTCCTATCATTTAGCGAGCTAAATTGGAAATCACATGATATAGATTTGCCTACCTTTGATTTCCCAATATATAAAAATAGGTTTGGTCTATAAGAACTTAAGAAATATCTGTGGACTTCTGGTATGGGCATGATGGAGTAACTAGTATCAGACTTCCTCTCCTGCCATAAACACTATTAAACTGAAGAAAATATACAGAGCAACTGTTTTTTAGGTATTGGACAATATGTAGTGTATGACTGCAATCCTTGAGAGAAAAGAAACACAAAACAAGAGCTCTATATTCAACCTGGGGGCATTTTCCAAACCATTTGCAGGGAATTCAAGTAGATAAATAGATTGGAGATTGGGGTTGCTAAGGTGGCTGAAAATTGCAGTACAGGGTACATAGAAAGAAGAGAGCCCCAAAGAAGCAGCTCAAGGAATCTGCATAGAGGTTTCCTTTGGGCCCTTGGTCAAATCCTAAGATGCACATGTGCTGAGCAAGACTCTGTAAGACATATCAGAAAACAACAGCTGGAGAAGCTGAAAGCAAACCTAGATTTCAGAATCTGCACAATGCTGTGAAGACATTGGAGTTCTGACCCAGTCAGAGTGGAAGAACGATGTTGAGATTCCAAAAGGGCCATGCCCTAGGAGTAAGGACCATACCATATAAGTAAGGGCTAAAATAAACCTCAGCAGGATCAGAGTGATTCACAGTAATTTAATGCTTTGTCAGAACAAAATTCAACACTCTTCAGAGGAAGATAACATAATCCAGGGTCTTTCTATGTCCAGCATAAGATTAAAAAATTACTTGACACATAAGGAAGCAGGGAAAAATTGACCTGTAATCAAGAGAAAAAATGGTCAATTGAAGAGACACACAGACGATCAAGATTTAGGAATTAGTGAGGAAAAACTTTAAAATTATAAACATGTTTTAAAACTTAAAAGATCTTTTTCCTATTGAGCCTTTATATGAAACCACAGCCCCAGATGGCAGCTTGACTACACCTCATGAGAGAGCTTGATCCAGGGACATCTACCTAAGACACCTAAGCCAGACTCAGATTCCTGACCTGCAGATACCATGAGATAGTTTGTTTTAAGCCACTAAAATATTTAAAGCAAAAGATTGAACAAATGGCTGAAGAGATGGATTAATTACAGCAGAGAAAGAGAAACTCTTAAAAAGAACGAAATGAAAATTCTAAAACTGAAAAATACAGTATCTGAAATTAATCTACTGGATGGGCTCAACCACAGATGGACACATCAGAGGAAAAGATGAGTAAAATTGAAGACAGGCAGATGGAAATTAGTCAAATTAAAGCATAGAGAGGAAGTAAAAGGAGAAAAAATAGGACAGAGTGCTAGAGACCAGTAGGACAATACCAAATCATCTAATGTGTATGATGGACAGAGAATGGGGTAGAAGAAATATTTGAAGATATAATAGCCCGAATTTTTACAAATTTTATGAAAGATAACAACCTACAGATCCAAGAAATTCAGAGAACCTCGAGCAGAATAAATTCTTTGAAGACTATACCTAAGCACATCATAGTCAAACTGCTGAAAACCAGAGATAAAGATAAAACCTCAAAAGCATCCACAGGAAAAGACATAATACATTTAGAGGTACAATATGAATGATGGCTGACTTTTTATCAGAAACATCAGAAGCCAGAATGGAATGACATCTTTTAAAGCGATGAAAGAAAAAAAAGAATTTGTCTGGGGCCGGCCCGGTGGCGCAGCAGTTTAGTTCGCGCTTGGCAGCCCGGGGTTCATGGGTTTGGATCCCAGGCGCCCGCCGACGCACTGCTTGTCAGCCACGCTGTGGCAGTGTCCCATATAAAGTAGAGGAAGATGGGCATGGATGTTAGCCCAGGGCCAGTCTTCCTCAGCAAAAAGAGGAGGATTGGCAACGGATGTTAGCTCAGGGCTGGTCTTCCTCACAAAAAAAAGAAAAAGAATTTGTCAACTTGAAATTCTATATCCAGTGAAAATATCCTTCAAAATTGAAGGCCTTCATTTCAACTTTGTCAGAGTCAAGAATTCAGCTGGCACAATCAGCGGGGCTGGGGTGAAGGATTTGGCTGGCATGGTTGATGGAGGCAAGGTTGAGAAGGTGGCCTATATGGTTAGGAGATTGATTATATACAGGAGGATTGACAAATATATTGAGGTTAATGGGAGCCAGGTTTTCAATGTTAGAGAAGGAAGTCACAAATATGATAAGTACAAGATATTTATTAACTTTACAGTGGAGAAATATGGCATGTGCCATCTTTTTTATTGTGGTAAAATCTACATAATATAAAATTTACTATGTTAACCATTTTCAAGTATACAGTTCAGTGGCATTAAGTACATTCACGTTGTTGTACAACTGTCACCACTATCTATTTCCAGAATCTTTTCTTCTTTCCAAAATAAAACTCTGCACCCATTAAAAAATAACCCCATTTCCCCCTCCCCACAGCCCCTGGCAACCACCAGTCTACTTTCTGTCTCTATAAATTTGATGATTTTAGGTACCTCATATGAGTGGAATCATACAGTATTTGTCTTTTTGTGACTGGCTTATTTCATTTAGCATAATGTCTTCAAGGTTCATCAATGTAGTAGCATGTGTCAGAATTTCTTTTTAAGGTGGAGTAATATTCAATTTTATGTGTATACCTCATTTTGTTTATCCATTCATCTGTTGATGGACACTTGGGTTGCTTCCATGTTTTAGCTATTGTGAATAATGCTGTTATGAACATGGGTGTACAAATATTTCTTTGAGACCCTGCTTTCAATTCTTTTACCTAGAGGTGAAATTGCTCTATCATATGGTAATTCTATGTTTAATTTTTTGAGGAACTACCATACTGTTTTCCATAGTGACTGCACCATTTTATGTTCCTACCAGCAGGGCACAAGAGTTCCAATTTTTCCACATCCACTCCAATACTTGTTATTTTCTGTGTGTGTGTTTATAATAGACATCCTAAAGAGTATGAAATGATATCTCATTGTGGTTTTGATTTGCATTTCCCCAATGATTAGTGATTTGAGTATTTTTTCATGTGCTTTTTGGCCATTTGGATATCTTCTTAGAGAAATGTCTATTGAAGTCCTTTGCCCACTTTTAAATTGGGTTGTTTGTTTTTTTTCTGTTGTTGAGATGTAGGAGTTCTTTAGGTATTCTTGATATTAGCTCCTTATCAGATATAGGATTTGCAAAAATTTTCTCCTATTCTGTAAGTTGCCTTTCACTCTGTTGATTGTGTCCCTTGATGAACAAAAGTTTTGAATTTTGATGTAGTCTAATTTATTTAATTTTTCTGTTGTTGCCTATACTTTTGATGTTATATCCAAGAAATCATTACCAAATACAATGTCATGAAGCTTCTCTTATGTTTTCTTCTAAGAGTTTTATAGTTTGAGCTTTTACCTTTAGGTTTTTAATTCAATTTGAGTTAATTTTTGTATATGATGTAAGGGAAGGGTCCAACTGCATTCTTTTGTATGTGAATATCCAGTTTTCCCAAAACTCTGTTGAAAAGACTATCTTTTCCCCATTGAATGGTCCTGGCACCCTAGTAGAAAGTCATTTGCATATGTGAGGGTTTATGTTTTGGCTCTCTCTTCTATTCCATTAGTCTATATTATCTGTGTTCATACCAGTACCACACTGTTTTGATTACTGTAGATTTGTAATTGGGAAATGTGAGTCCTCCAACTTTTTCCTTCTTTTCCAAGATGGTTTTGGCTATTTAGGGACATACAGTATCTTAACCAAGTAGTAGAAGTTAACATCACCAGTAATGAGGATAATTGACAATTGTGTACTTACTAATAGAATGCTCTGAGAAAGATACAGCATCACTTTGTGTTATTCCTGCCAAACAAACAAAAAACCTCTCCTGAAAAATGAGGGTATATCAGACAAACCCAAACTGAGTGATATTCTCAAAATAACTGGCATGTGGGGCCGGCCCCATGCCATAGTGGTTAAGTTCGCGCACTCCTCTTCAGCGGCCCGGGTTTTGCAGGTTTGGATCCCGAGTGCAGACCTACACGCCACTCATTAAGCCGTGCTGGGGTGGCATCCCACATACAAAATGGAGGAAGACTGGCACTGATATTAGCTCAGGGACAATCTTCCTGAAGCAAAAAGAGGAAGATTGTCAACAGACGTTAGCTCAGGGCCAATCTTCCTCACCAAAAATAAATAATTAATTAATTAAATAACTGGCATGTACTCCTCAAAAATATCAAGGTCATGAAAGACAAAAACAGAGGTACTCTTGCAGATTGAAAGAAACTAAAAACACATGATAAATGCAATATGTGATCCCGGATTGGATTGTAGACTTAAAAAGAACATTATCAGGACAATCAGTGAAATTTGAGTGGGCTCTTTGGATTAGATGATAGTATTGTTTCAGAGTTAGTTCCCTGAATCTGGGTAATTATATCTACAACATCTTTCAAATGGTTAAAAAATCGTATTATGTTTAATATTATGTATATTATACAAAATTATATTATGTATAATGTCAAAAATTATGTATAAAGTATATACATATACACAGACAGAGGGACAGAAAAAGAGAGAGAGAGAAGGATTAAGCAAACACGGCAAAATGTTAATTAAATGTTACCATTTAATGGCAAATTGGGTACAATGTTAAAAAGGGTACTTGGGAGTTGAAAGTAAAAGTTTTAAAAAATAAAAAAAGGATGCCCAAATATAGGCCTTTTCAGGAAAACAAAAGCTGAGAGAATCTGTGGCACTAGGCCTGCACTGCAGTAAATACAGTACTTAGGAAGTCCCCAGGGCTGAATAGAAATGATCCCAGATGGGAGCCTGCATCTGCAAGAAGGAAGAAGAACACTGGAAATGGTAAGATTTCTAAACTACACTTTAAACTTATAATTCAATATGGTGGATTAAGCACATGTGTTTAGCTTGTCTCCCTCCAAACCCCTAAAAATTACTATAAAGATAAAGTTATAAACCTACAAAAATAGAGAGCATCAGTTGATCAGAGGTTTCAACAAATTTCTGCAGACTGAAAAGTGGATGATGGAGTAAGTACTGAATGAGGCAGGGAGGAGCAGACCTCACTGAAAAGAATGCCTGGTGGATATTGTAGTTGAGAAGACTGTACGACTACCTTTTAGAAGCCTGGAGAACCTTAGGACTGAAGTGCCAGCTCTGCAGAGACAGCAAAATATGGGACTGAACACAGAAGAGTTACTGGAAAGTCTGTAGGCAGAACATTCAACACACACCCATCTCTGCAGAGAATGCCTCACTCTCCCCAAACAGAGAGAGACAGACAGAGACAGCAAGAGTGGGAGAGAGGGAAAGAATGATTGATTAATTGATTGATTGACTTCATTTCAAAAGAAATGGAAAGATACAATTTATAAAATTTGGGAGGTAGAAGAGGATGAGTATAGTTGAATGGAAAGGTAGGATCATTAATATCATCATCTAAAAAGAGTGGTGTAGAAATGTTGTTAATAATTGATAGACCCAGAAATAAAAGTCAAAATATTTTAAGGTTATTAATGCAACTTAATTAAAATGAAACAAAGATTTCAAACTCTAGTTGAAGAAACCTTTAACATAGACATAGAATAAATTTTACCTTCATATATAAAGGAAGAAGGAGGAATTTATAAAAGAAACATCCTAGTTATTTACACCTTTCAAAAAACAGTGATGTCAAAGTATTCACAGTAGAGTCCAGTTTATTGAGTAAGACAACCAGTGGTAACTGTAGAGTTATAGGGGTCAGAGTTACATTTCACAGGACGTAAACTTTAAAGTCCTCAGTTCTTAAGACTTCTTTGTACAAATAGTTTACAAGGAAAGTTTTGGTAACAGAAAACAGAATAGAAATCTTTGTTTCTACACAGCTTTCCACATTGAAGAAAGTAAGATGGGTATTTAGGGGATGTTGTCAATTCACCACCTAAGAGGAACAAGCTCTGTGATGCAGGAGATTTCTGCTTTTCTCCAGCCTCCAGGGAAGAGGCAGCACTGGCTGACATTGAACCCTTGGGCCCCCAACAAGGTCTGCGAGGGCTGGGTCCGCTCGAGCAGGCCATTGCTCCTGGTCACACCATGCCCTGTGCGGCATGAGTAGGATGCTGTAGTCCTAAATAGTTTTAACATGTCCTCTGAGAAGAAGGAACATTTTTCTTTTTCTTATCTTAGATTTCTTTCACCAGCAATTTCAAGGGCAAAAACTTGAAATATCCTTGGTTACCACTGATGGGGAAAATCAGCTTAAGGAGCTTAAAACACACATTATGAAAAAGGAGGAGGGTGGACAAGAGCATTTAACACATGGAATGAGGCATATATTTTTTGTACCAATTAGTAACCAAAAGAGGTAACTAAAAAGGTGATATTGGGAGAAGCAGGGGAGAGGTCGTAAGGAGGTATAAGTGAACTCAGTGCTCCTCTATCACAGCAGCAAATCCACAGATAATTTCTTATATTGATAGATCCAGAAATTTGTTTAATAGCACACTATGCTCTCATATGATAGCACATTATTACATAATGATAGCATATTATTTATGCTTTCTCATGATAGCATATAATTGCATAATGATAGCATATTATTCATAAATGTGAAGATAATCAACTGAAGAAATGGGTAAAAGTAGTTGTTTCTGGGGCCGGCCTGGTGGCATAGTGGTTATGTTCCCGTGCTCTGCTTTGGAGGCCCAGGGTTCACAGGTTCAGATCCCGGGTGCAGACGTATGCACCGCTCATCAAGCCATGCTGTGGCGGCGTCACGTATACAAAATAGAAGAAGATGGGCACGGATGTTAGCTCAGGGCTAATCTTCCTCAGCAAAAAGAGGAAGT
This sequence comes from Tapirus indicus, assembly GCA_031878705.1. Taxonomy (NCBI): domain Eukaryota; kingdom Metazoa; phylum Chordata; class Mammalia; order Perissodactyla; family Tapiridae; genus Tapirus; species Tapirus indicus. Next base: position 37,770,361 of record CM062935.1, read on the forward strand.
TTGACAACAAATGTTAGCTCAGGGACAATCTTCCTCACCAAAAAAGAAAATGAGTAGTTGCTTCTGAAAAGTAGGATGACAGTGGGGCATATCAAGAGAGAGGACTACAGTGTTCATTAAAAGCCCACCTGCAGTATTTGGTTTTATAACCATGAGCCTGGATTAGTTTCATTATGATCAGGTGACTCTGAACAAGAAACTGAAAAGGTGGACTGGAGCAGACTAGAACCTGCTCTTTCACTGTGTTAGGAGCTTGAACTTGACCTGCAGTCTATGAGAAGTCATTGACGATCTTAATCTGGGGGAGAAATGGTCAGTTGTACGGGAATAACCAATGGAGTAGTCCCTAATGAGGTCTCCCTCAGACTGGGAGGGGGACCCTGTGACCCTTCGAGCTCTTGCTTCTTCCCAGCCCTCCCTCCCCTCCTACCTTTTTCTTTCTTTCCTTCAACAAGTATTTATGAGTGGCTCCTATGTGCCAGAAACTTTAGTGTGTTACAGTTATTGACCAGAGACTCAGTGTTCCCCGAGATGTGGGATACCTCTCACTGCAAGATGATTTTAACTGGTATACGACTGCTACATTAAAAAAATAACATAAATTGAAGGAAAAAAAAAGAGAGAGGGGAACCTACAAATTAAAAGAGATGTTAAAGACATATCAACCAATTGCAATGTGTGGTCCTTATTTGGATCCTGATTCAAGCAGTGAAAAAAAGACATTTAGAAATCTGAACACTGGATATTTGATGATAGTGAGGGATTATCATTGTTTCAGGTGTGATAACGGTATTGTAGTTATATTATAAAATAGACTTTATCTTTTAGAGATATGTAATGAAATATTTACAGATGAAATTAAGTGATATCTCGAATTTGCTCCAAAGTAATCAATGAGGGGAGAGGATAGGGGGTTGACATGAAACAAATGTGCATTGTAAGTTGACCATCGTCAATGCTGGATGATAGGGCCTTTCATTACTCTACTCTGTCGACTTCAAATATGTTTGAAATTTTCCAAATTTAATAAAAATGTTGAATCATACGATGAAGAAGTTAATCCCTTTTCAATACTCCTTCAATCTATCTGATTAGTCAAGGAGAAAGTCTCTAATTCTTTTTATAAAGTCAGACTCGGAGCCTTCAATTAGACATTAATAAAACTATTTGGTTCTCAAGTGATCCTGGCTTATGTTCTGTAGTGGTATAAAATTTATGCAGAATTTGTTTTTAAAATTATAAAATATATTATTTATATATAATGTATAATTTATAATATATATTGTAAAAATTTTAGCAGGTCTAAATTTTACACATTGTGCTCCCGTACACAAAAGTTGTCATTTTATTTCTCTATAACTGAAGTCAAGTTAGCTCTTGAGCCCTACTTCTTCCTCAGCAACAGAAAGTGTGACCAAATTCAATCAACTCTGATTTAAAATTCAATCTTTTGGGGGTCAGTTCAGGATTCTCCTTAGAATTGTGCCTCCTCCCCCTTCCTTCCTCCCTGGCGTGACTTTTATTCTGGCAGCAGGGAAGAACAGGGTGCCTGGTCTGCTCTGTTCCTTCGCTGGGTGCCACACAGTCTCACTGAGTCCTCGACACTGTGACTGGGCATCCCGTCTGAAGTTTTTCTTCTCACCCATCTTCTAGCTCCTTCGGGCTCACAGCTTAATCTCAGAACAGATCCCCCCCAAGAGACCATGGGAACTTTTAGGATGTTCTACAGCCTTGCTAATCAGAATATAGTCTGTTGCTCAGCAACATTAGCATCATCTGGGAGCTTGTTAGAAGTGCAGAATCTCAGACCCGCTGAGTCAGAATCTGCACGCACATTAATATGTAAGCAGCGCTGCTCTACAGCACCTGCTAGAATTGGCCTGAACCCCCTCTCTGCCACCCGTGAAGCATCTAAGCTCCAGTACCTCTGACCTGATTTTCCTCCTCCCATCTCATTTTATTTCCCTTTGAGTAGGGAATCATGCATGTTTTGGATTTATTGCTTATAATCCACTCTCTTCATACCCCTGCTGAACCCCTGATGGACTTAGTTGTTGATTCTCTAAAACTTTCTTTTTCCTTAGAAAACTCACACTAATCAAAAGCTGTGGTTTTTAAGACTATTAGCTGACCCTGAGGTTTAAAATCACTTCCACAATGTGACCACCCTGAGGACAGTGTATGTAGAAAGCTCTTCTTCCGAGGTGAACCCTCAAGGTATGGACAATGAGAAGCCCAAGTTAGCATCTGCAAATATTAATGGCTACATTGATTTTTTTTTAAATGAGTCAATTTAAAGAAAAATGTTAAATAAATAATAGTATAGGGGTGTGCAGATAATTGAAGTTGGAAAACTCTGAGTTAGACTTCATGTGCACTAAGACTCTCTCTCCTGGGGCTGCACCCATCTTTACTTGTTCTGACTCAGTCTATCTCTCTAGAAGTCAGAGGGAAAAGCACAGGTAATTGATACACTGAGCTTAATTCTACCAATATTGAGAATAGCTGATGATATGAAAGAGACGGGCAGCTTGGAGAACAGTGTTTTGGTGTTCAGATGAGAAAGGAGGGCTCTGCAGGACGCAGGGAGCTCCCCAGGCTTTGGGACTGAACCATGTTTATTTTTGCATCCACAGAAACTGCCACGAAGTCTATGCTGTGGTAGCCTCTGTAAACACTTGTAGAGTCAGCGCCTTAGACTGAGAAAAAGCAGAATTTTTATGTTTCTTAAGTTATTCAGAGAAATGCTAGGTGTAGTCTGATTCTGCTTAAAATGGGGTGGCTGAAGAGGAATGAAAGGAACAAAATGGGTAAACAAAATAAAGTAAAAATTTAAAAATAAAGACATACTTATGGATAATCTCAACATGGTAGAAAGTAGAGAGGCCAAACCAAAATTAATGTGATTGTTCAGAGAGCAATTAGGTGAGTCTGGCGTTTAAAAGCCTATATACAAAAGGGGAAATGAAAGGTATGTGATCTAAGTTGGATATAAGAGCAACAGTCACCTGCAAGAATAATGCCGAAAAGGCTGAAGAGCAGTCTAAGGCTTGCAAATAATGCTGAAGACATTCACTTGTTTTAAATATTTTATTATGAAAAAAATCAAACTTATGCAAAAGTAGACAGAATAGTATAATGAACTCCCACGTTAACCATGATCTAACTACAATAATGATCACTTTACTGGGGGTCAGCAAATTATGGCCCAAAGGCCAAATCCAGCCCACCACCTCTTTTTATAAATAAAGTTTTATTGGAACACAGTCATACTTTTATTTCTTTGTATTTTGTATGTGGCTGCTTTCACATTACGATGACAGAGTTGAGTAGTGGCAACAAAGACTTTGGCCCACAGCAACTATTTGGCCTTTTATAGTAATAATTTGCTGACCCCTGATTTATTTCTCCATAGTTAACACAACCCACTCCTGTCCACCTGCTTGCCAACCCCACTTGTATTATTTTGAAGCAAATAATAATCATGTCATTTGATTGGGAAATATTTCAGTATGTATTTCTAAACTGTGATGCCATTACCACTCTAAAAGGAGATTTCACAATAATTACTTAATATCATAAATAGCCAATTAGTGTTCAAATTTCCAATTACCTCCAGGTCATAAATATTTTCAGTTTTTTTGTTGTTCCTCTTTACAGTTTGTTTGAATCAGGATCCAAATAAATTCCACACATTGTAATTGGTTGACATGCTCCTCAAGTCCCCTTTAATCTACAGGTTTTCCTTGCATTTCTCACTCTCTCCCTTTATTTGTTCCTTGCAATTAATTTTTTTGAAGAAACCAGGTTGTCCTGTAGAGTTTCCCACAGTCTGGATTCTACCAACTACATCCCTGTGGTGATGTTTAACATACTCCTCTGTCCCTTGTATTTCCTGTAAATTGGTAATTGAATTTAAAGGCTTTCAAAGGGATTTTAATGCTCTTCAAAGAAGCAAGACCACAGCCACTGCTTACAGAAGGTAGTGTGAAGACAGGATAATTCACTCCCATTTTGCTCCCTTTATCATCATCAATGTAAGAAGGGTTAAAAAAAATACAAGGAATTAAACCCAAATAAAACTAAAACCCAATTAAAACGCAAGGTAGTTGATAAGGGAGTAAATGATAGACTGTGTTGTAAGAAGTGTTAACTTGAGTCCTCAAACATAAACCCTATGGATACGTAGGAAATGTAACCCTCTAATCTCTTTACTTTTCTCTTATCGGTCTAATTATATGTCCTCATGCCTCTAGGTGGTAGAAATGTAACTAATCAGCTGGAATGCTCTCCCCATCTGCTCAGCCCGACAAGCCGATCCCATTAAATATCCTACCTCCTGAGTGAAGTCTCCTGGTTCGGGTTCAACCTCACCCTCACGCTTACTCAGCTCCGGTCCCCTTAGCCATTTTGCTGCTCTGGAATGCAGCAACCTCATGCCAGCTCACTCGTCCTCTTTACAGAGAACACTCTTCTCCCAGGTCCTCACGGGGCTCACTTCCTCACATCAGTAGGACTCAAGGGTCACCTCCTCGGAGAGGACTTTTCTGGCCCCTATCGAAAAGGGCACCCCACCAGCACTCTGTTTGATTTCTTCACAGCACTCAACACTGTCAGAAGTTATAGTGTGTATTTATTTGTTTACTTGTGTGCTCTGTGTCTCTTGAGAACATAAACTCCATGAGAGCAAGAACTTTGTGTCTTTCACACCATATGTCTACTGTGTAGAACAGTGCTTGGCACACAGTTGATGTTTGGTAAATATTTGTTGAATGAATGAATGATCTCTCATCTTGCAAACTTTCTTCTGCATTAACTATTTCTATCTCACTTTGGTCCTGAACTCTATTCTCTTGTATTGGGTTTCATGACTCTTCTCCTTAATGAAATTACCAGCTGCTGGAGCACAGGGGCTGGGTTTTATAATTCCTTACCATCTCCCATACTGGTTGGCCCAGATCAGGGAAATAGTAAGTCCTCAGTAAAAACTTTTGGAATTATAGTGAGAGAATTTGGTTCAGCTTATTCTTTAAAATGAAGCTTAAAATATCACATATAGATTTGTTCATCCTTCATATGCTATAATTTGAATATTGAGTACATTTTAAATTCAGACTACTTGTAATCCAGAGAAGCTAAAAGTAAATGTGAGGGAGGGGGTGTACAAAAAGGGCCAGATCTACCCATTTTTCAGGTAGTAATGCATGAGGTTGTCCTTTCTGAAAGGTTTGTTTGGGGCCCCCGATTTTGAATGTGGCCCATGCAGCTCTCTGATGGCTATGTGGTGATAGCACATGGTGACTATCTATCCAGAGGAGCATCTGGATGCTAAAGACATCCATGTTTATTGGATTCGATTAGTTCACCACAACCATAAATTAAAATCAACACAAGTTCAAAGTGGGATCCCAAAGTAACAACTAAGAGATCCTCTTTTTCAAATCAGTTAAAAATTTATCAAGTATCCTACCTTAGAATGATAATTTATATCTTTTGGCTTTGTTGCATCCTCTTAGAAGTTAAAATATGGTATTTCCTTCTTCTCTTGATTTTTTTTTTTCTATCTAGTAAACTTTGATTTTTTTTTTGCTCTCTCTGTATTCTTAATGCAGCTGAGTTTAACACGACTCTGTCATTTCTTTCATGACTCTTTCGTAAAGGCCTTTATCAAGCCATGGCATCTCTGTGTACAGCTTCTGTGACTGATGTCAGCTCGATTCTGGGAAAATTGTTTTTAATTACTGCTGGCTCTGAAATGGCCAGAGAAGCACCAATATCTGGTACTTAGTGATTGCACAGCCCTCATCACTATTAGTCTGAATAAATAACCTCTTAGGTTTTCTAAGTGGGACCTAAGAGGATATATCTATTCAACTAAAGTGAAACAAAAGACTGTAAAAGAATCTACTGATTTGAGGAGTGTCCTCAGAGGCTTCTTGGGACTATACTGTCAGCCATTGGGGACAGCAGCACAGAGTGAACAGTAGGTGCTCAACAAATCATTGTGGGCCAATGAGTGGTGTCTACTGAAATACATTTGTGTCTCTGGAGGTACTCTCCACCGCCCTAGTGTGGGAGGAATCCCACTCTAGAGTCTATTCCCAGTTCTGCTATTTTTCTACCACTATGACTCTCAGTTTCTTTATCTGAAAAACAAGAATCTCTGCTCATCTCATGGGATTATTGAGAGGACAAAATGAAAATACCTATCTGAACTTGTTTTGCAAACTACTAGGTGTTACACAGGGCTTACAAATAGAGTGAGGCAGCATCTCAGCCTTGGCGTGGCCAGAAAACATGTCCCTGATCCACATAAAAACTTTGGGGGAGTCCAGAGTCCCCTAGAATACAGTACTCTATCAGCCTAAGTCTTGGGGAGCTGATGCCTCGGGCACACACCTCCTGAGGAGCCCAAACATCCAGAGTTCCCTTGGGCCAGCAACTGAAGGACTCTTAAGCAGCAAACAGGTTCTATTATAAAGCTCAGGGATTTCCTGAGAGGGAAGCTTTCACAGCTTCTCTAGAGGTCTGGTCTGGGCCCAGGGATGCCTGTAAACTGGAAGGGCCATTTTGTTTTCAACCTAGGAGAAAGTGTGGTGATCAACATGGCTTGTTTCTAGTACCACCTTAATGTCCTCATTTCTTTTGCACACTCTCACTGTCTCCATCACTCATTTTATCTGTCTCAGCATTTACACATAGACACCACCCCCAACTAAAACAGATAACATTTTTTAACCTCCTGTACCAGTCAAGACAAGCTAAGTTTGTCAAGAGAACCAAAGAATTCCTGAATCTCCATGGAGTAGCTCACTACCATACTGCTTATTTCTCACTCCCTGAACCTGGCTAGTGCAGGTTAGTAGGAGGGCTCTGTTTGTCTTAGTCTCTCACAGACCTGGGTGACATAGGTGCCATCTCAATCAATACTTCTGCGATAACAAAGGCAGGGCAAAGAGAACGGGCAAAATGCATCCTGGGTTGTAAACCTTCTACTCATAAATGACACATGTCACTTCCACTCACATTTTATTGGCCAAAGCAAGTCATGTGACTATTCCTAACTTTAAAGGGATCAGGGAAGTATAACCCTACCATGTGCCTTAGAGGAGAATAGAAATATTTAGATAGTGCTAATCATGACCATGCCTCTTGTGGTAAGCAGAATAACAACCTTTCAAAGATGTCCACGTCCTAATCCCTAAAGTATGTTATGTTACATGGCAAAAGGGAATAAAGTTGCAGGATGGTCAGAGAAAGAGTTGTGACGTCAGAAACAGGATTAGAGGGATGCAATGTAGTTGGCTTTGAAAGTGGAAAAAGGGGATTATGAGCCAAGGAATGCAGGCAGCCTCTAGAAGCTAGAAAAAGCAAGGAAATAGATTCTCCTCTAGAACCTCCAGAAGGAACACAGCCCTGCTGACACATTGATCTTAGTCCAGTGAGACTTGTTTCAGACTTCTGAACTACAGGACTATAAGATAGCAAATTTGTGTTGTTTTAAGCTACTAAATTTGTGGTAATTTGTTACGGCAATGACGGAGACTAATATACCTGACTTTTAAAAAATCATTTATTATTTGTTTTTTTCTAAAACTCTAAAAGAAAGACACGATCAAACTTGGAACACAAAAAAGTAGAAAAATAAAGTACAAAAATTATCCACAATACAAGTATCTGGTTTGTGCTCTTTCAATATTATTTTCTGTGAATACACACATACGTATATTTTCATGCATATACTATAAAGTTAGATCACACAGCATAGTTTTGCAGCCTGCCTTTTCATTTATCAGTACATCTTGAACATTTTCCTGTGACTAAAATGTTCTAACTGTGCTATTCAGTACAGTCACATGTGGCTATCGAGAACTTGAAACGTGGCTAATCTGAATTGAGAGGTGCTGTGCGTGAAAAATGCACACCAGATTTTGAAGACCTAGTATGAAAAAAACGTAAACTATCTCACAATAATTTTCATATTGATTACATGTTGAAATAATATTTTGGCTATATTGATTTAAATATAATATTAAAATTAATTTCACTTGTTTCTTTTTATTTTTTTAATATGGCTACTGGAAAGTTTTAAATAACCCATATGGCTAGCTTTATATTTGTATTGGACAGCACTGTGCTAACATACAAGGTTTTAAATGCAAATGCTTGTTCATAGCACAGCTGATTTAAGAACTAATTTGGAACTTTCACCATGTCTCTCTTACTTAGGGTGAGATGTGGGACCATCTCTGAGAAAAGAGTTGTTTCTTCTGAACTGTCCCCCTTGTTTGGCATAAGCTGCATGAACTCTATTTAAATATGGAACAGTGCCGCAGCTGATGAGCTTAGAACACTCAACCAGTTCCCTCCTTAAACCACACTGCATCCTTTTGTGCCTCCCGAGCTCTGTGCCAGACAGCATCAGTGACAGTGAAAGATCTCTCCCGCAGAGGCTGCCTTTCTGGGAGCGTGCAGAGCCGGCAAGCCTCCAACTCATCTGGAACTGTGTTCCTCATCATTAGTCTCCCGGAGCAGGAGGTCATTTTCAGATGATCATTCACAGTATTGGCTTAGTCAATAACAACGTCACTGAGAAGAAACCATGGCATCATTTACCAGTCCCTAAAAGTTCCCTCGGATTCTTGTCTACATTGTGAATATGGTCAGGTAGAAAAAGTACCCCAGACCCAAACTTTGTGATAATCCATATCTAACTCTGACTCGGCGATCTTTTATTATTTGTTAAATTTGAAAGTAGAAATAAATTATACGTAAAAGAGTCAACAGATCTACCCCCAATGTTTGTCAAATACTGTAACTGCTGCTATTTTACCTCACAAAGAGGTTGTTGTTGTTTTTTTAATTTCTCAGACCCTCACATTTTCTTATTCCACAAAACTATTCATGGCCCTTCCCACTGATACCATATCAATGATATGTTTTATGGTTGAAAGGGTTGAAATAGTTTTCAGCTTTTTAGGAAAAAGTGCCTAATTTGTTTCAGGGTCCATTCATTTCTTTTAGCTTTTGGCATGGTAATTTGCCTTTCTAGGTATTGTATACACTTTCCACACTGTGAGAGGCTGAGCACAGGTGAGAGGGCCAGGTCATCTCAGAAGCACCTTGAGAACAGAGTAGTAATGGAGGAGCCATGACAGAAGTTCCCCTAAGCCCGTTATTCCAAAAGCAGTATCTTTTCAATACATTTTAAGGTAACACATTGACCTGGTGATTGTCAAGGCCAGGACGAAAAGATGTAGGAGAAGCAAGACTGTTGCATTGCTTCTCTACCAATCAAAGGATCCTTGCCTCCCCCAACTGGATGTGGCCCTGGTTGAGGATCATCTTGAAGAGGACTGATTTCTAGCCATTGTGAATGCTTGGCTGAAACTAACTCCCAGTATCTTCCACCCAGCCATCCTAGTTTATTCCTTGGGGCCATGCAGAAAAAGCCCAGTCCTTTCACTGAACCATCTTTTACTGTAGTGTAGACAATGGGCTCAAGACTGCCCAAATCTTCCTTAAACTTCCAATATGAAACAGATACCTCTTCACACAGACTTTCTTTACCTTTACTCTACCCTATTTTTTCCGTTGCATGTGTTACCATCTGAAATATTTTTGTTTATTGTCTGTCATTTTCTCCAGACCCCCTAGAATGTAAGCTGCATGAGGGTAGGTTCTTTGTGTCATTGGAATGGTACCTGGCACACTATAAGCACACAATACTCTCTGGTCTCATATTCTTACAGATCAGCAGGACCCCCACTCCATCCCAATCCCATTACACTCCCTGAAAGAAAGAGAGCTTTTTTCCCAATAGTTTTAAGAGAAGTTGTAGAATTGAATTTCACTGGCTTGTCCAGAGTCCAGTGTCTATCCCCAACAAATCGCTATGAACAAGGAGGTGGGCTACATTTTTTTGGCCACTTTTGGGTCATGTGCCCAACTGGAATAGGGTTTGACTCTTCTAGAACTACATGGCTGGAAGTGGGGATAGGTTGGTTCCTGGAAGGACAATCAAGTACTGCTACTAAAAGAAGGAAGAAAGGAACGCAGGGCAAGCAAAAAGAACAGAGGGAGGAATGCATATTTAGAATGTCTATCTGTCAAGCACTATACACGTGTCGACACAAAATAACCAATAACCATTCTATAGATAAGAGAAATAAGGTGAGTTTACTTGAGCCAGAGTGAGGATTATAACTCCGGAAGCCCTTAGAAAGCATTCCGGAGAAGCATAGTTTTCAGGACAGTCTTATATCTTTTTAGAACAAAGAACATACATTAAACACTCCCAGGATACATTTTCTTCAAAATTTCAAAAGGTATTCAGTTGCAAATTAGCAGGTCAACATGATTGCGATGTCTGGGCGCTACCAATACAGCGGTACAGCGGTACCAATAGGGTGTTACCAATAGGGTGTAGGAGGGGAAGTATGCATTCTTATGTTAAGAGAGTGCATTCTTTAATGGCTAAGCAGATGTATGTTTGAAAGGCCATAAGTCAAGCTTTTTAGTTCGAGCTGAATCGGTTTTGAACCCAAATAGTTACCCCATATACCTCAATATGTGAGAATCTCTTGTCACATGCGTTATCTCATTTAATTTGCACTACAACCCAACAAAGTGAAAATGGGTAACATTTTAGAGAGGAGAAAACATACTTAGAGAGGTTAAGAAATTTGCTAGCCAGAAGGTCATGAGCTGGCATTTAAATGTAGATCTGTTAGGCTCTAGAACAGAACCCACATATGCTCTCCCCTCTGTTTACCCCATCATTCAGGTTCTATTCATGTACCACTTTCAGTCATTCACCATGGATTATTGTGATTGGCCCTGTGCTTCTCTACCCATCTAGTGTTCCTAAACAACCCACTCAACACTCCCTCTAGGCCAGACTGTGTTCCCAGAGTGTGTCCATCTTTGCCACATTCTCCTGACCAATGTTGTTTCTTAGACTTCTCCATTTCTCCAGGCCTCTCAATTAGACTGAGACTCAGTTCTGCTTCCATCTCTTCCATGACTTCCCTGAAGCTTTCCTTGATGATTTAACACACAGCCATCCCTGTGAACTCTGAAATTTACTGCTTGTCCTCTGGGCCAATCATGGGAATGGGGATGGAAAGGAAATGGGGGCAAATTCCCACCGGACAAATCCCATGTAAAGATTTTTAGCTGGGTAGGCCCTTGATAAGAGGCCTGAAAAAAATATTGTTGAGGTCCAAACCCACTTTGACCATTAATTAGTTTTCGCTCCCCAGAATATCTGTTGACAAGTTGAGGACAAAGACTTCCCGATAAAAAAGCACTTCCTTGAAGATCTGTCCTACTATATAGCAGAGCCTGGTACATAATAAATGCTCAATCAGTATATGTTGATCAATATCATGTATCTTTTGTGTCCTGGTGTATCTTCCACAGTGCTTGCTGAGTTGACTTAACACCCATATATATCCAGGTTATTTCAATAATAACCAAGCCCGTGTCGATGCAAAATTGTTACTGCACAAAGGGCATGATCTGCTCTCCACAAGATAAAAGCAAATCGTCAAGGGGCAAGATGGTGGAAGAAAGAAGGGGTTTATTACAGCTTGCTAGCACAGGGGAAGATAGCTGACTAATGTCACAAAGAACCATCTTACAGAACAAAGACTACAGGCCAGTTATATAGGGGGCTGGTCTCTAGGTAGGGGAGGCATCAAGTCGCTGGGTGGAGGCATCCATCTGACCTTTGGGTGGAGGCATCAGGTCTCAGGGTGGGGACATCCATCTAGTCTTTGTTCCTGAGTGTTTTGTTTTACTTGACATGCATCAGAAACTGGAGCAACGCCCTATACCCTGATCTTTCAGTTGTCATTGATGAAGGCTATCAGCCTAGGTTCTTGCCCAGGGGTCATCACATTCCTGAGGAGCTCAAAAGAACAAGGTTATCAACTTATAGCAGCTGGGAGGGGCCACAAAACCCACAGAGCATGTCTGGGCTAGTTAATCAGAGATATTCAAAGTTACAATATGGTTTCTTTTCTACAATATGGCTTCCCTTATGTCAACCTTGTTTTGAGCTGGTATCAAATTAACCAATAACTATTATATAGATAAGAGAGATAAAGTGAGTTTTACTTGAGCCAGGGTGAGGATTATAACATGGGAAGGCAGTTTCCATAAAGGAAGAAAGTGTTCCGGAGAAGCACGGTTTTCAGTAGTCTTATACCTTTTTTTGGGGGGGGGGGGCGGTGAGGAAGATTGTCCCTGAGCTAACATCTGGTGCCAATCTTCCTCTATGTTGTATGTGGGACGCCACCACAGCATGGCTTGATGAGCAGTTGTAGGTCCAGGCCCGGTATCCAGACCACGAACCCCTGGCTGCTGAAGCAGAGTGATGGGAACTTAACCAGTATGCCCCTGGGCAGGCCCCAGTCTTATATCTTTTTAGAACAAAGAATGTACATTAAAGAAGCCGAGGATGCATATTCATCAAAGTTTCAAAGAGGTATTCAGTTGCAGATTAACAGGTCAACCAGACCCCAGGTCAGGAAAGGGACTAATAGGGGTGTTACCAAGAGGGTGTTACCAATAGGGCCTAGGAGGGGAAGTATGCATTCTATCTTAAGTGAGTGCCTTCTTTTTTTTTTTTAATTATTTTTTTAAATTGATGTCTTAATAGTTTATAACATTGTGGGGTTTTAGTTGTACATTATTGTTTGTCCATCACCATGTGGATGCATCCCTTCACCCCTTGTGCCCACCTCCACCCCCCTTCCCCTTGGTAACCACCAATCAGTTATCTCTGTCCGTGTGTTCATTGATATTCCATATAAGTGCATTCTTTACTTTAATGGTTAAAGCTGACGTACAATGTATGTTTGATAGGCCATAAGTTAGGCTTCTTTAGTTCAAGCTGAATCAGTTTTGACGTGAATAATTACCCCATATACCTCAATATGTGAAAATGTCTTGTCACCTTACACACCACTTTCCATAAACTTCCAGTTGTCTTCCTTTAAAATACTTCTCTTTTACTAAAAATCCCACCAAATACTTCCATCAAAACTTGCTCAACTCTGCCAGGTAGGCAACTGCTTCTGCAGTAGCTGGGTGAGGTCTCTGGGGTAGCACCCACTGCTTGGGATTGGTATTAATCTTTTTATGTCTGCCTCATCTTCTGGGCTCTGAGCTCCTAGAACTCTGCTGTCTTATTCACCCTTTACCCAAACCAAGCGGTTATTCTTATAAGGGTAGTTATAACGAAAATGTTGGTTTGTGCACTCCAAGGACCCAGGATGATTTGTGCTGTATTTGTGGAGTATTATTAAAAAAAAAAATCACATATTAAATATCTTCAAATTTTCTAATAAATTCATATGAATTCTGTATATTAGTAAGATTAATTTCTCCAGTTAACTAAGGAAACCAACTCAGAAGGTCAAGCCCTAAACTGAACGTCACACAGGGAAGCTAACCGCAGGTGAACTTTAGCTGTGACCGGAGGGAAGCGCGCTGGAGATCTTTTGAGCTCTTTCGGCCACCGCCGCCGGGTCCTCTCCGCTTTCTTTTTCTGCGCCTGCGCGCTGCTGGAGCGCCGTCCATTTCTCCATCAGTCAGGAAGGACGCTGGTGTTGAGGTGAGTCCTGTCGCGTCCCTTGTTCGGGTTCTCATAACTGCCACCTCCCGCTGCTTGCTCTGCGTCTGCCTTGGAGTTGAGTTGTGACTGCATCTCTGCGGTCGAGGAACCTCGGACGTCTCGCCTGCGTCGACCCCTGTTCGCCCCCGCCGCGACCTCCGGAGGGCGGCGGGCTGGCGGCGGGGCCCCCCGGGGCCGGGGGCGGGGCGGGGACCTCGAGGAACCTGCCCGGCTTCGGAGGCGGCCGGCCCGCGCCCAGTCCCGGCTGCGTCTTTCCCCCAGTCAGTGTGACCTTGGCTGGGTCATTTGGCCCGTCTGGCGCAGTGTTTTCTCCTGTAAGAAGGGAGTGCGGGCTTGTTTCGTCTCCAGTCCTGAGGCTAAGGCCGCCGTAGGTGAAGCAGTCGGCAGCGCCGGCGCTCGGCGGGTGTGAGCGGTGTGGCAGCGTTGGTGATTAGATGAGGGAAGCTGGAGACGGGTCACCGTGCCGGGGGCAGGAGGGAAGGGCTGGGCCTCCTGTAGCCTCTCTCCGCGCGCCCCCGTCCTTTCCGCCCTAGCCCGCCACCGCCGCTTCACTGGGCCCTCGAGCCAACTGCTGGCTTCCTGGCCGGGTTCTAACCTTTGCCGCGTGACCTTGGAAAGGTTACGTAACTTTCGTGGGCCCCGGTTTCCTCATCATAAAGTGGGAATAACAACTGTCTCGGGGTTGTCTGGAGGATTAAATGAGTAGATAGTAAGTTTGTAGAAGAGTAAGTGCTAAGTGTATTTGCGTTTGTCAGTCTAGGGCCGCTGTTCAACTTTCCTTTAGCTGGGAGAGATTCTTGTTTGTAGTTTTTGTATCCCGCTTACTATGTTGGCCGCAATTATCTTGCTTATTTAGGGTAGTCGCTTAGTATATGGGCTGGGGCGGGGGGGGGGGGAGACGGGGAGGCCGTCCCCTGTCCTGTCTCTGTCTCTCTAGGTACTAAAATGCATTATGCGTAAAAATTCTTCAGATATCTTACTATGTCCTAAGAGTTTTCTTTTATTATTATTTTACCTCCAAGGAGAATAACTACCATGGCTTCCGGTGCTTTGACGAAACCCCAGATGCGTGGCCTTCTGGCCAAGCGTCTGCGATTTCATATTGTTGGAGCATTCATTGTTTCCCTGGGGGTTGCATCTTTCTATAAGGTATGTATGTTTGATTTTTACTTTGTGCTTATGGTGCAAAAATGCATTATACATTTAAAAATATTTTATTTTCTTAAGTAGTTTAGAGTCTTTAAAAAAAAATCCTTTAATATGCTCCCTTCCACTTCCTCCACTCAACCTCAGTATGACAGGAAAGTACCTTATATTCCTCAGATAGCTTGTCCTCCATCTTTAAATGAAGCTAGGGCTGCCATAACACAGTACCACAAACTGGGTGGCTTAAACAACAGAAATTTATTTTTTGTTGGGGAGGCTAGAAATCTAAGATCAAGGTGGCTGCAGGGTTGATTTTTTCTGAGGCCTCTCTGCTGGTGGATGGCTGTCTTCTCCCTGTGTCTTCACATGGTCTTCTGTGTATTAGCATGTCTCTGTCTAAATTTTCTTGTGAAGAAGCTAGTCATATTGGATTAGGACTCACCCTAAAGACCTCATTTTAACTTAATCGCCTCTTTAAAGACTTTGTCTCCAAATACTGTTACGTTCTGAGGTACTAGGGGGTTAAGACTGCAACACATGAATTTTGAGAGAGATGGTTCAGCCCATAACACAGGCTGTAATTGTTTTAGTTAAGCAGAGGGATGGGGAAGGCAGTAGTTCTGTTTGGCACCTTGAAGAATTGTTGCCACAGAATTGCATTTTTGTGTGTGTGAAAAAGATTGGTTCTGAGCTAACATCTCTGCCCATCTTCCTCTGTTTTGTATGTGGGATGCCACCACAGGATGGCTTGAAGAGCGGTGCATTAGTCCGCGCCCGGGATTTGAACCTTCAAACCCCCCCCGCCCCCCCAGGGCCCCCCCCCGGGCCTCCAAGGCGGAGTGCGTGAACTTAACTGCTGTGCCACCAGGCCGGCTCCCAGAATTGCATTTTAATTCTGTGCCTTCTGTGGATTTTAGTGTTATGACTTTTGGTTTTTTTATAATAATTTTTTTATTGTAAAATACACAAAATTTAACACATTTTTAAATGTACAGTTCAGTGGTATTAAATACATTCATAATGTGCAACCATCACCACCATCTCCATAACTTTTTGTCTTGTAAAACTGAAACTATTAGACAATAACCTTCTATCCCTTGACCGCACCTCCAGCTCATGGAAGCACAGTTCTGCTTTCTGTCTCTGATTTTGACTACTCTAGGTACCTCATGTAAATTAAAAAAATATAAGATCCATTTGCTTTCATTTCTCCTGTTCATTTACTGAGCCTGTTAACGTTGTTTCTCTCTGCCTTAGTGTTCTCTGTTTTTAAAATGAAAAGTATTTTTCTTATAACAAAATGCTCACAGTTGCTTTCTGGGTAATGTGTCCCAGAAGACATTGTTCAGAGGGTTGCACTGGGGCTCCTGCCTCTTGGTCTGCCTGGAAGAAGTTGGGAATTCAAATAGGAGGTGAAGTAGTAAAACCGGCCAGGTAGAAGGCTCTTACTATGTTAAGATGAAGTATCATGATTCCATACGTTTCTGTAGCACCTTAACTGATGGGGATTGGCACTTGGAAGAATTTTTTTTACTGGTTTTTCTATGCAGGATGGGATTTGAATTTGGACTATAATACACACATTGAAATCTATTAGGCAGTGTTTTGTGGAGAATAAAACCTTTGCCAGATGACAGACCTAGGTTTGAATCCTGATTGAGCCACCTACCAACTAGTGCTTCTTCCTAGATCTTAATCAAGTCACTTAAACTCTGAGTCCCTTTCCTCATGTGTAAAACAGGTCAATGTTTGTTCTAAGGGCTTAAATAATGTTGAAGTCTAAATCACCCAGGACTGTTCTTGCCAGATGAAAAGCTTCCTGTACCTTTCAGAGGTAAATTGTTACTGAATCAATCTCAGATTTCCTTGAAATTAATATTGTAACTTAGATTGGATCAGAATATTTTGGCAGGTTTCAGCTGTGGGAATATTTAGGCTTGGACAGAGGAAAGGCTGCAGTCTGTCTTCTCCCTAAACCTTTTAGCCTCCTGGGTATCTTCCTTTGCCTCTTGTCAGTCTGCATACACCTCACCCCCCCAACACCCACTCACACACCCAACAAAAAGAATAATCAGTCCCTAGGCAAGGAAGGCTCCTCTTGCTAAGCAGTTTCCCTAAGGCTGCTTTTTCTTTCCTTGCATTTGTCTCAATGCCTCCACCTTCTGTCTTAGGAAATATAGGGTCCAAGTTAAAGGTAAACACACACGTATTGTGATTTATGTTGTCTTTAGATATTAAGTCTCTAATAATCTAAAAAATAAGTTCTAATGGGATATGTTACTTTTTAGTTCGCTGTGGCTGAACCAAGAAAGAAGGCATATGCAGATTTCTACAGAAATTATGATTCCATGAAAGATTTTGAGGAGATGAGGAAGGCTGGTATCTTTCAGAGTGCAAAGTGATATTGGAATGTAAAGGTAATATGGTTATTTGAAGTTACTGTTTAGAATTTTTTTAAATTGTGGTAAAATACACATAACATAAAATTTACCGTCTTAACTATTTTTAAATGTCCCGTTCAGTATTGTTAAGTATATTCACATTGTTGTACAACCAATCTTCAGAACTCTTTTCATTTTGCAAAACAAACTTTGTACCCATTAAACAACCCTCCATTCCCTGACAACCACCATTCTCCTTTCTGGCTATGAATTTGACTACTATAGTTACTTCCTGTAAGTGGAATCATACAGTATTTGTCTTTTTGTGACTGGCTTATTTCATTTAATGTCCTCAGGGTTCATCCGTTACAGCATGTCAGAATTTCCTTTTTAAGGCTAAATAATTATTCATTTTATGTATATACCATATTTTGTTTACAGCCATGCATCGCTTGATGGGGATATGGTCTGAGAAATGCATTATTAGGTGATTTCCTTGTTGTGTGAACATCATAATAGAGTGTACTTAACATAAACCTAGGTGGTATAGCCTACTACACACCTGGGTTATATGGTACTAATCTTATGGGATCACCGTTGTATATGTGGTCTGTCGTTGACTGTGACGTCATTATGCTGCACATGACTATTCATCTGTTAATGAATGGATTGCTTCCACCTTTTGACTGTTGTGAATAATGCTGCTATGATGTGCGCAAATATCTCTTTGAGACCCTACTTTCCATACTTTTGAGTATATACCCAGAAGTGGAGTTGTTGGATCATATGGTATTTCTATTTTTAATTTTTTTAAGGAACTGCCATCCTATTTTACATAGCGGCTGCACCATTTTCATTCTGCCAACAGTGCACAAGGTTTCCAATTTCTCCACATCCCTGTCAACACTTACTGTTTTCTGTTTTTTTTTTTTAATAGGAGCCATTGTAATGGGTATGAAATGGTGTCTAATTTTGGTTTTCATTTGCATTTCCCTAATTGTTAATGATGTTGAGCATCTTTTCTTTTGCTTGTTGACCATTTGTATATCCTCTTTGGAGAAATGTCTATACAAATCCTTTCCCCCTTTTTAATTAGATTGGTTTCTTTTTGTTGTTGAGTTGTACCCCTTATCAGATACATGATTTACAAATATTTTTTTTCCATTCTGTAGATTGCCTTTTCACTCTGTTGATTGTGTCCTTTGAAAAGAAATTTTAAATTTTGAGAGTCTAACTTATGTAATTCTTCTTTTGTTGATGTCATAGCCAAGAAATCATTGCCAAATCCAGTCTCATAAAGCTTTCTTGTGTTTTCTTCTGTGACTTTTACAGTTTTAGTTTTCACTTTTAAGTGTTAGATCCATTGAGTTTTTGGATATGATGTAGGGGAGAGGTCTAACTTCATTCTTTTGCATGTGAATATCCAGTTTTCTCAACAGCATTGTTGAAAAGACTGTCCTTTCCCTGTTAGATGGTCTTGGTACCTTTGTTGGTAATTTTTGGACTGTATATATGAGAGTTTGGGGGGGGGGGGCTCTATTCTGCATTGGTTTAAATTTCTGTCTTTATACCAGTACCACACTGTTTGATTCCTGTAGCTTTATAGTAAGTTTTGAAATCAGGAAATGTTAGTCCTTCAATTTCCTTTTCAAGATTGTTTTGTCAGGGCCCCTTGATAGTTAGTCTATATGAATTTTAGGATGAATTTTCCCATTTCTGCAAAAATACTGTTGGGATTTTGATAGGGATTGCATTATATATGTAGATCACTTTGGGCAGTATGGACAGCCTAATAAGTATTCCAGTCCATGAACATGAGATGTCTTTCCATTTATTTGTGTCTTTGATTTCTTTTCAGCAATGTTTTGTACTTTGCCTCCTTAAGTTTATTCCTAGTGTTATTTTTGATGCTATTGTAATTGCAACTGTTTTCTTAATTTTCTTTACTGATTATTCATTGTTAGTGTGTAGAAATGCAACTGATTTTCATGTGTTGATTTTGTATCCTGTAACTTTGCTGAGTAGTTTATTCTAACAGTTTTCTTTGGTGGAATCTTTAGGGTTTTCTACATATATTTGTGTTTTTTTTCCCCCTAATTGTTATGGCTAGGACTTCCAGTACTGTGTTGAATAGAAGTGGTAAGAGTGGGCATTCTTGTCTTTTTCCTGATCTTAGAGGAAAAGCTTTCAGTCTTTAATCATTGAGTATATTAGTTGTGGGCTTTTCATATACGGCCTTTATTTTGTTGAGATAGTTTTCTTCTGTCCCTAATTTGTTGAGTGTTTTTATTATGAAAAGGTATTGAATTTTTCAAATGCTTTTTCTGTATCAGTTGAGATGGTCATGTGGTTTTTGTCTTTCTTTGGTGTATTACGTTGATTTTTGTATGTTGAATCATCCTTGTAGTCCAGGAATAATTCCGACTTGGCCATGGTGTATAATCTTTTTAATGAGCTGTTGAATTCTGTTTGCTAGTATTTTGTTAAGGATTTTTGCATCTGTATTTATCAGGGATATTGTTCTGTAGTTTTCTTGTATTTTCTTTGTCTGGCCTTGGTATCAGGGTAATGCCGGCCATATAGAATGTTTTGTCTTCTTTAATGAGACGGTCAATTAGTTGTGGCCACAAAAGGAGACATAGAGAGGCTCAGGAAAACATCGTAGGAGCCATCTCTCCCCACCTAGAGATGTTTC
This sequence comes from Tapirus indicus, assembly GCA_031878705.1. Lineage (NCBI taxonomy): Eukaryota > Metazoa > Chordata > Mammalia > Perissodactyla > Tapiridae > Tapirus > Tapirus indicus. The sequence continues at coordinate 37,790,228 of CM062935.1, forward strand.
TCAAGATGTTAAAATACAGGAAAAAAAATATATATACAGTACATTCAGTGAATTTGTAAGTGTTCCACCTATTCAGTTTTTTTGGAAGAGCTTGAGGAGGATTGGTGTTGATTCTTTAAATATTTGGTAGAGTTTACCTGTGAAGCCACCTGATCCTGGGCTTTTCTTTGTTGTGAGGTTTTTGCTTGCTGATTTAATCTCCCTACTAGTTATAGGTCTGTTTACATTATTTCTTCCTGATTCATTTCTTGGTAGGTTGTGTGTTTCTAGGAAGTAATCCATTTCATATAGGTTATCTTAACTTGTTGACATACAATTGTTTATAGTATGTTTATAATCCTTTTTATTTCTGTAAAATCAGCTGTACTATCCCCTTTTATTTCTGTTTTTAGTTATTTGTGTCTTCTCGCTTCTTTTCTTAGTTGGTCTGACTAAAGGTTTGCCAGTACAGTCATGCGTCCCTCAAGGATGGGGGTACATTCCCAGAATGTGTCTGAGAATGCATTGTTAGGTGATTTTGTTGTTGTGCAGACGTAGAATGTGCAGACGTAGAATGTGCTTAGACAAACCTAGATGATGATATATACCCTACCACACCTAGGCTATGTGGTACTAATCTTATGGCACCACTGTCCTATATGCAGTCCATCATTGACTGAAATGTCCTTATGCAGTGCATGACTGTATTGATCTTTACGGATAACCAGCTCTTGATTTTGTAGATTTATCTCTATTATTTCTCTATTCTTTATTTTGTTTCTCTCTAATCTTTATTGTTTCCTTCCTTCTGCTAGTTTTGGGTTTAGTTTGCTTTTCTTTTTCTAGCTTTTTAAGGTATAAATTTAAGTTGTTGATTTCAGGTCTTTCCTCTTTTTAAATTTCCCTTGTGATACCCTCTTTGACCCATTAAAGTGTATGATGTTTAACTTTAACATATTTGTGGATTTTTCTGTTTTCCTTCTGGTAGTGATTTCTAGTTTCCATTGTAATCAGAGAAGATACTTCATGTATTTTAAGTCTGTTAAGTCTTGTTTTGTGGCCTGATATATAGTCTATCCTGGAGAATGTTTCATATGCACTTGAAAAAACTGTGTATTCTGTTGTTGTTTGGTAGAATGTTCTGTATCTGTTAAGTTCATTTGGTCTGTAGTGTTGTTCAAGTCCTGTTTTCTGAACGATCTTCTATCTGGTTCCTCTAGCCAGAAAAAGTGGGGGATTGAAGTTGCTTACTATTATTGTAGAATTGTCTATTTCTCCCTTCAATTCTGTTAGTGTTTGCTTCGTATATTTGGAAGTTCTGGTGTTTGGTGCATATGTGTTTATAGTTGTTCTATCTTCTTGGTGAATTGACCCTTTTATCTTTATACAGTGTTCTTTGTCTCTTGTAACATTGAATTAAAGTCTGTTTTGTCTGATAATAATATTGTCACCCTTGCTCTCTTTTACTCTTTGGAATATCTTTTTCCATCCTTTAACTTTCAAACTGTGTGTGTCCTTAGATCTAAAGTGAATCTCTTGTAGAGGGCATATAGTTGGATCTTGTTTTGTATCCATTCTGCCAATTTATGTCTAGATTGGAGAGTTGAATCGGTTTACATTTAAGGTAACTACTGAGAGGGAAAGACATACTAATGCCATTTTATTGTTTCTGTATATCTTACAGCTTTTTTGTCCTTCATTTCCTCCCTTAATACTTTCGTGTTTAGTTGCTTTTTTTGTAGTGACATATTTTGAGTTCCTTTTCATTTCCTTTTGTGTATATTCTATGGATATTTTCTTTGTGGTTACCATGGGGATTATATAAAACATGCTAAAATTATAACAGTCTATTTCAATCACATACAAATTCTACTCTTGTATAACTTTGTTCCCCCACTTTGTTATTAATGTCACAAATTATATATTTATATATTGTGTACCTATTAACATAGATTTATTTTTTTTATGGGTTTTTTTGTCTTTTAAATCCTACAAAATTAAAAAAGTTATGAAACAGTTATAATAATACTGGCTTTTATATTTGTCCATATATTTACCTTTACCAGAGAACTTTATATTTTCACATGGCTTCGAGTCACTGTCTAGTGTACTTTTGTTTCCAGTTGAAGAACTCCCATTGAATATCTAGTAATAATGAACTCCTTATCCTTTAGCTTTTGTTTATCTGGGAATGTCTTAACTTCTTCCTTAATTTTGAAGGACAGTTTTGCTGGATATAGTATTCTTGGTTGACAGGGTGTTTTTGTGAGCACTTTAAATATATCATCCAGCCTTCTGACCTGCAAGGTTTCTGCTGAGAAATCCACTGATAATTTTACAGAGGCTCCCTTGTAGGTGATGGATTTATTTTTCTCTTGTTGCTTTCATCATCCATTGTCTTTGGTTTTTGGCAGTTTGATTATAATGTGTCTTGGTATGGGTCTCTTTGGCTTCTTCCTCTTTCCAAATAACTTCTTGTATTTGTTATCCATTTCTTTTCTCAAATTTGGGAAGTTTCTGGCCATTGTTTCTTCAAATAAGTTCTCTGCCTTCCTTACTTTTGGGACTTGCATAATGCATATATTGGTCTTTTTGATGGTGTCCCATAAGTCCCTTAAGCTCTGTCATTCACATCATTTTCCTTTTGCTTCTCAGATTCAGTAATTCAAATGAACTGTTTTCAAGTTTGCTGATTCTTTCAATTCAGTTATTGTATTTTTATGCTCTAGAATTTTGATTTTTTAATAATTTCTCTTTGGTGATATTCTCATTTTGTTCATTTTGTTTTCCTGATTTTGTTTAGTTGTTTGAGTTCTCGTTAGCTTGTTGAGCATATTTAAGACAGTTGTTTTAAAATCTTTGTCAAGTAAATCAGAGGCATGTGTTTCTTTAGTATTGGTTTCTGGAGATTTATTTTGTTCCCTTGAATGAGCCATCTTTCCCTCTTTCTTTGTATGCCTTGTGATCTTTTGTTGAAATTTGGGCATTTGAATAAACAGCCACCTCTCCCCTTCTTTGCACACTGGCTCTGTGCAGGGGAAGGTCTTCACTAAACAGCCTGGCATAAAGGCTCAGGGTCATCTCAGACTTTTTCTGGGGATACATCTTCCCTGAGCCTTTGCATGTTCTCTTGTTCTAGTTCCAACTTATACTTGGCTGCTTTTAAGTGTTCATTTCCATGAGTCGTCACCCCTGCTTCCTCCAGGAGCCTTAGCTGTCTGTTGTATTCCTCTGCCCATAATCTCTTGTCCGTAGGTGCCCACGAGTCTGCAGTCCCTCTGCAGCTTTCTTGTGTCATGGGACCCACCACTGCTTTCAGCATATCTAAACTGTATCACTGTTCCCATCAGTGCTCTGAGATAGGCAAGCTAGAAAACAGTCCCTTGGGAAGCCCTCAGACAAGCCAGAATGTTGCAAGCAAGTTCCATTCTTTTCCTTCTGTCCTGAGGGAGGAGCCAGGAATAATAGGTCAGTTTTGTCCTGACCACACTGTGCTGCACTGAGGAGGGGGTGTGGCAAGGGTGAGGAAAAATTCCATGAAATTTCCTGCCTGAGTGCAGCCTTTTCTTGTTTAGGTGTTTGCTTGGTTGCTGCAGCTTCTTAACTGGTTTCTAGAGTTCTTACAAAGACACTTCGGTCCATATGTTGTGTTTTCTGTGGGGGAGCAAGGGTCTGGACCTTTGTAGTCCACCATCTTGCTGACATACGAATTTTTTTTTTTTATGTTCAAAGTCATTTCACGTAGTATGCTGTTAATTGCTAGATTGGCATTAGGAAAATCACACTTTTAGAAGTGCTTTAAAAAAACTAAAGTTTTTGACACCTTTTGTGGTTTGTTAGTTGAGTGTCCATAAGTGATTTGGTGGCTTTCCATAGATTCTGGTTTGGTCTGTCATATCCACAAAGTCCTTATGCCTTATGGACAGTGTGAATTAATCTTCTGTGTCTAGACAAAGGACTGACTTGCATGCTGATTAAAGGTCATCCACTAAATTGATTTGAAAGCATGTGTCAGGTACCTGATGAAAGTGTTCATACTCTGGAATCTTATCATTCATGTATTTAACTTTATTGAAGCTCAACAAAAAAGCAAGATAGAGTTTGATGTGACAAGGGGAATGTGAATCTGCCATTTTTTTCAGGCAGACTGTTCCTGAATGAGAATTCAGCTGCCGTGTGTGTGTGTGTGTGTGTGTGTGTGTGTGTGTGTGTGTGTGTGTGTGATCTTTCCCAAGATATAGGGTGCAGGGGGGTGGGGAAGACCTGCTGCATTGGACTTAGATCAGTTTTCTAAAACACTCAAGGATAATTTTGAATATAAGTAATTTTGCCTAATATGAGATTCAATTCTATAATATTGCATTTCTTTAGTTTATCTTAAGGAAATATCTGAAACACAGATTCATGCACTAAGTAGCCACAGTATTACTAATAATAGTAGAAAAAACAACTTTATTTCCAGTGGTTGGAAAACTGATATGCCCTTTTCATACCATGTACTGTTAGGTCCATTAGGAAATTACATTCACAAAGTAACATGAGGAAATTATATAGAATGTAAAATTAAGAATGTTTTATATAAGGATGATCTATATTAAATAAAAATTGCACAGAAAAACTGGAGGTTAAAAGATCAAGAAAATACTAGTATTTCTTTGTGGAATCTTGACATTGCTGTTTTCTTATAACTTTGAAATTTTCAAATTTCCCACAGTGGGTATACATTTCATAATCAGATGTTAACAGGCTAATTTTTAATATTTGTTAGGCTTTTATCTTTTTTATTTATAAGAAGTTGTGTTTAAAAATCAGAAAGGAAAAACAGATTTAGAGGTAGAAATAGAAATATTGTTTAGAATAGATGGGCAGCTGCTTTTAAGGACAGTATGTAAGTATGAGAAGGGAATGGAGGGTGGACTTGAGAGAGAAGAAAGCAGAAGTTGGTAAATGAAAGCAGGAAACCAGAGTTAGGTGTGGTATGCCCAAAATTAAAAAGAGGGTGGTCAGGGAGCTTGGCAGAGAATGGACCCGGAGCCCAGGCAGCCTGAACTGGGCTTCTTCTGGGCTGATGGTAAGTGAGCAAAGTGTGGGCTCCACTAGTAGGAGTAGACCTCAGGTGATCTCAAGGGTATGAGGTATTAGGAGCGATGCTCAATGCTGATCATTAACTTCGCTACTATGTTTTTCTCCACAGAATTTCTTTGGGTTGAGTTCCATGGAAGTTTGTCACTCTGACCTGTGTTCCTGAACTATGAAACATGAATATTTGGGCTAAGGAATAGTTTGTCTTAATAAATAAATAAGAAATACATGGACAGTAAGTCTTTGCTCAGTTATTCTTACTGATATAATTCAAGGCACTTGCATCCGAACTGATTAGGGATTGTAACTGTGTTTATGAACCTTATGAAGATACCTTGATTTCAGTATTAAAAATTTCATTGTTTTAGGACATTTTTGATTGCTTTGCCGTTTTGTTCATTTCAGTGAGATACTGCTAGGTGCAGTTTCTTAGTCCTGGGTCATGGATTTAAGGCCTACATGAGCCCTCATGACTATAGTCTTCCCTTGGTATCCAAGGGGATTGGTTCAATAACAACAACAAAACAAAATCCAAGGATACTCAAGTCCCTTAGCCCTCCATATCCATGAATTCCCCAGCTGCAGATTCAACCAGGTGTGGATCATAAACATAGTACACAATCCTTGGGCTTCATTGTCACTGCTTGGTAGTTCTGCTCCATCAACTACCTGACAGATAAAATAGATAATTGAAATTTAAGGATCTTTACTCAGTATTGCTTTATTAAAGAGCCAACAGTATGTATCTGCATTTCAGAATATGTATCTAGTCCAGGAAAAGTTGTGTTAATTACTTAACTGGAATTGAGTAATGTCTGCCAATGACTAACAAACAACAGTGTAGTAACTTATTTCGGAGGTCTTAGGACCTTTCTCCCCTTTATTTATTATGCTTTTTGTTGTGATCAAAGTGATAACCACAGAGAGCTTTAAAAATTAAGGTTATTTTAGTCACAGCTAATTTAATCACCAATTGTCCCTTTATTAGGATAACAGAAAATTTCTTATCATCCTTTTTAACTCATGTAAAATTCTTGAGTCCCAATGTGAGCTGTATTACACCCAGGTATCACTGAAAAACTGCATTTTAAAAACCATTGGTGACAATACACATTTATGTGTTGTCAGTAATTCAAGAATTCCTTTTAAACAAACAGTTTTATATAATAATTCTTAGATGTAGTATGCAAAATTACCATAAAAGAATTAATACATATTTACATTCTTAAAAATAGTTACTCAAGATTGACAAAACTGTCACTTTCCTAAATGAGTATAATACAACCAACTAACTAATGGAGGAACCATTTTTTTTCATACTCAGCCTGAACTGTCCATTAACAGTCTTGCTTTCTAGAAACAATTATGCAGTGACTTCTTATACAGTAACATGTGAGACTTAAGTAAGTTAAAGATTAGTGGGCATTTGAAATGAGTTTTCTTAGCATCTCACAATTGTAGATTATAGGTTTTAGGCCCATGTTTGGATATAATCAATCATCAATCAATCAATCAGTAAAAATGTGTTCTAAGCGGGGTATGAGATATTTACTATTGAAGAAAGATGCTACCTGGTGACCAGGATCTTGTGTCAAACTCCTTAAATGCAAACGTATTATGAGACACTGGGAATATCTTTGTGCTTTATCAGTCAAGTCAATTCAGCAAAATAAAGTATTTATTTGTACTGGTTCACTCTTAAGATTAATATTGGGGTTCGTGACTCTCCTCCATTGCACCAGGGCAGTATGAAGTCTGCTCTACCTCTTCCACAAGGGAGTGTCAAAGGGAATTCCTAGTAGTGTTTTGTTTATGAAACTGAAGAAACTCAGTAAAATGCAGACTTTAAAGTAGGACTATACATAGCACTTTTCACTTAAAAGAACAGCACCACATTTAAGTAACAGATTTAATAGGTTAAACAATAAAATCCTAAACATTTAATTTCATTTAAAGAATCCAGACCTTTGCAGACAAAGGTATTAGGCAAAGACAGTGTCTCAGCCTAAAAACAGATATAGCTGGGAACGAAGGTTTAGTCTGTCAGTCCATTCTAAGGCCTTAACCACATTTTGCATTAGAGCAGAGTTAACAGATCATAATTGTAGTTGAAATGTTAGCAAATATCATAGAGCAAAAAGGAATGCATTTTCTACGTGTGATAAGACTACAACATACAGGATTCTATTAATCATTGTCCCCCCAATGGGAAAGGAAGGAGTTTTTTATCACTCCATTTTAAATTTTCTTCTTCGTTTTAGGGAGAAGGAAGAATCTGAATTTTAGAAGAGACTAGAAAATTACTATACCTATAGCTATAGAGAAATGTTGGCTTTCTGTCCATATTAGATATTAGAGCTAGTTAGGTTTTTCTTTCAAAAATAAATTGCACAAGCAGGAATCAACACCTCAGAGGGGACTCAAGGGAACCCTTTCCTCAGGGCTTTATTTTTCACCATGGTAAATTTACTAATGAAGACTTGAGCAAAATGTGGATCAACAATATAATGGTATGTTTTCACAGTGGAGGGGAGAGGCTCCACAGCCACCACAGGGCACGGTGTCTGCATGGAAGAACAGCTGGGGGCCAGGTGACAAGATGTCTTTGTGATGTAGTCCACAAGTCTGTTGTACTGTTGTTCTGACAGTCTCTCTCGGACTCCATCCACCTGGGATCCAAAAATAAAGATTCCTTAGTTACCAAACCCTCAGAAGGAGACTTCTATAACAAAATTATTTTTCTTTTGCCTTGATAAATTTGTACCTTATGCCTTTTACCTAATAAAGCCACTTTATCCAAAACAGTGCTTCCTTTTATTTTTCCTCTGAGCTGTGGCAATAACACTGCAATTTCAGCAGTATAACAAAAGCTCTGCATGAGAACGTTAGGACACGCTCCTTTGAATAAGCATTTGGTGATATGTAAAAGCCCCATGTTTGAAGTTGATGATTTGATAACATTTTACTCAACTATGAAAACATCTGTCACTGCCCTTTACTAACCAGCCCAGGAACAAAGGAGAAAAGTGTCTTTCCTTTGCTTAAATCTAATCAACATGAAACTCAGCACCCTGAAATACAAGCTCTCTTTGCCTGTCTCCTCAAACCTCAAGACAGAACCTCTACAGTTTGATAGAAAAAAAAGTGAAGAGCACCTCTTTCAAACCAGTGGCTTTGGACAGAGCATTACAAAAATAAATACTTTTTGAACTGTAACATTTTGTGTTTTTATAAATACTAGGATTTAAAGCCAGAGAAAATAAAAAAACTGGGCAGAGGAAGGGGAAATTTTTATGGAAAAAAAAGGGAGGATGCAAAGTACATTTATGGTTCATAAAAGTCTGGCTCATCTTCAGTGGAACTCAGAGAACTGAGATATACTACCTAAGTTCTTAAGTGAGATTTTCTGAGAAAGCACCCATCAAAGGCAGTTGAAGCTGTAAATTCTTCCCACCCTGAAATTCTGTAGCTAGCTAGTGTGTAGATCAAGTGGAGTGGGAAATTCTAATGTAAGCCACTGATCTGTGGGAATCAGGTAGCCACTGACCTTTCAGTGATCTTTACCTACCAAATGTTGGCAAGACCACTCGAAGAATTACAAACATTTTAACGAGTAGTAATGTAAGGAATTTCTATGTATGTCTGTGTAGGGCACAGAAACTGCAGCCAAGAGTATCTTAAAAGCTGTAGAAAGTCAGAGGGATGGTAAAGAGATAGTCAAGGGGCCTGCCAGAGGAATAAGGGCATCTATCTGAGTTCGGGTCTCATATTTTTAAGCTTGGGAAAGAAAAGAAAGGTCCCCAAAGATTCACTGACAGATGAAAGCTGTGCAACACCAGGCAAAAGCCAGAGCTCTGACGATATCATTTGCTGGGGTCAGGATTCAGCTGGAAAGCTTTGAATACACAGAAAGTCTTAATTGCTCCTCCTGAACAGCAGCACAGGAAAACCCATGTTGTGAAAGGAACCTGGCCAAGGAATAAATTGACCTTCTGACTCATTTTGAGTCTCTCATGAGGGATTTCAATAATGTGCCAGGCATATTAAGCAATTATTACCCTAAAAATGGCTGCATTTAACCAAGAAAAGCAAATGCTGATTTTTAAAAATCTGAGTCTTGCCATGTTTGAATATACTGAATGATGTCATCTACAAATTAATTCCAAAATTCAAAGGAGCTGTGTTTCCTAGCATCTAAAGCAAAAAACCAGAAAAGTCATTTTATGTAAAGATCTTAAAATACTGTTCTTAATTTTCCCCGGAAGACAAGCAGGTAGGCTGCTTAACCCAGCTTTATGTCTGGAGGATTAGGTTGGTATGCACTGACACGAGCACGGCAATTGAGGAAAATTCACTGGCAAACAGCGTGGTTGAACGACTCCCCCCGTCCCTCCCCCCCCCCCCATTTTGAAAATACACTGGATTATAGCACTCTTAAGGAAGAGTTTACTCTCTCTCAAGTGAGCATTTTGTTCTGCAGCCTGGGTCTCCTTTGGAGTGAGAGGGGCAGATTAGGGTTCGGACACAGGACAAAGGGGTCAGTTATTTCTTGTTTCTTAAGAGGAGTTGAGGGGAGAGGAACAGTGGAATAGATACAGAGAAAGAATTTGCAGGCTGAAGGCATACTGGATTATCCACCCTTTCTGTTCAGTGTCAGGTGCTGCTGTGCAAGTTCAATATCTGTCTCTAATTGCTATCCTGCAGTATTCCTACTCTCGGTCATCTCTCCCTGCCTGTTTTAGCCATCCCTAAATTCCAACCCTCTGTTATCCCTGAACAGTGGAAAACCAGTGTTCAGCATGGTGTCCAGAGTGTCAGTGCTTCTGCCTCTAACTCAGGGATCCTATGGTCTCAATTAGCCTTGGCAACTTCTAGGGGTAGTGACTCCAGCTGTCATCTTAGTAACCCCTAGAGAAACTGAAGTCTCTTCCCCTCCAGCTATGATAATTCCCCACAGTACCCTCCTCAAACAGGAAAGCCAAAGAGAGAAGGATCACAATTGAAGACGGTGGAGACATTTTAACAGCAAAAGATGAATTCCCAGTCTCAATAGTTTAAGATCTGAAATATTTCCCAAGCAGCTAAGGAATAACGATGGTCACAGATATTCCTCAGGGCCTTGGAAGTTTCTCTAAGGACCAAGGACTTGAAGATAATGATACTATCCCCTGCCAAATCCTGTAGCCAGAACACCGCTGCTTTATTGTCAACTGGATCAGAAGATTTTGGCAGATCTAATCAAGTCAGCCTGGACATCTGACCTCTGTTTATTCCCAGAAAGTCATCAACTCAAAGCAGCAATATAGTCCTAGTGCCAAGCCCCAGCTTAAAGCCTGACTGATTATGATCCAAGAAACTAGAGAAATCTCAGAGTAGTTGTGGTTGGCTGCCTTCCATCTTCTCAGATAATTTTACCCAAACAGTGGTGTGAGGGAGACAGAGACTCCCACAACCAGGAAGAAAATAATGAAAGGAGGAATCAAGAGAACCTGCTGGAGGCAGGTTTGCTGTCCTTTCCTGGGGCCACTCAGTCCCCAGGTTAGGACCAGCAGGCTCCAGCTTGCCACTGAGCCACCCCCATCTTGCTGTGTAGGAAAAGATATCTGTTTCTTAGCCAACTCTTAGGGCTCTGTGGATCAGGCAGTCTGGGGAGGCAGGGGCAGAGAGTAGTTTTCCAGTGGGTACACCTGCTTACCCCGGGCTGGAGTGCAGGAAGATGGTGCAATTCTCGTCAGGGCTCACCTCTGACCCCTGACACCGAGTATGCCCCATCTGAGCATCCATTCCACATCAACTTAGGTGTGGCCAGGAGCCAGCAGCCAGCACATCTCAGGAGCTATGTGGCCAGGGAACTGTCCCAAGAGCCTAAGCAGCATCCCCAGGAGGTAGCCTGTTGTACTTAAGGGATGGGAACGTGTCCATGGGAAAAGCAACAGAGAGCCACACAGAATATAGAGCAGTGGGTAGGAGAGAGATTCACAAAACGTTGACCCCTGAAGTTTCAGGGTTTGGGAATGGCAGAGGGAGTGAGACCTCCTGGTTTGTGAACTTGCAAAGGTCCAGCCTACTGCCGAGTGTTGTTTCACTTCCGACACCCCTCATTTCTTTGGCCGTCCTCATACTCCCAGACCGCTGTAGCCACTCTCAGGCTACATGCAGACTTGGGCCTGCTTGTGAGTACCTGCATGGAACTGCTGCTCCATCCTGGCCCTTCTTTGCAGACCTACTTGTTTTGGAGTTCTATTGTTCTGTCCTGTCCACTCTAGCACCCCAGCCCCGTGACAACCAAGCCTTGTTCAATTCATATGGTGGCTTAGCCCCAGGCTGTGAGTCCACCTAGCTTACTGCTGGGCTTTCCTGTGAAAGGTTCACATGAACACCTAGGTGGGGACTTCACAACCCCCTTCTGCAAGGGCCCCCTTGCCTCCCATACTCCTTTCTCTGGCAGCCGTCCTGGTCTCTGGCAGCCACTCCAGAGGCTGCAGGCTCATAAATGCCTGGTTACTAGTGGTCAGCCTGCATCTCGACTTCACCAGCAGCTAGCCCTGGTCACCCCATTTTCTGAAATGTACCTCCACGTCACATGCCACTCTTGGCTGCTTGAGCTGTATGAGGAGCAGGTTGTTTTGCTTGATGTCCTGTGTACAGTCGATCTCCGTGATGGGGAAGGCCTGCTGCTGTGCGTCTTCGCTGACACTCACCACAAAGAGCACTTCCGATGTCAGCAGCAAGCACCCTTCGTGCTCCTGGCCTGAGCCCCTCACCAGAACCACATCCAGGGCCATGTGGACTTCTGGTCTGCCCAGAGACTGAAGCATTTTCCTGTTTCAAAGGAGAAAAGTGAGGCCAGGAGCCATCTTGGAAAAGATGGTACCGTATCAGTGCTCACTGTTTGTACCAAGGATTGGGGCAATCCCACACAAAGCTCCCCAAGGGCAAATGGCCCTCACCAATCTGATTATTAATTTCAGCTTGAAATGTGATTGTTACTTTAATTCTCAAACGGATTCTGGTCAACAGAACCCAGCTCTTTCTGGGGACAAAGATTTCCCTTGGCTTTGGTTAGCTCCTTTTCTTTCCATTAGAAATGTCACCCCTAGTTAGAAGGCTCATTCCACAGAGAATCTCAGGCCCTCTCACAGGCCTGGACTTCTCTGCTAGTGTGCATCCTCCCCTGAGTGGTACATGTGGGGCAAGGGAGTTCTGCTACCAGTCCCAGATCTGGGGATGGCAGCCTCTCCCTGGCTCTAGGATGCCCCTGTGCTGCCTGAGACGCTGAAAATGGCTACTCCTCTTGGGCTCCCCTAGAAGCATGGCCCGTTAGCTTGAGAGCAAGCCAGGCCCTGTTAACATAACAGTGTGCATGTAAGTTGAGCAAGCATCTAGATAATTTTACCAGACATATTTGACATGGCTATTTGGAGCTTGGTCAGCATGTAGATCACGTGGCTGATAGCGCTGTTTGGGAAGCTGAGAAAGTCCAGCTCCGTGTAAAATACCTGTGGTAAGAGAAGTAAGGGAGTTTTACTAGTTGTTTGGAAAACAGTTTCATGCTACAGTGATGTCATCTAGTTAGAGCCATCCATAAAATGCTACAGATCCAAAATGATGTCATATCTTTGGAAGCAAGTATATAGACAGTTATTAAACCTTGCAATGCTCTTAATCCTGGTGATCTTACTTTAGCTAAAAACTGAAATATGAATGAGCTATAGTTCTTGCAAAGACTGGCAACTGGAGGAAGCACGATGCTCCTGGGAGTAATTGGTCCTGAGCAACAGCTTACACATCATTTATAATTTATGTGATGAAGTCAAGATTGTTAGTTGACTTCCTTGCTTAATATTACAATACTTCTGTTATCTCTGCTGTGGCTGTTCAAATAATAAAAAACACAATATACACAGAAACACACAAAGGCACAAGGTTTGCCTAGATACAGAATTTAAGTGGCTTAATCCAGCTGTTAAACATGAATCCAAATACATTTGTGAGCGCTCTTGGGGCCTCTGGTTTATTACATGCTCTCCCTGGTGCCAGCACCAAACGAGGGCACCCAGCAGCAGCCCTGCAGGCCTCCACAGAGACTCTCCAGAACCAAAGATGGTACAGCATGTGTGCTTTCTGAGGGCTTGTAAATGTTTATAAAGGAGGCACAGTCATTAGACTAAGAGTTAGTGGTTTGTAAAACCTTCAGTGCAGCAATAAAAGTTTTACAAGAATGATGGAAATCAACAAGGCCACGTGAAGCTCTGTTCTGAGATGCACTTACATAAGGAAGGGTTCCTCAGCCCTGGGAAACACTCGGCAAGGGACAATGGCATTTAGCTAATTGGAGTCTATAGCAAAAGGAATACTGTTTTTATTAACGTGTAAGCATTTGATAAGGGCACATTTAACTTCGCCCACTTACAGGCTGCAGCAGTTCTTTTAGTCCATTTCCTTGTGAGTGAAAACGTCCTTCACAGAAGGAGAGAGAGACAGAAATAGGGAGGGAAGAGGCGAGGGAAAAGCGAAGAGGCACACATGTTCCTGTCTGTGTGGTCTCTCATAACTCTCCGGATGGTTGCTCGGGTGTGGGCATTCATCTCCCGCTCTCTTCCTTTCAGACACTGTTTTTATGCCCCGATCCGGCTGCCTCCTGTCAGATCTGCTGAGGTACAGGATGCCTGCAGTGAAATGTACCCCGCAGACTTTATGGCCGGATGCAGATGCAGAGTGCTCACGTGTCTGACAAACGGGAGAGCTCTCCTGTAGTTTGCTCTACTAGCTAGACAGCCTGCTTTGTGACCAAAATGATGACATTGATTCTAGGTTAAAAGGTAACAATTCCAGTCACCTGTTTATTAGAAGTCACTTTACTGTGTTCTGCCAAGAATGCAGTAAATAAGCACGGGAGGAGGTGCTTCCTTTCACACGCACCCATTACTCCTGTGCACACGCATGCATGGGGAGAGGCCCTGGCACTCCACCATCCAAGTGCACGAGTGCCACGAGCCCAGTCCTCCACAGCTGTCTGCTTGGGGCAAGGGTTTTCAGTTGCACATCATGCACCTTTGCTGCCACTGGCCAGGAGACTCGGCCTGGCTGTAAGAGCTGCATGGAGGCTGCAGGTGAGAAAGCCACACCAAACGCAAAGCTATGTGGGCAAGTGTGTGCACACCCACATACACGTGTGCGCACACACACACACACACAGGGATGCTCTTCTCTCTCTCTCATTCTCCAAATACATATGCATTTAAAGATATATCTTCCTGCCTTATAACCTAATTTTCCTTTCAAATTGCTCACCAGAAAAAGTAGTAATTCTATTTTCTACTTCAATATATTCCTACATATTGCCCTCAACCTCTAATGAAGGTTACCTTTCATTAAAGTCTATTATTAAATATACTGTAAAAAAAATTCTGTGACACACGTATACTGAAATTACTAATTGATTTCCTGGTTCTATAATTTTATTATAATTTATTATTAGTAGTACAATTCTACTCTTTGTGTAAATAAGCATAAGGAAGTGAGAAAGATAGCTATCTCTTTATGGATTTATCCATTTCATTTTTCACTCTTGCCATGTGAAGGGCTAGATTATCTTTGGGAATCCTTGGTATAATAATGCAAATTAATTGGTGATGTCTGAATTGGTCTGATAGGTTTTCCACTGACTCACCGTAGCCAGTCTGCGACACAAGCTCAGCAGCTCCTCCGATGGGCTTTGTGAACACCCCCATGATTCCTTTCCCCACGCCCGAGATAACACCCTTGGCTTTGTGTCCTGCTGAAGCATGAGCCTCAGATGTTTTCTGGAAGTTCTGCATTGGCTGATCAACTATACCAGCAATTGCACCTGAAAAATAAAAAACTCTAGTAAGGACTGAGGCTTAAAATTCTGAGAAAGTGAAAACCTTCAATCTGGAACACAGTTTTATTTGAATTGAAAATGAAACCCCACCCTCATTATAATGTTCTTTACTATACATTTATTTACCAATTATCTAAGTACACTGAGGCCTCTTTAATGCAGACGTATATTATCTTCATCAAAACACCATGTTCAGACTAGGTTTGGTCCATCACAGCCAGGGTCTGTGAAGTTCAGCCCAGAAGTGACACCACGTGCCTTTCTGCAGAAACCAGGCAACACAGTTTAGGGAAGAGAGCTAACAATTTCTTAAGAGGAGAGCAAGCCTGCTCAGCCCAATACATTTTCACTGAATCAGGAGGATGAAAACACTAGAAAGGGCCAGCCCCTTCCCGGGTTCTCTCTTTTAATAATGTAAGAGCAATTTTTAAATGACAATTTAATATAATATATTAATAATTATTTAATAGTAAGAGTGGTGATACAGTAATTATTATTTCTATTATAGCTAGTCTGTTTTGAGTGTTTACTATGTGCTGAGGACTATGCTAAGAGCTTTACTTGTATGAGATCATCAATCCTCATAATCCTAGGAGTCAGGCGTGATTTTTATCCTCAGTTCCTACATAAGGCCACTGAAGCACAGAGAGGTCAAGGAGTTTTCCCAAGGTCACATGGCTGTGCTGTGCTCAAGCCAGGGTTTCAGTCTAGGGAGTCACAGCTCTTCACCACCAAGCTCTTCGCTGATCCTGTTTATACAACAGGCTCTTTCCTTTGCCAGTCTTGGAAAAACTTCCTTCTCTCTCACTTCAACTAAGGTTTGGCCACTTACTCTTCACTTACAACAGCTACAAAACCCCGCTCTCCCTCTCTGCTGTAATGGCTTTCCCGAGGGGCAGCCAGGTCATACACTGAGGGCAGGGCGAATCCCTCAGCCTCTTTTGTGGGTCCATCCTCCTTGCTCCTCTCACTCTGAGGGGCCAATGATGAGATCTAGTAAAGGCCTCACCAGTCCTGATATTTTTTCCATGATGGAGTAAAAGGTTCCCTAACAGTAAAAGGTAAAAAATTCCATTACAATTCTTGATAGAATTCTCTGTTTTCAACTCAGACCTGCTAGGATTAATGAAAATGCACAGTCCCCCTGGTTGAAATTTTAGTACATGTCAAATCCCATTATTCCAAATGCCACTAATTCAAAGTCTCTTGGGTAAAGGGAGATTTCCAGGTCTCAGTTAATGACCTGCTAATTTCAAGCAATATTCCATTGAACAAAATCCAGTAAAACAAAAGGCCAGTTCCTTCAGGTCAAATGTAAAGGGAATGTTCTTCCTGGATTCCATTCCTCTAAGTTTGACAGAGCCATTTAAGTTTATGTATTGACAGATTAAGAATGACCTGAGGCAACAGGTCTGTTTCCCAGCCTAGACCAATGCTTCTCAAACCTAAAGAAATGATGTAGGCAGCAGAGGAAGCTGCTCACAGCTGGCCCTGGCGCCCTGGCTGTCAAGGGCCGAGGGATGGCTATTTCAGTTCCTCCAAGACACCCAGGCTTGGCACACGGGCTGGGGAGCTCGCCTCACGTTTTCCGTCTGAGTGAATCGGATGCTCTGCTCGCCCCCATCTACGGGGCCGGCAGTCAGAGTGGCTGAGAAGTATTAATGGAACCAGCCACACTGGGAGAGTGGCCACCATCAGTGCTTGAGAGAGTCAGGAACCCTGGCGTCTTCTCTACAAACCATTTCACAGCAGGCATAAGTCAGACAGTTCAAAGGGAATAGCATCAAATCAAAGAATAAAGTTTTTATGATTTCATTATCTGATTTCTTTGAAAGGTCTCCATGCTTAAGAGTAGAAAAACTGGGGTAAATAATTACAAATTCACCAATAAATTAAATTATTGCCTGTATTTCTGGTAGGAATGACTTCCTCAAGTGCAGATTTCTATTAAGACTATTAAAATTGAGTTAGGGGGCAGGTGGTTCCTTCTTTGAGAATCTCCCATTTCCCTTTAATGTGCCAGGCCTAACCTGAACTAGGAACATGGAGCCTTGACGGCAGTGACTATCCACACAGGGCTCCAACTTCTGTCTGCCTAAATGCAAACAGGTATCACAGTGAAACTCCCCTTTGATCTTCCACTTTCTGCAGCCACTGGCCACAGGGAAGTCTCAGTTACTGTGGCTTTGATAGATAAACTATTTGGGCAGCCCGAAAAGTGGAAAGCCTGAACCCCATGACAAGGTGTCAGACTCTAAGAGGGAGAGAAGGAGCTGTCAGATCACATGCCCTCGCCCACACCAGACCCTGGCCGGGGGAAAGCTGGCCCGTCACACACACCGACACCTCACTGGTCACCAGGTGTGAGCGGAGGAACAGAGAGGCTGTGAGACTAGCAGCTTTCATGGGGTCTGCAGCCGTGCCTTGAGAGAGGCAGCTCTTTGAGGGCTTCAGAAGGCTCTCTTAGTAAGTATAATCTGGCTAAATCCCACAACTAGTAAATTATTTACTGTCATATACTCAAACTCTGCTCTAAGGCTTTAAGTAGTGGAAACTGATCCACGAACTGGTCTGTTGGCGTCAGGCCCACGGGGTGTGCGGCCACATGGAGACGGCTGTGATGTGATGAGGCGAGGCAGGAAGGAAGAGCGTGCCTCAGAGGGGAATTTCCATGGACTCTCCCTGTACTGGGTGAGCGAGAAACTGGGGAGGTGTTTCCCTTTCTGCCCTTCAGTTGAGGAGGAGGGCTTTCTTTGTGAAGCAAGGGAACTAGAAGGGCCTTCCCTCACCTCTTCTGAGACTTGATCCCCAGCTGCAGGCAAAAAACACTGGGGCACTGATCTGTGAAAGTTCCTGCCTGGGTGGCTCTTTTGGTCCTGCCCTTACCACATGGTGTGATTTTATCTTGGGCGCTTTTTTTTACCACAACAGTAGAGGCACAGGCCTAAGCAGGGACACCACTCCAGGGCTCACCATTCTAGAGACAAACGACACCCACAGAGTGTATTACGTACTCCATCTTGAGGCTAGCTTTTTTGATCAGAACAGATTAGCAAAATTATTAGGAATCACCTCTTTTATTCCTAAATTTCCTACTAACTGCAAACAATTCTGCTAATCGCTGAAAGTGGTATCAGGAGGACTACTCACAACTCTTTACTCACTCAAGGGAAACCATCCTGATTCACCTGGTAGAGGCCAGTTTGTTAGGATTCCCAGTGGCATACCAAGAGTGGCCGTGAAGACAGAGGGTGTGGCTGCTGGGAAATCTAGCAATGCTTCATAAGTCAGGCAGCAGCCCAAAAGAAGCATGGGTCAGAGAAGCAAGTTCTGACATCCTGCCTTTGGTATTCACGAGAGAGAAGTCATGTCTGGGAGGGAACGTGGACTGTAGCTGTGACATGGCACTCATATCCTCTCTCAGCACAGACTCAGGGTGTAGTAGAAAGTGGGGGTGTTTGGGGAACAGATCTGGTAAATGTGGGCAAGGCTGATTCCAATTCAGCAGGCTAAACAGAATTTTTCCAAAAGCCATTGCTTTCCCAAAACTGTCGTGGAGCTCATCCAAGAGACTCGGCAGCATCTCTCAGAGGCATCCATCTGCCAGCTGACACTTCTCCTGGCTGACCTGGGGCGACGTGGCTGGGCATGGCAGCTAAAGACTTCCTTTGATTTTTCAAGTGCCTCATAACATTCTACAGTGCCCCCAAGAGGGCCAAGCAGAGGCAAGAAGGCCCCCCAAACCCATAAACATTTGGGGGAAATGTGTTTTTCCTACTCTGGAACTTTCACTTGTTCAGTCTCCCCATATCCTGATTATTTCCAGTCTTGGAGCCCTCCAGGGTGGGTGACATGTGGGAAGGCCCAGAATCTTGTCCTGGCTAGGGGTTTGACCTGGGCAAGTCACTTAACCTCATCCATGCCTAGACTTTGAAGATCAAATAAGATGACACATGTGAAAGTGCTTTGTCAACCTGAGATGTTTAAATATATTTTTATTAACTGAGTCATTAATGTTTCTTTCTTGTCAAGGAGGAAACTGAGGAACTAGCATTTTGATTTCACTAAGCATGGGTTTCAAACTATTGTATGTTAATAGCTCTAACTTCAATTAGGCACTTAACTGCATTTAGAGGTTTTAAACATCATTTCTGGGGGATGGATTAAATAGTGACGAATATATACTTTCCCAGATGAGGGGAATTGCTTGGTCCTACTCCCCCTCTCTTCTTCCTGCCACATATCAGGTAGTTCTAGGACCAGACATTTGAGATGACCCAGTGATTATGTGGGATATAGAGATAGTTCTTGAATTCTTAGAGGAAAGGAAGCTGGTTTAGGCCAACCTTAGTCTAAGGATCACAGAAATGGACATGGTGCTCAGGTGTGCCGCTGGTGCTCCTGAGGGCCCATGCTCAGGCCGGTGTTCGCAGGTGCAATCAGTACACACTGAGGAGGGATTTACGTCACCCCCAGAACGCCTAGGTTTTTGGAAATTACCAGAGATGCAGACTCTGTGAGCCCACTGCAGTTTCCAAAGACAGACTAAATGATTCCCTTGCATGGATGAGGATGTACAAGACACAGTGACTACAGCAAAGATCAAAGCTTTATGACTTTGTACCCTGGTTAACAACAGGAGTCATGCTCAGAAGGCAGAGTCACGGCTCCTCACGTGACTGATTTCTACCATCAGGCACCATTGGATACAGTGGAGACTGGGTAGTGGGCGTGGGCTTTTCTGGGTGGGAGGAGAACGGGTTAGTCAGGACGGAAACAGCCACATGCCAGCCAGCTCAGGTCTCCTCTGCTGAGAACCTGTAAGCTCCAAGAAGCGCTTGGATGGAGGGAAGGCAGCTCTCCTGCCCAGAGCGGAGAGCATGTAAGCCCACAATTCTTAGCAAAAAAGCGGTTTCACCGTCCCCAAACAGTGACGTGAGGCCCCCAAGATAACCTCATTGTCACCTCCTGTGGTTACAGCAACTTAACCCATTGGTTAAAACTAAAGCAAAGATGCTCCTGCCATTGCTCACATGTCTCTCTTTGCTGGGACACTCTTTGAAATCAGGCAGCTCCTCTAGTTCCTTTGCTACCATCATATAATAACGAGAGGTGCTATTTACCAAACATGGACGTTATGCCTGGCACACTACTGACCATCATTACTTTGAACGTTATGACAATTTCTAGTAACTTAACGTGAACTTGTAACATCTTATTACTTCCTCTCAGAGCCTCAGTTGGCTGCTCTGTGAGTTGAGGGGTTGTGTATAGAACCGCAGACTGGAAAGAGGACAAATCCTTTCAAGCTCGTCTTTTCTGACCTTTGCTCTCTCTGCTTTGGGGCACTTTGATCTCTGAGAGATGCATACTCCTTCAGATGCTCCGCCGGCATGCTGCCAAGCAATACAGTTTTAAATTCCTTTGCAAACAAATAAACAAAAGATACCCTTGCAAATCATGCTCTGTAAAATTTCAGCTCTGAAGCTTCCTTTTTATAGATTTTTCCAAAGCAACTTATTTTTAAACATTTGTAATATTTGGAAATATCCATAGCAATCTTCACCTCTGACTATATTATCTGGCTGCACGACAAATGATAATTACTCTGAGTCAAGCTGATCCGGCACTCAAAAAAAAATAAGAGGAAAAAGTGGGCTCCTCACTGAAGTTTACATGACATTTGCACGTTGCTCAAGTGCTTCTCAAACAAAAGCAAGCGGCGCAGTATCTGCGGTAGTCAAGGAGCGAGGGCTGCAGAAGGTGTGCTGGTTACTCACTTGAACAAGCAAGCCGCTGTTGCCTCATGTTGACACCCCCACACTCAGGCGTCTTCCTATGGAATGACACTTCTTTAGAGAGCCGTGCTGAGGCCAGAGATATGTTTTATACTAGAAGCGATGGAAGGCGGGACACAGGCATTTGTGCAGGTGAGCCTCCTACCGGGTTGGTCCTGGGATGGCCCCTGTTCCAGTGCCTCATGGATTCAGGGACCAGAGTGAGTGCCTTATTCTCTCTGAGCCTCAGCTTTGTCTGCAGAAAGGATGTAAACTTCACAACCACCCCAGTCCTGGGAACCCGTGCCCCTTGGCCTGCCCCCAGAGCCAGAGTGTGGACAGATGTGAGTGCTCGGGTCCCCGCAGACCCTTACCGAGCAGGCTGATGCCCAGCCGGGACAGGCCCTGTCGGAGCCCCTCGCCCAGGCTCTCGGGGAGCTGCCGCCGCCACTCCTCCTGCCGGTTGTAGTGCTCCTCATCCAGAGAGAGCCGGTCCATGTTCCGGGCCAGGCTGGTGGCCAAGTTGGTGATGGAGGTGAGGGTACCTGAGGGCACAAAAGCATGTGGGTGGGTTGGCCTCCTGGTCACATACATGGTGGACCCCAGGGGAATGAGCCCTGGCGGGGGGTGGAGGAGCCCATCTGTGCCTTCTGGACATGCCTAGGTGGTGAGTGATGGTGGCTTCTTCTTGGGAAGTTTGAAGCAACAGCCTTAAGAAAATGAGGTGAAGATTAACACTTGCTTATGAGGGTGATGGCACCCCTCAAAAAGTGGAGGATAAGAATCTCTGCCGCCAGAAAAATGTCTAGAGTTTCACATGAAAGAATCATTCACCATCATTTGATTGTCAGGGCTTCGCTAAAACAGTTAGTTTTGAAATCCGCATTGAGGCCCAGTTTTGAAGGTTAAAATTTTCCTGCTCTGATTTTAAAGGTTAAGGTTATATTCCTGAATTTCAGACAGATTGTAAAGAAATGTTTACACTTTAGGAATAAAATTTACTCCCTCCTTATCACTCCAGTCATAGTAAAGGGAGACACTAAACTTTATCATTTGACATTCTGAGAAAATAATTATTGTGCCACAGAGATCATGTGCAGTTTTAATATCCAGGATGTTAACTGAAAAAAGTGAGGAGAATAAAGGGAATAAATCATGAAAGCCATGATTTTGTCTGGTTTTCCTAAGAATGGCTATTTCAGCATCTTGCTCAAAATAGTCATAATCCCCTCTAGCAAGTCTGCAGAGATCTCAATGAAGCAAAACTGAAAGACAGAAACGGACATATCCTGAAGCTAACGGATTAGCTCATCTGTTATTGGAGGTCTAGTTTCAAGAAGAAAAGGAAGATGTCATTTTTGCAGCTGCATCTTCACCAGTAATCTAAAAAAAGAAAAATCCATGCACACTCATACAGACACCAGCAAACCAAAGAGATTTAGCTAAGAGAAGGAGAGAACAAGTGTAAAAAACATTCAGTGAGTCAGTGTGCTAAAATTACCACTGGAGTTCAATTTAGCAGGTGTTGGTTGTCTTATTTTAAAATAAAAGCAACAGAACCACAAAGATTCAAGCATCAAGAGTGAGAAATCCACCAGTGACTCATCTGAGTCCCTGCAGCTCAGCTCACAGGCCTCCCGGATGACTGTGGCTCGGGGGAGTTGTCCTGTCATTGTCCATAGAATTTGGTTTATTGCTCTTGCTATTCTCCTGCCAGCCCCAAACTATGGATCATGGGTTCTCATATTTCAAGCTCAAGTCTTCTTTTGAGCCTTCTAGAGACTTCTATAACCTGCCCACTCATAACAGAGTTGCAGCACTATTGACAGTAAAAAGCCTTTAATGGGGGAGAAGCCCTTTGCCCTGTTTTCCCTGCCTCCTGCTGAGAAGAAAAAGGGACTCACATGGCCCTTATTAGTTCCCAAGTCACTGCCAACCTGACCAAAATATCGTCAAGCAAACACACAGATCAAAACGAAAACATTCTCCTTCTTGTGGGTAGCAATTTGGCTTCTGCGCCTGATGACCCAGCTGGGCCACAAGATGGCACTGTTTACGTGGCGTGCTGCAGAAAGTTGGCTGTTTCACCTCCAACTCGGCTTCCACATCAAAATGTATCCAAATCCTTACAAAAGTTATGACAACTGTATCTACATTAAAAAAATATATGATGAGGCAACACAGTGTAGGATTTCTAATGTTTAGCAGAAGTCCTGAACACCTTTAATATTTCTGTATTTATCACATGGAATAACAGTTGAGCCAATCCTTGCTTTCCCAATGGGAGGTTTAAAATTCTGAAGTCTCTCAAACATTTTCACACACTACAGGCAAGTAGTGATCTGTTTAAAACATAAGACATTATATATGAGCTTTGTTACAAATCCAACATTTCACTGCAATTTAGCCAAACAAAGCTCAAGGCAAACTTAATGCATTTAAAACTTGAAGATGTTCTTTAAAAATAAAAAATAAGACAGGGAAGAAACGAAAATAAGGCATTATTACAAGGAAACAAAATAGCTACCTTTGGAAATGTGCTTTACAAATGACGTTGTCCCTCTGGAAACTCCACTCACAAAGGCTCCTGGGCCTCGGGTCAGCCCCTCATACGGAAGCCTGAAGAAGTCGGCGATCCCATTCCCGATGCTTCGCACCAAACTTGCCGGGCTGCCGAGGATTTCCAGAGATCCAACCACCCAGCCTGTAATGGACCAAAGGGAAAGGGTTACTGAAACCTTAAATACAGCACTTTCAACATTTGGGAAAAGTGACCCATTTTCCCTGCAATTCATTTTTCACACTAGAATTGAGAATGTAATAAGCTTCTTTGGAGCAAAATATGGGAAATAACTCATTCACTGTGAATTCATAAACGGCAAACTTTCATACTTTATAAATCAAAGTGATCCTTTTGGCAGCCTCACAAATAGCTTTAATATGATTTCCCTGCCTGGCCTCCCGTATTCCTGCTGAAAGGGACCCGTGTGCAGGGGACGCAGGCTCCCATCCACCCAAGGAAAGGTGGTCCCTTAGGCTGCAGGTGTTGCAGGCTGGGAAGTTATTCTTAAAACCTCCTTGGGGCAGTGGAGGCACCAGGGTGAGGAGGAGATGCCTGGTCAGGGGAGGAGGCCAGATGCTAAATGGGGTGTTGCAAAGTGGATGCAAAGTTCTGACAAGGATGGAGGAGTTATTTTTAATCTTTCCCAATCCTACCAAGCTGAGTGCTTCCCTTTGGAGCAGAGCTGGAGCCAGACAAACGTCTCCCCCTCAATCCCAGTTTCAGTTGTGTAAACATCAGTGACATGGACACACTGATTAGGTCAGCGAGAGGGGAGTGTTCCCTGCGAATGTCCCAGGAGGGGAGCTTGGATCTGGTTTCCTATTTGAGCTGGGGCTTGCCAGGAGCTGGCCTGCTCAGTGGCCTGACTGCTGTGTGCACTGCCTCATAGGAACATGGCTGTGGTGCGGACTCCGGCAGTGGTTTCCCTTCGCCCTCCTCCCCAGGGTGGGGGCTTGGGGCTCTTGGCCCAGAGGACTAGAGATGCAGGCAAGGGCCAAGGGCTAAGGAGAGGAGGATTGCAAACAGGCGACTTCCTCCGGGAACCCACTGACCTCTCCAGCCTGGGGCTGAGAGCACTCTAATGGAGGCCGTGGGGACAGGACCCATGTGGGAGCCAACCCTCCTTCACCAGCAGGTTCTTGGAGTACAGGCCTGTGACAGAGATCCCCAGTCAAGTCACCAATCCCAGGGGACTGGGAAGGTATGAGTGCAAGAGCCAAGCCAGGGCCCTGAAGGTTCCCAGGCCCAACCTTGCAGAGAGGGACATTCTTAAATTTTGAGCCCACCTCCCTTCTCTGATAGGATATCATCATTAGGATGATAACACTAGGGTTTAGAATAAAAGCGGGAATAACTTCCAGAAGATGAAGATTATAAATGGGAGGGCCTATGGGTGCCAGGCATTTAACTCATTTAATTGTCACAGCAACTGTGCAAGAAAAGTACTATTACCTCCCTTCAAATAAATTCAGGTTAGCTAATGACTGAGCCCATCCCTGGGGTCAGGGACCGTACCAGGCACAGGAGACAGGAGAATCCGACATTATGTTACCCTGTCTCCATCGTCTCGCAGGCAGGCAGGCAGGCAGGAGGAAACTGGGGCTCAGAGATTAAGTCAATTGCTCACCATCTCCCTGGTCAGGACATGTGGGCTGGGTTTCCAACCCAGGTTTACTTGATTTCCAAGCCACCCCCCATCTTTTCTGTGAGTCCAGGCTGCAACAAGTAGGCAGCATACCCTGGAAGGTTGCGGAATATTCTTCCTTGGAGGACCCTCTCTGGAGGTAAAGAAACA
Source organism: Tapirus indicus (assembly GCA_031878705.1). Taxonomy (NCBI): domain Eukaryota; kingdom Metazoa; phylum Chordata; class Mammalia; order Perissodactyla; family Tapiridae; genus Tapirus; species Tapirus indicus. The sequence goes on from CM062935.1 coordinate 37,815,289, forward strand.
GCAGATTCCCTTTAGCCTGAAATAGTTGTAAGGTTTGCCTGGAGGCAGGTTGGTCTAGAAACATCTTAATTCCTTTTCATTCCAAAGATTCCACATAGAGATAAAGAGGGGAGATTAGCTATTGCCAAGCAAAGACTACTCTACAATGAGCCCATTCAGGCAGAATGAGTGGAAACCACCCAGCCTGGCCATCCAGCTTCCTCCCAGCCACACAAGGGTGGGGTTAGGGTTTCCCAGCCTAGGACCACCGCCTGATGCATGGGCTATGTGGGGACCAGAGCTACTTTTCAGAGGCATCTGAGCTGGCCAGAAAAGGGCCCAAAGTATCTGAGGGCAGTCCTTCTTTAATTATTTTCCTCCAAAAGCAATATATCTTTTGCTTGCTTGTTTGGAAATTTTGTTGAAGAAGGGTGTCTGTCTGACTTCCCATCAGACTGAGACTTGTGGGTAGAGAGGGACCTCAGGAAATTATAAAGACCACATTCTTTTGTTCAAGTAGGCTTTGTTCCTCATTTCTAATTACTTTACTGTTTGTTTATTTTTAAAACCTCTTCAAGGTGACTCCACAAACTTCCCTAGAAATGAGGCCAGGGTATTTGAAGCATCCCAGTCAGGAATCTTATAACCAAGTCCAGTGGGTGCATTTTGACCCACATGAGATGCAGATGCAACTTGATCACTCCCAGGCCAGCCGTCTCTCTTTCTCCACAAGAATGCTAGTACGTTCTCTTTAAGACTTTTCTTCCCCGGGGGTTGGTAACCTCCTACCATCTTCCCATTTCCAACTCTTTCAATCACTGCTTTCCTCCAGAAAATCGTCAGATTGTCCATAGATATTTAGTGACAGAATTCCCAACAGGCTCTAAAAACTTGGCCCTCTATATTAGAATTTCTTGTCTCAGCATAGAATGAGGTTGGGACAATAGCTTAGAGGATTTTTAGGTGGATTACAAAAAATCCAAACAGAATGTTCTTGTGAAAGCTCATTACAAACATAAAACAAAGAAAGATCATTTTTAGCACACAGGCTGCAAGGACATGATTCCTTGGTGCCACAATTGGAGTTTCTCTGCCAGCTCATTACACAGATGGGTGCTCCCCACACCTCAGCATTTTGTGGTGCCGGGCGGGAGGCCCCTTTCCTTCCCAGACCCCAGATCAGCTCAGTAACCTACAGGCCTGCTTCTCATGTTAAAAGAAAAAACCGCCTGAAAGGGTAAGTTTCTGGAGTTGTTTATAAATATACAGATCTATTAAATGTGAAATGTTAACTGCTTATTTTTAAATGATTTCTTAGCAAGAGGGAAATATTTTCTTCATTGTTGTGCAAGCTATCAAAACAGTTCTGGCAGGGCCCTCCCTGCATCTTGTCATTTTCAGTTAAGAGTTCTGGTAGCCCTGTTAACTCTGTGAATTTCATTGTGGAGAAAATGTAATCTTACCAGTATGGCAACAACATGGGTCATTTACTGCTACAATGTTAATCATATATGGGAATGCATTCACCAAGTATGGACTTTACATAGGTCTCTCCTTTTACTTTCAGAAAGTAAGGCTTCCTTGTTCTTTACCAGAAAGGGCCCAAAAGACCAACTCTGGCTTGGTGTTTGTTGCTTGAATTCATGGGAACATGAGGAGATGCATTATCAAACCGAAACTGCCTTTGAGTGAATTTAGGTCAGGAACATTTTTTGAAGCCAGTTACCATGTAGTATTCTGAGACAACTTGGACCTCAACACTCAACCTTTAGGGCACAGGACTCCCCATACAACATTTTGTACACATATTCATACCACCCCCTGCAGACTTTTCCAGCTCAGGTCTGTGGAGAGGCTGAGACACCGACAGCCTTCTCTTTGCAATCTGTCTAGACAGGCAGGGCCGCACTGGGTAGGTAGAAGGCTCTTTATGCATCTTATGAGCACACAAATTCTCTGAATTTCTCACCTACAGCTATTCATGGACTGTAATGAAGAAAGCTAACAACCTAGAACTGGATTTCTTTTAGGCCCAGGGGCTGAGGGCCTGGGCTGGTTTTCCTGGCTGCACTAGAGAGCTAACACAGAGCCTTGTACCTGCAAGGAGCTAAAGAAGTGTTTGCTAAATGGAATTAAAATTCTAAGTTATATAACAGTGAATATAACAGCTACTATTGCTTGGGTATTTATTAAGTGCCAAGCAAAATGCAGGCTACTTTACATACTTTCATTACATCTTCCCCCAAATCTTAAAACCCATTTTATAGATAAGGAAACAGACATGGGGAGGTTCAGTAACTTGCCCTTGGCCTTATAGCCATCAGTGGCAGGGCCTAGATTTAAATGAATTGTTGTCTAACTACAAAGCCCATGCTCTTCACCTCTCACCATACTGCTTCCCTGTGTATTGAAGTCGATAAGGCACTATCCCGAAGCATTTCCTTTTCGCCCAGGCCCTAGCTCATCACAGGCCCTCAGCTTATGTCCTCACCTGCTCTGAAAAGAGCCCCAGCAGCATAGTGCATCGCCAGGGCATGGACGAGCTGCCTGGCCGTGGTGAAGATGGGGCCTCTTTCAAACACCGAGAAGGAGAGCGGAGTGTGGTCAGAGGCTATGTACAGCTTGAGGGAAGCGTGGATGCTGACGAGGAGATTCACTGGCTGTATCACCAGCTTCCTTAACTTCACAGGATTCACCAAGGCCCTGGCGTGCTGTCTGACCTGCACGGGCAACACCTGTTTACCACCTGAGAGGATCGTGGGGTGACTGGCCAGGCTGCTGTTAGGAAGGTAGGTCTCAAACAAAGTTTTGATGTAGTATACAAATGTGTCTTCCACATATAACCGGGCAGGTTTCAATTCAAAACTGAACTCGTTAATATCAAATAAGCTCTTGCTTTCAGTTAAGGTGAGGCAAAGTTTGATAAAACAATTTTCCTTATATTCTTCCAAATCTTTGCTGGATACAAGGAGACTCTGCATTTTGGAACACTGAGTCGGTTCTGTTTTTTCTCCCTGGCAGACCAAGACAGCGAAGTGGAAATTGGACTTGTTATATAGCTGGTTGTCCAACTGCAGATCCCCACAGTAGACCTCCACACAGTAAAGCTGGAGGAGGGCTACAGCTGTCTCTTCCCTGAGGAGGTGACCAGCCACTGGGGCCATTTGGAGAAAAACATTGTCCAGTGTGAGTCTCAGAAGTTCAGATGATGCCCTGTGGTGGGTGAGGTCATCAAAAACTGCCAGGCTCAACTGAGTGACCAACATTTTAAATGTCACAGTCTTCTCCAGAGTTCTAGAGGAGAAAGGGAAAAGAGCATTAGTCTCCCCCTGCTTTTCTTCCTTTTTCTTTTAATGACAGTGCCTTACTAAACACTTCCTGATGTCCCATTGGATTCTCATAGGAAACAAATAAGAACTCAACTTTCAGTACATCGTGTCTGGACAGAGCCGGTCACACTCCAACAGTACTGGGAAATGTCCCCAGTGGGACTGTTACAGGTTCTTGCCATGTTTCTGTTTCCCTTACCAACACTAGATTTTTACTGCAAAATCCCTCTAGTCTTTGTGCACTAATTCTCTATCATGATCATCACAGGGCAGAAAGACATAATAAAGTAATCAAGACACCTTAATTTGAAAAAGTAAAGCAAGCAGAAGAAAATTACCATGAACTCCTACCACAATGTCCCATCTACCAGCATCTCAGCCCATGTGCTCTGCTCTCCCCACCATTTCTAGGACTGAACTTCCCGTGCTCCCATTTCTGCCAACCCTTCTATTGTGTGCTAAATCATTCTGCTCTCACCTCCTCAAGGTCATCACTCCAGCAATTCACCTCTCTTCTACATCATCATTTTTCGTCATTACTAGCAGCTTATAAACATGCTGTTGTTGCTCCTACTTAAAAAATCGTTCCTGTAACTCCACTTTGTCCTCTAGCTACCACTCATTTTTCTGATCCCATTTACATAATAAAAACTCCAAAGCATTTTCTATACACATTGTCTCTTACACCTCTCCTTTCATTTTCTCTTAACCTTGCTCCAAGTAGGCTTTTGCCCCCCACCAGTTTACCAAAGCAACTCTTGTCAAGGCCACCAGTGACTTCCATGTAGCTAAATCAAATAGTGGACTCTCAGTTTGTGGCTCACCTGATCTACAATGGCATTGGACGTTGTCAATAACTCCCTCGTCCTGAACACATTCTTTATATGCCTTCTCTCAGCTCTTCTACCTCTGATCACTCATCTTCAGTCACCTATGTGTCTCCCTCCTCTTCTCCCAGACCTCTTAAAGTTAAGGTGCCCAAGCCTCAGCCCTTGGTCCTCTTCTCTTCCCATCTTCACTCACTCACCTTGGAGATCTCGTCCAGTCTCATGGCTTGACATGTCATCTATACGCTGACAGCATATCACACAGTACCATAAATATACCTTCCAAAGTCACATAGTTAACCTACAACTCCCCCTCAACTCCAATCTTATGTCTCTAACTGCCTATCCACATAGTCACTTATATGTCTAAAAGACATCTCAACTTGTCAGCTCTGTAATCAAACTCTTGATCTTACCCCAAAACCTACAGATGGTCTTTCCCATGTCTGTTAATGGCAACCACATCCTACCAGTTGCTTAGACCGAAAATTTTGGAGTCTTCCTTGATGCCTATATTTTCAACCCTTCTCCAATGTGTCAGGGAAATCCCATTGGCTTTTCCTTAAAAGTCTATCCAGGATCTGACCATTTCTTACCACTTCCACTGATACCACTGTAGTCTAAGCCATCAGCATCTCTAGTGAGAATAACTGTAACAATCTCCTAACTAGTCTCCCTGCTTCCACCCTTGCTTCTTCACAGTCTACTTCAACAAAGCAGCCAACGATCTTCTAAAATTCAGGTCAGGTCATGTAAGTACTCTCTTTAAAATGCTCCAGTGATGTCCCCATTTCACTCGGAATGAAAACTAAGAGCCCTATGCAATGTGTCCCTTCCTCCCAGCTCTTCTCTCTCTGACCTCAGGCACTACTACTTACACTTTCACTCACCCCGTTTGGCCCACACTTGCCTCTTTCCTGCTCCTCCAATATGCCAGGCACACCGCATTCAGACCTTTGAACTGGCTGTGCCCTCTGCTGCAAAGCTCTTCCCCGAGACAACCACATTACTAACCCCCTGCTGCTTTCAAGTCTTTGCTCAAATGTCAACTTCTTGGTGAGGCTTGCCTACACCTGTGTTTTTAAAACTACACTCTCTCTGTCCCTATGCCCTGGCACCCCGGTCCTTCTTACTGGGCTGTTTTTATATCTGCAGAATACCAACCTTCTTTATATTTTATTATAATGAAATAAATTTAGATTTATGATGTACCATAAAATTTCCTTTTTTATTATTTTTATTCTCTGTCCTCCCATTGCACACCCATGAGAATGTAATCTCCTCAAGAGCAGGGATTTTGATCTTTTTATTCACTGATGTACTATCCCTAGAATAGTACCTGGTATCTGGTAAACATTTGAAATATATTTGTTGAATAAATGAATTAAGGAAGTACAAGTAAATACTGTGCCTTCCTGATTTCTACCAATGAATGTATGGATTATTGCTATTGTCATTAACGACACCCTACTAATGCCCTGGATGAAATGTTTCTGAAATTGTTGTGTAGGCTTGAAATTTTGTGTCATGCAATTTAAAATTTGGTCTCCAATTTTGTTATACTATTAATTTTTTACAAAAGCTTCTGGGCAAAGAAAATATTCTACTCAACCTTGTTTGAAATGTTATAAATTCAGGTTAAAAATAATTTGGCAGGGTCGAAATTAACGAGTTCCTAACCATATATGAAAAGCAAGAAACTTTTTTTTAAAAAGGGGCTTAGATAGCCCTTTGTTTCAGCCCTCTACCCTCATTTATTAACTATTTTGGTTCTTTTCTTTTCAGTCTTATTTCTAGGAAAGTTTTCTGTGCATGTGTATTTGTGAGAATGTGTGTACATATATGTATTTATGTGTTTATATATATGTACATATGAGATATAACTAGGATATTTATATATCCCATTTTATATTCTGTTTGCTTTATTTTAGATTTATCATATGCATTTTTTTATTCCGCTAAATCCTGTGAGCCTATTTTCTGTGGATGTACCATTTATGGTACATCCATTCTCTTACTAATGGGCATTTGCACTCTGACTATTTTGCCATCATAATTAGCAATGTGATAAATATCTCTCTGCATATATCTTTGCCTACTTCTTTAATAACTGCTTTAACTCTTAAACTCTTAAAAGTGGAATTTCCAGCCCAAGGGGTTTTAAAGCTCTTAATACATATTACTAAAGTGCTTTCTAGAAAATGGTAACAATTTACAATTCCACTAGGACTGTATGTGACGGAACATCACTGTTAATTTGATAAGTAATATCTTATTTAAATTTGCATGTCCTTGATTATTTTTATTTCCTCGTCCTAGAATTTTCTGTTCATGTCTTTTGCCCTTATTTTATTTTGGAAGGAAGGGCTATCCTCATATTATTCCTACTGAATTATATCAGTTCTTTTGAATTAAAGATATTAACTCCTTAGTTCATGTGTGTAAAACCTGATGGCAACAGTCAGGTTTAAGGGAAAAAACACGTGGCTCTAAGAGGTGAACTTATTTTTAATGTAGCTCTAACTGTTAAGTCTAATTACTAATTACTAGGTTGTCATGTGGATACAGAAGTATTAATTTGCATTTCATGCTAATGATAATGTATAATTCTAAGATGCTGTCTTAGTTTGTAAATCAGTTTCTGAAACTTATCACAGAAGAACTGGAAGTGGTACCCAAGGAAGATGATATATTGCTACCTATTATAGGTATGATTTAATATGAATAACCATATCCTGATGGATTATACAATAATTAACCAAAAGCTTTAATGTATGTATAGGGACGACAAAGAAATGTAAATAGTATGGTTACAACTTGATAATGAGAAAGCTTACTATACTGCCAGTAGGATAATAATTAAACCTACCTGTTGGTATTAGTTAAAATAGGTCCTACTTTTCTTTCTGGGGCCACGGTGATGAAGACTGTGCCACACTGATGGCCAATGTCCACATATACATAGCCAAAGCCAGTCAGGAACACAACCTGCAAAAAGAAGATTCAAAATCGGATTAAAAAGAAATAAGAAACACTACTGAAATGGTTGACTTCAAATGTCTCAAGTTCTGATTCAATACCACAAACACTTCCTGGTTATATCCTTTATATCCTTGTGTACAGGCGATTCAGCTGACTTGAAACGGAAAAAAAAAAAAAAAAAGAAAGATCAAGTCCAGATTTCTCAATATCCAGCTGTAAGGTTCATAGAGAAAAAAAATGATGGATGACGGGGCATGAGTGTCTTCATTCTCTGCTTCTCTGGAATTGGCAAGTAACTCTGCATGGGCTGGAGCCCAGCCATGGGCCAGCTTTATGTGTGCATATGAATCTCCGGGGAAAAAAAAACCCTAAAACTCAGGACTTGAAATGCAATGTGCAAAAACCTTTCAGGCTCTTGAGTATTGACTTACTACCACGAGGATGCCCTTCCTGCTGGGGACACAAAAACATACCTGAAAACCTACCAACAAGATGTACCATAATCCCTCCAAGATCACTCACATAACTTGCAACAAGAACGTCAGACAACTTCATTTGCTTGGAGTCAAAATTAATTTTTCTACTATGAGAAGGTAGACTAAGACCTGAAAAAACTTCTATCTCAGAAGCCAGGTGCCAGGCCAGCAGAACAGATGTCCTTTCAGCATTAAATACCGATGTTGCTTAAATGGAGAAATATGTGAAAACAGAACAGAGCTATTTGAAAAACAACTCCAAGAACATCATGTTCACAGCCAGCATTACCTGAGGGAGAGGCAAGAACCTCCTTATGTTTGGGAATGTTGATTCTGACGATTTGTAATATCAATTTAGTCCAAGTCTGGGCCCTTTATTATTGTTAGGACAGTAAATAAAAGAAGGAAGACTGAAATTCCTGGATGAAGGAACAAAGCTAGTGCCTGCTTGACAGGTATGAATGTATTCTCATTCTGACTACACTAAGAGGTACCAGGAGTGCACACAGAACCCGAGGAGAGAGTCACAGACTCAAATTTGAATGCAACTTCAAAGTTACTTGGCTTTTTTCTTATACAATGGCTCCTCCTTCAGAAATCCTGACCATCTTGCAGCATGCAGGGCACCTGGATGTCATCTCTGCCTCCCCCCTCCTCACCCTCCGCAGCCCAGCAAGCATCAGATCCTCCAGCTCTGATGGCTCCTCCACTAGTGGCTTCTTTTTCATTCTACAGCCACTGCTCTAGCTTAGGCCCTTGTCTGCCACTCAGTACTCCCTGTGCCTCAAATACACTTCTCCCCATAAAGTCCTTTCAAAATCCTATGTATCTTTAATCCTATGGCTTAAGGACACCTTATTCCATGAGGGTATTCTCTAATTCTTCTATTCCTTTCCTCAGCTTGATACTTACTCCTACATTCCAAAAGTACTTTAATCATATTTCTATTTGATTACAAATTGTATTGTTCGTATTACAGTCACCTGTTTATATACCTGAATCAATCACTAGATCGTCAACTTCTTGAGGACATGAGCAGAGTCAATTTGTATTCTCTATGGACATGATCCCCAAATGGATTGCTTTGCAAAAATACCTGTTTCAAAAAACTGTATCCTGAATTTGCCCTGTTTGTTCCAAGGTCAGAAGTGAACTTGACTATGATAAAATTTGAATGCAGCCAACTTAAAAAATGGCTCAGCCCATGAATCTAAAACAAACATGTATTCTTTGAGAAACATTCACATTTATAAAAGCCATTATTTTCTATGATATGTGAAGTAAGTCAATTGCTTTTTTACTAGGCTTATAGATACAGGATTATTCTTTTGGCACAAACCTTTTAAAGGCCCTATGCTCCCATCTATATTCCCTTCTCTCAATGACTGTCCATACTTCAGTGCATACCCCAGGATTTCAGCAGAGAGTGTTAAAAACCGGAACTACCGCCCCTCAAAGGAGGGAAGGAGTGGATCAGAAGAGGGAAATATTTATTGTTTTACTCATTCTCAAAGTAATCTTCAGGCATTATGAAATGAGGATACTTGTACTTTCTAAGATAGTAAAAATAAGGCAAATTGATGGTTTCTGTTAACTGCCCAAAGGACTTTGAAAGCAAGAAAATTAATCTAAATCTTTAAGGTACTCCTGCCCAAAGACCTGGACTCTGGAGAGAAAGTTTTGCTGGGTCCCTTTCACTCACCACTAAAACGGAAGAAACAGAGACTTTAATCCTTGGAGCCTATCCTTGTCTCTTCACATACAGAAAAACAACTCACAACACCAAGCCTCTTGTACAGTGGCAGCTCTAGGGATTAGGGAGTTAGGTACCTAAGTGACAGAGAAATTAGGCACCTATACCCACGTCTCCCAGAAGTTTAAAGTAAATCCTTGTTTTGGTCTGATGGTTTGAATATTCAATCATTCAATTATTGGATACTTGAAAAGTACTTACAAAGAGTCAGTCACTGCATTTGGCACCAAGAAGATATAATCACACCCTCAAGTTGCTCACAGCTCAGTTGGTGAAAAAGCCAAGTATAAAAATAATGAGATAATAAATAACAGTTCCAGGACAGAGATGTATAAAATGTTCCTCCCTTTTAGTGTATTAACCATCATGGTCTCTGCATAAGCTCAAGAGGGCACTGGTTTTGTGTCCCTTTTATTCAGTACTTATAACCAGTGCCTGGTACTCAATAAAGATCTGAATGGACATCATCTCAATATGGCTCCCGTGGTAAAGACTTCTAGTGTTCACCCATGTCTAGCTGCCTTCTCCTTCCAGGCACACAGCAGGATTATACTCCTTACCTCACTGCAGTTAGGTATGGCCATGTGACTAGTTTTGGCCATTGGGCTACAGGCAGAATTGACATGTGTTACTTCTGAGCCAAAGCATAAAAAAGCCAGCCTTCTTCCCTTGCTGCAGAGACTGAATAAAGGCTTTATGTTCCAGATCAATGGTGGACCAAATCTGATCTATTTATTTTAAATAAAATTTTATTGGAACATAGCTACACTCATGTATTTATATATTGTCTCTGTCTAATAGTAGAATTGAGAAGTCATGACAGAGACTGTATGGCCTGCAAAGCCTAAAATATTTACCATCTAGACCCTAAAGAAAAAGTTCGCTGACTCCTGCTCTAGATGGTCATGATAGGTTGTTACACAATCCTAAAGAAAAAGTTCGCTGACTCCTGCTCTAGATGGTCATGATAGGTTGTTACACAATCAAGGAATTGCACATCTCAGTATCTGTTCCTTGCTTAGTCCCTTCCCATATTGACACAAGAGCTTGCCTATGTGACTTTCTTCAGCTAATAGGATATCAGCAAACATAAAGCAAGAAGAAGCTTGATAAAGCTTGCTTACTTGGATTTGCCCTCTTGCCACCATGTGGGGAAGCCTGGTCTAGCCTTCCTAAGAAGGAAAGACCACATGGTGAGAGAACTGCCCAGACTTCCCAGCTGAACTCATCCCTCAGTCAACCCACCAGCTGCATAGTGATTCCAGGCTCATCCTGCAGAAAAATCACCCAACCAAACCGTCAGAATCACAATAAGTTAATCATTGTTTCAAGCCTCTAGATTTTGGGATGATTTGTTTCAATGGGGCAAATACAAGATGTTGGAGCTTCCATCAGCCTGGGTCCTTGAGTGACCACGTAGAACAGAGCCCCCAAATGACAAACACCAGGCACATAGGATGGGCAAGAAGTAAATTCTAGAATTATGACAGGCAGCATAATCTAGTCTAAATAACTAATACAGATATTGGTAATAGAAGTAGGGTTCTAGCAAAAACCTAAAATATGAGTCTTTGGCTTAACAATCAGGCATTAGAAATTGATACTGAAAGCTAAAAAAAAGTGAATTCATGTTATGAAGTAGCAATACATTAGTAAAACTGTTGTCTGAGATGTGAGGTAGATCGTAAACCTAATAAATTTGGAGCTCTAGAAGATGAAGTTTGAAAACAAAATAGTAGTAGTGTGTGTTAGTTGCTGTTGGCTGTGTCTGGCAATGTATTATGAAGAAGAGGTGAGCTAAGGGAAGAATTGGGCCAATTTACAATAAAAATGAAAGAGAATAGAGAGATTCCAGAAATTCAGGGCCTTGCAAAGTTAGAAATACTTTTAAACCCCAAACAGCAAGAGATAAAATTTAGTCTTTGAACATGAAGACAGATTAATACTCAGCCTTAGGGCTATATATAGGCATTACACTCACTGATAAAACTTCTTCATTGTTAAAGTGACTCAGAAAAACATTTAGATTAAGAGTATAACTTTCCCACAGAAGCTCTCTTAAATCCAGAGAGAGGTAAGGAAGCAAGATAGCTCAGAAAAGTGTTTTTAAAAAGGACCATGGATGTGGTTATTAGTACATGGAATTCTCTGGAATCAAATAGATAAGCAGTCTACTGAGTTTCTCAGAAATTACTACTGCCCAATAAATCCATGAACCTAGACTAAAAGAGACTGTGATTATTTGAGACTCAATACAAGCTTCAACTGTGGCCAAGGAAGATCTCCGAGGGAGATCCAGAGACTGGAAGAATAATAGCAAGAGAGCTCTTCCAAGAGCAGAACAGAGCTCAAAGACTATTCCTTGCTTCCAGGGTACAGACCCCACAAGATGCACCCAGAAAAACTGCAGAACTATCATGGAAGAGAGGCTGCTGTATGTCTCTCATTCTTCCTCTTTCCAGTTTGGAGAGGCTATTACTGTTATCCCATCCTGTAACATGGCGGGGAGATGGGGAGCAGATGAGTTCATAGGTTTCCAGATGGAAAGGAGTCACATCCAGACTAAGAGAGCATCACTCAGAACTTCTTGATTTCCAGTGGGACAGATTTCCAGTGACTGGTTAGAATCCCAGGGAGGAGATTTGTTTGTTCCGTGTGTAGGAAGAACAAATGAAATGATTGATGGCTAGGGATTTTTTCTTTTTTGACTAGTTTGTTATTGCAGAATGACCGAGTCAGTCCCGATCAAGCCGTCATTTAGTTATTTTTTTACTTTCTTCACTTCGCACTGTTAGTGTGGGGGTGTGTGTGGAAGGCTATGGGCAACATGTAGTCCGACACTTGCTGCTTTAACCATAAAACATTTGGGGGATACTCTGTGTTTGCCATTTGTGTCCGTGTTAGAGCACTTTGATCAGAAAGACTTCCTCTTACATACGTGGGTATAAGAATACCATTTGAGGCCGAGGTCCTGCCCTCCACGTCCACACTGTCTTTTACTACAGTTATAAGTAAAAAAAACACCTTAATATAACTTGTGCTTTTCTATATAGTCAGTTATCTTTATTAAAATGATTATTTAACATATTTATGTCCAACAACATTTTAAAAAATTATACCAGTTTAATTTTACTGAGTAAATAAGTTACAAGGTGACATAGGGAATAATTGAAAATATTCTTGAAAGTCGGTCTCTCTTCCTTTCTTTCCCCCTCTCCCCCCCGATAGGCTACATGTGACAATCCAGGGATAATAAAGAGGGAGGTAAAAAGCAGCCCAGCACTGCAGCTGAGTTAAACTCAAACAATAGGCATCCCTGTTATTAAAAGTCCTTAAGCTGTGCCCTCCTCCAGTTTTTACTGATTCCCTCTTCACCTGGGCTCCAGTTCCCACTGTGGTACGTCTTGCTGGGCTTCGTCTCTCTCCAACTCTCTTTCTTCTACTTGACTCATTTTGCCCCCACCTTAAATTTTCACTTCCTTTCTTGATGGTTAATTCTGTGTCAACTTGACTGCCCATGGGGTGCTCAGATTAAAACACTATTTCTGGATGTGTCTGTGAGGGTGTTTCCAGATGAGATTAGCAATTGAGTCGGTAGACTCAGTAGACTGCTCCCCCCAGTGTGAGTGGGCATCATCCAATCCGTTAGGGGACTGAATAGAACAAAAGGTGGAGGAAGGAAGAATTCGCCCCTTTTTTTTTCTGTCTCACTATTTGAGCTGGGACATCTCATCTCATCTTCTCCTGCCCTCGGGATGGAATTTATACTGTTGGCTGCTCTGGTTCTCAGGCCTTTGAACTGGGACTGAATTACACCATGGCTTTCCTGGGTCTCAGGCTTGTCTACCACAGATCATGGGACGTCTCAGCCTCCACCAATTGATCTGAAGATATGCTAATTAAGCACTGTATTTGTTCTGGTGACTTTTAGCTAGAATTCATAAAACATTTCACCTTCTATCTTGGGAAGGAATAAATTTAAAATTTACTACTTATATCTCCAGATCAACCAGTTTGCAAAATAATATCTTAAGATATCAGGGAAGAATTCAAGACCTAGACTTTTGAAGGGAAGAAGAGATTTCCACGTGTGCTACGGGATTGAACCCTAACCTGTAGAGGGAGTAAGAGGTAGCCTGCTTGGTCTCAGGTAGTGGTCTGTTTTAAGCAGTCTAGTGGACTGGAGAGCCTTTTCTGGGCTGGACTCTGTGTTTTAGTGATCACTTTGATGGTAGTTGTGGAGACAGACCTGAGAGTGGAGAGGCTGATGACAGAGAGGCCCTTTAAGGGGCTACTGCTAAAATCTAGGAGAGGGATGATGAATAAAAGGCCTGAAGTACCCCTGGTCACAGAGACAAGGGGCAGATACAGAGACATATCTGAGGAATTTCTCCTAGAACTTGGTGACTTACTGGATGTGAGGGGGAAGAGAGAGAAAGGAAGGCACTGGGATGCAGTAAGAAAGATAGGCTTGGACGCTAGACAGTCCTGGGTTTGAACCAGGTCCACTTGCTCTCTGCAAGTTAACCTCTCTGAGCTTCAGGTAGCATCTGCCTTTAAGGGATGAGATAGGACTAATGACAATATCTGTAGAGCACTTGACATAAAGCAGGCATTCAATATGAATTTATATCAATACTATGTAAAGTTTTTTTTTTTTTTTTTTTGCTGAGGAAGACTCGCTCTGAGCTAACATTTATTGCCAATCCTCTTCTTTTTTCGCTTGAGGAAGATTAGCCCTGAGCTAACATCTGTGCCAATCTTCCTCTATTTTTTTTGTATGTGGGACACTGCCACAGCACGGCCAGTAAGCGGAGTAGGTCTGTGCCCGGGATCTGAACCGGCGAACCTGGGCAGCCAAAGCAGAGTACATGGAACTTGAACCACTCGGCCATGGGGCCAGACCCTATAAAAAGTTTTTATACTGGGAAAATAGTGATGACATTAACTGAAGTAGAGATTCTAGGAGAAGCTGGCTTGGGGAATGGAAAAGGATCACTTTGGTTTCAGATGTGTTGAGTTTGAGATGACTGTAGGCCTTTCAGTTGGAGATGTCTGGTGGGTAGCTGGAAACACAAATTTGGAGCTTGGGAGGGATGTAGGGCCCAGAGCTGCATATCTGGGAGTGACTGGGTGATAGTTGGTAGCTAAAGCTATTAGATGAATTAGATCTCCCAGAAAGGAAAAGAAGGGAGATGAATTTCTAAGATGATCAAGATAGAAAAGGCTGGATAAGGATGAAAAGAAAACAGCAGATATTCAGGATGTAATTCTTCCCTCTGTATATTTACTGAAAAGTATTTTAGGGAAATTTCTAAATAGGGTACGTGCTCTTTAAGCATTAGTGCTCAGTGTTACTTTTGTCTGATCTGCACCAAATGGACTGATTACACATTTAAGTCCTGGTTCATCAAGGCACTTACCAAAGTGTCTCATGATATTCTTGTAAGCAAGATAAGAAGTATCTTATCCAGCATAGTTTAAAAAGTGCTTTTAGACGCATTTTCTTATTTAAGAAATGTAGAGTTTGATGTGTTAGTGGTTGACTGAACCCACGCATTAGGGAAGTGTCTAGTGATTCACCACAGTATGTAGACCTTGGACTTGTCCTGTTCAACATTTTATTTATGACTTGGATGAACATGTAGAATGCATGCTTACCACATCTATAGATGACATAAAGCTACCAGGGATATTTAATATGTTGGATGACAGCATCACAAATTTTTTTTAAAAAGTGATTCCAACTAGCTGGACTAGGCCAATAGCAACAAGATTTAATTTATTGGGGATAAATGTAAAGTCCTGTCATTGGGTCCAAAAAGTCAACTGTATAGCAAGTCATATGATAAAGATGTGGGGGATGTGGTTGACCACAGTTCTATAATAACAAACAGTCTGAACTCGTTAGTAAAATGCTAACTCAATCTTCTACTTTATTAATGGAAGCACAGGGAAGTAATAGCTGGTTAGACCACATTTGGAATACTATGTGTAATTCCGGCTGCCAGATTTTTAAAAGGGAACGTAACACACTAGTGTGTTCAGACAAGGATAACTTGGTGATGGGTCTGGAAATCACATTTACTGAAGGAATGATTCAAGGAACCAGAAACGTTTGGCCTGGATAAGGGAACACTTAGAGAAGATATCGAAGCTGCCTTCATATAATTGTAATGTTGCTGTATTAAAGGGGAAGTAAATAAGGATGAATGAGTGGATGCTACAGAGGAATAGTTTTCAGCTTGATATGAGCAGAAACTTTCTGATAGTCACTGCTGGAATAAGCCATGACTATGACACTCGGAGTCTTCTGAGGTGAGATGTCATGGGATTCCTGCACCAGGTAAAAGGAGAAATTAGAAAACCTCTTCTAACCTATACTTTCAGGTAGCAATATTTGTAGCTAGGGCAGGACTCCAAAGGACAGACAGTGGCCCAGCTTGGTGTAGGAAAAACAAGACTGGGTCACATGTGAGCAGATCCAGGTTGCAGCCTGATCTTGCTTAGTTATAAACCACCTAGCTGATTACTCTTTAAGCCTCTATCCTCTTATCAGTAAAATAAACACAAAAATTATTGTCCTATCTTAGAATTTTTGTGGTGATCAAAGGCTCTATCTTAGGACTTACTACACTTGAGTGCATTTATTTAGTTACTCAGGTCCTTGAAGGCGGGAATTAAGCCTTACCCAGGGCAAAGGGTTTGGCCCTTGATAGGTCCTCAACAAAAATTTGTTAAATAAATGAATGCAAGAATGAAGACTGTGGCTGTGAAAGTGCTTTGTAAATGGTACAGAGCTAATATAAACACGAAGGACTGTCATTCCCTCCCCGCCCACACACACACAATTTGAGAAGAAAACATCAATGACAATGACCCCACTGAACACTTCTGCTAAGAGTCAAAGATATGAGAATTTACTGGATCTTTTTAGAAGAGAATTAACCTGCAAAGGAATAATTTCAATTTGCTTTTGGGGGTTCAAACAGCTCATTCTTCTTTGCTATTTCAATGGCTCAGAAATTGCTTTTCATAAACAATTCAATGACTTCCCGTGGCTCTTAAGATAAAAACCAAAATCTTTGATTGGAGATACAGGATCTTGCCAGGTGTGGCCTTGAATTGCCTCACTAGCTTCCTCTCCCACCCTCTTTTCCTTCATCTGGCACTTTGGCCACAGTGGCATTTAGATCCCTGTAAGGACCATGCTCCCTCTCTGAGCACCAAAGCTTCAAACAGGTCGCTCTTTCTTCCAAGAAAAATTGCCCACTCTCTTGTTTACTTAATGTCTGTTCCTCCTTGAAGGCGTAGATGCAAGGTCTCTTACCGAGAGACACACTCCTTGGCCTCTCAAATTAGTCTGCCCTACACTCGAACAACCAAGTGTCTCTCCTTCATAGCTCTTACTGGAGTTCATAATCATACAATGACCTATACGATTACTTTCGCTCTCTCCTCCATAAGTAATCTCCTTGAGGGCAAGAGCTGTGTTCCATGTTGTTCACTATATTTTATGTAGTCCCAGCACTAAGTTATAATGTCTGGCACATATTAGAAACTCAGTCAGTATTTGTTGATTGAATGACTAAAGCATGCTTCACAATGTTTATATTAGTTAAATGGTAACTACTGTGTTTTCTTTGTATTTTTTTTTGTTTTGAATTTTTCAAAAGAATGTTGCCTAACTTTGACAAAAATAAGGCTTCTGACTATCAGAAATTGAAACCCTATTCACTATGACAGGATTCTAAACTATTTCCCTGATAGGATCAAAATTGTGACTTAAAATTAACAATGTAAGCTTATTTTTTATGCCTTTACTGATTTATTGAGAATCTAGATTTTCTTTCCCTACAGTCAGGCTACCACCCACTGTCAAATTATGGTTAAGAGTACCAGTTGTCACTTCATGGCCTCTGGCTGAGATGTCTTCTAACCAGATGGGGGCCAGGGACACAACCCCAGAAAATCCACACCAACTTCACAATCAGAATTTTGTGATTCTTACACGCTATCAGGTCTTCCTGCTAACTCTTGATCCAAAGAATACTTCTTTGTGTGATTATAAAGTTATTTTCTGCATATTCCCTCTCACATTCCATTTCAAAATTATACAACATGACACTGTCCTATTCACAAAATCAAGGCAAGGGGTATATCCATGACTGACAAAAGCTAAAAAATTTTCTTCCTTATGGTATATTGGGGATTTTATGGTGTTTTAATTCTGCTTTTTTAGGTCAGCTTTGAAATTCACATCACGTGCCTCAGACCCAGGGCTGAGGAAAGGCTCCTGGAAGACAAACTCCCTCCTACAGAAGGGCTGCTTCCTTTCATCAGACGACACAGCTCCCTTCGCTCTCCAGTGATTTATATGTCCTGCTGCATTACTGAGGAGATGGTGGTGAGGGCCTGAAACAGATCTTCCTCCCAAATAGGAAGTAAACCATGGTCTGCAGGACATATGGCACACAGCTCCTCAAAGATTAACAGGAACATGAGACTTTGCAGGGTCCTCAGACCAGGGATGATAAAGGTGTTGGAAAGAGTACCTCCTCATAGCTTTGAAGTATCCCTGACTACAAAGGTTTGAGGAAATTTAGAGTGAATGGGACTCCCCCAAAGAAGGTTTGGCAGGCAGAATGCCTATTGTAAAGAATTCCCTAGACATATAGAAGCATGGTTTCAAAAATCTTAAGACCGATGCAGGAGAGTTCAGGGACACCTGAGAAGCTTGCAATATGTATTTTGTAAATTAATATCAGGAACGTCTCCTGAGGCTGCATAGATCCAGCAGATGTTCATTGTTCATCAAATGAGCACTGTGGATGGAAATCACACCCCTGGGTAGTTTGGGGCCACTACAAATGCAGGTCTCTAAGGGAGTGTGGCCCCCAGGCTGCTTGGCCATTCTTGCACCTGTCCCTGGCCATGTTCTTCACCTGTTTACACTGCTACTGCTCTCCCCAGGGCTCCACTCCTTTTCCTCCCTCTCTTACAGGTGATTCATTCCAGACTTCACAATAAACTTAAGGCCGCTGAGTATCAATTCACTCAATTTTCTGGCCCCATCCCTCCAAATATCTGTGCCTACACCTGTGCCCAGCCCCACCTCTTTTCCACTGTCAGATAAAAGGATGCCGCCCTTTTGTTCAAGCAGAATTACACTCCCTGTGCCTTCGATTTGTCTCTCTGGGCAACTCCTCACTCATATTTTCCACTTCTCCTTGAC
This sequence comes from Tapirus indicus, assembly GCA_031878705.1. Lineage (NCBI taxonomy): Eukaryota > Metazoa > Chordata > Mammalia > Perissodactyla > Tapiridae > Tapirus > Tapirus indicus. The sequence continues at coordinate 37,833,870 of CM062935.1, forward strand.
CGACTCCTTTCCTACAGTATATAAAGAACTTCCTCCCCACTGATCTCATTTGCTTCATGGCCATACTCCTTGAAAGAACAATTCTCACTTGTTCCTTCGCTCCCTCACTTCCATTCACTCTGAACTTGTAATTTAATTGTTACCTTGCTTCCCTCTTTCCACCATCTGACACCCTGTACCTTTCTCTTTCAGGGGCTTCCATGTTTCTACCCTGCCCAGGTTCTTCTCCTGCCACTCTGCTTGCTCCTTCTCAGTCTCTTTTACTATAATACACTTACATGTTGGGGTTTCCCAAGGTGAGGCCTGGGACCCTTCTTTCTTCTTTTACACGATCTCTCTTGCTAACCTATCTTCTCATTCATTCATTTTATTTATTCATTTGATATTTATCAAGATCTTACTGTGTTGACAGGCACTCTGCTGTAGGCTGAGGATGAATAAGGCTGGTATCTGAGTGCCAGGAATCTTGACTTGGTAGGAAATCATTTAAAGAAGTAAGTGCAATTAAATGTTACAAATATTCTATGAGTATGTAGAGGGTGCCAGGGGTGGGGAGGAGACTTCACAGGGGTGAAAAGAGAGAATCTCTTGAGAGATGAGAAGGATGTGCCAGCAGATCTAGGGAAGAAGGGAGGAATCTCAGGTAAGGAAGTAGCATTCATAGCACAGCCTTTGGAATCGGGTAGGTCTGGATAAAATCCTAGTTCCTTCTCTTATAATACATGGGAATTAGGCCATGTTACTTCTTGAGGTCTCAGTTTTCACTTCCATAACATACAGATGATGGTCTTATCTTGTATAGCTATTGTAAAGGTTACATAAGAATGAATATAAAGTGCCCAGCACAATGCCTGGCACAGAGTAAGCGATTATTAAATGACAATCATTATCATTACTATAAATGTATTTATAAATTTGTGTTTTGTAACCATTACAATGGGACCTACTTCACAGGCTTGTTGTGAAGATAGACGTGAAAGAACATTAAAAAATTACACAACAGGGCTGGCCCGGTGGCACGGCGGTTTAGTTCGCGCTTGGCAGCCTGGGGTTCGCGGGTTCGGATCCCGGGCGCCTGCCAATGCACTGCTCGTCAGCCATGCTGTGGCAGCGTCCCATATAAAGTAGAGGAAGATGGGCACGGATGTTAGCCCAGGGCCAGTCTTCCTCAGCAAAAAGAGGAGGATTAGCAACGGATGTTAGCTCAGGGCTGGTCTTCCTCACAAAATAAATAAATAAATAAATAAATAAAAAATTACACAAAATGTTTTTCAGCCATAAAATGGAATGAAGTTCTGATACATGCTACAACCTGGATGAACCCTGAAAATATTATGCTAAGTGAAATAAGCCAGACAAAAAAGGACAAATATTGTTTGATTCTACTTATATGAGGTGCTTAGAATAGGCAAATTCAGAGACAGAAAGTACAATAGAGGTTACCAGGGGTTGAGTAGAGGGGAGAATGGGGAGTTATTGCTTAATGGGTACAGAGTTTCTGTTTAGGATGATGGAATAGATAGTGGTGATGGCTGTACAACATTGTGAATATATTTAATACCACTGAATTCTACACTTGAAAATGGTAAATTTTACATACAGAAGAAACTAAGTGCTAGGGTCATGTGCCATTTTCAACAAAAATAACACCCCTAACATCCAGAATAAGACAGAGACAAATCAGGACATTTAATCTGTTCAGGTTTTAAAAATTGTACTTATATCTGCAGAGTTTTATGTACTACTAGTACAAATATGTATTTTTAAAATTAGTAAACTTTCGAAAGAGGGAATTAATCTAACACTGGCATTATGATTGTCCTAAAATCTGGACAGTTGGACTACCTTCTATACAGAGAAGTCTAACAATTTTATTTTGATTTTGACCTTGGATTAGGCCCACGATGGGCTTGCTTTTACCCAGTGCTCCCCTCTGGTAAACAGTTGTATAGTATACTTTGGAAATACATACTTGTGTTTGAGAATTTATAACATAATGAGGACATTATGGATAATGTGAAAATGGATACACATGTTCCCTCACAGAGAGACAAGAAGTTCAGCATTTAGAAAACTATTCTTAAAAGTAGACAACCATCAAAATTTTAGAAAAGGAAAATTTTCTTTGGGCCTTGGCAGGACACACGTGGCTCACTGACCTGTGTTCCCTGATTATTGATGTCGATGGCATCACTCCACTCAGTTGTTATTTCATCCAGCAATTCTACTCTCAAAAGGAGGCTAGGAAGTAAGTCTCTGGTCTTGCAGTCTGGATAACTAGAAATCTGATGATACAGCTCATGATGAATTGAGCACTCAGAAGGAATTTTTCTGCAATAAACCTCAAACTTTGGAATATCTAAAATAAAAAAAGGCATATGCAGACTTAGGCCTTGAAGACAAAGACTTAGGAATATTAAACATAATGTGGCAAGAGAAACTTCTCAAAGAGGGATGAATAATGGTTTTATTTAAACATTCTTCACAGGATCACAGGTAACTACTAAATCAAAAACCTCCAGAAAAAACATAGGTTTTGTATTACTTAAATTCAATGCTATAAAATATACCTTTAATATTTTCCTTTATAAGTATTGTTACTGGACATCTGTTGTGGAAAATTATTCGAGGACTAGGGTCTTCTGAGAGGGTTAAATAAGTCACTCCAAAATGTTCTTGATATGTCAGTGCAATAGCCCTAGAATGGAATCAAATCAAATGACAGAAATGGTTTAGAAAAAAATGAACACTTTCTCTCCTGGTATAAGCTTATTTAGATTTGCAATATTCAGAACCCTATAACAGCTGCTCTTTCACAGATCAGGGGAAATGTTTTCCAGAGAAAGGAGGCCGTCCTTTCATCTGTTAGCTGCTAGACACTAATTATACAGTTTACTGATTTTTCCTGATAATAATAAAAGGTATATATTCAAAAAATGGGAAAATTATTAAAAAAAAAAACATAACTTCTACCACTCAGAGAGAATTCCAGCTAACCTGTGCTAACCTTTCCTCCTGCTCTTTTTCCCTCTATGCATATGTGCCTTAAACTCTTCAGATAGGATGCTTCCTCCTCAAAAGTGCTTGATAAATTTTGGCAAAGGAGGAGCTGATGTACTTTCAGAAGGACTAGTAGAGAATTTGGGTACTTGCTCTTTTTTTATTCCAAAGGCTCATAATGTTTGTTGTTAATTTTCACAAGATCATCATACTTTACAGAATCTCCATTTTGACTACCAAGAGCAAAGTTGTATTATTTGGCATTAGAAAAACTGCTGTGTGGGCATAGGCTGCCTTCTACAATGGAAAGAGAGAAATTTTCCAATTTAGACCGATAGACTACCAAATAATATTTCATATCAAAGCCAGAAAAAAATTCTCTCTGAAGTTTAAATTACATGGACTGATTGTTCAAATTAATCAAAGAAATCAGATATTTGCCAGATGTGGCCCTCAGTTTACGCTGATTAAAAGGGGTCAATAAGGCACTGAAGAATTTCCCATTCACCATTTATCCTGTTTACTAGTATGAGTCCTTCTCAAAGACTGAATTTGTCTGAAATGCCAAAGTGAATTGTCCATTAGCATTTGGGAAAATCACATTAATAACACCATCAAATGTGCTCTGTTGGACTGAGGGGAGGAGAGAGGAAGAGATGGGAGAGTAGAAAGTGAATTCACTTTCAGAACACAGTCCTTGGATTAACACCAAACTTCTTTTCCTAGCCTAATTTTGAAAGAGCTGGGCAAGCCAATCTTAGAGAATTTCTTTTTGACAGCCAAGAAAGCTGGGGGCCAGGACTAACGTATGGTACTTTCAATCTAACATCTAGTTTAATATTTATAGATAAGATTAAATTATATTAATAAAATGATGTCTTATAATTCTTAGAATTTTAAACATAATTTCCAAATGAAATTTTATTTTAAATTTTGTCTTTCAGTTTTAAAAATAAGTTTTGTTTTCTAGACACAGGTTCATATCACTTTATTTATTTATTTTGTGAGGAAGACCAGCCCTGAGCTAACATCCGTTGCTAATCCTCCTCTTTTTGCTGAGGAAGACTGGCCCTGGGCTAACATCTGTGCCCATCTTCCTCTACTTTATGTGGGACACCGCCACGGCACGGCTGACAAGCAGTGTGTTGGCAGGCGCCCAGGATCCGAACCTGCAAACCCCGGGCCGCCAAGTGTGAACGAGACCACTGTGCCACCGGGCTGGCCCACATCTCACTTTAAAAAATACTTCCTTAAACTCACCACACTTAACCTCTCCAACTAGAATATAAGGATAACGACTCCTCTCCAGAGTTAGGGATAAAAAATGTTTATGAAAGCAGGGACGTTTGTGAACGTTGTAAAAGAAGAAGGGATGTGTGTAGGGAACAAGACCTTACCATTATGGATAACTTATCTTTTAAAATATTACTACTAGAAATCTCTGTGTACATCAGAATGTTAGGATGGCTAAAATCTCAAAAGTCTATAAATTCATAATCACGAGAATAAGGTACCTCTCATAAGGTCACAATATGTTTTCTTTTGCACTTTTTACGTATACCATAAATAAGGTATTCCTGACAGCTACAAAAAGGACGTAGTGCATGCAAAACAACCATAAAATTAAAAGTCCAGTATGAACAAAACATTACATGTCTCTGGCTTGACTCTGTGGTTGTTATTTGCAGAACTGGTAATCAGTAACTGGAGTAACGTGCATGCAGGAACAACCACAGAACAGAGTCTTCTGTGACTTGTGTTTATCTAAGTTATCTCTCTTAATGACTTTTTGAGAAAAATTCCATTTTTGAAGTAAAAGTAAAATATGGGAAAAGAAAAAGGTTTTCCAACTTGACTCTCATATTTTAACCCTTATTTCTCATCATTTGACAGAGGCTAAGAAATCATCAAAGAAGGTAACCTTCTCATTACAATGTATTGCTGCTATTCTGTGGTACAAACACCATCTTTTCCCCCAGTATAGGCCGCAGAAGGGAAAATCTCATCAGTAGTACACTGGGGTGACCCATATGTGATCATAACATTTGCCCAATTGTATACAATGTCTAGAAGCCATTAAAAATTTACCTGGTACAGAATCCATTTTCCCTACAATTCCCGAAGGGCACTGCCACGCTCTGTCTGGGAAACTCTTGCCTAACTATAGCTGGCAGGCTCCAGCACTGCGAGCTGTCGGCACCTGCAGCAGGAGAGAAGGCCAGCAGGATCTGTTTCTGAAGCAGGGATGCGTCCAGTGCTGACTGACTGATGTCAGGCGTTAAGTCCCAGCAAGGGAGGGAGCTGGATTTCACAGCAGGCTGCTCACCACCTGGGCAAATACTGAAAGTAGCACCATCTGCCACGTGAAAATACTGAAAAAAAGAGAAGACAATGCAGAGAGAGCACATTTACTGCAGTAACACAGAGAAGTTAAGCTTTTTAAAGCATAGCTTCTATGAAACCATAATTATGTATTCTCAGGAGGTGGCCAGGTGGGGGACATGTAATATTAGAAATCCTGTTCCCATGAGAAAGCCCTAATGAGACAATTACAGGCAGTGAGAGCAGGGTCTGCTTTTTTAGGCATAATAAAACATGATAGTACTGGGGTGGTTTAAAAGGTGAAGCAAAGTTCTCAATGTCCCTCAGGTAGTGCAAACACCCAGATGCTGTAGGGGTAGAAATGCCACGTGTTGGGGAGGGAATCCTCTTGGACGGGTATGGCTGAACTGAAAGGGTGTGGCACCCTGGAGGACCTTGGGAAGAAGAGATCTGAATGGGATATGGAACTCAAAAGACTAATTTTGTTGAGGGCCTATTCTGCGGGAGGAGGAAACTCTGATCCCAACCCTCAGCTGGAATTCCACATGGTTTCTGATGCATTAGAGAGCATTAGAATTTTAGACTTAAAAAGACCTTTAGAGATAGTTTATTTGAACCTTCTCTTTCACAGCTAAGGAAGCTACTTTCCAGAGAGCTGATGACTTGTCCAAAATCAGAAAGTCAGTGAGTCGCAAAGCCCAGGTGGAAGCCAGGCCTCCTGCTTCCTGTTTGGTCTTTTCCCCACTGTCCCACACAGTCTCCCTGAGAGGCTAGGGATTCTAATGTCTTTAAAAAATTCCCACATCTGCCTGAAGCAGGGTAAGGGTTGAAAAAGCGGACACTCCTCAGCTGCAGGGAAGAATATGGGCCTACCCATTCTCTCCAGGAAGCCGAAGAAATGAGTTCATTGTGATGCTGATGCTGTGATTGTGGCTGGCTACTATCATTTCCTGAATGCCTAGCCTTTTTACTCACATTATCTCATTTAATCGTCACCAAAAACCTGCAAGGACTGCAAAATTATGCCCATTCTCAGATGAGGAAATGTCAGTGTGGAAAGCCCTGACCCAATGTCTCAGGAAGCTGTAGGGCAGGGAGAAGCAGAACGATCAGGACACAGGCTGATTCTCTGTCCAATTCTCACCTGCAGTGCAAACACTGTTGACCTCTATCTCCCAACTGGGTACTTCTGGTCCGCTATTTATTTTACCAATAGTTCAATGAATCAAGATGAAATTCTATTTTCTGACATTTCTGTAAATACTACAATGCACTGTAAACTTAGAAGAATGAGACTTTCATCCTATTTTATTGTTCTCATGTAATTTTTAGGAGCTGAAAGTAAGGGATAACAATAAATTCAGACAAAGCTAAAGAAAGATAATACTTTCCTATATGATAGTTTCAATAGCATAAAACAACAGCATACCACTTAGCATATTCTGTTTTTAAGTTCTTTTAAAATATCTCCTTACTCTCTCAAAATATAACTGTTCATTTTAATTGTATAAAGAACTGAATCAAAAATCCTTCTTGGATTTATTTTCCCTGTATCCTGCCATCGGGATGTTAACATAAATCAGCTGGTACATTTTCACATTACTCTCCTTGTGGACACAGAGCTCAATGCTCCCAGATCTGTGGCTCAGTTGGGGCTGAGCCTTCTGCCCACACGGTTCCTCCAGGCACTTCAGCCTGTGAGGCAGATGTTCTCTTCCATGAGACTTGAGATTTGGGAGCCAGTCCTCAGGACCATTTCCCTTTGGTTTCGTGAGTGTGCTGCAGCCTCTGAGCAGATGGGGTGCAGGCAGCACTAATCCAGCAGTGGGTCAGGATCTGCTGCTTTGTAAGATTTCTGCTCATCAGTGACCTTGGAAGTGCTGACCATGACATCCATGGTTTTAATTAAAGAAAAAATAAACAAATTTCTCTTTACCTATATTCAGTGTTAGCTTTTTATTTGTTCTAGGTTAAAAAAAGTTGATTCTATTTATTGTTAATTTATCGAAACCTAAGACAAATCAATCATGTTATGAATTGCTTACCTCCTTTCCAGAGTGGGGTTTGGAGACAGATAACTGTGGTTTATAAAATACGTGATATGGCGTATTATTGATTATTGTAGTCTTGTCTTCAATCTGAATAATTTGTATACCTTGCTGTACCATGGAGGAAATGCAGAACTGACATAACTGCAAGACAATTGATGAAAGAGTAATTTTTAAAATATTATAAGGCATATAAAAACCTCGATTATTTTTAAAAGGTCATTTTACCTATTGGTTTGCCTCGGACAGTACCAATTTTATCTCTTGTTTCAGAATATTTAACTGAGTCCCCTTTCAGTCTCAAAAATGTCCTTGCCCCTAAATGGGGCCACTATTTATTCTACAACAGGGTACTTGACAAACTAGTTACTTTTGCTGCTACTGTAGAGTGACAGAGACTTGTTTTCAAGTTATTTAACCAATTATCTCACAAAACATTTATCTATAAAGCACTTGTATGTAAACAGATGCCACTCTTCTTTTTCAACATAAAGAATTTAATTATGCATTCCTCCTCCTCTTCCTCACGCTCATAGCAGCCATCTCACTGAATGCCTATTACAGACCAAGGGGAGTTCTAAGAACTTCAACAATGACAATGATGATGAAGAAAACAATAATGATTGACCTTCATATACTGCTTTCTTGTGCTCCACCTGTTTTAAGTGCTTCATGCATGTTAACTCACAGAATTCTCACAACACCCATATGAGGTAGCTACTATTATCCCCATTTTACAGAAGAGGAAAATGAAGCACAAAGAGGTTAAGTAACTTGCCCAAGATCATAACGATAAAGAGAGTCTAGTTGGGGTTGGAAACCACAGTCTGGTTCTATGGTGCTGCTCTCAATCACTATACATATCATCTCATTACCTTACCACATTGCATGCGGAACTGATGCTCAGAGAAGATATTACTTGCCTAAAGATACCTATCTGGTAAATGGTAATGTCAGGTCAGCAGTTCTCAAAGGGTGGTCTGGGCACCCTTGGGTGAGGGGTCTTTGAGATCCTTTCAGGGGGTCCAAAGGTCAAAACTATTTTTATAATAATACTAAGATGCTTTTTGTCTTTTTCATTCTAATTCTCTCATGAGTGTACAGTGGAGTTTTCCAGAGGTTGTATGACATACGATGTCATTGTTGTCATGGCTAATGAAATGTGTGTTTATCTATTCTTGTATTTTAAATTTTTTTGTTTTGACTTCTAATTTGATAAATATCAAAAGATATAATCCACATTTAAAAAAAAAAGGTTTTTGGAGGTCCTCAATAATTTTTAAGAATATAAGGGGGTCTGGAGACTAAAAAGTCTGAGAATTACTACTAAGGAATAATGAGACATAAATATATATATATATATATAATAATATATATATTTTCCAACAGCTCATTCATTCATTCACAAACATTTATTCAGCACTTGCTGTGGGCACTTTGTTAGGTGTTGGAGGTGTTGAGTGTTTGACTGTATATCATAACATTTTTTCCAGGTTTTGATGGTAGTTCTCAACTTACAACTATTCAACTTTGGGTAATTCACAAAGGGCTTACAGCTCTTTGCCATTTACACCCATCTTACAGTATTTTGGCCAGCAGAGCATAAACATGTGTTGCCCAGATAACTTTGAGGAAATGGATACCAGCCTTGAATACTGAAGAAAGACCAACTTCTTTGTATCAAAGAAATTTATTTTTAAAAAGTCACCAAATGACCCTAACTTTTCTCAAGAGGTTCTTCAAAGATGCCTGTCCAAATCTAACTTCTCCCCAGAGAAAGGCCATTCTGAATTATACTATTCTGATGATGTATCCCTTCTTTTTCTGATTTGGGATAGCTAAAATAATGAAGATGTTATCTAGTACAGCATGAGACCTCTACATGGTACACTATGATATTGTACTTTCATACATACAGTTTAATGTGATTTGTTACTATATTATTCAGCTTAATTGGTTTTCATAGACTTCAGAAAAGATTTATGCTGAAAGCACACACCATTTGTATTAGTTAAATAACTGATTACATTTTTGGTATTCATATCTTTAAAAACACAGGTACCAGTTCCCTGTTCAAACATACAACTCCCTCTTATAACATTGGTTCTACGGGAAAATCAGAATTGATCCACATCATTTTGCTCAGGATGCCCTTTCCAAGAACATAAACTTTGCTGCAGGAGCCTTTGTCCTTTTACTCAGTGCTCAGAATGTTACCAACTCTACTTTCTGCTCTAAAAAAGGGAGGCCAAGTATAATTTGTGGATATTTTAGAATAAGTTCATTTTTCCCTCACATACGATATATCAAGTGACAGCTGAGTGTTTTGAAATAGAGTGGTTACTGGATAAATTATGTGACACAGCTTTTATCACTGGTAAAGGAAAAAAAAAAACACTAAGAGAGGTCCAAGATGTCACATGTTTCACTGTTATAAATTGTCTAGAACAAGTAATACCAAAAAGGGATTAGAAAAGAAAAAGGTAGATTCATTTTACACAGGTTGAGGGAATGGCATGCTATTTCTCCTGAGCCACACAGACTCTGAGCCTACCTTCTGATGTCCCGGGAAAGCACCAAGTCTTATTTCAGCATCAACAAACCCTTCTTCGTCCAATGACACAACTTCACCATTACCTCCATCTTTCCACTTTGGAGATGTCAGGTTATGGACCAGTTTAATTGCTACTGACTTGTGCACAGTGTTTGTATTTGCCCAGTATATTCCAATCTGAAAAGCTTCCTGGAAAAATAATGCCTCAATTATGAAGTATTTTTCTTAACTTTGATATTTTTACCTCAATTCACAGGAATTTTTTATATTATATAATAGGTCTACTTAGGCAACCAAATCTCTCTATTATTATTTTTTGTAATGGCAATATATATTTCATTTTAGATCACAATGTTTTCTTTGATTCACAACAGAATTCATATTTATGGAAGGGGGGAAAAACAAACCCTAACTGTGACTACTCTGTAAATACCAAAGATTTAAAAACTAAAGGTTTCATTTCATTTGACAAAAGAATAGCATGCAACATTAGGTCCACGTAGGTCAACATTCCAATTCCATAAGGTAACATCATCTGATTAAAAAAAAAAGGAAAAACGCAATTGATTAAAGATGTTTATGAACCAGAGCTCAAAAAACGGACCTTCAAATTATTCCCTATCAGGAAAACATTTTATTTAGGAGTTCCCTGTACTCTATTTTCTTATAGATTTATGTGTCTTCTTAAAATGGGCCAGACTTATCAAGAAAATTCTCTTATGATGGAATATAAAATCTTCCTGTGAAATTCTGTTTTGCAATTAGATTTTTCCCCGTGTCAGTAATGATTCCATGTTGTTATTATCAACAGCTGGGTGGACACCATGATTATGGACATCCATCCAAGTCTACTTATAAAGGAAAGGGGGCCCTGATGAAAATGGTTGCTCAGAAATCCTCAATTCTTACCCATCTTGCAGATCTCAGAGAATTTTTGTAAGAACCACAAAAATATCTAGGGGGTGGGTAAGCACAGAATATGGATGGTTCTATATCCTTAATATATCCTGAGTAGGCCAATCCTAATGCAAGTCAAATATCCTGCACACAATGGAAATGAGAATGTAACTAGTACAAGTTACTGAATTTAATGATAACTCAAGCGTGAATACTGCTGATGGGCAAAAAGAAGACATCTGAAATGTCTGTGAATATCAAAGAACATTCCATACCCCTTACATATGCATCTAGAGGATAGTTTTACACAACTGATTCATTCTGTTAAGAACATAAGTGCAAACTCAGAATAAAAGCTAGTTGTTGAAAGAAAAGAATTCATATTAGTTAAAAAAAAGTTATAGTACCTGAAAATTAGGAGGGATAATAATCTTGCCAGCAGGAATTTGTAGAACAATCTTCTCTCCTTCAAATAGCCAGAGGTCCCACTTGGATTGATTGATAAGCAGGGCCCAGGGTAGAAGTTCTATCAACAAGGTTCTAACATATGGCTTCCAGACTGATAGCTTCACTCGCATTGGGCTATCCCACTGACTCAGCTGTTCATTCCTGTTCCAAATACCACATCCAAGAGACTCAATGAAATATGATGACTTCAGTATTCATGAAATATGTTTAAGGATTCCACACACACACACACACCACGCTCCTATATGACACCTCTTCATACCAGAGTCATCCAATGCTGAATGTGCATCCAAGAGAAAGAACCTTTCATGCAATTATGTTCTAGTTTACGGGTAAAGCAACCTAACATCTACTAGATGATAAAAGGTTGGACTCTGACAGATACATGCAAATATCTTCTTTTTTTAAACTACTTTTTATGGTAGCTAACATTTTTGTGAATGGTCATTTATTTCTCAATATTGAGAAATGTTTGCAGAAAAAGATTGCTGGAGAACATTACCGGTCAGAATCCTTTTTATTATAGGGCCATGTGGGTTGAAGAGACTTTTCTGGCCCATAGAATTCATCCAGGATCCGATTAACTGTGCCTCCAGGGGGTATCTTAGTGGCTATTTGCTTAATGAGGGATGTTGAGATGGGAACAGCACAATGTGAAGGATCTTCTTCTTCTCTAGGAAATGGGAAGAAAAAAAGAATAAATATCAGATTTCTAAAGTGGGGGTCTACAATTTATTGAAAAAAACCTAACTACAAATGTATTCTAGACCAATACTGTTTTGTGAGATTGAGTCAATTTTTGGTGATTGAGGGGCGATAACGTGGTTTTTGGATCTGGGCCCTGGCTCTTCCTCTTCCTTCCCCTCCCACCCCACCCCCACCCTATGCTTGGGTGCGAATCTCGATTCATCTCTTCTTCCACGAGAGAAATTGTGTCAATTAAATTTTCTGATGATCCCTCTTGTTTATTTCTAAGCTTCAGGAAAGAGGCTGAATTTTATCTAAAACTATAGAACAGAAAGAATAAGAGAATACTAGGCAGGGCAATTTAAAAATAATATTCTCATAAGATAAGTCATACAAAAAACTAGATCCTCCCCCTCCCCCTCAACAGTACAAGATTACTTTTCTACTGAATTTCTCTCAGGAAAATGTAAGGACTTTTCCAGTACCTTGCTTGAAATGTCAGGTGATGTACAAGGTCAGGTTCTATGTTTTGCAGTGGTTTTTCCTGCCCTTTTCCTGGAATAATTTGTGTTTCGCTTAATCCCAGACTCCTTTTCTCCAAATGTATGATAATGGGGTCTGGAAGATGACTCCTCATGATAAAAAGAGGGCTGAACACAATCTATAAAAATAAAAGGACAGAACAACTTTCATATTTACTTTGTTGCAGTATTCCAGCTGTTTGAAGCTGAAACAAACTTGTAATAAATCTCCTCTCTGGGTCACTCTGACCTTAATTTATTTCAGAACAGGGAGGGTCAGGGTCATATACCATATTTTAGGATTGGAAAGCACTCACCATTCGTTGTTGCACTTGAGAGTTGGGTTCTAAAGTCAAAACTGTACACCAGACATAAATAATGGAACTGTTTGAAGATGGCACCTGCACATGATAGAAAAGGGTCTTATTAAATACTAAACAGTTTACTAATTAATCAAAATAAGGCACAGATATAATATTGGGTTAGAGGACTAAAGTTTGAAGTTATAGAAAAAAGCCATAAAAAAAGAATAAGAAAAAATAGATTTCATTATGGCATAAAGTGAACGTGCAGTGAGTCAATGGGGCCAGTTCCTTCCATAAAGACAAAAGGATTTGTATGAGGAGAAACTGACATAAGACTGAGTGGGAGAATGAAAGAGAGGATTTGTCCTTTATGGGAATGAAAGTGATGATGGTGGAGATTGAGAAGAGATAAAAAAAGAACAGACCATCACAAAGATCCTCAAGTGGGGACAACATCCTTCACCACCGCCCCCCACCAAGCCCTGGTGGATCAGAATCTTTCTCAAGATACAGCTTGCCTCCATCTGGGAGCGGTAGCATCTTGGCTATTGGAACTACTGGAACTGATACGATCATGTCGTTGTGGGATGGTGAGGAAACAGTTTGAGAAGTATTGTTCAAAGTCTTTTAATATTATAACAGATCTCCCCTCTTTTGTATATATCACTTTTTAATAAATTAAGTGCTGTAAAGAACATAATTAGAAATTTTAAACTTTAAAGCTGCTCTATTCTAGATTGTACTACTTCTCATACCTGAATGACAATGCTATACTCAGGGGTCTTGGATTCCAGGCACACGTCTCTTGACCAATCTTCATCTCCTCTGGCCTTCACACACAACTCTGTGAGTTCACTGTTTTCTAGTATGTATGAAGGCAATTTCTGTTTGTCTGTGAGGCAGTCAAAATGTTCTCGAACCACAGCTTGTCCATCTTGACCAATGTAATGCTGAACGACTTTTAGTTCTATGCTTTGAGACAAGTAACTACAGATGATCTGTCTTCCACAGATGATAATCTAAAAGACAATAAATAAATAAGGTCTCATCAATTCAGATTTCATAAATTGGGAATTGTGCAAACAGAGTAAACTATGTTAATTTCAATGGAAAGAAAACGAAGTCATTAGCTTATTTAGAGAACACAAGAAGAAAAAGAGGCTCAGAAGGAGAGAAGGGATTTTGCTCTGGTCATGTTGAATTTGCAGTATTCAAAAGACAGGCACATAGGCAGTGTCCACGCCCAGCTGGAAATACTGGTCATGTCCTTGAAGGTGAAGGTGGGGCTGGAAATAAAAGACCTGTGAAATAAAAGCCTTGCAAATGTGCACAGACAAAACATAGTTGACCTGGAAAAGCGGGTAGAGGCTCAAACCCAGCAACTGAGCAACACTTTAGGGGCAGACACAAGGTGAGAAGCCAGAGAAGGGGCCAGAGAAGAAGGGGTGAAGGAGTGTGGAGATGAATCAGGAGAAAGTGTTGCTAAAGCCATAAGAGAAGAGACTGACCAGGAGGTGGTGAATGGTATCAAATAATGTAGCAGTCAAAAAGGGTGGGGACGGAAAACAGGACTGCAGCTCTCGCAGCTGAGAGGACAATCATGATCGATCTCTTCTCTGAAGCTGATTTCCAAGGGTTTATTGCACTCTTATGCAATAAGAGATCTCTGTATAAACTGGTAACACAAACAACTTTTAACTCACATACCTAATTATATTTTATTTAATTCAGGTTTTTCTTACAGTGTAGAAGCGTGTATCTTTATAAAACACACAGAATTATCCATTAAACCCATGGACTACCCAACTTTTCATCCAGCTAAGAGTATAGTTCATAATAGGCATTAAGAAATATCTCTTAAGTTGGCTGAAATTGAAAAGATAATGCAAAATTTATTCTTATGAAATAAACACTTTTAGAAAGCAAATCCTTCTGTAGTATGAATATTCATCATGACTGGGGAAACAGGACTTGCACATCTGGATTTCCTTATTTGTAATATTTTTCCAGATTATAAAATAAAAATAACTGATATATATATATACAGTGTATTTACAGGTCTAAGCATGTGATGGTTAATTTTATGTGTCAACTTGAATGGGCCATGGGATACACGGATATTTGGTCAAACATTATTCTGAGTGTGTCTGTGAGGGTGTTTCCTGAGGAGATTAACATATGAATTGGTAGACTGAGTAAAGCTGACTGCCCTCCCTGATGTGGGTGGGCTTCATCCTATCAACTGAAGACCTGAATATAACAAAGAGACTGAGTAAGAGGGAACTCCTGCCTAATTGTTTGAGCTGGGACACTGGTCTTTTCCGGCCTCTGGACTCAGACTGAAATGTCAGCTCTTATTGGGTCTCTAGCCTGCTGGCTTTCGAACTGGAATTACACATCAGGAGGGTAGTTCTTCTGGGTCTCCAACTTGCAGATGGCACATCTTGGGACCTCTCAGCCTCTATAATTGTGTGAGCCAATTTATAATAAATCTCTCCCTCTCCTTCTCTACATATATGTGTGTGTGTATACATCACCCCCCCCCCCCCCACACACACATATCCCATTGGTTCTGTTTCTTTGGAGAACCCTGACTAATACAAAGCATTTTCATAAATTAACTCTTTTAATCTCAGAGCAACCTTATAAAATAGGTACTACTATGACTTCTCATCTTAACAAGGGGAAAACGGAGGCACAAAAATGTTGAATAACTTGTCCGACCTTACCCAGACTGTCTGGCCCAGAGTGTGTGTTGATAATCACCCTGACAGTCCATCTCTCATCAAATTAATGCCTACTAATTAAGAAAACTTAAAAACTATAAAAAAGAATAAAGTCTGCCCATCATAACGTAAATGTGGCAGACACCACTAGTTCCATTCCAAATAGCTGGTCCCTCCTTTTCCCTTGCTATTAAAAACCCTGATTTGGTTTAGGTCTCAAAAAGCAACAAAGTACTCAGGGAAGGTGGACACCTCCAATGGCCTCCAGAGGCTGTACCATAATCAGTAAAAACTAACCCTGTTAATTCCATTCCCCTTTTGCCAATGACTAGTTTAGGGGTGAACATGGGACTCGGTTTCGGCTAACAATATGAAAAGGGAAGACTCATTGATAATAAGGGAGACAATTTGAGAAGAAAAACCTCCTTCCCTTCTGTCATGGAGGATGTTACAAGAGGATATATACATCCTTTTGCAGGCATCTTGTGACCAGGAAGGCAGATCTAAGAGGATGGCAGAGAAGCAGATACAGAACTGAGTTGCTTCATTAACCAACACCAAACCTACCTTCTTCCTTCTTGTTATGTGAGATAATAAATATAAAACAGGAATAATAATAGCATCTGCCTCATCAACTTGCTACGAAGATTAAGAAGCCCATTTTGTAACTTCAAGCTGACAGCATCCTAACTGATACAGTTTCCTAGGTCATTAAGAATACTTTGCAATCCTCATTTTAAACAAATTTTTACACAAATAAATATGAACTATTTATGAACTATTATTTACCCCAAACAAACCTGCTATATTGATAGACCAAAAATTGTCACTGTTGTTTCAACTTGCATTATTTGAATAGTGAGGTTAAGCGTTTTCTTAAACATTTATTTTCCAACTACCTATTCCTTTAAATTTTCTTTAGAAGAAACATATCTGTAAAAACCAAGCTGTGCTTACCAGTTATATTTCCCCTAGATACTCTGGCCACTATAATCTGTAAAAATAGTGTTTTCACAATAACAAACATAAAAGTCAACTGATCTATGAGTCCTAATTTAGCAAGCAAGCTTTTCTTTAGCATATGCTAGGGGCTACTAGACACTCAAGTTAAGTGTTATGATGCCACAGCATCGCCTAACTTTAAATAAATATCGGGAAGCTCTGAGGCAGTATTTCTGTTCTTATTCTGGATATGCCTAGGCCTGGCATTATATGCACACTGCTCTTGCTTCAGAACCTTTGGGCCCCATGAGATTCAGGAGAGAATTTTGCTGTCTCTCACAGAAACCGCAGAATCTCTGCAACCATCTGGGACTCACTTTGTTTAAAGACAAAGATCCTCTTGGTGGGTTTTTATAGTTTCATTTTCAACTAAAAAGGCTGTTAAATAGGCTTTCAAATTTGATAAAAAGAAAACCCTTAAAAGTCGCCAGGGAGGGAAGGCTAGTTCGATGAAGGAAAATCCAAAATGGCTACTCCTCAGAGTGGTGCTCTTCATGGCTGCTCCCACTCAGGGTTCAGTGAGGGCCAGGTCTGCTTTCCTTCAAAGTGGCAACACTTACAATGCCTTTATTTTGAAAATTATGGTTAGAATTTCAAGATTAATTTATCAGTTGAAGACAGCTACTTAATTTTTTTAATGTAAAGTTTCTCTTTAATACATATTTCCAGGTTTCACACTAATTCCCCTCTTTTCCCAAAGCCACAAAGATGTGTATTGAAGATTTCCACATATGATTTTACTTAGCAGGTTTCAGAACTCTTATTAGATCAGTGCCAAGAAGAATAGTGATATTAAAGAATAACTCCAGAGCACCAGATGCACTGGAAAATGATATCTTAACCATGATTGAAAGTGTATGTATAAAGATACAAATATATATACACACATACATACATACATTCAAGTTTTTAAGGTGGTAAAGCTTTCCTCAATGAAGGGATGGGAAACGGAAGCAAATACATGTACGTGGGTAGTTGTATAACGTACAAAATTCCTGAGAAATTTTATATGTGATCAATTTTCATTCAATTGGAGAAATGAGACAGGTATAGGAAAGGCAGCGTACAGATAACCAAGAGCCATTGTTCATAGAGCTTTAGCCAATTCTCCATTATCCAGGGGCATATTACTGTGGTTAGGTACATTAGGGAGCTGCACACACTCACTTCCCCAAACAGGGCTTGGTGATTAATTAGGCAGCTGTGGTTTATTGCAAATTTCCAGGTCCAGGTGGGGTAGAAGGAAAGAAGCCAACATGTGAGGGAGGCAGAAATCCACGAAGCTCTTCTGGAAGCTTGGTTCCTATCTTCCTTCCTATCCTGGCTAATTGAGGAAATCCTGTGTCTCTTATGTACTTTAACTAGAGCTAATCTGAGTGTTAGTTAATCTACCCCGACAATAAAAAATTAAACCCAATTGAAAAAGACATTATAAATTTTTGCTTCTGTGTGTGTGGGGGGCGGTGAAGAGAGAGAGAGATGAGAGGCTAAAAATCACTGACTAGAAAGGTTTTTCACCACTTGGACACATGCGGCAGTCGGTTTGAAGTTGGCATGGTGGTCTGCTGAACCTTTCAATATTACCTGGGTTCAGTATAAACCACTTTCCATTTGCTTCATTCTAGCTTAAATGAATTGCTGTCTCTCTGTTCCACTTTTCACTACTCTGCTAAGTTTTTAAAACGGCCCTAATATAGAGCTCAGTCTCATTTGACTAAGACAAGAAATGCTAAAACTCAAAATATAAATTAAGTATGTATGTGGCTTCCATGACAGTGGAAATGTAAAATGGACTTTCCCAGTTCTTGTGGGAGAAGATAACACTTCCTTTTAGAAAGGTAAATGCAATGTGAGGGCTACTTATGCTTCCATTATTGCTCTCCAAATAGTCCGTCCCTGTTTGGCCAGATTGTACTTTTTTAAAAAGAGTATTTATTATAAATAGGGTAGAAGCAGAGAAAAGTATGAGAGGCAGTCCCTACAGAAAAGGATTATTAACATTCAACAGTACAAAAAACATTTGGAAAAATTCTGAAATGTGATTTGGCACCAGATGCCTTAAAATCTGCATATTTGACATTAACAGAGAGGATGATTAAAAGAATTCCTTAAACTTCCAATGTATGGAGATTTTTTTTTTGTTAGTCCTGATCTGAACCCCTCTTTACAAAATCAAGATTTTTAAAAGATGCTAATGGTTTGAAAAACTCAGAAAATCAGCAGAAGTTTTGGGACAAATAAATAGTTATTTAAAAGATTAGTGTAGCCCTAACAAGAATCTGGTAAGACAAAACAATGAATTTTGGTTAAAGAATAAAATACATTTTTTTCAGTCTGGGAATATGCATCAAGCACTGCAAAAACATTTATACCCTTTGCTCAAATAATTAAATTTCATAACAAATTATTTTAAGGACAGACTCAGAAATTTAGACATATATTTATACACAAAGATATTTATTTAAGTATTTATTATAGCAATGGATTAGAAATTATCTAAAAGTCCAACAACAAGGGAATGTCTAAATGTGTTTCAATATACCATATGGTAAGTTATTATGCAACCATTAAAAGGATAATTTTAGGAATTTTAGATAACATGAGAAGATAAGCATTATATAATGTTAAGTGAAAAAAATTAGTTGAAAAACGAATCACAATCAGATCTCAAGTTGGTTAAAAAAAAATCTGCACAGAAAAAAAAGAGTAGAAAAAAATACACCAAAGTAACAATAGTATTTATTTTTGGGTGGTAGAATTATGGGTAATTTTAATTTTCTTCATTACACTTTTCTGTGCTTTCAGAAATATTTTGTAACCGTTAACATAAAAATAACAGTAAACTAATATTTATTGGGTGCTTTCTTTTACAAAAGGATTATGAAGCATGTAAAGGTTAAGAAATTTACCTAAGATCATATAGGTAATAAGTACTAGCGCTGGGAAATCTTTTACAATCAGGAAAAAAAAAAAAAAGATAGGTAACATTTTGTGAGATTAAAAAAAAATTTCTTTTCACCACCAACTCTTTCCATTTATGGTTTACTGTTGCAATGTATAATATCTGTTCAGGAACATTGTACATATTAATTTATCCCTGAAATTTAATATCATTCCTTGAAAATATATAATATCCATGCAAGAATGAGGCACTATTGTGGTTACACAAAAAAGTCCAACTAGTGTTACTCATGCCAGGGAATATTTCATTATCGCAATTGGAACCAAAGTTTATTGGGTTACGACAGTGAGTCAGGCACATGGCAAGCACCTTACATATTCAAACTCATTTAATCCTCACACTAACTTCATGAGAAAGGCATTAGTACTACCCCAATTTTACAGATGAGGAAAGTGATTCACAAAGGTTAAATAACTTGCTGAAGATCACACAGCTAGCAAGGGGATACAGCCAGTTGCCTACGATCTTAACCACCAGGATATACCATGAAAACCATTTCTCCATGGAGGGACCCTTCCATTCCACTAATTGGTAAATGTTCTAGCAGCCACATGCAAAAGAGTGGAATGAGTTGGGAAAGTTTAGACCAGAGCTATGGTAGTCAAAGTGTGGCCCCTGGAATATCAGCATCCTCTGAGAACTTGTTAGAAATACAAATGATCATGTTATACCCAAGACCTACTGAATCTGGAACTCTGGGGGTGGGAACAGAAATCTGTGTTTTAATAAGCCCTCCAGGGGATTCTGATATACACTCAAGTTTGAGAACCACTAGCCTAGAGAGAATGAAGCTAAGGGGAAACATCGTAGCTTCCCTCATGTTTTTGAAGGGCTATAATATAGAGGAGAGGTAACTTGTGGAGTCCTCACAATAAGTGGTTGTGTACACCTCAAAAGTTCTGACGAATGGTAAAAACTGGGTGAACAGTGACAGATTTTGGCTCAAAATTAGGAAAAAACTTCATTAAAAGCTGGAAGTAATCAATAATGGAAAGGGGCTGCCGTGTGAAGGAATGAGCCTCTCATCATCTGGAGTATTCAAACAGATGCTGAATGACCATTTCCCAGGCATGCCTGTGAATGGGAAGGTGGATAAGGCATTCCTGAAAGACTACGAGTGACAGAATCAGAAAAACAGCATGTATTAATTGAGCAGATATCTGTTGAGAGCATATCCATGTAAGAGAGTTCTGAGGGCAGATGGGAGTCAGTGATACTTTTTGTTCTTATGCCTTTCCAGCTCAAAGCTCACACTAGCTAGGCTGGTGCCCTCATCAGTCCTTGAGTAAGACTCATTTGTCCCATATTTTTATCTTTCTTTATGCTATACTGCCTACTTGGAATGCCCTCTCTTAATCCAAATTCTACATGTTTTCCAAAGCTCAGCTCAAGTCCTATCTTCTTAGTGGAACCTCTAAATCCCTTCACATTTACTGCCAGTTGTATACACTGTTGGGTTTATATAAATTTGCAATTTAAGAGCAAAGATTGTGTCACATGCTTAGTGTCTTTCATTTTACCCTGTTCCACTGAAGGCAGACAACAAATACTTGGAGGAATGGTCAGTTGACTGGGAAGACTCTTCCAAGCTTCTTTTCTGTGACTCCTCTTCTATAGTTCTCTTTTCACTTCTGTTGACCACAATAATGAGACCATGAAGTCCAGCTCCCTGATTAGGAGCAGACCAAGAATGTATATGGTACGGGTCCTACTGTTCACCCCACCAGTTGCTTTCTGCTTGCTCTGGCATACAGCAATGGAGTAGCCCCTGCTGCTCCATATGGAAAGCTCCCCTTTTCCTTTTCCAAGGACTGAGTGCTGTTTCTATAATGTCCTCAGTTCACATAAGCTCTGAATAGACTGTTACAATCCAGATGTAGATGTATATGTTAAAACTCTTATGACAAATCCAGTTATTATGTGTGCAGTGAAGCCAGTTTTCAGATTTTAATACTTCCTTTTTTCTTTCTACTCTTGTCATATGCTCCACGCTTGAAAAACATCTTTTAAAAACCACATTTTCACATCTTAAGAACACAAAAAAAGTGTCAGATACTTTTTTTTCCTTTTGCAGTCTTAGAACTTCAAAAACAGCCAAAAGGAAGTTTTATAAAATACGTAAAAATATGTGCTGAGAGCTGAGCTTTTTATATGCCAAGAGTTAGACTGCAGTGAATTTTTACTGCAGTTAATATTAACTCCTAGGAAAAGAAAAGCTAGCTGGAGACCCAGGCCCACTCTGTCACGGGTGAGTATCATAACACTTTCTCACGGATTATTCTTACTTGTATGAGAACCAACTCCTGGTTATCCACTGTTGGATTATCCAGAGTCCCTACCACCCTTTGCTTCACTTCCTTTTCAAAAAAGGCCTTTTGGCCATTTCACAGCTCATTAGCACCTCCACCAGAAGGTAGGTGGTGACAGGGAGAAGAGGTGAAACTAAAATCAGTAAATTTTACTGCTCGTTAGCAGCTCTTGTAAAAGATGTGGGACAAGGGGTTAGAAACCATCATCATCATCGGGATCATCAATAAGCTCTTTTTAAGTGTTCATGTGCATGGTAGTAGTAGGTATAACTAGCCATATCACTGTGATTTTTATTATTATCAATTACTTTCATTTCTTTAAGTTTCCCTTCCATTAATGACATCAAATAATTAAGAGTTGTCCGGGTCGTAAACACAAGGGAACTTACCTGTTTTTGCACTCCACTGAGTTGCTGAACCTTGATGATGAGTGAAGCAGTTCGACCCTTGTACTGAATAGTTCTAAGAAATGTCCCGGCATGGTCCACACTGAAGGGCTCTGACCAACGCCAATTGCCCCAACCTTCAATACAGATGTGTAACAGCTGGAGAGAAAAACAATAATGATCATAATGCCAAAAGTGCCAACAAAAATCTAGCCCTAAAATGAAAGTCTCATTCATTGCTGGAAAACCTTCCTATTTGTAATATTTAGCATCTGTTTTCTTTCTAACCTGCATTATTCATCCACTTCCAGCTTATTCAACCAGGCTAAGAATAGCAAATATACCACATAGAGTCAATGTGATTTTCCAGATCATATTTTAAACCTTCTTAAAAATAATTGTCCTATCAAATGGTAAAAGGCCTGTGGAACACTTGGGAAGAGATCATTTCATTCATCTGGAGGACAAGTTGAAATGTAAGATCAAAAAACCTTGGTCTTGGCTGATAGTTTATTCCTTCTTATGGCTAGACAGTAATTAAAGCTAAATTTGGGTTGTGGCATTATTTTTGACCCTAAATTGCCATTCCTCATTTTTTCTTTTGATAAAGAACAAAACAGCAATTTGAGGATGTAGTTCATTTAATATACTCTCCTTATGAGATTACATATGTCAAATTAGAAACACCTTCAACATGTTGAATGTATGAGAAAATGTCTTTGTTCTTTCCAGTTTTTTTCCCAGTATGTATTTATTGTAACTTTTACCAGTTGAGTCTCCTGATTCACATTCATATTTATTCATATAGTATTGCCACTGTTGGTAATATCTGCCTTTCTTTCATGGTCACAAAATATTTCTTCTTTCCACTCCTCCCCAATAACTGCTAAAGAAAATCAGTTTAACTGAACAAGTATTCCGAAACAACATGATAATTACTGCTTCTTTAGGACACATGTTTAAATAAAAATAAACAATGTCTATATGATTACTATGTATAAAGAAATAAAACTGATATTTTAGGAAAAACATTTATATGATACACAAACTTAATATTTTCCTTCATATCATATATAATTTTTTAAAAGAGCTAACTGAAGGCTAATTGTATGAAACATTTTCCCAACTAACAGAATGAATAAAACTTTGAAAACGTCCTATAAGAGCTGTCATAATAGGCCCTTAAAATAATTACATGGAGAATTTACATGAGAATTGCCATAATAATAAAAGTCTTTTGATGGAAAGATTATTTTTATTATTAGGAGGAGCCCTTATAAAGTGCTTAAATTAAAACATTTCTCAAGGTCACTGGTTATCACAATATGATTTTTGGTGGATAATTAAGGGATCTTAATAAAATATTAAAACAACCCCTAACTCATCTCCCTGCTTCTAACACGGCTGCCGTTCCAGCTCTTCCTCCTCACAGTCGCCAGTGGTCCTGCGAAAGCAAAAGGCCACCACTCGGGTGACTTCCAAAAAAGAAGGCCAGTGGCTAAAAAACAAAACGAACAAACAAAGCACCCTGGACAGCAAATACCTTTAGGGAAAATGTGGTCTTATATGCACTTGACGACATAAAAGTACCAGAGTATCGTTGATGTTTAAATATTAGTTACAGAAAAAGGAAAAAACAAAAACAACAGTGGTGTTTGGAATCATTTCAGTTTTTTGTAGCAGCAATCGCGAATAAAGCTCAGGGCACACACAAAACTAAAAGAAACAAGAAAGTTGTTTTCTTTGGAGAGACTAGTAGCTGGGAGCGACAAAAAAATAATGAGACAAGGTAGTTAAGGTCAAGCTAAGCTATATTTTTCCTGAAAATTCCATAGCCTCTAAAGAAGGTTTTAATGTACACAATGCAATTTTAATTGAGGAGTATTCACAGTTGCATACGAGCTCAGTTTTAGGTAGCTGCTCACACTGTGTAGACAGCTTTTAATGTCTGAATGTCACCAAGGAATATGCTGTCAGGTTTCACTTGGCAGCTATTTGTTTTCAGAATGTTGGCATAGATATTTTCTTTGAATTATGAAAATTCAGATATATTTGGATTTAGTTCACATAGCAAAGTTAAGTGGGAGAAAAACACAACACTTCTCCCCATATGCATCATCAGTTGAGTATTTGTAGTGTTTGGTCCACTGTTAAAAAGCATCTAAATATCACTGGCAATTAGATACTTGCAATTTATTAGGAAAGGCATTACATTCCTAAGAGGAAATCTACCAAAAGGAGGCCCAGCAGTCTCAGTCCTCCTTCCCCCCGTGTAATTGATTCGGGCACTAGACAGCAGTGCACAGATACCCATGGACATCAAGGGAGGATGGGAAGTTCTGTTCTTGTTGGACCCACTGACTAAAGTTCACTGCCAGAGGTACTGAAAAGTCTCCATTTAATAACAAACACTCATATCTACGTTGAAGGAACTATAAAATCAGGCATAAAGATGTGAAATTTGTGTTAGACTGCCTGACCCAAATGGGATTTCTTTCTATCATTCATCCAATACATTTTTATTACTCACGTCCTATAAGGAAGGCAATATACTAGGCACTAAGGAGGAAATAAGGAAGAAGAGCTGTGTTCTTTGCCCCACAAGGAGTTTAAGATTTTATAGGGAAATTAAGACGTGTGCAAATAGCTAGTAAGAGGCATTAGGAGAGGTAAAGAGTGACACTGGAGTCTAGAGAAGGGAGGGCTTGTTCTAGGCTGCTGTGATTAGGAAAGTTTCATGGAGCAGTTGAGTCTCAGAGTTTGGGTAGGATTTCAACTGGCAAAGATGATCCTTCATTTCCAGGCCAAAGGGACAATCTGAGATGTGAAAGTCAGAAGGTATGCTTGGGGCAAAGTTAATAGTCTCTACTGGCCGGAGAAAAGGGAACGGAAAAAAGGAGCGAGGGATAAGGTCAGACGGTAGATCTAGATTGTGGCCAGCACTGAATTACTAAGCTAATTAAGCCAGAAGCTGGATTATTGTGCTTCATTCATAAATTAGTGGGTAGCCCCTGAAGCCTTCCATATAGGTAAGCAATGTGTTGAAAGGATGGTCTTAAGAGTGGAGTTTGGAGGTGGGAGGACAACTGCAAATAGTCAGGCTAAGAGGCAACGTGGGCCAGAAACACGGGGAGGAGGAAGCAACGGGCTTAGCCAAAAATCCCTATCCCTCTTGCCTGGAGCCCAAGGTATTTTTATGTTCTCTTATCAATTTGGAAATTTTCTTTTGCCTCTTTTCTATTAAGTTTCCCTGACTGACTCACTTCCTCCACCGTCTTTTCTATTAAGGCTGTCATTCTCTTTGGCCTACTTAGCTAGTGTCTAATATTTTTCACTGGGGAAAAAAAGTCAAATAGGAACCACTCTTGTTTGAACTTTTCAATGGGAACTGAACTTAAGCAATAAGGCAGGTTATACAGTGGCCACACTCGTTGGAAGATCCCAAGGGGCTACATTTTCTTTTTCTCCAGCAGACCCCCCAGTGCTGCACTGGCAGCCAGACTAAATTTGTAGTTTTTCAACTGAAGACCTCAAATGGGAGCATATACAGCTTTCCACTCATTTTTTTTTTCAATACAAAATAAAACTTAAAACTAAATTACTGATCAGGGGGTTTGGGATCAGCTCTCAAGACCACCCACAGTCACATCCAAAGGGAGAACTCCTGAATCTATAGATTACAGAGGAAAGAAAAACAGGATGAAATCTAGGAAAACAGGGTACACTAAGGAAGAGAAAGGGATGGTTAAGAAAAATTTTAAAATTATATCTTCAATATAAATGAAGGTACCAGATACTTTTCTGTGAACTTTATTTCACTATTCATTTTAAAACTGTTATCAAGATTATTTCTACCTAAATAATCACAAATTAAAAATTTGTCTTCAGATTCACTTGCATTGTTTTGCATTTTATAACAATTTACTGTCCAGTAATATGTAATGTTCTGAAAAGAAATTGAAAATCTAAATAACTTCAAAAAATTTCACCTTCCATTGTATTCTTTGTAGAAATTTTAGCAGTTCTAAAATATTAACATGCAATCCAAGTGAAATAAACTACTGAATATATTTATATACATTACTACTTATATATTATATATTAAAGCTTAGGCACCATATTTACTTTTCAAACTTCTAAACTCATCACTATATCCCAAGATCCCAGTGCATAGTAGGCATTCAATACTTGTTGAATAAATAAAGTAGGATATTAAAAATTAACCCAAAGTAGATATTCAAAATTTTCAGTGGTTGCATTTGTGCATAAAACAATTATCATAAAATGAGTATCAAATCCACATATTTAGAAACAATTCCTATTTTGAATGATCTTTCAACATAGGAGATTTGCTTTATTTACGTGGATAATGATATTAAATTAAACTATGAATCAATGTAATCCCTCAGATCCATAATTCAGATATTGCAATATTGATATTAAAACATAAAGCAGACCCCAAATGCTACACCAGGTGACCATGATGAGTGAAAATTCAGTTAAAATATTAAAAAAAATTTCTTATCTATCTAAAATAACGTCTGGAAAGCTACAGATCAAATTAAACAGATCAAAGTTAAATTGCTTGTTTGGAATGCATAAGTGGAACTGATAGTACATTTCATACCAATAAATTAACATAAAAATAAAATGAAATATGTAGCTCATTATTGTTTTTTCAAAGCAGTTGAAATTCAGGATGTTCAGAGTACCTGAAATAATGCTAAAAAGCAAGCAGAAACATGTCTAGATAAAGGCTAACGCTTGGTGTCACTCTCTTTCAATTCTGGAACTCTTAGGACCCTATATATCCTTTCATATTTATTGAACACAATCTCAGACCCAAATGAATGGTAAAGTAGAAAAACTCAAACTGATTTATTTTCTAGTGGATAACTTGGACTCTTTGATGCAGCGTATTTTGAAAGAAAAGGGAAAAAGAGAAAGCAAGCTTTCCAAACCAATCTTCCAGGAGGTAATATAATGGAGGCTTCACTATTATCACACAAATGTTGGGTAGTCTACCTGTCCACAAGATATGAATGCTTGTAGGCTTTCCCCCAAGACTGTCTGAATTCAATGGAGGCCACAAATACTATGCAATCAGCATAAAACAACCTCTTAAAAAAGAGGGAAACCTGGCACACTCACAAAATGTTGGCTAGAATGAAAATTGTAGCTGGAGGGTAATCCTTGTATCAAAAAATCTTAGTTTCAGATATTCATTGACTCATCAATTCTGCATAGGAATTTATTCCAAGGTAATAATTACAGATACATGCAAAGATTTACCTAGATGTATGTTTATTCCAGCATTGGTTTAATAATGAAAATTTGGCATTACCAGGAAATTGGTCAAATAAAACACAGTAGAACAATAATAGCTATCATTTATTAGACACATACTATGTACCAAGCACTGGGCTAAGTGCTTTTTATATATTTTCTTGTTTATTCCTTAAAACAATCTTGTAAGCTAGAAACTTTTGTTTTATCTTGCAGATGAAAAACTGAGTGACAGAGAGGTTGAGTGACCTGTTCAGGGCCACAGTGCTGGCGAGGGCAAGGTATAAGTTTTGAACTGAGGTGTGTTTACTCAGAGTCTCTATTCTTTCTTTTTTTTTTTGTGAGGAAGACCAGCCCTGAGCTAACATCCATTGCCAATCCTCCCCTTTTTGCGGAGGAAGACTGGCCCTGGGCTAACATCCGTGCCCATCTTCCTCCACTTTATATGGGACGCCGCCACAGCATGGCTGACAGGCAGTGCGTCGGCGGGCGCCAGGGATCCGAACTCGCGAACCCCGGGCTGCCAAGCGCGGACTAAGCCGCTGCGCCACCGGGCGGCCCCAGAAAGTCTCTATTCTTAATCATACTTACACTGTAAAATACTCTCAAGCCATTCAAAAAAAATCCCAGCATGAAAAAAGTTAACGATATTAGTTAGCAATAGATTAATTTAAAAAAAAGCAGATTACAAAAAGATACGTGTGGTATATATCCCAATTTTTGTAAAATGAGCAAAAAATATATATGCCTATTCCTAACAGAGAAAATGGCTAGAAATATGCCAGAATGCCAACAGTGGTTATCTTGGGGTTTCGGGTTATGTGTTTTGTTTCCCTTTTGCCTGTAAGTTTTGTGTGCTTTTATGTAATTTCCAAATTTCATACTATAAATATGTATTATTTTGCAATCAGATAAAATTAATGTTATTAAAATGAAAAATGTCTAATAGAAAGCATATAGCACTTGCTTTTCAAGTAAAAAGAAATTATACATTTCTATTTTAAAAACTCAAATTCGGCCTCCTGCATGAAATCTCCCCATATGTCCTGGTCAGTGTCACAGCTTTCCCCTTTGCATTGTTGGCACTTTGCTAAAAGAGTGACATGTGACATGATCCTCAGCTCATCTCTGTAGCCTCCACAGCTCCTTGCAGGGGTCTGGCTTGCTATATTCCTTATTCACATGATTCTTGGAGCAGTTTAATATAATCATTTGAGGACTTTTCCTAGGGGAATATATAGTTTTTCCAATTTAGCAAATATTTTTAGGGTCTACATCTATTAAATGTTTACCATAAGCCAACTAACTGCACTACACATGGTGGATATAGAGACAAATGAGACACATTACTTGCACTGAAAATTCTCACAATGTAGTGGGAGAAACAGATATTTAACAAGAAAAATTATACTGAAAAATTTTATGAGAGGAAGGAAAAAATTGTTGTAGGACTCTAGAGGTATTCTGCTTGGGGAAGTTAAAAGATTGACCAGAGGAGGCTGGCCCCGTGGCATAGTGGTTAAATTCGCATGCTCTGCTTCGGTGGCAGGTTTGGATCGTGGGTGCAGACCTACGCACTGCTTATCAAAACATGCTGAGGTGGCATCACACATATAAAAGCAGAGGAAGATGGGCATGGATGTTAGCCCAGGGCCAATCTTCCTCAGCAAAAAAGAGGAGGATTGGCAACAGATGTTAGCTCAGGGCTAATCTCCCCCCACCCCCAAAAAAAAGATTGACCAGAGAACATATTCTACTTACCGACCCCGCCTCCCCAAATAACATGAAAAAAGGCACGTTGAAATAGAGTAAAAGATATAGAGGACTGTGACTTCTGACAAACAAAAGCAGGCCACAGCCTAATTTGGAGTGGTTCTTTCTGTACAAAATTAATGTCTACAAAGCACATTGACAGCATTATAAATAAAGATGAGTCATAAAAGTAGCAAGCTGTGGCTTCAAACCATTTGTGCAAATAGCTTCTTGTCAATGCAATTTGGAAGATTAACTTTATATTATGAACTCATCAGCTTACATTCCTCTAATATCTTTGATCATAACCCAAATGGAACTATTGAATTTTGATCCTGGAAAGGAAAGAGTCATACTGTAATAAAAATTTTTGTTTTCAGAGGTCAGATCTTGCTCGTGGGCAGCTAAGAGCCATGTGTGTAGATTCTTGGTGATGAGGGAGGTGAGAGTTAGGGAGAGGACCTGCCCGAGAGAGAGTGGTACAGAAAGGGAGGTTGAAGAGGCAGTGAACTCTTAGGTCAATACCTGCCATTTCCCTTCAGAGCGTCAATCATCAATAAACACCAGGGATTGAAGGATTAAAGACATCAAAACAAAGTAACTGGCAGTTGTTGGCCTGTTTGAAACAATGATATTCACCATCTCGCTGGTCTTTCTATATCTATTCAGGGACAGTAGCTCCTAGGAAACAACAGATTCTAGCAGCACCCACTGTTTTTCATGAGTGGTCATCACAAGACAAACAGATGAAGAAAGAGTCAGGAAAAACAAACAACAAAAACAGTAGCTGTGAACAAAGGAAACTGTAGTTTTTCAAGAATCTTGACAATTTGGGATATCAGAGAAGCATGAAAGGATGTAGGAAAAGCTTTCACCTCTGTGTCATTGTGAAATACTAGCAAATGTCAGCAGGAAAATGGGAAGTGAAATAGGAATTGACTTTATTATCCTGCCCCGTAGCTGGAGAGATGAGAATAAAAATCTCACCATTCCCCACATGATAACAGAGTGTAGCCAAGGGCAATCCATGTAATAATACTCATTAATGAGCAGCAAAAATGACATGAAAATGAACCATGAGACCTATGAAAAAATACTGCAAAGAAAAGGAAAGAGAACATCATCTTAAAAAACAAGGGGAAGAAGAGACTAGTTAATGTAAGCACCCTGTTGCAGAATTCAGGGAAAAAAAATTTCAGGAAGGTTTTTGGTTTTCTCAAAAAATACATGATTTCTATAAAACTGAAGAAAAATATTGAGAAGAAAGAACAGTCTCATATAAATAGAAAACAGTCTGAGGTTAAAAAAAACTAGATGATAGAAAAAGGGAATTAGATAAGAAATATACGCAAAGAAACTAAAAACGTATTTGCAGAATAACAGTCTACACTGCTGGAAGCAGAGCAAGTATGAAAAACCACTATGGAAGAAAAACTTGAAAACCTTTACAATTATGCAGAGCAAAAAGTCAACTGGATGAAGAAATATGAGAGAAACTGTCATAGGTATGAAATAAAAACAACATATATATTATTAATATAAAAAAGAAACAATGCTATTCATATCTTATGTGTTCATAGCTTTTAAAACAGTGCATTGTATCATTTCATTGTATAGTTTATGATACAGCATTTGAATTTCTACGGGTAAATAGGATGTCAAATTGTACACATTTCTAGCAAACACTGAGGCTTAATCAATGTTCCAACATATCTATAATCAAGTCATAGAATCTTTTTACAATTAAAAAAGACTTATTTTTCATAAATAACTATAAAGAAATCTGAAATCAAGAATTTATTTACGGCTTTTTCACTGCTCAGGCATTAGTCTCTGTTCAATCTCTGGATGAAATTTACATACTTAGAGAAAAATAAGTTAAAAAAGAAGCAAGAGTAGCGTGAAGAGTAGTGGACTTTTGATTTATACATTATCTAGAAAACAATGGGATGCTTAATGGATATTCTCTGCTAAAAAATTATCTAAACCTAAATTATCTAAATTAGGGAAAAATAATTTACTTCACAAAAATTGTTGAAAAAGATTTACTGAGCAAATTCTGTCATATATTAAAAGTATAATTTTTTTTTCTGAGGAGATTAGCCCTGAGCTAACATCCATTGCCAATCCTCCCTTTTTGCTGAGGAAGATTGGCCCTGGGCTAACATCTGTGCCCATCTTCCTCTACTTTATATGGGATGCTGCCATAGCATGGCTTGACAAGTGGTGCATCAGTCTGCACCCAGGATCCGAACCTGCCAACCCCGGGCCGCTGAAGTGGAGCATCTGAATTTAACTGCTATGCCACTGGGCTGGCCCCTAAAAATATAACTTTATGCATAATTTTTTTGGAACATATCAATCATGAAATCAGATATAAATGTATACAGTAGAAAAAGTATGAAATTATGTATAGGCTTGTTTTAAAGAGGTCATTTCAACATTACACATATTATTTTCATGTTTCTAAAGGGTGTGGGCTTACCTTACTTTATATTTAAATGATATGTGACTGAAAAAACATGAGCTGTGATACTAACAGCTGCCTTATGTCTAGAATTGTGTGACAGTCTTTGAGACTGTTCATCTGTGATACTATCAACAAGGGTTGAAAAGTGAAAATTGAGAGAAATTTGATACGTATGTGTATGTGTGTGTACAGAAAAGGATGGTCTGACTACAAAATATGAAATAATTCATATTTCTTTTTAAATAATTAAATAAAATAAAAACTTTAATTGCTTAATTGAGTTCCACTAACAGTCAGGAGATTTTGGTGCTGTGTCGACACACTCTCTTGACAGAATGATAGTCAACAGTCATCATGTTCCTGGTTGGACCCAACTCTTCAATGGAAGAAGTAAAAGTATGTTGGATGGAAATAATATAGAATAATTTAAGTGAGCTGAAAAATGGAAGCCAATAAGATAAGAACCTAGAGATACTATTTGATAGTCATTCAGATTTGGATAAATATTCTGAGTTTGTGAGCCAAATTGTCAGGTTTTGTTTGTTTGAAAATCAATTTTCACTAAATACAAATATAAACAATAGAGAAACCTAACCAAAGTTTGAATAAAAATTTTCTTTAAATTGTTCTCAAAGGTAACATTCATCATTCAGCTAAATTTAGTTTAATGTAAAATAGAAGACACGCTGACATGTGTCCTAAGAAGACATCAAATAATTTTATGCAATCTTTATTTTTAGTCGTTATGGCAGTTTAGACAATAATAATCGTTACCCCTAATTTTTAACTAGAAAAAAAAGGTGAACAGATGGATATAAAAGAAATCCAAAATTTTTACAGTTATTTATTTTCATTTAACTGAACTGCCTTGCCATACTAAGAAAACATTTTTGTAAAGGTTAAATAAAGTATTTCATGGCAACCGCTGCTTCTAAGGGCCTGTATAACAAGAAACATGAGCCAGCCAAAGTTGTGCAAGTTGGTTTTCTTTCCCAGTAAGGGAATGTGGTATCTAAGACCTTGTCCTAACTCATTTTATCCCCAAGTGTAAGTCAAGCAAGTCAAATATGAACTAATGCCTGAAGGGAAGTCCCTGACTCCAAAAGTATGGATTATTTCACATTTATCTTAAAATCTGCTCTCAGAGTTCTTAAAATTCACTAACTTGGCAAGTCAGGAATTATCATGAGAAATGAAATAATTTCATAACTATGAAGTCATCCAACATTCCATGCATCTGACACTCATTGGGCTTGGCCATGTCTTGGGCATTATTCTGACCTTTAGATAATAAGCTCTTCAATATCCTGTTCAGCATGGAAATAATTTAAAAAGTGCCACAGTATAATAGGTACGCCATTGTCTTTAATAGAGTTAATGCTTTTGTTACACAGACTTGTGGTAATAGGTTATGATTAAAGACAATCACATTATGTACGCTGAAATCTTTATAACATTCTCAATCAGTATTTCCCATTACTTAAAAATGGCAAAATATCATGCTTTAATGGTCCAGCTGCATTCTCTTTCTCCAAGTACTCTGTATTAAAATTCACATTTAAAATTAGTTCAGTAAAGGACCTTTATGTTTAGACATCAAGAATTCACATTTGCAGAGCACTGGCTTGTGAAAAGCCTTTGAGTGTCTTGTAAAAAGCTTAAGGAATCTTCAGTACACTTTCCTCCAAAGCTATATTTCAATATCTAAAATTTACTGCCAGAGGAGGGACAGAGAGACCATTAGAAGCACCAGCAGTCATTCCTCTGGGTGCTTCGCAGCTGAAATAATCGCCACCCATTCCCTTTCATGCAGGCTTGTAGAAAATTCCAGAAATCAGCCCTGGGACTGGATAAAGTGCCCTATCATAATCCTATCTTTGCCATTTCTTGTGAAAGACTTTAGGTCATATTGCAAACCACTTTTACAAAGAAATTTTGAAATATACAGGAAAAAGAAAACTCAGTCCCAAACTCTGCCTCTTATTTAGAGTAAATGTATTTCCCAACAGAAAATGAAGAAATTCCAAATATGCTCTAGCCGCTTAATGACCAAAACTGTTAGGCCCCCATTTACTTCTACTGATGACTTCACAAGGCACTATAAGCTTCCTCAGAGAATGTTGTTTCCTGGAATCTCTCATGAAACTAAAAATATTTTAAGAGAGAAAGGCAAAGGGACTGAGTCTATAGTCTACTATTTTGCTGTTTCAATTACTGCTTAAAACTGAAACAACAATGCAGTTGATAGTGACTGGACAGTAGGTCCCGGGTACTCAAATGGAGTCAGTGTTTACAGAATATTTTGGATTAAAATCCTTGCCAGATGGTCCCAAGAAGTGTTTACCTCTCTGTTGATTTTAGCTATCTGAATGTCAGCAACAATAAAAAGAAGCTTGTTATTGCCACTGGGGAGCAAAGACATACAATCCTTCCTCCCCAAATGGAATTGCTAGTTGCAGACAGCTGTGATCTACACAACATTAAGGGTGATACTCTTGGTTTCTGGGAATCTATTTTCACGGTTAGACAGAGACAATATATGGCAAACTTAACTTCAAATGATGTCTACTTGAAATCGATAATGTTTGGTAATTGTGTGATGTACTTTCAGCTTATGATAAAAAGTAAGAATTTTTCATAAACAGAAGTGGGAAGAGTTGTACATGCATGTGGACCTGAAAGTTGATCTCATTTGAAGTATACTGTACTCCCCTCTTGCAGCATTCTCCCATTTTATAACAGTTTTCATTAGAGGCCATTGGGAGGCCAAAGGGGTGGAGACAGGGAGACCAGTAACTACTCTCAATTGAGATTCCAATTGCATTGACAGTTTACTGAAACATAGATTTTGAGATCAGAGGACCTTTTTTTGTGTCTATATAGTATGCACAAAAACATCCAACATGATGCAAAGAATACTGTTTATAATTTCCATATTGTTAAAGTAATTAAGTTTTAAAATCTATGTTCTTGAGAAATGTCAGAAACATTATGAGAAATCTTAACATTTATTTATTCAATGAACATTTATCAAATGCTACTATGAGCAAGATACAGGATTAGATGTTGTGGAAAACCACTTTTTTAAAACCTATTCTCTTTTTTCTTCCTGTTTACTTTCAGCAAATACCCACTACAGCCTTGTCTACATTCACACTCTTCCTCATTCTTTCTCTTCTAACTCAGAGTACGAGGTGGCAAATGGCCACAAATTATCTTGGCAACTCTCATCAAGAGGTAAAATCTAGTTCCTTATCCTTTGGATCTGGCCTAAGCTTGTGACTTGCTCTGCCTAAAAGAATGTGGCAGAAGATGCTGTGTGAGTTCTGAGCTTAGGCTCAACAGGCTTTGCAGTCTGCTCTTGCTCTCCTGTCTGGACTAGCCTGCTGGAGAGGTCACATGGAAGAGAAGCCTTTGAACCTTCAAAATTCTACTGGTAGAAAGCAAGCTGAGAAAACCATACGGTGCAAACAAAGAATACTTTTTATGGAAAAGGATGGATGATTCAGAGGCTTGAGCCAAGAGTTCAAAGCCATGGGCCATAGAGAATTATTCCCAAGTGAGTATGAATGATTACTAATCAAGAAACTTCCAACATTTATCTGATTGGATTTCAGAATTTCTATGGACCAGTAACTCCTATATCTCTCTTATTTTCTCCTTTTATGAATGTGTCTACAGTAGTTATCCTATGCCTGTACCACCATTGTACATCATTCTGCAGTGAGAGATAACTAATAAGGTCCTCTTCTCTTAGCACTCTCTCCTTAGGCATTCGTATCTATTCCTACAGCTATCTAGGCACTGATGATAGGTCAAATTTTTAC
Organism: Tapirus indicus; assembly: GCA_031878705.1. NCBI lineage: Eukaryota > Metazoa > Chordata > Mammalia > Perissodactyla > Tapiridae > Tapirus > Tapirus indicus. Next base: position 37,869,392 of record CM062935.1, read on the forward strand.
TTACAGGCTAGACTAGTCCTTTGAGCTCCAGACACTTACATTCAATTTGCCTACTCCACATAACCACTTGGATGTCTGATTAGAATGGGAAAAGGGACCGAAAGGAATCTTTGGTTACAGAGAGCCAAGTTCTTTACTTGGCACTTTATAAATGTTATTTCATGGGATATTCATAATAATCTCTCAATTTTGCAGAAGAGGAAGCTGAAGCTCCAAAGAATTAAGAAACTGTCCAGATAACAAACCTTAGTAGTGAAACCCAGGTATTGATGGCTTCAAATTTACGCTTTTTCTAATATATCATCCTTCCTGCCCTCCAAAGTAACCTAAAACTCAATGTGTCCAAAATGGATTTTAGGATCACCCTGTTTTGCTCTCACATCCTGCCGCATTTATCTCCAAAACATTGTCCTTCTACTCAGTTCCCTATCTTGGCCAATAGCAACACTACCAACTTGTCCCCTAAGTCTGAAACCTCAGAGTCAAACAAGGCACTTCTCTTCCATGATCAATAACAAAATCCTGGTGATTATAACCTCCTAAATATCTTCCAAACAGATCTCTCCCAATCTAAACCTTCTTTCAGCACTTTAAAGATTTTGTTCCACTGTCTTCTAGCCTCCATTATATCTAAAGACAAGTCTATAGTTATTTAAATTGTTGTTTCCCCTATAGTTTTCTGTTGGCTGCTTTCAAGACTTTCTCTTTCTCTTTGTCTTTGGTTTTTAGTAGTTTCATTATGATGTGTCTGGGTATGAGTTTCTTTGCAATACCTGTTTGGAATTTTCTGAGCTTCTTGGGTCTGTAAATTTCTATCTTTCACAAAATTTGGGAAGTTTACTGGGATGATTTAATTTTGGGGGGTCCATTGTCTCTCTCCTATCTCATTCTTGGATTGCAATTACTCATATATTAGACTTTTTGAAATTGTCCCACAGGTTCCTGCAGATCTGTTCATTTTGTTTGAACCTTGTTTTCTCTTTCTTCTTCAGATTGGATGATTTCTATTGATTTACCTTCAAGTTTACTAACTTTTTTTCTTCTGTCATGTTGTATTATATTTTTATTGCTGAGTAACAAATTATCACCAATTTCGCAGCTTAAAACAATACACATTTACTATCTCACAGTGCCTGTGGGCCAGGAGTCCAAGCATAGCTTAGCTGGCTCATCTGCTCAGGGCCTCACAAGACTGCAACTGAGGTGTCACCTGGGCTGCATTCTTATTTGGAGGCTTGATTTGGGAAGAATCTACTTCCAAGCTCACTCAGGTTGTTGGTAGAATTTATTCCCCTGTGGCTATATGATGAGGGCTCTGACTTCTTAATGACTGGTGCCGGCAGCCACCTGCAGGCCCTAAAGGTTTCCTACAGCTTCTGGCCCCATGGCCCTCTTCATAGGAGGTCACAAGACGGCAATTTGCTTGTTCAAGGACAGCAGGAGTATGTATGTCTCTCCTCACAAAAGGGTCCAGTCATTCTTTTAGGGCTTTTACCTGATTAAATTAGGCCCACTCAGAATTATCTCTCTTTTGATTAACTAAAAATCAACTAAATTGGGACCTTAATTACATCTGTAAAATCCCTTTACCATAGTTACTTTAAAGTATATGTCTGATAATTCCAACCTCTGGGTCATCTTGGGGTTGGCATCTGTTGATTATCTTTCCCTTGAAATTGAGTAATATATATATTTTTTCAGATTCTTGAGCTCTGTCAAGTAATTTTGGATTATATTGTGGATACTGTAAAAGCTATGTTGTGGAGACTCTGGGTTCTCTTATAATTGCTCCAGAGTGTTAATGTTTTTGACTTAACAGGTAATTAACTTGTTTAGCTTCAAACTGAAAACTCTCACACCTGGGTGAATGGCAGCTCAGATTAGTTCAGTTTTTTAAGCCTTGGGTACAAGCTGCTTTCAGTGCATATGTGGTTCAGCAATCAGCAGACAATTGGGCCAAATTTAAACATTATTTTCCCACTTTCTGGCTTTCCCTTTTCCAAGGTTTTCTCCTCACTGTCTAGCAGCCTTTGTTACCTGAGCTCTTCTCTCTGGTACATTGGGCCAGAAAGATGACGAGCCACCCCTGCACTGCCACAACTGCAGTTGCCTGCAAGGCAAAGCCACAAAAAGTGGGGAATTCACTCTATGCAGATTACTTGCTCAAGGTTTCGATTCCTCTCCAAAATATGCCTGCCTTTGTTCAGTCTCCAGAGGAAGTTTGTTTTTGTGTTTTGCTCAGAGTTTATAGCTGTTATTCACAGAAAGATCAGTTTGTCAGGCATTTACACCAATCGATGACTTCTACTCTATCTTTGCTCAGTTACTGTCATCTCTCTCTCTCCTGGACTATGCAGCAGTGTCCATGCTCCTCTCTGCTGTATTCTCAATCTCCTCTAACTGTCTTTTCAACTACATGAAAGAAACCTTTCCAAAATGCAACTGTGATCCTGTGACTCCTCTACTTAAAACCCTCCAGTAGCCAAAAGCTACCCATCACATACAGGGATATCTCCTCAAAATGCATTGCCAGACTCTTCAGAACATAACTCTTCCAAACATTGGTGTGTTGGAGCTAGCTTGTACTTGTTTGTGAAAAAGAATTGCTAAATATTCAGAAATTTTATGAGCTGGTTGTTAAATCATTGGTAGCTTGAAATCAACTATGGTGGGAGTATTTACACCATGAAAATTGGCCAACCCTATAAATCAAGTCTTTCCCCCCACTACCAGTTTACTAGCACACGTCTCTTCAGCACGGCATGCAATTTTTATGCCTGAGTTATTCTGAACAAAACCTGAATTCCCCTAAACATGACAAGCTGTTTATCTATCTATCTGGCTCTCTGGTTCTGCCTTGTGGGCTTCTTCCACTATTGTCCACTGGGCCTTCTACTCATCCTTCAAAACCAGTCTCTGTGGAAAACCAAATTTGACCTCTCTGGGTGTGTAGTTTATCCTGCCTTTGTGCTACTGCTGCCTCAAGACAGCATTAAAACTGCTTACCACACCATACAAGGGCCCTCATGACCTTCACCTACTTTCCCCTCTTGCAGTTCCACAGATGTACTCTGCACTATAGGCAAAGTATTCAGGTTGTGCTCCCATGCCACGTTGTTTCATGCCTCTGTGGCTTTCAAAAATGTTCGTTCCTTTATCTGGAACACCACCCCCACTCTTACTTCACTGACCTAACTAACTCTTTAATTTAAACATTAAAATTCAATACAAATAGTGCTTCTACCAGGAAGCCTTGCCAGATTCCCAATCTCATGTTAGATTTGGAAACATTTTCTGTGAGTTCCCATTAAGACCTTGTCCATATCCAGATGCAAGTGATTTTACTTCCTGACTCTCTTGCTTTTGTTCCCTATGGCTAGTGTTTTAATTCAGTTACCCATCATTTCTCCCTCTCTTAAACTGCAATAATATCCTGATAGATGCTGATCATGCCTGTGATAATGTTTACTTTTCTGACTCACTCACTAGATATAAGTTCCTTAGAAGAATGTACATATTTAATTGCACACAATAGGTCACAATAAATTAACATTTATTGATTAAAAACAAATGGGAGGGAGGGAGAGTAAACAGGCAGCTAGAGAGAAATAATGGCAGACAGGAGGGCTTGTGAGTAGACTGAGTCAGGCTTTGGATGCCAGGTAATTTCGATATATTTAATAGGTAATGAGGAGGCTGTGAAGATTTTTGTAGAGAAGAATGTAATAAAAGATTACTTAGGAAAATAACTCGAGATGTAGTCTGCAAGATAGGTTGGAGTGGGGGCGAAGCTGTAATTAAAAGAATAATTGAGAAAAACTATTGTAATAGTTCATATGAGAAGTAATAAAGATAATTATTCTTGATATATCATTACACTTGTCACTATTCCACTAGCATCTGAAATTCCTGTCTTTCAGTCTGTATATAAATTGTTTCAGGGTTTTTACTTAACTTCTCTCTGATTTAATAATATTTATCCCTTATTTTAAAAAGTTGAGAAGTATATAAAAATGTAATAAAGTGGAAAAATATCACCTTAATCCACTACTCAGAGGCAACCACTGGTAACATTTTGACATATCTCCTTCTGGTATTTTTCTATGCATTTCTTCTTATATTGCTAAAATCATATTTTATATATATATATATATATATATATATATATAGAACGCTTTTCTAACTGATATGATATGGTAGCACTTCCCTTTCCTATATAAAATTTAAAGGTCCCATAATAGTTCATCTTATATATATGCCAGATTTACCTTAACTATTTCCTTAAAAGTGAACATTTGGTTTTTAATTTTTTTTTTTTTTTGGTGAGGAAGATTGGCCCTGAGCTAACATCTGTTGCCAGTCTTCCTCGACTGTGTATACAGGACGCCGCCACAGCATGGCTTGATGAGTGGTGTGTATGTCCATGCCCAGGATCCCAACCTGTGAACTCTGGGTCGCTGAAGCGGAGTATGCGAACTTAACCACTACGCCCTGGGCTGTCCCCTGGTTTTTAATTTTTTGATACCATAAATAAAATTGTATAAACATTTTTGTGTATAAAGCTTTGTTTTAATGTGGGTTATTTCCTGAGAGATTACTAGTAGGAGATTTTCTGGTTCAAAGGCTATGATGATTTTAATAGCTTTGATGCTTTGGATCAAATTGCTTTCTAGAAAGGAATATCAATCCCATTTGCACCTTCAGTATGTAAGCGTCTTTTCATTTGCCCTTTCTAAACAAACTTTAACATGCCTGCCACATGCCGTATAATAGCAGAGGCGAATACCTGAAAAATGTATCCGTTTGAACAGTTCTGCCAACGCAGAATATTTCCTTGCCTCCCTAAGTCTGCTTTTAAATTTTTAAAATTGTGACCGTGGCAATTAGGAATGTGCTCTTTCTCTAGATATATGTGTACACATGCATTATGTAAATGGATAGGAGAGGGTAGTAACTGAATAAGAATTACAGTCTAGTTAATGAAATTGACAACAGGCTGGAATTACCAAAAGACAGGTAGATACTCAAAACCCATTACTTTCCCTCTAGACAAGAGGAAAAATGATCAGATCTCACTTTAAAATATTTTTACATCCAAAAAGAGAACTGGAGAATGTTCTGTCTATATAGGCCCAGAACAAGTACAATAAAAATATTTTACTGTTATGTGGTGAGTACATGTTGATTATATAAGTGTTAGGTTTAAACTATTACCTGTCATTTCTTAATTTCCAAAACATTTTACCAAGTTTTCAAGTGATAGGAATACTATTTAGATCAGAGTGAAAAAAATTTAATATCAAACCTTTAGTCTCTTGAATTTTGTTAACTGAGAGGCCTTAAAGCAGGGGTTGGCAAACGATGGCTTGTGGGCCAAATTTGGTGCACTGCCTATTTCTGTGTAGCCTGTGAGCTAAGAATAGATTTTACATTTTTAAATGGTTAAAAAAAAATCAAAAGAAGATTACTATTTCGTGATGTGTGAAAATTATTGAATTTCAAATTTCATTGTTTATAAAGTTTTGTTGGAAGACAGCCACACTCATTCATATGGCTGCTTTTGTGCAGAGTGGAATAGCTGTGAGAGAGAGACTGGTAAGGCCCTGAAAGCCTAAAATATTTACTATCTGGCCCTACACAGAAAAAGTTTGCCAACCTCTGAGTTAAAGTAATGTATGATTTATATTTTTCTTCACTAATTCTGATTAATGAGGCCTCATTTCCCAGATGCTCTGCTGCTCTTCAAAATTAACTCTTACCTTGTTAACATTTTCCATTTTTAAATATCTGCCATTTTTAATGAGCTTATGAAACCTTCTATTATATCCATTTTGGAGCAGTATATTATTATTTTCTATATGGGCTCTGTCTAGAGCCCATTTTCACCTTGCTGGATGGCTTGATTACTAAAATTAAGTCACTGGTAGTTGGAATTCTGCAATTCTAAAAAAATGCATAATCTATAAATTGTGCATGTTTTGAGGGTAAAAGCCAATGTAATTCCTTACACACAAGTTAGAGGCATTCCTATTTCAAGCAGTTCAATTAGCCAACAGTGCTCTCTATTAACCAGAAAAGAAAGTTACCTTGAACAGCCTATACACAAATCCTACTAGTTGATGGAGGTGTCACTATGTTCGATTTGGCTAAATTAAACAAAACTTCCCTGCCTCTGAGCTGCACATACTGCCCATATTCTGGGGAAAGATTCCACAAACTCACATTTCCAGTCTTTAGATTCAACTTCATATAATGTGAAGCACTTCTTTGAAGACCAGTCCCTTGCTGGTTATTGTTCTCATCCAACCTGATCCGAAGTCTACTGAATTAGAATATTTAAGGGCCCTTTGTGGAGGCATATATGACCATGTAGCTGAATATGTTCAATTATTCCCTAGGAAATAGTTTTGTTCTTCCTTTGTTTAGGCAAGCAACTATTGTGCAATATCCAGCATTTTAAGTGATTCTGCCTCAGAGCATGTGTTAGAAACTATAAGGAAAGTTTATAACTTTTCAATTCTAAAAGATTTTTTAGCTTTGGATTTCTGCAATTGCTTGTGTCCATGTTTCTTCCCATCCTGCTGGGACTTACTGTTGTTAGCAACCTCCTGTGTGGTTCTAAGTTATGTTGACCTCTTTGAAACCTTTCCAGGTGTCATTGCCACTTTGTTGATCTCTGCAATATAAGCTACATTGTTTAGTGGAGTTAAATTCTATGAACTTTAGAAATCCTCCCTGAGACTATGAATTGACTAACACCCAAGGTAGCATAAACATGCAGACACAAATGTTCCTAAAACCAAGCCTGCTGGGCAGTGCAGGATATGACTTGGAGTCTGGAGAAAGGAACAGTTTGCTCACTTGTGAGTCTATGACTACCTCCAGGTGCAGTTTGAAGCTAAGTGGCTAGTTTTTGTGATCCTTAGATGTAACCTCTCATTAGAACACAGCAGAATTTGTAATTGTGGATGTAAGGAATTCCACGAAGACTCTCTGGGCCCATCAAGACCTCTGGCTTCAAAAGGTCCTAGAACACACTTCCTCAGCATACGTAGCTGTAGTAAAGAGACACTGTTTCTTATAAATTTGATCTCGGTTTTAGTCTAAAGATTATAATGACTACAGTTCATCCTAAAATTGATATCCAGAGGATGCGGTTACAAATTAAAAAGAAAAAAATAAAGTTTAATAGATATCTTTTTTTATGTTTCCAGTTTGTCATTAACAGGTTCTCTTTGTTTTTGGTAATATAGTTAAGCCTTTGCAAGGGTTCATACTTGGACTAAGAATCCATAGTAGTCTAGCTTTAAATGTGGAGTGTTATACTAGTGATTTTTCAGCCCTTCTCTTAAAACCTCATGGCTTGGCTATTCTTATAGACAAATCACGCTGCCAAAACCTAAGAGAGTTTGACAATGTTGTGGAAATAATACTATATTGAGAATCAAAAGATATGAGATTCAGTCCCAACTCTATCACTATCTTAGCTTAACATTTCTGTCTCCTTATCTATAAAATATGTATAACAAATAATACAAACCACACAGGGATACTGTGAAAACGAAACTAGTAATAAATTTAAAAAGACCCTGAAAAAGTGGAAAAGAGTATAAATATGAAGGGTGTAGTGGTGGCAGTGGTTGTCCATTCTTCTTTCCTATTGATCTCCTTCTCACTCAGAAACTGCATGTCTCTAACATGAAGACTACTGCTCCTCCACGCCCCTATGCCAGCTGTTCTTATGATCATCCTTCCCATCCTGGCTCTAGTGTCCAGGGAATCTTGAGGGTCATGGAGTCTATGCATCTTAAAATGACTGTGAGGGGAGTTCAGCTTCCTCAGCTTTGCTTTCTTTTGGCTAAGGTCTCATGTGTGAATGGGTGAAGTGGCTACAGGTACAGTGGACGATTACATGTTAGTGCAGCTTCTCAGAGGTTTCTCTCCTATCACTACTAGTTCATTGCTGGGAATGCAATTACCATGGAAACCTTTCAAAGATCTGAAAGGCTATATAACAAGTATTAATATGGGTTGTCTCTGGGTGGTTGGAATTTTAGGTGATCTTAATTTTTTTTTGGTCTGCATATTTGTAGGTTCTCACTTTTGCAATTAATAAGAAAAAAATAACAAAGAGAAACTTAATTTTGAAACAAACAAACCACTCTTTAACCATGTCACAAAGGCCAAACAACCGAATAACTTAAAAACTCTCTAACATGGAAATTTCTCAAGAGGAAAATTAGAAAATAAGGGCATGTCATTCACTCTAAAAATATGAGTGCAATATCATATCATAAAGAAATTTTTGTAAGAATTTTTATTAAAAAGGATTTGTGTAGTTTTAATGTCTTGTCAGATTAACGAGGGTTAAATAAATACACTTAACTAAGAAGAATTGCACTGTTCCTATTTTTCCAAATTTTATATAATAGTGTGGCAATACAATGAAAAAGCAAGTAAGAAATCAGAATCTAGCAACTGGAAAAAAAAAAAAAGGCAAGAGGGAGTCTGAGGGAATAACATACTCTGAAGCTGGTCCATAGAGCAGATGGGGAAACTTGTTCTCTAATCTAATGACTTTCTTTTAATCACAAGCAGACAGTAGTTTCCTTATTACCCAGAGCTTTAGAAATGCATTATTCTTGAGAGTACTTCCTAGGATTTCTTTTACTCATTTAAGACCACATCTTTGTATTTAATTCATCCTCACATTACCCCTGTAGGGCACATCCCTCTAATTATTTCCATCTAAAGTGACAGGAAAATGGAATTACACTACTTGGAAAACAGACATCCTTTGGTATACCTTTTCCCTTGGGCATATTGTGTCATTGTGCTCACTTCATCACAGATCCTGAGCTGCCCTGGGAGGGCAAGGACTGTGACTTCCCTGATTTGAATTCCCAGTGCCTAGTACATGCCTGGCACAGAGTATGTACACAGTAAAAATCTGAATAAATGAACGAATAATAATACCCAACACGTAATGCTTATAGTACATTAACCACTATTCTAGTGTCTTATACATATTAACTCATTTAGTTCTCACAATCCCATGAAATAGGTACTATTATATCCCCATTTTACGTATGAGAAACTGAAGCACAGAAAGTAAACCAAGGTTATACAGAGCCAGGATCCAAGCCTATGTACTTTGACTTTAGTGTCCAACAGTATAACCAGCACAACACGCTGCCTCAACAGTACCCATGCTAAACGTTCCATTCCAAGAAAGCATGGGTGCACTGTGCTCCCATCTCTAAACATTTCTGGGTTTCCGTCAGATGTAGCTACACTGTGTGGTTCCTTGGGAAGATTTAAAAAGGGAAATAACTGGACACAGGCACACAAATGCAGAATAAATGAATCCCCAATCTTAACAATTGCTGTGTTTGTAAGGCTGTTTCTCAAATACCTGTGGGGATTTGTGAGAGCGCCAGCTGTACTGGTGACTGTGGAGACTCGCCAACAGAATATTTTCATCAGTATCCACCTGGCCAAACCGCAGTGTCTCCTGTGTGTCATTACAGATCACAAAATGGCTGAAGACCAACTCCTCTACCTCAGGGCATTTGTTCTGAAAGAAAAAGAAAATGAAAGCCAACGTGCATCAGATTAATTGCAAGATGTTTGGCAGCTGTCTGCCCAGTGGCGACTGTTACAACAGAGAAACACTAAAAGATCTGTTGTCATTAGCTCTGGTATACAAAGTATTCTATACTTTCAGGATAAGCACAGAAAATATCTTAAAGAGATCTTAAATGTTCCAAGAATATGTTTTGATTTATACTCCTGCAAAATAATTCATACACAGAAGAGTAAAAGAACAATGAGAACCCTCAAACTTTTAACATTTTAAAATGAATTAACATGCTACAAAGAATGCTGTACTGAGTAGTACACGTTTTTGAGCAGAGTACTGGAAGCTAGAATTACCATGTTCCCGGACTTCTAAACTCAACAATCAAGACCAATTACCAAAGCCACAGTTTGTACCCTACAGAAAGTAAGGATCATTTAGGTAATACATCCCCAGATCCCTTAAGGGAGAGGGTGTGTGTGTGTGTGCGCATGCGCATGTAAATCTGCTCAAGGAGAGATGTAAATAAAACCATAACTTTCCCTCTATTGTTAAGAGGCTGAACACACAAAACAGATCAACTGCAGAGTCGGTGTAATCCAAGTTGCAATTTTCAAGGGAAATAATGTTAGTTGAAAAACAGTTGTTGGTGTCTGTTTCAGCTAATAGTCATCAATCAGCTAATGTCTTCCATTAATCTGCTGAAGCTCAACAAATTAGTAATATGTTCTTGTGTTAATACTTCTTTATTTAATGGTGTTTCCACTGGTTTTTTTTATATCAAAACACTGGCAAGTGATAGAGCATTTCTGTGCTTATTCTTTTATCACTCTGGTTAGGTTATGGCTTAAAAAACAATGAACAGGGGCCAGGCTGTAGCATAGAGATGAAGTTCACACACTCCTCTTTGGCGGCCTGGGGTTGGCGGGTTTGGATCCTGGGCGTGGACCTCCACACTGCTCATTAAGCCATGCTGTGGCAGCATCTCACATACAAACTAGAGGAAGATTGGCACAGATGTTAGCTTAGGGACAATCTTCCTCAAGCAAAAGGAGGAAGATTGGCAATAGATGTTAGCTCAGGGCCAATCTTCCTCACCAAAATAAACAAACAAACAAAAAACAATAAACATACTTGTGATAAACTAAAAGAATAGCTAAATAAATGATTTGAGAATGCAAGAAAAAGCTGTTAATTAGCCAATCAACTGGCAGACAATGGGAGGTAATATGTAACTGATGCTTCTCTAGTTGGCTTCTATTTCCTGGCTGTGGATCTAAATAATGCAGTGCCACACTCCATCATTTGCCATTTTACTGAGGGTGGGGGGAGGGAATAAAAGGGGCTATCACTCATGAGCATGGTGATTTAAATGATTATGAGGCCTGAAGCCAAGAAGTCTATGGAAGAACATACCTCGACCAAGACCACACCTAGAACTTCATCTAGAACAGTTATCTTGGGAGGCAGAATTCACTCCTAGTTATCCAGAAGGCCTTCAAAGTGGATGGGAAGTGCTCTTGGGGAAGAGGCCCTGAAAGACCTCATTTTTCTAGAGGCCCTTGAGGTCTTCTAAGACCTTGCTCTACCATCCGTCTATTCTTACCAAACCCCTATTCTCACAGAGTGGAACTTTACTTGACAGCCACACTAATCACAAAAAGAGTCTCTGGCTAAGTGAGACCAAAGCAATTATAACCAACAATTACCTGCTGTCTACCATGATACTCTCTGCTGTGGCTTTTAATCATGAGCTGTGATTTCAAAACTTGACTGCTGGCGGGTTTTAGAAGTCCTGCCTGATGGGGCACCTGCCGCATCTTGAGCCACTCTCCTTTTGCTCACTACATCCCAGCTCTGCCAGCTTTTTTCAGCTCCTCCAGCACTACACTGGCCCCTTTCAATTCACGTAACAGGTCAAACTCCTTCCTGCCTCAGTGCCTTTCCTCTGCTTGGACCTCTTTTCCTCTTGACTAATTTCTTTCTACTCAGCATTCAGGTTCCTGTTTTCAGGTCACTTCCTCATAGTAGCCTTCTGAGATCCTCCCCAGACCACGTTAGGTTCCCCTATTTCATGTTCACATAACACTCTATATTTCACCTTCACAGCACTTAACCCTACTGGGTCTAAGTAATTATTTGTATGATTATGGATTCAATATTGTCTCCATCATTACTCTATGCTGCATAGGGGCAGGTCTGTGTTATTTACAACCTAAATCTCCAGTATTCAGCATAATGCTTGATACATAACTACTCAATAAACACTTATTAAACAATACATGAGTAAATTTAATTTTTAAATTTATAATGTAATATATGTTCACAGTAGAAAAATTAGAAAATACAGAAAGTATGGATTTTTTTTTTAAGTCTCTAATTTTATACCCAGAGATAACTGCTATTAACATTTTGGTGCATTTTCTTCCAGAAATTTTTCTCTTCTGAGTATCCTGCCTGTTCTTATCCTAGTCTATCCTATCCAATTGTATTTTACGTATCTTATATATTTAAAGATTTGTAAACCTTTAATTAAACTGGAGTCACAGTATATAATTAGTTTTGATGAGATTTTTCCATTAGTATTATATAATCAACATAAACTGCTCTTCTTGTAAACATTTTTCTCTCCTTTAGGTCCAAGAGTACAACCATGAAGAAAGGGATACAGTTGCAAACTCCCACTTAGACAGACATCCTGAGATTAAAATTCAGTTTTCATAATGAATTGGGATCAATCTGCTGGTAACACAGAGGTTAAGTTACCAGATGGGGCTTGAGTAGAAAAAAAAAATAGTATTACTTTCTTCATCTCTAAAAACTGACCTTTAATAAATGATGAGGGTTTCAGGAAAAAATGTAAGTGAAAGAACACAAGGGGGTTGTTTACATTTTTTTGAAGAAAACTCAAAGTCCTCAGGGAACTGTTTCCCTACTGCTCCTTCATCCGTGGAGTTCATTATAACTGTAATAAGTTTAAGCATTTCTTGGGATGTCTTAAATTCTGGTATATTATAGAAAAGTTCGTACACATTTTATATGACATTATGTAGGCTAAACCTCAGAATGTTCACTCAGATTTGTAATTAAAAGATGGCTTATTTAAATTTAAGATTCGTGCTGAGTGTTGTAATTAAACAGAGACATCATTTTGGTGTAAGATAAGACACATGAGCATAACCTTGATTTTTAAATAAAAATCCCCTTCAAATGCTGTTTTGTCCAAATGTGGGAATGTGACATAGAAATACAAAGCAAACTGTAAGTGGCATCTTGGGTCCTTAATCTGGTTTCACAAAACATTAATCATATACAAAAGAGAGAAAAAATCTACAACCAGAGAAATCAGACAATGATGAAGGCTTCTGTTAATCTTGAACTCGTGACCTAAAGGTGAAAGGCCAAATTGTTTTATGCTTCAACTGTCTGCTCCATCCACACTGGATACAAATGACTTGTCTGAGATACGAACCTGATAAAAAGTATGCAGGGAACTCAAATAACTTATCCTGCTTATTAAATTCATATTTCTCATTGGCAACAATTATATTGTATATGAGCATTATACACACAATAAAATCCAAGCTTGGAAAACTAAACTTCCCCTCTAAAAGGGAAAAACCACATTCAGAACACCTTAGAAACAAGAACTTAATAACCCTCTATAAGCCCATTTCAATGTCAAATGTCCTGTAATTTCAAAGTAGTGCATTTTTGTATTTACTTTAGAATACAGAGGGTTAGATGCCTACCACATTAAAACTTGGTGGCAAGTACCCTTGACATGGGAGGAAACAAGAAAATTACAGCAACAATTACAGAAGTATATCCTCTTGTGGCTCATGTTAACATTGCCAAATCCCTGTATAAATCAGAATCAACTATTCATAGAATGTACCTGTCAGCAATATGCTATGTGACATATGGCTCTACTTAATCAAATATACAATTCCATTTTTAAAAAAACTTAGAATATTCCTTCAAGGCACTGTGTTAGCCAGTCAGTCATTCACACTCTGATGTGGTTTAAAACATTTAAATATTTATGCACTGTATTTTATTTATATGTATAGCTGTGTCTAACAGAACAGTTTTATCCTGGGAGGAAACTGGTATTTCTGAAGGCCATTTTGCAGTAGTTGCTACACATGAGTCCTCTTACAATGGCCCTGATACCAGGACAAAAATATCCTGGGCTTAAATGCTCTATCAATGACTCTTTTATATTTTCTAGGTTTGTTTTTTATTAAATGCATTGTTCAAAATATGACAAAAAACAGAAATTGGAGCCATGGAGGTTTTTTTCACATCGCTATTCGAACCAGCTGCAAAGATTTAGATCACACTAGCTCTTATTTTACGCATGTCCTTTGCAACAAGAAAACCATGGAATGCCCTTAAAAAAGAATTTTAAAATATAAAACAGATGTGTTATCTTCTTTCCCTTTGCTATTATAGTGCCATGTTAGGTAATTAATTCCTTAGTCTAGCATAGGTCTTCATGCATATAAAGAAAAGAGTTTATTCCCATAGAAATTCTCAAGTTAGAGAACTCAAGCCTCTCCCATGCTCCACTGCCACTGTCCCCACATGAGGTCAGTGTGGGATGAAGGACCATTTCCCTTGGTGAGCCAGCCAGCTTTGCACAAATGCATGTAACATATACAAAATGTGAGGAAACGTCTCAGCTTAAATAGCAACACAAATGCCATGGAAATACAATATTATACTGAAAATCAGTAAGGGAAGCAGAAGTGATTTGTTCTTAAACTGCTGAGCATATTATTATTCAAACATTCTGTGAAATTATTTTCATGATAGTGGACATGGACAGTTTCCCCATTTTAAATATGCCATTCAGCATAGACTTATACTTCTTCTCTTTTTTGATGTGGATAATTTCTGACAAGAGATAGAAGTAAAAAAATTATTAACCAAGAATCTTTAACTGATTAAAAAAATTCATTATGAAGTGCTTTTCAGTGAATCAAAATGGCAAGATGATAGTAAGGGGAAAGACTAAGACTATATTGAGATCACATATTTCCTCTCATTGCTTTTTCTCTTTGAAAAGATGAAATGCTTATTATCAGAAAGGCTCACACAGGTTCTTCATTTCTGCAATGGATGCTTAGACAATTTGATACATAGCTAAGTTGAAGCTTTGGCAAACTAAAGCCATAATACTTGGAAAAAATTTCTGGGAATATGTTACTTTCCACACAGATGTGGTACATTAGTCACAAAAATGTGGGCATGATCTCCAATGCCTGTGTAGAGAACCCATATTCTCCAAAGTTTTTAAAAGTAACATGCATCACTTTGCCAAAACAGAGAAGGTCCCAAATATTGTGGTGCCCATCAAATTCTTCATTCCCTCACATTTTTGTTGGTGCTTAACTTATTACTAGAAATGATAACATATAGTGCCTAGTAAAAGATCACACGCAGACAAACTGTAAACTGTTTCAGAATGTGCATACCTGTTGCCAAGCTTGTACTGCAGTGTTTAGAGAATGAACTACATGTTGCCCAAAGTTTACAAATATAGACTCAACTATGATGGTGCAGTCAAGGAGCTTTTCTACTGCATCACTGGAAACTGCAATCTGTCCAAAGATGTTGAAGGGCTTCACCACGCTTTGCATCGTAACATTTCTGCATTCTAGAAGTTTACAGTCTGCTTGAGCTGAGAACCGGATCTCCTGACAGATAGAACCATTATTCCACTGTCGAAGATACATGTGTGGTTCTCTGAAGGAAATAATCATGTATTCTAGTTCAGATGGCATATTTTTATCAGAAATAAATGGCTGTAGGAATTGCGATGGAGCTGTTGAGAAAACAAACAAGAAAAACAGCAATTGAGATGAGCCAATACTTTATGGAAATAAAGAGATGACATTTAAATTATTAAACTTTTTGGTTATTGAATTCAATATTTGCTGTTAATAAATTCAAACATTCTCTTGAAGATATCACAATATCTGAATTACCATTTGATATTTGCAAACAAAACTGTTCTGTTCATTCAGCGGGTCTCTTACATATTGTCCAAAGGTTACACTCACTTTTACAGACAAAAATTTGATCACAGAAGACAACAAATAAAACGAAGAGGAGGTAACTATCTAGGAGAGTTTTATAGAAGTCCTCTGTATCTCCCAAGCAAATCACAAAAGGAAAAACATGACTCAAAGTGAGAAACAGCAGGTTAAACTCCACTTTTGCTGAAAAGGCAAGATGCTTAACGGCAGCTGTGTTTAGTTTTAATCTGATTTTTTTTCCTTTTTCCATTACATGGAGGTTGAAAACCCAATACCTAAATCAAAATGTATTAACTAGAAAAGGCTTGGTGCAGACTTTTAGGAATAATTATTCATGTAACATTAGCAAATTTATAAAAGGCTACTTTTGGTGTGTGGGAAAATTTAATCTTCTACCTTACAAACTTGTAAAAGTGCTAGTCCTTTAAATTATTGGCAAATTTGCCCATCTTTTGTGGAAGGTACTTGTGCTTTTGAAATTAGGTAATATCAAGTACTTTTGGAATCTATTTGCCATTAATGTGATGGCTCAGGATACAGAATAAAAACAGACATTATTTCTTTCAAAAAGATCATAATTGGAATAACAGTAAAACCTGCAATTTTTGTAACTTCCTTGAAAATTCTCATTGGGAAGCATGCAAAGTCATGTCAGTTCAATACAATTAATAATTCATATAAGAGATCCACAAAATGGTTCAAAGTAAGGGGTACACCTGTTATACGAAATCAACTTCAGAATAACTTTGCCAGTGCTCGTTGTTACGGGAAATGAATTTTTAGAAAAATTTCCACCACCATATGGGTATGGGTGGTGATTAGTAGTGAAGGAGCTTTGGGTGGGGGAAGTGATTAGCAACCACAGAACTCTGAGACATCACTAATATTGTAAAACACAGAATGGAAACCCCTCCAAGCCTTTTTACGTCCTGAAATTAAATTATCTGGGTAAAAATTGAGAATTGTGTCTTGAGAACACTCAAGACAAAACAATAAGTATTAAGTGGATGTCATTCTGATGCTAAAGTAAAGAGTACCTGTGCCTAGTTGATCAAGGTGATGACAAAGACGGAACTCCAGGTGAGCAAACTGGAAGGAAATGCAAAGAGATGGGACAAACCACGGGGTAAAACAGGAGTCAACTCTGGTACAGGCAGCCAGGGCTGTTGGAGTCACAAGTTGGTCACAAGCGCTTTGAGAACCAGATTCACTTGCAGAACTATGGGAAATAAGTGATAAGAGAATTTCAATAACCTAAATTTCCCAATATATAAGTGAGATGTCTTTCTACAAGGGTTTTTAAAGCTAGCACCCACAATCCAATAGTCAATATGTTATCATCAAATCTTCCATATTTACTCACATAAACTAGTTGTTTTTAAGAATTAGGTCCATGTTGATTATTTTCTATGAGTTATTAGCAGAAAAATTTCAAAAGATTCCTCAAACCCCAGGCCATGTTGACCTACCTCCAACCCAATTTTCTTCCATCCACATCTCACATAACTTATGGACAACTTGTTTTCATATTAGTTTAAAACCAATACAATTCAGAGTATGACTTTGCTCTTCAAAAAACCCAATACTTTCAGTGTCACCATAAATGTTTCACTTCTCCAGATTGCCCATATCCATATTCCCATATGAATTAGTCAATACTCTTTATTGAACATCCACTGAATACTGCACTAGGTGCCATAAAAGTTATGACCATGTCCAGAAGAACCAAGGTCCCATGGGCAATTACACTGCATGGGTTCTCTCTTCACTTGCCCATCCTCTTAACACCAGTTTATACAAGTAATATCTGATTAAAAGGAATAGCGAAGGCATCCATAGGAGGGAAGAAGTTTGTACATGGTGGCTGCTGGTGAGCATGAGAAACATGCTACCTAGTTGCCTCGCCTCAGTGCTAGGAGAAGCATGACAGCTGGGGACTGGGAAGGGCCAAGGTGCATCCTGGTAACTATGGATCACTGAATAGATGCTGCCCAATTTCCCCTCACCATTCTCTACTCTCTTCTTTCTAAATCTGAAATTTGCTCTGGCTCCCAAATCCTAGAGAAGAAACAGTATCCTAGGGAGAACTATGACAGGAAAAACTAAAGAAATAAATCCTTGGTTTTCTTTTTCTTTTTGCGAGGAAGACCAGCCCTGAGCTAACATCCATTGCTAATCTTCCTCTTTTTGCTGAGGAAGACGCCCTGGGCTAACATCCGTGCCCATCTTCCCCTACTTTATATGGGACGCCACCACAGCATGGCTGACAAGCAGTGTGTCCGCGGGCGCCCAGGATCCGAACTCGCAAACCCCGGGCTGCCAAGCGCGAACTAAACCGCTGCGCCACCGGGCCGGCCCCTAAATCCTTGGTTTTCAAAGAACTCACAGTCTAACTGGTGATATAAAATATGTAGACCTTTAGAAACATTATAAAACAGAACCACCACCCAGGAATAGGAAAGTTGGAAGTGCTGCCAGAGTGCAAACATAAGAGGAATTCAGAATGGTGTGAGGTGAATCATGGAAGATTCTGAGTGCGAATCTTCAGCTGAGTCTAGAAAGAGGTTGTGAAAAGGCTGGTGAAAATGAAAGCTAGGAGCATTCCAACATGTTTGCCGAGTGTTTAACTTCAAGGAGTTTATAGTTATGTGGTGGTATTTACTGCAATGTCAATAAATCTCCATTGCATACAAAGAAAACACAAATTCTGGGGCAGTATGTTATTAACTAAATGCTATGTGCAAAAATGCAGCTAAATATATTCCTAAAACTTTCTATAAATTGGCATACTAATCCAAATAGCTTTCTAGGAATTTATCTGTGGAGTTACAAATAAAAGATTTCATTGGCAAGGTAAAGTTAAAACTTGTATCTATTCAGAAAGAGCAAAATGTATTAGTTGCACATGTGTTTTACACAAATGAACTCTTTCTCTTATACTACTTAAGAAGTTGTTAGAAATAGGGTACAATGTTAGTCAAAATATTATTAAAAATCCAGGTAAGAGTTCGATGAGATCAGTTTTAAAACAGTGAGTATGTAATTTGAGGTGTTTATCTGAAGCATTTCTTGCCAACTGCAATTTTTAACCCTCTTGAGATTTTCCAAGATTTATTTTTCTATCTCTTGAGAGTAGCAGATACTATATCATATTTAAAAAGGTTGCTAAAACATCATAGTATGTGCCGCAATCTTTATTTATAACAAATTGATTAATTCTTCATTTTTCCTAAATTAAATGTACAAATAAAAGGTTAAAAAGAGTATTTTTAGGTATCTATATAGTAACTCCCAACATACTCAAGTGGTATCAATATTCTTTCAGTCTTGAAATCCTGACTAAAATGGTGACTAGGTTAATCAATATTTAAAAATTTAGACTTTTACTTAAAAATTGGAGTTCATATCAAAATAAAAATTCCTTAAACAATTAATATGGTATATATGATCTGAATATACTTAAAGTATATTTTGAATCACCAAAATTATAGTTTTTTGATACTCAATTTAATTTGATCATCATTATATACCATAAAAGTAGTATACACATGTTTATCTTTTACATAAGGATTAAAAAGATCTAAGTGTAACAGAGCTAAACAGTCATAAGAAAGAGGGTGATGACTCTGCTAGGGACACTTAGAGAAGCTACATTTGTGTAATTTCCTTAATTGGACTTTGTTCTGATCCTAGTATCAAAAGGAAAAACATAATTCACAAGATGTATATTAAGCAGAAATAGAGAGGAAAGTAAAAATGGCTTCTGGGAGCAAGACCTCTCAAATAGTAATACAAACAACTCAATTCAGCAGTCAGTTCAAATATCAGTAAGTTCCTATTAGAAACTGAAATTTTTAGAATAGTGGAAATATTCTGAAAAGTGGAAAGTATGGCGGGAGTTTTACATATCCATACCTTCATTTTACTCAAAGGATTACTCATTAACTGTCCTGAGTGAACCATAGAGGCATAACAATTCTTAAAAGAAGGAGCGTTTTACTAAGTCTAGATCTTGAGTAATCCATAGGCACTGCAGGGACCCAGGCATAATCCTTAAAGATTCACCCCTGGATGTCATTCTGGGGTGAAACCCTACAGCAATGCAGGTACCCAACAACGATCTCACTTGATTGATGAAGGCTTGGGTTTTTCTTTGGATCCTTCTGTGGTAATAAGGGTTTTATAACATCGCATAACATAGCATAGAGATTAAGCAGAGAAGGACTGCGGTGAGAGAACCCAGACGAAAACACCTGCACTGCTCTCACATATTGTAACCACGGGCAAGTTATTTCATCTGGCTAAATCTCAGTTTTCTCATCTGTAAAATAAGTATAGTAATTGGACCTATTTTTTGAGTATTAAATGAGAGACTTTACACATACTGCTTAGCATAATGTCTAGCACTCCATAATAAAGAAAAAAAACCCATCCCTCTTTTTCTGGCTGGCAAACAGGGTACACCATACTGGTTACATAGTTTAATGTTAATTGTTGGTGATTACCTTCAGCACCCAGGAGGGGTCTCACAATATCACACTGGCATTCATCTCAATGTGGCATTGTCTCTCGGCACTGGTTCACCTAACTCCCTCCTGCCTACTGCAACAACACTGCTCTGTCCATGCTGGGAGAGCGCTGCATGGATGAGAGGAGACAAGGGAGGATGCTGTGCCTGCTGTACCATGTTCTCGCGACTCCTTAGAATCATTGTTTTTTAAATATTTTAAATCTAACCCAAAACAAGAAATGCACTTTTATTGTAATCTAGTACACATATAAAATGGGGAGGGGGTATTGTAAATATGGCACACTCTGATATTTTTAAAATTGTGGCAAAATATACATAACATAAAATTTGCTATTTTAACCATTTAGAAGTGTACAGTTCAGTGACATTAAGTACACTCACATCATTGTGCAACTATCAACACCACTGATCTCCAGAATTATTTTATCCTTCCAAATTGAAACTCCATACCCATTAAATAATAACTCCCCATTCCCCTCTCTCTCTTCCCCTGGCAATCACCATTCTGCTTTGTCTCTGTAAATTTGGCTACTCTTGGTATCTCCTATGAGTGGAATTATGCAATATTTGTCCTTTTCACACTGATATTTTCTATTTGATTAAAAAAACTCCAGCTGCAACTTGCTAAATTGATTTCATGACCCAGTAATGGGTTGCAATCTGTGGTTTAAAAAAACAGGTTTAAATGGGCCCTCAGGTAAAGGACTCCTTTATATCTGACTTTAAAAATCAGGGCGGAGCAGGGGAAGAGAGAGAGAGAGAAATCTCCCACAGTTCAGAGAATAAGCACCATGACAGAGAGACTTTGTTAATACCGTCAGCCTAGAACTTCAGGTGAGACTCGAGGAACGCTGAGTACTTTGGGGAATGCGCATGGAGAGAAGAACTACCTGGCAAAAGACCAACTCCCCAGAGGGGTTGTTACATAGAGTTCAACCGCCACCTAAAAGGAAGTAGTAAAAGGCTTCAAAAAGACACTTGGGGAAAAATACAAGCATTCCTTCTACCCAAAGGAGAGAAGGCAAAAACTCACGTTTAGCTCTAGGAAAGAATTTTCTTGATAAATCCTGGATTACATCACTGTATGACTAGAAACATAGGTGACAAAGTGATTCCAAATGTCAATATTTCTATCTGAATGGTTTATGAAAGTCAGAAGATTTTAAAAAACAGTACCCAACAAATTTAGGTACATCTAAAAGTGCAGATCCAAGTAGCCAAATGGAGGAGAACAATATCTGGAGACCACAGTCACCTTCTGGTAGGAGAAAGTTCAACTGGTGAAAGAAAAGGGACTTCACCACCACCACGCTCTTCCTCTGATTCCTCCGCTGTCTATATATGCAAGAATCAAGGCTTTGGGAAATGAAAAGCATCTGCTCCATCCACACAAAAAAAGTTGTGGACCATTGTCTCCAAGATAATGAAATATGAGTGGACAGTGACTTCTTTTATGGGATCTTCAGGAAGTAGGAGTAAATCTTTTTTTTTTTTTGGCACATACAAAGATGAAAATACTCCGAAAAACTCACCAGAGTTTCAAATTTCATTGCATGAAGAAAAAGCCACACACCCTTAAGCCACTTCTCTTTCCAGGATGCCTTTTTCTATGAACCAGCATTTTAGGGGTGGGGATAAAAAGTCCTTGTAAGCAATCTGCTCTCAGATGTTTAATGTCGTGAGAAAATGACCATGCAATATGGACAACAAACCACAGGTGAATAGAATTTAGCATTATCATCATACAACTTGTAATAAAGATAATTGGACATATATATCAAGATATGCACAGTTATTATTGTGCTACATAATTTCCTGTAATTTGTGTGACTTTACATAGTCACATACTTCTGGAGTTAGCCATTTGGGGTGAGGGTAAGAGCGGGAAACCCAGTAGAAAGTTGTTCTGGTCTATCAGAAGACATCTGATTGATACCAGACCCAGGTAACCTAGCAGGGTGGCCCAAAGCCTGAGAGTTGGGCCAATCGCTCTGTTTCCCTTTTTACTTCCTAGGGTCAGTCACTGGGTAAAAAACTGTAAATTCCAAATATAGTGAGCACTTGCTGGCTATCGTCTGTTTGCTCTTTAGATCTACTTTCTATCCTTCCTCATCCTCTTCTCTGCCCCTGGACAGTATCAACTGTCCTCTGACTTGTCCTTTGGTTCAGCCAGTGGGAGGTGCCCGCCAGAGATTAGAAGGTGGGAGGAAAGAGTGGGGTGAGGGTAGGTATTCCCCTGGCTCCTTCTTGGCCATATCTTCATATATTGCTGTGTCCCTCTACCAAAAGCAGCTACAACCACCCACTCTGAGTTACTTTTGGTAATGGCGCTATCACCTGGCTCCTTCAGGCCTAAAAGTGGGATGGTTCCCCAAGGTTCCTAGCCCCAGGGTACTGAACCATCCCTTAACCCTGCCCACACTTTTTAAAACAGTCCTTTCATTAAACTCTCCTCAACCACCCAGTTTGAGTGTGCT
Organism: Tapirus indicus; assembly: GCA_031878705.1. Classification (NCBI taxonomy): domain Eukaryota; kingdom Metazoa; phylum Chordata; class Mammalia; order Perissodactyla; family Tapiridae; genus Tapirus; species Tapirus indicus. The sequence goes on from CM062935.1 coordinate 37,892,027, forward strand.
GTTTCTTGTCAGGACCTAACTGATAAATGGGTTTATTTAGGCTTTAGCAATAGCCAATGGGTGTACACAAATACATATATGGCGAGATTAAAGATAAATAACTGAAATAGATACCCTGATCAGGGCTTTAACGTTGTATCTCTCGCCTCCAGTCCACTGCACAGAAAACAGAAGTCTACAGGATCAATACTACTGTAGAAATTAAGCTTGAAGTTACTCAACTTCAAATGCTACCTTCCAGAAAACATAATCATTACCAATCATTCATTTTCATATGATCAAGCAAACCATTAGTTAAAGATGGTAGAATGTAATTATTACAAATACACAGGGATTGAATTAAAGATAATATACGTGTATGGGATAAACAGACCAGGATTTAAGAGATTGCATCTTTTGTCTCCAGTCCTTTCTATTGAAGGCTGCCTGCCACCCCTTGGGCTGGTTAGCATCATATTCTGAAGGAAGACCTCAGATTAGAAATCAGTTTCTCATGGCCAAATAGTTGGTGATAAAGCCAGAACTTAAACCCACGTCTTCTAAATTGAAATTCTCTGTTAAATAGTGCTTCTATTTACATATACACAGTGATGCATTACCACTGAGCAGCCCTACACTGTTGCAACTTTATGCCAATTGTGGGCAATATGCTCTTTTTTTTCTTTCTTTTTTAAGATTCAGCTTCATGGGACTTATTTTTACAAACTTTCTTCCAGTAATGTATAACAGTCTGATGACTATCCTTCTCAAACTACTGAGAATGTCACTTATGATAAGACAATCTCTAATCATAAAAGTGTCAGGTTTTTGTCCAGTTCTAGATTTCTCATGACAAAATATGCTAAAGCTAACTGTGGCAGTTTTCTTTATGCATGAAATGTTGACACATTATCAAAGTACTGATGTTTTCTTTTTAGAAATTGGATGAAATTTATTCATTATCCCTTTTGAAAAATGTCTTACTAGTATTTTATTATGTTGACTTTTAAACCAACTCCTTAAATTTAATTTCATTAACATCAATTTCTACCTGAAAAATGGTTAATGTCAAACAATTTAAAGCAAGATCAATTGTGAAATACTAGGTAAATGGAAAAATCCCAGGTGAGGACAAAAGATCTATGACTGCAACGTCAAAAGCTTGGTGAAAAATTGCCTGAATTTGATTGTCTGCATAAATTTCCATTCCCTAAAGGTTCCACATTTCTGTAGTGCTAACCTTACCACAAAAGTAATTTTTATGAATGCTTCAGATTCAGAAGAATTAACCTTGTCTAAAATGCTTTTTTTCAATGATGAAAGTACATTCTTTCATAATTAGAATCAAGAAATGATTTCTAACTTGATACTATTAATGAAATTCAGATTTTAAAAAATCATTTTCATTACTCATAGCTCTATTTTCTGAGATTTCCTGGTTTCTGACTAGGTAACCTAAACTAAGAACAGGCAATCTTTCTATCCATCTGCTACCTCCTCACAGGATGGGTGTTCTTTTCATTGTTGCATTACATGTAGGTAAAATCAAGATCCCAATCCTCTAATATATTTTCACTAATTGCATATTACTAGATAATATACTAGGAAGGTAATTCTTTTTAAAGAGCCCAAATGACCTAGAAATAGAACATATAAAGTATAAAACATATTATTATTAAGCACACAAAGTAATCAATGAAAAAGACTGTAAGGTTACAGACTAAAATGTCAACAGAGGTTATCTCAGTGCGATATGATTATGGGTGGTATTTTCTTTCCCAAATGTTCTCCAATGAACACATACTATTATTGATAAATAAAAAAAGCATTCGCAGCTATTTATATTATAAAGCAGGAATCAGAATACAAAATGGTGTGCTATGATTATAACCTTGTAAAGGCCTAAAATAATGGGCAAAAATAAAGATAACGTAGAAAAGACAGAATGGTTGATTTGCAGGGTGTTGGAATAGTGGATGTTTTTTTCTCTCTGTTAGTCTGAGAATGTTGTTTGGAGGAAAAAAGAGATTATATAAAAAGAATAAGATAATGCTAAAGCCAACTCGTCAGGAGAATTTGAAGGTAAGGCATTGAAAGTCATGGACAGCAAGGTGGGCACAGGCCCACAGAACAACAACATATCATATGACCCAAGAGAATTGTTCCACTGGTTGTGATTTAGTATCTTCTAATATCTGGAGGTTAGTCTTTCAAAGTTTTTTTAAACCACTTAAGAAGGAAATATTTCCAAAATATATCTGTTGAGAAGGAGATAATTCAATTTACTCAACCTTTCTTTTCATGCCCAGGGTTATTATTACGCATACTGGTCGCTGTGTCACTGAGTCTACTGAGGCGTGTACAGCTCCTTTCCTCTATAGTTTTTGATTCAGGATGACTGGATTTTTTTTTTTTTTTAGTTTGTATTTCGTACTTTTTTCTTTTTATATTTAAGGAACAGGTTCTTAGTGAGAGCTCACAGGGCTATATTATGAATAAAACACAGGATTTTTAGCACACAGACTTTGAAACATTAGCTTCTATCTTGCTTCCTGGTTCTCATCTGTAGTTCAGACAGATGCAGCTGCTAGATAACTGAGACAGAGCTAAGTGAGGGGTCACCAGATGAGATAACTTCATGATTGTTTCCTAGTACAATGTCACTATTTCATTTTTCACTAAGTTACCTTTGGTCATCAGCTCCATTTTGACTGCTGTTCAAGACAATTCTCCAAAGATCTGAGGATGCCAGTTTCTTCTGGTCATTCATGAGATTGATATCTGGCAACTGTAGTTCACAAACTTTACTTTCAGACAGACTAAACTCTCGAAATGCAACAAAAATCTTCTGGAGTTCATCCCAGTATTCCAAACTACAAGGAATCTATGTTAAAATAAAGAAGGTTTTAGAAGTTGCAAATAGAAACTACACTTCTATATTTGTTGAAATGCAAATTAGACCTTCATGCAAGTTACAACATTAAGAAGACTTTTAAAGGGAGATAAGGTTATAAAAGACAGTAGTATAGAATTTCTTTTTATAGTTATACTCATCCTGTTTACCAACTTTATTTTAAAAGACTCATTCAAAAAATAAAGACCCATTCAAGAATAATATGTGAAAACAGCCAAGAAATTTTGTAAATAAAAGAGAAACAATGGGGAACAAATTCTACCAGGTGTTAATTGTATTATAAAGCTACTATAATTAAAAGATAAGTTTGGAGTAGCAACATACAAATAGATTAGAAGAATAGAAATTAAAAAATAGTGTAAGATGTAAGTATACATAAATTTTAGTATGTAACGAAGGTGCCATTTCAAACAAGTAGGGGAAAGGTGGGAAATGAGGTTGCAAGAACTGGATAGCCATTTGGTAAAACCGAAGTGACTCCTTACATCATTCCTACAAGAAAGCATATTCCAAAAGGATCAAAATGTTAAAGGCTAAAAACTGAAAGCATAAGAGAAAAAAACATCAGTTAATATTTTTATCACAATAGGGCAGCCTTTTCTATGTGTGGCATGAAACGCAGGGATGGGGAAAAAACTCCCACAACTGACACAAGCATATTAAGAAAAAGGAAAACTAGGATAAGACAGGTAACATTCAATGATAGATCTAGGAATAATTGTTGTGATAGCAGAGAGCTCTTAAATCAATGACAAAAAAGTAATCATATAGAAAAATAAGCAAAAGCTGTTGTTGGAAGAGGCAATTAGCCACGGGCCTTGAATGTCCCCGCATGTTCTTGCTAGGTAAGGAAAGGATGCAAGGCCCTGGAAACTCTTAACTGGGGCCATTTTGCAGGTTGTTTTTGCAGAGAGCAGCCTTGAGGGGAGAGGTCAAGTCTTTCTCCAGGACAAAGAGCAGACTTGCTCCAAGAGAGGTAGATTTGACAAGCTCCATGTTCCTCAGCTGTGCCATTCCCCCTGGAGGCCCTTCTGCATCACTCTCATGGGACCTGGGGGCAAGAGGAACCAATGCAAACATGACGCTCATGCTGCTCTCCTTGCCCTGAGCAATAACGTTTTTTGTTTCTGACCCAAGAGTCTTATGTCTTCTGCTAGCATCCATGAAATGCTAACAGGCTAATTTATTAGTCTGCAAAAGGTAAAATCCCAGACTCTGACAGCAATTAGTTCACAGAAGAAGAAATATAACCAGCCAGTAAGCATGAAAAGATACTCAAGTTCACTAATACTTAAAGAAATTCAAATTAAAGCAATAATGTAATATTTGTGTTTATTAATCCAGCAGTTTTAAAAGACTGACAATTTCAATTTCTGTACAGGTGTGGGAAAAAGCATTTTTACCCAATATTTTTGGAGGGTAATTTGGCAATATCTATTAAATGATTGGAAGTATACGTCTGAGAATGTTTTACAGAGATTCCAATGCCAGAGCGTGTGTCTGTGTATATTTACTTCAGTACTGTATTAGTAAGAAATTGGAAACAACTCAAATATCCATCAATAGGGGATTAGTTAAATATAGCATGCAGATCTATACAATGGATTATTGTACAACCATTAAAATGAATAAGGAATATCTATGTATACTAACACAAAAGACAACCAAGAAGTAAGCTTTAAAATAGAACATGTGACTTGATTTCATTTGTCTTAAAAAGAAAAAAGATTGTGCTCAGATGTGTCTGCTTTTTTGGAAGCATTCCCTAATTACCATAGTTAGAGCTCATCACTGCCTCTCTTGTGTCACTTCTACATCTAGTAAACTCCTCCATCACAGAACTCATTACACTTTGAAATTCTTTATTTACATGTTTGTCTCCTTTAGTTGACCCTGAGATCCTTGAGGCAAAAATGGCACATTATTTTTAAAAATGTTCTTAGCATCTTACATAGTTTTTGGGATATAATAGGATCTTAATAAAAGCTTCCTGAATGAATAGATTTCTCCTTAACTTTTTTCCTAAATAAGTGATTCCTAATCTTTCAATAGGAATAAATTTTACTTCCACCTATAACAAAGTTTCTTTTCTTTAAACAGGGACTTGAATATCCATGTGTGGAGAGAGGCTAGATGGAAGAAAGGGGAACAAAATGGACAGGCATAAGAGGCTAATTAGTGTGATGAAATAGGAGCATGTGTTCTGGTTGGTGGTAAGGACAATTAACACACTCATAGTATTCCACTTTTAGCCACCATTTCTTGCAATTCTCTCTTTTCTTGCTTTCTATGACATACTTTTTTCTAACTTTCCCTTCTCTGGATCTTTGTTCCTATGTTCTCTCTCAGCCTGAAATACCCATCGACTCCCTAGTTTCTCATTGTCTCACGTTTAAATCCTTCCCATCTATCAAGGTCCAAATGAAATACCACCTTTCTTTGAGCCTTTCACCTCCCCAGATGGAAAAATTCTCTCCCTTTTCTGAACTCCAATAGTTTTCTGAAATGGGAATCTGTTTCATACCTCTTATCACTATATACCTCATGTTATAGTTATTTCTATACATGACATCTTCCTTAGTAGACACATTCCGTGAGGGAATGATTTCCAGTTGGCTAAGCTCTGGATTTTCACAGCACCTGGCAAAGCATATACAGTAAGTGTTCAAAAAAAGTTGCTGAATGAATGAATGAATAATTCATGAATGAATGAATGAACGAATATACACATACTGGGTGATTCAGCCCATTTCTGGCACATTAAAAATTCTCCACAAAGAAGTACAGAAGATGAAAGCATGAACTTTGGAGTCAGACCTAATGGGAGTCAAATCCTAGCTCCATTAGAAATGAGTTCTTGGGCAAATTAATTTCTCTAACATCAGTTCCCATTATCTCTAAAAAGAGGATGATAACAGAACTACTCTCATGAATTGTTGTGAAGATTAAATGAGACAAAATATCTCATTCAATATCACATAGTAAAAGCTTAAGAAATGTTAGCTACTAATTATTTATCCTTCTCATGCCCGAAGAACACTTCTGAACATGGGGGTTGTTAACAGAATCAGGAAAGTTGTGATTAAGAGTCCTGCTTGTTAGATTTCTTAAAAGTGCGTTGGATTTGTGGGAAGAAAATAATAAACCTTGAACCTGGATGTTCAGGAACATTGTAATCATAGTTTAATCTGGTTTTGTGCTGCACACCTATTAAAATGTGGCCCTTCATGTTGGCTATGACTTGAAAGATAAAAGAATCTCTCACTATTTAACTTTTCTCTTGACTGCCAGTGAGTCAGTCCTTTGGCTTAGGACACTCATAACCAGAAGTGGATAAGATGTGGGAAGTGGGATAAGACACATAAGAATATAAAAATCTCAGTGGAAGAGGGCAAATGAGTTTAGAAAAAGTATATTTAATATACCTATGATTTTTTGTAATACAAATAATAGAACATAAATTCAAAATTATCTTCTTGGTAGAGAGGTTACACAGAAAATAGGGTGAAAAAAATACTTGTTTCTGGAACTGTCTCCAGAAGTTCTCCATTAAAATTAACGTACAATAGCTGATGAAAATTATCTGTCACATTGGAAAGAAGAGTGGGGCCTTAAGGAAAAAGTACTAGTGAGTTTTGATATACAAGATGAGGGTTGGAATAGGTCCATAATAATATAAGGCAATCCAAGCTGGGAACCACTGCAGGGAGCCATTACGCAGTTTAAAGGCAATGAAAGTGGACTGTACCAACACTGGGGCTTAGGGAAGGAAGAACTGTAGGAATTCAAAAAAGATTGGGAAGAAAGCCAAAGAAAAACTTTATTTGGTTCACAACTTTGTGTGAGGTGGGCTCTGTGGTTACATACTTCAATTGGAACATTCCAGGCTACTCTGAAAATTTAGAAAACTACTATAGAAATACATCCCAAAATATGTCAGTTATGTCTTTGTCAAGATTTTCCTTTATACATCCTATTTTCCTTGATTAGTAAAGGAGTATTAATAAATTCACTTCGAATAAAACTTCTGTTGAAAAACTTTAAATTGTATGCTTATAAGTGCGTTTGCAAAGGTCACATATTAACCCTTTTCTCCATTATTATAATATACTTGTCTTCAAAACTTCAAAAGAAAAGCTAATAATAACACTAAGTACAATTAGTATTTTAAAGGTAATTTTAGTCACTTGTCCATTCAAATATATATTGAGCCATAAATTTACAAACCATATAGATATAATATTTATATATCCTTACTTCTCCCTCATAAAAAAGTCTTGTTGGTATTACACTCGGGGTGAAATCCTGGCTGACACTTAAACACTGCTCTACACCCTTGAGCAACTCATTTAATGACTGAGGCTCAGGTCCTCATTTGTGAAATGCAGGTTAATTAAAACTATATTGTTTTTAGGCTGTTACGGATTTTGGACTTTATCTTAATGTCAGTGGGATATCTTTGAAGGGTTTTAAGCAAAACAGTAACGCAGTCAAATTTATCTTTTTAAAAGCTTCTGGATACTGTGTAGAGAATGGATTAAAAGGGGGCAAGCATGGGGGCCGGTCCAGTGGTGTAGTGGTTAAGTTTGTGCACTCTGCTTTGGTGGCCCAGGGTTCACAGGTTTGGATCCCGGGTGTGGACCTACGCACCGCTTATCAAGCCATGCTGTGGGTGCATCCCACATATAAAGTAGAGGAAGTTGGGCATGGATGTTAGCCCGGGGCCAATCTTCCTCAGCAAAAAGAGGAGGATTAGCAACGGATGTTAGCTCAGGGCTAATCTTCCTCACACAAAAAAAGTGGGGGCGGGGCATGGATATGAAAAGACCAATTAGGAGGCTAGTACAGTAGTCTAAGCTAGAAATGCGGATGTCTTATTAGAGTATGGGTGGTGGCAGTAGAGTGGTATGTAGGAGATTCTTGGGACATAAAAATTGGTTGACTGATCAGAAATGAGGGAGGTGTCAAGGATGACTCCCAGGTTTTTGGCCTGAGCAACTGTGTGGATGCTGATGTCATTTACTGGGATGGGTAAGATTGATTTGTCTCACTGGGGAGTAGGTTTGTGGTATGTGTGGGGTAGAGGAGGATAGATCATGAGTTCCTTTTTAGACAAGCTGAGTTGGAGGCACCAATGAGCCATCCAACTGGAAATCTTGAGTAAGGAGCTGGCTATTCTGGAGAGTGGGAGAGGGAGTTAACTGTGTTGATACTTAGCTATAGGTTTGTCTAGCCTTTTGTCAGGAAAGTGTAATGGAAGGACAGAGAGCAATGAAGTTTAGGGTATTTATTTGCAAGAGGGTGTTTTAAATGATGAATTAAGAATATAAACTGGTTAAAAGGGGATGTGAAAACAGAGTAAGCTGATGGATATGGAGAAAGAAGAGAACTATAGGTTTATATATAGTTTAATGAATGACTATAGTGGGGCTTGCTGAGTAAGCAGGCAGGAGAGACTGAGAGACTGTGAGGGAGATTAGGATGCTGGAACGAATGATTTTAGAGGCAGAGCAGTTTTGGACGATGACAAGGTCCAGGGCATGTGTGGGGAAGTGAGTAGTTAGATGCAGTGGAAGAGAAGATCACTAGTGTGAAGAGATCAAGCTGGGCTTTTGGCTGGGTCATTTACATGGATTTGATGGCAGCTGGAAGCCATGAGCCAAAGGCTTCTGAAATGAGGGAGAGTGACCAAATAGTAGATGGCCACAACCAAGAGGGGTGAGGATGATATAATTAGATGGAGTGAGTCTCAAAGAAGCAGCAGGATTTTACAGGAGGGTAGAAGAATAAAGGTAAGTGGCATTGGTGATCAAGAAGAACATCTCATCTTCTGACCTTGAGGTAAAAGGGATGTGAGAGAATAAACAGCCTCCATCTCGGAGGGTTAAAATGGTGCAAAGTCCCAGGAGAGAGCAGGATTTCATTTAAGCGTAAAGGGGTAGAGGAAAGGCTTGAAGACAAGGTTGAGGTTTAGGGAAGTTCACTAATCACAGAGCAGGTGTTCCAGAGGGCTCAGTGGAAGGGTTTGGAGGTAGAGGAGAAAGGAGGTTGGTAAGAGGAGAAAAAAGGGATACAAATCAGTATCTAGACAAGGGAGGATAAATAGTTTGGGTAGTGACTAGGAAAGAGGGAAGCGAAGCATGTGTTGGAATCGAGTCCTAATTCAGGAGGGGTAGGGACAATGGTTGTGGTTCTACCTTAAGTAGCCGAGTGTTCCTTCCTGGAGCCTGGCTTGCATTCTGTGTGTTTTCTGACAAGTATTCTTAAAGAACTCCAGCTATATCTCCAATAAACTCATAGCACAGAGTCCTGTACATGGTATCTGCTTAATAAAGTTTTAAAATTAATGAAGATAGGTGTTGAAAAGATAATCTTACCCTCTTTAACAGTCTTCTGTTTAAAAATGTCTTGTTTTATATACTGAGCCCTCCCTTCAATATCACATCCACTTTTAACAAACTTTGCATTAACTTCACTTTCTGTTAGAAGTTGACATTGCCCAGCTAATATATAGGTTAGTAGTAACATCATTTAACTAAAAATCTAATGCAGTCATATTGTGCTTCATATGGTAACAATTAATTATTGTCAAAGAATAACTCTGAACTCTATTTTGTGTGATCTATTTAAAATAACTTTATGATGTGCTTTTAGGTTTGAGAGAGATGATGTGAACGATCTTTAGTTACATATCTATAACTGAGGATTTATTATTAATGTCTGCACTGAATAACATGAAGGAAAGATGACTATTCCAAGAAAGTTTGGTTGCCAAAAAATAGTTTAGAAAGCCTAAATATCTAGTACTGAGTCATGGGAAGTGGGAACAAGTAAATTGGTTTCACTGGAAAACATTCCACATGTAACACATGGTACATTTCAAATGACTGTCAAGATTATATATATTTTTATTACATTTTGTTTTCCTCCCCATTATTTGACAGGACTGAAAAAAATTAGCCAGCCATACATAATAAACTGTACTCTAAGCATATGTGGTCTTTGTATATGAATATATTTTGAGTTGTATATCTGCCAGTTGGTAAGAGCATATGTATTTTTGCACTTAAAATGTTATTCCACAATTTGTTCCCATTTGATGGCTAATTTGGGAAGATTTGCATGTGTGTTGGCCATTTAAAAATACTTTTGCTACAAAGAATATTTTGGCACTTAATTTGTTTTTATTACTTAATAGTACTGCCAAGACTATTAGCAGAGTTGCAACTGCCCATCTGTCCTCATAGATAAACAGCTCTGATTTCTTTGTGAAGGGGCTGCTGAAGCTGGGCCATTGCCCTTTTGCCCACTCAGTCCCATAAGCAACCTAGGAAAAGGATACAGAGGAAGTGCCTTTCCTGTATTATGCACATAATACAGAGCTGGTAGGCAGAGATCTAGTAAGAGATATATTCTATCAGACTGCTTCAATTGTCCTTTCCTTTATGACAAAATAGAGGCAGGGTAGCTGAACGTGTAGGGCTGGTTAGTGAGTACAAAGCTAGAGCTTCCATTCAGGACTAAGTTATTAAAGCCTGGTTACAGCAGACTATACTATCTTTATCACTCTTCCCACCACATTTCCACACTTCCCAGGACACCAAGTCAACAGGTGATTATAGTAGGGGGAAGAACAGCTGTTTCTCCACCTTCACCCATGTTTTTAGGATCAGCAGTAAAAATAATACTGATGGCAGCTGTGGTAGAAGAAACTACCTTGTGAATAGCCTTTACAATTTATAAAGATTTTTCTTATACATTATGTTAGTGAGGAAAATATTATTTCCATTTTACAGATAAGTTAACTGTGGCTCAGAGAAGTTAGGTAATGTGTTCAAGATTACACATTTAGTAAGTGGCAGACCTTTTGGCTATAAATCCTATGCTCTTTAAACTAATTATCTTTAGATTAAAAAAGAAAAATAGAGCCCATAATGTGTCGTTTACAATTTCCAGTTCCAGTTTCTTTAAAGTCGATTTTTGGGAAGAAATCTGAATGCAGAATACATTTTGATCTTTACCATTTATCTCAGTCATGTACTCTTTTTTTTTGTTTTTGTTTTTTTCTTGTGAGGAAGACCAGCCCTGAGCTAACATCCATCGCCAATCCTCCTCTTTTTGCTGAGGAAGACTGGCCCTGGGCTAACATCTGTGCCCATCTTCCTCTACTTTATATGGGACACCGCCACGGCATGGCTGACAAGCAGTGCATCGGCGGGCACCCGGGATCAGAACCTGTAAGCCCCAGGCTGCCAAGCGTGAACTAAACCGCTGCGCCACTGGGCCGGCCCCCGAGTCATGTACTCTTTAGCAGTCTTTTTCTTTCAGCACTTGGAGTGTGTTCTTTCTCTGCCTCTGACCTCCATCATTGCTGATGAGAAATCAGCTGTTAAGCTTATTGAGTATTCCTTACATACGATAAGTCACTTCTCTCTAGTTGCATTCAAAATTGTCTTTTGACAGTTCAATTTTCTTTGGTGTGTAAATCTTTGAATTTATTCTACTTGGAGCTCATTGAGCTTCTTGGATGTGTAGACTACTGTTTTTCATCTAATTTGGGAAGTGTTCAGCCATTATTTCTTCAAATATTCTTTTTTCCCCTTTCTCTCTCTCCTCTCCTTCTATGACTCCCATCGAGCATATATTGATACACTTGATGGTATTCCACAGGTCTCTGAGGCTGTTTATTTGTGTTCATTCTTTTTCTTTTTGTTCTTCAAACTCAATAATGTCAGTTGATCTTCTTTAAGCTGATTGATTCTTTCTTCCGCCTGCTCAAATCCGCTGTTGAGACCCTCTAGCGAATTTTTCATTTTGGTTATCACACTTTTCAACTCTGGGATTTCTATTTGGTTCTTTTTCCTTTATAATTTGTATCTATTGATATTCTCCATTTGGTGAGATATCATTCTCATATTTCCCTTTAGTTCTTTAGACATGGCTTTCTTTAGATTCTTTGGACAAATTTAAAATAGGTGTTAAAGTCTTTGTCTAGTAAGGTCAACATCTGGGCATCTCTGGGACAGTTTCTATTGATTGCTTTTTTTCCTTGCTATGGGCTATACTTTCTTGTTTCTTTGCATATCATATACTGTTTTTGTTGAAAACTGGACATTTAAAAAGACATATTTTATTATATTAATGAATATTAACTATATTACTATTATAATATTATTAATAAAAAGTGGCAAATGTTGAAATCAGATTCTCTCCCTTCCCCCGGGCTCCTTATTCTTGCTATTTATTGTAGTTGTTGGTTGTTTAGTGACATTTATGAACTAAATCTAAAAAGTATGTATTCTTTGTCATGTAGCCACTGAAGTCTTTACTCAGTGAGCTTAGTGGTCAATTAATGATTAGACAGAGATTTCCTTAAAAGTCCAAAACCAATAAGCCCCCCAGTCTTTGCTGTGTGCCTTTTGAGGCATGCCTTCAATTCTGCCTTAGCTTTGCCTTTTGCGCTCGCGCAGAGCCTTGTCGGCCAGAGATGACAGCATAGGGCCTTCTTAGGTCAATCTTGAGCATGTGCAGAGTCCAGGGCAAGTGCCCAGCCCTAGGCATGTGCATATCCTTCTAGTTTCCCAGGAATCTGCTGGAGCTTTTCAAAGCCTCTGTGGACATCTCATTCTCCAGCTTTTCCTTTTAAGCTTTTTGGTTAGCTTAAAAGTTTGCCTGTTATCCACTGCCTCAAGCAGCTTTAAAATTAATCAATTTCCTCGAATTCTTTCTGACATACACCCCTGGGGGGAGGTTGGCTTTTCACACTGAAACATTCCTAGTTGTTAACGTTTGAAAGAGTAATTTGTTGTGAAACTCTTATTTTTCTTAAGAGAAAGTTATTTTATCTCATTAACCAAGTAAAAGTATATACTGCATTTATAACAATGTCAAGGTGGTGATAACACCAAACATATTCCCCAGTGGGGAATGCACTGGCAAGATTAGAGGTAGATAGGTTAAAGAGTTTTTTGTGTGTGTGTGTGAGGAAGATTAGCCCTTAGCTAACATCCACTGCCAAGCCTCCTCTTTCTGCTGAGCAAGACTGGCCCTGACCTAATGTCTGTGCCCATCTTCTTCTTTTATCTGGGATGCCTGCCATAGCATGGCTTGATAAGTGGTGTGTAGGCCTGTGAGGTTAAAGAGTTTTAAATTAATGACTGGAAGAGAGTGGGTAAGTGGATAGTTAAAATATAGAAAGTGAGGTCTGAGCATGAAATAGTGGATTGATGGGTGACTGAAACAGACAATGTATACATAGAAATTAGGATAACTGAACAGTAATATAAATATTAAAACCTAATAAGTGAAATAATAGCTTTGCCTCTCTACAATACAGAAGAGGTTTCTATTTACGATTGTGATTGGACTTAACTGTCCTGGTAAACACGAAGAACATTTCTTACAATCAGTTACTTATAATTACAACAGAAGAAACATATTCATCACACAGGACAAATTCAGTTGAGTAAAGATACTTTTCAACAGTCAATAATTAAAAATAAAATGTATTCTGATAATGGCATTTGTTGATATATTTTGTGTGTTTCTACTTCAAGTAGAAATCTACCATTTAATAATGACATAAAATACAAATGTTTGCAGTCTCAAATGTTTTAGCTTATATTATTTCTTTTTATACATATCTGCTTTGTAGTTGATTTTGAAGAAGGAAAAGAAAAGCTTCTATACGTCTTCAACTAATAGAAATCATACAAAAAAAACCCCCAAAACTTAAAATATTGGAACCAGTTGAGAAACCACAAGCATTCAAATGCAGGAAATCATGATTTTATAACATTTTAATGTGATCTACTCTTGGGAAACGAAGTTAACCAAACCCTATTTCTGTACAGGAAATATTCCAGCACACAGTTGTAATACATCGTGGTGAAGGGGTACAGCTGCAGATTTTTCACCTGTAATGCCCCACCGGTATTGTGGCTTACTGCATTGCATCAAGACTGCCTTCCTGTCCGGAAAACCCTCTTAAGTACAAACAAGACTCTAAGTCCAGATTTTATTTTCCCTTGGTATCAGAATATGGTAATTTAAGAGCCCTGAGAAATACTTTTTAGCCTTTAAAAGGAAATATGTAACATTCTTTTATTAGGATCTATGTTTGGGTTGGTTTTTCAGAAAACTTAACATATGACCCAGTTATCTTATCAGTTTATCAAGCTACCAAGTTTCAAGCAAACGCAGGTGTGTAATATGACATCTTTCAAGATAATATTTTTCCTTAAAGAGAAATAATAAAAATATATCAAGAACTTCTGAGTCAAAACTAACGTAGAGCAGGGGCAACTTTACTATTTTATGGTTTCTTTTAATGAGCCTACAAACCCTAAACTCAAAATTGTGTTCTAGTCCCATCTCTAACTGTTCAGGTATTTTACTCATTTATATGAAACAGTCAAATGTATATGGTATACTGTAAAGAACACTAATTGGGAATCAGGTAGAGCTTAATTATAATCTAAATTTAGTTGCTAACTAGTTTTGTCACCTTGAGTTGAAGTCACTTAACCAATCTGAGCCTCTATTTTCTTATCCATAAAAAATTAGGAGGATGGGATAAGATTACTCTAGCTCTTTCCAACTCTAAAATGTTGTGTGAATATAGAATCTGCTTTCTTGAAAGTTCATATTTTAGGAAGAGAGTTTACATCTTAAAGTGTATACTACGTGCCAAGATTCATATTACTTTATTCAATTTTAATGGTAATTCTGTTAACTTAGTAAGAATATATCCATTTTACAGATGAAGACAATAATGCTCAGAAGTGTTAAACAACTTGCCAAGGGTCTCAATGACAATAGGTTATAGAGCCTGGACTGTTGTATTTGAGAACCCAGGGAGGTCATTCACCTCATTATACTGACTCCCATATTTTACTAACCTGATTATGGCAGGGTTTCAAAAATATGCAACCTGACAAAAAAGCAATGTTCATAAACCAAATACTTATAATGTGATAATTTGCTATATGATTGTTTTTAAAACTAAAAAAGTTAGAAATACAGTAATCACTGATAACAGCTTTTAACAACTCTTTATAATAAGAAAGAGAACTATAGTACAGGTTGGGTAACCCTTAATAATTGGGAAGAAGTCAATAGAGATTACAGAATAACTTCTAAAAATTGGAAAATATTTTAGAACAAAAAGCAAGCTTAGCATATTTTATAAAGGCTTGTCATAAAGTTAAACGTCTAGATTAGATCAGGGGTCAACAAACTTGTTATGTAAAGGGCTACATACCAAACACTTGAGGCTTTCAGTGCTATGTGCTCTGTGTGGTAACTACTTGACTTTGCCTATTGTCACACATAGATAATACCTAAATGTGTGTGTCTGTGTTCCAATAAAATTATATTTACAAAAACAGGTGTTGGGCTGGATTTGGATGGCTGGCTGTAGTTTGCTGATCCCTCGATTAGATGAAAAGTGTTGCCTTAATAGAGGCCCTTTATAGCATATGTCTATATGGGAGATAATTCTCCACGGGTCTATCACATTTTCACACATCTTGGAGTTAAAGGCATTGTCTTTGTTCCAGAGTACCTTTTCAAGGATATATGTATAGCAAACAGCTATGAAGACATAGATAGTGTCTCCCTGCAAAGAAAAGAGCAGGCACGCTTACTGCCCATTATAAAAGATCCAGGTTCCTCAAGTTCAGGGCTCCTCCTCTATAATGTAACTCACTGCGTGTGCAAGTGTCACCTGGCTCTCTTCATGTTGCCCAAAGGGAACTGAGGCTTGGGGAACTAGCATATATGTAGTTCCAACACTCTGTTGGAGGTAATAAACTGTCCTTCATCTCTGATTAAGTACTCCCATGTTTTCTATCAGCATCCATGAGACCGTGGCAGGCTAAGTTGTTAACTTGCAAATGGGGTAAAATTCAGGTTCTTCACAATTTTTGATAATATCTATGCTTTATTTAACATATATTTTAAATGTAACATGTATATCACACACATACATGTATAAGAATGAGATTAGTTAGATTATTGATTATACTTAATTTATTCGCCAAATATTTAATATTTCTACGGTAAGGGCAAGCTAGGGATACCATGGTCATCAAGATAGACAGACATGGTTGCTGACTTCACGGAACTTACAAATAATACATAAATAGTTCAGTACCTAGCACTGCTAGAAGCTAAAGTGTGTTTTTTAAAAAATACATTTTTTTCACCAATTACTCCATACTTTTCTAGTAAATTTGAATCTGTCTTTATAGTTCAAATTAATGTGGCTTAACAATTTATCAGGGGAAGAGTTCATCTTCTCAAAGCCTAAGTCCATAATTTCATACTATCTTTTCACCAAAACTTCTATGGAACTGCTAATACACAGGCAAGAGTGACTCATGTGATTTTGACTGTGATGGAGGTATGATTGGAAGGACCATTATTTGTAGGCAGATAACAGGAAGAAAAAAGAAGAAAAAGTATGAAAAATTAAAAAAACTAGGCCTGTCTAATCAGCCTCTGAGTAAGGGGCAGGCTGTACAGTGTAGTTTTCAAAACAGTAACCTTGGTTGACCTCTGGTATTCCAGATAAGTGTCCTAGGGGAATAAATCTCAGTGTGGTACAAATGAAATTGTATGCAAATACTATTAATATTCCTAAGGAATTACGCCCCAATTCTGGCCCCTCCTGACTTCCCCAGCCTAACCTCCTATTTTTATATACACAGGCCTTTAGCTGCCATCAGTCTGTCTCCATCAGTGCTTCTTGAAATCTTATCCATCTTTCAAAACTCTTCTCTTTACCTCCTTCCAGAAAAACAAAACAAAAAAACCCTTCTCTAATCATCCAAATTAGAAGCGATTTCTCTTCTGAACTCCCAAAACACACATGGCTTAAACTGCTCGTATGGCATTGGAAACACTAGCTTACACTGTAGTTATCTGTGCATATCTGTGTCTGCGGAACTCCAGCCCGTGTACCTTTGTAACTCTCTGCTTCTCCTCAGTGGGATCCTGTGCAGAATAAGCACTAATCCCAGTTGCTACTCTCTTTGTTCAAACCTCTTAACAGAAATATTGCAATGGTTTCCTTGTCTTCAGCCTGCTCATTCAGTAGGCTTCACAGGTCCACCAAACAGGTCATGACAACAGTATGTAAAGCCCAGACAACAACAAATATGCAGGCAGGGCCTTACTTTGGCAATTACCTTTAGGAGACAGTCTCAATGCATTAAGCTAATTATATTCTATTTCATTTTAAGTTCACTCAGTCACAGTTGACACCCACTAAGTAATATGATAGGCACTGGAAATCAAAGATAAATATCATACGGACTCTGCCCTCAAGAAGCCCAAAGTGAAGGAGGGAATCAGTAATATAAATAGGCCCAGGGTAATATGGGTGTCCTAAAGAGGGGAAACTTTCCCAGCCTGGGTGGAAACAGAGGATATCAGAGAAGGAAGGCTTCCTGGAGGAAGGGTCAAGAAATGAACATATAAAAATAATAAATTCATACAGGCACAAGATGTGTTTTACCTTTTCAGGATTCAACTTAAGGCCTTCCCTACCTTGGAAATATCACATTATGAATGAATACAAAATACATACCATTAAACTAAGTGTGAACTGTCATATACCAAATATACATAAATCCAACTGATAAGAAATAACAATGTAATTGGCACAAACCATTGTGGAGTATACGTTTTTAAAAATACATAAGATGTATTTGAATATAAACTTGAAAATCAGGAAGCATTAATTTTTGTCATTATGTATATAATTAAATTTTGTTCACAAAACATAAAACTATTTGGAATTTCAAAATATATGTTCAAATCTGATAAAGCAAACATGAGTAAACTGTACAGTTTCCTAAGGCAACCATATTCTCAAATGACCACCTCAACACTGTAGCCCCAAAGCAGAATGCAAAAGAAGTCAGGCACATCTATGATATATGTCCTTACAACGAAACATGAATATCTTTGACATTGATTACAACTCTTTTCCTATTATCTGTCATGTCTAATTTGCCTGAAATAATGTCTTAGGGTAGTTTACTGCCAATCATTCTTAACCTTATACTTCCCTGAGTTACCATTAAGAACTGCCACAGGGTGTTAGAAAATATGTCTATTTACCTACCAGCTGAACATATCAAACCACAGCTCTGTTCACTTGGTTTGTTTTCAGGTTTCAGGTGGCTAAGGAAACAAAGAAGGCTGTCATAGATATCTATAATTTTCTAAGTCTTGCAAAATCATCTCTTAGAAAATCTACAGAGAAGCAAATTTCCTGGGCTGGAATGACTGACTCTTTCTTCACAAATTTGCAGATAGAATTTCTGGCTGTACTGACCACCATTATTTTGGTGGTGACCTATGTCCTGTTAAGCGAATCATCATGTAGAAAGAATGTAATGTGGAAACGATGAGTTTTGGGAATGCTTTTTAGACAATTTAGTTAAATTCATAACATATTATAGACTAGAATAAAAGCCACAGACACCTAATTTATTGTTTAGGGGTACATCACAGACTTTATGTGGCAAATTTTTCTCTTGAGATTTATGGAAAGAAAAAAAAATGTAAAATAGAAAACTAACAAATAGTCCGGACAGGGGTTAAAAAAATACCCAGTAACCAGTTGTGCCAATAGATCAGCTTTTATATTCACACAGATGATCAGGCACCTTCTTGGGTGTTCCACACTCTGATTCTCTTCCGCTGACCCTGTTGCCCAAGGGAAAAAAGTATTCTTGGAACATGTCATGCTTAAAAAAGTGAAAAACCACAAAGAACAAATTCTTTTATATTCCCCAATATAAGCAATTCTTAAAAATTTAGTAAGCAATGAAAATAAATAGCATTAATTTTAGAGACTTTTCCACCAAAAATAAAATAAAAAGAATGGCTTAGTTTTAGGGTCAAAAATTATAAACATTTCCACACTATCGTATATAGTTGTACAATATTTTAAAGGTTTTGATTTTCATTTATAATTCTTGATATGCAAAAACCGACAATTCCAAAGAGCATCAGAATGATTTTACTCCTGAATGAAAAATATAGGATTAGAGAGTTTCTAAAAGGTACAGTCTGGCCCAGGTCTGTTGGAGCTGAAAGCTGCTCTGTGTTTCTTTGATTGTAACAAACTACAATTTTTTTTCAACTACATGTCCTCAACCACAGGACTTTATTATACTTCAACTGAATATTATGGCTTAATAGCTTGATCGAAGTATTTAAAAAAATTCTTCTGGCTAAAAGCCAAATTTAAAACTTCTTTTTGCCACAATAACATATCTATTTCTAACTTCTGGCCTGCTTCTCCCTTTGGACCTCATCCCTGACAGACATCTGTATTTTGTAACTTTTCCTACATTCTGGCTCTGAAGACACTCCGAGTTTTGGCCCAATAATCCTTTTCTGTTTGAATTCATTAGTGTGAGAATCACAGAACTGGAAGGGACTTTGAGAGGTCATATAGACATCAACTTGCTGCTCTGGACAAGGCTAACTCCAAACCATGAAGACAAACGATGTTTAAAGACTTGTAGAGGAGATTTCAAGATTTCTCTCATCAATATTGCATGCTTAGCATGCCTCACTATTAGAAATGCTTTATGATATAGTTTTCATTTTATAAAAATGTTATTTGGCAGACATCATGGCTTTCTATAAAATGAACTACCATATAGCTTATATTTTTCATCCATTAAAAGGATATTTAAGATTGAAATAAATTATTTGCTGGTCTAGAATTGAGGCAAGAGAAGTACTTAGCTATGTGACATTAACCAGTTTATTGATAGTAATACAAATGCCATAGATGTGGTTATTTTCATTCAGTTTGGTCTGTAGTTTTAATCTATTGTATCTACTTCTACATATAAATGAGAATTAATATTTTCTAGGTTAATTTTTCATAAAAACAACTCCTAAACTCAGCATAACTGTGTTCACTTACTAGCTATATGACCTTGAGAAATTTCCATTTGTAGTTCTTTTACCTATTAAACTATAATGATGATATGGAATGCACAAGATTTTGGGAAGGGCAAATAAAGAATGTAGGTAAACTGCCAAGCAAAATTTCTGGCACATAGAATTGCTCAATAAATGCAAGCTGCCTCTTTCCTCTTAGTGTAGAATGAATCATTGAATTTAATTTCCGTGGGTTGGGGAAATTTCTGACAAACCATGCTACACATCAATAGATGCTAAAACCAATGTGTAAAAGGTTGATGGGGGACTTTATAATGATGGATCAGACTGATACCACCTGATTGATTTTAACATTGCTAAAAGTGAAATAAGCAGACATCATGTCCCTCCCGTTGTGATGCAATAGGAAAAATATTGTGTCATTTGGGAAGTATTCTTTCCGGAAAAAAAAAAAAAGTGCAACTCAAATCTAATCAAGCCTCCATAACAACTAGTGGATTAAAGAAAATATGGGGGATAGACAAAATGTTAAACGATATTATAAGGATAAAGTGAGCCAAAATCCAGAGTGTAGGAAATTTTACAGGTCAAATGATCCAATTTCTTCAAAAAATAAAAGACACAGGGGAGAAAAAAGAGAGAGGCAACTGTTATAGAGTAAAAGAGACTTAAGAACCATATCTATCAAATGTAATGTATGAACCTCAGTGGGATCCTGTTTCAAACAAACCAACTCTAAAGAAAATCTTTGAGACAATAGGGGAGAATTAAATATAGACTCTGTGAATATACTAAAAACCACTGGATTGTACCCTTTAAGTGGGGGAATTGTATGGTATGTGAATTGTATCTCATTAAAGCTGCTAAAAAAAGTGCTAATAGCATAAGAGAACCAAGATTCTTAACTTTGATGTAGCATTAAGATGCTGCTACAAAATATTTAAGGTTCTCAAGTTTGATTTTTCTTTTCTGACTAGGAGTTGAACAAAAAAATTGGAAGGCATGTGTGCTTGAAAATATACGACAAAATGAATTTTTCAGAGCAATGCCTTTATGAAAAGGATGGGTAAAGAATTTGTAGTTTGTAATCAAAACTCAGTTTTTCTCCAACATTCAAAGTCTAGGGCAGAACAAGAGGCAAACTGCCACCTGGAGATGGTAAGCCCTTAGAAGAAAGTAATAATTGGTAACATTTATAGAACACTAACTATGTGCTAGATACTGTTCCAAGTGTTTTGAACATCTAGCAAACATGTTTTCTTCCCGACAATTCAAAGAGGTTTGAAATATTATTATGCCTAATTTATAGATGAGGAAGCTGAAGTACAGAGAAGTTAAGTATCTTGCTTGAGGTCACCCAGCAGACCTTGGATCTGAACCCAGAGGCTTTAGTTCCGGAATCTTAGCTCTTAACAATTGGGCTATATTGCCTCTCTGTACCTCACTTTTCCCCTTCTGTTAGTTACTCTCTTAAACAATGTAGCTTTCAAGAAATAATTTATACTTTATGAATAATGGTTTTTACTGTGACTCTCACATGGGGAAAACACTTATATTTGGGGGAGAATAACTCATAAGAAGATGATCATAGACCATCAATTCATACTTACTATCCTTTCATTTTTTTTACTTCCCAAACATTTTTAATACTGAGCAGTAAAAATCAAACACACTGAATGCTAAGCATAGTTCTTTGTTTCCAGAAAGAAATACTTACCCCCCTTTTTAATACAAAAGTATTTAATAGGAAAAGAGAAATAGGCTAATAAAAATTCTACCACCAAATAAAGTGACAGGACAAAAATGACTTCAGTATTCTTTCAGTTTGCAAATGTTTTCCATTTACTTTAAAAGCACGTCTTATTGACAGATTCCTTCCCCACTTCTTACCTTTTTGAAGGGCAAAGAATGCTAGCATTTCAAACTATTTATTTATTTATATTTCAGAAATCTCATTTGCTTTTTAAGTTTTCTCTACAGATTCTCCTTCAGCGCACCATTCACTAACGAACAAGAAGTGAGTTCTCTTACTGCATCACAGACTAAATGATGAATTTCACAAGCAGGCAAGGAACAGAAGTGGGTCACAGGGCTGGCCAGCACAGCAGAGACTATGGACACTGGATCCTTGAGAGTAACTGGCTGTGATGCCAGCAGGGACTGCTAGCTGTCTCCCGACAGCTCTCCTTTCCTTCTTCCTCAGCAAATGAGTCCCATTTTCCCCTTTAACTAAGAGTAGCCATGTGACACAATTCTAGACTCGGGGATTTTTGCAGCAGTGTGCAGGGTGTGGATTCCAAGAAATATCCTTAAAGGGAGGAGGTATGCTCTTTTTTGGTCCCCTGCTCTTCCCATGGCTAGAACGGGGACAAGATGCTTGAAGCTTGGGCAGCCATCTTGGACCATGAAGGAAAACCAAGTGCTGGGGACAGCAGAGTAGCAGGAAGCAAGAAGATGCCTCGGCCCTCAGGACTTTGTAGAGACACTTACAGTCCTAGAACACCTACTCAGACTGTTCTCATGTGTTATAGGAAAGGAAATTTCTGTTTTGTTTAAGCTGCTGTTACTTAGTATTTTCTGTCTCTCATATCTGAACCTAATCCTAACTGACACAGAGCTCAGTAACTCTGGCAGCATTTCCAGTGTTGTTGGGATTCTTCATCAAAGATCCACACATAGTTTACAGGAATCTATAAACTTCTTGAAATCATAAGTTAAATCTTCTGTGCATTCATGCACTTTTCAGGGAGAAGAGGCCCAAAGCAACTCATTTAACTTTTCAGATCCTCAGCTTTCTTTCTGTAACAGGGGAGAACAACATTCACCTCTGCAGAGTTCATTTCAGAAACAGATATAATCTGTATACAGGCACAGCATAGTGAATAGTGCCTAACATAAGAGGCATTCCTCTTTATTTCCAAAATTTTATAAATAGTCTTAGCATACTTCCCATTGAGCTTAAATCTAGCAGTCATCTACGACTTCTCTTACTCCCTCTCATTCAATTACCATATTAGTTGTCAGGAGCATAAACTCTTCTCTACAACCTCTCCTGCATTCATTTCTTTTTCTCCACACCCACTGCTACCCCTCCTCACCCCCTACCTCAGCTTACAGCTTTTGTCATCTCCTCTCTGAGACTCATAATAGGTCCTAAAGTCCTGGCTTGCCAATGGTTCTCCAGTGCCTATCAGACGAAATACAAACTCCATACTCTAAAGCAGTCAAGGTAGCACAGCACAGAAGAAAAAATTATAGATTCAAACAAATCTAGGTTTGAGTCCAGTTTTACCTCTCTACTTGCTTTGTGATCTTGGGAAAATTATACAACTTCTTAGAACCTGAGTTACTTTAAAGTAGAGATAACAGTACTTACTACACGGGGTTATAGTGAGAATAGAAGAGACGTGACATATAAAAGGACAAGTTTGGTGCCTGGTACATACTAGGTGCTCAATAAATGTGTTGCCTTCTTCTTTCCCTCCATGAAACAGACATAGACTAAAAAGCCATGCAGCTTCTCTTCCCTTCATCCCTTACTGGTACAATCTGTGCTAGGCAAACCAGATTATTTGCCACTTCCCAAACATAAATTCTGTCTTCTCTTCTTCAAATTCTGAAATTTTGCTCAGACTGATTTTTCCTTCATATACTCTTCCCCCCCATCTTATCTGTTGAAATCCTACTCAGCCTTCAAGAATTCAATCAATTGCCATCTCCTCCATGAAGCCTTTTCTTGATGTTTCCAGTCAGATGTAAACTTCCCTTGTTTAAAAAGGCACATTCTCTATGTCTTCTGTGGCACTTCATAGTCTGCCTTGTCTTAGTTTGTGTACTTGTTATCCCTCCTAAAGACTATAGGTGCCTTAAGAGTAGAACTAGAGCCTTATCTACCTTAACTCCCATGGCCCTAGCCCAGGTCCTTTAAGCTCAAAATTCTCAGGCAGAGCTCTTCAATATAGTCCTAGTTCCTTTTCTCATACTTTTACAACACTACAAAGACAGAATGATTAAAAGTGTACCAGAGAATACTCTATTTTAGGTTTCCCTTCATTGTCCAAAAAAGGAGGTAGTGGCTTCTGGACGTGAAATACTTAGTAGTTGATCCAGCACTGTTACCCATCATTCAAAACCATTTATTATTGTGTCCATTGGGTACATAGGACTTCTTCCTTTCCTTTATTTCCTAAGAATCTGGCTCTGCCTCTTACTTCCCCAAAGCCCCCAAGACTTCTTTTTCTTTTCTGCATTTCAACAACAATGAATCTCATATCTGGCTTTGAGCACTCCTCCTAAAGATGATGAATAGGAGCAAAGCCTTCTGGGACATATTAGTACAGCTGCCAGTGGGCAGGAGGTGCTTATAAAATAAAAAGGCTCAGGATTCTGGGAACCTACTTGCAACTATAAGTGAACCGCCCAACACAGCTGAAAAGAAACACCCAAGAACACTTCTTTTTATTCTGTTTAAGCTGTGCATGGCATATCATTAGTTTGCAAGTCACTCTCAGAAGGATTCTCTTTCTGTAGTATCACCATGTGCTAATATCATAATCTCTCTTTCAGGTCCATGTGCTTTAGAATTACAGGAAGCTTGTAAAGTCAAGTTTAAAGCAGCAAAAGTCTAGTTTTAAATTTATTGGGTAATATCGAGTATTACTGTCTGACTTGGAACATTTTTCCAAGTAATTATGAAAAAGAATAAAATCCTCACAACTATAAGGTTTAATGAAGCTTTAGTTCAGTCTGTGAATAAGATAAAATTTATCAGAAAACTAAACACAATTAAATCACCACTAAGCTACAGACATTAAGCGTCACATTGTAAACTCAATTTCAAAAATAGAAAATTATTTTATATGTAAAGGTCTCACGACTGGGAGAGAGTATTTAAAGAATCTGTGAAGTTGCTAATGTGCTAGTCATTGCATTAAAAAGGAAGCACTGACCATGAAAGGTATTGATTTTAAGCATCTTGGGGACAAGAAAATCTCTCATATGTGTCAGTAAGACATAGGAGGCTTGCCTAACCTATATTTTGGGAGGGTGCTAGGGGAGGACAATAAGAAGATTTAAAAAGTGATGTGAGGCTTTTCTCCAGATGCAGATAGCCTTTGATGGGTAGAGAACAGCTTTGCAAGGTATTTGCAAAGGGAAAAGCTGGTAAAACAATAGCAAAAAGGAGTAAATTTTTTTAGTGAACCAGTCTTTCTAGAGACTCTCTGCCAGTGGTTATTCTTCTCCAAAACCACAGACCATACACAAAAGGCTTTCCTCTTGGAAGAGCAGAATACACTGTGCAGACCTTCAGAGTCAGTCAGACTAGAAAGAAGCAGCTGATGGTGTGAGGCCAGTACTGACCATGTTTGGCCACGCTGGCCAGGGCGGAAAATGAGAGCAGTAAGAGAGACATGATATAGAATGGATCCCTTTGTGGGTATCTGCAAAGCTCACAATGACCCCTGACTCACAGCTATGTTGGTGAATGTGACTCCACCCCATGGCCATAGTTGAATGGGCCAAGAGCACCTGACACCAACCTAGGTCAATCAGGAATGTGGAACTGGATAGGAGGTTGGACATGTAAATGTGACTCTGGGAGCTCTGGGAGTTGTAGAGAGACTACCAGGTGGCCTGAGAAGTAGGGGAAAAAAAGCTAATCTGTTGAAAAGGAAGAGTAAAATGAATATGGGGAAAGAAGCAGAGAAAAGTGATAGTAAGTAAATACTCCCCTGGGTTCCTATCTTCCATTCCTGGCCCTGTCCTTCTAGAGGCCCAGCTGCATTTTGCCCATGGCCTCTAGGACTCCCCACTGGATCTTGATACCAGATCCCTCTATTTTTCGTGAAGCCAGCTTCAGTGGTGTTTCTGCTACCCGCAACCTAGAGAATATACTGACATACTACCTCAGAGGCCACCGACCGTGTAGCTGTGTGAATGTGGTGTCTCTTATAGCAGCCATTCTCAGTCAATGAAAGCATTCCATTAATCACATGCAGAACCAGCATTCTTCACAATTATTATGACATTAACAGACTATAAACACAAAAAATGTCTTTCTCAGAAAACAAGGCTTTTTTGGTCTAACACACAATAGGATCCAGGTTCTTTGATCCATTGATAGGATAACGATGATGATAATGATAGCAGCTACCATTTATTGAGTGTCGTAATAATAATTTACTGAGCCTTTAACCATGTAAGGCTCTATGCCAGGTGCTTTACATACATTATCTCTACTCCTCGCAACTCTTCGAGATAGTGAGAGTAGAATTTTGTTTGGAAAGAATTTTGTTTGATGCATTGCACAATAGAGGTGTCATTTGGGAAAGGCCAGCATGCTGGGAAGGCAGATAGCCACAAGAGGGTACTTACTATGATGGATCTTGCTGTTGGTCTTACAGTCTCAAAAAATTTCCATTGTATCCTAGCACTGACTAGACTTAGGAATGCTGAGTCATGCAACAAAGTTCACTAGAGACTGATATATAAACCAGATGCCAAGTTATTAATTTACCATGAGATGTCAAACTGCCATGCAGGATACTGGTGCCGGCCTGAGCAGTGTGTGATACTCTCTCTGTAGACAGATTGCATTGGGAGCCAAACTTTTAGGAGGTTGTTTGGGTGGTTAGATGATTTGAATGTAAGACAGAGATTTGACAGCTACTACATTCATCTCCAGCAAGAGGATTTAGCTACCAGGTGAACCAGACACCTGGGCACCATTTTTTTAGATGCTGCCAGGAGGGCTTCTGCCAATAAATGCTTCCATGACCCTCCTAGGCTTCTAGAGCTGACCAGTTCTCCTTCTGAAGGAAACATTCTTTCTTTAGATATCTTAATACTCACTCTGTCTTGTGTGTTGATGAGTCCTTTTATTTATTTAAGGTTATTTTGCATATCTTTGGTGTGATTCATTATTTCACGATTTAACAGTTTGAAGTAAAATGATAATTTTATTTTCCTTCTTTCCACATTTCTTAACAGAGTAGCTCACTATCACCCAAAGGTATCGTCAACAATATTATTATCCCAATGTTTTATAAATAGGGTAAAGAACATAGGCTTTGGAGTCAGAAAGACCTGGGATGAAATTCTGGCTCTCCCATTTTAAGTTTTATGATTCAAGATCAGTTAATTTCTTTTGGTCTCAGTTTCCCTCTTATAAAATGGGGATAATGCCTACCTCACAGAATAAAATGAGATTTAATGAGGTTATGTATGCAAAGCACCTAGCAGAGGGCTGGATGTAAAACGCAATGATCATTATAACACATTAGAGCAAAAAGAACACAGATCTCAACCATTTAGATTCTCTTTGGTTTCCAAGTATGCAATTTTTTGTTCATTATTCTTCCAATGTGGTTTCACTTTGATTTTTATAATCATATTAGTGTTACTTTAAAAAACTAATTTCCCTGACTTTTGAACTGGATAAACAAAAGTGAATTAGGCATGAGTGCATTGATTTCTTTGGCTTACTGTTCTTCTCCACCAGAAATAAACAAATGACATAGCTTGCTTTTGTCTTTTTTCTTCCTCTTATTCTTGTGAAGATATTTTTTAAGGAGTCTAGTCATGCTTTTTCATATTAAGAATTCTGCACCAAATTCTGAAGCTTAAAAATGCCTTTTTAACTGAGAGAGTGCTATGAAATCAGTTTTAAAAATTTCTTTTTTTCCCAATTAATTCAATTTACTCTTCAGATGTCAGAATTCCCCAAGTTACACGATTCCTCCTAAATAAATATATGCATCTATCTTAAAATATACTCAGCAATTCTATCTTATGAGTTTGCATATGCAATTATGCCCTCTCTTTTCAAATAGATTATAAACCTCATAAGAGTAGGGACAAATCTTCTATTTCTTCATATTCTCACTGTCTATACATTGTAGTACCCTATGCTGATACTGATATTGAGAATATATTCATTAACTTGTTGATGAGAAATGCTATGAAGTGGAAATAAAAATAACAGATAGATATGTTTATCTCTTCATTCGTTAATTCACATTTTCTGAAGGTGTAGGTCTGAATTCATGTCTTTAATTTTTCTAATGTAAAGTTTTGTGAACCTGTGTTAACTTTTCCCTCAATTACTTAAACATTTTCTTTCCTTTTCCTTTACTTCAACAACAGAAATTTCATGCACACACTAGGTATTTCTTGCATTAGAGAAATTCCTGACTTTAGGTCTTATATCCTTCCTGTTAGTCCATATAGTATGTTATTAATGCCAAACTCAGGCTCAGTTTTACTTCTTTAACCTTGCTTCCCATCTGTTTAAATTGCTTCAGTGATCCCGATCTATTTAGTGTCTGTCTTGAATTGTAATACTCAAGCTTTATACTCTTAAGATCCTTGGGGAAAGATGATATATAATTTGGCCTAGTGTCACATACCAAATGAAGATATCTAAAAATTTAGTGTAACACGTAAATGAAAATAAATATGGAAATAAGAAAAATACAGTATTGATAGAACAAGAACAAGCAAACAACAGATCTCTGTGAGAATTAAAAGATCCATTATCAATTCTACTATAAAGGATGAATTAAAATTTTACCATCTGGGAACATGGGTATTTCCAAAATGGAATCCTCAGTAGGGAGAGCACATCATAGGATGAAGAGAGGAAAACTGGGGATGTGCCAGAAATTTCTTATATTTAAACTCATGTAAAGCATACAACATTCTTCTAGGTTGATAGCATTATTCCACTTTACAGATCCCAATTTTGTTGACATCTAAATATACTACTAACACTTAAAATTTAATGCAAGAAAATTATAAACTGACCACAAAACAAGCTCCTTTTGCTTTCTGTGAACAATAACTTCAGGGTCTTTATTTAGAACCTATGGTTAGTTTGATTTAATATTATAGACATGTTTTCCATATTTTTCATTACAATTGCAAAATAAACTCCATAAAATACGGGGAGACTGTTTATAAATCCCATTGTTAATCATGGAAAGATACATAAAAAGACAAATTTGAGGGTTCTGTATAAGCGAACTCTATAAGGTCAGTTTTTTATGAATTAAATAGTCCTGAAGGAAAAAGTCATCCAAACTCAGTTCTGTTTTTAGGACTAAAACCAAGGAGATCAACTTCTCTTTGTATTTAAGAACTAGCCTCTATCTAGAGGGCAGTGGGCTTGGGAGAATATCCAATGATCTCACTAAGAGCCTGTGTAATGTAATGACATTAGATTGTGTATTTATGTTAGATAATACCACTGAAGCATAACACAATGCATCCTGACATAATTCAGTTTGTAAAACCAAAACTCATTCAATAGCCTCATAAAATAATGATAAACAATGTAATACTTTTGAATAATACAGAATAGGAACATGGACATTCATGCATTCATTCATCCATTCAATATATTGAGCATCTCCACCTCCACAGATACTGTAACGGACATAATGACAAATTACACACGATCATTTCCTTTGGAAATCTACAGTCTAGGAGGGAGACAAGATATGGACACATAGTTAAAATGTGAGGAATAAGGTGAGAAATAGCATAAAAATGGTGCTATGAAATGTTTGTTATAGGACTTCAGAGGAAGGTGATATCATGTTTAGAGATGGTGCCCAGGAAAGGCTTCATGAAATAGATGGCATTTGAGCTGTTTGGAAGCGTGGATAGGATTTCAGCAGATAAGGGAGAGATTCAACTGAAGAGGGAGAGGTATGGAATCGGGATATCACAGGCTGGTTTGGGGAATGCCAAATGGCCAGTTTGACTAATGCATAGATCACATGTAAGGGAGTGAAAGGCAAAGCTGGGTCAGAGGGTGGGGAGGTCATGCAGGGCACTCAAGGTCAGTCTAGTGGGGTGATAGAACCACTGAAGGATTTTCTCAGGGAAGTGATCCAATCCACCTGTTCCTTTAAGAACTTAGTAGGATAGGTTGGAAGAAAGAGAGTGAAGACTGGAATTCCATTTAGGAGGCTCTTTTAGCCGTCCAGGCATTAGCTTGTGAAGGAGGAGTGGAGGGAAGGAAATTAACATTTATTAAGAGTGCACTATGTGTAAGACATGTAACTGATTTAGCTATAATATTTAATTTAATTCTCGTTAACAACTCTGAAAGGTAAATAACATTAACTCCAGTGTCCAGTTGAGGAAATTAAGGCTCAAAGAGATCTATTTGCCTAAAGTCACTGAGTTAGTAAAATAAAAATGGGGAAGGGAGCAGGAGTCAGCAGCTGAACCTTCAATGTCCATGTTATCTGCACTATACCATGTTGATAAAGGGCCTTCTTTTCATAAGCTCCCTGCTATTCATGACTGGCAGTTCAATATTTTAGCTGTGCCTCTGGTACAGACCTAGAGATAACCACATATAGCAGGAGAATGATTCTGACAACAGAGAGGTTCTCCTCGAAAGCTGAAACTAGGGAGATTCTTCTACCCCCAAACAACCACAGAAACTTCCCTGCTAGACTGAGAGCTTCTTATGAGTGGACAGAGTCTGATCTGCATCTGAATCCCCAGGAGCAAGCCCAGGGTCTGGCACTGAAAGTGCTCAAAAATAAAAAGCTGTTGTATTGAATCAAACCCATGATTCATGCAACATATTTTCTGTTCTCAATAGAAGCTCCAAGGAAACAAAATAGTTTGTATGGGTCTAAGACTACAACCCAGAGAGTTATTTCCACAGATGGGGCTCACCTCAACCCCTGGGACAAATTCTGCTCCCAGTCAGCAGAATAGAAGGATTGAACCAGGAGCTCAGCAGCATGGCAACTTTCTGCCAGTCCTGCTCTGTTCTTCCATCCCAGGTGTCGATTCCAGGTGTTTCTTCTCACCACTGGGATCAAGCTCTCCCTTTCAACTTACAGTAGGTGCAACCTACTGTCTAGCTTCTTAGGCTAGCATCCCAGTCTTTGAACCCCGCTCACATCTCAGCTCCTATTTCTCCAACGAAATATGAAATATAGTAGGACCTCTCTGATACCAACTCTTGGCTGCTGAAATCTGCCAGGTTTCCTTCATGTAGTGTTTTGCTTATGTGCCAAGTCCACTGTCTAGGCCCCAGGGACTGTCCCAGATCTCCTGGAGTACTCCAGCTGGTCTGTAGAGTCATCAGACCCCAGCACTCTCTGGTCTAGCCTGTGCTTCCGCTTGAGGAAAAGCGTCTTGACAATGGTCATAAGAGTGGTAGTAGTACTCATACTTAAATAGCACTTGCTATGTGCCAGGCATTGTTCTATGTGTCTTACAAATATTAATTCCTATAATCATCACATTATTAACAGCCTCATTTTATCGATGAAAAAAAGCAAAACAAAAAACCTGAGGCTGGAATAAGTTACTTGTCTAAGGTGACAAAGATTGCAAGTGGCAGAGCCAGAATTCTGCTACAGTTCATTCTCCTAACTACTATATACTCCTGCCTCTCCAACGGCAGTGAGAAGATGAACATGTCACTAGCGAATGTACTTACCACCTTAAATGCCCTGTTTAATACAAGTAACATAATGCTACCACTAGTAGTTAGTTATCAGACTTATGTTAATAAATGTATTAATATGTACCCATAAATCTGAACCCAAAAATCAAAGAAGCCCTTACATGATGCTCAAACACTGATATATGAGTATTTTCATTTTGATTGAAAATACTACAGATGTTCTGCATTTAGGCAAGTCTAATAAGATGGTAGGAGTCAAAGATACTGCTATTTTACTTCGCAAAAATAATCCAAGAACACTGGTACAGAAGATAATCATGAATATGACCTTGATAGGATGGAAAACAAATTTGAGGATTTAAGAATCAAAATGGATTTGCTAAGAGAGAACTTAAAAGTTCTCATCACAAGGTAAAAAAAAGAATCAGAGACGGTTGACATTTTGGCACATTGGATAGTTCTGCACACTCTAGTTCACTTGACAAAATGATGACACATTTCATTTTGTTGATATCGATTCAGAAGGTGAACATCTGATTAAATATATTATAATACATTTAAACAAGAATTAAATAAGAATATAATAATACTTATGTTAACCTGTGTCTTGGACTCATATACTTGTTAAGTATAAAGCAGTCAGTAAAAAAAAAATTGATGAGGGGCCGGCCCGGTGGCACAGCGGTTTAGTTCGCGCTTTGGCAGCCCGGGGTTCGCAGGTTCGGATCCTGGGCGCCGGCCGACGCACTGCTTGTCAGCCATGCCATGGCGGCATCCCATATAAAGTAGAGGAAGATGGGCACGGATATTAGCCCAGGGCCAGTTTTCCTCAGCAAAAAGAGGAGGGTTGGCAATGGATGTTAGCTCAGGGCTGGTCTTCCTCACACACACACACAAAATTGGTGAGTATCTCTATGTACCAGGGACTGGAGATAAATGATCAAGACATACAAGAAGCTTATTTTCTAATGGTCGAGATAGACCATAAGCAAGTAAGTATATAAATGCACAGGATAATTCTGAATAGTGATAAGAGCTATGAAGAAAGTAAAACAAGGTAATGTAATACAGAATAAAGTAGTGGTAGTGAGCTAGCCAGGATATGATGTGTGAGCTGGTACCTGACTGAAAAAGACGGGGGGCAGAGCAAGAGAAATGACTCTAAAGTAGTGCGCTCAAGGAGAAAAAGGAGGCTGGTGTGGATGGAGCATAGTAAGAAATGGGGAGATGGGCATGAGATCAAGTCAGAGAGGTGGGCAGGGCACAGGTCATAGGCCTTGCAGGCCACAGCAAGATATTTGAATTTTGTTCTAAGCGGAAGCCACTATCAGCTTTTAAGTTAGGGGAGTGATGTGATCTGATCTCCATTTTTAAAAGATCACTTTAGCTGCTGGTTGGAAAATGCATTACAGGGAGTCAAGAATAGAATTATAGAGACCAGTTAGGAAGCTATTGTAGTAGGGAAAAGAAGATGGCGACTTGGACTCAAGTTGTACCAGAAGAAACAGAGAGAAGCAGATGGAATAGGGAGATATTTTGGAGGTAGAACTGACAGGACTTGTTGATGAATTAGATGTGGGGAGTTAGAGAAAGAGAGCAATCAGGAACGACTTCTAGGCTTTGAGTGGATGGTTGTGTGATCTAGTGATAGGTGGAAGACTAAGAGAAAAACAAATTTTAGGAGAAATTCAGATCCAGAGAATATTAATAAGTAGAATGATAATATAGTGATATCTCCAATGACATTTACATTAAACTCAGGGAACTGACAAGGAACAAACTTTCACAAAATCATATGGAATATGATCACTGGTTAGATCGTTTTCCTATCAGCCTACCTCAAGCACCAAGACCATTTTCAGCTCTGGAAATGAAAACTTAAGTCATCCATTCTGGCCTTATGTGGGCATATTTTATTTCATTGAACACTTCTAGAAATGCTGTGTGAACACATGGTAGGTACTCAAAAAAATGTGTGGTGAACAGAATGACACCTGTTTGTCCCATTACAGTTAGAGACCATGTAACCTACCTACAACAGGACTGAGAGTAGAATTGATAACTCTCAAAATTGCCATGTGCCATGAATCTGAATAACATTATTCACATTTTTTTTTTTTTTTTTTTTGCGAGGAAGACCAGCCCTGAGCTAACATCCACTGCCGATCCTCCTCTTTTTGCTGAGGAAGACTGGCCCTGGGCTAACATCCGTGCCCATCTTCCTCCACTTTATATGGGACACCGCCACAGCATGGCTCTCAAGCAGTGCATCGGCAGGCGCCCAGGATCCGAACCTGCGAACCCCCGGCTGCCAAGCGCGAACTTAACCGCTGCGCCACCAGGCGGTCCCAACATTATTCACATATTTTAAAATTTCTTTTGTGTGTTTATGTATGTGTGTATGCATACATACATATGTGTGTATTTCTAATATAATTGATGTGGAAAATAATTATGCTCCACATATTTTTCATAGTATATAATCAGTGCTTTCCCATAATGTTTTTATTTTAAAATGAATAGTTATTACATACCTGTAGCATATCACCAAGGTCTGCTGTGCTAATATCTGGATCTTCTGTGGTGTTGAAGGGCACAGGAGTTATTCGCACAAGGGTGAGCACTCTAGGTTCTGGATATCTCCATAACATCATCCCTGGGCTATCTTCAGTTTCATTGTAAAACAAGACTTCATAGACACCAGGCATTTTCAAAGGTTCTGTTAAATGAAAGTATAATTAATTGTATGCTTTTGAAGGAGAATGTGTTGCTTTATTAGAAGAAGAAATTATGAGGATAAAAGAAAAAATATAAAGAAGCTGTTGATCATTTTTATATGGTTTGAGACAAGAACAAATCAAGAATTTTCCCTTAAGAGACTGAATGTTAATGTACTATTTTTTTAATTGAGGTAACATTGGTTTATAACATTATATAGATTTCAGGTGTACATGATTATAATTTGACTTAGGTATACATCATGTTCACCACCAAAAGTCTAGTTTCCATCCATACTGCACAAATGACCCTCTTTACCCATTTTGCCCTCCCCCTCCCTCATTTCCCTTGGGTAACCAATCTGTTCTCTGTATCTATGTGTTTGTTTGTTGTTGTTATTATTATCTTCCACATATGAGTGAAAGCATATGGTATTTATTTTTCTCTGTTTGACTTATTTCACTTAGCGTAATACCCTCAAGGTCCATCCATGTTGTTGCAAATGGTAAAATTTCATCTTTCTTATGACTGAGTAGTATTCCATTGTATACATATACCACATCTTCTTTTTCCACTCATCTGTCGATGAGCACTTAGGTTGTTTCCATGTGTTGGCTATTGTAAATAATGATGCATTGAATATAGGAGTGCATATCTCTTTTCAAATTAGTGTTTTCACATTCTTTGGATAAATACTCAGAATTGGAATAGCTAGATCATAACGTAGTTCTATTCTTAATTTTTTGCAGAATCTCCATACTGTTTTCCACAGTGGCTGCACCAATTTACACTCCCACCAGCAGTGTATGAGGGTTCCCTTTTTTCCACATCCTCTCTAACAATTGTTATTTTTTCTTTGTAGTAATAGCCATTCTGACAGGCATGAGGTGAAATCTCATTGTGGTTTTGATTTACATTTCCCTAATAAATAGTGATGTTGAACATCTTTTCACGTGCCTGTTGGCCATCTGTATGTCTTCTTGGGAAAAACATCTGTTCAGATCCTCTGCCCATTTTTTATCACCTTTTTTTGTTGTTGTTGACTTGCATGAGCTCTTCATATACCTTGGATATTAACCCCTTATTGGAAGCATGATTTGCAAATACCTTCTCATAATTGGTAGGTTGTCTTTTCATTTTATTATGGTTTCCTTTGCTGTGCAGAAGCTTTTTAGTTCAATGTAGTCCCATTTGTTTATTTTTGCTTTTGTTTCCCTAGCCTAAGGAGACAGATTCAAAAAGATAGTGCTAAGACTGATGTGAAAGAGCATACTGCCTATATTTTCTTCTAAGAGTTTCATGGTTTCAGGCCTTACATTCAAGTCTTTCATCCATTTTGAGTTAATTTTTGTGTATGGTGTAATATAGTGGTCTACTTTCATTCTTTTGTACATGGCTGTCCAGTTTTGCTAACACCATTTCTTGAAGAGACTTGGCTTTCTCCATTGTATGTTCTTGCCTCCTTTGTCCAAAATTAGCTGTCCATATATATGTGGGTTTATTTCTGGGCTCTTGATTCTGTTCCACTGATCTGTGTGTTTTTCTGCCCATATCATGCTCTTTTGATTACTACAGCTTTGTAGGATGCTTTTGAAATCAGGGATTGTGATACCTCCAGCTTTGTTCTATTTTCTCAGGATTGCTTTGGCTATTCAGGGTCTTTTGTCCACATAAATTTTAGGATTCTTTGTTCTATTTGTGATTTTGTGTTCTATTTGTGATTTTGATAGGGATTGCATTGGATCTGTAGATTGCTTTGGGTAATATGGACATTTTAACTATGTTAATTCTTCCAATCCATGAGCATGGAATAGCTTTCCTTTTCTTTGTGTCTTCTTTGATTTCTTTCAATAATGTCCTATAGTTTTCAGTGTACAGATCTTTCACTTCCTTGGTTAAATTTATTTCTAGCTATTTTATTCTTTTTGTTGCAGCTGTAAATGGGATTGTTTTCTTGATTTCACTTTCTGCTAGTTCATTGTTAGTGCATAGAAATGCAACTGATTTTTGCATGCTGATTTTGAACCCTGTGACTTTACTGTATTCGTTTATTATTCCTAATAGTTCTTTGGTGGATTCTTTATGGTTTTCCACACATGAAATCATGTCATCTGCAAATAGTGACGGTTTTACTTCTTCGTTTTCAATCTGAATGCCTTTTATTTCTTTTTCTTGTCTAACCGCTCTGGCCAAAACTTCCAGTACTATGTTGAATAAGAGTGGTTAGAGTGGGCATCCTTGTTTTGTTCCTATTCTTAGAGGGAAAGCTTTCAGTTTTCTACCATCAAGTATGATGTTAGCTGTAGGTTTGTCATAAATGGACTTTCCTATGTTGAGGTACTTTCTTTCTATACCCATTTTATTCAGAGTTTTGAGCATAAATGGCTGTTGAATCTTGCCAAATGCTTTCTCTGTATCTATTGAGATAATCATATGATTTTTATTCTTCATTTTTGTTAATGTGGCATATCATATTAACTTGCAGATGTTGGATCATCCTTGCATCACTGGGATAAATTCCACTTGATCATGGTGTATGATCCTTTTAATGAATTGTTGTATTCAGTTTGCTAATGTTTTGTTGAGGATTTTTGCACGTATTTTATCAGCGATATTGGCATGTAATTTTCTTGTCTGGTTTCTTGTCTGGTCTTTCTTGTCCTTGTCTGGTTTTGGCAATAGATAATGTTGGCCTCATAAAATGAGTTAGAAAGCACCCTCCAGTCTTCAATTTTTTGGAAGAGTTTGAGAAGAAGAGGGATTAGATCTTCTTTGAATGTTTGATACAATTCATCAGAGAAGCCATCTGGTCCTGGACTTTTGTTTTCTGGGAGGTTTTTGATTACTGTTTCAACCTCCTTACTAGTGATCAGTTTATTCAGATTCTCTATTTCTTCTCGATTTAGTTTTGGAAGGTTGTATGATTCTAAGAATTTATCCATTTTTTCTAGGTTATCCAATTTATTGGTGTATAGCTTTTCATAGTAGTCTCTTATAATCCTTTGTATTTCTATAATATCCATTGTAATTTCTCCTCTTTTGCTTCTGATTTTATTTCTTTGAGGCTCCTCTCTTTTTTTCTTAGTGAATCTAGCTAGAGGTTTGTCAATTTTGTTTATCATTTCAAAGAACCAGCTCTTAGTTTCACTGATCTTTTCTATTGTCTTTTAAATCTCTATTTCATTTATTTCTGCTCTGGTTTTTATTATTTCCTTCCTTCTATTGACTTTGGGCTTCATTTGTTCTTTTTCTAGTTCTTTTATGGGTAACGTTAGATTGTTTATTTGAGATTTTTCTTATTTCTTAAGGTAGGCCTGTATTGCTATATACTTCCCTTATAGTATCACTTTAGCTGCATCTCACAGATTTTGGTATGTCATATTTTAATTTGTCTCCGGGTATTTTTTTGATTTCTCCTTTGATCCAACAGTTGTTCAGTAGCATGTCAATAAGTCTCCACATATTTGTGACTTTTCTAGGTTTCTTCTTATAGTTGAATTCTAGTTTCATACCTGTGGTCGGAAAAGATGCTTAATACGATTTCAATCTTCTTAAATTTACTGAGACTTGTTTCATGGCCTAATGTGAGCTATCCTGGAGAAACTTCCATGTGTGCTTGAAAAGAATATGCATAATGCAGTTTTTGAATGGAATGTTCTGTATATTATCTATTAAGTCAATCTAGTCTAATGTGTCATTTAAGGCCATTGTTTCCCTGTGGATTTTTCATCTGGATGATCTATCCATTGATGTAAGTGGGGTATTAATGTTCCCTATTATTACTGTATTACTGTCAATTTCTCCCTTTATGTTTGTTAATAATTTTATATATTTGGGTGCCCCTATGTTAGCTGCATAAATATTTATGAATGTCATGTCCTCTTTTTGGATTGACTGTTTTATCATTATGTAATGCCCTTCTTTGTCTTTTGTTACAGTCTTAAAGTCTATTTTGCCGGATATGAGTATTGCTCCCCCAGCTTTCTTTTTGTTTCCACTTGCATGGAATATATTTTTCCACCTCTTCACTTTCAGTCTCTGTGTGTCTTTAGATTTGAAGTGAGTCCCTCATAGGCAGCATATAGATTGGGTCTTGTTTTTTAATCCATTCAGCAACCCTAAGTCTTTTGTTTGAAGCATTTAGTCCATTTACATTTAAAGTAATTATTTATAGGTATGTGCTTATTGCCATTTTGTCAGTTGTTTTCTGTTTTGTTTTTGTTTTTTGTAGTTCTTCTCTATTCCATTCTTTTTTTCTTGGTCTCTTCCCTTGGGGTTTGGTGGTTTTCTTTAGTGTTACATTTGGGTTCCTTTCTCTTTATTTTCTGTGTATCTACTGTAGGTTTTTGGTTTGTGGTTACCATGAGGGTCATATATACATTGACCTATATACATAGCAGTCTATTTTAAGGTGATAGTTGCTTAAGTTCAAATGCATTCTAAAAGCACTACACTTTTACTCCTCCCTCCCATGTTTTATGTTTTTGATTCATATATTACATCTTTTTATTTTGTGTATCCCTTAACTTCTTATTGTAGTTATAGTTGATTTTATTACTTTTGTCTTTTAACCTTCATACTAGCTTTTTAAGTGGCTGATCTATTGCCCTTACTAAATATTTGCCTTTACCAGTGAGATGTTTTTCATTCGTATATTTTCTTATTTCTAGTTATGGCCTTTTCTTTTCCACTTAAAGAAGACCCTTTAACATTTCTTTTAAGGTTAGTTTAGGGGTGATGAACTCCTTTAATTTTTGCTTGTCTGGGAAACTCTTTCTCTCTCCTTAAATTCTGAATGAATAACCTTGATGGGTAGAGAGTATTCTTGGTTGTTAAGTTTTTTCCTTTCAGCACTTTAAATATATCATGCCACTGTCTTCTGCAAAATTTCTGCTGAAAAATCAGCTGATAGTCTTATGGGGGTTCTTTTGTATGTGACTTGTTTTTCTCTTGCTGCCTTTAAGATTCTCTATTTATCTTTAACTTTTGCCATTTTAATTATAATATATCTTGGTGTGGATCTCTTCAAATTCATCTTGTTTGGGACTCTGTGCTTCCCGGACCTGGATGTCTGTTTCCTTCCTCAGGTTAGGGAAGTTTTCAGCCATTATTTCTT
Source organism: Tapirus indicus (assembly GCA_031878705.1). Taxonomy (NCBI): domain Eukaryota; kingdom Metazoa; phylum Chordata; class Mammalia; order Perissodactyla; family Tapiridae; genus Tapirus; species Tapirus indicus. The sequence goes on from CM062935.1 coordinate 37,931,129, forward strand.
CAAATAAGTTTTCTGCCCCTTTCTCTCTCTCTTCTCCTTCTGGGACACTATAATGCAAATGTTAGTACACCTGATGTTGTCCCAGAGTTCCCGTAAAATGTCCTCATTTTTTAAAATTCTTTTTTCTTTTTGTTATTCTGACTGGGTGATTTCCACTATTTTGTCTTCCAGATCACTGATCCATTCTTCTTCATCATCTAATCTGCTGTTAATTCCATTCAGTATATTTTTCATTTCAGTTACTGTATTCTTCAGCTCTGTTGGTTCTTTCTCATATTTTCTAATTCTTTGTTGAAATTCTCACTGTGTTCCTCTATTCTTCTCCTGAGTTTGGTGAGCATTTTTATGACCATTACTTTGAACTCTTTGTCAGGTAAACAACTTATCTCCATTTCATTATGGTTTTTTCCCCCCCCGGGGCTTTATCTTGTTCTTTTGTTTGGAACATATTCTTCTGTCTCTTCATTTTTTTTGACTTTCTGTGTTTGTTTCTATGAATTAGGCAAAAGAGCTAACTCTCCCACTTTTGAAGGAGTGGCCTTGTGTAAGAGGATCTCCTGTGTAGACTGCATATTATGGGTGGCTTTGGCAGAACAGCCGTAGATGGAGTGGGGCTCCAGCCAGGCAGTCCCAGACTGCTTGATGCCTGGGGATGCCCCAGCAGTATGGTGGGAGTAGGGCACTGGCCAGGGATTCCTGGGCCCCTCTGTGGCTGGGGGTGCCCTGGCAGAAGGGCTGGAGCTGGAGTGGGGCAGTGGCTAGGGGTGTGTGTTGGGGCAGCCTTAGCAGTCTGGTGGCATCTGGACTATGCTCCTACTCTCGCTGTCAAGGTGGAGAGGGGATGTAAAGAATGGTGCTCACCAGCACTTCTTTCCAGAGAGAGTTCTAGCAGTTATCTGCTCATTCAACTAATGCTCTAGGGTTAGTAAATGAATTTCCTTCCTGTAGAGTCTAGGTGCCCTTTAAATTGCAGGTTTTTCACTGTGCCCCAGGGCAGGCAAGCTTGTGCACAGCCTTCAGTGTTATCTCTCCCTGCAGTAAGTCATCAGTGTTGGGGGTGGGGGGTCCCCTCCATACCATGTCTCTGTCTCTCCTACCCACCTCTATGTGGTCCCTCTATGTGCAGAACCAGTTTAATCAGCCCTCAGTTCTTCTTAAGGAGAAAGCACTCCATATGTAGGTGTAGATTTGGTGTGTTCATGAGAGGAGGTGAGTCTGGGGTCTTCCTATGTTGGCATCTTGGACACTCCAATAATGAACTATTTTTGTACTACAGGTATTAATGTACTTTTCAAGTGATCTTGATGTGTAATCATTTAGTGACTGTGCAGTTAAAACAAACACACACACTTATACTGAAGTTGTTGCTACTTACCAGCATCTTGTACATACTGAAACAGACCTGTCCGTAGGTCATCTGAGCTTTGTTCACTTTTAAACATCAGATTCTTTTCCATAGGAGATGGCATTTGTGGCACTGCTTCAGAAACTTCCTCTTCAAAGTTTCCCTCCTCATTAAGGTATCCGCCGAGTAATTCATGTAGAAGAACTAAACAATTCAAATGTTCTTGACCCCAGAAAACCTTTAAAATCATATGAAAAATTTTAGTGGCTTTTAAATACAAACATTTCATGAAGATAATTAGGTATAATCATATTTGAATTAATGCAAGACTGTAATTATGTTCAGTTTAATTACTGACAATAACTAAATTATAATTTCTAAGAAGTAATTGACCTATGGGATAAAATTCTAATACTTGAGGTAAACCTACAACAACAAAAAAATCAATTATATCACAGATTATGTGAATAACAATCCATTTTAAATGCTGAATTAACGATGAAATTATGCTGATGTGAAGTAATGTTAATGAATAACTTAGCTAAGAGGGAAAAGAACGCCTATTACAGTCTGAGAAAAGGCAGTGAAGATCCTCCAGGCCAAAATGTTAATAAAATATCACTTTGTGGAATAGCTTCCTACATTTTATCATGGAATTAAATAAACACATCTTGACTATACGGTTCCTTTCTTTGCACTTTCACTCTTCAGAAAAAAAGAGAGGTAGGATGCTCAATGAACATGAATTTAGAAGGCTCCCAACTTCTGTTTTTAGTGAGAATGTGCCAGCACACAGTATTCCATAGCTCCTGAGAATCAACTGTACAGAACCTACAGTAGAGTTTCAGAACAAAGGCCTTGGTGTTTCCTCTAACAGAGAAAAAGTTCTGCATGTGAAGAATATTAGTCTATAACAGAAGTATGACCAGTGGATAATAATGATCAATGTCAGAAGACTCAAAATTTCAATAATGCTAAATTTCTCTAAATATATTGGATAAAGGCAATACAACCTTTATTTCTAAGAAAAACAACACAGAAAAGAAAAAAAGAATATATAGAGGTAGAAAAAAATAATCCTATACCTGTGGGTAAGCTTTAAACCCTAAGCTTAGATCCTGCTCTCTGGAATTAAGGCATTTCAGAAATGAAGGTGAGAGATATGGTACCAAGTCTACTTTTGTTCTCATTAATCTTATTTTTATTGCATCCTAAAAAATAGAGGTAGGTGAAAAGTCAAGCTGGGGAGTCGAACACTGTGCTCCAGCCTTTAAATCATGAAGAGACAGTCAGTAACTGTATAATGTAGAGATGATGTACTTTGTTTTTGCTCTTAGTATTGTTCTTAATGTGGAGCTGCTTTGCTGCCTTGGAAGAATGGTAATACAATTAACATTCTTCATAAAACAACACAAAACCACATGCTTATTGTTAAATATATGAAGATCTCTGATAGATGCTAAAAATCTCCAAAGCAATAGAAAGCACTAAATTATTAGGACCCCCCCCCCCCCCGCCACATCTAGCTCTCTGTCAGTAAGAAAACTGGGGAAAAAGTTGAGGCAACACAATTTTTAGATGAAAACAAGAAATTCATATACAATATGCCTCCATTATTAACAAATTAGTCATTCCCATTTTCTATAATTGTGAACTTCTTAAGCTTTTTGGATTTGTGTCAAATTTGGGGGACATCAAATCATGTAAAGAATACATTCACATCTATACAAATAGAAAATTATCAAGAAATAAGTTGGATACTCTCACACATTCCATACTTGGCTATAAATCAAATGCATACAAGGTTGCAATGTGATTATATGTCAAGTGTTAGTCTTCAGACATCATAATATCTAAGGAACTTGACATTAGGGAATGGTTCTTATATATTGCTGATGATACTGTGCTTGAGACAGATTGACTACTTTGTAATTAGAAAAGTCTACACATTAGAAAACAGTTTAACGACCATCAATTGACGAATGGATAAATAAAACTGTATTCCATCCATACAATGGAATATTTGGCCATAAAAAGATATGAAGTACTGGCACCTGATAAAACATTGATGAACATTGAAAACACTACGCTAAGTGAAAGAAGCCAGTCACAAAAGACCACTTATTGTGTGATTCCATTTACATGAAATATCCGGAACAGTCAACTATGTAGAGACAGAAAATAGATTGGAGAGGGGATTAAAGGGTAATGGGGAGCGAATGCTAATGGGTACAGGGTTTGGGGGGGTATGTGTATGAAAATATTCTAAAACGGATTGTAGTGATGATCACATAACTCTGTGAAATATTAGAAAACCACTGAATCATACACTTTAATTAAGTGAACTGTATGGTATATGAATTATATCTCAATAAAGCTGTTAAAAAAGTTTAATAAGACACAAATCTGACAATATCCTTTCTCACCAAATCATGATTTAAAATTTAGTGAAACAGTTCAAAAAATGAACAAAGGCTAGTTAAAAACTTATGGGAAAAATGTAGCCAATCCCCACAGACCTGTAGCAGACCTCCTCTCAAATCAATGAATATTTTTGGTATGGACTGTTCTGGGCCTGGATTGCCACTATGTTTACACCATTTAGCTTCCAGATTGGCAGTAGCACAACACGGTCCTAGCAGAATTCGACTTCTTTCTTTGAGGCTTGTTTTAAGGAGAAAATCATTTATGCTGAGTAGAAATGATGATCCAAGAATTATGCCTGAAAAAAAAAAAAAAAAAGAAATGGAGAGGGGCATATAATTCTTTCTTGTCAAAAAAGTATGTTTAGGCAAGAACTATCTATATTTTTTAAGAGCATCGATTCATCCTTTGTCAGAGTCTTTTTCAGTTGGCTTTCCCCAACACTTTTATGCCATTTATATAGAATTCTAGTTATGAAGCAGGTATACCTCATTCACATTCCTAACAAAGCAATATTTGCCAAAACATTATGACTTTTTCCATGTGTGAGCATTTTAAGTTTTATGAGTAGAGACATTTTCATTAAATTGTGCAAGTTTTTCAAACAACTACATTAAGAATAAGAACAGCTGCTTCATTTGTCTATTGTTAACATGATGGGAAAGGGCAATTTTCTGTGATTTCTTACAGTAACAGAGTATAGTATATTACTTTGCTAGACACTCAGGTTTTTGGCTGGCTCATGTTAAAATTCAAAACAATCAAAATATATAACATGTGTTTTCTAAAAATTTTAGTTTAATCCAAACTTCACACATCATAACCACTTGAAGTTTACAAAGTCTTAAAAACAGATAGTGGCAGCTTAGATTTATGAGAAAAACTATATGCTATAGTTCAAAGTAAATATACCCAGAGAAGGAATACACTTTAAAATGTAGGTTTTCTTTTGAACTTAAACTAGAAGTGCAGATCAAAACCTTTTCATAAAACCAATGGCACATTTTAAGATATTTGGATGCAAAGTTAGAGTGGTGGGTTAACTTTCCCCCAAGGAGCTCATATTCTGAATTGTCATTGTGAATATTGAATTTCACCAGACCACGTTTGTAATGCCCATGGCTTATTTTTCTAATGATATTTGATCCTTAAAAGAGATGAAAGATTAAAAAACACCTTAGACCGACAGTATACACGTTTCAAAGTACAGTACCCACATTGACTTTTCAATTCTGTGGAGACTTGAAAATGTCATACATGTTGTATGTTCCTACTGCAGAAATAAGATGCACAACTTCTAATCTTTCACAGAAGACATCACACCCTAAAAATGGTTTGGGCTAAGACTTTTGTTAAAAATTATAATGGTGGAAATCAATTTCTTAAATTTTTTCATCAAATACAACGTGGCACTAAGACTTCCATTTCATTTACACAATTTTCTTGATTCAAAGCTACACTTCACTTAGACTGAAAAAAAACCAAAAACTAAAAAGCCCCCAGACAACAAAAAAATAGAAACTGGCCCCAAAATACCCAAGAATCAAAAATCATCTTTATTAATGGAGTTTAGAACTTAAGTCATAACTTCCTGACTTAACTGCATTACATTTTCTGAAATATTTACTTCTGTTTTTTTTTTTTTTGTGAGGAAGACCAGCCCTGAGCTAACATCCGTTGCTAATGCTCCTCTTTTTGCTGAGGAAGACTGGCCCTGGCTAACATGGTGCCCATCTTCCTCTACTTTATATGGGACGCCACCACGGCATGGCTGACAAGCAGTGTATCGGCAGGCAGCCGGGATCCGAACTGGTGAACCCCGGGCTGCCAAGCGCGAACTAAACCACTGCGCGACTGGGCCCGCCCCTGAAATATTTACTTCTTAACAGTAAATATCTGCTAAATGAAACATACCAATTCATTATTCAGAAATTTATCATCATAGAATTATAAGAGTATAGGCTTAACTCAGTACAATCATCCAGCAAATTAGCATTACAGAAATGTCAGGATTACATTACCCTTTATTCTCAAGTACATGCATCTTCATACTATCCTACAATAAAATACCCAATTATCTGGTGGTAACCTTAATGTGAATATCCTATTGGTCCCTCATACACAAAGTGTTTAATACCAAAGGCCTTCTAGGTTGCTTATCTTATTTAATATTTATCATTATCTTCTCAGGCACCCGGATTGAAATGTCTTGAGGCCCTCTTTAGGAGCTCTTACTCTCTTGGATAGGTTTCCAAGATTCACCAATTTCTGTATCATTCTATCCAACTCCATTACTTTAAAACATCAAAGAAGAGAGACCTTAGTAATCTAAGTGATTGAAAGGAAAGACCACACGATTTTCAAGTTCCAGTAGACTGTGACCATCTTGGAGGAAAGGACCATCTTCTTCAGCACAACCGTAGCTACTCAGGACATATCTCACTGAATTGAATTGACAATTTAGAATATGATCCTACTTTTCAGCTGTCTCAATATATTTATTAATTGACAGGACAGGATAGGAAATAGTTAACAAAAGTGCTTAAACGTTTGCTATTCTTCATTTTGCATCACTATATCACAGAATAATAAGGCTGGATAGAAGAGACCTTAGAAGTCATCCCAAGTCCCCTTCCTCTAAAGAAAATCACATAAAACCCTTTTTATTTTGAAATAACATTAGACCTACCTAAAAGTTGCAAAAACATACAGAGTTCCCATAAATCCTTCACCCAGCTTGGTAACCATAGTACAAATATTGAAATCAGGAAATTCACATTGATATAATACTGTTAAGTAATCGTCAGATATAATTTACCATTTTCTCCACTAATGTCCTTTTTCTGGTCCAGGATCCAGCCTAGGATCCCCACTGAATTTAGCTGTCAAGTCTCCTTAGTCTCTTTTAATCTGTGACAGATCTCCAGCTTTCTTTGTCTTTCATGACCTTGATACTCTTGAATAGTCCAGGCCAATGATTTTGCAGAATGTCTCTAAATTTGGGGTTATCTGATGTTTTCTCATTAGAATCAGGTTATGTGTTTTTGGTAAGAATACCAGAGAAGTGATGCCCTTCTCAGTGCATCATATTGGGGCAAGTGATATTAATTTTTTATTACTGGTAATATTAACTCTGATCACATGGCTAAAGTGATGTCTGCCAGGTTTCGCCACTGTAAAGTTATCTTTCCATTTGTAATTATCTTGTGGGCAGATAATTGGAGATTATGCAAATATTCTCTTTTACATCAAACTTTTACCCACTAATGTTAGCATCCATCAAAGGTCCTTGCCTGCAACAATTTTTACTGTGGTATGTGATAATGCTGATTTCCTATTTCTCACATTCCTCTACATTATTAATTAGTATTCCATGGTAAAAAGAGCTGTCTCTTCTACCCCATTTATTAGTTCAATTTTTATTTATATCAGTATGGACTCATGGATATTTATTTTATTTTAATCCAATATTATCATTATTTATGTTACTGCTTAAATTGAACCAGGTTTGGCCACTAAGAACCCCTTCAAGTTGGTTCCTGTGTCCTTTTGATATACTCCCATCATTTTTTGAGACCATCTTTGCTTTCTGGCCACAAGATGTTTCAGGTTAATCTTGTACTTTTCTCATCCCATCTCTGGCATCAGTCATTTCTCCAAAGAGCTTTGATTTCTTTTGTTGAAGAATGGTATCTGGAAACCTATATCTGGGTGTTAGGTATGCTCATTGCTACTAGGGTGTCATTGCTTCTAGGCCCTCTCAGCAAAGAGGGCTAAGAAGTATATATATGTATACTACTCATGTATACACACATATCTATATTTCTGTATCTATCCATCAGTAAATACATTAAAAGTCATGAATTCATACTGATACTTCTGGTTTTAATCCAACACCACAGGGTGGTTTCTAGACTTCCCCCTTTCCTTATCTGTAATTTCTTCGTACACTGCCAAGTACCCCCTCTGATGTGTTGATTTCTAATCATCCCTAAAACATCACTTTGAAGTGAGTGGTCAAAATCTAAGCAAAAGAACTAAGAGAGACATAAAGGACAACTTTATGGCAGCAAAGGTAATTATCTATCAAAGAAAAGACTATCAAAAGAAAGGACTGAATCCCAAGAAGTCTTGTTAAGAATGGGTTTGACGACATTTTGTCTGGAGCACATAGATGAACGAGATTACCTTTCTCACTCTATAGCAGCTTTCATTTATACAAAGATATTTGTAAGCATATGATAAAATCTTCTTTAGAGAAGTAACTTAATACATACAGAATTTGGATCTTACTAGATATTTCTACTATGCAGGAACTGCTTCAAAATACTGATATTGTACTCTCTAAATTAGTTTCTGAAGTTTTGCCTAAAAAAGACTAGTACTGTATGGACAAAATTTGCATCATTATTCTTTATAGATATTCCTCAGAAGGTACGAATCTCTTCTCAAAGAAGAACTTAACTAGGATTGACGGAAGGCTCTTCTTAACTCCTCAAAGTTGCATAATTAGAAGTATCTATTGATTGGGGTGAGGAGGGATGTAAGAAAAAATTCTAGACTTGAATTATTACAAAATAACTAGACAATATATAGAAATGTTGACAGCTTTTGTGCTACTGTATACACTGTTAAACACAAGAACATTTCTCTACTGTCATACAAATCCTATTCTTTTTGGCTTGGGTAGAGAGAATGGGATACTTAGAACTCTCGGGAGAGTAACGATCAAGGTAGGGACTGAAACCTCCTGAAAATGGCCTAGAATTAGGAAGCCAATGGTCAGGCAAACATTTGGGAGACTGAAACAAGAAGAAGAAAGAAAGTGGGCCAGACTCAGGTGAGCACTGGGGAGGGCAGGAGGAGGCACAATGTGCTTGAGACACAGAGACCTTGCAATTGCAGCAGGCCCTGACCCAGTCATGGCTATGTTCCAGCAATGGCAGAATCTAATGACTGCTTTCCCAGGAAGTAGACTAGTAAGGCTGGGAACCCGCCATACTTTCTAGATTTTCATGTTTGATACTCTCTGGAGTTTGATTTGGCTCAGGAATGAGCATGAGATCCAACGAAAACCAATGAGGTACAACAGTGCTTTTGGGAAAGGGACTGTTCCTCCCTGGTTTGGAATTTAAGAAAATGAAGGCGCTGGAGCTGCTGGCATCCACGATGTGGAGCCTGAGGCTAAAGGTGTGTAATACAGAAGGAAGATCTAATGGATTCTGCTGTGGCTAAGGACAGCACTGGTCCCAAAATTTTCACCTACATGACTTAAATCAGTGTAGGTTGGATTTCCTGCCATTTCTGACCGAAAGCATCCCAATTGATATACATTCTCTAACTAAAGGAATTTACAAGTGTAATCTTCAGTCTTCTATCTGCCCCCTGCCCCCAATCTTTTATCTCAGTGAAGTTCTCTACTTTCATGGCTTCAAGGATAACTTTTAATGACAGTATCCATAACCACACCTAATTTCTTAACCAAGTGCTACTCCCATGCTTCTAACTGTCTATAAGGAATTTGGATATTCTGGATCATCTCCAACTTGATATTTATGCATGTATGTATTCATTATTTAACCAACATTTACTGGTTATCTACCATATGCTGGGTACAAAAAGATAATGTGAATAATATGTAATTTTCTTTCACATCAGATTTTTCCTTGGCACTCTGTTAGCCTCAAGTTCTAAGATCTCAGTGAGGACTAGAGGAAAAAAAAGATAACCAACAACATTTATAATATTAACTCTGTTAAGCAAGTGAACTGTTAAAAAACATGAACACTTCCCTGTTATCGTATAAACCCTATTCTTTTTCCTTCTTTTTATTCACTTTATGTGCTGTCAATTCTTTCACTCTAATCAAGTACTTAATTGAGTACCTATGTGTAAGTCACCTTTCATTTTTTTCTTTCTTTTCTCCAGTAGCCTACCCCTCACTCTAGTCTTACTTTTTCTAATCCTTTTACAGTTTGTACTTGCCTACAACTCAGGTCTATCAGCATTGATCACGGGCTGATTCAAACACATAGGTGGCATTGAGAAATTAAGATGCGACCAGTTGGCAGTGAGGAGACAGGAACAGGCACTGCCTAAAGGCATTAAGAAAACACATGACCTATAGAGATAAATGTGCCCTGCCTGGTCCGGTTTGTCCCCTTTCTTTTCTTTTGTGCCATACACCTACAAGGAAATTAGGTGTGGTTCACTTTTGAGACTTACACAACGAACTGAACTCATCCCCATGTGCCTATCTGCCCACTACACTTGCTACAAACACCAGTCTGCTGTGGCTTTGCTCCTTAGTGAGGGGATCCAGGTATCTGTGGCACCAAAGAAAGGTTCACCCACAAGTACCAGCTTTTAAGTTTGAAATAGAGTCTCCATTTCCTTTTGAACATTTCCTACTACATTTTTAAAAAGCTACAACAAAATAGGAAAACATGTTAATTCAAGTGGTTTTAATCTTGGTGTAAATAACCGGTAACAAGAGATTACGGTGATCACTTAAAAATAAAGAGTAGCGATGAATTTCACAAAGGGTCATTTATAAATAATAAACCAAACTTTACACTTTTAGCACAAAATTTGAAAATAATCCCTGGAACTCATGACAGGGTTGTTAATTCTCCTTTCCCCTTTCTTTCACTCTGTAAGAAGCTGGCCTATGGGACATCATCCCCTCCATTTTGTTTTTTTCACCAGGAAACATACTGTATCTTCCTTGGGATAAATGAATCTTACTTTATATATCACCACATACATAAACTTAGGGCCACAGAGAATACTCAGAGTTCATGTAAGCTGGATACTTATACATTCAAATCTGGTATAAATGGCAATAGAAAGTGAATTAAGTGGACTAATGCACTGTTGGACAAAAGGACTACAAGTGAAAATTATAAATAGTTATCTTCTTAGCACTGGAACACTGGAAAAGGCTGAATAGTTTTGTGAAATTTTACCTGTGTGTGTGTATGTATACGTATTGCAAATATGACAAAATGTTCACATTTGTTCCAGCTGGTGAGTATATAGGCGTTTGATGTGTTATCCTTTACATTTTCTGTACCTTCCCCCCCTAAATTTCCAAAAATAAGGAGAGAAGAAAAGAAAGAAAAAAATTCAAGAAATATGCTGTGAAAGTGTAAGATTTAAATGTTCACTTAAACTTTCAAAGTGCAAATACATAATATTAAAGTTATTTACTCAATCACTGATCAGGTTACTTCTAAAAAATTTTAATTTTGAAATAATTTTAGGTTTTCAACAAAGTTGATATCCTTCACCCAGCTTCCCTTAATGTTAACATCTTACATAAACTATGGTATGATTCCCCAAGGCCAGTAAATTAACATTGATACAGTACTACTAATTTATAGACCTTATTTGAATTTCACCAGTTTCTCCCCTCAGGTCCTTTTCCAGTTCCAGGATCCAATCCAGGACTCCACATTACATTTAGCAATTGTGTGATCAGGTCATTCTGACCGACTATATATCCTCTTCTCTCTACCTCCTTCCATTCAACAGAATGGTTTTCTGTCTGATTTTTCTATTGGCCTCTTTCAAAAATCTTTGTTAATGGGGCCGGCCCGGTGGCATAGTCGTTAAGTTCATGCACTCCACTTTGGTGGCCTGGGGTTTGCAGGTTTGGATCCCAGGTGCGGACCTACACACTGCTTACCAAACCATGCTGTGGCAGGTGTCCAACATATGAAGTAGAGGAAGATGGGCATGGATGTTAGCCCAGGGTCAATCATCCTCAGCAAAAAGAGGAGGATTGGCAATAGGTGTTAGCTCAGGGTTAATCTTCCTCACCAAAAAAAAAAAAAAAAATCTTTGTTTATATTTTTAATTTCAGCTCTAGCAAACTAATGGCAGATATTTAATGAAACTCAACGAGGTGTAGCAACATCGAGAAGCAATTTCAGAGACAAGCAGTGTGATAGACAGAAATAATCTTGTTTTGTTTGCATACTGACATACTTTTCGGTGAATGTAAAAATTTAGTTCAAGGAACAAACAGTTTCATGACCTTTAAAATACTCCTTCAGAAGACTAATAAATGCAAACCACTTGTTTTGGAGAATGTTTACAAAATGCTGCCAGCCCTACATCATCAGCCTCTACTAGACCCTAAGTAAATCTCCTACTCTCTACATGCTGACTGTGCAAAAATGCATCTAAATCACGCTTCTGTATGTCATTAGAAAGAGTACTCAATGATGACATATACTAGCAAAGCATATCCAGGTATTTTTTTATCCAGCTGGAAATAATCTAAGGCTACTAGAAAACCAGCAAGCACATGTTAGATATACTCACAAGTCAATTTGCATAACAGTGAAACATCAGGATGCCTCAAAAAGTGAGGAAGAAAATTTTTTTTTTCTTTTTTTTTTTTTGTGGGGAAGACCAGCCCTGAGCTAACATCTGTTGCCAGTCCTCCCCTTTTTGCTGAGGAAGACTGGCCCTGGGCTAACATCCGTGCCCATCTTCCTCTACTTTATATGGGACGCCGCCACAGCGTGGCTGACAGGCAGTGCATCGGCGGGCGCCCGGGATCCGAACTCGCGAACCCCGTGCTGCCAAGCGCGGACTAAACCGCTGCGCCACCGGGCGGCCCCGGAAGAAAATTTTTTTATAAGTATGATCCATAAAGAGATGACCATAAGTGACTAGATGACAAGATTTTTGCATGTATGCCCCATAAAGAGAGGATCACAAATCTTTTCATTTCTAGTTCCTTCAACTAATTATGTTGAAGCACATAAAAATGGCACTTGGGTATTTTAACCATGAAAGGGATGATTAGGCACATGTGTGTGGTGATGGATTGTAATTAGTGTGTGGGTGGTGAACATGATGTAATCTATGCAGAAACAGAAGTATAATGATGTACACCTGAAATTTATACAATGTTATAAACCAATGTTAACACAATTTAAAAAAAGCCCGTGAACAAAACACTTGTCTTTCTCCCCTTCATCAGAATATGTAAGTTTATCAGATCACACTTAATTACATTCTATTTTGTAATAAGCCTATATATTTGTACCTATTAATACAGTAAACTAAAATATAGGACAAGATTAATATACAGAAGAAAACATAACAAAACTGTCAGAGAACCGCACGGATATCGATGTTTAAGCTGAAAGGGATGCCAGTGCTCCCCAACAAATTTACTAAAAAGTCAAAATGAGAGCCCAACTGGGTGATCCACCTGCTAACATGTGTCCCTTCTCCAAAGGACCTAAAGATTCCTCATAGGTGGGGTCTCCAGTCGTCAGGGACCCTCACCGGCTCTCACTGGCGAGTAAAAGCTGAGACTGTGAGCCTAATCCAGACCTCTTCTTTTGGACACAAGAAAATCAGAAGTAGCAGGAATAGGATTTCTTTTCGCTTTCACATAAAGAAAGAGAGAATAACTTATGAAAGATGAAATGTCTACCGAGTTGGCTATTTATACTTGGCCCTTGTCTGGGAAAGGTATTTTTTGAGAAAAGTTTTAAAATTCTCAGATCTTAGAAAAACTCAACTAAAAAATACCAAAGGGTGATTGAGAATAGGCTTTGCTTCTTTCTTCCCCTCCAATCTGCCACCATGCTCACTGTTATTACAGTTGTGTCAGTTTATTAGAAAAATAAAACTTGATTGGCTCTTATGGCTACGTTTAAATAAAAAAGCAGACTGGCAGATCTGACTGTGCAAATTGGAAAGTATATGACAACCGTCTTACAGAGGAGAGAACAACAGTAAATACATACTTCAAAAGTTTCTTACATGAATACAGTAATTGCTTAATTTAATTACATAAGCAAACTGCTGGTAAATCATTTTTTTTAAGTCAGTCACATGTATAGAAGAATTGTTATAAACTTAAACAATGATGAAAGCAAAATGACTTGCTAAGTAATTTACTGCAGTGGCTTAGAAACTGGTCTTGATCTACATAATCCAGGTTTTTAAGACTGGTATAATAGGAAGACCAGAAGCTAGGAGATATGTGTGATAGTCCCCACTCGACCTCAGAATATCCCTGGGCAAATCACTTATCACTCTACCCTTAACTCAATCAGGGAGTTAGGACTAGCTCAGTGGGCCTCAACCTAGGGTTCTTTGACCCGTAGGGAGTCCCACATAGTAATGATAGTCCATGAGGTATTTTCAATATTTCAAAGAGCCAGAAAGACATCATGAGTTTGTCTGAGACAGGGCTGCAGAGGTGTACTAAAGTTTTTATTTTTGGTTACAGTCATACTAAGTTTTATAGTCATGTTAGCTGTCTAATCCTAAACACAGTGTGTTTGGATCATGAGGTCCGTAAGAAAAAAGGATAAAAAGGGTTCTTGATAAAGAAAAAAGGATGATCTTTAAGATAATTTTCAGCTCTAAAATTTAATGATTTATGACCTCAGCATTCATGTGGTGTGACTGAGTTGGGAGAGGGAGAGAGAGGAAGATACAAAAAGACCAATATTTATTGAGGAATTTAATAAATTTGTGCCAAGGAATGTGTAGGGTATTCCACATACATTACCTCACCTAATCCTCTCAACAGCCCTGTGAATTAAGTATTTTTGCCTTCATTTTGGAAATGAGCTATGTTGTAACTTTTACCACAATCAACTGCCAGTAAGTAGCAAGGCTGGGATTCAGATTCTGTCTGCCTCCTTCCAGCACCAATATGCTTTATAAAAACTACTGGTATTAGTTAGCTCTTAGTAATTTCATTTTTCCAACTGGTAACAGGGTTGTGAATAAATGCTTTTTCCTGTCCCCAGCTGTCTTGCAGGGCCTTGGTAGGTTATGCCAACATAGCCTACAGGTCCAGGGGCCCAGCCAGAGAGCAAAAGAACATCTAAGATGTGTCTTCATTCACTCATCACTGACAGGGTTTCTTTACCAGAAACTTTCCTAGCAAATAGCCTATTGGCTGATATGGATGAGAGGGTCATTAAAACTAAATGCTGTCACAAATAAACAGAGCAGCGGATAGAGATTTACTTCTAACCTCCTTTTCCACAGTCCCAGTGCTGGGGGCTACAACAATTCTTGTCCACTTTACCTAATACTAACCTATAAGGTGCTATCATTAGGATGAAAAGGAGAAGCTACTAAGAAAAAGATCTCTAGTATTTAATTACTAGGACTGGAAACTTTCTTTTCCAGTAGCATTTTGCACAGTGAGATATCTTCATGTTAATTGATAGCACTTTTGTTGTCTCAAAGGCCTTATTTTCTTCTGTCCGAGGAACACTCTGTTTTAACATGTGTATATGGGAAATTTTTACAAGTTGTCCTTTTTTTCTCCTAAGTGTATCTAAATCTAGAGAAAAGGTTCTTTACCACACCTTTGTTAAAACTAGGAGAATAAAAAGCATTGATTTTTTTTCTATAGTACGTAAGACACACAAAATCCAGTGCAATGATACACAATTCTAAAATACATAACCTGCGGCCAACAGTTTTCTATCAGTTTAGATTAAGTTTGGAATTTCGTAACCAAAAACAATATGGAGAAATAGATTAATTTAGCTAAAGACAAGATTTGAAGGCGGATATACTCGGAAGAGTATAGTAAGTGTACTGGATTTCTCATTAGAAGGGAGCAAGAGTCTTATGAAGACTTCATATTCCCCCAGAGAGCCCTATTTACACAATTAACAATTCTTTTGTTGAAAAAAAAAAGCTTTCATTATTGCATGTGGACACATGTGGGCTGTGTAAAAATATAAGAGATGTGTAACACACGGTAAACAGAAAGTAATGATCTTAAGCAGGCCAAATCCTTGAACTCGTCATTAATAAATGTCTCTCCTGCATTCAGCTACCCGGGCTGCTGGGAGCCTGTTTTCTTCAAGTACTTCAAACACTGAAATCCAGGAACATTTATTATTTTAATCCATTACAGGCAGTGCTTGATTTAACTTTATTGGTTGTGGTGGTGGTAGTAGTTATAAGTGGGGGTACAGCAATGTTCTTTTACACATCATTTCAAAAGGGCTTAATTATATTTTATAGTTTGGGCCAGGAATTCTGCTTGTTTTTTGTCTAACAAGGTTCAAATGGAGTTCAGGTCAGTGATGAATCAGAAGAAAAAGTCAGAGATGGTTATCTCTCTGAGATGAGCTCATCTCCCTCTACGAAAGGCTGGGCAGGTACATCATGTTCACTATACCCCAGCACATGAGAGGGCTCTCACATCCTAAGTTGGTTGCTTATTAGATGATTTTTACTTTTCATGTAGCCTAGAAGTTAACACATCAGAAATACAACCCAGTGGTTATCTTCTAAATTCCTGAAGTTACTATCCTATGTATTGTAAAGGCTTCCCACTGGAATCCAAAACAGCTGTTGTTACCACAGAGCACTAAGAGAAAACATGTACACGAAGAACAAGAATCACATAACAGACATTTAAAAAAATGCATCAATCCTTTATCTCAGAAAAATTTAAATATCCCAAATGAAAGATGTAGAAGACTGCATCAACATAATTTGGTTAAATAAAAGAATAAGAGACTATTATAAACACGGCCTGAACAGCATATTTCTACTAGTGGGTTTGTTTTTAAACATCAAACATTCTTAATTTTTTACCTCTCTCTCTTTTTTTTTTTTTGTGAGGAAGATTAACCCTGAGCTAACCTCCGTTGCCAATCCTCCTGTTTTTGCTGAGGAAGACTGGCCCTGGGCTAACATCCGTGCCCATCTTCCTCCACTTTATATGGGACGTTGCCACAGCATGCTGACAAGCAGTGCATTGGTTCGCGTCCAGGACCTGAACCTGTGAATCCCAGGCCTCCGCAGCAGAGCTCACGAGCTTAACCGCTACGCCACCGGGACGGGCCCCATTTTCCTCTCGTTTTGAGGGTGTGAAAAAAGATCATTTCTAAGATAGTAGTATTAATATTGCTTATTATTGTCCAAACTCCTATCTAATCATGGATTAAGATAACAATTACAGCAAGAAGAATAAAACTTGTGTGTTGGAATTTCTTCTTCACTGCATATGATTTCTAAGAAGACAGGAGAATTACTCCTACGAGAGTATCTCACATTTATGGCTTTTATTTTCCACCATATTAGAGAAATAATATGGGACCTAATTTTGAAAAAAAGTTAGGAGAATTTTACTTTTCCTACTTACTTCCCATTCAATTTTTAGAACTTCCTATCCTACTTTTTTGGAATGCCTCAATAGTCCACTATTATGCACAGAAAAAAAAATCACTGTTGGAAAAAATCAGTAATCTACAGGTAATTTAAGAGTACAAAAAGAAGGACATGCCAGTTCATCAGTAGCAACTTTGAACCTTGTTATAAAGTAATAGGAGGGAATCTGACCAGGATTAATAGTGGTACTCAGTTCTGGGATGAGGGGTGTCATGTTTCACGGACTCTAGGCCATCTGTTCTGCCTGCCTACATTTTACTTGTGCAAAACTATAAACGCACCTCTACCTCTGGGACTATAGAAAGGCATTAGAATTCTTCTGCTTTTCATTATCACAAGATTCAGTAACTCACTTCATTGTCAAGATAATCCCCTTTTACTCTTTCTTTTGCGCTTGCACGGTATGCCAAAATGACAAATAAAAATCCCAGATGTTACACACCCAATGAGGTCTCCACCTTTCCTTGAGTGTTGGGTTTAAGCTACTTGGGACATAGTGTCAAAAATGACAAGACCCTGATGCCCACACCCAATATTCATTAAGGTTTGTTAGTGATTTGTATAGCTGTCTACAAGCTGTGCTTCCACTTCAATCCTCAGTGGCTGCTTAAAAGTTAAAGTTTGTCCTCTGGCTTTAACTGTCAAAGAATTCATTTCCTATTGTTCAGGCATTGGAAAGAGATGCTATTTCTTTCTAAAAGTAACAAAAGTCTTTGGGGTGTTGTAAATGGCTTGTTATTGCAACATATTATTTTAGGTAGTCATATCTAATTTAATGCTTTATTTCCCCTTAGGCTTACTTGCATTTCTGCAGCATCCAACGGCTATGACAACACCTTAAGAGATTTTCCTCAGGAGATCCAGTTAATTACAGAATGAAAAGCTGGAGCTCCACTTTGTATCAATTAATGACCTGGTTTCACTTTTCAGTACATGAAAAGGAACTTTAGGTCCTTTACATTTTATTGGTTGGTCCTGAATTTGGTGAACATGAGAAGAGGCATTTGTATATGTGAAAAATAATGTGGCTGCTTTCTTTCTCTCTACTTTTGTTTATACACAAAGATAAGTACATCTGGATGGCAGAGGCTGGGGTAGTGAAAGTTATTTAAACCACAGCTCTTTGACTAGAAGGAGTTCAACTCATTGCTTTCTGCATGGATGAAAAGCCCCTTAAGTCTCTATGAAAAGGGGATCCTTGCCCCCTTTTCCCAATTCTGACTAAAATGCCAGCCAAGATGGCCTTACTTAGGCTCTTCCCCCAACCCTTTGTGCCACCTAACTTGTTCATATCCCATTTCCCTTTTCCTTATCTACATGGAGATTTGCTAATCTAACTGACCCTGAGAAAGAGCAAGGCAGCCTAAAATACAGCTATTTCACAGCATGAATTGTGTACCCTTCTTTGCTGAAATCTAAGGAGCGCCGCCCTAATAGAGCCATAATTTACTCTGACAAGGGGAGCTAAAGTCTGCAGCTCACTCCCCACCCTGCCTGTGGAAAGTGCTACACTGCTAGTTCAGAATTTATAGCTACATACTTAACGGTTTCTCCAAAACGACATACTTCAAACGGCAAAAAAGATTGTGTTGCGTGTGTATGTGGGGGTGCAGGGGGTTGTTTTTAAAAAGAACATACTATAGAATGGGATGGATTTAATAGACAGCAAAAGAAATATTATCTGCCTTAAAATGTTTCAGAATATAAGACAATTTCTAAATGAGATTCATTTTGTTATTGAAAACACAATCATAGGATTTCTTGCAATATTATACCAACTTAAAAAATATAAGCATTAAGTCTACTAAGGTCAGAAATTTAGGGCCATTTTACCAAAGACATATGGGAGAACATAAGTATTCTAACAGAAATACACGTTCGGTTATTATAAGTCACTGTTACCCTAGCATCTGCAGAGTGGAATTAAATAAAAAACCAAGTCCCTTGAAACTCTCAGTTTTGGGTTGCAGAATAGTACAGGAGGCTAAGAAGAACTTGTAGACTTTTTTTTTAGTGGAAAATATTTAACCATTTTGTTTCAAATGATGAAAATGTTTCAGTCAATAATCTGTTCATATTTAATTGTAAAAACCAGTAAATAAATATGAAGGCATTTCAGATTTAAATGCATTGACAATGTCCTAGGAAGAAAATTAACTTTCCTTTTTCACTCTTATTATTCCCTTTTCCCATACACTTCCCATAACTTTATGACAGTTTAGATAATAAAAAATATAATTAGGCGAACTCAAATATTTTTTGTACCTTTCAGAAGTGAGGAAACATGCCTACAACACATTCTCAATTGTGTTTCTCTAAATATTACTTAGAACATAAGATTCCTCTAGCATTACAAATCTATTTCAGCTCCTAAATTAAAACTCATCTGGAAAGGACCGTTTTACCCTGTTTATATAACATTGTCACATAAAGAGTGTTAAAAAAACTATTTCACTAAAAATAGCTTGCGTAAGTTAGGGATTAGAGTAGTTTCTGCTGCTATAATTGTTCCTTTGTAGTTTTTTCCATGATGTTTTTGCACAGTGTTTTTGACTGTGTTTATTAAAGTCAGCACATCAAAAAGGATCAAAGAGAAAGTAAGTGAGAACCAAAGAAACCCCAAGTGTGTTGTCTCATTGGGGAGTTATGCAGATTCGCATAAACAAGTGCAAATTGTTGAGGTTTTAATGAAAATTTTCTACAATTATTTTATCTTAAGTCATTCTATACAATAACATCTGCACAGCAGATGGCTATACTGTACCAAAGCAATGCTCCTTTTTCTTTCTCTGTTTAATAGTACATCTGAGATGACTACTTTTGTCACTGTGCTCAATTTGGTTCAGCAAATAATTTGAAAAGTGCAGCTGCTGCAGATGGTCACAATAGTTATATAAACTGTAAAATCAAAGACACAGTTAAGTATTTCTATATTAGAATTCAAACTGTAAAAATCTGACATTAACTCCACTGAGCTCAAAGATATACTATAAAATTATTGGTTGAATGCAGAATGATGCCACTTGAAAGATACAAAAAGAAATATGACTACTGGTAGGAGGTTTTCTTGTGGGGGCGGGGGATACTTCTTACCACTTATTAAAAATATACCTTGAACATATATTTACATATATTTCATCCAAGTTGCAAAGCATACATGTTTAAGATTCAACTATACAACAAAATTAATGTTCAAAGCTTAAATTATATTTTACTTTTACAAAGTTTTGCTTAGTTAAAATCAATTTTTGAAAACTATGCAGTAATCTCTCAATTACAATTTCTTAGAAATCAGCCTTCAGCAATAACTAGAACTTAACACAATGTTATTTCACTTAATTATAATTTATTATTATTTTGCTGACTTTGTTATCTTAAACTGAGCAGAAATGTAGAGAAAACAGATTTGGTGTTCTTCATGCTCTCATAATAAAACTGTTCCTATTAAATGGTTAACTTCAACTTGATTTGCTTTGTTGACACAAATAACTATTTTAGAACGTTTGCTGGACCCTGCACATTAGAGTTGTATAGAGTATGTCCTAGTCAAAGCTATAGTTTGTATTTCTGTGTTTAACTAGATTTAGAGCATAACTGTAAAAGGAATAGGGGTAAGAAGTTTTTCTAGCATGAAGAGAAAAAAACAAGTTACAAAAACAATGAGTCTACTACCTTGTATAGCTCACTGAGAGGATTTTACTTATATTTTAGAGATGTTTACTGAGGAAAGACACCATTAAAAGTCAATAAAATGAGTACCAAATGAATAAAACAAGAAATGAGGATGAAAAAAGAAAGGGTCTTAGAATTGAGTAGAGTAAGTACACAAACTTTTTCACTCTGCTTGAGTCCTAACCTTTCCCTGCTATGATTAAGGTACAACTGGAAAGGCGTGGGAACAGGCACAGTGTGGTCTGGGTTGCAATTTATTTGTGGATAAATCAGACATTGTAGCCTCCAGTGTTTCATAGTCTTTCATGTCCCATGGACCTTACATTTTTCATTTCTAACTTTTAAGACAATAAAAAAAAATACAGTGCTTTTAGCTGGCTTGGTCACAAATATTTCTGGTGAGAAAGAAATAAATCATCTATTTTTTGGCCTAAAATTCATACTTCTTGACTATAAACTTTTTCTTTATCTCAAACTACTGTGGCCAAACTGGCTATTTGGAACTAAGTTACGGTTCATCTCCAGCTGCCAGTTAATTACTTTTTAGTAAGCATCTAAGTTGCAATAGTTTCAGGATTTACTTTATTCCCCAGTACTACCCAACTCTAGCCCAATTCTTTCCTGCAAATTAAAGTGGAAAAAAATATTTCCCTTTTGCTTTTACTTTCAAAGTTCCTGGCATTGTGCCGTGAACTTTTACAGTAGCAGTTTCTGTGACTGAAAACTGTTATTTTCCACCTGTACCTTGTCTTTTCTCTTCCCCTCCTCACATTCCTTCTGCCTACCCTTTCTGATTCAGTATGAAAAAGCATGTAACAATTTAGTCATGGTAACAAAAGAGGAAAATGTAGACATCACTGCCTGTTAATTTCTCACTTCTCCACCGATGGACCACATTCAGTTTGCAGGATCCACACCTCTCTTTGCCAGGCTAGCCACAGAAGCACAGCCTCTCCTTGCCAGGTGTTGCTGCCTGAAAATCCTCAATGGCATTGTCCTCGCAAAGGTGAACCTTGGTTTCTATTACACTTTGTGTAGCATGCCTGCTACCAGACCAATTTTTCTTTTTTAAATAAACAGTTACCAGTGACTTAATGTAGTGCATCAGAATCACCTGGAGGGCTTGTTGGAACACAGATTTCCGGGCTCCATGCCCAGAGTTTCTGATTGAGTAGGTCAGCACAGGGTCTGAGAACCTGCATTTCTAACAAGTTCCCAGGTGATGCTGATGCTGTTGGTTCTGAGACCACACTTTGAGAACCACTGCTCTAATGGTTCACAAAACTTGACACGCCATTGTTCCATTACAGCTATTTTAGGGGAAAAGAAATTTAGGAATGAACGACTATACAGAAATTTGTAGGAACATGCCTGAAGAGGGAGATAGAACAGTTTAGGGCATTAAAATACTTAGGCTCCAAGGATTGTTATAAAATTATCTCTTAAAGTCATAATCCAGAAATGTCCCCATCTCTTATGGCCCTTAAAACTTTTAACCTCTACATATATAACTCTTCAAAATTATGCATTTTCCAGATGTTAATAAGTCATATTTTCATCTCCCTCTCCCCTTTTCTGTGACTTACCAGGTACTTTTTGTGTTGCTTTGACATTAAGGCTTCCACTGAGGGTGGATAAAGATGCTAACAGGCATGGTTTATTAGGGTGGGGGACAGTTTCCATGGAGACCACAATCTGAGTAGTATGGACAGAAATTTTTTGAAAGCAGGAAACAGTTCTCCACACGTTTTCTTGAAATGGAATCTTTTGTGCTCCATCACCATGAACTTTAGGTTTAGACAACTTTCCACGGTAACATTTGGAGGCTGTCAGCTCATCCTTATTCAGCATGGTGTCTGACAGGGCTGAAGTCTCTTTGCTGTGTGCGCTTTTTATCTTCTTTAAAAAATGGTTTATCTGATCCAGCTTGGTAAAACTCAGGTGTGCTTTCAAAGGCTTTGATATATCCAAGTTGATGTCTGCTATAGAATTGAAAAAGATAAGAGAATTATTGAAGCTTTCCTATTGAATATAAGCCTTTACTTCCCCGTCAAGCTTCTATGTAAGTTTCCCAGCACCTGTATTGTGGACTCATTAGGATGCCAGACATTATAATTCTTTTACTCACCAACTAACTATTCTTTCCATGTACGTTACTTGATGAAATACTTTCCCTGGACTACTTACATGCCTACATTCCTGTCTTAATCCATGTGACTGTCTGTTCCTGATAGAGTGAAGGCCACACATGGACATCTACTTCTGCCCTCTCACTCCAAGGCAAAATTAAGCAGCCTTTCCAGTTTGTTACTGGAAATGGCATTCTTTCTTCCAAGCTAAACGTACTTCCTCTAATATCTAGCACAATGTTTCACACAAATACTGGTATTTATAAATATTTGTCCAACTGACTAACTGAAGTAGCCTCCTCCACCTTCCTCTGATCAAGTGTATGTAGGAAATTTGTTTCCCCTTTGTGACCTGCTAAAAATCAGAAGGGTTCCTACATCTTTCCCTACATTCTGCATTGATAAAATTTCCAATACCTCATCCAATGTAATGTGGGTAGACTGAGATTTCTTAAAATCTGTAGTCCTTTTCAGATGTACCATATACCAGATGTTGTCTTTATTTGCCACTTAGTCACTTGACATTAAAACTAACTAGCCTTATTATTTCTGTTTTTGTCTTGTTACTTCTATTTTATCAATAGGACATAAGAGTACAAGCACTGTGAAGACAGAGCATGTCATAAATCTTTATAAACAGTGCCTGGCACAGTGTGTCTTGCATATGTATGTGTTCAATAAATGTGTGAGCTTAATTGAACCTAAAAAGTGTTTTTTTCATTGGAGCCTGAGGACATAATATAACACATAACTCCAGACCAAGCTAGAAATAAAGTTATTAAGCAAATAAAGTTAATGTTCTACATCCTTATTCATAAGGAGGACCTCTTCTCACCTCCCTCAGACATCAGCACCTTAGAGTCTCTTCCTGGCTACCCAGGCTCACTCTGGGTACCATCTCTTTTATGAGAGCCTTCTCTTGTGTTTCTTTAATCAGCCCTACCAAAACTCGGAGAGTCCTACTTCTAGCTACTTTTCCACTGGAAAGGGTCAGATATCTGAGTTACCCTTCTGCAATATTATAATGTTCCCTGCTCCCCACATTTTTAAAACAGAAAAAAGCACCCTAACTTAAAGGAATTATTTTTTTGGACATCTTATTGACATATTAACTCACATACCATACAGTTTATCTATTTGGAGTGTACAATTCAATGGTTTTTAGTATATTCACAAGATTGTGCAATCATCACCACTATCTAATTCCAGAACATGATCATCACCACAAGAAGAAATCCCATATCCCTTAGCAGTCACTCCCCACCCGTTCCCCACCTCCAGCCTCAGGCAACCACTAATCTAATTTCTGTTTCTATAGATGTGCCTATTCTGGACATTTCATATAAATGGAATCATAAAATATCTGGCCTTTTGTGTCTGGTTTCTTTCAGCATAATAAAAATTTTTAAGGTTCATTCATGTTGAAACATGTATCATCAGTACTTCATTCCTTTTTGCGGCTGAATAATACTCCACCATGTGGATATGCCACATTTTGTTTATCCATTATCAGTTTCTGGACATCTGGGTTGGTTCTACCTTTTAGCTATTATAAATAACGCTGCTATGAACATTCATGTGCAAATTTTTATGTGAATATCTTTTCAATTCTCTTAGGTATTTACCTAGGAGTGGGCTTGCTGGCTCATATTTGATACAGCCATCCTAGTGGGTATGAAGTGGTATCCCATTGTGATTTTGATTTTGATTTCCCTAATGACTAATGATGTTAAGCATTTTTTCATGTGCTTATTGACCATGTGTATATATATTCTTCGAGAAATGTCTATCCACATCCTTTGCTCACTTTTAAATTGTGTTGTCTTATTATTATTGAATTGTATGAATTCTTTATATATCCTGGATACATGTCCCTATCAGAGACAGGATTTGCAAATATTTTCTCCCATTCTAGGGACTGTCTTTTCAGGTTTTTTGATGGTATCATTTGCAGCACAAAAGATTTTAATTTTTGTGAAACCCAGTATATCTATTATTTGGCTTGTGCTTTTGGCATCATATCAAGAAACCACTGCTTAACCCAAGGTCACAAAGTTTTACACCGCTGTTCTCTTTTATGAGTTTTATAGTTTTGCCTCTTACAATCTTAACAGATGATAGCAACAACAGAAAAACAAAACAAAGCTAAAGGTAAAAAAGAAACAAAATTATTTCAGTGACTTTGTCACATACGTGAAAGATAGTTTTTTCCACTCCATTTCATTATTTTTTACCCTGACGTGTGTTTGGTAAACACACGTAATGTTTGAATGTGTCCTTGGCTCTTATATGTAGGGGAAGCCCACTTTAGGCCTAAGTGTTAATTAACTCTGTTTATTTCAGGTTTACCTTCCACTGTCCATGGTCCCTCCAATAAGGTAGTAGAACATTTCTGCTAATACCTTTAATGGTGAAATCAGGGTGGCCCCTTGTGTAGAAGGTGAAAAAGATAGAATACTACTCCTAAATATTAGGGAAGCCACAGATAATTCCTGATCTTACTAATACCAAATTTGTGGCACACAGAAATTAGGGGCTTTAACAGCTAGACTAGAGTCAGCTAAGCCAGTAAAACTCAAAAGCACAGGTCAGTTTGGTGCCATCCAAAGCAGTTTAATTACAAGAGAGAATATATTCTTTCATGTGACTTGCCTCGTATTACAAAATAAAATTTAAAAGAAGGTTCCTTTTGGGCTGGCCCGGTGGCGCAGCGGTTTAGTTCGCGCTTGGCAGCCCGGGGTTCGCGTATTCGGATCCCGGGCGCCTGCCAATGCACTGCTTGTCAGCCATGTCATGGCGGCGTCCCATATAAAGTAGAGGAAGATGGGCACGGATGTTAGCCCAGGGCCAGTCTTCCTCAGCAAAAAGAGGAGGATTGGCAACGGATGTTAGCTCAGGGCTGGTCTTCCTCACACACACAAAAAATAAAATAAAAATAAAAGAAGGTTCCTTTTTAGCAGTAGAGGTCAAATGCTGATAATTCAGAAAAAGAGATGTGTACTAAAAATCTAATCACACCGGCGAATTTCAACCATGAATCTATTTGAGTTATGTTACTAACCTTATTCTACCAAATATAACTTTGAATAGTCTGAAATTAGAGAGATCCATTTCCCAAAGCCACATCAGTATTTATGAGCCACATCACTCACAATATTTATTTGGTACAAGTCTAATAGCTCAAAATGGAGATGGCAAATACATAATTACAGCTGCCTGTCTTGTTCTATCTTTCAGAGCCATGAATCTCAATTAGGCCACTAGTTTATAGACACATAACGATTAATTGGGACTCAACACATTTTAGGAATACGAAAATCTGAAGCAATATCTCGGATCTCCCTTTCTCATACAGTTTGTCCCTAAAGTGTCAGTGTGATTTTAAAATTTAATAACTTCAGAAGCATAAATGCTACAGAATTATTTTAAAAATATCTTGAAAGTTTAATTATTTAAATTTCTTATTCATTACTTTTGTTTCATGAATTTGAAATGTGAAGTTTGAATGTTCTTTTCTTTGTGGTTTGGTGTCTTGATGACCCTTTTTCAGACCAGTGGATTGGTCAAGGAAGGCTTCTCATTTGGATGCTTCCTGTGGGGTGATATCAAAACTGTTACATATGCATCAAAACTTCATTCTTTGGGTGATCTTAAACCTAGGAGTACAAACGCAATCACTCAGTCACTGAACAGCAGCTGATGAAAGTTTTTAGAAAGTTCAGAAATAGACAGGTGTTATGTTAACTTTCATAAGAAACAAATTGATATTTAAAACATTTAAATAATTTACCTTTTAAATGTTTTCTTGTATATTTGTTTGCATACAGTACAACCTCGGTGTAATGTGCCCTCCACTGAGCCACAGAGTCCCTCACTCTTGCTCCCCTACAGCTAAAGTGTTGAGCCACATTCCTTGCAAAACACATCCTGTTCTATGTGTAAACAGAGGGTCTGGGGCAGTCTCATTTGGGCAAGTTGGATGGTACAACAGGCCAAGAGCCCAAAAAGTGAGCTGAAACGAGGCTATACTGTAATACTAGCTATTCCTTTCAAAAGTACCAGGCCCACCAAGAGACAGGAAGCATGCACCAGAATGAGAAGCATCACAAATGAAACTGTGTCCTTTACTGCTGTATGAAGTCCATCAATATGTGTGAATCCTTCAACTAAAATCATGAGGTCATTTGTCACAGCTGATCATTGAACAAATTTGTATTATTACTCTTATTACCCAGTAATCTTTAGACTTTCCCATCCTTGAACTAGCCAGGCACTGTTTTTGGTAGAAAATTAGTACCTTTATTGTAAATATTTTCAGTCTGATAATGACAGGAAGATTATTTTTACAAATAGGAAAAATTATGCAACAAAAAGTCTGGCATTTTTAAACATAAAAATTACAAATAAAAATTGAGCAATGTATTTTCTGGTCTTCTTTTATACTTTTAAAAATATTGATGAAAAACATTAACCTCATTATTAAGATAAAACATTAAAGAAAAGAACTAGAAAAATTTTATTCAACAGAGACACTGTGGGAGCTATATAGAATAATGTTTTACAAGAACTGGAAATATAACTAGATAAAGAACCAGGCATAGATTGTTAATGCGGGTTTTAGTCCAATTATCATCAGATTCTTGTTTTAAAGGGTTTGGAATTTTTTTCATAATCCTCATTGAACTTTAATAAATGGATTATTGTCAAAGTTTAGATTTTAAGAATATGCAGTAAAAGAGAATCTCCCAGCTGAGTCATCTATTTCTCTGCCAGATCTATTTCTCACCATCCCCAGAACATATTCTGTATCTTTAAGTTACAAAGTAAACCCATGCCTGTCAATTATTAGATTCTAATTACCCTTCAAAACTTTCTGAACAGCTACCAGGAAACAGAATGATGGAATGACTTTTGAGTTAAATGGAGATTAGACAAATACAAATAAATTACACTTATTTTATACTCCCATCACCTTAGGAGATGACTTAATAGTGAAAGAAAAAGAATCATATTGTAATAATGAAATCAGAGAGGGAATTCAAGTTCCAGAGGTGATTCCCCTAAGTTTATGTTAATGTACACCTTGTGGGGGACCAAACATCAATTGGAAAAGTTTCCTGAAAACTGTTCCAGCTATTTTCTCATTTAAAATGTTCCAACTTTACTTGACCCATTAGTCATCATATCACTTACATTTATGATGTATTTTGAAATCTATTACCAAAAACCCAATGGATTCAACATGGCTTGTTATACCCAAATCATAACATTTATGAAAGAAAACTTCTTTGTTAAGTGTTTCTTCCTTTGGAATTTTATTTGTAAAAGACAAAAAATTTTTTAGACAAGCAAAGCTTGCTAGGAAAACAGTCAGTGGCTATGTGCCGACACAGGAATGATAGTGTTTCCTCCCCTGCCCCCCACACCCAACCTTAGAGAGGTAAATGCAAAACACAGAACAAATCTATAATCAAGCTTGGCTTCATGCACTATAGTAACTCTAATAAAAGTAGTTTTTATTATTAGGTCATAGTACATTTTGTTTCTCTTATTCAGCAATTCAAATTCAGATTTTTGTTACAGTGTCCAAGTAAAGGTATTCATGATAATGGCCAGTGGTTACTGAGTATTGATAGGTGTGAGAGCTAGAAAACCTGGAAAGCTGTCCACGACAATGAAATCAACGTGTTTTCATTGAAGGTGTGAAGTGTAAAGATCTCAATGGTAGCAGACATGAGTGCACAGTTATCAACGGTGTACCAAGTGGAACTGGGTGTAAGCTGTTGCAAGTGCTTTTGAGGCTTAGAGACAGGAACTGACATATACCCTTGATGGGGGTCAGCCAGTAGCAGTTCATGGTGCTTATCACTGGGATTTGGGCATCATCACTACCAGCATAATTACTCATGCACATATTCTTATGATCAAGCATGCATTTTTTTTTACTACATTGTATCCCCTCAAAATCACAACATTAAAGTTCTGATTATAGGGTAATTGTACTGGTTTTCTAAAATGAATGTTTTGAACTGAACTCATCTAAATGACTCCCTCTAAGTAGTCATCATAGAAGACTAAGTACATTCCACTGCTCCAACAATTTTGGCAGCTTTTTTGGTGCCTATTTCCTTTTTTTTTTTTTTTTTGCTATTCTCAATGGCACATACTCATTCTTGGTTGGAGACAGTGGATCCGATTTTTGGGAATAGTCAAATGTTCTTTTGAGATAAAGGAGCAAGGATTCCAGAGTGAGGGAAAATTAAAAACATAGAGAAGCCAATTTACAGAGGCTCCCACTGCCAATGATGAGACAATTTGAGCATCACTAAAAATAATAAGTTCAGAATAATATCAAACAACAACTAATTGGCCACCAATGGAATATGCTAGAAAACCAACTCATTTTTTTCCCAGCTTTGCTGAGGTATAACTGATAAATAAAATTCTAAGATATTTAAAGTGTACATTGTGATGATACAGGTATACATTATGAAAAAATTCCTCCCACCTAGAAAACCAACTCATTTTTGAAAATCGGTAAATAAAGAGAAAGAATTAAGCATTTATCCTACCTTTCTTAGATGACCAATACTACTTAGTAACCAAGCAGTAGATTAGGGAATGTTTCTCTTTATAGAAGTATTCTAGCTAATATATGAAAAAGGAAAGCTAAAATTAAAATATTAGTGTGTACAACCTCCAGTGAATTTAGGCATTGAGCATCAATGGCTGCTAACATCACAAAAAGAGACCTTCAGACATTATGTGCCTCCTGACAGAACAATACAAAACCTTTTACAAAACAGTCTTGCTAAAAAAAAAAAAGAAAAGCAAACCTGAACAGATTAAGCCAACTACCAATTTATATGTAGGAAATATAGAGGACAGGGGCACAGACAAATCCAAAGGGTGGTAAACTCTATAGGATAAATGATCTGCTTTCTTCAACATATAAATTGCAAGAGAGGAGAAAAGATAAGAGGGGGAAAACCTATTGATTGAAAGAAACTTGAAAGACATATCAACCAATAGTGATGCATAGACCTTATCTGGCTCCTGGTTCAAAAAAAAAAAAAAAAAAAAAACCAGAAAAAAAAAATACATGCACACAAACACCCACACTTCCACATGCATTATGATATTTATGAGACAATTGGGAATTTGAACACTGGGTATTTGGTGATAATGAAGAATTATTATCTTTAGGTTTGATAATAGTATTGTGGTTATATTTTTAAATGTTCTTATCTTTTAGAGATATATATTGAAATATTACAGATGATATAATATAATGCATGGGATTTGCTTCAAAATAATACAGGAGGTGAGGAAGTGGATAGGGGTATATAAGAAACAATATTGGCCATTAGCTGACAACTTTTTAAGCAGGAGGTTCTATATACTATTCAGTCTACTTTTATATACATTTAAAATTTTCCATAATAAAAAGTTTTAAAAAGATATAGAGAAGAGAATGAGTATGGCATATGAAGAAGTCATATTGAAAGATGATTTCAAACCATTTGTCTCCAAAACATCAAACTCCTCTCATTCCTCTTCAATTTCAATAGGTGCCTTTGTTTCTAGCTTCATGGAGAAAGTTAAAGCCATTAAATTTCCCTCAATTTCTTGCTATCAAACTGAAAAACTACCTGCATATGCCATTTTCCTCCCCTTCCTTAATTTGTTATGTTGTTGTTGCTTCTCTAATCTAAAATGGGTTCTTTTACATGTGTATTGGATTCTCCTCCTTACCTCTTTCTAAGGAACCCATCTTTATCGTTTCTCTTTTTAGGTTATCCAACTCTTCTCTCAACTGGATTCCTCTTGCTATATTTAAACAGGAGAAAATCCAAGTCTCTTTCATCATTAAAATAAAACCCATAAGGCCCTGATCCCAAATGCCCCTTCATATACTACCCTTATTATTATTCTTCACAGCCAAGCTTCTTGGAAGAGTTATTTATACTCTGCTCTTATTTCTTTTCCTCCTGCTTACTCCTCAATGCATTCTAGATTAGTGTCCATCCAGGTTAATCCAATGTGGGGAAACACACTTGTAGTCATAATGTCTATAAATTCATTAGATATTTTCATTTTCTTATCTTTCTGTATCTCAAACCACTACTTTACACTGTGAATTATTTCTTCTTTTTTGAAACACTTTTTCCTTGGCTTCTTTGACCTTACACTGTCCAAATTTTCCTCTTAGCCTTGTTTCCTTTTCAGGCTCCTCCTGCTCCTGGTCATTAAATACTGATTGGACTTTTTCAAGATGAACTCTTAGGCTGTTTCCTCTACTTCCTCTCTACTTTTTCCCTGAGTAATCTCATCTATGGCTTGAATTAGCATCTATACACCAAAGACTCCAAAACATCCAATCCTTTATCACTAGTCTTAGTTTTTCTTGTGACCTCCTGGTATGTATGTACAATTGCCACAAACTCAACATACCCAAGGCAAAAATCACGATCTCTCCCTACCCTCACAAGTAAAAACCAAAAACAATGTAGTTCTCTTCAAGCATTTCCTATCTCAGTAAATAGGATTACCACCTGTCTTAGTCAGCTGGGGCTGCCATAACAAAATACCACAGACTGGGTGCCTTCAACAACAGAAATTTATTTTCTCACGGTTCTAGAGCTGGAATTCTGAGATCAGGGTGGCAGCATGGTTGGTTTCTGGTGAAGGCTCTCTTCCTGGCTTGCAGATGGCCACGTTCTCACTGTGTTCTCACAGGGTAAAGAGAGAGACAACAAGCTCTCTGGTTTCTCTTCTTATGAGGGCACTAATCCCAACATGAAGGTCCCACCCTCCTGACCTCATCTAACCTCATTATATCTCAAAGGCCCCATCTCCAAATACCATCACAGTGGGGATTAGGGCTTCAATATATGAATTTTGTGGGGGATACAATTCAGTCCATAGCACGATCATGCAGTTAGACCACTCAGAAACCCAGAAGTCATGCTTAAATCTTCTCCTTTACTGTTTCTCCCCTCTACTCCATTGCCACAGTCTGTGGATTTTGCCTTTCCAATATCTACCAAATCTTTTACTTCTCCCCATTTCTATCACCATTCCCTGATCCAAATCACCATTGTCTCTTACCAGTACTACTGCAATATTATCCTCATTGGTCCCTTGCATCTACTCTATCCCCTCTTATTTATTCTCCATCATGCAACTAGAATCATCTTTTCAAAATGCAAATATTACCATATCAACACACACATACACTTCCCCTGCTCCTCCACCACACACACGTCCTGTGTGAAGCTCTTCAATGGTTCCCCACCACTCTTAAGATAAAAATTCTAAAATCCTTTTTTATGAACAGCAAGGCCTGGCCTCTGCCTCTCTATACAGCCTCACCTCATACCATTGTTCCTTCACTCCTCCCTGTTTTAACTTCCTTCAATGTGCCATGATCCTTCTCCCCACAGCGTCTTTTGCACACATTCTCCCAGAAATCCACCCTACCCTCCATAGTCCTTTTTACCCTGTGCATCTCAGCTCAAGTGTCAGTTACTCAGAGAAGCTTCCCTAAATTTCTACTCCTTTATGAATCCACAGAACTTCATGACACTTATATTAACTTACACTACCTATCACTTTGTGTGACTATTTGGTAATAAATTCTCTCTTTTTTCACTAGATTGTGTACATTTCCCGTGACTATCTATCTTTTGCTCACCACTGTATTTCCAATGCTTAGAACAACACTTGTAATATTGTAATTGCTCATAAATACTTGTTGTGAAAATAAATGAAGAATTTTCCATTGGGAATTACAGCCATCATTTTAGAACTTGCAGGCATCTTAGAACAATACTCTTATGTTATAGAAGAAAATATTGGGGCTTAAAGAAGTAATGCTTAATTCTTAAGTAAGAAATTCCTAAGTAAGAAAAAAGTAAGGTTGAAACAATGAAAAGCTTTCCTGCATTTTAAAATTCTTGGTCCATTCCCTATTTGACATCCTGACATCAAGTTTACTGATTCATTTTGATAAATCATGGGGAAAATAAACTACGATAATGTAATGCTGATGCTGCGAACTGGAATCCATAAAACTCAGGAAATGTAAAAGTCAAGGTTCTTACAGTTTTATTAACTAGTTTACATTTCTTAAATGTAGAAGATAGCCTGCTAGTATGGCTATAAAATTGAATTAAGATAGAGACAGGACTCTGTGATTAGGGTATGGGCCTTGGCCTTATTTCTGAAAAGAAAAGAGGCAAAGGGCTAACTATTGGGGCAACACTGAGATAGATAAATTCATTATAATTAGCTTCTTAAGATGCTTTCATTCACTTTGAGTCTTCTTGCATTTAAAAATTGTATTACTTATTTTTCAATTTCCACTCCAGAAAATGTCAGGAGGGTATTTGGGTCATCTTTTTCTGGTATTTTAGTTTTCCTAAACCAGTTAACTTCAAGATATGTCTGAATTAATCCCCACTGACTAATGAATTCAGTAATAACAAAACATGATAGCGGAATTCACCAAGAAAAGTAAAAACTTTTCAAAAATATACATATCTGGGGGTAGACAACTTAAAATTTCTACTTTGTACTCATATTAATAAACCTATTTGAATGGTGTGTTACAGCATCAGTTTTTTAAAGTAATACTTTACATTATTTAAGTATATATTTTCATTCAAGTCAAAGACGCTTGTGGAAACAGGATATTCTAGACTGTTTAGGAATTTTTTAAAAGTAAAAGTTAAAATCATTGCAACTTATAAAATAGTAAGTTAATTCATAAAATATAAGAAGAAAACAGTATTCAACACAGGATTACAACCAATTAAAAGTAAATAAATTTTTAAAACAAAAATCAAAATCAGAGATGAAAGAAATCCAAAGCTAGAACTAAATCAGAAAAACTGAAAACTACATAGGTAAATTAATGAACAGGTTAAACAAGGAGAGACTAAAGAAATGATTTTATTAAGAGAAAAAAGTATCAGTGGCTATGTGTTTCAACTAGAGACACCAAGCATGCTAAAAGAAATGTGAAATTGCAGCCATAACTTTGTGTTGAATATAACCATGTTACTTAAATTATATGAAGATTGTGGTATACCAATTAATTTATAATAAAACATAAATGATGTGGGAACGTTCTCCCAATTTGGCATATTTTTTTCTTTGTTGTCATTTAAATGTCATTTCATGGCTACAGTGACAGTGTGCAAAAATACATCTGCAAAGGAACAATGAAAAAAATACCAGGGAGCTCAAATATTTTTGCAAATGACCCTGAGTTAATCAGAAAAATCTGCACTCTTCCCAGTTCTTCTTCTCACGTGTCAGCTCTCATTAAATTAAAAAAAAAATTCTCATTTCAAAGTTAAGAAATTCTATGGTTAACAAAACTTTTAAACTGGGATCAAGTGGGCACATTCCTATGTTTCTGTATGATGTCATACCAAGCAGTTCATAGCTGAATTTGAATTTGCAAGAAGTATGAATGGTTTTTCAATATACGAAGTATCTGATCTAATGCTAATTTTTTCTCTATAGGCTGACTGTGCTGGGAACAGGTGGCCCTGCTTTCAATTATGGAGGGCTAGCATGCCAGTGTGAGGCCTGGATTAGTTCATCTTCTCACGGGGAATTTTCCTCGGTTGGGAATGGATTTATTATGGCTTCACACATGGAATAGAGCTCACGTCAGTTGAGGGCAGTGACACATCATATGATTCAAATTAACCTGCTGTGGACTGTTCTGTGGGGCTTAGATTGTGTATTAAAATGACGACATTTTAAAAACAGCTTGAAAGAAACCAGGATGGCTGAACTGCAATGGTTCCAATTTGTTCCAACTAATCTATCACCTGCTGGAGATATTATTCTGGGTTTCTGGTAGCTGCTGTTTTCCAGGTTTCTCCAAGCCACTGACCTTGCTAATGGGTACAATTGTTGCCTCTGAAGGAAGGGAGTGGGGGTTGAGAGAGCTTTGAAGGGGTTTTTGATGTAGAAATTGGGACCCACCATTTGCTCTGAGGTACTATTAAGTGAACAGATGAAATAAGGGAATACTCAAGAAATCTGAATTATTTTTCCAAAAGCAAATGCTAAAGAGCAGCATTTGTATCACCTTGTTTAGATAAAACAACGCCTGAAAAATAAATCTGAAAGACTGAATTCAAAAGCTGTTAAGTTTGCAATTTTTATGAAGAAAATTTAAGGTTAGGTTGTTATAATCAGTATTTCCTTTACTGTTCAGGGTTGCAACTTTTATTGTCACTGCAATCTTAATTCAAGAGCAAAAAAGGAATAAATGAAAATATACCATTTTAGAGAAGTAGCATAAAACATTCTTTGGGAATAATACTTAAATAAGATGTGCATACAGATTAAAAAACTAACGGTAGCAAAAGAGTCTTAATGGTAATACTGCATAAAAATTAGAAGCACTATTTGCAACACTAAAAAAGTCTTTTTATTTTTCAAGGGAAGGGAATGGTATTGGGGAATATTATAAAGCTGAAGCTTGTGCCCCAAAATATCTGCAGTTTGCCCCTCAATACCTGTAACTAATGGTGTTACGAAAATCACATATATATATATATGTATGAGTCACATAAAACCTTGGTACAAAAAGTTTAGTCCCCAGACCAATAGCATCCACTTCACCTGGGAGCTTGTTAGAAATGTAGAATTTCATCCCTACTTTCTAGAACTATTAAATCACATTTGCATTTTAACAAGCTCCCCAGAGATCCTTCAAATGTGCACTCAAGTTTGAAAGCACTGCTGTAAAATAACTATTTCCATTCATTTATTTAAAAGTTTGAATCTTCAGGTAGGTCATCACTATTATTGAATGAACATAAAATTAGAAATGACGTACATGTAATTTCCAATTTAAAAAAGTATAAGAAACACAAAAGTACAACTATTTAAAAAAATCACATTTCTACTACATAGTCACATTAAATGCTAGAATTATAAACATCTAATTTTTCTTGTATTCCTTGACATTTCTCTTAAAATTCAATTTATTTGGTTGCCATGAAAATATGGTACACAATTTACCATTGACTTGCAGATCCCATTCCTTTAAAAAACAAATACATTAAATGTAAACTAGAAGAGAACTTTCCAGCCAGAGTGAGTGAAAGACTGCCAAAAACACAAAAGAAATCTGAAACTAAAAATGAGAAAGAAGAGGTAAACCCAAGTTTCCCTGTCACTTCTCCATGAACTAACCATACATTCTTACCCTATTTCTCCATTCTAACATGTTCAGTCTTTTACATGAGAACAACTCTGAAGTCAGGAAGTGTCCTGCAACTGATGTAATAAGAAAGCACTGTATCATAGTTTAAAAAACAGCAATTTTTTTCTTTTTTTCTTAGTGGTACATAAAATGTTTTTTCCTACAACAGATGGTGGCTTGGATTCAATGAAATGTAGTACTTCACACTCACTAACCAAGTAATGGGACTCCTACTCCTCTCAATCCATCCATTACTTCATCCCAAAGGCTTCTTCCAACTTTAATGACTCCCTTAGTCTTCATCATCAGCTTCTAGCTTTCTTTTGAGTCTTTAAAATCATATCTGGATACTTATAATGATTAGAAATAGTTCATACTTCTATACCTTTTAAATCCCAGCATTGGAGAAACATGCTTAAGAAGATCTGGGACCCAGTGAAAGGGCCAGTGTAGGTGGTTTCAGACTCTGTTTACTCCAGACATGATGATGGACTGCCTTCTCCATCTGTAGTCGTGGATCATAAGTGCACTGGCATGCTATTGCACACAAACTTAACTAGGCCCACATAGGAATATTTTTCATTCACCAAAATTCATGCCTTGCAAAGTATTATTAAAGGTCTTAAGACAGCACAGCATTATTTTAAATTCTTAATGAAGAAACTAGTATTCCTTTGATGACTAATATATTCTGAAGCACTATAAGTATAAAATAACAAAAGAAAAACTGAAATGTGGTAATTTCTGTTAGATAAATAGCTAAGATCTCACTGAAGTGAGGAAAGAATAATAAAGAGCAGAGGAGGAGGAACATGAGATGAAGGAAGAAGAAATAGAGCAGGAAAAAGAAAGAGGAGGAAGAAGATAAGGAGAAGAGAGGAAAAAAACCTTTCATTATGCTAAAATTAGCGTAGTACAAAAGTGATCTAAGTCTTTGAGTCATAAAGACCTAAGTTTGAATGGTTCCTCTGCCACTATGACCTTGGGCAATTTACTTCACTTTTCTAAGTCTTAGCTTCCTCCTTCATAAAATAGGGATAATTATAGTGCCTACTCTTTGGATCTACATGAGTATGTAAAGCACTTAGTACCTGGGGCATAATTAGCACTCAATACATTTTGATATCTGTAACTATCTATCTAAAATTGAGTGTTGCTATGTCTCAAGCACTTTGCTAATAAGCATTTGAAATAAGTGTATTTATCTACCTATGGATACTATCTATTGCATGTATATCATGTATCACCCATCCATCCATCCATCCATCCATCCATCCATCCATCCATCCATCCATCCATCCATCCATCCACCCACCCACCCACCCAGCCATCCATTTTATTCTTTTCACTATAGATAAAGAGACTGATGCATAGGAGATTAGATCAACTGCCTAAGATCACACAGTTAATTAGTAGAAAAGGTAAAAATAAAATCTTGGGTCTTTGGCTTCCAGTCAATTATCTTTAATTGATAACTGCTTTTTATAAGACTAAAGATAATTTTTAATGCATATTAATATTTGCCTTTTGATCTCTAGAGTGGGCAGTCTGAGAAGAGTACACGTATGAAAAAAAATGAATTATTTGTTTTTGGCAAGGAATGTCAAGATTACTAACAGACTCTACATGTTAATATACTCACATGAAAAAAAATGTATGCACATTTGAATTATGACTGTCTTACCTGGTCCATTAAGAAAGTCTTTAATTTGTAGCATTACAAGGGAAGGTGGAATACCACTTTTGTTGTCTATTTCTCCAGGCACTGTCTGCAGCCAAACTGTGCAGTAATCAAGGGCTTCAGGGAGAGTCTTCCCAGGATCTGAAGTGACAAAATTGAAATTAAAAACATCAACTACATCACAAACACCTCATTTTGGTGAAAGAGTTTCAGCTGATAAAAAAGAGGAAAAAATGGTTAAATCATTGTATGTGGCCTTCATTGATTCATTTGTTTATACACATCCAGTACACAAGTATTTGTGTGGAGAAAGAGAAGGGCTCTCTGTGCAAGGTGGAATGATGAAACCATGTTTTCCAGAACCAGGCCAAAAGGGAAAAGACATTTCAAATTTTAACTCATAACATCTTTGAGAGAAGGTAAAGTTTCCGTACTCTGAGCTGCTGACTGTTAACAGTTGAATAGTTGGATTTTTTTTTTTTTTATGGGATGTTGGAAACAAATTAAAGAAAAAAAGGGCAACCTTTTCAGCTTTAAAAAAGGCATATACATGTTCAAATATGCAGTGGATTAGTACTACTTAGGGGTTATTTGATCCGTTTCAGAGTTTCACTGACATGACAATCACTTTTTACCGCTAGGCTTCTGAAGTGAACTTCAGTAGCTTTCCCATAACCTTTAATGATAAAAATTGGTCAACCTTTTAAACTCCCAATCATGACTAAAACTTGACTTTTTTCTGTTTTGACTTTTTATATTAAATACTGTGTATTTTTTAAACTTTTTTCTAGTTAATATTGTATATTTTTTAAAAAGTATTTTTTAGCTATTGGTGATGGCAGACGGAATTTGCCTTTTAATGCTTGGCAATCCAGTTTTTATTGAAATAGCTCTTTAAATAAAAACGACTGCTATATCTTGGCATATAACATAGTAGGCTTTTTTAAAACTTCTAAATATTCACAGTTTTCTTTAGTCTCAAGATTGTTTTTCTCTCTGTGTTTTAATGGCCTCTGAATGTCAATTTTATAGGGATGTTCTTGCCATGGAGTCCATCTATTCCATTTTCAGTCAATTTGAAATGTGTTATTAAAGTGTTATTTATTTTAGGTTTTAATGACTGGATTGCTTTCAAGAATAGCATCTACATATAGTGTATTATATTCAACATATGGTTATACAGTATTACTGTCATATGTGAACCGGGCATATAAATTTTGCCTTGGAATTTGTATTTCTTGACCTTATCATGTGATTCTTATGAAATCTGGCACATATGAACCTTTATGCGATTTCAAAGAAAATACTGAAAGCAATTGATTGTGACGTTAGATCTATGTGGTAAAGATCAAACACCAGGCTAGTGCATTCTTCTCTTTTTATATGATCAGTGAATTTAAAGCAGTGAGAATATGCATAGTAGATCCATTACATAGTAACACTACACTATTCTCTCTTTCAGATATAATGGTCAAGTCTGGTGAAAGGATAGCAAAAGTCTGTTGCTGGTAGGATCTATCATCCGTTTGCAGGCGCCATGTAACCTGCCAGGACCTGAGTGTCTATTTCTAGGGTCTCACCTATGTAGCCATCATTAAGAAGCTGTTATTATCAAGTAAATGATACTGTGCCACACCTATAGGAGGAGACATAATTCTTTATTTTGAAGAGAATACGATCTAACAAAGAAAACAGACGCAAGTGATGTAACTAAATAAACAATGAACAGAGATAAATTAAATTGATGTAGAAATATTAATATGTGTAAAAAACTGGCAAGTATAACTTAGGATGATAAGTAAAACAAATTATAGGAATCACATATTCAAACTTGTATGACAGAAAAGGAAAATCATTAATATATAAAGAGTTCACATAATCAATATAGACACTAATAGAAAAATGGGTGGAGGATAGAAGCAGCAATTATTAAATGAAGAAAATTAATAAAAAAGCAATTATTAAGTGAAGAAAAACAAATAGCATATAAACATTTAAAAACAAACTTTAAGAGATACTAAATCTTAGCATAATCAAAGAGAAAAACGTTTTAAAATAAGTAGAATTTTTCACCTATCAGGCTGACACTAAAAACTTGATAACGCCTATATAAGATACACACACTCATTGTAGACTTGTTTATCAGAGCAAAAAGTAGAAAACAACCTAGATGTCCATCAACAGATTAAAAGAATCAAGAAGATTTATATGTATTGACATAATAAGATAGCCATTTTATACTGTTAATAGTAAAAAAAACAAAGCAGGTTAAGCATCTTTTCATTTATTGGCCATTTAGGATTCTTCTACAAAATATTTATTTACTCATTCTTAATGTCTTTTAACTATATTTGGATGCTTTTTGCATGCAAACTCTTTAATAGATGTGGTCAAAAATCTATTAACTCTTATTTTATGGATTTATCCCTAGCTGATTACATATTTTCCTATAGTTTCTTGAAGCATTTTTAAGATTTTTGTCTTCACCATGAGCTGTTTAATCCTTCTGGAGAACATTGTTTTATGAAAAATAGGAAAAATCTGCTCAGCCTATTAATCAAGCATATACAAATTAAAACAAGAAATACAATTTTTCATTCGTCAGATTAGCACAAATTTAAAAGATTGATAATATCTTCCGTGGGGAAGAAGGAAGAGAAACAGATCTTCTCATGCATGGTGGATAAGACTGTAAATACAGTATTTTTGCATGGGTGGGAGAGAGGGTTGAAAATGAGCGTCTACCAAAATTCTAAATATCCATGACCTTGTAACTGGAATGGCCATCTGTAGGGCTCTATCTTAAAGAAATACTTAGGAATACATAGATAAATGCCCAAAGTAGTTGACTGCAGCATCACTTGAAATACTAAAAATCTGGGAAAAGTAAAACTAAATATCCATCTGTAGAGAAATGGTAAAATAAATTATAACTATACTGTGAATATTGCATAGAATATTATGCTGTTGATAAAAGGGAGTGAGTTTGATGTACTGATATAAAACTTCAAAATGTCTTGTTAAGTGAATAAAACAAAGATATAGGACACTAGGTTTAATAAATTCAAATGTAAAAAATCTATCTGCATACATACATACACACATATACATTTTTTTTTAAGTACTGGAGGATGACCATCTTTAGGAAAATCCTAAGCACATACCGATATATGGACCTATAATATATTCAGATCTGAAGAAAAAATAGGACTACATACCAAGAATTTACAAAAATTAAAATAAAGGGAGAGAAAAAAAGCACTTCAAAGGATATTTGATTCATCAAAGTATAGATTGGGTGAGCAGCAAATTCTGATAATGTGAATGAGAGTTTTCCAAGTGGGGGAGATAGGTTTTGTGCAGCTTGCCTCTCTTTTGGTAGAAGTTAGAGGGCCTGGCCATCTGGCACCCCGCCTAGGAGTCTGCACTGGGGCAATTACAGAGGGATATGACTTAGTAACAGAGACAAAATAAACAAACTGGCAATAGTAGGAAGCCGACGGGGAATTAGGAATCAAAGAAAATGTAAAAGTCTAGGAAATCTATCCAAGGAAGCCAAAATTTCAATGACTATTTCCCAAGAAAATATTACTGGTTCAATATTATTGGTTTAATATTATTACACCATTGGTTTAAAATGTTCAACTGTATATATAGGGCTGATAGAACAAAATAACTGAAATTAGGAACATCCAGGAAAATACAGGTTGCATGGTTGATGAATACTGAATGTATGACAGACCTGGTGGCTACTCTCCCAGTTTTGGCTAAAATCTCTACTTTGGATACGCCTGTAGTCACTGCGGTTACATGAAGCAGCACTAGTAGCAAAAAGGTCACGTCAGAACTCTAGAGAAATAGCTCAGGCACGCAAGTCACTATTTAGTCCCTTATGCTCCAAGGGCTGGAAGATGAGGGGCATGACTTCTAGACTTCCTGTACTGTCTCCAATTTAACTTCTCCTTAATTCCATCTTCAGGCCTAGAAAATAGGATTCATATTACACATTCCTCAGGGTCAATATAGCTGGGAAAGCACCAGATAAACTAAAACTAAAGGAGCCTGTAAATATAATATAAATGAAGTGACAAACAGGGATGACTGTTTCATACTGGAAGCACCTTCAGACTTTGCTAGTTTTCTTCTCCATACTTAGCAAACACCCATTTATTTGAGTACAAGAAGTTCTCAAAAAGAATAAGCTCCTGCTGATGTTGATAAGCACGTTTACGCTCTTGTCCCTAGGCCTATGAAACAGGAGAAAGTTATATCTTATTAGGAGTAACAGCGTGGGAAATGGGTCAGAACAAATGACAAACTGCTCATAGCCATAAATCTTGTTCAAAGTCAGTTAGAATTTACTTCAATAAGACACTGGTGCTGACAAAGTTATAATATTTGTTTTCCTTCTAGGCAGACCTGGCCTCCAAAAGAAAATACTTCATCATATCACATCACAGGGAATACCCAAAGACAAGATTCAGACAGTCTCGGGTCTGTTCCCAGATGGATCAAGCTATTATTGGCTTTTGTAGAGACTTGATTCAGATTGCATTCTTGTGCTTGTAGATTACTTTGCTCTTCTTCACAAAACCTTCATTTCACTCAACTGCATGGGAGGTCTTCCTCCGAATCTGATAAGAATGGTCTTTGTACTGCTGCTCATTATAATTAGTTTTTAACTCTTAGCAAATATTCACAGAGTTAAGTATGTCTTTGCTTAACATTAGAATTATATAAAGTATAACATGATTCAGTGTGGTCAATTCAAAATGAAATTTTGAAAATGAACTTGTTTATTTTCTTTGCAATCCTCTACTTAAAACATTTGTTTTCCAAACTCATATGGAACAGCTGAATGCTACAGATTTTATAAGTTTTATTACTATTTCGCTTTGTTCTACTATCTGGCAGCATATACCTTTTTTCATAACTAAGTTGAATTTTTACTAAGGTCCCAATGAGATGACATTTTTCCAGATTTAAGTGATAACTTTCTCATTTTAAGATTGATATAACATTGAATATATAATGAAGTCCAGTTACTTCTACATCAGATACTCCTAAGTGCTTCCCATAGTAGAGACAAAAAGCTTTCATTTCTTTTGCCAAATGAATAAAGAACTTTGAATTTTAAAAAGCTTAATGCCATAAGAATCTGTTTATTTGAAAGCTAAATATCTATTATAAAGAGGATGAGAGGGAGACTGTAAATAAGCCTCACTTTCTTCCTCACTCTCCCCTCTCTTCTCTAACAGTTACTTTTATCAACGACAGGTTTACAAAGGAGTTGATAATGCGTGCCTCTTTCTGCTTTCTCTTGGCCACTTTTGTGCTCAAGAATACTTCTATAAGTGGATTGGTTAAGGAAGGTCAGAAAGAAGAGTTAGCCCAATAGTTACTTTCCCTGGGAGTTCCAGGCAGAGTTTTTATTGCAGAAGATGCAAGTAACTATAGTCACAATAATGTTTTTGACCCTTTGATTCAATTTTCTCATGATACCCTTGTCTTTTACATTTCTGTGGAAAATGAGTGCTAACTTAAATATGGAGCAATGCCAAGGAAACGAAATTTTCCTATGATAGAGAGTTCTTGTAAACTTGTGTTATTGGAAAAAATCTTATTAATTGAAATTTGGGGGATGAGCCCTGAAAAATAAACCTTTGATGAACTGGGTTTTGGTGTACCTCATTTTAACCATGTTTTCTTCAGTAAGCAAATAGTCTGTCATCTTAATCCTGGTGTTAGCTTCTTGCTGTATCAATCTGATCCTGATGCTGCTTGCAATGCTGGGGAACAAAATCTTGCTCAATAGTATCAACAACTTTTGAAATTACATTGTGCTTTAATTTCCAATCCTACTGATGCTAATGTTAGCAAGACTGATGATATATAATTAAAATTAATGTATTCCCTAAACTACA
Organism: Tapirus indicus; assembly: GCA_031878705.1. Taxonomy (NCBI): domain Eukaryota; kingdom Metazoa; phylum Chordata; class Mammalia; order Perissodactyla; family Tapiridae; genus Tapirus; species Tapirus indicus. Next base: position 37,974,729 of record CM062935.1, read on the forward strand.
ATTGTAGATTTAAATTTCAGTAGCTTTTTGCTTTGATGTCATATTGCACTGAGTTTTCTTTGTGATAGCAGTACATGATACAAAAATCACAAATTTCTCAGCAGCATAAAACAAATGCTTGTATGATGTAGCACTGAAAATAGCCTCAAGATTTACTTCTGTCTCCACTGTATCAGTTGTAGAAAGTCCAGAAGGATCTACTGTTTAGTCTTTTTAAAAGAAACAACAGACCATATATTTTATTCATTTTTTTGCAGTCTTCAACGACCCATTATTATGGGTTACAAGCATACTCAAGTCTGCCATAGCTAACAATCCCAGGCCTATCCCAGGCTGCCACAGAACCAAAGTGGCATCTATGGCTGCCATAGTTCTCTTGGGCCTGAGGTACACTGGTCTGTCATGTTTATGGAATAGCATTTAAGTGACTTCTGATGACCTCTTGAGGGACAACTGGCAGGTGATATGACACTGTCACATAGAAGAGGTTTGTGAAATAGTTTGTCACTGACCTGGGATTTACTGAACACAGGCTTACTTTCATGGAGCTTTCTCACATTTTATTCTATAGGAGAGTTTATATCAGTTTATAACACAGGAGAAAATGCAGGGTAACGAAAAAGAATACAAACTTTGGAGGTAGACAGATCTGGGTATAAGTTCTGACTCCCTTAACTGGGTAAATTTAATTTTAACTTCACTGAGTCGTTTCTTTCTTTCCAAAATGGGGATAATAAACTAAATAGTGGGGTTTTTGAGAATATTATATTAGCTAATATGTGTAATGTGGTTTGTATGGGACATGTTATGTTATCAGTTCAATAAACAGTCACTATTTGTTTCTTAAACACAAACTCTAAACAAAATAGGAGTATGTGTATGTAGTATGTCTTTCAAGGATCTATTCTTCCTAGTTTTCTGGGTTTTTTCTTTTTTGAGGTATTCTTTTTTTTGGTGATGAAGATTAGCCCTGAGTTAACATCTGTTGCCAATCCTCCTCTTTTTGCTGAGGAATATTGGCCCTGGGCTAACATCCGTGCCCATTTTCCTCTATTTTATATGTGGGATGCTGCCACAGCATGGCTTGATAAGCGGTGCATAGGTCCATGCCCAGGATCCGAACCTGTGAACCCCAGGCCGCTGAAGCAGAGCACACGAACTTAACCACTATGCCACCAGGCCAGCCCCTGGGTTTTGTTTTTTAATTAAAAAAAATCTTTTTTACTGCCCATCTAAAATAAGAGGAATATAATATAAAAGGTAAAAAATAAGAAGCTTTGCTTATTAGTGAAAATTACACCCAATTTTGATCTTAAAAACTAGTAAGCTTATTTATACTTAATTTTTAAAATAGTAATTATTGAGGCTTGAAATACTAGTCAACATATTTTACTTCCCTATTAAATACTTCTGGCTGAGGAGAAATCATAGAACTGATAACTTACCTGCACTTTGGTTCCGATAATTATCAAAATTATATTCTTACCTTCTTTCCCATCCCTTAGAAATATTTGGCCTACATATGAATCAAGGAAGTAAATAATCTGCAAGCCAAAGTAGGCTCCTTTCCATTTTTAAAACTAGAAGTTAGGGGAGAGACTCCTTTTACAAAGGAGTCAACCTTTGTACCAAGAAGAGATTGAAATGACACTTTAACATAATTTACAAGAAAACATGGCGAGTGTATAAGGATTTCAATTTCACACAGCTTTCTCTTTTAAGGAAGATCAAGCAGAGTTCACAGCCAGCCAGAGTAGAGAGGGAGAAAATACCTAAAGAGGAATCAGGGTAGTAGGTAAGGGCTTGGACACTCCCTACTCTCCCTTCCTCTCTCTCACCTAACGGTCTCTCCTAGATGGTCCTTTAGCTTACTCCTTTTATGCTCAGCCAAGAATACACAAAGGTGTTTCTTAATAAAGCCTGAATAAAATTTACAGAAAAGCATTTTGGGAGCATTTACGGTACTTGGGTCTATTTGCCACTATCTATGAAATTGATAGTGTTAAAGCTCCCAAGGGGCCTCTTTCAGAAGCCATGGTCATGCTTGGTTTTGTCTATGCTCAGTGGCTGGAAGTATAACTCCCTACAATGAGGTCACTATCAGAACAGTCACCTTCTGATCTCTGGATATGTAAAGGGAAAAGCTACAGGTTTACTGAGTTTCTTATATTTTTCTATATTTCTTTTATGACCCTTAGTTTAAATGGCTTTTTCTTTTTCTTTTTAATATAGCCACAGAAGCAAATGTAGTTCATGAGGCCCCTACAATGTCTGAAAATTAAATTGTGAAGGAACCTAGATCCACAAAATACAGTAACAATTCAATGTCAGGACAGCAAAATTAACCAAGAAACCAGTTCTAAGTTGCTCTGGATGCAAGGTAAATGCCACATCTCCTCATTGATATTCAGGCATTTGGCTAACTCCATAAGCATTTTTTCCCACTCTATGTACCCTGAACCTCATAAGATGTGATGGGAAGGGGATGAGGAGATTTCCTGGTTTGAAATCCCAAGCCTGGAGCCCATTGGAAGAGGAAGAGGAAAGGATTAAAATGGCTGCTGGGATGTGTTATCACCAGTGTCCATTGGCTCTTACTTTCAGAGCCAAGTGTTCCACATCTTGCTAGAAGGAAGTGCATTCTTTCTACTTAATGATGCTAACCAGTAGATAATATGTGAAATATTATTTCAATGAATTCTTTTACATTTATTTTCTATGTTGTTCTGTGGTGTTCTTGATCTCTTTCCTATTTGGTTGTTTTCATGTTAAATCCTAATGTGGGTTTAGATGTTTTATAGGATAACATTTGATTAAAATTCAGTACAAGTAAACACAGGGTGCTGTCCAGTAAAAAAAAAAATGTAGTGATATATATCTAAGGAAAATTAGCTTAATCCCAATTGTAAGCCTCTTCTCTGCTCTCAGCAAAGTCTGGGTTCTGTAATACTGAAAGCAAATCCAGTGGCTTTAAACGATTCCTCTCATTTTTTATTTATTTAAAATAAATGTTGATGATTAAAATGAGTGTCAAAAGGGCCAGGGCACTAATCTTTTCCTCATGTCCAAAAAGGAAGGTCTACTAAGCTCTCCCTTCTACTACTAATAACTACAGAAGTCCCAACTTACAGTTGAATAGTATTTCATAGTTCTAAGGCATTTCATAAATGTTATCTCATTTGGAGCTCAGATTAAACCATTAAACTACAAAGACTAGATATTATTAAACCCATTTTAGAGATAAGGAAACTAAAGCACCAAGAAATTTAGTTATTTGCATCAGAGAGCTTTGGATTACAGCCAAGACTAAAAGGCAAAATTTTTGACTTCCATTCCAGTACCCTTCCCTACACATTAATCCTCCACTGGCTGGGCCACTTCTTATTTAACCTTCTCACCACAACTCTCCCTGAGTGATGCACTAGAGCTCCTCTCATTTAAGAGACCTACTTACTGCTGATTCCTGTCAAAGTAATAATTTCATTTCACATTATTGGCCAGCAAGAAATGTTCCCAGCAGCTAAATTTTCAGATAAATGTTCAAATTGTGATCATTATGACATGAAAGTCACAGGTTAATTCTAAGCCTTTCCAGGGACATTAGCAAAACCTTTAATTCTAAAGAGACATGTAATTCAATCCTTCTCTTAAAGTCACAATAACTAAATGAAATCAAGATATGATTTATGAGGTGCAAGAAGCCAGTTTATGATTTTCCAACTGTTGGTTTACTCAAATGTCTTTGGCACATTTTCTGCAGACCTATGCATGAAAGGGTAAAGAAGCCAATTCCTGTAACTGAAAATTTTCAAACTACACAATAGCTATAATTGCACTGAAATGATGTGAATTTTTTTTTTGGCCGATTACAACCATTATTTTAAAATCAACTTAAAGATATTAATGATGATAAAAGCAACAACAACAATATTAACATTCTCTGAGCCCTGTGCTACACACTTAGCTGAGAGCTTCATATACATCATTTAATTCTCACAGCAACCCCAGGAGATTGCTACTCATATTATCCCCACATTATAGATAAGCAATTGAGGGTTAGAGATATTAAATAACTTGCCCAAGGTTACACAGCTGTAAGTAGCAGAGGTGGGATTAGAACTCAGGACTGATGCCAAATCTTGAGTTCTCATTGAACTCTATTCCATGTTTGCCTCTTAATTGGACCTTAAGTTATATCTGTAACATTAAAATGCAGAAAGTGTCCCATAGTAGGGATATTATATCATGGATGTTTCTGTCCTACACAGAAGTGTATTACCTCCTTTTTCAGAATGATAAGTTCTAATCAACTTCATTTTCCATATTAGTCTTGTTGATGCTCAAAACATTACAATAAGGTAAAGAAATTGCAAGAGGCAGAAGCAATTGTTTTCAAATTGGTTTGTCAGTTCCTAGCACACATTAATGAGTAATAAGATAGTGGACTAACTGACTGTGTATTGAGAAAGTATGGGGGTTAGTTCAATTCCCTCAGAATGGTCCAACTCCTTCACAATTGACCAGATGGCACAGCTGTTTCTTCAAAAACAAACAAAAAGCCCTAAACAAACAAAAAGAAAAATGACTTTTTGAGGCTGCCTTGGGCTGCATAGTCAAGATATGAGGGAATTTCAAATCTGGACTCCATTAGCTTAAACAAAACAAATACCAATTTTTAAATATTTATAAACACAACTAATACGATTATGTTAAAACAACTACATACATCTTTATTTAAATGAGAATTGCCTATAATGCAGTTGTTACATATAAAGGTGCTGGCAGAAGATCTCATTCCTGTTACAGGTTGCTTCAGGTGAGAAGGACATAGAAAAGCGTATTGCCACATTATTTTAATATTTTAAAAAGAAACCTGTTAACTCACAGATGTATTATCTACCTGGACTAGACTAGACTGGACTAGAATAATTATAGGTTATTAATATTAATAGTCATAAAAAATTCAAGTTGATAATTTAGTCTTTAAATAATCTGCCATTTTTTAAATTAAGGAAGTAAAACAAAGCTCTATATACACACTTAAGGTATACCTGGCATAATTTAAGATCACTAAATTATACAGATTGGAAATTATACTTTATTAATAACACTTTCAAATTATAAGCAACTGTCATCATATTTATTTCACTTCAGGTTTCTAAAATAGATGTAAGTATAGGTATAAATACAGATTCCACTTAACATCTATTTTGGGTAGCATTCTCATAGAATTCCGGTTGTTTAATACATATGTGTATAAATGGTATATATAATACACACACATATATATGTATATAGATCAGTCATATGTGCTGAGAAGGCAGATTAACATGAGGGACAATGAGTTTCACAGCATTTCCCCTTCTAACTTGATTTTATAGTATATGAAAGGATATCCCCAAGGAACACAGAGAGAGAACGCTATTACCACCCTTTAAGTATTTGGGGCATGTTCTTTGCTTAATGGTGACATAGGCAGAATCAAGTTAATGCTGACAACTCCCTGGGAGCAGTAATTATTCATTACAATATATTTAACTGATCTGTGCTCATAGATGTAAAGATATTAAAGTATCACTTTTGGAGGAAATCCTGTATTAAGTTTCTGAGAAAACCATGTCTCAGCTAATGGACTAGAAAATATTTTTATTATTTTAAAATTGCAGGATTTCTGGTGCCAGCCAAAATTAGAATAAACACACTGCAGCCTAACTCTCATGTTGCTTACAATTAAAAACTTGAGAAAAAAATACAAAAAACAAATAAATACCTGAGAACTCTGAAAAGTGAACAATGCAGCCTGGGGAGAGGAGTCAAAATTGCGAATAAGATCCACACAGTGGTGAGTTTCCCATTTTGTTTTGTTTTTTATTACCTCTTTTCTTTTATAACTTTTACTTGAGAGTGAGTCCTAAGTTACGGTGAGATGGCAAGAACAGCCAAAAGTCCAACAGAAACCCTGTCTGGGAAATAAGGCCCTGTGGTTTCAAGAGAGTGGGGAAAAACTGCTGCTTTTTCTTTTTTCTTTCCTGGTTTTGCCACAAAAGTGGGCCCAGTGTGTGTGTGGGGGGGATGGTGTTGGGGGGAGACAGGTAGTGCAGTGATTGTGCTGTGGTGGTAGTGACACAAGCATTTAAGGCTTTAAGCAGGTGGTGTAACTGTTTCATGAAGTAAAGGTAAACAGGCTTGAAATGAATGGAAATATAGAAGTTCTCAGAAGAGAAATAAAAACTACAAAAAAAAAAAAAAACAAACCAAATGGAAATTTTAGAAATGGAAAATTCAGTAGAAATTATCCCATATGAAGAACAGAGAGGAAAAAAGAAAAAAAAAATGGAGTCTCAGAGATCTGTGGGACAATATAAAAAAGTTTAACATTGGAGTCTCAAAAGGAGAGAAGAAAGATTGGTGCAGAAAAATATTAAAAGAAATAGCCAAAATTTTCCTAAATTTAGTTAAAAAAACACATATATTTAGAGTCAAGAAGTTCAGAGAACCTCAAACAGGATAAATTCAAAGAAATCAAGCCCAGATACATCATAATCGACCTACAGAAAACCAAAGATAAAGAAAAAAATCTTGAAAGCAGCTAGAGAAAAACAACACATTACATACATGAAAACAATTATTGGAATTGCCATGGATTTCTCATCAGAAACCACAGAGGACAGAAAACAGTTGAACAATATCTCTAAAGTGCTGAAAGAAATGTCAATCCAGAATTCTATATCCAGCAAAAATATCCTTTTCTGCTGGATGACAGAAAACTAACAGAATTCATTGCCAGCAGGCCTGCTCTAAAAGAAATGCTAAAGGAATTTCTTAATGCTGAAGGAAAATGTACCAGAGGAAAACTTGGAACTTTAGAAATGAAGGAAGAGCTCTGGACATGGTAGATACCTGGGAAATACAAAAGACAAGTTTCTTCCCCTTCAATTCTTTAAAATATGTCAGATTATTGAAACAAAGATCAAAATCCTATCTGGTAGGGTTTTTCAATCTATATAGAGTTAATATATACGATAATTATAACATAAAGGGGGAAGGGTAAAAGGGACCAATATGATTGCAAGGCTTCTACATTTTCCTTTAAATGATAAAATATTACTGCTAAATAGACTGTGAAAGATTAGGCATATATATTGGAAACCCCAGAGCAACCAGTAAAATACATTACAAATAGCCAAAAAGCAAATTGATAAAATAAATAGAATACTAAAAATTATTCTGAATTACAGCTAGAGCGCAATCTACTACTAATAAAAAAAATAAATTTGAAGAGTAGTCCAATTTCATTCCTCTGTATCCACAGTTTTCCTTAAACCATTCCCTACAACTGATACTAAGCTTTTCTAAATTGCTTCTGTGGAAGTAGAAGTTACAGCTCTTACTTAACTCATTTAAGTGTTTCACAGCCCTCCATGTCATGGAGATCCATATTCTGCTAAACTTTCATCATTAATCACAGTAAGTAAAATTATTAAATGAAGAGAGGTGCCTGAGGGCAGAAACTGGGTCAGATTACTCGTTCCTCAGCATCTTGAACATGTCTGATGAATAGCTAGTGTTCAAATGGAATGAAGGACTACTCCCCAAAATTGTCTGAATGTAAAAATGAAAGTACAATAGGGATGAGAGGTTCATTTTAAAATAATGTCAAGTTGATTGTACAAGACAGGAGGGTAAGTGTGACTTAAAAACCATGTTGATTAATTTAAAGTAGTCACCTTGAGATATTACACCATATTCCAACAATTCTCAAAGGATTTCTAGTATTTGCTTTCAGGATCTTCATTGCAGTTTCCTGAATATGTCAAATGAAACCAAATCTTCATAACTGAATGTTAAAAATATTTCCATCTTTCTAGATTCACCCAGAGCCATGCTTTAAATGAATGAATAAAGTCAACGATCAAGTGGCTCTTACTATTTTTAGGACCCTAATGAATTAGAGAATCAAAGTCTCTGAGACAACCATGGTCTTAGAGGTCTCCTGTGTATGAATTCTTTTGTAACATTCTCACTGGTTCCTTTATTAATTAATGAGTTTAATAAAATCTTTGACATGTTCATATTATGTTTATATAAGAATTATGATTTTTTTGAAAATTATCCTCTAAACATAAATCTTTTTAAAGAGTGAAACAAAAATCCTTTGTTTACTTTTTTTCCCATATGATTTCTATACAAAGGAACATGAGCACATGTAATAATGGTTTGTGACTTGCATAGAGAACAGTAAACAATTACAAGCCACACTGTGTTAGAATTTTTTTTTTTTTTTGGTGTGAAAGATTGGCCCTAAGCTAACATCTGTTGTCAATCTTCCTCTTTCTGCTTGAGAAAGATTGTCCCTTAGCTAACATCTGTGCCAATCTTCTTCTATTTTGTATATGGGACGCCGCCACAGCATGGCTTGATGAGTGGTGTGTAGGTCTGCGCCAGGGATCCGAACTTGCAAACCCCAGGCTGCTGAAACAGAGAGCGTGAACTTAACTACTATGCCACCAGGCCAGCCCCTGTGCTAGAATTTTTTTTAACAATCAAATGTTTTTGTCCTTTCAAAAAAGAAAACCCATTATCTCCATAACAACCTCAGGCATGTCTGAAATGGGGCAATCATTGAGATGCACATATATGCTAAAACTGCTATTGGTTGGCTGCCACTTCAGTTACCTTACAGAAAAGGATTAATTTTAGTATCAGGAGAGAAAGCATAAATGCTGCAGAAGGACACAGTATGTTACTTCTTTTATTTTTAACTTATGATGCCTCTAAGTTTTCCTTGACCTTTCCTAGAAAGTTAGCTTCATGGTGATACCCCTTTTTCTCTCTCCAGTTAAGACACTGCAAGGACTCCTCCATCACTTTAGAATCCAGAAATGGAACTGGCCTACTCCACCTGATTGGCTCCTTCTCCCCATGAATGTTAACATTAGAGCCGTTCATATTTTTCTCTTTTTCTTACCCATGTGGTTACTATTTCATGGTTTCAAAAGAATCCTGGATACGGAACAGTGCTTTCTTCAGGATAGAAAAGTGCTACATGAAGTGTTTCTGGATAACTAAATTGGTAATGGGACTTGGATAGTTCATTCAAGTGGACCAATTTAAAACAGAAATTTCCTAGATCAGTTTTAAAAAAATAACTTCATTAACATTTAATAAAATGTATGTATTTAAAACATTGAATAAACTAATTAGTGCTCCACTAGAATATCAAAATAAAAGTTGCATCTTTAAAACAAGTCAAAATAAATTTTAATCTGATAGGGTAGTGGCTTATAGATGTCAGCTCCCTGAGGACAATGCAGTATAGTTTAAATATTTTTAGAAAGGTGAATGTGGGGAGATGAATTCCAAGTTACAGAATGATAAAACTTTAGAACTGGAATGGATCTTGTTGATATCTATTATAACCATCACATTTTACAGATAAGGAAACAGAAGCCCAAAGAAGTGAACTGCCTGGCTAAAATCACTCTGCTAATTAATAGCAGGGTCAATATTAAATCCCAGGCTTTCTACTGCCTAGTTTAATAATTTTTCTACTACATAATAATAACAGCTAAAGCAGTAGTAGCAAACATTTATGAGGGCCTACTACTTGCTCTACTCAATGCTAAATACTTTCATGAATTCTCTCTTTTCAATTTCACAATTACCCTATGAGATAGGTACACATCTTCTAAGTGAGAGAGTTAGAATTTGAATGCAGGTTTGTCATACCACCAAGAGAGGCTGTACTGTGTAGTCACATCATGGACACATTTAACATATACAAATTCACCAGTAAAAACAGAGAGGGTCTGGTGTGGGACAATGGAGGATAACTGAGAGAATTGTGGATTTACATCTTTCTCTCTCCAGGGATCCACGCAGATTGAGAGATCAGACTCAGGAGTCCAACAAATCTAGGTTTTGAATTTTAGCTCTGTTTTATTGCTAGGTCTGTGATCTTGGACAAGTTACTTAACTTCTTCAAACTTCAGTTTCCTCATCTGCAAGATGAGAACATAACATTTCCCATAGAATTGTTATAAGGATTAAATGAGATAATGCATTTAAAGCAGTTAGTACAATGCCTGGCATAGACTGAGTACTCAGTAAATACTAGTATTTTCTTTGTAGACATATTTTAACTACTTGCTTTCTGACAAATTTCTCCAAATTGCTAAATTCATTTTTAGGAAACATGATAATTACATTGATAACTCTTTATTTGGATAGTGTAAATGTCTAAGTAGATGCTTTTTATGTAAGAAAAGGCACCCATAAGAATATTATGGAAAGGATGCTCCTTAGAAGGTAGGTAATTCTTTCCCCTCCCACATGTAATCCTCAATACTGCATTTGGCCCATAGCCTTCCCTCTAAGCTCCATCTACTAAAATTCAGTTCCACATTGGTCTACATATAAGGATTTTTTTTAAAACAAAAAGTACTTTATTATTTCAATCTAGAACTGATTAAAATTCTAGTGCACATCTTTGATACGAGCCCTGATAACTTTGCTGAGCTTAGTATCAATATCTCTTAGTAGAGGCCACTGAAGCCACCCCCTTATAAAGTGACTACAGCCAAAAGAACTTAAAGAGGGGTTTGGAATTAAGATTTATTCTCCCAATCCTGCACCTAGTTTTGGCCAATGCTAAGCAGAACCTGAAACAGGTATCAGGGATACAGGCATGAGTCCTTATATCATATAACATCAACTACCTCAGCACCACTCCCATCTCCAGTGCTCCTAAAGTACCTATTTTATCCTAGGCACTCATAAATGAGAACATCTTTGAGGAAGGGAGGCAGTGGTTGCTGGTAAATATTTAACTCAGAATAGGAGAGCTGATCGATAGCATTTGCCAATATCTGTGGTATAAATACTCTCATTATGGCTGATTTAAACCATCAGTGGTTTAACAACTGTCTTTCAAAGTTCCTAAAAATTTAACAGTTGGCTCTTAGGCGAGCCAGTGTGAGCCAGCTCCAGCACACCAATGGAGAGAGGGCTAGCAGGTAGTCTAGGAGGTAACCCTAGGTTACTCCTCCTTAGCAACTAGCCAGTTACTCCTTTGCAAAGCAGAAGACTTGCACTGTACCTCAGCAAGAGCCAAGGTCTTCTTTGATCCTACCTCCTTGGGCTGAATCCTGATCCTCACACCTACCATCTACTCTCCAGGAGCCTACTGCGTAAAATGGTTCCCCTTTAATGCCAAGAATGAACCAGGCTGACTTCCAGATTGGACAAATTTTCCAAATGCCTCACTGCTGGCCTCCAGCTGCTAGATGGGACTACCTGATAGCAATTAAATGCCTGAAATATACCCGAGCTTGCTAGGGCCTTCTTCCAATATCGAGTCTTAGATGACCCGTTTATCCTCTCCAGTCTTTCTGGCCAAATCTCTAATTCTACATTAACTCAGGGAAAAGGTCTCTATACCTTGTTTGACACTGTTTCCATCGGTCCTTGTCATTTAACAGACAGTATGTCTTTTTTTTTTTTTTTTGAGGAAAATTGGCCCTGAGCTAACATCTGTTGCCAATCTTCTTCTTTTTCTCCCCAAAGCCCCAGTACATAGTTGTATATCCTAGTTGTAGGTTCTTCTATGTGGGACGCCGCCCCAGCATGGCTTGATAAGCAGTGCATAGATCTGCACCCGGGATCTAAACCAGAGAACCCTGGACCACTGAAGCGGAACACACGAACTCAAGCACTATGTCACTGGGCCAGCCCCATTGTCTTAAATCTGAACCCTGATCACTTTGCTAGTCTCAACAGGCAACAAGCTTCAGAAGTTCAATATAATTATTATAATGATGGATACTCTCTGGTTATAAGGAAGGTATGGGTGGGGCAGCAAGAGCCAGTCAGCCAATACCACTAATAAATGTGTTTGTTGTAGATGTATAAAAATCTTTACATCATCTTACTTTACTAATAAACCTTCTCAAATACATTTACTATTACGTTTTTATAGCAAGATGATTAAATCAAAAGAATACCAAAACAATAAACTTCATTTTCTCAAGGTTTTTCTTTTTTTACCTGCATTAACATGGAAAGCATACCTATGGGCCAATAATATGAAAAAAATCTTTGCTTCCCAAACAGTGGAAATTGTTAAGCATTTCTACAGCCCAGAAAGAGTCCCTGTTTCATTCAGCTCCTGAAAAAAAATGAATATTCAGAGGCACGGTAAAAATGCTAAGGCTAAACCTTGATACATTTCAAACATTTACTTAAACACGATTCAGCTGTGGGACATGAACTTTACATATTTACATATTCTGTAGAGAAAAGAAATCTTGTCTGGTCTGCCAGCTGTTTTCTGTTTGATCAATCTTGAAACTTGGGAATAAAATTTAATGTAGTAGTAGTTATTAGCACTCTAGTAAATTTGCTCTTACCTGTGCATTTGTAATCAGAGGCAACCCCTTTAAGCACGGCATCAAAAATGGATATTTCTACACGCTGCTTTCTGTGGTGACAACTCAGAAGCAAAGAAGGTTGGGACACAATCAAGTACAAAAAAGGTTCCAGCTGCAAGTCACCAGTTCCTCTTCGTCCGGGCTGCCGAACAATAGTTATACCAAGTGCTTGTCTAGCAGATGACCTTGTGGATGCATGAAGACTTTCAAGAGAGATGACCCCCATTTTTTTCCCTGAAGGAAAAGATACGCTGCTGCTTAAGAGGTCTTCTGCTGTTACCGTGGAAATACACGCCTGGCTGGGCTTAGCAACATCTGAATCAACTTCTGGGAGATTTAATGAACTCTTGCCTGTTTTTTCGTTATCCTTTTGTTCTTGCGATTTTGATTTGGGTAAGGCTGTACAGGAATAGGTCATCAGTGAGATCCTACTTGCAGTAATAAATATGTCAAAAGGAATAAAATTCAGATTTTTTACAATTGATGACTGGTGTGAGGGACGGGCAATGCGATGCTGACTGGTACCACTGTGCTGCTCTATTTGCACGATTCTGATCACACTGTCACTGCCAATCCCACTATCCTGAGCACCACTGTGACGAGATGAGGTTTCAGCCAGGCTTCCCTCAAACGCATCCATTTTCTTCTGTTCTTGCCTAGAGATCTGTAAGGAAAATAACAAAATATTTTAAACTAGTTACATTCCAAGTGTTATCATATAAATGATGTCATATAAACATGTTAAAAAATGGGTCATGTATAACCTGTAACAGAGTAATCATAAAAACAAAGTAGGTGCCCATTCAAAAAAATTATTCACATTAAAATGCCAAGGAAATACTTGAGAAAAAGCATCAAATGTACATTTCTATCTTTAAAATTACTTTTGAGTGTCAGACTTTCTTTCTTTGGACTAATACAAGGTAGTGTATATTTAAAAAAATGTGCCTCTTTAAAGAATTATATTAATTTGTATTCTTTACAGTCATTTTCCAAGTAGTACAATAAACTGTTTCCAAATCATGATTACTATTGGTTGAAATTATATTTGAAGTAGTAGTAGTTTATACTGTTTACCTTTGTCATTATAAAACTGATTTACAGGTTTTTGGATAGTAAGAAAGAGAGGGAAAAGTCAGTAGTCCTCAATTATGAAGGACAAAGAAAAGTAAACTAAAATAATTGTAAGCCATTCAAAATGATGTTTATTTTCCTCTACTACAATAGGTCTGAAACAAGGGTAAGTGTAAATGATCAAGCAAAATGTAAGTAATTAAAACCCTTGAAGGTGGATTTTTCCTCTGTGCACTAAAGGCTATTAGTTCTCAAAATATTCCATCAATGACTCTCTATGTAGACAACAAAGAACAACTTGGCAGCAGCAGAAGTTATGAATCACCTTGGCAGCACAACTCCAAAACCTCCAGTGTGATTTTTTGGTTTCTCCCTTTCTTAGGTCTCTCAACCATCAGTTTGCTATATGAGACCTAGATATTTCACTTGCTTTTTTATTGAAGTAGGAATACAGATTCATTAAAGAAACCAAAGAAATTCCTAGAAAAAACAAAATTCTCCTGATCCCCAGCTTATCACCAAACATTATCAATGGTAATATTTTAGTGTATTTCCTTTCAGTCTTTTTTCCCTACCTGTGCATAGGTTCCCCCCACTCCCATCCCTTTATGGTTATAATCAATCTGTAACCCTATTTTTTTACATGCTAATATACTCTTCATAAATGCCATTTAAAAAAGCTGTATAATATTTCACTTAGCGTTAGGAACAATTTGTTCAACCATTCCCATAAAATAGGACACTCAAATTTTCGATTCTTGCCAACAAAAACCTATGACAAACATCTAATAATACTTCCTGAGGACAGGCTTCTAGAAGTGGAAGTGGTAAATGGTATGAAGAAGTTTAAGGTTGCCAACACCTTTCCAAAAGGTTGCACTAATTTCTATTACCACCAGCAATGGAAAAACATTCCCCAAAGTACTGTGTATTGCTTATCATTTTTTTAGGCTCTTCCTTAATTTGATTGGTAAATATAATATCATTTTTCCACATGCTACCAATTATTATAAGTTGCTTGTGAAAATGTTAAAGGACTATTAAATAATTCAGGACAATGATGTAATAGTCATTAAAATTTTTCAAATAATATTTGTTAATCCATTTTAAAGTTGTTGAGGAAGACACGTTGTTAGAAAAATCCAGCATTAGCTACTTGAAACAAAAACAGCTTCCCTGTTCTCTGAAGATACCATGTTCTTCTGAACCACTCTATCTATACTATACCGCTTCCCTGCCTGGAGCACCCCTTCTGAGCTTGCTGTGGCTGGCAACCATTCAGCTACCCATCAAAACTCAGAACAAATGACACTTGTGTGAGAATTGTTCTCTCATTCTTTTCCTTCTTTGTGATCCTAGTACTTTACTCATACTTCTATTTTAGGATGTATTATTTTCTATAAAATGTTTTGTGGTGGCAGTATCAGATAGTGTTAAAACAATCTATAGGTTCTGGAGTCAGACAGACATGGGATCAAGTCTAACGCTTTCTAATTGTATGATATTGGGCAAATTATAAACCTCTCGAAGGCTACATAATCTCATCTGTAAAATAGGGATAATAAATCTAACCTCCAAGGGTTAGTATGAGGATTCAGTGAGCTAATGTACCTAAAGAGGTCAGCGCAGTGCCTGAGATATAGTAAATACCCAATAATGGGCAGCTGTTATGTGTCTGTCTCTTTTACCATGTGAAGGACTGCTGGAGGGACTGAGCCATACCATTTTGCTTCTGGGTATCACTAAAGAGTAGTGCAGTGCCTGGCACACTGAAGAGAGGATCCATAAATGTTTGATGATACGTTAGCTTCTGATACAATATTAAATGAAAAAAATTGCTCTGCAGACTAGAAAGACATGATTGTTAATATGTAAATAAATATGGACACAGAATTCCCTGCATACTGTACTCTTAAAGGTCTTTCCAGGCATATTCATGGGCTTTTTCCTGATCTGCATCCTCCACCTTGTGGGCTGATCACACTTTAAGCAATCTTCTCAGACCTCTGCTGGGTCCTCATTCTCACACTGGGGACATTAATACCCAACCCACAGAGTTGCTGCAGCATTAAATAAGTTAATGTATTGAACACACATAGCAGGCACTCAACAAAGGGTAAGTTAAAAAAGGAAGCCACCTTCTTTGTGAAGACTTCCTCAGCCCTTCCAGATGGTGCTAGTCTTTCCAGCTTCTATCTTTTATAACAAACTAATATTATAGCACTTTTCACACTGTGCTCTGTCTCAGAGATTGAAAGCATTTGAAGATAAAAAAATAAGATAGCACTGAGTATGTTTAGTAATTGCCAAACATTGTTAGCACATTACATACATTTTCTTTTCTAAGTGTGACAATCCTTTGAAGGAATACTGTTATCTCCATTTTACAGCTGAGGAAACCGAAGCTTAGAGAGATTCAACAATAGGTCCAAGGTCAGACAGCTAGTAGGCTACGGTAAGAGGGAATGCCATTAGTATTCCTAGCACACATTATGCTGCTTGTTTCATAGTAGATCTTAATCACTGTGTGCTGACTGAATAAATGAATAAAGATATTTAATTAAAAAACACAGTAAAATAAAAATAAATAAGGGAATTATCAAAATGACAGTCTAATTTTAAAGCTTTTAATTATTCCTATTATACAAATTTCAAATATACCTCCAATACCATTACCAACTAGGAATTCTCAAATAATACGCAAAAAAAAGTTAAAATCAAGTACATAAGTAGTCCAGGATTTACTGCCCACATTTTGAGGCATTATAAACTAAATATCTATATATAGCAAAACTAAAAAAACATCCTGTAGGTTGAGTTCCACAGCAAACTCAAAGCAAGAACTCAACTATTTTTATTCTAGCAGTAGAGGCAACCACCATTAACTATATGAGACTATGCTTTCTATGAACAGAGCATTATATTTTCTTCTGATTTACAGATGTGTATTTAAAATCTATCCTCTCCTTGAAAGTGAATTAAGTGTTCTCCATTGGTGTTACCATGACAAAACCAACTACCTGTAGGTAAAGATAAAGAAATTTAGTGTCCAGCCTTATTCTGTTGAGATTGCCACATTAGACTCTAGCGAATGTCAAGTGGCCCGGTCTGGAGATATAAATAACCAGCAGGGGCAGGATGGCAGCTATCTGCTCAGGTCATGCGGTCACTGAACAGAAGTCAGATGGTAACTAATTCTAGTTACTACTGAGCAGAATGGAATTTGAACCAATGACCCAGAGATGAAAGACTGAGTCTTCCTGAGAGAGAGAGAAAATACAACTTTCCCTGTACTAGAAAACTAAATTTTAAAAACCAGGTTAAAAGCCAACATTTTTCTAAGCTTCCACACTATTTGCAGAACTGAAATAAATAAGCTGGTGATTTTTGAGACATACTTAAAAACTCATTGGTTTGTCACCAGTCTACTGCAGATTTATCTATCATACTGAAGAGTATCTGGCCTGCTATTGAGAAAAGTTTTATAATTAATTACGTGTGCTAAGCCCTAAACTTGGGCATCAGTTTACTATTCCTTTGTGGAAAGAAAAGTTCACAATGTGATAACTCTGAAAATAACTTTTGCTTTATTATTGTCCAAGGGGACTAACAATATAAGTTGTCAAAAATAGCAGTATCTGCTTGCTGTTAGTGAATGCAGCCGAAACATATATCTCTGGGCATGTATCTCTGTTGTTACATCAGCTCTCCTACTCTTTACCTAACTCATTTAAAGTGAACAATAAAAGTTTTCTTTAATTAGCTACTGGTGTGCATTAACATGATCATGATTAAACCATAAAAACCAACTGTACATTATTCTGGTCCCCTCTTCCATATGTTTTAAATTATTCTGTTTGAAAATGTACTTTGCGTCCCTTTTAAAAGTTCGACCTTCTGCTTTCAGAGAATTAAATGCATATTACTGTAGTGAAGAAGATAATGTTTCAGACCTCCAGGCATATATTAAACACACTGGCAGCACTTGAGACAAAATGCTTTACTTATTAGATACTTCCTATTCTAAACAGTGTCATCAAAGGCTAAAAACAAAATCCATATAAAAGCTGCACAATGCTTCCACACAGAACCTGTGCCAAAATCCCTGTACTTTCCAACTAATGAGGAAAGGATGTGTACTCTTAACATATGAATGTAAGATTTTCCAAGCATTCACTTTAGGAAACTGGGCTATTGATTCCATATGGGTTATGTTAAATGAAACTGTATTGGTAAAATAACCTTTAAGATATCTGGCATGATAACTATAATTAAACAATATTCAAAAGACTAAAACAAAAGGGAATTTGGTTCCACAATGGCTAATTAAAATAAAATGAAAAAACACAGCATGCCATCTATCAAGATAAATTGTTATTGTTTAAGAACTATTTAAATACTGTTAAAATATACTTTTAGATAAAATCTGAAAGAGCTGGAAAAATATTTGTGGCTTAAAAATGGATAGTTTGGTGAAGAAAAAAGTATAGGATTCTGAAATTTTATGCGGAGATAACAGCTTTAAAGCCTTGAGCACAACCAGATGGTACTTAAATCAGAGGAATTCTAGTTTCACTATCAATGGGTTTCAATATGAGAAGGTTTTCAATAGCTAGGAAAACATGTCAAGCTGATAGTTTACTTCTTGGATCATTTCAGTGCATTTTCCCATCCTTTCACATCTATATACCGCACAGATACCAGCCACTACGGAAAAGGTGCTGAAAGCTGTACTAGTAGCTAGGGAACTGTAGCTAATTCCTCCTTTTAATGGATTGAGATAGGTAAGTTTACTAGCTCACCCTGGAGTCTGGTAAGAGCCATAGTATTTCAGGAGTAGTGGCTTAAACCACACTTGAGTATGTCACAATACCAAAGATGCATGAAAATAATTTCAAATGACATTAATTAGACATTCTTCAGTAGCATTTTTGAGTGGAGAAAGATAAGCTTGATTGATTGAAACTTCTCGTTTGGCCATATCCACATTTTTATGACTGCATTAAAAAGTCATCCTCATTAATAAAAATGCTGCAAATAAATGGATATTTAAATTTTAAAGAAAAATATGTGGAAAGCAACCTCTTGAGAATTAGCAAGGACTAAAACAAATATAATTTTTGTTTTAATGGCTGAGAAGAAAGGGTAATTCAGCATCTATTCCAGCATGTTAATTCATATTATTTCTTTTAATTTCTTTGTCTTTTTAAGGAAAACTTAACTATACACCAAACATGAACATAGCCACATATTTGTCCACCTTCTTATCATAATTATGGTTACATAACAGCAACACTGAAGTAATATTTCCAACATGCAATGGTTATACTGTAACCTTGACAAAATATCTTTTGCCAATGAGATCACTTTTCATATCTTATAAATTATGAAAAAGTCAAGTGTGAAACCACAAAATCAAAGTGACAATCACATCTGTATATCACTGTGACATTTATTCTAATTTTACTGCTCTTGCAAAAATGTACTAGTGTTTTCAAAGAACATCTCTATCTTACAAAATCAAATACAATAAAAAAATTGGTTACAGTATTTTAATGGTTTCACATACTGGAATTACAAAGGAGAATTTTTATAAACTTGAAAAAATTACATGCCTCATTGCTTAAACATTTGCAAACATACTTGTCTAGCTGTATCTTCTATAAGTTTGGTTTTTGGAATGGGGTGGGGTGGTGCTGCCGGAAGAGGCTGCTGTATGCCTTTAACACAGACATATTCTACACTGGAGGCTTTGCATAAATAGCAAATTGTTCTAACAACCAGAAACAATATCAGCTTGATAATTTAATCAAGTAAACAAAGAAAGTATATTTTTAAGTCTCAAATTTTCAGTGATTTCAGCATTATGCTTCATAAACTTTTATCATTTTATACATGAGTTACCATCACAACACAGTAATCTGCTAGGTAAAATTTATGTGAGTACATTAAGTTAAAACAAAAACATCATAAAGAATAAATTGACTTCAATGTGAAACATCACTAATCCATTATTTTTTATTTAAAAAATGAACTTGCACAAGCACTGTATGCACTTGGCTACTACAGATACAGATTGCTAGAAAACAAGGGCTTTTTATATTTTATTTCTCTAAGTCAAATGTTATACAAGATCCCACATAATATAATTGTTCCCAGTTGGATGGCAAAAAAAGTTTTCACAATACTGCAGTAATTATGCAAAAGAGCAGAACTAATGATACCCATCACTGCTTAACAGATAGAATGGAAAAGAGAACTATAGTTTCAAGTTTTCCCTTTCATGAAGTCACTTTTCCGGTTCTTTGAAGTAACAGTATGAGGCCACTACTGCCTGCTAAGTATCAGTTTAAATATTCACATTTCAAGACCAGTGCTAACTGCAATAAAAGAAGCATGGAGATAGTTTAGGCAAGGTTGTGTTTTACTGTAGTCCATGTTTGGTCTATTGTTCTCATTTAAGTTGTAAATTATGAAAAGGGCTAGTTCTAGTGCTAAACTGACTATAATACCTCGATCATTATCAGTGTATGTTTCAATATGATAAACCAAACAAAAAAAATATATACACACCAACCTACCCACACAAGTAAGTTTAAATCCTACTCACTGAGATTTTATCTGCAGTTTTGACCTTTAGACTTTTGTGTCTGTCTGTCCTTTTATACATATATGATTTCACGGCATAAGCTTATTTTCAAGGGTTTCTAAATTCATAAAAAAAAAAAAAAAAACTTCGTTCCAGGCAAAACTTTGCATACAAGGTCTTAACTCAGAAACAGTTCTCATTCTCTCTCCCTTTCTTTTTCTACATTGCTTGTATGTAAAATTGGAATAGGTTGGTCATTTTTGTTCAAGGAGACTAGATCTAATTGATTTATACTAACTTCTCAGTTTAAGTTTGACTTGTTTGCTTTTTGTAATGAATTCAGTTTTTAAAAAATAAAACTTGACACATTCTGGGAACTTGGATCGTAATCAAAACAGATGCCTCTATATCAGAAACAACAACCTGCTTTGAAATGGCCATGATGATAATTCTTAAAAAGTGGCTACTCTGTGTACAAGGTAACTACTCTTCATACTGATGAAATCCAACGTTCATTCCCCTGATGTCAATGTGGAAACCATTTTGTCTCATGGCTGCTTGAAGATTTTCAATAGGATTAAATCAGCTGCAAGTCCTCATTATAACAGGGTTTACAATTGTGTCTGAGTTGGAGTCTGTTTCTCATAGAATTTTACTCAGAGACCAACTTAGATTGGCTCCTTCGAGCTAGTCTGATTTTACTAGAAACAACTGTATCACATCAGCCACTCTCATAAACTTGCCGTAAGATTGAATCAGCCCTGACCCTGAAGCAGATGAAAGTATAGAAAGTATACCGAGCCTATGCACTCTCCGTAAGAGTCACAGAAAAATTTGCATTTAGTTTCTGCAGCAATGAAGAATCAGAATATGCTTATTACTATTCCAGTGGGCCTTTGCCTTGCCACTATGAACCTGATTTTCTGATAAGAAAACCATAGCTGAACTTGGAGAAATTTCTATTGATAAAATACATACAAATCCTTATTTGATTATTGTATCCCTCGAATCACACATGTCCCTTTACAGAAACTATGTAGGGTTTATGGAAATGGATCAAGAACACGCTTTTAAAAGTAATATTCCCCCAATATTCAGTGCAAGTTGAAAAATAATCAAAATGATTTAAGTATATCCATAATTAACTTTACCCAGTAGCTAGTTTTCACTGGTAAACAGAAGATACTTATTTAACAAAAATATTGAGCTGATTTTCATTATTATATATTTTATTTACTATATCTAAACAAACCTGGTTCACTTAACTGTAGATTCTCTTCAAAGTAAACCTGAATCTCAGTATTCTCTACTATGTATCTGATTTTATTGAAGTCCATCAAGACATTATAGAATAAAGGATCATTTACAAACTTTTATTGACTACCCTTTAACTTCATGTGGAGATCAAACTCAAACTGAAGTAAAGCTACATATTGATTCTCTGTGTGTCATATGTTATCAATACCTTAATGATGCAACGGACTTGAAATGCAAAATGGTCAAGATGTTAGAGAGAAACATTTGTTTATGCCCTGCAGCCAATTCTTCTTTTCCATTAGAAAGAACTTTGTTCTTCTCTACTACTCCATAAAAATCATCACTAGGCGAAAATGACCTTCCACACAAACTGCTTTGATCATATCAACCTCTCCCTTCAATCTTTAGAAATTGGAAGTATTCTCTAAATCAGGTAAATATCCCTAACAATAGCTCTGGTCAGCTAGCCCTGCAACTTCAGTAAATTTTCATATGCTGATATGTCCCAAGTAATTCTTGCTGTTCTAAGAAAGCAGCTTTCTGTGTATCAATGAAGGTAATCCAGCCTGTACCTTAAGGATGTTCTTGGTCATGCGGGACTGCTCAAATAAAAGTTTGTCAGAAAGAATATGTAGATTACCTCCTCCCAAATATCAAGCATCATCTCTGCAAACATTAAAATAGTAACCAAGTCTGGAAAGTCCTGAGAAGACTTTCTCAAAAAGCTATGAATGAGAAAATAAATTTTAATCATAGCTGGTATATGATTGCTAGGTGATCTTATCAGAATGTTGCTTGTTAATGCTAAATTTTAGATCACATTCACAAGAGTGTTACCAAATTAGCATTATTAAAGAGAAGAGTTCTTAGCCTTTAAAACTTACATCTCTCTATACTAGATAATATCATAAAAAAATAGGAACTTTATGCCTTATTATTATTATTTTTTTTGGTGAGGAAGATTGGCCATGAGCTAACATCTGTGCCCATCTTCCTCTATTTTTATGTGGGATATCGCCATAGCATGGCTTGATAAGCGGTGTGTAGGTCTGTGCCTGGGATCTGAACCCCGGGATGCTGAAGCAGAGTGCATGAACTTAACCACTATGCCACTGGGCTGGCCCCAATATGATATTATTTTTAAGGTAACATTATTCAGTCAAGTATGGTTAATGTTTGGACTTTAGCTATAAAAATTTTATTGGGATAAAATATTTCCTAAGCTTCTTGAAGACAGAGTCAATGTCAAAATTATTGAGCAAAATGTGGAATAAAATTTTATTTCACATTATTCATTCATTCAACAAATTCTTATTGAGCATCTACTACGTTCTAGGCACTGGCTGGGGATATAGCAGAAACAAAGCCCTTGCCCTCATGGAGTTTACATTCTAGTGGGGAAGTCAGACAATAAGATTTTATGTAACATACACACACACATATAAACCGTTTTTGCTGATGAATTGGAGTTGGGTATTATAGAGAAAGACAGAAGTAAAAATGATTTTTGAGACTACCACTACAAGAACGGAAAAAATCATTTTCCAGTCTATGCAAACAGCTTCCCAATCTGTCTATGTGTTATGCCAACGTTTCAACAATTTGCCTTTCCAAACTTTGCCTGTTTTCCCAAGAATCACAAATGACCACAGTGATCTTCACATAGGGAGATGATAACACTCACCACCATACGCAATTGACTCTCCAGTTCAATTATGATGTCTTCCTAGTTCCTCCGGCAAGCCAAACCCCCAGTCAGCTAAGAACCATTCAAGTGAGGGCTATGATTAAAGATGGTTTTCTGGGGTTGGGCCTAGGCCTCATTCTAAATAAACATGAGGAGGACAGAGAAATGGGGCCAAGACATGGAGTCACGCCACTTCCCCGGAAAATCAAGTGAATGAGACACAGACTATTTCTTGGGAGGATTCTGGCCGTGGAACAGCTAAGATTGAGAGAATATTCGTGAGTTGAGTGGAAAAGGGAAAAAGGACGGAGGATTGGGCTCTTACAAGACATCCACATTTCTAATTGCTACTGAGCATTTCTATTTGGATGTTCCTTTATCAATCTAAATCACCACCTAAAAGATCACCATAATATTTTATATCTTCTCCCCAAAATAAAATCTCTACATCTTAGCTTTTTTTATTATTTCTTCCTTCTCAAAAGGCTCAAATATTAAATATACCTTCCTGGCCCCTACCAAGTAGTGCTGGTCATTCCTTCATTTCATTAATTACTCTTGCTGTTTCCTTTGTTATTTTCTATTCTTACTGACCCTTTCCATTCTATATTGGCTGATTACAGGAGTTCTTTAATTAGTTTCTTTCAGTGGTCTATCTCTCCTAACCTATCCCAAAAAGCACTGCCAGATTACTCTTCTCAAAACGCTTTCAATATTTACTTACAAACATTTGTCCCATTGGAATGTAAGGTCCACAAAAACAGAGACTTTTGAGTATTTTTTATGTTTCTACTTTATCACCAGCATCCAAAACAGTGCTTAGTACATAGTAGGCACTCAATAAATACTTAATGAATGAATTAAGGATGGAACAAACGAACCGAATCATTTGCAAGGTACTTATTTGGGTCCCTGGCTGGCAGAGTAGATATAAGGATCAGTTAAACTTGAAGCCCACCTTCTAGGTTAGAGATACCTATTTACTAAAGACGCTTTCAGGGCACATCTGAACCAAGACTGAAAGAAGCCAGGATCTGAACATGTTGAAATGGCAGTAAGGACACTGAGGCTGAGGGAAACACATAAATGAAAAAAAGAAGATAAAAAAGAGAACAGGTAAGCATACAGAAAAGGAAATGCCCCATTTGGCTCAAACAAAAGGTGTATTAATGAGAACAGTGGAAGATAAGGTTGAAAAGGCAGGATAAGACAAGATTCTAGGTGGCAGGTTAAGAAACTTGAACTCTTTAGTTTTATGCCAGTTTTCCTCAAAGCAGAGCAGCTTGACCACCTGAATCAGAATCACACTTATTGGATGCTTAAAATGTGTCAGGCACTTTTCTATGCGCACTTAGTATATGTTTAGGTGCTTTCCTATATAAACTCATTTAATCTTCAGAATAACTCTTTAAAGTAGGTACCATTATTATCCCCATTTTAAGATAAAGAAACTGTGGCCCAGGGAAGTTAAGTAACTTGCTCAAAATCACACAGCTAGTAAATGGTGAAGTTGGGGTTTGAACATTGGCAATATGATTCCAGAGCTCATTTTAAAATCACAACTACATAGTCTCTCTCTCAGAATCTGATCTGTTTCTTTCACAGCCCTTACCACAATTTGAAATTTTTAAAACATTTTGTTGTTGTTGTTAATATATGTCTTCCTACCAGATGGCAAGATCCATAACTGTAGGGACTACAATTAATTTTGTTCACTGTTACATACCTAGTGATGGGCACAGGGTAGATGCTTCATAAATATATGCTTTGTAGAAAAAGGAATGAAAAAATAAGAAAAAGAGGAGGAGAAAGGAGTACAGGAGTGAAGAAACAGATACCATTATGAATATCTAAGGGACTAGGAAGGTTTTTTTTTATTATTGCAGATTTCAGACAGATGGCTTCCCGGAGAAAGCCTTCATCAATATATGAATGTATTTTGAAATGCTGAAAGGAAAAATCCATTTGCAAGGTGCTGGGACCAGGTGTCTCTATTTTAGCAAATCACTGCATTCAAGAACAGGAAGCAGAGCTTGGAGATAGAGCACTACACTAGGGAACAGAAGACCTGGCTGAGTTCCACAGTTTCCACTAAGTCACACCTGCATGCAGCTACGTGGGGAAAAAACTGTCTTTGTTCACAGCTTTCCTTTTGTCGACATGAAGTTAAAATGGGGTAATCTAGGCCAAAGTCAAATTCTCAGTTCAATGCACCAGAATCATGGCTTACTAGAGTTGGAAGAGGTTCTGGAGCTCATTGTTTCCAGAGATTTTCAAGCTACTTTTTAGCCATAGTACCCTTTCTTCAAAGAAAATCTTATGGGGCAATGGGATAGTGTGTAAGGGAGCTCGGGCAGCAGGAATTTACAATATATAAAACAGATAAAAGCAAAGTTGCCCTAGGATGGTTGTGTCATGAATGTGTATGCATGTGATTTGAGGGCCATGAAGCTCAAATCTGCTATAGGTCAACCACGCCTCAATATAATTTTTAAGTATATGCTTCATTGAGATAATAATTCATATACCATATAATTAATCTACTTAAAGTGTGCAAAATCTGTTTTTTGGCATATTTACAGAATTGTGCAAGCATCATCACAATCAATTTTAGAACATTTTTATCACTTCTCAAAGAAACCCCATACCCATTAGCAGTCACTTTCCTTCACCACCTCACTTTCCTCCCTCTCCACCAGCCCCTAGCAACCACTAATCCACTTTCTTTGTCTATAGATTTGCCTATTCTAGACATTTCATATAAATGGAATCGTATAATGGTCTATGTGTGACTGGCTTCTTTCACTTTGCACAATGTTTGCAAGGTTCATCCATGTTGTAGCACGTATTTGCACTGCATTCCTATTAAGGCTGAGTAATATTCCATTCTATGGATACACTATATTCTATTTATTTGTTCATTAGTTGATGGACACTTGGGTTGCTTCCACTTTTTAGCTATTATGAAAAATGCAGCTATAAATATTCAAGTTTTTGTGTGCACATATGTTTTCACTTCTCTTGGTTATATATCTAGGAGGGGAATTATTGTGTTATATATAACTCTATGTTTAATCTTTTGAGGGCCTGCCAGACTGTTTTCCAAAACAGCTTCAACATTTTACATTCCCACCAAGTGTACCAAAGTTCCAATATTCTCCACATCTTCATCAACACTTGTTATTATCTGTCTTTACGATCATAGTCACCCTAGAGGGTGTGAAATGGTATCTCATGGTGATGTTGATTTGCATTTCCCTGATGGCTAATGATATTGATGTTTTTTTCATATATTTTTCAGCCATTTATATATCTTCTTTGGAGTCTACTCAGAGCCTTTGCCCATTTTTAAATTGAGTTGTCTTTTTATTATTGTCTATTTACTATTGCCATGTACTAATCATATATTCTAGATAAAAGTCCCTTACCAGATCCGTAATTTGAAAATATTTTCACCCATTCTGTGGGTTGTCTTTTCACTTTCTTAATTTTGATAAAGTCCTATTAATTAATTAACTACATTGCTTGTGCTTTTTGTATCATATCTAAGAAATCATTGCCTAATCTAAGGTCACAAAAATTTACTCCTATGTTTTCTTCTAAGAGTTTGATAGTTTTAGCTCTTACATCTAGGTCTTGATCTATTTTGTGTTAATTTTTGTATATGGTGCATGATAGTATTTTCTTCTAATTCTTTTTATTTCTATAAGGTTGGTATTAAATTTCCCTTCTTTTATTTCAAATTTTAGGAATTTGAGTCTTTTTCTTGACCAGTCTAGCTAAGGGTTTGTCAATTTTGCTGATCTTTTCAAAGAACCAAGTTTTGGTTCTGTTGATTTTCTCTACTGTTTTTCTATTTCCCTCTTGATATTTTACAGAAGCCTTAGAGAAGGTGAAGATTTTGGGGCTGAAGCAATAGCAGTTTCCTACCCATCCCTCCATTCAAATGATCACCTGTCTGGGATGGCCCGAGCCAGTCCTATGTCACGCCTATTGATTTATTTATTAATAGTGTCCACCGTTATTCCCAAAATTTCCCTGTTCAGATGATAAATTATACGGTCACTCTACCAAGATCCCTCATCTGAAACTGGATTTTTTGTAGGTTCTATTCAGCTTCCTCCCAGTCCCTTTTGTTTGAGTCTTGCTTGTGGTTCTGGCCTCAGGTATAAAATGAAGTAAAAAAGTGAAATAAGGACAATACAAACGTCAGATCAAAGAGACACACTTGCCATCAGATAGGTAGGGAAAAAAAGGTATTTGAGAATGCTCACCAACTAAGAAAAAAGTAAAAGAGTTAGTCTTCATTTGTCTCTCTCTCTCTCTCCCTCTGTTCTTTTATTCTTTTATAAACAAGTATAAACTGTGGTTGAGATTGTAGGGAAGTATACCCAAGAACTGCTGTGGATAAAGCAGCTTGTGATTGACTTTCCCACGGGGCGGGAATGTATTCTATTCTCCAGCTATGTTTGTGCACACACTCTTCTTCAATGGAGATGGAATGTCCTCGCACAATGCCATTCTATTGAAAGGGAAGGAATATCCCTTCCCTTGAAAGAGAAGCACCAGGTCTAAGGGCTTACGAAAAAACAGAGATCACACTACTCCCTTTTGCTACCACCTCCCACACCCTAATCAGTGTACCCAGATCTATCAGATGCCGTTACTTCACTTTCCATTCTATCTGTCCATTCCCCACTCTGCTCTAGACCCATACTCCCCAAGAAGCAGGAGATGGTTCTGTGATTCCATCTACTTCAGCACCTCTGTTTTTCCTAACATAGCTGAAGGCACACATGCAAACAAACAAATACATTTTATCAATTATTGAGGTATATTTCATTCACAAAGGGAGTCAGGTAATGGTACATTCAATATTTCTAGAAGTACCCTGCACTAACCAAGGAGAATTAAACACATTTTAATGTACTTTGTTTGAATCCTAAAATCTTTTGTTTGTGCTTTATTAGTCTAGAAACCTGATCTGTTATGTTGGCCTGCTTATTGTATGTTACTCACAAAACTTCGTTTTATTTTAACTAAATGTGCTTATTTTTTCCCTGGTATATTGGTCGTTAGACTTTATTTGAGAGAGGATATTTTAGGAATTGAAGTTTTAAAACACTTTATAAGAGCTTGTTTGTTAATAAGAATTTGCTTGATATCAAAGTTAAATCACAATGAAAAATCTGGTAAATTCAAGGTTTTCACTGGAAAAAAATATTCATTAAAAGTCAGGGAAAAATATTACTGCTGTTTTTGGCAATAAAACACAATGATGAAACAAAGCTTCCTTAACAATGTAAAGACAGTGGGACAGTGACTCAAGGCACTGGTAGATATATTATTTTGATACTTAATGCAGTTCACAGAATACCAGTTGACTTTATTCTTAGGAACACATTTAAAAATGGCAGTGATGGATTTTCAGGCCTGGTTACACCTACCAGGAAAATGACGCAACCATTATTCACCTCTTCCAACTATGGTTTTTACTGGCATCTTCTATGAGTTACACTTTGGCACTCTTCTAAACATCATCAGGCCACAAGCTCAGTCTAAATCAAATATTTTTACAAACTAAACATCCCAGTGCTAAAAACTACCCAAGTTACAAAGACCTAACGCTGTTTCCGTTCCAAAGAATGGGCTATTTTATAGGGGAAAAAGTGCTTACTACATTAAAAAGGAAATGGCACTTTAACCTAAAAGAACTGGGCTGGCCAGAGCATTAGAAAAACACTGTTAGCATCAAACCTGCACTGGCCACCAACTGACAGACATAACCCACTAGAGACCTTTTCCAATCTCTGTATCTCATGATCCCATATAATGGATGTCTAAGCAAGTTAGTTCATTTAGTATCGAGTCAGTTAAGTCAGATTCATACAGAAAAAAATTGTTTCATAGACATAGCCTACACCCCTCATTCTGGCTAACACTCTTGCAAATGTGAGACACTATTCACATTATTATTGCAAAAGAACACTTTCAAGTCCAAGTGCATGTCCTACTGATGATAGGTGAGTAGCATTATCTCTCCAGGTGCAGAGTATCTGATTTTCAAAAAGGTGAGGGAATGCGTGCAAGCAATGCTGGCAAGCTAACCTAACAAATCAGTGAAAACTTTTTCTACATTAAATACAGATAGACTAAAGCATACTCTTTGTAGTTGCTGCAAGTTTCAACTTGAAATTAGTTACATAGTGCCTGGCACATAATAAGTATATTGAAAAATACTTGTTGAATGAATAAATGCAGAATATCTGGTTCCCTTACAGATGTGGGAAAGCCATATCACGTCAAGTGCTATATAAGTAATATTTAGGAAGCCACAAGCAATTTCATTATACATTCTCCTTTCCCTTTAAAAACAAAGACCATTATTCTTTACTTGAGGAGTTTTGTAACTGGACTAACTCTGTTCAGCCCTACTGATCTCTCTCACTTCTACCACCTCTATTGGTAGTTTTATCGCATAGGGCCTTAGATGGGTCAACTGCTGTCGGAACCAGTATAGTTTTACCTCTTCAATAACTGTAAATTCTTTGTCTAGGGGCATTCATTAAATATATCTATCATTTACTCATTTAACTAATTGGTACTGATCTCCATCTACATGCCCAGCAATTTTAGACACTGGGGATATATCAGCGAACAAAAAACCAAGACAAAACAAACTCCAAAAACTTGTCCTTGTGGAGCCTATATTCTGAGAAGGGAGGAGAAGCAATACACATAACAAATACGTAAATCACATAGTATGTCAGTAAGTCACATGTGGTATGAGAAAAACAAGAGCAGGTTAAAGGAGACAAGGAACTCTGAGGAAGGATTGTGATTTCAAATAGAGTGGTCATGGTAGGCCTCATTAACAAGGAGACATTTGAGTAAGGACTTAAGGAGTGCTGGGAAAGAGCCCCTGCAAAGACCTGGTGGCAGGAATCATGCCAGTCATGCTCAAGCAACAGCAAGGAGGCCAGTGTGGCTGGAGTGGAGTAAGCGAGGGGGAGTGCAGTAGGATGGGAAATCAGAGAGCAAGGGAGGGGCCAGATTTTATAGGACCTGGTAAGCCATCATTGTAAAGACTTTGGCTTTTCTCTGAGAGAAACAGGAGCCAGTGAAGAAAGCTTTTGTGGGGACAACAGAATCATTTAGCGAAAGCTTTTGTGGGGACAACAGAATCATTTAGCTCAGGTTTTAAAAGGACCACTCTGGATGCTGTGTTGAGAAAATGAAGCAGGGAGAATAGGGTGCAAAAAGGAGAGGAGTCAGGAGGCTACCTACGTAGTAGTAATCTAGGTGAGAGATGATGGTGGCTTGGGCCAGGGCAAAACAGTGGAGGTGGTGAGAAGTCGAATTCTGGATACATTTTGAAGGTAGAGCCAACAGGGTTTCCTGACAAATTAGATGTGATGTACAATAGAAAAAGAGGAGGTGAGTATGACTTCATAAATCTTGGCTTTAGCAACTGGAAAAATGGGAGTTGTCAATGACTGACATGAAAAAAAGACTATGGGTGGAGTAGGTTTGGAGGAAGAGAAAGATTAGGAGTTCCATTTTGAACATGTTAACCTCATATGATGAAATGCTATAATCCTCACATTACAATCCCAGTTCATTCTCCATCGTACATTTATTTGTAGATTAAAAATAAACCTATAGCCATTTTTTAGGCATTCTAGCTAGAACTGTATTTGAGACCTCATAGAAAATAGCTTTTATTCATTAGAGCCAACATTTCTCTCACTGCAGTAGCTGGAAATTCTAGTCGACCAATTAAGAATTAAGAAAAGTTCCTGCCTGCCTTTCATATACAAAAACAAATGTGTTTATAGCTTCTTGTCCCCTAGATTCAAGAACAATTTGGGCAGAATAAAATGGCTCTGGAATTAGAATAAAAAGATCTGTAGGTTGAACTTTGGCTCTTCTACTTACCTGTGACGGGACCTAACATCTTTGGATCTCACTGATGACAATATAGAATGGAGAAAATATCTACTTTATAGGGATGGTGTGAGATTAAATGATGTAAGTGAAAAAGTTTCATGGATTGTAAAGAGTTATTACCAATGTTAGAAATGATTAACATTATTGTCTATAGCTTGCCAGAAAATTTACACGTGACTTTTCTACTGTTTTTGCTCATTCATTTATTCATGCATGCATCTCACCATCTTACAAAAGGGAATGAATGTAGATAAAAGTACTTTGAATAATCTCTTAATGAACTGCGGAAAGACTTCTGAGAAGGTTTCTGGGGGTTTCCTCCCTTTTCACCCAATGCCCTTGTAAGAGCTGCCCAGACAATGGTTACAAAAAGGACTTGTCTTACACAGGTCTAATTCCATTATAATGAATTCTGCAACAAAACATTCACTAAATTGAAAGGACAGAAAAGCTCTGGTAAAGTAATAGGAGGCAGAATGGTAAAACTGTGAGTTAGTAACAGAACAGGTTCTGTATTCTTAAAAAAAAAAAAACAAAAACAAAAATCCATAGCAAATAATCTCTAACAAACTTTAAATAATCTCAAATAAACTTTAACAACTTTTCTCTAACTAACTGAAGGAGTCTGGAAGACCTATCAGGATCCTTTAGTAATTGTTTCTCCACTATGCTCTCAGACACAATTTTATTATGGTACTTCTTATTGTGTATCATAATTTACTGATGGGGGTAGCTTCTGACATAAGGTGTAAGCTCTCTCAAGGTTAGGAAGATTATTTTATTCATCATTGTAACTCCAGAGCCTCTGCCATATACCTAACAGAGAGTTAATAAAAGTCACTTTCCTCATTCTCCTTCTACGTACAGCTTTCCCTCCAATCCCTTTATTTCTGAATGGCTAACTCCAGAGCTCTTTTAGTAAGATCTCATATATACTTCATTATCCTTTCATGTCATAGGCTGCTCACACAAACTGGTTAATGCTAAGCAATTTCAAGGCAGGAAACAGCATTTCAGATCATGCATTTCCGCATAAAGAAGTGAAATGCTTGAGACATAAGGGGACAGTATCATTTCAGCAATTCACCAAAATTGTCATTCCTATACTATCACTGTCATGAGAAGAGGAATTTTGGCTTCCAGTTCTTTTGAGTCACCCACGGTGGTTTTTATTGCAACACTGCCATTCTTCTAAACTCATTTTTTTCAACATGTCACCATGAAAATATTCAAACATACAAAAAGATGAAAGAATTTTACAGTAAGCATCTATATACCTACCATCTAGATTCTTTAATGAATATTTTCTTATTCACTTGTTTTAATAAACTAGGGATGGAATGCGTCTCAGCAGGAAAAAAAGGCACTTTTATTTCACTTATTGTTTACAATCTAAAAATTTAACAAAAATGTTAATAACAACCACACTTATTCATCAAGTCCTTATGTGCTAAATCCCTTACCTACATTATTTTTAATCCTTAAAAAATTCCTACAGGGAAACTGAGGCTTAGAGTGTTAAGGAACCTGGCCAAGTGCCAGAGCAGGTCTCTGAAAGCTAGACTTACACCAAAACTTACACTTTTTAATATTCCATACTGATTCTAAAAGCCAAAAGAGGAAAAAACAAAACAAAATCAAAGAATTGAAACAGACATTATTGGTTACCTGCCTATGATCCATTCTAATTTCCTCCATTCTAAGAGAAATCTCATTTTTCACAACCCCCACTCCCCACCCCATCCTACATGTCTCAGGGAAAGTTAACCCCAGCCCCAGGATCCAGGAGTGTAACAGGTCCCTTTCCTGTGATTCGTTCAGAAATTTAGGCCTAAGTCAACCAGAGAGGGAACTGCCCAAATCATAGGGCTTGGTTCAGGAATGGGCATGTGACCCTATTTAGTCTATTCATGGAAAGAAGTTTTCTTGGGGCTTCTGAGGAAAAGCTTCCTCACCTCTATAAGATAGCTTTGGGAAACAACTGGAGGACATGAAGTGCAGATGTGTAGCCAGGAACTACAGTGCCACAATGAGGAAAGCAGTCTAAGGATGAAGCCAACATAACAAGGAGAGCACAGCAGAGGAAGTCAAGAGAAAAGAAGCTGTGTTAGACTGAGATAACTCTCGTCTCCCCACCTCTGGAGTTCAAGTTGTAAGAGCCAATAAATTTCCTCACTGTATAATACTCTTCGGGTTTTCTGTCATTTATAGCCAAAGGCATCATACCTAATAGGGAAAACCAGTCAAAAGAATAATACTTTAAAGAAAAAATTAATAGCTAAAAGACAACACAGTTGAAGGACTATATGCACAGAGCTGTATGAAGGACCCACTGAGTTGAGGAGGCTGCAGTGACTAGAGGTTTTCTGTGGAGCTTCATTCCCAAGGTTGGGTTTAACAACAGCAGCAGCAGTTTCCTGAGGTTGCTCATGCACAGAACTCTCAGACCTTCCTTGAAGTACAGACCTTATATTTCCATCAAAGATTATAAAGGAATGAATTCTAGTCAGACTTTAAAAAGTCTAGATGAGTTCTTGCCAGCATCCCCCAACATGCAGACAACCATCTGTCACCTAATCCCAACACTTTTCCTTCTGCTTTTGAGACTGCAAGTAACCAGGAGTCAGCAAACCTAGGTTCTAGTTCAGGCTTTATCTGATTACCCTTGTCATTCGCCTTTCCAGGATTCAGTTTCCAAACCTAAAAATCCCTGGGATTGTTCTGAAGAGCAATTGATAGAATATTCGCGAAATACAAACATGAGAAATTATTATTAAAGAAATATAATGTGTGTGGCCGGCCCAGGGGCATAGCAGTTAAGTTCGCGCACTCCGCTTCAGCGGCTCAGGGTTCACAGGTTCCGATCCCAGAAGAGGACTGATACACCGCTTGTCAAGCCATGCCGTGGTGGGGTCCCATATCAAGTAGAGGAATATTGGCATAGATGTTAGCTCAGGGCCAGTCTTCCTCAGCAAAAAGAGGAGGATTGGCAACAGATGTTAGCTCAGGGGTAGTCTTCCTCACCAAAAAAAAAAAATATATATATATATATATATATATATATATATATATATATACATAGCATGTTAGCTACTGCTCATTAGTATAAGAGTTTTTTCTTATCAGTCACTATTAAATAAGAAAAAGTACTAAGAAGATTACCAAAATAACATTCAGAGGAAGAAGTAGATAGATCATTTGCCCTTTTCCTCTTCTTCTCAGCAGGTTGGCATACGGTGCTGATGGAGCCAAGTGCAGTTCTCCAAGGACCTATGTTATTAATGTTTTAACTAATATTTATTAAATTGGAAAGCAAAGTGCAGCTTACCAAGATGGGTACATTTTGGGGGGGAACACAGCATCAGAAAATAACACAGTGCAACAGCTGTGAGGTCATGAATCAGCTGCCAGGGGTGAATACAAAGTTGGTAACCAACAAAAGTGGGAGAGGAGAGGGAATGGACAACACATTTCTTCTGCTTAACAATTTTGCCTGAGCTGGGACTGGCACTATTTATTCACTTTGCCCTTTTAAAAAAACAAATCCTAGCAGAAATGAAGGGAGAAAAGTTGTTTATAAACCTTTCAATGTGATTGATGTGCAAGTACAGGCTCATATTGTCCTCTTGTTTCTTACAAGAGTTAAACCCAACTCCATCCAAAGTAAGTTATGTGTTAAAAAAAATCTAGGTTTTACTATTTCAAAGTAATATTATTTGTAGATACACAAATATTTAGTTATCAATCTTCATTTTTAGTCTCAACATAGATCAAATATATGAGGAATTTTTTTTGAGATATAGGAGAGATGCAATACTTCACTCCAAATTTATTTACCCATCTGAGTTGTCAAATCTTATGACTCTTCAATTGCTGTTTGTATGTACCTGTGTTGAAATTATTTTTTAAAGTTTAACTTATCATAATCTGCCTTCAAGCAATATTACACCACTTTGCGTATAGTCTAAGAACGTTACAACTGTATACTGCAATTTCTCCTCATTCAGGTTTGTATTATTGTTGTCATACATTTTACTTCCACATATGTTATAAACCCCCTATTACATTTTATTTTAGTTTCAAATAGTCAATTGTCTTTGAAAGAGATTTAAAAAGTGAGGGAGAAGAGCTGGCCTGGTTGTGTAGTGGTTGGGTTCACGCACTCTGCTTTGGCAGCCTGGGGTTTGAGGGTTTGGATCCTGGGTGTAGACCTATGCACAGCTTATCAAGCGATGCTGTGGCAGGCATCCCACATAAAGTAGAGGGAGATGGGCACGGATGTTAGCTCAGGGCCAATCTTCCTCAGCAAAAAGAGGAGGACTGGCAACAGATGTTAGCTCAGGGCTGGTCTTCCTCACATACACACAAAAAAAGTGAGGGGGAAAAGTCTTTTACAGTTACCCACATAGTTATCATCCCCAGTGATTTCATTCTTTTGTGTAGATGCAGATTTCTACCTGGCTAAAGAACTTCCCTTAACATTCTCTGTAGTTCAGTTCTGCTAGTGATGAACTATTTCAGCTTATATGTATGTCTAAAAAACATTATTTTGCCTCAATTTTGTAAAAGATACTTTGTCTGGATATAGAATTCTAGTTGACATGTTTTCTTTTTCTGTACTTCAAAGATGCTGCTCCACTGTCTTTTGGCTTGCATTTCCAACAAGAAGTCTGCTGTCATTATTATCTTTGTGCCTTTTTTTTTCCCTCTGGCTGCTGTAAAGATTGTTTCTTTATCAGTGGTTTTAAGCAATTTAATGATGGTACAGTTTTCTTCCTGTTTCTGGTGCTTAGGATTCATGAACTTACTTGGATTTCTCAGGTTTATGGTTTTCATCAAATTTGGAAAATGTTCAGCCACTATTTCTTCAAAAAAAATATTTTTCTCTGCCTCTCTCTTCTCTCTTGGATACCGCAATTACATATCTACTAAGCTGATTGAAGTTTCTCACAGTTTACTGACGTGAGAAGTGTATGAAGTTTCTCACAGTTTATTTTTTTTTTCCTCCCATTTTTCTATGTGCTTTATTTTGGATAGTTTCTATTTCTATGTCTTAAAGATCATTAATACTTCCTTCTCTGGTATCTAATCTGCTGTAAATTCCATTCGGTTTAGTTTTTTATTTCAGATATTGTACTTTTCATCCTAGAAGTTCAATTTTTTAAATATCTTTCATGTTTTTCCTCAATGTGTTCATGCTTTCCTCTACTATCTTGTACAGATGACATAAGTTATAATAACTTCTTTAATGCCCGTGTCTACGAATTTTATCATCTTTGTCATTTCTGGGTCTATTTGTATTGACTTTCTCCTTAGTATGGGTCACACTTTCTTGGTTCTTTTCATGCCTCATTTTTTAATGGATGCCAGATATTATGAATTCAACTTTGTTTGAAGTAAGGTATTTCTGTACACCTCTATGTATGGGTATTTCTTTAAACATTTCTTTAAATATTTGTGCTGAGATGCACAAATATTACATTACTTGGAAACAGTTTAATCTTTTAGTTCTTGCTTTTAAGCTTTTGTGGATGGGACTAGAGCCACGTTAGACTGTGGCTAATTTTTCCCCACTACTGGGGCAAACATCCTTTAGAGTACTTTACTCAATGCCCCATGTATGATGAGATTTTCAACTGTGGCTGATGAGAAGCAGAAAATTGCTAGTTCTGTGTGGGCTCCAAGGAGTGTTTACCCTGCTCCTTTCCAGGGGTCATCCCCAACCTCATGTAGTTTCCTCATACTCATGCTCTGATCAACACTCAGCTGAAGATTCCCCATTGGATTTAACACCTTCAAGCTCACAAGCTCTCATGAGCTCTCTCTTTTTCTCTCTGTCTCTGTCTACCCCTATTCTGTCTGTGCAGCTCTTTCCCTCCAGTATCTGTCCTGTGAATTCTGGTTACTTTGGCTTTCCTAAATTCTCAACTCTGGGAATTGAGTGGGAGATAGCTGGGCTCTGTTTGGGTTCCTTCACTCTGTACTATGGTGCGGAAACTCTCCAGGCAGTAAGCTAGAGCCATTACAGGGCTCATCTCATTTGATCCCTTTCTCTCAGAGATCACTGTCCTGAACTGCCAGTTGTCCAGCTCCTCAAAGCGATTTTTCATATATTTTGTCCAAGCTTTCAGTTACTTAAGGAAGGAAAGTAAGTCTGGTCCCTTTTACTCCATCACAGCAAGAAGATGAGAACAGAAGTCCTCACTTTTTTTTTTAAATGTAGTGGTAACAAGTGCTAAGAAGGAACTTGAACCAAGAAATTCAAGGAAAAAATATACATTACAAAATATACCAAAATGTGGTTTTGTCCTTAGTGAAGAAAAAGTACCATTTATGGAGCATCTGCTATGCAGTACCACTACAGGTGGAGGATTTTCACTTTTAATTTAGTTTTCAGGATACAAAAGGGTACCCTAAATGTGAGGTATTAGAAATACCATGTCTCTTTACTCCAGTGACTGAAGCAGCCACAGAACTTTCTCTACTTTTATTGTTCTGGGTACTCCTTAGAATGTGTAATGAAAATTTTCCATTGAATAACTGAAATTCACTCTCAAGATTCTTTATATATAGTTTCACTCCACCTACATAATGTTTCAATGCTCTGAAAAGCCAAATATGTGCTGAAATAAAAATATGATGCTTCTTTCATTTTACCAACTGCCTGTAGCTTTTGTCCTACCAAATGGAGGCTGAAAATAAGGCATCTCTGCTTTTTGGGAATATAAAGCTCTTGAAAAACTAACATAGTATTTTATTTACCCTGATTATGCAATTTTTCCTTATTAAAAAAAGTGCTAGTCTTCAGTAAATTGATTCAATAGCTAGGTGCAAATAAAATGACACTGGCTCACTTTTTATTTGGGATGGATGGATGGATAAATGGATACATGAACAGATATATGATAAGGCAGAGAAGGAGAATCTGGAAGGAAATATATGAAAATATTCTAATAGCTATCCATGTGTGGTAAAATTATAGGTGGTAATATCTTTTAACTTCCCTGAATTTTCAACATTGAAATTTATTGTGCTGGTTGTTTTAATAAAGAAGAACTATTCTTTAAAACTCTCATTGTAAAATTTTATTTTAATGAACCATTTCAGTGTACAGATTTTATTTATTTCTAATAAATATTTGTGGAATAAATTTAAATTATATTATGTGTTTGGACATATATGTGTATATGTACACAAATTATTTACTTAATCTACTTTCTATAATGCATTTGAGCACTTAATATATACTTATATCAAAAATAATAGACTTTACAGCCATAGTAATCAAAACAGCATGGTACTGGTACAAAAACAGACACACAGATCTATGGAACAGAATTGAAAGCCCAGAAATAAAACCACACATCTATGGACAACTAGTCTTCGACAAAGGAGGTAAGAGCATACAATGGAGAAGGGAAAGTCTCTTCAATAAATGATGCTGGGAAAATTGGACAGCCACATGCAAATGAATGAAAGTAGACCATTTTCTATAGCCATACACAAAAATTAACTTAAAATGGATCTAAGACCTGAAAGTGGGACCTGAAACTCTGAAACTCCTGGAAAAGAATATAGGCAGCACACTATTTGACACTGGTCATAAAGGGATTTTTTTGGATTCCGTGTCTACTTGGACAAGGGAAACAAAAGAAAAAATAAACAAGTGGGACTTCATCAGACTAAAGAGCTTCTATAAGGCAAATGAAACCAGGATCGAAATGAGTAGACAACCCACTAGAAAATATTTGCAAATCATATATCCGACAAGGGGTTAATCTCCATAATATAAAAAGAACTCACACAACGGAACAACAGAAAAACAAGCAACCCAATCAAAAAATGGGCAGAAGATATGAACAGACATTTTTCCAAGGAAGATATATACAAGGCCAACAAGCACATGAAAAGATGTTCAACAACACTAATTATCAGGGAAATGCAAATCAAAACTACACTAAGATATTGTCTTATACCCATTAGATTGGTCATAATCACCAAGAAAAAAAAACAACAAATGTTGGAGGGTTGTGGAGAAATGCGATCCCTAATCCATTGCTGTTGGGAATGCAATCTTGTGCAACTTGTATGGAAAACTGCATGGAGATTCCTCAAAAAATTAAAAATAGAAATACCTTAAGATCCAGCTATGCCACTATTGGGTATCTATCCAATGAACCTGAAATCAATGATCCAAAGAGGCTTATGTACCCCTATGTTCACTGAAGCATTATTCACTACAGCCAAGAAGTGGAAGCAACCCAAGTGTCCCACGACAGAAGAGTGGAAAAAGAAGATATAGTAATATATATACAATGGAATACTACTCAACCATTAAAAAAAGACAAAATTCTTCCATTCGCAACAGCATGGATGGGCCTGGAAAGTATTAGGTTAAGTGAAATAGGCCAGAGAGAGAAAGACAAACACTGCATGATTTCACTCATATGTGGAATATAAACTAACACATGGTCAGAGAGAACTGTTTGGTGGTTGCTAGGGGTGGGGGGCGGGGTTGGGCACAAGGGGTGAAGGGAAAAATTTATATGGTGATTGACAAACAATAATATACAACTAAAACATCATGATATTAATCTATTAAGACATCAATAAAAAAAGAACCATAAAAAACAATAATAGACTTTATAAAGGATAACTATACATAAACACTTATCCTATATTTCTAATTATTGCTTAGGATAGTTTCTTGGAAGCAAAATTACTAGACAAAACTATGAGAACTTTACTGCTCTTGATACATACTATTAAAATACATTCTAAAAAGTTTGTACCAATTGATACTATCATTAGTAAGGCATGATTACTAGTTAGATTGAATAGCTTTTTTATATATTACCTATTTTTATTCTCTCTTGCTTTTGCATATCTTTTACCCATTTATTTATTGGAATCATGATGGAGGTTACATTAACCCTTTATCATATTGTTCGTCTATTTATTCACATACAGGATTTCCAGTTTTCCTCAAATGTTAGGTTCATTGATTAGAGAAGAGTGTTCCTTGGACTCAGAGCACCTAGACTCTGGTTCTGCCTCTTTCCTCAGTAGCTGTAATAATTTTTAATTTGTATTCTCAGTGTCAATGTCTTCATCTGTAAACAGAGCATTAAATTAAATATTTAAGGGCTCTTCTAGTTAAAAAATTCTACAAGTTTAAAAATAACAATTCCCAGGGTAGTTTTAATAATTAGCCTAATAAAATTCTCTCTGAAACAGGATGTTTCTCTGAAACAGGAGCCCTTTCTACTCTGAAGGCCACTTTTCCTCCAGCCTCTCTCTCCTGTCCCATCTACCTTATTGCTCAATACTGTCCAGCTATATCTGGCATTCTTACACCTTCTTGTTCACATTGTTCTCCCTTCTTGTAATACCCTTCCTCACATTTTCTGCTGGGGAAATGCCTATTTATCTTTCAAAGTCCACCCCAAATGTCACCTCTTCTTACAAGTTCTTGCCTAGTATCTCCTCCACCCCTATCGGCAGAACTGATTACTGCTTTTCTCTGCTCCTCATCCTTTTTTTCCCATACATCTATTACTCACTATTCTGTTATTTTTTAAATTCTCCAACTAGCTAGTACACTCCTTTATTATATGGCACTGTAAATGTACAATAAACACTTGTTGAATGAAGTAAATATCCACAGATTGGATCTCAGCATCCCAAGATATAGATTCTTCCTCTCCCCCCAAAAGAGTAGAAAAGTCCAAATTAGCTCTCAGATAAAATATAGTACAAGAACACAGCAGTTTAAACTTGGCTGATGATAAGAATCACCTGGGACATTTAGTAAACTCCTGATTCCTGGGGCCTTCTTCACATCTACTGAATCAGAATCTCTAGAGACTTTTAACCACTTTTCATGAGCACCTCTGGTGATTATCATCATCAAATTTAGAAAATACTTATTTACACATGCATGTATATATATTAAATATAATATACATATATTAGCAAATAAAAAACAAGGACAATAAAAAGTTGAAAAGAAGTTGGACCTTTAGAATGAATCAGAATAATGTTCCAAAAATAATCACTGAATTTGAGAACTGAAAGGAGCTTTAATTTCATTCATCACAGCTTCCTTGCCCTAACCCTCCTGTTTTATACAGGAGGAAACTAAAGCCCACAGTGTAAAGGAAATGACCAAGATAGTGGGAAAGCCTTAGTGGGAAAGCAAATTTTATAGCCATTTCTCTGATGCCCAATTCAGATTTATTTCCATAATATCACAGTGTGTGAGTTCCAATTTAGTTAAGACTTATGGAAAAGTCCAAAAGAAATTTAGAAAATTATCAATTGTAAACTGCCAAAACATATTTGTGTACAGTTTTCCTTATCAAAGGAATAAACTTTTTAAAAAATTTGTAAATTAACCTAGGATAGCAAATTCCAGCACTGATAACTTACTACAATATTTGAGAGGTATCTACCAAGAGCCAAGCTTACGTGGTTTTTGTAATCACATAATTTCATCTAGGCCTCACCATAAGATTAAGAATTATTCCAAATTTATAGATGAAGAAATAGGTTCAGAGAAATCAACAGTTCATCTACTTTTCAAAACTATTAAGTGGTTGTGCCAGGATTTGAACCTAGCTTCTAATAATATAATTACTAATATAATAAAATGACTATTGCATTGAAACAAAGGCAAATTTCAATAGATCTGAAAAACATCCTGATATTGATTTTGGCAAGCAAAAATTTTACAATGAAACTTGATAAAGGCATCTGCCATTTTTTCTAGATTATCACTTCAGTATGAAACAAAATAAAATAAATTTATATTTAATCCAAACAATGAAAGCATAAAGTTCTGTTTTAAATAATCAAGTAATGTAGAGTTATTTTTAAATGATCTGGATCAAGTCCAAATCCCCATATAACACTCAGGTTAAAATCACCCCAGCCCATAAGACTACTTTCTTATGCTGAAACACTTTTAAAAGAATAATAATTTAAAATAAGATAAAAGATTT
Source organism: Tapirus indicus (assembly GCA_031878705.1). Taxonomy (NCBI): domain Eukaryota; kingdom Metazoa; phylum Chordata; class Mammalia; order Perissodactyla; family Tapiridae; genus Tapirus; species Tapirus indicus. Next base: position 38,016,717 of record CM062935.1, read on the forward strand.
TTCATGGAGTTATTTTTCTCTATTGAACTCACATTAGCCTACACAGACTAAAAGTAATCTCTAAGTGTAAATCTATGTACTCCTTTGAGTCTGCCATTTAATTTATTCTTGTTTATTTGATTGAGGAGGAGTAGAAATTAAGTAAGTACTAAAAGGCTCTATATACAGAAAGACAAAGCCAATATTTTCTTGGGTCTTTTTTTCTAGGACAAAAAATGGTTTGTTCAGAGTATATACTTTTTGATAGAATGCCAACATGTTAAAATAAACTGCATTTAGCTTTACATTTACATAACCAATCATTTAGGTCCTGGGGTACTTTGACATCTATGGCACTTTAACACCAAACAGTATGAAGGCATGAAAACATTTTCACCTTTAAATTATGCTCCAGGCTACTAACCAGTCCACGCAACAAAACAAATTAAGCACTCAGTATATAAAAGGCATTATGCTGTCTACTGCTTGACATACAGAGTGAAGTAAAGATGCTGCTCCTTTTCAGCATTTTCAGTCTTGTTGAATGAAGCAGGGGATGGGTGAATGGATAGATAGACATATAAGAATGTAAGTAAACAAACAATAATTATTGCTGTAATTGCCTCAAAAAACTGCTAGTCTATTAAAAGGAAAACAGCGATTTAAAAAAACATGAATTTATCATGGATTATTGGGCTGGTGCTATGCAAGGCACCAGCAATGCTGAGATAAATAAGGAAGAGTTTATACCCCCCCCAAATTAAAATAGAGTCTCTACCCTTCACAAATACCTGCAAGATGTAACACTGCTGTACATTTTGAGATACTCAAAGTCGACTCAGACTTTGAGCCTGTCTTCAAAAAAAGGTCGCAGGGTAGTAAATGATCTTCTTCACTAAAAATAATTATAGACAGGTGTAAAAAGTAAAGAGATTTAAGAAGTAAACATTAAAAAAGTGTAAGGGTTCAGGCAGAAACTGGAGGGATCTGGGAATATAAGTGATATTTAAGTTTGGCCTTGAAGGCTAGATGAGATGACAACAGCCACTGATTTAGGAGGAGAGGCAGAAAAATTCAAATAAATATCAGGATAAAGGAATGATGATAGGAAAACAGGGAGCGTGTTCCAGGAGCAGGACGTAGAAGAAGTTGATTACCCATATTTGGGGGAGACCACTTGTGCATGAGACTGTTACACTCATGGAAGGACTTAGAGCATCCCTGGCCCCAATACTCTAAATGCAGGTTCTGGATCCTCAGAAACTCTGACATCCTAAAAATTTTCAAAACAACTCTATCCCTACCCCAAACAAGAACTACACAGCTTCCTATGTAGGAAAGATAAAGCAAGAGAGATAACTTCAGTATCAGGCCGAGTTCTTATTTAATTCGGTAGGCAAAGGGAAAGCACTGAAGGTTTTTAAATAAGGGAGTGATACAATCCTAAATAAACTTTAGGAGAATTACACCTGGCTGCTGTGTATATTGGACTGGCTTAAAACGCGATAGAAGGCAGAGTCAGTTAGAAGGATACTTAGTATTGCTGCACAGTAGTAAGGGCCACGTGGCTGGAAATGAAGCACTCAATAAGAGAGACTTTATTTCATTATTATCATTGCCACAGACATCATCATTTAATGAGCACTTCTGTGTACCAAGAATTTTGCTGAGCACTTTACCTTCTCACTTATCCTCACAACAAGGCCCCCAAAGCCCCCAAAACGTTTTGTGACTCTCAAAAAGTTATGAAAAGCCAAGAACTGCTACTCTTATTCCTATTTTATAGATGAGGAAATTGAAGTTTAAAGAAGTTAAGAAACATGCCCAAGGACATGATTAGTAAGTGGTAAAACCAGGATCAGGAATCCAGACTGATAGCCTAATGGCAGAGACAGCAAGTCCCTTCGACATAAAATCCAGGTTGGAATCTTGGCTTCATCACTCACCAATTATATGATCTTGGGAAAATAACTTAAAAAAAACCTGAGCCTCAGTTTCCCCTTTTGAAAAATGAGAATAAGAACAGTACCTATATTTTATGGGGTCATAGAGAGAACTGAGATAATGCTCATATAGTACTCACCATATTTAGCTAGTAATAAGTATACAATAAATGACTGTCATCATCATCTTTATCATTTTGAGTTCTCAGAAATGGACTCCTAAAATTCCTACACATCACATATTATCCCTCTCCCATTTATATTTCTTATGGAAAAATTCAATCAAACCAATTCTATGAGAACATTATTTCTAAAAAGAAAAATATTTAAGTTTATAGAAAGGCTAGGAGACTTTCCAGTCCATTTTCCTAGTGTTAAAATAGAAACTAAAGTCAGATTATGATAAGAAATTGATTTAGAACATTAAAAAAAAAAAAACCCACCACAAACAGTTCCTGTTCTCAAACAGAAAACTGCTTAGAGGGGTTGGCCTGGTGGTGTAGCAGTTAAGTTTGCATGCTCCGCTTCGGCAGCCCGGGGTTCGCGGGTTCAGATCCCAGGCGTGGACCTGTGCACTGCTTATCAAGCCATGCTGTGGCAGGTGTCCCACATATATAGTAGAGGAGGATGGGCATGGAAGTTAGCCTAGGGTCAATCTTCCTCAGCAAAAAGAGGAGGATTGGCAACAGATGTTAGCTCAGGGCTAATCTTCCTCACCAAAAAAAAAAAAGACTGCTTAGAGGATTAAAAGGCTGTTTTAGGGTAGCGAAATTACTCCTATGACAAATAAATATATGTCAGTGATTACCAAACCCAAAGTCTTTTATTCTTGGCTATTTATTCTTAGTAATATCTCACTAATATCTTAGTATCTTTCTAACATAGCTATTTGGGAATTAAATGAGACGCATATAATAACACAGTACAGTACCTGGCACATGGTAAGCAGTTAATGATTATTATCTATTGCTATCATCATCACTATTGATAACATGTGATCCTTGAGAATTTTAAGATATATAAATACGCACTTCAAAAGTCTTCCCAATAGTATCATTTCTGCCAAACGACATCACAAATAAGGCACTGACAAAAATCAGTCAGATTGTAACCAGCTAATAAAATATCTACACACAATTTATTTTATGTGTATTTTTATATAGGAAGTTATTTTGTAGATTTTTATATAACTAATTCACTCAGCTCATTGCAAAAATCTTATGTATATTTGCAGCAATACGAAGTTTTATAATTAAAGGTGTATCTCATTCTTAAAATATTTCTTTACTGTTTAAATGAATTCATTTTCCATAGAATACTGTTAGAACGTCAGCATAATTCATATTCAGTTTTAATCTAAGAGTATTTTTCCAGCTTTATATAGATATAATTGACATATCACATTGTGTAAGTTTAAGGTGTACAATGAGAGGATTTGAGACACATTTCTATTGTGAAATGATTACTACAATAAGGTCAGTTACCACATCCATAATTTCACATAGTTATCAATTTTTCTGTGTGGTGAGAACATTTAAGATCTACACTCTTAGCAACTTTCAAGTACAAAATATAATATTGTTAACTAGAGTCACCATGCGGTACATTAGATCTCCAGAACTTACTCATTTCATAACTAGAAGTTTTGTATCCTTCGACCATCATCACTCATTCCCCCCAACCCTCTTCTAAGAGTATTTATATAATCCCTTTTGAAGCCTGAAAGACGATTATCTGAAGATTATTCAATGTGACAAACAAATTAAGCCTACACTTGGGACTATTACTAAGCATCATGATATTTCACATAGGTATGCTAGTGAAGTAGCCTATAAAAGCTAAAGCACTGGAGTTAACAATCAAAGGCTTGAATTTCAACTAAAAACGTACAGCAAGTTAATTGGTCAACCCTAGACAAATAAATAAAAACTGATATCCAATGTTTTCCCATTTTAAAATGAGGGTGAGATTATTTACTTTCTGAATTTCTTTAAATTATGGAACTACCAAAAGCAGTTCAGATAGGAGAAAAAAATTAAAGAAATAGTATATTTTCAAATAACAAAAATATATTTGTTTCTACTCAAGATGACATATGATTTTTCACTAATCTCAACATTTCTGGGAAATATCATTTTCTGAGACAGAGAAACAGTTCTGAACAGTGTCTGAGCAGCAGTACTCAAAGTGTGGTCCATGGATACCTTGAAGTCTCAGAGACCCTATCAAGAATTCCTTAATGTCAAACTAATTTGTAATAATACTAAGACATAATTTGTCTCTTTCACCATGTTGACATTTGCAATGATGGTGCAAAAGCAATGAGAGCCATAGCATGAATCCAGACAGTAGTACGAAAATGAGCTAGTTCTCCACCATACACTTACAGTAAAAAATGTATCAAATTAAGCTTCATATAAGAATGTTCTTGATAAAACAGTAAAAATCATTCATTTTATTAAATCTTGATCAATGAATAGATATCTTTTTAACAATCAGTACGACAAAATGGGAAGTATGCATAAAGCACTTTCATTGCATACCAAGGAAGGACAGTTGTCTTGAGAAAAAGCAGACGTGCAACTGAATTGCAAGCTGTGCTAGTTGACCTCTCCATGAAAAAAACCAATTTTTATCTGAAAGAGTGACTGACAAAACTATGGCTATTCAGCATTGGGTATTTCACAAATATTTTCTCTAAAATGAACTATAACTTCGAGGAAAACAATAGACAGTATTTATTGCCAATGACAAAATTTAAACTTTCAAGCAAAACTTAGCATTTTGGAAAACTTGTATTTGGTATCATGAACCTGACAGCTTCTCAATATTTAGACTTTTCTGATGAGATCAGCAGTAACATTCGCCAATGTGAATTTTGAGGTTACGTAATAAAATGTGTCAACTTTTGGAAGATCCCCATAACTAAGTAAACAAATATTTTCCAAATTACCAACATATGATGTTACAAAATCATGCATGGGTAGAAGATTCATTAAAAGTCAAGACAAACCAATGCATTGTAACAGAATAAGAAAAGTCCATTGTTACAGTTTCAAATTCCATATTGTAACTAACGTCTGAAGAAATTACCATGGTTAAACATAGAGTTACCATATGATCCAGCAATTCCACTCCTCGGTATATTCTCAAGACAAATGAAAACATATCCACAAAAAAAAAATGTATGTGAATGTTTACAGCAGCACTATCCATAATAGCCAAAAAGTAGAAACAATCTATCAACTGAATAATGGATTTAGAAAAATGTGGTATATATCTATACAATGGAATACCATTTAGCAATAAAAAAGAAATGAAGCACCATTACAGGCTAAAACATAGATGAATGATATAAACATTATGTGAAGTGAAAGGAGCCAGTTGTAAAAGACCACATACAGTATGATTCTATTTATATAAACTGTCTTGAATTGACAAATCTGTAGAGAAAGAAAGTAGATTAGTGGTTGCCTAGGGTTGGCCTGTAGTTTTTCTTCTTTGTATTGTCCTTGTCTGGCTTTGGTATCAGCATGATGTTGGCCTCATAGAATGTGTTGGGAAGTATTCCATCTTCCTCTATTTTGTGGAATAGTTTGAGAAGGATAGGTGCTAAATCTTCTTTGAACGTTTGATAAAATTCTCCAGGGAAGCCATCTGGTCCTGGGCTTTTATTTTTTGGGAGGTTTTTGATGACTGTTTCAATCTCTTTACTTGTGATCGGTCTGTTCAGATTCTCTATTTCTTCTTGATTCAGTTTTGGGAGGTTGTATGCTTCCAAGAATTTGTCCATTTCCTTTAGGTTGTCCAATTTGTTGGCATAAAGTTTTTCATAGTATTCCCTAATAATCCCTTGTATTTCTGTGGTGTCTGTTGTAATTTCTCCTCTTTCATTTCTAATTTTATTTATTTGAGTCTTCTCCCTTTTTTTCTTAGTGAGTCTGGCTAAGGGTTTGTCAATTTTATTTATCTTCTCAAAGAACCAGCTCTTTGTTTCATTGATCCTTTCTACTGTTTTTTTGGTTTCAATTTCATTTATTTCTGCTCTGATTTTTATTATTTCCCTCCTTCTGCTGATTTGGGGCTTTGTCTGTTCTTCTTTTTCTAATTCTGTGAGGTGCAATTTAAGGTTATTTATTTGGGATTTTTCTTGGTTGTTAAGGTGAGCTTGTATTGCTATGAATTTCCGTCTCAGGACCGCTTTTGCTGTGTCCCATATGAGTTGGTATGGTGTATTTTCCTTTTCATTTGTCTCCAGATAGCTTTTGATTTCTCCTTTAATTTCATCAACGACCCATTGGTTGTTCAGTAGCATGTTGTTTAGTCTCCACATCTTTGTCCCTTTCCTAGTTTTTTCCTTGCAGTTGATGTCTAGTTTCACAGCATTATGATCAGAAAAGATGCTTGTAATGATTTCAATCTTCTTAAATTTATAGAGGTTTGCCTTGTTTCCTAATATATGGTCTATCCTTGAGAATGTTCCATATGCACTTGAGAAGAATGTGTACTCTGCTTTTTTTGGGTGGAGTGCTCTGTATATATCTATTAAGTCTATTGTGTCTAGTTTTTCGTTTAAGTCCATTATTTCCTTATTGACTTTTTGTCTGGATGATCTATCCATTGATGTAAGGGGAGTGTTAAGATCCCCTACTATTATTGTGTTATTGTTAATATCTCCTTTAAGGTTTTTTAGCAGTTGTTTTATGTACTTTGGTGCTCTTGCGTTGGGTGCATAGATATTTACAAGTGTTATGTCTTCTTGGTGAAGTGTCCCTTTTATCATTATATATTGCCCTTCTTTGTGTCTCCTTACCTTTTTTATCTTGAAGTCTACTTTGTCTGATATAAGTATGGCTACTCCTGCTTTCTTTTGTTTGCCATTAGCTTGGAGTATTGTTTTCCATCCTTTTATTTTGAGTCTGTGTTTGTCTTTAGAGCTGAGATGTGTTTCCTGGAGGCAGCAGATTGTTGGATCTTGGTTTTTAATCCATCCCGCCACTCTGTGTCTTTTGATTGGAGAATTCAATCCATTTACATTTAGAGTGATTATTGATATATGAGGGTTTAATGTTGCTATTTTATTGTTCATTTTCTGGTTCTTTTGCATTTCCTTCATTTCTTGTCCTTTGTGTTTCGGATTGCAAATTCAATTTGGTATTTCTGCATGCTCATTCTCTTGGTTTTCTCTTTATTTGTCATGTGTGGTTCTCTTCTGGATATTTGTTTAGTGGGTACCATGAGGTTTATATAAGCGATCTCCTGGATAAGAGAGTACATTTTCAGATGCCTCCTTCTTCCTGAGGCGGGGTCAATTCAATCCCTTACCTCTTCCCCTTCTTATTTGTTATCTCTTTATTCCATTTTGTGTCATGAATGTGTGTTTCCAGTGATGAGCTTGAATTAATTTTTGATGTTATCCAACTGTAGTTTGTTCTCGTTTAGTTTCCTTGCTTTTCTCCTTGCTGAATCTTTGTATCCCCTTTCTCATTTGTTTTTTTTTCAGGCCTAAGGGCCTTCTTGAGCATTTCTTGTAGTGGGGGGTCTTGTGGTGATGAACTCTCTTAGCTTTTGTTTGTCAGGGAGAGTTATTATTTCTCCATCGTATTTGAAGGATATTTTTGCTGGATAAAGTATTCTTGGCTGAAGGTTTTTGTCTTTCATGATTTTGAATATATCATTCCAGTCTCTCCTAGCCTGTAGAGTTTCTGTCGAGAAATCAGCTGAGAGCCTGATGGGGTTTCCTTTGTATGTTATTTTGTTTTTTTGTTTAGCTGCCCTTAATATTATTTCTTTGTCACAGGTATTTTTCAAGTTTGCTACTATGTGGCGAGATGATTTTTTATTCCTGTTTATATATTTAGGTGATCTATTGATTTCATTCACTGTTATTTCCCTCTCGTTCCCTAGGTTGGGGAAGTTCTCAGCTATTATTTCTTTGAACAAACTCTCTGCTCCTTTTTCTGTTTCTTCTCCTTCTGGAATACCTATTATCCTTATGTTGCTTTTCCTCATTGAGTCTGATATTTCTCGAAGAATTTCTTCATTTCTTTTTAGTCTTAGCTCTCTCTCCTCCTCTACCAGGAGCATTTCTGCGTGGCTGTCCTCAATAGTGCTAATTCGTTCCTCCATATTGTCAGTTCTGCTCTTTAAAGACTCCATTGTTTCCACTATCTCGTTGATTTTGTTTTTCATCTCCAATAATTCTGATTGGTTTTTCTTTAGGGTTTCAATCTCTTTTGTGACATAATCCCTGAATTCGTTGATTTGTTTCTGTGTGTTCTCGTGTATTTCATTGAGTTTGTTTATGATAGCTATTTTGAATTCTCTGTCATTCAGGTTATCAAATTCTGTGCCTTCAGGGTTGGTTTCTGGGTGTTTCTCATTTTCCTTTTGGTCTGTAGCCATAACAAATTGTCGCAAGGATCCGACGGGGACGGCCTTATTTTTTCCCCTCATGATAAAGTTGGTTCTGCAGTTTCCCCCTGCTGCCACTGGATGTAGATCGCGAGCGGTATGCTCTGAGCCCACTGCAGCCCCCGGAGGGATTATGCTGAAATGCGGGGTGTGTGGGGGGAGGGGTCTTCTCTTTCTTCTGCTCGACCCCGGGGGTTTCCTTTCTGGCTCTCTTAGGGTGTTTGCTACACCCCCTAAACAGTCCGTCGTCGCTTCCCAGTGGGGATCTCTCAACAGTCTGTGAGAGCACCTGGATGGCGATAGTTTTCCCCGCTGTGGGCCGCCCCTCCCCCTTCTGTCTGCGAGCCGCGATGTCTTTGCCGATCGATTGGGGAGGGGGAGTACAACTTCTTACCTCTCCTCTCATCCTTTTGGGCTTCCTGCGCCTCCACCGTCCGATGTATGGCAGCAGGGGTTTCTTAGAAGTCCTTTGTAGTGTTTGTTTGAGCTCTGTTGGAATGCGAATGATGTTTTCGTTGTGTTGTAGGGGGCAGAGATTCAACGAGGGAAATCTCACTCTGCCATGATGCTGACGTCACTCCTCTAGCACATCTTTTTTATCCAATCATCAGTCGAGGGGCACATGGGTTGCTTCCACTTCTTGGCTATAGTGAATAATGCTGTAGTGAATAATGCTGCAGTGAACATAGGGGTGCATAAGCCTCTTTGGATCTTTGGTTAAATACCCAGTAGTGGGATAGCTGGATCATAGGTATTTTTATTTTTAATTTTTTTGAGGAGTCTCCATACTGTTTTCCATAGAGGCTGCATCAGTTTGGATTCCCATGAGCAGTGAATGAGGGTTCCTGTTTCTCCACAACCTCTCCAACATTTGTTATTTTTGTCTTGGTGATTATAGCCATTCTAACAGGTGTAAGGTAATATCTTAGTGTCGTTTTGATTTGCATTTCCCTGATGATTAGTGATGTTGACCATCTTTTCATGTGCATATTGGCCACCTGTATATCTTCCCTGGAGAGATGTCTGTTCACATCCTCTGCCCATTTTTTGATCGAGTTGTTTGTTTCTTTGTTGTTCCATTGTGTGAGTTCTTTATGTATTATGGAGATTAACCCCTTGTCAGATAGATGATTTGCAAATATTTTCTCCCAGCTGGTAGGTTGTCTTTTCATTTTGATCCTGGTTTCCTTTGCCTTGCAGAAGCTCTTTAATCTGATTAATTCCCATTTGTTTACTTTTTCTTTTGTTTCCCTTATCTGAGTAGACATGGAATTCGAAAAGGTCCCTCTATGATCGATCACAAAGAGTGTACTGCTTATGTTTTCTTCCAGGAGTTTTATAGTTTCAGGACTTACCTTCAAGTCTTTGATCCATTTTGAGTTAATTTTTGCTTAAAGCAAAAGAAAATAGTCTATTTTCATTCTTTTGCATGTGGCTGCCCAGTTTTCCCAGTACCATTTATTGAAGAGACTTTCTCCATGGTATGTTCTTAGCTCCTCTGTCGAAGATGTGTGGTTTTATTTCTGGGCTTTCAATTTTGTTCCATTGATCTGCATGTCTGTTTTTGTACCAGTACCATGCTGTTTTAATTATTATAGCTTTGTAATATATTTTGAAGTCAGTGATTGTGATGCCTCCAGCTTTGTTCTTTTTTCTCAAGATTGCTTTAGTTATTCGGGGTCTTTTGTTGCCCCCTATGAATTTTAGTATTCTTTGTTCTGTTTCCCTAAGAATGTCATTGGGATTCTGATTGGCATTGCACTGAATCTGTAGATTGCTTTAGGTAGTATGGACATTTTAACTATGTTTATTCTCCCAATCCATGTGCATGGGATATCTTTCCATTTCTTTATGTCATCATCAATTACTTTCAATAATGTCTTATAGTTTTCATTGTATAGGTCTTTCATCTCCTTGATTAAATTTATTTCTAGATATTTCATTCTTTTGGTTGCGATTGTAAATGTGATTGTCTTCTTGACTTCTCTTTCTGCTAGTTCGTTCTTAGAGTATAGAAATGCAACTGATATTTGTAAGTTGATTTTGTACCCTGCAACTTTGCTGTAGTTGATTATTTCTAATAGTTTTCCAATGGATTCTTTAGGGTTTTCTATCTATAAAATCATGTCATCTGCAAACAGTGAGAGTTTCACTTCTTTGTTGCCTATTCGGATTCATTTTATTCCCTTTTCTAATTGCTCTGGTGAAAACCTCCAGTAGTATGTTGAATAAGAGTGGCAAGAGTGGGCAACCCTTGTCTTGTTCCTGTTTTCAGAGGAACTGCTTTCAATTTTTCCCCATTGAGTATGACGCTGGCTGTGGGTCTGTCATATATGGCCTTTATTATATTGAGATACCTTCATTCTATACCCATTTTGTTGAGAGATTTTATCATAAGTGGATGTTGAACCTTGTCAAATGCTTTCTCTGCATCTATTGAGATGATCACGTGGTTTTTATTCCTCATTCTGTTAATGTGGTGTATCACATTGATTGATTTGCTGATGTTGAACTGTCCCTGTGTCCCTGGCATAAATCCCACTTGATCATGGCGTATGATCTTTTTAAGGTATTGCTGTATTCAATTTGCCAATATTTTATTGAGGATTTTTGCATCTATGTTCATCAGTGATAGTGGCCTGTAATTTTCCTTCTTTGTATTGTCCTTGTCTGGCTTTGGTATCAGGGTGATGTTGGCCTTGTAGAATGTGTTAGGAAGTGTTCCATCTTCCTCTATTTTTTGGAATGGTTTGAGAAGGACAGGTATTAAATCTTCTTTGAATGTTGATAGAAATCATTTTTGTTTTGGGAAATAAATTACTTTTCATATCAACTATTTTTAAGTCAAGGACGAATTGCTACAAGAGCATAACACTAACCTCAAAATTCAAACTGGATATACAATAAGCGATCTCTAACACTTTTCTATGTATCATGTCTTCTCCCAACAGGTACATTTAGGCTTTTTGTTGTGTTGTCTGACTCTAGACAAGATGCCTAGATTTTTCTTGGTTTGGTAGCTCACTGCTGGCTTTTTGAGTCAGTGAGACTGTCATTGGTCGTTATCATCGAGTGGAAAGAAGACAGAGACCATACTCCTATGTGGCTGTGTTTAGGCAGAATAATGGCCCCTGATGACGTCCACGTCCTAACCCCTAGAACCTGTGAATGTTACCTTGCATGGCAAAACGGACTTTGCAGAAGTGATTAAGGTTACAGATCTTGAAATGGGGAGATTATCCTGGAGTATCAGGGTGGGCCCAATCTAATCACATGAGTTGTTAAAAACAGAACTGTTCCTTGCTGTGGTGAGAGAGATGCAATGACAGAAGAAAGGTCATAGACATGTGACATAAGGACTTAACCTGACATTGTTGGCATTGAAAATGGAGGGAGGATGGCATAAACCTGGAATGCAGGAGGCTTCTAGAAGCTAGAAAAGGCAAGGAAACAGATTCTTCCCTAAGACCTTCAGAAACAAATAGTATTGACTACCACTGGAGATCAGTCTTGTGCTTTCCCTCAGGTCATCAAGACACCAATGAATGACTAGAAAGGGAGGTGAAGGCCAACTAGCATAGTCCAAATCTCTTATTTTGCAGATGAAGATACTAAAGCTCTAAGAGATTAAAGAAATGCTTGGCACATATGGGGTTAACTACAGTGGCAATCCATACTATTAATTGATTTTTGCAATTTTTGAGTGTTAAAGGGACGTCTATTCTATTTATACTATATATCCTAAATGAAGGAGGATAGACAAATCTCTTGTACAGAAGAATTCCAAATGATTTATGTAGATACTTGTTCCTCAACATCAGACAAATCCAAATTAAAGGACATTCTAAAAAAATACCTGACCAGTATTCTTCAAAACTATTAAGGTCATCAAAAACAAGGAAACTATGAGAAACTAGAGTCTGAAGGAGCCTATGAAGACATAACAAATGTAGTAACAACAACTTGATGGGGTCCTGGAACAGAAAAATGACATTGATAAAGTGTTCTTAGTAAAAATTGAGGAAATCTGAATAAAGTATAGACTTTAGTTAACAATCATGTATCAGTACTGGTTCATTAGTTGTGACAAATGTCCTACACTAATGTAAGATGTTAATAATAGGGAAAACTGGGTGCAGGCTATATGGGAATTCTCCATACTATTTTTGCAACTTTTCTGTATATCTAAAACCATGTTAAAATTTAAAAAATTTATTTAAAAAGATCTATACATTCTAAAAATCAGTAAAACCTTTAAGCAATTTATTAGTATCTGTTTTTTGGGTGTTTTTGCTGAGGAAGATTTGCCCTGACCTAACATCTGTACCAGTCTTCCTCTATTTTGTATGTGGGTTGCTGCCCCAACATGGCCACCAACGAGTGGTGTAAGTCTGCGCCCAGGATCTGAACCTGTGAACCTGGGCCACTGAAGTGGAGTGCGTTGAACTTAACCACTATGCCACCCGGGCTGGCCCCCCTATTAGTATCTGAAGCTCCCTTTTCTTTTGGCTGCCAGGAAGTTAAGAGCCAAATCTGAGGTTCAGGGCTTGTGGCCTGAATTTTTGTTGTGTTTTTGTTCCCCTGGTCTTAATTTCAGAAATCTTCATATTTTACCATTACTTATATGCATCTTTGTAGATTCCAATCTATATTTACTAGGTAAAAAATTAAAGTTTAGGGGCAGGCCTGGTGGCGTAGCAGTTAAGTTCGTGTGTTCTGCTTCTGTGAACCTTTCTCATGGGTTCACTGGTTCAGATCCTGGGCGTGGACCTACTCACCACTCATCAAGCCACGCTGAGGCGGTGTCCCACATAGAAAAACTAGAACCACCTATAACTAGGATATACAACTACGTACTGGGGCTTTGGGGCCTGGCAACAGATGTTAGCTCACGGCCAATCGTCCTCAAAGAAAAACCAAAAAACAACAACTACAAATTAAAATTTAAATATAACAAGCAGCTTCCTGCCCCCCATCTCAAATTTCTGAGCCCTGTACCATTCCTTAATAGATGTCCTTACATGCTATTTTATGGAATAAAAAATCAACAAATGGGCACCTCCTCAACTCCCTATTACTAAACTCTTGAATCTACTTACAGCTATGACCATCCTTTCTTTCTTCCCTTCTGTTACATTAGAAGAGGCGTCCTTCATCCTAATGTCAACCCCTCTGCCTCTTATTCAGAGGACATCACTTTCTCATTATTTTAGGAATGTTATACTATTGATTTTTCCTTCTCATCTCAATAGATTTCAACCTCTCTTCCAACTGAATCCTTCCCATTGACATTTAAACATGCTTGTCTTTTCTATATTTAAAATAAAACCAATAACACATAAATAATAACCTTTAAAAAGGTTACTGAACCTTTAAAAAGACAACAGTCCATTCAACATTTTTATTTGGGAGCATTAATGAAATACTGAGCTGGTCAAGAGTTCAAGGAGGTACAAAGTACAGGGAGATCCCAATGTGTGGCCTTCAAATTCAGTAATGGTTGATGCCAATAAGAAAACATGTAGCAGAAGAGTCATTGCCCTTTATTATCCCATTTAGAACAGCTGGGGAAAGAATGATCTAGAGCACTATCTTTTCTTTAACACGTGCATGGAAATGAACCAGCTCATTTATCATATTTTTACTCAGAAAGGATAATAATGAATTAGTCACAACCTATTTTCCTAGGGCTTTCATCCTTATATACATCCTTTCAAGCAAACGCAGAATTAGCCCATTACTGGTTTTCTTCCTCTTCTTCCCCAAATCAGAGCTTCAGTTCAGGCTCTCGTCATCTGGATTACTGCTAGAGCTTCCGGTGGTCTCCCTACCTAATCTACTGGCCACTATTCCAAATGTGAATCTGATCATGTCATGCTCTTGTTTTAGATCCTTCAATGCCTTACCATTGCAATACTGCAATAAAAGGTAAACTTTATATAAGAACAATTGAGGCCTTGTAGAACTAGTTTTTGCTTAATTCTCCCTGTAAACACCCACATCCATACCATTTAGGTCACTGAACTACCTCTAACAGTTCTTTTAACCAATACATTCTCAAGATGGGGGGTGGGGGAGTAGCCTGGCTTTGAAACTTATTAACCATGTAACCTTGGGCAAATTACAGGACTTTCTTGAGACTCAATTTCTACATCTGTACAATCTGAAAAACAGCCCCCAACTCAGAGGGTTATTGTGAGGACTAAAGGAGTTAAACTATGTAAAACACTTAGACCACCTGGCACACAGTGAGTACTCAATAAGCGTTAGCTAGTGTCACAGATTCGGGGTAGCTACCTCAGTAGCAGACACTCTGACATTAATGGAAATCACTGTTGCCAGTGGACATTTGTGTCTTCTAAAGTTGTGTTACTGAATGGCCAAACATTTTCTTAAGCCAGGTTTACTGGACAATAATTTGTAAATAATAAAATTGACTCTTTAAAAATGTACAGTTGGATGGGCTTTGACAAATGTGCACAGTTGTATAACCACCACCACAATCAAGACATAGAGTATGTCCATCTCTCCAGTGTACTTCTGTGTCTTCCAAAAGTGCATTACTGAATTGGCCAATTTTTAGAAAAAAAGGTGGGAAGGCACCTATGGCACATTTACTTCAGTCCAGGAATCTTAAAAAGTGCAGAAGGAAGGTTATTGGGTTTAGGCTTTGGTGTTTATTTTATATACCTCTATACTCTGTGAGAAGATTTTTAGTCATTTGCTGCAGAAAACCTTTGATGAAGAGCTGAAGTTCTAGAAATAAGCAATTAAAAAATATACGAAATCTTAGATGAGAATTATGTACGTTCCCATGGCTCTGATGTTAATATTTTTTAAAAGTTGACTCTTTTATGTAATAGTAACCGAAAGCCCAGAAGTTTGCTTGTTAGAAAATTATAAAATGTCAGAAAGGAAACCCAGTAAACCATGGACCCTCAGTTACTTTGAACAGCCAACTCATCGATCATATTTTTACTCAGAAAATATAATAATGAATTAGTTATGAACTATTTCCCTAGAATTTTCTTCCTTATATATAAGCATTTTTGCAGGTCATGAAGAATATGGTATTAAAAAACAGTATTAGAAATTTGAGAGCTGTTACTGAAGAGATAAAATTCAAGGTCAGAGAGAAGATATAACTTAGCATGGATAGGAAGAAATATAAATATAGAAGAACAGATGGGGGAGGCCTGGGGAGAAGAACAGATGAGAGGGGGATAGCAGTCTTGAGAGGACAGGAGCTGACTAAAGATGGAGACATAGCTGGAGCTAAGGGGGTTTTACCTGTGCTCACCAGCTTGCTGTAACATTATTTTTTTTAAATGTAACTTTATCATGCTTCATAGACAGTTGGATATGTAGTTCTTCATAGACAGTACTTTACGTAGTTCTTTATTCTTTAGATAGTTGTAGAGAAGCCAAATACAATAAATAATAGCAAAAAGTCTGGGGAAATAGAAACCTTACTCTGGTGGAAATATCCATTACATTAGAAATATTGAAGAAACATGGACTAAGTACAGCATATTTTATGATGGCTAAAGTCAGTTTTTTATAAGTGAGATTTTCCTTAAAAATTTTAGCCATTAAAGAGAGTATAAGAACAGGTACCAAGCATGCTTGGGACAGGTTACCAAGTGAGTCATTACCAGAGAATGAAAGGAAAGGAGAGCTAAGGAAGTGCCTAAAACCAAGTGGTTAAGTGGAGGAGGAGGAGGAAGGAGAGAAGGCAAAGGAAGAAATGCTCAATTAGTGTTATAAGTTGTCCACATTCTTCTCCAGGATATGCAGTGTGTGGATCAAAGAACCCCCACCTTCAGATCATCAGTGATGTGGTTCTATTCTTTGCCCCTAAAAATATGGTTTTTATTTTGCTACAAAAGTTTTATTTACTCTCAAACATTGATTTGAAAATGAGCATGTGTTACTCCTTACATACACGACCTCTGTAAGTAGGCTTAATAAGATGATTACTTGCTATTCAGGAATAACAGCGTGATTACTGTAGCCAAATGAACGTAACCCAGGGCAATCTTAGCCCTCTCACCCTTCTATTTAGTCAACTTTAAAACTGTGTCATTGTTTTTTCTTTTTGTAAGTAGGATTGTAGCTTCTGGAATCAGTGGGTGATATTACATACTACTAGATATTTCAAATCCTAACAAATAATCTGATATTATATTAGAATATACTATATTCTGTTATATTAGAATAGAGGAAAATGTAACTATGATATTTATGTTTGAAGATCATATACCTACTATCAGTGTGTGAGTACAACTGAGACGTTCAGTCTAAAATGGATCTGAGCTTCCAAGCACATTCTCTAGTTCAATTAAATCAACTCCTCTCTGTTGCCTACCTATGTAAACAAAACATTTTAGCTTAGTATTCAAAGCCCTCCACAATATGCACCCAACCTGTCTCCATCAAACATACAGTTCACCATCAATTTCTTCCAAATCTTTTGAAGTATACGTTCCAAACATCTTATCTTTTCTATTTCTATGAACAGAAATGGGAATTTCTATGAATTAAGGAATCTATTTATTAATTCACATGCAAGCATTTATTCAGAATCAAATTCTATTGTGCACAGCACTTTTCCTGGGTTTTATCATCTCCATTTGAGAATACTGTAACAGTGTCTGTATCAGTGAGGATTGTGTTTGGCCTTATGTAATAGAAAGCCAAATATTAGTGGCTTAACAATTTACGTTTATTTTCTTCATATAACCTCAAGTCCAGGGGTGG
Source organism: Tapirus indicus (assembly GCA_031878705.1). NCBI lineage: Eukaryota > Metazoa > Chordata > Mammalia > Perissodactyla > Tapiridae > Tapirus > Tapirus indicus. The sequence continues at coordinate 38,033,813 of CM062935.1, forward strand.
CTGCAGTGGCTCCATGATGTCAGTGGCATCTCAAGATCATTTTATCTATCCACTTTGCTATCCTAAGTGTGTGGCTTTTGTCTTCATGTTTGTCATCACATGGTCACAAGTGGCCAGTGACTTCCTTCCCTGTCATTCTAAGAAGGAAAAGGAAAAAAGTAAAGACTTTCCCAGAAATCTGTAGAAACACCTCTTTATATCTCATTAACTAGAACTGTGTCAAGGGAGTCTGATGATGTCAAAGATTCTCTCTCTATCTTTCAGCTTTGCTTATTTCTGTGAGTTCAACTCCTTCTCTTTTTTAACACAGACAGGTTTTCTTTACATGATAGTGGTGAAGGAGAAGAGTGGGGCATGGTCAAAGAAAGCTTCAGTATGACAATATCTAAACTTAATGATCCACAAGAGAGGGAGTTTATTCTTCTCAGTGTCTTCATATGAAACAAACCCTGGAGTAGTGAACCAATAACTGAGTCAGGGGGATGGAGTACAATGATTGGCCAGGCCTGTGTCTCACGACTACTCTGTAAAGGAATCCCCATCAAAATGACATAGAATAGGAGAATGTTGTTTAGCCAAAGGAAGGGGAGTTCTATTATCAGATGAAGAGGGTTAGAAACACTGGGCAAAGACAATATTTGTCCCAATAGCAGCACTGAACAACTTGCAAAGCTAACATTATTTCTGCCATATTATATGGTACAGAACTTTAGGTTCTAATTGAGGATACGTTCAAAGTATTGAACAGAGCCAATGCTGCTTTCTGAGGAATATCCTAGGCTTTGGCTACCAGGTAACCCTGAAGTCTCTGTGGCCGAGGCTGTCAGTTGTACCTCAACATTCATTATCCCCTTCTTTCATAGTAAAATAATTTTTAGCAGGGCATATGGCCATGTATTAGAAAGACTACATTTCTCAGCCTCCCTTGCAGCTAGGTTTGACCACATGACTAACTTTGGGTCAATGGGAAGTGAACATAACTGACGTACACAACTAGTTGTGTATATATAGTGTGTGTGTGTATACAGTGTGTGTATATATTGATCTAGCTCCAATTATTTGCTTATTATTGCCTATCTTCCTCATCAAATGTATGAGCACTAGAAGAACACGCTGTCACCCCACTATCCAAAATAGTGTTTGACACATAGGAAGGATTCAATATTTACTGAGTAAATAAATAGGCCACTCTTCTCTGCCCATTCAATTCCAACTTCTCTATGAAGTTGGGTGTCTGACCACCTGGCCTAAAGTCTTCTCTTCCTATTCTAAATAGTTCTTAAGGCACTAATTTTCCATAGAGCATATTTAACACTTTTCATTTACTGCTCTGAGTTCTTAGTTATAAATTCATTTGTCTCATTTTATTTCTCAACCAGATTATGAAATCCTAGATGGCAGGATCACAGTGTATTTATTTTTCACACCTCTGTCAGTCTGTAGCCAGTATATCTGGTACATAGTAAGCCCTCAGTGAATACTGCTGCATAAGACTAGGACAGACAGTTGAATAGTGCCTTAGGAAAACTTGATGCACTCACTGGATTTCTAGTCAAGAAATCTATATGGGATAAACATCAGCATGGCTGGAAAATTAAAATTTTTATTGTTTTCTTGACATTTAGCATCTACCTTGAGGTAAGTATGACATGTTTCTCCCTAAGCATAACCTTGATTATTAAGAGAAAAGAATATTTTTAACATTTACAAGGTCTAACTAAAATTGAGACAGGTGTGATAGTTCAATGTACCTAAGAAGTCCTTCCCTTGGAGAGGACAGGCAGTAAAATACTTAATATCTTTTCCAGGTCTAGACTTTAAGAAATTCAAGGTACTTCCTCACAGGTTCTCTTGTCCACTTAAGGCTCTGCTTGAATCCATATTTTATTGGAGCCTGTGTTTATTGCCTGGTTACAAGTAGTTGATCCATGTGCCTCTGAAGGGAAACAAATACTCAGTGTAGCAACACCAATGGAAAGTCACCATATGAACATCATCCAAAATTCCCATCTCCTTTTCTAAATACAGAAATATGTTACTTCTGATATGGCCTCTCCCATTAATGCCTACCTCAAGATACAAAGCATAGAGATAGACCAGAACATCAGCATCCTCTCCCATACCAGTTTCAGTCCCCGCTTTCAAACTGTATTTCCACTCACATGTGTTCTCAGGGCATACTTTGCCTCTATTTTCCTCATCATGCCTAAAGTTCTACTCCAAAAAAATCTGCTACTACACCACCACTCAAAGTCCCTTCCCCTCTTCTTTACTCTCAAGTTTCTAGTTCCAATTATTCCTAGCAATCTTTAGGTTGGTCACATATGCCTTGCAAGAATTTTCCACCATCAACTAAAAACAAGAATTTCCATTTCTAAAATGAAGCACGACTCCAAAGCAGATTATTTCCAAGCTAAAAAAAGTAATAATACCACCAAAAAAAACCCTCCACCACCACTCCAAAGGGCATATACTCAATCACAGTTCATAGTAATAAAGTCTAACATATTATATTCTATTTTATAGCAAACTGTAGAGACACCCAAGTAACTTTATTAGGCATGTATAATAAACCCTATTACAACATTTTTCTATACTATTATACTATATACTATATATAATATACTATTATACTATATACTATTTCTATATAGGAACTCAGGATAATTAATATTTCAGAATGATGAGACAAAGATATTGAAAATTTTACTAATTTATATTACTCAACTTGATACCCTATAATTTTTCCAACACTCTTTACACTAAGCTCAAAAATAAAAATCTTCTCTCATCTGGCTTTTTTGTGTCAAGTATGCAACAGGTCTAGAGACCTACCGGTCCAGAATGGAGAGGGTAGAAACATTATTTTGTAAATTCAAAGTGTGAAAAATTAAATTGTTGGGCATGATGTAGAGCCATTGGTGGAAGTTGAAGATGAGGTGGAGAGAAAGAGAGAAGAGGTAGAAATTTTTAAAAAACTGAGTAAATAAAAAATGTGGCAATGATTAACTTCAGGAAAAACAAGAGTATAAAGACAAGAGACATAACCACATTACATTACTTCACTAAGCAATGAACAACATTTCCATAGTCTTCATAATGAAAACAGTTCATATTGACTTAAAAGATATGATACAAGAATATTGGGAAGAACGAAGAGTGGAAGGGAAGTGTAAAAGAGATGGAATCCTCATCTACAATAAATAGCAAGTTAATAGGTAATAATAAAATGAATATATCAAGAGAGAGTAGTCTATTCATTTTGTCCAGAAATATGGAGATAAATACCAGAAGAAATAGCTTAGAGAGTTAAAAGCGGCTAAGCTGAATGAAGTGGGAGTATCAGAAGACTGACACTATTTTGATATATTTTGTTTAGCAACATTTGGTTGTTAAAATTCATGCATTACTTTGATAAAGATAACATTACACTATAAAAAATAAATTAACCATTCAAGTTCACAGGCTAGTTTTAGTATCTTATCTATATTGTTTATTATTTTACAGATTTCAGATAGATTGCTCAGCTTTCATATTCTCAGTTTAAATCACTCTAATACTTCAATATTCTATACAAATTATCATTCTTTGTAGTGTATTTTTTTGTATGACTGCAACTGAAATAAAATGATACAAAGGTAGGATTTCTTGTTTGTTTTTGAACAATTCCTTATAATGTCCTGTATGCCAACAGCTTTAGGAAAACTTACAATGATTTTTAGTTTCCTTTTCTTATCATATAAAAATGGCTTGCATTATTACCCCATAAATAAACTTAGGCAAATTAAAACTCCTTAACTCTTTGTTTATTCACATTCTCTTTCAAAAGTTTCCTGACATTTATTGGTACATATAACTAAACATTTCTTTTGTTAATTCTTATTGCATGAATGTTATGATTATATTATGAATAACTACTTTCATATAATTGGGCCTTTATGGGACCAAGACCATCTTGTAAGACGGTAAAGAATCTTTTAAGGAATAAACCAATTGTATCAATCACCACAGCCCTGCTAAACATTGGGAAAGAAATCAAGGATGAGTAGTGGAGCTCTATTTTTGGAGGAAAGTTAGAATTGTACACTTGGATTTGAATATGAAGTTATCTGGGAGGGTGACTCCACTTCATGTAAATGGCCGGGAGCTGGGATGTAAGAAACCCAAATAATATTCTGGTTGTACTAGAGCTATAGAGCCAGATGTTGTCAAAGAGACATGAGCTACAGAATGGAATATGGAAAGATATGTACTTTGTAATATGGAACGCATTTTGGCTTTTTGATTATTAAATGTTTATTTCTCTTATTTACTTTCTCACCCTGTCATAATATACATGGAGAAACAAGAAAGGTTAAGTGAAAGGGGGCAACTGAATATTCTGGGAGGCAGCAATCATGGAAGTCATAGCACTTGAAGGCAACACTGAAAATCAAAGAGTACAAATACAGGGTGCTTAATCCAGTGGCTTCATCCCGTCCAGGGTACATTTATCAGAGGCTAAATATTGGAAAAGTTATGATCAACATGAGGAGCAATTTGCCTAAACCAACAACTGGTCATTTTGTTACCTGAAGTGCTTCTCTTTTAGCTATGCACTTGAAAGTTTCATTATGTGTTAGTTGTCCACATAATTAAAATTAATATTAAATATTGGTTCTAGCAAAAATCCTTAGATTGTTCTATTCTTTTCACTTCCATTTCCAAAGATTTGTCCATCTTTCTTCCCCTTTGCTTATAGTGTAGATATGTTTCTTGTATTAACAAAAATCCCCCTATCACATTCTTCAATAATTTTTAAAATTAATCTTTCAACTGAAACCTTGTCAAAGATGGCATGAAAATATCAACACCATCCAAAGGAGGCAGAAGAAAAGAAATAATAAGAATTAGAGCAGAAATCATTGAAGTTGAAAACAGAAAATCAATGAAACCAAAAGCTGATTTTTTAAAAAGATCAATAATATAGATACACCTCTAACCAGTATAACTTAAAAAAAAAAAAGGAGCAAGAAATCAAATTACTAATATCAGAAATGAAAGAGAGGACATCACTATAGAACCCATGGAAATTAAAAGGATAATAAAGGAATACTATGAACAAGTGTATGCCCACAAATTTGATAACCATTTCAAAGAAATGGACCAATTCCTTGAAAGATACAATCTGACAAAACTCACACAAGAAGAAATAGAGGATCTACATAGGCCTGTATCTACCAAAAAAATTGAATCAATAATCAACAACTTTCCAAAACAGAAAGCATCAGGCCTCGATGGGTTCACTGGTGTATTCTAGCAAACATTTAAGAAAGAAATTATAGTAATTCTCTATGATCTCTTTCAGAGGATAGAAGCAGAGGGAATATTTCCTAACATTCTATGAGGCCAGCATTACCCTAACACAAAAACCAGAGAAACATATTACAAGAAAAGGAAACTACAGACCAATATCTCTCGTGAACATAAATGCAAAAATATTTAACAAAATACTAGCAAACAGAATCCAACAATATATAAAAAGAATTATATACCACTACCAAGTGGGATTTATCCCATGTATGCAAGACTGATTTAACATTCAAAAAACAATTAACGTAACCCATCAGAAAAATCACATGATCATATCAACAGATGCAGAAAAAGCATTTGACAAAATCCAAACCCATTCATGAAAAGAACTCTCAGTAAAGCAGGAATAGAGGGAAACGTCCTCAACTTGATAAACACTATCTACAAAAAGCCTACAGTGAGAAACTCAAAGCCGTCCCACTAAGATCAGGTAGAAGGCAAGGATGTCCTCTCTCACCACTACTTTTTAACAACATACTGAAAGTCCTTGCTAATACAGTAAGGTAAGAAAAGGAAATAAAAGTATACAGACTGGGAAGGAAGGCATAAAACTATCTTTATTCACAGATGGCATGACTGTCTACATAGAAAATCTGAAAGAATCAACATAAAAACTCCTGGAATGAATATGCCATTATAGCAAGGTTGCAGGATATAAAGTTAATATACAAAAGTCAATTACTTTCCTATATACCAATAATGAACAAGTAGAATTTGAAATTAAAAACACAATACCACTTACATTAAGCACACCAAAAAATGAAATACTTAGGTAAAAGTCTAACAAAATATGTACGAGATCTACATAAGGAAAACTACAAAATTCTGTTGAATGGAGTCAAAGAAGAACTAAACAAATGGAAAGATATTCCATGTTTATGGACAGAAGGACTCAGTATTATCAAGATGTCCCTTCTTTCCAACTTGATCTATGGATTCAATTCAATCCCAATCAAAATTCCGGGAAGTTATTTAACAGATGTTGTCAAACTAATTCTAAAGTTTATATGAAGAGGCAAAAGACCCAGAATAGCCTACACAATATTGAAGGAGAACAACAAAGCTGGAGGACTGATACTACCAGATTTCAAGACTTACTATAAAGCTACAGTAATCAAGACAGTGTGGTACTGTTTCAAGAAGAGACTAACAGATCAATGGAACACAGTAGAGAACCCAGAAATAGACCCCCATAAATATAGTCAACTATCTTTGACAAAGGAGCAAAGGGAATACAATGAAGCAAAGACAGTCTCTTCAACAAATAGTGCTGGAACAACTGGCAAAATATATATATCCACATGCAAAAATATATATCTACACACAGAGTTTACCCCCTTCACAAAAATTAACTCAAAACGGACCACTGACTTAAACGCAAAACACAAAACTATAAAACTCTTAGAAAATAACATAGGACAAAACCTAGATAATCTTGGGTATGGTAATGCCTTTTTAGATACAACACCAAAGACATGATCAATGAAAAAAATAACTGATAAACTGGACTTAATTAAAATTAAGAACTTCTGTGAAAGACAGTATTAAGAGAACTAGAAGACAAGACTGGGAAAAATATTTGCAAAAGACACATTTGATAAAAGAATGTTATCCAAAATATACAAAGAACTCTTAAAATTCAACAATAAGGAAACAACCCAATTAAAAAATGGGCCAAAGACCTTTACAGCACCTCACCAAAGCAGATACACCGAGGGCAATTAAGCATGCTCCACATGCTTATTTGCTCCACATCATATGTCATCAGGGAAATGCAAATTAAAACAACGAGAGATACCACCACACACCTATTAGAATGGCTAAAATCTGGACACTGACAACACCAATTGCTGGCAGATGTGGAGCAACAGGAACTCTAATTCATCGCTGATGGGAATGCATCATAAAATCCACTTTGGTAGACAATTTGGTGGTTTCTTACAAAACTAAAGATACTCTTACCATATGATCCAGCAATCACACTCCTTGGTGTTCACCCAAAGGAGTCGAAAACTTACATCCACACAAAAATCTGCACATGGATGTTTATAGCAGCTTCATTCGTAACTGGCAAAACTTGTAAGCAACCAAGATGTCCTTCAGTATGTGAATGGGTAAAAAAACTGTGGTATATGCAGACAATGGATTACTATTCAGTGCTAAAAAGAAATGAGCTACCAAGCCATGAAAAGATATGGAGAAATATTAAGAGTATATTACTAAGTGAAAGAAGCCAATCTGAAAAGGCTACATGCTGTATGATTCCAACTATATGATATTCTGGAAAAGGGACAAATATGGAGACAGTAAAAAGATCACTGGTTGCCAGGGGTGGAGGGTGGGGGGAGATGAATAGGCAGGGAACAGAGAATTTTTAGGGCAGTGAAAATATTTTGTATGATATTGTAATGATGGATATGTCATTTTACCTTTGTCCAAAACCATAGAGTGTACACCAAAAGTTAACACCAAAGTAAACTATGGACTTTAGGTGATTATGATGTGTTAACATAGGTTCATCCTTGGTAAAAAAATGTATGATTCTGGTGAGTGATGTTGATAATGGGGAAGGTATGCATGTGTGAGGACAAAGGGTATATGGGAAATCTCTGTACCTTTCTCTCAATTTTGTTGTAAACTTAAAACTGCTCTAAAAAAATTAATTCTTAAAAAAATACTAACACCCTCAAAAGACAGTGATAAATATATATGATGTCTTCTTATTGAAATATGTTATGTAACTACTGCCATCAATATCAAGTCAGATGGTGGGCTTAGAACAGATATGACATTTACTGGTCGGTAATTCACAGGGTTCCTTCTAGATTCCTGATCAATGGGATTTCCATTATTAATCCATCATTCTTATGAAATAATAGTTGTTCATAATGTCAGGATACACATTTTTAACTAACACATACCCCTTCCTCCACTTCCCCAATAACACAGTCATATTCAATTTTTCTATTCCTTAAATTCTCAAATAGAATTAAAAAAAATTACAGCAATGTGATTGTTTTAAAGATAATCACAGGTGAAAGGGATATAGAGGTACAAACTTCTAGTTATAAAATAAATAAGTCATGGGGATGCAATGTACAGCATAGGGAATATAGTCAATGATATTATAATAACTTTGTATGGTGACAGACGGTAACTAGACTTATCATGGTGATCATTTCGTAATGGACATAAATATCAAATCACAATGACGTACACCTGAAACTAGTATAATATTGTAAGTCAACTATACTTCAATTAAAAATAAATAAATGAATAAAGGTTACCAGCTATTTCAAAATATATTTTGACTTATTATAAGCAGCATATTCTATGTAGCTAAAACGTCTTTATGTTCTTAGACTATCAGATGTAAGTTCTGCTAATTATTTATGAATGGAAAATATTCTTCCACTTTACTAAAGGTCTTTTTTTAATATTGAAATTTTCACAGACATACCCCACTGAGGCTGGGGTTACGGCCAAACTGTCCTTCCTCATTAGAATCGGTACTTTTTTTTTTTTTTCTGATTGTGGTAAATTGCACATAAAATAAAATTTATCACCTTAACCATTTTTCAGTGTATTGTCTATACTTTTAATATCATCTCCAAGAAGGAACAAAGGGCCACAGACACATTTTTAAAAGAGCAAAACCAATGCCTAGCTCATTTATGGAACTTTGAGGGATGACTCAACATTCAGGTACGGGTTGTTAGTAATCGAAGGCTGAGTGTCCCTTTATTTGCTGAAATCAGCTCCTACTAATAGGCATTAGAAGTAGGCAGGTAAATAGTTAATAATCAATTTGCTAAGTTGTATAAATTCCTAAAACGCATCAGAAATCTACGATTTAGATTTCACTGATGTGAGAGATTCATAAAATTGGCACAAATAATATAGGAATGTAAAATACTCTTTCCAACCCAACATGCTTCAAGGACTTCATAAAAAATGTCATGGGGAAACATTTTTGCTCTGCTTATTTTCATGTCACATAATTATATTTTATGGCTTGTCTAACATATATTGAAAAAAAGTTAATATTTTGGAGACTATATAGCTCTATAGTCCTTTTAAAAAAGATACCAAGCAAACAGAAATCATGGATGATCTAATTAGAGGATCTTCATTTACAAAAGTTAAGAGTGTTATCATTTTTAAATAATTTTTTTAAAATGAAGATTGAGAAACTAATGTAACAGTTATAATACACAAACGGTGGAAGAACGGAAAGAGCACTGACTTGAAAAACTTAAATTAAAATCCCAAATCCACCATTTTTTTAGTTATGTGTGTATGATTTCAGACAGGTCACTTACCATCTCTGAGCTCCAAGTTCTAACCTGTAAAATGGTGATAATGCCCATATCTAGCTCACAGGGTGGTTGTGATAACACACTTGAAGATATATGAGTTGACTTAACATAAAAATACCTGGCACAATGCCTAGCACCGAATACCTCTTCCTTCCCTTCCTTCTCAATAAACAGAACTTGGAGCCTTCTGCATAACTCATGACAAAAACAAAAGCAGTGTCTTTTTCATAGATAAATGGTTTCTTCACTTGAGTTTTTATAAAAGATTTAGTCTAAGTGCAGAAATGATAACAGAAGGATGAAAACAACAAGCAAAGAAAACATATCCTGAGAAGCATCTAACAGCAGCTTTCTTTGTTTCATGCTGACATGCTTTGTGGTTACAATGCAGACTTCCAATGAACACCGGATCAAAATTAAAATTCTAGGCAGGCATTCAACTTTTATGATTACGTCCACTCTTCACTGAGCATGGGAAACAAATGCTTAAGAAGTTATTTATTGACGATATTCCCATAGAACTCTCACAAAGTTCACTTCCAAAAGAGGCCCTATCCCTGTAATGTAACTGAGTAAGTGAAAGCTATACCAGGTTTCTTGCATTGTACTTTAAAAACTGCAGCAGGGTAATAAAATCTTGTTTCTCACAGAAGCTTTTCTGAGGCTAGGCTACAGCAATTTTGCAAAGGTGCATGATAATTACAGGAAAAGAGAGCAAACAAATTTCAAAAATAAAGAACACCAATCCAAAATGATTTATGACCATATTTTGAATAAAATTAAATATAGAATAACTAGCAAAAAGCATTAAGTTTAATTATGGTTTTGCTATTGTGAATGTACAGTTGGCACCAATGCAGTAAGCCTAATCAAAATCAGGTAATAGTTACCTCTGTGGCCTTGCTTGATGGTTCCAGTCCAGTCATGTTTGCTACTATTAACTGATGTAAGAGTTGAACTTGAGCCACACTTAGGAAGAAGTCCAGGTTTGTGGTTATATTCACTTCCAAGGAATGGCCACACACTAAAATCTCCTGAAGGAAAAAAAAGAAAAGTTGAATACAGATAAAGCAACATGATAGCCATTAGACAATAATTTATCATTCTTTCTTATTTGACCTTTACTATGTTGATGAATTCTCCTGGGACTCAAGTTCATATGTTAATGAGAATAACAGAAATGGTGAGCACAGCCACTCAACATAGTTTTATGGATTAATTTAATAAACATTTATGAGGGCCTGCTGTGCACCGGGCCATGTGCTAGCTAGAGAGCAATAAATTAACAGTAAGAATTTTTCAGCATTTCATATACATTTGGCTTTTTTATACCTCAAACTACTATCATTGTTTCAATATGTAGGGGATGATGTAATTCTTTAACATAATCTTGTTCATTCATTCAAACTAACAAATGTTTACTGAGCGTCTCCTAAGTACCATGCACTAGAGTGCTAGGAATATCACAAAAAATAAGGTTGACCTTGAAGGATGCTCTTGAGGAGGTCACAATCTAGTTGTGTAGACAGACGTAAAGAGGCAACTCTAGGCAGGCAGTTACAATCACAAGTGATATGGCCTGAGTATTCTCCAAAGGACATACTCCAAATGATTTATAACAAAGTAGAGTGCTGAAGCCAAAGACTAATTAATTTCACTTCTTCTTCAAACTGCTAAAATCTTGGCAGCATTAGGTAGATGTCTACTACTTAACTGGTGCTGTTCTGCATAACTGAGTCACTTGAACATTCATCGTTGGAAAACCACTCAGAGAAGCAAAACAGAAATGAAAAACAATCCAGAAGCTTCACCTAATAAGCAGGAGTCCTGCCTCTTGTCATGAAGTGCATGTGGGCAATGTTCAAATGCTTGGAAATGTCCAATAAACCTCCTTGTCATCCAAGAGAATGGATTTAAGGAGACTTGTGACTGGTCCAAATACTAACTACACAGCTTAGAGCAGCTTTTAAAAAAGCCATAAAGAACAGCATGTCGGAAATGATTATCCCTTTTTTCATTAAATAACTTTTCCCCCACAAGTTCCCTGAATTTACTCATGATAGTTAGAATTCTTATTTTATTCCTCAAGTAACGATGAAAAGGAATATATTTGTGTATTTTAAATCAATTGTGTTACTAAGTAACTGCAAGATATTAGTAGACAATTTTTACACAACTTTTGTGGATATCTAAGATACCATGCCAAATCTAACTTTCCCTATAGGGTTATTATAAACAACAAATAACATATACAAAAACACAGCTTTTTAAAAATTCAGAGAAGGAAAGTAAAGTTTTATCAGCTTGAATTAACATATTTAATCTGTACCTAATTTTTCTGAACTTTTCATAACAACTGCCTATAACTCTGTGAATAATCAAAAAGTTCGCAAAGTTTTTAGCATAATAAATTTCTATGAAGAATAATTTTTAAGTAAAGATGGATCACATTATTATTACATTTGTATTCTAGGCATGTAGGCAGTATACCATAATGATCAGACTTGAAACCTGGATCAACCAGAAACTGGCTAGTAACATTGGTCAAGTTACTTAATCTTTTTTGATCTCAGTTTCCTCATCTGTAAAATATGGCTACTAATGGTATCTATCTCACAAGGATGCTGTGAAGACTAAATAAAGTAATCTATGTAGCACTCTCTATGTAAGATAATCCATGTGAGAACTCTCTCAGTATTATTGTTGCTTTCACTATAATGAGCTTTTAGAGGTCAAGGGTGTATGGTCTGGGGCCAGACCAGTTGGGTTCCTACCATGCTCTGCTACTTGCTATTTTCGAAAATTTGAACAAGTTATTTGGGTTAGCCTCTCCATGCTTCAGTTTCTTCATCTATAAAATGAGGATAGTAGGAGAAACTAATAGGATTATTATAAGGATTAAATGCATTATTACATGAAAAGCAAAAACTAAACAGTACTAGAAAGTGTTCATTATTAGTTACAATAGTGACTTTTAAATAATAAGCTAACTTGATATCCTGTGCACCGAAACTACAAAAACCCCTAACACACAAAGAGGAGCTGCTCCATTATATAGACCAAAATGAAACCTAAATTAAATTCTAACCTCAGTATGCATATTTTCTGGAGAAATTATTTTGGTGAAAATGATGGCAGGTGCTCCAGTTATTCGGACAGAAAAATCTGTTAAAATGGGAGTCAAAATTGCTCTTCTTTCTTGATGCCGCCGTATGCTAAAAGATAAAGTAAAAAATTATTAGCCATTTTATTTTTTTCAAGGATAATTTTCATTAAATTTGTACCAGTCTTGGTACTACAAACAGGTATGACAAAATTACATTATACTTTGAGAGTGCCTATTTGTGTATTTATAGTCATAGTTTTATAACTTCAGTTCTTTTTTGTGTGTGTGTGAGGAAGACCAGCCCTGAGCTAACATCCGTTGCCAATCTTCCTCTTTTTGCTGAGGAAGACTGGCCGTGGGCTAACATCCGTGCCCATCTTCCTCTACTTTATATGGGACGCCGCCACGGCATGGCTGACAAGCAGTGTGTCAGCAGGCGCCGGGATCTGAACCCACGAACCCCAGGCTGCCAAAGGGCGAACTAAACCACTGTGCCACCGGGCCAGCCCATTACTTCAGTTCTTAACTTCAGATTTACAAAAGACAGCAAAAAAAAAAAAAAAAAAAATCACTGAGAAATTCAGATATAATTAATCAATTTCGAATTAGTAGCATCCTGGGGACCTTTCAACAAATTACTTTGTCCATTTTTAATTCCTTTTGCTCTTGCAAATAATTTAGTATCTCTTTTGTTACCAGCAATAATTTTACTATTTTGTGATAATTTTTAATTTCCTGTGTTTAGTATTTCTGACCATCTACTCGACAATTGACATCTTTCCAATCTCATTAGGTTCATAAACTTATGCCTTTATAGTTAGTGAAATGGCTTTTGTGACTTTAATACTGAATGCTTCTTCACAATAACCCTGTATGTGAAGTAAGGATCATTATCTAGCCCCACATTACCTATGAGGAAATGAGGTTCAGGACTGGGCTAAGGCCAACCAATGGGAACAAAGGTTCCAGAGTTGGGCCTCGTGGGCAAGTTGATACCAGAATAGCATTTGGCCTCTATTTTAATTCTTCTTTATACATTCTCACCTTTGAGCAGTTATCTAGCATAATATTTCTACTCTACATTTAAAATTGCTAATTGCTAATAGTTTGAAAGGAAGTATTGTACACATGGTAGAAGATGAAATTGGAAAACAGAGAGAGGCCAAAGCCTGTGCTAGTGCAGATCTTCAAGTATACTATCCATATTCTTAGTTTTCATTTTATTAAATAATGTGGTTCTATGTTTTACTAGCAAGCTGTACCTCAAAAGTTTCTTGGAACCATTAATTTAATATTCCTCATAAATATGTCCCTATTAATCCCTTATATTATAAAATGATAAAGTTGAGATCAGAAAATTGGCATAAGTTATCTCATGAAGAAGCCCAGATAAAACTCAAGACTTTCTGTATCCTTATCTACCAGAGCAGTCTAGAGAGCACTAGTATCTTTTGTTGAACTTTGCAATGGGCAGGGCTTTACATGGTGCCTGCCAAAAAAGCAAAATGGATCATCTGGTTCTGTGACACATAAGTATTGGATTTCAGCAAAGTCAATTTTAAAGAATTAAGAGATCTGGTGAATAGAGGGTAACAGGAAGAAGTTTTAAAATCTGTGAATACAGAGGAAGGGTTGAGATCCTGAGAGACATCATAATTACACCCTAATAGCTCAAATTCCATAAAATGACCAATATGAGAAACATGTAACATCTGATGTACTCTCATAGGGAGTGCTAAAATATATGATGTCTTAAAAATACCTTAAAATGGAAAAGATGGCAGGGAACCAAATAAAAGTAAACATTAACTAAAGCATTGATGGGGAAAAAAAAGCACTCATCCATATCATATTTTTCCCCATTACGTGATGAATTAAATCAGTAACACCACATATGAAAGATCTATGACCTTAGAAATAAAAAAAATTTAATAAGTCAACAGTCCTATAAAATTATAACTTATCTGCTATACAGTGCTAACTTTTCTTTTATATTGTCTCTGATAAGTACCTGAGGTAATGATACATATTTTTAAAATCACTAAAATTTTTTGTAGATCCAAATATTTCCAAGGATGAATTCAAAAGAAAGAAAAAACAAACACTGAAGAAATAACTATAACAAGAATTAAATTCTGCCAATATTTTACTAGATAATAGTCTAGGGTTTAAAATAACAAAAGAGGGAAGTAAAACTCAAAGTATTAACTGACATTGTTAATGACTTCAGGGTCTCAGCGACTCTCTCAGTAAACCAAGGGAATTGATTTTTAAGATATTGAGACAACAGGCTAATCCTTACTTCCTTGATAGACAAAGATTTTGAAATGAACTGCCTATCTAGAGCCGGGACCTTTTAAAGGGCTGGAAAAATATCTTCCTATCAGAAATGGGAAAGAATGAGAA
The DNA here is from genome assembly GCA_031878705.1 of Tapirus indicus. NCBI lineage: Eukaryota > Metazoa > Chordata > Mammalia > Perissodactyla > Tapiridae > Tapirus > Tapirus indicus. Next base: position 38,048,996 of record CM062935.1, read on the forward strand.
AGTTTGTCTGTCTTGGCAAGAGAGCCAGTTTAAAAAATAGAGATCTCCCTGGAAAATTAAAAATAATGGGAAGTCCCCCTTTGTGTGTTTGGTAGCTGTAATTTATACTAACTGTTGGTCTAGAAATAACCATTTTGAGTTATTCATATAAAAGTTGCATCAGATCTTTGATAACCCTGCGGCATTCTCAGGGACCAAGACCATATAAAATAAGCTCCTAATCACAGATTATTTTATATTACCCTCCGCACAAATAATTCTTTATTAGTAAGAGAGGAGTTCAACTCCATTATCAAATTCATTATCAAGAACTTTTGATAACGGAAATACTACATAAGGACAATATAATACATTTGTTTAAAATGATTAAAGACATATAGATTGGAATAAAAACACAAGAAAAAAAACCAAGGCACTATCAAAAAAGGCAAAACAGATCTGAAAAACAACCAAACAGAACTTCCAAAAATGAAAAATATAGTTCCTCAAATTAAATATATAACAGATGGATGAACAGCATTTTAGATACAGCTTAAGAAAAAATTAGTAAACCAGAATACAGATTTGAGAAAATTCCAAGAATGTACTAAAGTAAATTTTAAAATGGAAAGTTTAAAAGAAAAGAGACACAGAGGGGCAAGTCTGACATATTTAATTGGCATTCCAAAATGTGAGACTAGAAAGTAAGGAAAAGGGAAAGCATTAAAGAGATAATGGCTAATAATTCTCCAGAACTGATGAAATGTGGGAATTCACAGATTCAGGAAGCACAGTAAGTCCTGGTTCAGATAAATACAATAAAATCCATAATTAGACATATTCTGGTGAAACAGCTGATCACCTATGATGAATAAAAGATATTAAAATTAGCTAGAAAAAACAGATTATCTACAGGATGCTAAGGCATATGGGGTTAGGAGAGCTGTGGAAGAAATATTTCTCTGATATACTCTAATATAACTATGATTTACTGTATCTCTACATTGTCCACAGAAATAAAGAAATGGTACAGCGATTTGTACCTATCATCTAATATGGAAGATTAAATACATATAAATTTATTAAACACTCTTTGAAGATAAAAAAAATCAGTGATAATCATAAGGTGCTAATGAAATAAGAGGAAAGTAATCATATGTGTTTACAAAAGCTGTTCTATTAAGTTCTGGCAGGAGTAGACTATAAATAAGGAAAAGTACAGTTTTCTGAGCAAGAAGGCATAGGTATATGCCACATACACTCATGATAATATGTGTTTTGGAAGGCTGTGGTCATTCTTCTTGGGCTCAGCATATTTATGTTAAGGTTCTTCTGCCCAGCTTCCATACATTTTGGTATGACTTGGTGGAAAATATTAAAACAGTGTAAGAACCATACTTCAAAAATCATGTATTATGAAAGACCGAAAGTAGGAAAAATGGTACTAACATTTCCAAAATATTCCACCAAAAAGACAGAATAAAAAGTACTAGATGGACTGTGTGTGCACAGAACATTTCTTATGCAACATGAAGACTTTCTTGCTATGGTATTACAGCTGAGCTTCAGAGAGAAGAAACTTGACCAGAAGATACTTAAGACTCATTGTGGTAATCAACTGAGATAATCCCTTTGAGTGGATATTCCTAAATATGTAAAACAGTAATATTCATAAACATTTATTATAAACAATCTGCTATTTGGAAAATTGTTATAATTTAACTATACCTAGTTATTTTAATTTATTCCTCTTATTTTCAGATAGAGAGTCATAAGGATAATTTGAATTCTACAGTAACTTTAAAAATCAAATCTTTAGTTAAGAGTTTAAACCTGGTTTCTCCCCTCACCGCCCCCACCAAGAGGAACACTATCCAGTAACTTTCTAATGCAATTAAAATGAAATCCAAACTCCCTTTGACCAATAAGACCAGTCATAATTTAGTCCTTCTCTACCCAAAACTTCATCAGTTATTTCTCTTCTCCCAGCCAGGCATGATCCTTATACGTGCTAAACTTATTTCTACTCAAGGGTCTTTGCTCTGCCTAGAACCCTCTTGGCAGAAACACTCCAGGACTATTTGCATGGTTAGCTCATTCTTGCCATTCAGGTATTAGAAGAGGCCTTTCCTGAGCCCTAATTTAAGAAAATCTCCGTTACCCATGTCACATTGTACTGTCATATTATTTTCATAAATTTATCACTCTGAAATTTTGAGAACATGGACTGAGTGTCCACTACCGTGGCAGGCCCTCTGCTAGGTGCTGAAAATACAATGGCAAAGATGGATGCATGGAGCTCAGTTTAGCAGAAAAAATAACTAAACAAAATAATCACCAGGTAGGACAAGTATAATGATAAGGAAAGTACAGAGAGGTATGGACACATTCAGTAGAGAACCTAATCTTTTATCTCAAGGTTCTAAACTTATGCAAGGAATTAATTTGTGAAGATATATAAAGCATCTACGAACAATGCATCCATGAACAATGCTACAAGAACTACAACTTGAAATGAGGATGATTTTTAAGGTAAATTTAAATAAGATGCTAGTACAAATTCAGATTGGCAAAATTAAATAATGTTAAAATATTCTTATTCTTTAAAAAAAACCCAAAACAACCCCCCCAAAACAAAATAACAAACCAAAACTATGGTTAATGGTATATTTGCTATGGAGATCACAAGTGCCACATTTCGTACAGCCTCCAAAAGTCTTACGAGCATATCTATATTGAAATATCAAATTAATTCAGTTGAACTGAGATGTTCAATGGATAATAGCTTTGGTTATAGTTTCCAGTTGTTTATATCTATACTCTGGAACTCCTGCATCTAATTCTACTTAATAGCTCTTTTTCCAAGGAAAAACTTCAAAATACACTTCATGGAAGAGGGAGAAACCAGGGGAATTGCTGAAAGTTTCTCAGAGAAAAGACACTCAGAAACTGTGTGTTAAGAATATATACAGGAATCCACCAAGGGACAGATGGTCAGGAAATTTATTTTATTTCATTTTTAAAGCTTTAATAACATGTATTGATGTACCAGGCAAAGGGCTCACAGAATTATATAGGATAATGTATAAAGTTATGTTTTGTATATATGCTTTTAAGTAAATTTTGATATAATCTTGTTTGACTCCTTCTCAAAAACAAAATGTTGAAGAAGGGAAACCTGGCTATTTAGGGCTTTGATTAGTTGGGTTTGGGTCAATCAGGGCATTACTATCTATATTTATATAGATAACAATTATAACCTCAGGAGTTGTAAGAATACTGCAAAGTAACTGAAGATACAGGAGGTTTTAAAATTTTATGATATACTATTATAATGATTATATTCAATTTAAATATTTTCTGATTTTTTGAGTCCCGACTGTCTGTCAGTAACTATGCTAGGATACAAAGAAGAATAAGACTGGGCAAGACAGATCTTGGTCCTTTTATCTCTACGCCACCTCTTCAGATTGCCAAGGACACCCTTAGCCAGTAGGTAAGAAAGAAAATATGTGCTGGCTGCTGGGAAGGAAAAACTGACTGCTCTTTCCTGCTACATCAGGAGCGCTTTTCCCTTCACACCCAGTTCCCAGGTACTTTTAAGCATGACGAGAAATCACATTCTCTTGTGTAAAGCCATGACAAAGGTGAAGGGAATTATTACAAAATCATACAATTCAAGTAGGTTTAAGTCACTCCAGGCATTAATCTATCAGCTATGGGAATTAGACTAACTTCTATTCTATAATTTTGCTTAGGCATTCTCTTGACATCCTTACAAATTAGTAAGACAGAAGAGTAAAAACAAAGAAAATGCTTTCCTTTCACATTCCTGTCTATGATTTCAGGTGCAATTCTGGAAAAACCTCATGTTTCATTAATCACAAATCAAAATACACAAAGGCTCCTGTGGACATTTGAGTAACACTTCACTTCAAAAATAAAAATATAAGAGATCAAAAGACAGATGGAATAGTCACAATCTCTCAGAATTAAGGCCAATGATATATGCTTCAGGGACTTCAATATCAACACAAAGCCATACCTTCTACATAGTCAATGTTACCAATCCTGTGAAGCATAGGACTGATTGATTTTAGGAATGTGTCAAATTCAAATTCAGCTTGCTAAGCAAACATAGCAATAACAATATTTTAAAATCCTATACGTGGGGAAAAAAAGGCCTACAGAGTAGTATATGTAATTTGGTACATGTTGTATCAAAATATTTACACAAACACATATGCTGTAACTATTTCTCTGACAGTAAAGTTTGAAAGATAAATTATCCAAAGAAATCAAACATAGTAATAAGGACAAATACAAGTATTGTGATAAAAACTAAATTATTTATTTTTCAAGTGTAGTTTTTCAAGTCTACTCAAGTTATATCTTTAAATATTACAAACAAGAAAATTATACTAATATTAACTTGGAGAATTAAGGCATACTGGCATTTTCAGGAAATTACAAGATCAACTTTCCACCACCTCCTCCCGCACACACACCCAAAGCACTAATCACTACGCAAAATAGCAACAGTGACTTGAACGTGTAACCTGCACATAGCAGACATCAGTAAAGGTTATTTTAGTTCTCAGCACTTCATTTCCTCAGATTATAAAATAAACCCAGATGTGGTAAAAATGATTGCTAAGAGAAAAAGAAAAAAAAGCTATTGAACTTGAGCATAAGTGTAAGGGGTCAGAGCATTGAGTAGAAAAGAAAAGTAGTAGACTAAGAGAAAGCAAACCAGGCTTCTGTTCTTAGGTCTATTTTCAAGAGACATTGGACAAGCCAAAAAACCTCCTCAAACTTAAGTTTCTTGCAGTGGTTTTGTCCTATAACAACTTACTAAGAATGGTTCAGAGTTTAGAGAGAAATTTCTATGAGACTTGGAAGGTGGAGGGAAATAGTGGCCAATATTCTCTGAAAGTCATGCTGTTTAAATGCAGTGAAGTTCTCATGCAGAGATGCTAGCAGATTCCAACTTGTCCTCATTCTTCCCAGCTCTGTAACCAGTTTCTTTTCCTGACCATTGGCCTTGCTGACCAACAGCAACTGCAGTTTCACCCCCAGACACAGAGGCAACAGTGTCTGGAGTTGGACTCCTCTAACAGCCTCCTGTGGTCCTTCCAGCTGGATGTGCCTGGCTTCCCAGATCCCCTAGGGAGGTACAAGTTTTTTACCCAGGTCACATGGTCACGAGAGTTTGGTAGTGACAGCTCTCTAATCCACCATTCTCCCTCTTTTAGATCCTTATTTCCCAGCTTCTTCCATAATTGGATAAGGTCTCTTCCTAAAATAAGTCTCTTATGCTATAATACTTACAGTGGTTCTGCTGCCCTGATTGAACCCCGATGTATCTCCTCAGCTGAAAAATTAAGAGTTTGGAAAAAGACCTACAAGTTTTAAAACTGATGATTCTTTATGCTTAACTTCCCTGCTCCCCCCTCCCCAACACATGCATAGAAACACATCATGATTAAAGACGAGATCTGAGTAATGTACTCAGGAAAAATGAATGAAAACCATTATAAAGGTTTTCATCTAATCATTCAATCTTTTATTCGTTCACTCAAATCTTTATTAAGTACCTATTTTGTGACAAGCATGATATTATGTCCTGGGTATTCAAAAGTGAATAAAATATGCAACTTTTTATACTTCTAGCCTTTGGATTTACAGCTTTCTTAGTTCAAAATACTCCCTCCCTCTCCTGCCACTCATACTCTGTGGAAACAATCTCAGAACCCATGTACTCTGAAACCTTTCCTGAAAACCCAGCCATAGAGCTAATCATTCATTTCTTTAAATTCTCTATTGTGTACCTATGTTGATTTTAGATTAATTTATTGTTCTGTTTATGTGTCTGTCACATCTATTAGCCTGAAATGTCCTATGTGCACGGCATGTGTTTATTCTGATTGTGATGCGGCTTTCTGTAATCCTAAGCATCATGTATTTATTTCTCTCATGGCACTTTCCACATTGCACTGTGTTAACTAACTAGTCTATCTCTCTGATTGGATGCTGAGCTCTGTATGGGATAGGCAGATATTAGAAACTATTTCATTTTGTTTCTCTACTGTAAAAGACATTCCGCGGATATATTGAATATTCAAAAGTCTGTTAATTTTCAGCAAAGGGGCCAAGACCATTCAACGAGGAAAGAACAATCTCTTTAACAAATGGTGCTAGAACAATTGGATATCCACATGCAAACGAATGAAACTGGACTTTTACCTCACACCATATACAAAAACAAACAGAAGCACACACAAAATACCTCAAAATGGTTCAACAACTTAACTGTAAGAGCTAAACCCATAAAACTCTTAGAATAAAACATAGGCATAAATCTTCATGACCTGGGATTTGGCAATGGATTCTAAGATATGACACCAAAAACACAGGAAACAAAAGAAAAAATAGATAAATTAGACTTCATCAAAATTAAAAACTTGTGCATCAAAGATCATTATCAACAAAAAGAAAAATATCATTTATACATCATATATCTGATAAGGGTACAGTACCCAGAATAAATAAAGAACTCCTACAAATGATCAACAAAAAGACAAACAACTCAATTAAATAATGGGCAAAAGACTTGAATAAACATTTTTCCAAAGGAGATATACAAATGGCCAACAAACACATGAAGGGTTGCTCAGCATCATTAATAATTATGGAAATGCAAATCAAAATGACATCCAATAGGATGGCTATAGTCAAAAAAAATGGAAAATAAGTATTGGTGAGAAGGTGGAGAAATTGGAGCCCTTGAACATTGTTGATGGGAAAGAGAAATGGTTCAACTGCTGGGGAAAACAGTTTGGCAGCTCCTCAAAAAGTTAAACATTAAATTACCGTATATACTTTTAAGTATATATCCCAAATACCTGAGCACAGGTACTCAAACGGGTACTCATATACAAATGTCCACAGGAACCAAAAGGTGGAAACAGCTCAGCTGTCCAACAGACAAATGAAGAAACAAATTGTGGTATGTACAGTGGAATATTATCCAGCAATAAAAATGAATGAAGTACTGATACATTTTATGATGTAGATAAACCTCCAAAACATTATGTTAAGTGAATGAGCCAGACACAATAGGTCATATATTGTATGATTCCACTTATATGAAATATCCAGAATAGATAAATCCATGGAGACAGAAAGCCAATTGGCCGTTGCTAGGGGCTATGGGGCAGGGAAGGGATGTGAAGAAACTGCTTAATGAGTAAGGGGTTTTACTTTAGGGTGAATAAAACATTTTGGAACTAGATAGAGGTGGAGGTTATACATGGAGGTGGTGGTTACACAATATTACGAATGTACAAAATGCCACTAAATTGTTCACTTTAAATGGTTAATTTTACGTTATGTGAATTTCAACTCAATCAATTATTAAAATACACCCAACACAAACTATTTATTAAATGAATTAAGGAATGAATAGGGGAGAGATAGCTGAGTTAAGACTAGATGGTCATCAAGTTTCTTAGGAAAATAAAGCTCATCTTCTTTGTTGATGATGGAATTTGTAGTTTTTAAGAAATGATGACCTAGAAGTTTTGTAAGCTGGTACTTTCTAAATCTGAAAACTGAGTGAAGTGGAGAAATGGGGGGACTTGATCCTGGCTGATATCATGTGATGTTGGGAGATCAGGACTGGTGTAGTAGATGTGTAGTATGCACCCAGACCCTCCCTTCAGGACCAAAACACTCACTCCCTGCAGTGGCCGGGAGTATTGCCTGCTGATGGCTCAACAATTGCATCCCGCTCCTGAAATGTACCTTGGCCAGCTGTGGGAGATTTTTCACCCAAATGTATACCCCTTCTCTAGGGCATAATCACTTGTCAATGAAGGGCTATAATAATACATTTTATATCATGAAAGTGCTTTGTGCTAGGGATAAAAGGATGGACAAGATGGTGATAGTCTCTGTCCTCAGGACCCAGATATATAGGTAGTTAGAAGTAAATATGCTAAGTGATATGATGAGAGCACACAGCAGGGAAACTTTCCCTCCTCTGTGGTTGTTCAGGGAAGACTTCCTCGAAAATGTGATGTCTACTAAGACTTGATGAATGATGAGAGTTCAGCAAATGAAAAGGGTGGGTTAACAGATCCAGGCAAAGAGAATATCACATATGAAGGCCTATGAGAAGTGATCAATCATATTTTCAAGAAGCTGAAAGAAGCTCATTATGAATAGAGCAAAAGTTAGAAAAGAATGTGGGCACTTGAAGAAGAACTTTATAAGGAATATAGACTACCACTTAGCATTTGGTTTTAGGAAAATTATTTATCTTGTCTAGGCCTTAGCATGTATAAGTGGGGAAAACAGTTCTTATAGCATTATTGTGAAATTAAAGTTAACAAAGTTAGGTAAAGTGATAAGCATTATTAATGTTGTTGCTATTATTAATGCCAATATATGGAAAATATAGCCAGCCCTGGTGGTCTAGTGGTTAAGGTTCAGGGCTTTCACTGCTATGGCCTGAGTTTGTTTCCTGGTCAGGGAACCACACTACCCATCTGTTGGTTGTCATACTGTTGCAGCTGTGTATTGTTGCGATGCTGAAAGTTATGCCACTGATATTTCAAATTCCACCAGGGTCACTCATGGTGGACAGGTTTCAGTGGAGCTTCCAGACTAAGACAGACTAGGAAGAAGGACCTGGCCACCCACTTCTGGAAAAGTTGGCCATGAAAACCCTACGAATAGCAGCAGAGCATTGTCTGATACAGTGCCAGAAGGCGAGAGGATGGCGCTAAGAGACCAGGCAGGGTTCCACTCTGCCGTACACAGGATTGCTAGGAGTCAGAATCGACTCAATGGCACTAAACAACAACAAATGGATAACTATCGTTTTGGTGGTACAAGGGCAGAACCCCAAAGCAATCAGCATTGCAAAAGGCCTACAACAAAGTCTACATACAATGTTTAAAGAAGTCCAATCAACAAACCACTATGGTGTATTATAAGCAACAGATGCTACTGAATCTTATAAATAAAAAAAAAAAGCAGATGAAAAATAATTAACTCTTTCTTAAAATCATAAAGACCTCCAGTTCTACAATATAAAAGTATCTTTAATGCTTAGTACCTTCATTCTAGCAAACAATCCTACCTAACTCTCTGATAAGAACCATGAATAGCTTGGGTAAGATGGCAGTGGCTCTCTACAAATCTTATAGCTCACATTCAATACTAATTCCTTTAAAAATGTTCTCTGTGAACATAGTTGCTTTTAGTTAAAGTGGACTAAAAAAACATCCCAGAGCCTTTGTTACTTTTCTCTTCTTCTCTTATAAGAAGAAAGGAAAGATTAAAAAAAAAAAAAAACTGACCTTGAATACAATGGATTTCAAGAAAAAAAATGTAACTGCATCCTTAACTAGAAGAGGAAACTTTCATCAAAGACCAAGCTTTTCCAAAAAAATGCTGACACAATCTTAAATCTGTAATAATTAAGGTGTAATAGTGGTAGGACTAGCGGGTTTCTAAGCAAAATCATCAGCTACAATTACAAAATATATTTTATGTTTATCATGAAATGCAGAAGCAATACCAAAACACTTAGGTTGCAAAAGATTATATCATCTCCTGTTCTTCTGGCAATGAAATTTTAGAAAGTGTAGAAAATTTCTCAGTCATTACCTACCTGCTGGCCATATTCCACTCAAGGGCTGGATTTTGAGAATTTCTTTCACTCTCTGTTAGCACCCCTCCTGTGCCACTTTCCTTCTCTGGTTTTAGTTGATCCCATTGCGCAGTACCAATATTGATGGACTGCAGGTCTATTTGGTATTGTCTGTCTTCAATTTCTGATCCAGGGTCCCGAAGAATTCCTAAGTTCAAGGCTCTCCTATGAAGGCAGGGAAAAAAAGTAAATAGATTAAAAATAAATTTTCTATGTTTATTTTGATCACTAACATAGTATAATTATCATTTTTTTCTTTGGATTACTGAAGAATATACTGGGTTAACCAAACCTATGAAACTTACCACATATTATGACTTGAAAATATATCCAAAACTTATCACTTACAGTATCCTACACTATAATGATTTCTTACGTTATTCTCAGCACCGTACTGTTTTTCTAAGTACTTTCACATACACGATTTCAATCCTTGAGAATGATGTGAGGTTCTATTATCATCTCCATTTTCACTAAAGAGAAAATAATTCAAAGAGGTCGAAAGATTTAGCCAAAGTCACCGAGCTAGCATGTGACAAACAAAATTGCATCTTAAATCCAGGTTTTCTTACTCAAAACCTAGTCTTCTTTCCAATGCTAATCACCCACCTTCCTCAGCCCTTTGGTGTCTTGTTAGGAAAGATGACAGAGCCTTGTTAGACTATTTCACTCCCCTACCCCATGCCTTTGGTGCTTTATATAACCCAACTGTCATATAGACCAAATTTTTGAGAAGACTACATTGTTTACCTATGTAGAATCACAGTAATGATTACTGGCTCATATAGAGTTGGAACATTGATCCTCCTGGACCCAGTGCTAAGCAAATAGATAAAATTATCAGTAGCTTAAAGCTAAATTAGAGTAAGTAAATGGTTCAGTTTTTAATGAACGTTTTAGAATGAAAATAGCAAGGTGTTATGGTATGGTAGAAAGAACAGTATTCAGGGTTCTGGTGCCAGATAAACCTAAGTTTGTGAGTTTGAGAACTTTTTAGTTTTGTTGGTTCACAAATCCTTTAAAGTGAGTTAACAAAAGGAAAATAATATTTGGCTCCTGTGAAAATTTCGATCAACACAAAAACTGAAATAACATAGAGGATAAAAACAGTTTTACTAGTAGAGTACTGAAAAAACCTACAATTGCAGATATTAGAAAAAATACAATTAAATTACTTACATCAACTGAACACTAATGAAACTAATTAGTGGCGGGGAGGGGAAGCTTTGGATCCCAGTGTGAAAATTACAGAAAGAGGGTAAGAATCTAATTAAGACTTTGCCTGGGCTAACTAAGCAGTGTAAGTCAGACCATATGATGGAAGGTGGAAGACTATTGAGACTTAAGATGGCAGGTGTCTGGGCCAATTGCTCAGGAATGGAGATGGCACGCATTGGGCCAGACAAGGTGAAGGCTGAGGCTAATGAATTCAAGTGAAGAGAGGAGCAGGGAGAGGATTGGAATTGAATGAGCAGGCAACTCTGGTAGGGAAATATCACAGGGAGTTAAAACAAGGTAACATGAAGACAAACAGGCATTGGTCAAGAAGACATAGTAGGAGCCAGAGAAACAGAGATGGATGAATTCTCATTATTCCTAAGGTAAGAGCTGAACCTGGTTTTCTTTTTCTCTTTTCTAACTCAGAAAAATTAAATCTAGGAATGGGCATGCAAAGAAAGGTGGCTTAAAATTTTACACAAATCCAAGAATACATTAGAAATAGGGCCCATAAAATGGGCCATCAACTCTTTCAATTTGCCCTAATGAAGATAAAGAAAAAAGAAATGAATGAGGCTGCAGGTGGGAGGGAATAACATTTTCAATGTCCCTATTTTGGTAGAACGCTCTCATTTCATTTGGACATTGATATAATTCTGCTAATTCTGAAAGGCCCAGCTCAGATCTCACTTTCAATGAAGCCTTTCCTGACCACCCTTGTTCCAAACTCTCTCCCTCCCAGATCTGTGCTCTTAGGGTCGCTCTATACATATAAGGACAATAACTTGTCACTTTTTTCCCAATATACTATAAATTTCTTGAAGTCAGGAGCTGACTCTCCTAAAAAGCAATCAGTAAATGCTGTTTCAATTCACTAATTTGAACTGACACAAATCTTTACAAATCGCAAGTGGAGAACTATCTGTCCACAGCAATAAGAACACACGGTCCTTAAACAGTAAACTTTTTTTTCTTTTTTTTTTTTTTTTGTGAGGAAGACCAGCCCTGAGCTAACATCTGTAGCTAATCCTCCTCTTTTTACTGAGGAAGACTGGCCCTGGGCTAACATCCGTGCCCATCGTCCTCCACTTTATATGGGACCCCGCCACGGCATGGCTGACAAGCAGTGCATTGGCGGGCGCCTGGGATCCGAACCCGTGAACCCCGGGCTGCCAAGCGCGAACTAAACCGCTGCACCACCGGGCCGGCCCAAACAGTAAACTTTTGATTCAGGTCCACATAAATTGTGACACACAACAAATATCTTAGATAGTTGGTGGCCTAGCCTATTTCCCCATAAAAGTTACATTTACTTATTTTAAACTAGCCAATGCTTTCTTCATTTTAAATAAATTCCCTAACCATATTGTTAAGGTGAACTAAAATAGTTTAAGAATCCTTAAAGGAAGAAAAAGTACATTTGGAAACACAATTAGCGCTATATTAAAAGACAAACAAAACAACCTACCCCAGCATTAACATTAGTTTTTCTATTTCCCTTGGCACATGGAGAAACTGCATAATCACAAGATTACAACCACAAAAACATGGAGTTTCATCAGAGTCTTTCATTTAGGCTTGAAATTCCCCACATTTTGTCTTGGCCTTAAGTTGAGCTATATTCCTCCTATCATCTATCCGTGGAAAACATGACTTCCCACAGGTTCTTCTTCTCTATGCAAAAGGAGTTTGTATATTGAGCAATAGCCAGATACTTTTAAACATGCTAATTTTAAAATTTCAAACTTTCTAAAAATCAAAGTTGGAGGTTCTATGTTTTCTCCCTTTGTTTGCTTTTCAAATTAAATTATGTATTTGTCATTTTAACCTGATTTGAAAGATCTGAGAAATTTATAATAGTTGGGTGTACAAATCCTACTTAAAAGTTAACTGCAAAACCATTTAAATCTGAGTTGTAGAAAATAGGATAAGATTATAGCAAAAGATTCATGTGAGCTTTGGTCTCAGACTTTCCAATGATTATGAGCTTGAGGAAATTATTTAACTTCTCTGTGCTTTAGTTACTTCAATATTAAGACTAGTATAGAGATAAATAAAATATATGACTGAAAATTAAACATTCATAAAGAGGCCCTTTATAAATTGTATGACCATTCCTGAAGTTATCTTACATGGTTCTGAATGAAAAGCATATCTAATCACTAACTAATCATAGGTGCACAAGCACCAAGAAAAAACAAAGTCTACTTTTCTAATTATGAAAAACTATAATGAAGACCATAAAGATAAATGTTCTTTAATATGTCCAGAGTCTCCTGTTTCCAAAATATGGCATATGAGAAACCCTGAATGAACCTTCTGACCGAAACAACTAAAATGCTTGGAAAAAACTTAAAATATCTTTTAAAACACATCTCAGAGCTGGCACCAGAGAACAGAAGCTGCAAAGGTCCCCACAAAAATGTGAAACCAGGAAAACTAATAAATCTGCACCTGCCAAAGTCAGTTTTTGCTCTCAAGGGTTCTGTTGAATCCTGCAGTCACTGATTTTCTGCTCTGATAACCCCAAGGAGGAGATAAAGCTCAAGGCCCACCCAAGGTGATGAATCTACTCAATAGGAGACTTGCATATAAACCTGGGGTCATGAAGGGCTACATCAGCAGTGAAAGGGTAAATTAAAAACAGCCCTCCCAGGGAAACTTTTAGTGATAGAACAGTTCTGTATCTTGATTGTGATGGTGGTTACATGAATCTACATATGTGGTAAAATTGCACAGAACTATGTACACATAAACGCAAATGAGTGCATGTAAAACTGGTGAAACTGAATACGCCGTATTGTACTATAGTTATGCAAGAAGTTATGCAAGACCTGAAACCATAAAACTCCGAGGAAAAAACATAGGTGGTAAGCTCCTTGACATTGGTCTTAGCAATGATTTTTTGGATTTGACACCAAAAGCAAAGGCAACAAAAGCAAAAATAAACAAGTGGGACTACAGTAAACGAAAAAGCTTCTGTTCAGCAAAGGAAACCATCAATAAAATGAAAAGGCAACCTCTGGATTAGAAGAAAATATTAGCAAACCATATATACAATAAAGGGTTATATCGAAAAATGTGGCATATATGTATATATATACAATGGAATATTACTCAGCCTTAAAAAAGAAGGAAACTGTCATGTGACAACATGGATAAACCCGGAGGGCATTTCACTAAGTTAAATAAGTCAGAAAAAGACAAATACTGCATAGTATCACTTATATGTGAAATCTAAAAAAAGTTGAACTCATAGAAACAGAAAATAGAAAAGTGCTTGCCAGGAGCTGAGGGGTGAGGGAAATAAGAAGAGGCTGGCAAAGGGGTACACACTTTCAGTTATAAGATGAAGAAGATCTGAGCATCTAATGGAAAACATGGTGATTAGAGTTGATAACACTGTATTGTATAATTGAAATTTGCCAAGAGAGTAGAATTTAAATGTTCTCACCAAAAAAAGGTAAATGTGTGAGGTGATGGATGTGTTAATTAACTTCGTGGGGGAAATCCTTTCAAAATGTATATGTATATCAAGTCATCGTGCTGCACACTTTAAATATCTTACAATTTTGTCTATTATACCCTAATAAAGCTGGAAAAAAAGTTAGATTGAGGGAAATTGGGTAAAGGGCACACAGGACTTCCATCCATATATTGATGTATTTGCAACTTTCTGTGAATCTATAAGTATTTCAAACTAAAAATTTAAAAAAAAATGTCTTTCTAATGCCAATGCAGAAAGGGACAAGGTAACTTACCAATTTAGGTATCTTGACCTTAGACTTAGCAACGGGTGAAGAGGCAAAAAAAAAAAAAAAAAAAAAAAAAAATCATCCCTCTAAGATTTTGCAATCACAAGTAGCAGTTGGGGTTTGAGTTTCAAATCTGGTATGAAATCTGAGGAGGCAGATAGTGCCACCAGATGACAGGCAAAAGCAAAGGTAAAAGCAAATTCTCCTGAGATCAACTCAATTTCCACTCAAAGAATTTCCATAGATTAAGTTCCAAGTGAAATGAGAGACTAACAGACAAAATGCATAATTCACACAAGACAATACAGCACCCCAGTGAGACACAGCAGAAACAATGGACAGGAGAAACAGATTCTCAAAGACTTCACAAACTGGATCAGCACACATGAAATATAAAATAATTGTTTAAAAATTTAAAAAATTCTTCAAAACATGAGCAGGACCAATAAGATATACAGATGGCAAATAAGCCTGTGAAAAGATGCTCCACATCATGTGTCATTAGGGAAATGCAAATTAAAACAACAAGAGATACCACTAGACACCTATTAGAACGCCCAAAATCTCGACCACTGACAATACCAAATGCTGGTGAGGATGTGGAGCAACAGGAACTCTCAATCACTGCTGGTGGGAATGTAAAATGGTAAAAGCCACTTTGGAAGACAGTTTGGTGATTTCTTACAAAACTAAACACACTCTTACCATACAACCCAGCAAATACACTCCTTGCTATCTACTCAAAAGAGCTGAAAACACACATCCATACAAAAACCTACACACAGATGTTTCTTGCAGCTTTATTTATAATTGGCAAAACTTGGAAGCAACCAAGATGTCCTTCAGCAAGTGAATGGATAAATAAACTGTGGTACATCCAGACAATGGAATATTATTCAGTGCACACACACACACAAAAGCTATCAAGCCAAGAAAAAAACATGGAGGAAATTTAAAGACATATTACTATGTGAAAAAAGCCAACCTGAAAAAGCTACATACAGTATAATTTCAACTATATGTCATTCTGGAAAAAGTAAAACTAAGGAGACACTAAAAAGATCAGTGGTCGTCAGGGGTTGATCAAGTGAAAGGATGAACAGGCAGAGCTAAGAGGACTTTTAGGGCAGTAAAAATACTCTGTATGATACTATAATGATGGATACATGTCATAACATACATTTGTCCAAAGCCACAGAATGTACAATACCAAGAGTGAATCCTAATGCAAACTATGGACTTCAGGTGATTATGATGTGACAACGTAGGTTCATCAATTGAAACAATGTACTACTCTGGTGGGGAATGCTGATAATGAGGGAGGCTGGCATGTGTGGGGCAGGGGGCATAAGGGAAATCTCTGTACCTTCCCCTCAATTTTGTTGTAAACCTATAACTGATTTTAAAAAAACAATAAAGTCTTTCAAAGAAAATATGGGCAGAGAAAAGGATTTTAATAAGAACCATGTAGAACTACAAATGAGAACAGAATTATTTAAATTTAAAACTCAAGCAGACTAAATTGAACTGAAAAGATAATTAGTGAATTGACAGAAAGATCCAAAGAAATCCAGAATGTAATCCAAAGTGACAATTATTGTAGATGAAAGAGAGTTAAAATACGTGGAGAATAGAGGGAGAAAGTCTAAAATATACCTAATTGGAGTTTCCAGGGAGATAATACAGTGAATGGGAAGGAGGCACAATTTGAAGAGATAATGTTATTCTACAATTGTTGAAAAATGCCACACCTTAGATCCAGGCACCCCAAACAATCCCAAGAAGTAATGATAAGGAAGAAATTGGTAACTATATGGGTAAACCTAAACAAACATTATCTTTAAAATTGTGAGGAGAAAACAAGATAAAATAAGACACTGGACAATGATATATATAAACTAGGGGATCAGGTATTTTGAGGTAAAGTTTTCTACACTCCTTGTATTTGGGAGAAAGAAGACAAACATATTAACTTCAGACTTTGTTAAGTAAACATGTTAAAATAGCTAGAGTAACCACTAAAAGAACAGACACGGAACATACAACTTTCAAATAAATGCAGTAAAAATTAGAATGTAACAAAAGAAAAAAAAATTTTTTTAAGTTGGATGAATAACTCAAAATAAGAATAAATCCCAATATAACTATAATCACAGTAAATATAAATGACTTAAATTGTCTGGTTAAAAGATAAAACTGTCAGATTGGATTTAACAAATCAAAGTTTTATTGTTTTTTATAAACTATACCTAAAACTTAAGTGCACAGGAAGATTAAGAGTCAACAAATGGAAAAATATATACTAGGCAAACAACCAAAAGAAAGCTGGAGTAGGTATATTGACATTTGACAACACAGACTTGAGGAAAAAAATTATTAAAATAGAGTTACTGCCTGAATATAAAAGATCCAATTCGCCTGGAAGTTAAGACAACTCTAAATTTATTTGTAATAATAACATAACCTCAAAACATAAAAATAAAAACTGACAGATCTACAAGGAGAAATTGACAAATATATCATCCACGGTAGAAAATTTTAACCCACCTCCCTCATTAATGGATTAACACAGCACACTAAAAAATAAATACATAAAATTAGAAAAAGATAATAAATTTGAGGAAATGGACATTTATAGAACACAGTATCCAAGAACTGGAGAATATATATTATTTTTCTTAAGCACACAAGAACATTTATAAAAACCAATAACCTGATAAGCAATAAAGCTAACCTCAACACACTTCACTGAGTTAGTATCATATAGATTATATCCTCTGAGCATAATACAATTATGTTAGATATTTTGTTGAAAAAAGAGAACCTGCAAAACTGCCCCTGTTTGGAAATTTTAAAACATACTTCTAAGTTAGTCACTCATTGGTCAAAAAAAATCCTAGTAAAAATTAAGAAACGCTTAAAAACAAAATATTATGCATTAAAGGTTGTGGGCTGCAGTTAAAGTGACACTTAGAGGGAAATTTATTGTCTAAAATGTTTGTTTTAGCAAAAAAAGAAAGGCTCAAAATTAATAGACTAAACATAAAAAGGCAGAATAAACTCAAAAGAGGAAAGAGAATAAGAACAGAAATTAATGAAATAGAAAAGACAGGGAAGATCAACAAAACAGACAAACCTCCAGCATTGAAAGGGAAAAAAAAGAGATCAAGATAGAAGACCAAATAAACTATATTTGCAATAAAAAAAGGAAACATTAACTAGGATGCTGTGGAGATGAAACAGACAATAAGAGGATATTAGGAAGATTTATAGGGACAGAGATTTTTACAATTTATTGTGGAAAAAATCTCTCCTACTTATCACTTTCCCTTGAAGACATTTCTTACCCTTTTCACTATGGGATTAATATAAAGGTTGTCCTCTCATTTCTTCCACCAAATATAACATTACTTCTCCTTTTACAGCTCTTTTTCTACATAAAAATGACTATTTAAAAACTATACCCTGACAGTATAAAACTGTTGGTAATATAATAACTGGTGAAAAGCAACCAAGTTCTTCCCTATTCCTCGCCTCAGTCAAGCCTGTGAAAACTATATCATTCCACCTAAATAGCCCTTTCTCCAAGGAGCTAACTTGCATTCATTCATTCAAAGGATATTTGGTGGGCACTGCATGCTAGGCCTCCTGACAGGCCCGAGGGATACTGAGTCCCCATACAGTCCCTGCACTCATACAGCTTATAGGCAATTACAAACAGTTAAGGCTATACAAGGTTGGGTATAGAATGCAATTGGAAGCACACAGGAGGGACACTTGACCCAGATCTGGGGAGCCCAGGAAAGAGGAAGCAATGTTTAAAGGAGTTCAAAAAAGCCCAATCTCATTTCATACAATGAACAAAGTATTCAGGCAGAGAAAAAACAGATTCAAAGGCCAAAAGGTGTGAGAGAGCAGCACATCCAGAAAGCTTGAAGAGGCTCTGAGCGGTCAGCGTGAAGAGAGTCATGGAAGGAAATAAAGCCATCAGGCTAGTGAGGCTTCAAGCCAAAGACAGGCCCTTCTTCACAGAGTAAGAGATCCGTACTAGGCCCAGCCTCTGGGGGTGAAGGGGTGCAGCCTACAGGTCAGGCTTGTCTAGCAAATTAGCATTTTCTCCTCTGCCAAAAAGGTCACAGAAATTAGCAGCACAGTAATCAAGAGCAAAGAAAGATCTGAGTTTCTGTCTTAATTATGAAAATTAAGTGAGATAATATAGAAAGAGCCTAACACGGAACTTGCCACATCATAAAAACCTCAGTAAGTGTTAGAAAAAAAATCATCCTACTCTGCTTCTCTACTCAGCGTCTGTATAAAATGTTAAATAGAAGTGGAATGACTCAAAAGTGAGAGGAAGAGAGGCTCACCTGGATAAAGCACACACTAGGATTATGAAACAATGGAAGCCTGAGCAAACAGAGCACCACTGACCCTCAATTCAATTAATCAAACTCAATGAATTTTACCCAAATTTTCTAATTTGATTTATTTCATCAATCTAAAACCATTTCAATAGCATGCTGGTTAGTATGCAGTAAACTCTTTATTTTCTAAGACAAGAAACAGTTTATTATGGAAAATTTAGGCCAATTAAAAATACACTTGCATCTTTAAAAAACTTTCTGCAACAATTTTTTAGCCTCCTAAAATATCAAATTCAGGAATTAATGTAATTCCTGTGCAGACAGTTTCCCAAGTATAAAATTTAAATTACTATTACAAATAATAAAGGTAGACCCTTTGGCTTATTATTTAGGTTAATATAAAGATTTTAAAGAATTAGCTAATATTTACAAACTTTACATGTGTAGTTTGACTTTTCTCTAATAAAAATACAGGATAACTTTTTTCAGACTTAGATAATAAAATCTAAATTTTCTTTCTTATTACATGATCCCTATGACTTATTTTTAATTCTTCAAAGTCAGAAAACATACAGAGGTGCATTAATTTACTTCATTTTCCAAAAAAGTAGTTGATTTCTTTCTCAACTTGAAATATTTGCTAACCTTTTTATTTAAAGTATAAGATATGCCCATTTTGTTTTATGTACACTTAAAACCAATTCTAGTTATTATAACATGGAATATTCAAAGCACTTTGCTTTGCTTTTCAATACTAAATTAAGAAAACATCTGAAATGTTTTCATTCAAATACATTCAAGTTAACTTTTATTAAGCACTATTAGAGCAAGATGTCTTCTGAAAGACATATTCCACATCTCATGGTACACAAAATTTTTTTTAAAGCATAAATACACAAATGGTTATAGACATAAGATTTGAAAATAATTTATTTTTATTTTTTCAAAGGCTAGAAATCATTTTACAACTTTCAAAATGTTATTTTCCCTAAGCAAAGAACTTTATAACTGAAAAACAGCCTGTTAAAAGTGAAAAAGAATCTTACTGCAACGCCAAAAATGAAAGTATATGTCATTCAAGAGAGCTTTGATTTAGTGCACTATGTTTTCACAGCAGAAGAAACAATTATAAAATCATTAGAGCAAAGAATTCTAATAGAATGATACTTTACTAGGGAACTAATCATAGGAAAAGAACTTGATAACTTTGGTGAGGACCAGAATGCCTAATATTAACATCCACCCTAAAAAATAAAATGAAAACATCTGAACAAGAAGAGCTTTACATTGTTTCATTTCCTAATTAAATTTTTCCTGGAAATGTTTGATATCTTAGCAGGAATCAAATTTTCTTTTCTCAAATTCTCATACTCCTAAGCTCTATAAACTTTGCTCTCCCTCCTTATTGCAGTTTTTAAAATCTTTTAGCAATTCAAATCAGGAAAGGGGGTGAGTGAAGATGCTCATAACTTCCTTACCCTTTAACAGAAAAAGCTGCTTTATTGGCTAAAATGTAGGAGTTATAATTGTAATTGCTTTGCCCTTCCGAAACTCATCTCCCATACCATTTGAACCATTCAGCAGGTGGTGTAGGAGGATAAACTAAAGTCTGCAATAGTTGGTCAATAATATAATCATAAGGAACCAAAGAAGACTTTAAGTATATAACAGGAAACATAGCTTTAATGTTTTCCTTTTTAAATTGATTTAGTCTGGGTCAGGCCTTTTGTATGTTTACATAAGGAACAGCTCATGTTGAACCATTTACTGCTCACTGCTGAATAGGCATATCTCGGGAGCTCACTGTAAAGAAGTAAAATTCATTACTTACAGCTCAATTGAGATCTACAAAACGTTAAACAAGCCAGAAAATAGGAATGTAAAAAAGAAGTAAAATTTATGTCTTGATTAAATTAAATGTCTACACTTTTATAACCAAGTCTCCAAAAGAGACAATAATTTTGAAAGTAAAATAGGGCAGGGGACATAAATGGTTGACCATCAGGCTGAGACAAATTGCTGATTTCCATGACCAGCGACTTAGGGTGGGGTTCTCATCTTCAGAGTACAGAAGTCACCTGGGGAGCTTGTTAAAAACGCTAAGTTCCACTTACAGAGATTCTGATTCAGCAAGTCTGGACTATGGCTGAGGAATATGCCCACTCCCTTCTTTGTTTTTTTTTTCAATCTAAACTAGCAGCCTCATGAATTCTAAAAACCACTTTCTGATACTTAGAGCACCACATCTCTTTGATTTGGAACATCATATCCCTACTACCTGAACTGAGGAGAGCAGGGAAAAGGATCAGTAAATCTAGGGCTATTTCATTTACAAAGCAGAGAAATTAATACTTGTCCTGCCTCCTTCACTGAGCTGTTGAGAGGAAGCATCTCTCCTCTTCAAAGCCAAGACCTTTGTTAACTCACTTCATCCTTGAAGGCTGGGTCAGTGTCTGTTTTCTCATCTCCATGTAGTTAGCCACAGGGCTTGGCACATGGTGAGTTTTTTGTTCAATTGGTGTCACATTAGTTTATAACATTGTGAAATTTCATGTATATTATTTAGTCACCATATATATGTGCCCCTTTACCCCTTATGCCCACCCCCCAACCCTCTTCCTCTCTGGTAACCACTAATCTGTTCTCTTTGCCCATGTGTTTATTTATCTTCCACATATGAGTGAAATCATAGTGTTTGTCTTTCTCTGCCTGGCTTATCTCACTTAACATAATACCCTCAAGTTCTATCCGTGTTGTTGCAAACGGTACAATTTTGTCTTTTTTATGGCTGAGTAGTATTCCATTGTGTATATATACCACATCTTCTTCATCCATTCATTAGCTGATGGGTACTTGGGTTGCTTCCATGTCTTGGCTATTGTGAATAATGCTGCAATGAATATAGGGGTGCATAAATTTCTTTGAATTGTTGATTTCAAGTTCTTTGGATAAATACCCAATAGTGGAATAGCTAGGTCGTATAGTGTTCTGATTTTTAATTTTTTGAGAAATCTGCATACTGTTTTCCGTAGTAGCTGCACCAGTTTGCATTCCCACCAACAGTGTATGAGGGTTCTCTTTTCTCCACACCCTCTCCAACATTTGTTGTTTTTTGCCCTGGTAATTATAGCCATTGTAACAGGTATAAGGTGATATTTCATTGTAGTTTTGATTTGCATTTCCCTGATGATTAGGGAAGATGGTGAGTTTTTAATACATGAAAGTTGAATAAATAACAAGTACTCTTCTTTATTTCCTTTGCTTCCCTTGGGGACTTAATCACTTTTTCTTTTCTAAGACCTTGTATCCCCCTGGAGCTACCACCCTTTCTCTCACATTCCCTTTTAACCAGAAGCTTATTTTTCTCTCAGTATTTCTATTTCCTCACAATTTATTTTCTCCTCTAACCAAGAAAAATCAGGAGTCACCTCTACTTCTCCTCCGAAATTTTCCTGGAAAAGATCTCCAACTGATTTTCTAATTACCAGATCCAATGGATGATTTGCAGTCATTAACTCACTTGACCTTTCTGGGCATTTGACAATTCAAAACGGCAGTACTAACATGCTGGTGAATAGCACAGACTGCCCATTTAGGCTGCCTGGATTCATAATTCTAGCTCTGCCACCTACCACTGAGGGCCTTTGGGCAAATTAAAGTTTCAGTGCTTCATTTTATTCATCTGAAAAGTGAAGTCATTGAGGGGAGTCAAATGAGTCAGTGCATGCAAAGCAATATCTGACACAAAGTAAATGATTAATATATTAGAAGCTATTATTATCACAATCCTGTTCATTCTTGAAATTTTCCTCCATGAGCTTGTGTGGCTCCACACTTCAACTGTCCTTCTTTAATCTCCTTTACTAGATTCTTTTCTTCTGTTTGCCCCTTTAATATTAGTGACCTTCAGGTCTTCATCGTCAGTTTTATTTTATGCTTTATACACATTCAGTAGCACAACTGATTCACAAATGCCAGTATATGTACTTCTCAATTATATCTCCAATGAAGGAGATAGGTTTCCTAGGATTCCCCTACATTTTCTGGACCAGTCCATTCCAAGATGAATGGCGCACATCTGCAAGACAGTTGGCTACGAATAGGGCTCCAGGGTCAATGAACGTGCAGTACAACAACACTGTATTAAAAGCATGAATTTTAATGTCACAATTATATTCAAATTCTGGTTCGACCACTTACAAGCTGTGTACCTTGGAGAAGTCAACTAACCCAACAAATATCAGTTTCTTCCATAAGGGGATAACAGTACCTAGCTACATAGGTTTCCTTTGGGAGTAAATGTGGTAACTTTAATTAATAAGCTTAGTATCTATAAATGACACCTGGTTATTGTTATTACTACAGCGGGTAAGAAAGAAGCTGACTCGCCTGCTTTTGGACTGAATCCAATGGTCTCACTTACTCTGTACAATAAAATCCAAAAGTGCACTGAGGATATGGAGACTTAAGTTTAAACAAATGGGCCCTATAATAATTCCTTGAGTTGAAACAGAACATTATGTAAGAAAATGGTTTCTCTATATTTCTAGTCCAAGTGATAAATTAATACTAAATCATTCATCATGTATTTCACATTCTGAAAAGAAAGAAGTTATGAAAGTAAAGGAGCAAAAATAGAGTTATCCAATCAGTAGATTATTTCCTAAGAATTCCAGAAACTAAAATTAATTTTTAATACAAACTTTTTAACAATTTTACATTAAATGGTTTTATTATGGGGCAATAATAAAATTCACCTTTTTTCAGTTATAGAAACATTAAATGATTCATGTGTACAAATCCACAGGTATAAAGTAATAACACCATAGCAGTATTTACCAATTCTTTCTTTTTTGATGGCTAAATCATAGGCAATTTCTTTAGAATATAAAATATTCATCACTTTCTGCTTGAAGATTTTCAAAGTATCCTCACTGATTAAGCAAATAAGAAACTAGCCTTTTTAGCCTATCTTCAGGAAACATGAACTTTGAAAAAAATTTTCTTTTCTTCAACAAACAATCACAGACTTAAGCTGATAAGTCCTCATTTGCTCATTAATGTTATAAATGGGGTACATTTGCAAGATGATTTAAGAAGACATAGGGTATACAATGTATGATCACTGCGAAAGGTATAAGAAACTATACCAAACAACTCTCATCTCAATAGAAATACGTTCAAAAGAAATGCACTTACTGAACATGCACTGCACTGAAAAATTTGTTGATGTGATCAAAGACCCATGTGTGATCTCAGAGAAATTACTGAGAAAGAGACATACTAGAATATAGATAAATGGAAATGCTATTTCAATCTTGTAAAAAATTTTACTATGATGTTAATCTTCAACAAATTGATTAGTCATTTATCAGAAAGTTTTTGAGCACTTAGAATAAAAAGTAGTATATATTAGGAGTTATATGAACTAACTAAGAATAAATCAAGCCAAACCAAACCCACTTCATTTTTTGGTTGTATTACCAAGATAACCAATGAGAAAACAGCATCAACATTATGGAACTTGATGTTATAAAGATGTGTATATGACTAAGTTAAGATACTTTACCATAACAGAGAAATATGAACTTGAAGAAAACATAGTAAAATGGATTTAGAGCTGCCAGGTCTCTAGTAACATGCCAGATGATTTGGCTCAATTCAATAGTTTTCATCATTAATTTTTATGAATTTGTATAAATAAGTCTTATCAAATATTTAGACGACAAAGTTGGGAAGCACAGCTAATATGGTGAATGAGAGAATCAGGATTCTATCATCTAAAAATATTGGAACAAAGAGTCAAAACTAGTAAGATGAAATTTAACAGGAACAAATACAAAATTTCACATGTAGTTTCAAACAGCCAACTCTCTAAGTACAGAATGCGAAAGAGATGGCTTGACAACATTTCACGTTAAAAAAGAACAAAGACGATAACAAAAGAAAGCCTAGAAAAGTTAGGCTAGCTCATGAGAAAGAAACAAATATCAAAAGCATTGGCAAATGTCATTCTAGCCTTTTAATCTTTAAATAGCATAACACACACCACAACACATACTATAAAGTTTCACAGGATTAGGCAATCTCTTCCTTATTACACTAATAAAATCGGGCAATTCTTAAATACTATTCTTTCATTCAATATTCAAACATTAAATTTCAGAATGAGTGCATTTTATTTGCACAGACTTCAAATAATAATACATAACAATTCATTGACAACATGGGATAAGAGAGATTTTTTTCAGATTATTTTGACAATATATTACAGGTTTGTTTACATAAAATCCTCACGGATTTCTAAAACATCTGGCATAAAAGTTAACTTCTCATATACATTAGAGTCCAGAATGGTCTTACTTAGCAGTGAAGTTTATTGCAATTCCCACATAGGTGACTTTGAAAGGCTAACTGTAAATTTAGTAAAACTCCTGCATTCTTTAGGTTTCTTTAGATTTCATTTCTTTAGGTTTCTAAAGATGGTAATAAAATAAATGGATCAAATTTATAATGTGTCCTAATTAAGAGACAGTCAGACCTCCTACTTGCTTCTAATGTTTCTGTAACATATCTTTGGCAACACTCCTGATTTAGGATTCTTCTATAAAATCTACCATGGCTGCAAGTCAACTCCTATTATATAAATCATGAACCACCCAGACTTTATTCCAACTGTGTTAGCATCCTTTCTCATTCAGATATTTTTTTCATATCTTTAGTCTTTTTCATTTCATTTATTCAGCACAATTGGTTTTGGTAGTTAACAGTCTCCCTATCCATTTCCAAATCCAGCTTGAGCACCCTATTTGAAGATTTCTAAGAAATTCTCTTAGCATTTGTAACATTCCCTCTTTTTCATTACTCATCATCTCCTACTGCTAAAATTATGTTTACAAAGAAGATTTTCTTTCAAAAATTATCATTTAAATCAGGATTCAGAATTGGCTTCCCTTTCTTCAAAATCTCAGCTAAAGATTTCCAGCAATAATAATGGTTTTTAATAATAACACACTGGTGAGTAATTAAAATGAGGTCTTAAAAGACTATTTAATGACATAGAGAAAGATGTTCATAGTATATTAATAAATAGGAAAGGCAGGTTCTGTTTAATTTTCTACATACCTTCTATAATAAGGAAAAACACTATAACCCTACAAAAATATTTATAAAAAGCAAATTGCAGCTGAATTAGTTGGACTACATGTAAATTAGTTCTAATTCTAAACTGCTTGGGAAATCTTTAATAAAAATGTTACCAAAGACATTTCCCTTTATCTCTTACCAAATTCATTTTTATTTAGTATGCCTATAATTCTATCACTTAAACTTTTTTCTTTTTTGCTGAGGAAGATTCACCCTGAGCTAACATCTGTGCCAATCTTCCTCTATTTTGTACGTGGGTCACCACCACTGCATGGCTGACGAGTGGTATAGGTCCACTCCCAGGATCCGAACCTGCAAAACTGGGCTGCCAAAGCTGAGCATGCTGAACTTAACCACTAGGCCACAGAGCTGGCCCGTAAACTTTTTTCTTTTTAATTACATTCTTTTATTCCACAGTATTTAGATTCTCCTACCAAACTATAAACTGTTTTGTAATGCAAAATACATAAATATACACATGATAGTAATAATATTAATAATACCACTTTAAATTTGTATACAGTTTAATGGTTTGCAAAAAGCTTTCCAATATCATCTCAAGTAAATCACCACCCATACGGTATATCAGGTAGACTCCATTTTACAAATGCTGATGCTTTAGGTAAGGAAGTTGAGAAACAGAAGAGTTCAAACTGGAAACCACTCCTGCTGACTACAAATTCAGTCCTCTCTTTTGTCTCTTGTCTATACTTAATATGAGAACTGGTTTTCAAAATAAAACATCAGACTATACTTTATTAAAATGTATATGTGTGATACATAGTTGGTGAAAAAATGGAGAGATTTCAAATTAAACTTAATAAAGATAATATTTCTAAGAGTACAGACTAGAGTGGATTTAAAATAAGAAATGTGGGGTTGGAGGTACCTTTAGATTTGGTATATAACAAGTCAACTCCTTTTTTAAAAAATGAATTATTTTATATAGTTTATAATGTATAGAGTTGCTTCAGACCCACAAATATTACAAAATTGGTCAAAAAGAATAGAAACCAGAAGTAAAATTTACATACAATAATCATTAACTCTGTTCATTTGTGAAGTAAAATAGTAGTTTTTAAAAAATGCAGCAAGAGGTCAGGAAATCTCTTAATTTATGGTGTTAAAATATGAATATCTCAACATGCAAAATAATCAGAATAAAGATGGTTTCATTAAGGGAAGAGAACAAATCAAGAATCTTCTACTTAGCAATAAGTACATAGTCTAACATTTGATTTAAGAATTTGGTGTATTTTCCCTATGGTACACATAGTAGGGTAGTGCCGTCTATCACCAAAAATTAGAGGGCACATAACTATATATCTAATTATATTAGGGCATCAGAGCATTAAACTATTGCTTCCAGTTATAGAGAGCAAATATTTTTCCCCAAAGGTCTTTCACTCACATAGAGTCCTAAGACAATCCTGACTGTAGTGTCTAATACAGCAGCATTAATGCTAAGTGTCTGCCAGAATGTAGAGCAATGGCAACTCTCATACTCAGCTGTTGGGAATGTAAACCTGATACAATCATCTTGGAGAACAATTTGGTGATATCTAACAGCATTGAAGCTATGCATAACCTATGGCTTAGCAATTCTACTCCTAGATATATACCCTACAGCCCTGGTGACCAATACAATAGCTACTAGCTGCATGTGTCTATTGAAAATTAAGTTAATTAAAATTCAATACAGCTGAAAACAGTTTAGTTCTTTAGTGGCATTAGTCAAAGGTTAAGTGCTCAATAGACACAGTTAGCTAGTGGCTACTGCATTGGATGGTAGCAATATAAAAAAGCACTACTCCAGAGAAGCGAATATATATACGTATAAGGAGAATGTTGAATATTCATTTTAACACTATATGAGATAGAGAAAAATTTAAAACTTAAATGTCCATTAATAGAAGGAAAGATAAATAACCTGGTATATTCTTGCCATGTACTATTAAACAGCAGTAAAAATATAGGAATGGGATTATGAATATCCAAGTGATGAGTCTTAAATGCATAAGATATAGTGAAAAAAGCAAGTTGCAAAACAGAGGTAGGTGGTGTCTATAGGATGCATTTTCTTATTCTCTATATTGTTCTGATATAGTTGTTTCAATAAAAAGGCTAAGTAGAATTAGAATGTAGTGGTTAGGAGTTCAAGCTTGCTGTGTGATCTTGGGCAACCCTGAGCTTCGCTGTCTCTGCCGTAAAATGTGAATAATAGTATTAATAGTGCCTAGGGCTGTAGTGAAAATTAAAGGAGGTAAAATATGTGAAAGCACTCTGTAAACTAGAAAACGCTTTGCAAACATTAACTAGTATTAAAAAGGGCTTAAAACTACAAACTGAAAATTACCTGGGAATTTTAACTGATATTAACCTCTTGTGATAAGGTAGAATATGTTTTTTTGTGCTACATAAAAAATTACAATTGCTTACTTTGTCACTGATATTTTACTTAATTTTGCATAAGCAAGGACCACAAGTGGAATCTTTTCCCCAATTTAATCAATACAGTACAGCTAGACTAAGTAATTATCTCAAAAATATTCATCAATTATAATAATTATGACACCTAATACAAATAGGTATTCAGTAAATATTTCTGAATACTTCTATGTGCCAGTCAAGTTCTAAATACTGTATATGAACTAATTTATATAATCCTCATGACAACCCTATGAGGTAGTTAGTAGTATCCCTGATTACGGATAAGGAAATTTAGGCAGTTAAGTATCTTGTGTTGACCAAGGTTATTTGGCTATTGAGTGGAAAGGTTGGAACTTGAATCCAGGCAGTCTGGTACCAGAATCTGTGCTCTTTAAGTACCTATTATGTGCTTGGAGTGTATTTAATCTTCCAAAAATAAAGCACAAACTTGATCAAAAATACTCAGGACCTCCCCATTTACCCAGGCAACAAAGCACAAATTCCTTAACCAGGAATTCAAAGCTTCCACCATCTGATCTCAATCACTTTTGCCCACCTCTCTCTCATCATGCCCCTTTAACCAATCCTCTGATACAGAGAGAAGCCTGCTCAGGTCTCTAAATGTACCTGCCTTTCTTCATTGACCCCTTCTTTCCCTCTACCTTGCATATTGGCTACAATTCAACATATCCTTCAAGGGTCTTATCTAGGTCTCACTCGTCTATGGAGATTTCCTCTGGTTACCATAGCCCCAAAAGACTTCTTCTATGAGAAAATCTCCCTTACCTAACATCTATAATCAAGAAGTGATTAATTACATGAATATGAATTAGGACACTCCTGTGATTCTAAACAGCAATGCTGTGACAAAAATTTGAGGCTATCCCTGCCAATAATAAACGTACTTACTCTCAAGGCATCTGCTAACTGTTTTCCAAGGTTTGGTATTAGAATTTTCTTCTTTTGAAAACTTTTCCCCATAGAAACTTAATCTCATGAGATGAGGTTCTACAAAGATCTCCATTAAACCTAGGATTGAACACTATCCAGATTTCCAGAAGTAATTAAGTTTAAAATATTATATATTACTATAGATAAGAATTCCAAATACAGGATTTTATCCATGCAATCAGGAATCAAGGAAGACAAAAATAAATCATTACCTATTTCACTCAGGAAGTGAAACACTATTATGCCATTCCAAATATGGAGATATTTTTTTTCTTCAGGAAAATAAAAACATAAAAATCTTTTCCCCTGGGGCCAACCTGGTGGCATAGCAGTTAAGTTTGCGCATTCCACTTCGGTGGCCTGGAGTTCACCGGTTTGGATCCTGGGCGCAGACCTACTCACCGCTCATCAAGCCATGCTGAGGTGGTGTCCCACATAGAAGAACTAGAAGGACCTACAGCTGGGATATACAACCATGTACAGGGGCTTCGGGGAGAAAAAAGAAAAAGAGGAAGATTGGCAACAGATGTTAGCTAGGGTCAATCTTCCTCAAAAAAAAAAAAGATAGCTTAAAAAAAACAATTTTCCCCTATCTTATTCTCCAAAGTATGGAGATATTTTTATTTATGTTGGGCATCAATGTCTTAACATGGCAAGAAATATAAAAATATGGAGATAATAAATGTGATATGCTATTCTTAATAGTATATCAAGAGTTAAGTGTCATGCCATAATGACAAAGTGTTCACTTTAGTAAGCAAAATATAAACTACGTGACCAAAATATTTGTTATACTATTTATTCTACTAACAAATTTTATAAAAGCTTTAATTGATATCAGAGGACAGTATTCTTTTATAATCTTAAAATCAGATAAGTAATATTAATATACAGTATAGTTTCTAGGTACTTTATCCCTGGACATTTTGTCAGCTATAATTAAAACAGAAAAGACAAAGGAGAAAATTAAGGCAACACATAAATAATCTAACAACATACACTTGGCAGTTTTTATAAACAAAATAATGACTACAAAAAATATTTAATCTTTAGTATTTATGCTTCTGTGCCACATTTTAATAACTTTGTAATAGAAAAAAAAATGTTGAGTAATAGCAAAGACAAACATATAAAACATAAAAGTACAGTTATTCAAAATAGGGACTCAGGACCACAGTAAACATTTAGAGAACAATTATACAGTTAGATTTTGGTTACAAAATAAATATAAAAACAAAAAAGTTTTTGTATCATTCAAAGGGAATACAAAAGAAACAGATTTAGATAAGACAAGATTTTATTTTACTTATGAATTCTTCAAATTCAAAAACTGAGTTCTGAAAAAGACATGGTCAGAACTGGGGGAAGAGCCAGGAAATATTTTGCCAATAAAATTGAGACATGAAAGCAATAGGAAAAAAAAGGATATTTTTCACACCTTAACATGTGTGTTGAGGCAAAAGCATTCAAAATAAAATATATGATCTGAGAAATATTGAGGTCAAACAGCTGTTAAAGAGATGCTACAAAAATGATTCCCAACTTAGCTGGTGATGAATTTTAAATCTCTTTTCACTGTGTGAACACCATAAAGTATTCCTTAAAAATATAACTGTTTATAGAAATAAAGATGTGTTTTCTGTTTTAGGGTACCAACAGGAAGAGACAGAATATACCTTCACTAGGAATGGATGCTTCTCATAAGAAGAGGCATTATTATACTTACTTCTAAATATCTTTTCTATCACCAATTTCTCTAACAATTATCTACTACATTTATTAATTTTATCAGTTTTATTGTTTTATGTATAAATACTTCCTTCTCCAAATGTTCACACTATCTGCTATTCATATTTTGTGTACATTAATAAAATCACATTTATATTAAAATACAGAATTCTCATTCAACATTAACGTGTTTTTGAATTATACATGTTGTATATCTATATCTTAACATGTTGCAAAAAAGGCAAAAGAATGTGCAGAAAATTATTTCACTTTTTTTTTAAAGACCAATTGAATAACTGTTTACAAATTATTGGTGAAAGTTCTTATTTCAAAAAAGGTTTCACTTTGTATTACACTTACAATGTAATTATGATTATCTTGATCTTAAATATTAACATCATAAGCCACGACCTGAAAATGAGTTAAGCTACAGTGACAGTAACTTTAACTTACAAAACTTAGTGAAACACTTTTTTATAAGGTGAAATAAATGCAGATGCTACATTAATATACTAAGAATATAAAAAAATTCAGTGAGTTCTTCCTTATACTTTAAATGTACCATATATTTCTCTACCTAGAGAAAGTGATGTTTAAAAAATTCAATCAATTAATATACCTTAAGTATAATTATAAAGATGATTTAACTATGTTCCATGAAGGTAAAGACCATGAATATTTTTATCTCCAGCCCTACATCTAGCAAATAGCTTGTAAATGGTAAGCATTCACAAATATTTTTGAGGAAATAAATGACATAATAAAATTGATTTATTATGTAGGAAGAAGGACAACATTATTTCAATATTATAGAAAAAGCCTGTTTGGCAGCTAGCACATGCCTGGAGTCTTAGTCAAATTAAAGTATTAATGATATATTCAGCACCAGCACTGAGAGAGAGACAAAAGACAAATATTGAAAATACTCGGTTACTCACATGAGGGGAAAAGATGAAACTGGTTCCTCAAATTAATAGACAAAATAACTCTCAACACACACACATACACTCAAACACACACACACACCAGAATAGAGCACATATTTCTTTAGAACCAACACTGATGAGTGCTGAATGACTAATGGGTGAACTGATGGTGTCATACGAAAAATAAAGTTTAAAAAGATCCAAAAAGTAAATATAAAGATCATAGAAAAGATGCATATGAAAGAATAAAGGACCTATTTTCACTTTTTACACTGAGTAAATAGAAAAAAAACCCTAAAAATTTTAAAAAATATCTGAAGACTTAAAGATATAATGGATATAAAACTGTCATTTTTTTCTACTTTTTAAAACTGCAATTACAGAGTTCAAATTAGTCTAAAAAAAATCTTAAAAATATCCACAAATAAAAATAAGAAAAACAACTTTCTGTAGACCAATAATCACAGGTAACCACCTTTGACAATTTGGTGTGTAACCATCCAGGCTATTTTCTGGTCACATGTAAACATGTACGTAGATAAGACCATACTATACATGCAGTTTTTAAAACTCTTTTGTTAAGTTAACAAATACCTAAACCATATCTCAAGTTAATAAATAGGCACACATATCATCTTTGTGATGATTGCTTAGAATTTCACTGCATGGATATACCATTATTACATTAACCAGTCCTCTACAGCTGAGCATTTAGACTGTCCTCAAATCTTTGCCATTACATATACTCAGCCACTATTGCCCGTTTATGTTTAAAAACAGCCTAAACTTATAGCAGTTTAGCACTTTACTGCTTTTGAATATGTGATCTTAGAATAGTAAGGAACATGTGTAATCATCAACTTTGTTTCATTAAAGGTATATAATATTGCTGATAGCTTTTGTCAATACTTATTGCCTTTAAGACGCACACACCCTGGAAAACTACACTATAAAGCTAGTTTCCATCCTGAACTTTATATGCCCATAGGAGACTGTGGGAAGAAAATGCTGATTTAAAAACCAGGTATACAAGGTAAAGTGAGGGAACCTAAAGAGCACCTATCTACAGTAATGTTAGTATTGGCAGTCTCTAAACACTGAGTCATCTCTTTCACGAGAGTCACAGTCTCTAGGAGGATTGTCCAATTATGAAAAATAAATATTTTAATGAAAATAAGAGGTTGCTATTTAAAAGAAAACAGTATCCTTAATTATAATAATGCTGCTAGGCATAGTTAATGACCCTATATATTAAGGAAGGTTGAACTTTAATGACCTGGACCACACCAGGGTCACAATTGGTAGCAGAGCATTGATCAACATATAAAAGCCACTGAACACATGAAAGGAATTACAGTACATCACACATCAAACATTTTGGCCTGGTGCTTCCTTCCTCTAATCCTACTGGCAGGAAATGCTCTACATATCCTTTGAGGTGACCAGACACATTTAAAAGTAGTCCCTTGTTAAAAAAGCTCTTGGATACTGCTATTTTCTCCAAAGAGGACAGCAACTTCTGCTCAGCACTGTTGCACTACACGTCTCCTTCAGCAGAGAAATGGAGCTCCACTGATGAGGTACTGTAACTGCATACTGTAATTTCTTTTTCAAAGGGTTAAAAAAGTATAGAAAATAAATCTGGAAACATACATTTTCACATTTTATATGATATAATATCTGGCAAATTCACCCATTAATGTTACAGATTTAACTATCTTATTATAAATATATGTAAATAGAGTTAAATATTATATAAGTAAACATGCTTTGACCTACCTTCACTTTGTAAGTTAGCTTTTCACCAGAATGTATTTATGGCACTAAGAATAAATTTTAAAAGAATCTCTTTTAAATATGCCCATACTTAACCTGGAAAAAGTACAAATGATTCTGGCATACTAGTCAAAATGAAGGCTGTTAAATATTTGAGGGTGAATGTTTTCAAATAAAATAATTAAATGAAGTTGGAAAAACATTAGTGAGAGATTTAGACCGAAGGATAACTTTCCCAGGGGAATATATGTTGTGATATGAACTAGAATAAAAAAAAAGGATCAAAACATACTTGATTTTATTGTTTTATTCCATAGGATAAATATGTTTACAGCATAATTTGACACTGTCTATCAGAATGACAGAATATAAAGGAATTACTGTATATTTCATTAATATCTATTCTGCCACTAAACTGAACAAGTGACATTGCAATTCTATAACTCTATGCATGTTATTTTTTTCCTAGTTTTTGGATAATCTTAAAGTTTAGTGGTACTATACCTCAGTTTTATCAGGTGTTCTTTAAAATCACCTGGAAATACTGAGGTTGTGTTTCACTGAACATGAGCTTCGTAACTTCTATCAGAACTTAAATGACTGGGAATATGTTCACTGCCACAGACATGCTGTCCACAGTGTGTTTGATAAGCTGACATGGGACAGGGATTCTTTTCACTGTTGTGTCAGTTTATCAAACCCATACCTGGACGACGGTCAGTTCAGTTAGAGGACAGTGGAGTCCTGGAATACAAAGCATTTTTTCCTTTTGAGAAGTTAAATACTCATATGAGTACTCGTATATGTAAAAATGCCACATATATATGGATATGACAATTTGCACTAAACTGTAGAAATAAATAAAATTCATAGAAATTGGTTCAAAAGCTCACTTTATAACCCCAGTTATTAAGGTGTAACCTAAGATGTTTATTAATAAAAAATTTTAATCTTCATATATGGAGTGATTTTTTTCCTTATATTCATTAGCAATTTACACGAAAAATATTATAATGGATGAACATACTATTTGATATTAAGGTATGACCAACTGAGGTTAAAAACTGCGCTTTAATTCTGATCAAAATCATTTATATTTTGAATTGTATGAGATTTGACATTGGCTCAGAAACTATGTCGAGTAGACTTATAGATGATAAATTATGTTGAGAAAATAGTTTTCACAACTTAAAAATTCATTTTAACATTTAGTTATGTCAAAACTAACCTATCGTTACAGAGGTCAGAATAGTGGTTATCTTTGGAGTGCAGGGTACTGGTTGGGATGGGAATGAAGAAGATTTCTGGGGTGCTGGGTGGTGGTAACATGGCTATATACATATGTAAAAGTTCATTGAGCTGTATACAATTAATGCACCTTCCAGTATGTAAGTTTTAACTCAATAAAAAATAAAAAGATACGAAAAAAGTACAAACCAGAAAAAAATAGCTATGTGCTGATTTGATTTTTATTGATTTTTGCAATTATATTTGTATTTTTCATTACCTTTGTAAGTGTGGAATGATTTTTCAGGTATCTAATTTTTGCTCAAAGCTCAATTTAAAAATGATGGGCAAGAAAAGTATTTTAGATCGAGGAAATTAGTGTCTTCAACACAGAGGACGTATGGTCTCCAAACAGAGGATAAGTATTTCTAGTACATAAATAGGTAAAATTGTACTGTTTATTTTAGGAGAGTGACCTCAGTGGACACAGAATAAAATAAGAAATAAAGATAATTATGTATATTTTATAGCTGTTGTTTAAATTGGTACTTTAGAAAATAAGAATTTATTTGATGTCATGTAAAAAAACAAGGATTTTTTTGGTAGTAGCATCTTATTAGTGGTTAGCAAGTGCTCTTACACAATGTGTGAAGGCAATTTATTATTAATCATACATATTAAATGAACGCATAGATGCTTGCTTCCTAACCTGCTTTCTAATTAGCTTCTATATTTGTGAAAGGGATAAGAAGGGCTTGGCTGAAAAGAGACACTAGTCAACAAAGGGTAAAACGGGTCTTTCTCAAATTGCAATTACAAAGCCAACACTGTAGCTCATATTTACAAATTTATTAAACTCAAAGCTGGTTAAATATTTTTTATCTCTCTCTCTCTCATCTATCACTCCTGTTTAATCCATTTAGGATGATGAATAGTGTACATTATATGAATAACTATAAAATAAACATGCAGTTATTCAATATTCAATCTTTGTTGTTAATGAGAAAAAACAATTTTTCCTTTACACCAGACACTTAGAGAGTAGCACAATGTTTTACTGTTTTTTAAAGAGCTGTCTTGTATGTCAGCTCTCGTGAACAATCATACTCTGGAAACTCTAGAGATGTATCTTAAAGGTACACTATGCTTTCTCTCACTTGTCTTTAAGCCCAGAGGTGTTTAGGTAATAATGTCACATGATAATGTTAGTGCCTCAATGAAAACACACAAACACAGATGCATATAATAAAATATTACATATTTACCATACTTAATATAACCAGAAGTGTATTTGAAAGAAGTATCAGATAGATTTTCCAAGTTCACAATAAAAGCTGTTATGATGTGAATCAAAACATATTCTATTATTCTGCGGCTTCTTTCCAACATGAATTTCTAGAGGAAAGCATCAAAAATAGCAATAAAAGGAGTCAAATACATTTAATATAACATTCCAAAATTTATGACAGTAGAACTTATAGTCATTTTCAACATTGTTATTGAGCTTTTGGCAGCAAACAGAAACACATTCATGGAAACCTACATCCTGCTACAGGAAGCCACAAAAGACGTAGTTACTTTGGTGAGGGCCAAATGTAAATCCAAAGCCTTCACACTAGATCAGCTGAAGAACACGACAGGGACCAAAAGTCGGCCAATAGTATTTTCAAACAAAGCTTTTAGGCAAGTTACTCTAAATACCTACTATCCCAATCTCTCTGATTTGCTAACAGGGAGTTATTTGAAACCAACACTAAGCATTATAGGATTAAGGACATAATGTCACTAGATATGAAACATACCTTGCCAAAAACCAACACAATGGTTATTTTGAGAACATTTATATAGAAAGAAATTTAGGAAGAAACTAAAGGTTGGGAGGGGGAGAGTATAGTTTTTTTGGAGATTTGTAGAATTGAATCTTTACACTGTATCTGGGAACTATAGCTCAGTGTTAAAGTACATGACAAGCTAGGTTTTAAGAGAAACTGTAAACATATATAAAGGACAAATGCCATAATTTGAGCTATATATTCATCAGGAATAAAGAAAGGCTACTCTTAATATTTTCGGAAAAAGAATAATCTTCCTATTTTTAAATAAAGATAAATTTTCAAAGCACACATGCACAATTGTTAATGATGTTAAGCTCAACTATGAAAGGATGTTAATCTCATCTATGAATTTCTATTGATCATATGCTTCAATTATTAATTGTTTGCGCCTATGTATATTGTTGAAGTATACACGTGAAACAAGATAAAAAATTAGGTAATCACAACCACGAATTTCACTGGTCACATCAATTAAACGTTAGTATATACTGGGAACATTAACCCTTTGAGAAGTCAGGACAACCATTAGGAGGTCAAAAATTATATAAAGATACTATCAGGGTTTTAATGTATAAAACAATTCTGTTACCTGAAAATGTCTATATCTTGGATTGCATCAAGGTCTATTTCTATCCTTAAACAAGATATTTGATTCCCGATTTCTAGTAAACTATGATTTAAAAAAT
The DNA here is from genome assembly GCA_031878705.1 of Tapirus indicus. Classification (NCBI taxonomy): domain Eukaryota; kingdom Metazoa; phylum Chordata; class Mammalia; order Perissodactyla; family Tapiridae; genus Tapirus; species Tapirus indicus. The sequence continues at coordinate 38,086,738 of CM062935.1, forward strand.
CTCAGTAAATTGATTATAAACAAAGCAAAAAAATTAAAAGCCATTTTATAGTAGTTTAAAAAAATTTTCTACTCAGTTTAACAAGCTTCTGATAAAGCTTCCATTTAGGAAATGTGCATTTTTTTGTGTTGAACATTTATGCTACTGAAATATTGGTCATGAAGTGAATTTTTATAATGAAAATTAAATTTTCTGATCAATTATATAAGAACAAAGAATGTTTTTCCACTCTTCCTGTGATTGGTGGTGTACATGAGACTCACAGTGAGAAACGGTGATCACTGTTGCAAAAGTTGCCCACAAAAAAGCAATAAACAGATGGAAAACAAATTTTGCATACCATTCTAGAAGAATTCTACTAATACAAGTCTTCTAAGAGTGAAAATAAATCATCTCCCCTAACTTTTATAATTCTTTAAAGGTAAAATTCCATGAATTAAACTGCCCCAGACAGGGTACACCTGTCAGAAGATTTATTTATAGAAGATGTCTTTAAAAAGTTTGCCAAAATTACCATGGATTTTTCATATAATACTTCTAGACAATTTTTCAGAGAATGAAATTCCCTATGGAGAAAAACTGAAACCCAATACTAGATTCAAATCTATTAAGTACTGAATGCACTAAAAAGGATTAGCAAATGTCTGCAAAAAAGAAATGGCTGAAAAATTCAACAACTGACAAAGTTCCTAAAGAGCTATGGGATAAATTACTCACAGATAAAATCCCAAAAGGAACATCAGAAGACCCACAAATATTTATGGCATGAACCGAAAGCTATATGCAGAAGTTCACAAACATCCAATTACAGGAGGGATATAATTCTCTCAAGTAAAAGATGAAAGTTAAGAAACTTTGTAATTAAAAATACTACAAAAGAAAAAAGTTCTGTTTTGAATATTTTAAAAATCTTTTACCAAATATTTTGAAAAAAGTATGAAGTAAATTTTATCGTTACAATCACTAATTTTTAAAAACCTTCCACAGTAGGTATTAAAAGATTTTGTAAATTCTTAGACAATGTGACATAGCAATGATACAGGGAGTCAACATATAATCTTAAATGGCTTCCAAATTTATATCTAATTCTGGAAGCCCTCTTTTCAGATATGTAGCTTAAGCCAATAGTTCTCAACTGCACAGGATTAGGGAGAAAAGGTCCAAGTTACTAGAAACCTTCATAACATATTTATACTCAACTTTGATATAATTTTGGCATATGAAAAATATATGTAAACAAATGATGCATAGTTGCTTTAAAATAATAAAATCAATATCTTCTTCAACACAATTTAGAGAAAAATAATGATATGTAAGAATACACTGTGACAAACAGAAATACAACAAAGAACAAAAAATTTTATTTATCTCTTCTTTCATAACTTTGAGATAAAACTAGAGTAATAACTAAATTATACCAAAGTAAAAAGGAAGAGATTTATAAATATTCATGTTTTATAATGACTTAAAATATCTCATAAAATAAAAATCACAAAAGTATAAGATATTAAGGAGACAAATCTGTTATTATTTACCTATTTATAATATTTGAAGAATATTTAAATTTAATATTATTTAACATAATGTTTAATAATTAAAATTTAACAATATTATTTAATATAATATTTAAATAATATTTATTAATCAGACAAATCTACCTTAATATTTATATCTGGTCATGACTCACTTTGGAACTCATAACAGATGTGAGAAAAAGCTTGATGACAATAAAAATCATTAGCTAGGGACCTATTTTCTGTAGATCAAATGCAGTATTAAGTACACCCCAGTGAAAATTCTGTTAAAATAGATGGTACGTTCAAGTACCCTCAAGGACCAAAGAACTCAAAAACTAGAGTTATGAGTTTTCACCATAAATTATAACTCTAATATCTATAATATTAAGTTCATCCAGCTTGGAATCTTTTAGGGAACCTAAGGAAAATGCACTAAAATTGGTACCTGATAGTTCAGTTTACTCAGAATTAACAAGAATGTTGTTAGAAAAAAAATCTAACATCTAAACAGTAATAAAATTTAATGCAATATAAATGAGAAACTTCAAAAAACATAAGCTTCAAACTTAATTTTTATATACTGGTTAACTGTAAGTTAGTTAAATTAAAGCCAGTCTGTCTTACAAGAAACTCGGTTACACAAGCAAGATGTAGTGGAAAATAGCACGGGCAATGGGAATTGGTTCTGTCAATTATTTTAAGTATGACCCAGGAGAAATTATTAAGTAGGACCCACGTTTTATCTCTAAAATACAGATAATCATAATACCTGACTCTAAAGCTTATTTTGAGGTAAGCATTGCACTGAAAACATCAAGTAGAATCCTTGACACAGAGAAAGCACTCAAGATGTTAGCTATTACTGCCGCTGCTGCTGCTACTACTACTACTGCTACTACTATTATATCACAATTGCAGAAAGGTAGGTCAGACACTGGTATAGAAGGCGAAAGAAAGGGGCCACTACTTCTAAGTAAAACGGTTATGAAATGTTTCAAAAAGAAGAGCAGAATTTAAGTGAGACATTAAAAGACAGATGTTATTCTAAAGAATTTTTTAAATTAATAACATTGAACAGCAAGGAATAAGATTTTTAAAGGATCCCTAACTTCACCAATATAAAGTTTTTATAACACAAACTCTCTAAAAGGCTGAGCTGGAAGAAAGCTGTATTTCAAGAAAGTTGAACATGCATACATAAACGGGACCATAAAAAAGGACACACTAAGCATTATTGGGGCAAACAAAATATTTAACTTGAACAAGTGTCTTATGTAAGAAAGCAATTGGAGGTAAGATTTGAAGTATATGTTGAGGTCAGATCACAGAGGAAGATGCACATTAGGTTAAAAGACAGGGATCTTCTCATGTTAAAAATGAGCACTATGACAGATGTTGAACAGAGAGTTGCTATCATCAAATGATGTTTCAAAGTGGTACTTTAAGCCAAAATGCCTACAATATTTTAATTTACATAGTAGTGTTGAATTGTGACTCACATGGCCTTTGCAATTCAAACGGTAACAAAGAACACTTTAGCTATAATAATCTCAGTTTCCTATTGGTACTGACATATTTATTCTTCAAGGACCACCCTAGTAGCTATTTCAGTGAGGGAAACAACTCACTTTTCTTTCTACAGTGTCGCAGGTATAATAATGTTTTGAAGTCTGGGGAGTCTTGGTCACAATATATTCTACAAAAATTTTTAAGTTTCCATGGAGCTTTTTAATAACGGAGAATATTTTGTTGGTTAGAAACAAAAAAGTAGTCTTTAAATAGTCTTGTTCTATGCCGTCTAAAACCATTAGTTCAAAAACAGGGAAGTATTTCTGAATATGACGACACTGAAGGATGCCCACAATATATTACTGAGTTAAAACAAATACAAATTGCAGAATACTATGTAGAGTACAATCCTATTAAGATAGAAACAGTCACACACACACACATCACACAGAAAAATGGTCTAAATGAGTGTCAACCTAACTGTTGACAATGGCCATAGAATAAGGAAGTGGTTAGCACTGAGAGTAAGCCCTGGTAGGGAAAGGAATTCCATTTTCTCTGCACATACTTCAGTATTATTTAATTTTTAAGAAATGAACACTAATGCACTTTTCTTTTAAAAAAATCTTAGCAACATAGGTTTATTAATAGATTAAAATAAAGGTAGATTTGCTATAAAAAAGGTGTCATTCTACCAATTTATCTATAAATAAAATTAAAAAGTTAAGATTTTAAAAAATTAACTTGAGTGAATAATGATAAACTAAATTGTAAACAATATTTTTTTAAACTTGGACTATAAAAAGAATTTTATAAAACAGACCATTAAAATGTACTCAAAAAATGATGCATTTACTTAAATAGATTCACAAATAATTAACATTAATGTTTTTATTCCCTCTGCTACTTTTTCTTTCTTTCTTTCTTTACTTATTTTTTTCATTGATGCCTTAATAGTTTATAACATTGTGGGGTTTTAGTTGTACATTATTATTTGTCCGTCACCATGTGGCCCTCTGCTACTTTTAAAAAGAAAAAAATTTGAACAGAATTGAAATTTTCTCTATTCCCTTGTGAAAACTGCAAATCTGGACAGCACTTCAGGAATCATTCTTTCCTCTTATAATAACTTTCAGAGATGAAGGACAGAATGCTGTAAGGACACGTACAATAAAAATGGAGCCACAAAAAAAGTTTAGAGCGCAAGTTCATAACTTCTCATTTTGCTTATTTCATCTATCTAAACATTGCATGAGGCGTTCTAGAGAAAGGATGCATTATTATGATATGGAATCTACCAGAGCTTCACAATGTAATTTCATTGACTCAAATGATGTGGTTGAGGTCTTGATTTCCATGAAGGGAGGTACCATAAGTTCTAGTCAAAAATATATATCTATCCTTGTGTTTAGTACATTACAGGCACTCAATAAATATCTGTTTGATAATTGAAATAATTAATCAATGTATATTTAATAAATTAATTAAAGTAATAAATGAATTAATGCATACATGCATATATCCAATGGAAGAGCACAAATGTCTCAAAGAGCCCTACTGTTCTAATGGCTGATATAGGGCTATTTATTCTACTAAAAACCATTTTCTGAAAATCATTTAAAACAATGAAAATCAAGTCAAACTACTTATAGACACTGTTCAGGATCACAATCAACGAAATTTTTAGAGAAGTCTTAGAAATAGAAATAATATAAAGCCAATACAATCTTCCTACAGCAATTATACCATAAAATGGTTTACAGTCCTGAATTAATAGAAACAACCATAACCACTGTAGTTAATGAACTGCAGATGATATGCCAGCATTTGTATAACATCAAGTTTCAAAAAAATATATAAATCATTTATGTAAAAGTGTAATCAAATTTATTAGATTCTTAATATGCTTGTTACAAACCTATTCAAACATTTTCATTTTACTTCTTTATAATCCCTATTTTATTTTAATTTCCTTAAATCAGCCTATGAAGGAACACTTTCAGCATAGATAATTTAAAAAAAAGTTTGCCTTGGGGCCAGCCTGGTGGTGTAGTGGTTAAGTTCGTGTGCTCCACTTTAGCAGCCAAGTGTTCGTGGGTTCGGATCCTAGGCATGGACCTACACACCACTCATCAAGCCATGCTGTGGCAGTGTCTCGCATACAAAATAGAGGAAATTGGCACAGATGTTAGCTCTTGACAATCTTCCTCAAGCAAAAAGAAATACTGGCAACAGATGTTAGCCCAGGGCCAATCTTCCTCACACTCACACACACAAATTTGTCTTTATAACTTTTTATCCTTAATTGTTTCTCTGCTTCTTTTTTAGCTTGAGACAAGAACCTGAATCACCTCTCAGGAAAAGAGGTTTTGTAAGATAAAGGAAAATCAGGCCAGATTGTGCTTCAGAACTATGGTATAAGTCAGGGAAATGGTTGAACACATCATAGAATAGGAGACTCCCAGATTGAATTGAAAGGAAACAGGGAGATCATCTTGTCTAGGAATTAGAGTTGTAAGCTAGGTGGATCAGTAGGTAAGGAGGAGGCAGGTAACGGGGGTAGAGGGTTAAAGGAGGGGCTCATGATGATATACAGCTGAGCATGAACAATGAATAAATAACAATGTTTTATATATATATAATATATATATATTATATATATATATATAATATGTTCTGCTATTTTCTGGTGGACCAGAAGGTTTTGAGAATAATAAAGTATAAATTCATATAAGGCTTTAGTAAGCTAACAGAAGACTTATTATTTTACATTTTCTGAATCATAGATTCCAAGAGTAACAACCACTATCAACGAAAAGTTTGTGAAGTTAAAAAAAAGATTCCACTGAGGGTGATATTGTTAGAAAGTGGGAAAGCCTGGGGATGGAGGACACTCACTTCTAGTCATATCCTTTTACAATGTTTGAATTTTTAGCATTAAAAATTACTAGATCAATTAAAAATATTTTTATATAAAATCCTCTCTTTTCAAAAGGCTTGGAAACCATTGATCTAATCTGCTACACCAGCTGTGGTCCTTCACGCAGCACATCAGTATCGCCCAGTATCAGTGTCATACCCAATCACTCAGGAGGTTGGTTGAAATGTAGAATTTCAGGTCTCCTCCCAGACCTCCCAAGTCAAAACCTGCATTTTAACAAGGTCCCCAGGTGATTTGTATGCACATTAAATTTAAGAAGCACTGGTCTAATTCAACATAAATCACAACCCCCTCCAAGCCTTCTATGTGGTTATCAGCCTCTGCTACATCAGTGATGAGCGCTCACTACCTCCTGAGATAGTCAACATTTTCAAAAATAAACTCCTGATATCCACCTGCCCAACTCCCAAACCAAATCCTCCCACAGTTTTCCTTCCCTCAGTTAATTTCTTCCTTCCAGTTGCTTTAGATCATACAACTGAATTATCCTTATCTCCTTTGTCTCAAACCCCACGTGCAATCCATCTGCAATTTCTCTTGGCTCTACCTCTAAAATATTTCCAGAATCTGACCACTTCTCATCACCTCCACAGCCATTACCCTGGGCCAAACCACTATCATCTCCTGCCAAGATTATTGCAACAGTCACAAACCCTTGCCCTTCCCTGCCTGCAGTCTATTCGACATGTGTTGGCCTGAACTATCTGCCTAAATATAAATGGAATCACGCCACTTCTCTGCTCAAATTCTCTGAGAGCTTCTTGTTTGATGAAAAAGTCAACCCCTCAATAATCAAAAGAATTACATATTCGGCTAACTCAAATAGCAGAAATAATCCTTAACATGACACTTTCAGAGATCAATATGAAACTCCCAATTGTTCTTCTGAACTATGACTCCATTTGTTTTTAAATGCATATTGCACCTCTTTTCAAATGTGCATCATTAGTCTGGGCTGGTGATCCCTTCATTTCTTTATGCAGGTAGATATTTAGTAAATAACAAAAGCATTACTTCAAAATTCTGCATGTGTCAATTATTTTCCCACAACTACATCTCACTTAAAATAATAGTCAAAGTCCTCACAACGGCCTATATGGCTCCTCCACAATGTCTCTTACTTCACAGCCTACTACACTCCCCCTGGCACATACTGCTTCAGCTGCCACTGGCTTCTTTTGCACACTCTTGTTTCAGGACCTTGTGCTTTCTCAGCAAGGCATCTTCTCTGATTAGGCCATGCTATCCATCTCTAACTCCCCATTTCCTATCCTGCTGTGTTGCTTCCATAGCACTTATTATACACTAGTATACCAGAATATTTGTTTATTTGTTATTGTCATTCTCCCCCATTAAAAGCAAGCTTCATGAGAGCAGGGATTTTTCTTTGTCTTGCTCACTGATGTATACCCAATATCTAGAATAGTGCGTGGTGCACAGTAGGCTCCCAATAAACATCTGTTCAATAATTAATAATGAACGAATAGCCTTATTATTGGACTTTTATAATGTGACAGATCTTCATTCTATTGAGCTCCAATTAGTGTCATTGTAATATCCACTAATTTAACGATCCTAGGTCTACTCTTAGCTTCAGAAGGAATGAAGCTACTCCCTATGACACGACAGGCCAAGTATTTGAAGAATGACCCCATGTCCCCTTAAGAGTTTTCTCAACTTCAAAATTTAAGATCTTCAGTTATTTCAATCTTAGTATTGTTCCTTCAAAGGTAATATGTCTTTTTTGTACTGGCTGCATTTAAGACTTTTCTCTTAATTAATTTATCTTTTTATTAATCAAAATATCAAACTTTATTAAAGATAAAACCTTCTCCTCCTGTCTGAGTACTGTCTTAGGCCTAGAAACCTGTGTTGAGGGAGGCAGATATTGTTGCATTCTCTCTTTGCTTAGCATCCCCACTCAGCCCATCAGGGAGGAGTTTCTTTATCTTTGATTTTCAATAATTTGACCACGTTGTGCTTAGATGGAGTTTTCTTTGCACTTATTTTGGTTGGATTGAGGATATGGTACTGAGCTTCCTGAGTCTGCCAGTTAATGAATATTGTTAATTTTAAAAAAGTCTCAAGGGCTATCTCTTTATTTATTCCTTTTGTTCCATTCTATCTTTCTTCTACTCCTTGAATTCTCATTACACATACATTAGACCATTTGACAGTGCACCGCATGTTTTTCAGTTTGCTTTCCTTCTTGTTCCTTTCTTTCTTTTCTATTCTTTTTTTCCCTCTCTGTGCTTCAGTTTGGGTAATTTCTATTCAGGTATCTCTAAGCTCACTAATCCCATCTTCTGCTTTGTTCATCTGCTGTTATGGCTATCCGATATGTCCTTAATTTCAGATATTGTGTTATTCGATATAATTTATTTTAAATAGAGCTCATTTCAATGAAATCCTCCACCTTTTCAACATTGTTCTTTAAAATATTAATAACACTTATTTCAAACTCCTGTCTACTAATTCCAACATTTCAGTTATCTGTGGGTCTTTTTCTACTGGCTAAATTTTCTCCTGATAATGGGTCAAATTTTCCTGCTTCTTTGATATTTTATATTTTATTATATATCAAACATCATAAAAAGACTAAGAAAATACAATGTTATTTTTTTCCCAGAGAAGGCACACCTTTTCATGCCAGACAGAATGGGTAAGGGGTGGATCATTTCAATCCAGTCAGAAATTGAGCTAGGTTGGGACTGATGTGCAACTTTAGTTAAATTCAATTCACCTTTGATTTCAAATGTCTCAAAGGTGAAACCTGTCCTGGGTTTGTTGCAGGCCTCTCCTAATAGAGTTACACTGTTCAACAGAAATATAATGCAAATCACAATGTGAGCCACCTATGTAAATTAAAATGTGCTAGTAGTTACATTGAAAAAAGGTTTAAAAAACAGTGGAAAATAGTTGTAATATATACATAACTCAATATATCTAAAATATCGTCATTGCAATGTATAATCGATATAAAGATTATTCAAGAGATATTTTACTTTGTTTTCCCCCTAATTCATCAAAATCTTATGTATACTTTATACCTATAGAACATCTCAGTTCGAACTAGCCACATTTCAAAAGCAGAATAGCCAGAAGTAGTTAATGGCTACTGTATTGAACAGTGCATCTCTAGCATGGCTTTGTCTTTTAAGGAATGTGAAACTTTGAGAAACTCAGTTCCTTCTTATCAGCTTCCTCTCCTCACCCAACACTAAGAAAAAGCACTACAGAAACTGACCATATGTTTGGTTCTCCTCCAGATCCCAAAATGTCACTCACTACTCTCAATATGTCACTCACGATATGACTGATAAATGTCCCTTGATTTCTCCTTCCCACAACAAAATCCCTCTACTTATAGCCAGACAAGGCAAATATCCAGAGTTGAAAAGAGCACCCTGTCTCCACTTACCCAGGAAGAATATTTCTCTCTCTGGAATTTAATTCCTCTGGACCTCTTTGTGACATCAACCTTTTTTTTTTTTTTAATCAGCTTTATGGAGATATAAGTGACATCTCATAAAATTTACCCTTTTGAGGTGTACAATTCAGTGTTTTTTTGTATATTCTCATTGTACTCACTATATATCATTTATTGTACAATTACTCATTGTACATGTCATTGTACATCACTACTATCTAATTCCAGAACATTTTTATCACCTCCAAAAGAAATCCTATCCCATTAGCAGTCATTCTTCTCTCCTCTCCTAGCAACCACTAGTCTACTTTCTGTCTCTATAGGTTTGTCTATTCTGAACATTTCATATAAATGGAATCATATAATATGTACCTTTTTGTATCTGACTTCTTTCATTTTGCAGGTTTCCAAGGTTGATCCATATTATAACATATATCTCTTTCCTTTCTATGGCAGAATAATATTCTATTGTATGGGCGTATCACATTTTGTTTAGCTGTTCATCAGCTGATGAACCTTGGGGCAGTTTCCACTTTTTGGCTATTAAGAACAGCACTACTGGAAACATTGTGTGCACGCTTTTATGTAGACATATGTTTTCAATTCTCTTGGGAACTTACCTAAAAGGAGAATTGCTGCATCATATGGTAACTCTGTGAGGAACTGCCAGTTTTCCACATCACCTGCACCATTTTACATTCCCACTAGAAATGTATGAGGGTTCCAATTTCTCCACATCTGTTGTCTTTTTGATTATAGCCATTCTAGCAGGTATAGTTTTGACTTGCATTTCCCTAATGACTAATTGGGTTGAACATCTATACACACACTTATTGACCATGTTTATACATATTTTTTGCATATATATCTATTCAAACCCTTTGACCATTTTTAAATTGGGCTGTCTTACTACTGAGTTGTAAGAGTTCTTTACATATTCTGGATACAAGTCTATTATCAGATACATGATTTGCAATTATTTTCTCACATCCTGTGGATTGTCACTTTCTTGACAGAGTCCTTTGCAGCACAAAAGTTTATAATTTAGATAAAGTCCAATTTATTTTTTCTTTCGTCCCCTCTGCTTCTGGTATCATTTTTAAGAAACCATTACCTAATCCAAGGTCACAAAGATTTACCTATGTTTTATTCTATAAGTTTCAGAATTTTAGCTTTCATATTTAGGTCTCTGAACCATTTTGAGTTAATTTTTGTGTATGGTGTCAGGTAAGGGTCCAACTTCATGTGGATATCCAGTAGTCTGACCAACCATTTGTTGAAAAGACTACTCTTTACCAAGGAATTATTTTGGCTTCTTTATCAAAAACCAATGGATAGTAAATGTGATAGTTCATTTCTGAATTCTCAATTCTATTCATTGATCTGTATGTCTATCTTCATGCTAGTACTCCAACTGTCTTGATTACTACTGTTTTGCCATAAGTTTTGAAATCAGGAAGTGTGAGTCCTCCAACTTTGTTCTTTTTCTCCAAGATTGTTTGGCTATTCTGGATCCCTTGAATTTCCATATAAACTTTAGGATCATCTTGTCCATTTCTGCAAAGAAGCTAGGTTGGAATTTTGATGAGGATTATCTTGACTCTCTACATCATTTTGAGAAGTATTGCCATCTAACAATACTAAGTCCTCTGATCTATGTGCATGGGATATAATTCCATGTATTTAGATCTTCTTTAATTTCTTTCAACAATGTTTGTAGTTTTCAGTGTAAGTTTTGCATTTCTTTTGGTAAATTTATTTGTAAGTATTTAATTCTTTTTTTTTTTCTGGTGAGGAAGATTGGCCCTGAGCTAACACCTGTGCCAACCTTCCTCTATTTTGTATGCAGGGCACCGCCACACTTTGGCTTAATGAGTGGTGTGTAGGTCCGCACTCAGGATCCAAACCCATGAACTCTGGTCAACTGAAGCAGAGTGCGTGAACTTAACCACCATGCCACTGGGCCCGCCCCTGTGAACTGATTTTTAAATATTGATTTTTTATCCTGCAACCTGGCTGAACTTGTTTATTTGCCCAATAATTTTTCAGGGAATTTCTTAGGATTTTCTATATACAATATCATGTCATCTGCAAAAAGACAGTTTTATTTCTTCCTTACAATCTGGTTCTTTTATTTTCTTGCCTAACTACCCTGGCTAGAACCTCCAGTATACAGCTGAATAAAAGTGGTGAGAGCAGATATCCTTGTCTTGTTCCTGATCTTAGGGGGAAAGCACCCAGTCTTTCACCATCAACTATGTTAGCGGTGGGTTTTTTTTTAAATTTTTTTTTTTTTTGTGAGCAAGATTAGCCCTGAGCTAACATCTGTTGCCAATCCTCCTCTTTTTGCTGAGGAAGACTGGCCCTGGGCTAACATCCGTGCCCATCTTCCTCTACTTTATATGAGACACTGCCACAGCATGACTTGACAAGCGGTGTGTTGGTCCACGCCCAGGATCCGAACCTGCAAACCCTGGGCCGCCAGAAGTGGAGCGCGTGAACTTCACCACTACGCCACCGGGCTGGCCCCTAGGTGTGGGTTTTTTAGAGATGCCATTTATCAGGTCGAAGAAGTTAGAAAAACTAAGAAAGAAAGAAGAAACACAAAGAGTAGATTAAATGAAAGAGGAAGTAAAAACATATGGAAAGGGAGCAGGACAGTGAAATGACTAAATTGTATAATTGGGAGAGGGACTAGATAATAGAAAAATGAGTTTAAAAAGAACTCTGAAAGGAATTCATAAGAAATACATTCTGAAATGCTCTGCCACCACTTAAGTATATGCTTTTGGAAAAATGTAAAAATTCTGTGTGCCTTGGTGTTGTCAGTTATAAAAAGAAAGTAAGGGCATTTATTTTATAAATATGTAGTACTTATGTACTTTTTGTGTACATTTTTTTTTTTTTTTGTGAGGAAGACCAGCCCTGAGCTAACATCCGTTGCTAATCCTCCCCTTTTTGCTGAGGAAGACTGGCCCTGGGCTAACATCCGTGCCCATCTTCCTCTACTTTATATGGGATGCCGCCACAGCATGGCTGACAGGCAGTGCGTCGGCGGGCGCCCGGGATCCCAACCGGCAAACCCCGGGCTGCCAAGCACGAACTAAACCGCTACGCCACCGGGTGGCCCCTTTGTGTACATATTTTTATGTATTTTGTGTGAGGCAGGATATGAGGCACTGAAGATCTAAAGAGAAAATATATGCTTTTTTTTTTTTTTTTTACAATTAATTTACTTTTTGGCATTATATCTCTATAATCTGTAAAATAAAGCAACAATTAAAGTAGTGAAACAGGGGAGGAAATAAAATAGGGAAAGAAGGTAAAAAGTAAAGAAAAAATACAGAAAGAGATCAGATAAAGAATGAAAGAAGACACAGAAAGGGAAGGAAAAATTAGGTATGAAGAAAATAGGGAAAGTAAATAAGGAGAGAGACTGAGAAAAAGAGTTCGAGAAGGACAAAGGGAAGGAAGCAATGACAGCAGGAATATGAGAGCCACATCTCCACAAATGACTGCTGAAGAGGCAGAAAGTAGAAAGGACAGAGGAAGAAAGGAAGTCTCAGTGGTTCACTTTATTGATGGTGATAGGCTCTTTTAACATGAAACATATTTCTTTCACCAAATGGAAAATAGGATCCTCTTTGAGGACCACTTACTTCTGAAGTGAAAAAAAAAAGATAAATATACCTGAAAGAATTTCCACGTTAGAAAATTAAATTATTTTCATCCAGAAAGGATTCTACTGTAATCCTTTCCCTAGATACTGAGGGAAGCAAAAGATACGAATTTTGGCTCTATCATTATTTGACTAGAGACAACTATTCTTTTGGATCTTCAGTTTCCTAATCTATAAAGTAAGGAAGTTGGATTAGATATTTCCTAAAGCCTCCTTCAGTTCTGACATCTAAGATTTTACATAAGCTAGCACAATAAAAACTTATTTAAGGGATAAATACTATAAGCTGCCAAAAAAATTAATATAAGAAAGAGAGTATGATATATAATTCAAGGAAAAAAACACCAACTCAAATATCAGATAAATTTGAAAAAATAAAATGCCTAGGACCACTTAAAGTAAAAATAGTTGTCACCCTCTAGGTGGTAAATGCATTACAAAAATCATAATCTTTTCTTAGCAGTAACATCTATTAGAGAACAATAGGAATTTATTTTTTAAAAGAGTGAGCCCACAACATCTGAAAAACAGACCAGCACAAAGAATAAGACACTTGTTCATCTGTATTTCTGCAACTTTTCTCACTTGGTTTATTTGCAACTGTACTTTTATGTCTGGCAGCAGTGCCAACTTCAGTATGAATGATACATTATTTTTATCATGTTGATTACATATGTTCACCAGTCTAGTTGTCCATATATGCTTGGTGTGGTTTGCAAATACTTGGTGACAAAATCCAGAGCACGGCATTTTCACAGAAAGTGTTTACTGTGAAATTTCTTCTTAGAAGTTTGCTTTTCTTTACAGCTTTGATCCACATGACATCCACAATTGTACATTTCAAATAATGGCTTATAGTTAAATTAAGAAAATGCTTCAATCTGATACAACATGACTATAGTAGGATATGGTAGTGCTAGAGAGGACCTCGTTTTCTTATGTGATTAGAGATTTGGTCAAATTTAAAGTCTGCTAAAAGTTTCCAAACTGCGCTTCTTCAGTTTTATGGTGACTTGATACTTACATTCTGTTATTCATCAACACTTCACAGAAATACTTGATTTGTCTGAATGAATTTAAAAACCCACAACTGAAGAAAATCAGAAAAACCTGGTTTTAAATATCAAAAGATCCCGAATGAAAAGTATTTCTACAGGCCACACTAAGCAAGTTTTACTGATCAATGTACTTCTTTGCAGGATGAAATTGTTGCAAGATTGAACATAAGAAAATAAACTTACTGGTAAATATCTTTCCTGAGGACACATCTGCCAAGGGGATTGTCAGCCTGGGGAGCCATAGCAACAGAGCCAATCTTCAAAACCATGGTATCTTCTTTTGCTGCCTGATTAACTGCAACAAAAGAAAGAGATTTATGAGGTATACAGTGGATCTGTGTGTAACTTCATGCATAAAGAGAAATCCTTGAGTAATGGGGTAGAGACATCAAGATAAGACTAATAAATGAGGACAAGGAAAAAATCATGTTTAAAATAAAAATATTTGATGATTTTCTTAACTATTTCCTTTATATCCCATTAAGTAGTTTTCTGTTATACACAATTAAAATGGCAATAAAAAACTCCATCCCAACATTAAAACATATGGTATTAAATATATGTAAGTAGTGCTGAAGCAGTATGTTTATCTAATTTCATAATCTTTTACTACTGCATTTTTCTCCCAAGTGATTTTCAGCCCTGAGTTTTTAACACTGCATCGTTGTCTATATATATATTAAAGGATACCACAAAGTCAGTAACAAATTCCCAAAGCCATTTAAAATTACATGATTGATAACAACTAAATCCAACACACACACACACACACACACACACACACACACACACACACAGAGTATAGCACTATAAGCTGTAACATGTCAGAAAATCCGATACAAATATAATGGCTGAATGCTGAAGAAAGAAGAAAATCAAGTAATTGTTTAATATATAAGGACATTTTAAGGCACATATTCTGGGCACTTTTTAATTTTAATAATTTCTACTATGAAATTGCTTGAGAAATAGCAATTTCACACCTGTAAAAGTGCTACCTCCTAATGCAATCTAAAACTAAGGTTAAGTAATCTCAGAAAATAGAAGGTAAAAAGTTATATCAATTGTGATTCTTTTCTTGTACTAAATAACACAATATTTTAGCATATGTGCCATCTTATGAAGTTTGATAATTTTTCTATAAATCACCAGCTAATTTAATGTATTTTCTAAGGACTATTTAGAATGGATAGGGGTTCTTGATAGGTCCATTAATTTACATTAAATTTTACTCCTCCTTCTCCAACAGATGTTTCTACTCTAGTAGCTGTTTAAAATTGCTTAAAAATTGTTAACAATATACAACTTTCTGGACTTTGAAGAAAACACATACTAAAACTCATCATTTCTCTCAAGGAACTATCATCTGCCACAAATGGAATAGAAAAGGACTGGCTGCAAGAGCTCGGGAATATCCTGAGCGGAACAGGCCTACAAAGGCATACAATCCACATTTCCCAAACTGTGGTGCCCAAAGAATGCAAAAGCTAAGAGATTATTTCCAGCTGCTTCAGCAGCACACTCAGTATGGTCTGACTTAGCTTAGTCTAAAAAAGAAAGTCAGAATTAAGAAAATCAGAAAAAGTAAGAAGAAAGATATTCACTGAGGAAAAGAAGGAACTAGAAGAAGGTGTAAAGGGAGTGGTAAAATGGCAGGGGGTGGGGAAGGAAGGACAGTAAAAGGGGGAAAAAAAGAGATGAGCTATCATAATATTAGCATGTGGATGCCACAACAAAGACAGTAGTTTTAAATGTCCGCAGCAAAAAAGATCAAATAGAAAACTACTTCTTATGCAGCTGCACTATTTTCAAATGACTAGAGGTCTGGCTTGATTATAGGTCCTTATACTATGAACATTGTTTACAGTTCACAGATCTTGCATTTTATGCCAAGCTTATCAAATAGTTCCACGTGGGTAAAACCTCTGATTAAGCAGCAGGCATCAATTAAATCAATAAATAGTAAGTCTGGAGAATAAACCATACCACAAAAGTGCAATTAGTGTACTTGCTAACTGTTCTTCCAGGTTACAGATACTACCCACCATATGAAAGTCTGAAATGTAATAGAAACACTACAGTAAATGAGGTACATATGGAAGAAAAATGACGTACTTGGTGTTACATACAAAGCCAGATCCAAGAACAGAATTCTGTTTCTGTTAGAGCCAAAAGCGTTCTCACTAGATTATACTGACTATGAAGTTACAATTTTTAAAAAAAGGCAATTAATGCATATCATTTACAAACTAAATTAATCACTTTTATTATAGAAAGTATTCAGCTTATCAAAACGTATCTTTGATATAAAAAATAATAAAAATATGTATTCATATAAGAAAATGCCTTGAGTCATTTCTTCAGCTACTTTATGGTTAGAAAAAAACAAGCTTCCTTTTTTTGGTTTATTTCACCTGCATTTAATAGTTGGACCATATGAGGAAATGTTCCCTCTAAGAAGCATTTTCAAAATGAAAATGAATGCCTTCCTTCTTTGCTTTAACTGTATTTTTAAAAAATTGAGCCTCATGAGGAACTATTCACTCTAGAAGACTCATATTAGATCTAAAAAACAGTCCTCCATTCTGAAATAAATAGCTTAAGCTGGAAGTAAAACACCTGCTGATTCAGAATTTTAATAATTGCACATAATACAAACAATATTCAAGTTGAAAACCAGACTTCCAATATCACTTCTTTAAATAAAATATTAGAATGTTAAATATATTTTTCTTATCATTATTAACTGAATTTTACACATGAACTATTAAAAACTTTTACATTTAATGTAACATGAAATATAAGTCTGAAAGATTTTATCTTTTCTTCGGGCAAGAGAGTACGTATTGAAAACAAAAAGGTTATGAATAACTTTGAAATGATAAGCTTGTATAAGTAACCAAAAGCTTAAAGAGAAGAATTTTCATGCAGTTGTCAGATAATATAAGACTGTTGTTCATAACTAAGTGTTCTTAAATCCAACATGAAATAAAAGTGTTTTGGAGACTTTAACTTTCCTTTAACATTCTCAGTAAAAACTCAGTGCAGTAAAACATCTAAAGTCTCAAGGGTATTTGAACTTGCCACTGTGCCATGCTCTACTTTTATAAAGCCATAATCGTAGAGATAGCCCTACACAAAGCTATTAACAAAAGGCTTTATTAGTTCTTGTCATATTTGCACTTGAAGACAGAAAGAAGGTTCAATAAATGTGTAACCCAATGACTGTTAGACACATTGATGGGAAATATAGTTGCATCTCTACCTACAGGCACAAATTGCTTGGAGATATTTTATAATATAGTTTCTTCTGAGAAGTATGATAATAGCAACATTTAGCTATGCCATCACACTCATTAAGACATAATTTACAAACATACTTTCAGTTTAATCTGATGTAATCATATTTATTTCTAATGGAATTGCTGCTTCAATTATGTTTTCCTTATTTAGTCATATTATATATTTTAAAATGTATTAAATGGAAACATTTACTCTTCCATATAAAATAAACATTTAAAAATTTGTCTATACTTTAAAATGGTGAATTTTACACTATATGAATTTTACTTCAATAAAAAAATTTTTCATGGTTGAATTATGATCATTTGAATTAAGAGTATGATGAAAGATAAAGTGTTAAAAAAATCTAACATAATATAATGTGCCAAAACCTTTGAATTTTTGGCACACATTTTTATATTTGCATTTTATGGATAGGCACATACTCTGGTAATTCATAACATCTCAGATAGCTACATAGATACAAGTATAGGTATAAGTAAAGATATATACATTTAGATATAAAAAGTAGATATACACATAAACAGACTGACACACACAGGCAGAGGACAAAAACAAAAATGAAAAGATATATGCAATACAGTGTAGGTAAGACAAAAGGCTTAATACACAAAGAGTTCTTACTAATAAGAAAAAGATGAGCAACTCCTTAAAAAGAGTGCACTTTTCATTAATTAAACTGACAAAAGACCAAAAAGTTTGATAAACTTCTGTTAAGATGACAGTAAGGAATCAGTATAAACTGGTAGAGCCATTTAAAAGTGCAATTTGACATCTCTTAATATTTTAAAGGTACACGTCCTTTAATTTGGCAATCCTTTTGCTAGGAATTTATTCTATAGATATATTCACCCAAGTCATGAGAAGTACCACTAAAAAGGTGCTTATTGCAAAAAGTGTTCATATAAGCGAAGGATTAAAATTAATGAAAAGTCCACAGAGAAATGTGGCAGACTGTATTTTCCAAAGATGGCTGTAACAGTATCCCTCCACCCCAAATGCTTGTATTCAAGGTGACCTGCTTAGGAAGTACTTGGGCATTTGAATTTTGGAATTATACCTTTAAAATCCCACCAAAACCACCACTAAAAGAAAGAAAGAAAAAAAACAGCTTTAAAAAAAGATAGCAGAAGTCTGGAAATATCTTTGCAATTACAATCAATTGCGGATTTTCCTACTTATAGCAGTCAAATGGGAAATTTAAAACAACATCAACAAAACCGTGTGATATGTAGTATTAGTTAATGGTTATAACACAAGAAGCCAAAACCAATAAACAAACAAACAAACCAAACACACACACACAAAAGAACTAAAGTGGTTCTTTTCTTTCCCTTTTCTCAAATAACCAGATTCTTATTCCTTCTGACATGTACACAAATCAATGAAGCACAGAACCTGTTGCAATAAACCATTGCTGAGTAGAAGAGAAAAATGAAGCTAGAGTTAACCAGTGAACTTCTGAACTCTGCCTGATTGCAGAGGTGCTCAGGTGCTCAGGGCACAGGTGCTTCACTCTTACTGACAGTGAGCTCCCACTGCTTTTCTTGTTGAATGAACTATGCCTGCACATTAGTGTTGTTCAGAAAATACCACAAATCCTGCCCTAGTCAAAAGGGTTTCCAAGCAGATTAGTGGTTCCTTGAAAACAGAATTCTACACATAGAATTACCTTATGACCCAGCAATTCCACTCCTAGGTATATACCCCAAAGAATTAAAAACAGGCTTGAACAGACACTTGTATGCTAGTGTTCATAGCAGCATTACTCCTAATAGCCAACCCAAAGGTGGAAACAACCCAAGCGTCTGACAGATGAATGGGTAAACAAAATGTGGTATATCCATACAATGGAATATTATTCAGCCATAAAAAGGAATGAAGTTCTGATACATGCTACAACAGGGATGGACCTTGAAAACATTATGCTAAGTGAAATAAGCCAGACACAATGAGACAAATATTGTATGATTCTACTTACATGAAATATCTAGAAAAGACAAATTCATAAAGACAGAAAGTAGATGACAGGTTACCAAGAACTAGGGGGAGTTACTGCTTAATGGTTACAGAGTTTCTATTGGCAGTGATGAAAACATTTGGAAATAGACAGTGATGATGGTTGCACAACTTTGTAAGTGTAATCTATGCCATTAATATACACTTAAAATGGTTAAAAATAAATACATATATTTGTTATATATATTTTACCAGAATAAACAAATGGGAAAAAAAGACTTTCAATTCAATGATCAAGATATTTTACATTTTATAGGCAAATTATGCCTTAAAATGAAACACTTAACACTATAAATAAGATCCTCCTAGTGATGACCACCTAAGGGCGTGGTGACTGACATGGATGGTGAAAATAAGTTAGTCACATAAGTTTCTCTCACACACATCGCTAGTAGTAACAATCATTCAAAGGAGCTCTGTAATGAAAATCTAACTAAAATGAAAGAGCGGCTTTCCCACCATTTATTGAAGAGACTTTCCCCATTGCATGTCCTTGGCTCCTTTGTCAAAAATTCGCTGTCAATAAATGTGTGGGTTTATCTCTGAGCTCTCAAATCTGTTCCATTGATCTGTATGCCTGTTTTTCTGCCAGTACCATGCTGTTTTGATTACCACAGCTTTATAGTATACTTTGAAATCAGGAAGTGTAATGCCAGCAGCTTTCTTCTTTTTTCTCAGGATTGCTTTGGCTATTTGGGGTCTTTTGTTGGAGAGGATGTGGAAAAAAGGGAATCTTCATACACTGCTGGTGGGAATGTAGACTGGTGCAGTCACTATGGAATATAGTATGGAGATTCCTCAAAAAGTTAAAAATAGAATTACTATATGATCCTGCTATTCCACTTCTGGGTATTTATCCAAAGAACACAAAAACACTAATTTGAAAAGATGTATGCACTCCTATGTTCACTGCAGCATTATTCACAATAACCAAGACTTGGAAACAACCTAAGTGCCCATTGACAGATGAATGGGTAAAGAAGATGTATACACACACACACACAAACACACACTGGAATACTACTCAGCCATAAAAAGATAAAACCATGCCATCTGTGACAACAAAGATGGACCTTGAGAGTACTAAGAAAAATAAGTCAGACAGAGAAAGCTAAATACTGTATGATTTCACTCATACGTGGAAGATAAAAAAAAAAAGACAACAACAACAAACACATACCAAGATACAGAGATTAGACTGGTGGTTACCAGAGGGGAAGGGGATGGGGGGAGGGTGAGAGGGGCAAAGGGGCGGAGGGCAACTAGACTTTTGGTGGTGAACGTGATATAGTCTATACAAAAGCCAAAACATGATGTACACCAGAAATTTATATAATGTTATAAACCAATACTATTGGTTTATAACCAATGTTATAAAATCAATATTAAATAAATAAATAAAATGAAAGAGCAATTCACTATAAAAATGTCTCATCTACTACCAAATACCAGTCAAAGACATTCAGAAGTATTCTGTACATCAAATAGATAAAATATTTTAAGACAAATGAGCAAATAATTTTGAATGCAGATCAAATGCCCACATTGAGGAACAGCTATGTCTGATTCAGGAAGAGTTACCAGTATAAACACTATTGGACACCTATCTGAAAGTCTTAGCAGACGCTCATGTAGGAAAAGCAACATACTGAAACTGACTTATATTGTAGACCCAATTCTAAAACTTAACAAATGGGGGATGAAGCATATACATCTGGTTTATTTTCTTTTTACTTGTATTTGTGACCAATATTGATATTTCATGGTGTGAAATTTAAGGCGTGAAACCTTAAATTAAAACTGTATAGGGAATATTAAAGGACAAAGAACTCAACTTAGGGTTATACAATTACTATTTAAGGACCAATTAAATCATATAATTTGAAGATCATCTGTAATTCCTGAATACTTCTATATTACTACAAAAGCACAATCAGATATGTTGCTTTACTTCCTGATCTGTCTGCATGACCTTTTCCTATTTTTTTCAAAGAGCATTCTCCCTGTATTTCTCTCCATCTCACCCTAACTTCTCACTTCCAATATCACTTTTTTGTCTTATGTTTCAATGAAATTTTGGCCTTGCCAACTGTTTACATTCAAATGAAAATAATTAGAAATTATGGAATGGAGAACATAAAATACATGCTACAAGGAATTTTCAGGAAATCACAAAAGCTTACTAACATATGTTAAGAGAAATTATAGGAACTCACTCTAATTAGGAAAATGAATGCTTTTATTCCAACCAGAGAGATATTTGTGGAAAATAATATCTTTAATTGTTAAAAAACATTTAGAATTTTTAAATACAGATATAAGGTTTATTTACTCTTATTTTTCTGTAGATACAAAATATCTGTAATTTTATTTTAATGGAAAAAGTTACAGATAACACAATATGATGCTACTTTTAAAATGCAATGTACTACCCTACGTTCTTTCCCCAAAATAATAAACTTTCCATAATAACAAAGCCAAACTATTTCTGTTTCCATACTGTTTTCCCCCTATTCTCAGTTGGAAAAGCAAAGATATGGTTTGAAAATCTCAGTGACTTTATTTGTCTGTTGCACTTCTCATATGGTTATGAGAAGAGGTTATTATGACTCTCAAACTGGTTCTCAGAGAACTGTATTGTGTAAAAATGTAGGTTTATTTTTTAACCTATTAACTTTAATATAAATTATATTATCTAAACATTAATTAGACATTTATATAATAAAGGAAAAAGCATAAAGGTCATTGCCTCTGCAACGAATATGTAGCCTCTTTTCTGGTTAGTGGTTTGTGTCTCACGTCACTTGTAATTGCTCAATAAAGACTGACTCTTTATTCTTTATCATTCATGTGTTTCTACAAACTATCTGAACAGATGAAAATAACTGTATGGTGCTGTCAGAATATAGCATATGCAGAGAATACTAATTTCACATCTCAAAATAATCAATGTTATGACAGTCTTTAGCAAAAATTAGAATGAAAAGAATAGGAACAGTTTGTGTTGAGAATTCATAAGTATAATACACTGAATTTATCTCTAGATATCTTGGTAACTAAGGACTACAAAACTCTACAAAAATTTATGTAAAGAAATATTAAAAAAGAGAACCATTACTTTGAATAAACCTTAATTATTGATAATATTAAGCAGACTACCTTCCCTAAGTAAGATCATCTGTCTATGGGAGACAGAACAAGAGACAGACTAGACTCTGAGAAGAAAGAGAATGGAACCAGGTGCTTTTCTTTTGTTATTTACCATCACTGACCATTCAAGGTCTTCCTCCTCCACATCATAACTAAAAGAAAAAAAAAAAAAAAGCTTTGCTGTTTTCATATGGCAGAGACTATGACCTGTCCCTCAAATCTCTCTTCTCTCTCAAATTCACAGAGCCCTAATTTATTTGCTGGGCACACTACCACCTACGTAAAGATTGTTTCTCAGCCTCTCTTACAGAGGTACAGCCATTTGACTAAATTTTGGCCAGTGAGGTATAAGCAGTAGTGAAATGTGGGACTTCCAGAAATTCTATTGAAAAGAAAAGGCACAACCTTCTCCTGATAAGACTCCCATTTATCAAGAGCTTACTATGGGACTGGCACCACGCACATAGTCTTCATGTAGTCATCATTTGAAAGTAAGCTATCAATAAGGCCTATCAAGTTAGGTACTACTATTACTGTTTAATACAGAGAAATTTAGATTAACTTGCTCAAGATTTCACAGTTCATAACTGGTAAAGCTGGGATTTGAACTCAGGTCTGTGTAACTCCAAAGTCTATACTATTAACCACTGTGCTATAATTTCACCCCAAATTCTTTTTCTTTTTTTTTTTTTTTCTAATCTTCCTCTTTTTGCTGAGGAAGACTGGCCCTAGGCTAACATCCGTGCCCATCTTCCTCCACTTTATATGGGACGCCACCACAGCATGGCTAACGAGCAGTGCGTCCGCGGGTGCCCGGGATCCGAACCCGCGAACCCCGGGCTGCCAAGCCCGAACTAAACCACTGCGCCACTGCGCCGGCCCCCCAAATTCTTAAAGTTCTTCATTTTCTTTTACAGCATAGGGGAAACTAAAATGTTAAAAGTTACTCTTGTGGATGGAAGCAGTGGGATTATCAATTTACTTCATTTTAAAACCTAGAATAATTTCAGAGGACACTGAGAAGCCTAGAAGAAGCCACAGGAGGCTTGATGTGTTGGCTAATTTTTTAGATTAACTTTTAATTACCTTAAGTATACAGAACACAACACTTGAGTTTAATAAAACAAATGACAGAAAGAATAAGCTTTACTAGCAAAAACTCTGAAGACAAAAATCTCATATTTCTTACTCTATTAACTGAGTCAGAAACATATCCAGTATTCTGACATATCCCCTAAAGATTTAGTTGAAGAATGATTACAACATATTTACTCTTTCTAAAACACACCAAACTGCAAACTACAACCAGCTACCATATCAAAAAAAAAAAAAAGAAAAGAAAAAGAAACCAAAGTCTCTAGAAGTTATTTAAAATCAGACCAAAAAAATTCTGAAGACAATACCTTCAATACTCTGCTGCACTTCTTCTGTTTTTGGAACAAAAATTCTGATTACACTTGTGTTGATATAAATCAAGGGTAAATTGCGTGAAGTCAGTGTATGGGTCCTCATGGGCTGACCAGGAGATTTTCTTTTCTCTTTTTGGGTCCTTGGTAGTTTTGCTTGAAATATACTTGCAATAGCATTAAGTAAAGGAAAACAAAGGACAATATCAAAAGCTTGTGCTGAAAGAAGAATTTCATGAAGAAAATGAGGGGAACCATCCGTTAAACCTTCAGATAATTTATGAAAACTTCTTCGCTCATTTCTTGATATTAACTTGTGTCGGACATTTTTTGTTACAGCTTTTGTATATGTCAAAGAGAGAAATCCATGCTGCTGATGAGAGCCATCTAGAAGTTTTGCAGTTGTCTGTTCCAGAAAAAGGAAATCACAATATGCATTTCATTAAAAAAAGAAAAAAAAAACTATTTGAAAGCAGAAAATGATCTCAGTTGGTACTATAACTTTTTATTATGTCTACACCTCTTAATGACTACATCACTGATCAATTCTGCAGATGGGGCGAAAGCTTCTAAGACTATTAGAATGACTAAACTGAAAGTTAGGAATCGTGAGTTCTAGTTCTAGATCTTGAAAGAGGTAATTAACCTCTTTGTACCTGTTTCTATGATTTCTACATTTTCTGTAACATTCAGAATTTGGAATAGATCATCTCTAGATTTTATCTTCATTTTTCATAATTTTTCTTTAAGAGTACCAATATGCTGTCATAATAGGGGTCACACAGAGGTTGTTTAAGCAGCTGAAATTGAAAAAAACCATGGTATGTATTTTCATTTGTGAAGCCCATAAAAAGAGCCTCACTGATACCATGCTTTGATAACTGAACTAACCACTTAATGCATCTTTGCTGGAAATGGTAACATGACACAAAAATAAAACATTTATCTTTCAGAACTTGCCTATTTTCAGTGGCTATCGTAACTATCAAGTCTTCTACAATTCATATTTCTTGGATTTAATACTATATTAATACACATACAACACTTGATTAAGACTAAAAACTATTGTAAATTCAACATTTCTGACAAAACTTGTCCAATTAACTCTCATATCCAAATTGCACACTACAAATTATAGTAAAACAGTATACTTTTAAGAGTAAAATAAAATGCATACTTTGTATTGCTCAACATATGAAAAGGATAGCTCTTGAAAAAGTTTTCCTGAACCAATTAATGTACATAAAATCCTATTTTGCAAATTACTCAACATAAACAGAGTTAAGTTGTTATACTCTACATTCCCAACCCCTCCTTCCAAGGCCTGATAAAGTTTTTTAGTTATTAGGGTCCAAAGAGTGACATTAAGAAAGGAAGTGAACTGAGGAAGAAAAAAAGAAGGAAATATATTCACATAAACAGGAAAAAAGTGAGAAGTAGCAAAGCAGCAATGTGTCTGAGCCTATGCTACCCCATCACTAGCAAACATCTTTTGCTTCCATTTTCTTCCTCTTTTGTTGTTGCCTATTGCCCAATGACGTGGTGAGAGGAAAAAAAGTATATGAGTCAGCTATCACTGTTAATTTCGTTTTTAACCTGAACTTTACAATGAAGAAAGGTGAGATAAAATTTACCTTTGTATATGTTATTTTTTTAAAAGTTAATTTTCTGACCATTAAAAAAAACTTGAGGGGCTGGCCCGGTGGTGTAGTGGTTAAGTTCGCATGCTCTGCTTCGGTGGCCCAGGGTTCGCAGGTTCAGATCCCGGTTGCAGACCTACACACTGCTTATCAAGCCATGCTGTGGCAGGCGTCCCATGTACAGAGTAGAGGAAGATGGGCACAGATGTTAGCCCAGAGCCAATCTTCCTCAGCAAAAAGAGGAGGATTGGCAACAGACGTTAGCTCAGGGCTAATCTTCCTCACCAAAAAATAAAAAAACACTTGGAAAGCAGGCATTAAATGCATGTGCAATATAACCATTTTTCATATAATTGTCCTGCCTTCAGAGCGCTTTTTACTGTTCCCAACTTTCTCACTGCCTCTCGTCTGATTTCCCTTTCCTTTTGCTTTCTACACTCGAAATAAAAGGAAACATGGTAAAGAAAAAGTGCTACCAGTCTTATCACCATGTGCTGGACAGCAAGCAGCAGTGTATGGAGAAGGGTGGCTGTGTTCTGACCCCACTGGAAGAGGCCACAGCAACATTGTCTGTCTCTAGGTGTCCAAACTGGACTTTGGAGAGGGGAGTAGAATCAACCACTAATCTAAATAACCCAGCTCAAATCTTCATTAATAGCAACAGCTGAATCCTGGAAACAGTATAAAAGATGTTTCAATGTGTAAGTGTTTTGATTTGGAAAAAATATTTTTAAACATATTGAATGTTGGTACTCTTGGAAGGTAAACTCCCATAAGAGAAAGTTTGTTTGTGGAACTGCTGCATCCCTCATTCCCTTAATATAAGAGGAAAAAATTGAAAGAATGAATGAACACTAGCTGGAGTTGAGAAAATATAAATATTATTTTTCATACAGTAATAATCAACATTTTATACTATTTAAGATGAAGAGCTAGAAAATGCTGATAATTAAAGAAATGTTAATAAAATTTAAAAATTTAGAAAATTGCTGAAGAAAAATTTTAAAAGGCAATAATAATTTTGGGGTCTTTCATGAATATATGTTAAAATCAAGAAAGTTTCTCATAGACACTAATGAACATTCAAAGAGAAGAAAATAAATCTAAACAGAACTTCCACCGACATAAAAGCCAAATTTAGAGACATCTTTTTCTAGACGAGGCTAGAAAAAATTCAGAAATCAAATTAGAATCTAGCATTTAATTTGCAAATACCATAATAAACATTAAATCTAGCAACACAATTATTTTAAATAATTGGTTAATTTTTATAATGCTGGAGATATATGTCAAATTCCTTTTGAGCTACAAAAAAAGGGGAAGAATAAGATAAATAGTTCACACATGCTGACACAATATCTAATAATGTTTGTAATGATTTAATAAATTCTTAAGAGAATCACTATTACCGTCAAGACAATCTGCTCTGGATATTTTAAAATTGTATGCATTTTTATTGATTTCAAGAATGTCACTTAAAAGAAGTAACTTAACAGCATGTTCAGATGTACTGTACCATTAGAAAAAACAAAGCTCTAAACTTTTAAAAGCCACTGGTGAACAGTCTAGTGCTCATCTTCTATCCAGTCAATGACAGACGTATAGCCTTGTCCAGATTCAAGAGGGCATCAAATAAGATACTTTGAATTAGTTGTTAGAAGGAAATGGAATAGAAAAAAAAAAAGGCAATCTAAGTAAGAATCATAAGAGGAATGACAAAAGCAGTATGGTCAACTCTTGATCCTTCAACACCTGCACAATTTAAAAAACATTATATTTAACATCCTACTTTGATTTTCTTATGCTGATAGTAAAATTAGCTTGTATTCACAAAACCAGAGTGACAAGTAGCATATGCAAGTAACCCAGAAACAAATTAGATTATAGTGGAAAACCAGTCGATGATTTAAAATTCATTATAGTTCATTTACTAAGTGGATGATACAGAGGAAGATGAAAATCAAGAGTTGACTCTACGGTAATTCAATTTCTTCTCTGGGTTCTTGTTAATGGGAGTTCTGTAGCATAATTTAAAAATGATTTCTTACAGAAGGAAAGAAGCCAGAGCAATTACTGAAAGGGTCCTGCTTGCTGATGGGTCGAACCAACAAGGTGCGTCTGTTCAGCTTGTCAGTACAGGAAAGGAAGACACCTCCACATTGCCCCAGAGACCAACACTCTTCCCCAAAGCTTGAGGTGATGGACAGGAGCAAAGAAGGTGAAAAGACAAAAAGCAATAAAAGCCATAAGCAAAAAACTCTAGATAGTTTTAATTGTGCTCATGTTTGCATAGCTTCAGGTTTGAGCCACTGCAGGTATGGCCTCTGTCTGGACCATCTTCTGCAAAAGCATTGTTAATGGAAGTAAACACAAAAATAACTGCTTTTAGCGTAAAATGACTACACCAGTTTATGATAAAGGACAACCCACACAAACTCACTTATGAATGGAAAAAATTCTAAATAGTCAACATAATACATTAATGACAAAGTATATTAATAAAAGCAATCCTACCTTTGCCTTTTTGAAAAGTTTACTTAATTTTTATATAGGAAAATGGTTACAAAACACAAGCAGCTTTAAGAAATAGTTTTATTTTATTACGTAATTTTGGAAGAATAGGTCAAAAATAATTTATTCTGAGCTCTAATTCTTGTAACCATTAGTCCTATCGCATGAAAGAACAAATATAAACAGTTTATAATTTCAAAAAATCATAATTACTAAATGAATCTCACCACAGGTTTTTCTTTGCACTGTAGAAATACTCCTTCAAAATGTCCTGACTGCCAACCTTCCCCTGGCCTGGAAAACATAAGTTCACCTTATCTGTTCTCTTCAATTTTTCTGATTTAAAAAATTGAGCATATAAAACTATTTCAAATAGTTATGATGTAAACAACACTACACTGAACTAAAACGTGTATCTGACAATGCAATCAATGGAACAATTTACATTAGCACCAAACCCTGGTAGTTCCGCATAGAAGTGTTTGTCTTAAAGGTAAACTGTTTAGTATATTTATTTATGTATTTCCATCTCACCCATGAGACTATGAGGTCCCACAAGGGCATGATGTATGTCTATTTTTTTTTTAAACTCTATATTCCCAGGGCTTAGTATAGCGCTTGCCACATAATACACACTCAATAAATATTTTAATTAAATGAATGAATAAATTATCTAATATTTAAAACTTACATAAATTTAACAGTAAAGTCATTGATGACCTAGAACACAGATGGTAATATTCACATCATCAAGAAATTATTTCAGCTATAATATAATGTTCAGGTATCACTTACAAGGATCATTTTGACATAGACACATACCATTCAAAATGAACTAAAAAGCTAAACATTCCAATTTCAAAAATCAATTAATGAGTCACTGTTAATACAACAAACGCAATTATCATACGCTTGGTAAGATAATACTATTATAACAGATCTTAATATATACCCAGCAAAATATGTTGAACTTCAGATTTATGACAATTTTTCGGCTGTGACAGATTGATAGTTGTTGACATAAGCAATATGATAAGTGTGATAAAGGATAAAAATTCGAATGTTTTTAATGTAGAATTAGAAGCCTGTTACATAAAAAAGACTTTTTAGAGTATATAATGCATCAATAAAGGTACAGAAACATATGTACTTCTGCAGGCACTCACTAAACAATTGCTGAATGAATAAATATTATGAATCCAGAAAAAAATGAACATTAAGGCTGTTTCTATGTCAAAATAGTATGAAACTGAAAATATGATGCCATTTAAGAAACAGTTTTTTTAAAGTATGTGGGAGTTTTATGGTATGTGAATTATAATTTTAAAAAAACCAACTCTAAGGTAGTATTATAAAGCAAAAAACCCAAAAAGCATTTGTATTTTTATTTGGGAAAAACTAATGACAAAACTGCTACGTAGCTTTGTAAAAATATCTAAAACTTTACTTTTTTACCACCGTTATTTTTATAAACAAATCATATTTGCTTATAATCATACTTTTCACAGAAATTTATTAGAGAAGAAAAAAATATGGTTCTAGGAACATTCACCACATGTATATTAATCACCTGTGAGATAAGAAAAGTGTTCAAAGGGACATGAGATGTTGCTCCACTTTGACTTATA
This sequence comes from Tapirus indicus, assembly GCA_031878705.1. Lineage (NCBI taxonomy): Eukaryota > Metazoa > Chordata > Mammalia > Perissodactyla > Tapiridae > Tapirus > Tapirus indicus. The sequence continues at coordinate 38,116,529 of CM062935.1, forward strand.
TTATACTGGTATAGAGAATGGATGGCGAGTATACAACAAAAATCAAAGCCATCAACTATATCTCAGGCATCTTAGCAAATATACAACATTTGTAACAAATTGTGTGAGAAGATCAGTAAAAGCAGCTTATATCATTTAATATGGCAATGTGGATATTTATGAGAATTGCCCTCTTATAAAACAAAACATTATATTCCATATATAAATGTATACCAAGTAAAATTAACCAATTTATCTGTTAAGAACCCTCTTTGGGAATAAGTATAGTATTTTTCAAAAATAATTAATCAAGTTAAAATATAAAAATTCTTATATAGACTTTGTTCAAAGAAAATATAGCTTTTCCCATATTCACTATTCATTATTTACCTGCTTCTATAGTGATCAATATTGAAACTTTCTATTTTGCATTTCACTTTGGTATACACATCCTGGACATCTATGGATGCACTGAGATCTTCTAGTTCACTGACCATACAAAGCTCTGCAATAAGAAGCAACTGTTAATATCAATATAGGCCCCACAATCAATATTAAAACTTTCTATTTTACATTTCACATTAGCATATATATCCTTGACATCTACAAAGGTACTGAGATTTTCTGTTCATTAACCACATAAGATTATACAATAATAAGCAAAATTGATATCAATATTGGCCTCACAATTAAGATAGGATGCCTATTTCAAGACAGGGGAAATCCCAGTTAATGTCTGAAATGCTATATCTGACATCAGTCAACGATTTCTGCAATACTTTTAGTGACAATGATATAAAGCATCAATATGACCAATGAAGAAATTACCTCATGCCTTTTGGAATGAATTTTAATACACACAAGACTAAATTTAGGTATTATATTCAACACACTGGTATTGTTAATAGAAATCACTTAGATCTAATGATGTTTATTTAATTTAAATGACAGTCATAAATAAAACTAAGTCACTATTTCTTCTAAAAATAGTGTTTAATATTTTTATCTTTTCAGCAGAGAAGAAAAGTAACCCTGCACCTGTGCATTTATTTTCAGGATCTGGAGCAAAGAGCTTCATAGTAATTTTGGGGAGCACCCACTGCATCCACAGACTAACACGTCCACTCGATCCACCAATGTTACTTGTAGTTTGTTCCAAGGTAACAGAATCTGAGAATGGTGAATCATCACCTGCTTGTACAGAATCTCCCTGGGTTGAGAAAAAACAATACAACACTTTGTAACTTAAAGAATTATAACTAAAAGAAAATTGCAATTTAAAATCTGCAATTATTACTCATGACTTTTTTATATCATATATGCTAATGCTAATCATATAAATGTTTATGCTAATACATAATGCTAATAATATAAACATACACTAATCAAATGGTTTTTATGGTACAATGTACATGTCACTCCAATTTCCTCTAAAAGTGCATAAGATACAGAACAAGTTAGGGTCATACCAATGAGTATTTCCTTCTAGAGTAGGGTCTGCAAACTATAGCCAAGGGCCAAATGTGGCTCTATTTTTGGAAATAAAGTTTTACTAGATCACAGCCATGTCCATTCTTTTGCCTATGGCTGCTATTTAGCAGAGCTGAGTAGTGGCTATAGAGATGGTATGGTCCACAAAGCCTAAAATATTTACTATCTAGCCATTTACAGAAAAAGTTTGTCTACTCCTGCTATAGAGTATTTACGTGTGAATCTACAATAACCATAGAAAACTGATTAGCATAATTAGCATGATTTAAGAAACAGCAAAACATTCACCATGTCTCATATATTTTAATATAAAGAGACATTAAAAAGTTAGTAGATTTGACAATAGATTTTTTATTTATGCCATTAAGTCTCTTAATTAGAGGTACAGAGCATGAGCCTATTCGATTCAACAAATATGAATTCTGGATATGTATAAGGTCCTAATTTTGGTACTAATAAACTTTTTGTAAAAGGTTTGCTGGGTTGTTTTTTATCTTTTCAGCAGCTTTTAGTGGCCTGGGGAAAAATTACACTTGGTTTGGAGTTGAATAGCTTCAGTCTCAAAGGCAGGAAGAGGTGGTGCCAGAGATGGGATCACTCACTCACGTATTCTGTACTTTCAGGATTACCTGCCAAGTATTTGGGATTTTAAAATCCCCAAATCTGCTGTTCATTTAAAACTTAAAAAAAAACTCAGGAGCCTAAATTCAATCTCTGAGAACTGGTCAAATACACTACAGCATGCTTATTTGTTTAAAAGCATAAGTTACACCTACTTCAGCTTAGTCTGATGGGCAGCATGATGTACTAGGTTAAGAACTTCAGACACTAGCCATGTGATTTAAGCTCCCAGAGTTTGTTTCTTCCTCTATAATATCATAATGATATTATTCTCTTACAGTTGTTGTTAAGATTAAATAAGAATATGAATGCAAAGTGGTTACACATAATAAATAATTCATAAATAGTAGGTATAATTATCACCATCAAGGTGAACCACTACTTAGAAATTGTATACTCACATTCTTAAAGAATTTGGTATCCTATAACCTTTTGCCTTTCTCATTTTATCATCTTTCAAACTTCAACACATTTTTCTTTGCCATATATTCTCAACTTCCAAGTTCTAACTCCTGTGCTAAGGAGTCATGACCAGTAGTCAACAGTCAGAACAAAACATCCCTTAAAATTTAATAGAAGACAATATAACACGGTCACTATACTGTTTTCTATGGATAGTTTCTCGGAGTAGAAGCCTCTAATCTCTTAGTCAAGCCATTAGCCTGGCACCTAAAAGCAGGAAAGACGAGTAAAACCTCATATAAAACAATACCAAAAGCCCTGCTCTCATTACCACAGACATGCCATCTAGACTGAATATACTTGAATAGGTATATTCAGTTCCTATATTAAGATTTTACCTTGACCTCAGTTTTACATCTTTTGATCAGAAGAAAATTTAATTTCCTTGAATCCTCAGAAAGAAAACAAACAGGGAAGATTTTCACAAAACAACAGGCAAGTGTTTATTGTTGAAATAACTTAAGTACTAACCAAAGCAAAGCAATAGTGTCCTGTGATTTACTGTGACAGAAAATTATAGACTTAAACCTGAAGACAGTATAGTCATTCCTTGTTCCAATTACACCAAGTAAAGCAAACAGCTCACTGCTTGTGAAGTTTTCACATAAATGCTTCTCCAAAATAAGTGGTCCTAAGTCTGCTATAATTGAAATTCCTAGAATTTGAGAAGCTATAAAAAAATTCAGGTTTTTGGTTAGCTATCTAAAGTAACACAACATCTAATGAAAAGCACATACTAATCCCAGAAAAGGATGTGTTTCACAAAGTAAAATTCAATAAAAGACAACATAACGTAGTCAGTATGCCTTTCTTTATGAATAGGTTCTTAGGCAGAAGCGTTCATAAGTTAAATTCTCCCTCCAACAGTGAGAAGAACATCATAATCCTAAGAATAGAAACTGCTGAGAAAACAGCATCTCAAATCGATGAGACCTCGATTTTTAATACTATTAGGTATATTCAGTAGGAATGCTAAGAAAACTGTGGCTTCAAATTTAGTCTTAAGTAAGCACTCTTGAGAAAAAGTTTTGCTCTCCTTCCTCATGCAGTTTCAATTTTCATTTTAGATTTACAATATTTGGTGTGGTATTGTTAAATATGTTTATACATTAATTTTCTGCTCTATTTCCAAATTTATAGCAAACATCAAGCCAGAATTGGAGATGCTGAACTATTTTCCCATACCTCTTTATGCCAAGTTATAAAATATACAATTCAATTCTTTCACCATTTTGTTGCAAATTGACCAAAATACTGAGTTTATTTTCCTAGCTGAATTTATCTTTGTTCATCTGGAAGAGCAAACACTTTAGCCCTTCATCCTTGGCCTGCTTCAGAGCTCAGGGATGATCATAGTTTTGGCCACACTGCTACTCTCCCTTATCAAAATAACTCCAGTGTTCTTATTCAATCACAAAACTTCCCAGAGGGCTAAACACTTCCACCACTGTTTGTACTTAAGTCAACAGTAACAAGTGGCCTGCTGTGGTTTCCACTACCTTTACTCTCACTATTTCAATGCAAGGGTGGGAAAAATGATTAACTGTTTTTAAGCTTAGTACTTAAACCTCTCACTCATATTTTCCCCTCTACCACCACCCAGATTGATATTCAGGAAACTAAGACCTATATTCACTGAAAAGTTGGTGCTCCCTATCAACATGCCAACGTGAAAAGAATTACTCATAGTTTAAAGTATAAATCATCCAAGGATCATATAAACAAATACTTCTACTTAATAGAAACAATTGTTAAGAGGGTGCTTTTTAAAACTAGATTCATTTATAGTAAATTCTTTATAGTTGAAACAATTTAAAAATAACAGTTTTGACCCAACTCAGCAAGAAAAACAATATTTTAAATAGCAAATGTTTTAAAATTTTTATGACCTTTTTTGAAGGCTAATATTAAAAATTTTTTTAATTCAAAATTGCAATTTCAAAGTGGTTCCCAGATATATATTTGATATTAAAAAAACCCCAACAAATGTAAGGTGAGCTCAGATCAATAGGATATATTTACACAATAAAAACATTTGAATTTTAAAAACAAAATCCAGTAAGCCTATAATTGAGAAATTAAAGAAATTTTATGATATGACTATATTGAAATAGGAAAAGCATTATAAACAAAATATTTTATTGACTGATATGTGAACGCTAAACAATAACCTTCATTTCTCTAACCTACTTTGATATATTAACTTTGTTTTTTCACAGCTATTCAATTGATTAGATGATAATCTAAATGCCAAGGTTTCCACATTTTGAATACAAGTTTCTCTCTAAATGTTAAAGATAAAACCATTTAAAGATAAATATTAAATGAAATAAGTCTATTTTCAGGAGATTTTAAATTATTATGAGACATTCTTAAAATAGCAATTGAGTAAAAAGTTCAAAGTAAATTTACTTTCTAAACGGTTGTTTGGAATAATAATTTGAGGTAGATTACTGCTTAGGTTAAATGCACTTGAATAACTGAAAAACTAACAACAGTTTTGCTACAGCAGTTGATGCCAAACAGCGTCTCAGTCCAATATTCACTTTTTTTACTGAGATATAATTGACACATAATATTACATTAGTTTCAGGTGTACAACATAGTGATATAATATTTGTATATATTGTAAAATGATCAAAAGTCTAGTTAACATCCATCACCACACAAAGCATTTTCTCTTGTGATGAGAACTTTTAAGATCTACTCTCTTAGCAACTTTCAAATACACAATGCAGTATTACTAACTATAATCATCATGCTGTATAGTACATCCCCAGAACTTATTTATTTTATAACTGAAAGTTTGTACCTTTAAACCACTTTCACTCATTTTGCCCACCCCCCCTCCCCCCAATATTCACTTACAATTTCACTGAAAATAAATTCATTTTAAACAATTACTGGACACTAAGAAATGAACCACTTTATGCTAGATTTTTTTGAGAAGTATCATGCCAAAAGCAACTTTAATTTCTGAATCAATAAAGAATTCAAGTCAAATTTTGCTATGAACATAAGCTTCCAAATATTGGAGGTTAATCTGTCAATTTTTACTTTAAGTTGAGCTGTAAATCAATATTCTAGCATTCACTCAGCACTTTAGATTTTTCTAAAGCTTTAAAGTTATTTCTTACACCAATAATGCTGTGAATAAGGATGGCATTATTAAAGACATTATTCATACCTACAAGAATGCTAAAGTGAAAAAATGCTAATTGGTTTGCCTAAAATCACAAGTAAGTTGGAGGGACTTAATTTCATCAATGCGATATAGCCATCCATAATAACTGTCCTTTCTACATTATCTCTGCGGAAACTACCAAAAATCCAGAGGTTCAAAATATCATTTCATGTAATTAGAACAGCTTCCAAAAGACTCACAATTTATGAATTTACCCTGAAAAGGAAGTAAGTGAATGTGCATGTATTTGTGTGTGTGTATGTGTGTGATGTTTGCTTTGTTTACTTGTTATGAAAACAAATCATCAAAATGTTAATGCTTTTAAAGGCAGTTTTTATTGTTGGGCTGTCCTGTAAGCAAAATAACATAAAATTTTTAATGAACATAATTATATAATGCTTCATTTTCCTGAACATCTACCTAAGCACAAATATTCGACCAACCTTAACTAGCTGAGATACAGTGGAGTATGTGATCAAGTACTCAGGTAAAGTCCTATTTATCTTTGGGTCCATCATAACTAGTCTGGCAGAGACAGCATTCTGTATACTAAAATTTTTGCTCCCCCTTCCATATAACACAGAATTGTCTCTGGGAAGCAGCAATCCAGTTATGGGCTAAATTTCCCAGCCCACCTTTGTATTATGTATATACACATATCCATGCCCCAATCAAATATTATAAATTCCTCTAAGGATAAAAGACTATGTCTTAAATGCTTACATTTTTTAAAAAAGCTGAACGTTATTAAGCTAAGTGTCCAATTTAAGAAATCAGAAAAGTAACAGAATAAACCCAAGAAAAAAGCAGTATTATTTTAGTCTAGGTAGGGGAAAAAAAGTTACCCTTGAGACTTTTTAAACGCAACGCTGGGGCACATATAGGTTTGAGGGCTTGATTTCATACTGCTGTGATGTTTCAAAATACTTCTAGCTATGAAATTAACAGGAAAGAGGTCCCAGGCTAGTGATGATAGCCCCTGGTGTCCCTCAGAGAAGCCAACACATAAAATCCCTTTGGAGAAACAGGCCATCAACCACCATATAAGAGTCTCACAGATAAAGTCACACCAACAAAGAACTCCCAATATGAAATTACATAACACATAAAGAAACAATCTACTATGAGCACGAGTTAAGAACATCAAAAACAGTAGGATTAGACTCTCAAGAAATTCAGATAACAGATCTGATAAAAAATATAAAATAATTATGTTTAAAACAATTAAAGACATAAAAACAAACCCCCCAAAATAAACTCATATACATAGTTTTATTATTTCCATCAAAATGTATTTGTTGTGACTTAATAAAGATATACATCTCTATATCCTGCACCATAATAAATAAGATTTAATTTAATCATAATATGAGTTGATAGTCCCAAATCATTTGACATCCATATAATCAAGAACGGTATGTTTAAAATTACTCTGCACCAAGTGCTGTATTGGCTGCTCAAATTAGGGTTATCCTTTGATAATGAGGATAGTAGATGAGGGATGGTGGTGGAGAGTTTACACTCCACATCCAGTGTGGCACTGAGACAGCAGAGTCCTTCTCTGACACCTTTACTTCTGAGCCACTGGAAGCCTCTCAGTCTAAATCATTTTACTTCTGACCTATTATGTTTGACTTAACACTATCTTCAGATGAAAAACAAACAGCATAAAAAGTACAACTAATACGGAAATAGAAAAATCAACAAGGGGTGAGTTTTTCATCTTTTGCTATTTGTACAAAATTTATTAGAGCTGAAATAGTGCTAGAAGTTTTCCTTCACACAAAATTATTGTCAAGAAAGAAAATTATACTCAACTTAATAATACTGCCTAATATATTAAAAATTAAGTGGGATATTTACTCAACATAGTACTGGAAGTCCTAGCCAGAGCAATGAGGCAAGAAAAAAATAAAAGGCATCCACATTGGAAAAGAAGTAAAATATTTCTGTTCACAGAGGATGTGACTTTACATGTAGAAAACCCTAAAGATCCCACAAAAAAACTCCTTGAACTAATAAACAAATTCAGCAAAGTTTCAGGATACAAAACCACATGCAAGAATCAGTTGTGTTTCTATACACTAACAGTGAACAATTTGAAAAGGAAACTAATAAAAAAATTCTATTTACAATAGCTTCAAAGAGAATGAAATCCTTAAGAATAAACTTTACAAGGAAGTAAAAGACGTGTAAGCTGAAAACAACAAAATATTGCTAAAAGAAATTACAAAACATAAATAGATAGGAAGATGTCCCGTGTTCATGGATGAGAAGACTTAATATTTAGATGGGGAGTTGTTATTTAATGAGTACAGAATTTCAGTTGGGAAAGATGAAACAGTTTTGGAGATGGATGATGGTGATGGTTGCACAACAATGTATGAATATACTTAATGCCACAGAATGGTACACTTAAAAATGGTTAAAATGGTAATTTTATGTTGCGTATATTTTAACACAATAAAAAATTGACATAAGTTAACTGAAACAAAATCATAACTGTACACTAACAAAAATACATTATATTTATTGAGCACCTATTATAAATATGTTCATTAGTTTTATTTGATATAGATTGTGCTACTGGAGTGGGATTCAAATCTTTATTTTATCATTAAGTATTATTTTACCAATGAGTAGTATAAAATTCATTTTCTAGGAATACAGCAATATCAGTGTTAGAGCTGGAAACAGGATCAAGGTGCTTGCCTGTATTCCCTTTACATTAATTACATTAGTGTCCTTTGTCCAATCAGTCCTTATCATTCATTCTCCCTCTTTTCTAATAATCTTCTAAGTTAAAACTTCTTCCATATCCAAATAACACCTAAACTAAGACCCTCCAATTTGGATGAGATATGTGTTATACCCAAGTGCCTTTTCAGTTAGGATAACCTTGTCGATTATCATAGGAGTATATAATGACTGTGAGAATTTTCACATGAAATGTATACTTTTCCAGAGAAATAAAACAAGAAGAAACACTTCACTCTCATTTTATGAAGACAGTATAATCTTGATGCCAAAATATGACAAAGATGTGAGAAAGAAAAGTTAAAGGCCAGGATCACTCATGACACTAGATACCAAAATCCAAAATAAAATATAAGCAAACACAATCCAGCAAGATATAAAATGGAAAATATATCACAACCAAGTTGGGTTTGTTCCAGAAATGCAAGATCAGCTTAATATCTGAAAAATCAATCAATGTAATTAGCCACCTTAAAGTAATAAAGGAGAAAAAACAAACACACAATCATCTCAATTGAATGAAAAGTATCAAATATTGAAGAATATATCTATTACAAAAGGGGCAAGACCTTAAAAAGAAAACTAAAATCTTACTGAATTTAAAGGACACATAAATAAACAGAAGAATATACCATGTTCATAGGGTATATGGATAAATTGTTACATAGTTAATGTTTGTACTAACATATTGAGATGGATATTAACATTATCCTCATTTTTACAAATGATGAAGCTATGGCACAGAAGTTAAATAATGTGACCATAAGTTGCAGAGATAAAAACTCAAGTTGTCTGATTCCAAAGTCTCTTCCATAGATTCTGTTAACTTAGACTCATGCTAAGTTGGCCCAGTCCCTACTTTGTGCAACACTAACTTCAATTCACTGTTTCAATTTTCTAGTACATAAAATGAGGATGCTGGTCTAAATGATCTCCCCAACAATTCCTTTCAATAATATAGCTGTTAAGTTGATGAAATTAAGAGAAACATCTTTGCTCATTTGCCAAACTCTGCAAAAGTATTATACCAAAGTCAGGGAAGGTGATTCTTAGGCCTGATAAGATAGACAGTCTATGACAAGGAGTTGGGAAGTAGCAGACACAATTTAGCTATTTTTTTCCCAGGAGGAAAAAAAAATACACCTTGGAGAAAATAAACTACTAACATTTATTTTTCTATTTGAAAGATTACTATGGAAACCAAACACACTACTCTAATTTTCCCATTGGTACCCACATTCTCTGCCAAAACTTTGAAATATGATTGAACACATTCAGGGATAATATTAAGCGTCACTATGATTCTAGACCATCCATGTTACTACTAAGCAAGTCACACTAAAATGACAGAAATGTGCTCTTCTGAGTCAGAAAATCAGTACTGAATAAATTATCTTTAAAGTTCTGGATTCACTTTCTTCCCCCTACCCTCTAGTTTTTATACCAAATACCTCAGTTATCAACATATTTCAACAGTTAAAGAAAAATTAAAATAGCATTTCTGGTATTACATTAATTTTGAAATGATTTGTCAGGCACAAGTCATATTAGATGCATATAATTTCTTCAGGGCAAAATTAATTCACTAAAAGTTACTCAACCCCTGTACACCAATGTTCACAACAACATTACTCATTATAGCCTAAAGGTGGAAACCCAGATGTCCATGAACAGGTCAATGGGTAAATAAAATATGCTATACACATATAACAGAATATTACTCAGACATAGAAAGGAATGAAATTCTGATACATGCTACTACACGAATGAACCTTAAAATCATTACGCTAAGGGAAATAAGCCAGACACAAAAAGGACAAATATGCTATCATTCTTCTTATATAAGGTACCCAGAATAGGCAAATTCACAGAGACAGAAAGTACAATAGAGGTTACCAAGGGCAAGGATGACAGAATGGAAGGATAGGGTGTCATTGTTTAATGGATACCGAGTCTTGATTTGAAATGATGAAAAATTCTGGAAGTGGATAGTGGTTACCGTTGCACAACACTGTGAATATACTTAACGCCAATGAATTGTACATTTAACAATAGTTAAAATGGTAAATTTTACATTACTTATATTTTACCACAAAAAAATCACCAAAAAAAGTTAATTAATGGTATTGAGAACCTAATATAATATGTACAAGGCAGAGTGAGAAAAACAAAGACTGGTTCAAAGGCCAAAAGACTGCTTCTTAGTACTCAATGATGTTAAAGAAATTTTAATTCAAACAACATGGCAGACTAAAATGAAATGAACATTTTCCTTTTCTACTACAAAAGCATAGAAATTCTGGATAAAATACAATACAAATTTGTTTTAATACATTAAAGTGCTGTATATCTTTTCTTTGGCCTTCTAGATCTACTCTCCACCCTTTACCACCCTCTGTGTCTGAGAGGCTAACCAATATGAACAATATGTACAAATATTCTTGTCCTCTGGTTTCTGGTTGGTTTCAGCTAATGAGGAACAGTGGCAGGAGGCAGGAAGGAGGGAGGAGAATGAAGTCAGGGTATTTATTCCCTGTTGTGATAACCTCTCCTTCCCCATCTTTAAGCCTACTGGTAGCAACAACATCCCAGTGTTACCAGTTCCAGGTACTGTACTATCTCCTGTGGTTTTCCTTTTTAGTCAACACCTTTGTCCTTACATTAAACTCTCCTAAAACTGCCCAATTTGAGAGTGCCATCTGTTCTGCCTAATAGAATAGCCAAACTTGAAATAAATAAAAGGCAAATCTCAAGGCATCAGAAATGAAGAGAAAATACAGTCAGGAGTACATGTGGGAACTGAGTCCATGGTGGCAAAAGAATTCACTGCTTTTACCCTAGAAGGGATATGCCCCCATTGACTTCATAAAGGCACATTTCTAAATGAGGCACCTTTGCCTCATTTGGGAGAAAAAAAGTAACCCCATTATTTAGGTCATTGTGTTTCTTAAGATTTGGGATGAGCAGGGATAGAAAAGTTGCTGTGCAGGGGTCAAACAGGTCTACCACAGCACGTGTTAAAGCCTCTAAGTAAGTAAAAAAAACTGCCCTTTTAACTGAGTTTGTTTGCCTTTACTGATTTGTAAGAAAAAAAAATTAACATCCCCTTTACTTGATTCTTTTCCCATTCTGTATTTTGCCAACAGCTTTGTTTCCAGAGGAAATTATGTCTTCATGCAAAAACAAAAACATAACTTCTACCTCCATCTAGTCTAGTAGTTCTCAGAGGTGAAAGTTCAGCCCCCCAGGGGGTGTTTTGGAAATGTATTAGAGTGTTTTTGGTCAACCCAATAATTGGGTGTCACTACTGGCATTTAAAGGTTAGGAGTTAGGGAATAAATAGGTCCTATGATGAGTAAGATAGTTTTGAAAAATGAAGATTATCTCACTATCATTCACATAGGTGAAAATCCTGTTTATAAATATTTGAGCATAAAACCGAATTATGTTTTAAATCTAAACACATTTTTTGGCATTTTTGCATGGTTTTATTATACACTATACACACATTATTTAACATACACTATGTTCCAGAAATGCAAGTACCAAAGTAAAAGGAAGATTGAATTTTGTTTTGTTTGAAACTTTACCAAGAGTTTGCCACTATTTCAGAAAATTACACCACCAACAAGGATATCACTTGTGGTATTTAATATAGACCTGCGCAAGTTTATTTGTATCAGTCACACTCACAGTAATTACATTTATCTGACTACTTCATTATGTCTTCTAATGTGGTCATGCCTGAGCATTTATATATTGAAATACATATTATTGTACCTTAAGTTACTTTCCTTCTATCCTTTATATTTTAAGATATTATATATCTTTGAAATTATATGCATATGTAGGTTATATTATTTTTTATTTTCATCTCAGAATAGTAAAGGGAGCATTATAAAATATTTGTTATAAAAAAGGGGCACTGGCATATTGGGTGATGTTAGGGTGTTAAAAATGAAAAGAAAGGCTTTTATAATCAGAAGGAAGGAGGAGAAGACTTTGAGTCTGACGGGATTGAAAACCACTAATCTAAAGATAACAGTAGCACACTGGTTCAAAAAAGAGGCAGAGGCAAAGAGGGTAGGGGAAGGAAGAGCAGAAGCCTCTTTCTCACTCAGCTTCTAAGTTTCCATACTTCTAAGGAAACATACTTTACCATGTCTCAGTTTCTACTGTTTCACAGAACCCCACTGTCCTGAACTGCCCCACTACCTGCTAAAAGTGATTAAAATAATTGGAAATAAAGGTAAGAGTCATACACAGCCACTGCTACCACAGTTCTTCACGAGCCTTCTGAACCTGCCAGCTTCCAGAGGGGTGAGGTCATCTTTGTTTTTAATCGTGGTACAGAACTCTGTGGTATATATCACCCTTCATTTGGTAACAGATTTTTTTCAGAAACACTTACCTCAGTAGTAGTTCCAATGTCAGCAGATGGGCTGCATGTGCTGGTGTCTGGAGGAGCTGTGCCTACACTGCTTCTGACTGGAGAACTAGGGATAGGCCCTGCCACGGTCTCTGGATAGGCTAAAGAAGGACTGAGATTGCCTCTCTTCTGAATCCTATTCCAGACCTTATTCATGATATCAGTTAGTTCATATAAGAGCTGCACCTGAGCAGAGGGAACAAAAAAAAGAGAAAACAAGTTTTTCAATTTCCAGTCACAACTGACTAAAATACTAAGTGGGAGAAAATTAAACAAGTCCAGGCAAATACAAAACAAAAATCTATCAATGTATCAGTGACCATGATGTTACATCATGATCTATAATGTATGATACATAATTATTATATATTATATACATACTATAATTATGTATATGATCATGAATATTTTATCATGACACCATGATTCTGACGATATAGAGAAAAAGAATTCATATAACAAATTTACAATTGTAAGCATTATATCATTTGAATTTGAAATAGATATAATGAATTTATTCACACTCGAAATTTGTCACATAGACACACTGATATTTCATAAGCAATTTAGCATTTTTCTGGGAAAACAATGCTAATATGATAATAATGCTAATATAACACTTATTAGGGAACAGATTTCTTTTAATACATGAATAATAACATAAACACAAATGCCTCTTAAACAGAGGTCAGGATCAAAATTAAAATCAAATATATCCTAGTAAATATGATTATTTAGTGATATATGAAATAATTATCATTCTTATTTCTGAATGATTTAGACATTCAAATTCTATTTTTCTGAGGAATAAATGTGAAACTGGATTTCTTGCCCAGCAAAATAAAGTGAAAAAGGATGACATAACATAGAATAGTAAAAGGAAAATGTTACATATGAGACTTTTCTATAGATACAAAACATAAACTATCCAACCTACTATTCCCCTCGGATATGTCATTCCAATATTCAGAGAAAAAACTGTTTAATTTGCACATTGTTTGACTAAGTTCTAAGATATTTACACAAGATTTCATAAATAAGCATTAATCATGGAATTTGTATGACAACATATTGCCATATACTGTATAAAACAAGCCCAGGGAAAAAAATGCAAACACAATATATAAGCAAATCCACAGCTGGATACCATATTCTGCTTGCCATTAAAAAAAAAAGTGAAATTCTCATATTTATAAGAAGTTTCAGCCCCAGGACACATCCAGATGATAAAGCTGCCTTCTTATGTGGGCAGAACAGATGCATAAAAACACTGTTGTCAATCCTTATTTGATAGAAAACAGTACTTGGGTTATAGTTTTCTCCTGCTTTTCAAATGATAAAAGCATCAAATCTCGGGTTATAGCTCTTTTTGTTAAAAAAATAATCTAATGGCTAGAAAGCTCACAAAAAAACCTGTTAGAAAAATTTTAGTTCAAATTCTTTTGTCCTTCACATAATCATGAATAAGTTCTCTCTAAAAAGAAACAATTTTATTGCAAGCCAAATTTTTTAAAAAGATTATTTTACTCTTTCTTAAACAACTAGAACTGACAAATAAGGAAAGCATAAAGCAAAGAACACAGGTTCTAAATACTTCTAAGAGCATAAGCTTTGTTAACTTAAGAGAATTGATAATGGTTTTATTGTCACTACTTCTGATTTTCTTTAACTGTTACCATTGAATAACTGTGTCTGAATATCACCAAGCACATATGTATTTAAAATGCAAGCAAACACTGACAAAAACTTTAAATGTATTTTTATTTTCAAAGAAGAAAGTTGCTATCACAGAATGCAGAGTTACCAAATTCAGAGGTTTAAAAAAATAAGGCAAAAAATTTGAAGATGAACGTCCAACTCTTATCCTTCAAGCTGTACTGAAAACTATAGCAATTAAAGCCACAATGAGCTACCATACAGATCTAATAAAATGTCTAAAATTAAAAAGCCTAACCATACCAAGTGTACTGGCGAGGATGAACAGCAAGTGAAACTCTCATTTACTTCTAATTTGTTATTAGTGCTACTGGGTTGATTTTGACTCCTAGAGACTGTGGAATGCCCAGTCTTTTTTGTGCCATCCTCTCATCTTCCGGCACTGTATCAGACAATGCTCCACTGCTATTCATAGGGTTTTTATGGCTAACTTTTTCAGAAATGAGTGGCCAGGTCCTTCTTCCTGGTCTGGAAGCTCTGCAGAAACCTGTCCACCATGAATGACCCTGCTGGTATTTGAAATATCAGTAGCACAGCTTTCAGCATCACAGCAATACGTAGCTACCACAGTATGACAACCAACAGTTACTGCTGATGGGAATGCAAAAATTTAGAATACAGTTTGGCAGTTTCTGAAAAAGACATAAACCTACTATATGATCCAGTCATTTCACTCCTAAGTGATTCCCCAAGAAAATGTCTATGTCTACACAAAGACCCATATACAAACATTCATACCAGTTTTATTTGTAATAGTCCAAAATTAAAAATATATCTCAAATGTTCATCTGTAAGTGGATGACCAATTTACAGTATATCCATACAACAGAATAATACTTCACAATGTAAGGAAATAAACTACAGGTTCATGCAAAAACAAAGATTAATCTATAATTATGCTAATAAAAGAAATGAGGCAAAAAAAAAGAGAGAGAAAGTAACTGTATGATTCCATTTATAGAGAATCCTAGCAAATGAAAATTAATCTATAATGACAGAATCAGTGGTTGCCTGGGATGGAAAGGAGGAGTGAAGGGGAGGATTACAAAGGGGCACAAAGAAACTTTCAAGGATGATGGATTTATGCATTATCTTGATTGTGGGGGATGGTTTCATTTCATGGATGTACATATGCCAAACTTTATTAAATTAGGTAATTTAAACATGTGCAGTTTATTGTATTTAAGTACAACCCAATAAAACTTACAAAAAAATGAATACCATGTGAGATAGCTTTATATGGGTTATGCATGAAGGTGACTAAATATAAATAATATCTTGAACATCAAATATTGATAGACTATCAAAAATTTAACATTTTACTGTTTAAAAATTAATTTTGCACACATTTTCCCATTTAATCTATGACCAATCACTAAGAAGACTTAATTGGACTGGAGAGGCTGAGATAAGCCTTAAGGAGATACATTCTGAAGGATGGACAGGATTTAGGTGGGTGCAAAATGTCATTCCAGTCATAAGAAGAGCAAGAGCAAGAGCCAAGTGCAGGAAATGATCAAGACATGATGCAGGGGCAATGAAAAGTCCTATCCAGTTAGGCAGGAAGAACGTGTTTTGCAAGGTATTAGGAGAGAGAGTTAGAAGAGTAATCATAAAGGTTAAGAGGAAGAAGAAAAACCATGGATATACAATGTCAATGGAAACCAAGGAGGAATGAAATTTCAACAAGCAATTACTGATACGTGTTGAACAGTGCAAAGAGCTCTAAGTGAATATGAATTTACAAAGGCTATTTCATTTGGCAGGCAGGTTGTTATGAATCATTAAAACTGAGTTTCAAAAGAAAGAGTTTTTGCCCCCCCCAAAAAAACCAAAAAACTTTTCATATAGAGCATTGCACTTACCAAGTCTAATTTGATTCAAAAGATAAAAATGAAAATCAACATCTCAGAGAAATTAAAAATGAGTGAGTGGTGCAAGAATACAAATCCACTGAGTCTGAGCTCAATGCTTGTGTTCTTATGACAATAATGCCAAATTCCATTGCCTTGGTGAAAACCGAACATAATATATAGCAATCAAGACTATAAATAAATGGATAGGAAAGGAGCACAAAACCCACTCTTTCTCTAGTTCCACATACTTAAAACCCCAAAATGCAAAGAGTTTTATGTTCCTGGGAATGCCTCATAGGAAGACAAAATGTATCAATTTACCGGCTGAGGGAAAACTGAAATTTTATCATATTAAAGAGAGACTTCTGCAGGCTCATTTAATTTTGGAACAAACACAGTTTTCAAGGTCTGAGAGACTAGTGTCTAAAGGCATTAAAGGGAATTGGGTAACTTTGGTAAAACAGTTAAGATGAAGAGAAGATTTCATAAGATGATGGAAATGACTCCTAGGAACAAAAAGTCTGAATTTTCAACCAGGTTAAATATTTATCGTGTCTAAGTCCCTTGAATGGCAATGAGCTCTAGGAACTGACATAGTAGTTTAGGTCTCCACAGTTGATACAAAGACCTACAACAATATCTCATATGACAATGACTTTGCTCTGGTCCTGCCCTACAGCTTGAGCTGCACTATATTTTAAAGTATGTAAACTACCTGAGGGCTCTGTATCTGAGCAATAATGGACCAAATTAACTAATGTACAAGGGTCAACACTTCCGATGTCACTCTAATGGAAAAACAGAAGAATGGTATTTAAGTAGGAATCATTTCCCTAAAATGGAATCAAGAAGCTTATACACTGGCTACAATCAAAAGTCCACAAAGCTTCTGAGAGTATATGCAAAATTTAGTGGGTAGATATATTGTTCTGGGGAAAAGGCTCATAACTTTTATCAGATTCTCAAAGAAGTCCACGGCACAAAAAAGGACAAGATGAACTGTCCTTCACAAAAACACAAAAAACAAAACAAAACAAAAAAACAGATGGGTAGTGAGCAACCACTCACATGAAAGAGGTTTATTTTGAGTCATTAATCTTAAAAGACAAAATAAAAATAAAGAAATTTTAGGATCTTATACACATATGGAAGTTTGTATTTAGAGGCCCATGATACTTTTTTATAAGGTAGGACATGCAAAAAGTAAAATGACACATATAGATATATTTCAGTAAGGAAGATTATACATTTTGTCAAAAGATGACATAAAGTTTAAAGCCAAATAACTGCATTACAGATACAGGGTTTGTATTTATAGAGTATAAGGGAAGCTCTTCAAACTGCTAAGAAATTTAATAGAAAATTGGCAGATATGACTTATCAATCCATAAAAGAACAAATTCACTGGCCAATAAACATTCTAAAACTGCTCAAACTTATTAGTAATTAGGAAAATACAAATTAATGTAAACAAGATGAATTGTCAATTCACAAAAGAGCAAACTCAATGGCCAATAATTTGAAAAGATGCTGAAACATCTGGTTTCATTTCCCTCAAGCATGAATGACTTCCTTCAGGATTTCCTGAGTGCAGTTCTACTGGTGATAGATTCTTCTATGTAAAAATGTCTTTCTTTAGTCTTCATTCATAGAAGCTACATTTTTTTTAATGTAGAATTCTCAATCCAGAGACTTTTTCCCCCCACAATTTAAAGATGTTGCTCTCTGACTTCTATAGTTTCTTATGAGAAGTAAGCTAATAATCAAATCTTGGTTCTCTTTTTGTAACGTGTCATTTTTCTCATGATACTTTCAAGATTGGCTCTTTATCTGGCTTTCAACAGTTGGATTATGATGTGTGTAGGCATGGCCTTCTTCCTGCGTTTCTCTTACTCATTTTTCTCCCTCATCTCTGACTGATAAGTAGTACAGAATAAATATTTGCTAAATTCACTTGGGAAAAAAAAATCACATTATCCTTTTGTTATTTTGACAGAATCCAGAGGGAGTCTGGAAGCATAAGCTAAAGCAACCACTCACAAGAAAGAGGTATGTTTGGAGTCTCATGTTTTATCTTTAAAATTTAGGTTAATCTAGCATGCAAGGATATTAAATCCTTACCAAATCTTTGAGTACACATTGATTCTTCAAAGTGCTATATTCTTCTTCCTATCCCTTCAGGAATACCATCACATTCTACCAGGGATATTCATATCAATTTACAAAGAGGGTCCCACATTTTATATGAGAATCAATCTAAACTAACAAAACAACATTCATTTAACATTTCAGAGTTTACAAAGTATTTTTCTAAATACCTCACTTAAACTTCCCAACAACCCTGTGATCAACTTTGGTTATAGCAACTAGTAATAATTTACCAGAAGTTGGTTTATGAGGACTTACCAAGAAGATAAGTAGAATTAAGTGAACAGGTAAAAATTATTACATTTAGGGGAAAAAGGGATTCTCAGGGCATGAGGTTCACTCAGCCTTGGTTTAATTCTCAAAAAAAGGTCCTTAGTATATGGGGAGCAGCACCAGTGAGGCCCTGGGAGCTAAATGATAAAGGAAAGGCCAAAAGGAGCAAGCAGACATAAGAAAATACCAGGCTAAACATAAGCTCTATCTTTGTAATGACTTTGCTTAGAACTGGTTTATATTTAAACAACAACAAAACCTGAGTTTAGTTCCACAAGCTAGATATTGGAAGAAGATATCCCAGAGCTCTAGTTTTGAGCCACGGTATTACATTTAATACAATTTCATAGAAATCACAATACCACTGAGTATCTCAAAGTAAAAGAAAAATTGTTTTTAAAATTAATATTAATAGAGTCCCAGGCTAAAACAATAATGGTAACAAAATTTATTTTCAGCTGGAATAGCTATGGATAACCAGAACATGTGAGTTGGACAATCCTCCCAAGGCTATAAGGATCTTATGTAAGTCCCTGAAATATAAGATCTCTGGTAGACAACTCCAAGTAGCAGTTAGCTGTCTGTCACATAGGGATTGCGCTACTACTAAATATAAACCATGAATAAAACATTTTTTCTATTATCTTCAAAAGTTTTTTCATGTCCCTTTATAATCTGTCCTTCCTATCACTCCCTAATCCTTCCCTCTCCTTGCCCTGCCTCCAGGCAACAAGGAACCAGCTTTCTATCACAATGTAGTAGTTTGCATATTCTAGCATTTTATGTAAATAGAATTATACAGTAAGTACTCTTTTTTGTCTGGGTTTCTTCACTCAGCATAATGATTGCAATATTCGTCCATGATGTTGCACTTTTCAATAATTCAGACCTTTTTATGGCTGAGTAGTATTACATTGTATGAATAGGCCATAATTTGTTTAATTATTCACCTATTGATGAACATTTGGGTTGTGTTCAGTTTTTAGCTATACAAATAAAGCTGCTAAATACATCCGTGTAAAAGTCTCTGTGTGGACATTTATTTTTGCTTCTCAGAGAAAATACTCAGGAAGGAATAGCTGGGTTGTATGGTAAGTACGTGTTGTTCTTTTTAAGAAATTTCCAAGTTGTTTCCAAAGTTGTTATGTAATTTTTACTTTCCCACCAGCAGTATACAAGCAGTTCCAGTTGGTTCACAACACTCAGTCTTATTTTATTTTAGCCTATCTAATAGGTGTATACTGGTATGTCTTCACATTTTATTTTGTTTTTCCCTGATGAGTAATGATGTTGAGTATCTTTTCATGCAGTTATTGACCAGTCACATGTCTTGTGTGGTGAATGTCTGTTCAAATCTTTTCTCCATTATCTCTCTTCATGTTATTTTATTTATTGTTTTTGTCTTCATCTTACCGAGTAGAAAGAATTCTGGACAACAGTTTGATAAATGTATTACAAATACTTCCTCCAAGTGTCTGGCTTTCTGCTATCTTAATGTGTCTTTCAAAGAGAAAATGTTTTTAAACTTGATTATGCCCAATATCAAGATCAATTAAGGGAGAGCTGCCATCTTAACAATACTGAGTCTTCCAATCTATGAACAGGTGTATCTCTCCAGTTAGGTGTTTTTTAAATTCTCTCCGCAATGCTTTGTGGTTTTCAGGGTAGAGGTCTTGGACATCTTTTGTTAGATTCATTTGTTTATGTTTCTTGGCGCCAACATAAATGGAACCGATTTCATTCCATTTTCCAACTGTTTGCTGCTAGTACATAAAAATACAATTGATTTTTATACATTAATCTCGTCTCCTGCAACCTTGATAAGTTTATTAGTTCTAGTAATAGTTTCTTAGATTTCTCTAGAATTTTCTATAAAATATTTTATCATATGCAAATAGGGACAGTTTTACTTCTTTTCTTATCTTTATGCCTTTTATTTCTTTTGCTTGGTTTATTGCAATGGCTAGGATGTCCAATATGATAAAGAACAGGTGGTAAAAGCAGGTATTCTGGGCTTTTTTCTGATCTCAGTGGGAAACAATTCAATATTTTATCATTAAGTATGATATTTGGTTTCTCACATATGTCCTTTGTCAGTTTGATACAGTTCTCTAATATTTGTAATTTTGCTAAGCATTTTTATTACAAATGGGTGTCAAATTTTGTCAAATGTTTTACCTGCCTCTATTGAGATTATGATTTTTCCACGTTGTTTTATTAATGATGGATTACATTAAATGATTTTTGAATATTAAACCAAACTGAATTTCTAAGATGAATCCTACCGAGTTTATCTTTTTATTAATTGTTATATTGATTTGCTAATATTTGGTTAAGAATTTTTACATCTACTTTCATGAAGGATATTGATCTCCAATTTCTTCTTCTGCAAGGTCTTTTTCAGGATTTGGTAATAGGTTTACACTGGCTTCATAAAATAAGTTGTGTTTACTTTGGGTTTACCTTGTTCTTTTCTTGGCTTCCTAAAGTAGAGCCTTAAGTGACAATTTAAGATCTTTCTTCCTTTCTAATGTATTTAAAATTATGTTTCCCTCTAAACACTACGTTAGCTGTTTCTACTTTTTTTATTGTCTTTCAACCAAAATATTTTCTTATTTCCAAGTAATTTTGTCTTTGATTCACAGATTTAGAAGCATGTTGTTTAATGTTCAGATATTTATAATTTTTCTAGTTAATTTATTATTGATATCTAATATAATTTGACTGTGGTTAAATAACATACTTTATTTTGTTCCTCTTAAGCATAATGAGACCATGTACACCTGAATCAAGTGTGCATTCCATGGTTGTTAGATATGGTGTTCTATAAATGCTAATTAGATAAAGGTGAGTTCATAGTGTTTTCCAAATCTATTTTGTTGTTAGTACTGTTGATTGTGACTCCTAGTGACACTGTGTACAGCAGAGTGGAACCCTGCCAGGTCTTTTTGCACCATCTTCTCACCTTCTGGTGCTGTTTCAGACAATGCTCCACTGCTACTCACAGGATTTTCATGGCTAACTTTTTCAGTAGTGGGTGGCCAGCCAGGTCCTTCTTCCTAGTCTGATTTAGTCTGGAAGCTCCGTTGAAACCTGTCCACTACAGGTGACCCTGCTGGTATCTGAAATAACCAGTGGCATAATTTTTAGCATCACGGCAACATGCAGCCGCCACAGTATAACAACCGACAGATGGGTGGTGTGGTTCCCTTACCAGGAAACCCAGGTCAGGAGATGAAAGCGCAGAATCTTAATCACTAGACCACCAGCGTTGGCATCTTTTATATCTCCAATTATTTGTTTATTTTTTCCAGTTGTTTTATCAATTGCTGAGAAAGATGTTATAAAAATTTCCTACTATGATTGTGTTGTTTTTTCATATCTTTTATATCTCCAACTATTTTTAATCTAGTTGTTTTATAATTGCTGAAAGAGGTGGTATAAAAATCTCCTATGATTGAATAGAATTATCCATTTTTTTAACTCTGTCCCTTTTTGTTTCATGTCCCTCCTATCTCACATAATACTCTTTTTTCTTTATGTCTGTTTTATTTGATATTAAAATTAGCAAGTCCAGCCTTCTTATGCTGGTTGTACAGTATATTTTTTCCTATGCATTTATTTATATTCTATCTGTTTCTTTACATTTCAGGTGTTTCTCTTTTAGATAAAGTCTTTATATAAAGTCTTTTATAAATATTTGTCTTTTAATAGTAGTATTTAAACAAGGGGTCAGCAAACTTTTCCTATAAATGGTCAGATAGTAAATATTCTAGGCTTTGTGAGCCATATTGTTCTTCATTGCTGCTACTTAGTTCAGCAGTTGTAGCATGACAGCAATCTTAGATAATATGTAAAAAATGGGGTGGCCAAAATTGGCCTACAGGTCTTGGTTTGCTGACTTCTGATCTAAACACTCCTACTTAAGATCACCAACATTTAATGTAATCATTGATAAAGTTGGCTCAGCCCTATCATTTTATTTTTGTTTCTATTTCTACCCTGCTTTTTGTAACTCTGTTACCATTTCTTGACTTCTTCAGATTATTTGATTATTTTTTAGTATTTCATTTTAATTCATTTTCTTTTTGGCTGTATCTCTTTGTATTTTTGCTATTTTTACTATATCTGCTCTTTGTATTTTATTTTTAGTAGTCATTCTAGGAGATTATAATATATATGGAAAAACTTTCAGTCTACTTAGAGTTTACACTGTACCACTTCAGGTGGTATTTAGAAATCTGGCAACCATATATGTAGCATTAGCCCATCCCTCACTAACGTTAATGATATAGTTACCTTCTATATTACATTTACTTTATATTGTAAGCTCCAGCAGACACTGTTTTCCATTTTGCTTTCCACAGTCATACATACTTTAAAAAATTTTTTTATTGAAGCATAATCGACATATAACATCATACTGGCTTCAGGTGTACAGCTTGATATTTGTGTACATTGCAAAATGATCACCACAATAAGTCTAGTTACCATCCGTCACCATACAAAGTTAACTTTTAAGATTTATTCTCTTGGTATTATGTTAAGTGAAATAAGCCAGAGAGAGAAGGACAGACACTGCATGAACTCACTCATATATGGAATATAAGTGAACACACGGACAGAGAGAACTGATTGGTGGTTACCAAGGGGAAGGGGGGTGGGGGGGCACAAGGGGTGAAGGGTTACATCCACAAGGTGACGGACAAACAAAAATGTACAACTAAAACCCCACAGTGTTGTAAACTATTAAGACATCAATTAAAAAAATGGTAAAAAAAAAAAAAAAAGATTTATTCTCTTGGCAACTTTCAAGTATGCTCTAAAATACTAGTGACTATAGTCACCATGCAACGATAAAGGTAAGTTTGTACCTCCTGACCTCCTTCACCCATTTTGTCCACTCCCTAACCCCAATCTCCTCTGGCAACCACCACTATGTTCTCTGTATCTAAGATTCTGGTTTTGTTTTGATTTTTATATTCCATATATAGGTGAAATCATACAGTATTCGTCTTTCTCTGTCTGACTTATTTCACTTAGCATAATTCCCTCAAGGTCCATACATGTTGTCGCCAATGGCAAGATTTCATTCTTTTTTATGGTTGAGCAGTATTCCATTGTATATACATATATTTGTGTATTCCACTGTGTATATCCATGTATATACATATACATTGTATATATGTATATATACACACACAAACACACATACCCCCCCATCTTCTTATCCATTTTTCCATCAATGGACACTTAGGTTATTTCCATATCTGGGCCATTGTAAATAATGCTACAATGAACATGGGAGTGCATATATCTTTTTCATTTAGTGTTTTCATATTCTTCAGATAAATACACAGAAGCAGAATTGCTGGATCATATGACACTTCTATTTTTAACTTTTTGAGGAGCCTCCATACGGTTTTCCATATTGGCTGTATCAATTTACATTCCCACCAACAATGCATGAGTGTTGCCTTTTCTCTACATTCTCGCCAACACTTGTTATTTCTTGTCTTTTTGACAACAGGCATTCTAACAGGCTTCAGCTGATATCTCATTGTGGTTTTGATTTGTATTTCCCTGATGATTAGCAATATTGAGCATCTTTTTGTGTGCCTGTTAGCCATCTGTATGTCTTCTTTGGAAAAATGTCTCTTCAGATCTTCTGCCCATTTTTTAACCAGATTGGTTTTTTGCTAAAAGTTTTATGAGTTTTTATATATTTTGGATATTAACCCCTTATTGGATACATGATTTGCAAATATTTTCACCCATTCAGTAGGTTGTCTTTTTATTTTGTTGACAGTTTCCTTTGCTGTGCAATAGTTTTTTAATTTGATGTAGTCCCCCTTGTTTATTTTGCTTTTGTTTCCTTTGCTTTTGGAGTCAAACCCAAAACTTCATTGCCAACGTTAAATTTATTCCTAAGTACTTGACTCATTTTGATGCAATTGTAAATGGGATTGTTTTCTTAATTTCTCTGATAGTACATTCTTATTGTATAGAAATACAACCAATTTTTGTATACCGATTTTGTACCCTGCCTCTTTATTGAATTTGTTTATTTGTCCTAACAGATTTTTGGTGGAGTCTTTAGTATTCAGTAGGTTGTCTTTTTATTTTGCCCTCCTAAGGGAGGGTGGGCATCCTTGTCTTATTCCTGATCTTAGAGGGATAGCTTTCAGCTTTTCACCATTGAGTACGATGTCAGCTGTGGGCTTCTCATATATGGCCTTCATTATGTTGCAGTACATTCCCTCTATAATGCAGTACATTCCCTCTCAACATTTTTTGAGAGTTTATTATAAACGGATCTTGAATTTTGTCAAGTGCTTTTTCTGCATCCATTGAGATGAACACATGATTTTTATCCTTCATTTTGCTCATATGGTATATCACATTGATTTGCAGATGTTGAACCATCCTTGCGTCCCTAAAATAAATCTGAGTTGATCATGGTATATGATCTTTTTAACATATTGTTGAATTCAGTTTGTTAATATTTTGCTGAGGATTTTTTCATCTATGTTCTTCAGGGATATTGGCCTGTAATTTTTTTTTTCTTTTTTTATGTCTTTGTCTGATTTTATCTGGCCTTGTAAGATAAGTTTGGAAGCATTCCCGCCTCTTCAGTTTCTTTGGAAGAGTCTGAGAAGGATAGATATTAAATCTTCTTTGAATGTTTGGTAGAATTCACCACTGAAGCCATCTGATCCTGGACTTTTCTTTGTTGGGAGGTTTTTGATTACTGATTCAATCTCATTCTTAGTAACTGATCTGTTCAGATTTTCTATTTCTATTTCTTCCTGATTCAGTCTTGGAAGAGTCTTAAGAATTTATCCATTACTTCTGGGTTGTCCAACTGATTGGCGTATAATTGTTCATAGTAGTCTCTTATGCTTCTTTATATTTCTGTGGTATCAGTTGTAACTTCTCTTTCATGTCTGATTCTATTTATTTTTTTCTTGGTGAGTCTATCTAAAGGTTTGTCACTTTTGTTTATCTTTTCAAAGAACCAACTCTTAGTTTCATTGATCTTTTCTATTGTCTTTTTAGTCTTTAAAAGTTTAGTCTTTAGCTTTAGAATAAATTATTTCCACTCTGATCTTTAATATTTCCTTCTACCAACTTTGGGATTTGTTTGTTCTTCTTCTAGTTTCTTTGAGTGTCAAGTTAGATTGCTTATTTGAGATTTTTCTTGTTTCTCCAGGTAGGCCTGTATTGCTATGAACTTTATTCTTAGAAGTGCTATTGCTGCATCTCACAGATTTTGGTATGTCATATTTCAATTTGTCTCTAGGTTTTTTTAAATTTCTCCTTTAATTTCTTTGTTGACTTAATGGTTCTTCAGTAGCATGTGGTTTAATTTCCACATATTCGTGATTTTTCCAGTTTTCTTCTTGTAACTGATTTCAAGTTTCATACCATTGTGGTCAGAAAAGATGCTTTATATGATTTTAATCTTCTTAAATTTATTGAGCTTTGTTTTGTAGCCTAACATGTAACCTATCCCAGAGAATATTCCATGTGCACTTGAGAAGACTGTGTATTCTGCTGCTTTTGGATGAAAAGTTCTGTATTTATTTATTACATATATCTGGTCTAATGTGTTGTTAAGGCTGATATTTCCTTACTGATTTTCTGTCTGGACAATCTATCCACTGATGTAGCCTGTAACTGTCTTTCCAATTGTTATAGTCCCATGGAGCCCAAGAACACAAGGCCCCTTGGCCACTGGGGCCAGGTGATTAAGGGGTGTCCCCCCGTGTGGACTGTGCAGCCTGCTGGCTTTAGCATGGCAGCTGGAGAGTATGGGGAATGGGGCATATTTGCCAGCTTCATAGCAAGCGAGTGGAAAATGTCTGGATTGCACATGCCCACCAGCTTTAGCAAGAGAGCAGGAGGATGCTGTGACCACTTGGTGCTTGCTTGCCTTACTTTAGCAAGGCAGTGGGAGGGTGCCATGTTTGCAAGCGCTCACCTGTGCTAGCAGGGCAGAAGGAAAGTGCAAAAATAGTATTCACTAGTCCCTCAGTCTCCAGAAAGGCCCAACTGTTCTCTGTCCCTCCAGCAGATGTCTTAATATTAGCAAGTGAACCTTTTTCACATATAGTCTAGGCGCTTTTCAAACTGTTGCTGTTGTGCTATGTCCCAGGACAAGTGAGACCACATGTGAGCCCTTTAAAAGGAGAATCTCAGGGGCGGGCCCAGTGTTGTAGCGGTTAAGTTCACGCACTCTGCTTCAGTGGCCCAGGGTTTGCAGGTTCAGATCCCAGGCGTGAACCTATGCACTACTCATCAAGCCATGCTGTGGTAGCATCCCACATACAAAATAGAGGAAGATGGGCACAGATGTTAGCTCAGGGCCAATCTTCCTCACATACATATACACATAAACAAATAAAAGGAGAATCTCAGTTCCCTACTGCCCTTGAGTCCTTTGGACGTAAACCTCATTTATTTTCTAAGCCAGACATTTTGGGGGCTTGTCTCTCTAGTGCAAATGGCAAGGGTTGGAGTACCTGATGTGGGGCAAAAACCTCTCGCTCCTCTGGGAGAAGCTCTCTTCTGTCCTCTATGGCTTTTAATGAGAAATCTACACTCATTCTAATAATTGTAAACCTATATATAATGTGTCTTCTTGTAGCTGCTTTCAAAATTTTTAACAAGTTTTCTTTGGTTTTCAGTATTTTAATCACAATGTGCCCAAGAATGTTTTCCTTCAAGTTCATACTCCAAGATACACATGCTTGGGAAGGGGTGAATTTCTTGAATATGTAAAAGCCTATCTTTCTCTGCAAATTACATGTATATTACAGTATTTTGTCCCACAGCTGCTGAGGCTCTCGTCCTTTGTTTTGGTGCTGAGGTAGATTCGCCCTGAGCTAACATTCGTGCCAATCTTACTCTATTTTTTAGTATGTGGGCTGCCGGCATAGCATGGCTGCTAACAGAGCAGTGTAGGTCTGCACCCAGGAACCAAACCCGGGGCCACCAAAGTGGAGCATGCTGAACTTAACCACTAGGCCACTGGGGCTGGCCCTCTGGTCCTTTTTTAAATACCTTTCTTTCTCTCTGTTTTTCAAATTCAGTAATTTCTATGCTCTATGTACAAGTTCAGTGATTCTTTCTTCTTTCATACGCAGGCCACCACTAAGCCCATATAGTATGGTGTATTTTTCTTTCAGGTACTGTATTTTCAATTCTTAAATTCCATTTGATTTTTTTTATACTTTTTATTTCCCCAGTGAGAATTCTCATCTTTTTCATTCAGTGTGCTTTCCTTTACACCTCATGAAAAAAATTATAATAGGTGCTTGAAAGTCTTTTTGCAATTCAGATACAGTCATGTGTCACTTAATGATGAGGACATGTTCTGAGATACGTGTCATTAGGTGATTTTGTCATTGTGTGAACATCATAGAGTGTACTTACACAAACCCAGTTGGCACAGCCTACCACACACCTCGGCTATATGGTACTAATCTTATGGGACCACTGTCATATACGTGGTACGTTGTTGACTGAAACTTCATTATGTGGTGCATGACTGTATTTTAAAACATATTGGGAAATGTTCATTTAGTTGTTAGCTTTTCTTTTACTCCCGAGTATACAGAAACAATCAATGGGATGGATGGGCTGAGGTAGGCTTCTGCTGTTATGTTAGAAGTGGATCTCTTATGCTTTCCTTTTTAACAACTTCTGTGTAAAGGATCTAAAGAAGGTGAATCTATTTCTCTGCAATCTGTTTGCTAGAGCTGCCATACAAAAGTGTCATAATCTGGGTGGCTTAAAACAACAGGAATTTACTGTTTCATGGTTCTAGGGGTTAGAGTCCCTAATCAAGGTATCAGCAGTGTCATGTTCCCTCTGAGACTCTTGAGTAGAATCCTTCATTGCCTCTCTTTCTTGCTTCTGCTGGTAGCTAGCAATCCTTATATTCTTTGGCTTGCAGCTGGATCAGTTCAATTTCTGCCTCCATCTTCACAAGACACTCTCTCTGTAGGTATTCACACTGACTTCCCTCTGAGTGTATCTGCATCCAAATTTCCCCTTTTTGTAAGGATACCAATCACATTAAATTAGGGAGTCACCCTAATGACCTCAATTTAACTTGATTACCTCTGAAATGGCCCTGTTACCAGATAAGGTCACATCCTGAGATACTGGGGATTAGGAACTCAACATATCTTTTGAAAGGGACACAATTCAACCCATAACAGTTTCCCTTTCTCTTGGAACTGTCTTTCAGCAACCATCAGCAGTGGCATTCAGAGAATAATCTAAGAAAGAGTAAGTCATTTCACGATTATCCTCTTATACCACTACGGGTCATAATAGAATGTCAAATGGCCATTAAACCAGAATATTTAATAGCGCTCAAAAGCATTTATTACTGATTATAAAAGAAATGATTTTTATAATTGAGGATGAGGTTTCAGTTGTTATGACAGTGTTCATTTAATGTACCTGCCTCATCATAATTCTAATTATATGCATTTTTATAATAAGGCCATCCCCAATATATCTTTTCAAAATGCACAAACATATATAAAAAATAAACCAAACTGTATAGAGGCAAAGAGAAAAGGAGAAAGAAGGAGGATGGTAGGGGAGGCTCTATAAAATTTGGAATAATATTTGAACCCACTTTAAAAACAGGGTTGTAACCACTAATGCTGAGATAAACACAGATTTATCAATATTGACCTGTCAGATTTAATAATATTATAAAAAGTATTGCTTTAAAAATATAATTTCAGATAGTATTCAACATTGACAATCTATGTAGAAAATATACTACAGTCTGCTTAAGGTCAAAGAAACAAGTATTAAATTGTATACAATTAATAATCTGTACACACTCAGGTGATCTGAATTGTAAAACTGCAAAATACAACATGTTTGCCCTGTACCAACTGAAATGTTATGCAATTAACAAAATGCCTTTTTTAATAGTAAATAGTGCTATTTTTCAAAAAATATTACAAGTCAAGCAAAAGCAGGTCTGAGTGACAATCTGATTGGAAATTACATCTGACCACTTCAACAGATTCTTCCAGTCTGATAGTAAAGAAATTCTTCAGCATTTAAAAACTTTACATCTGCAACTGATTTCATTCCATCAGCCAAAAGATGCATTTATACTGTCACCATTACTTTTTCAGAAGAGTTTAAATTACAAAACTTGAGAGAGCTTCAAAGCAATTCTTAATCTAACCATTCTGATCTTGATGGCACTGTTCAAAATAATTTAGGATACTTAATAGAACAGAAACCCTGCAACAAAATGTATAACAATTGTTCTTAAATCACATTATTTTAAATTTCCTTTCATAAATCAAATGTACCAACCTGGGAGTTCGAGCATTTTATCTCAAGTGACTCTAGGTCAACATGGAGACAAACGACAAATGAATGCCTTGTATCAGGTCCCGTAGCAAGTAGTTTTTGAGATGTAACAGCTAGAGTAGAGGTGCAACCCATAGGTTCCACTAGGCAAAGTGTCAGCTGTTTTCCAAAAAGGGTATATATGCTGAAATGATGCAAGCTGATAGTCCAAGGAAAAGCATCACCTGATAAAGGGAATGAAAGGGGGTAGGGAAGCACACATACAAAGATATAGTTAATTGTCACTTGATAGTAAGTCATCTATTGTCTAAATTTGAAATATAAAACATTTAATGTGGCATCAAAAAGTAGAGATAGTATCTCACAGACCAATGTGCTAAAGAATTTACATGCTACTTAAAAGTTATCTTTTTAAAATATTTATATTTGTATTTATTATAACATACTATTATATCAATAACTATGGACATTATAAAAATACAGAAATAGAAATTAAGGAAATGATATAAACTATAAATAGAAGTTCTAGCTTTCTCTTCCCCTACTCTAGTGGGTTGTACTGTGCAACTGCTGGGGATGTGTGCACTATACCTTGGAGACCACAGAAAATGTGTTAAATTAGGAAAATGGAATAATCTTTGTATGGACTGAAGGTGACCATAAATCTGGCTGTGGAATGAGAGAGGAAAAGAATAAACAATCTACTATGGTCTGTTAGACCACTTGCACCAGAATCCTGTGAGTGCTTATCAAAAATACAGATTCCTGGTTTTTATTTCAGACCTACTTAATAAGAATCTCTGGTGGTAAGACCCAGGATGCATTTCGCTTTTCTCTTGGTGATTCCTATGTATAATATGTTACTTTGAAATAAAGTATATTTGATAAAAAATAAGTACTCATAAATTTCAGGATTAAAAGCAATATTCCTTTCCTTCTTTCATAAATTTATCAGAGATTAATTCATTAATATAAATTTATGAGATATAAGCATCTTATTTTTTTGTGGCTATTGATAAAGTACTTTGTGAAATAATTTTTAAAAATGTACTCAGTATTACAATGCTGGTAAGCATTTATTATTGGGAAGCCAATTTGATGGAAAATATGTTCCTATGACTTGTATGTTTGACTTGGCAATTCTACCTGTGCACTTATCAGTATAGACTGTATAGTATTAACTTCTTTTTAAGTAGCTCAATTATTTTAAAACAAATGAAAATATTTATTTTCTAATTACAGAGGTACTAGTACCTCACTGAAGATAATTTAGAAAATATAATTACAAAAAAGAAGAATCAAAACCAGTCATAATCCACCTTTCACCCTGCCACTGCCAATAATAAGCACTATACATTGTTATATTTCCTTGAAGTCTTTTTTTTCCCCCTATACTTTTGGACATGCCCTCAAAGAATCAGAACCAGGATCACATTGTACTTTTAGTTTCATGTTAATTTTCAGAAAGAAAAAAAAAAATCAAGTGAATTACTAAGTGGATCACACTACAAATATATATATTAAAGGAATCTAAAAATGCATTTGAATTGTGAATGGTGATACTCAGTGGGTACAAGGTAGATGCTCATAAATTTAAACATTCAAAATGTCTTGACCAAATATAGTTAATAAAGTCAAAATCAGAAACTTTGAAACTGAGACTTGAATAATAGAATAAATCTAGCTACATAGCAGTCCACAGTAACTTGACTGGAAACAATGAAAACTGTATAATAATATGTGGTCAGCACTGTGGTCCTCTGTCTCTCTTAAGACTTAAAATATTTTGTCCCCAAGAAAGAATGACAAACTTTAAATCATCTATAACTAATTCTAAAATTATTTTAAAACCTACACAAAGTTCCATGCTATTTACAAAATAAAGGCTTTGCCAAATTTGTCTTAAAATATTTTGGAATGATTTCAGGTTACATATTTTTTAAACTGGTAGTGAGTTATATACATAGTTTTTCAAATTTTATGTTATCCAAGAAATGCTAAATGCTGGTTATGCTGGATGAAGAGCATATTTAAATTCATCTAATTTTAAAAAGTCCCAAATGATGTAGATACTATCCCAGGTATGTGTCTCTGCTTCTTCTTTGTAATCAGACCAATAAATTGAAACTGGGTATATCATATTCTAAGTGTTCAAAAGAACCTTTTAAGGTAATATTTCATGTCCATTTATTTAGCATGTAGATTGTCTGTTTGAAAAAGCACATTCTACCTAGAAGATGAGATCTTAATACACAATGACAAAAATTCCCACAATTAATCATTATGAAAAAAATTACCAAAACACAACAAATCATTAACTGCATATTCCTTTTACACATCCATACACACATATGAGCACAAAACAAAATAGAAACACTTTATCTATTTATAACACTGGCAATAGAATGTTCTGGGAACTTTCTAAAATATGCTCAGACATGCGTGCCAGGCCAGAACCAGGTACTATTCTGAGACCTTGAAGATTAGTATTTTTACTTTAATTGGGTTCTAATGCTATAACATGGGTCCTTTATTTTAGAGAAATGAGTTATTGCTGGCAGAATTCATAAATTTGCAAATTGTCTAAAGAACAAGAAAAAATAAAAACAAAGCAAGAAGACTGAGAATTCCATCTGCGAACCCTCTACACTATCAACAGAGAAAAGAATACCAATAAAATAATTCTCAAAAAAATGATAACCAAACACTAATGTAATTCAAATAAAATAATGTGAAAGAGAGTGAATATGGCAGAGCTTTGGGACAAAATGAATAGAGAAAGAAAATTCCGTGAGACTATGCTACATGTGTCAACAACTGGGGGGGTGGGGGTGGGCTGGGGGGACTTCATTAGCTAATATTAACTCACAACTGAGCGAAATTTTAAAAAATATATAGTGTGGATTTCCTTACACTGTATCACATGTTACTGATTTTGTGCAACACTAGAAGCAGAATATAAAAGACTGGTCAAAACTGGACATACTCTCCCTCAGTTTTCTTTGCTTTCACAACCTTAGTCATTAAATGTCTTTAGAAACAAAAAAGTGCCTTCCTATTCCCCCTAATTTTTTTCCCTCATGTTCCACCATCCAGTATGACTCAGGCAGTTTTTCATTTCAAACACGAATTAGTATAACCAGGAATATTTTACTACCTATTGTGAGAGTTACAAATTCTACAAATACAAATGAGCCCAAATTGCTGACAGTATTTCCCCAAACCACTTAGCAGTTAACTGATATAAACACAGTTAAGATAAAGGGGTCTTTAATTCTAAGTGACGTTAATCAAGTAATAGTTACTTTCAAGGAATGAAGGCATTAAAAATAATGTAAAGTGTAATCAATTTTTCTGGCAGAGGAAACAACTGAAATGCCTAAAAAAGAGAAAAATGAAAATGAGCAACCTTATAGTTTTATTTGCTCTGTAACCAAAATTCTACATTTGGAACAAAACACTGCTTTACATTAGGAAATGTGAAATGCATTGCATGTATAAAATATAATAATCATGATAAAAATAATGGATAATTGATTTCAAATTTGTGAAGTATTTTCTTCATATCTAGAAACATAAATATTCACTGCTAAAACTACTATTCACTTCTGAAAGTTATTACTGGTTTAATCACAACTTAATCATCAAAATTTCGTTATTGCATAAAGAAATATAAACTAGTTTTTAAGATTCTCTAAAACTTATGATTTCAATTATAAACAATGCAAAACTAGAAAAATTATTGCTTTTAAAACTTGAAGAGACCTCAAAGAATAGCACTGTCCTTCAAGCAATTAAGGTATTAGTAACCACTTCACAGTTTTGAAAGAGATGTCAATATTATAACCATGCAGGACTTATCTAGGTCAGCTAGCAAGAAACACTCTCAGTTTCTATACGTTGTCTTAAGGAATATTACAATTCCACATATTTTCTAAGGGGACTTAACCACTAACTAGCAGCACTCTTCACCTTGCCTAAATTATTGTATAAAAACTCTTAAACAATTAAGAAAACAGTATCATAAGGGGTGGGGGAGGGTGAAAGGGGTAAAGCGGCACACATGTATGATGATGGATGGAAACTAGACTATTGGTGGTGAACATAATGCAGTCTGTACAGAAGAATTCAGGTGTGTAATGAGGTACACCCGAATTCTACATAATGTCACAAACCAATTTGACCTCAATAAAATAAAATTAAATTAAATTAGAAAGAAAACATTATCATAAAAATATTTCTTGTTTTCACAGCTCAGTGATATGATATATGGGGTTATAACTCAGAAAAGAAAATATAGGGTATTTTAAATGTTGCTATTTAAAAATGCTGTTTGTCTTTTGCTTCTTGATTGTGATTTATCTTAACTTTTTCTTAAATAATTGAATAGCTAATTGTTTCTTATTAATCTATTTAATTCAATATGTACTTTACAAACATGTCAAACTGTAGAAACAGATAAAAGAGATGCTTAAGACACTATTCCCTTTCCAAAAAATTTGAGCTATATACATTATATTTACAATAATAAAAATACAAACATCTGTAACACAAACACTCTACATATTAAATAGATTTAATCATTTTCTTAACACAACACATAGTGCATGCAGTCATTTTAGTCAATTTGAGTCAACTCTATTACCTTCCAAGAATTCTACAAAAGAATTATTTACAGCTGTTAAATGAAACTCAAGATTAACTAATGATATAAAAACTTTGCAATGTTAACTCTCCTAATAAATGAGTATTCCTTAGAAATAAAGGATATACATTTGTGCATTTACTTTATATTATTGACAGACTATACTAATTTACTTAAGTTTATAAATTAGTTTACTGAGTGCATCAGAACACTACGACACTGCCTGGTACAGCAAAATGAGCCTGTATGTTGCATCAGACAGATCTGGGTAAAAATTCTAGCTCTACCTGTTCTTTAGTGTGAGGGGAGAAATGCTTATTCTTAAATCCTCTGCTTTTTCATATGAAGTTTTTAGCCATTTCAGGCCTTTCCTGTCAGGAAGAGTGAAGTAGAATATTTCATTATGGTGAAAGAACAAACTTAGTGACACAATGAAAGAGAAAGGAATAAAGATAAAGCTAAAGGTAAAAAGTAAAGTCCTGATGAGTTTCACTTTTTCATTATTTGATTTTATTACTTAAAGAATTTTTTTGAAAGGTAGGAAGTTCACGGTTGACCCTAGGGCTCTTTCAGGTCATGAAACTATTCCAAATTCTCAATGAAAGAGTTTGAATTAATGAGTTCTACTTCCGTGAAAACCTCATACAGGAGGGAATTGGATGGGAGGAAACGTGAGTTCTGGTGATCATGTTTATCCATAACTTAGCCTTAGCAGGGTTTCATGCTCTGGGGTACAGGTGAACCACTTCAAAGACACATTAAAGCTGACAAGTGTTACCTGAAAATTAGGAATGAGCAATTAGGAATTAGGAAAAGTGCAATTTTGGGTATTGAAGATTCCTGCTGCTCTGTAACATAAGATTCTATCATATTATCAGTGCCATATGATGGACAGTCTAGGTCAAAAAGATACCTAGGCTTATAAAAAAGGAACAAAGAAACCACATATGTGATAATCTTATAGATTTGTAAACCATCAGTGAAAAGGTGATAGCTGAAGTATAAGTATAGATGACAATGCCCAGGGGAGCTATAAATATGAACACCTATATTTAAGGAGAGGGCAGAGGAAAAGGAGGTCCTGAAGGATATTTAGAAGAAGTGGCTAAGATCCACAGAAAATAAACCAAAGAGAATGGTTATCCAGAAGTTAAGAAAGAATTTTAAGAAGGAATCAACCAAGAATGTCAAAGATTAAAAGGTTTCCATTGGATTTGGCATCTAAGAGATTTGTTTTGTTAATTTAATATGATGAAAGAAATTTTAGCATTTTTATATGCCAACAAGGGGTTAAATAAAGAGGTTATAATTGATGAAGCAATTTCTTTAAAAACACAGTGCATAGCATATAGTATGTACTCAATAAATATTTGTTTTATGAAAGAAAGAAAGAAGGAAGGATGGAAGGAAGATGAATGAACAAATAGTAAAAAATGGCTGGGTCCTAGGCACTGGCAGTAGACTAAAGACTACTTCCATTAAAGTAGATTCATTGGTTCAACAAATATTTACTAAGTTAAAAACTATGCTAGACATTATTCCAGGAACCAGCGATAGAGCAGTAAATAATAAAAACTCACTGTTCTCATGGAGCTTGCATTCTAGTCGTGGAAGGAAATAAACTATTAATTAAATGATATATAACATGTTGATGGTGATAAGTGCTGTCAAGAACAATTAAGCAGGGTAATGGAACAGGTGATGATGCTGTCATTTTAAGATAAGATAGTCCAGTAAAGCCTCTGATAAAATGACATTCTGCAGAGCCATGAGCCATGAGGCTATTTGGAAGAAAAGCGTTCTATAAGGGAAACAGTAAGCACAAATGCCCTGCAGTGGGAACGTGTTTGGATGGGAAATTGTCGATGCTTTTGTTAAAGTACTAAGGAGGTTGTATGTTGAGTAGGAAAAATAACCAGATAACCTTGAGGAAAGTGGTGAAAGTTTGTAATAGCTATTATAAGGAGCTGAAAGACATCAAAGGAATTATAAAAGGCTTATAAAATTACCAATGAGGGCCAGAAGTAATTTTTCCCAAAAATGTCAGAAACTTCAGAGGAGAAGCTCAGATGTCAAATAATTGGAATGATCCAAGACTGCAATTGATTCCCAGAAATTGAGAATCCATGAGAGTATGTAACTATACATTTGTCTTATTAATTATACACAGACTGTGTACTGGACAGTGATTAAAACTCTTTAAGTACCCTCCAAACTCATAGTCTTCTTCTGTATAAAGCAGTCATGGGAAATTCTTTTTGCATAAGTCACAATGCATTGTGTTCCCTGACTTTTTAATGGGGCCAAACTAAGGAGACAACAAAATGCAACCATTTCCAGGCTAAATATGAAGAAAACTAGTAGCCTATGATGTGGCTTGACAAAAGAAGAGGAAGTGAGTGAGATTTGCAGTTATGGTCAAGTGAGGAGGTTAACAAATCCTCTTCCCCAAAATAAACTGTAAAGCTGGACAAAACTGATTTAAAAAACAAAACAAAACAAAATATTTCAGCACTATGGAAATCAAAGAAGGGCATAAAATAACCTGAAAAGCATTTATGCTTAAAAAACTATTGAACTTTGGGTAAGAAGAGAGTCTGTGATATTCTTGCATGAGGCCACACCTATCTCCTCAACAGCTTGGTGAGTGTGGAGGTTCTGCCATGGCAAGGCAGGCCACAAGGACTGGAGGCATTGCTCCATGGTCAAAAAGAGATTATTTGATTTGGAGTGATGAACACCAACCACAATGAGCAGTGCTGTCAGTGAAATGATGATCTCGGTCATGGTTGAACAAGGCGAGCCAACAACTCTACTAGCCTGAGATTGTGGAAAGTAAAAGTGTGG
Organism: Tapirus indicus; assembly: GCA_031878705.1. Classification (NCBI taxonomy): domain Eukaryota; kingdom Metazoa; phylum Chordata; class Mammalia; order Perissodactyla; family Tapiridae; genus Tapirus; species Tapirus indicus. The sequence goes on from CM062935.1 coordinate 38,154,295, forward strand.
CAGATATGAAAATGGCCAGAACACTGAATGCACAATTTTACACACATATAGATCCATCAGTAGAGGATAAAAGCCTTACCTGAAACAACCTCTGTTCAATTTTGGCTGACCACTAAGATAAGAAGACAAAGGGATGACACCTAAGAAGTCAGGGTTAAAAATAAAACCAAGAATAATGAGAATAAAACAAAGCTGAGTGGAGACATCAGTGGTCACACAGCTGGGAAGAAACAGATTTAGACTAAGGAAGTCACTACAAAAAGAAGTCAAACATAAAAGAACCACCACCCTTAGGGGAAAGAGAAAAATACACACACCTAAAATGTTCAATATTTTAAAAATTTAAGACATACAAAGAAACAGGAAAGTATGCTCTATTCCAGAAAAAAGAAAAATGCAGTCAATAAAAACTCTGTCCACAAATGTTGCACATAGCACAACAAAAGACTGCAGCTATTATAAATGTATTCAAAGAACTAAAGAAAAACATTTTTAAAAATTAAAGTATAACAATGAATCAACAAATAATCTCATAAGAAGAAAATAAAAAAAAGAAACAAATCAAATTTTAAAGTCAAAAAATATATAATGACTGAAATGAAAAATTTAGTAGAGAAGCTCAACAGCGGATTCATCATGGCATAAGAAAAAAAATAAATGAACCTGAAGATCAACAGAAATTATCCAACCTGAAAACAAAAAGAAAAAATACTAAAGAAAAACTAACAGAGCCTCAGAGAATTGAAGAACAACATCAAGTGTGCTAATATAAGTGTAATGTAAGTCCCAGAACGAGAGAAGAGAGAAAAGAGCAGAAAAATATTTGAAGAAATAATGGCTGAAAAATCCCCAAATTGATAAATAACATTAATGCATACATCCAAGCAGCTTACCAAGCCCAAACAGAATGAACACTAAGACATAAATACCTAGATATATTGTTGAAAGCTAAAGAACAAAAGAAAATCTTGAAAGCAGCAAAAGAAAAATAACTCATCACATACAGTGGAAAATTAATGTTTAAAAGCTAACTTTTATGTGAAATAATGGAGTTCAGAAGGCAGTGGGAAAACACATTTAAATACATGAAAGGAAAAAAATAAACTATCAACCAAGAATTTTATATCCAGAAAAACTATATTACAAATATTAAGGTAAAATAAAAACATTCTCAGATAAACAAGGGCTGAGAGAATTCATTGCTAGCAAACCTGCCTTATGAGAAATACTAAAGTAAGTCCTATAGGTGGTAATACAAACCCACAGAAAGAAAGGAAGAGCACTGGATATGACAAATATGTGGGTTAAAATAAAAGAGCCTATAAACCTATTACTTCTCATTTCTTCTCAAGTACATTAAAAGGTAGTTGATTATATAGAGCACTAAATATAACACTGAATTGTTGGGTTATAATATATAGAGATGTAATATATGTGTGAACAGAAGGGGGTAGAGAATAGAACTATTATAGAACAAATTTTCTACAATTTATCAGAATTAAGTTAGACTATATCTGAGGTAGAGTGTGATAAATTCAGAAACATAATGTAATCCCTAGAGCCACCATTTAAAAAATACATAATAAAAAAAATCAGTAAAGGAAATGGAATGCTGTACTAAAATACACATTTAAAACAAAGGGTGTAGTAGAAGAGAAACAGAGAAATAAAAAACACAATAGAGACAAATAGCAAATGACCAATTTAATTCAAACATATCAATATTACATGAAATAGAGATAGTCTAAACACCCCATTTAAGAATAAGATATTGTTCTTATTAATAAAAAAAAGCAGAATCTAAAGACTGTCTAAATGAGAAACATCATTCAAAAAAGACAACTATGTTTAAGTAAAAGGATAGAAAAGATATACCATAAAAACTATAACCATAGGGCCGGCCCGGTGGCGCAGCGGTTTAGTCCGCGCTTGGCAGCCCGGGGTTCGCTGGTTCAGATCCCGGGCGCCCGCCGACGCACTGCTTGTCAGCCATGCCGTGGCGGCGTCCCATATAAAGTGGAGGAAGATGGGCACGGATGTTAGCCCAGAGCCAGTCTTCCTCAGCAAAAAGAGGAGGATTAGCAACAGATGTTAGCTCAGGGCTGGTCTTCCTCACCAAAAAAAAAAAAAAAAAAACTATAACCATAAAAAGTTGGCTAGCTATAACAAATAACAGATAAAATAGATGTAAGAAAATAGGTATTATAGAGACAAAGAGGGATAATTCATAATGATAACAGGGTCAATACTTCAGAAAGCCATAACAATTAGGTGTGCAGATACATCTAACAACAGATCTTCAAAACATACAAAGCGAAAACTGACAGAACTTAAAGAGAAAATAGACAAGTAAACAATAATACTTGAGTATTTCAATATTCCACTTTCAATAACTAATAGAATAACTAGACAGAGAGTCAGTCAGGCTATAGAAGAGATGAAAAATGGTATCAACCAACTCAAACTAACATAGAGAATATTGCACCCAACTACTGCAGAATACACATTCAAGCACATATGGAACATTCTTCCAAATAGACCATACACTAGGCTATAAAGCAAGTCTTAATAAATTTAAAAGGATTAAAATCATACAATATATGTTCTAGACCACAATGGAATTCGATTAGAAAATAGCAACAAAAAGAAATCTGTGAAATTTTCAAATATTTGGAATTTAAACCACACACTTCTAAATAACCCAGGGGTCAGAGAAGAAATCATAAGGAAAATTATAAAATATTGTGAGTAAATAAAAATAAAAGCATATCAAAGTCTTGGGGATACAGTTAAAGCAGTGCTTAAAGAGAAATTTATAGTATTAAATGCCTATGTGGCACAAGAATAAATTTCTCGAGTCAGTAACTGAAGTTCTCCCCTTAAGAAACCAGAAAAAAATAAGATGAAACTAAAACAAAGCAAGTGGAAAAAAAGAAATAATAAAGATTAGGGCAAAATCAACGAAACAGAAACAGAAAAACAATAGGAAAAAAATCAATGAAACTAAAAGTCGGTTCTATGAATAGATCAGCAACCTGACAATGCCTTGGGCAGGCTAACCCTGAATAAAGGAGAGAAGCCACAAATTACCAAAATCAGAAAGGAAAGAAGGAATATTACTATCGACCCTAGAGAAATTACGAAACATTAAAAGGCAGTATCATGAGCAACTCTATACGTCCCAACAAATTAGACAGCTTAGATGAATGGGTAATTTTAAATTTAAATAGGCAGTTAAAGGGGACAAACTTGCAACTAGAAGATGTATAAGTTCTGGAGATGTAATGAACAGCATAGTGACTATAATCAACAATATTGCACTGTATACTTCAAAGTTGCTAAGAAACTAGATCTTCAATGTTCTCGCCACACAAAAAAAAAATTTTGTGGTATGTCAATTATATTTCAATAAAAAAACAAATTTCCTTTAATGAGAGTATGTTACCTTGGTATCATTTAAAAAACACATTTTTAAGGTCTTAAGACAATGTATATTATACAGTTTATTTAAAAAGATGATCAGGAAAAATATGACAGCATATTAGATCTCCCATAATGGTTTCTGTTTTTAAAATAAGTGCTGTAGGGGAGCGGGAAATGCAAAACTGATTAACAGGAAATAACATAAGGTTCCTTTTCCAGCCTTTAAAAGTCACAGAATCCATAGCTGAATAAATTGATAGAGCAGGCTAGATGTGAGCTACTTGAAAAAAATAAGGTCTTTAGCTATTATATTAACTACCTTTAGGCAGTTAAACAGCTTAATTTCATTTGTAATACATATATGATGGCTTTCATGAGATTTATTTAACACCAATATCATGAAGAACAAATCCGAAGCTCTTCTCTGAGCTTCGTCTTTTCCCCAAGGAATCTTATTTACATATGGTTGAAGGTTTACAGTCAAAGGCACTGGGTAAAACTGGAAACTGTTGCAATAGTAATCACCATCTTTCAGAACAAGTGAAAATTATGATTATCAAACTATGATATTAAAAAAAATCTAAAATGGAACAACACATATAAACTACTAAGATGAATCAGAATTACATGGACTAACAGCCCTGGTGTTTTTCATAGATGCTCAACAATTTTCACATCAGTTTCTATTAAAACTAATTCCAACAACAGTAAAGTTTTAATTTATAAATGATCTCAACATTCCATTTCTGTCAAAATATTTTATTAAAGTCGCAGACAACTCTTTCAAAGAAGAAAAAACAAACCTCTGTTAGGCACAGTGTAGAAATCCATCAGCTCAGAGGTGTGAGCTGGATGTACCAAATTACATCTGCAAGCCTCAGTGCAAGTGTTCCCTAATGAAACTCATGATGTTGATTTTGACCCAAACACCCTACACAGATTGAAACTGGCTACATTAGAGCATATTAGAGATCATCTCTCCTTTTCCATGGCAATTGAAATCAGATGACACATTTCAACAAACAGCTCCTCATTTTGAACTTTATAAGTCCAAATTCAGTACACAAGGAGCCTCAAATCTATAATGTGAACACATCTTGCTCATCCTATTGATCATCTTTGTCATACTGGTTGCTTGGGTTTGTTTTTTTCATATCATAATGACTAGAAATTCTTTTTCAATTGTTTATGAACTTGAAGATAAGTTAGAAGTTTTCATTTTTAAGTTTTTTTCTCCTATAGTAACCAAAAACTACTTACTGAATAGTATAGTCTACAATTATTTAGTCAGCTTTAATCATACCATGCATTGTTCTAGATGATAGGAATAGAACATTGAACAAGACAGATATGTTTCCTGTCCTTTTCACTCTACTAAGGGAATCCGATGCTGAACAGAAATAATTACTATTGCGATAAGGGTAGTAAAAGTGATGAGTCAGGTACAATGAGAACAGAGAACAGGGGGACCTGGTATGTGAAATACCCTGAAGCCTGAAAGATGAAAACGAGAAGGAAGCCTAGAGAGGAGCTCAAGAGGGAGGAAGTCACATTTGTAACATAGGCTAAGGCCCTGTGATAAGACAGAACTGTGCTTGTTCAAAGAACACAGAAAAGGCTATGGGGGCTGGGGTTAGGCAATAGTTAGCAGTGGGGAGAGTGGCAGAGAGTAAGCTTGAGAAGTGGGCAGGGCCAACTCATTCAGGATCTTGCTGGTCATGTTAAGGATTTTAAAATTTACCCAAAGATTGATGGGAAGCCATGAAAGGGATTTCAGGCAAAAATAACTAAATTACTGCACATGAAAAATGGAGAAGAATTTGAAATTCCTTTGGTCAGGAGATCAAAGAGGGAGAGGAAAGAGCCAGGGAGAGAAACCTCTTGTGGTAGTGTTGCTAAGTAAGAATTCTAAAGCACAAAAATGTCTAAGAGATTAACAGAGATTTAAAAATTGTTTGATACAGGGTATACCAGTACCACTTTTGCCCTTAGTAGGAAATCTTCAGTTAATTCTCCTTTACTCTTTAAAGCTTTTATGTGATTGGATACTATAAGAGAATTAAAAGAAGTGAAGAATTTTATGTCTCTTTCAGAGATAGGGTCCCATACACGGTTCCAAGAAGACAGCAGTAGAAGAAACCAAGAAGGGAAAATGTATCTGGAAACAGTAGAGATTGGAAGTCAAGCAAGGGAATTTGGAAATCCTACTCAGATATTAGTAACTATAATGGCTTTTACTGAGCACTTGTCATGTGACAGATACTTTCTCAAGTGCTCATACATTATCTCATTTAATCCTCACAACCTTTTCAAAAAAATACTAAGTTTGTTTATTGTACTACCTCAACAGCTTGTAAAATATGAGCGAGCAGGCACTATATCTGTCTGGTTCAAATCTGTATTCTCTGTGTCTGCCATATGGCAGGCGCTCAATAGATATTTGCTGAATAAATGGGGCAAATATGCAAATAGATGGAAGATGAGGAAATCAGAAAAGAGGCTGGAAGGGTGAGCAAGACAGCAAAGAGAGATGACTGATGAAAAAGTCACCCTAGGTTTTAGGAATCAAAAAAAACAGATATCCTCAAAATGCTGTGCCAAGTAACTCGCTCATCTATAAAGATGCACATTATGTTTCAAGGCCTAACTGGAGTCACCTTTATGTCTATTTTGGATGTCTCAGAATACTGACAAAGCTTTAAGGCACCAATAAAAAGGTCTCATTTTACTTTTATTCTGGTTGCATTTTAATGACAATCTTAAATTGAAGAAGATATAGATAAATAGAAAGATATTCTGTGCTCATGGATTAGAAGAATTAATACTGTTAAAACGCCCATATTTACCCAAAGCAATCAACAGATTCAACGTAATTCCTATCAAAATTCCAATGGCATTTTTCACAGAAATAGAATAAGCAATTCTAAAACTTATATGGAACCACAAAAGACCCCAAATAGACAAAGCAATTTGAGAAAATAGCCAAGCAATTTTCTTGAGAAAGAAAAATAAAGCTGGATGCATCACACTTCCTGATTTCAAACTATATTACAAAGCTATAGTAACCAAAACAGTATGGTATTAGCATAAAAACAGACACATAGATCAATGGAACAGAATAGAGAGCACCGAAATAAATCCATGCATACATGATCAATTAATTTATGACAAAGAATATTCAATGGGGAAAGGATAGTTTCCTCAATAAATGGTGTTCAGAAAACTGGACAGCTACATGCAAAAGAATGACACTGGAACCCTATGTTACTCCATACACAAAAATTAACTCAAAATGGATTAAAGACTTGAACATAAAACCTGAAACCATAAGACTCCTAGAAGAAAACATAGAGGGTAACCTCCTTGACCTTGGTCTTGGCAATGATTTTTTGGATTTGACACTGAAAGCAAAAATAAAGAAGTAGAGCTAAATAAAACTAAAAAGCTTCTGCAAAGCAAAGGAAATAATCAACAAAATGAAAAGGAAACATATGGAATAGGAGAAAATATTTGTAAATTGTGTATCTGATAATTGGTTAATATCCAAAATATAGAGAGAACTCATACAACTCAATAGCAAAAAAACAAACAACCCAATTAAAACTTGGGCAGAGGATCTGAAGAGACACTTTTCCAAAGACAACAAAGAAATGACCAACAGGTATATGAAAAGGTGCTCAACATCACTAATCATCAGCAAAATGCAAATCAAAACCACAATGAGATATCACCTCACACTTGTTAGGATGGTTATTATCAAAAAGACACAAGATAACAAGTGTTGGCGAAGATGTGGAGAAAAGGGAACCCTTGTGCACTGTTGGCGGGAATGTAAATTGGTCCAGCCACTACGGAAAACAGTATCGAGGCTCCTCAAAAAGTTAAAAACAGACCTACCATATGATCCAGCAATTCTACTTCTGGGTATACATCTCAAGGAAATGAAATCACTATCTCAAAGAAATATCTGCACCCCCAAGTTCATGCAGCATTATTTACAGTAGCCAAGCCATAGAAACAACCTAAGTGTCCATCAATGAATGAATGGATAAAGAAAATGTCACACATGCACACACAAACACACTGGAATATTATTTAACCATAAAAAAGAAGGAAATCCTGGGGCGGGCCCAGTAGCGTAGTTGTTAAGTCTGCTTCAGCGGCCCGGGGTTTGTAGGTTTGGATCCCAGGCACAGACCTATGCACTGCTTATGAAGCCATGCTGCGGCAGCGTCCCACATATAGAGTAGAGGAAGATGGTTACAGATGTTAGCCCAAAGCCAATTTTCCTCAGCAAAAAGAGGAGGATTGGCAACAGATGTTAGCTCAGGGCTAATCTTCCTCACCAAAAAAAAAAAAAAAAAAAGAAGGAAATCCTGCTGTTTGTGACAACATAGATGGACCTTGAGGGCATTAGGCTAAGTAAAATAAGTGAGATGAAGACAAATATCATATGATCTCACTTATATGTGGAATCTAAAAAAAAACAAAACAAAAACAAACTCATAGATACAGAGAACAGATTGGTGGTTGCCAGAAGCAGGAGGTGAGAGCATGAGCAAAATGGCTGAAAGTGATCAAATTTCCAGAAGTAAGATAAGTTATGGAGATGCAATGTACAGCAATGATGACTAAAGTTAACAATACTGTATCACATATTTGAAAGTTGCTAAAAGAGGAGATCTTAAAACTTCTCATCACGAGAAAAAAAATTAATAACTATGTGTGGTAATGGATGTTAACTAAACTTATGGTAGCAATCATTTCACAATATATACATATATCAAATCATCATGTCGTACACCCAAAACTAATACAATGTTATATGTCAATTATATCAATAAAACTGGAAAAAATAATGAAAATACTGAGTAATTATTTAAAAGATTGGATTTTGTGTCATATTTCCTGTTTAAGAAGGCAAAGAAATATACAAAATATGTTGTATATATGTATGTATATATATATATATATACAATATACTAAAATATTTCCATCAAAATAAAAGGTTTGAAGTATAAAACCTTAGTTATATAGGAAACGTCTACACAGACCTTCAAGCTAGGAACCATGGAGCTATTCTACACATTTACTTTGACTTTACTATCCATAACTAATCTCATCACAAAGATTTGCCAACTTTTTCTGAAATACTTCTCTATTCTTCCCATTCTCTTCATCCCTATCACCACTATTCTGGTTCTGACAGTCATGTTTCTAGACAACTACAATAGCTAGCTATAATATCTAACTAATTTCCCTTCCTCCAGTTTTCCTACCTTCCCCTGTGTGCCCCCACCCACCAAATCCAACCTCTGTATTTATCAAAAAACATTTACTGAACAAAAATGAGCTGAACATAAAACAATAGTATCAGAGAAGCAGACTACAAAGGAGTATAATGGGAAAGTGGTATGGATTTAGACACATTCCATATCTGGTTGAACATGAACGACTAAAAATATTTATCTACACTCTGAAACCAGCAAAATGACAGTGAGAGAGAAACAAAGCATTATAAATCAAAAAGGACTATGAGAACAGGAGAGAACATGACAGCAGATAAGAAATATCACAAAATTTTTAAACATGGAAAGATAATAGACAAGTAGCAAGTGACTGAGGCCCAGAGGAGTAAGCTATAAAAGATCACTCTGATTCATGGCATCCATTCTCGACAGGTTCTAATACTCAAGGATGTTTGAAAAAGAGAATGCAGAGTGACACTGAAACTAGGAGGACTAGTTGAAAACTGATAAAATGAATAAACAGACCTCCAGATTCTTTCTCCATCTATGCACAGGTGTAAAGACAGATTAAACTGGTCTTTACACATATCCATCAAAGCATTTTTATAAACAACCTTTAAAATGAAGAAAAAAGTTAAATTTATGTTCCTTCATAAGAAGTTAATATACAGTTTTTAATACCTAAAGAAGATTTAAATATCTTGAAATAATCTTCTTTCCTCAGGGTAGCTTTGGCCAACAAGAATAACCATATGGTTAAAAAATTGTTTCTACTTTAGGTTTCAAGTTGATTATATAGTCACTCTATATTCTCCTAGGGAGTATGAAAAATAGACTTTAGAAGTTTCTATTTGATTCTAGCCCTCTCCATCTGGTACGTGATTTTTTTTAAAGTTCAAAATAAACTAATATGCTGTCTAACTCAATTCTAGAAAAAAAATTCAGAGAATATAATAGCATCTTATGCTTTAAAGATGAAGACTTCTGTAGTTCTTAAGTCATTCATAATGTATTTGAAAAACAAGAGAATAACTTATCATACAAAAAAGACAAACGGTAGAAGTTGGCAGGATGTTGTAGGAATAAGAGGGATTTTAAATGAGCATGGAAGAGGTAAAGAATAGTGGGACCGTATATATCAGTCCTTTCATAAAATCCATTAGGAAAAAGGAGGTACACTAATGTCATAACATCTTTAAATCACTGAGGGATTCTATTTCCAGCAATATGGTAGATTTAGTGTTCTGAATGACCCTTGTGCTAAAACAAATAAATGAATGAATATATTTATAAAATGTTTATATATAACATATATTATGAATAAAATTTATATAGATTGGTTTACACACACACACGATATCTTCTTAAATTCATTAATGAGTTTCCAAAACATGTAAGGATTATTAAGGCCAAGGACTGAGGGAAGCCAGAAACTCAGATGTAAGCAACACAAATGGCTTGACGCTTGAGGCCAGTTGTTTTCAACACTGGTGAAATTGAACATCCTTGTTAACAACTAAGGCTGATTAAAAGATAAAGCCCTAGGTCCATTAGCAATGTAGAACCTAATAGAACATAAGGCTCACATGCAAATAGCTACAATATTAACGTTAGGGTAAACTAGAAACAAAACTGCCCTGCTTTTTCCCCATCTACATGACCCAACACAAAGTCTACCAGAAAACTGGACCTTGAACAGAGGAAGAAAAATACTCATAACCACAAGCCAGGCCTCATAAGAGGCTGCAATTTGAATTTTTATTATCTGAGTGGCATAAAAACCTCTAACCAACAATTTAATTTCAAATGGTCCTGAACTGGTAATGCTTCCAATGTGTCAGAAGTAAATTCAAACATGCACAGGAGGAATCTATTGCTCTTCAAGGAAGCCTCAAAAATTATTAATAAAAAGCAAGGAGTTTTAAAATCAAAGTGAAAAGAATATCATAAGTAAAATTTCACATTTAATACATAAAGTGCTATAAAGTTAAAAACCAGGAAAATTAATTTATGGTCTTAGATGTCAAGTTTGCCTCTAAAGAAACAGTGGCTGGCAAGGGGCTAGGGAAGATCTCCTGGGTGCTGGTGATATTCTTGATCTTCATTCAGATGGTAACATGGGTGGGTTTATTATAGAAAATGTATGAAGCCATACACTAAGAGTTGTGCAATTTTCTGTATGATATATTAGAATTCTATAAAAGTTTATTAAAAAATTCAATGAACAGCATATTAGACACAATTAAGAAGAAAATTAATGAATTGTAGGATCAGATTAAAGAAACTACTCAGAATGCAAGTCAGCAAGTCAAAGAGAAAAAATATGAAAGCACAAGAAGAGACAAGAAAAATACAGTAAAAAAGTGAAAACATCTAACATACGTAGAAAGAATGAGGCAGGGGCAATATCTGAAGAGATAATGCCAGAAAACTTGCAGAACTCATAAAAGACACCAATACTAAAACTTTAAAACACAAAGATTAAAAAGATCCTTAAAGCTGCCAGACAGAAAGGACAAAATAACTTCAAGGAAACACAAACTAACAGTGGATCTCTCAAAAGGACAAAGAAAAGCAAGAGTTAGCACAATAGTATCTTTAATGAGCCAAACAAAAATAACTACCAAGAAATTGTATATCCAGCAAAATATATTTCAAAGGAGAAGGCAAAATAAAGATATTTTCAAACAAACAAGTTTGCTAACAGCAGATCATCACAAAAAGGCAGAGGAAATGATCTAAGAAGAAAGGACTGAGCTATGACAATTACTAGTAAGGCACTAATATACGAGACAGCAAATATGGTCCATGACCAAAACCGGCTGACTACCAGATTTTATGAATAAAGTTCTACTGGAATATAGTCATGTCAATTCACTGATATACTGTCTATGGCTGCTTCTGCAGTACAAAGCAAAGTTGAGTAGTTGTGACAGAAACCACATAGCTGATAAAATTGGAAATGTTTACTATCTGGCCCTTCACTGAATAAATTTTCCAAACCCTACCCTAGTTGTATATATGCAGTATATAAACAACATAAATAAGCAATTATTTTTTAAATGATAATATCTTATGAAATTTAAAAAATAAAAGCTAGAATTAAAATATATAGCAAGGGGCCAACCCTGTGGTGTAGTGGTTAAGTTCGCATGCTCCGCTTCAGCAGCCTGGGGTTCGCAGGCTCGGACCCTGGGCATGGACCTATGCACCATTCATCAACCTCTGCTGTGGCGGCATCCCATATACAAAATAGAGGAAGATGGGTGCAGATGTTAGCTCAGAGCTAAACTTCCTTGGCAAAGAGAGGAAGATTGGCAACGGATGTTAGCCCAGGGCTGATCTTCCTCACCAAAAAAAAAAAAATATATATATATATATACACACATATACACACAATAATAATAACTGGTTAATCTGGAGATGATGATTAAATTAAAGCATTTTAAGATGTCTATGTTGTTCAGGAGCACAGTAAATAAATTGAATATGCATCTTAATATTTCCAGGACCAGAGTTTACTTTGTGGAAGGAGTATTAATTTCTAAGACTAAAAAAATAGAACAGTTAGGGAATAATTTCCAATACAGCAGGGGAAAAATGGAATTAAAAAATATATTACAAAGGAAACAATCAATACAGTGTAAAAACAACCCATAGAATGGGAGAAAATTTTTGCAAATCACATATCTAATAAGGGTCTAATATTCAGAATATGTAAAGAACTCCTACAACTCAACGACAAATAGGCAAAGGATTTGAGTAGAAAAAGAAACTACAAAGCAAGATCCATACATGGCCAAGAAGCACATGAAAAAATGCTCATCAGTAGACATTAGGAAAATGCAAATCAAACCACAAGATACCATTTCACACCCACTGGAATGGCTAGAACCAAAAAGACAGACAATAACACGGAGTGACACAGATGTGGATAAATTATAACCTTCACACAATGATGTAGGATTGTAAAATGGCAAAGACGTTTTGGAAAACAATCTGTCAATTTCTTAAAAGCCTAACCACAGAGTTACCATATGACCCAAAATTTCTATGCCTAGGTATATATCTAATAGAAATTAAAACATAGGTCCATGAAAAACATGTAGAAGAATGATCATAGCAGCATTATTCATAATAGCCAAAAAGTGGAAATGACTCAAATGTCCATCAACTGATGAACAGATAAAGAAAATGTGGTATATCCATAAAATGGATTATTATTCAGCCATAAAAAGGAATGAGACATACATTCTATAACATAAATCAACCTTGAAAATATTATGGTTAAGTGAAAGAAGTCAGTCACAAAGGACCACATATTGTGTTATTCCATTCATATGAAATGTCAAGAATAGGTAAATTCATAAAGACAGAAAGATAACTGGTTGCCAGAAGAGGGAATGAAGAGTAACTGCTAATGGTATACCAATTGTTTTGGGGGTGATGAAACCATTCTAAAATTTAATAATGGTGACGGTTGCACAAAACTGTAAATATACTAAAAATCATCTGATTGTATACTTTAAAAGGAAGAATTTTTAATTATGGGAGTTATATCTTAAAAGCTGCTATACAAATATTAGTGAGTTTTAACAAAAAATCAAGGTACAATCATTTTAATCTTACAAAAATTATTTCAAAGTTAAAACAACAAAAAAAGAGGAAGCACTCCTCAGCTCACTTTACGAGGCTAGCATATCCTTGATATGATACAGAATAGCTGTTGTGATAATAAAGAATTCCCTATAACCAAAAGCAAATAGCAAAGAATGGATACGTCCAAGATGCTAAAGAAAGGATCCTTGCATCAAGACAAAGATCACATAAGAGGAATTCTAAATAAGCTCCTGCTAACCCTTAGAATTCTATGATTTTATGATAATGGTATTCATATAATAAAGTACTAACAATTTCTGGCAGTAAACTCATGTTTACTTCTGCCAAATCTAAGAAAACCAGATTTCAATGGAAATTTCAATACAGAGAAAAGGAGACAGAAAGAAACATCAAGTCAAAGGCAAGAACTGCACAGACTGTATCTGCTTTTCAATAACAGTATGTGTAATAATCTGAATGATATCAGAATTCAAACACTTACAACCCAATAATATGAACAAGGTGTTGACCTGTTTAGCACTGTCAAAAATTTGAGCCTTGTTATTAAAATATAGATTCACATTATTTACTTTGTGACTCAAAACTTTTCCAGGTTCACATATTGTTTGAAATGAATATGTCAAAGTTCAAAAGGGTATGAATTTGCAACTGAAAACACTGCAATATCAGAAATCAAGTATTTAATAAAGAAAGAGTCATGGCTCCAATCGTCACATAATTATCTACTTTATTTAAATAAATGAGAAATCTAGAAATATATTTTGCTTGATGTAAATAATATAATTATTTGATTATTTATACATGTTATAATACATCCACTCATAAGTCAAGTGGCTTAAATTAAAATCTACACATAATTCTTAGTTCGGCCTAATACAAACATCTGAAACTAACTTTCTTCTAAAGATAATTTTATCTGTTTAGCATTTTAGTAATTATACTATATTGCATATGATCTTTTGTAGACAGTCTCCATTTATATATATACGAAAATACGAATATGACTAAAAGATGTGGATGTCAACAAACAGTACCACTTAGTTCACTTACTTTGTAGATCTCTCCCTTTAGATCTACTTTGTAGATCATTTAGTTTATTTTCATGTAGAGCTTTCAATAAGAAAACTGATTTACAGATGCACTGGTATATTAAAGAAAACAATGAAACTAGAAATATCAGTATAAAATATAATCACTATAAGAAGAATTTTTAAATGTACCTTCTTCAAGGATGGGTCGTGGGATGACAAATGGAATCTCCTGCAGAGGTTCCATACACTTGTGGCCGGCACTAATAATCTTTATTTGAGGCAAACAGAGAACAAGCGTTCCTGGCATGCTGGTTTGTCCATGGTACCAACTTCTTACTGTTCCAGGAATGTCACCAGATACAATTGTACTTGGGGAAGGCAGGCTATCATTTGGAATGAACACACAACAAGACTGTACTTCAAGCTAGAAAAGAAAAGCAGAATTAAAATATTCAAATCAGACTCAATTTGAGAGTAAACATACCCTCAAACATTTAGTATCTTTACCAGAATAAACAGGCAAGCCAAAAAAGAAAACGTCCCATACTTATGTCTTTATGAGTTACTTTTACCAAAGAACACAACAAATGCTTGAAAAGGTGTCGTTTCTTGATATAAATTTGATCAAAAGAGCACAGTGACTTGAGATGAAAACATATCTGCCTTTCCACAGTTCTTTCCAAGAAACATGATTGAGTTACAAATGTGCTGGCAAAAAAAGGTGAGAAAATCCTCCTTCTTTTGCAGTTCATTAGATTTTGTTAACATCAGCTAAGGCCTTAGAACTGACTAGCATTTTATTGCTTTTACTTAAAAAAACACATACACACACACAAACAGCTATTTCCATGTGAATCTGGCCCTTCCGTTTTTACTTTACAAACTAAAATATAAGAAAAAAATGTTTAAAATGTTCAGATTATATCTCTAAACAAACATTAAAGGAAAACATGTTTATATTACATAGGTTCTCTTTTTATACACATGTATATCAAGATTTAACTGTATATGTGTGTGTATATATACACATATACAAGGTTTGCTTTATTTTAACAGGTATGTGGTAATGAAGAAAATTCAGAAGACAAAGATCCAAGTGTTATTCCTTGCTTTTATCATGCTTCAAATTATTACCTAAATTGTGATTTCATGTGAAATTTTTATGCTCCCCATCCCAGTGTAGTTACTTTGGTTGCCAGGACCTTCATAGTTAAAATAAGACTAAGCAAGACCAAATTAAAAACTGAATTCATTAAGAGTTCTTAATTCAAAAGCAATATAGATTCTATTAATCTTAGTTGGCTCTTACAAGGTAATATTCTGTACCTGGTTAGTAAAGTGCCCAAACAGCCTAACACATTTGAATTATTTTTAAGAAAATATGAAATATCCGGCATACAAAGGTATTATATTAACAAAGAGACTATGTTTTATAAAAGATAACTGAGAATACAGTAATATTCCTTCTCTTGGGGCTGATATACTCTCTAGTGAGACTGTAATATGTAACAGGTCTGGAATTCCTTGAAACAATAAATAATTTGCCAGCCTTATAATAAGAAAATTTATTCAACTTTGCTTCAACATGTCTGTGCACAGACAAACTTATGAATTTGGTGAAAAATATATAAGTAAAATTTTGCAAAAATAAATACATTGGTTCACGGAGTATGAGCTCATTTTTTGGTTCTAGAATTTTATCTTGCAGCTTAGATAATTTTAGCGTGTATATAAGCTAAGTAATTCATTGATTTAAGATCACAACATTTTTAAATTCTGAAATAGAAGTGCATATTGTCTCAGATGTATTACATTTATATTTTTAAATATTTAACATATGTCATTAGTGATGTTCAAGTGCACAAGTTAAAATGGCACACTGAAAGCATATTCTCCTATATTAATCATGGTTATAAGGTCAAACTACAGAGTCACTATTTAACATTTCATGTAGGTATTGATGCTATGTTGAAAAATGCTTTCAACAATGTGAGGTAATTACTTTAATATGCCACAATTGAGAAACAAATTTAAATGGTGCCAAAATTTCCAAAATCATAATATATTCCAAAAGTCCACTAATTCAGAAACAAATTATTTCATCAAGTTTAAACAACCTGAGCAACGTATACAGAATCAACAGTATAGTAGCCTGAGATATGTAACAACTCTAAAAAATAAACTTTCTAAAATATGATATACGTTGTGGGGATTCCTTTAATGATAAGAACCAAAACATATACACAATCCAAATTGCTGAAACTTATTATAATGTTACATCTATTCTATATAAAGCCATCATATAAATCTTTTTTCCCTTTTAAAATAGCTATAAAACTGTATGTCTAAAATTGTGGTTTTAATGTAAAATGTTGAGTGATTTATGTAAGTGAATATAAATCTGCAGCAGTAAATTTTGCATTAATGTAAGGATCTGACAATCCAAGGGAAAGAAAATGAAGTAATCTGCCAGTAAGAAGTCCTCAAACTGGGGGTCAGATCATGTTCATGGAAACCATCTGGTTGGGACCCTCTGAGCCACACCAAACACAAATGATCTTTTAAAAAAATATCCTCTTCATTAATGCATCACAGCTGCACTGAGTGTTACTTCATTTTTCCATGGCAACATCCTTTCTGTTTCAAGGATCTCATTTCAGTTTTGGTAGCAACATGTTCTTTTGCCAATATTGAACACATTCATGTGTTAAAGTGAAGGGATTATTACAAATTCTTGAAGTAGAACCACCTCTATTTTGATTCCTATTAGGTCAAGGGCTACATATCTAAGTATCATATACTAATGACAAACCAATAAAGTAGAAATTACTTGGTATTCTTATTTTAATAAATGAAATGATCGTCATGCATTTTTTCTGAAGTTACAAGTACCATTTGAAAAGCTATATGCCATTGTGCATCCCCATCCCCCATATGTAAGGTTTGGTAAACCGAGATTCTTCTAATTTGTGTGCTCTATAACTGTTATCACAACTCAGTTAAAAAGAAGAGACTAAGATAGGTTTCATTTATGCATTAATCTGAACATTTTAATTAGCCCCCTGTCCATCATACAGAACACTTCATATACAAATGCTTTAAAATGTTGTACCATATTTTCTGCCCTTTTAAATAAGGTTCCTATTTCCTATTCCCAAATAACATGTTTTCCTTTCTTTAAAACATGAAACTTTAGTGATAATTATAGTATTTTGCAAGATTTCTACAGAATGAAATGTTCTCTGTATGAATGTATTTTATTCTTCAGCAAACAGTTTCAAATAAAGTTTTAAAACGAGGAAACATTGCAGGTTGTATTTTCATTCACTTTTTTTTCTTTTGTTCATGCATTCTTTAATATCTACCATGAACTGAGCTGGAAGTCAGGAATAGAGACAAAAGACATAGTCCCAGTGCTTAAAAAACTTGAAACAAAAGGGTTTTAAAATATTAATAGCCATACAGAATTTTCACTAGAACTTAAGGTCTATAACACCAGACACTTGGCCTATTTCATTCACTCCACAGTCTCAGGACATAGTACAGCACCTAGGCCTAGCATGTACTAGGTACTAAATAAACAATTATTAAAAAAGTGAACACAATTATATTTATTAACATCAGATATCTGATGTTATTAACATCACTGATATTAATAAAAATAATTGTTTAATGCATGCTGTTCAGCATTTCATTCCACAGAGACAACCTACTAGGTTAATATAATTGACCTGTCAGCCAAATGGGTTCAACTCCAGTTGTGGAACCTTTGACAAGTTATTTAATCTCTCCATGACTTCAGTTTCCTTATCTGTAAAGGGGGAAAATTAGCTTTGATACTAAGATGTAACATACTAACTGCCACCTAAATGTTTGCTAAATAAATAGTCAACAAACATACACTGAATATCTACCAAATGCCATATCCATATATTAGCTCTCATGGATTTATAAAAGATATTCATAGTCCTTTTATTTAAAAATGTTGTTGCTTGTGGTTTAATTATCTATGTATTTGGAGGCCACCAAAATAAGCAGTATTCTATTTGCACTGTAACAAATATAGCCCAACTCACAGTTTTCCTATTCTATAAATTCTCAATACATTATGAAAATATTTTGGGTATCTTCATATGTCATAGAAATCTAAATATACTCAATATAGGGCATTAGTTAAAAACCTCAAAAGTAAACCTTGGTTGTCTTCTTTTCCAGAGTGAGTGACATAAATCTCCATACTTTCTACCTAAAAACTTGTCAAGGGAAGACATGAAAAAATTTCTAGATTTGTATTCCAGATTTCCTCCTTCTAACAAACTACCATGCAATTGCAGCCACTTTCTCAATGCCTATAAATAAAAATATAGTCCTGTGTGCAAAATTTTAAGCATTAAATGTACATAATTACTTTTACAATTAAGGTGATTGACAGTTGCTCTGTCTAGACTGAAATGTCTACTCTTGAGAAGACTTCAGAAACTACAACACACACCGAGGAAATGCACTGGACAGCAACATGATCTTCAGGGTAAAAGACAAGAAAACTGAGTTTGGCAAAAACCAGGGTAATGTTCTCCTTTGTTAGTGAATTCCAGGCCAGAGTGTTTCTAATTTGTCAACTGCATGCCATGGCCAATTATGTGCTTCTGGAATAAAAATGTAGCTTTTTGAAGTTTAATAGATAAGATCTTTGCTGATCAGCAGATAGAGAAAAACTGCAAAGAACAATTGAGATTATGTTAATCTATTGCAAAAAGGCCCCCAAACCAAGTTCATATTAAAAAAATTTGCTCAAGACTACATATAGTACTATAAAATAATCCATTACAATGAAGTGTGGAAGTTCCTTTTTCTACTGAAAGCAAATAGGTTATAGCAAATATTGTTTATGCCCCCATGTAATGTAAGTCTTTCTATCATAAGTAAAAAAGAAAACAGGCTTAGCAAATATCAACTTTGGCTCCAAAATCAACTTTCCAGAAACTCTGATTCCAAACACATTTACTTGCTCAAACTTCCACTGAAAGAATAACCCTTTGATGGCTTTAAGTTATGATTTTTTTTTTTATCTGATGACAACTTCAGGGTTTTCTGTTTTACATTTTGGTTCGTAAAACATCTTAGAAAATGGAAACTAGATTTTAAAAACCTCAGACTTTTAGGGCCTAGATTTTAATCATTTAACAGAATCTAGTTTTAACTTGAAACTTTTTCAGAATACATTAACATTCAGAAACACCTAAATATATAGTATGTATAATGCAGGTCCGGGACTAGGGGTGAGGCAAGCAAGGTGCCTAGATATTATTCAAAATAACCTATATAAAGATAGATCATTTAGTACGCCTATAATCACATAGTAATTTATACACAATAAGCTTAGTCAAATGAGGAACATCAGACTAGACTGTACGTTTAAAAATGGTTAAGATGGTAAATTTCATGTTATGAGTATTTTACCATAATTAAAAATAAAGACAGAAGAAGAAAATAATTAGGAACATCAGTATCTCTACTTATAATTAATCCATAATGTCATATAAGATTAAGTTCATTGTTGGTGATAAAGCTAATGAAGGTACTGCACCATCATAAAACAAGCAAAAGAACCAAAAGAATCATACAGGAATGTTAGAATTGGAAATGATCTTAAACATTATTTAATCTAACCATTTCATTTCGCAGATAAGTGAAGTAAAGTCCATAGTTAGTATTCAGAATTTGATACTGCTGACCACTGCCTCCTTGAAATTCTATACACCTTGGCTTCCATGAACTCTCTAGCCTTTCCTTCTATATTTCAGACCACTCCCTTACAGTTTCCTTCAAGGACACTTTCTCTTCTACTAAACACTGTAGAAATGTTATTCACTTGGCACACTGCTCTTTCGACTTAATATCCTTTTTTGAATGACCTATTCTCCTGGTTTTAACCATCTGTAGATGATTTCCAAAATTCTCTCTCTACTGTGAATCTCTTCCTTAAACTCCAGATATGAATAGTCTGTCTAACAGATACATGGATATCTCACAGACATTTCAAATACATGTGTAAATTCAAACTCCCTATTTGTCCCTAACCCTGAAAAGCTGTTGCTTCTATCATTTAATGGCATCCCTATCTACCCAAACACCAAAACCAGTACCTGGAACACCACTTAGACAGCCTCCTTTCTCTCATTCCCAAATCCATCAGTCACTAGGTCCTGCTGATTTTACCTTAAGTCTCTCAGGGATCACTGTCCAACTCGGCCTATGACCTAGTGTATTGAAACTGTTGTTTAATATACTTTGTCCATTTTTTGGTTGTTTCTGGCAGCAAGATAAAGCTGCTCCCTATTACTTCATCCTGGGCAGAAGAGGATGCTCTCCAGTATATCTTACGTTGTGGAATATTCACATGCCTACTTGTTGGCTTACAAATATCATAAAGATTTCTTATATCACTTGGAATCTTAAACTGGAAGATTTTCCTAGAGCTGTCAAATAATCATGTAACGTAATACTATTTTTATCACCCTTACACAACTACTCAAAATGATAGCAATAAAGGGTAATTACACTAAATTAGCTTATTTTTTTTTGTGAAATGGATAAAAGAGAATGAGGTTACTTTTAATACAACTACTAATATCATCACAAAATAATATTTAGGACCAAAGTAAACTTCAAACA
The DNA here is from genome assembly GCA_031878705.1 of Tapirus indicus. Classification (NCBI taxonomy): domain Eukaryota; kingdom Metazoa; phylum Chordata; class Mammalia; order Perissodactyla; family Tapiridae; genus Tapirus; species Tapirus indicus. The sequence goes on from CM062935.1 coordinate 38,175,293, forward strand.
GCTAAATATTCCTGATAGCTATTATATTCTAGATAATGCTATAGTGTCATCTAGTTCTACAAATCAATAAATACTAATCTGGGATAGTATCTAAATTCATCATGAACGAGGCAGCATAAGCCCTGGAAATCCTTTCAGTAAATGACATTTACCTTGACATCTCCATTTCTCTTTTGGATCATAAGAGTTTTCTAAGAGATGTCTCTAAGAGAGGTTCCCCACAAGATGCTTCATAGAACAGCTCTTTGCCTTTTTCCTGCTAGACCGAAAGAACTATTATGTTTCTTTTGACTCCTCAGCATCTAGCATGATATATAACAAAAATTAAGTGCTGAATGTGAGAATGAATAAAATAATAATAAACAGAGGAAGAGAGCATTCCACAGTGTATTACTAGGTAACTAGCTGTTTTAAAAAATAAACAACTTTATACTAGGGTATTAAAAGGTTAACATGCTTATGATTATTCAGTAAATACTTATATTTTAACAGGATGTCTTCAGAAATACAATATTTATCATGAAGGATATAAAGAATTTCAGAAAGCCAAGGAGGATATATTACAGGGCAGTGGGGCCTTGGAGGCCTATATTAAACTATATTCCACCTTATTCATCAACTCCAGGGCTATCTCTGAGGAAAGTACAAAGCAATTAATTTTAAAAAGACACATAAGCTCCAAGAGATCTGCTATAGTCCCACTATAGTAGAACTTTTATATATATTTTATATAGATAAAACAAATGAACAATATATAAGCTTATTTTGGTATCAAAACATTTTCAGTAGAATAGAGAAGGAAAATAGAGCAAAAGAAGAAAGGAATTGTGTTGCTTAGAAGACAAAGCTGTAGATAAGTCAGCTTTGTCAAAAAAAGGGCAAATTTTGTGTAACAGGTTAGACATCAAAATTCAAGGGAGATATTGTCCATGAAGATCTATTATACAACAAATAAGCCTTAGAAAAGACAAAGAAAAATATACCTTCCTACTATAGTCCTTAGTCCCAATTTGGTGAAACCAAAATACCACTAATTCCTGAATACAGCTGGCTTAAAGCAAAGTGCCAAAGAAAAGCATGGTATATAAGGTAATACACTAGAGAGAGATCTGATAATACTTGGATTATTCCTTTTTTCATAAGCATTATTTTTGTCAAACCATAATGTAGAAGTTCAGATTGAACGTGTCAAACCACAATTTAGAACTTCAGATTGAACTATAATCAGAAAGTTCACTATTATTTACATAATCATTAGAGTAGAAATATGTGCTCTGAAGTATTTACTCATCTTAACTACTTACTAATCACTTCAGTATTTACCATTATTGACTACTAAATACACCACAGATTACTCTTTCTAGATGATTACTAAAATAATATATAACAAGATGATGGATAGTATTCATCAGGAAGAAACACTTCTTTTATTGGTGACTTAAATAGTAGAAACAGAATGTGTTAAATCAGTAAAATGACAGGAGCACATAAAGGTCAGTAAGGCATTATGTAGAAACACAAGAAATAAGGAAGAAGACTTCTCAAGTTTATTTTCTTGTGACCACAGACTAGAGTAAACCAAGAATACACATTGAGTTAATCAAACTGAGAAAGAGAATATAACCAAGATAGAATTGCCCATGTACCATTCTCACTCCTGTCAATAATGCATCTCTCCTGAGATTAAAAATTTTATCATAAGAAAAGCTACCTGCAATGAAGTGAATAAATATAAATAGTTACCAGGAGCAAAACCACACCGAGTCTAGTGAGCTCTACCATGAAGGAGGGCATGGGTAAGTGTTTATACAAGGACTGAGTGATATACAATGAAAAACATCATAAGGAGACAGTGTTTTATTTAGATTAAAGAGACTAACACTGAATATAAATGTTCAGCAACATCTTAAAGAGTACTGTGTATTTTCTGCTTCTACAATCACAGATAATGTAAAGGCACTAAATGTTTCCTGCATTCATGTTGTCTCATCTATCCTTTCTGATGCGCCCAATGCATCAAATGAAACACTAGAGGAGGAAGACAGGTGAGTCAACCCAAGCAGTTGCTAGGGTAATATTAATAGTAAAAGGCCTCATGCTGGCTGAGATTGGTGAGACATAGCTGACGTCTGTGAAAAAGTCATATTTCCTGCAAGCTAAAGTTAAAATAACAACAAAAAAATGACAAGACACACTTTCTTTGTCCCACTCTTAATTTTCTCATAAGCAGCAGGCTCAGAGAAGAGAGGCTGTAAAGGATTGCCAAAATCCAGGTTACTGGCTCTTGTATTAGATAGGATTTCAAATAATCACATTCATTGACTGATACTAAGCAACTGGAGATGTTTTTAGATATATTTCTGAAAATTGTTTTTGATAGGTAAGTTTTCATTATAGTAATCACAGTACATTATAGCCATGCATAACATGTCTATATCTGTCTGTTTTACTTTTCTATGCTACATAACAAATTACCACAAATACAGCAGCTAAAAACAGCACATATGTATTATCTTGCAGTTTCTGTGAGTGAAGTATCCTACTATAATTTGTAGATCATCTACCTTGCTCTCGTTCTTCAAGTGGGAGCAACTTTCTTTTGCAATTTTCTATATCTTAAACAGAAGGGGAAGGCCCCAGCACTGAGATATTACTGTCTGGTACACACAAAATTCTATCAAGATGCCTCTAGTATCAGTCTTTCATATCTTATTTCAAAGAGGAAAAATTGTATAAAAAAACTTAAAACTTATTGAGTTACTTTTACCTACTTCCTGTGAAATTAGATAAGCATTCAATTGTGTACTTTCATTAGGTAATGCATGATTCTGAAAGGAAGGTAATTCAGTAAGATTAAATTATGTGTCCTTAAAAGTGAAAATAAGTGAGAAGAAAATTAATAACAACAAAATAACTAAATAGTTATAACTATCATTTTCATATTTAATTTGTGAAGCATTTAATTGTGTACTTTCATTTGGTAAAGCATGATCTGAAAGGAGGGTAATTCAATAAGATTAAATTATGTGTCCTTAAAAATGAAAATAAGTGAGAAGAAAATTAATAACAAAATAACTAAATAGTTATAACTATCATTTTCATATTTAATTTGTGATTAGTGAGGGAAAATAAGTAAGTAGATAATCCTTTTAATTCCAACTAAGTTTTTATCTCGGCACTGAAACAAAAATGTGATTTATGCATTGAACATTTAAAATCTTTTAAATAATGCTTAAAAGAAACAAAAAGCAGAATTAATTTTCCAAGAAAATTCAATGAACATCTCAAAATTTGTGTATTTTTATAACTTTATCAGGAAGAGAGCATATGTGTTTCATATAATTTGGTTAATAATATACAAAGTGCTCCAATAGTTTTCATTTAAATTATAGAAATGAGATGGTATACATGAGTGTTACCAGTGAGAAAATTTTTACCAATATTAAAGGTGCTGAAAATTAAAAAGCATGATAGAAATTAAAACCATGATATTTCTAAATTTATTTTACCTGCAGAGTGAGACTCTTTACTGCATTCCATATTACTCCAATAAATTCTTTCATTCTTTCTTCAGGACTTCTACATCCTTCAGATATATTCAGCACGGTTTTCACAGGAACTGACAAGGGTCTAGATTCTAAGTATAAGAATAGCCAGTTATTTAACGAAATATACCTTACAGTTTCACAAAAAATATACCGAAAATATTTTCAAGATTCTTTCTTTCTTTGCTTAAAATCAAAACATCTATATGAGATTATAAAATATCATATTACATCATTTTATCTTACAAAATTACTGATAAGCAAAACTAATCTGTTAAAGGTCAGGAGAGCACTGGTTACTTTTGTCAGGGATAGGTGATTGGGAGCAATGGTAATGTTCTATTTACTGAATATGGATGTATTCACTTTGTGAAAATTCATTAAGCTGTAACCTAACAATCTGTCCATTTCTCACTATAAAGTTAATACCTTAATAAAAATTTTACTTGAAAAAATGGTAATTCAACTACAAAGCACTTGATCCATCCAAAATTGATAGGAAATAGGTCTTCCCATATATAAATTTTCCTAATAACAAAAGCTGACCTATAGAATCTCTCAATGTTAAAAACTGATTTTGATGGTAACCAAAAGAAGTATGCGATTACATAAAAGGCAAATTTATATACCAAAAAAATGAAATTTGATATTCCATTCTCTATAGTATGTTATTAAAAATTGTGTCCATCTAAAATATTGACAATTTTTATAATGTAAAATTTCAGAACTTACTTTAAACAATTTAATAATTTATGACAACATATATCTAAACAGATCTATATATTTATACATTTTATATTAATGCAAACATATAATTTATATGTACTATTTTAAGTAACATAAAATAAATAAATCAGATCTTGCTTTGCAAGACTTCTACTAAATTAGGTTTGATGATCCTAGGATACTCTCCAAAGTAAGTCCTACCTATCACCACTATAAGAATGACAGTTGCTATATCTACTCAGACTTTCCTTCTCCTCCCAACTTGGTTCATATATTTGCATTTAAACTAGATTTACAGTACCTTAAGGACATGGAGCACAGATTTTTTTTCTTATACTTATAATCCCACAGTCTACCACATTATGCATATTAGAAATTTTAAAAATATTTGTTAAAAAAAACAGTTTGGGAGAGATCAATCAAGATATCTAGGAACAGAGTATTCTAGGCAGATAGAACAACAATACAAACGTCCTGAGTTAGGTGTGTGCATAGGATTTTCAAGAAAGTATAAAAGCGAGGATGGCCAGAACAGAGTAAGAGTGAGAGAAGTAGCAGACGAGGTCAGAGCTATCAATAAGGACCAAATCATACAGGGCTTACGTAGACCATGGTAAGGAAGTTGGCTTTTACTTTGAGGGAGCTGGGATACGATAATGGATTCTAAACACAGTCATGAAATTAATAGACATATTTTGAAAGAATTTCTCTGGTTACTATGCAGAAAACTGACTATATGGATCAAGTATTAAAACAAGAAGACAAGTTGGGAAAGATGGTGACAGCAGTGGAGGTATTAAGAAGTAGTGAAATTCTGTATCCATTTCAAAGATATAGCCAACAGGATTTACTGATGGACTAGATGCACAGTAAAAGAGAGAAATAAAGCAAGGATGACTCCAAGGTTTTAGGTCTGAGAAATCAGAAGAAGCTGTAGGAGAAAGAAAACTGAGAAAAAAAAACAAGTTTTAGACCTGTCAAGTTGAGATTTCCATTAAACATTCAAATGAAGATATCAAGATGGCAAACGGATAAACAACTATAAAAATGGAAAAAAATATAAACAGGTAATTCACAAAAAATGTAATTTGGCCAGTAAACGTATTAAGAAATGCTCAACCTTGCTAACAAATAAAGAAATAAAAATTAAGCAACAACCAGATATCCTTTTCAACTGTCACAATGGCAAACATTTTGAAGAGCTAATTAGGATGTTTACAAAATTTGACAATGTCGAAGCCTCTTCTGAGAATGTTTCATATACACTGGGAATGTAAGTATGGTCTATAGAGTGAAACTGCAACAGAGGCAATTTGTAGCTACCAAAATATAAACGTGCATGTTTTTCTACAAAATAATCCCATTTCTAAGAATCTATGCTACAGAAATACTAAAACATGTGAAAGTGCCTGCATACAAACAATTTATAAAAGACGTTCAGTATCAGCTGTATTACTTGAAATAGCAAAACAGAGGGAGTGTGGGAGGGAGGGAGGAAAAGGGGAGAAAGAAAATGCTAAGCAACTTATCTGCCCGCCAAAAAAGAAATGGTTAAATTAACTTTGAAATACCTCAGTAAGGATTATAATTCAATCATGTAAAAATGAGGAACAATTAAAGGTATAACAGAAAACACACTTTTGATATCTTCTGAAGTGAAAAAAAATATATGCGTAGTATAGTCCAAATATATTTTTAAAACAGTGTGTGAGTTTGAACATGTATTTGCCTACCCATACATAGAAAAAGATACAGACGAGTAAAAAGCAAACCCTTGACAGAGGCTACTTCTGAGGAGGGTAAAATGGAACTGATGAGGGGTAATGGGGGAGATGGTATTTAACTATATATTTCAGAATTAACTAAATGTTTTACAACAATGAATTACCCATTATAATTTTTTAAATAAAACATACCTTTATTTTCTATTGGACTTCATTGCTATTCTTTCATACTTTAGTAATTATGAGAAGAAAATGGTTACCTAAACTTATTGTAGAACTCTGTCAATTTGAGTAACTGACTTACATGTAGACCAACCAAACAAAATACAGATGTTTACAGCAGCTTTATTCATAATTGCAAAAACTTGGAAGCAACCAAGATGTCCTTCAGTAGGTGAATCAATAGACAAACTGTGGTACATCCAGACAATGGAATATTATTTATCACTTAAAAGAAATCAGCTATCAAGCCATGAAAACACATGGAGGAAATTTAAATATGTATTACTAAGTGAAATAAGCCAGTCTGAAAACGCTACATACTATATGATTCCAACTATATGACATTCCAGAAAAGGCAAAACTCTATGGACAATAAGAAGATCAGTGGGTACCAGGAGTCGGGGGGAGAAAGGAGGAACAAGTAGAGCACAGAGGATTTTTACGGCAGTGAAACTACTCTGTGTGAGACTATAATGGTGGATACACGTTACTATAAATTTGTCCAAAGTCATAGAACGTGTAACACCATGAGTGAAGCCTAATGTAAACTATGGACTTTAGGTGATAATGATGTGTCAATATAAGTTCATCAACTATAACAATGTACCACGTTGGTGGAGGATGTTGACAATGGGGGAGGCTATGCATGTGTGGGGGCAGGGGATATACTGGAGATCTCTATTTTCCCCTCAATTTTGCTGTGAACCTAAAACTGCTCTAAAACAATAAAATTCTATAAAAATAATTTTTTTTAAAAACGCAGACTAAATTTTAAAACTCTTTGAAACAATGAATACCAAAGGTTTCCACAAAAGTTGCTTATGGTCAAATTTTTAAAATCTACTGATTCAGAATATTAGTGTTGTATAAATACCATTATTACAATTTGAAAATAAATCTATCTAATAAATGTTAACATTTGGGCACCATTACATGACTGTGAAGCAATATTTCAAGTCACCACTAACCAAAAGACCCATATGTTTATTTTAAATGCTGTATTCTCTATAGAATGACCTAACAAAAAAAGTTAAAGGAGGCCCTAAAATCTATATATATGTTAAAAAGTGCTGTCCAAAAAGCTATGAAAAACATTATCAGTTAACAGTTCTCATTAAATAACATGATCTGGGTATTAGAAGTGTAAAAGCACACTATTTTGGATATACTAATTTTCAATCCATCATATTTTCTAAAAGATAGTAGGAAGACAAGCTTGTCTTAAAAAAAAGGACAACTTTTTTTCTGTAGTTATGTACATTTTACAAGTAGGATATTTACACTTTATAAAACTCTGCCAATCTTGATCCATATTTTATTTAACCAAATAAAATATGGTAACAATTGGTAACATCTACTATATGCCAGGTACTGCTATAAGTGCTTTATAAATATTCACCAGTTTAAACCTCATAACAACCCCATGAGGAACACACTATTGTTTAGATTCTTATTATCACCATTTTCAGATAAGGAAACTGATCATAGTGAAGTTAAGTAACTCATCCTAAGCCACCTAGCTGGTTAAGTGTCAAAACAGGGATGTGAATCCAAGGCAGTTTGACTCCAGAGTCCATGCTTTTTACTACTATGCTACAGTGCCTATTCTGTTTTTCAAGCCTTTTGCAATGACTTCTAGTTCTACAAAATATGTATCATATTTCTGTTAAGGATCAAAGTACCACACATAGTACCACTGGAGTTGTATAAAACCAACATTTAACATGGTAGTCTGATATCCATTACACTTCTTGTTTTCAACAATAAATAAGGTAATTTTGAGACCAAAACTTTATTGGTTAAAATAGTACCAACAGTGATTTCTTAGGCATGTACCATCCAACTTGATACAACATTATTCCTTCATTTCTGTGCCATGGAAAAAGTACTGCACCTGGAGTCAACTTGAGTTAATGTTCTAGCTGTGCCACTTGCCACATGATTTGGGGAAAGCAATTTAATCTAAGTGACAGAAGTTTATAATATATCTAATATCAACAATACTATTCACTTTAAATGTTTTAATGTATACAAAAACAGTTCATCAAAGTACTTTAAATATAAGGAATAATGATGATAAAAATAATGTACAGAAAAGAACTCGAAGGTTACCAGATCTGAAACACAATTACCCTTCTTTTCTATCACAATTGACCCATTCTTTTAGCTCTACCTTAAATGCCATTTCCTCTGAGAAATGGTCACTGATTTTCCCAAATTAGATTTGGTCGTTCCTCTCTAATCTCACAGAATTCTGACATAATTCTGTATAACATATTTAATTCTTCATGGCATAATATTAAACATTTGAATATTTGTCTCTCTAAAAGTAGAATTAAAGCTGAGGAACATGGTACAGCAATAAATGGTAGTGATTAATGGTTGGACCTTCAAGATACATTCTTGGTTCTGCCTCCTACTAATCTTACACTTCCAATGAGAAATAATCTTTATGTACATATTTATTAACACCAATTAGATAAAATTGACTGAAAAGCATGAAGCTGGAAACTCCAGGCCACAGAATTAAATGACTATAATTTTTGTCTCTACATATCAATCAATGTTTTATATCAGATCATTCCTTTACCTTCTTATGGTTGAATTGGAACCTGGTAACAATTACTCAATGACAGTATGTCAAAAACCTCTGTTCTTATTTTGAGGACTTGAGTAATAATGTCAGTGGTTAAATGGTAACTCCTATAGTATGCATAAACCAATGGTACCAAATATTGACATTTGATACTGAATGACTATGTTCTTAAAGTTCAAGCTTCTCACAATAACTGGGTTACTTCATGATATCAAAAAACTAAAAAACATTTGTTCAGCTATAATAACAAAATTCAGTTCTCATAGTAAGTGCTCCTCAGAATGAAGCTCTTTCTGTTTCATTCTTTTATCATCTGCTATGTAAAAGCTTAGAGAGGTGCCATCATGAAAGCAGGTCAAGTTTAGTACTTGGTCAATAAGGGAGGATGACTTCTAATAGGAGGGTAACAAAAAAAATTGCCATAGCAATTTTTCCTTTAAACATAAGACTTCTAACCATCAATCTGAATATTTATGCACTTTATTCAGTATAGTTCTGACAGCAGGACACTATCCATTTCACTGAAAGGACAACTCATGTTTCCTTTATTTATTTCATGTAGCATCTTGAAATAGTATAGTGTCTTGATAAGTAAATATTAGTTGAATCAATCATTATCTTTTAAAAAAGAAGAAAAATCATATGTGCACCTTCTTAAAATCTTTCCCTAATAGCATATTATTTGACATTTTTGTCAAAAAAAATGTACCATGTGTAAGGTACACATTTATAGTTTATGGTTTTGAAATTTTAAATAATCACCAAGAAGAAAAGTGTGCCAATCTTTATTTCTCCTTTATGTTCATGGGAAATCAAGTTGTTCAGCCATGTACTCATAGCCAAGACAACATAATGCCAGGGTCCAGCTGACTTAACCAAAGTTGAATTACCTAAAAAGAAACTTAAATGATAAAAATAAAGAACCTGAGAATAATCCTTATAAACTCAGTTTGCAGATCATCCTGGACAGGCAGCATGCTTTAAACAATCATAGGCAAAAAGAAAAGATGACTACCAAAAAGAGCCCATAAGAAAAGTCAAGACTTACTAAGAGATAAAGAGGGGAGAACTGTAAGCTCAGGAAAGAGAGGAATGCTTTAATGGGACCTGAGGCACAGCTATAGAGTTGTTTCATACAAGTTTTCAGAAGCTAAAGACTGAGTGGTGAACACTAGGCTATCTAAAAAGGCATACTTTCTAGGGTTTTGTGCAGGGATTTGAAGGGGGAAGAAGGGTAAATCCCTCAGAAGAGAAACCTGGCCTTGACATGAGTGGCATGCAGTATCACATTTCATTATCTTGTTCAAAAGATGTCATAAAAGACTAGGATAAAGTGTTAGTTGTTCATGGGCTTAAGGTGTGCTCTTGCTAATGTATGGTATATTTTTGGAAATACTTTTATTACAGAATTAATATATGTTAACAGGTAAAAAAATCAGAAAATTCAGCTCACCAAAAAAAAAAAAAAAATGAGAAATAAGTAAGCAAGCAAGTGAAAAATATCTCATAATTTCAACATGCAAAAAAATCATTCAAAAACTATTTATGGAACACCTACTATGTTTTAGGGTCTATGTTAGGAAGTGTGAGTTCCATGATGAACAAAATAGGCACAGTCTCAGTCCTCAAGGAGTTTACATACACTTGTGGAAGGCTTTAAGACTTAAAAAACAAAACAAAATACTCTTTAATGGTGGAATTTCAGACACCAGTGGGATAAATATGTTTAATAAAGTTTCCTCAAAGCATGAACTTGGAAGCAGGAAAGCCAGGTACTGTTTTTTATTCTACCAATTCAGGATATGTGACCTTAGAATCACTTCAGCTATTTAGGTTTCAGTTTTCTCATCCACAACTTTCAGGGGGTAAACATTAAAGGCTGCCTCAATCTCACTGGAAAACCATGGTGTGGGGCAGGGATTCTGTCATCTGTTAAGAAAGTAAAAAGATGAGGAAGGAAGGAGAGGAAAGGAAGGAAGGAAAGAAGGGAGGGAGGGAAAGGGGGAGGAAGGGAAGAAGGAAGGGAGAGAGGGAGGAAGAATGACAGAGAGAGATCACTGAGTAACACCATCTTATTGTAAGTAGTAAAGCAAAGATGTGAATGTCTCTAGAATCTACTCTTGGAGTTATATATAGATTACCACACTGAGACTATTAACCTGCTTTCACCCTGGCCTTAGTTCCAAAACAAAACAAACAACAACAACAAAAAGTTTGACTCCATGACTTTCTTAGTGTGTGTACACCGACAATCAACACGATCCACCACCAGAAATAACAGCACAGAGTACACTAGGAGCTAAAGCACTTCTAGATAATGTCATAAGATCTTGCAGGAGCATCAAGAATTTTTAGGTTGAAATAGGCAGTCTTTTTGCCCTTAGCTGCAACTCTTGCCCAGGCTGGTATTGTTTTCCACATATTTCACACTCAGGACTAAGGTTCAAAAAAAGATAAAATTATTCAAAGTTCAACTCTAAAATAACAAAGCTGATTTTTGTGTAGTACTATGAAATTAGTGTCGATATTTTGTTCACCCTTCACAAGCACCTTCACGCTGTTTCCCTTTCTGCAGGTAAGTCCAAACCTGAACTTTGGTCTTCACAGTTATAAGAGTTCAGAGAGAAACTAAAGATAAGCTAACCAGGGAGATGATAGAAAAATGAATGAAAAAACTCTGCCTAATCAGATTGCTGCTAGAATTACATGTTCACATATGTTTTGGAAAGTGAAAGGAGAAAAAAAGGGAAGAGAGGAGGGGAAGGAAAGTGGAAAGGAATCTTGTTCATCATAAACTCAAAAGTTTTATTCAATGTCCATTTACTACATACCAGGACACTGTGTAAAGGCTGAAAAAAAATGATACAATCCCTGTCCTCCAAGAGCTTACAATCTAGGAGGAAGATATAAACAATTAAATACTATGATTATCATAGACTATGATGAATGCTATACTATAAAATATTCTGGGAACACAGAAAGACTGGCCAATTCAATCAAGCACTGGCAGGAAAGTCTTCACAGAGGAAGTGACATAGAATTGAGTTGAGAAAAATTCTTAAATCGAAGGAAGGAATTGCAGGCAGAGAGAACAGAGGCAAAAAGTGCATGGCAAATAGTTTAGTGTGACTGAAGCATATTGCACATCAAATGAAACTGGTATACTAGAGGTAGGGCTGGAAAGGTAAGTGAAGGCCTAGTTGTGAAGGACCATAAATATCATGCTGAGAAACATAAAGTTTATCCTAAAGATACTAAGATGATGGTGGAAATTTCTAAGCAGGGAAGTGTAATAAAATTTGGGTTTTAGAAGTGAAAATTCCGATGTTAACACAAAGGATATATCATTGGAAGAGGGAGAGAATAAAAATAGAAGACCAATTAGGGGCTGTTTTTGCTAATACTCGAAACTCTTCTCATTTTATTTGATTGTTGATACACAAGCTGTAAGTTGATCTATTACAACCCCAGTACATAGCCTGTATATTAACTTAAAATTCATGAAATGTGTTTATTTGATCTGCATTTGATCCCTTTTCCTTTAAGTGGAAAGCAGGAAAAGTAAGTTCTGATCCTTGACTAATCTGTGGGGGTCCTGTACTGCAAACAAAAACTCCAGGCCTAAAAATTTCATTATTCTTTTGTCTGGTTATTTAAGTTGGCATATATAACTGCAATCATTTTAAGCACCCATAAGTACACAATTTTAAGTATTTATTGGATATATTACTTAAGGTTCATTTCTTCAAACTTGTTTCAAATAGAGAGAAAGAGAGATTAATTCAGGCTCTCACTTCGAAAGATACCTCCAGCATTCCACTCTCATTGCCTGAGAGAAGGGATGACGTCACAGAACCCAGAAAACAAGGGTCGAATTCTTTTCTCAATATTATGCCCCTGAAAATTAGACACAACTCTGAGCAACCTGAATTGATTTTGCATTACTTTACTTCGTTAACCCGGCAGAACTGAGGATCAAAAATAAATTCTGTATCTCTGCTACAGAAAAATAAAGATACATTTTGCACAACTGATTATAGAACTGAGAACTGTGCCTGATACACATACATATATATTACAAAATTGGAAAAATACTATACAACCTGAGTGATCCTGGACAGACCATGTCCCTCCTGCCCCCAACACTCACAGCCTTGCTGTGACTGTCTCTAACTCTGCCTTACAAACTTCAGCGTTAATTCCTTCATGTCCTTTATCTCCATTTACATCAGCCACCAGGAGAAGCAAAAAATTCTAACACACGTTATCACCCAGACCCACATCACCAAAAAGATCTATACAACCCCCACCTAACTCCATCTCTCACTCCACAATAACATTGAAATCTCTTCCCATTCTGCCCTTCAGAACTCATGACACATCATCAGCAAAATCTGTATCTTCCTAAAACTTTTCTCTGAATATACTCTTCATCTTCTTGTTTGACAAATCTGAGGACACTGCTTTCTGTGGAGTCCACTTAAGTAGTTGCTTTTTTCTCTCCCATATCCTGCATAGAATTGCACCCGGAAGTGGGGTAAATGGCTTCCCCGATCCTCACTGCCATTTCCAGTCTATTTTTGGCCCTCCTCCCTAAAAAAAGTCTCACTTAGAATTTCATGTCATCCAACAACACACCCATCACCCTCTCTTATTGCAAACATCTATCTGATCCTGAGGTCAGCACTCTCGCCCCTTCATTCTTTGAAGATTTTTAGCTCCTGGATCACGGTCACTCTCTCTGTCAGACAATAATGCTCAGGAAACAATTCACCTGCTCCCCTATATACCCAGTCTGCATCTAGGCAAGCCCACGTGAATCATTTTCAATGATAAAATGGGACCTAGGGGCCGGCCCAGTGGCATAGTGGTTAAGTTCACACGCTCCGCTTCGGTGGCCTGGAGCTCTCAGATTCGGATCCTGGGCACAGACCTATGCACTGCTCATCAAGCCATGCTGTTTCCATATACAAAGCCATTGAGGAAGATGGGCATAGATATTAGCTCAGGGCTAATCTTCTTCAGCAAAAAGAGGAAGATTGGCAACGGATGGTAGCTCAGGGAAGATCTTCCTCACCAAAAGAAAAAAAAAGTGACGTAAATTGAGGCAGTGCTTCTAAGCTTTGGAGGCAAGTAAGAGCAGGTGTGCTTTCCTCATTTATTTTTGTCTTTGTTTATCTATTGGCTGAATGCAGAACAACCAGAAGATCAGCAGTATGACTAAATGGAAGGTGCCTGAGTTACTGCCTGGAGGAGAGCTACCAAACTGTGAATACAACAATGGATTTTCCTTGAAAAAATGAGCTCTATTGTAGAAACTCTCTTCTTAGATGATCTCACTTGATATCATGGCTTTAAGTAACCTATACATGGTGACAACTCCTAGGGAATAATCTCAATCTATCCTCTAAACTCCAGACTATTTATCCAACTGTCTACTCAACATCTCCATTTAATAGGTTTTTTTTTTTTTTTTGCTGAGCAAGATTCATCAGCTGCTGCCAATCTTCCTCTTTTTGTATCTGAACCACCGCCACAGCATGGCCACTAACAGATGAGTGTTATAGGTCTGTGCCTGGGAACCGAACCTGGGCTGCTGAAGTGCAGCGCACCAAACTTAACCACTAGGACACCAGGGCTGGCCCTCCTTTTAATAGGAAATTCAAATTTAACATGGCCAAAGCAAAACTCATGTCTCCCTCTGCTCCCACACCTTTTCTTTTATATTCCTTCATGTCTCAGTATATAGCAAATCTACCTTTCCAATTGCTCAGGTGAAAAAAACTGACCCCTCTCTGTCACACACCACCCATCCAAAAAATTGGCATAATTTTATCAGCTCTATCGCAAAGTACATTCTGAATTTGACCACATGACCTCTAATGATACTACCCTGGTCCAAGTCACCATGATTACTGGCATACACTATGGCAACAGCCACATGACAACTGGTCTACCTGTTTCTATACTTTCCTCCCTACAGTCTATTCTCAACACAGCACCCAGAGTGATATATACTATTAAAATAGCCCAAAAAGGCCATATTGCTCTTCTAATCAAAACCCTTCTATCACATCCTATCTTACTCACTTTTATTAGTCAAAGTTCTTACAATGTCTTAGAAGTCCCTACAGGATCTGGTTTCCCCATTGTCTTTTTGCCTTCCCCTTCTATCCCTCTTTCCAGTGCTCTCTCTGCTCCATCCAGGTTGTCCTCCTTGCTATTCCCTGAAGGCAAGAATACTGGCAAAAGTACTGGATTGAAGAACACAGTAGAAGAGGAATCACACCCCCCTACCTTTCTCTCAATCCCCCATTTTTTCAAGTCTGTAAGAGATCACACAAGGATTTAGGTAATTTCAGCACAGTAGGAATAAAGGCAGACAGACGCTGATTTGTGAATCTTACTATATTGCTATTCTTCCAATCAGCTGGTGTGGCTTGGAAAACTTGAATTTTCAATAAGTAAAGGAAAATGCTGGCCTCTTCCAAGACTTATGAGCTACGGAAAAGTTGCTTAGTTCAATTCAGTAAGCATTGCTGAGTACCTACTTATGCTAGGACCTGGGGAAACAAAGATGTATAAGACTGGGGCCATGCCTTCGAGGAGCTTACATTCAAGAGGGAACAGGATAAGTAACACTTACTAAATGGATAGGTGGCACAGACCTATTTTAGAAAATTTTATCATAATGCAGGAAGTGTAATAATTGTACAAGCATTGTCTTAAAATGACTTTCACTCTTTTCTAAACCATGTATGTACAGCTATGGAAAAGAAGCTATTACTCATTCAAATCCTAATGATTTTTGGTGTCACTGGAAAGAAATATAAATATACCTCTTGCAAAAGGTAAGGGGAAAAAGGGTCCATTTTCAGGTTCAAAAATAACCGAAATCTGTCCTTTTTTCTCCCATTCGAAGGCTACCAATCTGTTGAAAATCTTTATCACTATAAAGTAGAGCAATTCACATTTTTGCAAAGGGTCTTCCTCCTTCAGATCCATACTACAGACTACTCTCAACCATAGGATACTATTCAAGAATGAATAGCATCTAAGAAAACCAAAGTTGCCTATCTGGTTTTCAAAGCCCTATATAAGCTGGTCTTGCCTCTCTGAATCTGCTCAACTTTACTTTCTACTACTTCTACTAAAGAAACTCCACTCCAATTCAATGTCTTCTCCCTGCTGTTCTCATCCAAGTAACCTGCTCCCTCTTGATTACTGAAAAAGATATACCTCAAGTTGTACCTCTTCAATGAAAACTTTTCCAATTTCTAAAGTCTACAGTAATGGCTCCTTTCCCTAAATTTTCCTCAGTTCTATAAAGCCTACCACATTACACATTACTTTTTTCTCCCCAGTTTGAACCCAAAGTTCATCAGAATAGAGCCATGTCATACACTACTTTCAATTTCCCAATGCACTTAGCACAGGGTTAACAACACTGCAAGAGCTCAAGGTTATATTTACTGCTTATCTTATTAAGAACTTTACCTCAGTATCCTGGGTTGTACCTGTACTATAATCACAATTCAACATTTTAAAACATACCTAAGTTTCTGATGTAGCAGGAATACCTGAAAGATTATGTGCACCAACTTAAAATGTACCACAAGCTGCTAACTTCTCCCAAATATTTGATAAATATCCCTGGGAACTCTGGGAACAGATATGAAAAATTATAGGGGATCAATTTAAATCAATTAAAGGACAAGAGGCAAAAAGGTGAAGGAATATGACTGTTAAGCCCCTAAAGAAAAATAACAAGAGAGAAAAAGGTTTTATTCATTTGTGCAAAATTATTAACCACATATTTGGTCAATGCTAGAAATAGTTGTTAGATTCTAACAATACAAAAGTGAACAAGTGAGATATGGTCCTTGACATACATTCTAGACAAAGAGACAGAAAAAAAGAATGGAAAACAATGATAAGGGTTATAAGGACAAAAAAGAGGTGCTAAGTTAGAGAATCCTGGGGGAGCAGTACAGCCCTATTTTAGAAAGATTGAATAGGGAAGGTTTCTATTTTTTTTTTTAATTTTTATTGATGTCTTAATAGTTTATAACATTGTGGGGTTTTAGTTGTACATTATTATTTGTCCATCACCATGTGGATGCATCCCTTCACCCCCTGTGCCCACACGATACCCCCCTCCCCCGTGGTAACCACCAACCAGTTCTCTCTGTCCGTGTGTTCGTTTATATTCCACATATGAGTGAAATCATGTGGTGGTTGTCCTTCTTTCTCTGGCTTATTTCACTTAAGATAATACCCTCTAGGTCCATCCATGTTGTTGCTAATGGGACAATTCTGTCTTTTTTATGGCTGAGTAGTATTCCATAGTGTGTGTGTGTGTGTGTGTGTGTGTGTGTGTGTGTATACACACACACCACATCTTCCTTATCCAATCATCAGTCGAGAGACACTTGGGTTGCTTCCACTTCTTGGCTATAGTGAATAATGCTGCAATGAACATAGGGATGCATAAGCCTCTTGGGATGGTTGATTTCATGTCCGTTGGGTAGATGCCCCATAGTGGGATAGCTGGATCACAGGGAAGGTTTCTTTAATGAAAGAATAACATTTAAACTAAGACTTGGAGTATAAAAAGTACATATCTATGAAAAGAGCAATGGAAACAGTAGAAACAGCATATGCAAAAGACTCCAGGCAAGAAAAGACATGGAGTGTTTGAAGAAATGAAAGAGAATCAGTGTAAGGAAAAATGATATAAAATGGAATGGAAGAAGCTGACAGACCAGCTAGATCGGGACAAACTTTGCAGGCCACGTTAAGGAGTTTGGATTTTATCTTGGGTCCAGTAAGAAGTCACTACAGCATTTTAAGCAGGAAATAAAATGATCCAATTTAGAATTTTAATAAGATGACTCCTGCTGTCATCTGGACAATAGATTAGGGTCACTGAGATCAGATGATGAGATAACTTGGAAATGACACCAGCGAGACTAGTTAGGATACCCTTACATTATTCTGTACTAGAAATTATGTGGTTCTGACTAGGGATGCAGCATACAAACAGATTGAAACAAAAAGATTCAAGATATAACTTGAAAGCAGAATGGATAGGTAAAAGGAGACACTAAGAATGAATCCTAGGTTTCAGTCTTGAGCAAATGGTCAATGGTGGTGGGGAGCGGTACATAATTGCACAGATCCGATACATGTTAGGACTTGAGCAGCCTGTAAGACACCTAAACAGAGATGTCTAGGCAATTGGATGAGACACCTCTAAAAGAAAAAAAAAAAAAAAGACTAGTTTAACAAAGCAAGTCAGTTAAGACAAACGTAAACCAGAAAGATCATCAGTATGAAATACCTGTTATTATATAGCCATGAATGGAAATACTGGGTTTTAAGGTAGCTTTAAAATGATTAAGATCCAACAGAGCAAAGAAAAACTAAAATTATACTGCAGAGTTAGGAGCTAATAGATAAAATAAGCTTCACCTTGCTTGAAGCCTATAGCTTTCCTCTTAAAATGCAAACACATGGGGGGCCGCCCTGTGGCGCAGCAGTTTAGTTCGCGCTTGGCAGCCCGGGGTTCGTGGGTTCGGATCCCGGGCGCCCGCCGACACACTGCCTGTCAGCCACGCTGTGGCGGCGTCCCATATACAGTAGAGGAAGATGGGCACGGATGTTAGCCCAGGGCCAGTCTTCCTCAGCAAAAAGGGGAGGATTGGTGACAGATGTTAGCTCAGGGCTGCTCTTCCTCACACACACAAAAAAAAAAAAAAAAAATGCAAACATCAAAAATGTGATCTTTACTTTCTATCTGAATTGTGCTTTATCATTTTATAGAACTTTCACATAAATAGTCTTATAGTAAGACTTAAAACTGTGAGATATTGTTGGATAAACATATTAACATTTTATAAATGAAGAAAACATGGCTGTCTGAGGTTAACTTGAGACGAAAGTGGGGATAGGAGTTAAAACCTAGGTTTTTTTGGTCCCTAGTTTACTGGCTTTTTATCATAGTTTCCTAATTCTTGATCTATATTTTACACTGATTATTATTTTTGGCAACATAAATTTAAGTAACTTGAAAAAGCGACCTTTACATAGTAATACTATTTTTAAATTTCTGGAGTTTAGGTAATATATAAAGCTTTAAGAAACTTGCCATAGAAACTGCAATAATGTCTGACACTTTTCATCAAAATACAGACTACACTCGATACTATCACTCCTGAAAGCCCCTTGGGAAATAATGGCTTTGGATTCTTCAAGTCAGCGTGACATGGCATGCAAAATTGCATCCCATGCTGAGCCAACCAGGAAAATATATGTTATCACCATGTGACATTCAGAATTTCATCTGGAAACTATAGTCTTGTTCTGACTGCTAAGAGGGGAGGGGGGACACTACATACAAAACAATTTGGTCGAATTTTTGCTGAATTGTTGCCAGTTCGTATAAAAACTAGAATAACTTACTTATTTCAAGAAGAACTCTATATTCCAAAACCTTTCAACGTACTTATAAATATCACAATGTTTTCTCAAAGAACTTTAAAATTAACTGACATATTTTAAATCACATGCTATGATAACTCAAATTAATGAATCTCTAGAAAAAAATTCTAATAATACAAAGTTGCAAAATTAATAAATTGCATAAAGCAGAACTGCTTTGCTCGAAATTCTACACAACAAAAACACCTCCTCATTTCTTTCCCCCAACTGAACAAACTCTAGGTCAAGAAACAGACAAAAACCTGTTGGAAAGTCTGCAATCTGTCTTACGCATCCCATGTCTTTCTCTTCTAGATTCTTTTTCCCCCAGCCCCCTAGTTTGTGTGTGCAACACCCTCATAACCCATTTACCTTATTCCTATCAAAATAGAAATGTGTAAATGTGATTTAGTCTAAGTGTTATATAATCAACATGTGTTTTAAATCTGCTGTGACTAATTGTAAAATGCAAAATTATTAGACTTCCAGAGGATTAGCTGACTGACTCTCAAAAATTATCCCCAGGACCCAAGTTTCTGCTATCCCTACATTTTCTGGTATCACATCTCATGCCCCTGAACACAGAGGTGGATACATGATCCAATCTAGGCTGTCACAGGTTAATCATAGTAACTAACCTCCCTGGTCACAGTGATTGTCCGAGATGTGTGTACATGATCAAAGACGAGCCAAATAAAATCCTTCTCAGGTATGTTTACAACATATAATGGACCAGATCTCTTTCTCTGATCACAGAGAGTTAAGCGAGTCCAGAAGTACTACAGCCATGTACACTGCTAAGTCAAGAAACCTATGTTCAGCAAGAGAAAGTTAAGTCGACACAAAAAGACAAGAGTCCTGATGGTGTGGAATCTCTGGTTCTAAGTCATTCCAAAGAAAAGATCTCTCTTTGCCTTTTTGCCATTTTGATCATGAGAATCAATAAATATCCCCCCCCCTTTTTTAATTCAAACTCTTGCAATCAGAGAGTCCTTTCTAATTTAGAAATGTGTCTGCCCTAGTAAAGGAAACACATATCAATTAGGGGAAAACCAGGGAATATGTTAGTTGTTTTACCTGCCCACCCCTCACAATGTCATTACACAGCCTGCATAGGCTCTAAAATGCCCCCTAATGCTTTAAGCTTATCTTGGGGCTTCCCCATTTCCCAGGCTTACTTCCTCAAGAACTATTCAACGTCATTGCCTGCCTAGCTCACCTGGCTCTCACTCCTTCCATTACCATATTCAGTGGTCATTATCACACTGACTCTCTGCCTGAGTGTGCATATTTGGAAATGCTATTAATTTTTCACTCCTCTAATCTTTTCTCCACCTCAAATTTCTTGGGTTACGTTACCCAATATCTTTCTCAGTTTAACTTGGCTCCTTGAGACCCTTCTACCTGGCCCCTATATGAGGGCCTTTCTCTAGGTAATCCTAAGCTTCCAGGTAATAACATCCCAATACAGCAGTGTCCTCCAAAAATGTGGTGCACAAAACTACAAGACTATCCATTGAACTGCTGGGGACAAATAGGAACTTTTTTTACTTCTATCTAAAAATTAGAAAGACACACAGTTTGTTAATATTTAGTAGAGTAGAATGATATTGAGGCCCTTCTCCATGTCAGAAGGCCACACATAATACTATGCTAAGTATATTGAAAGAAGAATATACACTCATTAACAAGAAGGAATCGGCAGAGGACCCTTTACTCTTTCATTTGTTTTCAGTTAATTGTGGCATATTACAATTTATATATACACAGTTATCAGATTTACAAATGTTATCATCTACTTTTAACTAAATTAATCCTCACAATTTGGATACACACTTTTAAAAGACTCTTGTAAAACACACATACCCAAACATATGGATTAAAGATACCACTAATTTATTTAAAAGAAAAAGGCAACACCTTTCCACTCATTTGGAAGAATATCTTATTGATATAAGGAACATGGAAATTTACTAGCCTGATGTCAACAAAGACCTTTGCAAAACGGATGCGACTGAAAAATTAAGTCTCCCGAGTGCATCAATGATGCCCTTTGCCCTCTTGGATCTATGTAGCTCAGTAAGGTGGCTTTTCAATTATGACAGCTACTAAAATCAACTATTGAAATAAACTTAATTAAGAACTAAACCTTTAAGTTGTTATTATAACAAGTATTAAACTGTATTTTAAAAAATGAAGCATAATAATATTACTCTCACTGAGACATTATTGATGTATTATTAAAATTCTGTCAGAATAAGATTTAAATGTTAATAAAATTAAAATTATTTTGCAAGCTTTATAACATATTAATACAGTGATACACATATTTAATGCATAAATCAATAAATGATATACTACGGATGCTTATTCAAAAATTTGCACTGATAGGAATACACTAAGCAAAAAGATTGAAGACTTTTACTCTAAAGATTATTTCCATATAGTTTGTGTTCTCTGTACTAGTTGTAATTCATTCTCTCTCACTATTAAGTAATGCCATTAACAAAATGTGAGCCTGCCTCAGCAGTGCTCAAGGACACCAAACACAGTGGTTATGTTCTTTCTACTCCAACAGGATGTAGAATTTAAAAGTAACTTCTCAACATTAAAATAATTTGCCTTGTAAAGCCATCTCCACTGACAAAATTCAGTGGAATCTATATGCTACTTTCAAAGTAAAAATAAGAGTAAATTTGAACATATTAAAAGAAACCATACATAAATAAATTTTCTGCTTTACAATCCTAGAGAAATAAAAAGTGAGCCAAGGAGGTAAGGGAATAAGAATATTTTTTAATTACATATGAAATAATTACTGGTCTAATTCTTGAGAATTAAGGTTCCAAGAAGAAAAGACATTACATATATGCTATGCAAATTGTAGTACATTTAAAAATAAAAATCAATAAACCTAACACTTAACAAACTGAACACATTCTTGGAATTAATTTACAAACTAACTATAAGACATTCCACCAGACAAACTAGGAGACACACTAAAAAAGTATCAACTACTTTTCTTTATGAGCTGATGATTTACTTGAGGAGTCTTCACACGAACACTAGCAACACAAGAAGTTCAGGTATGTGGTAGTGCCAAGGGAGTAGCGCAATTATCAAATATGCCTATAAAAGATTATTATCAAATGATCAAGGGATGTTTCATGAAACAAAAAAAATCAGTGTTAAGAAACCCTAGTCTATGGCTAGTAACCATCTAGCCTACAGCTAGCATATCAAATAATCATCTGGCATCTGTTGACAGAAAACTGAGTTTAGAAATGTTGTCTGATTATAAATTATGCTGATTGCCCAGAATAGTGTAGAAACAACTTATAATTTGAATGTTAAGTATCATTTTAGGCTCTGCAGACTGCTAATACTTTTTCCCATACATTTTAGGTTTAGAAATAAAAATAATTTTTCTTATAAAGTACAAAAGAGAAAAAGAAATTTAGGAAATTTATATTTCCATTAAGTTCTCTGATTACTTTCTGAATATTTTCAATTTTTTAAATTTTAGATGTACTTCATTTTATTGTAAACCTTTTTCTATTCCAAAGGGGAAAATATTTTTTAAACCACATTTTATCTCTGAGAGAATAAAATCAATTGCATATTATGCATTAGAGTCTATTCTCATGCTTTAATATTTTCCATTGAAATTAAATATCTAATCACAAAGGAATGGAATTTTATGCTAAACTACATGATTAAAGTGAACAACTTCAAATATACATAAATCCACAAAAAATGTATTTCTTGTACATAACACTAATTCCACACTGTAATTAGGAACATACCTGCTCAACATTCAAATTTAATCAAATTAAGGATGGCTTAAACATTTTTAGATGAGTAACTATATCACTGTGAACTATTTTACTTATAATCCATAGTTTTTAAAAATTACGATCCAAAATATATCAGTGCCTTCAGGAGCAACTATTACTAGCAAAAATCAGAAATCTCCCTACTTAAAACCATCCCAAGAGTTATACTGTCTGTGGGAGAATGGTTTTGTGTGTGTGTGTGAGGAAGATTGGCCCTGGGCTGACAACCATGCTCATCTTCCTCTACTATATATGGGACGCCGCCACAGCACGGCTTGTGGAGCTGTGCTTGGTTCATGCCAGAGATCCGCACCTGCAAACCCCGGGCGCTGAAGTGGAGCACGCCAACTGAACCGCTACGCCACTGGGCCGGCCCCAAAAATGATTTTTTTAAAGACTTGAAGGAATTTAAAACTTGGAGTAACACATATTAAACTGCTTAAAAAAAAAAAAAAAACTGAAGGCAAAGTGTAATTTCATGCCTTGTTTTCTTAGAAGGAACATATTCTTTGTATGTGAAAAATAAGGGGCTTGCCTTGAAAAAATTATACATTTCCTAATATCTTACATTATCTGAAACAGTGAAAGGAAAACCACACTTATCCTGCATGAAGAATTGTTTTCAGAGAGAAAATTAAGTATATTGACCAATAATGGTACATGCTCTTATCTTCCTACCTCTGTCTCCGAGGAAGAGGCAATTCTCCTGTTAAATCCTACACCTGTTTATAAGGTCTTATATTCTGCTTCACCTGTGATCTCATTGTATAAATTATCTCCAACTTTACTGTATTTCCAATTTTTCCTTCTCTCTCTTTATCTCTCTATAGCTATTGACATACCCAAGCATCTGTATAGTCAAATGTCTTGAAAGAGTGGTCTCTACATGCTCAGTTCCCATTTATTCCCTAACAATTAAAGCTACTCTGGACAATTGACCTTGCCAGCTGAAGTTTTTCAGCCTCTTTGTTCTTGATGACTCTACAGCATATCATACAGTTACCCACCCTCATCTTAAAACTCTCTTCAATTGTGTCATATATATAGTACATACGTTCCTTTGTGGCCTACTTCTCAGAATGATGCTTCTCAATCTCCTCCACTGCCTCCTTCTCCTTACTCTTTAACCAAAAAGTTACTCAGAATTTAATTTTGGGGCTTTCCTCTCATCTTGCTGTGTATGGTCTCCCTGAGAGATCATGCACTCTTTGCCTTTGACTATGATCCATATGTTGATGACTCCCAAACCTATATCTCTCATTGTGAAAAATCTAAGCCACATCAGAGACATGAAAACACTTTTACCATCTTTGTCTTCTGATATCCCCACTAAAAGGAAAATATATATTTTCTAATTTTCTTCCAATACTCAGCTTGTGACATTCCATTTTAAGTCACTGTGGCAGAGACTGTTAACAGCTAATATCCACTCTCCCCATCTTTCTTAGTTAGAACCCACACGTTTTGACTAGACATATGGCCTTAAAGAATATAGACTACATTCCTGAGACCCCTATGCAGCTACATATATCAAGTGACTAGCTTCTGGCCAAGAGTTTATAAGCAAAAGTGGAATGTGCAACTTGTGTATAGTTTTAAAAGAGACAGGGAATTCCCTTTTCTTTACTCATTTCTGCTCACTGAAATGCAGATATGATAAACCGTTGAAGCATCCTTTATGGACCATGAGGCAAGCCTGGCAATAGAGGCCACTAATAGTAGAGTAAAAAAGTACCTGATCTTGGACAGCCATAACACCTTGGGGGGCCTGCCCTAAGCTTTCATGTGAGAGACAAAATCCAATCTTGTTTAAACCACTGTAATTGAGGGTTTTCTGATATTTTCAGCCAAACATAACTCAATCTTAAATATTATAGCTATATTACTAAACTCTTGCTTAACTTAAAAATACTATATTTTAAAATGAGGTCAGAAAAAAATGTAATTAGAAATATTCTACCTAATAACCTAAGTTCATTGCCAAAAGAGTCTTATAAAAAAAAGTCTGAACCCTTTCACTATCTGTAAAATAAAGTGTTTTGTAAAATTTCAGGATTTTTCATATTTAACTCTCTTTGAGAACTAAATAAGAGAGAATTTCCATATGCCTGACCAAAAATTTAAACACCTGAAACAACATAACTTTTTATTTTTGTTAGAAGCAGCAATGACTCTGGGATATATTTAAGGATATATCAGAATAGAAAAAGTATGTCAATAGTAGTGTTTCACTTTTGAGTCTCTTCCAGAAACTTAACTGCATCACTGAAGTGACACCCAAATAAAGAGAAGCAGAGGTTAGGTGTTTCCCAGTACATACACATTGCTAGGTCTAATGCAAAATTCTTCACTATCTTAGTCCTATGGGACTCGGCTGAAAATTTAGAACAATTCCTTGACAAAAAAAGACACTCTGAAGTTGGCTGGTTATATACTAGGTATTAGAGGGTTATTAGATAACCACATTTGCATGGACTAGATTTTTAGAGCTGGTTATGTCATTAAGGAAAAAAAGGAGGCAACGAATCACAGAATGAGTACTATAGTCTGGAATTTTCATTTTAAAAAGTCTCATTAAATATTTTTTAATCTTGGATAAATTGCTTGACCTTTTTTGACTCAGTCTCCTTAATTATAAAGTGAAGGGGTTTAATTAGATAATTTATTCCTAGACATATATATATGTGTGTGTATACATATATATAATTCCATATGATTTCTGACAGATATCCACATGGCTTACTCCCTCACCTGCTTCAAGTGTCTGGTCAAATATGAACTTTCAGTGAGACCTACCCTGACTACCCTAATTAATTATTGTCCCACAGTTCACTAAAGCTTTGTACACTGTTTTCCCTTTATTCTCTTTGTGTTTCATTTTGGCAAGTTTCTACCTCTATGCCTTCAAGTTTATTGATTTCTTCTTCTGCAATGTCTACTCTACTGCTAATTCCACCCAGTGAGTTTCTCATTTCAGATACTTATTTTTCATCTCTAGAGTTGGGCTTGGTTCTTTTTTATATCTTCCATTTCTCTCCAGAATGTATTCATCTTTCCTTAAATACCTGAACGTAGTTTATACCTGTTTTTAACATGCAAGTATTTAATATACCTGATCATTCTATCATCTATGTCATTTTTCAGTTTATTTCTAATGACTAGTTTTTCTTCTAGTCAAGGTTTCCTGCTTCCTTGTATCTCTAATAGTTTTTGATTGAATGCTTGACTTGACTTAAGTTGTTATAGGTCTGGATCTTGTATTCCTCTTAATAGTGTTAGGCTTCATTTTGCCAGCAGTTAAATACTCACTGTTTGGGTTCCTTTGGAGGCTTTTTCTTAAGCTTGTTTAAAGTGGGTTTAGGGTAGCTCTAAGGAGAGTTCAGCTCCACTACTGAGGCATGCCCTTTCTGGGGTCTCCACTGTATGTCCCGAATGATCAATGGGATTCTATACTATGGACAGTAGAAACTTGAATCCCTTCCAGCACTGTGTGAGTTCTGGGAATCATTCAGATCACAGCTCCTTGGTCATCCTTTGCCCATCCTTGTGGAGTCTCATCCTATGAATGCACATCTTACTATGCAGCAAATACTCAAAGAGAACTCTATCACTGACTCCTGGACCTCTTTTGCTGTGTAGTTTCTCTCTCTAGAACTTTGTGCCATAATTTCCAGTCATCTCTCTGCCTTCTTATACTCAATCCTTCTGCCTCCCCGAACTTCAATTCACTAAGACAGCTGAGCTCAGCTTGACATATCCCACCCTGCTCTGTGGTCTGGAATGTGCCTTCAGCCGGAAAGCTAGGGCAATCCTAGGGCTCAACTCATTTGTTTCCCTCCTATGAGGGATCACAGTCCTGCACTGCCTATTGTCCAATGCCTTGAAACTTTCTTTTGTCCCATGTATTTTGACCAGTTTGTTATTTACAGTTATTTACAGCAGGAGTATAAATCTCGTCCCTGTTACTCCATCATGGTCAGAAGCTAAAGTTCCATACTTTTAATCTGTGGCATTATCTACTAAAATTTACATCATTAATCATCGTGTCTTTATTATCTTGGTAGTATTCGAGGAGTCAAATTAAAAGGCCTTCTATTATTTTAACTGTGTACTTACATTGCTTTAGACTTTAAAAGTTATATATAAACATGTAAGATAAAAATGTCTAGTACTCTTTAAAGAGCTATCATTATCGAGCATCCTGCTTTTCAAAGTTTGCATCTCCATTACAGACATTTTCATCAAGAGTTCCAAATTAATGTTCAAAACATTTCCAAAACATAGGGTAAACAGATGTCATAGCTTTGAGAGGTTTCCTTGTTTTGAAGGATACACAGATTCTCTAGAAGACTACTTAGAATTTTGTGATAATGTATTGTCTTCATGTAAAACATGCTTTTATTCTGCTTTGGCCTGCCCTATGGGCCTATATCACTGAAATAGTGCTGTTCTGCTGTCAACACATTTCCAGCCATCATGCACATGTTCCCCCTGCAGCCACCTACTTAACATTGGTTAACTGAGATTGGAAGTGGAAGATGCCTGTTTCTTGCTGAATAATTAAAAAGCAAAATCAAGCCCAGTGCAGTATCACCAAGCCTTGGTGTTCATGCGCCAAAAATACTACATAACTTGTTGGGGATGAATTTCAGACCAACATTGGATCCTAGGTTGAGAATATAAAAATAAAAAATTATTATAACAAGAGTTCAGGCATAAATTAACACTAACATTTCTCCACTGTAAGTTCAGTTGAAAATTTAAAATATGCATTTCACAATAATATGAAGCAACTTAACACTACTGAACTCTACACTTAAAAGGTTATGATGGTAAAAGTGAAACAAAAACAGCAACAAAAAACATGTGTAAAAAGCTATGAATACCTTACCAAATTCATTACAGTTTATGATGCAATGTAAATAATAATTAAAACAGGGATAATTACATTTGGAAGTAGGTACAAATTCAGAGGACTCATAAAACATTTTTTTAATTAAAATCAAAACAGAAACTGTACACTCTAATTAAAAATAAAACAAAATTTTGAAACTTAATTCTACATAGAGCAAACAGTTAGCAAAGAGCATTCTTAAGAAAAGAGAGAGCACTGCCGCCAAGGTTTCCAAAGAAGTGAAAATGGTGGGCATCCAAGGGGAAAGATACATAAGTCATAAAGAACACATGTTATATAATCAGGGCTTTTTACCTTCTATAAATACTCACAGTTCCAAAACAAGGCAAGCACAGCCATTAGTTTGATAACTGCTCATTGTTACACTACCTTGAGTAAGAATCTACATTTGGTGAAATAACTTATTCCTTACCTATAAGGAGAATACCTACAGGATATCTAACCTAAGGGCTCTAGAGATGGGGAAACATTAAAGACAGAAAAAGCCAATATCCACAACTCAAAAGCAAAGAACCACAGTTCACATTTGTAATTTGAAATAAAGAACAATGTCATTTGTATACGTCTTCATACTCTATAATGTAATAATTAGTGATGGGGAATTATGTTTTCAGGTTTTAATATTTTCCTCAATATAAAATTAATATTAACTTCTTATAAAAATAAGAAAGCAAAATAAATCTCAGATATTAATTGATATCACTTGTGAATTGATATGTAACTGCTATGGGATGTGAATTTATGTAGAAAACTTCTCCATGCATACCAAATGCATTCTAAAATCTATGATCATATTTTCTATAGAGTTCTATGTCAGGTAATTTCATTTAAATCATAAGCACTTTCTGTCATCTTTATTCATTCTTAACAATTACTTTAAATCAATTATGAAGTGGGATTTAAAGAAAAGGACTAAAGACTAAAGCAGAAGGTCAGAATATGTGATTAATATACATATTGAGATTCAATTTATTCTAATCAATTGACACTTAGTGGATATTTTATTTTATTAACAGGTGATATTTATAAACCTCAATTTTTGTCAATTGATAAAATCTCAACAGAGTAAAAGGCTTGTGGATACTGACAGGTGGAAGTCTAATGATTCCGTAAAGTAAACATAGCATCATATTTTATGAAAAGTAATAAAGCAGAGAATAATAATAGTAATGTATAAAACTCCACAAAAATGTATGTTAGCATTTTCATTGCTGTCATTGTTAAATATGGTAAGCAAATAATACTAACTTTTCCTCTAGACCACAAATGTCAGTTTGAACTTCCTTGTGTATACGATCACATTTTAAATTCCTTAGGGAAAGGATCATGTCTTATTAACATTTCTACCCTCAGTATCAATTACAACCGAGTGTTGCACATTATAGACATCCAACAAGTGATTTTTGATTTATTGAAAATATAAAATATTTTAAATATGGTTGGGAATATAAGAGTTATATGAAACAAAGCTGAACATCTAAGGAAAACTATAAAATCACCTGGAAAGTAGGTGGCCCATCATCACAAACATCAGAAGTTAAAGAGAAAACACCACTTAAAGTGAAATCATAAAGTGCTTTTTTTATTACACAAAAACAAATAAAAGAAACTGTTTTATGGAAGAATATTTATGTTTTTTATTTACACAGATGATCTAGCTGAGAAAGTGAGAGAAGGGGGAAGAAAGAAGATTGAGATGTATCGTGGTTTGCAGGAATTCACTTTAAGAAAGAACATACTATTGGGAGACAATTCTCCAGGGGTCTCTTGTGTTTTTGCATGTTTTACAAGTAGAGACAGTGAATGCTTGCTCCCAATTGTGTCTTCAAGGATATCTAACAGCATACAGCCTCAGATAATACAGACATAGTTCTCCTGAGCAAGGGGAAGTTTGCTTTAAGTCTTGCAAGATACATACAGTGCATCTCATGCTTTCTACTCATTACAGTTCAAGTTCTCAAAATTGAGCGTTCCTCTCCTATAATGTAATCCACTGTATATACGTATGACCTGGCCCTCTGTGCCACCCTGTCGGAATCAGGTTTAGGGCAGGGACACAAGAAAATGCTAATACTCTGGTTATTGCTAATGCTGTAGATAGTCTTTTGTCTCCATTCCATGAGTCTCATGACTTTGGCCAGCATTCACAAAATTGTGGCCTGGATAACATGATAACTTCTTAGCTTAAAGGCAGGTTAAAATCACAGACCCTTTAGAGTTCTTGACACATACCTGTTATTGTTTTTGTTTTTACAGGGCTACTGGCATATTCAGAGGCCTGATACGATTGTTGCTTTGCCAGGGGTGCACTTCCAAGGGACACCTCATCCTCTTTTCTTCTGCTAATTGGCATAACAAGAGGAACAGCTATCACAGGCTGCTGGAGAGAGTCAAATGAAAAACTGAATTATTTACTATTTATTGAGCAGTGAAGGTTAAACATGGCATCACTGAGCAAAGTCCTTCACAAATTGGGGTTGAGGCTTTATTACTTTTAATCAATGAATCAATAAATCAATCTCTCTCGCCCTCTCTCTTCATCCCTGTCTCATTCTCTCTCACGTACACACTCAGCAGGGATACTTAATTCAATTTTAAATTAAAATGCTGTATGAAAACTAAGAGAGCTTGGAAATAATTAAAATTTAACATACATTTTAGAAAGAAGCATAAAGATAATATGTTAAGGGCAAATCAAAACTAAAATTAACTTTGAAAATTATGCTTACCAAAAAATAAAAACTTATCCTTATATTGGGGTAGGCCCAGTGGCATAGTGGTTAAGTTCACACACTCTGCTTCAGAGGCCTGGGGTCCGCAGGTTCGGGTCCTGGGCACAGACCTACGCACCACTCATCAAGCCATGCTGTGGCAGGCGTCCCACATATAGAGTAGAGGAAGATGGGCAAGCATGTTAGCCCAGGACCAATCTTCCTCAGCAAAAAGAGCAGGATTGGCAACAGATGTTAGCTCAAGGCTAATAAGTTAAAGTTATAAAAAGATATTTTAGGAGGCTGCTAGCTCAGTTAGAGCATGGTGCTGATAAAATGATATTTTTAGGGACATACTTCTATAAACTGCTTGTGTATGTGTTAATATGGACAGTCCATTTTTTTTAAGAATTACTGAAAATCTCTATATCTTGTTTGACATAGTGATATTCACAGCATATTTGGAAAGCACAGAAAAATACCTATAGTTAGAAAAAGCTGGAAAACATTATGATCTTATATTGAATGCATGACTGCTGAGCTGGACAATAAAGCAGCTGTTTCATCTCTATTCACTGAAATCAAGTCTGATGTTACTGCTGATGACACCCAATACAAACTTGTCAGATTTTTGGCAAAAAAAATAAACAGGTATTTTTAAGTATGCTGCAGGATCAAAGATCAACATTGAACTGGGTGGAAAACAACCATAAAATGTTGGGTTTTAGCCACAAATTGAGAAGGAAATTGCAGCTTGGGAAACAGATGATAACTGTAACACAGCTGCATCAGATGATGAATCTGGAGGGGGCTGGTCAGGCTGCAGTGTAGTCGAATGTTACCCTCAACACCACAAC
Source organism: Tapirus indicus (assembly GCA_031878705.1). NCBI lineage: Eukaryota > Metazoa > Chordata > Mammalia > Perissodactyla > Tapiridae > Tapirus > Tapirus indicus. The sequence goes on from CM062935.1 coordinate 38,206,907, forward strand.
AACCACACTTTTAGAGATCCAACTTTAAGCCTCACCCAACTTATAATACGTACTTAATATTATTTAGATTATGAACAAATATTTCAATGAGAACAGGTGTACATTATACAACTATGTAATATAATCAATCAAGTTATGAGCTAGAGGGGAAAAGGCAAATTATTTTATAAGTTGCTACTTAGTCTGAGTTAAAAGGACAAGAAAGTTGATAATGAAAAAATAAAAAGATTAAATATATTCTACAAAACACCACAATGTAGAGTATCTGCTTTCATATTAAATATTTAGTAAAACTGATAATATTTATACAGTTTGACATAGGAAATAGTATTTAAGATCTACATGTGAAACACAGAGCATAATGTAAGTTTTGATTCATTTAACTTCCTCACCTACAAAATAAGGGGATTGAGACATCTACTAGAAATCCACTTTATGCTCTAACATTTAGTGATTCCAAAATCCCTTGAATTTCTTGGCCACTATTCATAAACCTGGAATACATCCAAGCACTCTAAGAAATTATAACAAAGTTCAGGATCAAAATTAATATATAATAATTAGAGAAAAATTATGTGCTGTATACCGTGATATTGAACTCAAGCACAATAGTTGAAAGATGAGATTAATGAAAGCCATGGTATTGACAATACCTAACAACAAAGAAACAAAAAATCATCCTTTCAGTGGCTAAAACTCTGGGTACATTTTCACGTAGGTAAAAAAACACAGTAAAAGGCTAAATAAAAACCCTTTCTAACAAGAGAGTAAGGATCTTATATGTCTTCTGTAGAGCTGTATTCCAAAGACTTACAATGGTGTACAACAGACTCTCCATAAATATTTGCTGAATGATTGCTAATATAGGTGCTACGTGTCAGGCATGAAGAGATACTGCATGAAGAGTAAGATGAGTGATTCCCTCCAGTTTTCTGGAAATACGTTTACTCCAGTCAAAAATATCAAAATGAGCAGTATCTATTTTTAACAACCTCCCATTGCTCTGCTTACATTCTTCTACTTCTGGTACTGGATATTCTCTCAAATTTCAGTTAATCTCTAGCCTCAGATCTGTCCTATCCTTGCCTCATAAATATCTCATGATCCCCAAATACCCAAAGCCTTTGGTCTCTCTTCCTATAAAATTTTCCCTCCTTCAATTTATTATTAATTTAATAAATGTAAAAATACAGAAAATTATAATGAATAAAAAAACCATATTCTCATTACAACAAATACTTACTAGCTATTAACACATCATATTTGCTTTCTTAAAAAAAAGGAGATAAAGTATTGCAGATAAAGCTAAAACCCTCTCTGACTGCTAACCAACTTGCCCATTCCTCCCAGAGTCAACCACTATTATGATACTGAGACAATTCTTCAAATTAATTTTTTATACCTATGTTCACTTACACATATTACATATATATTTATTTTAAGGGTGGTTTTGGAAAAATATACATAGATACTCTCATATTGCAAACATCCTTTGGAAATTGGTTTTTGCATGAAATAAAATTTTGAGACATCCATATTAAGACCAATTATATAATTTTTAACAATAAAGTATTATATCATGTGAATATGCCATGCTTTATCCACTTCATTAGAGACAGTGACTTAGGTTGTCTCTAACTTTCTACCATTACAATGAATACTGCAATGACATGCTTGCACATGACTCCTTATACTCACACGAATATCACTGTTAAGAGAGTAGCTACATCAAAAAGTGGGACTTAGGGGTCATAGGGTATGCTCATTTTCAATTTTACTAGATATTGCCAAATTTATCAATTTTCACTTACAAGAGTAGTATATGAGTTCATCCATTTTCTACATTTTCACCACTGCTGAATACTGGCATTTTTTCACACCACAGATTTTAAAAATGAAGATGATTAGTCATGAGTTGATAATTAGGGTTCAACTGTACTATTCTCTCAATTTCCATGTTAAAGAAAATGTAAGACTAAGATAGTAGATTAAAGGCATTTTAAAAAGTATATTTTTGAGATATGCTGAACTATACTAAAATAGTAATACTACAAAGTGCTGATGAAAATGTAAACTGTACCCCAATTCTGGAAGCAAACTGGCAATATAACAAAGTTCTTAAAATATGCTAAACTACATGCCTGGAGCTACTACTTCTAAAAATATATTCTAAGTGAATAATTAAAGAAAAAGTACAAAGGGGGCCACTTCCATGGTCTAGTGGTTAGTTTGGTGCATTCTGCTTCACCAGCCCAGGTTCAGTTCCCAAGGGTGGACCTACACCACTCGTTGGCGGCCATGCTGTGGGAGGTGACCCACATACAAAAGACAGGAAGATTGGCACAGATGTCAGCTCAGGGTGAAACTTCCTCAAGCAAAAAGAGGAAGACTGGCAACGGATGTTAGCCTAGGGCAAATCTTCCTCAGGAAAAAAAAAAGAAAGAAAGAAAAAGTACAAAGATTTAACTAGGAAGATACTTACCCCAATGTTATTTGTAACTCTGGATGAGTAGGATTATGGGTATTTGTTAGTTTATCTTTTAAATATAACTATTACTTTTGAACTTATAAAAATAAATTTAATTTTAAAATAGTTATAAAACAATATAATAAAAATAAAATTAAAAATCAAAATCTTTGAAAGTGCTTGGTATCAAATGAATGTTTAATTTACTTAAGCTGCTAGAACACTATTTGGCCTTCAGGGATATCTATGGTATACTGGAGATAACTGCATCCCTTATAAAATAACCAATGAAGAATTTACAATACAATGGAATATGATTCATCCATACAAAAAGAAGAAAATCTTGCCATTGGCAACAACATGGAGGGACCCTGAAGGCACTACGATAAGTGAAATAAGTCAGACAGAGAAAGATAAATACCATACGATCCCATATGTGGAATCTAAATAAACAAAAAAAACCCAAACTCACACATACATAGAACAGATGGATGGTTGCCAGAGGCAGGGGTGGGAGAAAGGGGTGAAGAGGGTCGAAAGGTACAAACTTCCAGTTATAAAATAAATAAGTCATGGGATGTAACGTATAGCATGATGACTATAGTTAATAATACTGTATCGTATACTTGAAAGTTGCTAAGAGTAAATCTTACAAGTTCTCATCACAGGGAAAAAAAATCTGTAACTATGCGTGGTGATGAATTTGAACCAGACTTATTGTGGTGATCATTTTGCAATATATACAAACATCAAATCATTATGTTGTATATCTGAAACTAATATAACGTTGTATATCAATTATACCTCAATAAGGGAAAAAATTTACAACTAAAATTCTTTTAAATGGCCCCTTCCATTAGTCTTACTTCTCCATCACCCATACTCTACATTCTGTTGAACTAAACTTTCTAAAACCCAAATCTATTTATACCAGTTTCCAGTACTTCCTCTTTACCCTTCAGGAGAAAGTATCGAACACAGCCCTATAAATAAAATCTTTTATAAACTGTTTCCAATTTCTACTAATTTCTGTAAGAACACTTGCCTCTAGTCTGGAAAAACTGAAAGTCCCTTTCTTGCCAAGTTATTGCATATGCTTTGCCTCTGCTCACATAGTTCAGTCTAGAATAACCTTCCCTGTCTGGCTTACTTTTATGATACTCAGCTCAATTGTCAATTCCTCCTTTTAACACCCTCATCTGCTTGTGAGAACTCTTCCTCTTTTTTGTTTTCACATAATCCTGTACAGACATCTAATGCAGCAATTACTAAGAATGGCATTACTATATTCCTTCATATTCTCAAACACACTAAATACCTCTGGAGGGAAGGCTATTCTCAACAACGACTTTTATGTCTGTAGTCCCAGTATTTGGCATACTTCCTCATATTCTGTATCTACTTGATTAAAGGAAGAATGGAATGGGGGAGGGATGGCGAAGTTTCAAATGAAATTAGGACAAAGTGAAGAAAAACCTTTAAAAGATGCTCCTTGAGACATGGGTTGTAGTTTTTGATTAATTTTTTATAGTCTCATGTAATTATAAAATTGTGTATTTTCTTCATTCAACTAGCTTAAAGTTACTTCAGAAAAAAGATACAAAGCTATTCCAAGTAGAACATTGCAAAATTACAATTAAGTCAATGGGAAAATACAATCCAATATAGCATAAATTTGGCCTCAAAAATTCTTAGTTCTGCCATTTACTAGATATGTGACAAGAGATAAGTAAATCTCAGTAAGCATCGGTTTCTTCATCTTTAAAATGGGAATAATAAAACCCATCTGTCAGAATTACACTTAAGTAACATGTCATAGAGAATTATATGTAAGTATTCTAGAAATTAAAATTAGTTACTTTTTACTTTGTAATTTATATTTTTTTAAACTAACATATCCCAACTCTTTTTCACCAACCACCCCAATCCCCAGAGTTAGGCACTCAATGCATGTCTGTTGAATAAACCTAAAGATGAAGAAGAAATAAGAGAGATAATAAAAATGAAAGGTAACATTTACTAAGCATTTCTTAAGTATCAGACACTCTCAAACATGTTGGCACTGAGAGAAAATAGGGCAGTAAAACAGGACTATCTAAACTAGTCTATCTTATGCAACTGCTCTACAAGCAACTGCACAGAAAGCCCCTTTAATAGTGAATGAAACTCTACTTTGAGCTGTAATTTCTTGAATTACTTGAAAGGGCCAGAGTGGGGGACCAAAAAATTCTGGCACATCTATAAATAAAATCAGTAGAAGAAATATAACTCTAATAAATGAGAAAAAGATTTATTCATTTAGAGAATAAATTATAAACATTTCTCACCTGCTGCACATGTCTACTGGTTCGTTTCTGAGGCTGATAAATGAGCCAGGTGTATAAGACTGGGTCAATATTAACTGCTAGTCCTTGTACACTACAAAGAAGTACGGCACCTAAAAAACAAGATTTTAAATTGTTATAATTCCTCATAAAATATAATAAGCTTCATATCACTTCACACCAATTAGGATAGCTATAATAAAAAAAGACAAACCATATCAAGTGTTGACAAGGATGTGGAGGAATTCAAACCCTCATACATTGCTGGTGGGAACATAAAATGGTGCAAATACTTTGGAAAACAGTTTGGCACTTCCTCAAAAAGAAAAACTACAGTTACAATATAACCCAACAATTCTATTCCTAGGTACATACCAAGAGAACTGAAATCTTATGTCCACCCAAAATATTGTACACAAATTTTCATAGCAGCATTATTCATAACAGCCAAAAAGTGGGAACAACATGAATGTCCACGAATTGTTCAATGAATAAACAAAATGTAGTATAGCCATACAGTGTAAAACTATCCACAAAAAGGAATGAAGTGCTGATACCTGCTACAACATGGATAAAATTTGAAAATAAGCTAAGTGAAAAAAAGCCAGTCACAGAAAACCACATGTTGTACAATTCCACTTTCATGAAATGGCCAGAAAAGGCAAACCCATAGAGGAAAAAAAATAGATTAGTGGATGCCAGGGCCTGGGGGGAGGGAAGAATGGGAAACAACTGCTAATAGATGTGCAGTTCTTTTGGGAGTGATGAAAATGTTATGGAATTAGAAAATGCTGACTGTTGCACAACCTTGCAGATACACCAAAGTGCAGTAAATTGTGCACTTTAAAATAATAAATTTTATTGAATGTGAATTATATCTCATTAAAAGTGCATTTGTCTTTAAAAATAGTAATAAGCTTAATATTTTAAGCAAATAGCAATTTCTATATTTGCCATGAGAATGGAATATTATCTCCCATTTTTGTTTATATTATAAAACTAATTCATGATGTGAAAGGAAGCATTATTATAACCACTCAATAAATCATTATAAATTACAGCTTTAAATGTTCAGAAGCAAAGGGAGAGACCTGCCTAGATGAAATGGAGGCTAACATTCTGACATGAAACACAAAGCTGAAGTATAACAAGTTGCAATTCCATCCTACAAAAATATTTTTGTCTCTCTCTCATAAAAATAGCTCACATAGAACTTAACTGAAGCAGAATACCCCATTCTTAATTTATATGCAGATTATGTATAACTGTAAATAAGTTTTTGCATTTCTACATATATTTTTTGATAAAAATATTATTAGCACCACCAGGATGTATGGAATATGAAGGAAGGGGTATTTGTCAGTTTTGCTCTCAACTATATCTCCAGCATCTAGAAAAGTACCTGAAACATGGTAGGGGGTGGAAAAAAAAAGTCAGAATAAATGGTAGATAGGTTCTCAGGTTAGCTGAAAAAAGCCTATTTGTTCTGTAATATTGCAGATTATTTAAACAATTAGTGTAATTAACATTAATACAAAGTCCTATGAAAAGTGAACCACACAGAGATGGAGATAGAAGGATGGAGGAGAAGAAACAAAAGAAAAAGAAATTTCCCCTTTTCTCAAAGCTTTGCACAGAATTTTCAAACAAGTGAAATTTGCCATGTATACTCCTATTCCACCTCACAGTGCTACATAGATCAGTACAGATTCCTGGGCAGCATGCTGAGATAACATAAGCAATCGCCCCTTCCATGTACCAATGCACGTGCTAGTGAGCAATGACTTACTCAAATACATATCAGGAAGGAATGATGGGGAAAAAACTAAATACAAGATGATTGCAAAAGAGGAGTCATAATTGAAGTCCACTGGAAAATAGAATTTAATATATATATTTTTCCCATAGTAGAATGCAAATTCCTCGAGAATTTAAATTCTTCTATTTCTCAAATACCACTATGTACAGAATAAAGGCTGAAAAATGCTATGTTATATTAAGGGGAATAAAATTAAACTTTCCCAAAATTACATCCAGTTTTCAAACAATTCTAGCAGCTCTACTGCACCAGAGACTATCATCTACACAAACTAACAAAAATATAGTATGCAGCAAGAGTTAATGTGAATAGTGGTCTTGTTTTATAACAACTCATTCTCTCCAAAAATGTTATTAGGTGAGAAATAGAGTTTGTTCCCAAATATGAAAAATTGTTTATTAAAACCTTTTTATTTTAAAGAAATGAGTTGAACACATTTAAATGGAGACTTTAAAAAATTTATTTAAATTCAAGAATATATAATTCAATCTTAACAGTTTAAAGAGTTTTCTAAAATCATAGTGAAATGAAATCACAGATTAAATGATTATGAATTGCCTCCTGTCACATGAGTCCACTGTAATAGAATTTGTTTTATAATTAATATCACATAAATATTAAAGACTCCAAAAATAATATATGATTAACAATAAAAAATGACTTCCACCAAAAGAACAAATTACAGAAAGAAAGAAGACACAGGGATCCAGAAGACAAAAGATGCAACACAGGAGAAAAATGATGGGAATCCCCAGGATGACAACAGTTAATTAGGGACAGATACAGGGAAAACTTAATAACAAAAAACACAATTATTAAATATAGGAAAAACAAATGTTATAAAGGAAAGGATAACTGATCATAAAATACAACAGGACTGTGCCATGAATAATATTTACAGACAGACTATGCCAATTCTGAAAAATGAATGAATTAATCAGTCAATCAAACTTATGATAGAAAAACACTGGGAGTATAGGTATATAGGAAGAATGTGTGATGGGAGCTGGAAAAGGTAAAAGTTAGCCAATTATCATTTTCCACAGTAGGACATCAATAAACAATGCGCTAAAATGAACAATCAAGAAAGAGCAAGAAAAGCCATGTTATTTAAAAATATGGATGTAAACACCCAAATAATTACTGAAAAGATTTGAAACTAGTTACCTCTTGAAAAGGGAACATTATAAAACAGGTGCAATTGCTTTGAGGAAGAATATAATTGGGCTTCTCAAACTGGGAACAAGAGAAAAAAGAGGTAGATGAGCCTTAGATTTTCTTGCTGAGGAATATCTGTCTAGCTGCTAGCAAAAAAGCAGAACAAAATTTTCTCTTTGAAAAAAGTCTGCAATTAATTGTCATGTAACAGCCACAAATTAAGATCTGTGAATGGTTCCCATGACAAAAAATCAGCAAGCACTGCTGAAGGCAAGCCACTGTAAGCAAGAGTCCAAAAAATCAACAAACAACAAATTTAGACCTTCAAGATATTTGAATATAGAATATAAAACAGCTATGTATGCAATGTTTAAAATACAAGAGTATAAAATCACAAAAAGGAGCACACAATGAGAAAGTATCAGCAAAGAACATATTTTAAAGAAAAATGGAAATTATAGAAATGACAGATTTAATTTTTGAAGTAAAAAACTCATCCAACAGGTTAAACAGCAGATTAGATATAGCTGAAGAGAAAATTAGTGAAATGGAATAAGCACATTGAGATAATTAAAATGCATCTGAGATAGAAAAATGAAAGAACACCATTAAAATGAGGTTAAGAGATACCACAACTGAGTACGAACACCAAACATATGTCTAATTAGATACCAGAGGGAGATACTAAGGAATGAGGTTGAGGCAATATTGTGAAAAAGATAACAGCTGAGAATTTTACAGAATTGTTGAAAGACAGCAAGCATCAAACGCAAGAAGCCCAATGAATCCAAACTGGATAATTAAAAATAAACCTATATTAAGCAAAAAAAAAAAAAAAAAAAAAGAAGCTACAAAACACTTAAGAGAAAGAGAAGATGAGAAGAGCACCCCGAATGAAAAGAAAGACCATCTAGGGAATAAAAAAGCAAATAAATTGACAATCAATTTCTTAGCAAATAGCCAATGGTATTCATTACATGATTTTACTTCAAAACTTACATATATATTACACATATTCTTTTGTATGTACCAAGTGTTATATTTAAAGATAATAAAGAAACAGAGGAAATTAAATTGATTTTTAAAAATAGAGTATGTTTTATTTTACTATTAAATATTTCAAGAACAAGCCCCATGCAAACTTTTTTCTAAATTATGATGAAAAAATACACAAAAGAATCTATATAAACAAAGCACTATATAAATTTAAAAGTATGCAAACCGACAAAGACAAAAATAAAGAAATTACAGACATTCTCCATGTTGGGCAAGTGATTTTAAAAGTCTTTTCAGAGGTGCCAAAAACTAAATGTGTTGAGTAAATTTTTAAAAACCCTCTAAGTTATTATCACACCTTTTTAATTGGGATTTCAGAGAAAGAAGAAAGAAAACAAATGTAACAAATATTTTCACATAGAAAAAATAATCTATGTGAAAATATTTTATTACAGTTAAAAAATATTCACCAACAAATGTTCATATTAAGTTATATAATTACATTATACCAAACATGACTAAATGTCTTATAGCCAGGCTTAAACTTTATGAATGTTAAATAGGTGATAAAAGAGAATAATCTTAATTTAACATCAAGTTAGTTGAAATTATAATTTAGAGACAATACTCTTTTAAATTTAAAGAGAAATTTTCATATTATACCCAATTTATGAGACATAGACTTTAAAAATAACAGAAGTTCTGATATGTAAGTATGCAGACAATTAGCCTGATACTGAGTTGACTCAGAACAGATCCCCCACAAATCACTAAATTTTAGCAATATATTATTCTGTTTAATTTTAGCCTGGGAGACAACTAATGAGAAAAGTGTGCTTTACTTCTCTGCTCACTGCCAAAATGGCTCACTTATCCACATTCCACTCAGCCTTCACCAATTAGTTAAACCAAGGCACTACTGTCACTTTCAGTTACATCGTAAGCTAAAGAATGAGAACTGAAATAGGGGTTAGAGACCAAAGTTGCAGAGCATTAAAATTAAACATACATGCTTCTCGTCAGCTACAGAAACCTTGTCAACCGATGAGATTGTCTTGTAAAATATCAAGTCATAAACAGGAAAACGTGCCCTGCATTTTATCGTCAACCAATGAATGAGACAAGAAACACAGACATATTAATAATCTTCATCTAAGTGGCTGAAACTCACTATTTTTCAATTGTGCAGCTATAGTATAAAGTAAGAACTTTTTAGATTTGTATAGCTCTTAAGAAATTACTTGCTACTTTTATTTTTAAGAATAATTTCAAGAATTTTGGCTTAACAAGTAAGTAAACAAAAAAGGAAGAATCAATACTTCAAAAACAAGGGTGGGGAATAAAGAAAAGATGAGTAATCAGAGGCTAAGAAATGACAGAGCAGAGATAAGCTGACAACTATTGGCAACTTTATCCAACATAATTGTAAAATTTAGTATAAATGAATCATAAGATCTTTAGGTATGTGTGTATGGTAGCTCATGTTACTTAATTAACAATTACTTCCCCTTCTCTTAGGATATAGAAAATCACAAGAGAACTCTATTCCATCATAACAACAAGAACAAGCCATGTAACCTATCAAAGCTTTTCAATTCATCAGACAGGAGTGTTCACAAAGAAACCTAATAAATAAAAATCATAAAATTGAAAGGCCCCTCATAGGAGAGAAGGAATGAACAGCAGCTTTCATTCTTGGCACGGCAGTAGGAGGAAAAGAAAGCTGATAAGAAGAAAACAACTGAACTGCTAACAAATGTTTAAAGACCTAGTTAGAGGCTGGCATGACAGCTTAGAATCTTTGAGAATCCTAGACACAAGGGAAGTCCACTCACCTGCCATCTCTTTTCAACAACCCTCCACCAAATGCTCATGAGATGACAGGGAACAGGACTGGATGGGAGAAACCCCACTGAGACGGAGGCTCATGGAGGCTGATGAAGTCTGACTGCAAAGAAGGAGAACTGAAAGAAATCTTACCAGGCACTCTGAAATTTTCAGTGAGCACCAAGCAGGGCAATCTGTGACCAAGAGAAGAGAAAAGGAACTAAGAGAGATCCCTCTATAAGGACAGGTGAACAAAGCATGCTGAAGTCTGAGGGTAGGTCAGGAAAACTGAGAGAAAATTACAAACCATACTAAAAGAAGGATTCTGATTCTTCTCTCAAAAAAATCCAAAGGCTGCAGTTAACAATATAAGAAACCAAGAACCAGACCCAGCTCAAGCACAAAACAGAAAGCAAAGACCAGATCCAACTCAACTATACCAATAACATGACAAAAAAAGAGGTATGCCCTTTTGGGCATAAACATTATTTACCATACGCTCTATTATTATTTTACATATAATGTTTTAGCATTCAATAAAAAAATTATGAAACATACAGTAAAACAAGAAGAAATAACTCATTATCAAAAGAGAAAAGAGTCAATAGCACTAGCCCCAAAGGTGATGCAAATATTGGAATTAACAAACAGGGACATTAAAACAACTCTGATAAATACATTAAAGACTGTAGTGAAAAAGGTAGACAACATGCATGAGCTGAAGGGGAATTGTAGCAGAGAGACAGAAACTATTAAAAAGAGCCATATGGAAATACTAGAATTTAAAAAATACAATATTGGAAGTAAAGAATTCTTTCAAGAACTCTTCCCAAAACTGATGAATATTATCAATTGACTGATTCAAAAAACTCAGCAAACCCCAAGAAGAATAAATAAAAAGAAAACCAGATCTAGACACATCACGATCAAAATTCAGAAAACCAAAGATAGAACAAGTTTTGAAATCACTCAGAGTAAAAAAAGATACAATACATATAAGGGAACCATGGTAAGGATACCTTGTCATTAGAAATAATGGTGGCTAAAAGACAACGGAATGACATCCTTAAAGTGCTGAAAGATAAAAAACAACATAGATTTCTACATCCATTGAAAATATCCTTTAAAAGTGAAGACAAAATAAAAAACAACAGAAATAATTTGTCTCCAAAGACTTGCACTACTAGAAATTATTAGAGAAGTGCTAAATCTAGGCTGAAAGGAAATTATATCAAATAGAAACTCAATTCTAGAAAAAGAATGAAGGACACCAGAAAGACTAAATATATTGGTAAATAAAGAGGATCTCCTAAAAAAAATTCTTTCTTTCTTTCATTTCTTTCTTTCTTCCTTCCTATACACATACGGTCAGGTTTTATATATTTATATATATTTAAATCTCTTTAAAACATATATATATATTTAAATCTCTTTAAAAACACTTGACTGTTTAAAGTAAAAATAACGACAATGCAATGTGAGGTTCATATCGCACATAGAAGTAAAATATACTCCCACAGAGCAGAAAGAACAGGATGGTGGTAACTGGAAGTAAAATAGTCTAACAATGCATTTACCTTATTTTTCAGCTTATCAATTCCTTCACTGTCCTCTGAACTTGCCAATGTTACTGTCAAGCCCAATTCAGATCAGACAAAAAATATTTATTAAATACCGATTTACGTACTTTCTCCTATCTATCCAAATTCTGCACATCCTTTGATTCAAACTGGCCTCCACCATTAAGACTTCCTACTATCATTGACCTTTCCATTCTCTGGCCAACTACAATACTGAGTATTACTGAACTCATTTTAGCCACTGACTCAATCCAATTTTCTCAGGAAATAAGAATGTCATCAGTTAAGAATAAGGATGACAGGTGAGTGTATGAGTGCTTTAGGAAACTGCAGAACATGTGAAATAGTGACATTATTTTACAACATTAAAGACCCATCTGGGTTCCTTGGTCATGAATTCAAAGTGAGTCAACTCATCCCAGCTGCGTGTTTTTTTTCCAGTTCAGTTCAGGCACAGAGAAGGCAGAAGAACTGTATTTCAATGAGACTGTGTGTTTATTTTTCCCGCTGTTGTTTTTTTTTCTCCCCAGATCAAATAGTTAATCAGTTTTATCAGATATTAAGTTAATAATTAGTCTCCTTCTATCTTACTCATGTGCATTATTTCTCAATTGGCACAGAATACACAAATGAGATTTAATGGTAACTGTAAACCGTTAAGTGTCAGTAATTAATACTTTGTGGTGTTACAAAGTTTTTTCCTCTAACTTTATATTCATGACATAAAACCTAAAATCATAAAGGTAATTATAGACAGCTTTGACAATGAAAAGCTTAGTCAAAACTTCTAAATGATAAACGATACCATAAACAAAACTAAAGGCAAAAGTCAGATTAGAAGAAAATATTAGAAAAATACATAACAAAGATAATATACATGGCATAGGACAATCTCCTAAAAATTACTAAGAAAAAATATACAACCAAACAGAAAAATGGGCAAACAATACAAACAGACAAATCACAGAATAAATACAACCGGCTTTCACTAACGCTTAACATCACTAACAGCCAAAGAAGTTCAAGGTAAAACAGTAAGATAATTTTTCAGTGACTAACAAAAGCTTAAATGAATGAAATTCTATTACTGATAAGGCTATGAAGGATGAAGCACTCTTATGCTCTACTGAAAGAAGTGGAAATTGGTACAGTCTTTTTGAAGGTCATTTTGGAATTACCTACTAAAAAAAGTGTACACCTCACTGATCCAGCAATTTTAGCTCTTGTAATCCAACAGTAATATTTGTAGATGCTGTTAAAGGTATATGCACAAAGATGCTCATTTGTAGTATTATTTACAATAACAAAAATATGTAAATAACATCAACATCTATAGTCAAATTATGATAATTTAATGGAACACCATTCAGATATTAAATGATGAAGTAGAGATGTTTGTAATGACACAAAAATAAGTGCAGAATAGTATATTTAAAGTGAAAAAGCAAAGTGCAGACACAAGTGTATTGCAAAGAAATTTCAGGTATTACATATACATGTATGTATATTTAAACTTAAAATATGCTTATATAGAATATACATGTATATTTAAACATAAAATAGTGATATGTCTGAGTGTATGTGGGTGAATATACAAGTGATACACTGTAGAAAAAGATCTGCAAATAATGTGAACCATGCTCTATACAAGGTAGAACAAACATATCACTTCAAGATTTTCATTTATATTCTAAAATCAGGAAACTATATCAAGCATTTTTCCTCATCAAAATTTTGAATTTCAATGAAAACTCTGATTCATATAAGAAACAAAAGCAAAAACTTTATTCACCACAAGCAAAAACCATTCAGAAAATTACCAGATCTCATAAAAGTCGCTTTTTATTTTTCTTAAATTGCTACTGTTCTTTATTCAGGATTTTCATTATTCAAAATCCTCATCCCAGTGATCCTGCACCAAATCAGTATGAATAAATCTACAATCCTATAACTAAAAAATAATTTTTAAAACCAATTCTTCAATTTAAACTGAATTTAATTTTCGAGGAAAATATAATCAAAACATAGATTATAAAGCAACATATAATCATTACAAAATTTATTAGCAATTGACTCATACACCTTAGTAAAATATTTTCTATTGTCTAATATTATGATAGTTTTATTAATTTCAAGTATTTCTGCATCTCTTTTATAAATAGGCCCCAAACTCCAAGTGTAACCTAATTGTATTAGCATATATTAAATAACTTAAGGCCATGAGCATTGTAAAGACACTGTAAACAATATGATAAGATTACCTTTTGAATTAATGATGCATAAAATAAGAACTGATGTATAATAATTTGGAATAAATCAGTATTTAGTTTGGTTTAAGCTTTAAAGCCAATACTAACAATCTCTGATGATGTTTAATACTTAATTTATAATGTACTGATTTAGCATTTTAATTTTGCTAACTATCTGAAGTTTCACATATGGGTTAAATTTTAAGCACACAGAGTAAAAGATCACGTGCATGTATTTCTTTTTATAGATTCTAGTAGGAAGCTTAATAAATGTTTTTTATTAAAATGATCCTTAAAATGAAATGAAAGAAGAATCTTCAGAGTCATTCAAACTAGATGATGTCTGTGGTTTTTAAATTTCACATACCAGTAGAGGTTGCAAAGGACTCTTTCAAAATCATGACAATATTCAACAGACTAACTAAGAGACAGAATATACATTTTGATTTAATTATGAAATCCTTGAATACTAAAAATTTTTAGTAATAATAATAAATCTTAACTTGGAAATTAAAAGCAATGCTTTTTTGATCAAGACCAGACAAGCATGCATTTTCTGATAATTAACATCATTACTTCTCATCTGAGATCTCTTATCATAAATCATAGGATAGATTTCTAGCATTCCTAAGTTCAGAATACTGCCTTCCATGCCATCAGTCATCCTTCTCCAAGTTATTCCTTTCAATTTTTCAATAATTAAGGTTGCTTTAACACAAGAACCATAGGATCACCACATTCCAGAAATAAACAAAAAAATTTAGAAAATTGCTTTCCTGAATGTATCAAAAAAAAGCAAACAAAAAATCCCTATTATTTATGTTTTTCACAAGTAATCTGAAATTCACATAATTTTTTCCTCTAATTTGGCTTGCCTTTGGGGGAAAAAACGTGATGGCTGAGGCAAAAAATAAATCTGCATGTTTAATTTAGCTTACTTACTATTTTCCAAAAATACTTACTAGAACACTTGATGGTTATCAAGAATCTTATTCTACTTACAGCATACAGAACACCATAAAGAACAGCAGGTCTCTGAAACATGCCAATGCTTTATTCTACCTGACCATGGTTCCAGTTTTTACATCTTTCCTCTGTAACACAGGCACAAAACACTATAAGATACATGTATACTGAAGAGCAGGCTATAGTAAGCCTTATACAGAGTTCTCAAGGTTACAAAGCTTGCATGGGTGTGAGGATTAGTTGACAAAGTCAAAGGCTTTAAAATTCGAAGAGTCTGTTTTCTGAACAGCATTCCAGCATTAATTCAAATTCATAGCTGCAACCGTTAAAAGAGTTAAGTCATTACCATTCCTAGAGTTCAAATTAGATTAGAGTCTTCTGTAACATCAAAGATTAATATGGAGTAAGTATGCAATATATAGAACACAAAGAAAGGTAATGAATTATTGCTATAGCTATTAAAACCAGTCACAATTATAAAGTATATTAATTTCTACCTCACTTTAAAAAATAACAATGGAGCTCTGAGTGACATGTGATTTAAACTATTTTAAAGTTTGTCCAATTTGTTTAATTCTAAAACTCCTTGACATACAATTTTAAAGGGTTAAATCCAAATAATATCAACATATAATTAATAATATAATACAACCTTCAGTCCACAGACTATGAGTTATTTCTGTAAGATTTTTTTAATAAACAAAGTATTTTGGAATACAGCCATGCTCATTTATTTACATTGTCTATGGCTGCTTTTACACTGAAACAGGAGAACTGAGTAGTTGCTATAGAGATTATATGGACCACAAGCCTCAAATATATCCTACCCGGGCTCCTTAGGAAAAAGTTTGCTGACTCCTGGTAACATATTGCTGGTAGGAATCTAAATTAATATAAGTTTTGCATATGAATTTGGTAACAAAAAGTTAATACTTTTAAACTAATTAATTCCATTTCCAGAAATCTATGCTAAGGAAATACAGGAATTGCTTAATATTAAGAATTTCACATATAGTTATTTATAATAGAAAATACTTGAAAGGATCTAAATCTCCAAAAATTGTGAATGGTTAAGCAAACTGTGATGTATTCAAGTGATAAAATAGCATATAATCTTTAAAATGATGGTTATGAAGACTATGTGATAATAGGAAAATTCTTATGACATAAACAGAAATTTTAAATACAATTTAATACAAGGTAAAATACAAGCAGGGAATAAGCTGAAAGGATATATATGAAGAAAAAAATGTTTAATGGTTTGTGATTTTGCAATGGATTAAATTTTTTTCTTCTGCTTTCTAGATTTTTTAACTTTCCAAATTCTACTTACTAAAGATATAATTTCTTTTATAATAAAAACTTAAAACAACAGATATAAACATTTAAAGATTTGAGGTGATAAACCAGATTATGTTATTCCACACTGCTTAAACACAGCCTTACCAATCCCCTTTGCATTAAATCTGAACTTAGCATAGCCTACAAAGCCATGTCGATCTGACTACCCTCTCTCTGCAATCTCATCTCTGGCACTTTCTGCCTGGTGACTATACTTCAGTTACCCTTGAACACATCACATTCTTTGCTAATCCTTCAGTCACCTCTCTGTTATCCCTCACAGAGGCTTGTCTCTGACCACCCTATTAAATTAGGCTTTTCCAATACATTTTTCATCACAGTATCTTTGCTTCTTATTATTTAACATTTATGATTATATATTTTATTTACTCATTATCTCCCTCCACAGTTGGAATGTAAACTCATGAGACCAGGGGCCATCTCTACCGTTCACATATGTCCAATGCCAAGGGGACTGTTTGGCACAAAGAAAATACTAAATTTAATGAATGAATAAATTATTATATTTATCTTTAATCTTTCAAGCACTTATTATAAAGTGTAGCTTCATTTCATCCAGAAGCATTTATTTGAAAATGTGCTTCAAATCAAAGAGTACTCCAGATACTTCTCAATATAAGACACACTTTGATTACTGATGATAGATGTTTCCTGGCCTGGTTTCCAATATTCCAACGTGATACTATTTCATGTATGCTGTTTGTGTTAAGCCTTTTAACTGATTATATAAATAATATAGGATAATTAGAGATATATTATAGTCAACAAAAAAGTAGGAAGAAGAAAATATTTTTAATCAATGTTAACATTTTGCTACAGATGAGCCGCCTAATATTTGAAGACTTAAACCCCAGCTATTTCAACATGTGTGTCTACACAAGATGGTATCCAAAACAAGTATATTTTCTAAAAATATAGTAATTGGCATCACATTCTAT
Source organism: Tapirus indicus (assembly GCA_031878705.1). NCBI lineage: Eukaryota > Metazoa > Chordata > Mammalia > Perissodactyla > Tapiridae > Tapirus > Tapirus indicus. The sequence goes on from CM062935.1 coordinate 38,224,593, forward strand.
ATACAATTTTTCTGTAAGGTTTAATGATGAGTCTTTTCTTGTATCATTTTTAGGGAATAGCTATTGACTTTTATTCTCCAGCATTCCTTTCTCCTGTCTGAGATACCTCTAATTTTCCACTTGAGCCTAAATTGTCTCTTATTCCAGCAGTTGCAGTGGTGACCAGCTCTATGTGGGTTCTCAGCAACTCTGTACGGGGCCAAACTAACAGAGCCTAGACTTGTGCCCATCTAATATGTCTTTTGCCTCTGGACCTGGAGCCCCCCAGCTGACTCCTGAGATATGGAACAGCAGTACCTCACTCAGTGTCCACAAATACATGCACAAGCTGGAAGAGCAGCAAAGTTAGTGCTCTGAAGAGTGGAACATTTACCAATGGAATATGAGAGCCAGTGGAAACAATCTTTCCCAGAAAGAACTGTCCTGGGAAGTAGTGGTGGCCAACTAGATGACACAAATCCCCATATAGCTCTCACTGCTTTCCTGACTCATAACCTTAATCCTGGGACTACAATCCCCAATAACAGTATCACATAAGCCTTTCTCAGGCTCTGCTTTCTGAGAAACCCAAGACATTCCTCTTTTGTTTCTTTTGGTAAAAGCACTCCAGTTCCCTTTGGGGAATTATCACACTCCCACCCCTGAAATCACATATATAGTTTAGCAGGATTATTAATCAAGGTGTACTATACTTCTATGACCAAAGGATATGCATGTGACTGAAACCAGGTATATTAAATTGATCCTAAATTGCCTATTTAAATCTATGTCTATTTCATTCTACCGCATGCATATAATTTGGTCAAAATAACCCTGTCTCCTTCTCTCCCTCCTTTTCTTCCACTCTTTAGCTATCATTTATAGACCTAACATGTACAAGATACTGTGCTAGGTACTCAAGGTGCGGAGATAAAACAAATAGCACTCTTAAGATGTTCAAGATTCTTGTGGAGATAGAGTGGGAAAGAAGGAGAATTAAAAAGCTAACAATTATAAAAAAGGGGAAAATTAACAGTTTTAGACCTATGGAAAAAGTAGGAAGACATGTTTCAAAATAAGAGGGAAAGGTATACAGTATAAATGATTTTGAAGTGGAGTTCTAAAGGAGTAAGATTCTGCCAACTGGACAAGAAGCAGGGAAGGACATTCCAGCAAAAGAGACGAGCTTGTGCAAAAATATGGATAAGAGAGAGTATGGTATATTTATGAACATACAAGTAGTTTAAAAAGGCTGGAGCTGAAGATATGTAGAGCATATGACTAGATCATGAATGCCCATTCTAAGGAGTTAATATTTTATCCTTAGGGTGTTAAATACCACTGAAGACTTTCAAGCCAGAGAAAGTGAAATCTCAAATGTCCATTTCAGAAAGACCAAAATGAATGGAGCATAGACTATGGACTGGAGGGTTGAAGGCAAAATAGGTAAACAATGCTATTTGGTAACACTACTTTTACCAAGTCAGGCATTCGGGACATAAACCACAAATGCATAACCTGAGACAGTAAAAGTCAGATAGAAATATTTTATTTGAGAGGTAGAAATAACATTTCATAAATAAATGTAAGATATAGGAAAGAATGGCTTGAGACACTGAGAGGATACAGTGGTACAATTATTGATGAAATGGACTAAAATAAGAAATGGTTTTGAGAAGAAATATGAAGACAGCAATTTGGGAAATGGGGAATTTAGGGTGTCTATGGGACACCAAGGTAAAGATATTTATTATTAGTCAAAATATATGTTAACATTTTTTGCTGGACTCCTGGGGCTAGAACTGTAATTGAAGTATAGGGAAGGAAGAGGTATATTAATCATATTACAATCATAAAGTACAATAAAAAGACACAAACTTAAATATGATACTATAGAATAAACAATGAAAGTAATGAATATACATATCCATACATAGTAATGAATATATATATGTACTTAAAACTGTGGCCAAAGAAAAAAATAACCTACGGACTATGTTCATCAAGAAAATGAGATGGTTATGGGCAGAACACCAAAAGAAAACAGAAATTTGAAAAGGAAATTAAAGAATGGTCAGAAAGATAGAATCAGGACACAAAAACATCAAGACACACCATATCTCTTTTTCTTCAGTATTTTAAGGGAATGGTCCAAAGCACCAAATGCTGATCACATCAAGCTTTTAAAAACATTAGATTTTATGTATAAAACAATAGTCTTCTTATTGAGGTTTTACTTCTGTTGGTTCTCTTTCCTCTAAACTGGTTTCACTGTTCTCTGGTAAACTCTTATAAACAGTGGCAAATGGCTACAATAAGATTCAAGATTACAACCTACTCACTTGGAAACACAACAGTAGCTTCCCTTTCCCCATAATTTCAACAGGATTCTTAGAAGTACATCTCCTTGGACTGACTTAGTTCTTATGATAATCCCTGAACCAATCTCTCCAAAAAAGGAACAAAATTGGATTTCCAGGCATGAGTCACATGTTCAATACTAGAACTATCCTGTGAAATCAATCCCACTTGAATTGTATGGCTTAGAGCTATTATCAGATAATAGAGCTCTTATCAGAACAGGCAAAAACAAAAGAAACGTCACACTTCACATCTAGTAGTCAGCAGAGTAACTGATCATGATATTGTGATTTTTTTTAATTTGATAACTTTTTAGTTTAATATAATTCCAAACTTCAGTGTTGCAAAAAGAACTCCAAAATACCCTTCAACCAAATCCCTCAACTGTCCGAATTTGGACCCAATTGCTTTACACACACCAACACACACACCTGTGCATGTGCATGTGTAGAATCCTTTACTGATCCATTTGAGAGTACACGGTGCCCATTTACCTCTAAATACGTCAGTGTGTATTTACTAAGAACAAGGACATGCTCTTACATAAATTTTGCGTTTTTGAACAAATGTTGCGCATAATTTTAAAATTTTTCCTAATATTGAAAACTCCTTAATTAAAAAGGAAAAAAAGTCCCTTTCACAAAATCTCTTACTATTCCTGGAAAGAAGAGATATTTCCATTACAAGTAAAGAGAAAATGCAACATCACTAAAACAAAGTAACTAGTCTCAGTCCATTTCTTTTAAAACATGTGATTTTCATTATTGAGAATTTTTCAGTTCTTGCCAGTAGTCACTGAAGAGATTCAAATTTCATTTAGAAAGTTCTCCACTCCCAGGTGAATAATAATCAATGTCCACAACCCCTGACAAAGTAAACCAATTGATTATACATCTTCCCCCCACCCCAAACACCCGCAGAGTCGGCCAAGTCCAGCCAGTAGAATGCCAAAGAACAAATGTTTAACATCCAAGATGGTGATGGTATATGGAAAAATAACATGAATTCTTCACAGGAATCTCAGCAGAGTTAATCTGAATTTGGCATACTCCAAGCCTCCTTTTCTCCATTTTAAAGATGAAAGAGTTCCACATTGGGCCAAGATAGAGTAACAGGACCAGATTTACCCTCCTATGTGAAACAATCAAAATATTGGGGAAAAAATATATGAAACAAAGGCATGCAAGACCCTGGAAATCAGTCATCAAAGGACTGTGGACCCTGACATATGAAAACAAATGAGGTAAGCCCTACTATTGTCCCAGCTTACTGCCTTGAGAGAACTTCCAGGATAAGGTTCAGAGAGAGCAACCAAGCAAAGCCCAGCACTCTCTCCAAGTAGAGGAGACAGAGCTGAGACTACAGAAGATCAGAGTGGCTAGAGTTCTCAAGTAAGAGTACCAAAGAGGAGGGACTGGCCCGGTGGCCTAGTGGTTAAGTTTGCACACTCCACTTCAGCAGCTCGGGGTTCATGGGTTCGGATCCCAGGTGTGGACCTACACACCACTCATCAAGCCATGCTCTGGCAGTGTCCCATATACAAAATAGAGGAAGATGGGCAGAGATGTTAGCTCAGGGCCAATCTTCCTCAGCAAAAAGAGGGATTGGCAATGGATGTTACCTCCTGGCCAATCTTCCTCACCAAAAAAATAAAAGACTACCAAAGAGGAGAGAGAGCTGCAAAGAGAGAGAATGCCATAGATCTTCAACGGGTCTCCTCAAGTATTCAAGAGAGAAGAAAGAGGAATATACAAATGGCCAATAAGCACATGAAAAGCTGCTGAACATCATTAATCACCAGGATAATACAAATCAAAACCACAAAGGAGTACCACTCCACACCAACTAGGATGGCTATACTCATTAAAAAAAAACCCAGAAAATAACAAATATTGGCAAAGATGTGGAAAAACAGGAAACCTAGTACATTGCTGGTGGAAATACAAGATGGTTCAGCTGCTGTGGCAATAGTTTGGAGGTTCCGTGAAAAGATAAACGTAGACTTACCCTATGACCCAGCAATTCCACTCCTAGGTATATTCCCAAAATAATCAAAAACAGGTACTCAAACTGATATATGTATACACATATTGCATATGTATATACAGTATATGTATACATATGTATATAACAGCACTACGCACAATTGCAAAAAGGTAGAAACAATTCAAATGCCCATTACAGATGAATGGAAAAATAAATAGAGGTATACAAATACAATCGAGTATTATTTGGCCACAAAAAGGAATGAAGTACTGACATACACTACAATGTGAAAGAATCTTGAAAACAATCATGCTAAGTGAAAAAAAGCCAGACAAGAAAGGTCACATATTTCAAGTCAGAAATGAAGAGGAACCAGACAATAAGAATGAGAACCACTCAGAGAAACAGAAGAGAAAACAAGAAAAGAAGCAAATGGAAAAAAGTATTTCAAGGAAGAAAGAGTGATCAATTTTCTTAAATACTCCTGCCAAGTTAGATAAAATGAGGACTGTGAACTGCCAATTGAATACAACAATGTTTAGGTCACTAGTAATTTGGACAACAGTAGTTTTAATCTAGTGGGGGGAGCAAAAGACTGATTGGAGTGAATTCAGAAACAAAAAGAGAAGAAATGAAGACAGTGGGTATAGACAATTCTTTTGTTAAGTTTTACTACAAAGGGCAAGGAGATGCAGTGATAGGTAGCTGGTGAGGGGAAAGTGGGCTCCAAGGAAAGTTTTGTTTCATTTTTTTTAAATGGGAGACAAAAACAGCATATTTATAGACTGGAGGGATTGATCCAGCAAAGAGGGAAAAGTGAATGATACAAGTGAATGAGTACAGATTTACTGGAGTGAAGTCCTTGAGTAGGGAGAAAAGATGGGATCCAGTGAACAAGCTTTAGATGGGAGCATGGCTATTGCATCTATAGTAACAGTTAGGAAGGCAAAGTACTGGCATAGATACTGAAAGGTAAGTAAAGGTGGTTGTGTGGGTGTAAGAGTCTCTTCTCATAGCTTCACTCTTTTCAGAGAAGTAGGAAGCAAAGTCATCATCCATGAAATGACTTTGAAGGAGCTAACAATTAGGATGGAGGAGGGTGTGAAGAGAGGATAAACTGAGAAACAGTGGTTTGAAGACAATGCTTCTAGGAGATTGCTGGGAAGATGGTGGTGTAGGACTCTGAACTTACCTCTTCCCATGGACACAACAAAGTTACAACTATCCTTGGAACAACTACCCGAGAGAGAACCAGAAACTGGGTAAAAAGAACCCCCATAACAAGGGACATCTCTGACTGAGGTAGAAGAGGAAAAATTACCTTTCTAGAAAGAAATAAGCCACATTTTAGCCACGGCACTTTGGCCAGGAGCCATCTTAAGGTACGAAGCTTTACCTGGAGGAGCTGGGGATCCAAGTGGGAGAGCTTTGCCACAATAAGCAGTTTTTGAACTCAGCACAACCGAGACGAGTGTCATAATGTCTGGCTTTCCTGGCTATTAAAAACAAGGAGGAATACCCCAAGAAAAGCTATCAAACATAAGAGAAAGAAAAGCTTGTTCATCAAGGGCTCACGCACAAATTCACCCATTCCAGAAAGCAACACAAAATCATCAGAAAGAAAGGTGCACAGTCCCTTGGTGAAAGAGACTCACTTGATAGGCTCTGGGAAGATCTCAGGGAGGCAGGAGGCAGATGGGAACACCTCCCCAGGAACTCAGACGTTGGTGGCAGTCATTATTGAGACCTAATAAAAGCATGCTGACACAGACGCTAGAAGACGTCATTGGAGTTCTTCCCCTGGCACAGTGGTTTACTCCACTCACTAGAGCACTAATTTAATCCAGTGCAGCCAGGGCAGGCAGCCTGCCCTAGGGACTGGCCCTATCTACCAGCAAGCCCCCAGCCAACTTGTGGACCCACATAGGTGTGGTGTATAGAACCTCTGCAGTCAGGCAAGTGGGTCCACTTCAGCAGGGTCAGGGCATGCAGATGGGGCAGGATTGCATCGATGGGGTGCAAGGGCCTGCAGGCAGTGGGGCTTGTCAGTTGTATCAGACTTGTGCTTCTCAAACAGCCACATAGGGGATCTGCCCCAACGTCCAACGCCTGAAACAATGTGTGTTGCCATGCCTGGGGATGGCGCCACCCAGCTGCACTAATGAGAGAAGTGACAGCCTCACAGGCCAGAGGCCTACATCAATTATGAGCCCCTGAGCCAAGCAACCAGCCATGCTGGGGGCCTACTCACTTAACAACAAAAGAGCAGCAGGTATGTGCTATGAGACCTTGCAGACAACTGTGCTGGGTCTCGGCCTACCCAATACATTGACTTAAGGGAAAACAGCAGCCTCATGCAGCTGAGTCTTACAATCTGCCAGCCAGGCGGACATGCTAGCCTTCATGTGCACCTGCAGTAAGAGCAACAGAAGGACACAAATAGCCCACACAACGGACAATTCTGGAACATTTGAAACTGGTGATGAGAGGGAAGCACATTGCTGGGACTCATAAGGCATCTCTTACATAGGGCCACTTCCCCAAGATGGGGAGATGTAGCTGATCTACCTAATACATAGACATAAGCACAGAGAAATAGGCAAAATGAGGACACAAAGGAATATGTTCCAAATAAGGGAACAGGACAAATACTCAGAAAAAGAACGAAATGAAACAGAGATAAACAATCTACCTGACAAAGAGTACAAACTAATAGTCACAAGGATGCTCACTGATCTTGGGAGAAAAGATGAACATAGTGAGCACTTCAAAAAAGAATTGTAAAATATAAAAAAGAACCAATCAGAACTGAAGAATACAATGATAGAAATGAAAAATTCACTAGAGGGAATCAACAGCAGAGTAGGTGATAGAGAACAGATCAGCAAGTTGGATGAAAGACTAGAGGAAATCAGCCAAACTGAACAGAAAAAAGAAAAAAAGAATTAAAAAGAATGAGGACAGTCTAAGTGGCCTCTGGGACAACATCAAGCATACTAACAATCATATTATCAGTGTCCTGGAAGGAGAAGAGAGAGACAAAGGGGCAGAGAATATATTTGAAGAAATAATAGCTGAAAACTTTCCTAACCTCAGAAAGGAAACAGACATCCAGGAACAGGAAGAACAGAAAGCAACAAACAAGATGAGTGCAAAGAGGCCCACACCAAGACAGATTATAATTAAAATGTCAACAATTAAAGAAAAAGAATCCTAAAAGCTGCAACAGAAAGGCAACAAGTTACATACAAAGGAAACCCCATAAGGCTATCAGCTGACTTCTCAGTAGAAACCTTACAGGCTAGAAGGGAGTAGTATTACATATTTAAAGTGCTGAAAAGGAAAAACCTACATCAAAGGATACTCTATCCAGCAAGGTTATCATTCAGAATGGAGGAGAGATAAAGAGTTTTCCAGACAAACAAAACCTAAAGGAGTTTATCATAAATAAACCTGCCTTACAAAAAATGCTCAAGGGACTTATTTAAGTGGAAAAGAAAGAACTATAAGTAAGAATAAGAAAATTATCAAAAATAAATTAAAATCACTGGTAAAGGCAAATATACAGTAAAGGTAGCAGACCAACTATGTACGAAGCTAATATGAAGGTCAAAGGACAAAAGTACTAAAATTATCTATGTCCATGATAAGAGGTTAATGGATACACATACAAAAAAAACAGGTTAAATATGATATCAAATATATAAAATGTCGGGGGAAGGGAATAAAAGAGTAGAGCATTTAGCAAGAGGTTACACTTAAGAGACCATCAACTTAATATAGATTGCTATTTACATAGGTTATTATATATGAACCTCATGGTAATCACAAACCAGAAACCTATAATAAATACACAAAAAATTAAGAGAAAGGAACCCAAACATAATACTAAAGAAAGACATCAAATCACAAGGTAAGAGAGCAAGAGAAAAAGAAAGGAACAGAGAAGAATTACTAAAACACCCAGAAAAAAAGGAACAAAATGGCAATAAGTACATTCTTATCCATAGCTACTTTAAATTTCAGTGGAATAAATGCTCCAGTCAAAAGACATAGGGTGGCTGATTGGATAAAAAAAAAAAAAAACAAGACCCGTACATATGATTCATACAAGAGACACACTTCAGACCTAAAAACATTCACAAACTGAAAGTTAAGGGATGGAAAAAGATATTCCATGCACATGGCAATGAAAAGAAAGCTGGGGGTAGCAATACTTTTATCAGACAAAATAGACTTTAAAACAAAAATTGTAACAAGAGACAAAGAATGGCACTACACAATGATCAAAGGAACAAACCAACAAAAGTATACAACACTTGTAAATATCTATGCACTCAACATAGGAGAACCTAAATAAATAAAGCACTTATTAACAGACATAAAAGGAGAAATGGTAACACAATAGTAGGGGGCTTTAACACTCCACTTACATCAATGGATAGATCATCCAAACAAAAGATCAACAAGGAAACATTGGCTTTAAATAACACATTAGACTAGATATATACAGAACATTCCACCCAAAAACTGGAGAATACACCTTCTTTTCGAATGAGCATGGAACATGCTCCAAGATAGATCACATATTAGGCCACCAAACAAGTCTCAATAAATTGAAGAAGATTGAAATAATACCAAGCATCTCTTCTGACCACAATGGTATGAAACTAGAAATCAACTACAGGAAGAAAACTGGAAAATCCACAAATATGTAGAGATTAAACAAAATGCTACTGAACAACTATTGAGTCAACGAAGAAGTCAAAGGAGAAATCAAAAAATACCTGGAGACAAATGAAAATACAACATGCCAAAATTTATGGGATGCAGCAAAAGCAGTACTAATAGGGAAGTTTATAGCAACACAGGCCTACCTCAACAAACAAGAAAAATCTCAAATGAACAATCTAAAAGTGCACCTAAAGGAACAAGAAAAAGAAGAATAAACAAAGCCCAATATCAGCAGATGTAAGGAAATAATAAAAATCAAAGCAGAAATAAATAGAGACAAAAAATCATAGAAAAAAATCAATGAAACTAAGAGTTAGTTCTTTGAAAAGATAAACAAACCTGACAGACCTTCAGCTAGATTCACCCAAAAAAAAGCAAGAAGGCTCAAATAAAGAAAATCAGAAACAAAAGAGGAGAGACTACAACAGACACCTCAGAAATACAAAAGATTACAAGAGAATACTATGAAAAGCTATACTCCAACAAATTGGCTAATCTAGGAGAAATGGATAAATTCTTAGAATCATACAACCTTCCAAAACTGAATCAAGCAGAAATAGAGAATTTGAATAGACCAATCACCAGTAAGGAGATCAAAACAGTAATCAAAAACCTCTCCAAAAATAAAAGTCCAGGACCAGACGGCTTCCCTGGTGAATTCTACCAAACATTCAAAGAAGACTTAATACCTATCCTTCTCAAACTCTTCCAAAAAATCAAAGGGGAGGAGAAGCTTCCTAACTCATTCTACGAAGCCAACATTATCATGATACCAAAACCAGACAAGGACAACACAAAAAAAGAAAATTACAGGCCAGTATCACTGATGAACATCCTTGCAAACAAAACAGCAGCAAATTGAATCTAACAATACATTAAAAAGATCATACATCATGATCAAGTGGGATTTATTCCAGGATGCAGGGACGGTTTAACATCCACAAATCAATCAACGTGATACACCACATTAACAAAAGGAAGAATAAAAATCACATGATCATCTCAAGCAATGCCGAGAAAGCATTCGACAAGACACAGCATCCATTTATGATAAAAACTCTGAATAAAATGGGTATAGAAGGAAAGTCCCTCAAGACAATAAAGGGCAAATATGACAAACCCACAGCTAATAACATACTCAACGGAGAAATATTGAGAGCTATCCCTTTAAGAAGGGGAACCAGACAAGGATGTCTACTTTTGCCCCTCTTATTTAACATAATATTGGAAGTCCTAGCCAGAGCAATGAAGCAAGAAAAAGAAATAAAAGAGATCCAAACTAGAAAGGAAGAAGTAAAACTGTCAGTATTGCAGATGACATGATTTTATATATAGAAACCCTAAAGAATCCACCAAAAAAAATTAGAATTAATATGAATACAGTAAAGTTGCAGGATACAAAATCAACATACAAAAATCAGTTGCATTTCTACACACTAACAATAAAGTAGCATAAAGAGAAATTAAGAATACAATCCCATTTACAACTGCAAAGATAATGAAATATCTAGGAATAAATTTAACCAAAGAAGTGAAAGACCAGTACACTGAAAACTATAAAATATCGTTGAAAGAAACTGAAGAAGATGGAAAGATATTCCACGTTCTTAGATTGGAAGAATTAACATAGTTAAAATGTCCCTACTTCCTAAAGCAATCTACAGATTCAATGCAATCCCTATCAAAGTTTCAAAGACATTTTTCACAGAACTAGAATGAAGGATCCTAAAATCTGTATGGAACAACAAAAGACCCCAAATAGCCAAAAGAATCCTGAGAAAAAAGAACAAAGCTGGAGGTATCATACTCCCTGTTTCAAAATATACTACAAAGCTATAGTAATCAAAACAGTAAGGTACTGGCACAAAAACAGACACACAGATCACAAGCTCACAACACGAAAAAAGAAGAATTTGTGAAAACAAGAACTCAGAAGGAGAAGGGACTTTGGAGTCAAAGGTGAAGGTCTAAATCTGGCACTGACACCAACTGTACATGTCCCTCACCACATCACTTCACTACAGATTCTTAAGTTTGAAATGAGACTAAAATCATCTAATTTCCAGGGATGTTAAGAAGACTGAATGAGAATATATATAAAATGCCCATTACATAACAGAAACTCATAAAGTGATAGCTGCTACAATCATCATCACCATCATCATTATTGTTTCTTAGAGATGAAATTAGATCAAAAACTAAGAATAGTTCTGTCTTTAGGTTTCCTAGAACTAGAAATGTCATTTACCAGCACCAAAAGTTTGTTGAATTATCTGGTGAAGGCAACCAATCTTACAAAATGGTCTTCTAAGAGATAGATGTAAGGGAAGAAAGATTCAGCATACTGTGGGAGTGATGATACAGTACTCTGATTGGCATATTCAAGAAATGAAAATCTAGAAGAGTTACAATGATATACAACAGTGAGGTGTACCTTAAACAGGCCTTTGTAGGAGGTCCTTGAGGACCCTGGCTTCTATATATATGCCTAATGACAGCCATACTAAATAGCACATCCTTTCCTACATTTATGTATGTCTTCATGATAGTTGACAGAGAGATAACTGCTCCCTCCCTAACTGCTAATATCTGAGTAGGATAATTCTGCACATTAGGCACCCAGTGTAAAAAACACTTATTTATCTAATAACTCAAGGAGGCAAGACTGATAATCCTGATAGTCCTGGATGACATTATTCTCCAAAAGTTATCTTAATTAGGATCAGAATGCTTTATAGTTACACCAGAAGTACAACTCTGACATCCCTCATTTATGGAGATGCCGTCTCTGATGCTTTGCTATGGAGACTGTCCTGCTCTCACATGTTTCTACTCTAAGAAAGGGGTCAGAAAATACAGTCTGCAAGCCAAAATCAGCCTACTATCCACTTTTGTATAGATCAGAAGCTAAGAAAGTTTTTTATGTTTTTAAATATTTGAAAATGATCAAAAGAGTGATATTGCATGATGTGAAGATTACATCAAATTCAAATTTCAGTGTCTATAAATAAAGTTTTATTGAAACACAGCCATATTCATTAATTTACATATTGTCTACAGCTGCTTTACTGCTACAACAGCAAAGTTGAGTAACTGAAAAAAAACCTATGGTCTGCAAAGTTTAAAATATTTATCTGGCTTTTTATAAAAAGTTTGCCAAGCCTTATATAAGACAATGTATGAGAGAGGTATGGCTGCAAGTCTCAATACTGAGAAGCACTGAATGCATATCAGTTTCTTAATAATGTAGTAAGTGTCTAATGGATTTCCAATAGTTTCTGTTTGGTAAGATCACTCTGAAGTCCATTTCTGGTGGTAATACCATTCCCAGCCATTATTTACTAAAAGCTTCTTATTATATGCCAGGTATTATCATCTTCATTTTACAGATGAGGAAACTGAGGATCAGTGAGAGGTACTAACTTGTTCAAGTTTACTACCATTACTAAGTCAATCCCAATATTGTCTCCTCCAAAGCCTGCGGGCATAAACAGCACTACTTGGAATAAGAGTACAGAGAACAAAAGAATTAAAAATAATGATCTCCAAAAGAAAATAATTTTCCACAGTAATGTGGATAATTATGAAATAATAAATACTCTATAGAAGTCAAAACCAATGTCTCTGAGAAGAAGGAATAATCTATCCAGGAAAACCTTTTAAAGTGGCTAAGAACTAAACTTCGTTCCCTTGCTTCTGTCAATGGTACAACAATTCTCTCAATTTTCCAAATTATGTAACAGACTACCTACACCACCTTTTTGCTTTTGCCAGTAGATCACCCAAGTAGGCATAAATCCATGAAAAAAGTATAATTAAAAAACAATATATGTCTTTACTCTGAAATTATGCCCTTCCTATTTTTAAAATGTTAACATTTCCTTTGTTTTATGAAAATAAGGGGTTCTAAATAGTGAAGTTTTTAAAAATTTCCTTATTTGACAAAATAAAGTTGGTATTCAACAAAAAGAAAACAGAAGTGATGTTAGCATCATGGCAGAGTGAGTTGTTCCCTTAGCCTCTCCCCTTTCAGTTACAACTAAATGGACATTTATTAATCAGCAGAGAATTCCCTGCACAGCACAACAGAACGTCTGAGAGATCCATGCAGCTAACCATCTGAAGTTGGGAGGACTGGATCCCCGGGAGGCACTGGAACTAGATGAGCACACCCCTACCCCTCCCCGCCCACAATAAGCCAGGTTGCAGATCCTCACACAGCAGCCAGCATAACTGTAAGAGGAGGCGGGGACAGCCCAGCCTGCGCAAATGCTTTTGGAGTTGCAGACCAGCCCACAGAGGGGCCCATCAAGCCAGACTGGGCCCCCAGTGGGAACACTCTACACTGAGTGGCGGCAGCTCAGCTCCTGCAAAGGCGCCTACCCACTGAGCACAGCGCAGGTGAGAAGGCGCCCCGCTCGCTCAGAAGGCACCTCCACCTGCGGAGCACAGCAACCTGCCTGACCAACCAAGTGGTGGCTCAGCCCCAGTGTGAGTGGCCCTCACCTCTAGTGCAGCACATTAGACCTCCCTTACAAGAAATGATGAGGGAAGCCCTTTTACCTGAAACAAAAAGGCAATGGTTTACAAGGCTTTGAGCAAGGAGATAAATAGACACACAAAATCAGAAAATTGCAGCTCCCTATCAGAACAGGTTACTAAACAATTACAATGTAAAAGATAAAGGGGAAGAAAGCATCAAAAATAACTATAAACACTTCAGTTTAGTCACAAACTCACAACACAAAAAAAGAAGAATTTATGAAAACAAGAACTCAGAAGGAGAAGAGGAAGGGGATGGAATCTGCTTAGGCTAATGGAGCTAAGAGCCTATCAGAAAACAGACTATCTCAACTATGAGACCTTTTATACAAACCTCATGGTAACCACTAAACAAAGAATCAAAATAGAGCCACAAATCACAAATAAAGAGAAAACTAAGAAAATCATCACAGAAAACCACCAAACCAAAATGGCAGTCAGAAATACAAGGGAAGAGACACAACGGAAATATAGAACCAGAAAACAAGATAAACTAGCAGTCTTAAACCCTCATATATCAGTAATCAATGTAAATGGACTAAATTCTCCAATCAAAAGACAGAGTGGCTAGATGGATTAAAAAACAAGACCCAACAATATGCTGCCTGCAGGAAACAAATCTCAGCTCTAAGGACAAACATAGGCTCAGGGTGAAGAGATGGAAGATGATACTCCAAGCCAACGGCAAGCAAAAGAAAGCAGGTGTTACCATACTTATGTCGGACAAAGCAGACTTCAAAATAAAATAGACGATGAGAGACAAAGAGGAGCAGTATATAATGATAAAAGGGACCTTCCACTAAGAGGAAATAACACTTATGAATATATATGGACCTAACACAAAAGCACCAAAGTACATAAAGCAATTACTAACAGACCTAAAGGGAGAAACTGACACCAACATAATGGTAGGGGACCTCAACACCCCACATACATCAATGGACAGATCATCCAGGGAGAAGGCTACAAGGACACAGTGGCCTTAAATGAAACACTAGACCAGATGTAGATATATAAAGAACACTCTGTCCAAAAACAGCAGAATACACATTCTTCTCAAGTACACAAGGAACTAAAGAGACCATACGTTGGGAAACAAGGCAAGCGTCAATAAATTTAAGAAGACTGAAATCATATCAAGAATCTTTTCCAACCACAATACCATGAAAGTAGAAATCAACTACAAGAAAAAAGCCAGGAAAGCTACAAATATGTGGAGACTAAACAACACCCTACTGAACAACCACTGGATCAAGAAGAAATCAAAACATACCTGGAGACAAATGAAAATGAAAATACAACATACCAACTCTTATGGGATGCAGCAAAAGCAGTTCTAAGAAGGAAATTTATAGCATTACAGATCCACCTTAATAAACAAGAAAAATCTCAAATAAGTAATCTTAAACTATACCTAACAGAACTAGAAAAAGAAGAACAAACAAAGCCCAAAATAAGCAGGAAGGAAATAATAAAAATTAGAGCAGAAATAAATGACATAGAAACCAAAAAAACAGTAGAAGGGATCCATGAAACTAAGAGCTGGTTCATTGAGAAGATAAAAAAAAATTGACAAAACCTTAGCCAGACTCACTAAGAAAAAAAGAGAGGAGATTGAAATAAATGAAATTAGAAATGAAAGAGGAGAAATCACAATGACTACCACAGAAACACAAAAGATTATAAGAGACTACTATGAAAAACTATATGCCAACAAATTGGACAACCCAGAATAAATGGATATATTCTTAGACTTACTCAACCTCCCAAAACTGAATGAAGAAGAAATAGAGAATCTGAGTAGGCCAATCAAAAGAGATTGAAACAGTAATCAAACACCTCTCAAAAAACAAAAATCCAGGACCAGACAGCTTCTCTGGAGAATTCTACCAAACATTCAAAGAAGATTTAATACAAATCCTTCTCAAACTATTCCAAATAATTGAAGAAGATGGAACACTTCCTAACTCATTCTCTGAGGTCAATATTACCCTGATACTAAAACCAGACAAGGACAACAAAAAGAAGGAAAATTACAGGTCAATATCACTGAGGAACATAGATGAAAAAATCCTCAACAGAATATTGGCAAACCAAATAGAGCAATACATTAAAAGGATTATATGCCATGACAAAATGGGATTTATACAGGGACACAGGGATGATTCAACATCTACAAATCAATCAATGTAATATATCACATTAGCAAAATAAGGAATAAAAATCACATGATCATCTCAATGGATGCAGAGAAAACATTTGACAAAATCCAACATCCATTTATGATAAAAAACTCTCATAGAGAAGGAAAGTACCTCAAAATAATAAAGGCCATATTTGACAAACCCACAGTCAACATCATACTTAAAGGTGAAAAACTGGAAGTCATTCCTCTGATCACAGGAACAAGACAAGGGTGCCCACTCTCACCACTCCTAGTCAACACAGTACTGAAGGTTTTGGCCAGAGCAATTAGGCAAGAAAAAGAAGTAAAAGGTATACAAATTGTCAAGGAAGAAATGAAACTCTTGCTGTTTGTGGACAACAGGATTCTATATATAGAAAACCCTAAAGAATCCACCAGAAAGCTACTAGAAATAATCAACAACTACAGCAAAGTTGCAGGGTACAAAAACAACATACAAAAATCAGTTGCATTTCTATACAGTAAAAATGAACTAGCAGAAAAAGAAGTCAAGAATACAATCCCATTTACAATGGCAACAAAAAGAATAAAATATCTAAGAATAAATTTAACCAAGGAGGTGAAAGACCATACACTCAAAACTATAAGACATTTTGAAACAAATGGAAGAAGATATAAAGAAATGGAAAGATATTCCATGCTTATGGATTGGAAGAATAAACATAGTTAAAATGTCCACATTACCTAAAGCAATCAACAGATTCAATGCAATCCCAATGACATTCTTCATGGAAATAAAACAAAGAATCCTAAAATTTATATGGAAGAACAAAAGACCCTAAATAGCCAAAGCAATCCTGAGAAGAAAGAATAAAGCTGGAGGCATCACAACCCCTGACTTCAAAATATACTACAAAGCTATAGAAATCAAAACAGCATGGTACTGGCACAAAAACAGAGACACAGATCAATGGAACAGAATTGAAAGCTCAGAAATAAAATCATGCATCTACGGACAGCTAATCTTCGACAAAGGAGCTGAGAACATACAATGGAGAAAGGAAAGTCTCTTCAATAAATGGTGTTGGGAAAACTGGACAGCCACATGCAAAAGAATAAAACTAGACCATTATCTGACACCACACACAAACATTATCTCCAAATGGATTAAAGACTTGAATGTAAGACCTGAAACCATAAAAATCCTAGAAGAAAATACAGGTAGTACACTCTTTGACATCACTCTTAGCAGCATCTTTTCAAATACCATGTCTACTCAGGCAAGGGAAACAAAAGAAAAAATAAACAAATGGGACTACATCAGACTAAAGAGCTTCTACAAGGCAAAGGAAACCAGGAACAAAATAAAAAGATAACCCACCAACTGGGAGAAAACATTTGCAAATCCTACATCCAACAAGGCGTTAATTTCCAAAATATATAAAGAACTCATACAACTGAACAAAAACAAAAAAAGACCCACAAACAACCTGATCGAAAAATGAGCAGAGGATAAGAACTGACATTTTTCCAAAGAAGATATACAGATGACCAACAGGCACATGAAAAGATGTTCAGTATCACTAATTATTAGGGAAATGCAAATCAAAACTACAATGAGATATCACCTTACCTGTCAGAATGGCTATAATTACCAATACAAAAAATAACAAATGTTGGAGAGGATGTGGAGACAAGGGAACCCTCATAAACTGCTGGTGGGAATGCAAACTGCTGCAGCCACTATGGAAAACACTATGGAGATTTCTCAAAAAATTAAAAATAGGGGCCAGCCTGGTGGTGTAGTGGTTAAGTTTGCATGCTCCACTTCGGCAGCCCAGGGTTCGCAAGTTCACATCCCGGGTGCGGACCTGTGCACCGCTCATCAGGCCATGCTGTGGCAGCATCCCATGTGCAAAATGGAGGTATATGAGCACAGATATTAGCTCAGAGTCAATCTTCCTCAGCAAAAAGAGGAAGCTTGGCAATGGATTTTAGCTCATGGCCAACCTCCCTCACAAAAAAATTTAAAAACATCCTAAAATACAAATACCATATGATCCAGCTATCCCACTACTGGATATTTATCCAAAGAACATGAAATCAACAATTCAAAGAGATTTATGCACCCCTATGTTCATCACAGCATTATTCACAACAGCCAAGATGTGGAAGCAACCCAAGTGCCCATCAACTGATGAATGGATAAGAAGATGTGGCATATGTAGAGAATGGAATACTACTCAGCTATAAAAAAAGACAAAATCATCCCATTTACAACAACATGGATGGACCTTGAGGGTATTATGTTAAGTGAAATAAGCTGTACAGAGACAAACACCATATGATTTCACTTATATGTGGCAGATAAACAAACATGGATAAAGAGAACAGATTAGCGATTATCAGAGGGAAAGGAGGTAGGGTGCGGGCAAAAGGGATAAAGGACACATATGTACAGTGATGGATGAAAATTAGATCATTGGTGATGAGCACAATGCAGTCTATACAGAAATTGATATATAATCATGTACACCTGAAATTACATAATGTTATAAACCTATATGACCTCAATAAAATAATTTAAAAAAATTAAATTAAAAAAAAAGAAAAGAATAGGGGCCAGTCCAGTGGCACAGCAGGTAAGTTCGCGTGTTCTGCTTTGGCAGCCCGGGATTCAGGGGTTTGGATCCCAGGCCCCTGCTTGTCAAGCCATGCTGTTGCGGCACCCCATATAAATTAGAGGAAGATGGGTACAGATGTTAGCCCAGGGCCAATCTTCCTCAGCAAAAAAAGAGGAGGATTGGCAGCAGGATGATAGCTCAGAGCTAATCTTGCTCACAAAAAAAAAGAAAAATATAAAATTTTATCAATTAATAATTCAGCATTACCTTAGTTATAATATCTTCAAATTTACAACATAATGTTTGAAAGAAAAAAACAGCGCTTTTCCTTTGTAATCAAGTGATACTAATGCATG
Source organism: Tapirus indicus (assembly GCA_031878705.1). Classification (NCBI taxonomy): domain Eukaryota; kingdom Metazoa; phylum Chordata; class Mammalia; order Perissodactyla; family Tapiridae; genus Tapirus; species Tapirus indicus. The sequence goes on from CM062935.1 coordinate 38,243,321, forward strand.
GCTTTCGTTGTACACTGATTCATAACGTAGAGGACATACTTTTCAATTGAATGAACACACTGCTTATTGCATAACTGCTAGACGGTTAACCCATGTATTGAATTAGACAAATTCTATTTAAGTCTACACTTAAATTGTTCTTTAATTTTTAATACGAATATTCAAGATTGAGCAACACAGTCAACTTTGGAAATTCACATTTTTAAAAAATACATACATTTTTAATTACTTGGAGGACTCAAGATATGTGGTGTACTTTCTTTTACTGTCCAAAATAAAAAATATCTTCATTATGATACCCACATTACTGTGCTTCCTATTCTTTATATTTGTCCATCAACACTGAATTTTTAGAAATTACATAGAACTCATAATCCTGAATATAACTGACATATTTTGCTGTCCAGCAAAATTAGAAAAATATAAAACTATTCTACTGGAGATTAACGTTAAGGAACAAAGTGTTTGAAATATAAAAGCATAAAATTAACCCTTGGAAGAAAATTAATACTCTGACTTTTATGAAAATGTTGCTTTTAAAAGTCAATGTTATTTTATATTACTATAAAATTTTGTTCAAGAAATATTGAAAGTGTGTTTTAAGGTTATTTTCAAAGAACTATATTTTTAAAATCAGTTAATATACTATATGTTACAACAGTAATCAAAACAAAATTTGACAAATACATCATACTTAAACATTTATTTCTAAAATAATGTTAAGATATGAAAGGACGTATTTTACAATAATCTTGTATAATTCAGAGGAAAACAAAGTAATATCTTCCAGAGTAGTCTCAAATATTATCCCTACACTTTTAAAGCTATCTTGGTATATATGCCTAAGAATTTGAAGCACTTAAACCAATTATTATCATAATAGGCAAGATCTGAAATTAAAAATCTTATGGAAATGTTAAGAGTTCAATAGTAAGAAGTAACCAATGATCAGAATGTGTATATGCTCTGAAAAGATAATGGCAAAATTGAGGTCTTATTATTCCTTTCCTGATTATCAAGATCTGTGTAATAATGACAGGACACTAAAAGTAAATGGCAGGGTATGGCAGACACCACAAGGTGGTGCTAATGTCCTCTCATAACTGGCTGGATAGACCACCGCTGCGAGCCTTCAGAAGTGGCCTAGGGTGAGAAGACTCTCCAGCCCATAGGGTAGATACCCAACTGTAACATTCTCTGGTCTAAGAGAAAAAGCGAAACATTAACAGTTTTGCAAGGTTTTTATTGTTCGTTGTAGAAACAAATTGTGAACTTAGAATTCTCTAGAATTAACATTTGGTTTGCATCAACATTCTTCTCATATAGTTACAATATTTTACATAAAAAGGAGGTAACTCTATAAGCATCTGTCTTTACACTACTGTCAGATGAAATTACCAATTTACACTCAATGAATAAACTACCATCAGGCACAAATCAAGACTTCTATATCTGGTACAAGTGATAATAAAACAGCCCAGTATTATGAAACCCATATTTATACTGCCAAAATCTGTTTCCCAGATTAACACTCTTACTGATTTCTTTATCCTTACTCATATTCTGAATGTAATGGACTCTTAAAGAAACATGTTAGGGTTTCCCACAATTCAGGTTCTAAAGGCACTAAAACAACTGCTAGTGTCATCTTTCCTTGAATTGCTTTTAGTCTCTGTCAGACACACACACAGATGGATGGATGGATGGATGGATGGATGGATGGATGGATGGATGGATGGATGGAAGGAAGGCAGTCAGGCAGGCAGGCAGGCAGGAAGTAAGGAGGAAGGGAGAAGGGGGGGCAGGAGGCAGTGGTCTGGCTCTAGATATACAACAGCAATTCAAGATAGAGAAAAAGACTTGCTGAGAGTGTTAATATATATATTATATATAAACTATATTAACTATATATTATATATGTATACTACATTAACTATATTATATAATATATATCACTTCTGTAAGTGCCCAGTGCATATATATGTGTGTATACATATGTTTATATATATAATAACATTTAATTCTCAAAACAATCCCTATTTTGCCAATGCCCAAATTGGGTTTTAGAGAGGTAAAGAAAGTTGCCCAAGGTCACAAGAGGACTTTCTGACTTCAAAGCCTCTTTCCACATGCCATAAAATAATCATGCTAGTATTGCTGACGATAGCTAGTATATACTGACTGGCAACTATGTGCCAAGCAATGTGTTAAGCATTTTACATCTATTTTCTCAGTTAATCCACACAATAATCCTAAAAGGTATTTTTTTCATTACACATGAGAGAACTGAGGTACAGAGAGGTTGAGTGACTTTCCCAAGGTCCTACAACTATTAAGTGGTAAAGTTGAGATTCAAATCTAAGCAATGTGGCTACAATAAGTCTGCCATTTAAACTAACAACTTCACAATATTGCCACTCATAAAATACACAACTATTTCCTTCGGGAGTAAAATAAATGGCTGTTTAATGAGAAGCAAAAAACAAAACACTTTAAGCACATAAAATGAATAAAAATGCTATAGCAGATACTATGTAAGATCTCAAAGAGCTTCAAATCAAGATAGAAACATACAGTTCATTAACTTGAAAAATATAATACTTAAAAAACACAAAATAAGACAGTAGAAAAAATAAAATGATTAATTACCAATGACTAAAGATAACAAAATAAGATATTAGAAAGAGTAAAATATGATTAATTACAAACAATAGCTGACATAAGATTTTAAAAAATAAGCAATCACCTCAGATAAGCAGGTTGGGAAAGTCATTAGAGAAAAGGTAGATTTTAACTGAATCTTTATGGAGAGATATGTTTCAACACATGAGAAGGAGGAAGAAAGGGCATTCTGAACAGTTTAGTAATATATCAATGAAAGTGTGGATGCAGGAAAGTGCAAATTGTGGTCAGGAGTTGATCAATGTGACTAAACGTGGTGTTTTCACATAGAAAAAATTAACTTAGAAAACCTGAATGGGCTTTATTCTTCCATAGTCTTCAAAGCCTAAAGACGAATAAACATATCCATGTTTCTAGCTAATTACATTTTCTATAATACATATTTCAGAAAGCAAAAAGAAACTGGATTTCAAATAACATGAAGAACCAATCAAAAGTAAATTGGCTGATTGTGACAGAAAGAAAAAGAAGAGATATAGGAATGAAAGAACTAAAGGGGGAAATGTTGAAGAACTTTTTCAACCAATTTGTAAATTATAAAAAATTCAACAGCAATACTGGAGATTCTCTAAGGTATTTAATTTTAAATTACATCTTGTATAGTAAATGTAGTAAAACTATAATATAAAACTAAAGCTCATCTTTAAAAATTACTTTATCATTAAAAGATAGGTAGAGATATCTGATTTCTTTTGGGGGGAGTAAGGGAGAACTTAATTTGTGTAGTGCACATGAAAAACTCCTAAATATATCATTTCGTTTAAACCTCAGAATACCCTAAGAGAAGTTACATTACAGAAGAAGGAACATAATCACTGAAGTACAATGACTAAGCCTAATTTATATTACACCTAAAAGTGCTAAGATTCAAACCCAGTTTTCCAGACTTCAACCCAAAAGTTCTTTTCTACTGTCACTATTAGGTCTCTATTTTCATTATAATAAAACTTATAGTGCAAGTAAAGTTTCTGAAAATTATGGGCAGTGTTACTTGGAACAGATACACTGATATTATATGGGTAGCATACCTGGCCCCAGAGTAATGGTTCACATATTCCTTCACCCAACAAATATTTATTAGGCACCAACTATATGTCAAGCACTATTCTAGGCACTAAAGATACAGCAATTAATGAAGAAATAAAAAAGCAATCACACAAGAAAACATGAGATAGTGGTAAGTATAATGTAAAGAATTATAATACAGTAATAGGAAAGAGAATGACTGGGTGACTCCTTAATATTGGGTGGTCATGAAGATCTCTCTATGAAACTGACATGTAAGCTGACACAGAGCTAGCCAAGTGCAAAGCAACAATAAGACAACCATTCCAAACAGAAGGCACAGCTAGAACAATAGCCCTAAACAGAAACATCACGACAGTGCAGGGAAAACATAGTGGGAAAGGGGTAGACTGATAGATTAAGTCAGAGAGGTAGGTATGGGATTTTTAAGTTAGGAAAAGCAGTTGGAATTTTCTGTTCTCAATGTGGAAAGAGAGGGTAGGGAATAACATAAACTTATTTATATTAAAGGGGAAAAAATCACTCTGAGTGTGATGTAAAGAATACAGCAGAGCAAGCTTGGAAGCAGAGACACCAGTTAGAGCTAAAGTGGTCTAGCAGTTCTTCACCTTCTCCGCACCCCAAATACCTGAGAGAAATTACACTCTCCAACAAATAACAGCAGTGGAGAAGAGGTTCTGATAAAATGCCTTGCACTCTTTCAGAGGCTCTGTTCTAGGTCTGTAGGTAGCATTCTTCCACTGCTCGCTATCCCAATTCCCTTCTCCCATGACTACACATTTTTTCCTTTCTTTGTTCTTTTCTTTTTCCTTTTCTGCTGCCTAGGATAAAAGTCCACTCTTGACGCTACTCAATCAGAGGTGGAATTCTGTCTCAAAACATTATTGACATTCCCTGCATTAAACATCTTGATACTTTAAAAAGTTTTGATCCAGACAGAGGCAACTAAAAAGACATCTCCACAAACAGAGATTTCTGAACAATATGATTTGTACTGTGTAAAAAAAAATCTAAAGATAACCTAGACTATATTACGCAATTTCCATTAAAAAATCCAATTCTGACATGCCTTCTGAATGCAGGCAAATTTTTATGCAGTTGGAGAATAAATATTTAAAGATATTCAAATTCCTACCATGTGAACACACAAAAAACATCTATGGAAAATTAAAACCACTCTCTGGAATCTGATGAAATGTCTAATTTTAGTTTAAGTTTCATTTCTTTATATCTTGGGATATTTCTGCTCTATTGTTTAGAAAGCACAGACTTTAAAATACAAAAGGGAATAAAAGGGCTGGAGTAATGAGCTCACATTAATGATTTCCCCCCAAAGTTGTAAGTTTTCAATTATTAAGAGTGAAAATTAAAACTAATTTCTCAACTTAACCAAATGCTTCCCACTACTACCTGAGTCTCAGAAAGCAATCTGTGCTGCTATTTTTATTCCTCTAAACAAGAATCCTTCAGAGTCATGGCAAGTTGTAAAATTAGAAAATAAAACTGTGCATCAAAACGACTTAAGTCACATCTCATTTTCTCCTAGAAACAAGAGTAATATATAGCAACTTATTTTCTTAATCATGGATCTTTATTAATTTTGGAAATCAATATAATCACATTTACTCAGTTATAACAACACACCTATATACTACAAATGAAAGACTTCTAGAATGGAAAAAGTAATCACATAAAATCATAGATAATATACAATAACACACTGCACTTGTCAAAGTTCTTATCTTGTTTTTCATAATTGTTTTAACTGTACAAATCATTAAGGAGCCTTCCTCAAGGATATGGAATCCAGGACTTATCTGGAAATATGTTCAATCACTTCTCAAAAAGAGACTTTGGGGGAGACTCAGGTCAAGTAAATGGAATGACAAGAAACAGATCCAGGAATGCCTCTAGCGCTATCTTTTCTTCATAAGGGATAACATTAGCAAAACAAGTGCTGTGCACTCTGGGTTTTTGAAAGAAGTTTGTCTGCTATGTTAAGAATGTATTTCCTCAAAACAAGCACTTCAACTTACACCTGAATATGCCTGACTTTAAAATCAATTTTAATCTTTATTTGTCCTAAAATTCATCCTTTAACCCCTCACTACATTCTGCTTTACAATGTCAAAGGACTAGAGTGCTGAGGTTATTTCTTCTAACTTCACATGATTAAGTGTTTTACTATATAAGCTTCTGTCAGGCGATTTTCCTTAGAATAGTCACTAGAACTGCTTTTCCCTTTTATCAGTTTTTTTCCCAGGAATGGTACATGTGTGACTATCAAAAATAGAAGTTTTTTGTCTTTTTTTTTTTTTTTTGCTTTTAAGTAAATTCATTAGTTCTTAGAATTTTGAAGAAAAAGCATTTAATCAAATTATGCTCTTACTGCATAACATTTTTAGAATTTGCCTTTTGGAATTTCTTAAAAGAAAAACCTGTTCTTCAATCACATAAAAAGTTATTCTCTTTTATTTCTTAGCCAAAGTTCAAATTTTCTGGGTCCTATACAATTTTTTCTTTCATCTTTTTAAATTTAGCTTCTTTCTTAATAGTTCCCATTTCTTGGAATAACCTCTATGGAGCTATTTACGAACCAAGAGATTTTTTTGCTGAGGAGGAAGGCTACAGAAACAAACTAACGCTGGGAATAAGGTGATGGAACTCTTTAGAAAAGACACGGGATGAGGTCATTTTATTCATGTAAAGCCTGCCTACTACCCAGTAATAGAAGTAATGACAGCATGGATAACCTGTCAGCTTCTATACATTTGAAATTATTGGAAACAAAATTACTTAAGGGGAAGATTGCCTATAATCTACTTGTATATCTTTGAAATCAGAAGTTTTAAACTAAGGAGGTGACCATTTTAATAGCCCCTACTCTATTTCCTTTATAAATGTTTGGGAATGCTAAGATTCCACAGAAAGAAGCAGAAAAAAATAATCCATCTGAGATAACAGAAGCACGATGGATAATAACCCTATATTAAAATGAGTTAAGATCAGCTAGCTCCCTATGAAGATGAACTGATTCCCCAGTGAGAACTGACCATTCTCTCTTCCACACTCCCAAGAACATTTTCATCCCTGACAGCACTACCACACTGATTTGTAATAAGATATGTCTGTCTCTTTTCTCTCTAGATATTTAGATATTTGATGACTTTTTCATCACCACCATTATAACAGGATGCATACATAACAAAGGTTAACTGAACAACTATCACGTGCCAGTTTTCCTAAAAACTCACATTTAATGGGAATAAATATTTAAACAAGTCCTTAAAGTACACGTGAAATTTTGTAGTATAGGTATAAATAAAATGCTATGCAAATTTAGAGAAATATGGCAGACGAAACTGCTAAATCTTTCAGGGAGTGGCCACATTTTAAGAGAGATAATGTTTGATCTGGGGTCTAAAAAGTTCAGTCAGTATTTTCTAGACTAAAAAGAGATTCTAGAAAGAAAAGTGAGCACACTCAAAGATACCAAGGTATTAAAACACACACACACACAGTTAGGAACAAGAAAAGGAATGAATGCAAACTGGACAAGAAAGTGAAAGGTGATGACTCTCAAATTAATTAAGTCTAAATTTAAGTCTTGTGGGCAATAGGGATCCATAGACGATTTTGGAGCAAAGGAGTCAGCTAATTAGAATCTGTGTGGGAAGATAGATAAATAAGTGAAGGGGTTGATTAACTGGAGACAGAGAAACCTAAAAAAAGGCTACAAAAACTGTAGAATAAACATTAGAATAAACAAGAGCATGAATACATCTAGGATTCATTAGTTGGCAAATGGCTTTATTTTAGAATAGAATCTACTTTTCCAATAGAATAAAAATGATTAAAAGTAGAGAATGTCTCCCTGGGAAAAGTTGAGAAGAGAAATTTGTTGAGAAAGTTTCTTTTAAAAACTTGTACTTTTTATTTTATATTTACCATTATCATAGTTCTTTTTCAAGAATACTGAAATATTTCATAATTTAAAAACTAATTTAAAATTGTATCTATTTGAACATGAACAGAACTACTAAGTAACAAAAATTAATTTCAAGATAAGTAATTCTTACAAAAGACACTCATATTACAATCTGCTGATCCACCCATCTCCTACCACCAAATATAATTTCACTTTGAGAAAACTCTGTAGGTGATTTTATTTTAGTTGCTAACCTGCTTTTCTAGATAACTATCTTAAAATTTGTATTAGCTTTGCTATCATTTTTAATTGCATCTACTGTGCTAATCAGAAACCCAGATATAATCCTTAATACTCCTCTCTTGGTGACTGCCATACATCATCACTAAATATTGAGAATTTTACCTCCTAAATAATCCTCAAATTTTCTGCTCCTCTCCATCTCCAGCCTCCCTACCAAGATCAAATTCCTAGTTCTCTCTCATACAAATTACTACCATATCCCCACACCACCCGTATCCAGCCCTTCAATGGCTTCGCATTGCTTTAAGGATGAAAACATGACTCCTTACAGGGAGCACAAGTCTCAGTGCAGCCCATCCATACCTTCTCGCCAGCTTCCTCTTGCACTATTCTCCCTCTTGCTCTCTCCACTTCAGTTTCTCCTACTCACCTTATTACCTCTCACACATTATTCTGTTAGAAAAATATGCTCTTCACCTAGTTAACGCCTACACTAACTCCTTTACATCGAAACTCCAACTTCACTTCTTCAGGAAAGCTTTCTGATTTTCCAAACCAAGTCAAATCCTCCTATTGAATAATCTCATCTCATCATCTTATGATTCTTTCTTCTGTGATACTACGGCAATTTCAATTTCATATTTATTTGTGTGATTACTTGTCTCTTCCACTTGTAAGCTCTATAAGGGTATCAGACATATTTGTGATCCACTATATCTTTACCACTTCAACCAAAATTTGTTAAACAAAAGTATGAAAAATAAAAAAAATATATGCATACCACAAATTAAAACAACATGGAAAGTATAAAGAAAGAATCCAAAATCTTCCCTCCTTGCCTCTAGTCAACAGAAATAACAACTATTAATATTCTGCTGTACATTCCTGGAGACTTTTTTCTAGAATTATAGGAAAGTATGTATCTACAACTATATTTTTCACAAAAATTGAATCATATTTAGGGCTGCCAGATTTAGCAAATGAAAATATAGGATGCCCAACTAAATTCAAATTTCAGATGAACAATGAGAATTTCTTTTAATATAAGTATGTATCAAACATTACTTGTTTATCTGAAATTCAAATTTAACTAGGCATCCTGTATTTTATCTGGCAACTCTAATCATATAATACATATTGTTCTGGATTTGATTTTCTCCATTATGAATTCTAGATTCTGTGTCAGATATATTCACAAGAGATACCGAGTTGTACCTCCAATAAGAAACCATTAGCCTAAGTAGTAAGAGGAAAAAATTAAAAAGCATGCTATTTTCAAATGTGAAAAGCAACTCACATTCTTTAAAAATAAAATTCTATTCTCCTTTTCATGAGGCAAAAAATAATCTATTTTAAGTATGAAAAACTGGCAACCTTCTGAGAGTAGCAAATTTTCTCAAAACAACATTCAAAGATGGGCACTTGGCAGAATGTTTTCATGCTATGAAAAAAAATCCTTTAATTCAACTTCATGTGCATTTCAAAATACTTAAACCAAATATTAACATTTTATCATCAAAATTATGGGATAAATACAAATAATTTATACTTAAGAACAAAACATTCTATGAATAACTGAAAAATAAAGGCGTTTTTAGAAGCTCCTCACCACAAGTAATAGATCATGATAATTATACTTTATTATTCCATGAAGATAAAATGATATGGCCATTCTTACATCATTTAAAGCAAATTTTAAAATGTTAATGCCAAGCCTCATTCTCTGATCAAAATCACCTTATTTGAATTTTAGAATAGGGAGTTGTTTTAAATGGTTCCACAGGGGAAATAGCATCATCTAATTTATATCTGTGGTGTTTAGCACTGCAGAGGTAAAACAAATAACTTTTGCATGTCATCTGAAAAAGTTTATTTTCATGATCGCTTTACTTAGCAATCTTGATTTCATCTATAATCAGAAATGTGATGTGTTAAATATGGGCTAGAACTAGAGTTTATTTTGTTAGCAACTTAAAAACATAAGGACATTTATTTGTTAATTATAACTCAATAAAGCCGGGGGGGGGGGCACATAAGGCCATAAAATTAATCTTGGTAACACATAGAGGATCTTATGACATGCACCTCAGAAGTATTATGGTTCAAGATTTACCATAGTTAGGCCAGCAGATTATAACAATAAAAGAACAATTGCCTGATATAAGCAATAGCACCAGTTCAGCCAACCCAAACTTGCTGGAAAGAACAGAGGCAAGTTATAGCATGATCTGAACAATATTTCCTAACTTATAAATAGAGTTATTTAAAAATTAGACCTAAAACTTAAAAGATTCTTGAAATTCTTGTACATGTGTATAAGGAGATATGTACAAGAATGCTTATAAGAACATTATTCGTAATAATTTTTTTAAATGGAAACAACTTAATGGCTAAAAGAAAAAAGTAAACATTGTGGTACATTCATATAATGGAATAATATAAGCAGAGAAAATGAATGAACTACAGTTACACAGTTATGAGATATACAGCATAAGCTGAATAAGGAAATGAAGTTGGAGAAAGAATGTAAATGGCATGATGCCTGTAACAGCTCACTTTTGCTATGTAATACACCACTCCAAAACTCAGAAGCTTAAAACAACTATCATTATTAGCTTATTATTCTGCAGGTCATCTATTTCAGGTGGCCCCAGCTGAAAGGTCCTCCTGACAGCCTTGGTTGATCCCAGCTGAGGCTGACTCTGACATTTGTAGTCAGTTGCCAGGTCAGCTGGATGCTGATTGCGTGAGCTTGGCCACCTTAACTCTCCTCAATATCTTTTCTCATATTATAACTCAAACTCATTCACATAGTGGTCTCAGGGTTCCAAATGCAGCAGAAAAGCAAACTCCAAAATGAAAGTGCGTTTCAAACCTCTGCTTCGCCATGTTTGCAAATGTCCTTTTGGCCATAGCAAGTCACGTGCCCAAGCCAAATTAAAGGGATAAAGAACAGACTACACTTTATGGGAGGGTCTACAATGTGACACTGCAAGAGTCACAGGAAGGAGAGAGATTTGTATCAATTTTTATACTCTACCACAGCACCACTTATACAATGCTAAAATCACACAAAACAACACTACGTATACGTATTGTTGAATGAAACATACATATATACAAACATACCAAAAGTATGAAAATACACATAATAATGGTAAATGCCAGGTTCAGGATAGTGACTAACTCTTGGTTTTGAGAAGGAAATGAAAAAATGGACAAATAAAAAAGGAGCTTTAGCTACATTTGGAGTTTTTCATTAGTTAAAAAAGGGGTTTATGGGTGTTCTTCTAAAATATAATGTTACACCTTTTAGCATGTCTAAATTCATAGGAAAAAATAATAAAGGAATTAGAAGAGAATTCCCATAAAACAAGGATATCGTAAAGGGCCTTCAACATATATTACTAAACATAGACTGCAAAATACAACACAGCATAATTTTTTAAAAGCCCAGTGAATTGGATGATCAATTTTACATTATCTGCATAATCAGAAAAAAAAGCAGAAAAACATTGAAATAAAAAGGAATTGGATTGGTAAATCTGGCACCTAGTAGGAAGTAAACAAAAACTGTTAAGAGATATACATGTTCAACACAGGTTACAAAATACTCATTTAGATAATGCAGAAACAGATTTGCCAAAACTTTAAATAACAGCATTATTAAATGTAGATTACAAGATAATCATCTTTGAATTAATTAAAGAACGAAAAGATGGAATGGAAACCCTAAGAATCAAATACAATTAAAAAGACTAGACAGCTAAAAGAGGTTCAAAATGAATTTTATTTAAAAAAAATATTTGCTGAAATTATAAGCACAGTGGATAAGTTAAATAATAATTATACAAGAAAGAATTAGTGAACCTGAAAAAATACCAAAAGAAATCACTCAGAATGTAACACAAAAAGAAAAAGATAAAAAAATAATAAAGATGGGAGGGCCAGTGTTTGCGTAGTGGTTAAATTCAAGTGCTCTGCTTTGGCAGCCCAGGGTTAATGGGTTCAGATCCCGGCCGTGGACCTACATCATTCATCAAGCAGTGCTGTGGCAGCATCCCACATACAAAATAGGGGAAGATTGGCACAGAGGTTACCTAAGAGCCAATCTTCCTCAAGCAAACAGAGAAGGATTGGCAACAGGGGTTAGCTCAAGGCTGATCTTCCTCACCAAAAAAAAAAGATATATATATATATATATATATATATATATATACACACACATATATATATATAAGTGGGGTACAGAGACAAGAATGATAGAATGATAGTATCTAACATATGTTTTATCAAAGTTTAAGAAGGAGAGAAGAGGAGGAGAGGAATATTTGAGGAAATAACTGAGAATTTTCCAGAATTGATGAAAGACACAAATTCTCAGATTCCAGCAACAAAATGATTCCCAAGTAAGAGAAATAAAATAAAAACCAAAGCTAGATGAATTGGAGTTAAATTACATAAAATAACTATAAACAAAAAGATACAAAAGCAAGTAGAAAGAACAGACATATTACCTAAAAAAGAATGACAATTAGACTAAAAGCAGACTTCTCATGAAAAAAGAAAATAACTATTAAGGCAGAATTTTATACCCAGATAAACTATCATTCAAATTTGAAATAATGGTAAGTCAAATAAGGCAAACTTTCTAGACAGCTTCCTAGAAAAAAGCTAATCAAAAATTACTCAACAGGAAGTAGGAAATATAAATATCCTAAACCTATTAGAGGAATTGGAACAGTAGTTTAAAATTATTTCTAAAAGGACAAGGAGGAGGGGAAGGAGGAGGAGGAGAGGGAAGGTAGGGGGAGGCCACAGTGGTGGAGGGAGGAAGCACAGAGATAAGATTTTTTTTGAAAAAGGAAGGAAAGAAGAAGGGAAAGTAAGGAGGGCAGGAGGAAAAGAGGGAGGGAAGGACAGGACCAGACAGTTCTAAGGAAAATTCCCCAAAACTGTTAAAGATCATTCCTATCTTTTACAAACTCTTCCAGAAAAAACAAAATTACCATATAAGTTTTTAAGCACTGTGTTAGCTACCTTTCACAAAATTTGACATACCATTATCATTTAGCAATATAAAAATAAAATCATGACTAAGATGGGTTTGTTGCAGGACTGTAAATACAGTTTAACGATAGAAATTCTTCAACCAGATAAAGACATCTGCCAGATATATACTTATCACAACATATTTAATATAATAAAATATCACAGTTAATGGGGAAACATTAGGATTTTTTTTAAACATGAAATAGAAGATGCTGACCATCACCACTTCCAGTGCTGAAGATCCTAGCCAGTGAATTAAAACACAAATAAGAAATAAAAGATATTAAAATTATACACAGAGGGCATAATAAAACAGAGACCCAAACACACACTCACATACACATAAGATAAAATACAGACAAGTTCAATAAAGCTTCAGTTAAAACCCAAATACAGATTTTCCTGGAACTTGAAAACTTAATTTGAATAAACATGTATGTAAGACGTAACCTCATCTTTGTCAGTCCAAAAAATAATGCCCATAATTGACCTGGCCACAGAAAGCCTTGAGTGTGCTGCATTACCATGAGGCATCAGTCCTGTGCCAATAGGCCAAGGTGGCCATAAGCCAATTTGAGCCCAATGGATACATCCACTCTGACCTGCTGGAGAACATTAACATTGTTCACAAATGACTGACTGAACTGGCCTCTGAACCTCTCAAGAAGACTGTGTATGGAAATCTGGATGACCCCAGCCAACCAGGAGATTGAGTGAGACAAGATATATCTGTGGCTGCAACCCAACTACATAACCATGCAGATGTCCTGGCCCATATGGTCATGATGCAGTTCATCAACAGTGGGGTGCCCAAAATGGCCATGTCATCTACCACCCACTGAGACCACCTGATCAAGGCCCAGCTCAGGGGAGAGAAAAATCTATGCCAGGCCAAGGACATAAACCATGAAGTGTATAAATTCCCAGCAACTGCAGGTTCCAAGCAGAGCATGGGCTTCTGGAGGCCTGGATCTGGAATCATTTACCTTATCACTTTGTAAAACTATGCATAGCCTGGGTTCTTCTGATTGGCAGTTACTCCCATATCCCCACTAGTGGTGGCCTATGGGGCATCTGCATTGGAATTGGGGGTGCTGAAGCTGTGGATGGCATGTTTGGGATTCTCTAGAAGTTAAGTTCCCCAAGGTGACTGGTGTGAAGCTGATGGGCATGCTCTCTGTCTAGACCTCATCCACAGATGTGATCCTGAAGGTGGCAGGCATCCTTGCAGTAAAAGGCTGCATGGATGCTATCTGAAGTACCATGGACCTGGTATAGATTCCATCTCCTACACTGACATGATGACAATCTGCAACATGGACACAGAAATTGAGGTCCTCAGTGTTCTCTTAGAAGCACAGAATGAAGAAATATCTGAGTAAGACCAGGCAAAGAGACATGGCCAATTTGGCATAGAAAATCAAGGATCACTTTGTAACAGTGATCCTCACCCTGGCTGCCATTATAACCAACTGACCGAAATTAACCTCAGTAAGCTGAAGCAGCATGTTAATGAGCCCTCTATCCTGAACTGGGCCACTCTAGAGCAGAAGTGGATACTGTGCCAGAGAAGGAAGAATGGCCTCTGGACTCCAAGAGGACTGATCAGCAGCTGCACCAACTCAAGCTGTGAGCACATGGGGCATTCAGCAGGTATGGCCAAGCAGGTGCTGGCTCACAAGCTCAAGTTAAAGTCCCAGTTCACCACTGCACTGGGATCTGAGCAAATCTGCACCATCACTGAGCAGAATGGCTATGCACAGATCCTACAGGATGTGGGTGGCATTGTCCTAGCCAATGCCTGTGGCCACTGCATTGGCCAGTAGAACAGAAAGGACATCAACAAGAGGGAGAAGAACACAATCGTCACCTCCTACAACGAGAACTTCACAGGCCACAATATGAACCCAATGAACCCACAATGAACACAATATGAATCTATACTTTCATCACATCTCCAGAGACTGTCACACACCTGGCTATTCCTGGCACTCTCAAGTTCAACCCAGAGACTGACTTCCTGACAGGCAAGATGGCAGGAAGTTCAAGCTGGAGGCTCCAGATGTAGATGAGCTTCCCTAAGTGGAGGTCAATCCCTGGACAGGACACCTACCAGCACCCTCTCCCAAGGACAGCAGTGGGCAGGGGGTGGATGTGAGCCCCCACCAGCCAGTGCACACAGCTCCTGGAGCCTTTTGACAAGTGGACGGCAAAAACCTGGATGACCTGTAGATCCTTATAAAGGTCAAAGGACAGTATAACACTGACCACATCTTGACTGCTAACACCTGGCTCAAGTTCTGGGGACACCTGGACAACATCTCTAACAGTCTGCTTTTGGTGCCATCAACATCAAAAAAGAGCAAGGCTAACTCCCTGTACAACACTGTCACCCAGGAGTTTTGTCCTATCCCTGATACTGCCCACTACTACAAGAAACATGGCAATAGATGGGTCACGAGATGAGATACGAGAACCATGGCAAGAGAGTAAATTGTATATTCATAAAAGAGATTACTATGTGGCAGTTAAATGACTGAATAAGAGTTATAGGAATAGAAACTTAATATTGAATAAAAAACCAATTTTCAGAAAATACAAAAAACAAAGAAATCAAAACATGCAAAACAATCTGAAATAAATATTTTTTAAATGATACATACATACATACTAAAAGTATAAAGCCATACACAGGGACAGGAATAATGATCACTAACATTAGAACAGTGGCCAACTCTCATATGGTAGAGAGGGAGAAAAATATGACTAGAAGAGAGAAAATGGAGGCTCAAAAGATTTGTAATGATTTTATTTTAAATCTGGGATATGCACTATATTATTCTCTCTTTGCATGTCTGATATATTTCATAATAAAAAGAAAAAGGAATAACAATTGATCTACCACAGATAGAGTAGAATAATATATGTCTTCCTGTCATGGGTCTCATTACTAACTAAAGGTATTAAAATGCTATCATGGTAACAATCTACATCAATTATTACAAAGTATTGGAATGTCTGAGCTTCAAAAACAATAAAATTCTGCAACAACATATAGGTTTGAAGACCACTTTCATGAAACATTGGATTTAAAATAATGTTTCCATGGGATACTATAAACACCTTAAGGTAAAAAAATAATTTAGCATGTTATTATTTTCATTAACCAGCTCTAAAATTGACCTCATTTTTATATTCTAACCAAAATAAAATGCTTAAATATAAAGTACATAGAATAGATATTCTTTAATACATGAATCAGATATCTTCAACACTATCAATTCTTATAACTAAAATATTTTTTCTCACTAATTATAAATTTAAAATACAAGTATATCCTAATAGAAAAATATTCTGTAGGTGCTCTAACAGATTACAAAATAAATGATTAGGAGAGGTAAAAAATACAATGTAGTTAGGCAAGAAATAAGTAGAAAACCTACTGAGGAAAACTAAAGAAGATCTAAATAAATGGAGAGATATACTATGTTCAGGGATTGAAAGACTCAATATTGTCAAGATGTCAGTTTCTCCCCAAGTTTATCTACAGATTCAATGAAATTCCAATCAAAATTCTAACAGTGTTTTAAATAGAAACTGACAAGTTGATTCTAAAATTTAGATAGCAAACAAAGAACTTAGAATAACCTAAACAATCTTCAAAAAGGACAAAATTAGAGGACTCACACTACCTGATTTCAAGATTCTAGATATAGCTACAGCAAACAAGACTATGAATACTGGCATAAACATAGATAAATCATGAAACAGAACAGACATTCCAGAAACAGACCCACAAATATAACGTCAATTGATTTTCAACAAAGATGCCAACGCAACTCAATAAGGAAAAAAAGTCTTTCCAATAAACAGTGCTTTAACAACTGGATAAATAAATTGGAAAAAAAAATCCAAAACCTTGATTCCTACCAAACGCAATTCATAAAAATTGATTTAAGATATATCATAGACCTAAAAATAAAAGTTAAACTATAAAGTTTTTAGAGGATTTTATAGGACATTATCTTAGATTTCTTAGAAAATGTAAAGCACAAACAGCACTATTAAAAAAACTGATATATTTGACTTCAAAATTTTAAAATTTTACTCTTTACAAGACATTGTTATGAAAATAAAAAACAAGGCCAATCTAGGAAAATTTTCTCCACACATATATCTGACTTGTATCCAGAACATATAAGAAATTCTTACAACTAATAAAAAGACAAAATACCAATATAAAACAGGCAAAAGGCTGGAACAAACACTTCACAGAAGAAGGTATCAAATGCCAAAAAGCACATGAAAGATTAACATTAGTTATCAGATAAAAACAAGTTAAAATCAGAATGAGATACCATTTCACATTTACTAGAACAGATAAAATCAAAATGATTACACCAAATATTGACAAGTAAATAAATGGAACAACTGTAACTCTCATATATTGTTGGTGGGAGTGTTATATCACACAACCACGCTGGTAAAAGGTTTAGCAGTTTCTTATAAAGTTAAACATACACCTACCTTATATTAGCAATTCCATTCCTAAATATGCATGCAATACAAATGAAAATGTATGTTTACAAAAGACTTGTACAAGAATGTTACAGAAGCTTTAATAACAGTAACTCCAAACTAGAAACAATCCAATGTCCATCAATAGTAGAATGGAGAAACAAACTGTACTATATCCATACACTGGAATACTACTTTGCAATAAAACATAATAAACTACTGATACACACATCATGAATGATTTCAAAAACATTATGTTGAGCAAAAGACTAGACAATGATACATACATATATCTCCAGAGAATTATGCTGAATGAAAAACGCCAATACCAAAAAGATTACATACCACATGACTCTTATCTATATAACATTCTTGAAATGACAAAATTATAGAAATGAAGAGTAGATTAGTGGTTGCAAGTGGTTAAGACATGGGACTGGGGTGGCCGGGAAGGAGGAAGCAGGAACAAAGTAGGTGTGGTTATAAAAGGTTAACAGAAGGGATTTTTATGGTGATGGAACTGTTCCGTATTTTGACTGTGGTAGTAAACACACAAACCTACACATGATAAAATTACATAGAACTAAATACACACACACACCCCCACACACCCACGAGTACAAATAAAACAAGGGAATCTAAACAAGATCAGTGGATTGTCAATATCCTGGTTGGGATATTGTACTATAGTTTTGAAGAATGTTATCATTAGGGGAAACTGGGTAAAGGGTATAAATGATCTCTATTTCTTACAACCGCATGTGAATCTACAATTATCTCAAAATAAAAGGTTTAATTTTTTTTTTATTTTTTATTATTTTTTGTGTGTGTGTGAGGAAGACCAGCCCTGAGCTAACATCCGTTGCTAATCCTCCTCTTTTTGCTGAGGAAGACTGGCCCTGGGCTAACATGCATGCCCATCTTCCTCCACTTTATATGGGACGCCGCCACAGCATGGCTGACAAGCAGTGCGTCGGAGGGCGCCCAGCATCCGAACCCGCGAACCCCGGGCTGCCAAGCGCGGACTAAACCGCTGCGCCACCGGGCGGCCCCTAATTTTTTTTTTAAATCACCACATATATGGCCTCCCTTTTCCTTGCACATCTTTCTCAAAGAAACAGATTTTCTGGGCATAAACTGTACATCTCCCTGAATCTGCCCCCCCCCAAAGAAGACAATAATTTAAAGATATAAGATCGCATTAAAGTTACATTTTTAAACATCAGATTCTTCTCTAATATATATAAACTGTACAACAATTCAAACTCTCATTACCAAGTTGCCACTGAAGTAGTACTACTTAAATAGACAAAGTGCTATTATTTAAACAAATTTCTGATACAGGCATATCTAAAGAATTATGATTCCTTCATGTATGCATTAAAAAATAAACCACTACGTGAAGTTTCAACTCTTCTCTAAGTATGCCTTGGAATCACTTTACTACTTACATTAAGGAAACTAAGCAATACTATTTTTACTTGACTACTTTGTTCGAGAAAACATGTGACTCAAGTTTTTTTTTCCTTTCCCATCAAAATGAGATTAATGCAATACCAGAATAATTTCAAGATAAATAAATGGACAAAAAGTGAGTTATATATGCCTAATATTTAAAAGTTTATAATTCATACAGGAAACTTAAAGAAGAATCTTTATTAGGGGGAATATGGAAAGGAATGGATAAAGTCTCTTAATCTAAATCTTTTATCTTGAATTCCGTACTGTGCATTTAAAGATGTTTTGAAGGATAACCCATGTCAACGAACATAAAGCACTGAAGTTAAGTCAGGATATAGCGTATGTGTAACATTCACTTTGTACTTGTAAACATCCTTTTCACACTGAGCCCCTTGGGACACAAAGAATTTACTGAATGAACTCCTCAGAATATATCAAAGAACATTTGATTTGGCCTAAAACACTTGAAGCAATCAGAAAAAAAAATTAACTGTTCCCTCACTTGCATAAAATGGCCATTTTATGAAAAGACTAATGTGGTAACTGTAAATCTTAACCTTACTGATCTCTGACTTTTCTATTTCCTTGCAAATATTTGAGACTTGTTAAAATAATCTTTTAATCCAATCATCTCAGGTTTAAAATGTAGCCATTTCCTCTGTGAACCACAAGACAAATACTGGGAAAAAGGGTAAGTCACAGACTATTATTTAAATGATCCAATGAGTCTCTACATTGAGTTGAACTGACATAATTTCATATGTCAGAACATAAGATGGGACAAATTTCTTCTACTTTATTTACCAATATTGTTGAAACCCCATTAAATTTAGAATTTTCTATAATGGACAAGAAACGAAGCTCTATTCTAATATAGGTTGCTGGAGTTGTCAAAATGCTGCCATAAAGATGCCCAAACTTCTAAAAACTGACTTTGAAATTAGGTTTCAAATACTTAATAAATAGTGTTAACTTATACTCTTTTTGTTTAGTCCTCCCAAAGAGGCAAAAATATACTAAGAAATACATAAATGAAGACTTGTTAGCAAAGAATAAGGAAAAAAGGGTAAGATATTCTAATTTTGCCTTTTAATCACATAATCATAGAGCATAAGGAAAAGTATAGTATCACTTCCTATTCCAAACTTATTTCTAAGATGACTTAACAAAAGTCTCACCCAGGCTTTAGGATGCTAACTTTTTTGCCCTGAAAAAAATTATTTTAAATTAAAAAAAAAATCCATTGAACAAAATGGAATTTAAACTACATATATTGCATTAATTATTCCTTTCCCTTAAATTATTAGCTATCCTTGTGTAGTTACAATAGTGAGCTCAAAATATTGACTATTTCTTCTGTCAATCACCTATAAAATGCCATAAGATCAAAGTATTCTTCTGCCTCATGCACACATGCAATACTTTAAATGAAATTACATTATTTCTGTAGCAGCTTTCAGATTTCACTTCCATCCTTAAATTATACGATTTAATCTACATGAAACAAACTTCACTAAAGTCAAAATGCATTAAGAGCTTTGTGTTGGATTCACACAAAAATGCACAAATACAACCCAGATGTTTAATATGTTAATAATATAACCATTTCTTACAGATTTTAATTTATTTCTTAATTTTCTAGTAAAGTATCACTTTTTTTAGCAATTCAGAATTTTAAAATTTGTATTTCAATATAACTACTAGTGTCATTTATGCTAATGAGAATGTAAGTCTATTAAAACAGAGAAGTTCCTCATAAAGGAATCTTAGCTGCCCTATAACTGTAAACTGCAAGATTCTAGAATTGGCTATAAATAATGTTGCTACATAGTCTGACAGTTCTATTGTTATTTAACTCTCATTGTAGTAGCTTCTGTGGTAAATAACTAGCTTGCAATGCAATGGTAAAAAATGCTGCTTAAAATGAACAAAGTGGATTACCATAATAGGTTCAACTAACATCCTATTGTGGTAATCATTTCACAACATATGTAAATCAAACCATCATGCTGTATGCCTTAAACTTATACAGTTACGTATGTCAATTATTTCTCAATAGAACTGGAAAAAAAATGAACAAAGTTGATCCCTGAAGTAAGGTTTTCAGGGCACTTTACAGAACCAAACCATGACAAAAAAACAGCCAAGTAAATTGTTAGCACTTTTCACTTAAGTTTAATTTTTCTTCTCTTGGACTTAGCCACTGTCACAAACCAGATAAATAAGAGTTTAGTGGAATAATCTATCCTTATTCTAAAAAATTCTTTGAAAAATTTGAAAAATCAGAGGAAGCTCAGTGGATGTGCAGTAAAATTATCTATGATTATAGAATTTGAAGGAGAACATTTTTAATATATATGGGAATGAAAGCTGAAAAGTAAAGCAACAATCTTTACCAGGAAGAATATGAATTTTCTTTAAGAGAATGAACTCCATCAAATACTGTAATTCAATACAGGACTAAACTAGTCCTACACTGCTTTAAGACAAGAGGAAAAAAAGAATAAATTTTTGTCTAATGGCTTTTAGATACTAAAAAAAAGTTACCATGGGAACTTGGAGACTCTCTAAAAGCCACTATAAAACAAGATTTTGATGGTTTCAGTTGTGTTTGGAGACAATGACTAGGTCAATTAACTTCTTAAGGTAGCCCCTCATACCATTATGATTTCCTTCTAACTCCTTCACTTTTCAACCCAGCACTCCCTGGAGGGACAAAGGAGAAAACACTTAGGAGATACAATTAATTCAGACCGATGGTAGGGGTAGGGAGGAAAGAGGAAAAGATGACAGGAAGAATAATGCAGAAGCTTGTGTCCAGGGGTAAGAAACAAGTATCTTAAGTGACGCTCACAAAGTGCAATCCTGTTTTTTGACTGTTTACTCAGTATTTGATTAAATTCCCCAAATTTAATTCTTTCTCTTCCAAAGTCCCACCTGCAAATTAAGAAGTTGATTAAACAAACACACAAACCCCATCACTGGCCCCTGACTAGGACTTCATATTCTCTATGTATAGCAATTATAATACAACAATGAGGACAATACTATTATTGTTTAGTATTATGTGTGATGAAAAAGTTTTGATAAGGGGTACTTTAACTTTTATAAAACAATTCTAATACAGTGCATTCTGAAAACGTAGCCCCAAGATAACTACTCCAAATAATATGTTCATATTTTAAACTCTTTTCTAAAATGCTAGGGAAACACCTCTAAATAGGCATCTTTAATGGGTTAATATAAATTACAGAATGAAACATACATGCTAAAGAAGTGGTTCTCAAACAGGGATGATTTTTTGGTTGTCACAACTTGGAAGGTACTACTGGTATCTAATGGGTAGAGATTAGGGATGCTGCAAAACATCCTAAAATGCACAAAACAGTCCCCAACGAGAAGAATTATCTGGTCCAAAATGTCATTAGAGCCACTGTCAAAAAAAATTTTTTGCTCTAAAGGAACACTGAAGGTTAGTGAATTATTTACTGTTAGAATTTCTGTGTTGTAGTTTGTTATTAGAATCTGTCAAGATGATAAGAAAGACTATTCAGTGAAATCTCAGAGAGAATATTGTCATAGCACAGAACAGGAAGGTAAAAATGACTGGAATGCTTAGTGGTTACGTTTAATGTAATCCACCGCAACGGATGGCTCAGAAAGAAATAAGTTGCTTCAAAAACTGCAAAAAGGTCAATTTTATTTATAATCTGGAACTAACAGGGCTTTTCCTCTTAAAGTAGGTGGATTTCCTTGAACCACTAACAACGCACACTAGATGTCACAGCAAAAAATGTAGACACAAAATTTTGATCAGCATTCCCTAAGGTGATTTTGTCAAAAAAGATATACATATATAGATCACACTGTACTTCCAGAATACCTTAAAAATATATTTTTTCAAAATTAGTTGTTCATTTTACTAAAACACATGCATGGAAATAGCATAGATTCTAATTCACAGTAGTGCTTACGTGATACTCATTGAAATGAAGGATGTTTAAAACAATATGCCCCAAACTAAAACATAGGGTTTAGACCTCTCAAAAAATACCAAGAATTAATATTTCACTCAATATGTTTCACATAAAAACTGGTAAGATAATACTTCACAAGTAGAAAAGTCTTATAAGCCAAACCGAATGGAACCTTAGAAATCGTCCTGAGCTGAACTTCTCAAAGAAGGGTACTTAAACTCCTAGGCATATACAATGGTAAGCCAAGGAGTACTCAAAGTGACAAAATAGGCACAGTAGGTCTTAACTGAGGAGCAATCTAACCTATCAATTAAATAATTAAAATGGCAATGGTAGTAAATCCTTTGTTTATTTTGGACTTCCTTCTCTCCATCCCTCAAAGGCTCTACATTACCTAACAATGACCACTTGGTTTAGTTTGCAGAAAGCTACACCAATCCATCCTCAGTATTGGGCTCCCTCCTCTGTTTGCGGTTTATATCTGGTTAAAAGCATGAGCACTGCAATTAAACTTCCTGAGATTAAACTTTTTTATCCATAACTGACTAGCTACAGTTTCACCTTGAGTAAGTTAATTAGCCTCTATGTGCCATGGTTTTCTCACCTGAAAAAAAAAAAGAAGAATAGGTGTACCTCATAGCATAGTTGTGACATTACAAGATTTAATATATGCAAAGAGCATGAGATGGTGTCCGGCACATAGTAAGTGCTCGATAATAATTACTTGTTGTTATTCAAAGAGAATTGAATTAATTTAGAAAAATTTAACTTCAAGTAGAACATATGGTGGATTTGTATGTGTCAACCTAAGCTAGAACTACATCTCTTAAAATTCTCTTCTCTGGATGGCTAAAAGGTAGCATTGGCTACAAAAGATGTTTTCAGCAAGATTTGGAAGGTGGAAGTAGAGTAGCAGCCATATTCTTTTCACACTCAGAATGTCAGCATGGCATGAGGTGATACGGCTGTTAATGCATGTTGCTGCTTATCTGCAGGCCCACCTAGTTGACACCAGTAGCAGAGGGCCTCACAGCAACTCCTGCTTTTGCCAAATCTTCTCCTTCAATTTCTCTGACTCCTGGGTCCACAGCATTGTTCATTGTTAGCTATGTGATGAGGGATGCTATATTCTCTCACAAAATATGTAGATCATCAAAGTTGGAAACAGTGCAAGACCAAGTTCCACTAATCCTAACAGGTTCCCGTGTGTCCTGGCTTCCCCTTACTTCATGTCTACATTCCCTTCTGGACTTTCTGCCTGCCTGACTTCAGGTAACACCACCAAACACAGAAGAAACAATTTCCACAGACTAAACAGCTCCCACAACTGAGTATGAAGAAATCTTTATAATAAATCTCTTACATGTATATTTCCTAGTGGTCTGCTTCTCTCACTATACATTGACTGATACAGAATTTCGTCAAGATGCATTTTATGTATTATTCGAGAATATTCAACTACAGCATAAGTCCAGAAAAACTGGATGGATAAAACTCATAAGAAATGTTAACCATAGACAGTAAATTAACTAATATCTTATGAGATACAGGTAGAATTCATAAAGTGTAAATAAGCAGTTTATGAAACATAGGCAGGATTCACAAAATATATTAAATATATATAGTAAGTTAGTAATCTGGAAGGGTGAGGGGAGAGAAACAAAACATATAAACATTGCATGCTGCAGGATGTAGGTAGTGTGGTCTGTCTTGCTTGCATTCTATCCTCAGTGCGCTGATTGCCTTATGTCTTTCCTCTTGCTTCTCTCACTTGTGTTCTGATTTAATCTTGATAGTGCTCTGATGCAAATTTTTGCCTTTACTTGACTCGCAACCTGCTTTACAGAGTTAGTGATTTATTGAATATCTTGGAAGCAAGTCCACGACAGGCAGTATTTTAAGGTGAAACTGTAGTGCGAGGATTTAGTTAACCTGACATTTTATGAAAAGATTAAGTATACACTGTAAGACCCTCCTTAAAACAGTCTAACCACCAAGTTTCTAAAAAGTTTGATAAGACTCTTTCATATTAAGGGGAGGAAATCTGAAATAAACACAGCCCTGACTTTTTTGTTCCTCTTTATTTCTCCAGGGGTCTACTACTACTACAAAAGATACAAATTTATCAGCCAATCTTTAAAATATATTTATATCAACTCCCTCTTAATTTATAATATGTGAAGCTCAACATATATTAGGATCACCAAAATCAAACTAGAAAGGTTCAGTACTGATATTATACCACAGTGGGAGACACAATTTAAAAAAAAAAGTCCATACAAACTAAGAGCTTTGAACATTATCCAGAACGCAGTAATTTCTTCAAAGAAATTTAAGGAGGTGAAACAACGTATTTATGTAAGTATTGAGCCCTATACAGGATCCTTGGTTCCTCTCCAGCAGCCACTCTCCTCTCTCTTCTTCTTCCTTCTGAATAGAATCCCAACTTTATTCAGAAACCCAGAAGCTAATGCAACTCCACTCTAGGTGCAAGCTTGTCATGGCAATCCCATCCCCCTTAACTAGTTCAAAAACCAGAACTAACACTGATCAACATATAGCATTCCATGGCAATTATTATTGGTTGAAAGTGGGCATGTGGCCTAAGATGACCCTTTCACATTGAATGAAAGAAGTTTTTATTCCACAGAAAGAAAATAGTATCTGTTTCTGTCTATCTAGCATACATATGATGTTAATTTAAATTAACAGAAGTTTCTTATATTTGAGGTAATCGTTCTTAAAAAAATTAAGACTTTGTAAGAAAACTATTAAAGCTACTAAAGGGATACTTACCTGGAAAATATGAGCTATTTCAAACAATTGAGAAAATTACTTTTTACAACTATGGATATAGTTAATACATTAATGTTAAATACTCCACCAGTTTCCATCTTGAAAGAGAAATCTCAAATAAAAATCAGTATTCTTTAATAATATTTGCATTTTTAGTCATTGATAAACTTCAAAATTCAAACTGAATTGGGCTGACTCAATTTCACACTATCCCATTTTACTCAATTACACTGATTATAATGCTGTATTTCTTCTTATTAAAGACACCATCAGTCACGATACAACATTATTTTATATGTGCATAGAGTTGGAACAACCCAGGAATACACCTTTGTGTTAAGATTAAAGAGAAACAAGCCCTCCTGGTTGATGGGAATAGCAACAAAACTCATGAATTAACCTTTGCCCTGGGTGAAAGGTAGGGGAAGAAATCTCCCCAGAGAATTTAAACCACAGCTCAATATTCACACGGTCAAGGCAGTCCAAATTCACACTAACAGTGAAGTCCAAATATCATCTAACAAATAATTTAATTGAAAATGGTGTCAGGTTGATGGTGTCTGAAATGACTGGCAGAAGAAACACGAACTCTGTCTCTAAGAACCAGACTTCAGCTGAGGCCAATAGTAATAGTAAAAGGCCATTTATTTTAAAATGCAGCCTAGTTTCAGAAATGTTAAAATCTGGGAGAAAAAAAGGTACCTCAGAATTGATAAAAGATACTATAAATTAAATATGATAAATGATATATTTTTAAGAGACTAATAAATAAATGAAATTTAATTGTAATTATGGGGAGGAGCCCACAAAAATATCTTTTAATTAATGCAGCATATAGTTTTAAATGTGGCTGCTGATGAAATCAGTCTCTCCATACATTTTCACCAAAACAGCCCTTTTGAAATAGGTGAATTTCTAATTGCATCCATTTGAATCTTCTTTTTAACCATCTTAACGCTTTAACACATGGCTAAAAGCAGCTTAATTTTATTCTATTTGTTCTTCTCTTTGTAACCAGAAGATTCAGGCCAAAGAAGAGAGTAAAGCCTTAGGCATTTATTTACACTTTTATTATATTATACTTTCTAGATGCCCATTAATCAGAATTTATTCCATACTAGAAAATTTTAATATCTTAAGTTCCTTTTCAACTCTTACAAGTGATATCTTTGTCAAACTCTCAACTTCCATTTTGAGCAAAATTACTTTCACAGACTCATCTTAACCAATTGCGTACAAGAAATTCTGCCTTATTCAAAATTATTTAAGTTTTTCATAAACTATTTACTTATTCAACAACTGGAAAAATTCACACACCAGAAGAAGACATTGTCTTAGCTCCCATGAAGCTTAGAAGCTACTTGAAAACAAGATATACATCTCAAACATTAAATGTGAATAACACAAGTTTACACACTCAGTATATATACTGAGTACCCCTTTGTATATGCCAGGGAACATGTAGTCTTTTCAACCAGGGCTCCTCATCTGAACCATAAAACAGAGAAAATGATTTGAGTGATTTTTTCTCAATTCTTCCCTATATGGTACATAATTATTATTCTAGATGCACAGGATAAAAGAGATCCCAGCAGAGAATGGATGAGAAGGAAAAGTGATGATATATTTTTTGTTTACAATAAACTAGTGGCAAAGATAAATAACTAAACTGGTCATTAAGGTACAACTATGGAAACATACAGGAATGGCCCCCAAAAGCCATCTTCTATGGGGAACAAATAAATAATTTAATGAGGGCAAAAAAAGAAAATACTATTTTTGTTGAGATAGTAAAGACCTTGAAAAGAATACATGATTTAAACATTTGAAAGTTGATACAGAGGGATAATATAAAAAGTATTATAAGAGTGGACAGGCATTTGTATAAAGACCAAACCAGGAAATTGGCTAATACTTCAGAGTTGATAGACCTAACTGTTTCCTACCAAAAGTAACCTTTTCTCTATGAGAAACTAACATGTTGATTAGGTCCTTGCCAATGATGTAAAATAATGCTGATAAGAGAACTCAATCATAACTCTCCCCACCCTCACTCCAGAGGTACCAGATTTATGTTGACTGAGATTTTACCCCGAGCCCTACACGCACACAGATCAGAATTACTCTGTTAGGGTTGCTCTTAATAATAAATTTTACGAAACTGCCTTTGAGAGGTAGGCTGAAATGTCAATACCTTTTAGCCTAGAAGGTAATATTTTGAAGAACAAATGAAGCATAAAATTAAACAGGTTTGTTACACTACATTAGATAATACACGAGCAGTTGCAAAGATTGAAATATTTGGATTTCATCTGATGCACAATAGGGAATCTCTATGCGGTTTCAAGCAATAAAATCAATTGGCCATTTATACAGAATGAATGAAAGAAAGCAAAATTAACAGAACATTCAAACCATCCAAACCATTCTATGATTAATGCTGCCCATCTAGTCTAAAGTATGGGAAGTGGGAATAAACAGCAAGGGATAAATTTTAAAGAATCTTAAAGAAAAAAAAATTAAGATTTGTTGATTAAATACATAGTAAAGGACAGCATAGATAAAAAATACGTCATTAGCCATTTGAGAACAACAATACTAGTTTACATGTTCAGGAGCTAAATGAGAATGGTTAATAAAATGTTTCAGATTTGATATCTTAATAGCTTATCTAGTGGAGGGAGCAAGTCTTTAATTAAACCTAAAATATCAAAATATAACAAAACAATTATTTTTAAAACCATTTATAATCTCTGCAAGTAGAGATAATTCTACAAAACTGATTATGTTATGGTAACAAGTTTCAAAAATTCCCCTCAACCTATAAACAATCACTCCTCTTCTTCAGAATAAAAGATTCAAGGTAATCTTCACCCTTGTGCTCATCACTTGAGAAACATGATCAAAATACTTCGAAAATATATTTTAAAACTAATACCCTTTCAAATTAAACAGCAGCTGAACATGTGGCTTTAAAATTTTCTTAGAAGCAGAACCCTTTTTTCAAACAAAATCTTTCAGGGTAGTCCAACAAATAAATCAGAAAAAAAGAGTTGCTTTTATGGAATCTAGATATGAGGGTCAAGAGTCCCACCCCAAGAGCAACTCTAAAAAACCTTCAGGCTCTGCAGAACACACACTTTTAAAATAAAATTAAACGGAAAAGAGAACATCATATATTGCTTTGGTCCAGTGGAATAAAATCTCACAACTAACACTAAAATTAAATTAGTTATCTTATTGACAGATTGAGATATACAAGTGAAATAGGCAACTTAAAACTGAATGGAATAAAAAGGTCTAATATTTGGTTAAAGGAAATAGGCACTTAATTATTTACTTCAATAGCTTGAGAAAGTAAAAATTATGAGAGATTGCACTTGCTTAACTTTAATTACTTTCCCATGTTCATACCACTGCTTGGCTTCTAAGCCTAAATTTCAGAAAAAGGGTTTGATCAACTGCTGAGTTAAAAGATCTCCTACTGCTTTTATCTTTTAGTAAAGCTACTGTCTACAAAGACCTCCCCCAAGAGTCACGGAATATGAACTATAGGATTGCTCATGTCTGGCTGCTTGTATCCCAGCCTGCATTCATTACTTCACCCCATTAACATTCCACGCTGGGAGTTCTTTGCCAGTTTTATGAGGCGAAACCACAAAATGTCAGGTTAACAAAATCCTCACACAGCAATTTCACCTTGAAATACTGCCTGTCAAGGACTTGCTTCCAAGATATTCAATAAATCACTAACTCTATAAAGCAGGCTGTAAGTCAAATAAAGGCAAAAATTTGCATCAGAGCACAATCAAGATTAATCACAAAACAAGCTGATGATTTAGAACTACAACCTAAGGGGGAGAGAGAGTACAGCAATATGATTTCAAGTGTACCTGGTAGCGTATCTCAGTTTTTCACAGTGCTTACAGTTATATAGTTATACTTACCTATCTGTTATAACCATTTCCAATCATTCAGATACCTGATTTGAGACAGTATGATATACAGTAGAGAGTTTTGGAGACGTGAACCTACTGGTTCAATTCCTGGTTCTGCCACTTATTAACTTTGTGTCTTTGAGATGGTTATTAACCTCCCTAAGCTTGTTTTCTCAATGTAAAAATAAAGCCAACCCCATGGCCTAGTGGTTGGGTTCAGCACACTCCACTTCAGCGGCCCAGGTACACAGGTTCAGATCCTGGGTACAGACCTACACCAATTGTCAACCATGCTGTGGCAGCAACCCACATATAAAACAGAGAAAGACTGGCACAGATGTTAGCTCAGGGCTATTCTTCCTCAACAAAAAAATAAATAAAAATAAAATAATACAGCAAAAAATTCTTTCTTCATTGGGCTATTCTTATTTTAAAAAGATGTAAGACAAAAGCACCAAGCATAGTACCTGATAATAGTAATAATAATAAATAGCCAATAATTGTTAGTTTCCTTCCCTCTATCCTTTGTAGAGATAGAAAATTGCCAACTTTGGTAAGAGTTACTGTCCAAACTCTCTACACTCTCTGAGGAGATCATAAGTGATAAATCTCATCTCTGCACGTACAGTCTTGCAGTTAAGAAAATCACGGTGAGTAGGAAAGGGAAAAAGAAAGTGAAAAGGACAGTTTGTGGCATACACAGAAGTGAAAATACACCTACGAAACACATCCATCTGCACTCCTTTTTCCTTTGCCCAACAGAAACAACAGAATATGAATTGGCCAAGCCTGTGCACCTACACTCTAAGTTGATCACTGTCATTGCTAGTATTTGGCTCTCACGACAATTTTTAAACCATGTTGGATAACTATGTTCTAAGCAAGTACCTTTAAGTAGAAGAGCCCATGCTTAAATATATCTTTATACTCTCTTGTTGACCATGCTTGTTGACCAGACCTTCTGAAGAAGCTTCACAGTGGTCTTTAACTACTCTTGGACTACCAAAATGAACAGAAACTAATCCCAGTGAAACTTAAAACCTACATTCTACTCTGGCCTGAGTTAATTACCTAAGAGCTCCCTCATTAAATATTTATTGGACAACTATTAAGTACCAAGCATAGAGCTTTCTCAGAACTGTCATCAGAACCTGGAGAGGATGACCCCTTTTTCAGGCCTGAAACTGTTTCTACCAGAAAAATGCATAGGAAAGGCAAGGGACCCAAATCAAATAATGTGTACAGTCCAGGGAACTGACATGAGAGCAGGTCAAGCTCACACTGTCCAACAGTAGTTTCCCAAAGGAAAGTTAACTCATACTCTGATTCTGTTCTATACTTTTCTGATAAAAAATTATTTGTATAGGTCATGTTAATGACTTTTGTGACTTAGTGTAGGGTGCAGAGGATAACAAACATCAGAGTGAACTATTAAGGAATTAAGACAAGAATTTAAGAACCATTGCTGTATGTTTTCCGCGTGTCCTCATTTCCATCCTAATAATTATTACTATTTCTTTTCTTTGAATCCATTCCAATTTCTCCAAATCCTTTTGTAAATGCAGATAACAAAACAGAACAGGGACAGGAACCAACGCAGGACTCTCCCAATAGCTAACAGCCTTTGCATATTTATGCTTCTCACTTCTAGTGAAAAAACACAAATCTTTGACACAGACATGTGGATTGCATTCATATTAAATTCTCAATTCAAACAATTAAATGAGCATTCATGCTCTCAATCTCATAAGCAAAATAAACCTAAAAGAAAATTAATATTAAAAATTCAATTAAAACATTGTAATCATTGTTCACTAGACTAACATGGCCAAAAACCATGACCAATCCTCAAATTAAAAATTTACTGTAGGAGCCGGCCCCACGGCTGAGTGGTTCAAGTTCTGCACGCTCCACTTCGGCAGACTAGGTTTGCAGGTTCGGATCCCAGGCGCAGACCTACTCCACTCATCAGCCATGCTGTGGAGGCATCCCACATACAAAATAGAGGAATACTGGCACAGATGTTAGCTCCGGGCTAATCTTCCTCAAGGGAAAAAAAAAAGGAAATTGGCAATGGATGTTAGCTCAGGGTAAATCTTCGTCATCTATGGAATATAAATGAACACATGGACAGAGAGAACTGATTGGCGGTTACCAAGGGGAAGGGGGTTGGGGGTGGGCACAAGGGGTGAAGGGTTACATCCACATGGTGACAAACAAAAATGTACAACTAAAACCCCACAGTGTTATAAACTATTAAGACATCAATAAAAAAAAAAACTCCATTAAAAAAAATAAATTTTCCCCCTCTGTTCTCTTCAGGTAAAATTTGGAAACTTTCTTTATATGCAAATTTACATCTATACATCCAGATCAACATAAAGAGCAGCAGCACAGTCTTGGGTTCTCAAAACCTCAAAAAACAGAGTCTCTACTCAGGAATAAACTGCTGCCTTTAATTAAGTGAAAACATTAGTGATCTACAAAAACTCTAAATTGAACAATTCAATTTGATCTTACTAACTGAACACATTTTCATAGAGCACCTATACATTTTAGTGATGTAGGAGATCTCAAGT
This sequence comes from Tapirus indicus, assembly GCA_031878705.1. Classification (NCBI taxonomy): domain Eukaryota; kingdom Metazoa; phylum Chordata; class Mammalia; order Perissodactyla; family Tapiridae; genus Tapirus; species Tapirus indicus. The sequence continues at coordinate 38,275,521 of CM062935.1, forward strand.
TATCTCACAAAAAAAGATGGCTGTTTTCCTCTATACTATTAGTAAAGAGAAGTAACAACAAATGACTCTAAGAAAAGAGCAAAGTTATATAAATAAAGACAAAGCAAAGAAACCAACAACTGGGGCTCTCAGAGAATGACACAACTAAAGGCACACAATATTTGGACACAGGCAAATAGGCCCTGATATTATTGTTTTCCAACACTTGAGAGCAGCCTGTTTGGCTTCCTACAATAATTGTAACACAAAAGGCAAAAAGAGCCTTCCTAGGAATTTACACTTTGATCAGCAACTCAAAGAATACAAAAGTCCCACCTTCTTTCCTGCATATACAAAAGAGGTTAAGAAGTCTAGAGACCTCTTGTGTTGCAAAGAGATAGAAATGAGATTGAATAAAATTAATTAGATATTAGGACTAAGTCTTAATCCTCTTGATATCCCATCCATATCACATTTCTTGTAGGGTAGAAGTTAAATAAATGGTCCATAAGCTTACTAAGCAAAAAAAGTTATTTGCAAGTAAAATAAAACTATAAATGCTATTCAAATGCAAATTTTAAATTCACCACCTCAGCCCTGGAAATGAATAGAAAGTTTATCTAAGAGTAATAACAAAGAATAAATTTAAAAAAATTTTTTACAGGAAAAAAACATGGTCATTATCTAGTATAGTCATCTATCTTAATTATTTAAGCAGATTCATAAAATTGTGTATAAAAGAATCTTCAGTGTTTACAACCTAAAACCATCTGAACCAACCTGAATTATAATCAGATAGGTTTTCAGTAATGTTATAGAATGCTCCAAAATGAGACCTTGGTAATAGAGTCCACAACTGACAATAGTTACTTTTCTTGTGGAAGTGAACGAATGTTTATTTAAAGAAGACAATTTGTTAAGTCAGATGAATGCTAAACATTTATTTAGTTTTACAGATTTCAGCACTCACTGTCTCAGAACTAAACTTAAACTCTGAGCAACCAAAGGCCAAGGGCAAGCAGACCTGCAAAAGCAGCAGTGCATGACCTAAAAGTGACCCAGAGGAATAAAAAGAATAGAAAACAGAAAAATTTAGCTTTTTCACACTGTAAATAGCAAAGCAAAGTGACTGCTTTAAAAACTTTGGTTCACAATAATCATCATATATTTAGTTGAAATTTTAATAAACATTTATTTGAGGAAAACCTCAATATTTGTAAGGTTCACCATTCTATAAAATGTAGAGCAGCATTTACAAATTAAATACTTCCTTTTTAAATAAATTGGATGGCAATTTAAAAAGGAAGACTAGGGTCCCTTCCAGCATTTTCAAAGTAATTAGTCTCATTAAAATTGCCAGAAGTAGCTATTCCATCTTAGGCTATTAGTAAATGGTTTGAATTGACTAAGACGCAAGGTAAACAAGTCAAATAACAGGACAAAGATAGCAAATATTTACTGAGAAAACACAATGTGTAAACTTTAGTTGGCCAAAATCACAGAGGAGGAAACAGAGAGTCAAAAAAGAGGAAGATATTATTGATGCTGTATTTTAAAAAATCTATGTAACAAAGATCAGGATTAACAAGGGAAGGAAGGTCCTGAGCTTTTTAGCATAGCCCCCACTAATACCCTGACATTAGCAAAACAACATAAATAAATAAGAAAAACATTAGGATTCTGGGAAACAAACACGCTTACTGAGGTAGACCCTTATCCTACAGGTCTCTTTCAAACAGAAAGAAAACCATCATATTTCTAACTTAATACTCTCTTGGACACTGGAGGTCATAATCCCAAAGAGCAAGCATTCTCAGCTAAGATTCACAAGTTCCAAACAGGAGAGTAAAGGCACAGACAACAGCTCTGGTCCCTATTATAACCAATCACTCCCTCACATGCCTTTAATACTGGAAAATAGTGGGACACACAGGAGTTAAATAATAATAAGAGCAAGCAAGTATTTATTAAATGCCTACTGGTACTGGAAAATAAAGTGGTGAATAAAAGAGACAATCTTGGGGCTGGCCCAGTGGCACAGCGGTTTAGTTCGCACTTGGCAGCCCGGGGTTTGCGAGTTTGGATCCCGGGCGCCTGCCGACACACTGCTTGTCAACCATGCCGTGGCGGCGTCCCGTATAAAGTGGAGGAAGATGGGTATGGATCTTAGCCCAGGGCCAGTCTTCCTCAGCAAAAAAGAGGAGGATTGGCAACGGATGTTAGCTCAGGGCTGGTCTTCCTCACACACAAAAAAGACAATCTCATCCCACATGAGGCACATGTCAGGTACCTAAAACATATTATAATATTTTATCCACTTAACAACTCTGTAAGATATTATCTTCCCAGTTTTTCAGCAAGGAAACTGAGGCTATGAGAGGTTAACTAACTTGCCCAACATCACAAAGTCAGTAAGTAGTCAGTAAGTAGAACTTAGAATCGAATCCAAGACTGTGACTCTTGCCTGTAGCCTGTGCTCTTTGTCCTAGAACCAGAAGCTTCTATATGAGGGTTGTACCACCCTCTAGGGGTATTTTTGGAAATCAGTGTTTCTGGTTGTCACAGGAGATTAGGAGATACTCCTGACATTAGCCATCAACTAAGAATATTAAAGTTGTTCAATGCCCAAAACAGTCCCTGCACAACAAAGAATGGTCCTGCATCCTACACAATTTCCAAATGTCCTGCCAGACATTCATATGAGTGAAAAAAATCTGTCTATAATTACTTGAACCTAGAATCTAACTCCATTCTACATCTAAACACACAGTGGTTTTCACCCACTTTAATAAACCCCCAAAGTTCCAGAAATTTAACTATCAGGATTATAGAAGAAAAATTATGAATCACTGAGAATTTGACCAAGAGGTATTTATCATTTCAAAAAATCACATCACTCATGGCTATTGCATTTGAGTATTTGCCCTGCCAATTTATCAAACATGTAAGCACACAAGATTGGTAACTGTGCCCATATAGCACATGTGGCAGGCTAAATGTCTTACCTGAGCACTTCATCATGTCTTCTAGTCATCAAATTATACTCTAAATATTGAAATATATGTTTCTATTATAAATTACCTTCCTCTTATTTCTCCCTTACTATGATTATGATATTATATTATTTTCTCCAGAAGTAATTAGTTTAAATAGGTATATTAACTATGAATTTTATATCAAGATAGTAAAGGGCCATTAGATTATGCACGTTATAGAAAGGACCATTAGATTTGAGAGGGTTGAGAACCACTACACTATACCATTGTGCCCCTAACTGTTACACTAACTAGACTATATCCTTGGCCTTCAAATAACATAATTGAAACCATGCCAATTATAAGATTCAACTCTAGTCATGAAGACTTGCATATAAGTTACTCTCAATGGCAAGACATTTCCTTATATTGAACTAAAGTTCCTTACTCTGTAAATTTAAATTTGTTTATTCTTTTCTTTGTCTTAAAATAAGATTACTGTGCAGGACAGGAATAGCTACACTAGAATTACCATATGGAGACTATATTTTATCACTGAAATTTATTTATCAATAGGTCTCTTTTACTTACCATATTTCCCAGTAAGTGTTCAACAAATGTTTGTTCATAGAATGATAATTGATTCCACAGCATTCTTATTCAATATCAGTATGTTCGCAAACTGAATAATCCAATACATCAACCATTTTATAAATGCTTTCTGCTCACAATTTCTTGATTGAGTAGATAGATTCAATATTACTCCCATCCAACATGAAAAATCACAAAAAGAATTCTTAATTTGCAGACATAGTAAATTACAGCAGGCATAACAATAGCATTAGTTTAAAATCTGAGTTTGAAAACTAAAATCAACATTTAAAATGTTAATTGTGAATTAAGGTTTTCCAAGGATCCCCTGATTTTCCTAACACAAAATACAATAGCTTTTTGGAAAACAGGAAACAAGTATCCTCTACTAGCTTATGGACTTTACAGCATGTTGACGCATGCACCTAGATTCATGACAAAACTTTTTAAAATAATGAGTTGAATAATTCTTGCCCCATTGCAAATCCTTTTTAATAGTGAACAAGCCCTTCAATACCTCTCACCTCAAAGATAAGACTAAGATGCCACTGGTTACATAATAGCTGAATGCTTCAGCTTCTCTTAGACCTTTTGCAAAAGTTCAGGTCAAGGGCTGCTCACTAAACAATTACGCAAGATACAACACTGGTTGGATTGCCAGATCTGGGATAACAGTCAAAGAGGTCTTCCTTATAAATATGGCAAGCAATACAGCAGATGAATTCATTACCACTTTTAGCCACAAAAGATGCCTCTACAAAGTCCACTCTATGCCACCTGTGAAGCAGCTCCAAGGGTATGTACCATTCCCTGTTGCCTACATGCAGTTGCTTTTTGGTTACATCATTGTCCCTACATTTCACTATATCTAAGACATTATCAGTTATAAGACTCAAAATTATTTAATGTATCACTAAATAAGAAAAAAAGTCCAATAGGAAAGTCCTACATAAAGTTGACACATCAAAGCTGTCAGAGTAACGAGAAATGAGAAATAAGCCACACCAAGCAGAAAGGTAACTTGTTTGACTTAAACTTTACAATGCGTAGACAGACAAACACAGATCTTTGGGAATTTGAACCATAAGCTGATATTCACATAGATTTGGAGTCTGAATCCAAACTACCAAAGAAGTCCAAAAAATTCTCAAGCAGATAATTTAACTTATGGTAGAGTCTCGAGTTGTAGTGCCACCAGATGAGCAACAGAAGCAAACAGATATCCTCTCTGGTAGAATTTGACCTCAACTCAGGGCATCAGCAATTGTAACATATCATTGACAAGGACCCCTAATTTCAGAGATGTTAAAATATGGAAAATTACAAAACTAATAATCAATGAAACAGCATACAAACGCTTTCAGAACTAACAAAAACAAATGAAATTATACTTAGGGAACAGAGCAAAAAGGACTCAGTATCTCAATACTTTCAAAGGAGAAAAAAAACCAAAGTTCTAGCTAGGGAATTACAGTTTCTTGTTCATAAACTGGAATACTTTCTTAAGGAGTATTTAAAGTAAGATGAAAAGTTTCAAAACCTTTCTTTGCTTTTACGTGTCAGTAAAATTATATAACTGCACAAGCTATAAAGCCCAAGGATAGTAATTACTAAAAATTTTTAGAAGAGCCAAACCAACTGAAAAGTTAATATTTTAAAATAGAGTTAAAAAGGAAATTTAAAGCTTAATTTCATTATCTCTGAAGTCAAATGAATGTATACAAACCTATATAGACATATACATATGGATATATGGAACCCTGAATTATTGTCACTCTTCATCAAAAGATTAAAGATGACAGGTGAATTTTTGTGTGCTCTTTAATATAAACCAGATTCAGATTCACAATTTTATCAGTATTGAATCCATTATTACCTCTTTGACGGATCCAAAAGACAGCGTACTTTTTACTCATATACTAATACTTGTTTAATTGAGTTAATTAATCACAGCCTAACCAAAATATCTCAAACAGACCTCACACAGCATTCAAAGTGTGGCTTGAAATCTAACCCTCCCTCCCTTTTCTTTAAACTAGCCTGGGGGTTGAAGTCAATAAATTGTCAATTAATAACATACTTGCTTTGATGATTCTTCAGTAATTTACTGTCATCCCACTTCATAAATTTTTTGGTAAAAGTTCTGGGATTTCAAGAAAGATATCTCTTCCATGGGAAAACTCAGTTTAAGAGTTTTCTGCTGCCAATAAACCAATAAGACAAACTAGCTGATAATCCTCCCACACTATACTGTGTAGGTATAAGCACCCAACCAGTGAAAGTTTAATTTGTTCCGCCAATGGCACAGAAAACTACTCAAATATATTCACTAAATAGATCTGAACATTAGTCTCTTGCTTTTGGTTAAGGCCTAGATTAAACTACGTTGTTCACAGGCAAAAACAAATAGTCCTGAACCTCGTAGTGTCAGTACAACAAACACACCTAGTATCCACTACCAGAGCCAGAGCATTCCACTGTTTAGATACTCTATCAACTTCTAATGGAAATTCACCACTACCCAAAGCCAGCCTCCCCCAAAACAGCATTCTCTTCTCACTTTAAAGTCAGATATCCCTAAACAATAATGAAGACATATAACCCCTACCACACTGGCCTTTCTGGCACTCCAGATATCACTTTTACCTCCTGTCCACATAGTCCTGACCTCTGTATAATCAGATTCTTAGCCTCTTTACTCTCAGGGAAAACTCCCTGACATATTTCTCCTGTCTACACAGGTCTCTGGCCTCTTATCCTGTGAATGACAGACTCCTGTCTTCATGCCCTCCAAGGACTAGTCCTCCTAACCAATTTGCCAAATGCCCTTAAATCAGCTCAATGACCCAACTTCACATTTATATCAATGAATATGCAAAAGATGGGGGAAACTTTTATATTTCTAGTCATCTGATAAAACAAAAATAAATAGTATTAATAAAAAGTTAAGAACTAAAAAGAGTGATGCTGTAAGCACGTTAAGTGAGAGACAGGCACTTTTTGACGGAAAGAAGACAGATAGACAACACCAATGCCAAAGTGGTAAATAAATAAGAGGAGGAAAATAACAGAATGACTAATATCAAATGGGTAAAAGCTTGGATTTCAGTCCATTTCCTTATTTTTGCCTGTTGAGAATAATTATTAGCAATTAATTCTCATTATCTCCAATTAAAGATAGGTTTACCATGTGACTATTACCTATGATTTTGTTCTCATTCAAAACCATTTATTAATTCAACAAACTTTTATTGAACACCAACCATATGTCCCAAACTAAATATTAACCATTCAAAGATAAATGAGTCCCTGTATTTGAGCTGCTCATAATTTAGTGGAAGACACTGACAAAAATCATCATAAATTTTGATAAGTGCTGTAATAAAATATTCATAAGAAGTTATAGAATGCAGAGGAGAAGGGGCCGCCCGGTGGCGCAGTGGTTTAGTCCGTGCTTGGCAGCCCAGGGTTCGCGGGTTCGGATCCCGGGCGCCCGCCGACGCACTGCCTGTCAGCCATGCCGAGGCGGCGTCCCATATAAAGTGGAGGAAGATGGGCACGGATGTTAGCCCAGGGCCTGTCTTCCTCAGCAAAAAGGGGAGGATTGGAACAGATGTTAGCTCAGGGCTGGTCTTCCCCACAAAAAAAAAAAAAAAGAATGCAGAGGAGAAGCAACCATGAGGGGCACCTAATTTGTCTTCGGAAAGAAATTTGCAAATGAATTTTCAATGGAAGTAATGCTGAATAGAGCTGAATGCTATATTGAATTGAATGAATTCTATATTGAATTGAATTGAATGCTATAAAGTTGAATAGAGTGGCAATGTTTCAGTTGAATAGTGGAGAGGAGAAAAGCAGGGAGCTTCCTATGCACTGAAAATTGTATACATGAATGAAAATGGTAAGGGAGAATGGCATGCTCACGGAATTGAAAAAAGTTCCACATAGTGGGAGGACAGTGTGCATATGAAAACACTACGTGAGTATATGCAGCTAAGAAATCTGAACTTTATCCAGAAAGCAATGAGGGAGCCATTAAAGAATATTTTAAAAGGAAGTGAAAGGATCAGATGTCTTACAGAAGTTTTATAGAAAAGTCTTAGGATTTGGTAACTGCCCAAATAAGAAAGACGGGAAATGAGGGAAGGGAAAAGCTTAGGACAATCCCTGAATATGAATTATCCAAGAGAAAAAGTTCCATAGATAATCAAAAATTCATCTGCTGCTCAGGGAAAATGTTGGTACTACAAATGTTAGGGGATAGCACACATTTAACATTTTATTTTTACAGAACTGATTGGAATTATCCAATGCTGGACACACAGTAACAATTCCCTTTCACCACTGGATAGAATGCTTTATTCCATTAAAAAAATTTTTTTTCTTTTAAAGCAATCACATTTGTCAACAGAAAATATGAACTTCACTAAAATTTTCCTTCTTTCCTTATACCTGAATATCCTCTGCTAGGAAAGTGATTTCTGATATATCAGAAAATAAGGAATATTTTATTTCTGTTTTTTGGGATTCCAGTCACAAACTTTTGCCATTACAATAGCTATTAACATTTGTATGTGCCAAATCTTATTCTAAATGGTTTACTCACATGAATTCACTTAATCTTCATGAAAACTCTATGAGATAGATACTATTATTATTCCCATCTTACCAATGAGATAACAAAGTTACTGACAAGTTCAGAAACTTGCCCAGGATCACAGAGATAGTACGTAGTAGAGCCAAAAATCAGTCTGATTTCCAAGTCCACTATACTATGCCATCTGTCATAAATGGTATTACTCTAATAAATTAGAATTGCAAACATCAGAACTACAGATACAAATAAATAAGTAGACATGAATGTAAATGGAAAAGATCTCCTTAGTGAGACATCTGTAGTACAAATTTCTTTCAGACACTGAGCCACACTCAGCACTAAGTAGTCACACAAAAGAAATAAGGATTCTAAAGATGCATTGGCAGCGGGGGGGGGGGGGGGGGGGGGTGCAGACTAAGCACAGGATTCCTGCACCTCCTTCAAATTCTTGTTACCACTGGAATTTCACTTTTGGATTCACTGATCCTAGAATGCAACAGCCTTTAAAGTATTTGAAACATTCTTCATTATTAATGCCACCTCAATTGCCTTAATGGTGGTATCACTATAGGGAAAATATAGCTAGTTAGTTATAAAGTTAAAGCACAGTATGAATTACAGGGAAATCTGCATCATATAAGAAATGTGTGCCCACTGTCTCTAGCATCAATTTTACGAAATAATCATGCTTTATCTCTTCTCTTTCTCAATTGTTTTAAACCACAAAGTAAGACCTTTTCATCATGTTACTAAGTATAATTTTTACTGATATTCAGAATCAAAATGCTGAAGTGTTAATCTGAAGCACTAGAGATTGCTCTAGTAATCTGGCTGGAGAGTATAAGGCGATTGCCAGATGAGTCTAGTAATAGGCATAAAATTCAGTATCTTCAAAACCCTGGATGATGACTTGATAGCAGCCTGGGTGCAGCAGAAAGTCTGAATGGCTCTGCTTTCTTAGACTGAACCCCCTTAGAGATAGCTAAAGTAAGGAGCTACAGAGAGACAGAACTACATTCGAAGCCCTCTAATTTGACACTATGAGTACTGTTTCAGTTGATAGGGAAAATAATCAGTTAAAGTGAGAAATCATAAGAAATAATACATCTATACCCTAATCATTTTATTTAAAAATAAAACACAAATGCATACTCATTCACTACCTTTTGATGTAGATAGAGCCAAGGACTTCAAATTCGAGTTCTGCCTCATCTTACATAAACACCTTTAATGGATCATCTATAATTACTACTTTCAACTTTTTTAAAAAACAGAGTAAGTTCCTGTTCCACAGAGTTATTGTGAGGATAAAATGAGATAGTACCCTTAAAATAGTGCCTGCCACAAATGAGTCTCCAGTAAAACCTAATATTTTCATTATGTGCCCAGAACTTACTTGACCAAAAAATGACACCTAGAAGCCCGGCCTGGTGGCGTAGTGGTTAAGTTAGCACACTCCGCTTCAGCGGCGTGAGGTTCACTGGTTCAGATCCCAGGCGCAGATATATGCACTGCTTACCAAGCCGTGCTGTGGCAGTGTCCCATACAAAATAGAGGAAGATGTTAGCCCAGAGCCAATTTTCCTCAGCAAAAGAGGATTGGCACCAGATGTTAGCTAAGGGCTAGTCTTCTTCACAAAATATATATACATTAATACATATTTTATTATTATTAATATTATATATATGATATGACACCTATATTAATTCATCTGATCTTTTCAATAACCCTACAAGGGAAGCTAGTATTTATTAATATTCCCATTTCCCAGATGAGAATACTTGAGGTACACAGCACATAAGTGACAAATACCCAATAAATGATATAGCTGAGACTTGAATCCAGTTCTAGAGTAATGCAGGCAATTCCTCTTGAATAGTTAAGTGAAGGAAAAGGAGAACTAGTAAAGGAATACAGGAAGATCCACCAGCCCTTTCATAACTAACATTAAGGCTGGAAGGAACAAAGCAGTAAGGACCTAGAAACCTGTAATCTTAACCAAATATGTATTAAGATTGGTCACAGACTGATTTGGGGGTACAGCAGTAACTTTAAGTTACTACTCACTGAGTTGAGAAAGGTCTAAGCTGATGTTAAAGAACCTTTCGTTTAGGATACAGAAGACACCCACCATAGCAATGTTACTATGCTGCAGTTGCATGCTGTTACAGAATTTACTCTACAACCAACATTTTCTTGAGAAAGATTTTTTTTAAACTGATAAATTATTTTTCAAAAGTTGACATTGGGGCCACCCGGTGGCGCAGCGGTTTAGTCCGCACTTGGCAGCCCGGGGTTCACGGATTCGGATCCTGGGCGCCCGCCGATGCACTGCTTGTCAGCCACGCCGTGGTGGCGTTCCATATAAAGTAGAGGAAGATGGGCACAGATGTTAGCCCAGGGCCAGTCTTCCTCAGCAAAAAAGAGGAGGACTGGCGACGGATGTTAGCTCAGGGCTGGTCTTCCTCACAAAAAAAAAAAAAGTTGACATAAAATTATCTAGAATAAGTGACCTACATTTATCGAAGAGCACACTAATGCCTTATGTGCTATTCACTCAGATAAAACCAGAGATAAAGCAGCCCAGGTCATTATTTTGAAACTTGAGATAAGAGAAGGATATATGAAACAACCAAGGCATATGAACTGATATGCTGGGGGGAGCCCTGTAAAACTGTGCGCGCGCGCACACACACACACACACACACACACAGGTTTGCTTAAAGGGATCTATATAAGGCAGCTGTAGGGAAAGATATCAAAAGATAGGGTTACAAAAAAATAACATAGTCAAAGATTTAGAAACATATACAAGTCCGATCTTGTAAATAAAACTTTTCTTTGTGACACATGCTCCTTCCAGATGAACAGGTTGTAGTTATACAATCATATATCAAAACACAGCAAAGCAAACTACTTAGCTCATGTTAATCATAAATTTATTTTTTATATGTAAGGATAGACAAAGAAAAGAATCTGTAGGTTTTGCACAATAGAACAACAAACAAGTGAGACATAAATTCATACTAAATGCGGACTCATTCTGCTGCTGAAAATAAAAATACCAGCAATAACAAAAAAATTATTTGCCAAAACTGCACTACATACTTCACATACATAATTTTAAGTAAGCCTTACAAAAACTTAAGTGGCAGGTACTAGCTCTTTACCTTCACTACCTTTAATCTCCAAAACAAACCCTATAAGAGAGTGGATTTGTTTTACAAATTTTACAGATGAGAAAATGAGACTGGGAGATTTAAGTAAATTTCTCAAATCACAAAGACAGTTAAAGCCAATAGTTAGTTGAAAACAGGTTTGCATGATTCCAAAGTCCAATCTCTCTCCTAAACAGTGCTAAGCAAATGAAATTGAAGAAATGATTTGTGAAATAATTTTGAGAGTAGAATTAAAGCATTAAAACATTCTAGGAAAAATAAACTTATATGTCAATGACTGAGCTATTCTCATGACATCTCGGAAATTTCCAAATAAAGAGAATCTTACTTTTAAATAAAAATGTATTAATTATTATACAGATAGGAAAGACTCATTTTTATTCTCTACAGAATTAACCATTTGCATTTTAAAATTTGGAGTTATACTTGTTTAATACTAATCAAGTATTTGAAAAATAAACTTGAATGGTTCTCGAGTACAAAATAGTACACCAAAATATGCCTTTAATAATTTACTTTGTTAGTAAATTCATCACAAAGATGAGTGTTAACAAAATTGTTCACATCACCTTTTTTTATTAGTACAAAATAAGAAAAATCCTTATATCCACTAATTATAATATCTACCAAGAAGACATCAATTATATTCATTTCAATGTAGGCATACAAGAGAATGCTACAATGTCATTTAAAATTAGGATGAAAACCGTATTTATTAGCATAGAAAGGTGGCTTTAGTATACTGGGGAGTGAAAACGCAGGTACAGAAGAGAATGTATGGTATGAAATCATTCTTGTAGGACTGTATATTTATATACCTAAGCACAGAAAAATTATCTGAAAGGATGTTTGCCAAAATATTAACACTAGTTATTCTTTAGGTCATAGTATATCAGGTGATTACTAATATTTCTATATATTTTTCTGTTTTGTTTGAATTTTTGCATTAAGCATTTATCAGAACAAGAATAAAAGCGTATTTCCATTTTGGAAAAAAGAAGAATGAATCAGCACATCATTTTACATGTTATTCAATATGAACATTGTGAGTAATGACGTCTGTTATGTAAACCCTTAGAAACCTAGATAATCCATGCACCAATTTTTCAAAAAACCCATTGGTTCAACAACAAAAATGACTAGACAAGTTTCCAAATTTTACCAAAACAAATTTACAAACATGATTACAAATTTATTAAAAATTTATGGGTATTAGAACAACATATGCTCTTCATATCCTTGACCCGGTTTGGCACAGAAATGCTATGTGCAGATGCAATATCTGAATACATAATTAAAAGTTACAAAAAAGGCAAGTGAATCAACTCTAAATCCATTTTAAATATTAATAAATATTTACACTCTATACATATATCAATGTTTTGTTGCTTTTATTTTAACATGATTTATGACCACTCAGATTCTTCCTTTTTTTCAAATTCAGAACAGGTCCCTTCTGATCATAAAAACCTATTAATAAACCTTTTTCATAACACATTTCAAAGTATACTTCTCTTGTTACCTCTTTTCCAATTACACTGTTCATAGGCATATCATTAATCTATGCATAAAGTTACTACATAAGTAAAAAACTATCATACGTATTAACAATGTACTAACTTCTGATATATCTCCCTAACTCTTTTCTATGGCTCAGCTATGAATATCTTTGAAATGTTCTCAGTATGTCACCAGCATAAGGCCTCTAAATAGATGATCATCAACTGTTTGTCAGTGAGGATGATATCTTACACTTTTTAACACTGAGAAATATTTTTAACACATCAACTTAAAAAAAGAAACTGGTCAAACATGATATCATCAATATCACCTACAGTCATTAACCAGCCACATCGTGCCTTCCTCACTTCTACTTCCATCCATTCAATACCTTCATAATACACCAATTTTGACAGAATAATAATTTTTCTGTCAACTGCCTGAAAAATCACTGTAATAACAGTAATATTAATAAACATTCACTTGGTTTATGATGTGACTGGTGACCTCTTTAAAGGGGTGTCTATACAACGGACAATCAATACAAAAGTATGCAGTGCCTGATGTTGCAATCATTTAATAGATTAAGAAACAAAGTGAGATCAAGTGATTTATACAAAGATTGTGTTCCAGAGTTAAAATCAGAATTCAAGGGTAACAGGCTGGAAGTTACAGATACATTTCTTTCTTCATAACATGAATATTTTCTCAGCTATGCTCTATCACTCCATGACATTTTCTAAAAATCCTCTTTAGACATGAGATTGGTAGAGAAAATAAATAAGCACAAATAACTAGTTGCTTTGTTTATAAGTAGTTGTGATTCAGAATAAACCAAAGTGTATATACTTCAGGAAAAATATAAAAATTTTGCACATGAATTGATCTAATATATAAAATTTACCCCAGAACAGCAACATGTGGAGCGTATTTTGTGACCCTTAAGAGATGAACACATTTCAGACTTCATTTAAAGTAAACAAACTAATTTCTATTATTATATCGAAATTAGTTTATGTTTTTACTGATCTGAGTATATGTGATAAACTTGAGTAAAGTAAAATTATTTAAATCTATGTATTTTAATTTTTTTTTTTTTTTTTTGTGAGGAAGACCAGCCCTGAGCTAACATCCGTCCAATCCTCCTCTTTTTGCTGAGGAAGACTGGCCCTGGGCTAACATCCGTGCCCATCTTCCTCTACTTTATATGGGACGCCACCACGGCGTGGCTGACAGGCAGTGCATCGGCGGGCGCCTGGGATCCGAACCTGTGAACCCCGGGCTGCCAAGCGTGGACTAAACCGCTGCGCCACCGGGCAGCCCCATATGTATTTTAATTTTTATAAATTTTAAATATACAATATCTAAACATGATCTTGTATAACCTACAAACTTCAGAGGCTTACTTCAGAGGCTATAATCATTCAAAGCAATGGATAAGGCTGGTCAGTAATTAAATTGATCACATCTCCCTGAAGGTCAAAAACCTAGTGGATGACAACAGAGCTCAACACTTTCCAGCTGCTGAGGAGTAAAGGCTTTCAACATTTGGATGTATGCAGGCATCTTATTTTCCCAGGATTTCAAAGTCCACATGCAGGCTGCTGTTCAGCTATTATAAATGAGTAATTCAAGTAGGGCATGACTGCTTCTTGTATTAACTTGATAAAGATGTTTCACTCCAAATGCATCAACAGTTGTGTTAAGTCATCCCTTTCACAGGCTGACTGAGGTTTACTTATGCTATGCTTTGTTAACAATGAATCCAATAACAAAAAGGTTTATTAACTTGTGCATCTGTTTTTCTAAAGCTAAAAATCAAGTTCTACTTAATAATTAACTGCAAGCTAAACCACATAAACTAAATACAATCTAATGATCCTAATTATTTATTTTAATTTTAAAAATTTGGCTTAGAAAATAAAAGCAGTAACAAGTATTCCAAATATTTTATATTTTACATCACATTGTAAAAATTTAAAATTTGAATACGATTTTCTGATTAGTTATCTGAATACACTGAAATACTTTAGAAGGGAAACTACCTTACCGTAAATATGTACTAAGCACTTTTTAACAATTGTACAATTTATACTTTCACAAAAATATGGACTTGAACTAATAATAATTACCAAACATTTAAAACAAAACAATATAAGCCAATTGAAAGTATTTGCAATGCTTAAACAATAAGAATTTTCAACTCAGATATAGTCTTTTGTCATTTCAGGCTTAAATATCAATCCTTCTTTGAGAAACCTTTCCTAGAAACAGTCAAGCCTCCCTTCTTCCATTGAAATTAATCTCTCCCCTCCAATTTCAGAAAGAAGTATTTTTCTCCCAATCAATTACAGCATTTGTTAGTTAAGCTTGTTTCTAGAATTAGCTGTATGTGTATACTACTCAGTGAGGATGTGTATTGAATACTTTTTCACACCAGCCTCTAGCAGTGTCATGCATGCAGCTAGCAGCCCATAAATAAATAAAATTCAATGAACTGAACAATCAACGATTTAGGGTCTGAATTTCTCCACAGTTTTTGCTCTTTGATGTTATGGTTAAGAGTATAAATTCTAGAGTTAAACTAACTGGATTCCATTTAAAATGCTTAGAGTAATGCCTGGCACATAGGAAGAACTAGAAAAATATTAATTGCCAATTGCCTCTATCACCCTAAACAAAACTTGCTTCTTGTTCCTTTGTTTCTTATCTCAATGAAAGGCACCCCAATGTGTACCCAGTTCTCCAAACCAGAACACTGGGTGCTTGCCTACTGTGCCCTTTCCTTTAGCCATCATATTTAATTAACCGTCAACTCTTGTTGATTCCAACACATTACAATCCCCAAAATTTGTGTAATTCTCTCCAGTGACATAATCATTTTTTTCACTGCAACATTCTTCTACCTGATATCTCTGACTCCTGTCTTTTACCCTCAGTCACAGTGCTGCCTAAGTTGGTTTCTAAAACATAAATATGATGATAAAAACTTTCAATTGCTCCATTTGGCATTGAGTCCAAAACCTTTAAAATGACTTTCAAGGCCTTTCATAATGTGAGGGGGCTTGCTGATCTCATCAGTCATTAACGCTTATCATTCTCCCATTCCATTCTAAGCTGCAGTTGCACAGAACTTATTTGCAGTTTCCCTAAACCTGACCCATTGTTTCTCCTCTAGCTCATAATTAAGGTCACATCTTGGACGTTACTGATTCAAGGAATCCTTTGCCAAGTCTGGGTAAAGGGTTTCCTTCAATGTGAACTCATACTACCTTGTTTTATGGCAACATTTTAACTACCTTTTAGTTATCTGCTTAGCTGTCTCCCTCAATGAACTGTAAGCTCCTTCAATTACAAAAGAGTAATAAGAAGTAAAAGAGTGTTTTTCAGGGGGCCACCCAGTGGCACAGAAGTTTAGTTCGCGCTTGGCAGTCCGGGGTTCGCGAGTTCGGATCCCAGGCGCCCACCGACGAACTGCCTGTCAGCCATGCCGTGGCGGCGTCCCACATAAAGTGGAAGAAGATGAGCACGGATGTTAGCCCAGGGCCAGTCTTCCTCAGCAAAAAGGGGAGGATTGGCAATGGATGTTAGCTCAGGGCTGGTCTTCCCCACAAAAAAAAAAAAAAAAAAGAGTCTTTTTCATCTTTATATCCCAATGTTCTAGCACAAAAAAAAAATATGTGCTGAATGAATGAAGACAACTACCAGGTTACCTGAAAAGGGCCACATAAATGAATATACATAATACAAAGAACAACAGACAAGAAGAGTCAGTCTTACTTCTTCCACTCACTAGCTGCTTGACTCTGAAGACAACATCTGACTATCTGTAAACTTCATTGTTTTCTTCTGAACTAGAAATGACCTTGAAAGTCTCTGCCCCTTAAAATATATGCATTCTTCTACACAGGATTAGTAATGACAACAAAACCTTATTTTAAGAATAACTGGCAATTAATGATTTAACAATATCAAATTGATTTTTTTAAAAAACTCTTACCCATGGGGCCGACCCCGTGGCATCGGTTAAGTTCGAGCGCTCCGCTTTGGCAGCCCGGGATTCGCAGGTTCGGATCCCGGGCGCAGACAGACGCATCGCTTGTCAGCCATGCCGTGGCGGCGTCCCATATAAAGTAGAGGAAGATGGGCACGGATATTAGCCCAGGGCCAGTCTTCCTCAGCAAAAAAGAGGATTAGCAACGGATGTTAGTTCAGGGCCCGTCTTCCTCACACACACACACAAAAACTTACCCAGTAACTGCTAGTTTAATGTTGCCTACTCTTCCTTCTTTCCTCTCCATTCAGTGGCTTCCCATAACCCTGTCAGAGGGTTTTAGACCCATCACTCCTTTTTTCTCCCAAGAGAAATGAGAGTAAAAACAACAAAAAGCAGCATTATTATCAACCTCTATTGTCCTGGAAATGTCAATAAATATCTTTAAGTATCTCTCTAAAAGTATCTTTTTACTATTCCATTCTCCTAAGTCTACTTTTACCTGAAGTAGAATGGTTTTAGATATTGTTTACTGATTTTTTATTTATTCTTCCATTAAAGTACAATTTCTAAAGTATTGACTCCTACTAGTTTTCATTTAAAATTTAGAGTATTGCAACTTCATTTTGAGTTTAACAAAAAAAGAATTTTAAGCTGGCCTTGGATTTTAACCATGACAATTCTTTGCTCCTATGTAAAAATGCTTTCAAATATTCAAAGAACTAACTTTCAAGTGAACATTTAAATCAAAACTCATTGAAGGTTTTCTGTTTTGTACTATCCCATATAGCTGACTAATGATAAAATTTCAAACTATATTTTGAAAAGACATATTTTAATTATAAATAGGAAACAAATTAAAGGAAAAATAAAGTCATTTTAAACATTTTAGTCACTAGACTAAAACTATTTACAGAGAAATGCAAATTATGCTTTCCTGAAATCTGATATTTTATTCTTATGTACACTAAGACCCCCAAAGCATCCTTAAAATCTAAGTTGTAGGGGCCGGCCCAGTGGCGCAGTGGTTTAGTCCGTGCTTGGCAGCCCGGGGTTCGCCGGCTTGGATCCCGGGTGCCCGCCGACTCACTGCTTGTCAGCCATGCTGTGGTGGCGTCCCATATAAAGTAGAGGAAGATGGGCACAGATGTTAGCCCAGGGCCAGTCTTCCTCAGCAAAAAGAGGAGGATTAGCAACGGATGTTAGCTCAGGGCTGGTCTTCCTCACACAAAAAAAAAAAAAAAGAAAAAAAAAATCTAAGTTGTAGACTCTGTGGCTTTCAGGGCACATACGTGTTTTCCAAGTGAAATTTTACTTAAATATTAAAGGTTATATAAGAATTAATGTGCAAGAATGCCTACTCATGAGCAAAATAACCATAATAATCCACCAGTGACTTAGTTAAAAGTAAGTATTTTGGAAAAGAAATACTTAAACATAACGTTTATATTTGCAGAAAGTATCAAATACCATAGAAGAGTATAAATACAAAGGAGAAATGACTCATAATCCCATTAAGCATTGATAATCACTGTTAAAAAGTAATTTTTCTAAGAATACATGAATGTACTCATAAATATATATACATAAATTTTTTAAACTAGAATATTATATGTAAGTTTATATTTTTATTCTTTCACACAAGCTTTTAATATGAACATTTTCCTATGATATATATTTTCAATTGGCTGATTTCAAAGATGCTCTTCTACGGATATACACTAATCTATTTTATAATTTGCCTACTATTGGACAAAGATGATTTGTGATTATTATAGATAAGCTGACATGAATACCCTTACGTTTTAAACATAAGCCTTTAAATGCATCTTGTGTTACTCCTTTAGGATACTGTCTTGAAAGCGGGATTACAAAGAATGACCACTCTTAAGGGCCTTAATAAATTTTGCCAAATTGATTTCTAGAGAGTTTATACCAATTAAAAGTCCCACCAGACTTTTATGAAAGTGCTCATCTCATAAATTTCTCAGCTTTTAGTTTTATAATTTCTTATATATCAATTTCACAGGTAAAAACTGTTCCTTATTATTGTTTTAATATTCATTTGACTACTTATTAGTTTGAATTATTTCATGTGTTTATGATCATTTATGTTTCTTACTTTTGTCTCCTTTGGCCATTTGCCTGTGATGTATTTCTATTTTTGTTTTTGTTGTTATTTATCTGTAATTGAGTTCTATACAACTTCGTCTACTATATTCTTGCAAACACTTTCACAGCATTTCAGAATTCCATCTTTTAAGTGGAAAAAATCAGATAAGATATAATTTTTACATTTGACGAAAGGCTTCTTAGAGTTTAGATAATGCTACATAAAGCATTTAATTCTCATAAGAAATATAATAAATTATCCACTAAAATAAAAATGTCGTAATCAAGAAAATGTTACTTCTGTGAGGTTTGGGAACTCCTCTTTCTTGTGTGTACCTAAACCAGTGCCTGATATAGAGTAGATATTTAAATACTTGTTGTATGAATACTTTTCCCAGAGAAGCTTTTTAATAAGTTAGAACACATTATTGACTTAAAGACCAGGTTAGAATATTTTATCTATTTACTTAATGAAAAACAAAATAAAACAAAAGCCTTTTCCTGGAAAGTTGTAGATACTGACAAAGCACCTGGCTGAAGGAAACTTAATATCACAAGATTTCAAAAGTTAAATTCAAGGTCTACAGAATTAGCCCCGAATTATTCAACAATCAATATCTCCTTTGGACATGAGGAAACTGTTACTTCATCACTGCCCTCTGCTGGTGGTATTATTTCCCTTTAATTTTCCCTCCATGTACGGAATCTTTGCCTCACAAAATTCCTTCTGACCTGCCACTGTATTTAAACCAACCACAGCTAAAAATAGCTTAGCCATCTGGAACTTAGTAAGGCTTATAGGAGAAAAAATTGTGCTTCAATGAAAAGCTCTGCGTTGTTCACAGTACACTCTTTCAGGTTATCTGAGTGATTCTATGGGAACTCGGCACCTTTTATTGTCTTTGAGCTATCCTACAAATCTGTATGTTGTAGACAACTGATAGCAATGCAAAATAATTCTTGACTATA
The DNA here is from genome assembly GCA_031878705.1 of Tapirus indicus. Lineage (NCBI taxonomy): Eukaryota > Metazoa > Chordata > Mammalia > Perissodactyla > Tapiridae > Tapirus > Tapirus indicus. The sequence continues at coordinate 38,295,417 of CM062935.1, forward strand.
GATGCAAATAAATTCTGTCAGGTAGAAATTCAATTGACTTCCCTTCCCCACTGGAGAAGAAGCTAATTACAGATTACTGATCTGCAAATGTCTTCATTTTTTTAAATTCTCCTTTGATCTGGTTGTTATATGTGCCTGGTTCTCTCACTGATAAAGATGTTACTAATCTTTAACATTTGACTATTTTGTATGTATAAGAGTCATGATTTTACTGTTTTTTCTAAATTATTCTTTATCAGGCTGAAGCCAGACTACATTTTTCCCCCACAGATCAATTTAGAAATAAAATGATGTGGGCCTGAAGACAATAGGGCAATGCTCACATGGCAAAAATCATTTCCTTTGGACCATCCTGTATTTACTGAATACCTATCACCTACTTGCCATGACTCCCTGCCCTTAGGACTCCTACTTTCATGGGGAAGGGATCTATAAACAGTTATGACTGTTTGCCATGTGACACGGTCAAAGTGTTGTGGTGCTGCTTAGGAGGGAGTAATTAATCGGGAAGGGAGGAGAGAGGAAAAGGGGGGAAGAAGAGTAATGGTGAAAGTCAGAGGAAGGTGACAATAAAACAAAAACTCTCAGAAAAGTGTTTAAATTCTTACATGTTAATGGACAACTGACTCATTTATTTACAAAACAAAGCAATGGCATAAGGAAAATTCCTATGTATACTGTACTGACTAAAATAGATACAAAAACCTATCTGTGGCATCACGTTTCTTCTATAAGAGATAGAACAATTAGGGAAAGAGTCAGGTAGCAAAGACTGATGTGAATTCCACTCCTAAGTGTTTTGTAAATCAACTCCTACTGGTTCAGTGAGGTTCCTACTCCTCTTTTAGTCAACATGGCAGCTACTATACAGCCAACTTCAAAATGTGGACAGGAAATACAAAGATAAAAACTCACTTTGAAGACATATCATTTTCTAAAATATAAAATAAACTCAAGTAATAATGGTAGCTTTTTGATCCATACAAAAATACACAAAACATTACACATTTTATGAAGCTCACTTGAAGCCCATTATTACTTGAAATACTTCTTGTATGATAACTTGCTATTTACAAATAAGCTACCAATTATTTATTTTGACTGTTAGTTTCCTTTTACTATAAAAGCAGTAAAAAAAAAAAAAAAATTTGACCTTGTGCTATAATTCAGGGAAACAACTGGTCACCCACAAAGCTCAAGAGATTTCTCCCATTGGCTTCCTCCCAGAATCTGGGACCTTTCAAAGGAGCAAGCAAAGTAATTTCCTGTTGCTATTGAAACTATTCCTGACTCCTAGCATCATGGCATCCAGGACACATTTCAATCTGGAAGGTTAGATTCTGGGACTAGTAAAGGATTTGCTTCTAGCTTCAGAACTGCATACCTACAGGTTTATAGAGTTAACTTGAAGAAAAACTGAAAGTAGATAGGGATCAGTTAACATGTAGAGAACAAGGTAGGAAAGGAAAGGACTCGAGAAAAACCTTAAGTTTTGAATGAAAAAAATGATTAATATAGGATACTATTTTGGACAGAGTAATTAATACTTAAAGGTTGCATTATATTTTACAGTTACAGTGTACTTGAAGGTACAGTACTTAATCTATATAACAAGTCTATCAATCAAATAAGAATATCCTCATTTTACAGATGAGAAACCAATACTCACAGAGGTTCATTTGTTCAAAGTAATATAGTTTACAATGGATAAAGTTGAACTCAAAATATAAGCCTTTTTATAATTCATTCATGCCTAGCTCCACAATATATTAGAAATTTCTTTACAGAAGAGAGTTTGATGTATCATTTTATTTCTATGCACAGAAATCTTGCAATAAATATTTAACTGAATGAATAAATGATCATACCAAAAAAATAGAGCAATAAAAATATGAGAATGGCAAAGAAATACTGAAAAGCATTCCTTTACTTAAATAAAGATGAATTTGAGAATCAACCATAACACAAAGTAACCTCATGATTTGGAAAAGAAAAAATGTTTTACTATATATCTGCATTAATATATATAAATATGTTTCATATATCTGTAAATTCCCTTAATTACTATTCTGGGTAGAAATTTACATTTCCTGTACTTGAAGACATTGTGCTATGTTATTACAAGATATTTATTATTTAAACTTTTTCCAAAAAAATTATAATCAAAATGCAATTGGCAAATATTTTACCAACCTTTCGTGTGTGTGTGTGGGTGTGGGTGTGGGTGTATGTCTAAATGGAAAAAATAAATAAATTTTTAAAGTAATTGGTACAATAAAAAATTCTCTGTGTTACAAATGCAGCATTCTCAAAATGCTATGTCCTGGTAACTATCATAATCCTTTAGAAATTGTTTATATTATGATTAAAAATCACTTTGCTCCTATATTCCCACAACCAGCTCGTATGGTAAAGAGATCAGTAAACTTACTTTTATGCGTAACATCTTTAACATTTGCTCCCCTCTCTGTGCTTGTGATTAAATGTAACATTTTGAAATCCCCAAGTTCTGAGAAAAACATAAATCCTTGTCTCACAGCTGCTGTTTGACTCTGGAAACACATGCATTTTCTTTTCAAGCATCTACCATCAAAACTCCCAAAGGGCTTGGACTGGAGAACACCTGCATCTCTTCATTTAGTTCCAATAACAGAGCCTAAACTCCAAAATTACAAAAATAGACTCTCTGTTCAGCTGTAGTTACATTGTGCCCCTAATTCCCGTGAAGAAAAATGCTAGGAGCATGAAATCATTCAGGCAAGCTCTGTCATCAAGAGGATAAGATTTTTTGCACCAGAAGCCCAGTGGGAACACGATAGAAAACTGGCAACAATTACAGATAAAGTACATAGTAAAGTCCTCAGGGAGGAGAGAGGAAATGTAATAAGATAGATCGGTATAATTTTTACACATTTATGCCCAAACCACAAATGTGAATTGTCTTTAATTGCTACAATATATAAGTATTCTTACTCATGTGTTCTGTCAAAAATACTAAAAACATAACTTCAAGGCAATTGCCTTAATTCTACATTATGAAGAGAATTTTTTGAACAAAAAAAATTCCCCATAATTTAAAATTTACAATCTAAAATACTGTCCCCATTTTAAAAACTCCTTAACAATTCATATTCCAACCAACCAACTCTGAATGGTGAAATAAGAGTATGTGTTTGCTGGTATGTCTTAATGAAGAAAGAGAATTACCCCCAATTTAACTATGAATTTTCAGAGAGTAGAATTATAATTGTGACTTTCCCTTCCAGTAACAATGATCAAAAGTTGCCTATATTTGATGGATAAAATATAAAATAACTTTTAATATATGACAATCTAGTAAAGTTAAAAACTTTATATTTCTGAAACTGATTACACCAGGGAATAGGAAAATTGACAAACTGTATTATATTTAAATGACGTTTAATAGGAACACTTATTTTAAAATAACACCATAATCACATAATTTTATTTTTCTACTCTTAGGAAGAAGAGTTACCTTGAGTTTTACATATTAAAAGCAAAAATAGCAACGTTCATCTTACTTGCACAAGTAACTACAGCCAAACAGATACCTTAAAAGATATCTTCTTTATTACTGGTGGACCAAAATCAATTAGATGAAATTTCAAAGGAATAAGTGTGAAGTTCTTCATCTAAATTCATAAACTAATGTAGACATATAAAATATGGAAAACTGTCTTAAGAGTAGTTTACGTGAAAAAGAACTCTGGTTTCCAGTGGCACATAAGCTCAAGACAAATAGTAACTAAAAAGAAGTTCACCACGTAAATCTGGGAAATACACTCTGTACTTTGTGCTATGTAGAGGATTTTGTTAAATTTTAAGAGAGACATTTTCAAACATGTAGTGGAAGTAATAGTATGGCAATGAATCTGAAGACAAATCATATGGGAAATGACTAAATTTATTATGTTTAGCCTGGACTATTCAGTTTAAAAAAAAAAAACTTTTGTGGAACATCTACCATATGTAGGGGAGAAAGAAGGAGCAACTGAGCTAGTTCTAAAATTTACAGCATTAGGAGAGAAGTAGTGCCATTAATTGAAATAGTGAATAATGGAGTATGAAATGGGGTTGGGGAGATTACATTGAGTTTCATCTTAGAAGTGTTAGGCACTGTTAAAATATCCATAGGAATGTGGTAAAGGAGTGGCTGAAATTTGGAGTCTGGATCACAAAAGAAAACAAATGTACAGAGAGATATAAACATATGGTTGGTTGCTAAAAAATGGGAGTATTGATTAGATCATCGTAATAGAAAAAAGAGGACCAATAATATAATCTCAGGAGTGACATATATTTAAGGCACAAAGGAAATAAACGTAGGGTAGTCCCCTTTATCTGAGGTTTTGCTTTCCGTGGTTTCACTTTCTCGCAGTCAACCGCAGTCCAAAAATATTAAATGGAAAATTCCAGAAAAAAGCAATTCTTAAGTTTTAAATTGCATGCCATTCTGAGTAGCGTGATGAAATCTCACACCATCCCACTCCATCCCAACAGGGATATGAATCATCCTTTTGTCCAGCGTATCCACTTAGTCACTTAGTAGCCATCTCGGTTATCAGTTCAACTGTCACAGTATCACTGTGCTTGTGTTTGAGTAGCCCTTCTTTTACTTAATAATGGCCCCAAAGCTCAAGAGTAGTGATGCTGGCAATTCCAATACACCAAAGAGAGGCTATAGTCCTTTCTTTAAGTGAAAAGTTGAAAATTCTCAACTTAATAAGAAAAAAATCATACACTGAGGTTGCCAAGATCTATGGTAACTTTTATTACAATATATATTGTTATAATTGTTCTCTTTTATTATTAGCTATTGTTGTTAATCTCTTACTGTGCCTAATTTATTAATTAAACTTTATCGTGGGTTTGCATATATAGGAAAAAACGTATATATCGGGTTCAGTACTATCCACGGTTTCAGGCATCCATTAGGGGTATTGGAACATATCCCCCATGAATAAGGGGGGACTACTGTATTTGAGGAGGGAAATGAAGATGGTTCAGCAAGGAGAACCAAGACACTACACTGTTCTGGTGTCAAGAATTGTCAAGATTTTACCCTACCACAATTTCATGAATGATATAGAAAACAGGAGACTCCTGAGTCAGGGACAAAGGATGTTATTACTCATGGCATAGCAAGTAGTATGAGTACCAACATATTGGCATCAGTTCCCTTTGCCCCCAAGTTTCACAGAGGTGACAACAAAGATATATCCAGATGGATGCCTGAACATGCAGTAGGATACACAATAAGAGATGAAGTCTGAGTTGAGGAACCAATTTTTTTATAATGGGTAGTAAGCCATGCCTTCCATTGGCTCCAGAGGGACACTAGATTCATCTTCCAAGGTTGTTCACCATACAAACTTCCTTGAAAACATAGTCCAGAACAAAGAGCAGCCAGTGCCTCCATTCACAAGATACGCAAGAACTTGAAAGCCCTACAGAGAGTTGTCTCAATACCTGGAGGCCAAGAGAGACTAAAGGTTCAACAGGAAAGGTATGGCTATATGGTACATGCCAAAGACTAAAGAGGATGAATACTGAGAAAGGGAAATAAAATTAAGAAACATAAGATTATCATAAGTTTTATAGGGTATATTTAGGACAGATATATTATTTCATATCACTTATAAAACTAAAACCAGACCAAGAAATGGAACGTTACAGTCCAATGAACAGAGGATCTAATAGTAATTAGAACTGTCTAACAAAGAAAGATACTGGTAGATATTCTCTCCAATGGTAGATATACTCATAAGGAGAAGAAAGAGGAGGAAGAAACATAGGGAGAGAAAGGGGAAGGTGGCTAACATGTGTTAAGGACTTACTATTTATCTGTCAAATACATTCATACCTTTGACCACCTGTCATAAGTGTTCATTTATTCATTCATTCAACAAATAATTTCTCAAGCATTCCCTATATGTCAGGCAATGTTAGGCCCTAGAGATAAAATGATAAGCAACCAGTGACTAACTCTTCCCTCACGGAACTTGCTGTCAAGTGGTAAAGATAGACAGCATTCAAATCACACAACTATATAAATATATACTGTCATTAAATGCTATGAGAGAAAAGTACAGTGAACTATGAAAATGAATGTAACAGAGGTACGTAATCAAACTGGCTGGTGGGGGGTAGGGAAAAGGCAGCACCAGGGAAGGTTACCTTAAAGAGGTAGTAGTTGAGCTAAGATCTTAAGACTTAGCTTGAATTAAACACGTATAAGGTGAAAGGGTAAGGACAGTTGTAAGAATCCCAGTCAGAAAAGAACAATGTATGCAAAAGCATAACCACCGTAGAGAAACCAAAAGCTGGTCAAGAGATCTATAGCACATTGAGAGGAGATACATAAAAAGAACTTCTAACACTGGCTTGGAAATTGAAATGGATGACCTCTAAGTTCCCTCGATTCTAAATTTATAGTACTTTTTGACTGTTCTATATTCCTAAATAGCAGACACTCCAAAATTTATTTATACATTAATACCAGGATTAATAGAGACTCAGAACCTTCTAACAAGCAGGATCCTCTGTAAATCATAGGCTAAATACAGCTCATGAAGAAGAGCCAAAGTCCATATTTAAAAGATAAGGGAAGAAAAATGTTTAGAACATATTTTAAAATATTTTACATATATCAGTTATAGTCACCCAGTGATTCCATCTCTGAAGGAGCCAAAAAAGCATCCAGCTTCTCTATTTGACCCCTAATACCTACATAAGTGTAAGACACAGAAGCATCATTAAATGGTTCCCGTGAATAGTAACAATGAACACAGAATGTGGGGTGGCACACCAAACTCCCACAAGAGCCTTCAGCTACTTCATTGTAATCAGTCAGTCAAGTAGAGAATGCAACTGAGGAGGGAAGAGGGAAAAGTGCAAAGGGCAACAGTTGCTGAGATTCCAAAGACAAAGCAATGCTGTGACATGAAAAGTGTGGCTCTTTTGACAGTGCTTAATATGAAGTAAGGAAGGAGCTCCTCAAAGTTAAGGACTTTTAAGGCTGGGGGATGCAATGTTTAGCAATGGATCATAAGGTTAAAAGACAAAATGATAGGGGCTGGCGTGGTGGCGTAGCAGTTAAGTTCACGCACTCCGCTTCGGTGGCCAGGGGTTCACAGGTTCAGATCCCAGGTGTGGACAGACGCACCGCTTGTCAAGCCATGCTGTGGTGGCGTCCCATATAAAGTAGAGGAAGATGGGCATAGATGTTAGCCCAGGGCCAGTCTTCCTCAGCAAGAGAAAAAAAAGAGGAGGATTGGCAACAGATGTTAGCTCAGGGCTAGTCTTCCTCACACACACAAAAAAAGAAAAAATGATAAATTGCTTAGGACAGACGGAAAATGTTATACAGTGAGAAGCCCTGGGTTCAAGTTCAGAGTCTGACTTACTAGGTACCTTAACAACTTCTAGGCCTCTGTTTCCTCCTCTGTAAAACACAAATAACATTTGCTTTGCCGAAAACAGACTTGTTTTATAAATAAATAAAAGAATTTTTAGGAAGGTGATTTTTAAATTGTAAAATACTATTTTTATAATGAGTTTTACTAATACCGTTAATATTTCTCTCAGTCAAGATATTGTTCTAGACATTAGGAATACAGCAGTGACCAAAAAAGACAAAAATTCCTGCCCAAATGAAGCATAAATTCTAACAGCAGGAAAAAAGTTCAACAAGACAAATCAGTAGCATATATAATATGGCAGGCTGTGATATATACTAAGAAAAATTAAATAAGAGTAGGGAAATAAGAAATATGTGTGAATGTGTGTGTGTATATATGTAAGAAAGAGAAAAAAACTATATAGTGGCAAGGAAAGTACTTGCTGAAAGGGTGATATTTCAGTCAAGTCTTGAAGGATTGTTACAAATTATTTCATTTAAAATTTATTTATTTACGATTTGTCTATACCACCAGTCATACACACATACACAAACACACACACACACCTCCACTTTAAATCTTGTTACAGGAACATAAGATTAATCAATATTATTTTAAAACTGGCTTTAAAAAATAATACTTATGAGCGCTCTCATAACCATATCATAAATACCTAAGCCATGAATGTGGGTGACAGTTCAAGGTCGATGGAAAACTTAAATTTAAAAATGCCCTAAATAAAGTCTGTGAATGTAGTTTAAGTAAAAACACATTACATTTTAGGATTAAAACAGACCCAAAGGAAAATTTTCAAAGTACCAAATACACGCTTGTATTAAAATTTTACACACAAATCCATAACATATCACTAACATAAGACTAACATTGAAGAATAGGTGAATTTCCTTAACAGCAAGAAAAAAATGTAAAACTTTACCCTAGAAATATCATAGGTATAATTTTTTTATAATAGTTTACTTTTAGGCCCACATAAAAGGTTAGAAATGCAAATACATTTTTGTGACCCTAGAAATGCATTTAAATTACAAAGAATAATATGAATATTGTTGTAAGAAAGATCAGATTATTGTTTAAATAAGCTAGACTCATTAATTCATTCTAACTGTGAACATGGCAAAACAAACAGGAGACCCTGTCCAACTTAAGAATACATAGTAGATTCTAATAAGCTTAGTCCCTTCTCAGGTATCAAAATTCTAACTGGATGGTCTGGTCATTTTAGTAACATTTTAATGATTTGAAAACAAAACCTACCAAAAACTACTATCTGGATAATTATATAATGGAGTTTACCAAACAGCATATTTAAGGAATTTGATTAAACACGCATTAACAAAAGCATGATATTTACTTAACCAACAATCCCTTCTCCCTAAAACAAGGGTAGGCTAAATCTGGCCCACCTCCTATTTTTGTGAGTGAGGTTTTATTGGATTGCAGTCACACCCATTCATTTATTGTCTACAGCTATTTTCGTTCTATAACAGCAGAACTGAATAGTTGACACAGAGACCATATGGCTCACAAAGCCTAAAATATTAGTTATCTGGCCCTTTATTAAAATGTTTACCAACCACTGCCTTAAAAGACTGGTAAAATCTTTCACCCATAGTCACAGTCTTAGCCCCATCTTCACATTTTTTTCCTCAGGGTTCCAGACCCATTCTCACCAGACTGATAATTTCTTTTTGAGGAGTGTTGTCTTTAGAAGCATGCTGACAGGGGGTCCTCAAACTCACCTTTCAAACACTAATTTCCAGTTTCTAATATGGATGCCATTCAGCTGTAATAGCTACTGAAACAAAATTCAGCTTTTAAATGTTTTTTGTGTCCCGGCATAAGTGCACTTGTGCATTGCTTCCAATGTTCACCTCCATACAGTCTCTGTCTAGTCAGTTAATTACAAATCTTTTCATGGTTTCTACTTTAAACTTCGTGCATTGATGCATAACAATTTTCTATAAGCTGCAGTACTTATTAAATAATGTTAACGGAGCTCTACTCTAAGGCAGCTGTTTGAGACCACTTTTTCACTGGCCAATTAATTCCAAAGAAAAAAATCAGAGCCAGTACCCTTTAAAGAAATCTTTGCATAGCTATCTTATCTCCAGCCTCCTTGAACAATCACCTTGGCTTTAGCAACCACACACTAACTGAACTCATGGCTGATACTGGTCTCTACTTACCATACGTTTTTTACTCTAGTCTTCATTGATCCTTCTGGTATCTCCTCTCAACATGAGAGGTGTGGCTCTGCTATTATGGTGTTGAATAAAATGAAATAGATTCTAGGCAAAGTGCTACTAGATAAAAATATAACTCTAAGAAATAAGATCTTGACCTTGGAGGTTTTTTGGTTCCTCCATCAACATCTTTTCTTTTTTGTAAAACTACAAAAGGCCCAAACACCTAATTTTAATATGGCGAACTGTGGGTCACAACGTGCTACTATTCCAAGAAAAATATTTTCTCTTTCCAATATTTTAAATTTCTTTTACTCCTTTCTATGTATTATAAGATATGGTATATTTTAAAACTCAGTTGGATTTGGTAGATATGAATCTAAGATTGTTATACATATAATTGAATTATCTCTCACATAAACCAAAATCATTATTGTTTGCAAACACACGTCCATTTATCAAAAATGACATAAAAATACTTCATTTGAATTCTCAAAGGGCCCAATTGCAGACAGTATCCCAATGGATACAAATTGTAAAAAAGAAAGGAAGAAAGAAAAAAAAGTCCCATTTTAAAGCCTTACTGGAAAAGAAAATGCAAAATAAATGAATAATGATAAGCTTGTACTTACCAGAATTGTGGCAGTAGTCCATATACTGTGGAACTTGGACTGTGAAGGCTAACAAATCTGGAGCTAAGAGAGATGCCGGCTTTCTACTCTCATTGAGCCACTTGCTGCTATGAAGATCTTTAGTGTCAGAAGGACCCTGAAGCAATGGAATCAACTTCTCTTTTCCACTATCACCTGAAGAGAAACATTTATGAAAAAAATCTTATAAATTAGAATATAGGAGTAGATTGAGGATGCTTGATCTTAAAATATCCTAACATCATAATATAACATTTCAATTATATTTGGTAATTTTAGCTGTACATTTAGTTATACTCTAAAAAGTATGACTGATAAAATTAAAAGCACTTTTAACTCTTAAAAAATTAAGTTTTAATATCTAGCTAACGAACGTAGAATGTGTTCAGAAAAGCTCATAAAAGGAAACAATATGAACACACTATTCTAAATATTCAATGGAACCTATACCTCTTTAAACTTATCTAGAAATTTAGTTTGCACTGAAAACAATTAAATTACAAATACTTTAAGGAAAATATTAAGAAATAAAGTATTGGTAGAAAGGTGAAGTCAATTACAACCTTAAACTGAAAAACAGCTGGGTTTTCTCTTTAATTTTATTATACTAACAACATTTTAATTTAATTGCTAAGTGTCATATATATCCATACTTCCTATTCCCCAAAAAAGTATGAGAATAAAATTTCCTTTAATTTTTATCCCTCATAACCATTTTTAAAACTATACAAAGTTTTTTTCCTTAAATAAAAATTAATTTATTAAAGTAAAGAAGTATCATCCTGGCACAATTAAAAATTTTTTAAAAGAAAAATAAAAAAATTTAAAACCTCTGATTCATAGGAACAATGAGTAAATTCTTGTTTCAGTAACACTCCTTGTAAAATGCAAGGCCAATTCTCCTATACAGGCAATAAAGTTTTACACGGTCCAGCTGCACATACCTGGGGCTTTGGCACAAATTTTTATTGATCCCATGGTCCCAGAGGCACATTTGACCAATGATGTGCTGCAGTACTTCAATTCAACATTCTGGATTGAGCCCTCAAGAGTTGGCAGGGGATTCTTAGATTTCACACCTAATAAAAGAAAACTGCAAATGTACTAGCCGATTGAATTTAAATAATTTTTATACTCCTTCACCAAGGCATTTAAACTTAATTATACTTTAATTATCTACCTCAGATGTTCTTACAGTATTTGTGTTAGGTTTCATAGTTTAGTGTTTAGGAGGTGAAAGGATGCAATTTTAAAATAAATGGGCTAAAGTCTCCTAACTATACTTATGCAGTCAGCTCTTCATTAGTCAAACTCAAGAAATAAAAGTAAATATTTTAAACAAATATTTGTTTAAAAAACAGGAGACTTTAAAAAATCATATTTGGTCTTAGAATATAGAATAAGATTTTTATTTTGAAACAAACTTAACATATAAATTGAGTTTCATTCAGGCAGAGATATTTAATTTAAACAGGAAACTTCCTGAGTAAACAGACTTCTCAAAATATCTTGGTCAGGTGGAGTGAGGAAAGAGAAACAAGATAGCTCAAAACAGCTTCTAAGCTAAAAAGCAAAAGCTTATAACAAAATTTAAATGCCATCTGTAGATAAAAGAAGTCAAAGGGATTCTTTATCAATTAACCCAAAAAATGAATATTAACATCCTTACTATATGGTACTTGCTGAAGGACATAAAAGCACAGAAGGGAATAATTACCATGAAATAAACGGTAGGGAAAACTTAATTCAAAAGGGAGAAATTCATGTTGCCACTGAAGAGTAGGTGAGAATTAAACAGGCAGAGAAACCTTAAGAAAATTATACTAACAATACTGCAAACCATGATGAAGATGAAGAACTCTAATCAACTAACATTTACTGAGGACTTACTATGTATTATGCATGTTATCTCACTCAATCCTCACAACAGGCCTATAGTAAAGATATTTATTATCCTCATTTTCAAATTAGGATACAATAGATTAGAAAAGTTAAGTAATTTTTACTCAAAATCCTGCAGTTAGCATTGAAAGAGTTAGGGTGTTTAACACAATTTGATCCCATCACAGAAGACTTGACCACTCATTTGGCCTATTTCATGAACATCTACCAACATAATTTCCCTTCTTTTCCCCATTCCACATTTTGATCAAACATATACTATCTTTTGTATTTGAAACTCCTTTAAGCAAAACTATGTATGAATAATGAAGAAAACCATAAACTTTCTATGATAGATATATTAAACATTATTAGGAAATCTTTGATCTCAAACTTTAGTGTGTTCAAGAAGCCCCATAATCCTACAAGAGTCTTCCTGAGATGCGACCCAGGAATTTACAGTTTAACTAATACACTACATGATTTGCAAATGGTTAAAGGATGTCATCTTAAGAAACACCTTCTCACATAGTAACCCTTACTTCAGGACGACCTACTAATTTTCTAATTTCCATTTGGCTGTTACATAAACCTGCATTGACTGGTTGATATTTTCCAATATTTACCACTTGTGATGTTTCCATTGGAAGTGGTATCTATTATCCTCAGAGGAGGAGTCTAAAATGTTGTGTATTCATATTTTTTTCTACGTTTTTATCAGATTCTCAAAATTCATGACAAAAAACTTAAGCAGTATCTCAGAAAATCAAATGATGCCAACAATATTTACATAAATATAGAAGGAGTAGTAATAGTAGTAGCAGTAGGACTAGTTATCATAGCACCTAACATTCACTGAGCACTTACCATGTGCCATGCACTATGCCTAGTTTGTTATTCTATTTATTCATCACAGAGACAAAAAAAAAAAACCCAAAGTAGCGATTACTATTCCATTTTACATATGGGAAAACTAAGACAGAGAAATAAGGATTTTGCCCAAGGCTCAAGTCAGAAAGTGGCAAGGCCTGGATCACATTTCTTCTTATAAGAAAGGAAGCTGAGCTACCCTGAGCTCTACACATCTACTGAGGTTGCTGGAAATTACAATCAATGGATAATTTATGCTGCTCCAACCATTATGTTAGATGATGATGTTGTTAATGCTGTCAAGTCTATCCAACTTCTAGTGACCCTGTGCACAGCAGAGTGGAAAGCTCGGCCAAGTCTTTCTGCCCCATCCTCTCACCTTCCAGCACTGTATCACACAATGCTGCACTGCTATTCACAGGGTTTTCATGGCCAATTTTTTCTGAAGTGGGTGACCAGGTCCTTCTTCCTAGTCTGTCTTAGTCTGCAAGCTGCACTGAAACCTGTCCACCATGGGTGAGCCTGCTGGTACTTGAAATACCGGTGGCATAGCTTTCAGCATCACAGCAACACGCAGCCACCACAGTATGACAACTGTCAGACAGGTGGTATCAAATGGGAGCCTCGGCAGTAAGAGCGCCGAATTTTAACAACTAGACCACCAGAGCTGGCTATCATTAGATGATGAGAGGGATACAAAATGGAATAATATCCTCCCCCAGCCTTCAAGTCCCCCCAGTCAGACTCTCATTCTATGCCAATTTTTCAAAAAATATAAAGAACCTACATAGCGGTTAGCAGACAAGAGCTACTGAAAAATTCTCTCAAGGGTTGCTGATGGTGTTCAGAACCAAAAGAACCGAATGAGTTTTTGGTAGATGCAAAAAGCAAAAGCATATAAATAGGCCAAAATGGCTTTGTTTTTAAATTATTTTATAACACTGCTTCTTTTACAGTTTACAAACTTTGAGACTCTACCTCGAATCACAAATAGTAAGTCTATATCAATATCTAATGCATGCTATATATGACTCTTTTCAGAAGACGTTGCCTGAAACTTCTTCTAATAAGAATCTCATATACTTATATAAAGCATCTTGGTTTAGACTAATACTATCAAGAATTTAGTTCACATTTTTATGATCATTACACTTCTCAGGTATTTTAAAACCTGTTTTAATAACTAAAACATCATTATGCATAATTTCTCCTTAAGAAATTTTTTTATAAAGTAATTTGTTTTTAATGCCCCAAGCTCAAATTTAAAAACAATAAATTACAGTCATCTCTTGATAAACTTCAACAATGGAAAAAAGTTGCTAGTAAAAAATAATCTTGGTACCATAAACTATGGACTTTGGGTGATTATGATGTGTGAATGCAGGTTCATCAATTATAACAAATGTACCACTCTTGTGGGGGATGTTAATATTGGGGTAGGCTATGCAGGCGTGAGGACAGAAGATATGTGGGGTATCTCTGAACCTTCCCCTCAATTTTGCTGTGAACCTAAAACTGCTCTAAAAAAAACGGGTTAATAAAAAATAATCTTGGTTTCTTTCCACTCCACCTTCAAACCAAAATTTGTGAAACACCCCAAATGTATGCACTAGGAAGGTAGAGAGGAACAGAGTCTTGGCATTACACAACTCAGGGCACCATTCACATTGTGTTCTACATGAATGCTGCTTCCTGAGATTGTGAAGGAAAACGTCCTGTTAAGGACACAACATGGTGAAACAAAAAGAGCAAAAGTTCTGAAACTAAAAAAGCATGGCTTTGGATATAGGCAGCATTACATATCTAGCAATTAGGCAGCTTAAGGCAAGCCACTATTTATTACTGTTACATGTGGAGGCCAAAATACTGTAAATACTGTAGCTATTGTTCAAGGTATTTAACTCTGAGAAATCAGCCGAACTTTATACAGAACTACTTTAGAGAAGAGGTGCAATATTTTGGTAAGAAGTACAGGCAGCTGACATGAGTCAATAGGAAAATCACAAAGGCAGTGACAGTACCTTACATTTGAAATAATGCCTTTACAAAGCACTTTTACATACATTTACTCAAATATTGCCGTCATAGTCCACTAGAGGAAGAGAAGAGGGAATCACTAAGGCACTGCAATTGAAATACAATTTTACATTGTACACACTACCAATGGAATAATCTAAAATAATTTTTATAATACAATTTAATATAAAATAATGTACTATTTCTTCTCCATGTAGTACTTTTCTGAAAAATATCAATTCCTAACACATATTCTTAGCCCTATGTGCACCATTAATCCTAATTCTTTTTCCATCAACTTTCTTGCCCACCATAATTCTTCCATCACCACTGAGACCTTAACCCTCAATGTCAACTCTCCAGTGTTCAGTAATCAACTTAAGGTCACTCTTATAATTATCATCTACAAATTAAAAGATAAACCAATGAGAATGACCTGTACATCTGTGTGGAAGTAAAGGATTAAGGAGTCCAACCATATGTAAGTTTACCTCTGTTCCTTCCTTAACTGCCACTAAAAGACTGTTAAGAAAAATTTTTAGGGCCCTAAACCAACAAATAAATGAAAATGAAAAGACAAAAGCTGAATGTGCAGCTCTCGAAGAAGCAAGAACTGCCATCAAAATTTTGGAAGATGGATATTTGACGAGTAAGAAGCAACGAGGTGACTAGTAGAACAGAGAAAAGTGCCCATGAGTAAAGAAGCAAGCTGATCCTCAATAAGCCCTGGAAAGATAAGAATTTTAAAAACCAGGCAGTTGAGAGGGCATGAATGCAGGTGAGGTTAAAAAGATGACTGACTCAATGTCTATCTAATAATCACAAATCCTTTCCCTTAATCCATGCAGCCATGCAACTATCCCACGCTCATCCTAGCAAAAGACTGATGGATTCACTCTGGAGAGGTTAAACCAGAAGGACGGTGGACTAAGGAATACAACCAAAGAAACGGGTGCATGCTAAAAAAAGGGACATTGTCTAAAAATCTATATTGAGTATATGTACTAGATAATAAGATCTCCTTTTCTTTTACTCTGTAAGAACTCTAAGTGCCAGGCTTATAACCTCCAGGAAAGAAATGGAAGGATTTCCTTCCGTGGAAACTGGCCACTCCAAGAAAAAGGAACCAGAGATACTGATAACTGATTATCCCCCAACAAAAAATGAGTTAGTGTCCAATTCCACTACAACGCCACCAGCCATTCAACAAGCTCCAACCTTACACACAGGTTCCAATTAGTTACTTAATATTCTACAATTTGAAGGATCATCAGATATTAGGTGGAAATCACTAACATGAAAGGAAGAGATAAAAACACATACACAGAAAAGGACATTGGAGTAAACAGACAATGCTGGGAATAGAAAACTTAAAATAATAACAATTACTATCCTCCGAGAGACTACAGAAGATACTACAACAAGAACAGGATGTTTAGTTAAAATTTTCAAAGAATAAAAAACAGCTCTTAGAAATTAAAAACATGATGCTAACTCTCCTTAAATTAATAGGAAGATCGGAAAACAAAGTTGAGGAAATCTATCACAAATTAAAACAAAAAAAATCTGGGGCCGCACGGGGGCGCAGCGGTTTAGTCCACGCTTGGCAGCCCGGGGCTCGCAGGTTCAGATCCCGGGCGCCCACCGACGCACTGCTTGTCAGCCACGCCGTGGCGGCGTCCCATATAAAGTAGAGGAAGATGGGAACGGATGTTAGCTCAGGGCTGGTCTTCCTCACACAAAAAAAAAAAATCTCAAGAGATTGAAATTGAGAGAGAAATAATAAAATGAAAAGATTAGCATAAACAATCAAATATCTGAAAACCAAAAATTCTAGAAAGAACTTTTGAAAATGGAGAAAACAAAGAAATAATTCAAGATTTCCCCAAACTGAAGAACAGGAGTTTCAAATTAACAGGTTATACCATATATCCAGCATATCAAGTGAAAAAACATACACATGGAAGTCAACCACCCGAACATCAGGGCTAAAGAGAAGCTCCTAAAAGCTTCTAAAATTAAACAACAAACAAACAGATGCACAAAAACAGAAATATGTTACATACAAACATACAACATACAATTAGAATGGCATCAAACTTCTCAACACTGAAAACAAGAAGACAATAAAGTAATGCTTTTTCCTCTTCTGTAGGAAAACGATTCCCAACCTACAAATCTATATACAGCCAAACCATCAGTCACATATGAAGGTAGAATAAAGATTCATTCTGATATGCCAGATCTGAAAAAAGTTCACTTGTTCTACAGGAAAGATAACTAGGGAATTGTGCTCCACCGAAAAGGAGGAGTAAATCAGTAAAGAATAACATATGTGATCCATGAAAACAAGGGATCCAACATAAGAGAAAAGGGAATTCCCGGGACAAAAATAAAGGAAAACTTCAAGACATTTCTATAGTAGGATTAGAAGCAAACAGAAATTGAAACAGGAGGAAAGTGTACTAAAAGAATAATAACTACAAAAATGAAAACTAATTATCTCACATATTTGAACATATTCAGAGAAGATTTATGCTTCTGTAAGAGTTTTAGGGAGTTAATTAATAATAAATATATGGAACATTAATCAAACAAAAAAGGTCAGTTATTAACTCTAAGAATAAAAGTTCCACAAGAAAAAAATATTTAATTGTAGTATATTATAATTCATACATAGTCATAATACATGAATATTGAATATTAAGCAAATTTTAATATTAAGCAAAAATTGTGATATATTAGATGATTTAGGAGAATAGAGATAGAGACAGTGAGTGTTGGCCCTAAAATCTAAATCCTCTTTGGTATGCAGAATGATGTCCCTCTCCACAAAGATGTCCACATCCTAATCCCAGGCCCTGTGAATACGTTACCTTACATGGCAAAGGAGAAATACGGTTGCGGATGGAATTAAGATAGTTAATCAGCTGTTTTGAAATGGGGAAAGTATCCTGTATTATCCAGGTAGACCCAATGTAATCACCAGGGTCCTTAAAAATGAAAGGAGGCAGAAGGAGAGAAAGATGTGTGACGACAGAAGCACCGTCACAGAAATGCTACGTTGCTGGCTTTGAAGATGGGGGATTAGCGCCACAGACCAAGGACTGCAGGCGGCCTACAGAAGGTGGAAAAGGCAAGAAAATGGATTCTCTCCTGTAAGCTTCAAAAAGGAATACAGCCATGCTGACACCTTTATCTTAGTATGAGTCTCATTTCAGACTTCTAAACTACAGAACTCTAAGAAAATAAATTTACGTTGTTTTAAGGCACTACTTGTGGTAACAGAAAGTATGTAGATAATATCTAAACATGGAAGATAAGAAAACTGCAATATAAGCATTTCATTTAAAATTTTGGACGTAAATATCTAAGACTGAGCTGAAAATAATTGCCTCTAAAAAAGGAGTGAAGATGACAGAGGCCCAGAGGACTGCCCTTTTTGCTACAAGCCTTTCAAAACTATAATTTAATAAAATAAAACAAAAGGTCATTCAGGACACTCAAGCAGCAGGATCATGCTAGACACACAAAAATAATAAAATCACAGGATAGTGAACCAATAATAAAAGTTTCTGAAAGAGGGAAGAGATAAATTCTTTTGAAATATGCATTTAAGGGATAACCATCTTAGCACAGTTATTAAGGAACATTATACAAAATAACAATAGCAAAGAGCTTCCAAATGGTTGATATTATAGTAAAAGGTAAGCATTATCCTTTCAGGGAAAGAATAAAGGGAGAAAGTGAAATGAGAGGGAGATTTATCACATGAGAAGCAAATAGAACAAGAGTGACTGGGTAGGCAAGAACAAGACAGGTGTACCAAGAAAGCTGGTTAGTTCTAAAACTCAGTAAGTGACAAAGACTGCAAATGGCTCCCTCTGATAAGACAAGCAAATAGGAGATGGCAAACTTTATAAGGTAGTGATTGTTTTGTTATTCTTGATAATAACGATTTTGCTGTTTTTAATGTGGAAAAGCAAATGAAGTAACATTGTAGGGTTGAGTTAAGCCAAAATATCTGGGGAAAAATCACTTAATACTTTCAACAGAATCTATAATTGAACTATAACCAATTAAAGAGCATGAAATAAAAATAATCTCAGAAGTGTACTCACAGTGATAACTGACAAAATTGAACTTTAAATAACCACAAGGAACAAAAAACAAAGTCTTCTATAGCAAGAGTTTACTTTTCATTGTTCCACCATCACTTGCATCTGAGCAATCCTTGTCCATGTTGCTGTAAACCAGCAAAAGAAAGTCAACAAGCATTTACTGACCAACGTGTATCTACAGATCTGCTTCTCTGATTGTTAACTTTTCTTAACATCAACAATGGCAAATGAACATTTGACAAGAAAAGAGGGAAGGATAAAAAGAGATGCCTTAATTTAAAGCATTATATTCTGTCACCTAGTTTATGACATAATTCTTTTTTTTTTTTTTTTGGTAAGGAAGATTGGCCCTGAGCTAACATCTATTGCCAATCTTCCTCTTTTTGCTTGAGGAAGATTGTCACTCAGCTAACATTTCTGCCAATCTTCCTCTATTTTTCGTATGTGGGACACCATCATAGCATGGCTTGATGAGCAGTGTATAGGTCCACGCCCAGGATCCGAACCCACAAACCCCAGGCCACTGAAGTGGAGTGCATGAACTTAACCACTATGCCACTGGGCTGACCCCATGACATAATTCTTAATATAAAGATTTTAAAAATAAAATTTGCTTCTAACTTTAAAATTCTGTGAATCAAGAGTCTCATTTCTAAATTTCTTTGTCTTATGTACATTCTTAGAAAACTAGTTTACATTATTAATAATTAACCTGCTTCTCTTCAAGCTTATTTACTTAACTTTGCTCTATGTTATGATTACAGGTGTGGGAATTTACACATTTCTAGGTAGTATAAGGAACTAGAAAAATAAATCTTTTCATTTCGAAGGGGCAGAGCCTGGTTAGAATACTGAAGAACTTGCAACTTCTGGATATAGTCTGACAAGAAGATCAATAACTCATTTTGGTTGGAAAGGGAAGGATCACTAGACTGTAAGGAGTTAAAAGAAGAGAATTCCAGATACCTTAGCACAGTGACTCAAATATAATAGATTTTCACAAACAAATAATTTTCTTTATCCTTGACATCTTCATTACCAAGTATGGGAAACTAAAACACTAATGTCAATATTGGCCGATCATGTCATTAATTTCTTTTCCCTTGGGCTGCTTTTAAAGGTTTATGTTTGTCTTTAGCACACCGGGGTTTCACTTAGAGAAACTACTTAGAGATTTATCATAGAGATCTATGATAAGTAGATAAAGATTTAGGTTTATTTTTCCTGTTAAGGATTTATGATTCTTAAATCTGAAGATTTGCATCTGGCATCAATTTTGTGGGGTTAAAAAAAAAAGTCTCTAAATATTGCCTCTCTCCTAGTTTTTCATTCTGAGAGTCTTATTAGACATATATAGAATCAACTCATTCTAATGTCCAGATATATTGAACTGTATTTCACATTTTAATCTCTATTTTCAGTGCTACATTCTGGATAATTTCTGTACATCCACCTTCAAGTTCACTAATAGTGTCTTTGGCTGTGTCTAATCTGCTATTTAATCCATTCAATGATTTCTTTTCTTTTTTTTTTTTTTTGTGAGGGAGACCAGCCCTGAGCTAACATCCACTGCCAAATCCTCTTTTTGCTGAGGAAGACTGGCCCTGGGCTAACATCCATGCCCATCTTCCTCTACTTTATATGGGACGCCGCCACAGAATGGCTGACAAGCAGTGCATCAGCAGGCACCCAAGATCCGAACCCGCAATCCCCTGCGCCACTGGGCCAGTCCCCATTCAATGACTTCTGACTGGCTCCAAAGACTATATTTTTCTTTTTCAAATTCTCTAGTCTCTACTGACAATCTCTACGCCTCTCTCATATTTTCAACTCCATCTTTTATTTCCTTAATAATTTTAAACAGTCCTTTTATACTCTGTTTCTGGTAACTACATTATCTGAAATTCTAGGAGTCTAAATTGGCCATCGGAGGTCTCTGCTAACTCTTGCTCTTGGTGGATTATTTTCAAGCTCTTGGAAGTTTGGGATTCTGAGTTTACATTACACAAGGCTTTCTTTTTCAAATACGTTGCCAGAGTTGAAGGTATACATCACAGCAAATATCTGTGTTTACTATTAGATACCCAGAGATATAACCAGTCCACCCAGGATCACATTTTAAGTTAATTTATTGGCTTAATAATTCCTAGACAATGCAAGAAATTAAAATCTGAGTGATGAAAGGACTGTGGTCACAAATTGTAAGGGAAAGCATCCCCTGACTGCCCCATCAAGGCCAAAACAAAGAAGCGTCTTTGTCAAATTGAGAGTAGGGCAGATTTTTCAAACAGTCCACCTTCTACTAGTCCTTAGAAGTTATGAGCTTAGGGAAATGGAACATCACTTGTCAATTCCTCTCTTCTTGTCCCCACCCTTTTTGGTGACTAAAAGCCAAGACCACAGATAACTGAGGTTGCCCCAGCCCATTAGGACAGTCAAAGCTTTGAGTGCCTGCTCCCCACTCTGGTTTTCAGTTTCCTCCTTGTTTTGGACTTTCTTTTTTGTTTTCCTGCAGGTTCAGCAATTCACTTGGAATTATATGTTATATTTATCCAGCATGGGTGTTTATGGAGGAAAGGTTTTCAGGTTAACTAGTATGCCATGTTACCAGGCATAGAAGTCATGTCATTCTATGCTATATGTTTCTTAAGTAAATGTAGCTTATAAATGAATTTTTCTCCTCCCTAACATTTCATCCATGATAGATGAGGAAGCAACAAGTACGTTTTTAGGCTAAACATTGTAGGGTATGTGGAGATATTAAACACATTATGAACCCAAAAATGTACTTAACTACACTGTTTCAGTTTCCCTATCTATCAAATGGGTATAAATCACTAGCTACCTTACAGAGTAATCATGAGCCCTGAAATGATAAACGGACAGAGGTTAACAGAGCATTTGGCATGTAAGAGTTCAATAAATGTTAGCTAGTATATTCTCATTATTGTTAGTATTACTACAAACAATAGAAGCTCATACTGGTGAAGTTCAGTTTACATATATTAAGGAATAATAAGGGAGTTTACTGAAAGATACACTAATCTAGTATTAACTCTGCCATCAAATAACTGTAATCTTGGATTCAAAACCTCTGTGGCTCAGTTTCTTCACCTGAAAAAAGTAAGTAATTGGACTTGATTATGACTAAGATTTCTTTTAGCTCTAAAAGCCAATGATTAGCTGCAGTGAAAGGAGATTAAATACTACATGATAAGATACTGAAAAGAAAAGTGGTCTTTGAAGAAAACAATATTGTCATATACCATTAGTACTTTTTTAAAGGCAAAGAAAACTTACACTAACTAAATGAAGCGGTTATTATGTTTTTGTACATAAGGTAGAAAATAATATGGACTCAGTACAGTCAATTAGTGACTTTAGTGAAAGATGAAAAAAATTAAAGGAATAACTATAAGTCTGTTTACAAACTGATCCTGCAAGGATAACTTCCGAAATCTTTTATATCTTCCCCTAGCCTCTAGAGCTACAACACCAGGTGAAGAATGAGAACTATTTTCTTGTGATAAAAATTTAAAAGTGTTGCAATATTAGAGTTTTTTTCCTACATATAAAACTTCTTCGTTGAAGTAAAAATAACACCCAATTACTAATTATGATAACTTAGTATTAGCCCCATCATGAACTTAAAAAATAACACTTAGGATAAGATATGAAAATAAAATGCTTAGAAAAAAACAAAGTGCATGCTTCTCAGATTAGGTAATTTCATAACACATATGGGAAGGAAAAACGTGAAACTAAATTTTCAGTAATAACCACTGGTAGAAACATGCAAAGGACTACTATGCAAAAGTCGTATTATATTAAACCCTATATTCTGAAAGCTAAAGTGGGGAAAGGGGAGAGGAAGGCATCACTCTTGGTCACTAAATTAAGAAAAAAACCAAAGCAACTATGTACACATTAGGGCAAAAATGAAATGAGACCACTTAAAAGTACTACACAGGAAACCTAGTGTCTATTCTAAAATACCCTATTGTAAACACAAGAGGGAAATCATGGCAGAGATTTAAAAAAACATTTTTTAACGTGGATAAGGATGCTAAATGTAGCCATAGTGGTCATAGTAAACGGCAAAATGATCCTCTAAATTAAGGAAACACTCTGAGTGTGTGTGTGTGTGTGTGTTTAGAGGGAGTTGGTAAAGGGCACACCAGAATAAAAATAAAACATTCACTCACTCTGCACAAGACAAGATCATTCCTCATTCCTTAGTTTAATTCACATTCTGCTACAAGGCACTCTCAATTCTACCACAAGGTAAAACTGCCAAGCTAATTATTTGATCACTATGAAACCCTGACTCTGACGAGCTTTTCTTTTACTGTAAGAACTCTGACTGCATGCAGCCAAGATTCAATCTCACTACTTCAATCACTGACCTCTAATCCATGACAAAAATCAAAGGCCTACTGCATATAACTCTGGACTGTTTCTCACTGTGGAAGGCGATCTCCTGGCTTAAGGATGCAAGTTTTTGCCTGCACCTAAGCGTGATCATCTATTGATGGTTCCTCACGCATACACTAACTTTGACATCTCATTCTTTCACTCACTTATTCATTAAGTTTTTACTATACACTACTATATATCAAGCACAGTCTGGGGTTTTAGGGGTAAACAAGACCGATTCAGGCTTTTCTTTCATGAAATCCACAATCTAGGGAGAGAATTACTTATGGGTCATTAAACCAATAACTGCACAAATATGTAGCCACCTAACATTGTGAAAAATGCCAAAACCCAGAAGTACAGAGGACTATGAAAATAAAAGGAAGGGAGAGATTGAACTAGTTGGGGAGCCTAAAGAAAACACGACTTAAGCTATGACAAAAGAATTAGCCAAAGGAAGGAACTGGGAAGAATGTTTCACATTTGTGTGATATTGTCTCTGCCAAGACACAATGTCACAACCAGGATAGCAAACAGGTGGTCAGTGTGGACACCATTCACTCAAAGGGCCATATACCAAAGTCTCATTTCTATAAAGGTAACAATATAATAAATAAGATCACTGACTACCAAAGTACAGAAAACCTGTTGGGAAAAGTTATCTATATATAAATGGAAGTCAAATGTGGCCCTCTTTGATAGTTTAACATGTTTCTATTTTGATTGTATAAACATTCACAGGGAGCAGCCCAAGACTTTAATTTATAGAAACTTTTCAAAATTTATTTGCCAAAAATACTAAAAGCTTAATGAATCATTTAATAAACCACTTAAATATTTGTTTAATGAATAAATCCATGAATCAGTGAATGATAAAGAATTCAAAAGCAAATTCACATAACAGGAAATACAGATAACAAAAAGATATATGACAAAAGATCAATTTTGCTGTAACTAAAGAAAAGTAATTTAAAGGAAAAGTGAACCATCATTTATATGTACAATCTACAATATTTAATGTTGTTGAGGCTTTATTAAAATATTCTTTAGCCTTCATTACCAGTTGCATTATATATTCATGGAATGATTTGGGAAAGCAACAATACTGTATGTTATTTTTAAAAGTTTATAACCCATCACCAAGTTATTCAGTCCTAGGAATTTATCTCAAAGAAATAACAAAAACAAGGGGAAAATGCCAAAGCAATATTAATTACATCAGCAAAAATCAGAAAACACTTTAAATGTCACAGAAAGGAGAATGGTTAGGTGCATTATGAAATATCAGTATCTCATTATTATTAAAAACCTATGTTACGTGATATTTATGTAAAAGTATACAAAATGTATTTATTATTAACAAATGTTAAATCAAGAATAGAACATAAAGTAGCATATGGAATATGGTTACCACTATGTGAAAACTACACATTGAAAAATATTAGAAATTATATAGAAATTGCTATTAATGTAGAAAAATAAAATTTTATAAAACTTCATATATAATCTAAAGATTGACTTACTAATATTTGGAAACTTAAATACTATCATATAATAAGGTTTCACATTAAAGACTAAAGACAAATAATGCTCTGTAATTACTGTAGGTAGAATCAGGAGGCAACAACAAAAACTCCCCATTAATTTTGGTATACACATCCAAACTTATAAATGAAAGGAAAAAAGGATAAACAGTACAACATACAAATTTACAAATAACACTAAGCTTTTCCAATAAATAATTCAAATATAAAAATAAAATGAAGGAAGATCTCAGGACTCTAATACATTTAAAAGATATGTGCAAGGAGAGGAAGAATAGAAATGATAACTCAATCTATACATAAACTGAGCTCTAAATTATTCACAAATCAGTGCAGGCCACATCCCTAAAAAACAAATGTTGTTACTACAGCCAAATTCAGAGTAAGATATCATGTCAGGTAGCTTAGGTATGGTTAAGCTAAGAAATAATAGGATCAACAAAGAGAAGACTACTCAGGGTCACAGTCACCTTATTCTAATCAAAAAGAAACATAATTAAGATTTTTTTAAAAGACACTTTTTCTTATTCATTGTAGAAATAAACGAGTTCCACTTCCGGGAAAACAGGACAGACTTTTCCATATTTCTCATGCTAAGTAACTAAAAACCCAACATTATATAACAAATAAATAAAACAAATAAAATAAAACAAATAAAAACAAAAATAAGACAACTCTGAAAGGGGGAAAGAAGAAGGCAGACCAGTTAGGGAACCTCAGGATCCAAATAAAGACACAGTGGTAAGGTGCATAGGTTTTGCTTTTGTCTAATATATCCCAGATTTTAAAGCTGAAGAAGCCAGCAACACAGGAAGGCCAACAGGTATAGACACAGAAATTCTGAACAAAAACCAGTTCTCTCTAGCCAAAGGACGTAAAAGAGGCACCCCAGCAAGACAGAAAATTTTTACACAATAACTGTTCTACTCCATGCAAACACCACTGAAAAAACTGTGATCCTACCCCACCAATACCAGCAAAGGTTAATGGGAAGCCTAGACTGCCACATACAACAGGCCATAATAAGGAATCCCAATACCCCCAATCAGATAGGAGACAAGAAGGATGAATAGAGAACCTGGACTTCCAACCCAACCTGGCAGGAAGAGGTGCCCCGCAACCTTCCAGCTGAGGTGGTGTCAAAGGAGGTCCAGTGGAGAGTCAGGACTTGCACCAACCCCAGGCAATAATGACCTACCGCACCACCACCACTCATGGGGAGCAGTAATGAGGTAATACAACCACTACAAGCAATAGAGATATCAGTGGAGGTCTGAATGAGAGCCAGAATGTCCACCCCTGAGCCAGAAGTTACAAAGACCCCCTGCCTTTAAATACTAATGGTAGCCAAGTGGAAAACATGGACTTTTACCCCCAGCTGGCAGTAACAAGGGTGCATGTCCCCTTCCACTGCTGGAGCATTATCAGATGAAGCCAGATAAAACGGAAGGTTAAAATAAGATATAGAGTCCAAAAAACAATATCCAAAATATCCAGGTTTCAATAAAAATTGTTTATCATACCAGAAACCAAGATGCCAAACTAAATGAAAAAAAGACAATTAATAGATGCCGCTGAGATGACAGAGGTGTTACAAAGACCTGAAAGAGACTTTTAAAAAGCCATCATAAGGGGCCGGCCCTAAGACGTAGTGGTTAAGTTTGGCGCATTCCACTTTGGTGACCTGGGTTCTCAGGTTGGGATCCCAGGCGCAGACCTAAACCACTTAGGGCCATGCTGTGGCAGCAACCCACATACAAAGTAGTGGAAGACCAGCACATATGTTAGCTCAGGGCGAATCTTCCCCAGCAAAAAAAAAAGAAAAGAGAGAGCCATCATACAAATGTTTCAATAAGCAATTACAAGCATGTTTGACACAAATGAAAACAGACAGATTTAGCAAAGAAATAAGAAGTTATAGTAAGAGAAGAAGAGAAGGAAGAGGAAGAGGAACAGGATGAAGAAGAAGAAGAAAAGAAAGAAAAAGGCATAACAAGCAACCAAATGTAAATTTTAGAATTGGAAAATGCAATAGAAATAAGAAAAATGGATGGGTTCAATACCAGAATGAAAAAGACAAAGATAGTGTCTTTGTCTAAAGTGGAAGATAGAACAATAGAAATTACCCTATCTGAACTATAGAGAAAATAGAAAAATTAAAAAAAAAACAGAACTTCAGAGATCTGTGGGACCATAACAAAAGATCTAACATTCATGTCAACAGAGTCCCACAGGAGAGAAGAAAGGTGGGGCTGAAAAAGTACTTAAAGAAATAATGGGTAAAAACATCCCAAATTTGGCAAAAGACATAAACTTGAAGATTAAGAAGCTGAGCTAACTTCAAATAGACTACTCAAAGAAATCAAAACACATTATAGATAACTTCTGAAAACTAAAAACAGAGAAAAAATCTGGAAAGGAGCAGAAGAGAAATGACAC
Source organism: Tapirus indicus (assembly GCA_031878705.1). Classification (NCBI taxonomy): domain Eukaryota; kingdom Metazoa; phylum Chordata; class Mammalia; order Perissodactyla; family Tapiridae; genus Tapirus; species Tapirus indicus. The sequence goes on from CM062935.1 coordinate 38,322,979, forward strand.
CTTACCAATAGAGGAAAAACAATTTTCATTAGAAACCATAAAGTTGAGTAGAAAGTGCCACAACATTTTTCACTGGCTGAAAATATCCTTCAGGATTGAAGGGGGAAAGCAGACATTCTCAGATGAAGGAAAACAAACAAAATTTGTAATACTTTGATACGTATTTAACTTAATGTAACTTTTAGGTTTGGAACGTTTAGTCCAAAAGGAATGAACTTTTAGGTAGCAGACCTACCTGAAAAGAATAGTTGAAGTAAGTTCTCCAACAAAAAGATAAAATAAGAAACTGGAATTTCAGAAAAACAAAAAGGATACAATAAGCAAAAATGGGGTAAATATAATAAACTTTCCCTTTTTTTCAGTTTTCTAAACTGTGTTCATGTTGAAGCAAAAAAAAAAAAAGAATATCTGACGTGGTTCTGAAGATACATAGAGGACTTCCCAGCAGAAATCTTACAGGCTAGAAGAGAGTGGCACGATATATTTAAAGTGCTGAAAAGAAAAAACCTACAACCAAGAATACTCTACCCAGCAAGGTTATCATTCAGAATGGAAGGAGAGATAAAGAGTTTTCCAGACAAGGAGAAACTAAAGGAGTTTATTCACCAAAAAATAAGCTTTACAAGATATGCTAAAGGGACTTCTTTAAGTGGAAAGGAAAAGACCACAAATAGGAATAAGAAAATTACAAAAACAAAAACAAAACAAACAATAAAATCACTGGTAAAGGCAAATATACAGTAAAGGTAACAGATCAATCACCTATGAAGCTAATGTGATGGTCAAAAGACAAAAGCACTAAAATTATCTATGTCCATGATAAGCAAGTAACAGGTACACATGCACAAAAAAGAGGTTAAATGTGATACCAAAACATAAAATGTGGGACAAAGGGAGTAAAAGAGTAGAGCTTTTAGGAGGAGGTCAAACTAAAGCGACCATCAACTTAATATAGATTGCTATATACGTAGGTGATTATTTATGACCCTCATGGTAATCACAAACCAGAAACCTATAATAAACACACAAAAAATTAAGAGAAAGGAACCCAAACATAATACTAAAGAAAGCCATCAAACTACAAGTAAGGAGAGAAAGGAAGAAGACAGGAGCAGAGAAGAACTACTAAAACATCAAGAAAAATGTAACAAAATGGCAGTAAGTACACACTTAACAATAGCTACTTTAACTGCCAATGGACTAAAATGCTCCCATCAAAAGACATAGGGTGGCTGAAGGGATTAAAAAAACAAGACCCATATATAGGCTGCATAAAAGAGACACACCTGAGGCCTAAAGACACTCACAAACTGAAAGTGAATGGATGGAAAAAGATATTCAATGCAAATGGCAATGAAAACAAAGCTGGGGTAGCAATACTTTTATCAGATAAAATAAACTTTAAAACAAAAATTGTAACGAGACAAAGAAGGGCACTACTTAATGATCAAGGGAACAATCCAACAAGAGAATATAACACTTGTAAATATCTATGTACCAAACATGGGAGCACCTAAATATATAAAGCAATTATTAACAGACACAGAAGGAAAAATAGGCAGTAATACAATAATAACACTGCACTTACACCAATGGATAGATCATCCAAACAGAAGATCAGTAAGGGAACATTGGCCTTAAACAACACATTAGTAGACCAGATAGACTTAGTAGACATATACAGAACATTCCATTCAAAGACAGCAAAATACACATTCTTTTCAAATGGACATGGAACATTCTCCAAGACAGATGACATATTAGGCCACAAAACAAGTCTCAATAAATTGAAGAAGACTGAAATACTACCAAGCATCTTTTCTGACCACAACAATGTGAAACTAGAAATCAGCTACAGGAAGAAAATTGGAAAAGCCACAAATATGTGGAGAGTAAACAAAATGCTATTGAACAGCAATTGGATCAATGAAGAAATCAAAGGAGAAGTAAAAAAATACCTGGAGACAAATAAAAACAAAAATATGACATGCCAAAATTTATGGGATACAGCAAAAGCAATTCTAAGAGGGGAAGTTTATAGCAATACAGGCCTAACTCAACAAACAAGAAAAATCTCAAATAAATAATCTAACAGCACACCTAAAGGAACCAGAAAAAGAAGAAAAAACAAGGCCCAAAATCTGTAGATGGAAGGAAATAATAAAAATCAAAGCAGAAATAAATGAAAGAGCAACTTAAAAAAACAACAGAAAAAAAACAAGGAAACTAAGAGCTGGTTCTTTGAAAAGATAAACAAAATTGACAGACCTTCAGCTAGACTCGCCAAGAAAAAAAAAGAAAGAAGGCTCAAACATATAAAATCAGAAATGAATGAGCAGAAATTACAACAAACGCCTCAGAAATACAAAAGATTATAAGAGAATACTAGGAAAAGCTATACTCCAACAAATTGGATAATCTAGGAGAAATGGGTAAATTCTTAGAATCATACAATGTTCCAAAACTGAATCAAGAAGAAACGGAGAATTTGAATAGACCAATCACCAGTAAGGAGATCGAAACAGTAATCAAAAACCTCCCCAAAAATAAAACTCTAGAACTAGATGGCTTCTCTGGTGAATTCTACCAAATATTCAAAGAGACTTAACACCCTCTTCTCAGACTCTTTGAAAAAATTGAAGAAGAGGGGAAGCTTCCTAACTCATTCTACAAGGTCAACATCACCCTGATACCAAAACCAGACAAGAACAACACAAAAAAAGAAAATTACATGCCAATATCACTGATGAACATTGATGCAAAAATCCTCAACTAAATATTAGCAAATCGAATACAATACCTTAAAAAGATCATATATGATCAAGTGAGATTTATTCCAGGGATGCAGGGATGGTTCAACATCTGCAAATCGATCAATGCAATACACCAAATTAACAAAATGAAGAATAAAAATCACAAGATCATCTCAACAGATGCAGAGAAAGCATCCGACAAGATCCAACATCCATTTATGATAAAAACTCTGAATAAAATGGGTATAGAAGGAAAGTACCTCAACATAATAAAGGCCATAGATGACAAACCCACAGCTAATATCATTCTCAACAGAGAAAAACTGAAACCTATCCCTCTAAGAAAAGGAACCAGATAAGGATGCCCACTTTTGTCACTCTTATTTAACATGGTATGGGAAGTCCTAGCCAGAGCAATCAGGCAAGAAAAAGAAATAGAAAGGATTCAAATTGGAAAGGAAGATGTGAAACTGTCACTATTTGCAGATGACATGATTTTATATATAGAAAACCCTAAAGAATCTACCAAAAGACTTTGAGAAATAATAAATGAATATGCTAAAGTTGCAGGATACAAAATCAACATACAAAAATCAGTTGCATTTCCATACGCTAATAACAAAGTAACAGAAAGAGAAATTAAGAACACAATCTCACTTACATTTGCAACAAAAATAATAAAATACCTAGAAATAAACTAAACCAAAGAGGCGAAAGACCTGTACACTGAAAACTATAAAACACTGTTGAAAGAAATTGAAGAAACAAAGAAATGGAAAGCTATTCTGTGCTCTTGGATTGGAAGAATTCACACAGTTAAAATGTCCACACTTTCTAAAGCAATCTATAGATTCAGTGCAATCCCTATCAAAGTTACAATGACATTTTTCACAGAAATAGAACAAAGAATCCTAAAATGTATATGGAATAACAAAAGACCCCAAATAGCCAAAGGATTCCTGAGAAAAAAGAACAAAGCTGGAGGTATTACACTCCCTGATTTCAAAATAAACTACAAAGCAACAGTAACCAAAATAGCATGGTACTGGCACAAAAACAGACACACAGATCAATAGAACACAAACAAGAGTCCAGAAATAAACCCACACATCTATGGACGGCTATTTTCAACAAGGGAGCCAAGAACATATAATGGAGAAAGGAAAGTCTCTTCAATAAATGGTGCTGGGAAAACTGGACAGTCACATGCAAAAGAATGAAAGTAGACCATTATCTTATACCATACACAAAAATTCACTCGAATGGATTAAAGTCTTGAATGTAAGACCTGAAACCATGAAACTTCTACAAGAAAACATAAGCAGTATGCTCTTCGACATAAGTGTTAGCTACATATTTTCAAATACCATGTCTGACCAGGCAAGGGAAACAATAGAAAAAATAAATAAATGGGACTACATCCAACTAAAAAGCTTGTGCACAGCAAAGGAAACCATCAACAAAACGAAAAGACAACCTAACAATTGGGAGAAGTATTTGCAAACCATACATCTTATAAGGTGTTACTATCCAAAATATATAAAGAACTCATCTCAACAACAAAATAACAACCCAATTAAAAAAATGGGCTAAAAATCTGAAAGACATTTTCCCAAAGAAAGTATACAGATGGCCAACAGGCACATGAAAAGATGTTCAACATCACTAAGTATTAGGGAAATACAAATCAAAACTACAGTGAAATACCACCTCACGCCCATCAGAATGGCTATAATCAACAAGACAAGAAATCACAAGTGTTGGAGAGGATGTGGAGAAAAGGAAACTCTCATACACTGCTGGTGGGAATGCAAACTGGTGCAGCCACTATGGAAAACAGTATGGAGATTCCTCAAAAAATTAAGAATAGAACTACCACATGATCCAGCTATTCCACTCCTGGGTATTTATCCAAAGATCATGAAAACATGAACGTGTAAAGATATACGTACCCCTATATTCTCTGCAACATTATTCACTATAGCCAAGACTTGGCAACAACCTAAGTGCCCATCAAGGGATGAATGGATAAAGAAGATATGATATATATTCACAATAGAACACTACTCAGTCATAAGAAAAAAAGATAAAATCTTGCCATTTGTGACAACATGGATGGACTTTGAGGGTATTAACCTAAGCAAAATAAGTCAGAGGGAGAAAGTCAAATACCATATGATCTCACTCATAAATAAAAGATAAAAACAACAACAACAAAAAAAACATAGATACAGGGATTAGATTAGTGGTTACCAGAGGGGAAAAGGAGAGGTAGGAGAGCAAAAGGCGTGACTAAGTACGTGTGTATAGTGACGGATGGTAATTACTCTTTGGGTAGTGAACACGACGTAATCTCCACAGAAATCGAAATATAATGATGTACACCTGAAATTTACATAATGTTATAAACCAATGTAACCACAATAAAAAAAAATCATTTTCTTAGATTAAAAAAATAACGAAATAAAATAAAGATACATAGACAAAATATTTAAGACAATTATGTTATAAACAGAATAGGGTAAAGAAACAAAGGTAATTATGGTTTCCGCATGTCACGAACTGGGAAAATGATACTGTCAGCCTGTAATAAGTTAAATTTACGAAATACAAACCAAAAACAATCACTAAAAAAGTTTCACAACAAGATATATTCAAAATAACTACACATAAATCAAAATGGAATTCTAAACAATGCTCAGACAACTGACAAAAAGGCAATAAAAAAATCAGAAACCAAAAACAGAGAGATCAAACAGAACACAAAAACTAAACTGACAGACTTAAGGCCTAACCTACTAATAGTTACATTATATGTAAATGGTCTAAATCTAGCAATTAGAAGACAAGATTGGCAGACTGCATTAAAAATATGACCCAACTATATGTTGTTTACAAGAAACTCACTTCAAATATAATGATGTAAGCAAGTTGAAAGTAGAAGCATAGAAAAAGGCTTGTTGTTAGTGCTGTCAAGTCAATTCTGACTCCTAGTGACCCTGTGTACGGCACAGCAGAACCCTGCCTGGTTTTTTACACCATCCTCTCATCTTCCAATGCTCTGCTGCTATTCATAAGGTTTTCATGGCCAATTTTTTTGGAAGTGGGTGGCCAGGTCCTTCTTCCTAGGCTGTCTGGTCTGGAAGCTCTAATGAAACCTGTCCTCTGTGGGTAACTCTATTGATATTCAAAATCCTGGTGGCATAGCTTTCAGCATCACAGCAACATGCAGCTACCACAGAGGGGTGATGTGGTTCCCTGACCAGGAAACAAACCTGGACTGGGGCAGTGAGAGCACCAAATCTTAACCACTAGACCACCAGGGCTGGCAATAGAAAAATGTAGATCATACAAATATTAATCAAAAGAAAGCAGAACATAGTAAGATATCACTTCACATCAACTAGCATGGCTATTAAAAAAAGAGAGACAAGGGGCTGGCTGGTGGCATAGAGGTTAAGTTTGCACACTCCACTTCTGGCGGCCCGGGTTTCGCAGGTTCAGATCCCGGGCGTGGACTGACGCACCGCTTGTCAAGCCATGCTGGGGCAGCGTCCCATATAAAGTAGAGGAAGATGGGCACAGATGTTAGCCCAGGGCCAATCTTCCTCAGCAAAAAGAGGAAGATTGGCAACGGATGTTAGCTCAGGGCTAATCTTACTCACGAAAAAAAGAGAGAGAGAGAGAGACAATAACAAGTATTGATGAGGCTATGGAGAAATTGGAACTCTCACACATTCCCAGTAGGAATGTAAAATGGTGCAGCTGCTGTGGAAAACCATTTGGCAGTTCCTCAAAAAGTTAAACATAGAGATACCACATGACCCAGAAATTCCACTCCTAGGTAAATACACAAGAGAACTGAAAACATGTGTCCACACAAAAGCTTTTACAAGCATGTTCTTAACAGCATTGTCCTTCATAGTCAAAAAGTGAAAACAACTCAAACATCCACCAACTGACGAATGGATAAACAAACTGTAGTAGACCAATATTATGGAATATTATTCAGCCATAAAAAGAAATGAAGTACTGATACATGCTACAACATGGATGATCCTTGAAAACATCATGCTAACTGAAATAAGTCAGATAGAAAAGGTCACATATTGCATGATTCTACTTACAGGAAATATTGAGAATAGGTAAATCATAGAGACACAAAGTACATTACTGATTGCCAGGGGCTGGGGGTAAGTGGAAATGGAGAGTGACTACAAAATGCACATGGGGTTTCTTTTTGAGTAAAAGGAAATGTTCTAAAACTAGACAGTGGTGATGGCTGCACAACTTTATGAATATAATAAAAACTCCTGAAATCCATATTTTAAAATGGCTGATATGTGTTGTGTTATGTGAATTTAATCTCAATTTTTTAAAAAGGCAGGGATGGTTATATTAACATCAGACAAAGTAGACTTAAGAGCAAAAAAAAAAAAAATACCAGAGTAGATTCTCCACAAAGACATAGCAATCCTAAATGTGCATGAAACTAACAACATAGCTGCAAAAACTATAGCTCAAAGCTGACAAAAAGAGAAATCAACAAATCCACAATTCTAGTTTGAGGCTTATACACCTTTCTCAGAAATTGACAGAAATTCTAGACAGAACATCAAAGACACAGAAGACTTCAAAAACACTATCAACCAATAAGCTCTTCTCAATATTACAGAACAACAGAATACACATTCTTTTCAAGTGTCTACAGAACATATAACAAGACAGACTATATTATTCTGGGACATAAATGAACCTCAACAAATTTAAAAATTTTGAGGTCAACAGAGTTTGTTCTCTGACCACAATAGATTCAAATTAGAAATCAGTAAGAAAAAGATAATATAAAAATCTCCAAATACTTGGAAATTAAGCAGATCTAAATATTCCACAAGTCAAAGAGGAATACTCAAGGGAAATTAAAAAAACAATACACTGAAGTGAATGAAAACACAACATATCAAAATTTGTGGAACACAACTAAAGCAGTGCAGAGAGGGAATTTTATAGCACTAAATGCACGCATTAGAAAAGTCTCAAGTCAATAATCTAGGCTCTCACCTAAAAATTGTAGAAAAAGAGCAAAATAAACCCAAAGCAATTAGAGGAAGGATATAATAAAGACAGCAGAAATCAATGAAACTTATTTAAACTGCTTTTTTGTAAGAAAACTCAATAAAATTGACAAACTTCCAGCAAGACTAATAAAGGAAAAAAACAGAGAGAAGCCATAAATTGCCAATAGCAGGAATGAGAGGGGATATCACTACTCACTCTGCAGACATCAAAAGGTTAATAAGGAAATACCAGAAACAACTCACACAGAATTTGATAACTTTGATGATATAGATCAATAAATCAAGAAAAAAAACAAAACACTCCCAAAAAGTAAATCTCCAGGGACAGATGGAGAATTACACCAAATCTTTAAAGAGGAATTAATAGCCCTTCTACATAATCTCTTCCAAGACACAGAAAAGGAGGAAACAATTCCCATTTCCTTTTATGAAGCTCGAATTACCTTGATTCCAAAACAAAGACATTACAAATAAGGAAAACGACATACAAATATTCCTCATCAACATACATGTGAAAATACTTAACAAAATATTAGAAAATGGAATTCAGCAATGAGTTTGTGTGTGTATAAATATAAATATAAATAATACACCAAGACTAAGTGGCATTTATTCCAGGAATGGACGTTCAGTTCAATACTGGAAAATCAATGTAATCCACCATATTAACAGGCTAAGGATGAAAAATCATGATGATATCTATTAATGCAGAAAATGCATTTGACAAAATTTAACACCTACTCATAATAAAAACTTTCAGGGAAACAGGAATAGAGAGGAATTTCCTTAACATGAGAAAGAGCATCTACAAAAATACCTGAAGATACTTAATGGTGAACGACTGAATGCTTTCACACCAAGGTTGTGATAAAGCCAAGAATGTCAGCTCTCAGTACTATTATTCAACATAATGCTGGAAGTTCTAGCCAGTGAAATAAGACAAGAAAGAGAAATAAGAGGGACACAGATGGAAAACGAAAGAAAAACAAAAAACCCTATCCCTCTGTGCAGCTGACATAAATTTGTATAAAGCCCAAAGAATCTTTTAAAAAAATTCTAGAACTAATAAGTGAGTTTAGTAAGGTTGCAGGATATAAAATAAAATAGAAAAACCAGGGTATTTATAAGTATTAGCAATGAATAAATGTGCACACAAAAATTAAAAATACAATATCACTTACAATCACTGAAAAAATGAAATACTTAGAAGTAAAATTCATAAAACATGTAGAGAACTTGTATGCTGAAAACTATAAAATGCTGATGGAAGAAATCAACAAAGAGCTACATAAATGAAAATATATACAGTGTTCATAATTGAGAAGATTCAACACAGTAAAGATTTTTCTGTAGATATAGGCAATATTTTTCTAAAATATTTATGGAAAGGCAAAGGAACTAGAACAGCTAAAACAATTCCAAAAAATAAGAAAGTGGGAAGAATCAGTCCACCTAATTTCAAGACTTATTATACAACTATAGTAATCAAGACTATATGGTATTGATGGAAGAATAAACACAAAGATCAGTAGAACAGAATGGAGAACCCAGAAATAGACACACACAAATTTGCCAAATAACTTTTGAAAAAGCCGCAAATACAATTCAATGAAAGAAAGATAGTTTTTTCAACAAATAGTGCTGGACTAGGTAGACATCCATAGGCAAAAAAATGAACCTCAACCTGGGTCTAACATCTTGTAAAAAATAAAAAAATAAGTCAAAATGAGTCATGGACTTAAATGCAAATGTAAAACCACGAACATTCAGAAAAAGATAGGAGAAAATCTTCGGAATCTAGGGCAAGAAAAGGGTTCCTTGACTTAAAAACAAAAGCATGATCCACAAAGGAAAAATTTTGGCCTCATCAAAATTTAAAATTTTGCTTTGTGAAAACCTTTTTAAGAGGATGAAAAGGAAAGCAAAAGACTGAGAAAAGCTATTTGTAAATTACATACCTGACAAAGGGCTAGTAACTAGAATACATAAAAAACTCTCAAAGCTCAATAGTAAAAACACAAACAACCCAATCAGAAAACAGGCTAAAAACATAAACAGCCATTTCACTGAGGGGAGAGACAGATAGCAAATAACCATCTAAAAAGATATTCAACATTGTTTGTATTGCCATCAGGGAAATGCAAATTACAACCACAAGGAGATATCACTATACACCTATGCAACCAGCTAAAATAAAATACAGTGACAAAATCAAATGCTGGTGAGTATGTGGAGAAAATGGATCACTTATACATTGCTGGTGGGGATATAAAACGGTTCAGCCACTCTTGAACAGTTGGGCACTTTCCTTCAAAACTAAACACGCAACTACCACATAGCCCAGCAACCACACTCCTGGATATTTATCCCAGAGAAATAAAAACTATGTTCACACAAAAACCAGGACACAAAATGTTTATAGAAGCTTTACTAGTAATAGGCAAAAACTGGAAACAACCCATATATCCTTCAACAGATATATGGCTAAACAAACTGTGATATATCCATACCATGGAATATGATGCAGTATAAAAAACATTGGCACACATACAACAATCGACAGATCTCCAGAGAATTGTGCTGAGAGAAAAAAGCCAATCCCAAACCATCATATATTATATGATTCCTTTTATATAGTATGTCCAGAATAGGCAAATCCATAACAACAGAAAGCAGATTAGAGGTTATCAGAGGATGGGGCAGAGGAGGGGTTGGGGAGTGATTACTTAAAGGCTATGGGGATTTTTAAGCAGTTATGAAAAGGTTTTTAAGCAAAAGAGAGTTTGCAGTTACACCACAATTGCAAATACCACTGAATTGTACACTTTAAAATTGTTAATTGTATGTTATATGAATTTCACCTCAATAATACAGAGGAGAGAGAAAGAGAGGAGAAGAGAGAGAAATCAATCAGTCTAGGGCAGGATTAAAAAGAAAACCCTCTGGTTCATATATTTAAAAGCTAAAACAAATTTGAACAATACCTATTTATTACCCTTTCAATCTCCCTTTTAGTTCATGTTTAAGAAAATTCATTTGTGGAAGAATGTTCAGTGTTTAAACTATAAGCAGGTGCCTCTTCTAAGAGTTGAAGGGAAGAAAAATACAGGCACTTGTATCTGTAGGTGGGATCACTATAAATCTTTACGGACTAATTAATATACTTTTTAATTCTTCATGATGTTCATCAACTAATTGCAGAGCTATCTTAAAAAGAGTTATTTTACATTCCAAAAGTTTATCCAATCTTAATGCCTATAAAATACCCTATAGTTCTTGGAGAACAAATAACTGAAAACACAAAGAAATATTATTTAAGTTCTTCCAAAATATTTTTAAATGCATATACATATTTTAAAAAGAAATTTTGGTAAGTGGCATTTCTTCACCATTAACAAAGAAAAACTAGAAAATTATTCTTGTGTCCCTGAAAATAATTTTTCATAACCAAGTTAGAGACAAATTTCATATACTTACAGTGCTTATCACAACAGGTTATTACACCAAGAGAATATTAACCTTCAATCCCTGAATCATTCAAAAAACGTTTGCAAAAATACTTTTAGCCTCTTTATCTGGTCAAAGCACTAGAAGCTGAGCAGTGTCTGTACAAACCAATCATTTCACCAACAGTTTTACATTTCTTTAAAGCCTCATATAAAAAGCACCTGCCTAAAGTGAGTAATGGAGTTTTATATTCATTGCACTTAGGAACAGCGTATGTAACCTATTCCGTTTTCCTCCCTTGTGGAATATATTTCAGCTTATATTGCACAACACATTACCGATGCATATAAAGACTCTCTGATCAGCCATTTGGACTGCAGTCAGCAACCTGCCTGAGTGCCTCATTTTTTTCCCCTGCTCTAAATAACATACTCACTTTATTCAACAACTCAAATGAAAAAAATCTTTTTAAAATGGTGATCTTACTTTCTTAATAAATATGTAACACATGTATGTGTACTAACTATATATGGAATACAAACACTGAGGCACAATCCTTGAACAAAATTTGTGTAGAAATAGTTGAAAACCAGTTGAACACATCATTCCAGGGGAATAAAACAAAAGCCAATATGGGACGTCTTCAATTGTTTTCTCTCCTGAGCAACCTACAATTAGAAAATTATTGTAACCACACTAACAACAAAAGCTAAACTAATTTTGACCCATTAAAGGCCTGGAAGTAGGGCTAAACTATTGGCATAAATATCCCAGTCACTGCCAAAACATCCTGAAACAGGAATGAAGGCAAATTTTAAAAAGAGCAATGCTGATGAAAATGTGGTATACTATTTTGTAGGTGAGATAGATCTAAAACTTAAGTACAACTGATAAAAAAAGTAATGAAGATTGAAGGGAATTAAAGAAATACAAAAAGATTAGGAGAATTGCCATAATTATAGAATTATGGCTTGGTAATGTTGTAAAATACTATATATCTATTTTAGCACATTGTAATATTACAGATGAATGAGTAAAAAATAAATAACTAACTTAAATGTGTGAGAGGCAAAAGCTCCAAGGTGCCCCTTGCTGGTACCCTCATGCAATAATCCAAGGCCAATAGGTAGCATCAATTAATAAACATTTACTTAGACTCAACTATGCAAAATTAACTATATTAAGTGTTGAGGCATTCAAAGAGCTATAAAATATTGTACCTGCCCTCCTATGGCTCACAATCCATTAGGCAAGAAATAAAAAGACAGCCAAAAATCTACCTAATTTACCAATAGATTACATCAAGAACTAACATGAAATCCAGGAAACTGACAAACTGTGACAATCAGAGTTCAAACCTAAAGCAAGGGTTGGCAAATTTATCTTGTAAAGGGCCAGACAGAAATATTTTAGGCTTTTTAAGCCATAAGGTCTCTGTTGCCCTTATTCAAACCTGTTGTTGTAGTACAGTAGAGCCATATACAGTAACTAAACAAATAACCATGGCCATACACCAGTGAAAAACAGGCAGTGGGCTAGATTTGGCTCATGGGCCACACATGGTCAATCTCTGTTCTAGAGCTGTTGTTCTCAACCCTGTATCCACATGAAACTGATACAAACAGTTATTTGTTTTTTTAATGACCAACATCCAGGCCCCACCCTCAGATATTTCAAAATGAGAGGTCTGGTGTGGAGCCTGCACATCAGTACATTTTAAACGCTGTACTACTGTTCTAGAGGCAAAGATGTTTTGAAATGAAAAACCTAAAGTTAAGACTTGCATTCTTGCACCTGTCAACTTTTGGCCTAAGAATGAAGAGGAAGAGGAACAATGCTGGGCCAGTCTGGAGACCAAGAGACTTATACTTACAAAATAATCTTGCATTAAAAATCAATGATATTTGAATCAAAGAGATATATGCACTCTCATGTTCATTGCCTCATTATTTATAACAGTCAAGATTTGGAAACAACCTAAGTGTCCATCAATGGATGAATGGATAAAGAAGATGTGGTATATATACACAATGGAATATTATTCAGCCATGAGAAAAGGAAATTCTGCCATTTGTGACAACATGGATGGACCTTGAGGGCATTATGCTAAGTGAAATAAACCAGACAGATAAAGAAAAATACTGCATGGTATCATTTACATGTAGAATCTAAAAAAAAAAGTCTCACTCATAGAAACAGAGAGTAAAAAAGTGGTCTCCGGGGGCTGGAGGGTGGGAGAAATAGGGAGAAGCTGGTAAAAGGGTACAAACTTGCAGCTGTACGCTGAATACGGTCTGAAGATCTAACGTATAACATGGTAACTATAGGTGATAATACTGTATTGTACAATCAAAATTTGCTAAGAGTAGAATTTAAATGTTCTCATCATATATGGGGGTGTGTGTGATTAATTAATTAATCCTTTCACAAGGTGTGTGTGTGTGTGTATATATATATATATATATATATATATATATAAAATCATGATTTTCAAATATACAATATGTCAAATCTTACAATTTTGTCAGTTATACCTCATTAAAGCTGAAAAAATGACATTGAAAAATAACTACAACCAAGAATAATTTCTTAGTGTTAAGTAAACTGAAATAAGAATTAAAATACTTACATCCCTTTATTTTTTCTACACTAAAAAATAAATCAGAATTGTCCTAATTCCTAAAGTCAAGATATTTGGCAAGGAAGTAGAGAAAATCAGCAAAGTGGACTCTGAAATTTACAGAACCAATTATAAACTCATTTTGATTAGTTACTGAGTTTTTACAGCGTTCAAGGCATAATGACAAACGCTTAGCAAGCACTTAGGAGCAAGACAAACACATTCTCTCTCCTCAGGATATTTAAATTCTGGCAGAAAATAGTTAAGGTTTATTGAACCTTTAAATATGTGCAAGGCACCATACACAATGCTTTATATTTTCTGAAATATCACAATAACAACATGAGTTAGATAAATAGTGCTATCACAGAAAAACTAAAGATTGGGGAGGTTAAGTAACTTGTCCAAGGTCACGCAATATGACTGAACCGGGACTTAAATCCAGTTTGACACTGAACACTATGTTCTTAAACACTGTTACAAAGATTCATTATCCATTAAAAACAATTACAACACTAAAGTGATTGTGAAACGAGAGAAAGCACAAGAGACCCAGAGAACAAGAGAGAATAAATCAGTCACATTAATTTATAGTTGTTCTCTATGTCATAGACATGAGCTCTGGCAGATAATAACAGAAGGACTAATCTTTGACTTCTCATATGCTACACACAAGCACGCATGTGCACACACACACATGTATTTTAAATATTTAAACATGTCTGTATGTATCTTCTCCAACAGTCTTCCATGATGAACTACTCATAAAGCTAATGTAATATAGTCCTTCTTCCTGTTTAGTGAGTAAGCATTTATATGGACTAATACTGACAAGTAATACACTGCTGATTTAGGATCTCATGACATAGTTTATCAATTTTGAGATACATGGACAAAATGATGAATATTCTTAATGCTATTGTGGAACAATCTTCTAAAATGTGACTATCTTACAGATAGATTAAGAAATCTTTCACTGTCATGTTCCAGGAACTCCCAGGAAAATAAAATGTGAGGATAACTTTTTTAAATGCACAAATCCTTGAAAATTTTTTTCTCCATAAGAATGTTTGTTCTTCAACCATGATAGATTCCTATGTGCTGAAAAGTGTGATATATCTGGCAAATGCTACTTTTAAAATCTACCTTAATAAGGTTTCAAGAGAAACACTAAACATGAAAAAAAAGTAAGTTATAAAATTCACGAATTAACAATTAATAACTCAAGAAATCAAAATATTTACTATAAACACTGTATGGGTTCAGGTTTCATTGTTTTTTACTATCAGTAATTCTTAATGCAACTTGAAACATTTATAATCTTGTAAATTTAAAAGAATTATTTTATAACTTGGCTTAATTTGTGAGAAAATAGCTTATATGAATGCCAGTTGTACTTCTTTGGAAAGACAAATGTAAACGTATTTAGTGATCTGATTTTCTCTTTCATCTTGTCTCCAGTTTCTGTGTAGATTTATAATGTTCATTGTTTCCAATTTTAACAAATCACCTAATGGCAGAAAGGAAAATATGTTAACCTTGGAATTATTTGCAGTTGGAGAAATCCCTTTTGTCTGGCCCATACAGGGCCTGCAATCTGTTTTAAACACAGATTGTCTGTCTTTCGTCTGACAGCCACCAAGCTGCACAAATTACTTTCTGCCTGTTCACCTGTTTGCAGCTGTGTCTGTAAGCTAAAGATTCTGCAGTTTGACTTGAGCAACCACTTCAGGATTGATGACATGTGCTGCTGATAAAGTGAGCAATTTGAAGAAATTACTGGCCATAGTTATTGAAAGACATCTGGGCTGAGAACTAGAAGCCTTCAATCATGTGCCTGCAACCTGCAGTGGCGGCAGCAGTGTTTGAAGTGATACCCTACTAAAAAGAAGTTGGCCCTGGCACTAAATAACCAAGCAATGTATGGAACATAATCTCTCAAATGAGTAATAAAAGGTTCTGTCCTGTAGCTGTAAAAATTTGAGGTTTGGTCCTTTCTTTAAAATATTCTTTGAGAAAAAATATAAGGCAACAATTAATCTTTCCCATTTCTATTCTTTTCTGAGTTAACTTTACATATATCGCTTACTTGCTATGTAATTAATTTATTTCAAACTGCTACTACTACTACTCCCCCTGTAAAAAAAATAGTCAACAGTTATTGAATACCTGCTCCACACTCTAACCCTAAAAAGAGCTTTATGTCTATTATCTTATTAATGAGTACATCAACTTTATTAAACCAGAATTACTATTCCCTATCTCTGGTGGAAAAACTAAAGCTCCAGGAAACTAGCCTAATGTCACACAACTGTGAGTAACAAGGCGAGGGTTTGTCTGTCTCCTGATCAAGAGCTCATTCAACTATACTACATTGCCTTTCTGCTCTGCCTTTTTTTGGAATTTTCTGGTCTCTTAATATACTTCTGATGTGTGATCAAGTATACATTTTGCCAGAACCATTCTACCTCTCATGTTAGCCATTAGGAGATGTGGCTCCTATTCCACCTTTCTGTCTCATTATATAAAACTTATTCCAAATCAAGCTGTCTTCATGAATTGAGAAGCCTGACTCAATCAAAATTCATACTTTTCAAGGCTAAGAGACAATGCTAAAAGCTCAGAACCTTCCTGCATTAGTTGAAATCAGATGATAGTAAAAGTTCAAGTAAAATTATACCAGAAATAATAGCAAATGCATATCCTGTTATGCCAAATTAACGTCTTCTACTTAAGAAAACAAAATCATGCCTACTAAGGTGCTACTTAATAAAAATAAAGGCATTATTAAAAATATTTACCAGTTTGATATTATCAATAACAATGAATAATGGATACTCAGTAAGGCATAAAAAACATTAGGACAAATATAATCAAATAAGGAACTATGATAAGGCAATTCTAGCAACACAAAGTCGGAACTTACAACTTCTATCAACACCAGAAGAAGAATCAACTAATATATTTAGATGTACATATGTGAAACACATTTAGTGTGTTTCAAATACAAAATTGGATAGAAGATTATAGGTCAACATATTTTACAGCATCATCAAACTTTTCTAATTAAAATTAATATGATTTTGGATAAGCACTTGAACCCCTTCTCTCCACCTGCAAATATTTATAAGCCAGTACAGATCAAATAAGAGTGAGATAGAAACCATAGGTAAAGCAAAACCAAATATAACCATCCAGATAACCAGTTCTCCTTGTGCAATATCTAAAAATTCTTCATCTATACACATATTTCAAATATAGTAAAAGTCAATACTTTTGAAAATAGTTCAATTGAAACATGCCCATTAATACTAGAAACTATATACAAAAAAAATCCATTAGCTGGTAAGCTGATAGTTCTTAGAGAAAATGACTATATCAAACACTAATCAAAAAGAAGAATTTCAACTCTAAAATAAGTCTGCAGTTAAGTAACAGATATAAGAAGTCTAATTTGCAAATATTAATTTGAAGATCAATTTTCCAACTATCAAATCATTATTCTTGTTTAGAGTGGACACATCAAATTAAATGGATTTCTTCATTTGGTTACAAGAGATATGCAGAGAAACATAAAAAACTGCCTACTTCAAAGATTCTTTTAAATAAATGGTTTTTCTACTATTTTCATGTTGGTATTTAAACTTCCATAGACTTGGAAAATATTATCCCTGTAAATACTGGTATTTCTTTCAGAACAAATTTAAATACATTGGTAAAAGTGCTGCCCAAAACACACTACCATTTCAACTTGCTAAAATTAAGTATACTGAAAAAATAGAAAGGCTAAAGCCTTCAAGTTAAGTAGCTATATAAATTTGGCTTTCACATTTCAGTATTCATAAATTGGATTAAATACCGACTTGACTGACTCTAGCCACAAAAAAGGATATATATCATTGATCATCATAAATCAAGCCTTTAGTTAGTTGTATAATGATATAGCAATAACATTCTTCCACACAAAGATGATAGTTAAGACATACCATCTATGTCACTATCCTCTTTCCTAGTCATGTCATGAGTTCATATTTTTAATAGTACCTTTTATTTTAAAAGACCTAAATGGTGAGAACATTCTCATGTACCACTTCATAACTCTGACACAAAGTAGGTATAAAAAGATTAGACTTTACATGGTATAAAATCAGTTGGCAGTTTTACATCTGTGCATGCGACATAAATACACCAGCTGGCATCTCAAGCACACACACATATGGACTTCAAAACAGAAACTTCCTTATTTGCAGCACTGCCAGGGTAATTTTGTATCCTCTGCATACTACAGCTATTTGTCAAGCCCCTGCAGGTGTGCACTGAACATAAACACACAGCTGTAGTCCAGCAAGCCAAGTGTTCCATCAAACACATAAGGGAGACCTCAGCAGTTGGATTAGTCATCTCTACAACAGGTCCAGGGAGAACAATATGGGTTAGTATTTTTGGAAAAAGCATGGATGGGAAATTTATGATTATGCTAGTCTTACCAAATAACTGGTGGATTGTGTCATTTTTAAAGCAATGCCTACTTATTAATTTTTTGTTAGAATAGCTAGAGAAAAGTGACATTTGTTTTTTAGTTTTAAACATAAGCAATAATCTATAAATTAGTTTACTGAGTGCAAAATGTGAAAAGGTTTTCAAATTCACATTTGGTTTGGGGAAGTTCTTGCAATTGTATGCCTCAGCTACAATATTTACAAATTATAATCAGTATACCTTAAAACATTTACCAGTTCTATATTACATCTTATTGTATTTATAATTCTACTTTTCAATTCATATGCACTTAAAATGAACTTGCCAATGTAAACAAATAGTGTCTACAATTATGTATGACAACATTTAACTTTCAAAAGTTACACGCTATATTAATATTAGACTGGAAACAAATACTTAATTCTAAAATATGATCTGAAAGTACATTAATCTACAAATGGCTAGGGAAATCAATGAAAATATAAGACATGATCACTTGGCAATCATGTGAAAGCTCTCAACCAAATTAAAGGTGACCTTATTAATATTGTTTAAAATACCAGGTAAGCACTTCAGGCAGTTGATAATTATGACTACTTTAACCACATTTCCCCCAAAAGGCTCAAAGTCCACCTGGCAGTTGACAAAACATGAAAGATAACTTAGAAAATGAGCTTGAATGCATTATGCCTAATATACTAATCTTCAGTGAACTTGAGGTCAAAGAGTTAGTAATCAAGAAACACTAGCAGTCTCTGACATCAGGGGATTCATGTTTTATTGTATCTGAAAGGTATAAAGGTACTTAAATTATGTTAGTCTGATACAAATCCCACCCTTCTACATGAAGCCTAACTTTATTAAGTACTACTCTACTTTAAATGAGCCACAAAAATATGATCTAAAGCAGGAAAAGATAAAGTAAATAAGGGGGAAGGAGTGAAAGGCTTATAATTATTTAATTAGATTTCTTTAAAGTAAGTTATCGTATGTCTTATTTTACTCTTTTACGTAACTATAAATAGGAAATACTTGGAATTCAACCTGGATTCCCATATTACTGATGGGTCCCTGAGGTGTGATTCATAGCTCTTTAAAGCTTTCTAGTAGCCTTAAATGCTCTAGGTTGGATCCAGCTGAGTTTTGGTTCTAAACCTCAGAATAACTCCTTATCCCGCAAATCTGTCTCAAACATTTACATAAGTATCTTTTGACCCAAAATACTGTCATCAAGAAAAGTGTCAAATGGTGGGTAAAATATCTTGGCCGTTAATGTCCACAATAAAATACATTTAAAACAAATTTCAGTTAACAGTATCTGTTCCAGTTATTTATTGCTATGGAAATACTCCAAAACCTAGTGGCTTAAAACAACAATCTATTTTTATCTCTTACAGTTCTGTGGATTTTCCGGACTCATCTTGGTGGTTCTTGCCTGGGTCTCTCTCATGCAGCTGCAGTCAGATGGTGACTGGGGCTGGAATCATCTGAAGTCTCAGCTGAGCTAGAGATCCAATATGGTTTCATCACTCACATGTCAGATCCCTCAGCTGAGATGACTGGAAGAGTTGGAAGCCAAATAGGCATCTCTCTCTCTCCTTCCTTACATTAGCATCTCCATGTGGCTAGCTTGGGCTTCCTCAGAACATGACAGTCTCAGGGACACCGGACTTCTTATACCCAGAGCAAATATTCCAAGAGACTCTGGTAGAAGCTTCAAAGTTTCTTACAACCTAGACTCAGAATTCATATAATATCACCTTCACCACAGTCAAAAGTCAAGAGTCATCTCAAGGCTAGCCCAGACTCAAGGGGATGAGCCTATAGAATGACATAAATACTGAGAAGCATGACTCATGGCCACCTTTGGAGACTGGCTACCTCAGTATCTTCTAATTTTTGCTAGCAACTAATCGGTTAATGATTAAATATTTTTGTAATTATTTTCTTATTTACTAATGATTACATTTCATTTTTTTCAAGTTGGTTTCACTGACTCCTTAGAAATTAAATCTATACCCAAAACTAACTCTGTTTATATTTTTAAACATCCAAATATAAGCACTGGAAGTGTGCCTTAGTCAACAAAAATGATCAATCTTTAAGAGTTTAAAATATTCACTACGAAATATTGAAAAGTTTGTCATTTACCTAAATGAATCATATCTTACTTGCTTAAGAGTAGTATACTTAGTAAATAATTACTAGGACTTTTAAGAGACCTCTTAAAGGATATGAATTAATTATAATAAACAGAAACAGCCAGCTGTCTACACATATATGCACAGATAACATACACAAAAAACCACAATGGGCATAACACTCGTTTATGGAAGGTTAAGGGCAATTCTTATAATGCTAAAAGCTAAAGTAAAGTATACATTTCCCCATACAATTAGAAGAATTTTCAAGTGATAGTAGAATAAGGAAGAGAACAGAAAAAAAAGGGGAATATTTAAAGTTTTTATTTATTTGGTAGGGGGATATTTTACCGTCTCCCCATTTAAAAAATACTAAATAAAAAGGCAAAACTCTCCATAATTACGTGGATTTTTTTAAGTTTATAAAGAAGTGGGCCTAACATACTCCATTCTCCATCTCACCCATGCTCTACACTTTCCCAAGTGGTAACAATTGGTACTTATTTTATACGCATAAAACTTTTTCTCCCACAAAACTATCAATCTACCTACCTACCTGACCTACCCATTTATCCATTTAATAATACACACACATGCGCACATGCATGCACACACATACATGAATACATACATCCTTCTCTTAAAAATAAAGGTTGTGTGGTACTATACAAATTGGTCTGCAACTTCTTTTACTTAGAACCTATCAACCTATCCTACCTATTTTAATAAATGACTAATAATAAATAGCACAGCATAATATTGCATAGCATAGATATATGGTATATTCATACAACAGCATCAATGAACTACATAAACATTCTGTTGAAAGAAAGAAATCAGATACAAAAGAGTATACACTATATAAATCCATTAATGTAAACTTCAAAGATAGGCAAAACTAATCGATGGTAACAAAATCAGAACAGTAACAGCCTAGTGGGGTGATCAGGACTGACTTGCAAGGGAGCATAAAGAAACTTCCTGATACTGAGTCTGAAAAACATTGAAATTATTTCTGGTTCTAAGACATAGAATAAGACCACATATCAACAGACCATTTAATATCTTAGCTTCTTTTTCTTCAATTGCAAATAAATAATGCTCTCAAAATACTAAGTCATTATTTTCCACATTTGGAAACAGTAAACGAAACTGAAGTTCTGCAAGGTCAAGTAATTTAACCAAAATCCCATGACTAATCAGGTAGAAGCCACATATAGAACTCAAGCTTTCTCAATCCTAATTCAGAGCTATTTTTCCTTTATCTTTTAATATTGTACTTTCTAGATTGTATTACAAATTTTATTGGAAGTTTTCAGCTGTTCTCTCTAAGCAAAAGTAGTAGAAAAAACAAAGAATCTACATTTAAAACTTAAGAGCCTTAAAAGAAAGAATATCTATACATTAGGAACTTGAAATTATTCTGCAAACTCTTCCTCCTCAGGTAAAAATAAACCTTAGCTGCTTATAACACAATTGATGTAATGAATTGAAAAGAAGTAGATAATGAGAGAGAACAATTGGAAAGTT
This sequence comes from Tapirus indicus, assembly GCA_031878705.1. Taxonomy (NCBI): domain Eukaryota; kingdom Metazoa; phylum Chordata; class Mammalia; order Perissodactyla; family Tapiridae; genus Tapirus; species Tapirus indicus. The sequence goes on from CM062935.1 coordinate 38,345,027, forward strand.
GTTTCAATTTATCACATTGATTATGTTTTGATGGTAGATTTATGGATGGTTATTACTTTATTCTATGTGTTTTCTAGTAATTCCCATATTCCACAATCTATTTTGGTAATAAAATGTTATATATCTTATAAAGGAAATTCATTAAACTGAAATACACATTCTCTTTGACCTAAAATCCCACATTTTAGGTCCATCTTATAGAAAGAAAAACAAAAATATGTAGATATTTTTACACAAAGTTATCTGTTGCACCACTATGAGTAGTGGCAAAAAGGAGTAAACATCCTAAATGTTCATCAAGAGAGGAATGACTGGATAAATAGTAGTACTCATATACTATAAAGTAGTATGCAGCTCTTAAGAAGAACAAGTTATATTTGAACAATTATGCTGGAACAATAATCATAACATGGTATTAAGTGCAAAGGGCAGGTTCCAGAATATGCATACAATCTCACTGAAATACCCATACATACTCAACACAAATCTACAAATGAGTTTATGTTTGTATAAGCACAGAAAAAGTGAGGGAGGAAAAGGAGAAATGGAAAGGAAATTAATTTTTTTAAAAATACTTCTTTATATATCCATAAATTACTTCACAGGTTAAAATCAACATGTATTACTCTTTTAACTTAAAAAATTTAAAGGTAAAAAACAAAGTAAATGCCTGAACTTTGTATCTTTTATAAGCAATATATAATCAAAGAATAACCAAGATTAAAAAGTAAGTAATCTCTTATAAACTGAGTTAGGGAAATAAACTACTATATTACAACATTTTTTTATTGATTATTCTTAAAAAACCAAACTTACAGTTTATCATGGAAATTAAGATATACTTGCTATCAGGATATGGCATTGGTGGAATGCCAGAAATACCAAACTGTACAGTTAAATAAAAATTAAGTATTATTATTACCATTATTCAGATTATTGAATATTTCAGACTAAAAATAATACTGTGCATTTTTATTTTTCCACAGACTATAATAAACAAAACTGCTTATAAAACAGTTTATTTTGCAAAGTTGAGAACCCAGAACATGAGTATAAAGTAATTTTACTGATTTTATCAATCCATATATGAAGCCTCATGCATTCAAATAAGTAACATCCCTTTCAATGTACCTAAAAGTATTCAAAATACATGACAGAATGGATTTAACTGCTCAAAAGTAACTTCAGATTTATACGGTGTGTCAGTCTTGCCACTAAATAGTCAGGAGAGTAACGTCAATCACTAGTATCAAAATCACCTGGACACTTATTAAAAGTCAGATGCAAAGGCCTTGCCTAGAAAATAAGATGGGCCTGAGAACCTGCATTTTAGCAGCACCTCCCAGTGATTCTTATGCAGATGAAAGTTTGAGATATTTTCTCCCTGAGTTGAATTTTTTGAGGGGGAGAAAAATGTTTTGTAAAATCCTAAAAACAAGTTTTACCATATACAATTTACAAATATATCTAAAACATACTGCTGTCATTCACAAGACTAAATAAATCATAGAACAGCAAAATGCCACCACAAGGCATATTAAATGTTTGCAAATAATGCTATTTACTCTTCAATACCCAGTTAATCTCTTAATGCTTAAATTAATTTTTTTTAATTCTTTTTATTTCACTATGAAGTGAAATAAGATAAACTGGCCAATAACTGTCAGTATTAATATGAAGCATCTGCACACTTCAGACTCTTTGTTCAGATTTTTCATGATATTAATTTCTTATGAAATTTTTATTCTTTTCAATATAAGTTTTATTATAGTCTAACATCCCTCCACTTCTTTTTTATTCTACTAAAAAAGTGCCAGAACACAGGAGGAAAAATTTCTACCAAAATTTAATCTATTTTTACCAGCTACCAGGTCCAGATTCATACATCCTTCAAAACTCAGTACAAACATCATGTTTGCACCTAACCTTGCCTCATGGCCACTTGTTCTCCCCCAATCCCCACCAGGCTGGCCTAAAAGGTAATATTTAAATATTTAACAAGTGTTTCCTAAATTTAAAAACTGGTAAATACTAGAACCAGAATCCATTCATTCATTTCATGCTGACTAACCAAAGACATTATCTTTTCCCACAAAAACTATCTTAAACTCATTTAGAGAAAAGGATAATTAAATAATGAATTACAATAAAATGTGATAAGTACTATGATAGGAGAAGTATAGGGTGCTCATAAATATATAAAAAGGAGCCCCTAGACTGATCTAGAGAGATGAGACTAAAAAATAAACTCAACCAGAAAAAGGAGTGAGGGTAGAGTGAATTGGAGTACTCCAGGCAACAGAAAAACATGAGCCGCGAACCCAAGGAAAGAGCTAAGACTGTCTGCAGAAGCTATTATACAAGCTCAGTGGAAGTGGAACCTATTGGAGGATGGGGGTGAGAGTGATATGAGATGAAGCTGGAGAAATGGGGACCATTAACAGTTTTGTAAGGGGTTTAGCCATTCCTAACTAAAAAAATGATCACCCAGAACTGCATATTGTAGCCAAGTAACAGAAATATTTCCTAAATTACAGGCATACCTCAGAGATATTGTGGGTTGGGTTCCAGACCACCACAATAAAGTGAGTCACACCAATTTTTTGGTTTCCCAGTGCATATAACAGCTACATTTACACTCTACTGTAGTCTATTAAGTGTGCAATAGCATTATGTCTAAAAAAAGAATTTCTATATCTTAATTTAAAAATACTTTATTGTGGGGCCAGCCCCGTGGCCTAGTGGTTAGGTTTAGCATGCTCCGCTTCGGGGCCTGGGTTCAGTTCCCGGACATGGACCTACACCACTCGTCAGTGGCCATGCTGTGGTGGCAACCCACAAACAAAATAGAGGAAGACTGGCATAGATGTTAGCTCAGGGTGATTCTTCCTTAGCAAAAAAAACCAAAAACTTTATTGCTAAAAAAATGCTAACCATCATCTGAGCCTTCAACGAGCGATAATCTTTTTGCTAGTGAAGGGTCTTGCCTCGATATTGACGACTGCTGACTGTTCAGGGTGGTGATTGCTGAAGTCTGCGGTGGCTACGGTTATTTCTTAAAATAAGACAACAATAAAGTTTGCCACACCAATTGTCTCTTCTTTTCACAAATGATTTCTCTATAGCTGTTTGACAGCATTTTACCCACAGCAGAACTTCTTTCAAAATTGGAGTCAATCCTCTCAAACCCTGCTGCTGCTTTATCGACTAATTTTATGTACTATTCTAAATCCTTTGTTGTCATTTCAAGTCTTCACAGCATCTTCACTGAGTGGATTCCATCTCAAGAAACCACTTTCTTTGCACATCCATAAGAAGAAACTCCTCATTCATTAAAGTTTTATCATGAGGTTGCAGCAATTCAGTCACATCCTCAGGCTCCACTTCTAATTCTAGTTCTATTGCTGTTTCCACCACATCTACAGTTACTTCCTCCACTGAAGTTGAGTCCCTCAAAGTCATCCATGAAAGTTAGAATCAACTTCTTCCAAACTTCTGTTAATGTTGATTTTGACCTCTTCCTATGAATCACGAACACCGTTAATGGCATCTAGAATGGTGAATCCTTCCCAGAAGGTTTTCAATTGACTTTACCCAGATCCACGAGAAGAATCGCTATTTATGGCAGTTATAGACTTAACAAAATGTATTTCGTAAGTAATAAGACTTGAAAGTTGATAACATTCCTTGATCCATAGGCTGCAGAATAGATATTGTGTTAGCAGGCATGAAAATAATATTAATCTCAATGTACACCTCCACCAGAGCTCTGGGATGACCAGGTGCACTTTCAATGAACAGTAACACTTCGAAAGGAATTTTTTTTTCTGAGCAGTAGGTCTCCACAGCGGGCTTAAAATATTCAGTAAACCACGTTGGAAACAGATGTGCTGTCATCCAGGCTTTGTTGTTCCATTTATAGAGCACAGGCAGAGTAGATTTAGCATAATTCTTAAGGGCCCGAGGATGTTTGGAATGGTAAATGAGTATCGGCTTTGACTTAGTCACCAGCTGCATTAACCCCTAACAAGAGAGTCAGCCTCTCCTTTGAAGCTTTGAAGCCAGGCATTGAATTCTCCTCTCCAGCTATTAAAGTCCTAGATGGCATCTTCTTCCAGTATAAGGCTATTTCATCTACACTGAAAATCCGTTATTTAGTGGAGCCACTTTCATGAATTATCTTAGCTAGATCTTCTGGATAACTTGCTGCAGCTTCTACATCAGCACTTGCTGCTTCACCTTGCACTTTTACATTATGGAGGCGGCTTCTTTCCTTTAACCTCATGAACCAACCTCTGCTATAGCTTCAAACTTTTCTTCTGCAGCTTCCCTACCTCTCTCAACCTGATAAAATTGAAAAGTTAGGACCCTGCTCCAGATTAGGTTTTGGCTTAAGGGAATGTGGCTCGTTTGAACCTCTATACAGACCACTAAAACTTTCTCCATATCAACAAAAAGGCTGTTTCACTTTCTTATCATTCGTGTGTTTACTGGAGTAGCATTTTTAATTTCATTTGAGAACGTTTCCTTTGCATTCACAACTTCACCAACTGTTTAGCACAAAAGGGCCTAGCTTTTGGCCTATCTATTGGCTTTCAACATGCCTTCCTCACTAAGCTTAATCATTTCTAGCTTTTGATTTAAAGTGAGAGATGTGCAACTCTTCCTTTCACTTGAACACTTAGAGGCCATTGTAAGGTTATTAACTGGCCTAATTTCAACAGTGTTATGTCTCAGGGAATAGGGAGGCCTGAGCAGAAGGAGAGAGATGGGGAATGGCCAGTCAGTGGACCAGTCATAACACACACAACATTCATCAATTCTAATGATGGTGTGGTTTGTGGTGCCCCAAAACAATTACAATAGTAATATCAAAGATCACTTATCACAGATCACCATAACAAATATAATAATAAGGAAGAAGTTTGAAATGCGTGAATTGCCAAAATGTGACACAGAGATATGAAGTGAGCAAATGCTGTCGGAAAAATGGTACCAACAGATTGCTCTATGCAGGGTTGCCACAAACCTTCAATTTGTGGAAAAAACACAATAGCTGCAAAGCCTGTAATTCCATGTCCCTATAGTATAGCCTATCATCCAAAGACATCCGTGACACTCTTCTGTTTTAATCATGACTTTTTATTAAATATTTATTTATTCACTTCTCATTTCTCACTGACAATACATTTTCATGACCTGTTTTTCCATTCACTGAAATAAACCTATGATCCTGGTCACTTGCACCCACCATTTTCACAAAAGGCCTCAATTGTTGCCCTTGCATTGGCAACATACTGAAAGATAATGGTGACAGAATGTTAGCTATAATCCTCTATTTTCATAGAAATTTTTAAAGTTCTTATCAAATAATCCAAAAAGTACCTGTAAAAGCAAACACTAAACATTTAAAGGGAAAAAAAAATACCATCAGGTATCTCACTTACTCCAAAAGTTAATATATGTTAGAATTGAAATTTTTTATAACTGCTCTATGTCGAAGACAGTTGACACAGCATTATGAAATGGTAAGAATTTCCAGAATATTCTACACATAAGAAATGCCATCCTTTTTTCTCCATTCTCCACTTGTCTTCTTTTAGCAGTATAGGGTATTTTATAGGGTGAATGTAATAGATCATGATGATCATTGCTGACTGTAGCTAGAAACAAATCTTCTAATTCATCTGCTGTCTACTTCAGCAAACATGGTAAAATCATCACAATTTCATACTTAAAAGTCATTAAGAACAGATTTTAGAAATTCCACTGAATTGATATCAACAAATGAACTACATATTAGACTTATCATTAAAGCAAAATCCATGAGAACTGTTTTCCAGATCTTAGATAATGCCTCTATGACACATTTGGCTAAAGAAAGTGGATGAAAAACAGTAGTGCTTTGAAGTGTCAGCCAGTATAATGCCACTGTGGCTTACCAGGAGTGGGATGCATACCATATTAGAACACAATTAATTAAATTAAATCAGTTCTCGTATTGTTAAAATGTGTCCTGTATTACTTATTTGAATACTACACAACCACTTTTAAACTTGAAAGTCTCAATCCCCCCACCTATAGTAAACACTATTCTGTTTAATCTGTCGGTAATGGAATCAATAAATGGTTACCATACTGTTCTCCTGTAGCAAAAACAAAAAGGCAAAATTTTGTTTTGTTTATGTATCACCCTCTATTTCACAGTAAGCGCTTTTAATAACTCTGTCTTATGAAAGAACTGAGAGTAAATATTGCATGCATTGACCTAAGGGAAACATGAAATAATGTATAGAAAATATTTACATGGTAGTATTCTTTGTGTATAAATTATGTTGGAAGGTACTTCAGTTTTTTTTTTAATGTGGATTTAATGTAACGCATTACTTTGGTAAGAGAAAAATATTTGGCAATGGTTCTGATTGTACATGTTGAAACTTGTAAGAAATCCTTCAACTTCTATACATAATATTCAATATTATTAATTAAAATAGAAACTAGCCTCTGAAAAATTTTGGAAAAACTCAAGATTTTGATGTTAAAAATCCTTTCTACTAAAATTACCCAACAATCTGTATACTTTGGGTAAACTGATAAATGTTAGGCACATAGAAGGAAAAAAATGATTTTACTACTCTCCTATATTATTGAAATATAGCATACTATTCAGCTGTGGCCAAAGCCAAATTTCATCAGAATATAATGAATTTCTGGAATGTAAGAGTAAATATAGATCCTAATAAAGAATTATCATTATAAATTTTTATTAAGCATCTTAAGAGCTGACTTTTAATTTGACAGTATGATACACAAACAATTTCTCACCTGTTGTAAGCTGCTAGGTTATTTCTGCAGTCTACAGTCTACATATTTGCAATACTAAATAACTGCTCAATTCCAACTGAAGTAGATGGGGGAGCAGCACTTATTTTGGCTAATACTGCTGTTGCTATGTTTCCACCAAGTTATTAAGCTTTCCTTCCTCTATAATAATAATTAATTTAAAAACTCCACAGAAATGGTTGTAAAGTATTCTTGTAAAAGTCTTTAATTTTGACTGGGAAAATACAATGTGTTCTAGACATCTCATTTTCCTCTAACACATTCTTCTTTTCATAATATTCTTTATATTTTTTATTATATTTGAATCAAAGATTATTTTCTTAGTTATTACTGAACATCATTTTGAGTTATCCCTTCTCAAACATTCTAATTTCTGCCTTTAATTCAACCTTATAAAATGTGAAGAATTCCCAAACAGGAGCTTATCTTGAGCAACTTGTTGCTAAAATAAAATAACTAGAAAACGAATACAATTTTAAAGTTTTATTGATGCCAGTACATTAAACAATTCTACAGATTCTACAAAGAATGAGGATATAATCCAACCTCTGCTAACGTCTTTTATTTTTATTTAGATGTTTAAGAACATTTTTAACTTAGAAAAATTATAAAGACCTTCATAAAGTTATCTAAATAAAGTAACCTGTTAATATTTATGTTAACTATCAGTCTCTTTACCTAATCATTGAACTTTTGAAATAATAATTACTTTTCTACATAAAATTAACAGCTTTTACAACCATTGGTATTTGTAGTATTTTACTCTTATAATAATAAATATTTTTACTTCAACTGACAGAATATCAACACATTAAAACCTACGAGGAAATGCTTATTCTCAGTTACATAGGCAATGCTTACCTGTAATTGAAGGTTAAAACTGTGACAATAATAAATCCAAGTGTCATGCTTGGGTGTCACTTTTATTTATTTAAACTGATGCTATTAGACTATTAAATACGATGGTAAGCATTTTTACACGCAAATTCAAGGATACCAGAAATGTCACTGAAGTGGCTATTCTGCTTTTCAATCTTTCAAAGGCTGAAGCCAGAGCTGAAGCCAAAGAGCAGATTTTAGATGAATGTGTACTTCCATACATCCCAATAAAGTAATCAACACATTTAAAGTAACAATAAAAACTGCAACAATTGGGGAGTGATGTCAGCATCACGGCAGAGTGAGCTTTCCCCTTTAAGATCTCTCCCTACTAAGATACAACAGATAGATCATTCATATACCAAGAGAGAACACTCACACATCACAAAAGACATCGAAGAGACCCACGCAGCTGTACATCTGAAGGTGGAGGCACTGGAAGCCCCAGAGGAAGTGGGGAGAGGTAAGGAGAAATCCTCCCCCTCCCCATTCCATCGGCAACTTCAGGTCTGCATAGCTCACAGAGATAGATGGGGGAGGAGTGGCCCTCTGTGGCAAAACTATCCCTCTCCAAGTTCTCTCACAGACTGTGAGAAATTCCAAAAAGGAGCAAACAGAACTGTTGCAGGGGTGCAGTCAACATCCAAGCACCCCAGGAGAGCAGACAGCGAGGGAAGAAAGAAGCTCCCGGGATTGGGCAGGCAGAAGAAAGAGCCCCTCCCGCTGCACGCCAGGTGCTTCAGCACACCAGGTGGGCCAGAGGGCCTGCCCATCACAACAGGCTCAGAATACACAGATCTTGACCCCCACCCAGTGGCGGGAGGTGGAAACTGCAACCAGATATCTTTGTTATGAGAAACAATAAGCCAAAATCTGTAGGCTCCATGTAAAAATATGTTAAATCTCCAGACCAGAAGGAAAATGACAAGCACCCAGAAACCAACCCTGAAGGCACAGAAATCTATAACCTAAATGATAGAGAATTCAAAATAGCTATTATAAAAAAAGCTCAACGAATTACAAGAAAACAGACAATTCAAGGAAATCAGGAATTTCTTCACAAAAGAGATTGAAACCATAAAAAAAAAACCAATCGGAAATCTTGGAGATGAAAAACACAATCAATGAGATAAAGGAAAATCTGAAATCTATAAGAATAGAGCTGACAACATGGAGGAAAGAATTAGCATTATTGAGGACAGGAAGGCAGAAATGCTCCAGACAGAGAAAGAGAGAGAACTAAGACTAAAAAAGAAATTAAGAAATTCTCCAAGAAATATTATACTCAATTAGAAAATGCAACATAAGGATTATAGGTATACCAGAGGAGAAGAAAGGGAAAAAGGAGCAGAGGGCTTGTTCGAAGAAATAATAGCTGAGAAGTTCCCAAATCTGGGGAAGGAACTGGAAATACCAGTGAATGAAGGCAACAGATCTCTTAAATATATAAACATGAAAAGACCATCTCCAAGGCATATAGTAGTAAAGCTGGCAAAAGTCAATGACAAAGAAAAAATATTAAGGGCAGCTAAACACAAAAATAAAATAACGTACAAATGAATTCCCATCAGGCTCTCAGCAGATTTCTCAACAGAAACTCTACAGGCTAGGAGAAACTGGAATGATACATTCAAAATTCTGAAAGACAAAAACCTTCAGCCAACAATACTCTATCCAGCAAAAATATCCTTCAGATATGATGGAGAAATAATAACTTTCCTTGATAAACAAAAGCTAAGGGAGTTCACTACCAAATGACCCCACTACAAGAAATGCTCAAGAAGGCCCTCATGCCTGAAAAAAAAAAAAAGAGAAAGGGGATACAAAGCTTAGAGCAGAAAAAAAATAGGTTAACTAAACCAGAAAAATTGCATTTCTCTATCAGAATAGGTTAGCAAACACTTAATTATAAATATCAAGATTAAGGGAAGGAAAACACCAAAAATAAATATAACCTCATCACTTTAAACACACACTTACAACACAAGATGGAATAAGTTGTGACAATAATAACTTGGAAGGGGAAGAGGGAAGGGATCAAATTGACTTAGTCTAAGGAAATAAAAGGCCATCAGAAAATGGACTATCTCATCCACAAGATTTTTTTATACAAAACTGCAAAAATTTTCATTTATAGAATAGTCATGGTATGCCAGACATTCTATATTATTTCAATTACTTCTCACTTAGACCTATAAAGCAGGTACTACTGCTTTATCCCCACTCTACAGAGAAGGAAACTGAGTCTTAAAAAGGTAAAAAGACTTGCCTGAGTCACATGGTTAATAAATGGTGAGGCCAAGGTTCAAACTTTACCATCAAAAAGACATTTCTCAGAACTGGAACTTAATTTTCAGTAAACAAAACAAGCCTCAAATAAGAGTCATAGATAAATAAAATCATTCTCAGTTATGCAAGTCAATATTTGGGTGGAGATAGAGTCCTAAAAATTCCTATAGGAGGAGGGCAGACTTCTGATCTCAAGAAAAATAAGAGCAGCTCTGGAAGCCAGCAATGTGCAGGTCTCTGCCATATGCAAGAAACCTGGATCTTTAAATTTTGTCCTGCACTACACCAGAGAGCTGTGTGGATCCAGTGAGGGACTAATTGAACTTTAAAGACTTGCAATGCATTCTCATGAAGAGTTTCAAATACCTAAATAAAATTCCTACATACAAGTTTACTTGCTTTTTTCAGGGCTAAGAATAGGCCAAAAAACAATAAAGTTCTATATAGTCAACCAAAAATTAAAATATGGGTCTTGTAATTGAGTGATGAATAGTTACTTAAAAACAAAGGAATTGATTAATGAGTTACTATAGAAATACCGGACATGAGTAAAACAAACTCTGATAATGGAATTGATGTGTGTGTGTGTATCTTTTCTGCAGATGTTATACCATTGCCAGCAATGTAAAAGAATTCTCCAAGTGACTACATAGTATATCATAAGTCAGAAGGCAAGACATATTTGCATTATGACTATTAAATGTGGAAACTGGTAAGCAGGAGTAAACTTTCAAACCGTAAGTCAGATTGTGTCACTCCTCTGGTTAAAACCCTCCAATGACCTCCCATTGCAATTAGAATAAAATCCAAAGTCCTTCCTGTGGCTTGCAAGGCTCTAGTGGCTCCCGCCAAACTCTCTGACCTCACTTCCCTTCTCTCTCTCACCCTCTCCCTCTCTTTTTAAGAACTCTCCAGCCAAAGCGGCCTTCTTTCTTTCCTTTTTGCCAAGCTGTTGCCCATAACAGAGCAATTCGAAGTTCCTTTAGCTTGGAATATTCTTCCTCCAGATCTCTGCCCTACACGAGAACAGGAACACATCTGCTTTGCTCACATCCCCCATGCCCAGCACTATTCCTAGCACACAGTAAGTGTCCAGTGATATTTATTGACTAAATGAATGAATGATTAGTATCATCCCAAAGCCCACGCCACTCTGGTTTCTTGTGGCAGACACATATTGTGCCCCTTAGATCACTCTTCAACAAAGGACTCACTGCCCAGCTGCAGGGAATGTGATTAGCTGACAGCCTCCAGCTGCTAGCTTCTTTAGCATTTGCCTCAGCTTTCCAGTCAAGGACATACTCCTCTCAAGGAAGCCCACAGCCAATACCCAAGTAATGGTGGTAAAAGGGCCTAATCATCTCCACCCAGTGCAGGACTCCTCCAACAACCTTTGTTCCAAAGGTCTCTGTTGGGTTGGCAGAGACTTTGTCAAGTCAGCTTCACAATGTGATGACTGCTCCGACCAATCCTATTCCCACTCTTTCCTTTTCACAGGTTATTCTCCAGTAAACTGTTTGCAGTCCTAACTCCATCTCAATGTCTGCTTCCCGGAGAACCCAACCAGAACTGTTTCCATTTCAAAAATCACTCCTTATGCCTACAAATTAAAATGGCCATTTTTAACAGTGCACAGAGCGTTCATTATGTATCAAGAATCTAATGAAATAGCTACCACCACCCTCATTCCCCGCTAACATTCATACACACAAACATTCCCACACACACTACCCCAAACTCCTAACCACATTAGCAGATTCTTTCTTAATTTACATATAAGTCTTAATTCAAATGTACCTCCTCTGTGAAGCCTTCAAATAGAATCAACTGTTCTTTTTTTGTGGTTCCCTTTGAACATCTAGTAGGACCTACCATACTATATTATAATTATGTGCTTGTATCTCTGGTTCCCTATTAAGGATGGAGCTCCTTCAATCTGTGCCTGCCATATTAATAACCCCAGAGCCTTATAATGCAAGTAAGATGCAAGAACATCAAGTAAGATGTTCTATAAATTTCTGATGAAGAGAAAAAATGAACTAAAATAAGAATAATTTTAAAAAAACTTTAAAAGCTTATGATTTTTACATAGTTTTATCTGTAAGGTCAGCATATTTAAGCCCCAAACATTAGCATATTCTAAAAATAAAATAACTTTTCTATTCTCAGTGAATAAACTTCATTTTGTTTTCAAGAGGCAGTTATTAGTGTTAAAAGTGAACACTACTAGGCAATTTAGAGCCCTATTCACATTTTGAACTTTTTAAGACATTTCCTTCCAAATAACATATTAGTTACCAAGGAAAAATGAGGCACTGGTTTTTACAACTCATTAAATTTCTTTTAAACTTCATATAATCTGTCAGTTCTCAATTACACCCTCCTGGGACAAAAATCAGGCCAAACATTCCTAGCATATAAGCATAAAATAAAACTAAACCATGAAAAACACACACAAACAGAATAAAGTGTCTACTACAAAGGCATTTTATTTTAATTTTGAGAATTGTTTAACACCAATGGTTAAGCCATACTAATTTTTTTTTAATCAGTGAGTTAAAATGGGCAAGCAGCATTACTCCTCCACTGAGTAATCATAGAATAGGTGAACAATTTAAAAATCCTAGTATTTTAAAGGAAGGCTAAGCCTCCCATAGGAAATAAAAGTGGAAATGAGTCCAAGGGAGAAAATGGCTTGGTTCCACACCCTTAAAATTGCCTACAGCAATGCATCAAAAAATAAAATAAAATAAGCCCCTAGAGTCTGGGTCAGCAGCATAGTGTTACAACTCAAGCATTGGGTCATCAGTGGCAATGGTAGGCTGATTAAAGGTTGAGGTAATATATTTACTTACTGCAGTAAGGAACTGTGTAATAGTACCGCCAACAGTATAAAGAGTTCTTGTGTGAATATCATACACAAAGAAATACTATAACCATCTGCTTATATTTTAATATGGAAATATGAAACATACCGGAACAACAGTTTAAACAAAGAAATAAACACAGGTAAACTATCGTATAAATATTAATAGTTCAACTTGTTAAAAAAATAAAACTGAACTTCATTCAGCAATCTATTAATTATATTTTCCAAAAAGCACTTCATTTTTATTACTCATTAAAATCTGATCCTAATTGAAACAACCTTCCTCTAATACAAGGGATAAATATACAACTCTTAAAGGGAAAAAAGTAATTTTTCAAGTAATGAAGCCACTCTCAAATATAAGTAACAAAATTTCTTAAATTTATGTCATTAATAGGTAAATTTAACATTGATTTGTCTTCATATTTAACAGGCAGCTCCAATTAGTGAAGTAACTGTGTATGATTTATGTTATGTATATTACTGTTGAAAGCTCTTGGGAAACCTATTTTGCAATTAAACAAGAAAAAAATCAGGGAGGAGAAGAGTCTTACTACATTTGTGTTTCCAGTGCCTGGCACAAAGAATGGCATACAATAGCACCATCTATGTTTACTAAATGCAAAAATAATGAATATCCCAAGGTCAGTTTTTCTATAAGGATAGAAAATTTCTTCGAAAGGAGAAAATGTTACCAATACCAACAGTCTTGATTTCTGAAAACCACTATACCTATCCTATAACATATATTCCAGACAAGATTGATATTAAGAATCATTACCCAAAGGATGATGTCCAAGAGTCACAAAAAGTGTCCCTACCTTTGATTCAATATTTCTTAGGATATTTTTGCAGAGAAAGAAACTTTTAAAAATATTAACATGTGGGAAGATGCAAAATGCTTTATCTAATAAACTATTAATCACCTAAATTCCAAGTGTTAATGAATACCCACAAAATAGTTCAGTGGGATATTTAATAGTTCAATTTAAAAACATTTTGAGACATCTGCTATATATTTGGCATCACATTAGACACCATACTCTAGGAATATAAAAGAAGTACTATACCTAACTCAAACCGAAAGATATAAAGCTTCAGTTAAGTATTAAAGGAAAAGTAGTTAAGCGGACAACAGGAGGAAATAATTATGAGGGTAGGAAAGGTGGAGGAAGTAATTATGAGGGTAGGAAAGGTGTTCCATGCAGATGCAAGCAATATCATGTGCAACAGCAAGAAGGTGTGAGAGAGTATGTGTGTTCAGACACCCAGTAGTTCAAAACAGCTAAAGGAAGGGGCTTGAAGAAAGTTTCCAGAGATGAGTCTGAGAGATCATGAAATAACCTTGTACTGACATGCAAAGAAATTCCAATTTTATTTTGAAGACAAATGGGAAACCACTGAAGCATATAATCAGAATTCCATTTTATAAAGATTACTGAGACTGCAGTGGAGAGAAAGAATTGGAAAAGTACACGAGAGGACTGGGAGATCACTTGGTAAGATACTACAACAATCCCATTTGGAAATACAGACATGGTAACACAAGATAGAGGTCAGAGGTCATGAAGATTTATGAGGAAGAACTGACAGAACATGATGACTCCTAGGTGTTTTGCATAAGATAATGAGTGAATGGTGATACCATTAGCTTTAAAAAAAGAGTTAAGTTCCATTTCGAATAGAGTGTGTTTTAGATACCTTAACATATCCAAATGAATTTATCAGTTTCAGGAAAAAGTTCTGAGCTAGAAAATTAAATGAAGCATTTGGCAGTGTATGGGTGGTGGCTGAAGTCACACAGGAGGAAGAGATTACTCCAACTACTGCCTCAAGGTCCAAGATAAAAGACAAAGGAGAAGAGCCCACAAATCAAGAAGAGCGCTCTATGTGTATCAAATATGTAGTCAAGGAAGATAAAAACCACAAAATATACACTGGATCAGCATCAAAGCTAAGTGGAAAGGCAACATGTATATCATTCTAAGTTATTTCTCTGTGAAGGAAAGGAGGAAGATAAAATGATAGGTTGAGAGAAACTTAGAATCTAAGGAAATTTTCTTTGTATGCTTTTCACAATGGGAGAACCAAAAGTATGTGATCACCAAAAAGAAAAAAATTTTAATGTAATGTTATAAAAGAAAAGCATAACATAAAATGGTATATACATAATAAATAGAGTCATGTAAAACTTTATGTATAAGGACATGGGTTAGAAGGATACATGGAAAATTAAAAAGTCATGTGATACTTGTGGTATTTTTTTCCTTTTATGATTTCCTTGAATGCTGTCCTATGCTTTTACAATTTAAAAATTAGTAAAATGAGAATAACCACTCTATACATCTCCTCACCAAATCTCATCATAATGTTAAAATAATTAATTAGAAATGGATAGCCTTATGATTAATAATTTAATGAAAAATATATCCATGATTCAATCCTAATTTTCTAATAATCATCTAATCTAATTCTAAAATGTGCATTCCTAAAAATGATCTGGTTGTTTCAAAACATCCCAGTTCTGTAAGACTTCCATGTCTCACTAAACTTGGAAAATATGAGGCAAATGACATATTAACTTGAACAATCATAAAAATGCTTAGAAAGTAAAAGGCTCATTTAATAAAAAAAAACTTAGAAATGTTTCCATATGTTTCTATGAAGTCTTCTTTCCCCACTAAATGAACAAATTCAAGATTTTGTTTCTGGCTTTGTTTCAGAAAAAAAAAACCCATCTGCATAGTACGGCACTTACAAGTACATCTCAGTCATGCAATAGTTATGTCACAGCTCATATATCAAATAAAAATCACATTCAAGCCCACACAACCTCACAGACCCAAAGTCTTCCTTTCTATTAAGAGTATTCCTGAGAGAGCTTTCATTGCACCTTGCTGCTCATGTCACATGACTTTTGTTAGGAAGTTAAATCCTGAAACTAAAATATCAAACGGTTTGGAGTACAGTTGTGAATGACCTAAAAAACCAACTTTCTCTAGTTATAAACTATGAATATTTCCTTTTCACAGAAACAGGTGCAGAGGTGGTGAAAAAACTGTTACTATATACTTCACCACACTGTGATTGTTTTTTAATAAAGTATTATTTCATTACATTAAAGACATGACAAAATAATAATGCTTCATTTAATACTTGGAATAACCTTGATAGATATTTTGAATACATCTCTATTTAATTCCATATGAATATGTATCTATGGAAATGTATATATGGCAATATATTCATTATAGATTAAAAATATTTTATTATCTAGAGCAGTTTTCACAAACTTCATGTATTTGTGTACCAACGTGATTATAGGTAACCTATCCATGTACCATTTGTACTATTGTTTACTTAGTAAAGAAGCAGCAGTATTGCACAGTGGCTAAGGGCTCGGACACTGTCAGAGCACATGGATTGTACTCTGCCACTTACTAGATCTATAACCAAGGGCAAGATTGTTCATCTCTCTGTGCTTCATTCAGTTCATTTGTGCAACAAGAATAAGTTCCTTCCTCTCAAAACAGTTGTGAGGACTAAATGACTCATTAGATATCAAACACTTAGCATAGTACCTGGCACATAGTAAGCACTAAATAAGTAATTAGCTAATACTGTTGTTAATTTTTTTCTTTAAATTTACCCACAATTTTTAAATTTTACTTCATGATAAATTTGTTTCATGAGCAAACTCTTATTCCACTATTATCTTAAGCAATACTATCTGAAATCATGAGTATAACATGTGGGATATATTTTTTCCTAATACACAGTAAAATGAATACTTTTTACAGTTAAAAACAAAGTTTCCAACATACTACTTAAAATCATCTCCTATATCAACAGCAATATTGCACCAAGAATGAACACTTAATTATATAAAGGCCACCTTTTGTAGTAGACATTAAAAACTATGTGCCTCAGAAAAAAATTAAAAATCCACTCAAAGAAAGTGGAAACATTTAAATAACTGACATCTTATGATAAGCACATTGCTAGGAATTGCAAGAAAATTACACAATGCTTTCTGTAGGGAAAGAGTATTAGAAAACAAATAAATAATGCATGCCATTCAATGAATAACTGTCATCCTATTCCATCCTAGTTTCAGAGATTTAAAAATCCCACTGGTTTTTCTTTCCATCAAACTAAATTCCTCCTAGTTTTAGCTCATTTCTTTGCTTTATAGAATTAGAAAACCCTGTTACCTTTCATAAAATCATGAAATAATCCAAGACATATTTTATCATTGCTGTCAACATAATAACAGCAGCCACCAATTATCAAGCCAGGCACTGTGATGCATGCAATTTATCACAACAAAACCATGAAAAATGTATTATTATCATCCACATTTTACAATGAAGAAACTGAAACTTCAAGATATAAGCAACATGACTAAGATCCCACAACTAGGAGACAATGGGAAGAGACAATGGGAAAAAGGGGCTTACATGGGAATAGAATTTAAACCATAAGGTCCTGACTCTTCTACAGTGAATTAGCAGTCAACCAAGAATTGTCCTTCAAAGTAGTCATAGGCTAACTATATCAATGTTTCACTGATCAAAACATTTTTGGTACTCCTCATTTACAACTACATTTATCGCCTATAATTCATTCTTCTGAACTGTCCCAATGATGACAAATCTTGATCATTTGAGGGATGAGTCTGAATATTCAAAAGAAATAAATACCACTCAAGGTGAAGAACAGTAGGTAAGGTGAGTGACACTGATTCTCAACAAACATTTATATTCTAACACAAGGTATGGTTCTGCATACATACTCAAAATCACATTTTGTTTCTCTCTCTGACAGTCTTTAAAAGAAAAGAAAGTGTGTATTTAAGGCTAAGGTACTTATTTTCTCATGTGTCTGCTAAACTGGCCACAAAAACAATTTCAAAAATGTTTTAAAAATCTATGAACATGACAATGTCTATGGATTGGAAAGTACTGGCCAAAAGAATTACTTAGAAAAGCAATAATCACATTTGGAAATACAAGTTTTGTTTTCAGTGTAACAGAGTAAGCTTCAAAGATATATTCTTTAGAGAATAGTCATTAAAGCCTCTGTCAGACTTTAAAAAACTGTAACATTTTTCTCATTTCAGAATTTTCTTCATTTTTCTTCCTCTTCAAATAGCTTATCTGAAAACTGTTCAGTATTTTTAAAAATATGTTCTAATGTGTAATCAGCAATAATGCTCAAAATTCTGATTAGTAAAGAATAAAATTAAGAGTTTCTCAGTTCTTCCTGGTGAATCTTTTGATTTGGAATCAATCCAAAATCATGTTAGCTCTCTCACCAATGTACTGGCTCATGTTCAAGCTACAGATTCATATTCCCTAGGTGTCCAGTATAACCTAACTTTTCTTGTTTATTCCAATAAAATTTTTGCTTTCTAGTTTTATTACTTTTAATCCAAAGCAGATTTTAACCTTTCATATTTCTTCCTAGTCTTAGAGATTCGCTTTATATGAATAACAACTTTGACCAATTAGGAATAACACTTAGTTTATATATATTTTCCATTCCTTCCTCCATGACATCAATATAAATAAATAGAAATAGATGTAGGTGAAATCTCTGATGAAATGCCAAACCATCAGGAATCATACTCTGCATAAGACAGTGATATTATTTCTTAGGACTCATATTGGTCAGAAATAGAAATCCCCAACTTAAGCTAGCTTCAACAAAAAGCTAGGACGAATTAGCTTATAGAATACAAAGAAGGGATGAAAACCAGTGATGATAAGGAAAAGGCAAGGCCTCAGAAACAACTAGTACCTGAGTCTCAAATGACTCCAGAAGTCTGTTTCCTTGTCTCTTTAGATCACTAATTCTCTGCAGACCTGATTTCTCACCATGGCAGAAAACAAACAATAACCCCCATTTCTACATCTTATGTGTTCTGCCACTAGGAAAAACCAAACTCATTTTCTCTGGTTCCAACTTCAAAAATCCCAGAGAAGGATTCTGAACAGCCCAATGTGGGACTTGTGGACTTTCAACTTACAGGTAGGCACCACAGCTGACTCAATTTAGGTAAGCTGTCTCCCCTAGTCAAATGGAAATGGCAAATTGGAATGGCAAATTAAAGAGCATACCAGGCTTGGTTTTTGCAGCATTTTGGATTTACATTAAAAAGTGGCAGCTACCCCTTGGGGGAACCTTAACCTCCACTCTACCACTTGAAGCAAAGCTGCAGGCTTAATGGGGCATTTGAAACAGAGAGGTTCCCCAGTTCCCCAAAATGCCTGGATCTGATTCATTGATGGTTCTACTAACTTGAAACATAATGGTGTCCACTGTGCTACTGCTGCCGTTCAACCTCAGCTCCAATAATGTGCAAACTAGCTCAGTGGGCAGAATTCAAGGTCATTCTCATAATTCTGACTAATATTACCCTTGACAAATCTAGTTTTAATTTACTGATCCTTGGGTTGTTGCCAATGGCCTAGCTGTTTGGTCGCCACTTGGAAAACTACAGACTTACAGATTAAAGATTAGGGGCCACAAATTACAGTAACGTGTCACTTAACAACAGGGATAAATTCTGAGAAATGCGGCATAAGGCGATTTCGTCATTGTGCGAACACCATAAAGTATACTTACACAAACCTAGATGGTATAGCCTACTACACACCTAGGCTACACAATACTAATCTTAAGGGACCACTGCCATATATGTGGTCCATCATTGACCAAAATGTCATTATGCAGCTCATGACTGTACAGAAAAAAGAAATATGGGGGGGAAAAAAACTATAGAAAAAAATCACAGCTGATCAAATCATCTGGGTTACTCATGCTGATGCCCACAGCAAGTGCCCTTTCTCTGATGAGACCAACTGAAATCCAACCTGCACCACCCAGATTGCCACCACTGCTGCCTGGATCCATCATTTTATCAGACATGGCAAAACATCCCTCATACTTTGGGCATAAAGTAAAGGACTCTGTTTCTGACGCAGAGGTTACCATAGAATGGCTGACTCACGACTACCGGAAGTCAACCAGTGTATAATGTGGTAAGGAAGACCACACTGCACTTGGCATTGCCATCTCACCCCTGTCCAACCTACTCCTGGCAAACTCACTACATCAGACCTTTAACCCCTAACTTCCATTCAGTCTGATCGGCTAACTCTGGTCACACAATGTGGCCATCAAAATTAAGTTGTGACATATTTTTGGTCTTTGAGACCATTTACCAGCTAACAATGGTGTGCCTTCTATTTTAAAGGGCACACAACAGGTCAAAAGTTGGAATATCTGATGGACATTCCATGCTCCCTACCTAATCCACAGGCATCTAATAATATTGCCCAGCACTGGAATGGGCTCCTAATAAATCAGCTCAAAAAGATTTCTCACTCTACCTCCCTCACCTTCTTTTGGTCCACATAACTCAGTGAAGCAGAACGGTCCTAAATGCAGCTGTCCTAACAAAGCATTCATCTCCTCTTGGCCACCTCCAAGATAATGATCAGGAAAAAAGCAATGGGGATTATAAAGACCAGGGGTCAGCAAACATTTCCTGTAAAGTGCCAGAAAGTAAATATTTTAGGCTTTGTGGGCTACGTATGATCTATGTCACATTCTTCTTCTTTTTTTTTTTTCAAACCCTTTAAAATTGTAAAACACACTGTTAGCTTGAGGGCTATACAAGAACAGCCACAGGCCAGATTTGGCCCAGGAACTTTAGTTTGCCATACCCTAATATATACTTTTTTTGAAACCTCAGAATTCTACCCTGACCATTCCTGAACAGGATGCACCTTACTTTCCCCTAACAGCAGTCCCAAGCAAGCCTAATTGGTATACCTTCCAGAAAGCAGCCCAGCCAAAGGAAACCTAGGATTCAAATGGTCCAGCCACCAGGATTCTCTTATTGGACTGACATGATCCTGGATCAGGAGTCGGCAAACACTTTCTGAAAAGCACCAGACAGTAAGTGTTGTAAGCTTTTTGAGTCATAGGATCTCTATTGCAACCACTCAAATCCAGCATTCAGTGCCAAAGAAGCCACAAACAATAAGTAAACAAATGGGTACAAATAGATTTGGCCCAAAGCAAGCCTAGCTGCTAGCAAGACTAATATCTTTCTTTTTCTGTACTTTTTTTTTTTTTTTGGTAATAATAACAGCTCTATTTCTACCCTGGAAGGACTTGCAAAGAAAAGGGGATAACTCATATATCTTTTATAATAGTAAGGTTGATTAAGTTTCGTATTTGCATTCTTTTGTATTCTGAGATTCAACACTATATTACTTAGAATAAAGGAAATAAAAACACTCACATATACTATAGCTGCAAAGTATAAACTAAAAACTACTATCCTCAATTTGCTTCAAATCAAAAGTACATATTGAATGCCTGGTATGTGATAAGTCGCATGGCCAGAAATCTGAAAGTATATGACCTCATTTAAATCTTCCAAATCACCTTCTGAGATACTATCATTACCAGATATGGAAGTTAAGATTCAAACACACTGTGTACTTGAGCTTGTTTCTTAATGTCTCTATGCCCCAGTTTCCTCATCTGAAAAAAGGGAATAATAATTGTATACCTAAGAAAAGAGCTATTCTGAGGATTAAATGGGTTAATACACATAAAGCACTTAGAAAATTGAGGGCACACATATATCAGTTATGTGTTAGCAATAATTATTATTATAAATATCATTAAAGAGGGTATACATGGGCTACTACATTTTAATAAACCTGTCAAGTGATCCCTTATGTTTAAGTAAATGTTTTGATCATTTACTTAAATGGTGGAAAAGCAAATAGCAAATTTTGTGTCAATTTTACCCCCAAACTAACTCCATTACAACATAAAAAAGAAGCTAATGTGCTCTTTTTTGGTTACTTTTTCTTGAAAACAGCCAAAAGTTTAAACTTGTAGGACCTCACACTAAGGTAAAACATCAATGTCTCCCTTTCTGAGCAAGTGCTAACAGAAATATAATGTAAGCTACATACATAATTTAAAATTTTGTAGTAATCACATTAAAAAAGTAAAACTAGGCAAATTAATTTTTAACATTTTTATTTAACCAAAGATATCTAAGTTATCATTTAATATTTAATCAATGCAAAAAAAATTAATATTTTACATACTTTTGTTTTATAAAAAGTGTTTGAACCCAGTAAGTATTTTATACTTACAGCCACCTCAATTCAGACTAGCCACATGTGCTAGCAGCTACCATACTGGACAGCACAATTCTGAGTTATTAGATACATAATTCTCAAAAATGTTATTCAAATTTTAATCTCTCCCTCCCTCTTCCTCCTCTGGCATTCCCCTTTCCTCCCCCACCCAAATATTAATTCATTCATTCATGTTATATGCTGAGAAGAGATTCCTCTGAAAAAAGGAGAGAGACAGTAAACAATCTTAATACAGTTGGCAAGTGATCTGGGAGCAGCTACCCTGAGATACTTGCAGGGAGAAGGTAGTGAGGTACAGATAGATAAAGTCTAAATTAAAACACAAAAGACAAGTGGGGATAAGCCAAGCAAAAAAAGGGAAAGGACACAACAGGCAAAGAGAACAACTTGGTATAACCCCTGAAGCAGAAGAAAAGTCTGGTGTATTTGAAAAACAGAATGAAGATCAATGCAGCTTAAGCATAGTAAATAAGCAGGCATTGAAATTTTCCCTAAGGGAGACATTAAAAAAAAATCTTAGAATAAAGGGATTGATAGCTGTCTGCCTAAAACTCATTCCCCTTTCTTAGTTACTAACAGAACTCCAACTATGTTCAGAATAGGAATATATCTAGCTAAAAATACTCACCTCACTAACTAGAATAAAAAGCAGATATTGTTAGGTAATGTAAATATTATTTTAAGAACTGTGCAGAAAAGATTTAACAACAGCAGGCCCAAGGCTGCTATCCTTAGAAAGGCCCACTTGGAAAGTTGGCTCTTGACTGTGAGCATCTGGGAAATTGGCTTGCCTCCATCCTCTAACTGATAAGAGTGGTTTACTGTGCTTAGACTTTTGTACAAAACATACAGTTTATACTGAACATCTACTTTCCTTCTAGGAGTCTGAAATTTTGGGAGGTGCTAGGCAGAAGTTGCTTATAAGATCAGCCCCCAGCAAAAACCTGGGGCACTGAATCACTAGTGGACTTCCCTGGGCAGAAACAGAGCACATGCTACTATATTTTTTGTTGCTGGAGAAAAGAGCATGCTCAAGTGTATCCCTTTACAGGAGGTAGGGGGCTTAAGGAAGCTCGTGTATGGATTTCTCCAAACTACCTGTGTCTTTTCCCCTCATGATCTGACATGTATCCTGACAACCTTGCTATAACAAATCTTAGCCATGAGTACAACCATATGCTGAGTCCACTGAGTTCTAGAGAATCTCCAAATGTAGGGATCTTGAGGACTCCAGACACAAGAACCCATATAACAATTCTATTTTAACAATTTTTCACAGGTAACTTAAATCATAGTACTTTCTTACTAACACTTATCTCTCATAATTTAATTATATCCTTTATTTTAAGTGGTTGACTTTGCTCATTCACTAGCAAAGACAGATCTCCTAGCTCGCATCCAATATACTGCAGATAGTATCAGAAGAGGGAAAAGAGGGGGAGGTAATCTTAAGAATTGGTAGAATTTGTAAAACTGTTTAACATTCTGAATGTTCACCACAAAAAGCAGACATACAAACACTTATCATATTACACATTGTCCAAAGTAAATACTAGTTTACTAGTTTCTAGGGATATAGCAGGGGACTAAATCAGACATGGTACCTGCCCTTGTGGAACCTATATTCTACATAAAGAAGGATCTAAGGAATTAACATTTGAGCTGGGCTCTGAAGGATAAGTTGATATAAACAGGTGAAATAGAGGGAAAAAAAGCATTGCAAAAAGATGGAATAGCTTGGGAAAAGCCCTAAGAGAAAAAGAAGCACAGCTCTTTTGAGAAGCTGAAAAGTTAATGGAGTATAGAGCCAGATTTGAGTCTTTATCCTACAGTTAACAGGAAGTCAAGGAAGGGTGAGTGATATGATCACATCTGAATTTTTCAAAGCTCACTCCGGAACATGGTAGACAATGGATTTGAAGGGGAAAAAAAGAAATGATGGAGTTGCCCTAGAGAGATAAAGTAAAGATGGAGAGAAATGGGTGTATTGTAAAAGTATTTAGAAAATAAATTTGATAATACTTGGAAATTGATTTACTATGGGTATGTGATTAAACACACAAGTAAAAAGTATCAATTATCATAATCACTTAATCCTATCTATTTTGGATGAGACACTTTTAACAAAATGATGGTTAAAAAATGAAAAAAAATTAACAATGAACATAATCTAAAGTCCAGGACCTCTTCTGCCTAATATTTAATTAAGTGAACTAAAAAATTACATGGAAATCACATGAATAAATATGCTAATTTTTTCATAAAATCTCTAAAAAATGAAAAGTACAATGTTTTAAATAGGCACCAAATGAAAAGTACACAGCTATAAATTATACCAGGGGTTGGCAAAATTTTTCTGGTAAAGGGCCAGATAGTAAATGTTTTTGGATTTGTGGGCCATATGGTCTCTGTTGCAACTATTCAACCCTGCCATTGTAGGACAAAAGCAGCCATAGACAATATTTAAAGGAAGAAGTGCAGTTATGTTCCAATAAAATTTTATCTACAGAAACAAGCAGTGAGCCAGGTTTGCCGACCTCTGACCTAAAGAATGGGAAAAATGCAAAAGTTCAGACAAGCAATCAGATCAGATACCTGTCCAATAAGGAACAATGCAGGAGGTATCCCAGCAGGCAAATGTAATTTAATCAATAATTACCTTAAAAAAAAGGTAAAATGTAAATGAGAACTCAGCAGGTAGATGCCTTCAAATAGGTCTAATAACAGTTAGTGGGGAGTACCACATCCACAGGGCCGAAATTAAGGAAAAGCCTCCAAAATCTATGCCAGTAAGGAAAAGGAAATTCATGATCTTAGTTTTTGATGAGACAGGGAACATGGCCCAGCAGAACAAATAGGAATCCAGCAAGAGGAATGGCAGTTCAACATGGCAGCTTGGTCAGCTCAAGTAGTTCAATCAACAGAGCTAAGGCACACAGTCAAAGCAAAATTAACTGCAAAGTTGAGTAGATACTCCTGAGTCACCTGGATGTGTATTACTTAAATCACCCCCAGATTAATGACAGGATTAGACCTAGACCCAGAGCCTGAGGGAGGGCTGAAAAAAACAGGCAGACATCAAGTGGTTCCAGCTATAGAGAAGAGAAAAGTGGTATGGAGTATTAAGCAGACCCTTAGAGAAATGAAGAAACACTTTAAAAAAGTGACTACTTCTTATGGGGAAAGAGCTACAAAAGCAGGTAAAGTCAAACCAGTAAGAAATTATTAGCTATTTTACTGGTGAGTTCTGCTTTCCAGTTTACAAATAATATTAACCTAACAGCACATTTTCTGTTTTCTTCTCATAGTCAATTAACTTTTAATAAAATAAAATAAAGCTGTTTCCAATTACTTACTAACAAATATTTTTGTCTGAGGACTATCTATTACTTACTTTTGACATTAAAATCAGGAGTAAATGTTATTGTATTTGATGATTAAAATCAACGACATTGAATTGATTTTAATTGAATATTTGCAATAAATTTTTAATCCAGTTATTACGATTAAGTAGTAATAACTGAAAGATACTTCATAAGATGTGTCCAAACAATATAATCCATTACAGCACACTAGATTTTATCAGAAAACCTCAGTACAAAAGTAACTACACTATAGAATGATATGTGTAATCAAATACTAAATATTACATTTCCTAGGTAGACTGAAGGATCTTTGAAAACAGGGTCCACATCTAGCAGTTATTAGGTACTAAATATCTGTTGAGCTGAGCTGATGTATTAATCAAAATGACACCACAAAGGGAAAAATAATTAAGTCTGCTTGGGTGAATGTAAGAAGTATTTGCAGAGGAAATACTAATGCTAATATTAATGTTACATTTAAAGAGGACAGAGGTAATCAATCAGCATTTTTTTGTTTTACAAAGTTAAGGAAACATGAAGAGCAAGGTATGCCAGATTTGACTTAGCCAGAGGTGAGGAATGAGGCTAGGGAGGGCCCAGATCCTAAAGGACCACGCAAGATCCTTTAGGTCCTTTAAGTTTATCCTGAGGGCAACAGGGACCCACTAACAATTCTTAAGGAGAAAAGTGATGGGATCCCTCTTGCCTTCTTGGTGCAGAGCTTAGGAAAGGTGAATTGCTTGAGTAGCCAGAGGAGGGGAAGGGGGAAGCTAAATCCAGTCTTGGCAGGAG
Source organism: Tapirus indicus (assembly GCA_031878705.1). Classification (NCBI taxonomy): domain Eukaryota; kingdom Metazoa; phylum Chordata; class Mammalia; order Perissodactyla; family Tapiridae; genus Tapirus; species Tapirus indicus. Next base: position 38,371,261 of record CM062935.1, read on the forward strand.
CATCATCTAAGAGACGAAGTGCTTCAGGGGAAGGGAGGAAGACAGCATGAGGCCACCTCTGCAAGAGTCTTCCAACCCCAATCCGCTGATCCGCTCCCAGCCCCAATCCCATCATTAGGGTCTGCCATGGTCTTGTCAAGGGGCCCCAGAGGACACGAATTCCTGTTACTCGACTTGCTCAGTGTCTTACTGAACCAAGGCCCTAATTTATATGGAACCACAAAAGACCCTGAATAGACAAAGCAATCCTGAGAGAGAAGAACAAAGTGGGAGGTATAACACTTCCTGATTTCAAGCTATACTATAAAGCTATAGTAATCAAAACAGTATGGTGCTGGCAGAAAAACAGACACACAGACCAATGGAACAGAATTGAGAGGCCAGAAATAAACCCATCCATATACAGTCAAATAATATTTGGCAAGGTAGCCTAGAAAACTCAGTGGATTAAAGGTAGCCTCTTCAATAAATGATGCTACAAAAATTAGATATTCACAGGTAAAAGAATGAAACTAGACCCCTATCTTATACCACTCACAAAAATAACTCAAAATGGATTAAAGACTTAGTTGTAAGAGTTGAAATCATAAAACTCCTAGAAGAAAACAAAGAGGGGGAAAAAGCTTCTTGACATGGGTCTTGGCAATGATTTTTTGGATATGACACCTAAAGTACAAGCAACAAGATCAAAAACAAGTGGGACTACATAAACTAAAAAGCTTCTGAACAGCAAAAGAAATAATCAACAAAATGAAAAGGCAACCTACAGAATAGGAGAAAAATATTTGCAAAACATTTTTCTGACAAGGGGTTAATAACCAAAATATATAAAGAACTCATACAACTCAACAGCAGAAAAACAAATAATCCAATTAAAAAATGGGCAAAGAACCTGAAAAGACATTTTTCCAAAGAAGACACACAAATTGCCAACAGGTACATGAAAAGGTGCTCAACATCTCTAATCATTAGGGAATTGCAATCAAACCCAAAAGGAAGTATCACTTCACACCTGTTAGAATGGCTATCATCAAAAAAACAAGAGATAATTGTTGGCAAGGATATGGAGAAAAGAGAAACCTTGTATACTGTTGGTGAGACTGTAAATTGGTACAGCCACTGTGGAAAACAGTATGGAACTTCCTCAAAAAAAAAAAAAAAAAATGGAGGGCCAGTCTGGTGGCATAGTGGCTAATTTCACACACTGAGCTTTGGGCAGCCCAGGGTTTGCAGGTTTGGATCCTGGGTGCGGACCGACGTACCGCTTGTCAAGCCATGCTGTAGTGGCATCCCATATAAAGTTTAGGAAGATGGGCACGGATGTTAGCCCAGGGCCACTCTTCTTCAGCAAAAGGAGGAGGATTGGCAATGGATGTTAGCTCAGGGCTAATCTTCCTCACAAAATAAATTAATTAATTAATTAAATAAAAATGGAACTACCATATGATCCAGCAATTCCGTGCCTGGGGGTGTATCCAAAGGAAACGAAATCCCTATGTCGAAGAGATATCTGCACTCCCATGTTAACTGCAGCAGTATTTACAATAGCCAAGACATAGGAACAACCTAAGCGTACATTAACAGATGGATGGATGAAAAAAATGTGATATACACACAGTTGCGCATCACTTAATGAGAAATGTGGCATTAGGCGGTTTGGTCATTGTGCAAACATCACAGAGTGTACTTACACAAATCTAGGTGGTATAACCTACTACAAACCTAAGCTATATGGTACTAATCTTATGGGACCACTGTCATACGCGGTCCATCATTGATCAAAATGTCATTATGTGGTGCATGATTGTACACAATGCAATATTATTCAGCCATAAAAAAGAAGGAAATTCTGCCATTTGCAACATGGATGGATCTTGAGGGCATTATCCTAAGTGAAATAAGTCAGACAGAGATTTGATCTCTTGCATATGTGGAATCCGAAAGAAAAAAATAAACACCAAACTCATAGAAAAAGAGATCAGATTTGTGGTTATCAGAGGTGGGGTATGGGAGGGTGGGGGAATTGGATGAAGGTGATCAAAAGGTACAAACTCCCAGTTGTAAGATAAATAAGTACCGGGGAAATAATGTACAACATGACTATAGTTAACACTGCTGTATGGTATATTTGAAAGCTGCTAAGAGAGTAAATCTTAAAAGTTCTCATCACAAGGAAAATCTATATATTTTTTTGTATCTATATGAGGCAATGGATATTAACTAAACTTGTGGTAATCATTTTTGAATATATGTAAGTGAAGTCATTATGCTGTACACCTTAAGCTTATACAGTGCAGTATGCCAATTACATCCCAAAACTGAAAGAAAAAATAAAATTAAATAAGAGGAAAAAATTGCTATACTAGCATAACAGAGAAGTCCCATAGCTTTCATACAATCTGAACTTCTGCACATTATATAAGGATTATCTCTAAAATTACCTTTATTTGATAAAGTTAGTCCTTTTTGCATCTGCTGACTAAAGACAATCATCTAATTCCCTCTGTGGTAGTGGCTGCCCCACCTTAGAATCAAGGCAACAAGGATGAGAGTAAGGGCAAGAACCAGAGAGCTTACATGTAAGTTTATTGTTCAACTTCCAGACATTCAACTTTCAAATACAGTTTCAGGAATGCTCTATGGTCTAACATGAGGGCACTGAATGTGAATATATAATGTGCATATACACAAACACAGTGAAAAAAAACTTGAGAACTGATCCAGAGAAATCCAATGGTGGCCAAGATGGAAGTACACTAAGAATAATGTAGAGTGCTACTGAAATATATCCCAAGAGAACATAGCTCATTGGGAGGTGAGTTTCAGAATACTATGGTCAATAAAAGAATTCTGTGACAGAAGGATTAGAGGTGAGGTCCAGAAATTTTCTAGTGTAAAATGAGCTACTCTATTTAGGAAAATTACTCACAGGATAGGGAGTGCTGATTCCAGAACATAGATGTACAAGTGAGACTAAATAAAGGAAACAGGATTCTGATAGAGCATTCATCTGCCCTCTTCTTTTTATTCACTTAAACATACAGACCATCTGATTTAATACTCAGGATTGTGCTCATATTCAGAAAATATTTAGTACATTCTTAATTCTTTAAACTATACTCAAAGAAAACTGAATGATTATGTATATGACTATTCATCTCTTACTAATTATCACCTATACTGTAAATAAGCTCAACACCTTGCCATGAATTCAAGTGAAATGGAATCTTTAAATTCAATAAACACTCATATTAGGCAAAATTCAAATAAGGGCACTTTAAATCTCATAAGATTTGCAAAAATAATATCTTTTTAGTCCAATTTAAATGTCAAGAAATCTTTTTGGTAGCTCTTAACACAAAATCTAACTCGACTCATTTTTATTTTTAGACAAGGATAGATTTATAGTCAATCTGGAAAGAAAGTTTATAACAGCTCAAAAATAAATATTTTAGAATATATTGGAGGTGGTTTTCAGATGTGGAATAAAAAGTAGTTTGAAAACAGAAGAATAGAAAAAGCATATTACTATACCTCAATCTTTTTCCTAAATGGTTAAAGAACTATTCAACAATTCCAAAACTCTTTTTATATGCACACCTGGGAAGAATACCGAATCCGTAACTTTGCTTGGAGTCACACTGATGTGGTTTTAGACCAGATGTTTAAATGTTACAGTATGAACATTTTCTTCCCCTCTTCTAAGGCAGAAGCAAAGTAAGAGGAATATTTGACTTCACTCCACAAGAGACCTATTTAATAGTTTGGCGGTTATGTAAGTAAAGGTAGCTTGGCTAAGTCAATGTTGACGACATACAGAACGACATGATCCTAATGAGTTGGAAAATATTGGCTCTCATGAGAATAAACCAGATGCTACTGAGCTGAGAAAGCTACTGTATTATTGAATTTCATTTTTATGAGGTAAAATTTATTATTCAACCATTAAGGTATACCACATGAAATCTTGCATAAAATACTTTTACAGTTACATTCTGGAAAGTAGATTTTTATTTTAACATTAAGACATCACTTAAATGAGGGATTCAAATATCCATTTGATCACCTTCAGCACAGATTTTAAAGTAATTTCCCTGCAAATACAAGATTAATGAAACTAGGCTGTCAACAAAACAATGAACTACCTGAACAAGGAAAAAGTGGTAGAAAGTCATTGTTTGCCTGAGCAAAAACAATCAGTGACTTTGTATTTCATCTTCTTGCAAAATGACAAGGGTTAGAATTTCTATGATTTGAGAACTATCAGAAAAATGAATGAAAATATGTAATTCAAATAATAATCCTAATTAATAATGTATGTTTAGTCCAAACTTTAACTTCTCTGCTTTATTCTTTATAATTTATTATTCCAAATAAATTTCCAATATTTGCTATTCTTTCATTACATAATTTCTAATGGAGTAGCAAACTTTATCTTACTCTATTTCTGGTTCCATTTACCAGAGAGGTAGTCTGAAGTAGCAGAAATCATAGTAACAGAAAGGTCCAAACGCCTGACTTCAAAAACCAGCTTAATCAGTGACTATCTGAGGGATGATATTTAAGAAAAACACTAAATTGTTGTGAGTACAAATTTTCACATGTGTAACACAGGATATATAACCTGTCAACATCAATACTACTGGTAAGAAGCCAGTGAAATTAATGCATGAGAAACATCAACCTAAAAAAGGTGAGCCAATCCAGACTATTCAAGTAAGTTTTATGGTATCCAGTCCCTACATTATGCAGCTCACTAGAGGACAGAGTTTCATATTTCTATTATCCCATCGCATTGCAATATCCATTTATAGGTCTGTTGCCCCACTCCCCTTTGGAATCCCTAGCAGAACAGAGGTATATGGTTCATCATAGGTTTCTGTGAACCTGGTGGAGCCTCTTGTAAACAGCCATATTAAAGGGGCACAATGCACAGTTTCTTCAATAAGTCCAGACAACTAGACCTAACCAATGTCTTGAATTTTGTTCTTCTCTCAACAAGTTTGCTACTCATTATCCTATTTATTTTCTTGCCTTACCCTTTGACTTTATCTTTGCCCTGTATCTTCTCAGCTAAAAGAAGATCACTGAGACTCCAATTCTGACAGGGGTTATCTCAGTCTCCAGGAACCTCATACCATAGAACCACCTCCACAGGTGATAACACCACATGTTTGAATCCAGCAGGATTCTATATCCAGGAGAAGAAAAACAACTCCACAAACAATACTATAGTTGGCACTCACAGGAACTCTATGAGTAGATACAAAGATATTATCACCATTTTACAAATGAGAAAGTTAACTGAAACTCAATGAAACAAACTGACCTTCCTTTAGACATGTAACTAGTTACTACCAGGATTTCCACACTACAATTCAATGTTCTTTCCTAAATTTCAACAGTGGAAAAGTGAAAATCTTATTACCTGACAGAGATATCAAGACATTCACCAAACATACCAATGTCTATATGTAACATACAGATTAATAAAACTCAGTGCACAAAATTAAATCTCTATGAAGCATTAGCAGAGAACTTTTTTTTTTTTTTTTGGTGAGGAAGATTGGACCCAAACTAATATCCGTTGCCAATCCTCCTCTTTTTGCTGAGGAAGATGAACCCTGAGCTAACATTCATGCCAATCTTCCTCTGTTTTGTATGTGGGATGCCACCACAGCACGTCTTGATGAGTGGCGCATAGGTCTGCGCCCAGGATCTGAACCCACAAGCCCCCGGCTGCCAAAGCAGAGCACATGAACCCAACCAACATGCCACCGGGCACGCCAGCCCCAGCACAGAACTTTTTTATTATTTATTCTAGTATCTTTTAATTTTAGTCGGATTTTTGCAAGAGCTGAGGAAGAAAAATTCATCACTATAGCTTTAAAGAACATGTAATACAATTCAATACTCACATAAATATTCTCTTAAAGCTTCTTAGATAAACTCATTCACAAAATAGAAACTAATAATTGATTCAAACAAAAATTATCTTGTTTTTGTGACATTTTATAATGGAGTTTGTTAAAGAAAACATCTTTTCTTCCTAAAGGCATTTTATGGTTTTGATGCTTGAAATCAAATTTGATATCACATTTCTGAAGCACCAATATTAATCCAACATTTAGAATGAGAAGACTGAGCACAGAGTTGTTGCATCCTCTGTTTTAAGACGCAATGAAATCCAACAACTTAATATTACTTGATTTTATAAACACAGACCTGTTTAATAGCTTCAGTTATTAAAAGGAAAAAATAACGTTAAATAAATAGGTATTTTTTAAAAAAACTAATCAAGTTAATAAAATAGTGAAATAATTCTGTATCTGTAAACCAAGAACAAAAGATTTTTCTGTGCTTAATTTTCTTTATACAAAAACGTAGCATAAATAGGACACGTATAAAACTTAACTATCAAAGTAATTTTTTTTCCTTTGAGTGGCAAAATTATTTAATTATTTCACAACTTGATATTGGTCACTCTTCACTAACAGTCTTGTGTTATTGTAATCAGGGAATCAATAACCAGGTCTTCTTGGATATCAAGATTTCAGAATGAAATTTTTCACATTTAAAATTTTCCAGGAGTGTCTTGCGCTTTACGTGTACATGTATTTTGCCAGTGACCTTGTGCCATCTCCCTGCCACATCTTCTAAAATGGCACAAAAATCAATCCTGCATCTTCTAGCTAAGGAATTCTAGAATTTGAAAAGCATGTTATAATTATTTATTATCAAATTCTTTTAGTTCTCTTTCTTTGGAAAAATAATAGATTTTCTCCGTTTTGTTATTCAGGCATTTCTCACATCTTCTCAGTTTCCAAAACTCAAATATTCGAGAAGCAATTGCACAGAATTCTAATTTCTATTCTTTTTTTGTTTTTAATTTTTTCTTTCTTTTTTTTTTTTTGGTGAGGAAGACCAGCCCTGAGCTAACGTCCGTTGCTAATCCTCCTCTTTTTGCTGAGGAAGACTGGCCCTGGGCTAACATACGTGCCCATCTTCCTCTACTTTATATGGGACGCCGCCACAGCATGGCTGACAAGCAGTGCGTCGGCAGGCGCCCGGGATCCGAACCCACGAACTCCGGGCTGCCAAGCGTGAACTAAACCGCTGCGCCACTGGGCCAGCCCCTCTAATTCCTATTCTCACCAATAAAAAAAAAAATGGAGTAATAATTGTATTGACTAACAATGTACACCTTTCATGTTTATAAACATAATATTTTCTTTTACTACATTATATGCATTTTATTTGATTCTATTTTAATCTTTTCAAACTCTTAATAGTGACCAATGAAACTGAGTTCAAATCCCACTAATAAGTTACAACCTGCAATTAATGAAATGGTAAAATAGGAACTCAATTATAAATGAATTTTTCTAAAAATCAGTAATAGTTCAGTTCAGTACGATAGTGTTGTTCTGTTGGTAGTAGAAGTAACACATATAGAAATTTCCTATTTGCGAGCAGAACATGTTGCAGAACAGGCATGGATAAAACAAAGGTGAAAAGAGAAGGGAATAAATGCATCTAGAAAGTCAGAACACTGGAATTTTTGGCCCTGAGAATCAAGCTACGTAATAAGAGCAGGAACGATTCTGTTATACAAAAATGTTTGAAAGAATAAAAGGGCTAAAAGTAATGAAGACCAAGAAGCAGGATCGTAACAAAGAAGAAACAAACCATTTCTAAAGGAGAACAAGATCCAATGTAAAGATCTACTTGAGGCTACAATTTAGGAACAAATTAGAAAAAAAGTCATCATCAGGAAAGAGAAAAGACAACCCACAGAATTGCAGAAAACACTTGCAAACCAAATATCTGATAGGGGATTTGTATCTAGAATATAGAAGGAATTCTCACAACAAAAAAAAAGACAAACAGGCCAATTAAAAAATGAACAAAGGATTTAACTAGACATTTCTCTACGGAAGATATATAAATAGCCAATAAGCACATGAAAAGATGCTCAACATCATTAGCCATGAGGAAAATGCAAATCAAATCCACAATGAGACACTACTTCACACCCATCAGAATGGCTAGAACCAAAAAGACAGGTAATAACAGTATGGTGAGAATGTGGAAAAACTGGAACCCTCCTACACTGCAGTTGGGAGTATACAATGGTGCAGCTGCTTTGGAAAACATTCTGGCAATTCCTCAAAAGGTTAAATATAGTTACCATATGACCCAGCAATTCTACTCCTAGATACACACGCAGGAGAAATAAAAGCATATGCCTACACAAAAACTTGTACGTGAATGTTCAAGTATTATTCCTAACTGTCAAAAGTAAAAACAACCCAAATGTCCATCAACTGATGAATGGATGAACAAAACGTGGTATACACATACAATGGAATACTACCTGACAATAAAAAGAAACGAAGTACTGATACCTGCTATAATATGGATGAACTTAGAAAACAATATGCTAAGTGAAAGAATTCAGTCACAAAGGACTGTATTTTATACAACCCCTTTAAATGAAATGTCCAGAATAGGCAAATTCATAGAGACAAAAAGGAGATTAGTGTTTGTCTAGGGCTGGGAGGATGGGAGACTTGAGAAGTGATGACTGAAGAATGTGGGACTTCTTTTTTAGGGTAATGAAAATGTTCTAAAATTGTGGTGATGGACACAGAAATCTGAATATACTACAAGCTAAATACTGTGTACCTGAAAAGGGTGAATTGTATGGTATGGGAATTATAGCTCAATGAAGCTGTTTTTAAAAAAAAAAAAGATTGGAGAGAAGGAATGGGAAGGAGGAGGGAAACCGAGGTAAAACATTTCCGGCATGGGGGAGGGGGATACACCTGGGCAAAGGCATGAACGTGGAAAAGAATGTAATTTTTTTTGAGGAACAAGTAGACTACAATTAGCACAGTATTAAGTCCAAAGGAAAAGACTGGTGTTGACTTGTGCTAAAGAACTAGGTATCAAAGGAAAAAGTATAATGTAGGCCAGTGTTATCATATCAGAATTACGTTCAACAGAGACAGAGGGAAAAGCCAGTAGGGTAAAGAATAAGAGGAAACTGAATGCTCTGGGTTAGTAACTATCAATAATAAGACAGCAAGAAGTAGAAAGGTAGGCTAGAGGCACAAGATTATGATGAAAGGTGAGGCAGAACATTGAAGAGAAGTGCTTGGCTTACAGTCAACTGTAGAATAGAAGAATAATGGTTCTTCTTCCACACATTATCAGACTATAAGTCTGAGAGGTCCAAGAATGTACACAGCCTATATAATCACTTCATTAATGTAGTAAATGAGAACTGGTTGTAACGTAAAGCAAAGGATCACATGCTAAAACCCAACATTAAACAAAGCTTAACAGTGCTGAATATTGTCTACTGACAGCCCACAGATGCAAGATAATAAAATGCTATAACTTTACACCTTAAATATATACTTCCTGGATCTTAAGATAGAAAATTTGGAGAAACAACACTATAAGTACTCTAAGAATAAAATGAACAGAATAAGATTTGGGGGGAGCAAAAAAGACATAAGAAAATTGGACACTTGGAAATCTTGTTTTTTAAAAATATTTTAACTGATCCTTTTAATTCATCTATTATAAATTTTACAGCTAATTTGATAAAAACAAAGTTCCTTGGCAAAGAGGTGAAACTTCCTAATATCATTCCATTATCTCAATTCCCCTAATCTGCAAAAAATTAGTTCCACTAATTTTAGGTTTCTCATTGATAGAACATCAGGTTATGAATCACTTAATCTGTAGTTACTTGTCTCGTCCATTTTTAAATACCTATAGAGCATTCTGTTAGAACAGAATATTTCCAGAATAAGAAATTTTAAATAAAATGTTTTTTCATTCCACAGTCCATGTGATAAATTCAGAAAAGGAAATATGGAATTTCTAGGCTATCCAAGTCAGTTGACTGAAACAAAAATTTTAAATAACGAAAGGCAGATTAATACTGTGAGACAGTAAACTAAAAGAATTCAGAAGAGAACATTAGAGGAAACAGAAATTTGACAAAAAAACAAAAAAGTGAATTAGATAACTTCAGACAGTGATAAATGCTATTGCCAGTGAAGGTCTCACTATAGGCCTTATGGGTGAAGATCTAAAAGAAAAGACTTTATATAATAACTCCACATAAAATAATGGCCATATGAATGGCAATAACATGTCTTAGTCCATTTGGGCTGCTATAACAAAATATTACAGACTGGGTAGCCTAGAAACAACAGAAATTTATTTCTCACAGTTCTGGAGACTGCAAGTCTAAGATCAGGATGTCAGCATAATCAGGTTCTGGTGAGAACCTCTTCTGGGTTGCAGAGTGCCAACTTCTCACTGTGTTCTCACATGGTGGAAGTTCTCTCCGACCTCTTTTTATAAAGACATTAGTCTCATTCACAAAGACTCTGCCCTCATGATATAATCACCTTCCAAAGGCCTCGCCTCCTAATACCATCACACTGGGCATTAGAATTTCAATATACGAATTTTGGGGGAATACAAACATTCAGACATAACTTAGTCAGTTACTTAAATATTCATCAATTTAAAAAGTTTTTTTGAATGAGATAAAATTCATGTACCATAAAATTCACCCTTTTAAAGTGTACACTTAAGTGGAATTAGCATATTCAGAAGTGTGAAAACATCACCACTATCTAATTCCAGAACATTTTCATCACTCAAAAGAAACTCACGTCCATTAGCCGTCACTTCTCATTACTCCTTTTCCCCAGACTCAGGCAATCATTAATCTACTTTCTATCTCTATTGGATTTGCCTGTTCAAAGCATTTCATATAAATGAAATCATAATATGTGACTTTTTGCAACCAGCTTCTTTCACTTAGCAGACTGTTTTCAAGGTCCATCCATATTGTAGCATGTATCAGTACTTCATTCCTTTTTATATCTTAATATTCCATTGTACAGATATAACATGTTTTGTTTATGCTTTCATCAGTTAATAGACATTTGAGTTGTTCCCACCTTTTGGCTATTAATTCTAGGGGCCGGGCCAATGGCATGGTGGTTAAGTTCGCACGATCCACTTCGGCAGCCCAGGGTTCACAGGTTCAGATCCCAGGCACGGACCTACACACCGCTCATCAAGCCATGCTGTGGCACCATCCCATATACAAAGTAAGGGAAGACTGGCAACGGTGTTAATTCAGGGACAATTTTCCTCAAGCAAAAAGAGGAAGATGGCAACAGATGTTAGCTCGGGGCCAATCTTCCTCACCACAAAAAAATAAATAAATAAATAAAAAGAATAAGTCTATGTGATCTCCTTTATATGTGGAATCTAAAAAAGCTGAATTCATAGAAGCAGTAGAACAGCGGTTACCAGGGGCAGAGAGGTTGGGGAAATGAGAGATGCTGGTCAAAGAGTGCAAAATTGCAGTTATATAGGATAAGTTCTAGAAATCTAATGTACAGTATGATGACTACAGATAATAATACTGTACTGTATACTGGAAATTTGCTAACAGAGTAGATTTCAGGTGCTCTCACCAAAGGAAAAAATAATGGTAACTATGTGAGGAGATATAATTAGCTTGGTTGTAGTAATCACTTCTCTATGTATATCAAAACATGTTGCATACCTTAAATATATAAAATTTTTATTAAAAAACAAACATTTTAAATGCAAAAAGAAAAAAGAATAATACTATGAACATTTATGTACAAGATTTTGTGTGAGGACATACATTTTCAATTCTTGGGTATATACCTAAGAGTAAAATTGCAGGGTCACAAAATAACTCTACATTTAACTTTCTGAAGAACTACCAAATTGTCTTCCAAAGCAACATCCATTATTTTTTAAGTTAACAATTCAATATGAATATACAAATTCCAAACAAGTAGAAAGAGAAAAATGAAATAAGAAATAATAGCAATTTTTTTAAAGTAGCATAGCTAAAACAGTACAAAAGGAAACAAAACAGTAAGATGATAGAAACAAAGGCAAAGAAACAACAATCACACTAACTTAAGTGGATTGAATTTACTACCTAAAAGGCAGATTATAAAACCTGATCTAAAATATCCAGTTACATTGCTATTTCCAAGACATATACTTAAAGCATAACGACATGGAGGGATTTTAATTAAAAGAATGCAAAAGGAAGTATAGGCAAATATCAACCACAAGAAAGCTAATTGTGACTACGTTAACATAAAAACAATAGATATAAGTCAAAAGATTGTCTGAGGGATAGACTCACTACATTTAATAAAAGAGTTCAAAAAGTGAATATAGATATGTATATGTGTATTTCTATACACACACTAAAATTTGCATACTATTTCAGGGGATTCAGAAAATTCAAAGTCCTTTCATAAGCCCCAAGTTAAGAATTTCTAGGCTAACGAAACATTTGTCTTGTCATTCTTTATAGAATCCTAAAACCTGACACAAAACAACTACAAAATTTTAATTTAGTCACTGGCTATACCAAATAAAATGACTAATTACAAAGCATGTTTTTAGAATTTATAATATATTCCCCATAGTAACATCTGAAATTAAAATCTTCAAAAGCATCATATGACAAAAACAATGTTTTAACAGACAAATGAAGTAGAAGATAAAAATGTTATTATTTTAAGCATGATTACACTTAAAAATATATCCTTCTTTAAAAACTATTTTTGTTTTACTGAGAAAAGTAGCATGATTATTTTGAACTGAAGCAACTGAAAAAGTAAGCCTTCTGTAAGTTTTTTTGTTTATATGCAAATTGAGTGACAAGATGAAGATAATATCCCTTATACCAGCATCAAAGCAGATTTTTTGTTTTTAATAACTCATTCATTCAGGGTATAAGACTAATGTTTTCCACACAAAAAGGATAATTTGCTTACCAAGTCTTAAAGTACTATGATCAAGAATTTTACTCCACTTTACCAGCATAATCAAACATACTTCATTTATACTTGATTTGGTTCTCATTTCAAACACACACATTGATACTCTCAAAAGTAATCCATGTTGGGCCAAATGGTCAATTGTACAAGGAGTTAGTGGAAAATAATCTCTTCCAACTATAAAACATATCCAGAAATTGGTGGTAGGGAACAAAACTGAATAGCTTAATTCATTTCCTGGATTTTACTCAGGAGCTATAAATATACTACAGTTTAAGCTGAGCATGCTATACATATGAATTTGAATGACAAAATACTAGTCACCTCTAATAAGAATTTTCCATACACTTGTCAAGAGGATTGTGCTCTTACCTACAGTTTGGAAAACTTCATTCATCAAAGCTTCATTCACTGCTGAAGAGCTGACATTTCCAATATGAGACCAACTTTGATATATTGCTTGCAGCAGAAGTGTCTGTGCTCTCGTAGCTTGAATTGTGAGATTTGGAAGTTCAAATATACCTTCAGTTATAGCAATCTGAGATCTTTTCGCCCTGCACAAGACAACAGAAAGAACAATATAGTAAACAGCACTTACAAACAATAACATATAAAATGAATTAGGTTGCAAGGGGAGAAAAGAAATACATTCAAAATATTTTAAAATAGAATTATATCAAACAGATATGCAATTTTACTAATTTTAAATAAGTTTCACTATTTCAGAATAGTGAACAAAATATACAATAATACAAAATATACAAATTACAATAAAAAATAAACTAGAATAATATCCATACATACACATTTATACACATATATTCTGCTCAAGCAATTATACTTTTCCAATCAAGTCAATCATCAAAAATAACAATGAAAATAATACTAGTTAACACTTGAAAGAGAGAATTTACTAGCAGATCTGCGTTGTTCTAAATATCTTGTATCTATTAACTCAACTAAATCCTGTCATAATACTCTTTGAGGGAAGTATGATCATTACCTTCATTTTTAAGATAGGGAAACTAATACACAAAGAGAGAAATTAAGGTATCAAATATCATACAATTAATAATTTAAAAAAAAAATAGAAATTTAAGTCCAGACAACCTGATCCAGAGTCCTCTATCCTATATTTCCTCTCTCATAAGTACTTTTGAAGTATTTATATTATATCCAGGTTCCTACTTGAAGTAACAGAAAAATTATTTATAGAATCTCTGCCGTAGAATATCTAATTCATTGATACCTTATTCATCTGGTTCTGTCTTTGAAAGATGTGCCTTACATACTTAAACTTTCAAATAGCAAAGCTTCAAAGTAAGGAAACATTTAAATAGTCTGTGAGCAACAAGTTGATAATACAAATTAATGAAATATGCAAAATAATAAGGAAAAAAGAAAAACAAGAAACAGGAAAAAAATATATTAGGATGCTACTATAGTAGATTCAGTCACCTTGCGCTTTCCTCAACCCCATAAACCTCTAACCTTTATCATTTTCCCAACCATATCCACACAGGGAGTATTGGACATCTCTTGTATATCACTTCAAAAACCTCTCAACCCCACCTCTTATTCCAGCCACTGCTATGGAGACCAATTCAAAGCAGATTTTCACTGGCACTGCCTAAGGCCACTGTACAGCACAAGACTTTAATGGGAATTATTTTGTGTTTATGTATGCAGAGTCTGGACATATAGAAATAAATGTTTCCCTGGTTTTGTTTCCCTGGCTGATAATTTTGAGATGTATTTTGTAAGTCTCTTAGAAAGGTCACAGGAGATGAAGGATCAGAGAGGAAAAAAGACTGAAATAACTAGAAAAAGTCTTAATGAGCTCTGGGACAATATCAAGCAACCTCAAACAGGTGTAACTGAAGTCCCAGAAGAGAGGAGTGGGAGAAGTGGAACAGAGAAATATTTAAGGAAACAATGGCCAAAATTTCTCTAAATTTGAAGAAAACTATAACCCCAAAGACCTAAGAAGTTCAACAAACCCCAAGCAGAAGAGACTTAAAACTATACCAAAGGCACATTATAATCAAATTGCCAAAAACCAGTGTTAAAGAGAAAAATCTTAAAAACAGGCAGAGGGTAGAAAAACACATTCTATACAAACAAACAAAGATGAAAGCAGACTTCTCATGAGAAACCATGCACAACCGAAAACAACAGAATAACACTATTGAAATGATGAAAGAAACAAGAAAAACTGTCAATAGAACCCAAAATTCACAGAAAATATCTTTCAAAAATGTAGACAAAATACAGGCTTTTTCAGTCGAAAAGCTGGGAATTTCTCACCACCATACTTGCACTACAAAAAATGTTAAAGAAAATTCTTCAAGCTAAACAAATGTGATACCTGATAGAACTCTTTGTGGATCTACACAAAGAAATGTGAAGAGTGCCTGGAATGAATATGCGTGAATTTTTTAAAAAAGAAAAAGAGACATTCTTTCTCAGTATCCTCTAAAGAGATTTTAAAAAGTAACTGTTTAAGGCAAAAAACAGTAATACATTTTCGGGTTCAAAACATATGTAAAAGTAAAATGTATGACAACAGAACAAAGGATGGAAGGGGGGAAATGGAAGTATACTACCATGAGATTCTAATGCTATGTGTGAGGTGCTATAATATTATTTGAAGGTAGCTGAGATAGGTAAAAGATGTAAACTCTAAACTTTAGAAATAAAGCCATAAAACAAAAGGTAGAGCTAATAAAGGCAACAGTGGAGATGGAATGGAATCACAAGAAACATTCAATCCAAAATGAATTAGGAAAAGAAAAAAAAAAAAAAAACAAAGAACAGATGGGACAATTAGAAAACAAATACGAAGATGACAGTCTTAAACACAAAAATATAAATAATTACATTAAATGTCAAAAGTCTAAGAATATCAATTAAAGGCAGAGATTCTTGGACTGCATGAAAAAACCAAGACCCAACTATATCCTATCAATAGGAAACCCACTTTAAATATAAAGAAAATAGGTTAAAACTAAAGGATGGAAAAAATAATACCCATTGTAAATCTAATCAAAAAAGAGTATATGTTAATATCAGACTAAGTAGACTTCAGAACAAGGAATATTACCAGGGATAAACAGGGACATTTCATAACGATAGAAGGGTTAGTTAGGTTTGTACGCACTACAGACCACCCAAATATATAAATCAAGAAAACACATAAATGAAAACAGAAACAGAAAAAGTAAGTAAAGATGAAAAAGACAATACAACCAACGTGACCTAATTGACATTTATAGCACAGGTCTCCCAACAACAGCAAAATACACATTTATCAAGGCAGACTACATTCTGGGCCATAAAACAAGTCTCAGTGAAATGAAAAGGATTGAAATCACGTAAAGTATATATTCTGATCACAATGGAATTAAACTACAAACTAATAAAAGAAAAGTATCCGTAAAATCATCAAATATTTGGTAATTAAACAAAGAAAACATAACTCAAAATACAGTCAGAAACATGGTAGATAAAAGCAGAAGTGACACAAAATGAAATTTTTGAAAAATTATACAGTGATTTTAGACAAGAACATTGATATATAATCAATGTGGTACACCACATTAACAAAATGAAGAATAAAAATCACATGATCATCTCAATAGATGCAGAGAAAGCATTTGACAAGATTCAACATTGATTTATGATAAAAATTCTCAATAAAATGGGTATAGGAGGAAAGTGCCTCAACATAATAAAGGTCGTATATGACAAACCCATAGCCAACATCATACTCAATGGGAAAAAACTGAAAGCCATCCCTTTGAGAACAGGAACAAGACAAGGAAGTGTGCCCACTCTTGCCACTGTCAATCAGTGTAGTACTGGAGGTTGTGGTCAGAGCAATCAGGCAAGGAAAAGAAATACAAGGTATCCAACTGACAAGGAAGAAGTGAAATTCTTGCTGTTTGTGGATGACATGAAAACCCTAAAGAATCCATCAGAAAACTATTAGAAATAATCAACAAGTACAGCGAAGTTGCAGGGTACAAAATCAACTTACAAAAATCAACTGCATTTTTATACTCTCATAACGATCTAGCAGCAAGAGAACTCAAGAATACAATCCCACTTACAATCACAACAAAAAGAACAAAATATCCAGGAATAAATTTAACCAGAGGTGAAAGACCTATGCACTGAAAACTGTAAGACATTATTGAAAGAAATCAATGATGACATAAAGAAATGGAAAGATATTCCATGCACATGGATTGGAAGCATAAACATAATTAAAATGTCCATATTACCTAAAGCAATCTACAGATTCAATGCAATCCCAATCAATCCCAATGACATTCTTCATGGAAATCGAACAAAGAATCCTAAAATTTATATGGAAAAAGCAAAGACCCCGAATTGTCAAAGCCATCCTGAGAAAAAAGAACAAAGCTGGAGGCATCACGATCCCTAACTTCAAAATATACTACAAAGCTATAGAAATCAAAACAGCATGGTACTGGCACAAAAACAGACACACAGATCAATGGAACAGAATTGAAAGCCCAGGAATAAAACCACACATCTATGGACAGCTAATCTTCAACAAAGGAGCTAAGAACATACAATGGAGGAAGAAAAGTCTCTTCAATAAATGATGTTGGGAAAACTGGACAGCCATATGCAAGAGAATGAAAGTAGACCATTATCTTACACCATACACGAAAAGTAACTCTAAATGGATTAAAGACTTGAATGTCAGACCTGAACCATAAAACTCCTAGAAGAAAATATAGGCAAGTACACCCTTTGAACATTGTTCTTAAGCAGCATCTTTTCAAATACCATGTCTACTTAGGCATGAGGAACAAAAGAAAAAATAAACAAAAGCGACTACATCAGACTAAAGAGCTTCTGCAGGGCAAAAGAAACCACGAACAAAAAGAAAGACAACCCACCAATGGGAGAAAATATTTGCAAATCATACATCCGACAAGGGGTTAATCTCCAAAACACATAAAGAACTCATACAACTCAACAATAAAAACCAAACAACCTGATCAAAAAATGGGCAGAGGATAAGAACTGACATTTTTCCCAAGAAGAGATACAGATGGCCAATAGGCACATGAAAAGATGTTCAACATCCTAATCATTAGGGAAATGCAAATCAAAGCTACAATGAGATATCACCTTACACCGGTCAGAATGACTACAATTAACAAGACAAAAAATAGCAAATGTTGGACAGGATGTGGAGAAAAGGGAACCTTCATACACTGCTGGTGGGAATGCAAGCTGGTGCAGGCACTATGGAAAATAGTATCAAGATTTCTCAAAAAATTAAAAGTAGAAATACCATTCGATCCAGCTATCCCACTACTGGGTATCCATCCAAAGAACTTGAAATCAAAAATTCAAAGAGATGTATGCACCCCTGTGTTTACTGCAGCATTATTCATAATAGCCAAGACGTGCAAGCAACCCAAGTGCCCATCAACTGATGAATGGATAAAGAAGATGTGGTGTATATATACATAAAATGGGATACTACTCAGCTATAGAAAAAGACATTGCAACAACATGGGTGGACCTTGTTTTATATATATATATATAATGTTAAGGGAAATAAGCCAGACACAGAAAGACAAACACTGCATGATTTCACTCTTACGTGGAAGGTAAACAAACATATGGACAAAACATATGGACAAAGAGAACAGATTAGTGGTTACCAGATGAGAAGGGGGTTTGGGAGTGGGCCAAAGGGGTAAAGGGGCACATATATATGGTGACAGATAAAAATCAGACTACTGGTGGTGAGCACAATGCAGTCCATACAGAATACTGATAAATAATAATGAACACCTGCAATTTCACAATGTTATAAACCATTATGACCTCAATAAAATAATTAAAAAAAAGAAAAGGACATTCATATAGATGACAGAAAAGGGCAATCTAAAATATACATAGGGCCTGCCCAGTGGCGCAGCAGGTTAGTTCACAATTTGGCAGCCCGGTGTTCGCGGGTTCGGATCCCGGGCACCCGCCAACGCACTGCTTGTCAGCCACACTGTGGTGGAGTCCCATATAAAGTAGAGGAAGATGGGCATGGATGTTAGCCAAGGGCCCGTCTTCCTCAGCAAAAAGAGGAGGATTGGCAATGGATGTTAGCTCAGGGCTAGACCTCCTCACAAAAAAATAAATAAAGAAAAGAAAAAGAAAAAAAAAGCAAAATATACACAATCAGTGTTCCTGGAGAAAATAACAAAACAAATAGAAAAGAAACAGTATATAGAAATATCTAATAAAAGAAGTCTTGCTTAAAATAAAGACTTAAATCTACACACAAAGTGCACAGTGAGTCACAGAAAATATTAAGAATGGGGGCTGGCCCAGTGGCACAGCAGTTAAGTTCGTGCACTCCACTTCAGCAGCCCCGGGTTCGCAGGTTCGAGTCCCGGGCGCGGATAGACTCACTGCTTGTCAAGCCATGCTGTGGTGGCGGCCCATATAAAGTAGAGGAAGATGGGCACAGATTTTAGCCCAGGACCAGTCTTCCTCAGCAAAAAAGAGGAGGACTGGCAACGGATGTTAGCTCAGGGCTAGTCTTTCTCACACACACAAAATAAAATATTAAGAATGATCATTAGCCTAGTAAAGTTATACCAAGAAAGATAAACAAAAAATTTGTATGGGCATTCACTCCGATAAAGTAACGTGGAGGTACCAGGACTTCTCCAGGATTTCCTCTACTCTCTATTCAACTCCCTAACCTGTCCACTACAGCACTACAGTCTAGTAAAAACAATCAATGTGTGTGCACAACTCGTCATTAGAAGAATATAAGGAGATTTCAAGCCATAGTCCTTTATAGTTGAGATACTGATAGAGTCTCATGTCAATTGGTTACCTTTGTATTTTCCCAGTATACTTTTATTTCAGTCAGCTTTCAAGTCAATCAGCTCCTTTTCTAGCCATTGCTATTGCAGCCAAGGATCACCTTGCTAACAAACTTAAACATCCCTCAAAATCTAGATAGGATTTTTACTTTGAGGTTCCTTGGTCTATAAAAAAATGAGCTGTAATGTGGTTACTGTGACTTTAACTGTTTAGGTCCCAGATTAGGCCTGTCTTCAAGCTTCATGTTGAAGCTATTCTCTAGAAAATCTATAAAACCAGCAAATATTTATTAATTTCCAACTCTGTAGCAGTCACGTACTAGCTACTTAGGAAATATCCTAGCCATTTTCAGATATCAATTAACAAAACAGAAAAATTAAAATCCCAGTGTCTTCATAAAGCTTACAGTCTAATGAGGAGGGGAGATAGATAAAAATCATTAAATACAACAAATAAATAGATGATATAAGCAAGTTAGACAAATGCTATTGGAAATAGAAAAAGGAGAACATGGAATAGGGACTGCTGAAGAGGGAGCAATTTCATATCCAGTGGGTAGATCTTATTAAAAGGATAGATCTAATTCCATGCAAAACTTAAGCAGACTTGAAGGAGATAAGAGACAGCTATGTGGGTATCTCTGGAAAGTGACTCAGGCAGATGGAACAGTCTGTGAAAAGGTCCTGAGTAGAACTGGAACCCGGCAAGTCCAAGCAATGGCAAGAAGGCCAGTGTGGCTGCAGCAGTTTGATAGTAACTTAATTCACTAATTCAATTGGTTTTCTACGGGTTCTATCTATAAGAAATATCTGAATAGGCTTGACACAGCCTTCATCTAAGTCTGACTCTACAGGGTTCAATTTCCTGAATTTATTTATATTTTTAAATCTCTTATCATTTACCGTACCTTCAAAGTTTTTCATTTAAGGTACTGAATGTAGGACACAAAATTTTAAAAATCTAAATTCCAATTCTGGCTAAATCATTTATTTGCTTTATGTTTTAGAAAAAAAAATTACACAACTTTTCTGAGCTTCACTTTCCTCTTTAGAAAACAAGTATAATAACCCCTTCCCAATCTACCACAGATGATTTTAGTAAAAAATCAATTATATTTACTATTTTAAACTTGATACAAGGTTCTTTGCTAGGATCTGAAAAGAAAGGCACTGTCTTCACACTCGAAGAATTCAGGGTTCAGTTGTGAGACAAACAAGTAACCAATAATTATAATTTAACATAGTAAGTGCTAAAATAATATTATGGAGAGGTTCCTGTGAGATCCACTGAGGAGGATGAGGAAAAAATGTAGATGTTACATTTCAGTTGAATCCTGAAAAATAAATATGAATCATTTCAGGAAAAAAAAATTTTATAAATCCTTTAAAGAAAAAAAAGAGGGGCCAGCCCGGTGGCATAGTGGTTAAGTTAGCACACACTGCTTCTGGCAGCCCGGAGTTCACAGGTTCAGATCCCAGGCATGGACTGACGCTCCGCTTGTCAAGCCATGCTGTGGCGGCGTCCCATATAAAGTGGAGGAAGATGGGCACTGATGTTAGCCCAGGGCCAGTCTTCCTCAGCAAAAAGAGGAGGATTGGCAACGGATGTTAGCTCAGGGCTAGTCTTTGTCACCAAAAAAAAGATAACCCAAAATAAAAACAGTCCAAGGACATAAATAGGAAACACGGAATATGAAAACAGAAATGATCTGTAAGCACGAAAGACTCTAAGCCTCACCAGTAAAAAGGGAAATTCAAATTAAAACAACATATGACCTCCCAGATTAGCAAAACCTTTCAAACTCGAACTCATCTTCTAGGAATCTATCTGAAATGAATTCTTATATAAGTCTGCAAGAATACTTAATACAATGACAGTGTTTGCAGCATTTTTAAAATAGCCTAAACCTGAAATAATCTTATTGTTGAATAAATTCTGCTATACTGACTTCATGTAAAACTACTCAGATATTAAAAGAATGAAGGTAGATGAATCTACTGATATGAAAGGATATCATGAAATATTGGTGAGTAAAAACATTTATTGTTGCTTTATTATATGGTCCCATGTAATGGTAGGAAGTGGTGGGTTACCCACACATAAAAGTATGTCTGCATTGTGTTTGTATGTTGAGATAAAAAGTTCTGGATAGAACCACTATTAGTAATCATTCCTGGAAGATGAGAATAGGATGACTTTTATGTGACCTTTTCCTTTTCTTCCCTATATAAATGTCTGTATTGTTTTGCTTGGTCCTTTGAGAAATCTATATTATTATTTTCTGAAAAATCTATACTATAATTTTATCAAAAAATTTTAAGAAATTACAATGTTTTAAGAATGAACTAAGGAAATCACAAACTATGTCAAAATGAATTAATTTCATAAAATATTTTTTACATGTGAAGGTAAGATATCAGCATTATCAATGTCTCCAACTACTTCCCCTCCCTGCTCTGACACTGCATTATCAAATGATTTCTTACTTCGTCTTTGAAATAAACTTCACTTAAAACCTCCCTAAAGATGAATGATATCGGCAAAAATGACAGAGTAAGGTACACCAAAAGACTGTCCCTCCATAAAAGCAACAAAAAATCTGGCAAAAAACTCAAGAATTAACTTTTTCAGAACTCTGGAAACTAACCAAACTCCTGCAGCAAACAGGGGAACACTTAATAAAAAAGAAAAACAGGGGCCAGCCCGGTGGCATAGCGGTTAAGTTCACACACTCCGCTTCAGCCGCCCAGGGTTCGCAGGTTCAGATCCCAGGCGCAGACAGACACACCGCTTGTCAAGCCATGCTGTGGTGGCATCCCACATAAAGTGGAGGAAGAAGGGCACAGATGTTAGCCCAGGGCCAGTCTTCCTCAGCAAAAAAGAGAATTGGCAATGGATGTTAGCTCAGGCTAGTGTTCCTCACAAAAAAAAAAAAAGACCAAAAAGAACCCAGCTGAATCTCAGTAGGAACAGCGAGCTTTGTGGTGTTTTTACTTACCCATGTTGCATCCCCTGCCCCCACAGCGCAGCAATGGCACTGAATAGCCCACATATCAAGCTGGCAGTAACAGAGAAAGCAAAACAGACCTTATTCACAAGGAACTATGGTAGTCTGTTTTGACCTGTCTGGTTGACGGCTACCTAGAGGACTCGGTTTCTCTCTCTTAATTCAGAACTCTCCTGATACTAAAACAACTACCCAGAGGCATTTGTAGAACACATTTACAGGAGAACGTATTGCATTAGTCCTTGCTGCCTGGGACAATGGATAAGAGAAGGGGCAAAAAACAGACTAACCAAAATCTTGGGAGGAAAGTCTGGGAAATGATAACTTTGGGGAATAAAAACGTTGAAATGCTCCAACATCTTCCTGGCAATACCATACACATGCTCAGGGCTGTACACTTGCAGAGGAAAGAACAGAGAAAGGCCTTAAGCGCTCACCTCTGGCTGACCTCCAGGGTCTGCACAACAAGAAAAGGAGGCAAAGTTTGCACAGCAAGAAAAGAAGCCAGTGAACTGCCCGCTTGAGTTGTGAAGGCATTCCCCATCAGAAACCATGGAGACAACACAGCGGTAGGATGAAATAGTCAACGTGCTGAAAGAAAGAACTGTCAATCAATAATTATAATTCTGGCAAAACTATCCTTCAAAAGTGAAGTAGAAATCTCCAAAGAAAGAAAAGTTCAGGACCAGAAGGCTTCACTGATGAATTCTGCCAAACATTTAAAGAAAAATAAATACCAACCCTTTTCAAATTCTTGTGAAAAATACAAGAGGAGGGAATCCTTCCTAATTCCTTCTATAAAGCCAGTATTAACCTGATATCAAAGCCAGATAAAGACAACACAAGAAAACTACAGAACAATATCCATTGTGAACAAAAATGCAAAAATCCTCAGTAAAATACTAGCAAATCAATTTCAGAAGAATATTAAAAGCATTATACACCATGACAACTGGAATTTATTCCAGAAATAAAAGAGTGGTTCAATATAAGAAAATCAGTCAATGCAACACACCATATTTATAGAATGAAGGGGGGAAAAAAGTATATTCATCTCAACTGACACAGAAAAAGCATTTAACAAAAACTCATATTCATTCATGATGAAAACACTCAACACTCTAAGAATAAGGGAACTTCCTCAGTACGATATAGAACATTTAGGAAAAACACACATCATCATACTTAGTGGTGAAAGCTTTCCAAGATCAGGAAGAAGACAGGATGTCTGCTCTTGCCATTCTATTCAACATTGTAGAAGAGGTTGCAGTCAAGAAGTTAGGCAAGAAAAAATAAAGGGCATTCAGATTGTAAAAGAAGAAGTAAAACTATCACTACTCACAGACAACATGATTTTACACTCTGAAAATCCTAAAGAAAACATACAAACAAAAAACTATTAGAGCAAATAAACAAGTTCAACTATGTTGCAAGATACAAGGTAATTACACAAAAATCAGTTTTATATCTATATACACTTACAATGAACAACCTAAAAAGGAAATTAAGAAAACAATTTCACATATGATAACAAAAAGAATAAAATACTTAGGAATAATTGAACAAAGAAGTGCAAGACTTTTACACTGAAAACTACTAAGCATTGTTGAAAGAAATTAAAGGGATCTAAAGAAATGATAAGACATCCCATGTTTATGGATTGAAAAATTTAATATTATTAAGATAGCAATACCCTCCAAATTGATCTATAGATTCAATACAATCCCTATCAAAATTCCATCTGTCTATTCTGAATAAATGAATAAACTATTCCTAAAATTCATAGGGACTTGCAAGGAACCCCAAATAGGCAAAACAATCTTGAAAAAGAACAACAACATTGGAAGACTCACACTTCCCAATTTCAAAACTTACTACAAAGGTACAGTAATCAAAACATATCATACTAACATAAGGAAAGATATATAAATCAGTACACTAGAACTGACAGTCTAGAAATAAACCCATACATCTATGATCAATTCATCGCTGATAAGTGTGTCAAGACCAATCAATGGGAAATGAATAGTGTTTTGAAAAAAGGGTTTTGGAACAATTGGATACCCAAATACAAAAGAATGAGGTGGGACCCCTACCTCACACCATATACCAAAATTAACTCAAAATTGACCAGAAAACTAAAACTATAAAAGTCTCAGAAGGAAATATAGAAGATACACAAATGACCAACAAACACATGAAAAGATACTCAATATCATTAGGGAAATGAAAATCAAAACCACAATGAGATACCACTCACTTCATACCCACTAGGATGGCAATAATAAAAGAAAAACAACCAGAAAATAGCAAGTGTTGGCAAAGATGGAGAGGAACTGGAATTCTCATACATTGAAGGTAGGAATGTTCAAGGGTACAGCTACTGTGTAAAACAATTTGGCAGTTCACCAAAAAGATTCAATATAGAGTTACTATATGATCCAGCAATTATATTGCTAGGTATATGCCCAAGAGAATTGAAAACATGTTCATATATAAACTTATACATGCATACATCACAGCAGCATTATTCTTAACAGCCAAAACGTGGAAACAACTCAAATGTATGACAAATTTATGAAAAGATAAACAAAATGTGGTATACCCATACAAAGAAATATTATTTGGCCATAAAAAGGAATGAAGTACTAATACATGCTACAACATGAGTGAACCCTGAAAACATGCTAAGTGAAAGATGCCAGACAGAAAATGCCACATATTTTATGAATCTGTTTATATGAAATGTCCAGAATCATAGATAGGGTTCCTTTTTTGGAATTTTGAAAATGTTCTGGAATTAGATAGTGATGATGACTGCACAATATGAATATAGTAAAAACCAATAAATTGTATAGTTTAAAATAATTAAAATGGTGAATTTTATGGTATGTGGATTTTATCTCAATTAAAACAAAAAGCTCTCCCCAAAGTATTCAGAATTCTGTTCCTAGGAACACTGGTCCAAGTGACTACCCATTGCCTTCTCTCACTCAAAGATATCAAAACAACAAAAACAAAACCCTGGGGACACCCATCTCTCCTAATGAGCAGGTTAGGTAATTTAAATATACAGTTGCACACTAAGACACTTACCACCTGTCCATACAACTTTCAAATATTTAATAGCAATACATGGATCTACCCAGATTTACCCTTCAATCCACAATCCTGGTCATATTTTACCATAAAAAATAAGGATTGGAACAAATAGACAAGGAAATAAATATGCAATGAATAAAAGATTCTTTAAACCAAACAGGTAAAATAGTAGACATCAAAAGAGACAGGATGAAAAACAAATAGGACCCAATTCATAAATTTATATTTCATTATCATTATTGTTTCCTTTCACTTTTTCAACATTGCAGCCATTTTTTAAATCATTTTCTTTTCTTTTATTAAGGGTTTAAAAATTGAGAGGTAGTTCTCCCTCTACTATGTTCTCAAATTTTTGTTCAAAATCCCTGACCAAAAAAACCAGTTTATTAGTAGTGATACTAAGTAAAGAAAACAGACAGCTGGAACACCTACAACATAAAAATGTATAAATAATCTAGCCACTCTACCTTCAGCCAGATACTCTGTGGCATATAGGAAGTCCTACGGTGTAGCAACAGCCATGTTCTTATAACTATGGCAATAATTATTTATATGGCAAAATTATAGTTGGGATTCTTTTTACAAGTGGGTCTTTACTATTTCACAACAAATTCAGCTACTGTATATGGTACTCTAAATTTCACGCAATCATATGTCACATAAAATGGTTCCCAAATGGATAACATAGACTTGAATAAAAACTTAAACATATGCAAATTCAAAAAGGTTAATTTATTCTACATTTTAATAATGCCCAAGGGTAGGGGGCATGCTCTCCTTCAGATTCAATTTAATTTAACATCAAAGGAAATAATTCCCTTTGTACAAAAGCCAGAATTCAATAATAAACAAGTAAATAATATCATATACATAGCATACGTTTCTGTGGTTTGTTTTATTTTCCAGCTGTAACACTACAAATAAAGGTACATTTTATTATACTTCTGT
This sequence comes from Tapirus indicus, assembly GCA_031878705.1. Classification (NCBI taxonomy): domain Eukaryota; kingdom Metazoa; phylum Chordata; class Mammalia; order Perissodactyla; family Tapiridae; genus Tapirus; species Tapirus indicus. The sequence continues at coordinate 38,398,078 of CM062935.1, forward strand.
TAAGTACTCCAGTAGCATTTGAACTAAAATAAACTATTTTAAAATGATTTGGCAATAAATGGTAGCTTATACAATGTACCTGCTAGTGGAATGATACCAACGAAGAGGAATTTTTTCTCTTTTCTTTTTGTCAATTTTGAAATATTTCCAACAGATTAACAAGTATAGAAAATAATAAATATCCTTGTATCCATTTTATCAAACCCAATTCATCAAACCATAACATTATACTATATTTGATTCAGAAATTTTTAAACAGATCAAGAGCTTTCACAACTTTATTTAAGCTATTTGGGGGGCTCATTAAAATGTCAATGAAAATGCACAATAAAAGTATAATTTTCCTTGTGACTTATACCACTACAAATTTATTTAAATTTTATTTAAAATAAATCAGCTCAATAAAATTCATACTAAAAACATCTAACTACTTCTGGACTTAGTTATTTTGAAATATCACTAACCCTACATTTTAACAGTTAAGTTGACAAAAAAATAATTTCTTTAACAAATGCCTGTTTCACATATCCAGAAGTCCTAGTCTGAACATATGTTCATTTTACAGAATAGGTTTAAAAACTATCAATTCAAACATTACTCTCTAGGGAAAAATAAATCCTAATGTAACTAGTGGGATAAACAACTCATTAAAACTCAACTTGGACAAACTCCAGGATAAATTTAAGGAAACAGAAACAAGTAGGTCTTGATTGTGTAGTAGCAAAGACTAAAAATGAATACGCCCTAATTAACAAATACTTTAAAAGACTCTGCTTATACCATCTGCTGACAACTTATAATAGAGAGCTAAAGAAATTTCTGGACCAATCTGGAATTTTTATAAAGAAAATTCTTCCTTCGAATTTTTAAATAAAAAACACGAAAGTGGTTCTTACTACTCAATGCAAAGGAGTTAACTTAATCCACTCATGTTCATAGGAATACCATAAAACTTTTGCCATACGTACACTTGAGGAACAGCCATCCATTCTTGAAAAATCAACACACCTCATAGCAATTGAAAGAATATCCTCAACAACAGCTGGATCTAAAGATTTATATAGAGTCCCCAAATGCAAAGTTTGAACCTACAAATTGGTTCCAAAAATGTATTTTTGTTATTACTCATATCCTGTACAGTGAAATAAGATTAGATCACTTTTTCCAAAATAAAATTAGTACAAAACTTCACTAACTCAACTTAGAAATGAAAGCAGTTTTAAAAGCTAAGTTCTTTATACAATGACTCTTTAACTTACCTAATTCATCAATACTCAATGAAAAGAAAAACTATTTTGAAAATTGAATGGTAAGTAAAATGAAAGTTTAAAGCTCCTCTTTCCTCCTTCAGATCCCATTCCACTCCTCACAGATAACTGTTTTTCATGAGTTTAGCATACACATCTATAGACCTCTGTTTATTGATTTCATGCATTCGTAGACACAAATAATTTTAATGGATTTATATGTGCGTGTGTATACGTCTACAGCCGGCTTTTTATGACTAAATGACATATCTTAGAGATCATCAAGATCTTTCAACATCAGTACATACGCTTCTACATTGGTCTTTTTAATGTATGCTTGATATTGCACTGTTTGAATCAAGTTTCACATTCATCAGCAGTGTATCAAGAGTACTCCTTTCTCAACATCCCCACCAGTATTAACTATTATATTTTTTAATTGCAATGATTTTAGCATTTGCACATAGCTGTAAAATACAAATTATATCCTGTTGAGATATAAAAATATTTCACCGTTTTTAAAATTTCTAAAATAAATAATATTATTTGAATTTAAATGTTAGCCAACAGAGAAAATGGGAAGTAAAATTTGTCTATCACTAAAATAAAAATATAACAAATGTCTTGATTATTACAATACATAAAGTCCAAAATCTTGCAAACAAAATACAAAAGGAGCAAAATGTTGTCCCTTCACTAATATCATCTCCTAGACAGGTTATTCAATATAAATAATTAATTCATCTACTTAAGTAAAAATGTTTAACTACTCAGGAAAAAGGAGAGAAGTGTGTTTATGCAATATATTTTATATACGTAATTAACATTCAAATATAATCTTGAGAATTCTGCTTAGGAAAATCACTAAAATTATAGTTCAATTTCAGTAATTAATTATTAAAGTCATTGGGTTTTCCCTTGGTCAAGAGCACATTTTACATGTATTATATAAGTAAACAGGAAACAGCCTTCGTTGTCAAAAAAGCATACAATCTAAAACCTCATCAATCAGACAACCAAAAACCATGAAATCACTGAAGTAATTACCAGTTGCATGTCAATACAAACTTCTACCTACCACAGATTCAAAGTTTGGAAGATAAATGTCCTCCATAGAAAAAGAAATGGTCCTTATGGAGCTTAAAGTAAAAAGAATGGAAAAAGCTACTAAATAATCACATGAACCAGTGTAAAATCACTTGTATGAAAAGTATAGTGAAAAACAGGAATAATATCTCATACAAGAATATATTAGGGAGATACGACCTGCTAAGAGAAAATACCAATTGAGCCAATATCTGAGGGGTCAATAAACATTATTTAGGCTATCGACTAGTGAAACAATATGGTGAAAGCCTTGGCTGAAAGAAGACAAAACAAAAAAAGGCCAGAAGGTGGGAGGGGACAGGGGATAGATGAATCTATACAGAATGGGCCAGATCATGGGGCACTGCAGAATGTTTTAAAGATTTTAATCTTTACTGTAAAAGCTATGAGAAGCAAAATATTTTACGTAGGAGAAGGGTATAATGAAAATTATCTTCCAAAACCAAACCAATCAAACAAACCTGGCATCAGATGTATAAGATAGCCGGTGATTAAGAACACCTCTCTAAATACTTAGAGAATCAAGAAAAAAAAAAGCAAAGATCACATCTTACCCATTTTGAGACTCAAAGGCCTACTACACAACAGTTTTCATATGATAGGGCCAAAAAAGTATTTTTAAAACAAATAAATGACTCAATCAATTAAAACTTGAAAAATGCTAAGTTTTAACAGATTCATCTAGGAACCTGGTAATATTTTTTTAAGTTATAAATTGGAATAAATACAGGCAAAGTTATTATCAAGAATTTGCTAACAGTTACCAACGTGCTATTAATGGCTCCATCACCAACTAATTAAAAGACGTCTAGAACAAGTGACTACATCTGTCTAGATCCACCGACATCTTCCCTAATCCTCCATTTCCACACTCATAAAATAGAGATAATAATACCCAACTTGTTTATTCCAAAGGTTGCTTGTGAGGTTCAAATAAATCCCTGTATATAGTGGAATTAGTTAAGTACAAAATGCTAGACAAGAGCATATGCTTTCTTAGAGATTTCTAAGAGATGCTTCTCTTAGAGATTTTCTTCTGCCACTAAATATTCACTGTATGATCTTCTAAATATGGAGACCTCCAACGATTATTTGGTCCTAAATTTCAAATTAATATATTAAAAAGAGATTAAATCATCACATACAGTTAAGTAAGAAATTTACAGGCAATGATAAAAAGAAAAACTTAGGCTCAATTTAGTGATTTCTAACCAAGATATTTCCCTTTTAACAAACATACTAATAATTTAGAAGGTTTTTTGAATATACTCAAGTTTCAGATCCCAAAAAATAATAAAATACAGATGTATTTAAAAGATATTGTCACTAGAATAAAGCGTTATCACAGGATATTCTCCCACTGTTGTACATAGACAAAACCAAATATTGACAAAAAACTAGTATAATTCTTCTCATAGAAAGAGACATAGGTCTTGTAATAATATTCTCCAATATTCAAAAATCAAACGTAAAGGCAACAATCTAAGAATGAATTATAAATGTTCATTTGGGTACCACTAAACAAACAATTAAGTTTAAAACTTTTAACAAGGGAAATAGATGGATCATATTTGCCTATGCAACTTCACACCCAAATGATCATAAAATTCCATGTGGAAAACATCAAATTTTCCCAAAGCAAAATCAAAGAAAACCTTCTGTTCTCATTGGATCAGCACTCTCTCTGGTTGTTAACATGATTGCATGCTCTTCATACCCTTACTTAAAAAATCAAAGGGAAAAATCTAACTGATATAAAGATAGATGCTATAGTTGTGTTTTTCATATCTTTTGAATTCCATACACATACACACTCTTTAAAAAACTATACTCCCTCAGGAGCTGGCCCAGTGGCGTAGTGGTTAAACTCCTGCGCTCCACTTTGGCGGTCCAGGGTTCATGGGTTCAGATTTTGGGCACGGACCTACATACTGCTCATCAAGCCATGCTGTGATGGCATCCCACATACAAAATAGAGGAAGACTGGCACAGATGTTAACTCAGCAATAATCTTCCTCAAGCAAAAAGAAAAAAAAAAGAAGAAGACTGGCAAACAGATGTTAGCTCAGAGCCAATCTTCCTCACCAAAAAAAAAGACCAAACTATAAAAGTAGATATTTTTCAACCAATCATTTATTTAAACACATTATAAAATCAGAAGCACAACATGACAAAACACAAAAATTGGTAGGACTATTAACATACGTAAAAGATGGTCAGTCTTTCTAGAGAATTTTTTTCAAACAATAATGCATTAATATTCTAAATAAATATACTTTATTAGTAAAATATAAAAGCATTAGTTATACAATGATTGACAATATTTATAATTTCATAATTGAATATTTTTACCTACAATGTGGCAAAGCATTGAAAGTAACCAAACTAGGGGGCCGGCCTGGTGGCATAGGAATTAAGTTCGCACCTTCTGCTTCAGTGGCCCAGGGTTCGCCAGTGCGGATACTGGGTGCAGACCTACTCAGCACTCATCAAGCCACGCTGAGGGGGCATCCCATATAGAAGAGCTACAACTCTACAACTATGATACACAACTATGTTCTGGGGCTTTGGAGAGAAAAAGAAAAAAAAAAGAGGAAGATTGGCAACAGATGTTAGCGCAGGGCCAATCTTCCTTAAAAAAACAAACAAACATAAAAAGAAAGTAACCAAACTAAATCCCAAACCAGCAAAAGCAGAGACTTTAAAAGTTAGTACTAAGAAGGAGACAAATAGAACATCTGATGAAAACATGTTCAGAACCAATTATGTCAATTATTATATCTAAGATTCTGGACTATTATTCATATAAAGATTACTTATGAGATATTTCTTTAAAATTTTAAAATATGTTATTAAAAATCATTCAAGACAAATTCACAGAAAAATCAATGACATATTTCTGAGGAAAACATCCTTAATCAAAATAAAGGCTAGATTGATTTCTATTCTGTATTTCCCAACTCCCAAAAAGAAATATAAATATAAATGGATTTATATAATAAAACTATTCTTTCTGATATGAACTGGTATTTCAGACTTCAAATGCAATTTAGGTAAAATTTTCACCTTGATTGATACAAGTACAAGGCTGTAAATAAATTAAATAAAATACAAAGAACAAGAGTAAAATAAGTTTTTAAAAATTTTTAAGTTAATCTTGTTTGAGTTAGACTTCTAATGCTTGTCACAAAATACATTAGAGTTCTATGATATCTCACATGATAAAATTACATTTCTATTTTCTTATTTTTATTACTCTTTTTAAAACTATCTTTTTAAAAAGTTACCTAAGCAAAAGACGCTCAATAAAAGAAAATGAAAATATGTGAATGTGTGTAAATAAAATCTAGTTACAAAATCTTTTATTATACAACTGAAAATACTACGTGCCTCAGTCTCTGGCAGCACTCGAGAAATCCCAGAAGCCCTAGTGAAGAGAACCAGTTGCCTGATGGGTTTGGGTGAAGGATGGAACAACAACGCAAGGAACAGTAGGTTGGTAGCTAACAAGATGCCAACCAGTCATCCCCTGGTCACCCTACAACAGGGGAATTGAGAGAGGCATTACCCTTTACCATGAGCCAACTGCCCTCGCCAAAAGCTGACACACTCCAGGAGAGCAGAAAGGAACTGACTGCAATGGGACAAGAGACAAATTTGGGGAGTGATAGAAATGTTCTAATATCTTGATTTTTTTTTGCAGGGAAGGATTCACCCTGAGCTAACATCTGTTGTCAATCTTCCCTTTTTTATTTTTCCTCTCCCCAAAGCCCCAGTACATGGTTGTATATCCTAGTTGTAAGTCATTCTAGTTCTATGTGAGCCACCACCACAGCACGGCAACTGGCAGATAGGTAGTGTGGTTCCGCAACTGGGAGAGTGAACCCAGGCCACCAAAGCGATGAGTGCTAAACTTTAACCACTAGGCCATCAGTGCTGGCTCTCTATATCTTGATTTTCGATGGTGGCTACATGACTGTATATATCTTTCAAAAATCACTGAATTGTAAACATACAATTGTTGAACTTTGCTATATTTAAATTATACTCTAATTTTAAAATGAAAACAGTGTTACTGAAAACACTGGTATAATTCATATAATAAGCCATTATTGAGAACTTGATAAACCACATTCTATACAATTCGAAAGTACTAGGAAAGCTTGCTATAGCTATATAGTATTTTCAGGTGTAGCCAGGCCATTATGTACTTTTGTAATTTTTAAAATTACTCACAGGATTTTACGAAAATAAGAATACTTTGAGAAATAAATTAAGTATGAAAAATTAAGTATACATCTTCAAATATGATTCCTCCCCCAAAAAAACATAACAAGAAAGAACATCCTAGGACTAAAAAGACAAACATCTAGAAAAAAAACTCCAAGGGCACTCATATATCTGAATTTTTGTATTTATTAGGATGAATTAAAATTGAAGATATTCAAGAATGGTACATTTAACTTATATTTCTCTTCAGATACTAGAATATAAAAGAATATTTGCTTTAGAATATTAAAGCTTCATTTATTAAAAAATTAGATTAACAAAAAAGAAAACTGAGTTTGGTCACTTTAGCTACCTTTTCTTCCTTAAACATTAATATGATCCAATATATCTGTTCTTTTTCTAACGTCTTCAAAATTTAAGTTAGCTGATCTAAAAATGTTTATAGAATTAATTAAATTCTAGTTCGGTTCATTTTAATTAACATTTATTGAAAACCAACTATACACAAGATCCTGGAGCATAAATGCAAATATGGAAAATAAAACTAGTCAAGATGCAAAAATGATAAAGGCCTATAATGACAAGACTAGGCATTTTCAAAATGAGTTAATTTACCAAAGATTTAAATTTAAACTAAAAGACCCAGGAACAGCTACTCATCTTCCTGAGAAAGGCAGACAAGTCTGATAGAATTAAATTCTATGTTTAAATGAGTTTTAATACCAATAATCACAGAGCAAGAAGGAGCTCAAACATCATTCCCACACCTATACTTTCTCAAAAATTATGGCAAAAGCTTATGTCTATCTGAGGTTGAAGGGGCTAATGACACAAAAGGATATTCTTAGAACATTCCAAACCACAGTTACAGCAGCAAATTTAACAAGATTTGGAAACCCCTCATCCAACTCTGAATTTAAACATCTCTGGATAAGAGTAAGGATAGTTATTTGTAAGCCTGAATACATTTACTCCATTAAGGAAAGCCACATAGAGACTTAGAATAAAACAAGTTAGCTACTGATACATACTATGTAAGGATGAACCTTAAAAACATTATGCTAAGTGAAAGAAGCTAAACACAGGATATCACATATTGTGTGATTCCATTTATATGCCATAAAAGATAAATTTATGGAGAAAGAAAGTAGATTAGTGGTTCCCTGGGGCTAGAGATGGGGATTAACTGTAAATGAGCATGAGGGATCTTATTGAGGGGATGAAAATGTTCTAAAACTGATTTACGGTAACAGTTGCACCACTCAGTAAAGTTACTAGAAATCACTGACTTGTACACTTGAAATGGGCGAATTTTATGCTACATAAAGTATTCCTCAATAAAGCTGTTTATACAAAAAATAGAAGTTAGCAAAGCTATTCATATGGAAAAATGTTTAAGGACGCAAACTTAACATCAACTTGCAATAACACTCTCATCAATGGTGGAAGGGACTACTAATCTTGGATCTTGATTCAGACAGATCTAAAACTGAATTCCAATTCACTATTTACTATATGTACAAGCATTAATAAGTTAAGACAAAGATATGTATAAAATGGGTATAATAGTATCTCTCCCATAAGGTTGCTATGATTAAATGAGATAATGCAGATAAGATTCTTAGCACTACTCCTGGTACGCATGTGCTATTATTAAATTAATTCTGTATGATTAAAACTCTCCCCACAAATTTCTCATATGTCACTTACTGAAGCTGAAAAATAATTCTGTTCATGGATTTTTAAAATATAAATTATATGCAAGTTAGAAATATAACTATTTCTCAATAAATATAAAAAGTTAACCTCTGTAAATATTGGAGATTGAAATACATGTTGAAGTAACTGCTGAGAAATCAAATTTTTAGAAAAGCTTACATTAAGTCAAGATTATCAAGTACACTCTACAAAATCATTCAACAATAACTAGAGAATGTTTTCAAAAAGCTGGAAAACAAAACAATAATAAATTTAATTTATTTATTCAATGAGTTTTCATTAATCTGTAGGAACTTATATGTCAGTTCCTACCACTGTTTGCTCCAACACTAATTAAAAGGTTTTCAGTTCAAATATGAGTCATTAAGAAAAATTAAATAGAAAAATACTGAATAATTCAAAAATATGCAATCAAAAACTATGTAAACATCTCTTTCCAAGCCCAAAACAGCAAAAAGAACAATTTTATAACTAGATTTTTAAAGACACTATACACAGCCTCTTAAACCAATTTTTCTCCCCTTAAAATTCCCTTAACTAATAGAGTGTACATTTTCTACTGCCACGAGGGCAGGTATCTTGCCTATTTTGTTTATTGGTCCATCTCTAGCCAGGGCCCTGCAGGGTGTTTGGCCTATAGTGGGCATTCACCACATATCTGCAGAATAGGTCTGAATGAATGAACAAAGAACAATCTCAAGTGTGTGAAAAGGCAGACAAACAAAGTGGGAAAACTCACTGGAGTTAAAAAAAAAAAAACCTGAAACTGACTGGGTAACTGTTCATAAAGTCAAAGAAAATATGCACCCTGTCTACTACGGTCATCCTTCCCTGCTTTAATCATCCTGATAAGAACACAAAAGAAAAATTAAGCATGAAAAGTTAGAAGACAAAAACAGAAAGTGCAAGCAAAACAAAAAAAGGTTCTAAGAAATAGGCAAGGAAATGGCTGATTAATAATGGAAAGATGGTTTCATTAACAAGACAAGGCAAGTGTGCCCCAAGTCACACAAGACAGAATTCCATAAGATGAAGATGAAGTTACATCACACAGAGCCATCTGGCATGTGGTCCACAGTTGTATGCCTGACCTGAGATCACAACTCAAAAATATCACATCTCAGTAGACAGTACTAGCAAGACCTAACCATTTGCTTTAGTAAGTTTGGTTTAAACTGAACTAATTTGCTGCAAAAGGAGTTATTACAATACAAAGAGAAAAAAAATATTTTGATAATTGATCCAAGTCAAAAGGAAAAACTGGTATGAGAAGAGTTTGCACTATGAACTTCCCAAATCAAGTTTACTATATGATATAATGGAGAAATTGATCAAGATGGGATATTTCCATTTTAATCATGCTTAACCACCTCTAACATGTAGGCTAATGAGATAAAATAAAGCATGCATATTCTGTTTCAAGCCAGTAAAATTTGGACTTAACATCCCACCTTCAGGGTCTCACAAGATAGCACATTCTTACGTGTCCAATCTAAAACTTCAGGTGGGCAAAAAAGAGCATTTTTTTAAGGAAATTCAAGTTCAGGCATGAAACAGATATATGAATTGAGCCAAAGACAAATGAAGATTGCTGTATTTCTCACTCTCAACTACCCTAAGCTTCTTTTAAAAATCTATAAGTTTTTAAGAACTATAGAGCCATTTGACTGAAATAAGGTCACAATTTCAGAAATCATTCACACACTTTGATGAATGAATCATACTTTGATTCATCTACCTTTGAAGTAGAAATCTGCACTAGCAGTGTATGTCAGTTTCCAGAGGATCTGACAGAGCTAAAAAGCAAAAAATGCTGGATTTTTCAGAGACTAACATATGAATCCCAGTCTATCCTGAAATGTCAAGCTATGTGACCATGCACAGTGTTCATATCTGCTTGGATTTGTTAAAATATATTTTCTTTCATTAGATTGTTAAAATTAATGTTAACATCCATCGTTAGAAGAATAATCTTGTAATCAGAATGGTAAGTCCCTTGGCTGAATTGATTTGCCACTGAATAATATCTCAAAGAGCTATGTTTCAGGATTCTCTTAGATTTCAAATTGAATAGCAATGAGCACTAGGCCTATGATAGTATATTTTTAATGAATAAGGCTCACAAAAATAATCTTGGATTCCTTTAGTATTACTGCTTTAAAACTCCTATTTTCCAATAATTAATAAGCACTATTGCTAATAACAAAAAGAGGATGAAGCCAATATATATATATATGATTTCAAAACAAATACATATATATGTCAGCCCAGATATATGGGAACCATGAGGTGTTTACAAATTTATGTTAAAAATAGGCACTAAGATCCCAATCTTTCTAATGTTTCTAAAACCTTCTATGTCCTCCTAAAGCCTATCCTGAATAAAAGAAAGCAACCAGATGAATGGTCATTTTATTTCATTGGTTGTTCATTTGCTTTAATTTTGATTCTATTTATTAGTATTGAACTTCTCTATAATCTAAAGACTGTCAAGCACTCTATCTAACTTTTGAAGAGCTTAACAGATATATATCTTTAAAACATGTAAGAAAATTAAGCAGGAAAAGATCTCCCTATACTGTAGAAAGTCATAAAATCTTCCTGCAGAAAAACAATCTGTTACAAGTCAGCCAACCCTGTAAACAGTGGAACAAAAACTACTGTGAAGATAAACTTGTAAGCAATCCAAAGAATTCTAACAAATTTATCTTTCTCCTCCTCCCCAAATTAAGGAGAACTATTTTAAACATGCACTGGACCACTTTTTTCATGCTCAAGCTATACCAATTTTTAAGAAAAACTGTGTCAAATCTAAAGGATAACTATTTCAAACAAAAAGCAAAAAATATAAAAGAGGTAAACTCAGATTCTGGCTTTGGAGTTAGATTAAGAGAGACTTAACATTAAAAAGCAAATGTGGTCCCACAGAACTGGAAAAAAACTTACAAATCATATACATAAGTAATTAATATACAGAATATATAAGGAACACCCACAACTCAACAAAAACAATCCAATTTAAAAATGGGCAAAGGACTCTAATATATATTTCTCAAAGAAGACATACAAATGGCCAATAAGCATTTGAAAAGGTGCTCAACATCACTAATCATTAGAGAAATGCAAATCAAAACCACAATGAGATACCATTTCATATTCATTAGGATGGCTATTATCAAAAAAACAAAAACAACAAATGTTAGTAGGGATGTACAGAAATTGGAACCCTTATGCATTATTGGTGAGAATATAAAATGGTACAGCCGCTGTGGAAAACAGAATGACAGTTCCTCAAAAAACTCAACATAGAATTGCTATATGATTCAGCAGTTCCACTTCTAGGTATATACCCAAAAGAACTAAAAGCAGGGACTCGAAAAGATATTTGTAAATCCATGTTCAAAGTAGCATTAGTCACAATAGCTAAAAAGTAGAAACAACCCAAATGTCCACTGATGGATGAATGGGTAAACAAAATGTGGTGTATATATATATATACATACAATGGAATGTTATTCAACCTTAAAAAGGAATGAAGGAAGAAAGGGAAGAAGGGAAGGAGAGAGGGAGGGAGGGGGGGCAGGAGGGAGAGAAGGAGGAAGGAGGAATTCTGAAATATGCTACGGCATCGATGAATCTTGAAAACTAAGTGAAATAAGCCAGACACATAAGGACACTACTGTATGATTCCACTTATGTGAGGTACCTAGAATAATCAAATTCATAGATACAGAAAGTAAAACAGTAGTTACCAGAGGCTGAAGGTAGGGAGTAATGGTGAATTACTATTTTAATGGGTACAGAATATAAAATTTACAGAGATGAATAGTGGTGACAGTAGCACAACAATGTAAAATAATTAATGCCACTGAATTGTACATTTCAAAATGGTTAAAATGGTACATTTTATGTTATGTATATTTTACCACAATAAAATCAAAATAACAATAATTTTTAAAGCAATGTGGTATAGTTGAAGGAGCCCCGAAAAAGAAAATGAGGATCAAATTGAGGCACTGGTGTTAATCAGTATGCTCTTAGGTACGTAATTAGACCTCTCTGAGGCTCAGTTTTTTCATCTTTGAAATGAGAAGATTGTAACAGATGATGTCAGTGTTTCTTTTCAGTTTAAAACATTCATGAAAGGACATTCCAGATGCCAGAAGAATCAAAGCTGAGAACCAGGCTGCTGACACTCAAGTGAAGAGAATTAACATCCCAGTTAAGTCTTACCAGTTCTAAGACATTCTGTTAAAGAGAATGTTCATCACAAAAGCAGACAGATGAAAATAAGCATAGCTTTGGAAACAAGGGAATTAAAAAGATCTATTTCCAGGAGCATTAAAAACACCTAACTCTGTGTTCTTGAGGCCTCAAACTGTGGAGTTAAAAAGGACAGGGCAGTTGAGCAAACATCATTCTGAACCCTGTGGGCTGGGTTACTTATTGCTAATAGATAAACATTACTGGCATTTGTGTTAGACTTGAAGGGCCTAGCTTCCATTAAAGCTGAAAGCATTTAGTCTGGTGTTATTCAGAGCTAGGGCAGAAAAATGGCTGCTTCAGTTTCCGTTTCAGGGAGGAAAAAGGATCAGTATCTGCCTCACCTCTCCTTTAGACACCACATCATACCACAAGCCTACTAGCACCAAATCCTGTATTTCCTAATTAACAGTGAACTCAAACATAGAATCCACAGAAGCATCTTCCTCCCACAAATGAACTGTTCAATAACGTCACTAGTCAAAATCAAGTTATCCGGCACTGTGCTAAGCAGGGAATGGGTACTTAGAGGGATCCCCCCATCTTGTAAAAAAAGATATGTTTTTCCACGTTCCTATGAGTATGACAGTGGCTCATGACATATATAAGCAATAATTATGAAAGAGAAGAAACATGAAAGCAGATTTTAATTCAACAAAAGAAAGAATTTTAGAGCTGTCCAACAATGAATCTGGCTGCATCACAAAGTAGCTAACTTCCTTCCAATAAAATGTGGATAAATGACTATAAATCAAAGCTGTCATAGACTCAGAAATTGAGGCAATGCCTAAGATTCCACCTAATCCTAATATCTACAATTTTATGAGACCAGAATCACAATAATATGTATATACTATTAACTGATACTAAAAAAGCTCATATTTATTAGCTGTTCTATCATATAACTAGCCTCTCAGTACATGGAAATCCACTTTTCCTACAAGGCAAGAAGCATACTGAACCCTCAAAAATGTTTAACAAAAGATAATATACGCCTTCACTCCTTCAGGTAAGAAAGGGATCAAGGACTTTGGAATTAGATAACCCTCCATGAGAATCCTTGTCCAGCCACTGTGTGACTTTGGACAAATCATGTAACCTCTCTGAGTTTCAGTTTTATAAGAGGGAATATTATCTCACCTCACATGGTTGTTACGAAAACTTTGTTAAACTACCTAACACTGTATAAATAAATACAGTACTCTCTTTCATATCCTACCCATTCTTTAATAACCTGCGTAAAAAGTTACCTTCTTCACGTTCTCCATGACCTTCTAAGCCAAAGTAATTTTTCTCTGAACTTCAAAAGCATGTTGCATATCTTTACGAACAAGATCACATCTTTGAACCCTCAGTTATAGGAGAAAGTGAACTTGAGGCTGTACTATGGCTGCAGTTTAACAAGCTTGATCAGGAAGAAATGGGGCTAATGAATACTTGATTAGCTGATTTAACTATTTTTAAGTGTTCATATTAAAAAGCTTAGACATCCTTATTCATGTACAAGTCTAGGCCCAAAGTAACTTTCCAAATTCCCTCTCCACTGTATCCATTCACAGATCCAGTGAACTAACTCTGACTTTATTCAGACAATATTATGTATCCCCTAGAACCTCCACACCCCAACCAACCTCTCGATCCCTGGATATCTATCTGATTCAGCCAGTCAAGCCCAATTCTAATGTCACTTCTTCTCTGAAGCCATCCTTGATGTCCCAGGGAAATTTTCTACTTTCTTTAAACTAACAGGACATTCTGCTTAAGCCTCAATTTTGTAATTTAAAGACGACTGTTTTCACATGTGTCTAGTGTCCTCCCCCACTAGACTGTAAGTTTTCATGGTCAGGGAATATCTCTTCTCCTCATTGTATTCTACTTTATTATTTCCCCAATCCCAACACGTAGCACAATGCCTATCAAAATACAGAAAATCAAAAAATATTTAATGAATAACATCTAATCTCCTCTAATACAATTGAAGCTTCTTAAGGAAAAGGGAAAATGGCAAAGGAATAAAAAAGAAATTCATATAAACTTCAGGTACTTATTTTTTAATTAAAATTGCAAATCAAAATGTATAAATCGTCAATTGTCATACAATAGAATACTATATAGTAACAAAAGCGAACAATCTAAAAACTACATTCTACAGTATAAATGAATCTCACACTGTTTTCAGTGACAGAAGTCAAAAAGGAATATATGTTGTATGATTCCATTTATACTAAATTCAAGAACAGACAAAACTATATCTATGCTATCAGAAATCAAGATAATGGTTAACCTTGGAGGAGGGTGAATGAGAGAAGATTTTGGGATGCTGATAATAACTCTGTTTCTTGATCTTTCAGCTGATAACCAAAAGTTCAGTTCAGTTATGAAACACAATATATGTACTTTTCTATAAGATATTAATATTTCAGCTAAAAATCTAAGAAATAGTTAAAATATTTATCATTCCTCTGTTCTGAAAAAAATGTTAAGTCCAAGAATATATCTAGAAGCCCAAAAGCATTACTACTATAGAAATTCTAAAAATAACTATCAACAGGAGACCAAGGCTTAATTCTGATAGTGATAACAAGGTTATGATACTTTATTGCCCTTTAACCAACTCTTTAGCATCCTTTTCTAAACATCTTCTTCTTAAAAAAAAAAAAGAGGTAAATCAAAATTTAAATTAACTGCTCAAGATTTCTATCACTAAATATTATTGGTCACTGTGTATTTCTCACCAAATCCTACATATTTCAATCCTGTTCTAAGGGACTAAAAGCACTAAATGTTAACCTGATATAAAACAATGAGGAAAAAAAATTTTTTGAAAAGTTTATGTTTGAAAACTGTGTAATACAGAATGAAAGATAAAATATAACCAAAATATTTTGAAAAAAATAGATTCTAAGAAGCTGGAGTTTAGCAATAGCTTGCTCACTGAGGCTAAAATATATTAATAGAAACACTTAAATGGGAGAAAAATAACTTATTTTCAATGTGACTTAAACCACATATTTTAAAAAATCTGTTAGCAAACCTGATTAAAGTAAACGTTATTAGTTTGAAACTTCATATATAACTAACAGCTCAATTTAGAAATATTTTTAAACAAAAAGTATAAACCAATTTGCTAATTTACATAAAATCTAAAATCTAGATTTTCATTACTAAGTCAAACATACCAACTAAAATTTTTTCCAGTATGCTACAAAATGTCTGTTTCAAAAGCTGTGGCCTGTAGTAACTATGCTCTTCTCATTATTGAATAAAATATATACATAGCATCATATAAGTGCTTTAAGAAACTCTGGAATGTAAATTTTAAATATCCAAATGAAACAGCTTGTATAATTTGAGGCAGGGAGAGACCATGAATGGGAACGGAGTTGACATTTAATGACATAACCAGAGTGCCCTACTAAAACAATCCTCACTCGCTGCACGGGTTAAATAAGATTCTCAGTTCTCATGTGATTTTGATTTAATTCAGGTGCTTGATGTATTTTATCTGGTATTTTAATCATTTCATTTAACTAAGATGCATCTCCATATATTGAGTTTTGTATTTATTACTTTCAAATTTAGAGTCACTAAGAATAGATTAATGATAGTTTACTTTCTATTTACTGAGGAAAACAATTTAAAGAAACTATTTCAAAGCAATACACTTCTGTAAAGTATAGCAACAATATCTAAAATAATGAAAAAGTGGTCCTAACTACAAAAGAGCAAATCATATCCAAATAAATATTAGAATTCTGTGATCTCATGCTTTTAGTATTTAATTGGAATATTTTCTTTTAGATGTCGGCAGACACATTTAAATCACATTTGACAATATTTATAGTAAGCTTTATATATCCTTAAAATAAGCCTTGCCTATTTAAATATTCGGTTTTTTTCATATGAAGGCTATAATTCATTTTGGAAATTTTGGCTTTTCATTTTTAAAAAAGCATTACGCATTTTCTACAGTAAATTGCACTGTGTTTCTAATAAAATTTCAGTGTTACGAATGATAAGTAAATCAGCACATAACTGAGATAACAGTATTCACAAATATCTATTAAAGTTGACACTGACATATCAACTGGAGCATATCCCATGGTATTTCTTAACAGATGAGAATATAAATCTTGGCCCAAATACAACATGCTATGTATACACAAATGAAAAGTTAAAAAGTGAATCTCTACACAACATAATAATACCTGAGCAATATGGATGACTAAGGATAAAATTAAATGTATCAAGAGAAAGTAAGAATAATCACTTAATAATGGTTTCATTTTATAGAATGGTTCCAAAACTCAACTGCGACTTATGTATTTTTTAATTTTCTGGATCAAAAGGCAAATTTCTTCGAAAATGTGAACATTTACTTTAAAAATGTCATTGTTAAATGTATATATTACTAAAAGAACATATTTTTAGCAAATAAAGTACTTTAAAAAATATCTATTTTCTGAAAGCTATATTGCTTTTCATAAATAACTAGTGGAAAATATATCCTGTAAAAATAAGGCTGCTAATTAAGATAAGAAAGCAAAACTATATTCCAAATAATTGAAATAATCTACATTTGAAAATGCAGAAATATTTCAGTAGAATATTTGAACAATTATTTCTTTAATATATTAAAAGTACTGCTTTCAACTAAGAAAAAAAAGGTATGATTAGTAACTACTGGCTTTCTTTCTACAAATCTCTTCAAATTTAAGGAAATATGACCCATATATAAAGTAACCTAATACTGAATGAAAATAAGGGCTAAAATCAGTTTCTTCCAAAATGCAGCTACTATATATAGACTTATCAAATATTCTAAATCTGTGTCTTTTTCTCAGTGGCTATGAATACACAAACAACTGTTATTTAGGTGATAAATACTTTGACCTTGATATTAATATGCAACTTTTTTTAGATCTGTATTCTATCAAAAAGGAAAAAAAAGT
The DNA here is from genome assembly GCA_031878705.1 of Tapirus indicus. NCBI lineage: Eukaryota > Metazoa > Chordata > Mammalia > Perissodactyla > Tapiridae > Tapirus > Tapirus indicus. The sequence goes on from CM062935.1 coordinate 38,415,596, forward strand.
ATTTACCCTTGCAGTTTCTATTACAGTATGAAGCAGCAACATTTTACTACAGCTCCAACATGGATTAACAGTTATTACCCCAACAACAGTTATTACTACCACAAAAGATACTATGACTTCAGACATTAAAAAGAGATTTTTAGTGTCTAAGTAAAAAACAGTATAACTTCAGATATTTTTCTAAGGTTTTGTATAAAACTAACACACTGGCATGAGACAGATACAACTGGATTTTTTTCCCCTCCTAAAATAATAAATGAAAATTACCATAAACCACATTTTAACATAATACTTACCAGCATGTGGGTAGTTTCAGAAGTTTACCATAAAGAGCAGTGCTGAAAGAGGGAATAATCGGTACAGGTAAGCAGTAAGATCCCCTACAATCCAAAGACGTCAGTCCTGCCTGGAAACCAAATATCTGAAACAAAAAGAAAAGATCCAAATGTTCACAGAGACAAAGTTTTAATAAGCACAGGATGAAACACGTCAGTTTCAATTTGCTCTACAACAGCTGCACACTAAATATGTTCCAATGTCTTTTTCCACTTCCCAAACATCAACATTTTTTTATTCAGTTTGACATTAAGTCAGAATTAAGAAATTTAAATATACAGTATTTCTTTCACATCCCAGAAAGGTCATTGCTTTTTTTTTTTGACAAACTTTTTTAAGTTTCACATTTTATTTCTATACATAATTATCATTTAGTGTTTTGTTGTCTCCTAAAATGCACATATTTACTATCAATATAAACCAATTGCAATGTATACATTGTAGATATTAACTTTAATAAATTGATGTTAATATCATTTTATGCCTAAAAGAACACTAACCACAACAAGAACAATCTTTAAAATGTATTTTGCCTTCAACTAACATTACACACACACAAAGAAAGATATCCAAATACATCCTAAAATGTTTCATCTTTTCCTTCTTTTGTGAAAATAATGGTAAGGCTGAGGTTTTTCACCCCAGGAAATTTGGTACATGGCATAAATTACTCTTCATATGTTTATACTTAAAATGAGCATATTACAGTCAAAAATTCTATAAGCATTCCCTGAAATTCCTAAACACTATATTTGCCTTAATAGGAAGAATCAATATAACATCACACTTTATCCAAACATTGCAGAGAACTGAATATGATATTTCTGCTCCAATTATTTCCAACAAAGTAAAAGATGAACATCTTAGACAGGAAACACTGACACACAGGGATGCAAAAAAAAGAGTTAGTTTCCCAACAACATGCAAAAGCAGCTTAACCTCAACATTTATCTTTCATTATTATTTTTTATTCCTTGAGTTTATAAAGCACTGACTTTCCTATAACTAAGAAAAATATTAACTGCAAGTTCTACAATGAAACATGTTTAAAATTTCACAATAACTAATTTTCAAAGCAAAATACTTTCATTTAATGAACACAAATGATCAATTTCTTAGAAAGTATTACGCTACTTCTAAATGGTTTCAACAAACTTTATGCCCCTATCATTCATCAAACTGACAATGTTAAATCCTTTCCTCTTAAGTCAGTTTTCAGTGAACAAAATAATTTTTTGGAAATAAGACTTCGGTTAGAATTATATATTTTCAGAGAAAATTGCATTTCAAAAGACTTACCTACCTATCTAATTACTATCAAGGAAAATGAAAGTGATATACCTATTAATTCCTATAAGTCCTGCTATTAACCAAGTGGCAAGAAATACAGAATTCAGAAGAAAAAGAAAAAACTGTTTCTAATAATTTAATGATCAACCTTAAAAATTAAGTTATTCCACATTCATTCTCTTTGAAGATTTGTTCTGAGCAACACTGTATGCAAAGAACTTCTGGGCATTCTGAAATGTGCAATTTCAGCAATTCATATTTCCTCTCAAAGACACATTATTTAAAAGATTCTGAAATTTACAATTATTAATACTACTCAATACAAAACATTATTAAAACAAGGCCCAATCTCCAAATATTTCTAGAGTATGAATAAAGATAATATTTTATATTAGATTATCTATCTTCAACTAAGCATCCTCTCAAGCCACTTTCTAATTGTCTATAAAATGCCCCAATAGTATAATCACAGACATTATCATTAACTGTACTCAGATGGAAATTGGGAGTAGAGGAGATCCCCTGCTGGTTGTTTGCAGAACTGCAAAGGACTTTGGGCAAACTGCATATTATTCTGTAATTTTTTTTAAGATTTTACTAAATTTACATGTTGTCCAGAGAGGCTAAGGGAATATTCAAGCACGTATAAATTATAATGAAAGAGGACCTATCCACCACATCAAAAATAATTATTTCAAAATAACTAATTTTCAACTCTCTCTTTTAAATTACAGCAATGAGATACATAGATTTACAATACCTATACAACCTAAAAACTTGTCAACAACCCTTGACCAAGATTACATATACTTTATCCAGAAAAAGAAAAACCAGCACAGTATGAATTGAGATGCTTTCACCACGGATAGTTCATATAATCAGAAACAGAATAAAAGTACTGAACACTGCAAACTAATAGTCTGAAGCAGTAAGAACGTATGAAGCAAGAACCACTAATATAAATTTTAGCTGAAGGAAATGTCAACTTGAATAAGATGACTTACACATTACATTAAATAAAAAGTTCAACATGTAGTGCAACCTTTTAAAAAATCCAATTAGAAAACAATAAAAATAAATATATCATCTATATTTTAACACTACAACAAATGTCCTTGAATTAACATCTCAAATAGATGAAACCATAGATTTAGAAACATAAAACAACTTACTTCTAATACATTTTTAATAAAAATTAGTATGCTAAGTTAGGATTGGCAATGGCAGAAAGACAAACTATAAAAAGCACAAACTGTATATGACAATGAAAACATATAATTGTGATGTAAAATAAATCATTTTTATGCTGTTGCCATTATAAGACACAGTATAATAATATAACCAGCATCCTTAAAGGAACAAAAATAATCAAGCATTACTTTCACGTAAAAAGTTAATCTGTATACGGTAATACATTGGAACATACAAAAATTGAAGAAAGAATTATTATAACTAGAATTCTACAGCATAATAATGAACATTTCAGGAAGAAAAAGCCATCAAGGGAAAAGCACCGAACCAGATCTAGTTGATTAAAATTTAGAACTTCAGAGCTAAAACTGCTTAGAGATTAACTAAATCACCTCATTTCACATGTGGGAAAAATGAAGTCCAAAAAGGATAAAGAACTTCAAAATTACATACTGCTGGAACAGCAATATGCTTCTTCATTTGATTTAGCTCATCTATTAGCTCACAATTTCACTCTGCCTTGCTTCCCTCCTCCATTTCCTCCTTTCTCTCTCCAAAAAAGTAAGGCTGATTCTCTACTTATTCTTAAAGAAAACACAATCTTTCTCACCACCACCTCTCCTCCAACCATCAGTAAAATTCCATTTCTTACCTTCATCAGCAAATATCTCGAAAGAGCAGCTTGGAGAATGGTGTGTGTGTGGTGTGTGAGTGAATGGTGTGGGTGTGTGTGAGTGAATGGTGTGTATGTGTATGGTGTGTGTGTGTATGGTGTGTGTGTGTGGTGTGTGTGAGTGAATGGTGTGTGTGTATGAGTGAATGGTGTGTGTGTGTATGGTGTGTGTGTGTGGTGTGTGTGTGTGTGAAAGACCAGCCCTGAGCTAACATCCGTTGCCAATCCTCCTCTTTTTTGCTGAGGAAGATTGGCCCTGGGCTAACATCCATGCCCAGCTGCCTCTACTTTATATGGGACGCCGCCACAGTCTGACTTGATAAGTAGTGCATAGATCCAAACCTGTAAACCCCATGCCGCCAGAGCGGAGCACCCGATCTTAAAAGCTACGCCACCGGGCAGGCCCCTACTTTTTTTTTTCATTGCCTACTCATTCCTTAAACCCTCTAAATCTAGCTTCTGTCAATGTATCCATTGAAACAAAAGGAAACTCCGAACTGAAACTGATAGTTAACGTTCTTTTCTAATGGAGAGAAATTAAGTATTTTGTCTTGATTTTTTTTCAGCAACAATTTAAGTGAGGAAACAATAAATAATAATAGGTGATTTTTCCATCACCCAGAATTTTAAAAACATGAATACTGTGATTCTGTCACATATACTTTTAAAGAAACAAAATCCTCCAGAATATAATAAGGAATGCTTACAACTCAACAATAAAAAGACAACTCAATTTAAAAATAGGCAAAAGATTTGAACAGATATTTCTCCAAAAAAGATATACAAATGGCCAATCAACACATGAAAAAAAATGCTCATCATCATTAGTCATTATGGAAACATGAATCAAAACCACGAGACACCAATTAACCACTAAGATAACTCACATCAAAAAGACAAACAACAAGTGTTAGAATGTGGAAAAATAGGAATCCTCCTTCGCTGCTAGTGAGACAGCAAAACAATGTAATAATCCCTTTGGAAGAAAAGTTTGGTAGTTCCTAAAAATGTTAAAAACAGAGTTACCATATGACCAGGCAACTCCACACTTGAGTTCACACAAAAACTTATACACAAACGTTTGTAGCTGTATTATTCATAAAAGCCAATAGGTGAAAACAACACAAATGCCCATTAACAGATAAACAGATAGAATATAGTATATTTATACAGTGGAATATTATTATTCAGTCATGAAAAAGGAATAAAGTACTGATACATGCTACAACATGAATGAACCTTGAAAATATTACTAAGTGAAAGAAGCCAGTCAAAAAAGACCTTATGTTGTATGATTCCATTTATACGAAATGTCCAGAATAGGGAAAGAAAGTAGATTCGTGGTTACAAGGGGCAGAAGGGGAGGAATAAGTGGGGAGTGAAAGCTAATGGGTAGAGAGTTTCTTGTTAGGGTGATAAAAATGTTATGAAATTAGATAGTGGTGATGGTTGCATTAACTCTGTGAAAATACTAAAAATTACCAATTTCTATTCTTTAAAAAGGGTGGATTTGGGCTAGCCCAGTGGCGCAGCGGTTCAGTTCGCACTTGGCAGCCCTGGGTTGGTGGGTTCGGATCCCAGGCACCCACCAACGCACTGCTTGTCAGCCATGCCGTGGCGGCGTCCCATATAAAGTGGAGGAAGATGGGCACGGATGTTAGCCCAGGGCCAGTCTTCCTCAGCAAAAAGAGGAGGATTGGCAATGGATGTTAGCTCAGGGCTGGTCTTCCTCACAAAAGAAAAAAAAAGGTGGATTTATGGTATATAAATTATCTCAGTAAAGTTGTTATTTAAAAAATAAAAAACCTTACAACACAGCTAAAGTTTATTTTAACCATGACCCTCACACTAGTCCCACTGGCCCCCCCAACCATGTCCAGACCACCTAAATCCACTTTCAGGAGTTTAGAATGTATCCTGCCCATTTGTTATACCTGTATAGACCCTTTTATATCTGGGAACAATTTATAGCATTATTATGTTTTCTTAATTTACATAAATGGCATCATACTATATATACCATTATGCTTCCTGGTATCCCCACCAAAAATTATATTGTAGAGAGCTATCCATGTGAGCATACATAGACCTCTAGTTGTATATACCTCCACATGCAAAAATTTCTCTGGGGCAGGGGTCAGCAAATTACAGCCCACAGGTCAAATTCTACCTACTGTCTGTTCTTGTAGTGTCTACAAGAACAATTTTAGCACATGAACATTTACAATCAATTTAATGATGGGGAACACTAAGCTGGAACCCTAATGAGGAGAAATGTTACCCCAAGAAAAAGAATACCATTCTTCTCATTAGTAAAACTGTATTACAAAAAAGAGCACTCTATTATATTTTGAATTTCATCAACTCAAAATTTATGGAAATTTGTTCTCTCTTACTATTTAAATACCTACATAATATCCTAAATTTTGACTCTTGGCCCAAAAAGTCTAAAATATTTACTATCTGACCCTGTAGAGAAAAGTTTGCTAACCCCTGCTGTAGGATATATACTGAAAATTGGAATGGATGGGTGTAAGGTAGATGTGTTTTCAAATTTATTAGATCCTGCAAAAGTACTCTCCAAAATGACACCAATTTATACACCCACCAACTGTGTATGAAAGGACCATTCCTCCAAATCCCCAGCAAAAACTGTTCACTTGAGGTCAAAAATTACCAAATCTAAAAAATCCAAAGGGTTTTGATTCTACTAAAACCTTCTTGAGCTCTCTGAAGCATCTGCCATAGCCGATCCTTAATGAGTAACAAGGCCTTGTCTGAGTATTTAATTGAAAACTACTTAGGGTCCAATATGCCACACACACACGAAATAGACACTTAAATCCTCTATTGTAACATTTAATAGTGAAAATTAAACTTTGAAAACTTCCTCAAAGGTTATAGTAATCATCCCAAGTAACATGAACTGCTATAAACTTTATAACAAATCGGTATTTTGAGTCAGTTCCAAATAGTCATATAAACTAAAACTCGACCAAATCCTCAAAGTTTTAAAATGTGCTAGGCCACTGAAGAAGCATCAAAAATGCAATGAAATATTCAAGACTCAAGGCTTTCTTTTTTAAAGTATTCTATATTCTTAATACCAATGAAAAGTTTTTTTACATATATTATACTATTCCCACTCTGCCCAAAACCTAACTTCCTGGGACATTTAACTTATCCATTGTAGCCATAGCCAAACTAACCAAAATATAAAAGACAACTAGACAGCATGTGTAGCAAAAGACTTTTTCTGAAAACGTAACTTTATTGGGACTACACTATAACTAACTTCGACATTACCGTGGAAATTTAAGTGAGCTTTTAACATGCTAACAAATAGTGGTAAACTACTCCAATAACTTTTATGTCAGTATGGATGACAACCATATCGGTGACCAATGGCTTTGGTGACCATTCTTGAGGATAGGGCATTCCTCATTCATCTTTAATGCTGAGTGTCTACAATATGGAAAGAACTTAATATTTACCAAAGTAATGAATCCTACACAAGTAGAATACCTTGGAAAGACTAGTGAACTGCCTAAAATTAGACCTCTTTCAACAAAACAAGGCAAATACTCTTAACATTATAATCTGATATTCAAGTTGTACCAATATTAAAAAAAATCATAACCTCAGTGTATTAATTGTGGGAATGAATTTAAAGAACAAAAGTATAAAATATTATTATATGTCTAGCTTTCAAAAATATCTTCTGCAACTCTCCGCATGACATAAAAATGATAGATCATTATAATAATGACCCAATGAATCACACTTCCCTGTGTCCACACCCCTCTGCAACATAATACTGTCACTCCTCCATCAAAGGAGTGGAGTCTCCTGCATTCTCTTAAAAATGGGCTTTGCATGGACATCTAGGAAAACATGTTCTAATACCCTACACGGTTCAAAAGCAGTCAAATTTTAACATCTTAAAAACATATAGAGGTGATCTAAAACTGTTATTTCTTTTTACTTTACAAATATGCAAGTATTTAAGAACTTGAAAACATCAAGCAATAAAGCATGAACCAATAAAATCAGGAGTCTATTTTTGGAGTCCTCTAATTTTTTAGTACTTTACATAAAACAGTGCATTTTTAGTACTTATTCTTGAATTCAACTTTGTATAGATTCCTTTAGTCCACAAAACAAAATTTGATATGTGTTTGCTTAGCAAAAACACTTATTACTCAACATTTATCTTTTTGTATGTACCTATACTGGGAAATATTATTTATTTACAAGAAAAAATATGGAAGAGTTGAGCAAAGTCTCCAATAATTAACTTTACATAATGTGATTTAAAGCAATAAGAGAGTTTTCTCTTGCATCAAGAAATTAACATGAATTCCATGAGAGGAAAGTGACTGAAAAACAAATGAGTTAAACCCTCTTTATAAAACATTGTCGCACATAAATATTAGCTTCAAGGAAATCATGAGTCTTTTAAAGCATCCTTACAAACTAAGTGCTTTTCACACTGCTTATAAATATCATCATCATCGACATATAAAATTATATGTCAAAAATTATAATTACCATTATCTTATAAATATCAAGCTATGAATCCCAAATAATTGAAGAAATATCTTTAAAATGGGAACTTTTATTTTAATTATAATGAATATGTCTCTCACGTTTTATTTAAATCTCATCTTATTGGGTACTAATTCTGTGAAATTACAACTCCAGGATAAAAGAGATTCATTTAATTCTCCCAAAGCCAATCAGATACTAATAAATAAGAAAATTCACTTTTCATACCTTAAGGTAGCAGTGTGCATAGCAATAATGAAGCAGATTATCAGAAGGCTGAGTAAGGCTGCTGACCACATGCACCAACTGTTCAGCATACATCGGCACAGAATGTTCCAGATTAATTTTATCCACCAATATCTGAATGGATGGCAAAGGCCGAAGACACTGGAAGTTGGTAGTATTCATGAAGTTACTTGAATTCTGTAAAATAACAGTGTTCACTTTATATTTCAGGAGAACAGTGACTGATGTGCAATGCGCTCTATTCAAGCTTCAGACTGGCACATTTTGTAGTGATATCAAATCAATCTAGAAACAACGCCTTTCTATAAAGGACTCTCTCACCATAACCAAATACAAACGCCTTCTATATGTTTTTAAATATGTCCCAGATTTCAAAGAATGAATATTTATTGCTATTTATATATTTATTCATTCAAAGAATGAATTATTATTATCACTGCCCTTTTAGCTAAAACTTTTTATTTCTTCAATCAACTAGAATAGTATCATTATGCACCTCAGTACATTGAAGGTATTTTCTCAAGCTCAGTCATTCCAAAGAAATTTCCTAGATATCTCAGCCAGCCACCTTTTATCTTCTTTCCTTTAATTCACATTTAGATGACTAAGGGACTACGTGGACTACTCCAGACAGTTTCAAGATACTCAAAAAAAGCAAAGTTTACAGGATAAAAAATTTCTGATCCATATCAAACCTACTAACATACATGCTAAAGGCTCATGAAGTCCTAAGAATTTTGAGATGGGCTTGGTATTTCAGTATTACAGAACATTTCTAAGCTTCCAAATAAACTCCCTTAAAATGGCATACCTGCAGTTCTTAATGAGGAACAGTATGACCTTCCATCCAGAAGTATGTGAAAATATGTGGGAAGAGAAGTTTCATTGTTTTGTCTGTCTTTCATTGTCACAATAATTGGGGAGCAGTACCAGCATTTAGCAAGAACTGGCTAAAGATGGTAAATCCTACATAATACTTCTCCAGTCCAAAAAGCCAATAGTGCCATTATTGAGAAACACTGCGCCTAAAATTGACTAAGTTGAACATACAATCCTGCTTTTTGGACTCATTATTAATAATTATTACTATTATTATTATTTTTTTTTTTTTGGTGAGGAAGACTGTCGCTGAGCTAACATCTGTGCCAATCTTCCTCTACTTTATATATGGGACGCCGCCACAGCATGGCTTGATGAGCAGTATGTAGGTCCATACCTGGGATCTGAACCCCGGGCTGCCAAAACGGAGCGTGCAGACCCAACCACTATGCCACGAGGCCAGCCCCAATAATAATTTTTAAACCACCACTTATTGAGCAATTACTTTACTTTTTTAAGTGACTTTATTTTGGATGATTGAGGTATAACACACAGTAAAGCACACAAATTTTAAGTGTAGAGCTCAAAAACTTTTTACATCTGTAATCATCAGGCATTTCAAGCACCCTAGAATGCTGTCCTGTGTCCCTTCTCAGAAAATATTGAATCCCCACCAGAGATAGCCAATATTCTCACTTCAATCACCAAAGATTAGTTTTGTCTATTCTTGAACTTCATATAAATAGAATCATACAGTATATACTCACATCTGCCTGCTTTCATTCAACATAACATCTGTGAGGATTATCTATGTTGTTCATTCTTTGAGTTGACACTTTTATCATTATGAAGTAGCTCTCTCTATTTCTAATAATACTCCTTGTCTTAAGCTCTATAGTTTCTGGTATTAAAATAGTCACACTATCACTCCTTTGATTAGCATTTAAATTGCATATCTTTTTCCATCCTTTTACTTTTAACTTGTGTCATAGTTTTCAGTTCCAGAATTTTATTTGGTTCTTTTTTTATAGATTGAACTGTCTTTTAAAATCTTCCACCTTTCTATCTCTTTCTTGAACTTATTAATCACAGTTACTCTAAAGTTCATGTCTAATACTGACATAATTTTTATTTTCTCCATTGAAATTTCCCCAGATGATCTCTTAACCCAGCAACACAATAATTATGAGTGGCAGACAGAGGGTAAACATACAAAATGAAACTACTGCATCACAGTCAATTCCCTGCCATACTTCCATAAGCTCTTCTTATTTAAAGTTAGGACAGTTTTTACTTCTATAATCATCATCATCATGCAGACACCAAAAGAAATATAAGCAAAAAATAATAAATTAAAGATAACAGATAATACCTTATACGTATATGGCAAACTCAGAAAGCAATACATTGTGTATGAAACTTAAACAAATATTAAGCATCTAATAAGCCCTCATTACCAATAACACTAGTAAGCACTGGGTTCCTAATATGGGCAAAATGGTTTACACATATTATCTCACTGAATATTCAAAATAATTCTAGAAGCTAGGTACTGTAGGGGACTGCTCTGTGCCACCACCCTGGCAATCTTATCCAAATCCATGCAACCACCAAAGGCAAGGCTCAAACACAGCAACCACCTACCTAATTCTTGCTAGAACATCCTGTGATACTCTCAGGGGAAGATTAAGTGGTATTGCGAGGAGCTGCTAAAAGACTCACTATCTCATCTTGAGGGAAACTGCTATGAGACGTTTTCTCATCAGCATCCCTCATTCAGATGAGATATGGGGCTTTCAACCTACCCATCTTAGAGTACAGCTGTAGGCTATATAACTGTTTAGCTGTGGAATTGAATCCTTGCTAACAAGGTACCCTACACCTTACATATTGCATGTCATCTGGCCCTCTGTTTCAGGGTTGTCCTGAAAGGGACATGGTGAACTGACACCATTATCAATTTGCTTTTGTTGTCTAGGTAAATAAAACTATCTGTTGCTTCTCTACTGGCTGACTCTATCGGTCCACTTGAAAAATATAATTTTCTTGCATTTTTCAGAAAAGGAAAACAAGGCTTAGGGATATAAAGCAAGGCGTCATAAGGTGTCCTAGCTAGTAGATGGTCTGATTTATAGGCCCATGCTCTTCAGCATTTCTTTACACAGCCCTACCTTGATGTTATTTTATTTAAATACATATATATTTATATATATATTATAATATATAAATAATTTATATATTTATATAATTTTATATACTAGAAATATAAATATATATAAAGTCCTTTCTAAGAATTAACAATCATAGTTACACTGCTTTAACTTCATCATGAATAACTATATAAAGAGCTATTCTTTTACTTAATCACTTTCCTCTTACAATGTCATAGGACCAATAAATATGCATATATGAGAGAACTAGTAGTAAATCGCAAATTATACCTTTTCTCCCATAATGACAGGTAGCAAATGATCCAGCAAGTTGAATTCAGCCATGAAAATTGTGCAGGTACATTTAAGGAGAGTAACACTTGTATGTCGAGTAGGAATATATTCCTCCAAAGATGCCACTTCTTCAGGATTCAGTATTGTTTCATTTTCATCTCTAATATCTAAGATGAAAATTTAATGAAAAATTATTTTTAAACAATTTATTTTCTTAACTGAAATATTAATTAATAAATTCCCCAAATTTTAAGGTCAAATTCTATTTTTTTCAATGAAGCAGTTGTAAAACAATGTGTTACCTTTAACAGATATACATTACACCACTCCAGAATGTAAATGTATGTCTTTGCTATATAAAAATTTACATTTTAGGGGGCTGGCCCAGTGGCGTAGTGGTTGGGTTCGCATGGTCCACTTCGGTGGCCCAGGGTTCGCAGGTTCAGATCCCAGGTGCAGACCTACACACCACTTATAAAGCCATGCTGTGGCAGCCGTCCCACATATAAAAAAGTAGAGGAAGATGGGTGCAGATGTTAGCCCAGGGCCAATCTTCCTCAGCAAAAAGAGGAGGATTGGCAACAGATGTTAGCTCAAGGCCAATCTTCCTCACAAAAAAAAAATTTACATTATAAAGTATTTTTGAAATATTTTAAAGAAATTCCTGATCTCTTTTGTTAAAAGAATAACAGCTTCTGTTCATAAAAATACCATTGAAATAATGTAAAAGTGAGCCACAGACTGGGAAAAAAATATTTACCATAGATAGATACATAAATAGAAATAGGTATCTCCACAAACAATTTGTACCCATAGTATTTTAAAAACAAAATTTAAACCTTCCTAAAAAAATCAATAATAAACAAATAATTCACTTTAAAAAATGGGCAAAAATGCCTTAAAGAAGAGGTAATATATCCAAATGGCAAAAAATTGTATCCAAAGCTAGTTAACATCATTAGGCATCAGATAACTACAAATAAAGTCACAATGTGATAACACTACAGACCCACTGGAATGGCTAAAATGAAAAAGACTAAGAATACTAAAGTTGGCAAGCATGTAGATGAAACATCAGCAAACTTTTTCTATAAAGAGCCATAAAGAAAATATTTTTAGGCTTTGTGGGCCATACAGTCTCTGTTAGAATTACTCAACTCTGCCACTGTAGTACAAAAGCAGCCACAAACAATACATAACTGAATGAGCATGACTATGTTCCAATAAAACCTTATATGGAAACTGAAAATTAAATTTCATATAGTTTTCATGTGTCACAAAATATGATTTTTCTTTACATTTTTTTCAAACTATTTAAAATGCAAAATTCATTATCAGCTCATAGGCTGTACAAAAAGAGGCAGTAAGTCTTGGTTTGCCAACCCCTGGTCAAGACCAACTAAACTCTCCTACATTGCTGATGGGAGAGCAAAGTGGTTCAATCACTTAGGAAAACGGTTTGGAAATATCTACTGAAAGTAAACACATGCAATCCTTTTACCTAAGTGATTCCAGTCTTAAATATCCAAAAGAAGTGAGCACATATGTCTACCAAAAGGCATTTACTAGATTGTCTGTAGCAACACTACCACAATAACTAACAACTAGAAACTAACCAAGTATTCATCAACAGTAAAATAGATAAATATGTCATGGTGTATTCACACCATGGGACACTACACAACGAGAATGAGTCTCATAAACATAATGTAAGCTAAAGCCAGAGACCAAAGAGTACATACTGTGTGATTCCATTTGCATGAACTCTAAAAGAAGCAAAACTAAATCTATGATGTTAGAAGTAATGAGAGTGGTTACCCTGGGGGTCAGAGTAGTAACCAGAAGAGGGCACAAAGGGGACTTCTGGAGTGCTGGTAATGTTCCCTTTCTTGAACAATTAGTTACATAGACGTAGTTAAGTTTGCAAAATTCACAGAACTATACCCTTAGGTTTTGTGTGCTTTCCAGTATGTATAATACACTTCAGTAAATAGCTTTAAAAAAAAAGTGGAGCAGAACTGCTACCTGAAGATTAATATATATGCACTCATATATATATGTATGTACAGGCAGCTGTCACTTTGCACAGTTCTGATATGGATGAACTTCAGTTATCTTGTTTTAGTTTAAAAATGCCAGTTCCCAAAAAACACAGTTCAAAAATCAGTTACCACAGTATAATAACTGTAAATAACTATATAAACTACAAACTTTACTGCTAGTTCTTCAGTCCATAAATCATTACATAAGCAAGAGCCGAGCATGATGATCAGTGACCAATCATGTCACTTCTTTCAAAGTCTGTCAGGTTTGGTTACTGGTTACAAGTATTTGTTATTCAGTTCATGCATAGACAGCAAAGCATGTAGTACCTGTATTGCCTCCTTGTTTACTGGTGATAAACCCATGTGACATTTTACAAAAGTGGATCATTGAAACAGAGAACTGGCAATCAAAGATGAAAGTGCAGCAAAGAAATAAAACTAACCCTGGAAGTAAAATTCTAATCAAACATAAATGGAGTTACAGAAGAAATAGCTGACCATGGGACTATCAACACTGCACCACTGAAGATACTCTAGATATGCAGCTAGGGGAACTTAGTGAAGACAAGCTTATCGATGTAGATGAGGAAAGTGGTTGAGACAAAAAGGATGACGATGGCTCAGAGGAAGTGATGCAAGCCAAATACTTCCCATTAAAAGAACTCTCAGAGATTTTCATGACATTGAAAGTGTATAGGATAAAATGTTGGAATCTGATCCAAGGTTAGGAATATGACAATTTGCCAAGGTATAGGAAAGACTTTCACTCCACGTTGCAAGTTATATGAGGAGACAAGCACTGTTCAACCTACTCAATTAATTTTTTAAAAAGAAATAAAGTCTTAATTTTTTACTATTCCTTTTACTATTTTTCATGTCTATATAAATTTATACCAAGAGTAAGAGGAGTTTTTAGTGTTTTGACAAAAATATCTAAAAGTATGGAACAACTGTAACTTGTCCCACTGATTATCATCACTTTGCATGATTTCAGCTTGCACATTTTTATGGTCCCTAACTACCATGCAAAGTGAGAACGGCTTGTATATTTAAGTCAGCTACCAGCAGTTTCTTTATATATATCACATTTTTCAGATGATAAACTGCTTCAAAAAAAACTTGTGTTATATAGATATACACATGTATATGTATTTATATGTATGTGTATATGACATAATTCCACTGAGGAAAAGATTGCTAATTGCAATCTCCTTCTTTCTTTTAGCAATAAAACACTCTAAATTTAAGTCAGGCAAATAGACTCCTTCTAGAGACTACATTTTCCAGTCTCTCTTGCTGCTAGGTATAGGGACACGTTACTAAGTTTTGGTCAATGGGATGACGAGCCATGTCATTAAATGAAACTAAATACCTACCATTTTCTCTTGCTCCTCCTTCCTATTGATTAAAATTAGACATTGTTATGGTAAGCCAACGCTTACCACGTAGATGAGATATATCTCAGAGGACAGTAGAATAACAAGATAAAAGGAATTTTGGGTCTAAGACAACCTCATAAAACAGAGTCACCCTAATCTCATGCAGTACCTACCAGCTTGGACTCTTACATGAGAAAAACAAATAAATTATGTACTATTTTTTGTGTAAACATAAATTTTCATTTCTCTGGGACAAATGCCCAGGAGTACAGTTGCTGGGGTATATGGTAGTTGTATGTCTAGTTTTTACAGAAACTGCTAAACTGTTTTCAGGAGTGGCTGTACCATTTTACATTCCCACCAGCAAAGAATGAGTGATCCAGTTTCTTCACATTCTTCCCAACATTTGGTCTTGTCACTGTTTTTTACTTTAGTCATTCTGTACATACACTCCTAGCACTTACAAGTGTGTCTGGCATAGAGTAGGCATTCAAGCAAGGTGCAACAAATGAATGCAAGAACATGTCAAGCACTTACTATGCACTAGCACTCTGTTACGAGTTTTTACATGCACTAATCTTTAGAAGTCCTATTAGTGTATCACTTAGAATAATGGTAAATTTGCTGTGACAAAAGTAAAATAATAGAAGATTCAACAAAAACAGAAGCTTATTTCTCTTTCACAAAACAATGTGAGTCTAAATGATCCAGAGCTGACATGGTGCTAGCACACTACCCAAGAACTAGGTTCTTTCTATCTTGCTGCTGTGTCATCCTCGGCATGCAGCTTTCATCTCAGGGTCTAAGATGGCAGCTCCAGCTCCTGTCATTATAATTGCTTTCCACCCAGAAGCGGGGTGGGAGGTAAGGTATACTCCTTTCCTTTTAAAGTCATGGCTCAAAAATTCACATGAAGGTCTGCTCCCAACACAGTAGCCAGAACCTAGTCATATAACTCTACTTGGGATGTGTATTCTTTATTTCCATGACAAAAATTTCTATCATAGAAATTTCTATTACTATAAGAGGAGAATGGATATTAGGGAGACAACGATTCCTGTCACGATAATAAAACTTATTATAGAGATAGAGAAATGAAAAATCAGTGATGTTAATTAAATTTCCTAAGGGCAATAAGAAGTGGGGAGTCAGAATTCAAACCACAGTCTGACCCCATAGGCTGAGTTGTTTACTACCCTACACTCCCTCATTATGCTGTTATATCCTACTCTAGAGTACTTTACTGCATAAAAAAGGAATTTGTATTTTATGAAACTGTGATAACCATATCTTCATACCATGTAGAAAAAAATTAGTTGTACACCTAATTCTTTATTACCAGTAAGACCTAAGTTTTCTTGAATGTTAAATTTGTATGTTTAGAGCCCATCTTCATGTCTGTTCCTTAGACTCCACTAAGGTGGAAAAATAGTCTCATATATGGAATATAAACGAACACACGGACAGAGAGAACTGATTGGTGGTTACCAAGGGGAAGGGGGGTGAGGGGTGGGCACAAGGGGTGAAGGGTTACATCCACATGGTGACGGACAAACAATAATGTACAACTAAAACCCCACAGTGTTATAAACTATTAAGATATCAACAACAACAAAAAAAAGAACAGAAAGGAAAAGAAAAAAAAAAAAAAGAGTATACACCAGAAAGAGTATCAAAAAGGTGTGACAATAAAATACTGACCATACTGGCAAATAAAGTACTTATGCAAATAACTTCTAAATCTTGATCTCTCCCATAACTTCCACACACAAGTTTATTCTCTATATTAACAACTAAATACATGAAAGTCAGACAGGCAAAATATACTACAAAGGGTAAGTTAGCAAAATACAACAAATTGGATTATATAATCATTCAAATCAATGGGTAAGAGATTCAAAATTAAGCCAAACAAACCTGGTTTTAACCTGCTATATGGTTCATACTCGTGTTCCAAGGCACAAACAATCATTTTCAAAATTCTATGTACCGCACTGCTATCCAAGCGAATATCAAGAGGACCTATAACAAGGCTTTTGATAGACTTCTCCCGAACTATTCCCATATCTTCACTTTTCCCTGAAGAAAAGTCTTGTTGATTTGCAGAACCTACAAGAAGCCATATTTTACATCAATATTTTAACCAGATATACCAAGCATATATTTTAATATTACTCTTCTCTCATCTTTTTAGCTTATTGCTTAATGCCTTCAAACCAATTCCCCACCAGCTGGATACACAGAACCCTGCCAATCTCTATTTTTCTCTATGCAGATGAGAAGATATTACCAACAAAAATCAATTATTCCTGGTATCTATTTAATGTTATAAGAAGTGCTATACAATTGACATGGTCATTCTTGGAAAATTATTCTGTGAAATCTAATTGGTTTATATCCAATAATTCTACACACAATACTACTATGTTGACTGGGAAGGGAAAACTCTAGAG
This sequence comes from Tapirus indicus, assembly GCA_031878705.1. Lineage (NCBI taxonomy): Eukaryota > Metazoa > Chordata > Mammalia > Perissodactyla > Tapiridae > Tapirus > Tapirus indicus. The sequence continues at coordinate 38,433,020 of CM062935.1, forward strand.
GAAGTTACACTTTACTACTATTTCATCCTAGAAGTTCCACTGAAAAATAGATTGTTTAAAATTACATGTTCACAGCGTGCCTTGAGAATTTCATAATGACCATGAAAGTGAACAATAGGTATTACCCGCTTTGAACTTTTTCCAGAATAAAATTATTATGGCTGTGTTCCATGGTGCAGAACCCAAGTTCTTCAATCCCTTATCTGCCCATATATTGAAGAGGAACCAAGGCCGTCTTCTAAAGAAAATCTTGGCCCTACCTACAGGTATTTCTCCTTATCTAATATGTACACTCCTTATATTAGAAATTTGTTTTTGATACATAAATACACTATTATAAGTGACAATATATGGTAATTTTTAATTCTTAAGCCATTTTTTTTATTCAAACAAAAATAGGAAAGTAAGGCTTTCCAGCATTTAATACCTTTAGAATCTAGTAAGGCCCAATTAAACACAAAAATTCCAAATCTAAATCTTCTAATAACTTTTTCAAAAACACATTTCATTCACTTCACGCAAAAGAGTTCAGTTCAAACTTTAGTCTTGGTACAACATACAAAAAATAATTAAATTTATTATTCATATATTCTTAACAAGATGACCATACACAGACTTAAATGTCATATCAAACATACCAAGTTAATCTTATACATATTTTATGATGTGCATAAATAATACTGAGTTGCATTAGAAATTAAGTATAAATAACGTACTATTTACACAAGAAAACATTACTTTCCATAGCTAAACCAGGCATTTCTAGTTACCTGTTAGGATGGGGTAACTTGAAAACAACCAGAACTTTGGTTGCAAATCACAATATTCAAAAAGAAGGAAAATGCTCTGCTTAGAATCATGTAGGGGCTATCAGGCTTACTAAATAAATGTCACTTTAGAAGAAGACCTTTCTTTTAGATGTCAAATTGCCTCTAAAATAATAAAAGCCTAGGAGCTTCTATTTTTTTTCCCCTGATAATGCAACTTGATTTTAACGCAGTTTAAAGTTAGATGCCAGTGGCTTGTCTGAAATGTAAAATTGTGACTGGCTTTAGCTATATCTTTTCAGCAAGGTATATTTACTTGTGCCCATCCTCAATATGTTTGATCACTGCGGCACCCTGAATGTTTGACTACTCTTATTAATAGTCAGGACAATTTTCAGCAAGCCTAAGAAAAAGGAAGGACTTAAGTCTCTCCAGGACAGCCAAAAGCAAAAGAATCTAAACCAGCCCCATCTCGCTGTACTTTTATACCTACTGACAGAAAATTATTCTTCCTCCTATCTGAAGAGGAATCTGCAAGCTATCAAAACAACTCCACCAGCAATTTGTGCTATCAGTGTGCAAGGAACTTACTTTCATTGGTGAGCAACTATATATCACTAGTTGTCCTCTTTCACTAGAGAGTCACCTGCTTTCTTCCCTCACTGGTTTTCATTCAAGTTTGCTTGCATTTAACTTACACATTATGAATCTGAGTCTCTGTATAAAACCCATACTTTTAAAGAAAAAAAGAGCCTGCTTTAATTCTACCCCAGGAACTAGAAAATTAATCCTTAAATAGAATAATGTAAGAATCAAGAATCCTTTTATTACAGTATTCCCCTAAATTAACACCAACACTCTCCCAAGACATCCAGATTCAAAAGGCCAATGAACCACGATGCCCCTCTCTCCTGCTTTTCTTCAATCCAATAACTGAACTGTTCCAATTTTATCTCTTTTTATGTCTCTAAAATCTTCCTGTTGTGGATTACATTTTCAGCTATCTACTTTACGTCCATAAAGACATCTGCAGTGACTTCCTAAATAAAAAGACTCGAACAGTAATAGTTATAACAATAACAAATATTTAAAAGTTATATTAATAAGAACTATTTCAATTTCGTTTTTAAAACATGGTTTGAGTGCTTTCAAATAGCATAACAAAAACAAAATAATTACCAGAAGATGTTTATCAAGCAGTAGCACAGAAAACTTATTAACTGAATTTTTATTCATATGCCATTTTATAATGTGGGTGAAGTACTATTATATCATTTATCACAACAAAAATAATAATACAAGCTCTTTTTCTTATAGCATTTGCTAGTTTCTTACATTAATTAGAATACTATCACGAACTTAGAACACACCAATCAAATCTGCTTTCAAAATTTCAGAATTCACTACAAACTTTGTGAAATTATTAATTTAATATGCATTTACATATTTAGATAAAATTTAGGGCACTTTCTGATAATTTGGACTATGGAAACAAATAAATGTCAAGTCACAACAAACCAAGAATTTTAGATTAAATATTTCTTTTAAGTATTTAAAATTAATCTCTTACAAAAATTCAAAATACTTTTCTTAGGTCCACAAACACTAAAAATTCTACAAATTTCTTGTTTCAAGTAATCCAAGAAAGAAGAAAGTCTGAACGCAGTAGCTATGAATACAGGCTATAGAGTTAGACTGGCTGGGTTCAAATCCCACATAATAGGTGTGTGATCTTGGCCAAGTTAGTTAACCTGTATAGGACTGGCTGTTTCCTCATCTGTAAAATGGGGATAGTGTTATCTATCTTACAGGGTTATCATGAGGATTAAATAAGCTAATACATTTAAATTACCTAGAACAGCACCTTCCATTTAAAACTATTCAATAAATATTAGCTATTATTATCACCGTCACTATATTATAAGTGAATATAGGTTCACAATGAGAAACAAACATATGAATACATCTACCTAAAAGCAGGCAAGGAATAAATGAACAGATTATCGAGTAAATGAATGAATACATTTTTAAAGTACATGTGACATTCACAAGTTAAATTAACAGTGGAATTTTATTGTTTTCTCAAAAAAAAATTACCTGCTTGCACAATTGAGAAAGTAGATGTGCAAGTGGTAAACCAAAAGCAAGAAGGTGATTAGCACAAATCTCAGAATAGCAGTTTCCTCTAGAGAGGGAGGGAGGAGAGTGTGATAGAAAAGGAATACACAGGAGGCTTATCAGATGCTGACATTGCCTTATTTCTTGGCTTGTGTGGAGAATACACAGGTGTTTACTTTATAATTTTTTGTTATTCTGTACATAAATATATACAACTTTTCTGTTTGTACGTTATGATCTAACACGTTGTCAAAAAAACGTCAAGGACTGGGGGCCAGCCCGGTGGCACAGCGGTTAAGTTCGCTCTTGGCATCCCAGGGTTCGCGGGTTCGGATCCCGGGTGCCCGCCGACGCACTGCTTGTCAGCCATGCTGTGGTGGCGTCCCATATAAAGTAGAGGAAGATGGGCACGGATGTTAGCCCAGGGCCAGTCTTCCTCAGCAAAAAGAGGAGGATTGGCAACGGATGTTAGCTCAGGGCTGGTCTTCCTCACAAAAAAAAAAAAGTGTGATAATCTTTAAAAAAAAAAAAAAGAGTTAAGGACTAAGATATCTATAACATCGTATACTCTTCACAGCAATGGAAAATATGAAAAATTCAAAAGTTAAACTACCAGCTTCCCAAACAGGAAATATGTAAGCACCCTAGCAAATATAAATCATGCTTCTATCTTTTAAAAACTGTAGAAGCAGCATACGTACAAATAAAATTTTCAGCACTAGGTTTTCTTTACTTGAAAGGCAACTACTGCATACTCGACCTCCTCACAAGATACCAAATCCATAGCACATGCATAAGACATCGCACTGAACAAAAGGAAATCTATCAGCTTACATTTAGCAACTACAACACTTATAACAATTTGCAAAGTTCTTAAAACATAGACTTCTGAATTGCACTTTCATATATCTAACTGGCTACTGAATATCTCTACCTCAAAGTCCACAGGTACTCAAAACACATCTTTTCCTCCAAAAATTTTCCTTTCTTAACTCTATCTTCCTTAGTGGTTATCACTATCCACCAAGTAACTCAAGACCAAAACCTGATAAACTTTTTAAATTTTATTTTTAAATAAAGCAATGCAAAGGCAGGAAGATGTTAAGCACAGAATTAAACAAATCTGATTGCAGTATGGATTACAAAGTGCAAGAATGGAACTAGAATATCAGTAAAAAAGCTATTAGAATTTAGAGATGATAGATTGAATGAGAGTGATAAGAGCAGAGCTTACAAGAAGTAGATGAATTCAAGATAGATTTTGGAAATAAAATTTGACAAAATGTGGTGATAGATTGGATGCTATGAGAGAAGCAGTGTGTCATGATGATTCCTAGGTTTCTGGCTTGAGCAACTAGAAGAAGGTAGAACAATTTTCCAAGAAGAGAAGACAGAAAATAGGAGAAAAGCAGTAGGTGGTCATGGGGATATTAACAATTCAATTTTGGACATATTCAGTTTTGAGGTATTTGTGAAACAGAGTGAAAATGTCAAGTATGCATTGGATATTTAATTCTAAACCTTAAAGAAGTTTGGACTAAAAATACAAATATGAGCATCAACAGATATAGAAGATGCTTAAATCCATGGAAAAGCATGAGATTACTTCAGGAAAGAGTTTAGGGAAAGAAGGGAATCCAAGGTTTGATCAATGAGAACACCAACATTTAGAAGTCCATTACAAAACTGGTACAGCCACTATGGAAAACAGTATGGAGATTTCTCAAAAAATTAAGAACTACCATATGATCCAGCTATTCCACTTCAAGGTATTTATCCAAAGAGCATGAAAACATGAATGTGTAAAGATATTGCACCCCTATGTTCACTGCAGCATTATTCACAATAGTCAAGAACTGGAAACAATCTTAGGTGCCCAGCAATAGATGAATGAATAAAGAAGATGTGGTATATATACACAACAGAATACTGTTCAGCCATAAAAAAGATGTAATCTTGCCATTTGCAACAACATGGATGGACCTTAAGGGTATGATGCTAAGCAAAATAACTCAGACAGTGAAAGTCCAATATTGTATGATTTGACTCATAAGTAGAAGATAAAAACAACAACAACAACAAACAAACACATAGATACAGACATTAGATTGGTGGTTACCAGAGGGAAAGGGGAGAGGGAGGAGGGAGAAAGAGGTAGTAGGGCACATATGTACAGTAACAAATGGTAATTAGTTTCTGGGTAGCGAATATGACGTAGTCTACACAGAAACTGAAATATAGTGACGTACACCTGAAATTTATATAATGTTATAAACCAGTGTTACTTCAACAAAAAAAGAAAAAAAATTTTTTTAAAGGAAGAAGCAGAAAATTACTGCTCTTTTTTTCTGTTTTCATCTAAAAAAACTTAATGATCCTTCAATATCAACTCCTCTGTGAAGTCTTCAACCCCACAGACAAAAGTAGTCACTTTCTTACCTGGACCTCTCTTAGCTCTCTATTTATACTACTGTTCTGAATATGCTATATTATAATCATTTATTTAGGTGCACAGTTAAACACCACTTATTGGTTTCCTGAGAAATGCTTTGGTCTTCTTTGCATTCACAATATCTAACTCACCACCTAAAACATAGAAATCACTTATTAAAATATAAAAATTAACAAAAAATGGTGAACCTACTTTCACTAAGCTTTCAATATGAAAAAAAGATTGGAATAATAAGCACAACATAGTATATTGATGTGCACATAAAATATCAAATAGTTAAATTTTTGAAAACATCTTTTAATTGCTAACATAATAAGAATAAAACATATAATAAAATAATAAAAGACTACATGTCCATAGCCAACCCCGGTGGTCTAGCGGTTAAGATTCAGCGCTCTCACTGTGACCTGGGATCGTTTCCTGGTCACGGAACCACACCAACTGTCAGTTGTCATACTGTGGCAGTTGCGTGTTGCTGTGATGCTGAAAACTATGCCACCAGTATTGCAAATACCAGCAGGGTCACCCATGGTGAACTTCCATCGGAGCTTCCAGTCTTAGACCAGGAATAAGAACCTAGCCACCCACTTCCAGAAAACCTAGCCATGAAAACCCTCTGACTAGCAGTGGAGCATTGTCTGATATAGCACTGGAAGGCGAGAGGATGGGGCAAAAAGACTGGGCAAAGTTCCACTCTGCTGTACACAGGTCGCTAGGAGTCGGAATTGACTCCACAGCACTAACAAAAAATGTGTGTCCGTAGTTTCCAGAAGAATTTACTTCTACTTTTCTGCTTGAAACAACATACTTTTTTTAATAAAAAAGATCTATATAACCTTCAAAATGTATTTAACACAGAAAAGGAAAAGTTTATGCTTTTTGACAACTTAATGTAACATGAAATTTGATGTATCAAAATTTTAATATTTGGTACATATCAGAACTAATTCTAGTTAATTATACAAAATGTCTTTTTAATCACCTACACAAAGAAAGGATTAAAAATGTCAAGAATCTAAGGAAATTCTAACGTGACATTAAAATTAAACCATACCTCAAAGTAACAGAAGGTAAATCTGATGTAAGAGTACAATCAGTCAAGGACCAACCGATTCTGAAGAAGTCTTTGTTTCTGTTATTCAAGGAAAAGTAAACATAAAGGAAAGAAACCAGTACCTTTGCCACCAGTGTTCTCCATTGTATACAGGTAATCCATGTAAAAAGCCCCAAACCTTTGCATTCCAGCTATCTCAGTGTATGTCTCCTGCCAACAAAGCAAAGCAAACAGAACACACATTGTATAGAAGAGACTTTTGAGTTTAAAACCTGATAGGTCAAGAATCAGACACACATCCTTACGTAGAATGTGTATAAACTCAAAGGATTACCAAAACAAAAGAACAGAGGTTATCCAAAGAATTCACTTCTAAGAAAAAGTAATGTTACCTCTACTACAGACCACACAAAAGGACATCCATAATTCTACTAGACATTTTGACTACTTTATCCATAATGTCTGGTTAATGAATACCTATAATGGAGTAAGATAATACACTCTTGACCTTTATCACCATCACAAAACTGTCTAATAATGTATACTCTCAAATAGAGTTAATCCTTAAATATTTCAGTACACTTATGAAACAGTTCAAACACTAAAGATACACTAATATATTTAAAATGTATGTTAATGCAGGTCAAAATTAAATTCTTTACTTTCAACTATAAAACTAAGTCTGTACTGAAAAGAGTTAACATGTAAATTATTTATTCTATTATACTAATCCTCAGGTAGCTTTTATTGAATTTTTAAATTTATTCCATAAAAAGTACGTTAATACAATCTTATACAAAAGATTTAAACAATACTAAGACATACACAGAGTAAAATGTGAAATTCTTCATCTCTTCTCATTAATCCCACACCCTAAAAGTAACTGAAATTAAGAGAGAAAATTCTACATGTTTCCTCCATGACTGTTTTAAAAGTAGGGAATGGATAAACAAACTGTGGCTACATGCTATATAAAAGTAGAGACCTTTGTGCACTCCTCAAATCTCTGTAGATATAGAAGTTGGATGAAAATATTCTGAATGTTTCAGTAAACAACTAGCAATCAGAATATATTACTTGAGAAGAAAGATGGCAATCACAAATATTCACACAAAGTGTCCTACCCAAACACAGCCTAGAATTTGGCTCAAATTTATATTCTCTCACCTTATGATGAGCTGCATCCAAGATAAATTCTGCACGAGTACCATTATTTTCTGGGCTTCGATAATCAAACAATGAATTGGTAAGGTAAGTCAAACCTTTCATACTCAAATTTTCACCACAAATGAAGAAACAGGCTTCCTGAAAATAAATGCAAAACTTTTGAACAGCAGGAAAAATCATTAAACTGTTAAAGAAAATAAAACCTTGGTTTTATAACACCCATTCAGTAGTCCATAGAAATCACTACAACTTGAAGTCCTGTAAAAAGACAAGGAATGCTGTCTCCATTTTCACTGCCTATTTTGGCAAAGAACATTTTAACAAACCAAAAAGGCACTCCAAGTAGCTGCCATAAACAAGAAAGAAGAAACATTTATGAATTGGAAAGTATTTGGAACCACTGTCCAGGTGTTAAGTGCTACCAACTTTCTAAATTCCCCTGAGCTCTATAATTTCTTACAAGGGAAAACAGTAAAGTTCTTCTCTCAAGCCAAAGATATATGTAGTCTAACAGATTTTTTGGTATGGTTAAACACTTCAATAAGCACTTCATTATCCCTGCATTCTATCCAAAAAAAGGGGGGAAAGGGGAATTTTGACTTACAGTATCACTTCTATTCATATTCTCTTCAAAATCTTTAACACCCATGATTCCTTTAACGCACATAGCTCTGCAACCTACAAAACCAATCTGGCAATCAAAGAAAGGCTCTCCCATCATAAGGGCCTATAAGAGAAAGGAAACATTAGACCTAAGAACTTGAATTTCATAAAAATGTTAGAGGCTTTCCTAGTAGAATTTCTAGTCAAAACATCTTCAGGATTATGGCCTTTCCAAATTTATTCTCCTCAGATAATAAACCCTATTAAGATAAGAAACATCTTACTTGTCTCCATATCCTCAAACCTTTGTATCCTCAGTGACTGGCACTTCATGAACATTAATCCACACAAACATATAAATGCACATATGAAACATATGAAAGTTAAATGAAAGGATAAATTAATGTTGCATATTACTGTAAAACCTTTGTTAAAGGAATAATTATTTCAACCAATACTACTGACCACTAAAATACAAATATAAAACTATAAACATATTTTCAAACATACTATTTACGATAAAAACCTGTTTATTAAATATTAACTTTAAGCACCATTCAAATGATTTAAAAAAATACGTGTTCAATGTTAAAAAATTACCTCAACTGTAGTTCCTTCTTGTTCCCAACACAATACTTCTTTAGATTTTACTTTCTGAGGACTGTAATAACTACTCTCAGCTTGCATTTCAGTGAGCTAAGAAATAACATAAGAATATTAAGTAAGTCAAATTAGTATTAAATGGCAATAAACTGTCATTATTATGATGAATTGATGGAAACAAGGCCAATTTTAACACTCAGGAAATTTAATTATTAAGCAGGAAAACAGGTGCAACAAAAACAGCTGTAACAGATTATCCATGGTATAAAGGTTGAATATGCTAGTCTAAGCTGATAGAGAATTTAAATGTCACCTTATTTTTATTTAACTTTTTCTTAACAACATTGCTTAAAAAAGTGAAAGCTGTGTAGCTATAACAGTCCCATAGTCATAAATGGCTCATATATTCTGCCAAAAATTTACATATATTTTAACCTCAATTCATTTTTATATTCACTAATAAATTCAACCAGATTTAGTTCAATCATTTCCAAGATTTCTCCCTATTTGTAATCAAAAAGAAAACTGTGAAGAAATACAAATAGATTCAACAAAACTTTTTCCAGCTCTGAGAGAAGTAGGTTCACAGGAGTTTACTTTCAAAGTATGTGTTTCATTGTATGTCTCATAGACTCATTCAATCATGCAAATACTTACTGAGTGCCTGCTAGATAAAAGAACTAATATAGATACTGACCAAAAAAAAAAAAAAAATGCTTGCTCCCCTGAAGCTTACAACATATTATTTGTATGTATCCAAAAGTTAGATAATTTCAATTATTTTTAAAAGGTACTTTTCTAAATGCAATAGTGTATCCTGGTTTGGATCACGTTACAGAAAAAGGACATGAAACTCAAAGGCTTGAATTTAAAAGTAATGCACCAATGTTGGCTTCCTGGTTTTGAAAAATGACAGGGTAAGATGTTAACAATAGGGGATACTGGGCAAAGAGTATATGTGAACTCTCTGTACTATGTTTGCAACTTTTCTGTAAATCTGAAACTATTCCAACAGAAAGATGTTATTCTTTTAAAAAGGTATTCTGCTCATGTTTGCTATGATTCAGCAACCCTTATTCTTGTCAAATAGATATATTCTTCAAACTTAAATACAAAGTCAAAGATCACATTTTTTTTAAAAACAATATTTACCTTAGGTTACACTGAATTTACTGAAAAGTTATAATTTTAAGCATGATAACCTCTTTATACTGAGAATCAACTAATTATTCTCATTTTTTATAACAAAGAATTTTTAATATAAGCCCTATTTCTTGGATGCTTCTAGAACTGGTGCACACAATGTTCCTGTTTTAAAGAACAATTCTATAATCTAAAGTGAAGTAAAACTGAATATTTTAAACTTGATCACCTTCAGCTGTCTACAATTACTGTAGAGAAAAAGCAATTAATTGATTAAAAGGACTCAAACATTACAAGAACAATTTTCAACATTATTTAAAAAATGCTACACGTAATTTGGCATGATTTTGTTGGATTGGTATCAACTGTTCAGAATGCTAATGTAGAAACCTGACCTTATTTTCTGCCCAAAATATGAACCACAAATTAATTCCATACATTCTTCAAATCCAAGCTGAACAATGAATTCTAATGTTTTTCCTCCTAAATATCAACATATTTCCCTTAAAGAAACCTTAGAGAGATATACATGTTTCAAATTTTTATAAAGATGTATTAACTAATGACACAGTTTTACAATTTATGGACCTCTCCCAACTCTGTTATCTCTCTGACCTTATTTTGGACTACTTCCACATTAGCTCACTTCGCGTTGGCCCCACCGGCCTCCTTGCTGTTCCTCGAACTTTTGGGGTCTTTACATTTTCCATTTCTAGAATGTTCATTCCCACATATCTACAAACCTTCCTCTTTCACAGGTCTTTGCTTAAATATCCCCTTCCCATTAAGGCATTCCCTGATCACCCAATCTTAAATTGCATAATCCCCTCCACTCTAGTGGAAGCATTCACTATTCCTCTTCCCTCTTTATTTTTTCTACACAGCCCTTAGCTTCAATGGGTATACTATATACCTTATTTATTTATAATAATTTATGTTTTAAGTGGCAGGGATTTATATCTGATCTGTTCGTTGTGATATCCCTAGAGACAGAATACGTAGATGGCATTAATATGTATTTGTTGATGAATTACATACTGTTCAGGAATACTACATGTGTGATAATACTATTATAAAAAGCCAAGGAATAAATAACCCAAAATTAAGGTTGGATTATATCTGAGGGGCAGAGAAGTCAATATATGATCAAAGAAGAATACATAAGGGGTGCCAAAGTACTAGTGATTTTATGTTTCTTAAAATAAAAGGGTGTTCACTTTATTATTCTTTAACCTGAAAATACCTATTATACAATCTCTTTTGAGTATATATTTTACACACATTTGTTAATGGAGGAAGTAGTCAAACAAAGTATGTTAAACACTGCTGAAAAACAGAGTTAGATGAGGACCTAGATAAGAAATTGGACTGTCTGAAAGAGTGAAAGAAAGGTGAGGAAAGAGAGAAACTGTATATAAACAATGCTTTAAAGAAATTCTATAATGAAAAGAGAGCACAGAGATGAAACAGTAGCTGAAGGGTTATATGAATTCACAGGAGATTTTTTATGTGCAATTCTTTTTTAATGGAAATATTAAGGCATCTTTGTATGCCAATTGAAAGATCCAGTAGGGAGAGAAAAACTTTCCATGAAGCTGATAAAAAAAGAAAGTGAAGAAGGCGTTATGAAGCTAGAAGAGATCAAAATTCAAAGATTTCAGATGAGGGGACATATAATTTTATAAAGTAATGACTGTTAGACTCTATCTTACATCTGCTGAGAATAAAACAAACTTTAAGCTAGATCCTTACTAGAAATCAAAATTTAAGCATTAAAGTTGAGAGCGAGATAAACAGCAAGAAAAAGGAAACCTACTTTGAAAGTCACAGTTGCCTTTGTACAATAAAATCCTATAGAAACAATAGGATCCTTCAAAGTCTGTGCTTTTTGCTGATGTGTGGTTGATGTAGGATCATTCCCAAGGTAGTCTTCCTCACCATCATCATAACTCACAATTGCAGGCACAAATGACCAGGCCCATGATACCCAACCCTGCGGCTGCTCATCCTCTTGTGAATACAGCTCTTGGCCTTTGTACTGAGAAGGATACTGCATATCTATTCTTGTTTCATCTTCAGCACCTATCAATCAAAATAAAGTCATTTTAAATAAATCAAGAGGATTTAACTAAGAGGAAAATTAGGATTGTAAATTCTATAAAAATGTTTCTCCCATATCTTCTTTCTAAATATAAAGTATGAACAAATCACATATTGGTTATTACTATTTAGCATTACCACTTTCAAGTTTCTATATGTTGTACTGTGTCAATCTCCTTTCACAGTCCACAATTAAGGTTATATAGGGAGTAGTTTATCAGATAATTTTAAATGTATTTGATAAATACAAAGAATAAATTCATTCATTAGCATTTCACTCATTAATTTTAAAAAACTACAACAAAGAAACCACCTCCCACAAATAGGGCTAAAGTGATTAAAAACTGACTTTTCTCAGAAACATAACATCAGAAAGATCCAAGAAAAGTTCTTGATTTCCTGATGCACCCAAAGGACAAAGAGAATGGCAAGCGCTCCCAGGCAAAATGCACCCCCTCAAAAAAAGAATTATCCCAAAGGATGAGAGTAAACGTTAATAATAAAATTATTATTATATGTAGTTAAGAAAAATAATAGTGTTGGTGACTCTTTCTTATTAGTAGGTGACAGAAATTAGTATCTTTCCTATTCTACAGATGAAAAAATTATGGCAAAGAACTTTTATTTGGTTACAAAATGGCAGACTAAAGATTTAAATTCCAACCATTCTAACTTATTCCATCTTTGTAAAAAGAAACTCCAACAGAAACCCTTAACTTTATTCCAACAATACAAACAAAAGAGGCATTTCATCATGGGATTTAGAAAATAAATTCTTTTTAAAAAATTCATGGTATAAGCAGTCTCCAGTAGATCCATGCATATCTACTCTTCAGTGATTGATCTATAAATACATGCACTCTGTTAAAGGTTATCCTCATTCAGATCCAATACTAGGTTTTCTGCCTAGAAAAACTTCATAACGTTTTTAATCCTTATGACAGGAGGCTCTTGGAACATCCTACACTTAGAGGTTACAACACATTTACCTTGTTTCGTCTGGTAAGGAAAAGACTTGGTAAGTAGAAAGTTGAATACCTAAAATATAGTACCAAGAGACCTTAGCCATCTTACTTCAAAATAAATTGTAAAAGTTACAAATCCAGAAAATGGTTTGCCTAATCTTTATATCTTGCTGTTGAACCATAAACATCATAGAAGTTTCTACTGGGGAATAAATAGTCTATTATTAACTGTCTCTAGTAAGATCTCAAATTGGACATTATCAATGAATATCATCGTGGTTATAAAACAAGAAGTCAGGTCACCTCAACTCAAGAAGCAGTGACCTTCCTGGTTGGGTCCATAGAGCTGGCCTCTGGACCTCTCTTGTCTAAAGCATTAAAACAGAAGGGGTATCCACTGCTTGATTTTTTTGAAACAAAAGAAAGAAACATCACTAAAAGAGATCTGAGAAACTGGTCACTATAATTTATACTTAATATTAATTAAACAGAGGGATTGTGATGAAAGATATATTTAAAGTTCCAAATCTTTCCTCACTGCCTTGTAAAAAAAAGAATGTACACCTGAAATCTACACAATGTTATAAACCAGTGTTACTGCAATAAAAAATAAATTAAAAAATAAAATAAAATAAGAAAGAATGAATTAGGGCCTGGAAAAGAAAAAAGCATATCCTTGATCTCTGGTCAGAATTTCCTAAGACACTCTTTTCCTTTGGAACAGTGCATCTTAATCTGGGGCCCTTTGAAAGAATTCAGGAACTCCATGAATTTCAATGGAAAAATATACATTAAGTATTTCACTAAAATGTAGCATTCCTTTACTTATGAATGTAGATAACAAACCACAATTGCATCAGCAGTACCTTCAACTCTAAAACCAATAGAAATCACAGATACATCAAATAACAGCTGTGAAGCTCCCTCAAAATATCATTTACACAGATTACACATACTGCGAAACTGTGATAGTTATTATACTTCCTACTATATTTCATTATTTAATGTGTTACCATAGAAGCCTATATAAAACAACAACAAAAAAATACAAAATACATGAAATAATGGTTTTCAGACACTGGATATCAGGCTATGGAGACCAGTGAGTCCTGAGAGATGGGAAACAAGAGAAGTGAGCTCTACGATTGCCCCAGCTTACTTACTTCCTAGGAACTTCCTGAGTTCCTAAGCCATAGCCAAGAAAGAGGGAGTCCAAGCAGAGTTCGGCAGACTCCTTATATAAGAAGACAGAGTAGTGAGTCCAGGGAGACTAAGGTGGCTAGAGTTTGCAGGGCAGAGTACCAAACAAGAAAGACTTGCTCAGAGAGAACTCCTGAGATATGCAGAGGGTCCTGCTCCAGCCCTCAGCTGAGTATTAATCAGTTTCACGTAAGGAAACTACTGAGGCCATGAAAAGAACCATCACAAAGGAGCAAAGGGACAATCCCTAAGACTTATACAGAATTTGGAATAGCCTGTGTTCCCACTAGCAAACAAGAAAAAAAACCTTTAATTCACAGGGCATCAGGCAAAGTACTCAAAAGTGTAATTGTCTCAGCAGTGGGACAAAACTGGGCTTAAGCTAATGGCTGCTCTGATCCCATCTAAAAAACCTTTAAAGCAAGACAAGTGAATTAAATTGTTTCCAAGTAACTAAACTGTTTGCTAGAATGCAAAAATATCCAGCACCCAACAAGATAAAATTCACTATGTCTAGCATCCAATTAAAAATTATCAGGCATGTAAAGAAGAAGGAAAATATAACACGAGGAAAAAAGTTCATCAAGAAAAAGACCTAGGAATGACACAGTTCATAGCATTAGTAAGCAAGGACATAGAACAGCTATATAAACAAAATGCAATATTCAAGAAAGCATAAATAAGGGGAGATATGAAAGATATATATTTTCAAAAATCCAAATTGAACTTCTAGAGATGACAAATAATACAGTATCTGAGGTGAAATTAAACTACATTAATAGCAGATTAGATACAGAAGATTAGTGGACTTGAGCAGACACAGAAACTATCAAAATGGAAACACAAAAAATAAAAGGAAAAAGAAAAAAAAAAACATGAACAGAGCATCAGAGAGCTCTGTTGAACTTCAAGCAGCCTACTATATATGTAATTGGAGTCCCCAAAGGAGAGAGAGGAATTGAAAAAGATATTTGAAGAAATAATGCCCCCAATTTTTCTAAGTATATATGAAAACTATAAACCTACAGACCTAAAAATCTTAATGGATTCCAAGCACAAGTAACATGAAGACACCAAGGCATATCAAAATTAGGATGCTTAAAACCTTCTGAGAAGAGGTTCATAGGGTTTACCAGAGTGTCAAAGGAATCCACAATGCAAACAACAAAAGGTTAAGGATTCCTGCTTTAGACAGGTGAAAGAAGTAATTCAGACTCCTCTGGAAGCAAATAGTGGAGTTGCTTCCTCCTTTTTTTTTAAACACACACAAAAATCACCTTCTCAGATCAGAGAAAGCAATAACTATAAAGGAAAAATTTGAAAATTACTTTTTATCAAAATTTAAAACTCTGATCAAGAGACACATATTAAAAAACGAATTAGGCAAATCACAGACTGGCAAAAAATATTCTCAAAACATGTATACAACAAAAGACTTGAATTTAGAATATATAAAGAACTACAAATCAGCAATGAAACCCAAAAAGTTTAAAAAATAGGCAAATATTTAACATATACTTCAAAAAAGTAGATATACTAATAACCACATGAAAAAGTTCAAAATAATTGCTTATCAGGGAAATGCCATTTAAAACCACAATGAGTTACCACAACATGTCCACCAGAATGACAAAAAGTTAAAAAAGACTGACACCACCAAATGCTGGCAAGGATGTGGAGCAATTGGAACTCTCATACATTGTTGATGGGAATGTAAAATGGCACAACCACTTTGGAAAAAAGGTGTGATAATTTCTTTAAAAAAAAAAACAAAACTAAACACACAATTCCACTCTTAAGTATTTACCCAAGAAAAAGAATAGCACACGTCTCCAAGAGACTTGTAGAATAATGTTCAAAATAGCTTTATTTATAACAGCCGAAATTGGAAACAGCCCAAGCATCCATCACCAGAAGAATGGCTAAATAAACTATGGTATATTCATACAATGTACCTAGCAATAAAAAGGAAAGAACTACTGATATATGCAACAATATAGATGAATCCCCAAAATACTATGCCTTTAGGGTAGTGAAAATACTCTGTATAATAACATAATGATGAACACATTTGTCCAAACCCATAGAATGTACAATATCAAGAGTACACCGTAAAATATGGACTCTGGGTGATAATGAGGTGTCAGTGTAGGTTCATCAATTTTAACAAAAGTACACCTCTAAGGGGATGTTGATAAGGAGGGAGGCTATGCATGTGTGAGGGCAGGGAGTATATGTGAAATCTCTGTACCTACCTTTCAATTTTGCTGTGAACCTAAAAGTGCTCTAAAAATATAAAGTCTTAAAAAAGTTTAAAAAATTAAAAGTAAAAAACATTGTGCTTAGTGAAAGAATCTTTTCACAAGAGTACATACTGTATGATTCCATTCTAATCTACGGTTTTTAAAAAAATTCAGAACAGCGTTTTCCTGAGAGGAGAGAGGTGGGGAATGACTGGAAAGGGTCATGAGAGAATTTTTTGAGATGTTAATAAACTATAACTTGGTGGTGTTTTATGTTACACAGGTGTACGCATCTCTCATAACCTATTGAATAGTATACTTAAGATTTATGCATTTTGCCTTGTAAACTTAACCTTCAAAAAAATTAAAAGAACCATTAATAAATATAAGCTCCAGTTAATGATATGCTGCTGAAGTCTAGGAGTGAAGTGTACTGATATCTGTAACATACTTTGAAAAGCATCAAAAACATTGGTTGAACTGATGAAGAGAGAGATGTTAGATGTACAGAAACCTGATAAAGCAAATGTAACAAAGTATTAATTGTAAAATCTAGATGATGAGCACGTGGGTATCCACTGTATAATACTTTCAACTTTTACATATATTTGCAATTTATCATAATAGCATTTGGAAAAAAATGACTTGAGCACCTTAGATGTGCTAGGTTTTGTTTTAGATATTACACATTGTTCTGTCTCAGGAGTTCATTGCCTAAGATGAATTCACTGCCTAGTATGAAATAAAGGTATGTTTTATACCTACCTATGCTCATTGATGTTGTTCCCCAAGCTTTTTTTAATGTGATAGGACTTTTTAAATGTTATAATTG
Source organism: Tapirus indicus (assembly GCA_031878705.1). Taxonomy (NCBI): domain Eukaryota; kingdom Metazoa; phylum Chordata; class Mammalia; order Perissodactyla; family Tapiridae; genus Tapirus; species Tapirus indicus. The sequence continues at coordinate 38,450,267 of CM062935.1, forward strand.
AAATACTATACAATTTGGTCTTTAAAAATACACAATTCAGGGGCCGGCCCCATGGCATAGTGGTTAAGTTCACACGCTCCACTTTGGCGGCCCGGGGTTCATGGGTTCAGATTCTGGGCATGGACCTGCATACGGCTTGTCAAGCCATGCTGTAGCAAGCATCCCACATATAAAATGGAGGAAGATGGGCACAGATGTTGGCTCAGGGCCAATCTTCCACAGCAAAAAGAAGAGGATTGGCAACAGATGTTAGCTCAGGGCTAATCTTCCTTACAAAAAAGTAAATAAATAAATAAATATATATATTAAATATACACACACACACACACACACACACACACACACACAATTCAGTGGTTTTTAATACAGCCACAAAGTTTCGCAATCACTATCTAATTTTAGAACATTTTCACCACTCCAAAAAGAAAACCTCTACCCATTAGCAGTCACTTCCCACTCCCTCCTCCCTCCAGGCCACCAGGGCTGGCCCTGCCCATTTTTCAACTGGGTTATTTGTTCCCACATTTTCAGTGTCCTTTTCTAAAGACTCTAACTATGGGGGTGAGCCCAGGGGCGTAGTGGTTAAGTTCACATGCTCTGCTTTGGCAGCCCGGGGTTCACAGGTTCGCAGGTTTGAATCCCAGGCACAGACTTATGCACCGCTCATCAAGCCACGCTGTGGTGGCATCCCACATACAATATGGAGGAAGATGGACACAGATGTTAGCTCAGGGCCAATCTTCCTCAGCAAAAAAAAAAAAGACTAACTGAAAATTAAACATCTCCAAATTTTACCTGAGTCTCAGGCCCAAGGACAAGTCAAAGTCAATCATTCCTTTCATCATCTTTCTACTTCAGATCATTCAGATCTCTGTTTAATCAAATATCCTATCATTCTACCATACATCTTACTTAACTAACTGTTCACATCTCTGTCTGCTCCATCGTATCTTAAGATTTTTAAAGGAAGAGAACACATCTTTTTATCTCTATATTTTCCCACAATACCCACAATAATGTCTTAAATACAATAGGCTTTAGTAGAAGTACAATGAATTGAGTAACTGAAGTTAACCAACTAGGTATCCTTCAAAGAAGCATATACTTCATTAATTAATGCTCTAATTAATTAACCACGCACCCTCCAACGAAGTATATAGTCAATTAGTTAAGTATAATTAATTATAGTTGTTAATTATAATTACATATAATAATTAAGTATTAAGAACACATAACTCAGTTAATTAGTTAGTTAAAATAACTCTTGGTGAGGCTTTGCAAAAAATTACCAAAACTAAAATTTACTAGGAAATCTTGAGGTTCCACTACTTCAACTTTTATATAATGTACATTCTGAACACTTATACCTACTAAAAATATTATTTTCCACACGTAGAAAAAAGAAAATCAGAATATCACCCAGCACATAGAAAAGAAAAACAATCAAAGTAGGGTCAAACAACCAAAATAAAATCATCCCTTCACACTAGAACACTGCAAAACTCAATGTATTTTTTAAATTTTCACAGTGGTGAAAACATTTTGCAAGAACAATAGTTCTAAAATAAAGTTTTTGTTATATTTACCTGTGTTTCCTAACATATCTTTACTGTGACCGATAGGATCTTCTGTTTCTCCATCTTTAAAGTTGCCTATTTCTCCATAGTAAAGAGCAATTCCAAGTTGCATTATACGGATAAACATAGGCAGTTGTTGATCTGTGATAGAAAGTTTCAAACTCTCTACTAAGGTATGAATCTGTATTTTGAAAAAACAAAAACATGAACAAAGGCATGTTCAAAGTGAGTACCTTTTAACATAAGCAGAGAAACGTTAAAAGTCTTGAAATGGAACACCATAAGAGAAACAGTAATGTCCCAAACATTTCTAATATTTAAGTCAAAATAATAGTTTACTCTAAAATCTTAGGAATGAAAACAAATTTTGCTATGATGATCAATAAACTTTAGATAGAAACTATATTAAGCCAATTATATAAATGCAAACAGAAATGATAATGGAAAGATATAGTCACACCAAATATCTAGGCAACTTTTCCAGAAAGTTATGTAACCAAAATACCCACTCCATTAAGAGTATGATAGTATTCTCCCAAAAACCAGAAAGATCTCTGTCACAACCAAGAATAAAAGTTTTATGATATCATTTTGGTAAAACTTTAATCACCCTTTCCAGCTTTATTAACCAAAAAGAATACATACACATCCTAAAAACATATGTTAAGTGGGAAATTACTAACACTATAACTATGGAAGCATGGACATAATAAAATTTTTACTGTCAAATACAGAAAACCAAGTGAAATATATGTTCAGGAAAGTTTTTCAAACAAATTTTAAATAAGAGATTTAAACATGACCTATAATTTATAACATGAATCAATCATAAGAAAGAAATAAGATTAATTACTAGCAAATAGGATATATAGCAGTCAATCAAAGTTCTCCTTATGGAAAGACACATCAATGGAATATAAACACAGCCTCAGTCTAATAGTTTCCTGCTGTTATATAAAGATGGAATAAAATCAATTAAGCCATAAAGTCAAGTCTCTTGGAAGGTTTATTTGACTAACTGGTATTTGACTGTCTACGAAACATAAAAAAAGTAATGGTAATCATATTTTTAGAGCTAAAGGCACAAAAATTATATTTGAAGGGGAAGAAAGTTATATGGGGGGAGGGTGTAAAATGCCATATTCAAATATGAGTACAGGTTTCTTAAAAGTGACCTAAAAATCATACAGGGAATAAACCATGAAGAGGTAAGAAAATGGGAGAATAGGTAAGTGAGGGAAGGAGTGTGCAGTGCAGGCCTACCAAGCTCTTCTTAACTTGAGATTTCTCTGCCACATCCTTTTAAATATTGTATGGCACCAATAGCACCAATGATAAGCAGTCTTAGCAAAACCAATGACAAAGAATTAATCCTTTATATACACACACATATATATATTATATACACAAACACACATATATCTTTAAAATATATAATTTTATTTTTTATATATTTTGTATATATATATTTTATATATAAAATATATATATACATTTTTATATGTATAAAATATATATAAATTTCTATATAGATATATATCTATATATAAAATATCTTTAAAATCAGTAAGATTAATTCCCAATAGAAAAACGGACAAAGAATCTGAATGGACTTTTCAAAAAAAAAAAAATGCCCAGTGAACATATTTTCAAAACTGTAACTTCACTAATAATCAAGTGTTAATCAAAATATATACATACAGTCATGTGTTGCTTAACAACAGGGATGCATTCTGAGAGATGCGTTATTAGGTGATTTCCTCCTTGTGCAACCATCATAGACTGTACTTACACAAACCTAGATGGTATAGCCTACAACACACCTAGGTTACAGGGACCTAGCTTACAGGTCCTTTATCTTACAGGACAATCGTCACATAGCAGTCCATGGCTGATCTAAACATCATTCTGCAGCTCATGACTATATTATATTTTGCTCAACAAGTTGGTAATTTTTTAAATATGATCATATTATTAAGGATAGGAAGAGTGTAACACAGGCACTCCCAATTTTGCAATACAGATCGCAGGCCTTAAAAAAGTTTAAACCGGGGCTGGCCCAATGGTGTAGCAGTTACATTTGCGTGCTCTGCTTCTGGCGGCCCGGGATTCGCACGTTTGGCTCCCCAGCAAGGACCAACACACCGCTTATCAAGCCATGCCGTGGCAGCGTCCCATAAAAAGAAGAGGAAGACGGGCACAGATGTTAGCCCAGGGCCAATCTTCCTCAGCAAAAAGAGGAGGACTGGCAACAGATGTTAGCTCAGGGCTAAACTTCCTCACACAAAAAAATAAATTAAAAAGTTTAAACCCATTAATAAAAAATTTGTGATTACAGAAATCTTTCCTAAGAAATTCACCAGAGATGTGGTCAAAGATTTATATGCAGACTTTCTCACTCCTCTGAAAAACTGAAAAAAAAAATAATAAATTTTCAAAAATAGGGGAAATATGAAATAAATTATATACTCATATGATCTATATCTCATAGATGACACAATCTCTAGGACATGTTTATTTCTTACAAAAGATGGAAAATCATAAAAAGCCTACCCAAATATAAATAAATAAATTCAAAAGCCACTTAAATGAACATATATGAGAGGCTTAAACAAATAATTAGGGTATCTGGAACATTTTGGGAAATTCCCCACCTTTAAAGTAATCAGTGAAGTTAACCATGTCCATTTGATACATATTTCCTAGGACTAGGAGTTGGAAGAATGATGGGTCTAACTCAAAATGGCAAACCTTGCATAAAAACTCAAAATCTGATTTCAGTTGAACATAATGGTATCTCATATTTGGTGATTACCAGAGTCAAAAACTATATGTCAACAAGCTTATTTATATTAAGGTGCTTTTTAAAATGAAATGTCATGGCTAATCAATTTTAAGAACACAAACCTATTTTCAAGTTCATTTATTTTCACTTTCATTCATTTTTTTTAACCAGGTGGCCCCACTTTCATTCATTTTTAATTTAGCCACATCTTAGAATGTATCATTAAATTTGTACTAATGATAAGATTATTTTATATAGTAAGGCTTACATGTATCCATTACTTGTTTTCAAAATATATCTTGCACTTACCCTTAACATTCCCCAACTTTACTAACAGATTCCGAGCTAAAGAAGGAAAGTAAGCCCATTATTCTGAGACAGAGGCATCAATATTGTTGAATTAATACTTTTCCATGCTTATCTTTTGCCAAAGAAGTTAATTCAAACAGGCACAGTAGTCAATACCAGTGCTAGGGCCAACTTCTCCATTATAGAATTTTAGTATTGAAAAGCATGTAATTCAACAATAAAAATTCATTCTGCATTAATAGCTAGTTAACAAGATCACAAGTCACTGTGTGAATTCTTTTCCAAAGATAGATAGATGTTTAGAAAACTGTTATGTAAGAAAAGAACACAAGATTTATACTTAGAAACTAACTTTACATACTGAAAATATATACCAATACCCTGGAGAACAACAAATTTTCACATGTATCAAGACATTACCTGAAAAATTCCCATAGTCTAAGATTTTAATTGCATTTTAAAACCATAGATCAAAAGTTAAAATTTTCTGAACCAATAAACTAAGATATTAGGTTAGCAACTTAAGCCTTATAAAGTTATCTAAGAAAGAGAAGGGACAATAACTATAGTTATCAGATCATGCTAAACAAATTACAAGGATTAAAATATAGATTGATATTCAGTCCACTGGAGTATAAATACACTTTTTTGTATGATATCTTCCATTTCCTTGAAGAGAAAAACACCAATAAACAGCTGAACAAACTAAAAAGGAAACTACGGTCACAGAAAAGTTGTCCCCAAAATCTCTCTACTAGAACACACAATGAAGTTATAAATATATAAATAACATGAACATTGTAAATATAAATAAAACTTTTTTACAAAAACTAACGGTATATATACCTATGAGGTTAATTTCTTCTTTATTTTTTAATCATAATTAGTATGTACAAGAGCCAATAAACAAAATGCAGACATGCAACTCAACTGATAGAAAAAGAAAGACCTACTTTAATAACAGACGGCATCTTGGAATTTAGGTTATCATACGTAAAATGCAGACGAGTTCTGAAGGAACATTTGTACAATAAAGGATCCTGGTAAAATTCTATTTTACCACTAGCATTTCGTTTATCAAGACAAACGGTACAGTCGGAAAAATTGATAATCTTTCTCAGCACTAGATCAGATGCTAAAAAGAAAAGAAAAACATTTTAAGTAAAAAGTAAAGTTAGAGAAAAAAGGCAACTATCATTTATTAGTACAAATAGTAATAAAAATAATAGCAAAAATAAGATTAATAAGAGCATTTAATACATGCTGCAGAACCTATGCAAAGAACTTCTCATTTATTATATCATTAAATCTTCCAATGATCTTATGAAATAGGCACAATAATCCCCATTTTATGTATGAAGAACCAAAAGAAGCCAAACAAATGAAGTAGCTTGCTCACAATTTGCTTGACACCTAACTACACATTTAAGACAAAATTTATGAAAAATTTCACAAGATTTTGCTATCAGCAAGGAGATATTAATTAATAAGATAAAATTCATGAGAAACCACATTAAAAATAACATTTTGAGTAACAGTCACTCATTTAATCACTATTTTACACTAAAAAACTTACTGCTACTCTCTAAACCTGCACTCTCCAACATGGTAGTCACCAGTGATATGTGGCTATTTAATATTATATATGAATTAATTGAAATTATATAAAAATAAAATTTCAGGTCCTTGGTTGCAATAGCCACATTTCAAGTGCTCAGTAGCCAATGTGGCTAGTGGCTACAGTACTGGACAGTAAAGATATAAAACATTTCCATTATGACAGAAAATTCTAGTGGACAGCACTGCTCTAAAGAAAAACTAAAGAAGAAATCACCAAATTACCAATAATAGTATAAAGTTTGTTTCTAAGGTAAGAATAAAAATGCTGGTAAAGTATCAAACAAGAAAATAAGATCTTTAGCAAATGAGTAGTTTTATTCCTAACTAATAAGCAATTCCTAGGTAAATATCGGGCCCAAATCTACTTGGTCAGTGATTTTAAGTTGGCAGCTACCCACATATTATGGCTACGGGAATCTTCAAAACAATAAAATATGCTTTTGTCCATTCTTTGATAACACTATTTCTGAGTATATCCTGCAATCTCCAATTAATTCAACCTTAATTTTCTTTTCTTTTTTTGGATTTGAGTTTTTAAGAAATAAAACTAAAAAGTATGCACATGTATGGAAACAGTGAAGTTTTATTAGCAAATAAATTTCAAACTTGTCTATTAGTTGAAAAAATACACAAACATTTCATTTTACACAGTATATAAGTAAATGATTTAGCTGATATTATATACATGTACACAAGTTAAAGAAATTACAATAGTAGGACTAGAAATGAAAGAAACCCCCTAGATGCTTCCTTCCCTCTCTTAATGATAATTTATAATTTACTGAGTATTTGCTACTAGACACTACACTAAGTCTTTTATGTCCTTTATCTCTTACAATATTTATATTGTATTTATATTTAAAAGATGGGAAAACTGAGGCGCAGTAAGGGTCAATAATCTGTCTAATGCTAAACAGTTTATAAAGAGCAGAGCTATAATTCAAACTCTGGCAACCTCACTCCAGAGTGCACGTTCTTATTCATTACGCTATAAAACATAAAGTGGTCATATTTTAAGGAAATTCTAGAAAATTATTATTCAGTGAGAGGAAATTATTAAGCTTTGAAATTTTTCTTAAAAACTAAATACAACAGCAACTATCTTTTAAAAACTTACAAAATGAATTCTAGTTCTGGTACTTACTTTAGATAATATGCTGTAATTTAATCTATAAAATGGGGATAATAATTATGTCTACCTAACAAGAACTCTGGAAAATGATTTGGCATTATTTTGAAATGTGAACATTTGTATATCCTCCCATCTAACAAACCCACTCCTAAGTATATGTCCTAAATAAACGCTTACACATATGCATCAAAAGATACATAAAGATTCATACAAGCACTATTTGGAATAGCAAAATTCTGGAAACATCCCAAATACCCATCATCAAGAAAACAGATAACTAATTTTTGGCGTATTTAAACAGTACAATATTATTCACAAGTAAAAAATCAGTCATCTACAACTACATGTAACAATATGGAAAAATATTAAAAGCATAATATTGATTGAAAACACTAAACCACAAAAGACAACATAGAGAATACTATTTTTACAAAGCTCAAAACTACATGTATCTAAATATATTATTTGTGTATACATTCACACCTGATAAAACTTTTTTTTACTGAGGTAAAATTCACGTAACATAAAATTAACCAATTTAAAGTGTACAACAGAGTGGCATCTAGTACACTGACACTGTCATGCAACCATCGTCACAATCAATTTTAAAACTTTCTCATCACCTCAAAAAAAGAAACTTCATACCCTTTAGCTATAACCCTCCATTCCCCTCATTGCCCTCTCTTCCCCAATTACTAAGCAATCACTAATCTACTTTCTGTCTATGAAGATTTGCCTATTCTGCACAATTCATATAAATGGAATCATACAATATACACCTTCTGTGTCTGGCTTCTTTCACTTAGCATGTTTTCAAGGTTCAACCATGTTGTAGCATGTATCAGTATTTCGTTCCTTTTTACAGCACAACATTTTTTTAAGCAACTGAATAATAAACAAAATTTAATATAGCAGTTAACTCTATAAGGAAGCAAGGGGATGGGATAAGAAAAAGCACACTGATGAACGTAAACTACCATTAATGTTCTAGTTACTCAGAGGGTTGTTTTACAACAAATATGTGTTACATAAATCCCTTTGTAAATACCAAATGTTGCATTAAAAATTAATAAAAGAGAAAATAACAGTATCTACCTCAAAAGGTTAAAATATTAAAACAAGATAATTAATGTAAAAAAACAGCACCAGCACTGGCAGTTAACAAGCACTAAATAAATGGAAGATACTATTTTACTGTCTTTCTCACCACTATCATCATGAGCTTTCATGTACTATCATACTGGATTCTCATAAATACATTGACAGATTGGCAGTAAGGATAATTCTTATTTTACAAATGACTCACCCAAGGTTCATTAGGTTAGTGGTGGAGGAAAAATTCGAACCAAGATCCCAACTCCCAATGTAAGACTCTTTCTAATTTCACGATAATTTCCCAAAGTAATATTTGTATTACTTCTATATTAAAACTATAATTGAAATTTCTTCCCCTAAAATGTCAACTCATTTATTTAATCCTGCATTATACAGTTCTGTTTGTCTTCTTTCTATTTTCCATAACATTTTTCTTCTGGCATTTTATTGAATATTTCTCTCCACAGAGGATCAGAGGGAGGCATAACAATGCCTCAGAAATAATGTTTGGGCCTTTGCATATACACTTATTTATGCCTCACAGCAGAGCTGTGAGATCAGGATTACTCTTCATTTTTAAAATGTGAAGACTGAAGCTTGGAGAACACACAAAAATAAATTGTATGCCAATTCTGCTAGTTCCTACATGTATGCCTCAACAAGGCTAGTTAGGTAACCCTGAGACTCGATTTCGCTTTGCTTTCCTTTAACTAGGACTTAAGAACAGTCAGTAAATATATGACTAAATGAATGAGAACGAATATCACTTTATGAGAATGTGAGGAAATGAATGTAAATGATAACAGCTGCTCATTTTCTGAGCACTGACTATGTACAGGACACTTATAAGTCCTTTCAGTGCATTAACATATTTAATAAAATAATTCTATAAGGAAGCTCCTATTTTATCCCTATTTTACAAATGTAGAAACTGAGAAACAGTGAAGTAACTCACATCTCCACAAAGTGGGAGAGCCAGGATTCAAACTCAGGTAGTCTAACTTTAGTGCTAGCACTTTTAGCAAACACATAGCATGGCAAGTCACAGATAAAAGGTGCTCACAATAGTCTCCTTGCTATATTTTCCAAAAATATCTACTCCTTACCCTATCAGAACATGTATCAACAAATGTTATGACTTATTTAATTAATATCTCTTCTGACAAAACTAAGAAGCAGTGTCTATTTCTTTCACAGCTGTATTTTCAACACTTAGCACAGAGCCTACCATATACAACATAATAAAATAGTAATAAATAAATGGTAGTTATTAAAATTATATTATTATTTAAGAGTTCTTTTAATATAAGCAGAAGGAGAATGCAGCAGGTAACAGCTAAAAGAGGCTTCAAGGTTATCCAAAAGTCCCAAATACACTCTAGGATATACAAACCTAAAACATAAATCAGTCAGATATATTGCTTTGCCATTGTTGAGCTATGCAAAAGCAATATGTTCCCTTTCCTCCATCAAAAACATTAAAAATATTAACTGAATATTATTTAATTTTTATTGCTACAACCCATAGCACTGTAAAATATTACAAATCAGATTTGAAACAAGCATGTGATAGGTAAGGAAGAATAAAAATTAAGAATATTAAAAAACAAGTCTGGGATTTCTTAATCTCCTGTAATTGTATGCTAAATTTTATATATGTACATTGTTCCAGGCTGAAAGCATAAAGCTTTCATGAGATTTATCAAAGAGCCAGCTGGCCCAAAAAAGCTTTAGAATCCAAGACAAATGTTTAAATAATGGAAAAATCTATACCATTCTTGACATTTACTCACCAGAAATATCCATAAATGCACGATCCCATAATTCACCTACTGTATAGCACTCTGCAGAAGTGATGTTGACTGAAAGAACAATATCATCTTCAACGTATTTTAATATGAGATTATTTATAACAATATTTACATTATTTACAACTCGCCTAATCAGACTCTGCACGTAACCTAAAAAATAGAAAAAATTTTCAATTAGCCACAAGTCTGTCAATATATAATTATTTCTTAAAATGTTATTGAACCTAATGTACATGAAAGGTGTGTATTATCTAGCATATGTTGCGAAGAGGAAACTAAGATTCAGATAGATACATAGGCTTGTTAAAGTGATGCAGCTAATAAGCATTAGATCTAGCCCAACAAAAATTATTACTAAGAGAGTGACGTCAGCATCATGGCGGAGTGAGATTCCCTCTTTGAATCTCTGCCCCCTACGACACAACAAAAACATCATTCACATTCCAACAGAGCTCAATCAAACACTACGAAGGACTTCTGAGAAACCCCTGCTGCCATACATCAGACGGTGGAGGCGCGGGAAGCCCAGGAGAACGGGAGGAGAGGTAGGAGGTTGTACTCCCCCTCCCCAATCGATCGGCAAAAACAGCGCGGTTCCCGGACAGAGGGGGGAGGTGCGGCCCACAGCGGGGAAAACTATCGCCATCCAGGTGCTCTCACAGACTGTCGCGAGATCCCCACGGGGAAGCGACGACGGACTGTTTAGGGGATGTAGCAAACACCCTAAGAGAGCCAGAAAGGAAACCCCCGGGTCAAGCAGGAGAAAGAGAGGACCCCTCCCCCCACACACCCGGCGTTTCAGCATAATCCCTCCAGGGGCTGCAGCCGCCTCAGAGCAAACCGCTCACGATCTCCATCTAGTGGCAGCAGGGGGAAACTGCAGGACTAACTTTAATCATGAGCGGTAAAAATAAAGCCGTCCCCGTCGGATCCTTGCGAAAATATGTCAGGGCTGCAGACCAAAAGGAAAATGACAAACACCCAGAAACCAACCCTGAAGGCACAGAATTTGATAACCTGAATGAGAGAGAATTCAAAATAGCTATCATAAACAAGCTCAACGAAATACAAGAGAACACACAGAAACAAATCAACGAATTCAGGGATTATGTCACAAAAGAGACTGAAACCCTAAAGAAAAACCAATCAGAATTATTGGAGATGAAAAACAAAATCAACGAGATAGTGGAAAAAATGGAGTCTTTAAAGAGCAGAACTGACAATATGGAGGAACGAATTAGCACTATTGAGGATAGCCACGCAGAAATGCTCCTGGTAGAGGAGGAGAGAGAGCTAAGACTAAAAAGAAATGAAGAAATTCTTCGAGAAATATCAGACTCAATGAGGAAAAGCAACATAAGGATAATAGGTATTCCAGAAGGAGAAGAAACAGAAAAAGGAGCAGAGAGTTTGTTCAAAGAAATAATAGCTGAGAACTTCCCCAACCTAGGGAACGAGAGGGAAATAACAGTGAATGAAATCAATAGATCACCTAAATATATAAACAGGAATAAAAAATCATCTCGCCACATAGTAGCAAACTTGAAGAATACCCGTGACAAGGAAATAATATTGAAGGCAGCTAAACAAAAAAACAAAATAACATACAAAGGAAACCCCATCAGGCTCTCAGCTGATTTCTCGACAGAAACTCTACAGGCTAGGAGAGACTGGAATGATATATTCAAAATCATGAAAGACAAAAACCTTCAGCCGAGAATACTTTATCCAGCAAAAATATCCTTCAAATACGATGGAGAAACAATAACTCTCCCTGATAAACAAAAGCTAAGAGAGTTCATCACCACAAGACCCCCACTACAAGAAATGCTCAAGAAGGCCCTTAGGCCTGAAAAAAAAAACAAATGAGAAAGGGGATACAAAGATTTCAGCAAGGAGAAAAGCAAGGAGACTAAACGAGAACAAAATACAGTTGGAAAACATCAAAAATTAATTCAAGCTCATCACTGGAAACACACATTCATGACACAATCTGGAATAAAGAGATAACAAATAAGGAGGGGAAGAGGTAAGGGATTGAACTGACCCAGCCTCAGGAAAAAGGAGGCATCTGAAAATGTACTTTCTTATCCAGGAGATCGCTTATATAAACCGCACGGTAACCACTAAACAAACAACCAGAAGAGAACCACACATGACAAATAAAGAGAAAACCAAGAGAATGAGCATGCAGAAATACCAAATTGAATTTGCAGTCCGAAACACAAGGGACAAGAAACGAAGGAAATGCAAAAGAACCAGAAGATGAACAATAAAATAGCAACATTAAACCCTCATATATCAATAATCACTCTAAATGTAAATGGATTGAATTCTCCAATCAAAAGACACAGAGTGGTGGGATGGATTAAAAACCAAGATCCAACAATCTGCTGCCTCCAGGAAACACATCTCAGCTCTAAAGACAAACACAGACTCAAAATAAAAGGATGGAAAACAATACTCCAAGCTAATGGCAAACAAAAGAAAGCAGGAGTAGCCATACTTATATCAGACAAAGTAGACTTCAAGATAAAAAAGGTAATGAGAGACAAAGAAGGGCAATATATAATGATAAAAGGGATACTTCACCAAGAAGACATAACACTTATAAATATCTATGCACCCAACACAGGAGCACCAAAGTACATAAAACAACTGCTAAAAAACCTTAAAGGAGATATTAACAATAACACAATAATAGTAGGGGATCTTCATACCCCCCTTACATCGACAGATCATCCAGACAAAAAGTCAATAAGGAAATAATGGACTTAAACGAGAAACTAGACGCAATGGATTTAACAAATATATACAGAGCACTCCACCCAAAAAAAGCAGAGTACACATTCTTCTCAAGTGCACATGGAACATTCTCAAGGATAGACCATATATTAGGAAACAAGGCAAACCTCTATAAATTTAAGAAGATTGAAATCATTACAAGCATCTTTTCTGATCATAATGCTGTGAAAAAACTGCAAGGAAAAAACTGGGAAAGGGACAAAGATGTGGAGACTAAACAACATGCTACTGAACAACCAATGGGTCGTTGATGAAATTAAAGGAGAAATCAAAAGCTATCTGGAGACAAATGAAAAGGAAAATACACCATACCCACTCATATGGGATGCAGCAAAAGCAGTCCTGAGAGGGAAATTCATAGCAATACAAGCTCACCTTAACAAACAAGAAAAATCCCAAATAAATAACCTTAAATTGCACCTAACAGAGTTGGAAAAAGAAGAACAGACAAAGCCCCGAATCAGCAGAAGGAGGGAAATAATAAAAATCAGAGCAGAAATAAATGAAATTGAAACCAAAAAAACAGTAGAAAGGATCAATGAAACAAAGAGCTGGTTCTTTGAGAAGATAAATAAAATTGACAAACCCTTAGCCAGACTCACTAAGAAAAAAAGGGAGAAGACTCAAATAAATAAAATTAGAAATGAAAGAGGAGAAATTACAACAGACACCACAGAAATACAAGGGATTATTAGGGAATACTATGAAAAACTTTACGCCAACAAATTGGACAACCTAGAGGAAATGGACAAATTCTTGGACGCGTACAACCTCCCAAAACTGAATCAAGAAGAAATAGAGAATCTGAACAGACCAATCACAAGTAAAGAGATTGAAACAGTCATCAAAAACCTCCCAAAAAATAAAAGCCCAGGACCAGATGGCTTCCCTGGAGAATTTTATCAAACGTTCAAAGAAGATTTAGCACCTATCCTTCTCAAACTATTCCAAAAAATAGAGGAAGATGGAATACTTCCCAACACATTCTATGAGGCCGACATCATGCTGATACCAAAGCCAGACAAGGACAATACAAAGAAGGAAAACTACAGGCCAATATCGCTGATGAACATAGACGCAAAAATCCTCAACAAAATATTGGCAAACCGAATTCAGCAATACATCAAAAAGATCATACACCACGATCAAGTGGGATTTATACCAGGGACACAGGGATGGTTCAACATCCGCAAATCAATCAACGTGATACACCACATTAACAAAATGAAGAATAAAAACCACATGATCATCTCAATCGATGCAGAGAAGGCATTCGACAAGATCCAGCATCCATTTATGATAAAAACTCTCAAAAAATTGGGTATAGAAGGAAAGTACCTCAACATAATAAGAGCCATATATGACAAACCTACAGCAAACATCCTACTCAACGGGGAAAAACTGAAAGCCATTCCTTTGAGGACAGGAACAAGACAAGGGTGCCCACTCTCACTGCTCTTATTCAACATAGTACTGGAAGTTCTGGCCAGAGCAATTAGGCAAGAAAAAGGAATAAAAGGACTCCAAATAGGCAATGAAGAAGTGAAACTCTCACTATTTGCAGATGACATGATCCTATACATAGAAAACCCCAAAAATTCCATTGGAAAGCTACTAGAAACAATCAACAGCTACAGTAAAGTGGCAGGGTACAAAATCAACTTACAAAAATCAATTGCATTTCTATACACTAACGATGAAAAAACAGAAAGAGAACTCAAAAAGACAATCCCATTTACAATTGCAACAAAGAGAATAAAATATCTGGGAATAAATTTAACCAAGGAGGTCAAAGACCTATACAATGAAAACTATAAGACACTATTGAAAGAAATCGAGGAGGACATAAAGAAATGGAAAACTATTCCATGCACATGGATTGGAAGAATAAATATAGTGAAAATGTTCATTCTACCTAAAGCAATCTACAGATTCAATGCAATCCCAATCAGAATCCCAATGTCATTCTTCACGGTAATAGAACAAAAACTACTGAAATTCGTATGGGGCAACAAACGAGCCCGAATAGCTAAAGCAATTCTGAAAAAAAAAGAACAAAGCTGGAGGCATCACAATCCCTGATTTCAAAATATACTATAAAGCTACAGTAATCAAAACAGCATGGTACTGGTACAAGAATAGACACACAGATCAATGGAACAGAACTGAAAGCCCAGAAATAAAACCACGCACCTATGGACAGCTAATCTTCGACAAAGGAGCAAAGAACATACAATGGAGAGAGGGAAGTCTCTTCAATAAATGGTGCTGGGAAAATTGGACAGCAACATGCAAAAGAATGAAAGTAGACCATCTCCTATCGCCATATACAAAAATCAATTCAAAATGGATCAAAGACCTGAAAGTGAGACCTGAAACTACAAAACTCCTGGAAGAAAATATAGGCAGTACACTAATGGCGATTGGACATAAAGGGATCCTTTCGGATTCCATGTCTACCCAGACAAGGGAAACAAAAGAAAAAATAAACAAGTGGGACCTCATCAGACTAAAGAGCTTCTACAAGGCAAATGAAACCAGGATCAAAATGAATAAACAACCCACCAGCTGGGAGAAAATATTTGCAAATCGTTTGTCTGACAAGGGATTAATCTCAGTAATATACAAAGATCTCATACAACTGAGCAACAAAAAAACAAACAACCCGATCACAAAATGGGCAGAGGATATGAACAGACATTTTTCCAAGGAAGAGATACAGATGGCCAATAGACACATGAAAAGATGTTCAACATCACTAATCATCAGAGAAATGCAAATCAAAACTACACTGAGATATCACCTTACACCGGTTAGAATGGCTATAATCACAAAGACAAATAACAACAAATGCTGGAGAGGTTGTGGAGAAACGGGGACCCTCATTCACTGCTGGTGGGAATGCAAACTGGTGCAGCCTCTATGGAAAACAGTATGGAGAGTCCTCAAAAAATTAAAAATAGAAATACTGTATGATCCAGCAATACCACTCTTGGGCATCTACCCAATGGACACGAAATCAACCATCACAAGAGGCGTATGCACCCCTATGTTCATTGCAGCATTATTCACTATAGCCAAGAAGTGGAAGCAACCCAAGTGTCCCTCAACTGAAGACTGGTTAAAGAAGATGTGGTATAGACATACAATGGAATACTACTCAGCCATAAGAAAAGACACAGTTGTCCCATTTGCAACAACATGGAGGGACCTAGAGGGTATTATGTTAAGTGAAATAAGCCAGAGAGAGAAGGACAGACACTGCATGAACTCACTCATATATGGAATATAAGTGAACACACAGACAGAGAGAACTGATTGGTGGTTACCAAGGGGAAGGGGGGTGGGGGGGGCACAAGGGGTGAAGGGTTACATCCACAAGGTGACGGACAAACAAAAGTGTACAACTAAAACCCCACAGTGTTATAAACTAAGACATCAATAAAAAAAAAATTATTACTAAGAAATTTTATATAATGAAGTGTTCATGTACTAAGGGAAACCATAAAGACCATACCTTTTTAATAACATAATACTAGATCCCATTCAGTGATTATCCTATACTACAAGTATGTTGGTTTCTGCCTATTATCTAAACATTTTCCCAAATGAAACAATGTTGCTATATGCTGATTACACAACTATTAGAAGAATAGCTTCTTCAAGCTTCTTTTTGAACCAGCTGCCATCTTCTCTTCCTACTTTAAATAGCCATAAAAATATTCAAAAGTTAGGGCTGGAGGAAGAAAGATAGGAGAAACATGACCATCATAATGGATTCAACTATTTCCATTTACTAATATATAATCCTGACACAGGGTAGGGGAGAGAATATGAATGAGAAAGACAATGTAGACAGAATAAAAGAAAGAGGAAGAAAAGAATACAAGGAAGAAGACAGAAAAAAAAAGTATGAAAGGAAAGAGAACGGTTTTATAAAAGCATAATGAGAATGCAGGGAAATAAGAAAGAGAAACAGAAATAATTGTTCTAAAAAAAACTCATAACAGAAGTAACTAGTGAACATTCTTTTTCTCCACAGCTTGCCTAGAATCTCCAAAGGTTCTTTCATGCTACTGTGGAATACTCTATGATCTCAGAAGTCTGTCACACAATAAACGTGTATATAGATACATTATTGAGGAATTTATTGAAAATATAAATAAAACTAAACACAAACAGCATTAAAAAAGACATAAGGGCAAAAGATTAAAAACTTCACTTTATTCAAATGCATTTTCCACTATAAAACCTATTTAAAAGCTAATTAAATTTTTAGCTATTTCATGAAATAACTGTCTGCTTGTATTCTTTAAACCAGAATTTTACTGGGCAAAACAGAATCAACTTCTGTCAGCAGCTGACGTTGTTAACACCCACACTAAAGCCTGCTAGGAGATAGCTTATTTAAATCTATTCAATCATACCATGTTTGCAAAAACCAACTCTTTCATTCATTCCTAATGGATACAAATAGGAAAGATACGTAAAACAACTAAATTCAAATTTTTCTCATATGTGGAAACTATTAGCTTTCAGAGCGCCAATTTATCATATGCTATATAATTAACATACAAAATATCAATAAATTTAAGGTAACAAATACTCTTTTAAAAGAGTAGATGCTAAAATAATGTTTAACAAATTAAGCTTCCAAAAGAAAATTTAAATATCAAAATTTTCAACCTTAGAATGTATATTCCCCACGCTATTATTACTCAACACAGATGTTAAAATAAAAATAAACATCCTATTTCTAAGAAGTCAAGAAGCATGACTAATATTGGTTTTCCTATTTCTGAAAACCCTGTCATCAATAGGGAATTCATAAAAAACCTCTTCAGAGTTCATGAGTTTTTATTAGCTTCAAAACAAAAAATAAACTCTCAAAGACAGAACTGGAGAAAATGTATAATGCAAAGTAATAGAAACATAATACTGTAAATGTATTTTAACTGACAAAACACTACCAATGGATTTTTCATCTGTTTTTTAATATTTTCCTTCAGTTTCTCATTATAAAACTGACATACAAGTTGAGATGAATAAGCCAATTCACCAAAATAAAAGAATCAAGTATCTAAAAAGAACTACTTCTATAGAAAACTATTTATGTTTCCTTACTAAAAATGCCATGCCAAAATAAATAACAGTTGACTAACCAATGGAATAAATGTACACTATCTCTTTAATCCCTCATAATGACTTAGTTCTAAGTGAGCTACAGAAGAGTGTCAAACAGCAGATCTAACAGCTCTCATCACTTCATATTTATAGACGCCTTGAAAGTATGTCTGTTCAAAGCACATAACAGTAAACCAGGTCTATTCCACAAGCATCTGAAAATGCAAGGTCACTCTGGTGATAAGAACCTACAAGATGTCATGTTAGATGACAACTGCCTGTTACTAGGCAATCTTCCCAAAAATTCCTATCATTATCCAACTCTCTCCCACCCACAAACCCCATTCCTCCAAACACACACATCTATGCCCACAGGGCCATATGAAACACTATTACTTTTCATTGACTTTGCTCGTGTTCTTCCTTCTGTTTAGAATACTCTCTGTCCATTCTCCCTTCTTGTCCTCTCTCCTATATCCTCTTCTCCAATGTCCTCTACCCTACACATGAACATTAAGGAGACTGTCTCTACCACTTTTCTTGGGCTTATGTTACTACTGCCATTTGTATATGTTTATGTATACTTACCTTCTCTGCTAAACTATGAAATCCTAAAGACCAGAGATTACATCGTACTGCTCTGATATTTTTTTTTTTTACCGAGGTAAAACTGGTATATAACATTATGTAAATTTCAAGTGTAAAACATTATAATTTGACATCTGTGAACACTACAAAGTGACCAGCACCAAAAGTCTAGTTACTATCCATCACCATACAATTAACCCCATTCACCCGTTTCATCCACCCCGCAATCCCCTTCCCTTCTGGTAAGCACCAATCTGTTCTCTGCATCTGAGTTTGGTTTTGTTTTGTTCTGGGGATTTTTTAGATTCCACATATGAGTGAAATCATAGGTATTTGTCTTTTTCTCTGACTTATTTCACTTAGCGTAATGCCCTCGAGGTCTATCCATGTTGTTGCAAATAGCAAGATTTCATTCTTTTTTATGGTTGAGTAGTATTCCATTGCAATATATATACTACATCTTCTTTATCCATTCATCCATTGACAGACACTCGTTTCCATATCTTGGCTGTTGTAAACAAGGCTGCAGTGAACAAAGACGTCTATACATCTTTTTGAATTAGTGTTTTCATATTCTTTGGATAAACACCCAGAAGTGGAACAGCTGGATCATACAGTAGCTCTATTCTTAATCTTTTGAGCAATCTCCATACTGTTTTCCACAGTGGCCGCACCAATTTACATTCCCACCAGCGGTGTACAAGGATTCTCTTTTCTCCACATCCTCTCCAACAGTTGATATTTCTTGTCTTTTTGATAACAGCCATTCTGACAAGTGTGAGGTGATATCTAATTGTGGTTTTGATTTACATTTCCCTAATAATTAGTGATGTTGAACATCTTTTCCCATGCCTGTTGGCCATCTGTATGTCTTCTTTGGAAAAATGCCTATTCAGATTCTCTGCCCATTTTTTTTTTTTTTTTGTGGGGAAGACCAGCCCTGAGCTAACATCTGTTGCCAATCTTCCCCTTTTTGCTGAGGAAGACTGGCCCTGGGCTAACATCCGTGCCCATCTTCCTCTACTTTATATGGGACGCCGCCACGGCATGGCTGACAGGCAGTGCGTCGGCGGGCGCCCGGGATCCGAACTCGCAAACCCCGGGCTGCCAAGCGCGGACTAAACCGCTGCGCCACCGGGCGGCCCCTCTCTGCCCATTTTTAATTGAGTTGTTTGTTTTCTGTTGTTGAGTTGTACAAGTTCTTTATATAGTCTGGATGTTAACCTCTTATCGGATATATGATTTGCAAATATCTTCTCCCAATCACAAGATTGCCTTTTTGTTTTAATGATGGTTTCCTTCACTATGCAGAAGGTTTTTAGTTTGACGTAGTCCTACTTGTTTTTTTTGTTTTGTTTCCCTTGCCATTGGAGTCACATCCACAAAAACATCACTAAGAATGATGTCAAAGAGCTTATTACCTATGTTTTCTTCTAGGAATTTTATGGTTTCAGGTCTTACATTCAAGTCTTTAATCCATTTTGAGTTAATTTGGGGGTATAGTGTAAGATAATGTTCTAGTTTCATTCTTTTGCATGTGGCTGTCCAGTTTTCCCAACACCATTTATTGAAGAGATTGTCCTTTCTCTATTGTCTGTTCTTGGCTCCTTTGTCATAAACTAATTGTCCATATACGTGTAGGTTTATTTCTGGGCTCTCAATTCTGTTCTGTTGACCTGTGTGTCTGTTTTTCTGCCAATACCATACTGTTTTGATTATTTTTAGTAAAGTTTGAAATCAGGGAGCATAATACACCCAGCTTTGTTTTTTTTCCTCAAGATTACTTTGGCTTTTTGGGATCTTTTGTGGTTCCATACAAATTTTAGGATCGTTTGTTCTATTTCTGTGAAAAATGCCACTGGAATTTTGATAAGGATTGTTACAATGAATCTGTAGATTTCTTTGGGTAGTACGGACATTTTAACGATATTCTTAAAGTAAATGGCATGTATCAAATAATTTTGCTTACAAAAAGACAACATCTGCAATCAATTTATCCTGATGTGGTCACTGGGAAGCTAAGTTGCTCAAAATCAGAAATTCCATGGTTGATGACCTGGGTACAGTACCTAAAAACATCTTGGTCAAGTTTTTGGTGTAAACTTTATTTGGAGGTTATGCAACATCACATAGGCAACTTATGTTCAAACAGTAAAGGAAAAGTAAGTTCTTTGTAATGTTCTTGCCTTTTTTGGAAGGTTGAAATTATTTCAAAATAAAACTTTTCTAATTTGGTAACTAGAAGGTAACTTAGGGCAGTTACTGTAGGAGCTAAAAAAAAATAACTGTGAGTTGAGGATACTCACTATCAGTATTATTATTTAAGATGGTCACAAAAGTTCTCAACAACTAAATAAGGGTAAAAAAGAGAAACATGTATAAGTACTGATAAGGAGAACACAAAATTATCATTACACGAAGAGGGCTGTATTTTTTATACAGAAAGTCTAAAAGATGCAACTGAAAAATACTGAACATTGCTTAGCTAACAAAATGTAAAAATTAGCTTTCCTACATAAAGTGCTGAGAAGAGAATAAAATGGTAATCCCAATTAGCAATAAAATATATGATAATATTTTCCATCTATAAAAGTTTCAAAGAAATGTTTTTTAATAATAAAACACAGCATTGGACCAAAAACATGCTTGGAAGAAAGCACTGTTAAACTTTTCACAGGCCTTCCATGCCAAAACCTTAAAATTACTCATAAATTTTGATTCTATAAATTGTTAAGAATTTCTCCTAAGGAAATAAACAGAAGTGCGTGCAAAGATTTACCTACTAGTATGTTTCTTAAAGCATTTTACACAAAACTGAAAATGAAACATAACCCAAACATCAAACAAAAAGTGTTTGGTTAAACAAACTATGGAAGAGTTATATACTATAATACATGCCAATGATTGAAATAACAATGTAAAAATATTAATGTCCTAGAAACATATTAACATTAAATAAAAAATTCAAGTTACAAAAGAAAATGTATGTGTGTATGTGTACACACACAAGTGTGCACCAAAAAAAAAAAAGCATCTCTAAAAGGTTGTACATCAAAATGTTAACAGGCTCCAGTTCTGGGTAAGATAAAGTAAGCACATTCTACTCTCTTTCCCACTGAATGTAGCCATAAAACCTGGAAAGAATGTATGGAGTATCTATTTCAGGGCTCTGAGAAGTAAATAGTAGCCATGAGAGGGAAAATAGAAGAATGAAAATTGCAGTTTACAAAGATAAAACAAATAATAAAATGGTAGAGGTAAATTCAAACATATCAGTAATTACATTCTAATTTAATTGTACTGTGATCAGAGAGAATGGTCTTTATGCTAGTGATTCTTCAAAATTTGTCAAGATTCCTTTTTGACCAAGTCTTTTTCAATGTCTATAGATATCCAATGTGTGCATCAAAAGAATGTACACTGTCTTATTGGATGGGTGCAGTTTTACATGTACCTACTAAAACAATCTTGTTAATTTTGATATTCAAAGATCCAGTTTGGGGATTTTTTTGTCTGCTTGATCTATCACATTTCAAAGCCAAGAGGTAGGTGCATACAAAATCATCATATATTTTTTGGAGAACTGAACCTTTTATTAGAATTTAGTATCTATTGCATATGTCCATTAATGCTTTTGCCTTTAGCTTTATTTTGCCTGATTTTTATGCTACAAACAGAGATTTATTTTTGAATAGTATGTGTCTGTTACGCCATTTCCCATCCTTTCATTTTCAATCTCTCTTGCCTCTCTGTTTTACCTGTGTGTTTTGGGGGCCACACACACCTGGACATAACCACTCCTTCCTTTTAGTATCCAAAAAATATTATGTGTGTTTTCTTAGAGCTCCTGCTTGCTTTGGCTTTGCAATGTAGTTAGCAGTTTACAAAGTCTCCTATACTTTAACTCTTTGAGGGCAAAAATGGCCTTCAGTGAGCTGCTCCAGCATACTCTCATTCACACAGCAATAAAGATTTAGGAAACTGAACAACCTGCCTCCACTAAGCAATATTTTGAAATTCAATCTAATTAGAATGAAATAAAGGCTCTCCAATTATCATCTTTTCTGTAATAAAATATAAACGTTAGATATCTTGAAGGTTATTGACAAAACAATAGTTTGAAGCATAACCTACTTTTTTTTTTTTTAAGTTTTTTTTTTTTTTTAATTGATGTCTTAGTTTATAACACTGTGGGGTTTTAGTTGTACATTTTTGTTTGTCCGTCACCTTGTGGATGTAACCCTTCACCCCTTGTGCCCCCCCCACCCCCCTTCCCCTTGGTAACCACCAATCAGTTCTCTCTGTCCGTGTGTTCACTTATATTCCATATATGAGTGAGTTCATGCAGTGTCTGTCCTTCTCTCTCTGGCTTATTTCACTTAACATAATACCCTCTAGGTCCCTCCATGTTGTTGCAAATGGGACAACTGTGTCTTTTCTTATGGCTGAGTAGTATTCCATTGTATGTATATACCACATCTTCTTTAACCAATCTTCAGTTGAGGGACACTTGGGTTGCTTCCACTTCTTGGCTATAGTGAATAATGCTGCAATGAACATAGGGGTGCATACGCCTCTTGTGATGGTTGATTTCGTGTCCATTGGGTAGATGCCCAAGAGTGGTATTGCTGGATCATACGGTATTTCTATTTTTAATTTTTTGAGGACTCTCCATACTGTTTTCCATAGAGGCTGCACCAGTTTGCATTCCCGCATAACCTACTTTTAAAAGGATCAATATATTAATGAGAAAGAACACCTGTATGGCAGAAATGGCTAGCTATCCATCAATATTTTGTGTTTTATCCAAAATGTAGATCTGTTACTGAGATATGACTTCTAAGGCATACATAATGTTCATGCAAATAGTTTTCCTCAATAAAATTTGAGAAGAATATGTACCACTTCAAGCCTGGGGGTATTAAGAAATAGACAGGTCTTCTCTAGGCTCTCCTCTTGAAAAGGCTGAAAGGAGTAAAATTCAAAGTCTGGCCGTGAGCTTGCTAGAGCCTCAAGATAAAAGGAGCCTGGGCTCCTGGTAGAAAACTGCCTTTGGACTGGTACAGAAAGAAAACATATCACTTTTGTTGTGTTAATCCACTGAAATTTAGAGGTTAATGTGTTCACCAGTTAACATTAACCTAACTTATACAACGTGTCACTATTATTTTAGAAAAAATTTTTTCCAGAAAACGTTAATAGAAGATGTTACAACAATAAAAGCAAAAATAAAGATGTGAAATAAGCTATGCACTTCTTTTTCATTTGCAACAAGTTCTTCTCTACTCTTACATATTCCAGAAAGGAACAGTGATTGGATAGCTTTAAATTCTTGCGCTCCCCCACAGGCAAACAAAGGAAATGACTGTGCTGTCTTCTATAAAACTATATCGCCATTTTGACTCAGGTTCTTGAACAGCTGCTGTACTATAAATATTCTTAAATTATCTGATACACTCTCCAAATATTATTAAACTTCCTTCAAGAGAGTTTTCAGAAAACCAAGCCCTAACAGGCTAAGATGGCAAGTATTTAAGCATACACACCTCACACACAAACTATATCTTCCATTTCATATTCAATATTTTATGCAGAAAACAAAATTTTGAGTAAATGACTACTAATTTAATAATGTCTCTCCTCATGCATACCAAAAAATCTAAGTTTCCATTCTCTCATCCACAAAATGTGGGCTAGATCAGAGGCTTAACTGGGGCCTACAGATGGACTTCAGTGGGTATATGAATACCCTAAAATTATATTCAAATTTTGAATGTGCATATGTGGGTCTATAACTTTTTCAATAGACTTTCAAGGGTCCATGTCCCAAATAAGACAGACTGCTAGACCAGAAAATCTGAAGTAGCTTCTTAGATATTTCAATGACTCTATAACTGGTTATCAAAGTTCAAAGAAAACACTGATTTTGTGCAGTTCAGTTTTTGAGCAGTGTAGTAAATATGTAAATGCCTATTGTAAACCAGACATTGTATTAGATCAGAGCTGGCAAAATGAGGCCTGTGCCATCTGTTTTTGTAAATAAGGTTTTACTGGAACACAGCCTTGTACATTAGCTTATTTACCATTTATGGCTGATTTCATGCTACATCAGAAGAATAGAATAGCTGCAACACAATACATATGGCTTGCAAAGTCTAAAATATTTAACAACTGGCCCTTTACAGAAAATGTTTGCTGACCTCTATGCTAGATGATGAAGATCAAAGATGACTAAGTCATAACTTCAGACCCAGTGGGCAACATGGTTTTCAGTTTATCTATACCCTAAATACATCCATTAAACTGTGTGTGTGTATACACACATATACATATATATGTATACATATATTCTCAGTAAAAGGGGAAGGAGAAGAAAAGGAAAAAGATAATTATATGACAAGGCCAAGAAAGAGGAAGCTATGCAATGGAACACAAAATTTATCTCTGAGCTTCTAGCAAACAAGAAAAGTAGGATTTTTTTTAAATGGTAACTATTAAATAAGAAAAAACATATCAGTTAATTAAGAGACCCTAATAAGTTAAAGGACAATACCCTCTAAACCCAGTTTAGAGAAAACGCAGAAGCAGCCCACAAAGGGCTACTTCTTATAATGACCTTCAATAACAGCCAAAGGCTGCACACTTCAGAGAGCACAGAACTGAATAATCCAGTTATCTAACTTAGAAGTAATCTCACTTTACAGAGAGATAAAGTGCGGAGAATAGTGAGGAAAGCATGAACGAATAAAGAAATAAATCAAACATCCTTAAACTTTCTCTCTGAATAGGAACTGTCAGCATATCTTACGGGATATGCTAAGCCCACAATTCAAAACTGCTATTATTAGCAGTAATTGAAGGTCCTGGCCTATATACCATTAACTGAAAGAAAACGTGTATGCTTCAGTCAGATTCAAACTCTTTTGATCCCTCTCCCAGTAAGACATATTACAACCCAGCACAAGCACACATATACACACAAGTTTCATGAAATATTACTAACCTTTACTACATGCCGTATGCTATGAGGTTTTCTATTCTAAGCCATATATTTTTTGAATACTTGCCATGACTCACTAAATTGCCTTTACAACGCACTAATTGGTCAAGATCCATAATCTGAGAAAGACTGTTCTGCACACCAAGAAGAGAGATTGCAAAGAGGCTATTGGGTAGTGACTTGAATTCTCTTTGTATTAGAGAACCACTCATCCTTCAAGGGTATAGAACAAACGATGATTGGCAACACCAAAACTTTTTCAAAAAGCATCTCTAGATCTATATAAATGTTCAAACCCCAAAACTGTAACCATAGCTCCTAAAAGAAGAAAATTTTGCTCTAGAAAATTTGAGAGCAGGAATTCATCTCTACCATGAAAGAACTTTAATATGGTTGCCAGAAATGAGTCCTCAAATAACTATATGAGTTAACTTTTAAATAAAATGATTTACCATTATCCAACTGGATTCTCAAATTATCCCTTTTTCTTTCCTTTGGCAAGATTGTTTACCTGCTCTGCCTCCCACTAATTGCCCAACAAGTTCAGTTAGTTCCGAAAGCAACTCCTTAACTGTGATTTATGACAGCATAAAAGAGGATATGAGTCCTCCTGTTGGGTAAGGCAAAAAAGCACATGTTAATCCAAAAGTTACCTCAACTAGTTCAGGTAGAACACAGCTCTGTTTTATGTCACTAAAAATAGAACGTTTTATGTTACATTTATGTTTTTATGTTTTATGTCCTAAAAATAGGCCAATTCTCCCAATTCTGAATATCAGCATAAATTCTAATACAGTCTCTAAAGAATCATTAAAAGTCTGGGACTTGTTTTAAGTACACGCACGTTAGCCCATAGAAGATTTTTATCTGTGAAAGCAACTGACAAAAGCTTTAAATTTTTCTTAAACAAGTTCTTTCTTAAGAGAAAAAAAATGTAACAAGACTCAACAGTTAAACCTAAAACTGCTTATTCTTTGTCAGGATATTGATGGAGAGAGTTCTATACAATGAGCTAGTATAAGAAATTTTGAGGGGATATGTAGTCAGAAATTTGAAGGGGTAAAGGAGTTGCCCATTTAATAAATAAGAACAAGCTATAGTCTAATTCACAGCTTAATTCAGAGATTTTTCCCAAAGGAGTTAATTAGTAAGAAAAAATTTAGAAAGTTCTGGAACCATCACACTACTCTAAATAGAATTAGAAACATTCAGAAGTAAAATATCTTCTTCTGGCACCTTCTCCCGCTATAGCAATTAATCTATTCTAAAACCAGAGGGATTATAGAGACCTGCTAGGCAGTTTTGAAGAATACAAAGCATCAGCATTAACATCACTATAATACTAGTTAAAAATGTTCAATTCAAATGTAACTTAGAACATATATTTGAGGGAGGAGGGCTATGAAATGCTGTACTAACTCCAGCCTCTTATAAGTAAAGTAGATGGTGCCAGAAGACTATCAAATATTAACTAGGTTAAAACCGGCAGAAAGCCTACAAACGTTTGGCACAGAAAACAAGTGTATACCAATGTCAACTATACCTCAGACAAAAGAACTATAAATAAAATCAAAAGAGAAGTGACTGATAAACAATTCCCAATTGTAAAAAAGCAAGCTATGCACTTTGGCCACAGAGCTGACATGTAATAATCACTGTTTTTTTTCTTCATTAAATATTTACCAAGGAACCGTTATCTGTAAGCCACTACTGTTTTGGGTAAACAAAAATTTCAGGAAATGAAAGAGAGATGGCCTTTCTCAGTTAAAAAATTCTGTGATTCTGTTAGTGAATTTTATAGTTTCCAGAAACTCAAAACAAGCCTTTCCACTGTTCATTAAGAAGTAAGGGGAACAAAGAGACTATGAGTGGGAAATAACAGTCAAGTCTTTGCTTGGAGAGGATTTAAGAAAGAAACTTAAGAAACAACCTGCTGCAAAAGAGCATCAAAATTTGAAGGAGACATTTGTGAGGGCTCTGGACTCGATGTGTTCTGACATCATGCAGCAAACGCCCATGCACATATAGTCTAAGTATTTTATGACAGTACAGAAGACTGAAAGTATATTCTACAAAGGGCTATAAACAACGATTAATAACAATTGAAATTTTGACTTTATCAATCCCATTAGAAGTTACCTGGTGGTAAATCAGGATCTGTGGGAGCAGCCTGCTGAATTCTTCGGGGTTTTACTGATGATTTTGTGTTCTCAGTAGTACTACGGTTGGTAGAATTAGAACCACAGCTTTCATGGTCATCCTATTTTTATTTTAAAGAAAGAAAAGAAAAGCATCAATCACCATTCAAGGATTAGGAAAAGTTTTGTTAAATGTATGCAGTTTATGGTTACCAAATGTGATTAGATAGACTCTTCTAAATTTTTTAGCTCTAAAACTCTATATAACCACACAATTTTCATAATTTGCATTCTCAAATAGCATTTTAAAAATAACTAATAGTAGGGGCTGGCACAGTGGCGTAGTGGTTAAGTTCACGTGCTCCACTTTGGCCGCCCCGGGTTCGCAGGTTCAGATCCTGGGCACAGACCTACGTACCACTCATCAAGCCACACTGTGGTGGCATGCCACATACAAAATAGAGGAAGACTGGCACAGATGTTAGCTCAGCGACAATCTTCCTCAAGCAAAAAGAGAAGGATTGGCAACACATGTTAGCTCAGGGCCAATCTTCCTCAGACACAAAAAAAACTAGTAGTTTAAAACCACGAATTCTTCCTCTCTTTAGTTGGTATCAAAATAAACTACTCAATAATGTCAAAAAAATTCTTATATATGGCTTTAGCAAAAGAAGACTATATAATGAAAGCTGTTAAACACTTTTCATCTCTATCTGAGTGCAAAAAAAAATGGAAAGGGTCTTAATTTTCCCCTATTTGTTGTTTCTATGTGAAGACCCTGACTACTTTATAAGTTAAATTAAGAATCTAACCTGTCTTCTTAATGATTAATCTTAATTATGCTTAGAATCCTTTGCATCCTGTTTAACAATGTTTACTGAATTGATTATTCAGATTAGATATAAGGTTTAATTGGGTTTTGACATGGATAACATAGAAACTTCAACAAAGCATACACATTTTTGAAATGTATTCATTTATACAATGTGAGTACTCTTTTCCTGTCTTGATTTAACAAACATTTATATATTGCTCTTATGTGCTAATTCCTGGATTTACAAAGGCAAATAAGACATAATATATGTCTTCAAGGATTTCATAATCTATTAAAAACATATATAACTAGTTCTACAAGAGTACTTTTTTTGTTTGTTTTTAAGTAATAGGAACGCAAGGAAAGTCACTCTATTTGGAAGAACTAGAAAGGTCAGGCCCTTAAAATTAAGTGTAGAGATGTTTTAGGTTAAGATTGTAGGCTAAATAGGGGGAAAACCATAAACAAAAGCAAAACAGTATAAACGTATGTAGCACGTACAAGGAGTGATGATTAGTCAAATAAAGTCAGAGTATACAATGTTTAAGATGGAAGAACAATACCAGAAGTTAAAAGCATGGACCAGTTCAATAAAAATGGGGTAATGTTAAGAACTATGGAGATGTTCTCAGTCTTCATTCTGGTTGACATGTTTCAAGATTTGGTAATTAGGAGGAGGGTGTCAATAACCTATAAGAAAGAAGATTTAGTAGTTCCAGTACAGGACAGGAGTGGGAGTAGTAAATGAGTAGCTCAAATAGTGAATGAGAAGTTAATATAGATAAGCATAGATTGCTCTTTCAAGAAGACAGGTATTACAAGGAGGAAATAAATGCGGTAGTAATACAAGGTAAAAGCATCTGGCATCTTCTTATTCTTTTTGGCGGGATAAAAGAGCACATTTTGTTTGAAGGAGAGATGCATATGAGGAGGGAGAGATCAAAGATACTAACAAAAGGGTAATTGATGGTGTACTGTGAACCATCAATTCATTAAACAATAACAAAACTATTTTGTAATATTTACAAGAATGGTGATAAATTTAGTTTTTCTATTTTATATATTTGAAGAGAAAATTTTAAGAATAAAAAGAAAGATAACCACTAAATTTACCAATCTAATAATAGGGTACTAGAGGCCAATAAAATAAGACCTCCTTTGGAAAACAAAAAATTCTTATTCAATACCACACTGAGAGAAGTACACAATAATAAACAATCTTTTACAGGATAGCATGGCTTCAGACGCTAGTGATATATTAGCTAGTGATATAAAGAAAAAATTTCTGTTTGAAACTGCATTACGAGGAAGAAGCAAAAATTTGCTATCATAAACAACAAAGAAAATTTTTACACAAACTTATGTACATTTTAAGTTAATGCAAAACAAACTTCACAGTGTTTCATTCCACAAAACAGTTTCAGTACTCAATCTTTATAATGACATCTTCTGTTATTTAGGGGGATGTTATAGTCTCTAAATACTAAGACTATTACTGTGAATAAAATCTTACTGTAATTACTTTTATTTCAACTTGCATCCTTAAGAATGTCTGTAGTCATACACTTCTGCACAACGTTGACATTAAAAGCACACTATTAATTTTTCAAACATACGGTTGTCTCAAAAGCCCAGAAGTAAAACATGTTCATTAAAGAGATGTGAAAAAGTTCCAAGTGAACTGCCAAAACTAGCATAATTATGAAAATATTTAACACTGAAACCATCTGAAATCACATACTGTATATAGATTACAATGATGTCATAATAAACATTCCAGCCAAAACGCACTAAAACTACTGCAGTCCAATAAATCTGGCATACACGAGATGACAAACATTTTAAAGCAAAAGAAAGAACAAGTTATTTTTATTTTTAAAAAGTTTTTAGCAAAAAAGGGTAAAGTGCATAGACTAAACAACAGTTTTCAAAGTGTTAAAAAAAAAAACAGTAAATAAAGCTTCCCTACAAACTACACATTTTTATTATTTAAAAGAAAAACTAAATAACTTTATTTGCTTAAAATTTATAATAAATCTGAAATTTTAGATGTTTTAACAATAAGCATTAATTATGGTACTCATAGGAATATATACTATAAAACAAACATTACCAAATGTGTAAACACTTCTTTCTTAATTATGCTTAGGAAATTATGGTTGCATATATTATAATTAGAAAATACTCCTTTTGATAATTTGAATTTGTTTTCATTTCAATTACATTTTAATTGTATCAATTACAAGCGGGCTACCATTCAAATCCTGCCTCAACTAAATTAACTGAAAAACAAGAATTATGACATTTACTATTGAAACTAGAATTACTTCCATCATTAGTCTGAGTTCATCTGCTTTTAACCAGTATGCACCACTTTGGACTATTACACATTTTACTCCACTGAAAGCCTCTAATTTCTAATAAAAGAAACTCTGTTCTCAAAAATACTAGCTAAAATGTTTTGAGATAATTTTTAACCCCAACACATGACAGTTATATCTTTCTTATTTAGGTTGCAATTTTTCCAAAATGTCTAGTAAGTATATTTCATGGCTAAAGAATGTTTCCTCTTGGGGACCACATAGCTATTTCTGAAAATACCGCCCTTTGCTCCTCATGAAACAAGCAAGAATGTCATTTCCTTACAAAAGTTCCTAACAGAGGGAAAGATGTGACAAACACTGTATGTAAATAGATCCAGTACTTTCATACTGACAGATCATGGGATCATGCTGCCACTTTTCACCTTAGCCCTAATAGGGCTAGTCAATTAAAACCTGAAAACCATCAACTCACAGATTCACAATGGTATAAGACTGAGGACAAAACTTAAAACAGGTAATTGAATCATTCCAAGTCCTTGTTAAAAACAGACAAAGAGGTTAAAATGCAAGAAAGAACTGAAGAAGGACAGAAACAAAGAACTAAAAAGTGATGTGCTTTATGCTCTTCAGCCTTGTGGCACCAAACTTGGCAATCAGACAAAGACTAAGGCCCACCTGGCAGCTCTGGTCACCAAAAGCTCCTGAAACAGTGTGAGGGCCTTGGAAATGAACTGCTACAAAGCTCTTAGGGACATTCACCTCTATCTCCTCCAGTAGCAAGTACAATGGCAACTGTCAGATGCAATAAAGAATCTCTAAGAGTAAGACTGTACTTCCGAGAGTCAGAGCGCCAAATAAAGTCACCAACACAGAGGGACACTTAGAGAACATGAGAGCAAGCCAGGGAAAAATACATTCACTAGCTTTCATGGTAAAAATGGGAATCTGTGGCTCACCTCCACCCTGACGGCAATATTAACAAACTTAATTTTAGTCATTTAAAAAAATGCCAAGCATGTTTAAGTAAAGGAGGAATGTGTATGCCCCCAATCTCTTCACACATCAACTTTAGCCCACGGAGGAGGCTACTTCCATTTTCTCTCCCATCAGGGATGGGGATGAGGATAAGGGGTTACGACAGGCTGGGGAAAAAGAGAATAGAGTTGATGTTTCCTTGCACTCTTTTACTTGACCCTCCCAAAAGGAGGAATAGCTCACCAGACAGGCCAAAGCTGAATATTCAGTAGGCTACATTTTAATAATGAAAGAGATCACTGTACTAACCATAACACCTGTGTGGTGGGGCCACTCTTCTATCTCTGAGATTCATGCTATTCAGTGAAAGGACCAGAGCCATTTTCCCCAGATGATGCAATCATTAGCTATCTCTCTTCTACGTTCTTTTCACACACATAGCCACCTGAACCAGGATACTGCCCCAGCCAGAGAACAATCAAACTATGCCAGATAACAGCAACACATGTTAGAAAAAATTCGTTCTTTATTATTGACTGTGACATCCCTTTCCTTTGTATCA
Source organism: Tapirus indicus (assembly GCA_031878705.1). Taxonomy (NCBI): domain Eukaryota; kingdom Metazoa; phylum Chordata; class Mammalia; order Perissodactyla; family Tapiridae; genus Tapirus; species Tapirus indicus. The sequence continues at coordinate 38,482,926 of CM062935.1, forward strand.
GTAGTTGGATATCATATGGCCAACCTCTCCTCCCCCTCTTTTTAAACTACTGGATTGAAGTGGTTAGATCCACTCTTAGATTTGGAAGGTGAAATAGGCAGAAATTAAGGGAGGAAAGAACAAAGGTATATACAGAGGCATTCTGTCCTAAGCCACATTCTACCATCTAGTTTTTATGAGAATTCACTGGACTGAATTGGGTGCTTAAACAGAGTAATAAAACTATACTTCATTTTCTTATACATAACTTCCCTCAGCAAGGAATACCTGATCAAAAGAAAGTATGTGTTAGGTACTTTGAGAGAAAATAAATAGTATAAATAGATGGTACCCTTATCCAGGTACTTTACTTACCTTCTTTTTTATTTTTATTTATTTTTTCTTTTTGTGAAGAAGACCAGCCCTGAGCTAACATCCATTGCCAATCCTCCTCTTCTTGCTGAGGAAGACTGGCCCTGGGCTAGCATCCTGCCCATCTTCCTCTACTTTATATGGGATGCCGCCACGGCATGGCTGACGAGCAGTGCGTCAGCGGGCGCCCGGGATCCGAACCAGCGAACCCTGGGCTGCCAAGCGTGGAGTAAACCACTGCGCCGCCAGGCCGGCCCCTTTACTTACCTTCTTGAGGAACAATACTATATGAGTAAAAGGGTTAAGAGCAATTTAAGTTAGTCAGCAATTATGTATGTCGCAAAGAAACAACAGTGACCTTTATTGAGCACTTATATGTGCCAGGCCTCAAGTATTTTAAGGATGAGGAAATTAGGGCTTAAGAGGTTCCAAAGTCTAAAAGACAGTAAGTGACAGAGCTAGAATGAACATCCAGATCTGTCTGACTGAAAAACCCCTCCTGTAACCATTAGAACTGAAAGAAGACAGAAAAGCAGGGAGAAAGGGAAGGAAGAAGAAAGGCAGGGAGGGAGGAAAAAGAGACAAAGAGAAAAAAATTTTTATTTATAGCACTTCCAATGTGTGTGCTAATTAGTAGTACTAATGACATTACACTCATATCTCTTAATCCCTTTAACAATGCCATGAAATTGGCACTACTCCCCATGCAAGAGTATTCCCATTTAAAGATGAGGAAACTAAGACACAGAGAGATTAAGTAAATGGTTCAAAATCACACTGCTATTAAATGGCACAACCATAACCACATTGCTCTATTTCCTGCCTATGATAAAAGGCCAAAACAGACGTCAGCATCATGGCGGAGTGAGATTCCCTCTTTGAATCTCTGCCCCCTACGACACAACGAAAACATCATTCACATTCCAACAGAGCTCAATCAAACACTACGAAGGACTTCTGAGAAACCCCTGCTGCCATACATCGGACGGTGGAGGCGCGGGAAGCCCAGGAGGACGGGAGGAAAGGTAGGAGGTTGTACTCCCCCTCCCCAATCGATCGGCAAAAACAGCACGGTTCGCAGACAGAGGGGGGAGGGGCGGCCCACAGCGGGGAAAACTATCGCCATCCAGGTGCTCTCACAGACTGTCGCGAGATCCCCACGGGGAAGCGACAACGGACTGTTTAGGGGGTGTAGCAACACCCTAAGAGAGCCAGAAAGGAAACCCCCGGGTCAAGCAGGAGAAAGAGAGGACCCCTCCCCCCACACACCCGGCGTTTCAGCATAATCCCTCCAGGGGCTGCAGCCGCCTCAGAGCAAACCGCTCACGATCTCCATCTAGTGGCAGCAGGGGGAAACTGCAGGACTAACTTTAATCATGAGCGGTAAAAATAAAGCCGTCCCCGTCGGATCCTTGCGAAAATATGTCAGGGCTGCAGACCAAAAGGAAAATGACAAACACCCAGAAACCAACCCTGAAGGCACAGAATTTGATAACCTGAATGAGAGAGAATTCAAAATAGCTATCATAAACAAGCTCAACGAAATACAAGAGAACACACAGAAACAAATCAACGAATTCAGGGATTATGTCACAAAAGAGACCGAAACCCTAAAGAAAAACCAATCAGAATTATTGGAGATGAAAAACAAAATCAACGAGATAGTGGAAAAAATGGAGTCTTTAAAGAGCAGAACTGACAATATGGAGGAACGAATTAGCACTATTGAGGATAGCCACGCAGAAATGCTCCTGGTAGAGGAGGAGAGAGAGCTAAGACTAAAAAGAAATGAAGAAATTCTTCGAGAAATATCAGACTCAATGAGGAAAAGCAACATAAGGATAATAGGTATTCCAGAAGGAGAAGAAACAGAAAAAGGAGCAGAGAGTTTGTTCAAAGAAATAATAGCTGAGAACTTCCCCAACCTAGGGAACGAGAGGGAAATAACAGTGAATGAAATCAATAGATCACCTAAATATATAAACAGGAATAAAAAATCATCTCGCCACATAGTAGCAAACTTGAAGAATACCCGTGACAAGGAAATAATATTGAAGGCAGCTAAACAAAAAAACAAAATAACATACAAAGGAAACCCCATCAGGCTCTCAGCTGATTTCTCGACAGAAACTCTACAGGCTAGGAGAGACTGGAATGATATATTCAAAATCATGAAAGACAAAAACCTTCAGCCGAGAATACTTTATCCAGCAAAAATATCCTTCAAATACGATGGAGAAACAATAACTCTCCCTGATAAACAAAAGCTAAGAGAGTTCATCACCACAAGACCCCCACTACAAGAAATGCTCAAGAAGGCCCTTAGGCCTGAAAAAAAAAACAAATGAGAAAGGGGATACAAAGATTTCAGCAAGGAGAAAAGCAAGGAGACTAAACGAGAACAAAATACAGTTGGAAAACATCAAAAATTAATTCAAGCTCATCACTGGAAACACACATTCATGACACAATCTGGAATAAAGAGATAACAAATAAGGAGAGGAAGAGGTAAGGGATTGAACTGACCCAGCCTCAGGAAAAAGGAGGCATCTGAAAATGTACTTTCTTATCCAGGAGATCGCTTATATAAACCGCACGGTAACCACTAAACAAACAACCAGAAGAGAACCACACATGACAAATAAAGAGAAAACCAAGAGAATGAGCATGCAGAAATACCAAATTGAATTTGCAGTCCGAAACACAAGGGACAAGAAACGAAGGAAATGCAAAAGAACCAGAAGATGAACAATAAAATAGCAACATTAAACCCTCATATATCAATAATCACTCTAAATGTAAATGGATTGAATTCTCCAATCAAAAGACACAGAGTGGTGGGATGGATTAAAAACCAAGATCCAACAATCTGCTGCCTCCAGGAAACACATCTCAGCTCTAAAGACAAACACAGACTCAAAATAAAAGGATGGAAAACAATACTCCAAGCTAATGGCAAACAAAAGAAAGCAGGAGTAGCCATACTTATATCAGACAAAGTAGACTTCAAGATAAAAAAGGTAATGAGAGACAAAGAAGGGCAATATATAATGATAAAAGGGATACTTCACCAAGAAGACATAACACTTATAAATATCTATGCACCCAACACAGGAGCACCAAAGTACATAAAACAACTGCTAAAAAACCTTAAAGGAGATATTAACAATAACACAATAATAGTAGGGGATCTTCATACCCCCCTTACATCGACAGATCATCCAGACAAAAAGTCAATAAGGAAATAATGGACTTAAACGAGAAACTAGACGCAATGGATTTAACAAATATATACAGAGCACTCCACCCAAAAAAAGCAGAGTACACATTCTTCTCAAGTGCACATGGAACATTCTCAAGGATAGACCATATATTAGGAAACAAGGCAAACCTCTATAAATTTAAGAAGATTGAAATCATTACAAGCATCTTTTCTGATCATAATGCTGTGAAAAAACTGCAAGGAAAAAACTGGGAAAGGGACAAAGATGTGGAGACTAAACAACATGCTACTGAACAACCAATGGGTCGTTGATGAAATTAAAGGAGAAATCAAAAGCTATCTGGAGACAAATGAAAAGGAAAATACACCATACCCACTCATATGGGATGCAGCAAAAGCAGTCCTGAGAGGGAAATTCATAGCAATACAAGCTCACCTTAACAAACAAGAAAAATCCCAAATAAATAACCTTAAATTGCACCTAACAGAGTTGGAAAAAGAAGAACAGACAAAGCCCCGAATCAGCAGAAGGAGGGAAATAATAAAAATCAGAGCAGAAATAAATGAAATTGAAACCAAAAAAACAGTAGAAAGGATCAATGAAACAAAGAGCTGGTTCTTTGAGAAGATAAATAAAATTGACAAACCCTTAGCCAGACTCACTAAGAAAAAAAGGGAGAAGACTCAAATAAATAAAATTAGAAATGAAAGAGGAGAAATTACAACAGACACCACAGAAATACAAGGGATTATTAGGGAATACTATGAAAAACTTTACGCCAACAAATTGGACAACCTAGAGGAAATGGACAAATTCTTGGACGCGTACAACCTCCCAAAACTGAATCAAGAAGAAATAGAGAATCTGAACAGACCAATCACAAGTAAAGAGATTGAAACAGTCATCAAAAACCTCCCAAAAAATAAAAGCCCAGGACCAGATGGCTTCCCTGGAGAATTTTATCAAACGTTCAAAGAAGATTTAGCACCTATCCTTCTCAAACTATTCCAAAAAATAGAGGAAGATGGAATACTTCCCAACACATTCTATGAGGCCGACATCATGCTGATACCAAAGCCAGACAAGGACAATACAAAGAAGGAAAACTACAGGCCAATATCGCTGATGAACATAGACGCAAAAATCCTCAACAAAATATTGGCAAACCGAATTCAGCAATACATCAAAAAGATCATACACCACGATCAAGTGGGATTTATACCAGGGACACAGGGATGGTTCAACATCCGCAAATCAATCAACGTGATACACCACATTAACAAAATGAAGAATAAAAACCACATGATCATCTCAATCGATGCAGAGAAGGCATTCGACAAGATCCAGCATCCATTTATGATAAAAACTCTCAAAAAATTGGGTATAGAAGGAAAGTACCTCAACATAATAAGAGCCATATATGACAAACCTACAGCAAACATCCTACTCAACGGGGAAAAACTGAAAGCCATTCCTTTGAGGACAGGAACAAGACAAGGGTGCCCACTCTCACTGCTCTTATTCAACATAGTACTGGAAGTTCTGGCCAGAGCAATTAGGCAAGAAAAAGGAATAAAAGGACTCCAAATAGGCAATGAAGAAGTGAAACTCTCACTATTTGCAGATGACATGATCCTATACATAGAAAACCCCAAAAATTCCATTGGAAAGCTACTAGAAACAATCAACAGCTACAGTAAAGTGGCAGGGTACAAAATCAACTTACAAAAATCAATTGCATTTCTATACACTAACGATGAAAAAACAGAAAGAGAACTCAAAAAGACAATCCCATTTACAATTGCAACAAAGAGAATAAAATATCTGGGAATAAATTTAACCAAGGAGGTCAAAGACCTATACAATGAAAACTATAAGACACTATTGAAAGAAATCGAGGAGGACATAAAGAAATGGAAAACTATTCCATGCACATGGATTGGAAGAATAAATATAGTTAAAATGTCCATTCTACCTAAAGCAATCTACAGATTCAATGCAATCCCAATCAGAATCCCAATGTCATTCTTCACGGTAATAGAACAAAAACTACTGAAATTCGTATGGGGCAACAAAAGAGCCCGAATAGCTAAAGCAATTCTGAAAAAAAAGAACAAAGCTGGAGGCATCACAATCCCTGATTTCAAAATATACTATAAAGCTACAGTAATCAAAACAGCATGGTACTGGTACAAGAATAGACACACAGATCAATGGAACAGAACTGAAAGCCCAGAAATAAAACCACGCACCTATGGACAGCTAATCTTCGACAAAGGAGCAAAGAACATAACAAATGGAGAGAGGGAAGTCTCTTCAATAAATGGTGCTGGGAAAATTGGACAGCAACATGCAAAAGAATGAAAGTAGACCATCTCCTATCGCCATATACAAAAATCAATTCAAAATGGATCAAAGACCTGAAAGTGAGACCTGAAACTATAAAACTCCTGGAAGAAAACATAGGCAGTACACTAATTGCAATTGGACATAAAGGGATCCTTTCAGATTCCATGTCTACCCAGACAAGGGAAACAAAAGAAAAAATAAACAAGTGGGATCTCATCAGACTAAAGAGCTTCTACAAGGCAAATGAAACCAGGATCAAAATGAATAAACAACCCACCGGCTGGGAGAAAATATTTGCAAATCGTTTGTCTGACAAGGGATTAATCTCAGTAATATACAAAGATCTCATACAACTGAGCAACAAAAAAACAAACAACCCGATCACAAAATGGGCAGAGGATATGAACAGACATTTTTCCAAGGAAGAGATACAGATGGCCAATAGACACATGAAAAGATGTTCAACATCACTAATCATCAGGGAAATGCAAATCAAAACTACACTGAGATATCACCTTACACCGGTTAGAATGGCTATAATCACAAAGACAAATAACAACAAATGCTGGAGAGGTTGTGGAGAAACGGGGACCCTCATTCACTGCTGGTGGGAATGCAAACTGGTGCAGCCTCTATGGAAAACAGTATGGAGAGTCCTAAAAAAATTAACAATAGAAATACCATATGATCCAGCAATACCACTCTTGGGCATCTACCCAATGGACATGAAATCAACCATCACAAGAGGCGTATGCACCCCTATGTTCATTGCAGCATTATTCACTATAGCCAAGAAGTGGAAGCAACCCAAGTGTCCCTCAACTGAAGATTGGTTAAAGAAGATGTGGTATAGACATACAATGGAATACTACTCAGCCATAAGAAAAGACACAATTGTCCCATTTGCAACAACATGGAAGGACCTAGAGGGTATTATGTTAAGTGAAATAAGCCAGAGAGAGAAGGACAGACACTGCATGAACTCACTCATATATGGAATATAAGTGAACACACGGACAGAGAGAACTGATTGGTGGTTACCAAGGGGAAGGGGGGTGGGGTGGGGCACAGGGGTGAAGGGTTACATCCACAAGGTGACGGACAAACAAAAATGTACAACTAAAACCCCACAGTGTTATAAACTAAGACATCAATAAAAAAAAAAAAATCAAAAAAAAAAAATAAAAAAAATAAAAATAAATAAATAAAAAAAGAAATAAAAAAATAAAATAAAATAAAAGGCCAACTCAACAGTACAGTACTAAGTATCATATATTCTGAGAAGGGAGAGATCACAGTGAGCTTGAGTCGTCGGGAAAATGTCTCAAAGGACATGAGGTTTGAAAAGACTGTGCTCTGCAGGAGAAAAAAAAAAGAAGAGTTTGAACAAAGAAAGGTAGGAAAAAAGAAAGCATGTGTCTTATTGAAAAGAGAGTAAGTAGTCCAATTTAGGTAAAATAGCAATGAAATGTAAAAAGAAGCCAAAGCAAATGGTCTCTACCATGAATATCAGTCCAAGAAATTTAAGCTTTATTTTCATATTAGCAAGCCAATGAAAATGATGAGTGGGAGGTTAACAAGATGAAGTACTTCATTTGGGAAGAAGAATCTTCTGGTTATGTGACAGAAAGCAAAAGAAGAAACACCAACAATTAACAGATTATAAAAGTTTGGAAATTAAATGATGAGGGAAGTAGCAATGAGAATTTTTTTTTAATGCTAGCACCTCAAATTCAACATGTTTAAAACAAAACTCATAAACTCTGCGACTGATTCTGTTCCCTTTCCCTTACCCCCATTCTCTGAAAAATGTTCTCTGTCCTTTTACATCCTAAATCAGTCAATGACACTACCATCTTCTTAGTCTCCTAAGAAAGTGAAACATGCTCTTTTGTAGCTGCTCTAACTTTGCAAAATGATGCTAATGAGCTTTGAAAATTTCAGGGTAGAGAGATGATTGACCATGTACCATACAGGATGACACTGCTCTCTAAGCTCCAGACTGCCCAAGAAATAACCAATTGATTTTTTTTAACTCTGATTTTTAAAGAAAAATAGTAGATTCCATTTTAGATATGTGGTGTTTCTGGTGAAGGCCCATCATAACAATATATGCATCCACAAGGGAACTGAACACGTACTAGTAAAGACCTAAACAGCGATCAGAATTAGACAAAGATTTGGGACTCATCCAAATACAAGTGATATTTGAAGCTACCAGATTTCCAATAAAAAGAAAGATAAGGATTCATGCTTCTGAAAATACAGCAGACTAAATAACTAGAAACATGTGGGGGGAGGGGGGGGTAATGCTAACAATAAAGAGAAAATTTTAGCCAGGCTCAAAGCAGTGAGTCAGACTGAAGAAGAGACAAGGCTATTCTCAAGGTGCAAAAGCTGCCCAGGGAGGTGAGGAATGAGAGGACTCAGAATGGTCCATGTAAGGCAGATCATTACAAGGCTCAACACTTGAAACCAGTAATGTAGTGAAACCCCAAGTCTTGAAAGGAGGCCAAAAAGAGCTGTTGCCAACTGCTGCCCAGAACTTAACATGAAGCTGCATGGCAAGAGAGTCAGAAGGAAACAAATCTTGCAAATAAGAATTGAGACAAGTAACTCTGTATCACCCAATATCAACACTGCAGGAGCCCTTAACTGCCAAAATAAGACCTGTTCCTAGACTCGAGACGGGAGGAAGTAACTGTAAAACAACTAGACAAGAAGAGCTGAGGAAAAGAAAAGCGAGAGAAAAGATGGTGAAATAAACAGTGACTCTGATATTCAAAATAACCTTACAAACCACTATTCTAAAGCATACAAAGAAATCTAATGCCAAGATAGCTCAAGAGATCAATGAAATTCAGTCACAATAAAATTAATCTTCTAGAACAGCCTTAAAAGAGTTTAAAATAAATGCATTGGAATCCCCACAGAGAGATATGAATAGCATCTATATATACACACACACATAACATGTAAAGAAAGTGGGGACATTGGCCCTCCTTCGGCAATGATTTATTATAGAACTATAGTAATTTAAACAAATAAACCAATGGAAAAGAAGAGATCCCAGAAACAGATCCAGGTTTTTATGAATACTTGGAATATGACAGAGGTGGCCTAAATCAGTACGGAAGAGAAACCGTTCAAATGGTACAGGGAGGACAAGTTAACGAATTCCTGCCTCCCGCTACACGTGAAAACACACACACACACACAAACACACATATATATATTCTAACAATTTCATTTCTAATCATTATTGCCTTGTTTTCTTCATGTCTCTAAATAAAGAAAATGATTCCATTTATTTAAAGGCTCAAATTATTTGGGTATTACTTAATCAAGGTATCCAGTAATTTAACACTACATAATACTTTACCTTTCTAAATTGTCTATTTCTACATAATATAAATATACACACCATTCACACTGAAAATGTCAGCTCAATATAAATGTCTGCAGGCTGTCTAAATTTTTAATCACCAACGTGCAAACTCCTATCATAATAATCAATCCAGAAAAAGGCAATATGATTTTTTTATTTTATGCTTTTAATTTTTATGCTAATACAATTTTAATAGAATAAAATGTTAATTTTTATTTATCTTATTTTATTTTGTTGAGGAAGATTTGCCCTGAGCTAACATCTGTTGCCAATCTTCCCCCATTTTGTACATGGGTTGCCGTCACCACATGGCCATGAGTGGTATAGCTCTGCACCTGAGAACTGAACCCAGGCCGCCAAGGCAGAGCATGCCGAACCTAACCAGTATGTCACCAGGGCTGGCCCTTAAACGTTAATTTTTAAAATGATCATATACTTCATTTTGACTGACATACAATATCTTATTCGTTTCAGGTGTACATCATAGTGATCGATATTTATATACATTACAAAATGATCACCATGATGTCGAGTTACCATCTATCACTATAAAAAGTTATTAAAATATTATTGACTATATTCCCTGTGCTATATATTATATTCCCATGACTTATTTATTTTATAACTGGAAGTTGGTACCCCTTAATCCCTTTCACCTATTTCGTCCAACCCCCAACCCCTCCTCCTTTTAGTATCTACTAGTTTATTTCTTACATCTATGAGTCTGTTTTCTGTTTAGTTTTGTTTATTCATTTGTTTTGTTTTTTAGATACCATATAAATGAAATCATACAGTATCTGTCTTTCTCTGACTTATTTCACTTAGCATAATATCCTCTAGGTCCATCCATGTTGTCACAAATGGCAAGATTTCATTCTTTCTCATTGCTGAGTAATATTCCATTGCATATATATACCGCATCCTCTTTATCCACTCATCTATCAATGGACACTTAGGTTGCTTCCATATCTTGTCTATTGTAAATAATGCTGCAACGAACATAAGGGTGCACATATCTCTTCAAATTACTGCTTTCATTTTCATCAAATACCCAGAAGTGTAATTACTGGATCATATGGCAACCCTGTTTTTAATTTTTTAAGGAACCTCCCCACTGTTTTCCATAGTAGCTGCACCAATTTACATTCCCACCACAGTGTACAAGGGTTCCCTTTACTCCATATCCTCGCCAATACTTATTTTTTGTCTTTTTGATAACAGCCATTCTGACAGGTGTGAGGTGGTATCTTGTTGCAGTTTTGATTTGCATTTCCCTGATAATTACTGATATTGAGCATCTTGTCTTGCGCCTGCTGGCCACCTGTATGTCTTCTTTAGTCAAGTCCTCTGCCCATTTTTTAATTGGATTGTTTGGTTTTTTTAATTAAGTTATTTAAGTTCTTTATATATTTTGGATATTAACCCCTTATCAGGCATGTGAATTGCAAATATCTTTTCTCATTCAGTAGGTTGGCTTTTCCTTTTGTTGATGGTTTCCTTCACTGTGCAAAAAGCTTTTTAGTTCGATGTAGTCCCATTTGTTTATTTTTGCTTTTGTTGCCCTTGCCTGAGGAGACTGGTCTAAAAAAATAGTCAAGACCAACGTCAAGGACCTTATCACCTGTGTTTTCTTCTAGGAGTTTTATGCTTTCAGGGCTTACATTCAAATCTTTAATCCATTTTATTTTTATATATAGTGTAAGATAGGGGTCCAGTTTCATTCTTTTGCATGTGGCTTTCCAGTTTTCCCAACACCATTTATTGAAGAGACTGTCTTTTCCCCATTGTATATTCTTGCCTTCATCATAGATTAACTGATCAACTGATCATATACGCGTGAGTTTACTTCTGGGTTCTCTATTCTATTTCATTGATTTGTCTGTTTTCATACCAGTACCATACTGTTTTGATTACTATAGCTTTGTAGTTTATTCTTCTTTCTCAAGATTGCTGGCTATTCGGGGTCTTTTGTGGTTCCATACAAATTTCAGAATTATTTGTTCTAGTTCTGCGAAAAACGCCATTGGTATTTTGACAAGGAATGCATTGAACCTGTAGATTCAATGTATATGTATATACAGATCATATACTTTAAAACAGGGTAGGTAAACTTTTTCTCTAAAGGGCCAGACAATAAATATTCTAGGCTTGCAAGCCATATAGACTCCATCACAACTACTTAATTCTGCCATTGCTTGTTGAAGCACGAAAACAGCTATAGACAATAGGCAAACAATTAAGAGTGGCTGCATTCCAAAGTCTTTATTTACAAAAACATGCAGTAGGCCCATAGGTCATAGTTCGATGACTCCTGCTTTAAAACATTTGTCTTAATGAAAATGTAGAGGATAAACAATTATTCAACCTGAAATTGCTTGGTAACCCAGTGTTTTCATTATTTAAGCCAAAAAAATCAGACCACAAATATATCTAAATTATGAGGGAATCTATAAAAGAGCTGGGGGAAGAAAAGCATAAAATTTTTGCTTGGCAAAAGTACTGCCAAGAAGACAAGGCATTTCTACTGTTATCCCTTTAACTAATTTTTAATGAAAGACTAAAGGTTTAACAGGAGAAAAGAAATCAAGTATCAGTAAGAAAATAGGCTTAAGAAGATTCTAGAGGCCCAAAAGAAAAATATAAACATTTCTGGAAAGAAATATATAACTCCTGCATGTTATCAAAACAGCATATTCTAAACATATGCAAAAGTTAAAATTTGGCCAACATGATAAAGAAAATAAGATCTAAAAGTAATTTGGAAAAAGATATGTGTGGGGGGAAAAACAGGAAACATCTTCTAATCATACATAATTCCAAAAAAAAGAGAAACTCAGGCAGTATTCCATATATAAGAAAAGAATGCACTTCAGATAAATTTTCAGTAAAGCACAGTAGAATTTTCTCAATAGTACCATGAGTATATTCTCAATAGTTCTACTGAAGCCAATTGAGATTTTAAAGAATTTTAAAGATTTTAAAGAGTTGAGGTAAAGATTAAAAGAGTTAAATTATACACTATAACAATATTAGCTAGTATAAAATTTACAAATTCTTAAGTATTCAGATTACAATGATTCATTTCACTTTAGCTATGAAGGAGACGTTGAGCTATAGTACAAAAGAGCTATAGTATGAGTGTGCTCCTAAAAAAAAAAATGGAAAAACTCAAGAGCCACAATTACTATGTTCCTGTTTAAATAAGAAAACACCTGCTCTGTGCCAGCCTGGTGGTGTAGAAAAAGTTAAGATTGAGCACTCCACTTTGGCAGCCCTGGGTTCACAAATTTGGATCCCGGGCGTGAACCAACGCACCACTTGTCAAGCCAGGCTGTGGCGGCATCCCATACAAAGTAGAGGAGGATGGGCACAGATGTCAGCCCAGGGTCAATCTTCCTCAGCAAAAAGAGGAGGATTGGCAACGGATGATAGCTCGGGGCTAATCTTCCTCATAAAAAAAGAAAAAAGAAGAAGAAAACACTTGCTCATTTTGTAGTTGAAATCTCCTACCATCTATTCTATACTTGGGCGTCCATCTATACTCACAGATACTTTAAACAATGGTTAAGGAAAGATCTGAATACGTTTAACTGTTTTAAGAGAATAATGTATTTTATCTATTAAAAAATTAAAACATACATAATAAATTTATTTTTCAGAGCCCATACTCTTTAACAGTTTAAATTTTGTCTCACTTGAAAATAAGAGAAGAATAATGATCATTTATTTTGTTTCTTAAAGGTGTATCCAATCTCTTATTGGCTTTCTTTTTGATGCACATGACAATCCTCTGTTAATGTGAACTACTTAATAGAGAGAACCCTAGATAACATTTTCCCCTTTTTTTGGCATTGCCGTTCACATTATAAATATTAGAAAAAATTTATTTATAGTCAACAATGATATTTCCTATCTCCCCTATAAAACAAATGCAATTCAGAAGCAAATGATGGTTCTAGTAAATAAGATACTGAAGTTGAAAATGAGATCTAATTTGGGGGGATGTTTGCATTTAGACAAGTTGAGGCAAATAATAAAGACATGTCAGGAGAGCTAAACAGTGCACTGTTAGAGATGTGAACCTAGACTTCAGGAAGAGTTCAAAAACTAAGGAGTACGGATCATCGTCACCACCTTTGTGTATGCAGATGCACAAAATAACTATCAACATCAAACAAGATTCACTCTTTAAAATTATTCTATCTTTGGACAATGTGAGAAATTTAATTCTTCTCCAAAACAAATCTGAATATTACAGTATTTATAATCACTCAAACTAGACAACCAAAAATTAAGATTTACTAGCAATACTAATAGATTGCTACCAAAGTTTGAAAGAGTAGTTCTTTTACGGTAGTGAGGGAAGAAGTCAGATTACATTGGATTAAAGAATAAGTGGATGTTGAGTAAACTGAGACAGGAAAAGACTTCATTAAGTCTAGACATAAAAAAGGGCCTGACGATAGTAAAGCAGAAGGAAAGTGGTACAGGGTCAAGAAAAGCACCTGCTAATATTCAGGATACTGTGCGCAGTGCAGTGCAGGAGTTAAAAGTTGATAACGGTAGGAAAAGAAAGAGTCCTCAACTTCAGAACATTGATTATAAAGGAATATATTTTAAAAGTAAACAAATAAGTCTTACACTGTAAAATAATATTCTAAGTAACTATTACTGGTACAAAGAATACAAGAAGCTTTATATTCATTGCTCATAATCATCACAAACATCTTCTAAGATATTGTCCTTCTCATTTAACAAATAAGGAAAATAAAGTTCATGAGGATAAATACCTTATCTAAAGTGAAAATCTAACGAATAATATTAGAGAGTTTGTTAACAAAGTGTTGAAAGAGTTCAGAAAAGGAAGCAATTATTTTAAGCTATTTTTATTTCTCTCACTAACATCCTTTCATCTTCTAAAGTTGGCCATCTTTCTCTCATTCCAACTCTTGCTACTTCTTTTGAATACAAAGTAGATACAGTTGCTATCAGAAAAGTCCTAGCAATAAGGAGATAAGCAGGAGCTACTCCAAAAGTTAAATCCAGAAATCAAAATTTTTAAGCAAAGAAAGTAGCAAAGACTTTTTCAAACAAATAAAAGCTGAAAGAATTTGTAGCAACATGAAATTTCAGGACTACAAAAAATATTAAAGGAAGTTCTTCAAGCTGAAGTAAAATACTGCCAGATGAAAAACTTTAATCTACATAAAGGAATGATGAGTGCCAGAAATAACAATGTAAATAAAAAGACACTTTTTCTTGCTTTTTAATTTCTTAAAAATTAATTGACTGTTTAAAGCAATCATCATCATCATAATAACGTATTGTGGGTTTGTAACATATATAGAAGAGTTATAACAACATTAGCACAAATGACGGCAGGGGATAAAGAGAAGCATACTGTTGTAAGCATACTGAAGTAAAGGATAATACTTATATCACCCATTAAGCAGTATATGATTATTTGAAAGTAGACAATAAGTTAAATACGCATATGGTCAATCCAACCACCACTAAAAAATAAAGAGGTGGGGGCCGCCCGGTGGCGCAGCGGTTTAGTTCGCGCTTGGCAGCGCGGGGTTCGCGAGTTCGGATCCCGGGCGCCCGCTGACGCACTGCCTGTCAGCTATGCTGTGGCGGCGTCCCATATAAAGTAGAGGAAGATGGGCACGATGTTAGCCCAGGGCCAGTCTTTCTCAGCAAAAAGGGGAGGATTGGCAACAGATGTTAGCTCAGGGCTGGTCTTACAAAAAAAAAATAAAATAAAAAAATAAAGAGGTATTGCAAATAACCAATAATAAAGATAAAATGGAATACTAAAATATACTCAACTAACCCAAAAAAAGGCAAGAAAAGAAGAAAAAAGGAATAAAAATTAGATGGGACAAATAGAAAACAAAAAGACATTAGACTTAAACCTAATCATTAAAAATTACAGATAATGTAAATAATCTAAAACACTCTAATTAACAGGCAGAATTTGTCAGACTAGTAAAACCCAACTATAATCTGTCTACAGAAAACTCAGTTTACATGTAGACTCAGTACAGTTTCAAAATATTAGATATCCCAAGTTTCAAACAGAAAATCATGGCAAAATGAACAAGTTCAAGAAAAAAGAAAATTAGTTATCTAATCATCAAAACAAAAATCAGAGAACTACTGCACTTTATGGATTGAAAGGGAACCAATAGAGCTTATGAACCAAACAGAAATAAAAAACGAAGTTCAGTCTATCTTCTTCATCATCTTTAATGCCAAATAACACATTGGGGCAGCTAAAGGGGAAAAGAAAACTTGTAACCACCAGCAAGCTGCAAAGTCTCAAACCAGCACTTTTTTTCTGTTTGCGGCATTTAGACATATAAATTATAGTGTCCACGGCATTGAACACTATAATTAAGGTTGCACTGGCACTTCTATTATTATAACCTCATATTTTCATTCATTCATAACATTCTTAGAAAGTCCTTCAAGAAACTAAAAGACTTCCTTACTTGTCTCAATTCAAATGTGACTTTTCATCTTCCTAAGATAGAAGAGCTATGAAAGAAGAAAAATACCTTTTTCAGCTCAAAAAAGAAAAAAAAAATTCCCAAGGATAAAACAAATACAACAGACTCCCTCAAAAACATCCAACATGGCAAACAAGAATTAAAACTTCCTCAGTAAGTAAAAAAAAAATTATTCAACCAAAAATACACTTTATGCCAAGTTTGGTTTTCATGTGGCATAACTTTCAAGCTTATACATGACATAATGAAAGATTCTATGATTTAAATCAATATTTGTATTTTTTTAAAGAAACTTATCTTTGTCACACATGTTATCATCCAAATAGCTAACTAAAAAGAGTCCTCTTTCTACCACATCTGACTGAGAGGCTGTAGACACAGGTTCAAGAAACCATGGTTTCTTCTGTTCCCATACTTCTAAGGCATAAAATACAGTTTGAAACTAATTTATCTTCATTTCCATCCATCTACAAGTTCTCTGTTCATGGTTTCTGGTTTTTCACTTTCTTTTCAATAATGTTTTTAAATTACTCAAGTTATTTCAGCTCAAAAACAAACCTAATTCGAAAACAAAATATTCTACCCTCTGATGGTTCTAAGGCTATAAACAATATTTCTATGCTAAAAGGAAAAAATCATAAACAACTCATGACATATCAATTTTTCCTTAAAACATTCAAAAGGAGAGAAAGGTTTTATCTCTCTCATTAGTCACTAATCGTCAGTATTTATTACAGTACTATGGCACTCAATAAAGATTTGTAGAATGAGTGAACTTTTCAACTCTTGCTTCAAATACAGGAAATTAAGTACTAAAATGATAATTTTGCATGTGGCTTACCCACAATGAATAATGCTCACTTCATATAATAATCTTCGGTGAGATCTAATTACTAATTATGTTAGCGTATGACGAGTTTGACAGACAAGTTTTTAATCTCTAAAAAGAATCTAAATTAACAGCACCATTATCCACCCCAATCGTCCTAAACCAAAATTCCAGAAGTCATTCTAGAACTTCCTCTCTACATTTTCCTCCAGAATCTGTCCCCCGCTCTCCATGCCCACAGCCAATGACTTAGTTCCATCTAGGACCCATAGTTTTTCTCCTAGAATATGGCAAAATGAACCTAACTAATTATCTAAAATCACCTCCTCCATTCTATTTCTCCCCTCTGAAAAAGCAATCGACTTCCTAAATTACAAATTCAATCAAGTTGCTTACTAGTTTAAAATAATTCAATGGCTCCCTTCTCTCTACACCAGTGGTCTTCAAATGTTTTGATCTAAGGCCCTTTTACCCTCTTAAAAACAGATGGGCCATCCTGGTGGCGTAATGGTTAAATTCGCATGCTCCACTTTGGTGGCCCAGGGTTCGCAGGTTCAGATCCCAGGCATAGACCTACATACCACTTATCAAGCCATGCTATGGCAGGCATCCCACATATAAAGTAGAGGAAGATGGGCACAGATATTAGCTAAGAGCCAATCTTCTTCAGTAAAAAGAGGAGGATTGGCAACGGACGTTAGCTCGGAGCTAATCTTCCTCACCAAAAAAAAAAAAACTACTGAGAATCCCAAAGACCTTTTGTATATGTGACTTATATCCACCCATACTTACCATACGACAAAAAAAGAAGTTTAAATATATATCTCATATATACACTTTTATACTTATTTTAAAATAAGAAATCATCACTTTATAAATATTTGTAAATAAGTTATAAAATTAAGTTTTTATGTTTTATGAAAAATAGCTATGTTTTCCAAAACAAAAAGAAAATTAGTAAAAAATGAAATTATTTTACATTTGAAAAATCTGGCCTAATAGACAGCTGGATTCTCTTATCTATTTCTGCCTTCAAACTGTTGCAATAACATACATCAAGTACCCTCTGAAAAATTCCACTCTACACTCATGAGAGAATGATGGTGAAAAAAAGTACATCAAATAGTTTTAACCTTGTGAATACCCTGAAAAAACTTGGGAACCCCTAGGGGTCTTCAGATCATACTTTGAGAACCAGTGGATTACAATAAATTTCAAACTCTCTTATGAGTTGCACAAAAGTTCAAGATCTGAGAGAATCACTGAACTAAAAAGAAAACAGATTTGAGGAAATTACCCATGGTGCAGCACAGAGAAACAAACAGATAAAGAATATAAAAGGTTAGGGACGGGAAGGACAGACTGAGGTCTAACATATGTGTAAATGGAGTTTTAGAAGGCAAAAACAGTAAGAATAAGACTAAATTAATATTCAGAGAAATAAAGTTGTGATTTCTCAGAAGTAATCAAAAACATAAATCCACAGATACAGGAAAGACAATAAATCCCAAGAAGGATAACAAAAAAGAAATTCACTCTCAGAAGCACTGTTGTGAAACTGAAAAATACCAAAGCCAAAAAAAAGAAAATAGAAAAAATATACATACACTTTACAATAAAATGACAACACCACTAATGGACAAAAACCTCAAGAGCAAAAACAGAACCAATTCAATAGTGGAATAATATTTCCAAAGTACTGAGAAAAAATAATCACCAACCTGATACAACCAAATTGACTACCATTAAAGATTGAAAGTGAAATAAAGATTTTTTAGACAAATCAAAATTTAATGTACCAATTACTAGTAAGGAGATTGAATCAGTAATCAAAAACCCCCCAACAAACGAATGTCCAGGACCAGATGGCATCACTGGTGAATTCTACCAAACACTCAAAGAAGAACTAATACCAATCCTTCTCAAACTCTTCCAAAAAGAGAGAAAGGAAGGGAACACTTCTAAACTCATTTTATGAGGCCAGCATTACCCTGATACCAAGACCGGACAAGGATGCCACAAGAAAACAAATTACAGGCCAATATCCTTGATGAACAAAGACGCAAAAATCTTCAACAAAATATTAGCAAACTGAATTCAATAATACATTAAAAGGATTATACAGTATGACCAAGTGGGATCTAGTCCAGGGATGCAAGGATGGTTCAAAATCAATATGATCAATATGATACACCATATTAACAAAATGAAGGATAGGGCCTCGCCCGGGGGCATAGTGGTTAAGTTTGCATGCTCTGCTTCAGCAGCCCAGGGTTCCCAGATTCACATCCCAGGCACGGACCTACACACTGCTGATCAAGCCATGCTGTGGCAGGTGTCCCACATATAAAGTAGAGGAAGATGGGCACAGATGTTAGCCCAGGGCCAATCTTCCTCACCAAAAAAATAATAATAATTCACAGTGAACATCAAGATGGCCTTTATTTATCCAACACAACTTAGCTTCTCACCGAAAAAATCTCTATAATTAAAACTAATTATAAAGACATGTTAAGGCAGTATATTGTAACTATTATCACTAGAGTCACACTCAAATCATTACAAATCTAAGTATCTTTTGCAGAAAAGATTATATACATATCTTAGCAATGCTTTTCAGTGCACTGAAGAGTATGAAATCAACAAATGTTGCTAGAACTAAATTGAACTTTACAAATTAGCCATGTCTTCTTATCAAGGCATTTAGCAATACTGTATTTTTGTAATGATCTTTTCTGAATTAAACCTCAGATTTCTAACTTTTAAACTCTATTTCATTACAGTCTTATATATTAATAGTATTATTTTTAACAGATTCATATTTATAACTCTAAAAGTCCCCTTCATTTAACCTACCAACCCACACTAATTTTATTTAGAAAATAAGTCTTTTCTTCATTGTGATTCTATGATGTAGTAACTCGAAATAATTTAAATTAAATATGAGTTTATTCAGTTTTACTAGTACATGGATAATTTTTAAACATAATTTCCTATGTAACTAATCAAAGATTAAAATAGGAAAATAAACTGTTTAAAAATGTGTTTCATCTATAATGTTCTTAGTGAAAAATTAATTCCAATCACTAACATAAACCCAAGTATTACTTTCCAGGGCTGTATATTGCTGAATAATTTGTCCAAATGTCAGCTGCAATTTTCAAAAATCCTTTCTACCTCAAAATTTTAGACATCTGTAAAAAATACTTGTTTTGAGAGTGGTTTACATTCACGACACTTGACCTTTTTTCTGTACACACCACAAAATTCAAGTCTCAAATACCATGTAAGCAGGAAATCTGATCATTCCTGCAGTAGCCATCTGCATGTTCCAATATCAAATATTAGTTCTAGGTTGCACTAAGTCATGTGTTACAAATCTTTTTCTGCAGCCTCTATAATTAGTTGTAATTTGCCTCTTTTAAATGTGTTTCTTATGGGACATCTGGCCTTGAAACTTCACCTTCCCATTGAAAAAATACTTAGTGTCTGGATTTTTTTCTCATAATATAGAGCACTGCATGGGTGGTATAACCAAGTCCAGACTTTTAAAAATTAAATTCAAGAACACATGATGATTAAGAACCATTTAAGTATTACCAAATGTAAATGTAAAATAAAACTTTGTTGCAATATAACTATCTATGGATTTCTAAATCAATCTCCCAAATATTTAAAGTTCACAAAGTAAATTTTCATGGGAATATAGCATTGGTCTACTGACTTATCAGAACTACATTAGTTAAGATAAATTAGATAATACAGGTTTGGAATCAAAGATTTCATAAAAGGAAAAAAAAGATTTGATTCCAGTGGGATGATGTGACACTAAAAGTATTTACTTAAAACAGGAAATGATTTTAACAATTCATGAATAACTTTAACTAATTTCACAGAGATTGAAGTTACATTCAGGATACACTAAAATCGCCTTAAGGTACATATGAAAATAGTCAATTTACTAATACTCATCAGGTTCTAGAAAGCCTTCCTTAAAACTGAAAGTGAAATGTGGGCTAAGGAAAAAGTAATAAAAATGAATGACAGAGACACTACTTTTCTGCAAGATGTAAGTGGAAAAATTCATCACAGTATGCTGCTGTCCAGATCTATTTGCTTCCTAGATTAGAAAATTTTTCATAGAAACTCCCTAAAAATCAGGGATTACATTTTTACTAAAAAAGAAATGTAAAACAAGGCAGAGAAGAAATAAATAAGTTAGAAAAATATCAGTTTCTGATGCCAAAACTTCAAAGACAACAATGAAATTTGGTATAAAGGTAAATTCAATATATTTTCATCTTCCCAAAAAATAGCTTGAGAAAGTTCACCTCATTTAGAAATGTCACATAAATAAAAAATCATGCAGGTGCTTTGCAAAAAATTCAAAAATCTTCACATGAAAATTGGATACAATCAGGCCCCACTTCTAGTGGATATAGGTAATAAGCAATCTACATGATTCCTATTATAGGGCTATGATCAGATTAAGTAAAATTAGTGTGAAAATATTCTTTAGGATATTTTATCCAAAAGAACTCCCTTTTGCAATTAGTTATGCTACTTTAATAGGCATGTAAAAAATAATAAGTGTACAAGCTAAGATTTATTTCTATAAAAGTTGACATGCCCCAAAAGTTAAAGAAATATCAAATACTAATAACTACTAAAATTGGTTAACATAAACAACAAGGTTCAATAATTTCTTACCTGTATTCCATCTTTAAGTTTCAAAATACATTCCATTGTGTTGATGGTAATTACCACTGGTTCTGAGCCCAGTTTTGTCCAAGGTACATGGATCCTCAACTCGTGAATATGTCCACTTAAAAAAGTGAATGGTAATTTCAATTCCTTAAAACACAAAATATTAAAATAAAAGTTAGTAAGTACTTAATATTTTTTTCATTCTAACATCCAAATTACTTTCTTAAAAGAAAAATGAAATTCCTAATATAAAAATATTGGGGGAATTATTGTTTATCAAAAAGTATCATCAAATAACTTGTTAAACTACAAAAACTTTTCGTGCAAGTTACATTTAATAAGCTACTTAACCTGTCTAGGCCTCAGTTTCTTACTCTGCTGAATGGAAATAATATACAATACCTGGTACATGATAAAGGCTCATATATGGCAGTGGTGGTAGTAGTCACAGTAGACAGCAGCAGTATTTGAGATAACTGAATGGTATATTGTTTAAAATATCCTTCTAAAAATATGTATTTAAAATGTGTTTTAAACTAACAGAATAGGATACTAAGGCAAGTTGAAAGGAGGGCTGAATTAGAGATAGATGAATTACCTGACAAAATAAAAATTGCCCAACCTTGAAAAAAAAAACTTATTGAGCTTTACCTAATTAACGATTGTACTGGATATTATTCCGTCATAAATTTTAAATGTCTTCTGACTGGTTTCCATTATTATTAGAAAGAAGGTTAGAAATGAAAACATAAAAGTCACCACAATCACTTTATACTAATTTGTTTCACCTCCTGATAAAACTTTTGTTACAAATCAAAGGAAGAAAAAAAATAAATTGTATTTAGATTACATTTCAATCACATTTTTACAGTTATTATAACTCTATTTGTGAAAGTTAAATATTAAGCTTATTCATTCATTCAACAATTGCCCACCTACTTGGTTTAGCAACGTAGTAGCAATATAGCTAAATATATATGGCACTATGACAAAGTGGTTAAGATCAATAACTCTGGAGCCCCAAGAGACATGGATTTAAATTCCACCTCTGCTACTTACTAGCACAATGACCTTAGGTAACTTAATGTATCTGTGCCTCAGTTTCTTTATCTGTAAAACCTGGATAATAATAGTATCTTTGAGGATTAAATGAATTAATTTACATAAAGTGCTTAGAACACTGTCTTCCTTAAAGAGCAATCAATATAAAGATGCTAACTATTATCATTACAAATGTGTGAGTCTCATTTATGTCTTCTACTATTCTATTCTAATGGAATGTCACAACTTTTAAATATTTCTCATTACATCAATTTTAAAGATGCAGTAATTTCTTCAAGCATTAATCAACTAGGACAGATGGTATTTTGATCAGTGTCTATAACAAAGACAATGTTTACTTAGCACTTACTATGTACTAGACACTGTTCTAAGCACTTCACCTGCGGGCAATTATTTAATCCTTATAAGAACCCCAAAAGGTAAATACTATTATTATACCCATTTTACAGATGAAGAATCTGAGGCATGGAAAGGGCAAGTAACTTCCCAAAATGACTCATCTTAGAGAGCCAGAATTCAAAACTGGAAAATATAATGCCAGAGTCCTTGCCCTTAACCATAGTTACACTACATCTACACTTCCATTACGAGCATTGAATATGTTTCCATTGGTTATGCACCTGTTTGGACAATTAGCCAATGACATTCCAATAGACATTTCTCAAAAGAACATATACAAATGGCTAGGAAGTATATGAAAAGATGCTCAACGTCACCAATCATCAGGGAAATGCAAATCAAAACCACAATGACATATCATCTCACACCTGTTAAAAAGGCCACTATCAAAAAATATTAAACAGCAGGCCTAGTGGTTGAGTTCAGCGCACTCCACTTCAGTGGCCTGGGTTTGCAGGTTCAGATCCTGGGCAACAACCTACACCACTTGTCAGCCATGCTGTGGCAGTGACCCACATACAAAATAGAGGAAGATTGGCACAGATGTTAGCTCAGGGCTAATCTTACTCAAGCAAAAAATAAAATAAAATAATTTAAAAAGTAAAAATAAAAGTAACAAGTGTTGGCAAGTTCATGGAGAAACTGGAATCCTTGCACACTGTTGGTGAAAATGTAAAATGGTGCAGCCACTAGAGAAAACAGTATGGAGGTTCGTCATTTTAAAAAGAGAATTACTATATGATCCGGCAATCTCAGTTCAGGGTACAGACTAAAAATAATTGAAAGCAGGATCTCGAAAATATTATTGCACAACCATGTTCACTGTAGCATTATTCACAATAGTCAAGAGGTGGAAGCAGCCTAAATGTCCATTGAAAAATAAATGGATGAAGAAAATGTATATACATACAATCAAATATTATTTAGTCTTTTAAAAGAAGGAAATTTTGTCATATGCTACAACATGGATGAACCTTGAGGACATTATGCTTTGTGAAATAAACTAGTCACAAAAAGACAAATATTGTATGATTCCACTTATATAAGGTACCTAAAGTAGTCAAATTCTTAGAAACGGTAAGTAGAATGGTGCTTGTCAGGTGCTAGGGGAAGAGGGAAAAAGGGAGTAGTTGTTCAGTGGGTATAGAGTTTAAGTTTTGCAAGATGAAAAAGTTCTAGGGATATGCTGATATACTTAACAATACTGTACACTTAAAAATGGTTAAGATGGTAAATTTTATTAGGTGCTTTTTACCACAAAATAAAAATGAATATAGACAGGACCTCAAGAATTCTCAGTTAGGTGGTTGGCAAATCCTCTCCTCAAAAAGCAAAGACAAAACTAGACCAAGTTTTCAAAAACAAAAGAAAACCCATGGGAAATAAGGGAAGGCTAGCCTGAGGTCACAATACTAGTTGGTGCAAGCAACAAAACAGCAGACCAGCCAGAAAATTAACAGAGAGATCCAGAGAACAAGACAGTCAAAGATGGACTTGCTACGACCTCACATATCCCTGGTAGTCTGGAAAGCTATATGCATGTGTCAGGTTGTGCTTACTTAGAAGACACTGGAGAGGTCCCTAACAAGCTACTCATTCATGGTTGACCAAGAGGCCTTATAAACACAGTAAGTAAAAATAATGGATAAGACGTGTAAACTCCCTGAATTCTGAAAGCATAATCCAGTACTTGTATATATCCCAAGTCAAAGAGCAGAAGCTTTACTGCTTCAAAGGTTTAAACAATCTCTAATCAATCACTGGCTGATGACTAAGTCATAGTGACCCAGGGGTAATCTCTAGAAAGCCAAGCCTAAACACAGAATTTGGGCAGGGGAGGGAGAGGCGAACAGCACAGATATCAGAGGCCACAAACTACAGGGGAAATAGACACCACAAATCTAATCCAGGCAAGTTACTAAACAAATAAACCACCACCAACAACAACCATCCACTGGAGGGAGGAAATCAGAATTCAGAGTTGTTACAACATATAACCCAAAATGTCCAGTTTTCAACCAAAAATTATGAAAAGCATACAAAGTAATCAATAGACACTATCTCTGAGGGTGCTCAAATGTAGCACTTACTACACAAAGACTTCAAAATATCTATTATAGGGGCTGGCCCAGAGGCGTAGTGGTTAAGTTTATGCGCTCCGCTTCAGTGGCCCGGGGTTCGCAGGTTCGGATCCCAGGCATGGACATAGGCACTGCTCATCAAACCGTGTTGTGGCAGCGTCCCATATAAAGTAGAGGAAGATGGGCACAGATGTTAGCCCAGGGCCAGTCTTCCTCAGCAAAACGAGGAGGATTGGCAACAGATGTTAGCTAAGGGCTAACCTTCCTAACACACACACAAAAAAATCTATTATAAATATTTTTAAAGAAATAAAGGAAACCATATTTAAATAAAAGAACATATGTCAACAATGATTCATCAAATAGAAAATATCAATAATAAGAAAGAAATTACCAAAAAGAACCAAATGGAAATTTTGGAGTTGAAAAGTACAATAAATGAAGTGAAAAATTCACTAAAAGAGCTGAACATCAAATTTGAGCTGGCAAAACAAAGAATCAGCAAATCCACACCCAGACACATCATAGTAAAAATGTTGAAAGCCAGGGACAAAAAGAAAATCTTGAAAGCAGAAACAGAAAATCAACTTGTCATGTACAAGGAAACTCTTGGTAGATTAACAGCTAACTTCTCATTACAAATAATAAAGGCAAGAAGGTAGGAGATGACATATTCAAATAACAAAAGAAACAACTGTCAACCAAAAATTCTATCTCCAGCAAAAGTATCTTCAAAAATGAGGCATACTCAAATAATCCAAGAACAAGATAAATCATTACTAACAGAATACTAAAAGAGTTCTTCAGACTGAAAGGATGGTACCAGATGGTAACTCAAATCCACACAAAAGCACCAATGAAAGTAATTACGTAGATAATTATTAAAGGACAGGATAAATGCATTTTTTTCTCTTTTTTCCTTGTAACTGATTTAAAAGGCAACTACATATAACATAATTATAAAATTGTACTGTTGGGTTTATAACAAAAATTCAACATATGTGACAATAATAGCACAAAGCAGGGGGAAGAAATGGAGCTATAGTGGAAAAAGTTTCTGTATTTTAATGAAATACAGTTGGAAATAATGTCAAATAGATTGTGATAAATTAGATGCATATTGTAATCTTTTGAGCAACCACTAAGAAAATAACTCAAAAGTAATTTGAAAATCAAAGGAATTAAAATGAAACACCAGAAAATATCTACTTAATATAAAAGACGGTAGTAAAAGATTATGAGAGAAACAAAAAAGACATGAGACACACAGAATATGTGTGTCAACCATATGAATAAAGACATTAAATGTGAATGGATTAAATATTCCAATCAAAAGGTAAAGATTGTCAGACTGGATTTTAGAAACTAAAATCCAACTATACACTCTCTACAAGAGACACACTTTAGATTCAAAAACACAAATAGGTTGAAAATAAAAAGACTAAAAAAAATGTTTTAAGATGTATCTTTTTTCCGTATAGATACAGAGAAACAGATTGGTAGTTGCCAGAGGCAAGGGGGGGAGGGCAAAATGGGTGAAGGGGGTGAAAAGGTACAAAATTCCAGTTACACAATACATGAGTCATGGGGATGTAATGTACAGCATGGTGACTAGTTAATAATACAGTATTTCATATTTGAAAGTTGTTAGAGTAAATCTTAAAAGTTCTCATCACAAGACAAAAAGAAATTTTTTAACTATGTATGGTGACAGATGTCTTATTGTGGTGATCATTTTGCAACATACGGTCATGTGTCACTTAACAGGGATACGTTCTAAGAAATGCGTCATTAAGCAATTTCATCGTTGTGTGAACATCACAGAGTATACTTACACAAGTCTAGTGGTATAGCATACTACATATCTAGGCTATATGGTACTAATCTCATGGGACCACCCTTGTACATGTGGTTCATCACTGACTGAAATGTCATTATGCAGCACATGACTGTATACAAATACCAGATCATGTTGTATACCTGAAACTAATATAATGTTATATGTCAATTATATCTCAACAAAAAAATAAATGAGATCCCAGGAAGTCATGTGATCCAGTTTCTTGCCTTAAAGTTTCTTGCTATTTAGAGAAAAGGTATAGGATCCTATTTTAGGCATATAGGGAATTTTAATTTTCTATGATCTTACTTTCCAGCAGTATTTTCCTCTACTTGTTTTTCATATGATTGTTCTCCAATGCAAATAAGTAGTGATTAAAAATAATTTATCCCACTTATAAGTTGACATTACAATGAACAAGATGAAATTTGATAAAGGTAGTTGAAGCTAAATAACACCCCTATAAAACTTTCACACAGTATGGTACTAGGCTTGAAGAAACACAACATAAGGCAAAAGTGGTAAGACAGTGAAAAATGCAGTGTACTGAGAAAAAAAAATGTATCATGCAAACAGTAACCAGAAGAGAGCTGAAGTAATTATACTATTATCAGAAAAAACAGACATTAAGAAAAAAAATATTACCAAAGATAACATAGGACACTTTATAATGATAAAGGGGTCAATCCAAGAAGAAAATATAAAACATACGAGCACAGCAACAGAGCCCCAAAATACATAAAGCAAAAACTGATAAAAGTGAACAGAGAAATAGATAATTCGACAATAATCATGGAGACTTTACTACCTCATTGTAATAATGAAACAATACAGAGAAAGATCAACAAAGATATAGACTGAACAACACTATCAACCAGTTAGACCTGACATCTAATAAACCACTCCATCCAACAACTGTAAAAACACACAGCCATCTCAAGGAAAATCAGAAAACATTTGAACTAAATGAAAATGCAACACAGCAAAACTTATGGGATGCAGCTACAGAAATTTATAACTGTAAATGCCTATAATAGAAAAAAAGAAATATCTCTCAGATCAATAACCTAAACTTCTACCCAAAGACAGCAGAAAAACAAACTAATCCAAACTAAACAAGCAAAAATAAGGACCACAATACCAAAAAGAGGCGGGGAAGGTGGAGGGCACATGCAATTAAACTGTACTAAGATTGTTCAGGAAACAGTAAAAGTACTAATTTAAGGTAGACTCTAATAAGTCAAATATGCATTTTGTAATCTTTAGAGAAGCAACTGAAGCAATTTAAGGGTATAAATTTAAAAATTTTAAGGGAAGAAGAATTACTAGAGTGAAAGAGGGATACGTTTCAGAATAATTTTAAGTATATTCAACAATAAGATATCACAATATTAAATTTGTATGACTTAATAACATAATTTCAAGATATATAAAGTGAAAGTTGACAAAACTAAAAAAGAAAAGTAGACAAATCCACAATCAGAGTTGAAGACATTAACATACCTCTCTTATTAATTGATGGAACAGACAATGAAAATCCATATGGGGGGGCCACCGGGTGGCGCAGCAGTTTAGTTCGGGCTTCACAGCCCCGGGTTCGTGAGCTGGGATCCCGGGCGCCCGCGGACGCACAGCTTGTCAGCCAGGCCGGGGCGGCGTCCCATATAAAGTGGAGGAAGATGGGCACGGATGTTAGCCCAGGGCCAGTGTTCC
Source organism: Tapirus indicus (assembly GCA_031878705.1). Lineage (NCBI taxonomy): Eukaryota > Metazoa > Chordata > Mammalia > Perissodactyla > Tapiridae > Tapirus > Tapirus indicus. Next base: position 38,511,384 of record CM062935.1, read on the forward strand.
CCAGCAAAAAGGGGAGGATTGGCAACGGATGTTAGCTCAGGGCTGATCTTCCCCACAAAAAAAAAAAAAAAGAAAATCCATATGGGTTTACAAGATTTGAAGAACTTTATTAACCAATTTGAAGTAACTGACATTTAAGGAAGAATACAACAACTGCAGAATATACATTTTTTATCAATTGCACATGGAACATTGACAAAAATAAACCATATCCTGAGTCATAAATTATGATGGATCAAAATCATACAGAGAATGTGCTGACCACAATGGAATTAAATTAGAAATCAGTAACAAAGATAATTAGCAATTCCCCCAAATGTTTGGAAATTAAGCAACACACTTCTAAATAAACCATGGATCAAAAAAGAAATCAAAAAGGAAATTACAAATTTTTTGAACTGAATAATAATGGAAAGATAACATATAAAATTCTGTATGATAAAGCTAAATAGGTGGTTAAAGAAATTTAGCATTAAATGCATATATTTCGGTGGCCGGCCCGGTGGCGTAGTGGTTAAGTTCGCACGCTCCACTTCGGTGGCCCAGGGTTTGCAGGTTCCAATCCCAGGCACGGACATATGCACCACTTATCAAGCCACGCTATGGCAGGCATCCCACATAAAATAGAGGAAGATGGACACAGACGTTAGCTCAGTGCCCATCTTCCTCACACACACAAAACGCATATATTTCAGTAGAAAAAGGTTGAAAATAAAATCAATGACCTAAGCCTCCACCTCTGGAAGCTAGAGAAAACAATAACAAATCGAATCCAAAGAAAGCGGAGAGCAAAAACACATGATAAAGAAAGCAGAAATAGAAAAAAAAAAAGTTGGTTCTTTGCAAATATTAATAAAACCCTAGTAATATTGATGAAGAAAATACAAATTATTAATATCAGCAATGAAAAGAGGATATCACAACAAAATAAGTCAACTTTAAAATGAAAAAAAAAAAAAAAAACCAACTTTAGACTTTCAAGATGACAATTTAGAGTGGGGGTAGGCAAACTTTTTCAGTAAGGGCCAGACAGCAAATATTTCAGGCTTTTGCAAGCCATGTAGTCTCTGTCCCAGCTACTCAACTCTGCCGTTTTAGTTTGCAAGAAGAGCCACTGACAACGTGTAAACAAATGAGAATAGCTGTGCTCCAATAAAATTTCACTTACAAAAGTAGGCCCAGGCCATTGTTTGCTGATCCCTGATTTTGAGGAAATGGAGAAATTCCTTGAAAAATATCACTAACCAAAACTAAAAAAAAGAAAAATCTAAATATTTCTATATCTGTTAAAGAAATTAAATGAGGAATTTAAAACTTTCCAACTAAGAAAACTCCTGACCCACACGACTTCATGATTAATTTTTCCTAACACTTAAAAAACTAATAAAGAAAGTTGGAGATTTCACACTTCCTGATGTCACAACTTACTACCAAGTGATGATAATCAAAACAATGTGATACTGACATAAAGACAGACATGCAGACCAATGGAGTAGTACTGAGAGCCCAGAAACAAACCATCACATGTATAGCCAATTGATTTTTGAGAAGGGTGCCAAGACCATTCAACAGGGAAAGGACAGTCTTGAACAAATAGTGTTGGGAAAACTGGATATCCACATGCAAAAATAAATGAAGTTGGATCCTTATACCATATATAAAAATTAACTCAAAATGGATCAAAGACCTAAATATAAGAGCTAAAACTATAAAACTCTTAGAAGAAAGCACAGGGGAAAAACTTTGTGACACTGGATTTGGCAATGATTTCTTGGATATAACACCAAAAGCCCAGACACGAAAAGGAAAAATTGTTAAGTTGGACTTCATCAAAATTTAAAACATTTGTTCATCAAAGGACACTATCAGAGTGGAAAGGCAATCCAGAATGGGAGAAAGTATTTACAAATCATATCTGATAAGGATTGATAGCCACAATATATAAATAACTCCTACAAATCAGTAACAAAAAAAAACCCTATTTAAAAAAATGAGCAAAGGACTTGAACAGACATTTCCTCAAAGAAAATAAACAAATGGCCAATAAGCACACGAAAAGATGCTCAACATCACCAATCATCAGGGAAATGCAAATTAAAACCACAATAAAATACCATTTCACACCCATTAGGATGGCAATAATCAAAAAACCAAAAAAGAACAAGTGTTGGTAAGGACATGGAGCAATTAGAACCCTTGTGCATTGCTGGTAGGAATGTAAAATGGTGCAGCCACTGTGGAAAACACTATGGCAATTCCTCAAAAAAATTAAGCAGAACTACTATACAATCTAGCAATTCTACTTTTGGATGTATACCCAAGAACTGAAAGCAGGGACTCAAACAGATATTTGCACAGCCATGTACACAGCAGCATCAGTCACAACAGCCAAAGGGTGGAAGCACCCCAAATGTGCATCAGCAGATGAACGGATAAACAAAATATGGTATATATACACACAATGGAATATTATTCAGCCTTAAAAAGGAAGGAAATTCTGACATATGCTACAACATAAATGAACCCTGAACACATTGTGCTAAGTAAAATAAGCCAGTCGTGAAAGAATAAATAATCTGTTTCCACTTACACAAGGTACTAGAAAAGTCAAATACATAGAGACATAAAGTAGAATGGTGGCTGCCAGGGGATGGGAGGAGAGAATGGGGAGTTAGTGCTTAATGAATACAGAGTTTCAGTTTGGGAAACTGAAAAAGTTCTGGAGATGGACGGTGGTGATGGTTGCTCAACAACGTAAATGTAGTCAATGACACAGATCTGTACAATCAAAAATAGTTAAAACAGTGGACAGCTAATTTTTGACAAAGGAGCCAAGAACAGACAATGGAGAAAGGAAAGTCTCTTCAATAAATGGTGTTGGGAAAACTGGACAGCCAAGTGCAAAAGAACGAAAGTAGACCATTATCATACACAGAAATTAACTCAAAATGTATTGAAGACTTGATTGTGAGACCTGAAACCATAAAACTCCTAGAAGAAAACACAGGCAGTACGCTGACATTGGTCTTAGCTGTATCTTTTTGAATACCAGGTCTCTTCAGGCAAGGGAAACAAAAGAAAAAACAAACAAAGGGGACTACATCAAACTAAAAAGCTTCTGCATGACAAAGGAAACCATCAACAGAATGAAAAGACGATGTACCAATTGGAAAAAAATATTTGTAAATTACATATACAATAACAGATTAATATTTAAAATATATAAAGAACTCATACAACTCAACAACAAAAAAACCCGATCAAAAAATGGGCCAAGGATATGAACATTTTTCCAAAGAAGGTATACAGATGGTCAACAGGCACATGAAAAGATGTTCAACATCACTAGTTACTAGCGAAATGCAAATCAAAACCACAACGAGATATCACCTCACATCCATCAGAACGGCTATTATTAAAAAGACAAGAAATAGGGGCCGGCCCAGTGGCGCACTCCACTTCAGAAGCCCAGGGTTCACAGTTTCAAATCCTGGGCACAGACAGATACACTGCTCCTCAAGCCATGCTGTGGCAGCATCCCACATACAAAACAGAGGAAGATGGGCACAGCTGTTAGCCCAGAGCCAATTTTCCTCAGCAAAAAGAGGAAGATTGGCAACAGATGTTAGCTCAGGGCCAATCTTCCTCACCAAAAAAAAAGACAAGAAGTGACAAGTCTTGGAGAGGATGTGAAGAAAAAGAAAGCCTCATACACTGCTGGTGGGAAAGTAAATTGGTGCAGCCACTATGGAAAACAGTATGAAGACTCCCCAAAAAATTAAAAATAGAAATACTATATGATCCAGCTATTCCACTTCTAGGTATTTATCCCAAGAACATGAAAACACTAACAAAAAAAGACACATGCTCCCCTATGTTCATTGCACCATTATTCACAATAGCTGAGACTTGGAAGCAACCTAAGTGCCCATCAACAGATGAATAGATAAAGAAGATGTGGCATGTATACACAATGGATTATTACTCAGCCATAAAAAAAGACAAAATCTTGCCATTTGCAACAACATGGATGGACCTTGAGGGTATCATGCTAAGCGAAATAAGTCAGACCGAGAAAGACAATTATCGTATGACTTCACTCATATGTGCAACATAAACAAACACATAGATACAGAGACCAGATGGGTGGTTACCAGAGGGGAAGGGGGAGGGCAAAAGGGGTAAAGGGGCACACGTGTACAGTGACAGATGGCAACTAGATTTCTGGTGGAGAACACCATGCAGTCTATACAGAAATCAAAATATGATGTACACCTGAAATTTATACAGTGTTATAAACCAGTGTGACCTCAATTTAAACAAATGGTTAAAATGGTAAATTTTGTTATGTATATTTTACCACAATAAAATAAAAGAAAGAAAACAAATAATATCAATCTTATACAAACTCTTCCAGGGATTATAAAAAGAGGAAATACTTGACAAATAATTTAATCAGGCTAACGAACCTATGATAATTAAAACCTGATAAAGATATTACCAGAAAAGAAAATCACAGGCCAGTATCACTTATAAACATAGATGCAACAAAACTAAACAAAAATTTAACAAATCAAACTCAACCATACATAAAAAGGATAATACTTAATGAGTGGGGTTTATTCCAGGAATGCAAACTCCATCTGAAAACTCAATGTAATTCACCACATTAACAAAATGCAATATCAACTCATTAAATGTAATATTTGATAAAATTTAACATCCATTCATGATTTTATAACCTTGTTGGAAAACCAGGAATAGAAGAGCATTTCCTTAACCCAATAAAGAATATTAAGAGTTAACAACATACTTAATGGTGAAATATTGAATGCTTTCCCACCAAAGTTAGGAACAAAAAAGATTGTTTATTCTCAAGATCACTACTCCACAGTTCACTAACAAAAGAAAAAGAAATAAAAGGTCCAGGGACTAGAAAGAAAGACGTAAAACTGCCATTATTTGCAGATGACATGATTGTGTATGTAGACAATCCAAAAGAATCCACCAAAAAGTATTAGACAAGTTAGAAAGACCACTGGATGGAAGGTCAATATACTAAAATCAACTGTATTTCAATGTACTGGTAACAATTAGAAAATAAAATTTTTTAAAAATAAATAATGCTGCTTATAACGTCAAAAAAAAAAGAAAATTTAATGAAATACGTGCAAAATCTCTCTGAAAACTTCAAATCATTGATAGGAGAAACCTAAAAATACAGAAAGCAATGTCCTATACATGGGCTGAAAAACTCAATACTATGTCCACGCAATATGTTAATATGTTAATTCATCCCAAATTAATCTGTTGATTCAATGTAACCTCAATAAAAATGTCAATGGGTTTCTCTTTCTTGGGGAAACTAATTCTAAAATTTACAAGCTGAAATTAAAATGTATACAGAAATGCAAAGAACCTACAATAGTTATGACAATCTTGAAGGAAAAAAGAACAAAGACTTACCGTAAAAGATACTATGGTAGTGACACGAGAATAGATAAATAGACCACTGATGAGATAGAGTTCAGAAACAAATACACATGCATATGACAACCTGATTTACAATAAAGACTTGCTGCAATGCAGTAGGGAAAGAATGGTTCAACAAATGGTGTGGATCAACTGAGTATCAATGGAAAAAATGAATCTTGACCTCTACTTCACACATGCAGAAAAATTAATTATAGATGAATCACAGAATACAATAAAGCCTTAAAGAAAATATAGGAGAATATCTTCATGTCCTTGGAGTAAGCAAAGATTTCTTAAACAAGATATGAAAAGTACTAACCATAAGGGAAAAGATTGATAAATTGGACCTCAATAAAATTATGAACTTCTCTTCATCAAAAGGCACCTTCAAGAGAGTAAAAAGACAAGTCACAGACAGAGGGAAGATATTGCAAAACATTATGTGGCAAAGGACTCATTTCCAAAATATAAAAAGAACTCAGACACATCAATAAAAAAAAGACAGAAAACCCAATTTTTTAAAAAAAGGCAAAAGAATTAGAGACTTTACAAAAGAAGATATCTAAATAGCCAATAAGCAGCACATGAAAAAGGGCTCAACATCATTAGTCATTAGGGAAATGCAATTTTAAATTTCAATGAGACACCACTACACACCCACCCGAAAGGCTAAAATTAAATTAACAAACATATCAAGAAATAGCAAAAATGTGAAGTAACTGGAACTCTCATACATAGTTGGTAAGAATGTAAATTGGTACAACCACTCCAGAAAACTATTTGGCAGTATCCATTAAAGCTAAACATATGCCTACCTCCCAGGTATACACCAAAGGGAAATTAATTATATCCACCAAAATACATATACAAGAATGTTCATAAGAGCTTTCTTCATAACAGCCAAAAGTAGGTACAATCCAAATGAACATCAATAGGAAAATAAATAACTAAATTGTGAATCTTTATACAATGGAATACTACAAGGCAATACAAAGAACTACCCCTCATGCAATGGGTTAACCTTAGCCATAACGTTAAAAGAAAGAAGCCAGACACAAGTGATTCCAATTTAGTTAAGGGTCAAGAACACGTAAAACTTATCTATGTTGATAGAAGTCAGAATAGCAGTCACCTGTTTTAGGGGTGAGGCACTGATTACAACGGTGGCACAGGGGAGCCATTTGGGGTGCAGGAAATATTCTGTTTCTTGATCTGGATAGTGGTTACACAGGTGTATACATATGTAAAAATTGAGCTGTATACTTAGGATTTGTGCTCATTTAAAAAAATGAAAATATTAAGATAATTAACCTTGGAGAGAGGGAGGGGAAGGAGCCAAGAGTATTATTTCTTAGTGTTAACTCTAGATTATTCAATAGAGGAAGCAGTGGAATATAATTAAAATTATTAACTATCACCAATAGATTAAGTCTTTCCCTATCTCCAGAAAGCAGTTGGTCTCTGACTCTCCTGAGTTTCCACAGATAATTTTTGTATCTTCAAGCCATCCAGAGTTGCCTAGCATATGCTAGTAATAAATGCACTAAATGAATTAATAAGTATATGAACTTCGAAGTTACAGTTCATTTGCATCAGAGCATTCTCACGTTAAAGGAAGAAAAACTAACAAGTGATTAAGAAAGAAGTTTTCAATCTTGTTGGCATTCCCAATCTGTGTCTACTTGGCACTCTTCGGACGCCATAGGTAATGTCATCTTTCCTACTAAGATACAGAACTTTCCTCAAATCTGACCTAGCTGTCTTTCAGACTCTTCCATTCCCCAAAAAGGAGAACGGGAATGTAGTTATTTCCCAGCATAATACAGAATCTTGGCAATGTAAATTAGCATATTCGGTAAATCTTTAGAATTCAGTAAATAGGCTGAACAATTCTTAAAACAACAACGAAATTGTTTTTCTATCTGTTGAGCCAACTTTGGGGAACCTGATTCTAACAAACTAGTAACAAACCATTAACAAAAGTCTGCAAAGGAAAGTCTCCAGTTTCTGCAAAGGTAGCTCTAAATACGTTAGCAGAAAAATTAAGTTTTAAAGCACAAAGTCAAAGAGTAGGAAACAACGGATTACTTCTAAACAAGCTGAAAATGCTTCCAACCAATGACAGCTACACAGCTTACCTGTTCCAGCACATCCAACTTTAACTCGAGCTTGCTGAGAACCACGTCTCCACCCCATAGTGAAAGCTGTAGATCCGATGGCTTTAAGTTCTTGATGTAGCGATTCACATAGCTCATTAAAATTGGAGTAACATATGACTCCAGCATCTTTTAAGGTGCAGAGGAGTCCAAGTCAGAAGCTGAAGGGGGTCAAGATAGAAACATTAGAAGTAACTGAGTCGGTGGTGCAGCGAAGGAAAAAGCATTTCTCAGGAGGGGCTGAAGAGGCCGAAAAGCAACAGTCCCCACCAAAGCGGCCGCTCGCCTCCTCCGACAAGCAGAGAAAACTCGGCTTGTGGATTCTCGGCTCCAGGTGCGACTTTCTCACTAGTACAACTCCCCTCAACTCGCGGGGCTACGCGTGGGAGGAAGAGGTGGTGATCTGAAGACAGCGGGTCCCCTAGAGTGGGAGAATGAAGTGAGCGGGCTCCTCCTTGGTCACCGCACCCCTTCACAAGCCCAGCCGCCTCACGAGGCCCTCGCCTCCCGGAACCCAGCCGGATCTACCACCATAAAGCCAGAAGCAGGCCGGCTCCCGCCCCGGCTACACTGCGCCCTCGGCTGACACTCACGCCGAAGAGTACCGTGGCGTCCCCTCCACCTCCCGGTACCTGGCACCGGCCCCCGGCAGCGGCGCAGCTCCTCTACGGAGCCACTTCCGGGTGTGCCCCACTCGGTGCTCAAAACAAACTGTCCCTCCACCGCCACCACTCAACTCCACCGCAGGACCGGAGTTCTCCGCCTGGAGAAGCCACTCAGGGCCCCTTCTAGGAGACCTCTTATGCTCGGGTAGCCTGCGTCTCCGCTCGACGCCGCCAGTGGTTAGAACAAAGCTCTAGGAAGGGCCCGGGGGAGGTGGGCGGACCGGTAAAGTGGAGACACCGCAGACCCGGAAGTGGCGCTCCGGGGAGAGAGTGGCTGCGGGTGGTGGAAGGTCGGGTCGGGGTGGGGAAGCACGGAGGGCCGCAGGTCCAGTGAGGAAAAAGAAAGCAGGTCCTAGTATTTAAAACCCTGAAAAACAAGTGGTTATTGTTCTGCTTGGGAAATGGAAGGCCTGGGAAGTGGAACCTGGGTTCAGTGGGCAGGGCAATAGCAATAAGGCCGCAGGTAGGAGAAGCGAGGGGTGGGGGAGGGGGGCAGACAAATTTAGATCGGAGGTTCGTTTGCTGAAGGAAGGGTGGATGTGGAAAGAGAAATTGAAGGGATTAGCATGTGTAATTTAGGGGAATGCATTTTGACCAAATGTGTGGACAAGCTCTCGCGTTCTACTTTGGCGAAGCAATCGTTAAGTACTCCGAAGTTTGCTGATGCGGGGCGGGGAAGGAATGGTCAAAGAGAAGTTTGTGGAGAACCAGTGGATTACAGTATGAAATAGGAGTTCTGAAAAGCGGCGGGTCTATCAGAAGAAGGAAATGAGACTGCTAGAGACAAAGTGAAAAATAGCTGATAAGGAATGAATTTAGAGTTTTAAGAGCCTGTGTTCGTTTTATTAGGGTGAAATTAATGTGTAAAATATTTACTTTTCTTCTAGTACCTTGCAACCTAAGTCAAGAAACTCAAACACCTAACTCAGAAAAATATACACTGGGCTTAAAGGAATAGCATAGGACATGCTGCCTATTTTTTGACCAGTTATCTCTTATTTTTGGTAACCTATGAAGAAAACACCTACAACTGCATTTTGAAAATAGACTTTCCTTATAAAGTTATTAAAATACTCACCCGTGTTGTCAGTTGCATTTAATTGAAAATACTTTATAAGTATATTCCTAAAGCTCTTTCCTGGAATTCAAGCCATGATTTCTTGAAAGAATTTTAGAAACTGCAATAGAAAAGAAGCATAAGTGAGGATGCCAAGGTGCTTAGATTTATTTCGTTAATGAAAATAACTAAGTTTCCCCCAAAAAAGAGAGAAGCAGCTAATTGCTAATTCAAAGCAACTGTCCCCTCACAAAAAGCCTTAATGAATAACCCAAGTAATTTGGGTATTATTAAAACCTACTAAATTGGCCGAGTAAATTAAGTAATTTCTTAGTTATCTGCTTCACCTGAAAAGCAAACAGATTGAAGCTATGACTCAGAAGTTTTCATACATGTAAGAAAATGGTTCCTCTAGTTGTATGAAAGCCTTCGGTGGTCTAGAACAGTAGTTCCAAGTCTTGTTATTTTTCTAGAAAAAGAAAAAGGGCCTAGTCTTATTTGTGTGGCAATTTAATAAATAAGAACAGTGTATTAAGATAAACTACCCAGATATCTAAAATAAATAGATTTTTACTATGATTTATAAACAAAATAATCATCATAGAATACTAAACATTCTTTGTCCTACTATGCCGTTTTTCTCTTGGAGCTAAGAAAACAATTGCCAAATTTCTGCCTTGGGAAAATTAGTTTGGCACTGATTTTTGTTTGGTTTGAAGAATCAAAAAGTAGTGGTTTTCAGCTTTTGTTCTATTGTGCCCTGTTCTGTAAGCAGTCAAGATAAATTTAATACGTTTCATTCATTGCTCATGGTTTTTTGTTTTTTGGGGGGGTTTTGGCTGAGGAAGATTTGTCCTGAGCTAACATCCATGCCAATCTTCCTCTATTTTTTAGTATGTGGGCCACCAGCACAGCATGGCTGCTAACAGAGCAGTGTAGTTCCACACCAGGGAACCAAACCTGGGCTGCTGAAGCAGAGCATGCTGAACTTAACCAGTAGGCCCCTGGGATTGGCCCACTCATGGTTTTTTTTTAATGTCAAATGAGTGGCCATTCCCAAATCTACTATTATATGTCTTTTTATTGTAAGATTCCCCCCCAAAAAATTTTTTTTTACTTTCTCAAGAAGCCTTTGAGGCAGGTTGGTTATATAGGCAATGGTTCTCCACACTCAGGTGAAGTTTTTTTGCTTTTATTAATAAACTTCATTTTCTTAGAGCCATGTAGGTTCACAGCAAAATTGAGCTGAAAGTACAGAGTCCTCATAAACTCCCTGTCCCCACACACACACAACCTTCCCCATTATCGACATCCCCCACCACAGTGACACATTTATTACAATTGATGAACCTACGTTAACACATCATTATCACCCAAAGTCCACAGTTTACATTAGGGTTCACTCTTGGTGTTGTACATTCTGTGGATTTTGACAAATGTATAATGACATGTATCCACCATATACAGAATCGTGTCACTGCCCTAAATATCTTCTATGCCTATTCATCCCTCCTTTCCTCCCCTCAACCTCTGGCAACCACTGAACTTTTTACTGTCTCCATAGTATTGCCTTTTCCAGAATGTCATATAGTTGGAATCACATGGTGTGTAGTCTTTTGAAATTGGCTTCTTTCACTTAGTAATGTGCACTTAAGTTTCCTCCATGTCTTTTCATGGATTGATAGCTCTTTTCTTTTTAGCACTGAATAATATTCCATTGTATGGATGTACCACAGTTTATCCATTCACCTATTTGAAGGACATCTTGGTGGCTTCCAAGTTTGGGCAATTATGAGTAAAGCTACTATAACTATCCATGTGCAGGTTTTTGTATGGACATAAACTTTCATCTCATTTGGGTAAATACCAAGTTGCAGAATTGCCAGATCTTAAGGTAAGAGAATGTTTAGTTTGGTAGCAAACCACCAAACCATCTTCCAAAGTGGCTGCACCATTTTGCATTCCCACTAACAATGAAGGAGAGATCATGTTCCGTATCCTTGACAGCATTTGGTGGTGTTAGTGTTCCAGATTTTGGCCATTCTAATAGATGTGTACTGGTATCTCATTGTTGTTTTAATTTGCAATTCTCTAATGACATGATATTGAACATCTTTTCATATACTTGCCAGCTGTATATCTTCTTTGTTGCATTGTCTATTCACATGTTTTCCCCATTTTTTAATCAGGTTCATTTTCTTATTGTTGAGTGTTAAGAGTCCTTTGTATGTTTTGTATAAAAGTGTTTCATCAGATGTGTGTTTTGCAAATATTTTCTCCTAGTCTGTGGGTTTTCTTCTAATTCTCTTGAGATTGTCTTTTGCAGAGCAGAAGTTTTTAATTTTAATGAAGTCCAGCATTAGTTGTCTTGTCATGGATCATGTCTTTTGTATCTAAAAAGTCTTCACCATAATCAAGGTCATCTAGGTTTTCACCTGTTATCTTCTAGGAGTTTTTATCATTTTGTGTTTTACATTTAGATCTATAATCCATTTTGAGTTAATTTTTGTAAAGGGTGTAAGGTTTGTGTCTAGATTCATTTTTTTGCATGTGGATGTCTAGTTGTTCCAGCACGATTTGTTAAAAAGATGATCTTTGCTCCATTGTATTGCCTTTTCTTCTTTATCAAAGATCAGTTGACTATATTTATATGCATCTATTTCTCCTTGCAGTCCTATTAGTTTTTGCCTCACATAGTTTGAAGCTCTGTTATTAGACATGTATATACATTAAAGATTTGTTGTCTTCTTGGAGAATTGACCAGTTTATCACTATGTAATGCCCTTTTTTATCCCTGGTAATTTTCCTTGCTTTGAAGTATGCTCTGTCTGAAATTAGTATAGCTGCTCCTGCTTTCTTTTGATTAGCATCAGCATGGTATATTTTTCTCCATTTTTAATCTATATGTGTCTTTATATTTTAAATGGGTTTCTTGTAGACAACATACAGTTGGTTGGGTCTTGTTTTTTGATCCACTCTAGAGGGGCCTGAATTTGGGTATTCCCTTCCCCCACGTGGAAGGCTAGAGGGAGCTGGAGTTGTGTATTTCCTTTCCCCCAGGTAGGTTAGGCTCTGGTAAAATAGTTTCTCCTAAGGGCAGGCCTTGTTAAGAAGAACAAAATGCTCTGATGTATTTCAAATGGCTCCTTTTCCTCTCCCCTTGCCAGAAACACAGGAGAATTTTTCTCTGATATTCACTATGAGGACCTAGTAAAGCTCCTGGAGGTAAAACTCTCAAAAATGTGGGGACCTTCCTATGCCTGGGTCTCCCTGGAGTTTTTAACTCTCAGACTTGTCCACACTGAGCCTTCAGCAATTCGTCCATTAATATTTGTTTTCCCACCCTGGCGCTGGTTCCCTAGGAGATTTCTGCTCATGGGTTTCTGCTGCGGTAAGTTGTGGTTATCTGTATTCACCTGTCTCTCCAATTTTGGGAGCAGTGGTTTGTCCTGTGATCTCCCTTCTCTGATGAACCTAAGAAGAGCTGATGATATTTCAGTTCAGCTTTTTACTTGTTAAGATGGAGTGGCGACTTCTAAGCTACTTACATACTAGACCAGAAACCAAAAGTCTCAGGTGAAGTTTTTAGATACCTGAGTGGTGTTTAAAAGACTGAAAAAGGTAGAGAAAGACTCCTTTATTATTTATTTTTTTATTAATGTGTACTATATGTATGAGATCTTCAAGTACAGGGACTTATATCCCTAGCACCTTGCATATTTGTGGTACTTAATAGTTCTGGCAGTGATTGACTTGAACAATTATTCAATAAGTCTGTTTTCTTTTTCCTCCTGAGCACACAGCTAGATTATTATTCAGGCTCTCTTACAGTCAGGTGTTGTCAAGTAATTGTGTTCTGACCACCTAAATGTGGATAGAAGTGATTTAGGTACAGGCCTGGCTCATAAAAGGCTTCCACATAACAGCCTTACTCTTTCCCCCATCACCAAGCTAGATAAATAGAATGCAACAGAGGACTCCAAGGTCCAAGGAGATGCCAAGGACAAAAAAATAGGAAACTGAGTCTGTGGATCATTGCCTAGAGGAACACAAACTGCTGATTAGTAATATCCTTTAGAATTTTGCATGATTGAAAAATAAACTACTGTTTACCTCACTGAGATTCAGGGGTTTACCTATTATAGCAGGAAACGTTATTCTAACACATAGGTAAATAGATAATAGACATGAGCTGAATTTAATCTATTCAACTTTGTTACTTCAGGAACATTAAACTTGATTTACTCATTACATGATGACTATTTGATTAAATTTTAAAATTTTATTAATTAAATTGCAAAATATAACTTAGCTAAACAATCACTGAGTTACTTATTGACTACTCTTCACATGTTGTAGCTCATTTCTTTTTTTTTTTTTTTTTGGTGAGGAAGATTGACCCTGAGCTAACCATCTGTGCCAATCTTCTGTTTTATATGTGGGATGCTGCCACAACAGGGCTTGATGAGCGGTGTGTAGGTCCATGCCCAGGATCTAAACCCACAAACCCCAGGCTGCCGAAGGGAGTGCATGAACTTAACCACTATGCCACCAGGCCAGCCCCATACCTCATTTCATTTATAATGAAAGGTATGGCAAGGTGAGGGAGCTCAGACATGGAAAGGTTAAGTGAAGGTTAAGTTAAGGTCAAGTGTGACCTATGGTCACAGCCAATCAACCCAACACTTACGTCTTCAAGTCTCCATTTTTCCTCTTTTGAGAAGGAAAACAAAAGAAACAGAAAAGAAAAAACCACTAGTTACTGTAATAATAGAACAACAAAGGAAGTTTTCTGGGTTTAGAGTAATACATATACAGGAGCTGCACAAAATACTTCTGACCAGCTTCCTAAAGAGTTACAGCATGTAAAGTTTTTTGGGATTTTTTTTTTTCTGAGGAAGATTAGCCCTGATCTAACATCTATGCCAATCTTTCTTTGTATGTGGGTTGCCGCTACAGCATGGCTGACAAGTGGCATAGGTCCACACCCAGGATCCTTACCCGTGAACTCAGACCACCAAAGCGGAGCAAACTGAACCCAATAACTACGCCATGGGGCTGGCCCCTAAAGATTTTTAATGTAGCCTCAGAGTTAACTGTAAACAAGTCTCTGTCCAAGTCATATAGGTGTTATCTCACTATGAAAGCTGGGCACAGTATAGTTCATAAGTCCAATTGGTAGGAAATCAATAATTATGGTTGCTACAAGTTATTTAAATATGTTAGTTTCATATTCTGAATTTATGCATTAACTCAAAGACATGTTTTGGATACCCACTATGTAGTATACACCATGCTAGGCTCTGAGGTGTGCCTACATGGAAGAAGCTCAGTTTCATTGGAATCACAGATATAAATGACTAATTAAAATATTATATGATTAAGTGAAATATGTACAAAGTGCTGTGGGATGTGAAAAAATCATTTAGAACTCTGTGAGAAAATCGGTCAAGGCTTAAGAGGGAAGTTATCATCTATGGATAATTTTTTAATGTTACCTCCTATTAAAGAAGTACTATGATTCTCCAGAGTGTCAGAGACTAGGAGAACTAGGCCAAGTTCAACTTCTATCCAACTGCAAAACAATATACTTTTTCCATTGACATAAGTCTTTCAAAGAAAATCAGGAACTCCTTGTTTGTGATACTAAAATAAATGGATGCTACCACACGTGGAATGGCCTAGTTTAAGACCCTATCTGAGGACAGAAACAGTCCTACAAACCTCTACTAGATCAAAATAAATTGGAGGGATAGGCAGGTGTACCAATGGGACTAAATAAAGAGCCCAGAAATAAACCTCCTCATTTATGGAATCTTGATATATGACAAAAGTAGCATTACAAACCAATAGGAAAGTGTTTGCATATATTAATAACTGGTACTGGGACAATTACTATCCATATGGAAGAAAATTAAAATTAGATTCCTACCTCAGACCAAGGAGTGAAGTCCAAGTTTTATGGAAATTTATAATTTGGGTATACCTATTTAAGAAAACAAAACATTTTACTTTTGCTAAATTTTATAAAAACATACAATACATATTGAATACATTACTTGGGCTTCTCCCAAGGCCTTAGAAATGGCTTGTGAAAGTAACGGTCTCTGAAGCTTAAGCTTCATTAGATTGATGGTGAATCTACCTCTGCTCACAACAAACACAGAAATAAATTCCAGATGGATTAAAAACTAAATGTGAAAAGGAAAATTTTGTAAATTATCGGAGAAAAATTGTTATTCCTCAGAGAGGAAGGATTTTGTTAAATAATAATACATAAAGAGGACAGACTGTAAAAGAAAAGCTTAAAAAGTTTTATACCTTAAAATTAAAGTTTATCAAAGAACATGTTAAAGTGGGATACAAGCCACAGGCTGGGTGAAGATATTTGCAATATATATTAGTTAACAAAAGATTAGAATACAGATTTCATAATGAACTATAAATAAATGAGTTAAAGACAACACAATAGAAAAATGGGCACTTCATAAAAGAGGAAACCCAAATATCTAATAATCATAAGAAAACATGCTCAACTTCACTAATATTTAGGGTAGTGCAATTTAAAATAAAAATGACTTGCTATTTCATACCCATAAGATTAACAATATTTTTAATGTCTGATGTCAATGATATGGAATGATTGGAACTAGTACATTGCTAGTGAAAACTCCACATGGACAGGAAGTTAGCAATATCCAGCATAGCTGAAGATGCATATATTCTAGCAATTCCACTTGTAAGTATAGAGAAAGTCTTGCATATGTGCACAAGGAGACATGTTTAACAATATTTTGCAGCATTGTTTGTGTAATAAAACAGTAGAAACAATTGAAATATCAACAGGAAAAATGGTTAAACTGTGGTATATTCATAAAATGAAATATTATATAGTAGTGAAAATGAATGAGTTAGAACTGTGACTTTCAAATGTTTTACCTACAGTTAGAAATATAGTTTACGCCATGACTCAATATGCATATATGTGTACAGAGAACCCTCACAAAACTATACTTAAATTGAGTACATGTGATACATCCTATTTTGTCTGTTATTCTATTTCTTTTTTTTCTAAAGTAGTTCATGGCCTACCAAATTGATACTGTGAGCTACTAATGGTTTGCAGCTCAGTCTGAAAAAAAAACTGAACAAACTTACACACTTATCAACATTAATCTGCAAAATATAACATTGAGGAAAAATAAGTAACAAAGTATAGCATATCATATATATATATTATATATATATATATATATATACACACACACACACAGAGTCATGCATCACTTAATAACAGGGATACATTCTGAGAAATACGTTGTTAGGCGATTTCATTGTTGTGTGAACATCCTAGAGTGTACTTACACAAACCTAGGTGGTATAGCCTACTACACACCTAGGCTATATGGTACTGATCTTATAAGACCACCATCATATATGCAGTCCATCATTGACTGAAACATCATTATGCGGCACATAACTGTACATACACATATATATGGCATTCCAAGAAATGCTATATAGTGTGATAGCTACATATGTATTTAGAAATAGTATTAAATACTTTTATGACAAAGATAAACACCAAATTCAGGATAGTAATTACTTCTGAAGAAGAAGAAATGGAAGAATAAACGAGGGGAAGGGAATACAGGGTACTTTAACTCTATCTTTAATGTTTTATTCCTTATGAAATAAGGCAAAATATTAATATTTGGTAGAGTTAGGTGGTGGGTACAAAATACTGTTTTTATATATGTACAAAATACTTGATAATAAAAAAATCAATTATACCAATATTTCTCAACTTTACATCACACCGTCAAAGAATTATAAATCCCATTTTTTCTAAGAAGTGATTTATGTATTTATAGACATTTGATTATCTTAATCATTTACAGTAAGTTTTGAAGACACAAAAGTTTTAGTCATATTTTAGGGGCTATCTTAAGGATGTTTTTGTTCTCCTGTTTTGCCAGGCTATATTAATAGAAATACCAGGTATAGTGGGCTGAATGGTGGCCCCACAAAAGATATGGCCACATCTTAATCCTCAGAACCTGTGAATATTACCTTATAAGGTAAAAGATTGAATATTACCTTCTATGGCAAAATATGTGATTAAGAGTTTTTAGAAGAGGAGCTTCTCCTGGATTTTCCAGGTGGACCCTAAATCCAGTGACAAGTGTCCTTATAAGAGTGAGACAAAGGAAGATAACACAAACAGAAAAGGAGGAGGCGATGTAGCCACAGAGGCAGAGACTGGAGTGATACACCTATAAGTTGAGTAATGCCAAGAGCCACCAGAAGCTGGAAGAGGCGGAAATAGATTCCTCCCCTAGAGCCTCCAGAGGGAGTGCAGCCCTGGTGATACCTTGATTTCAGACTTCTAGCCTCCAGAACTACAAGGGAAGAAATTCTGTTGTTTTAAGCCACCCAGTTTTTTACAGCAGCCACCGTAAACTAATACACTAGGTCAGATTGGCAGAGGAGATATTCTTCATGCAACATGAAGATTAACCCTGAGCTAGCAGAAGAACATGAATTAAGATTCTTATCCTGAATGGCCAAAAGACTTAAGACAGAAACCCAAGGGGACTCTTTTACAGGGAGAGTCTGGATATCTATCTGTGAGGTCAGGATTTTATGATAATTGAATAACTGAAACATTTCTATACCTGGAGTGGACCCAATACTTTAGGAAGAAAACTGAGGGGAAATAGATTTGATGTGGTGATTTTATAGGAAATCAGAAACCAGAAACCGGGTTAGGGGGATGAGGGCTGAATTCTTTTCTTTCCTAAGTCAGCAACATCAGAAACATCCTTAAAATCTTTTTTCTGAACAAATTTCCTTGTGGTTGCAGTGGTTTAAAAATATGTCCACAAATTCTTTAACAGTACCCCTTATAAAAGGTGGAGCCTAAATCCCCTCCCTTTGAGTATGGGTTGTCTTTAGTGGCTCACTTTTAAGAGATGCAAGGAAGCTGAAGTGACAATGTGTGATTTCTGAAATTATGACATAAAAGGCATTGTGGCTTATTCCTTCCTCTTTCTCTTGTATTATTTGCTCTAGGAGAAGCCAGCTGCCATGACAAGAGGATACTCAAGCTGCACTAGGCAAAAATCCACATGGCAAGAAACTGAGGCCTCCTGTCAACAGCAAGGAAGGAACTGGGCCTTTCTATCAAAAGTCGGCCTTAAAAGACCAGCCTGGTGGCGTAGTGGTTAAGTTCGTGTGCTCCGCTTCGGCGGCCTGGGGTTCACAGGTTTGGATCCCGGGCGTGGACCTATGTACTGCTTATCAAACCATGCAGTGGCAGGCGTCCCACATATAAAGTGGAGGAAGATGGGCACAGATGTTAGCTCAGGGCCAATCTTCCTCAGCAAAAAGAGGAGGATTGGCAACAGACGTTAGCTCACAGCTAATCTTCCTCACCAAATAAAAAAAAAAATTCAGCCTTAAGATGACTGCAGCCCTGGCTGACATCTTAACTGCAACTTCATGAGAGACCCTGAGCCAGAACCACCCAGTTAAACTGCTCCTGAATTCCTAAACCACAGCAGAAATTATGAGAGAATAAATATTTATTATTTTAAACTGCTAGATTTGTGGGCAATTTCTTACACAACAATAGGTAACTAATATACTGATGCACCTTCCAAATAAAGTGCCATTTTTATTCAGGATGTCTTAATATAATGAATATCCCAATTATCCTACGATTCACTAGAAGTTCTTATGTAATAAATAATTCATAACATCACTATTGTCACCTAGTGAGCTTAATAATATTATTTGTCGAGTATTTCATATGTACTGTGAATTTTAGTGAGAAAACTTAGACAGGCCTTAAGTATCATGCCTAATATCACATAGCCAGTATTGAATCCATGTCCCCCTGAATACACATCCCATGCTCTTAACTATTCTTCTCTCTGCAAGATCTTCAAAGTTTTGAAAACTTCTATCTCCGCTTAGCTCTTTCATTTCTAGACTATCCCAGGTTCCTTCACTCTTTCCTTTTTCAGTGTCTTACTGTCCCAATCTATTTCCTCTGCACAGGAAGGAACTTAAGTTTGACAATGTTCCTTTTAACATTTAGTCCCCAGAATTGAAAATAATAATGTGATACGATCAGTACAAGTACCATAAGATTATCTCTTCTCATTATCCACAAAATGTATTCAGAAATGAAGCCAGAGTTCATTAGCTACATCACACCCTTAACTTGTATTAATACCATGATCAACTAAAACTCGCAAGTCTTCCACATGAACTGTGGCTGTACGAAGGTTTCCTTCTTTATCTACATGCAGACCCTTAGTTTAATAAAGATAATGAAGAAAATGAAAAGGCAAGCCACAAACTGAAATATTTTTAATACATATATCCAACAAAGGACTTTTATCCAGAATATATTGAGAACTCCTACCCCTCAATCTCAATAATAATGAAAAACAAAAACCAATTTAAAAATGGGCAAAAGATTTGAACATGTACTTCACCAAAGAAGATATATGGGTGGCAAATTAGCACATGATAAGATGCTCCAAATCATTATTCATTAGTAAAATGTAATATAAAACCACAATGAGATGCCTCTATATACACACTAAAATGGCTGAAATTAAAAAGACTGATCATACCAAGTGTTGGTGAGGATGTAGAGCAACTGGAACTCTCAGGCACTATTAGTAAGAATGCAAAATGATATAATAGTTGGCTATTGTTGGAATGGCCATTGTTTTTCATTGTTGGAAACAGTTTTGCAGTTTCCTAAAAAGTTAAAAATACACCTACCATACAACCCAACCATTCTACTCCTAGGTATTTACCAAAGAGAAATGAAAGAATAAGTCCACAAAAAGATTTGTACAAAAATGCTCAAACAGGATCATTGGTAATAGCTGAAAAGGTAGAAAAAAATCCAAATATCCATTAACAGGTGAACGGATAAACAAGTTGTGATATAGACATGTAATGCAATACTACTTAGCAATAAAGTAAGGAACTGCTGATACATGCAACAACATGGAATAAAATCAAAATAATTATGCTGAGTGGAAAAAACCAGACAAAAAGAGCAATGTTGTATTATTCCACTAATATAAAATTCTAGAAAATGAGAGCTAATGTTTAGTGACAGAAAGCAGATCAGTGGGTACAGGCAGACAGGGTTGTAGAGTTGCATGGGATTACAAAAGGGCATGTGGAAACTTTTGAGGGTGATGTAAATGTTTTTCTTAATTATGGTGATGAATTCACAGATTTATATATATTTCAAAATTCAAATTTTAAATATATGTAGTTCATTGTATATCATTTATATACAAATATCTGTTTTTAAAATAGAAATGAATTAGACATATATATACTATCATAGAAAGAGTCCACAATGTCACAGCAGCATTATTCGTAAAAGCCAAAAAGTGGAAACAATCCAAATGTTCATCAACTGATGGATGGATAAATAAAATGTAGTATATCCATACAATGGAATACTATTTAGCAATAAAAGTAAAATAAACTATTGATACATGCAATGTGCATGCCCAGAGCTTGAGGCATGCTCAGAAGACACCTGAGGGGCCCTAAGCTTGCACTTCTGACTGATCTTTAGGTTTGCACAAGCACGAAGTGAAAGCTAATGCAGAATTATAGGTGGCCTGTCCAAGCATTGAAGTATTGCCTCTGCTCAGAGCCAATCTGCAAAATTAAAAAGAGCATGTTTTTTTCTTTTTGGCTCCAGTCATTTCAGGAAATCTCTGTCAGGACTGGCTGACCACTGAAATAATGCAACAGAGACTTAGGTAACCATACACAAATAAGAAATAGTCTTTGCAAAAGTAGTATGGGAAAGTCACTAGACAAATGGATGACTACAGCCCTCAACAAGCAACAACAGCAAACTCTGGGGAAAGGGAGAATCTGATTTCCAGAGTTATAATGTCAAAATGTCCAATTTTTTACCAAAAAATCACAAGGTATACAAAGAAACAATAAAGTATGGCCCATTCACAGGAAAAAAGTGACAGAAACCATCACTGAGGAAGCTCAAACACTAGACATACTACGCAAAGACTTTAAATCAACTGTCTTAAATATACTCAAAGAGCTAAAAGAAACAATGGACAAAGAACTAAAGAAAAGCAGAAGAGCAATATATGAATAAATAGAGAATATCAATAAAAAGACAGAAATTGTAAAAAGAAACCAAATAGAAATTCTGGAGCTAAAAAGTACAACAGCTAAAATTAAAAATTCACTAGAGGGGTTCAAGAACAGAGTTAAACAGGCAGAATAAAGATCTGCAAACCTGAAGATAAGACGACTGAAATTATCCAGTCTGAGGAGCAGAAAGAAAAAAGAATGAAAAAAAAACCTAATAGAGCCAAAGGGGACACACTGTGGACACATTAAGTATCTCATTATTGTGGGAGTCCCAGAAGAAGAGAGAGAAAGGGGCAGAAAGAATATTTGAAGAAATAATGGCTGAAAACTTCCCAAATTTAATGAAATATGTGAATCTGCACATCCAAGAAGCTCAACAATCTATAAGTAGGATAAAGTCGAAGAGATTCACACCAGGACACATTATAATAAAACTGTCAAAAAACAAAGAGAGACTCAGCAAGCAGCAGGAGAAAAGTGACTTGACATGTACAGGGGCTCCTCATTAAGATTAACAGTCTATTTCTCACCAGAAACCATGGTGGCCAGAAGGCAGTGGGATGACATATTTAAAGTGCTCAAAGGAAAAGAACCTGCCAACCAAAAATTCTGTGTCTGGCAAAACTATTCTTCCAAAATGAAGGGGAAATTAAGACAATCCCAGATAAACAAAAGCTGAGGGAGTTTTTTGCTAGTAAACCAGCCCTCTAAGAAATGCTAAAAGGACTCCTTCAAGAGGAAATGAAAGGATATTAGACAATAACTCAAAGCCATATAAAGAAAGAAAGAATGCCAGGAGAGGTAACTACATAGGTAAATGTAAAAGCCAGTATTACGATATTTTTGGTTTGTAACTTTATTTTTGTTTCTCATATGATTTAAAAGACAAATACAGGGGCCGCCTGGTGGCGCAGCGGTTTAGTTCGCGCTTGGCAGCCCGGGGTTCGCGGGTTCGGATCCCAGGCTCCTGCCGACGCACTGCTTGTCAGCAATGCTGTGGCGGCGTCCCATATAAAGTGGAGGAAGATGGGCACGGATGTTAGCCCAGGGCCAGTCTTCCTCCTCAGCAAAAAGGGGAGGATTGGCAGTGGATGTTAGCTCAGGGCTGGTCTTCCCCACAAAAAATAAATAAATAAATAAAAGACAAATACATAAAACAATATTTATAAATATATGTTAATGGGCAATAATGTATAAAGATATAATTTTTGATATTAACATAAAATGGGAAGACAAAGTTGTATAGTAGCAGAGTTTTTATATGCTATTGAAGCTAGGTGTAAATTGAAACTAGATTGTTATAAATTTAAAGTGTTGTAATCTGTAGGATGACTACTAAAAAAACACAAAAAAATACACTTTAAAAAATGGAAGGGAATCAGAAAATACAATTTAAAAAAATCAGTTAGGGGCTAGCCTGGTGGCATAGTGGTTAAGTTTGCACCCTCCACTTTGGCAGCCCAGGGCTATCAGGTTTGGATCCCAGGCATGAACCTACATACTGCTCATCAAGCCATGCTGTAGCCGTGTCCCACATACAAAATAGAGGAAGATTAACACAGATGTTAGCTCAGCGACAATTTTCCTCAAGCAAAAAGAGGAAGATTGGCAACAGATGTTAGCTCAGGGCCAATCTTCCTCACCAAGACACACACACACACACACACACACACACACACACAAAAATGAAGGCGGTATTACAGGAATTAAGAAATAAAAAATATATGACATAAAAGAAACAAATAGCAAAATGACAGAGGTAAGTCCATCTTTATCAGTACCCACCTTAAATGTAAATGGATTAAATTCACAAATTAAAAGACAGGGATTGGGGCTGGCCTGGTGGCGCAGAGGTTTAGTTCACGCTTTGGCAGCCCAGTGTTCATGGGTTCGGATCCCAGGCACCAACCAATGCACTGCTTGTCAGCCATGCTGTGGCAGAGTCCCATATAAAGTGGAGGAAGATGGGCATGGATGTTAGCCCAGGGCCAGTCTTCCTCAGCAGAAAAGAGGAGGATTGGCAACGGATGTTAGCTCAGGGCTGGTCTTCCCAACACACACAAAAAAAAGACAGGGATTTGCAGAATGGGTTAAAAAAAGGCACGATCCAACTATTTGCTGTCTATAAGAGACTCAGTTTGGACTCACAGACACAAATAGGTTGAAAGTGGAAAATGGAAAAGGATATTCCATGCGAATGGTAACTGAAATAGAGCTTGAGTAGCTATACTAATATCAGACAAAATAGACTTTAAGCCAAAATTATTACGAGACAAAGGTGAACATTATATATTGATACAAGGATCAATTGATCAAGAAGATATAATAATTACATCCCTGTAAAACAACAAAAGCAGCTGTTCATGAATAGGAAGACTTAATATTGTTAATATTATTAATATTGTTAAGATGACAATACCACCCAAAGCAATATACAAATTCAATAAAATACTTATCAAAATCTCAATAGCATTTTTGCAGGAATGGAAAAGCCCATCCTAAAATTCATATGAAATTTGAAGGTACCCAGAATGGCCAAAACAATCTTGAAAATGAACAAAGTTGGAGGGCTCTCACTTCCTGATTTCAAAATATATTATAAAGCTACGGTGATCTTAACAGTGTGGTACTGGCATAAGGATAGACATACAGACCAATGAAATAGAATTGACAGCCCAGAAACAAACTTCCACATCTGTGGTTAATTAATTTTCGACAAGGATGCTGAGACCACTCAATGGGGAAAGAATAATCTCTTCAACAAATGGTGTTGAGAAAACATGCTACCTCACACCATATACAAAAATTAGCTCCAAATGGATCAAAGATTTAAATTTAAGAGCTAAACTATAAAAACCTTAGAAGAAAACAGAAGCAAATCAACAATGGATTTGACAATAGTTTATTAACTATGACACAAAAAGCACAGGCAAAAAAAGAAAAAATACATAAATGGGACTTCATTAAAATATTAAAATTTTGTGCATAAAAGAACACTATCAAGAGAGTCAAAAGACAACCCACAGAATAGGAGAATATATTTGCAAATCATATATCTGATAAGGATTTAATATCCAAAATATATAAAGAACCCTTACAACTCAAGATAACAACAAAAAGATAAGCAACCCAATTTAAAAATGGGCAAATGACTTTGATAGACATTTCTCCAAAGAAGATATACAAATGGCCAATAAGCACATGAAAAGGTGCTCAACATCATTAATCATAAGGGAAATGCAAATCAAAACCATAAGGAGATACTACTTCACAACAATTAGGATAGCTATAATTTTAAAAAAGGAAAATAACAAATATTGATGAGTATATGGAGAAATTGGAACCCGTGTACATTGCTGGTGGGAATGCAAAACAGTGCAGCTGCTGTGGAAAACAGTATGGCAAGTTTTTTGAAAAAAATAAACATAGAACTACCATATGAATGAGCAATTCCACTCCTGGGTAGATACCAAAAACAGAAACTTATATACCTATATTCATAGCAGTATTATTCACAATCCAAAAGATGGAAGCAACCCAAATGTCCATTCACATACAAATGGATCAACAAAATGTGCTATATACACACAATGAAATATTATTCAGCCATGAAAAAGAATGACATTCCAGGGGCCAGCCCAGTGGAGCAGTGGTTAAGTTTGCACGCTCTGCTTCGGCAGCCTGGGGTTCGCAGGTTCAGATCCTGGGTGCAGACCTATGCACTACTTATCAAGCCATGCTGTGGCAGGCATCCCACATATAAAGTAGAGGAAGATGGGCACGATGTTGGGCCAGGGCCAGTCTTCCTCAGCAAAAAAAGAGGAGGATTGGCAACATATGTTAGCTCAGGGCTAATCTTCCTCACCAAAAACAAAAGAATGATCTGATACATGCTACAGCATGGATAAACCTCAAAAAAATTATGTTAAGTGAAAGAACACAAAAGGTCACATAGTGTATGATTCCATTTATTATAAATACCCAGAATAGGTAAATACATAGAGACAGAAAGCAGATTCATGGTTGCAAGGAGCTGAAGAAGAAAGAATGGGAAGTGACTGCTTAATGGGTAGGAGGTTTTCTTTTAGGGTGATGAAAATGTTTTTGAGCTAAACAGAGGTGGTGGCTGCATGACTGTGAATGTACTAAGTGTCACTGAATTGTACACTTTAAAATGGTTAATTCTATGTTATGTGAACTTCACCTCAATAAAAATATATATATTTATAATATAAAACTAATAAAAGAACTTTTAAAAATACATACTGAATTAGAGTTTGGGATATCAGTATGAACAATATAGACACAGTTGGTTACATAAACAAATATTTATAAATATGTGTATGTACATGGGCTAGTATGCACTTATATATTTCTTTCCTTAGTCGGCTGAGAGGGCCCAGATGCAATGACACACCAGAAGCAATGATCACATTTAGTGCCCACTTCCTGGTTTCTAATACCATTCTCCAATAAAAGGACCCAGAGCTCCTTGGAGACCTGTCCTTCTCAGGCAGGGAATATACAAGATGAGCCTGGAGCATCTTGTAGTGCCAGAGAGTAAGGAGGTGGTACACACACACACACACACACACACACACACACACACACAGGCACACACAGAGTGATAGGGGTATGTCAAAAGGGCGTAGGAGCCAACTGCAAGAGCTCCCATTTACCAAAGCTGGGACAATTTGAGCAAAGATCTAAAAAGTAGTATTGGATTATAACCCAAAGCATAAAATAAATATCATTGAGTCCATACTGATTTTAATAAATAATTGAATAATGATGAAGAAGAAATGAATCTCCTTTGCAGAAGAATTCAAATAATTGATGCATATTCTCCACCCTCAGGGAGTTGGAACATAACTCTTCACTCCTTAAGTGTGAGCTGCACATAGTGAATTCTTCCAAAGAGTACAGTATGAAAAGGTGAAAAGGGATGGAGGAGAGTAACTATACAGTGGAAAAACCTGACAGACACTACCAGCTTATTAATGTCAACACCAAGAAGTGATAAGTCACGTTGATAGTATGTACCCTTGATATGACCAATGAAAACGGCACTTTACCTCTGTGGTTTTTCTCCTAAAAAACCCATAACCAATCTAATCATGAGAAAAACATCAGACAAATCCCAGTTGAGGAGCATTCTACAAAATACCTGACAGTACTCCTCAAAACTGTCGAGATCATTGAAAACAAGGAAAGTCAAAGAAACTGTCACAGCCAAGAGGAGCATAAAGAGAGATGACAACCAAATATAATTTGGGATCCTGGATGGAATCTTGGAACAGGAAAAGGACATTAGGTAAAAAGTAAGGAAATCTGAAAACATGTGGACTCTAGTTAATAATAATAATGCACCAGTATGGGTTCACTGATCGTAACAAATATATTAACGTACGATGTTAATAATAGGGGAGACTGGGTGCAGGGTATATGAGAACTCTCTGAATTATCTTCAGAAATTTCCTGTAAATCTAAAACTGTTCTAAAAAATAAATATAAATATATTTATATAGTTATTTAGGACAATATTTAATACAGATGGGAAGCACATTGGACTTAACAGATCTGAGTCCCAAGCCTGACTCTACCTATGATTGGCTTTATAATTTCAGTAAGTCAGTTTAAATCTCTAGACATTAGTTTACTCACCTTATATTTCACAGACTGAGAGACTTGAAGTCTCTTTAAAGTCTAAAGCTCTATGAATCCATGATTCTATTACTGCACTAATTCAGTTATCTGAAAAGAGCACATAGGAAAATGAAGAAGCATTTAAATCACTTCTTAATGCTTAATAAAACTTCAAGTTCACTAAAATGAGAATAATTTTTTAAAACCTACCATTTCATTATAATAACTCAAATGTTATCACACAGAACTTATGAGGCTGTGCAAAGTAAAGGCAGACTCCATAACTAAAGATAGTTAAAGCTTCTTATAAATTACCTCACTATGCCACAGAATTTATTTTATTTAAACTTATATCATCCCTCATTGATATGTCATTTTTGTACATAGAAGGTATACAATTTTTTCTGTATTATTTTGAAAACCCATAATGTTATTTTAATCTCTTGATGTTAGAATTATTTAAAGACCCTTCATTAATATTAGCATTCATTAATTGGTCCTGATTTTTCTAAAAAAAAAAAAATCCCCCCCCTTTTTTTTTTTTTTTTTGAGGAAGATTCACCCTGCACTAACATTTGTTGCCAATCTTCTTCTTTTGGTATGTGAGCCGCCACCACAGCATGGCCACTTACAGACGAGTGGTGTAGGTCTGTGCCTGAGAACTGAACCTGGGCCGCCAAAGCAGAGCTTGCCTAACTTAACCACTAGGCCACTGGGGCTGGCCCCCACATTTTTTTTGTTTTGTTTTGTTTTGTTTTGTTTTGTTTTGTTTTTTTGTTTTTTTTTTTTTGTGGGGAAGACCAGCCCTGAGCTAACATCCATCGCCAATCCTCCCCTTTTTGCTGAGGAAGACTGGCCCTGGGCTAACATCTGTGCCCATCTTCCTCCACTTTATATGGGACGCCGCCACGGCATGGCTGACAGGCAGTGCATCAGCGGGCCCCGGGATCCGAACTCGCGAACCCCGGGCTGCCAAGCACGGACTAAACCGCTGCGCCACCGGGCGGCCCCCCCACATTTTTTAAGATTAGCATTTCACCAAAAGTATTTAACACATTAATTTTGTAAATGAAAAGTTTTTTTGAGAGCAATAATCAAATTTAGGGTAAGGGCATCTTCCATAGTCATTACATACTAGTTAATATACCATAAAATCAGAAAATTTTAAGGGAAAAACATTTTGTCTAATATACCTATGCCAAATCAAATTAAAAAATTTTTTCAGTAACAACTAAATAATTTATAAAAGCTCATTCTCAGGCCAGCTATCTGTGATAAGTCTGACCTTATGAGATGCCCATAGGGTATAGATTAGATTAAAATATTTGATTTCTTATCCACTCTGACAATAATATAATCTAAAACAAGACTCTGAGGCTTACTTTGGCCTGAAAGGTCAAGGATATGATAACCCTATCTGAAGAATACAATAATATTTACCAGGGTTTTTTATACTTTTTATGTGAAAGGTAGGCACAAAATGCCTTTCTCATATTTGAAATTGCCATATCTAATAAAGTAAAATAATAAAGTAACCAGAGGCTAACTATAGCTTTATATGTAATTATAATAATTTCTTCTATTACTAAAAATTTTTAGCATAGAATAAACATCATAAATAATACTATATCAAATACCCTTGGGGGAAAAGGAAACATCATCATATTCTATTATTTAGTATGTGACTGAAAAACATTACCTTTCTTCAGCTTCCAACAAAATGAAGTCCAAACCTCAAAGTACCTCTCCTTGATCCAAATAAAAGTTTGAACACTATCATTATAT
Organism: Tapirus indicus; assembly: GCA_031878705.1. Taxonomy (NCBI): domain Eukaryota; kingdom Metazoa; phylum Chordata; class Mammalia; order Perissodactyla; family Tapiridae; genus Tapirus; species Tapirus indicus. The sequence goes on from CM062935.1 coordinate 38,540,342, forward strand.
TTTCTTAGATTAAAAGCTTTTAGGAGGTAACAACTGCATTTTTTATACACTTCTACATTTAAAATACTATTTTTGCTAGATTTTTTAGCAAACTAATTTAGATTTTAGACAAACTAATTTCATTTATTATCTTCCAAAGTGAAAACACTTTTATTTTAAAGTTTTGTTAATATTCTCATGACAACATCAAAATTTAAGGAAATCTTTTTATAATCAAAAAGGAGTTCTGGTAATACTTGTTTTGTTAGGTTTGCAAACTTTTCTTCATATTATTTGCTCTTACATCTCCAGCCCGCCATTTCCTTTAGTTTTAGTGTAATTTAAATTTCTTCAAAATGGTGGAATAAAAGAAAGAAATTTGTGTATAAATTAAATTTTTAAGTATCCCTCTCCTTAACTGACTAAACTTTTGTCAAGGCATTTTATCTTAATAGTATTTTACATAGTAAAAATAGTAGGGCAACAATAATAAGACACCCTTCAAATGTACTTTGAACTGTTTTGGTTTAGTCTCAGTTATTGACTACTTGAATTGGAGAAGCCTGCCCATATCAGTAACAGCCAGTCAAAACTATATAGTCCCTTTAACATCAAAAACACATCTCAGGAATCACTATCATCAGTTATTGATAAGAAGGAAGATTGCAGGGGCCGCCCGGTGGCGCAGCGGTTTAGTTCGCGCTTGGCAGCCCGGGGTTCGCAAGTTCGGATACCGGGCGCCCGCCGACGAACTGCCTGTCAGCGATGCCGTGGCGGCGTCCCATATAAAGTGGAGGAAGATGGGCACGGATGTTAGCCCAGGGCCAGTCTTCCTCAGCAAAAAGGGGAGGATTGGCAACGGATGTTAGCTCAGGGCTGGTCTTCCCCACAAAAAAACAAGAAAACAAAAAAAAAGAGAAGGAAGATTGCACAGAGAGACGATGTCTTCAATAGAGGGTTGAGTTTGGTGAAAATAAAAATATTGTGTTTTCTTCTTTCAGAATCCTTTCTTCATTAGAAGAGTTGTTCTTTTCTGGTTCAAATCTTGCTTACCTCCTTTTTAAAGTTATTCCTGAAAACATTAGCCCAGATGAGCTAATTTCACATGGCTTATTTACCTGTTCATAGATTTATATGCCACCTGCTTTTGCTTTTTCTACAGATGCAAAGTCAACCTCTGGGGCAAAATTCCGCCTTTCTCTTTCTGCCACACAAGTGGTAAATAACATTACCCAATAAATTTTACCATTTCCCCAAATGTGTAGGATACAAAAAATGTATTCATTCGTGTGAGATATAAAAATGTACACTCACACTTCTGAAATCAACAGCCAGCCATTTCACACTTGGGCCAAAGGCAAACAAACATAATTCTCACTGGCAGCTGGACAGCATTCCAAGCTGCCACCACATTAATTAACTCACCTCAGTCAGATTCCACTTCAACGTGCACAGCTTGCTGCCAAGACGCCCAGCAATAAACTGTTGGGTTAAATACTGAACAAGGTAGGGAACTACCATATGGTATGTTGTTACAGAGGGTGGGATAGTCTTGTTTAACACTAGTAGCAGAGTTTTCCATTTACTTTTTATTGTTGTCTCTTGTGTGATTTGAAAAAAATGAGTACATATTCTTGTTGATAAATGATCTTGCTTGTCTTATTGTGATGGGGAATGGGAAGGTAACAAGATAACAAAATACCTTTGTCCACAAGCTTCTATAGTTGATATTCTCCGAATTTCAAGGCAACAGCTTACTTAGAAAGTACTGGGAACCCACTATTGGTGAATTATTGGTATTGAACTTGAGCAGAATGTCAAGGAACAAAGAACTCAAATAAGTTCCCTTTTCATTGAGGTCTATTAGGAATTTACAAATAAATACAAACTACTCATAGTTGAAAATATTCTAACCTCGGAGTCAAAAGATGTGAGTCTGAGTCAAGTTTCTGCCTCTGACTGGCTGTGTCACATTGGCCAAATCACTTGACTTCTCTGATATTATTTCCTCATCTGTAATATGAAGCAGCTTTACTAGATGAGTGGTTCCCAAAACTTAATGCACATATCAGTTTAAGGAGTTTGTTTAAAATGTAGATTCTTGGAATGTCACCCTTAGGGATTGAAATTTATTAAACTTGATAAGGAGCCCAAGAGTCTGCACTTGTAATGAGCAAGAAATTCTTATGCAGATAGAGAATCCACACTTTGAGAAATACTAGACTATATGATATCTAAGATCTCCCATCTCTGACAATGCATTATTTTACTTACCGGTCCACATCATTGCTTTTATAACTTGTGTGATTTTGGAAAGAGGTATAATTGAGAGTATTGATTTAGGACTTAATCTTCATTAGGTAGTACAAATGCCTAGTGAAAAAGACCAAAAACATCAGAATATGACTATCAAAGTCATGTAAGCATTAGCCTGGGGTTGTGGGATGGGTGATGGGGTGATAGCTGACTGGCTGCTCCCCCTAAAAATCCTGCCTGTGTACATAGGAAAATTCCAAATCTAGACAAGGAAAAACATTGAAAGCCATCCTGCAGATTAGCCTTATTTTTATGCTTTATCACTCACCCAGCTAGTATTTGTCTTTCTTTGCTCTAAGGGTGCTGTAACAAATGCTCAAGTCATTTATTTTGCTTCTTGTGTATCTGGTGCATTCTGCTTCTATTTTAAATGCTAGAAATCAGAAAAACATTTTGTCCTTGTTTGTGAGACTATAAAAGGCTAGGAACTTTTAGAAACCTCTTTTTTCCTAGCTTCTAGGACATGATTTGATAAGGAAAGGAAAAGGCTCTTACTAGTATACACTTTGAGTTTATTTCAAATAGTGCTTATGGATTTATACTAAATCATGTATCTTCTTCCATCTGATCCCTCTTATGGCCAGCAGAGAGCTATCCCATAAGACAGTTGTCTGGGGATAGCCTTAAATAGGAAAAGAGCAACCTAGCCCTTTCTCAACGTGCTACAAGCACAACAGACTTGAAGCCTCAAAAACAGACTTCGTTACTTCACTACTTAAAACTGTGAAATCACCTTTGTTTTTAGTTTCTGCCAATGGAGGATGTAAAAAGGCAATGCAGTATTTGCTTTACTAGTCAGTCTGCAGAAAAGAAACCTGATTCTCTTAGATTTGATCAGTTCCTTCCAAGCTGCTCTAATCACCACAAAAATCCCCAATTTCTAATAACGTTCCTTAGAGTGTCAGTGGATGGTCTCTCACTGATCTTTGTATTCTCCTCAGCTACTAAAGTCAGGCTCTTTACTTAGTAAATGCTCAATAAAGGAATGTTGGATTGGAGTTATTCTGGCAGAGAAGGAAGTATTAATCCTGTTGCAGACTTCTTTGTCCCCTGCAGGTGGTGCTGGGAGACAGGTTCTTTATTTATTTACTTATTTAATCATAATTATCTGGGCTAGTAAAGGTGTCCTCAGTACTTGGTTGAAAGCTGTTGTAATTATCTAAATTTCTTCTTCCTCTTCACTCTATTACTGAGTCACAGAGGAGAACAAAAAGACTGAAAAAAGTGATGCAAGTGAAGAGAAGAGAAACGAACATAAGTGATGGTGTCTCCCAGCACCACTGCAAAGATTCTGTAGGGCTTTAGGGGAAAGAGACTTTGTACACTTGTACTTTCCAAAAGAGAACATATATTCAGGAAATTATTCTATAGTACTATCTATGTCCCCAGATCTACTATATTAACTGTAGTACTGTATTCGTCATCCCTATACTTCTAGTATTTCTCACCATGGTTAAATATGACAGTTTGTTGGTATTTGGGACTTTGGCCTTTAAGATTTCCCATTGACCCCACATCCTGTCCCCCACACCTCCCAGTCAGAGTTAGCTGCCCTCTCCTCTGTGTTCCTCCAGTCTAAAGAATGTAATACTTATCTGTTTAATATCTGAATCTCTCACTTGAGAGCTGCTATACGGTAGAGATTGTGTCTTTATCATTTTTGTATCACATGTTCTTACCTTGAAGCTTGGAATGTAGTAGGCACTAAATAAACTGAATGATTAAAGGAATCAATAAATCAGTAAGAATACTGCCAGCCACATAACTTAGTATTGCCTGGAATCACTCCTGCCCTGAAGCTTTCTGAAACCAAAAGTCGAGGTCAGTGACTGTAGTCATAAATAAGGAAACTGGTATTTTTTAATTGGTGTAATGTGACTCCCCCCACCTACATTTCTAGCCATATCTCTCCCACCTCCCCCCCCCCATATGAATCTTTCACAACAACCAGATTGGTCTGTTCACTCGCTCTGATAGGCCTTATGCTTTCCCACCTCTGAGATTATGCCATCCCTCTATTTTGCCCTCAGTCTATTTTAATCAGTAGTTCTCAAAGTGGTTCTCAGGGGACCCACAAGGTCAACACTATGTTCATACTACTACTAAGATGCTGTTTGCCTTTCCAGTCTCATTCTCTCACAAGCGTACAGTGGAGTTTTCCAGAGCCTATATGACATGTAATATCACAACAGAAGCAGATATGAGAATCCGGTGGTCTTCTATTGAACCATACGTAAAATGTAAAACACTTTCTTAACTAAATGGTTTTGTTTTGGAAAATATAGTTATTTTTCATAAAAATATATTATTTATTTTAAAATAAATCACTAAATATTTTTTAATTTTCCTGATTTTAATTTCTAATATGGTAAATACAGATAGATATAACCCATATAAACAAAAGCTCTTTGGGGTCCTCAATAATCTTGAAGAGGATTATAAAAGAGTCGTAAGGCCAAAGAGTTTGACAATGCTGATTTAAATCTTCTGTATCCTTTAAAGTTCAAATCAAAACCTTCCTCCTTAATAAGTTTTTTGACCACTGCAGCTAGAGAGGATCTCCTTCTCTGTCTAATCTGAATACCTAGGGCACTTACACATTTATAGGTTTTTTGCACAATGACCTAGTACAGAGCTCATGCCAAAAAGGAATTAATATCGTTATACTGATTAAGAATGATAATTAAAGTCCTTCGTGTTTGATGGTGAATCATAAACAATCCTTTTACTTTCCAGTCTCTGATTATAGTCTTCCCAGCCTGAAAGGAAAAAAAAATTTTCTTGACTTTTCAATCTACCATTTTCATTAAAGAAAATAATAATAATAAAGTTACACACATATATAAAACATTTGTCATGTAGTCATTGAAATGTTCATTTAAAAAGATGAAACAAGGAGCTGGCCTGGTGGCACAGCGGTTAAGTTCATGAGCTTCACTTCTGGCGGCCCGAGGTTCACAGGTTTGCATCCCAGGCTCGCGGGCCGAGTACCGCCTGTCAGCCATGCTGTGGCGGCGTCCCATATAAAGTGGAGGAAGATGGGCACGGATGTTAGCCCACGGCCAGTCTTCCTCAGCAAAAAGAGGAGGATCGGCAGCAGATGTTAGCTCAGGACTAATCTTCCTTACCAAAAAAAAAAAAAAAAACCCAATAAAAAAAGATGAAAAAAATTAGAAATTAAAAAAATTAAATTCACCCATAATGCCATCATACTGAGGTAACAACTGCTAATATTTTAGTGTATATATCTCCAGTCTTCTCCTATATGTATATTTTTTCACTAAACTTAAGTTATACTGAACATACTATTATCATTTTTTTATACTATTTTCTAAGATGCTATTTCGTTTCTTTTTTTTTTAGGAAGATTGGCCCTGAGCTAACATCTGTTGCCAGTCTTCCTCCTTTTTTGCTTTTTTTGTGTGTGTGTCCCCAAAGCCCCAGTATTTGTATGTCATAGCTGTGTATCCTTCTAGTTGCTCTGTATGGGGCGCCGCCTCAGCATGGCTTGATGAGCGGTGCATCCAACCGCGCCCAGGATCCAAACCAGCGAATCCCAGGCCGGCGAAGCGGAAAGCGCGAACTTAACCACTACACCACCCAGCCGCCCCGCTTTTTTGTTTCTTGCACTTACCATCATCTGGTGTCATATGGGGGATTTAAAGAAACTGGTAATGTTCATTTTAATAAGTGGGTAGTAGATAGGTATTCATTTTATTTTTTCTTTAAATATATACATTCTCTTTTCTATGAAGGATAACTTTATAATAAATGATTTTCATAATAAATGAATTTTAAAAATAATATATGATGAACATTTTCCTATGTCATTAAGTACTTATTACCTTACTTAACTCTATAATAGTCCATTATATAATATATTTTCTAGGATTTATTTAAGCTATGTTTAACCCTACTGTTAGGCATTGAAATCATCCTAATTTTTCAAAACTACAGATAATGTTTGGATTTTCTTCCTTGTATGTACATTTTGCATACATCTCTGATGATTTCTTTAGATTACAAGTCCAGGAGATATAAACAATTTTAAGACATAACATCCCAAAATACAATCATCTTTTGATGCCACCTCTGCTTTCTCACTAGAAGAAAAACAAAACTGTGATTTAGGGGAAAACAAAAAAAGTTTGAGAGGTAGTGAAAGAAAGCTGGGAAAGCCTACAGAAGAAGAAAAACTCACAGAGAAAAATTGCTGCTGAAGAGAAGGGAAGGGAAGAGGAGTGGGAAGCATGAATAGAGCTGAAGAATGCTGACACAAGCAGAAAATAAAAAACACTGAAGAGGTTTTAGAGTCAGGCAGACGTGGATTTAACCAACTCATCCATTAATTATCTATGTGACCTTAGGCAAGCCACATAACTTCTCTAAGCCCCCATTTCCTTATCTGTAAATGTGAAAAGCAAAGAGCTTGCAAATAGTAGGCACATAATAAAAGTTGTTTCCTTCTAAGGAAATGAAATAAAAGGGGGGGGGAGGAGGGGGCATGGAAATGAAAAAATAAATAATTGAATATATGGAAAAACAAAACAAAGAAAATCAAATTTCATTTCACAAATTGCTACTTTTGTATAAAGTTCTGATGTAACTAATGATGAAATAGAGAAATGAAAGAAACCAAAGCCATACATAAATGTGTGGCTTGAAAGGAATGAAAATTTGCCTATGATAGGAGAAAAATGGATTAATGTGTGATAACAAACAGAAAGAATGCCAGATCTAAAAAAATCAAATGTTGACTCAAAATATTTGCAAAATATTTTTGTCTTGTATTGCTACTTAATAAAATCCTTGTTGTAATTTGAAGAAAAGATGAGTAAAAAGGAGATTATGATTTGTACTACTTTGTATTCATTAAACCATTTTTAAAATCGGAAACAAATTGGAAATTGGATGCAAATCAGCTACAATACTCATTATTTTGACTGACCTTGAGCCCCTGAAGGCCTACACTTTGTACCTATGCTTGTGCATGCACACACGCACACATCTTCTCTTCTGTCAAGCAAAGGAGCAGGTGACAACACCCTTTTACCACTCTGCTTTCTGTGACTTAACTTCTGGTCTTTGGTTTCTCTTTCACAAACTAAAGATAATACTAGGAGTTAAGAATCTCTTCTTTCTTGAATTTCCCTAGCTGGACTAGAAATCTTGAGAAAACAGATTTTCTTTTTCTCATGAAATTTTTTGGCACTTCATGCTTCTAACTGTGCCAAGAATGTCTTGAGACATTTTATTTGACTTTTCCACTTGAAAATCTACATGGAACCTGCCTGCTCAGAGGTGCAAGCACATCACCAAAAATTTAATATGACTGAAAGAGAAAGTTAATCAAATCTTAAATGAGTTTTGTTTTAATTAAGGGTAAAGACGAATCAGTTTTTATTTACTCTGCAATAATGCATTTCTACTGTTTTTAACGGCTAACTTAGTTTCATATTGGTGGAACTCTCACCTCTATGGTGGTGGAAAATTCACTGTAATTGGTTTCCCTATTTGACTTCTCTTGGAGGAGAGTGCTACAGATAGGGTGATAATGGCTTTTCACATAGCAAAATTTCTTTAGGCACCAACCAAGAAACATTAAAATGTTATATGGCAAACATATCATATAGTTTAGTCAAAGACAATAATCTACAAAATGGGACAATAAACAACCAGTTGAAATAAAGAATGTGGGAGGATTAAAGGTGACTAATTCCAATCTAACAGAAGCACTAAGTGGGGTTAGATCACACTTCAGATATATTCTGGACTGCTCAGGCTATCCATTAATCTCATCTCCTCCCACTCAGCAAAAATATCTTCCAGGCAATTTCTCCTTGTCTTCTCACTTTCCTAATATCCATTTCCCCAGAACTCTGAAGTAACTGGGGATCACAATAGAGACCCTAATGCGCAGACTTCAATTTAACAAAATTGTTTGATTATATCCTCATAATGGTGAAATTCTTAGATGGTGATTAGTATGTAAAATTTCTGGCTCTCAGTTTTCCAGAAATGTTAACCAGGTCTCAGAGATTCTCAGCAAATATAATGAAAGAATCTTACAAAAGGTGCCAATTAGTCTATACTAAAATTCTTAATATGTACAGAGTTAGCACCATTCATTGTCTTTTCTGTCACTAAATTACAAGTCTCTTGAGAATAATGATAATATCCTTTTAAGATGTCCAGTTCTCTTAAATATATCAAATACATTGAGTTTTTCAGGCCATTAAGACATTTTTGATACAAAAATTTGCATCTCCCTAATAGGAAGATATATAATCAGCATTATATGTTATGGATCAGCTGATTATGGATAATACCTTCCTTACACCCAAGTGCTTTATTTAAAAAAAAAAACTTTACTGACGATATTGTATAGCTTAGACCTGCACTGTCCAACATGGTAGCCACTAGTCACTTATGGCTATTTAAATTTAAATTTTAATTAATTAAAATTATAAATTCAGTTCCTCGGCCACACTAGCCACATTTCAAATGCTCAATCGTCACATGTAGCTATTAGCTACCCTATTGGACAGCACAGACAGAACATTTACATCATCGCAGGAAGTTTTATTGGACAACACTGGTCTAGATGAATTAAATATAGCATCAAACATCAGATAATAATTGGTGACATTATTAGCCAGGCATAAATAAATTTTAACTATATCTAACAGGGTGATTATTTCTCTATGTTTTATAATAACATGATAAGACGACTTCATATGCTCCTAATGAAGTAGGTGAAAAAATAGTGTTAATTGGACAATGTAGCAAAAATGCAATGGAGAATTGTGTTACTCAAGTAAACTATAGGACATTTCTTACTTTCAGCCTTCCTGCTATAAATAAATTGACAAGTGCATGTGTACCCTTCAAAATGTATACAAGTCTCATTAGTTTTAAAGTGCTTACTTCCCATGAATTCTAGGGAAATCCTTCTCCCAGAAATATATGGGGAATGAGTCAAGTTCTATGAGAATGGGTAGAAGTAGAGATTAACATTAATATGCTTTCTTGAATGTGTTTAAAATTCTGTTGTCTTTTAAAAATTTTTTGAGAGGTTAAACTTCATGAACTGTAGAAGTGTAAAAAACTGGCTTGATGAAAGCAACTTTTTTCCTATTGCCATCTTTCCAAGAACATGGACAATCAGAGCATTCCAATATATCTCCTGCCAAAAGCTTCTGGAGAAGGGCTACAGACTGAGGTTGTTCTGGAGCTGGAATTGGCTAGCTGCATTTTTCTTTCTGTTGTCAGCATACACTGGGAAATACACCTGCTACACAGAGCTTATCATTTCTAAACTGATCTGAGAGTTTATTACTCATGCCAAAAACTGTCCAAGTCAGACAGTCCCACGAAGCAGAGAAAATTCCCTGGATATAGAATTATTAGGGTGTAATGCTGTGTCTCACCCCCTTATCATAAATGGATTCAGAATACAAAAAATTTACAAGTTTAGGCTATTGGATCAGTTGTCTTCTATCAATAAAGTTATCAGAAACCTATAATGTGCTTTTGTGTTTGGCATAGTTTTCTCTTTTATCAGCACCTTTCACAGCACATTCAACCTTTTTTACATACAGTTGAGAAAATTTCAGTTCAACAGATATATTTTATAGTACTTTCAGTCACAAAGCCAACTACAATTTAGCCCCTGCCCTCAAGGAGCTCATTCTCTAGTGAATGATAGCAACACATAAAGAGGTAAGTGCTATGATAGAGTTAAGCAAAGACTGCAATGGAAAAATCAAAGGAGACAGGGTCACATGACTAGCCAGTAAGATCCCCTGGAAGTAATGATATCCAAGCAGAGTCTTGAAGGATGAAAGTCTTCCTTTCTGTGAGGCCAGGAAAGGGTGAGAAAGAGAAAAAATTTTAGGCAAGGAAGAACATAAGCCAAGGCACAGAGGGGAGAAAACAGCATAGTAACTTCTGGGAATTACACGTAGTCCCAAATTGCCAAAATAATTATCAGGGAAGTAGGCAGGGGCTAGATCATTGTATTCAATGCTAAGATTAATTTTCATCTGTAGGTGATGGGACATTATTAAATGGTTTTTAAGGAGGAGTAATGTGTTCATGTTTGTGCTTTAGGTAGATCACTTTGTTAGACTTTGGAAACTATACTGATAATGACGTGAAAGGGCCAGATCTGAGAAATGTTAGGAATAAAGAGAGCATGACCAGGAGGAGTAAAAGATACTCCAAGTAATTTTTGAAAGCAATAATTGAGGAATGAAATAAAAGGAAAACTAAGTATGGAGAGGGTCAAGATTTTCAGGAAGCAGGAAGGGTTTCTTTTGGTTTTGTTTGGTTGGTTGGTTGGCCAGTTTTTACTACAACTTCTATGAAAGATAAAGTAACTAGAGAACAAAAATGGGAAAATACAATACAAAAATTTTACGAAAGAAATTTCTACATGAAAAATAAAGAAATAAAGCACTGATAGTACAGTCAGAAAAATCCTGATAATGAATCTGAGCAAACCAAAAGTCAAGTACTAACCTGTACCAAGGAAACACAACACACAGTCCAAGATCTTCATTAATGATACAGAGCTGAGGAGCAGACAGCAATTCTGCTGGTTAAGGAGATGATGTAATTATACTGAGGGAAATAGAAAAACATGAAAAATTAACACATTTTTAAGAAGTCAGCAAATAAGTAGGTGAAAACATAAGTTAACTCCAAATTAAGCCCTAGATTTCTAGGTCTCCAAGAGCTGTGGTATTCAAACCTCAATCTACTAGAAGAGTTGTTTTGTTTTGTTTTTTCTGTAAATGGATGCCATAAAAATTCTCTTGCCAGTCAGGTACTTTAAAGAGGAGGGAAAAAATTTATTTGACTTAAAAATAAATAGAATTTCTTAAAACAGTACTGTATGGTTTCCTGCCTTCAAAACATTCATGACACCATCTGCATCTTGAGGGTTTGGACAAATATTTTTATTGCTTTTGTAGATGCTCCAACAAAATATCACACACAAACTTTTCAAAACTGTTTAATTACTTATTCTTCCAAAATGAACAGATTAATGACCAAAAGAATGAAAGTAAAGTGGTGCTGAATAGGAAATCCAACCAACCAATAAAAAAATAATGTGCAGGAATTGGAAGCAAAATCTGTTCTTGCTCTTTGAAAAACACAGCCAAAAAACTTAAGCTGATGTTGGATTATTGTGCACAAACAGTTCCTGACTCGTTCACCAAGTGAAACAAAACTTGCAAATGTTTTTCTATCCCTCTTCTAACATTTTGGGAAAGGTTCCTGAAAGTAGAAAAAAAGAATCTTAATTTAATTAAATCACACACACACACATACACACACACACACACACACACACACACACACACACAGGAATACACTTTTTTCCCTCTTTAGGAAGAGTTAAAGTATTTGAATAACTTTCAATTATATAATTTTGAATTGCAAAAGTATAAATTATCTTTAATGTTTAATGAAAGAAGGCTCTAGTCACATTATAATGGGGTCATATTTTTTGATAGGGAAAACAGTAAAATGAATCATAATTTGAGAAAAAAATCTGAAGGAAGCCATAGCAATATTATAAATAAGCAAAATATAATTACTTGTATGGGATCCAAATTGTTAAGTTGAAATTGCTTTTGTGCTTTTTTATCTTCAAATGGCTAAAATTTCCCCCCATGAGTAAAATATCTGTTCTTATAAAAAAGAATGCAATATAAATTGTATTTATCTGATATAGGACAAAATATAATCAATCAAAATTATATAATTCTAGGGGCCGCCCGGTGGCGCAGCGGCTTCGTCCGCGCTTGGCAGCCCCGGGTTCGCCGGTTCGGATCCCGGGCGCCCGCCGACGCACTGCATGTCAGCCACGCTGTGGCGGCGTCCCATATAAAGTAGAGGAACGGATGTTAGCCCAGGGCCAGTCTTCCTCAGCAAGAAGAGGAGGATTAGCAACGGATGTTAGCTCAGGGCTGGTCTTCCTCACCAAAAAAAAAAAAAAACAACAAAACAAACAAAAAAAATTATATAATTCTAAGCAACTATTACTCAAATAACCAAATGTCCTGTTATTACATGGTTATATACTGAATAATTCAAATTGTCATAATTCAAAATATTCAATCCCACAGAATAACTGTCTAAATAATTACTTTGAAATTTTTATTTTCAAATATTTATAAATTTTAACTTTTATATGTAAAAACTTATAAAATGACAAATAGGTATAAAAAAATCCAATAGATCAGATTTTGGGGAAGGGGGTCATTCCAGTTAACAGAACCACAGAAAATGAGAAGCATGAAGAATAGATTTACAAAAGAATTTGCATTGTTAGACTCTATTAAATTTTAAAATGTGACATATAAAATAATTGAAATTTATAAGTACATATGCAAGTTAAATAATATTAACAGCAGCCACCATTATTAAGTGCTTACTCTGTGTTAAGCACTATGCTGGTCATGTTACATACATCATCTCATTAAATCACAACCATGCATGAAGGGCCTCACTAACCATTTACACATGTAGAATACTTTTAAATTTTCAAAGAACATTTTTATAATTATCTCATATGATCTTCACATTATGTTATGAAACAGACAAAAGACAAAAGCAATTATTAGCCCTACGTAAACCACAGATAAGAAAATAAAAGGACATGGAGATTAAAATCACCGAATTAGTAAAAAAACAGAATTACAGACTTAGTTTTCTAATTTCTAACCCCAACTCATTATCCACTAGATAACATTCACATCAGAGAGCCTTAGTGATCCTAAATCTTTTAGGAAATAACTTAGCTTAAAGTTAATCAGCAAGCATTCAATGAGTTTCTATGCTGTATAAAGCACAGAAGTATTGGTGTGATACAAAAAGAAACAGAAAAAAATTGGAAACAGAAAGAAAGAAAGGGAGGAAGAAAAGTTCCCATTGAAGAACTTAGTATCTGGCGGAAAAGAAAATATTAATTTTTAGAATAATTATAAAATAATATATCATTAAGTGCAAAGTAACAGTTGTGAAAATTACCTGATCTATTGATGTAATTTAACCCTGCTAAAATCTGATGGTAATAAATTATGTATCTTTTATTTATTAATCAAATCCCAGAAAATTTTATTGAACTAACCTAATTCTTTTGCTAAACAGAAACCCTATTATACAAATTATTGCTACAAAGAAAAAGGGTCAATAACTGGAAAATACCAGGCAATCTTCCATTAATTTCTGCTCAATAACATTAGTTATAATAGAATTGTATTTGAGTGGAACTTATAAGAAACCAAAATATTTGTCAAAATCCCCTTAAAAAGTTATTAATGAGTATGAATGGAAAAGTTTAAATTATTAATGACCAAACAAAATAAGAATTAAGGAAACATTACTATGGGAACAAAACTTTGTACTACTAGAAGACAAAAAGAAAGAAATGTGATTTATACTCAAATAGTATGGCTCAGAGTATTGTTTGAAGAATGGTAATAAAGAATAACTTAACGTTTACAAGACTTAGATCTTATTTTTTAGAAAAATAACAATCAAAATTAAGCTTCACACTCACACACACATACAAAAGCAGTTAGGAGAAAGTCACTGTATGGTTGTGAGTTGATAGTTTCAAGATAAAAATTATTAGAAAAATAAACACTGAGTTTAAAATAGTGGCATCCAAAAACAAAAATAACACAAGTCAGCACTTGATTCCATAAGGTCTTCCGGAGAACCAACACGTTGTTGCTGAGGGATTTTTTAAGCATATGGTGACTTTTGCCTCTTCTCATATATGTTTTACCTTCATCTTCTTACTACTAATAATTTTCTTCTAATCTCTTTCAACAGTTTCATGCAGCTGCCTAGGTAAACCTCACATTTCTGAAACTAGATCAAGAAAAAAGCATTCGACCAACATTATTTGAGTACCATCCATGTGCTGGTACTGAGGAATAGAAGCTAAATAGAACATAGTAACTGCCCTCAAAAAAGAGTTTATCTCAAGGCTTTCAAACTGCAGGTTATGACCTTTTATGAATCAGTTTAGTGAGTTTCTGACCAACTATTTCAAGAGAATAAAGTAGAATAGAACAGAATAAAAAAATTCATTGTGCATCACATGTAGTAAGTATTGTTTCATGAAAGTTTTGTTTCAGTTACCGATATATGTATGTGTGTACTGGGTCACACTGTAAAATTTATTTCATACTGTGCATCACAGTCAAAAGTTTGCAAAAACTTTGTTTAGGAAAATACCTACAAGAAATTTTCACAAAATCGTTCATTCTATAAAGATAGTCACAAGCTGGTAACTTCAAACGTTCTCATCTAAATTAACTGACAAGACTGAATAAATGTCTTACAGAACAGGTAGTCAAGCACCAGCAATGTTCTTCTTTTGAAAAATGTTATCTTTATTTAGATCTCCTTTATTAAAATGTTCACCAGTCAATCACAATGCTATGCAGTTTCAACCAAATATTTTTACCATTAGTTAATACAACATAAAGTGAAATGAATATGATACTTCCCTAACATGTTTGAAACTCAGAGAAAGGGTTTGGGGATACAGTTATATTACCCGTCATGATATTCAATTTGAAATATTATTCTCTGAGTTGATTTATAAGGGTTACACGTTTTCTTCAAAAATAGTAAACCACTTTCATATTAATTAAGGAGTGCACAGTATCGAAATATTTACATTATGAAATGATAAGTAATTTAAATAATCCTAACAAAAGGTTGAACAGCCAGCCCTACTACACTTTTAGAGCCTGATTCATTCCACCTAAACATATCTGAGCTCCATAGAGCTTATGTTTACTTATTTTTTTTAACTATTTAAACTCTTACTAAATCCTAAACAACTTGAAGTCAGGGAACACATCTTGTTCAATGTTTTGCATACACACAGTGAATGTTAAATGATTATTGTTGAACATATTGTTGATATTAATTTATTTTGTGTTTTCACTTTACCAAAATATCTGAATCAATATTGCCGTTATATTCAGATATCTCTCTCTAGAAAGAGAGATTCCCTGGAAAATCTAAATCCATATGACCTACGCCTTTGTAATCCTTAAACAATTAAATTCAGTAAGTGTTAATGGCAATTATTTTGTCCTAGCAAATACAGACACAGACCTAAATTACAGAACAGGAGGGTTTTAAGGTCACATGACCCCACCCTTTTTAAAGAAGGAAATTGGATCTCAGAGAGGTTCAGAGATTTGCATAAGGTTATTTATCCAGATAATCTGTGCAAGGCTGGAATAGAACTCAGGTCTTATGATTCCTAGTGTTGTTCTTTCCACTATAACACACTTGTTTTTGGTCTGCCTCCACTGCAATCTTTTTCTTTTTTTTTTTTATTCTATACTATGAGCAAAACACTTCCCAGGCAATCTGAGGATTTAAAAACTTAAGACAATCCTTGGCATCGAGGTACTCAAAAATGCAAAAATATACACAGAAATACATTCAGAGATTTATGGGGAATTAATTTTTGGCAAACTACTATAATTCAATTCAAATTTCATACTCTCTGAAAAGTCATTTATGACCACTCCAGACTAAAATACTATCTCTCTATGGTATTAGAAAGAGCACCAGATAGGCACATGAAACCAGGATTTGTGTTGTGGCTCAACCACTAACTAGATGTTTGAAAAATGATTTTTTAATTTCAAAATACTCATTTGTAAAAGAGGGAGAGGGTGCAGGGGTAAAGGATCTTCAAAGGCCCCTTTCAGATTTAAGGTCCAAGCAACAATTGTCTGTACCAGTCCATTCCAACCCAACTCTTTACATCAAAGCCATCCACTTATGCAGCATAGGGTTGCAAATCTATTACCCCTAGTTGTGGCAACTGTCCAGGACTGTCACCTTACCCTTAATTCCTCCTTCTATTCCAGTGTCTCTCTGGCTCCTTTCTCAGGCCATCTCTTACCCCTTGATCACTGAACTCAGTTTCTCTGGTTTTGATCCTCAGTGCTAAAAGACTTGGTTTGCACAGACCCTCTGGCTCTTCTCATGCCTGGACATGTCAGGAATATACTCCCACGTCATCTGCCTTTGGCCCCTGGGATCCAAGACTGAATACCTGCCCATTTGCAGGGACACCCAACAGAGATGATTTTTCAGGCAATTTTCCAAGTGCTGATTTAAGATATTTCTACTATTATAATATTAGTTGTTATTTAAATATTTTATCATTTAACTTTTTGTATGTTATACAGATCCACAATCCCCAAAACTCTTGAGCTCAGATGTATTTTGGAAGTCAGAACTTTTCAGACTTTGAAAGGTGGTATAGCACATTTACTATGTAAAATATGACACCACCATAATCAAAAACATTAATATTTCTGAAGTGAAACATATGACTATTCTTCTTAAGTGGAATAAATGAAGACTATAAATAGCTTCACATCAGTTCAAGTTTTTCTGCCAAACGAGTTAATCTTGAGTTAGATTTTACTGCCAAATACATTACCAAAAAAATAACAAAATAAGTTTTCTGGAATTTTTGAATTTCAAAATTACACATAAAAGATTGTGGATCTAATAAATTATGTGGACCTTAGTATGAGCGCATATATAACAGGGGCAGAGATCATGTATTTTAATTCTTCACGTTTCTAGAAAATTGCCTTGCACAACACTCAATAAAAACAGTTCATGTTTATTTGAAGAATTCTTCACTGAGTGCATACCATGTGCCAAAAACATACTCAGGAGTTGTGAAGCATTAAAAATCTTACAATACATAGAACCTTCCCTCTGGGGCATTATAGTGCTAAGAGGAATGAAGGATAAAACAAATGTTAAAGTTCAAGTCTGTGATTAAGCACCAAAATTAGTGATTCAGGCAAAAAGGATGTCAGAATTGGGAGTAGTAAGTTTAAATGTGAACACTGTAATTTAAACAGGATTGTCAATATCTCACAACTGTAAAAGTTGGCATAATGATTTATAGTCTGGAGAGGAAGTAGTATGTAATTTGGTAAGAGAATTCTATTAGTCACAAAAGGTTATGCTGAAAATCACTATATCTTTTGCTTTAGATATATGAATTTTCAGGCAGAGTTTCGTTCACAGTGATTCCAGAAATGCACACTCATAGGGATGACTCTACAGACTTAAAAATGAAGGAGTGTAAGATCGTGGAGAATCAGCACAAAACCACTACAGAGAACTGCCCTAGATGAGACAACATAATTCTGTGCAAAGAGGAAATTATTTTTGACAAAATGAAGTCTCAACTTAACATGTTTTTTTGTCAGTTGGGCCTACTTTGAAAGGAGTGGTAGATTCTGGTACAAGTTAGTATCTTCTTGAGCCAAGAACAAATCAGGGAGAAATGAGACACACGAACACAGATCACACATGATTTGTAAATCACTAAGCAACTTTAAAGATACAAGTGATCTAATAATTGATTATAATATATTAAATTCATTTTATGATAGATTTTGCCTGGCATCTCTTAAAACAAAATATTCCTCAAAGGTGATAAATATGATTATATCTATTTTACAGATGAAAACCTCAAACCTGGTGATACTGAATGGCTAACGATCAATTAGATAATCAGTACATTATAAGTTCTAAATACAAGAATCTTAACTCCAACTTCACTAATTAACCACTACCTGTAATCAAACCTAGACAAAGCAATTTGAAAATTCATTGACCTTTTCTCCTAATATATATAGCTACCTTAAGTAATCAAGGAAGTCAAAATAATGAGATTGATTTGTTCACAAAAACACTTCCAAAGCCTTACTTGTCAATTCTTTCAATCTCTGAAACATAAAGAACTAGGAATAAGCAAGTTATCAGACAAAGGCAAAGTCCATTCTGTTCTCTCTTGTCATATCCCCTACATAGTTTTTTTTTTTTTTACCCCTACGTAGTCCTAAAGCAGTAACATTCCAGTACAAAATTTATGAACCAAACAATTGTTACTTGTTTTAGATAACACAACTGATTATGACAAAGAAAAATTATCTTTGCCTTATGATCCTCTTAAGAAAGCTGAATTCATTATCTGATCTCAAGTGAATTGTGAAGTATTTTTAGATTTTTTTTCTATCCATTGAAGAAAAGGAAACATCCTAGCTGTCTAAATGGGAAGAACAAACTGGAAAAGACTATTACTGGTACAAATAAAAGGAAGCCTATAAGTGATATCAGATGACATCTTCTACAGGGTTATTTTAGTGGTGATATCATCTGACATCTTCTACAGGGTTATTTGGGGTGAGTGTGACATTTTCTAATGAGAAGATTAGGAAGTTGCCCTAAAAAAGCCATATGTAACGTATAAGGCCAAGGAACATATGGATAAAGTGTTTCTGGAGAAGTGTAAATATGGCTCTTAAAGTAGTAAATGAAGGTTAAACATTAACAGCTGCTCCAGGGGACATGAAGAGGAAAAAAAAAGTAAGATGTCTCTTTTAGACTGGTGTTTCACTAACCGGTAAGTCATCTTTATCTGTTTTCTATTTCAAGTCACCTGCCCAAAATATATTACATTTCAAAGTTTAAGGAAATAAACTTTTAAAAGTTGCTTTCATTTAGCTAAATTAATCAAAAAAAGACATTTTAGGATTGTGACTTTAAATTTTAAGCTGCATAGGATTTTTTTCCTTTTTAAGAAAGAAGTACTATTTTAGCTGTAAACCTATTACACTACTGCTTTTTAAGGGCTCATAATTTGTACTTTTATATATTAAATCTTAAGACTGGAAACCCCCTCAAACACACCTCTCCCACTTCAAAACTGTATCACAACTTTGCTTCTGCATTCTCTGGCTCAAAATACATTCATTTGGTTCAGGGACACCAAGTCTTCCAGGCAATTTGAAAACCAAGATACTACTGGTTGCTGGTTACTCCAGTTGCATGGCAGGGTTAATTTAATTAAATGTAAGAATCAAATGTTCCAACAAACTTACTTTTGAATACTATTCCAAAAAGCCAGCTTGCAGTGCTCACTCTGCAAGGGTATGGAATAAATTTCAATCAATAAGTACATCTATATCTGGTATACTTCCGGTAATGGTGTAAATGTAAAATTACTGGTGTGAAAGCCAAGAATTTTCCACTGCGACCAAATCATATTCTCCCCTTGAGACCAAGTCATTTCCAACTTTGGAAGCAGAATAAAGGAAGCTAAAATGCTCCTTTTGCCTCAAATTGATTTTAGGGGTAAAAAATAGTTGCTTATGACTCCGTTTTTTTTAAATCTTGCCATTAAACTGCTAGTTTCTTTCTAGAGCTAAAAAAAATTACGGTAATAACACTGAATGTTAATCAATACCCCATCTTTGAAAAATATATGCAATGGTCTTGTTCTAGCATACTTCTCTGCTTTTTATCTATGGTCTGGAGAAGAAGTGTGTATAATGTAATTTGGTAAATGAATTCTATTAGTCATGAAATGTTACACTGAAAATCCCTATAATTTTTGCTGTAGATATGCAGTTAATGTTAACAGTTGTAGTAAATATAACGCTAAATGCTGATTTTTTATCATAAAGTAAAAAATTGTAGACTATCCCTAATGAAGATGATTATGACCAATATTGAGAATGTAACTTATTTTGCTAGGGCAAATTTATATTTGCTTACAAATTTTACCATAAAACTTATTATCAAGTTATAAAAATTCATATTGGATAGGCCATGTAGACAGTTTCAGTTTTATTCACTTAGTTAACATTAATGGAATACACAGTACAAGGCATTATGCTAGGTAAGGTGTCTCTACCCACAAGAAGATTATAATCTAGGAGACAAGATAAAAATGCACACAAATAGGAAGCAATTGGAATAGACGCATGCTACAAATGAGAGACACACAAAGCACCACGAGAATTTACAGGTGGGAGAGATTAGAGAAGAACTTCACAGAGGATGTAGTATCTGACTCAGGCTTTGAAGGATGGGTAGAATTTCCAAAGAGATCAGGTGGAAAAGGGCATGAGCATCATTTATTTATCACATATTTATTATACCCACTAAATTCCAAGCATATGTAAGGTACTAAGGATACATCTATTAACAAGATGGATAAACATATTCCCTACACTCGTGGAATCTGTAGTCCAGTGGGATATGTATTCCAAATACTAAACAAAAATAATACTCTAACTTACATAAAACCAACAAAACACGAAAATAGCAGGAGGGGTGTTGTAGAATTAAGCCTATTTAAACGTAGAGGATATTTAAGTGTTGGTTAACCCAACTGTTTGAATCTGAATTTTCACTACATTTCAATCACTCACACCTCCATTTCGTCTTTACTGAAGTAAAATAGATCATCCAATAATCTAGACTGAGTAATTTGAAAGAAACTTTGATGAGGAAGTTTAAAAACAACATGTTTAAAGCATACTATTGAAAAAGTAAATACATGAAAAAAGAAATGTCTACCCATATCTGGGATCTGAATCCTAGCTCTGCCACAAACTGACTTCGTGCACTTGAGGCCACCACGGTGAGCCTCAGTTTTCCAATTATAAAACCAACAAAACAGTATCTACTTCAGAAGGTTTACTGTAAGAATTAAATGAGATAAATGTATGTTAAAGCATTTTATAAGTTACAAAAAGCTACACAGAGTAAGGTAATGTGATTATTATATATTTAACTTACCATGTAATTTTACTACTTACCTATCTAACCTAATCTTTACCAAATAAAAAGAACTATTCTAGTTAACCAGGGTTTACTTTATACTTACTTCGGGGTTAACCTGTTCAAAGAAGAGGTAGAATCACACTATCAAAAACTTGCACAACAGGTTGAAGCATTGTATTTGAGCAAAACTGTGAAGGACTGTCTAGCCAGCTAACAATTAGCATCTATGTAAGCCATAAACTCTTCCTTTCCCCCAAAATTTACGCAGAGTTTAGTATCCTGAGGTACTGAAATAGTTACTTGTTAGCTAGAACAGCATCACTTCCGAATCACACTACCATAAAACAAATGATAGTTTTTTTGAAATAGAAGCTTTGTTTGGAAATTAGTTCTTCCATATATTAGACTAATCATTAACAGAGTATAAAATCTCTTTATATTCCATGCATTTTAGTCATTTTGCATTTATAATCACTACTGAATAATTTCCAAAATGGCATAAATCACCTTTGAAAACCAAAGTCTAGGAGTGCCCGGTTCCATCAGGAGGCCAATCTCTCTGAGGCTGAGAACACATATAGATTGAGTCATCACCGTTTAATCCCTTCATAGCCCCACCATTTATACAGAACTCAAGAGTCTAAATTGGCCACATATATGATGGGTTCAAGGATTTCCCTTTATTTCTGATGGGAGTTTCCAGAAGATTACTCACTGGTATGATTTGGTCCTACACTTAAGTATGACGATAAATTACACAATACATTTCATTTTTGCATAACAGGTCCAGTGGATTCACTAATGATTCACAGACCACTGTAGACTCACAAATAATAGGATTTTTATAGTTTGATAAAGACTATCATAAACACAACATTTTTACAATTATATTGGAATTTCAATTATATATTGGAATTACTTCCTTGTTCCTGTTACTGATATGTGATCCTCCATATAGCAATAAACAAAAATAGTCTTCTATAAACCTTTATTTCAATAAAAGACTTTGAACCGAACCCTACGAATTTGTATGTCATATAAAAGTGTTAGATCCTTAGGATCTTTAACAAATGGCAGTGGCAGACGAGCCCTTTATAGATAGTCAGGAATTAGAATTTCTGCCTTACATCTTCCTTTTAAAGTGGTCAGCAAATCTGAAATTTTAAGACTTTCTACTTTTCAACCTCTTTCACTGACATTTCATCCCCTGATTAACCCAACACACACACCACATCCATTTTAAAGAGAGGGAGGAGGTGAAGAAGGAGCCGGTCTGAATCGGGTCACTCAACTAAAGGAGTCCTGTCCTAGGATGCGAAAACGCCACCCCTAAAAATCTCTTGAATCTTAACTCATCCGCACAGCGCCTCCTGCCGGGCCCGAGGGCCGCCGCCGGGGCCGGGCCCGAGGGCGTGGAGGAGGGCGGCCTCCCGAGACTCCGCCGCCCGCCTCAAGTTCGCCCTCCTCCCGAGGGGCAGCGGGCGCTCTCCGGCCCGGGCTGCGCGCGGAAGGCTGGGAACGCGAGCGGCCTCAGTGCCGGGAGCAAGCGCCCGACCGTGGGCCGGGCGGCCGAGCTGCCCCCTGGAGCAGGAGCTGGGGCCCTAAACGGCCGTCTGCTAGGCGTAGGGTGAGGATCCAGGATGCAGTGGCCTCGGCGTGGCCTCCGCTGCGCCCACCAACGTCCGGCCCGTGGCCCACGGCAGCTCCTCCTCAGTCAACACCGAAAGCCTCCCCGAGGTTTCTCCGCGGTCTGTTCGCTCAGCTGGCCGTCCGCGGCGGGCCCAGCCCTCCCTCCCAGCATGGCGACCCTGCCTCCTGCGCCCCGGCTGCCGCCCTCCGGCCCTCAGCCCCTCGCGCCACAGACCGCTCAGAGCCCCATCATTTATCCAGAACTCAAGAGTCTAAGTTGGTCACATATGCCGTGGGTCCAGGGATTTCCCGAGCCTGGCTGCCGGGAGCAGTCGATATTCCCGTCCGAGGCTTATCTCCTCTGCTTTCCCGCAACCTCTCGGGGGCACTGCCGGTCGCGGTCCCTTTGAATCCCGCAGCGCGCTTATCAACGAGTAAACAAATAGAAGTAACTCAAATAAGTGTTAACCGACTGAGGAGAAACCAGCTCCCGGGCCCTGTCTCCCGCCGGGCAGCCGGGCATGTCCGCAGGGTTGGAGCGTTTCTCCAAGATCTGGGGCCTGCGCCCAGCGTCGCCGCGGGGGCTTCCTTTCCCCGGGCCCCGCGGCCCCGGGCGGCGTGACGCGGGCACGAGCGTTCCCGCGGACGCTCCGGGCCTCTCTCGGGTCGCGCCCGCCTGGCTCCGGCCATGGGCGCCGGGTGGAAGGCCGTCGAGGATGGCCGACTGGGTTCGGGCGGGAGGCCGTCGGGCGCCCACGTTCGGCGCGGGCTGGCGAGCGTGAGGTGCGCGCGCCGCTCCCCTCAGAGGCAGCGGTGTGAGCGGCGGTCACGGCGCCAGACGGCGCCTGGCGAGGCTGGGAGCTTCCCGGGAGGGTACTTGGGAGCTTGAGAGACTTTTGTATGGAAGAGGGCCATGAGGAGAAGCCTCTTGGACCCAAACTAGGCCTCTCCCTCCCCTTTTTATCCCCGCCTACCTCCCCCACCCCCGCCAAGCCAAGGGTCTCCTCTTTGTCCTTCCCGCACTCCCACCCTGTTTTCCTTCTTGCCGTCTCTCCCTGCCCTTTTCCCGCACCTCTCCTCTCTCTCTCTCTCTCTCTCTCTCTCTCTCTCATCTCCCCCCAACTATCTCCCCTTTCCTCCTCTCTTTGCTTCTCTCTCTCTCCTCTCCCATCCTCTCCCCTCTCCTCCTTTGCCCGCTTGCTCTCACTCGCCTCTCACGTGCGTCCCCGTCGGGCACTGATCTACGTGAGCCCTACCCACCTTATAACCGAATTGTTTATATGGAAATAAACTGTCCCCGCACATGAGACCAGTTTCATCTTTTTTGCCTACAGTACACAATACAGTTTCTGGTACACAAGAGACGCTGCATAAATATCGAATAAACCCTTGAAAGGAAACGGATCTCCACAAGCAGGAGTTTTCCTCCGTTGGTAAAGTCGAAGGTTCTCTTTCGCCATCGGTGAAACAGAAGAGTTCTACATCTGTTGTTAAGACTAGACCGTCCATTCTTTTGATCTCTGACCCGGGCACTGGCCGGGCTCTGGAGATTCAAAAGCAGGACCGGGGCTGCCTCTGGGAACTGGCGCGCGGGGCAGTGAGAACCTGGGGACAGGGGTCGAGACTCGTAAGACGCCCCACGCTCAAGCGGGGCGCGCCAGCGGGTCTTTCCGCCCGGGCGGCGGCCGCGGGACCTGCGCCCAGAGCTCCACCCGACCCCCGAAGGCAGCGAAGGCCCGAAGCTGAGAACTGGCGCTCGAAGGTGAGGCCAGCCCAGCTCTTGGCCGACTCTTCCTTCTGACCAGTTCATGGAAGTTGTCTCGCACCAGGCACCGGAGAAGGGCGCGCCTCCAGGTTACTCAGACGGTTCTGCTGCCCCCGGAGACGCTGCCCTGGCTTTCGTTCTAGGCGGCAACTCATTC
The DNA here is from genome assembly GCA_031878705.1 of Tapirus indicus. Classification (NCBI taxonomy): domain Eukaryota; kingdom Metazoa; phylum Chordata; class Mammalia; order Perissodactyla; family Tapiridae; genus Tapirus; species Tapirus indicus. The sequence goes on from CM062935.1 coordinate 38,564,851, forward strand.
TTTGGAGAAAGCCCCGAAAGGAACAGTGGCTCTGTCCAGCCCGAGGCGTGTGGTGTCCGCGAACCTGGAGTCCCTTGGCAACCTTTCTTCCTTTCCCAAGGGCAAAAGAGAGAGCCACGTCCGAGCCCTGCGCATCATCACATGGCTTCTTTCTGCTCTGTTGGTGTGTTAACCTTATATGTTTTTTTAAATTATATGTAACATACGTTATATACAATAAATATATTCTTACCGATTACCGGGGCTTGCATAAACAGAAATGTATTAGCTGTGGGCACAAGCAGAGAAGGTCTTCAAGGAAAAAAGATTGCCACGACTGGAATTGGAGTGACTCAGGGCCACAATATAACTCTTGCACTCAGCTAGTTAAGTGACTATGGGCAACTCACTAACTCCCTCTTTCACTTCATTTCATCGTTTACTAAATATAAAGTTGGTAAGCTATATGATTCCTATGGTGTTTTTCCAACTCAGAGACTCTCCCCCACAGAGAGGCTTCTTAGAAAATTCAATTAGCTTTTGAATTACTAGTTGGTTTTGCTTTTCTTCTTTTTAACCCTTGTTCTATTACATTCAGAGAAGGAGAGGTGGGAAACAGCCTGAAATTAAAAAGGAGAAAACATTCAGAGAAGTCTGAAAAAATGGAGAAAGAAAAAGAAAGTGAAGAGATAATTGATGTAATCAAAAAAATTTTCCCAGTGAAAATAAAACCAAAGAGAGCCCTTTATTTTTTTCACTTTATTATTTTTTTATTGCAGTAACTGATTTATAACATTGTATAAATTTCAGGTGTACATCATTATACTTCTACTTCTGCATAGATTACATCATGTTCATCACCCAAAGACTAATTACGATCCATCACCACCACACATGTGCCTAATCATCCCTTTCGCCCTCCCTCCTCCCCCCCTCCCCTCTGGTAACCACCAATCCAGTCTTTGTCTCTACGTGTTTGCTTGTTGTTGTTATCTTCTACTTATGAGATCATACAGTTTTTGACCCTCTGCCTCTGACTTACTTTGCTTAGCATAATACCCTCAATGTCCATTCACATTGTCACAAATGGCTGGATTTCATCGTTTCTTGTGGCTAAGTGGTAGTCCATTGTGTAGACATACCACATCTTCTTTATCCATTCGTGCCTTGATGGGCACTTAGGTTGCTTCCAAGTAAACAGAGCCCTTTAGAGGGCTCACCCTCTGGTTCAGGTTTACAAAGGAGCACTGAAGCTCAAGTTTGTAGAGGGCAGGGTGTGTATTGGCTTGGTAGGTCCCAGTCACACTATTTCATCTGCCTAGGCTGCCAAATGGAATACTCTGGGTCTTAATTGCTTATTCCATTGGGTAAGTCTGAAAGCCTTGTGTCTTAATGTTCCTAGGGTAAATGGTGGAACCTGGCCATAAGAAACGACTGACTGGGGAACAGGGAAATGAGGTTTAAGGAATCTCCAGCAACGTGCCACCTTAACTCAAAACCCTGCCTTTCTTTTAGCATCTTAGGTTTACACACAATATAGACAAGAGTTTAAAACTCTCTTCCCCTTTCAAACATATAGAAATAAAGAGTATAATTGTGGTCGCCAGTAGCTGAGGGTGGGGAAAATGGGGAGATGTTGGGCCAAGGATACAAACTTCCAGTTATAAGATGAATATGTTTTGAGGAGCTAATGTAGAGCATGGTGACTATAGTGAACAATACTGTATTATACGTGTGAAAGTACATCCTAAATGTTCTCACCCCTGGAGAAAAAATGGTGATTATGTATGGCGAGGGAGGTGTTAACTAATGTTACTGTGGTAATCATTTTGTATATACAAATATATCAAATCATAATAGTGCACATCTACTCAATATTATATGTCAATTAGATCTGGGAAAAGATAAAATATATAATGTGTAGATTTGAAAAAAAAAAAAACTCTCTTCTTCAATTCACTCTTTCATTAACCAACAGTCTGCATCTGTTATGAGCTAGGCACTCAGGGGTTAGATGCTGGGAATGTTATATTCAGCAAACTTTAGGGTTCAGTTTACAGGCTAGTGAGAGAGATGGGTTGTATGAAAAGTGCTGTTACATAGCAATACATGGGTGTCATGGGAGCATTAAGAAGAAATGCCAGAGTCAGGATCAAGGAAAAGCTCTCCAGAGGAGTGTGCCTTAAACTGAGCTTTAAGGAAAAGGTTGAAAGGGGGCAGTTGGGTGAGGGAGAGCAATGGGTGGGCATCCAAAGGACATGCTTGAAGGCCCAAGGCTAGATATATCTTCCTCTAGAGAAGTTCAAGTAATCTTTGAAAGCAGAAACAAATGGTAAAAATGAAAAATAGAGGAATAGTGGGAAATACAGCTAAAGAAGCAGGAAGAAGCTATATCTTGAAGGGCCTTGTGTGCTGAATTTGAACTTTATCCTGAAAAGTTATGAAAAGCTCTTGAAAGATTTTAAGTGGGAACTAAATGATACAATTTTCTTTTTAGAAAGATCATTTTGACAGTCATGTTGAGAACATATAGGAGGGTTGGGTAGATTGTAGGGAAACCAGTTAGATGGCTATTGCAGTAATGCCTGGTAGAGGTGATGGCAGTCTGAATTTAGGCAGTGATAGTGGCTATGGAAACGAAATTGAGGGAGGATAGGAAGAGAAGGAAGGACTGATAGAAGAGATAATAAGAGGAGACTTGAGAGAACCTGATGACTAATTGAATGTGGGGGTGAGTGAAAATGAGGAGTAGAGAAAGATTCCTAGGCTTCTAGCTTAGGTATCTGGAGATTTGATGATGCCACATACTGAGAGAGAAGCCGAGATTGGAACAGAAAGAGGATGTGTTCACTTTGGGATATGTTGAGTTTGGTGTGTCTGTGAGACATCCACGTGGAGAAGTCAGATGAATGGACATCTGGGTCTGGAGTTCAGCAGGGATCTGGGCTAAAGGTAAACACTTAGAAGTCACCAGCATAAAAATAGTAGCTGAAGCCCTGGGTTTGGTGAAGTTACTCAAGGAGAGTGCTTAGTTAAAAAACAAATTTAGGGAACACCAATTTAGCAGGCCATCAGAGGAAGAGGAGGACTGGAAGGATGTTAAGAAGGAATGGCCAGAAAGGCAGAAGGAAAACGTAATGATAAGCACCATCTTGGGGAAACCTATTATCTTCTAGTCAGTGGTCTGGGATCTTTATATACATTATTTCATTGAAACCTTACAGCAACCTAGAAGATAGATGTTTTCAAATAGAAAAACGTAAGTTCTGAGAAGTCAAGTAATTTGACTAGAGCGTGTTCAGCCTCTGGAGTCAGGTGAAACCTAGATTGAAATTCCACCTCCCAATAGCTATGAGATGTATGCAAATACTTAATCTCTCTGAGTCTCAGTTTCCTCATTCACAAAATAGAACTAAAATAGAACCTACCTCTGAGGATTCTTGTGAAGATTAGATGAGACAGTGTATGTAAAATGCCTGGCACAGAGCAGGCACCCAATACCTGATAGTTATTATCCTTGTCAGTAACCATAACCACATATCACTTTGTTAACTTGAGTGGTTACTGTCTCTTCTTTAGATTTTTGGCCCAAACATGGACTTCAAATTCTCACCTAAGGTCCTTAGTGCACTACTGAGACCTGAGCCAGGTTAGAGTATTATGATAAGCCCTTACCACAGGTTTGAGCATAGCCAGACGGGAATGAACAGAGAGCAACATAAAGCTGGATAATCTGAAAGTGTATCACTTCATCTTAGGATCCCCGACAACAGTACCACCTTCCTGCCTACCCCCTGGGAGAAGCCATCTTTCCAATACCACCATGGAGCATCCTCAAACAGTCAATATGCCTTAAAGTCCAGTAAGAGTGTGATCACACAAGGAATCAGGAGTTCTTGCTCAAATCCAAGACCCGCCTTCCACAATCCTGTTATCTGAGGACTGCCCCTTGCAGATGACTGATATGAGGGATGCCCACTTTCTTCAGAGAGGGTTGTGTCTACTCTAGGAGTGTGGCCTTACACTATGGCCTCAATAGTAGAGCCTTATTAGAATACAAAAAAATAAGCCCAACATTCATATAAGGGTGACACTTTTCATAATTTCTAGAAAAGATGAGACTTCTTATATGAACTCTTAATTTTTCATGACCCTTAGGCCTTCTTCTACTCAAAAGTCACTCTGATAAGTGAGTTTGGATAAAGCCAGAAACTGACTGTAGTCCAAATACAACAAGACATATAGCAAAAGGGACCTACCAGACTGAAAGTAAGAGAAAGATTTTGTTAGTATAACTGAGAAAGGACTACAAATTTATGTTTTCAAAATTAAAAGATGTAAGTAGATATAGAAATGAATAAATTATTGCTTAGTGTTCACTCATGTGTTTTTAATCCTATAATATGATTAGGTATTTCAAAGTATAGAGACTTTTGATCATGGCTTTAGTACAATTCATAATGGCAGTTCTTTTATTTGTTTCTTCACACTTGTTCCAAGGAATGTAGAGACATATTCTGCCCTAGGGCTTCAGTCAGTTTACCTCTAAGGTGAGAATCCTATGCAGATTTTTTGAGGGCTAGGCACAGAGCTTCAGTAAGCAAGAGACTCCAGGTTGTGGCCCAATTTGCCCATTCTAAAAGCTATCTCCACGAACCATTTTAATGGTAATGGTTACCTGTGAAACACAAAAGCTGAAATGTATTTCATTGACCCACAGCATCTGTTATTCATGAGAAATTATCCTCTTTAGGTTAAGAATTTTAAAAGTATCTGTCAGAATGGCAATAGATCTCCCCCCAACAAAAAAAGAAGAGAGTTGTGGTCAGGGCTGTACGGGAAGCGCCACGTTATACTTTGTGAATCAGGTCTCTTTACTACTGGGCTTCTCAGAGACCTTAACTGTAAATGTGCATTGTGAAGTTTCAGCTGTATTTGACTACAAAATCTTTTTTGTCTCAGAGAGTCTAAAGAGACTTTTGTGTCATGGATTATGCTTTAAAGAAAACTGCTATTTGCCATTACTATCTGATCATTAATGGGATGGCATACTTCCACTGGAGAAAGTCATTTAAATGCTCTCTCATCATTGAAACCACATTCACTTGCTCCAGTGAGTGTTCTTTCTCCCCTCCCTTCCTCCCTCACTGGCAAGAGAACCTTCTACATACTGCCATAGAAGCCAATACATATCTGGATCATAACATATTTATTTCTTTATTCATGTTTTCCTTTTTCTTTGTCTCTCATACTAGATTAATACAGTGCCTAACACATGAAGATACTCAAATATTTGTTGAATGGCTATCAAATGAATAAGTATTGGGGAAAAAAATATAAATTAAATCAGATGAATTTCTTGGTTATCAGTAACCAAGGGTTACATGCCTTAGAGTTCCTCATAAGACCTCAGGTTGAAAGATAAAAAGGACCTCCCCACCGTTGACACACCCACTAGGCAAACACCTATTCCATATTTTTTGTCCGGGCAACCTTAATCATTACCAAGAGCTCCTGTGAGTGGAACCATAGCTGTATAATTCCATTGGATTGTTTCCATAAGGTTTTGGCTCAAGAGAGAAAACACGACTAGGGAAAAGGAATCCTTAATTACACCTTAAAAATACGATCAAAAGCAACATTTAAGAAAAGTGTTTCCAGGGAAGAGTTGAGGATGACACTCGGTTTATAATAATTCATTTTCCAAAACCTCAGAGCATGTGATCAAAGCTGATATACGTTATCTCAGGTTTGGTATCAGGGTGACTCATTTTTTTCTTACTTTTTTGAAGTTATTATTTGGATGAATAAATAGATGAGGAAAAGCCAAACCTGGGCCAGCCTCTGAGAGTCCTGCTGCCTGATCTATAATAATCCCCCCCTTTTTTTTTTCTGATGAAGAAGCTGTGGCTTTTGGCACCTTGAGATTCCATCACGTAATTCAGGCTCTTTTTAATCAAGATAGGAATATATCATGCTAGAACTTACAAGAGGAAGACAATGGAACCTCCTCATTAAATGTGGAAGAGGTTACCAATAGATTAGTTATTAGGCAAATCAGTGGATATAAATACTCTCAACAATGTCTGTGCTCAGTGCTGGGATCATTCAGTTAATCCGGGCCAGGGATTTAAAAGATTCATACCCAGTAAGGCTTCACCTCTAACCTGTTAATCCTCCTTCCTACCATACCACCAGAGGAGGAAATAAAACTGTGAAGCATCTAATTCCTTCTCCCTCCTCCCATAAGGTGTGCTAACATTGATTCATTGGTAATTGTTGGCAGATCTCCCAGGAAGACTGAGAATTTAATAAATTCACTGGCATATTTGGATGAGAGAGATGAAAACTTCCTAGTCTAGAATCTTAATTAAGAATAAGCAGTATTTTTCTGAGGACCTGATAGTGTGGTGACACCATTCCCTAACAATGCTAAATATTTTACAAAGTTCAGCTCAAACAACGCATCTGTTTATATGAGGAATTCTCCTCCCCTTACCCCAAGTTTACAGCTTAGAAAAGGTAGAGGACAGGACTGGGACCAATTATTGGAAGGTGCAACAAAGTGGATTTTTGACTGAGCATAAGATTTTTCCAACTTTCAGAGTTATCTAACAATGGAACCTGAGATTTCACAATCTAGTGAGTGCTCTTCCCGTTAGTAATACTATATGAAGGGTGGACAAAGAGATTTCTAAAGTTCCTCCCAATCCAAAGACATAACTATTCTTGAAGCATAACAAAGATCATAACTTTGAGAATATGCTAGCTGTCCTGACTACCAAACTAGTGTCCCATCGGCTCTGGTCCTAACCCTCTTTTATAAGTAATGTTTCCGTCATCAGTTCTAAGAACCTGAGAGGAAAGTAGTATTGAAATGTGGAAAAAACAAGACAACTTCTTGACAGAGAGAACTGATTGGTGGTTACCAAGGGGAAGGGGGGTGGGGGGGGCACAAGGGGTGAAGGGTTACATCCACAAGGTGACGGACAAACAAAAATGTACAACTAAAACCCCACAGTGTTATAAACTAAGACATCAATAAAAAAAATTTAAAAAAAAATAAATAAATAAAATAAAAAAAAAACAAGACAACTTCGGAGCAACTAAAACACTTTAAACTACATAGTTGCTGTTGCATGTTTTAAGAGAAAATTAAAAAGTTGCTCTCTGTTTCCAAAAGGAGGAACCACACTGGAATAAATTCTCTTTGGTCACCAGAACTGTGAGACCCCCATAATGAGAAGAAAGCTGATTGGGAATCATCATATTACTCCACAAAACCAATTTTCAACTTCTATTTAATAACAGTCTTCTAAGAAAGGAGATTTTTCTATGAATTTCTTCTATGAATTTTTAATCTGATGTTTTCCAACTCTGTTACCTGTGTAACAGCATATATCATTTCTAATATCAAAGAATAAGATTTTTTTATAATTTTAAATTTGCTCCTGATTATTTTAAGCACAGGTTAAATTATTCTAGTCTTTAAGCTCTATACTAATATACATGACTTGACTCTATCAATTGTACTTTAACTTTTTTTGTTTTATAACATTTTTTATTTACATACCAGCCATTGTGCTAGAAGATTTCACATAATTTGTATTTGGATAAATTGTTCCAGGACAGTGAGTTAGCAGAGGAGTTTAAATTATTCATTTATAGGAAGGCTTCAGAGAATTTGTAAAGCTAAATAATGCATGTAATATTAATTATAATAATGATAAATATCTAGAGTCCATATTGCAGTTTATATCTTGCAAAACACTTTCATGTAAATTTCTTTCCCTTATTCTTTTTTTTCCTCTGCTTCACTGTTTTCTGTTTTTTCTTTTTTGGTTTTTGTTTATTCTTTAGGTAAAGTAATTTTATTGCAAATTTCAAGATCTGAAAGGCAACTTGTTACATTTACTAAGATAAATCTGAGATGACTTATACCAAGCATGTGTGTCCTGCATAATGACACTGTAATCCTCAGGCATGAAAAGACAGTTCCACTCCCCTTTAGGGAAGGGATCAGCCAGATGAAAGAAACTTATGTTGATTCTCAACTAGCACATACTGATTAAGATCACTTTGGTTTATCACTCTGGTATTTAGATTGTGAAGAGTTCGGCAAAGAAGCCTCCATTCTTGAACGCTGAACGCCAAACTAGATTCTCAAGGGAGATTCAAGCTTCTCTTTTCCTACTTTTCATTTCAATGATATTTAGGAAACTTTCTGTATTTAATGAGTTATGATTCAATCATTCTGTAAGCCCAAGTATGAAAATCCTTACCACATAACAAGAGACCGAAGAAGAGATGGTTGACCAGTTAGAAGACTGAGGCCGGATATTGGGAAAACACACTAGCCCAGGTGATAGACAGTGACCATCCAGCAACAGAGATGCTGCCAGCAAGTAATTATAAGCTTAGTAGGGTGGCAAACACAAAAGGGCCAGAAGAGACCTCAGTAGGTCACCTAAGCCATCCTCCTGCTTCTAAACAAGACAAATCTCTCTCTCTAGCCAGAGTTACTTGCCCTTGCACTCACAGGCAGGGAACCCTAGGTATCTTTTATTTTATATATATATTTTTTAGAGGTAGCATCTTTATAAGGTGGAGCTGTAGGAAGCATCAGGTACTTGACAGGTACAGAGCGAACACTCTCCCATGGGATCTTAGAAGGAACCCGGGAGTGAAGAGGAGCTGCAGTACCTGAGAGGCAGCTGAGACATAGGGGAGAGCACCCTCACATTACAGGACTAAGAAGATGGAGAAAAAAGGAAGCACCAAAAAGGAATGGCTGCAAAACACAGCATGTTCATCAGGAAAGATCAAATTCTAAGGGCAGGAACAAGTCAGTAGCTGAGGAGCCCACAGCTAAGCCCTCTTGCCTGGGAATTTCTATCCCAGGTTCTCCTAAATTAATCCTCTCCCTCTAAAGCTGTGGCTCTCAATGGGGAACAATTTCACCCTCAGGGGACATTTGGCAATGTCGGGAGACATTATCAGTTGTCACAATTAGGGGGAGGGTACTACTGGTATTTAGTGGGTAGAGGCCAGGGAGGTTGCTAAACATCCTGCAATACAGAGGACAGTCTCCTACAATAAAGAATTATCATGATGTCATTAATGCCAAGGTTGAGAAACCCTCTTCTAGAGGGAGTACTTTACTCATAAGATTCTGAATTGAGCAGGAGGCAAGGCCCTTTGGAATTTACAGTCAGACAAATGTGAACACCCTCTACCTCAAGCCCTAATATATGGATCAATCCACTGCCTTGTTGAACAGAAGTCCCCAATTAACCCAGAGTGTTCCACAGATGTCCAATCAGTTGCTGGTGGTTCAAATTCAGTCAGTACAACTAAAATCTTACATCCTTTTTGTCTCCTTTCTCTTCTGAAAAATTTATTTCTTTCTCAGAGCCAGTGCCACCCCAACTGCCACTGCCAGGATGGTGACAGCGGCAGCCCCTCCAAACAGCAGTATAGTCTTGCCCTCAGACAATGGGATGGCCTTCTCTTCTCCAGCGGGGGGGACCCTTCTGTAAGACACTCTTCCTTACATTTATCTCCTCTACACTCAGCAGTGTTCTTGTGAGTTCCAGTGCAGGGATCACCTCCTCCTCTAGTTCAATAGCTTCAATTGTTGCTACTTTCACCTCTTCATCATCAAGGTCTACCAACAAAGATTTAGCAGGCTGATTTTGTCAATTGCAAACTTATCTGTGCCAGGTTTTCTCGTTTCCAGCATGCAAAATGTCAGAATTAGAAGAATTATTCTCACTCTTCTTTCCAGCCCTATTGCTATCTCAGCTTTTGACTTCTTCAGGATCCATTGGGATCTGCTGCCAGGACTCAGGACCTAAGGACACTGGTAGGCTTTCTGTGTGCCAACTCTTGCTGGCTGACAGTGAAACAGGTAAGCTCTCTGATTGCCAAGAAGTGGTCCTAGCTGGAGACTCCAGAGGACTGACTTGCCCAGAATTGTCACTAGGCAGTATACAAATGTCATTCCTACCTTCTGCAATGATTCCAGGGTATTCCTCCTCCTCTGACTCCAAATTAATGACAGTGCCCCAGCCACTTTGCTGAATAATGTACTCTGCTACATAGTCCTCCAGATATGTCACACCAAACTGCAGCAATGCATGCAAAGTTTCTTGACCATGTCTTGTCAACTCCAAAAGCACTTATCTAGCAAAAACAGAGGCACCAAACTCTTATTCCAGCCGCTGGCATGAATTGTGGTCTCTAGTGTACATTCCTAATATGCCTGATATGTTACCGGCTGGCTGGGGAGCATCTGCAGTTCGTTACGTAGAGGCTCTTTCAGTTCCTGTGACACCTTTTCTTCAAGATGAGCCAAGAAATCTTCTACGGAGCTTTCTGGGTTGCAAGGCTGAACACTGGAGATGTGTGACTGGGTATGCTAGTGAAGGCTTCAGAAATTTCTTTGTCCAGAGATTTTAGCTCTTATTCAATTTCAGTTTTAACTTTTAATACATCTTCTTGATTAGAGATTGTGAAGCTACATCTAGTTGAACTTGGGGTGAGGAAAGACGTTGCTCTTGCAGCTTCTGAGAGAAGACTCCCAAGTAGGTGAGAACAACATACTTTGTTTCATGGTGAAGTCCTAAAGGCGCAGTAGTAGAAGACGCCATTGAGTTGGCTGGCAGAGCAAAAGGTCTACTTACAGATAAGTAAAACCTGGCCCTGGCCCTGCCCCAGAAGAAGTGAAATAGGCGGTGGAGGCGGTTGTTTCTGACAGGTGGCACCTGCTTTGACCCTCGCAGCCCTATTCTACCACCGCCGCTGCGGCGTGGGAGGGTGGGGTCAGCCCTAGCGTGCTTCCGTCACCACTAGCGTCGGGGCGGGCCGGGTCTGTTTTCTGTTTTTTAAATAATGGCTTTATTGAGATATAATTCATATACTATAACCTTTACTAACTCTTAACCTTATTTAAATAGTAAGAGAGAAACCTGATGCTAAAGAACAGAAAAAGCCTTAACTTTAAAACAAATAAGCAACTCTTCAGGAGTCCATGTTTCACTAATACTCAAATTTACGTTTTTTGGACAGATTGAAAAGAAGAAAATATTTTGAGGCAAAGTTAGAGAGAAGGACAAAGTTTGAGGAGAGAATAAAAGCATCTAAAAATAATAAAAAGAGAGGTTGATGATATATAGTATATATATCAAGGGGGTGCAGGGGGACAGAGGAGTATGAAGCCTGGAAACTAAGTTTGGTTTAGTGAATATCAAAAGGGCTGATCAAGGCTTTTGAGAGAGGATGAGAAAGATTAAAAGACTAGCCAAATTAATTTGGAAAGAAGCCAGGTTCACATATAATAAGCTAAAGAACTGTCTGAGAGGATAGGTAATTCAAGAAGGTGACCAAAGAGGGCTTGCTGCATAAGGAGCAAAGATAAATCAAAATAGACTGGTGTCTGAAGTTTAACTCAAGGGAAAAGACTTGTGTATATTCTTGCCATATAAAACAAAGACAAGTGCAGATAGTCTCTCAATCAAAGATTTATGCTGTGCTTCTGCATTCTGTGTTTTGATTTCAGTCTGAAATGGACGATTCACCAGGAAAACCACATTGAAAAAAAGGTTGTTAGTTCAACATATACTAAACAATCTATTTTTAAAGCCAAACGTAATTATAAGATCCAGTTAAAACAACGCTTTTAAAAATCACATGCAGAGAATAAATGATGTACTGTATTTGAACTTAAAATGTGACCTTTTAAATTTTACCAACTGTTCCAAATATAAATGAAGCTAGAGTTAGTGTAATGATGATCAGATTATTGGTATTCATTTTAAATGTTACAAAACTTAAAAATACCCAGTGGATTTTTCACATCAGAATTCATTTCACTTAGTGTTCTTTATAAAAGATGAAAATGCTGTTTTTACTCAAAGTGGATTTGAGTCACAATATAAATTAATTCATGTCACTTTACTATAATTACAGCATAATTAATTAACTAAACAATATTATTATTGTTACTACTACTACTAAATGTAATGGAAAATTTTCAAGCTACTTTGTTTTTTGCCACTTTGTATTACGAATACAACATATTTTCACTTTTCAACCAAATTATTCTTTTTGGTTTTATTCCAAATAATCAGTCATGTCACGTTTGTTAAACCTGGTTGGATCAGAGTATGTATGTAGATGAATTTAGTCATAATTGAGATTTCACAAATTACCAAAATTCTAGTCATTTGTTAATATTAAAAATTTAGTTTACCTTATTAGCATTTTAAAAGTTATGTATATTTATGTACATTATGTATTCTTAGTAAAAAGAAAAATTAAAAACTCTGCTCATTTAGATACTTTGAAAATTTTAAGATACCTAAATATGTATGAAAATAAACCAACGTTTCTTAACCTCTTTTGAATCACAGATGTCTCTGAAGTGATGAAAGCTACAACTTCCTCTTTCCAGAAAAAAAAAAATACACATGTGTATATGCACATGAAATTTTGCTTACAATTTCACAGATTTTATGGACTCTCTGAGGCCTGCCTATGGAGCCACTAGAAGTCCATGAACTCTGGGTTAAGAACCTCTGCAATAAACCCACACTTTGCTTTGGCAAGATGGCAAACTTACCATTAGAAAGTATGACTGTTTAAGCTTTCATTCTTTAGGGGCATATATCTGAAAGAAATGATTTAAAAAAAACTTTGGCTCAGTTATCCCTTCTGTTTAGCCTTAAAATGAGGTCCAATTTCCTTTGGGTCAAACCCCAAACTCTTAGTGTCTTGACTTTCTAAATGCTTGACAACTATAGACACTTTAATGAAATCCAAATGGGTGAAATTCAACACTTCATTCTGATGCTCTTTACAGATGTTCTTAATAAGGACACTGAAGAAATCCTTAGAAGCCTAGCTTCACACATCAACCAAGGGAAGAAAGAATTCATTGGAAAATGAAGGTAATAAGTAATTTGGGAGTGTTCTTGTACCAGTCAATATTGAGCACTTACAACATAAACCTATAATCAACTTTGTAGTATTCAGTGCACAGGGGTAAAGTCTGCTGATAGACTCCTGGGGAGCAATAGTGTTAGACAATACTACCTTCTGATGTTGAATATTTAAATTCTGCTCAGAATAATTTTCCCCATAAGGGCTTCATTTCTACAGGTGACAATGTTTTTTAATGAATACAGGAAGAAGAAGCTGAACCAATCACCTTTGGCTGTCATAATATTAAAATGATTATTTTAATAAACAGAAGTGAAGACAATTACTTTAGTATAAACTTTATAAATGCTAGAACTTTATAAGTAGAATGGATATCGTAACACTGTCTAGGTGGGTTAGGTCACCATAATCATTCTGTTCTTCTGCTCCATTTACTTGCCAACAGTGGATAACAGCTCACGTGAAATCTGTCGTCAAAGCTCTGAATAGAGTAGTTGCAGTCTGGGAAATTATTTCCCCCAACATTCTTTGAGACCATCTGGAGAGAAGGGTTTACACACTTAGATGGACATAAAAGCTTACATTAAATATTTTTTATCAATGAATTTGCAACTTTCAAGGTGAAAAAATACTCCATTTGTCTGACAAGATATTAGTGTTACCGGGCCCTTTTCTTACAATTTTTAAACAAGTTGTGTTGGCTTTACAGGAATGTGTAGAAGTGAGGCACATTAACCTGAAAGGAAAGATTAGAAAAAAGGGAACTCAAGATTTTGCACTAGATTAGTCAGAGTTCTGAATTCTGATCCAGAGCCTGTCACTCTTATTTCTACAGAACCTTAGGCAATTTGCTTCACCTTACTCCTACTCCCCTGTTCATCTCTTTCTTCACCCATGAAATGAAGATATTGCTACCCTATCTAATAAGAAAGTTGTATAAATTTAATGTCATGTTCAAAATAGCTTACTGAAGCTTACTTAGTTAAGTTTTAGCGTTTGATAAATTTGTGCCTTTTGCCTTATATCTTAAATTAGAGATGGCTACAAAACAAGTGAGACATTGTCCATATGTTTGTGTCTAATACCACCAATAATTAGAATAACATTAAGATAGAATGTAACCAGGGGGCAATAGAAGTATGTGGGAGGGCAGAGAGGGAAGGCAGGGTTCTAGAACTGGCTTGCACCTTGGGAAAATCACTTAACTTCTTCACCTCAATTGCCTCACCCTCCAATGAAATGAAATCCTCTGTGTGGTCCTTATTAATATCTGTTTTTGTATATTTACATGTTTATTTTTTTATTTGGCCTCTTCCCAGGAGAATGTAAGCTCCAAGAGTGTAAAGAACATGTCTCTCTGGTATACCAGTGTATCTCTAGCATCACAGAGTAGCTACTCATTAAATATCCAGTATTAGATGGTTCCTAAAGTCCCTTTCAGCCCTAAAATATGATTCTTTTTTGAAAAAAAAGATTTATTATGAAAATCTCTAAGCATATAAGAAAGTATAGAGACTAATATAATAAACACCCCTACACGCATCACTCAGTTTTGTCAAGTCTTAGCAATTTCTATATTTGCTTTAGATTTTTTTTAAGAAATAAAATATCATAAATACAATTGAAGTCCCCCCTCAAAGTGTACCAGTCTCTAATTTCTTTCCTATTTCTCCCCAAAGGTAACTACTATCTGGAATTTGGTGTTTATTATTTCCAAGAACATTTTATACTTTTACTATATTTATATAAACTACATATTTGCTTCAAACTTTACATAAATAATATGTACTTATTCTGCAACTTGCTTTTTTTTCACACAACATTATGTGCTTGAGATTAATCTATGCTGAAACATTTAATGCTAATTCATTTTAACTACTATTCCATTATGTGAATATTCATGATTTATTCATCAATTTTCCTGTTAGTGACATTTATGTTCTTATGAGTTTTTCTCTATTACAAACAATATTCTTGCCCACTTTCTGAAGATGTGCTTGAGTTTCTCTAGTGGAAGTGCTGGGCTGAATCTTCAACTTCACTGATCTAGGCCATAATACTGATTCACTTGCCTATGTTTCTATGGAGATAGTTGGTCAAGTTCTTTCTTTTTTTTTTGACCTGGGCAAGAAATAAGTGTTAATCAAGTTGACGAGATCATCATCTTTCTGTTTTTAACCTTTTCTATCTCTAAACAGATAGAAATGGGAAAGAATCATTATAGAAGTCAAGAAGATTAACATAAAATAAGCAACTTTCAGATGGATCTAGATCAGAACCACGTAAAAACATGGCCATGTCCTGTCATCACATTATCATATTTACAACACAGCACTGCCAATATGTGATGTTGCAAAAACATGGTGCCACATGGTAAATATTGCAGAGGCCTGTGAATAATCCCTCTGAGAGTTTATGTCTATGACCCAGTTCACAAGTGAAATAATATTTAGGATAGAGAAGCACTGACTTTTTAGACCAGAGCAAAATAATGGGAAATGTTAAAATCTGACCCATAATATGAATTAAACTACTGTTTTAATGCTGTCCTTAAATAGGCAAAATATCAATTAGTTTAACTTGATGTTCCCAATGCTGGATCTTGTGCAATTCATTTAGCCTTGAATTTCAGATGATCTATTTGGAAAGGTTAGGTTATGGGAAAAGTTTCTCAGTCTCACTCTCTACGGTTAAACAACTACTATATTTCAATAGATATTTCCTCATTCAATAAATATTAAAATATAATAAAGACTATGAGAGCATTTGTATTATCTACTTAATATAGTTTTTTCCCCTAGATTTTCTTGTTTAGATAAAAGATGTAGGACAGGAACCGTACAGTTTCACAGGGAAGTTAACCTTGGTAAAGAGACAGCAGCTATTACATTCTATCTTGTCAATGATCCATGGATAATGGGTCACCAGGGGATTTAAGAACTGTATCTTTCAGTTCTTGCCAGGAAGGTACATCAGTGTGCACTGACGTGAACCTTAATATGACACACCTTGAGAATCTTTAAGACCCTCAGGCACTCTCTTAGCTGCTGTCATGAAGATAGGGGACTAAAGGTTGTCAGTTAAGGATGGCATTTTGTAAATAATTTCAGGAATAGAATGATTTTCCCATTTCTTCATGTTAAATTCTAACGAAAAGAATTAACCCTCAGGTTTAAAAGTCTTTAGAGGTTTTTTTTCTGTTATCTTAGAGGAATATCTATTTATGCTGATATGGAAAAATAGACCCAATATAGATATTGTTTTATTCAGTGGGGGGGGAAAGCAAATTGCAAAATAGTATTATAGTATGATCCTATTGGTGTATGTTTTTAAGTATACACTTACATTTGCATATCCACAGCAAAATGTCTAGAAAGACACCAAAAATGTCAACAGTGGCTACCTCTGGGGAATGGAATTAAGAGGGTCATTAGTGGAGAAGGGAAAAATAAGAGACTTTTACTTTATACACTGGTTGTTTGAATTTTTTACAATAAGCATGATTGTTTTTATCATCTAAAAAACAATAAAGAATACATTTACTTTTCAATTTAAAAACACTACTTTTAATCAACAATCTTCTAAAGAGCCTCTAAAATTTTAAGAGTTTTAGGAAAATAGATGATATGACAGTTTTAAGTAGAGATTAATCAGTAAAACCATTCATAAACCCCAAAACATTTATTTTTACTGAGTTAATAAAATTTTTTATGGGAGAGAAGTGATATGATTTCTTGGTATTTTCTAGCTTTTATGAAGTCAACAATGCTTCTCTAACAACGCACTTATGCTTACCTCAATGAGAACCATAAATCTTACAAGCTAGAGAAGACCTTATTATACAGTGCAAATTCTCATTTTACAGATGAGAAACTGAGTTTCAGAGATGTTAAATGTCTTGTCCATAAACAGTTCCAGAGCGTAAAAAAATTAAATCCCACATAACTTTATATCCAAGTCTCTTTCATCACAAAATGGCCTCCTCCTCTGAAATTTTAGTGTAATAATAAGTAATCTAAAAACAATTTCTTTTTAGCTCTGATCTTAAAACCAGCATACACCCACACCTCATTATATAAAGCATAACTCATAGCAAATTAATGTTTTTCAAACAGAAGCTGAAGTAACAAGTTATTTGGTGACAATATTTCAATCTACACTACAAATTGAAAAGATAATTATTTTTCCCTCTCTGTGATTTTCCATCTTAATTATTACCTTCTCTTTCTTCGCCTACCTCTTTAAATTAGTGAGTGGATTAAGAGAACAAGGAAGAACAAAGAAATAAAATATCAAAGCCAAAGATGTCTATTCAGGTGAAAAAGAAAAATTGAATTTGGGGATAGCAACAATAGAAAAGAAAAGTAGATGGAGAGACCATGGAGAGTAGTAAAAACCAAGGCAGAGGGAAATTTGACAACTTCAAGGACAGTGAGTAAATAAGTAAAGAAAAGTGGGTTGAGATTTGTTTTATGTTTATTACAGTAGGCACATAGTAAATGGCTGATGGATAAGATAAAGGGAATGATGGTGTCAAAGGCTAATGCAGAAGTTCTTCGTCTCTAATACACATAAGAACTACCTGAAGTGTTTGTTTAAAATACAGAGTCCTGAGTCTTTATCACCAGGAATTCCAATTCACCCACAGGATTAGGGAGGGCCCAGGAATAAGTACCCTGGATAATTCTAATGATCACACCTGGAGGAACGGTGAGTTAGAATTATTGCACCTCTTAAAAAGGAGAAAACAAAGAACCAGGATGCAGAAACCTAGAGAAGAGAAAAGATAGGAAAAGGAGATTTGGACAGAAATCAAGGAAGAAAGAAAGAGAAATTGGAAAGTAAAGATGTAACTAAATTAAAGGAGTGGTTTAGAGGAGGCATGAAGGTATCTGTGGGTGTGTGTTAACACAGACAAGCAAAGACTGGTCAGAGGCAATACAGCAAGATGAAAAAATAAAAATATTGAGGGAATTACACTTTATCTTGAATTTTAAAAATAATGTTTATTACCTTTTTCCTTCATAAAAGTAACACATGGTCATTGTGGAAGAATTGAAAGATGAGAAAAGAAAAATGTACCCTTAATTTTTTACTCATGAATAGTTGTTGTTAACATTTTGGTATATTTTCTGCTAGTCTTTGTTTCTGTTTAGTTTTTTGAAGGTTTTGTTTGTTTGTATAGTTTGGATAATACTGTATATGCCATTAAATATCCTGCTTTTATGATATAAGCATCTTCTAACATAAGATGATTAATGGAAACTTTATTTTTAACATCTGCTTAATATTCACAATAGTCAGTTCTTCTTTCTCCCTTGCTAACAGAACTCAGTTTTTTTCAGGCAGTCAAGGGCTTCAGGGAAGGCTGGCTCCATTTCCATGCATAGAAGGTGAATTTTATTTAGTCTAAGTCAATTATGGTATAATTCTATTCTCCTTGTCAGTAATTGGCTGAGGAAGGAGCAACTGATCTAATTCTGGCCAAGAAGATATGAGGGCAAGTCTACAGGTTGGATTTATGGAAGAGATTCTTAGTTCTTAAAAAGTGATACAGGGAAGAGATAACTCTTTTTTTTTTTTTAACTGTGGAATGTGTGTGAGAAGGAAGCACTAGAGCTGGTGGTTGGAGCTGTTGCAGCCATCTTGTGGCCGTGAAGGGAGCCAGTCTACACACTGAAGACAGAAAAGTAGGAACTGGGCTGTGGATGATCCTATCACTCCAATTAATTACACATCCCTGGACTCTACCTTGAGACTTCTTGTTATGTCAGAAAATAAATCCCCTATTGTTGAAGCCACTTTTAGTCAGGTTTTCTGTTTCTTGCGATAGAAAGCAGCCTAACAGATACAGCATTACAATTTACCTAGCAATTTTCCTCTTGTAGGCTATTCGTGTTACTTACAGTTTTTCACTATCAGTTTTTACCTTGGACAGTTTCAAGAAAAAAAGTTACGGAGCTTAGATAATAATGTAATTTGCGCTGGGGGTAGGGGAACAAGCAATAAAGAAAAGAAACAGGAATGAACTTGAAATATCTCAGGTCATCAAAGCTGAATCATTCTGAATCTCCACTCCCTTTATTGCTCATTGCTGACAGCAGAGGTGGTTATCAGTGGCAAGTTACATTTCAGAAGGAAAAATTGGGAAATACAGTCTCAATATAACACACTAATAAGGTGAACACAAATAATCCTCCAAAATACAAAAGTCATTCCTGTTATTGTGTGTTACATGGTTTCATTGACTTTTTCTCTTTCTTTATTATAATAATATTAAAATTACTTTGGTAATAATAAAGGCAGCCCATTATGCCATGGTAATATCTTTCTTGTATTAAAATTTCATATGTAGATTCTACACTGTGTTTAATCCAAATGCATCTAGTCTATCATGTTGACAATATTCAAGAACTAATGTTTCTCCAATGCCTTTCAGGGGTAGATTACCCCTCCAGAATAAAAACTAGGGCAAGGGTACCTGATTGAACATGATTTAAGTGAAGAGGTTCAAATGCCTATGCTAACGTCTGACGAATGAACAGTAGAAGAAACTCTCAATATCTGCCTCTGATTTCATCACTAATAGTAGTTAGGCCTATTTATAATTTGGGATTTTAGATTTGTTTACTTTTTAAATATTTAGTTGCCTTAGAGTCAAATTTTGGAAAGTTTCCTCATACACAAGAGGATGTGCCTGTGCAAAATAGCAATTTTAATTACTACAATTATAAAGCACAAGTCCTACAATTTCAATATTAGCATCAATAAGTACACTTAACACACATTCATAATACACCTTAACTGATTACAATGAAATTCATTTTTAGAAATTATTTTTAAAATCCCACACGTTGATTACCAAATAAGATAAAAATCACAGCTCAATACTTAACTGTTGTTCTTGAAGTTCTTTAGTACTGTGGTTATGACTCGTGATATTTCCCACTCCTGGTCTCTGGCCAGGAGTATTGATTCATGAGTTGACTACAGTAGAGGGTGTAAGGAAAACACAGGCTAATCTAAAACTCAAATAGTGACTCTTCTCTAAACCAGAAAAACAAAACCCAGCAGATCAATTTCATAAGACACAAAATATCATTTCCCCTATGATGTCTCATAAGTTTGTCTCATGTAAGATTCATTTCCTGCATACTTGGACATTCTAAAAAAGAAGAAAAACAAAACTCAGAATTTGGAGAGGAACCCACTTTCAAAAGTTCACCTGAGATCATGAAGAGTGTGGTAAGAGCCTACTCTGAGGCTAGATCCTCTCTGAGTCTACATGGACACTGGATTTAGGAGTCCCGACTGAGGGGAGCTGTTAAATTAAGCCCTATTATAGATTTTTAAATTATCTAGGTAGCCAAGATTCCAAAAATGTGCCACTAGATATAGAAAGGCAGAAACTGATCATGAAAATCACTGGAACCTAGCATGGGGCTTGGCACATGAAAAGCACATAATAAGCATTTGTTAAATTAATGACTACATAAATAAATTATAATTAATCTTAACTTTTGAAATAGTGTGTATACGGGAAGAGAAACTGCTGTCTCCATTTTCTTCTCTGTTTTTCCTCATTCACTTTTGATTCCCATTTTTTCAACTAAAATAAATGGAGAGAAACAGTGTTCTGGTTATTCCTATCTATATATCCCTGTGACAGGGACTTCAAGGATATGCCTGAGCTTGATGGTGAGCAAGGGTCATTCTTTGATAATTCGACTGAACCCTGTGCGATGGAACTGTGACACTTGTAGTCAGTTGGGATGGGTGCGGCAGAAAGACTGACTACATGGAAAAAGCCTGCAGGATTAGGGGAGCTCTAGGGACAGTCAATGTGTAATCCTGCCCTAAAGTATTCAAATCTCCTGTGCCAATGTGGGCAGGATCTTGAGGGAGTAGGGGTAGGGAGGTCACTGAGTTAATTCTGTACAAATAAAAAAAGACAAACAAGTTTTGTTCCTTTGAATACCCCAAACACATACACCCCCACATTCCATCCCTGCCCCCCTCCTCTGTGAAGCCTTTGTGTCCATCTATGTTAAGAAATGCATTTGTGCGAGCATTAGACACACTGGCATGGTGAGTGGACATTTTATTGGAGAGAATTGATCTCTCGTGTAAGCAGAAGAGACTTCCAGCCAGCTCCCCTGAGAACAGTGCAAGCAGTGAGTCTGCAACACTTTTTGGAACTTCCCCATAAATTGTATTGAACAGGCGCTGGTGAAAATTTCCTAATCTAGTCCTCAAATCCCTACCAACCCTTCTGGAGGATTCTAAGGCACAAACATAGGACATGTTGCCTGGTATTACCTTAAAGATGAAATACACCATCCCCACACAAATATACAAGTGAAGAAAATCTGAGAATACCTAATTCACCCTGTTGTTCAGTATTAAAGTTTGTGAGAATCTACTGGGCCACTGGGCCACAGGTTTCTCTGATGTTCCCTCTTTAAGTTCAATTATTTCCCTTCCAGTGTCTGCATAGTACTACTGTTTATCTGCTTCCAAAGCTTTCCACCTAAAGCCTACACAGGATTGTCATTATACTAGCATCATATTCCCCAGGAACCATCTGGGAAAGGTTGAAATGCCTCAGAAGGTGACTACATATTTGCCATGAGCTCTATACACAGAGTAACCTGTACTTGTGGCATTTTCCTAGGCACAAAAGGTCAACCAGTGACAGAAACCTTGCTAGTGACTTAACTCAGTTTTCTTTGCAGAGAAACCTGAACCTTCTAGAAGAAAGGATCTCCACCCTTGGAAAGAAATATTTTGTGCAAACATAGCTAAGTAGTTTCTCCTTTCTCCTCTTGTCCTACGTCTTCTGAAGGTTGTACCTTCTTACACTTTTCTGTAGGAGGATTTTAGACTTTTCCCCAGAAGGCAGGACAAAGTCTCTGTCTATAGTGCTAAATCATAGTGTTCAAAGTCTAATGGTAAGAGAAGTTGCCCATCATAAACTTTGACAATTGGTCAAGGCCTTTTAAAAAGTGAAGTGGTAAGAAGCTCCCGTCTCTTCTTTTTTCCTAATGTTTCTTCCCACCTTGCGCTTTCAAGAGGGTCAGTCATCGGAGTTGCATTAATAATGATTATTATATTGCTTTTATCTGAAGGAGTAGTACACAAGGAATTAGAACAAACAAAAGGGGATAAGACCTCAGGGTTATCAATTTTAATATCTTCAAAACCAAAAAGACAGTGCAGTCATCCAATTCAAAAGTGCCACTGTACAAAAAGGGAAGAGCTGAAGTGAGGTCTTATTTTAAAAACCTGGGGATAAAGAATACCCTTCCATATCAAATATTTTACAGGCATCCCACTCTTCCAGAATCCAGAGGACAAACAGAAGTTAAATAGCAAGACACTTTTGCAGAAGTGTTGAAAGAGACAAGAAAAAAATTTATTTTGAAAATACAGTATTTAAAGATAAATTTGGCTTCCATTTTCCATATCTAGGTGCATCCAACAAGATACAAAAACAAACAAAACAAAACAAAGACCCACGACATTATGTACAGAGCTCTAAAATGAGCTGTGAATATCTACAAGAAACTAGCATATGCTCTTTGTGAAGGGATGTACTGGTGTGGCTTTCTACAGTTCTCAGTCCTCGAGAAGAAGAGTTAACTCCCTGGAGCTGCAGGTGCGGCTGCAGCAGGGGAAGAGCTGGGGTCAGTGAAGGGGTGGGGGTGGGAAGCGTGGAGAGGTGTCTGGGGAGGGGAGCAGCGGCGGCACGGGATAGATCCTGGGCTTCTCTAGAAGTCCTGCCGCGGGGTGTGAGTCAGACTGTGCCGCCGCAGATCACAGTTTCGCCTGAACACTTTGCCGCACTGCTCGCAGCTGTAGGGCTTGATGTCTGTATGGGTGAGAAGGTGAGTTTTCAGATTACTTCTCTGATTAAAGGTTCTTCCACATGTGGGACATTTGTGTGGAGATTCCTGTTCAGATGTGAAGCAAGCAAAGGATTAATCCTTCACACTACCACTGCACCCTTCTCAATAGTTTGTCTTATCGGTATCACAAGCGTTAACATAACAAGCACGCAACAACAAAAAAGGGGACTCGCAGGAACAAATCTGTGCTGCTAATCCTCCAATCACGGACACACGCGCAGGCACACGCAGGCCCGATTACACTGAAGGGCTGCCGGTGGCCACCATGGTGGGCCTTGTGATTTCCAGCTCTTTACATTTCATCACCATGTCATAGGCAGGAAAAGGAGGAAGGAAAAACCCTAATCCTCTCTTAAGGAAAGACATTCTCCCGGGTAATAAGGCTCCTCTTTGCTGGAAAATTAAACTATTCCTCAATGTTCTGAAAACTACAAATTATGAGGCCCCTGGGAGAGAGGGCGTATGGGATTTCACCGTGCCTCCATTATCAAAATTACCTTTATTTCCTTCCCAAGCACGAAAGCTTTAAATGCAGGGCAGGTCGGATGAAAAAAATAATAATTCTAAAATTAGGATTTAGAATAAAGAGAATGACGTGTTCTTTAAGAAAAATATAAAAATGTTTATGTTAAATAAGATTAATTTTATGTATGAAAAAAACTCAAGAGAGCTGCTTTCCCCATCTAGAAAACGAATCTAAATAGAGCCTTTTAAGAGAAAGAGCCTGCCATTGAACACCATTCATAGAGCAAAAATGATAAAACAGAACCAGTAACGGTTTTTAAACAAGAAAACAAACTTACCTGCATATGTAAAGTTTTGTGAACTGCTAGAGTTCTAGACTGGCAAAATCCTTTCCCACACTCCTGACATTTGAAGGGTTTTTCTTTGGAATGGATATACCTGAGAATTAATACAAGGTTTCATTGAAACGGCTTTACCACCAGGGTAAGGAGCTTCTTTCGACAACAGCTCAAAATGAAGTCGTGAAAGGACAAAAGAAACAGGATTCCCATTATTTGTGATTTTAGATTGTATTTTTTTCCCTTGTGTAATTCTGTTTATGGTTAACCTCAAGTAACAGACTCTTCAAAACATTCACCGGACTCCGGCTTTATCTACACTTGATCGCCCTCTGTGGCGTATTCTGGAGCCGAATGAGCCCTTCTTGGCCTCCACGGTTTTCTCTGGGATTTAAACTGGCCAAATCAGGATGTAAGGCAAGGCCGAGTTTAGGGGGACTGATTTTAGCGAATCCCTTAACAGCCGCGGAAGATCCGTACAGAAGTCCCACCTTGGGGAACAGCAAGTAGAATCCGGAGAGAAAATACTCCCACCCCGACTCCCGGGAAGTTTTTACCGGATGAAAACACTTATGTTACAGTATTTCTTCAATTGTCGTTTATAAATGCAGAGTTTAAGGTCATGGAGGGGAGGTGGGGAGTTGTTTCTAAATTCAGTGATCTCAAGACCCGAGCAAATAAGTTTGAAACAAAGGTTGCCGTGGCAGGCTCTGGGGCGCACCTGGAGGAGAAAGGGTAGGGAAGGGAGGGAACCCAGTGGAGATGGCCCGAGCAGATTTCCAGAAACGGTGTGACAACAGCCAGGACGGGGACCCACCGAGGGAAGGTCTTCGGGGTCCCTTGGCTTTACCCGCCCCAGCCCCCAACGGCGACCCGGAGGAAACTGGGTAACAGACCCCAGGACCCAGGCCAACCCACCAGATTTTAACTG
Organism: Tapirus indicus; assembly: GCA_031878705.1. Taxonomy (NCBI): domain Eukaryota; kingdom Metazoa; phylum Chordata; class Mammalia; order Perissodactyla; family Tapiridae; genus Tapirus; species Tapirus indicus. Next base: position 38,589,414 of record CM062935.1, read on the forward strand.
CCTAGGGATGGGGAAAGGCCTTCCCGTATCCCAAACAAGAACGCAGCAGAGGCAGGCTGAGGAAAAAGGTAAATGTTGGGGGTTAGCTGTAGCTGGCTGGGAGGGCCTTTGGGGGATATATGCTAGTTCAGAGGGGATTTTAGTGACGCTTGGAATGTCTATCGGGACTCGGTATTCTGAACAAATTCGCCTTCTTTCCTCCGGCCAACCTCCTTCCCCACCTCACCTGTGATCCCGCAGATGATCTTGCCTCCGGAAGGCCTTGTGGCAGATGTCACACGTGTAGGGCCTCTCGTCCGTGTGGGTCCTCTCGTGGATGAGCAAGTTGTAAGATTTGGTAAAGTGTCTGCCGCAAAACTTGCAGATAAACTCTTTTTTCGTTTTGGAGGGCAACCTCCCTCGGGAGGGCTTTCTGTCCGGAGTCAATTTACTGAGGCCCGAGAGGGGGCTACCCAGCCCGGGGCTCAGCTTGGTCAGGTCTCCCATCTTAGGGGGGTCCTCTTGCGTGGCGGCCACGGCCAAGTTGGCAAAGTCAAAACGGGGCCGGTCCTTGTGCAGGGCTGGGAGGACATGGGCAATGGCTCCCTGCTTGGGGTGGAAGAGGTGGGTGGTAAAGGGCAGAGCCGGGAAAGGGAAGCGCGCGTCAACGAGGCCCTGCGCCGCTGCCATCTCGGTGATGGTGGAGCGGGTGATTTCGTGCACGTTGGGGTACCCCAGCGTCCAGTGGTTCATGTGCATGGTCTGCACGGCGCTGAGACCGTACAGGCCCTGCAGGTGGTCCACTGCGGCAGGGAAGGTGTTCACGGCCTGCAGGAAGGAGTAATTGGTAAGCTGCAGCGACGGGTGGAGCGGGATGGGCGCTGGCAGAGCCTTGCTCCCCATTTTCCGGGGTGCTGGGGGGCGGAGGGAGCCGCCCCTTTCTTCCAGGACTCAGAGGCGGGTGGGCGTGGGGCTCCGGCGAAAACCCAGAGTGACAGCAGCACGCAGAGAGAATCCTAAAAATGGCAAGGGGAGAGAAGGAGAGTCGTGACTATTATCCAAACCGGCTCGGTCTGCCCCTTGGCGCCGGCACAGGGTTACCACACCTTCCTTCTAAGTCCTCCTCCCCACTCTGCTCCAGGGTCCCCAAAAGGAGTGGTGAGGGAACCGCGTAGCGCCTGCCCAGCGAGTCCGCACCGAGATCGGCCCCGGTGCCAGGGTGTCAGGCAGGGCTGGAAGTGGTCCCGTGGCGAGCGGGGCGCCCCGGCGGCTCTGCTGGGCGCCCACGGGAAGGTCGGATTCCGGGCACGCACGGAGCGGAAGACCCGGGCCCGGGGAGAAAGAAAGGTGGGCAGGGGGCTCCAGGACAGGCAGCATCCAGTCTAGCCCACCCACCCACACCCTGTCCGGCAGAGCTGGATCAACCGCGACTGCCCGCGACGCCAACGTCCGCGGGCTGGGGACCGCGCCTCTACAGCCGCGGCGCCTCTACAGCCGCGGCGCCTCCGACCTCCCCGGGGAATGTCGGGTTGTGGGTCCGACCCAGGGCTCCGGGGCCCGGCTCACCCCGGTGCGGCGGCTCCTCACGCTGCGCCCCGCGCCGGCATCCCTGCCCCGCGGCCGCCTTTCTCGCGCTCCCCCGGGCCATACCCGGGGTGCGGGAGCGCAGCCGAGGCGCGCTTCGTGCTCCTGGGCCGAGGCCCTCCGAGGGGCCCGCCTCGCCCCGCGCTGACCTCCGAGGTTTTCTTTTTCCTTCCTCTGCCTCAGTCCCATTTATCAGCGGTGACGGGCCGCAGGAAAGAAAAGTGACACCTCGGGGGCCGGGTTCGGCCTGGAATCGCCCCCCCCCTTCCCAGGGGCCATCCCTTCCCACCCCCCACCAAGATCCCTTCCAGATGGTTCAGGCTCCTGGAGGGGTGGAGGATGAGGGGTGGGCGGAGAACATCCCTGAGGCCAGAACCCCTTCTCCCAGACTGAGCGCCAAGCTCTCCGGAGGCCCGAGAGTCTTCCTGACCTGGCACCAGGAGCGGCTCCTACACTGGGGAGGCCCCAGGAGAAGAGAAGACAGGAAAGGAGAGGAGAGAGGGCTCCCTGGGGAGAGAAAGGGAAGGAGCAGCAGGGGAGCCACTGCGGGCCGGAATGGTGCGGCCCAGCCGGCCTGGAGGAAGCTTGTTTATCCGCCTGGAGATGTGTGCGGCGGCGCTCCTGCCACTGAGAAGCCCGGCCCCGGGTCTGCGGCCCGGGCCTAAGCAAGGCTCCCGCACTCTGCTCTCCACGCGCCCCCAATGGCAGCACAGAGGTCTACTTTCAGACCCAGGTTCCCCAGGGCACCTCACCTGCATTCAGAGTGGGCCTACCTTCTCCCACTGCTAGCCCCTTTTTAGCAGCGGGATCTGCCTGGGCCTTGCCCCTGGAGAGCGGCTCCCCCAAGACTCAGCTAAGCGCTTTCCCTGGAGAGGGGCAGACAGGCCAGCCTGAGCCATCAACCTTAATGTCTGGCTTTTGAACTCAGCAGGAAAGTGGGCGAGTTTGTGCAGCCTTCCCTCCCCACCCACCCTTTTCTGCGCCTGAATTTTCTTCTCTCATGTGTTGTGAAGTGTCGCCAGTGGTTCTATCTAAGGGCAGGCTTAAGGGCCTGCGCTAATGACACAGCGCTCTGGCAAGGCAGAATCTGGCTGCCTCCGTGAGGCCCACACAATCCCTCCCTCCTCCTCTGCTTGGAACGGCTCGGAGACAGGGATTTATTAATGAATCGCTTCTGCCTGGTGGTATGCGGTCTGGGAGTTCAGGCCGGGAGTTAATTAATGAGAGGTGTGTAACAGTCAGAGGGTCTCAGACCATTCAACCGAAACTGTAAACCTCCATTAGTAATAAACTTTCCCACCACAAATCACGACTCATTTTTGTTCAGTGGCAACCCTCAAGCCCTCTCCTAAATAGGTAGGAAAAAAGGATTCTACTAACATCCCTGGTAATCTGATTATTTCCTCTTCCATTAAAAACAATAAATTATACCTTTATTTCCTTCTTTTTGCATAATGAGGATTTCCAGAGACTCAAAATATTATTTTTCCCCTAGTGTTAAAAAGCAGCCTCCCCCATAGAGAGGAAACCGAAATTACTGTTTGGGTGTATTCCCAGACTAGATTTCTTAGAAATAAATATGGGAGGCAAAGTGCAACTCCCACCATGTTCTGTGTGTATATATGTGTGAGTGTGTGGGTGGGGGTGGGGGTGTTGTCAATTGAAGGAATACCATGACCTGTGATTTCAATTCCAAATGCACGAAGTAACCTCTACTATAAAGGTTACACATTAATTCTGCCAGCAGAAAGTTGAGTGCCATCTTCCTTCCCTTTTCTCTCAACGGTTTAAAACACAAAAATTAACTACTCTATTATAATTCAGTTTCATGGTGGCACAGAAGTGCTATTTCATAGTATATATTCATTTTATTTTGCAGGACAGATGGTTTCTTCACAGAGGAAAAGCAAACCATTGGTGACTTCTGAAATGCTTTTACAAACAGAACTACCCTAAATACCCACCAAACACTTTTGCGATAAATAATAAGGGAGTTTAGATTTCCACTCTCCCGCTGAGTTGCTGAAATATATGTCAAAAGATATTTTAAGTCAATGCAGAGATCTAAAGTACTTTCGTTTTGTCTAGAGTAGAGCATGTAGTTCCCACACTCAGTTTCAGGCAATAAGAGCGATCATCATCTGCTGTCATTTCTCCACCATCCCGTTTCGGACCATTGGTTACTTTTAATTTTGCAAGGAAAGAAACTTAAACCAATGAAAAGACATAAATATTTTGGTGGAGCAGACACTAGTTTTCTTTCATCAGTCTTCTTCACAGGAATTTCCAGGCATGTTTGGAAGTTTTGTAAAATTTAGTTCACTAGCTGTCAACAAGTGAGATGTGTACATACTAATTTCAGTTCAGTGAAGCTTTCAAAACACTGAAGAAAAAAAGGTATGTGGTAATTTGATAAAGAGTCTTGCTATTTGGTAATGGTGTTATTACATTGAATTATCTAAAAATAACATAGAATCAGGGATCATCTGCTAAAACCTATGCTAGTGTCTGAGAGAAATGACTGATGGATCGATATGCTTGCTGAATTTCAGCTCAAGCCACAATGGAATTTTACATAAATCAGAGCGCTATAGTCCAAGTGGATCTAAGGAGATCATTTAAAAAAAATAAAAATGGCCAGACTGGATCAGGTGAACAGAGAAAACGGCCGCGAAGTTCCTGCCCCTTTGCAGCGCCTCTGCCTTCCCAAGGAGTTAATTAAATTAAGATGCCTTCCGCATAATCTGGGCTCTGTTTCTCTCTGCTCCCTCCCTCCCCCTGCGTGAGTAATTTTCTTGTTCTGCTCAGGACTGCACTTTGTTTAGCAGAGAAAGTAGCTGTCTGCGCCGTTTAGCTCCGGGAAACGCCAGCCCTCTTTTGTTCTCTGCTAACAGGTAGAGAAACAGATCCAGCGCTCCCTCCACAAACACCTTTTTCTCCCTCCTTGTTCCTACAACCGCAACTCCTTTCTCTGTCGCTATTTCTCGAGAGTCCAAGTGTTTAAACCCCCCGGGGAATTTCCCTTCTGCCCCCTCCTCCAGGACTGGAAGGTGGGAAGAAAATCAAAAGGCCAGTACAAAGTTGGAGAGTTACCTAGGATTGACCTATTATTTTCCTCTTGAAACGCGCTGGCTAGGCAGGCACTGTGTGTCCCGGCCCGTTCGCACTGCGCTGCAGCGGCTGCCCCCGGACGGGTGAACCAGGAATACTATGGCAGGGTCAGAAACACCATGGGGTTGTGGGGTTTTATCTCGGCGTACGTCGATCAGCTGAATGCTTAGATTAAATGTTGCAACACAAAACTAAAAACAGTACATAAAAGTGTGTATCGTTGGGTGGTTAGCTGGGAGTGGCGTGCCTGGGATTCGGTTAAGTGAGAAACAATGCCCTGGGATTGCATCCATATGATTTCTTTTCACAATTGCTGAACTTGTAGCACGCCGGACCGGGAATCTGAGCGCCCCCTGAACCCCCGGCACCCTTCCTTCCTCAGGGTGGCTGCAGCCCCTACCCAGAGCAGACACTCACCTCCTGCAGAAAGGTCCGCCTGGGCAGCGCCTCTCAGACCCTGTCCAGGCAGTGAGGCGCACAGCTTGGAAAGGTCATTGGATCCACGCCGGGCAAACTTCTTTTTCCGTGCGGAGTCCCGAGAGCTGTGGACATGATCTGGAGGACAACTAGCAGCAAAAACGAGAGCGGATCCTCTCCTTCGTCCGAGTCTGTGGACGTGGATTGTGTAACGACGCGGAGCGCTAGGAGCCGGGGCTCAGCGATCGCCCGGAACCCCACGCCTCCGCAAGACTCTGGCGGCCGACTCCGAGTGAGGTCGGAGCCTGCAGCCTCGCAGGGCCATCACCCTCCAGCAGCCAGTGCGCCGAGCTCTATCCCCGCCCGCGTCCCTCCCCAGGCTGCTCGCAGCCGGGAGTCCCGGGCTTTAGTAGCGGCCCCGCCTCCCCTTCGGGCGGGCGTCCCGCCGCTGAGCCGGGCCCTCAGCGCCCTGGCTCCGCCTCCGCGCCCGGCGCCCGCTAATGGTCCACTCTGTTTACTTGTGTTTGGATAGCAACTGAGTCTTAAAGGCACAGTTTTGCTCGAGGTTTCCCTATTGCAGAGACAGAGCCGAAGTTGACTCAGTTCAAAACTCACACACAAACACAACGCCCACCCTCTTCCTTCTCGGTGCCACTTTTCCTTATACTGTTAGACACTGAGCAACTGGTTCTCTGCCTCCCGAAGACCCCTCAGAGAAACCCAAAGGGCATTCTGTAGTTTTACTTGGCGCGCTCGCTGGGTTAATTTCCATACCTTAACACATTTAACATAAGCATCTTCTTCTTAAGGTAAAATCAATCAGTTCTAGATTGTATTCTCCAGCACATATCACCCTTTTTAAAGACAGTTTTGTACACACTTTTGGTCCACTCATGACTATATGTGTAGTCTGCTTTCGCCTGCTGTTTTCAAACCGAAGTTTGTTTATAGAGGTGACAACTGACTAGTTTTGTAATTACTGCAACGACATATTGTGGACTGTCCCAGGAGAAATTTCTTCCAATATTTAAGCTTTAATCAGCCAATGTACATTTCATAAGCAGTTAACCAACTTGGTTAAAGGGGTGGTCATCTGCAACTCATTGGCAAACAATAAAGAATCCATCTGGAATGGGTGAAGAACAATCATTTAAAAAAATTAGGAAAATACTATTCTACCTTCTCAAAACATGCACATCTTCATTCCCAGCAAAAAACAGGATTCATTGTTCAGTCGCCAGGAAACTTAATCGAATTTGAAGTGTAGTGATACGTATTTCAGGTTCTTCTAAAGGTTTGGTCCCGTGTGAGCGTAATTGCAGAACGCACTTGAGCTACTCTGGACGTAGAGTGACCGAGTGACAGAAAGGAATGACACAAGCTCATTTTAAACAGCCTTTTTCCAGATGAGATCTGCGTGAGCAATTCCGAGCAAAACGCCCTTCGTCCCGGACAAGACGCCAGAGGGGATTTGCGTTGGACCCCCGGCAAGTCCGTGCTTTGAGGGGCGCAGATCTTTCAGCCAAGAGGCTATACAATTCAAAAGTATTCCGCCAGAAGATGGTTTATGGATGTGCCGCGCCAAAGGACAATTAAAATAATCTCAATCGTGGGCAAATGTAAGTGGACAATTATAAGCAGAAGACTGAAAACTGTCAAAAGGTTATCCGGTGATTGGGGAGCCAGGTAGAAGCTACAAGACAGTATTTTATTAAGATTAAAACTCCTTCAATTTTATTTATGCCGAGAGTTTTTCGATCCTTTGGTAAAACATAATTCAGGAATGGCAGATCTTTTTTTCCCTTTCTTTCCAATTTCAAATTCGCAAAGGTTAAAAAGTGAGCTTGGAACAGAGACCCGAGTGTTTAATATCTTTCATTTTTTAATTGCTTCAAAGTAGATTTGACAAACAGCACGGAAGTAGCAAAATGCCTAAGAGTTCAGGGGTTTTATAAAAACCCTAGTGGGTTTTCCCTAGTGGGTTCTATAGGGGTGGTTTCATTTTAGCGTTCAGTCCGGAGTCCCAGCTACGGGGATGCCTGCGGTCCCCTCTCTCTAACCGCCTCATTCCTTCCGCAGCTTTTCTCAATTTGGAAGATTTGGAGGGAACTTACTCTTCTTTCAGACCTCCAGGACACACAGTCCCGGGGTGGTGACCTGAAGAGTGTTCCTACGCTCCCTATTTCCTTTTCACCCAGGTGGAGGCAACTCCCCAGCTGCGGGCTTCACACCTTACCATCCTGTGTGTGTGTGTGTGTATGTTGTGTGCAGAACCTCCTGCTTTTCCCGTGGGGTAGACAGAATTTCCAATCTCCTACGAGCTGCGCCCTCTTTCCGCAAACCTCCTGAGCCCAGGTTTTTCCATAAACGTGTATACTTCGCCCACCCCAGCCTCCGAAGTTCCACAATGGAATCTGGGCCGCGGCGGCCCGAGCGCTGCGTCTTTGAAAGGTAGGGAAGAGTCGGCGAGCTCCAGGCTTTGGGGGAAGCCGCGTGGCCGGGCAGCGCCTCCGCTGTTTGCAGGCCCGGCTGCTGCAGTGGGCAGGTGCGTGCCCCACGCCAAGAGCCAGACCGAGGCTGAGCGCGGCGCGGCATTGCATGCAGGGCTCCCACCGGCCACCTCAGCGCCCACCCAGGACGGGCCCTTGAGTTTCTCCACGCTCAGCCCGGTAAACCCTTTGCCTACGCCGGCGTCTAGAGCGCACGCATTGTGGGGGCCCACCTAGGAGCAGCCTAGTCGCCCGGACTCCTTGAGCGACAACGGCCGGCATGGAAGATAGGCCACCGGGCCCACGGCGAGCTGTGGGGCCCGGGTGTGCGGAGAGGGAAGTCCCGGGGGCTGAGTCTACGCGCAGCGGTCCCACTCCCGGTGCGCCCTCCCGGAGCTGCGCTGGCAGTTCACTCTGACATTTCCGCCGACTCGGTCATCTGCTGTCCTCGCGGCTCTGGGCTTTCGACATCAAGGACGCTTCCAGGGAAACGGCTAACAGACTGACGAGGGGCGCGCGAGCATTTGCTGCCCAAACCCGAACCTTGGAAAGTTTACGCCCTTGGAGGACGGAATGACGACCGGGAAGATGAAGCGCGGAGGAGCTGGAGGAGGAGGGGGCTCGCAGCGTAGGCCCTTTCCCCACCGGCCCACCCAGGGGGCTCTGCCAGTTAAGCAGCTAGCAGGTGTCAGACAGACTTCCCCTGGAGCTGACTTCGACCCTCTCCCATTCTGACTGTGCTGCGGATATCCTAAAATCTTTTACCCTTTAAGATACAGATTATGGAAACTCCATCTTTTCCCAGGGATCTCAGCTGCCATTACCTCTGAGGACTCGCCTCTCTTCTCAGCTTTCCCCTGCCTCTGCAGGACCGGGACCTTTTGCATTTGAACTTCCCGCACTGTTTGCGGCTTTTCGCCAGAGCCCGGGGGAGTTGGGAGCCCAGCTGTTCTCTGGGCGCATGCACTCCAGACCCGGAGTAGTGAGGAGGCCCGCGAAAACCCAGGAGAGGATCGCCGGCACTGGGCTCAGAACTGAGGGTGAGGAGGCAAGAGGGCAAAAGACTAAGAATTTTATCTTTTTAAAAAGTATGTTGGAGTCGGCGCTCTACGCAGGGATGGGATGGGAAGGGAAAGCGCAGCCGCGGGAGGGAGCTCAGCGGCCCGCGGGAAGAGCCGCAGCGCCCCCTGGAGGCACCGGCCGAGCACTACGTGGCGCGGGCGGCGGGGGGGGGGGGTCACTCCGGAGGCTGGTTCCCGGGTGTGAGTGCATAGCCGCCAGGGACCCCGCCAGCCCCTGGGTTCCTGTCACCTGGACCCCGGCCCCTTGCTGTGGAGGAAGAATCGTGTGCGCGCCAGAGGTGCTGGGCAAAGGGTCTGGGCCTGTTGTCAGGGCCAATAAGCAGCTCCACCCCCACCACTGGGGCCTTTGTGCGCGCCCCACGCTGTGGTCCCCCAGCGACTCCTCTCCTGGAGGGCTTTTCTAAGATGATTTTCCGACTCACGACGCTGCTCAGGGCGGCTCTGACTTCCGCAGGGCAGAGGAAAGACTACAATCCTAACCCCAGAGCAGGGAGTTCGCGGGCGGTCCGGTGCTGCATAATTCAGATTTCAGCAGATTCCAAGGCCTTGAACATTGTCCCTGCGGGAGAAGCAAGAGAGGTTTCTCAGGGGACCGCATTCGGAAGGGCGGTCCCACTCCCCACGCCTTGCCTCTGACCCCACCCCAGCATTTGAAGCCCTGTTAGGAATGGATCCCTGGGCGGGCTGTGTTCTCCTTAAGCCTGAGAGCCGGAAGAGGCGCGTGGCGCGGTGCGCGGATGGCGCAGGAGCCTTCCCGGGGCTGGGGGGCCTGAGGACCAGCACCGCCTCCAGCCGTCCAGTCCCCCTCCACCTCCATAGTCGGGCCAAGCCGGACAGCCTCAGGCGCCCGAGGCCGGCCTAGCCTCCTTGGCTCTTCTTTGAGGGCAGGGAGAGGGTGAGGAGGGCGTGTTGGGTCCAGTGGCGCTCTCCCCGTGTCTGCGCCCCTCCCTCAGCTTCATTCCGCTGGAGGCCGCAGCGGGCGTCTGCCAGCCACCAGCTTGCGGGGCACCGAGTCACCGGGAAGGGGCAGCTGCCTGTGGAACCCCGGGTCGGAGGGTTAGCTACGTGGCTATAGCCGGGGTGGGCAAGTCTGGGGGCAAACGCTCTCGTGAGCCCGGGTCCGTTCGGGTTTGGCTTTCCCAAGAGAGGCCCTCGGGTCGCTGCAGCGGATAGGCCCAAAGCTGACTCGAGGCCGCCCGGCGATCCGTCAGCCCCTCGCGAGTCGCGGGGGCCGCGGCGGCCCTAGGGCGGGAGCGCTGCCCGGCGCCTGCACGCCGCCCCGAGTCCCGAAAGGTCTCGGGATGGAGCCGGCGGCAACCGCGGGATGGCTCCGGCAGGTGCTGGGCGCGGGGGAGGCTCGGTGAGGCTCCCAGGGTGCGCCGGGACAGCGCGCGCTTACGCCTTCAGTGCCCCTAGAGAAGCGGGTCTCCTGCAGTGTGTCTCTCCAGAGACAGCCAGGTCCACTCCTATGCTCCCGCATCAAGGACAGCTTCGAATTCAAGGTGCGTTTCTAACGGAGCCCTTTGGTGTCGGTGACTAGGAAGACCGGGTTTACAGAAGACATCAGCGGCGGAGGACAAGACCCAGTCGCCTTCCAGGAGGGAGGGCCCTGCGGATGGTACCCCTCTGGGGCATCTCCACCTGCCCAGCGTGGGACTGCCTCAGCCTTCGCGCTCCGAAAAGATCATCCTCAAAAAAGACTAGTGCAGAGTCTGCAAACGTATTTTTATTAGGCTTTCACTTAAAAAAATTACTTGCCAACGCTTAAAGATTGGAAAAATTTAAGCGAAAATCTTGATTTCCAAAGAGCTCCCATTGCTACTCGGCAGTGAACTAGCGGGAGCTGAACAACTTTGCTGTCCGTGCCCTGCGGTCTGTTGTAAAAATGCCGGGCCTTGGACTGCATTGGAGTTTCCAATTCTCGCGGCAGAGGTCGTTTCTCTGGGAAACTGGGATCCGTCCAGAGTTCCTGTCTAGAGCAGCAGTTCTTAAAGTGTGGTCCAATGGCATTAGCAACGTCTGGAACTTGTTAGAAATGCAGATTCTCTGGCCCCACCTACTGAGTCAGAAACTCTGGGAGTAGGGCCGGGCGATCTGTGGTTGAACAAGCCCTCCAGGTGATTCTGATGCACGCGAGTTTGAGAACCACTGACCTAGATCAGATTGACTTCTGGGGCAATCGCGGGCGTGCACGATTTATCTTTCGGGCTCTCTTCCTTCTTGCCTCCCCCCCTTCCTCTCTCCCTCTCCTTTCCCACCAGAGAAAGCACGCGTAAACGTCTAATCTAGGGCAGCTAATTCGCTCGTTCGCTCATTCATTCGTTCGCTCGCTTTCTCATTCATCTGACTTTCCGGGGACATCTCTCAAGTCCTTGGAAACGTGCTGAGGATCCCCAGGTGAAACAGGCGCGACTCCCTTCAAGCAGTCAAGTTGGGATGCATGGGGAAGAGCGCGGGAGAAAAAGCAGTACAGGCGCCTTCCCCTTTCATGGCCAGTTTGTTTGGTTATTAATATAATCTAATACTAGATTTGATCTGATTTCAAGAAATGTCCCTGTTTGGGACCAAACAGGAGTATCACACCTCATTTCACAGTTTCTCACCTTTTGGGACCCTCGACTCCCTTGCTTGCTCAGGCTGATGTTATTCTCTTATTTTCATCACATTCTAGGGATTCTGTGTGTCTGCTGCGTATAGTTCCACACACACCTCGACACATACTGCCCACACCCTCCCTGCCCTCTCTCCATTGGGTCAGAGTGCGTGGCGCTGGGGTGTGTGTGTGTGTGTGTGTGTGTGTGTGAGTGTGTGTGTCACAATCATGTCACAATCGGCAGGATGGTGTTTGGACCAGGGCTGGAAGCCTCTGTGCCCTTGAATTTCCTTGCGGCTGCACAGGACATTTAGGACAGCTGAAACTCACAAGCATGTCTCGCTCGCGGACTCTGCGCTCGCTGGCTCCCACCAGCTCCCATCTTGCGTCCCGCTGCCCTGAACTGCCCAGCTTCCCGAGGTCAGGTGTACCGGGCGTTGACGTTGTGATCCTCGAACTGCGGATTTGTCACCTTAAGATTGGGTCAAATCCCCTTATCTTTCGCTTGGGAGTACAAAAACAGTCTATCCCCCCGCCCCCAGTATCTAAAAATTCGAATGAAACTCGCACTTTCTAGTTTTCTTATGACAAATCAACCCCCTTAAGCTTTCACTTTGCACTTTCTCTTCAGAACCTTGACTCGAACTTCTGTCCTTAGCCAGGCAAAGAGCCGCCTCCAATGGACCATTTGCTTCTCCAAGATTTTCTGGTTGTGGGCAGTGAGAACGGTAGAAGGCACTTTGCCTCGCAGGCAGAGTGGCAGGTCCCTCAAAAATCAGTCTTAACTAGAAGCCTTTTGTCATCTATTTTTGGATTCAGAGAAAAAGGTTTCATTTTAGGGAACCAGTGCAGGGAAGACACAAATGAAAGTGAATTTTCATATTGACCACAGTCATAAATTGTACAAAAGCACTCAGCTCCACTTTGACAAAGAGTTGCTATTTTAATACGACCTTTTCTTGCAGGGATTTTCAAAATATAAAATGCATAATGGTCAGGAACATGATAATCTCTTTACAACCTGTGATCATATTTCTTAACAGGATTTTGCTTTCCAGTGCAGATGGTTTGACACAGTAACATTCAAAGCAGCCAGCACTTAGTTAGGAAATGCCAAGGCCAATATTTGAATGCAGATACAAGTTTTAACAAAGGAAAATGTATATTCCTGTAGCTGTTTGCCTGTGAATATTCCCCAGAGGATTAATACACTATTCTTGACTCTAATCCAAGTTGGCAAACTCTCTGAAAAAGTCTGTGAGGTGTCAACTCATAAGGCACATAGAATTCCTTGTCACCAAATATTTTTGAGTATCTACTACGTACCAGGTACTAAGGCAATTATGTTATTGTTTGAGACACTGAACTTTCATCCTGACTTGGTGTGGGGGCATGGGCAAGGAAAGTGGGATTTTAAGGTTTCCTCTGGTTTTGTTAAATTGTTAAAGAATTTGTACTTAATAGCAACCTTTAAATCTTTAAAACATTTATTGAACTCTGTCTTACATTTTTAGGTATTTTTACAAGTCGAGGAGAGAAAGTCAGTGTTTAAGCCAGCTCATTTATTGGAAAATGAATGCCAGCACAAGCTTAACTTTTGGCTTGCCAACTGGAAGACCTTAATATCATGAGAACATTTTACAATAATGTTATTTCCATCATGCCAGGTGATAATTTAGCTGTAGATTCCTTATGATTGGTGACCATAGCTCACTCAAGCCTGTTTTCACCTCCTGACTCTGTAAGGAGCCACAGAAAGAAAAAATGCTTGTTCCTCTGGCACCCTTGCTGGAAGGAGAGGTAAAGGAAGTGGCAGACAGCTAGGCTCGCCCCATAATCATTGTTCCTTGGGAGAACTTGAAGCAGGACCAGTTCAGATCCAGCTGGCTTCAGAGAACACAGGTCTTACAAGGAATGATGAGCTCTATCATCTTTGCCTCTAAGTGCAAAACAGACAACTTCAGTGGATCTGGAGACACACAGATATAAGGAGCTGAGAGGCCCCATTCTATTCTTACCCCACGCACTGCATCACAGTGCCTGGTCACATTGCCTGTCTTAGCTACACACTCCATTTTATAGTGCCTAACCCCTCTTCCCATGCCCTCTCTGTCTACACCTTCCCCAGCCCATGCCTGCAAGTGGGCCTGCTTCCAGAAATCAGACTGGGTGGATGCTATGATGTAAGGACATCAGGCAGGAGTGTTTCTAACATGCGTTAGACCATGGTTGCCTTTTCCTTTCCCTGGAAAAGTACACAAAGTGCAAGTTGTCTCCCAGGCTGTGAGGCACACATCCAAATGCCCTACGTGGTGGGCCCACCCAGGCCCCGGAGAGTGTGGAGGAGAACACAAGTGTGTCATATGGGTGTGTTCACCAGTCCTGCTCCCCTCTGTCTCATCCTTGACCACATTCTCTTGACAGGCCATATGGCCTGGGAGTGACCTGGAATATATTAAAAGCATTGGTTTGTGGAACACTTGCAGAGCAAGGGAGCAATGGCAAAGTGGGATTTTAGACTTGTTAATTCATTTAACATGTATTTACTGAGGATGTTTATTATGGTGGGCCCTGTGGTAGGTGCTAAAGGTACACCAATAAATAAGGAGCTATGGTCTAGCGAGGAGACAGACAAGCAAATAGGCAATTATGATACCATATGAGTCAGAAAGCCTGGGTCAAAGGTCTCTAGTTAATAGTCTATTATCTTGGGCAAGTCATACCATTTGTTGGAGCCTCAGTTTCTGAATCTGCAAATTAAGGATATTCTGAGGGTTAAATGACATGGATGCATATCAATGCTTTAAGTAATTATGATTCTTTCTTACCTATTTACATGAACTGACCTCCTTAGCACAAAATTATTCCTTCCACCCTTCCAAAGACTTGGAGAGGAGACCAAGGGGAAGAAATTTGACCCAGTGCCTAGTATCTAGTGGTCAAGAGCACACAAATGAAACCACTGCAACAAGTGTTTTAAGAGAAAAAGTCAGTCATCTGCCTTGAGGGTAAGACTTTTATCAAGAGAAAATATCTACATTTTCACTGTTTACTGAAAAGTAGGAATACTGTACTGTGCATTAGATTCTGTTGTACTCTGTTGTTTTATTTTGTTGCAACTAGGGAATACACGGAGTAGATCTATGATAAATAGATTTTTTTAGGCTTCAAAGCCATTATTTTGGATGTTACTCTCTACTGAAACAACGGTGCAATTAATTTTGGGATGTCATTGACACATGAGGTCGTAAGCGAGGGAAACTGTGTCAGTTAGAATACAATTGATCTGTATCAGAAAATCCAAACTAACATAGATTTAAACAACAGAGAAGTTAATTTATCTCTCACATAAACATAGGCAAGCCAGAGTCAATATTGTGGATAGCTCCTTGATTATCAGGTACTTGGGCTCCTTCTATCTTGTTGTTTCACCAACATCAAGAAATGACTTTCACTTTATAGGCCAAGATGGCTGCATTCCAGCCAGCAGCTAGGAGGAAGGTATGAAGAAAGACAAGCCCTCTCTCTTTAAGGAGACTCCACAGAAACCAGAACCTAGTGTCGTAGCCATCCCCAGCTACAAGGAAGCCTGGGAAATGTAATCTTTAGTCTGGGTGGCCATATGCCCAGCTAAAATTCAGGCTTCTAAAGAAGAAAATGGATACTGGGGGATGACCAACAGTCTCTGTCACAGGAAATCAAAACCTGGTGAACACTATCCAGAACCAATGAATCTTATGTGTGTTGGCACCATAATCACTGTCATTGGTTCTGGATGGTGTTCACCGTTTCCTTTGCTGCTTTTATGGATTTTAAGTACTATATGGGGTGGCAGGATTCTGTTTTGGAACCCCTCAGCATATTGCCACTACTTACATACTCTTAGTTGTGACTGCTAGTATGTGACTTTCTGCTTAGAGTGGGAAGGTGTGAATAAAGAAGGTGGGTGAGGTTGAGAGACAAGAGGCGTCAGGAGCCTGACTGGGGAAGACTTTGTTCTGGACTGCCACTCGTTACCACGTGGCAGCATTCCCTTTGCGAGACTGGTCTTGGGGTGCCAAGCATGCCTCGTGAGTGGGTCTTCTGAAGGAGGACTTCATTTTTTCCTTGGAAGAGGCATTGAGAAATGAAACAGAACATATTAGAGGAAAAGTGGAAGCCCTGGGTTCTTCCTGGCCCTGTCACTGTGTAAAGCAGCCTTGAGGGGCAACTGCAGAAGCCAGGATCTGCCTTGTTACAGCCTCGGCAGGCAAAGGCTGCAGCAAAAATGTGCAGCCCAGGTTGCCCTGAGGGGCAGAGTCAAAACTACAGGCAGACCCCCCCCACACACAGCAGAGCAGGCCCTGCTCAGCTAGAGCCCAAGGACAGTCTCCAAAGATAAGTGTGGGGAGACTTAATTACCGTTTAAAGTTGTCCTGGCCTGACCTCTCTGAGTGGTAAACTTTCCTTCTGAGCCTTATCCTGTGTTAATACTTATAGGCTTGATTCTCCCCTCCAAGTCTAGGAGGATACTTAGTAAGAAACATGACCTTTCAGGTGTTGAAGGAGGTGGGGTAGGAAAGACCTGTGGATCCCCAGTCTCCCCTGGGGTCCCGTTTCAGGATGCTGCTTGGCTTGGGACAAGTCTGAGCACGGAGGTTACATGTAGAGCATTAATGCCAATGTGTGGGGAGAAGGATTCTTTCCCTGCAGAAACATCTGGAGTGACACTGAGGACATACTTATACACATTTACACGAGCCCCAGGGGATTCCCCTGCCTGAGAGAACTGGCTAGATAGTTCCTATTACACATTTATTTCCTTAAAGGAAGTATTTTATATTCTACCCTGTAATTCAATTCCTTTGGCTCCCCACCCTGCTAAAAAGGAAAAGAACATACAGTCCAAACAATTTTTAAAACCAAGTTTTTTTCCCTCCAGATAGTAAATGTGCACAATTCATGCAGCTGTTACACACATCTGTAAGCTATGACTTGTTTATACCAACCCTTACAATATTTTAAAAATAAAGTATAATGTTTTTCAGTCTGTATACAATAGCATTTTCTTTTACCAAACCCCCACATCCAAACATATTTCCTCTTTTTGGGGTGAAATTACAAGTCTAAATAATAATGTATACAATCGATGTATAGGAAGGACATGTATGTTTTATAGCAAACATACCAAGAGGATATAAGCTGCTCATGCTGATTCTTTAAAATATAATAACTAATAACCTACAGAGTTAGGAAAGGCCACCTAAGTTGATTTAACCTTATTCTATGTGCTGGGGTTAGAGGATTTAGGGTCATGCAGTGAGAAAGTATTTTAGAGACAACATAATCTAATCCTGTCATTTTACCTGTGTGGTCACAGAAGCTCAGGAGGAAAGTAATTTTCTCAAGCTAGCTGACTTTTCCACAGCCCAGAGCTGGAACTCTTGATTTCAAGAGAGGGCTCTTTCTGCTATACCTTGAAATCTCATTTGGATCGAAGCTGGAATTTCCTTCCAGGAAAAGATGTTGATTTGATTCCAGCTGCTTATTGTGCCATACGAAGAGCCTCCGATACCAGAAGCCCAGCCTCAACTGTTCTCCAGGGCTTAGCTTTTCAAAATATGGTTGGAGGACCAGCAGCATTGGTCCTACCTGGAGGCTGGTTAGAACTGCAGCCAGACCTACTGAAAGAGAGTCTGCATTTTAACAAGATCCCTAGGTGATTGGCCAAGAGATTTAATTTGGGAAGAACTGCTCCAGGTCACTGTGCCTATACTGCTAGATTATTTTTTTAAAGTCCCGTGTAATGATTTTCCTCTGATGCTTTAAGAACCTATAACAGTTTCCTATTGCTTATGTGTTCCTGTACAAATGTTTTTACAGTCCAATCTCAATCTATCTACTAAACATGAAAGTACAGTTTCCCTTGGTCATACAGTAGACTTTCTCTATAGGTCGATCTGGGAATCTAGATTGTTAAAGATTTCCCCAGATGATTAGCCTTCATGTGTCCTTAAACTGGCTATTTGAGAATGACTGTTCCAAAATATTGCTTTGGAATGACCTAGAATAGGTAAACCTTGGAAATGAGCAAGCACTTCTCCATGCTACCTTGTTTTTCTCAGATGGCAAATCACAAAAGCTGTTTTTCTACTGACTATATTTTCTCTCTTATTTCTTTCCCTTTCATTGGTCTCTCACTTGCTCCCAATTTGAGAAAACAAACTCTGCTTGATTCCCAAATTTCCTCTTCCATTTCCCCGTGTTAATCATTACTATTAACAGAAGCGGACTATCCCGGAGACCTATTTGAACCATTCTGAGATCCAGTTGTTGGGTTGATCCGGCTGCCATATCTGATATTCCAATGATTACCAGGATTGATTTGGCTTATCTGGTTGGCTAAGTGCAAGTGTCCACTGATCTCATCATTCTATTGCAGTCCCTCTTGAAGTAGTGCTTTGGTCAAAGGGAACAACATTCCCTTTGTGAGTCAAGGCTAAATCAGTTAATGAGCTCCACTTTTGAGAGTAAAAGAAAGCACTTAACCACAGTTCCCAGCTCTGAACGTGCACTAACATTCCAGGAAAGGCCATTGTTGTGTATACTAGAGTGTCACCTAGTATGGTGTTATTATTGTTCTCACGGGCTCCTCTCTTATGAGGCATGAATTAGGGTGGGGCCAGTCAACAAAGTTTTGCGTACTTATATAAGCCTGTCACCAAAACCGAGGGCCTCTCCTGGCTGTTTACTGTTACCTCATTACAACAGTGATGTTATCTGCTGAGTATCTGGGCTTACCACTGACCGCAGCAGAGGCCTGGGCATTATTTGCTCAAATGATTTTCTTCTCCTCCTCCTCTTTTTTTTCCTTTAAGTTAAATATGTGCAAGATGGATCAGGCTCAGGCAGGGTGGGGGTGGGGATGGTTATTCCACTGAGTACAATGTGTACTTTCTAAGCATTGTACCACTTCCATAAAGTAGACTTTATGAGCTGTATGCTTGCATTTTTGTTTTCTGACTTATTGTTCTCTATTCTACAATTGTTCTACTAATTTGATAGTATATGGTTTCAGCTAAACATTTGTTCCAAATTCTGCCAGAGTAAGGGGAAGTTTCCAGACAACACCCTGCCCAGGAACCTTCCTAAGCAAGCAGAACTTCTTCAACCCGTCCCCCAGCCAGCACTATCTCCTCAGTGGCCTTCAGGAGCTGATTGGGGTCAATAGTTGGACCCCAGCTCGGCTCGCTTCAAGATACCTAGTCTCTCTGTTGACAAGCCACATCCACAGGCAATTCTGCGACCAGCTCAGCAGCAGAAACATGGGGCAGACAGAAGCAGTGGGGTTAGGAACCAGATCTGAGTGTTGAGAAATGAAGTACAAAAACTTGTCGGGTCACCTCCTTCTTGGGCTGAGTGTTTTCCTTCAGGCGCTGCACAGGTCGCTTCACCCCAGAATGACACTTACATTCCACTCAAGTTGTCTGCTTTTGTAATTCCCTGGGGATTTTCATGAGTATGGAGGTCACTGTCTCTGACAATTAAGCTTTAAAGTTAATTCCCAAGATAAATAGAGCAAATTGACACCACTTTGATTGTAATTTTTCTTGCTTCAAAGTCTAAAAGACAACAGCAAACCAGCTGCCGGACTTGGCTCCTGGAGATCCAAGAAACATAGGCATTTTATTTTCCACCTTTCTAAATGAGGCAATTTAGGGCCGTCAGAAACAACAAAATCCATGTAAACATCTTAATTCTACAATTCTGCTTGCATTTCTGAGAGGACAGAGAATCATTGTTTCCATTTTTTTTTTAAAGCTACATAAGTAGTGGTTTCTTTTTAAACTGGAATGATAGAGGGTTGTAATCTTTTTAATTCAGACCTTGCAGCAGAAAAGCTGGGCTTACTTGTGAGCTGTATTATTCAGTCACACTCTGCATGGAACAGGGAAAGTAAATAACTGCACACATACTTTATAATTACACGCGGGGGGAATTCAGAGCTGCAGTGCCGGGAGCGTAGTTTGGGGGCGTGGGGCAGCAGCTGCAGTTTCTGGCTTCTCCCTCACACGTTGAGGGCATGGGAGAAAACAGGAACCTGGAGGTCACAGCAGGAACACTGGGAGCTAGGGAAGTTGCGGTGCACTGAGAAGAAAGTGAAGGATCTGTCACTCCGAACCTCAGCTAGCAGGAAAATAATTAGGATTTGTAGAATAAAGTGTGAGCCTACACAAGGACTCCAGAGATTTACTCCATCATTTCTAGATGGTATTCAGGATACCTCAAGATTTTAATAGTTTTGCTGAGGATAAAAGATTCCATTGTCAAATAAGTTTGAGAAAGGTTGTATAGTAGATCCACTACTGGAGAATCAAAACTCGTGTTAGGGCAACCAAAGCTCTGAAGTGTCAGTCCTACAGCAAAGACGTCTATTTAATACGGTCTTCCCCACTCCTATTTGATTTCTAAAGTTCCTTTTGGCTGCAAAGTTCTACAGGTTCTTGCTGACCAAGAACTTTCTGCTTTTCAAGTTAGGTCATTTGATGACAGAGAAAATTGTGATAATTAATTCAGATTTTAAAAATTGGATTATAAAACACTCAAAAAATATAGGGATTTAATTATTCTCATTGTTAGTGCAAACTGAGAGGCTGGCACAATTTAACTGTACCAAACTGATCCTTTAATTGCAATGCTGTTACTCCTCAGCTGTGTGACCCTTGGCGTTCGCTCATCCTCTGTTTCTCCAGTTTCGATGTTTGAATTAAAAATCTTTTCTGGCTCTCACACTCATCCATGTGCAGGGATATCAATTAGAGATTCTTCTTCTAATAGACCATCCAGTGGTTAAACCCTTCCCCACTCATTCCACCACAGAATCTGTTAATTAGAAAAGTAATGCCAGTCATTGAAGAATCTCTGGAAAACCAGGAAGAGAAGAGAAGAATGGCATTTTGTTCGTGAGCACTTACCACGGGTCAGACGCTGTTGTGAGAGCTTCACTTGTATCAGCCCAAGCCCAGACCACACTAAGGCTCACTGCTCTGCAAGCCCAGGACCCTAGAAAGGCCACTTTAACTAGTCAAAGATGGAACATGTATTAAATCTATCTAGCTGTTCACGAGGGACCAACTGACCAACCAATCGCCTAATCCCCCAGACTTTTAAAGGGGGCATGTAGGTGTATTTCAAAGCACAAGGATTGCAATTATCTTGCTTTTCACAGTTTCACAGGTGTGGCCTTTTTGTGTTCAACCACTATTCTGCAGGTTATTTGCAGTGTGTTATAAACTCAGGCATTGATAAGGCAGATCAAACATTTTCTCCTGGTGAGGTGATAGCCCTGTATTGCTTTAACTTTAGACTTCTGTCCAGGGACCAGTGGACTGTGTCTGTGGAGGGACAGTCAGTATGTTTACAGACCATCACTGAGGCAGGGCACCCTGGTAATGTGAGGACAACTGGAGCCTCGGAATGTCGCAAAACAATTGTATACATGTCATAGAATGCCAACCTGTTTTTAACATCCTGATTCATTTCTTCTGCTCTCATCCTCCCCAATCCTCCCAGCGCATACTGAAGTACCCTACAGATAAGCCTGTTTTAGTCAGGACTCTTATTTGCAAATGATAAAAACCTTAAGTTTAAGCAATAAAGGGAGTTTACTGGTCCATGTAACTGAAAATTCCATAGGTTGAACAGCTTCAGGCACACCTAGATCCAGGAACTCAAGCCATGTTATGAAGACCTCTTTCTCTCTCCTTTTCATAATATATGGCCTCATTCTCCTCTACTGTAGACAATTCCCACCCTGAGGCCTGGGAAGGTGGTCATTTGTTATATAATCCGTATAGTTTACAATTCTAGAGGAAGCAAATGTGTCTTTCCTTGAACATCAATAGTCCAAACTCCGGGACAAAACTTCCTAGTTATACAGTCTGTCTCTACTACCTAGCTGTGTGATCTTAGAAAAATTACTCTATCTTTGTCTCAGTTCCTTTATCTGAAAGGGGAGATAGTAGCATTACCTTATTGAGTTGATACGATGATTAAACAAGATAATGCATCTGAAGCATTTAGAACAGTTCCTGGCACATGGTAAGCACTCAGTAATTGTTAGTAGTAGAAGACCTTCAAGAAAAGAGTTGGCTCAGCTTGTGCCATATGCCTATCTTTGGATAAATCTCTGTGGGAGGGGGAATGAAGTAATCTGATTGGCTAGACCTGAGTCACATTCCCACCCTTGTGCACAGGAGGGCAGTACCCAAATCACATTGAATCATAGAGAAGTCATTCCCAAAGGAAGGACTGTTGGGCAGACAAATAACATCTGTCCACCACGGGGTCAACACCTGATCTGATCCTGACCAGAACAGGAAAGAAACAAGTAGCCTCAGCCCTGCCCTCCAGCGTGATTTGGAATGAAGTTGAATTGCCAGCATGATCTCACTTTCAAAGGCTGAGCCCTGGGCCTAATGTAGCCCTAAAGTGGAAGCATCATCATCTTCACTCTCTCAGAACTGGGCCCATCTACACATCCTGTTTCCAGCTTGATGGCTGCTTAGTTACCCAGCCTAGAGCTCCTAGCTCTACATGTAACCAGGACACACCGTGAACTTCACTTTGCTTGGCCGTGACACTTACACCGCCTGGTCTGGATTCTGGTCCTGTGACTCCTGTAGTTCTAACCAACACCCACACTACTACCCACTGGAACCTCTCGGCATCTCGCCTTACCTACTTGTTTGGACCAGCTGGTACCGATCACACCTAAGCTTGCTGTATCCTATTCAATATCCTGGGGTCGGTTTCCTTGTGGTTTCACCTCTGCCCTGCACTTTTTCTGTGCTGCCCCAAATCCCAACATGTGTTGGCCCCATTTTAACAAGATCAGGCTATGCCTTATTTCTCAATGGCCTTCCTCTTATAACTGTATTTGTGTGCTGCCTCTTCTCTGCTGGTCATCCTTTCAGGGCTCTGGCTCTTACTCAAAAACCTCTTACCATGTCCCCATCCATATTACTGGGTAACATAATTTTTAAAATTTTCTCTTAAAGAGAGCATTATTTTTAACGTCTTAGCCCAGGCCACTAATATGGAGGCAACACGAGTTACGATAAACTTGAGTCTCCATAAATGGCATCTTGGGTAGGGTGGAAAGTTCCAGATTCTTTACATATGCATTAACAGACAACTAGTTCTGTAGCTGGCTAATAAGTTACATTTTCATGTCAGCGAGTAGGTATTTTTTTACAATTAATGATTCTCCAAATATAAGAACTTCTAAAGAGCAGATAAAAGCAGTTGCAAATGTGATCTTGGAATAAATATCAAGAAAGGAAACAAGCAGCCCACAGAGTTCCAGCTGCTCTCCCCACAAAGCTTATCAGCGCTCTTATGGTCAGGCACATTTTGAAGTTGGAAGGCAGATTTCCAACAGCTCTTGCCCTTATATGTGGTTCTTGAAATATTGCAGACATTCTGGTTCCTATCAAAATTGTAGTCACTGTCACCCAAATTATTCATTTCCTCCTCACCCTCTGTTCCCCCTCTGGCTCCTCTTTGGCATCTGTGTCTTCCATTCTGATGCTCAAGATGACAAATCCTAATTATGGGGAGGCTGTGACACTACATACTTTAATACGAGCTGAGCGGAGCCAAGGTTAGCCTGTGATTTATGTGATCATTCTACTCGCTGGGGCAAGCAAGGCTTCCTTCCTTCCATACCTTTAATCCTTGCCTCCTCCAAACCAGACACATTTTCATCTTATTGTTGCAGCTGCACTGAGTTCCTTGAAACTAAACTGCAGTTTTCCAGGGATGGTAATTCCATCTTCCTGAGCTGATTCAAAGATTAAACAGAGTGCTTTAGAGATTGCATTCTCAGCAAGCAGCAAGGGCAATCAGAAAGTGGTGTTTGAGCCAACAACAATACAAATTTCAGATGGAAAGAGGGACTGAGAAAAACCTTTAAAATTAGAGGCATTTGAATGAGTTTAGATTTTTGACATTGAAGGCTAGGGGGCTGCCTTCTGTACCACAAAATGCTAAGGATTTTGTATCACTATTGCCTCAAAACCCGAGTCCCTCAGGTAAACGAGTGAGTGAAGCCTAGAGTACAGGAAACATTTTCTCTCCAGTTCTGCTCCCAATCTGCTCTATGATCTTGAGAGTGCTAACGAATTTTTTGCAGAATATTCACATATCTCTTTTAAAATTTTTGATTAGCGTCTTTTCATGCCTTGTATTACTACAAGTCTGGATGCCTTCTTTTGTAGTTTTTAATTGAAAGACAGATGACTGCTATCACTAAGCCTGCCAGAAAAATTAGGATTGGTGAACCAAAAAATGGGTGAAAACTTTGTCTTAGGGATTGTCTGAAGAGCTGTGGCAGCCTGATGCATAGAGAAAATTGGCAATCAGAATCTGATGGATGACTTTGGAGAGCACACACTCTGTCCAGCCAATCTGACCTTCTTGTGGCTACCCTGGAAAAGGTTTGGACTTTAGCAACACCATTCTCATTGCAGGACAACCTTCCAGAAGGAATCTAGCTTTAGATAATTGGTATGAGTAGTTTCTCTCCTGGTCTCCTTTCTTGTTCTTTCCCACCATATCAAAATTAGAGGATTTTGCCCTCTTCCTTCTGATTGGAATCATACTGTGTCCTATACCAGCAACAATCTTGAGGCATTTTATGGGCACAGGGCCCATCCTTTGGGGGAAACTGTCCTAGATTCCACACCCCTAAGAGAAGAGAAAGTTGAGTTTATCCCCCTTCCTCTGAACTCTCACAGCCTCTCATTGTACCTACTGCTTTCTGCAGACCCAACTTCTAATCCTGACTTTCCTTTTCAGTTATTTGACCTTGAGCCAATAAATTAAACTCTTCATTCCTCAGTTCTGATTTTTATAAGGACTGTTGTCTATGCAGTATGATTTGAGTTTCTCCTTCCCAGGTGTAAACCCTATCTCCATGCCCAAAATTCAGTTTATAGTCATTTGTTCTTTTGTCTGTGCCCTTTCTCATGGTCTTTTTTTTTTAAAGAATCCTGGGAAGAAATCCATTGATGCTTTAATAGGTTGATGCAAGATGAAAATAGTGGCTTCGTGAGCCATCTGGGCCTTTGAAGAGGGAAAAGTATGCATAAAAGAGAAGCAAGGATCCCCAAGAAATAAATTGTACTGACTTCACAACTCTACCCAGGGCTGCCTCCTTATACAACCTTGTCATTTCTTTTTTCTGTGTACATAAAGTCTTTATATAACCAGTAAGGGTAAGCAGAAGTTCAATTTAGCAGAGAAACAGAAGCAGATAATGTTTGTTTATTGACAAGGGAAGCAATCAGCCTTTGTTCACAAACTTACTAAACAGACAAGGGTTCTCCCTGCTGTCCAAACTGTAGTCTGAAGAAACAAGAGTCAGGAGGGCTGCCAAGGGAGGGGAACACTCCCCTTGAAGTTTTCAGGGGCAACAATAGCATCCTTGTCTTCACGTTTCCCTGCTTTCTTGACATGAACTCTTTGGGCCCTCAAACCTCCATGAACTGCTTAAGAAGACCTGACAGGTCTTTCAGAGTACCATGGACAGTTTTAGTGCTAGGGCTTTCCTTTTTTCTTATATCACGAATCTAAACAACTTCCAAAGGAAAAAAAAGATAAAAAGAACTGCTGGCTCAACATAAAACCATTGACATGCCTCCAAATTCTCTCCCATCATTGTCAATGTATACACATGTGTTTTTGCAAAGCTGTAATCTGTGTGTACAGTTTTATGTTCTGCTTTTTTCACTTAACTTTATTCCTCGTGTACATTTCCATGACTTGACTGATACTCCAGACTTAAAAATTTAATGGCTATAGAGTATTCCATCTTGTTCATAGACCTCAGGTTGCATGACCATTCATCCTCCTACTAGGGGACTTCAGGTAGTTTCAGCTCAGGGAGAATCTGTCTTTGTTTGAGGAAATGTCCCTGGAGTTTCTCAGGCCATTTTTGCAAGTAATGCTGGATTTTAGGCTTGTTTTGATGATTTCTTCTGTCACAGTTCTCATTTTGTGTTTGTGTGAGGATATTATTTCTGGATGTGCTTGCTTTAAAAAAATATCATGTTCATCTTCACCAGCTATCAGTGCATTCGTTCTGAAATGCAATCAAGGTCCACTCTAGAAAACAAACAACGCAAGTGTTGCCGCCTGTTGATGGAAAATCTATTATACTTGTTCCACTTGGGCCTTGCTGAAGAACGGCATGAAAGGAAAAGAGAAATTTTATTATAATTCCCACAAACTTAATCCCCAGACTTATTAACATAATGTTTGCATTTTTTCTGTTCTTTTTGTTATTTTAGAACTTCTAACAAGGGTCATCGGTTGTAAGCTTGTATAAGTTTTGCTTCATTACAATTTGCATTAGACATATTTAAAAGCTTTCCATTTGATCAAGGTTCCACTTTTTTTTTTAATTTAAAAGTTGCAAACATCAAACATTTTGAAAACCCATGGATAGTACATATCCTAGTGCTCTAAGTGAAATGACATCAGCAAACAGCCAGAGTTTGTCGATCCTTGGTGGAACCAATCTCAGCTAATTTCAAAGAAGAAAGATAGTTTCCATATTTCATAGAAAGGGTTCCACTCAGAAACATAGTAGGGGAACAGTTGCTTTTCTTCAAGCTTCAAGAACAAATGAGTACGTGTGCATTAAGAAAATAAGCAAACAGCATGCACTTTGATAAACCATAATTTACATAAATCAAAGAGTAAGAACCAAGAACTACAGTAGTTTGTAACCAATACCCTTATAAATACTATAGCTCTAAAATATTCAACTAGTAAATTCTAACAACAGCCATCACTCAGCAATCATCAATGCCTTGTATATAGTAGAAGCTCAGTAAATGAATTCCTGAATCACTTTTTATTCATTTCCTGATTCGTTAGTTCACTCATTCATTCATTCAGTAATTATTGAGCTCTTACTCTGTACCAGGTTCCCAGCTATGTGCTTGGGAGTAACAAGTTGAATAAAACATAGTCTCTGTCCTATCTATCTAATGTGGAAGTTAGAAAAGTACCAGTTATGAAGTATTTGAATGTAGGTATTAGAAAATAGAATGCGACTAATTGTGGCTCAAACGTTACAAATGTTTTACATTATCTCACTTAGTAAGAAGGCTAGAGGTAGGTGGTTCCAGGGATGTTTCAGTGACTCGGTGAAGTCCAAGGACCCAGGTTATTTTTATGTTTCTACTCTACAATCCTTAGATGTTGCATTTCCCTCTCCATGCTTATCACTGCTGGTTGCAAGATGACTGTCACAGTGTCTGGCTTTATAGTCTACATTCAGAGCAAAAAGAAAGGAGAAACGGCAGTACCAGCAGGTTCTCTTCTTTTGTCTGCATTTTTTTTTTAAATCAGGAAGCAAAATCTGTTCCAGAAGTACCCTAGCAGACTCCCTTTTATGCCTATTGGTCAGACCACTAGCTGCAAGGGAGACTTTCCAACCTCTCTCCAACCTCTGAGACAGAAAAAGGGAGAAAAGGTCTGGGAACAGCTTCTGGATACCCAGCTAACAGTGTCTGCCACAAGGAACCTGGTGCAGTGTGAAATGTCTCCAGGCCCTCACAGCCTGTAGCAACTTGAAGATTCAGGACTCAACATATTCCTTCATTCTATGAAGATGTATCTGAGGGTTTTGTCTGGGCCAGACTGTGAAGATATAGCAGTGAATAAGACAGACACACTCATGCCCTTGAAGAACTTAAAGTCTAGAAGGAAAAATAGATGGTAAACAAATAACTACAGTAAATATGATGAGTTTGTCGTTATCAGATACTAATGACCCCATTAGGATTTAACACCAAACCCAGTCTCACCAGGCCCCACTGATCTCGGAAGGACCTTATTAACTTGGTATAGGTGGGACGCTTTTAACTTGATACACTCGCCCATTCACTCAACTGACCAACCCATCTCAAGGTTGTATTTCAAACACAAGTATTACAATTAGGCTTTTTTGCAGTTTCACAGGTATGGCTTGGTTGGTATTTGACTGGCACCTCCCAGCTATTTACATTGTGTTAGTAACCCAGGTACTGACAAGGCAGATCAAACAGTTTGTTAGGCAAGTTGCAGCCTTTTGCTGTTCCAAGGTGAGCCTTTTGTCCCCCGCCCAGGGTCTTTCCAGGGACCAGAGGATGTCGCTAGGCAGTGAGCGTGGCTGCAGGCCAGCACAGGAACCTGGGGGGCTTGCTCGGTGTACACTGGTAACATTTGGACAAACTGGAGCTGCTGGAAAAATCAGAGCGCAAAGCCTCAGCCCTGGGAAAAACCGTCAATGGACTTCACCAGGCCCCAAACAACGGCTGGGCCACTTGTGGCAACATAAAAGGCCGACATCCCGACCATGAGTAATGTGCTCTTGGCAGCTGTTAAAAGGGGCCTAAAACCTCACTGGCTCCCGGACCCAGCCGGACGGGCCAGGTGCAGGCTGACAGGAGAGCTGTGTTGTCTCTAAAGGCCAGAGATGTTATTTTGAGGTTTGACTGTTTATGTCTCATTACTGCTAATTTCCATGAGTTTGCAGGCCTCATTCTGACAACCCCATCTCTGGTGGAGAAATCCGTCTACACATGAAGGCTATTCACTAACCTACCCCCACTCCCAATTTTTTGTTTGACAAGAATCATTTCTGGGAATACAACAATCTTCATGTGGAAGTTTCTTAAGCAATTTGAGTTTGGGTTTGTGGGTCCCTCTCCTCTGAAGTCTCTCACTGGGTATGAGCAAGGCTGGCCTGGCGCACATTTAATCAAGGTTTACCTTCTACTTCCTCTCCCCTCAGAGTGCTTGTAACTATTAAGACAGTGGCCTGTGCAAATAAATAAAAGTATTAGCTTTCTCTTACTCAGAAAATCCAATGGTAAAGGATCGGATTAATAAGACCAAAAAAAAAAAAAAGCAACACGTAGGATTAAATTTGACAAGAAATGTGCCAAAGGGCTCCCCTCCACTGGGGCACTGTTAGTCCATTCCCCCTGCTGCCATTTGACTGTGTGGGCCCTCATCCCATGCAGCCCCTTCCTGACCCTTATTCCTACCTTTATCTGCTCCTGACAAAGACTTTTTTTGTTGTTTTTATTATGGAAAATTCTAAAGATATAAAAAGGAAATCAAATGGTATAATGAGCCCTCATGTACCCATCACATGCTGCCATTTCTACATCATCTGTACTTCTACTCTTCCTCCCCACTCCGTTCTTATTTTTCTCATAGCTTTTTTCTCCAGTTTTATTGAGAAATAATTGACATATATCACTGTATAAGTTTAAGGTGCACAGCATGATGGTTTTATTTACAAATATTGTGAAATGATTACCACAATAAGTTCAGCTAACATCTATCCTCTCATATAGATAAGACAAATAAAAGAAAGAAAAAAGGAAAAAAAATTTCTCCTTGTGATGAGATTAGCTCTCTTAACAACTTTCCTGGGTATCATGCAGCAGTGTTAGCTATAGTCATTGTGTTGTACATTACATCCCTAGTACTTATTTATCTGATAACTGGAAGTTTGTGCCTTTTGACCACCTTCCTCCAATATCCCTTCCCACACCCTCCGCCACTGGTAACTACAAGTCTCATCTCTTTTTCTCAGTTTGTTTTAGATTCCGCATATAAGTGAGATCATATAGTATTTGTCTTCCTCTGTCTGACATTTCACTTAGCATAATGCCTTCAAGGTCCATCCATGTTGTCACAAATAGTAGGATTTCCTCGCTTTTTGTGGCGGAATAATATTCCATTGTGTATATGTATATATAGATATACATATACGCCACAACTTCTTTATCTGTTCATCTATCCATGGACACTTAGGCTGTTTCCTTGGCTATTGTAAATAATGCTGCTATGAACAGGGGGTGCAGGCATCTTTTCCAGTTAGTTTTCATTTCCTTTAGATATATTCCTAGAAGTGGAATTGCTGGATTGTATGGTATTTCTATTTTTAATTTTTTGAGGAAATTTCATACTGTTTTCTATAGTGTTTGTACGAATTTATAATCCCAGCAACAGTGCACAAGGGTTCCCTTTTCTCCACATCCCCACTAGCATTTGTTTTCTCTTGTCTTTTGGATTCTAACAGGTGTGAGGTAATATCTCACTGTGGTTTTAATTTGCATTTTCCTAATGACTAGTGATGTTGAGCATCTTTTCGTGTACCTGTTGGCCTTTCATATATCTTCTTTGGAGAAGTGTCTATTTAGGTCCTTTGACCATTTTTTAATTGAGTTATTTGGTTTTTTGCTATTGAGTTGTATGAGTTATTTACATACTTTGGGTATTAATCTCTTATGAGATATATGGTTTGCAAACATTTTTTCTCGTTCTGTAGGTTGTCTTTTCACTTTGTTGATGGTTTCTTTTGCTGTGCAGAAACTTTTTAGTTTGATGTAGTCTCATTTGTTTATTTTCGATTTTGTTGCTTGTGGTTTAGGTGTCATAACCAAAAATTCATTACCAATACCCATGTCAAAGAGCTTCTTTCCTATGTTTTTTTCTAGGAGTTTCATGGTTTCAGGTCTCACATTTAAGTCTTTAATCCATTTTGAGTTATTTTGTGAGTGGTGGAAGATATAGGTCTAGTTTCATTCTTTAACATGTGAATATCCAATTATCCCAGCACCATTTATTGAAGAGACTGTATTTTCTCCGTTGAGTATTCTCAGTTCCCTTGTCAAATATTAGTTGACTGTATATGCTTGGGTTTATTTCTGGGCTGTTAATTCTGTTTCATTGGTCTATTTGTCTTTTTTATGCCAGTGCCATACTGTTATGATGACTATAGCTTTACAGTATAGCTTGAAATCAAGAAGTGTGATGCCTCCTGCTTTGTTCTTCTTTCTCAGGATTTCTTAGGCTACTCAGTCTTTTTTGGTTCCATATAAATTTTAGGAGTGTTCTTCTTACTTCTGTAAAAAATGCCATTGGAATCTTGATAGGGAATCTTCAAATGCCATTGAATCTACAGATGACTTTGGGTAGTATTGATATTTTAACAATATTAATTCTTCCAATCCATGAACATGAGATACCTTTCCATTTATCTGTGTCTTCATCAATGTCTTGTAATTATCATAGTAGAGATCCTTCACCTACTTAGTTAAATTTATTCCTAAATAATTTATTGTTTTTGATGCTGTCGTAAATGGGATCGATTTTTTAATTTCTTTTTCAGAAAATTCGTTTTTAGTGTACAGAAACATTACTGATTTTTGTATATTAATTTTGTGTCCTGCAACTTTACTGAATTCACTGATTAGATCTAACAGTTTTTTGATTGAGTCTTTAGGATTTTCTACATATAAAATCATGTCATCTGCAAATAGAGATAATTATACTCCTTCCTTTCCAATTCTGATACTTCTTATTTCTTTTTCTTGCCTGATTGGTCTAGCTAGGACTTCTCATACTATGTTGAATAGAAGTGGTGAGAGAGGGCACCCTTGTCTTGTTCCTAATCTTAGAGGAAAAGATTTCAACCTTTCACCATTGAATATGATGTTAGTTGTGAGCTTGTCATATATGGCCTTTATTATTTTGAGATATGTTCCTTCTATGCCTAATTTGTTAAGAGTTCTTATCATGAATAGATGTTGAATTTTGTCAAATGCTTTTTCTGTGTCTATTGAGATAATCATATGATTCTTTTCTTTCATTTTATTAATGTGATGCATCACATTGATTGGTTTGCATATGTTGAACCATTCTTGCATCCCAGGGATAAATCCCACTGGACCATGGTGAATGATCCTTTTAATGTGCTGCTGAATTTGGTTTGTTAGTATTTTATTGAGAATATTTGCATCTATATTCATCAGGGATATTGGCCTATAGTTTTCTTTTCTAATACTGTCCTTTTCTGGTTTTGATATCAGGATAATGCTGGCCTCATAAAATGAGTTTGGGAGTGTTTCCTCCTCTTCAATTTTTTGGTAGAGTTTGAGAAAGATTGGTTTTAATTCTTCTTTAAATGTTTTGTAAAATGCACCAGTGAAGCACCTGGTCCTGGGCTTTTCTTCATTGGGAGATTTTTCATTATTGATTCAACCTCCTCATAGTAATCATCTATTCAGATTTTCTATTTCTTCCAGATTTAGTCTTGGTAAGTTGTCTGTTTCTAAGAAGTTTTCCATTTCTTTCAGGTTGGCCAATTTGTTGGTGTATAGTCATTCACAGCAGCCTCTTAAGATCCTTTGAATTTCTGTAGTGTCAGTTGTAATGTCTCCTTTTTCATTTATAATTTTGTTGACTTGAGTCCTTTCTCTTCTTCCCTTGGCTGGTTTAGCGAAGGCCTTGTCAATTTTATCTTTTCAAAGAACCAACTCTTAGTTTGGTTAATTTTTTCTATTGTTTTTCTGTTCTCTATTTCATTTATTTCTGCTCTAATCTTTATTTCCCTTCTTCTGTTAACTTTGGGCTCAGTTTGTTCTTGTTTTTCTAGTTCCTTAAGGCATAGAGTCAGGTTGTTTATTTAGGATCTTTCTTGCTTCTTAATGTAGGCATACATTGCTATGAACTTCCCTCTTAGAATTGCTTTTGTTGCATCCCACAAGTTCTGGTATGCAGTGTTTCCATTTTTGTTTGTCTCAAGAAACTTTTTTATTTCCCCTTTAAATTCTTCTTTGATCCATTTGTTATTCAGGAGAGTGTTGTTTAATTTTCCTGTGTTCGTGAGTTTTCCAGTTTTCCTTTTGTTATTGATTTCTAGTTTCATGCCATTGTGGTCAGAGGAGATACTTGGTATGATCTCAATCTTCTTGAATTTGCTAAGACTTGTTTTGTGGTCTAACATATGGTTTATGTTAGAAAATATTCCATGTGCACTTGAGAAGAATGTGCATTCTGCTGTTGTTGGATAGAATGTTCTGTATATGTCTGTTAGGTGCATCTGGTCTATAGTGTTGTTCAAGTCTGCTGTTTCTTTATTGATTCTCTGGATGATCTATCCATTATTGAGAATGGCGTATTAAAGTCCCCAATTATTATTATCATTT
Source organism: Tapirus indicus (assembly GCA_031878705.1). Lineage (NCBI taxonomy): Eukaryota > Metazoa > Chordata > Mammalia > Perissodactyla > Tapiridae > Tapirus > Tapirus indicus. The sequence continues at coordinate 38,621,710 of CM062935.1, forward strand.
TATTTTATTTTTTGTGAGGAATACTAGCCCTGAGCTAACATCAGTTGCCAATCCTCCTCTTTTTTTTTCTGAGGAAGACTGGCCCTGGGCTAACATTTGTGCCCATCTTCCTCTACTTTATATGGGACACCGCCACAGCATGGCTTAACAAGCAGTGCGTCTGTCTGCGCCCAGGATCCGAACCTGTGAAACCCTTGGCCGCTGAAGTGGAGTTCACAAACTTAACTGCTATGCCGCCAGGCTGGCCACCCCCAATTATTATTGTATTACCATTTATTTCTCATGTTAGCTCTGTTAGTTTTTGCTTTACATATTTAGGTGCTTCAATACTGGGCACATAAATACTTACAATTGCTATGTCTTCTTGATGTATTGACCTTTTTATCATTATATAGTGACTTTTTTTTTTTTTTTTACCATTTTTAGTTTTAGTCTATTTTGTCTGATATAAGTAGAGCTACCCTTGCTTTGTTTTTGGTTACCATTTACTTGAAATGTCTTTTTCCATCCCTTCACTCTCAGTCTATGTTTGTCTTTAAGGTTAACGTGAGCCTCTCGTAGGTGGCAAATTCTTGGATCTTGTTTTGTTATCCATTCAGCCATTCTATGTCTTTTAATTGGAGAATTTAATGTTTACATTTAAAGTAATTATTGATAGGTAAGGACTTACTATTGTTATTTTGTTAATTGTTTTCTGGATGTTTTGTAAATCTGTTGTTCCTTGTTTCGTATCCTGCTGTCTTTTTTTGTATTTTGATGTCTTTTGGTATTGGTATACTTTGACTTCTTTATTGTGTTCTTTTGTGTAATTACTACAGGAGTTTTCCTTGTGGTTACCATGAGCCTTACATAAAATATCTTAAACTTATAGCACTCTCTTTTAAACTGGTATCAACTTAGCTTCAGTAGAATCTGTAAATTTTACACTTTTACTTCTCCTCCTCACATCTTAGGTTATTGCTGTTACAATTTGCATGTTAGTATTGTGTAACTAATAATAGATTATTGTAATTATGGTTATTTTTACTATGTTCATTTTTTTTACCTTTAAACTAGAGTTATAAGTGAATCATAGCACCACTATTACTATATTGCAGAATCTATGACTACATGTTTACCATTACCAGTGAGATTTACACTATCTTTTTATGTCATTAATTAGCATTCTTTTACTTCCACTCGAAGAACTCCCTTTAGCATATCTCATAAGGCAGGTCTGGTGGTAATGAACTCCCTCAGCTTTTGTTTGTTTGGGAAAGCCTTTACCCCTCCTTTGTGTCTGAAGGACAACTTTGCTGGGTGTAGAATTCTTGGTTGATGGTTATTTCCTTTCAATATTTTGAATATGTCATACCATTCTTTCCTGGCCTGAAAAGTTTCTGTTGTGAAATCTGCTGCTAGTCTTATGGGGTTTCTCTTGTATGTAACTTCTTCTTTTCTCTTGCTGCTGTTAAAATTCTTTCTTTGTCTTTGTCTTTTGACAATTTAATTATAATATGACTCAGTGTAGCCCTATTTGGGTTTAACCTATTTGGGTTCCTTTAGGCCTCATGGATCTGGATGTCCATGTTCCCTGGGTTCAGGAAGCTTCCAGCCTATTGCTTTACATATACTTTTTGTCTCTTTCTCTTTCTCTTCTCCTTCTGGAATTCCCAAAATGTGAACCTTGTTTCTTTTCATTGTGTCCCATAATTCCCAGAGGTTTTCTTCATTCTTTTCCTTTTTCTCCTTTGACTACGTAATTTCCAATGTCCTATACTTCAGGTTGCTCTTTCTTTCCTCTGCATGGTTAAGTCTACTTTTAGAACTCTCTATTGAATTCTTCAGTTCAGTTATTGTATTTTTCAACTCTAGGGTTTCTGTCTGTTTTCTGTGTGTGTGTGTGTGAGGAAGATTAGCCCTGAGCTAACATCTGTTGCCAATCCTCCTCTTTGTGCTGAGGAAGATTGGCCCTGGGCCAATATCCATGCCCATCTTCCTCTCCATTATATGGGACAATGCCACAGCATGGCTTGACAAGTGGTGCGTCGGTCTGTACCCGGGATTTGAACCCATGAACCCCAGGCCACCAGAAGCAGAGCACATGAACTTAACTGCTGTGCCAGCAGGCTGGCCCCTGGGTTTTTTTTTTATGGTTGCTATTTCCTTGTCAAACTTCTTGTTTTGTTCATGCATTATTTTCCAGGAGCTACCCTTAGCTTGGCTATGAATTAGTCCCCCTGCCTGTGGGTAGCAGGGGAACACTCCACTCCCAGTACAGTCTTTGCTCTGGGGTCAAAGAGCTCTGCTCACCCACCTCTCAGTTTGAGCAACACTGGGCTGCACAATTTCCAAGAGTTGTCACCAGCCCTTCTGGTCAGATGGGTGGGGCTGTGATTCAGTGCCCTGCCTGGGCATAGGCAAATCAGGGTCTAGGTCCAGCAAAACTCCTCCTTTGAGGATCTGAATCAGGCAGATCTGCACTTCACCATGTTCCCTGGTTGGAGTTCATCCCTGACTTGAGTCTGCAGATGAACAAAACCTCTGGTTGGCATTACTACGTGGGAGCTGCAGGTATGAACTCGGTCTGCCAAGATCCATGTGCTGGTTGTTGCAAGCCACTCCCCCCTTCTCCATTGTAGTCAGATTTGCAGTGTTTGAGTCCCAGGATTACCCTGCAATTCCTATGGTGTGAGATTAGAGTAGGGGCTCCTGCAAAGTGAACCACAATGCTGGGAGGGGAAACTGGTTGTCCCCCCTGGGTTCTCGTTTCCCACTGGAAGAACTGGAGGCTCAGGGGAGACCTCTCTGCATGGTGCTGCACTAGCCTGGGGGAGGGGCGATGCAGTCAATATGTAGACGCTTCTCTTACCCTTCTACTGCAGTCTGTCTTGGTCTCTGTGGTGCACCGGGGTGTTTCAGCTTCATCCTTATGTTCTAGGATTCTGTCAGTGGTGTCTTGTTCTTGAACACTTGTTAGCTGTTCTTGTGAGGGGGAGCGAAATCAGGAAAAACCTGTGTTGCTATCTTGCTGATGTCAGAATCCTCTCAGAGCTGTTTAAGGTAAAATTTACATATGTTGAAAAACGCAGCTCTTAGCTGTACAAGTTTTACAAGTGGATACACCATCCATGTAACTTATACCATACAACTTATACCAATTCTTACACAATATAGAATTTCCATGTCCCCAGAAAGTTCCCTCATGTACCTTCCCAGTCAATTCCCCCAGGCAACCATTGTTCTGACTTTTTTTAACCTCAGATTTATTTATTTTTTTGGCCTGTTTTAGAACTGACAAAGATTTTTCTGATCTGTGACTTATCTCTGAACTTTACTCTCAGTTTCTTAAGACAAGAGCCAGCTTATCTGTTGAGACAATACACCCCCATCTACTGGTAGATGCAATGGATGGATGTGTTACCCCTCTCAAGTCAAATATTGGCATTTCACAGAGATCTTTGGAGATATAGACATTAGGCCCCAAGGGTCAGTCTTTCAGGGTGAGGCCTTGTGGCCAGCTGGCGAGGGGGAGACATATCAGGGGCCCCTCAACTCTTATCCCCTAGGATCTGTTGTGTATAGTGCTAGCCAGGGGATAATATAGGATTTGTACACTGATACACGGGCACATCTTCTTGAGAAATCTTTGCTCATGCACTCTCTACTTTCTGTCATCATTACCAGAGTTTATTCTCACTGTTTTGGGCCCATCTGCCTGAGCCAAGCTTCCCTGACCCTTTCTTCTGCTTGGCTGTAACACTGCTACTCCCTCCCACTCTGAGGCCTATTCTGAAATGGCTGAAAGAGGCACCAGGCCCCCTCCTCAAGTTCCAATTGCCAACCTCTGCTGAGGTATGGGTTTGAACATTGGAGAATACCACCCACAACAACGGTTTAGATTTTTTTTTCTGCAGTTGATATTACGAAGTCTTCTCTGAGGTAAGACAGCTACCTTTTAATGTAGTTCCTGCTTTGATAGTAACACTGTCCCTCAGCAGAGAGGAAAGAATGTTTATTGAGCATCTATTATGTGCCAGGCTCTCAATTAGCTTCTAGGATAAGTTAGCAGCAAGATGTACCCCAAAATAGCTGGCTTTTGTGAGTCACTCAGCAGGGCTTTGACCCTTCAGATAAAACTAGGGTTTGGCTTAACTGGGGGAGACTTGATAACATTGCTGTCATTATAGCTGTAGTGTGTTGAGCACCTGCTAAGGGCCAAGCTCTTCATGTACTTTATCTCTACTAGTGATTTCAAAGGCAGCCATTTTAGTTTTTACAGAAAAAGGGGAAGGGAACAAACATTCATTGTATGTCAATTTTACACCTGACATCCCAGCCTATGAAGTAAGCGCTATTATTATAACCTCTTTACAGATGGTGAAACTGAAGATTAAATGAGTTAGTACAAGTAAGGTCCTTAGAAGAGAGCCTGGCCCATAGAAAGCACTATGCAAACATTTACTGTTGTTATTATTAGGTAACTAACTTACTCAAGGTTGCAGAACTAGGAAGGAGCAAAGAAGGGGTCTTGAGCTGGTGGTCTTTCCCCTACCACACCCCTCCAGGGATGGTTTCTGAGTCCTCAGACCCAGAAGACATGGCCCTAAACTTGGTTCAGTTCCTGGTATTTGGCAAGGGGTTGGTGGGATCTGGAATCTACACTGGGATAAGAGGTTTCTGCCAAGATGGGTGAGAAATCTTCTTCTGAATTCTGCTCCCTGCAATGTAATCTGCATTGGTGTCCTCTTTAAAAAGGACATGTTAGTACATCTGCCAGTTGCTCAGAGTTCTGGTCAATTAGGTGGCTGTTAAATCACAGATTTATCCAAGGCATTATCCATAGGAAATCAATTAATCTAAATATTTATTAAGTGCCTACTATGTGTTGAGGTAATTAGGTTCTCAGAAATGTGCACATTTCAGCAGGTCTCTGAAATAATTCTCACCATGACTGAGATGCCATAGCTTCCATCTGTTTCCTGACTTCATCTTCTTTGCCTCTCCTGTTTGCTCATCATACTCCAGCTACACTAGCCATCTTCCTAGCCCATTGACACATGAAACTCAAGTCCATTTTAAGACCTGTGCAGATGCTCTGCTTAGCCTGGAATGCTCCTTCCCCAGATCTGCTCATGGCTGGCTCCTTCCCATCGCTCAGGTCTCAGCTCCAAGGTCCCCAACCTCAGAGAGGCCTAACTAACCTAGAACTACTCCCATCTCCCCCCTGCTTTTTTTTTTAAATTACATTGCTCTGTTTATTTCCCACCTAGTACTAATCCCAAACTGAAATGATCGTACATATAAAGTAGATTATTATACAATTATTATATAATTACTTAGGAAGCTACACAAGGGGCAGAGACCTTGGTCTGCTTATTTAATGCTGTATGTTTAATGCTGTATATAATGCTCTATAATGCTTGGACCATAGAACAGTGATCTCAGTTAATCTTTGTTACATGCATGATGGTTAATAATAGTGCATTCCGTTTGGATAATGTTTTGCTGCCGCTCATAGTCATATGGTCCTCCCAATAACTAGGGGAGACAGGGAGGGCAATTATACTTATGTTACAGAAAGAGAAACTGAGTCTCTGTTGTGGGGACACTCTAGCCATGGTGCTGGTTCCCTATTTGTCTTTTAAAATGTTTTACGTCCTTCCCCTTATGCTCAGCCCTAGGCTGGAAGCCGAGGGTTTAACACTCTTTATCTTTTTTTTCTTTGATTATTTTATTGAGGTCATAATGATTTATAACATTCTATAATTTCAGGTGTACATTATTATGTGTCAATTTCTGTATAGACTACATCTGTGCTCACCAGCAATAGTCTAGTTTTTTTTATTTTTGGTGAGGAAGACCAACCCTGAGCTAACATCCATTGCCAATCCTCCTCTTTTGCTGAGGAAGACTGGCCCTGGGCTAACATCCGTGCCCATCTTCCTCTACTTTATATGGGAATACTCCAAGGCATGGCTGACAAGCAGTGCCTCGGTGGGCGCCAGGGATCCGAACCCGCGAACCCTGGGCTGCCAATGCGCGGACTAAAGCGCTGTGCCACCAGGCTGGCCCCCGACCAATAGTCTAGTTTTTATCCATCACCATACATATGTGCCCCTTTACCCATTTCTCCCACCCTCTCCACCCCCTTCCCCTCTGGTAACCACGAATCTGTTCTATTTATCCATATGTTTATCTTTCACATATGAGTGAAATCATATGGTATTTGTCTTTCTCTGTCTGGCTTATTTTGCTTAACATAATACCCTCAAGGTCTATCCATGTTGTTGCAAATGGGGTGATTTTGTCTTTTTAATGGCTGAGTAGTATTCCATTGTATATAGATACCGCATCTTCTTTATCCACTCATCATTTGATGGGCACTTGGGTTGCTTCCACATCTTGGCTGTTGGTGAATAATACTGCAATGAACATTGAACATTCCCTTATCTTGAGGAAAGTTGTCCTCTGGAGCTTGTGCAGGTTTATGCCACAGCAGGAAAAAAAGTGCATTTGAAACAGTAAATGAAGACTCCTTGCAGAGCTTCCAGTGGGAGGTATTGAATCTGCTGCTCCTCTGTAGGTCTTTGAAATGGGAAGAATTTTCTTTTGCCTTTAATGGTTTCCGGAAAAGCTATCCTAAAGTAGAAGGAGGGGTAAATGACCCTTTAATCCTTGATTTCTGTCACTAGTATAGGAAGTATGAGATATCATGTTGGCATTGAGAAGGGGTGGATTGTGTTTGTGTGTGTGTGTTAGGGAGGAGGGGTGGGGGGAGGGGGAGGGAACCACTCCTTGGGAAGAACTGGATGTGCATGTGTGTGGGGGTCAGGGGATGTTTTCTTTCAGAGTGGTGGGTGACCTGTGTGACAGATGATGAATAAGCCTTATCTGCAGACATTTTTAAATAAGACTTAGTTTTTAAAATTGCACACACACATACACACACACACTCACAATCAGTGTTGATTATTACTTGCAATTCAGAAGGATTCCTCAAATGATAAAATAATTATTTTAATGTCCAAATAACTTAAAATAAATTTTTGTTGATGTTTTAATAGTTTATAATAGTGTGAAGTTTTAGTTGTACATTATTATATGTCAGTCACCATACGAACAAATCCCTTCACCCCTTGTGTCCACCCCTCACCCCCCAGCCCCTGGTAATCACCAAACAGTTCTCTCTGTCTGTGTGTTAGTTTATATTCCACATATGAGTGAAGTCATACAGTGTTTGTCTTTCTCTCTCTGGCTTATTTCACTTAACATAATACCCTCTAGGTCCATCCATGTTGTTGCAAATGGGACAATTTTGTCTTTTTTATGGCTGAGTAGTATTCCATGGTATATATATACCACATCTTCTTTATCCAATCATCAGTTGAGGGGCACTTGGGTTGCTTCCACTTCTTGGCTATAGTGAATAATGCTGCAATGAACATAGGGGTGCATAAGCCTCTTATGGTGGTTGATTTCATGTCCATTGGGTAGATGCCCAAGAGTGGGATTGCTGGATCATAAGGTATTTCTATTTTTAATTTTTTGAGGCATCTCCATACTGTTTTCCATAGAGGCTGCACCAGTTTGCATTCCCACCAGCAGTGAATTAGGGTTCCTGTTTCTCCACAACCTCTCCAACATTTGTTGGTTTTGGTCTGGTGATTATAGACATTCTAATGGGTATAAGGTGATATCTTAGAGTGGTTTTGATTTGCATTTCCCTGATGATTAGTGATGTTGAACATTATCCAAATAACTTTTGAGGATATTAGGTACTATGTTAGGTACTTATATGTACAGTCTCTTACTCAGTCCTCACAACCAACCTTTGAGGTGGATGTTTTGTCTACACTATTCAGAGGGGAAACTGAAGCTCAGAGAGAGGGTTAAAGGACCTTGCCTAAAGTTACACAGTAAGTGGCAGAAATAAATTTGGACTTAAATCCAGTGTTGTTTTTAAAATGTAGTCCTAAATAGGAAATTGTCCTACAACATCAAAAATATGATTCCACTTAATGAAAGATTTATTCATCTTTAATTTTTCAAAACTTTTTCCTTCAATCAACCACTATTTATTGTCCTTGTGTCATATATCCGTCTTTCAGGCGCATATTCAGGGTGTCATTTAGCTCTTATATGCCCCTGAGCATATAGTGCTTGCTCAATCATCCTGTTTCAAGGACCCATGTTTAGAAATCTATTCCATTTCAAGAGATAAGGACAGTTTGAAGGGATTAAAAACAACCTGGCACAATTAATATGTCAATAGCAAGATGAAGTGCAAAGGTGAGTAGTTTGGGCCTGTGTGAACAAATAAATGAAATAATTCAAGCTCCTTACTTTGTGAGCAGTGTATATGAGTGTGTGTGTGTATGTGCATGCATACAAGCCTACCATACAGATTTTTTAAATTGGTATTTACTGCATAATCAATCGCCAAAATAATTTTCACCTTAGTTTATTGGATTACCATAAGAATATTTAGATAAAAAGAAACTGAAGAGTCATAGAATTTCAGCACAGTTGTAGCCAGATCAATCCTGTCTGTTTTAAGATAAGGAAATAGAGGCTGAAAGAGGCTCAAGGTCTCTCAGTAAGGACAGACCCCAGGTAACAGCCTGTGGCTTCCAGCAACAATTGCCATGGAGGATTCTGCTCATGTCCTTGGACTTCTGTTTGCTCCTAAGCAGAGATATTCATTTGTGCCTGATGTGGAAGATTCTTTTCCTCAGGTTCAGTCACATTGTGGTCTGGGCAGGGATTTAGTTTAACACCTGAATGGGCAAATGTGGTGCAAGAGGCTTGACACTGAAACACCTGTGTGAAAATCTCCTTACCTGGCATCTCCTTGGCAGCACGCAGACACACCTCGTCCGTGGACACCTCGTCCCCGGGAGTCTGGATGAAGGCCAGAAGTCTTGCACAGCAAGTGTGGGTGTTGAATTAACATACCTGGTTATGACTCTGCAGAGACACTTCTGTGAAGATTATGCAACTCCAGCTAGGAGATGGGCTTTCCTTACCAGCTTTATACACTGGGTTAGCTTTTTAAAACAGCAGTTTCTCTACTCTCTTTTCAAGAAGTTTTCATTTCTTTGTTTCTGGCTAAGTAGTGTTTAGGGAAGGAAGAGAGATTTCTATTAGGCATGACAATGTTTTTCTGATTTTAGATTTAATCGGCAAGGCATTTTTAATTTGTGAGATATGAAAGAAGCATAAATCAAGTAAATATATTATTGCACATTTTAAAAAGAAAACTCCTATTTGTTTTTCAAAATACAACAGATTCTTCCGTTTAATGGTTATTTGCACTTGGCACAAAATTTTTCAATTAATTTAGTTTAAAAAATAGTCGAGACTATTTCTTAGGGTCTCATATCTTAGTGATCTGAATGAAGTTTTTACCATTTATTGTGTTGCAAGTGGGTTGAGATTATTCTTTTCCCCTGGTCTCATAGTTCCATATAGAAGACTTTGTGAGAAGTCACATTTCTGGTCTCTCTCTACCCTTCTAGCTCTGATTTGTGTTTGGATATAAGAACTGGGCATGTGTGGCTCAGCCACTTCGGGCTTCACTTTCCTCTTGGCTCAGCCGCCTGCAGTAAGCGTGCTCCCTGATCTGTTCTCCACATAGTACTGTTAGCAGGGCACATTCCATCCTGTCAAGAAAGCCTTTGGTTTTCTAGCTCTTCTTGTGACCAGGCAGGTAAATTTAATTTGGGGGCAAAGTGTGAGTAAGTCCACTATAGTCACAGATCTAAAGCCATATTCTCCAATCCAGCCTTACCAATAATCAAGATAAAAGTTTTAATCTTCAACTATCTAACTCATGTATATCTCTCAGTTGGTTTTAAACTCAGAAGGGGAAAAAAGGGCTTAGCTCTCTAAACCTCAACAGATGTGATGTTGTATAGGCAAATTCTTAGTTAATGTTTTTCTATAACTCATCTTTTTTGGACTGGGAGTAATTTTTTGGTCAATACTTCAAGGTTAGATAGCACTAGTATAAACAAATATAAATCATTTAAGATTAAACTTTATTCTTTATTTCTTGTTTATTTTACTAGTTTTCATTAAAATACATGCCCTTTAAATACAATTTGGAAAATAGAAAAAAGTAGAATCAATACTCTTTTAAGACCACCACTCAAAATATACTGAAACCAATGTTTTGGTATATTTCCTTTAAGAATATTTTCTATGAGTAACATACCCTTGTAGCTGCCTTAGCCATTTTGTAAGGCAAGCTACTGATGTACTATTGATCACTCCAAAGGCAGAATCTTGACTTAACAATTGGTTGTGGTCAGCCTAACTTGTCTATACCTAGACAGCTTCTTTAACTTAGAACTTCAGGATGACAATAAAGTAATTTGTTGAGAATGACCAAAACCACTCTTTGTAAAGAGAGCATTGTAAAATTTACTTACAAAATTATATGCAACAAACCACAAAAAATGATCAGTGGCATCTAACTCCAGTCCCTAGTTCTTCCTCACAAAGAATGAGTGATAACCTTTTCCAGTGTGTGCTTACTCCAACAGTCTGCAAAATTGTCAGCTGCCTGCTGCCCTACTGTGTGTGTATGAACATCACTAGAAGCTCTGTGATGCTTCAACTCTGTTTCCCTTGCTGAGTGCACTGGCCAACCACTAAGCTCTCCCCAGTGGGCTATGCTGTCCTGTCCAGTTCTCTGTCAATTCTCTTGAGCACTGTAACCATGGGAGGACATCTTAAATGCCTTTTGGTGGAAAGACTCATTTCCTCTGAAGTTTGAGTTGAAGGATACCCTGAAAGGCAGGACATAGATTTCAGGAAAACTTTCTGTGTAATATCATTTAACATTGCAATCTCCTACAACCTAGCAGCAACTGAGAGGGACTAATGATTAGTCACCCAGCAATGCAGGCTGCGAGAGTATAGGGCTTTATATAAAAACACAATTGTGGGGCCGCCCGGTGGCGCAGCGGTTTAGTTCGCGCTTGGCAGCCCGGGGTTCGCAAGTTCGGATCCCGGGCCCCCGCTGACGAACTGCCTGTCAGCCATGCCGTGGTGGCGTCCCATATAAAGTAGAGGAAGATGGGCACGGATGTTAGCCCAGGGCCAGTCTTCCTCAGCAAAAAGGGGAGGATTGGCAACGGATGTTAGCTCAGGGCTGGTCTTCCCCCCCGCCCCCCCCAAAAATACACAATTGTAAATTATGCACTACACATATCCAATAAAAGACAGAATTTCCTGAAAAGTATTCCTCAGAAATGAGAGTCTCCATAGGTTCGAGTCCTTACAAAGTCTATCATATTATAAAAAGTTCTTTCTTAATTATTTTATTTTGAATTACAGCAGATTATTTGGGGAAGACATGTTAACTTAAAACAAAACTTCAGTCAATGCTACTTTTCCATGTTTGTTGAGGTCACCAGCTGGAATCTTGAAAAGTTAGTAAAAAACTTAGTACGAAGTCAATAATTCATTCCTGAGTGTGATGAACCAACTCGTTATTCTGAATACTATGAAATAAAGAGAAAGAATCAAGCATTTATCCTGTCTTCCCTGTAGATTGCACCTTAGGGTAATCAAAGGTTAATGAGAGAAGTTTCTCCTTATAGAAGAATTCCAGCTAATAAATGAGGAAAGAATGATAGAATATCATCATTTTCCTCCCTAATGAGACAGTGGATCTAGGCAATGATGATCATTGGCTATAATATCACAAAAAGAAAGACAATGAAGCATAATATGTGCCTCCTGGTGCAAGTACTCAGTGCCGTCTATGGAATATTCTTGCCGCTGGACAAATAGAGCGTGAATGTGATAAAGCCTCTAGAGCCAACCACTAGTTTCTAGAGTAAAGGGAAAGAGAGGAACACGTTATGTGATACCACAGGGATAGAGTGAGCAAAATTCCAGATGTGGGAAACTCTAAAGGACCAATCAATGGATATATTGTATGAAAAGGAAAAAAGAGCCAGAGAAAGGGGGACACCTATAGATTAAGAGAGAATTAAAAAACCTGTCAACCAAATGAAATGCCTGCACCTAGTCTGGATCCCAATTTAAACAACTTTATGAGACAATTGGGGAAATTTAAACACTTACTACATATTTGATGATGTGAAGGAATTATTAAATTTTTTTGGTGCTACAATGGTGCTGCAGTAATATTTTAAAAGGAACCTTTATCTTAGGGATACATATTGAAATATTTTTGGATAAAATGATGTGATATCTGGAATTTGCTTATATACAATCCAGGAAGGAGGGTGTGGGGGAGTATAAATAAAACATTGGCCATGAGTTGCTAATTGTTGAGATTTCTATACACTTCTGTTTATGTTTGAAATTTTCTGTAATAAAAATTTTTTTTAAAAATAAAAAAGTACTATGTTGCAAACAATTCAGACAGAAGTGAAGATGAGATCTCCTGCAAAATTGGTAGATATCCCTTTAGACATGATGAAGACACTGATTTCAAACATGCCTCTAAAGAATTTGAATAAAATCATGAAGGTGTAAAAAAATTATTTTATCAGTATATTTTCTATACCTGTGATTCTTGGATATGTATTTTAAACTAAATTAATAAATTAAATATTATTAGAAGATATTTAAATATCTCATCTTTATTGCTAAAAGTTTACATATGCCAGTTTTCTGACCCCGCCCCTAAAAACTCAATTGTTTTAAAGTTTTCATTAGGATAATTTGGGGTTGTGTAATATGCAAAGTTGCCTTATATTTGGGCATATATAATATATGCAATTATGCATCTTCCTTCAATCCATTCAGTGTTGCAGCCTCGTCATTTCCCCATGGTTTTATGAAGTTGTGATAAACATAATTTTAATGACTGCATAATACAGCGGATATACTAGAGTTTATTGTTAGAGTGTATTGTTATTGATTATTGTTAGATATTTGATTGTACCTTGCTTTTCACTGTTATAAATAATGCTGAGATAAAATATTTTTGTATAAAAGCAATTTCTGTCATAATATTATTTTCTTACAATAGAGTTCCTGAGGTAGAACTAAACGATAAAGGATATAATTTTTGTGTGTGTGTGAGGAAGATTGGCCCTGAACTAACATCCGTTGCCAATCTTCCTCTTTTTGCTTGAGGAAGATTGGCTCTGAGCTGACATCCATGCCAATCTTCCTCTCTTTTGTATGTGAGATGCTGCCTCAGCATGGCTTGATGTGCGGAGTGTAGGTCTGCACCGAGGATCTGAACCCACGAACCCTGGACTGCCGAAGCAGAGTGGGCAAACTTAACCACTACATCACCGGGCTGGCCCCCAGGATAGAAATATTTTAAGATTCTTGATGCTTGTTTGCCAAATTGTTTTTTTAGCAAGATTTTCTTTCTTTTTTTTTTAACCAATTGACACTTTCACCATCAAAACATTAGAGGGCCAATTTCACCATTAGCATTAAGAAGTTTTATTTATTTATTTCATTTTGCTTATTGAAATCGGTGAAAAAGTCTATCTCATTGCTGTTTCAATTTATCTGATTACTTAATAAGGTAAAACATCCCCCTGTTTATTTGTTTTATTTCAATTTTGTTAATTGTCAATTGGCATCATTTACCTATTTACTTACTGGGGAATGTAGTGTTTTTCTTATTGATAGGCATAAATTATCTATTCCATAAAGACAAATATATTTACTTAACTAATATTAATTGAGCATCTACTACTATGCTAAGCTCCAGAGATCCAGTGATGAAAAAAGTGATCATGGTCTCTGCTTTCATGGAGCTTGTATTTATGAGAGAGATAAATATTAAACAATTTTATATATACCCATATAATTAATTTTGGTAAGTGCTATGAAGAAAAAGTACAGGATGCAATGAGAAAGCATAACATAAGAAAATAATTTAGATAAGGAATTAGGAAAAGCTCTTTTGGTGAGAAAGTGATAGTAAAGATGAGTCCTGAAGGATGGGTAGGAGTTAGGCCATACATAGGGAAAAGTGTTGCAGACAGAGGGAACCATATGGGCAAAGGCCCTGAGGCAGGAGCGATCTTAGGGTGTTAGAGTCACTGAAGGAAGAATGGTATGACTGGAACACAAAGAGGAATGGAGATGATGAAGGAGATGGTGATGGAGAGGTGGGTAGAGTCCTGGTCACAGAGGGCCTTTTAGGCTGTGTTGGAGAGTTTGGATTAAGTGAAAGGCAGGATAACAGTAATTTAAGAGCCTGGGTTTTGGGGTCAGACTGACCGAGTTCAAATTCTAACCATATTTCGTTCTAGTTTCATTATTTTGGGCAAATTGTTTAATAGCTCCAAGCCTCAATTTCTTTATCTGTAAAACAGGATGGTAATTGGCGGGTTGTGAAAATTAATTGAGATAACACATGTGGGGTTCTTTGCACAGTGCCTGAAACAATGACTATTATTAAGTGCAATGGGAAGCTGTTGAAGAGCTTTGTTTAGGATAGTGACACGATCCTATTTATTGTGTTTTTAAATGATCCCTGATTGCCGCATAGAGGGCTCAGGAAGATTAGCTAGCTGGTTATCAGAAGACAAGGCTTGGACCAGAATGGTGACAGTGGGAGGATGCAAGAAAAATAATAAGGGAGGAATTGACAGGGATATGTGATAAATTGGATGGGGGTGGTGAGGGAAGAGGGACGAGTCAAGGATGACTCCTAGGTCTCAGGACCTCCTGCGTGAACTACTGTGCAGATGCAAGTGACTGAGATTTACTGAGAGAGGAGCACTGGATGAAGGGACAATTTGGGGGAGTTATGTTTTGGACATGTTAAGTTATAGAAGATTTCTGAGACATCCAAGCAGAGATTTGTGTGTCCAGGGTACTGGATATATAGGTGTAGAGCTCAGAAGACAGATCTGAGCTAGAGATAAGAATTTAGGAGTCACCAGGATATAGATGATATTTCACATCATGAAAATGGATGAGGTCACCTAGGGAGAAGGAAAGCTCAAAAAGAGGACTGGGCTTAGAGTCATGCCTTAGGGAACTCTCATATTTAGAGGTCAAGTAAAAGAGAAATGGCTGACAAAGGAGGGTGAGATAGAGAAGGAGGAGAAAGCCCAGGAGAGAATGACATCATGGAAGCCAAGGGAATAGAGTTTCAAGAACCAGGGAGTGCTCAACTGGGTGGAATGCTACTGGAGTTTTCCTGGCACAGCCCCAGGCGCTTCCTTGGAAGAGCAAAAAGCATCTTGTGAGTTGAAGAGTGAGTGGAATAAGGAAGTGGAGAGCACATGCGAAGTCAATCCTTTTGAGAAGGCCTAGGGTTGACCCTTTGTCCTCTTCACTGCCCATTCTTTCCCAGCTTGCCTATTAATGATTTATTTGACTCACAGCAGTTTCACATTTCTGTGTAGGGATCAGCCCTACTTTGAAAAGCTGAGGATTTTAGACAACTGAGAAGCTCTCACGGAACACATAAAGCTGCCCTGCCCTCCCCAGCTGCCTCCATCCCAGGCCGCAGCGGCTTAGGTCATCCCGAGGGAGCCAGCGTGGAATGAAGCTGCCTAAGGGAGCAGGTGGGCACAGCCCACACATCCCAGCAGTGACCCGATCTGCCCTGTGAGCTACCTGGGAATGGAATTTCAGCCTGGGAACCCCTGCTGCTCCTGTGAGCAGGCATGATAGGCTGAGGCAGGCCTGACACAGTCTGAGGGCCCGGCAGGGCCTCCCAGCAACCACACTCTCTCCTCTCTCTTTTTCTCTCCTTTTCTCCTCTCTCTCTCTTAAACCTATGTAATGTCTAAGCATATTTCTGTAAAGCCATTGATTAACTGAAAATGTGAACTAATGCTGTTCGGATGGGGTAGGAGAGTAAGCTTAGAGTTAAGAATAGCCATAGTTAATAAAAGCTTATAGTGAATAATAAAAGTATGGGGGCTTTATTTACATATTATCTCACTTAATCCTCACAATAATCCTATGATGTAGGGATCATTCTCCCCATTTTACAAATAAATAATCAGAAGCTTAAACAGTTAAGAAATTTTCCTAAAATCACATGGTGATAAAATGGCGGAGCTGAGGATTCTATTCTAGGTTTCTCTACGTGGAGTCCAAACTTTTTGTCACCATGCTACACCCCCTCGCGACAATAAGGTCGACAGAAAAATGTTGTATCTATTTGTAATTAGTATACATTGCAGCCTGTGTTTGAATTAGCTAAACATTAGAGAGTTATAAAACACTTTTATCCTCTGTGTTCTCTTTAAAATGTGTTTTTTTTTGAATACTGAAGGAATACTGTTTTATGTCTAAGGTCTTTGGATCCCAGGAAGTCTTTAGGGGAGTTGACTTCAGGTGTTTGTGTAGTTTTCCTCTTCTCTAGGTCTATTTCCTCTACACTTTTCTACTGTGCAGAAAGATTAAGTTACAGCTAAGTGAATAATGTAATGTTTCATTCATAAAGCATATTTCTTGATGCTTTTTATGAGGACTGGCAGAATTCGGTTAAAACAAATAAAACATTTTAGAGAAAGAGAAGGGTTTATGGAGCACTGGGTTTGTGCCATACCTGCACAACATTTTCCTTTCTTTTTTTGGACTTATTATCCTTTGCACCTCTACTTTCTTTTTTAAAATGATTTATAACATTGTATAAATTTCAGGTGTACATCATTATATTTTGCCTTCTGTATAGACTACATTGTGTTCCCCACCAGAAGTCTAGTTTCCATCCATCACCATACACATGTGACCCTTTACCCCTTTCCTCATCCCCCTTTCCCTCTGGTAGCCACCAATCTATTCTCTGTATTTATGTGTTTGTTTATCTTCCACATATGAGTGAAATCATATGACATTTGTCTTTCTCCATCTGACTTATTTTGCTTAGCATAATACCCTCTGGTTTCATCCATATTGTCGCAAATGGCAAGATTTCATCTTTTTTATGGCTGAGTAGTATTCTATTGTTTCTGTATACCACATTTTCTTTATCCATTCATCTGTCAATGGGCACTTAGGTTGTTTCCAAGTCTTGCCTATTGTGAACAATGCTGCAATGAACATAGGGGTGCATGTATCTTTTCGAATTAGTGTTTTTGTGTTCTTTGGATAAATGTCCAGAAGTAGAATAGCTGGTAGTTCTATTTTTAATTTTTTGAGGAATCTCCATTCTACTTTCCATAGTGGCTGTACCAATTTACATTCCCACCAGCAGTGTACAAGGGTTCCCTTTTCTCCACATCCTCTCCAACACTTGTTATTTCTTGTCTTTTTAATAATAGCCATTCTGACAGGCATGAGGTGATGTCTCATTGTGGCTTTGATTTGCATTCCGCTAGTAATTAGTGATGTCAAACATCTTTTCATGTGCCTTTTCTTCTTGGGAGAAAGTCTGTTCAGAATTTACAGCCCTGTTTTCTGAAAACGGTAGCCCAAACTGGTTCTTTCCTACATAAAGTGACTAGAATATTCCCTCGGTGAAACCAACCCTGATACCTTGGCGTCAGGCTGATTAGACCAGAGATTGGCATCCAAGCCAAAGACAGTCACGTGTAAGCTGGATATGCAGAGGTTAACTGCCTTTGACAGAGTTTGCTGTGAAACTCTGCCCAGCTGGCCGAGTCTTGGATAGGGATAAACTGACAATGAGTTCGCACAAGGAAGGGTAGTCAGTCCGCCTCTTGTTAGGAGCTGTTGTCCCAGTTCTCCACTAGGCCTGGCATATGGCCATGGCTTGGAAATCCAGGAACCCAAAATATAGCCAGGGACATGGAGGATGCCCTACATCCTTCTGATGGACCCCATTCCCACAAGGCAACCTGGTAACCTGAGTGCTTTTTCTCCCTTCAAACTCAAAGAATATTTTTAATATCAACCCTCAGAAATAATTTAATCAAGTCCCTTCTTAAAGATGAGGAAGACCAAAGCACAGAAGACAAAATGGACACATAGTAGTTAATTAGTAGCACTTGTGGGAGAGAAGCTCAGTTTTCCCAATGTGGTTCTTCAAGCTCTAATGCTGCCTCATGTTTTGATACTCTGTGGCCATGACTTTGATATTCTGTGGTCACAGCTCATGTTGTGATACTCATGGTTTGATACTCTGATGTATGTTAATACATACTTCCAGTGTGTATTTGTTTAATACCTGCTAGGTGGCTAGAACTGACCTAGGAATTGAGGGGAAAGAAGGAGAACATATAGGCCTTGCCCTCCAGCCATTTGTACTCTAACTGAGGAACTACATACATCAAACTCTTGCAGTTAAGTGATAATGTGTCTATAGAATGACAAAATGACAGCTGTATTTACTACTGGGGATAAAAAGGACATTTCTTTTTGTTGTTTGGTTTTATGATTTTTAATTAAAATTTTTTTTATTTAAAAAATTTTTTAATTTTTTTGTGGTTAATAGTGGTTGACTGAAGTGATGCATGGAAAAGGACCGTGAAGCTACCAGACTCATAGGAAAGAATGGCTGATGGGTTGGGATTGATTGGTAATGCCTGCTCAGCAGGTGTTGGGAGCACATGTACTGTGTTGTTGTCAGGTTTCTCGTGAAGGTGGGTCAGTTTTATATAGAGATGAGCACACAACATTCCTGTTGCAAGAATTAACCTGAGCAAAGACTTGAGAATGAGTGTGTGTGTTTGAAGGGTTGTGGGAAGACCGACCTAAGTGAATCAAGAACGGGGGCAGATCAGAGAAGCAGATAATAGAATGACAGTGGAAGTGTTTGATTTTACCCTGTGATAAGACCAGTGTTTGTGAAACTGTGAAGTGAAGGCACCAGTTGAACTCTACAACTCCTTAGGGATGGGGTGTATTGGGAGGGTGAAGGAGGGTGTTGAGTAGGGTAGGGCAGGTGAGATTCTGGCTGCCCCTCACTCTCCCCTACTTCCACAGCACAACACTGCTTTATCCACTTTTTTTATATTGGGATTTTGTGTAAGAACATTTTTGCCTTTGAAGAAATTGTTTCTTGCTTTAATAAAACAAGCTTGAAAAATCACTGCTATAAGCAAGGAGGGTCTCTGGAGGTTTTTTGCCCTGTGAACTTGATGCTTTAGGAAGATTAATGGGGTACTAGTTTGTAGATTGGATGTGAGAGGGGTGTTAGGGTACTGTTGCATTTTTCAAGTGTGAGGAGACAAAGCTCTGATTTAGGATTAGGACAGCTGGACGAGGGCAACAGGTGACTAATGAGAACCATTTCAGAAGCAATGCCAGGGAGGAAGTAGTCTCCATCCAAGGAAATGATACATAAAATAAAATTTTGTTAATCTCATTAATTTGGACGCTATCACATTAATTTATCTTCTAGACTATAAATTTTATGAGGATAGGGATTATGTCTGTCTTGTTTCCTTAGGATGGTGCCTGGGACATAGTAGGTATTTGATAAATATTTATTCCCTAAAAAAAAAAGGTCATATGTAACCATTAGGAAGATTTCTACTGCAAATAAGAGAAGTCTTGACCCCAAGTTGGCTTAAATGATAAGAATGTTTATTAAATCAGATCAGAGGTAGAGTAGGTTCCAGGCTCAGTGCAATAAGTGATGTCATTAAGGACCCAGGTTGTCTCCCTCTCTCCATTCAGTGCCCTTGGCATTGACTTCATCTTAAGACCAATGCTCCTCAAGTACGATGGCTGCCTATAGTGATTCAGCCACATGGGTCCTAGCTTAAGGACAGCAGAACGGAAAGAGAAACTTTTTCCCCTAAACGTAGATGATAAATCCTTAGTTCTCATCCCCATTGTTACCCAGTCATCACCGGAAGAATGTCTTATACTGATTGACTTTGAGTTCAGTCCTGTCTAACCTGGGGCTGGTGCTAGGATCTCTTCCTCTGAGTACTGGGGGAGGGATATGAACAAAATTGGAGTCTACTAAAAGTAAATAAGGGAGAACGGGTGCTGAGTTGAGTACACGTGTTACTCAGTGTGTGGTTCGAGGATCAGCAGCCTCAGGATCACCTGGGAATTTGTTACAAATGTAAAATCTTAGGGCTTACCTCAGGTCCACTGAACCCAGAATCTGTCTTTTAATAGAACTCCCCAGGTGATTCATATGCAAGTAACCTTTGAGAAGTATTGCCCCATACCATACACTTTAATCCCTTCTAGAGCCTTTGCCTGGCATAAAGGGCAGATGAACATCTACGTCTTTTTCAAGACCCAGGTGTGAAGAATTCACTTCAGCGCTGTCACTCCTGAGCTCCCACACATTTTGTTCTTATCTTTATCATATATCCTCACCCCATTGTGTTATAATTAGTTATTTAAATATCTTAGAATCCCCAAGCACCTTGCTTAGTACTTGGTACTAAAAGGTACTCAGTGAGTTCCTATCCATTCACTCGTTTATTTAATAGATTTTAATTGAATACCTACAATACCTGGCACTATTCTGGGGACACAACGATGAACAAAACAAAGTCCCTTACTTCATGGAGCTTAAGTTCTAGTTAGAGGAGAGAGGTACTTTAAAATATATTCTTTGTTATATATACTTGTAGAGTGAGTTAATTAATTCAACAAATATTTATTGGGCACTACCGTGTGTTGTCTGTTGGTTGTCATGCTGTGGTGGCTGCGTGTTGCTGTGATGCTGAAAGCTAGGCCATCAGTATTTCAAATACCAGCAGGCTCACCCATGGTGGAGAGATTTCAGCAGAGCTTGCAGACTAGACAGACTAGGAAGAAGGACCTGGCCACCCACTTCCCAAAAAATTGGCCAGGAAAACCCTATGAATAGTAGAGCAGCATCGTCTGATATAGCACCAGAAGGAGAGAGGTTGGAGCAAGAGACGGGGCAGGGCTCTGCTCTGCTGTACACAGGGTCACTAGGAGTCAGAATCAACTCGAGGGCATTAACAATGAATTGTGTTAGGCACTGTTGTAGGTGCTGGGATGATATCGGTGAATAAAAACAGATACAAATTCCTATGTTCGGTGGTGCTTACATTCCAGTGGAAGTTGAGGAGAGACTGATAAACAGTAAATAGATAGTAAATTATGTACTATGTTAGACAGGGATAAGTGCTACGAAACAAATGGAGCAGATGAGGGGGGGGAAATCAAGAATTTGGGGTCATGGCATTACAATTTTAAATGAAGTAATCAAGGTGGGCCTCATTGAGGAGGTGGCAGTTTACATTCTAGTGGGAGGAGTGGAGTATTCTGACATGTGGCTGAGAGAACGGTGATGCCACTGGCAAAAGTAAGGACACTGCAACTGAGGGTTAATTTTTTGGGAAGAGGGCAAGATCATGAGTTAATTTGGACTTGTTGAGTTCGGGCTCTTGGTGAGACATTCAAAGGAAAGTGTCCTACAGACAATGAAAAGTGTGGGCCTGGAGTCTGCCTGTAAGATCAGGGAGGATGCTTTAGATCCAGGCATCATTAGTGTGGTGCCTAAATCTAAAAGTGAAAGCCATGATGTAGAACTGGTTCACCAAGGAAAGAATCCAGATGGAAAAAAAATCAGGACCTCATGGCTGAAACTTAGTTAATGCCTCTAATCATGGGGTGGAAGGAAGAAGATATTTTTTCCTCTGCCTGGAAACATCACTGAGTGATTGATTGAGGTCAATAGTAAAATAAACAAACAAACTAACGTTACATGTTATCCTTCCTCTACACTGATCACAGATAAAAGAGTATACTTGGGGAGGGAAATAGACGAAGTATGGTAAAATTTTAATACTTCTCTGAAAGGCTGTGATAAGCAAAAAGTTAATTACAGCCACCTGTGTTCAGATAAGTTCAGTCCGATTGGCCAGGGTGAAACAGTCCGGGCTGCCCTGCCTTGCCCTTGCAGCTTCTCCATGGCGTAGGCCTGGGATAGGGGCACAGCCACCAGGGCCGTCCTGGATGAAGCCACTGGGCCGAGTGCAGATACCTCTATGTTCAACCCATGCCGTGGAACTGACCTTTCATTGGTGGTGGCCTCAGGGGTGTGATCAGAGATGAAACTCGTTTGGTTGCTATTTTCTTTTTTTTTTTGTGAGGAACACCAGCCCTGAGCTAACATCCGTTGCTAATCCTCTTTTTGCTGAGGAAGATGGGCCCTGGGCTAACATCCGTGCCCTTCTGCCTCTACTTTATATGGGATGCTGCCACGGCACGGCTGGCAAGCGGTACATCTGTCCGTGCCCGGGATCCCAACCCACGAACCCTGGGCCGCCAAAGCGGAGTGCGAGAACCTAACCACTATGCCACAGGGCCGGCCCCTGGCTGCTATTTTCTTTACACTCATGAAGGGTCATTCTAACCACCCCAATAGTATCTGTTCTTTCTGTCCCTCCTAGTGTCTTTCTCTCTTGGCTAACCATTGTCTTTATACTTTCCTCTGGTTCTCCAGAGCCAATTCTGCCTTTATTTCATCAACTCTCTCAAACATATTCTCAGAGAGCTGTAGTAAGCAAAAGCACACTAAAATGGGAAGTCCCAACATTAGTATGTTAACAGAACATAAGACCTTGACTAAAATTCATTTGTTCGTCTAGTCAACAAATACTGAGTGACTATCATGTGACAAGCACTGTGCTGGGTTCTGGAAATACAGCAGTGAATAAGTGACAGTTCATGAAATCCATAGTCTAATTGGGAAAATAATTAGGCCATCAAATGGGCAAAGCTTATATAGTAAGAAAATACTAAAATAGGGATAAATTTAAGGCTATGTAGTCTTTGGGGGGAAGGGTAGAAAGTAGGAGGAGTGTTCTCAGCAGAAGGAACGACGAGTACAAGCCCTGGAAACAAGATTGAAGAACCAAAAAAAGGTGAGTGTGCTGATGGGAGGCAGTGGCAAGAGATGGGCTTGGAGCAGTCGGCAATGACCAGACCATATGGCCTGTAAACCGTGCTAAGAAACCTGGACTTCATCCTGAGGGTCATGAGGAACGAGCGAATGGTTTTAAGCTGGGATTGTCATAATCGTCTTAGAACGATCACATTAGTTGCAGCATGGAGAACAGACTGAAGGCACAGAGATAAGTCAGGAGGGAACTACAGTCACCCTGGCAGCAGTTGACGGTGACCTGAACTGTGGTAATGTCAGAGGGAATGAAGATAAAGGGACCGAGTCAAGAGCTATGTAGGAGGAATTTGTGATTGATTGAATGAGGTCAGAGCAGGAGAGGACTCAAGGATGATTCCTAAGTTTCTGACTGGGATGGAAATACTCCTTAATGGCAGAATTGCAGGCATCCGTGACCCGGGTCTGTAGCACAGCTATTTTTTGGGTGGGGTGCGTGCTTGTCACACTTAAAATCACATTATGCAAACAGCTGCCTACCCCCAAATATTTACCTTTAAGGATGACTCCGGCACTCATTTTTACTTACTGGCATAGGGAGGTCTTCTGTTGTGCTAGAAATGGAGTGTTTGTGGTCTGAATGCTTTCAAAGTGTAGGTAAGGACCACAGAGAGTATTTCCTAGAATTAGTCAAGTTATTGGCAATTTTCGCTTAAATGATGCCTTGAGTCCAAACCCCGTCTCTCACATTATGAAGTTTTACCTTTATGGAGTATCTTTTCCCCCTGGATCCCATTCTTCCCACCTCCTCTTTATAGTGGAAGCTGTTGACAGCTGGAAGTCTTTTAACAGCATGACATACTGAGTTGCATCAGCTTTCTTTTACTACTGTTTATATCTGAGCAATGTGTATTATACACATACACAAATGGCTTTATTAAAAAAAAGTATGGAAGGCTTACAAAATTTTTAACAAAATTCCAGGAAACCTAACTAGCAACCCAAACTACATCTATATCTATATCTATATCTATATATCTATATCTATATCTATATCTGTATCTATATCTATATCTATACATATATCAAGAGTGCTGTAGCATAGATATTTAAATGTTATACATCTAAAGGAACCTATCTAGAAATCATTAATTATCATTAAATATGTTTTATAAGTTCTTATTATAATTTATAATGTGACAAAGGATGGCTAATGTTGCACATAAAGAGTATTAAAACCATACATGAGGGGCTGGCCCGGTGGTGTAGTGGTTAAGTTTGCAAGCTCTGCTTCCAGGCCCTGGGGTTCGCAGATTTGGATCCTGGGTGTGGACCTACACACCACTCATCAAGCCATGCTGTGGTGGCATCCCACATACAAAATAGAGGAAGATTGGCATAGACGTTAGCACAGGGACAATCTTCCTCAAGCAGAGAGAGGAGGACTGGCAATGGATGTTAGCTCAGGGCTAGTCTTCCTCATCAAAAAAACCCACTAAAAAACCATACATGAGAATACCTGACAAAGCAATGAGATTTAAAAAAGAAAATAAGTGCACCTGGTCTGCCTTAAATGCTTTTTAAAAGACTCTGTCAGGAAAGTTCCTGTAAGTGAATTAAGTCTGCTTCTCCTGGGAACCGCCAGCACTTTCTCTGGCCAACGTAACAGCTGTGCCACGCGGTGCTGAGCTCTGGTTGCGGTCCCAGCCCTGGCAGACTGACTTGCAGAGGCTCTTAGCCGGCACCTTTCAGAACTGTTAGGAAGTTGGATTTTTCACTTGTACAGCAGTGTATTAGCCCATGTGCTTTCAGCAGTCCCTGTTAACTGAGTAAAAAACATTTGCCAGTTAAACAGCATGGCCATCTTTCAAATTAAGCCTCTCACTTACTGGCATGGATAACCATGCTCAAGGCTAAGATAATAAAACGTGATCATTCTTCAGTTCAAGGACAAACACAATGCCAACATGAGTGGTGTTTAGAAGATGTATCTTTTCCAAAATAATGCTTTATCTGTATATCTACGTTTTTAGGTAATGGATTGTGTGAACCCTGGCCTAAACTCCTAAAGAGTTTCACATCTCTGGAATTAGAAAAAGACCAGTTTTATATGCGTTTTCTTTCTTCTAGGAATTCTAGTTGCTGAATTATGTGTTGTACTAAGGCCTGTGGAGGAAGAATGTAGGTTTGTGAATTAGAAAAGTCCAGTGAAAACTTCTATTTATGTGACCCCTGGAGGCTGGTGGGAGTGATTGGTGTACCTAAATAACTTTTCTTAAAGGCTAATTTCTTTATAATAACAGAGTAGCAGATTGATGCATAGGGTCTGGTTGGTGTTTTGGAAGATTCTATCGTTGTTTGCTGTCACATAGGCAAGGTAGACAGAAAAGTAAATAAATGGCTCTACATTCATTAATTCATTCCCCAAATATTGTAACTAACGACTACTGTGCCTATTTGGCTGCCCAGTTTTGACTGCTGGTCTTAGGCTACAAAGTAGCTAAATGAAAAAGGAGGGGAGGGAAGGGGTTCCTGGGTTGGGGATTTGAGCAGAGGAATTATCCCTCTGCCAGTGCAGAGACAATGACAGGGAGGAGCCAGTGGAGAAATCGGTACGAATCAGAATCATGTCGGCTTCCCCGTTCCTTGCCATGTCCACTTGTCCCATTTTACTCCTGTGCTGGCAAGAGCAGAGGAGTGGGAGCCACGACATCTGGGTTCTTTGTCCCAGGACAACCACGGACTCACTGGGAGACTTTGCACAAATTGATTCTCCCTAAGCCTAAATTTCCTCACTGGGAAAATGAAAGTATTGGGCCAGAAAGTGTCAGTTTCTGGATCTTCCTGAACTACTTGCTCTTTACCCTTCCCAACACTGCTAGGGGAGGCTACGGTCTTCATTTCCACAGATACTGCTAGTTCAAAGCTTGTAGAAATCAGAATAAATAGAAATAATTAATTGTGTCTGCTTTTCCCACAGATTTGGAATAGGCCACGTAGATCATCTAAATCAGTGGTTCTTAAAATGTGATCTGGGACCATCGGCATGGGCGTCATCGGTGACCTGTTAGAAATGCCCATTCTTGAAACTCCCTCCAGACCTGCTGAATCAGATTGTGAGGATGGAGTCTAGCAATCAGTGGTTTAACAAGCCCTTCAGGTGATTCTGATGCACGCTATATTTTGAATGTACACGTTGAGTGTAAAAAACATTGGACTGTTGCTCTGTTATGCTGATCCTGGGTTTGGTATATTTATCTTTAAAAACATGCCCAAGGGCACTGGTGATAGATAAGATGAGATTTGAAATGAGCTGAGTCAACTCTGTATGTCAAAAGGTTGTCACATTTAACCATTTCTATATATATATTTTTGACAGTTACAGAGTAGTTTAAAGTATAGCCCCAGGCCAGAGCAAAGAGAATTCTGGGAAATGTAGTTTATTGATTTATTACAGGGGTGCTTTGTAAAGGGGTGGGGGTGGGAGAGTTGGGAACTGTCTCCCTGGAGAGGCATGAAGTTTTCCAGGGCACCCCAGACTTGCTGAAAGACAGCCATTTCTGTTGTTGCTGGCAGCAGCCCCAGGTAAAAGCCCACTGCATTTTATCTTTGCATGTTTGTTTATTCTGCTTGGTGAAAACTGGCTTTCATACCCTCTTGTTCTGTAACTCAAAACTGACTTTACAATTAGGTCTGAAAAGGAATGGTTCCCAGGCAATTCCTTAGGAAACTGGCAAAGACAGTTGTGTTCCCTTTGGCTTGTTTTGGTGTAATTTGTCTGAGAGGGCTGCAGGGTCGCTCTGTTTGAAGTTCTATTGGGCTGGCCTCTCTGTGTATTTGTAGCAGAAGGGGATGAGGGCTGAGTTCTGCTCTTGGGAACCTTATGTGGATGAGCAGAAGATGCTGGCAGACTTTTCTCTTTCATCTTTGGACAGTAAACTCTGAATTGGTTCATGTGTTTAAGCCCACCTGGCTCAAGTTTAGCTGTTTGGCCCCAAAGAAAAGGTTTAACCAGATAAATTACAGGGGCTCTGAAGGACTGCCTAGGGAGTAGACTGAAAACGATTATTGGTGTGCTAATTCAAAGTTTCCCTTTTTGGGTATCATCCAATGGAGACCCGAGACATTCTAGTTAATTTGCATACTTAAAAACTGGGGTTCAAATCCAACTTCTCAATAGAGAAAATTATGACTGCATTTGTGAATTCCTCTTTGCTTCAACATCTGGCTATGGAACTATCTGGAGGCCGGGGAGAGGGAAGCAAGTCCAACCTTGCGGGACCATCACTGGATTCCCCCAGAGCAATTCCACTCTATTTGTTTTGGTTGTTTACACTTCCACTGATGATTTCCTTTGGAGAAAGTGTTTCACTGCTTTAAAAAGTTTGAAAACCACTGGTTTAGACCGGAAGTATCCAGCCCAACCCTTAACCCTACAAATCAAGTTAATCTATCTGCTAACCCACAAAGGAAGCCTCAAACACTGAAGGCATGGGGGACCACCCTTCCTCAGCCCTGGTGCTTTCTACTTGCTTCTGCCCACCAGCTCGGACTGAAACCCACCTCTAGCTCCAGATTCAGCCATTGCTCTGATCCTCCCCCAGCATGTGGATACTCAATCTCCAGCCCTGTTAAAGGCTTCCCCTGCCCGGCCTCACTCTGGTCTCCAGCTGTCTGGCATCTAGTCAAATTGCCAAGTACCTGCCTCAAAGCCAGGGAGGCCAGAGGAGATCTCTTGAGCCATACATTCTCCAAGCTGCTTCCTTTGTGGCAATTTATCCAGGCCTATATAATATGGTGTTCTGCTTAGTGCCCTTGTCCAGAATGGAATCCCCTCTGCAGACTGCTCCTTGCCCTGCATTCATCTCTACTACTACATTTTCAGAGAAGACAATTGCCAGTCTTCTACCAGAATTGAGTAATTGGGTCCTTAGAATGTTTTATTCTCACCAGTTTTGTGGTTATCCCATTTTAAATAAGGAAATGGCAACCACTTGGGTGTCCTGCTTTTGTTTGTTACCGCCCACCATGGCTAGCCCAGGGGAACAGCGCAGGAGGAAGCATTGCTTCAAGGTAGGAAGCCATATTTTAACACCTCAACCTGGATGGCATAAGGGTGGTTCCTCAGTGCTACTGATGGATTGCCTAAGAAACTGGAAGTCTGAGAAGGGTCTGCGTTTACCATTCACAGCAAAAAGTTAGGCTTTGAAATCAGGAAGACTTGAGTTCTTATCCTGACTCCATCACTTTCCAGATGGGTCGCCTAGAACACTCCTTCTGAGCCTCTAATTGTTCATCTGTAACTTGGGAGTGATAATAGCTATCTCATAGGATCATTGTAAAAATTAAATGAGAATGTGTGTATGTGTGTGTGTAAGTGTGTGTGTGTATGTGTATCCTAGTATCACTTAGCATATAGGAACATTAAAAAAATATTTATTTTCTTCTCTCTTCCCTGAGCCCCTTCCACAGCACATAGTAGGTTCTCAAAAGTGCTGTAACCATTGTTCCAGAGGCTTTGTTAGACCTGGAGAATCATATTCTGTGGTCCCCATTCTCTGTCTATAGGCCAGCTTGATTTGGTTTCCCACTATGGCGATCAGTGGGTTTCCTGGTAGCTTTGTTGTGTCTTACTGGTTCTCAGCGTTCATAACATTTTCCTACTGATAGTATATAGCCTCAGCTCTGCAGAATAGCTGATAATGATTTTTTAAATTTCAAGTACAGTTGTCAGTTACAATGACTCCTTGCTTAAACCACTTTATTGGCATCTCATTGCTTTTCCATTAAAGTCCAACATTTGACGATACCTGTTGTACCTCTTCTCAGCTTCATCTTGCTCTCTGCCTTCTGTCATGTTCCTCAAATGTGCAGTCTCCTATCTAGCTGTAGGGCCTCTGTACATGTCACCTCTCTGCCTGGAATGCTATCCCTGCCTGCTCCCTCCACCTCTTACTCCCACTGGCTTTGCCCCAGTCATTTGCTCAGATCTATTTCCCACCTCTCTTCTGCTCTGTATAGTAGGCGGCTGACCCATGCAAACTTCATTTTCCAGGCTTCCTTTCCAATTGGCTTCTAGCTGTATTTGGGAAAGCCCTGGCAGGTTCCAGCATCTGCAGACAGACCTTTCCTCTGTGTTCCCAGCTCCACCACTAGCCCTGGTTCCTGGGCTCTATACTATGTCTCCCCAAGCACTGAGATGGCTGCAGCTTGCAGCTATTGCTAATCTCTGAGTTACTTCACCATCCTGTTTGCTCTTCACACCCTTGTAACTGGTCTCCTAAATTAAATCCCCTCTAATAAACTGCCTGGTATGGGCTTTGTTTTCTTATCTGAACCCTGACTGATAAAATACCCATTCATTCTTTGAATCTCAGCTAGACTTTCACTTTCTTGAGGAAGCCTTCCCTGACCTCCCCTTCCACTTCCACAATGAGCAGCAACTAGATCAAATCTCTCATTATACAATTTCACAGCACTGTGTACCTCTCCTGTGTAGAACTTATCTCAGTTGTAACTTCACATTTATCTGTGACTGTTTGATTAATTTATCTCTGCCATTAGAATATTAGCTTTTTGAGGACAGTAACCATGTCCTTTTTTGGGGGTCATCATTATTTTCTCAGTACCTAAAATAGTATCTGGCACATATTATGTGCTCAATAAATGAATGAATCCTTTCAAAAAGTTTTGTGTTGTCAACAACCATTGTTAAAAGAATTATTTTTCCCTAAAACCACAAAGAATACTGCAATACCATCTACCAAGTTCCCCTGTGTGGTTGGGCATGACTTTGTAAAAGAGATTAAATAAATCTCAAACAATTGAATCACCCTATTAACAATGAGAAATGTGTTGGACAAATCACCTATAACTCAGTTGTAACTGACCACATGATTATGGAGAATGGCTTTAGGGACTTTAACAGACTTCTCATAATATACCAGAGCCTGATCTTGCCAAGGCTATAAAATCACTAGCTAATTAACTGAACCAAGACCAGGCCTACCTCCTTGCCCCGGCACAGATGTGCTCTGATTTCGGGAGGACACAGTTCATGTTTAACGGGGAGTAAAGGAGGCTTCAGACCAAGAACTTACTAGTGACTAGTAATTGAAGCCAAACTTTCCCCTCTGTTAAAAGAGTAAAGATGGTGTTATCTTCAACATTTGTGGTGCTTCTTTGAATTTTATGTTTTAAGTTTTTTTATTTATTATAAAAACAATGCATTTATTTGTAATAGTCAAAAATTGGAAACAATTAAAATGTCCTTCTGTTGGGTGAATGGTTAGACAAACTGTTGTACATCTATACCATGGAATACAACTCAGCAATAAAAAGGGAACAAACTGTTGGTGTACACAACAACTTGGATTAATCTCAAGGGAATTATGCTGAGTGAAAAAAAGCCAATATCAAAAGTCTACATATTGTATGATTCCATTTATATAACATTGTCAAAATGATAAGATTATAGAGATGGAGAACAGAGTAGTGATTTCCAGGGGTTCGGAGTGAGGAGATATGATTACAAAGGGGTACCATGAGGGATTTCTGGTGACAGAACAGTTTTGTATCTTGATCGTGGTGGTAGTTACATGAACCCACACGTGATAAAATTGCACAGAAGTATACGCACATACACACACTTGACTGCATATAAAACTGGTAAAATCTGAGTAAGATCTGTGGATTGTACCAATGTCAATTTCCTGACTTTCATGTTGTACTATAGTTAGATTAAAATTTTACCATTGGGGGAAGCTGGGTGAAGTGTACATGAAATTTCTCTGCTATTTTGGCAACTTCCTGTGAATCTATAATTACTTCAAGATAAAAAGTTTTTTTAAAAAAATGCAGGACAAAGGATTTCTAGTAAAACAACAGATTCAACATATGTTTACCTTTACTTCCTTCTGAAATTCCCACTAAATGGATACTAAAGGAATTAAAAAAGCATAAACCTAAAGGTACACACGTACACATATATATACACTCCAGATTATAAGAGACCATAGAAATCAAGAAATGCCTATAACAATTTGGAAACTGGAAAACCGATGGACAAGAGAGAACTATTAAAAGAGAGAGCTCACACCTAAGTAGTTGCAAGGAAGAAAGTCAATAAGGAGTAAGCAGATTCATTCCACTAAACCTTTGAAAATTTCAGTAATAGAAGATACCAGGCCTCTAAAGGCAGGGAGCAAGGAGGGCCTGAGAAACAGTGGGGATTAGTTGAAAATTTGTAGAAGAGGAATAGCCCTCCAGATGGCCTCCCCAGACCTAAAAGTTAGCTGACAGCTTCTTCCTCCCACCTTCCAGCAGAGGGTAGGAGGTCCACCGGATGAGGAGCTTGACTCACAGAAGCTCTCGTCCCGGGGATGCCAGGCACAGCTGAGGTGGGATGAGGTGCATGCTGAAAATAAGAATCCAAGGTAGAGACTGCATATTAGACAGTAAGACAGCTCCCCAAACACTGGCCGCTGAACTGATACATCCCAGGTGGAGATTGGAGAGTTCCTCTCTGGGGAAATTCAGCAGCTTAATCAAAAGTTCTAGAGCTACTGACATTTGAGTATCCCTCAACAAAAAAAGACTAGGTCTCTGCCCACTCACCATACAGTGAGTGAGCACCCAAGTCAACAAGCCCTGCCCGTGCATAATCCACTTTTGAAAGTCTCTTTCCTAAACATGGAAGACAGATAGCCAAGGGTCACCAGACCTATGAGGAAAGCTTCTAACAAGAAAGACAAACATTAAAGCAAATAAATAGAAAAAAACCAAACACTGAGGAAGTAGGGACAATGCATAAGGGCAGAAAAATAATTAAACAAAAAGGTAAGTAATACCTTTGAAAAGATGAGAGAAGATAGTATATCATGAAAAAAGTACAGGTTGCTATGATAAAGGAATATTGAGAAAACATAAAATTTAAATTTCTTTACCAAAAACATATTCAATAGAAATATTGGCAGATAAGTTGAGGAAATCTGTCAGCAAGTAGAATAAAAGAGTCAAAGAACTATAGTTAATGGTACTGTATTGCATATTTGAAAGTTGCTAAGAGAGTAAATCTTAGCATCAAAACAAAATCTTTCATCAAAAGAAAAAAAAATTTTGTAACAACATATGGTGATGGATATTAACTAGATTTACTGTGGTGACCATTTTGCAATGTATGCAAATATTGAATCATTATGTTGTATACCTGAAACTAATATCATTTTATATGTCAATTATATCTAAATAAAAATAAGTAAATGAGAAAAATTAATTTATAAAAAAGAAAAGAGACAAAGAGTTAGAAATTAGAGAGATAAGAAAACTGGAAGGTCACACGTGGCCCAGTTTCTTCAACAAATAAAGGATATAAACAGAAAGGGGAGATGGTGGAGGAAATGTTATAAATTAAGCGACTTAACCAAATGCAGTGTAGGCCTTGATGATATCCTGCCTTGAACTTCAAGCCAATTATGAAAACGCATTTTAAAAAATAATCAGAGAAACATGGACATGGACCGAGTATTACATGATATTAAGAAATTATTGAGAATATCTTTGATCTGATGATGGTGTGTGGAGTTATGTAAAAAAAGTCTTTACTTGAGATATATACTGAAAGTATTTGTAGGTAAAGTGATATGATATCTGGGATTTGCTTTAAAATACACTTTTTTAAAAAGGTAAAATGTTAATCATTGAAACTGGATGATGGGCGTATTATGGGGGTTTGCTTTACTGTTCTCTCTACTTTTGTGTAGTTTTACAATTTCTGTAATAAAAAGGCTTTTTAAAGAGAAAAGAAAATTAGAGGATCAGATGAAAGTCAAACATCTAATAGGAATTTTAAAAAGTGAGAGCAGAAAAAATAGAGGAGAAGTTATCAAATAAATAATTCAAGAAAATATGCCAGAATTGAAGAACATGAATTTTCAGACTAAAAGAGTTCCTTGATTCAAGACTGGGAGAGGGAATGTCTAAGATGAATCTGGAACATCTGTTATGGTAGAAAGCAAGGAAGCCCTTACAAATGATACGGCATGTCAAAAGGAACTTGAAGGGACTCCCCATGGCCAAATCTGGGACAATTTGAACATCAAAATAAATAATGATAGAAATGGATTATAACCCATAGAATAAGAATTCATGATTCTATACTGATATAACTAAACAATTGAATAAATAAATAGGGAGAAGGGAAACTCTTTTATATAGTAGAATTACAATTAATATATATAGAAGGAATGACGGAAATGAAAAATCTTTTCTTTCTACTGATGAATCATTTATTTGAACAAGATAAAAACATCTCCACATTGTTTCCTTTTATACAGAAAGTGGAATGTTTCAAGTATGTTAGTTTTTCTCTTTTTCAACAGAATTCATTTCAATCTGGTTACGGGAACTGCTTCTCATTTTAGGATTCACATTTTAGTAACACATATACAGTACAGCCAAAGAGCATACCTGAATTTTGGATAGTCGTTCATTATTATGGTGACCTTACCAACAAATGGTAAAAACCCTCTGGCTCTTCCCACCTATCCTTTTTGA
Source organism: Tapirus indicus (assembly GCA_031878705.1). NCBI lineage: Eukaryota > Metazoa > Chordata > Mammalia > Perissodactyla > Tapiridae > Tapirus > Tapirus indicus. The sequence goes on from CM062935.1 coordinate 38,654,969, forward strand.
GCCAGTTCTGGCCTTCTTTATACTAGCCTCTATCATCAACTTTATTATTGTCTCCGTTAGTCAGAAATTTTATGTCTCCATCATCTTTTTCATGAACCTCATTACCCTGTGAACTATTGGAACGTCTCATCCTTCAACTTTAAAAACTATTTCACCAGCTCTAATATGGTCTTCCCAGAAATTTGTTAGGAACAGTCTCCCTTGTGAAAGACTGACTCTGTACAAGTATTGGCCAATACTCGTTTTGAGTGATCATAGTTGTTTTCATAAGAGTTTGATACAAATAAATTTACCAAGGATACTATACCTTTTATGATACTGCTCACTTCACAAAAAGCTTAAAAATTTAGTAACACATTATATTACATTTTTACAAATTAAGTAGCAAAAAACAGCAAATTGATTTATCTCGCTTATCATGTTTTAATACCATGTTATAAAATGGATACATTAATTAAATTGTAATTATATCAACTTAATATTTTTAGTAATCATATATGGTATTTTCCTGAAAATATTTCTCAGTGGTTTTTATAATGTTTTTAAGATATGAATTAACATATTAATTTGAATTGAAAAATGAAGTCCAGCTTTTTGTGAAAGTAAAAAGGCTGATTGGTTTGACAAAAAGGACTAGCTCTTTAAATTATTTGGTAGATATTTTCCATAACTTGAACATGCTATATTTGCAGCTCCCAGTTTTGACAAAAATATATTTAAAGCATGTGTTAAGAACATTTTCCTGAAAAATATTGAATTGGCTGAAGTACAATGAAATTAAGATAGATTTTATTTTTAGGGTTATCCTAACCCTAAGTCTGAAGGATTAAACATAATGCTTCTAAGTGAAAGAGTAGCAAGTGTAATGAATAGTTATTTAATGAGCCCTGGTAAAGTCTTTTTGGTAGATCTTCCAGAAACAGAGAAAGTGAGTGATTCTAGTGACTAGGTAACCAACTCTTTTGTAAATCAGGAGATTTCCAATTCGATGCTTTCACCAGTCTGAAGGAGAATCTAGTCTAGTTGATAGATCATTAAACATCATTTTTGATGACATATCATTTTATGATTTTCAAAATATAACTTAGAAGGAATTCAAAACTTGATTGACATTGCAATAACAAAATTCCTTCTGTTACTACCTACTTTTAAAATGTGACAAGATTTCTCAGTGTGTACATTTGTTAAAAAAAAAAACAAGGAATAGAAGTGACATAAAACCCTGTTTTATTCTAGCAATGTCATATTAATTCATGGATCATGAACTAATTGAAAAAACAAAGTCTCATTAATCTCATAAGAGACAGCTTTCTATTAAAAATTACTTTTTATGTTTAGTGATTTTTAATCAAATATTGCATTATATTATTGTATATTAATAGGAATTATAATGATAAAAAATCAAATCAGAAGAACCATTTTAACACCTAGAGAATTATGGTCACAGAAAACAAGATAAAATTTACAAATTGAATTTATGTTAATTTTTTTGTTACAGAAGTATGATAGGGTAATTAATAAAACAAAATAAAAGACTACAATAGGATAAAATTCTGTGTAGGGATTAGGAGGACAGGAAAGATGTAAGATTTTCAAATGTTAAAGAAGGGATTGTTGGGGCCGGCCGGGTGGCGCAGCAGTTTAGTGCATGCTTGGCAGCCCTGGGTTCGCGGGTTTGGATCCCGGGCGCTCGCCGACGCACTCCCTTCAGCCATGCTGTGGCGGCGTCCCATATAAAGTAGAGGAAGATGGGCATGGACGTTAGCCCAGGGCCAGTCTTCCTCAGCAAAAAAAAGAGGAGGACTGGCAACGGATGTTAGCTCAGGGCTGGTCTTCCTCACGCACACACACAAAAAAAGAAGGGATTGTTTGGACTTTTGTTTTTGTTTTTAAAGCATGATATATATAACGGCAACCAATCATTGTAGTATTTATATTATTTTAGGTACGCTTAAACGTGTGTCTAATGATGTGACACATCTAATGATGTGACCATTTTATTTTAGAATGTTTATATTTACATGTCAGAAATTACATGTGTTTCAACTATATACTTATGATAAAAAATTCTTTTAGGATATTGTGAGCAAAAACCAAACAAACAACCTAGAATACCACTATTTACTATCAGGTGATTCTGATATGGATGACCATAGACTAGGTCTTGGGTCAGCTCCACCCATTTCTGAAATAGTCCATGATGACCCACTCTAATTAGGTTCCCTTTGTTTCCCTTTATACACTCAGGGAGCAGACCTTAAAGTTCACCTATTATAGGTTCAAAATGTATCAATTCCTTAATTATGTAATATAGACCCTATGACCATTAACCCATCCACAGTAAGAGGAGGGGTGCTCGCACAGATACACTAATTTATGACATCCATCTTTCTAAAAGAATTCTCTATCAATAGACTTCTTTGCAGTAAGTTTGGCTATGATTTACTAACACCAGTTTGGACAGACCAGTCCACCCAGACCTCTGGGCCCAGTTTCGTCATCAGTAAAATTAGAGAATTGACTAGTTCTCTTAGGTCTCCTCAAGTTCTATAATTCTTTTGTTTTATTACTGTCTTAAAAGTGTCTGGGAAACATTTTAAAAATAATACATATTAATTATTCCAATATCTTTTCAAGTTATTTCTCCATAAAACATGGAATGACTGAATTTATTAACACAGTATTACTGCTAAATTTTAAAAAGCGAGCCTAAGAATGAAAAGTCTAAAAAACCAGTTGAAAGCATTGTTCTAACATCTCAAGCTCTGAAATTTGAAAAGTAGACTCTGCAGTCTCTTGAGCTAGAACAGAAACAGTGTGGAAACTATCAGCCTGGCTATTATTTTAAATTCCAGACCCGCAGTTGATAGAATTATAATTGCACTATAAGTGCTGACCTAATACTGCTTTGTTATCAAAATGCCCTTTTGTATTTACTGTGGGCAGCATGGTCATTACATAGCCTATATAAACTTTAAAAGAACTGTTTACTTTGAACCTCTAGTTATAATATATGTTAAAGCATGTTGTTTCAGAAAACTTTTGGAATAAATGTCATAATCCTAAATCACAGTTATCTATCTAATCAGAGTCATTCCAGCAAACAGAGTTTACGAAATGTGTAAAAATTCTTAGATAATATTACAAGGCTATGTTAGAGTTTTAATAGACTAGCCAGGATCTTTTTGTTCTGGGCAGAATAAAATTTCCTTTATCTGTTCTGTGAAGAGTTGGCAGTTTACTCAAGGGCATATCTAACTTTTAAAAATGCAAATTTTCAAGCATATTGCCTACGTTAAAAAATACATATATTTTTCCCTTTTGATCTGCACAACAGCTCTCTGCGACAGACAGAGATGCTGATATTAGTCACATTTTAGAGAAGAAGCTGAAACAGAGAGATCAAGGCTTTTTTTCATTCACAGCTTCTCAGAGACAATCGAGCAATGAGCTTGACTGAGTCCTGCTGGGAGCAAGTTATTGTCCCAGGCCTGGCCACATACCCTGCCCCAAGAGACTTTCCTCCAGACCCAGGAGACCAATGTTTTGAGGAGCTCAGTGTGGAGAGAGTGTTCCCATTGTCCTTCCCAATAGAAATGCCTTTCTGTTTCTCTTGCTTATGCTTTTGTTCTGTTGTTGACGTTCCTGGCACTACTTTGCTAATGGCAGCCAGAGATCACTGATTTCTTATTCCTGCTCAGACTCCAAAGTCTTGATTTTAGGAGCATTTCTCCCTAATATGATAATATTATTGATCCATCGAGATAAATTTGTTATGTTTCCTGCAGTAAGAAAAAAAAAGAGAGGAATTTCTCCCTCTTGGTCCTTGACCCACTCCTCCAAACAGCCTGGGTGGTGGTGCGGCTTTTGTTCCCTGGGGGAATTAAAAGCCTTTTCCTCACCCAACCCCCCAAACCCCAGGCTCCTAGAGGTGTTGGAGCTGGGTTGTCCAAGAGGCAGAGGGACTCCAAAGGTTGAAGGGGGCTAAGTAGACCAGATGCTCCTGTGTTGTGCCCCAAGAAGGGACTGGACTTTTGATGGGGATGGGGAACAGCAGTGCTGGGGACTAGAATGAACTCTGACAGCCATTGCCTTTGGTGCCACAATGGAAGTTTCCTATGGCTCTGCTTGGCGCTGAGGGTAATGGAGAGAGTAGGACCACTTGCCTTTGAAAAGCCCCTACAGGCTTGATCAATAAATATCTGCCACTATGATGGCCTAAGAAATAGAGGCTCTTCCACCATGTTCTGGGCACCATTTATCCTACCCTATCCCCACTCTTGGACTATCCAGAGGAAGAGAAGAAAATTCATACCCATCATATCAAAGATGATAGCTACTATTCATTGAGCATTTATCATATGACTGGCACAGTGCTTACTTCACAGGGTAATGTGTGAAAAGTTTCATGTCGCAGAATAACTCAATTACAAAACTAACTATATCTTGTGTTCAAGGCTATAGGCTCATCAGCAATGAATGAGAGGAATTTTTCTACATCTCTTTCAATAGAGGAGGTTTGGCATTGTGTTCTAAAGCCTAGATTTCTCTTACCCTCTGGGAAGAGTCAAATGGCCTTTATTTATGAAGGTCTAAATCACAAGTGGAAGCCTAGAGGTCTGAGCTTCTGTGTTTTATTTGGCCTGACAAATGTTTTAAGAGAATTCAAGTTAAATGCCCACATTTACAAAACAGGAGATTTCAAATAAAAAATCCGAATTTCCAGTGTCTCTTGAAAAATCAGAAGTTTGGTAACATTCAACCTGACCCTATGACAACAAGCAGTTGGAACTGAGTTGGAGCTCCAACTTGAGATAAGGATGCTCTTCCCAGTTTGCCATAGTCCCCGGTATGCCTGAATATCTTCTGTGGGGCCCACTTTGAAGAATATACCTGCCTGGCTCTTATGGACATAGGAATTTTTGATCTCTGGTCTGGGTCTATTGAGGAGAAAAGAACTGGATACTTCCAGATCATTGAGAGAGACTGGCTCAATTCCAGAAGTGACTTCCTCAATCTGGACAAGAGGATAGGATCTGGGGCCTATCCACAAGTGCCTGATAGATATAAAGGCTTCTAAGTCTTTATTCTGAAAAATATGTAGACCAAACACTCATTGAGCAATGGATAGTTGCCATGTATTGTTTTAAGATAAAAATTGGATCATATCATTTAAAATGTATTGAACACAGTAGTCCCCCCTTATCCACGGTTTCACTTTCCATGGTTTCAGTTACTTGCGGTCAACCTCAATCTGAAAATATTAAGTGGAAAATTCCAGAAATAAACAATTCACAGGTTTTAAATTGCATGCTATTCTGAATAGTGTGATGAAATCTCATGTTGTCCCACTCCATCCCCCCTGGGACATGAATCATCCCTTTGTCTGGAGTATCCACTACCTGCCCCTTATTCACTTAGTAGCCATCTCAGTTATCAGATTGACTGTCATGGTATCGCAGTACTTGTGTTCAAGCAACCCTATTTTACTTAATAATGACCCCCAAGCTCGAGAGTAATGATGCTGGCAATTCAGATATGCCAAAGAGAAGCCATAAAGTGCTTCCTTTAAGTGAAAGGTGAAAGGTCCTGACTTAATAAGGAAAGAAAAAAAATTGTATGCTGAGGTTGCTAAGAACTATGGTAAGAACAAATCTTCTATCTGTGAAATTGTGAGGAAGGGAAAAGAAATTCGTGCTAGTTCTCCCCTCAGCAGACTCTACATACATTTACATAGGTATGTAGAGTCATGCATGGGTTAATGACGGGGATACATTCTGAGAAATGCATTGTTAAGCGATTTTGTCATTGTGTGAACACCATAGAGTGTACTTACACAAACCTAGATAGCATAGCCTACTATACATCTAGGCTATATGATACTAATCTTATGGGACAACCATTGTATAGGCAGTCAGTCGTTGACAGAAACGTCATTGTGTGGCGCATGACTGTGTAGGAAAAAACATAATATATATAGGGGTCAGTACTATCTGTGGTTTCAGGCATCTACTGTGGGTCTTGGAATGTACCCGTTGTGGATAAAGGGGGACTACTGTCTATAAAAGAATCATAAACATGGGTGGGTAGTACAGATATACTTGTGGGTTATATAGGAAACAATTTGTGTATTAGTTTCTTGTGGCTGCTGTAACAAATTACCACCAACTTGGTGGCTTAAAACAGCAGAATTTTATTCTTTATAGCTCTGGAGGTCCAAAATCAAAGTACTAGCAGGGCTGCACTCACTCTGAAGGCTCTAGGGGAGAATCCTTCCTTGCCTCTTCCAGCTTCTGGTGGCTGCAGGCATTGCTTAGCCATAGCTGTACAACTCCAGTCTCTACCTCTATCTTCACGTGGCCTTCTCTGTGTGTCTCACATCTCCCTCTGCCGTTCTGTTATAAGGACACCTGTCATTGGATTTAAGGCCCACCCAGATAATTCAGGATGATCTCATCTTGAGATCCTTAACTTAATTACACCTGCAAAGGCCCTTTTCCAACACAAAGTCCCATATACAGGCTCCAGATGGACATATCATTTTGGGGGCCACCATTTAACCCACTACATTTGGATAAATAGTTTTCTCCTTAAAATTTATTTTTTAAAAAGAGTGGCAGATTTAACTTTCTGGGTCCTTTTTTGTTTGGCCACATGGTGGGCAGAACTGAGCTGAGGGCAGAACTTACTTTGAGTCACTGAGTGGCTCCAGGGGGGGATGTGGTAATAAAATACTGGCCACACACCTAAAAAACACGCATGAGGGTTTAACTCCCTGTGGTTTGCTATCCAGAGGAAGGAGTGGTGAAATTGCAGTAACAAGGTTAATGATCTCTCTCCCCAGGCTGTGGGATTTGGATTACAAAACTCAACTGAGGCTTCTTTGAGAGTTGAACAGCCTCCACTCGTGCATTGTCCAAGATTTCTAAAAAGCTGACTTCAATAAAAGGTGGTATTTTTTGGCAGACAAGAAAGAGCTATTTTCACAGTTCTCTTTTATTTATTCTGCCTCCAGGATTATGCATTGAAGGGTTAGGTGTGGTTGGCACTTGGTTCCTTTTCAGATTTCTGAAGTTACCCTGACCATCTGAAAACTGGATTCCTAAAATATCCAGGTCCATGGGGAACTCTAAGGCTTTCATTGGTGATGAAGCCATTGATAGTGCCCAGGGAGAGCCGTCACCCTTTGGATGTGGTAGGCAAGACTCAGCAGGACCCTAAAGAAAGCATTTCCTGCACTGTCAAAAGTTGCCATAAATGGGAATGCTGTTGTAGTAGTTAACATTTACCAGGTGCTTAGAATAGGCCTGGCGCCATTGGCGTGTGCTACATTTATTCTTTCATTTAAACTTTATAATAACCCTTGAGGCACATACTATTATTATCTCCATTTCATAAGTGAGGAAACTGAGGCATCAAGAAGTTAAATACTTGCCCAAGCTCGGCAAGCGATGCAGGTGAGATTCAAAGCCAGCCAGGACAGCTCTCGAGACTGTGCTCTTAACCACTTCCTCTGCATCTCCTAACCTGTTTCTGACAAAACTGTGAAACAGTGAGGTTGTCTCCAGCATTCCTCCATCCCCTCCCTCCTTTTCCCTTTGCTTCCTTTCTGAGGCAGGGTGGTGTGGTAGAAAACATATGGATTTTTTCAGTCAGTCTGACCTGGATTCATACCCTGGCTACGTGAACCTTGACAGGCTAGATAACCTCTCTGAGTCTCAGTTTCCTCACTGTAAAATGCTGATTACAATCACTACTTTATAAGATTGTCACGTGAAATATATAATCTAATGTAGTGGATGCTGTGATATGCTGCTCAGATCACACTTTCAGGACCAAGGCACTCTTCCCCTCCCTCCCCTGCCGCCAGGAAGTGCCTGTTGACCATTCACAGGTAAGCCTCTTTCAGGAATTGCCTTCACCAGAAGGGAGTCAGTCATCCAAAATTATGCCCCCTCCCCAGGGTCACCAGGCATCCAATAACTTATCAATTGTATGTGGGGAGGGCACAAAGGCCTGCCCCCTTACCTCATTTTAGGACAACTCTGAAGGACCATCCCAGGTCTGGAGGGTTCCCGTAGGAGGATAGGCTGATGCCTCTATTGCAACTGCATCATCACTCATTTCTTCCTCTGCCCAGTCCTGCTTCCTTCATCCCTCTGAGGTGTTGGTGCTGAGATCATTTCCCAATGAACCTCCATCCCAAAGTCTGTTTCCTGGGGAAACTGACCTACACTAGGTAATATTTGTACAATGTCTGACACATAGTGCACATTCAGTAAATTCTTTCCAGCATTCCTACTCACTTCATGTACATCCTACAGCAATGCCTCACCACCTGAGAGCTTGTTGTGCCTCTGACTACCTCTGTCCCATCAAAATTTAGCAATCCCATGTCTGGCTGCCACAGGGGAGCACTTCGTCAAAAGCTGGTTAGTCATGGGACAGTGCCTCTTTTCACCTGAGTGGGAGACATGTAACCTCCTAGATTGCAGTGGTCACAGAGTGAGCCTGATTCTAAAGGAGACCCAGTTATACCATGTAGGTAGATCCCCATGGCCCCAGACATGAAAGGATTTCAGTGGGGGCTGGCCCCATGGTGTCGTGGTTAAGTTCAGCGTGATCCACTTTGGTGGCCCAGGTTCCTGGGTTTGGATCCCTGGCACAGACATACACCACTCATCAGCCATGCTGTGGTGGCAACCCATGTTTAAAAAAAAAAAAAAGAGGAAGATTGGCACGGATGTTAGCTCAGGGCTAATCTTCCTCAAGCCAAAAAAGAGGAGGATTGGCCACACATCTTAGCTCAGGGCTAATCCTCCTCAGCAGAAAAAAAAAACGACTTTCAGTGAATGTTTGTTGTTGATGATGGACAGCTGCTACTGACCCTGAAGAATGGACACTCAGTTTTCAGAATTCCAAATAGATGGAATTCAAAAACTAGACACAGACACTCTCTTAACAGTAAGTGCTTTGAGAACTTCACAACCTTTGAAATTTCTGTGCTATCAGCAACATGCCTGAGAAATCTGAACACTACAGCCTAAAAGCTACAGGGTAGGGATAGAGCAGGGAGCAGCAGGAACACAAAGCCAGTGGGCACATGATCCTGCATCCTGGGAACATTGCTTGCAGAGCCTCTGACCACCCCAGGCTGGGGGACTTTGTGGCCAGGAGGGAGAAACAGTCTCGAACAGTCCTGTGCATTGTCCTACGGGCAGGCTCTGGGCCTTGCAAAAAAGCTAGCGGGTTGTTCTACATGATGATCACTGCAGGGTAATAACAGGGCCAAAGTGGCCCTTGATACTCCATTGTATTGCAAGGTAATATGAAAATGGACTTTGAGGTCTGGGAAGGTACTCTAAAGCCAATGACACCGGCCTGCTGCTATTTTAAATGCTTGTGGTATACCATTATTGGGGAATATCTCCGAGCAATGGCCTATGCTTTAAAAATTACTAATAAAGGGGCCAGCCCAGTGGTACAATGGTTAAGTTCGGCATGCTCCACTTGGTGGCCCAGGGTTCGCAGGTTCAGATCCCGGGCGTGGACCTACACCACTTATCAAGCCATGTTGTGGTGGCGTCCCACATACAAAATAGAGGAAGATGGGCACAGATGTTAGCCCAGGGCCACTCTTCCTCAAGCAAAAAGAGGAAGATTGTCAACAGGTATTAGCTCAGGGCTAATCTTCATCACCAAAATAAATAAATAAATAAATAAAAATGAAAATGAAAATAAAAATAACTAATAAAAAAATTAATATGACATTGAAAGGCCAATTAGTATTGCTTATGTTGGGAGGCAGAGAGGTATGGCAAAAAGAACACAAGCTCTAGCACAAGATTGACCTGGTTTCAAATTGGGTTCACTTACCAGTTGTATAACCTTATAAGTTATTAACTTCATGGACCTGTTTCTTCATCTGTCACATGGACACAATTTTTCTTCCTGCTGTTTATTCTAAGGATTCAATGAGAACATTCATTTCAAGCTCTTCGATATGAAATGAGACTCAGATAAAATGTATTCATATATGGCATGGAAATAGTGATATTTAAAAATTCACTGCTCAACAGTTTTTGGATTCCCAGGAAATCTTCCTTAGGCAATGTAGTGGAAGTCTGTTGTTTTTGCCTGTTCTCTGGGTAACAGCGCCCCTCTTCCCTGTGGGAAATTCATTTCATGTGATTTGCATGGCAATCCTCTAGCCACAAAGGATGAGAAGTAATTGTTCTTCTCCCTGCCACATCAATTGGCCCAGGGGCGAATTGACTTTATTTGGGTCATTAAGAGCCTTCTCCTGACTTTTCTGCCAGAGATATTGGGAAAGACTATTGCTTTTTGCTAGATTGCCAGATTGATAAGATGTAAAGCTGGGGATATCAGAGAACATCTTGCACTTGGAGCAGGCCTGTCCAAGAGATGGTGAAACCGAATCTCAGAAGAACCCAAGGCCCTGTGTCCAGCTGGGCCAGAAACCAGCTACACCCTACACTTCCCAGACATGAGAACGAAAAACATTCCACTTTCTCTTAAGTTAGTTTGAATTGGGTGATTGTCACTTGAAACCCACAGAGTTCTGTAGAAAACAGGACTTAAGTTAAGGAACTGGCATTAATAACACCCACCTATTTCCAGGGAGTCTAATATGTGTTGGAGTCTGTTTCCTCACTTGTGAAATGAAGGGAAGAATCTTGACTTCTCAAAGCTCTCGTGAAGATTCAGTGAGATATGTAAAATTCCTTCTTCAGAGTTTGTGAAATGTTAGCTACCCTGCATTGGGCATGATGACTGTAGTGAATTTATATGGCTACTTGACTTCATATAGATGTTTCTCACTTTGGGGAAAACATCTACTGTCATTTTGAATTCCTGGTTATCCTCTGAAGCAAATTTGCTTAGTAAAACTTTTCCTCAGCTCTGCTATGCACTGGACCTACCTCATCCCTGGGTGAGGCAGCGACCTCCTAAATATTTAATTGATGTTCCATTAGTCCTTCTTCACCTAATGGCTGATGCTTGGAATTTTGCCATCAGAACTTATAACTAAGAAAAATTTATTGAAATATGTATGCAAAAATGTACACATATCATAAATATGTGGTTAAATGAATTTCCACAAACTGAACCTGCTCATGTAGCCATCACCCAAATTAAGAAACAGAAAATTACTAGCATCCCAGAAGCCTCCCTCACCTCTCCTACCCTAAGTCATTATCCCTCCAAAAGTAAACACTGTCTTGATTTCTAAGAGTATAGATTGTTCCGCCTGTATTTTGTTCTTTATAGAAATGGAATTATCCAGGGCATACTCATTAGCATCTGTCTTCTTTTGCTCAACGTTATATTTGTGAGATTCATTCATGTTGTTGAGTTAGTTATGGTTTGTCCATTCTCATCACTGCATATAATTTCACTCCACAATTTATTTATCCATTCAACTGTTAATGGGCATTCAGGTAATTTTCATTTTGGGGATATTATGAACAGTGTTGCTCTGAACATGACTTTTGGCTGAACATATTTATGCATTTCTGTTGAATATATACCTAAGAGAGGGATTGCTGAGTAAAGTATGCTTTTATTCAGCTTTAATGGATACTATTTAATGTTTTCCAAGATGTTCCACATCTTCTAACACAAGATTTTCTTAGTATTAGAGGTTATTACGAGGGGAATCAGGATGGCATTGCAAGCTAAAGATAATGGAGCTATACTTTCAAAATTCTGAGGGAAAATTATTTTCAACTTAGATTTTAATACCAGAAAAACTCTCATTCAAGTGCAAATATAGAATATGTACATTTCCAGACATGTGAGGTGTAGCAAAGATTATCCTCCACGTAGTTATTCTCCTCTTCCTCTATAGTAAAAAATGCTGTTCGGCTTCCATAGGTTGCCCTGCAAAAGACAATATTTCTCATCCTTCCCTGAAACTAGCTGAACGTGTGACTAATTTCAAATGAGATAATGAGGTGATGCATACAACTTCTGGGTCATGCCCTGAAGAGAAAGGGCTTACCTTATCTTTCCTTCCTTATGATTGAAATATAGGTGTAATGGAAGGAGCTACTTTTTGAAGATGGAACTAGTGATAAGAGAGACTAAGCCAGGGTTCACTCTATTAGCCTGGGACTGCTTACGCTCAGTGTGTTATGTGAGAGATACAAACTTCATCTTATTTAAGCCACTGTTATTTTGACCTTTGATGTAGCAGCTGAACCAGTATTTTACCTAAAATAAGAAATCTCAGAAAGTTTGCCTGTTGCGCACTTTTCTCATGAAGGGACCTATGATATGTTCCACCAACACAAGGGAATCACCAAGAGGAAACCATGAGATTTAGGAAACAGAGGATTCAATACAAGGTAGAGACAATGGAAGTACCCAGGAGTTGAGTTTGGTTATGTGAAACAGAAATTCTAAACGACCAGTGGCTTCAGTAAGAAGGATTTTTCTCTCATCGAATGGGAGGGCCAGAAGATGGCAGCTCATGGCTGATACAGCTGCTTCATAACGTCTTCAGGGATCCGCTCTTTTCTCTAGTTTCTCATTCTGCTATCCCTATGGCGTGCTTTTTATCCTCAGGTTTACAAGATGGTTGCTGGAACTTTGTCCATTGCTACCATGTTTTACACAGCAGGAGGGAGGAAGGATTGACAACAAAAGGGTGCATGCCAACTGAATGGGCCTTCTTTTAAAGGAGCTTTCCTAGAAGCCCTACCCAATTTCCATTTTCATCTCATTGGCGGTAAATTAGGCACATGAGAATCTTATTTGCAAAGAAGGCTAGGAAATATAGTTTTACCCACAACAAAGTCAGGATGTGTTTACTAAAGAAGAAAGGAAGAACAAATATTGCATAGGCAAATAGTTGTCTCTACCACTATTACCTTGTACTTCTTTCCCAAAATGTTTAGATTGCCCGTGGATAGTGGGAATATGGACGGTAACGGATGGTTTTAATTTTTTGAAGAGCTTTCGTGTACTAGTTGTTTTATAATAAACATGTGTTGTTGTTCTAATCACCCATGCAGAAATATAATAGCTAACTTTATTGATTACTTATCACATGCTACACTTGCTCTAAACAGCTTATATTTTGTGAATTCCTCAAAGCCAATCTTTGCCAAATGTCACCTATTTAGCAAGTGGTAGAGCCAGTGTTAAAAACCAGGGAATCTAGCTGTCCTTCACCTCAGTGTGGTACTGCCCCTCCTAGAAGGAAGTTACACAAAGGGTAGAAAAAGAGAAGGCAAATGCTGCTAATAATGACTACACCATTCTCACTCTTATTTTCATGAAGACAAGAGCTGCCATTCCAGCATCCTTCATATTATCTTGATGTGCTCTGTGCCAGGTGACATCCTTCACTGGGGACCCCTTGCACACACCACTAAAAGGAGCACGCCCTCCTGAAATCAACTGTGTCCCCACCTGCGGGGCAGCAGGCCCGGACTTTGCTCACTTTTAAATGCATTTGACACTCTTGGCAGTTCTGGCCATCATCAATACCACTTAACACATTTCCGAGGAGTCTGGTATGTTTGGGAGTGCCTCCTTGTCTCAAAATAAATGGGCCAATCCACGGGGTTAGTACCTGAATCTATGCTGGGCTGGTTTGAACCTGTTCTGTGTACATAAGAATGAAAAATATTAGACATCTGTCACTTCATCCAATTAAGTCCTACATTTAGTTTATTAACAGAACTAAGAACCTAACATAGGTTACCTGACTCATTCTTCAGTAGATGCCATTTCAATGGAAATTGCAGTCCCTCTGGTACTAGCATCCTTATTTCTGCCTTCTTGTTTCTTTAAATAATTGTGTTAAATAAAATCACATTAGCTGAAATTGGACTGACTATAACTCGTGACATTTGAGTGTTCCAATGCCTCCAAAAAGCCCTGTTCAGTCTGGCAAGGAGCCATCTCCAAATGGAAACCCATTTAAAAACCCATTTTCCTAGCAAGAAACAATTGATACCCAAAGAAATGAGGCACTAATAATACACTGCCTAGGCTGAACCTAGACTAATGTGGTGTTAAAAGAGGCCTAGGAATTTACACAGCTAAAGTTTGCTAGAATCCCAGATCAGGCAGTGTGTTTTCCCTCGTTGGATGTTCCATGGATTGATTTGAGATTAACTTGGTATAAATTCTGGCAAGTGGGGTTAGTGGTTCTTATGTTTGGATTTTGTTATCAAAATTTTGGCAATAAATGATTTTAGCCCTGTTGTATTTTAACACCCTTGAAACCAAGGTCTGTTTCCTGCATTAAGAAGGGAGAAAATTCATTATTCTAGGGGTTCTGTGCTTGTTCTACTTAGAATCCTTTTTGGCATAAAGCTAAATTTCATTTTTCACACATCTTCTCTCCGTTGCCTAGTGAGAAGTACTAGATTCCCCCCAGTGACCCTCACCTTGTTCCCCCTGTCTCCCCAGGTTCTGTGGACTCCCTGTGCTCCAGCCAGACTGGGCCTCCTGAGACACCCAGCAATGCCCCTGAATTTGGGCCGCAGGCTTGAGTGGGATAGACCATTAAACATTTGAGTCCAGCAGGTACTTTCACGTCAATTATCTAATTAAATCTCCACAACAAATCTCTTGGGCTGGCATTCTTTCAGATAAGGCAACTGGGACTCCAAATAATTAGGTAAGTTTCCTCAGGTCCCACGGTGAAGCCGGTCCATGGCCTTTGAACCTAAATTCTTAGGGCCCTCTCTGCTATCTCCCTGAAACTATCAATTTGTTCTGATCCAAAAGATGCAAGCACGTCACTACTATCTCCTGCCTCATTATAAAGATGGAATAGCTATAATCATCTACACAAACTCATACCAAGGTACTGTCATTCCCTCTTAACAGAGACCTCTTGAAGATTAAATACCCAAAGAAATGAGGCACTAATAATACACTGCTAGATAATTAACTACAAAGTGTTTCTTCTCCCAGGGCACCTTGCATTTTAATTGGGCAAAAGCTTAAGTCAAGTGAATGAAACTGAGACCTCAGTGAGTCCTGGGAGGTTTCCAGTGGAAAGGGGGTAGGCTTGATTGCCCTTTCAGAGGTCATTCAAATCCTACTATGTAAGAAGCTTAGCCTCGAAGCCCTGGACAGTAGTTCCATTGCTCACCCTTGCTGCTGCTTCTACCCGTACGGTATAGCTGGATCTTTCGTGTATTTGTAGTATCCTTGTCCATGGTTCCTCTTCCTCAGCTTTATGTTCCTAGATCTTTCTGAAAATATAATTCGTAACCTATCATCTTTAACTCCAGTTTCACATTTAAAGTAAAATTAATGTCTCTCATATATCTGTGCACTCTTCATATTATCATGTAATTGTTTATATGTTCTCTTTCTTCTATTGTGCTTGAGGGATCCTCAAAGGCAAGAACCAGATCTTCCCCCAGCCTTGTCTGTCTAACTTCTCCAGACTCACTGAGCTATAGCTGGTCTTTTTTCTGTTTCTCAAACATACCAAACTCCTTCCCACCTCAGGACCTTTGCACTTGCTGTTTCCTCTGCCTAGGAAGCTCTTCCTTTACATCTTCATGTGGCAGGCTCCTTCGCATCAACAGATCTCAGGTCAGATGCTATCTCTCTGAGAGACTTTTTTTGACATCTCATGAGAGGACACCAACCTCCAGCCACTTCATCACATGCATTTGTTTTGTTTTCTTCATAGCACTCACCTGTCTGATGTTATTAGTTTTATTTTGGTCCCTTAAAAAAATAATCCCTCTTAACTTCCTGAAAACAACGACCTTGTCTTGTTCACTGCTGTATCCCTAGCACCTAGAACAGTGGCTAGCACTTAGTAAGCAATATACAAATATTGATGAATACATGAACGAAGAGGTGTACTCAATGTTAGTTGAATGAATGAATAAATGTATGACAGAGTTTGGTTTCTCTTTCCTCTGAACACCCACATCCATACATTTCATATGGCATAATTGCTATCTCCTCCATATTGCAGTTTTCTTATTTCTCTGGGTAGGAGTTCAAGCAGGCAGGTGCCCTGTTGAATTTATCTGTGTATCTTCCCTAGCACCCAGTAGATTGCCCTTCACATTGTAGTTTCTCAGTAAATGTCTGAGTCACTCCTTCCATTTTCTGACGTCTAACAGAGACCAAGAAATGGCATTTGGGTTCTTACCGATGATGCAGCCGATCTGGCACTGTCTTTATGGATAAGCATGTTCATGCTGTGTGATAATCATTGCACCGGGTAGAAAAGCATGTCCTGCATGGCCAGCTCCTTCTATTCACACTTCTGGGTCTCAAAACCAAATGTGCTGAGAGCAGTCATGACAGCAATTTGCTCTTGGATAGTACGATCAACAAAGTTAATTGCCTTGTTTCCAATAACCTCGTATTGACCTTTCAAACCTCAACAGCACGTCAGCACATCTCTAAAGAACAGCCCCAGTGACGGTTCAATCCCTGTGCCCTGTTGTGACTTAACAATCAAATCCATCTATGACTAGAGCTTGGTTATTTTCTCACTAACGTGTTTGTTAACTTAAACCCAAATTCATCTCCTATTTTTACTTTGTGTAGTTTATCTCCGTCCTTTGGGCATAGCACTCCTTATAAAAATTTACTATAATTTTAAAATTTAGAGATTTTATTGTGCACTCTTTTTTCCAAAACATAATAAACCATTAAATCAGATTGGCCTAAGACTGATTCCTTGGGAAATGCCACAATTTACATTTTTCCATTTAATAATGTTCCTACCCTATTACCTCGATATTAATTTTTTATCCATAATAAAGCCCTCTGCCTAATCCTAGGGTAACTCAATCAAGAAACAGCTATTGGGAAAAAATTTAAAACATTTTTCCAAGAATAAAATACATTCATGATTTCCCCTTTCTCTGCAAATTTATTTTCCTTCTGAAAGAATTTCAAATATTAATCAAGCATGATTTCTTCTTACAGAAATCAAGTTGGCTTTTCTCTAAATGATAAATATTCAGTAATCCTATTTTTCATTCACATTTCCACTAATGTGTAGATATCTCCCTTTTAGAGGCCTGATCCTCTCCCAGTATCCTTCAGACTGGGCAAATGACGTTTAAGTCTAGAACTTCAATCTTCAGTTTTTCTTTGCTAACGTGGGAGGTAGGCACCAGAGAGCAATTTAAAAAAATCACCAGGTCTACTTTATTATTTTAAAAAATTATTTTATTATATGATTAAAACTTGTTATCCATGTGCACATTCAGTCATTGGTAAACATGTGGAAAAATTAGTAAAAAATGATCTGATCAAAATCGTGATATTTTACAGCACCCATTTAAGTACTTCACCCATTTTCTTCTTCTTTTCTCTGGTTTTGCCTACTAACTAATTCTGTTTTCACCCTCCTATCCAGATATTGTTACAGCTCCTTTGTCAGGCTTTATATATATATATTTTTTCATTTTATTCCTAACTCATTAACTCTGTATTTAATTTCATTGCTTATAGCTAATAGTTGATCTAGTAGTGAATTTTAACTTGAAATACTCATTCAGCCTCTACTTTATGGTCATTGATGTCACTCTTACAAGTTTTAAATGGACTTTAATGTATTATTCCTTTTTTAAGAACTTGAAGTGCTAGTAACTCTTAAAGAAGTTTAAACCCATCTATTATTCTCTAGCATACTTCTCTAAACAATCTGAGCAAATAAAACATTTAATCTTTTTTCTTTATTCTGTTCTCTGATAGAAACTCAGCACTCTTGATTTGTTAATAACGCAAACAAATCCTCCTTTGAAAGACATGACAGGTACTGTACCTGTGCTTAGAGTCACAACTGGAAATTCTAAGCTCCCAAGTAACAATTTTAGAGAATGCTCCTTTTACTTTCATTAATTGCAAAATAAACAGACCCATGTAGCTAAAGCTTCAGGAATCTGTATTAAGTGTTCAAAGCTTTTTAATGTTTTGAAAAGTCATCAGATACAAACTTTGAGTGGATTTGGTATTGTTTGTTTGTTTTTCTTTAACAACTTTATTGAGATGTAATTCACATACCATACAATTCACCCTTTAAAGTGTACAATTCAGGAGTTTTTAGCACATTCACAGATGTATGCAACCATCACCACAGTAAATTTTAGAACATTTCATCACCTCAAGAAGAAACTCCTTATTCCTTAGCTATCACCCCCCTCACTCTCCATCCTCACTCCACCCCCACCCCCACCCCCACCTTAAGCAACCACTAATCTACTTTTTGTTTCTATAGATTTCTCTGTTGTGGACTTTCATATAAATGGAGTCATATATTATGTGGTCTATTGTGACTGATTTCTTTCACTTGGCATAATGCTTTCAAGGTGGAGCTATGTTGTAGCAATGTATCAGTACTTTGTTCCTTTTTATGGCCAAATAATATTCCATTGCACAAATATACCACATTTTATTTATCCACACATCAGTTGATTGGCATTTGGGTTGTTTCCACCTTTTGGCTATTAAGAATTATGCTACTATAACATTTGTGTACAATTTTCTGTGTTGACATATGTTTTCATTTCTCCTTGGCATGTACTTAGAAGTGGAATTGCTGGGTCATATGGTAATCCTGTGTTAAGTCATTTGAGGAACTGCCAGACTGTTTTCCAAAGTAGCTGCACCATTTACATTCCCACTAGCAGAGTTCTAATTTTTCCAAGTCCTTGCCAACAATTGTTGTTATCTGACTTTTTGATTCTAGCCATCCTAGAGGCTTTGATTTGTACTTCCCTGATAACTAATGAAGTTGAGAATCTTTTCCTGTCCTTATTGGCCATCTGTAGCTCTTCTTTGTATAAATGTCTATTCAGATCCTTTGCCCAATTTTAATTGTTATTTTTTTTATTATTGAGTTATAAAAGTTCTAGATGTAAGTCCTTTAGCACAAAATTTTAATTTTGATGACATGCAGTTTATCATTTTTCCTTTTGTTGCTCTTGCTTTTGGTGTTATATCTAAGAAACTATGTCCAAATTAAGGTCATGAAGATATGCCCATATATTTTCTCTAAGAGTTTATGGTTTTTGCTCTTACATTTATGTCTTTGATCCATCTTTAGTTAATTTTTTATATAGTGTGAAGTAAGGGTCCAACTTCATTCTTTTGCAGGTCACTATCCTGTTGTCCCAGCACCATTTGTTGAGAAGACTATTCTTTTCTCATTTACTGGTCTTGGCACACTTGTCAAAAAGTCAGTTGACCATAGATATGTGCATTTCCTTCTAGACTCTCAGTGCTATTCCATTGATCTATATGTCTATCCTTGTGCCCGTGCCACGTCATCTTGATTACTGTTACTTTGTAGTAAGTTTGAAAATTGAGAATATGAGTCCTTCCACTTCATTCTTCCTTTTCAGAATTGTTTTGGCTATTCTGGGTCTCTTGCAATTCTGTATGAATTTTAGAATCAACTTGTCAATTTGCACAAAGAAGTTATTTGGAATTCTGGTAGGAATTGCATTGAACCTACAGATCAATTTGGGGATTATTGACATCTTAATGTTAAGTTTTCTGATCTAAGAACATGGGAACGTTTTCCCATTTATTTAGATCTTCTTTAAATTTCTTTCAAGAATTTTTTTTTGGTTTTCAGAGTACTAGAACTGCACTTCTTTTGTTAAATTTATTCCTAAGTATATTATTCTTTTTGATGCTATCATAAATGGATTGTTTCTTATTTTCATTTTTGGATTGATCATTGCAACTGTAGAAATACAATTGATTTTTATATATTGATCTTGTATGCTGCAACCTTAATGAACTCATTTATTAGTTCTAGTAGTTTTTTAGTGGATCCCTCAGGATTTCTATATGCAAGATTATGTCATCTGTCAATATAGTTTTATTTTTTCCTTTCCCATCTGGATACCTTTTTTTTTTCTTGCTTAGTTGCATTCATATTCACAAGAGATATTATTCTATAGTTTTCTTTTGATGTCTTTGTCTGCTTTTGGCATCAGGGTAAGACTGACCTCATTGAATGATTTGGGAAGTGTTCCCTTCTCTTCTGTTTTTTGGAAGAGTTTGTGGAGAACTGGTATTCATTCTTCATTGAATGTTTGGTAAAATTCAGTGGTGAAGACATTTGGGCCTGGGTTCTTTTTGTGGATCACTGATTTAATCTCCTCACTTGTTATATTTCTATTCCAATTCTCTATTTCTTCTTGAGTCAGTTTTGGTAGTTTGTATCTTTCTCTTGGTTCCTGATTCTCTGTCTGGGCTTCCCCACTTGATTATCTCTAAGCATCAGTGGCAGATATAATAAATCTGCACAAAGATTGTGAACCACAAATGAGTGTGGCTGGCTGCAAGACTTGGAAGGAATAAAAATCAGTCATGGAGCAGCAACCTGTGAATCAACAGAAGCCAGAATGTACATTAGCAGGGAAATCAGGACCAACCATGAAACAGAGCCAGTGAGATGCCACACCCCAGAGAGTATATGAACCAGGAAGTATGCAAATCTGGGAAGGGAAAACAGCAATAAAAGAAAAGGCAGACCAAGGCTCAGGCAGAGGGTCAGAAATCCCCAGTGAGGACAGAGCCTAATACCTGGTGCTGAACCAACTCACCTTCAACCCAGGAGCTTTTTTGAGCTTGTAGTGAAGGCAAAAAACACTCCCTAAGCTTGGTGCCCTGGGATTCAAGGATGCAGACCTGTGGGACTAGCTGAACACATCAGGGAATGAGAGAAGAGGAGACTTGAAATAGTGGGAGAATCCTAAAAGGATCCGTATAATCTGCTCAAGATATACCCTAGAACCCACCCCCTTAACTATGACAGAGATTTCCCAAAGAGAGCAATTACTTTAATTTAATATTAGTATATACAATTTAAAATTCATTCTCAAACTATACATGACTATACCACACAATACACAATTAGACTGACATTTTATACGTCCCAGAAACAAGAAATTATTTTCTCATATTTTGGAATTAAAAGCTGGGATTTTATTCTAAATTAATTCTCTTCCAAAAAGCATGAGTAACATGAGTCCATTAAATAAATAAAAGAAGTAAAATGGAAAATATTTTTGATCACATATTTGATTAAAATATTTAGTATTGTGTGTCTGGAAAAAGACAATCCCTTGAGGAATACAAATTCCAAGTAAGATGGGGTTTATTTAAAGGGAGAAAGCCACAGCTATGCTAATAATTCCTTTTAAGATTCTGTGGATAACGTGAGACCCACAGTAGTATCTAACATAAACATGTAAGGAGATTTGAGAGAAACACAACAAAAATAAACTGTAAGAATCACCCCTACAAAGTTTTTTCTACCCTCTGGTCCTTTTAAAATCTGAAGAATAACTGAGAGCTCCTAGAAGAGTAGGAAAAGATAAAAAAAAGAATCAGACATGGGGCCGCCTGGTGGCACAGCGGTTTAGTCCGTGCTTGGCAGCCCGGGGTTTGCGAGTTCGGATCCCGGGCGCCTGCCGACGCACTGCTCGTCAGCCATGCCGTGGCGGCGTCCCATATAAAGTAGAGGAAGATGGGCACAGATGTTAGCCCAGGGCCAGTCTTCCTCAGCAAAAAGGGGAGGATTGGCAATGGATGTTAGCTCAGGGCTGGTCTTCCCCACAAAAAAAAAAAAAAGAAAAAAAAAAAAAAGAATCAGACAAGTGAATTTGTGAATTGTTTCCTTTCTATCTATCTATTTGGGAACTCTCTATGTTTTTTATTGTGGTAACATTGGTTAGTAACATTATATAAATTTCAGGTGTACATCATTATATTTCTATTTCTCTATAGATTACATCATATTCACCACCCAAAGACTAATTACAGTCCATCACCATACACATGTGCCTAATCATCCCTTTCGCCCTCTTCCCTCCCCCTTTCCCTTCTGGTAACCACCAATCCAATCTCTGTCTCTATGTGATTGTTTGTTGTTGTTTTTGTCTTCTACTTATGGGTGAGATCCTACGGTATTTGACTTTCTTCCTCTGGCTTATTTCGCTTAGTGTAATACCCTCAAGGTCCATCCACGTTGTCGCAAATGGCTGGACTTCATCGTTTCTTATGGCTGAGTAGTATACCATCGTGTACATATACCACATCTTCTTTATCCATTCATCCCTTGATGGGCACTTAGGTTGCTTCCAAGTCTTGGCTATTGTGAATAATGCTGCGGTGAACATAGGGGTGCATATATCTTTACACATTCGTGTTTTCATGTTTTTTGGATAAATACCCAGCAGTGGAATAACTGGATCGTATAGTAGTTCTATTCTTAGTTTTTTGAGGAATCTCCATACTGTTTTCCATAGTACCTGCACCGGTTTGCACTCCCACCAGCAGTGTATGAGAGTTTCCTTCTCTCCACATCCTCTCCAACACTTGTTGTTTCCTCTCTTGTTAATTATAGCCATTCTGACGGGTGTGAGGCGATATCTCTGTGAACTCTTTCTATTTCTTGGCTCTGCCCTATCTTCTTCTCCTCCTCCTCCTTTTTCCTTCCCTTCCTCCTTCTCCTCTTCCTCCTCCTTTCTTTTCCCCCATGTTGCTTCATTCTGCAGGTGGATTCTTCCATGTGGGTTGGGGAGGATAGCCTCTGACAAAAATAGGTTTTCATACACCTTAGAGTTAATTGTTTGTTCACTAAATTAATGAGCTAATGAACACACTTCAGGGCAGTAGAACTGTAGTAACAAGGAAGGCAAGATAAGGGGCCCAGAGAAAGGCCATCCCTGAAGACCCCTTTGATTGTGACTTCTGTCTTTTCAACCATGACTTCAGCACGAGAGCCTTTCTCCCTACTGTCCTGAGCCCAATGGGCTTCTGCACATTGGCTGAGTATAAGAGTGGCTTTAGTTCCTTCAATGTTCATCCACTCAACACGTATTCTTAAGTTCCTATTATGTGCGAGCTCTGGGGCACAGAGGTCAATAAGACAGATGAGGTCCTTGCCCTCATGGGAATTACATTTGAGTAGATATGTGTGTTGGGGGTATTGTCTCCTTAGATAAGATGGCCAGTGAAAGCCTCTTTGAGAAAGTGACATCTAAGGTGACACACCTTAAAGATGGGGATTTAGCCATATGAAGGTCACTTCCCAGGAGGGCTGAGAAAATCTTTGAAGAGGTACCAGCTGAGTTTCTACCTTAATCACAAGAAGGAGTGGGGCATGTGAAGGTCACACACCTGCCACACGCCTGTAATTGAGACCCTTACCATCTCTCACTATTGTGGCTGCAGTCACCTCTTGAACGATCTTGTATTCTGAAGGAGGCTCTCCTCATGACCATTAGAATTGCCTTTCTAAAATGCAACTCTGATCATGACACTCTTCTGTTTAAATCCTTCCATTACCCCCAGCATAAAATCTAACCCCCCAGGCACACAGCTGCAGTGTTATTTAAGACCTGGCCCCTATGTACCTCACCAGCCTCATTCTTGCTACCCGCCTTGCACAGTATGTACTGGTCACACTGCACTCATCAGTGCTCCCGTCTCATGACATGCCCTTTCACCTCTCCATGCCTTTGCACATACTGCGCCTGGACCTGAAATTCCCTTCCTTGTTTGGTCCCCACTCCCTGTCCAATAAATACTCACTCTTTAAAGATACTATATCCTTTAGGAAACCTCTGAATCCTCCCGGGTTGGGCTGGATGCCTGTGCTATGCACTTCCAAGCACCCAGAGCTTAATTTAATTATATCACTTTATTGTAATTTTCTGTTTATTTGTGGCCTCCTCTACTAGACAGTAATCTCTGTGAGGACAGGGTCCTTGTCCTAGAATAATATCCAGGGCAGAATAGACCCATAATAAATATTTTAAAACATAAATGATATTCTAAAAACTACACAGAAACCAAAAGTGCTAATTACAGACTTAACCTATCAGAAAACTGAATAAATGATGTATGGGACAAATTTGAAAAATATTTCATAGAACACAGAGAAAATTGATAAAGAGATAGAAGTGAAAATGATGAAATTAAGAGTTATAGCTATAGAAAGTATATTGGACAGTTGTTTCTCTTCTGCCTTCCAGGTGTATTTTTCCTTCTAGAAACATCTCGTCCCATACCTAGTATGGATATCAATCATTTGACCCCACCATCCCTGCCATAGGAATGTGCATGTAACCCTGGCTGACCATCTGATTCTCTTGGACCTGGAAATTAAACCAGGAATAGGAATACCCCTCACCTCCAGCAGGGCCAATTAACATTCTTCTGACAGGGCTGATAGGGATCCATTTTGGAATTTTGAATCATGAGCTCCCAGGGGGCACTTCTGCTGTCAAGTGGAGCAAGCCCACCTGAGAATTAAGCCAAAGTAAAAAAAGGCTTACTGAAAACTAGGGAGATGGCATCTGATTTACAGATTTTGAACGCTTGCATCCAGCTGTATCTGAAATCACACCTTACAATCAAACTTTCCAATTATGTGAGACCTAACTTGCAATCATAAGATAAATATTGGTAACTGGAAGTGGAATACAGCAAGTGTATGTGTTCCACTAAAACGTAGAATTGGCTGAGTTGAGATGTGGTAAGTGGTAATGAGGATTCTTCTAGCCTCACCTGAGAACTGCTCATCTGGGTTATAGGGTAGGCACAAATTAAACTGTCATCTGTTATATTTTGGAAATCTGGTCATGTGCCTCCTGTGGCTAGTGCTTTAGCAGCTTGTAGAAAATGTCAACATATTGGAGTTAATTAATGACTTTTTGATGCTTTTAATAATTTCAAGAAAAATATAGTCTTCATCAAACATTTAAATATAGAGTCAGCATATGCTCCAGCAAGTCTACTCCTAGATACTCTAAAAGAAATGAAAACATATGTTCACATAAAAACTTGCATGTGAATGTTTATAACAACATTATTTATAATAACCAAGAGGTGGAAACAACCCAAACATCCATCAACTGATGAAAGGATAAACAAAATGTGTATATCCAGGAGTATAGTATATCCAGACAATGGAATATTATTCAGCTGCAAAATGAAATGAAGTACCTGCTACAACATGCTACATGCTACAACATGGATGAACCTTGAAAACATTATGCTAAGTGAAAGAAAGCCAATCACAAAAGACCATATAATGTATAACTCCATTTATATGAAATGTGCAGAATAGTCAAATCTATAGAGACAGAAAGTAGATTAGTAGTTGCCAGGGGCTGGAAGGGATGAGAAGATTGGGAGGTGAGGGCTAAGGAGAGTGGGGTTTCTTTTTGGAGTAATGAAAATGTTCTAAATTATGGTGATGGATGCACACCTATGTGACTATACTAAGAGCTATTGATTTGTATACTTTAAATGGGTGAATTGTGTAGTATGGAAATTATATCTCAATAAAGCTGTTAAGAAAATGCAGGCTCTAGCTTAAACAGTAAGCAGGAAGGGATTAGCATATAGCTTTGCTGAGAGGCCCTTTCTGCCTGTAACCAGTAATCTAAGATACCCGAGAGTCAGCTAATCATGTGCATTTGGAGAAGTCTAAGAACAGGATTCTCTACTTGAACCTGAAGCTAAAGTTGGTGAGAGTGAAGACAGGGAGGTGGGAAGTGCAGGGGAAGATAAGACTGACAAGGGTAGAAGCTTGACCCCTGGGCCTCACCCAGAAACCTCCTGCTGTTGCATCTGGGCCTGCCAAAGGTAGGTATAATTCCACCATTAAGAGACAACCCCTCAATGTACTCCAGAGAAAGATTCTGGATCTTGGGGTGTTGGGTCATGTTTAGGGACAGAAGCTGGGAGGAATACAGTTAAACAAGGACTAGGACAGAGCATCAAAGTCTGTGGCAAAGAGAAAAAGCTCCTGGGCTGGGGGTTTAGGTTCAAGAATCACGACCCTGCCAGATCTCTGGCTTTGGTTACTGGCCATGGAGTTGACAGTGTAAAAGAACTCACTCTGCTGCCAGAGCAGCTGTTGGCTCTTTCTTCCAGCAGGATAGGTATATGCTGTAGAGTAGTGGTTGCTGGAAGTTGGTTTCCCGTTTTCAAATAAGAATTTTGTTGTAGTTTCCTGTTTTACCCCATGTATTGAAATGTGGAATATGTTGGGGGCAGTTCTATTTTTTATTTATCCATAGGTTGTGAGATGATGAGTCGTATCTGGACCTGAAATCCTGGACTTCAGAGTACAAAGTGGTGACTGGATGACTTTGGGGATTTCTTCTTTTGGGGAGGAAGAGGGTGTGTATTCCTTTGTGGAAGAGAAATTTGTTTTGTCGTGGGGACGAACGTTTTAAAAATAAATGTACAGAAATAAGTGTGTGTGTGTGTGTGTGTGTGTGTGTGTGTGTGTGTGTAGAACGCTGGGTAGTTTAGGGATGGAACGTACCCTTTTTGTTCCCTGACCATCTGGTGGGCATATGACACATGCCCCTCTGCACTCTGATTGGTCACAGGTGCATCACATATTAAAGCCAATTAGAATCATTCTTCTGTGGAATTTATATGGGTTCTGGGGGAGAAAATTCCTTTCTCCTTGGGATATGTCAAGTAACTTATAAGCTTGTAGCTACTGGGAGCTATTTTTGCTGCCATTTTCAGAGAACCTGCCAGAGAATAAAGCTAACATAGAGGAAAGTAAGCCCCAAGAAGGAAAAGATTTTATTCATTATGGCATCCCCAGCACTAATAACAGTGTCTAGCATGTAGTAGGTACTCAATAAATGTTTATTGAATGAATAAAATCAGAACTGAAAAATAGGGAGAGAGAGAGAGAAAGAATGCTGGCGACATGGTTTGAACTTCTGGTTCTAGTCATGTCTAGAGCCAGCTCTAACCCTTGGATTTCCCAAGTACATTAGTCAATAAATTTCCTTATTCTTTTAATTAGTGTGGCAGATATTGCAAATTGGCTCACTCAGTAAGACTCCAGACCCATACTAACATGACCCTGTGTATATCACAGGCTGGAAAACTAGTCTGCATTACCCAGATGCCTTTGCCATGAGGATTTCTGCATGTGATGCAGTGCCCACCAGATAGATGCATCTGAATGAGACTTGGAAGGGGTTATGGGCACTATGGAATGGCTATTCTGGCAGCACAGGGGCAGAGGCATTTTGGTACTTTTGCAGCAGCTACAACAGAAGGCCTGATGTCTAGTCAGTGCCTAGCTCTATGTGACCAGCAATGATGGCAGCAACTTCCCAGTCTGGCAGCATTTGTGACGGTGGCAGAGGCAGCATGGCTTTAAGTCAGCCGTAGTGCAGCGGCAGCAGCAGCAGCTTTGCTGAGGCAGATTTGGGTTGTAGCTTCAGAAACTGTTGAGAGAGTCCAGCCTGCTACTACATATCTTCCAGTCATTCTGTAGTAAGTTAATAGTCTTTGGTAAGTATGTCTCTGCTTAAACTGGCAAGAGTCAATTCTGTTGTCTACGAGTGACCTCTGACAAATATGGAGAATTTAAGTTGATTTTCTGTCAGTAGCAACTGCAAGAGTCCAAATTAACTTTGTAGAAATTCTGGAGGTAAAAACAACAAAGAAGCAGAAATAATTAAACCATGAGAAAACTTCCAAGTATATGAATGCAGAAAAATGGTATTTTCAGTGGAAAAATATCAAACTGGCCTTAGACTTCGGCATAATACCAAATACCATAAAATAATAAAACAATATCCATAGAAACTTGAGAGTGGGAATGCTGTCATTTGTGTGTAATGTCAAAAGAATGACATTTCTTTCATTGACATTTCATTTCAATGACATTTCAAAGAATGACATCTTTCATTCTCAGATATGAAAGATCTCAGAATCTGATCATCTATATGACCTGTCTGAAAAATTTCTCAAAGGTGGGCTTGATTACATTGAGAAATTCATCAAAGAAAGAATTAAAAAATTAGAAAGTTGTCAAAAAAACTGCTGACATACAACAAAGCCAAGTAAATATATAAAAATAAAAGTCATAAATATAAAACAATGCAAAACATAAAACAATTATGAAAGAAATATGTGGGTTTTTTATAGGAAAGTATATCTGTTAGGGTTCTTTGCAAGCAATAGAAATGAACTCTAACTTAAGCAAAGAAAGGAATTTATCAGAGGGCTATGGGGTAGCCACAGAATCAAAACAAAAACTAAAGAATCAATTCTCAGAAAGGATAGGAACACTGGACTTGCCCTGGTTTTTTGTCAGGTGAAACCAAAGTGCTTCTCGTTTACTTTGCTTGTTAGAATGTAGAAAAGAGCATTTTCTAGCCCTGTAGCTGTACACTAGGGCCTGAGACTGTAGCATTTCCCCATACATATGCTGAATGGCACTTGCAACTACAATCACCAGGCGATCATGCTAGCAGTAATCCGTTGTCATTCTTTACGACTGTGTCTGGATACTTTTAGTCCTCTAGCAGACTTTCCCCTCACTCATTGGCCAGATGGCATCATATTCCCGTTCCTAAACCAATTAATGCAAGGAGAATGGAATTATTTAAATTTGGGCTTAGTCTAATTAAGATTCATCCTCGGATACTAGGGAGGAGTTCAGTTTCCTTGAGGCACATCGTTGTCTTATAACTTTAAAATAAAAAAGGCGTTGTGTTGAGCAAGTAGAAACAGCTGTTGGGTAGGCCACAAACAGTGGCATTAATATCTGAAATTCCCCTAGGGATATAGCATTGCCTTTGATTTACTATTCTAATTGAGAGAGGGAACTCCAGTGTGTTCCATTTGGTCCTTCCTACCGTAATAGTCAGGGAAAAAATCTGAGGACTGTTTCCAGTTGTTGAGAATATTCTATACAACATAGGAACTGGAAAAAATCCACAGAATGAATGGTTTAGAGTTTTACTGGGTCAAACTTTATTTATTTTACCCAATCCAGGTACACCCTTACTCTGATAGGTAGATCTCAGTGAATTTCCGTGTGCCAGAAATTACTATTAGCTCACAGCAAGTATCCAAGTTTCCAAAAAGCTTTAACTATTTCTTTCATCCTAGGACACAGTCATCCTATTAAATGGCCTTTAGGAATATCTAGGAGTAATAGTCAAAGAATGAACTTTTGCTCGTATAACATGGTACCTAATCTCCCCTTTAAGCAAGATACTGTGGATTTGTGGATTCACCTCTGGAAACTGGATGAGGACTCATGACTCTCTATTGTCTTGGCTCTGGTCAGATCTTTATTCAACACATGTAGGGTACTTTGGTTACACAAATCAAGTTAAGACTTTAGTGGGAAACCTCTGCTCAAATAGGCGTAGCCAGAGACCTCTGAGAGTGAGAGCATTCTGACTACCAGGCTGGTGTTCCTGCCTGTACGATCGTGCGCAATTTGCCTCTGATTATTGAGAGAGGCTATTTCCCCTCTGCAGCCCCAAGATTCTCCTTTCCCAACCGAAACTAGGGAACACATTTCAGTTGTAACATTTCCCACCAGCAATTTCCAACATTCAGAAAATAGTTAGTGAAGCATTTTTTTAAAAAAGATGCTGGAATTTCCCTTAGCACTGCAGGTGTCAGGGCCTTGTGGGAGTGATAGTCATTCCAGTCCTTCTTGGAGCAACAGTTATGGGTATACAAGCAGGACACTCACAATGGATCTATTCCAGCATTTCCATCTCAAGGGGTCTTTAATTTCCTTCCTGTATATACGCCAAGGGATTTTTGGCATCTCCACTTTCTTTAATGAGGGCCTGTGTTGGAGCCTGATTTGCTTTATCCAACCCAGTTAGGCACCCAACTGCTTGCGCCAGCACTTTGAACACAGCCCTTCTTGTCAATGAATCGGCATGGGCAAATTCAGCCCAATCGAAAATTATGTTTCACTCTTCCTGGTTGAGTGCTTTCAAAATATATTCCCACAAAGATTTTACCAATAGTTTCTTTATTTAAAGTAGCAAATCTCTGCAACCCTTGCCACGTAAAAAGCTTCCCTTGGCAAAGGAAGAGTCCTGGCCAAATATCTGAGGCAGATGTTATTGCCTATTCACGTCTTTCATATGCTTGCTGCAACATGGAGAATTGGAGGACTCATTGTATTTAAAGTGCCAAGAATGGTGTGGACAAAATCTGATAAGAGCATTCCCCTAAAACCCATTTTCCAGTAGTTCTCAAAAGAGTTGAGAGTAGAAAATATCAATAGGGGATCGTTTGCAAAATGTACGTACCTGCCCCTACCCGCAGGGACAAATCATAATGGTGGTGGAGGTTAGGGTAGGAAGGGCCTATTAGAAAAGCTCTCTATTTTATGATAGGGGTCCTCCCACACTCACAACTCATTACCCCCAGAACCACTACGACACACCATCTCAATCATGAATATAGTATAAGGGAAGGGATTAAGTTACTGTTTACAATTAACTACAAGGAGGGTGACTCTTCTTACTTTTTTTTTTTTTGTGAGGAAGACCAGCCCTGAGCTAACATCCATTGCCAATCCTCCTCTTTTTGCTGAGGAAGACTGGCCCTGGGCTAACATCCGTGCCCATCTTCCTCTACTTTATATGGGACGCTGCCACGGCATGGCTTGACAAGCGGAGCGTCAGTCCATGCCTGGGATCCGAACCTGTGAACCCCGGGCTGCCAAGCGCGAACTAAACTGCTGCGCCACTGGGCCGGCCCCCATTTTAATAAATTGTGTTAATCTTTCCAGCTATTCTCTTCTCTATAAGAAAATAGACGAAATATACCCCCCCCACACACACACACACTTTCAGAGTTAGCCATGTGACTTGGGTCAATGGAAGATGAGAGAAAGTGACAATGTGTTGAGCTTTAAGAGGCAGTGTGTGTTTCTGCCAACTTGTTTGCTTTTCCCTCTACCGTGAGAATGGCATGTTTCTAATAGGGCTGCTCTTTCAACCTGGTTCCCATAATGTGAAGACCCATAGAATAGAGCTGCAGCCACTGACAGATACCATGAACAACAAATAAATGCTTGTTTGGGGAAGCTATAGAGACTTGAGTTTATTTGATACTGCAGCAAATCTGATCGATGTACATAAAATAATTTCTTTTTCCGGGTGAGCACCTTGATGGGTTTGATTAGATATTTAAAGTGACACCAAAGCTTGAGTTTAGGGATATGAACCAGAGAGAGCTAAATTTCTTTGTATAAGAAAGTGGGAAAACTTTGTATTATCTGACAGAGGGGGGATTGGCCAGGGAAATAAAATGGAGAAAGCAGAGGTCTAAGCAACGAAGCCAGAGACTAGAGATCCAAAAATTGTTAAAGGACTTTAGGCCAGGAATATCTAATTTGGGATTTTCTATTGTTTCTATCTTAGCTAAGTATACTACATGTATGCGCCACATATGAGTGTGTTTTTGGTGGAAATCCGAGAAAAGAGTTGAGTTTCACATTTGGGTTCACTGTCCAGAACAGAAGGAGCCAGAAACAGCATGCCGAGTCCATCTGTCCACTGATCCAATTGAGCAAAAGCAGGAACTTCAAGTGTGAGACCATGGGAATGTAAACCTCCCTGGGAATTTGTAGAAAGTATGAGGGTTTTACTCTCACAAACCATGTGGTAGGCATTTAAAACTATCTTTTCTAGCTTTAAAGCCTAGATTTCAAATCTAGATTTGAAAATCCTAAATAAATGTTAGTAGATCAATTCTAACTACCCACTAAAATAACAATACACACTGACCAAGTAATATTTCTCTCAGGAATCTAAGAGTGTTTCAATATTAGGAACGTTATTAGGGTATCTTAAGGATAATAAAAAAAAATCACTTGATCACTTAGTGGTTGTTGAATGACATCTGATAAATTAAACACTAATTTCTTTAAGGATAAAAACCTCTTTCAGAAGGACAGTTTATTGTGATTAAAAAAAAATTTTTTTAAACTATCATCATCATACTTTTTGGTGAGAAAACCCCCAATAACCTTCTTCTGGTAATTTTATCCAACATTAAAAGGGAGAAGACAGAAGCAAGAATTGTAAACAATAGAAAGTGACAACATCATTAATACTTGTAGATAAAATAATTGAATACCCAGGAGATCCAAAAGGATTGTGAATAGTATCAACAAGATAGGCCTACATAAATAAAATTGATAGCAATGGACACACCATATTCCTTTTAGGAAAAACTAACCATTTAAAAACTCTCAGGGGCCGCCCGGTGGCGCAGCGGTTCAGTCCGCGCTTGGCAGCCCGGGGTTCGCGAGTTCGGATCCGGGGCGCCCGCCGACGCACTGCCTGTCAGCCATGCTCTGGCGGCGTCCCATATAAAGTGGAGGAAGATGGGCACAGATGTTAGCCCAGGGCCAGTCTTCCTCAGCAAAAAGGGGAGGATTGGCAACAGATGTTAGCTCAGGGCTGGTCTTCCCCACAAAAAAAAATAAATAAATAAAAACTGTCAGCACTTCCTAAATTAATTTATAGGTTTACTTCTAGTTTGTTTTCTTATTTGTTATTAGTTTATTTTCTTATTTATTTCTGGGATTTGACAAAATGATTCTAAAGTTCATTTGGAATAATAAACACACTATAATAGCAAAAAATAAGATGAAAAAGTCAAGTAATGAGGGTTAATTTATCCTGTCAGAGTTAAAACAGAATACAAATCCAAAAATGTGTAGTGGTGAGATGAAAGAGCATGGACTTTGGATCCAGTAAACTTAGGTTTGAATTCCTGGCTCTGACACATTCTAGCCATGTAATCTTGGACAATTAACTTAATATCTTTAAGCAAAGGGTGTATTATAGACTCTAATTGTCCTACTCTCCCACCCATCCCCACATTCACTTCCTTGCTGTGGCCTCATCATGGACAGAATACACTTCCTTGTCCAAGCCAAGCGTTGGGCTTGGCCGTATGACTTGGTTTGGTCAGTGGCATGTAGGTCAGTTCCAAGCCTAGGCCTTAAGAAGCCTCCACAGCTCTGCTTGCCCTCATGCACCCCTCCAAGAGAAGAACTTCCTCTAGTGATCTGCTGCCCCTTCATCTTGGACCCCAGAGTGAACAAATGTAGAGCACAACTGCCCCTGCTGCCCTGCAGACCTATGGGAATAAATAATTGCTGTTTGAAGCTATTGAGAATTAGCCAATAAAATGTATCAGTTATTTCTTAAGGAGATTCTCAGGAAGTGTCACAAACACTCCTGCTTACACCTTAATGGCCAGAATTTAGCTACATGGCCAATTCTAACTGCAAGAGAGGCTGGGAAATGTGCCCAGCTAAATGTGGTATCCTATTACTATGAAAGAAGGGGAGAATGGATTTGATGGGACAACCAGCAGTCTCAGCCACAGGTATATAATCTCTACTTATTTTTTTTAAATTGGGGTAAAATAAAATAAAACATAAAATTGACCATCATAACCATTTTTAAGTGCACAGTTCAGTGGTATTAAATTCATTCACAATGTTGTGCAACCATCAATCCCTATTGATTTTTGATGCATCTTCAAACACACATAATTACTTTTTTAATAAATGAAATAATTCTAATTGTTAATCTATTAGCTTTTGTTCTCCACTTAACTCTCTAAGAGATCTTTCCATATTGATAAATATAGAGCCGCCTAATTTTTTTTGTTTTTGTTTTTTTTGTTTGGTGAGGAAGGCCAGCCCTGAGCTAACATCCGTTGCTGGCCCTGGGCTAACATCGTGCCCATCTTCCTCCACTTTATATGGGATGCCGCCACAGCGTGGCTGACATGCAGTGCGTCGGCGGGTGCCCGGGATCCGAACCGGCGAACCGGGGCTGCCAAGCGCGGACTAAGCCGCTGCGCCACCGGGTGGCCCCCGAACAGCTTTATATTTTCCATAATATAGCCATAACACAATTTATTTGACTTAATTTCCCTTTAGGTTATGTTCAATTTTCTTCCTATTTCAAACACAGCTAAAATGAAACCCTTGTATATCCATATTTGAGTATATGTGTAACTATTTTTGTTGGAAAGATTCCTAGAAGTGGAATTGCTGGTTCAAAGCACATATGCATTTTTATTTCAAATGATATTCTATAAAATTACCCTCCAAAAACTCTTTAATAATTTTTATTTGCAAATGAGTGTATATGAAAATATTTTGTATATGAAAATATCTTTTGGAAAGCAATTTTTAACATTAATATGTCAAAAGCTTTAAACTGCTTATGCTTCTTGTCTCATTAGTTTTGTTTACGGACATTTAACCCAGAAAATAATTCTAAAACACAAAATAAATTCTATACAAATATATGCATTGTAACATTATATATAACAGTGAAAAACTGGATACCACCTAATTTTAAAAATAGAGCAAATAAATTATTATAAAGCCCTGTGCAACAACTACAATGATGATTATCAAGACTTAACAACATGGAAAATGCTTATGATACAATGTTACTTGGAAATGGCAAGATTTAATCAAAAGTTTAGCCAAAATGTTCAAAACAATTGTGTTTGGATATATACCTATTGATATTACTTTCTTTTACTTACCTTACTACTTTCTGTATTTCCCACGTTTTCTTGAATGAAGATTGTACTTTTCTAATTTAAAAAAAAGTATTTAATCATAGCATTTAGGAAAGTGCTATGCACTGTTAGATACTCAATAGGTTCTCTGGTGATGATCCCTGAGGGATTTACAAAAAGGAACCAATTAAAAATGCAACATAATAATTATCTTGGGCTCATCCTGGTATTATGCATACAAATAGTTCTCGTCTTAAGCAAAATTGTGAGGTAAGGAACATTAGTTTTTGTTTTCCACCTCTCATGCCGCCTTCCCTTCAATTGTCAGGATTTATATTCTTTGTTCTATTCCCAAATGATCTTGCTTTATGATCACTGCTATTGTGTAAGCTGGTAAGAGCATCCAGAGGTATTTGCATTTCTAAAGGATCTGACACTTTGGGCAGGCTGGCCAGTGGCATAGTGGTTAAGTTCACGCGCTCCCCATGGCAGCCCTGGGTTCGTGGGTTCAGATCCCAGGTGAAGACCTACCCACCACTCATCAAGCCATGCTGTGGTGGTGTCCCACATACAAAATAGAGGCAGATTGGCACAGATTAGCTCAGGGCCAATCTTCCTTACTAAAAAACCCCCAAAAGATCTGACACTTGAAAATAAAAAAATTCATGGAAAGCTCTTAGCACAGAGTAAGTGTTCAGTGAGTGTTGATGATGGTGGTGGTGCTGGTAAGGATGAGGTACTGATCTTGGAGAAGTCTTCAAGAGTAAAATGGGGATTTGTGGGAAAAAGTGATTATTCTCCATTATGACACTCAAAATATTTGGAGTTTGCCTGGAATTTTCTTCTCCTTAAAGAAAAAAAGCTTATGATGGATCCGTAGTCTGTGATAATACCAGCGATAACTATGATGATAACAATACTCAAACCCTTCTTAAGTCTGTTTATATTTTCAACCTATATGATTGCGTAGATTAGTGAATTCCTGTTATAAAACATCAGCACTTTCTTTTAATAATATTAATATTGCCTCTTGAAGCTTGAAGGGGCATACTCTCCTGCTAATATTCTTATATTTGTGGAGTAAGTTTAAATTAACCCTATCCATATTTGATGCTTGCCATGACTTTATAAGTGAAAACATATGAGGCTATTTATTTCCTTGTAGGCACCATGCCTAGAATTTGGTGCCCCCAGGTAAGTGGTTGAGCTTGGACATGGCTGCATGCCAAAAGCTAGGCTTCCTCCAGCTGTGGACAACTAAGGCTTACAGCCTAAACTTTTCCACAGCTGTATTCTTTTCTATAGAAATAATCACTCCCCAAACTTAGAATAGATATTAGCTAGCTACTAATTACCAGCACTGAATTTTTAAGGAAAGATGAAATTTAACACAAGTTGAAAAATGTGCCTAGCCTTAAGGCCATGTAGTGTCTTCCTGAATATACTTCAATGGTATGGCAGTCAAATCTAATTCTGTTTCTGTTTTAGTGCTTCAGTAAATCTCTTCCAAGAGTACAAAGACATTTGGAACTTATACACATTTCCGAGCCTGATTCCTGCTCTCTTTGTTTACATATTGCCTCCTGATAGAGCAAGTCTTTGGGTGCCACCCTCCCAACCCAAAGAAGCTTATCAATATATTTTCCTAAACAAAGGTAGCAACTGTTTTCAGTTTACCTCACTAAGTTCTGTATTAAGCTTTGCAGCACAGTTTACGGCTTGTTTTGATAGGCTTCCTGAAGTCTTGAGTAGCTATACATTTTTTAATCTTATAGTTTTAAAATTGATACAGAGAAGTTGCCCTCAATGTCAATCATATACTCTCTCTACTGCTGTTTTCCCTTTCCCAAACTGAAGACTTGGAAACGTTGTTGCTCCATTTGCATCTTCCTGATTATCAGTGAGGGTGAGCATCTTTTCATGTTTACTAATCATTTGAATTTCTTCTGTGATTTTGTCAGTTTAGATGTTTTGCCCATTTGTCTATTTAGACTGTCTTTTCCTAATTAGTTTCTCTCTCTCTCTTTGTATTCTAGATATGAATCCTCCATCTAATATATACGTTGCAGATACTTTTATTTCATTCTGTTGGTAGCTATTAACTTTGGTTACTGTCTTTCTTCTCATAAAAGTTTTCAATTCTTATGTAGTCAGATCTGTTCAGCTTTTCCCTTCTGCTTTCTGAGTTTTGCATATTGCTTATCAGATCTTCTTTTATCTCGTGATTATGAAAATATTCTCTTCTAAAACATATCTTGGAGGTCTTTAATGTGTTTAAAATTTTAAAAAATAAACTTCTAGTTTTAGAATAGTTTTAGATTTACTAAAAAGTTGCAAAGGTATTACTTCTGAGAGTTCCCATATACCAAACCCAATCTCCCCTATTATTAACATCTTACATTAGCATGGTATATTTGTCACAATTAATGAGCACATATTGATATTATTATTAACTGAAGTCTATAGTTTATTTAGCTTTCCTTAAGTTTTTACCTAATGTCCTTTTTCTGTTCCAAGACTCCCAATATATTTGGGATGCCTCATTACATTTAGCCTTTATGTCTCCTTAGCCTCATCTGGTCTGTGACAATTTCTCAGACTTTTCTTGTTTTGGGTGATTATCTGGACAGTTTTGAGGAGTACTGGTAAGGTATTTTGTAAAATGTCCCTTGATTGGGATTTGTCTGATGTTTTTCTCAAGAGTCTGGGGTTTTGTGTTTTGGGGGAGGAAGACCACAGAGATAAAGTGCTCTTCTCATCATTCCATATCAAGGGTACATACCATCAGTATGACTTATCACTGTTGACATTGACTTTGATCACCTTGCTGAGGTTGTGTTTCTCTACTGAAATGTTACTCTTTTTTCCTTCCCTTTTCATACTGCACTCTTTGGAAGAAAGCCACTATGTGCAGCCCACACTTAAGATGTGAGGAGTTCTGCTCTACTTCCTTGAGGGTGAAGCATCTTATTTGTCTGTTTTTAACCATTCAGATCTTTAATGCAACTGGAATTTATTCTGATATATTGTCTTAGTGGACACTGAGGTTGTCTCTTTCTTTCCTCTTTTGTGTAATAGGCATTTCTTTTATTTAGGGTTGTCATAGTGGAAATTGACACCATCCCTAACTCTAAGAGAGGACTCTGCTATTTCAGACCAAACAGGAAATTCCCATTCATCTTCCCACATTGATTTGTTCAGATAATCCAATCATTTGTTCAGGTGTAAGCCAAATCATTGCATGCTGGGGAAGGGTCAGGCTGACAGCTGAGCTGATGAGACAAGAAGGGAGGTTGTGGAAGCACTCCGGGAGAGGAGGTTTCTCCTTCTTTTAAGGGAGCTACAAAAAGATAGTGCTTTTTCTCCTTTTGGGCAGTCTGGTATACAGATTTGAAGCTTGGAACTTTGGCAGCCATTTAGCCTTAAAATGAAGCTGACATTGCAGAAGTCAGAACCCAGAGACAGAAAAAGAAAAGGAAAAACAAATAAATAAACAACACCCCCAGTGTCTTTCATGTCAGTATTGAGCCACTAAATCAAAGCAACATTACAGCCTGCTCCATCTCTGGGTCTTTCAGTTAAATGAGCCCTTTGTTGTGTAAGGCGGTTTGGGCTGGGTCTTCAATTGCTTGCAATATAAAGAAGCCTGATAAAGGGGTATATAAACAGAGACCTAACATTATTTATTTATTTATTTTTCCAAATAGTTGTCCCAATACAATTTATTGAGTAGTTCATTCTTTCCTCTGTGATGTAAAATGTCACTTTATCATAAACATTTCCACATAAAAATGGTTCTGTTCTGGGCTCATTATTCATTACATATATTAATTTATCTATTTCTGAATTAGTACCACTCTGTTTTAATCACCACAATTTTATCATTTTTTGCCATCTGGTAGAGCAAGTCTCTCTTCATTGTTCTTTTTTTTCAAAAACTTATGGGCTCTCTTCATGTATTTTCTCCTCTATTTGAACTTGAGAGCTTAATTTCCATAAAAAATCCTTTTGAGATTTTTTTTAAAAATTGGGATTACACTAAATGTACAAATTGAATCTGAGGGTGACTGTTGATTCTGGCCAACACCTTGACTACAGCCTTGGAGAGACTCTGGGCTGGAGGGCCGTGCTAAGCTGCACCAGGTTTCCTGACTTATAGAAACCATGAGGTAATAAATGTGTGATATTTTCAGTTAAGTTTTGGGGTAATTTGTCATGCAGCAATAGATAACTAATACAGATAGAATTAATAAGTTATGTTTATCTATGTTTTCAATGCTCTTGCTCTTGATTTACATTTAAAAAAATAATTTCAGTTTACCAAGCATAAATCTGTGGCATCCAGAAGCTTCTCTATTACTCTCCCCTCCCTTTTTTTGTGGCTAAATATGAAGAGTCCTTTGTCAAAGGTGATTTATTAGCAAGGTGCCCTTAAGACAACTTCTTCTCATACCTTTGACTATTTGTTTCAAAAGAAATTATAGAAACCACATCTATACCCTCTTTCTCAGTGAAGACTGAAAATGAAATCATAGTTTAAATGCTTGAAGGAAATTAACCATGTAAAGGTTTCCATGGTTAATTTTTGTGAAGTAATCACTTCATTAAGCAAAAAATTACCTTTGTAAAGGAACCACTCCCTTTGGAAAGGGATCCAAAAGCAGGAGCATGGGGAAACTTGTAATGGGAAAACCCCATAGTTTCAGGGTAGGGACCATACCTCATTGTCTGTGCCTGGCAACTTAATAAATAAATGGTGATTAAAAGAATGTTGGATTTGCATTTGGGAAAATGCAGACCAAAACCACAATGAGGGGCCAGCTCAGTGGCGGTGGCGTAGCGGTTAAGTTCGTGGGTTCCACTTCGGCTGCCTGGGGTTCGCTGGTTTGGATCCTGGGTGCAGACCTACTCACCGCTCATCAAGCCATGCTGAACTGGCGTCCCATATAGAAGAGTTACAACTCTAGAGCTAAGATACGCAACTATGTACTGTGGTTTTGGGGAGAAAAAAGAAAAAAGAGGAAGATTGGCAACAGCTGTTGGCACAGGGCCAATTTTCTCCCCAAAAAACAAAACCACAATGAGATATCATTTCACACTTATCTGAATGGCTATTATTAAAAAGACAAGAAATAACAAGTGTTGGAGAGAATGTGGAAAAAAGGGAACCCTTATACACGCTAGTGAGACTGTAAATTGGTGCAGCCACTATGGAAAACAGTATGGAGATTCCGCAGAAAAACTAAGAATAGAACTGCCATATGATCCGGCTATTCCACTTCTGGGTATTTATCCAAACAACATGAAAACACTAATTCAAAAAGATGTATGCACCCCTATGTCCATTGCAGCATTATTTACAATAGCTAAGACTAGGAAGCAACCCAAGTGCCCATCAACAGATGAATGGATAAAGAAGGTGTGGTATATATATATATATAAAATGGAATACTACTCAGCCATAAAAAGACAAAATCTTACCATTTTCTACAACATAGATGGACCTTGTGAGTATTATGCCAAGTGAAATAAGTCAGACAGAGAAAGACAATTACTGTATGACTTCACTCATATGTGGAAAATAAACAAACGAACTAATACATAGATACAGAGAACAGATTGGCAGTGACCAGAGGGGAAGGGGGCAGGGGGAGAGCGAAAGGGGCAAAGGGTCATATGTGTACGGTGATGGATGGCAACTAGAATTTTTTGGTGGTGAACATGATGCAGTCTATACAGAAGTCAAAATATAATGATGTACACCTGAAATTTGTATAATGCTATAAACCAATGCAATCTAAAAAAAAGAATGTTTGACAGAGACAGAAATATTCAAGTTTGAATATTCACAGTCTTTCTCCCTCTTGCTTCCCCTGCCCCCTTATGGAAAGATCCTTTCTTTTTTCTCTCTCAGATCTATGTTGTGTTGATGAAGATAACTAGGGCTAGAAGAGCTAAAGAGTTAAAGAGAAAGAGGTCAAATTATTCTCTGCAGGAAAAGGCTTGAAGTAATAGCACAGGGAGGGAAACTGCAGGAGGGAGGGAGAGGACAGGTGGGCAGACAAGAGCAAAGCACTGTAAGAGTTTGGGAGCAGAAAGGGGAAGCAATTTGGATAGCGCTCATGGAAACTTAAGGGAGAAAGATGGGTAAAGAAGATTTTTGGGAAGTTGTGCTGTGTTAATATATTCCCTTCCTCAACATTTTCATGAGACAGTTAGTAAAAATCTACATCTTTCCAAGCTTTTCGAAGCGGGATTTGAGTTTGATTTGAATGTATCATGTGCTACAACTAGCTTAAGGGTGGCTCAATTTTATTCCAGCTTCTCTCTATTAAATGTCAACCTCCACCCTTTTTTTTCTGTGGCCCTAGGTCTCATTGTCTAGTTTTCCAGCAGTGTGAGCTGCTTTCACTACTACACGTCTAGGGGTATTCTTATTCCCTTAGCTTTCCTGACCTAGAAGTAAACAAGTCTTCCTTCTGCTTAGTTCAGCCAAGACAAGTTGGAAATTATTCAGAGACCATAAGCAGGAATAAAAAGAAATTAAAAAACAAAAATATAAAAAGAGAAATTATGAATACATAAAACAGATTAGTTTATAGAACTTAAGTTCCTTATATTAATGTAACTAAGGTTGGCCAGGAACGGCTTTGACTGGCGGAGTAATCCAGGTTCTGAGTATTGGTTCCTTTCCTTTCCTTAGTTCTGTTCCTGGGTTCAGTGTCTTAACCAATCATTGCTATGAAGATTTGAGAGATCTTTAAGTTGTTCTGGAATGTATTGTTGTATATAACAGAAACTTCTTTTTTCTTCTTATAACTGATGTATAAGGAGGGTGGATTTTGTAAAATGGAAGGCATTTTTGTTCAGCTGAGCTCCAGCCCATACCAGTTTGAACTACAGCACTTTTCTGAAAGACAGGACTTATTGATGGTTTATTACATACAGATTTGAATCATTATTTTACTCTTACTTGAATATATATTCTATATTTTCAACTATACTGTGTTCTTAGAGAGCAAAGACTATATCTTCTATGTCTTTTCCTGCATAGGCCCTAGTTATTGTTGTTACATAAAGTTAGTGTAGATCAATGGTTCTCAAAGTGTGGTCTGGGTACCTCTGCGAAGGGGAGTCACAAAGTCAGAACTATTTTAAAAACAATACTAAGATATTATTTGCCTTTTCACTTTCATTGTTTCATAAGTATACGGTGGAATTTTCCAGATGCTACATGACATGTGATGATGTTGTTGTTATGATGGCTAATGGAATGTGTACTTGTACTCTTGTGTTTTAAAAATTTCTCAGTTTTAATTTCTTCATATTGATAGATGTAACCCACATAAACAAAAGCTCTTTAAGGTTCTCCATAATATTTTTAAGAGTGTAAAATGCTCCTGAGACCAAAAAGTTTAAGAATTACTGGTATAGATAATTTACATATATCGAACTGAAAATGGAATCAGTCTGATCTTATCAATCCTTTCTCTGAGTTTAGAGTGGGGCCTGAGATTCTTTGCTATTCTTCTCTGTAACAGTCAAGGTCCAGCCTGATGCAGAAACCACAAGAGACAGAGACCACTCAGTTATTTGAGCAGGGAAAGTTTAATATAAAGAATTATTAACTAAAACAGGGGATTGGAGTAACAAGGGATAGACTAGTAAGAAGCAAAGAGAACTCTACAGAATATAGAAATTGCAGAAATCAGGAATACTCTCCCTTGGGCTGAGACAGCACATCAGAGAAGAGGCCCCCCTGGGGTTGAGATGCAGACCTTGTTGGAGAGAGCATATCTAGGTCTCACTGAATGTCAGAGAAGTTGCTGTGATGTCACGGGGTGGGACTTGCTGGAAATCTGCCCCCTGGAACTTTCTAGAAATTTTTCTCTTGCTGGGGAAAGCTGTTCATGGTGAGGTGTCTCATTGGAGTCACTCTGCAGTAAAGTTGCCCAAGAGAGGGAGGGGCAAGGTGCGGTGGGGAGGGAAACTGTTGGCCGCTGAGTGCTGTTGCTGCCTTGCACTGCAGGAGCCAAGTACTGGAGAAGCAGCACATGTTGCAGGGTCCAGAGAAACAGCCCTCAGGGCTGGAGCCTCCTAAGGGAACACATGCAAACCAGGA
The DNA here is from genome assembly GCA_031878705.1 of Tapirus indicus. Classification (NCBI taxonomy): domain Eukaryota; kingdom Metazoa; phylum Chordata; class Mammalia; order Perissodactyla; family Tapiridae; genus Tapirus; species Tapirus indicus. The sequence goes on from CM062935.1 coordinate 38,697,462, forward strand.
AAGAAAATGCTTTTCTTTTGCATTGTCTCTCCACAGCCCTCTGTTGACAAAGCTTAACATCATACTTCCTCATAAAGAATAAGATTTAAAGAACCTAGCTCCATTTTAACAGAGCAGGCAATGAAGGATGAATTTGTAACTGAAAGGAAATAAAAAGACAAATGGCACACTCACTGAAACTTAATGCATAGTCGATGAATGAGCTATTTTTCTTAAAATTCTTGATGTTTTCTTTGTATGGAAATTATTTATTCAGTGAGTGTGATGTTCTAGGTACTTATAAACATAAGCAGACCTTGTAGGCAGTTGCTTAATAACAATTCCTTCATCCTTTCTTAATAATAGAATCCCATTTTTGTTCTCTCATGCTTCTCCTTGCCATATGCTTCAGGGAGGGCTGGTCCCAGTCTCAGCTCTAAGCCCAGCTACAAGGGGGTGAATCACAATTGGTCTATAGACGGTTTTGTGACCCCATTTCCTTTGCCAGCAATGAGTCTGTGATACACTTCTGGCCAATAGGACATGAAGGGAAGTCTGCAGAGGGGCTTCTAGACTAGATTTTCCCACCATCTTAAAAAGTGGTATTCAGAAAGAAATACCCCTCTTGCCTTGTTGGACATTGTCATGTCTCCAGGTGATGCTTGGAACTTTGGCAGCCATCATCTGAGGGGAGGGAGGTAGCCTGAGGAGCCCCTGTTGTGCACAGCAGAGCAGGAAACGGAAGTAAATCAAAGAATTAATCAAACCTAGAAACCTCTACCTCTAGGCTTCTTGTTGTTTTTTTGTGTATGTGAGGAAGACCAGCCCTGGGCTAACATCCGTTGCCAATCCTCCTCTTTTTTTTGCTGAGGAAGACTGGCCCTGGGCTAACATCCGTGCCCATCTTCCTCTACTTTATATGGGGCGCCGCCACGGAGTGGGTGACGAGCAATGCATCAGCGGGTGCCCGGGATCGGAACCCGTGAACCTCGGGCTGCCAAGAGCGGACTAAACTGCTGTGCCACTGAGCGGCCCGCTAGGTTTCTTGTTTTAAAAATCATTTTGAAATGTTACTTGTAGTTAACTGATATGCTAGACTTTTGAGATAATAAATATGAATAAGATACTGTCCTTATTCCCAAGAGGCTTACAGTTTGGTCAGAGAAACAAATAAGTGAAATAAATCTTTAAGATTGCCATGATGAAACAGGACAGTGGTTGAATTCAAATGCAATATGCTAGTTCCAGGCTACTACAAAATTAAGTTAGAAAAGAGAAACAGATCAAGGGAAAATGTTTTGTAAAGTCACCTCTTGAAAGGAAATAATTCTGAATTTCCCTGCAAATAAAAAGTTACGTAATGTAATATATTTGATCAGAGTTTTCTCTCTACCCCAAACTCTTCCTGGTAGTAGTAGAAAAGATTAACAGTTGTTGATTAGTATTATTTTTCAAATAAATATGAGAAAAAGGAGTAATACAAACTTGCAGTTTCAATAAGAAGCAGCAACTAGCAAAATAAGGAAAACAAATATTTTTACCTTAATGTTTTTCTACTCATAAAACATGGTGGTATCTACACAGTGACAACGAATGCAGTTTTGTTATTCAAAGGAACTGGGTCGCAAATTGCAGATTTCTCTCACATCACACAGTTGAGAATTCTGGTGAGCAGTTTGCTAATATAATTAAAGTGCATACTTAACCTTCATTCCAATTGGAACGGTCAGAAGCAGAAACAGATTGCCCTCCTTTCACAGTTAGGTGAGGCTGAGTGACCCTTATCTGTACCTCAGGTTTTCCTATGGCTCTCAATTGGTCATGAATGCTGCTGCCTCTCATTTGCAGGTTGAATGATGATTTCTATGCTTTCCTTCTGGAATCTTCAGGCTAGCTTTCCACAGACAAATTGAAACAAAGACTTTAGGCCTTTTTTTTTTTTCTGAGTAATTCAGGACAAAACCAATTCCTTTTATTTAATAACACATGACACACCAGGCGCACTTGCCTCCGGCCTTAGCACTTCCTGTTCATTGGCCTCAGTCTCCTCCTATAGCCCTGGGCATGGCTCTCCCCTACTTCCTTGGTCATCCATTCACTGAGGCCTGCCCTGGCCAACCTATCTAAGTTTCATCCCTTCCCTTCCACTTCATATTCCCCTTCCCCAATTTATTTTTCTTCCTTACCAGTTTTCAGTACTAACATTATTGATTAGGTGCTTATTTATCTTATTATGTTTCCTCAACCAGAATATAAACCTTATGAGGGCAGGAATTTTTGTCTATTCACTGATGAATCCTTAGCACCTAGAACAGTGTCTGGTATGCATAAGGGCTCAGTAAACATTTATTGACTGACTTACAGTGGGATGAGGCTTGACTTTGGAATTATAAAGGCCTGGGTTAGAATGCAGATTTTCTATTTGGCCTAGGATAACTCCATCCCTTTGGACCTCAGTTGTTTTTTACATATAAAATGGAAATTACCTAACAAGGTAATTTTAAGGGTTTAATGAGACAATGTAGCCAAGTGTTTGACCCTACTGGAGTCATACAACAATTGTTAGCTGTCTCTCTTTTCAAATTGAGGGAAGACTTCAGAGGTTTATTTTCTGATATTATTCCTCTTCCTCCACAAACCTTCTTTATGGGTAACTCTGTCAGGGTTCCAATAGGAGACCTTTTTGAAGGTACACTAAAATTAGGGTCATTTGAGGAGAGTTGAAGTCTAGGGGAACATAGGGAATAGAGGAGGAATCTGGGGATCGGCACAGCAGTCACCATCCATAGGCCCAAAGGGAGAAGGGGAAGAAAGAAGAGTTGGGCCTTAGGCAACCTCACAGGAAGGGAACCAGGGGAATAAATAGCCTTATACTCCATTCTCCCTCAGATTATCTCCTGCTGGTCTCCCTATCATCAGACCCAACCATAAGCCAGAGGGCTGGGAGCCCAAGGATGTCAGCTATACAGGTCAGCCCTTAAGGCAGAGAGCAGATGGAAAAGGACTGAGAGTGAATCTCGGGGGTGCAAAAGGAAGCTATCCAACTTACTACGTGTAAGGCACTTGCTATGCAAGGGATAGAGAGAATAAAGACATAGTCTAGTTCTCAACAGCCTCACAGCTGGGTTGGAATGACAGTCAAATAAACAGAACTTCAATAAAGTATGATAACCATCATGCAAAAGCCAGTTCAGTGTGTTATGGGCACACATAAGAGAGGCATCTCTTTCACAACTTCAGTGTCAGAGGTAGTGGGGTGGTGGTGCTGATGATGTGACTGGGAAAGCCTTTGTGAAGATTAAGGTTGGTAACATAATTCAGAGTCCATTTTAAAGTATGACAATTTGAGCCCATTTAAAAATATGGCAATTTTCTGAAAAGATGAAATTACCTTCTCTGAAAGAGATTTTTCTGATGAGTGCAAGAATATGGGAATACGGCATGGAAGTGAAGATGAGAGTGAGGGATAGGTGAACTAATTTCAAACTTTCTTCCTAGCTTTAACATTTTAGTGCTTTAGTTTTTTGTTGTCCTGTTACTTCTGAACTGTTAGACTGTAGATCTTTAATAAATCCAAATGAGTATAAAATTTTGTAATAATCTCTCATTTACAGACTTTGACGTTAGGTTTCAACAACGAATGGTCTTAACAAATTTAATGTAACTAAATTTAGGGGGGAACATAATGGTTTGAAAATAAAGCATATAAGTTTATTACATCATGAAACAAAATAATGCAAAATGAGGAATAACTGTTAGACAAGTTTAATTTGGGTTAATGTTCATTAAGTTCCTTTATTCAACATTCTCTCCATATTCTTTGTTCTAATCTCCAAGAAAACTCTATACGACTCTACATCTTGATAAATTTCTAACAAAAACAAGCAAACTCATTACCTAGCAGCTGTATATGGTCATAACAAAGATATCTATATATGGAATTTAAGGTTAAATGATGTACACATAATATGGACACATGAAGGGGTCAAATGACAACGGGGTAGAGGCCTTGGGAACAGGTCGGAGGGAGAGGGTGGCAAGAGAGAAGGAAACAAATTTTTTTTGATTGCTTTTCTATGCACCGTAATTTGCCATAGGTTTGCCAGGTTACCCAACTGAACAGTCGGCAAGACCACAGTGCACTGAATTTGGTGCACTGAGATCTCACTGCAGTAATTATTTTCTTTGTAATTAGATGTAATTATTGTGAAATGTAGTGAGGAGCTTGTCCACAATCAACATCAAACAAGAATTTCCAGAAGTATCCCTGGTACTGTAACTACAAATGTCAAACGGCTAGGGGAGAACATAACTAATAATTGTAAACAGAACTAGAGAAGGAAGCGTGGGCAGCTAGTAACACTTCAAAGGGCTGCATAAGAGGTTTGGGAGACATGCTTGGGAAAGCCAAAGAAATGAGTCAAATCATTTTGGGGTAAAAGCAATGAAGGCAAGTGAGGAGCAGCAGCACTGGACTAGCTCAAAGCAACGTGCCCCCGGCCAGCACAGAGCGGACCTCTGCGTCCTGACTAGGCCTCCTCCTCTCGTTCTTCCCGTCTCCCTCCTTTTCTCCCCTCGCGGCACCACGGCCGGCCTCTCCCTCCGCCCCCGACTCCGCCCCCTCCCCAGCGCCTGGCTCCGCCCTCCATGCCCGCGCCGACGCCTGCTCCGCCCACCCGCCCAGGACTGCGGCCGGCGGAGAAGGGGCGGGGCGGGCCGGGAGGTGCTGCGCTCCCGGGCGGGAGGGGATCCGCCGCGGAGTTACGGGAAAGTTGGTCCGAGTTCCTGGAGTTTCCCTCCGTGGTTCCCCGGGCTCGGCCGGCCGGTGCCTCGGCTCCTTTCCTCCCTCCGGCCTTCGCCGCCCACCAGGTCGCTTCTTCGGCCCCCCTGCCGCCATGGAGCAGCCGCCGGCGCCCAAGAGGTAACGAACGCGAGGAGCGGGGAGAAGGAGGGAGGCGGCGCCGGCGGCCGCGGGGCAGGGCGGCTAGGCCGGACCGGACCGCGACCCCATCCCCGCCTGCGGGGCCCCGAGGCGGGCGCGCCGGCGGTCGGGGGCAGGTCCGAGCGCCGGCCGCGTCTGTCCGCCGGGCGAGGGGGCCCGCGGGAGGCCGAGCTCGCCTCCCCCGCGGCCGGCCGGGCCTGGTGCGCGTGGAAAGTCGGTGGGCAGCGCCGGGCTCCCCGCGGCCGCACTCCTGGGCGGGCAGATTTCCCTTGTGGCAAGTTCACGAAGCGTGGGAGACGTAAAACAAGGGAATTATTGGGCTTCTTACAATTATGTTGGTTTTCTTGTCAAATGATTTTCATAATATTGCCTTTTTTTTTGAGAAGGTGGGTTGTTTATTTACAGTTTAAGGAATTAAATATTAATAGCTACACAGTCTGTAAACTTATTGTGAGTATGCTGCGCTGACAGGTGTTCCTTCCCCTCCCTCAAATTCAAAAGTATTTATGGATGCGACAGTAGGATTCTTAAATTAGAACCCCTCCCCCAGATAGTTTTCTTTTAGCATGTAAAAATAGTGATGCTTTGGTATTTAATCTTAGTTTGTATTTAATCTTTGGTATATTGGAAATGTAAGAGTAACACAGTAGATACATTTGAACTAATATTTGAAATGATCTTACGAAGCTAAATGAAGGTTCTCCATTGATATATATTCATAATGTGCATTCGCCCCCAGGAATGAATCAACTAACTGATGTTGGATAAAACATCAGTCTTTCTTTTTTTAAAATTTTTTGGTGAGGAGGATTAGCCCTGAGCTAACATCCATTGCCAACCGCCCTCTTTTTGCTGAGGAAGATTGGCCCTGGGCTAACATCTGTGCCCATCTTCCTCCCCTTTATATGTGGGATGCCTGCCATAGCATGGTTTGATAAGCGGTGAGTAGGTCTATGCCCAGGATCCGAACCTGCGAACCCCAGGCCCCCGGAAGCGGAGTGGGTGAACTTAACGGCTATGCCACCAGACCGGCCCAGTCTTTCATTTTTAATTTATAAAATAAGGGTACTAATCTCTCTCCCAGATAGTGCTGTTGTGAAGTTTAAAGAGTTCTTGTTTTGATACCTAGAGATCTTTAGATGAAAGCTGGTGTATTCAAGAACATGGAATAATTTAAAAGGTGGGAACTTTGTGAGCTATTGTGAATTGTGTCACCAGACATGTGAGCCTTGAGGCCTGGAAACCGTCTGTTCAGGTGAATAAAGAGGAGTCGTGGAGGGGTTTCCAAAAGAGACCTGCTGTCAGACAGAGCCCTTGATAGCTTTTTTTCCTGACATTTTGTAAAGTATCTGAATTCTAGTATTGACTGGACACCCAGTTGTAATGCTATAGAAGAAAATTGGAAACGTTTTTTTTTTTTTCTTTTCTGTTTTGGAAGGATTGTAAGGGGGCACCTCTGAGGTAGTGCCATAAGGCCAATCTGAACAGCTCTGAATTGAAGTAGAAGCTCTCTCTATTGATTAACTCTACTCTAAGCTATCAGAGTTTCATTATAGATGTAAGAGAAGCCCTGCCCTTGCAGGGACATTAGAGAACCTGGAGGGGTCAGGGGGAGGCGTGGGTGGTATGTATCACCATCTCATGGTGATTTAAACTTTTCAAAGTGGTGCTTGCACATTTAACAGACTTATTTTTAGCTCTCTTCAGAGAGATTGTGTTGTTGCAGGAAGACATTTCTGAAGAGCAAAAGATATGTGACATTAATCCCTTATTGTTGAATATCTCTCAATATTTTTTCATAGTATCATTTAATCCTCATAGCAGCCCTATTGAGTCGGTTGAATTACAGGCATTAATCCTGTTTCGTAGGTGACATTAAGAGAGTTTGCCACCTGGGAGGCTGTGACAGGGATTACTGACAGTGAGTTTTTGTTTTGTCCTTATTGACCATTACCTTCTAATAATAAAATATAGCTACCATTTTTGAGGTCATACTATTTGCCAGGAACTTTATATGTACGTTCCTTTATTTTATTGTCCTAAGTAATAAGAATCCTGGCTCTGCAGTTACTATGCTAGTGGTAATTAAACTTTAATTCTGCATCTGTAAAGTGTGTTGGGAGGATTAAATGAGGTAGTGTGTTAAAAGCACTTTTAGCACAGTGCTGCATAATGTGTTCAGTAATGTTAGTTGTTTATGTTTTCCTGATTAAATGAAGCTCACAGAGGTCAGATAACTTGGTCAAGGGGAGGAGGTGCCACAACTCTGGGTCTGATTGGCTGCAAAGGCTATGAACCCTCTCATTGTGTACAGTGATGCCTCTTTTTCAAACTCTCACTTGCTTTCTTCGCATTCCATGATGTGGTTGTCATCTCTTTCTACAGCCTTCTGGTCCCCTTTGCTTGTTCTCTTCCTAATCCCTGTAAGAATGCCACTTTACTTTTCTGCCTCCAGTAGTACTTCCTGAGGGCTCAGACATTTTTACATGGCCATATTTATGTTGCTGATGTTCAAGTCTGTATGACCAGCAGCTGCTGCTCAGTTGATATTTTTGATTTTTTCATGTAAATCCACTCTTTCATTATCCCATCTAGTTTGTCATTAGATCCTGTCAAATTTTCCATCAAAAAGTCTGGATTCATTTTTTCCCCCCCCATTTCATTCCAATGCAGTACTACTACCCCATTCCAGGGTTTTATGACCCTCACACTTGATTTACAGCAGTGCTTTCCAACTGGGCACTTTAGTCCAGTGGTTTTCAAAAATTTTTAACAGTGGAAACATTTTAACAGCAGAAAGGCTCTGATTGGAGTAGGGGCAAGGCACCAGAACCTGGTTCTCAGCTCCTTACCTCCTTCTATTCCCCCTTTTGCTGTCCTACAGAACCTCTTAATGATCCGTAGAATACTGCTTTAGTTCATCCTGCACGTGGCTCCTGATTTATTTTGCTAAAACATCACTTCAATCATGCTATTCCTTTTTTTTGGATTAAGGTATGTTGGTTTACTTAGTACCCAAGGCCCCCATCACTTGGTCTCAGCCTTAACCCCCAGCCTTCTGTTACTACTGTTCTCCAAGATGAATTGGTCCTCCTCAAGTTTCTATATTGTTCTTTATTTCGGTTATAGGCTGTAGGTACTCCCAACTTTGCCTTTGTTCATGCTTTTCCTTTAGAAAAGTTTGCGTTAGGTTTTGCTAGTAATCTGTGTCTTATTTTTCCTTCAAGGCCTGCTTCATAAAGTTTCTTATTTGAGTACTTTCTAGCCTAAGATATTTCTCTGTATTTCTGATATCCATTTGAGTATATGTCATCTTCACATTGTTCTGTCTTTAATTACAAAATTCTAGACATTCAAAAGAAAATGGGAACTAGTTTAATAAATACTTAGGTATCACTACCTAGCTTTAGAAATAAAATAATACCAAAATGGGGCTGGCCCAGTGGCATAGTGGTTAAGTTTGTGCGTTGTGCTTTGGCAGCTTAGGGTTTGCTGGTTTGGATCCTGGGTGTGGACCTGCTCACTGCTCATCAAGCCATGCTGAGGTGGTGGCTCACATAGAAGAACTAGAAGGACCTACAACTAGGATATACAACTATGTACTAGGGCTTTGGGGAGAAAAAAAAAAGGTGGAAGATTGGCAACAGATGTTAGCTCAGGGGCAATCTTCCTCAAAAAGAAAAAAATTACCAATAAAGTTGAAGCCCCCTAAGTATATCTCTTCTCTGTTGCATTCCTTTCCCATCCCCTAGAGCGCTGTCACTGTCCTGAATTGGGTATTTGTCATTTCCATACATGTCTTTATACTTCTAGCATATTGTTCTAATATATCTGATGTAGCATTAGGCCCGATATTAGGCCCGGCTTTGTCACTGACTTTGAAATTTGCTTCCTTGGGTATCATTCTTCTCCAATGTGCAGCCAGATCTGAGACTCATGACTAGATGATCTGTGAGGCCCTTCTTACCCTCACATTATTGATTTGGTCTCCCCGGCTTGAGTTAAACATAAGCAATAGTCACCCATGTCACTGACTTGATGTATCAGAATGGCTTTTGGATTCCCCAGCTTTCCTTAACAGATCTGTCACAGATCTTCAGAAGTCCATATTAAAATGAAGTCCCTCTGGGAAGGGAAATCCATTAAATGGTTATTAATTATTAGTAGTTTGGTAGGTTGAGTTTATTAAATTTCTTTGTAGGGGAACCACTAGATGAGAGAAGAATGACCACAGAATACGTAAGTTTTGACAGGTAGAAAGGGAAATGACCAAAACATGGGCTCTTCGTCAAGTAGAACATTCATAGAAGGGGAGGTGGGTCTGTGGTAGACAGGTGGGCAGTGTGAGAACTCTGGTTGCTGGAGGGTAGGTAGTTATATACAGTACTTGTCAAAGAGAGGATAGAATATCACTGCTGGACAGATATACTTTACCAGACAGGCCTGTTCCTCAGTTAAATTATAGGATTAATAGTTATTTAAAATTTGTTGATTAAGGTATACTTGGAGGAAAAGTTGGTGTTGGACAGTGAAAACACTGGAAAGATAAGAAGAGAATAAGCTACTGAATCTTACTCTCAAGACACATGAGGAGAGTTCTTTGATTTAAACTATAGTTGGATTCTGTGGCAAATTTTTTTTTTTTTTTATAGTGAAAAGGTGGTTTGGAGGAAGTAAAAGATGAAGATTGAAGTCAAAATGTTAGGGTTACAAAGTGCATTCATATAAATGTAAAGTGAAGGTAAGAAAACAATCATATTGTAAGGGAAAGTGTTGCTCTGAATGAATGGATTATCCATCAGAAGATAATTATGGAATGAAAAGGCAAAGGTAAAGGGATGAGGATATAGAAGGGTAAAGTGGAAAGTATTCATATGTTCCTCGACACGAAGAGCCCACACCAGCCTGCAGCATCAGTGGCCTTGACCTTAGGCCAGAAATTAGGCATGGGGGTAAACAGAGAGGAGGGAACTCTCAACTCTGAGGAATTGAGTTGGGTGGGACAAAGCAACAAACCAGATAAGTAGATAGTAGGGTATCAGGAAAATCATGAAGACATTGCAATGAGAAGGTGGGGTCGGCTTCCTTTTATGTCTGTATTCCTAATTCATGTGTCCTTGGAATATTAGTCAAATTCTTTTTTTTTTCTGTGTCATAATTCAGTGTTTTTTTTTCCCCATTAACTTTATTGAGACAATAATGGTTTATAACATTGTGAAAATTCTGGTGTGCATTATTGTTTATCATTTTCCGAGTAGACTTCATCATGGTCATCCCAAGTAGTCTAATTATTGTCCCTTACTGCACATATGTGTCCCTTGACCCCTTTCATCCACCCCCCCTTCCCTTCTAGTAACCACTCATCTGTTCTCTTTATCCATGTATTTGTTATTTTCCACGTATGAGTGAAATCATGCAGTGTTTGTCTTTCTCTGTCTGGCTTATTTCACTTAACATCATACCCTCAAGGTCCATCCATGTTGTTGCAAATGAGTTAATCTCTAAAATCTATTAAAGAACTCATTCTACTCAACAATAAAAAAACAAACAATCCAATCAAAAAATGGGCAGAGGATATGAACAGACATTTTTCCAAAGAAGACATACACATGGCCAAGAGGCACATGAAAAGATGTTCTACATCACTAATTATTAGGGAAATGCAAATTGAAACAATAATGAGATATCACCTTACACCGGTGAGAATGGCTATAATTACCAAGACAAAAAACAACAAATGTTGGAGAGGGTGTGGAGAAAAGGGAACCCTCATGCATTGCTGATGGGAATGCAAACTGGTACAGCCACTATGGAAAACAGTATGGAGATTTCTCAAAAAATTGAAAATAGAAATACCATACAGTCCAGCTATCCCACTACTGGGCATTTATCCAAAGAACTTGAAGTCAGTAATCTAAAGAGATCTATGCACCCCTGTGTTCGTTGCAGCATTATTCACAATAGCCAAGACGTGGAAGCAACCAGAGTGCCCATCAACTGATGACTGGATAAAGAAGATATATACACACACAATGGAATACTATTCAGCCATAAAAATAGAAAGTCAAATTCTTGTGTGCTTATTATCAGAGAGGTTCACTAAGTGGGGAGCTAGAGTTGTCTTTGAGAAGATGAACTTTAAGAACTCTTGAAAGACAAAGACAACAGCCTTAGGGAGGAGGCCCTGGGGGAAGTTCCCAACTTTAGAGGGAGGCAAATGGAAGAGATATTCTAAGTATTCCAAGGGGAAAAGAATCAAGCAAACAGGAGCATCCCTTTGCATTGACAACTTGGTCCCTAAAGCATATCTGGCCTCCCTTTGGTTTTTCTTGGTTAAGTTGGGGTGATACCAACTCCATTAGAATTGATTTAGGCCCTGTGGATGGGAAGAATCAATTGGCTCTTTCTTCCTAGAGAGAGGGAGTGTGACAATAAAATCTGGAGCAGTTCCTGGTGAGTAAACTTAAGGTACACATTAGGACAGGAGATAAATTCAATCTTTACTCAACTCTAGGCAATGATTAATTTATCCATTGTTCTTTAAGGGGCTGAGATATAGCATATATTAGTACAATAAAAGGTTTAAATTGAGCACTTCTTGTTTGGATTGTAAGGGGGGAAAGTGCTTAGAATCTAATTTTCTGGTTTCAGAGAAGTCTGTTGAACTAGAGGTACTGTCATTTCAGGCTGTCATATATCAGTGGCTCTCAATTTTTTTTTTAATATTGCTGGAGAGACCCAGTGCAGACCCACGTATATATAAATCTAAAACAGAAGTTTCATGAAGTGTACTGTGTGCAATGTTTTCTGGTATTTTTCTGTTTTCTGTGGAAGAACGCTGGTCATGACCCACCAAACTATTTTCATGACCTACTAATGGGTTGTGATCTGCAGTTTGAAAAAACAGTGTTGGGGTATATAGTACTGACAGTCAGGAAACTGATTTCATTTCCAACTCCATCCTGAAACTTAAAAGCTCAGTCATGGCGTTGCCAAAGGAATCCAGAGGCGTTTTATTTTAACAACCTATACATACAATAGGGACATTCTTTGAGAGTCTAAAAAGGGAAGAGGTGAAAGAGAGAGAGGAAACTATTATTTAAAAGCTACTGTATTTGAACACTTCATATGTGTCCCAATTTAAGTATGGGGAAATGGAAAATGATTATCTATCACGTCTGATGGAATTTACAAAGGAAAATTTAATACATGAAAGTTGCTACGAGGCAAAGGCTCATTTGCCTTCTGGTGTAGAATGACCCTGAGCACTGGAAACATCCAGCAATAATTATGATGACCTCAATTTCTGACTCCCGACCAGCTCCACCCTCTCTAACTACCAAAGGTCTTTAGATTTTTCTTCTAAAGAGAAACTTTATACTGTCTGATAGAAATTTTATTTGTCCCAAGCTTCTTTTTTTGTTGTGATTTTATTTGAATTGCTTCATATGTTAGGAATATTCTAATTTCAAGAAGCTTTTAGCTCTTAGAACAAAGATTCTATGTTTGAAATGTCTTATTACAACTGTTTTCTCTACATAGAGTCTCAAGTTGAATAAATGAAAGTAACAAATATGTAAACAGACATGTATGAATATTAAAAATAAGTTCCTTGTTTGCATGCCATGAATATTGAGGTGCAGATTACCTTAAACTTCTTAAAAGTACATCAAAGGACAAGTGAAAAATGACTTGATAGCAAAATGAGGATTACAGAAAGCTGTTAACATTAATGATAATTAATATAGGTGTAAACATGGTAGTATTGTATGCAGGTTCTGAATTAGTCTGTAGATTTTATATCATAACAGATATCTTAGTAAAGAGGTAAAATAGAGTAAATTTTTCAGATATTTCCAGATATCTTGATATAAATATTAGTATCTTGATACACACACAAACTTATAAAATTGGGGAAATTGTTGAGTATATATGTTTCCAAGGACGAGTTAGTTTCTGTATTCAAAATACAGAATGTTGTTCTCTGTCCAGATAATTTTTTCATTTTTAGTTTCCTGAAATCATGGGATCTAGAGTCCTATAATTGGAAAAGAATGCAAGTTAAAATTATTGTTGTGATTTAGGTGAACTTTTTACATTTTGAAGAAAGCATAAATTAAAGATAATAGGCAGCTAATTTCCTTGACACTCTCTCTGGATCCACATGATCTTTCCTGTCTGCTGGGTTGCCCTATTCTCCTGTTTCTTTCTAAAAACTGGCTTTCTTTACTCACTGATCATTGCTAATGGCAGAAATGGGCTGTCAGACTTGAGTTCATTCATTTGCTCATTTATTCATGTATTCAGTAATTATTAATTAACTGCCTTTAAAATGCCAAATGCTGGGTGCATTGTTGAATGAAATAGATGAGATCTTTACCCTCGTAGTGCATACACTCTAACTGGAGCTTGAGCTGTGAAGGATAGAAGTAGCCTGTACTGATTAAATAGAGAAAAATGGTGGAATCTGCTTAATAGGGCAGTTGGAGGAGGCTTCTCTGAGAAAGTAATACTTAAACTGTGACATGAGGTTGAGAAGTTATCCATGTGAGTAGCTGGAAGGAGTATTCCAGGGACAGGGAAAAGCTGTGAGAAGGCCTGGAGGTGGGAAAGAGTTTAGTGAGTGGGAGGAATTGAAATGAGGCCACTGTGGCTGGGTTGTAGAATGGGAGAAAGTGGTCGGAGATTAGGTCAGAGAGATGGGCAGGGATTCAGTGGTGCAGGCTATGGAAAGGAATTTGGATTTAAGTCAGAGTGCAATGAGCTGTCATTAAAGGGTTTTAAGCAGCATTTTAAGCGGTTTATATTTTTAAAAGATTATTCTGGTTGTTTTGGGTAGAATAGATTGTAGAGGGTTAGGAATAAAAGCAGGGAACAAGTTAGGAGGCTATGCAATAGAAATGGTGGAGTCAGCAGAGATGGAAAGAAATGAACAGATTTAAGTTACATTTTGGAGTTAGAAATCAAGGACTTACTGATAGAATATATGTGGAGAATTAGGAAGAAAGAATCAATTCTGGCTCCTTGGTTTTGGGTTTGAGCAGCTCGGCGGATGGCGGTAGTCTGGGAGAGGAAGAGGTTTGGCTATCTATAGTTTCTTCCTGAGAATTCCAAACTCCCAGGAAAGTGAATCTCTTTGGCCCACAATGTGGTATTAGGTGGTTCCCTTAGAAGAGGAAGTAGGTAGGGAGGCAATGATGGGCACTGACTTCTTTTAACCTCTTATTTTCACCACATTAGACTGGAGAATGGGAAACATACCAAGCCTTTGTGTGGTGTTGAAATGTTCAGGTGTCCTGGTAACCTGCTATTAAAAAAAACATTTTTATAAAACATCAGTAAATAAAATAAAACATCAGTAAAAAACAAATGTGTGACTTCATGAATTAGTATAAGGCAGACATCTTTGTAATCACCAATCAGGTTAAGAAATAGAACTTTGCCATCCTCCCTAGAAGCGCCTTCTGAGTGCTCCATTGCAATCACAGCAACCTTCCCCATAAGTAGCCATTATCCTGACTTTTACAGTAGTAACCTAAATGTGCGTTGCTAGACACACTAGGTTAGTCTTGCCGATTAAAAAGTAGTTTTTATGTGAGTTGTCACTTTTAATCCTTAGGTTAGTCCTCTATTCCTTTTCTTTTCCCTGTTGAAGAACCTGTGGTGTTTGAATTGTAGTTTCCCACAGCCTGGATTTTGCTGATTGCTTACTCAGGGCACAGTTCAACACGTTCCTTTGTCCTCATATTTCCTGCAACTGGGCAGCTGGATCCAGAGACTGGATCAGGCTCAAGTTTGATCCCTTAGGCATTATTATAGGTGGTGTTTGGCAAGACTACATGAGTCACTTAGTATCTAGTTGTCTCTTTTTTGTGATGTTAGCAGCTGTTGATGGTTAGTGCTTATTTCTGTTAATTCATTGGGTGTTGCAAAATGGTGATATTCTAAATACATCATTTTGTTTTTATTAGTCGGAATGGTTTTATAAAGAGCTGCTTCCCTCATCTTCTGTTTGGTTACCTAGTGGTATAGTTTATAAAGGAAAGACAGGATAAATGCTTGATTCTTTATTTACCTGTTTTCAAGATAATGAATCTGTTCCCTGTTTTCCTCCAAAGGGGACCAATTTTTTTTTTAAATGACATTACGAACTGATGGATTTAAACATGTTTGATGGATTTTAATCAGTTGCAGTTACTGTCACAGAAGCTCGAAGTGTCCCATCTTTGGTCAGTGAGAGTCCCTTCAGGAGACAGCATGACCCTACTGGTCTTGGAAAGTTTCATTGCTGTATGTGCTGATAGATATCAGGGCTCATCTTGTCCATTTCCTGTCCCAGATCTGGACTCAACCATTTCTCCAAGAAGCCCTACTTTCTTCTAGTGAGAAGTGGTATTTCAAGACCCTGACCAGGGCACTAATGTGGTATTCTTTTTAAATACCGTTTTATTCATAGATAGAGCTGACTCATTCTTTCAAACTATGGGATATACTATCAAAAATGTGATGGCACTTGCAGTTTTGAGCTTCTCTCTCTGGGTAATATCTCCACGTTTATGTTTCTCAGTTGGAGTCAGAAATTGGGCATGTATAGACGAATTCTGTGGTGGAGACTATTTAGAGTGGACTTTTATCTTCATGTTGTCCCTATCTTACTCGCGTTACCCTTTGACCTGCTGTTATCCTAATATCCAGCCTCACTTCTTTCTCGCCTCTAAATGTTTCAGGTGACCTAGTTTCTTCTTTTCTTAAATGAAAAAGATTTAGAGAATAAAAGAATACAAGGCAAATAACACCACTAATGATAAGATCAGATTTCAGGCCTTATTTTTTAAGGTAGAACTTTTAGCCTGTCTTGTCTTGCATACATAAAAGTATATGTGCATACAGACAAACAAAATTCAAGGACATCTTGAGGCTTCTTTATAAATCCACTGCTAATTAACTACAGTAGGATGAATTGCAAAATGAAGCACATTTGGATATTAAATGCCATATGTTATTTCTTTTTAGTTTTGATATTAGCCTTTCTTGTTAAATTTTATTGTGCTTTTGAATAAATAAAATGAGGTATTTATTTGACTTGGTGACATAGTGGTAATCTACATTTCTCACAGTGTCACATAGCTTTAGAAAGAATTAGTTTTGGTGTAATTACTTACTGTATTAAGAGACATAAGGTTGCACCTATAAGTTGATATGTGAATTAGTCTGTCATCTTGCAGTCAAACTGCAGTCAGTAACCATTTTCCAGTGATCACCTATTCAAACATTTTTAATAATCAGTGAAATTTGGATCATAGAGGTTGGAGAGAAACTATTTCTCTGAATAAAATCTATAGTTCATGTAATTCCTATGAATAATAAGAAACAAGGGTCAAATTAAGCAATGGAATTCCATAAAATTCCAGTGGAAATTAAAAATATATATGTGTTAATTAACTCTTGAGAATCAAGTATTTTGTTGATTCTCTTTTCCTGGTAGATTGAGTTTTCCTTCTATGTGCTTGATTCTCATTGCATACTTCCAAGCTTTTTTTCTCTTTTTTCTTCTACTAGAAGAGAATTCAAGTATCAGACCAATGATAAGAAAATGGTATTTTCGCCCCCTTATATGTAGACTCTCAGGATTTGGTTAGTCAGCTTTAATTAATATTCATAAAAAAACTCATGTGATGTGAAAGAACCTGCCAAAATAGTGATATGTGATCACTTTAAAGATACTTAGCATCATTGGGCAATATGGTGTACCATGTAATGGATTTTCCAAATAAATGAAGTAAACCACTTTAAGCATTATACTTGAAAAACATTTTAAAAACACTTTTAAAACAACCAGTTTTGATAGAAATCATTCCATAACGAAGACACTTGAACCCAGTCTTCTGAGATTGATCGTTTGCTTTCTTATTATTTAATGTTATTTTTATGAATTTTAGTGCATAAAAAGTTATAGAAACAGTTCATAGAACTGTTAATGGTTTTAGTTGATAGAAACAGTCCAATGTGCTCTTTTGGTGTGTTTGAAACTTTGTTGCTGAATGTAGCCATTTTTTCGCCTAAACCTAGTCTTGTCTTTTACTGTTAGTTGTCATTTCTCATTGCTGTATCCTTCTCTAAACTGCTACTTATCTTAGAAAAAATTATCTGACCTGACAGTAGGTCTCCCTTTCCCAAAGGAAAGTACGTGCTCTTTGTGTCAGTTTTTGCTTACCAGAGGCCTTTTTCTCTTCTGGGTTCATAGTACATTTTGAAATCATCTTTTGACTAAGAAGAACATTATTATTCAGTGAAGAAAGAGAGAGAAAATTATTCCAAACTTTCCTAAGTTTCTAAAATTTAATATGAAACTAACCAAATTTTTTGCATCAAAAAAAGAACATGATTTTACTTTAAAAAGCCCACAAAATTCCCAAATAAAACAAATTTCTGTCATTTTGGAGCCTTACTTAGATTTTGAGGACTCACGGTATTACTAAAGTGAATTGGAGTTTCAGACGGTATTTACACCTGTACAAATACAGTAACATTACCTTTATAGTAGTTTATTTTTAATTTCTATGGGTGAACTATTTAGGCTTTTTATCTTATAATGATCGTTGTTTTTTTCTATTAGATACAGCTGGGATTTTTAAATTTTATTTTCATTTCTAAAAAACCACCCAAATCATGAACTTTTTCTCAGCTTCCTCCTCTTAATTTGTCTGCAAAGACCACAGAGAAATATTGAGAAATGGCTTCATATGGACTGTTGCTGTGTAATGAAAACGCACTGAGAAATCAAGCAAAATAGTGTCCATCTGTGCAAACAGCTGAAAACAGCCACTGTCCCTACAGCCTTTGCATCTCTTCTATTCATGAAAGCCTATAAAAATTAAGCAGAAGTCAGTCCAGAACTCATTGAATGATACAAATGTTAATAATGTCAGAATTCTTAATGTAGTTACACCTTTAATTGATGTATTAATGTTTGGGATTATTGCAATTCTAGTATTCTCCTAGGGATGGGAGTGAGGAGTTGTGAGTGTATAGAGACTAAATCCTCATATTTTGTCTTCAGAATTTTTAGGTGTAGGGAAATAAATAAGGAAGAAAATGTATGAGTAAATCAAGTTTTTAAATGGGTAGTATCTTTGGCACAAATCATAGTGGATTTTTCTATATGGCAGGTACATGGGTAGACCTTGGCAAGTTTTATATAGAAGTATTTTTATTCAATTAAAGATTCTCTTCCCTTTTTTAGTTCTCAAATCTAGATATGGTCATTGAGGATTTAAAAATCTTTGTAGTGAACTGGATTAAAAGTTAGGAGACTTATAGGTCTGCATATTTCTTATAAAATTATTTTTAACTTGTTATTTTAATAGGAATGAATATGTTGGAGCATTTTCAAATGTGCTGTTATATGTTGTCTCCATTTCCTGGATTTTTGTTTTTTGAAAAATTAGTTATTAAGAAAGTGAAAGCAGTTAACATGTTTTCAAGGCTAAGGAGTATATTGCAGTGTTTGTTAACTTTGTAGAGGTTTGTTACAAGAAATTTAAAAGAATCATATCACTTTCCAGTTGAAAGTAAGTGAAAAAATTCTTACAAAATAAAAATGAAAGACTCCAAGGGCGAAGGAAGGAGAAAAATCTCAGCTTCTTTTCCCTTAAAGCTCTTTGCCAGGAAATCATAATTTTAGAGTACTTTTGGGCAGAGAGCCCAACCTGAGAGGAAATGGTATGATAGAGTTGAAAAACAAGATTTTCATTTAATTTGAAAAAGTTATCTATCCATTGTAGAGCATCTGTATTCTTAGGTGGATTTCAGCTCATTCTAGTGCCAATAATGAACTAACCCCCCATAAATTTGAATACAGTTTTATAAAAGTAAACATGTTATAAGATCATCAAATTACATCTATTTTACTATTAAAACAATGATACTAATGAAATAATTAAGAGCTAGAGCTTTGGAGTAAGACAGACCTTGATTCTAATCTTAGCTCTGCCATTTACTGCAATGCAATGGCGGGCAAGTTACTTAACTTTTCTGTCTCAGTATACTCATTTGTAAAATGGAGGTGATAACAGTACCTTCTTTTGGGTTTTGTGAAGATTAAATGAAATAGTGATTGTAAAGCATTTGTCTCTGCAGACAGTTTCCAGAGTGTTTCAAAAACGTGTCTTGCATTGTCAACATCTTTTGAAGAAACACATAACTTTCCAAGGGGATAAAAGGACAACTTTTACTTGGATACATATGTTCTAGTTGAGTTAAAAAAAAAAAAGAAAATAAGTTTTATTATTTTAGAGCTAAATATCTACTAAATATTTACAAAATGTTTGGCCTTGAAAAAGCAAAAGGGAGCAGAAAAAAATATCCTTGAATTTTATTAGTTTGAGATAAAATGTACTTACTGTGGTTGAAGTAGAAAATATGTTTGATTTTTGTGGGTTCAAGATCAGATTCCTCATTGTGTAATTTAGAAAACGTTCATTATTTAAGGCTAACTTTGAGACTTTTTGACTTTGTGTGTGTATGTGTGTGTGAGGAAGATTAGCCCTGAGCTAACATCTGTTGCCAATCCTCCTCTTTTTGTGAGGAAGACTGGCCCTGAGCTAACATCTCTGCCCATCTTCCTCTACTTTTTATGGGACACCGCCACAGCATGGCTTGACAAGCGATGCATCTGTCCACGCCCAGGATCTGAACCTGCAAACCCCGGGCTACCAGAAGCGGAGCGTGCGAACTTAACCACTACGCTACTTGGCCCCTTGACGTTTTTTTTATAATGGAATGTTGAAGAACTAAAGGATGAAAACTTTTTATGTGTTTTAAAGATGTAAGACTTTTCTAACAATATTCAAGATGGAACTGCTAGGGTTAAAGACTAGAACTTAGTTTTTTTTTTTTTTTTTTTATTGATGTCTTAATAGTTTATAACACTGTGGGGTTTTAGTTGTACGTTATTGTTTGTCCGTCACCATGTGGATGTAACCTTTCACCCCTTGTGCCCACCCCCACCCCTCTTCCCCTTGGTAACCACCAATCAGTTCTCTCTGTCCGTGTGTTCATTTATATTCCATATATGAGTGAGTTCATGCAGTGTCTGTCCTTCTCTCTCTGGCTTATTTCACTTGACATAATACCCTCTGGGTCCATCCATGTTGTTGCAAATGGGACAATTCTGTCTTTTCTTATGGCTGAGTAGTATTCCATTATATGTATATACCATGTATATGTATATACATATACATCTTTAACCAATCATCAGTCGAGGGACACTTGGGTTGCTTCCACTTCTTGGCTATAGTGAATAATGCTGCAATGAACATAGGGGTGCATACGCCTCTTGTGATGGTTGATTTCATGTCCATTGGGTAGATGCCCAAGAGTGGGATTGCTGGATCATACGGTATTTCTATTTTTAATTTTTTGAGGACTCTTCATACTGTTTTCCATAGAGGCTGCACCAGTTTGCATTCCCACCAGCAGTGAATGAGGGTCCCTGTTTCTCCACAACCTCTCCAGCATTTGTTGTTATTTGTCTTTGTGATTATAGCTATTCTAACGGGTGTAAGGTGATATCTTAGTGTAGTTTTGATTTGCATTTCCCTGATGATTAGTGATGTTGAACATCTTTTCATGTGTCTATTGGCCATCTGTATCTCTTCCTTGGAAAAATGTCTGTTCATATCCTCTGCCCATTTTTTGATCGGGTTGTTTGTTTTTTGGTTGCTCAGTTGTATGAGATCTTTATATATTACTGAGATTAATCCCTTGTTGGACAAACGATTTGCAAATGTTTTCTCCCAGCTGGTGGGTTGTTTATTCATTTTGATCCTGGTTTCATTTGCCTTGTAGAAGCTCTTTAGTCTGATGAGGTCCCACTTGTTTATTTTTTCTTTTGTTAAGACTAGAACTTAGTTTTAAGTGAGATGATAGCATGTATAAGATGAGGCATAGTGCTTATTAGCACATAGCAATAATAACAATATGACTGTTAATAACAGTTGTGACATTAAATAGCTACTATTAGTTATAATAAAGCTACCAATAATGTGATCAGTAAAATATAGGGAAATTTGCCAGAGAGAAAAAGACTGAAATTACAGAGCTGAAATGAGGTAGAAGGTGCTTTACAAAGAAGGAATCTCGATTCTTGCAGAGTTGGAAGTTTTTTCTCCTCCTCTTTATTTGCACTCTGGCTGGGTCCTCTTCTCATAATTAGTTTCCTAAGAGATCTAGAAGGCATATCCTAATGATTCTTGACCAGGAAGCTAGATCTAGCAGTGTAGAAAGTGTTCTTTTGTGTCTCTTTTAAAAATCTTTGGCCAAAACAAACAACCCAAATGAAAAATGGGCAAAGGACGTGAATAGACATTTCTTCAAAGAAGATATACAAATGGACAATAAGCACGTGAAAAGATACTCAACACCACTAATCATTAGGGAAATGCAAATCACAACCACAGGATATCACTTCAAACTCTTTAGAATGGCTATTATCAAAAAACCCACAGAAAATAACAAGTGTTGTCTAGGATGTGTAACAGTTGGAATCCTCTTACATTGCTGGTGGGAATGTAAAAAGTGCAGTCACTATGGAAAATAGTATGGTTGTTCCTCAAAAAATTAAACATAACCATTACCATATGATCCAGCAATTCCACTTCTGGGTATATACCCAAAAGAATTAAAAGCAGATACTTGAAGAGATATTTGTACACCAGAGTTAATTATCAGCATTATTCACAATAGTTAAAAGGTGGAAGCAACCCAAGTGTCCACTGACACTCTCTTCTGGAATATTATTCAACCTTAAAAAGGAATGAAATTATGATACATGCTACAACATGGATGAATCTTAAAAACACACTAAGTGGAAGAAGCCTGACACTGAAAGACACATATTGTATGATTCTGCTTATATGAGGTACTTAGAATAGTCAAATTCATAGAGACAGAAAGTAGAATTACTTTCTACAGAAAAGTAGGTTACCAGGGGCTGGGGGGAGGGGGAAGTGGGAAGTTGTTTAATGGGTAAAGAGTTTTGATTTGGGATGATGAAAAGTTCTGGAGATGAATAGTGGTGATGGTTGCACAACAGTGTGAATATACTTAATGCTACTTAATTGTACACTTGAAAGAGTGAATTTTATGTTATGTATAGTTTACCATGATAATAAAAAAAAACCTTTAGCCAATCATAAGCAGCTTGCTGGGCTTTCTTTCTCTTGAGCTTTAATTTAATCTCTTCAAAGCTGAAGAGACCTTTTTATCAGAAGTTACAACCTGTCTACCAACTTGCAAACTGCTCTTCCAAAGCAAACACAGAAAAGAAAGGAAGAGGACCAAATACAGTCCCTTCATTTTTTCTGCCTTAGGTCTTTTATGACTGGCTGTTTCTCGCATGGACTAATTTGCATTTTGATGTTAGCAGACTTTTCAGAAAGAGCCGTAGTAACTCCGGTTACAGCTAGCTTCAGAGCTTCAGTCCCCTACATTTACACTTTCTTTTCCTCTCCTATCCTCATATTTTCGTATAATTTTACACAGATAATTTTATCTACTTTGTAGAGAAGGTTGAAATTCTATCACCGGTAGAAAGAAGAAACTACCTTATGTACTTTCATCTTTATTTGATTATTGTTCCTACATAATTTTTGCTTCTATCACAGAAGGGGAATTTCTTCTCTTCCCCTCTAGCTTTTGTCTGACCTTTGAGCATGTCCCTTCTCATACCTTTTATGACATAACTTCTGTAATCACATTTTTGTTCCCCAATTCTAGGATCTTTAAAATCTCTACTTCTAAAGCTTCATTCTGTTTCAGCCTTCCAACGTGCTCAGGCCTTGTCTGTCTAATGAAACCGCTTTTAGGTTGCAGGTTCTCAGTCATTGCCTGGCAAGATCAGAAACCTTTTCTCTGTTCTTATCCCAGTCGAATCTGTTTCTTGAAGCTTTCTCTTTTTCTGGCTTTCCGATTTTTCCATTGCTTATGTTTCTCTGACTGGTTTCTGTGCTCTTCTTCCCAGTTCATAATTGATGGTGACCTTGCATTTTCTGTTTTCTGTCTTCCTCCTCTTTTTTTATGCAGTTATTTCCTTGGTGAGTTTATCTACTCTTATGACTTCAACGTGGATCAAATGACCCACAAATACATGTTTTTAGACATGGAATCTTTGCACACAATCTTATTCCATATTTCTAATCTGCTAAATAATATTTGACTACTTTGCTGTCTCCTGAAAGGCAATATGTTCAGAATCCTTAACTTCCATCTAACCTCTACTGATTAGTGATGTCACTGTTTTTCCAGTTTGCATTTGATGTGTGAGTCTTCCCTCTGCTTGGTTTCCTCCATTAGATACTCTGTTACTTAGGTCTTTTAAGAACATGAGTAGGAGAGGTACACAGATTATCTTCAGTAAGAGAATTTTGTTGTGAGGATACTTGGGAAACGTGCATGGGAAGGTGCCTAATCAGTTGTTCCCTCTGAGCTTCAGTGTCTCTAATACCAGGTTGTGGAATAGGCCCCATTAATAAGGGGAATATTAGCTTGGAGTCACTTGGAATAATGACTTGAGCTACAGTGACTTTTGTCATCTTTGTTCACTTAGCGTTTATACTTTCTAAAAATCTAAGATTAATTGGGTCATTTTGCAACCATGAGTTTTGGAACATCCCCATTGGCCATTTCAGCGCTTGTGTGGATGCCTTTGGACCTCTGGATCAACTTCTAGCCATATATACTTTTTATTGCTGGGGTGGTAAAGCTGACTTAATGTGAAGCAGCATGTGATGAGCCTTAACAAGTGACACAGGAAAGTAGGTTTTTCCCCTTAAGGGCACTTGTGTAAGTGACAGGTATTTTGAAGTTCCATTAGTTCTCCTGTAGTTAGCAAATTTGTCTTTTTCATTTGTTTATTCATTTATTTATTGACCAAAAGTTTATTAAACAGTAGTGTGTGAGGTTCTGTGTTAGGTACTTACTGGAGATATGAGGCTGGTTAAGACATGATCCATATGTTTGGGGATCCCATTTGAACTCTCATGATAAGCTCATACAATAAATAAATAATGAAAGGAATAATGACTCAGTGCGCTAAGTGCTATGAGACCATAGTTGACAGTAGGATTAGTTCTCTGTGTTTGGGTGGGTGGGTAGGTAGGGATGGTGGTCAAGGAGAGGAGATTATTGCTGCTTATTTCCAGAGGTGTTTTGTGTGTGTGTGTGTGTGGCAGATTGGCCCTGAGCTAACATCTGTTGCCAATCTTCCTCCTTTTTTTCCATTTTTTTCTCCCTAAAGCCCCAGCAGATAGTTGTATGTATGTCATAGTTATACATCCTTCTAGTTGCTCTATGTGGGACGCCGCCTCATCATGGCTTGATCAGCGGTGTGTAAGTCCATGTCCAGGATCTGAACTGGTAAACCCCTGGCCACCAAAGCAGAGCACGCGAACTTAACCGCTATGCCACCGGGCCAGCCCCCAGAGAAGATTTTTGATTGTATCTTTAAGGAAGTGGTTAACTCTCAGAGAAAAGGGGTGGGAGGAGATCATGTAAGAGAGAATGGGCGTATAGAGGTATGACCTGTATATCTTACATCATGTACAAATAACTATACAATATCTGCTTTTTATTGTATGATTATGTGATTTTTAAAAAATGCATTATGTGAAAATTCAGGACCTTTAAGGAATAGTCCCCTGTAGCTAGAGTGTAGGTAATGGAAATGAGGTGATTGAGAGGATCTTCAGCTCCACAGTTAGTTAGGATTTTTATCTGGTATGTAGTGATAAATGACTCTTCTTTCAAAATACCTCTTGAATTTGTTCGTTCTTCTCATTTCCACTGTTAACTTTTTAAGCCCAGATTCTTCTCACCAGATTTCTGGGTTGAGAGAAACAAAACCACCCCCTAGTTTTGCAGTTTTTTAGCTTTCCTCTCCATTATGGAATTTGACTTACTTGGACATTTAGCAGATTGGGAATAAATCTCTGGAGGAAAAGTATGTTGGTTTATCTTATACAGTTAGTAGTGTTCCACCATTATCATAACCACCAAAATGTGTTTCAGAATTTCATCCCTCTGGCTCCCCCATACCACATTTTCCTAAAACATAATTTAAGTTGCTATTTACCTAGAGCACCTCTCATCTTGTATAATATGGTATAGCAATTTGGAATTTAAGAAGCACAAAACAAACTAAAAGTTCATCTGTTTAATTTCTTGAGTGCATAGCCTAGCCCTGGGAGAAAAAAAGAACTGATAAATCCTGTTCTAGGAGCTCGTAATTTAGTGGCTGTAGTAGTACATTTCAAAGTAGAGATAACTAATTGATTTGAAGATGAGAAACTCCTGGGAACAATTACAAACGAATATACACCTTAACAGACGTGACTGATATGTGATACTTGAGTAGTAATTGTTGGAAATTATTGAGTATGCTTTGGTATTTGCTAGCTTCCTAAGAGTGAGAAGCTCCACACCGTTATCTTGGACAGACCTTGGTTTGATTCTGTTTTGCTATTTATTACACAAATGACTGGGGAAGTCACTTAAGCCTTAGTTTTCTTATCTTAAAACTGAGAGTATTTTAGTAACTACCAAAAGGGTTGTTATAGAGATTAAATGAGAAAATGCTTGTTAAGTACTCAGCACAAGGCCATAAAAAGCCCTAATAAATGTTAACTACCTTTATTATTGTGTTTCATTTAGCTTTTATATATCTGTCTTTCGTACTAGATTAGGAGCTCTTGGCTGTCAAGGGCTATCTCTTAATTTTCTCTGCCTTACCATAGCAGATAGCTGGTTGTCTGCAAATTCAGTAAGTATATATTGAATGAATATAAATGGGTGAATTTTTAAATCTGGTTTTATTATTTTTTTGTACCTATGTTGAAGATTCATTTTAGAAACATTAGCTTTCCTAAAGATAGTAGTTCCTAAGCAGTTGCAGAATTCACTCACAAGAATAAGACTGATTAACAGATACTGTTTTTACTATTTCTCATTGTCTTGGTCAGGTTATTAATTCAGTCTATAGAAGAGGCCTTTCTTTTCAGTGTATAAAATGATTTTATGGAATGCATTTCATGAAATAATTATTGAGTCATGCAGAAAAATTTTAATTTTATTATATGAGATACAATTTTAAAAGTTTCCCCCAACTGCAGAAAAAAATGAATGTTTATTTTAGAAACTTTATGAAACAAAAGCATAGAGGAGAGCCACCCCCCAAATCAAACCTTGTTGCCTGGAATCCTAAAATATTTACATGAAACAAATATTTGAGTTCCTGTTATGTCCCAGGCACAGCTTTTGGTGCTGGGGATAAAGCAGTGAACAAAGCAGAGTCTGCCAGTAGTGTAGGGCTGGTATGCATGTGCTCACGCACATAGGCAGATACACCTATGCTTAAAAGAAAAGAGGAAAATGGTTTAATTCTGTGCACATTATTTTGTAACCTGCCCTTTTTTCTTTCAGCAGTATATTGTTAACTTGTTTTATGTCAATGAGTTTTCTACAGCATGATTTTTAGTGGCTGCTTGATATCTTATTGAATGGATGTTCCATAATTAATTAATAATCTATGTCTAGACATTGAATTTACTTCTAGATTTTGTTATAATTTACAATGATTACATGCTTTTTTGTTTCCAGTTATTCCTAAGAACAGTTGAAGTTGATTTAAGTCATACCATTTACCCTTTAAAAAAACTTTTATTACAGAAAACTTCACACATAGTTTTGTAAAGAAGAGAGAATAAACCTCTATGTACCCATCACCCAGTTTCAACAATTATTAACTTCTCGCCAGTCTTGCATAATTTATATTCCCATACACACACCCCACCCTTATTATTTTGAAGTCATCTCAGATATCGTATCTTGGCATTCTTAACTATTTCAACATGCATCTCTAAAAGATAAGAATATTAAACAATATATCACCATAATACCATTATCTGAGGTGTAATTTTAAGTGTAACTTATTCTTGAAATGATGAAATATTAAGGAGAATTTGGAGAAAACTGAGAGTAGTCCATATAGTAGGGTTCTTCCCCACACCTGCACTGGAGACTTAGAAAACTTTGTATTGAGATCTTGGAAAAAAATATTAACAGAAATTCTTATATTGAACAGAAAACCCAAAAGTGAGATAAACAAGCTTATGGATGGGGGTAAGATTGAAGTGGCATTTAAATGTTGAAGTATTAGAGAATTTGGTTGTAGCTAAAGAAAAAAAATTCTGATGTTTAAAAACAATGTGGGAGAAGACTGCTTTTTTTTCACTGTATTCGCTATGGCAGTGTAATAGATTATGTTCTTCCTGACTTTATGAGAGAGAAAATCAAATGACAGGAAAACCAGATTGCATTAGCCACTTATTTATTTTAAAAAGACAATTCTAGGTTATGTCTGCTTAAGTATGTAGTAGTAAACCCTATCTATCAAGTTCCATGAGAGAGATACCTTGTGGGTGACTTGTTCTCCATAAAATTCCCTAGCAGCTGGGAGAGTGCATGCTCTAAAGGCACTCAGTCAAGAATGTTTTTTTGGACCTGTGATTGAAAACATATAGTTACGGGGGCTGGCCCGGTGGCATAGTGGTTAAGTTCATGCACTCCACTTTGGCGGCCCAGAGTTGGCGGGTTTGGATCCTGGGTGTGGACTGACGCGCCGCTTGTTAACCCACGCTGTGGCGGCGTCCCATATAAAGAAGAGGCAGATGGGCACGGATGTTAGCCCAGGGCCAGTCTTCCTCAGCAAAAAAGAGGAGGATTGGCAACGGATGTTAGGTCAGGGCTGGTCTTCCTTACACACACACAAAAAGTTAAAAAAACATATACTTAGGTGAAATTCTGACGTGTTAAAATCCACAGTTTGTCAGATACATATTAAGTTATGCTCATTATACTGTGTTCGCCAAGGCAGGAACATAGGAAAATGTTTTTGTGTGTGTGTATTTTAAATTGGCTTTTAATTATGAGTTTTTTTTTAAAGCTGTAAGGGTTTTAAAAGCAGACAATATAAAAATTATTTAAAATTAAACCATAACTGAAATGATGTTTTCATTTAAAACACCAGGAGGGAACGAGGGAATAAAGACAAAACGACAAAACATGAATCAGTTACCAAAATAAATCATGTGTTTTCACTTGACAAGCACCCTAGAGACCATCTTTTTGCCTAAGTTAAATTAGTAACGTTTCAGTTGTTTCACATGTTGAGAAAATGAGATGTGTGGACTAATAGGAAATTCTCATTAAGTGTTTACTGGATTAATTTGAGGGACCTATGACTTGTTTGTTTAAAGTGAGCCAGATTATGAGCCTGCTTTGAAGAAAACTTTTATAACTCCTAAAGAATTATGTGGTGATTCGATTACCTTTTGGCTTAGTGGTAAAGAGATTTGTTAATATAATGCTGTCTCCATCACTATATCATGTGCACGCCTCATCTTGAGCTACATGTGCTTGCTTCGCCATGAAGGACATGAAGCACCTTTGCTTTCTGAGGCACAGCTGTGAATCTGAAAATTTAAGAGACTGGCTTCTCTTTCTGGTAGGGCTATACTCTTTTTGGTTCATAGTATCTTTCTACTTGGCTCTTTCCCCCTATTCGTCAGCCTCTTCCTATTTTTCTTTCTTTCCTGCCTGGTGCAAGTCTTCAGACACTTTTTTGCTAATATCTTTAACTCCATTGTCTTCTTATTCCTCTATGGCACCTGCCTGGCAAAATGCCAAATTCCACAGTCTGCATTCTCCTTACCTTCCTTGAGACCTCTGTGCAGTGCTGAAGAAAATAGGAAACCTCAGATTGCCATTTTAAATTCATGATCTCTAACCTCAGCAAGGCTTGCAGTGCTATTTAGTAATCCAGTTAAATAAACTTCATGAGGTTGTTTTGTTTTTGTTCTCCAGTCTGGCTATTTCAAATATAGTCATATCTATTCAAATCTCAGATGTTAACTTCCTCACTCACAGCAGATGAATATCCCTCCTACTTCACAAAGCAAAGAGAAGCTAATATATGAGAACTCCCTCAACCTTCTGCCATCAGCCTGCTGTCTTACCTGTAACTTTGCCCATCCTTTCTCCCTATTTAAATAGGAGAGATGTCCCCAACGCTCCAATATTAAGGCAGTCCCATCCACAGTGCTTTGGATCTCATTCTTACCAACTTTTCAGGGACATACTTTAGTAGTTTTCTCTTCTTGTGTCTTGTATTTTCAACTTTTCCATATTTTACTAATTGATTCCAAACAGCATTTACACTTATTCACGCATTTCTGATAGGTTTTTTTGTTTGTTTGGCTTTATCTTCTTTCTCAAATTCATGTCTCCAATCACTTATCCTTTCCAGAAACTTCAGGTGTAGGGTGATCCGTAATTGTTGTCTCTACTTCTTCACTATCCCATTGTCTCAAACCATTGCAGTCTGGCTTCTGCCTCTGCTGGTTCACTAAAGTGCTCCTGCTATAATCATCAGTAATTTCCTTACCACTACATTTAGATGCTTTTTTAAAAAAAATTAATGTAATTGAGATATAAGTTACATTCAATAAAATGTTCTCTTTTGGTTTGGCTTATTTTGGCTCAACAATGATGATTTTGAGATTTGTTCAGGATCTCGAATGTATTAGTAGTTAAGTCTTATTGCTGAACAGTATTCCATTGTTTGGATTTACTATAGTTTGTTTATTCATCTACCAGTTGGTGGACATTTGGATTTTTCTTCAGGTTTTGGTTGTTTGGAATAAGGCTGCCATGAATATTTGTGTACAAGTCTTTGGTGGACATATATTTTCATTTTTCTTGGGTGAATACCTAGGAGCAGAATCGCTGGGTTATATAAGTGTGTCTATAAGTTTATAAGAACTGCTAACTTGTTTTCTAAAGTGACTATTTAATTTTTCATTTCCAACATCAGTATATGAGAGATCCCCTTGTTTCACATCCTTACAAATATTGGTATTGTAAAATTTTTTAATTTTAGCTATTTCTGTGGGTATGTAATGCTATTTTATTGTAGTTTTATTTTTCATTTCCCTGGTGACCAACGATGTTGAGCATCTTTTCATGTGCTTATTAGCCATTTGTTTGCATAGTTTTGGTGAAGTGTCTGCTCAGATTTTTTGCCATTTTTTATTTTTAGGTTCTTATTATTGTGTTGGATACAATTCCTGTATCATATATGTGGCTTTTTTTTCTCCAGAGTCACTTAGACTAGATACTTCTATATCAGTGCTTATATATATGTGTGTTTGTGTGTGTGTGTGCCTGAATTCAAGTGGAAATAACAGCCCCCAAAGCAAGGAAAACGATTCATCGTCAAAAGTTAAAATAGTCAACAGAACCAGAATCAGAGATAATCTAGATGTTGGGACTATCATAGAAAGACTTTGAAGTTACAATGACTTCTATGTTGAAAGTGTCTGATGAAAGGTGGACCACACCTGTGAACAGTTAGGAGCATTTATCAGAGCAATGGAAATTATTTTAAAAAAGGGCCAGATAGAAATGCTAGAAACAAAAGATATGAAATAAACAAAGAATTTAAATTGGTTGGTAGTATTGTTTGTCTTCCATATCCTTACTGATTTTCTAAACTTATTGTATCAATTTCTGAGAGAGGAGTGTTGAAATCTCTAACGATTATTTTGGATTTGTCTTTTTCTCCTTTCAATTCTTTCAGTTTTTGTTTTGTGTTTTATAAGCTGTGTTTTAGGGTGCTTACACATTTAGGGTTGTCACATTTTCTTGATAAATTGACCCTTTTATCGTTATGAAATATCCCTGGTCATATTAATTTTTCTGCAGTCTTCTTTGCCTGATATTAATGCAGCCACTTTAGCTTTGCTTTGATTAGTTTAACATGGTATGTACTTTTCCATCCTTTTACTTTTAACCTCTTTATGGCTTTATGTTTAAGGTGATTATTTTGTAGACAGCATGTATGGGTCTTGCTTCTTTATCCAGTCTCACAATCTCTCTAATTAACCAGTATAGTTTTGTTAACTACATTTTTTTCCAGTTTTTTCTTAGTAGTTGCTCTGGGATTACAATATGCATCTTTGTTACAGTCAACTTCACGTTTACTTAATTCTGGTAAAACATAGCAAATTTGCTTCAATGTAGCTCCATTTCCTTTCCCCTCCTTTGTTCTCTTATTTTTGTATATATTATACCTAAATCTGTTATAATTTCAACAATACAGTATTAGAATTATTGATTTAAACAATCTTACATTTTTAAGATAAATATATATATCTTTTATATTTATGTAAATATTTACCATTTTTTTTCATCCAGAAGTACTTTATTATTTCGTGTAGAGAAGCTCTGCTAGCAACAAATTCTCCCTGTTTTTCTTTATCTGGGAAGTTCCTTATTTCCCCTTCATTTTTGGAAGATAAATTTGCTGGGTATAGAACTCTTGGATGATACTATTCTTTCAGCACTTTGAGTATTTCCTTTCACTGCTTTCTGACTGCTGTGGTTTCTGACGAAAAGTCAGCTGTCAATCGTATACTTATTCTCCTGTTCATGATGAATCATTTTCTTGCACTGCTTTCAAGAATTCTTTTTGTCTTTCAGCAGTTTGATCCAGTGTTTCTAGGTGTGAATCTTTTTGTTTTTATCCTACTTAGCATTCGTTTAGCTTCTTGGATGTGTAAATTAAAGTTCTTCATCAAATTTGGGAAGTTGTCAGCCACTATTTTTTCAGATAATATTTTCTACCCCTTATTCTCTCTTCTCTCCTGAGACTCCCGTTACATGTGTGTTGGTTTGTTTGGTGTCTCATCAGTCTCTGAGGCTCTGTTGACTTTTCTTCACTTTTTCTGTTTTCATAGGGAAGATAACTTTATTTAGCTATCTTCAAGTCTGCTGATTCTTACATCTGTTATCTCAAATAAGCCGTTGAGCTCTTCTAGTGTATTTTTCATTAAAGATATTATATTTTTCAAGTCTAAAGTTTATGTTTTTATTAGCTGTTTCTCTATTAAGATTCTCTATTTGTTGAGTCATTTTCATGGTATTTTCCTTTAATTTCTTGAACAGAGTTTCAATTTTTTGAACATATTTAAAATAGCCATTTGAAGCCTTTGATATATCCAATATCTGGGCCCACTGTGAGTCATTTTCTATTGGCTGCTTTCTTTTCTGTTGATTGCTTCTATTCTATTTTATGGACTGCTTTCCTGAGTATCGATCATACTTTCCGGTTTTTTTGCATGTTTCATACTTTTTTTTGGTTTAAAACTGGGCATGTAAGATATTACATTGTAGAAACTCATGTTTCTCCACTTCTCTCTCCTGGGCTTTTATTTATTTATTTTTTTCTTTTAAACTTTCCTGGACTTAAACTGTGGCATCTGTCTCCCTGTAGTGTTTGGCTGCTAATGCCTCTGCTCAGTTGTTTTATTTTGCTTTTGTTTATTTATTTATTTGTTTTGTGAGGAAGATTAGCTCTGAGCTAACATCTGTGCCCATCTTCCTCTATTTTATACATGGGACGCATGCCACAGCCTGGCTTGATAAGCGGTGCATAGGTCTGTGCCTGGGATCTGAACCTGTGAACCCTGGGCTGCCGAAGCGGAGTGCGCGAACTTAACCACTACGCCACTGGGCTGGCCCCTCAGTTGTTTTATTTTTATTTGCTAGCCAGTATTCCTTGGGATTGCCTCAGTGTCTGTATAGAGGTCAGCCAATGATTTGGGCAAAGGTTGTGCTCAAACACCTGGAGCCCATATGACTTCTACTCTCTGCTGATGTATCTGTGTATGGGTTGAGGAGCACATTCAAAGCTGTAGCTAGTTTTCAAGTCTCTTTTGGTTTTTACTTTTCCTTGGGTTTTGTTGGATCTCCTCTGCTTATGTGCATAATCTTCCAGTCAACCACTGATATGTGGAGAGCACATTTCACCCTTTCTGTGACTCTTTCATTTTCAGAATCTCCCTGTTAAATTTCTGGCTGGTTTGTTGCTTACCTGAGCTTGATGGTCAAAGCTGTGGGTTTGACAAGTTATTTATTGTTGGGTTCACCACTTTTAGCTGACAAAGTTCAACTCATCTCCCAAATTGAGCCCATCTCTTCTGGCAGTCAAGCTGCTACTTTTTATAGTCAACCTTGTCCTGGTAAAACTCCAGTTCTCCCTATTGATGGAACTGGGGGACAGGTGATGGTAGCAGCCCCAGGCTGGAAGGCCACAGAGTCCTGCCATTATTACCCAAAGCCATAGCAGAGTTTCAAGAATAAATGCTCCTCAGTGTCTACTTCTTTTGTGTCAATTTCTTGAGGCACAAAATGGTTACTTTTGAGAATGTTTTTTGGTGTTTTTTGTGGAGGAGGATTTGCCAGCCACTTCACATCACCATAACCAGAAATGGGGGTCTCCTGTTATGGTTTAGTTTAAATCTACAATCTTGTTATTTTTTTCCATTTTTCATAATCTGTTCTTTGTTCCTCTCCCACACCCTGACCTTTTCCTGCCTTTTTGGATCAATGGAATAATTTTTATTCTATTTTATCTCTACTATTGGTGTATTAGTTATACCTCAGTTTTCTGTTTTTAGTGACTCCTCTAAGGTTTACAATATGAATCTTGAACTTGCCAAAAACCTTTCTTCAAGTAATTTTATACTACTTCACATATCATGTAAGGCCCTTGTAAGAGTACACATGTGTTTTTCACCTCTTTTCATTTGTGCTGTTTTGTCCAGTGTTTTATTTTTGCATATGTTATTAACCCCACATTATGTCATTATTTTTGGTTTAAACAGTCAGTTACATTTTAAATAAATGAAAAAATGGGAAAAGTTCCTTTTTCAGTTTTAAGCCCTAAGTTTTTTTTTAACTCTGGTAAAAAACACAACATTAAATTGATCATCTTAACAATTTTTAAGTTCAGTAGTATTAAGTATATTGATGTTGTTGTGCAACAGATATCTGGAACTTTTTCACCTTGCAACACTGCAACTCTGTATCCACTAAATACTAATGCCCCCTTCACCTTTTCCCCAGCCCTACCTTTCCACTTTCCATTTTTATGATTTTGACTATTTTAGATACTTCGTATGAGTGGAGTCTTATAATATTTGTCCTTTTTTGATTGATTTGTCTTGCTTAACATAATGTCCTCAACGTTCATCCAGTTGTATCATGGAATGGGATTTCCTTTTTTTAAGGCAGCTTAATAATATTCCATTGTATGTATATACCACATTTTGGCTATCTGTTCATCTGTTGATGGACATTTGGGTTGCTTCCACCTCCTGGATAATTTTGAATAGTGCTGTGATGAACCTGGGTGTGCAGATATCTCTTCAAGATGCTGCTTTGAATTCTTTTGTATATATACCTAGAAGCAGGATTGCTGGATCATGGTAATTCTATTTTTAATTTTTTGAGGAACCTTCATATTGTTTTCCATAATGGCTGTACCATTTTACATTCTGACCAACAGTGCACAAGAGTTCCAATTTCTTTGAATCCTTGTCAACACTTGTTATTTTTCTGTTCTTTTTGATAGTGGCCATCCTAATGGGTGTGAGGTGATATCTCATCGTGGTTTTGATTTGCATTTCCCTAATAACTGGTGATGTTGAGCATCTTTTCATATGTTTGTAGGCCATTTGTGTTTCTTCTTTTGAGGATTGTCTATTTAAATCCTTTGCCCATCTTTTAATTGGGTTTTTTTGTTGTTGTTGCCATTGTTGAATTGTAGAAGTTCCTTATTCTGGATGTTAACTTTTTATCAGATATATGATTTGCAAATACTTTCTCCCATTCGGTAGATTGCCTTTTCACTCTGTTGATTGCTTACTTTGATGCTCAGAAGTTTTTAAGTTTGATGTAGTCCCATTTGTCTAGTTTTGCTTTTGTTGCTTCTGCTTTTGGTGTCATTTCTAAGAAATCATTTACAAATCCAATGTCCTGAAGCTTTTCCCATATGTTTTCTTCTAGGAGTTTTATAGCTCTAGGTCTTATGTTTAGGTCTTTAATCCAATTTGAGTTAGTTTTTGTATCTGGTGTAAGGTAAGGGTCCAGCTTCATTCTTTGGCATGTGAATATCCAGTTTTCCCAGCATCATTTGTTGAAGAGACTGTGCTTTCCCCATTGCGTAGTCTTGGCACCCTTGTTGAAAACCATTTGGTCATACATGCAAGGGTTTATTTCTGGGCCCTCTATTCTGTTCCATTGGTCTATATATCAGTCTTTATTCCAGTATCATGGTGTCTTAATTACTGTTGCTTTATAGTATGTTTTGAAATCAGGAATTGTGAGACCTCTAACTTTGTTCTTTTTTTTCAAGATTGTTTTGGCTGTTCAGGGTCCCTTAAGATTCTATATGAATTTAAGGACTTCTTTTTTCTATTTCTGTGGGGGAAAAATGCCTTTTCTGCATCAATTGAGATTATGTGGTTTTCGTCCTTTATTTCGTTAATGACTGATTTTCATATGTTGAACCATCCTTACATTCCAGCTATGAATTCCGCTTGGTCATGGTGTATAATCCTTTTAATGTGCTCTTGAATTTGGTTTGGTGGTATTTTGTTGAGGATTTTTGCATCAATATTCATTAGAGATACTGGTCTGTAGTTTACTTTTCATGTTGTGTCTTTGTGTGATTTTGGTATCAGAGTAATGTAGGCTTCATAGAATGAGTTTGGAAGTGTTCCCTTTTCTTCAGTTCTTTGGAAGAGTTTGAGAAATATTGGTGTTAATTCTTCCTTAAATGTTTGGTAGAATTCTCCAGTGAAGACTGGGCTTTTCTTTGTTGAGGTTTTTGATTACTCCTTCAATCTCCTTACTAGTTATAGGTCTGTTCAGATTTTTTATTTCTTCATGATTCAGTCTTAGTAGGTTGTGTATTTCTAAAAATTTATCCATTTCTTCTAGGTTATTGATTTGTTGGTATATAATTGTTTGTAGTACTCTCTTATAATTATTTTTATTTCTGTGACATAGTTTTAGTGTACGCTCTTTCATTTCTAATTTTAGTTATTTGAGTCTTCTCTCTTCTTTTTTCCCTAAGTCTAGCTAAGGGTTTGTCAATTTTGTTGGTCTTTTCAAAAAACTAACTCTTGATTTCTGTCTTAGTCTATTCAGGTTGTTATAACAAGATACCATAGACTAGGCAGCTTATAAACAACAGAAATTTATTTCTCACAGTTCTGGAAGCTTGGAAGTCCAAGATCAAGGTGCCAGGATGGTCACATTCAGTTGTAAGTCCTCTTCTTGGTTCATAGCTGGCACCTTCTCGCTTTGTCTTCACATGGTGGAAGGGGCTAGGGATCTCTCTGGAGCCTCTTTTATATATAAGGCACTAATTCTATTCGTGGGGGTTCCACTCTTATGACTCAAACACTTCCTAAAGGCCCTAACTCCTAATACCATCATCTTTGGGGGTTTGGATTTTAATATATATGTTTTGGGAGGACAGAAATATTCAGACCATAGCAGTTTTGTTGATTTTTTCCTATTGTTTTTCTAGTCTCTGTTTCATTTATCTCTGCTCTAATCTTTATGATTTCCTTCCTTCTGCTAACGTTGAAATTTAGTTTGTTTTTCTAGTCTCTTGAGATCTACTTGAGTTAGGTTGTTGCTTTGAGATCTTCTTTTAAAATGTAAGGGCTTACTGCTATAAACTTGCCTCTGAGTACTGCTTTTGCTGCATCCCATAAGTTTTGGTATGTTGTATTTTTGTTTTCATTTGTCTCCAGATATTTTCTTAATTCTCTTGTGATTTCTTCTTTGATCCACTGGTTGTTTAAGAGTACATTGTTTAATTTCCACTTATTTGTGGATTTTCTTGTTTTCCTTCTGCTATTGATCTCTAGTTTCATTCCATCATGGTTAGAGAAGATACTTTGTATGATTTCAGTCTTCTGAAATTCTTAAGACTTGTTTTGTGGCTTAACATGCAGTCTCTTTTGGAGAATGTTCCATGTGCATTTGAGTGGGGAAGAGTTTTTTTCTGTATTTACCTATATTTTTACTAGCTGTTGCTCTTTATTTTTTATGTAGATTTATGTTTCCTTTTGGCATCATTTTCCTTTAGCCTGAAGAACTATTTTTACCCATTTATTGTTGTGAAGATGTGCTCATAATGAGTTCTCTCATCCTTTTTTGTTTGAAAACATTTTTTGTTTCTCTGTTTTTTGAGGAGTATTCCCATTGGACATAGAATTTTAGGTTGCTTGTTGTTTTCTTTCAGCACTTTGAAGGTGTAATTGTCTTTTGACTTGCTTAGTGTCTGACAAGAAGTCTACAGTCATCTTTGTTTTTGTTCTTAGGTAAGTAATATTTCTTTTCCCTGTCACTGCTTTTAGTATTCTCTCCTTCTTGCTCGTGTTCAGCAATTTGCTTTCATATATCTTGGGCGGGTGTGTGTGTATTTATCTTTTTAGGCTGTTGAGTTTCTTGCATCTTGTAGTTTTATTTTCATAAAATTTGGAAAATGTTTGGCCACTATCCTCCCTTTCTCTCTCTCTCTGAATCTCTCTCTCTCTATCTGTAGGTATGTCTCCATATAGATCTATATTTATCTATCCTTCATTTTCATATGAGGCTCAGGCTTTTTCTTTGTTGCCTTTTTTTGATAAATTTTTTTTCTTCAAATTAGTCTTTTTTATTGCTGTCTAATCTGCTCAAATCCTATCCAGTGAAAATTTCGTTTCAGATACTTTATTTTTTCTTCCCTAAAATTTCCATTTGGCTTTTTTCCTTCTTCCATTTCCTTTACATCTGTGAATACATGGGACATATTCCTAATTGCTTTTTATAAGAAATTTTTCTATTAATTTCACCATCTCTGCCATTTCTGTGTGTTTTAATTGGATAATTTTTCTACTTTTTGTGAGTCATATTTCCTGATTTCTCATATGTCTAGTAAGTTTTGATTGAATTCTTGATGTAAATTTTACATTGTTGAGCGCTGAATTTTGTTTCTGTTTTTTCAGGAGTTATAGACTTGTTCTGGTAGGCAGTTAAGTTACCCTGTGGATTGGCTCAGTGTTTGACACTTGTTTTTAAGCTCTTTTTGGGAGAATCTAAAGTAGCTTTTATGTTTTGGTAATGTAGTCTCCTTTCTAAAACAAGGTCATTGTGGGATTTCTGCTGAATGGCCTTTGTATTGTGAGAGTTCTCCCAACTTTTGTTGGTGGGAAAGATTCTCATCCTGTATGACGTCAGGGAATTGTTCTTTTTATGGCTTCCTGGTCATTTTTTCCCTTAGGAAATTGATTTTGTTAGGCTTTGTAGAGTGTTTTTGTATGCATGCACAGATTGACATTCAGCTAAATAGTCAGGGGAACTCCTAGGTATATTGCTGGACCTCTTTCTCTGCATAGCTCTCTGCTGGCAGGTATTCTGTAATGCAAATTTTATTTGCCTTGCCTCCCTATGCTCCCATCTCTATTTCTTCAACTCAGCAAAATTGCTAGGCTCTATTTGACTTCCCCTTTTCCTGTGCTACACTCTGGACATAGCCTCTAGATCTAAAACTTGGGTGATAGTAGAGCATATGTTACTTTCCTCAGGGATCTCAGTCCTGAAATATCTGATACCTAATGTCTGAAGATAATTGTTTCCTGTATTTTGTTGACTTTTCTTGTTGCTTACTGCAGACAGATAATTCTGGATCCTGTTGCTTCCTTGTGGTCAGTAGTGGAAATTCTGTAACAGACACTTTAAAATCTTTAAGTTGTTTGAACTTTCAGTAGCTTTTGACATGGTCAATTACTACGTTATCTTTCCTGACCTCATTTCTTAAATATTGATGTTTTCCTGAGATCTGTTTTCTCCTTGACCCTTATTTTTTCTGAGATATTTTCTTGATGATTTTGTCCGTTCTCATGTCTTCAGGCTCCATCTGTGTGCTAATGACACCGGTAATGGTATTTCCCACTCAGATCTCTCCTGGGATTCGTATACACGTTGATTACTGGAAATCTACATTTGGATGAGTAGAATTAAACCCATCATATTCCCCTCCAAACTGTTTTTTTCTGGTATTCTTTAACTTAGTGAATTACGTTACCATCCACTCATTTTCTTAAGCCAATGGCTTAAGAGACATGCTCAACTCTTCTCTTTCCCTCATCACCCCATGTTTAATCAAAACCGCTTCCTGTTGATTATGCCTTTTTTTTTTTTTTTTTGGTGAGGAAGACCAGCCCTGAGCTAACATCCATTGCTAATCTTCCTCTTTTTGCTGAGGAAGACTGGCCCTGGGCTAACATCCATGCCCACCTTCCTCTATTTTATATGGGACGCCGCCACAGCAGGGCTTGACAAGCAGTGCGTCGGCAGGCGCCTGGGATCCGAACCGGCGAACCCCGGGCTGCGAAGCGCAAACTAAACCACTGCGCCACTGGGCCAGCCCCATGATTATGCCTCTTTAACATATTGAATAGCTTGTCTTCTCTCCATTCTTACTGCCGGTACTATATTTTGTGCATCCATATTTTGAATTAGTTCCTAACTAGTTTCCCTTCTCTACTGTTGCTCATTGCATTTCCTTCTTCTGCTTTACAGGGGAAGTCATCTTTTTAAAATAGAGCTCCTTAACATGGTTTACAAGACTCTTTTTAACCTGACCCCGCTTACCTCTACATCCTGGTTACTTTTACTTTATTCATACTGAATTATTTTTGGTCTGTCAAACACAATGCATAGTTTCTCTCACCTCTTGTTTTCAGATATCTGCACGTGCCATACATGTGGATGATTTTTAAAAAAGCAAAAACAAAACAAAACGAAAAGACATTTCTGTATGGCAAACAGTCAAATAGACCTAAAAACACGTAAGTGAAGTCAAAATGCAAGTGAAAATATTTGCAACCTAAGCAAAGGCTAATTTCCCTTGTATACAGATAAGAAAAAGACCAAAAATTCAGTAGAAAAATAAGCACAGAACATGAATAGATGGCTTAGTTTTATAATTATATTAAAAGATGCTCAGCTTCACTCATAGTAAGAGAAATGCAAATTAAATCTACTCTGAGTTACAAATTTTCACCTAACATATTGGCTGAAATCTAAATGTTTGGTTAAATACTCTGTTGGTGGTGTGGGACAAGAGGCTCTCTCATGTATTTACTGGTAGGAGAATAAATTGGTACAAGACACCTGGAGCGCAATTTGCTAATATCTATCTATCTATATATTTAACATACAATTATAGTAGATAAAATTTATATATTTTAATACCATGATATAATCAACAAACTTAATAATTACTATATAGTTATTATAATAGCAATTTTATTAGTTATGTTACATTATTAAATTTATATTATGAAATAATTATATTTATAGTATATATTCTTATTAATCAATACATATACTTCTATATTTGTGTGCATGTGTTTGTACATATGTATGTATATTCTCTTGACCTCACAGTTCCACTTCTAGGAATTTATCTTACAGATATACTAGCACATGTGTGAATTGACTTATGTATAAGGTTGTTCATTGCAGTATTGTTTATAATAGCAAAAGGGAACCTAGATATCCATAAATGAGGGATTGGTGAGTAAGAGATGCTACATCTTTGCAACAGAATAGGATATAGATGTAAAAAAAAAAAAGAATGAGGTTGCTTTCTGTGTACTTATGTAGAGATCTCCAACATGGGTTGTATGTTGTTAAGTGAAAACAGCAAAGTATATAACAATGTGGGTAAAAAAAGTGTGTGTGTAAAATGCTATCTCATGTGTTAAAATGGGGGAGAGATAAAAATGCATATTCATATTTGTATAAAGGTTTCACAAAAAGCTAATAAAAGTGGTTATTCTTTGAGGTGTTTCTGGGCAGATTAAGAACAGGGGTTAGAAGGAGACTATTTATACTTTTTTATATTGTTTGACTTTTGAACCATCTGAATATATTGCCTCTTAAAAATAAAATTAAAGGGGGGCCGGCCCAGTGGCGCAGCAGTTTAGTTCGCGCTTGGCAGCCCAGGGTTTGCCAGTTCGGATCCTGGGCGCCTGCCAACGCACTGCTTGTCAGCCATGCTGTGGCAGTGTCCCATATAAAGTAGAGGAAGATGGGCTCGGATGTTAGCCTAGGGCCGGTTTTCCTCAGCAAAAAGAGGAGGATTAGCAAGGGATGTTAGCTCAGGGCTGGTCTTCCTCACACAAAAAAAGTAAATAAAATAAAATAAAATTAAAAATATTATAAAAAGTCTGAAGGAAAATATTTTTTCTGTTTTTTTTCCTCAACAGTAAGCTAAAAAAGCTAAGTGAAGACAGTTTGACTAAGCAGCCTGAAGAAGTTTTTGATGTGTTGGAGAAACTTGGAGAAGGGTAAGTACAAAAAATATGAAAGTGGAATTTAGATAATGACAGAAATATTATAAAATACTGTTTTAATATTAATCTTTCAGTGGAGTATATCTGCTTGAATTGAGTAGTAATAGTATAGAGGAAACATACCTCAACATAGTAAAGGCCATATATGACAAGCCCACAGCTAACATCATACTCAACGGTGAAAAGCTGAAAGCTTTTCCTTTAAGATCAGGAACAAGACATGGATGCCCACTCTCATCACTTTTATTCAACATAGTTTTAGAAGTCTTAGCCAGAGCAATTAGGCAGAAAAAAGAAATAAAAACAATCCAAATCAGAAAGGAAGATGTAAAACTGTCTCTATTTGCAGATGACATGATTTTATATACAGAAAACACCAAAGATTCCACCAAAAAGCTGTTATAATTAATAAACAAACTCAGTAATATTGCAGGATGTAAAATCAATATACAAAGATCAGTTGTGTTTCTATACACTAATAACAAACTACTGGAAAGAGAAATTAAGAAAACAATTTTATTTATCATTGTATCAAAAAGAATAAAATACCTAGGAATATATTTAACCAAAGAAGTGAAAGATCTGTACACTGAAAACTCTAAGACACTGATGAAAGAAGTTGAAGAAGACACAAATAAGTGGAAGGATGCGCTATGTTCATGGATTGGGAGAATTAATATTGTTAAAATGTCCATATTATTGAAAGCAATTTGCAGATCAATACAATTCCTATCAATATTCCAATGGCATTTTTCACAGAAATAGAACAAAGTCCTAAAATTTATGTGGAACTACAAAAGACTCTGAAGAGCCAAAGCAATCTTGAGAGAAAAGAACAAAGCTGGAGACATCACACTCCCTGATTTTAAACTATATTATAAAGCTATAGTAATCAAAACAATATGATATTGGCATAAAAAACAGACACATAGATCCATGGAACAGATTAGAGAGCCCAGAAATAAACCCACACATATATGGTCAATTAATTTATGACAGAGGAGCCAAGAATATACAATGGGGACAGGATAGTCTCTTCAATAAATGATGTCGGGAAAACTGGACAGCCACGTGCAAAAGAATGAAACAGGACCACTATCTTACACCATACACAAAAATCCACTCAAAGTGGATTAAAGACTTGAATGTAAGACCTGAAACTGTAAACTCCTAGAAGAAAACAGAGGGAGCAAGCTCCTTGACTTTGGTCTTGGCAATGACTTTTTGGATTTGATACCAAAAACAAAGGCAACAAAAGCAAAAATAAACAAGTGGGACTGCTTGTCAAACTAAAAAGCTTCTGTACAGAAAAGGAAACCATCAATAAAATGAAAGGGCAGCCTGTGGAATGGGAGAAAATATTTGCAAATCATATGTCTGAGAAGGGATTAATATACAAAATATGTAAAGAACTCATACAACTCAATAGCAAAAAAACAAACGTTCCATTAAATGGACGTAGGAACTGAATAGGCATTTTTCCAAGAAAGACATCCGAATGGCTAACAGGTACATGAAGAGGTGCTCAACATCACTAATTGTCAGGGAAATGCAAATCAAAACCACAATGAGATATCACCTCATACCAGTTAGAATAGCTGTCATCAAAAAGACGAGATAAGTTTTGGTGAGAATGTGGAGAAAAGGGAACTGTTGTGCACTGTTGGTGGGAATACAAATTGGTGCAGCCAGTACAGAAAACAGTATGGATGTTCCTCAAAAAATTAAAAATAGAACTACTATATAATCCAGTATTCCCACTTCTGAGTATATATGTGCAAAGAAAGTGAAATCACTATCTTGAAGAGATATCTGCAACTCCATGTTCATCGCATCATTATTTACAGTAGCCAATACATGGAAACAACTTAAGTGTCCATTGATTATTGAATGGATAAAGAAAATGTGGTATATATGCACAGTGGAATATTATTCAGCCATAAAAAAAGGAAATCTTGTCATTTGCTGCAACATGGATGGACTTGAGGGTATTATGCTAAGTGACATAAGTCAGACAGAGAAAGACAAATATTATATGATTTCACTTACATCTAGAATCTAAAAAACTCAACTCATAGAAACAGAGAACAAATTGGTAGTTGCCAGAGGTGGGGTATGCATGGGGGGAGAAATGGGTGAAGGTAGTCAAAAGGTACAAACTTCCAATTATAAGATAAATAATATGGAGATGTAATGTACAGCATGGAGACTATAGTTAACATTACTGTGTTGTATATTTGAAAGTTGCTCAGAGAGTGGATCTTAAAAGTTGTTAACATAAGAACAAAAAATTTTTTTAAGTCTGTGACGTGTTTGATCTTAACTAAAATTATTGTGGTATCATTTCACTATATATATATATACCAAATCATTGTATTGTACACCTTAAACAAATATAATGTTATGTGTCAATTATATCTCACTAAAACTAGAAAGGAAAAAAGTAGTAATTAAAATTAATATAGTCTTTAACAGTCAATATGGATTTGTAAGACTAGATTGTGCTAGATCTAGTGTTTTTCAGAGAAGTAGGATATATATCTATATCTGTATCTGTATATGCATAGACAAGAAATATGCTGTGAAATGATTCCCAAGAAGTTTGTTAGTTCATTCCATATGGGATTCTCATTAATAAGCTTGAAAGATTTGACTTTGTTAGGCAAGTGAATATAAGGCCATCTTTTAGGACATTGGGGAAAAATGAGTAATAGATGTTAAATAGATTGTCTCAGTGAGAAAAACAGGATGTATTGGCAGAGGAATAGTTGGCATGATTTTAAAATCATGGTAGACAAGCCTGTTTCATTTAGAGCACATAGGGGTATTTAATGAAATGGCAAAATATAGCACTTCCAAAATAATAAAAGGCACAAAACAGAATTAAAATGGCTTAAATCAGCAAGAACAAGGAAAAGGAAATAGAAAAAATGAAAATATAAAATAAAAAGGTAAATGTAAGTTGAAAGGAATAAAATGAAATATATTTTTCACTAAACGTCAATTCTCTCATTAAAAGACAAACTGTTAGAGTGAATTAAAATGCAAAATCTAGCTATTCGCTGTTTAGAAGAGGCCCATGTAATACAGTGGGTAGAAATAGAGAGATATGTCCTATTAGAGATATCAGATAAGAAAGAGAGAATCATATAAATAAAAACAAAAAAGGAAGCAAAAGTGGCAATGTTTATGTCGGGTAAATTAGTTACAAGATCTCAAATGAATAAAGAGGGGTTAAATCCAAATAAAGAATAAAGAGAAACATTAGGTAATGATATAAAATATGTGTCAGTCACCATGACAGTTAATTTTGTGATGGAAAGCTTTTAGAAACAGCAGAGAAATCTAATAAATGTGTGTTCATATAGGAGATTTCAATATTTCTTTTTCAGAATTGGACAGAATAGAAAAAAAGAGAAAGGACATAGAGTTATTAAATATTATAAACAATATTTTGTTTATTCAAATCAATAAACTTGAATATATAAAAATATCAAGTATATAAAGTAAATATCTATATTTATATAACTATATATATATTCTTACGTT
Organism: Tapirus indicus; assembly: GCA_031878705.1. Classification (NCBI taxonomy): domain Eukaryota; kingdom Metazoa; phylum Chordata; class Mammalia; order Perissodactyla; family Tapiridae; genus Tapirus; species Tapirus indicus. Next base: position 38,742,252 of record CM062935.1, read on the forward strand.
CCTCCTTTTTTTGCGTCTGTTCATGGACCATTGATTAAAAAACTAAGTTGTAAAAAGAGATTTTGCAGGCACATTTCTAATTGTAGTCACTGAAATTAGAAACAGTTACAATGTGATAAAACCCATACTTATTGGAAATTAGGGAATGTAATCTGAGATAACCAATGGATTGAAGAGGAAATTACAGATTATCTAGAAAACCATGAAAAGAACAATAAATCATACCAATATCTGTGGAATCCAGAAAACCTGTAATTAGGGGAAAATATTTAAATTCCTTCATTACTAAAGAAGGGCAAAGAAAAAAAAAGGAACTTAGTGCTTATTTAAATATTTAAAGTACTTAGAAAAATAATAAAATATACCAAAAAGAAACTACGGAGAGAGAATTCATAAAGGAAAAAGCTGAATTTGATGAAATAGAAAATAAAAAAATTTAAAAATGATAAATATATACAAAAGCTGCTTCTTTGAACAGATCAATAAAATAGTTAAATCTCTTCTGACTTTGATTAACAAAAAAATATAGAAGAATCGGAATAAGAAAGAAGATAGAACCAATAATTGAGAAGGAATCTTAAATGGGGTCCATTCAGGGAAGGGAGTTCTGGGAAATGTGGTTCCCAGCTTCTCTTTTACAGTGACGAGGAGACCTTAGAAGAGACTGATGTTTTTGCTTAATTGACAATAGATAATCTAGCACTGAATTCTATATTAGCTTTTGAGGGAGTATATATATGTATACACATTTATATACATATATACATACCTATATATGGCTTTTAAGGAGATGTATATGTGTGTGTGCATATATGTGTATAAATTAGGACCACACACACATACCCACCCAAAGGTGACTTCAGGTATCAAACTAAATTGAATTACTTCAGACAGCCCAAAGAAACAGAGGATAGGATAAAATTCATTTTGTTAAGTAGCTGCTTTATCACTTTTCAGTTATTTTAAAAGATTATAAATTTGATTCTGCATAGCTTCCTAATATTAGGAAACATTCCACGTCTTCCTACGGCTTACTCTTCTTTCCCTTCTGTGGAAATAATGTAGTGAGAAGAACATGATGTTTGGAGTTAGAGTATGTTTGAATTTTGGCCCTTGCTGGTTACCAGTTTCTATATCCTCATCTTTTTAAATTTTATTTTATTTTTTATCATTTTGTTGAGGTCACATTGGTTTATAACATTGTGTAAATTTCAGGTGTACATTCTTATATTTCAGCTTCTGTATAGATTGCATTGTGTTCACCAACAGAAGTCTAGTTTCCATCTGTCACCATACATATGTGTCCCTATACCCCTTTCCCCTCCCCCCACCCCCTTCCCTTCTTGTAACCACCAATCTGTTCTCCTTATCTATGTGTTTATCTTCCACATATGAGTGAAATCATATGGTGTTTGTCTTTCTCTTTCTGACTTATTTCTCTTGGCATGATACCCTCAAGGTTTATCCACGTTGCAGAAGTGGCACGATTTTGTCTTTTTTTATGGCTGAGTGGTATTCCGTCATGTGTGTGGTATATATACCGCACATATGCGTGTGTGTGTGTGTTTGTGTGTGTATGTATACACCACATCTTCTTTCACATTCACATTCATCTGTTGATGGGCCCTTGGGTTGCTTCCAGGTCTTGGCTCTAGTGAATAATGCTGCAATGAACCTAGGGGTGCATATACCTTTTCGAATTAGTGTTTTTGTGTTCTTTGAATAAGTACCCAGAAGTGGAATAGCTGGATCGTATGGTATTTCTATTTTTGATTTTTTGAGAAATCTCCATATTGTTTTCCATAGAGGCTGCACCAGTTTGCATTCCCACCAGCAGTGGGTTCCCTTTTCTCCTCATCCTCTCCAACACTTTTTAATAATTGCCATTCTGATGGGTGTGAGGTGAAATCTCATTGTAGTTTTGATTTGCATTTCCCTAATAATTAGTGATGTTGAATATCTTTTCATGTGCCTGTTGGCCATCTGTATATCTTCTTTGGAAAAGTGTCTGTACATATCCTCTGCCCATTTTTTGATTGGGTTGTTCGTTTTTTTGTTGTTGAGTTGTATGAGTTCTTTATATGTTTTGGAAATTAACCTTATATCAGATATATGATTTGCAAATATTTTCTCCAAGTTGGTGGGTTTTCTTTTTGTTTTGTTGATGGTTTCCTTTGCCACGCAGAAGCTTTTTAGTTTGATGTAGTCCCATTTGTTTGTTTTTTCTTTTGTTTCCCTTGCCTGAGCAGACATGGTATTCATAAAGATGCTGCTAAGGCCAATGTCAAAGAGTGTACTACTTATGTTTTCTTCTAGAAGTTTTATGGTTTCAGGTCTTACATTAAAGTCTTTGATCCATTTTGAGTTAATTTTTTGTGTATGGTGTAAGATAGTGTGGTCTAGTTTCGTTCTTTTGCATATGGCTATCCAGTTTTTCAATCACCATTTATGGAAGAAATTTTCCTTTCTCCGTTGTATGTTCTGGGCTCCTTTGTTGAAGATAAGCTGTCCATAGATGTGTGGTTCTATTTCTGGGCTCTCAATTCTGTTGCATTAATCTATTTGTCTGTTTTTCTGCCAGTACCATGCTGTTTACAATAGCTTTGTAGTGTATTTTGAATTCAGGGACTGTGATACCTCCAGCTTTGTTCTTTTTTCCCAAAGGTTGCTTTGGCTATTTGGGGTCTTTTGTTGTTCCAAATAAATTTTAGGATTCTTTGTTCTATTTCTGTGAAAAATGTCATTGAGATTCTGATTGGGATTGTATTGAATCTGTAGATTGCTTTAGGTAATTTGGACATTTTAACCATGTTTATTCTTCCAATTCATGAGCATGGGATATCTTTCCATTTCCTTGTCTTTTTCAATTTCTTTCAATAATGCCTTATAGTTTTCAGTGTCATAGATCTTTCATCTAGTTGGTTAAATTTATTCCTAGGTATTTTATTCTTTTTGCTGTGATTGTAAATGGGATTGTATTCTTGATTTCTCTTTCTGTTAGTTTGTTGTTAGTATATAGAAATGCCATTGATTTTTGTATGTTGATTTTTGTACCCTGCAACTTTACTATATTCGTTAATTATTTCTCATAGGTTTTTGGTGGATTCTTTAGGGTTTCTTATATATAGAAAGAACATCTGCAAACAGTGACAGTGTTGCTTCTTCCTTTATGATTTGGATCTCTTTTGTTTCTTTTTCTTGCCTAATTGCTCTGGCGAGGACTTCAATACTATGTTGAATAAGAGTGGTGAGAGTGGGCATCCTTGTCTTGTTTCTATTCTTAGAGGAATAGCTTTGAGTTTTCCCCATTGAATATGATGTTGGCTGTGGGTTCGTCATATATGGCCTTTATTATGTTGAGCTACTTTCCTTCTGTACTCATTTTATTGAGTTTTTGTCATAAATGGATGTTGAATCTTGTCAAATGCTTTCTCTGTGTCTCTTTAGATGATCATGTGATTTTTGTTCTTCATTTTGTTAATGTGGTACATCACATTGATTGATTTGTGAATGTTGAACCATCCCTGCATCCCTGGTATAAATCCCACTTGATCATGGTGGATGATTCTTTTAGTGTATTGTTGTATTTGATTTGCTAATATTTTGTTGAGGATTTTTGCATCTATGTTCATCAGTGATGCTGGCCTGTAATTTTCTTTTTTTGTGTTGTCCTTGTCTGATTTTGGTATCAGGGTAATGTTCTTGTAAAATGAGTTAGGAAGCATCACGTCCTCTTCAATTTTTTGGAAGAGTTTGAAAAGGATAGGTGTTAAATCTTTGAATGTTGGGTATAATTCGCCAGAGAAGCCATCTGGTCCTGGACTTTTATTTTTGGGGAGGTTTTTGATTACTGTTCCATCTCTTTACTTGTGATTGGTCTATTCAGATTCTGTATTTCTTTTGATTCAATTTTGGGAGGTTGTATGGATTCTAAGAATTTGTCTGTTTCTTCTAGGTTATCCAGTTGGTTGGTGTATAGATCTTCATAGTATTCTCTTATAATCCTTTGTATTTCTGTGGTATTCATTGTAATTTCTCCTCTTTCATTTCTGATTTTACTTAGTTCAGCCCTCTCTTTTTCTGAGTGAGTCTGCCTAAGGGTTTGTCAATTTTGTTTATCTGCTCAAAGAATCAGCTCTTAGTTTCATTGATCCTTTATATTGTCCTTTTAATCTCTAGTTCATTTGTTTCTGCTCCGATTTTTATTTTTCCCTTCCTTCTACTGACTGGGATTTGTTAGTTCTTCTTTTTCTAGTTCTTTTAGGCATAGTGTAAGCTTGTTTATTTGAGATGTTTCTTGTTTATTGAGGTAGGCCTGTATTGCTATAAATTTCCCTCTTAGTACTGCTTTTGCTGCATCCCATAAGTTTTGGTATGTTGTGTTTTCATTTTCATTTGTCTTCAGGTATTTTTTGATTTCTCCTTTGATATCTTCATTGACCCAATAGTTGTTCAGCAGCATGTTGTTTAGTCTCCATATATTGTGACTTTTCCAAGTTTCTTCTTGTAGTTTGTTTCTAGTTTCATAGCATTGTGGTTGGAAAAGATGCTTGACATGATTTCAGTCTTCTTAAATTTATTGAGGCTTGTTTTGTTTCCAAACATATGGTCTATCTTTGAGAATGTTCCGTGTGCACTTGAGAAGAATGTGTATTCTGCTGATTTTGGTTGGAGTGTTCTATATCTATATCTATATCTATATCTATATCTATTAAGTTCATCTGGCCTAGTGTTTCATTTAAGGCCAGTGTTTCCTTGTTGACTTTCTGTCTGGATGATCTATCTATTGATATAAGTGGGGTGTTAAAATCCCCTACTATTACTTGTGTTACTGTCAATTTCTCCCTTTAGGTCTGTTAATAGTTGCTTTATATACTTTGGTGCTCCTCTGTTAGGTACATATATATTAATAAGTGTTATGTCTTTTTGTTGGAATGTCCCTTTTATCGTTATATAATATCCATTGGTCTTGATAATTGTTATCTTTTTTGGCGTGAAGTGTATTTTGTCTGATATAAGTATGGCTACACCTGCTTTCTTTTGGTTGCCATTTGCTTGGAGTATCATCTTCCATCCCTTCACTCTGAGCCTATGTTTGTCTGTAGAGCTGAGATAGGTCTCCTGGAGGCAGCATATTGTTGGGTGTTATTTTGTAATCTATTCAGCCACTCTGTGTCTTTTGATTGGTGAATTCAATCTATTTACATTTAGATTATTGGTATATGAAGGCTTAATATTGCCATATTATCTTTTGTTTTCTGTATGTTTTTCATCTTTTAAAATGGTTACAGTAGTATTTTACCTCACAATTGAGAGGGTCGAATTTGATAATGCATGTACAATACCAAGTATGGTACCTGGTGTATAATAAGAACTTAGTGAGTGCTGGCAGTTTTTACCTTGTCTTCTAATTCATACCAAAGTACAAATGGCTTCCTTCTCTCATTGTTTTTGCTCTTAAAAACACAAAATATTTAATTAGCAAAGTTTCAAGAGTTATAGCAGAGACACTTTTTGGGCAAGTGGCCATTAGATCCTAGTCTCATTTTATTTACCTGTGAGTGTGTGATCTTGCTATTGAGGAGAACATAATGAAAGGAGCATTTGAGGAGCCTTTGGATTTATGACTTAGGTGGGGACCAGATTTCCTGCTTCTCTAATTTTGATGTCATGTGGTGCTCAGCTGAGGGTTTCAGTTGTTCTTAAGCAGTCTGAAGAGGAATGGGACTTTGATATTCTGGGGATGATTTTCCTTAAGGTAAGATCAGCCTTGTCTGCTGACTTGAGACTTTGGCTGTTTGTATTCTACATTTTATTCTTTTAATTTCCATTTATATCTTCTTAATGCTGCATTTGTTTGAATTGACAAACTGTAAGTCTGTTTCATTCATAAGAAAAACAGCAAATCTTTATATGATAACCTGATGATTTTAAGTCTATAATTAAGACATTAAAGCTAAGATATAATTCACTTTTTTTTGTTATTGGTTTACTTTGATTTTTTTCACCATTAAATAGTGTTTTAAACTAGAAACGACTACATGGAAAAACTCATAATAGATTTTTATTCTAATAGTTACGATGTTTGAAAGGAAAAAATAAAGAAATGTCTTGGTTTCTTTTAGGTCTTATGGAAGTGTATTTAAAGCAATACATAAGGAATCTGGTCAAGTTGTGGCAATTAAACAAGTACCTGTTGAGTCAGATCTTCAGGAAATAATTAAAGAAATTTCCATAATGCAGCAGTGTGACAGGTATGAAGAGATTTTATTTATTTACCTTCATTTTGATGATTTTGCTAACAATGTATAATAAAATACGTTCTTTGGTCATCTGTTTAGTTTTCTAACTTCCCTTGAAGACTAATCCTTCAAGGAAGATGAGGATAGCTTTGTAGGGTTGTCTTTGGGACTTAATAGAGCTAAAGAAGAAATGATGTTATAAGGCAACATATGGTGATTAAAAATACTCAAGCAGTTTTCCCATTTTCAGAGCAAATTTATGGGTAAAAATTACTTTTGATATTAACTGGGGAGTCATTTAACAGTCTATTTTGTATAATTGTTTTTGCCAATTAAAGGCAGTCATGTTTTATGTAACTCTAATTCATTTAGCAAACATTCACTAAACATCCCCAGTGGGCCAGGTACTATGACAGGATCTAGGAACACCAAGAGAACTAAGATAATGTTTTTCTTCTTGAGGGGCTGGTAATCTAGTTGAGAAGTCAGATACTTAAACAGATAGCTATAATACAGCACAGTCACTATCCTGACTGGTGTATGGGGTGATGCGAGAACAAGAAGGTAGGGCACCTGTCTCAGCCAGGAGTCAGGAAGTCTTGAATGCTAAGGAAGAGTTAATTTGATCAGGAAATGGAGGGATGAGAGAGAGTAAAGAGAATTACAGGTGGAGAGGTAGAAAACAGCTCACTGGTACATGCTGTTCCGACAAGGTTTAAGATTGCTGGAGTAGAAAGTATGAGGCAGAGATTGGTGTGAAATGAGTTTAGATAGGTAAGTGGAGCTGATCATGAAGGGTCTTATATGCTCTATTAAGTTGCCTGGTCTTTATAATGGATGCAGAGTGTATAAATTAGGACTGTGTTTAGCCTATAGTTATTTAATCAAAGAGGGATTATTCTCCCTTTACAAAAGCTCTAGAGTTAGGACTATTATAGGAGCAACAAAGTAACAACTGTCTCAAGTTTCATTTCTTATACTGTGCCATCCTTAGTATGTGGCCTCTGTCCTCATGCTTATTATCTCATGGTTATAAGAGGGTTGCTCTAGCTCCAGCCTTATGTCTCCATTCCAGGCAGGAAGAAGGGAAGAAGCAGGAAACGACTTTCCCAGAAAGCCTCAGCTTATCTTTTATTCATCAGAATTGAGTCACATGGTGACTTCGAGCTTGTGACTTAGGGGAGTCTGGTCACATTGTCACCCCTAATCAAATCAGGGCCTTATTAGTAAGAGGTGTATGGAAAACTTTCTCTTCCAAGTGTGTATAAGATCCACATATTATAAGCTCTTTGGCTAAGGAAGTGACTGAATAATCCTAGAGGAAATTTGTTGCTTTGGTCTGTTCAGTTTTGCTTTTCTTTATTGTGTGCTATATATTTAGATTATATTACATTGTTTCCATAAAGACTGTATAACTGGAAATTCATGTGGTTGTAGAAAAAAATAATATTTTCCTCAGGACCTAAATAAAAACATGTAATTGTAAAGTTTTCCCAGACCTTGCTATTAATTTGGTAACTTGATAAGAATGTGGTTCCCACAGTTTGATGTAGAAAAGGAAAGGTTGAGCATGGTGTAGTGTTGGGCTGATCAAATGCTTAACACTTGCATGTTGCTGCTATTTTATAATTTACTTATTATTTATTATTATAGTTAAAAATAGTTCAGGGACACAATAGTGTTGTGCTTTAGAGATTTTAATTGAGTGCGGTCTAGGAAAGGCAGGGTCTCAAATATTGCCTATTATATATATCTTCCCTTAACCTTTGTGCATCTTGGAACCTATCAGTTCTTGTTCAGATTTGTGCAACAGCTTCATGTTTGTTCACTTTGTCTTTCTTTTTTGCCTCCTCCAACCCATATTCTTCCCTGAAGCTAGAGTGATCTTTCTAAAATGGAAACCTAGTCAAGCCATTCCCTGTTTAAAACTCTTACGTGGCTCCCTATTCCTTAGATAGATCCAGTCTTGTAAGGATGGCATACAGGGTCCCTCATGATCTGACCAGTGCTTGTGCTTTCAGTCTTCTCTCTTACCTGAGTTTCTCTTTTAAGCACCTTGTTTACTTGCCTTCTCTGTCATTTGACTCTTAAATTCTTTGAGTTTGAGATTATGTTTTACTAAGTCCCCTTGGATCCTACCACACAGTGGTTACTCAAATACTGATGAATATTACTAATTCCTGTCTGGGTGACTCAACTGGAATATCCAGAAGAGACATCACATTTAACCTTCTAAAACCAAGTTTTTAATTGTTGCAGACAAATCTTTCAAATTCCGGTTCTGTTAATGACACCATCATCTACTTAGTCTTTCAACAACAAAACTGAGAATCATCTTTATTTCTTTTTCTGATACTCCTGATGACACTAAATCTTATAAATTCTTCTTCTGAAATGTCTTCACTATCTTTATCCTTCTCTTCATTCCTTGAAAGAAGGAATCATATTTCTTAGTGCACATTGCAGTGCCTAGCACTATACTTTTTGTTGAATGAATGTGAATGGATCTGGTATGCACAAGGAGAGTGGGGAAGAGTATTATAGGTTGAGGAAACCCTAGGGAAATCTGGTCCTTGTTCTTTTTTTTTTTTTTGTGGGGAAGACCAGCCCTGAGCTAACATCCGTTGCCAATCCTCCCCTTTTTGCTGAGGAAGGCTGGCCCTGGGCTAACATCCGTGCTCATCTTCCTCCACTTTATATGGGACGCTGCCACGGCATGGCTGACAGGCAGTTCGTCGGCGGGCGCCCGGGATCCGAAATCGCGAACCCTGGGCTGCCAAGCGCGAACTAAACCGCTGCACCACCGGGCGGCCCCACCTTGTTCTTGTTATATACTGTAAACTAAGGGAAAAGAAAAGTAAAGAATAAAAGGGGAAGAGAATATGAATAAAATTCTAGAAATTTTGTACCACTTTATAGCCGAATGCCTTATACATAGTAGGTACTTCTCAGATACTTGTTGAATGATATAAATACATGGTGAAACAAATATTGATTAAAAAAATGGTTCCTGTCTTTTAGAGTTCACCTTCAGATTCATACTGTACATATGAAATTGTGAAGGATCAAAAAAATTAGTAGGCTAGAAGATCCTCAACATGCTAAAAGATAAGGCAAGGGAAAAATAGCTAGGAAATGACAGGAGCAAGCATTACTTTTTAGCTACTAATTACTAGTATTAATGTAGATGTATTATTGAGAAATTGGCATTGAAATGATTTGGAAGCAAACAGTACAAATTGAAAAATTCCCACATAAAACATTGGAATTTTGTTTAGAGAAAATGAGATTTGCATTTCTGAAATTAAAATATTTTTATAAATCTATTCAGTTATTTGGGCATTTGGCAAATTGTCTTGCCTTTTACACTTTAAAAAGAGACCAGAGGGTGTTTTAATTTCTTTTGTTCATTTTAGTGAATATTAAATATGTGTTTAATACTGCATTTTGGCATAAATATTTGAGGGAGCCCATTTGCATTGTTTATTGGTGAATCTTCTGTGTCTAGTCCAGTGCTTGGCACAGAGTAGGCATTTAATAAATATTTGTTGAATGTATAAATCATAGAACGTTAATGCTAGACTAGACCTCTGTAGGTCTATTAGTTTAGAGTTTTTCAAATGTACTCTGCTCTATGGAGGTGCTTCTAGGAGTATTTTCCTCAAATAGTGAAGAATTGAGCAGAATGAGAAACATAGACATAGCTTTTACCTTTATTCTATATTGGGGCTCATTCTGAAATTTTATATGAGGAAAAGGCTTCTGGTGCTAAAACCTATTTAAGAACTATTTCTCAGGTACAGAAAATGAGACTTAGAGATTTTTACATGAATTGTCAAAGATCACACAGCTGATTAATGACAGGGATGCTATAAGAACCCACATTTGCTGAGTCCAGGGCCAGTGCTAGAGAAAGCAATGTCTATAAAAAGATTCTAGCAGTTCAAAATGAAGCACTCTCAAGGCATTGCTAGGGATGGAGGCAAGAGCTGGTCAGCAATACTTGTGACTACTATGCGCTAGGTAATGTGGATACAGGGGAACCACAATTGGCACAGTCCCTGCACTCCTGGTGCTTACAATCTAGGGAGAGAACTTCTCATATCTAAACCAAGAGAAATGTGTTGTTATCCCATGCATCAGGGCACACAGTTATTCACTTATTTTTTCATTCGACCAATACATATTGAGTACCTACTCCTGAGGGTAGACATTATGTGCTACACACGAGAGATATAACAATGAATGAGTCTCAGACTTTAGAAGGACTTTTAGTCAGATGGAAGAGACAGATGAATGGACAAATTGTTTCAATACAATGTGATAAGAGCTGTGATAGGGTAAATATGGGGAACTGTGTGGGTTGGAAGATGTATCAAACACCTTTCACCATTGAGGATTCAGGGAAAGCTTCCCCAGGGAGGCCATACCCAAGCTGAGTTGTGAAGGATGAGTTAGATTTGCTGAACAGAGAAGAGAGGCAATCCATGTGGTGGGAATAGCGCATTTCTAGCTGGCCTGCTCAGAGGCTTCTACCAGAGCAGCTCCTCTCTTAACTGTTCTGTTTGGTGATGTTTCTGGGTCAGATTCCATTTGAACACTGTTTCTGAGGCCAAAAAGAAGTAAAGTTTGAAAATCACTATATTGAAGAATTTTGATGAACTTTGGCAATTTCTATCAGTTCATGTACAGTCATGGGTCACTTAATGATGGGGACATGTTCTGAGAAATGCATCGTTAGGCGATTTTGTTGTTGTAGGAATATCATAGATTGTTCTTACACAAACCTAGATGTACCTACTACACACCTAGGCTATATGGTACTAATCTTATGGGACCACCATTGTATATGTGGTCCATTGTTGATTAAATGTCATTATGTGGTGCATGACTGTATATGTATATTTGTTTTTGGGTGGGCCAAGAAATAAATAGCTGTAATTTAGATTTATATTGGAAACAGTTCAGTTTTCATAGGAGAATATTCACATTGCCTTGGTAAAAACATTATATTACCCTTATTAAGTTTAGAACACTGTTAAGATGGTAGAAGGATGTTAATAAAACTTATGTAATGAAAAATAGCCATTTCTTTAGTATTTTAATTATCACATGCTCATAATGGGAAGACTTTAAAAAATATATCTTAGAAAATATTTGCAAAGGACTTATCTGATAAAGGACTGTTATCCAAAATATACAAAGAATTCTTAAAACTCAACAAGAATACAGACAACCCAACTAAAAAATGAGCCAAAGACTTTAATAGACATCTCACCAGAAAATAAATACAGATGGCAAATAAGCATATGAAAGGATGCTCCATATCATATATCATCAGGGAAATGCAAATTAAAACAACAGTGAGATACCACTACACACCTATTAGAATGGTCAAAATCCAGAACACCGACTACACCAAATACTGGCAAGGATGTGGAGGAATAGGAACTTCCATTCATTGCTGGTGGGAATGCAGAATAGTACAGCCCCTTTAGAAGTCAGTTTGGCAGTTTTCTCCCAGAACTAAACATACTTTTAACCATATGATCCAGCAGTCATGCTCGTTGGTATTTACCCAAAGGAGTTGAAAACTTATGTCCATGCAAAAACCTGTACATGGATGTTTACAGCAGCTTTATTCATAATTACGAAAAATTTGGAAGCAACCAAGATGTCCTTCAGTAAGTGAATGTATTAATAAACTGTGGTATATCCACACAATGGAGTATTATTTAACACTAAAAAGAAATGAGCTATCAAGCCATGAAAAGACTTAAATGCGTATTACTAAAGTGAGAGAAGCCAATGTGGAAAGACTGCATACTGTATGATTCCAACTATGTGACATTCTGGAAAAGGCAAAACTATAGAGACAGTGAAAAGATCAGTGGTTGCCAGGGGTTAGGAGGGTGGGAGGGGTGAATTGGCAGAGCACAGAGGATTTTTAGGTCAGTGAAGCTGCTCTGTATGATACTATAATGGTGGATGCAGTCAGTATACATTTGTCATAGAATGTACAACACCCGTAGAATGTACTAACACCAAGAGTGAACCCTAATGTAAAGTATGGACTTTGGGTGATAATGATATGTGAATGTAGATTCATCAGTTGTAACAAGTGTACCACTTTGGTGGGGGATGTTGATTTTGGGGGAGGTTATGTATGTGTAGGGGCAGGCAATATATGGGAAATCTGTGTACATTTTGCTCAGTTTTGCTGTGAACCTAAACCTGCTCTAAAAAGTAAAAATCTTAAAAAAAATATGAAGCAATATATGGTTTTCTTCAATTAAGATGAAATGCAAGTTAGTATAAAAATGTTAGTTACTCTAGGCAGTAAAAATTAACATTTGAGAGCCAACCCTGATGGCCTAGTGGTTAAAAGCTCGGTGTGCTCTGTTTTGGCGGCTGGGTTCAGTTCCCGGGTGTGGAACCATACCACTCATGTCAGTAGCCATGCTCTGGTGGCAGCTCACATAGAAGAACTTGAATGACTTACAATTAGAATATACAACTATGTACTGGGGCTTTGGGGAGGAGAAAAAAGAGAGAGAGGAAGATTGGCAACAGATGTTAGCTCAGGGAGAATCTTTCCCAGCAAAAAAAAAAATATTAACATTTGAGTTTCCATTAAACATAATGATTCAGTCCAAATAACTTGTACCATGAGTAGTGCTTATGTAAGGTGCAAATAGATAGAAAGAGTTAGTACTGCTTTTTCTATTTTTTCCCTCTGGTGTTTCTCATTTCTTTTTTTTATACTATTTCTATTTTGAGTTGTGATACTAGAGGAAGGCTGTTAGGATAAAGGGTGTAGGGGAGATGTGAAATGGAGACAGAAGAATGGAAAGGATATGATCATTGGCATGAGATGAGAGGAAGCCAAAAAAAAAAAAAGAAAAAAGAGGGAAACATGATATGTAGTTTCATTGGACTGAAGATGTTAAATAGGGGAAGGGAAGTAAATGAATGGGACAGGAGAATGAAATGGGGGGCAGGGGTGGCACAGGAGAAAGGAGTAGAATATGGCTCATGATTGTCACCCCAGTTATCAAGGTATCATGTTTCACCTTTGCTTCCTGGTGTATATTGTAATTTGACTTGTGTCTTCCTTGTCCCTCCCCACAATGAAATTTTCAAAGTCTTATTTGACTGTTTAACTGTGCCAAGAATATACAGAATTGCTGGGTTTTTATACATCCTGTCAGTCCATACAGATTTACAAACTAGTCAAGATTCTTAGGCATTATGGCTGAATTAAAACTTGATGTGTTTCTTAAAATTATATAAATAACACCGAGCTAGTGTTTTGAAGGAAACTCTTCTTCCTCTCCAGCCTTTAATAATCAATACAGTGGTTAAACAAACAGATGTTAGGATATCTAAATAATTGTACTGTTAGCTAACTCGCTGGCTAGAATGAACAGTGTCACTTTTGGCCTCTGACTCTCCTGCAGTGGATAATCCTCTAAATGCTATTTGATTGTATTATTTTCTTATATAAACTCCTTCAGAGGTTCCCCATTGCCTCTTTGTTACTAAAGTCTACCCATGTTTCTCCGTAGCATCTGCCACTAGGCCCTGTACGTTGTTCAGTGAATGTTTGTTGATTATCTTAAAATGATACGTGAATGAATGGTGAATGAATTTGAATGAATGATATCTATGTCAGTGGAAACAGATTGAGTTAGATGTCCCAGGAGTTTAACTCTCTCAGCCTATTTGTAATTTTTTTAAATGATGTCTTTAAATTTTAATCTTTAATTTGCCAGTCTTAAATTTGTATTCAGTGTGCAATTGAAAGGGAGAGACAGTGGATAAATCACAGAAGAAAACTTGCTTAATGTCTCCTAGCTTGCCCGTGTGCATCATTATCAAATTGTGTTGAGTGTACCTTGAAAATATGTCTTAAATTTTTTTCTTTTCTATTTCTTCTCCTCCTGCTCCAAGCCACCATCTCTTTTTTAAAATGTAGGTTTTATTATTATTCAGGTGTGGTGACACCAACAGATCAGAAGATAGACTGTTATACTTAAGAGGAGGGAGCCCACTGTGCAAGGGGGAATGAGAAGAGATGGGAGGACCTATACAAGGAAGCACCAGGATCAGACAGGAGGCAGGGGGAGAGAGGAGAAAGTGTGAGCAAGAGCCCTTATTGTGGTTTCTGTGGGAAGGAATGGGTGAGACAGGGTAAACAGGTTTAGAATTGGCTCATTTGAATAATTTCAGTGGGCTCTGGAGCATAGTGTTGTCCCCTTGTTGTCTGGTATGTGGCCCTGGGGTGATTATGGCAAGGGAATAGTGGCCCTGGAGGTGGTTGGGGGTGTGGACTCCAGATTGGTTGGGGGTGTGGACTCCAGATTGGTTTGTTTGCATGTGAAGGGTACACTCACAGGTACCCTGTGTATCAGCTAACCCTGAGAGGAACAGTGGAGGCATTGTCAGCAGGTCGCGGATGTGAAAGCATCACAAGTAAAGAAAATAAAAAGATATGTTTAATACAATCTCTTGCATGCATAGACTAACATAACTTTCTAACTGATCTACCTGTGTCCATATTTGCTTTCTTATAATCTGCCTTTGATGCAGCAGGCAGAGAAATCTTAAAAGTAAAATTAGATCATATTATTCCTATACTTAAAATTCTTCTCTGATCTTTTCTTGCACATCTAATAAAGCACAATCTCTTTATGCTGCTTTCGAGGCCTTTCATTACCAGGCTCTACCTCCATCTGCAACAACATTGTATTCTGCTTTATTTTTCACTCTATTTTTTCTAGGCACTCGGATCTTTTGATTCCTTGAAAATGATTTGCTCTTTCCCCAGGGCCTTTGAATAGACAGTTCTTGGTGCCTGGATGCTCTTTATCTGGTTAACTTCTAGCCAACCTTTGAATCTTAGCTTAAATGTTATTCCTTTGGGGAGGCTTGAATTAGGTCCCTTCTGTTAATTTTTCTATGATTGTTCATTTGCTCACTTATTCATTGCTTTTGTTTGTACATATAAGAAGGGAAGTACTGAGGATAAAATGGAAGGCAAGACATATTGTCACGTATCCTTATGGAGCTTCTTTTCTTCTGGGGGAAGCAGATAAAAGTCAATGACAAAGTAATTACAAGATGTTATAGGTGCTTTAAAACAAACAAGCTGTTGATATATAAGATATCAGAGGATGACCAATAGTAGGCTACTATTATATATAAAGCTTGGAGTTGAAGCATTTCTTTCTTTTCCAAATCTAATTTGTAATCCATAGCCACATAATGGAGGGAGGATATTTTATTGTTAAAGCTTACCCATGTCTACTTTCAAAGTTTTTTAGTATACTCCAGTGCTTCCCAAGTCAGGGGCTACCATGGAATGTGAATGTTATTCCATTCTTTCATATGAACTAGGAGCAGTTTTGTTTGCAGAAATGACAAATGCAAAATAAAGTCTCAGTCAGTTTATCTCATAGCGCCCCTCCTTCTCTTCTTACCACAGTTAATAATTATATTTATTTGTGGGCTTACTTCTCTAATACCTGTGTGTTTCATGCTGGTGTGTGCTATATGAGAGTCAGAATTGTCTGTCTGGTTCACCACTGCATATTGAACATCTGATCTAATGCCTGGCTTAAGTAGGGGGTCAGTGAATGAATGTTGAATGAATGACAGAAACTATATTTGGGTATGTGTCCTTAATTAGTGGCTGTTTAGGTCTATCTGCTTAAATTCTTTTCTAGGTTAAAGTTATTGAAGCCATGTTTTATGATACGAAACTGTTGGACCTTGATCCGTCTACTTGATTGTGTTTTAGAATGGGCCAAGAAGTATTATTTGAAGAGAATTTTATCTTTCCCCAAAGGCGTTCTCTCCCTAGAGAGAGAGCTGCCTTTTCAGGTAGCTGCCCAGGTTAAAAATCCCTGATTTTCATAAAAGCTGTCAATCCTACCCTTAGAATTGCTGATTACTTAGTGTATATTGCAGGATAATATATACATTTTCTGTGAACATAATCTTGAACTCACTGCTACTCAACACCTTTCAAAATTTTGAATGAGAAAATGACTATTTAAAGAAGTTCTCTGAAGGATATACAGTCTATCTTCTGGAGTGAAACTTAACTGTGGGTCTATATCCAAGTAATCTATAGAACTTTTTAAAAGATTTTCTGAATTAGAACCTCTAAGGTGTGGGGCCTGATGCACAGACAGGTGTAAGAGCTGTAAAGGTTTCTACACAGGCACTCATGCCCCAAAGAATTGTATGTAAAGGAAGCTTTTTTATGTTTCCCACAAGTTGAAGTTCTGGGTCTGTAAATTAGTTTCATTTGTTTGTAAACAAGCACTTTTCTTAAATGGTTCAGTGAACATTGTGAACTCCTAATATGTACTTTCCATTCCCAACACTTAGCAAAGTTGCGTATGTTTACAAATTGAACGTGTGAGATGGAGAGTAATGAGAGATTGGGTAGAGAGAGAGACTGGAAGGTTTTGTATGTGATATGAAGCAGTTATGACTTTTTTGTTTTGGTAATAGAGAACTATTGGAATTTTTTTTTTTTAAATCAGGAGAGCAATATGATCAGCTTATTTCACTTTTGTTTTGAAGGAAGGTAACCTTGTCAACTATATGAAGCATAGATTTGAGTGGGAGCGAAAACTGACAAGGAGATCAGTTGGGAAGCAAGTCTGTGCAAGAGGTAACAAGGAGCAGTAGGGATAAAACAGGATTGAATTCTAGCCCTGTAGCTACCTGTTTTAGTTTAAGCCCTTAAAGGCTCTACTGAGAAGTCTTCCCTGACAGCCTTCTCTTAACCTCTTCTTTTAGTAGTCTCTTTATTGGTGGTCTTTTATAGTACTTCCCATTTTTTATTGTTATTTTTTGCTTATTTGATTCCTATATCTTATTTATCTTATACCACTTTTCATGATAGCTGCTACTAGGTAGAAATATCTGTTGAACAAGTTGTCCCTTAAACATGCCATTCTTGGTTTTTCCCTATTTTTGTGTCTTTGCTCATGGCCTTTCTCTTTTCTTCTGTTTCTTCTCTATCCATATTTTGAGGTTTTAACCTTTTTTTCTAATTCAAGTCCCACCCTTTTTACAAAGTCCTCTCTGACGGCTCCACCATGGTCATTTTCTCCTTTGAGCTCTTGTAGCATTTAAGCTGTATACTTCTTCGTTTATACTACCTTATATTTTTCATCTTTTTATGTATTCTGTGAATATGGATACTGTGCCTCTTTGAGTTGGGCAAGAGGTTTTACACATCAGTGTATATAGCATACCCTTAATAAATATTGTAATGGACATTTGTCCCTTGTAATTCTTCCTAAAAACAACTTGGCTATAAACATAGTTTATTCTGTTCTGAAAGGCATAAAACCTCAGTTCAGAAATATTTTAAATTTTAATAATTTTAGTTATCTGAATTTAAAGCAAAAAAAAAAATTATAATTATTTTTTCTCCAGAATTTTAAAGGCCAAAAAAACTTTTTTGACCTCATTGAAATATAGAGTATTTTAAAGACGAGTGTTAATATTTGACTGAATGTAAAATCCTTTAGAAGATTTCTATTTAAAATGCTTTAGTTAAAGGAAAATATTTTCAGTTGTTCCTTATGTTAAATAGTAAGTCCTTTGCCCAAACAAAGCCTTATATTCTTGGGAATCACTCAGAACATTTGGATCTTCTTTGGTTTGTAATCCTGTTAAATTTCATCCATGAATTAAAGCCTAATTATACACAGTTGGTGAACCCTACATACATACAATTTGATGTACAATAGAAATTTGCTCATTAAGTTTACTTATTGGAACATGATAAAATGTTGAAAATGCTTTGTATTGGGATTAAGAAGTACTTTTCTTTGGGAATTAACTAAGTTTAATTATCTATATATTTTTCTTTAGCCCATATGTGGTAAAGTACTATGGCAGTTACTTTAAGAACACAGACCTCTGGATTGTTATGGAGTACTGTGGAGCTGGCTCTGTCTCGGACATAATTAGATTACGAAACAAGACAGTAAGTATTTCTAAATTGTTTTGCTAATCTCATTTCTAAAGATTCATATTTTAGAATGTGACTAGGTAGTATTTTGTTATTAAGAAAATATTAATGTGAAAAAAGAAGTTTTACAGTGTGAAGGGATCTAGTGTAAGGTGTGAAAATCAGCCACATATCTTTGGATGGCAAATTTAGGAGTCATATGATTAATTTATTTAGGATAATTTTTGGTAAGCTAGTGAGAAACTACCATGGTACTCCTCTTCTTCATTGGGAATCAGTATGCAGATTTTTTATTAATGTGAGTTCAGTGAGTTATGGCTAGAATTTTATTTAAAGTTCATAATATTCATGGTACTTCTTTAAGTTTTCTGTATTATAATCTATGGCTGGTAAACAGTTGAAGTTTTGCGTTTCTGAATTTTTAAAAGTAATTGAGAAACAGTTTTTGTCTTTATTTTCCCAAATATTGGCAGGATGTTTGAAAGTGATAGAGCTAGATCATAATTTTTATTTTTTGTGAATTCAGCTTAGTGAAATGTTATTTAATAACAGCTTTTTATGGTTATGTTTTAACCCTAAGTAAGAGAGCTATTTACAAAACTGTTTACTTCAGGCTACTAATGCATCTAGTTTACTTGGATAATTTATGAGGACAAAAGTGACCTTTTTATCTGTGAATGACTAAGAATAATAATCAGTGAAATAATTTGTAACTCTGTAGAATAGTAACCCATATGACATGACTATATGACATTATTGTATGTTGTTAGACATATTTCAGTAAAATACATTCAGAAAAATACTTTACTTGAGTCAATTTGTGGTTAACCAGAATCGTTTTAAAGTTTGATTGGGGAAGTACGTTGTAAGTTTATCCTACTAATTTTTTTTTCTATTAGACCAAATAAAGTAAATAGGATTTCTTTGAAAGGAAGTGAAGTAGAAGTTAAAATAATCCCTGTTTTGACAGAATGGATTAAGTGATTTGTGACATTCTAATTATATATTTTAGAATTTCTGTGGTGCTTAACTAGCATTTATGTAAATCAGATGACTTGACTGGCAGAACAATGCTCTAATTAAAAATAATTATGCTCTAGGTAGAGAAGTGTTTTAAAACATTTCAGGGCTAACCTCAGTACGTTTGGGCCTGGGCTGGCATGGAAGAGTCTTATTTCCAGATATGAAAAAGAACCCAGAGCTTCAGGAGATGGATCAGGAGCTGTAGGTGTACATTCTCTGGGAGTTGCATTGATAACAGCTCCTGATAAATCTCAAGAATATTTATATCCTACTTTTCCTTAATTTATGTATTATCTAAAAAGAGTACCATTGTTGTGAAGGTTAGTATTATAAGGATTTATAGCATCTCTCTTTTTTTTGTAAATGCTTGGACATTGTAAATATTTTATCATTTTATAGGAATGTTCCCTGGAGTGATAATCTTGAGTCTCTGAATTTCAGAGGCATGGCTGTTACTGATTGGCTGGCTTTCAAAAGTGTGACCATGAAACGGTTGTCCTTGATCTATTAAAACTCACTCTAGTAGTTGATTGTTTTCATGGCCACAGAACAATCTTTTCTTAAGAATATTTTTTAGGGTTTATATGCTGTTTTGTTTTTTGTTATATGCTTTGTTTAAATTCTGTGTACATTTTAAACAGCAGAAGGCATTCTTTTTTTTTTTTTTGGTGAGGAAGGTTGTCTCTGAGCTAACGTCTGTTGCCAATCCTCCTCTTTTTGCTGAGGAAGATTGGCCCTCAGCTAACATCTGTGCCCATCTTCCTCTGCTTTGTATGTGGGACGCCTGCCACAGCATGGCTTGATGAGTGGTATGTAGGTCCGTGCCTGGGATCTGAACCCATGAACCCTGGGCTGCTGAAGTGGAGTGTGTGAACTTAACTACTACGCTGCCGGGCTGGCCCCCAGAAGGCATTCTTATTATTGTTTTATATTGTCAGTGTTTCAGTGTTTATATTTATGCTTTTTTACTGCTCTGTATTCTTCTCTGCATTTCTTGGTTGCCTGAAGAACAGTGTCCTTTAGTGTTTCCTTCTGTGTGGTAATCTCAGTTTTTTTTGTATGACAACGTTATTTCACTTCTTTTTTGAATGATGTATTTGCTGGGTAAAGAATTCTAGATTGGCAGTTTCTTGTAGATTTTTCATTTCTTTTTGAGAGGAATGACTCTTGGAGAGCCACCTAAGTAACATACTTTTTGTAGAATTATGCTTGTTTTTGAAAGAAATCTCATTAGGAATGAAGTGTTCTTAATATTTGATTATCAATTCCTATCTGTTTTTGATCAGATGTTTCCTTGAAAATTAAAGGCGCAGGAGAAAACATTTGATAAAGTTACATACTTTTTAAAAACATTTAAATTCAATCTTTTTAGCCTGAAGTGTAACACTGTTTATCTTACCTCCCTCCTATCTGTACAACTCCATAACTTGTCACTTTTATTATGCACTTTAGACTCCAGCCTCACAGTAAGAACTGGCTCCTAGAATAACAGCTGGATTTGTATTTGGTGTTTTGGTATATGTTATTGCCTTATCTTCTCCTTTGCCTTTTGCTGTTTCCCAT
The DNA here is from genome assembly GCA_031878705.1 of Tapirus indicus. Classification (NCBI taxonomy): domain Eukaryota; kingdom Metazoa; phylum Chordata; class Mammalia; order Perissodactyla; family Tapiridae; genus Tapirus; species Tapirus indicus. The sequence goes on from CM062935.1 coordinate 38,763,081, forward strand.
ACCCCCAGTTTTTGCCTAGTGAATTTGCATCCATGAAGGACTAGCTCAAATATCATCTCCTGTTTGAAACTTTCCCTATCTTCCCAGCTAGTTTCTTAACTATTTGGTAATTGGTAATTGGTTGATTAATTAATTAGATACATCTTTATTGCATATTCACTTTTATGTAAAGAAGGAGCACAATAAATAGCTGCCATTATTATTACACTATTATTATTATTATTTTACATATTTTGACTACTAGGTAGACTGAACATCTTTTCATATGTGTATTGGCTCTTCTGTTTCCTTTTTGTGCCTATCCTTTGCCTTTGCCTTTTTCTGTTGTTGGCCTTTTTCTTATCAGTTTACAGGATTGCCTGACAGTTTGCTAATAGTTATATGAGCACTTCTCATATCATTTTAAAAGTCATAAAATCAATTACTGATTATCAAAATAGATATTAAAGAAGGAGCTTCAAAATATCTCCTTCAGAGGGTTTATGCCCTGACTTATACTTTTTCTTTGGGAAACATCTAGGAAAAGGTTAGTTAGGCATATTCCAGTGATTAGATCTGAGGCTGAGTAGCAGGGGGTTGTGACTGTGTCATTTAAGTGCTGCTGCTTAACATGGGCACGTTACAGAGTTGCATTTGAGCTAATAATGAATGGTAGTCGTGGTAGTTAATGGTAGTGGCACGAGAAGTAGGGTGAAGGTGCAACTCTCCTATTGTCCAGTGGGTGATAAAGGTTTCTCTGAGTCTCCTCTTAGCATTATGAGTAAATATCACTATTTAGTTAGTATTCATTGAATCTTTTCGTTTATAAGTACTGAGGGGATCCGTAAATAAATATATATGAGTTAAATTCCTGATTTCTGTGATCAGACTCACAAATACAGCTCAAGTTCTGGTATCATATATATTTAGTAGCTGACTTTTTTTTACATTATTTTAAACCATCTTTTAAGTTTGGTAAAACCTGTATGTAGATAACTGTACTGTGGTATCCTGTACTGGGAAATCACATTTAATTAGTCAGCTTTTGGTGTTCAGGAGAAGGTAGTTGCAGTTGTGTACCCCTACTATAAGCCACTCAAGGGCAGAGATTTTTCTATATTCATCTTGGAAATATTCCAGTGCTTGGACCAGCTACTGGCATCTAGCAAAACTTTGATAAATATTTGTTAAACTGAAACAGAATCAATTCCTTGGCTGCTTATCCTGTGAGTATAAAACAACCCTACCCATCTACTCAGTGTTATATTTTTGCAGGTAAGTTGTAATTTGCATGGCTGCTATTATTTAGTATTAATAATGTAGGTTATTGAATAGATATGCTCATATACCAAAGAAAGGCCATAAAAAGTGTGCTTACCAATAACCTTGGAATGTGTGAAATAACAGAATCTGTTGCATTAGTTCTGTGATTTTTACAGAAGTTATATATGTATGTGGATTTAATTTTTTGCTTATTTTTACAAATGTGTATCTTGATAACTTTAACCATAGGCCTCCTTTAGCTGATGAAAAAGAAAGTTGTCTTTTTGTTGTTGTTGTTAATGGAAGTTAATGTAAGCATTATTTTTTTGAGTGTTTTCAAGTTTAAAAAGAATGAAAGTCTAGTGTTTATGGGAACAAATAAAATATTTAGTATGGGAATAATTTTGAAGGTTTTCTTGTGAGAAAATATTTTAAAAAACAATATATTTTATATTAAATGTCATTTAACATCTGAACTTTTATGCATCTCAAGTATTATATACTGCAAAGTAGAAATAACAACTCTGTGAAATTGAAGTTTTTTAAAGATTGTATTTTTGATTAGAGACTTCAAAATGATCTCTACTTACGTAATTGTTAAGCTATGTCTTGACATATGGAAGAAATAGAGTCTATGTCTTAGATATTTATTGTGTACTTGGAAGTGTTCTAAGAAAATGCCTAAGGTTATTCTCTTCCATTTTGGCCCATTTTTTGATTTGATCACTTATTTTAATTCAACCTAGCACTATGGATTTTAGTTTTGGCTCTTCCACAAACTAGTTTTATGATCTGGGCAAGTCATTTAACTGACAAGGACTTCAGCTTCTTCATGTGTTAAATAATAAGTAACATTTGTATAGTGCTTTACATTTTACTTGGCATTTTTATTAATATTTTGGTTGAATGGAAAGGTGGAAAACACATTTATTGATCTAGGCCTAGTGCTCTGCCCTCGAGGTACAAATAACTCTAATAAATGTTGCTTTTGTTGCATTGTTTACATACTAGTTGAGGTAATACTTATGGAAAAACCTAAATTTTGATTCTGTAAAGAGTTAGAGTTCTTTAGGAGCAGTAAAGGAGATACACTTAACCTAACATGGAAGTTCAGAGAAAGCTTCATAGGAAAGAGAACTCCTTAGCAGATTCTTGGAAGAGGAGCAGTCATGTGTCATTAGAATGCAAGCTCCACAAGAGCAGGGTTTTGTTGTCTTTGTTCACTGTTTTATCTCTGCTCTTAGGACAGCCTGGCATGTAGGATGCTCAGTAAATAATTTTTTTGTTGCATGCATGCATGCATGAATGAATGAGTCAGAGAAGAAAGGGCAAAGAATATCTTGGAAGAGGAAACAATGGTATGCTAAAATTATATTTTCATCTCTGAAAGTCCAGTTTCATACTCCTAGGTCACCTGAAGAATGTTCCCAGCATCTGGTTTAAAATGGATTTTTTCTCAAATTAATTGCTCAAAATCATTGCCACATTTTAGTTTGATGGACCTATGTTATAATCATGATGTTGTTATGTAAGTTTTTGTTTTTCCTTTTTTTTTTTCCATGTTGAAAGAAGTAGCGTATGCCATCTTTATCATTTTGCTAATGTCTTCTAGCTTCTTACTCATTTTATCTGTTTCCTGGAGTTTATGTGATTCTTCTTTGAGAAGACGTTCTTTGGAGCTTCCTGATTTCTTGTTCTAATGTGGGCTCATTGCTTTTTAGGTCTGCTGTACAGCTGCATCCTTGGAATTTCTTTTCACTGGACTCCTGGGTTAGTGCCACCATTTTCTTGTATATTTCCTACTTCCTTGGTTTTCACTCTTGTTTTGTATTCTTCCTAAATTATCTTCTTCATGATACAAGAATAAGAGATCAACTATTTGAGTCCTTGCATATCTGAAAATATCTTTATTTTGCTTTCACACTTGGTTGATAGTTAGCCTGTAGAATTTTACACTGAAAATAAGTTTCTCTCAGAACTTTGAGAGCATTTCTCCTTTATCTTCTAGCATCCAGTGTTGCTAATGTTATAGCTAATGCCTGTCCAAGTCTTATTTATTTGTAGGTTTTTTCCCCTACTCTGGAACTTTTTAGACTTTTTTCTTATCCTGATGTTTCTGATGTTGCACAGGGAACAAGATATTTCATGAGAATGTACCTCGGTGTGAGTCCTTTTTATTAGTTATGCTCAGCACTCAGTAGTTTCTTTCAGATAAACACTTGTGTCTTCCGTCAGCTTTGGAAAAATTTCTTTGATAATTTCCCCCTTTATTTTCTTCATTGGATGGTGAATCTCCTGAATTTTATTCTTTTTTTTTTTTTTCCTCCTAGGTTTTCTTTCTCTCTTTTGTCTTTTTGCCTTTTGAGGGTGGGGTAGGGGATGGTTTCTTCTAACTGAACTTTTCATTTTGCATTTATATTTTAATTTACAAGAACTCGTTCACTTTTGATTATTCCTTTTTCATACATCTTGATGCTGAGATATGGATACAAAAGCTTTTCTAATTACTCTAAGAAAAATAAGTTTTTGAAAAAGTTATTTTCTGTTTCCTGGATCATCTCTGTTTCCTCTGGGGTTATTGTTTCACTTGTTTTATTTGTCTTGGCCTTGCCCATGGCAGGCTGACCAGCAGGAAGGCTGACTAGCGCTCACTGGAAGCACTGGGAGAGTGCTCTTTGACTGGCTGGTATAATGTTGGGGTGAATGGATTGGGAGCTGGCTTTTAGGGGAGAGGGCCTGCAGAGGCACTTTGTTCAGTTTCTTGAGAGAGGAGCCGCTGGCCTCCCCTTGCCTTTTTTTTTGGTCTGGCGATAAGTGCCAGAATGCATGTAATCTGCATGTTCAGGGGCAGGGTAGGGATGTGGAGCCAACTCCTGTTCCATTTTCTTCTTTTCAGCTTTCATGGAAAAGCTAAGCACCTTTTCCATCTGCCTCTCACTCCTGCCCTCCCTACCAGTGGTTCTAACTTGGAGGCCCTCTGGAGTTTACTTGGCAATCACTCCTTTTGTTGCAGACCCCTACTTTGCCTGCAACTCTGTCCATAGAAATGCTTCCAAATTTATTATACTCTCCTGTGATGATTCTTTTGTTATTGTTTTCTTTTTAAAAAATTCTTTATTGGTTTAATGGGATTTCAGGAGGAGGAGAGACAAATAACTAAACAACTACAAATTTAGGTTGGTTTTTGAACCTGAAATCAATACTATTTCCCCCCTCCCCCTTGCCTTATGTATATTATATGTACTTTCATATTCTTAGGTGTTCAAATTAGTACAACTGCTTTGAGGAGTAATTTGATAATCTCTTATAAAGTTGAACATATAGGCACCCCAGGATCCATACATGGTTCTCCTCTTCTGTCTGTACCCTAGAGAAATCCTAGCACGATGTTACAGTGTGACATGGAAGAATGTTGTCACAACGGAAAATTAGAAGCAAATTTAAATGTTGATTAGCATTGGACCCTGGGCTAGAAGGTTGCTATTGTTCTTTCAGTTTCCATAATTTTGTAGCTCTTTTGTCAAGGCAAACTCTGAGAGTGGTGTTCTGGTTGAAACCTTTCAGAGTACCTGGTACCCAGCTGTACAGATGAGAATGACATTAAAATACCACATAAATTTTGTGTCTCAAAACTTATATAAACAGGGGCCGCCTGGTGGCGCAGCGGTTTAGTTTGCACTTGGCAGCCTGGGGTTCGCAGGTTTGGATCTTGGGCGCCTGCCGACGCACTGCTTGTCAGCCATGCCGTGGCAGCATCCCATATAAAGTAGAGAAAGATGGGCATGGATGTTAGCCCAGGGCTAGTCTTCTCACACACACAAAAAACACCTTATATAAACATTCAGTTTGGTATATAAGAGAAATTTTTGGTATCTACCTTTACCAGGAGTAGATGTATTTCTGTGATATTGGGGTGGTGGTGGTGAGGAAACACAAAATAATGAAGAGGAAGTTTCAGACTAAAGAGAGCAACTCCTAAGTTATATATGTGTATTTTCCTGAAGGCTGGTGGTGGACTTGTTATTTTATAATGGAAATAATTGGGAAAATCAGGTTTTATTTAGACATCACTCCTTTAGAAGTGTGAAAGACACATTAAGACCATTCTGATTGGTAAATTCTCACTGATTGTTAGTTTTATAACAGTGATTCTCAACTCCAGAGACAGACATTTGGTAGATATTGTAAGATCAGTTACTTATATAATATTGGTATGTGCCAGGCACTATTCTAAACACATTGCATATGTTATTGCATTTAATCCTCATATAAGGATTGAACAGTTGTGTGAGGTAAGAAATATTATTGATCTGTTTTCCAGATGAGAAACTGAATCATAAGAGTGGTAAAGTAGATTAGAGAAAGAAAGGGTTGAAATTATAGCTCAGTGCTAGAATTGAACTGTAGTAGTTAAGAGCACAGACTCTGGGGCCAGACTGTCTGGGTTTTGAATCCTAACTCTGCTACATACTAGCTGTGTGAACTTGGGCAAGTTTCTTAACTTCTCTGTGACTCATTTTCTTCAAATGGGATAAGAAGACTACCCTACTTCATTGAGTTGTTCTGAAGATTACGTGTATGTAAAGTACTAGGAATAGCACCTGGCACATAAAAAGCCCTATATGTATTTGTTGATGTTGTCATCATCATCCTGTCATCTCACTATATAGATACATTTGAGTAGAGTAATACAGAGGACTATGGAACCAAGGACAGAATTCTACCATTCACCGTTGACACTTTGAATTATATTTGTTAATGAAGGATGTAATGAACTTCATAAGATAAAGCTTACATTTTAGGTGAGAGTTCTTTAATAGAATCAGGCAGTGGCCATTCAAAATATACTAGGATTTTTTATCTTAGTGCCCTTAGAAGTAATGTCCTGTACATAATAGCCTTTTTAGTAAATGTTTGATTTGTTGTATTTTAAAAATATATGTTCTGCTTTGATGTTATGTACTACTTCAAACAGATTTTTTTCTTGTTGAAGGCATACCAATTTGTTATTGATTTAAGATTTATTTGGAACTTCAAAGTGTGATATTGTGTTTCCTTGTTAATAATAGACATCTTTTTGATATGTGTGGATTTCTATTCCATAAAGTGCTTTTTAGGGTTTATATTTGCCTCTGTATTATTGGACTAATTCATGTTTGACTTTCCTAATCATTTTGTTGCATGTTCCCCCTTTGTGTAATAGATACTAGTTCATACAGGATTTACAACTCCATATATATTAAGTGCTTTTCTGTTGTCTTCTGATCTCTTTTTCAGGAATCTTTTCATGTGGGAAAGGATTTAAAATGTCTGCCCACTGACCATTTTCATAGTAGAGTATCAGTTCTCTTTCTCTTCAGATCAAGGGATTATAAGCAGCGTGTATATATGTATATTTACATATGGTGTAAGTAGTGAAAGCTTTCATTTTGAATCACTAGTTGTGGGACTTTGTGATAGGTTATTAATCTTTTTTTTTTTTTGGCAGACATCTGCAATCCAGATTTCATGAAAGACAACCTCTCTCTGTCCTTTTGTATATAATAATGACTAAAATATTCTAGTTATGTTTTCTAATGTATGTACTTTGTGTTGAGCAGATTTGTGTTTTTCTGGAAGAATCTCATAAATTTTTTATTGTTTAAAACCTTGGCTATTTTATACCCTCAACCCTCATTTTTTTTGGGTGGGATGAGATAGAGTGGTGAGGGGTAGAAGGGAGTTACTGAGTTACTCTGCTGTTTTCCCCATGTTGAATACCTCAGAGCCCCATTAAATGTATGTATTCTTTTTGCCAAGAGAGAAGGAGGGGGAGAAATTTTGGTCATAAAGAAGTTGCAATCTGAGGCTTGATGGATATTCAGATGAAGTCTTACATGTAAGCTTAAGTATTACTTTTGAGATTTAGGTATTTCAGAAACTGCTACTTGACTCCTCAAGTTTCTCTAAACCATTGATTTTTTTTTAGCAAGGGTTTTGGTCACTGTTGTGTGTAATTATATCAAGTATGGCATAAAAACTAATAGGCACTGAAACATTTGAGGAGTTCTGTAAAAATGAGAAATCTAAATGCTCTATTAATACAATTTGGAGTAAACATTTATTAGTTGGGGGAGATGGTACTACGAAAATGAAGGCAAAAAGACTTTTTTTAAAAAGTCTGTGTGCTCTGTTTAAGGGCATGTTTATTCTACTTCCCTTGCCCCCAATTATTGCATCCCTTTTGTTTGGGGGCAGAAAATAGAAGTCATCTTCAGAGATCTCATGCTGTTAAACATCTGAAATAACCTCTAGCATTTCTAGAGTTGGTCAGTGGTTCATGTTTCATACAAACCTCTTTTCCAGGAACTTCCCTGTTTTTAGTATCAACTTAAAGTTTACTGCATCAGTTTCAACTCTTGGTTGTAAGTTACAGAAAACCCAGCCTAAACTGGCTTAAGCCAAAAAGGGAATTTATTTGCTCACATAACTAAAAATCTCTGCAGAGCTAGTTTCGTCCATAGCTTGATTCAGGGTGAAAGGAAATACTTGAATTCATCTCTTTGTTCTGATAGCTCTGTATTGATTCCGCTTTCACACACTCTTGCCTCATAGTTAGAAGATGGCTGACAGCAGCTACCTTGGTTTTATCTTTCTGGTTGAAACCCAGCATTCTTGTACCTCCCTGCTTCTGAATGGGTTATGTGCCTTTCTCTGAGCAATCCTTGTGGCCATTGGAATGTGATGTAGTAATTGAATTAGACCTCGGTCATGTGTGTAATCTGGTACTAGGATGGAGCTGATAACTAGAAATACATGGTCTGAGGATGGGGAAGTAGTGATTTCCTAAAGGGAAATCAGAATGTGTTAGCAGGAGAGGAGTGAATGGGTATTAGAATGGCACCCCCCCCACAGATATTTCTATTTATTTACCAATCCTAATATCAAAACAAAACAAAATATATTAGGAATAAAACACAATTTAAAAAACCACACACTTCTAAAATAGCTCCCAAAATGAATGTTAAATGTTAGAAGAGGTATCTGGTGACACTGGGAGTCAAAACTATTGGGTCCTCAACCCTTTCTCCTTTCTGTCACAGTAAGGGACAGTAAGGGATGGTAAAGTTGTTGTTTCTTAAGGAGCCTGTTTCTGCTGTGTCAGCAGTAAATGTTTGTTGTAAGAATTCTCCTGGGAAGTCTACTCATCAGGGTTGAAAACCTGTGGTTCCCTTTAGACCAGGGTGGCCTGACCCTGGTATTATTTCTGGTGTCTGTGGCCCCTTCTCTTACAAGAATTTTCTTACCCAGAGCAGGTGCTACTGTTCAGTGCTGTACTAGAATCTTAGAATAATGAGTCCTTTTGTGTGGAAAGTAATTCTTGCTCCTTATTTGGTGTCTCCCATAGAGTGAGACAGAGTTCTCAGTATATTTCACATATGCCTCTTAAAGTTCCAAGCTACAGCATTAACGTGACTATGCACTGTAGAATTAGACCCTCGAATTTTTCATAGCAATCATGTGTCATGTCTTAATCTCTGATTAATACATCATACACATCACACTCCATTACATCTTTTCTAAATCTTTTGATTGGATTATAAACACTTTTCTTTTTTTTTTTTTTTTTTTTGTGGGGAAGACCAGCCCTGAGCTAACATCCGTCGCCAATCCTCCCCTTTTTGCTGAGGAAGACTGGCCCTGGGCTAACATCGTGCCCATCTTCCTCTACTTTATATGGGACGCCGCCACGGCATGGCTGGCAGGCAGTGCGTCGGCGGGCGTCCGGGATCCAAACTCGCGAACCCCGGGCTGCCAAGCGCGGACTAAACCGCTGCGCCACCGGGCGGCCCCCATAAACACTTTTCTTTATGATTTTTCCGCATTACAATATAGTCCCTCCAATAGACTTTCTCTTTTACCTTAACTAAGTGAATTAAGCTTACAAAGGTATTTCCTTGGCTTCCCCTTATTGGTAAGCTGCCCAGTCTTCACCTTAGTTGCTATTCTTCTTGGCATTTCTCCCAGTTCTATTTCCCTTTCGTCAGTCAGGTCCACCTTCATACATTTTATTTTTATATTGTACATTCCTCTCCTGGCAGACTGCCTGTCACTGCCAGATCTAAGGGGAGCCCTTCCTCCCTGTCATAAGCCTGACTCTTAGCACACTGTGACAATGGTTATTTGGAGTGATATGGTTTAGTGGAAGGACTCCTGGATGTGGAGTCAGAAGACCAAGCATCTGTTCCTGGGTTGTCAACTTATAGCTCTGTGGCCCTGGGTACACTATGTGACTCCTCCAAACTTCAGATGCCTAATCCTAAAATGGACCTAATATCACATTACTTGCCTTACTTACCTCAGTGTTTGCTTGTGGGGAACAAAGATGATGAATGTCAGAGCATTTTGTAACCTGTAAAGTTCTGTACAAATGTAAATTGCTGTTTTGTTACTAAGGCAAAACTTTAAAAAATGGTATTTAGTTTTTAATTACTAGTGATTTGGGAATTTTATGATATTTGTTAAAATAGTGGATATTCTCTAGGATTAGAAAAACATATTAAAGGTTATTGTGTCTTATCTAGTAAAGTCTTGTTTAATCTTAGGAAATCAAGAAATGTATATAAGTTAATTTTCTAGAAAATGGAAATTTAGCTCCTTAGGTGGCAAATCTCTAACTTTAACAATTTTAGATGGAGATCTTTTAAAATTGTATTGCACAATTCTCTACTGTAAACCAGAATGTGTAAACCCCTCCCCCTTTTAATTATATAAATTAAGGAAAAAACAAAAGCAGATGAGCACATTGTAAAAATGCCATGTAGTACAGAAGAGGAGCTTAGTGTCTTCTCACTCACTCCTCAGTCGTACTTCCTTGAGGTAATGTCAGTCAGCAGTTCCTTGTGGGTTCTTTCAGCATATTATGTATGCATATCTTGATTTACCCAAGGGATTCATACTATATTGTGGAGTTCTATACTTCGCCTTTTTTTTTAAACTTCTGTTATATCTTAGAGCTCTTCCCATACCAGTATGTATAGGTCTGTTTTGTATGTGACAGAATGTATTCTTTTCATTACTTGGATAAAATGAGTTCAAACTTTCCAGTTTTTGTCTTTATGATCAAAGCTGCAGGAAACTTTTGTACACATGTGTTGGTGTACTTGTGTTGTTATGGCCACTGGATACATCCTGATAAATGGAATTTCTAGGATAGAGGACTTGTTCATTTTTAATAACAATTTGTTGTTGTTGTTGAGGGGTGCTACCTAAGCCATATGTGATTTTTTAGTGCTGAGACAATTTCAGTTTGAATTATGAAAGAAGCATGGATGCTTCACTACATGCTGTGACTCTTCTTCATGTTTCCTAGTTTTGTCTAATTTCACTTCAGATGTTCATTATTAATTCTGCCGCAGAAATCACAGAAAGCAAGATTATATACCTGTTAGCTGCTACTACAGCTACTGCTGCTGCTACTCCTCCTACTACTCTAAGTGATTTTGTGATTATTTATGTTCTCCACGCTAGCTTTCCTACTTCTCATCTCTGGCTGAGAATCTACTGTCAGAGTTTTCTTTCTGAAAATTCAGATATGATCATATCATCTTTCCGCTTAAAAATTTATAGATATATAAAGCAGAGTTTGGCCCTAACCTACCTTTGCATTTTGCACTATTTTCCCATACACGTTACATTCAAACACAAAGAACCATTCACTAGTACTGGACTTAATATATTTTTATGCTTTACACATAATTAGTATTTCCTTCCCTCTTTGGTCACCTGACAAACATTGTTCATTCTTCAAGAGTCAGCTTAAGAGTCATCTCCTCTGTGAAATCCTCCTTGAGTGGGGTGTATGGTGTGGTGAGATTGTCAAGGCTGGTGGGAACTGTATCACTCAAGGCCTTGATGGTTAAAATTATATGGTTTGGATTTTGTTTTAAGGGTATTGGTTCTGATGCATAATCAACTTTAGGAACTGCTGTCCTGAAGTACTCCTATAGCTAATCCTGTTGTTGGCAGGCATCGCTTAATATTGTAATTATTTGTTCCTGTGCCTTTCCCTCCCCACTAAATTATGAGCACCATGAAGACAAGGGCGGTGTAACAGGCTCTTAGTAAATTCTTGTTAGTGCCTAGCTTCCATGGTTGTGTTTGGGTATTAAATGAAATGATACCCATAATGTGGCTGGTATAGTAAAAACACAATCAAGGTAAGTTGTTGTTGATGTTATCATTATCATCACTGGATAGGTAAATCCTGACTTGGGGAATATAAGGTAATTTCTTGAAAGAGGTGAGATTTGATCCAGGCCTTAAAAGACTATATATAAGGATTACATCAGTGAGTTTTGATCAAATGATTTTCAAGACTTTATGAAAAGTAACTCTGAAGTTGAAACTTAATAAAGTGTCTATAATTGTCTGTCTGTAGCACTTGAAAGGGGAACCGTGTCTTTTTTTTGTTTCCTTAATAGGTAATAGGTACTAAATATAGATTAATGCATTATTTTATATGCATAAATAGTTATGCCAAAAGGTAGGGTTTAGCTAAGATTGTCAAAGATTCATTTTTAGAAAATTAAACTTCTAAATATTACATGAACTTACAAAACCTCACTTGAATTTGTTTTTACTGACATAAAAACATTAAGGCAATATGTGTATTTTGAAACAACTTGTGCATGTACCCTTGAGACAAGTTGGTGGGTGCATTTTTATCAAAACCATATACATAGTGACATATTAAATTATCATATTATTATACTAATCATATGACTCTAGAAACAAAAAGTAACCAGGGGACTAAAGCCTATCAAAACCATCTTTTTGTTTTTGTACAATGAGATTCTTTTTAAATTTGCCAGTGAATTCATACCAGTATTGAAACCAGATGTAGACTTCCGTCTTTTAATCTATTAGCTCAGCTATAAAAGTCTTATTTCCATCCCTGATTACTGAGTTCATTCATGGTTTATTATCTCTCTCCAAATCTCTTTTTTTTTAATGTGATTCAAATGATTTTAGAATGACATTGCCCCATTTGTGGAGTGACAGAAATTAAACCTGTAGTGTATTGAAGATAACCTAATTAAGTGCACAAATGAAATACTCTGTTGATAAAATTTTTCACTGGAAAGAATTCTTGACAGATACCACTAAAAGAAGTGTTAGCTGTGGTTTGAGAATGGATCTAAGAGTTTTCCCTCTTAGAACTGAAATCTTATGTTACCTCCTTCTGTACAAAGCAGATCCTTTCTCCTGTTTTTTTTTCCCCCCTAAGTGTTTTCAGTATAAACCTCACCATTTTGAAGTAGTTGGGTATGGGTGTATCTGAACTGATGAAAAGTCTTAATTATAGAAATCATAAAGATAATAGTTTAAATTTTATGTAATAATGGGAAGAAGTAGTTCTCTCTGTTGCCCAATAGAAATCTAGCTACTTTTGGTAACTGGCTGTGTTTATATGTAAATGAAATTTGTTAAAACATTTAAAGGTTGTTTGAAAGCAAAGCTCTATTTAGGAAAATGACTGTTAACTAACTAGCTAGCTAACTAGCTGGCTTCCTTCTGTCCTTCCTTCCTCCCTCCCTCCCTCCCTCCATCCCTCTCTCCCCCACTCCCCATGGTATGAACATGTAGATCAAGGCCTACTGTATAGTGTCCATTAAGTAAATGCAAGTTCCTCTACCCTTTTCTCACACTTCTCCCTTAGTGACACAGAATACTTGTAGAGTGGCATAAGTGTTGATATAGATATTGCTCTTATCCAAAGTTCATTTGATATACCATTGGTATTTAAAAGAGACCAGGTAAACATTTATTCCTCCAAATTTCCTAAGATTTACCTGCACTTTGGCACTTAAAAGGCTGAAATTTGGCCTATCACTTTTACCATTTTTCTCATCTTAATGGAAGGAAAGAAAATGGACCTCACTTGATTTCTGAGTGCCCTTATATTTCTATTCTTCAGTTAATTATTTCAGTTATACTATTGATAGTCTTTCTCTGGATGTCAACTGCTTTTCTTATTCAGAGCCTAATTTTAATGCCACTTCTTCTTTCCTTCCCTAATTAATTGCTCTCCACTGTGATTCCATTTCAGTTTGAAAGTGCTTTTTATAATAGTTGAGTTTATCCATCTGTCTTTCGTGCTAGATTGGACCCCCATGAGGTTAGGTTAGAGATTTTTTTAATTCAGCATAGAGCAGGTGCTCAATAAATGTTTTTTTGGTGAATGAATGTTATCTAGGGCTTTTTGGAAAATACTTCTGCATTCTTAGATCACTTTTACACCTGGTTTATAATCTTCCTGTCTGCCACACATGTGCTGTTATCCTCAGCAACACTGTGACCTGTGTGGGATAATAAACTCCAGATTCCTTACTCATGGCCTGTAAAGCCTTACATGACCTGGCCTTTGCCTGTCTCTCAGATCTCATCTAGAACTAGACTCCTCTTGCCTCACTAAACTTCAGCCTTCTTTCTTGAACTCAAATGTGGGAGGCTTTTTCTTGAATCAATGGTGTTTTTGTCTTTTGTTTCATTTGTATGGAATGCTGTGTTCCCAGTTAGCAAATCACATGGTTGGCTCCCTCCTGTCATTTAGACCTCAGCAGAAATGTCTCTCAGGCCTTCTTTGATGTCTACTCTAAAGTTGCTTCTCAGTCATTCTCTGTCGATAGCTCTCTATTTTATTGTCTTCATAGCAATTGTCATTGTTATTTTCTTGTTACCCTGTTTTCTATCAAATTATCATCCAGTTCTCCCTTCCCCTGTGGATTATAAGCTCCATGAGAGCAAGGACACTTGTTTTGTTCACTGCTGTATCCTCAACATCCTTGGTATGTAGTTGGTGCTTAATAAATACTTATTGAGTGAGTAAATGGCATTCTGGATCAGGTATCTTGCACTAATGTGGATTTATCAAGTAAGATTCTTAGATTACCACTGAGGACTGCAGGGTTGAGAGATGGCTTAGAGTAGTCTTAGGGTCTTTTAATCTGGAAAGGGTTAGGGGAAGTTGGTAGTTCAGAGGTTAGGGGAAGGATATCCAAGTTGTTTGTTTCATTTTTTTTGATAAAGAAAGCAAATTTATCCACAGCCAAACACATTATTCAAGATTACTACATAAAAATAAACAGGTACAGTACATTTATGACATTATATATTGGTGTTATATGCAAATGTAAACTATCTTCCTGTTTGCTTAAAGATGTTAACATGGTCAGGTTTGGTTTTCTTTTTTGATTGAGGTGAAAGTCATATAATATAAAATTAACCAATTTAAAGTGAAAAATTCAGTGGCATTAGTGCATTCACAATTTTGTGTAATTACCACCTCTATCTTGTTCCAAAATATTTTCATCACCCCAAACCCATTAAGCAGTTGCTCTCCATTCCTCCTCTTCCCTCAGCCCCTGGCAACCACCAATCTGCTTCCTTTCTCTATAGATTTACCTATTCTGAATATTTCACTTAAATGGAATCATACAATATGTTCCCTTTTGTGTATGGCTTCTTTCACTTAGCATAATGTTTTTGATGTCCATTCACATTGTAGCATGTGTGAGTACTTTATTCCTTTTTATGGCTGAATAATATTCCACTGTATGTATATACCATAATTTGTTTATACATTCATCTGTTGATAGACATTTGGGTTGTTTCAAGCTTTTGGCCATCGTGATTAGTACTGCTTTGAACAATCATGTACATATGTTTATTTGAGTACCAGTTTTCCATTTTTTTGAGTAATATGGAGCATATATAATGGAATGGTTGGATCATAAGGTAATTTTGTAATTTTATGTTTAACTCTTTTTAAAAAACTTTTTCAAGAACTAAATATTGGTTTTCACAGTGGCTGCACCATTTTACATTCCCATCAGAAATACACGAGAGTTCCAATTTCTTCACATCCTTGCCAGCACTTGTTGTGTTGTTTTTTTTTGGTTATAGCCATCCTAGTGGTGTGAAGTGGTGCCTCATTGTGTTTTGATTTGCATTCCTAGTGACTTGTGATGATGACGTTGAACATCTATCTTTTCGTGTGTGGTCATTTGTATATCTTCTTTGGAGAAATGTCTATTTAGGTCCTTTGCTCATGTTTAAATTTGATTGTTTGTCTTTTTGTTGTTGAGTTGGAGAAGTTCTTTATATATTCTGGATACTAAACCCTTATCAGATATATGATTTGCAAATATTTTCTCCCATTCTGTAGGTTGTCTTTTCACTTTCTTAATAGTGTCCTTTAATGCATAGAAGTTTTTCATTTTGATGAAGTTCACTTTATCTTTTTCTCTTGCTGCTTGTGCTTTTAATGTCATATCTAATGATCCATTGCCAAACCCAAGGTCATGAAGATTTACCCTTATGTTTTCTTCTAAGAGTTTTATGGTTTTAACTCATATTTGGATTGTTCTGTTTTGAGTAATTTTTTTTTTTTTTTTTTGTGAGGAAGACTAGCCCTGAGCTAACATCCGTTGCCAATCCTCCTCTTTTTGCTGAGGAAGACCGGCCCTGGGCTAACATCTGTGCCCATCTTCCTCTACTTTATATGGGACGCCGCCATGGCATGGCTGACAAGCGGTGCATCGGCGGGTGTCTGGGATCCGAACCCGCGAACCCCGGGCTGACAAGTGCGAACTAAACCGCTGCACCATTGGGCCAGCCCCTTGAGTAAATTTTTGTATCTGGTGTGAGGTAGAGGTCCAACTTCATTTCTCTGCATGTGAATATCCAGTTGTCCCTCAAGTTGTTTATTTATGAGGCATGAACCACTGTGGGATTGGTGGTGGTAGAAGCAAGCTTCTTTCAGTAGTTGTTTCTACATTCTGCATGTTTTATATTTTTAATTTCTGCTGTATTTTCCTATTACCCCACTGTTAGGCAGTTGAACTCTTTTTTTTTCCTTTCGTGTGGAGCATTGTCCTCTATCTTGTATAAATTGAGATTCTCCCCCTTCCCTTGACTTATTTCTTTGGGTTATTTTTGCTGGTTGTGCTTATAGTGAGAAGTAGGTCTTATTATTCTGAGCTTTTGATATCACTTAGATGTATTTAAAAACTAAGAGGATGTTTTCAATAAAAATAGGGCCTTTCATAGGTTGCACTTGAACAAGTTTTGTCAAGAAAGGCAGTATACCATAGTGGTTAAAAGCATAGATTATGATCAGACAGGACTCACGTCTTGCTTCCTTCTTACTTGTGTGCGACCAGAAGGAAATTACAGAAACTCTGTGAAATAACTTCTTCATTTGTCAAATTGTGATAATAATAGTATTTACCTAATAGGTAAATATACTTGTTATATATAATATATATAGGTAAATATATACTTGTTAGAGGATAAATGAAATAATGCATGTAAAACTCTTAGCACAATGCCTGGTACAGTTAGCACTGGCTCTACTGCTACTACTGGTAAGAATGTTTCCTTTCCCTCCCTTCTCTTCCTTGGCCTTCTTTTCTCTTCTATCCCCTCTTTTCCTTCTCCTCACAGCCTTTGTTTATGTTCCCATTTTCCTAGTCTTTCTCTGACATTTTCATTTCTGAGTTCTGATTATTAGGGTCAGAAATCCCGGACTTGGCATTAGGAATGACTACTTGAGGCGGGAGTGGTGTTGGTGTAAACACTTCATGCAGACTCTTGGCAAGCCGTTTTTCCCCCTTTCCTTTCCTTTCTGTAAAACTGTTGGTTCTCTTTGTCGTCAAGAATTAGAGGCATCACAGGGAAGAGTGTCTGAATTTACTTTTTCAGGACATGTAGGTAGCTGTGATATTACTACCTCAGTGTTAGAAGATGTAGGAAATAGTGATTTCTCAGGGTCATGTTGATTCTTGGGATATATTATATTATCCCCTGATCTTGGGATATATATTTAGGAATGACACTGATAATTTTAAAGAAAGGAGAAATTTAATGAAATTTTCTTTCATCAGTAAAGTGTGTAATATGAGTGGCAAAGAATATTCATGGGGGAAAAAGAGGTTCTTGGTTCTTTACCTTTTAGGCTTTTCCTAGAGGTTGAATGATCATTAGAAAGAAGTGCTTGTTATTAGTGCTCTCTTATAAGAGTTTATATAACATGGTATTTCAATCTAGTTTTTAAAATGTTTCTTTCCAGTTAACAGAAGATGAAATTGCTACTATTCTTAAATCTACTTTGAAAGGACTGGAATATTTACACTTTATGAGAAAAATACACAGAGATATAAAAGCTGGAAATATTCTCCTCAACACAGAAGGACATGCAAAATTGGCAGATTTTGGAGTGGCTGGTCAGTTAACAGTAAGTGTAATAATTTTGGAAACACTTTTGGTTTATATGTTCAGGTTTGATTGTGACTAAACGTTGATAAAAATCTTTTGGGGAGTGTGGAAAGAAATGCATAACTTCATTGTTCTTGGGGAAAAGGAGCTATAATTTGAGTATTATTTATTACTTTTACTTATAATTTAAGAAACACTGAATGAATATGAAAATATATGTTGTCATTGAAATGCTTGAATGTTCAAAAAGGAAAGCTACGTTGGTTCATTTCTGTAGCTTTTATTGTTATAATACTGTCTTTAATGAAGGTAGTAGGAATAAGTTACTTGTGGACTCTCGGTTATTTCAGAATTCAAAATTCCTAAATATGTCATGTCATAACTAGCTGAAGTTTTGGGAAAATAGCTTCAGATATAATTGGTAGTATTTGAAGGTTTCACCTATGTAGTTTAAAGAATATGTTAGCAAATAGATTTCCTTAGTGTTTTTGTAGTAGTATTTATGTCTGTGTAATGATTTTGCAGGATACGATGGCAAAACGCAATACTGTGATAGGAACTCCATTTTGGATGGCTCCTGAGGTAATTCAAGAAATAGGCTATAACTGTGTGGCTGACATCTGGTCCCTTGGCATTACTTCTATAGAAATGGCCGAAGGAAAGCCTCCTTATGCTGATATACATCCAATGAGGGTAAGAAAATGATGGTTTACGAAAAAAGTCAATGTTAAAAGTGTTGCAGTTTTATAATATCAGTGTAAGTAAATATAAAGTAAATAAATTCATTTGAATTTGGGTTCTGTGCAAAAAGTAGTAAATTTATCTGTCAGAGTAGTGACTATTAACTTCTCTCCCTTCACATCCTTAATTGTGAGTAAAGAAGTGAAGGCTATCTTTCTCTCTACAATCACTGTTTTCTTCCCCAAGAAACATACCTGTAAAATATTCCTGTGCTTTTCAGTGGAAGAAAGGGTTGGTCAATCCACTACATTCTTCAGCTCATTGTATTCTCAATGTGGCAGTGGAGGCTTTGGAGGAAATCGATTCTTAACTTTTCTAACCATCCTGCAAACTCTGCCTTTCAGTGTTTTTTCTCCCCTTTTTCTTTTTCTGGTCTGGCTAATACTAAAAAAATCCTGCTTTCTAATATTGCTATGTACCTGTAAGCAAATTAATCTTATTTCCTTAGTGCTTAGTGAGAAAACAGAATTCAGTTTTTGAACATTATTATATGCATCTATGAACTCTTTTTCCAGGATAATTTTTGAGTTTGAAGTGTATATCTTGCATATTCAAGTCTGATTACCTATGCTTTAGGGTTTGTGGTGATAGAGTTTCTAGATTTATTATTTGCTAATCTCAATTCATTATAGGTATGTTTATCTTTGTAAGCTTATTGCCCTCTAGTGGCTGTAGTCATCTCAAAAAGAAAGGATAGTAAAGAAGGGAAAGGGAGAGAAAGGGAGAGAGAGAAAGTGTATGTATGTGTGTGGAGAAAAGAAGATGGTGTCAGGATGACTGGGGAAGTGTGTGAAGTAAATAGATGGGGAGGAAAAAGAATGCAGTATTTTAGAATATCTGAAGAAGAATAAATTGGAATTATATCTGATATTACAGTGCTATTGTAGATTGAATTTCAATAATGTAGGTAATAGTATACTATACTGAAAGTATTTAAAAATCTGCCTGCCACATTTAAAGAGAATTCTTTGAGTAATACAATTGTATACAACATGTATCATCTTTCTTGTGCATGTAAATTCCTTTCGCTAAAGTGAAAAATAAAAATAGCATGAATTGTTTATTTGGAAATAACATGAAAAACAAGGTCGGCATAAAATCAGCAACACAAACTTCTTCTCTGATTATTAGTTATTTTTGGTACTTTTAGTTAGGATGTTTTTAGGGTGGTCCTCAAACTAGATGTATTTGAGTTTGAGTTAGTGCGATTAACTAAATTATCCAAGGCAACCTAGCTAAGTGCCAGAGCTGGAATTTAACATTACTGTTCTGCTTTCTCCTTGTATAAATCTTATTTTTTCTAACTCAATAGTTCAACATATTAAATTTGACTTTGAGATAGTCTCTCTAGCAGATAGCAAAGAATTGTAATATATGCCCCTGCCTTCCAGGATCTTAAAATATCACTTGACAGTTTGAATGAACACATATGAAATAGTAAAAATATACTTGAAGATGTATTTATCTTTAAAATTCTATCTATTTCACAGACTTTCTAGGATGCCTTGCTTACTTTTTTTCTACCAGTCCAAATCCTACCCATTTTTAAGTCCCAACTCAGATTTTATTTCTATATAGAGCCTTCGTTGATAGCCACCACCTAAGTAGATTTCTCTTTTTCCTCACAATTTGTATGTGCACAGTTCTTGACTCTACAGTTTTTTGGACAGTTTATCAAGTGTTGCCTTGTGAATTTCCAAACACGATATGGTTTTAAGTTGCTATTCAAATTATGTTATCATTATTTAACTTTTCTCTTGTTTGTGAACTGCTTTTACAAATTAGAGTATAAACTGCAAGTACTGGGAAACTGTCAAGATCATTTGGCAGATGCTAGTTTTCCAAAATTTGAACCTTCACTTGAAAGCTTGGATTTTATCGTTGGCAACAAATACTATAGTTTTCCTTGAAATGACAGATTCACTTGGTTCATTTTTGAGAAAATATCTGTCAGATACCCAAGTCTGAATAGCCATAGGTTTTCTGTCTGTTACTCTTTTAAGTAAAAATGGTGTTCCTTGAAAAAAGAGTTGCAGCTTATTCAGCTTGCAGTTCAGTTGCACAAGTGCTTTCTTTCCAGATAATTATTGTTCTTCTTATGCAGGGCAAGTGCTTTATGTGTATTTCCCATTTTGTCACACAGAATATTAAAAAGATGTATAGTCAAGGGTGGAAATTTAATAAAAGTAATAATCTTCACTGCTTCATCAAGGTTTAGAATAGTTTGATGGGGAGTTGGATGGGAGGATAAAAGAAAGAGCTGTCCATCAGAAAAAAGATTGTCGAGGACCCAGCTAAAGCTGGAAAGTGAGAAATTATAGTGTCTTCAGTCCTAGTTTGTGGGCTTTCCTCTAGCAATGCTTAGCAGTGGAATAGAGTGCATTATGGCCTTGAACCCAGGTTTGGGTTTTAATGAATGAGTGTCTTGGAAGGATGGAGCTACAGGGAATTTAAGGGTGCTATTGAGAGAGTAGTTCAGGTAGTTACAGGGTATAGGCTGGAAAGAGAGGAGAGAGTATAAGGAAATGGAGGGATCAAGGAGCTAGGCAATGTTCTTGACTCTTGCTGCACCAGGGGAGCTTTGAAAAAATTCTGGTGCTTGAGTCTTACCCCAAATCAATTAATTCAGATCTCAGTCTTTTCAGTGAGGTTAGAGAGCAGATAAGGTGGTAGTTAAGATGTGAAGAAGCTGGTATGATAGGAAACTGTGATTAGTGGGTGAAATATTGAAGTTTTCTTTTTCAATTAAAATTTTTTGTTTAAGAACTTTGTGAGGGGCCGCCCGGTGGCGCAGCGGTTTGGTCCACGCTTGGCAGCCCGGGGTTCGCGGGTTCGGATCCCGGGCGCCCGCCGACGCACTGCCTGTCAGCCATGCCGTGGCAGCGTCCCATATAAAGTGGAGGAAGATGGGCAGGATGTTAGCCCAGGGCCAGTCTTCCTCAGCAAAAAGAGGAGGATTAGCAACAGATGTTAGCTCAGGGCTGGTCTTCCCCACAAAAAAAAAAAAAAAAAGAACTTTGTGAAATAAATATTTTCATCTCCATTCTAATGGGTGGAGTGGATGAAATGGATATTTCAAGGATTATATTATTTGTTAAGGTGACACAACCCATAAGTAGTAGAACTGTGATACAAACTCAAGCTAGTCCATGTTCTTGCCTAGACACCAAAGAAATATCTTCTGTGCTTGTATCTCAACTGTGTGCAAATGGAGGAGTGGCTTGCAAAAATAAGAAATCTGCACACCATGTAATGTCATCATTATAATTATTAATTTAAGATATGAACCTTCTAAGTTTTCCAGAGTGGCAGGAAATATGGACAGATTTAATTTTTTTCTTTTGTTTGCCACTCATTTTTTGGTTAGCAATATAGGTTAATGAGATAACCAGTAGTCTACAAAGTTGTCACAACAGAATGAAAGTGTGATTGATGGAAAGACCCCCTACAACAGATGGAAGAAAATAATGCTAGTTATTTTAATATAAATAAAGGATATTATACAATTTACTGTGTATAGCTGGCTATCTAGAATAGGAGACAAAATTAGAATGTGGCAGGCCAGCTTCCCTAGGCTCCACATCCTAGGGGGTGCTCAGTCACTGTTGATACTGCCCGAGTGGAGTGAGGATTCTGTCTAGTCTTTCTGAAATTCCCTTTGTCAGTTCTCACAGGGATGGAGCCCTTTCCACTACGCTTGCCCACTAGATGCATATAATAGGAACCACCCCTGAACAGTGATGCTGACTCCTAGACTGAGTGAACTGGGAGCTGGTTTACTAGTCATATTCTCAGACATACCATCCTTTCAGTATGCCCAGACTCCAGGACTGCTTGAGACCCATTCTTGGTTAGGCTAACAAGAATTAGGGGCAAGAAGTGATGCGTCAAGCTTGAATAATTTATAATGGAGTTGCTCCTGCCCAAATAGTTACAAATTAATGTTGTTTTTCACTGATTAAGCTTTTCATAGGACATATGTTTTGAGAAATGTGAAGAATTTAAAGATGGCACTAAATTAGAAAATGAAAGTGATTAAGTTAAATTGGAACCTCACAGTTAATTGAGGATGGGTCTTGTGAAGGTGTTAAGGACAAGGTCACTTGTTTTATGTGCTTTAGTTTATCAGTTATCAAAGACTGATACTTTGTTTAATCATTCCTGAGAGGGAATAAGAGGTATTTGGAATATAGATATTCAAGAAGGAATTTCCCAGTAAAAAGAACTATTAAAAACACTGGATTTGGGGGTCGGCCCAGTGGTGCAGCGGTTTAGTTTGCGCTTGGCAGCCCGGGGTTCGCAGGTTCGGATCCCGGGCACCTGTGACGCACTGCTTGTCAGCCATGCCGTGGCGGCGTCCCATATAAGTAGAGGAAGATGGGCACGGATGTTAGCCCAGGGCCAGTCTTCCTCAGCAAAACGAGGAGGATTAGCAACGGATGTTAGCTCAGGGTTGGTCTCCCTCACCAAAAAAAAAAAAACACTGGATTTGGGGGCCGGCCCGGTGGCACAGCGGTTTAGTCCGCGCTTGGCAGCCCAGGGTTCGCAGGTTCAGATCCCGGGCGCCCGCCGACGCACTGCCTGTCAGCCATGCCGTGGCGGCGTCCCATATAAAGTAGAGGAAGATGGGCACGGATGTTAGCCCAGGGCCAGTCTTCCTCAGCAAAAAGAGGAGGATTGGCAACGGATGTTAGCTCAGGGCTGGTCTTCCTCACCAAAAAAAAAAAACCACTGGATTTGTTTGATGGCAAGGAATAAACTAAATTTGTTAGTTTTGGTAGAACTATCTTTTTTTCTTTTTTAAGAGTCACTTGTAGTATATGCAAAGTAAATCTTCACTGTGGTAGATAGTAATAATTATCTGTCTAGTAAAGGGCAACAGTGAAGTACATGTTAAAACGTGTAAAGCTTTGTACATAGGAGCTTTGTCACATCCAGCTATTAGGTTAAAATTAATGAGTGATGGCAAATGGAAGTAAATCTGCTCACAATGTTAAGGGAAACAAATTTTATCAAAACCCAGTTTATTTTAAAAAGTTAAATATGAAGCCACTGAATTAATTTTGGTCAGTTAAATAAATAAAAGATATAAAAAATTTAATTTTGAATTCAGTTTGCCACATACTTGTGTGGAGATCAGTCTTCTATCTTTCTCAGCCCTTTAGGAAATATAATTTTCAAAAAATCAGGAAATGAATGAATAGTATCATTTTTCTAAATATCTGTCACTGTACCACTCCACCAGACCAAAGCACTTTATTCCTTAGACATCACTAAGACCGTACTGATTCTTTTAAATACAGTTTTGCTTTTGTTTTGTTTTACAAGCTTTTGTGTTTGGTTCCCCATTGCTCAGCATAGTGGAACGGGTAAGGAAAGAACTGTTAGACTAAGGATGCAGGCAAAGTGACTGATGATTTCTTGACATCAACTGAAGGAGAGGAAATCAAACTCAAACTAAGAATTTTACTTCTTACAATATAATACTGAATGTTTATTACCTTTTAAAAATAAGATGTACAAATACATAGTATATTCTAGGAAGATTTATGTCAAATGTGACTTAAGGAGACAATTGGAGGCATTTAAATGACAATTTTCTGGAAATTCAACTTATAAGCAACTTGACAATCTCTGTTTAAGAGTAAATTAGCAGTTACTTTAGACTAAAACAAGATCTCTCTGTCTATATATGTGTATGTCCTAACATTACTTAGTTATGAAGAAAGGAACCCTGTAGATATTTTCAACAAGGAAAAGTTATTTTTGATGATTGATTGTTTTGAAAATGATGTTATCTTTCCCTCCTGAAGAACTTTTCCTTAACCTTGCTATTTTTTCCAACTAGCCTGTCCACCTGCCCCTTTTTTTGAGAAACATATATTTTAATAAGTAAAATAAATGATCCAGTATATGCAAGGTAAAAACAGACATTAGGAGAAAAAAGATCACTCTTTATAGTGCGTATTAAAAAATAAAACACACTCACAGTAGCTTCCCTTATTGCAAATCATGTGGCACTGCTTTTTTGACAACTAAGTATACTGCTAATCCAACACAATTTCTTTAAAATAAAAAGACATACTAAAAAAAGGTAGTTATATCCATGTCTAAGGAGTGAAAACTGAGTTAACCTTTTCTTAATTAAAATTAATCCATGACCTCATTCCTGCCCAATTAATAATATAATTAGGTTGAGAAATTCTGGGAGACTGGGCTGGAGTAGGGGTGAGAGTTGAGTAATACCGTACCTACACCCAGCACACTTACACGTCTTCCATCTCCCAGTCCCTACTGTATATGGCTCAGTGGACACCTGGGCCATCTTAGTGTGTGTGCATGGCCCTGCTTCTTGGAAGATTCCTCACAATCATTTAACATGGTGGACAGAGGACCAGTATTTCGTCTGGGAGTGGACGAAGGAATATGGTGGTGTTAATTCACAGAATTAATATTTCCTGATGGGAATGTCCTAGATGAAGATCTCTCTCTTAAAGCTTGAGATAGTAGGGTGCAGCCTTTCTCTGTGGTCTGATATCTTGGTGCTCCTGTAGGGGTGCTGTGCCAACCCTGAGATACTGGGCCAGGAGCATGCAGGCAAACCACACTCCTGTCCTGCCAAGGATGGGGGGCTTCAGCACTTTGCCCTCGGACATCGTGTGGCCAGGGTCTACAGCTTAGTGGCGAAGCCCAGGTCTCTCCTTTTTCTCTTGCTTTTCATAGTTAAATTTTGGCTTGAATGACCTGTTCTATTCTTATGAAATCTACTCTCTCACTTTTTATTTGATCCTTTTACCTCCTACAATAGTTTCCTAGGGCTGTCGTAACAAATTACCACAAATTTGGTGGCTTGAAACAACAGAAGTTTATTCTTTCACAATTCTGGAGGCCAGAAGTCCAAAATCGAGGTGTTGACAGGGCTGCATTCCCTCCAGACGCTCTAAAGGAGAATTTATTTTTTGCCTTTTCCAGCTTTTGGTGGCTGCTGGCAATTCTTGGCATTCCTTGGATTGTAGCTGCATCACTCTAGTCTCTGCTTATATCTTCATGTTACCTTCTCTTCTGTGAGTCTGTGCCTTGTCCTCTTCTGCCTCTCTCAAATTTCCCTCTGCCTTTCTCTTAAAAAGACACTTGTCTTTGGGTTTAGGGCCCACTCAGATAATCCAGGATGATCTCCACCTTTCAAGATCGTTAACTTAATTACATCTGCAGAGATCCTCTTTTTCCAAGTAAGGTTGCATTCAGAGGTTCCAGGAATTAGGATGTGGACATATCTTTTTGGGGACCACCATCCAATCCACTATACCCTCTATCATCTATTCTCTTCTTTCAAATTATATGTAGTTTAAGATTAATAATGACTAATTTCAGGGCATATCTCCTTGTCTTTCTGTTCTTATTTTTTTTTATTGTGGTAAAATATTCATAACAATTTACCATTTTAATTATTTTTAAGTATACAATTCAATGGCATTAAGTACATTCACATTGTTGGGAAACTATCACTATCCATTTACAGAAACTTTTATCTCAAATGGAAACTCTGTACCCATTAAACAATAACTCTCTATTATCCCCTCCCCCAACACCTAATTACCACTATTCTACTTTCTGTCTCTATGAATTTGACTGTTCTAACCATCTCATATAAGTGGAATCATACAATATTTGTCCTTTTGTGTCTGACTTTTTTCATTTAGCATAATATTTTCAAAGTTCATCCATGTTGTAGCATATTTCAGAATTCATTCTTTTTTTTTCCTTTGAGGAAGATTGGCCCTGAGCTAACATCTGTTGCTAATCTTCCTCCTTCTTCCCTTTTTTCTCCCCAAAGCCCCAGTAGATAGTTTTACATCATAGTTGTACATCCTTCCAGTTGCTCTATGTGGGATGCTGCCTCAGCATGGCTTGATGAGCGGTGCGTAGGTCTGTGCCCAGGATCCAAACCGGTGAACCCTGGGCCACCGAAGCGGAGTGTACAAATTTAACCACTACTCCACCTGGCCAGCCCTGAGAATTCGTTCTTTTTTTAAGGCTGAATAATATTCCATTATATGTATATACCACATTTTGTTTATCCATTCATCTATCCATGGACACTTCATTGCTTCCACCTTTGGCTATTGTGAATAATGCTACTGTGAACATGGGTGTACAGTTATCTTTTTGAGACTCTGCTTTCAATTGTTATGGGTATATACCCAGAACTGGGATTGCTGGGTCATATGGTAATTTTATGTTTTATTTTTTGAGGAACCTCCATACTGTTTTCACAGTGCTATACCGTTTTACATTCCCACCAGCAATGCACAAGAGTTCCAGTTTCTCCACATTCTTGCCAACACTTTTTTTCTGTCTTTTTGATAATAGCCATCCTGATGGGTATGAAGTGATATCTCATTGTGGTTTTGATTTGCATTTCCCTAATAACTAGTGATGGTGAGCATCTTTTCATGTGCTTATTGTCCATTTGTGTATCTTTTTTGGATAAATGTCCATTCAAGTGGTTTTGCCATTTTTTAATTGGGTTATTTTTTTTGTTGAGTTTCTGATCTCATTTATATTGACTTTTCTCAAGTATTGATCTGCCTTTTTCTATTTGTTGGCTCTATTTGTGTAAGTGTACTCTACGATGTTCACACAATGACAGAAATGCCTAATGATGCATTTCTCAGAATGTATCCTTGTCAGGTGATGCATGACTGTATATTATTTTCCTTTATACAGTAAATAGATATGTTCTGAAGAAGTTGTATAAATATTTAATAGTTGTAAATCGGCATTTTAAATAATTTGGATATTATTTTTTAAAAATAATTTTTAGTGATTCCTTTAGTAATGAGAATAACACTCTTAAAACTTATCTGCCATGTAATTGTGTATATTTTTATGGTGAGGCATATCTATTTTATCAGTAATACAAAATTTAATTATTAATATTAAAATTTTTTTTGATTTAGAATTATCGTTAAAATGGAGGAAATGTATATTATAATGTGGAAGCAAGGAGGTTGACCTTTAGACCTGTTGGAGAGTATATTTACTGCCCTACATTGGTTATGTTGTGTCAGAGAAACTGAATGCCATCTAAGTATGGATGTTTGAATTTTGAAGACAAGTACCCTAGAATTTTCTTCCTGTATTCTTTTACTTCAGTTCCCCTTTCCTTTATTTCCCTCTACAAATATTTAGTCCATGTTTATTGCATACCAGTTAGACTTTGAGGATGTAGTAGTAAGCAGAGCAGACATGTTTCCTGTTCTCTTGGAACTTGCAGTCCAGTGATAACTAGCACTCTACTGTTAGAATTATTTAGCTTTTCTTGTGTCTGTGTATGTAGAGGGCATAGATGTAGATTCAGTTATTTAAAATATCAGACCATACATACACTATAACATCTTCTATTCAATTATATGTGTGTATGTATATTACAAATTATATAGGATCATATGGCTATAGATGAGAGTTTTATCATTTTGTCATTACATACTTCACTTGTTTTTCTCCTGTGCACTTATTTTCATCTTCTTTTTTCTTCTCTTCTTCCCACTGCTGCCTTTCCTTCCTTTTGTTCTCTGTCTCCCAACAATGCATGTACATGAATGCTCACACAGTCCCCTCCCCACTTGGGCTTTTCTTTCTTTTCATATTGCCTGTCTTCCTCCTTGTCTGTTGTCTACATTTTTCTGCCTGATTATTTGAAGTGATACCTTGATTCAATTAACCATGCTTTCAGATCAGAAATAGCCAAGAATCCAGAGAAGTGGGACATACTGGATCATTGGAGAATTTCAGTACTACTTCCAAGACATATGGTTTTTTTGCTCTATTTGAAAGTTAAAGTTCTTCTGCCCTATGGTCCTAATATGTGTGGGAGTACCAGGCATTCCAGCCCCTAAATTGGGGATTAAGGTTTATTACAGTGAAAATTTGAACATATTTCTGTCTAGTTGGAGTTATTATTTTGAAGTGATGAACAAGCAAGGAGAACAGAATAAACAGATTTCAACTTCTCTTGGTTGAGCCTGCTGGGGTCACCCCTGAGGGTTTCCCAGGGAAGACAAATTCCCACTCTTAATTTATATTCAAACCTTGCTGTTGGTGTTGCCAAGTGCTCTGTAAACATGATTAGTTTGGTAACTATTGAGGAGCAATCATCATTTTCCTACTGACATACAAATTACATGAATATGAATGGTAGCTTTGGAGACATATTTCCATTAAGCATTGCTTAGAGAAAGAATTATTGAGAAAGAATTACACTAGACTCCATCTTTTTAAGATTTTAATGTGGTATACTGACAAAGGCAATATTTCCCTGCATTTGTGTGGGAGCATTTACAGGAGACAATTTAAATTGATTTATTAATTATTGAAAGATGGCATTTACATTTCAGACTTTTTTGACTATGATCCACCGTATGAAATATATTTCACATTGTGATCCATTGTGCGCATGTGTGTGTGCATATTCATGCACATATACGTACAACTGAAACAAAATATACATAAAACAGTACTTACCTATGCATGTGCATAATGCGGATCACTATTTGTGATCCACTCTGATTTCTATCTATCACAGTCTTGTCTTCTCTTGTCTTTTTCTGTTCTATTTCATTAACAAAAAAGTAGGTGGTTCAAATCCATTAAGTTGATTTCATGACCCAGTATTGGTTTGTAACTTGTATTTGTAGAACAAGAATCACTGTACCTAGGATTTGGAAATCTGAATTCTTCCAATGCCATAATGCTTTCATTGTTGCTACATAGTGGTGGTGTGATGTGGTGTTTGAGAGTTGTGAGTCCTCAATCAATTTTGTTATCTATGAATTAGTTGTAATGGACTTTCATCTGTCCACTTCCTGGAATTGTTGTGAAGATCAGATAAGATAATGTAAATGAGTAATACGTGTAAAATATTAAATACTATAAAAATGTTAGGTAGCATTATTAAGTTACTTTTCAATTCTTGCATTGAGATTATAAATTAGTTTAAGTTCTTGCAAAGGGTACTTATTATATTTACCATTGTCACTTAAAGAGCATCTGGCTATGGAAAGGATCAGGCAGTTACTTTATCATCATCTGACTTTGTTTTAGGGTATCCAATAGGGTTGGAGTTATTGGGACCTTACACAGTACGCAGAGAGTTTATTGCCAGCCAGGGGAGGTTACTGAAAACTTTTAAGCCCTTACTTATGGCTGCTGAGATGACTTCTGCAACCTCTACTGGAAACAATGTGGAAATAATGAGCCCATGAGCATAGAGATACATGTGACTCTGTCTTTTCGAACCTCAGGTCAGACTATGATATACAGATGTTTTCTACTTTATTTTCACTGTATCCTCAGCTCAGTAATGGAAACTGTGATTCACAAGAGTAGAATGAGCTTTTTCTGGGGCAGAGAATTCAGAGTCAGTAGACCCCCTGAAATTGCACTTAAATATTGGTGTTTGTGCAGATGTGCATTTTTCCAGTGAGAGAGTTCAGAATTTCATCAAATGAAAATAAGAGCTCCTTAAAACAAGGGTTTCTTGACCCAAAAAGATTGAGAACTGTGGCTCTCAATAATAATATCAATGACCCTCAAGAGAGTTTCTTGTTATATTGTATATTTAGAATATGGTTTTGTTTACTATTTACTTCATCACAGCACATCACTGTTTTGTGTTTTAATCTGGAACCAGTAAATATGTATGCATATGGCATCTATGATCTGCACCCCCCAATACTTTTTTACTTCTGGAAAGGTTAGTTTTAGATATGTCCGGTTACTGTCCGAAGTTCCCTATTCAGCTGATTAAAAGAATCTTTTCTTTCTCTGAATTCTCATATCACCTTTTCTATGACTTCCTTATGGCACTTTTTAACTTGCTATGTATTATCATAGTTATTATGTAGTTGTCTTATTTCCCCTATGAGATCTAGGTTTTAAATGCAAGCATGTTTCATCTTTGTGTGTCTGATTGAACCTAGCAGAGTGACTTATACGTAAGAGTGTCCAATAAATATTTTTGTTAAATATGTGCTCGACTCCCTTTCCCATCTCAGAGGTACTTTGCTGTTAGTATTGAAATCTGGCAAGCTTGGATTCTTCTTTCTTACAATAATAAATGTTGTATTTAGAATAAGAGTCAGTTTAATAAGCTAAAAAAATGAAAGTAAGTGAATGCTAATAAAATTCAACTTGAAAGGCCTATCATCCCTTATAACTTGACTTTCAGACTTTTACAAAGAGCAGTTTATTTATTTAAAATTTAAATTTTAAATTGATATAATTCATATTTTTTTTTGTACTTTAAATCCTGTTCTCTTGTTGAAGGAGATCAGAAAGACTAGTGAGCACCCTTAGTGTTGGCCTCTGGACAGTAGCTTTGGTTTGCTAACAGTGATATAATTATTAAATTTTGTTGAAGACTTACATCTTAAAAGCAATTGTATAGACTTACTATATTGATCTAGTAAGTTTTGTTTTGTTTTGCTTTTATTTATCTATTTATTTTTGCTGAGGAAGATTCACCCTGAGCTAACATCTATTGCCTATCTTCCTCTTTTTTTTTTTGCTTGAGGAAGATTAGCCCTGTGCTAGCATCTTTACCAATCTTCTTCTATTTTGTTAATATATATGGGTTGCCACCACAGCATGGCTGACGAGTGGTGTAGGTCCGCGCCTGGGATCTGAACCTGCGTACCTGGGCTGCCAAAGTGGAGCACACCAAATATCTATACCACAAGGCTGGCTCCTTGTTTTGCTTTTAAACCAGTCATAGAAACTGTTTAGGCTAGAGACCTAAGCTAGCATTTATTTTAGAAGACATAAATCTAAGTGTGTGTATGGGAAGGTTGGGAGATATCTGAGATCAGGTGTTGATTCTGTAATTTCAAGTGTATAATGCTTAAAAATTCATAATATTTTTGGAGGACATGCTATCTACAGCAAATTGGACTTTTGAAGTTATGGCTGGACAGACGTATTTTAAAAAATGAAAATAGTTAAGACATACCTGACTGAAAAAAAGTTTGTGTTTTAGTTAAATGCCTGCAGAGTAGAATTCTTCAGCTGCCTTAGATGACTATATTAATTACAGATTAATGATTTGATTATGTTAACTTAGTTTTCAATATAACTTTTACATAAATAGAATCATCTTCATTACATCTGGGATCATTTAAATAGCATAATTACATGTAGTTGTGCTGTGTAATGAAAGGTAAGGGATAAATGATCAGAGGTGACTTTATAAGCATTGTAGTAAGTGACTTATAAATTGAAGGTCACCATTTTAATTGGAAGGTTTGTGAATCTCTTAAATTCTGTAATCAAATGAATGATATCAAAGGAAGAAGTAATTTAACATAACAATTGTGGCTTACACTGAACATATGTTCCTGTTAATAAGTTGCATTATGGTCTTTAAGGACTCGTGTGTAGTTAGTACATTTTGGTTCATTTGATACCCATAGTTTTTCTTAATTTTTATTAGTGAGTTGTTACAGTGGTTAACAAGAAATACACAGATTTAAGTTGCAATAGTTTTCCCAGGGTTATATGATCTAACTTCACAAGCTTCTTGGACATATGTAGATGCTTTTCTATTTTGCTTTAGTTATGACATACAATTGATATAGGCAAGCATGAAAGCTTGGGCAAATTTTCATTGCTTTTTCTGGATCTTGCTCAGGTTCTGTGGTATTTATGTAAAGCACAATTTTGTTACTTGGGAATGCATGTTGAAATTATCATGTGCACTATTTTGCTGTAGGCTCATTGGCACTGCCACAAAGGTAATACACTGCCAGTAGGCCATTTCCTTGTCGGCTGCATTTACAATTTAATAGAAATATTACATGACTTTTTAAACCAGTGTTTTGGCAGGGAGGAAATGGCAGATTCCATACAAACAAGCATAGCTTCCTTTCCTTAACCACACTCCAGCTACTCAAGAAATTGTACTTGGTTTCAAATTTGGGAGTTTGGGGGTAGAATGCGAAGTCAAGTTGAAACAGGAATGACATTGATATTTACTATTAAATAGTTATGTATTTTTAACTGCTGGATTTTATTACTATATTGTTTCAGTGAGTGACAACCAATATTTTTCTGAATTAGAGGTGAGGTTATTTTTATGCCGTTCACCTGGCTGGGAATATCTGGTTTTGATTGGTTGGAAAGGTAAGGACCACCAGATAGACTCTAAGATGTTAGTATTGCTTTTTATAGGTTTTTTATAGTTTTGGCTTTGCTGTGTAAATTGGTCCTTCATGATATTTGCTTAAGCACTATTTCTTTTATATCAACTACGATTGTATCTTGAAGATGAATCACTTTGGGGGTTAGAGAATATAGAAAGAAAATTAGGTAGGCTTGTTAGCACTGACATAAAACAATGGATTCCCAGCACATCTTTTGGTTAGTTTATTTTAATTCTCTATTATGTATTTCAAACCTGAAAGGTCACATTTACAATTTTTTTTTACTTGGATGTTATTCCATCATATTCCACTCTTATTTTATTTAGTTTTTTGGATCTTAAATCATTTGTAGTTTTGGATAAAATGCTGGCGTCTTTAGTTCTAAAGTATTTTATACTTTTGAAAACTGTCTATAGCAAAAAAAAAAAAATTGTTCTTTACTTTTCAGCCTTTATTGTGGCCACATTCTACTTTCTAGTAGATCCCAGTTTTTTCTTCTGTAGGGAAAGAGAACAGTTTATAGTTAGGCCTTTTGCCTTTTCTTTACTTATTGCTTCTGACTTCTTAGCCAACTTACCTGGCAGCTGTAGTAAGTTATGCTGCTGTGGTGTGGTAGAGACTGGCACTGGGTGTGTTCTTATAGCCATCACAGCACTGGCTTTTGTTATTCCCATGTTTCAGTTTGTTGGTAATGGACATATGGACATCATATGTTCCAGAGAGTACTGTATGAAGCCAATTTGAACTGTTTCCATTTGCCTCAAGTCCAATCATGATATTTATTTTTCCATGGCACTTACCCAGATTATCCATACCTCCTGCTTAGCTTGTGTCACTGCCACCATGGACTGTATTTTTTCTGATTGCTTCCATTTTTTCACAGTATCTAATTGCGTATTCCCCCTTAGCTTTCTTTGCACAGCATTGATTGATGTTTATAAAAATATCCCAAGATCTTTTAGATAACAGATACTCAGGTGCATAGTAGTACAATATTCAGCTTGTTTTTTGTTTATACATAAGGAAAGTTTTATATCCAGCCTCATAGAATGGAATTGAATATTCTAGTGGAAAACTTAGAAGAGTAACAATATGGTTTTAGACAATATTGCTTACTTTTTACTATCAACAATAACAGCAACAGTGATCTCTCAGAGTCCTTTTCATATATCAAATTGGTCATAATTTTATTCCTGCAATTTGAAGAGAAGATCCTAGATGTTCCCTTTTAAGCTTGAGAAAATACGTCTACATTATCGTTTACCATAGCCATACTTCAGCTTTCTAGCCCTCTGTAAAGTCATTTTAGGTACTGATTTTCAGAATATGAATAAATGAGTTGCCGTCATGTCATGACATTTGGTGAACCAACTGTTACTGTGACTGGGAAGCTTTGGCTCTACACAGGAATGCATTTGTTCATTCATTCAGCAGATATTTACTGAGTACCTACTGTGTGCTAGGGACTGTTCTAGGTACTGAGGATGCAGCAGTAAAAGAAAAAGATGAAAATTTCTCTCTATTGAGCTTATATTCTAATGAGAAAGAGAGATAATAAAGAAGAGAAATAAATATAACATCTAGTGTGTTAGATTTTAATAAGTCCTACAGTAGAGAAATTAAGCAGGGAATTGAGATAGGAAATCTCAAGGGTGCAGTGGAATAGTTGATGTATTGTGTTGGATTGCCAGTGAAGGCCTCACCAAGATGACACTTCCATAAAAAATGGAGGAAATGAGGATATGTGGGTACAGAATTTGCCAGGTAGAAGCAGCTAACTGCCAGTTCAGTGGTCCTGAAGTGGGAGTGTGCCTGGCAACTCTTGGTACAGATCATAGAGACTTGACGGTTCCAGTAAATACTTCGGCTTTTATTCTGAATGAGATGAGAAGTCACTGAGGATTTCTGAGCAGAAGAGTGACATGAGAATAGCCTGAAGAGTTATAAGGGTGGAATCACATAAACTAGTTTAGGAGACTTGTATAAACCAAGCAAGGGATGATGGTGAGTTGGATGAAGATGGCAGAGGCAATGAAGATAGTGAAAAGTAGTTGGTTTCTGGTATATTTTGAAAGTGAATTAACAGGATTTGTTGATGGATCAGGTACGTGAGAACATTAACAATGCTAAAAAGCCACTCTGTACAGCTTTGGAAGATGGTCTTTTTCCACTTTGTCAAAATAGAAGACGGAAAACTGAATGGGGTATAGAGTTTATTCTTCCAGGAATCCCAACAACAAATGTAATACGTGTATATTGTAGAAAGGAAGGAAAGTATAAAGAAAGAAAGCAAGGTATAAAGAAGAAAATAAAAAAATCACTTGCACTTGTCCTACCTGGAGATTTATAGTTAACATTTTTATATATGATATTCCTGCCTGCTTTGTACATATGTCGGGCCCAGGAGAACATGCTGTTTTTAAACCAAAATTGGAATCCTGAGATGATATTGTTTTATAATTTTCATTTAGCTCTACATCTTGATAACTTCCCCATATCCTTAAGTTTTTTGAGGCTTAAAATGTTTAAAAAATTGCTTAAATGAAATAATTTCATATACATTCTGCTTTTATGATAAAGCTTTAAAATGAAGTTTCTTTTTTTTAATGCAAAAGGGAACAACTTAGGTAAAGAAGCCTTTGCCAGTCAGCAATCCTAAAGTGTGTAAAAAATGTCCTTAGTTTTAACATTTCACACTTAATAAATTATTAGCCATTAATTATCATAAATTATACTTTTAAAGAATATAAGTATTCTGACAACTTTTAAATTAAGGTATAACATATCGATTCTCTGTGGATTTCATTTTTTATTTCTATATAGAATTTTTTAAACTCTCTTTTAGAGGAAATTACTTTTGAACCTTAAGAAACTGCTGTTTACATTGCAATTTATACATCCTATCTTTAACTTTGTATCAGTTAGCAGTCTTAACCAGCTGAATGATTTCATCAAGCCTAAATAATTAACCATATCAGAAAACATGCAATTAATAATGAACAGATTGTTAGATACTTCCTTCTAGCAGTACAATCATTTAAAAAAGAAAACATTCTAAATGTTTTTTTCATTTAAAATGTATTTTACTGCCAAAAAATACAAATGTGGTTTTCTTAACCTTGAACACTGATATATGCATGTGCAGTAGGGAAGCATTCCTCTTATTGCCAGCTAATTAGTTATTGGGGTAAGTGGAATTGTTCTGCAACTACCTGACTCCTTCTAGTATCTCTTGTGCTAATGATATTCTGCATTTATAAACCATTTTGCAAAGTCTCCAAAAGAAAACTTCCTAGGAGAGAGAGAAAAAAATTTGAAGGACAGAATAACAAGTACCCATATTTGGGGGTTTGGAGCAGGAAGGTAAAAGAGAAGCCAGAGAGTAAGAGGTGAATTAGGAGAATATGGTGTTTCAGGCAAGGGAGAAAAGAGTTTTAAGAAGTGATTAATGACCTTTTTACCAATGTTTGTCTTTTTTGCCTTTAGATTGGGTAGTATGAAGAGGTAGTATGAAGAGATTGGAGGTCATGGTTAACTTTCAGGAGTGTAATTCAGTTGATTGGTAGATAGAAGCCAATTCCTGAGGGATCAAGGAATGAAAGGGAAGTAGGGAAGTGGAAGCAGCACCAGCAAACTCTACTTGAGGTATTTGGCAACCAAGAAAAGGAGAGAAGTTGGGGAAATAGTTTGAAGGCATCAGGGCTGAGGAAAGATTTTAATAAGATGAGGGGACTTAATCTGATTTTAGAATGTGATGAAGGATCCAGAGAGAGGATTAAAGATGTAAGGAGTGGAGTCAAGGATGATAAACAATGAAACAAGGCCCTAGTCAAAGTATAAGAAATGTGCTTGAGGGTGTAAGTGCAGGGTGTAAATGGATTTAAAGTATATTTCGTTTGTAACATGCTCTTGCCTTGAACAGCAAGCGGTGTGTAGTCATGCACCATATAACGACATTTCGGTCAACAGTGGACCACAGATATGACAGTGGTCCCATAAGATTAGTACCATATAGCCTAGATGTGTAGTAGGCTACACCATCCAAGTCTGTGTAAGTACCATAGGGGAGGAAGAAATTTTCCTCTACCCTTTTGGCTGGTCTAAGAATTAAATTGATGTGAGACAGATAAACAGGAGAAAAACAAAAGTTTAATAACATGTAAACATGGAAGAAACCCAGGAAAACTGGGTACCTTGCCAAAATGGCAGAGGCCCTCACCTTAAATACCAAGCTCAGCTAAAGACAAAGGAAGATGTTGGCATGGGGAAATTCAGGGACTTCAAAGAGAAGGAAGGCGATTCACAACTAGGTGAAAAGGACCAGACATTTGGAAAACGAGTGTTTGGCCACACAGAAAGAGAAGAACACAGAGGGGAGCCCAACAAACAGGCTTTTCGAGGTTCCTGCCTGTCTACCACCTAGTTCATGTGATGCTAAGGTGATAGCTTGCTTCCTGAGACAGGTTTTTATCTGAATTCTTTTAAGCAGTGAAGGGGGAGGTAACAAGAAAAACTCTGTGTCTTTTGTTTCTTAAAAATAATCAGTCTAAAATCATCCTCATGTTAAAGAGACACATTCTGGGGTGACAGAGTTTGTTCCCCTTCAGTACACTCTGTGATGTTCACACCAGTGACGAAATGCCTAATGATGCATTTCTCAGAACGTATCCCTCTCATGAATGACACATGACTGTATTTTAAGAGCCCATCACTTACTGCTGCAGAAGCTATGTAAAGCATCCTGTGTGGTTTACCAGACTTAGGCAGGGCCAGTAGGTGGAAGGGCAGTAGTACTTTTGCTAAGCAGTGCTTGGCTTAGGAGTGCTGCTTAGCTGTAGTGGTGGTTCCATTGCTTACAAAGTATTCAGAAATCTCTTAGCAACTATTCTGACCTGCTCTAAAAAATAATTAATTCAGAGTAAAACTAATTACTGAAAGACTTCACCCAAGTTTTTAAAATAATAATTTGTTGGAAAATATATATAACATAAAATTTACCATTTTATCCATTTTTAAGTGTGTAATTCAATGACATACACATTCACATTGTTGTACAGCCATCACCACCATCCATTTCCAGAAATTTATTTTGAAGTTTTTTCCCTTTTTTATATTGTGGTAAAAAATACATAACATAAAATTTACCATTTTGACCATTTTTAACTGGCATTAAATACATTCACGTTATGCTGTAGCTGTCACCACTATCCACCTCTAGAACTTTTTCATCATCCCAACTGAAACTCTGTACCCATTAAACAATAGCTTTCTATTGCTCTCTCTCCCCAGCCCCAAGTAACCACCATTCTATTTTCTGTATCTATGAATTTGACTATTCTAAGCATATCATATAAGTAGAATCATACAGTATTATCCTTTTTTGTCTGGCTTCTTTCACTTAGCATAATATCTTTAAGGTTCGTCCATGTTGCAACGTGTCAAAATTTCATTCCTTTTTAAGCCTGAATGATATTTCATTGTATGTGTATACCACATTTTGTTTATCCTTTCATCCATTGATGGATATTTGAGTTGTTTCTACCTTTTGGCTATTGTAAATAATGCTACTATGAACATGGGTGTACAAATATCTGTTTGAATTACTGCTTTTAATTCTTTTGGATATATATCTAGAAGTGCAATGGTAATTAATTCTATGTTTAGTTTTTTGGGGAACCACCATACTGTTTTCCACACCTCACCCAACTCTTTTGATATAAACCTACAGATTGGAGGGTGTACAGAATGCATAATATTTTTATTCAAATATTTATGGAATTCATGAAATGCAAGAAAATTACATCTCTGTGTTTAGAGTGAATCACATTATATAATTCCAGGAAGTTAGCTGACATCTTAAAGATCTTCAGAGAAAAAGATACCATTTAAAAAATAATAGTCTTTATAGTTGTAAAGTTCTTTCTCATGGCACGTGTAGTGTAATACTATTAAGAATGTTGACGTGTGATGTAGAATGTAAAATGCTTTATTTCCCACAAACCTTGTTCATTTGAACTATTTTTATTCATAAAGCACTTAATGCATATTTTTCTTCAATTGTTATACATTTGGGTGTTTTAAAAAGCTTGACCTAAACAGCGCTTTTGAACCAGTCATGGTTACATGCATCGTGCCCCAATTCTTTGACTGATGTCAACATATAGTATTTGGAAGTTTATTCCAATAATTGAATTCATCTTAAAATTATTAATGGCGGTTTTCTGCTTTTTTGTTTATAAATGTGTATTTGAAATATAGGAATCATTCCCAATAGGAACCTTTTGTAACACATTTAATGGAAATTTATAAGATAAACATTAGGCATGACAGAAAACAAAAAGACAGCTTTCTAACAGTAAAACAAATATGTGAGGCAAAGAAATGGAAAATATGAACTATTCTCTTGCTTTTGGAATATTGCTTGGTTTTTCTTTTGAGATGATAGTAGGAAGTGCCTCATAATTTCTTCTAGTAGCTTTTTTCTTTTTTTTGTGAGGAATATTAGCCCTGAGCTAACATCTGCTGCCAGTCCTCCTCTTTGCTGAGGAAGATTGACCCTGGGCTGACATCTGTGCTCATCTTCCTCTACTTTATATGGGATGCTGCCACAGCATGGCTTGACAAATGGGGCATTGGTCTGTGCCCGGGATCCAAACCTGCAAACCCCAGGCCGCTGAAGCGGAGTGCATGAACTTAACCACTACGCCACTGGGCTGGCCCCTCTTCTAGTAGCTTTTTATTTGAGGTGAAGGGTTAAACACATAAGTACTGTTTGTCAACGTTACATTTATAACTTGGATAACATGGAAGAGTAAATACACTATAATTTTTCAGTTGCCATTTTTCATATGTATTATCTGTATGAATATCTTTTTTTAGAGGAAATGAGTTCCTGGTTGTTAAGTTACATAATTTCATGATGAATTTAAAAGAAATAAATTGTTAAAAGTAAACATAAAACTCTAAACATATATATTATTTGAATTTTTGGAATATAACATAATATCCCATGTATTTACTAGTTTTTTTTTAGCATGGATAATAATAATTATAGCTGATTTCTTGAACTTTTTCTATATACCTACCATTGTTCTAAATATTTTTTGAAGGTGTCAACTAGTTTATTACTTCTTTCTTTTTTAATTTAAATTTATTGAGATGAAATTCACCTAACATAAAATTAACCATTCTAAAGTGAATAGTTCAGTGGCATTTAGTACATTGACAGTGTTGTGCAGCTACCACCTCTATGTAGTTCTAAAATATTTCAATCACTCCAAAATAAAACTCAGTCTTCGTTAAGCATTTTATCCTCAGTCCTCCCTTCTTCCAGACCCTGGCAACCACCAGTCTGCATTCTCTTTCTATGGACTTACCTATTCTGGACGCTTCGTATGAATGGATTCATGTGATATGTGGTCTTTTGTGACTGGCTTCTTTCACTTGGCATAGTGTTTTCAAGGTTCATCCATGTTGTAGCATGTATCAGTATTTTATCTTTTTTTAGGTTGAGTTTTTACGTATTTTGTGTGTATTACCATTTAATCCTCATAATCCTATGAAGTAGGTGTTATTACTGTTATCTACAATTTATAGATGATAAATGTAAGGCATAGAGAGATTAACTTACTAGTAATCAGAAGAACCAGGGTTAGAACCCAGGCAGTGGACTCCAGGTCCTGGCCTCTTAACCTAGATGAAAGATAGTATTATATTCATCTTTGTGTGAAGTAGATCCTAAGTATATACTGAGCCAAACTGAAGAGGAAATTCTGTGACGACTGGAAAAATTTAAGTAGTATAGCTGAATGTTTGGGCAATGAGAAAATTTAGAGGCCATACATGAAATATCTAAGACCAAACATTAATTACAGACATTATCTTCTGGATACTTTGGTGTTTTTGGAGCTAAATACCACCCAAAGTCAATAATGTGTAATTTTTTAAAAAGACACGGCAAAGTGTAGTACCTGCTTTTTGGAACTCTGAGACATTTTACAACAATTATATGACTTCTCTTTATGTAAAATTTAAGCCTGCATCAAAAGTTCTTCAAGAATGTCCCCCCTCCCTGCAATACTAATAGCTTGATGATCAGAATGTGCCAGAATTTGGCACTTCCCCAGAATTTTGATCACTAACTTTATTACCACCTAACTTTCCACTTCTTTGTTTGAGTAAAGTTAACCCATCTTAAATAGCCCTCTGCTCTTAAATTATATGGTTTGGTTAATAGAGAAACCAACCTTTTGATTTACTGAAGCAATTGCTTTGAAACCTTTGGGGGTAATAAGGATTTCTTTTATAGGCCTTAACTCTTAGCTGAACTTGGAGTACAAGAGAACAAAACACAAACCTCATTGTTTTCTAAATCTGCTAGAGCCAGCAGAAGAGATAGTGATGTTGTCCAAGTAATGAGCTTGATGACATGTAGTTGAGAAATTTTATGTAAAACAAATTTTTGAGCTGTAATTTCATTATAATTCAGATATATGATACTATAGAAAATGTCTCCCCCAAGTCAGTAAAAAATTTATATCCAAAAATCTCAGTACTTATTTCAGAGAAGTTTATGAGTCCTTAAGCATTTTGTTTTACATAATATAAAAGAAGATTTTATTTGCTGCTGTCTTTGTATATATGCAAATAACCACATTGTTCTTTTTCATATGGACTATTTCTTGAATTATCGCGTTTTCATTTGTATGTAGTTATAATTAACTGTGTCTTTACTTTGTTTCTCTTAACGAGAAGTGGGTTGTTTTCCTCAGATAGATTTAGACAACAGTTCTAGGTACAAAATCTCCTTGTAAGGAGTTAGCCCTTCTATTCATACAGGCTCTTCTCTAATTTCTTAGGTACTGTTTCTGAAAGTCAGACAGTGGACAGAAATGGTATGAGAAGATTCTCATCCCAGAGAACTTTGTTATACATTCTCTAATTTCATTTGCCTTGTCAATAATATATTTTTTGCATTCTGTACATGTTCTTTAATATTCACTGTTTCTTTCGTATTAATCACAGCGTTGACTGGCTTAGATTTAGTGAGCTTCTAATTGAGGCTAAGGATTTGACGTTAAATCTGATGATTTCTATTTGTATCTAGATTGTTACTTATCATGAGTCAGTGCTTTTTTTTCCTTTTTCTATTCATTTTTTATACATTGCAGTAAGTACTAATTTTCAAATATTTGTCAACATGAAACCTTTGAAAAGGGTTGAAAAGTTCTCTACAAGTACAGTTATCTACTAGAGATATAGACGGAAGAACTTATGATTGAAGGGTGCCGGGAGCTAGAGCCTTCTCTGAACATCTTTCCATTTCATCAATGAGTTGTTTCTTCTCTCATGTGAAAGGCATCCTGAATCTTTTCTGCCTTCAGATGCCTTTGAAGGGCTAGCCCATAAACAGAACAGTGTGAAAAGAGGTGAGTGAAGGAGCGGGGAGGACCAGGAGATTTGTTTGACTCGTGTTGTGGGGAGTGGTACTGTGTTAACTTCAGTTGTGCCACATGTTGCTTGATTCTGTTGTAGGCTCTTTATTTCCTTACTTATTCTTTGATTTTCGGGGTAGTTCCTTGACTATCTCTGTGAAGCACCCTAAGAAGACATGACAGAAAGTGTCTTTTGTTCTAAAATTCCCACTTGCAGTTTTTGCAAGATTGCTGCTTAATAGTAAAACAGAAATATTTTAGGTGAATCTATTTCCCCTACTTACTTTTTTTTTGGGTGAGGAAGATTGGCTCCTGAGCTAACATCCATTGCCAGTCTTCCTCTTTTTGCTGAGGAAGATTAGCCCTGAGCTAACATCTGTGCCCATCTTCCTCCATTTTGTATGGTGGGACGCCACCACAGCATGGCTTGGTGAGCAGTGCATAGGTCCGCGCCGGGATCCAAACCTGCGATCCTTGGGCCGCTGAAGCGAAGCACGCGAACTTAACCACTACGCCACTGGGCCAGCCTCATATTTCCCCTACTTTCTTATTCTTTGAAAGGATGTACAAAGGATGTTAGAATGTACAAAGGACAAGTCTTCCTGCATTTGAACTAACCAAATACACACATCTGAAACTTAGCTAAGGGTATTTTGTGGGTTTCACATTATGGCCATTTGGTGTTAGAGGAGTCTTTCCTGGGTCACAGAATTTTAGGGTACTTCATGATTGGGTTACTATAACATATCCTGGTTCTAGCATGAAAGTTCTAACTCTCCTGGAAAAGCAATTCAAAATTAGAAGTCTAGGTGAATAGATTTGTTGTGGTTTTATGAGATAGTGGAGAATATAAGAAAAAAAGTTAAAAAATTGAGATTTATAAAATTTGAAGAATAAAATTTAAGTATTTATTCTTAGGTAATGCATTACTTAAGAGATAAATAAGCCATTAATGAATCGAGGCTAATTTGTTTATGGTTAATTTTTTTGTTAATGAGCTCTTTATTTGATTTAGAATAAAATGTAAAAGCATACACTTACTAGATAATCAAATATCCAAGTCTTTTGATTTTTAAGTCTGTTTATATGAATCATAAGAAAAGCTTAATTTGGCACGTGTAATCAAGTAGCAGAAGCAGTTTGAAAGCTGGACACAATTGAAATATAATTGGAATTAAATAGAAAACATTTATTTCATATTTCTAAATGAGGTTTTAATTAAAGTAAAATTGACTCATCTTTTTTTGACATTTCTCTGAGAAGGAAATTTGAAACACACTTCACTTGATGGTTGGCTTTCTCTGACTTTGATTAATCACTTTCAAAGTAAGCAGTAGACCAGTACAGTAATTTTATAATTATACACAAGTGAGATGATTTGAAACTTTAACATAACTGTAAAGGAAGTTTTACTTGGGTCAACTTTGTATAAAACTGTGTATTTTTCTTTTATGATTCAAATACTTAGAAGTGCTAATCTGGAAAAAGATTCTATTTCTATAATTTTTGCAAATATAATTTAATGGGAAGAATTTTTAAGCTAGAAATATTAGTTTCAAAGACGTTTATCTATTAATACTGAAAACTTTGTGTTTTGGAAAACTAGCTAATGAAACCCTCAGTGTAGTTCAGTACTGGAAAGAATCCAACTAACAGAGCTGACTGTGAGTTATGATTCCACACTAATGAACCAACTTGTGTTTCCCCAGAGCACTGCTAAAAATAAAACTTTGAACTGTCTGAAAGATTTGAAATGACAATAGAATTTGATTATTTATGATCAGATCAAAAAAACTCTCATCCATGTAAGAGGAAATGCTCCTACAAGTTTAAAATTTTTTCATGTCAAAACTGATACAAAGAGAAATTATTTTCAAATTAAATTACTAATACTGCTGAATGTTCATCTCATCTTACCTGTATATCTAGATTCTTCATTGGAACCAAAGTACCTAACTTTTTCTGAAGACTCTTGTGGAGTCTTATCAAGAACATCAATTTATCTGCAATATCACTTCACCTCTCTGAAAATTTCATATAACCTCATTTCTTAGGATAAAACTTTTAACAGAATAAAGTGTTTTGTCACTGATACTGTATGAAACAAGAAAACGTCTAATACTATAATGTATTTTTTAAGACATCAGTTAACTTTTATATTAAGAGGCACTTCATCTCTTTTAGAAGTAAAAAATGTGCTGTTTAATGGTAGAAGGCAAGCACATATTTTTTTCAATACTAAAATAAAACAAAAGTTATTGGATTTTTTTGTGGAGAAAACTTCATTCAATTTTTAACGATAAAGCTTTATACCTCAGTTAGGTTTATGAGGAAAAGTTAAGCTTTTCCTACTGTTATTAATTACATAATTTTTTCCTTATATGTTGTGAATTTAGATTTTTTTGTACTTAATTTTTAAAACTGTGTAGATTCAAAACAGGTAAAAAAATCTTTCAGAAAAGACTATCAAAGTTTATACTTGCTCTGTTTCCTTGTTTTGACTTTCCTTTTATTATATATTCATTCCATTTTTTAAATGATGCTGCATATTTAATGAAAGAAAGTTTTTAAAAAGGAAGTGTTGCCAATCAGCCTAAATTTGTTACAGTTAAAATTTGATGGTCTACAGACAATTTATAATCCTTTTCTTGTTATAAAATATTGTCAAATTTATAGTAGTATCAGTTAGAAAGTTTATGGAAACATTGTTTAAGGTGGTTTAAAATAGAACTAAATCTTTAATTTGAATTTGATGGCACCTGTTTTCATTTTGTTCCCCCGGCAACACCACTGGTACCAAAATTGCCCATAGACCACCCTGGTTTTTGAGAAGAATGAAATCATTCTGAGTTTTTTTTATTTCATCCTTTTACTGACTAAATATTTAAACAGAGTTATAAAACATCTGTCAGAGTTTGTGAACTCACTTTGGAATAAAAGAATATAGGACACACAATTGGAAGTTTTGCATAAAAATCCCTGAGTAATTTTAGTTTGTCTTTCTTAGTTATGCTAAAAGTTTTATTAGAATTAGAAATTAGAATAGTAACTGACAGCA
Source organism: Tapirus indicus (assembly GCA_031878705.1). NCBI lineage: Eukaryota > Metazoa > Chordata > Mammalia > Perissodactyla > Tapiridae > Tapirus > Tapirus indicus. Next base: position 38,808,014 of record CM062935.1, read on the forward strand.
ACAAGAAAAAAAAAGTATCTGGACTTAGAAAGTCATCTTGGAAAGCTGTATTTCCTTTCATTGATTTACTGACATTTGAGATTTAAAAACAAAAGGCAGCATGATCTTTTGTTTCTGCAAAGTTCTTAGGAGTCAAGGTATGTGAATTAAGGTTTACTCTGTTGACACTCCTGAGAGGTAAAGCTGACACAAATGTTACCTTTTCTAATAGGATCTGCTTTGTTTTTTTTTCCTGCTGTGTCATTGATTCATGTGTTTGGGACATCATGAAATATCATTATTCTGTCTGTTTTAGTTGTGAGTAATTGAGACTTAGGTGCACTAAAACAAGTGGCTGAAAATGATTATTTTTCCATGTCCGGAGACCAGAACTGAGTGTCTTAGAATAGGCAAATTAAGCCAGCCATGTCAGCTTAATATGTATTCTTTTGGCAATTTCTTTGGTCAAATGGGATTTATTCCTGTTTTCTAAAGGAAAATTCACATGGGAAAATTTTGGTTTACTTTGAAAGAATTGGGTGTATAGACCAGAGAATCTTTGTTTTATTTAAATTTTGCCCTGTGTGTTTTTATATAATTTCTATCTTGCCATGGAAATACTTATGATTCCTAAACCTGACTTTATTAGGTAGAGCTCTATATAGAACCAACAAAGACACTAAATATTTGACATCTATTAAAAGTGATATTCTGCTGTTCTTTTTCTATAAGATTACTTTTTCTTATAGTATATAAATAATTTTCTTAATGAGGAGCATGTCGCTGAATAATCACCCTTCTCCCCCAAGTTTTCTGACCCATTGAGTCAGGGTAAGGAGATCATTCTGGTTTAACAGAATGCTGTTTGACTGAGGGGTAAATTTTCTTCATGTTTAAACCAGTTATTAGGAGAAATTTACTTTTTTACTGTGTTTATTCATTTAGAAAGAACTTGTGTTGATGTTCCTCCCTGTAAATCTTGATGGCTTATATAACCAACTACTTCAATGAGATATAAGTCCCTGGTGGCATTTTAAAATTTTGGCTGCTTCATTGGGTGATAGTGTGGTGAAATGGAAAGAACTGGCTTTGAAGTCAGATCTTTAGGTTTAACTTTCTAATCTCTCTAAACTCTGTACTATCTCTGTGACATAAGCAAGTAACAACCTTTTTAAGCGTCAGTTTTATCAGCTGTAAAAAAGCAGATGATAATAATACCTCCCAAGTTTGTTGTGCGAGTTAAATAAGACACTAGATAAAAGTGCCTTGAATAGTGTCTGACACACAGTAGGGAGTTAATGTTAGTGCATAGTCATTCTGACACCTTTCATTCTTTGCATGAATTTGCTTCATTAGTGCTGAGTGCCCCAGCAAGAAAGTAAGAGTTCGTGTGGTTACAAGATTGTTGTGTCCTAGTGTGATTTAGGCTAGGACTTGGGATCTAGTTTAGGACTACTTTTAGTTAAACTATTTACTTTACCTAAACACTTCTAAGCGATATCCCCAAAGCCAGAGTTTATTCTCTCTTGTTGCTTAATTATTTATGTTTTTATTGAAGTTATTAGTCCTTTTCATCTCTTTTCAGTTAATATGGAAAGCATTTCTTATGCATAGTAACATAAGGTATTCTTGAAGGGAACATCTTATGATGTATCCATGTATACACCCAAACCAGATAAAAGAAGTCAAAACCTGGTTCTGAAAAGGCAACGACAGTCTCTGCTTAAAATGTGTAATATATATTATATGACCTTTTTTTTATAGCAATAGTAGTATTAACCTATATTTATGAAATATTTTCATAAATATTAAAATTTATGTGTTTAGTAGACAGTTCTACATAAATTATTTTCTTTAATTCTCACAATTAACCCTGTGAGATTGGATAAGTGCTGTGATTACCATTGGACAGATTAAGAAATGGAGACCCAGACTGGTAGCATTGAATCAGTTCTGTTAGAGTCCAGGATTGTAGTTAAGTGCTGATCTTCTTGGGTTTTTTGGTGTTTGTAGTTATATTTTCATAGTGCTTTACTTGTTAAGTGATTTAAGAGTGAATCTACAGCAGAATACTAGTGAAATCTTTCTTCAATTAAATGGGAATCAGCAGAAAGAAGTGGGGATAGATTTGATGGATATATTAATTAATAAATGTAGATTCATCTGAGTGATGTGCTGTCTTTTCCTCTGAAAAACATTCTACTGATAACTTCTGAGGACTTGGGCATTTCACAATAATTATAGTAATAATAATATCTAGACATTTACTGAGTTTTTGCTAGGTACTAGGAGCTATTCTAAGTGTGATACATGAATTCTAGTCCTTTCAACAATCTTGCAAGAGGGAGGTACTACTGTTAGCTCTGTTTTATATGTTAAGAAAAGTTGAATCTAAAGGAGAAAGTACTACAGACTATGGGACCTTTCTCCTACTGTAGAAATGCAACCTGAGATATAGCACATTATACATTTTTAGATCTGCTGAAATTTTGTGGTTTCAAAGGCTTTTTAACACATTTGCTATTGATAATTGAATTATCTAAGCTTTAGTTTTCTGGTCAAAAAAATTCAAGTTTTCATTTTTTAATCCATAGCATTTTAAAAAATCCCTCTAATATTGTTGATTTGTACCATAAGGCAAGTTTAACGTATCCCTTTTCTACATATGGAATAAAAGTCTACATATGAATCATAGATCATGTTTAATTTATTGTAAGTTACTTGGAGATACTAGATCAGAATTAGAAAGAAACTCTTTTTTTTTGGCGAGGAAGATTAGCCCTGAGCTAACATCCGTTGCCAATCCTCCTCTTTTTGCTGAGGAAGATTGGCCTTGGGCTAACATCCGTGCCCGTCCTCCTCTACTTTGTATGTGGGACACCTGCCACAGCATGGCTTGATAAGAGGTGTGTAGCTCTGCTCCCGGGATCCAAATCTGCAAACCCCAGGCTGCCGAAGTGGAGCTCGCAAACTTAACCACTACACCATTAGACCGGTCCCAAGAAACTCATTTTTTGATTGTAAAACTTCTGGGGAGGGTCTCCATATTTTCCTGTAATAGAAGAAAATGTTTTGAAGAATGAACTATAAAAATTAAGAACTACACTATATTCTTTATTTACTTATTTTGATTGATTATAGAATTAGTAAAGATTAATGTTGATATTTCAGTTTTATTAGTTATTAGTTAATATTTGGTTTGGTTGTAGAAAGTAAAAATTGAGTGGCTTCTCCATAGGTCTGTTAATATATAACCTACTTCATCCTTTGATACATTTTTCAAACACTTGTTAACCACCTACTCCATGCCAGGCACTGTGTATATATAGGGATAAAAAAATAGGAATGAGAAAACAATCTTTGTGTTTAAAAAGCTTACAGTCTATGGGAGAGATACATTGGCAAAGAGATGTTTATAGTACCTTTTGATAACTACTATGGTAATTATGTCTAGATAATGATAAAACTCAGCATTATTGGGAGTGGGAGTGGGTGTAAGTATAGGTGTTGAGACCTAAAGAAAAGGAAGTCTTTACTGGAGTAAAGATGAAGTTGTAGTACAAGGTAAGGTTTTTCTAATCAGAGAAATTAACATATGTAAAGGGAGACATAGAACTACATTCTGGAATCCTGAATAGCTCCCAAGGGCTATAGTATGGAGTGTGGATTTAGATCATTTATGTATATGATAGTGTTAATGCTGGAGATAAAAGTAGTGGTCATGTCACGAAGCCTTGCATTTTATCTTGGGAATTTTAATTTTTCCCCTGAGGGTTATGAGGAACCTTTGGAAAAATTAAAGCAGAGTGATGGGAACTGATTTTTTTGGTTACATCACTAATGGCAACATGGAGGAAATAGATTAGGATGGAGCAAGACTAAAATTAGGAAGACCCATTAGGAAGCTCCCAGTAATCCAGGTGAGAAATGGTGACAACCTGGATTAAGGTATTGGCTGTGATGGAGAGAAAGGGACAGATTCAAGAGATAAAGGAGGTAAAAAGAACAAGATAAGATTAGTGTTTTAAAGCCATGTTGAGGCAAACTATCGAGTTATAAGTGACTGTAGTCATGTGTCACCTAACGACAGGGATACGTCCTGAGAAATGTGTCATTAGGCAGTTTCATCGTTGTGTGAACATCCTAGAGTGTAGTTACACAAACCTAGATTGTATAGCCTACTACACACCTAGGCTATATGGTACTAACCTTATGAGACCAACATCGTATATGTGGTCCATTGTTGACTGAAATGTCATTATGTGGTGAATGACTGTATATGTCTATGACATGCATAGTCATCCACCACAGATTTGTTTTGAAGCATTTTCTTCTTTTCAAACATGCCTCTATTATATTTTCCTTATCTCTTCACTGTCTCCATTCCAGGAGGGAAATAGAAAACCACTTCTTGAAACAGATTCATTATTTATCTATTGTAGTCTTACTTTCTTTTTTGGTTGTAATTTAAATTCATGGTAGAAGTACTATATAGAGTTAAAAACAAGAAATAAATTTATACTGTCTTTTAGATTTACCTATGTAGTTACCTTTACTGGTGCTCTTTATTTCATTGTGTGAAATTTAAGTTACTGTCAAGTGTCCTTTCATTTCAGGCTGACAGTCTCCCTTTAGTATTTCTTGTAGAGTAGGTCTGCTAGCAATGAATTCTCTCAGTTTTTATCTGTCTGAGAATGCCTTAATTTCTTCTTCATTTTTGAGGAGGGAGGGGAAGTTCCAGGCAGCAGTTCCAGGCTTCTTCAGTGATAAAGAGAAGTAGAAGAGAGGAGGAAAGGAAAAACCTAATATGGTGTCTTGGCTGACCATTCCTGGATGGCAAGTTGTATGTTGGGGACTGATTACATTGGTGAAGTGCTTCAAAGCAGAAGATCTTCATTGGGAACCCTAGAACTTTGGTGGGAGGAGGGGTAGATGAGTATGGCTGAAGGACTAGTTCTAAGAAATAAATTGGGTGGTACTTATCAGAATTGATATGGAGAGAGCTGCCATGTCACATGCATTGAATATCAGATATGAAAATCTTTTGACTTTCTTAAAGTTGTAACACATAACAAATGTGGTTTACTTGCAAGATTTCTTTGCCTGTAAGAAGAATTTTGCTACAAATCTTTTATTTTTTACTCTTTATTCTTTTAAAATTTTTATTTTGGTTAAAAACACATAACATATAATTTACCATCTTAACATTTTTATGTGTCCAGTTAAGTATTGTTAAGTATATTCATTTTGTTGTACAAGAGATCTCCAGAACTTCTTTGTCTTGCAAAACTGAAACTATATCTATTAAACAGCTCTCCATTTCCCCTACACCCCCATTCTACTTTCTGTTTCTATAAATTTGACTACTTTAGATACCTCATATAAGTAGAATCATACAGTATTTGTCATTTTGTGGCCGGCTTATTTCACTTATCATAATGTCTTCAAAGTTCATTCATATTGCAACATATAACAGGATCTCCTTTCTTTTTAAGGCTGAATAATATTCCCTTGTATATATATGCCACATTTTGCTTATCTATTCAGCCTCCGCATTTATTTTTTAATTTTAAGTATAGATTATCTTTCCTGTTCACCCAATAAATTTCTTTATTGCTAGGTTTTAGCTTATTTAGAGACATAAACCATTTTCCTGATTTGTTCTTTGGAAGACATATTAATGGTTATATTTTCCACCTGTTTTGCTGCTATATTGCTAATTGATATATTGCTTTATTAATTATATATTTAGAGATGTTTGAATTATTTTATTAGTTTCCTTAGATATTTAACTGATTGGAAGTGTTAAAAGAACCTGGGACTTTATACCAGTTAAATAATTATCAATAATGAGGCTAACAAATTCTTTTCCAATAGCATACAAACTCTGCCCTGCACCGGTTTAAATTATAGCACCTAACACTGCCTCAAGGCTTGTGACATTATAACTTTTCAACCGAGCAATGCTTAATTTGTTATGAACGTGAAAGAAAAGTTAACTAATTCCATCAAAATTGTGCTGCCAACATCTGTTTCTACTAAAATTTTAGTAATATGATAAGAATTAAAAGCATTGTGTGATTACTGGTTTCTGATTCCCATGATGGTAAACTGTTGAGGACTTGTCTTTTCTTTGTGAATCATTTATGTATGTGAGGTGTTACTAAGTCCAAATGGAAAAGAAATGTAGTGCTGAGGGACACTAAAGCAATAATCGAGTATCTTTCTTAAACTAATCTTCTTAGATCACCTGTTAAATTTGTTAAATAAGTTATATTTTACTTCTTGAATTTTGCAGAATAATTAAAAATTGTATGAAAGAATTTTTAATATAATAGGGCATAATTTTTTCTAAAGTCACGTAATATTTTAACATACACAGGTCAGTGTTTTCAGTCCATTTTTCACTCTATAACATATGCTGAGTTGTTAAAATTTTCTTTAAATTACTATTGGAAGAAGAGACATGGCTTTTGAGATCAAAATGTGTTTGGAGGTAATGAAAGTATATATGAATGCTCTCAAAACCAAATTCTGGTGGTAAGAGAGAAGAAAGCAATTCAAAAGGTGACGCTTGATTAGGTAATGGAAGAAAGAAGAGAGGTAGCAGGGTAGAATCAGAAAGAAAAAGAGTCAAATAGGAAGGGAAGAAAGAAGAGTGAGGTAGTTAACAAAGGGTGAGGTGGTTTTTATTGAGAAGAGAATGTGGCCTAGAGGGAGTTACGGTTCTTAACTTCTTACATAGTTGAGGTGGTTGCCTTTGATCTCTCAGAACCAGGACTAGAACTGTTTGATCAGGTATTTTAGGATTGCTTTAGATTGCTGTTGTTGCTGAGCAACTTTGTCACTGGTGCATCCACTAGGTTATCCCAGAAGTAACCCTGCAGACACTAATCTCAGCAGCGCATGCTTTTCAGTTAACTCCTTAGGCTAGTCTGCTTGACTGGAATCAAGCGTTTTTGGCTCCATAGCCCATTTTCTTTCCATTACACAATCCAGCTTCTATAGGAAGTACTTTTCTGGATTTACCCTTACTACAACTTTGCTGAACTCATTTATTACCTGTAGTGAGTTGATGTTCTTGGATATAATAGTCTATTCTATGATCATGCCATCTGTACAAATTCATATTTTTATTTCTTCCCCTTTTTTCCCTATTGTGACTTTAGGTAAGATATGTATTTTCTTAAACTTCACTTTCCTTTTATGTAAAGTGAGCATAATAGACTTATTGGAAGAATTAAATGAGAGATTTTGTGGAAAGATTCAGTAAGATGTTGTTACAGAGGGTTGTTATACAGACATCCTAGTCTTATTTCCATTTTTATTGAGAATGTGTCTGTTTCTTCATTTTATATCATTTCTAGTGTTTAGTTTTAGAAAGAAGTCTTTTTAAATCACATTAACATAACTCCCAATAGTTTTTTTTAGCATTTTAATTCTGAATACTTTATCTGATCAATTCTTGACTGTTAGGATGATATAACATTTTAATTAAAACATTTTTCTATAAATGTGAGGGACTGTTGTTTCAGCCACATATTCTAAAGTTAAATCTAAGAATATAATACAGTTTTTATTTTAATACTAGCTCCCTCATAGAGTTGTTTAGGATTATATGAGTTAATGTATGTTCAGTACTTAGCACAGTGCCTGGCACTTAGGAAGCACTATATTCTGGATAACTGTTGTCATTGTCATCATCATCCTCCTCCTCCTCATCGTTGCCATCATTATCAGAGAGGTCCTTCCTGACCACTATATATATGTGTGTGTATATATATATATGTGTGTGTGTATATATATATATATATATATATATATATATATATATATAAATAGCACTTTTCCTACTCCATCATTCTCTTTTCCCTGTGTTTTTTTTTTAGCTCTTAATAACTACTGTGTATTTTACTTATTCATTTATGTGCTTATTATCTCTCTCCCTCAGAGGCAATATACATTCTTTAAAAACAGAGACTCTGTTTTCTTCATGATTTATTTCCAATACCTAGAGCAGGATATATTACACAGTGTAAATTTTTGATAATGAATGAATGAACAAATAAATGACTCAACCAGTATTCCATTTACCTCTCAGAGTGAAAGATGTTTTAAAGATTCACAGAATATATCTCTCATTTACCCCATTTGAGGAAAATAATTGAATAGATTCTATCAAACAGCAAATGAATCAGAACTGAGGCCTCAAAAGAATATTATGAAGAGAAGAGGAAACAGTTTTAAGCAATGAACCTTTCAATATTTATTACCAAATCCAAATGACTAATGATGGAGTGACTAAAAATGTGCTGGATAAGAATTCTTTTTTTTTTTTTTTTTTGTGAGGAAGACCAGCCCTGAGCTAACATCTGTTGCCAATCCTCCCCTTTTTGCTGAGGAAGACTGGCCTTGGGCTAACATCCGTGCACATCTTCCTCCACTTTATATGGGACGCCACCGCGGCGTGGCTGACAGGCAGTGCGTCAGCGGGCGCCCGGGATCCGAATTCGCGAACCCTGGGCTGCCAAGCGCGAACTTAACTGCTGCGCCACTGGGCGGCCCCTGGATAAGAATTCTTGAAATGCAAAGAACATTCTAATTAATAGCTTTTAACCAAGAATAATTAACTCTGAATGAATTAAAAGAACAATATATATAGAGTTCATCAAATTGAAGGAAGAAACTTAGATGGTTATATCAATAGTTGTTGAAAAAATATTTGATAAAATTCAACAGCTTTTCCTAAGTACATAAATATAATAAAGTATATTAAAAACAAAGGAAAAAAGCAAGCATTATTTTAACATTTTCACATGAAAAGCTAAAGCTATCTCTAATAGTAGGTATGCTCTCTACTATCACTGTTATTCAGTGTTTTGTATGTTCTAGCATGTCAGTAAGATAAAAAAATGGAATAATCAGTATAATATTAGAAAAGATGAATCAGTTATATTAGATATTATTAGTAGATATTATATTATATATTATATATTACATTTAATATAATAGATATTAATTATATATTATATCTAATATATTAATATTACAATATTAGAAAAGAAGAATCAGTCATTAGAATCAGTATAAGAAAATCAGTATAAGAAAAGAAGATAGGGTCTGCCCGGTGGCGCAGCGGTTTAGTCCGCGCTTGGCAGCCCGGGGTTCGCGAGTTCGGATCCCGGGCGCCCGCCGACGCACTGCTTGTCAGCCATGCCGTGGCGGCGTCCCATATAAAGTAGAGGAAGATGGGCACGGATGTTAGCCCAGGGCCAGTCTTCCTCAGCAAAAAGAGGAGGATTGGCAACGGATGTTAGCTCAGGGCTGGTCTTCCCCACAAAAAAAAAAAAAAAAAGAAAAGAAGATAAAAAATGTATTTTGTTTTATTGGTATGATTGTATGACTAGAAAATTTGAAAGAGACCAGTAAAAGATTACCGGAATTAATAAAACAATTTGGTAAATGGCTATATATGTAAGATAAAGTATAAGGAATCAGTAGCCTTTCTTGATGCTGATAATAATCTTATTAAAGAAAAATTGGAAAAAGTAATCAATTCAAAGTAGTTTTAAAAACTAGAAAATACTGAGGAATGAGTGAAATAGGAAAGGTACAGTTCTGTATGGAGAAAGCTATAAAATCTCATTGAAGGACATTATACTGGAACTGAAATAAAGGAAAAAGCATGCTGACTTTATAAAATATATTCCCAATTTTATGATGGTGTTGTCATCTAAGAACTATGTCTTAATTCCTCTTTACCCAAAATTAATATGAAACATTTATTATATTTTTAATCAAAATTTCATCAGGGTTTATGTTGTAATTGGGTAAACGATGTTAATGTTTGTTGACCAAGAAAATTAAAAAAAAAAAAAGTAAGGAGTATATAGCCATACCAGATATGAAAATATACTCTAAAGCCACTATAGTCGTGTGCACTGACATATGTCTATGAATATAGAGATCAGAAATAAATTCTAAAAGAAATGGGAATTTAGGTGATAAAGGTAAAAATTTTAATTCAGTGGGAAAATGATAATGATACTGTCAAGATAGCATATATATACAAAAAAAATGGAATCTTTGGTCTCTTACTATACCCACATAAATTCAAGATGTACTAAAGACTTAAATAAATGAAAAAAGTAAAGAATTCTACACTGTATGTATGATTTAGAAGTTGAAGAGAAATTTCTAGTCAACTCAGGAAAACTAGAAGGTATGAAAGAGAAGATAAGTCTCATCTCATAATAGTTAGAAACTTTTGTATGGGATCCCATAAGCAAACTCAATAGACAGACAATAGGTTGGGGAAAAACATTTATACCTCAATGACAGATGAATGGTTGATATCTAAGATATAAGAAAATTTACAAATTAATAACAAAAAGACAATCCAGGGGAAAAAAAAAACAGATAAAAGATACAAATAGATAATTCACAGAAGAGCAAATCCAAATAGCCAACAATCCCGTGATCAAGGGTAGTTTGGGAAATGCAGATTTAAGTAACAATGAGATAATCATTTTATATTCAAAGTTAAAAGAGTTATGATACTCAATACTGGTGGAAAATTAGAGAAAAGGGCATTGGTGGTAGAAATGTGAAGTTTACAGCCTTTTGAAAAAAAGCAATTCGGCAGTTTCACTCCTGAGAATCTATCTCATGGAAATAAAAGCACCAATATGTGAAGATGTATGTATTTTTTATTTAAGGATCTTTTTGTAGTATTGTCAGTAGTGGTAAAAAACTAGGAACAAGGAGGGAGAAGTTGAATACATTTGTTACATTTCAGCCACGTGACATTATGCAACCATTAAAAAGAATGGAGTTCTAAATATACCAGCTGATGTGGATGTATTCTACTGCCTACTATGAAATGAGAAAAATAAGATGCAGAGAAGTGTATGTGGGGACAACCCCATCCCCGAAGAAACAAAATAAAATCTTCAAACCTCTGTGTATGTTTGTATATGATTATACAAGCGTGGAGAGTAAGGTATGGAGCAGTACACCTGGAGTTGTGGGGTACAGGAAAGATGGAAAATGGGAAAGTGGAAGGGGGAAAAAGACTCAATAGTTATAAGCTCATCTTTGAACACGGCCTCAATTAAAACGCTGACAGTGCAGTATTAAAAGGACTTGAGGCAAAAAGGAGATGTCCTAGTACACGTTGGGTTTATGGGACACGTAAAAGGTGTAGAATTGTAACATGCCTTTTCTAGATATGTTAGCCATAGTTTATTAAGTGTTATTAAGGATTTATTAGGGAGGAGGCATTAGAAAAGGATATCAGAATGTTCTATATATTCATTTTGAAGGCACTGTGGGAGTGAACCGTGCTGCATATACCTGGGGAGACCATTCTAGGTAGAAGGAATAGCCAATGGAAAACACTTGTGTGTTTGAGGAATAGCGAGGAGGCCACTGAGGCTGGAGCAGAGAGATGAAGGAAGAGAAGAGAGAAACAGGAGGTAAGATCAGAAAAGAGAAGTAAAGGAGGTGGTGGTGGTGGTAGTTCAGATCAGGAGTAGTGCCTTATAAACATTTTTAGATTCTTGCCAGGCATTGAGCAGCAAAGTGAGAAGATCTGATTTACATTTTAAAAGGATTACTCTGGTTTTGTTGAGAATAGACTGTGTTGAAGGGTGGACAAAGGTGAAGCAAAGAGACCAGTAAGGAGGCTATTGCATTAACCCAGGTGAGAGATGTTGCTGGCACTCATTAAGTTGATAGCCTGGGAAGTGGTAAGACCTGGTCAGATTTTGGCTCTGTTTTAAAAATAGAACCAACAGAATTCCCTGACAGATTGGATGTGGAGTGTAAAAGAAAGAGGAGTGAAATTAGCTGGAGGGGACTATCATATAGCAAAACAGAAAAAAGGGAGGGAAAGAAGGGGATATGAACCTTAAGAAGTAGGAGCTTCACACAAAGAAATGTCTCTCTGTTCTTAGTCTCTATCCAAGTGTGTGTGTTTGTGTATGTTAGGGCTAGGATCTTCTGTACCAATTAAATCACATCTAAAGCCCGCCATCCTCTCTTTTGCATAAGGCTGGCCCTGAATAGGCACATAATTGTTTTGAGTTGTTATAGCAAATATTAAAATATTAGAAAAGGAAAAATGGGTGTTTTGTGGGAATTAGGTCAAGTACAAATTGAAACCATATAGAAAGTGAAGTCAGGAAGGAAATGAGATGACAGCAGGAATTCTTGTCTAGAAAGGGTATGATGAAGGAAAGGAGTTAACACTAAGAATGAAATAGGAGAGAGTCTTGCTTGTTCCACCTGGTAAAGGACCTTGAATAGGAATCTAAATTTTAGGAAGCAAGAACTTCACTCATTCATTCAACAAAAATTGGGATTTTTTTTTTATACTTAGTACTAAAGGGTAACTGTTGGACAATGATAAAGGTAAAGGGGTAAAAGAAACTATTGTTGTTGATGGAGGTTGTGCCAATTTAAAATATTGCTGAAATTATGTGGAATTCCTAACAAATTCCAGGTGCCTCTGGGCAGCATATGGAAATTTAAGGGAAAAAAGAAATTATTCCAACTTTCCTTCTGGGAAAACTTCAAGAATTAATTCTTCTGAATTTTCTGTCAGTGAAATGCCATAGGCCAACATTTAAATTTTGGGAGACATTACCAGTTGGGAAAACAAGAAAGCTGGTTCTTCCTTTTACTATTCTGGTGCCATACTTGCTGGAGCAAGCTGTTTGCCAGGTAACTTGTATGATCCACAGAAGGAAATTGGAGCTAGAATGATAAAGTCTGCTTTCCTTGTTTTAAATATCTATTAGGATAGCTTGCATTCAAAATCAAAAGTTGTGTTTTTTGTAGCTTCATATCCTTTAATTTGAAGGAAAATCCTTTAATTTGACTGCGTCTAGTTCTGCCTTATTAAAGGATAAATAGTTATTCAGGAATAAACTTAATTTAGTTTTTATTAGTCTTCAGTTAGTACTGTTTTTAGGCTGAACTAGATAGTTGAGTATTCTTTAGGAAATGATGACCCCATTTTCTTATTATAAAATTATAGGTGTGTGTTTTTGCAATAAACGTTTCTGAAATTTCAGATTGACTTCAAGAGTGGGAGAACGCTCTAGAAGGCACTGCTTATAGGAATGGGAGATGGAGTAGGAAGGAGAGGATGGACAGAATTAACTCTAGGTAATTTTTGACATTTTTCACACTGACCTGTCAACCTCTTTCCCTCCCCACTGTTTGACATGGGGAATGGGTGGATGTTGTAGAGTTGGGATTTCACAGATGCATGGGGAAAGGAGAGGAAGCTGGTGGCATGATTAGATTTTATGCAGTGTGGTAGAACACTCTTCTTTCATTTTACAGTTAAGTCTTTTAGCTTTCAAAGTTGAGGCCAGGCAAAGTCAGATGATGGCAGGGACTGCTGCCTTCAGTTGTCCTAGTGCTGGAGTGGACGTGTTGTTACTCAGAAGGTGGATTGCAGTTCACTATGAGAAGATTTGAAGCAGGCGAGGAACTAAGGGATTTCTAGAACAGATAAGGTAGTAGGAACAAGGCTGGTCAGGAGTAGAAGAAATAAATCATCCTGAGGAAAGGAAGTTACTTTGTTCACTCCAAAGACCAACTGAAATCACGAGTGCTTGTTTGGTTTCAAAGGGACCCTGCCTCTGGAGTGGTGCAGAGCCTGGCAGCTCTACTTCTTACCAAAATAGTTCTTGACTTTTCGTTTGCTTAACAGTTGTCGCTAGAAGGAGTAAGGAAAGGCAGATAACCAAGAGGTAGTTCATCACGGTGATGGCATTTGGAGAGTAATAACATTGGGGAATTGAGTAATAGCACTCTGAGAATAGACTGATGTCCGGCTGACTTTGTATTTTTCACGTATTGTGCCGTCTGCCTTCCTTGTAGCATTGATTCTTAGGAGTTTAGGGTAGATTTAAACTTTGGAAAGGCACAATTTTCTTTTTATTCAAGTTGACATTGAAAAGTCGTAAGACTGATTCTTTGTTTCAGAAGTGTCATTACATAATTATGTTCAGTTGTATATTCATTCGGTCAATATTTACTGAACATCAAACCTTTATTCAAGCATTGATAATTCAAAGATGAATGAATCAGACACACTCTGCCTTAAAGTAGCTCACAGTTTATAAGTATGACATTATGTGGGTACATGCAAATACTCATTTGAATTTTTCTAATAGATTTATTTACCTTTGTTTAAGACATAATTTAATGTTTAGCAAGAAAATGCTAATGTACTGTATATGTATCATTTAGCCTATAGCAGCTTTTAACACTTAAAAAATGCACTTATTTACTCCATAGTATCTGAACTATGCAATTTTTTCTTGGACCTTACATGTTGCTTTAAACTGAAAGTCCAGGTTTGATGTATTTTTGCTAGGCAAAATATTTTTTGTTTATTGACATATTTTGTTTATTCTAAAAATGTTTTGAACCTAATACCACTGTGCTTCCAGAGTCCCTGCACCTTTAAAGGACTCTTTAATGAGTAAGAGAATGGCCACCCTGCTAAGACATTAGTGGTGATTTTTGATTAGAAGTTGATACTTAAATCTCTGCATCTGATTCTTCTGTTTAAATGAGACTGTCTGGTTCAGCAGAGCAAAACAAGAATTGAAATGTTTTAAATAATCTCAGTACCTATAATTGCCCATAAACAATCAATTCCAATTTTATGAACTCCCAAATCTTTGGTACACCAAGGATTGTACTAATAACTGTTGTAATTGGTCTTTGTGGCTGTGTGTTTAAATGTTGGAAATGGGACTTTAATATGAACATGCAGTAAGTCTTAACCACAGAGACACACACAGGTTCCAGTATAATATAGAGCAGGAAAGAGACACATGTAAACAGACATATTCCTCATCTTAATATGTGGAGCCATACTTCCATAGAATTGCATTCAGTGTTTATACAGAGAGAGCTGGCAATGAAAAACTGCTGTTTCTACAGTTTTATTGTGTATTTTGATCTCTAGGTTATTTACTTTTTCTAAATGTGTAGGGATAGTATTAAGAGATGCTGGTATCAGTTAATTATTTAATTGAAATAATAAAAAGTTATATAATGGGGGGGAGGGGGTCATGTGCCTTCATTTACCTTACGAGAGAAAGGTTATTGTTAAGAAAAAAATATTTTAAAATAATAAATAGTTTTGGATAAGGTTAAACATAAAAGACACAAATAGTTTAAACCTTAAGTACGATGTGGCATTGTAATTTCTGTTGCATTGGGATGCTTTATTCATGTGAATGTTTTATAATAAAAGAGTTGGTCACAGAATGACCCTATACAGGACAAGGGGCTCAGTTTTCTCAAAAGCTTTTCTAATGATTTAGAAATATTAATCGAATGCATAAAATATAATGGATGTTGTTGCCCATTTAATATAAAGAATGCTGTAAGGCATCAAAGAAAATCATAATTTTAGTTCTTAATCTATGAATTTCTCTCTCAAAATATTATGTGTTTATTAATAACAGTTTATAGAAATGAGAGCTAGTAGATGTGTCTGTACAAGTTTAGTTTCATTCAGACTTTGACTTTTAAAATCAAAGTTTATGATTTCTCTATGTTAAACTTCTAGAGAGCAGTGAAAAGATTGTTGACCACAGTAAGGAGGTAAATATTTTATAAGGCAGGGAGCTTCAATATGTACCAAATAATATAGAGCTATACTTTTGAAGAAGCATTAATTGAATTCTTTGGCAGTGATAAAAAATCAGACTAACTCAATTCCTCTTTAGGTTCTAAATAATAAAGTTCATTTATTCAGTCAATAAATACTGAGTGCCAGGCACTGTTCTGTGGGCAGAAGATATAGCACTCCATAAAACAAAATTTCTGCCTTCATGGTGTTTACATTTCAGTTGGATTAGACAAATAATAAATGAAATAAGTACAATACATAGTATTAGATGGTGATTAGCACTTTGGAAAACACTAGCGGGGGATGGGAACGTGCCTGGCTCTTTGAGGCTTAACTGGGAGTGTGGGCCAGAGGGGCAGTAATAGGAGATGAGGTAGTTGAGGTAAAAAGTTATCACAAAAATCTCAAGATATGCTTATTTTTTCTTTAATTGTGCTTTGTGAAATAATTTAGGTCAAATAGCTTATTTACTGGAGATTTATAAGAATACTGTGGAGTAGATTTAAACGATTTTAGATAACGTTATACTTGAGATTTTGTTCTTTCATCCATCTCTCTCTCTCTTTCTGGTTAGCTAGCTGGCTAATCTTATGTGATCCTATTTTCAACAAGGACATAAACTGTTTTAGATCAGTTCATATATGTTTCTATATATAGGATGATTAAAAATAACCATAGAAGAGGAATTAATATCCTTCAATAGGAGACTATGGGAGTGAGAGGCTCTGAGATACAGTGAAAAGAGCCCTGATTTTCTGTTCAGACCCCAGATTTTGTGTGCAGACAGATTTGGTTTATACTCCAGCCCAACTCTGTACCACCCTGGGCAAATTACAGAATCTCTCTGACCCTCAGTTTTCTTATCTGCAAAATAGAGGAATAAAAATACCTACCTCTCAGAGGTAAGCCTTAGAAATAATGTATGTAAAGGGTCTACACAGTGCCTCTCATGCTGGAGGCACTTAATAAATGGTAGCTAATGTCTTCATGTGAGTAAGAGAGAGGGATGGTAGGGATTATTGAGGCCCACAGTTAATTTAGAAATTTTACAAAAGTTAATTGTTTCAGTTGTCATCCTGAGAGAACGTTTTTCTTGGCTACTAACAATTGGCAAAATGGAGATATTTGAATTTTCCCACCTTTTACAATTACTATGGAAGATACTAATGGGATGTAGATTATGAAGGTCAGATAAAGTAATACCTTGATTAACCTCTGGAAGAGATGATACAGAGTTAGATATAAAGCTTGGCTGTTGTCCTGGGGATTCCTTTTCTCAGAATGGAATGCCTGTATTTGATTGATGTGGGCAGAGAGAAGTATAGTCTTTGTGGTGGCGTACTCAGTAACATCTGCAGAGGCACCTTCCTCTCTTCTCCCAGAGCACTTTGTATATGCTCTTGCTGCCATTAACATATATATTTTAGCATTATGTGATAAATTATTTTGAGGATTTTTTGTTGTTGTCATAATTAGATTAAATATTCTTTAAAGAAGGGACAGTGTCTTCATCTTTGTAGTCTTGATGTGAAGCCCAGGGATGGTAAATTGGTACCACTAGTGTAAGCTCCATGAGGGCAGGAATTTTTAATTTCTTTTGTTTACTAATGTATGTTAAGCACTAGAACAGTGGTGGGCATGTAGTAGGTATTCAATAAATATTTGTTGAATGAATGAATCTTGTATACTTAAGATAAAACCTTTAATATTTAAGAATATTAAGTCTTCTGGTATTAGATTGGGTCATATTTGACAGTCTAGAAATGCTGCTTAAATTGGTAGGTAAGCTCCAACAGAACTTGCAGTCAGCTGACACCTTTGCTTCAGAGTAGCTCCTGGTTTGGAGGGCAGGAATTTAGCCCGTTTGGGTCTTTAGCTTAGTAAACAGTGAAATGGCCAAAAGTTAGCAGGAGATAAAAATAGAAATAAAGGACCTGTATATTTTACAAATTCAATAACCAATCTCTGATTAAGTAATACTTAAATATTTTGTGTTGGTAGTGACTAGTAATGGAAATCCACCTGTGGGAAAGTATAATCCTGGGAAATTTGTGAATTGTAAGCTACAAAGTTAAAGTACTAAGTGAAGGAAACTAGGAAATGTATTTGGAAAGTCATGAGACTAAATTTAGGTATCACTCTCAAATATTTAAGATTGGTAAATAATTATTCTTTTTGTTGCATGTTTTTTCTTTCTTTTTTGTGAGCAAGGTTAGCCCTGAGCTAACATCTGTTGCCAATCCTCCTCTTTTTACTGAGGAAGACTGGCCCTGGGCTAACATTTGTGCCCATCTTCTTCTACTTTATATGGGACACCGCCACAGCATAGCTTGACAAGTGGTGCATCAGTCTGCACCTGGGATCCGAACCTGTGAACCCTGGGCCGCCAAAGCAGAGTGCACGAACGTAACTACTATGCCACCAGGCTGGTCCCTCATGTTTTTTCGATGAGCTAGAAAGATTTTATAGTTAAACTCTGTTATTTGGGCACACGTTTTCTTTCTGAGAATAAATTTAAAAGCTTGATAGTATTTAATAGTATGTTTATGTAGGAATTTGTTAGGTATAGTAGATTTATAGAGAGGGAAATGGGAGCAATTGACCAAGAATAATTAACTGAAATAAATTATAATGGAATATTCCTTTTAAGGAGATACTTTGGGGTTTTAAATTTGATACTCTAATAATAAATGC
This sequence comes from Tapirus indicus, assembly GCA_031878705.1. Classification (NCBI taxonomy): domain Eukaryota; kingdom Metazoa; phylum Chordata; class Mammalia; order Perissodactyla; family Tapiridae; genus Tapirus; species Tapirus indicus. Next base: position 38,826,354 of record CM062935.1, read on the forward strand.
AGGTTAATAATTATTATAATATTGTTTATTGGCAACAATGAAAATGTTGAAGAGAAATATTTTCATAAGAAAAATGGTATTATAAAATAGATTGAGAGGAAATCAAAATTTATAGAAATGAATACTAGGAACTCTTCATTAGTGCATTATTAAATATTACATTTTTTACATCAAGTTTTTTCACTAGATTTTAGAACTACAAAGGAATATCTTCCTTGAAACCTTGCACAATTTTGAATAAAAGGAATATGAAATTACATAGGAAAACTTAAAACAGGAAAGACTGTCAAGAAGTTTTGAAAGCCTTCAGCTGAGAGCATCCTTTCTCCTTGAAAATGAGAAACCAAAATTTGGAAATTGAGGAAAAGTATATCTTACTTTATTCCATGCTATGTAAAGTTAATATACAGACCTTTAGTTAACATGGAAAAACACTTACAAAGATATCAGAGATATCAGTGACCTCAGATCAAATCTAGTTATAGAAGCATAAAGAACCAGTATATACATATGACTTTGAAAAGCAAATGAAGAAGTGAAAAAGCAAATTTCCCCCCAAAATATTAGCAGTCATGCAGCTGATTGAAAGTAGTAAATATTATGAAAATTTATTATGTGAAAGTCTAAAAATCCTATGTTCAAGCATTCACAATGTCAGGTCATTTTTATCAAAGGAAGAGCAAATTTTAACTTTGAAACTGAGGCACTTATAAAACTCATCTATTTTAGAAGGGTTAATATCTGTATTGTGATTTTTAGAATGTTTCTACAGATTAATGTAACTGTTGCATTTTTACAGTTATATGCATAGATATTATAACACTAATCCTTTCCCATAATACATCGTAGTATGTTTTGGACCATAAGCCCATTTTTCCTATTATTAATTTTTAATTTAATATTTAAAACATTTGCTCAGTTAAAACTATAATTACTATTTTAAATAAGATTTTCGTATAACCAACATTTCATTGTATATTATTTCCAAGTTTTGGGGAATAGTGCTTATTGATTTAATGATGAGCAAAGACTCTCATAAATATTTGAATGAAACTGATGTTTTTTTCCTACCCCTTCTGTGCTCCATGTTCAACTCTTTTGGCTTTTGGGTAAAGCTTAAATTGTTGAAGAGGTTTGGTTTGATAGTCTAGGTGTATAGATGTGTCTTGCCTAATTTGTCCATCTGGTATTCTAGTCAGAAATACTTAATCCAGGCTGTTCGCACACTGTAAACTCACTATTGCCTCTCTATCTTGGCCAGTGTTATTTTCCTCCACTCCCTTGCCTCTTTATTGTCCCAATTCCTTCTTCTTAACGTGAATAGCCACACTAGATGCTTGCTGCCACTACTTTGTTCGAAATACTGCCGTCTTGCCCCAGTGCCAGTATATAATCAATTTCCCCAGTTCCGTTCATAATCTGCTTCTTTATGAAATCTTTCTCACAGCTGTTGTAAGTAGATACATGAAGTAAGCTGTTGAGTTTCTAATTATTTCTCTCAGATGTTAAACATCTTTTATAGATGACTTCTGTTAAGATAAAGAAGCATGTTTTTCAAACTTGCAAATGTAAAGAAAGAAAGGATAGTAAATACTGTTAAATAGCAGGATGAAGCAATAGGTTGAATCCCAGAAGATAAAATTAAACATATATTAGGTTTGAGTATTCCCCCCCTCACTCCTAGTGAAGGAGGGTAAACAGGGAGGTCGGGCCTGGGCGGAGACATGGATTAACAGCAACAGATATTCAAAGCATTTAGGAGTTTTGGCCGACAGTGAATTCAATATACAGAAAGGTTATGTGATCTAGGGTTGCTCATAGATATATTGTTTTTTGGGGTCTTTTTTGGTGGATAATATATAAAGTTGACTTACTAACACAAAGTGAATGAATAAACATTGTAGGACTATTTTTTTTTTTTTGTGGGCAAGACCAGCCCTGAGCTAACATCCGTCGCCAATCCTCCCCTTTTTGCTGAGGAAGATTGGCCCTGGGCTAACATCCGTTGCCAATCCTCCTCTTTTTGCTGAGGAAGACTGGCCCTGGGCTAACATCCGTGCCCATCTTCCTCTACTTTATATGGGACGCCACCACGGCATGGCTGACAAGCAGTGCGTCGGTGGGCTCCCGGGATCCGAACTCGCGAACCCCGGGCGGCCAGGCGCGGACTAAACCGCTGCGCCACCGGGCGGCCCCCATTGTAGGACTATTTTGTGTTCATGTTTATGCTCCAAGGCACTTAAAGTTGCATTTCTTTAGAATAGGAAGCACTTATGTTGAGGAAATTTCTGATAGCATACTGTATTGTCAAGAGTAGAAAAAAGATGGGAACTTTTGAGATACGTTCCAGGATGTAAATTCCTTTTCTTTGTAGTTCAGTTCAGGATACTTCCTTCGTCATGCTTTTCTAGGTAAGGTAGGATGGACTTCCTGATCCTCTTCAATTGTACTAGATGGCCACCACTCCACTAATCCATACATGGAGCCACACATGGCTCCTCCACCACCAGCTAATCACCAACTAACTTCTCTAGTGAAGGTCAACTTTGTTTAAAAAGACTTTAATATCAGATTCGTTATTACTGAATTATTTTATACATATTGGCTTTTTTCAGTATTATTCTATATGTTGAATATAATGTAGATAGTGTCCAAAGTTGCACCCACGTTACTGAACACCACAGAGAGTAGAAAATACTCGTTAATCTGTAGCTGTTGGCTACTTTTTAATATGAGTTGGTGATATTCTATTTTTTCATTTTGTCCAAAGAAGTCACCTTTACTCACCAAATGCCTTCTATTCCCATTCTGTTTCAGTAATGACTTGATTGATTGTGTCACCTGTGCAGTAGTTGAAAATGGATATGAGTACACAATTTCAGGACCTCCCTGCTTCCTTGTAGATCATTTGGCCGTATGTAAGTGATTTAACAGTCATGCAGTCAGGATTTTTAGAGTAAATAATTTCCATCTCCGTTACTATATCTTTGTGTTCATGAACACTTTCAGGAACATAATATTCTTCAGTTAAATTTATATAAGTTAAAGAAATTAGGCTAAAAATAAATAAAAATTTAAAAATCAGGATAATTTAAACATTTGGAGACTAGTATTTTTGTAAGAGTGGTGAGTAAATAGTTTTAAATTTAAGATATCAGCAATTGATAAGGTGTAAATGTAGTGAGGAATTAATTAGTTTCTTTGTAGGAGTGCAATCTTATGTACATTTTAACTTAACAGTTATGTTAACAGCTTTTTATGTTTTAACCAAAAATATATTAGTGAGCAGAGTTTAAAAAAATAGTAAAACAAATTTTTTTACATAATAGACTATAAGAAAATGCTGAGTGCCAACTCCTGATAAGCTATTAAAAACATTATTGCTTCTTTAGTTATGAATATTTCTTCCTATTACCCAGTTTGTCATGTGCCTAATTACATGGTGGTTTAGGTTGATTTAAGATTACAAATATTGATGTTGAAAGTTCATAGCCTTAGAGCATCTTTTTTGCATGTATGTGTCAGCTAAGTCAACAGTTTTATATACTCATTTATAACTGTGATAAGTGAAAAACAACTGATTTTAAAAGAATCATTATACATTTTTAGATGATGTGGAGATTCCATTTTAGTAGCTCCAAAATAAGACATTTGAGTTGAAGGAGGGAAAAACCAATATTGTGCAGGAGTGCTGTCCTCACTTTCACCAGAAAATGTATTCAAATTGGAATTTCCAAATGTGAGAAATCTGAAAGGAATGAAAGATGCTGGTCCTTAATGTTAGCGTATGGTTGGTGTTAGCCAAAATGAAGTTCAGGCTGTGATGCTCTGTAGCCACTGTATGACCTACCCAAAGGCAATCAGAACCCACTTCTTTCTTTCTTTCTTTTTTCTTTTTTTTAACTAATTGGCCCATGTTTAGTTTACTGAATGTCATCTGGACTCAGTAAAAAGCAAGTGACCTGCATTGAATTAGCGTAATTGTAATACAAACAGAATATCGCATAGTTTTGGTCTTATACAGGAAAGGAGAAAGTTGGAAAGATTTTTCTGTTTGATAAATAGAAACTGAAGATATGGGGATCCAGACCTGGTTCATACTTGATTTTACCTTTCATTTCTTTTGTAAGATCAGTAGTTGGACTTTTAGGCATTTTCCCCTATAAAAAATATTGGTTTTCCCTTTGAAACTTACTATGAAAGAATGTTTTTTTTCAAGTCTTACAAATGAAGTGTATTAAGTCATGGATCTAATTCCTCCTTAATCTTAAAAGAGTTAACATTGTCCAAAACGGACAATGTACTTTTCTGCACTACTAGGATTGTCAGGAACTCGGCATATTATTTTACCTTTATATGACTAACGTTACAAGGCCCCTTCAAATGCCATTTTATTAGTGTTTATAGTTTATATTTATTACATTCTGTTTCAGAGAGGCAATAGCCACATTTGCCAAGGGAACAAAGAGCTGAAGAATTTAAATTTCATTTTTAATAATATATTTAAAATTTTAACTATGTGATTTTGATTTTCTAACTAAATCACTTAATTTGATTTTGAAGGTGGCATTCTGAAAGTCATATATGTTCTGCATAACTTATAGCCTTGTATGGACACTGAAGGTAAAGGACAATACCTATAGGCAGGTTAGATCTTCCTATTATAGTCTTAGAGAACCTTGTACTTTGTCTTTAATGTTTATTTATTGAAATATTTGTGATTCTTTTTGTTTAATGTCTGTCTTTTCTACCAGATTGCATATCTCAAGGGAGCAGGCACTGGGTCTTCCCTTTTTTATCTGATATTCCTCAGTGCCTGGCATATAATAGGCAGTAAATATTAGTTAAATAATGTAAAAATGAATAAGGAAATTATTTAGATTAGTGTTTACAAAAATCTTTTATCTAAACAACAGTCAAGTACTAAACAATCTAGCAATTGTTAGTATAGTGTAATTGCAGTGGTAGAATCCTGGCTCTTCTACTTTTCAGTTTTATCACCTAGGGCAAATTTAACCTCTCTATAGCTCATTTTTTTCCATATGTAAGATGAGAATAATTATAGTCTTTATCCTGAGTTGTTATGAGGATTAAATGAAATAATTTGTATAAAATCCTTGGGAAATGACCCACAAATGTTGACTGATATTGTTATCATTGTTGTTTTCTTTCCTATTATTTTAGAGGTACTTTGGAATCATGGAAAGAATGTATGGCTTTATTAGAGAGAGTTGTACTAGGGAATCCTTCAAAAGATAGGTAATGTTCTAAAAGCATATTGAAAGATGAGTAATTAGACAATGGCTCATGGGCAAAGGGATCTATCTGTAAGCCATGCCAAGAAGTTTGTACTTCATTTTGTAAGTGATGGGGAAAGATTGGTTTGAAGTAGGGGCTGATATGCAGATTTACATTTTAGAAAGGCTGTTTTGCGCGCAATATGGAGGAAAGACGCCAGAGGCAGATAGACTTGGCAGGCAGCTTATTGTGATCTTAAAATGATATGTCGTTTTGTATTGTCTTTGAGTAAAAATTGATATAAAAATCTAAGAAATCATACAGATAATGTAATGGTCATGATCATATTTATTATTATTAATAGTAATTGTAAATATCATATTGACTGCTTACTATATGCCAGTGTTTTTATATTCATCTCACTTAATCCTTATAGAGTTAGGTACTATAAGGTAGTCATTCTCAGAGTGTGGTCCTACACTGGCAGCATCAGTTTCTTCAGAGCATTTGTTAGAAATACAAATACTTGGGCCCTACCCCAGGCCTATTGAATCTAAAACTCTCTGGGTGGGGTTCAACAATCTGCATTTTAATAAGCTCTCCAAAGAATTCTGATCCATGGCAAAATTTAAGAACCATTGCTATATGTGTGTATTTATACAGATGAGAAAACTGGGTTTAGTGATGTTAAGTAAAGGGTAAGATGTTTTTAATAATATACTGTTAATTCTCTAGATTTTCTTATTTAATATATTAGATGTAGTTTAGCAAGTTTCTGATCAGTAAACTCTGGTTTTCTCCTACTTCTATTCTAAAATTAGAAATATTTCCTGATAGAAATTTGTTGTCATCAAATTAATTTAGTGAACCAGAAGTATTCTATATCTGGATCTATCTGAGGAGGAGCAATATAGCTTGATGGCTGAGAACATGGGCTCTAGAGCTACACTGCCTGGGTTCAGTTTCCAACTCTGTCCTTTATTTGCTGAGTATTCAACGGCAAGTTATTTAGCCTCCCTATGCCTCTTTTCTGATATATAAAATGAAATAATAATCCCTCATTGGGTTTTTGTGAGGATTAAAAGAAATAATTTTTGTAAAGCTACTTAGTACATTGCCATGCACCTTGTCTATACAGAATAGATATAATACTAACAACAATTATACTGTGTATAATACATAAATGTATGAAAAGTTACATAAAAAATTTTTTTAAATAGTGCTAAGATAGCTTAAGCACAGGGTGTTTATCATTAAAAAAATATATATTGGTTAAATGGATATTGTGTGCCTGAACTTTAAGGGCTCATTTCTCTCTTTTCTGGTTTTAGTAGAAAGGTATGCTCCTTCCCCTCTTGTCTTCCGTCCTCTCCCCATCAGTTATCTCCTCTTGGTTATGGAACTTTACAGGCCCAGATTCTTCCCATTTTAAGAAACAAACAGATTTCCTCTGGGCTCATGCTACTCTTGACTTGCTGTCCTGTGTCACACCTTCCTCTCAGAGCCGTGTATAGAAAGACTAATGGATACTTGCTGCCTCAGTTGCCTCGCTTCCCTCCCACTTAGCCCTGAACAGACGTTGGCTGTTTCTTCCCCATGACTGCTACGGTCGTTTGGTTTTACTTCTATTTGACATTGTGACCATTTTCTTCTCTTTAAATCTTTCCTCTTTTGAATTCTAAAATATATCTCCTGGCTTTCCTTTTGTCTCTGTCTTGAGCTCTAGAATCATTTCTAATTATCTACTTAAATGTCTTTTCTATACTCATCAGACACTTCAAATCCACTATCTCCAAATCTGTTTTCACTATTTTTTCATCAGACTTGTTTTACCTTTGTATTTTCTGTCTTGGTTAATGGTGCTACCAACCAACCAGTTGTCAAGTTCGAAATCTGGTGAGTATCCTCCCTCTGTCCAGTCTTCCACCATTAGTCAATCACCAAGTCCTATTGATGCTGTCTCCTAAATTTCTTGCAATTCCTTTCCTTCCTGTCCAGCTCCTTTGCCACTGAGCTAATTCAAGTTCTCATTATTCACCAATTCCCATCCATGTTATTTCCTTAATATCTCTCAAATGTATCCCCTTCTTTCCATCTACATCTTTATTTCCTTATTTCAGACCTCATAATAATTTTTCTTCTGGATTTCCACAACAGTCTCCTAACTGTTCTAATAGTGTTCGGTTTTACCCCCTCTTTCCAAAGTATCTCTTTTATGATACTGCCAGATTGATCATTCTAAAATGAAACGTAGATCATAGTACTCCCTTACTTTGAAATCTCCCATTAAAAAGCAATTTCTTTCATTTGTCTCTAGGTTAAGAGCCAAACTCTTAAGGATGTTATACAAAGCCTTGGACTCTACCTGTCTCTCTATTCACGTGATAGCTCCTTTCCTTTTGTCATATTATCGTTTGTAGATGCTTTAGGTTCTTACTGCTGCCCTCTGCTCAGTGTTACTTTTCTCTGCCTGCATTTTCTCCCATTCCTCTCCTACACAGTCTAACCTGGGAACTTTTCCTCTTGGCTCCCTTAGCACCCTGTGCACCCCAAGATCATAGAATTTATTACAGCCTATTATAGTTTGTCTGACTTTCACCAGATTGTGAATTTATTGAGAGCAGCATGTGTAACTTCTGTCTTGTGTCTTCAGTGTTCAATACAATGCTTTGTGACATAGTAGGTATAAAATAAGTGATTAATGCATATATATATATAAATTTTGAGTACTTAATTTTTATTTGCATTTTTAATAGCCAGGAAGGTTGAGGTGGACGTGTCTATGTTGTTTATCACTAAATTTGGATAAACTTTGAAAGGAAAGAAGAGCATTATCTCTCATCTCCCTCTTATCAGTTAACAGCTTGAGTGCTACCATGTGTTCAGCCCTGGGTGAGACACTGCATGAATGAAATCAAAAGAAATAAGAGGGAAGGACTGGTGTTATAATTTGCTTTTTCTTTGACAAAATGTTTCTTTAAATAATCCATTTTATACTCATAACTCATCATATTTTATTTTTAGTCCACTTTAGTTTAGGGAAACAAAATAGAAATCCTTTAGGTTAGCATCTAAAATGCTAATTTTGAACTTTACTGAGAATAATATGGCACTAGTCCAACACAATCTGTTAAAAATTTTCCTCTGGGTCAGATTTAAGTTGAGAAGAATGAGGTAACTTTAATGTGAACCCAGATTGTACCTCAGTCTTTCTCTCCAGTGAGTTGCCAAATTCACAATTCCCTTTGTATCTGGAATTGGGGAAGCTGAGTTTAATATGGATTTTTGCCAATGATAGCAAATCTTGGCAAGATAGTCTTGTTCTCTGTGCTTAATTATATAGTTTTATTATAAAGTTTTTCTCATGTTTATTTGGAGGTACCTCTCATATATACTTTATTCTTTTGGTAGTTAATCATTTACTGTCAAGTCTTCCTTCTTTTCTGAGAAGGCCAGCTTATGTTTTTATACATTACAGTTAGCTATCCAGTTCTGTCTCTTTGCTAGATTTATAGATTTTAAAGCTGTACAGGTGTCTTAAGGGTCATTATATCTAAATCCTTCTTTTTGGAAATTGAAAATCTTAGTGAAGCTGAGAGAAACTGAGTTTGTGATATATTAATTCATCCCATATTTATTGAGTACCTGCTCTGACACTGTCTTAAGCACTGGGATACAGCAGTAAATGAAAAAAGTTCCAACCTTTTAGGTGCTTATATTATAGTGAGGAGAGACAATAAATTGCACACAAAAAACTATAACATATCAGGTGCTGATAACTGCTATGCAAGAAAAATAAATCAGGATCAGTGGGACACAGAATGACAGGGATGTTTGTGGATGGTATATGTAGGATGGACAAGAAAGGCTGATAAGGTGACTTTTAGTAGAGATCTAAAGGAGGTAAGTAAATGAACCACACAGATTTCTGGCACAAGAGTGTTCTAGTCAGAAGAAACTGATGTGGCAGCGTGTTTGGTGTTTAAGGAACAATGCGGAGGTTTATATGGCTGGAGCTGGGTCAAAAGGGAAGAGAAGTAGGAGATGAGGTCAGAGAGGTAAAGAGGACCAGATCACTTAGAGTCTTAATCAACCATGCTGAGGTCTTTAGCTTTTACTCTGAGTGAGACAGGAAGCCATTGGAGGGTTTTGAGGAGAGGATTGATATGTTCTGACATACAATTTAAAAGGCTTATTCTTCTTTCTTGAGAAGGGATTGTAGCAGGGCAAGGATGGAAGCAACGTGAACAGTGACGAGGTTACTTCTTTGGTAGTCCAGGTAATGGTGGCTTGGACCAGGGTGGTAAAGGCAGAGTGTTGAGAAGTGGTCAGATTCTGGATATATTCTGTATTTTGTATGGTATGTGAATTATGTCTCAATTAAGCTGTTACATAATCACTAGTAAGTGAAGTTGGGTGGGTTTAAAAAATAACAAAAGGACATGACTGTCACTTCTGCTTTATGTTGAAGACTCTTAAGACTTGAGTCCAAGCCACATAGCCATTCAGGAGTAGAGCTGTGACAGAATCTTTTTCTGTTTTCTTCTCAATCTTTTCTATCCACATTTTATACTCTTACATTCTTTTATTCAACAAACTTTATTGAGCACCTGCTGTATACTAAGCATTGTGCCTGGAACTGAGGATAAAAGACATCTGGAGTTAGAATCACCTGAATTTGGTGACCAAAATGACTGAAGTTTCTAGTTTGGGAGGCTGTTTGGGTGGTGATGAAAGAGAGAGGGACTCCAGGAGAAGCAAGATTGGTGAGAGCAAGAAAATCTTTTTTTCGCAGGCTCCCATGTTGTCTTTGTCTCTTCCAAGTTGTTGAACTGCTTAAAAGAATAACTTATACTCATTGCCTCTTTATTAATATACATACACTTTCTTTTAGATTCCTTTTAATTTGTTTCTTCATGTTTACCAGGGATCTCTTATTGCCAAATCCAGTGGCCTCATCTCAGTCTTCACCTTACCCGCTGACCCTCTAAGACAGGTCCCTTTTTCTGTAAAGGGCCAGATAGTAAATATTTTAGTCTTTGCTGGTCATATGCAACCACTCAACTCTGCCATTGTAATTGAAACCTCAACTTAACTCTGCACCCATAGACAGTATATAAAGAGTGAGCATGGCTGTGTTCCATTAAAACTTTATTTACCAAAGCACATGGCTGGCCAGATTTGGCATGTGAACCAAAGTTTTGCTGATCCCTGCTCTAAAGAATTTAGTTGTTCAGTTTTATTTTTATGTTTTGTTTGTTTTTGTTTTTGCTGAGGAGTGTTTCTTTCCTTCAGTGATACTTTTTTCCCTTTTTCTCTTATTTAATGACACCTCTTCCTTTAGTCACTTCTTCCTGTGGTTCTGTCCATGGCTATTTTCTTGCTTTATATTAAGGCTCCTCTTAAGGCTTTTAGGTTGCAAGTCCTCTTTCTCTATTTCTAACAGGAAATAAGTAAGGCTGAGGGGTCCTATTAATAGAATCCCCTTGACCTAGTAGGTGGGTCTGAGCCAGTATTTTCGGGATAGATGGTTTCCTCACGTGCCCTTCTGCTGCCCTAAGTCCCGTACTTTGGCATCCCACGCAGGCCTGCACTCCTAAAAGGTGCCCTCAAGTCAGTGGAGCATTCTCAGCTGCTGTGGGTGTCTTTTCTGTGGTTTGTTTTCTGCCTGAGGAAAGTTAGAGGAATGACGGGCTTCTCTCTAAGAAGCAATACTTAGAAGAAGGGCTCTGTGGGAAAAGAAGGGAGTGTTTGTAGTAAGTGATTTTCTTCCTCACAACTTGAAGATAAGGGAAAAAGGAAATTTCCTTGGCCTGTATTATTCCCCTTCCACTCTTCCTGAAATTTTGCCAAATAGATTCATTTGGGTTTATAAGCAGAACACCTTTGGGAGGTTTAAGCATAGGTAAGAGAGTTATTATTCATCATTACATTAATATGAAATGGCTTAGCCAGTTTGCCTTTCTATTATTGAACTGAGATACCCTCAACAATAGAAGTTTTGATGGGTGGGAAGGAGAGAAGAAAGGTTAGGAAGGAGAGAGAAACATGGAATTTGGGGCTTTTTCTGGGAGAGTAGCCAGCAAACAGGGCTGGGGTTTTAGAGCTTGCAGAAGTGGGATTGGGAGAGAGATTAAGGAAAGTGGGAGGGTGTTCAAGCCAGATGTCAGTTTGAAAATCTGCCTGTTTTTCAGATCTTTGCCCTTCTTTGCTGCCTTTCTTTATCTTTAGGGATAATGATGAGAGAGAGAGAGAGAGTGTGTGTGTGTGTGTGTGTATGTGTGTGTGTTGGGAAAGGGAAAGGGACAGGAAAAGAGGGATAAAGGAAAAACCAGAGGTAGTTTGTCACTAACCTTCAAATTAGCAATATGACCCAGAAAGTTTAAGTGACTTGTCTAATGATACAGTGTTAGCTAGTGACAAAGCCAGGACTGTGTAGTCTGGTTTTCTTTTATTTTGTTTCCCTCTTGTGTTACATATGAGAAGTAACTGCTGATTTACATTATTAACTATCTTCCCAGGAGGTTTTGATTCTAATTTCTGATCTTTCCCTCTTCTCACTTCTTTGGCTTAGAAGTTAGTCTTCAACCTTAGGCTGTTTTCTTTATTTTTCTCTCATTTTCCAGCCTGTCAGTTTCCTCATGGATTCACTTCCCTCTCCTGTCCAGCCTAGAGTGTGCCCCATCAGTTGACTCACTTTCTTTTAACTCCCTTGGTTTCCTTCTCTTTTTGCTTTATCTTCCTAGCAATGTACCAACTCTAGGCCAATTCAGTAGTATAGTAGCTATTATTTATTAAGCGCTTGCTATGTGACAGACACTATGTTAGGTAATTTTATATGTATTCTTGTAGTTCTCACAACAACTGTAAAAGGGATAGATATTATTATTATTGGCATTCTATATAACTGTTATTGTAACTGTAGATAATTAACCCAAGACACAACTACACTGGTAGAGCTGGGTTCTCACTCAGACTTATATAACCTTAAAAGTCATACTTTCCCCACTATATTAGGTTCCTCCTAACTAGGCTGCTAAATTGCAATTATGTAACTGTAAAGACTGGTGTCACCAAAACTGTGATTTCTAATCTAAAAATTGATTGTTGACAATCCTTTCAGGTGTCCCCCCCCCCCCCCCCCATTCCCTTCAGAGTCAATTGCAAAATCCTTTTATCTCAACTCAACTCTCCTCACTTTGGGCAGATTTTGTCTTTTAGCTCAGAGAAAAACTGGAGACTATTAGCTGTTCACTGTTTCTGCCCCCCAAGAAGATCAATGTGTTAGTCTGATCAGGCTGCTATAACAAATATCACAGACTGGGTGGCTTAAACAACACAAATTTTTTCTGACGGTTCTGGAGGCTGGAAGTCCAAGACAAGGGCAGGTCTGGTTTCTCCTGAGGCCTCTCTCCTTGGTTTGTAGGTGACTGCCTTCTCACTGTGTCCTCACATGGTCTTTTTGGGTATGTACACATCCCTAGTGTCTCTTCCTCTTATATGGACAGCATCATATTGGAGTAGGACCTCATCCTTATGACCTCATTTAACCTTAATTACCTCTTTAAAGGCCCTGTCTCCAAATACAGTCATATTCTGAGGTACTGGGGGTTAGGGCTTCAACATGAATTGGGGGGTTGGGGGTGGGCACAGTTCAGTCCATAATAGTACGTATCTGTAACTTTCCTTCACTTCCTCCTTCCTGTGTTGTTTTCCTCTTACTTTCCTCCCTCCCTTTATTTTTTCTTCCCTTGTTCTTTTTCTCTTCATTCTGTTTCATTCTTTCTTCCCTCTCTCCCAGTGTCCTTCCTGTAGAGGAAGAAACTTCTCTTTCTCAGCTCAAGTCTAATTTTTTGACTTGTATTCTCTGTCGCGTTCTTCCTCTTCTGTTTTCTGGAATATTACTTTATCATATGTTCACTCTCTCCACTTTTTTCTTTTAATTTCTTCCCCGCTGGTTCCTTTTTATCAGCATGTAAACATACTGCCACTCATCACTACCACTACTACTACTACTGCTGCTGCTGCTGCTACTATTAATACTACTACCACCTCTACTACTACTACTGGTTAGATTGTTATTATTATAAAATGTGTAGGTCAAAATCTAAATGCTATGGTTATAATCCTTCTGATTTTCAAATGGGGAACAGTACAGGTTTTTGCAATTTCAGACTAGATTAATATTGGTTGCTTTTCTGTTTCTTAGTTCGATAGGATATTTCTACCCTAATGTTAAGGGTAAAAGTGTATTAAAACTATTATAATACCAAATTCATACAAAGCATCAAAATTTGTAGGACAGTTAAAACAGTGCTGAAAGGGAAATAAATAGCACACGTTAATTTTTTTTCTTCTGTCTCTCCATCTCTGTTAGTTCAACTGAGCTTTTTGTTTTGGTTATTGTACTTTTCAGTTCTAAAATTTCCATTTGGTTCTTCTTTATGTCTTCTCTTTCTTTGCTAAGAATTTCTATTTTACATTTGTTTCAACCATTTTCATAATTGCTCATTGAAGCATTTCTTCATGGTTGCTTTAAAATATTTATCAAAGAATTCTGACATCTCTGTCCTTTCAGTGTTGACATCTATTGATTATCTTTTTCTCAGGCAGTCTGTGATCTTCCTGGTTCTTCGTATGATGAGTAGTTTTGATTGAAAACTGGACATTAAAAATTATTTTCTGAAACTCTAGATCTCATTTAAACCTTCTATTTTAGCTAGATTTTTGTGATACAACTCATGCAGGGAAATCTGAAGTCCGGGTTCCCCTCTCAGCCTCTGTTGACACCGAGTTGGGGTGCTCTTCAGTACTGCTGGGGGAGGATGGATTTTCCGGCACCCCACGTGGTCTCCATTGTATTGGGGCTAGCCTCATTACTGCTGGGTGACAGTGAAAGTCTTGATTATCCTCTAGACCTCCTCAGCCAGTAAGAGGGAGGGGCACCTCATTACTGCCAGGTTTGGGTGGAGGTCCAGGCTCTACCTGGTCTCCAGTGACACTGCTGCAGGGAGGGTGGAATTGTCTTGTTACCCTTCAGAGAAGTTCAAGTCCTGGCTCCCTACTTTGACTTTTCTGACACCACCATGGCGGGAGTATTGTGGTACCTCATTACAGTCTCATGAGGGTTGAAGTTTAGGCTGCCCACTCAGCCTTTCTGGCATGGGTAGAGTGGAGCTACAGTTTTTTCTGTGGTATTTGGCTGAAGCAGAACGAGAATTGCTAAGCTGCTACTTTCCTGGTCTTTTGGCTAGAGAGAGCAGGCTTTTATTGGGGCTCTTTTTTGTTTGTACTCATTGGCTTTTCCTGGTTGTTACCTTCTGCAGCTCCATGTCTGGGATATATGGGGCAAAAAGAAAACTCAGGAACTCACCACTGATGTTCCTTGGGTCCCAAGGCCCCTAGCTGCTCTGCTTTCCCTCTATCTTTTGGAGTCTTATGTTTGATATGTTAATGTCCATGGTTTTTAGTTGTACTTAATGGATGGAATAGAGAAAGTATATCTACTCCATCTTCCTAGAAGCAGAGTTACACATAGTTTTTAAATGATGACTTTCTAGTTGATGGAATTTTAGGTAAAATATAAAGTACAGGATATATATATATATATGTATATATATGCACGTATATAAAATATAAGTAAATATCTACCTATATGTAGCAAGGGAAACAGTTTGGTTGTTGCCAGAGCTGGCCCCTGAATTAGTAAGTTTTCATCGTTTCCCCCCTTCCTCTATTTATGAACTCTCAGTCTCTAAAAATGGTGTGTTTTTCATGCTTAGCCCCAGAGTTGTGCTGAGAGTAGTGGAGATTTGAAAGCAGATACTGTGAGTCCATACTGCTTGCTTTATACAGTGATTTTAGACCCTGGCTACATCTTAGAGAGTTTAAAAAATATACCTATGCCACCTCCAGATCACATTCTTTGGGCTGGGTCCTGGGCATCAGTCATTTTAAAGTGCTCCCCAGGTGATTCTTTTATGTAGCCAGTGTTGAGAATCATGGCCAAGTGTTTGGAATCGGTGGTTGCTTATGAATTTTAAGGTTTTCTTAAAGAACATGGAGTCAGAAACTGATACGTGCCTATATTTATCATTTTCACTAACTTTTGGTTGAATCCGATGATTTATTTTATTGGCTGTTATGTTTGACAAAGGCAGCAGATTAAAGCATTTTTTTCTCTAGACAAGGTGGAGGGACCATGTTGACAGGCTTTTTTTCTCTAAAATTTACCGTTTAATTCCTAAATTGTCACAGTGAATTCCTGAGATCTATTGTTTCTTTCCGATTATAGACTTTCCACATTTTCAGTTGTTTCTTTTTTGTTCTTCATGTGTCTTTTGTTGTTAATTAATTTTAGTTTTTCTTAATTCTAATCTACATCAATTTCATTCTGTAATACTGTTTTTTGTTCAGTTAATTTGTACTGGGCCTTATACTGTCCTTGGCCAGAGCCTCATTTATTACGTACCACTCTTGTTACCTTAGGACTAACTTATTGTTTTATCTGATTCAGTCATAGGAGCTCCATGTTGACCTTTGCTCATTGAACTTTAACCTAGTTCTTACTATCGATTTGGGATCACAGGCCTTTGTGTAAGCCTCTGCCTGAGTTTTGCAATCTCTATCAGATACGACTGGGGATTGAGTGACATGTTGTTTATAATTGGTGTTACCTTTACATTTGCTATGTTTTGATTACTTGATTAACTGTTATAGATTCTATAATAACCCAGTCTTTGCACTTTGATGGTAAATTGTGACATCATTTTTTTGCTCTAGTCAGGGTGATTCTATGCCAAATGGTAATTCTGAGGATGCTGTGTCAATTGTAGGTACAAGGCTCCCACTCTGACCCTGCTCTGGCCATGCTATATCCCTGTACCTTCCCCTCCTAGATCATGCTCTGGGTACCCAGGATCCCAGAATTCCTTGTCTAAGTGGCCCTGAGCTTACACAGGCATTTTCCCTAGAATCATCCTTGTGAGGGCAGACTGTACCAGGTTAGGGATGGAAAAGAGACAACTGTTGAAGGGCTGGCATGAAACTGTAGGGGCATTGGGATGGAGTTAAGACATGTGTGCTGGGGTGTTCCAGGTGTCAGAGGTGGGAATAAAAAGATAGTTAAGCCATAGACCATGGTTCTCTGTTTTCTTGCCCTGGGCCCCACAAATGGTAGCAGTGGACCTGATATGATAGGGATGGATGCTATTGATTTACTTTGGATTGATGTGAATTATCATTGCATTTTGGTAAAATGTAAGCAGGTATTACTGCTGTTCCATATAATATTCTGATCTTTTAATAGTATTTCATCTTCTTCTGAATTTTTTGTCCTAGAAGCTCTTTTACCAGGTAAGCAAAAGCTACTAATGAGTAGAATTTATTTATTTCCCTAATCTTATGGTCAAATTATGAGAAGTGTTATTTCATGAGTCTTTTGTACAGGATTTCCTTTTTTTCTCCCCATTTTGTAATCATATTGTTTGCTTCTGTATTGAAACATTTTACTACATTCCAGATAATTTTCTTGCGTGGGGGCATTGATTCCTCCTTCTACTTTTTAAAGCTCTGGTGTAATTTGCTCTTTTATTCCTACAGTAATTTATTTTGGAAGTTTTTTTCTATATTCTAGATTGCATCATGCTTCTGAAATTGTTTTGATAATGCATTCCGTTAATTTCACTAACGTGAATCAAATATTTCTAACATTTTATCGTCCCTTAAGTTTTTTGATACATGCAAGCCAATTAGTTTATATAACAGCCTTATTGTTCAGTCTGTTTTACTGATTTTTTTTATATTAAATCTTGCTGATTTTCCTAAACTTTTAGTTGCTGTTGTTCCAGTATTCATTCTAAATAGTTTTACATTTCATTTTGGTTTTTATAATGTATAAAGGGTTATTATACAGTACTTATTGTTACAGCTGACGCAGAGTAAAGTATATACTCTACCATATTCCAGGTGAGATATTTTATTTAAATAGCTGAGATAAAAATTTTGTGTTTTCAATAGCACCCAAATAATACTCCTTTTTTGAGGAGGTAACGTTGTTTAAAATGCCCAGTATTCCTTTAAAATTAAGCATTAAAAGTCCTTATCTCCAAATTTATTTAACATTTGTAAATACTATTGATTTTTATTCCCAACTCTTAGTACAGCTTTTTTTAATTACATTATTCAGAGGTATATGACCTAATCTGCTTTGTTATTACCAGGGCACTCTTTTGCCAATGTAGAAATTTAGGTCGTCAGTGATGTAGTGTGAACATAATGTTGCAGGAAGATCTGTGTTCTCTAAGGAAGGTTAGTTGGCTACCCAGAATAGATCACAGGGAGTAGCATTTATCATTCAAACCTGATCTGTCAGCACAATAAATATGAAACTGTCTCACAGGATGGACTTAAATTAACCAAGTTCACTGGTATACAAATCAAAATTCTGATTTATTACTTTAAGAATAGATGTTTAACTATCATGCAAACAGGAATGTTGATCATCATATTCTCTTCTGAAGGCAGTTTTACTTGGGAACCCAAATTTTGTTCAGAAGACTACCAGGTGAACCAGAAGAAGGCAGTTAGTTGGATGATCTTATTGGCTACTGTCATCAAGCCATGATCACCCATGTCTGCCTGGTGAATTTACCTATTGTGAGGACCAGATATGTTCTTCAGTGGGCCAGGGCGTCTTTTCCTCGGACGGTTTTGATGACACACTGTATCAATTTCATTTCTCTAAATTCCTCTTTGATGTCTTGTACACCATTTCCTTTCAGTTTTTTTCAGACGTAATACACAGTTACTTAGAAAAAAACAAAGCATATGTCAAATTGTATCTCTGTTAACATTTCAAATAAGTAAAAAACAACCTAAACATGATAATGATTAGAAGAGCAACTTGGAAAGTGAAACAACTTCATTTCATTGAAGTGAAACAAGTCTGACTTTGCTGTGTTATTGTTGGTGAATATAAGTAAAATAGAAGAAAGTACCCCTAGAGTTTTCTCTAATTTGTGTTCAGTGTAGAACCATGGTTTTTAAACATTTTGGTCAGAGCACCCCTTTCCACTCTTAATAATTGAGGACCCAAAGAGCTTTTGTTTGTATGGGTTCTATCTATTGATATTTACCGTATTAAAAATTAAAAATGAGAAAATTAAAAATATGTATTTATTAATTCACTTAAGGATTACAGTTAAATTACATGTTAACATAAATAGTGTATTCTTATGAAAGTAACTTTTTCTCACAAAAAATGTAATGAATGGCTGGCCTAATGGAAGATAGCTGAATTTCCTTTTTTTTTTTTTTTTTTGCATTCATTCTGTTACAACACATTTTGATGGACGTGTATGAAAAACATCTGGCCTCATACATATGTAGTTGGATAAGGGAGAGGAGTGTATTAATCATTTTTTAAAATAATTTTGGATATTCTTTGATACGCTAAAACTCAACAGTAGTAGTTTCTTAAACATTAGTTTTAGTATCAGAATTGGAAACCACAGTAGTGAGTTTTCCTGTTTTGTTACATTAAAATCCATTGTGCTGTTTTGCGTTTTGAATGGATCTTTACCCGTGTGTGAGTGTGTAACATCATGCATGAGTCATTTAGATAATATTGATTCACTGAGTAATGCAGATCTTTCAAATTTTGACATATTATACAATATCAAAAAATCGCATTTGTCAATATCACCACTAATCTCATCAGAAAAGTTTTTACGTATTGGGAAGCTAAGTTCATGGTAACAGATAGAAGTTTTTTGAAAATTTGAATTTTCACTTGAAAGCTTGAATTTTATCATGAGCATCAAAAACACTGTTTTCCTTGAAGTGACAGGCTCAGTTGGTTTATTTTTGAGAAAGTGTCTGCCACATACCCAAATCTGAATAATCAGAGTTTGTCCATCAGTCTTTCTTTCAAATAAAAATGATCCACAAAAAAAGAGGTGGTTCAGCTTGCAACATAATTTCACATATGCTTTTTCCTTGAGACAACCGTTGTACTTTGCTAGCAGCATAAGTAGTTTATGCATACTTCTCATGTCATCACACAGAGTACTAAAAAGGTGTGTACTCAAATATCAAGATTTAATAACATGAATGTTTTTTTCTTTTTCGTCAAGGACATTCTTAATTGAAAGATACTTTTTTTTTTTTTTTTTTACTATGAATGCATGGCAGTGAAGAATACGATGATCATAGTTTGGTTCCACTGCCTTGATTGGTGCTAGGGTACCAACAGTTTTACCCATTGTTACTTTTGCACTTTTAGTGTGCATATCAGTACAGAGAAAAGGAGAATAATGTCTTAGTATTTTTATGAAAATAGGTTTGACCTGCTGGGCCGCTGAAAGGACTTCATGAAGGGGTCCATGAACCATGGTTTGAGAACCACGACTGCAGAGAAACATTCTTCTTCACCTCTGTACCTCTCATATCAATATCACTATTTTGCCATATTTGAATGCCCCTATATTTTGGTATTCTGGTTCAATCCCAACTGGGTGTAGTGCAGTTCATTTCTGGTGCTAATCACCAGTAGTCTAGACCTCACAAGTTAAGAGACATAGTCCCCAACATAACTGCTTATACTTCAGATGCCAGCTGCACTCCAGGGGTCTCCAGATCACCTGTACTTTTGACTGACTGGCTATAAATTGGGTGGTTCTTTTGATTCCCTCAGGTTTGGTAATTTTCTAGAATGACTCACAGAACTCAGGAAAGCACTATACTTATGATTACAGTTCTATAATAAAAGATACAGATCAGGAGAACCAGCCTAATGAGGAGACTCCTAGGGCAATGTCTGGGAGGGGACACAGCTTCTGTGACTTCTCCTCATTGAATCAGGACATGCCAACCTCCTGGCACATGAGTGTGTTCACCAACCAAGACACTAAACTGAGCCTCAGTGTCCAGAGTTTTTACTGGAGTCTCATAAAGCATGATTGATTAATCATTGGCCATGTGTTTGAACTCTTTCTTCAGGCCCCCCTCCCCAGAGGTCAGACAGTTGAAATTCCTAACCCTCTGATCACATGGATGGTCTTTCTGGTGACCAGCTCCTATCCTGAAGCTACCTGGGGGCCCCCTATGAGTCACCTCTTTAGCATAACAAAGACACTCCTAACACTGAGAAATTCCAAGCGTGTTGGAAGCTTTTTGCCAGGAATCCAGGCAAATTCTTTATCGTACCACATATAGTTTGCTTAATTTTTGGTCTAAATTGACTTAAAATCTACTAACTTCTTTTTCCTAGCCTTGTATTAAGAAAAAATATCCTTGAAATCATAGGTTTTATGTGCAGTTTGTTTTTTTCTAATATACATCAGAATAAATTTGTAACTGTGGACATTGCTAATTGCCATCTTTTCTTTCTTAGGAATGGAATCCTCAGTTTTGACTAAAAGTATTGTTATTCAGAGTAAAGACTACATTTCTCTTCATTCCTTTCATTCCTAAGTTCTGGCTGTCAGATATAAAGAAAAGTATTGTGTTGTACTTTTATAGTGGCTGGATAAAGTGAGCTGACTAAGACTCTATATTGCTGTTTGCTCTCCCTCCTTCTTGCTATCTGGAGTGAGGATGTGGTGGCTACTGTTTGAGCAGCCATTTTAGACCATGAGGCAATCTGGAAGGTGGAGGCAACATACCAGCCTTGTACTGCCTATCTTTGGATGACAACTTCTTCCTCTCTTTTTCTCTCTCTTCATCCCTCTCTCTCTCCCTCCCCTTCCTCCTCCATCTATCTATTTATAGGAGTTTCCTATTTCTCTTGTAACAAATAGCTACAAACTTAGTGGCTTATACAACACAAGTCTGTTATCTTATAGCTCTGTAGGTTAGAAGTCCAACACAAGTCTCACTGGGCCAAAACTGAAGTGTTGGCAGGGCTGCCTTTCTTACTGGAGACTCTCAAAGAGAATTTGTTTCCTTGCCTTTTCCAGCTTCTAAAGGCTGCCCATATTCCTTGGCTTGTGGCCCCTTCCTCCATCTTCAAAGTGGCAGTGTTGCATCTCTCTGACCATTCTTCCATAGTCACATCTCCCTCTGATTCTCTTCTTCTGCCTCCCTCTTCCACTTTTAAGGACACTTGTGATTACATTGGGCCTGCCCAGGTAATTCAAGATAATCTTCCTACCTCAAGATTTGTAACTAAATCCTATCTGCAAAGTTCTTTTTTGGGATATAAGATGAAATATTCACAAGTTCCAGGGATTAGGGTGTGGACTGTGGATCTTTAGGGGGTTTTTATTCTACCTGCCATCCATCTGGCTATCTTTACCCTCCCTTTCTTCCTCTCCCATCTAGCTAGCTATGTCTCATCTGTCTATATCTATATGTTTTTTTGAAGTGTTTGATACTTCATCCCTGAACGTTTACTTCTTCATGCTTCCTTGAAGAATAGAAACGTACTCCTGCATAATCACAGTACCAAGATCACATCTAAGAAAATTAACAGTGATTTTAATATTAGAAAATATTAGAAAAGGATACTTGCAGGATAGTATCCTTTCTCCAATAACCTTTCACCTTGTCGTAGTATCCATTGGTGATTCTTGCCTGAATTGAACATCACATTACATTGAGGGTGACAAATGTTGATATTCTAATTAATTCAATCATTGTGTATTTATTAGTTGGTATTTTTCTATAAAGAACAGCTTTTCTTAAACTTTCTCCCTTTCACACCTTTGAACATGCTGTTCTCTTTTTTATGCCACATTAACTCTGTCATTCTTTTTTTTTTTTTTTTTTTTTTGTGGGGAAGACCAGCTCTGAGCTAACATCTGTTGCCAATCCTCCCTCCCCTTTGTGCTGAGGAAGACTGGCCCTGGGCTAACATCCGTGCCCATCTTCCTCCACTTTATATGGGACGCCGCCACGGCATGGCTGACAGGCAGTGTGTTGGCGGGCGCCCGGGATCCGAACTTGCGAACCCTGGGCTGCCAAGCGCGGACTAAACCGCTGCGCCACCAGGCGACCCCAACCCTGTCATTCTTTAGGACTCAGCTTAAGTCTCATTTTTCTTTAAACATCAGTTTGGCCTAAGTCATCTTATAATACCCATTGTTCACATCATTATAGACTAATTGATTTTTTTTTTTTTTTTTTTGTGAGGAAGACCAGCCCTGAGCTAACATCCGTTACCAATCCTCCTCTTTTTGCTGAGGAACACCAGCCCTGGGCTAACATCTGTGCCCATCTTCCTCTACTTTATATGGGACGCTGCCACGGCATGGCTGACAGGCAGTGTGTTGGCGGGCGCCCGGGATCCGAACCTGCTAACCCTGGGCTGCCAAGCGCGGACTAAACTGCTGCGCCACCGGGCGGCCCCTAGACTAATTGATTTTTATTTTATTCATTATGTTATAATCAATTACAGTCATTATTATTATTATTTTGATACTCAATTATCCTAAGTTTGGCTAGTCCTGTGTCTCTTTGACATGATTCTATTAATCTTTGAGTGCTTCCTTGCTTTGTGGCCCAACAAGATGCCCCAGGCTCACCTTGTAATTTCCCTGTCCCAGCCCTGAAATAAGTTGTTTCTTCAAGAGCACAGGTTTCTTTTAGTGGGGAATAGCATTTTAGAAACCAAGATTTGGATGCCACGTGTGCTCATTGCTACAGAGGTCCTTATGTTTAGATGCATCTGGTGCTTCCAATTTCTTAGCGTTTTTTTTGTTCTGTGGTGGGAATTGATTGCTTCTCATTGATTTCTCAGATATTTTGGGTTAGTTATGGCTCCTCCATCTACTTTTCTCTTTCCAAAATTTTATTACTATCCCATATTTGCTATTGTCCCTCTCTCTTTGGAGTTTAATCCTTTTTTTTAAATTATTATTATTCTTACTGTCCTTTAGTAGGATTTTTGGAATGGAATTGAGGTCAGTTAGTATGTTCAAGTCACCATATTTGACTGGAAGTGTTTATAACAACACTCTCAATATAGATTTATTTTACAATGCAGAAGTAACTGTGCCTCATGCGGTGGGGGATATAAAACTTAATAGACGCTGTCTATGCCTTCAGGTCGTTTCCATGTCATCCAGGGCTTTTAGCATGAGTTTATAACTAACCAGGGTCCAAGTTAAAATATGGAAAGTGTTGAAGTTGAGGTATATGGAGTGATAATACTTGCCTTATATTTTATATTCTCGAACAGTGGTTTTCAGCATTGACTGCACAATAGAATTATTTGAGAGACATAAAAAATATTGTGCCTGGTCCTCACCTCAGATCAATTAAATCAGGATCTTTTATGGGTGGAACTGAGTTCCACAGGTTCTGAACTTCTTTTGACATGACTTGATTAGTATGAGTGATTCCTTTCTTTAAGGACCAATAAGATGCTTCAGGCTCACCTTGTAATTTCCCTGCCCCACACCTGAAATAAGTCAGTTTCCCTCATAGACCCCGTGGCATTTCAGACCTCACACCTTTGAACATGCTGTTCTCTTTTTTATGCCACATTAACTCTGTCATTCTTTAGGACTCAGCTTAAGTCTCATTTTTCTTTAAACATCAGTTTGGCCTAAGTCATCTTATAATACCCATTGTTCACATCTATTTTAGCACTTACACTATTTTATTAAAATGCATTTTCCTATCCCGTTATATTCTGAGCTTCTTGAAGAAATTCTAATATTGCAGGTGTGGATGCATTTTATTTGCTCAAAAAAATTAGTTGAACTGATGACACACAGGAATGCTAATTTGTGAGATCTGAGAGAGTGTAATGATAAAGTTCCTTAAGCTCTTGTTCACTTTTGATTTCTTCTATAGCCATGTTTTATGAATATTTTTGAATTGTATTAAATGGATATTATATTTCAACTTTGAAAGATGGTTGAGATTTAACTGGAAGCAATCAAAAGTATTGGGATTTAAATTATGCCTGTGTGAGGTGGTTATAGGGGCAGACTGGGATAGGCAATAACTTAAGCAATGGTTTTAAATGAAGCCTTTGTTCAGTTGCAAATATAATTTTTAAAAGTTGAATATATAGTGGCCTTTATAATAAAAAATTTAAAAGGAATCTTATGCAGTCTTGTAGATGCTGCTGCTGTGAATTGACATATTGAATTTTTGAGATTCTGTACCATCTTTCAATCTTTATTGCTGCATATTTGTCATTTTTATGTGAAGATAATCATTCTGTACTATTGTTTTCTTTTATCATTTTTACGTTTTTTAATAAAACATTTCTGTGTGGTTTTGATGTATAGTAGTTTACTTAACCATTCCTTAATTATTTTGTATTTTTATTTGCAGTTTTCCACTGTTCCAGAAAGTGAACTATAATAATCTCCATTTTCTGGAGACTGAATATGCATTACAGAGCCTTTATCTTATAATAGAATTATCTGTGGCAGAAATTTAATAGAAACATAGAAGCAGTGTGAAGTAGCTAAGGAGCTAGATGGACCTGAATTCCAGTTTTGACAGCCACATTACTAGCTGTGTGATCTTGGATAAGCTAGTTTGCCCTTGTGAGCCTCAGGGCTAAAGTTGTTAGTAATAGCTAACGTGCATTTACAACGTGGCAGGTGCCACGTTAAGTATTTTACATGTACTAACCATTTAAACTTCTAAACAGCTCTGTGAGGTAGGTACTATTATTATTCCCATTTTTAAAATGAGGAAACAGGCATAGAGAAGTAAAATAGGTCAGATAGCTACTTCTAATGATGGTGTTACTGTACCCCTTGCCATCTAGAGCTGGCTCAGACCTCTAGAGCTGGTTCTCTAATTCACTCTGTACGGCCAGGGCACCAGCTGCACTCCTTCCCTTAATTTGGTTCCTAGGCAGACAAATTAGCCTTTATTGGCCAGATTAATGATTACTGAAGTTCCTGCAACTGCAGCTGGAGTGAATTGTGAGGTCGTGTTCCCAATACTTTATCCCTGTGCTTACTGCGGGAATTGTACTCTAAGAGCAAGGTTCACTCTAGATGTTAGTATTCTCTTCAAATTGTCTATTTCAAAGTTGTTTTTGAGGGAGTGGTGATAAAAATTTAGATTTGTATTTTTATATTATCATCTAGTAAGCCTTTTGTTATTCTTCCCTCTCCTCCCCTACCTCCATCTCCTTTCTAACTAACAGTTTAATACTTGTCTAGCTAGGATTCATTTCCTAGATTGCTATGCAGTTAGAGTGCCAGCATCTTTTAGACCCAAAAAGGAACCTGAAAAATAACTAATTCAACCTCCTCACTTACATGAAAAAACTGAGGCCACACAATCATTCAGAGGGTGATTTAGAGCGCAAGCCTTTTTCTGACCTAGGTCCAGTGTTGGCTTCATTCCATTGTACTGTTTGCGATCTTATTTGGAGTAGTCTTTTTAAAATTATTAGAATTGAAATAAATTATTATTACTATATATCCTTTTTAGAAATTGTATGTTTTTATTTGACTTGGTAGCTCGCTACCTGTGTATTGTGTTTGCTATCAGGAAACAGCTATGTTTGCTTAGTTCTTTGCAGTTTTATGAAGTGCTTTCTCATCCTTTATCTCATTTATTTGTTATGGAGATAACCTTTTGCTCACATAGCTGAGGTTCGTGAATAGTGGCACAGATTTCTGCTGTTCTGACATGTCCACTTGTGTGCGTTCACAGATCCAGCTGCCTTAGCTTCGGACGTGTGTGACTCACTCCACTGAGATTGCCGAGTCCAGGCATTGTGGTTTCTCAGCTCCAGCTCTTTCCGCATCTCCGGGTGCCCCTGGGCTCTAAGGCATGCAATTCCAGGCAGGAGGGTAATTAGTTGTTTTGAGGCACTTACATTTCTTGGCTTCTTAAGACTACTTGTGATCAGGGAAGTTCTTTTTAAAACTTAATCAGAGGTTCAATATGTAGTTAAGCAACACATTGTGTAGAAACAAACACAAGGATAATCATATCATTTATTGTACTAACATTCTTCAATCAAAATGGTGTTAGAGATAAGATAAATTATATGGCTGTAATGTGTGTCCATGCAATTTGGTTGGTGGCAAGGAAGGGAGTGAATTGTTAGTCTGAGGCTAGCCACTGATTGCCAGAACTTTCTACAGCAGGGCCTATTACCTAACCAGCTCATACAAAACCTGGAGATTCTCAAGAGGATCCTCTGTAATTCATGATTAGGTTACATTAGTTGAACAAAGCAAAGTCCTGGAGAAAATTTGTCAGTTTGTTACTGATTATCTAACCTAAAAAGTGGAAATAAAAGGTATAGTGGTTTTCCTGGAGACTTCTAGAGTGTCTACATTTTGGTAGATCATACATTAAGACTTATTGGAGTAGTATGCAGTTCATTGCTTGTTTGAGAATAGGATGTGAAGATTTTAGGATCACTTTATGATAGTACTGGGTAAATAAGAGTTAGAGTTAAGCTTTGTATCCTTGGGTTTCTAATAGCTACTGCTGAGGTGAGCCTTATATGTTAAGATTATCTGGAGATAAGACTGCAACTCATTGGCTCAAAGTTCAAAGGAGAGCATTAGCTTCAAGGACATAAATCACTGAGTTGTTATCCATCAATTTGTAACAGAAGTGCAGATGAACAACATTTATCTAGACAATCTGGTATCTTTTACCTGCAGTTTGAGGTCAGTCTATATAGGGGCTTATGTAGGTGCTTTGAACTGTTTTGTAGAGATGAGAGTTCAAATTTATTTTTATTCTTTAATTTGAAGTAGCAGAGGGTTTTGTGTGCCTTTTCCAGCAGCTGATATTAACCCCATTTTGCCCATCTTTAAAGGTCAGATTAGATTCTGCTTCAACTATGGAGCTGAGATTAATTAGGTTATTTCCAGGAGAATTTTATTTTCTAACACTCCATTGTTTGCTACTGTTTTATATGTGTTAGTCTTTTCCCCTACAAGTTGACTGTGAACTCTGTGGGTCCGAGATAGGTGTCTTATTTTAAAATCTATAATAGCCAGGCTTACAAAGCTACATACTTAAAGGAGCTATCAGGTAAAAAAGATAATTGAGCCAGGCTATATGGGGCCCATGTAAAAGGGAGAACATACGTCCTGGGTAAAATCAGCCTGATTCCAGCAGATTCTTACCTTGTGGGAATGTGAGCTCGATGTTGCCTGAATGGAATACATCCACTGATGCTGTTTGGCCTGTGGCCTATCAGTTTGCAACTTTTTTATTAGAACATAGTTACGAACACACAGAAAGTACTCGATAAGTACTTGTCATTTCATAGATGCTTATTGTGCCATAAACTGGCTACACTGCTTTTTGAAGGACTATCTTAGATATAATGCGTGTAATATGATGTAAGATGTGTAAGAAGATTCTCTTCTATTAAAGGATTTTTCCGTTTTTGAAAGAAGATGAATACACTAATAAAGAGGTTAACACTTACCCTAGAATCAACAGACTTGGATATTGAATCTTCACTGCTTTGTACACAGAAAGTCCTTTGGATCACTTTCCAAGTTAGAAACCAGTGATAACACATCATAGCAAATTGCTGCATATTCTGAGGGCTTTCAAAAGAATGATGTAGTGAGTTGTTAGAACACCTGAGTGCCTTGCAATTAAGCTGTTTATTTTTGTATCTTGAATTCTGGAGTAATCGTTTGTTCTTCCTTTTTTCCACCCCTCCCAAACAGTGTTGTTAGGATGTTCTCTTGGTTCTTCCTTTGTGGTATTTCATACCTCATTTCTTGCATTTCATTCCTGTAGATACCATCCTAGTTTGAACTCTTTTTCACTCATCTTGGGATATCTACACTAGCCCCTAACTCTAACTGCCTTTTCTGTTCCATATTTAGAGTGTCTCCAGGTATTTGGTGTGTTTTTTTTTTAATCTACTTCGGGGTTCATAAACAAACTCTGACTAAAAGCAAAAGCAAACACACACACACACCAGAAAAAAGCTTCTTTCAGTTGTGCTGAAACTTTCTTGCTGACCAAACTCCATATCCTCCATTCCGCTCTAATCTTATCATATCCTGGTCCCTTACAGGGTAATCAGCTCGTGCTCTGCTCCTCCCAACAGCCTATTCCACTCTCTTGCTTTTCTTATGCTATTTCTTCTAAGGGGAATGACCTCTCTTCTTTATGCCTTATATCATTTTTTTTATTATTGTACTGTTCTTTAAATCTTTTACTGTTTGTTCTTTCATTACCAGACTAGGATAGAAGTTTTTTAAGGGTAATGACTGTATTTCCTGCTGCATCTTTGAGCTCCATATAATGCCTAACACCACTCTTTGTATGTAGCAGGCACTTAACAGATATTTCTGAGGTTGATTATTACTTTATATTTTCCCTCATTCACATTTTTTATTGTGGTAAAATATATGCAACATAAAATGAACCATTTTAACCACTTTTAGTATATAGTTCTGTGAAATCAAGTACATTCACATTGCTGTACAACAGTCACCACCATCCATCTCCAGAACTTTTTCATCTCCCCCAGCTGAAACTCTGTACCCATTACATGCTAACTCTCCATTCCCTTCCTTCCCACAGCCCCTGGCAACCACCATTCTACTTCTGTCTCCATGAATTTGACTACTCTAGGAACCTCATATAAGAGGAATCATGCAATTCCAATTTGTCCTTTTGTGACTGGCTTATTTCACTCAGCATAATCTTCAAGGTTTATGTATGTTGTAGCATGTGTCAAAATTTTCTTCCTTTTTGAGGTTGAATAATATTACATTTTTTCTGTATATACAATATAAACACCATGTTTTGTTTATCCATGCATCTGTGAATGGACACTTAGGTTACTTCCACCTTTTGGCTCTTATGAATAATACTGCTACCATGGGCCTACAAATATCTGTTCTGTTTCCTGCTTTCTCTTCTTTTGGGTATATACCCAGAAGTGGAATTGAGGGATCATATGGTAATTCTGTGTTTAATTTTTTAAGAGGTCACCATACTGTTTTCCAAGCAGCTACACCATTTTACATCTCTGTTAGCAATGCATGAGGGTTTCAATTGCTCCACATCCTTGCCACCACTTGTTATTTTCTGTTTGTTTGTTTTTTTAAAATAATAGTCAGACTAATGGATGTGAGTGGTATCTCGTGGTGTTTTGATTTGCATTTCCCTAATGATTAGTGATGTTGAGTATCTTTTCATGTGCTTGTTGGCCATTTGTATATTTTCTTTGGGGAAATATCTGTTTGAGTTCTTTGCCTATTTTTTAAATTGAGCTCTTTGGTTTTTTGTTGTTGAGTTGTAGGAGTTCTTTGTATATTCTGAATATTAACCCCTTATCAGATATATGATTTGCAGATATTTTCTCCCATTGTGGGTTGCCTTTTCACTTTGTTGATAGTGTCCTTTGATGCACAAAAGTTTTAAATTTTGAAGAAGTCCAATTTATCTACTTTTTCTTTTGTTGTCTGGAGTTTTTGTGTCATAACCAAGAAATCATTGCCAAATTCAATGTCATGAAGCTTTCCCCAGATGTTTTCTTCTAAGAGTTTTGTAGTTTTAGTTCTTACTGTTAGGTTGTTGATCCATTTTGAGTTAATTTTTGTATATGGTATAATGTAGGAGTCCGAATTCTTTTTTATTGCATGTGGATATCCAGTCTTCCCAGCACTATTTGTTGAAAAGACATATTGTCTCTACTGAATAGTCTGTCCCTCATTTATATTTCATTCAATAATCTCCAACTTTACTGACTATCACAGTTGTGATTGTAGTTAAGTTTTAAGATTTTTCCTGTTACTGTCTTGTCTTAAAGGCTTAAAACTTGCTTATGCTTTCTTACCCACCTGGAAATAAGAAGAAGACCTGGGAAGACATATATGTTGAAGGCAGAATTATCATTTATCATCTCTCTATCCTCTTATTAGCTGCATGTTTAGATTTAGTAACCGCTTTTGCTTTGTACTTCACCTTCTTGCTTCTTGAAACGCAGTAGAAGTGTTAGAATACGTTGCTAATCTTTTAAATAAAGGCCCCTTTGAAGGTCTGAAATTTTGTTTTTAAGTCACTCAGCCTCTCTGGGCTTTTGATTCTTTTTCTGTGAAATGAGAAGATTGAGCTAAATGATCTCTCATATATGTTTTACTGTGGAAATTCTGTGATTCTAAGGCATTTGTGAATGGCTTTTGAACAGTTAATAAAAGTCCAATGGAGAGTGGGACAATTTTATTATATCAAAGGAATATATTAAAATTGGTCTCTCCAAGAACATATTATCTTTATTACTTTGTCTACAGTTTTGGTGTTTTCTCTGTATATGAACAGAGTTTTAAACATAGCTATGATTAGTTTCTTTCAATGGTAAAAAAAACTTAGTTTCTAAGTATTATTGTAATTTGTAGTATTATCATCTTTATTTTCTTTATGTGTTAAGGAGAAGGAACATAAGTTCATGTACATGAAATTTGTTTGCACATGAAGAGAGAGGCTTTTTCACCAAAAGCCAAGTGAAAAAATGAAGATAGAACAGAGACAGGTACCTCTCTTCTGGAAAATCATAGAATTTTGCAGTCTAGAAAGGGAGTTTTTTGGATGCTTCACCCCTGAATACATTTTTGAGAGGCTCGTGTTTATATGCTGCATATGCATACATTAATTAAGATTGCCAAAAAGCCAGTTTTCCTCATCTTACCTGTTGTGTTGATTGTGTAATTATATAAACTTACCTATTAAGCTAGTTAGTTATAATATGGTTGAATTCATTTTGCTTGGTAAAATTTTTGTCATTGCTGTATTTGCCTCTTGTCTTTTTTATAACATTATATGGAAATGAAAATGATAATGGCTAGTATTTATTGAGTGCTTGATACTTTTAACTTTACTATTGTTTTCATATCCTTTCAGAGAAAATGATGTTTAGTGATGATATTTTATCAGAAACTATTCTAGATGCCTAGGAGAGAAGTTAAGTGATTTCCTAAGAACATTAGGGATTAATTGTCTTGGTTGAAAAAAATGACTGGATAGCTAAGAAGACAGGATGACAGAAAGACTTTTTAGAGCTTTTGAATCTTGAACTATCTGAATGTTATTAATACTAAATTAATGTTATTAATACTAAGTTATTAATACTAAATTGTCATTAGTAATAAAGTGGTATATTACCTTTAAATCTTTTCATTTGGAATCCTGACTCCTGTTTATAAAGAGAAATGAAAGTATTGGCTCTATCAAGTATTATTTCAAATCACAGCAATAATTTTACTTATACTTAAATATTTTGGATTGCAGAAGCAAATTGGACTGCTGCTAGCCATTTTGAGCAGTAGTACTTATATGAAACTGAAAATTTAGGGATATATCTGTTTAATTAGAGAATGTCCTTAGTGTGATATAAAGGTTAGAAATGCAGTCTTCTTTGGAGACTGATTAAAAACAATAGATTAAAAAAAGAATGATGTGCTCAATGAGCTACAATTCAAATAGAGGAAATTTAATGGGAAATGATTACATTAGTAGCAGATGGACTTGTTTCCTGAATTGTAATCTTACTGGAAATCCTAGAACAGCTTAAATTTGTTTTTCAGATTTGGAGTCTGATAATAAGGTAGATAAAGAGGTTTGTTTATTTGGTGTGCTATTGTGATTCTTACTGTGTCTTTTGGACATTTCATTTTTACTAGGCTATTTTTATGATTCCCACAAATCCACCACCAACGTTCAGGAAGCCAGAACTTTGGTCTGATGATTTCACCGATTTTGTTAAAAAGTGCCTAGTGAAGAATCCTGAGCAGAGAGCTACTGCAACACAACTTTTACAGGTCAGTGCTTATGCCTTTAAAGGAAGGATATTTTCTTTATACCTTTTAGCTTCCTGACATTGACCAGAATTGCTGTGAGTTTCATTAACTGATTTCTCAAGATGTAAACCTCCCAGGAAATATGGGTTGATAAAAACACACACATACACACACCCCATTTTTCTCCTGTAAGTTCTCCTTGTCTCATTTTTTTCTTTTTTTCTGTCTTTTCTCTTTTTTTCCTTTGTTGTTGTTGTTGTCAACTCTTTCCTCCTAAAGTTGTTTTAAAGCAAAACTTCCAAAGGGCTCTTATTTCAGAAATGAGTTCTTATCTCCATTGTTACTATTTCTCATGTTTTTTCCCCCGATGTATTCTTCCTTGACCCAGCATTTCTTCTTTGACTTTTTGCTCAATTATAAGATATGTAAATACAAGATCCCTGAACTTGAAAAGATTGCATATTGTAAATAGTCCCCCCTTATCTGCGGGGAGTACATTCCAAGACCCCAGTGGATGCCTGAATCTGTGGATAGTAATGAACCCTATATATACTAAGTTTTTTCCTATAGATAAATATGTATGATGAAGTTTAATTTATAAATTAGGCACAATAAGAGATTAACAATAATAACTTCTCGTTGGCATATCTGTATTGCCAGCATTACTACGTTTGCACTTCGGGGCCATTATTAAGTAAAATAAGGGTTACTTGAACACAAGCACTGCCATACTGCTTCAGTTGATCTGATAACCGAGATGGCTACTAAGTGACTAACAGGCGGGTAGCATATACAGCGTGGATACACTGGACAAAGGGAAGATTCACGTCCTGGGTGGGAGATTTCATTAGGCTACTCAGAATGGTATGCAATTTAAAACTTATGAATGGGGGGGGGTTATTTCTGGAATTTTCCATTTAATATTTTCAGACCAAGGTTGACTGTGGCCAACTGAAAAGTGAAAAGTGAAACCTTGGATAAGAGGGGACTACTGTACTGGTTACAAGATTACCTAAATGAAGAGTTTCAGTATCCCTGCTACAAGCAGACTTTGTATCCAGAGTGTTGGGTTTTTTATCTGCCTTGACATTTAATCCAAATAGAAATAATTTAATACTTATAGTAAGTATTTGTGAGTCTTTATTTTCTCAACAGAATTGACTCAGACCTCTAAGCTAATAGTAAGTGTGTCTCACATTAACAAACTTGGTATTTGGAAAACAATTCTTTTTGTTAAGTGAAAGAAGAAGTAAAAACATGGTTCTTATAAAAAGTGATTTTTCCAAGGTACTATTTTAAAAAAAGGATTTGTTGAGGAGTATAGGAAATAGGCTCTTAAATATAGTGTTTATTATTATGAAAATTTAACTTAGTACTCAGTCTCCATGGTAGGCAATTTAGCAATATCTATCCAAAATAAAATACCATATATTCTTTGACTCGGCAATTATGCTTCTAGAAATTTACTCTACAGAAAAATTTAACCATATGTGAAATAAAATTTATGTAAAACTATTCATAGTACATTGTAATGGCAAAAGATTGGAAAAGCATAAATATCTGTCAACAAGTTGGAAGCAGTCTAAGGTCTATTGAGAAGAATGATTGGCAAAATACACACACATATGTATATATATGTGTCAGTGCTTGTGGTGGCTTAGCTCTGGAAAAATAAGCAAGAAACTGGCTTCCACAGAAGGTAACTGTATACAAGCAGGAGTGGGATGGAGACTTACTTTTTGCTCAAGGCTCTTTTTGAGCCTTTTGAGTTTTGTGTTATGTCTGAATATTATCTTTCAAAAATTAATTGAAACATTTATTTTGAAATACTGTCAGCATTTCAGAGGAATTTTGAGCACATATATCAAGGGCTTATTGGTATTGTCATTGTATTGAGTATCTAAATTATTCAACCCCAAAGAAGGCAAGAAAGGAGAAGAGGAGAAAAAAAAAGCAGAAAAAGTGGGACAAATAGCACAAAACACGATGGTGAAAGTAAATCCAGTTATACCTGATAACTAATTTTTGAATAATTTAACCAATGTTTCTTTTCTAGTCTTTCTCCAATAATCGTTTCTACTTTTTCTTAAGAAAAGAAATTCTGTTGTTTTTTACTTAAGAGTTTTTAGGATGGGATAGCATTTAAGAAGTGTTCTAATATAATTCCCTAATTTTGTGGATGAGAGTAGTAAAGCCCAGAAAGGTTAGATGACTCACTGAAGACCACACAGTGATTAAGTGATTATTCCAGGTTTATTCCATTTGCCACCCCCAGCCCCACTCTTCACCCTTTCTCCACTCTGCTTTCTGCTCAGGAAGTTGATCTGTATGGACTACATTAACTAGCTCTGTTACCCTCTAGCTTCTAGTTGAGTTTGGCTCAGATATCCTTCTTCATAATAAGGGCAAACAATGCAACTGGTTTTGTATAGTGCTTATGAGCCAATATTTGCTTTCTTGATTCTTATTTTTTCTGTTGTACTATCATTGACTATTCAAGGCCTTCTGTTATAATATGGTGTCCTTGTCTTACCTCTTAACTGACCCCTTGCTTGACCTCCCTTTTCTTTCCTCTATAAATACTGAAATAATAGACTGGTAGTTTCTTATACAGACCATGCTTTTTCAATCCTCTGTACGTTTTCTCTTGCTATTTCTGCCACCCACCTCCTCTAGTTTAAAGACCCCCTTCACCAATAGGCTTCTTTTTACTCATTGTCTTATTATTTCTAATTCAAATTAGGTACTCCTCCAGGAAGCCTTCCCTTCATCCTTGTTTAGGCTAGTTGTTTCTCTGTGTTTCCATAAACACCCTGTCCTTATTATTTACCATATTAGAATGAAATAACTTGTTTCTGTGTCTTTGTCCTGGATTGTAACTAATTCAAGATCAAGGGCTATGCCTTTTCGGAGAGGGCTACTTTTGCACTCCTAATATTGAGTGCTTAATACATGTGTATTGAATTCAATATGTGTTTCTTTAACATAACAAACCTCTGATTTAAAAAGTTTTTTAGATGGGAAAATTATCTTTAGTCTCATTAGACTCATCAGAGTCTTATTTTGCTGGAGACCTGGAAGCCGTTCTGTCTCTTAAAGTTGGAGTTTTGCATATGTCTTGTATATTATGAGTTAAGTTATATTTTAACTCTCAGAGGATAATCTTATTACCAAGTTTTAGTGGACACATATCTATAGCCTACGTGTACAAATTATACCATGTTGATTTCTAGACTCTGATAAAGAATCAGTTTTTAAAACGAAATTCATGCTGAATTTTTTAGTGGTTTATTTTCTGTGACACAAGATAGATAATTGTATAAGTTAAAAGAATCATAGACTCAAAGGATCTGTTGAGATTGTTGAGTTGAACTCTTAGTAGTTTTTAAAAGATGAGGAAATTGAAACTCTAGAGATATTAAAGGGCAAGATTCAAGTTCAGCCTAGTGACACTAGAGTTCCTGATCTGAACGTGATCCTTCTACCTGCTGGTGGGCAGCCTAGAACCTGAAAATCAAATCCTGCCTCAGGCTGGCCTCCTCCAAGAATGTTAGGTTGACTGAGATCTGCCATTATTTGAATTGACTCCTGGACTTGACTGGAACAGGTGGTGATGTCATGGGTTACTCTGTGAACTTCCATGGCGTGTGACTTATTCTTCATTTTACCAGATCAAGTGAGGGGTAGAAACTTCATCTACCTTATTGTCCTTCCCATTTGTAATATAATTGTCTTAAATACTTCCTCTTCATACAATGAGATCAATATCAAACAGTGTTACAATATTTACTTTAACCTTTAAACAATTGAGAAAACTCAAGAGAATAAGGCAAATCTATTGTATTTACCGTTTTTACTCTTTCCATCATTCTTTCTCATAATGTTCCAAAGTTCCTTTTTTTTTTTTCTTACTTTCTTTTTAGAGGACTTCCGTTAGCCATTCTTTTGGGGTAGCTCTGTGGTAACAAATTCTTAATTTTCCTTCATCTGAAAATATCTTGTTTTCTCTTCATTCCTGAAGGATATTTTCACTGGATATAGAATTCTTGGTTGACAGATCTTTTCCTTCAGCACTTGAAAAATATTGTGTCACTTTCTTCTGATATCTGTGGATTCTTATGATAAATCTGTCATCTGAATTGTTTTACCCCTTGCTCTTCTCAAGATTTTTCTTTGTCTTAATTTTAAGAAGTTTAATTATGATGTGTCTTGGTATGGATTTCTTTGGGTTTATACTGTTTGGGGTTTGTTTAGCTTCTTGAATCTTAGGTTTATATCTCTTGCCAATTTTGAGATGTTTTCAGCCATTATTTTTTCAAACACTTTTTTAGTCCTACCCTCTTTCTTGGACTCCATTCACACAAATGTTACATCTTATGATTTAGTCCTCCAGGTCCCTGAGGTTCTGTTCATTTTCATTCCAGTCTAGTTTCTCTCTGTTCATGTTGTATAATTTCTGTCGTTCTGTATTCCAATTCACCGATTCATCCGTCTGTCCTCCTTCTGCTAGTGAGCATATCCATTGAGTTTTTAATTTTGGTTATTGTATTTTTCAGTTCTAAAATTTTCATTTGTTTCTTTTTTATATCTTCTATTTCTTTGCTGAGACTTCCTAATTTTTCGTTTGTTTACAAGCATGTTTGTAATTGCTCATTGAAACATTTTTATGATGACTGCTTTAATCTTTGTCAGATAATTCTGACATCCATGTCATCTTGCTTTGGTGTCTGTTGATTGTTTTTTGCCATTTAAGGAGATTTTCCTGCTTCTTGGCATGGTGAGTAATTTTCATTTGAAATCTGGACATTTGGGGTCTTATGTTTTGAGACTCTGTATCTTATTTAAATTTTCTATTATAACACATGTTCTTTGATACTGCTTCAGTGTGGGAGAGGGGTGCCGTCTCATTTCTGCCAGGTAGCAGTAGAAGTCCTGGTCCCCTACTTGGTCTCCTTTGACATGTAGGTAGGGGAGGGGTTCCTTATTACTACTGGACAAGAGCAAGAGTTCAGGCTCCCCCAGTGGCCTCTACTGGCACTGCAGGGCCTCATTATAACCAGGTCATGATTAAAGTTCTGCCTCTCCACTAGACCCGCTCTGATCCCACTCTAGTAGGGAGAGGATGGGTATTCTTTATTATCGCCTGGTAGGGGTATAAGTCCAGGCTCCCACATTGTTTCCACTGACACTCTCTACTTGGGGTGGAGGGAGCGCTTTTTGTACTGCGGAGTGGAGATGAACACGCTAGCTCAACATTTGGTCTGACACCACCTCTGTAGAAGCATTGAACAGCCTCTGGAGGGTAGAAGTTTAGGTTCCTCACTCAGCCTTTGCTTGGGGTGAGGCTAGTGTTTTCTCTGTAATGTTTGGCTGGAGTAGAATGGTTATTGTCTAAGAGTTTTGTCTTGCTAGCTATCCCTTTCCTGATCCTTTGGCTCAAGAGAGCAGGCTTTTGCAGGGGCTTTTTTACCTCGTGTCCATTGGTGTTTCTAGGTTGCTGACTTCTCTTCAGTACCCAGTCTGGGATAAATGAGGTAAAAAGAAAACCCATGGGACTCACAGCTATGTCTTTCCTCGAGTCCCACAGTCCCTAGCCAGTCTGCCACCTTCTCTCCACCTTTCAGAGTCTTCCTGGTTTTGTTTTATATGTAATGTCTAGGGTTTTAGCTGTACTTTAATGGAGAGATATAGGGAAAAGTATTGCTACTCAATCTGTCCAGAAACAGAAGTTTTTTGTTCAGTTTGCTTTAAACTCATGTTTTCTCTGAAGCTTTTTTGAGTAAATCATTAATTTGAACTCTGTCAGTTCAGAAATTGATAATTCAGAAGATGAACAAAATTTAAGAGGAAGTATTTCAGATTTTAAAAGAATAAATTTTCAAGCAGCCTTAATTTTTAAAATACTTGATCAAGAATGTGATAGGTTGATTTTGGATATTTTCTGTCTTTTCATTAGTTGAGGTGGTTTAAGAAGTCTCGGCTGCTTTTAGTTGAGGTTTTACTTTAGATACATTTAGCAATAGTGCAGCTTTATTGCCTTTTAGAATTTGGTGTGTTTATCTTTTTCTTACTGATATTCTTTTAAAAACTCTTCATATAATCACCCTGTTGTCTTACATAAATGTTACAAGTATACTTTTTAGTTTGTTCATGTTTTTTTTCTTTTGTTTTATGGCATTGGATTGAATATATATTCTCCTATATTACCCTCTGGTTCTTTTATGTTTCCATTTTATAAACTTTTAACTCCTTAATCTGTCTGGAATTTATTTTGGTGTTTCTGTGGTAAAGATCTGGTTTAATTTTTTTCCCTCCCAAAAGACAGTCAGTTATCTCAGCACCACTTTTGATTTAAGTTATATTTTCCTCACTGATTGGAAATGCTGTCTTCATACTATGCCAGTTTATTTTATATATTATATTCTATTTCTGGGCACTTTATTCTGTTTCGTCATTCTTTCCATTCATTTGCTGGTACCACATGCTTTTCTTGGCGTTTAACAAAAAGATATAACTTATGTTTATTGATTTTTCTGTTAACTCAATCTGATTATATTATTCAAATCATTTTTATCTTTATTTTTTACCTATTTTATTTCTCAGTGACTGAAAAAGGAATATTAATATCTCATGTCTATTTAGATCACCTTCTTATGTCTCTGTAATTTTTGTTACATATCGTAATGCTATATTAATATATCAAGTTTATAACTATATCTTTCTTTGTATTATGTCCCTTACTAATATTAAGTGACTCTTTCTTCATTTACTATTTTTTGCCTTCAATTCCACTTTTTTGGATCATGTTATTCTTTTCTTTTGGTGAGGAAGATTGGCCCTGAGCTAAGATCTGTTGCCAATCTTCCTCTTTTTGCTTGAGGAAGATTGTCCCTGAGCTAACATCTGTGCCAGTTTTCTTCTACTTTGTATATGGGACACTGCCTCAGCATGGCTTGATGAGCAGTGTGTAGGTCCGCACCCAGGATCCAAACCCACGAACCCCAGGCCGCCAAAGTGGAGCACGCGAACTTAACCACTACACCATCAGGCTGACCCCTGATCATGTTATTCTTGATGTCATTTTATGTTTGACTAATATTTCATTGCCTACCTTTGACTTTTACCCAAGTTCTTTACAGAATGCCTCTTATAGAAACATGAGTTGGATTTATTTTATTTAAGTATATCTCATGTAGAAAGCATATAATTGAATTTATCTTACAAACTAAGTGTCTTTTAGTACATAACTAAAATACTCTTTAATAAATGGAAATTCAACCCATTTATTTACTTTGGTATATGCTAATAACATTTTAATCACAATTGTCATGTTTTATTTTTGCCAACTCATTTTCTCTGGTTTTTGTTGTTGTTCTGTTCTTTTTTATGTTGCTTTGCATTTTTTAATTTTACCGCCTGCTACTTTAAAAAAGCCTTTAAAAATATTCTTTAAAAATTTGCCAGTGTGTCTGATAAAACTTCTCTTCTGACTGTCAAGAATGCTCAAATAACATGGCCTTGTTCTTCAAGTACCCTTTTAACTTTATTAGCCAGTTCCTCTTTGTTGGTCAAAATCATGTCTGTAGCAGTTATATAGAAAAAACATGAGTACAAATGAAATCAGACATATTGAGATTTTGAGATTAAGATCGTTAAGCTCTACAGACTAATGGTAGCAAAACGCTGTGTTGTCAGTTCACGATGAACTGCATGAAAGTAAGTTTGCACTAGACTGGATGAACCATATACCTACTTTGGCATTTCTTTCAG
The DNA here is from genome assembly GCA_031878705.1 of Tapirus indicus. Lineage (NCBI taxonomy): Eukaryota > Metazoa > Chordata > Mammalia > Perissodactyla > Tapiridae > Tapirus > Tapirus indicus. The sequence continues at coordinate 38,866,082 of CM062935.1, forward strand.
ATAAAAGTGTAGCTTAGAGGATTGGCTCGTAATTTTCCGAGAAGATAAAGTATAGTACAATTTGAGATTTTGATGCCTTTTCAAGGGGATTCAATTCTACTGGTTCCCAGTTTTTGCAGTGTTGGTCTTCTTTCACTTCTGTTTATATATAGTCACTAAATCCTTCTTAAGAGTTCTTCTATCAGATTCACTATTTCCTCTTTATTGTGGCAGCTATTTTTTTAACCCAGGGTCTTAATAATTCACACCTGTATTATTATAGTTTCTCCCCACTCTATTTCATTTCTAAATTTTACTGAAAGATTATGCTATCAAAGACATTCTTTTCCTACACCATTCTCTTGTTTATGTAATTAAAAAGCTCTCAGATAATTCAGACATTTCCTCCTAAGCATTAATCCTTCTAGATTGCCTATATCTAAACTCACAGAACACCATTTCTTTAAATAGTATTTCTGTTTTGGCTAGGCAGATCTTCCTACTGTGTTGTAACATGCATCCCCTATCTTTGTGTGTTTGTTCATACTTTTCCTCCTCCCTAAAATGATCCATTTCTTCTGTATGAAGCATCTGAGATTACCTCATCTGTTCTACTTTTACATCCCTTAATCATATAGACTGTGCTAACCCATCATGAATGTAACTTGTATGTTGCATTGTAATTTTTTTGTATGTTTGTCTTTATTCCTTATTCTACATGATAAGTTACTTAAGGGCAAAGAACATGTCTTCAATTATTATTATTTTTTGTGACCTTTCCACCAGTGTTTCTCAAAATTTTTTCAGAGTAAGACTAGGATTTCTTTCTTCTTGTTGCTCCACCATCCTCTAGGGCACTATCTTTGTCTCTTTCTCAGCTTAGTAGAGAGAGAAGAAATCATAGAAGAGTGCAGACTCAATGCTTTAAGGCCCAGATCAGGAAGTGGAACACAACACTGGCACTCACATTCCATTGGTGAGAACTCAGTCACATAGTCAGAACCCGCTGAAAGGGAGTCTGAGAAATGTAGGATCTAGCTGGGCAGCCACAGGTCTAGCCACAACTCTGTATTGGTGGATGACTAGGAGTCTCCCCCACAGTGTGTTAATAGAACTTAATTTATCTGGTGATTAGTCTATAACTGTTACAAAAAGAATCTGTTGGTTCTGTGCCAGAGATCCTAGTATTTCTGTAATCTGGTAAAATTCTTACTCATAGTTTTCTCAAATGATATCTTCACTATTTTAAAGCCTCTTCCAAATGTCTGTAATTTCTTCTTCAGCACTAAAATATTTTGTCTTAAGAATATTTTCATGTTCTATTGATCTGTATTAAAATAACTCAGATGGCTTTTCCCTGATTCTATCTACTGAGATATAATTGTGAAAATTAAATTTTGAAGCTGTATTGCTTTCTCAGAATAAGGTTATTTATCCCAAATTATACTTACAACCTTTCCCTCTACTTTCTCTCACCTGCCCCCCCTCAGTAAAAAAGGTCAGTATAACCCAAGTCTATTCTGCTGTTTCCTTTCTGTTTATCAGAATTATAGCAAACTTAGATATTTTAGCTAGATCAGGATGGTATAAAAGAAGAATTGAAAAGTTGTTTTATATATAGTATAGAAATGAAACGATATTTATTTTCTGAAAAATATTTTTATTTTATTGCTGTTTTTTATTTCTCCATTGGAAATGATTACTGTACATTATTCAAGACATAATAAAATAGAAAATACGTAAAACAAGTAACAAAATAGTTGCCCTCCTTTTGACCATTGATTCTGACTGTTGGTTTGTTAAGATTAATTAAAATCTATAACTAATACCAAAATAATTTTATTTTTATATATAATAGAATCACCAATCTTTTTTTTTTTTAATTTTTAATCTTTGTTACTCCCTGTACTTCCTTTGGACAATTATATATTTAAGGGTAATGTAGTTTATTATCAGGATTGCATTTTTGCATGTGTGCTGTAAAGGTTTTTATTTTATTTTTTTATTTATTTATTTTTTTTGTGGGGAAGACCAGCCCTGAGCTAACATCTGTTGCCAATCTTCCCCTTTTTGCTGAGGAAGACTGGCCCTGGGCTAACATCCGTGCCCATCTTCCTCCACTTTATATGGGATGCCACCACGGCATGGCTGACAGGCAGTGCGTCGGCGGGTGCCCGGGATCCGAACTTGCGAACCCCGGGCTGCCAAGCGCGGATTAAACCGCTGCGCCACCAGGCGGCCCCTGTAAAGGTTTTTAAAAAACAAGTAAACCTAAAAGCTAAGTGTTTATTTCTAAAGCAACTGAAATATTCTGTTTTCTTAACCTATACATTAATTTTGGATGAAAGAACAATTATTGAAGCCTGTGATCTTGGTTTGCATTTATGGGTTGTTGTAACAGTTTTTAGATATAATTCAGAGAAATCTCTTGAATTTATACCATCTAAATTTACTTTTCTAGCATCCTTTTATCAAGAATGCAAAACCTGTATCAATTTTAAGAGACCTGATCACAGAAGCTATGGAGATCAAAGCTAAAAGACATGAAGAACAGCAGCGAGAATTGGAAGAGGAGGAAGAAAATTCGGTTTGTAATTACCCTCAAAAAGTTGATTTTTTTTTCTTCTGAGTTATTTTTCTATAGTTTTGGGTTTTTTCTATAAGTATATCAATTGCTCTTACTGTTTTATTATACAGGTGAGGTATATTTGTTCATTAAATCTCAAAATATATTTTGTTTGCATTAAATGTTTGCTATCCTTTCTGATGTCTTAATTAGTGATCATGTGTGAATGTAAGGTTGCTTCTGCCCTCTGAGTCATTCTTCCTTTTTCTTGGAAGATAGCCTATGTTTTGAGCTAAATCATTTTCTCAGCCTGCTTCCTACCTGTAGAAGTTTGGGGATCCAAAGTCCTCTTCGTTTTGTGCTCTGTCCTACTCAGACCACGCTGGTGGTGTTTCTGCCAAAAAACTTTGTGAATCTCCTGTAAATCCTATTGACTCCATTAGAACAGGCTATATCCGTAAATTTTGTTGAGATAATTACTTTTCTACCTTGGGCTCCTGCTGAGAAGCTTTGGGACAATGCCCTTAAGCTTCTCAAAAGCCTTATTATTTGCCTTGGCTCTTTCTGAAGTCTTAAGAAACGATTTTACAGTCACCTCTGCAGCTTAATTTTTAGACCATACTTTCCTGAATATCCCTTGGAATTGATGTTTGCTTGGAAGCATTATCATAATTGTAGCACTGTTTGTTGTCTCTAGAGGCTGGGGATTTACAAAATCATCAAGTCCTGGCTCCTTTTTTTTAAAATTGTCCTTTCTTAAGCTTTTCTCTCTTTTTTTGTATTTTGTTATAAGCAGCAAGAAGAAACTAGGCAGCATCTTAAATACGCTGCCTGGAAGTCTCTTAGCTAGGCTACCCCGCTCATTAGGTAAATTTTTACTTTCCCTATTACCTTCTTGGTTACTGCAGACAACAGTGTTCTAAATTTTCTGCCACTACATAACAAGAATATCCTTTCTTCTACCTTCCCAACGTGTGCCTTACCTTCCCACAACCCCCTTAGCAGCCATCAGGCTTCTGACAGTTTTTTCGTGGCTCTTCAGGCTGTTAATGACACTCTTCAAAGTGCCTCCAGCGTCTGCCCACTGCCCTGTTCCAAAGTCATTCCATCGTTTTAAGTGTATGTTATTTAGTCCTGTCCACATTCAAAATGAGGGGATTTAGATTCCACCTTTTGAGAGGAGGACTGTCAACATATTGTGGACAAATTTAAAAATCACATCAAGTTTTTATGATTTCTTTTTTTCAAATAAGCATTTATTCTCTGGAACCAAGCTAGTGTTTCTGGGTAAAACTCTTATGTTCTTTTTTGTTGTTTTTAATTGAAATTATAAGAAAGAAAAGTCTTGGCAGAGTCACATTTTGAGCAATATTCACATGCTTTGCTATATATTATGTTCTAAGGCAGTAGCTTCCATCTTGACATCATTTTGTCACTTGTCCTGAATATGAAATAAATACACACACACACACACACACACACACACACACACAGCAAGATATATAGAATGGATCTGAAGCCCTCCTACAGTGGAAGTATATTTCTACATTGCCATTCATTTTTAGCAAATTTTTAAATCAATTTTCTTGTTCTCTCAAACCTTTATACACATTGAAGGCTCAAAATCTTACATAGAGAGTTTGTCTTTATATTCTTCCTTTCGAAATCCTCTTACAAATTGGGTTAAAATTGGACTACATACACAGTTTTAAAATAAAACAGCTAAATTCTCATAGAGCTACATGTCTCTTGATGTTCAAGGCCAAATTATATCATTAAAATGATACTCTGTTTGTCAGATAAGTCAAATATTTTCACAAAATTTGCATGCGTTTCTTACCAAGTCGACACCAGGTTTGATATAGGTTGTCTATATAAATTACAGGTATACAGGACTTTTTCTTGTACTCGTGCAGATTATACTAATTTATCTATAGCATTCAAGATGTAAGCATGTGTTTTGGTAATTTATTAATTACACAACAAACAGTATACATTGCCATATAGTTCTTAAACTCTAATTAATTAATGATTTTAAAAAGACTAGTTTTCAGTTAGTTGGTATGACTTATTGAAATAATACACAGGCACTTGAATGAGTGTTTAAATATTTATACAATAAAAGAGTGCTTGCTGTTTTTAAATAAAATAACAAGGCAAACTCTCCACACTTTGTACATTGGATGATTATTTGAAAGCGGAATGGATGGTATTAATAAATTGAGTTTATAAGATAAGGCATAGAATGCACTATTGACAAGCGGTCATTTTTAAAGTAGATTAAAAGATTGATAAGGAGTTTACAAGAGTTGTTTTGTCACTGGAGCTCAGGCATTTCCCACGTGGATCACATTATTAACTAAAGTGAAATGTAAGGAATTGAACGGATGTAGAAGAATTTTATATTAAGTGATACGTTGAGCTGGAAGAAATGCCTGGATGTTAGGCTTGCATGAGACCTTTTCACTTTTATGCATGTATCAGGCCCTTTACTTTCACTTTTGTCTAAAGGAAGGTGTTGTCTAATTCATATTAGTTTAGTAATGACTCGAAAAAGGCTTTGTCTATTAATTGGCCTTAGACTATGTCTTAGAACTTCTATCTTTGGAAAAGAAATGAGGACCTTCTGGTTCTTTTTTTCTTTTTTTTTGTATTTTTGGCAGATGGTTTATTTATTTATTTATTTACATTATTTTATTGAGGTCACATTTGTTTATAACATTGTGTAAATTTCAGGTGTACATTATTATATATCAGCTTCTGTATAGACTGCATTGTGTTCACCACCAACAGTCTAGTTTCCATCCATCACCATACACATGTGCCCCTTTACCCCTTTTGCCCAGCCCCCACCCCCTTCCCCTCTGGTAACCACCAATCTATTCTCTTTACCTATGTATGTGTGTGTGTGTTTGTTTATGTTCCACACTCTAAGCTTGTCAGGCTGTAGTCCTTAATGTCTAAGGGATGGCATATCCTCTCTAAACCATTCACTGAAGCAGTCATTTTCAGCATGGGTGTGGGGAGAAACACCAGGGTGCTCTGAAAAATTCACTCCCCTACAGATGGTGATACAGCCTCCAGGTGAGCATTTCTCAGAACCTTCCTCCTTTTCCCCTGTCCCTGCTTAATAAGGGAACGTCAAGTCAGTCTACCTCTTGAGAACCTTTTGAACTAGGTAAAGAATAGCATCAGAATGAGCCCAAGCCAGTCCAGAAGCCTCCAGTATACCTAGTTTGTTAACAAGGAGGAGAATTTATCTAAGAGTAGGAAAGACTGCTTAGACTTAAGTCTTGCTTCTGTTCCCTAATAACTCTATGTCATTGGGCAAGTTCCTTAACCTCTCTGCTTCAATTTCACCTTCTGTAAAAAGAGGATAGTCACAGACCATACTTCATAGGGTTGTTATGGAAATATAATTTTTTAAAAATCTCTAAGCGCTTAGAACAGTGTGTTGCATGTAATATGCTCAGTAAAGTTTAGCTTTCATTTTTATGATTGCTACTGCTTGTACCACCACTACTGCTATTAATTATAACATTTGGTCAGATTTTTTTCTTTTTGTTACTGTTTTGTTTGTTTAGTTTTTGATTTCTTTAGTGGTAGTTGCTGCTGCTGCTCTAACGGCCACCAAAATAACGTCACTGATCAGACTCGAACCAGTATATATTTACGGTTCTTTTTTAAATATTTTAAAAAAATTTTAAATGCCCAAATGTATTTGGAAGAATTGGTAGAGATTTTTATAAACCTACTTTAAGCTTGTGAAAAGTATATTTGAAGAAAACCAGTAATGAAAATTTCTTTTATTTGTTATTATTCCTTTATTTCTCAAAAAGTAAATTAGGTTTAGTAAGGAACATTTGTATTTGACATAAAATTATTCATCACAAATTGAAATTCTTTAAAAGAATTGATTACTTGTTATTTTTCATTTTCCCCATATAATTAAGTCACAATTCTAAAAAAATCTCTACTCAGTGTTTACTTAGTTAGGACTGTGTAAATACTATTTGCAGAGAAATATCATAATATATTATGATTACATGTTCTTTTTGTGATTTCTGTAACTAATAATCATCTCAGTTTTTGTTACTTTTGTTTGTTTTTGTTGTTAATTATTCTGTGTACCTATCACTAATTTGTTCTCAAATGCTATATTCCCACACTCTGCAGGATCTGTAAACTCCTCTATGTATGTTCAAAAACATATCATTTATTTGTGTCATCCTTCTTTATTGACTCATTCTTTCTCTAGCCCTCTGTCCTCCTCTAATCTGAACTGATTTCTTTCTAGGGTCTTGAGCAGCTGTCATCCTAAGACTTCCCTTCAACATCAACCTGAGAATTTCCTCTTCCTCTTTTATGTAATGGATCCTCTGTTTCCTGAATCTTGTCTTCCTTGTTTACTTCCTTGTTTTGATGGACCATATCTCCCAGTAGCTTCTAGGCGTTAGCAGCTTTTTCAGACCTTGTATATCTGACCATTTCTTTATTCTGCCTTTACCTTTGATTGATTGAGTGTAAAATTTGGGGCATAAAATTCTGGATTGGAAGTAATGTTTGCTTAAAATTTTGAAGGCCTTGCTCTATTGCCTAACTCAGCAGTAATGGTAATGAGACAACAGATGACAATCTGATCCCTAATCCTTTGAATGTTCTATGGAAGTTTTTTTGATCTTCATTTCTCCCTGTTATTAAAAGTTTCATGATAATGTGCCTTGGTGTAGATCTTTTTCCATTTATTGTATAGAGTGTCTCTTGGCCCTTTCAATTTGGAAATATCCTTAAGTTCTATGTAATTTTATTTTTCTATTTCTTGATAATTTTCTCTTTCCTCTCTCTCTCTTTCTCTCTGGAACTTCTTTTATTTGATCGTTGGACTTCTTAGATTTATCTTTCAGTGATCTTTTCTGTTCTTTTCTCTTTCTCTTTTTGTTCTTTCTTGGAGGTCTCCTCAAGTTTATCTTCCAACCCTTCTATTTCTTTTCCATATCAAATATTTAATTTCCAAGATCTCCTCCTCTTCCTCATTATTATTATATTACCACTATCACTTTGAGTTTTCTTTTGCTCCCCGCCGTGTCTCTGTTTCCTTTGTGTTTGTTTTGATTGCTGACTTTTCACTTTGTGGGCTTTCTTCAAAGATCTAGTGATTATATTTGAGAGAAGCACTATAATTGCCTACTGGAAACTCTATGTGTAGGAGTAGAATAGTTGACTTGTGAACCTTACTGTAAAAAGATGTTAGTATCTCCTGCTCTGGGGCGTGAATTTACCTGCTGCTTGTGACTTCTCTCCTTGAAGCTCGAGTTTTGGGTTTCTTTGGTCTCCTGAGTTAGCTACTACTTATATACTTATTTGCTTCTAGCTTCCAAAATTGTTTTTTCTAGCTTCCAAATTTTTTGACATCTCCTGTGTGCTGTTGTTTCCTCCCCCATGCTCTTTGTCTCCATGAGTTTATTCTTTTCTTTGCCTTTATCGTAATTTTGGAAGAGTTTTGGGAGGGTTAGGCATAAACCTGTGTGTTCAGTCCTCCATTTTAATGGAAACTCCTGTCATTTGTCATTTCTTGGGTATTCTGAAATTATAATTTTAAATATTGAGTTTTTAATATGATATTTAGTATGTCTTTATAAATTTACAAAACATTTTATATAATAATTATAAACGCCTTAAATACTCATAAATTAGCACAATTCAAAGAAAAATTCTAGTCTGTTCAATTCTGGCTTATTCTGGACAATTTGTAAATCAAAGTGGCCCAAGAAGGGAAGGGAAAACTTCTAGAAGATAACATTATAAGAAATCAGGGCAATTTAAGGCAAGTCATACCAAATTAGTAGTTGATAAGAATGGAAGTAAATGAATATTACTCTTTTTCTGAACCACTGTGTCTTTTACAAAATAATTTTCTTTAGATGGCAGAATAAAAGTACAGCCTTGGATCCTCAACCTACACCATGTGAGAACAATTGTAGAATAATGACCCATTGTCTGATTGATTCTGTGCTTGTCTTAACATCTGTATCTGTGAAGTCAAGGTTGTTGCTTTGTAACCTCTCCTTATTTTCATTCATAACTCATCTTGATTACATTTGGCCCATGAAAGTTGCTGGTTCTTTTTTGGAATTTGCTCCGATTTGAGGAATTCATTTGGCCAATACCTGCTAGTTATGGTACTGGGGACTGGCTACCTTTTAGGATATAGCAGAAGTTTTTGGATGGATATTTTGATATCCTAGTTGTTTTCATTGAGATTTTCCCCGTTTTTTTTTTTTTCCTTCTTTTTGTTTATTGTCAAAGGTGAATGGTCTTTTCAGCATGGTGGGAGATCTTCATTGCCAGGTTTTACTTCTGCATTTATTTTATCCCTGATGACCTGTATTTTTTGACAGCCTTTATGGTAGCTATCTTTAGTCCCAACCCTGGATTGGTCCTTATGCAGTGACTGGGCTAATGTGACACAGAGCCAGTTTGACCCTGGACCATTGACAAATTTCATAAAGCTAGATTTTGAAATATTGTAGGTCAAATTCTTTCCCCAATTTCAAAATTCTAGAGCTGTGAAATTCACCATATTGAGTTGCTGCATTATAAAAGATATTTGTATTTGATATTCAGTATTAATACTTGAACTCATTGTGGATCCTGCTTTTCCCATTCTGAGTGAGTGTAATTTTCAGAGAATTTATGGGTTACATCAATATCAACTCATAATTTTTCCAAATTTAATTTTCTTCTACGTAGTTCAGCTTACTACAGATGGAGAAAAATTTGTGGCCTAAAATTAAATCGACATTTCCATCAACTCTCAATGTGACTTTTAAAAAGGAAACAGTTTATGATAACCATTTCAAGATATGTTGTTTTTAAAAATTGTAGTGCTATACACGTGTGTCCTGGGTATCTATTATAAACAAACCTCTTTAAATATTTTTTATTCAAGAAAAGTATGGGACGTGATTAGAAATAGTGCCTTGTGAATTTGATTTTTATAAAATGCTTGTCTGATGAGAATATTTCTTGACAAATTGACATGTTTTGATAGGTGCTGAGATAATTGTACAGATTTTTAAAATTAAACAAATTGCAAACAGAGATTTCTGCAGCAGGTTAATCCCAATATCAAGGTTTTGTGTTAGTTTAACTGTTGCTAAACATAACAAAGATCTTCTTTTTTTGGCATCTCTGAGCATGTGATATAAATTTGGTGCAGAGATGGATCAACTGTATCACAAAATAAGAAAAAATTTGTGTATATTAGTGGAAGATATTCCCAAACCTTCAGTGTGAGCTGATTAAAAAACAGCTATATTTGTTCACATTTACTGTAAATACCTGAATTGCCTATAGAAAGTCCACTTTTTAAAGAGTATCTACCAACAGAGTTGCTCCTTCTATTCAATACAACATTTATATTTTGACCAGGAGCACGCATAGTAGGGTATAAAGCAAATCTACATGACTTGTTTCTGCCATATAAGAGTTTAAAAAATCCAGTAAAGGTTGCCATTTTTAGAATAGGATATGCTTCAGGACATTTTTTTTAAAGCATGGGCATATTGAAGTTTGCTAAATATTTTCTGAATATCTTATTCTGAGAAGAGATTCCAGCAAATTTTCTGGTTAAATAATAGAATGCAGAGTTCTGCTCTTGTCAATACAAAAAATTGTATACATGAGTCACTTAAAGTCTGTATATTTTAGTTACTACTGATGGAAAAATGATACCTTGGGGTTTGTGATATTTAATATAATATGTAGAATATTCAGCAAATGGCTAGATCATTCAGTCTCTCTCTTTGTACATTTGAAGTACCTGGCTACTTTTGGAGGAAAAAAAATTAACAACCAACAATGCTTGGTTTTTACTTTGAGAAATTGAGAAATATCTGATTTAATTGTTATAAGCTGAGGCCCAGGCAGCAGAGTTTTTAAAAAGCTCCCTAGCTAGTTCTAATATGGATCTTACATCAGCATTTTATGTCAGTGTGGTATATTTGTCACAATTAAGAAACTGATATTGATAAATGTTTTAAACTAAAGCCCATATTCTATCCAGATTTCCTTAGTTTTTACCTAGTGTCATTTTTCTATTTCAGGAGCCTTCCAGGACATCACATCACATTTAGTCATCATGTGTCCTTAGGCTCCTCTTGATGTCACAGTTTCTCAGATTTCCCTTGTTTTTGATGACCTTCAGAGTTTTGAGGAATGCTGGTTAGGTATTTTGTAGAATGTCCCTCAACTGGGATTTAGTTGATGCTTTTTCTTATTATGACACTGGGTTTATTGGTTTTGGGGAGGAAGATCACAGAGGTAAAGGCTAGTCTCATCATATATCAAATGTACTAACGGAAAAACTTGTTTCCTCTACTCTCAACACTTCTGACACCAAACGTGTGGATTTTCCACACCACAAAATTCCCCAGTTTCCTGAGGACACCAGCTGGGTGTCCTACAATTTAATACTTTTGACACTAACTGCCCAAGTTAGTGCAGACCCCACAGGTTAAGGGTTCAGTCCCACAAGACTGCCCCACATTTCAGACACCCATTGGAAGTGCAGTCGTTTATATTAGTATTGACTCATGGTTATTTAGTTTGCACTTTAGGTTACAATCGAGTACTACTTTATTTATTTTGTTGCTCAAATTGTTCCAGCTTTCGCCATTGGGAGCCTCTTTTAGTTGGCACCTTTGTCCCTTTGGCACACCGCCATCATTGTACAGTTTTTTTTGAGTACTTCCTTACTCTCTGACACTATAAGATTCACCAGGCTCATCTTGTTTATTTCCTGCCACAGTCTTAGAATACTAGGAGCCTAGTGCCTTTAATTGGAGAATGGTATTCAAAACCAAGATCTGGACTCTAGGCATACTTATTGCTACTGTGAGGTGTTGTCACTTGTAGACCCTCTCAGCTGACAAAGCAAGTGTGTGTATACTAACTTGTGTATACACAGATATATATATATATGTGTGTGTACATGTATGTGTGTGTGTGTATGTATGTATATCTCCATCTATATCTAAATTAAGCCAAACATGAGTTCATACTGATATCTCTGACTCTAATCTATTACCATATGGATCATTCTATCTGCCTCCCTTTGCTTATTTATAACCCCCCACTGCAATGGTGAGAAGCCTGGCTCCCACCATCGAACACCCATTTACTAAATGTTTTGGTTCCTGTATACATGTATAGTAGTTTTAGAATTGTTAATCCATATCCCCGTGGGAGACAACTTTATCAGCTAGAGCACAATGCTTATGTACAGTTCTTTTTGTTTTTAGTCTTCAGATTCTGTTCACTTCCAGGGTTATTTAGGTTAGTGCCTTTTCTCTCCACCTCCTTCAGTGAAGTTCATTCATACCTTTATAGTACAGTTAGATTTTTTGTGTGTGTGTCACATTCTGTGTTCCATCTTGGGATCTCCTGATTTCCTAAATGCTTTTGTAAAATTTGTATACATTAAGATTCACTCTTCGCGGTGTAAAGTTCTGTAGGTTTTAACAAATGCATGGTGTCACGTACCATTGCAGTATCATATAGAATAATTTCACTAAAAAATTTCTGTGCTTCACCTATTCAACTCTCCCTCTATCCCTGAACCCTTTGCAATTGCTTTTGTTTACCATCTATAGTTTTGCCTTTTCCATAATGACATATAGTTGGAATCATACAGTATGTAGCCTTTTTGGACTGGCTTCTTTCACTTAACAACATGTATTTAAGATTCATTCATGTCTTTTTGTGGTTTATTAGCTCATTTTTTCACTGAATAGTATGTTATTGTGTGGGTGTGCCACAGTTTGTTTATCCATTCACCTACTAAAGGACATCTTGATTACTTCTAATTTCTTGGCAATTATGAATAAATCTGCTATATACATTTGCATGCAGGCTTTTGTGTGGATGTAAGTTTTCAAATCAGTTGGGTAAATACCTAGGACCACAATTGCTGGATTTTATGGTGTGTTTAGTTTTGTAAGAAACCGCCAAACTATCTTCCAAAGTTACACCATTTTGTATTCTCGCCAACATTGAATGAGTTTCTGTTGCTAAGCATTTTCACCAACAGTTTGTATTGTCAGTTTTTTTGCATTTTAGCCATTCTAATAAGTGTTTAGTGGTATCTCATTGTTGGTTTAATTTGCAATTCCTAATAACAGAGATGTTGGGCATCTTTTTATATGCTCGTTTGCCATTTATATGTCTTCTTTGATGAGGTGTCTGGTCAGTATTTTTCCCCATTTTTTAATTGTTCTGTGTTTTTTGTTTTCTTGTTGATTTTTAAGAGTTCTTTGTGTATTTTGGATACAAGTCATTTATAAGATATGTTTTGCAAATATTTTCTCCCACTCTGTGCCTTATCTTTTCATTCTTTTAACAGTCTTTCCCAGAGCATAAGTTTTTAGTTTAGTATCACCTCTCACATTCTTTTCCATAGATCTTGCTTTTAGTGTTTTATCTATAAACTCACCACTAAACTCCAGGTCACATAGATTTTCTCCTGTGTTTTCTTCCAGAAGTTTTCTGGGTTTTGCATGTTACATTATGGTCTGTGACCTATTTAGAGTTAATTTTTGTGAAAGCTCTGGGTCCTTTTTTTTTGTATGTGGATGTCCAGTTGTTCCAGCACCCTTTGTTTAAAAGGTTATCCCTTCCTCCATTGAGTTGCCTTTGTGCCTTTTCAAAGATCAGTTGACTATATTTGTGCGGGTTTGTGTCTGGGTTCTCTGTTCTGTTCCAGTGACATATCACTGATATATGTGTCTCTTCTTTTGCCAATGCTACACTGTCCTGATTTCTTTAGTTTTATAGAAGTCTTAAAATTGGATACTGTGAGTCTTCCAACTTGATTCTTCTTATTCAGTATTGTGTTGCCTGTTCTAGGCCTTTTGCCTTTCCATAATGTTTAGAATAATTTTGTCAACATTTACAAATTATCTTGCTGGAATTTTTATTGGAATTGAATTGAATCTGTACATTTAGTTAGGAAGAAATATCTTAAAAATATTTTCTTCTAATCCATGAACATGCAATGTCACTCTCTTTAGATTTTTGATTTCTTTCATCAGTGCACACAGATTCTATACATATTTTGTTAGACCTAAGCGTTTCCTTTTTTTGGTGCTATTTAAATGGCTTTTTTAAAATTGCAAATTCCAATTGTTTATTGCTAGTATATAGAAAGCAAGTTATTTTTATATTACCGTTGTATCCTGTGACCTTGCTATACTCACTTATTAGTTCCAAGAGTTTTTTTGTAGACTCTTTGCAATTTTCAATATAGACAATCATGTCATCCGTGAATAAAGATAGTTTTATTTCTTCCTTTCCAATCTTTATGACTTTTATTTTTTTCTTATCTTACTGCACTAACTAGATTTCAGTTTTCTTTTAACTTTAATGTTTCTGTATCCTCACCAGGTTTCTCCTTCTCCCTGTTTCAGAGCATGTATCTTTTCTCCATTCATAAAAATTTCTATAGAAGAAAAGTAAGACATGGTATTTGCCTACAAGAAGATTGCAGTCTAGTGGGTGAGGCAGCAAGTAAGCTGATGACTGATCATAGTGCAGTATGACAAGTACAGTGATAGAGATATGCAGAAAGAACAGGAATTGTTGTTTTATGGCCCCTTGATTTTCTAACTTTCTACCTTCCTTAAACGGCTCCTTCTCTGCTTGTCTTTTCAGTCATGTTATCCCTTTCTTCTAGGGCCTTTCTCCACCGCCTAAAAATGTAGTTATATTTTGACCATTAACAAAAATTAAGGAAAAAAACAACAAATTATTCACAACCAAACTTCCTGATAGAATAGTCAGAGCCTTTGTTTCCTCACTTCACCATATTCTCTCTCCACCTCTTACGATACTGTACTGAAATATTCTCCAGCAGTACTCTCCCCAACGCGACTTTCTGGGTAAGATGAGGTCACTTAGCACTTGTTTAATCTGAGGTGTCCATGGGTCATCCAAGTCATTTTGTGTAGCAGGCAGTTGGATATGCAGGTTTGAACCCCAAGGGAGAACTCAGGCAATTAGCGAATCAAGAGGCTTTCTGCAGTTGGTAGTTAAACCATAGCAAAGATGGGATTGCTCACCAAGTGTTTAAAGAAAATCATAGGTTGCTGCTTCTGCCTAGACTACTTCTTACTTCACCCTCATTTGCCTGATTAACTCCTAATCCTTCAGGAGTCATCTTAGCCGTTGATTCCTCTGGAAAGGGAGAGTCTTTCATGATGCTCTTCCAAGCTTCAGCTAAGCAAGTGCTCCTGTTATGCTTCCATGGTATATCCTGTGTTTACCTCTATGAGAATATTTCTCTCACTGTATTTGTCTACTTTCTAACTCTCTCCACTAAACTGTACATTTCTCAAGGACAAAAAGTATATCTTAGCACACTGCCTGGCATAGAGTATTTATTATATAAATATTTATCAAATCAACAAATATATCTATATAACTGCTTTGTACTAGGTTTTACCTGACTTTAACCACTTACTTTTTAGCATAGTGCCACAAGATTATCATCAACATAGAATGTATTTGCATTTAAAAATTAATAAGATACATACTGGTAGATGAAGAGCAGTGCTTGAATCAAACTTGATAAATGTTTGGTTTGGTGGGGAGGATTTTTTGGTTTTTGCTGCCCTGACACTCTTCTGCCCCAGAATTTCATTTGAGTCAGGAGCTTCAGTAATGTAAACTACACGTCAAAATTAATATTGTTATTTTACTGTGCTTCAAGCAGTCTTCTTCTGAATTGTATATTTTGGAAGCTGATTTCTTAAAATCGTTAATAATATTATCATTTCTAAGTATGTATTAAAGTTTCTATTTGCTATTAAACACTGTCATAATGGAACAGAAAAGGAGGAAAGAAGGGATGAGGAAAAGAAAAATTCTTTTCAAAGACAAGTTAGCCCTTAGTTATATTTGTTCTATAACAAAAATACAATCATAAATACAATCATAAATCTTTTTATATAAAGACCATTTAGAATGGGATGATAAAGTAATATGAATGTTTGATATTTTCTGTTGTAGTTTCTGTCAATTTTGTGGAATCAACAACTGTTCATTGAGCTCCTGCTATTATATGCAAGTCATTGGGGAGATTACTGAATGTAGATGACCAGTACATTAAAAAAGATGAATATTACTTATTTGAAAATATAACTTATGACATGGCAGTCATTATGGTATTTTAAAATATATCATTTAAAAAAATCAGTGGTAACTAGTCTATTTCTGAAAGGTGTTAGTAGTATGTTAGTACATGTAATAACCTATTTTATGAACCTGTTTTATCTGTGTAATTTCCAATTAATGGGATTTGTTCTAGTCTTTTGTCTTTGCTGCCCTCTTGTGGATGTTTTATAAACTGCTTGTAACAACAATAGTTTTTAAAGGTGATATTTTTGTTTCAAAATATTTGATTTTATAATCTTTATATTTTGTTAATCCTTTGACATGCTTTAGGCTGTGAGAGAATAAAGAAAAGTCATAGTTAAGGTTGCTTTTACTTTTTAATTTACTGTACTTATATCAGTATTGTGCACAGGGAATAGAAGACAATCTTTTGTTTGGAAACTTTTAATATAATGCCAAGAGCTTGTGCAGTCTTGCATCATGGAGCCTCTGAAGTCCTGCCCACACGCCTTCTCACCATTTAGGCTTGTTGTGCTGATGAACAAGTCTTTTATGACTTTTGGAAATGCTGAAAGCTTTGATGTAACTTTAAAACATGCCTGTGAACATGCAAAAAGTTAGGATTCATGAAGGCAGAAATTTCTGTTTGTTGGAGACAGGTATGTCAAAGACAGCAGCTGTATAAGCTCTTATGTTGCTTTTGCAGTGAAATGGAAGGACCACCTACTCATAGCAATGGGAAGAAAGTCCATTCTTTGTACAGATTTTCAGATACTGTAAATCTTAGTAATTTTTAATTGGTGAATACCAGTTTATTACTTTTTTCAGCCTGTAAGACATTGAAGTGGTGCCTAAGGGCAGCTATTTGAAGAATATTTTTGATGTTTTCTCAGTAGTTCTTAGCTCATTTGGGTTGAATATGGTACTAATGAGACCAGGGTTAACCAGTTGATCCTACTGTGGGCCATATCACTTGTAACACAGAAACAATAGACACTACCAGGGTATATTGATAATAGGGCGATGAGGTAAGTGGGTCACATCAGTAGTTTCACTTTGCTATAGAAGAGAGTATTTTTAATTTAGTGATATATAGAGTTCTTCCATGATGTGAGACATAACAAACAAATATACAATAGTACCCTTTGATTTTTGCCCTTTCTAACTCAAATAATGATTACATTTTATTTACTGACACAGGTTAGCATGTTAGCATAATCACCGACCCCTGATTTAGTTATGCATAGGGAGAGAAGTAAAAGATTCCTGCCAGTTTTCCCCAATTTTATGCTCATTTCCTTGAAGTTGCATTCACATGCCTTGTTGATTTATTATTTGACTCTTTCACCACAAATTAATAATTAGGTTTCAATGCCTTCATCATTTGCTGAAGTGGCAAATTCCATTAAGCCATTTTTTGGTTACAAATAACCGACATTATCTATTTTGTTTTCTGTCTTCATCTATCCAAATTAGAATCTTTTACAATTTTCTTTTTAGAGTCAGTTAGGTCTCTTTAGGTTCAGAATATTAGAGTTATTTTTGATCCATTGTATTTGACTGTCCAGAAAGTTTCTAGAATATGTTGATTCTTCCTTCATGATTTCTTTCAGATTTGATTTGTCATTTCTCTTTCTATAGGACCTTTTGTAGTAAGTCTCTAATTACCTCAAATCTGGATTTCAGTAATAACCTTCTGATTCCAGTCTCTCTCTCTCTAGTCTTCTCCAGTTCATCCTTTAGTTTCCAAGGTTCCTATCATTCCTCTGCCAAGCAACTTAGGCTGGCTCCCAGTGTTCAAAGCGGTCCATAAGCTGTAGGTCATCTCTTAATGCAATCAAACTCATTTAATGTTTTCCATTCTAGCCAAAATATTTCTACCTTTGTGCTTGTTTTTTCCAAACTAGAATGCCACTATCTACTTTTTCTTAATTTTTATCCTAGAAAGATCCAGCTTTCTAAGGGGCTAACTTAATTCTAAGGAGAAAGGGAGTCTTAATTCTGTTGTTTGTTGTTTCTACCCATTCTCTGTAGCTTGTTTGTTCATTGTTTATCTTTTGGATTGTGAGCTCAAGGTTAGCTGGATTTTATCTCTGAGAATGATGTGAGTTCTGGGTTGAAGGTTGAGTCTGAGTCCCCCTAGGGTGGATTTTTATTTGTTTCCATCAGGTACCCAGGATGCTTCCATACTGGGACTGCATTAGGTGAATTTCTCAGCATGTAGTTCCCCGTACCACGTGGGCAATGTATGAAAGCCCAAACCCATGTCTGTACATTCTAAAGGGAAGCATCCCACTACCTATCTTTACCTGTAGCCCAGATGAGACAGACAAGTTTGCATGTCATCTCCTTTGCCTGTAGTGCAAGTTTTCTTATCTACCCTTTCACTGAGGATGTAGACCTTCAAGATTCCCAACTTTATGCAGGAGTTTCAGTTCTACTTTGGAGAAAACCCAAAGACTCGTCTCTTGTCCCCCTTTACACACTGAAGTGGATACCCCACCACCACCACCATCACATGCCCCTAAGGCAACCCTACGGTCAGATTTAGCTTATTCTCACTCTGGTTACCAGCTCTGTTGGGGGCCCTTGGGGATTTCTCTTACTATCTTGGAAGCTCAGTTATGCATTTACAGTATGTTTGTTGTGTTTATTGTTTGCTGCTTTAGTGCCATCCCTGATTAGCACCTCTAAGAGATTTTAAAGACATCTAGACCACTATAATATTACAGCTTTTTGTCTAATTGGTTCACTCATATATCTGACGCATTCATTTTTTTCCTGAAAAACAAATTTTTTTTAATGCTGTAGTGGAATACATACTCAATAGAATTATCTAGTTGAATCAAAGCCATTAAGATCACTGCTTTATACTGATAATGTGCTGTTATATAATTGTATTAGCAATAAGAAGCATTTAATATCATTTCAAGAAGAGAAGTAAAATAATTAGAATATTTCCAATTAGAAATATACCTATTTAACTAAGAAATAGTTTACCTCATTAATGTTACAAATGACAAATGCTTTCTAGAATGTTTATGTAAATATCCTTAAAATCAGTCAAATAGTAGCTGAATATTTAGAAAATCCTTTAAGGTAGTAGATATGCAAATGTAAAGATACCTAACATAAAGTCTGATTATTTCTCAGATTGTTATAGCATAAATCTGTCTTAGCAATGGAGTAGGATTTCCTAATAATGTTTTCAGATATTTGTCTTCCATGTGGATTTTATGATTCATACCCTGGATTATCATCAGTACTCTGTTTTGCATTCCTGGCACATGATGACCACTGATTGAAAATGCTGTTGTATTCCTTACTGGAACTGGCTGCTTTCTACAGTGGGGAAGCATCTGTTCTGCAGACCTTTTTCTATAAAGTATCAACATGTTTTTCTTCTGCTTTTCTTTTGTGAGGAATATAGAGTATATATAAATGAAGTATAACTTTGGAAAAACATTATAAATAACTTTTATCATAAAAATGTAGAAAGTGTCAGAAACAATGATCTAAAATATCAAGAATCATTTCAGAGTTAATGATTTTTAAAAAGTAAAAAGTGTTGCTGAAAAGTTTTCAACACCATCACCAAATTATTAGTGTTTCAGTTTCCTAATTTCATATAAACTTGTTCTTATTCCATCTGTATTTTATTAATTACTGTTTGGATGCCACCCTCTCATTAGTGAATTGAGTGCTCACTATTTTTTTCATTACTTTTTTTTACTGTCAATTGGAAATTAGATTAGCATCCTTTAGCAAAGTGACTATGTAAGTAAAAATAATATGCATTAAAAGCAGTCTCTTCCATACTTGATTCAATGTTTTTGTAATTTTATAGATTATCTAAGCCAATTTTGTGGATCCGGAAGTGCAAGCTTCATTATCCCTTTGCAGATGCAACTCTAATATAGATTATAGGAAGCCTAAAGTATTATTTCACACCAGCCAGATGTTATGTTTCTTGTTAAGTTTATTGGTCACAGCACTAAATCTTACAAGGATAAGAGACAAATGACTCACATATAAAAATAGATTTAGTGTTTTGGGAATAAACTGGTTACAACCATGATAAAATAAGATATTAAACTAGCAGATTTCAAAAAAGAACTGATAGAAAATCAACTTTTTCCCTCCCTTCTCAGGGGTCTACTGGAAAGAGTAAATTCCAACTTTTTTTTTGTTAGCTTTTTACCAAGTGCAAATCAGTTTATGTGTATGTCAGTTTTTTCATCTCTTAACTTAGCAATATGAAACATGCTTTAGCTAACGTGCAACATAAATTAAATTAGACTTGAGAAATGCTGTAGGTAATTTAAAAGACTTAAACAATTGGAAGTTAGATCTGGGGCTTTAGAATCAGGATGACCTGGTTATAATCCTTTCTCTTCCATTTTTTTGTTGTATGACCCGGGACAAATTGTTAAACCCATTTGAACTTCAGATTCATCATTTGCACAATGGGGATGATAATATCTCACAGAGTTAATAAGAGGATAAAATGAGAGTAGTGTGCAAAAAGTCCTTAGCATAGTGCTTCTAACTCATCGATGATAACTTTTTATCATTATTAGATGAATGATCAACTGAATAATGCCAGTTAATAGCGTTATTTTCCCTCGCAAAGTCTCTTCAATAGGTATTCATATTTTAGAATAATAAGTTGGTTTAAATAAAGTTCTACACCTGAATGTTACGTAACATTGCCCTTAGTTCTGTGCTTTGGCACTCCCTCATAGTGAGGGCTTTTTGTGTGTGTGTGTGAGGAAGATTAGCCCTGAGCTAACATGCGTTGCCAATCCTCCTGTTTTTGCTGAGGAAGACTGGCCCTGGGCTAACATCCGTGCCCATCTTCCCCTACTTTATATGGGACGCCATCACAGCATGGCTTGACAAACGGTGCATCAGTCCACATCCGGGATCCGAACCTGCAAATCCCAGGCCACCAGAAGCGGAGCACACCAACTAAACTGCTACGCCACCAGGCCAGCCCCTCATAGTGAGGGCTTTAGCATTCATTTAATAGACTGTATAATGAGAATAAGGCTTTGTGCTGGATACCAGGAATATAACTGTTAAGAAGATCTAGTTCCTGCCCTTATAGATATTAGAGACTAATAAGAGATTTGGACAAGTCAAGTGTACAGATAATTACAGTATTGTGTAATAAGTGTATGAATGGCATAAGCACAAGGTGCTATAGCAATACAAAAATATGGCACCTAACTCAAGTATTGGGACGTCTGAGCTGAGAAGGATTGTAAAAAAGAAGTTGTAACATAAAGCACCCATCCGAATTTATGTGTGTGTGTTACGTATATAGTCTATATAGGCAGAGTTAGAGGCTCTATTGTTGGTACTCCCACTTACTTTGCCAACACTTTTTTTATAGCGCATAACAAATCGCCGTGTAGTTTATGATTCACATGTCAGTGAGTTTCTCCTAGACCTCAAACTCTTTAAAAAAATGGAGCAAAACTGTTTCTTATTCATCTTTGTATCTCCAATGCCTGGTCCACTTCTTGACATATTTAAATTTATAATAAATGCTTGTTGAATGAACTAATAAATAAAAATATAAATTGATTCATTCACTAAATAAATTTTTATTGAGCACCTACTGTGTGTCAGATATCCGAAGCATTGGGGATTCAACAGTGAAAAAGATGTCTTCTGCCTTCATCAAATTTACATTCTAGTGGTAGAGAAGGCCAGGTACAGTCTATGAAGAAAATAGAAGGATAAAAAGATTGATGGAGTCTTCAATTTTAGATTGTTGATCAGAAAGAGCCTCATTAAGAAGATGACATCTAAGTAGAGACCTGAGTTAACTAAAGGATAAAGCTGTCTTGTGGAAGAGCTTTCCAGTCTGAGAGCTGAGCCAGTTTAAAGGCTCAAAGAGGAACATACTTAGAATGTTCAAGAAAGAGCAAAGGAAGACAGCATGCCTGGAAATTGGTGAGTGAGAAGGAATGTGATAGGAGATGGGATTGACAGATAATACTGGGCTGGATCACATTTGGCCATGAGAAAGATTTTGGATTTTATTCTAAGTGTGATCGGAGGCCAAATGCAGGGTTTTGAGCAGGAGAGTAACATGATGTGATTTGTCTTTTGAAAGGATCTATCTGCCTATTGTGTGGGAGACTAAAGGGGGCAAGAATGGAAACAGTGAAAACTGTTAGGAGGCTGTTTTAGTAGACCAAGTGAGAGAAAATGATGGCTTTGACTAGGATGGACCAAATAATTTGTATCAGACTCTTTGGGAATAGGAGCTGGTGACATAAGCTGTTAAAATTGTAAGCCTGCACCTGTAACTTAAGCATTCAAGTACATCAAAATTTAAATGTAAGTAAGGTACATGTATTTAGTGGAATAACAGACTAAGAAAGGAACTAGTTTCTTAGTCCCAGCTCTACTTTTAAGTGGGTGTGTGACCTTGGGGAAGTCTCTTACTTTCTAGGGGCCTCAGTCTTTTCAGATGTAAAATGAAGGGTTGAGTTGCTGAAGGTCCATGATTTTATAATTCTGTGAAAAAGTAAATATATGATGAATGCTTACTGTATATGGAATACTGAATGAGGCACTTTAGTAGATTCAAAAGTACTATAAGGCATTCTTATCCATAATGTACTTACATTTATAAAAGATTTTACAAAATGGTTACTCACCATATGAGAGCATAAGTTTAAATGCGAAAATGTGTAGTACAGATTATAAATTCTATAGAAGTTTGGAAAAGAGGATAATTAGTAAAGACTGAATTAGCCATAAAGGTAATAGATATTTGATCTGGGACTAGGTAGGGTTTAGTTAAAATGGATAGAGAGGACAGAGCATTCTGGGTAGAGAAGAAGACATGAGCAAAGAGGAAGTCTTAATGAGCAAAACATGATATGGGTTTATGGCACAGGGAGACTCAGTTAAGGTCAGCCTGACTGTATTGGACGATATGTGAACAATGGGAAAATAGAATTGGCCAGATAAAATAAGATAACATAGAGGACATTAAAATTTAGGCAGAAATGTTTATCTTTTTTTTTTTACACTTTATTGTACAATTGTCAATTTATCATATCCATAGTTCTATCTGCATCCATTATTGACATTCCACTCCTGGCATTAGTGTGCTGTAAATTCTAAATTCAATCTAAACCCTAAATCCAATGGAAATTCAGTTTTGAAGTAGCTTGGGTCATTGAGGTAGCTGCAGACTACATATGACTGAAGTTATGAGACATCTATGTGCCATGAAGCTCAAGAAAGAAATGTTTATCTTTTAATGCAGGCAGCAACTGGGAGCCATTGTAGATATTTCAATAGAAGGATATTGTGATACAAACAGTATTCAAGAAAGATTGGTATGGTATATGTGTACTTTGAAGAAGGTGTGAAACTACCTCCTTCCTAGTAGCATGCAGGCATTTTGCATACCTTTTTAATTTAATCATTATCACACCAATGAAAGAAACTAAAATTCAGAGTTTAAAATAGCTTGTCTAAAGGTCTTATGTCTTTTAAGTGGTTTGAGCCAGGATTTGAACTAACATCTGTCTGATTCTAGAAGGTTAGGGTGGGAGAGACTCTTCAGTCAGGAAGCTTTTCCTGCAGTAACGCAGGTATGAGGTAATGAGGAATTTACTCAGTAGCAGTGGGAATGGAAAAGAAGAGATGGAGCTGAAGAACTTTTGACTGATTGTGAAATGAAAGAGACTGAATGAAAGAGAAAATAAACCTAAGAAGACATTGATATTTTACTCTCAGACAGCTAAGGAAGATTACTCCACTTTGTAGTGGTTGTTGTTGGGGATGGAGGCAGACAGGAGGGGCTAAGGTGATGGATGAAATAATATCTAATTTGGAAATGTCAAGTTTTAAACATTAATCATTGAAATAGTAAGTAAAGTCAGGAGGATTTCAGAATTTGGGAGTCCTCAACATATTAGATAGTTGAAGGCATAAGAATGAAGAAGTCTTCCAGAAGAGAGAGGCTCATGAAAGAAGAACAAAAGACATTGAGATGTAATGCTGACTTTATCGTGTAGGTTTAGGAAGAGGAAGGCTATCAAACAGCTGAGAACAACATGGATGTTCCCGTTCTCTGTATTTGCATTTTGACCCCTATCAGACTAGGTTTGGCTTGTTTGTTTCTATTTCAAGTGAAATAGATATAAATGAATTTCAGTGCATGATCAAGTTTTTCCAATAGTAGATTGTCTGGTCTCTCAAACAGAATTTGTTAGTTTATTTTTATGGCCCTATTTCAGTTTATCTCTTGGTGACCATTCTAAAGAACATTTTTTTGTTCATACTTATACTACTGATTTGATTCTTCTGTGAATTTACATTTAGAAGCTAATGGCTAGGATATGACAACAAAAGCACAGGCAACAAAGAAAAGTTAGATAAATTGGACTTCATCAAAATTAAATACTTTTGTGCATCAAAGGAACTGTCAAGAGAGTGAAAAGACAGCCTGCAAAATGGGGAGAAATATTTGCAAATCGTGTATCTGATAAGGGATTCATATCCAGAATATACAATGAACTCCTGCAACTCAACAACAAAAAACAACCTATATCAAAAATGGGCAGAGCCAGCCCTGATGGCCTAGTGGTCAAAGTTCGGTGCTCTCACCACTTTGGTGACCCACGTTCATTTCCTGGTTGCGGAACCACACCACCCGTCTGTCAGTTGCCATGCTGTGGCAGCAGCTCACATAGAAGAACTAGAAGGACTTATAACTAGGATATACTACTATGCTCTGGGGCTATGGAGGCGGGAAAGAAAAAAAAGGAAGATTGGCAACAGATGTTAGTTCAGGGCAAATCTTTCCCTGCAAAAATAAAAAAAAATGGGCAGAGGACTTTGTTCAGAGAAGATATACAAATGGCCAAAAAGCACATGAAAAGATGCTCAACATCACTAGTCATTAGGGAAATGCAAATCAAAACACAATGAGATATCACATACCCATTATGATGGCTGTTATCAAATAAACAGAAAATAAGTGTTGGCAAGGATGTGGAGAATTGGAACCCAGTGCACTGTTGGTGGGAGTGTAAAATAGTGCAATCACTGTGGAAAACAATTTGGCATTCCTCAAGAAATTAAAAATAGAATTACCATATGATACAGAATTGTACTTCTAGGTATATACCCAAAAGAACCGAAAGCAGGGACTCAAATAGATACTTGTAAACTTGTGTTCAATGCAGCGTTATTTATAATAACCAAAAGATTTAAACAACCTAATGTCCATCAACGAACGGGTAAACAAAATGTGGTATATATACAATAGTATGTTATTCAGTCTTAAAAAGGAATGAAATTTTGATACATGCTACAACATGGATGAACCTTGAAAACATTATGCTAAGTGAATAAGCCAGACACAAAGGCCATATATTGCATGATTCCACTTATATGAGGTATGCAGAATAGGCAAATTCATAGTGACAGAAAGTAGAATAGAGGTTACCAGGGATTGGGGGAAGGGAGGAATGAGGAGTTATTTTTTAATGGGTACAGAGTTTCTGTTTGGGATAATGAAAAAGTTCTGGAAATGGATGTTGGTGATGATGGCACAGCACTGTGAATGTACTTAATACCACACAGCTGTATGCTGAAAAGTGATTAAAATGGTAAATTTTATGTTATGTGTATTTATCACAATTTAGAAAAAAGCTAATGGCTATTGCACAGGGTTGTAAACATTATTATGGCTATTATAATAGTGGCAACATGTTCTATTTTTTATGTGTTCTCTATTATTTCTTTATTTTGTCATCATATTCTTTGTTATGCATTTGTTGATAATTTACCTATCTTAATCTTTATTTTAAAAACAACTAGCAGTATTCTATTTCATCAGTGTCTGTTGCTTGAGCTTTAATTAACTAAAGCTTTAGATTATTTTGGCTAACTTTGGCTCTTATGATAACATTTGTGTGTGTATCCTTGTATTAAAAATAATAGTAATAGTAGTATTTTTCAGTATTAAAAGTATAATATGCTCATACTATTGTTAAGCATTAAGAAATCCAGCTGTCTGAGAAAAGCCTTGCTTCATTGCAGTATTTTGCTTGCAGGATGAAGATGAGCTGGATTCCCACACCATGGTGAAGACTAGTTCGGAAAGCGTGGGCACCATGCGGGCTACCAGCACGATGAGTGAGGGGGCCCAGACCATGATTGAACATAATAGCACAATGTTAGAATCTGACTTGGGGACTATGGTTATAAACAGTGAGGATGAGGAAGAAGAAGATGGAACTATGAAAAGTATGTGGCTTTTTCCCATTGAACTTTAATTTTCTATTTTGAAAGTATATTTCTATAGAAACCAAGAGTTTTGTGTTACTTTTTATAGCCAGTTGTGGAAATTTTTGTTTCTTGGCTTTATTTAACAGTAAAAATAGTATGGCACAAATAAATTTAAAAAAAATTTTAATATAGCAGAAAGCAGCACATCTTTAACTTAGGTTTATGGAACTTTTTTCTGTTAAGGATGCTAACCCATAATTTAAATTGTAAAGTATTTTAGAGATAAAAAGATAGTGTTCCTAACATTTCCTTTTCCAATTAAAAAAATGAACCTAAAATTCTGTTCCAATAAATGCAATAGAATATTATTTCATGTTGTCTAAATTATAGTTAAGCCGCAGTGACAGAGGGGTTCAAGCTAAGGGAAGAAACAAGGGCTGAGGTGGGAAAAGAAGAAGCACTAGAAAGAAGGATCAAGAGACAGGGATACTCATGCAGAAAATTCAGTTCAGTGCCTATTTACTACTGCTTGTCACGTGTGAGGCACAGCGCCAGGGGTGTTGCACAGCCTAAAATGATGGTTAAGACATTCTCTCTGATCTTTGTTGCTTACAGAGTGATGAAGATAAAGTGACTTTCACAGACTAGCCTCTTTTATATATATATATATAGCTTTTCAAGATTGCAGTTAACCTTGGGACATTGTGATTTCACAGTTTTAGGCAAAAGCAGATTAATTACCTCTTAATACCTACTGGCCTTTCTGTACCCCCTACCCCCCTAGTCATGTGTGGTTAATGGCACAGTCTAAGCACTAGCCTGTTTTTTTACTACACAGGACGGCTTCTAAATGGCACAAAAGCGGTAATACATGACTTCTTGCATTGTGAAGCCTAGAAAGTCATAAATATTTAAGTGATTTGCTGATACTGTAAAATGAACATGAGTAGAAATTTCCTCTCTGACATTTCTGTTTTCTCTTGCCTACCCCTTTCTTCTTGCTACTCCCCTTGTGATAAGTCTTACCTCATAGCTTTAAGTCATTTGGCTCACTGCTGTTTCTTTCTTCACATTTCCTAATCTGTATAGTCCATTGTGGTTGTTTGCTTTCAAAGGGAGGGTCATGAAGCACAAAATGCAAGCAGATTGCCATATAGTTAACCTTGGGTGGGAAGAGGGAGAGAGATATGAATTTTTTTTTATCTCCCACAACTGGTGGGTCTCCTGAGCCTTTGCCCTGGAAAGCAGCCTAAGACTTGGGTTCCTAGCTGGGCTTCTGACTTGAATAGGCCTTCTGCATCCAAAACATGCTTACCCAACTGCATCGGATGATCTTGTGGTCTCCAAAGCTGGCTAGTGTTAGGGTATAAGTCATATGCCCTGTAGATCAAAAAAGCCCTATGATAAGACAGTTTACTACACATTTTCCATCAGCACGTAGCATCACGTTTCCACAGCTGATAAAATTTGTTTAGCCGAACTTTATGATTCTTAGCAGACCAGTTAGAAGATCATTGAGTGCTTTGTTATATCTCTTGAGAGCCACTGAGCTTTCTACAAAATTAAAACAAACAACTTTTTCCATGCAGCCATATAGTTGAACATTAGCATATAAACAGTTGCTAAAACATGAGGGTTTATGGAATCTAATTCGTGTTGGATTGTTACATTTCAAGGAAGAGATATGTGATGATGATTTATCAGACATCATACTTTAAAATTACAGCACAGATTTTCACAAATTTTGTGTAGTGACTTTTAGCTTTGATAGCCACCAGAATCGTTCAATATATATTATAATTTCCTGTCCTAAGTATGCTGTTCTTGGTCACAAGAGATTTTATTAAAAGCTCATGTTTAGGTTGAGCAGATCGCGGTTTATGTTGTTGCAGTTGTTCTATGTGCTGCAGCAAGTTTTAAATCCCATGAGCCAACATGCCATGTATTTTTAAGCTTCTGCAATTTAGACATCATTCTATAATGTGGGACTTCCATGTTCCCCGAAATCTAATCAAATGATGTTAGAATAACCCCCAGGACTTGTCATACTGTAGTGTAGCAATAGTAAAGAATTCAAAGAAGTTATTGAGGCAGAACTTACTTTTCCTGAGACCATATAATTACTTTTAGTTTTGTTTTTTCCCTCATGATCTAAATCTTTAAAACTTCTTGGATTAGTTGGTATGAGGATTTTAATTTTCTAAAATCTCTAGAATGTTATATTGTGTGCTGAAGATTTTGATTTCTATCACTTTTTCCACTGAAGTTTCAAATGAGTTGCCGGATTTAATATTTTTGTCAGTTTAAATTGTGTTTGCGTACTCTTTTATACCTTTATCCACGAAGCTAGAAATTACAGACCTGTTTTCCTTACTTCTGAAAAGTGTGGTGATTTGATTCTAGGAAGCAGAATTATTAAAAGATCTTTTGAAAGGAAGTGGAGAAAAGTGATAAAAAATATTTAAAATTTGATCTATTAAAAAAAATGGGCATGGACCCTAAAGGCAGGTCGCAAGAATATCTCTCCAAAGCTGTTTTCGACAGTGATGGCATTACTTTTACCCTCCCACTCTTCCCATTCACTTCTCCCTGGGGCCTCCTATTACCTGTGTCATGTCCAGGCTTCAGCTTGGTAACAGATCTTTCACAATCTGGTACCAGCCAATATTTACACATGAATCTCTGCTTCATTATATATGTGCTTTATCCAGACTGGTCTGTGCCAGTTGGAATTATGAATGGTTGAAAGTAGGTATAAGCAGGTTGGTTGTCATTAAGGAAATCAACATTTAGGACTTTTTATCCTGAAGGAGAAGATTAGGACCAGATCAAGAATCTATTGTCATCAAATTGATGAGGTAGTAGAGATTAATTCTTTGTGGATGACTCTGGGACAGAATTGTTTCAGCAAAGAAAAGACTGGGACCTTTTACCTTATTTAGCTAAGATCTACTCAGCTCTGTTTCTATGGTGGAACTTTCTGCACTCACAGAGCTAGGGTTGAATTCGTAACTCTAGTTGCCCTGAGTGGGGAACTCTCTCTTTTGGTGTACGAGAAAGAGCCACACTCTCCAGTCAGGTTAGAGGCTATGTTTCATGGCTTTAGCCACTCTGTTACTCATATCCTTAACTCCTCTGTCCTATTGTCTTTCTTTTCTGCCCCTCCTGGCAAAAAGTGACTATGGATCCATAATCTGTTTGTCCATCTTCTCTGCATTTCACCATGGCTGCTGGTTGCTGATGGAGACAGTCTCACATCTGTACAGATGGGATCACCAGTTCATGGCTTTTAGGCCCATTTGGGCTCTCAGAACTTTCCTGTAGGCCTGTGTTTCTCTGCTCAGCTCTTTGTCTTTCTACAAAGTGGCTATTTTAGACCTTCACCAAATCTCTTCCTGCCACCTCTCCTCTCAGTTTCAGTAGATGACCTTGCTTCTGACTTCATAGGAAAAAAAAATTAAATATTATCATGCAAGAATGTAGAGAAGGTGTATAGGTATTTTAAACATGGACTTTGAAATAAGATAGAAAAATTAGAGTCATCCTTAACTTCTCTCTCTTCCCTCACTCCCTCATTGAATTAACACTGTCTGTCTCATCAGTTCTGCCTCCTAAATCTCTCTGTCCTCTTCTCACCGTCTCTGCTTGCATTTCTCTAGTGTAGGTCCTCATAGTCTCTCACTTGTAAAGTTCCCTAATTGAACCCCTGCCTCCATTCTTGTCCTTACCCTCCATACAGATCTCATCATCTCTCTCTTCTGCTTATGACCCTCCAGTGACATTGCTCTTAGTTTAAAGTCCAACATGGGTTAAAAGGCAAGATATGCTCTGGTCTCTGCTTTTTTTTTCTATTCTCATGTCTCACTATTCCCTCTTCATTCTTCTTCCAGCTCCTCAGCACTTAAAATACTCTTTCTTATTTTTGGCCTTTTGCACTGCCCAATCCCTCTGTTTGGATTCCTGATTCCTTGGCTAATTCACATTCATCCTCTCAGGCTCAGTTAAGGGGTTGCTTCCTCTACCGACCAGGTTAGGGATGGGTGCCCCTCCTGTAGGTTACCACCTCACTTCATGCTTTTACTCTGAATTAGCAGTTGTCACACTGTACTGTAATTGCCTGTTTCTGGGTAATTATCCATTTACTCCCTGCTGTATTCCCAGTGCTTAATACAATACTTAACACAATAGTAAGAGGTCATTAAATATTTTCTGAACAAATGATAGTGTGTAGTGAAAAGAGCCTGGGATTGAAAGTCAGACCACTTTTAATTGTGTGTTACTTAATCTTTTCAGAGCTTCGGTAGCATATACTTGTCTCTCTGTTTTTGTGTGTGTGTGTTTGTATATGTGTGAGTGTGGATTAATTTAGGTAAATACATAAAGCACCTAGCAGAGTGCTTTAAATATAGTGGGTAATCAGTAAAGAATATACTCCATCTGCCCACTCTGCCAGTTTGTCCTTCCAACAACTGGAAGCTGGAGCATCTGGAGAGCCCAGCCCTGCTTCCCACACAGTGAGGGAGGCCTGACCTTCCTGGGACTGGGACTGGAGATGCTGAGCCATTGAGCAGCTCTGTTCTCTTCCTTGCTAAGGCAAACTCTTTCTCCCACCTTTCTCTGCCTCCTCCAAGACTTTGTTCCATCTCTCTTTATTCAGAAAGATAGCCAGAGGGGATTCTATAGAGAATAATAATCTCCAAGATGAATAGAGTAGCACAAACATAAATAATGAGCAATTTGAATGGCAAGAGGAGGAAAGGGTAAGGAAGACTCAGGTGATCTGACATCTCCTGACTAGGAGTACGACCGATAATGTGTATTGAGATATAACTTGCAGGTGAGAAAACTATATTCCACTGTTTGTGAAATTTGATGTCTCTTTGAGAAAATGGGGCACGTGCCATGGAAATATGAAAAAGCAATTTAAATTGTATTTTATATATTTTTTATTTTCAGAAAAGAGAAAAAAGATGAATTTCTCAGGTTGTAGCTGTCATTCTAGTATGGGGGTCTAGTACGGGCCAAACATTGTGCTCAGGACTTTGCATACATTATCTCACTGACTCCTCACAAGGACCCTGTAATGTAGCATTGTCACTACCATTTACCACTAAGGAAACTAAGACTGGGGAATGCGAAGTGACTTGTTCAAGATTTCATAACAAGTAGTTGGTGGAACCAGTATATAAACCCACGTTTGACCCCCAAATCACTTATTACTCTGGGGCTGGTGAGCATGACATCCCTCTTGGGCAGGAGTCTAGAACATCTGTGAGTCTTTTAGGAAAGGAGACCTAGATCATTGTAAGTCAGCATAGGTTACTGGGAACAAATCACATCAGAATAATATAATTTCCTTTTTTGACAGCATTGCTAAACTTCTAGATCAGAGAAAATCCTGGATTTGGATATTGTGCCGTAGGATTTTGGAAAGGTATTTGACAAGGTCTTTGGTGATATCCTTGTAGACCTTATGTAGTATGAACTAGCTGATAGTTCTGTTATGAGGGTTGAACAGTTATACCCAAATGGGCTTGTATCAGTCAGGATTTATTGGGGGACACAGAAACTGCTCTAGGTATTTTAAACGTTAAGGAGATTTAAGTCAGAGATGTGGATATTAAAAAATCAATGGAAAGGTTGGAGGAGAGGACTAGGTCTCCAGGGATGACTCCCACAATACTACAGAAGTGACCCTATGTGGAACTACCTCGACTGCTACAGTCAGGAAGGCAGTGAATCCAGAGGCTGCCATTGGCACTATTGAGTTCAATAATGCAAACTGAGCTCAATCCCTGTTGCTGTTCAGGGATTAGAAAGCCACCACTGCTACTGCAGCCACCCCTTAGCTCCTCTTAGGCTGGTGACTGGATGCTGGAATGCTGCTGTAAAAAACCCTCACATCTCCATAACTGTGCTTGCCAGAAGGAAATAACTGAGGTAGCAGACTCATGGCCTCTGCCTCATTTCTTGCTTTCCTGATTGTGAAAAAATGCACTTATCCAGGATGAGGTGAAAGGAGTTCTGGAAAATGCAATGTTTTGCTTTCCAGCCTGTACAGTAGGAAGGCTCACCAGAGACGATGGCAGTGGTTGCTAAATTTCAATCAACTACAGTGTTAAATAACAAATTGGTGCCAATAAGATTTCTCATTGTGTATGTGCTATAAGGCCTAGGCCTGAGCCCTAGCTGGCTCAACATTTTTTATAGAAAACTTGAATGAAACTATAGAATGGAAGTCCATTAGAATTGCAAATGACATGAAATGTGGAACAAAATAAAAATACATTCTAACACAGAATCAGGATCTTAAGAGATCTCTACAGGCTGGAGCAGTGGGCTTGATTTACAAGATAAACCCTGCTCTTGGGTCCATGTAACTAACCTCACAGGTAAGTGTACTTCTTAGCAGTAGCCCCTCAGAGATGTTGGTTCTGCAGACCAGAGCAGGCCTGGGCATCTCTATTTAAAAAATAAATCTAAAAAATCAAAACAAAACTCTACCAGTACTTCTGAGGTGCAGCTAGACTGATAATCACTTCTTAGAATAAGGAAGTAAGCACTTTCACTCTACTTTCAGTGCCTGGAACTCACCTGGAGTATTTAGGAAGGATGGAGACACAGCGGAGCATACTCAGCAGAGTGAGGCAGATGGTGGAGTAGGTGGAGACCATGTGGTATTAGGAATGGGTGGAGGAATAACTGGTCATGTTTAGGTTTTATATTGTTTACTTATATTAACCTTTCATAACTCTGTTTATCAATGATTAAATATTGGGTTAAGTAATTTTAATTGAATACATATTTTTAAAATTTCTTTGCATATGCCTGTAATACTAATACATAGTGATTTTTAAAATATATCACAGTGTATTATTTCATTTTGGACAGTACATATATGTAGTTTCACTTGTTTACTAAGGGAAAGTAAATTATATTCTGCTTTAGATTTTTAGGAGTTTATTCTGGAAATAGATTTTAGACTGGTTTAAGAAGAGTTTAGGAGAGATACCAAGGAGGGAAGACTGACCATTAGGTATCCCTGCCTCCTAGTTCATCTGATGTCCCTGGACAAAATTATACGTTAGACCATTTGCTCTGAGCAACAACTTCCATGCCCCATTTTTTGCTTAGTAACATCTTCTCTCCCAGCTCTCGCTCGGATCCTTCCCTTCCTTTTTCCTCCCAAAACCTATTTCAGAAAAGTATCAAATATGCAGGTGTAAAATGCTTAATAATATTTTATGTTCATGAAATATTTACATTTCTTCCAAAAATTTCAAAGCTTTGAGCTAAAGGAGGAAATCACTAAGGATGGAATTTGAGATGCCAAGAAACAGTTAACCAGGGAGGCAGAGTGTGTAGGGGAAATCACTTTCCCACTTCTCCAGAGATCTTACCATTCTTTCATGAAAACTGTTGTATGTTTCTTTAACTGAAAGGATTAATCTTGCCCATGACATAGCAGTAAAGGTGACAGCAGGAAACTACAGATCCCACTTGCAGCTGGATGCAGATACCCATGGTATTACTGGGCAGTTAGAAACCCTTCATTTTCCTCTGAGTTGCCAGGTGTCTAGCTAAGGTGTGGCTACAGTGGTTTGGAGTTACCTGTGAGTACTGAATATGGTCTGCTCTTCTGTGTGCTCTTGGTCTGTGGAATGTTAAATGATGTGTGACCCAGCTCGGGCTCGTTAGTGTAGGTGTTTCATGGGAAACCTTTTTTTTACTAGCACAGAATACAGACAAGCATGTATATATTAGTCTTGCTTGTACAAATGAAAATCTGTCTTTCTTGTAAAGGCCTCTGAAGAAAGGGTTTCCATAGACACACAGTGACCGTTAAATGCACATTATTGCACAGGAAATCATTCCTTTTATTTAACTAAAATCCCTGGGCTTCAGTTTGTCTGTTTCCTTTTATTCTGCCCTCGTTGGAGATAGAAAACAGCTGGTCAGTATTTTCTGTGGAAGAACCCTTCATATTTACTTGGATACTTGTTGAATTGTATCCTCAGACTTTTCCTGGCTGAACAATTTCAGTCCCTTTAACCTTTGTGCAGGTATTATTTTCTAAGCTTTTAATCTTTTTTATGACTAGCCCCTGGATCTTCTCCATGTTGTCTGTATCCTCCTTTGTTTTAAAATACAGTCTGATGAAGTTAAGAAAAAGCTGATGTCAGTAGCTTCTGTATTAACATCCTGGTTTTATATGTATTCACTATACTCTTGGCAACAAAGGACAGATTTTTAAGATCATTAATCAGGTAGAACCACCCAGATCTTAAAGTATTTTTGGAAGAACAAATTAGGTAATATTCTTAAATTCCTTTGATGTTGAAATATATTATGCTAAAGTTATGATTAATTGTTATTTTGTTCCCTACACTTCTGTCTTTGTCATAATCATGCTGAGAAATTAAAAATTAAACAAATTACATTTTATTAAAGTATTTTAAAAATTCCTTTATATATTTAAATGTCTATGAGACTTTTCACCTGTTTAGAATACATGTGCAAATTAAGAAAGTTAATGAATAATTGTGGGTGGACTGGCTTATTTTCTAAGGGTATCGTGTTCACACAATTTAGTTTCCTTGTATATGTTTTGGGGTATGTCAGAAGAAGTGGGAAAACAATTTTTTTCTTTAAAATTTCACATGCACAAAGGGATCAAGTGGTGATTATTGTATTCTTTATTGCTAATGGGTTTTTAGTTCTACAGCAAATAGTTGAAGGAAATGGGGCCAAAATTAAGGAACAAGATAATTTTGAACATTAAATTTATTATTAAAATAAAAATATATTTTTATAAGCTAGGGTCAGAATTCAGCTGCAACTGGAGAAATTGATATCAGTTTTATGTGATTATTCTTTCTGTGTTTAAAAAAAAGTATTTGCTATAGCAACCACAATCACATATGACAGTGCTTACTATCTTGAGATTTCCTGCTTCACTCTCCTGTTGAAGTTTTTTTTTTCTTTCTTTTTTCCTTTTTTAAAAAATAAATTATAAGTCAGAAACATCATCCTCTTTGTCCCACTCCTGTGAACACGCATCTCCCTGGAGAGTCAACTGCACAATGTGGGCGTGTGTTTCATATTGTGTAATTAAACATTACTGGGCAATTACAACTGCCCCCTCCCATTAACTTTTAAAATGTAACCCATTTTCTTCCTCAGAAATTTTAAAAACTTGTTTTTTAAATTTTCTTTGTGTATAACAAAAGTATACTCTAAATGTTAATACTGAGTTTTAAATTAAACAATGGAAGATATATAGAAGTGCAAGCACATATATTTGAATAAAAAAAATTGTCAGCATATCTTGTTATAGTCATCCAAAAAGAAAAAATCTAATGGAATAGACTGCCTTCTTTTATTTAGGTTGATTTTTAGACTTCTTCACTCTCTGTGAGAATGTTTATTTCTGACTTAGGAATGAGTTATTTTCCAAAATTTTGAGTGTGGAACCCAACAGGCATTTTACCATAGGTTTTGAGGGCAGCCTGTAAAAGGTCCTTAAAATTATAATGTATCTGAAATGTAGTGATAATTAAACCACTGTATGATAGGGGTGTTTACGTTTCAAATTGGGGTGTTCCTATAGTAAAACTGAAGATTGCTATTCCTACGTCTTTCTACATCCTCCTGTTGGGAATACAAATCTATCAGTTAGGAACTGAATTTGGCTGTATGTACCAGAAAATCTAAATAACAGTGGTTTAAGCAAAATAGGGTTAAGTTCTTTTCTCATTTAACAAGAAACCCAGAAGCAGCGTGTCCTGCTTTGGTAGAGTGATTTTGTGATGTTAGTAGAGATCCTTTCTGGGACACCATCTTTAGTGTATTATTCTTGTCCTCCTGCTTGTAGAATAACTGCTAGATCTTTAGTCATCAGGTTTGCATTCCAGGCAGGAGGAATGAGCAAGAAGAAACAGAGGGGTGGCACCTATATCAAGAAAATAGAACTTTCCTGGAAATCTTCATCTTATATGTCACTGGCCAGAATTGTGTTACGTGGCCACTCCTCCCCACAAGAGAGGCACCTTGTCACCTCAAGGAACGGAGGGCCTATAGATATTAGGTAGGCAGTTTTTTCACTTTGAGACACTAGGACACCAGCAGTGGCTCATAGGACTTGGCATAGAAGCTCCTGATGAGGATGGGGTTAGGAGCAGCACAGGACTGTTGGGGACGGAAGAATAGATTCCTAGAAGGAAGTGTCTCAGTCATTATCTTTTTTTCTTTAGTCAGCCCCAGGGATTGGTCTGCCTCTTCCCTTTCTGTTTCCGTTACTTACTTCTGATTGGACTTTTATTTCTCTGACTCATTGCAGAAAAGAATACCGTCTGTTTTGCAGCCTTTTCCTATGTCTAAAGGAAGTGCCTACCCAGCCCATCTTACTTTTTGTTGTAAATGTTTTTATAAAAGATTAAAGTTTTCCCCACTTTATTCTCTATAGTGGAAAAGCAGCTTTTGAGATTTTATTTTTCTCCTTCTCCTTTCCTGTGTATGTTGCTGCTCTTAAAATGTAGGCCATATTAGAGTAGCTGCTCTATAAGTGTTAGTTTCCAGTGGGAGAAGATTAGTCTTCCATTTACTCAGATACTAAGGTCTGAATTAAGAGTCACTGGTATATCAAAAGACCACTGACTGTTTCATTACAGCACCAGGGTATTGCTAAATATTCTGGTTGGTAAAGATTGGTAAAGATGAAGAGTTCCATACCTCCTAGGGGAGAAAACTGTGACTAGAGTCTCTGTGGTGAAGCCAGTGCTGACTAGAGGGACAGGTAGTAAGAGCAGTGTGCGCCTGACCTGGTAGGGGTAGGGGGAGGAAGATTTGGGGAAGGGCAGTGGTCAGGGAGTGCTGTTTTCTTCAATGGATTAGTAGTGCCATAATGAGTTTTTGTTTTGTTTTGTTTTTTTACCAAAGCACCTACATATACTAAATTTTATTTATTTATCTGTCTATATATCTGTTTTTGCTGAGGAAGATTCGCCCTGAGCTGACATCTGTGCCAGTCTTCCTCCAATTTGTACGTGGGTCACCGCCACAGCATGGCTGATGAGTGGTGTCAGTCCGCACCCGGGATCCAAACCCGTGAACCAGGCCACCAAAGCGGAACATGCCAAACTTAACCACTAAGCCACGGGGCTGGCCCTGAAATTTATTTTTCACAGAATTCTACCTAGAAATTTGCTTCAATGAAGCATTTTCTATATGTTTGTCAAATGCAGTTGGTAATGGTGATCTTCATGGTTTCTTGCTTTCCCAGGAGTTAGTTCCCAACAAAACCATTTTTGCTCTCCTCTCTGATTCTGGTTTTGCTCTGTAAACATTGGTAACCTTGTTGTACCACATGTTAAAGTTTTCAGATATCTTTACTGCATGTGACCCATCTTAAGACTAGCTGATTAAAATGAGAAGTTACAGCACAAATAAATATGTAATTCTATTACAAAATTTCTCTTAAAAAAAAAAAAGGAAAACAATATTGAGCAAAGGATTTCCTCAAGGGATTTTCTCCCTCCTCCCAATGATTTGATTTACTCAATTATTTTATAGAAAATTTGTTGAGCTACACTTGTAATATTTTATTGTTTATTCTCATAAAAAGGGCAGAGGTGGAGAATAATTGAGGTTAAATTCCTGGACTTTATTTTGGAATAAAAGGTTGCCATAGGAACCAAATTTCAATTCTGATGATAGAAAAAGACGTCTTGTAATGATGAGCCCCAGAGACAAATCATGGGTTCTTAAAATCTGTTGAAAATGTTAATGGAATGTATGTGTCCTGTCCAAATGTCAGTAATGT
The DNA here is from genome assembly GCA_031878705.1 of Tapirus indicus. Taxonomy (NCBI): domain Eukaryota; kingdom Metazoa; phylum Chordata; class Mammalia; order Perissodactyla; family Tapiridae; genus Tapirus; species Tapirus indicus. The sequence continues at coordinate 38,903,890 of CM062935.1, forward strand.
AACTTTGCCAAATTAACCAATTTCTTCTTTTAACAATAGGAGATTTTAATGAAGAAAGTTGAAGATAAAATACTATAAACACGAAATCTTTATATAACATTTATTGATCATTAAAATATCATACCTTCTTTCCTATATATTTTGTTCATTTTTAACACACCGGTAAAGTCTGTTCTGACAGGGAATCTAAGGGTAGCTTCGGCTGTTATCTTGATAAACTGTCCCTAAGGAGTTCCTTTTTCATGGGTTTTTGTATGTGGGATATGAGAGTGTTCAAAGTTCTGAAGGTTTGCTACAAATATTGATGTTTTATACTATCCTAATTTTGATGGAATGTCTCAGTATCTTTTCAGTGGGTACCATTTGGGTCCCAGATGTCCTGTCACACTTATTTTCAAGTTTTCTAAAGTCTGAGCAGCTCTAACTGGAGGATGAGTCTTTAGATAAAGGGTTGTATTTTTTTTTTCTATTTTTCCACTAATGCATACATATTCTGAATATCAGATTCCTTCTGACCCTACTGAGACAGATCATTCTAAAAACTGTAGTAGTCACAATAATTTCTCAAATTTATTATTGCCAATACGCAGTTGCTAGTAATGAAATGCTAGTAGATTCTACTAATTCAGAAGTAATGATTTTGAAAAACCACATGCCATCTCATTAACTTCTCCTCATGTCCATTGATGCTGAATATCTGAGTGGACAATCAAAAGCACTCATTGATGGTCATAATTATCTTATTTTTGAAATTATTTGGGTAAAGGATTTGGGTTCCTACCTTAGGGAACTTATAGTTTAAAGATAGAAAAGATAAAGACAGAAACACATTTAAAAGACATAATTCATAGGCTGAAAATAAAAAAATAACATTTTTACTAATAATTATATTATTTGTGTTTAGTTACATTGTATCATAATGATTCACTTGATCAGAGATTAGGCTCAACCATCAAAATACCCATAAGAAAATGAAAAAGGCCTCTGTGTAGGTATTAAGAAATAGGATCACTTGCAAATAAGAATCTGCGTATCTATAGAGAAGAATTTGGTTAACTCAGAATTGTTAACTTAAAAACATATAATCAGCAGGATGTTGAAGAGATATTTGTATACCCATTTTCATAGCAGCATTATTCACAATAGCCAAAAGATGGAAGCAACCTAAGCGTCCATTGACAGATGAATGGATAAACAATATGTGATATATACATACAATGGAATATTATTTAGCTTAAAAAGGACAGCAATTCTGACACATGCTATGGATGAGTCAATATGGATGAACCTTGAGGACATTAAGCTAAGTGAAATAAGCCAGTCATAAAAAGACAAATACTGTAATGATTCCGTTTATGTGAGACGTCTAGAGTATAATTCATAGAGACAGAAAGTAGAATGATGGTTGCTGGGGCTGGTGGGGAGGGGAGAATGGGGAGTTGTTGTTTAATGGATATAGAGTTTCAGTTTTGCAAGATGAAAAGAGTTCTGGAGATTGATTGCACAACAATGAATATATTTAACACAACTGAACTGTACTTTTGAAAATGGTTAAGATGGTAAATTTTATGTTAGTGTATTTTACCATATTTTTTTTAAAAACACACAAACTCAATATGAAGTCAATAGAAACCTTGTTTTAATAGAGAAAATCATGTCGTTTTAAGGCAATGAAAGGAAATTTTTTTAATGACTAAATACTGCCATTACCAACCTGTCTCTTATCCTGACCTAAGCAAACCTACCTGAACTTCAAATCCACCAAATAATACACAGTTCCAAAAGCTAGGGAAAGGAAAGGGGAGATAGGATGCTTACCTGACTACTCCATCTCCCTCACCCCACCCTTTTAGTTTAATTTAAAGAATTCCAGACTTATTGATTCACCACTTAGAGGAGGCATCAATTCAGTTTCATCTCATATTCCTAAAGAGTAAAAATAAAAGTTTTAGCATTGTATTCTTTTGACCAAAATTACCTTATAGCTCATCCTGAGCCGACAGTGTTACTTAGTTGTCATAATAGTAACTATAGTTTTAAGCTGCATTAGTACAATTACAAAATGTATTCTAGATTGACCAGATCACTATTTAGTAGTAATATTACATCTGATTTTAGAGGATCATAGAGAGACTGGAATGTCTCCATAGACAAGTAAACAAGATTATGATGAGTTTGAAAAATGTCATATGAAAGGAACTGGGGACGTTTCACCTGAAAAACAGACAACTGAGACAGGAGCCGTTATCTCTGTCTTCTGACATTTGAGGGACTGGTATCTGAAACAGGAATTTATCTGGAACATGAGTGTAAATGACAGAAGGACAGATTTCAAGTTCACATTAAAAAAATACTTTTTCTAACTTAAGAGTTACCCAACAGGCTTCCTTGTGGGAAGGTGTACTTCCCATCATAGAAATTTTTAAGGAACAGTTAGGTAACTTACTATATGGGGAACTGTATAGGAAATATCTTCATCGTGGTCTCTGGGGACCTTTTTCTGGAACTCTAGGGCTTTAAGGAAACCAGTTTGAAAACCACTGATCAAGACCATACCAGCCAGATTTAAAAATCTAGTTATTTCAAATGTTTATTTTCCACTTTAATCGTTCAGTATAGAAAATGAGGAGCTGTTGAACGATTCTAAGTAGAATGACATGGTTTGGTTTGCATTTAGAAAGGTCACTATGTTGTCAATATGAAACAAAAATCAAAACTGGGATGAAGCAGGGAGACCAGTTGGAGAGTGCTCCAATGGCCTAGGCAAGAAATGATTAGAAGCTAAACTAAGACAATAGCTGGATAGAGGAAAAAGGATTAATCAGCTCTATTGAGAAGCATAATTAAAAAGACCTATGATCAGTTTGGTATGATGAGAATACAGGGGCTGGGTTAATTCTCAACTTTTATCACTTTGGGGATTGAGTAATTTATGCTGACTTTAGCAGAGATAGAGCATGTGGAGGAGCAGCAGGTTTGAAGGGAAAGATCTTGAATTTAGCTTTAGAACTGGTAAGTTAGAGGTAACTCTAACTCACCTCAGATCAAGTAGTCCAAGAGTAAGCAGTGGGAAAGTCAGATCTACAACTTGGGAGCAAGGTCTGGGCTGGAGAAATAGAGTTGGGAGTCACAGATATAAGTGACAGGTGAAACAATAGGAGTCCAGGAGAAGGTGGAATCAGCTAGAAAGACTATGAGAGGAACCTGGATGAGTCCTTATACTTCTTACAGCTAATAGTGGTGCACAATGACAAATAACAATGCAGGCTTAAATGTTAAAAAACCACTTAGGTTTAAATATTTACTTTATTTGGCAAATGTCAAATACATCTGAAATGATTTTTAATAAAATTATGATAAAGATTCTGCCAAAATTCTGAAATGTTTCTACAATCTAAGAATATTGTGGATCTCAGCCTGATCGTTAGTTGACTTTTTATTTGGCCTGGGTATTTTTGTTTTTTCATTCTTATTTTATTTTATTTTACTTTGTTCTTCATTAAATTGACAGTGTTGGCCTTGAATCTGACCAGTACAAATTTATTATATTGCTCAATAAAAAAATCATACTTCAATAAAAATCATACTTTTTAAAATATGAGAACTTATACTCTCCCTATTCTTTGTTTACCGAAGGAAATGCAACTTCACCACAAGGACAAAGACCATCATTCATGGACTACTTTGATAAACAGGACTTCAAGAATAAGAGCCATGAAGACTGTAATCAGAACACGCGTGAACCCTTCCCTATGTCCAAAAATGTTTTTCCTGATAACTGGAAAGTTCCTCAAGATGGAGACTTTGACTTTGTAAGTACACTTTAATTCTCCCATTTATGTTTTATCTTTCTTTGTTTTATTGTCACATTGAGAAGCATAGTTTGTGTGTGTGTATAAAATTATAGACTGTACATTAATATTCAATACATAGCCACAGATGTGGGTAGGGGAATGGTAAAATTTTTGTAGTTTACTTGTAGAAGTGTATTTGCAGAGAAATGTAAATAAGTGCTTATAGTTAAATAAATCATAGCTGAAATTTAGAGAAATATTTGGGACTCTTTAAAACAAAATGATGGCTATTTCAAAAGATGTTTTTAATAATGCAATTATGAGATACTTCTGACAGTAAATTCAGTTTCCAAAACAAATGATGCAAAGGTATTTATGACATAGACTTTGAGAAATTTGTCTCAACTTTGAAAGTTAACTGAATTAGTTTCTACTTGAGTAAGTGTTAATTCCACTTCGTTTGTCAGAAATAATAGTCCTATTCTATATCTAGTTAGCCTATCAACTTCAATATAAAATGTGCCTTATTCCCTCTCTTGTTACATTTTCTCTTTATTTCTTCTGCCCTGCTCCTTATTGTTTATTTCCTTTAAAGAAAGCTTATAATACAAACAATTCTAAAGCAACTATTACCACATCTTGAGAGAGTAAGTTCTCAAAGTGAATTCTTTAATGGAGTAGAAGTTTTTATAGAGTAAATTTTTACTTTAGTATGTTTTAAATAGTATGTTACTTTTGCATATTGCTCTGTAATATTTTTCCACATAAAATAGCTACAATCCTTTATAGCTATATTTATTAATAAATGTATTTATGTCAATAAAATTTTAAATATATTTATATCTTTAAAATGTGTGAGTAATATTAAGCCATTTTGCTTAGTCAACATGCCTCTAAATGCTTCAAGATTATAAATATTTTTAATATTAAGTACTTTTCTCCTAAATATTGTGATTATTTCAGGTTTTTAATAATCAGATAATAAAGTTTAAAAATTTATCCTCAACATATTTAGTATTAATTGCTAGCAAATATTAACAATGGCACAGGTTAGCCTGAAAACATTAATTATAATGTCTACTTATTGTTTTTTTCAATTTTGAAGTTAGAAATTAGAATAAAATCTGTATTTCTATAGTTTTATTAAGATTTCATTTTAAACTATCTACTTTTTAAAAAATTATAAATTATTTAGAGTGCTGACATTCAAGCTTTGAGTCATTCATGAACATGATTAATAATGTAGAATATTTAGCATCAAAAACTCTGTCTAGTCTCAGCTGGAATAAATCTTAGCCTCTGGAAAACAGTTTGAAATAAGCTACAAAGTAATGAATAAATTATCATAGTTAAGAAATAGCAAATAAAATGATATAATTCTGTTTCAGTTAGTCTTTGCTACCACTCCCAAAACTTAATGGCTTAAAATAATGATTTTATTTGCTCACAATTTTGTAGGTAAGCAGTTTGACTAGGTTCAGCTGAGTGGTTCTTTCTCTGGTGTCACCTAGGGTCTGTCAAGTGGCTCTAATCATCTGGCAGCTTGACTGGACCTGAATGATATCTCCAAAATTGCCTCACTCATGTGTCTGACAGTTGTGCTGACAGTTGGCTAGACCATATGACCCTATCAGGCAAGACTGGGGTTTTTACATTGCGGTAGTAGCCTTCCAAGAGAGTGATAGCAGAAGTTGCAAGGCCTCTTGACCTTCACTTAGAATCTGCAGGATGCATTTATAATAGCATTAAAAACAATGAGTACTTAGGAATAGTCTTAACCAAGGAAGTGAAAGACTTGCATGCTGAAAACTACAAAACGTTGCTGAAAGAAATTAAAGAAGACGTCACATGTTCATGGATCAGAAAACTTAATATTGTTAAGATGTCAGTATTGTCCAAAGCAATCTACAGATTCAATGCAATCTTTATCAAAATCCCAATGACTTTTTTTTTTTGCAGAAATAGAAAAATCCATCCTAAAATTCATATGGAATTTCAAGGGACTTGAATAGTCAAAACGGTCTTGAAAAAGAGAGACAAAGTTAGAAGTCTCATACTTCCTGATTTCAAAACTTACTACATAGCCACAGTAATCAAAACAGACAGACATATAGACCAGTGGAGTAGCATAGAGAACCCAGAAATAAACTGTCACATATATAGTCAAATAATTTTTTGACAAGGGAACCAAGACCATACAATGGGGAAAGGACAGTTTTGTCAACAAGTGATGATGGGAAAACTGGATATTCACTTGCAAAAGAATAAAGTTGGGCCCTTACCATATATACCATATATAAAAATTAACTCAGAATGAATCAAAGATCTAAATGTAAGAACTATAACCATAAAACGGCTAGAAAAAACATAGAAGAAAAGCTTCATGACATTGGATTTGGCAAGGATTTCTTGAATATGACACCAAAAGTACAGGCAATAAAAGGAAAAATAGATGAATTGGACTACATCAAAATTGACACTTTTGTGCATCAAAGAACACTTATAAAAAGAGTGAAAAGGCAACCCACGAAATAGGAGAAAACATTTGCAAATTACATATCTTATAAGGTGTTAACATCCAGGGTATAATAAAGAAATCCTACAACTCAAAAGCAAACAACCAAACAACCCAATTTAAAACTGGGCAAAGGACTTAAATAGATATTTCTCCAAAGAAGATATACAAATGGCCAATAATCAAATGAGAAGATGCTGCCTGTCATTAATCAGTAGGGAAATGCAAATCAAAACCCCAATGAGATACCATTTCATGCTCATTAAGATGGCTTTTATATAAACAAAGAGAGAGGAGGAGAGAGGGAGGAAGGGAAGGAATGACAAGTGTTGGTGAGGATATGGAGAAATTGGAACCATTTCTTGTGCACTGTAGGTGGGAATGTAAAATGGTGCAGCCACTGGGGAAAACAGTATGGCATTCCTCAAAAATGTTAAACATATAATTACCATGTGATCCAGCAATTCCACTTATGGCTATATACCCAAAGAAGTGAAAGCAGGGATTCGAACAGACATTTGTACATCTGTGGTCATAGCAACATTATTCACAATAGTCAAAAGGTGGAGGCAACCCAAGTGTCCATCGATGGATGAATAGATAAACAAAATGTGGTATATGCATACAATGGAATATTATTCAGTCTGAAAAAGGAAGGAAGTTCTCACACATGCCATAACATGGATGAACCTTGAAAATATTATGCTAAGTGAAATAGCCAGTCACAAAAGGACAAATACTGTGCAATTCCACTTATATGAGATACCTGGAATAGTCCAATTCATAGAGACCAAAAGTAGTTGTTGCCAGGGGCTCTAGAGGGGAGGGAGAAATAGGGAGTTACTGTTTAGTGGGCACAGAGTTTCAGTTTTACAAGATGAAGAAAGTTCTGGGGATGGATGGTGGTGATGGTTGCACAACAATACAAATGTACCTAATGCCACTGAACTGTACACTTAAAAATGGTTAAAATGGTGAATTTTAAGTTTTGTATATTTTACTACAATAAAAAAAATAAGTAAGAGGGGAAAAAAAAGAATTCGAATAGTGTCACTTGTACCATATTCTGTTAGTCAAAATATGTCACAAGGCCAGTCCAGAATCAAGGGATATGAAAACAGATTTCACCTCATGATGGGAAGAACAGCAAAGTGAAATTGCAGAGGGCCCTGTGGAATGAAAGGAATTGTTGCAATCATCTTTACAAGCAATCTACTAGAAATTATCATAATTAAAATTCAACAGAAATTAGAATATTGAATTTAGGAAATTGGAGGTCATTAGTGATTTTCATAAGGGCTATTTCAGTACCCTACTTTTTAAATTTTGACACACACATGACTTTTGACATTCAGCCTTCTACTGTCCTTTTTAGGCTTTCTAGTTTTGTAATTCAGAACATTGAGCTTTCCAGTGGCCAGCTCCTGTAAGTAAACTTTCAGTAACATTTTCAGCCCATCATGGATTTTGGAGTCCTTCTATCTAGAAATTCCAAAACTTGATAGAAAACATTAAACTAATTTAACGAATGTTCTGCTTTGGATTGTGCTAGGCACTATGGATAAAAATATATATATATTTATTTATTAGGTTAAGAAAATATAAATTAATTAAGTGTTAAGTTGCAATCCAGAGCAATAATTCAGACGTCACGTGGTTTCACGCAAGAGGGGAACTCAGTAAAGGCTAAAGTAGTTTATGAAATTATATTGCATTGTCTAAGCATTGAAAGATGGACAGCAGAAAGAGGGAAGGCAGGCACTACAAAGAATGATGCGTGTAATGAAAAACTTAGAGGTAGGAAACCACAAGGTGTATTGGGTGACAATGAAGTAGAGACCTTCAAGTTCATTTGGAGCAAGATGAAAAAAAACAGAAAGTTCAATCCAGGTCAGATGGTGGAAGTTGTGGAGGCAAAATTGCAAAGTGTGAATTTTTGTTTCATAGACAGTAGAAAGCCACTGAATGTTTTTAAGTTGGAGAAGGACATGATGAAAAGTATTTTAAGAATATTAATCTTGATGGCAGCGTGCCAGATTGGTTGATAGCAAAAAAACCAGAGGTAGGGCAAATCAATTATATGAAACAGGTTTGAAATAATATAGTAATAAAATGGAAAAGAAAGGAAACAACAAAAACAAGGATAGATGTAGAAGACATTATAAAAAGTTAATCAACAGAAATAGCCAACTTACTAGATTAAAGAATACTATATTGGTTAAGGTGAGGAGCTAAATAACAGAAGGTGAAAGAAAAAAATGAAAGGAAAGTATCCTCACAGTAGGAAAGAGGTTTGAAGAGATCATATGACTGGATCCAATTTTTGCAGAATTACTTCTTTTCTGATTTATACAAGGCATGTGGCCTTAAAAAGGGAATGGGGGAGGGACAGAGTGACGAGAGCAGTTCTTCTTTCCCCAGTATTTACTGCACCTGTCAACTGGAGCTACTCAACTCTCTCATCACTTTGAGGAAAGTGGAAAAGGTTTGTAATAGCTACTGAGGGGAATGTAAATGGGAATAAATAGGAGATGAATAAAGGAAGGATTGCAAGGAGGTGAATAAAGTATAAAGTAGTATAGTGTAAAGACAACATAAAATATATTTGGGCTAAGAGTAGTAGTGAGTGTGGTAAAAGATAAGAGTGTGTAAGAGGGGCTAAAAGAGAGTAGGAAAAGAGGAAGCATAGGCAGGGCCAAATGTAAAGGGTTTGATGGAATACTTTGCTTACAAAGTAAGCAAATGGACTAAAAGCAAGACAGATTTCCACTTAGGACACCAGCTGGTAATGATAAGAGAAATCTGGTCTTATTCACTTCATCATACATTAGATATAGAATGTTAAAAAATATGACTCATCAAAGTATAAAATGTGCTAAGGTTTGTGTGTTTATCTTCTCTTTATGGTGTATCTCAAGGCTACCTTCCAAAAGAGAACTGGATTTTATGTGATTCCTATGTCTATTAAATAGAAGTTGCTTAAAACAACCCTAAGTTGTTTTGACTGCATTTCCAGGAGATGGAAGGCTTATCTTTCTGCCTTGAGGAAGATAGGTTTCAAGAAAGAAAATGAAAGAGAACACTTAATTGCCTTCGTATAGAATTCAGAGCAGATACCTAAAGGACAAAACTTGTTCAGAGAGGCACCTGCTAGACAGATGTGCAGAGTAGGAAGCATTCTTTCTCCTAAAGCCTGTATGCAGCATAATTTGTGTATTTTCTTTTAGCATTTGTCTTTTGGATTTTCTTTGAACTGTTGTTTGTGTTATGTTCCGGGATGTAATGAAATGATAAGAGAATTAATTTATGATGTCTCTAATTTGGGGGTGGTATAAAGCTAGCATAAAATACATTTGGGCTAATTGAACCAATTGTTTTAACTCTGCTAAAAACATTCTGTTTGGGGTGTGCCTATGAAGATTTCTAAAACAAATGTAAAAGGCAAATGTGTTTATTATAGCACTAGTCTAATATTTTCATTCTTGTTAAAATTATTTCCAAACAGGTTTAGCATCCAGATTGTTTAGTGTTAAATAGAGAGTGTGTAGATCATGTTTCGCAGAAATTACAGTATCATACTTAAATAGATATATTTTGGGTAACATAAAGATTTTGGAAAAAGAATAAAAACTTTAAAAGCCATCTGTTAACCCACTATATTGGTTCCAATTTTTAAAAAAAGAAAGAAATTGGTTTGACAATAATTACTAGTATAAGAGGAATTAGAGAAATCAACCATTTTTTTGTTTTTGACTCATACTGAATTATAAGTTAACATTTCTTGATTACTATGATTCTTAAATATTTATTCAGTTTGTGTTGTTCTCTTGAGCTAAGGGACACAAGAATCCTCCAGGGCACCACTAGAGAAAACATCTCAATAATTGTGCCAAAGGAGAAAAAAGGCCTTTCCTCCAAGTGTAAATTTGCCTCAAGTTTTCCTAAGTTTTTTACAGTCCTACCACTGATTCCTGGATTGGCAAGTCAGTGTGGTTATAGGGGAAAACACCAACAAAACAACCCTCACTGCAGCAAAATGCAGAAAGCAGTAAACCCAGGGAAAGTACCAACCCTGCTGCTCAAGCCACCATAGCCATTTTAGGAATCGTCACTTGTTCTGGAGAAATGTTTCTTTCTCAGGATCTTTTCACCTTCCTAGAGCAGCCAGCAGTTACGGAGGGGAATAAAGTGGAGATGGTAGAGTACAAGAGCCCACAAAAACACTTGTGGCAATGCCAGAACACTTTGGAAAGCCATCAGCAACACAGGCCCTGTAGAAAGCCTGAGGTAAAAACTTAAGCCAGCAGCATCTACCATTTTTTACCAGTGTAGCAGTATGCTATCATCTACTTTATCTACTTAAATACACATAATGTTTTTGCTTTTTAAAGAGATGTTGGCTAAAAGTTTCCCTTGCAGTATACTCCTTAGTCAAAGAACTTCTTGTTCTCTTCACTCCTTACTTGTATGGACTGAGGAAACCACTTCAGATGAGTGAAGTATTTAAGCATATTGTCATCGATTAGCTTTGCATTAATTAAATGGTGATTGTCAAGTATTTCCAGATGTTTGCAGGAGTATTAAAAAAGTATGAAAAGATTGCTGTAGATATTTCAGATATGTTTCTTCTAGGGTAGAGAAGAAATAAACACAGAATCTCAAATGTTATAGTAGATAGCCCTGGATAAGAGTTTATGATTACAGGTGTACATGTGGCATGAACTTGAGTGTATGTGGCACATTGTGGTTTCACTACTCCCTCTCTCCTTGTAGAGCCAACAGGAAATTAAAATTAATGAGAAGCTGCACTTTGAAATACTTGCAGAATTCTTGACTAGTTCAGTCCTTTGCCAGCTCACGAAATCTGTGCTGGCAGTCGTATCCAACAGATGGTGTGGCATGTGCACAGTTGTATCATGTGATTGTCTGGGTCTATGTAGAATTTTTATAAGATTTTGGCCATCAATTTACTGAGGCATTTAAGACAGTCATAACCTTTGTTATGAAAGGGGAGTGGCCTTCTTCAAAGATAAGTGTTTATGTACAAGTAGGAGAAAAGTGTTAATAGTCACTGGGCAACTAAACTGGATTTAATTGATTCTATAGTAGTTAAAGACAACAAAAACTTTAGTGTCTCTGAACTGTTACACTGTTTCTTTCCCTCAGTGTAATTTAATCCATTTGGCCACCTGAGGTAGAATGAGCATTTTGTTTTCTTATTCCTAAATGTGCTATTTAAGGCTTCCATAATTTCAGAAAATTATGTTTGGTGGTTGTATCTAGGCAAGGTCCACTGAAACATTAAGCTAATTCTGCTAATTTAAGTAATTAATACCTAAGTTAAAACTCACTCTATCATCATTTCCTTTACAAATTGAAATGAACGGGCCTGTACTTTTGGGATTAATTAAGATAGAAAGCACAGGTGCAGTATGTGGTTTCTTGTCACCGTGTTGGAATTTATTAAGATGTTTAAAGCATATGGCAAAAAGAAAAATGGCTTACCAAAACAGATTTCTAAAAAGCATAAACTTTCCTCAGAGTAATTTGTTCTTTTTAAAGTGTCATTTATTTAGAAGATTGTGTTGAAAAAATGGCTACTTTACACTTTAAAACAAAGATTTTCTACTCTACACATATGTCATGGCTGATGTTGATGTCTGAGGAAGTCATTTTGACTATGTGGACTTTCTCTTCATAGCCTCATTTTGAATATTTAGTCAGTAAGCAATAGGAACTTTGGGGTGATTACATCAAAAGAGATGTTAAGACCCAATAGTGGAATTTAGGATCAAACAGTGGACAATATAATTTATCACCTCTAAGACTGATGCCCCACAGTGTTTACTTCTTAAATAAATAAACCATTAGATTTCAAATAAGTTATTAGGATTGATTGAAGTTACTAGTAATGCATGTATCAGGTTGTGTTGATAATTGAAGAGTTATTTTTTGCTTTAATTGTCATAAATGAAATTTCTTCAAACATGAAATTATTTTAGTACTTTTATACTTAATTCAGGTTTTCAAAATATACATAGTAGTTTAGTGTCAGAACCTTTTCCATAACTGACTTCTGTCATACTTCCTCATGTGTATCTTTCACAGTTAGAACTATCTTTCGTATAGTTCTTTTCGGGCCTATGAGATTTGTTGGCCTGGTTAAACTAATGCTGGCATCTTTCTCTTCTGCCCTGACATTAGGTTGGCAACCTTTTCCCATCGTGCCTCTCACTTATTAAAATAGAAAGCTGTCATTATGTTGGATTCTTCAGATTGGAAGACTTTCTAGTAAATAGCAGCTTTTTTTAAAATCCAAAACCTAGTCGTCTTGATTCAAAACCAAACTGGTTTTGTTTTGTAATTTTGTCCATCAATAGTAGAAACATCATCTTCCAGAAATATGGACAGATCTTAAGGAGATAAGTGCAAGAGGGTATGAAACTCATGTAAAGTAGCAGATAAAAGAATTTTGGAAAACAAATATTTTAATTTCACTGATTTATTTTGAAGACACATTTTCATGGTTCTTAGCAAAGGAACTCTTTATCCTTCATGAATTAAATAATGGTGCATGTTTAATTTGATATACTGTATATTGATGTAATTAAAACTGTTCATTAATAAGGTGTCTTACCAGTGGCTCAGTAACCTGGGTTAGAGTATCAAGTTGTAATTCCACAGACCTTCAATTTAGTTTTTAACTCTTTATCTTAATATGAGAGTGCAAATGAAGCTACATAATAGTTAAGGCTACAAATATATAAATATATAAAAAGGTAATAAGCATCCATACTCTTTTACTTAACTAGTCAAATGAAATGAGTAGTCAGTTGTGGATTATTGTTGCTAATGGAAGAAAGATCTAAAACAGTCTTTTTAGTGATTATGTTCTTTGGTGAAAAGAAATTTACTGCCTTTAACTCATTAGAACTTCAGTGATGTTACGAAAATCCTGAAATTGCCTTATTTTGATTTTGTATGTTTAATCATCCTTGCCCTGACAATGAACATTGAAAGACTTTCCCTTAGCATATCTATATAAAGCACAATAGAAACAAGATGCAGATAAGTTCCCCCTTGATTTGCAGAAATCAGTGAATTACAGCTAATGTCTGCAAACAAATTGTATTTCTCCATTTTCCTTTATTATAGAATTATAGGTATACTCTTCTAGAAAACTATTCGTTAAATAACAGAGTTAAGGAAATTATTAAGTTATTAGGCAGGCTTTAGCAGTCTAGTAGTCATCATTTAACAGCAACTCTTCAGGACACTAGAAATTCAGCTTTTTTGTTGTCATTTTTTAAGCATTTTCCAGAACTTAGTCAATCTGTGGCCTCCCTTGTGTGTTTTATATCAGTTGCCTTCACCCTTAAGAATTTCTTCCTTGTCTGTAGACATTTTTAGTTTTTTTCTTTTGACCCCACAATAAAACTGTCAGGCTTCCATTCATTTGGATGCTATGCCACATTTTGCTGTGACTCATGATAGGAAGCTGCTTTAAGTTTAAAACTTCAGCATCTGAAATTGTTTTTCTGACTAACTAGTTCTTTAAATTCAAAGTGGTATATGCAGTTTTGTCTACATGTGTAGTCTTACTGTTTAGAATTTTTCTATGCTTTTGCTTCTGGCTGTTTAAGTATTAGTAAAATTAATAGCTGATACATATTGAGAGCTTCCTGTGTGCTTAGTATATTTCAAAGCACTTTCCTGAGAGTGATCTTTTGCAGAAGATACTATTGTAATCACTCCCCCCCCACCCCGTTTTTTGTTTTTGTTTCTTACAACTGAGGAAACTAAGGCACAGAAAGATTAAGGGTTAAAGTCACATAGCTTCTAGATGGCAGAGCCAAAATTTGAGCCCAGGAAATACGACTTTAGAGTTTACCCTGTATTACTGAGCAATTAAAATATTGGTAAACCTTTAGAGAAGAGGTTAGCTTGAGCCAGAAGATAAAGCCATTAATCAAGAAGAGGAGGAGATGGGTAAATCATGACACTGAACCCAAACTCTAGGTAGAAGCAAAACTGAAGACCATTAGAATAAAGTAGGGGTTCAGATATGGGGTGAGCAGAGGTGCAGGGTCCAGAATGAGTTGGCTTAGCCAGCGACGCAGAAGGCTTTTTGTACACTTCAGCTGGGCCAGAGAACAGGTCCTAAAGGAGACATTGCCTCTGAACAGACTTTTGGATATGATGCAGGAGTGACCTAGGTTGTAAAGGCCTTAATTGCCAAGCTGAGGTTTCTAGCATGTATTTAGCCTTGATCCTGTGGGCAGTGGATGGCTAGTGCAGAATTCTTATCAGAAAGCAACTCTGTCAAATTCGTTTTTTACTCTCAGGGTGAAGCATAGACAGGAATCAGAGAGACTGGAGACTTAGGAGGACTGGATTAAAGACTGTTGAAATTGTCAAAGTAAGTTAAGGCAAAGATAGTGGAATTAGAGAAGAGAGACTAGATTTAAGAAATCATCTAGATTAGATTATTTAGAATCATCTGGATATGATAACTAGTTGTATATAGGAGATTAGGGTGAAGAAGAAGGTTTCTGATTTAGAGAATTAGATTGATGATGTTGCCCTTGTTTGAGATACAGAATAGAAGAAAGGAGAAGAGGTTTTGGAAGTTGAGTGTGGAGGGTGAGCTAGTGAGTTCTGTTCTGGATGTATTAAGTGTGTAATGTCTGGATGACATATAAATCCACTGGGTAGTTGAAAATACAGGATGAAGCTATGGATTTGGGAATATTTGGCTTAGAATGAGTATGTGAGGTCACCCAGAGAGAGCCTTGAAGTAAGGAGAGCTGGTTACCAAAAATGGATTTCTAGGGAATCCCTAATTTAAGGTAGCCAGAGAAGGAGCAGTGAGCTGAGACTGGCTTTGTCTATGCCATGGATGTAAATTTAGCTATGGATCTAAATTGAACCGGGCTTAAGCAAGCAAGCAACAGCTGTCACTTGAGAATTTACTGTAGGTAACATTTTGCTTATTTTTTTATTGGAGAGTGTATCAGCCTATGCTTGAACTTAAAGAACCAAGTTTTTTGTTATCAGCTCTTTGAGGATTCATCATGGTACATTTAAAAATGTAAGCACTTTTGGGGCCGCGCGGTGGCGCAGCGGTTTAGTCCGCGCTTGGCAGCCCGGGGTTCGCGAGCTCGGATCCCCGGCGCCCGCCGACGCATTGCCTGTCAGCCGTGCCGTGGCGGCGTCCCTTATAAAGTGGAGGAAGATGGGCACGATGTTAGCCCAGGGCCAGTCTTCCTCAGCAAAAAGGGGAGGATTGGCGACGGATGTTAGCTCAGGGCTGGTCTTCCCCACAAAAAAAAAAAAAAAAAAAAAATGTAAGCACTTTTTAAACAGTTACAACTCATTGGGTATAAACCTGAAATGGCTTTTTTTCCAAACCTACTTTGATTGAACAATATGTTCTCTAATTCCCCATTACTGTCCCTTAACTATGCCTTTGTACAAATGCTGCAACTTTCTGGTCACTCGTGGTTAGTAAAACTTTGACTAGTTTAAAATTTTCATCTCAAATTTGGTTTAAATCTCACCTGATTGTTCCCTGCCATACATCTCAGGGCAAGCCACCTAAGTGGTTTAAGACAGTTGGCGTGCTTTCTCCTCTCCTGTGTCTAGGTGTTGCAGAGACGGAGGAGGGGGCCGGGTTAGAGGAAGGACAGAAGAGGCACAGGTCCTCATCTCAACCTGGTCATCTGAAGATGGTGGGTCCTACTCTGGCAGAATCTGATTCTAACTGCTGCAGAATATCTCTGCTGATGTGATTTTCACGTGGGCAGTATGTGTGGTTTTCTTGGAGTGATAATTTTATCCTGGCTCCCTTTATCACTGAATCCTCCTTCAGAAATGGGCAGCTAATCTCTTTTTTTGTTCCACCAGTTCAAACAAAGCCCTCTCTAGGTGGGGCATTGATGAATGTGATGTCTTCCTTGCTTGTTCCTCTAGTCTCTGTGTTCCCTCACATGGAGCCATGGGAATCAGTAATGTTCTATTTCTAGGGTCTCAGAATGAGTGGGTAGGTAGGGGGAGTGTGAAAGGTACTCCTCGTTCTCTCCTTCCCGAGTGTACTATTTCTATGGCCTTATTAGCTCTGCTGGTACAGGTTGCTTCATCAAGCCTCCTGTCTTCGGAAATCTCTAGACAAGAAGTAGAGAAGTTTCTAGGTCAATATGTATTCTTCCACCGCCTACATACTTCCCGGGACATATGTCAAGCTGTGTAAGAACACTTTCACTAGGCTAAATTCTATTCCAGTGGCAGCACCAGCAAGTTTGCAGGTTCCCTGTTTAGTAATCAGTCCCACTGGGAAGTGAGATGCCAGTCTCCCCTTGCAGGGACCTACAATGTCTATGATGGAATATCTTGGTGCTCCCCAACTTGGCTTGAGTGAGGAAGTTCTCATAACAAATACTGCACTCCAGTCCTTCTGATTCACCCTTACTCTGATTCATCTCCTCGTGTAGGCTAGGGTGATGATTTGGGATTGTCGTGGCTCATTCTGCAACCTCTTAGTAAACCCAGGGGCAGTGGTTTGGCTCCTTTTGGTCAGTGGCTCTCTTCAAAATAGGGGTACTTGTACATCATCTGTGTCTTTGTTGTGAGCCTTAGTCTTCAATTCAGGGGCAGCCAGAAATGCCCCCTCAGCATTCTTCTATAAGAGTAAACATTTCTGACTTCATACTACGTTTTAGAGCGTTTCATGTTTCTATCTTTACAGAAATATTTTAGTTCGTTCTTTCATTTATCATTTATCCAGTGAACATTTTTTGTCTCCTTGCTACATGCCAAGAATATGCACTTGTCATTTAAACAAGTTGCTGTCCTAGAGAAGCTCCCAGACCACTGATGGGAATAGACATACGAACACTTAATTTTTTCACCCATAGATAAGTTGACCACATCCACTGATCTGAAAAATCTCATTGTAGTGGAATCAATAGGCTTAAAAAAAATTTTTAAGTGAAAATGTGAAATTTTAATTGAAGTTATTTTTACTGAACAGTAATGTTTAACCGACATTCAGAATTCATACTATTTAAGGTTGCAGAATTTCTGGTCGTACACAGGACCATGCAGTCACGTGAACCAGACTGATAATTCTTATAGATAATTTACTTAAAGATTTAGTTTTAAGTTTAGTTTTAAGGATTTTTAGAAGAGGATTTTAAATAAGATAACAAGGAAATGTCTATATTTACCAACTTTTTGCTAAGAAATTTTTAGCTTTATGCTAATGAAATATTAAGTAGGTACTGTACACATGTGGCATGTACTTGTGTATTTATTTAGTTCTTCCTGCCATCTAGAATTCTATAATGAGACTTCAAAATTATACTCATCTTGTATCTCCAAGGTAATATTTTATAATTTGTTTGTCTGTTTACCCTATAAAAGTTGAGTCTGAAGGTTTAAATTTCGCATTTATTCTGTGAAAATAAAAAAAACAAAATTCAGGCCAAGGACCTTAGAAAAATTCAGGCCAAGCACCATCATCTCTACTTATGGTTATTATTCTGAAAGGCATAAAAAAAATCACATTCATTTGAAAATCTAAAGGCTATTTTTAAATGTGATACATATGGGATTTTTTCACCCCAGTTTCTGTTTCATAACTAAAACATGAAAAACAGTATCACATATGTCAGTTTAGCTATTGGTAACAATACAATGTATATTCTCTAAGTTAAATGAGTTATTTCTTTAAAGTCACCTTTATTTTATAATGTATGGAAGACCTGTTATATATTAATACTTTAATATCAAATAATAAAAGCAGCTTCTAACGGCAGGGGAAGTACTTTTAAAACACTGGAATTTTTCTGTTCAGGTTCTATGTTCTATGTTCAGATAGACAATATATTTCCAGGGGAAAGTGGATTATATTTATGTACCTATATGTTTCCCTGAATCATTTTTAGGAAGCTATTATTTAAATTCATGATAAATTCTAAAAAGAAATGGTAACAGTATAAGAGAAGGCATTCAAGAAATGTACCAGTCCAGACTTTTACTCAGTTTCATATTAATGTACTTAATATATTTGGCTTCTTATTTTTAGGGTAGCATCAATTAGCTTTTCTTTAGGGGAAAATGTTCTAAAATACTTAAGCATTACTATGTATTTATATTCTCTTTTTGCTTTTTAGAATAAAAAGAAATTTCATTTAATTTTTTTGCATCTCTAATAAGTAAAAATAATCACGGATTATCACAGGTGTATCACAGATATACAAAATATGTAATAGCTACTTTGTATTTTTAAAATTAAGTATCTTACACTGTTATATCTCTGAGATATGTAAATATTAAAGTACTAGATACTGCATTTGAAGTAATACAAACAGCACATATAAATAAGCACTTGTCTCACTAGATTTTATTCATTAATTTAATAGGAGCCACTTTTTGTTTTAATTAGTATATCCAAACCATCAGAAAATAGTAAGGTTAACATTGAGATTAGAACATGTTATTCTTCATATTTTTTGAGGTTTAAATATAAATTAATATTTAATATTCTAGTTTTAATTATTTTTTTCTAGAGTAACTTACCAACAGTTAAACCTCCTTTTTAGTTTTTAATGTTTCGTTTATTCAGCAAAAGTATTTTAAGTTCCCTCTGTGTGCCTTTCCCCTCCCTCCTAAGTCAGTCAGTCAAGGGAACTGCTTGCAAAACATGGCTGCATTGTGATCTGTTCTTCCCACCTTACTTAGAATAAAGGGCATCCTATTTTATCTGTTATGTAGCTGTTAGACTTGAGGGTGTAATATCCTGTCAAATCAGAGGCTTGCAAATTGAAGCAAACAGCACTTCCCCACCCCCAACTGCCAGTGACTTTATTAAACTTAACAAAGAATTAATTACTTGTAAGATGAATTGTAAATTTGATATATTTACTTTCAATCTCTTCGGTGTTTTCTTGTTTGTTCAAATGTGAATTCTGGCTATAAAAAACTGGACTTAAATATCTTATATAAATTATTACTATTTCAAAAGTATACTAGTTCACAATATCATTGAGAGCATGTATGAATAAGTCTTATAACTAGTTAAGAGTTATTTACAGTTAAAAAAAATCCTCTGTTGTTACGGGGGCTAAAAAAAGAAAGAAAGTCTGTGAGTGGGGGTAGGGAACATGGGGCCATTGGCCCGGTAAAAATTTTGTAATTATTTGCAAAACTGATCAAGAAATTGGAAGGAGAAAAATGGCATACTAACTGTCTTCTGAAATAGATAAAAATAGGACTTGCGTATTTGTGGTGTGCCTCTGGATTAGGCATTAAATTGAATTTGACTATTAAATAATACTTAATAGCAGCGTAAGAAAATGGCATCTAGTGTCCCTAGTAATCCTTTCTTCATTATAGAAATTCATTCTGTCTTAGAATGATGAGTATCGAGATCATTCTTTTATTTTGCCAGTTTCTGCTCTAATTTTTTTTTGTTTTATATTTGTGTGTATCCTGGACACCAGTATTGACAGGATTAATTTTAAAGCCTAGTGCTTTTCTTTCTTAAACTTTTCTTTTAAATTTATTCTAGGTTACCATAGTAAAATACCTTGATGTTGAACTCTATAAAATTTCAAAGTAAAGAACTTGTTTTTATTAAATAAGAAGTGATTTGAATAAATGTCAGTGAGCAATAGATATATTTCAAGTAAAATCTTAGCAAGTGTTAGAAAAATATTAGATTATTAATTTCCAAGTACATTTTTATTATTGAGTAACTTCTATAAATTAGCTTCCATGATTAGAAAAGAAGAATTTTTGATAGAATATCGAATACTGATTAATTTTAATATGTAGATAAATTACTTAATATTGACAAACTTTAGGTTTACTTACAATCTTGTTAAAAGACTATTTGTTAGTCATAGTACTTCTCATTCTGTGTTTGTTTTATCCCCTAGTATGTACTTTGATTTATGGCCAATTTAAAGTTTGAAGGTCTTAATCTATGATAAACTCTAGGCTTAGGTTTATGAGATCACTTATCTTATGCCCTTGTTGCTAAAAAAGCTGTTTGATTACTAGGTAAGAGTCTTTCAAATCAAAATTTAAAGTTATGTCAAAGTAATCCTTCTTCATAAAATAATTCCATTAAGATGTTTTCGTTAAATTTACCAAACTGTTAATAATCTGCATAATATTCACCTAAGTGAACACAAGGTAGCTTATATAAAACAGCCTAAGTGTTTTAATGCTATGAGTCTTTATTTTTAAATGAATATACATTTTACACACACACACACACACACACTTCTATTTGAAATTGTTATGAGCATAAATTCTATGTGCTATTTTTAAAAGGTTTAAAATAAAATAAAATTTGTATTGATGTACCAACCTTAGGAGTGCTTAGGAAAGCCTTAGAGAACCGCCTAAAAATTGCCGTTTAATGCTGTCTAAACATATTTTGTCCAAGTGAAGAAACGGAAAGGTATTTTGTTCCTATAATTATTTTACTTTCTGCAAGTTCCCTTTCATCATATTCTCAATCTCTAACAGGTTAGATCACTAAACAAAAAGTCTAAGGTAGATGGTTAGGAAAAGACTTGATTGGGCAAATTTGGGATGAGTTTTGGAAAGCTTTTTATTTTTTTAGATCAATTTCCCTGAGCTTTTGTTTACTCATTTTATAAGGCATGTGAGAATACATCATTAGTTTTTAACTTGACCTTTCCTAATTCTTTTGCATCTGAAAAGAGGTAAAGGCCATATGGTTAAAATATTTATTGGAAAGCTTTTTAGAACATATGTACCAATAATTTTGCTTACTTAATTAATTTCTGTCAAACCATGATGGTAATTCTTAGTCATAAGTTAAGAAATTTATTTTGAATTATTTTCCCATAATATTTTTTCCTAAATTGTCTTGTTATAATTAACCTAAAACATAATCAGCCGTGACTACTTTTTAAAGATTTTATTATAACAACTTTATTGAGATATAAGTCACATATCATATAATTCACTCATTTAAAATGTACAGTTCAGTGGGGGGGGGTTGTATATACACAGTTGTGCAACTATCACCAAAATCAATTTCAGAATATTTTCATCACCCCCAGAAGAAACCCTGTACCCATTAGCAGTCACTCCTCATTTTCCCCCAGTGTCCCCCGCCCCCTGGTCCCAGGCAACCACTTAATCACTTTCTGTCTCTATGGATTTGCCTATCTTGACGTTTCATATGAATGGAATCACACAATATGAGCCACAACTATTTTTTCTACCTTTCTACTAGATAGGTGATTACAGTAGCAGGATGACTAGAATATCTCTTTGACTTAGGAATTTGCCAATTATAAGTATAATAACATAAAGTATTTCTTAAAGCAGCATAGATATAACTTGAAGTCTGAAATAAAATATTTTTAGGTGGACTTTTCAGGACCTAAATACTAAGATAGTGAAATCTATTTTCTGTATATTGGAAATCAGTTGTAATACCTATCTAGTTACACCCCAAGAGCCTAGTTCACCCTGCATAGGAGTCTCTGTTTTCACACTGTTATTTTTCCTGGGTCTGGCTCTGGATGATAACTTCTTACATAGCCTCTCTTAAACCTACGTTACAACAGAACCACCTGATCTCCTTGCGGCCTGTTTATAGTGGCCACACAGCTTGGGTTTTCCTGGGCAGTTCTAATTTCACGTATTCCATTCCAGTGTCAAACCACATGTTGTGATTTTTTTTTTTTTTAGTTTGATAACTGTATATGTTGTTGGGAAATTTGGCTCCACCCTTCTTGGCCTAGTTAAACTTAATTCATAGATAAAAAACTCAGTGAGTTTTTTAAGCAAATATTTATTCCCTCAGAATATTCAGTGAATGTATTATAAGTAACCTTTCAATTAGGTTTATTATTGTGTATGTTTACCAAACTTTCTGTTCTTCAAAAAATATATAGTCCTTGGATATTAGGTGACTTTATAGACTTATCATCCATTTTCTTGGGCACAGTAATAGTAAGTGGTAATGTAGGAAAATGTCCTTATTCTCAGAAGATGCGTGCTGAAGTATTTAGATGTGAAGCACCATGATGTTCTGCATATGCTTTCCAATGATTCAAAGTAAAAAGTGCGTGTGTGTGTGTGTGTGTGTGTGTGTGTGTGTAGAAAGCAAGCAGGCAAATATAGTAAAATGTTATAAATTGTTGAACCAAAGCAGAGGGTATATGGGTGTGTTCATTATATTATTATTTTAACTTTTATATGAATATTTGCAATTTTTTTATCATAAAGAGTTAGGGAAAATATATACACTCCTTTTCTGTAAATTATGCTCCTTTTGTCAAAATATGTAGCATTTCAAAATATTTGACCCAAGACAACATACATAAATTGTATATATATTTCTAAAGTTGCTTTTATTTATAATGTATATATATACGTGTGTGTGTGTATATGTGTTTTTTTGTGAGGAAGATTGTCCCTGAGCTAACATCTGTGCCAGTCTTCCTCTATTTTGTATGTGGGATGCCACCATAGCATGGCTTCATGAGCCGTGTGTAGGTCCCCACCTGGGATCCAAACCCACAAACCCCAAAGCAGAGCACACAAACTTAACTACTACGTCACCAGGCTGACCTGCTTTTGTTTATATTTGTTTCTGCCTTTACCTTTTATAATTCTTATATTTATATTTATACTCTTAAATCTTGTGCACCAAAACATTATACATGCAAAATTTAAAGAATGTTTGTAAACATGCCCAGATACATACCACCTAGGTTAAGCAATATAAATTATAGTTCTTTAGAAGACCCTGTGTATCCCCCTTCCCTCCCCATAGAAGTGTCCACTATCCTCGCTTTTGTGGTAATTATTCCCATTCTTTTCTTTCTAGTTTTACCAAACAGGTGCGTTTTCTTAAGCAATATATTATTTTGTCTTGCTGGTTTTGAACTTTATATAGATGGAATCATATTTTGTATATGCTTCTGTGGTTTGATTCTTTTGCTCTACAGTATATTTTTGAGGATCATCCATACTGATACATGAAACTGTAGTTCGTGCATTTTCACTGCTATATAGTATTCCATTAAAGGATTATTCTTTTTAATATATTCATTCTCTATTGATTAATATTGGAGTCATTTCTCATTTTTAGTTATTACAAACAATTTTTTGCTGTGAACAATTTCGTAGATGTTTCCCAGGGAACAAATGCAAGAATTTCTTTAGAGTATTTTCCTAGAAGTGTTTAGAAATTGCTGCATGGTAGGATAGTTGCATCTTCCACTTTACTAGATTATGCACAGTTGTTTTCTAAGGTGGTTGTACCAGTTTACACTAGGTGTTCCTGTTGCTCAGTACTCTCACTAATTCTTGCTGTTGCCAGATTTTTGAATTTTCACCCATCTGGTGGCTGTCAAATGGTATTTCATTGTAGTTTTAGTTCATATTTCCCTGATCTCTAATGGGACTGAATATAGTTTTGTGTTTCTCGTGAGTCTTGGCCATTCTGATTTCCTCTTCTGTGAAGTGCCTCTTCAAATCTTTTGGTTTTCTATTAGGGTTGTTTGTCTTTTCTTACTGATTTGTAGGAGCTATGTGTATATTCTGGATTTTTTTCTCCAGTTATATGTGCTACAAATATCTTCTCATACTTTATGACTTGTCTTTTCACTCTCTGTAGAGTTTTTCATGACAGAAGTTCTTAATTCTAATGTAATTGAATTCATTATTATTCTTTGTTAAGGTGTACACTTTCTGGGTCATGTTTAAGAGGACATAAGTGTGTTTCATTTCTTGACTTCTAAAATTTTATAGTTTTACCTTCCACATTGTTTTGTTTTAATTAATAAACTTTATTTTTTAAAGAAGTTTTATTAGGTTTACAGAAAAATTGAGGAAAAAGTACAAAGTTACCATAAACTCACTCTTCTTCCCTCTACCCCCCAGAATCCCCCATTATTAACATCTTATGTTAGTGTGGTACATTTGTTACAATTGATAAACCAAAGTGATACATTATTATTAACTAAAGTCCATAGTTTGTATTAGGGTTTACTCTCTGTGTTGTACAGTTCTGTGGATTTTGACAAATACTTAATGCCATATATCCTCCCTTACAGTTTCATACAGGATAGTTTCACTGCCCCGACAAAATCCCCTGTGCTCCACCTATTCATCCCTCTCTCTCTTCCCTTGAACCCCTGGCAATCATTGATCTTTTTACTATCTCTGTAGTTTTCTTTTTCCAAAATATCACATAATTAGAATCATATACAATATGTAACCTATTCAGCCTGGCTTCTTGCACTTAGCAGTATGCATTTAAGTTTCCTCCATGTCTTTTCATGGCTTGATAGCTTATTTCTTTTTATTGCTGGATAATATTCCATTGTATGGATGCACCACAGTTTGTTTGTCCATTCACCTGTTGAAGGACATCTTGGTTGCTTCCAGTTTGGGGCAATTATGAATAAACCTGCTATAAACATTAATGTGCACATTTTTGTGTGGACATAAGTTTCAATCACTTTGGTTTCTGAGTCTAATAAGGGTCCAATTTCATAACTAGTTGTCCCAGTACCATTTATTGAAATATCCACCCCTTCTCCATTTTGTGAAATTCTATCTCTGTCATAGATCAAGTGTCTGTATATGAAAGATTCTGTTTGGAGGCTCTCTATTCTATTCCATTAGTCTATTTGTTTAAATAAACAAATACTATACTATCATAAATATTAGAATTTTATTAGAAGTCTTGCTTTCTGGTAGGGCAAGTTCCTCGCCTTTGATCAACTCCTTCCAGAGCCCTTGGCTATTCTTGACTCTTTGCACTTCCATGTAAATTTTAGAATCAGGGGGCCGCCCGGTGGCGCAGCAGTTTAGTTTGCGCTTGGCAGCCCGGGGTTCACGGGTTCGGATCCCGGGCGCCCGCCAACGCACTGCCTGTCAGCCATGCCGTGGTGGCGTCCCATATAAAGTGGAGGAAGATGGGCACGGATGTTAGCCCAGGGCCAGTCTTCCTCAGCAAAAAGGGGAGGATTGGCGACGGATGTTAGCTCAGGGCTGGTCTTCCCCACCAAAAAAAAAAAAAAAAAATTAGAATCAGTATGCTAAGTTGTGCAAAAAAGTCCTGTGGGATTTTTATTGGAAACTATTGAAGATTTAGGTCAATTTGGGGGGAATTGACATATTTATGAAGTTTGAATCTTCTACTTCATGCACATGGCATGTCACTTCATTTAGTTATTTTCTTGCTTCTTTTTTAAATAAAGAATTAAAGTATTTTCCAAGCTGGTTTTTTAATGGGGTGAGTTTTTAAATATTAATTTTTTTTAAGAAAACATAGATAGACACAGCAGATGAAAGTGTGACTTTGTGTTGTTTCTGAAAAGAAGAAGAGGAGTAACCAGCAAGAGAGACTGAAAAGGAACAGTCAAGGGGGTGGGAAGATAACCGGGAGAGTGGTATCCTGGAAGCCAAGTGAGGAAAGTTTTCTAAAAGGAGGGAGTAAGCAACTGGTTGAGATTCTGCTAAAGTTCAAGAAAGATGAGGACTGATAATTTACTATGGATAGTTAGCAACAGGGAGGTTATTGGTGATCTTGATGAGAGAGGTTTAGGTTTATAAACTCTCTGAGTGCAGAAGATCCTCCCTAATGCTCCAGATAATGGAAAGAAAAATTATTACAGTAATCTGAAGTAATGATTTGTTTTATGAACAAAATCTCTTGAAGGGCAGGGCCAGGTCATGCTTTGTGTAGTACCCACCACAGTGGGAGTTTTCACCTTTCTCCTGTTTTATCACTCACAGTGGAGATACCAGTGACTCCAGAATGGAACACAGGAACTAAATTCTGGGATCTTTTTTTCTCATTAGCAGCTTACTTAGAGTTTCCCTTCCTTCTCCTGCCTCATTACAACTTGATAACATGCATTTTCTCTACCCCTCCCTCAGTCGAGGTCTTCACATGGGGATTTAAAAACAAAAAAGTTGGGGAGATAATTTTTTATATATATATATTTTTAAATTCCATTCTAAACCTTAGCTCTCCTTAACTGCTATGCTTTTCTGAGCTTTAATTACTGTTTCTTACCATCTTTGGGGTACTTCTAGGCTTACTCTTTTATGAATTTTCTTTTAGTTCCCCAGCTCTTGCTTTACTGGACCCACATCTAGTTTTTCATTTTGCTAGGCCAATACCACCCTTATGACAGTCTTGTGGCCTTCTCTTATTCTACAACTACTTTTTTGTGATTGCTGCTACCATTTTCTTATGAGCATTTCTAGTATTGTGATTTTTTTCCCTTCTAATTTTACCTAAATGCTTTTGTCAGAAAAATTACCCTGAAATTGTCACTACTGCTTCCTTAACTAGATTATTTATTATTACTGTACTCGCCACACATTATTATCTGAGAAGGACAGCATTTAGGTGTCTATGTTGTAAGATATCTAAAGTATAAACAAGTTGCTTATATTTCTAGTAGTTTTTCTGTCAGGAATCAGGAAAACAATTTAGGTGTGAAGACATTGCTTCAGTCATTTGCAGCCTTGTATTTTCACATCATTGTTTGCTGCTTTCCCAGAAACATCCTTTGGTCATTTAATATTCTAAGCATTGTATGTGTGTATGTTTAACAGCTTTATTGAGTAAATAATTCACAATTTACTCATTTAAAGTGTACAATTCAGTGACTTTAATATATTCACAGAGTTGGGCATTCATCACCACAATCAATTTTAGGACATTTTCATTACCCTAAAAAGAAACCAGCACCCCTAGCCATCACTCCCTGACCCCTACCCTTAGGCAATCACTCGTTTACTTTCTATCTTCTAATTCTATAGATTTGCCTATTCTAGACATTTCATCTAAATGGAATCATTTAATATGAGGTTTTTTTTGTGTCTAGTTTCTTTCACTTGGCATGGTGTTTTCAAGGTTCATCCATGTTATAGCGTATATCAGTACTTTATTCCTATTTATAGCTGAATAACATTCCATTGTACGAATATGCCACATTTTGTTTATCCATTTATCAATTGATGGACCTTTAGATTGTTTCCACCTTTTATAAATAATGCTGCTATGAACAATTTTCTACAAGTTTTGTGTGGACATATGTTTTCATTTCTCTTGGGTATCTATCTACTTAGGCATGTGATAGTGCTAGGTTTAACCTTTGGAGGAACTGTCAAACTGTTTTCCAAAGTTGGCTGCACCATTTTGCATTCCCACCAGTAGTGTATGAGGATTCCAGTTTCTCGACATCCTTGCCAACACTTGCTATTATCTATATTTTTGATGATGGCCATCATAGTGGGTGTGAAGTGATATCTCATTGTGGTTTTGATTTCTATTTCCCTAATGGCTAATGATGTTAGTATCTTTTCATATGCTTATTTCTCATTTGCGTCTATTCTCTAGAGAAGTGTCTGTTAAATTGTCTTGGGATCCTTCTAGAAAATCAGTTGACCGTAAATGTGAGGATTTATTTTGGGACTCTTAATTCTATGTCATTGATATATGTGCCTAACCTCCTGTCGGTACCATACTTTCTTGATTACTATAGCTCTAGAGTAAGTTTTGAAATCAGGAAGTGTGTGTCCTCCAACTTTGTTGTTCTTTTTCAAGATTGTTTTGGCTATTTTTTATAATGTTTATTTATTTCTGTTTTGGTAAAAAACATAATATAAAATTTACCATCTTAACCATTTTTAAGTGTACAGTTCAGTAGTGTTAAAGCACATTTACATTGCTGTGCAACCATTCTCCAGAACTCATTTTTCGTCTTGCAGAACTGAAACTCTATACCCATTAAACAACTCCCCATTTCCCCCTTCTCTCAGCCCCTGGTAACCACTATTCTACTTTCTGTTTCTATTAATTTGACTACTTTAGATACTTCAGGTAAGTGCAGTCCTCAGTCATACAGTATTTGTCTTTTTGTGACTGGCTTATTTCACTTAACATAATGTCCTCAAAGTTCATCCATGTGTTGTAGCTTGTGAGAGGATTTCCTTCCTTTCTAAGGCTGAATAACATTCTATTATATGTTTTGGCTGTTTTGAATTCCTTGAATTTCCATATGAATTTTAGGATTAGCTTGTCAGTTTCTGCAAAGAAGTCTGCTGAGATTTGATAGGGATTGCACTGAATCTCTAGATAGATTCTGTAGATCAAAGTGGGGAATATTTATTTCCATCTTAACAATAAGTCTTCCAACCCATGAACATGGGGTATGTTTCCATTTATTCTTTAGTTTCTTACAGCAGTGTTTTGTAGTTTTCATAGTGTAAGTTTTGCACTTCTTTTGTTAAATTTATTCCCAAATATTTTATTCTTTTTGATGCTGTTGTAAATGGAATTGTTTTTCTTAATTTCATTTTTGGTTTGCTCATTGCTACAGTATAGAAACACAGTTGAATTTTGTATATTGATCTTGTTTCCTGCAACCTTGTGTAACTCATTTATTAGTTCTAGTAGTTTTTTGGTGGATTCTGTAGGATTTTCTACATACTAGATCGTGTCATCCACAAATTGAGATAGTTTTACAGTATTGTGCATAAATATATTAATTCAACAAACATGTATAGAGGACTTGCTCTGTGTCAACCACTGTGCTCCCTCTTGGGAGAATAGAGATAAAAGGCATAAACTTTGCTTTCATGAAGTTTGCAGTCTAGTTAGCGAAACAGATCTTTAAACCAATAAGCACAATTCAGCATTATAAATACTGTGATTGAAAGGTATATAAGGTGCTACGGTAGCAGAGAAGGGCTGCTACACTGGGGGGAGTTAGGAAAAATTCCACATGTGAGTTTATGCAGAGTTTTGGACCATTTTGTGAATAAGTAGCCATGGTTATAATAACTTGTCATTTCAAGGCCAATATGATCTTGGTTATGTAAAAAGTATTGTGAAGTACTTCAACTTTAGGGTTTTTTGAGGCCTATCAAAATTTAAGTGGATTTGCATTAATAGTTAGACAACACTTCGAATTTTCAAAGTATATACAGATGTTTGATTATGTAGTAAATCTGTTGCTATAAAAGCATATGATCACATTTGGAAAATTGCTGTTGCATGTCTTGGCAGTTTGTTAAGAACTAAAAACTTAAAACTAACTGGTGTTTTGATAGATTAAGTTCAAGGCCACCTTTTGTTTAAATGATGTTTTGTTTTCTGTAATTAGACCATGCTAGGTGAATTAAGTATGTAATTAAAAACAGAAGGTTTGGCTAATTCAGAGTAAATGAGTACAAAATACAAGGTCATTATCCATCTCTAGTGAGACTCCAGATGAACAGTGCACATGGAACTATTTATAAAACGTTTTGCATGGTCAAAGCTCCTTTAGGGTACTGTCCATGACTTTTAAAGTATTTGTAGACTTTCAAAAAAATGTACCTGTAATATAGAAGTATGATCCCATTTACTGTGCTCATCTGAGTGGAAAAAAAAAAAAAGATTACAATCTAATCTTCTATCCCAAATAAAAAGGTAAAATATACTCCTCCTGTTTCAAAAGTGAACATTTAATATGTTGCTTGGCACACTGAGTTCATGGTTAGAATTCTGATGACTTTTGAGAGTTTTGAGTCTCAATTGTTTTCATTTTCATGCACCCTGGAGATGTGCAAGTAAAACATCTCTAGTTTAATCTATTTCCTCAATGCTTAGTCACAGTGGGTGCCATGTGATGGGAAGTCTGGGAAAAATTTTATTCAGAATATTTTTTTCTTTTTATGGTTCAGGAATGTAGTGCTTTTAGAAAACAGGTGCTTAATTTCATCGTTTGATTCATGGAGAAAATTAGAATTGGTTGCTGGAAGCACAAAGCTTAAACTTCTCATAGAAATCCCTTCACAGTTTGGCTCCTGGTGCTTTTCCAGCTTTTTTCTCACAATTCTCCCTTCTGCAATATCAGTGCTTCAGTTTTCCTGGACTTCTCTACCATCACCACCCCAGTCTTTATCCACTTATCTTTTGCCTGTCTTTCTAGGCACCGTTTAGGGTTGATTTCCTCCGGGAAAAAAATAGGTTAGATCTCCCTACAGATGTTTAGTTTAAATTCGATTTAAATCAAAAGCAGTGCATGTATTAAAAACTACTCTCTGCTAGGCACTGTACTAGGCAATGATAAAACAAAAATAATAAGTGGTTTCATATTCTTTAATCTCAAATAGTTTAAAATTAATTAAAAGACCTTTCTGTCTAGGCATGTTATAAAACTTTTTAAGTTAGGGGAATGGTTTGATAACTACTGATCTGGCATACAAGATCTATTTTGATTTTTAGATCTAAGTCAGTTAAGTAGTTAAGATGCCCATGCAAACAATTATAATGCAGTAAAGTCATTGCTTAATGGAAGAATCTTCAAAACTACAATTGAGAATGTACAAAGAACACCAAAGTCTATCTAATAGAGAAAGGGGATGCTGTTAAAGAATTTAGCATTTAAACAAATAGCTAAGGCTGAGTAAGAATGTACAGGCAGACAAATGGGAAAATGGTATTATAGCATGTGCAGAAGAATTGGGCACAGGAAAACATGTTCAGTGTTGCTGGAGCGTAAAGTTGAGTTGGAAAGTGGAAGGAGAGTGGTCAGATACATTTATGCCATACAAAGAAGTTAAGAGTTTAGCTTGTGGATGACTGAGAGCCACTGAAAAATTACAATTAACTGATCTCCTCCAGAAAATAGATTGCAAGGGATTGAGATTAGAAGTAGAGAAATCATTAAGGAGACTGTTGCAATATGACATGGTCCAAATGAGAAACGAATGAAGGCAATGGAATGGATGAAAAGGACGGGCAGTTTTGAGAGAATCTCTAGTCCTTAGTTATTGGATCTGGGAAGTAAGGGAGAGGGAAGGATCTCAGATGATTTCCAGATGTTTTACTTGAACAACTGGGTGAGTGATGGTTTCATTCACTAAATTAAGGAATAGCGACTTTTTAAGGGGGAATAGATGAATTAGTTTTGGACATATAAGCACTGTTAAACATTCAGAAAAAGCTGTTTCTTAGACATATCCAGAATTGGAGCTCCACAGAAATGTCTGTCTGGGCTAGAGATTCAGAATTGTGGGTCATTTTTGAACTAGTGTGATTGAAGTCATGAATATAGAGGGAGAGTAATAATAGATAGACTGAGATGGGTCCCTGTGGCACATCAACAAAAGAAGGAATGTGATGTCTTAGATCCTGAGAGAATGAGGAGGTGAATGTGTAAAAAGCTTAAGCAAGATTAAATCATATGAGAGCTGAAAACTGGAGAGTGGATTTGACCCTTAGGTCAATGTTGCTTTTAAGTGGAGCAGCCTCAGTGGGATGGTGAGACCTAAAGCCAGATTGCTTCAGGGTGACGAGTGAATCAACAGGAAGAAGTAGACTTCTTTCTAGGAGTGGCTTGTGAAAAGGAGAGAGACAAGTTGATAGTTAAAAGGGTACGTAAGGTTAAGGAAACTATTTTATTTTGGTTTGGTTTTAGAAATGATGACTTGAGGATTTTTATGTGCTGAAAAGAAAGAGCTGATGGCAGGAGTTTGAGGATTGACTAAAGATAATCAATGGAATGAGGTCCCTAAGGAAAGAGGGTGGATGGGACCCAGAGCGTTGATAGAGAAATCAGTCTAGGTGGGAAGAGGGAGAAGGACTATTCTGGGTCAGAGCAATCAAGGAATAAGGATGGGTACTGTCTGGGGGGATGAAGAGAGGAGTGACAGTTGGAGATACCACCTAATAATCACTCCCCCTTCCATTTGTCAGTCCTCCTGCCGGATGCCTAGCAGTTTTGAAGGTGAACTACCATTGTAGGTCTCCCTGATTTCCCTACCCACAAACTCCATTCCATTCCCACCAAGAAAACAACAAAATGCTATTTTTAGGATCACTTTGTTTAACCACCACACTGAATGTTGTTCCCTTTCTCAAAACTATTCCCTTTGTTAATTATTATTATTATCTTCAACAAATTTGCACTTGATTTTTAGGCCTTTCTCCAGTTTCACACCTTTTCTAGATTAATTTAGTTCACTGTGTTCTCTTTTCCATTTCAACTTAACAGAATCAGATATACTTCTAACAAACTCCTGACAGCCAGAAGTACATCATTTTCTTAAAACTCTCTTTAAATCCTGCCTTTACAGAAAGATCCTGTGGAATGAATGAGAAATTGCAGTTTAATTCATTTTTGATAGAGGCAGATATCTTAGTTATTTTGCTTGTTGCTTTTATTTTTGCATTTCTCTCTCATTCTTCTCTGCTACTCCCACACTGTCTTCTAATTTTCAGTATTGGGGAATTTAGAAATATTCATTTGCACTATTTAATAATCATTAGTGTGTTTCATTGAGCTTTTTGGAGAAGAAACTTTATGAAAATTTAGTAATAACAAATGAATAATGTAGTGATTTCACCAAAGTCATAACTTAATCTTTTAGAATATAATCTTTTTGTCTTAGCCAGTAATTTACATTCTTTCCTTTTATTAGCAATTCTATTTTAGAAAATTTTATTGCAGGGATACGTTTGAGTGCTACCTTTTACGTTTTGTTAAAGCGTGGTAAGTGGAGGGCGGTTGAGCCTTACGTTTGCTTGTGTATTAAAAAATAGCCTTTGTCTAAAAGGTGAGTAATAGCTAAGTATAAGTAACATATATAATAAGATTTCTTTTTGTGATTTTTAATTACTTTATTATCTGTGTAGAAAAGAAAGCTTTATATGTCATTTTTAGCCTTCCTATATTAATACTATCCTCGTGGTTTTTAAGATACTATTTTGATCTGTGAACGCATATCCTTTGGCATGTTAACTTAGTTTTTGAACTTCCTAGATGAGTTTCCCAAAATTGTTCTTATACTTGCTAAAGAGTTAAAAATGAAATGAAAATGTTTTTGTACTCATTGCTATTTTTAAGTCTGTAATAGATGAGAAAATAGATATTGGTTTTCATTTTATTGGTAAGTAAGCTAAATGGTCCTGAGAGTGTTTATTATCATTTATTTGCAATAACATATTTTAAATATACTACCAAATTACAAAATAATGTGTTTACTATTATTTTGGTAAAAAGAAAACTACAAACACACACACACATACACACACGCTCTTGTGTTTGTTTTGTGTAAGCAAGGAAAGAGGTATGGAAGGATACCACTAGGCAGTTGTCAGTGGTTACTTCAAGGAGGTAGAGATGGGAGATTAGCTTTTTCTTTATATATCTTGCTATTTTTTTCACTTTTGTGTATGAAAACATAAAGAAAAAAAATAAAACTCTGATCCCCTCTTTGAATTACTGTGTAGATCAGTAACTTCCAAACTTGCGTCTGTCTGAATCATCTAGGAAGATTTGTTAGAATCAGATCCCTGGCTCTGACACAGAATTCCCAGGAGTAATAAAGATATTAGACTAGTGGTTCTCAAACCTGATAGATCATCAGAATCGCCTGAGAAGCTTTTAAAACCTCTAGATGCCCTCCCCCATGAAGAGAGAATTTGAAGTGTATAAATGGTTTATGGAACTTACAGTCAGTTTTTTAAAAAGGTCCCATGTAATTCCAGTGATCCACCAGGTTTGAGAACCACCAGTTAAATGATTTCTTTTTTCTGTGCAAGACACTGTGCTGTGTGCTGCAGTTATTTAAAGA
This sequence comes from Tapirus indicus, assembly GCA_031878705.1. Classification (NCBI taxonomy): domain Eukaryota; kingdom Metazoa; phylum Chordata; class Mammalia; order Perissodactyla; family Tapiridae; genus Tapirus; species Tapirus indicus. The sequence goes on from CM062935.1 coordinate 38,937,847, forward strand.
TTACTAAAACATAGTTTTTGCCTTCAAGAAATTCACAATATAGTTGGGAGTTGGGGGCAGTGTAAAAACGGGTGGAAAAGACTGATACATAGCAGCTGTTACACCGGGTGAAAAAGAAAAATGCCCAAAGATGTAAAGTTAGGAAATGAAAGGTAAGAATGTCAGCTATTACCTCTATTAACTATTATTTAATATTGTTTTGAAAGTTCTAGCTAATGCAATAAGACAAGAAAATGAAGTATAAATATTGCAAAGGAAATTAGGAATACCATCATTATTTGAAATTGAAAATATTATTGCCTAACTAGAAAACCCAAGATAATCAACTAACATGTATGAACGTTATTAAAAGCATATACCAATAAGATGATCATTTACAAAACAAATTCAAAAAATTAATGTTTCCTCTATACCAGCACAAATAGAAAAATGTTTTTAAAGATCCTACTTATAAAAACACAAATATAGAGAAAAGATCTACAACCATACTTAAGAAATTTGCCTAATGAAGTAAACTATAGAACTTAAGTAAACTATAGAACTAACTAAACTATAGAACGAAGTAAGCTATAGAACCCAACTAAGGGACATAAAAACAGTTTAGTAAATGGAGAAGCATTCCATATTTGGGAATAGAAAGAGTAATGTTTTAAAGTTATACATTCTTCCCCATCCCAAATTCCTCTGCATCATTTAATACAATTCCAGTTAAAATTTCATTTGTTTTTTTCTTTTTGCCAAACCTGACAATGTATTTCCAAAGTTCACTTGGAGGAATAAACCAAACAAACTTTTGCAAGGAAAAAAAAGACAGCTGCATAGTATTCCATTGTGTATACATACACAATGTGTATGTGTATACGTTGGTATCCACTGTGTATGTTATCCATTTGTCTCTTGATGGGCACTTAGGTTGCTTCCAAGTCTTGGCTATTGTGAATAATGCTGCAGTGAACATAACGGTGCATGTATCTTTACTCATGTGTGTTTTCGTGTTCTTTGGAAAAACACCCAGCAGTGGAATAGCTGGATCGTATGGTAGTTCTCTTCTTAATTTTTTGAGCAATCTCCATACTGTTTTCCATAGTGGCTGCACCAGTATGCACTCCCACCAGCAGTGTATGAGAGTTCCCTTCTCTCCACATCCTCTCCAACACAGCCATAAGAAACGATGAAATCCAGCCATTTGTGACAACATGGATGGACCTTGAGGGTATTATGCTAAGCGAAATAAGTCAGAGGGAGAAGGTCAAATACTTTATGATCTCACTCATAAGTAAAAGATAAAAACAACAACAGACAAACACACAGAGACAGAAATTGGATTGGTGGTTACCAGAGGGGAAGCGGGGAGGGAGGAGGGCGAAAGGGATGATTAGGTACATGTGTGTGGTGATGGATTGTAATTAGTCTCTGGGTGGTGAACATGATATAATCTATGCCAAAATAGAAGTATAATGATGTACACCTGAAATTTATATAATGTATATAATATTACTGCAATAAAAAAATAAATAGATAAATTTTTTAAAAGACATAATGTGAATTACCTGCATGAGTGGGTATTCAAATATTCAATACCACAATAGTTAAAACAGTCTAGTACTAATTTTAAAAAATCAGAATAAAATAAAAGTGGAATTTTAATTATTAGGAAAAGAGATATTCATTATTATCTGTTGTTGAATGTGTTGAATCTGGTGTTGGTACAATCAGATAAATGTGTTGAAAAAAATCCATATGGATTAAAGATTAAATGAAAGTAAAAAAGTAATAGGAAAAATGTAGGTGAATATGTATATAATCTTCATGTAGGGTAAGGCTTTTTTAATGTATGGTAGTAAAGGCAGGAACCATTTTTTAAAAGAGTTTGATTTGACTCCATAAAGGTTTTAAGTTTCTGCACAGCAATAAAATCAACTGAATTGAAAGCAAACAAATTGGTAAGAAGTATTTATAATATGGTGTCCATACCTTTAATATAAAAAGAGCTCTTTCCGATTAATGGTGAAAAGATTAACTCCTAATACTGGGCTGAGAATGAGGGAGAGTGCCTGTGAATTTAAACTTTCAGAAGAGCAATTTGGCCATATATATCAAAAACTTTAGAATGTTTTTATATCCTTTTACCCACTGGTAGGAATGTAATAGAAGGAAATAGATACCTACAAAAAGATGGTTTTAAGGGTATTTTTGACAGCACTGTTTAATTAAAATTGGAAACACTTTATATATCTAGGGACCCACTACTTGAAGCTCACCCCTCACCATTTCTAGGATGCTGCTCTCATTTTCATGGTCCAAGGTGGAGGCATCTCCATACCAGGCAGCAAGATGGAGGAAAGGATGAAAAAGGGCATGCCCCAGCCATCTTCTGAGGAAGGTACCCAGAAGCTGCCATATAATACTGGCCAGTACTTAGTCTCTTGGCTACACCTAGCTGCAAAAGAGACTGGAAAATGTCTTTATTCTGAGTGGCCATGTGCACAGCTAAAAATGTTACTTCTGTAGAAGAAAGATAGAACAGATACTGGGGGACAGCTAGCAGTCTGCCACGTTACTTCTCTGCGTATTCATCTTCCATTTCTTAGGTTAGCCCTTATTTTGAGGGCACTGACTCATCTGTCTACTTCCACAAACTGTGTGTCCAATCTGTATATCATCTAGATGAGTCCTTGACTAGTTACTGACACCCAGGAGCCACCTATCTACCTTTAGTGTCAGTCACTAAATTCCCTGTTGGTATGTCATTCTTTGAGACATGATGCATTTTTCCTACCCAAATATGGGAAATTAGTTGCAGTGCCTAGTAGATGAGGTTATTGCTACTAAACGCTACCAGCTGGTTTGTAACATTCAGAAGTAGAAAAAGAATCAACTCTAAATCTTCTGTTCTTTTTTTCCACTCCCTCCCCACCATACCCAAATAACTAGGAAACAGCTTCATACCACATTGTTTAGGAGAACTTAAGAACATAGAGGGAGCAGTCCTTGTACCGTTTTCTGTCTTTTAATACACTTAAGACACTGTACAAGTTATAAAACTGTATCTGAATCCCACCCTCAAGGATCTTTCTTTATAATTTTTTTTAAAGAAAGGATATTTGTGTCTATATGATAGGGAGATTTTTTTTTTCAATATTTTATCTCAATAAAACTACTACATTTTTGCCAGCAGCTCTGCCTGCATAGGTCATCTGGTGAAGCCATGACAGTTACCTAGCTTGGCTTCAATATTTCACAGCTGTCGCTCATTGACTGATCTGTGCCAGAAAAGGAGAAAATGGGAGAGAGACACGAACACTGCCATCTTTTTTCAGTTTTGTAACTTTCCCCCTCAAATGTTTCAGTGCTAGCTTGGTGGATACAGAGAAATTCTAGTATTCCAGCAGTTATGCCAAAAGTTGTACCAATTCTCCATCATAGTTATTAGCTCTTACATTCCGTGGGAGGCACGAAGGACATAAACATCCTGTTTTCTAAATGAGCATACAGATTATATAAATTAATTATCTTTGCTCATGATGACATACCTAGTGGATGTTGAAGCTGGGATTCAGATCCACGTCTTCCTAATTCCAGTGCCTGTTCCCCAACCGTAGTGATATATGGAATCCCTAACAACAGAGTGGAGACATGAGGACTGTCTTTATATATGTGAATGATGGTCATATGGTCACAGGATTATAAATGTTCTGGGTAGTTCCAGAGGGGGCCACTGGTTAGAAATGAAGGCAAATTTTAACTGAATGTTAGAGGAGGCATTTTACAACAAATTAGACTTAATTCAGAAATGGAATGGGATGCATCACAAAATATTCAGACTGAGGTTTTGAAGGAGGCAGAGTAAAGTAGTAGAAAGTATTAAATTTACAGCCTGGAGATAGCAATTCTATTTTTACCTCTGCTTATGGTGTGTTTGAATTACCTATTTGAGTCTCTGGGCTTTCCTTTCCTAGTGAATTAAGTGAAGGAATTGGACTACATCACCTCAAAGTCTCATTTCCTTTTAGGTGAGTGGCTTGCATGTTATATGTGCTCATTAAACATTTGTCAAATGAATATCACAGCATAATCCCCTCTGTCCTGATGCCAGTGCCGCATCCTTGATCGTCCCAGCTCGAAGTGATCTCCCTCTCCTTTATGCTGGGTAGTATTTTATCTGTATCTCATGTTGAATTGATCACTGTCTACTTTACAGTGAATTTCTTTATGACTCTTGGTGACAAGATCTGTATCATGTTCACTCTTGTATTCCCCACAGTGCCTTACACAGAGTAGTCATTCAGTAAATATTTGTTGAATAAGTTAGAGAAAATTACCTGATGCAGGAAAGAATTCAGGACATCTTTGCAACCATGTTTTTCTCTTACTTTCTCGAGAAAGAGGTTATTTTGGCTCTTATCAGCAGTAGACAAATGCATGCAAACAGTCTAAACAGAATTCTGTATATTTGTTGCTTAAAGTTAAGTTAAAACTTGTTCAGACAGGGCATTGACGCTGACAGTAGCCACCTCAACTTAGCTTCACCTACTGAAAAAAATCTACTAAACCGCCACCTGGAACTCGTTAGATTCTTTCATTTGAGTTTTGCTGCCTTGACATTATATCACACTGGGAATCTAATTATTATCTGGCATTCTTTCAGATATTGTTTCCACGGAAGGTATTTGCCTAAAATTCATTCATATTCCTCTAATCTTTCTTCCTTTCCCCTTCCTCCCCTCGCACCACTTTTTTTCTACCACTTTCTCTTGACTTTTCCTTTCACCCTCTAAAATTCAAATGGCACACAGTGCCCTGGGGATGGTGTACTATAATACACTTGGTGAAGTGAAGAACCAACTGGTAAAGAGGAGAACCTGATAATTCAAGGTGAAAATAAAACACCTCAAGTTGTGAGTAGCCTGGTTCAAATGTAACCTCTATGGAAACTTCCTTGAATCCCTTCACCATTTTTACACAATCTTTAATGCCTTGGCACAGTCCCTCTCCTTTGTGTTCCTGTGTTTGATCTTACTCCTAGTACAGGACGTTATATTATTGTAACTTTAGTTGTTTATGTGTGTTTCCCCCACCAGATAGGGGCTACATTTTATTCTTCTTTGTATCATTATGTGGTGTTGAATAAATAAGTGTGTGGACATGATTTATCTAGACAACTTCCTTTTTTTTAATATATATATAGTTTTTTCACACAGGCAGATGCATTTTTCCTATTTTATAGCTGAGGAACCTATAGCTTAAAGGAGTTAAACTTGCTCAATGCTAGAAAACAAGTTGGAGGAACCAGAATTCAAATCCAGGGCTTCCTGAAGCCCAAGTTCTTTACTTTTTTCATTCTGCATCCAAAATGTGTCTTCAAGTTTCCATTGCAACAGTCCTTGATCAACTCATTACTTCTTCCTTAGAGCTTTGTTATAGTCTCCCATTCTATCTACCTGTTCGTGTCTTTCCTATTCCGGCTCATGCATTATTATTCTCATCATATCATTTCCTTTGAGAAATCTTTCATGGCTTCTCACTTCCTATAGGGTAAAGGCTGAACTTCTTGGAATGTAATTACTCTGCTCCATAATCTGCACCCATTACCTCTCTAGCCTTATTTTCCTCTCCTGCTTTCTCTGGGCCTCCTAAACACTAGCCCCACCCTACCACTTCACTATCTTCTACATCTACATGGCAGCATCCAACTGCTTTGTTTTTATTTGTGCCCTTCTGTGTTATTTTGGAGCGCCGTTCATCCCTGTTTTGCTAGTTGAAATTCCACCCAGCTTAGATCTATTCCTTCCATTAAACATTAGCCAATACCCCTTTAGAATTAATCTCTTTGTGTGCTGCTTTTGTATTATACTTGTGACTATATATGTCCCTGATAGTACATTGGAAGCCCTTTGAGAATAAGGACTGTGTCTTTAGCTGACTGTTTTGCAGAGCTTTGTACAATACTTTGTCCATAAAACATAGTCTGTAAGATTTTGGATGACTAAAATGAATAATGGTTCTATGTAAAATTCAAGTTGACTGGCTGAGTATGGGTTGCCTCCTGGCCTGCCACTAAAGCATTGGACTTATAAATGAAATTCTTTTAGATAAATCAAATGATTAGGTTTGCTTTTGTCAAGAATACGAGAAAAGGTTAGATTTGTTTCATTCTGAGTATTTAGTATGCTATATAGTATGTAGTTTGTGTATATGAGTGTGTGTGTATATACACATGTACATACATATGCACATCTGAAAAAGAAGGTCTTAAAATTGTCAATCTTATATTTTCCATCACGTGAAGTATTTTTTAGATTAATCATTATTAATTGCACTATTGAAATCTAGTTCTAGTGTTCTTTATATTTACTTTGGAAAAAAAAGCAAACAGTAAAATATGGTGAAATAGTTCATTCACAAGCTTGCATTTTTATATTCCAATTTAATGTGGACCGTTCACTCCTTTACCTTGCTAATATTATCTACTCTTTAAGACTAACCCTAGGTGCACCTCCTCTAGGAAAGGCCCCCCATCTATATCAGTAGCACCTGCACTTGCTTTTTTTTTCCTCTGGCAATTGTCATGCCCAGCCTAGCACCCTACCTGAAGCATGGTAGACATTCTGCCAAGGTTTGTAGAAGGAATGAATGAACAAATGGAAGAACTTAACAATTAAATGTGTGTGTGTCTGTTTGTGTGTGTGGGTGTGCCTCCATTAAAAGCAAAGGGGCAGATTTGTATGTACAAATAGGAAAGTCTGTCCATGATACATTCTCTAGTGAAATAAAAACAAGTTGTAGAACAGAAAAATGATTCCGTTTTTATAAAAATATTTGTGTGTGTGGTGGGGAAAGGTCTAGAAGTTATACAACAAATCACAATTTTCCTTGGTGAGTTGGATGGTTAGGAGTGGCGAGTCAGAAGTGTACTTTCACTAGTTAGTACATTTGTGTGTTGGAATTATTTGAATTTTTTCATTAAATGTGCACTACTTTTGTAATTTTAAGTGAACAATAGAATAAAATATGTTAGTGCTTCTGCTCAAAGTGGTAATGATACTTTAGTATTAAACTAAAACTCTTTTTAAAGAAAACGTTTTGCATTTCCCCCCAATTTTTGTAGGAAGAAAATTATTTTCTTTGTTTAAATGTTTCCTGCTCTTTTGAAAAATTGTAAGACTTAGAATAAAGTGGACTATATTAAGTCTTTAAGCCATGGTGGCTCACAGGTTGGGAAACTAAATCTTCTCATTCAGTCTGTTAGTGTCAAGGCAGCTTTTAAAAGGAAAGAAACTGACTAATTCTCACCGAACAGAGATAGCAATCTTAGTCGTTCTTTTTTTTTTAGTAACTTTATTTTTCAGTACTGTAGAGAAACCCATATTTGGTGACATGCGTGGATTTTTTGTTTGTTTTGTTTATTTTGTTTGTTTTTTTGAGGAAGATTGGCTCTGCACTAACATCTGTTGCCAATCTCCCTCTTTTTTTTCTTTTTTCTCCCCAAAGCCCTAGTACATAGTTGTGTATCATAGTTGTAGAGTTGTAGCTCTTCTGTATGGGACGCTGCCTCAGCATGGCTTGATGAGCGGCGAGTAGGTCCGCACCCAGGATTGGAACCGGGGAACCAGGCCACCAAAGTGGAACGTGCGAACTTAACCACTACACCACTGGGCCAGCCCCACAATCTTAGTTTTCTTGGAGCTGTCTTACCCTGTGTTTTCAAATACAGGGTTCTCTTGAATAACTTAATTCAAGAGAATAATTATTCAAGAATAATTCTTGAATAACTTAATTCAAGACAATTCTCTAATTGTCACCAAGCAACTGGTCTTGATGACAATGTAAACCATTTCTTCTGGGTCCAGGCCCAAATGAAAGTACCAGTCACCCTAAATTATGTTAGTTATTCCACTCCTTACTGCCTTGTCTTTTTATGAACCAGGAAAATGGCCTTACTGAAACAAGGTTTGTTGAGGCTTCAGAGTCTTGGTTATTTTAAGGTCGTTCCTAAAATTTTTTCTCATGGTCCAGTTGCCAGACAGATCGTACATCAATTTCCTGCAGCATTTGGCAGGCCTATGTATTCACTGCCTTAAAAACAATTTGAATTTATTGATTTTGAAATTTGTGATTGCTTTCTAAAGTTTTTTTCCCCATCTAAATTTACTTTGGAAAAAAATATCCACAACAGAACATATTGGCCCATTTTTGTGCCAGGACTTTCAGGGAAATATTTTATATGATTAATATTGTGTGGCTAATCTGGTGTAAAAAATCAGTTTTATCCATTTTAACTTATGAGAGCATGACCATCCTGTGTGAACTATTTAAAGAGCCTGTGACTTCACTAATCCAAAGTTAAGTGTTACTGCCTTTATTTATATGTGTTGTATTAATCATGTCAGTTAATATTGGGCCACATTTCTTTTTAAGAATTGAATAATATTTCATCAGTAGATCCATATCTTTTCTTTCCAGGGCAGTATCCTAACCTTGCCTTGGGCAAGGTGAAATTAGTGGACTTGGCTCAATGAAATACATAGTTCATGGTACCAGGCCATTTTAATAGGTCTGGATTCAGTTAGAAAGCTTCCTCCTTATCTGTCTATTGCTTTAAACCCATTTGTCCTAAAAAGTTGGTGTTCTCTCTCTTGTTAATAGTCAGAAGAGAAACAGCATTCTAAAATTTTTATGATGATTTCATTCGATCAAACTCAAACTGTTTTATAAAATATTGGACCATTTGTTACTTGGTGAGTACTTTATTCTGAAAACTTTAATATAAACACTTTGGGGAATCAAGAAATAGCTATTTGTAATGTTTGTACAATACTCTATTATCCTTAGAGTTACAGCACCTCACAAATAACACAACTTCAACCCAGGGAATAATTGACTTACTATGGAGGTCTGGCTCCCTTGTCTCATTAAATCTTCTAGAATTGCTGAGAGGTGGCTAGCAATTATTCTTCTCTCTGTTTGACATATGTAGAGAGTTAGGCACCAAACGATTAGAGGTCATGCACAGAGTCTCTAAGGGATGCTGTTTGAATATTGGTCATTGAAGTGCTGCTGAGCAAAAGCTGAGACTTAACTCCTGAGGGATGTCTCGTAAGGGGATGCAGTGACCTAAATGCCAGAAATGAGTCCTTACCCATTCTAGGCATTGCCAATCTCTGCCCTCATTTACAAATTGCTGTATTTTATATGTATATTTTATTTTTATCTTTATATAATTTCTTCACAGGATCCATAAAAACTTCTGTCTCTTATTTGTCATTTTTATTTAAAACTTAAAACAATAATATTTAATAAACTTAATAAAATTTTTAAAGAGCTATGTAAAATTGTTTTGAGAACATTTAGCTTTGACCTTAATTGCTGTTAGGATTCAAACTCTGATTTATTTTTATTCAGGGAGAGTTGATGTTTTAAAAGTATATAATTGTGAGAATGCTATGTTATTTTATCTGCAAGATTTGCATGTCAAAAATCCACCTGCAGGCTGTTTTCTTTTAGAGCTCCTTGGAAAAGTGACTTTTATAGATGAAGTGACATTAGTATATGTTTACATTTATTTTAAAGTGTCGAGATGGGGCAGGCAGGAACAACCTTGAATGTGAATCCTTCATGACCTTTTAAGTTAATCTTTGATGCTAGTTCAAGGGAAGTGTGAGAAATATGTGGGACTAGCTTCAGTTGAATAAATATGCTTCAATGACTAATCTTTTTTTTTTTTTAGTATGGAAGGACTAGGTGACAAGTACAGGAGAGAGCTGATTATCAAAACTTCATTCCGTTATTTAAAAAATACCGAATGTACTCTTCCAACAGTTCTTCCAGATGATGTTCCCTTCCTTGTTCAAGCTGACCAAGACGAGTAGTTGAGCCTGAGCAATTGACAAATGTATAATATTTCCTCCCTACCCTTATGTGTTTTCCTGCCTTTGAAGGAGGGTGGTCAAAAGAAGTTCCTTCTGTATTTCCCACTCATGGTGGGTTATATTTGGCAACAACCAGTTGATCTCCTGATTGTTCTCTCTGCTTCCATTCTGCCCAATGTTCTCTCCTCCATTCCGGAGCCAGGTTGATTCATTTTAACTGTAGATCAAATTCTGTCACTCCCCTGCTTAAAATACACCAGGACCTTTCCATCACAGAATAAAATCTGAGGTCTTTACTATGGTCTCTTGGTACCATCCGTGTTCTGCACCCGGCCGTCTCTCTGACCTCATTTCCTACCACTCTCTTTGCTTGCTTTGCTTCAGCTATGCTGGTCTTCTTCAAGTAAAGTCAAGTTTACTCCTCCCTGAGGCCTGTGCTTTGACTGGAACTGCCAGGAATGCTCTTCTTTCACAGATAGCCCTTGCTTTATTCAGGTCACTTACCAATCGCTGTGTTCCCTTCTCTACTTTGTTTTCTTTCTTAGCACCTATCACTACCCAACAACAACTTATAGATTTTTGCTTATTGTTTCTTCTTCACTAGAATGGGGGTAGGACTCCTCCTAGTTTGTCCATTACTACATCTGTCACATAGTAGGTTTTCAAAGAATATTTATTGAATTCAAGAATGAATAAAGAGTATAGCCTATCGTGGGTATTTAAGAACTTGATAAGACTCCTAGACTTTATAATCTTGAGATAGAAATTTTTTAACACAAATTCTGACAGTTTTATCCATGTGGATTTTCTAGCAGTGCTCGATGTATATCAAAATCATGTGAGGTTCATTTTCAAAATGTATAGCTGATACCCTGACATCCTCCTCCCCCCAACAAGAATATGTCAAAATATGGAGAAAAGAGAGCGGAGGGTATTTTGAATAAAGCTCTTCTAGCTAATTTTCCTCCAACTTTTTTTCACTGTAGAAATTTTTTAAAAGCTGAAAAATAATACAGTAAACATACATGTACCACCTCGATTCAACAGATATTAACATTTTATCATGTTTGCTTTATTATGTGTGTGAGTGTATTTTTTCCCCAGCCATTATGATGCTAGAGCATAGCCTGAATCTTTCCCCCAAATAGAGAATCTCTCACTTAGTAGGTTATTATTATTTCTGTTGGGTTTCATTGTGTGGGTGGGGAGACAGTAGTGGAGAGCACACAAAGGTTGGATTTCTCTCCTGGTGGCCTCTGCAGTAATTGTGATGTGTGCTGGTCAAGATTGTTATGGAGACACATTGTCATGTAGATTATCTAATACAGTTTGATTCAGTGTCATGGTACATTTGAAGAGCTTCTTTTGTTTGTTCTTGGTGAGTGTTCTTTTTTTTTTTTTTTTAAATGATGTATTGAGTCAGCTAGGCAGGTGATATGCTTTTTTTTCCCTGCTATTAATATAGTTACTCCAGCCTTCTTGTGTTTACTGTTTGCATGCCAAATCTTTTTACTTCCATTTACTTTAACTTATCTGTCTTTTTATTTAAAGTGAAGTATGCTTTTTTCCTCCCAGAACATTTAAAATGTTGTTTCACTTGTCTTCTGGTCTCCATATTTTCTAAAGAGAAGTCTGTGATGATTTAAATTGTTGTATACAGATGATTCATGTATCCCCTGTATATGTAATTTTTCTCTAATTTCAAGATATTTTTCTTTATTTTTGGTTTTCAGCAAACCTAGGCATAGATTTTTGTGATTGATGTTGTTGTTTTTGGTGAGGAAGATTGGCCCTGAGCCAACATCTGCGCCAGTCTCTCTCTGTTTTATATGTGGGATGCCACCACAGTATGGCTTCATGAGCGAGCAGTGTGTAGATCTGCACCTGGGGTCCGAACCTGTGAACCCTGGGCTGCCAAAGCAGAGCGTGCGAACTTTACTACTATGCCACCAGGCCGGCCCCTGATTGGTGGTGTTTTTATTCCTCTTTAGGGTTCATGAGCTTCTTGAATCTGTAAATTTGTGTCTTTTACCAAATTTGCAAATATATTCGGTTATTATTTCTTCAGATTTTTTTCCCCCATTCTCTCATTCTCCACCTTCTGGGACTCCAAATATATCTGTTAGACCTTTTGATACTGTCCCAAAGGTCTCTGAAACTCTATACATTTTTTTTTAATCTTTTCTCTCTCTTCTTCAGATTGAATAATTTCTATTGATCTTTTTCCAGTAGATCTTTTGTCATCTCCATTTTGCTGCTAAGCACATTCAGTAAAGTTTTATTTCAGATATTGAATTTTTCAGTTTTAAAATTTCTGTTTGGTTTTTTGTTATATTTCCTATTTCTCTGCTGAGATTTCCCTTTTTTTAACTTCATTATGAGCATATTTTCCCTTATTTCACTGAGTGTAATTAGAGCTGCTTTAAAGTCCTGTCAGTTTCTATATCTGGGTCATATCAAGGTTGATCTCTGTTGGTTATCTTTTCCTTTGAGAGTGGATCACATTTTCCTGATTCTTGATATGTCAAGTAATTTTGGATTGCACCCAGATATTGTAAAGGTTTTGTTGTGGAGGGGAAACAGTATGTTTTTGTTTACTCTCCAGAGCCTTCGGTGGTTGGTTTTTGTATTTTGTCCACAGTTAAAGCTATCTATGAAAGAGTTTGTCTATTAGGAGCTTACTCTGACGTACCAGAAGCTGAATTCCTGATGTGCTTTTCAGTCCTTTAACTGCCTCTCAAGTTTCCTGCTAAACTACATGCCTCACTGTCACACAGAAAGAAATTCCTTCATGTCTTCACCTCAGTGGAGTCAGTCAGGGCTGCCAAGAGTAAGAGTGATCAAGATGAAGTTTGTCACCCTCACAGCCAGCATCCTTTTTTCTGCATCCTTCCCACTGCGACCTGATGTGACTCTTGTCACCAGAGATGAGAGGATTTAGATGCATTTAGCAATAAGTACCACTGCCACCACATCATGAACAGAGGGAGAGATGAAAATCCCAGAACGAGTCATGACAGAAGCTAGCAAATATATAGTGTGTAAGAGCAGATGGGGGAAAGCACTGTCGGTGGAGGCGGGCACAGATGTGGTCATGTGTATGAGCTGAAAGAGAAAGAGTTTAAAAAGAAGGGGAGGCAGGAGGGCAGGGAGCCAGCTGTGCCTACCTTTGTGCTTGGCCGTTAGCATCTGTGGCCTCATACAATCTTTAGAACAGCCCTGTGAAATGAGTTGTAGTATTTCCATTTTATTTGAGAGGCTCAGAAACTGAAAGAACTCAGATGATTTTCTCCAAACCACACAACTTAATAAATGACTAGGCAGACAATAAAATGTCCTTTTGCTTTTCTCAGGTTGATTTAGTCATCTAAAGTCCCTCTGGAACATTGGGGAGTGGTAAGGGTCCTTCTAGGTTCTGCCAGCTTCCTCAGTGAGAACCCCAGGCATCTGGCCTGGAAAAGCTGGCTAAGAAGCTGCACTACAACCCTCTTTGATGTTTCAGTTCTTTACTCTGCTCAAGAGGCAAACTTGATCTGCCTTAAGCTTAGTGTAGCTGTGGTAAGCCCTTCTCCATCTCTCAACTCCCTATCCCTTCCCCAACCTGAGCCCCAAGTGTCAATCTCAGTCTGCTTCCTGATGGGCTTTTATAAGGCAGGGCCTTAAGAAAAAGAGTTTGAGTACTCTTCAGAAGACACACGGGGATCACCTTGTCAGTGAGGGACAGCTTATCTGAGGTTGGAATACTTTACAAATTTCTTTCACTTCCTCCGACCTCTAGTGCCCTTGACCTTGTGCTCACTCTATACTTTCTATTACATTGAGTGATGTTGAGAGAGAGAGGAGCATGTTGCCAAGAGCCAGTAGCTTCTTCCACGCTTAGCTCAAGGGTCTGAATCCAGGTCTTTTTCTCTCTTTAACTTTCTTCCTACACCTCTCTATGCCAAAGACCCTTGAAGTAGACCATTGGTTCTCAACCAGGTGTGACTTGCCCTCCAGGGATCATTTGATAGTGTCTGGAGACATTTTCGGTTCTCAGACTGGGATCTCATGAGTAGAAGCCGGGGTTGACACTCAACCTTCTACAGTGCACAGGCCAGCCCTCTATAACAAAGAGCTTCCAACCCAAAATGTCATTATTGCCAAGGTTGAGAAACCCTGAAACAGACTCCTAGAACCTTTTCTCTGTATCCTTTTCCCTCCCTGTCCCTTTCCTTTCTTCATTAGGGCCACTCCCTCTGGTATAATGATTGTGCTAAGCCAGCCATTGCAACTTTATACCCCAGAATTTCAGCTTTCCCAAGCATGTCCAACAGTCAGAGCTGCAGGGGTGGCCCTTTCTGGTAGAGAGCAGGTGGCTGAATGAGCTGCTGATGGGCTCTTGGGGAGAAATCCATGAGCGAGATTTGTAAAGAGTTCTGGAACTCTTTCCTCAGTCATGGCATTGAAGGTGCACCTGTGCTTCCAGGGAGCTGGAGTGAAGACATGCCTTTTAAAGGATATGTATGTCATGGTGGGGAAACCATCAACAGTGATATAATTTATAGACGTTAGGGGACTTGGAAAACTTTCGGGTTGACTGTGTAAAAATAATTTTGGCTGTGGTTATTTCTGAAATGAAATCAATTATGAATAATTATCACTTGCTCAGTATCTGTTATTCATGTCATTTAAAATGCTACATTGATGGGGGGTAAATTTTGTTTTATTGCAACAGTAAAATCTGTTCGTGTATTTGCCTTTTTTGTTTGCTGGTAACATGATTGTCAGTTCTCAACTTAAAAAAAAAAAAAGAGGGGCTACAATGTTTCCACCTGGAATTAATTTTTTGCCCCTTTTCTGTTGGAATGAAAATCCTAGTTACAAGGGGGCCACACAACCAGAACATTCACCCATAGCCGTTTAAGACTGCTGATAAATATAAAGTAAAACTATTCTGATGACCTCATGTCAATGACCTTTGCAATTCTGATTAGTCCCAATAATTGCCTTGGACCTTTCATCACCTAACCAGTATAATCCCAAGTCTGCCGAGTATTAGAGTTTGTGGGGCAATAAAGCTCTCTGCACTGGACTAAGGTGCTCCCAGGTCTTCATGTCTGCAAGAAAATCACTGCATGCTTCTCACCTTCCCCCCAAACTTCTGGTTTTGACAAACTATCTGGACAAAACAGAGGGCATTATTATGTTGAATACACGTGGAACATGAAACTTTTCTCCTCCAATGATTTTAATAAAAACTTTTAACTTAACTTGTTGGATTAAATATTAAATTTTGATGTTTTCTCTGCTCAATATATCTACCTTTGCTTTGAAATGTATCTAAGGTGTAGATAGTCCTTATGGTCCTAAATAGTTCCCTTTAAAATGAACTAGAATATCATGCTACTCTGTTTACCAACTGTCATGATTAAATAATTCAGTCAGAGCCACTTGTGCCACTTGGGGGTGAGATGAGAAAGGTCGTTGGCACAAAGAGCAAGAAATTCTAGGGGAGCAACTGACATTGTTTAGAATTTAGCCAAAAAAAAATTATTGTTAAATTTGCTGTTTACAAGATTCTCAAAGTTTTAGCCCACGGGGCGTGGTGGCAATGTCTTGCTTCATTTCTTTCTTTCTTTTTTTTTTTTTTTTTTTTGTGAGGAAGACCAGCCCTGAGCTAACATCCGTTGCCAATCCTCCTCTTTTTGCTGAGGAAGACTGGCCCTGGGCTAACATCCGTGCCCATCTTCCTCTACTTTATATGGGACACTGCCAAGGCATGGCTGACAAGCGGTGCGTCAGCGGGAGCCCGGGATCCGAACTCACGAACCCTGGGCTGCCAAGCGCAAACTAAACCGCTGCGCCACCTGGCCGGCCCCTGTTTCATTTCTTTAAACTTGATTCTGAGTTTTATCACAGTGTAGATGTCAGATGATGCTTCAAAAGACCTCTTTAAGAGATTTGTCTATTTTTATTTTTAAATATTTAAAATGCATGATATTTCTGCTTAGACCTCATTTTTGTAATAGTACATGGAATCTTTTCTTTAACAAATGGTATTTAATCTTATTGCGGATTAATATATATATATTATATATATATATATTATTATTATTTTTGCTGAGGAAGATTCGCCTTGAGCTAACAACTGTGCCAGTCTTCCTCTATTTTGTATGTGGGTTGCCGCCAAAGCACGGCTGATGAGTGATGTAGGTCCACACCAGGAACTGAACCCGTGAACCCAGGTCGCCGAAGCAGAGGGCACCAAACTTAACCACTAGGCCATGGGGCCAGCCCTGGATTAATATTTTTGATAATATGATTTTTGTTGTTATTGTTAGTGCTGTCAAGCCGATTACGACTCCTAGTGATCTTGTGTACAGCAGAGCGGAACCCTGCCCAGTCTTCTTTGCACTATTCTCTCATCTTCCAGCTGCTATATCAGACAGTGCTCTGCTGCTATTCATAGGATTTTCATGGCCAATTTTTCAGAAGTGGGTGGCCAGGTCCTTCATCCTAGTCTGTCTTAGTCTAGAAGCTCCACTGAAACCTGTCCACCATGGGTGACCCTGCTGGTGTTTGAGAGACCAGTGGGCTAGCTTTCAGCATCACAGCAACATGCAACCAACAGATGGGTGGTATGGTTCCCTGACCGGGAAATGAACCCCAGCCAAGGCAGTGAGAATGCCAGATCTTAACCACTAGACTACCAGGGCTGGCTAATATGATTTTTTACTTTCCAAAAAATAGCAGCATTCAGAACAATGTAGTAAAAAAAAACCTATTGCAGTCAGCTCTAAAACTGTTTTCATTGTACTTGAAAGGCTTTTGAGGTAGGCTAAGACAGGTTGTCTCTGCTATCACAGGCACTTCTCCAATTATTTTTCTGTACAGATGGGTGTTCTACATTCTACCTTCTCTTCTGGCCTCTGGTGCTTTTGACTGAGGTTGTACTCATCTTTAATAATTAATATTGAATTGTTTCTCTGAATGTCTTTAAATATGCATAGTGATGATAAACACAGATAAATTGATAAACAGAACCTTCCATAGTGGTTTTTGAAATGTAAGATGGCTCTTATTATTAATGTATTATTGATGCTTCACAGACTGGGTGATGATGAGTCATCCCTTGTTATATCTACCATTAGCAGATATTACTAAAATAGTAATATCTACTATTTTGTCCTTGATGGCCTGCTCTTTGAAGAAAAATTACACACTGATTCTTAAGAATTCAAGCTTTTCTTGTCCTGCCAAGGCAAAATTCCTCCTCAAAATTAAACAGAATCGAGATGAACTGTAGAACCTAAAAAGCATTTTTAGAGATTTACAAGGCCAGGATAGCTTTTAGACTATGGGGCTATGTTTATGCTTATTTCTGGCTTTACTTTATTTAACAAGCATTTGTTAGGCACCTGCTAAATGCTGGCATCTGAAGAAGAGGGAAGGAGTGGACAAAGTGTAAAGTGCAGCTTGAGGGATCCAATAAGATAGAAACTAAAAAGAATTCGTTTGACTTTGGTGACCTAACAAGAACAGTTTGGAGAGCATGACGGGGAGGGAGAAGTATGGAGTAAGTTGAAGTGTGATTACCAGTTTACAAAGTGGAGACGGTATTCTCCACACTTCTGAGAAGTTTGACTTTCAAGAGGAGAAGAGAGATGAAATTGGGACAACTGGAGGGGTAGGTGGAAGTGAAGGCAGGGTTATTTTTCTTGGTTTGTTTGTTTAAGATAGGAGATATTTAGAAAGTATTTCTATGTTAATGCTAAAGCCTGAGTAAGAGAGTTTGAAGGTGCATAAGAGAAGGAAGATAACCAGGTAGTTAGGTGTCTGAGACCACTCCAGGGCAGTCTACCCTTGGATCAGAGGGAAGCACAAGTCCTCTGTTAACAGTGGTGTGGAAGATGGGTCCTGCAGGAATGTTTCTAAACTGCATTGTTTTATATTCAGAAAGAATTTAGGGCTGTCTTGTAATTAGAATCACAAGCTATTTTCTTTTAAACAAAAGTAATGGCTTACTTTCATAGTACTTTTGAAATGTTCTTGATCTGCCATGTAAAGGCTATTATGCCTCCCCATTATCTTTTATAGGTTATAAAAAAGTAACAAATTTTTGAAGGCACTTTACAAAATTAAAGAATTGTAAAATGCTAAGTACTTTGTGTAATCATTCATCTTAACCTCATAATTTTTGGACCATTTTGCTTCCAACTCAGTGTGGATTTTATGATCCATTCCTGTTATTCTGTTTTCTATAGCTTTTTACTTTCTCATTTTTATTTCCTCCTTCTGTGGATTTTTTACTAGTTCAGCAATAGTAATTACAATTGTATTATTTATTGTAGATAAAGCAGAAATAAAGTGAAACCAAATTTTCTAGCATAACTAAAATTTTCTTTTGGTTTATCATGAAAATTCTCATCTTTATTTTCTGTGTAACAGAGGATTAAAAATTATACTTAGGCTAATTCATTGTACATTCAGTCATTTGAGACATCTTAGATTTTGAGGAAATTGTGTTACTTAAGGAAGTTACTTAATCATTCTAAACCTCATTAATCTTATCTGTAAAGTAAGAATAAATACTCTTTACAGAATTATCTGTCCCATTTCATAGAATTGTTATGAGGTCCATCGGATATAATGTATGTAACCATACTTTGTAAATTGTAAAGTATTTTAAAATATAATATGATTTGAAAAATATTAGATCTCAGGTTCTTGTGGCCAATTATAAACTCCCCTTCCGACTATAAGTTGTATATGAACAAACATTCTAGGAAATGAACACTCAGCTAGCATAAGGGTTTTAATGTACTTTTTAAGCATCATTGACCTACAAGTCTCTATGCTAGTCTAAGTCTAATTTAAAATCTTTAAGAAATCCTTCCTTTTTGGAGAAAAATGTATTATGTATCTCTGTTTGTATAGTGTAAAGTTTAAATGTGCCAGCTCTGAAATTAGGTTGCCTTGGATTCAAATCCTTGCCACACTTTTTAGTAGCTAAATGTCTTGCATAGTTTAAACTCTTGATGCCTCTGAAAATTTAAACTGAAAATGGTGATATTAATAGTACTATTTCATAGGATTATTACCTGTTAAATGAGATAACCCTTAGCATAGTGTCTGCTAGTGCTAAGCACTCAATATGTTAGCTGTTATGTGCATGAAATTTACAGCAATATGAATCCAGATATAAAAGAATATTTCATGTAAAGTAAGTGCTGTAAAGAATTAAATTTTAAATAGCTAAGTACTCACCAGATCTTTTCATTTAAGTGGCTTCACCCAGGGGATTTTATACACATTCAGAGGAACATTTTCTCCCTTTGAATCATTATAATAGCTTACTTTTTGGGGTGCCAAATTTACACCTAGTAAGTAATTTCCCACCTACTCATAGCCCAGCAGTGTTATTGGTGATTCCTTCCTTGACTAAAAAAGGTTTTGAAATATACTTTGCTAAAAAAAAATGGAAAGCAGGTCTCTGCTCTTAAAAGGCAGAAAATCAGTGGTGCCAAATCTGGCCACCAGAGGGTGCTGGAAAGCCAGCGACCTAGCCCTCCCTTAGAGCCTGAGATCCTGCCCTTGTGAGAGGGGTTCAGGAGCTGCCACTGGTCATATCCATGGAGCTCAGTGACCTCATGTTTTCTCAGTTCCAAATACCATTGATCTGATAGTGCCCCATCTCATTACTTCTCAGGGACCAGCTATCGAGCTCTATAGAAGCCTGTTCTCATCCTTTATAAACCTTTATACTCCCAGAGCCAATCAAGCTTTTGCCTTCACCCCCTGCCCTTTTCAGAAGATGCCTGCCCATTCAGAAGTCACTTTGGTTACAATTCAGTTGATTTAGGAGGATTAACTGTATTCCATCCTACTGTTTCTACTTTTGCTACTATCACTCAGGTACTCTATAAGTTAATGTCTTAGTAGGATTTAAGAGATTTTACAAAATAGTTACAAATTATCCAATACTTGGTCAATACTTATTCAATAAATTATTCAATACTTTAACACAAGGTTAAAAACCCACAATACTTTAATACAAGATAAAAAACCCCACCACTTCTTAAGAATCAATAAACAGTATCTTCTTTTTTTATACTCAGAGCAGAAAATTGGCAGGGGATGGAAACACTTCCTCTGCTGTCAGCCTACCAAAACTGCCTAGTAGGAAATCTGCTGTTTTTACTATTAGTTGGTATAATTCAGGATGGTACTCATTAAAGGCCAATGAAAAGTAAAATTTCTGGTGATTGAAAAATTAGGAGATAGCTAACAAAATCTGCAACTGCCTCAATGTTTAAGAGCCCCCTTTCCCTTCCTTTGACAGCATGGCCGAACACAGCTGGTTGTTCTGACTGTCAGGTGGGCTGTCTCTACTTCAGAGACCTTACAGTGCGTGAGGGAGCGACAAGGCAGTGAATACACCTGTGAGAGGATAACAAGGCTCAGGCCCCATGTGTCTCACAGCCAGGGACAATTAGAAGGGACATGCAGGTTGGCGGCAGCAGGGCTGAGGGAGGGCCTGACAGTTACGAGATCATGTCCTTTGGTTAAAAGAACTATAGCAGGAAGAGGTTCATTCAAATGGATGCTTCCAACTGAAAATAGGCTGGATATCGTGGGAACCCAGAAATGGGCAGTGTTGTGTGGACCAGCTTGCATGCAGTGTTTGAGTCAGTCTGAAGGTAATTCCTTTGCATGGAGTATTTTTCAAAATTACTTTTATCGTTTCCTGTAGTCCATCTGTACCTGAATCTAATAAGGCAAGGAAATTTTACTCACAATGTCCTTGTTTAAGTATGCTTTGGAGAATTCCAGCATCTGATGGTACCAGATACTAGTCTTTAGGTCTTTTAGGTCATTTATTCAGGATTGGGAGTTACACGATATTGTATATTAATACAAAATAATTTCGGAATAAGTATCCAGTGGATTAGCTACTCTTTGAATAACAGCATATGTCAGTCACTTGCTGACAGCATCCTCTGGAAAGTTCCTCAAGAGTACATTGAATCTAACAGCCACATAGCTTTTTTGTTACTTTTCCACAGGAGGTAAACCAACAGTGTGTCTTTCATTTAGTCAGTAATGAAAGATGCATTTTTCCTTTTATCCTTATTAAAATTGAACTTTTTAAGGCTGAGCTGAAATTTCATCCTGAAAAATAAAATGTAAAGATTTACTAGCAAAACTATTTTATATTAATGCATGTTATTCAAACCAGAGCTCAAATTCTGATCCCCAAGTTTCCACTAGTGGCCGCAGTCCCCTGGCTTCCCAGTAGACGCAGAATGAGAGCAGCCTCCCTCTGTGAAGCCGCCTCAGTCCCAGTTCTTCGCCCCTGCTGCCAGGTCCACACGAGGACTGAGGCCGCTCAGAAGGCAGGTGTTCGGCTCAAGGGAAGATCAAGCCAAAAGTCTTGATGCCCCTGAGAGAGGCGGCCGCTTGGTCCAGTTCGGTGCTGGAAAGTTCTAGGAACATTGGGAATGCACTCATTTTACAAGGTAGTATTAGAGAGAAAATTTTGATGCCATGTTCCCTATTAAATTAGTTGATATCAAAAATAATTTTTAAAAATCTCATTTGGTGCCATTCTTAGACTGAAAAAAAAGCCTTTGTGGAACATTGATCTACTATATCATCTAAGTGTGAAAATTTTAGTTTGTGATAAATTTTTACTCTTTTTGTTTGCAGATTATACTGGCATATTACTTTCTTATCTTTGTTTTCAGTTGATTTACACATATTAGTTGTTCAATCTATGATGACATAAGCCACAAACACTGTTGTCCTCTCCCCAAACCAGAAAGTTGAAAGTTTGAAACATTTACATTTACATTTGAAAGTTGATGCCTCCTTCATAAGACACATTTAAGTTAATAATTAGCCAGTTTTATGTTCCCTTAGTCTCATTTTCTACTTTCTTTTACATTAGAGTAATAGCATTTATGAACATATTTTAAAACAATTGTTAATAAAAGAAAAGGGCAGAGCTGTCAGCTTCAGTTTTATTCAGTTGGCAGTTTTGCTTTTAAGTTTGTACAAGACTGACTGTTACTCAGATAGGCAGAGATTTCATTTTTTGAACATTTTCATAGGAGCCCTCCTATCCTTCCCCCCCACCATCCTTTTAAATTACTGAATCTCTTTATGCGGTTTTAATTGAATTTGAATGTTTGTTAATATCTGGGTTATTAAAAATACTGTTTGGCCACAAGTCATGCCATTCTGAAATTAATGAGACTGTTTAAATGTTTCCTTTTTGGTAAATTTTACTTTCTAAGGCTAAACAAGTAAGGATGAACAATTTTGATCAAAATTTATTATTGCCCTTTAACTTTTTAAAAAGCATTTTGCCATATTTGAGTTTGTATTGTTTTATAAATAGCTATCAGACCATGATTCTTATTCTGTGGTGTTTTAAAAGAACTATAGATTTAGATGCCTCAAAACTAAAGTATTAAGAATCCTGTTTATTTGTAGGTGTTGCTTCACTATTAAAAAAAAATATGTATTACAATCTGAGTTTCATGATTTGTGGTTTTCAGCTGACCTCTTTTTATTTTAGGACTCTTTTTATAGATTTAGAAAAGTAAATTTTGCACTTTTTGATATGAAGATAGTCATAATTTAAATTGTCAGAACAAGTGTTGTGATATCACTGCAGTAGGAAATCATATAAATGGTTGTACTCAGTGATATTAGTAAGAATTACACCCTCCCAGGGTACTTCATTCCATGCATGTTTGCCAAAGGAGTAAACTGTGGTATTTATTAGCATTTTGAAGAATTTTTTGACAGAAGCCATTTTTCTAAGAAAAGAATGAGTCAAAATCAAAATAAATATATTATCAGACATGCAGAATAAACACGTAATGGAGCATGAGACTATCCTATAGTGAAATAAATGAAATATACTGGATAATACCCTGATTTTCCCAGATACTCTTTTTGCTTTGCTTCAGTTGCAAATGCACCTACTTGATAACCACAGACACACACAGGTTTTTTTTAGATTTAGCAGATAGGTACCGCAATGTTGAAAGGAACTTGTCCTGTTGACAAGAGTCCACAGCTGAAAACAGCAGGTGCTAAGTACCCCATATTCTAAAGACACCCACCAACAATTGGGCCAGACACCTCCCTTCAGGGTTTACTAAGAGCCCCACCATTTTTTATTCATTCAGTAAATATTTATTAGATACCTTCTGTGTTCCAGGCACTGGGGATGCAACTGTTTACAAAAGTTCCTACCCTAGTGGAATTCACAATCTAGTGGTCCAGTGGAAGGGGAAGAGAGTAGCTTTGTCCTTGCTTAGATTAGTCAGGAGGAGGGTGGGGGCTTCCAGAGAGCCATTTGCAGAGATTGGTGGTGCCTGCAGGAAAGGGAGACTGGCATCTAGTACCCAGCCAGCTGTTTGCTAAGCTGATTGAACCTGCAAACCCACTGATGTGCCACTGGAACAGAGCTCAGTGAGCAAGTTCTGGGAGTCTGGAGGGCATATTAACATAGACCTAGAGAGATGTCTGCTTTTCTCCCAAAGGTTCTGTAGGTGGGAGACCTCTGTAGATGGAGCCAAGGCCTGCAAGATAACTAAGGACCATGGTGTAGTGTGTACTAGGAAATAGGAGACTAGGGGACCTCTCCCCTTCTTTGTGTCCTGGTGGCCCTGAAGAGTGGGGAGAAGAACCTCTACTGTCTCTGTAGGTCTTAAAAAAAAGAAGGTCAGAAGTCATAATGCTGATGAGGGGGCTTTCAGGCCAGAGGAGGCAATACCCCACCCAGAGGGCTGCCTCTCTCCAAGAGGGGTGAGCACCAGGGTAATACCGACCACGATGTCAGAAAATCCACCCACCCCTTCTGTGCACAAACTGCCAGTAGTCAACCAAACTAGAGCAAGACCAGGGAAACCACCACCCACTGACAGATAACCATTTACATCAAAAGACCCCTGTCTCCTTCCCAACTCCCAACACCAGAGGAGCTAGACCTTGAAAAAAGATGGAGAGAAGGTTCTGGATACAGACATCATCTCTTCCTACTGTAAGTCTCTTGGTCTGTCTGTGCAAGCCCATACTAAGAGAAGAGACGAGATTAATATGAGAATGAAGTTTTAATTGGTGTGGACTTTTAATAACTAAAAGTGACC
This sequence comes from Tapirus indicus, assembly GCA_031878705.1. Classification (NCBI taxonomy): domain Eukaryota; kingdom Metazoa; phylum Chordata; class Mammalia; order Perissodactyla; family Tapiridae; genus Tapirus; species Tapirus indicus. The sequence continues at coordinate 38,961,860 of CM062935.1, forward strand.
AGAAACCAGTGAGATCTGCCCAAGATTCCTTAAGGGATGTGTCAGGGAAATTGGGCATAGCACAGCTGAAAAAGTGTCATTGGAGAAAAATGAAACTGTAAGTTTATGTTAATAGTTACACAGAGATTTGACTGCCCAGTAGACTAGTTACAGATATATTTTAAGGGCTCTTGGTTTTTTTAATGTTTATGATCTTCCATAAATAGTCATATAGTTAATTTTTAAAGAAATGAAGTATGTAAAGAAAGTTAATCGCTTAATTGGTTAATCTCTCATTTATGGCTTTATCAGCGCTTTAAATTATTCAAAGTGTTAATCAGAATCATTGAGAAGGACATCAGTCAAAGCTAATAGAACTTTTTCATCTGCCCCTTAATAGATCTGGGAAGATTTAATTACTAGTTGGTTTCGAGTTACTCAGATTTTGTTGTCCTGGACCTAGAATTTTAGAGCAGAGCTATGCATGAATTAACTTTTTCATGATATTTTTAGCAGGCAAAACCGAGAAGCATAAAAGGGAATGGATGTTCAGCTGCCATTGAGGAATGCGACTAAAATTCATCATTCCTTTTTCACATGGGTGGCTCAGACTTCTCCAGGACAAGATAATTGTAGTGATGCTCATCAGCTTATAGCCCATCTGCTAGATCCAAGATAAACACAACACCAAACCAACCATGGGACAATCTGAATGGACACAGGCAAAGTCTTGCTTATATGTCAAGGGGACATGTCTTGTAGGTTTTGTCACAGCATATCTCTTTTTTATTGATAAAATTATGGCATCTATTGCAAAACACTATGTAGAAATGTGTTTATTTTGGTGGAGAGCTGATTAAGTAGAAAAATACTTCATAAACATATATGCACTTATTTCATAAGGCCAATTATGGCTAAAATACATTATTAATAAGTAAAATAATTCACTAGGTACAATCTGGCAGGCAGGGTGGGTTTTTTCTTAAAGTAGTCTTTCCTTATTTTTAACCTATAGACAATCTGTTAAAAACTATTTTACCTGGTAATTGGATTTTGAAGTGCTTCTGTTGTTCTTGGGAGACCCAAGAAACAGCTCTCCGTAGGCTCCAGTCCAAACCTGTGTCAGTGGTTTTGATGTTGTCTTTCAGTGCCTGTGTAAACACTTCTAGCTGTGTGACCTAGGATGGGTCACTTGGTCTCTCTGAGTGTCCTCACCTAAAAAACGGGATTGCTGATACCTACCCCATAAGGTGATCGCTAGCATTAGATGACTTAATGCACAGGATGGTGTCTTTAACACATTGAAAAATGATCAGTAATTGGCACTTTCCCCTTCTCCATTGATATCCACAAGAAACAGTTTTCTCATTTTTCTTTGGGATTAAAAATAAAATCTAAATGTCTTAAATTTACTATCAAGGCTCTGAGGTTAAACAACCAAAACAGACATTTCATGGCGGTTTCCAGTTATAATCCCAGAATATTTATAGTCATTCAGTCGATCAGCTGAAGACAGGGGCCGCTCAGCTCAGAACAGAGTCACGTGTAATCCTCCATCCAGATAGGTAAATAGTGTCTATTTGGGGGAGAAGGCTCTGCCAGGAGATTTAATGTTAATTCAGCTTTTAAGAGCACATTTTATAAGGGATTTACAATGAGGAATTCAGCTTTTTTGTATGTAGCGTATCAGAAATGATCACTGTCTTAATTATTTTTATAAATGCATATTTTAAATATATGTAAGGTTTTCTTTAAGTAGGCTTCATAGTAGTTTGAATTGACTTGAGAGCTCTTTTATTGCTTTCTTCTCAGTGCCAGAAATTAAATCAGGAAATGCCTTAATATATTGATGTTTTAATTTTTTTTTTAACTTGAAGTACTACCTGTTATCTCTGTTGCTCAGTCTTTTTGGCCAAAGGCCCCTTACCTGTTTATATATATCTAAACTAATCAGTGGACTTGACCGGATTTTTGCTAGTGCTTTGGTGCGTTTCCCACTCTTGTTGTTAGTAAAATGAGTGTGGCAGCCTCCATGAACAGTATTTTGTAAAACCAAACCAGATTCTGTTCAACACAGTAAAAATTTGAGCTAAAATGGAATATTAGGGGAAAAAGGAGTATGTGGCTCCGGGCCACAAACAACTCAAAACAGTCTGAAGCATGCACTGGTAAATCTTAGAAAATGCTATAGGCAATTCAGCATCAAAATTGCCATAGAAAATTATTGTTGTTAGCCTTTCTGTTGATAGTTCATATTGTTAGAATTGCTAGCAGATGGGGAAATAGATGAGTCAGGATACAGTATTAGCAATCCATATTTTTTGAATCACAGGCCACTAATAAGGTCTGTAGCATCTGTGAGATTTATTTAAACAGTTGCTAGGAAGAGTTTGTTTTCCCAGTAAACACAGCAAACCTTGTACAGGATTCTCTTGATTGACTGTTTGACTAAATGTGTTAACATTAACATGTAAGACCATTTGCTTCATTGTGGTGGTGTCTCGTTTATTTTGACAGACTGATTATACCAGCAACTCATGGATCCATTAAGTCTTAAAATGTTATCACATTTACGCATTTAAAAACTTCATAATCCTATTCTGCTCTTTTTGGAGATTAAGACTTTAAAAAAAATCTGTCATGTAATTAGAGCTATTTTTGACAAAACAAAATAATAAAAAAGTCTGTTTTCCCCCTGGAGCTCTTAAGATGAAATTATTGTAGAAAGTAATTGCTTCTTATCACTTGAATGTGATATTTTAGGTTTTTATAGTAGAGTGGATATATAAACTTAAAGAAAGTTCTAATTTTACTGACAACTCTTCTGATCAGTAAAAAGCAGCTTTCAATACTTCTCATAGAGTTCAGAAATCATTCTGATTATTAAAAGTTTGAACTGTCAGAATTATCAGTGGGTTGATTTAATCTTATTTTCCATCTTCTCACTTCACTGAGTTGTTTGGGCTGCTGTCTTATGCAAGAGCTAGTAAGTGAGTTATGAATGTGCATATCTTTTACTTGGATTTTCTTTTTCTTTAAAGGATACTGAGAAATCGACTATTTTTGGAGAGTGATCTGTAATCTTCTTACCTCCTGGATGAAATGTGATAATCCAGGGCTATCATTAACAAAATGAGCTGCTTATTCAAGCTGCCAGTCATGTACCAAACTATACCAATTTTCAAACAAAATGTTGACTCCTATTGAAAAGGAATTTTTCATTTAACTTATGAACAAGTATCCATCCACCCATCTATCTAATGATTATTGCTATAAAATTTAGGGTTTTTCTTTAAAGTCTTTCACTTGTTTTAAACTTTTTATAAGAACTGGAAGAGCCTAGTCTACCAACTGGCCTGAAGCTTGAGGAAGAAGGGCAAGTCTACCTTTTGCTGAACTTCTGCAGTTTCTTCCATTTTAAAAGACTGCTCTATAAAAATGTCATATGCAGTGTTTCATAACTGAATACTTAAAGACCATTTTTCCTTTCAGCTCCGGTTGAAGGCCCGGGAAACTTCTCAGCAGCACACCCCCATGTGTGGTGACTTAACATTTTGAACTCTCTGGCAGTGCTGGATTAAGAATATCAAACTTGGTATAATGAAAAAAAGTGTTGACCTTGAGGTCAGGTCATGTCTCTCCCGTTAACCTGGAGTGTAACTTGGAGCAAGCTAGCTCTCATTTCCTCACCTAAAATAAGGGTGTTACAGTAGATCATCTCTGAGGTTCTCTTTTGCAGTAAGATTCTATGAGGTTTAACTCATAACCCAACTGTATAGTTTATGCATTTAACAAATGACTTAGTCATATGCAATGGCTTTTAATAATCCCAGGTCTCAAAATGTGTTTCTCTCAGGCCTATACGATTCAGTTTCCCTGATCTCAGTTTAAACCCTTTCGTGCAAATTGATTTTATTCTTTTCCCTTATTAATATGTCTTGCCCCCCTGATAGTTGTCATTTCAAATGTCTAAGAAAAGCAGAAATTCTTTTGAATGGAAAAAAATGCCTCAGGCAATGAAACAATATCATTCTGAAATTCATCTCTTTTTCTATGACCCTGTTTTTGAAGAAGTTGTGTGTCCCGCTTCTGTCTTTGCATTCAAGTTCTTCCTCTTACTGCATGTCAGCTCCTTTACTCACTTAATCAAATTTGTGTCCTTGATGTTTGTGAAGACTGTCAAACTACAATATTCTTTAACTATGTTAAGGCCTGAAGATTTAAGAATCATTGTGAGTGTGCAAGTTCTATTTTATCGTTAAATTCAAAACTAAATTTTATTAAATGGAATTAGCCTAAAGCATATAAAAGCCATATCCAGATGAGTTATTCATTTTTGTACATTTGTTCACATACAGTAAAAACCACAGTGTATGCATATTCTAAAATTCTTCTCTTCGCTGACTTAAATTCTGAATTCTAAACTCTGACAAATGTAGATCAAAGACTTGATCCTCCAACTCCAGTTTACTCTGCATTTATTTTGGCGTTAAACTGGCGTAATGCTACGGTAATACAACTGCTTTGTGTTCCGCGTATTGTAGAAAGATGGCTCACAAGTAACATCTCTTTCTGATATTTAAAAAAAAAATGTGAATTCAAGTGGATTTACCACAAGCTCTCTTGATCCATAAACATAACAATTCTGAAGTGATTTCCCTTCCTTTTTATAAAGATTTTCAGGAAACCCAATTTTAGTGAAGGAAATTTTTGCCACAATAATATTGATGTTAATTCAGGAAGCTCAACTTTTCCTTCTAATATTGTCCTTATTAGCCCCGCCCAAATGTTTTAATTTGAATTAGCATTTTTACAGGGTGATAGTGGGTTGTATAATATTATAGGGCCATTTTTATCATTATGAGTCTCCATAAAATTTTATCTGGTTTGTGAATCTTTTTCTTACTAAGGCATTTGAGCAGTACTGTTTTCCAAGAGATTGAAAAAGCTGCTTCTGCCACATTCCCCTCCCCAACACATTTTCATGCCTGTGGGAGGCTTGATAGCTACAGAAACAGAGTGCTAAATGTATGCTATTAGGGCTTAATCAGAAGTCAAAACCCAGCCAGAAGTTCATGTCTATAAATCATACCCACTTTTTATAAGTGAAAAATTCTACCAGGTAACCTCACTTCTTAATTTTTGTCTAGACAACACCATAATCTAGAGTTATTTAGAAACCTACCGATATTTCTGTTATATTAACAAAATGAGAAAAGCCTCTGACCACAAATGCTAAGGTTTGGGGATTATTTTCTATTGGATACCATAGAGAGATCATAAAATCAGGGAGAAAGCCCTCTTTTCCTGGATGAGCTTATCCTCATTGAGGGCTTCAGTTGTGACCTAAATGCTGATGATTCCCTAAGTCTGTGTCTTTATCTTGACTCTCTCTGCTGAGCTCTAAAACCCCAAATGATAATCCATATCTGATGTCTGCTCATATCTCAAACTCAACAGGACTAAAATCAATTTCATTTACTCCCCTACCTTATTAATAGTATCAATCTTTACCCCATCACCCAAGCTTGAAGCCAGAGTCATCAATCAGTCAACAACAAAAGGCCTATCAATTCCACTTGCAAGTCTCTCAAATCCATCTCTTCCTCTCAGTCTCCACTTCCATTGTCCTGGTTCAAGCCTCATCTTCTCTGATCCTGCTGATGGATCTTCCTGCCTCTGTTTTTTCCCCATGGCAATCTATTTTCTATACCTGCTATTGAAGATATTTTTCTAAAGCTCATTCATATATGATCATGTCATTATCTATGCTCAATTATCTAGCATTTCTTCCTTGTCCACAGAAAGTTTGTAGCAACATGCTTAAGGCCCTTAGTGATCTGGCCTCCCCTCTCCTTCCTGCCTCATCTCCTGATCCTCTTCCCCCATGGATCCTTCCCACATACGAGTGGTCTGCCGACATCGCCAAAGATGGCAAACCCATTTGTGTGCCTTACATATTTCTGCTCGTGCTGTTTCTCTTCACCCCATCCTATTTCCCGTCTTCTCAGCTTACTCATCCTTCAGTGAATTAGCTGTGTGTGGACCTGTCTTGCCAGCTAGATTGCAAGCTCTTTGTGGGGAGTAAAGTGTTTTATTCATCTCTCTACCTACAGTGCTTGGTCCATAGAAAATATCAATATATATTTTAATAAATGAGTCCTCTGTAGTTCTCTGACAGCCCACCTGAAAACATAGCTATATATGTAGCTTATGTAGAGGTCAGATTTCCTGTAACCTCAACCTTACACAGCCACAAATCTGAAATCAAATTTAAAAATAAATACAAACACTAGAAACAGGTGTAACAGGCTTCAGCACTAAAGCCATGCTCTATTTTTCCTAAACAGCCTCAGGCTTTCGCTCAGAACCTATTTGTTGTTATTTAGTGTAATGCCTTATAGGATTGTTTAATTGCTTTTCTGGTTCCCACTAGAGGAGCAGATTCGAAGTAGAAAGAGAAGGGTATATGCCCAATGATGGCCGTGAAAAGGAGCTGATAGCTTTCCCTCAGATGAAGATAAAAAGCAAAAAACGGGAGAGAAAATTAGTACATGGCACAGATTAGTAATACATATTAACAATGATTCATCATCATCAAGGAAAGGTTGTTTGAGGTCCCGTGTCCCCTGCTTTAGAAGGAAGCATATTCTTAAAATACTGTTCAAAATAGTTGAAATGAAGTTTTATCATTTAAAGAACTAAGATTTAGATACTTCATGAATTTACTTGTATGAAACACCTAAACTCCCTAACAAAGCCAGGTGATGGTTCTCCAACCTCAGACCTGTTTTTCACAAATTTTACATATGAAAATATAAAAAACTATTAGAGGATGAAAATTTTTCCTCCAAGTAGCTTCTTTCCCTGAATTCAGTCCATTACTGTAATACAGTATTTATGAACTATTGGCAATTTGCCCAGTAAGGTAGTATAAGATATTTACGGGAATATCTTAATGCAAAAATTGGTTGCTTTGTATGATGTTATTTATCCTAATCTTAGAGTAACCCATTCCTTTGAGTCATTTATTCTGTATTCCTATTTATCTGCTTACCTTTATGTCATGATATTTAGCAGTAGAGTTTAATAGTTTCTAAGTGCGTGTACAACCTCTGAAGTTTAAATACTTTTTGGAATATCTGGAGGAGAGACATGAAACTCACGCATAAAAATCAATTATTAAATAATACATGGCTCTAGAATCAAATGCTAAATTGTGTTTAAATTATGAATGTTATATAGAAATTCAGAGACGGGAAGGATTAACGTGAGCTGAAATAGAGATGAAGTGGACTTGGGTCTTTTGTGGACAGCACCTAGTGTCTCGGGTAGACGTGGCTGTGTGGTGTGTACTGGCCCTTTATCTCACCATCACCTGTTTATACAGTTCGGAAAGTTTTGAGGTTCCCCGTTGGCTTATTCTTTGTCCCCACAATGATTTGAACAGTAGTGACCATACAACAGATGCATGGTTAATACTTGGATTAAAAATTAATGAAGTAAGTGTATCATATAATACTATGCACTATATATAAATGTATATAATAGTATAATATAATAAGCTAGGTTCTTTTGGTGATGTTTGACTAAGAAACAACAGGGCATATTTTATATACATACCAGAACTTCTTATACACCAAAGCAGGTGGTGTTCAACTTCACAGTCACCATCCTGGGAGCCTGTGCACTCTTTCCTGTAACTCTGTCATGCCTGTATTTTTGGAACTCCTCTTTTGGATTTTCTTCAGTCTGTGACTCATTCTTTTCAGTACCCTCAGTGGTGACAAATCTTTTTCATTTGAGAGTGGATTTGATTTTTGGAACCAAGAGTCACTTAGGGCCAGGTATGGTAAGTAAATGGAGGAGCAAGCTGAAAAATGCTATTTTTGACTAAAATTGACATGTGACTGTAGTTATGAGAGTGTTTTTCTGGCTTGGCTCACAAAATAACGAAAGACAGTTCTCTTCTTAGAACAAAAATAAGCTGCAAGTTTTATATTAAAACTGAGTCTGGATTACTCTCATATAATTTTCCTGCTCCAGAGTTGATCATGGCTTCCTGAAGTCCAAACCCTACTTTGCCTGCCCTTGGGTCCCACCAGCCCCTAGTTCTCTGGTGTCCTTAGTCCTGCCTCCTCAACATGACAGGGCCTCCTCCTCGGGGCCCTGCTCACTGCTCTGAGGCACCCTCTTCAAGGACCAGCACAGTCCCTACTCCCTAAAGGGAATCTTCTCTTCATTGAATTTTTAGCGAGGCTTCTTTTTGTTGGGAATCTGTTTAAAAAAAACAATGGATGCTCAGAAAAGGTACACACAAACATGCAGAATTTTGCGCACGAGAAGCTTGTTCATGGACTTGAGGTAAGAACCTCTCACTGAATCTGTACCACATACAGTCAAGCTTACTTGTATAGGGTCTGGCGTCAGTCCCTACATGTTTATAGTTGCTAATCTTATGCCTGTAACTAATTTGTAAGTTTCTTAAGGCAAGGAAATAGTTTAGTACTTCTTTGCTTTCCTTAGAGTACCTACCAAGATGCTGAGTATGTAATAACATTCTGTAAATCATTGTGGTTTAACAGATTTTTTTAAACCACCTGCCTGTCACTGTTGCTTTAATAGTCAGTTTCTGAAGGAGATAGAGTTTTAGAATTTTTTTTAATGTTAATAAGATAAAAACCCAAGAGTTAGGTTATATATTTGGGGGCATCCTATAAGCCCTGAGACAACATCCCTAAAACAGCATCCTGTATATAGAATGGATTTTATCCTCCATACACACGTGACATGAGGCCTCTCTCCTACTATTAGACAGAAAACCAGTAAAGGATGTGCTAGTGGTGTCCCCGGAAGCCAGCGTAATCAAACTAAAGCGTTATAGTCAAACTATATCATTTAGTCAAAATATCATTATTGTCAAACCATAATGTGTAATGGGGAAAATTTAATAACTCTTCATTTTCAAAATGGCCAAGCCCATGTCAGAACTTACATAGAACTGTTTGTATCAGGTTTGGGATATTTTAAATCATAAATTAAAAACCCTATTTTATCAAAATGTTTGGGATACAAGTATTCTAGGTAATTTAATTTTCTGATTAACTGAGTGCTTAAAATTTAAGCATCTGGTAAAATGCAGGATAGTATGGTTAATTTAACCTGCATTCAGTCTTGTCTGTCACATTCTTGGGTGATCTCTGCAAGTGTTCGTGGTTATCGGAGGCCTCCAGAGCGGGCGAAGGTGTGAGAGATCAGAGTGAATGTATCTGGAACGTATCCTGAAAGTCTGTTTATTAGTGACGGTGGATTTGTCTTTCTGCCTTTTTTTTTTAAACAGATACATTTCGTCAGCTTATTTTTCTCATTTGCTATTTCCTCAAAGCAGAGTTTTTATTTTTTTCGTTGTAACTCACTTGAGGTTCTTGCAAGATGTGTCTCCTTGGTTCTTCAGGGAAGGAATTCTTGTTTTGATTGTTGAACTATATTTCAGAGATGAAATATAGATGATGGTGAAGAAGATGTAAAGAGTTTGCTGAAATATTTGTGCTAAAATTCATTAGACTTTAACCCATTGTAGATGATTTTACTATATTAATAGCTTCATTTGTTTTCTATATGCAGTTAAAAAACCTAAGTTTAGAAGAACTACAGATGCGGTTAAAAGCGCTGGATCCCATGATGGAACGAGAAATAGAAGAGCTTCGTCAGAGATACACTGCAAAAAGGCAGCCCATTCTGGACGCCATGGATGCGAAGAAAAGACGGCAGCAAAACTTTTGAGTCTGATTGCTTCTCTGTTTCTGGAACTATTCTGGAGACCAAGAAACCACTAAGAATTAAAAGAATACTATGATTTTTTTTTTAATCCCTATGATTTGTGTTCTCCAACTAGGCAGCGGTCAAAAACTGATGATGGTACATACCTAGGTAAATTCCCCAAAGGCAGAATTTACAACTGTATCCACTGTTTTCATTTTTAAATGATGAAAACAACAGAAATGTATTCTTCTCTGTATCTGTCAGCTGCATACCAGCACTAAAAGTATGTTGTGAAGCTAAGGCTGTGTTTAGAGACCTTGAAAATCCAAAGCTATTGTTTAATTGTACAGCACTGAAGGGCTTTATGTTACAATGTTCTTTATTCTTATCTAGTAGCCTATTTATTGTATCCCCTTAGGTAAACTTATTTATTTATGCTATTTCACTTTGTTTTGTTTTTTAAGGACAAGATCAGGATAGCTTTGGTGAAGGTAGGGACTTATTAATAGATGATAATGTACAACCAGATTATACTTTAAGCAGGGAGCTATGGGGTACATTCCTTGATTTCCAGGATAGTTTTCCAATAGAAGCAAAGCAATAATAGCAATAGTACCCAAATGGGCCAGGCATTTTTTATACTGAAGCAATAATTCCATTTTTACCTTCTGAAATTTTGTTTAATATTTTTATTTTTGATGTTTGGTACAAATAGAACTATATATATTTAGGTCAGACAAAGCTATAATGTTTAAAACCAAAGAAATCAATGGAAGCCTTGCACAAAAAAAAGTGTGGTAAATATTTTAAAAGAAATAAATTCTTAAGACAAATGTAATTTGTTAATGTTGTTTCATGTTTCATGTGTAGGTCTGATAGCTAAAACTGTATCAAACTTAAGTTCATCAAATTCATTTCTGTGAAAGTGTGCTCAGTTGTCACAGGATTTTTTTGTTGATTTCATTTATTTCCTGGGAGTTGGTAAACATCATGTGTCTGACGATGAGAAAATAGCAAAAACATTTGTACTGAACTGTGCAAGCCTTGGGGACTGAAAAAAAAGATTAAAACCATTAAAAAGAAACTCATTTCTAAGCTGAGTGAACATTTGCATGATTGAACTGGGACCAGTCATTTCCATATGGCCATCTTGACAGTGTTTGTTCTTTTGTGTGTTTAATTACTATGTGTAAATCATAAAGACAAATAAATTTTACTGTGCCACCCAACACATTTCATCTCTCTATCTTCTGTTAAAACTCATGACCTGGCTTCTGTCTTTTCCAGGCGAGGAAGGTCTGTTAGTCAGGACAGGCTAGATTATGTAGTGATAACAGCCCTGAAACTTCAGTGGCTTAACATAACACAGGTTATTTCTCACTCGTGCTCCCTGCCCATCCCAGGTTGGCAAGGCGCCCTGATCCTATCATTCACAGCCAGGGACCCCACTGATGGAGCCTCCACCATCTGCAACATTGATCGTCACCACAGCAAGGGAAGGAACACTGACGAGTCTCACACTAGCTCCAGCCAGCAGTGACACATGTCAGGCCAGCCACAGCCAGTGTTCCGACTAGTCACATGGCCACTCCTAATGTCAAGGAAGCAGGGAAATGCACCTTCACCATGTGCCAGGAGGCGAGACAAGGGAAACGCTGGCGAGTTCACTGATCGCGGCACAGAAGGTGTATCATCTCTAGACAGCTTCTATTCCTTTTTAAAATGGCTTTCGTGCCCCAGGTAATGCCTTGATGTAACATTTGTCTTTGCTTTGCTGAGTCCTTACAAATAGTAAATTGTGTAATTGGATACAAATTATAAGATTGTTAAAGTAGTGGTAAATATTGAAAAATGTATAATGGTTCTTAAAAATGAAGACTGAATGTACAATATATGCTTCATTGGAGTCTATCTGGGACAGTCAGACAAGTCAAACAACTCAAACACCCTACCTTTTTTTTCTTTCTTAATTGCTTTTCTTTTTGGTAACCCAATACCTTGCCTCGTTTGATGGGGTCAAATGATTGATATGCTATCATTCAAGTAAAACCACCTGCATGAAATGACAAGAAACCTATGAGGATAATTTCTTTCCAGTTGGCTAAATTAGAAAATTTATGCAAATTAATTCAATGAGGCCTGTTAACCACTCTTACTAATTCAGTCTCAACAAGAGTCCTCCTTTTAATAGTAAATATGGACTGTTCCAATCATGTTGTAATTTTTATTTAAATAGACTTTATACCCCATTGTTATATTTATGACTATTTAAATATATATATACATAAACATTTATTTAAGAGAGTTAACAACAATTGGCAGTGTTTTATTTTAGAGCCTTAGAAGCTCCAGAACATTTTAGGATAATTTGTTTTAAAATTTTTCGTATTTTCTCACTCTCTGCCCCCCATCCAAAAAAAAGGAATAAGTTTTAAAGAACCAAAAGCCATGAAAGAAACCAAGTCGAGGTAAACCTTGATTAACCATGATGCTTAGGAAAGGGAGTTTTCTAGTTATTTTAATGAGTTTAAGAAGCCTCTTATTATTTTAACCTTGGTTGCCGAGAATGTTCCTAGGTAAGTGTACTTTCTGCCCACCCCCATCCTTTAATAAATACGGTATTGTAGACATAGTTGAAGCTAACGAGTGAGGGTTTGTTTCATCTTGTGTAAAAGCCAGCATCATTGTATATATTGTCCTGTAGATGAGAAAGTTTTTTCTTTGATTTAATGAAGTTAGATGACTCATTTCTACAGACTTAACAATACACTTAGCTTATTTTAGCACAGTTTTATGTTCAAAATATGAGCTAATTTGGCCAATATAAATTGGAGAAGAAAATGTGTTTATTTAAATGGATTTCAAAATAATAACACCTGTTATTAGGGACATTATTCTTTATAACCTCACGTATATTACTTACATGCTTTTCTCTTTTTTTCTCTGCTTATTTACTGCATCACATCCCCAGGGTTTAAAATCACTCTCTACCCACTAAAGGATAAGTAGCTTCTCTAGTGGAAATTATGTAATACATTAATAAGATGTTTTTAACTTAGTCGCAGGAAATCTTTTCAAATTACTGACACATTAGCATTCAGTAGGAATGCTATTTTTGTTTCCCATCCTGTATGTTGAAGATTAATGATTAAAATAAATCCTAAAAATACTAATGATATAACATTCTAAATAGAATATCATTTTTGAAAAAACAATTGAAGTTACATTGCCTTACTAAAGTGTTATTAGGCACAGGCATTTAATTAGATATTTCATCAAAATGCTATTTTGGAGTACTAGATACTCTTTTTGGCCCCAAAGCTCAGGAGTTGGGGATCGAATGAGAGAACTACTTTTCTTTGCTGTTTGAGCAGTCTGATGAGATCTGAACCCAAGGGTGTCTGTACACCTTAGTTGAGTAGTCCGATGCCACCGACTGGTGGCTTATCCTCCAGGGAGTGAGTCGGCTTCTCCCTGTTCCACGTCCACCCGGAACACCTTCCACCTCAACTACTTCCCTGAGGCATGAAAAGACCCCAAGAGAGAAAGCAAATGACCAACTCAATTCTTCCACCAGTCTTGGAAAAACAGCTACAAGTCCAAAAACTCTCTCACTCTGGACCATGTCATTAACAGGGCTTCCTGCTTCCGTGTTTTTCACTTGAGTAAGCTCCCTAAGTTAAAATTCTGACTTTTTTGTTACTCTTCTGCTCACAGAACTTTGCCTTCCAAGTTAAGAATGAACTCTGCCTCCTGGCATTCAAGACCTGCTACGTGCCCCAACCAACATTTCTGACCTCTTCTTGCATTGTTGCTTTATTTGAACCCTTTCTTCCACCAAACCGAACTGCTTCCAAACTCAACAATAATTATTTGATTTATCTTCTTACTGGATTGTAAACTTCCTGAAAGCAGAGACTTGATGTTTATCCATCTTGTTTCCCCACAATGCTTACCAGGATGTTAGCTATAATTGGTAGTAAATAAAGTTTCATTGAAGGTAATTAGCTCAAACAACAAAATTGTCATCGTTAATTACACAAGCTAATCTCTCTCCTTACATCCAAGTAATCACTGTAAGAACAACGATAATAATATCAACCAGTTTTTGAGCATCTGCTAAGCCATGCACTTTTGATATCTCAGACTTTCACAACAGAGTCATAGTCTTTTCCTCAGAAAAGAAAGGATTGGAGAGATTAAATGAGGTCACACAGCTAGTCAATGCCAGCATGAGCTTTAAACTCCCATCTGTCTGTCTCCAAAATCTTTGCTTTTTCCAACAGATCAACATTGCCTAATAAACACAGTAGGTCTGGCTTTAGAATGTTGGACAGGGTTGCTAAGCCCGCCAGCTGATCTATCTTAAAAGGAGAACTAACGCTTTTCAATTAAAACTTAGAAGAGGACCATTGTTAGCTGATTTGTACCTTTTCTCCGTTTCAATGGAACCTCCATTTTCTGAAATGGCATCCTTTCTACATGTAGGGGGGAAAAAAAAGCATGGTGCATTTACTTAAGTTTCCAATATTTTTTTTTCATTCATTATTAGGATGTATTTGGAGTTCTTGTGCCTTAAAAGCTATACTTTTTGTAGACTAAAATCTGTTCTGTTCTCTCCCTTACCAAAGTCTGTCTTTGATGAGTCCTTTAGAGAAATGTTAATCAGCATGGTGGAAGTTGCATAACTTCAGAAGCTAAATTATCTGGGCTTAAATCCCAGCTCTTCCTTTATACCTTCGTTGTCCTGGGCAAGAATAACCATTCAGCCAATCAGTATTTCCATTTCATCTGTAATAATGCAGCAATTGTGAAGATCAAATGTTCTAGGACATGTAAAATATTTAACAAAGTGCCTGGCATATGTCACATAGATACTAGCCTGAAAAATAAACTTTTAGCCGTTTCCAGTTTAGTGCATTGTTTTTGCAAGAATGAAGAAAAGGGCTCTGTTCTTCACTGATAAGCAAGTTTATTATAACTTCTGAAGTACATCAGCGTCTCCTAGATCCTAGATGTGTCTTCTATTAAGGGCCTGGTCTACTCTCAGATAATGATTTGCACTGAGGCAAACCATATTCAATTTTTTAAGTGAATTTCCTTTCTACCTAGAGCAAAGTAAGTTGTTAGGTTAAGCTAAACTGCCCCCCTCCTTTAGAGACTATCCTTTCTATTTTAGGGATATTTTGAGGCCAACATCTATGGCCCCATTTGTGAAGACCCACTGGGAAATTTCAAATTTATGCCCCTAAAGTTTTGTTTTACTAAAGTTTTAGCATTCTTGGTCCCTAAAATATGAGTCAAGTAATTTCCTGGTTTTCCCAATTTGCTTTGGTCCCAGGAGGCTCAAAATCAAATTTATAGTTAATAGCTTTATAGAATTCTATGATCTGCATACTTAACGTTTCCCTGATCCTATATTTGTAAAAACTGAAAAGATTTTTAAAAAGAAAAAGAAAGGAAATATCTGGAGGTATGAGTCCTTCCACTGTACTTAGAAGGATCTGGTTCCCTATTGTGTAATTTTTGTTCGTATCCTCTCATACAGCTCTTATGGGTGTCAAATATGGTAATGTGTGTCAAGGGGATTTGTTGTTCAGGTGCTAGAGCTAGAACCCTGCTGGAATCTTCCACATGTGGGCATTACCATCAGGGGGAAAGGGATCTCTAGGATATGAGGTTCCTGGAGACTGAGATAACAGCTGTCCTTTGGGAAGGAGCCGAGAGAGAGAGAGAGAGAGAGAGAGAGAGAGAGAGAGAGCACCATAATGCCCTTGGCCCTCACACCTGCCTTCAACAGCCTGTTCAAACCACATTCACACAAAAACTGATTAGACTGACCAGGCAGGCACCATACCTTCCAGCCCCATGTCAGCCAATAGGTCAGAATGCCTCAAGAAGCTTCTCTACCTCTTGGTACTTTTCCATTTTTATTGTTGTATTCATAAGCCACTTCATATTCTCAATGAAAAGAGAAGGATATAAACACAAGAAGAAACGGAAGAGAACAAAGGGAAATAGAGTTTTTTTAGCATGATAGAAATGACAATTGTAACCCAAAATTACAATATAGTGTCATACCCAACATTTCCTCAATAGAAAAAACAAGTCTATTCCATTTTATGAGAAAGCCCTAAAAGCTAATGAGTTTCAAAATTTTTCTAGTTGAAAATCCAGTGCCTGCCCTTGTTTAAGCCGAGCAACCAGTTGTCTTTAAATTTTTATAGAATTTTTCAAGGTGAACTGTAATTAGTTGAGTGGAAGCTAAATAAAACCTGATACTAAAGCTCTCAGCTTTTAAATATTCTCTTTCTAATGTTCCAGTGTATACAGAGCATGTTGGATGGGGGCAGTCCTGCAGCTGTGCATTTTTTCAGCCTTCCATTTATTCCATGACAGCTTTCTTTCCTATTTAAAAAGAAAATATTCTTAGCAAAAATATTCAAATGAGAAGACATAATAACACTTGGAACTGAAGTCTTCAATGTTAAAAAACAAGATGCACTGAAGAATCTGAAATGTAGAATTGTCTCATTATTAATGAATCAATGTGCAAATTCATGAGTTTCTTTTCTGTTGACCTTTCAGAAAGTGTATAGAAGTTTATTTTAAAAACACACCAGCTGATGACCATATATTAGTTTGTATACTTGAAGTGTGATCTTTGAAAATTATACCTGATAATAGAGCCTGTTATTAATGGACTAATGAACCTGAGTCTTAACAAGTTTCAGCAAGGCTTTTTGATTTTGAGGGTAAATTAATTGCTTTAACAAGTAAGTAGTGGTTTGGGGTATGATTCAGAATTTGAATGTGGCAGGCAATCCCAGAAGTCCAAACAGAATTTTTTAAAGTTCTTAATGCAAAATTGTTTCAATTTCACACAAATCTAATGGGTTGCTAGTTTTTTATTCTAGTCCACTTAATGCTGATGTCTTGCGCATCCCCCTGACATTTATCCAAAGCAATGACAGCAAATATATACAAACATACACAATGTCTGTCTGTGGTAACCACTTTTAACTTGGCTGAAAGGAAACGACAGCTTCTTCTGGTACAAAAGCCCTGTCCATAACTCTGTCCAATTTGAAGCAAATTCATTTCTTTAGTTCTTGTATGGAAAGACAAGAAAGTGTTTCTCTTTTACAGATTGGAACTCCTCAAAGGTAGGTATCTTTGACGTTCTGCCGGCCAACTTGCTGCATGACCTTGGGTGAGTTATTTAACTTCCCCATAATTCTCACCTTTTTTTTATCAAACAGAACAACCTCAGAAGGTTGTGAAAAGTGAATGAGGGCACGGAAAGCCCTTAGCACACTGCCCGGCACCCAGTGAGCCCTAGTGACTTGCACTTTCTTTACTTAACAACAAACATCTATTGAGCACCAACTACCTGCCAGCTTCCACGCTAAGTGTGGAAAAACAGAAATGAAGGCGACGTGGTTCCCTCCCAAGAGCTGGTGTATATCGCCTGGCGCAGGACATCCACAGCCGAGCGTGACAAGTGCAGTAAGAAAGGCAGCAACCAAGCCCTGTGGTAGCAGGGATCGAGGAAGGCTTCGCTGAAGGGATGTTTGAACTGCGCCTTGAGGCTTGGGAAGGCAGGAAAGGGAGAAGGGCACTGTGGGAGGGGGAAGCACACAGATAGAAAGGCTGAGAGAGGAGAGAGAATATTCAGTATACCTTTCAGTGTCTGAGAAAGTTCATTACACAATGAAAGCATTTGGTGAAAACGCATTGAGGGTCATTTGTCCTGCTTGCTCTCTATACCTCTTAGGAGGTCACAGGATAGTGTGGTCTGTTTTGTTTTTGTTTTTCTAAATCACTGAATGTTTTCCAAATTAATTCCAAGTAATATCTGGCCTATCTCCTGGTGCCCATGTCTACTAGTCACACTCAGCTATACTAATTTCTGTTATTTGATAAGTATCTAGAAGAAATGATGTCTACAGAGGCTTGCTGAGGTTGGGTTTGGGGCAAAGGGGCCAGAGAAAGGTGCGTAGAGGTTTAGCGGCAGCATCTAAAGAAATACACTTGAACTCAATTCCTCAAATCAGTTCACTAGCTATGTGCCTTGAGTGTAAAGCTTATCTTCTTCTTTTTTTTGGTGAGGAAGACCAGCCCTGAGCTAATATCCGTCACCAATCCTCCTCTTTTTGCTGAGGAAGACTGGCCCTGGGCTAACATCCATGCCCATCTTCCTCTACTTTACATGGGACGCCGCCACAGCATGGCTGACAAGCAGTGTGTCGGCGGGCACCCGGGATCCGAACCGGCGAACCCCAGGCTGCCAAGCGCAGACTAAACCGCTGTGCCACCCGGCGGCCCCAAAGCTTATCTTCTTTTTGTCAGCAGTTTTCTTCTCAAAACCTGTATGCCTCAAAGAGGAGACGTAAAGTATAACGATGTAGCGTAAATTAAAAACAAATGAGAAAAGATAAAGGGAAAAAAGAGAACCAATCTGGAACCATGAATCACATTGATGGAAAAATTTGGTTCAAAGCTTCCTAGAAGCCAAAGTGAAGAGGGAAACCAGAAACAGTTTACATTGTGTTTAACTGTGCTGTCCAATATGGTAGCTACTAGCACTTGAAATGTGGCTAGACCAAATTGAAATGAGCCGTGAGTATAAAATGCATATTGTATTTCAAAGACTTAGTACCAAACAAAATGTAGAATATCTCATCAATAATTTTTTAATATTTATTATATATTCAAGTGACAATGTTTTAGGTATATTGTGTTAAAATATTTTATTAAAATTAATTTCACCTGTTTACTTTTTTTTTAATGTAGCTACTAGGAAATTTTAAATTACATATGTGGCTTACATCTGTGGTCCACATTATAAATCTGTTGGACAGTGCTGGCCTATAAGATAAAAGCATTCATCAACTGATGAATGGATAAATAAAGTGTAGTATAGGGGCCGCCCGGTGGCGCAGCAGTTTAGTCCACGCTTGGCAGCCCGTGGTTCGCGAGTTCGAATCCCGGGCGCCCGCCGACACACTGCCTGTCAGCCATGCCGTGGTGGCCTCCCATATAAAAGTGGAGGAAGATGGGCACGGATGTTAGCCCAGGGCCAGTCTTCCTCAGCAAAAAGGGGAGGATTGGCAACAGATGTTAGCTCAGGGCTGGTCTTCCTCACTCAAAAAAAATAAAGTATAGTATATCCATACCAGAGAAGATGGTTCAGCAATAAAAAAGAATGAAATAATGAGTATGGGGTTCCTTTTTGGGGTAATAAAAATATTCTAAAGTTGATTGTGGTAATGGTTTCATAACTCTGTGAATATATTAAAAACCACTGAATTGTAAGCTTTAAAAATGAATACATTATATTTAGTTGTTATGATCATAAAATAAAAGTTTTTGTACTTCAGGATAAAAAAAGATAAAAGCACACTCTGTTACTCAGAAGAAACCCAACTATTCTTAGTACCTAGATAAGAAGTACTCAGGGCACCCATTGGAAAGCACAGCATCAATATTCAATTCAATATCGATATTCATTATCAAGATTCTCAGAGTAAACACAGGGATGACTTTTGCAGATCTTTCACAGTGTTTTCAATGTTTGTCAATAGCATCACAATTCAGTAAACAACGATATGCTAATGACTCCCAAATTTCTGCCTTCAGCCCAGACTTCTTAAAACTCCATACCCAGACATACTTAATGTCACACACAGACTTCAAGATCAACATGACCAAACACTATTCCCACTGTATTTTCTGTCCAGTTGGTGCTACCGTCTTCCATCCAACCACCAATGCTAGAAACCTGGAAGCCCTTGAAATCTTTACTGTCTTTCGCCCTACACCATCCTGCTGCCAATTCAGGTTTCCAAAGAATTCTCGAATGTGTGTCTTTACCTTCATTCTCCCTCCACTGACCCTCAGGCTTTCACTATTTCCTGCCTAGACAATTGCAGCAGCCCCTTAACTGTCTCTGCTCCAGGCTTGTTCCCCTCAAGGCAGTCAGTGCCCCCCACCCCCCAACCCGGCATCTACTGGCACCATCAATCCAGAATACAATGGATTCTGTCAGCTACAGGACAAGGTTCATTAAAGCAAACATGGCCCTCTAAGACCAGGGCCCTGCCTCCCTCTCTTCTCTGCTCTCGACATTCCTTCAAGTGACCTCTGTCTGTTCCTGCCCACTCTCTCCTGCAGGTGAAGTGGCCAGCTTCTACTCATTCTGTCGGCTCAGCTCAGGGATACCCGGTCCGTGTGCTCAGACGCAGATCACTATCACTGCACTTCCCATGTTGTGTTCTAGTATCTACTTAGTCTCCTGTCTCTCCCACTGACTGTATGCTGCCTGAGGGCCAGGACTGTGCCCATGGTTTCCTCGTCTCTGTAGCACCAACACAGGCCCTGACATAGCAGTGCTTAATAAACACTTGTTGAATAATGGGTGACCCACAGGTGAAAGAAATGTGATTTAAATTTTGGATTTAGGCAAATGGCTAAGAAATCTTAGAAGCCCAATTTTTGGTTTTTTTTTTTTTCCTGAGGAAGATTTGCCCTGGGCTACCTTCTGTTGCCAATCTTCCTCTTTTTTTTTGGCTTGAGGAAGACTTGCCCTGAGCTAATATCTGTGCCAATCTTCCCCTATTTTGTGTGTGGGTCACCACCACAGCATGGCTGACAACGAGTGGTGTAGGTCTGTGCCCAGAAACTGGGCCCGGGCCACCAAAGCAGAGCATGCCCAACTTAACCACTAGGCTATAGTGCCAGCCCCCAGAAGCCCAGTTCTTAAGTGCTAAATGCCCTTGCTTTTCTCTGTGAGAATATGGATCATGTCTATTTTGCTCATCACTGTGTCTCCAATGTCATTATTATTTGCTGGATGGGTGGATGGGAAGATAAATGAGTGAATAAACAAAGATACAGGCAGGGAAATGAATTGAAAACAAATGGCTTTCATGAGAATAGGCCTGACATTCACAAAATGTGTGAATTTGTGTCATCTCCCAAACCTGAGTCAGATCACTCAGGATCCAATACTTTGGAACCTGGGGAAGCATTTATTTCGCCCTTGAACAAATAAGTTTCCAATTGAATGTGAAAATTCAGGTAACAAATACTGCTGTGTTCCTTGCATCCACTGTATTATAAGGCCTGAATGAATATACCCCAGTTTCTAAAGGAGGAGACATGAGCTTCCTTATTGTCATAATGTAGTGAAAACGGTCACATCTCTGGAGTTCCAGACCCTTTGATTCACACAAAACAGACTGACGCATCATATCTGCTTCACAAAAGTATGAAAAGGGAACAGAGTCTTTTCTTTTTGTGTTAGCTATGAGACAGTTTAATTTTCATTCCTATAATTCTGTTGTCAATGGTACAGAAATCTGTATGAAAAGTAAGGGATATCTAAGTTTTTCAGAATAGTCTCAGAGCTTCCTGCATCGTGAGGAACCCACCACAATACTAAAGAGTGCTTTATAAAATAAAATATTCAGTTGATGTGTTGAGAAAAGAAAAATGTACTTGCATGCAATAAAGTTAGAGCAATACTATATATTTTGCTACCAATTCTGTTTTTTATTTTATAAACTTGCTATTTGCGTGATTAATATGCAAAATCCAAGGATTGATGACAGACCTGCAGTCACCACCACATCAAGGTAATGAAAAATATTGTTTATAATGCTCCTAAAGTGCAACACTGAGGAACGAGTTTAATGGTAAGAAATTCTCAGTCAGCTTAACAACATGTTCAGGCGTAGGAGCCCAAAATCCTGCTTTGTCCTATTCCTACTCTTTCCCCAAAACTGTGATGTAAAAGTGGAGGGGCTTAAGTAAAGCACCTTGGTGTTTTGATCTAGCATTTTTGGAAACATCATTGGTGCTAACATTCATTCAGCAAACATCTGGGGAGACTAACTGCATTCTAAACACTTATGTGCCAGAGATATTCAGATGATTGGAACACGGTCCATGCCTCAACTAGAAATATACCTGTAATCTCAGGGCGCTGAGATGAAGGCTAACAGAGGAATGGATCAACTGCTTTGGGAGCTCAGAGAACTGGGGAGGGGGAGATTTTTGTGCTAGTCCAGGGAAAGGGGCTGAGGTTTTGAATTATGATGGGACTGATGATGGAGAGGGGAGGGCAAATCCAAGAACTATTTGGGAGATTGAACTAGTGGAGCTAGTCTACTAAAGGGAGTCAGGGGATAAAAAAGAGCAAGTGGTTAAAGAAAGCAGTGAGGACCCCAGCTTGGGCCACCCCAAAACAGTGACACAGTTCATTAGAATAGGAGTGCATTTGAGGGGTAGGATAATGAGTTCAGATTTGGACATATTGAATTTTAGATGCCTATGAGATACCCAAGAGTAGGCATCCTGAAGGCCATTGGAACCTTGAGTCTGGAGCTTGATGAGAGAGGTAGACCTGGAAATGAAGAATTCTGTTGTCAGGTAGAAGAGTAGACAAAAAGAACCATGGAGGTGCCAAATGAGGGGCACCAGGGGGAGGACCAAGGATAAAACCCTGGTGGGTAGGCAGAGCAAGAGGACTGTCCAACAGATTTTATTATAGGCAAGGAGGTATCGGGGGGAGCTGGAAGTCAAGAGAGGAGAAATGTCAAGGAGGAGATTCCCCATCACTTGTGGCACATAGCAGATGATCAATAAATGTGGGTTGAACAAATAAATGCGGTAACTACTGAGTTTCCATCTGACTTTAAAGCAAACCTTTATGTTTGTGTTAATTTATACTATGGTGGTTACAACTGTTGGCTTTGGAGCCAGGTAAAAGTGGGCTGGAGCCCAGCTCTGCCACTTTACAGTTGGGTGGCCTTGGACAAGGTACCCAGCCCCCAAATGAAGATAATATTATTCATCTCACCAATTGATCATCAGAGAGGGATAGCTAAATAAACTCTAATCAACCACACAATGGAATGCTAGAAGCAGCTACAGAGAATGAGATTGATTTTTATGAACTGCCATGGAAAAAAATCTCTGAGTGATATCGAGGCATTTCCAGAATGGCTCAATCTACAAAACCACTCTTCAATTCTCCAGGTATAAAGATCTGTATATAACTTCATAGAACGTTCTGGAAGGATATACACCAATGCAATAACAGCTGTTACTTTGGGGAGGAGACTGAGGTTGAAGGGTCATGGGAGTTTTGAGTTCTCCCTATAAAGTTTGAGATTTTATGACAACCGAATTCAACTATTACTTATACCTATAAATAAATACCTTTAAAAATACATTTAAAGCTTATCTAGCTCGTGGTGTTGTAGTGAAGACTAAAATGAGACAACGGCTATAAGACTGAGTGCATGGCACACAGGAAGCTCTTGTTACATAGACTGTATCCCCCGGACTTGGTAAGGATTCCGATTCTGAGCACCGACTCTGTGCCTGGCACTTTCTTCATGACCCCTTCTATAAGGTAAATGCTTGGTGTGGCCTTGGGCTACTTAGTTATTTAAGCCCTCTCTGCTTTACTATCCTCATCTGCAAAGTGGGAATAATAAAACCTATTTTATAGGTTGTTGGGAAAATTAAATGCATGAATACATGTCAAGCTCTCAGAACAGCACTTAGTGAATGTTAGCTATTAACATCATCATCATCATCATCCTTATATTTCAGTTGAAAAGACGAATGTTCAAAAAGATGATGTTACTTAATCAAGTTCTCACAGCTAGGAAATGTCTGACCTAGAATTTTAATGCAGATCCATGTAAATTTTTTCCACTGTACCGCTGTGGCAGTGCCGCACCCCCCAACACACACATATGCATGTGTAATAAATAGAATGCAAAACCGAATACGGACCGGGGGGAGGGGGGCGGGAACAGGGAGTTAGTGTTTAATGGGTACAGAGTTTTAGTTCTGCAAGATGAAAAAAGTTCTCGAGATGGATGGTGGTAAGGATTGCAGAACGATGTAAATGTACTTAATGCCGTTGAGCCGTACACTTAAAATGGTAAATTTTATGTTACATATATTTTACCACAATTTAAATCAATCAATCAATCAACCAAACTGAATATGGAATAAGTTTGCCTTAAGACTGCCAGCCTAGAACCTGGGGCTGTAGCCGAAGGCCCCACCTATGCTCAGGACTCTCAGACGCCTCCCACATGCCAGGTCTGGATTCTTGCCATTCTCCCCAGCTCCCCGCCACCCATCCATCTCTGCATGGACCCCCGGAGCAGCCTCCCTTCCACTCCCATCAGCCCGCTTCATTCTGACCTGGAGGGGAGCAGGTTTGATGCTGGCCCCGACTACCTCCCGGGTCCTACCGCACAGGAAACTGGACACATGCTCTTCCCTCTGATGCCTCTCCTCATACTGTAAGTCCTAGCTCAGATGCCACCTCTTTTCTGAAGGCCAAAGAGGTGCCGTGTCATGCCCAGCATGTCACAGCTAGTGCACGGCAGACGACAAGTTCACATTGGAAGTTCCTCTTCACACGCCAGCACATGCCCCACCAGCCTCATTCGTGTTCCAGCCAGTGAACTGCAGGGCCCAATCAGTATGCAGACTGAGTTTTGCTTAGCTAGCCACAAGGAAGATATATTTAAATTAAGGGCTTAGATTTGGGTTGTGAAGGATCATCAGTGAAACATTAATGTCGTCTGCCCCTCTAACCGGTAAAAAGTGATACCTGCCATCCCAACAGCACCACATCTAGTGCCCTCTGCTCTAAACCCTAACCACATGGGTAGTCTCTATTGGACCCTGCCCTAGAGAAATGGGTCACTTATAAATAGATATACTGATCTGTTTTGATATTATTCACCTGCAAACTGGTTCATGGTCATTACCCGATTGGAATGTCTTGGCAGCCCTTCCTCAGTTCTGGAGCTCATTCAGACATGTGCAGTGCAGGGAGGCTGTACCTTCCAATTTCGTTGTTGGCAGCACTATCGTACCAGCATGTCACAGGTCTCCAGCCTGGAAGGCTTGCTGAGGATGTCCATGCAGTGAAACCCCTTTATGGAGGCCTCCTAAACCTTGCTTAGTTATGCAGCAGGTCAAGCCGACTCCCCAGGGACCTGCGATTTCTCTAGCCTCACTCCTAACGAGGGAGAGAGGGGCCTACTTTACAGTGGCCCCTCTACCCTTGGCTCATTGATTATTCGTCAGGAGGCACTCTGTGTCAGGCACTGTGCTGGGCACTGGAGATAAATATCCCTTCGTTCATGGGGCTTCCAATTAGTGGGGGTGACAGACATCACTCAACAAACAAAAATAACTCACAATAAAAGCTAAGAAGGAAAGGTAATGAGTGCTGTGCAACATAAGGCAGAGACCGTGGTGGGTAGAAAACGCAGTTTAAGTTGGGGGGAGTACAGAGACCACCTCTCTGTGGAAGTTAAATCTGCCCCCTTTCATTTCACCCCACGTTCACAGACACACACAGGCACAAACACACCCACAAACATACACACAGGCAGACACACATGTGAACACACACAGAGATTCACAGGCAAACAGACACATGGACACACACCCACAGGCACACACACACAGACACACAGCTACTCAGACACATACCTACACACCTACACACGTGTATACCCCTCCGTGACATTTCAAACCTGCTCCTGAGGGCCATCTGAGGTGCCTTTACACCAAATGGTACACATATGACAGTACTGGGGGCTGAGGGCATACAGAGAAGTCATTCCCGTTGCACTCAGTACAGGGCTTGGCAAATGGCTTTGCACCCAGCTAAATGATGGCTCTTTTGGTTGATTTAATTCAGCCGCTTGTTTCCTCTCCTGGCCTTGTTTGCTGAGGCTGGCACTCTAGTCTCTCTGAATACGTGACATCTGCACACTCCAGTTTCCAGGCATCGAGCTCATGCCCGAAATATCAGCACAAATGAGTCCCTTAGCAGTGGGACTCAGAGCATCCTGCTCGTTCTAGAACTTTGACACGCATTTACATATTCCCATGGAGGACGGGGGAAGCACAGGTAAAAAAGTAGGATATTTGGGTTTGACTGGAATTTTTTTTTTAACATGAGAAGGCTTTTTAAAAAGTGGGGAGGCTACTGAATAATCAGTGATCTCCTGTTTTAAATCTGGCAAATTACATAGTAATATATTTAAATGTCTCAAATTGTTGGCTCCCAGGTTCCAGGGCAGAGTGGAAGTGAGTGACTTCACCTGCCACCAGAAACAACCCAGGACGACTTCTGGGGCTCTGTCGGTTCCCGCCAGCACCTCATTCCAAAAGCAGTCCCGGAATCTCAAATCCGGAAGAGGCATAAAGAAAACTGTCTGGCTTCACTTTAGCAAGCAGCGGGAAAGCCCAGGGACACCCCTGGCTTTGTGCATTACAGTTCCCCTCCTCTCCCCTACATGTACCACAAAAAGAAATGCAGGCTACAATCCCCTGATGGTGTCTTTTATAATAAGTGACCCTGAACGCAGTGGGTTACAATTCAGCCGCTCCCTGGCAGAACCTGGCAGACCCATAAAGTTTGCCAGAAAAATCGATACGAAGCTGACAGATCAAAAGTGAGTCATGCCAGCTCTCCTCTTAGGAAATGGTTTAGATGGGTGTCTGACTGATAACACCTCAGTTCTTTTCATAGTAGGTCTGAAAATAGCTCAGAATTCTTTAAATGTCTGGAGATGTAGGCAATGGAAAGAGTTTTGAGTGGAAAAAACCTCCCTGAGAACCCCAATTCTGTTTCTACCATATTCCCCCAGTCTGCTTGCCTCATACCACATCCCTGGATTTCCAGGGATGACTCAGTGCTGGACAGACACCAAGTCTCTCTGGTAGACCATTAGTCCAGGACTCAGGATTGGGCACCCCTGGACAGGTGGTAAGCCTGGTCATCCAACATTTAGGCCCTTCATGCTACCAACTTTGTGTGTCCCTTGTTACAAATATCTAATGTCCCTATTGCCTGCCCTAGTTGCCCCATTGAAAGGCAACTCCTCCCTCAATGGGCCCTTTCTCCACCTTTAGCCTTAATCGACCCAGGTAAATTTTTCACTTCCTCAGCTGTGACCCTTCATATCTGCAGTTGTATCAACATAAGCACCAGTAGGTCTAGGAAACAGGAAGGAGAAAGATGAGCCTGGTAGCAGAAAGGGATGGATTGGAGAGGAGCGCCTGGACACAGGTCTTTTGGAAATTAACAAAACATGAGTTCACAAAGACTAAAGTGGGGTGGGAGCCTTGTGAGTAGATACAAAGCACAATGGATACAACTGCAAGATCCTGTGAAGAAAGCAATTATAAAACCTGGTGTCCGCTGGGTGTGGAAGTGAGGGAGAGTGGGAGGCCTGTGAGGGGTATCCCTGAGAAGGTGTTTCTCCAGGAGGGGTCTGAAAACCACTTGTCTTAAAATCACCTGGGAGCTTTTTCACAGTGCAAATTCCTGGGGCCCACCCGCAAGAGTCTGATTTTGTTGATGGAGTTATGCCCAGAAATCTACATTGTTAAGATCTCCCCAGGCGATTTCAATGCACAATAAAAATGGCCATGAAGTCTGTACTGCTTAAGGGCCGTGAGCAATACCCTTTACATTTAATTCCCTTACATCTAATAGGGTGCTTGGCAATTAGTTAGCTGTGAAGAAATGACTGCTTTGGTGAGTAAATGGCTAAATAAATGGAGAGGATTCAAAGATGACTGAAATTCCAACCTGAGTGGCTGACAGCATTTGGTTCCAGTAACAGAAGTGAGGGAGAAGGCAGGAGCAAGAGCAAGCTTGGAGGGCAGGTGTAAGTCCGGTTTTAAACATAGTGACTTCCAAGTGCACACGGGTAACGTGCACGGGCCCCAGGAGTAACATGAGTTCAGGCAAGGAGACACTGGAGTCATTTACACACTAGTTGAGGCTCCGGCTTGGGCAAAGAGGGCTTGGGCAGGCTGCTAAGGACAGAAGTTTGGGGGAAATGATGAAGAGGGTCAGAAGGAGGATGAAGACCCAGTGGGGATATGAGAAGGAGAGGCAGAGCCCACGGGAGAACCAGCAATGTGCAGTGTTCAAAAACCAGAGACGAGGGAGTACAAAGAACTTAGAGGTTGGCCTATGGGGTCAAAGAATTTGGCGGAGCTTGAGGACTGAGGAAGGGCCACTGAATTTAGCCATTAGGAAAGCACCAGTGATCTTCGAGAGCAGCTTAAAAAGAGTGGTGGGAACAGGAGCCGATCACAGAGATAAAATAAGGAAATGGATGAAGAGGAAAGCCGAGGCCTCCGGCAGAGATCACCCACCAGTAATTTCTCAGGAGAAAGGAGAGAAGTGAGATGACAGCTACAACAGGCCAGCAGGAAAAGGCAAGGCCTTGGACCACACTCAGCCCTAGGGCTGCCCCTTAGATGCTGGTCTTCCGCAGGGTTCTACCTTCCCTTTCTTCTGTTTCTCTCTTCACCCTTCCTCGGCCATCTCACCCATGGTCTCAACTTCCATCTCTCAGCTGATGACTCCCATTCCAGGCTTCCCTCTGCCCTCCCCACACCTCCATCTGTGCACCCTCCAGGCGCTTGGGAGACACGACTCAGCCTCAGGGAGAGATCCAAGCATTCCTTGTCTCTCTTCATGGCACCACCATCTTCCCATCCACCCAGTCACCAACCAAACCAGAAGCCATCTCAGTACTCCCTCTCCCTCATCCCCAAATCCAGTCATTGACAGAGTCCTGTAGAGTCAAGCTCCTTGGCAGCCCACTCTGCCCCTTCCTCTCCGGCCCTATCGCTTCGTATCTGGCCTGCACTATGGCAGTGACCTCAAATAGGTCTCCTGGTCCCTCCCACACCTCCCAGCTGCTGCCACAGTCATACTCTGACAGCATTAATCTGGTCAGGATGTCCCATCCCAGTGACAAAAGAAGGAAGCTCAAGCTCTTTCACTACGTTTTTGCAACACGCTTCTCTTCAGCCATGCTGGCTTACAGGTCACACACGCCGGCCTCCGTGTATTTTCTTGTGTTGGTCCCTGTTTGTGGAGGCTTCTTCTCTTTGCCTTCCCTCCGTCTCTCCATTCCTGGCTCCCACCACCTATCTGGTCAACACTTGGTCCTCTTTCTGTTTGCAACCCAGAAGTCCCATCTTCGGGAGGAAACATTTCCCCCTCCTTTCCTTGTACCCTCACTCCCCTCCTCATCCTAAAGGCTTTAGTTGTTTCCATATCCCTATTCTACCAGCCTGTGAGCCCTTGGTCGGAGAAGGGGAGCAGAGATGCCAGGTGGAGAGGGGTGGGAATTGACTCCAGCAATAGTCACCTCCCAGGAGGCCTCTGGTGGGCTGGGAGCATGCTATGTCGACTGGAAATGAATGAATTCAACAGAAGGCCTAAAATAATTTCAGTAAGCATATCCTCTCCTATGCTCCCTAATTTACAGTCTTCTCTCCTTCCTTTCATTCCTCTCTGCCTTTTCTTTTATTCCCTCTCTCCTCTTTTGTTTTTCCTTTTTCCTAGCTTCTTCCTATACCTTTTTCCTTCTGTAGGAACTGGCACCAACTGCTCTGCCCACCTGCCCTCTTTCCCTCCTCTGTTGTATTTTTCCCCTTGGCCATGTCTTTGAGGCCTTGCTTGTGTCTACGTCCTTCTGAAAGCATCAGCCTGTCACCTGCAGACACAGTCATTTGCTTTGGAGAAGTTAGCCAGGAGGATGGTGATATTGATAAATAAGGTCAGAGGAAGAGGAAAATGTTGCAGGTTTTCAGATCTACAGTATCAACCAGATGTAACACCTAGATAAGGTCCTTAGGTAGACATGCTAGTTAAAAGTTCTCCTAAAAATAAGAGGAGATAATAACCATGTGAGTGCAGTATTTAAGTTCTTCCCTCAAGAGGAAGTGTTTGCTTTTCCTTTTAAGATGCAAGGCATCCTGGTCCCAAAACATCCCTGAACATCCATCTATGCCCCTGCTGGAGGGAGGAGACATGCTATGCCCCACTTGGCGGGAAGCCAAGGACTGTGGAAGCCTCGAGTTCCTCCTCAGGGCTGCGTGTCAGTCCTGCCACGCCCTTCCTCAGCCACCAGGAGACCAGGGGACGAGGCTAACACAAGTCACCACACCCTTCTGCAGGTTATACAGAAGAGGACACCTGCGGATGCCACTGCTCCTCAGTGAGAATGAAGCGCAGGATGGGAGACCCATCTGCCCTTGGACATTTAGGGCCCCATGTGGGGCCAAATAGCCTCATGGGAACAGGAATGGGGGATCCACCAAGCTTTACAAAGGGAACAGACATAAATGGTGAAGACTTAGCCCTGAAATCAAATGGGATCCATGTGATTTTCCTCTCTGTATGATTTTTAGTAGCAGGAATCTGGATTACATGTGAATAGCTTAAAGCCCAAAGGAGACACTCGTTGGTTATTTTAAAACTCTATTCACCAGGCACAGACACCAGCTCAAGCATTTCTCTGGTATCATTGTCCCTAAAACTGTCTTCTGTTGCTTTTAAGTATTGAAGACAGAAATGAAAACAAATAGAAGGTGGTTTGTGAGCAGTTCCTCTGCTCTGCTTAAAAACAAGTCAAGGGTATCGGGATCTGCTCACTGCTATAATGAGGACCTAGAGGGGCGCGGAGAAATTCTGTGTTTACAGTGAGATGAAGAACTGGGTAGGGCTTTAAGGGCGATTTAATCCAAACTTCTCATTTTGCGGCAGTGGGTTGTGAGGCTCAGAGAAGCCTAGGGGTGCACCTAAGATGACAAGGTTGAAGGGAAAATCGGGAGCAGAGCCCAGTTAGCCCAGTGACCTTCCTACAGATTCACCGTGGTCTGTGGAATGGTTCAGTCTAAGTCACCACTGGGTTAAGCAGGCACTGGGGGCTGGTTCTATGTGTCCCTCAGTAATATTCACACCAAACCAGTCAGGGCATTCAGGTTACCCAGCACCCAATGTACCGTCAGGGAGGGAAGGTGGCAGCAGGGAGAATGGCCCCCGGTGGGGTGGGGTTGGCAGTGACAGGCCCATCAGAGGTGCTGAGAAAGACAGTGTGGGAGGGGGAAATCCTACAAGGGTGTCTGTTCCACAGCGCTCCAAAAATAAATGACCTTCTACAAAGCAGGCTGGTGGCTTTAGATCCTGGTGAAAAAGGGGGTCCCACCTCTCCATGCCTGCAAAGAATAAGCAACAGCTATTCCTTCCCGACAAATGCTCAAAAAGCCCAGCCTTTCTCAGGAAATCCGTCCCCAACTTTGAATGCCCTTGATGTGTTTGCCACTCCATATGTAATTGAAGTGCCTTCAGAAAGCGTAAATAATGTTTTTCTATTTAATCTGCATACTCTTAGAGGCTGGTGTCCCGAGCATGTCAGTGCTACTGCTCATTCCGGAGTCGAGGCTTGGAGACCAGAGCGCGGCCGTCAGACACAGTGGTTCGGCGGGGCCTGCGTCAATGCTCGCACAGTAGTGTGTTAATGAGTGTTAAAACTGACGTCGCAAATACAGCGTTCTCAATTTTTAAAATTACAGCTCTGTAACAAGTCATGCTGTTAACACATACAAGAAATACCAGTTAAGCCTTCAAGTAGATAACACACAGCCTGTACAGATCACTGGTATCCCAAAGTGCAGAACAAATCATTTTCTTTGAAATGAGGCGAGAGTTAGCAGGTAGTTCAATTGTTTGAGCACTAAGATAAATAGAAATAACAATCCAAACATTAAATACCAATTACTACCTTAGGAGCTACAAATCAGCTCGGCATTACAACATGCCTCTCCTCCGTAGCAAACCCGGGAAATATGAGGATTTGGCAGAAAACACAAACCTATAACCAATATGCATCTAGGCAATAAAGACACAGTGTCACTTCCCAAGCAGCACTTTCAAAATGCTCATCACATATGTTGTGAGAAAAGCCTGGCTCGTATATTTGTCCCAATGGCATTGAAAATAACAACCTTCAGATGTCAGGAGTGAAGCTGGTCTCAAGCCAACAGCTGGACATAAGTGACCTAAAGCTTCTACTGTGTCCCACTAAAGGAGGATTCTGGGTCAGTCTGACAGCCTAGTGGCCAAAGATGTCACCTCATATTTATATTCTTAACTCCAGAAACAGAGCAGAAAATTAAACTGACCCTCCCTGATCAGCTTCAGGGCTAGAAGAAACTGTTACATATGATGTTATCTAGCAAGGTCAATCCAAGACCAACTGAGAGCACTTGTGAACGTCACACCCTGGTGGTCCTCTGGGGGAGAGGAAAGTTATTTCTCCGGGTCACAGTTCAGTCTCCATCCTTTGTGAGAATTAACTCCAGTGTTCAAGCCAGCTGGGTGGCTCTCTCTCCCTCTTATGTGAAACCACCACTTGGAGAACTTGATGCTATTAGGACATTCTCATGCTCAGAAGCGACTGAAATTCCAGGATGGGCAAAGTAATATTTTATACAAATATATATATGTACAAAAGATGTTAAAAAGACAGTCTCTAAAGCACTTTGGGATTCCCCCAATGGAAGGCACCAGATAAATGCAAGTCATTACCAAAATGAAAAGTCAAGTTTTCCAGCTTTCACATCTGCAAAGAGTAAGCACTAGGGGTATCTCTTTTTTGGTGGTAAAACCTGCTTGTTTAGAAAAATACTCATGAGAGTGACTGAGTTATTCTGCCTATCCTTGTTTCCAATTTTCACAAGCTTTATGGTCAGTGACCATGGATACCATGCTCAGTGACCCAACACCATCAGCCTTGGCAAACTGAACAGTCCTCACAAGTCTGTACCATCACTGGCCTTCAGTGCAGCTGGGGATAATTTTATAAATTCTCTGCCTTCCAGTGCTGGAGACATCAGCCAAAGCCAAGTGCTCCATGTGCAAATTCTGAAAAATAACCCTGCTCTTCTGACTTAGTGGCTGGTTGCCCCTAAGTCATGTCACCTTTCCTGAGGCTTCCGAGAAACAGATGTAGATGGCAGACCACCAGGCACTAGGAGGTGGCCGCCTCCCCACTCCCCAGGAGGCTCCAGTTTAATGGAAGGATTTGAACTGGGGACTGAAGGGCATAAGTGACTAATACACCCATCCAACTAGTCATGTGCTCTGTAGTAGCCATGACAACTACAAGTATACGAAGCCTTCTGACAAGATCCTCAGGACACCCCTGTGAAGTATGTATTATCTTCCACCAAGTAAAACACAAAATGGACCTCTTTAGGGAAGGTCCAAGCCTTGGATAAAAAGCCTAACTCCCTGCTTAGACTCCTGAATTCTGCAGCCTTTCCAAAGACTGAACAATAATGGAAGCCAACTGGAAAAGCATCTGATTACCTAGAAGATATTGGAGAAGAACTATCCCACAAAGAGGCCCAGGATTCCCTTCACAGTGCGCTAGTTAACTGAAGAAGAGGAGGGAGGGCATTTTGGAGAAGGCTAGAGTTCTCAACCTTCAACACAAGTTTAGAAGTTTAAAGGTCTTTTTGATAGCATTAAGCTTTTCAAGAAGTTTACAATTATTTAGGACATTTTATAAAGTAGCAATTTTTTATTTTACAACTCTTTCCTTTCTCCTGGCCTCTACCCATCCTCCCCCAACAAAAGCCAGTTGAAATGGAAATATGAATAATAGTATTTCCATCCTGGGTAAGCCACGCTGCCATCATGTACGTCTATATTTAGAGTACACACGTCCACACCACCAGGTTTCCAAGTCATACCCAGAAATCCAGGGCAATTAGAGCATCATATATAACATACTGTATCCTAGAAGCAAAATTACCTAAGTAAATTCTGCTTGGAAATAAAAGTGCTCTCATTTTATAAGCTTTCAGAGAAGGCAACAAAAGTTTCTAAGCTGCTGCCCTTGCTAGCA
Source organism: Tapirus indicus (assembly GCA_031878705.1). Taxonomy (NCBI): domain Eukaryota; kingdom Metazoa; phylum Chordata; class Mammalia; order Perissodactyla; family Tapiridae; genus Tapirus; species Tapirus indicus. Next base: position 38,995,384 of record CM062935.1, read on the forward strand.
ACCTAACAACATTCACCTCTGGGAGACAATACAACATTAAAACCTCTTTTTAGTGGAGAAAGACAACACAACCTTATTCCTAAACATCTTAAAAAATAAATATTTCAAAAACATGCTAATATCTAAGACACAGCAAAGTTTGGTCAAATGACCTAAACCAGGAACCTCAGCCAGAAATAAACATCTCTACGGTCACTCTAGGAAAGACCGAGGCCCGCCTTTGAAAGGTCTTCAAGCATCCTGTGATTTGGCCTACGTTTAGCTGAAGCCCCTGTCCCTAATGCACTTATTCTTGGAAAAAAATTTCAATCTTAACTACATGTTTAACTGAGTAACATTCTCTAAAGGGTGACATTTAGGAGACGAACATCAGCATACACTGTTCTAAAGGTGACCAGTGCACCCATGCAAGCCACAGAGCTACAGATCATTTACGAAAACAACTCACAGACTGGCAGTGGTCACGCGTGCTTAACTTCACATTCTCTTTGTTTGGGGATTAAAACTAAATGAAAGCAATGGATAAAGAATTGAGATTTTGTTTTCACACGACTGTGAGCAAAGATCTCATCATATCCTTGCTAACCCCATAGATGTGTTTCCACTGGACAGACTTGTGGGGGCATTTTGTATAGAACTCACATGACAACCTGGGAGACAGGAGCACAAACAACTCACAGACAGTACTAGGCCACGAGCACTGGAATAGAGTACACAATAAACAGAAAAGTTAGCATTCTGGGTGGTACTCATGTGGCAGAAAGGTGAACATTTTATGCCCACAATGCAAAGACCAGTGAGTGTCATTTCGTTGAAAGGTGCAAAAGGCATGGTGTCAGACACACCACCCTCTAAAAGTGATTCTAAAGACTGTAAAAGCAACCTGGGGTGCATATCCCATGCATCTCTCCCCTTCGGGGCTGGGCATACTCCTTACGCCATAACCCTAAGGTGCCTGGACCGTGCCAGAGGCACAAGAGGCGGCTTAGCAATGTGGGTTTGAGGATGACAAGTCCTCCTGGCTAATGTAGAGAATCATTTAAACTTAGTTCGCTTGGTGAGCTCCTGCTCATGTTTGTCAGGCTTGCCATGAGGGATTTAACTTTATGGGCATAGTAGTCCCTTAAATTGACTGAAGGGACTTCCTTCATTCCATCTCCAAAGTCACAGCTGCGCATGGCACTCTCGAGTTGCTTTTGGCGCCGATAAAAATGGGAGAACTTATTGAAGATCAAGGTGATGGGCAGGACCACCACTAGAATACCTGCCAGGATGCAGGCGGAGGCAGTCAGTTTCCCTGCTGTGGTCCCTGGAACCACATCCCCATACCCCACAGTGGTCATACTGACCGTGGCCCACCACCAGCAGGCAGGGATGGTGGCCAGGCCCTCGTTCTCCTCCTTTTCAATGGTGTAGGCCACTACGGAAAAGATGGAAATCCCCACGGAGAGGTAGAGCAAAAGCAGCCCTACTTCTTTGTAGCTGTATTTCAGGGTGGCCCCCAGGGAACGGAGGCCAGTGGAGTGTCTAGCCAGCTTTAAGATGCGGAAAATCCGCATCAGCCTCAGGACCTGGGCCACCCTGCCCAAGTTGGCCAAGGTAGGCGTGCTCTCCACCACCAGGTTCACCACCAGAGTGATATAAAAGGGGACGATGGACATGAGGTCGATAAGGTTTAGGGCATTCTTGAAAAACTTGAGGAAGTCAGGGGCCACAGCAAACCTGGCCACCAGCTCAAATGTGAACCAGGCGATGCCAAAGTGCTCCACGATTTCGAACCTAGGGTCCTCGCCAGGATTGCCCTGGCTGTCAGGGATTTGGAAGTCTGGCAGGCTATTGAGGCACATGGTGATGATGGACCCCAACACCACCAGGATAGATAGGACGCTGAAGACCCTGCTCAGAACCGAGTAGCCAGGGTTGTCCAGCGCCAGCCACAGCTGCCTGCGGAAGTTACCCAGGGGCTGCCCATCGAACTTGGAGGCGTCGTTGTAGAAGGCCAGGATCTCATCGAAGGAGGACGTGGTGCTCTCCTGGTCGCTCTGCTCATCCCACTTCTCCTGCTCGGGCTCCACTTTGCGGCCGTGGTAGCTGTAGCTGCAGCAGGAGTCTATGAAGAACTCATTGATGCCCCAGTACTCGATCTCCTGGCTGAAGGAGAAGACGCACAGCTCCGCCATGACGTGAAGCTTGCCAGTGTGGTAGAAATGCAGCACGTAGGGGAAGAGCTCAGGGTTACGGTCAAAGTAGAACTCACGCTGGACGTCGTCGTAGTCGTCGCAGAGCTCCAGAATGGCCTCGCGCGAGTGGCAGAGCAGCAGGCGGCCCAGGCGAGTCTCGGGGAAGCGCAGCAGCGTGTGGGAGCGCAGCCGCCTCTTGAAGCCTCCTACGTTAATGCGGATCTCTCCATCCTCGACGTTGGCCTCCGACATGTCCCACAGGCTCTGGCCGGTCATGCTGAAGACGCCCAGTCGCCCGCGCCGCGCGGGGGCGCTACACCTAAAAGCGGAGGGAACCGCGTCGGGTGAGCACAGGGCGCTCAGGGCCTGGGCGTCCCTCTTTTTCCCCACCCGTCCCTAGAGGGCCCAGTCCTCTCCAGGCGGGTCTCTGGATGCTGAAGGGCACTGGGATGGGGGAACCGTTCTGGGGGTTTGGCCCCCTCCCAAGGAAAAGCCGGGAGAGGGAGGTATGTTTGCACTAGCATGGCCGCACCTCCACTCCCACCCCGGGGGTCCTGTCGGTCGCTTTACGCTTGCGGGGGTCGCGCGCCCGCGGCTCTGAGAGCCCAGGGGGCTACGAGCTGACCTTGCCCGTGGGCGGGCCGAGGAGACGCCCCCGCCCGCTCGCCGCAGACAGGCGGGACCGCAGCTGGGATGAGCACGGGCAGGGCTGGGCCGTGATGGGGGGCGCGTAGCTTCGGGAGGGGGGCGGGGAAATTCACCGCTCGAGTCTGTAAACCCGAGAATGGGGGAAGGGGGCCGGTCTGGCGTTTCCCGAGTCCAGCTCCCACGACTGCAGCCCCCTCGCCCCCGGCCCAGGCCTCCCGCCCGCCAGGCGCGGTGCCCCGGAGCCGCGTGCGCCGCGCCTTTCCCAGCGGAGCTGCCCAGGCTTGCCCTCTGCGTTCTGGAAACGCTTACCTGCGAGCACGGGGACCCGCGGCTGAGGCCGGCGGGAAACTTCCCCGACCTGCTGGCGAGCATCGCTGCGGCCGCCGCCGCCGACTGGCTGTGCGTGTGCGCGCGGGTGCGAGTGTGTGTGCGCCTGGAGGGCGGGCGGGCGGGGTCCTCTGAGAGTCTCCTCTTGTCTCCGGCCAGAGATGCTGCCGCCGCCCCCAGTTGCGGGAGGCTCACAGGTGGCTACGTGGCCCCGACGCTCGCAGAGCCCCCTTCTCTCTATCCGCGCGCTCTTCAGCCCCCACGAGAGACAGCAGCCCGCGCCGCAGGCGCTCGTGGGAGCCGGGGCGGGAGCCGAGCCGGTGCGCCTGGGCGCCGGCCCAGCCCTGGGGCGCGGCGAGGTGGTGCTGAACGGACAGCTCCGCGCGCCCCAGCTCCGGACGCGGCCGCCGCCCCAGACGAGGGAGAAGCCGCCGCCGCCGCTGCCGCCTCGGCTCCACTGCTCTCCTCCGGCGCGTCACGGCGACCCCTTTGCGCCCCCGGCTCTACACAGCCAACACCTTTCCCAACCCCTCACCCATCCCCTGGTGACAGCTGGTTTTGCCACCCTCCTTCCTCCCAGGGCACAGGCAGGGACTGCCTACGGTGACCTTTCTCCATTGGGTCTCAGATGGGAGCCGGGCTGGGGAATGAGGGCGGCTTGTGCGAGTCCGGGGGAAGGGCAGGACGGGAGAAACTCCGGGCTTCCCCTTTTAGAGACCTGATGGAAAGTTTCCTGAAGCCGAGGGATGAGGGCGGTGTTGGGGAAAGGCAGCGGGAAGGGAGAAAAGGGGGCAGGGAAGCCTGAGGTGAGCTCAGCTTAGCCTGCCGGGGCGGGAGTGCAGGCCCCACCGGCGTGGGAGGGAGTCACTGAGTTCTGTACGGGAGCTCGGTGTGGGCGCCGTGTGTACAGGCCAGTGTCATGTGCAGGCTTTGGAGGGGTGCAGGGAGCTGTGTGTGTGTGTGTGTGTGTGTGTGTGTGTGTGTGTGTGTGGTCTAAGGACAGTAGGGCTTTCCAGTGTCTGTGTGCAGCGTTGATAAAAATGGGACCTCTGGGTGTGGGGAGGTGCATACAGTGTGTCAGAACAGGGGCACTTAGGGCATGTCATTGTGGAGTGTGTACGCAGTGGGGACTGTGAGCTGTGTGTACAGCGTGCTGTATACAGTGTAGTATTCAGTGGGACTGACAGGGCCTGTGTGTGTAATAAAATAACTGTGCTTGCGGACACAGTGGGGACTGTGGGGCGTGGGTCCAGCATGGATGTGCTCAGTAACTGTGTCCCCGTTCCCCAGGAGACTTGTGGCCCAGATCTGAGCTCTTGGTCTCCTCGGATTCTTCCTTAAGGCACTGCCTGCTGGGACCCAGCTGAGAAATGGATCCACGTCCCCTCCCCTTGGTCTCTCAGCCCTTTTGCTTGGTCCCCATTTGCAAAGACTGGGAGCTTAGCAGGGACGAGTGGGCTATAGTCTTGGTCAGAAGTCCTGGGAAGGTCCTTGTGATGTGGCTCCGGACTCACAGGGCAGCCCTCACAGCCATAGTGGGAAGCACATCCTTTCTTTATGTGGCTCTGGCAATACCATCTGGGCTAGACAGGTTCTCTGCAGAGCTCGAGTGCTTGGGGGCTTCTTGGAGGGCAGAGGTGGACCCTTCATCTGGCTTCATGTGGGGGCTCCTGGATGCAAGCCTAGCTTCACTTAGAGGAGACCTGTCCCTGTGCCAGCCACCTGCCTCTGGGTATGTGTGGGGGGGTGTGCAGGTGTACTGCCTGCTGAAACGGTTCCACACCCATGTCCCTGCAGGCCTCTCCAAGTGCGGGGATTTCAGGGACGCAGCACACTTGGGAGGGGAGAGTAGGGTGGCGAGGGCCCCAAGAGCTTCCTTTCTTTTGTGTCTAGTGCTCTTAGAGAAGGGTGTGTGTGCCAGTGCGGGAGACGGGGGGAGAAAGAATTCAGTATTTATTGTCTTTGTCTCCTTCTCTTATTTCTTTCCAGGTCTGCGTTTTGGAGTATGCCCACCTCATCCCTTATCTAGGTCTGTTGGATCTGTCATTTGAAGTCTGTGGCTCTCCCCACACCTGGCTGGGTTGTAGTCTGGAGTCCCCTGGGTCTCTTTTATCCCCATGGGAGTGCTACTGAGAGTCTGCCAGCCCTTGCTGAGGGTGTATGTGTGTGTACGTGTCTAAGTGCATGCATGATTGCTGTGTTGCTGCCTCTTTCACTCTTTCTCAACCCCCTCCCACACCTTGGGGGGGTGACTGTGAGGTCTCCCTGCTGCAGGTGCCCTTAGCAGCAGCACCTGTGGGGCAGGCTTCATGGGCACTGCGGCTCTCTCTAGCCCTTCACCCTCATTCTCTCACTACGCGCTGCCTGGCTTCTGGCCACCCCAAAGCTCACAGCCCCCCTTCTGCTTTGCCACCACATGCCCGTGTGGCTTCTGCTGCATGGCCACCATTCCCAGCCACGCCCAGTCCCTTGGCTTCGCTCCTGACTCTTCTCCTGGCTTACCTCAACACATAAATCACCTTCTCCTGCCGCATTTGGAGGGTCCCTTCCCAAGAGACGCCTGGGTTTGATGATTCTGGGGTTTTTCCTCCCTCCCCTGCTCTATTTATCTGCCTGTCTCCTTCTGTTCCTGTCTGGTTTGTTCTTGCTCATTCCTTCTTCCTTTGTGGTCGTGGGAGATTTCACCCATGGAGAGAGAGCTCCTCTGCCTTCTGTTTCTCTTTGTTTCTTCACACACACAGCCACCCACCTGCAGACCACCAGGGCTCTGCCCGGGCCCCTGGGGCGTCACTCTCACCATCTCTCTAATAGGGATCACTCCATGCCCCTTGCAGCTCTGCTCCCTGTACCTGCCAGCTCCCTTCCACCTCCCTCCTTTCCACTCACCCTCCCTTCCTCCCTCTCTCCGTCTCCCTTGTCCCCTTCCACAGCTGACAGAGCTGTGCCAACATGCCCCCAGCCACTGAGGGGCCCAGTGTCTGTACCTGCCCTTTGTTAGCTTTTCCTGAGAGGCTGGAGTCAAGGACAGGCTCCCCTGCCTGCCTTTCCTTGAACGGAAAAGTAAACTTGGAGGTCACAAGGTGAAGCCCGAGGTTGGGGCACATCAGTTGTTTCTTGGAAAGGCTGAGGCAGAAGCTCTGAAGGTCTGACAGATGCCTTAGCAGAGGGTTAAGTGTATGTGACAGGCAGAGCCACTTGTTTATTTCCCAGTCACTGCACTGAAGAGAAACGGAGCCGGCTCCCTCCTTCTGTACCTGGGAAGCTGTCTGTGTTTATGGTTTGTTTAGAGGTCTGAGCCCTGTTCTTAAAATACCACGGCCTGCTCCAGGCACATGTCAAGGCCTGCCCCTGGGCTGGCCTGCCAGGGAGATCCTGAAGGAGCAGAGGCGTGGGGTGAGAGGCACCCTGGGAAAGGGGACAAAGGGACCCCAGGCAGTGGCCCAGATCCCTGCACCTGGGAGCCTGTTATCTCTGCCTCCCCTGCCAGCACTGATCTCTCAGTTGAGCCCACACATCTCAGAGTCGGCTTTTATCCCTGACAGGCGAGGGGGCTGCACTGGCGGCTTGGCTGAGGGAGCCCGGCTGCCTGACCTACATTCTCCACTGTGGAGGAGCTAGCACTCATCTTCCCTGGGGGTGTGAGCACAGGAGTGCCCGCTACCCGCTGGAGTGGACTGTTCGCCGTGTCCATCCCACTCCCCACCAGCCACCCTCCCCGTCGCAGCCAGAGTGCCTCTTAAAAACACAAACCAGGTCATGTTATTCCCTCCTGAAAACCTTCCAGTGGCTTCCTATCGAACTGAGAATGAAAACCACTTCCTTACCACAGTTCCAAGACCTCCATGATGTGCCCTGCACGGCTCACAGACTCATCCCATTCATCTCTTCTCCATCAATTATGCTCCAGCCATGTGCCCCTTTGCTGCCTCTGCAGGGCCTTTGCACCTTCTGTTCTCTGTGCTTGTCGTGGCAGCCTCACACAGCAGACTTCATCTTGTCATTCAGGCCTCGATTTAAATGTCACCTCCCCAGAGAGGCCTCCTGACTGCCCAATCTAAACTGGATCTCTCAGTCAGTTTCTGTCATTTCTTTCACAACACTGACATTAAATAGTTATTGAATGATCAATCTTACATTATTCCATGCCAGCCAGAGCCTTGGCCTGTCTCTTCTTTTTCCTGGTGGATCAAGAATGCAGGAAGTGAGCCTGCCCGGTGGCGCAGCGGTTAAGTTCACGAGCTCCGCTTTGGCAGTCCGGGGTTCGCGGGTTCGGATCCCAGGCGCAGACAGACGCACTGTTTGTCAGCCATGCTGTGGCAGCGTCCCATATAAAGTGGAGGAAGATGTGCATGGATGTTAGCCCAGGGCCAGTCTTCCTCACAAAAAAAAAAAAAAAAAGAATGCAAGGTGTGTGTGTGTGTGTGTGTGTGAGGGGTTTCTGTTCCTGAGTCTGTGGCTTGGAGCCCCTAGGCTGTGGGGTGCTCTCCCAAGCAATTGATTAGCCTAATGGATCTCATCCCTGACTGCACATTAGAATCATCTGGGGAGCTTTCAAAATAGCCAGTGACCCTAGATGCCTTGGGTCTCACCCAAACCAATTAAATAAGAATCTCGGTGTAGGGCCCAGGGAATCAGTGTTTTCTTAAAGCCCCCCCTAACTGATCGCAATGTGGGGCCGAGAGTGAGAGCCTGAGCGGCCTGTCTTTGCGGACATGGGCACAGAGCTCTGTGCCCCGGTGCAGCCCGGAGGTCAGCACCAAGGGCAGGGGCTGTGTCTTAGCTCAGTAAACACCCACCCCTGCCCCAACTCTAGGGTCAGGGCCTGCCTGGAGTGGGGCACCATAAAGGCTGGGTACCTTTGTCACCTCCTCCCCTCAGTCCCCGACTCCTGCAGGGCTCCCCAAGTCTGTGCCTCTCAGAATCATTTACCTTGGAGACAACTAGTGATTAGGAATAGTCGCGGTTTCTTCCCCTCCTTGGAAAGGGATCTGTTCCTGAGCCTTTATTAGGCTGATGGTGGTAATGAAGACTGAGAGCAAGGGAGCTAGAAGGCCTGTCTGGACGCATTTACAATGGAAAGGGCACGGAGAAGCTGCTGGGGATGGAGGCGGACGGGAAGAGAAGATGAAAGCAGGAAGGGAGACCCTGAGCTGGGGAAGCCAGGCTGATCCTTGGGAAGGAGGGCTTGGGGGAGGGAGGGAACAAGAGTGGGAGGGGGAAATTGAGAGAAAAGTTGGGGATCAAAAGGTTTTAAGTTTTGCTGTATTATGAATGCAATTCCTTGTTAAATGTTTTCTCAAGAGGCAAGAGTAAATATTTATATAGTTTTTGTGTTGTTTCTGGATGCCGGACTGAATTTATTATATGAGTCCTTTCCTAGGCCATTTGACTTTATCCCCAGAGCCAGAGGCCACCTTCCTCTCCTCCTACAGCCCCCACCCATCCCTAGGTGCCCCTGGGGATTGACAAGGCAAAGAAGGTTGTTTCTGAAGGGCTCCTCTCTGAGAAACTTAATAAAAGGGGGACCAGATGCTCTCTGGCTGGCAGGCACAGGGCCTACTCTGGGGGGTTGGGGCCCTCAAGGTCCCACCTCTTGTGCCTCCGGGTCCAAGTCCCTTCTCCTTGGGAGGATCTCCCTACAAGCTCCCCTGCGTGCCACTCCACTGGGGCCCTTCACTGAATTCCCCAGAACATCCCGGGACAAGGCTGGAATAATTAAGATAAACTTGATTAAATTGAGACTTAATGTCACCACAAGGAAATTAACAAGAGGACAACATGGCTCCTAGGTAAGGGCCCCGCCCAGTCTCACTCTCACCTGCCTCTGGGGTCTAGATGTCTTACCCCTCTACTCCAGGCCCCCCTGAAAGCCCACAGTGTAGAGTTTGAGCCCCAGAGACCCAGGAGCTTCCTCTCCATCTGCCTCAGGCATGTCCCTGACTTCTGCTGTCCCTCCTCTCTTGACCCTTCTCTGGGTAATTGACAGTTGGACAAAAGCCCCCAGCCCCTCCCCCAGCCCTACTGTCTGGGCCCAGCAGGACACCAGATCAGGCAGTTTACCTCCAGGTGGTGGAGTCTCAGCAACCATCCACCACAGCAGGTGACTGACGAAGATGCAGAGAGGGGAGTACGTGAAGCTGAGAGTGCCGATGATGAGGGTAGAATAGAGGGAAACTGCTGGCTGAAGTATGTGCCCTGGAGCTAGACCGCTTGGGTCCCAGTCCAGCTCTTCTAGCCATGTATCCCTGGGCAAAACATCTACCCTCTCCATGCCTCGTGGTCCTCATCTTTAAAACCTACGGTGGTCCCTAACTCGTAAGGTTATTCTGAGAATTAAGAGGAACCTTCAAGAGCTATACCAAGGCCTGGAGAATAGCAAGAGCTTCAAATGTTGACCATGACTAGTACCAATTACTGAGTGCTTATGGTATGATCGGCCCTGTGCTAAGCTCTCTGTGTGCCTCCTGCCCTCACTTGGGTACTGTTATTAACCTCATTTTACTGATGCCCATTAAGTGGGGTGTCTAGACACAAACTTGGCTCTCTGGTTCCAAAGTCTGCCCTCTCAACGATCTCGAGTAGGTGCAGGATTAATTAGGGTAGGCTACTTGCTGTAATAAGCCCCCAACCCAGTGGCTGAAGATAATAAAAGGATCATTTCTCACTCATGTTACAGTCCACTTGGGTGTTTGGGAGCAGCCTCCCACATGCCGACTCCAGGACCCAGGCTCCTTCTATCTAGAGCTCTGCCAGCTTCTTGGGCCTTGGAATCCTCCCTTGGGATCCTCTGCGTCAAGATGGGAGATGAAGAAAGAGAGCATGGAAGATGGCACGAGATGTTTTCAAGGCCGGGTCTGGAAGCAACACACTTCACTTCTGCCCACATTCCTTTGGCCAGAACTCAGTCATATGGACCCACATAACTGGGAGAGGCGGAGGAGGTTGCAGGAAGAAGAGAAATTGGAGGCACCAGCATTCTCTGTTGCCGATGGGGGAGTAGAAACTGGTAGACATCCTGCGTCCATTCCACCCAAGGTGGAGAGAGGGAACACAGGAAAGTCCCCACTCGCTGCTAACCATGAGGTAGCTGAAGGTAACTGTAGCTGGAAGGACTTTGCTCTAGGACACAGACCCAGGGTGCCTTGTGTCTCTAGGAGTCTTAAGCTGGCACTGAGGAATGGTCTCTCAGCCTCCGATAAGACATTGTTTCTGTTTTCTCAGAATGATGTTTTCAGCCCTGAACTTAATCCACACCACACTTCTGAAGACAGGTGTCGGTTCTGGTTCTTGTTGCAAGCAGCAGAGAAGTAGGCAGAAAAAGCACCTAGTAAAGGATATTAGGTAAGTCTCAGACTACCCAGGCCAGAAACCAGACTTGGAAGCTGCAGAGACTGAAAACCCACTCCCCTCCTCCTCCTTTGATCTCCGCTCCTTTCCTAGGCTGGGAACTTGGGAGAAATCTCTCAGGGAAAGATTCCCTTTCTGCCCTGGCCTGCTTGTCCTTTATCACAACTAACTGTCTACAGTGGGACACGTTCCCAGCTCCTCAAACCTCCCCCAGCTCAGAGGTGCTCATAGCTGCTGCCCCCAGGCCCTCGCTCTTCTGCGAAAGTGAAGCCCACCCACCCAACTACCCATCCATTGCCCATTCATTGATCGATCTATCCACCCACTTCCCCATCCCACACCCTGGGTGCCTCTGTGGGCTCCTGTTTCCATGGTTACTCCAGGGCCTGAGTCTGCTCTGGGTTTGCTGAAAGATTCTCTGCTCTAGGCTGTTCCCACTACAGCCTTACTGCTGGACTCAAACCCTGGATTGCTTGTGGGGTCCCAGCCCTCTTGCAGCTCTCCCCTCCCACAGATCACACATGGCTCACGTGTTCGTCCATGAAGGTGATCAGTTTCCTGGATTTGAAATAAAATCAAAATCTCTCCAGTGTTTGAACAGAGAGGCACTCTGGAAGTGGAATGTCTGGGAGGCGGCCACAGGAGGCCAAGTGGCAGTTCCCAGAGGTAGTGGTGCCCCTTTGTAATGATAACAAAAGTAACATTTACTGGGCACTTACTATGGGCCAGGCACTGTTCTAAGGATTTCACATCTATGAACTAGGTTAATCCTCACAACGACCCTGTGGGGTGCGTATTACAATATCTGAGGGAAACAGGCACAGAGAGGTTGAGTAATGTGTTCAAGGTTACAGAGCTAACCAGTGACAGAGCTGGGATTCAAAGCAAGACAGGCTGACTCTAGAGATTTGTTCTTACACACTGCATTCATGGCCTCTCTACAGCCATTCCTCCCCACCTAGGGATTCTGGAAGTTTCGCTGATTCATTTTTCAAGACAGGAGGTATGTTTCTGAACAATTTCCCAGCATTTGGCTCTGTTCTGGGGGCAACAAATGCCAATATATGAGAACCCCCTTTTCCACTCTAGACCCACTTGGCAACATCTTCCAGTTGCTCAGAAGCCTGGGCTGGTCACAGCTGTCCTCAGGAGCTCCCTGACCCTACCCCCTGAGCTGGTCTGTCTGTGGGCTCGAGAGGTTTCCTCAGGTCACAGCCAAGCTGCAACTTGTCCTCAGAGGCCTTCAGGAGGGTGGGAAGAAGCAATCCCATCACAGACACCCAGCTGAGGGAAGACACAAGATGTTCCCCACGAGTGACAGAAAACCAATTCACACTCTTCCCTGCAGCCAAAAAATTAAGCTAATTTTTCATTTCTCTGCTTACGTGCGACTCAACTAAACATAGGCATCTAGGAATGCAAACAATGACTAGATTTTCCTAATTTAGGGCAGTTTTAATTAAATCTTGCTAAAATGACAGAGGCTCTGGATATTTTTATCGGGGTAGGAAGCTATGTGATTTGGGAATAGGAGAGGTGGGGAACACGATGCCAGAAGTGCCTCCTCTCTTCGCCACCTCCCACCCCAGACTGGCCTCCCAGGCCTGCCCCATTAAGCATGTCTCCTGAGAAAAGGTGCAATCCTCTTGGAATTCTTGTTTCCTTTGCTCTTGTTTTTATTAAAGGAAATTAGTTTCCTTACACTGTACTCATTCTAAGAAGCTGGAGTTGAAAAATCCAAATGATTTAGTGAAAAAAGGTTTAAATTATGGGTTTTTTGTTTTGTTTTGTTTTTTTGCTGAGGAAGATTAGCCCTGAGCTAACATCTGTGCCAGTCTTCCTCCACTTTATATGTGGGTGATCACTACAGCATGGCTGATGAGTGGTGTAGGTCCACACCCGGGATCCGAACTTGCAAGCCTGGGCTGCCAAAGTGGAGTGCACCGAACTTAACCATTATGCCACAGGGCCAGCCCCATGGGATTATTTTTGAAAGACAATTGGATTTACCAGAAGTTCATAGCATAAATGTTAAGAAGCTAAAATCAAAAGTTTCAAAGGTAGAGTCTTCTAGTACATACTGCCCACCCATATCCAGTTCTCCTCTCCCTCTGGGCAGATGGAAGGATGACATTTTCCCACCCTCTCCAGGTTTGGACGAATCATGTGACTTGTTCTGGCCAATGAACTGTGTCTGGAGGTGATGTGGCATATGTGGGCCAGAGCATTTAACTGGCAGTGTGAGAGGCTGCAGCATTCTCTTCCCCTGCTGTGGAAGTACATATTGAGATGATAGTGCCACAAGATCAAAGCAGCCTGGATCCCTGAGCTACCTCATGGAGCACAGCTGTTCTGGAGTCTCCTGGATCTGAAGTCGACTTTGTGTGTTTGAGAGCTACACTTTGATTGGGTTATATCACTGAGGTTTGAGGGAAGTTGGTTGTTTCCTACAGCAGAGTCTCTCCTTCCTGATGAATACAATAAATAATGCTTTTCTAATAATCATTGTACAATAACACCACATTATTTTAGTTATTTTATATTAGATTATTTGGGAATTTCAAAAATCATCTGTCCTGTTTAGTCTGGAGTGGGATGAAGTTTACTTTTGCTGAGTCTAAATAAGATTGTTAGAGAACATATTTAACTTATTTAAGCAAAATTTATGTGTCAGCAGGAAGGCTCTAAAATTTACCAAAATTCCAGGTTGAGGTTAAAAGCAGCCCCTCAAAATAAAAGTGGTCACAATGGGAGGTAGATTCATTTCTCAGAGAATTGTGGGTGTGGGCAGGTTCACGAATGGAAAACACTGACTTTTAGAAGTGGATAGTGATTGAATGGCTGGGAAGAAGGAGGTGAAAATGTGTCTGAAGAAGAATTTTAAGAAGTTTTTCTGTGAGATGTGCTGCCCCACCAAGAAAACCCTTATTAAGGTGTATTAGTTAAGGTAATGCCAACAGGTGTAATAAATAAATGTATTATGGCTCAAACGTGGTAGACACTTACTTGTTATTCACATAAAATCTGAAATATTTGTTCTAAATTGGTGGACAGTTCTCCTACAAGTGATGATTCAGGGAGTTGGGCTCCTTCCCATTTTCAGCACATCCTTCCAGTGTTGCAGAGCTCATCCACATTCAGCCAGGAGAAGGGGAAAGAGGGTAGAGATGGATGTGGGATGTTTTTATAGCCTGGGCTCAGATGTGGTGCACATCATATCCACAGGTATTTCATTGGTCAGAACCCAGTCACGTGACCACTCCTAATTGCAAGGGAGACTGGGACATGTTATCTAGCTCTGAGGCCAGGAGGAAGAGGAATCAGGTTTGATGAAGACCTGGTCAGTTTATGTTACAAAAGCTTTCCACTCTTTCAAAGTTGGATTTGAGTATGTTTTTGGAATGTAACCCCATGTACAAAGAGCCATAAGTGGACCCAACTTTGTTCAGGTTATATCTGGGGCACCTGAATGAGATTCTGCCTAAGGCACAGTTTTCTGCTTCTTAGATTAAAATGACAGTTGTAGACCTGAGCCACAGATACACCTTCTGGGATTGCCAAATTGTTGGAATTATGATAAAAACACATATAGGTGAATCAGGTACAAGTACTATACCTTGTATAGTACTTTCGCAGGAAAGTCTGAGAGAAATGGTGAAACCTACTCAGACATTAAAATTACAATTTTAGAGGAGAACAGGTTGTACCACACAGAGAATTAAATGAATTCAGGGCCCTGTGAATTGGTTAAATGGAGGATGCCTACAAGAAGTCTTTCTCTTGATATTGCACATTGGATATTAGCATTTAATCCAATCCTCATAGACACTCAACTCTGTTTTAAGACCTAAGAGACTTTTATGCAAGGAGTAAGGAAGTCCACGATAAGCACATTTGGACTAGTTCAAAGTTGTTGCCCTGCCCTAGCTGGGACCAGCTCCCCTGGAGCATGACTGCTACTGTGAGGTTTGCAATCAAGTCAGCTTTGAACTGTTTATACAAGCTGATTGCTACTAGAAACATAAGAAATTCATGGGACGTGCCATGCAAGGAACCAGAGAAAAGGACTTTGAGTAGTGTTAGTGGTTCTTGGAAGGTTTCAGGAATGGCAAGCACTGAAGGCAGAGAGAAGGCATTGTTAGATGAATAACAGCAGAGATTATTGGCAGCTCTCAGGCCACCAGGCATCTGATTTAGTGGCTGACCACCTCACTGCCCTAACAGGAGTAAAGACTAGAGTGGAAGGAAGCTAGGATTTATATATTGAGTTCATAATTAGGACTCTACTGGCAGCACAAATGTTTTTCTAGGCTGCAGTAGGAGAAGCTGCTATAGCAAGGCATCCCCAAGGGAGCCATAGAAGCTGGCTTGGATAATGAGAAGTGCTTGGATCAATCCTTGTGGGAGAAAGATCAGCAACTTTTAGCAAAGAGTGGCTGAGCAATTTGAGATCTGATTTTAAACCTGGAGGGACTTCCTGAATTCCCTCTGTTGGTAGGAGTAATCAAGCCTGAGGAACAAAGGAAGGGAATATGGCACCTTCTGGGAGCAAGATGGAATAATGGAATCAAACTAGGGCAGCCAGAGCGGTTTAGGGAGCCAGTGTGCCTCAATCCAAGAAGCAAGTGGGTGGGAGAGCAGCATCCCTAGTCCCACTCAGGAGACACCTCAGATCCAGCCCGGCACTTAGGTTGAAGATAGTACCCCAGAATTTGCTCCCAAAGGGATAACGTTGGTCACATAGAAGGCATTTCTCAGGCCCCAGAATGAATGACATGTCACCCCCAGGCTGCCTTGAACAGTGCAGTAAGTGACATATGTGTTTTATTTGTGGCAAGAAACAACATTTTAGCTTGTAACTGCAAGAAAATGTGGTCTGCGGAGACCGCCAAGAGGCAGAGACTCTGGTGGGAGAGGCTGAGTGGGTGGGCTCAGACTTTAATGATGCAGTAAGTGGGGGTCTGGCAGGCTGGAGAGGAGGCATACCCACCACCTTAAATCTCCGTGTTTCCAAACTGCATCGGGGAAGGAAAAGGAAGGAGAATCTGGGTTGAATGAGGGGATAGGTTGAGTGTGGGAAGGGGACTTGCTGGCCACAAGTCAATATTATATTTTGACTGAAACTGTGTATTTCTGAAAGAGAGTTATGTAATTGATTTGTTGGCTCTGGAAACGTTTTAACAAAATGAAGGATTTTGTTGTGTTGCACTCAAAGGGAATGGATCATAGGCTGGTGGCTTCTCATGAGAAGAGCAGTTAGATCAATGCAAAACCCTTGTGCCATCTAGTCCAGAAAATCTGTCCCCAAATCTCCATTATTCCTCAAGGGTGTAAGAGTTGAATGTTTATTTCTTTTGACTGTGAAAGAGCTGAAAGGGCCATGAGGACACTCAAATTTATGAGGGTGACACTTAGTAGGCACATAAAAATGGATGTGGCTAATTGAAAATAAGCTTCATCTAAGTATGAAAACCAATTGCCCAAACTTTTTGGGGGTCGTGGTGGTGGATATTTTGTTAGTTTGTAATTTGTTGTAATAATGAAATGTCATTGTAAAGACTATGCTGCTGGAAGTTATGTTCCCAGTCTTAGGACCTTGAGATATACCAAAGCTCCTGTTGATCTGAGGGTAAATTATTAAATGAAAAGAAGCACTTAGAATCTGCTCCCCACCTTTCTTCTTCCTCCTAGCACCTATACCATTTTTGAATGGTTTTGTCTTAGCAGACATGTGAGAATATGTGTATGTACGTGGAGGAGGCACCTGTTGGAGGTGAGATGTAAGATTGTCAGAAAAAAGAGAGAGAAATATAAATGGTGTGACTGTTTCCATCAACCATATCATTCAATGAGTAACAATTTGATTGTTCGTTTATTTATTTATCCATATATCCACCCATTCATACATGCATACCTAATTCTCCAAAAAAAAAAAGCATTTTAGGCAGCAGAAATATGTTTTTTAAGGCCCATGTGCTCATGAAAATATAGCTTTGAGCAAGACAGACAAGTGAAGGGCGATAGGGCCACACTGTAGGTAAAGTTAATATGTTAGGGACTTCTGGGAACCCCCCAATCCAAAGGGCAATTTTCCATCTCTCTATCCTATTATTTCTAGAAGGAGATGGAGAGGAGAGAACACAACTCACATGTCTCTACATGTGTTTTCACTAGGGAGGAAAGCAGATCCTTCAGCGTTTCAGCTGCTCCTTGGCCTGTGGGCTCTCCCAGCCTTGACTTGTACAGAGTTTGAGTCAGAGATCGCCTTCTAAGATCTTCCAAACCCATTTTTAGCTGGCTGGTTTTTAATGCAATAACCACCAAGATATTCCATTATCTCTAGATCAGTGGTTTTTAATTTTTCCCCTTTTCTAACAGCCCAAATTAGAAATAATGTGGAAACACTTAGGAAACACAGTGCAGAGAAAATAAATAAGACTGATTCAATGGCTTTATAGGCTAAACAAAATCTGATTGTTGGGCCTCCAACTTGGGTCAATTCTTTCCTCCTAGACGCGTGGCACTCTCTGGCCAAGGGGGAGACCACTGAGAGTATTTGAGAGACACCGGCTTTCCCTCCAACACCCAGCATGGCCTAGAAGGCATTTGGCAGAGAAGGTGTAGGAGATTGTCCTGAGCTTGAAGACAGCTGCAAATGAGTCAGAAGGGACTTAAGGCCAGTACAAGGCCCCAGAGCCATGTTGACCATATTTTTCAAGTCTTAAAATTGAAACACATGGTTTGACACATGGATTACAATAGGACAGGAAATCTGGAGTTACAAAATTCCTGTTACAGGGTGGTGTAGCTGAGTCCAAAATGGGATTTGGAGGTTCACTGTTGGCTGAACTGATGGTCCATCCATCCAACTCTGAGCACCTACTTACATGAAGTGACATGCACAAAGCCTTTGTTGGTTGGAGAGCATGGGGGGAGTTTGTGGCAGAATTGCCTTGGGAAGGAAGAGAGGGAGAGACTGAAGGATGGAGGAAATGGCAGAAGGTCAGTCCCTCATGGGCCCCTCATACAAGGCAAGTCTTGCGCTTATGCACAGCTTTTGGCCTCATCTAGTCCCAAAGCCTCTGCTGGGTGTGTCCTCACTCCCTTCCTGTCCCCTTCTAAGCCCCATGCAGACAGGGAGCTGAGAAGGAAAGCTAAGGGGCTATTTTTATGAGGAAGAGGAGGACACTCTGGGTACAAGCAGAACTGCTTTGGGGCTCACACACAAAACATGACACCATTTTCACTCTGTATGGAACCCAGAACTGCTCTTGCATCTCATGGGCTGATTACTTTAGGTGCCCCAAGAAATAGTGTTTCCCTCTTACCCAAAACAGCATTCTCCAAGGGGCCCCATCAGCAGCGGATTCCCAGAAAGCTTTGGCTGAGTGGATGGGGGCATGGGGCTTAGTAGACAATTTAGAGATGAGAGGTCCTGAATGAGAAAACGGCGGCAGGTAGAGGAAGTGTAGGTCACTGATGTTTATGAGGCTTAAGGAAGGCAAGCTGCATTACAGAAACAACGGAAGACCACAGAGCAACAGGAGATATTTTCTTCCAAACTCAAAATGGGGTCATATGGTGGAAGACACAGTTGGATAGTAGGATAGATGATCTGAATTTGGGACTGGTCCAGAAAAATTGCCAAAGCAGTATCAGATTAACTTGAGTGAAGGTTTCATTTGATTAGACTCTTAAATGCTTATTTATCCAGCATATTGTCTCAGCAGAATGGGAACCCATGGTCGACTTTATAAAACCAGCAGAAGCATTACCAGCCAGCCTCAGCTTTGGATTTTTTGTGTGATCTAAAATTTTAAGGAAGTTGTGTCAGTGAGACCTATTTAGAATACAAATGATTGCTTAAACTCTCTTAAAGGCTTTAAGAATATATTTCAAATATTGAATCTTCCCCTAAGCCCAGCAGAGTTATTCATGAATAAATTGTTGTACATTTGAGTAACAGGAATTGGGCAGACTTGTTGAATTAATGAACCTTTCTCTTCTTCTGGTCCTTCTCACGGCTGTGGCAATGTGCATTTCCACCAGCTTTGTGAAATGCAGATGGAGTATAATTTTCCCCAAATTGATCTGTTCTACATCACTGAATTTCAGCTATTTGCATTTTTATGCCAGAATCAAATTTAGCTTATTATTATTGTTGTGGAAAATAATTATAATCCTTTAATTGTCATGGCACTTGACAATAAAAAAAAATCACAAATGTTATTTAATTCCATCCTCACTCTAACACGGAGGACTAAACAGAGTAGGAATTATCCAACGTGCCTCCAACTCCAAACTGCCCTTCTTTTCCAGATGGTAAAATGAGGTTCTTAAAGGTTAAGTGACTTGCCCACAGCCATGCGGATACAAGCTGTGGAAGCGGGAATAGAACCCAGGGTGAGTGGCTCCTCCAGTCCTGAGTTCTGGTCTCATCAAGCCCTGTCTTCAAAGTCTGTCAATTGGGTTTGATCATCTTCACCTTGCAGGCTCATTGTGAGCGTGATGTACGTGTAGGTGCCAGTATGGTGCCGGACACAAGGTGGCTGTTTAGTTGTTCCCTTTTTCCTCCCATCTCCAAGCGATTGCAGCTTCCATTTGGAGGTCCTGAAGTCCACTGGGGCTGAGATGTGAGAGCATGAAGCTTTCCTCTCAACCAGCCTGGAGGCTAAGGGGCCAGCAGTCACACCACACATACATATGCACACGTGTGCACACACACATGCTAACATGCACACAAGCACACATATCATGCACTAGCAGAAGAGCTCCTCTCTGAATTTCAGATCTACAGCAGGTTAAGAGGAAGGCACGTCTTCCCCATCTGCTCCTGTTCTGGTCTCTAAAATCAGCCCATAAATGCTCCCCCCACCACACATACATTTACGGCAACCCACTCTTCAGATCTCAACGGTACAACCCCTCCGAGTCCTTGCCTTTCATCACCAATCAGTTTTTACACTTGCTTGCTGACTTATGCACAGCTTTTGTCCTCCTCAGTCCCAAAGCCTGGATGTGTCCTCACTTCCTTCCTGTCCAGTGGTCCTTTTGCTCAGAAGTTCGGTGAAAGATGTAATAATAGCCTGGCATATTCTCTGTTTGGGCCTCACAGCCCCTCAGTAAGCGGAGCTGGAGTGGAGGGGCAGCTGGGGCTCATAGGATGTCACCAGTGTGGCCTCCTCTTTCACACTGGACTCCAGGACTGGAACCAATCTTGCCATCACCTGGTCCAACCCCTTGCTTTTACAGGAGGGGAGTTCTAGGTTTAATTCTGAACTTACACTACTCAAGAGAGATGTTTCCATTCATTTGTGGCAGGATAACTCGATAAGTCATACCTTATTTACCTATTGCAGGCTCCTCAGGAAAGAGTTGGAGGTCCCGCCTGGTTTTGGTGAGGAATCACCTTCACATGCAAGTAACAGAAGACTCAATTGGAGCCATTTTAACAAATAGCCTGGACGCAACTATCGGGAGGCCCCAGTTTGTGGCTCAAGGACACCAGGGCTGGTTTCTGTGTGATTGTCTCAGTACTTTCCTCATGTTGTTACTGCACGGTCTCAGGAGGACAGCTGTACATCTGGGCACATGTCTGTATATCAGCCAGGAAGAAGAAGAAAGAAGGAGGGACGTTGCTAGCAAACTTCTCCTTACATCTCATTGGCCCATACTGTGACCCTGCTGAAGGATTTCTCTGGCTGTGGAGCCTGCTTGGCCTGTGCATGGAGCAGGCCAGAGGGGCCCATGATCACCCCTGACCTCCTCCCCAGGGACAGCCCTCAACCAATCAATAACTGATGGGAGTCAGTGGATGAGTATCCCAGCTCCCTTGTTCCTGGGGGTGGCGGTGGACAATTCTAGGACCTATGTTGTACAGTCTCCAAGAGTCCGCAGGGGGATTAATCTTGAATTTTGCCCACTTGCTTGACAATGCCTCTCTCACTGGCTTACTTTCCTTCCTTGCCCACTCGCCTACTGCTGCTTCTTGGGATCGCCTCCCAATCAAACTTCTTGCACTAGAATTGCTGTCACAGGATCCGCTTCTGCAGGGGCAACCAAACTAAGATGTTGGGGAACCCCAGGATCAGAGAAGTTAAGCAAATTGTCCAGGGTTTCCAGTTAATAAGTGAGCAGCCAGGATTCAAATCTGAGGTTTATGAATTCCAAGCCTGACTTCTTAACTCCTACCCTGAACTGTGAGTGTCTGACAGCCCCTGACGTCAAAGGGCAGCTCCAGCAAGGCAGGACCCACCTTCGAGTAGGGGTCTGTAGTGTGGGGCGGGGCTGAGGGAGGATTTGGCTGCCCTTCGCCTCCCTCAACTGCCAGCAGCTGCGGGAACAGCTGGGGGACAGGCTGATAACTCACTTTTGAGTTCTCCTTCACAATTAGCTCAAGGCTCATGAAAACTGCCAATGGAAAGGTCAGGCCCTCCCTGGAGGCTGTTCCTTCTCTTCTGGGGCTGCAGTACACTCAGCATGGCATCTCCTACCTTTGACCTTCCACCCAGGGTCCCTCTGGAAGGGGACAGAGCAGATGTTGGTCTCTGGGGCTGTGCTTGGAAAATGTGCTCATCACATTTTGAGAAGGGTCACAGAGAACACACTACGTGTTCCTTCCTTGGGAAGAGCGACTCCCACCTGGCAAAGTCTCTTCTAGGGCTGAGGGAACAAGCATGGACTCTCCCCAAAGGCACGTCCTCCTCGCATGGCTGGCCCTGCACAGATGCAGCCCTCACGACTCCGGACAAACATGCCCGGTGCAGGTGGGGTGGGGAGGGAGGCAGATGACACACGCTGAACTCACTGGAGGCCACCCCCAGACTCTCAGGCCAGCAGAGTCCTCTCAATCCAGCAGAAATGGAGGCAGAGAGGGCTCTCATCTGGCTCTGCCCTGCTTCTCCTGCAGGGCCCAGACCTTCCCTCCTCTCGGAGACTCAGCCCCACCAGGCAAATGAGCCCACCACAGACCCCAGGGAGCTCTGAACCCTTTGGCTCTCTAAAGAGGAGACAGGAGATTGTCAGGGCACTAAGTCTGGCTCAAGATATGTAGGGCCAGGGTAGTCTCTCCACAGTGGTATGTAGGTTTGGGGAAAGGATTCAAATAGGAGCCTAAGGTTCAGGGAAAGAGCAGGGACCTAGGGTTAGATGGGCCTGGGTTCAGATCCCAGCTCTGCCTCTCGCCAAGGTCCCTCAGGAAAAAGAAGGTAAAGGTGATGAGCGCACACCCCAGGGCTGTGGTGACGATTAGAGGACATCACATTTATGCAACTGCTGAGTACATACCAGGTGCTAAATAAATGGTAAAGGTATTATCAATACTAACAATGCCTGGGGAAAAGATAGAACAGCAAGGATAGTGTGATCCCATTTGTGTAAAATTGTGGTGGGTGGATAGGATATTATCAAAAATGTTAAGAATAGTTACCTCTGCACAATGGGATTTGGGGACAGTTTTTACTTTATCTGTGTGTTCTTTGAATTTTTATTGTTACAATGCATGTGCACATTAGAAAAATTGCCCATCTATAACCTCAATGGGTTCCAGTTAAGGCTGGATTCTTGATGTGCTTGAGTGTGGAAGTTTTGGATTAGGAGCTTGGAGGGAGCTGAATTACTCTTCATGGCAGGAGAAGAATTTGGGTTCCCAGAGCAACCTGAGAGGCAGAGTGAGAATGAGTAGAGGCGGGGGGCAAGAGGCAGCAAGTTGACAGGAGCCCGTGTGGTCAGCAACGTGACCTTAAATTTCCCATAAGGTCTACTATTCACTCAAATGCTTGGTGTGAGTGATTTTTGTTGTGGGAACTGAAATTGAAGCTGGACTTCATATAAGAGTTAATGTGAGGTAGGACAGAGGCAGCATCTGAGGACACACAACCCACAATGCACGATCGGTTCTGTTCCTCTAGGAATCGGCAGACATCTCAGGAAGCATCCTGAGTTCCATGGAGCGTAGAATTGCTCAAGCTTGAGCCGAATTGTCCTGATTATCAACTGCTGTATAACAAACCATCCCAAACTTAGTGGCATAAAGCAACAACAGTCATTTATTATTATCTCTCAGGGTTCTAGGGGTTGACGGGGCTCAGCTGGGTGGTTCTCATTTAGGGTCCCTCCTGTGGTTGCATTCAGACGATGTTGCAGTTGGAATCATGGCAAAGCCTTCCCCACTCATGTGTCTGGTGCCTAGGCTGGAGAGGCTCAGTCAGCTGGGGCTCGTTGAGAATTTCTATCTCTACGTGGTCTCTCCACGTGGTGTCTCCAGCTGGGCTTCTTCAGAGGGCTGGACTTCTTACATGACTGTTCATGACTCCAAAAGCGTGTGTCCTAAGAGAGAGCAAGCCAGGTGGAAGCTGTACTGCCTTTCTGACCCAGCTTTGGGAGTCACACAAAGTCACTTCCATTGCATTCTATTAGTCAAAGCAGTCGAAAGGCCCACCCAGGTTCAAGGAGAGATGACACAGACTCCATCTCATGATGGAGGAGTTGAAAGGTTCTGGAATGAGCATGTGGGATTGAAAACATTGTTGTGGCCATTTTTGGGAAATACAATCTGCCACGAGACATCGCACAGATGCTAAGGGGCAGGGCAGTCCCCAGCTGATATCTGCATTACAATCAGGAAAAAACAAAACTCTCTTCTTTCTTTTTTTTTAAGGCAAAATATTAACAGAAGTAGACTTCAAATCAAATCTGAGATTATTTAGAACATGGATGATGAATAGGGACTTTTAGTGCAGCAGATTTGCTGGAATTGGCTGTGAAAATCATAATGAAAATGAACAAGCCAGAAAGAAAAATGTTACTCTCTTGTTCAAAACTCTTTCTGGATGGAGCTAGCCACGCTGGAAATTGAACGGGAAAAGCCTGGAAAAGGGCCCAAGGGTCAGAAGGGTCAGACCTTGGCTGTTGGCAGGGAATGCATGGATGAGCGTGAGATTGCTGAGATGAAATGTTCAGAACAGAGCCTGGGATGGGTACAGGGAGGGAGGAGTCGAAGGACACCGACCTCAGCACCGCAGGCACCTGATTCTTCTACATGTGGTTTCCGTCAGTGGGGACACCTGGGTTGCATAGTTTGGGGGCCCAACTCTGGACTCCAGCAAGTGAGTCAAGGGCTTATGGGCTCGGCCTTTTTCGTGGCCAGAGTCCCTGAACTCTGACCTCAGCGACCATCTCCTGCAAGTGAGGGTCCTTTCCCACAGGGCAATCCCCCCCTCTCTCATTCTCTGCTGCTCACTGACTGCGTTCCGCGTCCCTGCAGCCAGACCTAGAATCTCTGATCCTGGACCTCAGGGTCATTCAGGTTGGAAAGCAGCTCTCTCTCACCTGCAGATCTGACGGGTAGGCATCAGTTTTTACAATGAGAAGGATCCTGGGGTTGCATCTGGGCTCAGAGGGAAAGAAGGCCTAGATCAACAGGCAGTGGAAGGTGGAGTGGCGAGGCAACGTCAGAAAACATTTCCTGACTGTTTTAGCTTTGGGCAGCAGATACCTCTCAAAGCAGTTGGCCATCTAACTTTCCCTCCTAGATTTTTAGGGCTAGCATTCCATAGCCTCCTGTACCCACCCCTGCCTCTGGAAGCCACACCCACACTTCCTGCACCCTGATATAGACCCTGATGACAAAACCCTTGAAAAGACCTTAGAGATCATCTAATTCTACCCCCTTCTTTTACAAGTGAGGAAACTGAGGCCTAGAGAGGAGAAAGAAGATTTGCCTGCCATTCTCCCCACCAGCATCTCAAGTAGAGCTTGCAAAGGGGCCTGCTTGGGGCATGGTGCAAGCATCCTTCCCCACTGCCAATATCCCCCTCCAGTCCCCTTCTTTGCAGCAGCCAGGCCACACTGAAGATGGTGCCAAAGAGTGTCAACCAGGAACGTGTCTTCTTTCTTGAAATACGTTGTGGATCAGCAGGCAGGCCCCTCAAGACCCCAGCAATGCAGCTTGCTCAGAGCCCAGCACACGGTAACCCAGAAACATATGTGGTGAGCAATAACAGTCATAAATTTTATGAGATTATGTGTTCCTAATGTGAGATCTCAGGCTGATCTGTTTGTTGAGCTATGCCAAGCTTCAGCATGATTCAATCAAGTTGTGCTTAATCTTCCCTTATTTACTCTGGGTGAGAGTGAGTCACGGAGTATGTCTCTAGTCCAGTCTGCTGAACTAATTTACCCCAAGGATTTTGATGGACTGGTGATTTGTTTTCTCTGAATGTCCAGAGTTTATTTACTTATATCATTAGATGGGGTCTGGATTATATACAGCGAATATCTGTAGCCGTGCTGAGGACCCAGATCTCTCTGGAGAATCCACTAGGGACAGAGAGCACCTTTGAGGTGGTCACAGCTTCTTAATTGTCCCAGCCAAATCATACCAAATGTCTTGTCACCTGTGCATTAACTCACGGGACTTAACTCTGTGGTCTCTTTATCACAGAGAAAGGCATTTTGGCCAACTCCTTGCATCTCTGACCCCAGGCCATGTGGATCTGGAATGAAGGGAGAATATTGCCATCTCATCCAGAGATGTAAAAGCCTGGAAAATTTGCCCGAAGCTGGGAGTGACTCCAGCTGCCAAGCATCTCCATCTCCCAGTGTCCAATTTTTTGCAGCCTCTGGGGAGATGGGAACATGCAGATGGAATTTGGGGCCTGTGTCCTCAATGCCTTTTTCTCAGTGCTCTGAGGGGATGTCACAGCCCCTTGTATGGAGAGCAACGAGGACTGGTCTGTAGCCTGACAGTGACGGTTTTGAGACCTACTGGCTTCTCCGGACCAGGAGAAATGTGGGGTTTGGGCCTTCCAGCCTTGAGGCTATGGTGAAAAGAGTTTCCCTTGATTTCTACTTTGCTCAGGGTGCCAAATGTCTGGGCTTGTTGGGGCATGAGGGGGTTCCCAGAATGTGAGACTTTCAGTGCTAAAACGGGGAAGTTCTGGGCAAACCGGGACCAGTTGATCACCCTAACTTTGGTGTCCCTTGACTTTTGCAAGTCAGGTCTTAAGATACAGCCAGAGTTTTGACTGGGATGGGAGGGTAACTCTGCCCTTTCCACCGATGCTGCTGCAGGGCCTCAGGCTCTGGGAAGACAGAGTCCCCACCAGCTCCCCATGGTGAGAGTGACTGAAGTGTGGCTACACGTCCTGCCCCAGCTTCCCAGGTACATGACACCCTTTCCCTCTGCTGAGGGGTGGCAGCAGGTTTTCCTGCCAGTTGAGGGGCATTGCCAGGCTCCCAACCTGCCCTAAGAGGTCGAGAAGTCCATCGTCAGCTTGGGAAGACAGAGGAGCAGGAACAGCTGTCATGGGGAAGACGGTGTGATGCTGCCGAGGGGCAGACTCTGAGGCTAGATTCCTGAAACCCTGATGGTCTGAAGCAGTTTCAACTCGTTTCAAGCTGGCAGTATGTTTGGGATTTATCTCTTGGGGGAAAAATTGTGGGTTTTTTTTTTCTTTTGAGGGATAAAAACTCAGAACACTATGGTGAGCCCTTTGGTTATAAGGTTGATTAAGAGTGTGGATTCTGGAGCCAGACTGCTGGGGTTAAGGTCCTGACTGCCATTTAATTTTGACCTTGGGTAAGTAATATAACCTCTCTGGGCTTCAGTTTCCTAATCTGTAAAATGGGCACCCTGATAGGGTGGCTGTGAGGATTAAATTAAGTAATACACACAAAGAACTTAGAATAGGTCCTGGCACATAGTAATTACTCAGAAAATATTATCTGTGAAACTTGGAGTGAAACGGCTGAGTCAAACGTGTTCAATCTCTTTGTATGGTAGTGTACAAAGTTTTCTTGGTCGTCATTAGAATTGCACCCCGGTGGGAAGCTCTGCTCTTGGAACCATGGTCGCTTGTCACTTCTGCCAGCTGTTCTCACTGCATCTCATGCATCCTTGTTCTTTCTACTCACTGCATCTCTTGTTCTCTCTTTCTACCTGGTCACTGCCTCCTAGGGCTGGTGTGGACACGCTGCATTTCCTGCTTTGAGTGTTGACCTAAAAGTTGAGGCTGTGGAGTTTGACCAAGTTTTACCAAAGGCCAGGGTTGACAGAAGGTCCACGCAGAAAAGATCACTGACTACTGGCCGGCAGACGTGAAAATTCCGGGGTCTCAATGGCAAACACCCTTCAACAGGGGCCCCTCCTGGTTGGTCTTCTGCCTATCGTGCTGCAAGGCAGGCTCGCTTCCTCCCAGAGGACAGCTTCTACCACACCCTCTCACCCCGAGTCCAGACTCCAACAACCTTCCCTAGGCTCCAGCAGGAGGAAACTCGCACCCCACTCACGTTCACCCCACGTCCCAGTCAACACAGCAAGCATCTGCAGATACACAGCCTCTTTGGATGCTTCTTAGGGTAATATGTTGAATTTCAGCTCCTGTAATATTTTGGATGTAGCGCTAATTTTACTTAAAACACCTTGCCAAATTAATCCTGAGCAAATAAATTTAATAGTGAATGTTTTTGAAAGCTTACCTTTGGCTTGAATTCTATAATCTATATCTTTTATTAATACACCAACATTTTCTAAAAAGAATTGCTTAGACTCTCTGAGTTTTTAATGCCATAATGGCATAAACTCAACTTTCCCATCATGCATTTGACAACTTTTCAAAGTTATGTTTGGTAAATGTGTTTTTAATACACAACGTTTCATTGAAGCTAAAAAGCAGTTATATACATCCTGGATGGTATAAAAGCGTTCAGTGGTGTCAGAAGAAATTTTTACTGCACCATTCACTACCAGGATTAAAATATCCACAGTCAAGGAACAGAAAATGCCTTAGAATTATTTCTTAAAATAATCTATTTCAATCTGTCGTGTTTTCCATGCATATCTGCAGTATTGTGATATCCATGGCCCCTCGAATTATTTTGTAAGTGGATTGTTGTAAGTGGTCTACTAACATTGTTTATAATCCTTCTCCAGTTGTGTCATTCACTGGAAAAAAATTCCCAATCATGTTTACATACAGAAACATTTGCATTTTGGGAATCCACAAGTCTAACAAAAATTGTTATTTATTCTATATTCATCAGGGGTTGTGTCTCAGATACAACAACATCAAGGTTTGTAGTCAAAATAATGAATAATATTGAGCTCTTCTTACCTTATTCAGACTAATTTTATTCATTGCATCGGCTACAATTTTAATTATTTGGTTTTGTATTTCATTCCCTAAATAGGTGCAATATTATTTGGTGTCAACATTTATATTATGCTTAAACATTCTGCCATAATATTATCAAATTTTGCTCTGACTTCTGCCAAATGGATAAAATTCCCATCATCATATTCATGCTCATAAAGTTTCTTGGATGCTCTTCTGAACACTAGACCTTACTTGCCAAAAATTAAACTATGTATAATCTGCATTTGACAACAGCACAATTTTTTCTCATTTTTGTAATTTATTTGCAGCATTGACAGTTCTTTCTTTTAATCAGATTTTTTAAATTTCAGCTTTTCAATACTATTAGTCAGACTAGGTCAGGGAATGTTTTGGGAACAAGCAATATCAAGACTTTGGTGGCTTGACACAACATTCATGCAATACCCACTGCAGGTCTGGGTGGCTTCTAGAGCAGCTGCCCTCCATGTTGTGACTCAGCGATCCAGGCAGACAGAGACTCCACCA
The DNA here is from genome assembly GCA_031878705.1 of Tapirus indicus. Taxonomy (NCBI): domain Eukaryota; kingdom Metazoa; phylum Chordata; class Mammalia; order Perissodactyla; family Tapiridae; genus Tapirus; species Tapirus indicus. The sequence continues at coordinate 39,023,528 of CM062935.1, forward strand.
TCCTGTAGCTTTCCCATTTGGGACATGCAACCTCCTCGGTCAGTGTAGCAGGAGAGAATGGTAGAGGATCTTAGACCAACAATCAAATGCATCAGCGCAGAAATAGCAGGATCAATACTGTTCACCACCCACTGGTCAGACCTAGTTGCATGGCCTCTGCTGACTGCAAGGTGGACAGAGATGCATAAATCTCATGCTTGCATGGAAGGAGAAAAGAACAAATATGAATAAGCATCAGACTTCTATGCCACAATAACTTAATATTTGTTGTTGTGTACTTTATGTTATTCATGTTTGCAAAGAATATGTGACAAATACTGCCAGTCTTTGCACCCATTTTTTTCATTCTTAACTATCCCTAAAGAATTGGCAATCTAGACAAAAATACAGAATAATCTGAGGAAGAATAAAGTAACCACGATCTAGTGATTTTTTCCCACTATTTGGAGGAATTTGTGTGTAATAAGTTTATGAAAACTTCCTATTTCTAATGTCTTTTGGGAAGTTAAAATTTCTTATTTGAGGTTAAAAAATAGTTCAACAAGTGAATTCTCATGTGTAATATTCAAATTATGTGGTCTCTCTGGCTCCAAGCACATCTACTCTGTAAGCCCTCCAGCACCTTCATATTTCTCCTAAATATTTCTGGGAGTCCCTGAAGATAGTTTTAAGAGTGCTTCTCCAGCTGATCTCATAGGCTCCTGTTTATTCCATTCTCCTGCTCTGGCTACTCCTGTTACTGCTGAGTGTGGAAACAGCAGTAGTGTCTTCAAAGACATAACCTCATACTGCTACTAACCACCATACTCATTCTTTCCTGTCTCTGTCTGTTGGCTGACTGGTACCACTAAAACCTTGTGCTCCCAATAACCCAAGAAATGAAAAAGAAATAGCTCTTTTAGTGCTTAGCCTCTGCATTGGTTAGCTAGTACTAACTACCCCAAAATTCAGAGGCCTAAAACAATAAGCATTTCTTTTGCTCATGATTCTATAGGTTGACAGTTTAGGCTGGAATTAAATGGGCAACTCTTCTGGTCTTGGCTGGACTTCCTCTTGCATCTATGGCCAGCTGTGGGTCAACTTTGCTGATCTTGACTGGGCTCTTTCACATGTCTGGGGCTTCAGTTGGGATAACTGGGCTAACTCTGGTTCACACGTGGTCTCTTATTCTCCTGTGGGCTAGCTCAGGATTTTTCACATGGATGAGGCAAGAGTCCCAAAAGAAAGAGCAGAAGTGTGTAAGATCTCTTAAGGCCTAGGGTCATAACTGCCAAAAGTCTCTTACACTAAATTCTATTGGCCAAAGAAAGTTACAAGGTCAGCCCAGAATCAAGGAGATGGGAAATAGACTCCACCTCTTGAGGGGAGGAGCCACACAGTCACATTGCAAAGGGTATGGATATAAGGAGGAGTAAATGGCTGCTGTCATATTTGTGACACTCCAAAGCCTGTCCTTGGAATTGAGGTGAGAGTCCATGAGTAGCTCTCTCCTTCCTTGCTATCTGCTCATTGGTGTCATTTCCCCAGGACTGCCAAAGGCAAGGAAGTCACTCCTGGGTGGACTCCCCCTCAGAGGGAGATGGCTGCAATCTTTGCTCCCTGAAAATGATTAAAGGAGGGACGGAGGATAGAAGAGAGGCTAAACCCAGGTGCTGGGTTCATGCTGGCCTGCTGGAATCAAGGCTCATTCTGCCCCTCCTTTTGAACTGGAAAGGGAAGCCCCAGGATGTAGATGAATAATAGGAAAAAGCCACAATGATCATCCATCACATATGCCAGCTGAGGTCAGTTTCTGTGCCTCACCTCTCAGTGCCAACCCAGGAGGAGATTCTTGGCTTCATGGACAGGAGGAGGAGTGGAGAGCCCACCAAGTAGACAGGTCTACCTTGTTCAGGAGATGAGTCCCTATTCTAAGTTATAGTAGAAGAAGTGGGAACCTTTATTTTGATCCCTCGAGTGACATCAAGCCTCCAGCATCTCTAGGGATCCCTGGATCCCAAGGGGATAGATAAACCAATTATGGGGCAGCCTGAGAAAAGAAGGCTTGATGGGAAGCCCTAGGCTTGGAATTCCTGGGGCATGGGGTCCCAGAAGACACTTGAAACTCTCTAGTGTGGTTTCCAAACTGCTTTTAGCCTTGGCACAACATTCAAAAGAAGATAAAAATGTAAAACAGTTCATCTCTGGTTGAGAAGGAGGGGTGTCCAAAGGGTCCTCAAGCCAGCCTGTCTTGGCTGGGCACCTGCTTTCTCTTTTGGAGAGGAGGCTTGTGCTACCTTTTCTTCTTCACTCAGATGGGTGGTTTTTAGGATGAAATATGGAAACAGGTGTGATAGTAGCTTTGGAAATATGAAGCATTTCACGAATACAATATTTTTTCATTATTTGTTCATTTATAATTTGACTCCTTCCAAATTCAAGAATTTGAGGCAGCTCACAAGATTAATAGGGTGAAAATAAGTCCCCAAACTACTATCACAGAACTGCAAGAAAAAGACAAGTAATAAAAGGCATGGGAAAGAGTAAAATTATTCCCCAAAACCAGACTGAGAAAACTTTCTTTTACTGAGCATAAAATTTAGCTCTTGAGGGATAACAGGATACACAGATATAGCAATCACTAATGTTTACTGAGCCCCTCCTATGTGCCAAACACTGCAATTTGCTTATGTGAGCCAAATCATTTTTTTCTGAGCTTTTCAGTAACCAGGATAAAAGAGGGGAATTAACAGTCTAATAAAAGAAATCTGCATAAGTTCATCACCAACTTTTTCTGACCTTGAGTTCTGAGAGGAGTCTTTACACACATCGAAGAACACGCTGAAGAATATCCTCTAAAACAGCGCATTGTGCTCAGGGTCCAAGTAGGAAGGAGTGAGCACACTCTACCCTGACTCTCCTAGTGAAATGCAGCTATAAAATCAGGAGAGAATTCATGAGATGATACCTGAGGACTCTGAAAAGCAAATGGTAGTAGACAGATTGGGGAAGAAGACCAGAATTTGATGTACCATTAAAGTTGGCAGTGAGTTTACCGCTTTTCCCCTCCAGTCCTCCCACAGCTTGGACTTAAAGGTGAGTACAGTTGTGGGAGATGCACAGGGGTAACCAAAGCCCCAGATTTCTAACAAGGGAACTGAAAATGGGAACCCCAGAGAGGTAGTGAAGAAAGTGACCACTTGGGAAAGTGACCACATAAAGGTGTTCATTAACTGGAGGGCTCACTCCTGAGCAGCACATGTGTGAATATGATCCTAAACAGCAGATAGGATAGATCCTAAACAACAAACACTAACAGATAGACCACTGCAAGGTTCCAGACTAGCCATAGTGGGTGCATAGATGGACAGAACTGAATAGCACTCCAAAGTCTTTGAAAACTGAACTGACATTGGAACCACAGCCCACAGAAGTCAGGGTGAAACCTGAGGCCAGAACGTAATCAGGTTCATTGCCTGCTATGACAAAAATAGCAACATTCTTGGTAGGACTTAAACAAGACCCAAAGTTTCATAACATAATAATCAAAATGTCCAGGACACAATTCAGAACTACTTGACACACAAAGAACCAGACAAATATCAACCTGCATGGGAAAAGACAACCAATAGATGCCAATGCTTAGATGACAAAGATGTTGGAATTATCTGACAAAGACTTTAGAGCAACTATTATAAAAATGATCCAAAAGTAAGGGCAAATTCTCTCTCTCTTTTCTTTGGTCTTGTTATAGTGATTTTATCTTATTTTTTTATTTAGTGATACTTTTTTTTCTTTGCTGAGGAAGATTGGCCCTGAGCTAACATCTGTGCCCATCTTCCTCTATTTTATATGTGGGATGCCTGCCACAGTGTGACTTGATGGGTGGTGTGTTGGTCCGCGCCCGGGATCTGAACCTGTGAATCCTGGGCTGCTAAAGCTGAGTGAGTGAACTTAACCACTATGCCACTGGGCCTGCCCCTTTAGTAATACGTTTTGTGTGTGTGTGTGTGTGAGGAAGACCAACCCTGAGCTAACATCCGCTGCCAATCCTCCTCTTTTCTTTTTTGCTGAGGAAGACTGGCCCTGGGCTAACATCTGTGCCCATCTTCCTCTACTTTATATGGGGTGCTGCTATGGCATGGCTGACAAGTGATGTGTCAGCAGGCTCCCAGGATCCAAACCCACAAACCCCGGGCCGCCAAAGTGCAAATTAAACCGCTGCGCCACCAGGCGGTCCCATAGTAATACTTTTTAATTAAAAAATTACTGGCATCGGGGCCGCCCGGTGGTGCAGCGGTTTGGTTCACGCTTGGCAGCCCGAGGTTCGCGAGTTCGGATCCTGGGCGCCTGTGGACGCACCGCCTGTCAGCCATGCTGTGGCGGCGTCCCATATAAAGTGGAGGAAGATGGGCACGGATGTTAGCCCAGGGCCAGTCTTCCTCAGCAAAAAGAGGAAGATTAGCAATGGATGTTAGCTCAGGGCTGGTCTTCCTCACACACACACACACAAATAATAAATAAATAAAAAATTACTGGCATCAACTTAAAAAAATGAAGGTGCATATTTAATGAAAAATTAGGTACTGAATTGCCATTTCTCAAGAAAGTTCATGGTGAACATGTAATTTACACAAAATTGTTGACATGGAGGCTGTGGTGATGTCACTGACTGCATGACACCAGAAGACATATCTGCTAAAGAAGCATCAGCCTTGTGCTAGTTATCAGTTTATTGCCTCTCAGCTCCAGATTTACCCTTTTTGCCTGGTCTGTGATAATGGATATGAGTCTTGTAAATATTTTTCTTTTGTCAACTGGAAAGTTTAGAACTGAAAAATATAATAATAATAATGACTGAAATAAAAACTCACTGGATGGGCTCAATAGCAGAATGGAAGTGACAGAGGAAAGAGTTAGTGAACTTAAAGATAGATCAATATAAATTATGTAACCTGAACAACAGAGGAAAAAAAAGTATTGGAAAAGTGAATAGAGACTTGGGACCTGTCAGACAATTCCAAAAAGTCTAACATTTATGTCATCAGAGTCCCAGAAGGAGAGGAGAAAGAGTGCAGTGCTGAAAAAAGTACTCAAAGAAATAATGTCTGAAAACTTCCAAAATTTAATAAAAGACATGAACCTACAGATTCAAGAAGCTAAGTGAATCCTAAATAGGATAACCCCCCCAAAGTCCATGCCCAGCCACTTCATAATCAAACCACTAAAAACTAAAGACAAAAAGGAAGTCTTGAAAACATCCAGAGAAAAACAACACATTACCTATAGTGGAACAATTCAAATGACTGAAGACTTCTTTCAGAAAACTTGTAGGCCAGAAGGAAGTGGCACAACATTTTTGAAGTGCCGAAAAAAAAGAAACATCATTCCAGAATTCTATATCCAGTGAAAATATATGTCAGGACTGAAAATGAAACAAAGACATTCTCAGAATAAAAAAAATGAAGAGAATTTGTTGCCACTGGGCTTGCTCAAAAAGAATTGCTAACGAAGTTCTCCAGACAGATGAAAAATGATACCAGATGGAAACTCAGGACATCAAGAGTGAAAGGAGAGCAACAGAAATGGTAAATGACTGGAAACAGTTTTGTTGAAAATGCAAAGGTGTTCCAATTTTAGCTATTTCTTACATCAGCCCTGAGGGCTCCAAGGGCATGTGTTAAACTGCAGTTCTAAAAGCCAATGTGGGGGAAGTGGGGGTCATGCAGAATGTCAGATGGCATCACTTGTCTGCTCAGGGGTGTCCTACCTCACTCAAGATAAGTGCCAGTCCTTACTCTAACACACGAGACTCTATGTGAGCTGGCCCCTCATTACTTCTTTGATGTCTTCTTCTACTCTTCTCCTCTCTCATGCTCCTCTGCAGACAAACTGGCTCTCTTGTTCCCACCTCAGGGCCTTTGGATTTGTTGCTTCCTCTCTCTGGATCTTTTTTTCCCCAAATGTCTGCATGGCTGGCTCTTCCATCTCCTTCAAGTCTTCACTCAAATGTCATCTTCTTAATGAGAACTTCCTTAACCATTCTATTTAAAACTGAAATTTCCTCTTATCCTAGCACTCTCTATCGTCATTTCCTACTTTATTTTTCTCCACAGCACTTATCAACATTATCATAGTCTGTATTTATTTTTTGTCTGCACGTCCAACTTCATGAAGACAGGGATTTTTGTATTTTTGTTTACTGCTTTACGCCTAGCACAGTGCCTGGCACACAGTAGGTAGATTCAATGTCTAGTTCTCTTTGACTTAACAACAGTCAAAGAGATTTAAGGATTTACAGTCCAAAGGAGTGGGTAGTTAAATATCTCTTAGTAAACTAGAATGTTCTTTGTCTCAAGTGGCTCACATAGTGGATAGATTATTGACTCATAGAGTAGACACTTCATGGTTTATCTGTCCAGCTCCTCTCTTTCCTTCTGTGGCAGTTGGCCCATTTTAGGGAGCAACTGTTCCTCTCCCCATCTCTAATATATGGTACCAATAGGAGTTTCATCTCACTCCCTGGCTGTGGTGATTGGTCTAGGGGTGGGCACTAGACCAGGCCAAACCAATCAGAGTCCTTCCCTAGGATTCTTGAATTGGAACTAACCAGGGAGCTACTGGAGTAGGAAGCTTTCCACAGGTGTGCTCCCTGTCACATGGAAAGGACTGTCTGCAGTAGTAGAGAATGAGATAACAGTGAGTCCCTGGTAGCTGTCATCCTTCAGGGCTAGCCCCACCCACGTTCTTCCGGTAATTTGACTATGTGAGACAGTTAATTTATCTTTACTTAAGCTACACTGAGTTGGGTTTCTGTCACTGTAAAAAGAATACTGAATAATATAGTTCATTTGAAGCTTCAACTAACATCAGCAGCAGCAAATACATTCTTGTATGTAAACATTGTGTTAGGATCTGTGGTAAAGGGAAGAATGGATAAAGGAGACATAGTCCCTATTGTCAAGAGTCCTTCAGTCTACTTGAGAAGATAATATACCTAGAAATGTCATTTCAAAGTGCCAAGTGAGCATTGCAGATACAATGAGCCATGTGAAGAAGAGGGGAAAATCGTGGTGGGCTGAAGTGGTTAGAAAAGGTTTCATGGAGAATGTGAAACTTGGGCTGGGGGTAGAAGGAAGGGTGAAACATCCATAAGCAGACGAGAGAGGAGAATACTCTGGGTAGGGGGAAATTGTATGAACACAGGCAAAGACTTGGGTATTCTTGAAGGAGTCATGTAGGTTAGTCATGGAAGATGGCTTACATGGTTTATAAAGTGCTCTCACATCCATCACCTCATATTTTCACAGTAATCCAGTAAGATAGGATATTGTGATGTACTCATTTCACAGATGGTTCGGAACCATTCAAATACTTCTTCAAGGATACATAGCCTAGTAAGCAGAACATCTAGAACTTAAACAGAGTCTTTGGGTTCAAGTGGAAGGTACTAAATGCCAGGTCAGAGAGTGAATTTTTATTGTAATGGCAAAAGACATCAGCTAATATTCAACAGCAATTGCCTAATATTGTCAAATAGTCAGTAAATTTTCTCAATTAAAAAAGATTTTCTTGATGTGTTTGAATCACGATTCAAACAAGGTTCAGAAATTGAATTTAGTCAATGGGTTGAATAGGTCTCTTTTAAAATTTATAGCTTCCCTTCACTCTTTTTTTCCTTGCAATTTATTTGCAACGTTCTTGATTTTGCAGACTTCATTCCAATGGTGTCAATTACCATGTTCTTTTGTCTCTTTTATATCCTAGAAACTGTGGTTAGATCTTGAGGCTTGACTAGATTCTGGCTTATTTTTGGAGGAATACTTCATAAGTGGTGGTGTGTGCTTCTAAATGCATCACATCGGGAGACATGCAGTGCTTGGTCATCTCTCTTTGTTATCTTCAGATTGATCATTGGGTTCAGGTATTATCAGCCTGATTCATTAATTATGAATTTCCCCACCAGTTTTTCACCTAATAGTCTTAGCAGCCACTGATATTGAGATAGTATATTGGGATTGCAGCCACTGATATTGCCTAGTCCTATTATGACATTGGGAGCTACCTAACAGTGATATTCTGATTCTGTAATTTGTTATTCATTTATAGGCTAGAATTCTTCTATAAAGACCTTCCCCACATCAACTATTTGACTACTTGAAAAGGTAGAATAAATTTTTAATTTTTTCTTATTTATGTTCTCAGAACACGAGTTAGTTCCCTAGTATATTCCAAAGGTAACCAATCAGTTTATTATTATTATGAACTCATGGATTCTAATATCTTTATGTTTTACTCCATTGCAATTACTATTCATTTTGATGCTCAGATTGTCCCATCTTTGGTCAATAGGAGCTCCTTCAAGTTGGCTCCTGAGCCCTTTTTGTATGCTCTTTAATATCTTCCTTGCTTTCCAGGCTCATCTTGTACATTTTCTGCTCCAGCCCTGAAATCAACCATTTCACAAAGAGCTCTGATTCCTTTTAGTGGGGAATGATGATATTTAGAGACAACAATCTGGGCCCTAGGGGTGCTCATTATTTCTAGGTAAGTCTGTCTCTAGGTCTTTTCAGCAGACAGTGAAGGGAAATAAGTATTCTTTCCTTTTAAAGAGAAAATATATCCTGGACTCATGCTGAGATTTCCAATTCAAATTTAAAACTACATGGTTTTTACTTAACTTCTTTAATTTTATATTTGTATCTCTCTTCTCTTATTCTGAAAATCTTGAATCCTAAAATGAATTACTTATTTGCTTTATCCTATTATTTATATATTTCAGAATAACATTAGAAATATTATTGACAATATAATTACTGAAAAACAGTTTAATATTTCTATTCAGTGTTTTTTTTTAAATCCTTAGGCTATAGCTCACTAAAGTTGTATAATTAAATTACTGTGGTTTAAAGTCACTTGAAATAATTCTTGCCTATGTGATTAAACCACCAAATTGATACTCAGGCTTGTTTTATTTACTTTCAATTTTTAAGCACTGTATTTTTCTATTTGATTAATTTTGTTTTATAATTATGTGAAGCATTTCCATTGTTCCAAGGTAAAAATCTATAAAGCAAGGTACATTCAGAGAAGTCTTGCTTTCATCCCTGTCTTCTCCATTTTATTTCCTCTCTCACCTATAAGTAACCATTATTAGTCTTTGTTATCTTGAATTTTAAAAATATGTAAGCAATGTGTGTATATAATCAAATAATCTCCCCTTTCTCAGATAAATTGTAACATACTATACATAATATTCTGCACCTTTTTTTTCCATTTAATAATATGTTCTGAGGATCACCCCATAGCAGTATGTAGAAATATTTCTCATTCCTTTTTATAGCTGCATGGTAATCTATTATGTGTTTTAATAATAATAAACTCCACACTTTACTTAACCAGTCCCTTATTGATAGGCATTTGGGTTGCTTCCAATTCTCTGCTGTTATAAATAGTGCTGCAATTAATAGTCTTGTGTACACATCCCTTAATACTTTTGCCAATGTTTCTTTGGTATAGATTCTTACAAGTGGCATAGCTGTTCAAAGGGCAAATGCAAATGTAATTTTGTTAGATATTGCCAAATTCTCTTTCATAGGGGTTGTACCATTTTGCATTTCCACTTGCAATGTATTAAGTGCTTGCTTCCCCACAGCCTCTCTAACAGAGTATGTTGTCAGACCTTTGGATTTTTGCTTGATAAATGGCATCTCACTGTAATGTTATTATGCATCTTTCTTATTACATTCCATTTAAGATTTTTAATCCACTAACACAGCCCCTGGCTCATTGTAGCCATTCAATAATTACTCTTTGAATCCATAAAAGTATGAAGTGGTGTTATAGGAAGATTAATCTAGATGTAGAATTCAGAATAATTTGGAATATGGAGAGAACAGAGGCAAGGAGCACTTATGAATTTCAGGACACAAGGTCACGTCATAAGAAATACAGCTTTATGTTTCTATAGTTCCTATATTTCATTTCCTCATCTCTGGGGGTGGGAGTGTAGATTTAATTTTGCCCCATTTCCCCCCCAAGATTGTGTCTGAATTCCAGGGTCTTGGGGCAGGGCTACAATGGTGGGCAGGGGGTCCTGGGAAGGGGAGTCAGGTTCTTGGTCATCATTTGCCCATCCAGGCACCTGCTAAGACGCCCCTCCTTCTCCTCAGTCATCGAGCCAAGGAGATTGCAGCTGTGTATGGCCCCCTTTGCTTTCATCCAGACAGCCTTTTTTCGGTTAGCCCTTAGCTCTTTCTTTCCTCTCTCGGGAGCCTAAGGAAATCTGGTTGTTCTCCCACAGCTTTTGGGGGCCACAGAAGACTCTGGGAAGACTGCTGAGGTCACGTATTCCAGACAACCTATGTTGCCATTTCTACTCCTCAGCACCTGAGCTGTGCTGGGTTCCTTCCTGGAAAATGAGACGTTTCCTCTGTTTTTGAAATGCCCCCTAAATCTATGGCTCAGCCTGGGTGTGTGAGGGAGGCAGAGGGTTTCTTCTCAGAAACCCACCAGTCTCTCCCTTCCCACACCTTCCCTGATAGGGAATATTTGTCTCCTGGGGAAAGAGGGGACTGAGCCCCTGGTCCTCAAACTTGATTGCTGGCTTTTGAATTTCAAATTGAATCTGACTGTTCTGTCAAGCTTTAGCCACCCTCTTTTGAAGCGATGGATGGATGCCTCACAGTCTAGCTTGAATGTAGGAGGGCCACAGGAAATTAAAAAAATGGAATGGGGGGAACCTCAGTTAGAGTATCTCCATATATGATCCCAGTTTCATCAGTTAAAAGCATCTAGCAGTGGCCAGGTATGACGTGATGAGAGGTGGAATGAGATATTGGCTGAGGGTTTGGGCCTGAATGATGAAGGAGGGAAGGAGAAAAGATTCAAGAATGAGGCTGGGATTTGGAGCTGCCCAAGCAGAAGAATGATAGTGCAAGTACCTGAAATGAGGCCAGCTGGAGGGTGGGCATGCTGATTCTGGGAGAAAGATAGTGAACTTGGCTTTAGGCTTGGGTGAGGTGTAGAGGTGACCGTCAAATCTGTAAGAGGGGCTGAGATCCCTTCTTTCTGAAAGATGAAACAGAGAGAGTTGCTGAGGTCCCAGGGCTGAGTCGTGGGGTGCTTCCACAGGTAAGAGATAGGGAGACAAAGAGGACAGTGCAGAGACGCCGAGTCTTTGTAGGGCCAAGCACCACGTAAACATGTCCTTCTTCCCAGGATGTGATCTCACTCTGGATACTTGGGAGGAGGATTCATTTCAGAGCGTCTGATAAATATACCCGCCTGATCGATATATGCATCTGACGGGTCATATGCTGCCCCAGCAGGCGACACCAGCGCCATGTCATTTAAAGTTATGCATCCTTAAGAATATTTGAGATTGTACCTTTTTTTCCCTCTACAAATGCAGCCATCCTCAAAATTAGGGCTAGTTTACTTTCCATTTAATGTAACAAACACTCACTGCACACTCAACACGCCTGGAGCACAGTGTGGTGCAATTGTGTGGAACAGAAGTTGCAAACTGCTAGGTCATGGGCAATATCTGACCCAATGACTTCTGTTGTTTAAGCTACATAGTATTTGTTTTTCGTTTTGCTTTTATTTTTAACTAGTTGCCAACGTTTAAAAATCAGGACATTTCACCTAAAAATATGGATTTCAAGCTCTTCTTGAAAAACTCATTTGGCCGCAGTGGGCCTGCACTTCCGCATGGCACAATCAGCTAACGAGGTGGAGCACCTGCTCCCTCAGACAGACATGCACCTCCTAGCTTATGATAGATCCTACCTGCTCCTCATCTCTCACTTACACTTGTGGTCTGACTGCTACGGTCCTTGGTGTCTGAAACCCCTGGCTTGCAGATTCAACGCACCGGCTTTGGGAATAAACAGACACAGGCTCAACTCTGGACTGGACCACTCACCAGTAACCTTGGGCAAGTTACTCTACTCCCTGAAGCCTCAGTCTCTCCATCTGTAGCATGGTAATGATAATAGTGCCTACCTCCCAGGGTGAGGAGCAAATAAAATAATGCTATATAGAAATTGCTTAGCAAGTGGGAGCTGTTACTATTAAAGATGGGTGAGACACTCCCTGCAGACCGGATTCTGCCCCTCGAAGACAAGTAAGGGCACAAACAATTGTGATCCAGGGGAATATGCCCTGAGGGAGGAGAGTGTCTGTGCAAGGGAGGTCAGGAGCAGGCGGAGTCCCTGAGGCTGTGGGATAGGGAGGGCGCCCTGGGTGAGGAGGGGGCCTCGGGGCCTGGATTTCTTTGTTTTCTGTGGGAGGCAGGCAGCCCAGCTGGGGCCTGCCTGGACTTTGAAATCCCGCCATGTAGGATGGAGCCCAAGCCCTGGGAAGGCTGGCCCCAACCCCACCGGCTGCATCTCTGCTGTGATTCCAGGAACTGGACCCTATCAGTTGGGCCCAGTTTCAGGACTTGAGTTTCTTGCCATTTCCCCTCAGTCATGTGGCCACTGGAGTGGACAAAGTGGGCGGGAGTGTGATTAGCTGTCAGGCTGCCTTCCAGGCAGGGGGAGTGGGAATGTGTCTCAGAGGGGAGAATGGTTAGAATATGGACGGAGAATGTGGGAGCCCTGGGTGAACTGGGCAGACCCCGCCTCAGTGAGAAGCCTGGGCAGGTCTCTCAGGTCAGAGAGCTAAAAAGCGGCCTCCCTTCAGGTCCCCCACCCAGACGCCTCTCCTTCCCGCCTTAGAAACACAGACCACTCCCAGGAAGGCTTGTTTCTGGGCTGGAGGAGGCAGCCTAAACTCGGAGGCTTTTTTCTCCCACCACCCTGGGCCTTGGAACGTCTTGTCTGACCACCCCTGCCTTCTGGAAGCCTGGGCTGGGAAGGAAGTGTGCCTTTTAAACAAAATGCTATGTATGCTGTGATAATTTAGAACACTGCTTGTCACCAAACGTCAAATTCCTGTGCATTTATGTGGAACATCTTTCTTCTAAAGAACTCCAAGAATCGGCATATTCAGCACCACGTTCGTTTTCCAGTCCTGCTTCTGAGGCTGGGAGAAGTAGATCTCCTCCTGACAGGCCAAGAGCCACAGAGAGACCAAGCATGCTGCTCAGAGCCACACAGGCACCGCTGGGAACCCCATCTGGACCCAGTCTCTAACCCCATCTGCACTCAGTTCACCAAATCACCCCTCCCCAGGTCCTCACGTTTATTTTTTTTGAAAAGAATGGAGGTCCTTCCCCTTTAGGGTGAGGAAAGTGAGGCACTCACTTGAGCACAAAATTTAAGGGGGGGGCAAAAATTTCAACACTGAAGAGAAATAACATTTTAATGCGATATATTTTTAAAATAAAAATTAATGCAAAAATCCATGATGCATAAAACATCAAATTTTTAAATAAAGGCAAGATCTGACCCTGCACTTTCATGACTCACCTCATTCACCTCCACTGGTCCCAGCCCTGCTGAAGTGCACTGTCCCCAGAGTCCATGTGGAGTGTGGGATCATGGGCTTTGGCAGCAAACAAAGGTTCCATTCTGCTGCTTACCAGCTGGGTGACATTAGGTTAAGTGACTGAAACTCTTTGAGTCTCCATATCTTCATCTGTAAAATGCGGGCAATTAGTCAGGGTTCTCCAGAGAAACAGAACCAATAGGAGAGTCACATATACAAATATGTATGTATAAAATATATATAAAGAGATTTATCATAAAGAATTGGCATATGTGATATGGAGGCTGAGAGGTCCAGACCCAGGAGAGCTGATGGAATAGTTCCCATCAAAATCCAAAGGCCTGAGAACCAGGAGAGCCAATGGTGTAAGTTCTAGTCTGAGTCCAAGTCTGAAGGCAGGAGAAGACCAGTGTCCCAGCTCAAAGACAGTTCAGCAGAGAGTATTCTTTCTTACTCAGCCTTTTATTCTATTCAGGCCTTCAACACGTAAGATGAGGCCCACTCACACTGGAGAGGGCAGTCTGCTTCACTCAGTCTGTCAATTCAAATGTTAATCTCACTCAGAAACACCCTCACACACACATCCAGAAATAATGTTTAACCAAATATTTGGGCACCCCATGGCCCAGTCAAGCTGACATGTAAAATTCACCATCACAAATGCCTACCTCAAAAGTTGTGTGGGTTAAATGAGGACAGTAGACAAAATGCTCAGCACAGAGCTTGGCACGCAGGAGGTAGTCACTAAATACTGGTTCTCTCCCCCATGGTTTCCCACCAGGTTTTTTTCTCCTTAGCCTACAGGAAACATTGCAAACTGGAAATAATCCATTTTAGCAGCTAGCCTGCTCTGCCAAGTGCCTGCACATGGCAGATGAGCCATGTATGTTTGTTGAATACCCAGATTGAGTATGGAAAGGAAATTGATCCAGAGCTATTAATGAAGTGATCAGTGAAGCAGATCTACAGATGAGATTGGAAGATCTACAGATGGGATCCTTCTCTGGCAGGAGCCCAGCGGCTCTCAGGGCCCTTGGGGTGGAAATGTGGGCCAAAAGATAGTAAAATTAAAATACACACAACAGTCTGAGGGAAGTATTTGTGACTTACACAATAGACAGAAGATTGATTTCCTTGTTAAGTGTTGTGCTTTTATAAATCTACAAGAAAATGGTGAAGAATACCCAATGGGAAAATGAACAACAGACAGAGACAGGTACCTCACGACAAAGAAATGCAAAGGACCAAGAATCTCATGAAAGCGTGCCCAACTTTACCAATAATCAAAAGAATGCAAATTTTTCATGTATCAAACTATGACTTTTTTTTAAAAGTACAATTCCTGGTACTAGTAAGAGTCCAAGGAAACAGGCAAGCTCATACATTGCTGAAAGGAGAGTAAATAGATTCAATTTTTCTGGAGGTCAACTTGGAATAAAAAGCTTTAAAAATGTGCAAACTCTTTGACTCAGTAACGATGTTCTTTGAAATCTATCCTAAGGTAATAATAGAAGATGTGAGCAAAAACATTAGCAGGAATTCTTTAGCAGGACAAAGAGCAAGGAATTGTTTAGCAGGACATTGAAAACAACCTGGGTGTCCAACAATAGGGGATTCTTAATTTTAAGTATATAGAAAGATAGGTAGATGACATCAAAGTATTTATAGTGGTTATCACGGGGTAATAAGATTATGAGTTGTATTTTATGCTTTTTGACTTTCTGTATATTTTAAATTTTCTACAGTGAACATGTGTTCCCTTTTATAATAATTTTGTTTTAAGAATGAAAGAACTTGAGGGTCTGATTATCTTGGGGAGGAAAGGAGTATGGTGTGGGTGCCCCTGCACCTGTGACCTTTGGAGCTGTTGTGTTCAGTTCTCCAGTCCCAAGACACTTGAAGGAGGGATGAGGGTGGAGGCAGATTCCCAGCTGCACCATAGGTCATTGCTAACCAAGGTGGCCAGAGCAGCGTGGGAGGAAGTCACGAGGCCTGGTGCAGGTTTCTGCAGCATTTGGTCTACATGAAGTAACACTAGTAAAGAATAAAGTTTTTGAGTAGAATGATTGCATTATCTAATACTCCAGGGCCTGAGAAGAAGCCTGCTAATAACCGTTTTAAGCTAATTATTCCCTGAAGGTTGAATAGTGCTCATGTATCTTAGCGGCTACATTCAAGGAAGTTAAGCAAACAGATCAATCCATTGTTGGGGGAATACCAAATTAACTTTTGAATTTAACATATTTTCACGAAAGCTATTTTTCCTTGTAGGAGCTTTTTAGCAGATGAGAATTCAGACTCTCTAATGATTCTGGAGGCTCCTCAGTTGTTAACCTCTGAGCTACTTGGTTTACCCAAACTATGCTTCCCTTATGCCCCTACTTGAGCTAAGTAGGGAGTAGACAAGCTGAGACCAACACCCAGTGAACCCACAGATCTGGGCCCAGTGATGCCCCCAGCAGCCAGGGCTTGGAGCCTCCTGGCACCCTGGTTACGCTCCAGCTTCCTCCTCCCATCTACACCACCCCAAAACACCACAGGGTTCTCATGGGGTTTTCATGCCAATCTCTGAGTTTTGAAAGGCTTGCAAAAGGCCCATTGGGTCAAGGAGGCCAAAGCCTACCTGGTGGAGAAACGCCCCATCCTGAGGAGAGGGGCTATTGTGGAGAATTGTCTTTTGCAGGTAGGACAGATGTCGCAGGTGATGCTCAACAGTGGTTTTTCCAACCTGAGGCCTCCCAGTGCTAAATAGGCCAGAGAATAAATTAGAGCCTGAAATTAATCATAGTCATGATGATGAGGAGGAGGGGGATGTTGATAAAGATAACTACCATTACTGAACACATTCTCACACAATATGCCAGGCAGTAGGTTGAGTACTCTACACACATTACCTAATATTATCCTCACAATCTGAGCACTATTCTTATATCCATCCTAGGGATGGAGAAACCAAGACTTAGGAAACATAAATAACTTGCCTAAGTCACGCAGCTAGTAAGCGGCAGAGTTAAAATATAAACCCAAGTCTATCAGACTCTGGGACCCAAGTTCTTAACCACCAAATGATATTTATCCTGAAACATAGAGAAGGCCAGTAAGGAAGAGGGGATAAGAAGAGAGTGTGCCGACACATGTTATTTTTTAAAGGCAAAGTAACTCTGTAGGAAGCCAAGTGCTGGAGATCTTTGTTCAGCCCCTGGGCAGCAGAGGAAGGTGGACCCTTTTGCAGGCTGACAGATTGTTCAGGGTGGATGCCTTGGCTGGATGTGACCAGAGGCTGTGGGGTCTGCTCCTCAGTCCTACCATATGTTCTTGCCCTCTAAATACATTCTGTTTCCTTTCCTGGACGAGCGCTGCTCAGTGAAGTGCAGCTCATTCTTGAACCTATGGCCTCTCTGGAGCAGTTCTGCTTCTTCTCCTCACTTCTCCTCTGGATCTGAAAGAGGTATGTGACTTTATGTGGCCCTGCTATGGAAGATTCCTCTTAGGAAGTAAGCTGGTCACTGGCTCGACTCTGTTGTTCCTGAGTTAGCAAATTCTCCACAAGAGGCAGGAGACAGTCAGTGGAGTTTCAACCTTATCAGCTGCTAAAGAAACACATTTCCTTCCCTGAAACCTGAGGTGTCCACATTCTGCAAGTCTTCAACTGTGGGGGAGTGGCTAAGGCTGGGAGTACCCTGGGACCCAAACTTAGTCAATGTCCCTACTGATTACCCCTGGTCAAGAGACCAGAACTGCATTCAACTCGTGAAGAAAAGAAGCTTTCTCAGGATGGTAGGGTTGGGTGTGGCCTTTAACGCTCTTGGCCCACAAGAGGGAGGTGCCACAAATCACCTTCTTTCGGTGCTCACAATGTCTGTTGGTATAATGGCATAGATAAATTGTGCATAGTGTTTTTAAAATGATTTGACTATTTCTTAGATTCAAATTTTGAATAGGTAATACATTCATATGGTATATAAATGTAAATATATTGGATTCCAGTTCCATGTGAGATGGAGTAAGAGTGCTTTATGCTTTCTCTTTCACTGAGTGCAACTATAAAGCCTAAACAGAATATGTGGAGGATGATTTAAAGACTGTGAAAAATCAATAGCAGCAGGCAGATTGAGGAAGAACACCAGAATGTAAAATACCACTGAATTTCACCGGTGGTGAGTTTACCATGTTTTTTCTCTTCAGTATCCCATAACTTGAACTCAAAGTATTCAGAAACTCAGAAGTAAGCACTGTTGAGCAGAGAGAGCTCCAGGAAAAGCCATTTAGCTCTGGGTCAAGGACCAGGCAAAGGAACTTCTAATGCTCCAGAGAGTAAGGAAATATCTCATTTAATTTTCTCTTATTTCCCTTCCCTTGTGCCCCAGCCCCCAGGCAATCTGGTGGTAGCAATGGCAGTAGCAACCCATGAGTAGCCACGTGATCCAAAACTCCAAGGGAGGAGAATCTTCCTCTCTGGTAGAGCTACAGTTCCAAGAGGATAGGACAAACTCCTGTTGCTTTTTATCCCTCTCTCTGTCCTCCCTTCACTTGGGCCAGGATATGAGCCAACTGAGGAAGTATGTGACAAACTGCAATAGAGCAGAGTAACTAGAGCCTCAAGTTCTGGCCAAAGAACCAAAAAGGAGAGCCCCAGGGAACTAGAAAGTATCTGGGAGATTGTGGAGAAGGAGGAACTTGGGAAAATGACCCAATAAAGATGTTTATGAACTCCAGAGCTCACCCTTGAGCTACACAATGTTATCTCTTCCTTGTTAGCATACCAAAGACTTTGAGAACTGAACTGATAAACCACTGCCTAGGTCGCAGAGTGAACAACTGGGTGGTGCATATCTGGGACAGATCCATAGAGCAATACAAAGGTTTTTGAGAAGTGAACTTATATTGGAATCATAGCCTATAGAAGATGGATTGTAAGTTGCAACCTGAAATTAACCAGATTGTGTGCTAAAATAAAAACATCAACATTCTCCATGGAATTTAAACAAGACCCAGAGTCTCATAACATAGTATTCAAAATGTCCAGAATACAATCCAAAATTACTCAGCATGTGAATAACCAGCAAAATCTCAACTTGGATGGGAAAAGACAATCAACAGACGCCAATATTGCAATTATATAGATATTGGAATTATCTGACAAAGACTTTAAAAGCAGCTATGATGAAAATGCTCCAATAAGCAATCACCAACACTCTGGCAGCAAATGTTAAAATAGAAAGTCTCAGCAAAGAAATAAAAGATATAAAGAAGAACCAAATGGAAATAAAAAATACTGTAGCATATAAAAATCTCTGTTATCTGAATAGCAGAATAGAGGTAACAGACAAAACACTCAATGATCTTGAAGATATATCAATGGAAATGATCAAATCTGAACAACAGAGAGAAGAAAAGATAGGAAAAAAATGAACCGAGCCTCCAAGATGTGTGGGACATTAACAAAAGGTCTAACATTTATGTCGTGAGAGTCCCAGAAGGAAAGGAAAAAGAGTACAGTGCTGAAAAATATGTGAATAAATAATGGCTGAAAACTTCTTAAATTAGATAAAAGACATAAACCTACAGATTCAAGAAGTCAAGCAAATCCTAAACAGGATAAACCTAAAGAAATCCATACCCAACACTTTGTAATCAAACTGCTAAAAACTAAAAATAAAAAAAATCTTGAAAACAGCCAGAGAAAATGATGCATTACTCATACAGAAACAACAATTTGAATGACTGAAGATTTCTCATAAGAAACTATAGAGGCCAAAAGAAATTCTCACACTGTTTTTAAAATGTTGAAAGAAAAGAAGTGTCAACTCTGAATTCTGTATTCAGCAAAAATATTCTTTAGAAATGTGTGGAAAATAAAGGCATTCATAGATGAAGAAAAACTAAGAATTTACTGCCAGCAAACATACTCTAAAATAATTGTTAAAGGAAGCTCCTTGAACAGAAGGGAAACAATACCAGAAGGAAATTTGAAATATCAAGAATGAAGGAAGAGCAGAAGTGGTAAATATCTAGGTAAATATAAAATACTAGTCTTCTCTTGTGTACTTTAAAATACATTTGAGAGTTGAAGGGAAAATATTATAATATTGTCCAATGGAGTTTTCAATATATGTAGATGTGGTACGTAAGGCAACTCTAGCATAAAGAGGAGAGGGTAAAAGGACTTACAGTGTGTATGGTTTCTACATTCCAAATGAAATGGTAAAATATCAATTCTAAGTAGACTGTAAAAAGTGAAGGATGTGCTTTGCAATCCCTATAGTAACCACTAAAATAATTACACAAAGAAATATAATAAAAACCAATTAGATAAATTAAAATGGAATACTAGAAAAAGGTTCAAATAACTCAAAAGAAGGCAGAAAGGAGAAACAGATGAGTAAAAAAAGAGGGACTAGCAAACTGAATTTAGCAGCACATTAAAAGGATTATCCACCATGACCAAGAGGGATTTATTCCTGGAATGTGAGGATGGTTCAACATATGAAAAGCAGTCAGTGTAATACACCACATTATAGAATGAAGGAAAAAAACCACATGATCATCTCAATTGATGCAGAAAAAGCATTTGACAAAATTTAATACCTTTCATGATAAAAACATTCAACAAACTAGGAATAGAAGGAAACTACTTCAACATAATAAATACCACATGTGAAAAACCCACAGCAAATGGTGAAAGACTGAAAGCTTTTCCTCTAAGATCAGGAACAAGGCAAGGATGCCTGCTTTCACCACTTCTATTCAACATAGTGTTGGGAGTTCTAGCCAGTGCAATTAGGCAAGAAAAAGAAATAAAAGACATCTAATTTGGAATGAAAGAAGTAAAATGATCTCTGTTTGCAGATGATATGATCTTATATATAGAAAACCCTAAAGATTCCACCAAAAAATTGTTATAACTAATAACTGAATTCAGCGAAGTAGCAGGATAGAAAGTCAACATGCAAAAATCAATTGCACGGGCTGGCCCAATGGCATAGCAGTTAAGTTCGCACACTCTGCTTTGGTGGCCCAGCGTTCACAGGTTTGGATCCCAGGTGCAGACAGCTGCACCACTTGTCAAGCCATGCTGTGCAAGTGTCCCACATATAAAGTAAAGGAAGATGGGCACGGATGTTGGCCCAGAGCCAATCTTCCTCAGCAAAAAGAGGCAGATTGGCAACAGATGTTAGCTTAGGGCTAATCTTCCTCACCAAAAAAAAAAAAAAATCAATTGCATTTCTATACACTAACAATGAACAATACGAAAAGGAAATTAAAAAATCAATTCCATTAATAATAGCATCAAAAAGAATAATATACTTAGGAATTAACCAAGAAGGTGAAAGACTTTTACGATGAAAACTACAAAACATTGCTGAAAGAAATTAAAGAAGACATAAATAAGGGGAAACATATTCCATGTTCATGAATTAGAAGACTTAATATTGTTAAGATGTCAATACTACTCAAAGTGATCTACAGATTAAATGCAATCCCTACCAAAATCCCACTGCCTTTTTTACAGAAATAGAAAATCCACCCTAATATTCATGTGAAATCTCAAGGGACCCTGAATAGCCAAACAATTTTTAAAAAGAAGAGCAAAGCTGGAGGACTCACACTTTCTCATTTCAAAACCTACTACAAAGCTACAGTAATCAAAACAGTATGGTAATGGCATAAAGACAGATATATAGATCAGTGGAATAGAATGGAAAGCCCAGAAATGAAACCTCACACATATGGTCAGTGCTTTCTGACAGGGGTGCCAAGAACTTTCAATCAGGGAAAGGACAGTCTTTTCAACAAATGGTGATGGGAAAACTGGATATCCATCTGCAAAAGAATGAAGTTGGACCCTTATCTAACACCACAAACAAAAATTAACTCTAAATGAATTAAAGACCTAAATGTAAGAACTAACACTATAAAACTCTTGCAAGAAAACATAGGGCAAAAGCTTCATGACATTGGCTTTGGCAATGATTTCTTGGATATGACCCCAAAGGCACAGGCATAAACAGGAAAAATAGACAAATTGGACTTCTTGAAAATTTTTAAAAATTGTGCATCAAAAGATGCTATCAACAGAAAAAACAGCAACCCACAGAATGGAAGAAAATATTCGGAAATCATATATCTAATAAGGGATTAATATCCAGAATACACAGAGAATGCCTAAAACTCAGCAACAAAAGAACAAACAAGCTGATTCAAAAATGAGCAAAGGATTTAAGTAGACTTTCCTCCAAGGAAGGTATACAAATGGCCAATAAGCTCATGACAAGCTGCTCAGCATCACTAATCATTAGAGAAATGCAAATCAAAACTAAAATGAGATACCACCTCACACCCATTAGGAGAGCTACTATTAAAAAATAAACCAGGAAATAACAAGTGTTGGTAAGGATGTGGAGAAATTGGAAACCTTCTGCACTGTTGGTGGGAGTATAAAATTAATAGCTGCTAAGGAAAACAGTATGGCAGTTCCTCAAAAAATTAAAAAGAGAATCACCATATGATCCAGCAATTCCACTTCTGGGTATATACCTCAAAGAAATGGAAACAAGTTCTTGAAGAGATATTTGTATACCCATGTTCATAGCAGCATTATCACAATAGCTAAAACATGGAAGAACCCCAAGTGTCCAGCAATGGACAAATGGATAAACAAAATGTGGTGTATACATACAATGGAATATTATTCAGCCTTAAAAAGGAAAGAACTTCTGACACATGCTACCGTATGGATGAACCTTGAGGACATTATGCTAAGTAGAAACAAGCCAATCACAAAAAGGTAAATACTATATAATTCCACTTATATGAGGTACACAGAGCAGTCAAATTCATAGTGACAGAAAGTAAAAACATGGTTGCCAGGGTCTGGGGGAAAGAGAGAAATGGAGAATTATTATTTAATGGTATAGAGTTTCAGTTTTACAAAATGAAAAGAGTTCTGGAAATGGATGGTGGTAATGGTAGCACAACACTATGAATATATTTAATACCACTGAACTGTACAGTTAAAAATGGGTAAATGGTCAATTTTATGTTATGTGTATTTCACCAGAATAAAAAAATTCAAAAAAAAGAGGGAATAAACATAAACAAATAAGAAATTGGTAGCTCTAAATCTAAACATATCAATGGTTACATTAAATGTAAATTGTTTAAACACATCAATTTAAAGATGAATATTGTCAGAATGAAAAAAAATGAACCAATTGTATGCTCTCTATAAGAAACTCATCTAACTATAATGATGCAGATTCGTTAAAATTATAGAATGGAAAAAGACTTACCATATAAACACTTATCAAAAAGAAAGCTGTATATATTTTTTAAAAAAGGAAAGCTGTAGTGGCTATATTAATATCAGACAATGCAAACTTAAGAGCAAAGAAAATTACCAGGGATAAAGAGAGATATTACACAATTATAAAAGGGTCAATTCATTAAGACATAACAATCTTAAATGTGTATGCACCAAACAACAAAACTGCAAAATAAATGAAGCAAACACTGATAAAAATGAAAGGAGAAATAATCCTAAATTATACTAGGAGATTTCAACACTCCTCTCTCAGTGATCAGGAGAACTAGCAGACAGAAAATCATCAAGGATACAAAACTGAACAACAACATCAACCAATGAATCTAACAGACATTTATAGAACATTCCACCCAACGACAGTGTAATACACATTCTTTTCAAGTGCACATAGAACATTCACCAAGATAGACTGTATCCTGGATCCTAAAACAAACTTTAACAAATTAAAAATAGTTGAAACTCTAACAATACTTACAAATAAAAAGAGAAAGAAAACATAAATTATAAATATCAGAAATGAAAGCAAGGATATCACTACAGACCATGCAGACATTAAAAGGATAATAATGAAATAATATGTATAATTTACACACACAAATTCCACAACTTAGATGAAATAATTCCCCCAAAGCCACAAAATACTAAAACTTACTGAAGGAGAAATTGATAGCATGAAGGGCCCAATAACAATTAAGAAATTGAATTTATTGTTAAAAACTTTCCAAAAAATAAATATCCAGGCCCAGATGGTTTCACTGGGGAATTCTACCAAATATTTAAAGAAGAAATAACACCAATTCTACACAATCTCTTCCAGAAAACAATAAGAGAAAGGAACATTCCTAACTCACCTTATGAAACCAGCATAACTCTGGTACCAAAACCAGACAAAGAAGAAAACTACACCCAATATCTTTCATGAACTTAGATGCAAAAAATCCTCAGCAAAATATTAGCAAATCAAATCCAGCAATATATAAAAAGAATAATACACCACAACCACGAGGTTTCTATCCTTGGAATGTGAGGCAGTTTTTCCATATCATTCACCATATTAACAGTCTAAAGAAGAAAAACCACATGATCATATCAATAGATGTGGAATAAGCATTTGACAAAATACCACATCCATTCCTCCAAAATACATAACAAACTGGGAACAGAAGGGAATTTCTTCAACCTGATAAAGGGCTCTACAAAAAACTTCTAGCTAACATAATGGTTAATGGTGCAAGATTAAGTTCTTTCCCCCTAAGAGTGGAAACAAGGCAAGGATGTCCACTCTTACCCCTCCTTTTCAACATAGTACTGGATATCTTAGCCAGCACAATAAGACAAGAAAAAGAAATAAAAGGCACACTAGTTGGAAAGGAAGAAATAAAACACTCTTCTAAGATGACATAATTATCTACCTAGAAAATCCCAAGGAATCCACAGACTAAAATCTCCTAGAACGAATATGTGGGTTTAGGAGGGTTACAAAATACAAAGTCACATATAAAACAATCATACATTAATACACTAGCAATGTACAATTGGAAAACAATAACATTTAAAATAGCTCCAATAAATGAAGTACTTAGGTATAAATCTAACAAAACACACACAGGATCTGAATGCTGAAAACTACAAAATGCTGATGATAGAAATCAAAGAGACCTAAATAAATGGAGAGACATCTCGTATTCATGTATTGGAAGTCTCAATATAGAAAAGATATCAACTCTCCCCTAACTGATCTATAAATTTAATGCAATCCTAAAAAAAATCCCAGCAGAATTTTTGTAGATATATACAAGCTGATTGTAAAATTTATGTGTAAAGGCAAAAAAATCTGGAATAGCTAAACAATTTTGAGAAGGAAGCATAAAATTGGAGAAATTGCACTACCTGATTTTAAGACTTACTATACAGTAATCAAGACAATGTGGTATTGGCAAAGGCATGGATGAATAGATCAACATAACAGAATAGAACATCCAAAAATATACCCACATAGATAGGGCCAAACAATTTTTGACAAATGTGCAAAAATAATTCACTGGTGAAAGAATAGTCTTTTTAAAAAATGTTGGAACAATTGGATATCTATATGCAAAAAATAAACCTCCTCCTAAACCTTGGAACTTAAAAAAAATTGACTCAAAATGGATCATAAATCTAAATATAATATATAAAACTTTTAGAAGAAAATCTATGTGACCTTGGGTTTGGCAATGAGTCCTTAGATGTGACATCAAAAACACAATTCTTAAAAAAAAAAAGATGAGTTGGACTTCATCAAAATTAAAAACAGTGTCTGAGAAAGACACTGGTAAGACTATGAAAAGACAAAGTACAGACTAGGAAAGAATATTTGCAAATCACATATCAGACAAAGGTCTTGCAACCAGAATATATCAGGAATTCTCAAAACTCAACAGCAAGAAAACAATCCAGTTTTAAAATGGGTAAAAGACATGTACAAACATTATCCAAATTGGATATAAGGATGGCAAATAAGCACATGGAAAGATGTTGAACATCATTAATCATTATGGAAATGCAAATTATAAAACCACTACGAGATACTACTACACACCTGTTAGAATGCTTTTAAAAATATATACTGACAGCTCCAATTGCTGACAAGGATATGGAACAACTAAAACTCTCATACATTGCTGGCAGGAGTGCAAAATGGTACAGCCCCAGTGAAAAATGTTTCACAATTTTTCATTAAGTGAAACATATACTCATGACCCAATAATCCCACACCTGCATATCTACCCTAGAGAAATGAAAATGTATGTTCACTCAAAAACCTGTACACGAATATTTATAGCAGTTCTCCTTATAATTGCCCCAAGCTGGAAACAAACCAAATGTCCTTCAGTGGGTGAATGGGGGAAAAATCTGTGTTGCATCCATCCATAGACTAGTACTCAGCAATAAAAAGGAATGGATTTTTGATCACGCAACAATTTGGATAAATCCCAAAGATATTATGTTGAATAAAAAAAAGCAGTCTCAAAAGGTTACATATTATGCAATTCCATTGACATGACATTCTTGAACAGACAAAATTTTTAGGATGGAGAATAGAAGAGTGATTGCCAGAGGTTAAAGGTAGTGGGAGGCAGTGACATTAAAGCGATAGATAGCATAGGGAGTTTTTTGGGGTGATGGAATTGTTTAGTATCCTGACTATAGTGGCATTATATGAAACTATACATGCATTAACATTGATAGAACTCTACAAAAAGATCTCAAAAAGGGTCAATTTTACTGTATAATAATGTTAAAAATAAAAATTTTAGAAGTATGTAATAAAGTCTTCCTCACACCCCTACCTCCATTCGCTCCATTCCTACCCATCCCCTCTTCCAGGGCTATCCATTGTTACTGGTCGCTCATGCATCCTTTCAGTTTTCTTACGTATATGCAAGCAAATATGAATATTATTTTCATTTTCCTCTGCTTTCTCACAAAATTGATACAGTTCTCACAGTATTTATTTTACTTAAAATTGTATCCTGGGCCTCTCCCCACATCAGCAGTAGAGGGCTACTCTTTGGCTCCCAAATTCTGGGAGGTTTAGTTGCAACCTTGGATTTGGTTTAGCTGATGGTTTTCACATATTGCATGCAAAATCCTTCAGGAAGAAGGATTTGTGCTCTAGGATTGTGCCCAGGAGGCAGGGAGTGTCTATTTACTGAAGTGTTCAGCCAGGTACATGGTACACACAGGCCCACTGAGATGTGCCAAGGCTAAGTTACTGCCAGAAACAAATGCTCAGATTCAAATTGCTATTGTCTCAGACTGCCTGGCTTATCTGGTAAATATTTGTAGAATAAACGGCTTCATTTTAGTGCGGGTTGGAAGGGAACTCAGGAACCTTCATCCAATTCCTGGGTCCAGGCTGTCTATTCTGTAAAGCCACCAGATACCAGAGGCTGGTGCCTGGACCATTGGCTTAGACAAATTGGCCCTTCCCGTGGCCAGGACACCTCAGCTCTCCAACACGCGCCCCAGAATCGGTCAGACCAGATGATCCACATCTCCCTGACATACTTCTCCCAGGATGCTTTTTTTTAAAAATTTTTTTGTGAGGAGGACTAGCCCTGAGCTAACATCTGTTGCCAGTCCTCCTCTCTTTTGCTGAGGAAGACTGGCCCTGGGCTAACATCCGTGCCCATCTTCCTCCACTTTATATGGGATACCGCCACAGCATGGCTTACAACAAGCAGTGCGTCGGCCCACACCCAGGGATCCAAACCCGCAAACTCAGGGCTGCCAAAGCTTGAAATTAACCACTACGCCACCGGGCTGGCCCCCGCCCAGGACGCTTTTTAATTCCAGCGTTTGGCCCTCACTGACCCTCAACCTTTGCTCTTTCTAAGACTTGTAAAATGTTCCCTTCATCACACTCTCCAGAAAGTTACCCATGTATTTGAAAAATAATACAAATTTTTGGTTAACATGAACTCTTGATAGAGCCTAGGTATGATTGCTACTGTTCTCAGCACACTCCTTCAGTGTGGGTGGAGGATCTAAATTCTAGATTCTAGATTCCAGACTGACTATTCCATTTTAGATCTACAGAAACAGAGGCCCCCATAATTTAGTAGTACGCAGAGGGAGAGACAGCGTGGTATAGCAAGAAGATGGAAAGAGTACAGGATTCGGGGTCAGATATTCAAAATCTGGGGTCAAATTCTGGCTCTTCTACTTACTAGCTGTGCAACTTTGGCAAGCCACTTAGGTTTTCTGAGCTTCGGTTTCCTCATCCATAAAACCCATGATGTGGTTATACGGATGGGGGGACAAGATATATAAAACACATGAGTTGGTGTGTGGCACATTGCTGGTGTTCAAAAAAAGAGCAGATATCACCTTTTTTGCGTCTTCAGACAGAGGAATTTCTACCACCCTCTTCAAGCTATGAGGTGGCACGGCGAAGTGTAGTGGTCAAGCACACCAGACCACCTGGGTTCAGTTGTGGGTCTGTAATGCTGTAACTTTGGGCCAGCAAATTAATCTCTCTTGGCCTCAGTTTTCTTATCTGTGAAAATTGGCATGAAAATAGTATCCACCTTACAGAGATGTGACAACTCAATAAGATAATGAAGAGTAGTGCCCGCCATATGCAAAGTGTTGAACAGATATTATCAGGAATGCAAGAGAATAAGCCAGACCACGAGCCTCTGTCGGTGTCATGTCTGCTGACATCTCATCGGCCAAAACAAGTCATGCAGAAAGCATACTCTGCCCACAGCTGGAGGAAATGCACCTTGCATAGAAAAGGATGTAAATATATAATCCTATTACAGGGGAGAGAAGAATGGGAGCAATAATCCCATTTACCACAGGTTCCTGGGACTTTGACCTTGGCTGGGGCAAAGAAAGAACTGTTAATGGCACTGATCTGGTTGAGACACATAACCTCATAAACAGCAATAATAAAAAAAGTAATAATAATACCTGCCATTTATGGAGCACCAATGTTGGTGGGAGGGTCTGTTCTTAGAAAACAGGAATATGAGCTGAGCAGACAACTCAATGAATTTTCTTCCCCTCATTTCTGACTCTCTCTATGTCTCTCCACTCATATAATGCTGTAATTCATGGTATAGGCTGTCCCATTTCAGGGAAGTTAATAATAAAGATGAAATAATAACAACGATGATGATAAAAGTAATAGAAATAATATTTAAGTAATTTAAGTAATGATAATAAGTGTCAGGCACTTCATGTGCATCATTTCATTGAATCCTCGTAATAACACCATGGTGTGGGTGCTATTTTTCTCATATTGTAGATGCGGACACCAAGGCTTTGAGACCGAGTGGCTTTCCCAAAGTCACACAGCCAGCAGGGAGCAGAGCTAGAATTTGAACTGTTTGAGGTTGAAATCTGTGTTCTTCTCATTATTCTACTCTTCCTCTTCCCCGTGCACCACAAAAAGTCCCATGTGCCTCTGTTCTCCTGACCTAGAGTGGAGCAAATGTTCTAGACCCTCTGCCTATACTGGGGGAGTGTGTAAGTAGGAGCAAGGATATTGGTGCTCATGTTACAGAGAATTGTATTTCTCAAATTCATGAAGAATGTTTTGAACTAAGAGTTGAATAAAAAGCCCACCAGGAGATGCGTGTCCAGGAGCTGAAGTCTGCCTTGTCTCACAGGGATGGGTGGCGGGGCTGGGGAACTGTGGTGTCCCAACTGATGGAATTTGCAGGCTTCCCCAGCTGGCAGCTGGGGCACCAGACTCTGGAATGTGGAGGCTGCGCAGAAGAGCTCTCTGTATTAGTTTCCCAGGGCTGCCTTTACAGAGTACCACAAACTGGGTTTAAAGCATCAGAAATTTATCCTCTCACAATTCTGGAGCCCAGAAGTCTGAATTCAAGGTGTCAGTAGGCTCTCTCTGAGACTGGGGAGACTATTTCCTCACTGCTTGCGGGCTTCTTGCGGTGGCCGGCAATCCTTGGTGTTCCCTGGCTTGCAGCTGCATCAGTCCAGTCTCTGCCCTGTCTTTACACAGTGCTCTCCCCTGTGTGGGTGCCTGTGTCCAAATTGCCCTCCTCTATAAGGACACCAGTCACATCAGATTAGAGGCCTGCCCTCACCTTAACTTGAACATCAGCAAAGACCCTATTTCCAAACAAGATCACATTCACAGGTACTAGGGGTTAGGACTTCAACATGTCTTTTGTGTTGACCTGGGACTTGGGGACCATAACACCCACTGTGACCTGGGACTTGGGTGGGGTAAACCTATTGCCTCACATGGCCTTGGAGCCCTCATTGCAGCTGAGACAAGGGTTCTTCCAGGTGGCCCTTGGACAAATTAAAAAGCATAATCCAGAGAGGTCAGGCTATAAATTCCGTTCTCCTGCAGGTGTGGGACCATCCCTCACTTTGCGACTGAAGACTTGCCAGGTCCTGGAAACATGTGGGAAGTGTGTTTGTTGAGGAGAGTTTAATATTTGAAGAAAATATTAGCGTGACATTCCTGCCTAGCGGCTCCCCTCTGATGCACTGCTCTTGTACTGCCTCCCACCGCACTTGTGGTCTGGTGGCCTAGAGACGATGTGGGCTTTTGAGGGAAAGCTCGGCTCCATCTCTCACTGTTTAACCTTAAGAATATTATTTCACCTCTTGGAGCCTCATTTTTCCTCATCTGTCAGAATAGGACCAACAACACTCAGAGTCATGAAAATGAAATGATATAATGTACAGGGAAGTGTACAGAGTAAGTGTTCAATATGTGTTCATGTCCTCCCCTTCCCTGTCCTTGCTAGGTGGGATCAGAAGAATGGATATGCCAGTTATCACTTCACCAGTTCAATTCAGCAAATTTTTATTGAGCACCTACTACATACCTGGCTTTGTGCTGGGCCCCAGGGATACAACAAATAATATCAATTCTTATCCTGTGGGAAGACACAACCAAGTAAATATACAGTGAGTATTAAGTGCCCACACTATGCAAGGTCCTTCACATATAACACCCCTAATTTTTACAAAATTCTGTATGGTCTTAGCACCCCCAGTTTGCAGGTGAGGGAACTGAGGCTCAGATGGGAAGAACACAGCCAAAGATCGTGCATCTGGGATTTGAACTGGTCTGACTGAAGCCAAAGACCTTGTCTCCTGATGGATACCACTTACAATTTTAAAACTGACTCTAAGGGAACAAGATTATTTTTTTCCTGGCTCTAAAGGAGAGCCTTGCCCAAAGGGGAGCTGGTTCCAAAAGAGAGGCAATGTCAGCATTTCTGGATGGTGTGTGGCTCCTCAAGACCAGCTTGGAAGGACGGCGCACATTTGAGTTCACATTCTGGCACGTCTTGGTTTTATTCCTCCTCCTACTCTGGATGATACGTGTTTGATGAGTAGCCGTGAGATGATCAACTTTAACTTTGGAGCTGCCATCCTGTTCTCCTTAGCGTACTTCAATTTCTCAGGCACAAAATGAGCCAGTTCTGATTACAAGGCCCAGTCATTTCATTATACAAGACCCTGAAGCTTGGGGTCAGTGTTAAAGCCAGTATTCTTTAAAGACACACACACTCACGCACACACACGCACACACTCACACACACTGCAGGTCAGGAGGTCCGTGGATTCAGAAAATATTTTAACAGGCTTCTCTAGTTCTTAAAAGAATGAAACTTCCAGGTCCACTAACCTGAGAATGCCAGTTAGTCACTGTGGCCTCTGCCCAAAGCGAAGACCAGGGAGGCCCAGGGTTCCCAGGGGCTAGAGGTGTTAGGGAGGGTCTTGATAGGTCATGGAAACAAACAGGATCTATTGCTCCTTCTTAACCTGCAAAAAAAAATCAAAATCCCATTTTTGATTTTTGACTGCTGACAGCTTTCAAGCCCTATCGCTCCCTCCTCCCTTCTGCTCCACATCTGGGCAAGCTGATAGGAACACCCAGGTGCACCCTCCTTTAGCACCTGTGGGAAGTTGAAGCCACACAAGCTCTTGTTCACAGGCGGAAGCCCTCACTCCGGCCCCACCCCCCAACCACCGTAAAATCCCAAGCCGTTTTCAGATCTGCTTGGGAGCCTGCCCTGCTCTCCCTAGAAAGCCTCATTATGTGAGTAGTGACTTTTTAATACCCTCTTGGTGCTCGTGTGGCGTCATCAGTCTTGACATCTGAACCAAATTTTGGGTGAGGGTACATCCCATCCATATGGAGTGACTCAACACAGCCTCTTTTGTTTTCTAAGGCCGGTGCTGCTCTAACGTGTCTGGGATTACTTCTGATTCCTTCATTGGGCCCCTCCTCCTCCCTGCAGGGGAGTTCCCAGTGCAGGACAGGCCCTCACCAAAATTGTGCGGTACATGAAGTTTATCTTCTGGGGTCCCAAGCCTGCCCTTTGGCTTTTTCCCTTCAGGACATTCCTCTCACATCCATCAGCTACTGAGTCCCCTAGCCGTCTGCCCCACCTTCACACTCTCCCCTCCCCACTCTTAATAAAAAGGCAGCGGAAAAAGGATCTGAGTAACTCCTTCCCACCAAGTCTTGAATGACCTCTTGAATACATTGACCTTTGAATACATTAATCTTGTGGGGAGGGGCCGGCCCGTGGTGCAGCGGTTTAGTTGGCAGCCCGGCGTTTGTGGTTCGGATCCTGGGCGCCGGCCACGCACCACTTGTTAGCCATACAGTAGTGGCGTCCCATATAAGTTGGAGGAGGATGGGCACGGATGTTAGCCCAGGGCCAGGCTTCCTCAGCAAAAAGAGGAGGATTAGCAATGGATGTTAGCTCAGGGTCTTCCTCACACACACAAAAATAATAAATTTAAAAAAAAAATCTTGTGGGGAGAGGACTCTCAGTAGTTTTAGTAAAAGGACTCACTTGCTAATGGTGGAATTTTAGGCATCAGCAATAGGATAGTCCTCTATGTAGTTATGGTCATCATCTCCAAACACCTTCCCCTTCAACTCTCCAGCTAAAATTCCACAATTAGGGCTTCACTCCTTTGGTTCAAAGCTTCATTCTTCTGTTAACGCAACTCCTTCTCCTGTGCACACAATTATCACGTCCTTTCCTGAGGGCAGAAGTTTAGGGGGAAGGGATGGAAACTAGGAGGATGTTTGATAGTCAAGCGGGCAGGAAGTAAATGGAAACTTTTATGGGGGAAAGGTTACAGGGCCCAGCAAGAATGTTCAGAGGCCTGGAAATTCTGGTACGTCCTGATTTCCAGGGACGTCAGACATACCTAGTTACACAATGCACAAAAGGAGTTTGACCTAGAGAGCGTTAGTGCTGCCAGTGTCCTCGGAGGCTACCAGCCCAACTTCACACTTTCACAGATGAGGAAACCAATGTTCAGAGAAGTACCCTACCCAAGGTACTGAGTTTGCACCAGGACCAGGACTAGAAATCAGATCTCCTGCCTCGAAGATGGCACCATCAGTGGTGAGAAGCATCACAGTTCATCTGTTACAAACAATCAAGCATGATTTTCATGAGTGAATTCATTTTCTCATACATTACTGGAGCTCACCTGTGTTCTGTATACTTTTGCAAACATGGAAGAAATAGGTATACCACTTCCTGGAAATGGCCAAGCCGTGGACGTGTGCCTGGAAGTGTGGTGTGCATATGGACATTGCCATGTATTTAGGGGTGTGTGTGGGTGTGTGTAACAGCAGATACAGAGTGGGAACCTGTGTGCTACCATGTTCACATATCAAGGAATGGAGGTCCTTCTGTACCCCTGTGATGGACAGCTTCTCCTTCAAATCTCTGCAATTTTAAACACGGATTTAGTGTTCCTCTTTCCTCTCAACCATATAGAAAGGTTATGGGAGCCCAGGGTCCCCACCTGGTTTGGGGGAACGGTAGGGACCATTTAAGGGAGAAGTCCTGCCCTTTCCAAATCTGCCATGTTCAGAGGAATCCCACAGCAGTGAGTTGCCGCCTTGATGCCACGCCAGAGCACCAGCAAAGGAAAATAGGCTGTAGCCCTTTTGGGTTTCTCTCTCGGTAACGTGATGTAGTCTCCACCTCTTTTAGGACCTAACAGATTGCTTCTTGTAAGACTTAGGCAGCATTTCCAAGTTAAACAAGGGAGAAAGGGCACTGTTCTCCCCACTGCTATTTTCCTGTTATTCTGACCCCTGCAGAGTGTCCTGGGGCCATGGCCTGCGCTGTCAATGACACAGTGCAGATGTGAGTGGTGGAGTCAAAGAAAGCCGGTAACCAAAGTGTCCAGCCCACTGCTTCTGAAATAGAATCAGCAAGGAAGTACATACATACATGTGTATATATGTGTTTGCTTTTCCTACAAAAACTTCAATTAGTAACAAAATTGCAAGTGACCATAATCCTCCAGCATTAAAGACAGCCTGCGTGCTAGAGCTGGATTTTTCAAGTCAATCAGCTTCCTTTGTCAATGTGGTTCCCATTAGCCAGAGAGCTGCCCGGAAAGGCTGTCTTATTTCACCTGCTTCCTCTGAGGGAGGCCTACAGTTGCCTTGTTGCCATGGGAATCACTAAAGGGATGGCTGTTCATAGTCTGAGGCCAGGCAGTCCAGAGAGGGAGGAAGATGCCCCCCTCTGCAGCTCTGGGTGCTTGGAGATATGAAACCTGGATCATGATGGCCATTCAATAGCCAAGCTTGCTGTGTAAGTCCAGAGTCAACAGCTGTTGAACCTAAGCCCTGAGGTTCAGCAGGAACAAGTAAGATTTCTAAGCATTTCCCATCCTTGTCAGCTTCCCTTTGTCAGTCTTCCTATTGCTCCTGGGAGTCCCTAACCAGAGAAAGCAGAGTAAAGGGGGAGCTATCCAAAGATGACTTCTGCCCCTACTCACTCACTCCCATTCACTCTTACCCAGCTCTCACTGGGATTCTGAAGCAGGGATAAGTGGGCTGGGGTAAACTTTTTTTTTTTTTTTTAACTTTGGCAACTGCCGCCTACTTATTTAAATTTAGCTGAAGTTTATTGAGTACCTATTATGTGTTAGGCACTGTGCTAAATGCTTTCACATTTATAATCTCACACAATCCTTATGACAGCCCTGCAAGGGAGGATTAATATCCCCATTTTACAGATGAAATGATTCTGAGATCAGATGGGGACCAGATTGTGGAGGTCTTGAAGACTAAAAAATAAAAATGGAGTGCCATCAACCCCCTGGGGACAAATAAACTTAGGTTCTAGCCCCAGTTTTGTCTTTTACTGGCTGTGTGACATGGGCAAGTTACTTAACTTCTGAGCCTCAGTGTCCTGATTGGCAAAACAGGGATTACCTTATGGGGCTATGAGGAATAAATGAATAATGCATGTGTAGTTCGCACACTGCCTAGCCCACAGGGACTCAATAAATTAGGTGATAATTCTTGGAAAGATAGGTCTAGTATATGAGTGCAGGGCAAAATTGAGGAGAGAGATGTTGGAGATGAGGAGTGGAGATAGGAGGCTATGGGTTTTAGCTAACATTTTCAACAGGAGTGATTTGGGGGAAGAGCAGGGATAGACAAATCTATCAATAAAAAAGAATAGAAACTCCAGAAATAGATCCAACATAAACTGCACTTTAATTTATGATAGAGGAAACATTATAAACTAGTGGAGAAATTATGAGCCATTCAATAAATATGTTAGCACAACTGGCTTCTAATGTGGAAAAAAATTACATTAGATCCCTACCTCACACCACACCCAAAAATAAACTCTGGATGGCTTAAGACCTAAATGCTTGAGAAAATGTTTTTATGACATGGAGCAAAGGAAGGATCTATTTTATAAGACATGAAAATTATAGATGGAAAGGAAATTTCCTAAAAGGAAAATGTCAAAATTAAAAACTTCTGAAAAAATAAAGTAAAAGGCAAATCATAAAGAAGGATTAATATTTGAAATACATAAAGAAGTTCTTTAAGTCAATTTTTAAAAAGGACAAAGAGCCCAACAAGAAAATGAGACTATAAACCAACCATTTACAGAAAATGCTGAATATTTAATATACATGTGAAAACCTGTCTGGGCCTCACCAGTAAACAGGGTTATTCAATTTAAACAAGGAAATTCAATTTCATGTTTTTAGCTTGATAAAAATGGAAAATTATGACAATACAGAGTATTGATGAAAATGCAGGGAAACAGGAATTCAGCAGGTAGGTAAAATCATTTTGGAGAACAACTTTGGCAAACTCTAATAAAATTGCAAATACACATACCTAATGACTGATCACTCCACTTCTAGGATGTATCCTAGAGAAACTTTTGTACATGTTTTATAAACATTGCTTGTAGAAACCACAAAATTTGAAAACCACAAAATGCCCACCAGTGAGAGTATGGATAAAATGAATAAATTGTGGAGCATCCATATGAGGGAACACTATACAGCAACTGGAATACACGGATCCTATCTATATGTAGCAATAGTGCTCGATCTAGAAAATAGAATTTTGAGTGATAAAAGCAAGTTGCAGGATATTATGTATATGGATGATACCATTTCTCATACAAGTTTAAAAACACGGAACAATGTTATATACTGTTTATCAATATGTGAATGTATAGTGAAAATGTAAAGACAAGGATTGGGGATACATGGAATTCATTATAGGGGTGACTTTGGGAAGTGAGGGAGGGGAACACGTTTGGTGCGAGGACATGGGGTATTTTAACTCTGTAATGTTTTCTTTCTTTTTAAAAAGAACTGAAGTGAATTTTTAAAAGTAAGCATTTGTTCATTTCAAGTTTCAGACACATGGATTCTTTTAGGGTTTTTTTTCCCCCTTAATTTAAGGAGATCTGGGATCACTCTGCCTCACTCTCTTCTTCCAGGGCCTGGCTCTCCTGTACTTCTTTTCATCAAGGAGTAAAAGTCAGGAGTTCCATCAATTACGGAAGAAACTTCTTGCTGTTATTGGGGGACCTTTTAATCTTGTCTCTGAAAGAGTGCCTTTTCTTCTTATGGCTCATGGCTTTCTCAAGGAATTTAACTTGTCTAGAGTTCTCCTAGAACTTCCAGTAGGCATAATATTAAAAGCAAAGCATCCGTTCAAGTGATGTTTGTGGAAAAATTAAATAAGTTTAAAAGAGCAGTGAGTCAAACTCTGAAATAAAAACTATAGAGGACTACTGCATCAGTATGGTCACAACAGGATACAGAATTCATCCCTAAAGGCCTGGAGTCTATTACAGAAGTGTGGGCAGGGTAATCGGAACATACAGGGATGGTGAAGTATCAGGGGTCAGCAACAGTGGGAAATCATTACCACCCTAAGGCTAAGGGGAGGAGGAGAAGGAACAGTGTAACTATGGTCCAGTGAAAAATGAAACTATGGAAGAGGGGCAGCCTGGTGTAAGCTAGAGTCATGGAGGGCCTCACCTGAGCAAGAGACAGCACCAAAGCAGAGAGACGGTAGAAAACAGGTGAGAAGATATACCCTGACCGATCTTTCCTCCCAGACTCTACCCTCTTCCGGTTTCCTCCCATTGGCTAAACCTGACCAGAAGCCAGTGACAAGGGATTCTGGGAGATGTAGTCCACAGGGGGTCAATTCCCCAGGCCCAGAGTAGGGAATAGCTGACTTAGGGGTGGGAGCCAATGGTGACTAACCAGCTGAAGAGCTAAAAGAATTCCAGTTGTGGGGTTAGTGAGTGACAGTCACACAGTTTGATAGAACAGAAAAAGAGACCTGGGCCATGCTGCCTTCGGAGAGAGGTCACTGTAAAGGAAGTGGAAACCAGAGAGGAAAAAGGAATAGGGCTTGGGATTTGGGCTCTTGCTGAACCTCTGGGAAAAGAGTCTGGTGAGTATCACTAGTCCCAGTGTGAGAGGCAGAAGGAGGGGGCAGGGGATTCAAGGTGGGACCAGAGGGAGTTGGCAGCCAGTGGCTATAAAGCCCCATTTGTTTCCTCCAAGCGGGTAGCCATGGTTGGTGAGTACACAGATGTGGAAGGAAGCAGGCAGCTGATGGAAAGCAGGGGAGTGGGAGGGAGAAGGAGCTTGTGTACGACCCAGCATCTGCAGGTAGGAACCGCCAAGACTGCCCTTCAGCCCGAGGCTGCCTGGGGCCCCATGGGAAACAGTGCTTGTCATACTAACCAGGCTCCAGATAGGCTGGAGATACTTTCAGGAACCCCACGCTGGCTGCCTCCGCCAGTGGCCCTGCAGCAGAAAAAGAGATACCCACCAACTCATTAAGAAGATTTCTGTCAGCTTGGGGCTTCTCAGCTGAGGTCTGTTTGGCTTGACTGAGACACAGAGAGAAGAATGCTAGAGGACAGCTCAGGCCAGGGCCACATCCAGGCCTTTTTGAGCAGAGAGACACAGAACTTCAGTCTCCTATTTCTGGGAGGGGTGGTTCTCAGCACCCTTGGGGCCCCAAATCCTAACCACGCAGCACCGTAGTTATCCACCCAAAAGACTACATGCTTCTTGAGAACTGGAGCCGAATTTTGGCTTTTAAAAAAATGTTCATTCCCACAACATATATTTGGCACTCAGTGATTGTTGAATTTAGTCTGGTCCAGCCCCTTCCTTTCAGAGACAAGGAAACAAAGGCCCAGGGAAGGCAGGCATATTCCCTAGGGGAACACGGTGAGGACAGAGCCTGTACTGGAACCCAGCCCCATTCCTTGTCTACTGTTCTTTCTGCTATGGCAGCATGACTCTCCTCATCGTTCTGCTAACTGACTTCCTGGAGGGGTGTTACCATCAGGTGAAGGGCATAGTATTTGGCTCCACAGGTTTCCTGACTGCTGCTTCCCCACCAAACACAGATGGGCTCTTCCTGGCATAGAGCTGGGTGCCACGGAAAGCTCTGGACTGAGTTTTTTATAGGAAAATGCGTGCCGCCAAGTCGGGCTCCCCAGGGGACATTTTAGCTGCATGACTCATGGGGTATTCAGAGATCCTGCTCCATTTAAGGGTGATCTATTTACAAGCATGTGTAGGTTTTTAGAATTTTACAGTGGTTTGTGGGGAGGGTGGAGTATATATTCAGAATGCATGGGCCTTCCCTGGACTGTAAATAAAATTGTGTGTGTGAGAGAGAGAGTGAGAGAGCCACTGATTATGATTGTGTATGAGCTTTCTAGAAACAGATAACTAAGTCTCTTCAGATCTGAAAGGATATTCTGAAAATTAGAGCTGCAGAGAATCCTTCTTGGTTGCTGACGTGCCTGGCTGAAAGAGGAGACACAGGGAAGAGATGCAGCTAGAGAAGTGAAGGGAGCAGCGTCTCCCATAAGCCCTGGACTCAGCCATGATTCTATGATGGTAATTTGGGTGGACGCATCACATTCTTTTTCCTCTTTAGCCCAGTTTCTAAAACTGCACTACAAGACACTGTGGGAGGCAGAAGGAACTGATGCTCCCCTCCTGTAAGGAGCCTTTGCCCTAGATCAGGGAAGGGATGGACGTCATCCCAGCAACCCACCTGGGCAATCAGCTAGATGCCCAGAGATTTTGCTGGATGGATGCAGACTTGACCTCAGGGAAAGGTGCCCTAAAGTGTCCCCCAATTACCCTGGATCCTCTATAGAACAGTGGGTCTGTCTTGACCTCCGGGGAGGGGAGCTTTGCCAAGTAGGATGATGGAGGGGGGCCAGCAGGACTGTCACAGCCACCCTACCTCAGCCTAGAAAGGGGGTGTGCAGACAGCAGCACCACCAGCCACCCAGTTGCTCCAAGAAAAGCCTTGGAGCCGTTCTTGAGCCGTCTCTCCCACCTCTACCATCTGTCAACAACTCCCGTCATTGCTAGCTGCCATGAAGATCCCAAACCTGTGCATTCCCCGTCCTCCCACTGAGCTACCTCATCCAAGGCCATTTCAGTGTTCTTCCAGAAGGGGCCTGTTGACTGTTAAAGAGGCTCTAATTCCCTGTAAACCAGGCTCCTTCACTCTCTTCTAAGTACATTTCTTCCTGGGTCAACCTACCTTCAAACACCCTGTGGGAAAGAACGCTTTTGTCCAAGCCTCCCCAGAGGGACATGCGCCACCTGGAATCCACTCTGACTGGCTCCACTGAGGAGCTTGAGCAGCATCTGCAAAGCCAGCTCCAGTTTACAGAGGACTCGGGCTGGCAGCAGGGACTAAGCTGAGATCACCAAGCCTTTGGGACTGGCTCGGGTTCAAAATGCTCTAATGCCTGAGCTGAGAAGCAACAGAACTCGCCTGTGGCTCCCTTGTCCTGAAACCACAGGGCCACATTCTGAAAGCCCGTTCACACAGCTCACTCCAGCTTGATGAGACTAGCAAAACCACTTCATGTCTAGGTCCCTTCTAAAAGCCAGCATGGCAGGGGTCAAAACAACCAATGTCCCGATGAAATATACACCATTCACACAGGGTATGCTGCTTTGCTGTTAGCAGGGCAGGGGAGCTAGAGGTACACATTTTGAACTCATGACTTTAAGGTAGCCCAAACAGATACTAAAGTCTGTCCACCCTTCTTGTTAAGATCATAATTATAGCTCACATTTGTTGTGGTACTTACCTTGTGCCAGGCATTGTTTTAAGCTCCTCATTAGCTAATTTAATCCTCTCAACAACCCTGAGAGAGAGATATTGTTACTATCTTCATTCTGTGGATGAGGTAACTGGGGAACAGAGAGAATAAGTAACTCTCTAAAGGTCCACCAAGCCAGGAAGTGGCAGGCAGCCTAACACCAGAGTCTGTGCTCTTAAACACACATTATATATACATGTGGGGGTCATGGCTAATTTAAAAAAGAACCGCTGCATCCTCCCCTCTGAAGCCATCGCCTCCAGCACTGGCAGGAGGCAGGGCCTGGGCTGTAGGATGTATGGGTCATGAACTCCCAGTAAGCAGTTCTTCAGTCTCCAAGGGTGCTGGCCATCTCTGAGCACTCATTAGAGTCAAACATGTATTCTTTCCGTCGCCCCCTCTGGTTGGGGATGGAGTGTTCGGTGTAATCTAATACTCTGGTTGCATGCATCCTGCAGGTTTCTGAGTCTATAAGAGCCCGACAATAGCAGATTATCAGACTGATGAGATCAAATGCTGACCTTGTGATTCGATATCGTGCAGAGTTTGAGTTCTACAGACGTGGAGGGTGTGAGAGAGTGAACTGATCATTTATTTTTGTGACCTTCTGACCCCCTGGAAAATGTTTTAGCAATCCCTGATCTCTATTTGTTTACATGTCATTTTCCATAGAAGTAGAGTTGAGAATATGTAATCACAGAGCCTCAGGCTGACTGGCCTATTAATAAAGATTTCTGATTGCTGGAACGCCCAGTGAACCACTAGCCTTGACTACTCTACACTGATATTTGCTTAAATGGAGACGATGCCCTTATACCCCCAAAAATGGCTGCATAACAAAATATTAAGGTAATGGAAGTGCCTGCAAAAGAGAGCTCTCGAGGAAGGAGGGATATGCCTTACAGCACAAACAGAGCAGCCAGATCCATCTGTCAATGGATGCACCATTCACAGGCCAGACTGTGGCATCATTAATAATAAATCTTACTTGATCAGAAAAAATTTGGCCCAAAAAGCCAAGGTAGTCTTTTGATAGTCTGGGGGAAAGGAATATTTTCATTCAGAAAATATTGTTTGAGTTCCTACAGTATGACAGGCATTGGACTAGGCATGGGGACACAGCAGGGGAAAAAGTCCCACCTCTGTGGTGCTCACAGTCTAGAGGGGTCGATGGACAGGTCAGCAGGTAGTGACACACAGTGTGCAAAGGGTACAACAGGAATACAAGTAGGATGAGAGAGGAGGGAGATGTCAGGGTTGTCTCCCCCAGTCCTAGGGAGTCAGGGAAGTCTCCCCTAATGAAATACTGTCTAATTCAACATTCAAAGGATAAAACAGGAGAGAGAGAGGGAGATAAAAGAGGCCTGGTTATGTGCAAAGATCCAGAGGGAGAGTGAAAACTATACAAGGGCAGAGCAAAGGGGGAGTAGGAAGGGGCATATGTCCCAGTGTATGGGCGTTCCTCAAAGATGTGAGTTTGGACAACTTCTGGCCAATGTAAGGAGGAAGGATCCAGGGAACATTACAATGTCCCCAGCACCGTTTACCTTTCCTATGCCGCTGAAAACATGGCATATTCAGGGAGCTACAAGATTTTCAGAATAGCTAGAGCAGAAAGGGCAAGAAGAGTTAGAGACAAGAGATGAGGTTTGGAGACATCCTCAGAGACGAGAGTATGGAGGCCCTTGTAACTTGTATCAAAGAGTTGAGGCTTTATCCTGAGAGCAAAGGGGAGCCACTGAAGGATTCTAAGCAGATCAGGTTTAGAAAGATCCTCCTGCCAGGAGGGTCAGCACTATGGAGGGTCAATGGGGAAGGGGATCCAGAGCAGGGCGGAAACCCATTGCAGGCATTCTGGAGGGAGAGCACAGTGGCCTGATTCTGGTCTAAAGTATTCAAGAGAACACCCATTTCTCATTTTTATCACTTCCCCTTGGGTTCTTCTGCTTTTTGGAGTTCTCTGCAGTCAAGACATTGCTTTTACTGTCAATATTCGGCAGGAACAAAGGGACAGTGCCCACCGTTGTCCTCGGGAGCTCAAGTCTCTTCATGAGAGTATTGGGACTTTGTCCCCAGCACAGGAAGGAAATACCATTTCCCCAGCTCTTTTTCAGAGAAGTCACTGTTCGTTTGCTCCCGTAGATGTTTGTCTCTGGAGAGTGCTGGACCCCACGAGCCTGTGCGTGAGTGCACTGCAGTCCAGCTAATGGGTGGCTCTGCTTTTCTTGGTTTCCTGCTTGCAGGCGAACTTCAAACAATGCAGTTTCCTCCTGATGCTTATCTCCACAGCCCATTTCTCAGAATGTCTTGCCCATTAACTTTCAAACAGCACCATTTTTGGTGCCAAGCCACTTGCTTCAAGGTTTGGAACTCCACTGGAGCATAAAATGATAGCATTTCTGTCTCCACCTCCCTTCCATTCCCCTAAACCATGCCTGTCCTTCCCCAGCCCCCAACAAAACAAAGCTATACGCTTCCTGTAAAACACCGCTAAGCTTAAACCTGCCCTTGGTCCCTGAAAACTATTTGGTTCATGGGGGTCATCCTTGTAATGCATTTTAAGGGGAGTTAAAAATGCAAGGAATACCATTCTTGAAAACGGGTTCCCCAATGACATCAGAGACAATGGGCAAAAAAAGGATGACTCAGTACAACTCCATGTATCTCTGAGAATCCTTCAGAGGCTCCTCATTGCCCTCAGGACAAAGCAAAAACCCACTAGCTCTCTGTGTTCTTTTGGACGGCGGGATTCAGCCCCGACTCCTCACTCTTTAAGCCCCCGCATGTTTTTTATTGGGTGAATTGTGGGTTATTTGAAGATCTATGATGGCTGCCTGAATTGGGGGAAGAGCTCCCCCTGCTGGCGGGCAGCTCCTCTCCGCCTTAGCCCCAACTGCCCGTGTACATTGCTCTATGCATTAGGTAATTGGGTGTGTTCCTAGAGATTTGTGCATTAAATTGAATCACATGGTGGGTGTTCTTGGGGTGTGCACTTTTAAAAGGAAATCCATGGCAAATCCTTTTTGTGAGGCGAGAAATCCTTTTGTGATGGGGAATAATCACTGCCCTTCACCAGCCGTTCATTTGTTGATGCTGTGTGTTTGGGGCTTTATTGAAGGGGTTCTCTTGATGCTGGTGTTCCTGCTGCAGACTCTGAGCATGGTTCCCTGGGAAAGGCCACGGTAGCTGAAGCTGAGCCCAAAATGCTTGCATATCTGACACTTCCATGGTTTGCTGAGGCTCCTTGTAACCGAAAGCTTGTCCCTGTGAAGCGGTTGGTGCTTCTCAAAGCCTGACCAGGGGATGTTGTCAGCAGCCTCAAGAGCCCTCCAGTGGCTGATTCAGCTGGACCAATGCACACATTTGGAAATGGGTCAACTCCTCCTGTGGGCCTTGGCTACAGAATGATCAGGAGGGAGCAGGAAGGAGAGGGCAAAGAGAAACACCCGCTCCATCGGAAGGGTATCAACCCTTACCCAAAGGGATTGTGCCTGTCACAATTAGGGCTGTTTTTCCTCCCTCCAGATGTTGTGTGTTACAGAATCCTTTGTTGGTCAGCACACGCATGGCAGCCTTAGCAGCAGCCAGTGCCAGCCTGAAGGCTTCAACAATGGGGGCTGCAATTGAGCATGAAGTATGATGTGTGGTGCACTGAGGTATGAATGCCATGCTTCTGGGAACACCATGCTGTAATGTACCCCAAAGCACAGCTCCAGTTTTGCTTTGCTAACTCTTTGTCACCAGATATAATGAGGCCCCCGTTTGAGCC
Organism: Tapirus indicus; assembly: GCA_031878705.1. NCBI lineage: Eukaryota > Metazoa > Chordata > Mammalia > Perissodactyla > Tapiridae > Tapirus > Tapirus indicus. Next base: position 39,067,011 of record CM062935.1, read on the forward strand.
TGGAGACTTGGCCCAAGGGAATGATTAATGGGATTAAACTTCAAGGCTTAATCTCTTTTGTGATTTGAATCCTTGCCATGAGAACCCACCTTCAAGGCCAGCGTTGTGGTTTCACCTGAAGGCCCAGGAAGATGGGCCCTGGGTAGTTCTCAGACTACACTCTGTGGAAGTCAAAGTCTAGAAAGGCCAGGCTGCTTCTCCACCGTTGGTTGGTGTGCTGGAAATCACCAAGGAGACCGTCTTGTGGGATCCCTGCTAACCCAGCCATCAAAGGGGGCCAGAAACCACTGGACTTGAAAATTATGTTCACGGCACCTTGAGCTCAGAGCATGAAGGGAAACCCAGAATAAAAAGCACAAAGACTCTTTCCTTCTTCAATCGAAAGGGCAGACAGGCTACATGCATTTGAAAGCGGTTATAAACACCAGACCCACCAACTACAATTTAGGAGGTCTTATATGTAATCTGCCCAGTCCCAGATATTTTAATTCTATGTTGCAGGGAAGTCAGTGCCAGCTGGCTGCTGACCGACCATGCTCAGGGTTCAGTTCTAAACAGCACTGTTTGGGAAAAGCTCAATCTAAAACAGACAGCTCTGGATGTGTTTAGGTTTTGCTTTCTTTCCACTTTTAAATATTAAAAATTGACTCCAGCTGTGGGGTAGAAAGTAACGCCTAACCTATAAAAACATTGACAAATAAATCACAATGCAATTTGCTGCGCATTTTTGTGAGGTCTAAACACCAGTTCTTGAAAGGAATTTTCCATTATTGCATCTTGGGAAGATAAGTTCTTCATGAAAAATTCATTTGACTTTTATATTTCATAAAATCATCACACAGCATTCCCACATTTGGGATCTGCATGTACGCTAGAGCACCTATGGCTTTCAGCTTGGCTTTTCAGACTCCTAAACCTCTCTTCTGTGACTTCTGCAGGAAGGGAGACAGCATCAGGAGCCTTACCTGATAGCTTGAGGTTATGCTGCATGCCCTGCCTGGGGCCTTTTCCTTCTGAAAACCAGGTTGGCTCCACAAAGGGACAGCTCTTTTTGAGTCTAGATTGAGCACCAAACTCTCCTAAACAAATTTTGTCCATGTTTGCACACCCCTGGGCAGCACTCCCATCCAAATGAGAAAGAGGCCCTCAACTGCATTATTTCTTGGTGGTATCACTACTAGGAAATAGCACTTTTCTTTCTGAGGTAAGGAGAAAAGATTCGTGGGAGACCCAGAACAGAGGAGGGAGAGGGGTCTATGTGACAGACTTGGTGCTGTAAGTTAGAGTCTTCAAATGCCTTTTTCCAGTTCACACGGTGTCAGCCACGGTAGGGAAGATGTGCTACACTAACAAACAGCCCCAAATCTCAATGACTTATTTCTGCTTATATTACATGTCCATCACAGGTCCATTGCAGTGTAATATTTATACCAAGATCCAACTGATGGAACAATCACTATCTGAAATATTGTCAATGCTCATGGCAGAAGAAAAGGACCATCTTGGAAGCCTTTTCACAAGTAATGAATGCTCACAGCTCATTGGCCAGAACTGGTGGCCTGGTGCCATCAAACCTCGGAGGTGCCAGGAAGTGAAATCCTACCTACCCAGAAGACAGAGAACTGGAGACTTGGCAAATGGCATTGATGGATGTTACATCCAACATGTCTACCCAACTGTGGAGGTTCTTCTGCAGTATCTATACTAGCCAGCAACCCTTCTGGGCCCTGACCTCAATAAGATCACAGCCCTGGGGAGCATAGCTATGGGAAGCCAGAATGGATCAACTGCAGTCAGGCTTGTAGTGGGTACCCTTGTAGGGTGTCTTCCCAGTCCCTGCACCTCTTCTCTGAGTGCTACACCTAGACTACCTGCTCATATGGGTGGCTCCAGCAGTTGCTGTTGTGTTGGTACTACACAACCCTCCTTAGATCCAATTGATTGGATCAGAGGAATGCACCCAACCAAAGCTGAGCCAATAGGATTCTTTGTCCCAGAAATTTAGAATTGTAGTTCAGAAACAGCTAATGTGTACCATGCATATAAATTTGGAAGCTCTGGCAAAGGCATTTTCTGCCATATGCATGGAGAAACTGAAAAAGTTGAACTGCAGGGCGAGAAGAACAAGTCAGACATGAAGAGAGAAGTAAACACAAGAAACCACATGGAGGGAGAGAGTGTGTGAGAGCAAGAATGAGAGAGAGAGAAACCCAGCCTGAATTCCTGCCTATGTGCCTAGCACGTAGGCGCTTGATTTTAGCATAAAATCAGCACTGGATTGGCAAGAGAGAATGAACGTTGTGTGGGAAAATACGAGTCTTCACCACAGAAGATGATTATTTAGATCAAGGACATTGAGTGTCTGGAGGATTCCTGTTAAAACACTGGCACTCATAGAAAAGATAACACCTGACACCATTACCAGCCCTAGGCACTTTATGGTGGATACATTTAGCAGTTTAGGCAGCCATTTGGTGATGTCCTTAGACGTGAGAAAGCATACTGGATTACAGAACTTTTATTAATCTCTTAAATCTGTATCTCCTGCCTTCCATGCCAAGAGTCCTGGTTCTCAAAGACATAGGGGATGCTAGAATATCCCACAATCACTCATTTGTTTTACCCCATGCACAGCAGTCTCAGCATAACAATACCAATCCTACCATCATTATGATGATCAAAAAACATTAAAAAAATTTTTGTGTATAATCTCTCCATTCCCTCCCCTCGTTAAAAATATAGTTGTACTATACCTACATTGTCAGAGCATAGAGCTATTAGACACTTTACTCTCACTCTTAGCTTTTCATTTAGTCTTAGTGTGACAGGTAATTATATATTTACTGTTCCCCACAAGTGTCTCTCTAGTCATTTTGATTGTTCAAAGTTTGCTCTCTAGTAGAGTTTTTAGGGAGGGCTTATGGGACCAGTTTCCCTAAATTGTCACATGTTGATAACAATATGTCTGCACCCTTTACACTTGAAAGTCAGTTCTGCTGAATACAAATTCTTGGCTCACATTTTCTTTCCTTGAGTATCTTAAACATGTTACTCCATTTTCTTCTGACATAAAGTATCACTGTCAAAGTCTGATGATAATTTAATTTTTTCTCTTTTATGTCACATACTCCTTTTTTTCTAGATGCCCAAAATATTTTTTTCTTTTTCTTTAAAGTCCTGTGATTTTATTAAAATATATCATGGAGTTGGTCATTCAGGTCAATATTCCCAAGTACATAATGTACTTTTTTCCTCTTGATGAATTAACTACTTTATTATTACAAAATAACCTTGTTTATCCCTGGTAATATTATTTGCTCTGAAATCTACTTTCTGTGACATTAATATACCCACTCTGGATTTCTTTTTAAATTATTTTTATTTTTAATTATAGTAAAATATACATAATATGAAATTTACCATCTTAACTATTTTTAAGTGTCTAGTTCAGTGGTGTTAAGTCCATGCACACTGTTGTGCAATCAATCTCCAGAGATCTTCTCATCTTGTAAAACTGAAACTTCATTCCCATTAAACAACCTCTCCATTCTCCTCTTCCCCTAGCGCCTGGCAACCTCCATTCTACTCTGTCTTTATTAATTTGCCTGCTCCAGGTACCTCATATAAGTGCAATCGTACAGTATTTGTCTGTTTGTGACAGGCTTATTTCACTTATCATAAATTCCTCAAGGTTTGTCCATGTTGTGGCATGTGTCAGAATTTCCTTCCTTTTTAAGGCTGAATAAAATTCCATTGTAGGTATATATCAAGATTTTGTTTATCCATTCCTCTGTCAATGAACACTTGGGTTACTCCCACCTTTTGACTATTGTAAATAATGCTGCTATGTACATGGGTGTACAGATATCTCTTTGAGACTTTTTCCATATAAACCTAAAAGTGGAATTGCTAGATCGTATGGTAATTCTATGTTTAATTTTTTGAGGAACCACCATACTATTCTCTGTAGTGGCAGCACCATTTTACATTCCTACCAGCAGTGCACAAGGAAGGGTTCCAATTTCTCCACATCCTCACCAATACTTGTTATTTTCCTGGGGTTTTTTCATAGTAGCCATCCTAACAGGTGTGAGGTGGTATCTCATTGTGATTTAGATTTGCATTTCCCTAATGATTAGTAATGAGCATCTTTTCACGAGCTTATTGGCCATTTGTATATGTTCTTTGGAGAAATGTCTGTTCAAGTCCTTTGCCCATTATTTAATCAGGGTTTTGTTGTTGTTGTTGTTATCGACTTGTAGGAGTTCTTTGTGTATTCTGTGTATTAACCCGTTATCAGATATATGATTTGCAGATATTATCTCCTACTCTGTAGGTTGCCTTTTCACTCTGTTGATTGTGCTCCTTGATGCACAGAAGTCCAGCTTTCTTATGATGACTATTAGCATATCTTTTTCCATCCTTTTATTTGTTTTCTATTTGTCCCATCTGTATTTTGTTCCATTTTTCTCTATTTCTGCCTTCTTTTGAATTAATTGAATATTTTTTTATGATTCTATTTTATCTCACTTGTTGGCTTATTAGCTATAACTTTATTATTTAGTTGTTGCTTTAGGGTTTATAATAAACATCTTTAACTTATCATAGTCTACCTTCAAGTGACATTATAGCATTTCATGAATATTATAAGACCCTTACTTCTATTTCTCCCCTTCTGGCCTTTGTGCTTTTGTTGACATACATTTTACTTTTTGTTTTTGGTGAGGAAGATTGGCCCTGAGCTAACATCTTTTGCCAATCTTCCTCTTTTTGCTTGAGGAAGATTGTCCCTGAGCTAACATCTGTTACCAGTCTTCCCCTATGTTGTACGTGGGATGCTGCCACACACAGCATGTCTTGATGAGTGGTGTATAGGTGCACGCCTGGGAACCGTACCCATGAACCCCGGGCTGCTGAAGTGGAGCACACGAACCTAACCACTATGCCACCGGGCTGGCCCCATGTTTTACTTTTACATATATTATAAATCCTAAGGTAGATTGCTATTGTTTTTGTTTAAACAGACAATTATATTTTGAAGATATTTAAATAATAAAAAAATTATACACATACATGTGTACTTACCATTTTCAGTGTTCACTCCTCTGTGTAGAGCCATATTTTCATCTCATATCATTTTTCTTCTGCCTGAGACTTCCCATGACATTTCTTATAATGCAGCTCTGCTGGTGATAAATTCTTTCAGCTTTTTATATCTGAAAAAGTCTTTATTTCACACTTTTTTTTAAAGATCTTTTCAGTGGATATAAAATTCTAGATTGATGTGACCTTCTTGCTTGCTTTGCTCCCAACAAGAAATCTGCTGTCGTCCTTATCTTGTTCCTTTGTGTGTTAAATGTCTTTTATTCCTGGATGATTTTATGATTTTCTTTTTATCAGTGATTTTGAGCATTTGATTTTGATATGCCTTATGTAGTTTTCTTCATATTTCTTGTACTTGGGGTTCATTGAGCTTCTTGGATCTGTGAGTTTATAGTTCTCATCAAATTTGGAAAAATTTTGGACATTATTTCTTCAAGTTTTTGTTAGATCCCTTCCCCCTCCTCTCCTTCAGGAACTCCAATTACATGTTTATTACCCTGTTGAGGTTGTACCAGAGCTCACCAATGCTCTGTTAACTTTTTTAAATAGTTTTTTTTCTCTGTTTCATTTTAGATAGTTTCTATAGTTATATCTTCAAGTTCAACAAATCTTTTTTTTTCTGCAATGCCAGTCATCCCATCCAGTGTATTTTTAATCTTAGACATCATTGTTTTCATCCCTAGAAGTTCAATTTGGATTTCTTATATTTTGCTTATTTCTATTTAATTTTTTGAACATATAGAACACAGTTATAGGGGGCCGCCCGGTGGCGCAGCGGTTTAGTCCACTCTTGGCAGCCCAGGGTTCGCAGGTTCGGATCCTGGGCTCCTGCCGATGCACTGCTCGTCAGCCACCCAAGACGGCGTCCCATATAAAGTAGAGGAAGATGGGCACGGATGTTAGCCCAGGGCCAGTCTTCCTCAGCAAAAAGAGGAGGATTGGCGACGGATGTTAGCTCAGGGCTGGTCACACACACACAAAAAACACAGTTATAAACAACTGTTTTAATGTCCTTGTCTGTTAATTCTAACATCTGTGTCAGTTCTGGCTTCGTTTCTACTGATTAATTATTTTCCTCATTATGGGCTGTGTTCTCCTGCTGCTTTGCATGCCTGGTCAGAACAGGCGTTATTCTCAGCCCTGTGTGACCATCGGGTACTGTTCCCTCTACTCCTTTCAGGTGGTTCTTTCACCAGCCTTGGGTGGTACTGATCAGTACCCTGCCGAGTACCCTAAGGTGATCCTCTTCAGATCTCTGGACGTCTTTCTATGTGCAGCTCTTTTCTGTAGTCTGTCCTACTAATCTAGCTCCTTTTGGTCTCCTTGTACTCATAGCTTTGTCTCCTCAACTTGAGGAATCTGCCAAGCTCCTCCTGGGTTTACTCTCCCTGCACCACAACCTGGAAACTCTCACAAGGCAGTAAGTTGGGGGTATTCATAGGGCTCTCCTTGATTGTTTCCTGGGGATTGTTTCTCAGGAATTATGGTCTTTCATTGCCTGATGTCCAGTGCCTTGAAAATCACTGTTTCATATATTTTGTCCAGTTTTTTAACTGTTTCACATTAGAGAGTAAGTCCAGTCACTATGACTCCATCTTGGCCTGAAGCAGGAGAGTGATGTGGTTTTCCAATATGTGATTTCAATTTTTTTTTAGGAATGTTTTCTTGGAGAAGAGCTTAGTATTTGTTGCATTCTCTTGCTTTGGTTTTATCTTCAAGAATTTCTATTATCTGTATGGTGGGTGTTGGATTTTCTTTGCTTATCTTCAATATTTGTCCTTTTTTTAAAATTCTTTTTATCGCATTCTTCTCTTCTTTCTGATTTTTAAATTTTTTCTTTTGCTTCTATTTTTCTTAAAACATTATCTGTTGTTTTTTTGCTCTCATTGTTCCTTATAGTTTAGTCTTTGTTTCTGAAATAATTTTTTTCCTTTAATTTTTACATCTTTCCTGAGTTCTGTCAGCTCATTTCTGAGTCTTTCTATTTATGACTTTTGTTGTTCTTTTAAGTATTAAATTATTTCTTTAATGTCTTTGGTTCATATTGAAGTAATAAGTTATAATTTTGATCTGTTTTGTGGACACATGTTTCTGATGTTTTTATTATTTGTAGGAATGTTGTTCTCATTGTCTTCTATTTTTAAATAGTAATTTTATATGGGCTTTACTGCTTATTTTTATATGACATTAGTTTTCTTGGGTGTATAGAATGAGACAGGGTTCAGAAAAGCTTTTCTAATCACTAGAGCTCCCTGTTCTGTTGTTGTCGTGTATGTTAATAAATACATGAGCTTGTCTTCTGACACTTCCAGGCTCTGTTCTTTCCCTCCACATTGGACTGGACTTTTTCTTTCAACCTTTTCTTATTGTCTATGTCCTGATCAATTTTGATTCCATTCCCATAAGTTTCTCCTAATTGTGTGGCTCTGCCCTAGAAAGGAGCTCTGGGTTAGTTTTGAGAGTTTGAAGGGCTGGACGGATCCAGCCTTTTTAGTAATTCTTGTCATGGGCCCCTTTTATTCACCTGGTATTGGAAAAATCAACACCCTTCCCATTTCAGCTGCCCTACTCAAATTGGGCCATTATGCTTTCCAATATGTACCTGTTGGCTATTTGTTCTCAGGTCCATCAAAACCTCTCCAGTTCCTTCTTTCTTCTTCCTCCTTTACAGATTCTGTTACCATGCAGTTATTTTTTTTATTTTTTTATTTTATTTTTTTTGTGGGGAAGACCAGCCCTGAGCTAACATCCGTTGCCAATCCTCCCCTTTTTGCTGAGGAAGACTGGCCCTGGGCTAACATCCGTGCCCATCTTCCTCTACTTTATATGGGACGCCGCCACGGCATGGCTGACAGGCAGTTCATCGGCGGGCGCCCGAGATCCAAACTCGCGAACCCTGGGCTGCCAGGCGCGAACTAAACCGCTGCGCCACCGGGCAGCCCCTGTTACCATGCAGTGTTTGAGGCTATTAGTGGTTTGTTTCCATCTGCTCGTATTTTGGGGTTGGTGGGGATACCTTCTCACCTAGTTTTGTTTAAATGTTGTCCATGGGTTTTCAGTTTTGCTATCTAGTTGCACTACCTGTTTTTATGAGGTGATTCAGACAGACTGAAAACTATGCTACCACTGCTGCTATTTCCCGAAAATTCTGTATCTGGTGTGCAATGTTTTGAAAGAGCTTCTTCCTCATTGGCAAAGCCCAAGACAGACCAAAACCAGGAAAGGGGAGTGAGAGATGGGACTCCTGCTAAATTGAAGTGGAGAAAAGCATTAGATGGTTATCCAGTGTCTTTAGTGTAGGTGCAGAGAGTAAAGGAATGGTGTTGGTATATGGAGAGCTGCTTCATTTACTTCTACTCAATAAATATGAGTTCATTCTTCTGTTATGAGAGTCAAGAGGGCTGGCAGTAGTTTGAGCGTGTATTGCTAGATCCAATATACATAGATTTTAAACCACTTCGGGCTCAGTTATGCAGTTGCAATGGTTTGTTTTGTTTTAAATGAAAATGGTCTATTTCCACATTCTCACTGATACCCAAGACTTTCAGCTCTAACATTCTGTGCTTCTAAGGATCTCAAAAATTTGGTAAATTTTTTGTTGTATGCCTCCTTTTCTGACATTTGAGATGCAATTCAGAATTTCAGTTATGCTATATTTCATTAATATAGGTGATAGGATTAGCATCACAGGGTCTGAAACTGGTGAGAGTCCCAGACTTCCTACTCATGCTTTCCTGCTCTAGCCATGTTGCTTTCCCAATTGAGTGTGTCTACCCCACTCTCGAAAACAAACCCAGGCCAAGAAGATAAAAAAGCACCAGGCAGTGAGGATGCCTAAACTATGCTAAGCATATTGCCCCATCTTTCTCCTCTCTGGGCTGTTGGGCTTTCCTGGAAGCCTGACTTTGTGGGGACTCTCAGAGTGTTTGCTATAGGTAACTGCCTGTGTTTCATTTGAACCAGAGACATAAGGAGTCAAGGGAGGAAGTGGGATGGATTCCCAGATGACGAGGACTGTGGCATTGGAAAACATGGTGGAATTAGGGTAAACTTTATCTCCAGATGGAAACAGTGCCTTTCTAAGAAGTTGTCGGATGATTTGCAAAACAATTGTGTTTTCTTCGTTTGCCTGGAAAAATGTCCAAATGGGATTTTTACGGTTCTAGGGTCCCACATGGCCCAGTCTCTTCAAGATCACATTAAAAGAAAATGCAGTTCAGAAACTAAAAGTGATTTTTAAAAGCACACTAGTCTTTATTGTATCTCTCAAAGATGAGGATCCAATTTCTAATCCTAGGCAACACAGTGTACAATTTTTCACTCACCTCCAATTCTGTGACTCCACAGCGACACTATAGCATCTAACTCTGTTTTCTCCAAAACTTTCCCTGACGTCCAACCCTCGGGTCTTCATACATGATCCTCTACACTGTCGTTCTCTACCCTGCTGCCTCACCAGAAGTTGCCACAGCGGTTACCACACCTCCGAGGCTGCTCTAGGAAAGCTGGGAGACCTTGCGACTCCAGACTCCCTGGTCTTCTCTTGCTGCCCACAGAGGGAAGTTGGCAGAACCCTGGGAATTATATTTTTTGCTTGCTTTTCTTGCAAGTAAACCCAGGGGAGAATTACCAGTGAATAAAACTCTCCTCCTTCGTATATTTAATCAATAAAGAAAAATGCATTTGAGAAAGCTTCCAAATGATCCCCTGGGGTCAATAATAGTGATGAGAAGGGACCTAAGGGGCTGGGCAAAATCATTAATTGTCAACCCAGTGGGTGGACAGAACTTCCAAAGGGCAGACCTCTAGGAGAAGACTGGGGAATAACGCTGGTTATTGCGGAAGCAGTGTATATGGTCCAGGCTCCCTGGCACCTCTTTAGGAAAATTCAGGTTTGCTTGTAGTCCTCTTACAAATGCTTCAGTGTCACATGGGGTGGTTTAAACCTGTGGGACAGATGGGAAAAGTTGATGAGGTATTATGCAGTGACCAGGGATGGTCAAAAGCTTAGTTGGCCTAGAATATGGGAGAGTATGGAAGTCAGAGAGAGACAGGTGGCTTAGCAACAGGATGGTCCATTAGGAGCAACGAGAAAGTGGTAATTATCTCTAAATCTACAAGGAAGTGGGAGACCCACCCAGTAGCTGGGACTTAGGGGCAGTACTGGAAAATCAAGGCAAATATTTTATCCCAGAGAAATGGAGGTCCTGAGTATGACAGCACTTGATGCAGGGGAATTGGACAAGGATGCAGTGACCAGAAATGGGGCCCAAAGCAAGGAGACAGGTCACAGGAACAACACAGAGCCTAGTTTTTAGACTCAAGGGACAAGATTAGAGCTGGACCGTAGGAAAACTGAGTGAGGCCGACCCCAAAGTACAAAGTGAAAGTGCCCAGGAGCTGTCTGACTCTGGTTAAGTGCACAGACTGGGTTAGAATCCTGCCACCACAAAGGTGGCAACGTCCCACTTTTATGACCTTGAGGAAGTTAGATAATCTCACCCAGCCTTGCTTTCTTATCTCTAAAAGGGAGTTAATAATTCCTACCTCACGGACGAGTCATAAACATTAAATGATATGATTGTTTTCAAGCACTGGTACTACAGAGTAGGGTAGTAAAACATGTCAGTTCTTCTTCTCTCACCATCATCATCATCATCATATTTCACCCACCCATTCAGAATATGACTGGCCCCAGAGCCTAGGCTGCTGTCTGCAGATGAGTGTTGGGGAGATGTAGACACAAAATGCATACACATATACAAAGAGGATGGCCCCAACTTACTCAAGTTTGTTTGTAAGTCAGTTGTTTGGCACTTGGAACCCTTGCCCATAAAAGCTATACTGTAAAACAACTGTTGGGTTGCCAGACTGGTCCACTAAAGCCTTTTTATTCAGGGGAAAGAGGCTAAGCATTGAGTCAGCATGAGGTGGGGCCACCATCTTTACTCCTGCTTTTAGGGCTGACCTTTAAAGGAGAGGACTTGTGAGCAGAGAAGTGGTGGGAATCCACCTTAAGATGAGACAAGCTCCATGATGTGCACATGGAGGCTTCCCCAGACCCACGTCTCTCCTAAAGCCATGTCACGACTCAGCTCCTGGAGAGTTGCACCAAGCCCCCCGGAGTGGAAGCCCAGATGTTCCAGGGTTGAGAGATGGGGAGAAGGGGGATGACTGGACCTTCTTTGCTGTTATCCAATATGCTCATGCTTCTCCACTGCTCCAGCTGAAACCACTCCAGTGAGTGGGCGCATCTGTTCCTGCCATTTGCCAGCTGTTGTAAGAGAATTAAAAGTCCCATCTGAGGCTATGATGAACAGTTTAATGATGTGGCTGGGATTTAGGGCATAACAGCAGAATTGTCACTTCATTTTCAGGCTTAGATTAGTTGGGCTGACTTTATGCTGCCTGACCAGGAAATGGGCCCTGCAATGCAGCTATATTCAGGGGCATGCGGAATTCTCCAAGAGGGAGAGGAGGAGGAGGAGGAAGAGCAACAACAAAACTTGATCAGACCATTCTGAGCCAGAAGAGAGGCAACAGAAAGTCTCAGATTAAATGGGAACTGCAGCAATACCCAATTTATCCCGAATTGTTGGAGAAGGAGGAGTTTTAAATTAATGCATTTTTTAGACAACTGAAAGCAAATGCTTTTTCCCAAAAATGGAAACTTCTAAAAGCACGTTCATCATTGTTCCATGCTGTAATGGAGTTGTGTCCCGAGAAGCTTTTGAGGCATGTGGGGCTATTTGCCCTGGCACCAAATGACCCCCAACTAATGTGTTTTTCTATTTGGGGACTCTTTTGTCTTTTTTTGCTGCCAGCTCTCACTTCTCAGTGTGTCATCTCCCAGTGTCTCCCACTCTGCTTGCTTGTCTTTGAACTCTGCAAGAACTAAAGTTTACCAGAGAAAATGAGCAAATCAATCTGCTCGAGCAGAAATCATATATACAATTTGATTCTAAGACAATAGAGTTGGATTAAGGGTGGTTCTTCCTCTCCACCAACCTCCCCAAACACACAGAAAACACACACACACACACACACACACACACACACACACTCATTGAAGACCAAGGCCCTGAAACTCACAGCCTTTCTCTCCATCCCAATCCCTGCAATTACTGACCTTAGACCCAACCCACCCGGGTTCCCACCCTGGGCCCCATCTCTTAGAGGGCACTGCTCTAGCCCTCCTACAGCTGTGTCACTTCCCAAGAGGCAAGGAGTCCAAGGGACGAAGGAAAGTGTCCCATAGGGAACCCATGCCTCCTCTTTCAAGATCATATCCTGAGTACCTAGGACCCTAGGAGTCCCTGACCAAATGGCCTGGAGCCCACTTCCAGGGCCTCTTCCATGTATCTGTCCTGTAAAGGGTGAACAGTGCTACTGGTGTGTGCACTCTTAGGAGTAGTCAAGTAGCTTCTGGTTGGAGGGGAGCAGGTGGAGCTTGGATGTGCAGGCTGAGGTCACACAGGCATGAGAACAAGCCCCTCCCAACTCAGAATGGATCGGGACTGGGGTTGGGAAGAGACAGGGGACACCTCCATTTGGTGTCAATCTTGCCAAAGCCGCAATAATCTTAGGAGTGGACCGAATCTCTGCTTGATTTATTCTAGGATGTTTTGATGGCTTTCCAGATGGCCCATCCAACACACTACTAGCCTTTTGGTTCTTGGCCTCCTCAATTCCAAGTCCCTTCACCTGCACTGAAGATCTTAGCATTACCCTGAACTTCACAAGTACTCCTGAATTTGCCAGCACTAAGCATGTCAAATATAATTTGCCAACTCCCCTCCCAGTCTCTGCCATTCCTAAAGGCACTGAGCCTAGGAAACCCAGGTCTCTATTCCTTTCAAAATCTGGATCCCCTTTTCCTTCCCATTCCTGTAGCACCACCCTTTGGGGAAACCAGCTGCTACCTCTTTGATATCCAACTTTATTTATTTGATGAGCCTAGAGAACTTTAAAAATGCAAAGGCCTCTATAAGGAATATCTGCAAGATAAATTACCTTCTCTACCTCAAAAAAACCCCCAAAATCTGAAAAGTAGCACATGAGTGAGGGAGAAATACTTTTCACATCTCAACAGATCAGACACATCTCTCAAAGGCCAGGCAACCACCAACAGGCTCTTCCTTGCTCAGAGGGTTGCCACTTGTAGTTCAGTCTATTCTGGGACATCTTGTTCCATTCCTTGACTCTGTACCTTCCCTCCTTCCATTACCTACAGCACCTCTTCCCTTGAGTGTCGTGTTAGTCTCTTGTCTGGCCTCTGTTCTTTAAATCCCTGCTTCATGCTGCAGCAAGATACAATCAGGCTGCCTTACCATTTGCTTATAACCCTTCACTGCCCTCCCCATGCAGAAGAGGGCTCCCACTCCTTGGTAGGGGTGACAGGCCCTCCATGACCTGGCCTCTCCATCTCTCCAGACTCATCTCCCATCATTCCCATTCCCAGCAACATTAGATCATATGTACTTCATCTCCCACAACCTGCCAGTGTGCACTTGCTTCTGTAGGTTTATTTATGCTATTCCTCTGCCTGGATGACCCTTTCTGCCATTCCACCCGTTCACTACCCACCCCCTTTCACATAACCAACTTCTGGTTGTCCCTTGACACTCAGCTCAGATATCACACCTTCACACCCTTCTCCTATCTCTGGCAAAGGCTGGGTTGGTGCTCCTCTACTGGACTCCCACAGTACTGGTTAAGCCCCTCTATCTTAGTATGTCCCATGTTGCATCGAAATTATCCACTGATATGCCTTTAAGTGAATTTAAGTGCCTCGAAAGTAGGGGCCACAACTTTTTCATCTCTGTGTTCCAGCCCCACTGCATCAAGCACTCAATAAACGTTTACTGAAAAGATCCAAACTGAGAAGAGTATGTGGATTTTTGTGATACTTATTTCTTCACCAGTGACTCACTCAAATAAGGATACCAACCTAGAGGGCTGCACGCTTGTTTCTGGGTTCCCTGTGACTGACACTACTAGAAGTCTAACTACCAGTTGATCAATCTTAATCAATCAAAGTTATTATACATTTATTGAGCATCTATGTGCAAAGCATTGAGGACAATTATACAATTATTCCCAGAGGAACACAACATAGTCCCTGGCTTCAAGGAGATTATAACCTTGATGCTTTTTCTGGAAATTAAAAATAACATCATTTACAGCAGAGTATTTTTTAACAGAAAGGACATCAAAAAAAAAATCTTTCTCTTTTCTCTTTTAGTGTCTGAAAATGTTTGATTATCAGCTCGCCTAAGGTTCCCAAGCCATGGGGTTCTGGGTTTTGTTTGGCAGACATGGTCTGCCCAAAAGGACTGAGAAAATCAAATAAAGAAAAATATTATAGAGGAGTGTGTATTTTTGGGCAATAAAAAGACTCTGGAGGTTAGAAAAGCAACTACAGATTAAAGGGGAGAAGGTGAAGACCCGCTTCTTTTTTTCTAAAAGAAAAAAAGAAATCAGACTGACCCACTTAGAGAGATTTTTGTGAAATAAGTTTGTTCCATAGCAGTGATTATATGTAGCCCTATGTCAGTGATTCTCAAACAGGAGCAATTTTGTCCCTCAGGGCACGTTTGGCAATGTCTGGAGACATTTTCGGTTGTCACATCTTGGGAGAGAGGTAGCCTACCGCAGCATCTATTTATCAAATGGAGGCCCAGGGTACTGCTAAACATCCTATGATGCAGGAACAAAGCCCCACAACAAAGAATTATCCAGCCCAAAATGTCAATAGTGTCGAGATTGAGAAACCCTGCCCTATATTACACGGCAGGATTGACACTAACTACATTCCAAAATTCCACAAAAACAACCAAACAGAATAATGGTTCTTGGTAGTCACAAGCTTGACCCCTGGTGGCTCTGACTCATGCGTAAGGAAAAGCTGGGACTTTGACAGAGGCTGTAACAGAGCTCTTGGATGATTTTTATGCTATAATTAATTTTTTAAATACTCTCACCCTCTTTTCCCTCCCCTGCCCCAGCTGCCTGTTTTTTTAAAAAGGAAATTAAATAAACAAGAACAATCCCCAAAATACCCTTTGTTTGTGTCATTGGCCTTTTTTCCTTGCTGATGAAGTAAAACAATATAATGGAGAAAGAATATCATCAAAGGCTACTGCTCAGGCTTAGTGGCAGCTCCCAGAGCACAGCAAAAACTTTGCTATGTGAACTACTCAGAGAGTCAAACACCTCAAACGGAGATGAAATGCATAGGTGGAATATGATCATCATAATTTGTTAATTGTGCTTTCCCCGCGGTAGATATTTCTGGGTTATTTATTTAAACACAGTAGTATATGTTTGAAGTAAGAATATCCCAATCCATATTGTTCTATTTTCCCCTGCGAGGGTCATATTTCTTCTGTCAATAACACAGGCTCGGCTCTCCTTGAGCCCCAAATTACACTTCCTTATAAGAGATGAAAATGCCACATTTTCCTTGAGATCTTTATTCCACATGACTTTGCTAATGACTAGAGTAAAATTGAGAAGTTCAGGAAAAGGAAATCTCTCCCTCCATCAGAGTGAGTAAACAAGCCAAAAGAAAACAAGATGCCAGAAGCTAAAATGTGAACAGGGTTTAAGATAGGTCCAATAAATCTGAAGACTATACTAGATCTATGGTTGGACCTCCTTGCCTATCCGCCCAATTATCCCTATAATCTACAACCATGTCATATGGCCAACACCGACGAAACCTTTTTGTCATTTTACTGTGGATTTTTGTCTCCTGGCATTGAAAAAATGTAATACAAATGGTTATCAAATCTCTCCAATCTCACCTTGCCCCCTGTCTCCTCACCATCACCCCTCAACTCATCTGACCCAGACATCCCACACTGGCATGCTAATTCACATCTCCAAGCCCTCGCACATAACTTCTTGGTTGGAAGCACTTTCCCTACTTGTCCACCTGGAGAACTTTTCACCTTCAAAACCTTGCTGAGACAGCTCCTCTATGGAGATTTTCCTGACCTACAATACCCTTCCCCACACGCATATTTCTGTGTCCATACACCAGATATTGTCTGTGCCTTGTTCATATCTCCTGGGACTACCCCAGAAGCCACCTGGAGTTTCAATGGATGCTTCCTGGATGCATCTATGGCTTCCTTTCTTTTCTTTTTGGTGAGGAAGATTGGCCCTAAGCTAACATCTGTTGCCAATCTTCTTCTTTTTAGCTTGAGGAAGATGGTCCCTGAGCTAAGATCCATGACAATCTTCCTCTACTTTGCATATGGGACACCATCACAGCATGGCTTGACAAGCGGTGTGTAGGTCTGCACCCAGGATCCGAACCCACGAACCCCAGGCCGCTGAAGCAGAGTGCGGGAACTCAACCACTACGCCACTGGTCTGGCCCCTATGGCTTCTTTTTTCAAGCATGTGTGTCTCTTGACTTGAGGGCTTTCTCTGACCACAGGAGCACATCATCCCCACACAGACTAGGCAAAAGTGCTGGAAAGTTAATGCCCCCAAAGCAACCCTTAACCTTTGAGAGGCAGGAATTCACTGATAAACACCCCAGCTTTCTTATCTTTGTTGTTGTTAGTACTGTCAAGTCAATTCCGACTCCTAGTGACCTTGGTCATCCTCTCACCTTCTGGTGCTATATTAGACAATGCCTCGGCTGCTGTAACAACCAATACACAGGTGGTGTGGATCCCTGACCGGTAAATGAACCCAGGCCACAGCAGTGAGAGTGCCAAATCTTAACCACTAGACCACCCGGGTCATTACTTTAGATGGGACAATTCTGAAGGTTGCTCTCCACTATGTCTCAGAGGGTTCCTGGTAGTTCTGAGTCCCTGTTGCCCACAGCCTTTACCCACTAATTAATGCACTCTTGATGGGCTTTTCCTCCTTCTCTGTTTCACTCTCTCACTCACTCATTGTGCTTCCTTGGATCACCTCTCAAAAAAATGAGTCACTCTCAAATCCTTATCACAAGGCCTGCTTCTTGGGGAATCCAAACTAAGACAGTGACGTACAAACTTCCATTATCATGTAACTGCTCTGTGTTGTATTTATTTGTTTCTGTGTGTCTCGGATAGCTCTTCTGAGGGCAAGCACAATTTTTATTTATCTTTCTTTCTCCCCAGTGCCTAACAAATGGTGAACCCTCTGTAAATGCTTATTGAAGTGAACTGAGGGGAAAACAGAATGAGAGCCTTGAGGGACCATCTGCAGAAGACCTGGAAGTGTGGACCAGTGGGCACAGGAATGAAGAGGAGAAGGAAGTTACTTAAAGAAACTGAGTTGTGAGGAAAAGCCAGATTAATTAATGAGGATGGAAGAGCTCTCAGGAACCGCAATCAGAAAATGTGTCTCTTGAGGGGAATTTTCTTAGCAGGTAGAAGTGGTATGATAAACGAGTGGAAGGTGGACCCTAGGGTTGGGTAGAATCCACATTGGCATTTGAGTGGCCAAGGAGAGGGGATTTCCAGTTGTATAGAAGGTGAGAATTAGACTGAACACAGAGTCAATGTGAAGGGGTGACCTGGCTTTTTTGAGGAGAAACCTCCTTGGATGGTTGAGTGAGTCCCATACTGATGTGTCACGTGACATCGAAGTTTAGCCTGCTGAGCACTTGCACTTGCTTGCGTATAGTTTCTGTTCAGCAATGATTGTTAGCATGGTGGAAAAAACATGATCTGCTTTCTAAATGGCTAAGCATGTGCTGGGTTGCAGACCGGTTATGGAGGAGTCGGTGGAGAGAAGGTAGAGAGGAAAAACAATGCTCTCGAGACAAGAGACCAGGTGCCCAGGTGGAGGGAGCAGAAAGCCCCAGGAGCAGGGCACTGTTTATTTGGAGGAGGGTAGGCATTGTTTCATCACAATGCTACATCTTTCCTTAATTTTTTTCTCTTTGTATTCTCCATTTTCTTTCATTTGTGATGACCCAGTCCTAATGAAAAGTTTCAACTGATATGAATGGAAAGGCAATGTGAAATACAGTATTCAATTTAACAAACATTTATTGACAGTCTACTAAGTGCCAGGCCCTGTGCCAGGGGCTAAGCTTGAAGTGGGCAAAAATATAATCCCTCCCCTGAAGGAGCTTACAGTGTAGCAGGGCCATATTTGTCATCTTGCTAAATATGCTATATATATCAGAGCACATTTCCAAGGGAACACAGAGAAGGGTATGCTAATTCCATAGAGGGGACAGGGCAGGGACAGCTTTAGAGGAGAACTGAGGTTAGAACCAAATTTTGAAGCAAAGCAGAGATTTCATCAGGAGGTGAAGACCAGGCAGGCATTCCAGATACTCATTCATTTGTTCACTTTCTTTGCTGGATATTAATTGAGTTCCTATTAGGTGACAGGCATTAGGGCAACCATAGTGAATAAGATGACAGTTCTGCTAGTTAGGGAATGCACAGTCCAGTGCTAGAAGCTGACAAGAACCAGGCTGTGACTTTACAGTGGGACAAGGACAAAAGTAAACAGTTAGCACAATGTGCTATGGCACACTGGGTGGCACAGGACGTTTCCAGCCTGGAAGACGTTGGGTGGGGCAAGAGTTAAGGATGGTGTGCTAGAGGAGATGACACGTTAGCCGAGACCTGAAGGTTGAGTAGGCATTGGCCAGGTGAGGACTGAGGCAGACTATTCGGGGCAAAGGGGCCTTTCTGTGCAAATGTCTAGGGGTGAAAGGGCCCATTTAAGAGAATAGTGAGAGATGAAGACTGGAGAGGTAAGCTGAGACAAGGCCGTGAAGGGAACTTTAAAGGAATTTGGACTTTATTCCTCTGGCAATGGGAAATCATTGAGAGGACTTAAGCACAGGCATTCCATGTTCAGCTTTGCAATTCAGAAATATTTCTCTGGATATCTAGTAGAAAGTGAATTGGAGGGCAGAAAGGGGGAGAGGCAGGAAAACCAGTTGGAAAAGGTCTGTAGTAATACAAATGGGAAATAGGGGCCCAGGAATGAGTGGTAATGGCAGGTGGGGATGGGGAGAAGTGACCCAAGTGTTCCCTACACATGCCCATAGGCACTGAAGAATGCAGTGGAGCTGAGAGATGCCACATAAGGTGGTTACATCCTAGAGTGAATGGTAGAAATTGATGGGAATCGAGTCCACCCTTAATGTAGGTGGACCTCCAATGCCATGCTAAGAAGTTTGGAATTCACTCTAGAGGCAGTGATAAATCATTGAAAGATTGAAGGAAAAGAAAATTGTAGCTCTGATATCTCTGAAGGATGGATTGGCAAGCGAGGACACTGTCACCATTTTGGAAATTAATGCAATAGTCCAAATGCAAAACTTAGGAGTTTGAGGAGTTTGAAACATCCATGTAACAGAAAGAATCAAGGCTAAAAATGAATGCCTAACTTTTGCAAATTCAACTTTCCTCTGCCTTTTTGTTCTATTCAGGCCCTCAGTGGATTGGAACCTGTCCACTCACATTGGGGAGGGCAATTTGCTTTACTCTGTCCACCAATTCAAATGCTAATCTCTTCCAGAAACCCTCTCAGAGACACACCCAGAAATAATGTTTAACCAGATATCTGGGCCTCCCGTGGTCCAGTCAAGTTGACACATAAAATTAACCATCACATGTAGTAAGCACTTAGTGTTAGCCTTATTTGCTTATTTACTATTGTGATGATTAAATTAAATAATGTATATAAAATTCTCAGCAAAGCGATGGTCCATACAAATTGATAAAAGAGTATAGTCACGTGCCCCACAACAATGTTTTGGTCAACGATAGACCGCATATACAATAGAGGTTCCATGAGATTAGTACCACGTAGCCTAGGTGCACAGTAGACTCTACCATCTAGGTGTGTGTGAGTGCACTCTAGGATGTGCTCGCATTGACGAAATCACCTAACGATGCATTTCTCAGAACGTATCCCTGTCACTAAGCAATGCATAACTGTCATAGCTATTACTATTAGTTCTATTATTTTATTATTAACGTTGAAATCATGAACTGGTGCTATGGCAGTGGAGAGCCAGAGACTGGAATCGTGTCAGCAATGTCATGTCGAACATAAACTTTGATAAAAACAATTTCCAAAAATAAAAAAGAGAGAAGCTCTTTTTTCATTGTACCAAAACAGTTGGAGGTAAGAAAGCTGGCCAATTTACTTGGAAATATTATGATAGGATTAAGAAAATCAGGCATATGGTGAGAATGATTTGATAGGTTTCAAACTTATCAAACTCCTATATTGAGTATCCTAAGTTTTCTTTAATGCATAGACTATAATGTTGGTGCAAATCTTTGCAAGTCAGTCATTTCTTTCTAGCCTAGACTCTTTTTCCTACATGGAGGTTTCAGAGCTTGCCCTTTTTGGGTCAATGGAACATCAATTGGTTATTTTTTCCTTTACCTGCACAAAGAAGTGTGTTTACCCCCAAAACAAAACAAAGCAGAAGATGTGCAATATTTAACATCTCTAACTCTGCTCGGGGTGCCCCCTGACAACAGTTCTGCAGCCAACCTCAGGAGCAGCCACCTTGCTGTGGAAGTCTAGGTCCTCTAGAGTGACACAAGGACTGTGACCCGGGCTTTGGGTCATTCATAACCAAAGGACCTGCAGAGGGATGAGCCAGAGTAAAGCCTCAATTCCTGCACAGAATATGCAAACACACAAGAATAAAAGTGTTTCCTCCATTGTATCAGAACAGCTGGAATTTTTATGAGACAATTTTCAAGGTTATGGCTGGATGAAGCATTGAATACTCCTCACAGGACCAATTGGTGGGTGAACATCAATCATGATGGGATCTTAAACTCCATGAACTTCCCCAGTGGAAAGTAATAAGCAATACTTGTGCAATCCTGTGAAATTATTTTCTTTTCCACTTCCCCTGGTTACACATGTTCTCCATGCACCCAAGAATAAAATAGTAGCCATTAGGCCTTGAGTGTTTACTCAGCAAGTGCTGGTGTCCTTAGGAGGCTCTCTGGCCCAATACTCTGTGATCTTTTGAGGGCTGGCTCCAAACTGGTCCCACGAAGGATTTTATTACTTTCCCAAAACACTGGGGATCATCATTTAGACACCAGAGTAGAAATTGCCTCAATCATTCAGTTAAAAACAAACAGAGCTATCTGGTTAGGAAAGAAGTTTATTTCCCACTGCTCCCTCTGTATTGAGGTCTGTTTAAGAACTTAGTACCACCTAAGTCTATTGAGACCCATGATAAATAAACAAGACTGAATTTTAAAATATATAAAATTTTTGACCTATACTTGTCAATGCACTATCAACCTCACATAAGTTGATAATACAATCATCAGGGTATATGCACTCTTGTTTTTCTTCTTTCTCTTTCTCCTCTGTTTTCGAAATGATGTTTTAAATTAGAGATAAGAAATGAGAGAAAGAGAGCTACAGGGTAAGAAGAGGACAATTGGAGCACTGAGCCAACACGAGGGTTCTGAGTCTGGGTTCCCTCTTCATGGCCCATTCGAAATAATTCATGAGCACACAGAAGCCTGCTGAACATACCCATGGTACGTAACTGTGTTTAAAACCACATTTAAATGGTATTCCTTGCTGGGATTTCTTTACATTTTATTTCCTTGGTGATTTATGGACTGTCCTTTTCAGGGGGTTTACAGATTTCAAGAGAAAGCAAACCTGTAATTTAGTTAAAATACTGAGTATGTAGAATAAATCAGGACTAGCACTAAAGAGAAAAAAATTAGGACGTTGTTGGTTAGTACTGTTGGACTTTATTGCAAGGACTCTGTTCAAACATAATCCAGTGCATTGGCACTGAGCTTTGTGTCTAATTATATTATCCCTCATCGTGTAATTTTGGATAAGTAACTTAAACAGAAACATCTTGGACTGGACAGAGCATGGTTTCTGGAATCAGACATATCTGGGTTTCAATCCTGGCTCTGCTATTTAAAGATAGTGACTTTGGGCACATTAATTAACTTCTCTGAGCCAGTTTCCTTGTCAGTCAAATGGAGAGGGTAATCCTTGCCTCATACATTTTTGGGAAGAATAAATAAAATGGTGTGTTAAGAATATTTATTAAGAATAAATAAGAGGACTTCCACTTCCTCTTGTTTCTTTTTCCAGCTTTAAATTATTGAATTTATTTATATTTACTGAATTACACCTATCTACTTGTCTAATGACTTGTTGGAAAGATTAGTTAAATTAGTTAATGCCTAGAAACCAGTTTTAATGAGTAATATAATTAGTTTACAATACAACTATTATTATTAAGAATTAAGTAGTGCAGGGGCCAGCCCAGTGGCACAGTGGGTGGGTTCGTGTGCTCCACTTCGGTGGCCCGGGGTTTGCAGGTTCAGATCCTGGGCACGGACCTGCCCACCGCTTGTCAGGCCATGCTGTGGTGGCATCCCACATATAAAGTAGAGGAAGATGGGCATGGATGTTAGCCCAGGGCCAATCTTCTTTAGCAAAAAGAGGAGGATTGGCAATAGATATTAGCTCAGGGATAATCTTTCTCACCGAAAAAAAAAAAATAGAATTAAGTAGTGCAAATGCCCAGGGGCCTAAGAGTGGCTGGGATTCAAATGCTGCTTCTGACCTGTGAGACCCTAAGTAAGTTACTCCTCTGAGCATCAGTGTCCCCGCAAGCAAAGTGGGCCTGGGTGGAGCAATGGGTTTTTACCATCACTCTGTGAACACCCAAGTCCTCCCCAGCTGTCATAATCTTTGATTAAATCAATGGCTGCCTCTGTAGTTTGTGAAATGTATTTTTATAGGAAAACATTCCAGGACAAGTATAAGATTTGCCTAAGAATGACTTTTGTAGCATCTTCTTTCAGTTACTAGGTAAAATTTTCTGATTTCTAAGGCTTTGTGATGGTACATGAGTGCAAATATTTAAATATAATGACTTTGGTAGTCCGATTCATGAAACTTACATGTTACCAAGTTAAAACTCCATATTTGACTTGTCCAATAGAGAGCTCTTAACTATTTGATTCAGCAATCTTTATGCACCAAAGAAATAATACGTGTACATGTGCATTTGGGGGAGAGGGAACTCCGTTGGTACTGAATGTCGCAAACATTTGAAAATAAGGTAAGCTTAATAAAAATTCAAAGTTATCTTTTCACAAACACAATTGCAAGCAAATCCATGTTTTTGTAAGTAGAGTCCAAGAAATTTGGTTGGGCTTTTCTTCCTCATGTCCTAAAGGACCAAGACTATAACAATTTTTCTCACACTAAGGATTAATATTTCAAAGGATTTCTCTTCAAGGGTAAAGCCTACAGCAATATCAACTTCTAGGATAAAGGAGGACCTTTTTATTCCTCAGATAAAATGTGCATGCTTTATTATGCAGCAGGAAGCCTGGAGCTGCCTTGCAACGCTGTCCCCAGGGACCATGCCAGGGACGATCCTACAATCGTTAGAGTTAATAATGTGAAGTTCCAACATGGACCTTGTTTATACAAAGTTCATTTTTTTCCTGAAAACATAGCAATGTGCAAAGGACATCAAACATTTCCAGAGTTTACAGTTATCAAAATGCACATATATCTCACAACTAAAGACATACTGTTAAATAGCATTTCAAATTTTATCCTTACTTCTTTAAAAGCTTCCCAGATTTATCCTGTTGAAGAATGGACCAGTTGTGTTTAACAACCACCAAAAAATGCAAAATTTTGCCAATTTTACTAAGACTCTTAATTTGTTGAGCATGATATCACTTTTATTAACTAAAATGAAAACTCTGAAAGGCTTGAGAACTCAGTTTAAGTCCTTCAGGTCGTCAAAAAGAGACAAACATTAAGCTTACAGGTCATTTTAAACTTTCTTTCTCAACTTCTTAATGTTTCAATAAGATAACACAGGTAAAAGTCCTAGCACATATCTAGGCATTCAGTAAAAGTTATTTTCTCCATTAATAAAAATTCCCTTATCTCGTTGATAACTCCTTTGTTTAAACACCAAATGCCAATAAGATATTTCCTTAATGGGAAGTCAGGTCAATAGGCTAGAAAATACACTGAAGTAGAGATCTAGAGCCTGACCAGCTGCAGCTGTGCTCAAGTTTATGTTCTTCAACACTCTGCTTGAACTCTAAGACCACACATCACTTTCAGAGTATGGCATTCCTATACTCAAGAACCTCAGTGCCAAGATTTATTGGGAAGCTGGGAATTTGCATCTAAACTGAGGGGCCTTTACCATAACATAGCCAATGTTGAGGAATAGGATTTATAATTCTCCAGAGAGCCTTAATTATTTGGCCACTATATCATTTTCATTAACTGGAATGAAAACTCTGGATGGTTTTGAGAACTCAGTGGTAATCATACAGGATATGCTGACATCTGGTGGCATTGATTAAGCAAATACTTATGAATTAATAAGCAGCCTTGTAATTAAAATTGACAATTGTTTTTAAATATTCAGAATTCCTTCAGAGCTTTGCTAAAATCTATTTTAAACGGCTCTGCTGTCCCCTTATAATATTTATCATCTGGCCTAGTCCATTCATTTAAGCCTTCAGTAAAACATTATATTTTAACTGAAAGTTAATTAACCCTAGATTAATAATGATAGGTGTGAACTGTTGGCTGATTTAGGACTCCAATTTTAATGATAAGTTCTAAATGGTAATCAATTTTTATGGGTTTTTTGGTTTCAAGGAATACTTTAACACGGCATAAATGTGATTCTTCTAGTTTCCTGCTTAGAAGCCAAGAGTGGAGAGCTGCCCACAGTAAAAATGGGGTGTGGTGTGTAAAATTTCATGCTACTAAATCATTTGACCTTTCAAAAACACATCTAATCAAATCTAGGAGAGAATTACCACTGTCTCCTTATTAATATGACTCTCCTCAGAGTTGTCCATCAAGAGAAGTAAAACAATAGTTTCCACCCTGCTTTTCAGAGTGAAAAATAAAGACAGATTTTGACTTGTCCAAAGTCAGTGTCAAGTCCATGAATAGAATCCGGGAGTTGCTAAGTCTTGGTTCTTACCACCTTTTGATGTGTGTTTCCATTTAAGATGAGTGACATGTAGTCAGTTGTCATGGTTTTTAAAAGATCTCTGTTAGATCTGGCTTTTGCATCAGATTCTGGACTAAAATCATGTTTAAATTTTGTTTTCTCTCATCTTTTCCTGGTTTTGATTATTTTTTTAAGAGTAGTTGATGGTCTCATGACACGAGCCTTCTATTTTGTATTTCATGTCTCGTGTTTTGAATTTTATGTGAAATTGTGGGTTTGATCTTTGACCTCTGTTTACTACAATACTGATTTGCCACTAATTTGATAGCAAGCCATAGGGATCTACTGTAAACACACTGCTCACTTTACACAGCTCTGTTTTACTTTTAAGTGAAGAAATATGTGTGTAGAATATAATTGAGAGGCCCTTGCAGAAGTAATAAAAACCACATAAGTTTTCAACTTCCCAGGTAGCACTCAGATTAATATAATCACTTTCTGTGACAGAAGTACCCAGTAAATTGAGAGGAAGTCATCAATGTAAATAGGTATAACTTTGCAGTTAGTTTTCACTTGGTCAATGTACTCATCCAGAAACACGGGAAACGGTATAGACCACACAGCCCTGCCTAACTGGCTGCAACTCAGAACCCAGAGAATGCTGATCACAGGTGTGGTCAGCTTGGGAAGTGAGATTAACCTGAATCATTTCATGCACTAATCCTGGGTGGTGGGGGGTGGGGTTGTCAATGCAATGGAGGAGGAAGTGCACAGCACAGAGACATGGGGGAGAAGTTCTGCCTGTGAGTGAGAGTGGCAGAAAGTGGGCATCATGAAGGCTTAGTTGAGCCTCTGCTGCAGGAAGCACAAAACCTGTGAGGTGACACTTCTGACACTGAACCTCTTAATCTCAAATTCACAGGCCCAATGCACAATAAGCCAATCACTGAGACATCAGAGCTTGGAGATGGAGAAAGGTTTACTCGAATTGGCCAAAACAAGAAGGTGCAAGGATAGATTCTCTCAAATCCACCTTCACAAGAGAAGAAAGCAGGGGGTTTTATAGAGCTAAGGGGCTTGGCAGGAGGAGTTTTGGAGAAACAAAGAGGAAATCCACGTTTCTTTCACTCCAGATAAGCTCTTGGGCAATCAGACTTCCGGGTGTCAATGGCAGCTGGGGGCTGGTTATCTGGTGACTGCAACTTCCTTAAAGGCATTCTTCTTCTTTTGTAAAACAAGCTCATAAGTCCTTGTGACCCTTGAGTCACCCCTCAGGTTAAACAAGAAAACAGCAAATTAATAAGATTAACTTCTTTTCATCTGTGTCAGTGTTGGGAACAAGATTGAAGGGTAAGCATGTTCTTATTGAATATTTACAGTAACCCTCAGGTACCTGGCTTCACTTCCATAAATTTTATTTCCCATTTATTAGACTTTCCAAAGGCCACTATGTTTAGTTTCAATCCCACAACCAAAGAGAGATGAGAAGACCTTGGCGAAGTTCCAAGGAAGGGTTTGCCTCATCACAGCTACACCCCTGTGCCCAGGCCAGGAAAGCATAGAGCAGCACTGGCCTCAGGAAGGTAGGAATATGGCAAGGCCAGCATTTTGGGAGGTAAACACTGTCTTCCTCTTTCTCGCTACCTGTGAATTGCTGGCCTAAAGAAGTAAAAGGTGCAAAAGGGTCGTCTTATCTGTTTATTCCAAGTCTTAATTTCTTATGGACTGGTTTCTGTTATGCCCAGTTTGAGATCACTCAGTCCTTATAACTCTGGGCTTTGGCTAAACATGGATCAGCAGCTGTCCTTGGAATACTTTGATTCAATGGAAAAGAAATTGCTATTGAAAACACATTTGTGATATTCAACCTGGTCTCCCTTTTTCGGTTTCATCTCATTTCTCTTAATCATGTTCAGAGATAGCATGAGAATGAAGGCATTTGTTTGCCAATGAATATTTACTGGGCCCCCACCTTCTTTATGCACTATGCAAGGCATCATGAAGGATAAACGAAATACATGCTATGTAAACATTCCCTCAAAGAGCTTGCAGTTCCCTTGGAGGCATGGGACATACACACACACAAAGTTAAAGAGCAATTCAAGAATTTCAATGTACTATACAAATATCTAACAAGGCAAGAGCTACCACAAAGCAGAGTAGGATTCTGAGGAAAAGGAATGGCATCAACGAAATGTGTGTGAGTTCAGAAGAGGAGAAAGAGAACAGTAAACACTGGAGCTCAGGAAAGGTTTGTTAGTGGAGACAGGAAGTAAACTAGAGCTCAGAGGTGGCATTCCACACAAGAAGGGGGAGGCCTTCCGTGGGGCAAGAGCAAAGATGAGGTAGACAAGCACAGGGTGTGTTTTGGGAACAAGTCTAACTTAGAGGAAAAGATTTGTGAACATGTAGCATGCTGCAGGAGACACCAGTTCTGGCCCTGACTCGTCCCCTTACTGCTGTGTGACCTTTAAATGGTCTATTAAGCCAGTTATGCCTGAGCTTATTTATCTGTAAAATGGGAATTTTTGCTTGTCCTCCGATTTGCATGAGGGTACTGTAAAGATCAAGTGAGGTTAATAGGCATGAAAATGCCTTGTGATACCAGCATAAGGGACAGATTAGAGACCGCCTGAAATGTCAACCGGCGTTAGACTTTAATTCTTTAAGTAATAAGAAGTCAATGAAAATCTTTGAAGAAGGGAGTGAATGACATGATGAACAAGGTGTAAGGAACCTAATTCCCTTCTCCAACTCCTTCCTGCAGCCCGGCAATCAGTCTCTCTTCTCTGCTGACAATCTTCTGTGATGTCAGTTCAACATCTCCTGCAGGCACTGGGAGGAAAATCCATCCCAGCTCTTGGGAAGGGCTGTGCACGCCTTGAAACAATCATGCTATGTAAATCAAAAGCCTTGCTGCAGTTCAGTCCTCCTCATTCACTTGAGTATATCTATTGTTTTTGGAACTTCATCCAATTTATGCACATTTCAAGATGCTTCATGCTGTGTACAGAGCATTCTTGTACTGTGTCACCAGAAAGCATCCTTGTTTTATGATGTGCTGTCTTTGGCTAGGCAGCTCTAAAGAGCGTTAGCCCTCTTTCCCATTTCACTGCCTTGCTGAATCCAAACACACTTCTAAGCCCCTATAATCTTTTTAATATTGTCTACCTTTTGAGATGAATAGGTTTACTTTTCCTTATATTTGAATATGACTTTACTGCTTAAATTCATGATATTACAGAGTTTAACTTAGGGACGAATCATTTTGCAGCAAGTTGGAAACTCATCAAATATCCAAAATCTTAATCAAATACAGTTAATTTTTAAAAACATATTATCCAGCTTAGTTCTTCCTCTCTTTGAAACCATTGAAAGGTTTAAAGAAAAATTAAAAGGTAATATCTAAAGTCCTTTTTAACCCCATGTGTGTTTCTATGATTTTTAGTTCCTATTTGTCTAGGTAAATGAATGGATGAATGAGTAAATTGAAATAACTAGATCTAAAAAAATGTATTTCTTTTTATACCATTCATCTCTTTTCAGGAGTCGGCAAACTTTTTCTGTAAAGGGCCAAATAGTAAATATTTTCAGGTTTGTGGGCCATGTGGTCTTTGTCACAACTGCTCAACTCTGCCATTACAGCATGAACGAAGCCAGAGACAATACAAAAATGATGAGTGTGACTGTATTCCAATAAAATGTTATTTACAAAAACAGGCAGTGGGTGGATTTGGTCTTTGGGTTAGTCTAGTTCACTTGTTCTCAAACTTTGGTGGCAACAGAATGACCTGAGCAACCTGTGACAAAAAAAGCTGCCCAGATGCCAGATTCTGATCCCATGGGTTGGGGCTGGGGCTAGGGCTCTCACGGTTATTCTGATGTACCAAAGTTTGAGAACCTATGCTCTTTTTCCTTAAGAAATGCAGCTTCAAAGTCTTATATTAACTACCAAAATTTTGATGAGACTCATAAAAGGGAGGTTTAAACAAGAGAATCAATATTGGGCCAAAGAAGGTTAGCATATTTTAATCTGCAAAAATAAAACAATTTCTGCATTTCTAGAAATTTTAGGGACCAATAATTTGATCCTTGATTCTAGCTAGCATCAACTTCTATAAATCATCTAAATGGTGATTAAATTATAGAACTATAAATTAATAAATAAATGTATTTATAAATAAATTATAGAGCTATAGTCAAAAAACATAGAACTATATTAAATAATAAATTATAGAACTATAGCTATAGCCAAATAATATTTTGGGTTTAGTCCTTAAGGTGTGAATTGAATTTAAACAATTTCAACTGATTTTAAAACGTTCATCCTTCCAGCCTCTAAAACAGTTTACTGCTATTATTATTAAAATTATCACAACCAAAAAAATTACTTAATAATAAGAGCTTTACACCCCATAAAATACCCCATTGTTTTAGCATAGCATCAGTCGATACGTTATAAATCTGGATCCAGATTTTTCCAAAAGCTTGTTGAAAGCTACGCAGCAAGGCAATGACAAGATATAATATATTTTTTTCCATATAGAAATTGAGAGGAGCAGGGGTCCCACCCTGTGCAAAAGCATTTCTCATACAAAGAAAAGACACTCAAATTATAAACAGATGGCCAATCACATGACAATCAATTAAAATATATCAGGTGAGGTCTGGTTCCAAAACTGAATTCCACTTTTGTTGGCTAACCTTCACAGTGGGATAAGCTGCTACGTGGAACTGTAGGCTCCGGCCACTCCTTGTCCTCCCCCTCTGGATGGAAAGGACAAAGACTGTTGCATAAGCAGAGAATTTGACATCTAAGGAGGCTTATATCACTCTTGGGCCCATCTGCCAGCTGGTGGTGATGGATGGGGGAGTGAACTATAGCCCGTCTTGGCCAGTAGATGAGTTTCCATTTGGTGCTCCTTTGTTATTCAACTCAAAGCTAATAATTTTTTATTTTATTATTTTCCTTATTTTCTCTTAACAGTATGCTGCCTGCCTGCCATACTGTACAAATACAGGCCAGGTGAAAAAGAATCAGAGTTCAATTCTTGAATTTTAACACAGATTGATGAATATATACCCACAAATCGCCCCATTTCCCTGCACTTGAATTTTTGATAAATGAGAGAATAGCACTTTTTAATGTATTTAATTACAAGACAATAAACAGGTTAATCTTGGCCATAAGGCAGTTGGACGTTAGAACAGAGGAAATTCAATAATCTGATATTTTAAATTGTTTTTGTAAGTGATACAAAGCTGTTTTAAATATGTGGTTAATGATGCGAGACTTTAATGCCTGTATAATTAAGAAATGATTTTTATACTTTCATTTGGCAAACATAAACTAACTTATAAATGCTTAATAACATAGTAATGATCCTTGTATGTGTCCAAATCCTCTTAAACCCAGAGCTCTCCCTCCCAATGATGACATATTTAATACTCTCTGGTTTTTATTTTGAAAAGCTGCTAATCCTCAGCTTGTCCTCACTAAAGTGAGTACTGGTGATCTCACTGGTTTTGTTCGAAGCAACGTGAACCACACTGAGACACTTTCTGAAGCCTCTGTAACATCTAACAAACAATCTCAGCAACGAACGAATGTCCACCGCACACCATAACTGCTGATCCTGTTCCAGTGCATGGTCAATAAAGCCCATAGTATTCAGGAACTGACTCTCAGAAGTCAAACTTGTAACTGCATTTTCCCCAAAGATAGTGGAATAAAATGCCTTTAGTTTGCTTGATTTAATTTTTCCCCCCAAAGAACCCAGCATCATGGCCCAAGAATGTTGGTTTACTACCAAACTGATATTTTATCTTTAAAGTCACAATACTCATAAACAATTTATTCCTCTGGATTGTATTCCCTCTGTGTCTCTTGTCAGTTTATCAACCCCTGTACTTCCCTTACGCTGTGATCCAAGAAGATGCACGTTCATATCACTTCTAATATATATCTCCCAGACCTCCATTGTGTGACTCTCACTTTTGATCTCTAAGTTAAACAATGAGTTGCTTATTTGTACCTTCTACTTGTAAAGTCCAGGAATCTTTAACCAGTTGCTTAAATTATATACATAAAGTGCTATTAACCTCCTCAAGAATGACGTGAGGATCATCTTGTTGCAACTTTTAGGAGTACATTTCTAAAATGAAAGCGAATAAAGTAAAATAAAGAACAAACCATTCATCCTAAAGGAAGACTTTTCATGTACACGTATGCTTTTTTCCCTTTTTCTTCTTCCTTCAAACATTAAATTATGGTATGTCAATATCTCAAATAAACAAGACCCCTCAGTTCCAACAAAGATTCTCTCCTCATGGGGATTTGTTTTCAATTCTCTCTTCTCCAGATGACGAACCATGATTTTCTAAGTCCAGGTATTCTCCCTCAACTATTGTATTTGCCGAAATCCTATTCATCCTCTGACACTTGACTCAAGTTCTGCACACTCAATAGTGTTCTCTAACCTCCTCAAACCAGACACTCTTTCTGACTTGATATATTCTGACATACATTCCATGCAGATTCACCTTCAATTGTTCTCTAATGGTTTCATATCTGTGTTTTGTGGCTTGCCCAAAGTCACATAACTAGTAAGCACTTACGAGGAAATGACAGTCCAAGGCTGTTGGCTCCAAATTCTAGGATTTTTCTCTCCACATCATGCATCTCTTTGAACATTGCTCTCTGTTACTCTTTGCTCAAAAGAAGGCAGAGATTGTCCCTTCCCCAAAGGACTGTAAGTTAGTATTTCATGTGCTGTCAAACTACTTTGCCTCTATACATTCTTCTAATTGGTTCTCTACTCCTTGGATTTCTCCTTCTCTGTCTCCTTCAGGGGCTCCTTATCCTCTTATTGCTCTTTCCAATTTTAAAATTCCCCAAATTTATCTTCAGTCATCTTCTCCTTTTGTGTTCTCTACATCAATGACTTCTTTATACCCAGGAGTTCAGCAGTGAACAAGTGTCCACCACACACTATAACTGCTGATCCTGTTCCCGGGCATGGTCAATAAAGCCCATAGTAACTCAAGTCTAGATTACTTAGCTCCAATGTCTAGTCCCACACTCTCTCAAGTTCCACTATAATACTTTCTGGTACCTGTTTAACATCTACAATATGTTTTTTAAATGATCTCATCATTTAGCCTGTATCAGCTCCTCCTCCTACCTTCCCAAGTTCTCCCGAGTGAGAATCTCAAGGTCATCCTTTCTTTCTCCTGCATTCTCACTCCAATCACTGGACAAATGTTATGGGTCTCTTCCTTCTTTCCCATTCCTGGTGGCATCTCCCTAATTCAGGACCTCTTCATCTCTTTTCTGAAAAACTGCAATAGATATTAAACTCTTTTTCTCACTTCCTGTCTCACTGCCCCAATCCTTCCTATACACCGTTTGAAGCCAGGGAGTAAATGACGCCAAAGCAGAGAAGGCGAGGCGAGTGCTTTGACCTTAAACAGGTGGAAAACCAACATTCAAAGATGAGGCAGAACAGATCACCAGATCAATATTTTAAAACTATTGAAAAATACAGGTGGGAAGAGAGAGAGAGAGAGATTCTGAAGGGATCCTGAAGGCCAAGGAAGAGAAGCAGGGAGGCCAAATACTGAAGAAGTCAAAGAGGATATTTCTTTATCTCTGATACCTTCTACTTTCTTACCATCTATCTTCTTATCATATCACCAAGAAGAAATAACACTTACCATTAAAGCAAAAAAAAAAATAATTGATAGCCAGTTCATTTTGGTTTTTACAATTAGTTGCACCTGTCAGAGTAATGATTCTCAAAAGATTGGCAGAGTAGGAAGTCAGAGCAGTATTAATTAGGATATAAACCTAGATCCTGGGAATGCACTAAAGGGTGTTTTTTTTTTATGAGAGCAATAATTACTACTGTACCAGTCTCAACACAATCTCCTTTATAAGGTTGTATTGTGTATATTTATCCACCAATGCTGAAGAAAACATGTTAGGTTTTATTAACCCCAAGTAAACATTTAGACTTTATCAGAGAAAATAAAATTAAACAGGTGTTTCATGTAATAATAAACATATTGCATCCTTGAAACAAAGTAGTTCTCATTTGACCAAACTTTAAAATCATTTGCAACTGAATCAAGAAATGGCAGAATAAGCAGCCATTAAAAACTCCTGGGTACATTTAGTCTCCAATCAAAGGTAATCAGCCCTTAGGAGGTTTATACAAAATGAAAGCAACTTTATTTAGAGCAGACTTTTACCAACTGTGGTTTCCAACCCATTAGTGAGTTGTGAAATCAATTTAGTGGGTCATGACCAACATTTTTTAAGAAATGAAATAGAATAAAATAAAAATGCTACAGTGCATCTCAAATTGTAAGGGTTTTCTTTCATGAAACTTTTATGAAAGTACATGTGCACTGTGTTATGATGTAAAAGATATTTCTTGTGTGTTACAGTCAAAAAACTTTGAAAAACTGGTTTAGGGCAGTATAATATACTTCTTGCTGCTTAAAAAAAAAAACCAAATAGTAACAGCAGCAAAAGTCATCAAATTATATGGCCTTACACCATCCTACCTATTCTCGAAGTAGCTGCTTTAAAAAGATACCCTGCCTCTCTCCTCTGCTCCACCTTCAGTGTATTATACCACTGATTCTCAAATGCTGTCCATGGACCCCTGGAGGTCCCTGAGACCCTTTCAGAGAGTCTTCAAGTTCAAAACTATTTCATTGTAAGACTAGAACATTATTTGCATTTTCACTGTGCTGACATTTACATTTATGGAGCAAAGACAAAATGGGAAAAACTGCCGTGCACTTGCAGATTTTTCTTAATGTGCCAATTTCATTTAACACTGACCTTGATAAAGCAGTGAAAAGTATTCATTTTATTGAATGTTGACCCTTGAGCACATATCGTTTCCTCTGTGAGGAAGTGGGAAGTTCTCATAAAGACCTCGATGCATACTGATTATGATGACAACCATCAAGGAGAATCATGTGTGTTGTGAGCTGGGCTAGCTGCTTTTTAATGGAATACCATTTTTTACTTGAAAACAAACTATGCTTCTTCAGATGTGGGTATTTCCTCTAAAATGAACAAAGTGAGACTATCACTTCAAGGAAAACAACTGAAAGTATTTATTGCCCATAATAAAATTCCACCTTTATAGCAAAAATGAAAATTTTAGAAAACTTGATAGTATAACAATACTTGAAGAATTTTAGGATGAAATTAGTGGTGATATTAATGAAAGTGATAGTTTGATGTTGTGTAATGAAATCTGCCCACGTTTGGAAGATCTGCATGACTCAGTGAATCAATATTTTCCAAACGACCAATGCATGATACAAGTACAAGATAGAGCAATGGATTTTAAAGCAACAGAGCACAAAAAGTCATTGATGTGATTTCAGAATCCATCAACTTTTAAGAAATCAATTTTAAGAAACTATCACTTGTTGAATTCTGGCATCAAATCAAAAAGAAATATCCACAATTATCTAAAAGGCTATTAAAATACTCCTCTTTTTTCTAGTTACATATTTGTGTAAGGCCAAATTTTCTTCATCTATTTCAACCAAAATGATGTATCCCATCAGATTGGATGCAGAAGCAGATACGGAACTACAGCTGTTTTCTATTAAGCTAGACGTTAAAGAGATTTATAAAAATGTAAAACAATGCCACTCTTCTCACCTTTTCTTGTTAAAAGGCTCTCATTTATGTTATTTTGTAATGAGCTTATTATTTTCAATGAATAAATACACTTTTTAAAATTTTTCTCAGCTTTAATTTCTAATACGATAAACATTGATTGGTATAACACACCTAAACAAAAGCTCTTTGGAGTCCTCAGTGATTTTTAGGAGTATAAAGGACACTGAGACCAAAATGTTTGAAAACCACTGTCCTAGACCTTATTTGATTCCTCTCTCAAAAGTCACCAAATCCAAAAATATGAACACATATTTGAGCTTCTGAGTCAACAATCAATTATACTATTTAAGAAGAGCTTACTAACAGGTATGGATTGGGCCCTTTCTGGGTTTAAAAAATGAATTTCCTAGCTGAAGAATATTTAATGTTCATATCATACAGTAGGCAAAGATGACATAAAGCCCCAAATAAGACACTTAATATTTTCTCTCCTGCCGATCTCAATTTTAAAGTGTTCACCTTTAATTACTATATTGTCAAGCTGGGTATCTTGTACAAACATAATCTTTATTCATCAGTAGAAGCCACAGTTCTAATCTGACACTTGAAATGCCTCATCTCACCAGAGATGTGTATCACACAAGATGCAAAATGCCTGTCACAGTTCTCCCAACTCAAGAGCTCCACTCGATGGAATGCCAGTATGAGAACTCACGCGCCCGTGCCCCCAGAACACTCCAGAACAGACGTTATCCTGCAATGAAAGTTCGTATGAAATCAACATGACTTAATTACATTCAGCACACTGAAAATCAAATTCTATGCCAATGATACATGGCACTTGGAGCTTATTTTACAAACATTAACTAATTAATCTGCAAAACATCCCTGAGAGGCAAGACATAATGATATATGAGCTGACAACTTAATTATATCTAATTATTCATAAGATTTCCGCCTTCCAACTGTTTTCTATTGCCAGTTCAAAGAAGTGGGCCTGCTACGTGCTTAAATCAGATGTGGAAATCAGCTATCACTTATTTCATCCAAAACTCTTGCTACAAAGCACCCACATTTCCTTTTAGAACAGATCATCCTGTACCATTTTCCACTGGAACAGCTGGTAGAAACACCAAAGCTCCCAAACATTAATCTAGTGCTGAACTCATAGTTCTATATCTTAAATGTCATTCTTTGCTCCTTTTTTACTCTCAAGCAATTTTGATTATTATCCCAATTGCTTTGACCAATTTTGCTCCACTGTCCTCTTTTCTTCCCACAGTATCTTTTTCCACTATAGAGATACTCACAGACACAGGCCCCGTTATCCATGCAGTTTCTTTCCTCCAAATTTCGCAATCGGAAGGCCAAAGCTGCCTTCTCTGTGCTTTCGTTCTGTTGCCTCCCTGCCTTGAACACTGTTTGGGTTCCTCAAGCTCTCCACATTCCCTCATTTCTCACTCCATTGAAATTAGGTGTCTTTGTTCCATCTGAAAATTCCACTTCAGCTTCTAAATTTTCCCTTCAGCAGCAAGTTGAGCCTTGAAAGTGAATGCCATATGTTTAAAAACATTGCTAGAAGACATACTGTGAGGTGGGATGTTACTATTTGTGAAAAAAAAAAGACATTATACAATTATGCTTAAAAATGCATAGATTATCTCAGAAATGGGAAATAAATAACAATTCTTATGAGCACTGTATTAGAGTTCTCCAGAGAAACAGAACCAACAGGATGTGTGTGTGTGTATGTGTGTGTGTGTGTGTGTGAAGGAGAGAGAGAGAGAAAGAAAGAGAGAGTGATTTATTTTAAGGAACTGGTTCCCATGATTGTGGGGAGTGGTAAATCCAAAATCTGCAGGGTAGGCTGGTAGGCTGAAAATCCCAGCAGGGGTCAACATTGCAGTCTTGAGTCCGAAGGCAGAATTCCCTCTTCTTGGGAGAAACGTCAGTCTGTGTTCTTGAGGTCTTCAACTGATTGGATGAAGCCCATCCCCATTATGGAGGATAATCTGCTTTACGCAAAGTCTACTGATTTAAATGTTAATTGCATTTAAAAGATACCTTCACAGCAACATCTAGACTAGTGTTGGACCAAACAACTGGGCTCCAGAGCCTAGCCAAATTGTCACATAAAATTAGCCTCACAAGAGCCTACTTTATTTGAGAAAGCATTTAAGGCAACTGTATTTTTCAAATTTGTAATCTTACTTGCTAATGAAATACCTCCTGTACTAGGTGTTCATTAGCTATTTATTCAGTGGTCAAATAAATGAATGTGTGTTAGACCTGTGTTCCCCCAAAAATTGTAAACTTGAGGGACAGTATTTTTCTTACATTTCCTATAACTATGGCAATCATATAACCCAATTTTCCACGGTAGTACCGATTTCAAATGATCTATCCCATTGTCACACAATATATCCTAATTTTTAGTTGTAGAAAACATGGTTACCATACCTCTACCAAGTAGTTTCATGCTGAACACAGCCCTTACATCTCACTAAATGCTTACTGATTGAAATAGAATTTCCAGCCAGTGGACATTTTGTTTAAAATATGACAAAATACAACTGGGGGAAATTATCATTTCTGTTCTCATTTATTCCTGAGACACAAAATGCAATCCGGTTCTTGTGTTTTAAATTTTCCATGTCCTGGTTTCAGGGTGTGGTTATAATGAATTGCCGAGCCAATATGAAGTAAGATACTTGGTAATCAAGGGCAAGTTTAAACAGTGTTGAACATTTTTTTAGGGTGAGTGAACTTGCAGGTAATGTATCCAGGAAAGGGCTTGTATAGAGAGGGAGGGATGTAATTAGACAAATAAAAATCCCTGTTTATGAATTTTTTATGCAGGTAAGCATACCTTATGGTTTCGGGAGGAAGGTTGACGAATTTTTTTAATATATAAGAAGACAGTAGAATCAAAAAATAAATAAAACATTAAGGATTTTTTTTTCCAATAAAAACTACTTGGGCCTTTTCTGGACTGCTAAAATTATTTTTCTACTTTATAGTCTGATGTGATTTTTAAAACTGCTGGTTTGTTCCAAAATGATATCTCAAAGGAGTACAAGTTACACCACTTGGAGTTTAGATAGCCTGGGTGAAAATTTAAAGCTATTACAGAAAAATGAGTGATGAATTATCTTCAAGGAAGCCAGAAAGTGCTTGAACCAAAAGCCTTCAGATATTCAGTCAAAAAATTAGCAAGATTTAGTGACAGCTTGGGTACAGAGGGTGAAGATATGGAAGGGCTGAAAGATATCTTAGCTGTGCTAGGAGACTAGAATTATGCTGATCTCACTATGAGAGACAGAGAAATTAGGACAGAGAAGCAGTTTGGAATGTTCAGCAGAGGAGTGAAGGTGATGAGTGATTTTGAGCATGTTGAATTCAAGTGAAACATGGAGACACCCTGTAAACAGCTAGAAATACGGAATAAGAAGGCAGGTGAGAAATCAGAACCAGAGCTGAAGTTTCCAGGATCTTTACTATAGAATTCAAATAAGTCCAAACTATTGGCCATGGTTATCCCTTGCCTCCCCTATGTCTACCCAACAAATTTACTCTTCCTGGATTCCAGCTGGATGGGGTGATGTGCAGGCCCCCTAACTTTGCACCTTCTGGCACATGTGATTGCTCTCTCCTCAGCTGGAATGCTCTTCTCCTTTCCCCAGCTCCACACCCCAACAATCCCACACCCTAACTTCAACTCAACCTTCAGGTCTTATTGTAGATATTGCTTCCCTCACTGCCCCCTTGCGTGCACACACAAACACACACTCCTGTGTCAGGTTAGTTGCCCCTCTATGAGCTTCCAGAGTACTTAGTATTTATTTCCTTCATTACACCATGTTATGGGATCCTGCATACTCATCTGTCCATCCAACTCGAGTTTAAGGTTCCCAAGGACAAGCATTGCATCTTTTCTGCTCATTATTATATTCCTAACTCCATTATACATAGTAGGCACTCAATAAATTGAATGAACAAATGAATTATCAGAAAGGGTTGAATATAGGCAAGATCACAGTGGATAAAGCTCTCCAAAAGCATGTGTGAAAAAGAGAATGATAGTTGATACTATCAAATAGTTGGCAGTTGATGATAATTGATATTTCAAATAACAAACTTGAGGGGCTGGCCCATGGCATAGTGGTTGGGTTTGTGAGCTCTGCTTCAGCAGCCAGGGGTTTGCAGGCTCGGATCCTGGGTACAGACCTATACACCGCTCATCAAGCCATGCCATGGTGGCGTCCCACATAGTAAAATAGAGGAAGATTGGCACAGATATTAGCTCAGCGACAATCTTCTTCAAGCAAAAAGAGGGAGATTGGCAACAGATGTTAGCTCAGGGCCAATCTTCCTCACCAAAAAATAAAAAAAAACAAGCTTGGACATGCCTCGAAAAATTAATTCCCTGTTGTATATGTGTATCTTGTGGAATGGATGTTGACATTATGGTGTTGTATTCTGAGGTGGTTTTTCTGGTGAGACATATAAGGGTAAAGCACACCCATGTGGGTGGTGGGCATGTCGTCTAAGAAGCCTGAAGCCATTCTCCATGGCAGCCACCTGGAAAGGAAGCGGGTCCTCAGACAGGAAGTGGAACTGAGGGGTGGGCTTGAGGGTGGGTGGAAGGAGAAGCTTGATCTGGCCTTCTTGGTCTAGAGCTGTACTTTCCAACATAGCAGCCACTAGGCACATGCAGCTATTGAGCACTTGGAATGTGCTGGTCTGAACTGAGATGTGCTGCAAGGGTAAAATACATACCAGATTTCAAACTTAGTACAAAAAATATAAAATATTTAATTTTATAAATATAAAGTATAAATTTTATATTGATGATGTGTTGAAATAATATTTCAATATAGTGGGTTAAATAAAATATATTAATAAATTAATTTCATCTGTTTCTTTTTAACATGGCTACTAAAACCTTTAAAATTCCATATGTGGCTTGCATTATATTTCTATTGGACAGTGCTGGTCTAGATTTAAGAGGAGGTCTAGACATTTCTGAATGTCCTCCTGGGTGGAGCTGTTAAAGTAGCAGATGGAATAGGCCTGAAAGCCTGAAAAGTAAGCCATGTCTTATAAAAGTAGAACAATTTATGAGCATCTCTGTCTCATTTCCACCATTAGCAAAGACTTTCTTTCTGGTGCCTGCTATGAGCTGGACACTGTGCTAGGTATTGGGGCTACAGGATAAGCCAGGTGAAGACAGTCCTGCCCTCATCAAGCGAGCTCTCTGGATACATGATTCAGTTCCTCTCCCGGGTCGGGAGATTTTCCATCCATGACCACTGTCCTAGGAGGAAACAAAATGAGGGAAGGAAGCACAGCAGTTGTTATGACTATTTTTGTTTGTTTGTTATTGTGATTAAATTTGTTGAATGTTTACTCTGTGTCTGACACGAGCTGAGTACTTTTAATGCCCTGTCTCGCTGAATCTTCATTAATAATGCTACAAAGCAGGAACTACTCTTATTCCCATAAAGAGGAAGAAACTGAGTATCGGGGCAGTAAAATAACTCGGCCAAGGCTACACAGCTTGTCAATGACAAAACCTGGGTTGAAACTCAGATCTGCCTGAATCCCATGTCCCACTGCTAAGCACTAGACACTACACTTAATTTCCTTACAAATACACATGTAAGAGTCACGCTAATGGCTCCAGTTTGTGGAAATTTACTCTGTGCAGGCACTGTTCTAAGGACATATTCAATCCTCACCATGACCCTAAGGAGTATGGTTCTTGTTGTTGTTGTTATCATTATTCCTATTACACAAATGAGGAAACTGAATCCCAGAAAAATAAACTTAACCTGTGCAAGATCATACAGCTACTAAATTGTGGCATTATTTGAATGTTAGTTCTTCCACATTTAAAAGTCTCTAAATATTCCATCTTTCTAAAATAAAAGATATTTTTTTAAAACATATCTGTAAGTAAAAGCCAGCCCTCTTTGATTAGAGACCACCAGATATCCCAAGATGTTTTAGGGAGAGGGATTAGAACCTTCTAGAGCCTCTCTCTCTTCCCCTAAGTAGCCAGGGGAGGAAAAAAAAAAACTGATGTAATTTGAAGGAGATGAAAGTTCTCCTAGACTCATCCTTCAGAGTTGGAAATAGTCTGCATGATCAGATAGTCCAAACCTCTCATTTCACAGATGAGAAAATGAGGCCCAGGGAGGTCATGTGACTTGCCCAAGGTCATGCAGCTGGTTAGTGGCAGAGCAGAACCAGAGCACACGTGGTTTCTCACAGCGTATGACTCTACAACCCACACTGCCTTCTGAGGACCTGCGAGGGGGAAATCGAGGACAATGTGGGGGGCTGCCCTATTGGCTGATAGGAGGCAGAGCTTACACTGTCTCATTCCACATGCAGTTTCTGATATGTCCCCAAAGCACTCTTGGAGAACCCATACCGGGCACAGTGCTGAGCAGGGCCCTGCGAGAGAACTACCTCCTACGCCTGTTCTCTGTCATCTACGGCACACCAGTGCTGTGACCCAGATAAACAGGACAAACAGTAAAAAAATGGCGTTAACTCCGCACATGAAAATAGGTAGGTTTCCTTTTTTTAATCATGTGCAAATCCAGAAGTGCTTTTCAGAGGACGCACGTGTAACTCAGTAGAGCAGCAGTGATACTCGACCGGCTAAGCAGGTTTAGGAAGTCATTTGGGGGAGGAGACACCTCCAGGAGAAGCAGATGACACTTCATGCTGATCCTGGAAAATTTCACACACAGAAAAAATTTTAATTAGCAATCTGGGCCCAAATCTGTTCCTGAATGCTGCTCTCCAGGCATCAAGCTGTTCAATGGCACAGGTGCCCACTAACCCACGACTCTGTCTGTCCCTGCACGCAGTCACACTTTCCAGTTCCCTCCAGATTGTTCTCTATTCCTGACAGAGTCTCCTTCCTTCCCGACACTTGTTTTAGTCACACTCTTCCCTCAGGCCCCGCCTAAGGTCCAAACCTCCTAGAAGCTATTTCAGACCATGTTCAGCCTGATAATCATTCTTTTTCTGGAATCTAAAATTAACATCCTCCTGCATTTAGCACTTAGTTACCTAGCTCATACTTGATTTAGACTAACCTCTTCATGTATACATTCCATCTCCCAAACTGCAATTAAGCCACTCAAAGTAAGGGACAGATCTAGTCCCCCAGTGAATTCCAAATTCCTTCCTGGCACAGAGCCGCATGAGCAGCAGGCACTCAATAAACCTTGGATATTGATGATGATGATGGCAATGATGACGGAGGAGAAGGAGGAGAGGAGGAGAAAGATAGAAGACAAATTCTCTTCAGGTAGAATGGTCACAGAAGCCTACAGAACAAATTGGATTACTATAGAGATCAAACTCCAGGCCAAAGAAAAATGGTAGAAATAATTAAATTTATGTCTGTGAAACTTCTGCCTGCCACATTTGTCACATCTGGTTTCATAAGCTTTTTCATCAGTATTAAAAGCAAAGCAAAACTGTCTCTCTTATTCCCTTCTTTGAGGAGCCCACTGTGATGGTTAATTTTATGTGTCCACTCAACTGGGCCACAGGATGCCCAGGCATTTGACCAAACATTATTTTGGGTGTTTCTGGATGAGATTAGCATTTGAATGATAGACTGAGTAGAGCAGATTGCCCTCCCTAATTGAGTGGGCCCCGCACAGAATCAGCGGAACAAAAGGTCGAATAAGGGGAACACCTACTGCCTGTCTGCCAAGCTGGGACGTCAGTCTTTTGCTGCCTTCAAACTTGAACTGAAAAATCAACTCTTCTTGTCATAAGATTTGGGGAGTAATTTTGCATGCCCCACCTCCATTGGCCCAAATTCTTACTCCTTTGACAGAAATACTCCTTCGGGTTAATACATCGTGTTACCAGGAGGGTCCATTTAAAAAGCGAATAACCACAGAACAAGATCTATTATGTTAATATTCTGGCATGGATTCGCTCCCAGAAGCCTCCTTGAAAGTAGGGAGCAAAGGAATGAGACGGGAGATGGTACGATTTAACCTGAGGCAGAGGGAGAGATGTTGGGCTACTGTCTGGGGAGGACCAGTCCAGGTGGGACACAGCCTTGGGAAGTCCTACACAGTCAGATGTCAGTAAAGGCAGGAGGGACAGGGTGCAGAGGGAGGACAGGGGATAGGGAGGGGTAAGGAAACAGGTCTCAAAAGAAGTCAAGAAAAGGTCAGAGTCCTAAAAGGGGGTGGGCAATAAATTAACATTTTCTCAACTGACCACTTGTGTTCAGTGCTGGCTCTGTTCCTCTTTCTCCAGGCCTGAGACCAGATATTCTTATCAGCTCTCTCCTCCCTTGGCCTCTCCCACCTTCCTGTGATCTCTCATTAAACCCTGCTGTTTTAAATTTCACGTTGCTTGGAGCCTGCTTTCACGTCTGGTTCCCAAAGCTGCAGTTCTGCCGCAGGCCCTGAGGGTCACACCAGGACTGTGCTCCACCTTTCAGCCTGGAGCCACACTCAGGGATCTCTCCCACTTTGAGAAGCATCTTCCTCTAGTGTGGATGATCCCAACTCTCCCCTTCCCCAAAGCCTCCTGTGGCTTCAAAGTGATGTGCAAATAAATAAAACTCCCGGATCTCCCTTAACAGACTCCTAACCTGTTTCTTATCTAAGGTCCTTTTAAGTAAAAACTAACATCCCTACAGTGAATTAGAGTTTACAGAAATATTATCATTAACTATAATCTGGCTGTCATCCCAACACTCAACTGAAACTGCTCAGGCAAAGATCACCCATGACCTTTATTGGTCAATAAAGGTTTTATTAGTCAAAGTCAATAAACACATTTCATTTACTGTCTCAGTGTACTCTTTGCTGCTGATGGTATTATTCAACACACCTTCACTTTTGTTACTCTCTCCTGCCTAAGTTTCCATGGTACCACTTCATGCTGGTTCTCCACAATATTGGCTATTGCTTTTGTCTGCTCAGCATCCCTTCTCCTCACCTTGGTAATTGCCCTCCCCTCCCTAAATAGAGTGGGCACATGACCCACATGGGCCAATCCTAATACCAAATCTCTCCGTCCTCAGTGATTGGTTCAGAGATGGGTCACATGTCCCAAATCAGGCCAATCAGTGTTTTTCACCAGGAATATCTAAATGAAGCTGGTCGGTCAATCAGTCAGTTTTGCTGTGTAACAAATATTCTCAAAATCTTGGTGGCTTGTAACAACCAATATTTATTTTCTTGCTTATGAATCTACAGGTCAGAGGTGGCAAGGATTGACTTTAGGTGTACTTCACAGGTTTCTTCATTCTCTCTGGACTAGTGGCTACTTGGGCCATACCCTTCTCAGGGTGGAGGACAGGAGCATGGAACAAGCAGAAACATGAGAAACCTCTTAAAGTCTTGGCCCAGAACTGTCACATTGTCACTCTGTCCACAATTCCAAAGCAAGCTATATGGCCAAACCCAGCATCAATGGGAAGATCCCTTTGGTGGGAGGAATTGCAGTCACTCGGCAATGGGAAGGATTGTATAATGCAAATAGCCCTGCATGCAGGGGCATGAAGAACTGGGAACAATAACCAACCTGTCACATTCCGTTTACCTTTCTGAACCCAGGCTCTAAAGACAGACACCGGGAGCTGCTGTGGCCATGCCTGCACCCTGTGAAGCTGACCTGAGGAAGAAGCCCACATCCA
Source organism: Tapirus indicus (assembly GCA_031878705.1). NCBI lineage: Eukaryota > Metazoa > Chordata > Mammalia > Perissodactyla > Tapiridae > Tapirus > Tapirus indicus. The sequence goes on from CM062935.1 coordinate 39,111,414, forward strand.
AAAATCAGGTCCCTGGACCCAGTGGGCTCCACCCCTGCCTTCCCAGGTTTTAGTCATGAGTTAATGAATTTCCCTTTGAATTGGGATCCTGTCATTCACATGCCAAGAGGCCTAGTAAATATATTCTCTTACCTCTCAAGTGGTCCTTGTTGGCCTTGTGTATCACATCAGCTCGTCTCTCTCTAGAACAGGGATCAGCCACCTGTTTCTATAAATAGTTTTATTGGAACACACCACACCCCTTTATTTACATAATGTCTGTGGCTGCTTTCATACTACAACAGCAGAGTTGAATAGTTATGATAGAGACCATTTGGTCCATAAAATCTAAAATGTTTACTATCTGGCCCTTTACAGAGAAAGTTTTCTGAGCCCTCCTTCAAAAGATGGAGGCCACACGCTGTCACTGAATAGTCTCATCCACCTACATGCTGGTGACTCCCAAATCTATTTCCCTGGCCCTAAACTCACCCCTGCATCTTAGGACAGTTCTGCACATCCTTTTCTGCTTGGATGCTCCACAATCTCCTCAAATTCAATGAGTCTCCAACTCAAACTGAACTCATCCTTTTCCTCTAAACAGGCTTCTCTTCCCAACTCCCCACATCAAGCAATGATGCTGCCTTTGCACCCAGTACCTCAAGCTAAAACACATCTTAGACACTTCCTTCTCCATCCTCCCCTACCCCATCAACAGGTTGTGCTGGTTTTACTTCTAAATATTTCTTAAATCTCTCTCCTTCTCTCCAGCCTTTCTCATATATCCTCATTTGAGCCATTGCTGTTTCTTAACTTGTCTAACTCTGGTATTTTGCCACTTAAACCATCCCTGCCCTTCCAGCAGTGCATATTTTACAGCACTAATCTTGTCCTGCTGCTCCCTTATCCAAAGTTACTCAATGGCTCCCATTAAGAGTCAGGTCTGACTTTGATAACCCAACACACAAAATCCTAAATTTCCTGGCCCTGTTGGTGCCTCTATCCATCTTTTAGGGTATATCTCATCTCACCCAAGACTAATGTGGAAACATACATACTATGCTGTTTCTTGCCTCTGGCCTTTGATTATGCTGTTCCAGCCCTGTTCATCCCCTACCTCCCTTCATTTGGCTAACTCATCCTTCAGGATTCAAAACAGTCATCACCCACTTCTGGGTAATCTTCTCAGGCAGGCTGCACCTGCCTTCCCAAGTTGAGCTGAGTGCATCTTCTTTGTTCTCTCCCAGCTCCCATGCTGAAGTTAACTGAGTCCACCTGTTCACCTGACCGTCTGCTCACTTCATGGTAAGCTCCCAGACACAGAGCCCATGCTCGATTCATCCTTGTGTCTCTGGCTTCTGGCATAAAGTAGGAGTTTGGTGAATTGAATTGAACTACAAGGCGTTTTTCACTCACATTACCTATCACTGAATGTTTACAATAGTCTTTGAGATAAATACTATTATTCCCACTTTATGAATTAGGAAACTGAATCTCAGAGAATTTGTCCAAAGCCATGCAGCTGATAAGGAGCAGAAGAAGCGGGATATACAGAGGGGTTGTATACTGTCTTGGAACAAGGAACATATAGCAGATATGACAGGAATATCCCTTTTACTCCAGTCATGAGATACTTTTGCTATGCACATGCTTTGCTAGCACAGCAGGTCAGTGGTCACAAGATGAGCACAGCAGGTTGGCAGTCAGCAGGTCAGTGGTCAGGGGATGAACTCAATAGGTCAGTAATTAATCCGTGGTTTCTGGGAAGAAATGCTTATCTATAAAGAAACGCTGACATGGGGGAAGCAACATCTCTATCTTTAAGGGCATCATTCTTGGCTTTGGGACATTGTAAATGTTTAAAGCAGATGTACTATGCATGCTCAACAGGCCACATCAGGTCTTTCTGGAAGAACAAGGTCAGGCCGAATTAGTTTTAAATCAAATAGCTTCTTCATATACTCCAATATACCCCATTGGTTTTCATTTATTCATCATCAAGGTCACAGCGAATAAGCAGTGGAGTCAGGATTTGAACCCACATAGTCTACCTTTAGCATCTGTACTTTAATGATGGTTCACACTGCCTGTTGTAGAGATTGTCTCATGTTATTCTGAAATATTTAAAGTTCACCTTTCTCCTTAAAGCATCTAATCCAAAGTTGGCTTTTGAGTATGATTTGAGATACCTGAATTAATCTTTACCCTAATAACTACCTTAGCCTTTTAGATACTCATCATTAGTGAAACTAGTGTTGACTGGTTTATGCTAAAGATAAATTAAAAAAATAAAAACGATTTTGTGGATGCTGCAGGTGGGTGATCCCCAGGCAAGGTGGGCAAAACGTAACCCTGTTCTCTAAGCTCACAGTGAAGTTCAGCTTCAAATGATGTGACACCAGAATAGAATTCTTTGAATTAACTGGAGGAAGACAGACCTCCACCATTTCAGTGCTGAGGACAGGAGGTTGGTCAAAGGCTTCTGGCATCCTGTAAAGAGAACAGGATACCCCCTGAACAAACCCTAGAAGAGGCAGAGGCCATCACAAAGCCCTGAACGGCCTCCAGTTCTGCCTACACTTCTGGGACCAAAATAGCTCACACGGCATTTCTACCGCCTCCGTTTGAACTATGTGGGAAGGAACACTGGTCACGAATTCTTTATTTCAACCACCCCCACACGCTAGGACAACCACAGAAACTGCAGTGGCATCTTAGGATCTGGAGAACAGCACGTCACAGGTTACATATCATACCTATTCTGCACCAAGTGCCATCTTCCTCCAAAATTAGGGGGTTTTAAACAGATGCAAAGAAACTGAAAATGATTTTTAAGTTAAAAAGTAAAATGGAAATGAGTTGAGTGTAGCAGAGTGTGGGGGCCAGATCATAAAGAGTCTCATATGCCAGGCTTAAAAAGTGTGAACTTTATTGGGTCAGTGGGGAGGTTTGGAAGCATTTTAAACAGGAAAGTAACATGATCCGTTTATTATTTTGCTTGTCAGAGACTATATGACAAGTTACAGTCTGGCTGATAGAGTGTACTGAAGAGTGGTAGTGCTAGGCTCTGCTGGCGGTGCCCTCCCCGCCATCCGGGTCCTTCCTCACCAGCAGATCTCACCTCCCACTCTGAAGGCTGGAAATGCCCAAGAATCACTTTCCCAGATTCCTTTGCAGGTGGAACAATGGCGTGTGACCCAGTCCTGGCTAATGAGACCTGAAAGGGAAGGCTACTGGAAGGGAAGGATTCTGGAAAAGGTTTTCCTCTCTAATAAAAAGATGCATAAGAAGAAATGCCCCACTTTTCTAAATGTGGTCATGTTTACATGTAATGCCTGGAGCCACCACCATGAAAAGGGACAAGGCCAATACCTTAGGGATGGCAGAGCAGGAAGTTGGAAGTGACAACATCATAAACCACACAGAGCCACATTCCCTCAGGAGATAACAGACACTTACTGGTTAAGCCATTTTTATTTGGATATTCTGTTACTCGTACCTTAAAGCATCTCAACCAAAAGAGGCATTAATAAAGTCATCAACAAAAAATAATGTGATGTGATAGAAAATATTAAAAAAAAACACTTTTCCTTCAGATATTCATTTGAAATAAATGAGCCTGTTAAAATTGGGAATAGTGAGCTACCATATTAACTGCTCACTGGACATTTTGGGTGCTCAAGCAAGAAACTATACACCTTGTGAGATGACGTGTCTTGTTTTTTTATCTGAAATGATTTTGTTCTCACTTTCTTCTCTTATTTGCACATTTCCCCTAAGAAGCACTGAAAACGTTTTCCCTGTTCCTCACTAGGCAGCAATTCTTTTCTTGAAGGTCTCTCTTTCGTGAAGTCTGGCAGACAAAGCACATTATATAAGAAGAATCTCAGCGTTGTGTAAACAAAAGAATTGCAAGTTCCAGCGCTTCAGGCAACAATATAGAATCACAGCATTCTCCAGCAGAGAGACAGCTCACAGATCACTTGTAGTAACCCAGTAGAATTTGAATACAGGTAAAACCAGAACATCCGGTTACAGTTCCGTAAGACCATTTAACAACAATTATCTCCCATCCCAAATTCTTATATCCAGTAGCTGGCAACTTTTCAGCAATTTCTTCTGGTTCCATTTGAAGGAAACCGCACCCAATACACGTTGGGGTCTTCCAGCTACCACTGGGGATTCCTTCTTTCATTCCAGGAATATTTACTAAGGATCGATCAAGTGTTGGCACTGAGATTTAATCGATCCAATCCTTATTCTCGTGTTGCTTACAATATTTTCAGGAACTCGTGACTTTTTCATATGCAAACAATTTTAAAAATACAAGTGAGAAACACTACATGTGTGATAGAGAGCTGGGATCGCCAGGTACAAAGGGGGCGAAGGTCGCTGCTGTGGGTTAGCCAACGTCTCCGTTCTCTCCCATTTACTTTAACAAATATTGACTAAGCGCCTGCTGGGGCTGGAAGGGCATCTGGAGATGATCTCACTTTTGTCCTGACAGGTGCGGACATTCGCCCGCGGGCACTCTGGCGGGTGAGGACGCTGTGCTCCAGGGCCGGGCGGCCGGGAGGATGCGGAGCGAGCCGGGCCGCCCCGGGGGCCTCAGACCGCCGGGCTCCCGGCGGGCACCTGGCGCTGCACCTGCGGCCGCGCGGGAGCGGGAACCGGGTGGCCTCGCCGCGCGCGCCTCGCCCCGGCACCAAGCAGGAAGTGGCCGCGGCGCGGCCCGGGCGCGGCCTCCGCGGGGCGCGCCTCCTCCGCGGCGCCTGGCGCTGCAGCCGGGCCGGGAGGCGGCCGGAGCCCGAGCCCGAGCGCCGCGAGCGAGACCTAATGGCGGCGCCGGCGCCCGGAGGACCCGGGGACGCCGCCTCGGCCTCCCTGGACGAGCTGTCCCAGAACTTCACGTACGGGGCGCTGGGCGCCGGCAACGGCTCCCTGTCGGGCGCGTGGTACCGCAGGAACCAGGTAAGGGCCGGCCGCCCCCGCCGCCCGCTGGGGACAGGGTGGGGCCGCCCTCCTGCCAACTGTCAGAGAGACACCGGCTGTCGCAGTGGGAAGACTGACATGATGTTTCCACACGACAACCCCTCATTTGGAAGAGCAGGGGCACCCCCGATCTTCCTCTCCTGGGCATCAGTCACCGGGAGTGGGTCGCACAGATCTGCGGTTATGACCTCTGTGGGGTCATTCCTGAGCCTCTTGGTCCCGAACCAGCCTCCCTCTCCAGCTTGAATCCGCCTTCTTCCTGTGTAAAGATTCTAGGAGTGTGCGGTGAATCTCCTCCACCCCCAGGATCATTTTGCAGTTAAAAAAAATGTGACACCCCCTTCTCAGAAGTAGGGAACTCATTAAGGGCAACCAAATGCCACCTCAGCGCAGATGCTCTGCGTGTGTGTCGAGTGTCAGCACGGCGCTCCATTTCCGTGAGAGCAACACTGACATTCTCGGGTTGCGGCTGCGTGACTCTCTCCTTCCTCACTGGCCCTTTGGGAAAACATCGTCAGCCTAAACAACGCAGTTTACGCTGGAAATACACGTTTAACGAGATCAAAGGGGATTGGAGCTGCCCATTTATTTTTGGCTTGGTTTAAGATCAGAAAAAAGAGCTCTGGCGGAGAGCCCTTCCTCTGGCCGTATTTATATTCTTTCGAGCGGGGGCAAATGATCTCGGTATGGTGGATGCCAGGCTTCCTCCTGGTTTCATGAGTGTCTCACTTTGTTCTTGTTCTTCAACAAAGCCATGGGTCTTTTTATTTTCCAACAATATAATCAAAATATTTATTGTTGTTGGTCTAAATCGGGGGAGTTAACCAATAATCAAAGGTCTAGAATCCTTTTATGCTTGAAAAGTGTTTTAAATGTTAGCTTCTGAAATAATATTCTGTTTTCAAAAATTTAACACAGAAGATAATTTATTTATATAAAGACAAAGGAAACATGTTCACCTTATTAGTTTTCAACAGAGGGGAGAGTATTGTTTTTGGTCTGTTTTTTACCACAAAACATACTAAAATAGGAAAAGTGAGGAGATGCACAGCCTCTTGATCACTGTTTGTAAACTATTCCATTCCTCCTTCCTTCCACCCTGAGGAGTTACAAAGAAAAGAATTACTTTTTATGGGAAGTTCTTTGAGTATATCTGTTATACCATGCTTATGCTAGTATATGTTATAAGCATATTATGATATGCTTATGCTAGAAGCACTCCCAATAAAAGTTTAAGAATGAATTTTTCTCTTTTGGTAAAGAAATTAGAGAGTTAGCAGATGTGACTTACCACGGCATCCTCCAAAACAGGAGAAAACATTGTTTTCTCAGTGGAAACCTCTATAGTCATTAGTTTTCTTTAAAGTTTCCTGGAATTCAAGATTGTTTTGGCTCTCTGACACCAAACACAGATTGTCACGTGACATAAATGTGAGGACTTAGTTTGCAAGGCTTAACTTGTCTTTGACAAGTTAAGTTATATTTGTACAGGTTAGAAATGGTGTATCCAGAACATGCTAATGGAAATTACTCAGCTGACATCTAAACTATAGCTAGTGTGAGGCCAGACTGTATCAGCTTTTCCCATTATTGCACAAATTTAGGCTGTTGTATAAGACCGTGGTATTTTATCCTTTCAGTAATTGCATTTGTTTTTAAGCAAAAGTAGAAATTGATTTTCTTAATTCATTCAGCAAACATTTTATTGAGTGCCTCTAGTGCTGGCCAGGCCTGTAAAACTAAAATGGAATCTAATGTTTCTTTTCTTTTTTGACACTAACCAAATCTAGACTGCTGAAAATGGGAGTGGCTCCAGGAAAACAAAGTGTGAGATATAAATTTAGGACTCCCACACTCAAAATTAGCCTCGGTTGCTGGATAGCCAGGGCTTAATCAGTTTTATCACAACTGAAATACTTGGACGGTGTTCTGTTCTGTTCACTGATAGCTCAGCTCTCTGTGTCTTTCCAGGTAATAACCATCAGATCTGATAAATTAACATTATTCATAGAAAAAGACCAACTCCCCCGAAATACTTTCATGTAACTGATGCATATTTAACAGTGACTTCTTAGAATCAATGTTGTCTAAGGCAAAGATGTGAGTTGCAATAAGTGCCTACAGAGGCTAGTAGGTAAAAGAGATGAGACCCAACAAAGGGGCTTACATGTCGAGCACAGCTGTTCTAAACTGTGAACTCCAGCTCCTTCTAGAACTTTCCTGCTCCTTTTAGAGGAGGAATTCTCAAGGCAAGTAGAAAGTAGTAGTTCCGTGTGGAAAATGTTTTGGGGAGCCAGAGAAGTGAGGCCTGTGCCCCTTTTGCATCACTCAGGAGTCTGCCCATAAAAATATAGATGCAACAGAGTTCTGCAACTATTTTCTTTGTTTGATCCACAAGTTTTTGGTATAAAAGGATAATGTTTCTAAGATGGTTATTGAGCTCCCTACTCTGTACAAAGCACTGTGGGGATGTTCAACACAGTTTTCAGACCCAAACCCTTCCTTCCAGGAATGTTATTAGGTGCTTGGGGAAATGAGCTATGCAGCTAACTCCAAAACAAGGCAGTATGTGGTAAGTGTCATGTGAGTTATATGAAGGCCTATGGAAATTCAGAGCAAGGTGGCTTTTAGCAGGGGCCATCAGGGATGTTTTATGGAGAGGTGGTATTTGAGCTGAACACTTAAAGATGGACAGAGTTTCACTGATGGGAGTGCACAAGTGGAGGGCATTCCAAGAAGGGAAAAAGTCTGGGGACCAAGGAGCATCCCACGTGGCCTGGGCAGGTGCCCTTCTGAACATTTTTGTCCCTAGAGTAGAAGTCAGTGGCCATTCTGGTGGCAGTGGAAGACAGACTGATTGTTAAGGTGGAAATATAGTTTGGAGTCAGATAGAGTCACGGATTGCCTGGAAGGACTGGTTAAGAAGTTTGGACTTTATCTTGTAGGCAATGGGGAGCCGTTGAAGGTTTTTCAAGCAGGGAGTGTGAGAATCAAAGCAAATTAAATAAAAGAAATATAAATTACGGTGAGCAGGAAGCAGAGGCCTCAAACTGGCCAGCTGTGGACTAAACCCAGCCCATAGATGTGTCTTCTTTGACCTGCAGAGAGGTTTAAAAAATGTTTAATACATTGCCAACATTTAAAAATGAGTAGATTATATATAAAGTTTCAAGTTTCCATGATCTCTTTAAATATTAGAAGTTCTAGCAACACTTGGCCTCTTTCCTACATGTAAGTGTGAACTGGAGTTCACAGTTTAGAACTGCTGTGCTCACCAAGTAAGCCCCTCTCTTTGCTCTCATCTCTTTTACCTACTGGCCCCTGAAGGCACTTAATTTGCCACCAGTGTTAGAGGCTGTTGTCTGGTCTCTGCTCTTAACTAGCTGAGTGTACTTGGGTAGGTCCCTCTGGGCTTCAGTTCCCTTAGCGGGAGAATTAGTTGGAATAGGACATCTCCAGGCTCTCTCTTGCTATCTGGTTGAATAACTAAGTGCCAAACCAGCAGGATTGTAGATGGAATGGACAGGAAAGGATGAATGTGGGAAATATTGTGAAGGAGAGGTTTTGTCACTGGTTCTTTAAGTTTATGCCTATTGCTAAATACCTAAATTCACAAGGACATTGTCAAAAAGGTTTATTCTGCACAGGGTGAAATGAAAATTCAGAATTTTTTTATGTCCTTTATTTGAACTTTTGATTTTCAATGGCTTGAATTTTTAAAGTCAACGTATTTAAGGGAAAATTGATACAACTTGGCAAGGAAGAGGCCAAGCAAAGAGACTGACATTTGTTATGCATTTACTATGTGACACTATATAGCCATTATCTCATTGGAGCCCCCAACAACCTCGTAAGGTATATATTATCCTCACTGTTCATGTAAGGAAACTTGTGTTAAATAATTTACCCCAAGATCTTACAGCAAGTGGGTTTAACTGCAAAGCTATTTTTATTCCATGCCTCAAGGCCATTGCTTAGAAACTAAGACTTGAAAAGAATGTGGTGGTAAGAGTAAATGTGAGGGGGAAAATGAATATGGCTTGTCTCACTGTACTAAGGAAAATTATCTTGAGTTTTATATTGCCATTTTATTGATTTTGCTTTGCTACCATCTATCTCTTTTCTGCTGGTAGCTGCATCTCATTGTCTCTTAAAGAAAGAAAAGTGCCAAAAGTTTCAAAAAACCAAAAAGCCTGGTAGAGGTTGCTGGCCCTTTCTTTTTCCTTCCCAAGAAAAATCCCTTTTTTGTTGTTTATACTTATTGATTTTTTTTTTTTTTTTGCCTTCCTTATATATCCAACGTGGCATTTTCCTTTTACCAGATTTTCTAGGAGATGTGTATATAAGGTGGCAAGAAGAGGGACGGAATAGATTACCTCAAAGCAACTCTATCAAAGCTTTTGTGGGCCAGCCCCCGTGGCCTAGTGGTTAAGTGCGGCACGCTCCGCTTCTGCGTCCCGGGCTGGGTTCCCGAGCGCAGACCCACATGACTCCTCGGTGGCCGTGCTGTGGTGGCAACCCAAATACAAAATAGAGGCAAATTGGCACAGATGTTAGCTTAGGGCGAATCTTCCTCAGCAAAAAAAAAAAAGCTTTTGTAAAAATAATGATAAAAAATCCACGGTTCTTGTTAGAGGAACAGAGTTTTATTGCCCTTGTGAATTTGGCAGACAGGTGTTTGCATTTAAATCTACCTCTTTATGGCTTGATTCATACTACTGCGTAGTTATACTATTTGTATTGATACAATCAGCAAAATTCAGGCTATGGGAAACTGCCAGTTTACACGTTTACATGACTCAGTTTCTTCAAAAATCATTTTTACATGAAAAAAGAGAGAGAATAGATGGAGGGAGAACCTGTAGATTAAAATAGACCTAAATGACCCATCAGAAAAAAGACAACCTTCAACCCCAGTGTTAGGGATGCACATGAGTGATAAAACCATAATCATAAAAGTGACTGCCGTAAAGTTGGGCCAGTGGTTCCTCGGGGGAAGAGAAGGTCGTGATGGGCTGGGGCAAAGGGAGGAGTTTTGGGTGGGTGCCCGATTTGTGTTTCTTCATCTGGGTGGTATAACAAGAGTGTTTGCCTTATAACAATTCATTGTAATAATTTATTCATCTATATCATTCTCTTTGCAGTTGTCTGTATCTATTATATTCTATAATTTTACAAAGTCTAAAAAATAATATTTGCATTGCTGTGGCTGTTCAAGTTGCATGTTTTACCCGGGTGGTGTGGGAAATGATATGCCATATTCATTTTGTTTGCTTATGAGAATTATTTAAGCAATTTCTTTTAAAAATGTTGGTGATTATTCAGATTGGCATTTGAGAGTTTAGCATGGAAAGGATGACATGCCCCAAAGCTATCTTTTTTTGTTCTTGTATAGTGCAGTTTTAAAAGCTCAGTCTCTTTACTAGATGTGTTGGCAAGTTTCTTAATTTCTCCAAATCTTGACTTTCTCCACTGAAATGGAAATAATAATAATAATAATACATACCTTATAGGGTTGACGTAGGGTTAAAATATGATAATATATGTCAAATAGCAAAGTACCAGACACATAGAAAGCACTCAATAAATACTAGCTATTAGTAGTAGTATTGCAGTCAACCTGTATTATAGGAAATATCTTAAAATATAATTAGTAATTATTAGACTTAGCTCATTACAAGTGGAAATAAGAGAAATCATATCAGTTATTTGATGTAACTTTGCTTTCTTTGATCTGTAACCACTAATTTCTCTATATCTAGTGCCTTCCTCACTCCCTGTGGTGTTTACTTCCCGCTCACTCTCCAAATGTATTCACATTCCAGAACACTTCCTAAAGAGTCATTTCCTCATTGGAACAGTTGTTATCTTGAAGTCCTGAGGCCAGGATTCTTCCCTGGTGTCCTGCCACTTTCCAGGCTTCTGGGCTGGGGAGGTAGGTGTGTAGCACTGGGAACGGCTGACAGAGCTGTCTGGTGGCGGGAGCGTGACCACTTCTCCAGACACTGACTATAGTTTAAGCCACCAGCAAGACCAGCACCCCCAGCCCAGGAAGGCTCATGCAGTGTTAACCTAAGACTTCAATGCCACCTGTTTTAGTTAGGGTTTTTTTTTTTTTTCTTTTCCTCTAGATCCAATATTCCTGTTTGGTTTACACCTTTTATAGCCTGTCCCCCTGTGTTCTGTCTTGACAGACTTACATTTTACATAGTCAGAGCTCTTCATCTGGTCTATCCTGGTCCACCAGAGTGTCATAATTGCCTGGGGGCTGGCAGATGACACTTCACGTCCCCTCCACATAGCTCTCAGCATGTGCACACCTGTACATCTGCCTCACCTTGTCACTCACCTGGCCCTTGGTCACTCCTCGCATGGTCTCCTGTCGTCTTTGGCACACGTCAGGAGGTGCAGACTGATCCCTTATGTAAATACAGGCTAACATACATTTAGTCACGAGCGTCACACCTCACTGAAGGTTGTGTTTGTCCTGACATGACTCCTTCAGAGACCCACACTGGCCTTGGCAGGTCATACTGAGGTCTGCCTAAAATGAACACCCTCCTGCCTGCCTATGGCCTCGGCAGGCGCTGCTTTCCTAAATCACCCACCTCACCTTCTTTGCATCTCTCAGATTTTCTTCTTTCAGTCAGGACCACGGGCCTGACTTCTTTAGTTTGCAATAGGAGTCCGTCTCTCTTCTGGCATTTGAACTTGGCTTCTCTACCAAGAGTGCTTCGTAAGTTAAGAGTCTTTAGTTTGCAAGTCACAGAAACCCTAACATTAACTGGCTTAAATTACAAACAAAATTCCGTTTGAATGACATGAAGGCCAGAAGAACTCTGGGTTCACACAAGCTTGTTCCGGAGGCGCTAACAACATGGTGACACTCAGTTTCTCACTCTCCTCTTCAACTTTTGTTCCTCGGGGGGCTGGTTCCACTGTTAGCAGGCTCGCCCCTCTAGCCTACATTCTCCCTTTTACTTCCAAGAGGGAAAGCTTGACTTTCTCAACCAGTGAACACATGTGGGCTTTAGTATGACTAGACGAGGTTAGGTCCATGTCCTTTCCCGTACCAGTCACTGAGGCCAGAGTTAATGAGCTTGGTGTCCCCAAAAACCATGGTATCCCTAGCAAGGGCTGGGTGAAAGAGGGGTCCTGTAACCAAGAGAAGGGGATATTGTGTGGCCCTAACAGCAATGCCCACCAGGTGGGATTGAGTCCTCCTCCTGTGGATTATTGTTTTCTGGGGCAACTCTCAGGCTACCACCCCTCCCAGCTCTTCTAGGACCTTCCCTTTCTGTATCCTGCCTCACCTGAGCAGCCCATGAAAAGTAGCTCTTTATTTAGTCTGCCTTGTCTTTGTGGGTGGGACCTGAATGGTAATCTCCTTGAAAGCTTACATTATAGGACCAACTTATGAAATATTTTTATTAGCATCATCTCTAAGCAGTGACTTCTAAATTCTAGGCTTACCTTCTTCCCCCCAAGAAAAGAATTTCTAGAAAGACCTCTTGTCTTTCTTACTGATGGAAAAGTCAAAGGGAATCAGCTGGCAAAGTCAGTGTTCCTTGCTTAGTCTCTATCTTGCCTTTACCTGCTTAGCAATTTCTTTACCAACAACAACCACCTCTTCAGTAAGCAGGAATCTCTTAACAGTTTAATGGATTTGGTGACATAAGTGTGGTATATGAGTGCAGTGATGTATGGAATCCTAGAAGCTGTGTTAACATTGCCAATATCTCATTCAGGTTTGAGGTAGATTCTGGGGTTGGGGAGCGGTCTTTCTTTCTTCTTCAGTCTCTGGACTTGCAGACCCTGGGCTGGCTCTGCAAAAGGCAGCCTGCAATCCTGCTTCTTTGGAAACAAAGGAGTACAGATTTTTTAAATTATTATTATGAATATGTTCTTGCAAACTTTGAAAGTTATGGGATCTTATATTGATCTGGATGCAAACAATAGCATTTTTTTGTGTTCTGCATGTCTGTCCTTGTTTCAAAGATTCCCTTTCCAGTATTACACAGGGTTGATTAGTTTTGTAATAGAACCAATTTTAAGACTTCCTTAACTTATATCTCACCTTCCTCAACTATTGTTGCTCTCCTTTTAACAAAGTGTTAAAAGCCCCAAAGGATGTGTTATTAAATATATTACTTTTCCCATAAATTTGTTCTGCTGAAACTTAAATTTCTCATAAGCAAGAAACATGGTGGCTTCTTAGTAAGCTTAGTAAGGCTTTTCCTTAATGGAGTTCAGTTTTTAAAAATAATGAATGTATACTTATGTAAGTAAGTGTGTTCCCAAATAAAAAACAAAATGTAATAGTTCTTGATTGTATGGGAAGGCAATATGTTAGGCTTTTCTGCCCAGGTTTTAAGGTTGATTAAAAATTGGCATGGAACAGCTTGTAGAATTGCAACGATATCCTGTGTTATGTAACCCTGACCTTTTTCTGTTGGTTTAAAATCACCAGATTTGGATCCAGTGTCATGAGACTTTCTCAGGATAGAAAGGCAATAATCTTATAGCATATAATAAGCAAGATAAATTAAAAATCTGTTCCTGACTGAAAAATTTTCTTTCTTCTTTTTCACATACAGGATTATAGCTTTAACTTAGTTTGGGTTGGTGTTGCAGACAATTCAATTATTTACAAGGGCAAAGGAGATTAGTGGTAACAATAGTCCAACCCATTCAGTAATCTAAAAAACATTCCATATTTCAGGTTGTCTCCAACATTCGCTACTATGAATATGAACATTGTTTCTTTATGACCCAGTTGTGATTAACTCTCCTTGTTGCCCCTACTTCTCTGAAGTCTTGAGGTCATCTCCTAATTGGTCTTCCTGCTCCCTGGTCTTGCTCCTTGCCAGTCCATCCACCACAATGCAGCCGGGATGAGTCTTCTAAAAGTCAAATCCGGAACTAGCCTTGTCTAGTTTAGAGCCCTGTGTTGTAGCACCACCTGCAGATCCATGGCACACAAAGGCTCTGCCTGCCTCTCCAGTCCAGCTATACTGGCTTCTCCTGCTTCAAGGACCTCCAGGACACCCTGTTTCCTGCAGAAGTGATTAAGTAATCTTGAGGTAGGGAGATTATCCTGGATTATCTGGATGGACCCTAAATACCATAACTTGCATCTTTAGATCTTAAAAGGAGATTTCATGCAGAAAGGAGAAAGTGGTGTGGCCCTAGCGATTGGAGTGATATAACCATAAACCAAGGATATGCCAGCAGCCACCAGAAACTGGGAGAGGCAAGGAACGGATTCTCCCTTAGAGCCCCCGGAGGGAGTGTGGCCCTGCCGTCTTGATTTCAGCCCAATGAAATTGGTTTCGGGCTTCTGGCCTCCAGAACTGTGAGAGAATAAATTTCTGTTGTTAAGCCACCAGGTTTGTGGTAATTTTTTACAGCAACCACAGGAAACTAATGTCCCCTCCATCCTAGGCAGATTTGCACTCTATCCCTTCTGTTCCCGTGGGTTCTGCTGAGCATACCTCTATTGTAGATTTAACAGTCTGTTTGTTATTGGTTGCTTTTTTTTACTTCTCCAGAGCTTCTAGAGGGACCTAATATTTAGCAGCTGCTTAATAAATACCAAATGGATGCATGACTGAAAATAGCATCTAATGTGTGCTTCCTCAAGTTGTCTATCTCCCATGTCTACCATCTTCTGTCTGATCACTTTTGTTTCACAACCTTTGCCTCCACATTGTGTTTTTCCTAAGCACTGTCTGCATGTGGTTTTAAGTTGTACAATGGTTTTATTTTTCTGCTAAATGTCTTTTCTTGGTTCAGCCAGCTTCCTTTTTATTTCTTGCTTTTATTTCTTTTCTGGTTATCATATCCTTTTTAAACTCTTTTTAAATGAATCCATATTCTCTTTAATTTCATTGAGTCTGTGAAGCAGTTTTTTTGTTTTGTTTTGTTTTGGTTTTTTGCTTGAGGAAAATTAGCCCTGAGCTAATATCTGTGCCAGTTTTCCTCTATTTTGTATGTGGGTCGTCGCCACAGCAAGGCTGATGAGTGGTGTAGGTCCACGCCCAGGATCTGAACCCGAGAACCTGGGCCACCAAAGCGGAGCATGCTGAACCCAACCACTAGGCCTCGGGGCCAGACCCAAAGCAGTTTTTTTTTTTGACTTCTTAGTTTGAAAATTTTCCAACCTAAGAAAATTAATAGTAGTATAATGAACACCATATGTTTTTCACCTGGAGATTCACCACCAGTTGTTAACACTAAAACATTTGTTTGTTCTCTCTCTGTTTATTTTATATTATAATGTATCACTTGAAAGTCAGTTGCACTCATTGTGAATCTTCACCCTAAGTACTTAAGGGTGTATGGCTAAGAATTTGGATGACCTTCTGTCCCCTCCTAACTGTTCTGGAGGTGAGTTATATGTCTACCTGTTTACTAGGTGCAAATGCAAAACAATCCCAGCTCATTCCTAAAAGTTTCCTGTAAGATGGGGTGAACTGAATGCCCATTTCTCAGACATATGGTTCCCTTGGAGGGTCAGGCTCTTAAGGCCATTCCTACAATGATTAGTTGACCTAAATCACTCAACCTGTGATATTTCTGGTACTGAAAACTAGATCTCTCATTTCCATGTTCAGGCATATTTTACTGCTTAGAACAAGCATTCTTCCAGTTGTGAGTTTAATATGACTATTACAGTGTTCAATACTAGCTCTGAATCTATGGTTCTTTTGAGCTATGTACTAGCTCCATTGGGATGTGATTCTGAATTTATGTTTTTAAGGCAGAGCCAGGAATATGGTTGAGTTCAAAGCCAGAACTGGGACAGACTAATACCAATTCCACACACCCCTATTATCATATCCCATCTCCATCTGGCCAAACTGCCCCACCCATGGATTATAGGTCAATAACTTTATGCGAAATATCTAAAGAACATTCTGGCACAAAAAAGTATGATAGAAGATTGTTATTCCAAATAAAACAAAAACATCCTTAATACTTATCAGTGCTGATATTTTGAACCTCATTCTAGATGAATTGTTTGCTGAGGTTCCCACCATCTATTTGCCAAGACATCCTGGAAAACCCAGAAATTAAACCACAGTGGTGACAAGAGTGAGCCCTACAAAGATTGAGAGCGTCTTTCTGTGTTTCTGGCCTGTACTTCTAACTGCAGTGTTAAGCTGTGGAGCAACCTTTCCTTCTAACCATTATCTTTGCTTTATTTTATTTGCAGTGAGAAAAAGAAATAGATTCTGCTGATTTTAAAATTGTAGTAAACTGACATTGACTAGCCGGGAGGTTACCTATTGCAGTCTATGAAGAAATAGTGATTCAGACATGAGCTGGGTGTCTTGGAGCCAAAATTTGCCTGCTGTCTAGCTGTGTGACTTTGTACCAGTCACTTTCCTTCTCTGGCCCTCTGTTCTCTTTCCTGACCAGTCTCCAGATCAATAAGGAGGTCTCGAGGAGCTCTAAGCATCCACTAATTCTAAAATGCTAGAAAACAGATAACACTAAAAAAGTAATGATGCAAACTAGACATCTTTAAACGGCAAGGTTTTAAGGGCCTGCTTACTGTGTGCAAATAACACTTCTGATTGCAGATGAGGATTCTGTAGTCATTAAAGCACATTTACCAGAGCCTCTAATTGGAAACAGCGTTTGGTAGTGATGACCTCAAGTTACTGTATGTCCTTGAAGATAATTAAACGACCTTCTTTTAGAAACACCGCAAATTGGAAGCTTCCCTATCCAGCAATTAGGGGCATTAATGAGGATTTACTAGTATTGCTACTATTTACAAGTGTATGTTAAATGAATTTAATGAACATGCAATTAAATTTGAATAATTAGGTAAAATTTCAGAAAAATAAAGAATAAGATATGCCAGTTTATATTGAATGTTATCAGAAAATTGTTTCTGACACCTGCTTTATGTCTACATATTTATTGTTCTTTTGGTATAATATGGATTAACTAGATTTTAAGTCACAGGCAGCTTTTTATTGCACACTAGTGGGCATTCTTTTTTTTACTGAGGAAGATTGGCCCTGAGCTAACATTTGTGCCAATCTCCCTCCATTTTGTATGTGGGACACTGCCACAGCATGGCTTGATGAGTGGTGCATAGGTCCACACCCAGGATCCAAACCTGCCAACCCCAGGCTGCCAAAGTGGAGCACACAAACTTAACCACTACGCCACCAGGCTGGCCCAAGTGGGCGCTCTTAATCACTGAAATCTGAATTCTGGGACAAGGTTGTGCTGTCACAGAAACTGAGTGGTTGGTATATTCAAACCCCTTTGAGATATTTCTGGGGCTAAAGGTCAAAATTTGCTATTTTTACACAGTTTATAATCAATCTATTAGTAGTTTAGTTCAAATAGTGTTTAATAAACAACTTCTTTGTACCAAGTCCTATACTCTTCATTAGAGTTACAAAGATGACTTGATAAGTAAGTCACAGCTCTGCCCTCAAGGAGCTTATGGTCTAGAGGGGCAATAAACTTGTAAAAAATAATTACAGGAGCCAGCCTGGTGGTGTAGTGGTTAAGTTTGCATGCTCCACTGTGGTGGCCTGGGGTTCGCAGGTTTGGATCCTGGGTGCAGACTTGACGCACCACTTATCAAGCCATGCTGTGGCAGGTGTCCCACATAAAGTAGAGGAAGATGAGCACAGATGTTAGCTCAGGGCTGGTCTTCCTCAGCAAAAAAATAAAAGGAGGTATTAGCAGCAGATGTTAGCTAAGAGCTAATCTTCCTCACACACACACACAAAATAATAATAATTACAGTACAGTATAATATCTGTGTTGACAGAACTATAATAAGACTATAATAAGAGGAGGGAGGTCAGAAAAGCTAAACTAGAAGATAGATCTGAGGAAATGATCAAGAATTCAGTACAAAGAGATAAAGAGTTGGGAAATATGAGAGATATTTTAGGAAACAAGGAGGATAGAGTTAAAAAGTCCAACATACTTGTAAGAGGAGTTCCATTTGGAGAGAGTAGAGAGAACAAAAGAGAGATGACATTCAAAGAGATAATAGTTGAAAACTTAACAAAATTGGATAAAGACATGTATCCTCAAATTGAGGAAGCATGAGTCCTAAGCAGAAAGTAATTCACATATAGAACAATCGTAGTGAACTGGTGAAAACCAATGACAAAGAAAATCTTAAAAGCATCCTGAGAAAAATGACAGATTACCTACAAAGGAGCAAGGATACCTACAAAGGAGCAAGGATTAGGTTGAGAACCTACTTCTCAATAACAACAGTAGGGCCCAGAAGACAATGGAATAATATCATCAAAATGCTGAATGAAATAACTGTCAGCCTGTACTTCTATACTTAAGAGGAAAGATAACATGAAGATATTTGCAGAATGAAAGAACTGCAAGTCAAAGGATTTCATTGAAAGAGCTACTAAAGTTTTCTTCAGGAAGGACACTAAACCAAGAAGAAAAATTAAGGTGCAAGAACATAATATCCAAAAAGTAGAAGCAACCCAAATGTACATCAACTGATAAGTATATAAATAAAATGTGGTATATCCTTATAGTGGAATATTATATAGCCATAAAAAGGAATGATACGTGCTACATACATGATACATGCTACAACATAATGAACCTTGAAAACATCATACTAAGTGAAGGAAGTCAGACCCAAAGGGCACATATTGTGTGAGTCTATTTATATAAAATGCCCAGAATAGGGAAATCCATACAGACAGAAATTAGATTGGTGGTTGCCAGGGACTGAGGGGAAGAGGGAATGGGAAGTGACTAATGGGTATGGAGTTTCCTTTTGGGGTGATGAAAATGTTCTGAAATCAAATAGTGGTGATGGTTACACAACTCTGTGAATATACTAAAAACTATTGAATTGTACACTTTAAAAGGGTGAACATTATGCTATATGAATTATATCTCAATAAAGCTGTTATTTTTTAAAAAACAGCAGTGATGAGCAAAGAAATTGATGAACATGGATAAATAAGACAAGTATTGACTGTATAAAACAATAATAACAGTGACTAATTTGGGGATATAAAAACAAAGTAGAACTAATACACTCATCAACGACATGTAGGACAGGAGAGAAGAGACTTCAGTTAAAGCAAATGCAAGTTTATAATGTTGAGGAGGATAGAAATATTGATTAACGTTAGAGTTTATATCTGGAGTGCATGATAAACTTAATAGTGGAGAAACTGGGTCATTCATACATTGCTGTTGGGATTGTAACAATGGAACAGCTGCTCTGAAAACAGTTTGGCAATTCCTTTCAAAACTAAAAATGAACTTACCACATGACCCTGCAGTTGCACTTTGGGGCATTTATCCCAGAGAAATGAAGGCTTATTTTCATGTAGAATTTGTACACAAATGTTCATAGCAGCTTTATTCACACAGCCCCAAACTGGAAACTACTCAAATGTCATTCAATGAGTGAATGGTTAAACAATCTGTGGTACATCCATTCCGTGGAATACTACTCAGCAATGAGAAGGAACAGACTGTTGATCTGACAACTTGGATAAACCTCAGGGCTGATGCCAATTTCAAAAGGATACGTACTGCATGATTCCATTTATGTAGCATTTGTGAATTAGCATAATTATAGAGGTGGAGAACAGAGTAGTGGTTACTAGAGGTTAGGAATGGGTAGGGGGGAAGATGGATGTACTATAAAGGGGTAACACAAGGGAGTCTTGTGGTGATGAGTATTTTGATTACGCACACACACACAAAAGTGCAAGTGTAACTGGTGAAATCTGAATAACATCTTTACCAATGCCAATTTCTTGGTTTTGATATTGTATTGTAGTTGTGTAAGATGTTAACACTGAGGGGAGGGCTGGGGGGAGAGTGCCTGAGACCTACCTGTACATTTCTTTGCAACCTACTGCGAGTCTACAATTATTTGAAAGTAAAAAGTTTAAAAGATAGACAACAACAAGCAAACAAACACATAAGACACAGAAAATAGATTGGTGGCTACCAGAGGGGAAGGGGGGAGGAGGGAGGGTGACAGAGTTAAAAGGACATGTGTGTACAATGATTGATGGTGATTAGACTTTGGGTGATGAACACAGTGTAGTCTACACAGAAATTGAAATATAATGATGTACACCTGACGTTTATATAATGTTATAAACCAATGTTACTTCAATAAAAAAAATTTAACAGTAATTACTAAAAATATTGAAATAAGACATATAACTTACTAGCCAGAAGAGTAGGGGGAAGAAAAGAATAAAGAAAACTCAATCAATCCAACAGGATTCAGGAAAGGAGAAATTAGAAAGCAAAGAAAAAGCAAGATAATTACAAACACACACACACAAAAAGATAGAAATAAATGAAAATATATTTATAATCACAATTTTATAAAATGGACTAACCTTCCCATTTGACAGAAAGTCTCAGGTATTTTTTAATCCAGTTATTTTCTATGTATAAGGCCCTGACTGAAATATAATGACACAGAAATGTTGAAAGTAAAGTGATATGAAAAGTGGCAAATATCAAAAGAAAGCAGCTACATTATATTAATATCAGATAAAATAGACTTTAAAGCCAAAACATTATTGAGACTAAAAGAGTCAATACATAATGATAAAAGAAACAATTAACTGGGAAGATGAAACAATCCTGAACTTGTGTACACTTAACTATAGCCTTAAAATGTGAAAAGCACAACTCAATAGATTTAAAAGGAAAAATGGATAAATCCAAAATTGTAGTAGATTTTGTGTGTGTGTGTGAGGAGACTAACCCTGAGCTAACGTCCGTTGCTAGTCCTCCTCTTTTTGCTGAGGAAGACCGGCCCTGGGCTAACATCCGTGCCCATCTTCCTCTACTTCATATGGGACGCCGCCACGGCATGGCTTGACAAGCGGTGCATCGGGCCGCACCTGGGATCCAAACCTGTGGACCCCGGGCCCCTGAAGCAGAGCATGCAAACTTCACTGCTATGCTGCCGGCCGGCCCCCATATTCGTAGTAGATTTTTAATATACCTCCCTTGGCAACGGATAGATGAAGCAGTCCAAAATTTAGGAAGAGTATCAAAAATTTGAGCAATAGATTAATGGAGATAGATGGATGGATGGATGGATAGATGGATAGATAGATAGATAGATAGATAGATAGATAGATAGATAGATAGATAGATGATAGATAGATAGATAGATGATAGATAGATAGATAAAGAAGGAAGGTAGGATATATAAAATATATTAACCCATCAATTAAATACTTTCCTTTCAAGCATACATGGAACACTTATAAAACTTGACCATACATTATAATTGAAAACAAATTTCAATTTATACTGTATACTAGGTCAAAAAGCAAATGTCATTTTACACACAGCATGTTTTCTGACCACAACTAAATGAAATTAGAAATTAGTAACAAAGTGATAACCAATGCCCCATTAGTTTAGAAATATTAAAAAACACACCTCTGAGTAATATAGGGCTCAGATAAAAATCATAAGAGAATTAGAAAATATTTAGAAGTAAATGCCAATGAAAACGGTACATGCCAAAATTAGGCATGCAACTAAAACAGAGGGTGTACTTAGAGGAAAATGTATAGCTGTACTTGCATGTATTATTAGATAGAAAGAAAGAGGAAAAGCTAATGAGTTAAGAATCTAAATGGAGGGGCTAGCCCAATGGCATCGTGGTTAAGTTCAGGTGCTCTGCTTAGGTAGCCCAGAGTTCACAGGTTTGGATCCCAGGCACAGACCTACACACTGCTCATCCAGCCGTGCTGCAGCAGCGTCTCACATATAAAGTAGAGGAAGATGGGCACAGATGTTAGCTCAGGGCCAATCTTCCTCACCAAAAAAAAAAAAAGAGTCTAAATGAAGAAGATGAAAAAAGGAAAACTGAGTGAACAAAATAAATATAAATAAATAAAAATAAAAATAAATCTAGGAAGGAAAGAAACATAATATCAACTTCAGAAAAAATTATCTTTGGGAGTGAAAAGAGACTGAAATAGAGCTAGCTACATATGTAGCATTTTATTTCTTTGGGTAAAAAAAAAGATGTAAAAACTTTGTGTCTTTAAAATTATTTTATTTTTTGTAACAACTTTATTAAATATAACTCAAATACCATACAATTCACTCATTTAAAGTATACAATTCACTGATTTTTAGTATATTCAGAGTTGTGCAACCATCACCACAATCAATTTTAGAACATTTTCATCACCTCAAAAAGAAACCCTCCTCCCTTTAGCTGTCGTCCCCAAGACCCTCAACCTTCCCAGCCCTAAGCAACCACTAATCTACTTTCTGTCTCTATAGATTGCCTATTTAGGACCTTTCATATAAATGGAATCTATAATATATGTTCTTTCGTGACTGGATTTTTTCCCTTAACATGAACTTTTCAAGGCTCATCCAGTGTGTAGCATATATCGTGCTTCATTCCTTTTTATGGGTGAATCATATTTCATTGTATGAATATACTAGGTTTTGTTTATTCATTCATTAGTTGATGGACATTTGAGTCATTTCCACTATTGGCTATTATGGATAATACTGCTATGGATATTTGTGTGGACATATGTTCTCATTTCTCTCATACATAGGAGTGGAATTGCTGAGTCGAATAGAAATTCCAAGCTTAGCTTTTTGAGGAACTTCCAGACTGTTTTCCAAAGTGGTTGCACCATTTTATATTTCCACCAGCAGTGTATGAGGGTTTTGATTTATCTACATCCTTGCTAACACTTGTTATTATCTGACTTTTTGATTATAGCCATATTATTTGGTGTAAAGTGGTATATCACTGTGGTTTTGATTTGCATTCCCTGATGACTAATGATGTTGAACGTCTTTTCAATTGCTTATTAGCCATTTGTCTTCTTTGGAGAAATATGTATTCAGATTTTTTGCCCACTTTTTAATTGGGTTATTCGTCTTTTTATTACTGAGTTGTGAGAGTTCTTGATATATTCTAGATACAAGTCCCTTATCAGATACATGATTTCCAAGTATTTTCTCCCATTTTATGGGTTGTCTTTTCACTTTCTTGATAGTGTCCTTTGAAATACAAAAAATTTTAATATTGATGAGGTCCAATTATTTTTTCTTTTGTTGCTTATGCTTTTCATGTCTTATCTAGTAGAACTCAAGGCCAAATCCAAGGTCACAAAGATTTACCCCTATGTTTTCCTCTGAGAATTTTATAGTTTTGGTTCTTACATTTAGGTCTTTGATTGGTTTTGAGTTAATTTTTGTATATATGGTGTGAGGTCAACAGCTGTACCATTTTACATTTCCACCAGCAATGCACAAGTATTCCAGTTTCTCCACATCCTTACCAACATTTGTTATTTTCTGTTATTTTAATTGTAGCCATCCTAATGGGTGTGAAGTGGTAGCTCATTGTGGTTCTGGTTTGCATTTCCCTAATGATTAATGTTGTTGTGCATCTTTTCATGTGCCTATTGGCCATTTGTATATCTTTTTTGGAGAAATGTCTATTCAAGTCCTTTGCTCACTTTTTAATTGGGTTGTTTATTTTGTTGTTGTTGGGTTGTAGGCATTCTTTATATATTCTGGATATCAATTTTTATCAGATATATGATTTACAAATATTTTCTCCCATTGTGTGGGTTGCCTTTCACTCTGTTAATAGTGTCCTTTGATGCACAAAAGATTTTTATCTTGATGAAGTCCAGCTTATCTATTTTTTTCTTTATTGCCTGTGCTTTTGATGTCATATCCAAGAAATCATTGCCAAATCCTGCTACCAACTTCTGAGCACTCAGTGTGGTGGTGTTTAAACTACTCAGTGAATGATTCAAAGAATTTTGAAGTAAGTTATTTCTGTTCAACAATTTACATTTATAATTATGGAAGATTTTCATAATTATCCATTCAGTTCCAGACTTCTGAATCTTTATTTTCCTGATTACTGCCAAATGCATTCGATTGTAAATCGAAAGCATGGAAATAGCACATATTATGATACAATTGTTCCCCATGAGGAATAGTGGTCAAAATTATTGCCAAGTGCCTTTATTAGGAAAAGAAAATTCTTAACTGATTAAAGACTATGGGTATTATATATCAACTATTAAATGGGTTTTCAACTTTTCTGCTTCATTTTTAAACAATATTTCAGCACATATAAAGTTCTAAAACTTCAAAGACATTTTACATTTGGAAAAGGGTTCCTTGTGATTGTAAAGGTCATTTGAAATTCAAATAACTCCTTGGAATTTGAAGCTAGCTGGAAATTATACCCTGTAGAAGAAGAAGGGGGAAGATTCTTTATATCATTGCTAATTTATACTTCTAGAAGATATTATGCTTTTGTATCTAGATAGGAGCAGCAAATGCATCTTTTGAAGTCATCAAATAATACATGTGCTATCTATAGTAAACATCTTGGGCAATGTGTAAGAACTTATTTTTTAACCTCTGTAGTTCTTGTTTTAAAACATTATATACTTTTTCAAGCAAGTATTTTTTAAGCCCCTAATTTGGTAGATGATGTAGAAGACCCAATAGAAGCCTAAGACATGGTTCTCTTCCCTCAAAGAATTTGCCATCTATTTATAGACCCTAATGATACACATGACAATATAAAAGAAGAAATTAGGGATGTTCACCATTTAGAGTCTGAAAAAGTACAGATGGGCTGTGGTGGTTTGAGCAGGTCACAAGGAGGTGGACCTAGCAGGATAGGAGCGTGATTGGAATGGGCTGAGGGAAGGAGCCGCTCTGTCTAGGTGAGAGGAGTGACGTGAGAAAAAGTATGACATCTGACTAGACAATGTCGTGTGCCGTGTACCTGGGGTAGAGGGAGCACATTAAGTGTGCTGTGGACAATTGGATGGTCAGGATGAAGACAGATAATGGGGAGCTGGTATAGTAGTTTTATATTTGATGTAGTTGACTATAGAGAGACATTGTGGGTTCTTGACCCGGGGGGCGGTGGGAAAATTTAGTCTTTCTCCAATGGAGATCATAGAACTTTAGAGGTAAAGGGATTTCCGGAAACCTCTTATCCAACATCAGTATTTACTG
This sequence comes from Tapirus indicus, assembly GCA_031878705.1. Lineage (NCBI taxonomy): Eukaryota > Metazoa > Chordata > Mammalia > Perissodactyla > Tapiridae > Tapirus > Tapirus indicus. Next base: position 39,136,440 of record CM062935.1, read on the forward strand.
AGGACAAGTAGCTGAAATAACTTGCTCAAGGTCACCCATTAAAAAACAGCAGATCTGAGGGGGCCGGCTTGGTGACATAGTGGTTAAGTTCGCATGCTCAGCTTCGGTGGCCTGGAGTTTGTGGGTTTGGATCCCAGGCATGGACCTATGCACCACTCATCAAGCCATGCTGTGGCAGGCGTCCCACATATAAAGTAGAGAAGATGGGCACAGATGTTAGCCCAGGGCCAATCTTCCTCGGCAAAAAGAAGAGGATTGGCAACAGATGTTAGCTCAGGGCTAATCTTCCTCACCAAAAAAAAAAGAAAATATCAGATCTGAATCTCAGATTCATCCTTTCTCTCCAAGACCAATGATCTTTCTTTCATACCACAGTCCTCCAGAATATATTAAGAGAAAGGAAAAAGGGAGACCAGATGGGAAAAAATTACGTAGCCTATACTTGAGGCAACGAACACCACAATCAGAGGGGTTGCTGAGGAAAATGGACAGAAAGAATAAATAAGAAGCATCTTAATGGGAAAAAGTCAGAACCTGATGACTATTTTCTTTATTTTAGTGAATGAGGCAAATGTCTAGAGAATTCAGTAAAGGACTGAGCTAGTTCTAAAAAAGAATATTTGACTAACGTAAAAAACAAATCCTAATAAAACCATTATTTGTATTCCAAATGACTCTGGCACATGGGTGCTAAGTAAATATTTGCTGAATGAATGAACAAATGAATGAATGTATCAACTTAATTTTTTTGTTGTTGCTTTGGTTTTCTTTTTCAGTAAATATCTTACAAGTGATATTTAAAATACCATTTAAAGAAAACATTTTCTTTTACAGATTCACCTTCTTGGAGTTTTGCTGGCCATTTTAGGAAATTTGGTAATCAGCATTTCCTTAAATATTCAGGTGAGAAGAAGCCTATTTTTCTAACTCTGTAGTTTGTTCCAGGGACACATTATGACTTTAACGGGCCTCGGGTACTTTTGCCTTCTTGGGCTCCTCCCTCCGTAAAAAATATTAAAAAATTATATTTTATGACCTCATTGGTATAAAGACAGAGATAATCCAGGCTGGATTGCATTCATTTTTTTCTTTCCTTCTTCTGATTTTAAAATAAACTAAATGTTTATGTGGGCCTCTTAATAGTATTGTGTACCCTAGACAAGGTGTCTAGGTGGCTTATAAATTTGTACCACATAGAAAGAGGTTCATAACCTTGGCATAAGTCAAGATTATTTTTTAATGTTCTATGTTTTCTTCTAGTACTTTTATTATTTTCTTAAAAATTTTTTTAAGTAATCTGGAATTGTACATCTTATAAGGAAGTAAGTTCAGTTATCATAAAATCAATAGGGAAGTAGGGCTTGTTTTAATGGCCAGTTTTTCAGGAATTTATATGTTTCAAATACAAAGAAATACTCAAACCAGATACAAATGAGTCCCCCACCCCCTGCTCCCAAAGCATTCTGACCTATGTTTATTGTGCTAGCTACTTTGCCTCATAAATGTGAATCCCTTTTCAAAAGGTTTTTCTTTAGTAATTTATTATCATTATTTCTTTAATGTTTATTTTGGCATCTGGACTTTTTTGACATTCTAAAAGAAGTGTTCTGGTGTAATGGACTAAAAAGTCACTTAACTCCTTAACATACACCTCATCTTTAGATAGTAAATAGTAATACTTATTTTACAGAGTTGGGGGAATTGAGCAACATTCGTATGTGAGAAGGCCCTTTAAACTATAAACTACTCTATCAATGTGAGTCACTTTTGCTGTTAATATGTTTGGAACAAACAGAAAAACCATAACAATTGCTCTAAAATAATCTGCAAATACATTTAAAAGCCATGATGCAAATTTATAGGACCACAATTTTCAAGGCAAGTTTTAATTGGGTGGAAATATTTTCTTATTTATATTCTGATTTATTTTCAGAAATATTCTCATCTTCAGTTGGCACACAAAGAACACCCAAAGCCGTACTTCAGGAGCGTGTTATGGTGGGCTGGGGTGGTGCTGATGGCCGTGGGAGAGACGGGAAACTTTGCAGCCTACGGATTTGCCCCCATTACTCTCATCGCTCCATTAGGCTGTATGTCTGTTACAGGTGAGCCATTTTTCTGTGTTTTAACAAAAAGAAATTTTAAGAAATAAGAAAAGTTGGCGAAAAACATACGACTTAACACATGCACAAAAGAAGAAAGTCTATTTCCTGTTTTCTTAACATGTTAACTTGAAACAATTATACTACTAATTTCAATTATCTGCTGACACGCTGCCACATTAACCATGAAGAAACTTGCATTTTGTAGCTATAACATTTATGTTTAAAAGCCAGTGTTGAAGTCACAATAAATTAACAGTAACAGCAAATGTTAAACTGCTTTTTAATCATTAATGAATTATCTAAAAGCACTTGTAGTACAGTGTTTTATTTTATTCATGTTAAACTGATATTACATGTAGTTAGAGTCTTTGATGCCCAATCTTGACTCCATAGTTTAGCATTTCTTTTATATTAAGAATTAAATATTGGTTATTCTGCATTACTGTAAGAATGTGTAATTTTACAGTAATGTCACAATTATCCTACTTTCAAAATTTGTATGATTTACTAAATTCATTTAGGAAAGAGAATATGAGATGTTGCCAAAGACTAAAAAAAAATAAAAGAGCAAAAATCACTGCTAAAAAGGAGAACAAATTCTCTAAGCCTTGTTAAAAATCAATAAAATCTTTTTAGTTTTACTCTTTATCTGCTGCTATGGAAACAGCATGTTTCTAAATTTCTGTGAATTTGGAACCTTCATTGGAATAGAAACAAGTTGATGGTTATTGTCTGGTAACAACTAGATAAAGCATAACATGTGCTCATATATCCCAATTGTAATATTTCTCCTAAAAAATCAAATGGTATTCTTAAAGAAAGCATAGTTTAAACTGAAATAATGTATATTCAAAGAGAATTTTATTTTAAAAGTAGTTTTCCCTTCTTAATCATTTAAAATATTTTATTTAAAATATTTTCATGATGTATGGTGGTAGAATATTTAGCAAAGAACACTTTTTTAGCTTTCTAGATGTTGTTCAGTTAAAATCACCATACTGTTACTACTCTGAACAGGCACACTTATGTAATCATTTGCCATTTTTAACATTCCAATAAAATGAGCAATTTGAGTATATCTTATCTTTTATTTATTATACATACCACGTACGTGGACATTCTGGATTTTTTTTTTTCTCGGAATCTGAGAAATAACAGATAAAAGATCTAGTTATATTGTCAGCTTGGGACCTCTATAGGTCCCAGCTGTTCTGAAAATGTTGTATTGTTCTTCATAATGGCTGTATATTTAGAGCTGATCTTTAGTTTTGTTTCTTATTCTGCTTTATGCTCCATTTCCATGAAATAGTCAAAGAAAAAAGTGTCTGGGCACATCAACCAGATACCTGGGGGAGGGGTGAGTGCACCACATTGTGTGGAAATAATCCGTCTATCTCTGGTCTCCCAGTCCTGGGAAATCTTTTTTTCTGGGAACAAGAAAAAGAGAGCTACTCCAACTAGCTCAAAGAAAGGGGGATATGTCTGGATTTATTGTAAAGATCAGAGATGTCACAGAAATGAGATATAGCCAGGCCCTGTGGGACCTGAGGGGAGAATTTGAAGTTGCCGGAGAGTAAGGGCCAGCCTTGGTGTCCCTGCGGACCTTCCAGCGAAGCTGCCTGTGACGCTGCTCACCTCGGCAGGACTGGCTCGAAGCTCTCGTCAATAACGGGAAGCTTTAGTTTTCCTGCCTTCCCCTCAGGAAGTGTCCTGTCCTCCCCAAGTCCCCTGCAGGGCCAGTCCCCCCACCTTCAAGCTCTGAGCCCACTGGCCTGACAGATGGGCTTTACTTGATGTTTCAGCTTTAGAACATTTTTAGCAACCTCCCTCTCTGCATTTAAAATGATTCAAAGAAGTAAACTTATAGCCTCAAACATAAACCATTTCCTACTTTACAATCTTTGCAAACAGTCATATATGCTCATAAATTATATTCCTACAGCACTCCTGGGCTGAATTTAGGTTATGGTGAATGTGGGTGGGTTAGGGACCACTGGTGATTGAGGATTTTCCCCAGAACAAACCCCTACCACCCTAAGATTCTTTATACAGATTCTAGAAACTCTATAGAACTTGAAGCGAAGGGAAAAATATTTTTGAAACAGATGCATCACATGGCTGTGTCTACAGATGAGACAGAAGAGCATCCAAACTTTTCTATGCTGTAGCTTTTTTTCCCCTATTATTTCTTGGGAGCTTCAAGAAAGAAATCAAGCCTTCCTTTGAATTAAAAAAAAAAAAGAGAGAAAGATAATGTTTGTTACAGTGTTGCATGGGAGATTGCATATTCTTTTCTGGCTTTTCTCCTGTCATTTGTTGCTTTTCAAATAAGAAAATAAGGAAAATTAAAATCCAGAACACTTAAAAAACACTGTAGCTCTTAAGTTCAAGTGAAGGGTACTTTCTTCCATCTTCCCCCTCTCCTTAGGTGGTCTGGTTCATACCAACACACTGTGCTCCTTTAGCCCTTCCAGAAGTAAGGAGATACTGTGTGGGTAATCATGTGTATGACTCTTGCTACAGACAGGACTGCTAATATGTCAGACCTGCTGTTTCATCTTACATAATCAAAATTCCTGCTCCCCTTGTACAAGTCAACTGAACAGATTTTTTTTAGGACTAGTATGTAAGAAGCACTCTGCTAAGCATATGGATATTTCAGTTTGCACTCTACCCACATTCCCGCCTCGAGCCGTCTTCCTTTGATTCTTTCCTTCCATCTCTCCGTGTGTCCTGCTGCTCCTCGCTGACATGCTCACCTTGAGGCTGCATTTCTCAAGCACTGGTGATTACGCAGGTATTCTAAGAAACAAAGAATTCCATAATTAAACAAGTTTCTCAAATATTAGATTTTAAAAGTTCCACAGGTGTCATTAGTGTAGGGCTTCTTGGGGCCTGGGATGGGCCCGTGTGCACCGTCAGTCTCTCAGAGGCAGGTGCAGTAGGCCAAGTTTCCCAAACCTGTTGTCCACAAAAATGCATCTCAAGGGACAAGAGTTCTGCAGAAAACTCTTTAGAAAACTCTTAAGGCAACGCTCACAAGCAGTCACAGCATCGTAGAAACTCAGGATAGATAACTCCCCTGTGCCTGGCAGCGGGGATTGGACAATGGGGAATAATCCTGGTACAGGCGGATCAGAATGCCTGACCTGGGTCCAGTTTTTGAGAGAGAGTCAGAGCCCTTGTAGCCTCGTGTCACCTTGTACTTTTACCCTACATTTCTCACCAAAGGTCTTTTTCAATTAATATAGGTCCAAAAGCTTATTCTGACTAATATGCCACTTATATTGGCTGTGTGGCTAATCCTAAATGTTGACTTGTGTTTGTGTTTCCATTAATTAAGAAAGTTTAATGAATGGTTTTTCAATTTCATCTAGAACCTAGGCTGGATACTTGCCCCAATATGACAGGGCAGTAGAATGGTCAAGAGCACCAGCTATAGGGCTACACTACCAGGCTTCAAATCCCAGTCCTGCCACTGGAAAGCTCTGTGACCTCAGGCAAGTTGTTTAAACTTGTTTGTGCCTCAGATTCCTAATCTGTAAAATGGGGGTAAAAATAGTTCCTACCTCAGAGGTTGTCGTGGGGAAGAATTAAGTAAACACAAACACCTAAGAACAGTATTAGATACCTAATACAGTATTTGACACAGTGACAACACTAGCAATTGTCACTGCGATTTATAATTATTATTGTTATTACACAGAAACAAAGTACAAAGGTTTAATTCTGTGCCCTCAAAGGCAGCTGATGGTTAAATTCTCTAAAATGGATGAACCAGCTTAGCAGATGCCTTTTATTGTTCTTATCCACACAATGGTTAATTTTCAGGGAGCAGAAAAATAGGATCCTCACAGCTCATTTTTTCAGTCATTAAGCAGCAATTATCCTTTGACTCCTCTACATACTGAAACATGTTGGAAAATACCAGAATTTCCAAATAACCTACCACATTTAAAAAACAGACATAGGAGTTTGTCAGAGGAAAGCATAGCAGCCTAAGATGTGTATGCAGCTTTCTGTCTTCTTGCTCTGGCTTTGTAGCACTCTTCCTCACTTGCTCATCAGCTTCAGAGGCCGAAGAGCAGATTTCTTTCAGGTCCAACTGCAATTTGAGAATGTGTTTTCTGAGAAACTATTTATTATACCAGAAATCTAGTAAAAAGAAATGTTAGATCTTCTGTGGAGTTTGTAATAAAATTTTAAACTACTGCTAATTCTTCCTGCCCCAGGTAAACCCTCTTCCTCAGGAGGCCTATCTTGGTTGCTAGACTAAATAAACAGGCTTGTTCTCTGCTCCCTAGCACCCTACATGGGCCCTCCTCTCGTCTATGTGGTGTCTTTTTGTGAATTAGAAAGTCAGCCTTTCTCATAATACTTTATTTCTATCTGCCTGCAAATTATTGTAATACAATGATTTTATTAGAGCAGGACAGTCTGGGTCCATCTGTGAGAAAATTATCCTGAGAAATACACAAATTGACAAGATCTGAGATGTGAGTGGTGCCCCCTCAGATGCTGTGTTTTTGTTCACTGCACAACCTGCTCAACCATGCACAGCAGCTCTGACCCTATGTTTCCCCTTCGGCATCTCTCATAATGCTCACAATGGCCTGTTTAATGTCCATCCTCACATTCAACTGAGAGCCAGGAGACTGGTGACTGTGTGTGTCTGGTTGCCTGCCCTCTGCCTTCTCCAGGAGAGCATGGCACAGGGAAGTCGCACAACACAGCCTTGTAGAATTGGTTTGAATTTGAATTTGATAAAACAAGGATGGGGTGTCCTAGAGTGTTGGAAGAGAAAAACACTTGCTTAAAAGATTTCAATTCCTGATGAAGCACAGTGGTTAAACATTTCATTGCATGGAACTCATGAATATTCACTCATAAATACTTCAAGATTGATAAGCCTGTCCTTTGGGGGTTGAGTTAGATTATTTGTGCGCCTACAAAGTGTGGCCTTACATTTAGTGTTTTCTTTTCTCTGTTCATCCCCATGACTGTGATCCATGCTATGCCTAAGTCTTCAGAGATGATTAAAAACAATGAAGTTATCAATACTCCAAAGAGTTGAAGCCACATAGCATGAAGGAGACTCACGGCGGACCTTCCTCAGTATAAGATTAACTGGTCTAGGGGCGTCAGGGAGTGGGATATAAGGGTGATTGTTGCAGGGACAGGGAGAGTGGGGAAAATAGAACGTGACGGAAGTGCCAATGACATCTTCCAGTTCTATACCTCTGAGTATATTGATTTAAAGCAATTAGAAAAGAGTTCAGAGAACATATCACCGAGTTCAATTCAGGCAATACTTTAGAAATAGTTAAAGGTAAGAAACTAATATTGAATGAACATCCATTCTGCCGGGTACTGTATGAGACACCTAAACTTGTTGTTTTACTCAACTCTTGCCCAGGTGAGTAGAAGTGAGTAATAAGTAGATTAAATTTGAGATTGATTATATGAGATCAAACACTTGGAATTTTATATGGAATGATAAAATTAATAGCAGTGAGGTCTCCTTGGCCCTGGCATGATTCCCTCAGAGAAGTCGTCACCCTGTTACTGGGCTAATTTGGATTAAGTTTGGAGAGCTAACTACACTGAGAAAATGAGGGGAGAAGGAGACATAAGACTGATAAGTCTTTTCCATCTCCAATTTTCCCTAACATACTGGCCTTTGCTCGAATTGGAATTCATGATGAGGAATATACGTTGTTTTGTGTATTTCTGTTGTGCTGTTACGAAGCTGTAAGCTGAAATGTGTCTGTAATCCATTAGACGATGGTCAGAGCATAGCCAGGAAGCCCTGGTGAGGCCTGTTGGAATTCCAGAGAAGTCATCTCAAACAGAAACTTTGGTCTCCAAGATTTTTATTAGAAACAAATGAAAGGAAACACAAACAGACCAATGGGTGAGTGACCTGTAGTATTACACAGACTGAGATGCTGTAAATTCTCTCAGTCCTTTTGAGCCCCGTGCCTGGTGCCAGACTGGATGAAGTCACTGGGACTCTAAAACCCCACGGGCTGCCTGTGTGAGTGACACTACACATGGACGCTTACTGTAACATTGGAAATATGCAGAAAATATCCCTTTTCTCAGTGACTTGCTGGGTTGCCTGCTTTAGTACATCTGTCCCCAAACCAGCCTAAATTAAAATATGTGGAATAAAACTCTGAAGTCCTCATTTTATGTCTGCTCATGCGCTCTCAGCTGAAAGCATTCCTAAAACCTAAAAACTTTACTTGAACCGTGTTTTCCACCCATCCTTATTTTTTGAGAACACCTCAAAGTATTTCTAGAGAAATTGCTAATGATGAAGTAATGCACTATTAAATTTACAATACAGAGTTAATCTTGTCGATGAAAGCATTTTTACTTTTTTGGAGCCTTTTCAAGTTTAATCACTAATGTGTGTCAAGAAAAATGTAGAAAAGAAAGCCTTATTGTTCTTAATCCTGGTAAATTTCCTCATTTGAAATTATGCAAATTATGAACAATTTCTTCATTATCTTCAGTAAATGACAATATCAATTTTTTAACTTAGGATGAATTAGTCAACGCTTTTATTCCTGCTAATGTGGATAGTAGGACGACTTTTCTCTCTGTAAAGAGACATTTTTCAAACTGTCACATCCTCAGATCTTCAAATCCTACCTCCGTGGAGTCCATTGTAATGGACATACTTTTCCCTACAATTCTACAAACGCCAGGGAATAATAATTATGGAGCAGTCATTACCCCAATATCTTTAGAGTTGATTGAGCCTGTGAGCACGCTCAGTGTCTCCACGTGTTTGAAGCTTGATGATTGACATGAAAGTACGTTTGTGGTTGCTTTTCAGCAGTACAATAAAGTTGCCATTATAAGTGGTCAGAAACCACAAGCCAGACATTTACATGTGAGGATCTGCTTGTAGCATGATTATATAAATACGTTCTTTTTGTGTCAAGGGTTATTTTTTTTATAAAAGAGAGTTTTCTTTACTACTTTGTCTTCTCCTTTCCTATATTATAAACATACATCCTGGTTTCCCTTCAGATCATAGAGGTTAAACAGTAAATTGAATATCCAGGAAATGAAAACTGATGAAATTTTGCGGACTAGTTCAGAGTTCACAAACTCTGACCTGCAGACCAGATCTAGCCACTGCTGTGTTTTATTTGGCTCAAACAATGCTTTTAAAGAATATGAATTAATTTCCCATGGATTAATTGTACCATGACACACAAAAACTGGGTTTTTGTCTTAAAGAATCAGATTTGGTAGCACTGGACTTGTAGTTGACTAGGGCTGAGTTATGACTGCTGCCTTTCACTGATCTGGTGTACTCCAAGTCACTGTGACCCCACTGCCCCTCACCTCTATAACCCACCACCCTCATCCCCACAGCCCACCTCCCCTCATTGCCCAGCCCACCTCTGGGGTTTTTCCTCTTTAGAGGATTACTTAACTGGCCCCTGGAGGCATTTGAGTTTGTGACCTGTGGACCAAAGGTTTTATTCTTTCCAAGTGAATCTGATAAGAATATCATATCCAGAATCACATTTAAATAAAGTGTAATTGATTTTTTTAACTCTGGGTTAAATTTGTCTTTTAAGAAATGATCATAAGAGGTAAAAAATGGGGAGAAGCAAATAAATGTGAACAAAATTATTCTTAAAAAGCCATACCATAAAACATTTAAATAGTCATTGAACTGTCTTCTGTGCAGTTAAACTTTTAATAAAAAATTATTATTTGGGGAGAAAGGGAATTTAAGTAAAAAGTACACATATATCTTAATGTTGCAAATTGAAAAAGGGAATGCCGATTTATCTATTATTCTACAGACACAAAAATCTAAGTGGACATGTAAAAATCTACCCTTGAGTTTAATTGCTAACATGAAGAAAGCTGATGCTTAATTCCTGGTTTACTAATTCCCATTAGTAGCTATAACAGAAGAAAATCCAAGTCAGGTTTGTACAGCCTATCTGAAGTCTCATGCACCAGATTAATTTATAGTGATTTTTTTCTCCCATTTGTGGCCTGCTATGGATCTGAGAGCATCAACTCTTGACCACATTAAGCTAAGCAAGTCTTCCATAATAACACCCAAGTCTTGGACAAAGTCTAGGTGATGTCAGAGAGGAGGCGAATGAAGAACAAACACGAGGTTTATTCCTAAGTGAATCAGGGAACATTAGGAAACTCAACACCAGGTCACATACCTACCACTGAGACTGGACCCTCCCCCACAACTAGACTTCCTTCAGCTGAAGCCACTGGAATCTTGCTTGATCTTTATCTATTTTCATCTGGAAATCCCAATCAGAATGCCCATGTGTAAGTTTCCTTATGTCAACCTTGACCAGAAAGCATCTCCATTCTTATTGGTAACCTGAATAGTTGACTCACCAATAGGATTCAGTCCATTATAATTGTTGCTGAGATTCTTCCTGACCATAAAGCATTGGAACTTCAAGGCCAAGTGAATACATTAATAAACTGCCCCAGGGGAGCACTATTTTGCACCAGAGAAAATACCAGAAGAAGCTTTTTTTGTCCTTTCCTCTTACAAATAGTATTCTTACTATATATATATTTTTTAATTATTTCCATGACTCCTACATAACTGTTTGAATTTTGGTATATTATCTTTCACATGCTACCTTTCACCTTTTTGTTCTTAATGTGTTATGGTCATTGTGGTCCAGTGTCTGCCTCTAGAGTCTCTGTGTGACACTGGGTAATGAATTTAACCCCAGTGTCCACAAGCACTCTGTGTAGACCCATTTCTATGAGCCCTCTATGTAGACCCGTGCCTGGGAGCTCTCTCTGAGTAGACCCATGTCCTATGAAGGCCAGAATGGGAAAGGAGTCATGAACCTCTGCCCAAATATGCCTCAAGTCAAAAATGTACACAAAACTGTGAGTGCTGAAGTAAATGCTCAGTAGTAACTACAGTTTAATCATACCTAATACAAATCTGTTTAATTTACAAGTATGTTCTGTTTAATTGTTTTTTAAACGATTGATCTTGAAATGCTCTTTCTATTTTTGAATATTAAATTTTACTGTAGGAATAAAAGTGTAGTGGTTTTCTCCCCTTTCTAGGTATTCATTAGACAATGGTTGTTGTTACAGCACCAACTAGGCAGTATTGAGTTTGATAGATCTCTGATTGCACATATATATATGGGAGCACTTCAGTTTATTTGTTTTTTCTCATTTAAAAAATTTACTACTCAGAAGTCATGTTATTAGCTTTTGCTCAGATAATGTCTTTTTGCTCCGCACAGCTCTCATTTTAACCATGTTTTGCAAGATAAATGAGTTTCAAGTAAATGTATCTTAAAAGAATGTTTTTTTATTATTTTGCTAGATAAAACTAAAAATCTTCTATTCTCTTATCTAAAAATTTTGTAGAAAATCTCATGTTCTCTTAAAACAGAAAAACTGAGTATGAAAGTGCATTAGGCATATAAATTCTTTCAGAAAATAAAAGCATATTTATGTTTCATAGAACTCTATTTTATAGCAATTGATATAATTTGATGTATATAGTCTATTTCAAGCTTATTGTTACCAATCATATCCTTTTTGCTTTTAGCAATGAAATAATCTCCTACGTAACATTTTTCCATTTTCCTTCTGAAAGTGAAATTATTTATGAAACTGTGGCTTAGTAACAAGAAGGGAAGGAAAATGATGCCTTTCTTATTTCAAGGGAGGCAATGGAGTGTAGTGTACTAAAAAGAGCTCTGCACTGAAACAAGGAAACATGGGTGCTGGTTCCAACTCTACTGTAAAATAAATGTTTGTTAGATGAACAGATCAATGAAGAAACAAACAACCTCTTTGGACCTCAGTTTCCCAAATATGAAGTTAGGACCTAAGGTAGATTATCTCTGTGTCTCCCACTAGCTCTAAAATTTCCCTCATTCCGTGTAAGTAATGTCTCCCCTCTTACTGGAATCCTTTGCTGTGACACAGTCATCTCAAGGATCGTTATAATGGAATGCATTTGGTATGTGTTAGCAGAGCCAAACTGCGCCTATTTTTTTATTGCTAATCTATCTTCCTCTGCTTGGAAACATTCCTTACCTAATTATGCAGGAAATCAGTGATAGGGGTGGGAGTGGGGTCTTGGTTTTTATACTTTCTCTAATGCTCTAACATGTGCAGTTTGTTTCCCTGAATTATTTTGGTCCAAGCCTGAAATAGAAAATTTTTGTACATTTTTACATCTGTCCCAAACTTAGTTATTAACGTAATGGGCTACATATCTATACTTTAGTTTACCTACAGAAAATATTGCTCCAATTTTTCAAAGCCACACTACACAGTTAAATTCATGCTTGTTGGACATTTCTCATATTCCATTTATTCTTTGTGTAACCTCCATTCCTATAAATAACCCACCCAGGAAAAGTTTGCAAGGACATAGCTCAACTTGAATGAGAGAGAGCTAGGTTGATAAAAAGAGAAAACATATGAGGATCCCGTCTTATCTTGAATGAGGGTTTCTGGTGTGGATTTGCTATTTTGTTTTAAATCAATTGCCAGAACACCAGATATAGTTATATTCTAATTTAGCTGATTTAATGCATTATTATATAGACTCATTAAAATTATGTCTATGAAGAATTTTTAATGACATGGCAACCCGTTTGTAATATAGTAACTGAGGAAACTGAGAAAAGAAGTTTTGCATTAGAGTTTGATCTCAACTAAAGGGAAATAAACACTAACATATTAACTGCGATTTTCTCTAGATGATGAGATTATTTTATGACGATTTTTCTTTCCTGCATTTTTACTTTAAAAAACAAACTTAAAAACCCAGCTAATAATTATTGTCAAAAATTTAAAATACAAATTATGTTGTGTATTTTTTGTATTATTGCAAGTTTGGATTTTCCCACGTCTCTACACGTAGAGGAATGGCTCCATAAGAGGAACAACTCAGCGAGATTCAACTTACCCCACATACCTGAGGCCATGGCCCAGTGATGAGGTTGAGAGTTCAGTAGCATCATAATGAGAAAGAGGGTCTTAAATATCACGAAGGTCAGCAACTGCAGGACAGAGATCCCACAAACACTCTTTCTTTATGTCCTAGGTACTAGCTACCCACTGGAGATCTTAGAAGAATAAGACATATCTCAGAGTAAAAGGAGTTGATAGTCTTTTAGAGGAGACAGGCAAGTAAACCTCAGGTGTAATGAAAAAGCTGTATTGCAGAGGTAATCACATATAAGGGTGGAGTGATCGACTTGGCCTGGGGGAATCCACAGGTGATACCTGAGTCTAGGATAGGTCATGAGAATGGAGGCAGAGTTGTAGAGGGAAAAGCACGTATAAAAAGGCCTTTAGCATGAAACTCAATAGTGTTCCTGGGAATTATGATTGTTTTAGTAAGGGTGGGCAAAGTGGCAGGAGCAAAATCATGACTGTCTTTGAATGTCATGCTTGGTAGTTTGGCCTTTTTCCTGTAGATGACAAGAAGTCATTAAGAGGTTTTAAAGCTGTGGATTTATATTAGATTTGCATTTTAGAAAGATTACTCTGGTGGTGGTTTGGGGAAGGGAGAGTGAAATAGGAGGCCAGAGGAAGCTATAATGGTCTAAGCCTGAGGTGAAGCTGGCCTGAGCTGGGGCAGTGACAACGGAATGAAGGAGGAGTGGATTGAGAGAGAGTGCAATTCAGATTAACAGACCCAGTGCCTGTTGGATGTGTAGTGAAGGAGAGGGGAGACTAGGAGGAGTCCTAGGATTCTGGTGCTCCACAGGGGCACCATTGGAATAGGATTATGGGACGAGATGTTGGGAAATAATGAGTTTCAATTTGGGATATATTTAAAGTTTGGACTTCCTTCTTTCCATCTTTTCTCTCCTTCTTTCCTTCCCTTCTTTCTCTTTCTGCCTTTTCATCCCTTCCTGCTCTTCCTACCTTTCTCCTTTTTTTTTCTTTCTTTCCATTCATTCATTTAGTAAACTTTTATTTAGCCTTCACTGTATACCGAGCACTATCCCAGTCACTGTCCCAGGTCCATTGTAAACCTGGCCAATTTCTGTGTATCCTCAACCATGAGGGGGAGAAGGTCATTTTTGCAGCCACAGCTGCTGGGTATCTCGGACTAGGACACACCAATCAGGCATAAGACACAGACTGTTTAACTCCTTTCAAATGGCATTGCATAATATATGTTTTTATATTGGAAACACTGCTGATGGCCATTTTCTTTCTAGGTAGTGCCATTATTTCTGTGTTGTTTCTGAAAGAAAATTTGAGAGCCTCAGATTTACTAGGTAAGTAGTTATTTAATTCATGTAATTATAGCACTGCTTGGCCAGGAAATAAATAATACTGTCCATAAAAAATATGTGCTTTAAAAACTGTGAACAAATTACTGAAATGGATATAAATTCATTTAGAGGTGAATGTTATTCTGTCTTGGAGCTGCCATCTGCTCTTATATGTGAAATACTTCCATTTTAATTTTGTGACCACTACCAATGCTATTGATCACAGTAAATTATTTTCTTACAGTATTGTTATTATGAATGTTATGAAATTTTTATGAGCATAATAAAATTCGAGAAAACATCTGTGTTACCTAGTAGAATATTCCACTTAAAAGGACATATTTGTTTGATTGTTGCATGCAAGTACTGCCTAGAAATGAAAACTACATGCAATAATTAGATGCACCAATTAACTACCTAATTTGTATTTAGCTCTTTCCAAAAGTAACATAGGATATTGATTTCAAAATTTTATTTAGAAATACAACTATTAGTGGAAAACAACAGTAGTCTTCCTGGCTGTAAGAAAGATTTCTGTTATATAGCAAAGCCATCATATATTGATTGTATCTCCTACCTCTTATTAGAAATATCATTGGTGAGAAGAATTACAAAGATTTGTATTTTCTTCCTTGATAAAATCCTGTCTGAATTCCTGCTGCTATATGATAATGAATACAATAGTTTAGGCACTTTTAATAAAGCAATGTCTACTCACTTCCAAGGAGATCATTTTTTTTTTTTTAATTTGAGCTTCAAATGTGACACCAGTGTTGGTGTGTTGAGCATTTGTTTTCCCTGATCATGTTTCCTGTGAGCCTAGTGTCTTGAAATTGTTTTTGCTTTTTCTTTTTCCTCCTTGGTTTGATTCTGCTAGTAGAGTTTTTAATCAATATTGTCAAATTTTTCATGGTTAATATGTTTTTCCAAATACATCCATATGTGAATTGTATCTTTTCAAATAGACTAATTTTTTATACTCTCTTCTTATATAGTATGGTTTATGGAATCATTTGGGGAAGTTGTATAGAATTAGAAATAAGAATGAGCAATGCCTGAGTTTTATAAATTAAAAAAATTAGGTCCTGCATTATTTTTCTCATTTATCAAATGTCTTAAGGAAACTTTAAATCGTTTTATCTTACATATGTCATCTTTTGTAGTTAATGGTTGATTAATGAATAAATTAATCTAAGTTACCTAATAAGATACTACAGGTAGATATAGAGACTTGCTTATTATCATGAACATTAGTGATAAAAGATGATAAAAATAGAATTCCTGCCCTCAATAATATATTGGATGATAGAATATATGCATAAATAATTTTCTTTTACTTTATTTTTTAATTTATTTTTTTATGTGTGAGGAAGACCAGCCCTGAGCTAACATCCGTTGCCAATCCTCATCTTTTTGCTGAGGAAGACTGGCCCTGGGCTAACTTCTGTGCCAATCTTCCTCTACTTTATATGGGACGCTGCCATGGCATGGCTGACAAGCAGTGCGTCTGCTGGTGCCTGGGATCTGAACCCGCAAACCCCAGGCTGCCAAAGCGCCACCTAAACCGCTGCGCCACCAGGGCAGCCCCTGCATAAATAATTTTTTAAAAGCAGAAAATAATATGTATTATAATGCCTTGAGCCTCTAGTTTAGAACAGGGTTTCTCAGCCTCAGCACTACTGACATCTTAGGCTGGATAATTCTTCATTGTAGGGGGCTGTCCTGTGCATGATAGGGTGTTTAGCAACATCCCTCCTGGCCTGTACCCATTATATGCCAGTAGCACCCTCTACACCAGTTATGACAACCAAAAATGACTTCCAACATTGCTAAATACCCGCTGTGGTGGTAAAATCACCCCCAGTTGAGAACCACTGGTTTAAAATAAAGAGAGATTACTCTCTGAACTGGGAAGCTCAGAGAGAATTGTTTACAGCAGAGGTAACATTTGAATCAGTTCTGATGGGTGGATGGGACAGGCATTGGCCACATCCAAGCATTTGGAGGAGGGCATGCAGAGGGAATAACATGAGAGGTGTTAACAAAGGCGCAAAAAGGTAAGGTAAGTTTCTATTTAATACTGTACTACAACTGCTGTCAATAAGGATTAGGGAAAAAAATAAAAGAAAGTCATAACTATGGAAAGGGAAGAAATAGAAATATCAGTATGTGCAGATGATTTGATTATATACTTAGAAAGCCCAAGATCAACTAAACATTACTAAATGCACTAAACTGGCTCAACACCAAAGGATATAAATTAAACTCATTCTCGTAGGTTCAAATCTGGATTCAACTTCTGCTATCAATTGTGTGACCAACATAATGTTACTTAACTTCTCTAAACCTCAGTTTGCTAACAAATAGAAGACCGTTTTAAGGTTCACACTGGATAATTCATATAAGCACTTTGAGAAATGTAATAGGTAACTAAATTCTTTCTTATTCCTATGACACTAGATTAAAGTCAAGAATTAATCACTTTTAACCACAGTATGAAACAAGCCAGTATTCTAATATTTGGCAGCCTGATGTAACTATAGCCTAGTGGTTGAGGATGTCAGAGAGCTGTGTGACCTTTGCAAAGTTACTTAGGATATTTTTGCAAACTTTAGTAATCCAGGTAACATTTCCCACAACTCTGGTTGGGTTTTTTGCCTTCCTAACTTAATGCTTTTTGAATAGGGCTATATAACACATGTCACATTTGTTTCATACTGTAGTTAAAAGTGATCAGTCCTTGACTTTAATCTAGTGTCATAGGATTAAGAAAGAGTTTGGTTACCTATTCCATTCCCATGCCTCTGACAGCAATATTATAAGATTATCATTATCTGAGATGTAATAGCCCACTTATAGTTAGGGAAGGACTTTTTTCCAGCCTTACTCAGTAATGTGTTAAGTCATATCTATTTTCTTTGGGCCTGTATTGCTATTGCCTTGAGAAAATTTGGCTCTTTTTGTTAAAAGCTAAAAAGTCCTTTTTTTTTTTTTTTGCAGGGACTAAAACCAAACAGGGAAAAGAGTAGTTAGTGGTGTTTTTTAAAAGATTAACGTATAAGCATGCTAAAAATTAAATTGTCAAAATGTGCAAAAGAAAATAATTTATTTTCCCCTGCTTCATGCAAATGAAAGTTTGTTTTTCATGATGGAACAAATGAAGATTTGGGGGCCATGTGGAAACAAGCTGAACTAATTTATTGCCAAATGTTGCTCTGTGGCTATGAAGCTTTTCACCACTAGCCTCAAAAAATGACCTCACAAAGACTATGTCTGAGAGGAATCGCCAACTATTATTAACTCAATGACAAGCTTTGGACTGTGCTCTGATTCTTAGTGGATTAATAACTTTAAATTATTTTAACGATTATTTTTCCCTTAAAAAAGCACCAGATTTTTCTCCCCTTCAATCAGCCAAAAACTGTAGTATTTTCCCCTCACTTCTCCCGTAGTCATCAAAAGTGCCGAAGCTAACAGTCCATGAGATCCTAGCTGACTTAAGTCCAGATGGTGTCATCGTGAAAATAAAAATCACAGTCAATTTGCCAGCACTCTCCAGAGACCAGTAACTTGATTACTTCAAGTCACCCGTAAATGGCTTCCCCAGATAGAATATCAAGAGATTAATAGTGAGATGAAGACCATCTCCTTCCTTTTCCCTCACCAGAGGTCAGCTTGGGTTGGAGCTGGTATCTAGAATACTCATCTAGCCAAACAAACCATCACGCCTGATTGAGAGGAAACACTGGCTTTTTTTGGTTTTAGGGCTGCCTCAAGAATGGGAGACTTTCTGATGGTAGGTTCAGGACTATTTGGATTCACTACGTTATTGAGACTTCCCAGTCTGGTGCTCTTCAGGATTTAGCTGCCCTGAGCCTGAGGAAGCTGGGGAGATTGTACTGAGAGGAAAGCATCCCAAATGGCTTAGTATTAAGGAGTCCAGTTTATCCTGTGACTCCTGGTATCCCACAAAAGCCATAGCTGGATCCCCATTGATCAGGAGACATAGTGCAGGGACCAGGAGAATCAAACAGCAGTCTTGGTTGTATTCAGGTTGGCTGAATATTAAAAAACTCTTAAGGCAACAAAAGTCAGTCAAGCCAGATTCCAGAAGCTAGACCAGAGGCAGTTAACACTAGCTGGCACCCAGCTGTCGAGTGGGGACCAAATTAAAGGAGGTTTCAGGTCTCGCTTAGGGTGGGCTGGGAAACCAGATGTCAGTTGAGGAAGAACTGTGGGAGTAGATCTTAGAATCCAAGGCTTACATAGGTGAGGGACTCAGCAGCTTAGAGGGTGAGAGGTGCCAGTGAACAGAAGCATCAGAAGGAGCCCGATTCTAGGCTGCTTTCCCTTCAACCACTTTTATACTTCAGTCCACAAGTGTCTGTAGGAGACTTTTGCAACAGACCACCAGTATCCTCCTGAGACAAAGGCTGCATTCTCACAGCTGGATCCAGTTAAATGTCAGCCATTTCCCAAAGTATAAAATATTCCTCAAAACACTACTTCAAGATGATGTAAATGGTCAAGTATGTTTAGAAAATATTATAACCATATCCTCCTCTAGAAGATTCACAATGAACACTAACACATTGAGGATCTGAGGGGTCTTCCAGTAAGAGAACTATTTAAGTTTGTTTAATTCACCTCTTCCCAAATAGATTTGACTTGAGACTTTTTTTGGTGGAGCGTCTGTCTTATGATTCCATTTCTAAAGGAACCTCAGGGTCAGTCAGGGACCCCAGGGACCACTGCCTGGAGGAGTCAGTGCCTTCTATCCCCAGTGGGGATGCTGCATCTAGCCTTAGGTTGTGCTCTGTGCAACTTCTGTGGTACCACTTGCTGAGACTACAATGTGCATGACAGCCCTGAGATGTCCGTTCATTGGCCCTGGTCCTTTATGTATACACCAGGTGAGAGAGTACAATTGTTAAGAAACTAGACTACCGAGGTTCCAATCCAAGTTCTCCACTTAGCTAGAAAATCCCAGACAAGATAGTTATTCCTTCTGTGGCTCAATTTCCTCATATGCCAAATGTGGATAGTAATAGTTTAATAGGATACAATATTACATATTATGCATATTATAATAATAATTATAAAAATTTATAATAGTTTAGTTATTTTCACAGGTTTGTTGCAAAGATTAAGTCAGTTATGTATAAAGCATTTAGAATTATGCTTATTAAGTATTAGCTATTACTATTAGTGATTTTTATCATCACATTTTAGTATGATGGTGATTGTAATGTAAATCTTATGTCAGCCATACTTGTATATGAAATCAAGTTCTACGAACATCATTTCACAAAAATGATCACCCTCCTTTGGTATGTGCCCTCCCAGTATACCTAATCTATTGTAAAGAGCAGGGATGAGCTTGTTTACCCATTCTATACATGTAACAAGTTTATAGGAAGAGATTTTATTAGTATTTGTATATTGCATCAAGCTAAGTCTAAAACTCCCACCAGATCATTGTAGAATTTTAAGTGACTTGAGTTGTATTTGATGAGAAAGTGTATTTGTTGCAGGTCTGGACATGAGGGTCACAGACAGGATCACATCCTGTATCATGGGGCATGTCTAGCATCCAGCCGTTGACTCCCATCCACAGCTTACCCACAGCACCCAACTGCTCCATCGTTGGTACCCTCCAGTGTGCAGATCTTGGTGCCCTGTACACCAGTTCCCTGGGGTTAGCAGTGAGCAGCAAACAGAGTGCTGCTAGTGTTTCTTCTCTGCATTCTGTTAGTTGGGCATTTCCTTTCTTCTATCTTCTCTGTCTTCTTTTAAGACCAATGGGGAGATGTCTTCATTAAGCAGTCAGAAGACACCAGCCAATCCCTTCCTGTCTGGCCCTTCCATTCTCAAATTGGATTGTTTTCTCCTTAGAGACAGCCCCAGTGACAGTCCCTGATCATCCCTGGACTATAATATTAGAGATACAATTTTAGATTAATTTTTAAGCTTAACTCAGATGGCCTTTGACTCTTGGCAGTCAGCATCCTGAGGTGGATCTGTCCCAGGGTCCTCTGTCACAGCAGGCCTCCAGGTGAGCTTTCAAACATACTCAGCACCCCAGACTGGCCTCTTGCAAAGCCAAATTCCTGGAGCCTAGAAGGTACAATAAGTTAATTTGTACCTAGAGATGAGGAGACGGAGTCACAGAGGGGTAAATAACTTCCCTGAGCTCTTCCAGCTAGCAAGTAGCAGTGAAATTTGAATGCTGTGGAGGCAGTTTCAGTTTGGATTAGACTTCCACAGTCCAAGTCTTAACCTAAAATTTAACCATGTCCGTGGGCAAAGAGCATGTCCATTGCTGCTTCCCTTCCTTTAGTATCTTACACTTCCAGATTATTCCTTTGGGCAAATGGGTCACCAGAAGATAAACTAGCAAGTTTTCTAAGCCAGAAATCGTCTTTCAAAAGAAGGAGTATTTGTGGCTTTAATGAAATAAAAATAGCAGAAATTGACATCTCATGCCACTTTTAGAAAAAGGTGGGATATAAATAAATATTAAGGAAATTTATTTAAGGAACTGCTAATGACTTTCTTCAACACTTTTAAACACTTATGAAAAATGTGCGCATGATTCAGAAAGGAGACAATAAATCACATAGAAAAATATAAATGACCCCAAATAAACAAGCACATAACAGATACAGCTATCCAGAACTGCCTTTGTAATTGTCTGAGGTAGCTGAAATTAAAATTATTAAGAAGAAAGAATGTGTAACTTACTGAGCTGCCATACAATTACTTACTAGACTCACAGTGATGAGGCTCAGATGAAATAATACATGTGAGAAACTATGTTGAAAGTATAATTGCAAAATCATGAGTCATTTTATTTGTTTTTAAGGAGTTTTGAAATGCAGTGGAGATCTACATTGATGGAAATGGGCACAGTATGCAAATGTGAAACAGGGAAGGATGTGTCAGGTGTGAAACAGGGACTGTATTGGAAAGTTAAGTATATATAACAGAATACTGTGCAGACTCAGAAGGAATGAGGCCCCCCTATGTATACTGATGTGAAATGTTCTCCAAGATGTTCTAAGTAGAAAAAAAGTAATTATAGAAAAGTGTGTATTATATGTTATTGTTTGTGTCAAAAAACCCAAAACTCATGCGTTCTCACACACACATGCATAAAACATCTTTGAAAGGAAAACCTCAAGGACTAGTGGCAATAGTTAACTTCAAGGAGGGGAACTAGCGGGCCATAAGGGTGTGAGAGAGATTTAACTTTCCACTGATCACTTTTGTGTGTTTTGAATTTTTTTTACCGTATGCACGTTACTCATTCAAAACTAAATTAAAAAAAAAAGAAATTTAATTGACACTAGATACAGTTAGATGAGAGAAAGAAATAACTGGCAGAGGAACTCAATATAATTTGGATTTCACAAAAGAAAATTGGAAGTCTCTGAGACTTTTAAGTTATATTGAATGCATTTATTCTACTTTGCTATACCAAGTTTAGAAAACTGTTTTTTTTTTTAAGTCCCTTTCTCCTAGGAACCTAATATTGAACTATTACCTTATAAGATCTTTTTTTTCCCCAAAGCAGGGGCAGGGCTGACTAATAATTTTTCCCAAGTTCTTCTATATGGTTTTTATTATTTTCCTTTCATTACAGTGCTTAATAATGTATATTGCTTTTCATTTTTTAAATTCTCATTAGAAAAATCTTTTAAAGTTGTGAATGTAATTTCTGTCTTCACAAAGTATTCAGAATAAATTGTTACATTACAGGAACCTTATTTTAAAGCTTCTACAGTACCTTGAATAGCTGTTGTCTAGCTTGTGTGAAAAATCAAATGCTATTTGTTCTCAGAAACTAGAGTTCAAAACTCTAAATCATTTGGTTAAGAGGAACAGGAAATTGGTGTCTTCCAATTGTGAGATTTTAGACAATAGACAAACCAGATTGTTTCAGGTTGGAGTCAATGCTGGTTGTAAATTATGTACACAACAATGCTGGCTTCAGTGATGAAACAGGTTGAATTATATTTTCAAGGTGCTATCTGAAAAATGCTACATGTATCAGTTTTTCTCAGGCTGCTAATTATTAATAAACAAGCAGTTTTCAGTGTTATTTAGAAGAACAAGTACCCCCTTGACCCCTCCTTCCGTGGCCACTCACTCCTTTTACATGCACACCTTCCCTTCCTCCATTATTTTAAATAATGTTAAAGTGATGGCAGTAACACATCCTTTATATAGGTTTATTATGTGATATTTTACTAAGCTACCCCTGTAATTCTAGATTCTAAACTGGATTAAATAAATCTTACAGCAAAGTCAACATTCACCTTTGTTATTTCTGCTAAAGGGACTCCAATAAATGGCAATGATTAAGTTGCTCATTTACCAGAGTTTTAAAGTGAAAAATCACCAAAATGTGTGTGTGTAAAGGCTTCAAAGATGAGTAAGTGCAGAGTAGATCGTCAGGTGATGGACTTCCCCATTCTCTGGGCTCTGCCATCTACATCTAGATCTAGATGGATCTAGCTCCATCACGCACTTACTGTTCCACAGGGGAACAAAGAGCCTGCTTGGCTGTGTTTTCACGTCTCCATATGCATGTGTTCTGATCTTCTCCATCTTTGGCGGAAGCGTCTCTGAAGAGGCCAGGACTCATGTGGAACAACAGAGGAAAATAAGAAGTTATGTCCTACCACATCCATTGCCTGGACTTTATCCCTCTTTAAATTTAGGGAACGCCGTCAGGTGACTGCATGATGCTCTCTAGGGATGGTCTGATGAATTGTATTTTAATAGGGAGAGACTGTTGGCACATTTACAAGTAGTGCTGAGTCTGTAGGTAATGTTTGTATCAACAAAAAGCCTTCAATATCCCTTTTCAACTTGATTTATCTTTTCAATTTTACTTAAAGGTATGACATTGGCATTTGCTGGAACATATTTATTGGTGAACTTTGCTCCAGATATAACTCAGGCTCTCTCCGCAAGAACAGTACAGTATTACTTTGTTGGCTGGCAGTTCCTCATCTATATGGTAAGAATTCTAAAAATTTTACTATCCTAGAGCTATATTATCTAGACCGCTGATAGATGCAGATATTAGAGAACTAATGTAATCTTTGCTTCTCGGCATTAATATCTCATTAAAATGTAACTATATTTGACCAATCCTGAAGTATTTGAAACACTAAATCAGCAATAGAAGCACCCTCAGTTTCCAAGGTATCCTGTCCTTGGGGGTGACCTGTCACTGGAACAATTTCCACAACATTTAATCCGGCAAATTCCAGAGCAACATGTTTTAATGCAATTCAAAGTGGAAAAACAAACAAACTCAAAAAAACCCCTCTTCCTAGGTCAGAGGGAAATACCTGAAGACACATTTTTCATCATTGAGTTTTATTCAAAATAGATATTTTCTTCAGAAAAAGTACTCATTGAGACCAATGCCGCAGATTGTCTGGGAGAAGCAGATAGCAGTAGGACAATACTGAGAAATGTATAAAAGACTGGAATGAGCTGATATAGAAATTTGAAGCCACTAATTGGAATATTTTTATTTGATGCAGTGGCTCTATCTAGTGCATATAAAGAGAGAATGTGATTGAAATTGTTGGTATGTAACTTGTTAACAGAAGTCAGTTTCGGTTGGAGAATAAGAATATTCTAGGAAAGGCAGGTTTTAAGAAGAAAACTGAGGGGCCGCCCGGTGGCGCAGCGGTTTAGTCCGCGCTTGGCAGCCCGGGATTCGCGGGTTCGGATCCTGGGCGCCCGCCGACGCACTGCCTGTCAGCCACGCCGTGGCGGCGTCCCATATAAAGTGGAGGAAGATGGGCACGGATGTTAGCCCAGGGCCAGTCTTCCTCAGCAAAAAGGGGAGGATTGGCAACAGATGTTAGCTCAGGGCTGGTCATCCCCACAAAAAAAAAAAAGAAGAAGAAAACTGGGATAGTCTAGATGAGCATTTAACCAAGAACCAAATTGGTAAAAAAAAGTTGTGAATTCAATAAAAAGAATCAAAGCACACAGAATCATACATTTTTAGGATTAGAAGTGACCTCGAAAAACTATCTGGTCCATTCCTTTGCCATTAAAACAGGTAAAATAGGATGATCCTACTTTATACACCTATTATTTAAAGGTGTGACATTGGCATTTGCAGGGACACATTTACTGTTGATCTTTGCTCTAAGTGTAACTCAGGATATTACAGCAGGAGCTGCTTGGTGTTACATTATTATCTGGTGGTTCCTAATGTATGCGACAAGAATTCTGTATATCTTACCATCTCTGATACCTAATTCTGACCACTGGAACACATATGCTTACAGGTCTTTTCTCTCTATGGTCTTCCACTCTACTCCTTTCTCTTACTCAACAAAGATACTTAGGTTTCTCTGTTAAAAAAAAAAATTCTCATACTCTCCACACTGTGTAATAAACTATCCTATTTCCCTTCCACTCATCCACCAAATTTATTCCCCTCCACTTTCTCAGCTTCTATTCACTCTTCACTCATTATAATCTAGTAGATCCCTCCCCATGAATTGCCAAAAGGAATTGCTTTTTTGGTCCTGATTCTTCTTGAACCTTGAATGTCATTTACTCATGGCCCATCATCTTCTCCTAGAAACTCTCTTTTCCCTGGCTCCCTCACTATGTTTTCCCTGTTTCTCCTCTTCCTTTCTGACTATTCCATGCCAGGCTCTTGGTGGACACTTCCTTCTTTTCTGCCAGCCACTCTTAGCTAGTCATGCTACATTCTCTTCCCGGGTTTTCTAGGGAGATCTCATTGCCCACCCCGACAATCATCCTTTAGAAAGTCTTCCAAATCCAGACCTACGTCTCCTCCCCAGGCCTCTTCTGAACTCTAGATCTATATTTTCATCTGTCCACTTATTACTCATCCCTGCCTGGATGTCCCATAGGTTCCTCAAATGTAACAACTCAAAAACTGAACTCCGTATATTCTCCCCTAAACTCCCTCCTCTCTTATTTGGAAGTCTCCCCTTACCCCTGCCCTCCATCAACCTTTAGGATTGGGCTCCCCAGCTCAGATTAGCCTTCCTCAGATCTGTCATACTTTTGTATCTCCCCGCTGCCCCATTATTCCTTCCTACTTGTCCAAAATACCCAGTCCTTTAACTATCACAGCTTTCATCAATCAAATCTAAGCACTAGAAGGACTTGTTGAGTAGTTCATGATAGTCTAGACTTGAAGTCCTACCAACACATTATTATTCTTTGCCTACAGGCAAAACAAATTCTTCCCCCAGTAAGAAAAGAGTCACATAGTCTGTGACCAGAAAATTAATATCCTGAGTTGAATCCTTTGGAGATTAAAGATACATCAAGACTTATTTCCTGGAATAAACAACATTGTTTGATGGTGATGTATCTTATATTGTTTTAACACCAGAAAAAAATTTTAAAAGAGCAAACCCATTTTTTGTCAAACCTTATTTTCCACAAAAAAATACTCTGAACTTAATTGCATTTTGCCATTTTCCAAAGTCAACTTTTAAATTCATTCATTCATTATTCACTAATTCATTCAACTTATCAGACACCTGGGGTATAGAGAAGAATTCCTGTAGCAGGAATTTTACAGTCCTGGGAGAGACCTATATTCCTGTAAATAATGAAAGTATATTTGAAAGTAAATGTCACCAAAAATGTAAAAAATTCCAGATATTTATAAGATAGCATAAAATAAACCTTTTATTAAGTGACATCTGAATAGCACTATTGTCAGTAGGCTCTAAGCGGAATAGATCTCTGTTATCCTAGTTTGGAATTTAATCCATTATACGTTGCATCTCTAAAGACTCTAGAAGTTATCAATTATATCGTAAGACCTTGACCTGAAGTTTGGTTTAAAGCTGTTAAACATCTAAGTAATTAATATTTAATCCTTGGATGTAGCAGATTCTGTGCTTTTTTTGCAAACCATGACTGCAAAGATCGTAATTATAGTAATTAAGGCTATTCTTTGAAGTATCATTCATCTGTTTTTATCTTACACCAAATATAAATGCAGCACCTGAATTGCCTTTCAGGACTGATCAAATAACTCATAAAATGAATAAAAATATTTTAAAGTCTGAATAAGTTTTACCTTTCTCAAAAGGGGATTGTAAAATTGTACACAGACTTGTTAATAGCATCTCCTTGTCTCGTGTGTTCGCCTGTACCAGGTGGCTGTCCATTTTACCTTTAAGGCTTACGTGAAGCAGAAGCCTCGCAGAAATAAGGCCCAGGTGCCTGTCTTCTGATGTGGTGCTCTTTTTGGCAGGAAGAGGACTTGAGAAGCCCGGTGTCTACCTGCCTGTGAAGAGTGAAGTGCCCTTTGTTCACCCACAAAAACAGCCTTTCCCGGCCTGTATTCACAGACGGGTAGTTGCACCTGGTGCTTGCCAAAAAGCAGAAAACCAGTGGGTTTTCAAGGTCAAACTAGCTTGGAGAGGTGCTGCATAACATGGCCCCTTGGAGAAATTCATCATCTCTGTCATGCTATGTCAAAAGCAGAAGTCCCTTAGGAAAGAGACAGACTTAATTTTGTTAATCCTGCATGCCCCGGGCTTATTTGACCATGGGGCCCTTTTCTCGAAGGACCTTTTGTTGAGTAACATCTATTAACGTGGGCTGCAGAACCCACATGAGGAAATGCGGCCCTAAACCTCAATTACTTCATGTTCTTGGCAGCCTTGATTGTGGCTGTTTTGCCCACCCAGATTTTCCAACAGACTATTCAAATTGAAACCTCTGTTGTGAACATGGAATCCTTCACAAAATAATCTGTGTGGTGCTCATTTTCTCTCTGCCAGACAAAAAATTAAATCAGCAGCAGCAGGGGCCGAGCCTGTCGTGTGGTGTAATTCTATACCCCAAAGCCGATTATTAAGTCAACCTTTCTGGCAAAGCTGCCACAAAACCCACCAACAGGTGTTAAAAGCCTGAAGGGAGAAAACTATACGTTTTTATAAGGCCTCAATATCTATTGCATGAGGTTCCTTTGCTATGTTGTCTGAATGCAAATAGCCCTTGCAGGTCTGCGCTAGGGCACACGGCTGCAGTAGCAGTGCCCAACACTCACTGAGCAGGCTGAGCCCTGGGCCTAGCTCCAGCTGCATTCCATGGTTTACCTGCACAACAGCCCTATACATTGGCAGATGGGGAAACTGAGATAGGGAAGTTCAGGAACTTGTCCAAGGTCACATATGTACCAAGTGGCAGAGCCAGAATTCAAAAGCAGACAGTCTACCTCTGGAGTGCACACTCCAGTTCATTTCACTACACACCTCTCTGTGCAGAATTAACTGAAAGCTGACCACCGAGGATCAAATCTTTGTCCAGACTTGGCCTTAGAGAGACCTTTACAGAGCTCATCTCTTTTGGACAAGGAAGCCATGTACTTTCAAGGAAGGCTATACTTTCAAGAAAGAACTTGGTGAGAGAAGTGAGGTGAAGGTGAGCTCAGATTTTGGTACTGCAAGTCGGGCATCCGATGGTGAAATTTTGTGTATCTCTTTTGTCACATCATCGCATGAACTGCCAGTACTCTTTATACCACTGAAAACAGGGTGATGAGTGCCTTTAAATCTAATTAGATTAGAGAACCAATCCAGAAAACCCAGAATCAATTCAGAAAACTCATCCTGAAGATTCTGTTCCTCTGGAAAGACTTCAGGTACCAAAACCTGAATTAGTTTCCTGTTACTTCCATAACTTAGTGGCTTAAAAGAACACACATTTTTTACCTTACAGTTTTGAAGGTCGGAAGTCAAACGCGAGTTTCAGTGAACTAAAATCAAGGTATTGGCAGGGCTGTCTTCTTTGTGAGTGCCGCTGGGGGAGAATCTGTTTCCTTGCCTTTTCCAGCTTCTGGAGGCCGTCAGCATTCCTTGACTCGAATCTTTCTCATGTTACATCTCTCTCTGACCACAGCTGGGAAGGTTCTCTGCTTTTAGGGACTTGGGTGAATATATTGGGCTCACTTGGATAATCCAGGATAATCTCCCCATCTCAGGGTCCACAGTCTTAATCACATCTACAAAGTCTTGTTGCCATGTGAAGTAACATATGCACAGGTTCCAGAGATTAGGACACAGACATCTTTGTGGGGCCATTATTCTGCCTACCAGAGCTGCATCACTTAACTCCTCTGAGCCTTGGTTTCCTCATCTGTAAAATGGGATAATAATAGCACCTACCTCCTAAGGGTGTTGTGAGGATTCAATGAATTGGTACAAGTAAAGCATGTGGAGAGCAGATAGTAAGTGCTGTTATTATTTCTGACCTCTGAGATAGCAATCGGCAAAGCAGCCTCTTTCTGGGTGGCAGCAACCTGCAGAAATCACAGCTTCTTTAATATTGATATTTTCAGAGAGGGAAAAAAAGATGTTGCCATAAAAACATTAACGTTAATTCATGCTGCTTGAATATTTTATTCCCGGGAGCTCCGCGACGTCTTCCCACGAGACAGAGCCCAGGGCAGCTACAGCCGTTCTGTGAGTAATAGGAACTCATGTTTTATTTACCTGAAGCTGCAGAGTAGCATTTGCAAAAAAGTCATACATGATTTTTAGAACCGATAACTACCCTCACTCTCCCCCTCAAAAAATTAATAATCAGCATGCTAATAGATTTAGCCAACTTGCTCTGCGCGTTAGCGCAGGAAGAGCTTTCTTCTCCCCAGCAATGAATACAGTGGTCCCGAATGTGCTGTGAGTTGTTATAACTGTATCGCGTGAGAAACGGAAGCTTGTGGCCAAGGAGACATGGAGCGGAAGGGGATATTTCTGTTAATGATGGACGAGTTGTAGAGGGGTTAGGGCACCCAGTGCTTTGGTGGCAGCTTTCAGAAAAGCAAAGAGATAGGAGTTTAATAGCTTTTATAGCATGACTTGATTCAATTAAATGCCTGGCAAATAAGTCCTATAATGAAAAGTTAAAATAATTGGTTTAATTTACCAGAAAAAGGAAAGACTAAGGCATGAGTTAATCTTCCACATTAGATGAAAAGGTTTTTAAATGAGGAAGATATGGTCCTGCTGCTCTCTGTGCCCGCAGAGAATTAAAGGAAAAAACAAACCAACAGGTAAAACTTTGAATTGAAACAGTGGAGATTTATGTTGGTTTAGAGAGGGCTCCATAAGTAAAATGCAGGCCTGAAAGTAGTGGAGTCCCTAACTCTCATTCATATTTATGGTTTCAGTCCAGGAATACCATCTCTTTGAAAAAAAATAATAGTTTTGCCTCAGGGTGTCTTAAGGACTTCAAAAAAGAAAAAAAAGTTAAAACAGAAATAAAATAGAGAACTCAAAATTACACTAGAGTTTTCTTAAGGGTAGGAAAATTGTAGACATTCATTCAATTAATATTTATTGAACACTCAGTTTATTAGACATTAGGTCTGTTTTTTTGGCAAGTTGTCCATAATATTTCTGAGGTGTAATTTACTCATTAGTTCCATAAATATGTATTGAGTGACCGCCTGTGCACCAGGCATTGGAGAGAGAGTAGGGAGGACGGATAAGGTCCCTGTTCTCAGAGCTAATGTGCTGGTGGGGGAGACAGGCAGAAACATAAACACATGAACAGGAAATATGCCAGATGATGAAAAAAACGCTCTATAGGAGCCACCTGAAGTCGGGGGTGTGATAGGATGACTGGGGGGCCCTGTTAGATCAGAGTGGTCAGGGGAGACCTCTCAGAGGAGGTGACGTTTAAGGTGAGAGCTGAGTGAATAGAAGGAGCCACTGTGCAAAGATCAGAGAAAGAACATTCCAGACAACATGAACAGTTAGTGCAAGGGCCAAAGCCAGGAGCAATCTGAAGACTGCAAAGAACTGGGTGAAAAAAAAAGCCATTTGTGGCTGGCACAGGTTGGACCATCCAAGAGTGAGCCGTACAAGACGAGGTCTGAGAAGCTGGCTGAGGTTTTGTAACCCAGGAGGGAGTTGGGATTTTATTCTTAATGTGATAGGAAACCATAGGAGGTTTAAGCAAATGAATGACTGGATCTAATTTATATTTTTACTACATGTATCATTCTGAATGAGTCTCATAAACATAACACATGGTGAAAAAAAGCAAGCAAGTGAAAGCAAGTATGATTCCACGTGTATAAAGTCCAAACACATGCAAAAATAAACAGGGTGTCCTTTTGTGGTTACATAGAAATGTGATGAACTATCTTAAAGAAACGGTAAACACAAAGTTCAGTGTGGTGGTTCCTGGGGAGATCATAGGAGGAGGGGAATGCAGCTGGGAAGGGGCACACAAGAGACTTGAAAAGTATTGTTAGGTTCTATTTCTCAGGTTGGGTAGAGGGCACATGAATACTTGTCATATTACTGTATGTACCTTATATGTATATGTTCTCTATGAATGAAATATTTTATTATCCAAATTATGTTTTGAAATGATTCCTCTGGCTGTTGAATGGCTGGACTGTAGAGAGGCAAGAGTAAAATCGGGGACGAATTAGAAGCTATTGCAGTGGTCAGAGAGAGGGTGACGGGGAGAGAGGGAAAGGGAAGAGTTTTTGGTTTGTGCAACAGGGTGTTGGTGGGATGCCATTTGCTGAGGGAGCGAAGGCCCCAGGAGGAACAGGTTGGGAAGGTAGGGAATCAGGTGTTAAGTGTTGCCCATATTAGTGTCATATGGCTATTGAGCATGTATGTGGAAATGTCTGGTGGACAGTTGAGTAAGTGAGACTGGCGTTGCAGGGAGGTCAGGACTGGAGATCTAGGTTTGGGCGTCATAGCCATATAGGTGATGTTGGAGCTGTGGGTCTGGATGGCTGGGGCTCCTTATATTGTTCTCACATTTTTACAGCTGTTCTCAGGAAGTCCAGTCACCCTCAACTCTCATATGAGAACTGTTGCAAAATCAAAGAGAAGTGTGGCATTCTGATAACTTTGTATAGAATAATTTACACTTTACTCTTTTTCATTTCTAGATTTTAGAAATATTAATTTTCTGCATTCTCCTATATTTCCATAAAAGAAAAGGAATGAAGCACATTGTGATTCTGCTAACCCTGGTGGCACTTCTAGGTAAGGATATATTTTGTTTTCAGTCCTCTAATCAAGCCATGCTAAATCATAAAAGAGATTTGAAGGAAAATACTTGAGCATTCTATTCCTTTCTTATTGTTTCTACTTTTCAACTCTGATCTATAGAAGGAAACTGAATCTCAATTATGCAAATTATATTTTGTATGTCCATTGCTACAACTGATATATGTTTAATTCTTTTGAAAATATATTAAGGATTTTTACTTCTTGGTAATTTTATTTGCTCTCTGACAATTTGAGGATTTTTTTTTTCTTAGTAAATAGTTGAAAGATATTAAAAGAGGAACAAATGAATGAACCCAATTGAAACGTTTGTATCAGGAATTAGTTATCAAGACCTATCCTGTTTACATTTTTTTTAAAACTTTAAAATATGAAACATAAATGTAAGCAGTATAATTTTCTTAAATACAACATTTCTTTCGTTCATTGTTTACCTACCCATTTCCCTTTTTTTCCAGAGGCACTTTATAAGATTTGAAAACCGATGCTTAGATAAGCCCACTATATATTTTAAAATCTATCTGCCCTCCCACTCCTCTCTCTCTCTCTCTCACACACACACACACATTCTCATATATATCAACACTAGGAGATCTCACTAATCATTTGAGAAATTCTCCCTTTAAAAATTTATTTACAATTCTTCCATTGCTGCTTCTTTGCCACTAAGACGACCCATACATGGTACGTTGTTTGCTATGACTTTGTAGGTTGTACTTAGACCATTGGGGCCAGCTGCAGCCTGCATGTTAATGAGGTGCTGGAGCTTTCCTTTTTCATTTCATCAACTAGTTCTCTCCTTTGAATTGGAAGACTTGTATTTGTGATAGTTACTTATAGAAGTATAAGTAACTTCTAGAAGTATAAGTACTTCTAGAAGTAAGAATTTGATAGAACTATCAAATCTACTCTATACCATATTCAGGTATTCTGTTGATCAAAAGAACAGAAAAGCAACTTTATATTTGTTTCTTCCAAATTACCAGAAAAGGAGAAGAAAAGCATAAACTGAGAGAAAATGTACATTATATAGGAAAATATTGAAAATAAAGGAAATTTTAAATAGGAAAGTAAGATAACAGAATTAAGATTTTATGTATCTGTTATAATCGCAAATGTAAATGGATAAGTTTTCCTAATAAAAAAGAAAGATTCCCAAATTGGACCTCAGAAAAATTCCCAGATTGATTTTGAAAAATATTCTGAAATTGGATGCAGCCAGTTTGCTCTGGTTCAGCTCTGTAGCAGTTATCAAAATATCACCCTTTCTGATTGGCCCTTGCTGGTTGTGAAATATTTTGATTTCATACATAAACATCATCTAAAACAAGGCAACTCAGACAGAGTAAAAGAAAGCAGGCCGTGACATTACCATCTAAATTAAATCAAGGCAGAAGCATTAAATGCAACAAAAGACCCCGAGGCCCTCTCTTAGCATTCAGTTGCTAATCTTGGCAGGACTGGGGGTTGGGAGGAGGCGGCACCGGGGAAGGACGCTTGGCAGCAGCTGTTTCAAAAACCATGTTAACAGAAATATAACAGGAGTAGGAGACTTCTCTCAGCTCATGGAAGATGAATAGACAGAAAGATATGTAAAGAGAGAGGAACCAAACACTTAATTTTGATCTGGCAGCTCTAACATTGACCTCTAAAACCTGAAAGCAGAGAATACACCTTTTTTCAAGTGCCTGTGTTGTAACATTTGCAAAAGTTGACTGTATAATTGGTCACAAAGAAATCCTTGATAAATTCCAGGAAGTTGAAATAGTACAGACCACATTCTCAGATCACAATGAAATGAAAACAGAAAATAATAACAAAAATAGAAACCAGTAAAACATCCCACCTGGAAATGTTAACACTACTCTTAAGCTGCAGCTGGGCCTAAG
This sequence comes from Tapirus indicus, assembly GCA_031878705.1. Classification (NCBI taxonomy): domain Eukaryota; kingdom Metazoa; phylum Chordata; class Mammalia; order Perissodactyla; family Tapiridae; genus Tapirus; species Tapirus indicus. The sequence continues at coordinate 39,169,811 of CM062935.1, forward strand.
TAGAAACCAAGATTTCATTGCAGCATATATTTTTTAAAATATTATGAAAACACAATATTAAACCTATAGTTTATGACTAATGCTGTATGCAGAAAGAAATTCATTGCTTTAAATGGAAGTCAATTAAGCACTCAACTCAAGAAGTTAAGGGAAAAAACTGAAATAAAGCTGAGGCGAGCAGAAAGGAACAATTAATAAAGATGAAGGGAAAAATTAATGAAATAGAAAACAGAAAAGCAATGGATTGATAAATAAACCCAAGAATCAGTTCTTAAAAGACAATAAAATAGGGGGCCAGCCTGGTGATGTTGTGGTTAAGTTCACGCGCTCTGCTTCGGTGGCCCAGGGTTTGCAGGTTCAGATCCTGGGCACAGATCTACACACCACTTATCAAGCCATGCTGTGGCAGGCATCCCACATATAAAGTAGAGGAAGATGGGCACGGATGTTAGCCCAGGGCCAATCTTCCTCAGCAAAAAGAGGAGGATTGGCAACAGATGTTAGCTCAGGGCTAAACCTCCTCACCAAAAAAAAAAAAGAGGACAATAAAATAGATTCCTCCATCAGAAAAAAAAGGAAAAAATCTCAAATACCCCAAATTAGAAATAATACATAAAATGAAAATAAATGTGAAAACTTGAATAAATCATTTATTTTTTAAAGGAAAATAACTAGGGAGGAAATAGAGGAGTTGCTTTTAACAACCTATTAAATTAAATTAAATTTAATAATTAAATTTAATTTAAATTAAAAATTCTTATTAGGAACCAGGCCTAAGCTTTCTTTTACTTTCAACCTAGAAGGTAATGACTTTAAATCTTTAAGGAACAGGTTATTCTGATGTTGTTCAAACTATTTGAGGACATAAGAAGAAAGCTTTCACTTTTCTTTTTTTATAACATAGACAGTATAAATACTGATCCCAAATAGCACAAATAAAGAATACTATGAACTAATTTCACTACTGAATACTGATGTAAAAATCCCAAATAAAAAATTAGCAAGTAGAGTCCAGAATAAATCATACTTTATGACCAAATGGTCTTAATGAAACCAGTTCTTTTTCCTTGTAACACTTATAATGATTTTTATTTACATATTCTACTTATATATTTATAATTGTTATAATTTATAACTAATCTTGTCAGATTAGTTCCATGAAGACATAGACCATGTGTGTTCTAATTACACTGTATAGACTTTATCTGGAACTGAGCATATTGAGCACAAAGTAAACATTTGAATTAATTAACTAAATAATTAATTAATTATAGGAACAAAAGGATGGTTCTTTAAGAAATCCATTAATATAGTTCATCATCGGGGCTAGCCTGGTGATGTAGTGGTTGAGTTCGCGTGTTCCGCTTCAGCAGCCTGGGGGTTCGCATGTTCAGATCCCAGGCGTGGACCTACGTACTGCTCATCAAGCCATGCTGTGGTGGTGTCCCACATACAAAATGGAGGAAGAGGGGAACAGATGTTTGCTCAGGGCTGATCTTCCTCAGCAAAAAGAGGAAGATTGGCGATGGATGTTAGCTCCAGGCCAATCTTCCTCATCAAAAAAAAAAAAAATGTATATATATATATAGAGTTCATTATGTTAATCCTCAAAAGGGAAATATCATGTAATTCTCTCAATAGATGTGGAAAAGTCATCTTAAAGTTTAATATACATTCCTAATAAAGAAATTGAAATACAATAGAAATAGAGAGACAACCATGTGTTAAAAACATATTTCTTTTTTTTAATTTTAACCTTATTGAGAAATAATTGACAAATATAATCGTATATAATTAAAGTATATGACATGATGATTTGATATACATATACATTGTAGAATGATTACCAAGCTAGAGATAATTAACACATCCATCACCTCATATAGTTAACATAGTTAACTCTTTTTTGTTTTTGTTTGGTGAGAATACTTAAGATCTGTTCTCAGCAACTTTCAAGTATACGATACCGTATTGTTAACTGTAGTCACCATTAATTAACTATGTACATTAGATGCTCAGAACTTCCTCTTATAACTGAGAATTTGTACCCTTTGACCTACATCACTCCCATTCCCTGGCAACCACCATTATATTCTCTGTTTCTATGAAATCTGAAAGACACATTTCTCTTAAACCAAAAGCTGAAGCATACCTGATGGTGAAATACCAGAAGTGTTCTCCTCACTGCAAAAAATGAGAAAAAGATGAGAAAAGATGCCCATCCTTCACTTTATACTCATCTGTGTTGTCTGGGTATTTTACAATGATCATTGATGACTTTTCCAAGAAAAAAATGGTTATGAAGATTATGTAGCAGCTTTGAAAAATATTTATGGTGTCATGTTAAATGGAAAAGTAGCACAGAACATTGTACCTACCTTTTTTGTGATGAAAAGCACACGTGAGGTGGAAACTGGAAACAAATTGGAGGTAGTGATAGGTGGATTTTTTTTTACTTTATTGGTCATATGATATTGTTTGTGTGATAGATAAAAAATGGAACTAAAAAAGAAAATAGAAAGTGAGGGCAACCAGGAAGAAAGAAATCTGACTTCTAGTGAGTGGCTGCCATTCCTTTCTTAAAGGAATCTGAAGACTCCTAGCAGAATCCTTTTAGTTGATAAGGAAGCTAGGAAAGCTAGGAGGGCCTTCTCTGTTCTTAGCACACTCTGATTGCCAAAGCCAAATTCATCAATAAAATATATATGGCTCTCATAAGTAGACATTGATGGCAATTTAGGAAAGTCCTTGGGAGAAGCAATTGATGAAGAACCAAGATTCAAATGAAGACCAAATTTCAAAAACAGGTCAGCATATGTTAGGCAAAAATGGTGCTGTTATAATGATGAAAGTAATACACATCTATTATTGAGAATTAAGAAAACAGAAAAAGATACCAAGAAAAATATAAAAATCCATGTAGTTGAGCACTGCAGCACAATACGGTGGGAGTGTGACTGGTACTCTGTAGAAAGCGGTTTGCCAGTATATTTCAGAACAGTGGCTGCCAACAGAGTAATTCCCCATTAGGTGATTTTCCTAAGGAAATCGGCAGGGTAATACACAAAGATTTATGTTCAAGGATGTTTATCTCAGCCTCATTTTTAAGACCAAAAAAAAAAAATGGATACATTCTAAATATATAAGAATAGAGGATTACCAAAATAAGTATACATTCATACGATGGCATACTTTACAGCCAATAAAAATCATGCTTTAGAAGAAGAGTAATGGCAGAGAAAATACTTAACAGCAATGGAAAATAAGTTCCTAAGTAGTGTATACTGTATGACTCATGTGTTAATGATATATTCATACTTAGAGATAGAAAAATAACTATAAAGAAATATTCTCAAATGTTAAAAATGATTTGGGGCTGAGGGTTGAGATTACAGGTGATTTTTTTTTCTTTCCAGGCTTTTCTGCATTTTCCAAATTTTTTTAAATGAACATATATACTTTGATAGTTTAAAAAGATGAGTTTAAAGGTTCTTCATAATCCCAGTGCCTAGAGATAACCACTGATAGTCTTTTGATGTAGTTTCTTCTAGCGTTTTTTCTGTGCATGCGTAAGTACTTTCTATTTTTATGTATACGACATTGGAATGATACTGCATTACGATTTTGTATTTCCACCTGTCCTCATCAACCACCCTCCCTCCGTCAAGAAAAACTTTGAAGTACTTGACACCAGCCTAGAAATAACTTGCAGAGTTACAATAAATAGTGATTAATCAGTTGGTGATTGTGCATGCTTTGAAAATATAGTGATTAACTATAGCAACTCATAGTTTGTTTAGCTGTTAATACAGAATCCTAGTTTTGTTTTTGTTGTGTGTTTAAGTATAATTCAACATCAGATGGTGGTTGACTTAGATGACCTTTAAGAGCCTTTGAAATCCTCAGGTTCTGAGGCTGATGGAACAGTGTGTTCAGCTCCTCCTCCATTAGTGATCCCTTTGGGAAACCTGGCTGTTCAGACCACAAGACCATAACACATTGTGCTCTAAGTGCAAGCAGTGTTTAGGAGGAAATCAAGATCTCTCGGGAGCTAACCTTACAAACATAAGCCATCAAGTGACACGTATTTCTATAGATATTTAAAATTCCTAGATTAGCTAAAATATGACTATTTTCATAATCTGTAGAAAATATGTAAAAGGATCAGGTCAAAAGACATTTTAAGATGAAGAGGGGCTGGCTGTAAGGGCCTCTTTGTTCAAATTGGGGGTATGCTTTTAGAATTTATCACCTGGTCTCCTCTGTTAATTATGACTTTTAATGGAAAGAAAATGCCTAATTTCAAAGTGTGGCCTGGTACCCATCAAGTTAAAGTATATTTTCAGTTTTTGGAAAAGGATGTTATGGGAAGCTTTTCCAGGTTGGCCATCACCTGCTGTTTTAAACATATTCTTTATATATATATATATTATATGTCCATAGCCTTTTCAAAAGTTAAAAGGAAAAAAGCTCAGATATATTATAACCAGGTAGATCGTCAGCAACAAAGGCAGTATTTCTTCTTCACATTGCCTTTGACTTATAATTATTTGATTTCATGTAAAAATTATTTTTTAACTTTCTGTGGGTTTCAGCTAAATTATGGAATTATATGCAACAGTAATTTCAAAGGACCTAAGACAAAAGGAAAACACTACCTTCTTCCTACAGAAATATGATATTTCCAGAAAATGCTTCATTGCTTTCGTATTGATATAACCTTATCAAGTCACTTTTCCTTCATTGCTATTTGGAACCTATGAAAAATTTGTTCTCATAAGGGATTGATTCCTCTTTAGCATAAAAAATGAATAGGCATTGCTTATGTAATTCTTAGATTTATGGTTGACTCTGAGAAATGAATACTCAGCTCTGGTCCTGCTTCCCCTTAGCATCTTTGTCAAAAAATATTTTTAATGAAACTTCTAGGCATTCACTAACAAAAGGGCTCAAATATAGACTTAGTACAACTCTTAGTAAACTCATCGAGTGAGCTGCTTTCCACTTTCCAGTCTTCTCATCTATTTGCCTTTAAAATTTTTCAGTATAGTTTAATAGTTATTTTCCCACTAATGTCGCATGGACAATCTGACTTTTCTTCTCTCCTCCCTTCATTGTTTTCTCCTTTCCCATCTACCAGTAATTATAACCTCCGCAGCATTCTTTCAACAGTTAGGGCTGGAAAATAAGCATCTGGCTTCAAAGATAAAAAGCACCCAGTCCCACAGCAGATCTTTAGCTGATTTAAGCAAATTTAAAGTCCGGCACAGCTTGAGCAACAGGGCTACTGCTTGGCTAGTATCACTTCCTACCCCACACCTCTCACAACCATCTTTATTCTTAAAGCATAATCGGGGTATTTACTACTCTACCATGTAAACTTAAGGTATTTATTTGTAACTCTATCTCAAATATGTATTTTATTTGTGTTTTTTGTTTTCTTTTTCAGCCTCATTGACAGTTATTTCAGTAAAAGCCGTCTCAGGCATGATCACTTTTTCTGTGATGGATAAAATGCAACTGACTTATCCCATCTTCTATATCATGTTTATCATCATGATAGCATCTTGTGTTTTCCAAGTCAAGTAAGTTAGTGTCTACATTCTCACTAATCTTTCAACATTCCAGTGCTTCTCTGATCATTAATCTTTATTGGCTTCAGATGATAATTAAAATTAGATGCAACTGATTTCTAAGGGTGAAGGGTGTACAGCTTATCCTCAGCCAACATGCCTTGCTTTATCCTTCGCATCCAATAATCAGTTTTTACTAAGCATTGCCTGCACGTCTCTGAGTTCTAAAGTGCAGCCGTAATCCAGCTAAGTGCGCTTTGATACTTTCCTGATGCTCTTCTGCTTGTAATTAATATCCATCGTACACAGGTTGTCATTAGCAATAAATCAAAGGGGCAGGTCCACATCCAGGATTTCATTCTAAATATAGGAAATACATGAACCTTCACCTTCATTTCTTAGCTCATGCTCATTAATTGCCCAGGGATGGACGAAACCAGACGTTTGGCCGGGAGGGAAATCCTTTCCCCAGAACTTTACATCTTTGGCCAGAATTTTTTTTGTGCCCATGGGATCACGGAATGATTGTTTTATGTTTCTCTTGGGGCCTAATAGTGGTGACATGGAACATTTTTAATTTCTACTCTTCTCTCCCCCCACCTCCATCCACTCTGATCACTTCCCCTCCATTTAACATCGTGATTATGCTTCTGCCTGCTAGGCTCTCTTGAGTCAACCAGAAAGTTTTCTGTTTACCCCAAAATGGCTTTGCAAAAGCACCATCCCAGTGCCAGCTGGGAAATCAGAGCCCACACTCGGGGAGAGGGTGGTTCCTTCTGTAGGTGCTAGAAGTAAAGTCTAATTGTTATGGGTTCGATATAAGCCCTGTTACAGGGAGTTTGGAGAATGACTGGAAAAACCCGGTGTTTTATCACTGTTTGTCATTTCCTTGTAAGACTGAGTGTGTTTCTAATACTGGAATCTTGCTATTTTTTTCATCTCTCCTTCTTCTGTTAATTGGTACTGCTATAATAGCTTTTAAAATTTAGTGGTTAGCATCATTATCTTTAAACTATGCTTTATGAATTTGAAAGGCAGACTCAACTGAATGTAAACTGCATTCCTGTCACCCTGTTTCAGTCCTTGCTTCTTTGACGCTAGAACTATGTGAACACACTAGACTATAGAACTGTGCTTCTCAGCCCTGGCCACCCATTAAAATTACCCGAGGAGGTTTGTACATATACATGTGCATGTGTGTATACATGCACATATGTGTGTGCATACATGCTACATACACACATGCACAAGCACACATGGGCTCTACCCTCATGAAATTTTTTTCAGTTGCTCTAGAATAGGACCTAAGGCATTGGTGCTTTTTAAAAGTGCCCAGGTGATGTCAGTGCACTGCACCGCTTTAGAAAAAGGTCTAGTCCCTGACGGGGCAGCGCAGCGCAGTTGTGGGAACCTGAATAGTGTTGGTGGCCAAAGTGAGAAGCTGAGCTCCCACATGTGCTCTGCAGCTGGAGTACTTAGCATTGTTTTTGAAACATTAAACATTCCTTTACTTCTCCATCTTCTTTCTTGGCATGTGGCATGTCAATGGATAGCTATACTATTCCCCAGATATGATATTTAACAGATTCTAGGGTCTGTTCTAATGAATCAACCCCAGTGTGATACTGGTCCAGCAGCTTGAATCTCTTCCAACTCAAACTTCTGTGGCCTTGGAATATGATTAATTGCTTTTCATTGTTACTGTTGTTGGTTTAAACAGACCATAAAACCTGACATCTGATCTCATACATCAGATGCATATAAGCTATGACTGCTGATTGGAAATGCCCTTTACTGCACTTCCTTTCCCTTTGTAGTCATAGTTAAAGAACATGCATTTCTTGAAGTTATTGTTAACTTATTTCTGAGCATCTCTTAAAGCCAGAGCTTCAGTAAGTGCCTTCTGCTCTAGGTTCCTGAATCAAGCCATGCAACTCTACAATACAACAACGGTGGTGCCAGTTAACCATATTTTCTTTACAACCAGTGCCATTATTGCAGGTGAGTTTTTGCTTCCTGTTCCCAGGTGATTCTACCCCCACAACAAGCATAAATGAAGTTTCTCTCAGAGTAAAGGAGAGAGCCAAGGAAACTTTAGGTTACAAGGAGCCATGTAGCCCATATCCTCCTAGCCTCCACTCAGTGTCTGAATTTCCTTCGGAACATCCTCTAGGACAGATTGTTCTACTTTGTGTGAATGCTCACAGTGCTCTCTGCCTCCTGAGATAGCTCAGTCCCACTTTGGATCACTCTAATTATTTGGAGAACTCTAATTATCAGAAAGTATTTCCTTATATGGGAGCTGAAACTAGCCTCCCTGTGAATTCAGGAAGCTCATCTTAGTTCTGTTTTCTGGAGTCTCCTCTTTACCTAATCAAAGCAACTGAAGGGTCCTCTTGTGTCTTGTCTCTGGGCCAGACATCCCCAGTTCCATTAACTCTTCCCTCCCTGACCCTCCTCATTTTGATCGGAGAGTGGGGCCCACACTGAAGCCAGTGCTCCAGGGAACGCTAAACAGAGAAGAATAGAAACTACTAACTTTGCTGTTCTGGCCTCTATTTTTCTATTGTTGCAGTTCTTTTATTTTTATGGACATTTTAAAAAATATGTCAGATACAATAACGTTAAAAAAAAGTATAAATTTGAAACTTGGTCAAAACCAAAGTACAGTAGATTCAGGTCTGTCACTCCTAAGTTAGGTACTGGCATGCCCTCGTTCATTGGCTTACTGGATGTATTTGCTACCTTCTCATATTGGGAGTTCATTTCTCAATGCAAAGTTTATGTATTTTGGAGGTAATTAGAGATTATCTGTTTCCTAATTGGCACACCTTTTCTTATTTCATGGCAAACAATGTGACTGCCAGTGGCAATTTTTAAAAGTAATTAATGCATTTTCTGTTTTCCAAAATTGAAACTTACTTTTAAAGAAAAAAATTCCCTCCCAAGACAGCTAATTTTTTTAGCATTTTATGCTTGTTCACAAAAGAAAGTAAGAAAAGATTGTACATTTGTGTACCCTAGAATTATTGGAAAAGGAAAAGAACAGGGCCAAAAAGAGTGGTAGGCATGACATACAGCCTGATAGTTAATATTAATATGCTAAAGATGCATAAAACATGTAGTTCCCCTGAAAAGGTTTTGTAGGCGGATCAACAGGGCTGGATCTCAATGCTCAACACACCGAGTAATTGGTGAGTCAGGGAGGCTGAAGCTTTCTGGGAGTAATAACGGTTCATCTGGTGTTACTGGTGTGTGGAATGGAGGCGAAGCTTCTTGACTAACTTCTCCTCTTGACCTTCATCAAAAAGCATAGCTTAAAATTAAAATGAGATACCATATTTTGCCTACTAAATTAGTAAAGTTTTTGTCTTATTCTTTTTATTGCAATGACCAATGCTGCCAAGGCTGCAGGATCGCAGGCACTCTCACGGAGCTGGGTAGCATGGTACCACCCTCCTAGGACTGAGTTTCATGGTTTTTATCAAGAGCTGTAAAAATGTTTCTACTCTTTGATTCTACGACTCAACAGCAACAACAAAATAACCGAATTAAAAAATGGGCAAAGGACTTGAACAGACATGTCTCTAAAGAAGATGTACAAATGGCCAATAAGCACATGAAAAGATGCTCAACATCACTAATCATTAGGGAAATGCAAGTCAAAACAAGGAGATACCACCTTACACCCATTAGGAGGGCTCCCAGCAAAAACCAGAAAATAACAAGTGTTGGTGAGGATGTGGAAAAATTGGAACCCCTGTGCACTGTTGGTGGGAATATAAAATGGGGTAGCCACTATGGAAAACACTATGTTAGTTCCTCAAAATATTAAACATAGAACTACCATACAATCCAGCAATTCCACTTGTGGGTATATGTCCAAAAGAATCGAAAGCAGAACTCAGTTATTTGTACACCTAGGTTCATAGCAGCATTATTTACAATAGCCAAAAGGTGGAAGCAACCCAATGTCCACTGACAGATGAATGGATAAAGGAAATGTGGTATATACATACAATGAAATATTACTCAGCCTTAAAAAGGAAGGAAATTCTGACACATGCTATAACGTGGATGAACCTTGAGGACATTATGCTAAGTGAAATAATCCAGTCACAAAAAGACAAGTACTGTATGATTCGACTTATATGGGGCATCTGGCGTAGTCAAACTTATAGAAATGGAAAGTAGAATGGTGATTCCTAGGGGTTAAGGGGAAGAGGAAATGGGGAGTTGTTGTTTAATGGGTATAGAGTTTCAGTTTTGCAAGATGAAAAAGTTCTGGAGATTGATTGCACAACAATGTGAATATACTTAACACAACTGAACTGTAAACTTAAAGAAATTTTGTTATATGTATTTTACTAAAATTCTAAAAAAAGAAAATGTTTCTACTCTTTAAAGCAGAAATTCCGCTTCATTCAACAACAAAAAATCCTGAAATACTGGGACAAAATATGTACAAAGAACTTTATTGTTACTCTACTAAAGCAAAAAAAATTTCAAAACAACTAAAAATGCCCTTAGAGAAATGACTATTATGGTATATCAGCTTAGCAATAACATGAAAACATTAAAATGATTACAAGCTAGTGTGTGATGACATGGAAAAATGCCTCAGAAATGTTTATTCATTTGACAGATATTCATTAGAACTGGACATGGCTTCTTCCTGAAAGAAGCTTGTTCCGTAGGTGAGGAGATAGGCTTCAGACTGAGAAAGTCGTGAGTCCAGGACTCTGCCTTGTTCATTGTGATATCTGCAGCACCTGGAACAAGGGCTGACACCTAGGACTCGCAGTAAATACTTGATGACCCGCTAGCAAGGCTAACACCACACCTACAAATTTAATTGCAGGTAATATATAATGTAAAGATATCTTGTTAATAAAAACTCTGTGAAGGCTTTGGACCTTAGACCAAGAAAAAAATCTTTGAGTCCAACAAGACCAATCATCAGAGTAAACGACACATCCATGTTTTCCTTCACCCAAAATGAAGACCAGGAGAAGGAGATGGGAGAGGGGTTGGCGGTGAGAAATGGAGCTGGGATAGCATGGCAGTTGCCACAGTGTCTTCTAGTGCCTGAGTGAGCATGTGGCCAGAGCGACAGACCACAGGGCATTGGCAAGAGCGACAGCACGGGCAGCAGCTGGCCTGAAGTTTGCCTGCTGTGTCAGAGGCCTCAGAGTCCATCCAGACCCTCAAGTCAGGCTTGGTGACCCCTCGCCTAAAACTGTAGGTGGGAAATGTCACTAGAGTTGTGTTTTCTTGCATGTTCCAGTGGGACAAATCCTGGACTGTATAAGAGATTTATATTTGCGAAAGTTACATCAGTTTTGTTGATTTTTATAGTAATGACACTTTATATAAAGTCTGCAAATCCATGTTCTTTTTGGAATCACTGAAAATCTAAGTATGGCATGCAAATATCTTTAAACTAAGATACTGAATGTGCATTTTAAGGATAACTATACTTAGAAAAAATATATTAACATAATTTGAAAAGCAATGTGTAGCTATTGTAAATAATCTTACCCTAAAATTAATTTTGTCTTCTATTCCTGTTATAGGTATCATATTTTATCAGGAATTCCTTGGGGCAGCTTTTCTCACTATATTTATATATCTTTTTGGGTGAGTAAATGTCTCAGAGGTAGGGTATGTAAAGTCCTATTACTTTTATGTAGGATTTTTGGCATTGTACCTGAGGCACAGAAAATTGGAAAATAATATGAGAAACATCAGTTTCCTGAGCTCCTAAAAGAAACATATTTTTCAATTTAACGTCCTACATAGGGTTCGGTGTCTTTGACTTAGTGATTTAGGTATTTCTCTGAGGGTTCTGAAACATTGGGGATTTTCCATTCCAGCCAAAGTCAAGATAAATCCACTGACCCTTGTAGCTACTCCCCGACCTTTTTGTACTATATCAGACCTACCTCACTCTTGGAAACCCCTAGGTTATATCTCAACCAGGGAACCATGGATGCCTCTAGGATCACCTAGAATAAAGGCCAATACTGGTCCCTGGCTTTGGACCTAATAACATCAGATTGGTAGCATCTCTTTCTTGTGCCTGGGTGCCCAGCTTTAGCCCTTCCTGGAGATTTGGTGGGTATCCTGGCTGGCATTCTTGCAAACAGAGAGCAGAACTTTTACAGAATATCGCCAGTGTATGGGATTTGCTATTGGTTCCAGCTGGCACTCCATTAATGCTTTGCTGCTCCTTGAATGGTATTGTACATGACCATTGTTATGCAAACTTGAGCCCATAGTAGTTTCAGCATATAAAACTATCTATCTTGAAAATTCAGTTTCATAACATATTTGGGCAAGGCTAACCTTCTGGGGTCTGGAAACTATGACTATTCTTATGGCCAAGGACAACTAAATTTCTTAGAAAATTAAGAATAAATTATTTTTTTGCTCGTGTTGCATGCCAGTAATGGGTCTGGGCATGCATGGATAGAAAAAGACCCAGTGTATACCCAAAGGGTTTAGAGCCTGAATTAGCCTCCAGATGGTAAAAACCTGGGGCAGAAATTTATTGGAAGCTGCTCAGGTCTTGGTTCTAGGGACAAATATTATTGGCTGCAGCAATTAAGACAAGTTCTAGGCAGCTTACCATGAGAAACAGGAAGAAGAAAGCCAATGGAATTTATGTCATCATGTAGGATATGGAGCCCAGTTATTTAATACCATAAGTTGTTTCAGTGTTCCTGTGTTCTTTATTAATATTATTCTTACAGGTGTTTTCTCTCATTCCTTGGTGTGTTTTTGGTCACAAGAAATCGAGAAAAGGAACATCTGCCACAGTCTTACATTGATTTTGGAAATATTCCTGGTAAAACTGTATATTCTTTAATTTATAACAGATAATTTTATCCTTATAAATTAATAATTGCTGGTATTATTTGGGATGTTAATATAAAACATAATTCTTATCCTCAAAAAAATGTACATTTAATGATGAAACCAGAGGTGATATTTTAACTGTAAATGTTAACAATAATTTATTTGAGTATTAGTTTTGCACAAAACCCTGAGGATATAAAAGAACTGACCCTGTTTTCTTGATTTGGATGATGTTGCAAGTTTCCTTTTTGAGTTTCCTTAAATGGGAAAAGGGTAGGGAAAGGAGCAGGGAATGGCTACTAGCAGCAGACCCCTGCCGCTTGGAGAGCCTTTGAGGGAACATCTAAGGACAGAAAGTTAGTCTGCTAGGGAACATCGTTCCCGGGGAAGACTGAGGTGGCCTGTGCACTGTGGTGCCCAGAGTGACATTTTTCACCGTTACCTGAACGTGAATAGCTTCTTCCCCTCCCCCTTACTGCATTCATCCTGATCAGTTTAACACACATCGGCTCTGCAGTTCCCCACCCTCACTGAGAAACAACTCGCTTTAGTCACGTACAACACAGAAGCAACATCCAGAATAAAGGAAACAGTCGCTGTGTCCTCACCTTCTCCCCTGCCCACCCATCCCCAACAATCTCCAGCTTTGCTAGGGATTTGGGGTGACCTATAGGTTTCTAGACAGGAATAGTGATGTTCTCACAGCTTCCTCCGCCATGGTTTTTGAACCAATCCTTTGAAGCACAAGCTGTTAAAGCCTCAACCCCTAACTGAGAAAATATGGCCTTGTGAATTCTGTGTTGTGGTTCCCATTTGAGCCATCTTCTCAACTAAGAGCATTCAATGCAAGAATTGGCAAAAGTGTGCATTATAGATGACTTGTATGGTTAGAGATTCTTTGGTAGGAAAGAAAGTTTGCTTATTTTTAACACTATTTTTCATTTCACAAAGCACCACACATAGGATCAGTAACAGCTTTCAAAGCCACTATGAAAGACTATTTTTCTATGTTGTTATATATGTTAGACTAAATATGGAAAAGGAGACGGAACACTGGGGAGAAAGATTTGGAGATGAGTGAAGGCTTCATGTTAACCTCCTGACTGATCCAGCCTGATTTCTGTGCCCAGCATAGTCGACCCTGTGCGGTGGGGAGACAGCTCTCTCATGTGGACAGCACATGGTCACATGTCAAGGGACATGCAGTTCCGTAGGCCTTTTCCTCCTTGACGTTTATCTCTTCTGCTTAGAGGGTGACCGCACAGTATAAAAAAAGGTACTAAAATGTGGCCTAGATCGAGGAGAAATTAAGACTTATTCTTCTGTAAGAGCTCAAAAGGTTTTTTATGATTATTATCTCCACAGGGAAACAAATGTTGGACAAAATACAACCAGATTCAAGTGGCTTATCCTATGGAACTTTGCCCGATGGAAGTGGCTCAACACAGAGCCCAAGTGGAGAGAAGAAAGAGGTCTGAATGCCGAGAGGGATGGCTGTGGGCCTGCTATTCGATATTCCCTTTTTAAAAAATTGCACATGTTCAATTTGTGTCAGCAGCTATTTTATGCTGACATGTGCTTGCATTAGTTTCAGCCGTTTACCCTACTTCCATTTCTATGGACAATCAGGGCCTTCCTAAGCTCTGACAGTCTAATGTTTTCATGGAATGTAATTTGAAATGTTCCCCACACCCTGGACCTCTCCCTGGTGATCCTCTAACCGGCTAGATCTTAATTAGAGTCTGGCTCCCCAAGCAGGAATGTCACACAAAAATGTGCATTCACGATTTGGCCAGAGAACACATAGGTTGCTTTTCCCACATGGCTTGCAGTGTCAGTTGCTTTGCTTTAAAAAGAGACACTTTAGCCCCACAACCTCACTCGTGAACCAAAGGTTTGAGGGCATTCATTTTTTCCTGAATTAGAATGGTGAATCATCTTTTCAAAAAACTAGCCCTATTTTAACCATCCTTTGAAAATGAAGGATGTCTTTAAAATTAGAATGTGTGAGTGGCCTTCTGTGATGGCAAACTAAAAGACCTTGGCTGGTGGGCTTTTTAAGCTTAAGAAAAGAAAAATTTAAGAATTAGGACCAATTTTTTTTAATAAAAATATCAAATGATAATGTTTTCTTTAGCTGCATGATCCTATTACGCTTTAATTGAAAGTGAAGAAAAACTTCATATCCTATGCCTTTGTTTGTTTAGATCCTATAATTTATCAAGTGGGTTTCTATGTTTTAATTCTCAACACGTCTCAAGAATCATATTTAAATTCTTAGTGATATTTTCACTAACACATCATTTCTCCCTCCAGTCATTATCTCAAGCTTTATGAATTCTTCTAGGAAAAAGGACCATTTTGCTTAGAGAACTGGATTTCAGTCTTTTAAATCTGTAAACAGAACACAGCCAAGTGGTCTGACCTGAGTCTAGGGAGGAAGCCCAGTGCTCCTGTACCCCGAATGGCTTTTCTGCTGCCATTAGTCACATATCTACTAACATACATTTGCAGGCAGAGTCCATAATCATATCTGTTACTTATGATCTACTTAATATTTAAATGAGAAGAAAAGAGCTAGCCTTCTTTGTAACCAACATCAAATAGTAAGCCCTATCCTTAATGACATTTCAAAACCTTCAGATCACTCCTGACATGTCAGTCCAAAAATGTTTCAGCCAATTGTTGTGCATTTGTGTAGGCTGGTTAACTCAGAGCTGTTGAGACTGTAATCTTAACTGCTTTGGGTCTTTTTATTCTATTCTTTGTCATAACCTACACTCCTGACCAGACCAACCAAACCTGGCCATGAAGGTGAGATTCGAATTCATCACCAATCTTTGAATAATAACCTGGAGCCCATGTCTGGCTTTTAAACTCCTGGTAACAATTCCTGCCATTGTGGAAAGTATCCCATTAATTCAAATAAAACAGTCATATAATTTATGGCATGTTTTACTGAATTGGTCCAACATGTTGGCACTGGAAGGCTCAGCTGAGAAATGTGTCTGGTGTCTTAAACTACAGATTTCTGGTGACTCTTAAAACTGGTTTTAAAGATTGGGAAAAATAATTAGACTGAAGAGTTTTACTTGAAGTATGACTATATTTATAGCTACAGCACGTGGTTTTAAGCATTGTAGAATTTTGCACAGACACAAGCATAGTGCCAATATTTAGTGGTTGCCAACATTTGTATCCTTTGAAAGTTTTGAGAAATGACATTGATTATGTACATTTAAGCAATCCGGCAATGCTTTAGAAGTCCAGGTAACATATAAAATATATTCAGACCCAATTTTACTTTCCATATTGCTGCTCCAAAGTAAGGTGAATAGGAGTTTTCAGTTGTACTGGCTTGTAAACATTGTTTAAATTACACAGTGCATGACAAGAACCAAAGCCAACCCAGTCCTTCTCTTGGCATTGTGAGTTGGGGACCTTTAGCCAACACTTGGCTCATCTGACTGTTTGTCTAGACCAGGGATCTGCAAATTTTTCCTGCAAAGACGCACAGAGGAAATATTTTGGGGTTTGTTGGCCATACGGTGTCTGTCGCAACTACTCAGGCTCTGCCATTGTAGCATGAAAGCAGCCATAGACAATATGTAAATGAATGAGCATGGCTGTGTGCCAGTAAAACTTTGTTTATGAAAACAGGTGGTCAGTCCACAGGTTTTAGGTTGCCAACCCTTGATCTAGACTCCTCTGCCCTTGCTACACAGCTTCTTTCTTGTTCCTTGGGCATTCAAGAGTTTAAAAAGTGACATGTCAAGGTTCATGACAAACTAGATACTATGGGAGTGTGGAACCATGTTTTGATATTTACATTAGGATCTTGTTGCTTATATAAGATACAAATGGAAGCGATGAGTTCATTATTGGTGCCTAAGTTTCTCTTTCTTGAAGGCAGTGGTTCTTTTGTGAGTACCACTCACTATATTGGAAGAGCCTCTCCAATCCCACACTCCAAGTTGATAATATCATCAGAAATGAGTAGTAGTTACTTCTTATGTAGTAGATTAAGGCAGAGGTCTTTACCATCTGGTTGTTTTCAGTTTAAATGTTTGCTTGCCCTATAATGATAATACTTTTATTACCAGAATCACTTGAAAAAATACAATAAAAATTTTCTCATGTAGTGACTCAGTGTATTTTTCAACCCCTCATTCCACCTCCATCAGCTCCTGGAGATTCTATTTTGTGGCAGAGAAAGAAAGGGAAAAGACAGACTTCATAGATTAGTGCAATTTCAGTGCTATTGAAGAGTAATGGTGATAATGTGCAAGTTTGGCTCCAAAAGAAGCAGGTGCAATGGTGGACATGATTCAGATGGATAGAAACATTGAGCCAAATTCCTGAAGCCAAGAACCCTCTTTATGCTCCTTGTTTCCAAGCACACGGCTCATCCAGGAAGGGCGGCTAGACATGCTCTGCCACATCGAAGGCTGCCTCCTGTTTGCCAATTTAATAGTGATACTATAGGCATAAATGTAGCAGTTACTAAAATGAACTTTCCCAACACCCTTCCAGACTGCTTTCCTCACATTCCGTGGCTAGTTGTAGAAGCAGTCTTTGAACTGGGCCACTGCAAACCTAGCGCACGCGTCTGGCACCAGCGAACATGAATGCTTTAGTGAGGTTGCTAGATAAACACCACACATTGTGAACGTTTAGAACAAGATCTCAGAATTGAACCCAACGTGATTGTGTGGGGAATTTAAAATTTACGTGCTTCTAATCGTTAGACTCATCAACAGTCTGGCTCTTATTATGGCCATCTTGAAGTAAAAAAATAAAATAAAATTCCACACATACACGGTTTCCATGCAAATAGAGACCAGTCTTGGGCTATTAAACATAGTGTTGCAGCAATTGTGGTAAATGCGGGGAAGAGCCTGGCCACCCAGGAATTCTTGAGTCTGTCCCCTGTCTCACCAGCTTCAGGGTCCCACACAACATGCTGTCCTGTGCCAGGAGAGCAAATCAGTTACAGGAGCTGTGGCCCATCCAAAGAAACACTTTTTTGCTAGAAAGGGAGGAGACTCCTTCAACGTCAGTCCTTATTGAGACTTAATGAGTCCCAACCACAATGTAAAAGAGAAATATCAACCCCAATATCAAATAAATGTGGTGTGTCGGGGTGCACCCAGCTGGGCCAGATGCGGCCAAGAGTTTCACAGAGTTCCAGGCAAGATGCAAGATAGTCTCCATGTTCCAGGAAAGAATCTCCTTCCCAGGGAGCTGGCAAGTGCCTAACCGAGAAGGAGCCCATCCGTGCCTGATGGGACCAGCACACATGGACCAAAGCCACTTTGCACATTTGAGCTGCTGCTATCCAGACACAAGCTAATCCTTCCAGCGTGCACGCATCCCACTTTTGGAGCCTTTTCCTTCCTGGTTCTAATTTGAAAACCAACCTCAGCATTTTCTGAGACTTGGGCTCTACTCCTTCCATCCAAAGCACCTCACCTAAACCTTCCAAACATGAACAAGGAAATGGATCAGCTCAAGCACTCGACCCAGGGACTCAAAGCTTGAGTTGTTTGCCTGATTATAGACTACTAACCCATTACCACATGCCTCAAAGTTAGCAAATATTCATTAATTCACTCAAACATAATTGATCACATACTATTTTCAATGTATTGTGTTTAAAGTTATTAGGAATATAATAACAAATTAGACATGAAGACCAGCTCTTCAGGAACTTACTGTCTGGTCAGAGAAACAGCAGGTTTCATTGATCAAGTCCTTCCTACGTGCCAGGCCCTGTGCTAAGCCTTTCACTCATGCTTCTCATTTCATCCTCACAATTTCTCCATCAGGGAGGGCATCATCCCTACCTTACAGACTGAAAAACCAGGGCAAAAGGGAGGGCTGGGACTAGGGTAAGGAGAATGGGCAACTAGGGCACAAAATTTAAGGAAGCTCATGGAAATCTCACTCTCTGGGTGGTGAGAGGGCTGATCCTGGACTTGCAGGGCCCTGAGAATGAGTGCCTCCTTAAATTTTGTGCCCTAGGCACCTCACTGCATCCTGGCACTAGCAAGAGGCGTTAAGTGACTTGACCAGTGCCATTCAGCTGGCAAGTGGCAGAGCTGGGATTCGAACCCAGAGCCTCTAACTCTGCAACCTACATTCTTCCCACTAGTACGAAAATACCTACACTGCACAATAGAACTTCAAAAGTATCGTAGGAGACTTGAATAAAGGGCATGGGAGCCCAGAGGAGAGAAGTTACTTTTGGCTAGGGGACAGTCTTCAAAGGAATTGGGGATTGTAGTGGATTAAATGGTGGCTCCCAAAAAGGTATGTCCACCTCCTAACCCCCAGAATCTATGAATGTGAACTTACTGGAAAAAGGGGTCTTTGCAGATATAATTAAGGATCTTGAGATGATATCATCCTGGACTACCTGGGTGGCTCCTAAATCCAATGACCAATGTCTTTATAATAGAGGCAGAAGAGGAAAAGACATGAACGCACAGAGGAGGAGACCACATGAAGACGAAGACAGAGATCAGAGTCATGAAGCATCTAGAAACTGGAAGAGGCAAGGAAAGGTTCTCCCCTAGAGCCTTTGGAGGGAGCACAGCCCCGCTGACCCCTTGATTTCAGGCTTCTGGCCTCTAGAACTGTGAGAGAATAAATTTCTGTTGTTTTAAGCCACGAAGTTTGTGGTAATTTGTTGCGGCAGCCCTAGAAAACGAATACTGGTACTGAGTTGGTCTGTGAAGAATTTGGACATAGGAGGAAGCCCAGGAGCGAAAGAGAAGCTGAATAGCTCAGAGTAAGCTTGAGAAATGTCCGTAACGTGGGGTAATATGAAGAGGATGATGGACGAGAAAGGCAGGTTAGAAGGCCTTGAGTGATCGGCTCTGATACAGACTCAAGAGTTTGGGCTTGATTTGGGAGGTAAATGATGGCGTTAACTTCATTGCTGGAGGTGCAGAGTGGACCTAAGGACATAATCAAAAGCTCACCTGTCAGAATTTAATGACATTTCCCCTTTATCTTTCTTAGTCATTCACTGTTGATATTAGGTGGCATAATAAACATTCAAGAAATAATGACTGAATTCAATGTTTGTGGCATATCACATCCTACCAGAAATGACCAAGGGTAGCAGGGCCACAGGCTGGACAGTGACTGCTGAGATGGCCTCAGGCAGGAAAGCTGTGCCCAGAGAAGGATGAGCTGGGCCAACCAGAGCCACACTTGCCAGAACCTGAATTGGGAGACATGGAAAGAGTCTAGGAGTTAGGTGTGGGGGCTGAAACCGGACGGCTCCCTAGAGATGTGTGAAGGTAGAAGTGCACAGCTAAGGGCCACAAGCAAGCATTAGTAAGTAAATTGAAGTTATAGAGAAAAAGCAATCATGAGAGTAAAAGAGCTAAGAGCCAAACCTGTTGGCAGAGGAAGTGGAAGTAAGCAGATCCTGCAAGAGAAGCAGAGACTCGGAAAGAGGCTGACCAGGACAGCTGCTGTGACTGAGCGAGCCAAGGCCCAGGTCTGTCTCTGGAAGGCCCAGGTGTGCAGCCCACCTCCCAGCTCATGGGCATGCTTACAGTAACAGCCAACCCCTTCTCCAGCTGCCTGTGGAGACTGTTCCTGGCCACTAAAAGGGCCTGATTTTTCCCAGCCCTCACTGGGTTTCCAAAAGACATTAGTTAAATGGGGCTGCTAGCTCATAAAGGGAAAGGATGAGCCCATTTGAGAAATGCTTCATGAAAAGCAGGAGGCCGTTCTTTTGAGAATTCAAATTATAGTGCACAACTGTTCAACAGAGTCCATAACTGACAGGGGACAGTCTTCAGATAGGAAATGGAAGAAGGTGGGCCCAAGAAAATGACGAGAAGTCCCTGGTAGATCCTAGGCTTAATTTTGATGAACACCATAACCTTGTTCTTTTTTAAAGGTGTAGTTATCCTGATATGTGGTAATTTAAGGATGGCCGAGGCACCTGCTGAGTGAGAGAGGGGATGAAGAAGGAGGTACTGAGGCGGGCAGGAGACCTAATGTGAAAACATTTCTATGCGGAGAGAAAGATCAGTGACCCCAGTCACACAGACAAGAAAAAAACAGAGCTCGACAGCAAAGAGCCCTTTAAGCACCTTATCCCTCGACTCCATCTGCCAGGGAGTGCAGATCTAAGCAGGTGGGCTTAGAGCAAACTGAGCAGTGCATCCCCACCCACCCCGGGCTCTCGCTGCACCTCTAGGCCAAGATGGACGTTCCTAGTGCCAAGTTTGCTCTGCCTTCAGGAAGGGCTTGGGCGTCCTCAGGGACCCTGTATGCCATGGCCATCCTCTCGCTTAGGCGTGGAGGTCTCCTGCTGTCAGCCGGGGACACTGATGTCCTGGGTGTGAGCACGACACCCCCTTTCTCAGCTGCTGATGGGAAAGCAGGCTTCTGCGCAGGGGGACAGGAATCTGTCACCGGGCACAGGCGCGCTCCTCACTGCCCGTCCCGCGGGCCCTCCCTGAGGCAAACCACCTGCTTCCCACCGGCCGAGGCCTCGCCTTCCAGGTCTCTGCAGGGAGGAACCGCGTCCAACCACCGCCGAGGAACGACCTCGGTACGGCCTCTGCTTCTGTTTGTCGTTCACTAAGGAGCTCTGGGGAATCCAGGCTCGTTTTCCAACGAAACTAGGGAAAGTAAAGACAGCACCAAACAAAAACAGATCCTGGTGTTTCCTGTTTACTCAGCACCGTTGCTCTCGGCCCAGGCCAGGGGCTTCGCTGGACATCTGGATAGAAAGACCCTCCAAAGAACACGGAAAAGTATGATTTCTTTCTTCCATGTTTCTATTTCCTTCCTTTTGTTGTGTGCGGGTTTATTTAGGGGCCTGCTGGGTTAACCCCCAAATCTCCTTTGCCTAGTTCTGTTTGGAGGGAGACAGATTGCCGGGTGCTGGGCTGCCTGCGATGACCCTGTTTTCCGTTGATAAAGCAGAGCTCGTTACCTCTGGCCTGCTGGAACCCAGAGGGAAGATGTAGGAGAAAGAGTAAGTGACACAAACGTAAAAGGATTGTGGACAGGGGGGGCTTGTGGTCTGGCACCAAGACTTCCTGTTCTTCAGAATAACGCACAGAGAGAAGGGAGTCGACAGCAAAGGCACAAGGTGACAAGAGAGGAAAAGCTAGTCGTTGGACGTGAGCAGAGGCCCCAGACATCGGACCTAACGACACTTGTGCGACTTCAAGTCCTTTCTTAAAGCCATGGCGACGTCAAGTATGTTTGGGGAAAAGGTCTGACCAGTGAACCAGCCTTTCCTGGGTGGGCCGAGGGTGACAGGTCTTTGCTGCAAATTGGTATTTGGCCCCTTCACACAGCCCACGCGCTGAACATGTTTTCTCCGTCCAAAAGCAGTGAGAACAGCCTCACTTTCCTGACTGATGTTTGCGCCACCACAATAAAGTTTATAATGGGAAAAATATTTCTCCCGTGGCCAGGGACACTCCTCAAGCAAAGCGTTGATCTACAATCTATCGACACAAATTGCTGAGAGCAAACTGAAGCTTGTTAACTGATTTTTATGAATGATTGAAACAGCAAAGCAGATTGATTTAATTTCCCTAATTTAAAAATTGACAATTACATAAATATCTTTCGAAAACCACCAGGATGAAAACCATCCTCTTCTTGAGAGAAAGGGAAATGAAGTGAAGTTTTAAAAAAGCCAAATCAACACGCAACTGGAGGCGACTGTGACGGGCTGAATTGTGTCCCCCTAAACAGATACATTGAAGTCCAGCCCCCACTACCTCAGGATGTGACTTTATTTGGAAACAGGGTCTTTTTAGAGGTAATCAAGTTAAAAACGAGGTCAATAGGGTGGGCCCTGATCCAATATGACTGGTGTCCCTATAAAAATGGGAAATTCGGATACAAAGAGACACCACACAGGGAGAAGATGGCCTAGAAGGCAAGGAAAGCCTGAGGCTACCGGAAGCTGGGAGAGAGCCGTGGAGCAGACTCTGCCTTACAGCCCTCAGAAGTAGCCCAGTCTGCCCACCCCTTGATCTTGGGTTTTTAGACTCCAGAACTGTGACACAATAAATTTCTGGTTTTAGGCCCCCCAGTTTGTGGTACTTTGTCACAGCAGACCTAGCAAATTAACACAGGGACCTCTGTCTCCTTTGGCTCCCAGCCTCTGACCCCTCTGCTATGTTTGGGGAACCTCCATGGTGCAAAGCTTGCTGGGAAGCAGAACCACCCCCCACACTTCCACTATGAAAGCTGAAAAGGCAAGACTCCCTGTCCCCAACCCTTGGAAGTCGAAGCTCCCTCCCAGAACATCGAGTCTGGAGCACCAGGCAGTTTAAAATTTATTCTTTTGCCACCAGCAGTGGAGGCATCCAACATCCAGTTGTAACGGTGCCAGTGACACCACCCAGCATTCGCTGGACGCCTGACCTTGGCCGAGGCAGGCGGGTGAGGACGGGTGGAGAAAGGCCCGATGCTGTCTCTACCTTCCCCACTTCATGCTTTGCCCAGGCCACAACTCCTGCCCTCATCGCCCTCCCAACCCTGCTCTCGGCTGGAATCTATCTACCCTTCAATCTATCTATCCCTCTTTAACACTTGAAGATTTTTATGATTTTGTCAGCAGATGTGCTCCTTCCCTCCTAAGAATCCCTTCCACAAATTTTTTCGGGGTGCAATTCTTATGTTATTCCACTTTGAGTTACAGTCAACTGCATGCTCATCCAATTTCTGGTATTCAATTGCAATTCTTTGTGGAACAGGATTTGCCCTGGACTCATCTCGTACAGTAGCCAGCATCATCATCTTTCACTGGATTACTGCTGATGGCCTTCTAACTGGTCATTCAGTAGAAAAGCCCAAGTCAAATCACCTGAGTAATCTGATCTTCATGACCTTTCTGCCCCAAAGTCCCCTCCTACCTCCTCTCACTCCTCTCCACCCTCACTGCCTCCTCACTATTCCTTGAACACACCAGGCACACTCCTGCCTCAGGGCTTTTGCACATGCTGTTCTCTCCACTAGGCTAATCCCTGATGTTTCTCTAAGTCTTGCTCAAATGCCACCTTCTCAAGGAAGCCTACTCTGACCACCTTATTAATATTGCAAGCCACCCCACCTCCACCAGCACTCTCTTTCTCTCCATACTGTGGCTCACCTCTTAAAATACCATATGACTTATGTATTTATTATGTTTACGGTTCACTGCCTCTCTACTCCCACCCGCCACAACGTGAGATCCTCAAGAACAGAGATCTCTGTCTGTGTGCTCACTGATGTACCCCGTGTGCCTGGTACCTGACAGACGCTCAGTAAACATTTGTTACACAAATGAGTCTCTATATTCTGCATACACAGAGTATGACAGTCACTAGGTTCCCAAATCATGCTGCTTTTTTTTCCTTTAAGCGTAACTGCCTGGTTGCTTGGCTGCTCTTCCCTGCGCTGCCATGGAAACAAACAGCCCAGGGACAGGTTGCTTCTCATCAAGTCAGGCGACATGCACCACCCCCCACAGGACACACAGACGTGTACCCCTGCCTCCACAACCCAGGGACCGGATGCCCTGGTCAGCCAGCTGGAGGCATCCAGGATGCACACCGCCCTGGGGCCAGCACCCCTCCCAGCTGGGGCGGCCTCGGGATTTCCCCAGGAGCATTCGCCCCTGACTGATATATGCCCACACAGACCACACATTCTGTTCTCAGGAGATTCTCAAGCCCAAAAGTTCCCTTGCCTCCCCCAGGCATCACTGTTTTTCTCTATCGCCAGTAATAGCAAGCGCTTGAGGAGCACCTACTACAGATGGGGCACTCTGTGTATATCATCTCCAAGCCTCACAACACTGCAAAATAATGATTCCCCCGTCACAGCTGAGGGAGCTGAGGCTCAGGAACACTAACCAGCCTCGGGTCACAGAGCAAGTCAGTGGCAGGTGGATTTGAATCCAGATACCAAAATGTGAAGCCTTTTCACATGCCATCCTGCTCCCACCATCTCTGTTCCCTGCACTCCTCCACTGCAGTTGTCTCAGCCCCCGCGCCTGCAGAAGGGGCAGAGGGCAAATAGGATGGTGGGGGCAGAAATCATCTCAGGACCCCTGGAGCGTGCACATCGCACACACACGCACACACAGCTCAACAGGGCCTAGGGAACGCTGAATCACCAGAGTGGATTATCACCGGAGTAGAGAATGAGCTCTTCTGAAGGTCTTTAAAAAACAGCAACAAATAAAAGACAATCCCCTCTCTCTAGAATGATGTAGGTATGGTCATGCCTAAACGCAGAGATTAGCTGACTCCTAGGTCCCGTTTAGCTTTATGACTATGACGACCTGTTACTGGACAGGCAGACTCGCTACTTGGATCGTTGCTAAATTTGTTTTTAATAGCGTCGCCAATCCAGAACCAAACCCTGACCCATCGCTGAAACAAAGGCTCACCATCACTGGAGAGAGAACGCTGGGTCACAGAGGGCGGAGGCAGGAGAGTGGGGACAGCGTGTTTGTTCTCAAGGATGGGGCTTCATGAGTTATAGACCAGCTCCAGGAGACGTGGAGAGCTTGAGGATTTATCTCAGAGATGGCCCAAGGAATAAAGAAGATTTATCTCAGATGAAGTCCAAGGAATAAAGATGACATGGCAAGGAGATCATGTCAGAGCCACAAGGATAAAAACCCTGCCTGAAAATTGCTTAGAAAAGGAACACGGAGACGATGTTGTCATTGGCACACACACAACATGTATAGTGTCCAATCACAGGCACACAGAGAAAACACCCAGTATGTCTAAGATTATCAGAGAAAATTTGTCTCAGGCTACATCCAGAAGTGACCAAGCCTCTATTATGTGGCTCAGATATTAAATATCAAATTGAAGGTCCACCATGGGCAAAAACTCTGGTAGGTGCTAAAGAAGCAAGAAGGGTCTACAGCGGAGACTGGGACCCAGTAGCCACCTTCCAGGAGCGGAAGACCAGTCACGGGGGACAATAACTGTGACAAGAGGAGAAGAGAGTGGACAGGATCTCAGAGGACAGTAATGCCAGTGGCCAAGTGTGAGCATCCCAGGGCACTGGGCCGGCCGGCCTGGGCCCACAGACACTGCTGGTGTTGACAGTACCCCTCACCTCCCAGCCCCACCAGAATCCAGGTCTTTTTTCACCAAAAAAAAAAGGATGGAGTTCATGTTGGGCAAGAGAATGAGGAGACTGAGTGGGGAAGGTCCTGGCTTCTGGGTGTGAGCACTCAGAAAGGATGACAACCAAGCCCGGGGATGCTGCTTGGTGGAGAGATGAGGTTACCCGGTCGCACAGCAGTGTGGCTTGTGCACAGAGCTGCCAAAAGTGTCACGGCAGGAGGAGATCCTCTTTCCTGAGCCTGCATAGAACCTGCACTTCACCCGCTGCCAGGGATACATGGACTTAGAGGCCCCCACACCAGTGGTCCCACCTGGGGCTCCAGCAGAGCGATGGCTAGGCTCCTCCAGTGCTCCCTGGGGAGTGCAGGTCCGGGACTGGAGCAGCAGTGCCCATGTACCTGCAGCCCTAGCCAAGGGCCCAGTGTGTCTATGCACCTGAGGCCCGCGGGAGGGAAGGGCTGAAGGCCCTGCGTGAGCAGATGGGGCCTGGAACTTTAGATCTAAACTTAGAATCTAAAGTCCCAGTCTCAGCCCTCACCCACAGGGAACATTGGGGGACAGGAGATGCAGGCAGGGTGCACTCTGCACTAAAAGGCTCTGGTGCTCAAGACCCTGCCATGGCTCCCCAGCTCCCATAGAGTAAACCTCCGTCCCCACCACTCTTGTGCTTGTTCATGCTGCCTCAGCCAATCGGGCTTCTTGCTGTCTCTTGAAAAGTCCTGGATGCTCCACCTCTGGGCCTCTGCACTGACTGCTCCTCTGCCTAGAACATTCTTCCCCAGGAATCACATGACTCAGCCCTCACCCCCTTCAGGCTTTTCCCCAGATGTCCTGCTCAGCAAGGCCTTCCTGACTGACTGACACTGCAGCCGCCTCCTGACACTTGCTCTCCCCCTTCTCTTCTCGCGTTTTCCCCACAGTACCTCTTGCTATCGAATATTCAACTGAACATATTTGACTTATTTTGGTTATTGTCTACGTTGCCACCGGAATGGAAACTCCCTGAAGGCTGGGATTATTGTCTGCTTTGTTCCTGAGCGCTCTCTCTTGGTGCTTACCACCACGCCTGGCTGCTAGAACTTACATGTGCACTGCTGAATGAATGAATGAATGAACAAATGGACAAATGAATGATCAAATAAGAGAAAGGGAGAAAAGTCACACAGTCCCTGCCCCCAAGGCCCTTGCTGTCTGGTGAAATAGGTCCTCTTGCTTAGAACAATTTAGGAGCAACACAGCTCATTTCTCTTGCAAGATGTTTAAAATGTTTTGGCATTTGCAGCCCTGCCCTCCAGACCTTAAGCAGAAAATCCCATCTATCTCAGCCCTTTATTCCAAAACACTCGTGGCCGATGACTGAGACTCCGGGGGACTGAGGAGGAAGATCAGCTACCGCCTGTCGTCCTCACCCAGACCAGCCGGCCAGGGGGCCGAGCAGAACGCTGACAGCGAGCAGAGCCGACGCGCTGAGCAGGGGGACGAGCGCTGAGGCACGTTGGCAACACCCAGGAGTGGGGACTGCGGAGCAACACAAAGCTGCCGAAGGAGAGAGGCTGGCAGCGGGGCAGCAACAGGAAGCACATGTGGCAGCAACATGATTTTAAAATGCTCCCAGGCCACACAGCACCAGCCTTACTCAGGAGTGGGCAGCTCAGTTCTAGAAAGGGTCTTGATGCCTGAAATTCTATCATTTGAGTCCTGTCTATATTAGTTAGCTAATGCTGCATAACGAATTACTCTAAAACTTACAGACTTAAACACCAATAACCATTGATTCTCTCTCATCATTTCTGCGGATAAGGAATTCAGGAGCAGCTCTGCTGGGCAGTTCCGGCTCAGAGCCTTTCATGAAGTTACAGCTGGATGCCAGTTAAGGCTGCAGTCATCTGAAGGCTTGGCTGGGACTGGAGGATCCACTTCCAATGTCGCTCACATACATGACTGCAAATTGGTGCTGGCTGTGGGCCCGGGGCCTCTGCTCCTGCCCATGTGGGCCTCTCCCCGGGACTGCTTGAGTCTCCTCCCGGCATGGCAGTTGGTTTCTCCAGAGCAAGCGATCCAAGGACCAAAGCAGAAGCTGCAATGCCTTTTTGACCCAGCCTTGGAAGCCACCCACCTCCTTTAGTGCGAGCCAGGGGGAGACAGAGCACAGCAAGCTCTCTGCTGTTTCTTCTTAGGAGGCCACTAATCCCGTCATAAGGGCCCCACCCTCATGACCTCTTCTAACCCTGACTACCTCCCAAAGGCCCCGTCTCCAAATATCATCACATTGGGGGTTAGGGCTTCGACAGAGAAATTTGTGGGGGGACACAGACATTCAGTCCATTACAGTAATTTACACTGAGGAGTCCCTGTGTGCCAGGTGCTAATTTCTTTACCCTCATTACCTCGCTCTGCCCCTATCACCCCCCAGCAGGGTGGCATGAGGTGGGATAGCTCTGAGGCTAACAGCGCAGGCTCAGAAACCCACTGCCTGACACATGGGAAGTGCTCAACCAGTATTTGCCATTACTTACCCCACCTTACAGATAAGGAAACTGAGGCTAAAGAAGTCAAGAAACTTGCCAGAGGGGTGAGCTGGGCTGTCAATCCACGTGGAAAGCCCTTGGTATGGTTCCTGGCACAAGGTACTCAGCGAACGGTAGTGCCGGCCGCCAGCACCACCATGGTCCTTCTTGTTCAGGCAGCTGCCCCGCTGCTGTTGCCCGGGTGTTGAGGGCAGATCCCACAGGGACAAGCCCCCACCCCTGAAGCCATGTCTACCTCTCCAAACTGCTGTCTCACCCTCGATCCTTCCCCAATCCCGTCAGCCACGGCCCAACTGCAGGATGCACCTTCCTAAACTGCTGCTGACGTGGGGGCTTCTGATGGTCAAGGGAAGTCAAATGACTCGGGGTGCAGAGCAGCCATGGCGTGGCTCCGGCCTCCTTCCCAGCCTTCTCGTGGACTTCCCTCGGGAGTCAGCTGCGCCCCGCGGCGCTCCGAGTGAGCCCCTGTGTGCACTTTGTGCTCTTCCTGGGTCAGAGGGCGAAGTCGTACCCGTGCTCCAAGGCCTGGTCTGAAGTCCCCCCGAATCCCTCCCCATACACCCCCCTACACACTCCACGCACACACACTCACACACACCCCTCCGCAAGGTCTCCCACAAGCACGTGAGTTCTTCCTCTTGCCAAACTGCAAGCTCCCTGCAGGTGGAAACCAAGGGAACATTGTTCTGAGCACCCAGAGTGGTGCCAGGCCCCAGCCGTTGCTCCAGGAATGTTTATCAAACAGGACTGAATCGTTGGAGTGAAATCCAAAGCTCCCAGGGAATCTCACTATCACCTGAGCAAGGCCAGAAATGCCCGCATGGAGGAATGTCTTTGTGTCCCAGACACTCATTACAGATGCCCCCCAAGAGGGGGAAGGAGAGATCAATCAACAGCGAGAGCTTAAAACCTTCGCTTTTCTTTTTAAACTTTTAAGGCAGGTTTATTGTTATAATTCGCCCAAATATTTAATTCCCACAAAGATGTGTCACCGCCAGTCTCTGTAATGTCAAAATGTCATCGGGTAACCTCCCTGAAGTCGCTTTTAACCTCCGTGTCAGCCATCAACGCCCACATGGGCGGGGCTGCACAAGCCGGGGAGGCGGCAGGTGTAGTCATGCCCTCCTCCTGCCTCTCCTGTTTCTATAAATATGCAAAATAGTTATAAGAAATAAAACAATTGTCTCTGGTGCTCAAGCTAAATCTTGCAAAGATCATGTCTGCTGCTCCCCCTGTAAACCGCCCAAGAACAGCTTGTCTCCAGAATTCTATTATCCTCAGAAACAAAACCTCATCATCGCTTGTCATCCTTGCTTTCACCTGCTGCTCTTCAAGTTTTCTCCCAAAACATCATTTTTTTTCAGTCCTAAGCATAATACTTTGCTAAACAATGGTGGGGGAAAATTTTTCTTTAAGAAATGCAGCTCTTTTAATTTCACAACATGCAGATAATTTTATACATGTCCTTTCTTTTTGGACCCACGATGTTCTGCAGCCTCTGTGTCTATATAGGTCGTTTCATATTTAGTACTTGTGTTGGAGCAGGATTCATAGGTGTGTACACCCGTGTGTACATATGCACGTGGCTATGTGTGCATTTGTGTAGATGTGTATATAAGCACACGTGCCTGTGGTTTTGTGCCAGAGTTTGAGAGTGCTCACCAAATGCGCATGTGCTCTTTACATTTCTTGGCTCCCCTTGCCTTTGTGTTGGGACAACATGGCTAGTTTTGGCCAATAGTTGTGAACAGGAGTGACTTCTGGGCCAGAGCAGCCTGTGTGCCTGTGTAGTGCAGCTGTTATGAACTGAATGTGTCCTCTAAAATTCCTGTGTTGAAGCCCTAACACTCCATGTGATTGTATTTGGAGGTGGGGCCTTTGGGAAGTGATTAGGCTTAGTTGAGGTCATGAGTGTGGGGCCCCCATGATGGGATTAGTGTCCTTATAAAAAGAGGAAGAGAGACCAGAGCTCACTCTTCCTCTCTCTCTCTTTCTCCATCATGTGATGACACAGCCAGAAGGTGGTCGGTCGTCTGTGAGCCAGGAAGAGTCCTCACCAGGAACCAAATCTTCTGGCTCCTTGATCTTGGACTTCCCATCCTCCAGAAATGTGAGAAATAAACGCCTATTGTTTAAGCCACCCTGTCTGTGGTATTTTCTTACAGCAGCCTGAGCACACTAAATCAGCAGTCTTGGAGAGACTATTCTGGATGAAGTAGCTTCAAGGCAGAAGAAGGCTGAACAACTCCCGTCAGACTGTGACGTGAGATGTAACTTCCGGTGTGTTAAGCCTTTGAGATTTCAGGGTTTATCTGCTGCAGCAACTAGCATTGTCTCATCTACAAAATAACGCAGATACTACCAAGGTCACAGGGTGTTGTTAGGATTGAATTAGATAATAACTGCTAAAAATCCTCTCCAGTAACTCAATTAAATTGAACCAGTGCCTAATGAGCACATTCTACTTGCCTGGCACTGTGCTGGCTCCCTCAGGGACACTTGTCTAGCAGGGCAGACCTGTCAACAGATTACTACACAAGGTGGTAAATGTCCAGTTATTGGAGGGTACACAGTACAGAGGAGGGAGTGGTTAATTCTGGGGGATTCAGGAAAAGTAACATAAAAAGCGTAGAATGGGTAGCGTTCTGAGGAAGAGTAAAGCTTGCCAGGTTGAATGAGGCAGAGGGCTGGCCCAGGTGAGATGGGGGATTGGTTATGAATGGTAGGACGTGCTTAGTGAGGTGGGCCCTTTACTGGTCTTCCGAACACTCACCTCAGCCCTGGGATTCTCATACTCCACTTTCTACTGGGATGGGTCACTCCCGCGGAGCAGCCGGGGATGGGTGAGGGTCTGGGAAAATGCTCGTTTGCTCTTGGTAAAGAAAATAGAAGTTTTCATTTCTTTTTTAAGGCCATGAAAAACTGTCCTTTCTTCGTGTTCACTTTGAAGGGAGCGACAGTGTCCGTGTCTGCCTCCCCAGGTGGACTGTGAGCTCGCAGGGGACAGGGACAGACCTGGTGGTATATGCCCCTGGGTTCCCCAAAGCCTAGGGCCTGGTTTGTGGCGAGGCCTCCACAAATGCCTAAGTCGAAAGGAGCATAAACCTCACCCGGTTCCCGGGCTGCAGCAGCGAACAACAAAACTGAACGCCCCTCCTGGGGTCGCTTTCCTGCACCTCCTCCGTCGTCCACTGCAGTCGGCAGTCCGGGGGCTGCACTGAGGCTCCCCTCGCCTGGACCTCTGGGAGCCAGTGTCGGTCCACGGCGCCACCCCGCGGCCAGGCCTGGGAACTGCACCTTCTCGGACCGCACGGAAGAGCTCCTCTCCTGCCGTTGTGATCATCTTCTCATCCCCACAGTTTTGAAGAAAACATGGATCCGGAGCTGGTCATCCTCAGTCCCATCTCCTTCCCCCTATGAAGTCTCTGAGAATGGACAGGCAAGGCTTTGACCACGGTTACTCTGATACCTTAAGCCCCTGTTTGCCAAGGGCCTATCAAAGAAAGGTCACTGTGAGAACCCAGGAGGCTGGTAGAGCACGCTGACAGGCTTGGGTTTGGTCCCAACTAACTGTGTGACCCTGGGCAGTTCCCTCGCCTCGGTGAGCCGCAGTTTCCCTCTCTATAAAATGCAGACTATATAACACATAGAATTGCTGTGACGATTAAAATACATAATCCACATAAAATAAGCTAAGGCTCCGTGAGTGGCACCTCGCAAGTGCTCAACAAATATCAATACAAAGCACTTATGCTTCTATCACTCCGCCTAAGTCTTGCTTCAAGATAGTGAGGTGGACATTAATATTATTTCCATTTTATTGACAAGAACACTGAGGGTCAGGTCATCAGATCACTTACATGACTTGCCCAGGGTCTTTCAACCAGGGAATGACGGGACTTGAAGCCAAGCCTTCTCGTTCTCGCCAGCATTCCAGGCAGCTCCTTGAAAGACAAAACACAGACGGGAGAATTGCTGAAGAAAAGTTGGGAAGATCAAAGGAGAGAAGAGTGAGGAGATGCGGAACTCGAATGCAGCGTAGCCACCCACTCTCTTCCTCTGTGGATGTTAGACTCTTTCTGAAAAATACTTTATTCAGAAAGTTGGTCCTAAGAAGCACCCGGCCCTGTAGGAGGCCTGGGTTCTGGCCCCGGCTCTGTGCCTAAGCAGCTGTGTGACCGGGAGACTTTGGATTGGTGACTTCTCTCTGGGTCTCACTTTCTTCCTCAGCAAAACGAGGGAGAAGGTCAGACAAGACCGCCTGTTCAGGGCCTTTCAGCTCCGAACCAGGCACTCGACAGTATGTGCCTTTCACATGCCCTGTGAGAAAGTTGCCCCATGGTCACCCTGCACGTGTCCATGGTCAGGTCATGGTGCACATGTCTCCGTTTGCCCTCAGAGAACTCTGGGTAGGAGAGAGAAAGGACACAGAACTCTGGCCTTGCGGGGGGACAGATGGAAAGAATAACTTGACTCATTCACACGAACAGGAGATTAACATTAATCCTCGCTGGGACTGAACAACTGTGACCAAAGAGGCCCACACGAGAGGCCAAGCGAGCAGCAGGCTCAGAGTGATGCAGGCTGGGGAGCCAGGGCCACTGATTTATGGGCGAGATTAAAAGAATTAAATGAGCGGAGGCTTCGAGGACCAACGCTGGGCAGAGCGGGAGGAGACAACTCTCTGGGTTCAGGAGAATGCTGTGCGGTGTACCCACTCCTTTCTGGGTGGAGGGGGCTGTGCGTGTGTTTCTTTGTTTTGCTTTTGGCTGTTTGCTCATGTTTTAAACATGAGCGGGCCCACTGGGAGATGTAATCACGGGCCTTGCATAAACGCCCAGCAAAGGCAAGACGAATAGTCTGGGTGGTGCTCGAGTCGTAAATAACAGCGGCGTATCAGGGCAAAACTCAAGAGAGAGGAAAGCCAGTGAAATAAATCTCCAGCTCCATCTTTCCTAGGAGAACATCAGGAGGAGAGAGACGCGGTTCCTACGCCAGACCAAACTCCTCGGCACTCTTCCTGCGGCACCAAAGCAGTGAGTTGTTGACCTTGAACTGCTTAAGGACAAGTCCACGCCTGACGCCATGTTTGCCTCTGACCCCTCCAGTGCCTGGCACGGAACAGCCACGTCTCTGACGGCCCGAATGGATGGAGGGTGGGAGGAGGCACAGCCCGGCGTGAGGTTATGAGCTCAGACGCGAAGTCAGCTGACTTAGGCCCCAGCCCGGAATCCGTGTCTTGACAGCAAATTACTGAACCTCTCTAAGCCTCAGTTTCCTCACCTGTAAAATGAAGACGATAGTGAGAGTGTGGTTGTAAATATTAAACGGAATATTGTATGGTGAGTGCTCGGTCAGTGTCCCCTTTAGTGTTACTCATGACTGAATGAAGTAGCTGGAAACTGAAAATCCATCCCACATGCCAAACCGGTAGAACTAATTTCACTCACACCTCAGGGAGATACAGGCTGAGGAACCACTGGTGACCACGATGAGGGAGGCGTCCTGCTGGGGTTTGGGGTTCCCTGGCCGTTCCTGCTCCCAGCTTGACTCCACAGTCACCATGCTCCCCTTCTCCCACTCTCCATGCCCCCTCAGACTCCGGGAAGTGTCCACAGATTCCCACTGGGAACATGGCGGACACCCAGCCCGCAGCCACCCTTACCTTTGGCCTCTGGGGGGCGGGGGAGAAGGCAGAGCCCTCTGTTTGTGATGATGCTGGCCAGGAAAAACAAAACCCCAAACCCAACCCTCATTGACCCCCTGCTGAAGGCCAGCTTCCCCTTGGCTTCCACATCCTTCCCCTTGGCAGGTAACCCCCATGTGTTCACCTGAATGGGTGACAAGGTTTTTGGGGAGCCAAGCTCTGCCCTTGGTAAGAAGCAATTCCTACCTTCTCTCCTCTTTGTTCCATAGGGATAGCTCAGCAGGCCACTCATAGGCAGAAAATAATTAATGACACGTAAAGGAATTTTATCGGA
Organism: Tapirus indicus; assembly: GCA_031878705.1. Classification (NCBI taxonomy): domain Eukaryota; kingdom Metazoa; phylum Chordata; class Mammalia; order Perissodactyla; family Tapiridae; genus Tapirus; species Tapirus indicus. The sequence continues at coordinate 39,203,884 of CM062935.1, forward strand.
TATTTAGGCTTTGCCCGAGAGCACAAGTTCCAGGAGGACCTCCTAAGGAAACTTTTCCTCTGGTTTGGAGCCTCCTGCCACCTTGCAACCTTCCAGCCTGGCAGGGGTGCCCTGAGGTCTTCAGCCTCCCTCCTGTCACCTCGCAGTGCTCTGCGCTTCTGGGGCCAGTCAGTGCCAAGCCCGCTGAGTTTTCCTCCGCTCGTGAGGGTGGGTGCCACCATGGATGCCCCAGCCAAGGCTCCCAGGGCAAAGGATTGGAGTTGCTTTCTCGAAGGCCACTCAGGCTTGCGTGGATGTGATGTAGGCGGACAGGACTGACTTGGGGCCATCCAAGATGCTTAAGGAGACCAAATGCAAACAGACTCTCTGACTTCTCTCTGAAGACGCTTCAGGCTCCATCTCTTATCAGCAGCACCAGGGAGTCAGGACCTGGCATCTCAGACACATCCATCCAGCATCTAACGGCTGAGGGGCTCAGACAAAACGCCTCTCAGGCACCACTGGAGCACCCCAAAGTATGAGGCTATGGGGGTTTGCAGGGCCTGGCAAAGTACCCATAAGTTACTTAAAGGGACATCTATTAGATGTTGGAAGAAAGACAAGTTCCTGACCAGAATGTTCAGCAACCAGAAACTAGGCCTGTTTAAAAACAAAAACAACTTGGGCCCCACTAATTCATAACACCCAAAACAAGTGACATTCAAATTTGTAAAAAGTCAGTGGTAAAAATATCAGAATTTTAGAAGTGAAAAAAACCAAAGATAACTATCCTGGTGATTCTCAAACATGATCCCATGTACAGTCTGTGTGGAATCTCACAGGGAGCTTAATAAAAATGACAGATTTCAGGGCCACACCACAGATACTCAGAAATCTGTGCTTTTAGCAAGCTCTCCAGAAGCTTCTGATGACAACCAGGTTTAGAAACCCCTGACTCAGTCCACTGCTCCTGCAACTGTCCTGTGGAAACGAATCCCCTAGTGATCTTGTTCAACTGCAGACTTGTTTCGGGTCTGGGGTGGCCCTGAGATCCTGCATTTCTAATGCTGATGCTGCTGGTCCCAGGACAACACTTTAAGCAGCAAGACTGTTCAATCTGTCCCATGTACCGAGGACACAGATAAACTGAGCTGCAGGCACGGGGGACGCCAAGAGGGGAGCTGCTGAGTTGAGAGAGAAAAACATGAGTTGGGTGGGGGGTGAGCAGATGGCAAGAACGATGGGAAAGCCAGCCCCAGAGCCAGCAGAACATCGCCACTGGGTTATTTTCTTACCAGACGACAGTCTTAGGACCTGTTTCCAAGTGACTGTTGCAGGCACACAATGGGAAATATTCAGAACTGCAACTGGCAGTGCCCACAAAAGGGGGAAAGGCTCTCTGCTCAGATCCCATGGTCTGAGAGCTCTCTGGGCGGCTGGACCATAACTGCCCCCCACTTTGCCACAATTGGCTTTAGAGTCTACAGGCCAACTGCCGGCACTTACTCCAGAGTGGTCTTCACCCCCAGTACCCCCCGCTTCCCCCACATAAGCACACACACACACACACACACACACACAATCTGGCTCCTCAGATGTAGCGACAGGAAATAGTCACCCTGCCTCCCGAGGGCTCTGTGCCAGACTCTTTCAGCCCATCTCACATTCCCTTGGCGCACTTTTCCTTCCGCCCCGGCTGCAGCAAGCTGCTGGGACCAGGTGTAGCCCAGCAGTGCCTTGCCCTCGCCGCACCTCTTGTTTCTGCCTTTGGGGCTTCTCGGCGGCCCTTCCATGGGATGCCCACGGAGCAGACTCAGCCACCTGTGCAACACCTGTGCAAACCTGGAGGCACAAGGAAATGAACACCCCCTGGGGCAACCCTTGACCAGTAGGAATGAGAGCTGGTGAATAAAGAGCTCCCTCTCCTGGGCCTCTCGTGGACAATTCGGAGGTGCACTCACTTGCCCCCATGGGTAACCAGCTGAATAACGCACACTTGGATCGGCTTTCACCCCTTCCCCAGTTCACTCTGCTCAGTCTCCACATTCCTGTTCACTTAGGTCACTTCCTAAATTAAACTACCTGCATGTGAGTCGTTCCAGGCTCTGCTTTTGAGGAACACCAAGCTCTCACATACCCCAAGCAGTAGCAGCTAAATCCTGCAGAGCGCAGGAGGAGGAGGCTGGAGACTTCAGAGGGCCCACAGTGACCCAGAACCTTTAAGGTTCTCCCTAAAGCCAGCAGCCCCTGCCCAAGGCTCACACAGCTGTGCAGGGCTGTTCCGAGAACAAATTATGTCTTGTCCAAAAAATAATTTAAGGTACTCTGTGAGATGCTGGAAACAGGAGAAGGAAAGCTAAGGAAATGAGGCTTGTTTAGCCTGGAGAAGAGAAAGCAAAAAGGTTAATAACTGCCTTCCTGAAAATAAAGGGCTGGTTCTCAACGTTAGCTGACCCAAGTAAGGATGAGGGGAGACGCTTGAGCTGGGACTGAAGGGGCGGTTCGCCCATCAGTATGCTGCCAAGGGGGAGATGGCATCTACAGGTGAAGTAATGAGTTCCCTGTCATTGAGGCATTCAGCTTGTGATGAGGGGCAAACTTATTGGGGATAATGTGGCTGGAATTCATTCTTTTTTTTTAAGTGACAGTCTTTTTTTTTTCAGAAAGATTGGCCCTGAGCTCACATCTGTTGCCAATCTTCCTCCTTTTTTGCTTCCCAAAGCCCCAGTAGATAGTTGTGTGTCATAGCCATGCATCCTTCTAGTTGCTCTATGTGGGATGCCACCTCAGCACAGCTTGATGAGCGGTGGGTTGGTCCGAGCCCAGGATCCGAACCCCCGGCCACCAAAGTGGAGCGGCGAACTTAACCGCTACACCACCAACCAGGCCGGCTCCTGGAATTCATTCTTTAGGTAAGAGCTTTTAAAGTTGTTTCTTCTCTTTAAAAATCACAGACCCTTTTCAAACTAGGATTTGGGTAGTATGGGTCTACCTCAAAAGAGGGAATGTTGGGGGCCGCCCGGTGGCGCAGCGGTTTAGTCCACGCTTGGCAGCCTGGGGTTCGCAGGTTCGGATCCCGGGCGCCCGCCAATGCACTGCCTGTCAGCCACGCCGTGGTGGCGTCCCATATAAAGTAGAGGAAGATGGGCACGATGTTAGCCCAGGGCCAGTCTTCCTCAGCAAAAAGAGGAGGATTGGACCGATGTTAGCTCAGGGCTGGTCTTCCTCACACACACACAAAAAAAGAGGGAATGTTAATTGATCTGTAACCTCATAAACTCCCCTGTCCCAAGGACACACACAACTGAATTGTTTTTCAAGTCTGAGGTTTTTCCAGAGCAAGCTGTTTTCTCATGAGGTCTTGGCACCACCTAGAGGCTCATTCATCCATTACAACATATGCCAGGGATAAAACAGTATTGTAGTTGAACGCAAACACCCTCTTTGATTAACGCATCAATTCAACAAAAATATACTAAATACCAGGCACAGGTTAGGGAACCTGGGTGCAACAGTAATCAAATAAGACGTGATCTCCCCTTCATGAGGCTCACAACCTAGTGAAGTAGACAATAAACAAGTAAACAACAAAAGAATTGTGATGCATTGTGATGTCATCAGGAAATAAACCCACTGTGTGACAGAAAATAATGTAGGCAGGAGGAGGCCTCTCCAAGAAACATAACGTTCGGGAGAATGGGATGAGAGGGGACAGGATGCAGAATGTGGGGGGGCGGGCAGGGGCGAGAACATTCCATGAAGGCAGAGCACAGCAGGTGCCAAGTCATGGAGGCACCAAGAGCTTGGCTGTTCAAGGAACGGAAAGACCAGCGTGTTCAGTGCAGAGCGGGCAAGGCCGAGAGGACACAAGGAGACTGGAGAGAGGAACTAGGAGAGTTCCATGTTTGTGAACTTTCCCCTAAGTGACAGCACACAGACGGTTAGGGTGGGTTCTTCCAGAACAGTACCTGGTTAAACTTTGATTTTTAAAAAAGGGGGAGAAGGGAAATGCCATTGTGTGAACTCGGCCATTTGCTCACATCCAGTAGCACCCGGTCCAGGAACATCAGTGACAGCTGCCTGCCCCGCTCAACAACCTACATCTGCTCCCGCCCTGCACTGGTCCCCATTACTAAGCATCTGTGTCCTTGGCCAATCACACTGTAACCTCATATTAAAAGTCCAGAAGAGTAGTTCTCAACCCTGGCTGCAAGTCTCCTGGGAGCTCTTAAGAATCCCAATGTCCAGGCCACACCCCAGACCCGTTAAATCAGCATCCTGGGCACGGGCCGGGGGCACCAGGGCTTTGAAAGCTCCTCAGATGATTCTGATATGCAGCCAAAGTTGAGAATGGCTGATCTGGAAGGGTACTCTCCAAGAAAAAACAAATGAAAAAAGACCTCATTTTATATTCCCACAGAGTGAAGTTGATTTAAGTAATGAGCCAGGACTGTTTTCTTCTTCAAGCCCAGGCAGGCATCTTCCCCAGGTGGAAGCCCCCACTGGGGACCACCAAGCCGTCGCCACCATGCGCTCATTAAGTTCCCACCTAGCTACTTCACAATGCGGTCAACAGACCGTGTGAGCCGGGCCTGCTAAAGGCACAAGAGTTGTAAGTTTTCCATGGCCTTGTTACTCAGGCACGCTTTCCCAACATACAAGGCGTCCAAGCAGCCAGCCCTCCTAAAGCCACACGTCAGAAGGGCCTGGGAGTTTTAACAAATACTCACGCTTGGGCCCAACTCGAGGCTGCTTTCTCGGGGGCGGGAGGGTGCTATCAGGTGATTGATTTTAATCTGCAGACAGCAATGGAAACCACCGTTTAGTTAACGACAGCACCTGTGCTCCTCCGTGGTCTGGGGAGACAGAATCCCTGTGTAACTGGGGTTGCTGCTCTGGGTGACCCACTGTTGCTAGTCTTTGTTACCTTTTATTATCTGCTAGGCAGCCCAGTCCTGGACCTAGCTTCTGTGCTCCCCAGGCCTCAAGTTGGCTGGCCACAAGACCAATTAAGACCACTAAGGAGTCCATCCAGTCATCAACTGCCCACCTCACTTCCCACTGGCTGGGAGGAAAGAACTCCCCCTAGGCATGTAGCAGCCAAGACAGCAGTGCTCCCCTGAGTCCACGATGGGCCAGTTACCTACTAACTTTCTATTTCTCATAAAAGGAATATGAACATTATGGTTCACTAATCAACCTCCACAAGGAATTGGCAACATGCACTTCAGCTGCACAGGTACCATACAGGTTTCTATATAAGCAATTACTGATGCCATTTTTCTTCAAAGAAAACTACCGACACGTCTCAAAGCCTAGAAGGCTAGGTACCAGAAAGGTAACAGTGGTCACATGTGGGTGGTGAAGATCCAGGTGATACAAGTTGTTCTTGTTGCTTACCTGCATTTTCTAATGTTTCTATGATGAATATGGATTATTACTATAAAAATAGTACTGTAATATAAAAAAAGCAGAGCATAATCACACAGAATGAATCAGTTCTGTTTCACACACAACTCAGGTGTGCAGCTGGTCTCCAAGTGTTCAGCTCCCAAGTCTGCTTTTTAGGACACTTCCTGACTTTATGAACTCTGAAATCTTTGCCCCAACAGAGGGCAGGGGCCGTGATGTACTTATTTGGTAGCTCGGCAGGCACCTAGTGGGATCAAAATAAACACATTCATTCATTCCGTTGCTATAGAGAATAAGACCATTCCTCAGTCTTTTTCATAAGAGAAATGGATTCTTTACTATATATGTGCAGATTCTGTCATAGTCTTTTGCAAAGTATATCCCCTGAAACTAGTGTTCTCTGGACAATAAGTATGCAAAAAAGGGGGGGAGGTCTGTGAAAGACAGATTCCTTCCTGCATGTATCTGCAGAGCCTCAACTATACAAATATTCACGTCAATCTGCAATAGGATACAGTATATAGCTTTCCCCAATTTCTTTAGCCATGAAACATTTTGTCCAGGACACATCTCTAGGGACCAGCGCTCCCAGGAATGTATTTCAGAAAATGCTAGTCTACACTTCCGGCTCACAGTTCTTTGACTACTACCGCAACACAGAGCAATTGTGCCCTGTCCAGGTAATAAGAACGGGGCAGCAGGCCCAGGCAGGTGCTGTACAGAAAGAGGTTCAGTGACTCACAGCACATCCAGACTTCTGTCCTCAAGCGAGCTAAGCCACAGACGAAGTGGCTGAGCCTGGAAAACAAGTGAGGAATGTCCAATACTCACAACCGAATATCGGGAGACATTTTAATTTATTCTGCTTACAGACACCATTAAGTTATACTATTCTTTTCAGTCTCATTTGGGTTGGACACAATTACATTTAGGGGCACGGTGAGAGGAAAAACATCCGACATTTCATTAACTACTGTAATACCTGCTGTCTCTCTCCCCAGCTCATCACCCCCAAAGATATTTACTGCCAAATGCTACTGAAAACCCAATGCATTTACATGAAATATGCCTAATTGCACATTGAAATTTTTAAAAGTCCCACTCAAGCTCTGCTAGAAATTTATGGCAGGGAAATCAGGAGCTGAGAGTATGAGACAGACATATATGGCAACTAAGAGTTATTGAGCATCTAGTTTTGGGATCAAAAAGATTTAGAAAATATTATCCACTTCCTGGAGATTCACAGTGTACATTATCACATGGAAGGCTCTAGAAGTCCTTTAAAAAGAAATGCTTAACTATTTAACCCAGAGTTTCCAATATTAATCTGACTTGGAATCTCTTGTTTTTAGGTAACACAATTCATAGAACATATTTTGAGAAATGCTTCTGATGGCTTTGAGAAATTCTTTGTAGAAACAAAAAGCACAGAAAATTTAAGTAACTCCTAGGATCAAGTGTTGGTCAACAACAAAGAGGACAAGGAGTCATAAAATCATAGACCCCCATTCTAATTCCTCCCCAACACTTCTGCCATAAACCAAGCTTGCCTGAAGAGAGGCAGCAATAAATTTTCCATTTCCTTCTTTATGGTGTAAAGTGTTAGGCATGCTGATTTCAAATCATTAAATAACCATCGTTGCTTATCACATGACAAGGTTTTTCAAACAGATTTGACAGCCCTTTGTTCCTAATAAAAAAGGAGACAAGAAAATGTAGAGCTTCTTGTTATTTTCAGCAAGAATTACACAGACCAAGAAATCAAAATGCAAAAGCTTTTGGTCACATATGCCAAATAGTTTTATTTATTTTTGTGTGTGTGTTTGCATAGTACTTTATTTTTTATTTTTTATTGCAGTAACATTGGTCTATAACATGTATAGATTTCAGGTATACAACATTATATTTCTTTTTGCATAGATATCATGTTCACCACCCAAATACTAATTACAATCCATCACCACACACATGTGCCTAATCATCCCTTTCACCCTCCTCCCTCCCTCCTTCCCCTCTGGTAACCAGTCCAATCTCTGCCTCTATGTGTGTGTTATTTTTATCTTCTACTTATGAGCAACATCATAGTTTTTGACCTTCTCCCTCTGACTTATTTCACTTAGCATAATACCCTCAATGTCCATCCATGTTGTCACAAATGGCTGGATTTCATTGTTTCTTATGGCTGAGTAGTATTCCATTGTGTATATATACCACATCTTCTTTATCCATTTGTCACTTAGGTTGCTTCCAGGTCTTGGCTATTGTGAACAATGCCGCAATGAACACATAGGTGCATGTATCTACATACTGGTATTTTCATGTTCTTTGGATAAATACCCAGCTGTGGAATAGGTGGGTCAGATGGTAGTTCTTAATTTTTTGAGGAATCTCCATACTGTTTTCCGTAGTGACTGCACCACTTTGCACTCCCACCAGCAGTGTATGAGGGTTCCTTTCTCTCCACATCCTCTCCAACACTTGTTTCCTGTCTTGTTAATTATAGCCATTCTGATGGGAGTGAGGTGATATCTCATTGTAGTTTTGATTTGCATTTCCCTGTTAATGATGTTGAGCATCTTTTCATGTGCCTGTTGGCCATCTGTATATCTTCTCTGGAGAAATGTCTGTTCAGGTCTTTTGTCCATTTTTTAATTGGGTTGTCAGTTTTTTTCTTGTTGAGATGTATGAGTTCTTTATATATTTTAGAGATTAACCCCTTATCAGATGTATGGTTTGCCCATATCGTCTCCCAATTGTTAGGTTGTCTTTTCATTTTGTTGATGGTTTCCTTTGCTGTGCAGAACCTTTTTAGTTTGATATAGTCCCATTTGTTTATTTTTTTCTATTGTCTCCCTTGCCCAGTCAGACACAGTACTGGAAAATGTGTTGCTAAGACCAATGTCAAAGAGCATACTCCCTATGTTTTCTTCTAGAAGTTTCATGGTTTCAGGTCTTACACTCAAGTCTTTAATCCATTTTGAGTTAATTTTTGTGTATGGTGTAAGGTAATGGTTTACTTCCGTTTTTTTGCATGTGGCTGTCCAGTTTTCCCAACATCATTTGTTGAAGAGACTTTCCTTTCTCCATTGTATGTTCTTGGTTTGCCAAATAGTTTTAAAGTATTACAGCAAGGACAGGGAAAGATGGAAATCAATGAGATTACTGGAATGATGTAAACACTTTATTCATTTGCGTAATATATAATTTTTTTATTCTGGTTTCCAAGGAATTTCACATATTTTGAAACAGGACAGTGAAAACAAAACTCTCCATTTGTGGGACTTGGCAAACACAGCTATTATCTATACCCTGCAAGGACGTAAACCGGCATTCAGACCTCGATAGCAATTCTCGCAAATCGATACTGCAGAGAGGCAGGAGGCCTCAGTAACACTAGGCCCCTCTCTGCTGCTGGCTGGCTGGACAGCATATCCAGCAAGCCCGTCAAACTAACAAACCCCAGGGCTTCTCCACAACCAACAGCCATGGAAAAATCTCCCTGTGTGACAAAGCCAAGGAGAACTCTGGAGCAGTGAGAAGTCACAACTGGGAGAGGGCCTGACCACAAGCCCAGGGTCAGAGCTTGGTGCCCAGCTGCAGGGTCCCCCCCTGCCAGGCCCTCAGACACAGCATGCCCTCGGTTCTGCCTCTTCTCTATTTTCTTCTGCTCTTTCTGTTTCCGGATCTTGCTCTTGAATGGGTCGCTATGCTTGGATTCCTGGGGCCCACAGTAAAGCCGATCCTGGCGGAGCTGGAGGAAGTCCTCCTTGGTTGGAACACAGATCATGGTGTGTGGCTCGGGGTTGCCCTTCCTGAGCAGGGACAGGCTGACCCAAACCAGGGCCCTAGGGAAGCGGTCCAAGATGGCCAGGCAGGCCTCTCTGGTCAATTCTTGCTGCCCTCTGCTGGGAGCTTGCTGGGCTGCCCGACTGTCCCCAGTACTGGGCCCACACCAGGCTGACAGCTGCTTCAGCGACTGTCTGCTCCTACATGAAATCAGAGACACACATTTAAGGATATTTTGTTCAAGGAGAAAATATGCAATTAGAAGACTGGGCATTGCTAGAGCTAATTTGACTTTTTTATATTCTTTATAAACTATAAACTTTTTTTTTTTTTTTTTTGCTGAGGAAGACCAGCCCTGAGCTAACATCCATTGCTAATCCTCCTCTTTTTGCTGAGGAAGACTGGCCCTGGGCTAACATCCGTGCCCATCTTCCTCCACTTTATATGGGACGCCGCCACGGCATGGCTGACAAGCAGTGCGTCGGCGGGCACCCGGGATCCGAACCTGCGAACCCCGGCCTGCCAAGCGCGGACTAAACCGCTGCGCCACCGGGCAGCCCCAAACTATAAACTTTTTTAAACTATAATTTTTAAAAAATTAAAATACACATGAATACATTTTTGTAATGATATTTTTCTTTTTGTGTGTCTACTATTCTGAGACTGAAGGACTAAAGGTTTAAGAAGTTGAAGGCAAAGAAAAATAAGACAGTGGGATGGAATCTAAGGCGATAATCACAGTGAGAGGACTGGAGTAAAGAGGAACTGATATTTTGATGAGAAAAGAAATTCTAAGGGACAGTTATATCAAAAGTAAGAAAGAAGGATAGGAAATTATGAGGTTACTGTACAGAAAAATAAGTATAAGGCAAGATGAGCACTTTTTTAAAATCAGAGTGCAGAAAAAGGGTAACTGATAAGCCAAATCTAAGAGCCTACAGCAGGATTGAGAGCAGAACACATTTTATATGGTCGCCTCTATGATATGACAATATTACAATGAATGGGTACCTAATCAGCCACAAATTCAGATCACTCAGAAGGAACTAGAAGAAATCCAGTTCAGTGATTTAAAGCAAAGAATGCTTGCTCAGAGTTTGCAGAGGTTCTTCATTACCTAAGATCACACTTGTGAGGGACTGCTTTGTGAGCAAAGACTGAATGAAATAGGTCATAGAAAAACACTGCCTTGGTTTATGTCTATCGATGACAATATTTTAAATCATTTCATCAGTTAGCATCATGCCCCAAATCCAATGTGATTTAGCTGTTTCCCTCACGATACACTGAAGGACTGGCTTTCCCTTCCAGAAAGTCCATAAATTCACCTGGGCTTTGCATAAAGGAACAATGATAACTTTTACACCCTGTGGCCTGGTCAGGATTAAAACAGAAAATCCAAAACATACCTGGAAGTTGTGGGCACTTACCTAAGAACACAGAGAAGACTGCCAGTGGCATCCTGGCCCACTACCCACCCAGTCCCCGCCTGGGCTGGACACTCTGTGTCCATTACTCCCTCGGGCTCGCTGGAGTCGTTTAGGGATGTGCCCACTTCATCAGACAGCTGACGAGCTTTTTCAGGCGTGGGAGCACGAGGCAGCCCACCTCTTCTCAGGTCACTCTCCTCATCACCCGCACAGGAAACTATGGATGATTCCTCTTGGGCCTGGACTCTTGATTCCCAGTCTCGAGTTAACTGCTCCCAGGGACAACAGAAAGGTGCCAGAGTGCCAAGCTTAACATAGTTGGGCCGTTTTGCAGGAGGGTGTCTAATGAAAATCAAAGAGGAGAACCCATTTTGAACAATTTAGGATTGGACAATTAAAATAATTATAGCCATTGTACTACATCTCTATTGAAAAAACAAACATACAAAAAAAAGTTTCCAAGAAATATGATAAAGAATAATAACCAACTCTATTGGCCGAGGCTTTTTGTTTTCTTTGGTTTTTATTTTAATAGATGTGAATCCACAAAGTAGCCCTATGTAGCCACTGCGCAACTCCAGGGAGTGGTATTCCTGAAAGGCTGCAAGAAAACGGTCCCCACACATTTACAACATTCTAAGTTCAAAAGGTGCAAAAGGGGTGACAGTGAAGTTTCTCTCTCACTCTTGACCCGTAGGGACCCACGTGCCCTCCACAGAGACAGTGTCATTATCAGTTTCTTAATATCCTTCTAGAGACATTTTATGTACATACAAGCAGATATGTACATATATCTTTCCTTTTTTACTCATTTTATACAAAGTACTTCATCTGGTGGCGTATCAGATACAGTACTTTTTAACTTTGCTTTTTTCATGTAACAAAATATCTTGGAGATCATTTTATATTAGAACATCAAGAAATCCCTCATTATTTTGTAAAAGGCTGCAGATCTTATTCCACTGTGTGATTGCATCCTAGTTTATCCAGACCGTCCTCTATTGCAGGAAATTTTGGTTATTTTCAAGCTTTTGCTTCTACAAATAATGCTGCAGTGAATGACCTTGAACATGCTGCACAAGCATATCCACAGGACAAACTCCTGGGAGTGGAACTGCTAACGTAAAGAGTATTATTAGCATTTGCAATTTGGAGAGATATTTCCAAACTGCCCTCCACAAGGGTGATACCAGTTGACCTTTCCAGCAATATATGAATGAGAAAGAACCTTTGAGAAATACCACAAGCCAGTGAGAACCAGGGCCTGCTCTGGTACTTACTGACCCCTAGAGGTAGGAAGCAGCCTGGCTGTTGGCCATTCTGGGCTGGAGGACTCTTAGGGAGGCCCAGGCTGCATCCTCAGACTGATGGTCTCTGGGAAGGCCCAGACATTCCTTCCCCTATTTGCTTCTTACTATGAGCCATGCCCTAGGACCCCAAATGGAAATGAACCTGTAGGCTTAATTGGAGGTTCAGTTTGAGCCTATATTCTGGAGATTGAACCAGATGTGTTCTGGCCTCCCAGGGGCAGCTGGTGAAAAACACTCCCAGGGTACTTGCCTCACCCAGAGACCTTCAAAAGGAAATAAATGCACAATTTACAAAAAAGAGACACAAAATGGTGAAAAACACTTAAAAATATCCAACCTCAAACTACTAAACAAAAAAACTAAAACAATAAGATGCCATTTTTTCATATATCTGTTTTTTCAGTATTAAAAGATTGGTAATATCCTATGGTAGTGAGAGGGAGGGAAAATAGGCACCCTCATAACTACAGGTGAAATCCTAAATTAGTACCAACAGCAATCTGTCAATAGTACATCAAATCCTTAAAGTGCACATCTTTTCTTATTTAAAGCAGAAATCTTACTTATAGGATTTAGCCTAAGGTCTGTGCTTTCTTTCTACTACAGCTCCTCTCAAGTGATGGCTGGTTTTTTTCACATCCCATGGGCCGCAGGGGTGGCCAGGCATCCTCCTGATGCCCCCCAGACCATTTTTCTTCTTCCTCCAAGACCCCAGCTCCCCTGAGGCACACACTATCAGATAAACCACTGGCTCTCCCTCTTCAGCCGGGTCCTCTATCAACCTCCCAGGACCCTCCATTCACCTGCCATCACGACTCCTGCCATCATTCTCAGTGGCTCCAGCCTCTACATATACCATCTCTCTAACACCCTGGCCTACCAGAAACTTTGCATCCTCATCTCACATCTTTTACTTCACCCCCCACCTCAACCACCACTCTCGCAATCACAGCTTGGTTCTGGTCATTCCCAACACCTGCTCCACCTTAAAATCCTCATTTCAAGTATCCTACACTCAGAATGATGCCTCCTATTTTTCCAGCCCATTGACCTCTCCCTGCAACAACTCCTCAACCACTGGACCCTCCTATTCATTTACTCCACCATTTCCTCACTGCTCACCACCACTCTCACCTCTCTCCTGCAAGCTTAGATTCATCGTCCATAGGAGAGCCACTCCCTTACATGTACCCTCAACTCCCTCCACCTGGCAGAGCCCAGCCTGGTTATACTCAACCCTCCACCTACCCCACGCCAGCACCTGACTGGCAGAACAAAGCAGGGGAAGAACACGCAACAGTCCTGAACGGTCTGACTATAAACACAAAACTCAAGGGGACTCTTACCTTTCTTATAAATCTCTTACATTTCTCTAGTCACTTCTACCTTCCATTCTCCCAGAAAACTGTTTACATCGACTCCTCTCTCCTCAAATCTCCGGCAGCCTCTCTCCCCTGGAATCCTATTCCTAACTGATAACCTTGCCTCTTTCTTCACTGCGAAGAAGATCACAATCAGGGGAGTACTACCTGATCTCTCTGCCAGAGTCTAACCCACCTAAATCTGTGCCCACATCTCAGGGTCAGCCTTCCAGCCCATGAAAATGAAAGAACTGAGCATGATCCTATGGACTGCCAATCCTTCCCCTTCTGCCCTGGATGCCATCCCCTCTTCCCACTCAAGGGCTCTGCTGTGATTTTAGCCGGCCCCATTCCTCCCACCAGCCTGGAAACACGTGCTTCCATCAAGAATATAAGCTCCAGAAGGCAGGAACAGACTTTGCCTGCCTTCCCCTGCTGTAGCCCCAGTGCCTAGAAAGTGTATGACACACAGTAGGTTCTAAATAAACACATGTTAAATGAATGAATGAACCAGACAAATACGTAAAGATGCACATGGAAAGCTGTTCACAGACACACATAGCAAAAAATCAGAAATAACCTAAAGGGCCATTGATAAATTATAGTATGTCCATCCTGGAGTCCTATGCAAGTAGTTAAGTTATATTTTGAGCAAGGGTTGGCAAACTGTGACTCACAGGCCAAGCCTGTCCCACCGTCTGTTTTTGTATGACCCATGAGCTAAGAATGGTTTTTACCTTTTTAAATGGTTGAAAAAAAAACCAAAAAAGTAATATTTTATGGCACAGGAAAATGATATGAAAATCAAATCTGAGCATCCTTAAATAGAGGGAGACTGGAACACAGCCATGCTCATTCGTTTATGCATCATCTGTGGCTGCTTTTGTGCCACAATGGCAGAGCTGAGCAGTTGCCATGGAAACCAAAGGGCCCATAAAACCAAAAATGTTTATCATCTGGCCCTTTAAGGAAAAGTTTGCCAACACTTGGTTTACAGTTATATTTACTGATATGAGAAAACTATCCATAATATATTGTTAAATGAAAAAAGCAAGTTTCAAAATAGTATATATAATATAATCCTTTTGTTAAAAAAAATTTGCATCTGTGAAACATTTGTATGCATAAAAAAGTCTAAAGGCTAAGAAATAAGTAGTATTGTTTATTATTTAGCAAATACATATTATGGGAGGCACAAGAAGAACATACAACACATGATCGCGGCCTCAAAGAACCTGTAAGCTAGCAATCCAGGAATGCATCCCTGTTCATTCACTCACTCATTCATTCATCTGTCATTCAACAAATAGTCTGAAAGCCAGGCACTGCCTATCTCTGTGGTGGCAGCCGTGAACAGGAAAGCACCCTGTGGAGCTCACAGTCAAGGAACTACAACATTCAATTAATCACTCATTCATCATTCAACACATAAAACTTATTAAGGCTCACTGTGCACCAGGCACTGGCTAGAGACTGCAGATGCCACAATAAACAAGAGAGTTTCTGTGCTCCCAGAAGCCTACAGTTCAGTAGGAAATACAGGGTCCCAATGTCAGCATGTACTTCAGAGTATAAAGGAAATAAAGCCCCTTGTTGGCCACTCCTCAGATGGAAAAAAAAAAAAAAACGTGTAGATGGATTGATACCAAAATGTAAAAACAGTGCTTATCTCTCTGGAATAGTTGATAAAGTATTTTTATAAGTTTCTATAGTTTCATTAAAATTTCATAAATATATATTACCTCTATAACCAGTTATAAAAAACACAATTTCCATTTTGAGGGGGCAGGGGTTGGTAGTGGGAATCTATTAACAAGTGTCTGAAGCTCATGTCCACAGTTTAGGTGTCCACCACTATCAATGTAAGCAAACAGCCAAGAGGACGGTTTGTGACCTGACAGGCCTAGAAAAGTCAGATATAAGACAATCTCCTGACTTAATTACATCCCAGTAAAGGTGAACTCAAGGAAAAGTCTGTGAAAACTCCACATTATGTAATAAGAGTTACCACAGCCATTCCAAACATTACTGGCCAATGTGAGTGGGTACTTCTCTTCCTTTTACAATATTATCAACTAGAGAAGCCAGTTTCTTACCTTTTGTACTTTTCAAGAAGATACTTAGCTTGCTCTTCAGCAAAGAGAATGCCAGCAGGGCAGTCTGGGAAATCACCTGGGATGTGAGGTGACCTTTTATACTGAGAATGCACTGTAGCCTCTTTTAATCCTCCAACTCTGGCACCTCGATAAATCTAAACAAAATGTCAACAAGATCCTGTCAATACACCAACTTAAAGTGAAACTGCTGAATTGTTTGTATTGGGAAAATGGGAAACAACTTAAAGAGAATGGATAAACATCATGGGATAACCCTACAATGGGTTACCATAAGTATAATAGTAAAAATGAATGAAATAGAGTTTCATCCATCAACATGAAAAATCTCAGTGTTGAGTGAATACAGCAAGTTGCAAAAGCATATATACAGTGAGGTATATAAAGTTTAAAAACAAGTCAAATATGTTATTTTATTTGGAATACAAGCATACTTAATGAAGCTATAAAAATAGGCATGAGAGTGACAAACACCAAAAACAGGAATAGTGATTTTTTTTTTTGTGAGGAAGACCAGCCCTGAGCTAACATCCATTGCTAATCCTCCTCTTTTTGCTGAGGAAGACTGGATCTGGGCTAACATCCGTGCCCATCTTCCTCCACTTTATATGGGACACCGCCACGGCATGGCTGACAAGCAGTGCGTCGGCGGGCGCCTGGGACCTGTGAACCCCGGGCTGCCAAGCGCGGACTAAACCGCTGCGCCACCGGGCGGCCCCCAGGAACAGTGATTCTTTTAGAAGGAAAGAGGGAAATGGAATTGGAGGGAGACACAGAGTGCTTCCAGTGAGTCTGCGATGTTTTATTTCTTAAGCTGGATGGCGGGTGAAGGGGACACAGAGTTCATTATATCAGTATCTATACTTTTTGCATGCTTGAAACATTTAGAAATTAGAATTATTTTAAAATATTACCACTCTTAAATGATTAACTGAATGTCCCTTGCACTAGGCACAATTGCTAAAATTAATTATCTGCATGAATCTAACAGTCTTACATGTCTTTTATACTGTTTAGCTCAAAGTATTATTTAAACTAATCAGAAAAAACACACTAAATTTTAATAAAATTTTTTGTTGCAGTTAATAAATAGGAATATATGGTCAGCACTTAAAAAACAAAAAATGTATTCTATATATCTATAAAAATTAGAAAATTATAAAAATTGCTTTTAAACTGTAACAAATTTCTTCAAGTAAAAAACTTCAATATTTTGTTGCCACTACTATTCAAAAATCAAGCCACTTTTAAAACCTCAAAAATTCATGTTAGCACAACTCTTATTAATGAGAACCTGGCTCCAGTGACTTTATGAGTTATCTTGTCAGGATTATAACTCTAAGGGCAGAAGAATGGCACTCAATTCCTAAGTTGCACATAAAGTCTGGTACATTTTCAGCTCTTGGTATGCATTAGGAATGTATTTTTTTTTTTTTTTTTTTTTTTTTTGTGGGGAAGACCAGCCCTGAGCTAACATCTGTTGCCACTCCTCCCCTTTTTGCTGAGGAAGACTGGCCCTGGGCTAACATCCGTGCCCATCTTCCTCCACTTTTTATATGGGACGCCGCCACGGCATGACAGACAGGCGGTGCGTCGGCGGGCGCCCGGGATCCGAACTCGCGAACCCCGGGCTGCCAAGCGCGGACTAAACCGCTGCGCCACCGGGCGGCCCCAGGAATGTATTTTAAACGTTGCAACTCTTAGTCAGAAACAAAAAGTAACTTACAAATGGAATCCAGAAAGCCATGCCCCAGCCCTTTGGGAGCAGGACATCCCAGCCACTTCCCCAGCCTCGTCGGTCGTCACCAGTCACTTTTCCTGGCTGTTGAATCAAAAGTATAGGTATCTTGGATTCATGGGGACCTAAAACCAGCTGTGACCCGGGCACCAGCAACTCACTTCTCTTCCGGTTTAAATCCTAAAGTGGAAGAAAATAATTCAAGACAAACAACCCTAGTCTGGGAGATTTTACTGCGTCTCCCTATAAGCAGCTTTAGAAAGTTATAGGCTCTTTTTAAAAGCAAGGAAAAATTGTTCTCAATAAATAAATGTGAGCCATTTTAAGTAAAACATATTCCTCTCACAATGATTTTCCTCTATACAAGTGCTTTGGTAGAAAATGCCAAATTATCTTAAATTTGGGCTAGAATATACTAGATGATTCAAAGATATAAAATAATATACAGTCATTCTGCTAATCTCTTATATCAGGATTAATCTTATATTTTGACACTCTGTCCCTATAATTATTTTGGTTAAGATTTGTTGTCATGGAGTAAAAAAGGTACAAGCAATTAACAACAACTCAGAGAAGCAAGTGGGAAAATGTTCTGGCTCTTGAGAAAATTTCTCACCAGGTCTTAAGGATTTAAAATAGAAGATGCTATAAATTATTTGTTAGGTGGAATGCAGGGAGTGAATGACAACATCCTTTCAGATTCTCTTGCCAGCTGTAAAGAGATGAACAGGTAGCAGTGGCCTACCACTCAATTGAGAAACTATACAAGAGAGCTCCTCCACGCTACAAAATCTAACTGCTACCTCATAGATGCTCTCTAAGCCATGACCAAGTCCTGATTCTCCTTTTTTACCATTGATCAAGTTTCCACCACCATCTACATGTTGGTAATTCCAAAATATCTATCTCTTTAGCCTTGACTTTTCCTCCTGGGATCAAACTTTTCTCCTGGACATCTGCTCCTGGGAAGTCCCAAGGTGCCTCAAACTCAGTTTATCCAAGATTGAACTCATCTTTCCCACTGCATTCACTCTCCTCCTGTATTCCCTGTCCAGCTGAATGATGCCACAATTCTCACAGTTCATTCACTCATTCACTCATCCATTCAAACATTTACTGTTCATTCATTCACTCAGTCATTCAAATATTTACTGAGTACCTGTTATATGCCAAACTCCTAAACCTAAGCTAGACTGTTAGGAACTAATCTACAAGTCTCCTCCTTTCTCACTTCCCATCTTCCAATCAACCAGTGTCTTGTCAGTTTCATCTTCTAGGATATGTGTTAAACCCCAGCCCCTCCACTCCAGCCACACTGCCACAATTCAGAGCCCATCAGGTCCTAAATTGTGGACTATTTCCAGGGACTCTTTTAAGGCCATCCAACCACAAGTCCTCTCTCCAGCTCCTCCTCATCCCTATCCCTAGTCTAACCCACCCTCCACCGTGCTGCCAGAGTGAAATCTGATTATGTCATGGCCTGGCTTAAAACCTGCAATGGTGCCCTACATCTTCAGTCCAAATCCTTAAAATGCCTCAAGCCTATCTGAAATGCCTTTTTTAAAATGCCTATTTATCTCTTCAGTTTCATCTCCTGCCCCACCCTCAACTCAACCTACTAATCTACTTGGAGATTCCTGAACACATCACCCTGTTTTTGGCCTGGGCCCGTGCACATGCTGTTCTCACTTCCAGCAATCCTTTCTCCACTGCAGCCCTGGCCCCGAGAAGTCTGGTTAATTCTGACTACCCACTGAAGTGTCAGCTCCTCCATCCAGGAAGCTTTCCCCAATTCCCCTAGTCTAGGCTTAGTACCCCTTCTTTGGGCTTCCTTTGTACCCTGTACTTCTTATCCTAGTCATCTATCCCAACACCTAACACAATACTTGGTCCTGGTAGGAACTCAATCATTGTGAAATTAAAGACAGAGAACATTTAAGGGAAAAAAAACAATAAAAGAAAAACATATATTTAAACCATGAGATTATCATTTCAAGAAAAAGTCTTCGTATTAACTTTTTCTAGAGATTATTCTTCTCTAAGAACAGAAAAAAATCATAGTATATATCTTAAGTAAGGGATCAATAAATTGTTTGAAAATAAAAGGAAGTCTACGGGATTCTATAAGGTATGAAATAACTTTTATGGTCTCTAGAGTGATGAATTTCAACCTGTCTTCATGACTTTACCAACAATCCGTACACCATGAGTTACCTGATCCGAGATTTTATTCTCTGTGACGCTCTTACAGATAGCTTGGTTCCAGATAAAGCTATGTGTACACTCCACAGGCACACCCTCCAGAAGCAGCTGTCTAACTCCCTCATTACCTAAGAGGGAAAAGAAATAGCCTTCAAACCACATCCTTTCCATCAATGAAGTCAAACTCTAATTGTTGCCAGTTGACCTTTTGTTACAAGAAAATATTTTATAGGCATTTACTTAACTTCTCTAGAAGGATTTATTTGACTAGAAATTAAGTTATTCTTATAGTTGGTTTCACAACCTGTGACATAGCAAAAGCTCCTAAACTTATTTCTCTAACAATATTTTTAGTGTATTAGATGCAAATATCACATTAAATTGCCTCAAAATTACTGCCTAATTCCACATTTAGGATAATCAAATTCTAGGACCACTGCACAGGCAAACAATGTCTTGATAATATGCTATGACAGCACAAGCCATATTTTAACTATTGGCTTCAGGGCTCTTCCTATCATTCCCGGCCCAATGGTGGTGAGCCAACAGATACAATCCTTTCCTTCTTCCCCTTTATTTCAACTCTCTGATAACTCTTTTTTATTGAACTGAATATTTATTTCTTTCTGCAAAACATCTTTTTCTCATTCCTTTAAAATTAGCATATTTTCTGTGAAATATATTGTTTCATCCCTTTAAATAAGCCACACCATGCCAAAATACTCTAGTGGGAAAAGAGGAAGAACTTCTTCCGTTATAAACATATGTATTGACAGAAGAGACTGCCTACACACAGTCATTTAAACACTAGGGGGAAAAAAGTCTTCCAAATGTTATTTTGTTGGACTGAAGAATTAAAAAAGACAAAAAAAGTCACACAATTCATGAGTTTTTGCTAAGATCCTAAAATGCCAACATAGGTCACTCAAAGGCACATACCTGCGTGGGCCTGATGGCTGGAAAAAAAATAAGTTGGAAGCAACTTGGCCATAATGTGACAGATTTCAGGGGAGAACAAAGAGAATATTAAATTGATGAGAAGATCTGAGATAAAAGCTCCTTAAAACAGCAAGTGCTTCTAGTACTCTGTTCTTCCTCGTGGAGATAATAACCAACAGCAGCTCAAGTGGCAGTGCTGTGTGCTGCCCAAGTTCACACAGCCCATCGAGGAGCAAACAAGCTCCATTTCAAACAGCCTCTGTCCCCCCAGAACGCCTTCCTGTGAAGTGCTGCCACAGACTTGAGTGAAAGAATTGGGATTATTCAGACCTGGCTGCAGACAAAGGAGATGGCTGATATTTAGGGTGTAAAGGCACAGGAAAGCACAACCTCATCTTCAAATATTCTAAAAAATAATAATAAATAGACGAAACAAAGTAAATGGTAAGTCCAGATAGTGGAATATTATTCAGCACTAAAAAGAAATGAACTATCTCAAGCCATGAACAGACACAGAGGAAGCTTAAATGCATATGACTAAGTGAAAGAAGCTAATCTGAAAAGACCACATACTGCATGATTCCAACTATACAACACTCTGGAAAAGACGAAACTATAGAGACAGTAAAAAGATCAAGGATTGAGAGATGGAGAGAGAGATGAATAGGTGGAGTACAGCAGATTTTTAGGGCAGTGAAACTATTCTGTATGATACTATAAGAGTGGATACATGTTCTTATAAATTTGTCAAAACCCATAGAATATATAACACCAAGAGTGAACCCTAATGTAAACTATGGACTTTGGGTGATAATGACGTGTCAATGTAGATTCATGGATTGTAATAAATGTACCACTCTGGGGCAAGATGTTGATAGTGGAAGAGGCTGTGCATGCGCAGGGGCAGAGGTATATAGGAACTTTCTGTACTTTCCACTCAATTTTACTGTAAATTTAAAACAGTTCTAAAATATAAAGTCTATTTAAAACAAAGGAGACCATGTCTGAAGGCAAAGGGGGAGGCCCTTATAGGTCAATAGTCTTGACTAGTGAGAGAAGAGAAAGTTACCAGCTGGTCAGTATGCACCCAGGTGAGCCTAGAATGACTATCAATTCTGAATGTAATTTTAAGTCCTCCTCATGACTCATATAAGTACATTCTTTTTCATACCTAAAGAAAAGCTTTCTAACTGACTACGTAACTCCAGAATTGTGACTTAAAGGTTGAAGGACATAGCTCATTTTCTCTCCTTTCTTAAACGTATTTAAAGATGTTCAAATTTTAAATTAAAACTTTCTTAATAAGTTTTACTTAGAGAAGCAAGGAAACTAATAAAAATCTTTCTCATTTGGGAATCAAATAAACCAAAGTTACAGTCTTCAAACTTAATCTATTTTAAATTAAATATGCAGAACAGTTAAAGGGGCCCAGCTGAAGCAATTAGGATTTTTTTCTCCTAAGAGCAGAAACAGGAAAGTCATAGTGAGATGACCAATAAATGGGCATTTCTGAAAGTCAACTGCAGATCAGTGCTCTAAAAGTGCTTGCAAAAGCTGTAAAAAGTAAAAGGGTGATCTCTCACCTATCATTCTAAAGGCAACTTCACTCTTCCTGTGTTTGGTGTACACACTACCAAAGAGTGTGTAAAGAGAAAGATTTTAAAAAGCTATGAGCACAATGTAAGTTCAATATTTTCTAAAGCAAAATATTCATCTGTGGAAGACAAAGACTGGTTAAAATAATCTATCAAAACAAATCAGCAGGTGCTAAGGAGAGCAAATACTAAAGTAATAGTATAGCAGAAATTTTATTTTTAAATCTCACCCTAAAACCAGTTACACACATAGTGAAATGCTGTCTTAATGAAGTTGAAAAGATTTGCAAAAACACATTATTAATATGTAATTCAAAGTCAAGAACCAAATGATCAAGTAAACGTTTTCAAAGCATCTAAGAACACGTTTCATCACTTAGGTTCTTCATTGAAAGTTTCCTTCTCTATACTCTAACCACTCTAATCTCAATACCTCCGACACTCAAATGTGCGGGTGCTCTTCCCACAGCAAGCAACTCTCGGACACCAACTTAACTCAATTCTGACACTATCTCCCTGGAGATAGCATCAGATCCCGTAGGTTAAGGGCTCAGTCCCACAAGACTGCTCCCGCTTCAGATGCCTACTGAAAGTCCCAGCCTCCCATAGTTCTGACCAACCAACTATACATTGGTCTAAGCCATGACCCCCTCCTTGGGTTTGATAATTTGCTAGAAACGGCTCCCACAATTCAGAAAAACAGATCACTTACTAGATTACAGTGTTTTCGTTTTTTTTTTTTTTAATAAAAGGATACAACTAAGAACAGCCAGGTGGGAGAGATATATAGGGCAAGATATGGGGGAGGGCATGTGGAGGTTCCATCCTCACAGGGCATTCCACCCTCCCAGCACCTCCATGTGTTCAACAAATCAGAAGCTCTCTGAACCCCATTGTTTAGGATTTTTATGGAGGCTTCATCAAGTAGGCATGGCTGATTAAATCATTGGCCAATGGTGACTGAACTCAGTCTCCAGCCCCTCTACCTTTCTGGGAAGGGGTGGGGGCTGAAAGTTCCAATCCCCTAATCATGTGGTTGGTTTCCTTGGCAACCCACCCACCATCCTCAGGGGCTTTCCAAAAATGACCTCATTAACATAAACTCAGATGCGGTTGAAAGCTGCTTGTTATGAACACCAAAAGATGATCCTTCAGCCTTTACAGCACTTATCATTTAGTTAATTACCAAGGTTTTAAGAGCTATGTGCCAGGAACTGTGGACAAAAACCAAAATATACATTTCTTATTATATCACAATATCACATTCCTGTACCCTCTCTCTTCAGAGCTCTCTAATTCCCAGTACACCTAAGAAGATAAAGAGTTTGTTATCCAAATCAGGCAAACACTTCTTTATGGTTTAAGTAGCACCAGAATTGGTCTGTTTTGTCTAAGTCAAAATAGGTAGAGAATGATTTCAGACACTGGATGGATGTCAGAGAATTAAGTTTTAGATCATCATGACATTGAGATTCTTCCAAGGATTAATCTTTTATTTATTGACCCAGCTCATCAAAGTATATTTCTAACTTTAGTTTTGAATTATCTTCTGAGATAATACTTTACATGTTAATAATATTGGTATAATACTATCTCCTTAAGAAGTTTACTTCTTTATGTAGCTCACATGCCAATACTTCTTAAAAGAAATTACTTAAAACAGGTTTTAATGAAATTCCACAATGACTAACAAGATGGCAAGCTTTTATAGTAGAAATTAAATGACGTTTTTCCAGACAGACTTTAATTTTCCTTGAAGTGATTCATATTAAGATAAAAGCCTTAGAGAGGATTTAATACAAAACTGCCTCATCCCAAAAAAGAATTTGAGGCAGCAAGAGAAACTAAGTGGAGTTTAACTACAGCTTTAAGGCAATTATGATAGTCAACACTAATGAAGTCATAGATGCTAAAACTTTTATGGTTGCACCAGGCCATATTGCCATTGAAAAAAGAAAAGAGGGGCCGGCCCGGTGGCGTAACGGTTAAGTTTGCGCGCTCCGCTTCAGCAGCCCAGGGTTCACAGGTTCGGATTCCAGGCACAGACCTACAGAGCGCTTGTCAGGCCATGCTGTGGTGGTGTCCCATATAAAAAATAGAGGAAGATGGGCACAGATCTTAGCCCAGGGCCAATCTTCCTCAGCAAAAAGAGGAGGATTGGCAACGGATGTTAGCTCAGGGCTGGTCTTCCTTACAAAATAAATAAAGGAAGAAAGAAAAGAAAAAAAAAGAAAAGAGCCAACAACTCGTTGATTAAAGTCTTAGGCTCCATAATTAACTAACTTACCTACATAACTTCAAACGCCCCTCTCATCTAATCCAGCTTTCACGTGAAGTTCTGATAGAGTAATTGACTCTAACTATCTAATTGACTATCTAACTACATGTGGAGGTAAAAAAAATTCTGAAGTTGTTACTACAAACACCTGTATAAACACCTGTATCTTTTCTCCAAAAATTCACAAGCTAATTTTAATGATTCTTCCAATTAACCATGTTTAAATGACAGTAAATACAATGAAACATTATCACAACTGCTGCAAATCCCAGATCAGACTACAATTTTAGCTAGCCCCCACCCACCCTCCTATGCCGCCCAGCCACACTCCCTCAGGCCACTCTACTGAGTCTAAACCAAGACATCTTACCCTTCAGCACCTGGGATGGCCTTGCCAGGATTCGAACCTGGATCATCTGTATGGTCAGACAGAGGCTTCCAATGAGCACAAGACCAGCTGCGGGTGCAGGTCCCTTCCTCACAATTAAAATTCTGAAATGCCAGGCATTTTCAGAGAACCCAGTTTGCAGAGAGACAGGTTTTACTAAAAATAAAGAACTCAGGGAAAAAAATGAATATAAGGATCAGGCTACATGTTAAAAGATACTTCCACACACACCATCTCCTTTGATCATAATCACCTTGAAAGGCAGGCAGCTAAAGACGGCCCAATTTTTACAGATGAAGTTCCTGCAGAGGTGCCACAGACGGAACTCTTCTAATGGGACTAGACTGCTCAAAACAGGAAGGAAAACCAGGAGTGTTTCAAGAACTTTACCTTGGCATTTTTCTGGATTGGGCAAAACTTTGGACCTCTTTTGAGGCAAATTTATTCGAGGATCCCCAACTGTCAGTCCCAGAATAGTACCTGCCGGAATTTCTGCTGGTGATGTTATTCCTTTAACAAAACAAAAACAAAAATGAGCTTACAGAAAGTCATTCACAATACATACATATTTACTTGTGTTTTCAAATTTTTCTAATGAAATTTTCAGTTAATGAAACTTTCTTCTTGAGCTAATTATTTAGAAACATGTATTCTCTTTTTTCCCCCATTGATACTTTCGGAGAATAAATTAACATTCATAAAGAATGAAGTTTCTTACAAAAAACATTAACTAACAGGTTATTTTACAACATGAACATGTATGTTTCTATCAGTGATACAGGCACAAATGCAATCATGTGCAGGTAAGTACAGATTTGAGTTTGGTACCAGTATGTGCATTTATCTATAGCATCAGAATGCCAGTTATTTAGAATACTAACAGCTCATTTGTTTGTCGTTTCATTAACAAACTCAGATAGTGTTTACTCTATTCACTGAGTTCAGGCACCTCACTTTCTTGCTGTATTATAACAGTGTTAAGTTAAAAAGCACCACTATATGTAGGCAGCCCAACCACAAAATGCTCTTTTAACCCACTTCCCACTCCTCCCTCTTCCCCAACACAAACCAGTATTCCCTCTGGATACCTCCCAACAATTCAAAAATGGCTTCTTGTCTGTGATGAAGGGAAACGCTATCGGGATTCTTACAGGTTTCAATCCACCAACGGTGAGGCGTTTTCTCTGTGTCCTCTCCCTCCTGAAAAATAACAACTCCTGTTCATCAGACAAATAATAAATCAGACTTAATAATTTTGTTATGGTTGATATAGGCTCCTACCCTTTTTTTCTGTATGGGAATGAATGTCTTATGGGGGGAATCAGGGAAACTCCCACTATATTTAACGCAGGAATTAACATCAAACTAACTACTCTCCTAATTAGAGGCAAGACACAGCAGTCTACTTCTCTTAAGATTTCACACAGACTAATAAGCTACCTCACACCTGCATCCTTCTCTCACGCACAGAGCCGACAAGAGAGGCCTTGCTTGCTCTTTGCTCCTCTCCCACCATGCCAACTTTATTACCACTAATTTAAGCAATAAAACCTTCCTCACCAAAGAAAACCCAAACTAAGACCTTTTGAAGAAATCTTCAGCTAAAGGATATATTACAACTATATCATGTGCCTGGAAACTTCAAATAAGACACACAAATACTTATATTTTTTCCAGACAGAACTAGGAATTGAGCAGGGTTTCAAAAAGCACTCCAAGTATCACGCGCAGCCCAGGAAGAGAACCTATAGCCATGATTCATACTGAGGTTCACTGAAGTAGGCTGTGCCCTTACAGATTCTAAAGAAGCAACCTGTAACAGACGCGTCATTTACCTCACAGAAACTCAGGTAGCAGAGCTTAGTAGTTTAAAGTACAGGCTCTGGAACCAAACTTCCTAGCTCAAATCCTCCCTCCCTCTGCAACTTATTAGCTAGACTGGAGCACCTACTCTGCGCCAGGCACTGTGCTAAGCACTGGGGATGGAGTAAGGAACAGGCCCGACCTGCCCTTGCCATCATGAAGCTCAACACGAACAGCATCTAAATACAAAACAAATCTAGACATCTAAATTGAGGAAGTGTAGGAGATGCAATGAAAACAACAGGAGGGATATAATTTAACTTTGGAGGATCAGGAAAGGATTCTAGAGGGAAATGATACAAATGTTGAAACCTGAAGAATGAGGAAGGTTTAGCCAAGCAGAGTGGTGAAGGCAGAATGTTCTGGCAGGTGGAGAAAAGCAGGTGCAAAGACTTTAAGGGAGATGAGAACTCATGTATTCTAAACCTGAGAGAAGGCCAGTGTGGCTGAAGTGCAGAGGTGAGGAGGGATGAGGGAGGAAGGCACACGATTACACAGTCACATTAAAGGCTTTGGATTTTATCTTAAATACAATGAGAAGCTATTCAAAAGCTTTTAATCAGGGAGTAACATGACGAGAACAAATTGTTAAAAGATCACTCCACCTCCTGCGTGGAAAATGGAATGAAAAGGAGGAATGATGGAGGCAAGTTAAGAAGGTGCTTCAGTATTCAGGAAGACAACAGTGGTAGACACTAGCGTGGAAGCGATGAAGAGAGGGAGAGAAGTAGCCTTTGATTTTTCAAGTATCTTTCTTCTAAAAGCTCAAAATCTGTTCAGATCTATCATCATATTTGACCATGTCAAATCTGTGAGAGGCACGGACACTAGTGTCTGATTCCAGTCTAGGCTCTACTCTCTAGACCTGCGATGTCAACATGACAGTCACTAGCCACAGAGAGCTATTCGAATTTAATTTTTAGTTAATTAAAATTAAATAAAGGTACAAATTCAGTTCCTCAGTCACACCAGCCACATTTCAAGTGCTCAACAGCCACATGTGGCTAGTGGCTACCATACTGGATAGCACAACAGAACGTCATCCTCACAGAAAGTTCTATTGGACAGTGCTTCACTAGACATATTGCTCTCAACCTTTTTAGGGATCACAGACTCTTAAAACTAGTCCCAGAAAATATGCATCACCCAAGCACAAACAAAAACCATTTGCATACACTTTCAGGGATTTCAGGGGCTCCCTGTTACCCACCTACGGAGCAGAAGACCCTTCCACAAGACTCACAAGCTGCAAGAGTAGTCTACATTTAAATAAGAACAAGTCAGTTTACTTATTGCATTCACTTAGATTTGTTCTTCCAGAAGTGAAAGAGGATAAAGTCTTCAATAATAAGCATAAGTAGGGAAATAAACATTTATAAACCATGGCCCAAAATGTTACCAAACTATATGTAAGGTTTCACAAATTTGCTAAGAAGGACATGACTAAAACAAAACATCACAGTCACACTGACTTACCGTGTGGATGGAAGCAGCTTTCAGTGCTTCAGTTAGGATGGAATGGGCAAGTGGACCAATCAGCCGGAATCTGTTCATTTCCATTGTCAAATCACTGAAAGACAGAAAAGGTCTTAAAATGAAAACTGCCATCATATACAATGTCTGTGCCCCTGGCAAAAACAGAGCAAGCCTTCACTAAAAATGTTCAGAGCCAATTCAACCCGTACCTGATTATAATGCCTGTGGCTGGAGAAACCCAAGAATATGGCTGATGTGGATCTCTAGTCCCGTCACCAATAACTTTTTTAATTGGGTTACCATTTTCTCCATCATCTTTCCGTTTTCTTTTCTTGCCAATTTTCTCCTCAGGCAGTTCCGTCTGGCTTTTCTCTTGGGATGGTGTCAGAAGGGGGTCCGGGGCGCAGACAGTGGATTGCACAGGTTCCAGACATTGGCACACTGCTTTTATTTCCTCTAAGATAGCCTAAGGGTGTATTTAAACATTTGACTTTTAAATTTTGAAATTTAAATACATTACCAATTTAAATTGGTTTAGTTTGTTATTTTTTGTCTCCTTAAAATTTTACATTTTTATCCCTTCACAAATTAAATTCATCCTCATAAAAAAGCTTTTTTGGTTTTTCTGAGTGGTGCATGGCACTTTGAACAACAACAAAAACTCCTAAATATCAAAGATTAATGAAAACACCACCACTACTCTAACTAAATTTTTTAAAAAGTTTAAAGAGAAAATTGTATAGTCTACCATATAAAAGCAGTGAGTATGCTAAAAAAGGGAAGCTAAGCTAAATACAGTATTACAAATTATCAAAACTATTCAAAACAACTTATCATCATTAGATAGGCTCTAACAGGTTAAACTAATGAACCAATGCGGGCATGCTGGAAGCATTAGTCCAAATGCAACATTTCAAGCCATTTGCATGGTAAGGTTGGCTTCCATCTCTACTTCTACTTATGGCTTACTAAAAAGTGAGAGGTCAAGAGCTGCTTCATTTAACATTCACACAACTTTTCTTCCTACATCCAAATACCAAGCTATCAGCCAAACTTTTATACTATTTAAATTTCTACAGCATTGATTCCCAATAGTTATCAAGAATGCAGTAACAGAGTGATGGGGAAATAATCTCCAGGACTATACCTGTTTGAGAGTTGGATGAAGCCAGATCCACAACTGCCTGCTCTCAGAAGTGCCACCAGGGGTCCTCTCACACTTCCAAATAAAGGTAACAGGCCCCAGCATTTCTCTGGGATATTTATTTGCCCGGTAGAGCATGAGGCTACCTTGGCGCTTTCCAGACAAGCAGTGAACTGCAGCAAAAGTCAATCCTGACATAAACAAAAACAAAATTCCATGATTTCAAGTGCTGAGACTGCAGGATTACTTCCTGATAGCCATATCGTTATTTACTATCTTCAGGAGGGATGAGGTTTTGGTTTGATCACTGCTTAGACCAAAGCCTGGCATACAGTAAGTTCTCAATAAATATTTATTGAATGAATGATTTAATGAATTTTGAGTTTCTTTCTGACTAAATTCACTTCACCAGAAAAATGGTTCTCTCACTTTACACTTGACAATGTTAGAAATGATTTAAAAGCCATCCCAAGCTTTCCACAAATTAACTTACTCACTGGGAACAAGAACTGTCTCACACGTTTTTATGCATGTTTAAATTCCAAAATGCTTACAGCAGACACTTGTCCATAAAGTGAATAAACATACAAAGACTAAAATAGGACTCAGCTTTCAAACAAGTTTACCTGTGTCCATGCTACACATTGGAGATAACACCTTTAGTATTTCCTCCTCTTTGCCCTTCAACTCCAAACAACAGTAGTAGGATAAATCCTGCACAAAGAGGGAGACACAATTAAATACTTAGGGATTTACACAGGGGAAAATTGCTAAGAAGCCAAAAGTCACATCAGAAAAACTTCTAGAGGTCCAAGACACAGAACAAATTACTGAAGATATCATAAGGCAAAATCTGAAACCTGTCTATTCCTATTACATTAGCAAATATTCTTAAACCAATCTGAATCAAAATCGAACTGAATTTTCATTCAAAATGTAGGTTACAGTGGCCTACTTTTTAGAAAGAAAATCTGTGTTTCATGTCATATTCATAGACAAGTTCTAAGAACAGTGTAACAACTGCTGCCTCTAAATACAGGATTGTTCCTCCCCAAAATCCATCTAAAGTAATAAATCAGAGTAGAATTAGCAAGACAGTAATAAATTCTGCAAAATTAGGCTAAGGTTGTTCACTTTGCTTAGCTAATTCAGGACCTCAAGATTACTTAACACCAAGCCTAGGGATACATGTTGCAATTAATTTATCCCATATTCCTCCCATGCTCAGGCTTGATTATGATACACAACTTTGTCTAAGCAATGTACAAGGAAAAAATCAGAGTAATAAGAGTAATACCTTACCAATTTAAATATGAAGAAGAGAGATCAAACTGAGTTAGTAAAATTAGTGTGTTAAAGAATTATAATAATAGTCAACAGTCACTGAAGGGTTACTTAGTGCCAGGCCCCGGGCTAATTCCTTACATGGACTGTCATTTAATTCTCCCAGCACCTGATGAGCTATGTACTATTGTTATCTTATTTGACAGATGAGGACACTGAGACAGAGACTGTTACTTAAACAAAGCCATATAATCAGTAAGTGGAGAAGCCAGCATTCAAGTCAGGCTCACTGTCGCCTGCCATCGCACCTTTAAGCAATTTCAGTACACTCAGCAACTGAAACTAAATGCAGAGTATAGCTTAGATTCTGACAAACTCACATTAGTCAATACTATCACTCACACACAAAAATCTTTCCAGCAACAGTGATCCACTCTCAGCTGTCAGATGAACCTCACCCGAATTTATACCACCAGGTGACAGAGAATAAGGGTTAAGAGCATGGAACCCTGGAGTCAGACTACCTAAGCTCAAATCTCAACCACTCACTGGTTGTATGGCCGTGGGAAAATTACCTAACATTTCCATACTTCAGTTTCCTCATCTGTAAAATGGAAATACTGTTAAAAACTTACCTCAAAGTGTCGTTGTAAAGATTAAATGAGTAAACATATGTAAAGTACTAAAACAGGCATAAATTAAGTACTCAAAAATATTTTTTAGTATTAGCTATTATTTTTATTACTTAGGGCTGATTAAATGTAAAGAAAATATCTGATAACCTCAGCAAAAATTCTGCCCAAAATCAGAAGTAACTCTTAAGTCTGTCTTAAAATTTGAGAGATGGCAGATTATAGTGGAAAAAGCACAGGCCAGAAAATCAGCTGCCCAAGTGTTAATGTGTGTGGGCCACCGACAAGTTGTGTGGCCCTGGGCAAGTAACTTCATCTCTCTGGATCCCAGTTTCCTCAATGTAAAATGAAGAATTTGACTATAATCTATGATTTCTGTGGCTAAGTTTTCAAATCAAAGGCTCTTAAAAGGTTCTTGTATTCACTTCACACCCATTAGGATGGCTATTCTCAAAAAAACTGAAAATAACAAGTGTTAGTGAGGACATGGAGAAACTGGAACACTTATGCATTGCTGATGGGAATGTAAAATAGTGTAGCCTCTATGCAAAACAGTATGGTGGTTCCTCAAAAAATTAATCATAGAATTACCACATGATCCACCAATTCCATTTATGAGTATAAACCCAAAGAACTGAAAGCAAGGAAATGAAGAGATATTTGCACACCTATGTTCATAGCAGCATTATTTTTTTCTTTTTGAGGAAGATTGGCCCTGAGCTAACATCTCTTGCAATCTTCCTTTTTTTTTTCTCCCCAAAGCCCCAGTACATAGTTGTATATCCTAGCCATAGGTCCTTCTAGTTCCTCTATGTGGGACGCCACCTCAGCATGGCTTGATGAGCAGGGAGTAGATCTGCATCCAGGATCCAAACCCACGAACCCTGGGCCACTGAAGTGGAGCACATGAACTTAACCACTATGCCACCGGGCAGCCCTCATAGCAGCATTATTAACAACAGCCAAAAGGTAGAAGCCAGCAAGTGTCCACTGACAGACACGTGAATAAACAAAATGTGGTAAATACAGACAATGAAATATTATTCAGCCTTAAAAATGAGGGAAATTTTGACACATGATACAAAATGGATGAACCCTGAAGACATGCTAAGTAAAAAGCCAGTCTCAAAAGGATAAATATTGTATGATTCTGCTTATATGAGGTACCTAGAGTAGTCACATTTATAAACAGAAAATAGAATGGTGGTTGCCAGGAGCTGGAGGGAAAGAGGAATGGGGAGTTAGTGTTTAATGGGTACAGAGTTTCAGTTTGGGAAGATGAAAAAGTTCTGGAGATGGATGGTGATGACAGTTCACAACAATGTGAATATACTTAATGCCATAGAACTATACACGTAAAAATGGTTAAAATGGTAAATTTGATGTTAAGTATATTTTACGACAAATTTTTTAAAAGATTCTTGTATTGACTTTTCTGCTATATTGCTCTCAAGAGGTATCAGAGGATAATAATACCCACGGCTTTCAAAAGTTGGCCAAGGTCATCCTGCCACTGAAAAAGGTAGGCCCTCTGCAAAGAACAAATTTCTAAATATGTACTAGAAGACAGAGAAAGCAATTGATTTAGCAATTGGGGGTTGGGGGAGCCAGATAAATATTACGAGGCTCTAAAACCAACTGTCTTCTCAAAGTGTTTAAAACAAACTTCCCAGCATCCCATTGAGTCATAAACAACTAGAACAGCATTTTGAACACCGCTCAGGGCACATAAATGGTTCTCAAATATCTACTGTTGACGAATGACTACTAAAATGAACCAATACTGAATATATCTCGAATACTGACCAACAAGACCTGGCATGATCTGGTTCCTACTTATTTCTCCTGAACTAATCTCACCCTAATGTTAGCCTTGCTCTCACTCTCTTCATCTTTGTCAGAGGATTTATTTCAGTTCTTCCCTCTTACGTGGCTTCCTTCCACCTCCCTCGCTCTCCCATTTTCTTATCCCTTAGAGCTCAGCTGAAAAATCATTTCCATGAGGAAGCTTTCCTGTTCCTCTGTTACAAATGCTTATAGTATTGTGTATTTTTCCCTTACAATTGTATGTTCAGTTAATTATTTGATTAATATGAGTCTCCCCCAATAACTTCAGCTGCTTCATCCCCAGCATCTGGCAAAGTACCTCATGCTCAGTAATCATTTTTAAAATGAATAATCTCAGACAGGGCTTTGGCATACCACGAACTACTCTAAAAGTCTATCTACATCAGAAAGGATCTAAACAAAAACAAAAAGAAAACCAACTGGAAAAGCATACCTGAAGGAGGCAATGGTTAGTCATGGCTCGATAGCAGGCTCTGTGGCTCTTGGTCGTCGGCCTCTCCCCGAGGCAGTAGCCCCACTTCTTGACCATGTGAAACCGTTTGGCGTGCCAGATGTGCGTTTCTAACCATATGTTCTTCTTTTGTCTACGGTTAAATTCTAGAGTCCGGTTTATGTGACATCTTCGAGCTTTATGACATTTATTCTTTGAATGTTCTTTTTTCTGATGTACTGCTTTCTCTGCCTACAGTTTCAAAAAGAGAGGCAAATCCTAGTTTGTAACCACCTCATAAGAAAGTTCAATGTAAGGAATTCAAACAATTGACTTTAGATTAAGTGGAGTACCTTACAGACCCCACTAGTTTGCTTAATTTTTTAACTTGGTGATTTATGCAATGAAAGTAGAGGAGGCAATAGAAAATGAAGATTTCAGAGATAAGCAAACCCAGGAAGGAAGCACAGTTCTGTCACTTATTAACTGTGCAAGCTTCATGAACTATGAAGATGAGAATATGTATGGGGCTGGCCCGGAGGTGCAGCGGTTTAGTTCACATTTGGCAGCCCAGGGTTTGCGGGTTTGGATCCCGGGCGCCTGACAACTCACTGCTTGTTAGCCATGCCGTGGCAGCGTCCCATACAAAGTAGAGGAAGACGGGCACGAATGTTAGCCCAGGGCCAGTCTTCCTTGGCAAAAAGAGGAGGATTGGCAACGGATGTTAGCTCAGGGCTGGTCTTCCTCACACAAAAAAAAGATTAGAATATTTATAAAATGTTCAACACTGTAACTCAAGCTTATTGTGGATATTAATATTACAGAGCAAAAGGGAATAAATCAAATGCTAGCTTTTTGATGTTGTTTTTTAACCTCTAAGATTGCTACTAGGGGCCAGCCCGGTGACAAAGTGGTTAAGTTCGCATGCTCCGCTTCAGCGGCCTGGGGTTGGCAGGTTCGGATCCTGGGCGTGATCCTACACACCACTCATCAAGTCATGCTGTGACAGCATCCCACATACAAAATAGAGGAAGACTGGAACAGACGTTAGCTCAGAGCCAATCTTCCTCACCAAAAAAAAAAAAAAAAAAGACTGTAACTAAACCCAAAAGTTAGGATCAAAAATATAAAAGCATAGAAAACCTACACATTTCATGTCAGTTAGGTACTGACAGACAAATGCTAAATGATATCACTGGAAACAGACCTCAGGTTAAATCTACAAAGTACAAAATTCCTGTTTAGTTTTCACTCGTAATCTCTTCCACAGCCAAGCCAAACTTTATGAAAAAACTCTTCTCCATTAGTCTGTGGGCCCATTAGGGATAAGGACTTTACCTTGATCAGCTCTAACCCCATCAGCATCAGAGAACCAGTACATACAGGCACTTGATAAAGAAATTCTGAGGGACGCCCAGCGGTGCAGGGGTTTAGTTCGTGCTTTGGCAGCCCAGGGTTCGTGAGTTCGGATCCCGGGCGCCCACCGACGCACTGCTTGTTAGCCATGCTGTGATGGCATCCCATATAAAGTAGAGGAAGATGGGCACAGATGTTAGCCCAGGGCCAGTCTTCCTCAGCAAAAAAAAAAAAAAAAAGAGGAGGATTGGCAGCAGATGTTAGCTCAGTGATGGTCTTCCTCACCAAAAAAAAAAAAAAAG
Source organism: Tapirus indicus (assembly GCA_031878705.1). Lineage (NCBI taxonomy): Eukaryota > Metazoa > Chordata > Mammalia > Perissodactyla > Tapiridae > Tapirus > Tapirus indicus. Next base: position 39,238,751 of record CM062935.1, read on the forward strand.
AAAGAAATTCTGAATCAATTAGTAAAGACACGGGGAGCTTAGCAACCTGAGAATGTCCAAGCCAAGAATTTTGGTAAAGTCAAAAACAATCAGACTTGAACAAGTTCAAGCTAAATTAAATCCAAGTTTTCAACTCTGAAAAAGTCAAAAGGCAAATACTGAGCATTGATGCTGCCTTTTTTTAACCTTCCAACTCCAAGCTGGCCACACCCCAATATACAGAGCCAAAACTGCTTATCTGTTAAGTCAGTCAGAATTTTATTTTAAATCTTGCAAGGTAACATCAACTATTTAACACTATTAAAAGAGAGGGGCTCCAAATGCTATATTTAAAAGCAGTTGTAATATCCAACATCCTGCTAACTTGGAGGGGAGTGGATAGTGGAGGTTGGGGGGATAATGATTAAACCAAAAAACACGCAAAATGTGCAAGTTGTTTTTTAGTTTTCATTTTAATAAATTCTATTAGGTTAATACTTCTCCATTTCTTTTAGGAACTACTAACCTAATCATTTACACTAAGTGAAACTTTTACCTCTTTCTGGGCAATCTCCTGTAACCGCCTAGGAAGGCGTTTGACATTGTGGCTCATGGCTCTTCGTCTCATGTGCCGTGGCAGAGTCTGGAAAACCAGTGAATTAGAAGATTTCTGGGTCACTGCTTTCAACATAGCGCTGATTTCAGCAGCTCGGGCTTGAGCAAAAGTAGAAGCTGTTGAAGGAAATAGCACCGCCATGAAAAACAAGTCTTGAATCAACACTCTTCCTGGTTTCCAGAAGGCAGACAGATTTGAAGTACGTGAGCTTACAGTTCACCCACCATCCTAACCCCTATTACATTAGTACCAATAATAGTTATTTCTGTGTTATACAATTGTGAAACTCTTCTTCAACTTTTATATTTTTAAAGTTTTCTGTAAGGATTCAGTTTCACTATTCTAATCGGAAAAAAAGTTAAAAATTGAGTTTGCAAAGAGTTTTTTAAAACGGAAGGCTCCATGCAATATAATCACAACCATTTTTAAGTGCAATAATTACAAAAGAAAAAACAAAATTTAAACAACGGTTTTGACTCAGAGTTTTTAAAATATTTTCTGCTTCTTGCAAATATGTGACCATAACCGTTACTCATTTTAAATAGACTTTTTTTTTTTTGAACAGTAACAGAGGGCTGGGGAAATTTCGGTGAATTCCTCCAAGAAGGCATAAAGAGAGACCAGAAGGCACCACTAAGGTGTGTACAAGGAATACAGGGTTCTGTGGTAGTGGGGGTGAGGGTGATGGGGGTGATGGGAGATGAGGCTGCAAAGGGCCTGGAGACAGGTAGTTAGAGGTCTTGGTTGCCCTTAGTGTGTTAAATTTGGTTTCTTCTTTGGAGAATGCTGTGTTGAGCAGCGTAGATGGCACTTTATATTTTTAAAAAGTAGGGTGAGGGGACAGAGAAGATTTTGAGACAAAGAGGAACAGTTCACAAATAAGGACTTAGAAGAAGACAGGCAAGAGAAAGGAGAGAAACAGAAGAAGGGAGAGCAATAGGGCCCAAGGAGGCTATAGCCAAAGTCCAGGCTGGAGGTGAGAAGGGCCTGAAATGGAAGGAGAGGAGAGAGACGGAGAGGCAGGCAGAACATGACAGAGGGCTTTAGAAATCTGGCTGCATTAGAAACAAAGAGCTCACGGAACAATCAAACATCACTTCTTTACAAATACCTACCAGTTATATACTTGGGAATCTCCTGAGAAGTGCCCTCAGGACCTGCTTTCCAGCCTCCCTTTTTTTTAAACATTACTTTAGAGGAAGACTGCTCATTCACATCAGGCTCAGGTGATGAATGGTGGGCCATTTTGGTTTGCCGCTGTCGTGAAGTTCCAGAATACGGCTCTAGCATATTTTCAAAAAGAAAACAAAAAGAAATATGGCACTCTTATGAAGGATAAGGGTTATAGTGGAGAACAACATTTTTTGGGTGGCAACATTGATCATGTTTTTAATCCTACAACCATCCTGTAAGGTGGCTATTACCATCCTCCCTTTGAAGAGGAGGGAGGGAGGTGAATTAACTTGCCCAAGGTGACACAGATAGCACGTTAGGCAGCACGCTAGCCAGTCACATCAGTAGGACACATGAAAGAATCTTGGATATAACTGATACAAGGGAACTTTCTCCATATAAATAGTGCAACATGGATTCTAAATCTAAGCTCCCTTAAGTACTATAATCCACATGATTTTGTATATTCAGTCTTTTAACGTAATTCTATGGTACACTCAAGTTGGGAGTCTATGTTAGATTAAAGAAAGAAATATAAGCAAAGCCTCTATACAAATGTCTGGACATTCTGACTTTAAGACAACATCAAATCTCTGTCTGAATGGAGGGAGAGATTAGCAGAGAATTTTATGGTGTTTCTGCTTATTTCCATTATAGTGTTAATTACTAAGCCCCTTTAATCATGAGACATGTTACAAGGTTTGTCACTGTGAGGTGTAAATGAAATAATATGTGTTAAGGTTTATTGCATGACATGGAAGGCATCAACTGTTGGATCTGAATCTAGATCTTATGAATATGAATCTAAAACTTACTTAATCAGACCCAATGCACACTATTCTTTAAAGTGTTCTCAAAAAGTTCTTGGTCACCTGCTTGCTGTCTTCCCAAACTGGCACTTTCTATTGCTGCCCAGTGAACAATTATCACCTTATAAGATTCTAAAGCACATAAGTTAAATGCAGATATGATGACTGCTCTCTTTCTTTTAGGAAATATAGAACTGTAATTTAATTATAACTGTTAAGATAGATATAAAATACATCAGCTCTAAAATACATATAGCCAATTCTCATTATTCCCAATAGTTATGTGCTATAAAGTCATAGCAAACGCTGAATTAGCGAATATTAACCACTGTTCCTAGCAGAAATATGTTCATATATATACACATATATATCTCACATAGATTATAATCTTAAGTCATAAAAACAACTCATCCTGGCAGATTCTATTCCTTTTATTTTACAAAGACAAAGTGAGGTTCAGAAGTGTTAAGTGACCTGCCTGAGGCCGCTCCACAGTTAGAATTCAAACCCCAGTCTGAACCGGAGCTTCCTGCACTGTGCTGCACTGCCCACTACGGTCTCCATCCTCAAGTCATCTCTGTGTAAAAGCTGACACAAGGCAACTGGGAACCTCAGCTGAGAACATCCATATGGGGCGACATAAACTTTTTCCCGCTCTTTGCACGTCCATGAATGACTGCCAAAGTGCCATGAATATTAATTTTGGGTTTACGAATAAACTGTAGCAACTAGGTGAATTTGCAAAGACAAAATTTTCAAATAATGAGGGTCAACCGTATCTGTACCTATTTTTTAATTCAGGTCATTTACTATTTAGATAGCGACTATCAAAAGGAGCTGAGAAAAACAATTTGATCCAAATGGGAGTGGAAAGAGTACTCTGTGTATCTTACCGTGTTTCTGAGCTTGCAAAGCTTTTCCACCTCCATTATGGTGCTTTCTGCCTCTGTCAGCCACAAAGCCAGAGGATAAAGTCACATTGGCGGGCTGGTTTCTCATTTTCTTAGCATGTTTTCTTTCTTTTGCATTAGACATTTCTGGAAAGAAAGTAATAAATTTAGTACAGGGAAAGGGAACTTCCATCCAAAAACAATAATAAATTTAATAAATATTCATGTGACTCAAAATCTGATCCTTCAATATAATAAATCTTCATTTATTACAGGTGGATTGATAATGTCAAAATGTTATCATGATATTGATCTACAGTGGGGATCCATAACCAGGGGGATCTCTAGGGGAGCCATGAATGGTATTAGCACCAAAAACCCAATTCAACAGAAAAACAATTCTATTGATGGAAGAGACCATATTAGTACATTCCAGTTTGCACTACCCAAAATTAAATCATATACCAATTTAGACACTGCACACGGTCTGTTGAAAGAATGAAAAATGAGGAATAAGACCCCTATGCCATGGTAAAAAAATTAAATTAGCTGAAACATTTAATCAAAATTCTTAGGTGAAACAAGAGCCACCTGAATCAAAGAAATATCGAACACTCTATTCCGATATAATAATCTCTACAAACACTGAACATTAATTATTGATGTTTTCATTCCTGCTACTGAGGTGAGGCCATCTGTACCTTTAATTTACAACAACAAAAAGATTTCAATATGAAATAAGAAGGAAAAAGGACAAAAACCTGGTGGAGCCTAATGGATTTACTCACTAGTTCTCAACTCTCAAACTCAACATCCCCCTTTTTTCTGAATAGGTGGGAAACACCTATTTTCTATCTTCATTGATTTCTATCTTTCATTAATAACATAACCTACTAGACACACAGCTTTTACCAGTACAAGCCCTACAATACGTGCCCTAACTGTAATGTAAAGAGGCACTAAAAAGTAATGTTAATAAAAACAGTATGTATATCCTGTATGTAAATATTTCATCCTGTATGTAAATATTTCACCACAACCAGACTAGATGACATTATGAAATAGACACTTTGAACTGAGAGGGATAATCACATCAACACAGGCAATGACACGTCTGTAAAGCTGGAGAAGGGTCCTGGAAGTCCCCATGCAACAGTCATTAACTCTTTCCTTGCTGACTGAAGGGAAATCCAAAGGGTCCTGCATGAAGGAGGGGACACTAGGAGGTAAGGAAGCTCGGAGTAGCAGAACCAAGCACTTCAATATTTTAATGCCAGTCTTTACTTGTACCTCTACACAAAATTACCATGAATGCAACAGCTACAAAGGCAAACTAATACAGGTGTGTTATACTAATGCCTCAAACAGAAGGTAGCCATGCAACTGATGACATAATTTTCCAAACTAGTGAACACTCCTTAGTAAAGTACCAAAAAAAAAAGTACAATCTTGCCTTGATTTATTGCATTCTTGGAAAGTTCAGTGTATATTAAAACCATGCAACCAATACTCTGTGCTTTTATGTAAAACAGAGTTAGGTACTGGGCTACAGTGGGACTTTTCTGCACACTGCAGGTCCAACATCCCTGGTCCCTGCCCAATAAATGCTGGAGGTGTTACCCTATCATTATGCCAACCAAAACCACCTGCACAAACTTCCAAACTGCCACACCAGGATTTGCACCACTCCCAATGAGTGCCACTGAATTAACTACCATCCATTCACTTACCTCCTTTCCAATGCAAGACTTCATACAAAATTAAGAGTAACCTATGTGGTGCAGTGTTTAAGAACCTTCAGTTTGGAGTTAGAAAGACCTAAATTCAAATAATTTCCTCAACACTTTTTAGCTATACAATCTTAGGAAAATTACTTTCTGTCTTTGAGCCTCAGTCTCCTCCTCTACAAATGGGAAAAATCACAAGGTTGCAGTGAGAATTAAATAAGGTAATATACATAACACACTTAGCATAGGGCTTTGCATAAACTAAGGGCTCAGTTTATGGTAGCTATTACTCTTAAATAATAAATGAAATAACAGAGATTTATGTCATTTCACTTTCTCATTCCATTCTGCTTTCAGCTAAATGAAAGGCAACTACATCTACACCCAAAAACATTTTTCAAACTAAAAATTACGTGGGAAGTAAACGGAGTTCTGCAGAACCAGTTGGCTCACGAAGGACATGATTCATATCAGTCTGCATTAAGAACCACTCAAAATTATTTTATAAAACCGTTTAGTCCACCTACTATTACCTGCTTGAATCAGAACTTAGCAAGACAGAGCACTGCCTGGGAACCCTGGCTCTGTTCAGGACTAGAATGGGCCAGAAGCAGGCTAGGACTCAAGAATTGGGGTAAACTTTGGAAGTCACATCTCTGAGCTAAGGTTCTAGACTACAAAATTAGCAGACTGAACTAGCAGTGGTCCTCAAACAGTTCTAATAGCAGATAGAATGAATATAGAATACATCCTTATGAAGTCTGAGGATTGAGCTTAAAAGAGGTTCCAGAAGGAATCTTAACTTTTACCTTAACATTCAAGTGAATTTTACATCTATAGCTAATATTCACGGTTTGTATTTGTTTTCATATTCATTCAGTCAAAACTTTAATAAGCATTAAATATGTGCCAGGCTTTATAAAAGTGTTTCCCCACCCCCCAAATATTCAAATAAATTGGACATGTCATGTTTCTCCTACAGCTTAGTATCTCCTGGTTGATCAGATACACCCCTTGTCCTAGTAGACTCCAGTTTGAGAATCTGGGAGGTAACTAGGTAATTTCTCATTTCTTCTCTAAAAAGTTGGTGATTCAGACTTGATATAAAATCTGCCTCAAGAATACAGGTATCTTGTTTCACAAGAAATATTTTATACAAGCTGAATTATTTGTAATGCTCCAAGAGAGTTTCTTATTTAAAGAATCATATGGCAAGGTATTTTGTAAATAAAAAGCATCTCCTAATTCCAGTTTAATCAAATTTAACAAGCTTTGGGTACCTACTATGTGCATAATAGTTTTGGGCTGTGTGTACACCAAATTAATATAAGAATGTGGCCTATTTTCTTAAAGAATTTGGTCATCTTAGGCAGCTAACCTTTATTGAGAACTTTATGTGCCAAGCACTATTCTACATACCTTACTCATTTAATTCTCACAACTCTCTGAGGGAGGTACTAGTAATATCCTCATTTGATAAATGAAGAAACTGAAGCACAGAGAGATAACATAATCTGCCCAAGGCCACTAAGCTTGTGATTGTGCTGGGATTCTAACCAGGCAGTCTGGCTTTACTCACTATTTTAAAAACACAAAACAATTAGAGAATAAGATCACATATAATAAAATACTAAATTTTGCAGTATAGCACAATAGGAAACTGAATAAAGGAAAGAAAAAGTGTGAATCTGCAGAAAAAGTCAACAAGAAAATAGGATTTCAGTTCATTGGAATTTGGATAGGAAGAAAGAGTATTCAGAAATCTACTGTGTGAATTCAGGAGTGAGGACTCTTGGACGACTTGAGCGGGAAGAGAGTACAAGAGGATAAAACTGAAGCCAGACTGGAAGGTCTTTTATTCCATGCTGAAAGCCCTAACCCAGTGAAAAAGCTGTCAAGACTGTTGAGCCGGAAGTAGGAAACCCAAAACCTTGGCAGTATGTAGGACAAAATGAGGGGGACTAAAGAGGATTTTCTTATATTACGTTTTAGCAGCAGGGTAGGACAGGGATCTTACCTGTTTTTTTCACTGCTGCATCTCCAGAACCTAGCAGAGTGCCTTGCACAAAGTAGAGGCTCAATACACATTTGTTAAGTGCACACGTGCACCCATAAATGAAGGCGTGAAGCGCGCCTATTATGCATATATGAACAGAATAAGGACCACCTCTTCTGACACAGCATGACTGAATATCTGTCAAGAGACCAGCTCTGGGGCCATTTGCTGGACAAAGATCAATATCCTCCTTTTTGAAATTAGATCCCGGTCACCAGGGCTCTGTTGAGAGCGAAGGGGAGCGCGCAGAGACCTTGTAAAGCTCGAGGAGCACTCAAGAGAAGGGGACATGGGAGCGGCGGGAAGGTGGACAATGCCCAGATCTCAGTGTGGTCTCCCGAATAACCCGTCTTATTCCTTTAGGGTGGCAGGAGAAGGGTGCAAGCCCATTCCCAGGATAGCCTCTGCCCGACCGCACAATGCGGGGAAACGACAGACGCAGGGGGCTCGAGCGCAGGGCCGAAGGAGGTGCGGGGTCGGGAAGAGGGGCCCAGGCGTAGGCAGGAAGGGAAGAAGAGGTCTTTGGGTCTGAGGGAGAGAAGATGGGGAGGGGAGCCGGGCTGGGGGCCGCCACACACACTCCCCTCAAACTTGAGGACCCTGGGGGACACCAGCCCCTCACGACCTACCTGCCAGATGCTCTGAGGGAGGAAGCCAGGGCTCCCCGGGTCAGAATGACAAGGCTCTGCGACAGTCTCCTCGGAAGCTACTTGCGCGGCGAGTAAGCTGGAAGGCGCATGCGCCAGTGCGGGCACTGCCTCCACGTGGTCCGGAGTCTTGCGGAGACTACAACTCCCAGAATGCCGAGCGAAACCGCTGGGAGACGCTATACTGCAGGGAATCTGCCCTGGGCTGGTTAGTCCAGGGAGACGCGAGTGGTGGTAGGGTACGGAATTGTTCTCTGGGAAGGACCTCAAGAGAAAAGGATTAGCCATGTCGTCCTTGATTAGAAAGGTGATCAGCACCGCGAAAGCCCCAGGGGCCATTGGCCCGTACAGGTAAAGGGGCATGTGGGAGCGCGGACGGACTCCGGGCGTGCGGGATCGGGAGTTCGGGACAGACCACACTGGGTCAGAGCTGGGGTGGGCCTCGGGGTCATCGGCCAACCTCATCGACCCGCGAGGAAACTGAATCCGGGAAAGGGAGCACGCCCCCGGAGACCCACAGCGAGTTAGGAGCCCCACTGGGACCGGGGGACTCTGCCCCGACCTGGGGCTGCCTCGCTTCGCAGCCCAGTAAACCATACGCTCCTTTCGATTAGAAGCTGTGCGTCTTTTGTTTTGGGTTGTTTTTTTTTTTTTTTTTTGTAACAGCTTTGTCGAGATATAATTCACATATGCATAAAATTCACCCCTTTAAAGTGTACAATTCAGTGATTTTTTTTATTGTACTCACAAAGTAGTACAGCCATCACCACTATATGATCTCAGAACATTTTCATCACTCCACAAAGGAACCCTATATCCATTACCAGTCACTCCCCATTCTCCTCTTCCCGCAGGCTCTGGTAGCCACTAATCTACTTTCGTTCTCTATGGATTTGCCTGTTCTGGACATTTCCTATAAATGGAATCCTACAATATGTGGTCTTTTGTGACTGACTTCTTTCACTTAGCATAATGTTTGGTCTAACTCTTAACTTAAAGGAGTAATCCCGTCCAAAGATGTGGGTGTCCTCCTGTGGAGAACTGAGTTCTTTTCACAGAAACACTTAGCAAATCCCCGCACATTTACCCGAGACACTGGTTTTTTACAACACATATAGGCGCACTGTGATGTTTATGAATTCATTGCCCATGCTTATTTCCCACTAATCAAATACAAATCACAGCAAAGATAATTTCCTAAGGTTGCCTGACATGCCTTAGGTAAATATATGTATACTGGTCAGAAAGTCTACCCTGTGTACATTTATTTCCACTTGTCAGAAGCACTATTAAATAGAAAGGTTAATTCCCTTTTTTTAAAACTTTGTTTTCTTAAAATGTCTCCACTTTAGAACTATTGAATCTTTTCATATGCATTCTTGGAGACTTTTTTTCTTAATATAATTTTTGTTATTTTTTAATTCTTCACTATAGTGTACCCTGTAACCCTTTTTGCATTTTAAAATATAGTTTATAGTGTCTGTTCACTGTTAAAAGAACTACAGCTGGAAAACTTCTACAGCTGAAACACTTGAGCTGTGACAGACATGCATTGAGTACCTACTATACGCCAAGCACTGCAGGGGATACAAAAATGTTTAAGAAGCAATCCAACGTGAAAGACGTTCACACATATGGGGGAAAGAAAAAAACATTTTGACGTAGTGCATGCTGTATGGCAGGCACCATGACAACCACCTTCTTCTCTAAGTCCCATCCCCTTTTACAAAAAGAAAACCAAAGCTCAAGTGACCTTGTCCAATGTCAGACAGTCTGTAAGTGACAGAGCTTGATTTGAACAAACCCTAGCTCCCTCCTCTATACCACACTGCCATGAGAAATAGCACTTATATAAATGTGGCAGAACTGTAATTATTATAGTAGGGTTACAAATAAAATGCAGTAGGAGCGAGGAAGGGCATGGGGGAGGGGAAGTGGCAAAAGAGGAAAAGAAATTGATGCTAACTTGGGGCAGAGGAAGAAAAAGAAGATTTGAGAAGGCTCCTTGTGAGAGGTAGACCTTGAGTTGGGTTTCAAGGTTGGATTTGCCATTTATAGCACTGTTGTGAAGTTTGATTTTTAAATTACTTTGTTAAGGACTTCAACAGGAAGTCATGAGGTGAAGGGCATTCCAGATGGAGGGAATGACTTCAGGCATAGAGGTGGAGGAGTGCATGGTGTCAAGATTTTTTGGAGGAAGTTTTAATAATCCAAGTACCACTTTTACTCCTTTTTCTTTCCTTTTGCCAAATCTGTGTACCACCTATATTATAATTTACTTAACATTTTTCTTTGAGATGGCTCACTTTATTTAACAAATTTAGAAAAGAAACTTTACAGCAGTACTGTAAGTAGAAAACAGCCCAATGGAAGGTAACAGTAAAAAATAAACTCAAATAAAAAATATTATTAAATTCTAGCTAGATACTGCAGTTGGCTCAGAACCCAAAGCCTGCTCTCTTTTTGTTAAAAGTGATCGGTTTCTTTAACTTGTTTTCTAAAAATGATTTTTTCCTCCTTCATGTAGTCAGAGGATTGAAGTCATAACTGCTAACGTCTATTGAGGCCCACTCAGCACTAGGCACTGCTCTAGGTGCTTTGTGTGCCCAGTTACTGTTACAGTCCCCATTTTTTCATATGAAGAAACTGATGTATGCAAGGTTAAATCATTTGCTCAAAGTTACACCACTAAGAAGTGGTGTGACAGAATTTGAACTTAGGCTGCAAGCTCCAAAGTTCAGTCTTAATCATTTAGTTTACTGTCCCCTGAACAGAAGAATTGAAAAAGAAGTGAAAACGTAATCATTTCCTTACTGTGATTCAATGTTTGTGTATTACCTAAACTTTGTGAAACGCTGGTTAGGAATTAGACTTTGAAGTTTTGTTTTGCCTCTTGCTAAAAATTAGCTTTTAGCGAGGTCTGGATTGTGGTGGTTTCCAATGCCAGGCTGAAGAGTATAAACTTTATTTGGTATGCGGTGAGGAGCCAGCAAATGTTTTTGAAGAGGAATTGACATGATCAGATCTTTTTTTTTCCTGAGGAAGATTCGCCCTGAGCTCACCTCTGTTGCCAATCTTCTTCTTTTTGCTTGAGGAGGATTGTCCCTGAGCTAATGTCTGTGCCAGTCTTCCTCTATTTGTATGTGGGTCGCTGCCACAGCATGGCTGCCAACAAGTGATGTAGATTTGTGCCCAGGAGCCAAACCCAGGCCACTGAAGTGGAGCACACCAAACTTAACCACTAGGCATGGGGCCAACCCCCAGATCTCTTTTAAGAAGAGAATTCTCGGGGCAGCCTGGTGGCGCAGCGGTTTAGTCCGCGCTTGGCAGCCCAGGGTTCACAGGTTCGGATCCCGGGCGCCCGCTGATGCACTGCTCGTCAGCCACGCCGTGGCGACGTCCCATATAAAGTAGAGGAAAAACGGGCACAGATGTTAGCCCAGGGCCAGTCTTCCTCAGCAAAAAGAGGAGGATTGGCGATGGATGTTAGCTCAGGGCTGGTCTTCCTCACAAAAAAAAAAAAAAAAAAAAGAATTCTGATAGTAATTTGGAGTAGACATTAAGAATAGTTATTACAATAAAAGTAAAAATCAACAATCTTTTCAATTCCTGCCCTGACCTGATCCATCTCCCTCAATCATCCAGTGGTTTTACTTTAGAACAAATGCAACCCTTAACCAAAACAAAAACAAAGTGATTATAGAACCTGGAGCATACACCTTCCTCAAGTGTGTACTTTGTTCAAGAGAGAAAGCCTGACAGTAATATCCCTGGCTGACTCGGAGGTGGGGGTCAATTATCTTTATAAAGCTGCAGGCAAAAAAGGAAGGAATCATTATGTGAATATACCAGTATGACAAGAGAAAGGCCATCAACCAGCTTCACTGTGTGGAGACTTTCCAGGAAGTTGTGCCTCTTGTGCTTTTTTGCATCCAAAAATGGCCACTAGAAATGGTACTGATTTTCAGTATTTTATGTTAAAGGAAAAACCACACTCCAACTAACTATATCCTAATAAAGTTAATTGGACTTGTTTTAAGAACCATTTGGAAACAAAAGTTTTTGTGCATGGAGTTTGTAGTGAGGACACTTGTTGAAAATTCTAGGTCTTCTCTAGGAAGAATTCAAATATGTTGAACTTTCAGTCCCTGGCATTGGGATGGATGGGGTATTGTCACTAATTGGCTAATCAGCTCAGCACGTTTCAGAAATACTCCAGGACAGACCCTTAAGAGATTTCGACATCACATTGCTGTTGCATTGCTTTCCATTTTGCTAGCACAGCATCCAGATAATCATAAAATTTTGAAGTGATGGTCCATTTGGTATAGATAATGATATAAGAATTATCACTAGGATGTTACTAGAATAACACTTTTGAACGTGTTATTACACTTTGACCTGAAAGTAGAACAAATACACTTTTAAATTTTCTGGAGCCTAATGACTTGTCAATGGATAGCAGGATTCTTATGCTCAGGGTCAACTATCCAATTATTTTTGTGAACAATCTCTTTACTAATCTATAAGAGAGAACTCACATAGGTTAGATGGTCTCAGAGGTCCAGGGCTTACTTTTAATTTTCTGAGAATGAATGAGTTCCTTGTTACTATCATAAAGTTTTTGATCAATGATAATGCATATGGGCTTAAACAATGTTTCAAATATGGGGAGAGTTAAAGGTACTTTGCAAAGGGCCTAGGGTAGCCTAATTTTACACAGGACAGTTAATAGAAACAATATTAGCTGATATTATTCAACCTAAGAAAAGCTTCCACATTAACAAACTCAATAGTTATCTATTTGTGGGCCAGGGTGAAAGCCAGATAGTTGAGAAGAATTCCTAGACTTTCTAAATCTTGTTACCAAGTTTAAATCTACCCTCTTCAGCTCTCCAAAGCCCACACCATGAGCCACTCTGTAAACCTCTGGGGTTCAGAAGAAAGAAAGGCTTAGTTACTTGCCCAGGGAAGATGATGTGTATGTGTGTGATGGCTTTCAGTGTAGTTTTGTTTACAATAGCAAAATATTGGAATCAATAGCGACTAGTTCAAGTACGCCATACAATGAAATGCTATGCAGCTTTTAAAAGAATGAGGAAGCATTCTACAAATAGTTATGGAAAGATCACGGTACACTCTCGAGTGAAAAAAGCAAAGTGTAGAAGAGTGTTTAATATACCATATGTTGTATAAACCAGGGGAGGAAAATCTATATTCACTTTTCTTCATATATATAAAGTTTCCAAAGAAACTTGAGAAAAACTTGAGCAATGGTTGTCTGTAGGGGCTGGGACGTGAGCAGATGGAGGATAAGGATACAAGGGGGACTTTTCACTGTGATTCTTTGTATATTTTCTGGATTTTTAAACCATGTGAATGTTCTCTTATTCAAAAAATTATAAAGAAAAAACTGATAAATTTTATATTTAAAATTATAAAGAAAAAAGATATGGTCAAGAAAATCAGGGGAAACTTCATGAAGTAAAAGATAAGAAAGTTTGGAGCATGTTGGAAACAAGATATAGAGAACTAGAAGATTAGAAATGGGAATATCCTGTTTCTAAATAAGCATGGAAATGGTAAAACAAATTTTACTTCTAAATTTAAGGTGATATTAAGGTTTCTTTATCAATATTTTAAAAATGGGATAGTTAATGCCACTGAATACCTAAAAATGGTTAAGTATACCTAAAAATGGTTAAAACGGAAAATCTTATGTTTTATATATTTTACTACAATAAAAAACAACAGAGGGACTTTCCTTATCCAAAAACTAGTAAATTTCCTTTAAAGCTGATTTGTTTGACTCTTTTCAGGTCTCAGTGTAGCTTATTCTTTTTCCTGTGATTTTATCCTTATTCTGAAATTTAGCATCCTCATTACAGAAAAAGTTAGTTCCACAAGTAAGCACTCTGCAGAAATGAAGTGTACCCTCACAGGTGGATCCTTAATTTACCCTTCAACAAGCAGTGGTTAATCTTGTCTGAGAATAATTACTTATTTTCTTAGAGTGCTCTTGGCATTGCATTTTTTTGTTTTACAGCTTTATTGAGGTATACGTTACATATAAAATCCACCCATTTTAAGTGTAGCGTTCCATGAGTTTTTGATAAATGTGTAGAGTCATGCATCTGCTACCACAGCCAAGTTTTAGAACATTTCCATCATCCCCCAAAATGTCCCTCGTACCCAGGTGTGGTCAATTCCCACCCCTACCCCTGGTCCCAGGCAGCTACTGATCTACTTTCTGCTGCTATTATTTTCTTTCCAAGAATTTTGTATAAGTGGAATCAATTAATATGTAGTTTTTAGTTGGATCTATTAGTGGGTGGGTTTATTTGTTGTTTTGTTTTTCTTTTTTGCTATTATGAATAATGCTGTTATGAACATTTATGTAAAGTCTTTGGACTGTATTTTCATTTCTTTTGGGTAATTGCCTAGGAAGGAAATTGCTGGGTTGTATGTTTAAATTTTTAAGAAACTGCCAACCTGTTTTCCAAAGTGGCTGTACCATTTTGCATTCCCACCCACGTTGTATGAGGGTTCCAGTTGCTCCACGTCCTCACTATTACTTGTTATTATCAGTGGTGTCTTATTGTGTGTAGTATGTCTTACAGTGGTTTTCGTTTGCATCTCTCTAATGACTAATAATGTTGAGCGTCTTTCATGTATGCCTTAGCTCTTCATATGTCTCTTGTGAAGTATTTGTTCAAATCATTTGTCCATTTTTTATTGGGTTGTTGTCTTCATATTATTGAATTATGAGTTCTTTATATATTCTGGATACAAGTTCTTTGTTAGATATATATTTTGCAAATATTTTCTCCTGATCTATGACTTGCATTTTTATTTTCTTAACGATGTCTTTCAACAAGCAAAAGTTTTTAATTTTAATGAAGTCTAGTTATCAATTTTTTGGGCTCTTTGTGTCCTAGCAAAGAGAGATTTTAGCATTGAATTTTATATTTATATTTTTTATATACACTGGATTTCTGTTCATTGCAGTCAAGCTGTGTTAGTCGACAAGACCCTTTACGTTTCAGGACAGATAGGCATGGACCCTTCAAGTGGACAGGTTGTGCCAGGAGGGGTGACAGAAGAAGCTAAACAAGTAAGTCATTTTCCACTTTGAAGTTCTCTTCTCTATTGCTTTTAATATTGAGGAGTATTAAGAATCCACTTTGCTGATTTGTTTTATAGAGATTACCAGATAAATGCTTTTATAAGTTACTTAACTGATTGATTTAAGACAGTTTTATGTCAGTAGAAAGTTGGAAATCTGGTGAATCATTTAATAACCAAAAAGAAGATTCCACCTTTCAAGGTGACTTTAAACCTGAATTATTAGATATTAACTAAATTTATTGTGGTAATCATTTTCACAATATATACATATATCAAATCATCATGTTATACACCTAAAACTAATACAATGTTATATGTCAGTTATATCTCAATAAAACTAGGGGGAAAACTCTAAATTATTGAAATCAGATAGCATCTTGCCACTTGCACATGGATTGGGAAATTTTCTTATCAGGGCCACTGACCTGCAAAGAAAACCCCACCAGCACAGAAGTAAAAGTCAACATTTGTTAGTAATAGAGAAATATCAAATATTACATGTAGTATGTTCATTTAAATAAGAATGGGGAATACAATTCTAATCCAATAAATAGAATTAAATTATAATGTAATGCATTCACTGAGTCAGTTGTAAAAAAAAAAGACAGAAAACAACCTAAATGTCCATCCATAAAGAACTAGTTAAATAAAACATGCTAGATCCATACAACTAAATTAATGTGGAAAGATCTCCATGTACATGATAAAATAAGACCAAGATGCAGAACAGCATGCATAACATGCTACCATCTGTGTGTGTGTGTCTAAGGATGTACACATTTATGCTGGTTTGACAAGCATTGACTCTCTGGAAGGATATACAAGAAACTAGAAACAGTAGTTACCTCTGATGAAGGAAACTGGGGAGAGGAGGAGGCAGGGTGGGAAACTCTTTTCACTGTATTTCCTTTTTTACAGCTTTTGAATTTGTTTGTCATATCCATGTATTACCTGTTTAGAAGATTATTTTTTAAAAAAACAAAAATATTATCAAATATTATAATGTGGCCAGTACAGTAGAGAGGAAGAATGAATTGAAAAAATAATAAGTTATGGACAGGGTGAAAAACTGATGTTTTTCCAAAGGCCAGAGTGTCAAACATATACATAATTTACTAATGCTGTTTTTTGAGAAAAAGGAAACTCTTTAAAATCAAATATTGCTTTAAAAGAAAACATGTTTTAATGTTTACTAGCTCATACTTATCCTCAAAGTGATATAGAGTTAGGAACCCCAGAAATTATTTCTGTTTCAGCTTAGTGGACATTGAGAACATCACACATTCTAGCACTGAGGAAAAGACTTCAATCCAATCTTTTTTTTTCGCCAAGGAAAATTCACCCTGAGCTAACATCTGTGCCATTCTTCTTCTATTTTGTATTTTGTGGATCGCTGCCACAGCATGGCCGCTGATGAGTGGTATAGGTCCGCACCTGGGAACCAAACCCAGGTCGCCAAAGCAGAGTGCAGCAAACTTAACCACTAGGCCATAGGGCCAGCCCCCAATCCAATCTTTGTACTCACAAAAGGAGACAACCCCTCACTATATTTCAGAAAGATTCACTCCATTAAAGGAAAGCCAAGAAGCAATTCACTTGTATGGAGGTGGCCTAGAAAGAGTACAATTTCCTAGAAAGGGAGAATGTTTCTGCAGCATAAGCTGTTTAAGGAGGTATTAGTAAAGGATGATTAATTGAATTGAATTAAAGCTTTAACATAACATCATTGCCTTAGGACTTTCTTGCCTTGGTTCACAGGCTCTTACAAACATGGGTGAAATTCTCAAAGCTGCAGGCTGTGACTTCACTAATGGTGAGCAACTTGATATTACTTCACATTTCTGTTTGATATTTCTTTGGTCTTTTTGAAGAACACATGGCATCTAGTAATATGTTATGCCATTTTTTTATTGCTTTTTAAACCTGTTTTAATTTCAATCCTATTTTAATCAAGACAGTCACAGAACCATATACTGTTTTTCTAAGTAATGTTTTGGATCAAACCAAATAGCTAGGGGGCCGCCTGGTGGCGCAGCGGTTTAGTCCGCGCTTGGCAGCCCGGGGTTCGCGAGTTCGGATCCCGGGCGCCCGCCGACGCACTGCCTGTCAGCCATGCCGTGGCGGCGTCCCATATAAAGTAGAGGAAGATGGGCACGGATGTTAGCTCAGGGCCAGTCTTCCTCAGCAAAAAGGGGAGGATTGGCAACGGATGTTAGCTCAGGGCTGGTCTTCCCCACAAAAAAAAAAAAAAAAAAAAAAAAACTAAATAGCTAAACCTAATAACAATATTTATCTTCCAGTGGTAAAAACAACTGTTTTGCTGGCTGACATAAATGACTTCAATACTGTCAACGAAATCTACAAACAGTGTAAGTAATTTGGCTTTATTACTATTTTCCATTTTTAAAGAGAAATGAATCTGTTAACCTTAGTGAGTGTCCATTATGAATTAAGAGTGATAGCAGATGCTAAAGAAATGCTCATAGATCCTGTCCTAAAAGAATTAATAGTCTGATTGGAAACATATAGAGTGCCCCCATGAAAAAGATCCAAGACATTTCTATTATGTTCCCTGGAATAATATCCTACAACCCTACAAATCCATTTTCCTAAAACTTAATTTTGTTACACCCTTCTCAGGCTTTTTAAGCCCTCCTAATAATTTTTTAACACATGGATTGTATTGATTATTGCTATGAAATGGTCTAGCCACCGTGTTTATTCTGGCTCTCTCAGAATCATTAGCTGGTTAGTTACTTAACATTTCTATGCCTTGGTTTCCTCATATGCAAAATGGGAATAAAACCTTATAGGGTTGCTGGAATGCTTAATTGAGTTAATACAACATGTAAGAACATTAGAACAGCTGCTGGCGTGTTGTCAGCACTGTCAGTAAATGTTATCTGTTATTATTAATATTGTTGTCCTAGTGGGGAAAATGGATGTCCCTACCAGCTAGTGAGATGAGATAGGTATAACATGAAAAAAGCATCATTACTTATTCTATCCTAAAGAATTGGCTAGAGAAGACCAAAATCAACAGAAATTTCCTGCTAAAAATTGTTGGAGATGGGCAGCTGTTCCCTATTTAGATAACTATTTTGTAAGTGTCACTTTAAAAACAAAACCCCGTTCACATCTGGGGCTGGCCCAGTGGCATAATGGCTAAGTTCGTGTGCTCCCATTCAGCAGCCCGGGTTCGGATCCCAGGCACAGACCTACGTACCGCTCATCAAGCCATGCTGTGGCGGGCGTCCCAGGTACAGAATAGAGGAATATGGGCACAGATGTTAGCTCAGGGCTAATCTTCCTCACCAAAAAAAACCCATTCACATCAAACAAGATCAAAGTGTCAGAGTATGTATGTTTCATTTTTTTTCTGGAAAGCTAAGACATTTCAAAAAGTATTAAATGTCATAGGAATCATACGGCAAAATATTTTATAGATAAATGTGAATGTGAACTTTTTCCAATGTTGCTTATATCTAAGAACTGACTAATCTATAAAGCACTTACCAGATTCTTGATTATGCAATGTTGAGTAACAATACATCTAAAGACTAAAATGAAATTCTTCTAAATTTAGATTTCAAGAGTAGTTTTCCTGCTAGAGCTGCTTACCAGGTTGCTGCTTTGCCCAAAGTAAGTACACTTGAAAATGACTCATGTACACACTTTTAAATTTCTACATTATTTTCTGAATATAACAAACTAAGCAGTGTGGAAGGAAAAGGAATTTTTAAAAAAGAAAGGGAGTAGTCCTTTTCTTTTCTAGGAAAAAGTAGTTTCCAGGAACATAAAGTCTAAAAGGAAACACCCAATATTACATGCATGTAAAAAAAATTAAGAAACTTAGAAATTTTTAAAAATTTGTCTTAAAAAATTAAGAAAATTAAAAATTAAGGCCACACATGAATGTGAACACGACAGAATCAGAGTCCTTGTGAGAAAAAGTAAAATAGCAGCTGTATTGTCATAGTGTTACTTAGGGACTATAAATTGAGCCAGGTTTGTGAGTTCTGCAGTAAAAATTTCACTTGGCTCTTATATAATAAAAAAATCTAGACCTTCCATTAGAAAAATAATCTCGACATCAGTGGCTTCTGTATTTCTCAACCATTCTTACTTTGGTATTCTAACTAGAAGCTCTTCCTGTGCCCCCTAGCAGCACAATATTTCTACCTATAAAGAAGCAGCTCTTATTGACTTTCACTTGTAATTTTTCACTGAAAAACATTTACCTTCTGTGAGAGGTATTTTTGTTGCTTTAATTGGTTGTTACTTGGAATTATCAGTATCATCAAACTTATTAAGATATTGGATGTAGTAGAAAGAGCTCTGAACTTGGAATCACAAGACATGGGTTTGAACCACTGCCCTTTAGCTTTGTTTCCTGGGACAGGTTAATTAATCTTTCTGTCTAAGCTTCAGTGTATCATTCTGTGAATTGAGGAGAGAACACTTGTCTAATAGAGCTGCTGTGAGAATCTCATAAGCCAATGTATACAAACTTGTTCATCGTGGTAACCTGGCCTAGCACAAGTTCTTAGTGAATAGTTCCCCCTCCTGTCCTTCTTTGAAAAGTTTAATGTTAAAAATACTGTACTGCTGTTGGTTGCATATATTTTTAGTAGGTATTAATGGAGCTCTCTTAATTTGTAAAAAAGGATCTGAACATTGCTTCATTATTTTCCTTACAGGGAGCCCGTGTTGAGATTGAAGCAGTAGCTGTTCAAGGATCTCTCACAACAGCGTCTCTATAAGCGGGCCTAGTGTTATGTAGTGTGGAACTTTAATAATGTTTTCTAATTAACATCTTAATTTTTACAAGTGATGTTGGAAAGTGTAAGATTGACTAAAATATCTGAAGTTATTATGGAAATACCATATAATAAGGGAAACTGAACGTGAATTGAAGATTAGATGATGAATCCAGTTACTAATGTTACAAATTACACTTATGCACACTCATATTACTGGAAGTGGGAAAGAAACATGGGTTACATAGTAAGTCACATAAATAAAAGTAAAGGGAAATAACATGTAGGAAAGATGAGTTACTATTCCTGAGAAATAATAAAGAGCACACTTAATTCAATTAAATCCTGTTGAATTTAATGATGTGAAATATTTAGTTCTCATGTCAGATAAATGATTCTGCTTTTACTAGAGTAAAATTGAAGTATTCAAGTTTGAATGACAGAGGTAAAGGAGAAGAAAGTGGACCAAAATTTTATATGGATAATATTTTTCTAATGGGAATAAAATAGATGTGCAGATTTTCCTTGGTGTGATTCTGTCTGCTTAATTTTTTAACAGTTTTATTTATGCATTACCTAATTAAAAGGGCGGGTGGATCATGACGTTAAAACTCCAACTACTTTTTTCTCAAATCTTACTTCTGACTGTGTACAGTTTTACACTGTTGGAATCAGGCTATGTATAACCGTCTTGTGTTTGTTCTTTGAAGTCTTTTAACATTTTTAGACAACTACTACATGAAGAACTCCTTGTTGTGGAAGAAATTCCAACACAGTGTAATACAGATTAAAAAGTAGAAGGATTGGATAGAGGGAAAGGGGATTGGGGGAGGGCAAAAGAGGTAAAGGGGCACATATGTATGGTGAGGGATAAAAATTAGACTATTGGGGGTGAGCAAGATGCAGTCTATACAGAAACTGAAATATAATAATGTACACCTGAAATTACACAGTGTTGTAAACCAATATGACTTCCATAAAATAATTTAAAAAAAAAAAGTAAAGGTCCCCTTCACTCACTCTTTATTCCACTTACCTCCCCAAAGGAACCACTGCTAAGAGGTTTTGAGTGTAACCAGTGGATAGTTTTCTATTCATTACAAACTTGATCATCTAGTTTGGTTTTGGCTTGTTTACATAAATGGAACTTTATACATTATTCTACAGATTGTATGCATTATTGTATGAATAGTACATTAGTCTACAGATTGCTTTCTTCTGTCTTGAAGATATATAAATATATCTATATGAATACATGTAGATCTACCTTATTTTTAAACTGCTGCAGAGTGTTCTTTTGTGTGGACGTACCTTAGATGATTTAACCATTCCTCCAATCAATTCGTTGTTTTCCAAATTATCCTATTACAGCAATGCTGCCATAACATTCTTACACATAACATTCTTACATATACATATTTGTTTCAGGTTACTTTAAAAATGTCATGCTAATTTGAAAAGCTCAGTCAACTGAAAGATAATATTAGAAGCAGTTAAGAACAGCAGTTTTAAGAGCACAGACTTGAGAGTAATTCCAATGAGGTTGTAGGCCCAGATCTGCCACTTATTAGCCACACAACCTCAAGCTAGTTATTTAACCTCTTTAAGCCTCAGTTTCCTGAGAGAATAATTGCACCTTCTCAAAGGGATGTCATAAGGATTAAATAAGAAAATATATATGAAAGGTACTTAGCAGTGTCTAGCATACAGCAAGGGCTTAAAAAGCTAACACTGCTCTGTACTATTTAATAGTCATAAATCATCATATGGAATAATGTACTAGATAGAAAAGTTTCTGCTGTTCAGATAACTAAATTTATTAACATAAAAGATAAATAAGAGGACTCTTCAAGTAGGCAGAGTTGGGGAGTATAGCACTGCAAATTGATAAAAGATTAGGTGCTGAAAATTATTTTAGACATTTTTACATGAAGCAGTGTAGTGGTTAAGGGCACAGACTCTAGAGTCAAACGATCTGAGTTCAAATCCTCTTCTATCATTTATCAGCTTTGTAACCCCGGGCAAGTTACTTAAGCTCTCTGTTTTCTCTGTAAAATGGGGATATGACAAGTACCTACCTTATAAAGTTGTTGTAAGATTAAATAGTATATATAAAGCACTTAGAACAATGCCTGGCACATAGTGATGATGATGATGATGATATGATGACGATGGAGAAGGGGAAAGGGAAAGAGATGAGAGGCAGTACAAAGATTAGGGGTTGCCAGGGGCTTGGGGAGTGGTGGGGGAGGTAGGGGAGAGATGAATAGGCAGAGCACTGCAGATTTTTAGGGCAGTGAAACTATTCTATATGATACTGTAATGGTGGATACATGTCAAAAACCATAGAATGTACAACCCAAAGAGTGAACCCTAATGTAAGTTGGAGACTTTAGTTAATAATAATATGTCAATATTGGTTCATCAATTGTGACAAATATACCACACTAACGAAAGATGTTCATAATCAGGGAAACGGTGCAGCGGGGAGAGGAGGTAATATGAATACTCTGTACATAAAAATGCCCTAGAAAAATTTTAAAAAATTTTAAGGACTGTTGTAATGCAGTCTGTGGTAGTGTTAAGTGAAAGGTTTTCCCTTTTAGTTAAAAAATGTTGCTCATAGTTAACTGGTATCTCCTAAAACAATAAAGATGGGAAAATCAGCAAGTGACAACCCCACCTCTGCCAAAATGTGCTTGAAAAAATGTTGACAAGTGATGAAATTTTCCTAGGACCTGAATTTAAGTTACCCATCAAAACCTGTTTATTATTAACTATTTCATACTTATCAAAGAAGCTCTATAATTTATATGCATGGTTTAGAGAATAATAAAATGAACACCCATATACCAAACCCAGCTTAAGAAGGGAACAAGCACCAATACTTTCAAAGCCCTACATAAGACATGCTTAGTCCCATTATCTTCACTTCCCCAAAGGTAACCACAGTACTTAATTTTGTGTTAAGCATTCTTTGCTTTTCCTTACAGTTTTGCCACATAGAAGTTATGCATAAAAATGATCATTTAGGGGCCGGCCCTGTGGCCTAGTGGTTAAGTTCAGCATGCTCTGCTTTGGGGGCCCAGGTTCAGTTCCCAGGCACAGACCTACACCACTTGTCGGCTGCCATGCTATGATGGCGACCCACATACAATATAGAGGAACATTGGCACAGATTTTAGCTCAGGGACAATCTTCCTCAAGCAAAAAGAGGAAGATTGGCAACAGATGTTAGTGCAGGGTGAATCTTCCTCAGCAAAAAAAAAGATTATTTAGTTTTGTCTGATCTTGGATTTTATATTAATAAAATCATACTGAATATATTTGTCTGGCTTGCTTTTTTCACCCAACATTTTGGTTTAAAATTTTTTTAACATCTTTTTTTTAATACTAAGTAGGTACAAAAGAATGTTGACCACCCAGGTACCCCCCCGCACAGTTTGAGAAAAAGAACAGTCTTACTGTTGTAGAAGATCCTGTGAGATGCTCTAATCCCATTCCCTTCCCTCCCATCTCAGAGGAAACCAATATCCTGAATTTTGCATTTATCATTTCTTCTTTTTTTATCATGTGTTTGAATCATTAAATAAAATATTGTTTACCTTTACAATTTCTAAAGTAAAACAAAAGTGAAATCATATTTGCATTGTTTTTTGTCTTTAAATGAATATCTTAAAACATTTCACCATTATGATTCTTGCTATAGGTTTTTTATATATTCCTTTTATTAGATCAAGAAAGTTTCCCTCCAGCCCTACTTTGCTAAAAGTTCTTCTTTCCTTGCTCCCTCCTTTCCATCTGTCCTTCCACAAATATTTAATAAGCCAGATATTGTCATCAGTGCTGTGAATACAGCAATAAACAGCCCCAAATTCTTGCCCTCAGGGAACTTAACTTCTAATGAACAGACAATAAAAACAGATAAGTAAATCATATCTTAGACAAATTCGTAGTGACAGAAAGTAGATTTGAGGTTACCAGCGGTTGGGGGTACAGGGCAATGGGGAGCTATTGCTTAATGGATACAGAGTTTCTGTTGGGAGTGATGAAAGTTTTGGAAACAATAGTGGTGATGGTTGCACAGCATTGTGGATGTATTTAATGCCACTGAATTGTACAGTTACAAATACTTA
Organism: Tapirus indicus; assembly: GCA_031878705.1. NCBI lineage: Eukaryota > Metazoa > Chordata > Mammalia > Perissodactyla > Tapiridae > Tapirus > Tapirus indicus. Next base: position 39,262,672 of record CM062935.1, read on the forward strand.
AAATGGTAAATTTGGTATGTATATTTTACCACAATTTTTAAAAATTTAAACACAAAATTATGTTAGATTGTTAACAGCTATAGGGAAAAGTAAAGCAAAGGTAGTTGGAGAGTGTTGGGGGATTACAAGTTTAATAAGGTTAGTGAGAAGGGACAGCCTCACTGAGGTGACACTGGTGTTCAAAATGGTTGTTGAAATTCATTGAATTTTTTCTGCATCTATGAGATCATATGAGTTTTCTCATTTAATTTAATATGGTAAAATACAACTAATTTTTTATAATGCAGAGCCAACCTCTCATTCCTAGAATAAATTCAACTTGGTCAATATGTGTGTTTATATATACATACACATATTTATGATGTATATGTTTTATACACAAATTCAGATTGATATATTTTGTTTAGGATCTTTACATTTATGTTCATCTGTGAGACTGGCTTTTCTCTTCTATAAAAGAGTTTATGGTTGTAAATACCTATCCTTGAATGTTTGATAGTTTACCTATAAAACTGGGCTTGGTGTTTTCTTTAAGGAAAAATTTTAAATTACTGATTTAATTTCTTTCACAGTAACAGGAACATTCTGATTTTCTACTTTTTTTCTTCAGCCAGTTTTGGTCATTAATGTAGAATTTGTGCATATCATCTAAATTTTCACATTTGTAGGCATCTTTTTAATCTTTTGTATCTGTATTAAAGTGCCCCCTTTTTATCCAATATGGTTTATTTGGGTTTCTTTTTTTTTTAATCAGTCTTGCCCAGAAGTTTATCCATTTTATTAATCTTCTTAAGGAAACACTTTCTGGCTTTGTTGATCCTTTCTATTATATCTTTCTTTTCTTTATTAATTTCTGCTCTTATATTTATTATTTTTCTCTAGCTCATTTATGACACCTCTTTCTACTTTTAATGTTAAGACTCTTTAGTTTGTAAATGACAGAAATCCAACTCAAACTAGCCTAAGTGGAAAAAAAGAGGAACTCATGGGCTCACGTAACAGGGAAGTCCAGAGAACAGCTGGTTTCAGGCATGTGCGCTCCAGAAACCTCGTGGCTCCGTCTGTCTCTTAGGAAGGTGCAGACATACAGACTACCAGGGTACTAACCCCAGCAGAAGGACATAATTTTCTTATATCTCTGACTGGAGAGTCTCAAAGTAACCCTTGACTCGTCCAGCTCAGCTCAGGTTAGGGGCCCATTCCTAAGCCAATCACTGTAGCCAGGAAATTAGATATTCCAGCCAGGCTGGATGTAAGGAGGATAAACAGATAGGTCATGACTTCAAATTCAAACCCTAGAATGACAGAGCTGGAAATAAGATGCTGGAGTCCAAATTAATTGACTTGTACTGGCTGGGTTGGGATTTTCAGGCGTCTCTCCACACTGAAGGAGAATCACTACATTTTGTTGAATGTGAAAAGGAACATTTATTGCATGCTGGCCTTTCAAACATGTAGAAATAGCAATCTCTGTTAAGCATATTGTCATTAAATAAATGATCATGAGATGTCTAAAAAGTCACCCATATTTTCCCACTGTTGTCTATTCCTTCCCTTTGACTGAGTGTGTAATTTAAAGAACTATTTTTTTTCTGAAGGACACAATGAGTCAAAAGTAATTTCATATGTTTTTATAATAAAAATGCAGATAAAAATATACAGAGAAAAGTTTTCAAACACTTTATTATTGCTAATAATATATTTATTCAATCAGAATTGAATGTTGAATCAGCAGTACAAAATAATTTTATAAAAATTTTGGCCATATTTTCGCCTACAGCCAATTATATTCAGTTCAGAGGAAATTATCACGATTATATAAGAATAAAGAGCATTTGTCATCAACAAATATTTACAGAATGCCAAATTTGTACTAAGCCCTGTAGGGCATTTTTCCTGCCCTCTGAAGAGCTCACAATCTTTTCTCAATCTACCATTTGGTCAGCAATTAGAAAGTATTAAAAATAATTCCAAATGAAATATTTAGTTTCAGTGTTTTTTCCTAAGACATCAAAAATTTATTTATCTGTCATAAATTGTGGTCAGCTAAGTGCTGATATACTTAGCCATAGTTGTTCTTTCTACAGCACTAATCAATATTTGCTAATAGAGCAAGTATTTTTGGAACATTCTCTATAACTTCTTATCTCCAACAGATTCCACTGAGGAAAATCCAGAAGTGCTGTGCTCAGTGGTTCAATAGACTGAAAGTTCTATTAATAGTTGTGCTTTGGCTAACTTGTTGCTGCAACACTAAAAAATAATAACAATAATAATCCCTCATATACATCAACATGATTTTTGACTGAATGAATTATGGGTGACATTTAGATTTCATCTTTTAAAATTTATATTTTTGGAAGTTTCTACAATGAATATGTATTCATTTTACACTAAAAAAAATTATTTTAATAATAAAGGAATCCTTGTAATTATTACCTAAAAAGTCACCGTTACATTCAAGTACTTAAACAAAAGCAGTGTTATTTTTACCAAAAAAACCTTTTTAACGAAACTCCAATATCTAGAAAACTTGAAGCAAATCCATAGTGACACACTAAGTAACTACTAGTTGAAATCAACTGTTTGTTAGTTGGTCCTCGCGCTGAACTGCTCTGAGTGTGATGATAATTGGAAAAATCTTCTTAGGGCCTTGTGATTTCCTAACGAGGCAGTGGGGCTGAAATTTCCTCCCCAGCCCAAAGCCCCTCCACAACAGTACAGCTGCCATGGGAAGGCTCTTCTCTTGTCATTGAATAATTTTTTTAAAAGTGTTTGGAATCAGGGTTGCATAAATCAATTCAATATAATATGCATTACTTTTTCCATAGATTTATATGACAGCTTGAATGATATTTTGCTACAGTTACTTTTATTTTATTAAGAAGACATTTGAGAACTATCTATATTACAGGGGGAAAAAAATAAGGCAGATTTCAAAACAAAATTAGCATCCCTAACTGGTTCTCGGAACTCTTTTTCTGGAAAGTGGTGAGGCTTGCAGGTCTCTGTCCTCAAGAGTGGATGGCAGTAGCATGTTTATGCATGTCAGCAGCACAGTGTTAAACTGAAAGTGTAATTTAGATCACTATAATATAGACTGGCCCTTTTTCCACCTTCAGAAGTGATTAAAGCGTGGCTTTGATGTCTGGAGACTTCTTTCATTAGGCACAGGAATGATGATACGGTTGTTAGCTTGCAATATCTCAAATATCGCCCAGTACGTTTGCGGAGTGGTATTACTGAAGTAAAGCAACAGGCCTCCAATGTGACTCCATGTGGATTAGTAATGCGGGGAGTTCCCCAACTTTTGCTGATAGTAACAAGAACTGAAAAGAGGAATTCCAGGCCTGCCAGCTGCTCTCTGAAATTATACTGATTCTGTTTCTGCAAGGAAAACCTTGAGATTATAACTAGACACTAGCTAACTTTCTAAACTCTAGGGAGGAGAGGAGCTGACACAGTTTTATCTTAAGTGACATTTTGTAAGCAAATGCTTTCAACTTTTCAGACACAGCCATGCCTTGCTATTTGGTGTGGGAGAGAAAAAAAAGAGGGTATTCTTACAAACGTGTGGGCTACATGAATGGCTTTATGATGTTCACATTGCTGGCATTTGTGAAAAGATACAGAATTGGGTCACCAAACTTTCTTAATAAAAATGAGATGCTTGTAATCGCTAACAAGCTATTGTATTTTCTGAAAGTATAGAAAGTACCAGAAATTAATACAAATTTCCAAAATTTTCTGAGAATAAATGATTTTAGTCATTGATGGAAAATAATGGGATTATAAACAATTTGAAAACTTTTACATTGCAACTATATAATAATGCTTCTTGAGGAACAGTTCTGTCAAGAATGAGTTCTGAATAGATCTCTGTAACATATGGCAGAGATTTTTAAAGAAGATAATCCACACAGTGGAGAGTGGACCTTTATGCCTATTAATTAAATGAATCCTACTGTTTCTATGCTTGATACAAAGTACAATTCCGGTTTGTAAGGTGATCATTCACATTTTACACTAAGCCCTGACACTTTCTACTTCCTAGATATCGTATAAAAATAACTTTTGGTCAGGAAAAATTATAAAATGTAGCTTGAAAGATAAGTTATATCAGTCCTGATTTATGTTACTTTCTGACCTAAAAATACTGCTGTTTTTGAAACTACAAAATATACAGCTTGTTACTGAGCTTGAGCAGCCTTGGCATGAAAACGTTAGGTTACCCAAATTCACATTTTAAATGTATTCTTTTTTTAATGAATTGAATGTAAATGGGAACCCTCGGTATTTATTATTCATTTATTGATTCAACAAATATTTATCAAGCACCTATCATGTCCTATCAAAGGAGCTAAATGCCTGAACTCAAAGATACATAAAACAGTCCTTGCTCTCAATAAAATCACAGTCCAGCTTCTTTACTCTGCAGAAAGGATGATGTCATCTGTTCAAGTAACTCCTCTTGTCTAACTCAACTCTTTACAGTCAGAAACACAAACTAATATTAAAATCAGAATAAAGATGATAATTCTTCCCTGTATCCTATATTCTTGAAATTAATTACAAGTCATCTTAGTGGTCATTTTATATAGAAGCCAAAGTAAAGGAGTCTAGTTAATTCATCTGAGCAGTTATCTTAAAAATATATATTTACAAATAGGATAAAGACACCAAATGTTTCCAGAATATAATTCTACCCTGATGTTCATAAACACAAGGCACTCAATGGTAGGCAGGATTGCTGTCGTTACTATTAATCATATATAATCATTTACCAAAATCCCTTGGCAATTTTGGAAGAATTCTTGAAAAGTGACTTTCTATGGTGCATCATTTTAACATTAATGAAATATTATAAATGGTTTTTAAATCTTGATTTTTTTAGCTCCTTTCCCCCTCTAAAGCATAATATTAAATCACAGGAATTGAAAAAAGAATAGGGTCCAAGAAATAGACTTCACATAGGCAACAAATCTAGGTTTTAATTCTTGATGTTTGTTGCCTCTGAAATACATTTAAAAGTCAATTAATTGCAAATACCTTTAATGTCAGTCCAAAGGATAATACCAATGGAAACACCTCACATAACTGTAAAATCAACAGCTGATTCAAAATGTCATATGGAAAATATGTAGCCTTTCATTGTGAAAATACTTAATCTTGCAACAGCACCAGTTTGCATTCCTTTGAAAAGGATTTTAATATATTTAACATACATGATAAATAAGGATCTATGGTAGTAGACAGACTTAAGGTGAGAAGGTTATTAGATGACATACTTTCCAAGGTTCCTACCAGCTTTAAATTCTGTGATAGGAAAGAAATAGGTATAATTTGCCCCATTGTTGTTGTTCATTCTTATTCCATCGTAATTATAACTGAGTGAGTCTACTATCATGAGCTCCCTAAAATTTCCTAACTACCTTCTCCAGCCACCTATATCTAAAGGTTTATACTTTCTTTTCGGGGTCTCACTTTCTATACTGAATGAACCCGCTGCCACAATGAAGAGAATGCCCTCACGCTCTGAAATGATCATATACCCCAGTTGTTATTGGCTCCGACTATTGTAGTTGTAAATGTATAACTATTCTAAGTAGCTAAGAAAACTGTTTACAGCTTAGCAGTCTTATGGAACAATGTAATCAAGAACATGATAACCACACTCCTCGTATAAAGCACGTAGATGTTGAGAGATAAGATCTGTAACCACAAGCTTCATGACCATTTTTCTGTCTTCTCTATTATAACAGCTGTGTCCATCCAGCCTTCCATCACCATACCTATCTACATGGCTGCTGAGAGATCCACAGCTTCTCCTGTTTCTTCTTCTTTTGTTTCAGCCCCTTCACCTACTTTCTCATTCTCCACCTCTGTTTCTACCTTTTCTCCTGTCTCACCTGGAAAAGTAACCAAAGGAGATATTAAGAGACGCTCATTTAGCATTAACAATACAGTACCCCACAGCTGGTTTCCACTGGGGGCAGCTCTTAATCTTTAGGTCTAAACAGTAAGTTTCTCGGGTGGTATCAAGAAAGGTGATCACCTTGGTTCTCAGATCCCTTGAATGGTCGATGTTAATAAACATCTCTGAGTCTTGGCATTCTCTTATATAAAATCAGGATGCAGAATTACCCAAGAAATGACAGTAGCACATGTTATAAATAGAAAGTCCCATTTATATCTAAATCAAAAGGTGGTCTGGGGTGCCCAGAAACCTGCCTTGTTTGGCCATTGTGTTTAAAGAAAACAATCATTAAACATTTAAAGATTGTGAACATTTAAAAGTCTGGACGTTGCACATACAAATTTGTTTTCTAAGAAGTTGGATCAGCAACATCGACCCCCACTCTCGTGGTGGAGCCAAGAGGCAGCTGCCTCTTTCGACAGGACTGTGCTCCTGTTCACTGAGGTCCCGGGGCTCCCCATGACATTACGTGTGCCCCTCACTTCACTCATCGTCATTATCCCAGGCCCTAAAGACTTCCGAGTTCGCCAACCCTGGTCTAACACATGCTGTTACTTGCTTCCCCCCTGTTATTCCAGGAGCACTTTCACACACCTTTGTTAAAGCACTGACCTAAACAGATGGTAGTAATTTATTTACATTCGCTCTCCTTCCCATCAGACTATGAGCCCCTTGAGAACAAAGACTAGCTCTCACTCCTTCTGCACCCCCAGCAGCTAGCATATGCTTAGACACTCAAAAATTGCAGCGTTAATAAATGAAAGAACTAAGAAACAGATGGATGAATGCTTCACTAAATTATACCACAATGTGAAGCTAAAATTTAACCAAAATGTAAATCATGCCCCAGAAGAAATGTTATTTTTTATTATAACTCCAATAAAGTACAGTATGGATACCATTTGTTTTACGCTGGTAAAGTACATTTTAAAAAAATCATATGCCAAGACGTAATACATTTTCTCTAGTCTTGTCAAAAATATAAAAAGGCTATAGGAGGGCAGGAGCAGATGGACAGTAATTTTCTAAGGACAAGATTGGCAAAGATGAAAATTACACTCCAAGGTCCATTATTTGTGTATTCTTTCATTACAAGGTCAGTTCCTCCACTAACCATCTTTACTTTGGATCCTCATATCAGGCATGGGGCCTGATGAAGAGTGAACTTGAAAAAATTCAGAAATTTTAACATGTTGCCTTCAATATTCAGTTCTATTCAACAGTGAAACTCTAGGTTAAAAATCTGGACACAGACTATGCTTTTGAAAATTTTTCCCAGAAAGCTAAATGCCTGTTTTCCAGGTATGGAAGCCTTTTTGGTTTGGGTCAAATGAACTTCAACCACTTGATATAGAGACTTCAGTGACTGTGTCAGCGACGCCCTACCGCCAGAGACGATCTCTTATGGAGCTCATCTAAACATCCTGAATCTATGACAGCATAACTTTTACCTTCAATGTGTTGGTCCTCTTCATTAGTGTGAATTTTCCTGACCATTTCCACATTTGTCCCTGTTTCTAGAATTTCTTCTGAATGCTCCACGTTTCCAACAATTCCTTCAGGTTGAATCTGCTCCATGTTTCCTGGACCTTCAGGAATTTTACAGAGCGAATCATTCTTGACAACTGTTTCCACAAGCTGACTTCTGTCCAACACTTCTGGTGTTTCATTCTCTATGGGAACTGTTTCTAGAAGTTGGGACTGCTCACCTTTTCCCAGTGTTTCTGGAAGTTGCTGCTCTTCAGCTGTTTCCACAAGCTGACTTCTTTCCAATATTTCTGGAGATTCAGTCTCCTTGGGAACTGTTTCTGGGAGTTGGGACTCTTCATCCTTTCCCATTGCTTCTTGAGGTTGTGGCTCTCTCACTGCTTCCAGAGGTGGAATTTTCTCAGCTGTTCCTAGAGGTGTCATCTCTCTGGCAGTCTGTGGATTCTCAGTACCTCCCATTGCTCCAGGAGAGTCCTTTTCTCCTGCTGTCCTCAAAGGCTGACAACTGGCTTCTGTTCCTAAAGGTTCAGTCTCAGCACTTCCTTTTAAAGGCTGAGCCTCTGTCACTGTTTCCATGTTTTTCTTCTTTTCTCCTGCTCCTGGAGTATCATCTTTGCCACCTGGCTGAGGTGGCCCAGACTCCTTGGGTCCCTCTAGAGGGTGAGTCTTCTCGGTGGATCCTAGTTGGTCTGCAGCATTCTTTGCCAGGGACTCTTCATGAAGGGATTTAACACCATTAGCTGTCGATCCCTCTGATATCTCGAGCTTTTCTAATGGAGGAAGGCTTTCCTTTTGCACCTTGCCATAAAAAGTAGACTCTCTTCCTGGGGTGCGTGGTTTTGGCTGGGCAAAGCAGGACTCGCTTTCTTCTGTGGTTGAAAAATACATATTTAAAGTTACTTTTTGATCATTCATTGGAAAAAGAAAAAGGAAAAATACAGATTATTGTTTAGTTTCTATCTTGAGAACGTATATTGCTATCAAGAAGCAGATTTAACAGTTCAAGACAGTCCTGGGTACAACTGAGGACAGAAAGGCCATACCACGACCCTACACTCACGAAGTGAAATCTCTTCACTGCCTTCAGCTCACACACCTCATCTTAAACATTAAGGTCCTCCAAAACCACAGTTTTTTCCTGTTTTCTCCTTGTGAACCTTCTCAGGGTCCCTGTCCCATATTCTAATTTAGCACATTTGTTTTCTCATGTCCCACTCTTTCTCCTCCTTAGACTGGTGGAAGATTTCATGGTGTGTGATCCTTGGAATGCTTGACAGGTCTTTTTTTCCTTTGAAAGCAGAATGGCCCTCAGGGAAAGGAAAAGGCCCCATGACAGAAAAGCCCCATTAGGTAAAGACTAAGATGTCTAGGAAGGAAAGTGGCAGGGATAGTTCAGCCTGAGTTTCATTTCATTTAGGGGGCACAGTGAGAAGAGAAATCAAGAGAGCTTTGGGAAACATGCATTTTAATTCTAGCTCTTCCTCCAACTGTGTGACCCTGGGAACTTGGGCTCCCAATGATCTCCTCTGTAAAATGGCAGTGAATCTCTCTCTCCCACCTCTCTCAGAGTTGCAGGAAGCATCATATCACATTAAACAATGAATGCAAAAGTGCTCTGGACAGTTTAAGATAAGCAACTTGGCAAGATGTTTCTACTCTTTGACCCAGTGATCCTACTTCTGGAAATTTATCCCAAAAACATAAACGTCAGGAAAATGCTTTGGGGAAAAGTATATCACCCCAGTATTCTTTATAATAGCACTAGTTGGAAAACAACTTAAAAGTCTAATAACATGAGGGAAAGACAAATATTCCACCAGATGGAATGAAAAAAGATGATAATGAAGACGATATGCTAAACTAAGAATTATGACATAATAAATTCAAAAATCAGCACTCACAGTTGGATTAATCAAATGAAATAATGCATATAAAGTGTTTTTTGGCAAAAGATCTGCTGTGCAATTAAGTGCTTAATAAGTTAGCTGCCAATTTTATATACAGTATGATTACAGCAATGCAGAAACAAAAGAGGGAAGGGAGGAAGAGAGATAGGAAAATAGGAAAAATAAATCACAAATAGAGGCGGGAAATACTGGAAGAAAATAAACTAACATATTAAACTGGGCCTTTAGGTGATATACTTCCTTTTCTGTCTTTTTTTCCCAAAGATTTTTTTCTCTTGATCTTTCTTCCCTACATTATCCCTCCACCCCCCATTATATACACACATAGCTTAAAGAGTTATCTGCTAACCAATGTAATAAGATAAACAACAAATACTCAGGTCTTCTGTCCCATTTCTGCTTCTCTAGGGGCAAATATTTTCATTCTTTTACCTTTTTTGGAGGGATTTTTTTTCTATATCTCTAAGTGAATTGCTATTTCATCATTTTTCAGTTTGGGCATTTCAGTTACCCCCCACTATGGACAATAAAGAATTAGCTCTTTTTTCCCCCCAGTTCTATCACCCCCCCCACCGTCTCCAATTACACATTTACTTTCCATTCAGTAGTTATATATTAATAATGATTTAAAATAGGAATCCTGTTGTCATTTGGATTATATCAATATTCAGTTATACGCACATACAATGAATACGTCTGCTAGGAAGAACTGAGCCATATAGTAAGCTATTACTTTGTGTAAACACTTTTTTTGTTTTTCCCTGAGTTAATAATTGTCATGGTTATTTACTTCCTTAGTTTATGTATTATCTTTAATTCAACTCACTGCCAATTGTTTCTCTTTTTAACACATTTATTCATACCAAACAGTTTCCCAGCTTGCCTCTGGGACTGTGTTTGAATCCCCCAGTGGAGAGGAATTGGAACCTGAGGCTGCAGAAGCAGAGTTTAGGAAGGATTTTGTGAGATGCAGGGCACAGGCCATGGGCCCCAGGGGTCCATGTGACAGAACTGGGAGGAGGGCTATCCTTCACCTCCCCAGCTGGCCTCATCATGAATGAAGTCTTCAAATTAACAGCACGTAAGGCAACTTAACAAAAGTGACTTCTCAGGTCTATAAAGAAATTCATTATGACAAGACAGCTCATTTAGATATCACACAAAGGATGTTCTTTGTGTGAGGTTGCCTTAGGGAATTAACAAGGAAATGTGTTAACATACTAGTCACAGATATTTGCCAAATTATATTTTCTGGTAAAATAGTTATTACAGTAATTAGTACTGTCAGTTAAACGAGATGAACGATTTTCATCCAGCTGTGCCAGCTGTGAGTGCATTCTAAAGGCATCATTCCTCTAGAGCAGAAAGCTGTGGGGAAAAAAATATGTCGACACACCCAAATCATAGCCACTCAATTTTATATTTTGAAAAATACATTATGCTAACAGTCTAACTCAAGTTTTTTCCCCAAAACCAAAAGCTTTGTGAAAATTTATTTATCCACAAGTGTCCAAGGGATCTACCAATTTTTGTCATAACTAGAACACTTATGCCCATGTTCACAGTATCAGTTTTCATTCTTATGTACTTGTCCTAATCTTACTGGTATATTTGGAGTAAACAGATGTCCTCAACATATAATATTTTTATAACACAACCTGAAAATAGTCAACCAAGCTGGAAATATTAAAGAAGAATGTCACTGTCTCCAATATTTTTCTAGGGTAGCCCAAAGGAGATAAAACATCCTTAAAATGATCACATACACACAAAAAATAGAGAAAATGCTAGAATTGTAGTGACACATTCATTTTGTAATTTATATTGATTCACTGCACTCTGATTGAATTTTGAAATCAATGTATTTGGGAGGTAATAGTTCCTAATTAATTGCTCAAAAGTTCTTTTACCTTTGTGATAGAGTGATAGAGGAGAGCAAAAGGGAGGACAGAGATCTTATGACCTTGAAAATGACACTTATAATGAGGGTTTGAATCCTGGTTCCTCCACTTACTGGCCTTATTAAGCCTCTTCATGCCTCTGTTTCATCACCTGTCGAGTGGGAAGAGTATGAGCAGAGGATTACATGAGTTAATACCTGGAAAGCATTAGCACAGTGACTAGCACCCACTAAGTGACAATCAGTGTTAGCCATCACTAGTATTAAACTGCTATTTAATAGACTCTTGACAACCCTAGCAAGGAAGAGACTGTAGTGAACAAACCAAAAAGTAAGGTAATTCCATTCATTCTAATACTAGTACCTTTCTCTGAGCCTATTCAGAAAAGAAGAAAGATCAGAGTAAATAAATGAAAAGGTTGCAAAACAAATGGTTGTTTCAAACAATCTCTTAGAGAACACAACAGTAAAGTCTACAATTACCACTAAAACTTCCTTTCAGGCACCAGATTTCATATCCTTCAGAATGTTTTCATCCCCGAGCTGCTGAGGGAAGTACAATTTTTGGATTTATGTGACCTCCCTCCTCTTCAGCTGGAGCAGGACATTCCAGACTGTTCTGACGTTAGATGTGAATCCTGATTCCAACGTTTGCTTAACCGTCCAATCTAGACAAGTTTCTAACCTCTCTGGACCTCAGTTTCCTTATCTGTAAAATGGGGCTATTATGTTTGCCTTTCAGGGTTAGGAGAATTGACTGAGGTGATAGCGTGTGCAATGTCCCAACATGGTGTGCGACATGAGAAGGTACTCAGTGAACAGTGATGTAGAATACGGTTATGCAGGTTTCTCACTGCACAGGGGTGTCTTGCTGAAGGGGCGACAGAGAGCTGAACTCCAGCCTGTGTGCACCTGCAAGGCTGTATGTGTTAGGGGTGGGGAGGGCTCCCTTTTCCAATTTCACAAAGGTCCTTTATGAATCAGCAGTGGCCCTGTCAATAAATTACAGCTAACTTAGCAACAGAAAGAATGAACTGCAACATTAAAGGACTTGGATAAACTGTCCCCTGAACAGCATCAAGTCATCAATGTTGACCTATAAAATTCTGTTGTTACCATGATAAGTTTTAAAACATAATTGTTGATGGATAACGGAATAGTATTCATAATGTCAGTCACGATTTGACCAGACTTGACTGGCATTAATAAAGGCCACTGACAGTGTTTATATAAATATGTTTCAATCTGTTGTTGGCTTTGACTTCATTTATTCATCAAGTGCCTACTATATGCCAGCTCTGGGCTGAGCACCGGGTTACCAGCAGTTAACAAGAAAGGTCAGGTCCCTGCTATCCTGGAGTTTACTGTCTACAGGGAAATTCAAATAATAGCTACTTCGTCCATTAGGTACAGCTTGGTTCCTATGCATTACCTCTTACCCAAGGATTTCCACATGCTCCAGCCACACAGATTTGTGAATCTCCACATACCTCCTTGAGGTAGAGGAAGGTACTACATCACTTCTTCTAGCACTCTAACTTGAAAAGCAGATCTTTTGTCCACAAACGGGAGACATTCTATGTCTAATCTGTATTATTGTGTAATAAATATTGTGGACAGATGCATTGTTTCCACATCTGAAGTTGTTTAAAGATGTGTCTGTTTTCTGAACCCTACATTTTATCAAATCATACACTGCTCTGGGCCTAATCCTGTGGAGCTCATTATCTCTCTTGTTTCTGTTTTAAGTTGATCCATGCACAAATTTGTTGTGACAGCTGAACTAATAGAACCTTTGTTGGAAGAACCGTTGTGATAGGCACACAAAGAAATTAAATACTAGGCAACATTACAGAAGGGATTAGAACTAGAGCTAACATACCTGAAATTCACATTATGGTGGAAGCTTTTCAACTCAGTTCATTACCCTAATCAGAAATGAAGTTTCTACCCATCAAGGAGAAAGACTTGAGGTCAATATTTCCTATCCCATGGCTATGACATAGCAGACATCCCAAAGACCTCATTGGCCTGTCTGATGGGTTTTCTAGAGAATCAGTGAGAAAGGGGGATCCTGGTATTTTTCCCTTGCTGCCACCATTTCTAGGTTCTTGTAGCTTTTGAGCTTTGGGAACCAGGGATGCAGTATGCATGAGCTCCAAGGGAAGAGTCTGCTCATCTTTCTTCTCATTTTCTTACTTTGCTTTCCCCTCAATTCCATTCTATCATCTATCCATCCATCCAACAAACATTTGTGGAACTAATAGTGGTGCTATTCTAGATGTTTTTGCCCTTTTCCCTCAACCAAGTGTGTAAAAATGCTGTCTTTGTGTGCCATGGCACAAATGCTAATCCCCCAGGGAACATTATGTCAGTCGGTAGATGTTAACAGGGCACTCATTTTGAAGAGAAGTGAACTTAAGCAATATCCCATGTAACCAAAGTATGAAACCATCAACCATAAAAAATCCTACAGAGGGCAAATAAAAACCAGACAAACCACTTTTTTTTTTTTTTTTGGTAAGGAAGATTATCCCTGAGCTAACATCTGTGACAATCTTCCTCTATTTTGTATGTGGGACACCACCACAGCATGGCTTGATGAGTGGTGTGTAGGTCCAACACCAGGATCCAAACCCACAAACCCTGGGCCGCCAAAGCAGAGCATGCAAACTTAACCACTACGCCACTGGGCCAGACTCCCACTTTTCTTTTTTAGTAGAACAACCTGAATTTACATATCTAAAATTAGTTTTGACCATTACAAAGTAAATGCAATAAAGTTTGAAGGTAAATGTAATTTTGAAATGTAACTATAGAGAAACAAGAACATGTAGTTGGAAAGATTCTGGAACACTTGAAAAGCACACATGGAGATGTGGGGCTCGTGCCTACAGGAGAGGCTGACATTTAACAGCTACAGAGTCAGTCATCAAGCTGTGACAAATAATTACCTCCTTCAGATACGATCTTCCAATTTCACTGTCTTTGATTTCTTTTAGACTCCTATAACATAAACTCTTATTTCAAAAAAGCTATTGCATAAAACATCACTTTTAAAATTATTTGCCACTAAAAAAGACAGTTTTGTTGATTGATGGTCATTATTGGCACTTGGGGATCCAACATTTGGGCAGAAAACTAGTCTACAAAATTAAAGGCATCTCAATGAACACGGAAGAGGAGAGAGAAAGTGAAGATTATGTCTTTGATATGTACAAATTGTGACTCTTCACCAACCTAACCAGGCCTCGCCCACCATGCTTCTTTAGGATGAACAACGGTGGCTAACATTTACTGAGAGACTTTGCCTAGAGCTTTATATGAATTATCTCATTCAATCTTCCAACAACTCCACAAGGTGGGTCCATTATTATCCCCATTATACAGCTGAGGAAATTACGGCACAGAAAGATTAAGAACCTTTATCTAGGAGGGGTACCCAGCTGTACCCCTTTATCTAGGAGGGGTACACAGCGAGGGGTACACAAATCAGAGCTCAGATTTGAGCCCAAGGAAGTTTGATTCTACCTTGAAGATTTAAGTGCTTTAAGCAAAATGTGGTCCCCAAACCTGTACCATCAGCATTACCTGGGAGTTGTTTTTTAATGCTCACTTGCAGGCCTCACACCAGATCCATTGAACCAAAATCTGTATTTTAACAAGATCCGCAGATGGTTAGGTTATCTATGGCAGCCTTCGGGGGTCACCAGGGAAAGGCATAAAGGAGCTAGTTAGGAAAAACTAAAGTGGATGATGAGTACAGAGAACTGTCGGGTGTAGGTGTCCCTCATTCTCCACAGACATTGCTGCCCATCTTCAGACATCTGCTGTTGTCTTCGTCTTCATGCTAGTATGCCATGGTCAGCATGAGGTGAATATATTGATTTGGCAATGAATCAAGGGCCTGAGCTGATCTAAGTGACTGGAAAGGGAGATTTTTCTCAAGCTTCCTTCATTTCAGAGAATTGGCTGGGTTTGCTAAGCCTCCACCTTGGCTAGGTGAGGAAAAAGAAGTCTTGTAATTTCTCATCTGAAGTTAAGGTTAATACTTGCTCTGTCTTGCACTCTAAGAGCTTTGAGCAAGTGGCTCCACCAATGTGATTTGGCTGTTCTCCTGGCTTGGTCACTGTGCCCTTGCCTGACTTGGTCAGGGCGCAGTGTACAAAGGCCTGTGGCCAAGAGCAAATGTTGGTGCTTGAGAAGGGAGTACTCCTATTAGCAGATAGCAAATCCGTGACTGAGATGGAACACTTAAATTTTGCAACAGAGCAGTCATAGTCACATGAGACATTTGGGCCTCAAGTCCAGATGGTTAGTGCACCCTGAGAGCCCCAAGTACTAGAAAGAGCAGTGGGAAGATCAGGGAGGAGTGTGGCCTAGGTCTTTCAGCTAACCGCTGCTACTACTCTCTCAGATTAGGGATCCACATGCAAATTCAGATGACTTTGCTTCCATGGTTAGGAAACAGTACAGCTTACCAGCATTGGGCTTCTGGCACAAACATTTGAAAACTGAATTGATCACAAATCATATCCGACAAGGGGTTAATCTCCATAATATATAAAAAACTCAAACAACTGAACAACAAAAAAACAAACAACCCAATCAAAAAATGGGCAGAGGATATGAACAGACATTTTTCCAAGGAAGAGATCCAGATGGCCAACAGGTACATGAAAAGATGTTCAACATCACTAATCATCAGGGAAATGCAAATCAAAACTATACTAAGATATCACCTTACACCCTTTAGAATGACTTTAATCACCAAGACAAAAAACTACAAATGTTGGAGAGGTTGTGGAGAAATGGGAACCCTAATTCACTGCTGGTAGGATTGCAAACTTGTGCAACCTTTATGTAAAACAGTATGGAGGTTCCTCAAAAAATTAAAAATAGAAATACCTTATGATCCAGCTATCCCGCTATTGGGTATCTATCTAACGAATCTGAAATCAACAATCTAAAGAGGCTTATGCACCCCTATGTTCACTGCAGCATTATTCACTATAGCCAAGAAGTGGAAGCAACCCAAATGTCCCTCTAGTGATGATTGGATAAAGAAGATGTGGTATATATATATACAATGGAATACTACTCATCCATAAAAAAGACAAAATTGTCCCATTGGCAACAACATGGATGGACCTGGAGGGTATTATGTTAAGTGAAATAAGCCAGAGAGAGAAAGACAAACACTGCATGATTTCACTCATATGTGGAGCATAAACTAACACATGGACAGAGAGAACTGTTTGGTGGTTACCAGGGGCAAGGGAGATGGGGACTGGACACAACAGCTGAAGGGATGCATTCAAATGGTGACTGACAAACAACAATGTAGAACTAAAACTTAACAATGTTATAAACTATTAAGACATCAATAAAAGAAGTCGTTATTTTTTTGAAAGAAAAAAAAACTGAATTGAATGAGTTTCTTCATAAAACAGAGCATAAAAATAAGCTTTGATCTAGTAAGAAGCAGGTTTGACCAAGAATCATGGAAATGATTAAATTGGAAGATTTCAATCAGATTAGACTATAAAACAAAAATTTATACTCACCCTTCTTCAAGCTTCAGAGTTTCCAAAAGGAGTACTAGAGAAGTTTAGGAGGCAGTGGTAAGTCATGTTGAGAACATGTATCCTTGATATGATGTGATGAGAAGGGTATTTTACTTCTGTGGTCTTCCCCCCAAAACCCCACAACCTCCATAGCATCATAATAAAAACATCAGACAAATCTTAATTGAGGGACAGTTTATAAAACACCCACCCGTACTCCTCAAAACTATCAAGGTCATCAAAAACAAGTCTGAGAAACTGTCATAGTCAAGAGGAGCTTAAGGAAACAAAACAACTAAATGTAATGTGGTATCCTGGATGGGATTCGGGAACAAAAATAGGACATTAGAGAAAAACTACGGAAATCTGAATAAAGTATGGACTTTGGTTAATAACAATGTATCAGTATTGGTTCATTAATTGTGACCAATGTACCCTACTAATATAAGATGTTAATAATAGGGGAAAGTGGGGGTGGAGTATATGGGAATTCTCTATACTTCATAATTTTTCTGTAAATCCAGAACCATTCTAAAATAAGGTTTATCTTTAAAAAATTATAGTAGCAAAAGTACAAGAGCAAGCAACCTAGGAAAATGATCTAATAGCCCTAGAAAAATTGTTTCATTAACTTTGGCCATTCGCATGCCACTTTTATGATTTTTAAATATTTTTGTAACACTTGTGCTATTACTGACTTGATATTTTTAATTGTCACTTACCTTTAACAAATTTACTAAAAAGAAAAAAAAATTAGGAAATTAACAAATTCAGAGATCTAGAACTTGATCTAGAAGAAGAAAAACAACTTGATCTTAGAAAAGCAATAAAGAAAAATTGAGATTTACCAAAATTGATATTAATGACAGATAATTTATATTGAGGACTTACTAGACAATATTCTAGGCCAGTGGTCAGCAAATTTTTTCTGTAAAGGGACAGATAATAAATATTTCAGATTTGCTGGGGATAGGGTCACTATTGCAATTACTTCACTCTGCCACCATAGTGAGAAAGCAGCCATAAACAATGTGTAAATGAATGGGCATGTCTGTGTTCCAATAAAACTTTATTTACAAAAACAGGTAGTGAGCTGGATTTGGCCAGCAGGCCAGTTTGCCGATCCCTGTTCTAGGCAATATTTAGGCTACATTCTGGGTGCATAATATGCATTAACTCCTTTATCCATCAAAACAACTCTATGAAATAGGTACTGTTGTTAATCCTATTTTATAGATGAAGTCACCGAGGCATAAAGAGGTTGAGTGGCTCAAAGTCACACAACTAACAAATGATCCTGAACCAGGATTTGAACCCAGACAGTCTAACTCCAGACCCACCTTCTTAACAGCACTCTACTATCTCTCAGGATATTGATTTTCTTTCTCTCTCTGTCTCTCTCACACACATCAATTTGAGATGCACAGGTAATCGGAGCCTCTCACAACCATCTAGTCTGCAGAGACTACTCCAGGGCAAACAAAGGAAACTATGTGGTTCCTATCAGTCTTAGAAAAATGAAAAAGGGTAAGAATAGGCCAAAAAAATCAACTAAAGAAAAAAAAAGAAAGAGTTCCCTAATATTATCAATGACAGTGAAGGAAAGAAAGATGCAAGGAGGATGGTTTGGGGAGAACATTTTAACAGAGGTCCTTGCAGGGGTGGCTGAAAGCAGACGTTCTCTCCCAGTAAGAGAAGCTACTAGTGAAAATGATAGAGCAGTTGGAATGCGTATCCCAGCATATCAGGGCACACAGAGAATATGATATTTGCGCAGCACACTTGGGCAGATGGAGGAACCTGCACCTGGAGGGCTCGGGCTGTCCAGACCCTGCCTGGCTGCCCTAAAGGCTGGGAGAAATGCTGGCACACTGCAACCCCTTCTTACAGGCTGGGCAGCTCTGATACAGACAACAAAGGGACAAATACATTTCTGTCACCATAGGCCAGAGCAGCATTAGCTAGGCAAGGCTGAGAAGATAATGACGACAGATGCATCAGGGCAGTCTGCAACGTGTGGAATGTTCTCATCCTGCAGGAACCATTTAGGACTAGGTTTTAAAGGCAAGCTGCTAAAGAGAGCAGAAAGGGCCTTTTCACTGGATGCAAAGATAAATATACAACAGGCTTGAAAAAGTATTGTCCCCAAATGGGAAACTCCTTATGAAGGGAGCAATTAACTGATAGACAAAAAAATAGGTTTGAATTTTGAAAATACATAAAGATCTCATACAACTCAACAGCAAAAAAAAACACACAACCCAATCAAAAAATGGGCAGAGGGTATGAACAGACATTTTTCCAAAGAAGATATACAGAGCCAACAGGCACATGAAAAGATGTTCAGCATCACTAATTATTAGGAAAATGCAAATCAAAACTACAATGACATATCTCCTTACACCCGTCAGAATGGCTATAATCAACAAGACAAAAAATAACAAGTGCTGGAGAGGATGTGGAGAAAAGGGAACTCTCATACACTGCTGGTGGGAACAAAACTGGTGCAGCCAATATGGGAACCAGTATGGAGATTTCTCAAAAAGTTAAAAATAGAAATACCATATGATCCAGCTATCCCACTACTGGGTATTTATCCAAAAAACTTGAAATCAATAATTCAAAGAGATGTATGCACCCCTATGTTCACTGCAGCATTATTCACAATCACCAAGACATGGAAGCAACCCAAGTGCCCATCAACTGATGAATGGATAAAGCAGATGTGGTATATATATATGTATATATATATATATATACACACACACAATGGAATACTACTCAGCCATAAAAAGAAAGACAAAATCATCCCATTTGCAACAACATGGATGGACCTGGAGGGTATTGTGTTAAGCAAAATAACTAGACAAAGAAAAACACCACATAATTTCACTCATATGTGGAAGATAAACAAACACATGGATAAAGAGAACAGATTAGTGGTTACCAGAGGGGAAGGGGGTGTAGGTGAGTGAAGGGGGTAAAGGGGCCTATATATATATGGTGACAGATTTTAGACTATTGGTGGTGAGCATGATGCAGTCCATACAGAAACTGATAAATGATATTGTATACCTGAAATTAGTCAATGTTATAAACCATTATGACCTGAAAAAAAAAACTTGGTTTGATGTACATCTTTATGACTGTAGGGGAGAAAGTAGATCTCCAGGACCTTTCTTTAGCAGAGAGGAGGCAGGTCAGTCACTGAGAGGAAGGGACCTGGGCAAGAAGGACCTAGGGTAGAGGCATCTGGAACAGCTGCAAAGAAGCTGGCAAAGGCTGGGGGCTCAGGTCACACTGAGCAGCCTCTTGAGCATGAGTCTTTTCAATCTTTGGCCTATGAGGTCAAGTTCATATGACATCTACTATCTTAGATGATGTTAATTGTTGCTATTTTGATGTCCACTTTGAATTATACCGTCATGGCCACAGAGTATATTGTACGTAAATGAAATGTGACTTCTGGTGACCTGGAAAGTGGATAGATAGGGCGGAGATGTCATTTTCAGAGACATCATGATGCTTCTTGCATCTTCTTGCATCTTGACTTTCCTACTTAATGTACATTTGGACACTTCACTTATCTCAACTGGCCTAATATGATGTGCTCATCTCAAAGCATATGAAAGCCATACAGATTTGAATGTCGAGAAGTGTTCAGTATGAACAAAGAGCATGTTATCAGGTCTTGAGGTCTTTTGTCTTATTAGACAAGCCAGAGTAAAGAAGAGGCCAAGGGGACTGTGGGGTATGTAGTCTGAGAAAAGAGGGTCATAGGTGTGGGGCTACAGCCACCCAGTCACCGCAGCTCAGCCCAGTTTTCTTGGGGACCCCACAGCCCCTTGGGCCCTTCCACGGGGAAGAAAGTGGTGACAGTTGAACTTGCTCCTACGACACAGGTTGCCCTTTCTTTTCTCGGCCTGTTTCCAACGACCACCCCTTGTTTCTGAGCACACTAGCATCGCCTGGCTTATTTCACCCATCTCAAGAAGCACAATTCCCATGGGGTTTAACTGTTAAAAACAATGTGGTTTTTTTTTTTTTTTCGTTTTTTTTCAATCTTCATCCTTAAAGACAAAACTCTGACACTCTTGAATACATACAAAAGAATGAACTCTACAGCCTGACGGCAATTCCCAAGGAGGGGTTCAAGTAATGTGAACAACAGCAACAGCCTTGGGAGGTAAAGAAGCTTCTGAGGTCATTATGGTACTTTCTAGACATTAACACTCACTTGGAGAGCTATATTCTGGTATTTTGCTTTTTAAAAAAAAATCATTATGTAGTACTACCTACACTTATACACACCAGGATTCGAAGCCTGGCCAAGTTTGATGCTTTTTATCAGTTTTGGTGAGCCTTTCAGTAACCCCCGCAAGTAAGAGGTTTTTATTTTAAACTTGATGTTGTAAAACATTAACATAGAAGCAAAACTGTACACACGAGCTGGACGCATGGCAACCTTACAGAGCACAACTTCACAGAACACAATAAAGCTTTGTTGCGCTGTGTTGACTTTAACTGCATGACTAGGAGACCCTCTTCACAACCCAACACTCTCTTCCTGAGCCCACCTCACCAATGCTCCCTTCCAGTTTCTGTTATCCCCTGGGTCCTGATTCTTACTCTCCCTCTGCTTTTCTAAGTAGTACTCTCCTCCCCGTGAATCCCTGTCTCTGTCAATCCATCCATTCACCCACTCACCCACTCAACAGATATGGATTGCATTCCTGCTACATGAAGGCCACTCAGATTCTGAGTGCTGGCAGAATCAGGACTAGACCCCAGATGGAACAGAAGTTTGTGAAAAGAGCAGGGGCTATGGAGTTGCACAAATTGGGCTCAAGCCCCAGCTCCACCCCTCTCTAGCTCTGAGACCTTTGGCAAGTTACTTATCCTTACTAAGCTGCAGTTTTCTTGCTATATTTGGTGATACTAATGTTTGCTTTATAAGGCTTTTGTCAGGGTTAAATGAGATCATAGACTAAAGTACCTGGAACCAAGAGGGTGCTCCTGCCTTGTCTGCTCCATACCCATGTTTTGCTGTAGCTGCACTAATGTTAGAAAGCCTTCAATTTTAGAAAAAGGTTTACTGTATTGTTGATGAGAGTGTAAATTGGTACAACCTTACGGAAGGAATTTAGGCAGTTATCTATCAAAACTACAAATGCACATACCCTTTGACTTGGTAATGCTGCTTCTGGGAAACTGTCCTACATACAAAATGACTCAAAATGAGGTATGTATAAAGGAATTCATTGTAGCCTTGTTTGCAACAGGAAAAGACTGAAAACAAATCAAATGTCCCTCAACAGGAGACAGGTTAAATAAATCACACAATGGATTATTAAGCAAGGGTAAAAAAGGAGTTCTCTAAATGTCAATATAGAAAGATCTCCATATTGTTAGGTGAAAAAAAAAAGGTGAAGAGTAGTGTGTATAATACACTACACTTTATGAATAAAGATGGGAGAGGTAAATAATATTTGCAATGTATAAAGAAACTTTGGAAGAATATACAAAAAAAAAGTACTTGCCCATGAGTATGATTGGTGGGAAGGGGGTGGGAGATGTACTTTTCACTGCATGCAGTTTTCAAATTTTGGAACCAAGTATGGTGTTCTTACATTACATTTTAATTAGCTGTATGTAATAACCATGCCTACCACAAAGACTTACCGAGCATTCTCTGTGTGCCTGGCTCTAGAGGGGACACAAAGACACACAAAACTCAGTCCAGAGACTTCTAGCATTGAAAAGAAAGAAATCCCATTAATATAATATCTGTATGCAAGAAAAGCCTATAAAAATTCATTTTAATGTTAATGATGTTTGTTCTCCAATTACAAAAGAAAAATGTTTGTCTGCTTAGGATTGAAATGTCAGCGTGTGAAAATACTGGTTGAAGACTGAAGGTACCTCCACAGTACAGAGAACAATTCACTTAACCGTGTGAAATTCAAGCCTCATCCTATTGCCTAGGCAGCGTGGACTCCAAGCAGCTAGGGAGAATTCAGGTGAGAACAAACACATGATTATAGCTGTCAGTGGAAATGTACACATTAACCTAGCAACGAATTTGTCAATAATTACCATCTGTTTACTTTGTCCACGTTGGTGCTTAAGCCATAAAATCTTAGGAAGAAGTCTGCCAGAAATGGATGGCATTTATGTTAGGAAGGAGTGGAGATGTAATTACACATATAAGCAGGAGGCTGGTAGCAATGGGATGAGGATTTGGATGCCAAAAGTCGAGAAACCTTTGGGTCCACTAAAGCCTGTGAAGTCAACAGAACTCTTGTGTTCGGATTCCATCAGATCCTCAAGGACACTGAAAAGTACAGAAATTGTCCTAATATTTAGAACTTGCTTCCACAAACACAAGAAATTCCAAACTCAATCTGTCTAATGGTCTTTTTGGAAAGAAAAGCCTCTTTTCTCACACATTTCAAGACATTCAGTAAAAATCTATGTGTGACTACCAAGTACCAGGCACTGTTCTATACTTTGAGTAGCACATAATTACTTACAGCCAGTGGCCAGTCTCCACCTCTGTCCCCACCTCACCGCACCTCCCACGCCCCCCCCACCCCCCTGAGCTCTTTCCCTAGCCATTGGTCTTTGTAGGGATTCAGCACCTGTAGCTACTATCCAATTTAAATTTGAGGCCAGAAAATAAATTCTTTCATATTTTAGTGTGACAAGATTTTAAAGCTATAAAAGATCCCAGAGGTAATCTAGTCCAACCCATTATTTTATGATTCTTTTGCTTGTAGGCTAATACTGCATAGTACATAACAGTTCTTAAGCCAGTTACAGAAAATTGTTAGGCGGAACTGTCAACACAAATCCAGTCTACAGGCTAGTTGATGTATTTCAGATTTAACCCATGGAGTTCTAAGGTTAATATCGTGAATTTAAAAGAATCTCTTATGATGTGAAGATTATCTGTATCTCTATGGGATGGCACTTAGAAGTTTCTCTACATCTATGTAGTCTACTTAAAATATCTCTAGGGTTAGGGGCTGGCCCAGTGGGGTAGCAGTTAAGTTCGCACGCTCCGCTGCTGCGCCCTGCTGCTGTGCCCTGGGTTTGCGGGCTTGGATCTCCGGCGTGCACCTACGCACCGCTTGTCAGCCATGCTGTGGCACCGTCCCATATCAAGTAGAGGAAGATGAGCATGGATGTTAGCCCAGGGCTAATCTTCCTCACACACACACACACACACACACACACACACACACACACAAAAAGCACTCTAAGGTTAAATGTCCTCCAAACATTCCTGGTTTAAATTTGGAAGCAAATATAAAATTCATGTTACTGACTCTTATTTAGAGATAAATAAATATCTTATTTATTATGGTTATATATTTATATATTATATATAATATATTAGCATATCTATTATATCTTATTTAGGGATTATAATAAATACTCTATTATAATTATGTATTATTAAATTTATTAAACTATGATAAATATTCTAACACACTTTATTATATTTCTTTTGCTGTTTGTATAGTGGATGACCATACATCTAATGAGGATCCAGAGTGATCTGAGGCAAAAACAGATTTAAATCTAGTTATCACAAGCTGGTTTAAGGAGGAATAGGTCAAGCTCTGGAATTACAGCACCTGAATTCAAAGCCCAGCTTTCATTCTTAAGGATCCCTGTGACCTTGGGCAAATTATTTACTCTTATCTGTAAAATGTGGAAAATCATAATAAGTACTTAGTCATAGCATTGTTTTAGGACTAAAAGAAGTAATTCATTCAACAATTACGTACCAAGCATTTTTAGGCACCAAGGGGTATAGTGAGTAAATGCATGCACAGAACATTTAATAAACTTGGATTATTTTTATCCAAAAGCACATACACACTGGCTTGGAATTGGACAGTATATAATATTTAAAGAAGTTTTGAGCTGCAGAAACAGGAATGAATTATTTATCAGGCCTCCAAGATGAGGAGTTGAAATGCTGATGAACATACAATAGTATCCAATTACAAGAGAGTATTGTCTGATTGAGGACTAGCAGCAAAATACACCTGTTGATTGATGCCATATGTACACTGAGCAATGTATGCAGTGTATTAATTAATTTTCTGTGCACTAAAACTGGTTGTCAGGCATTTTAACACTTCTTGCAGAATGACATCCGTGAAAACTTAGAACAGCAATGAAAGCATGAATAAAAAATGAAAGGGTGTGACTCATATGGAAGGCTATTAATATTGGCAATAAAATGTTTTTTAAAAACAAGGTCATTCATTATTTTCTGAGAGGTTTAAATACCTCATCCCAAGGGGCCGGGCCAGTGGCACAGTGGTTTAGTTCCCACTTGGCAGCCCAGGGTTTGCTGGTTCGGATCCCGGGTCCCTGCCGACACACTGCTTGTCCACCATGCTGTGGCGGCGTCCCATATAAAGTAGAGGAAGCTGGGCACGGATGTTAGCCCAGGGCCAGTCTTCCTCAGCAAAAAGAGGAGGATTGGCGACGGATGTTAGCTCAGGGCTGGTCTTCCTCACAAACAAACAACAACAACAAAAAAACTTCATTCCACCTGTGGATACTTTTGCCCCTACCCAAGAGTAATAGTCCCTGCAATACATGTTTTTATTAGTTTAAAAAATCTATAATGATGAATTAATGCTTTGCTTTTTAAACCAGGATGTTACTCCCAGGATATCTGGGGCCTGGCAGGGGATAAGAGAAGCCAAAATAATATGGTGCATCCTCTTGAAGCATCAGTTTTTTCCTCCGTTTTTCATATTGAAACCAACAAGGATTTATCCTGGAACAGAATGCAAAGTTCACCTGATTTCACAAAATAAAATATGAAACATCAAAGAAATTGCTCCTTGCACTGACCTCTTGAGAGTATATTTGGGGTACAGAGGCTTTCGTCTCTTTAGGAGAAAGCTTAGGAAGCACTGTACGTTAGGAATGGATTTTTCCACATCTTCACATTGTTGTCAGTGACAAGGGGTTTGGAATCGCTTTTATATATGACTTTAGTTTTCTGTTTATTTCCAAACTTATTATTGCTTTCTGTTCTCTATTGAAGCTACAAATTATAGACCACGAAATTGAGTGCAATACAACATATTTCTGACTAGGACACGGTGTCTGAGCTTTGAAAGAGCATTCATGAAAATCTGTGCTCTCTACTACAAAACCAGAGAGGAAGACATTTCTTTGCTACTGGAATAACACGAGGTGCTACAAGAAGACCTGTGAAAAGGAACAGCCTTGGATATTCCAAAGTACGAAATATTCCCTAAAGTTAGCCTTGAAGAAGACTGTAAACTAGCCTGAAGGAATCTGCTTAACCTTCCAAGCTTTGTCCAAAATGTTAGCCATTCAAAATCCAAGAAGTGAGTCGGCTGCAGAACCCAGTCATTCTCTAGTTCATTAATCCGCTTGTATTCTTTTCACAGCAATTGTCCCTGTTAGAAACTATCTTAATCATTTGTCTAATTCGTTTATTGTCTGTCTCTTCCACCCCCAAACCCCAAAAGTCGGGTCACTTGTATCTCCAGCATCTAGTCAAGCACCTGGCTATTATATAGCAGACGCTCAAAATATACTTGTTGAATTTCTTTATAAGATTCAGTGGTGACCACTTTATATCACATGCCTATTTGTCAAGAAATACTTAAGCCAAGGCTAGGGGAAAGTGTATCTGACCTCTTCAGCAGTGCGGAGACCTATCTGACGCGGCGAAGGCCCGCCTGCAGTACTCTCCGTATCCTTCGCCATCTCCGAGGCTGAAACGCTGACGGGAGGACAAGGCGGAGAAGATCTTGAGAGAAAAATGGGTATCACGTCTCTCCTTACAACCAGAAACTAATGGTTCCCAGCGAATTTGCATCTTTATTCTGAAATTTCGTACTTTCAGGAGATTATATAGCGCCTAGTGTAAGGACAGGAAATTTCGCGCCTGTAGACGAGAACGCCGCGGTTAATCGCGTTAGGGAGTTAACACCAATTCCCGCGATCACACCGGCGGCCAGGGTAACCCCAGCGCCCGCCCTTTGGCCCCGCGCCTCGGACAGCGTGCGCGGCGGAGCGCCCCGGGACCTCCGCGCCCTGGGTCACAGCAGCCCCGCTCCAGATGGCGGGAGGGAGTCGCGCCGCGCTCTGGGTTCCACGCCCATCCTCAGGGAAGAGCCCGCCGGCTGCCGGGAGGGGTGGGCACGAGTAGCATCTCTCGGACCCCCGGGGAGCAAGCCGACTCGAAGCCCGAGGCCCGGGCGGGGGTGGGGCTAGGTCCCCTGCTCACCGCGGCGGGGCCTGCTGCTGTCGCCGGCCTTGTTGAGGGCGCTGCTGGAGCAGCCCATCGCGGGCAGAAGGGCTGCGGTGTGGGCGAGCGCAGCCACCTGTCCCAGCCCGGCGCGGGCGTCGACCCCCGAGCCCGGATCCTGTGCAAACCGCACTCCAGCGCCGAGGTTCCTCCAACTCTGCCCTCCCGGCTCTCGTGGGTGCAGAGCGCAAGCGCACAGCGGAGCGCGGGGTGGGGGGTGCGCACCTGGAGAGGAAAGGGAACCGCGGGGAGGTGGAAGGAGCTAGGAGCGGAGAGCGAGGAGGCGGAAGAGGACAGGGATAAGGAAGCTAGGTGGGCAGCAGGTGGAGGGTATGGTCGAGGAGGAGACGAAAAGGCCTCTGAAGCGGGGATAGGGATGACGTCGGGGAAGAGGGTGAAGGGCTGGGAAGGCTCATCTAAGTCATCACTCAGTAGCTGGGGAGGGGAGGAGGCGATTGTGGCCAGTGGCCATTGATTGGTAGACTTGATCTGCTATGCAATGACAGTCTTATTCTTACGTAACTTCAGTACAGCGACCACAAGGAAGTTTAATGTTGATACGATACTATTTAATCCACCGTCATATTCGAGTTTGGTCAATTGTCCAGTCTAGGACTACACATTGCAATTAGGTGTGGTACCTCTCTTTAGTTTGCTTTCATCTGAAGTACTGTGGTTGCCTCAGTCTTTCTTTGTCTTTCATGACCTTGACATTTTTTTAAGAGAACAGGCCATTTATTTTGTAGAACATTTCTCAGTTTGTGTTTGTCTGATGCTTCCTAATGATTGTTTTCAGGCCATACAGTTTGGGCTGGAATACACAGAAGTTATGTTGTCTGTGTGTTCATATCGAGGCACATGATGTCAGTTTGCCCTATTGTTGGTGATGTCGTTAAGGTAGTGCTGCCAACTTTCTCCACTGGAAAGTTACTATTTTACTCTTTGTAATTTATGGGGAGAGACTTTAAGAAACATTCTATTTCCCATCAAACTTTTTTTTTTTTTTTGCTGAGGAGATTGGCCCTGGGCTGACATCTGTGCTCATCTTCCCCTACTTTGTATGTGGGACGCCTGCCACAACATGGATTGATAAGCAGTGCATCTTTCCGAGGCAGGTCCGCACCTGGGAACCCTGGGCCACCAAATCGGAGCGCAGGAATTTAACCACTACACCACCAGGCTGGCCCCCCCATCAAACTTTTATCTACCACTTTTAGCATATATTAATATTCTTGCTTGGATCAGTTATTTTTATGATGGTTATCAAATGGTGATTTTCTAGTTACATTATTCCTTCTACATTTATTAGTCAACATTCTAGTGTAAGGAAACACTGCATTTTTCTCCATTTATTATTCACTTATATCAGTAAATACTCATGAATTCTTACATTATTCAATGGGTTATGTTAGGCATCTCTGTTAGTTTGTTAGAGCTGCCATAAGAAAGTACCACAGACTGGGTGACTTAAACAAGAGAAATTTTTTTCCTCAGAGTTCTGAGGCTGCAAGTCTGAGATCAAGGTGTTGGCCGGGTTAGTTTTACTCTGAGGCCTCTCTCCTTGGCTGGTTGACGACCATCTTCTCCATGTGTCTTCACGTGGTCTTCCTGCCTTGCGTGTCTGTGTCCTAATCTCTTCGGCTTATTAGGACACCAGTCATGTTGGATTGGGGCTCACCCATATGACCTCATTTTACCTTAATTACCCCTTTAAATTAAGGCCCTATTGCTAAATATAGCCACATTATGAGGTACAGGGGGCTAGGACTTCAACACAAGAACTCTGGGGTGACAAAATTCAGCCCATAATACCATAATTATTTTGATGCTCAGATTGCCTAAAATTAGGTATATTTCCCTATAAGGGTCAAGGGATACAAAGTTATGACCTTTACTATATGGTTAGAAGTCTCTCCCTCCCTTCCTTCTCCCTCCCTCCTTTCCTTCCTTCCCTCTGTCTCCCCCTCCTGATCCGCTCTCCCTTCTCTCTTTCTCCCTCTTCTTTTCCCTCTCCCTCCTGCAATGCAGGCCTGACAAAGCCTTGGTCACCCAGCAATGAGTTCACAAACCCCTTTGAATGAAGAGAAGACAGGAGACCTTTGAGGAAGGACCCTTCCTAACATTACAAATATGTACTGTGATTCTTTCTTCTAACCTTCTACCTGGGGTTACTGTGCCCTAAGGAGAAGGAAGTCCTCTGAATGTGGCTAATGATTTGGCTTGATTCCAAGTCAGGGACTTGGAAGGAGCAATATTACAAGATTGGTGCAGGGGAGTTTAGGGGAAAGGAATGTGGATGGACCTTTCAGAATGTGCCTAGATTTGGGGAATATTTATGTCTTATATAAATGCTATCAAAAGGCCCTGTATTAGTCAGCTTGGGCTGCCATAACAAAATACCATAGACTGGGTGACTTAACAACAGAAATTTATTTCTCACAGTTCTAGAGCTTGGGAAGTCCAACATCAAGGTGTTGGTCAATTTGGTTTCTGGCGAGGGCTCTCTTTCTGGCTCACAGATGCCATCCTTCTCACTGTGTCCTCCTTGGGGGGAGAGGGATATCTTCCTCTTCTTATAAGGCCACAGTCCTAAGGGATTGGGGCCCCATCCTTATGACCTCATTTAACCTTAATTACCTCCTAAAGAACCTACATCCAGATTGAGTCATGTTGGGAGTTAGGGCTTCAACATATGAATGGGGGGGAGGAGACACACAAGTCAGTCCATAGCAGGGTCCCTCTTCAGAGGATGCTGTTTTTTATTTTTAAAGTCATATTTCATTTTATTTAGCTAGTTGAAAATTTTTCAAAACTTCATTCTTCCCAAAAAGAGATGCAATAACTCACAGATTAGTTACATGTAAACACATAACTTGAAATTCTGTGAATCTTAATACTTTCATGCTAAACCAGGGCTTACTTAGCCCAGTTAAGATCCCCCTTTTCACCATCAATTATTTTTTAGGAGTTGCCTGGGGTATCTTACTTTTTCTCAGATATAATTTGTCAGTCAAGCCATGGTCTCTTCCATTTTCTTCAGAGGAACCATTTTATAATCAGATGAACAATAATAATCAGTCTTTCTCATGAGCTACCCCAGTGCTTGCTCAATGGGCTCAGGAATAAAATGGCCATAGGGATAGGGATAGAAGCCAGCTATGGGCTCAGCACCATGTTCCTCCACTTACCATGGTTTACCTGGCTGAGTACCCAATTTGCCATTAGCAGCAAGAGTGACCAACTGTAAGCCTCTGAAATGGTACCCATTCTTTTAGGGGACCTATCAGCCACCTCATGGAATATTGATTGGACCTCTTGGGGGACAGCAGATAATCTTTACTGTAACAGACACTGGGTTAGATTTGCTTTTCCTGCTCATCATGCCTCTGCTAACACCATCCATTAGTGGATGATATCATCAAGACATTACACATCACGAAGACATTACATTCAGCATTGTATCTTATCAAAGAACCCACTTTAGTGTGAGACAAGGGAATAGGTTAATTTCTATGTGATTTACTGGTCTTTCCATATACCTTATCATCCAGAAGCTAAACCTATAGAATGATGGAATGGCACACTAAACAGTTATGGCACCAGCCAAGATTAAACACCTTTGAGGGTTGGGGTGCTGCCCTGTGGTTTGCAGAGTGTGCTCTGAACCAGTGTCTAATAAATGGTTCTGCTTCCCCAATGACCAGTATATGCAGATCCGGGGCTTGCTCTCCAGACTTCTTGTTCATTTGGTGAACTACAAAATAAATTCTTTTTCTGCTTAACTGAGCTCATTTGTTTGTTGATTAAAAAATTATCTAGACTAATATATAATGCTTATCCTACCTTCCCTCTCCCTGACTGCTCTCCTTCTCAGCAATTACCTGTCCTGTCTTATTCCTTTAGTCTTATCTTGATAATACCTGATGATAACTGATACTGTGATTTTAAAGGCTGATAGTACCTTGATGTGTTATATCTTGAAGGCAGTAGTTCATAAATCTTTTCACCTCCAAGGACTCCTTTTATCATTTTTCTTTGACATACCCATGTTTTGATGTTGTAACAAATTTGTATTTATTTATCTATTTTTCCATTAAGTAACCAGTGATATTTTCTGATCAGCATGACATAGAGTGTTACAGTATTAAGGTGATTAATTCTGGTTAAAAGCAAAAAACATTGATGTCTCAGCCTGTGCATTACAGCTTTTTTAAAGATAAAAGTACATGGCAGGCTTTTCAAATTATTGAAAATAGTATGTAAAATGTCATACTTTTGTGAATACTTAGAAACACAGGAACCCCATTTACACTAAACTTTCAAAAACTGACTCTAAGAAATATAAAATAACCAAAAGATCAACCTTTATATATACCATTCTACTTTCCAGTGTCACTCTTCCACAGTAAAATAGTGAAGAAAGTGCTCTGGGTTCTTTATATCCAAGGGTATAAAAAAATATGCTTTCTTGGATGGAAAAAAATGGTTTAAAAAATAGGAAAAAGTGTTTCTCTGGCTTATTTTTAATCCAGTATAGTCTGGAGGATTCCCAGTCTGAACAGAAAGGATACAGAAGTATTTTGGATTCTTTATTATTGTGGAGGCAGAAATGGTGGAGATAAGTAAGTAGCACCATTCGCTCTAGTCCTCTAAGGGTGGAGAATTCTTGTATAGGTGTATGTGTGTTTAGTTAGCTGGAAGACCACCAATATTCACTGAGGTTACAGGGTCTTTTCATTTGGATTCACTGTCCTTCCCATTTCCCACCATATTTGGAGCATATTTAATGTCTCTTAAATGACTTAAGAATGTGAAGGCTGAGTTAGACAAATAGAGTTCTGAGTGACTAATGGGCCACTTCCTAATCTGGACACTGAATAAGTAATAGTTGATGATAATGAACATGATAGTTTTAACTGCTTAACAACAAGGGGTGGGTCAGTGAACTGAATCAATGAATATCGGATGAGCTTGTTAGCATTTGCTCTAACAGGGAATGCAGCCTGTCACTTCTAATTCTCATAGCAAGTCAAAACCAGAAGCACAACAAATGCAGGTGCCTGCAGAGTTCCCAGAAACTTGGAGCAGTGGTTTTGAGGAAGAAAAACCAAAGGAGAGCCTTGTGTTAATTCTGTCCTACCACATTTACCTGTTGCTAATTCTTTCAAGATCACTCTGAAATGCTGCAGACTAGCATCCAGAAAAAATAAAATAATATCTGGACGGCAAAGTCCTTTCTCAAAGCATATACATTTCCCAACTTTTTACAAAGCATATACATTTCCCAACTTTTTACAAAGCATATACATTTCCCAACTTACAAAAAGTTGAATAGTACAACGAACACCTATATACCCTCCACTTAAAATTAACAATTAACACTTTGCTGCATTTGCTTTACCTCCCTGTTAACTACATTTATTTTAGCAATTTGAAAATAAGTTGCAGATATCATGACACTTCATCTGTAAATACTTCAACATACATCTCTTTAGACTAAGGACCTTCTCTACGTGACTTAAAATAGCTATTTTTTTTTTCCTGATAATCTTTTTTTTTTTTTTTTTTTTTTTGGTGAGGAAGACCAGCCCTGAGCTAACATCCGTTGCTAATCCTCCTCTTTTTGCTGAGGAAGACTGGCCCTGGGCTAACATCTGTGCCCATCTTCCTCCACTTTATATGGGACGCCGCCACGGCATGGCTGACAGGCAGTGCGTCGGCGGGCGCCCGGGATCCGAACCAGCGAACCCCGGGCTGCCAAGTGCGGACTAAACCGCTGCACCACCGGGCCGGCCCCTAAAATAGCTATTTTTAATAATAGTAATAGTAGTCTTCTAACACAGGGGTCAGCAAACCATGGCCTGCAGGCCAAATCCAGCCAGATGGCTGATTTTGTAAATAGTTTTATTGGAACACAGCCATGCCCATTCATTGACATATTCTGTTGCTTTTGTGCTAAAACAGCCGAACTGTGTTGTTACTACAGAGACCATATGGCCTGAAATGCCTAAATATTTACTATTTGGCCCTCTACAGAAAAATTTTGCCAACTCCTGCTCTAATAAATACAAGTGTGGAAATATTTACAAAATCTTCATGAGCCAAAGGATTTGTCTTTTTTTTTTTTTTTTTTTGGTGAGGAAGATTGTCCCTGAGCTAATATCTCTTGCCAATCTTTCTCTATTTTGTGTATGGGATGCTGCCACAGCATGGCTTGATGAGCGGTTTGTTGGTCTGCGCCTGGGACCTGAAGCTGCGAACCCTAGGCCACCGAAGAGGAGCACATGAACTTAACTACTATGCCACTGGGCTGGCCCGTCATTTTTGCATGGCAAGTGTTTCTTCCTCTGGTGCATAGGTTTTGTGATGTTGTGAATGACTTTGGGTGCAGGTGGGTGGCTACGGGGTGGAGGTTGGGGAGGTAGGATTGGGATTGAGGAAGGAAACTAACATCCACTACACACTTACTCTGTACAGGGCTTCGTGCTAGGTGCTTTAGTGCTATTATGTTTACTGTGATCCTCACAACAATACTCTGAGGTAGATATTATTATTCTAGTTGTATTGATGAGGAAACTGAAGCTTAGGGAGGTTAGATAATTTGCCCAAAGTCATGCAGGTAGTAAACAGAAAAACGAAGAACCTAAGTCTATCTCCAAAGAGATACACCAGATTCATTTAAGATTCCTTAGGAAGAATTCTCAAACATTTTGGTCATGATTCATACAAAAATGAGCACTTTGGGCTTCTCTGGTTTCAGAAGTACAAAACCATGGTAACATCCCTGAGAGAAAGCAACTAGGGCCTTTCTTTAAAGTATAACAAGGACAGAAAGTAACGACAGGAAACTTGGTATCATATAATGAAAA
This sequence comes from Tapirus indicus, assembly GCA_031878705.1. Taxonomy (NCBI): domain Eukaryota; kingdom Metazoa; phylum Chordata; class Mammalia; order Perissodactyla; family Tapiridae; genus Tapirus; species Tapirus indicus. The sequence continues at coordinate 39,296,698 of CM062935.1, forward strand.
ACACCTCAGGAATGTCACCGCAAGTGCTTTAATCATTCACTCTCTAAAATGGGGGTAATATCTATCCTGATTACTTTGGGGAAAGTGAATGTTAAAAAGCTTTGAAAGTATAGAGCTCAATATAAAATTGTATCATTATTTAGTGTTTATCTCTATCTAAGCAGGCATGCCTCAAAACCAACTTGGCTATCTCATTCTTTAATTCTCTACTTCTCAAATTTTAGTATTTATGAGAATCACTGAGGCTGCTTATTAAACTCAGATTCCCAGGCCTCATTTCCACAGACCTGTGTGAAGCCCAGGAGTCAGAATTCAAGGTGATTCTCAATCTGGGAGGCATACTTTGAGATACAACTGATGTTTCACAAGACCTATTTAAAATAAAACCACTTTGGGGGCCGGCCCCATGGCATAGTAGTTAAGTTTGCGTGCTCCATTTTGGTGGCCCAGGGTTCACAGGTTCGGATCCTGGGCACAGACCCACACACTGCTCATCAAGCCATGCTGTGGCAGCATCCCATATACAAAGTAGAGGAAGATGGGCACAGACGTTAGCTCAGGGCTAATCTCTCTCAGGAAAAAGAGGAAGATTGGCAACAGATGTTAGCTTAGGGCCACACTTCCTCACAAAAAAAAAAAAAAAAAAAATGAAATAACCACTTTTATTATTAAAAAGGAACGTTTTTTTGTGTGTGTGAGGAAGACCAGCCCTGAGCTAACATCCGTCGCCAATCCTCCTCTTTTTGCTGAGGGAGACTGGCCCTGGGCTAACATCGTGCCCATCTTCCTCCACTTTTTTATATGGGATGCCGCCACGGCATGGCTGACGAGCAGTGCGTCGGCTGGCGCCCGGGATCTGAACCTGCGAACCCCGGGCTGCCAAGCGCGGACTAAACCTCTGCGCCACCGGGCGGCCCCCTAAAAAGGAACTTTTAATGTAACAATTAATGCATGCTGTAAAATAATTCAAGCAGTACTGAAATATATAAACCAGAGAGTAAATATCCTCTCCTCACCACCTACTCTTCTTATCTCCTATCCAGAGATAAGTTCTGAAGATAAGCTTTCCAGACTTGAATTTTCTATGCATACACAAACATATATATTGGTTAAGGATGATGAGCATTTGAGCCAGCCCCAGTGGCCTAGTGGTTAAGTTCAGCATGCTCCGCTTCAGCAGCCTGGGTTGGGCTCCGGGCGTGGACCTACACCACTCGTCAGCGACCGTGCTGTGGCTGCGACCCACATACAAGATAGAGGAAGACTGGCACAGATGTTAGTGTTACTGGACACAAACACGTTCTTTGCCACGCAAGAGGGGCCAAATAAAAACTGGGACACCAGGCTTATGGCAAGGAAAGGGTTTTTATTTCTGGTGACATCAGCTAGGAGATGAGAGTGAGCCCTCAAATTTGTCTCCCCAAAAGATGGGAGGTAAGGGGTTTTAAAGGTTGCGAGGAATGCTTCTGCTTGTAGGGAGGGGAAGCCTGTGGCCTTGCTGGTTGCTGCTTTCCCACCAGCCTGTGTTTGGCCTTGTGAGGCTGCTTACAGGGAAGGGGATGATGAAATAAGGGAATCCCCAGGTGGGTGTCCTTGGTTGTCTGCCTCCATGATGGGTGGTGGATTCTAGCATCAGGAAGCTGAGGAGTTGAGGGTCTGGGAAGCTTCAGCTTCTCGATATTCTCTGGATATCAGTTTCCCTGTAATAAACTTCATGAACTTGTAGTTAGCCACAACTTCAATTTGAGCAGAGTATGAGGCCACCTAGGCTTTTAACAATTTGTAACTTCTATTTTCCTTGTGAAGTTCAGGGATACAAAGGTTTAAAAAACCAATATTTACATATGAATATAACTTAGAGAAGCAGGGAAAGGGGATGCCTGCTTTTGGTTTTAACCCCATATATGCTGGGTTTAATGTAGGGGACCCATATCAGGGCCAGTATCATTAGCTCAGGGCGAATCTTCCTCAAGCAAAAAGAGGAAGATTAGTAACAGATGTTAGCTCAGGGAAAATCTTCCTCAGCAAAAAAATTAAAAATTTAAAAAAAATTTAAAAAGAAAAAAGAAAAGAGGAGGATTGGCAGATGTTAGCTCAGGGTGAGTCTTCCTCAGCAAAAAAGAAAAAAGTATGCTTTAAAAAAAAAGAATGATGAGCATTTGATATTTCTAATTTTTTTTTGCTATTAAAAATGCTGAAATAAATATCCTTCTTCATATACAAAGGCTTATGTGGGTAAGTTGATTTTATGTTGGACATACTGTAAATCCGTCCTTAAAGAGCCTATTTCCCCAACCTGTTTTATATCCAAATTTAATCTTTTTGGTGACAATTTTAGTGTCTTCATTGTTTTCAATTCCCATTAGCAATGGAATCATTGATTAGCATGCTGCTTCTAAAAATGCTGAATATTGAGGGAGCTGCTCCCAAGGGCTCTTCAATAATAGACAAAGAGTCTCCAGGGATTATAAATAAATTTCTGGAAAAAGACCAGGCTCTGAAGAAAAATTTTAAGCATGAAATGATTTCTTAAAATTCTACTCTAAAGCAAACTTACATACTTATAACATTTAAATCTTAAATCTTCCACTTTTTTTGTATTTTTTTTCTCACCATTCCCCCTCATGAATGGTATATTCCAGCCAAACTGTACTATCCACTCTCTAATCATGCTCCTTTAGTTCTGCTTCTGCTCTTCTCTGACTAGAACGCATCCCCTCTTAATTTCATTTAATCTTGCAGAGGACCTGACTTCAAATCGCAGCCCTGATCTGTCTTAACGTTGGCTAAATTATTTAATCACTTTTCTCTCTAGTTTTATCCTCTGTTAAATAAGGATGGTAATAATGCCTATGAGGTTATTGTAACCATTAGTTAAGATTTGTGAAAAGTACATTAAAATCTATACAAAAGTTAATTATTCTTAATATCACTCTCCTGTTAAGGCCCAGCTAGATAGTAGGCTTGTTAAGAAGATACCATGTCTCTGCATATTTTTAGTGCCTAGAGTGATGTGGAGTTTGTCAAATATATTTGTTAAATTGAATAAACACATTATGCTATTTGTTTATGTCTTCCTCCAGACATAGACTGCAAGGTTTCTGGGGGCATCTTATATGACCAGGGCCTAACACAGGACATGGCACGTGGTACCATTCACGCAATGTCTGTGACCATGATTTCATACTTATACATGGCAATTAAATCTATGCTAAGTGTCTTTTTATAGGTCTTGTCTTCTCAGCATGACTATTAGCCCCTTGAGGGTAGGGTGTATTACGGCTCTTTCCATATCAAGTGCCTAACAAGCAAGAATGTTTGATAACAGAAATAAAATTTATACCTGAATGTCTAACGTGAAGGTAGGCTGTAAACATTTCCAAATTGTACCTGCAATGAATTGTAATGGAAAGTGCTCTTAAGTAGATGATTCAATTTTTTATAACAGGATGACAACCACAAATGAAACATTCACATGGATCAGAAAAGAAAAAGAGCACAGGACTAACATAGGAACTGGTGTTTTAGCCTTCACTATTGCGTAGCAGCAGCACCACAACTTCTCTAGGTCTGTTTCTTCAACTTTAAATCAGATGATTAGTTATCTCTTCTAAAACTAATTAAAAACAAAGAGCTTAATATGTTTTAGAACTAGATTAATAGAGGAGGGCAAATAGTATCTGGATTTGCACAGTGTTAAGTAATTTATGCCTAATTGTTAAAGTAGTACGATAACCTAAGCTTACTTGTTTGGTTAATTTCCCGTCAGAGTGGGGCACACATTTGAATAAATTTTAATTGGGAGGTGACCTACGATACAGACCTGGATACTGGCCTTAGCTCTGACAATACACTACATATGGAAACTTGAGGGGGAAAAGTCACTTATCTCATAAGAGTTTTTGTGACTACCAAATAATATAGGTGAATGGTGTAGCAGTTCCTCCTCCTCCCGATTTTCTCCAGGGCACGATGACACTCGAAATAGCTTACCTATTGGTCTGATTTTTCATTTTTTTGGTGGCGGTGGGGGGTACTTTCTGTGCCTAATACTTTGAATGGCCCGTCGCTGGACATTTATATCAAGGTCTAACGTTCACAACAAAAAGATTTTTTAAATCAGACCTGTTTATCGCGCTCTCTGTGCAAATTCAGCTTACAAGTTCCCACTAAGAGAGCCACAAAAGAGGTGAGTTTGGGGGAGCCAGCGCGGGGCGCCACCGTTCTCCGAGAGACCGGCAACTTGGGCGAGGGCAGGGGGTGCATGCAACTGCTTCAGCCCGGCGGAACTGACGGGCGAGGGGAGACGCGGGAGCAGCCGCGCACGTTTCCTCCCGGAGTCTCCCCAGGAGCCGCGGCTTTGCGCAAAAATGAGCTCAGCAGCACTGACACCGTGGTCCCGCCGCCGCCGCCGCCGGCCTCTCACCGCCCCTCCCCCCATTCTCAGTCGGCTCCGCCGACTCCCACCCGGCTCCGCCGACTCCCACCCGGCTCGACGTCCCTCGGTTTCTTAGTCCGCAGCTCCGCGCAGCAGCGTAATACAGCGAGGAGAGGGTTAAGAGCGGCAGCCACGGTAAGGGTACAGCCCGACAGCCATTCTAACTAGCGGTACCTATAGCAACGGATGGCGGCCAGCCACTTCTTACCCGGCCCCTTCCGTTTCGATTTGCTTCCGCTTCCGATCCCGGAGTCACGGTTCTGCCGTGAAGAGCTTTGCATTGTGGGAACTCTTTCCTTTCTCGCTCCCCGGCCATCTTGGCGGCTGCGCTTGGTGGGTCGGCTCCCCCAGGCCGAGGTTTAGGCAGCGCGGGGAGCCCAGCGGGTTGCCATTTAGAGCTCTGGGTTTTGAATCTTCTGTCCTTTCCTCTGTATGTTCTAGGTTGGGGGCCGTCCCGCACCTAAGGCAGGAAGATGGTGGCCGCAAAGAAGACGGTGAGTGAAGCGGCCCGGGGCCGGAAGCCGGTTCACGTGGAGAGAGGAGTCGGCCCGGGCGGGTGCATCTGAGCGTACTGTGGAGACAGCATGCCTACTGGCTGTGGGAGGGTCCCAAAAGGAACCCGAGGGGCCCTGTTAATGACTTGGAATCCTCGCCTTCAGAGGTCATATTAAGGGGTTCAGCTTTCAGAAAGCCGGACCCAGTTTTGAGGTGGTTACAAACAAGGCCTTCAGATTCGTGTTAAATGTTTGCTTTGTAGAAAAAATCGTTGGAGTCGATCAACTCTAGGCTCCAACTCGTTATGAAAAGTGGAAAGTACGTGCTGGGGTACAAGCAGACTCTGAAAATGATCAGACAAGGCAAAGCGAAGCTGGTCATCCTCGCCAACAACTGCCCAGCCTTGAGGTAATCGAAGGAGTGTGTGTGTGTGTCGCCCGCTGCAAGTTCATCGTGAGCGAGTATCCAGGAGTATAAATTTGCAATCTGGGTAGCATGAACTCGGTTTTATGTAAAACTTGTTTTACATGGGAAAACTTGCAGAATGACTTAGGATTGCTATTGTGGTGGCTGGATCCTGTTTCCCGCCCCCCCCATCAAGTTCTCTCCTATTGAAGCTTGTCTTAGGGAGAAATGTATGGCAGAAAGGGTAAAAGTCACAGAACATCAAGGTTTGAGGGAAGCACAGACATGTAATTGTTAATCCATGTATTTTGTGCCCTGCCGTTTTGGTCATTCTTTTAGCTTTGAGATGCTTTAAAAGTGCTGCGTTATAGGAACTTGTTTCAGCTAGATAGGACAACTTCAGGCTGGCCAGTGGAGCTGCGGACTATCATAGAATCACCTAGGTCATCCTACTGTGTCAATTCTCTGAGCTAGGATTTTTACTTGACTCACTGTTTTGAAATTGAACTCAGTGGGTATTGTAAATAAGTTAAACTTGGACCTTGCAGAATATAAGCCGTATGATCAGTCCTTTACCCACTTTGATTTCCTGTGTTAATGCATAACCTGCTCACAGCGTTTTATATAGGGTGTCTGTACTTAACTGGCAAAGCCTGGTGTGCTCTCTTCTCCATCCCATCCCATGGTTTGGTTTTATTCCAAACCTTCTATAGCAGTGCTTCTCAAATGTGCCTGTGCACACAATCACATGCTAGCTCTAATTTAATGGGTTTCAGATGGGACCTGAGGTTATGCATTTCTAACAAGCGCTTTGTGACGATTCAGATTCGTGTTAAATGTTTGCTTTGTAGAAAGCAAACGAAAGTGGTCTGGATCCCCACTATGAGTAGCGGCAAGGGTCTGTTAGGACTCCCTTCAAATTTGTAAAACCATTAATATTTACCTACCCAGTTGACGCAAATGTTAACTCTAGGTAAGTATCATTCCCCATCTAGGATTCAGAGCACCAGAGGGTAATAGAAATGGTTTATCTTCTAAAGATAACATGGGTTTGGATTCTGGATCCTCCACTTATTCTGCAACTCAATTTTGTTTTCATTAATTTAAAAAAATGGCATACATGATACTTAGTTTAGATGTTGTCATGGGAGTTACGTCAAGTGTCTGACGTGTAGTAAATGCTAAGGAAATAATGCTTTTATTTTGCACCCTACTCTCTTTTCCTTGAGCATAGATAACTGTCTTAAACGTAGGTATTCAGTAGATATTTGCTGGTTGTCCCATCACTTGTAAAGGATCCAAGGAAAGATAGTTTGTATTGGCTAATAGATATGATAATATGTTTGTTTACTTGTTTTTTTATTATTATTTTTGCTGAGGAAGATTCGCCCTGAGCTAACATCTGCTGCCAGTCCTCCTCTTTTTTTCCGCCCCCCCATATGTGAGGCACAGCCACAGCATGGTCACTGACAGACAAGTGGTGTAGTTCCTCACCCTGGAACTGAACTTGGGCCGCTGAAGTGGAGCGTGCTGAATTTAACCACTAGGCCACCTGGGCGGGCCCAATAGTATGGTTTTAAGAGTAATAACTGGCTTAGTTACTATTTGAAGGCCTCATCAACATTAAAACTAATAAGAGAAGTAGGAACATTTAGTCTGTCAGTCACTTGGTATGGCATTTATTTATTTGTTTTTTTGGTTCCCAAAGGAAATCTGAAATAGAGTACTATGCCATGTTGGCCAAAACTGGTGTCCATCACTACAGTGGCAATAATATTGAGTTGGGCACAGCATGTGGAAAATACTACAGAGTATGCACACTGGCTATTATTGATCCAGGTATGCTTTTTAAATCATGTTTTTTTCCCTTTATAGTGTAATACAAGTATTCTTTGCTATACAAATGTCTTTGGTTCCTGAGTTCAGATAGTGAGAATTTGGATATGCAAGGGATTTCTTGTAGTTTTATTTTACAGAGAATTGATAATGAATGTTGGTACATTATAATTGGCTTTTCATAAATGGTTTTTTAGATTGAGATCATGAATTTCATTTGATGAAGCACCTAAGAAATAATGACTTGAGACCTTGGTAAAAGGTGAAATGATAAAAGGGGAGAATAATCAGGTGAAATAGTAGAAAGTAATCCTTACTGGCTGTCTTGAGAACAGAGAGGTAAGATTAGGTTGAGAAAAAGAAGTGCCTACAAATACACATCATGTTATGAACTTAGAAACCTTTAATTAATTAATAAAATACTGCGAATATTCTCGCTGTTCTGATTTTGTAATAATCAGGGCAGGCTAAACATTCGCCATATTAAGACCATGCATGTGTCCCCAGACCTAGTTCTTTCCCTAGGTCTGGCTTTATAAATGCTGGTGATAAACCAAGTGTGTTTATATGATGAATGTTATGTGGGAAATGTCTGTAACTCTAGGTATCTTTGATCAACCTTGAGAAATGACAGCACAGCTAGTGCTTTTGAAGATAACCCCTGCTAATTTGATGATTACCAGTTGCCATTAAATGAATTGTAAAATTATTGTGTTTTATTTTCTAGGTGATTCTGATATCATTAGAAGCATGCCAGAACAGACTGGTGAAAAGTAAATCATGTGGAATTTTTCTTTAATAAAACTGGCCAGAGCTTGTTTTAAAAACACTGTGTTCATTTCAGTTATTTTCTTCATGTCTTTTTGTTTCAGGACACTTTCCTGAAAATAGGATTGGAGAGGATGAGGCAGCTAGATGTGGTGGCAAGACTTTTGGGTTAAGAGCTATACATACCACTTTCTGTTTTCCTGTTTTTGAAAAGGGAGTTCACTGAGTTTCTTTCTTGTACTAGATTTTTAAGAGACTTAATTTTCATAATTCCAGTCTCAGGACATTGTTGGCATTTTATATTTGAATATGTTTGAGAGGCAGCAAGGTTCAATACCCAGAATTTAACCAGGATTGAAATTTATAGTCTAGCGTAAATCTGCCAACTTTGAATAGCAAAGAGAATTAAATGAAATATGTTCCCCCCATGCAGAATTTTGTCACAGGCTGAGAAAAGTTTTGTTAAACTTGAATGAAGTGGAGTCTTAAGGGTGTACAGTGGTTGGGGTAGAAGAAATGTACTTGGATAACTTCAGAGTAATTCCAGATACTCCATAAGTGTGAAGTCCACAGTTGTCCAAAGTGTGTTTATCATTGTCCTAAAAGATATACTGTGAGGTATGTTCAGTGTTCATATTTTTAGGAAACTGCATACCACATATCCCAAGTATGTCTTCTGAAACCCTTTTCCCACATCTGTTAATATCCTTTGGAACATTCAGAGGAATAAATTTGGGGGAAAATACTGATTTAGATACATCTTGATTTATGAGTTGAATGGTACTGGTAGGGTATACCCTACACAGTCTATCCTGGGCTCTAAGGCTGCAGAAGTATCAGAAATGACAATGTCTTGTGGACTTTAGAATCAGTCAACTCGCATAGGCAGTTTTTGGTGGTACATGAGTGAGACGTGGGAGATGAGGATGCATTCAGTACATTATCCAGCAAGTCAAGTGTTACTGAACTTGGAGTCAGAAGACTCTACTTATTTAATATAAATAACCATGGGTGGGTCAAATTCCCAGTTTCACAGGTGAGGAATTGGTTTCTTTCAAGCTAACATTGCATGATTTTAGTTTGTGTCTGCAGTTAATCTGAGACTATGGATGTAGTTTGGAGAGTAGCAATAATAGCTAGAGCTTTCTTAACTGGTGGTTCAGTTACTCAGTATTTCTCAATTTGGGAGCACTACTGACAATTTTTGATGGGACAGTTCTGTTATGGAGAGCTACGTTTTCAAAGTAGCATCTCCTGGTTAAGAGCCACAGGGTTATATGAAAATTTGTAAATGTTGTAAGGTGTTAATGTTTGCATATCCAGAAACTGGTGTGCCCATAGTGGTTTAAAAAGGTTGAAATCTTGATGCTTGATAAGAATTGTTTGGTCAGACCACTCCTGGTCTCTAATGCTGTTAGTCTTGTTTCCGTTGTTGAAAATGTTTTCAGTCTTGTTTAAGGAAGTATGTGTGCCTATTTTCCATTTAACTGGGTCAATTTCTCCTTTCAAATGGACCATTCAGCTATTTTGGTTATTTTGGGATGATTTTTCCCTCCAGGGACTAGTTCCAATTTAATTTCTTAAGGGGTGGTGACCTGAAGAATACAATATTGCAAGTACCAGTGTACCATTTCTTTGCGATGGTTCTCTTGCAACACTGGCTGCAAGCATTTTGGAATGATGGTTTTTAGAAAATAATTTATGATTTCTAGGGCCTTCTAGGTAGTGATTACATGCTGTAAGATCTTGTGGCTTTTACCTTTTCTTTATATGTGTTTTTTATACACTCACCATTGTTTTAGAGAGAAAGGAATTGAAAGTTCAGAGAAAATGAGTTCAAAGCTAGTAGATAGGAAACATACCTCACTCATTTCTGGCCTGGGGCAACTGTGATGAAGGTGTCTTTAAGGTGCTACCAGGATTGGCGAAAATGCCATTGGCCAAGAAGATCTGGGAACATCTGAGGTGGTTCTTTTCTGATTTTAATGAAAGTAATGTGTTTGGCTGGGAAGCTCTAGTATGTAGGGAATTGCAGGAAATTCCAGCCAGTTGGACTTACTCCATATGTATCCTGAGAGGTAGGAAAGTCACAAAGAAGAGGTGAGATATTGTTGAGTGTATTAACTGCATCCAGTGTGGTAGATGGCAGGAGCAAAAGGTGTATAGAGAAGAAATCAGACTTTAGGTTGGTTGTGAATGCAGTTAGTTGGGCCTTCGGAAGATGGTCTTCTAGTTCATAGAAAACAGTTCTTTTTGATCTGCTGTCTTAACTCATTTCCAGCTGCCCTTCAGACCTGCTGCCTCTGCCTGCAGTGGCATCTGGTTTCCTTCTGCCTTCCTCTCTTCCAGGCCTGCCCCAGCATCCTCTGTCAATCTAGATTGGGTGCCTCTGAGTTACCACAGAACCTTTTTTATGGCATTAATCACATCCATCTCTCACTAAACTAAGGTCCTAGAGGGCAGAGGCTCTTAATGTTTTTAACTTTATGTCACTTATGTGACTGGCACGTAAGTTCAAAAACCAGAGTAAATGACTTTTAGGGCTTAAACATTTACGTAATTCTCATTGATTGCTTTTGGCTTTCTAGCCCAGAATTTTATCTTCATCCTGTTGATAGTAGGTTTTGAATATCTTGTATATTTACCATCATTTAATTTACTACCTCCTGCCTGTTTGCTTTAAAAGATAATTTAGGAGTGGGAATCAGCCAAAGTACTTCCCTCATGTAAGGTAAGCAAAGAATCCATTCATTCACTTAATGTACACTTAAAGCACCATCTTTGTGTCAAAAACTACTTGGCTGCCGAATAATAAAAACATAACTAATTCAAAATGTTAGACACTTTACTAAGTAGTGCACATGTTAACCCATTTAATCCTCCTGACGACCCAATGAGATAGTACAATTAGTCCCATTTTACAGATGAGGAAATCAAGGCTTGGAAATGTCACACAATAAATAAATGAAACTGGAATGCAAAACCCTTAGACCTGCGATGTATAGGTAGCAAAACAAGGAAAATGGAGAAATACTTCAAGTTTTAGACAATCTTCAAGTTAAATATCTTGTTTTAATCTGTAAATTTGATGAGTTGGTTTGTTTTCCATGAAGGCATTTTTCTCCCCCAATTGGAGAAAGTTGAAAACTATGCTGAAAAGTAATAGCTAAAAAAACCCAGTGTGTGTGTGGTGGGGGCAAGGGGCGGGTGTCAGTCTGTAGAGCCACTAGAGGGAGCCAGGACTCAACAGAAAGTGAAGTAGAAGTGAGCTAACAGGAAGCAATGCCTGAACTATGATTACATCTCAAAAGGTAATGCCCATCCAAATCAATACTTCCTAATGAAAACGTGTTTTCAGGATCAAATGGATGACTCAAATATAAAGTGAAGGTTTAATACTTTGAATCACAACTTTTTTACTTGGAAAGAATTAAATGATTTTCAGATGTGATTGAGGCCTCAGAGATGTTCTTCCCACTCTACCAAGATGCACTTTAGGAAGACATTCTGATGGGAACACTTACCTTGGAGTATTTAAACATAAGCTTATTCAAGTTGTTTTGTTTTTGTAAAGCATCATTGGCCTCCAAAATACAGTAGCTTCCATGGGAAGGATGTCATTTTGGGTGTCTTAATTTCTTAATGAAGCTGCCACCTGTAGTGTTTCTTGCTTCTCCAAGTGCCTTGAACTGGTACACTTGACCCTGTTCCCATTTCCACTTCCTTATTTTCCCAGGAAAACCACTATTGTATATATCCTCCTAGAACATTTCTTGTACTTAAATGTCCGTATTTATGTATCTGTGAACAACTGGTAATGTTTGTGTTTTTTTTTAATTTACAGAAATGGTATGCTAAACATACTTTGCCATTGGCTTTTTAAATTCATCTTTGTTTTTGAGTTTTACCATGTATATATGTAGATTTAGTGCATTCCTTTTAAATGTTGTATAGTATTTCTGAAGTGTGGACTACACCACAATTTATCATTTCCCCTTCTGATGGTGATTAGGTTATTTCTGATTTGTTACTGTTATAAACTCTAGTAATATTCTTGTACAGATCTCCTTGAATGTATGTGCTAAAATCATGTAGTTAGACACCTGTAAGCGCAGTTGCTAACGGTACAGGGTTGTGTGCATTTCCAGTTTTACTAGGTATTGATGGATTATTCTCCAAAGAGACTGCCCATTTGCATTCTCACTAGCAGTGTACAAAAACCCTGTATTTCCAGATCCTTACCAACAGTATAGTCAGACATACAAGTTTTTGCTAAGCTGATTGTTTTAACCTGCATTTTCCTGATGACCAGTGAGATTCAACATGTTTTTTATATGCGTATGGGCCATTTCTCACGTATCCATCCTTTGCATTTAAAGTTAAATGAAGAATTTTACACAGAATACCATTCTCTGAAGTGAATTTTAATATTGTTTAAAAAAAAGATCCAACTTGTTGTATAAGTACATATGTTCTATGATTTATGCATAAATCCATATACATATATCAAGGTAAAGTCCAATACAAAAAAAATAGCTTTTCCTATGGCCAGTGTTCTACAGAAGTAAGACTGTGCAAACTTAATTTTGTAGTCAAATGAGATTGCAACACTCTAGGCAGGAGGAGGCAAAAACAAAACAGGTCCACAGTATGTTACAGAATATCTTGCATAGTTTATTTGTTCTCACTTGGCAAACATTTTCAGATTCTGAAGGATTTTTTTTTAATAAATTTATACAAGTTAGTGTCTACTTTTTGCCTTTGTTGTATAGCAAACCAGCTTTCTCAATACTAGTTATATTTTACTTTACAGCCTTAACAGAATTAACGATAGCCTGAGCTTTGGGGCTCTGAACTGCTTTCACTGTAATTGTTGATAGAATGATTTACAAATATGGAGAGCATTTTGAGTCTTCATCTGTATCTCAAGCGATTTTCCAGGGCTTCCATTCTCTGTGTCATTTCTTCTAGTAAATCTCAAATTAAGGAAAAGGAGAAATCTGAATTGCCTATTTTTATTTGCATTCAAATACAACTTGATTTACCTACATAAAAATTTGTCCTGAAAAATACAAGGCTTTGTTTTTTTCCCATTTTTGTTAAGTATTTTAAAACCCTGACTTGTAAGTTTATAGTAACTCATTTAACACATGCTATCAAGACCATAAATCTTTTTTTGGGTTAAATACAGATAGTTCGAATTCTTTTTAAAATTTTTAATTTTACTCACACCCCTGTTGCTTGTAAATTAGCTTGCCATAGCACACCTCTGGGAGCCAAAATTGATAATGTTGGAAATGTGGTGAAGAGAAAAGGATTAGGCCTTGGAAAGTAAGATATGAGGTTAGATGAGAAGAGAGATGGGGAGTTTTCAGCCATGATGCCAGATGTGGCCAGCTTTGAGGGCTCTGACCTTTGCTCTTTTATATATAACTTCCTTAGTCTCTTGTAAGTAGACTGTCAGAGGTGGAATGGGAAAAGGGAGAGGAGAGGGGCATTAGAATAAGTGTCTTCCCTGTAAACTCTTCAGTACCCTCCACTCGCCCCCTTGGTGACAGAATTAGAGGCCCAGATTCATCATCTATATTAACTACTGTCAGATTATTTTACTTAGGGGAGCATACTTCTGCTTTCAGAAAGGGAATGGCTATATGCTGTTCCTTATATAAACCCATTGGCACAGAAATAGTTCAGAATTATTTCCTTTCCCTTTAGACTAGTTGGTGCATGGTGAGAGATACCAGCCAGTTTTAGTAAGCTTACTGTAATCTTAAATTCCGAGCAGTTGGCAAGGGTGTTAAGTGTGTAAAAGTACTGAATCTTCATTTCTCCATTATCTCTAAGCATTCCTTTTATGTATAATATTGTTTTAATGAATCATTGGATCCTGCTGTTCCCTCGGTAGAATGTTTCGTCTTAGAATGCTGATATTAAAGATCTCTGCTGCCAAACAAACGAAAAAAACCCCAACTCCAGTCCTCTAGAAACTCCACTCTGACCAAATGTGGCTGCAGTGTGGCCTGGGGCCAAAGGAAAGCTTTGCAATTTAGATGGAGTTTGAAACCTCTTCATTCTACATCATTCTTTGCCTATATGTACTGTACCTTTGATGCACTTCAGACCTAGGATATATCCTTCATTTCCTCCCAGCAGAGAGGGAGTTAAAGAATTGTTTTTTCTTTACTCTGCATACTGACTGGCTGACTGGCCTTACTGCTAAACCTGCTAGAACACAGATAGCAATTAAGTGCTTTAACCTTGCTACTAACCTTGGCTTGCCCTTGGCTGTAAAACACCTATCTGGATGTTTAAGAAAAAAGCCTTTCCTGGAATTCACTATTCTTGACTTTATGGAAATGACTTCATTTGATATATACCCACATATAGTATTTGTGAAGTTCTGATAATATCCTTTTTATTCCAACAGAAGCATAATAGAAAAGGATATAGCGCTGTGTTAATTTTCTTACTTCTTCATTTGCAAGGTTCTGGAACATTATCAGGTTTTCACATTTGCATTGATCGGGTTTTTCTTCCAAAGGACTTCCTGAGAAAGCAGATGGAAAGTGTTCACCTCTATAACTCACCAGACTTCCCAGACGCATAATAATAGGACTGAATCAGCATACGGAGGAAACCATAATGAAAGAAATGTTCAACTTTTTCCATGCAGCTAGATCCAGTAAATACCAAGAAAGGGCTGTATATGCTTCCAACACTGGAAGTGGCCTTTATTGTGGACTGGGGGAAGACTATGTACTCAGTTTCTTTTAGTTTATTTTTCAGTTCTCATTTTACTTAAGTTCTCTTTTCCCCATCCTATTTCCTACTTCCTCCTTTCCTTTCCCCATTTAAGCTGAGTTCGTTGGCAAGCAAACTTGTTGACAAGTTACCTTATAGTGATATTTTACTTGGAATTACCTGAAGATTTTGTTGAATGGAAAAGTTTTTGTGTAGACCGTGAAAGTTTGTCTTCTTCAAACAGATATCTGTGTTGCACTGCAAAATTAGAACAGGAAAGTAGGTCTTGGATATTTATGGTGACTGGCTCAGATTCTGTAAAGAGAAAGAAAACTGAAGTCAAACCTGCTTAACACAGTTGTGGTTATAAAACAGCCGTTAGCTGTCAGGGTAAGGTACTTGGTATTCCCAGCATGGGCACACAGCTTTACTTTGGGACATACTATGACAAGAAGACTGTGAACAGAGAGGCTATTACCAAATATGGCTTAAAGGGTAGGGTAGATGTTTCCTATTTGATTGAGGGGGAAAAGCCATAGTTAACGTGATTCAAATCTTACTTACTTTTACTTCTTGACAACTTTTGTCTGGGGGGAAACCATGGTAGAAGCATCCAGTAAAGCTTCTAAAAACTGCTTTTTAAAATTTACCTGTTGGCTGGTGGACCCTCTTTGGCACTTCCCTTGCTGGGGAATCCTGACTTCCATCAGAGTCTTCCAGAGCTGAGAGGAAAAAGATGACCAACAGGAGTGACAGTTGTCCACATGCATCATGTGTTCTCTAGGAAGCTGGTCCCAGACCAAGTCCTTACCTACCTGCCGTAACCCAGGGTATTTTGGCTTTATTTGGTAACACCCCAGATTCAAAAACAATTAGTTACCAAGATAATCCAAGACCACTCTTGGGCAGTTCTGTTTAATAAGAGAAGTCTAGACCCCTTATGTACATCTTACTTAAGAATGCCCCCCCAAAAGTCACGTCAGGAAGGTAGGGTGGGGAAAAAAAATTAAAGTTGTCCAAGGATTAAGTTGTAGTGACAGCAGTTCCATTTGAGGCATTTCAACTCAAATGAAACAGCCTAGAGGCAAAATATTATCTACTCCCATTAGAAATCTGAAAGGCCTTCCCTTCTGGTTCCCCTTCATCTCATTGTTCTTTCCTTCAGAGGAGTAAGACATATCACTTAGACTGGGATTTTATTGGTGACTGAACCTGGGACATGAGTAAAAGGGAGAATAGACCATATGCTATATGTAAGCACATCTGGCACAATGAGTGAATTGGAGAAAAGCATAAAGAGCTCTTATACATAACAAAATCTACATTCTAAAGGGCAGTCTAATGTTCTGTAAACAGAAGTGGTCCACACAGGAAGGCATTCATTAAGTTTTCAACAGTGGGATTGAAAGGACTACCATCACTTTCCACTCCAATTCCAGGCATATCGGGAAATTGCCCATCAGCTCTCCTGATTTATATAATAGTTGTTTCTTAGTTAAATGATCATTTCTGTAGGGTTTTGTGAGGATTAAGTATGCTGGTGTGTCAAAACACTTATCACACTGCTTGGCACAGAGCAAGTGCTCAAGCAGTGTTAGCTGTTAACTTTTGTCTTCTCTCCCCCCTGTTCCACTTCTTGTGCTTAGTGTTTCCAGGCATCACTGGCCCTGCACACCAGGGAGGCGCTTTTTTGAGCACTTTGAAGGAATGGGTTGAGAATTTCTCATTCAAGGGTTCATGCTGCCCTGTCTGGTAAGATCTCTCCTAGACGTAAGCTATAGTACCTTCACATATGCCTTTCTTTAGTTTTTCATTGATCTCGCCCATTGTGCTGAAGTCTTCTGCGTAGAAGAGATGCTTGTCTGTGGGCTCAGAGGCAATCTCTTGTAGTTCTTCCTCAATGGCTTTTCCTACGCCAACGGCATATATAGTTATACCTAAGGTGCAGAGCAAATTAAGAACAAGGTAGTTAGAGCTGTGTTCCCAGGGTCTGGAAGTTGTGTGTACTGTACCGGTAGCCAGCTAGATATTAAGTGGTGTGATTTGAGCGGTCCATGTCAACCTCCCTTTATTTTTCCACAATTTTTATTTTGGCCCTATGAACAAACAAGAGGGATCCAAGAGAAAGGAAGATGAGGCATCTAGGAGAGGTTGGGGAGCTAGACCACCAACCTGTTGCTCAGCTCCGGTTAAGGTCATTTAACAAATCTTCAATTTTTCCCCGAGTTAGTCTTGTGGATAAAATAGAAGATAGCACTATCTTATGGCTTACAAATGGGAATCTCTTCTGGGAGAATTCTAAGAAGCAGGTCAATTTATGACCTTATAACCTAGTTTCTACTTGTCAGAGGTATAGGATAGCAACCTTAAGTGACCTGGAGCCAGGTGAAACTGCATTCTGTCCACTCCTCTTGGGAGGACAAAGTCTTGTGAAGAGGTGCTAAGCTGAAAAGAAGAATCTGAAGACCACTGGAAATCCCCAAAGTCAGAAAAAAGAACAAACCCAGGTATCAACCTTAGATTTCAAAAGGGATATGAAATTGCTCCAAAAGCTTTTCTATACAAAATTAATCATTGGACTACCTTCCCCCATATACTCTTCATTTGAAAGTAAAACACAATAAGAACTTAAGTTCTGCTTGGTTTTCAACATTTTTCAGCACTGATATCTTATTCTGGGTAATTCATTAGACTAGATTATCAAAAAATACACATAAAAATGGCTCTTCAAGCCAAGAAACAAGAGTTATGCCTTGTTCTAAGGCTGTGTAAGGTCAGTAGCCAAGTTCAGCATATTTGTCTGGGAGCCCAGTGACTTTATGCACAACTTCCTAAAAAGGATAACTACTATTTTAAGATTGTGTTAGCTATGCATAGAAGTAATTAAATTCATTAGAGGATGTCACTTCAGATAAATCTTGTTGATCAAAGAACCAAATAAACATCTATTTCTCCTACCACCTGCCTTTGGGTGATTGGTGGAAATTTGAGTAGGGGAAAGAGTAGGGTAGATTGGTCTCAGTGAGACAAATAAAAGGGCTAACCAATGTTTTCGGAGACAAGATGCTTTCCCCAAGACATTTCAAGAATGCAGGCTATAGAGGCCCATGGGTTTGACATGAGCTCTAGCAAGCTAGTCTAGAAACAGAGGAACTGGGTGTGAGCAGCCAGTTTTACAATCCACCCAGATGATTCAGGGTGGGACACTTTTTGTGGCTACTACTCTACTGGGCTAGGAAAAAGGAGTGAATAGTGAGGTAAGCAGTATCAATAAAATGGCCTCTTTCACAAAGAGAGTGATTGAATCTTGCTATGAACCAGCCTTTCTGTGGGGAGGAATGGAATTCACTAATGGGATTGCTAGCACTTTCACTTCTTTGTTCATTCACTCAGCAAGTATTAGTGACACAGATACTACGTGCCAGGCCTGATCCAGGCACTGGGTCCATAAAGTCTTGAATGAAGCACTGGTCTGTGCATACCCTTTTCCCTGATAGGACCTGAGAAAGCAGTGGGCCCTCAACAAGTTCTTAAATAAAGTGGCTTCAAGAAAACTGCTTCACAACCTCAAGTTTTCTCATCACCCAAGGAATCCAGACACTTCTCCTTAAGCTGTCTCTACCAACCATCCTAGGTTTTGGGTTTCCTAAGGGCCATACTCCTCTGCCACACTTCATATCTATACACAACTAAAGGAACCTCAAGTTCCTCCCTGCATTATGCATGGGTCAGAAAAAGCTCCGAGAAGAGGCTGAGCTCTACTGAGCAACAAGAGCTTAGAGTCATAATCTATTCCAATATTTTGATTTTCTCAAAAGGTAAATTTGCCTCCTGCAAACACAGGAGTATTCATTGTCCTAAGGCTATTGCATTTTCAAAGTGTTTCACTAAAGCATTTGTTTGGAAAAAAAAGGTATCAGTAAAAGTTCCTCCCACCAGGAATCTATTTTTAGCAAACTCTTCAGGTGATTCCAAAGCAACCAGACCAGTGTTTGGGAACTGTTGTGTATTTACCTGTGGTTAAAACAGAACGTGCAAGGTTGACTCTCTCCACTAAGGTCACACACCAGCTAGCAAATTGCAGTAGATGATTACTCAGGTGTAGTCTGTGTGTAGCCTAACTGCCCAGTCAGCAATCTGCCTTTTGCATCCTTCCCTGAGTCCTTTAACTCCTGTGGGGTCCCTTTAAGACCTCTAGGTGACAGTTTAGTAAAGGTGTATGACAGCAGTTGACAGGAAGCCTTTCTGTACACTCAAAGACTCTTACTCCTATGGCCAGCTGTGACCACCGAGTGAGTTTAAGAAATCAGAACCTTGAGTGGTGTAAACCACACCTCCATCACATATTACCATTGTCCTTGGCTTTAGTGGCCCACTCGGAGACGTCATCCTGAGCCCGTCCGTCTGTGAACACGATGGCCACTCTGGGCACCCGGGAGGAGAGAGGCCTGGCCCCTTCTACTTGAGTGAAGCTTCTCTCAAACATGTGTTTCAGGGCCAGCCCAGTCATAGAGCCCTTGCCCATGTATTTCATGTGGGCCACAGCTTTTCTCATGTCTTTGGCCGAGCCGAAGTTTCTCAGGGTAAATTCTGTGCGGACCTGTGTGGAATATTGGAGCAGCCCTACTCGAGCGGCTTTGGGGGAAATCGCCAAGGAATCTATAATTCCAGTGACAAACTGCTTCACAATCTCAAAATTCTCTTCTCCGAGGCTCTTGGATCCATCAATCACAAAGACCAGGTCAATTGGGCCTTCAGTGCATCCTACAGGAACAAAAGGAAAGTTGAGATGGTTAAGTGCACAAGAGGAGAAGAAAATTATGCTTCAATCGGAGGCATAACTACTTTGGAGAACCACCTTGTTTCTTTAGATAATACACAGGGCAGACAGAAGGTGTTGGCAAAGTCGTGAGCAACAATAATTTTCACATTTGCCTTGTCACATTGTGGCTTGTTAAATTGATAAAAATAGCATTTTTCACAAGCAAAAACACACAGCAGAGGTACAAATTGGAAACCAGGTCCACACTGTACCCTAGGTCACTGACAGCCAGGTCTGGGAGGGACTGTGTGTCGAGTACACTGAAGGGTCTGAGAGCACCCAAAAGATTCCTGTAACTTGACTCCAGGAGGGTGACATCACCCCAGCGCTGGCATTCCCACAGACAACAGAGAAGGAAATTCTTAAAATTCAACTCAGCTGTCACTTCTTCCAGGGAGCTTTCCCAGTAACCCAGCTTGTATTAGTTACTCTTTGTGCTCCTAACACTACTAATTTATTCAACAAAAATTTGCTTATTGAGCACCTGCTTCGTGCAAGGCAGCAGGCGCAGTAGGACTGCAATAGTGACCAAGGCAAAATCCCTGGCACCAAGTTGCTTAGAGCCCAATGTTCTCTGTGCAGTTCTCTGTGCTGCGCAAGAGCTATTTGATTAGTGTTGGTCTCCTCCTCTAGGCTGCAGTTCCTCCTCAGCAAGGACCATGTCTTACTCATTTCTGTACCCCCAATACCTGGCACACAATAGGTGTTCAGTAAATGCCTGTTGACAGAATAATTGGAGGAGGTGGTGTCCACTGGGTAGCATATAATTAAAGCTTAAAAATGAATTATTACTGTGAATAATTTATCTACATGGAAGCTTTTCTGGCAACTCAGATGGCTAACAGTAAAAGCTTTATGCAAATAAGTAATCTGGGTATGGAGAGGTTTTTTGTTATTTAGGGCCACATAAGAAAAATTTACAGATCTCAAATGGATGATCTCATTCCAAACAGTCTACAGTATGTAATATAGCATCCTCTTTTATATATCAAGCAGCTGTCTAATCTTTGAAAGTGAAGCACAACAATGCAAGCAAGTAAAGCCACACACAAGCAAGATTATTTCTATGCCTGGCCTGAATAACATGCTAAACTGTGTGTGTGTGTGTGTTAGGGGATTGGGTTCTTCTCTTTCTCCATTAAGTGCTTGTCCTCATTACTCAACCTATTGATCCTTTATTAGTGAAAGAAGAAAAGGCCAATTCAGAGCTGCGTTTACATTCATAGCCTGTTCTTGAATCAACCAAAACAAGACTCGCAGGCAGTGTGCACGTGGCTCTCCAGCAGATTTCAGAAATACTGGAATAGTTTTCCAGCAGTGAGTCTGTTTTCTCCTCTTCCCCATACACTCTCTTCTTGCAGAATAAAATCGGCACTTGCAGCCTCCCTGCACAAAGGAGCACAGAAGGCTTCTCCAGGAAATAAGAATGCGAGGTAGAGTGGAAGAACATCAGGGCAAGAAGTGCCAGACTTTTGCTTCCAGACTCAGCAAGAATGACAGCCCCCTTGCTGGCTCCTTATTTGCAGGAGGGTCACTCCAACTTTCCTTGGGCATTTTCTTTTGGTAGCTAAGTCCATGAGACTGGAATAGAAATGTGATTTGCTTTCAGAACTTAATTTCCAGAGTTCCAGAATTTCAGGGTCAGACAAGACCTTTCAAGGTCATCGAGTGCAGGCCCCCTGTTGCTTACATCTTTACAGCATCCCTACAGTACCACTCAGGCTGGGCCTGAGCACCTCTCCTGCTGAGGAACTTGTCACCTCACCTCTGAAGCCCCATCTTTGGACAGCTCCGCTGTTGATGATTACAAAAGCCATCATTTGTCGAGCCAGTGACAAATGTCAAGCCCGATGTGCTGGCACTGGGCTAAGCACCTTTAAATACATGATCTCATTTATGATTATTCTCATGCTATCGATGAAGAAACTGAGACTCATGAGAAGTTACATAATTTCTCCAAGGTCACACAAGTGTATGAATAGGGGCTCAAATCCAGGTCTGCCTGACCGAAGCCCATGATCTTAACTAATTAATCACACAGCTTCCCTGGGAGAAAGTGTCTTTGTCCTCCTACTGAGCTATAGCTTCTCCCCCATGTCCTTTCTTTCCCTTGGGGGGAGGGGTCATATAAATCTTGAATGAGGTGACTGCCACTTTGGTATGTGAATTGTACCTCAAGTCTCTTTTCTACAAAGATCCAGTTTCTTCCTTTATATTTCACTTGACATGATACTGAACTTCCTCACCATGATACTTTCTAAATCTTGTTTGTCTCTACCCTTTTTCCTTTAAATTTTTTTTAAAATAACACATGCACATGGAACAAAGTTCAAACATTACAAAGGGTGTGTGTGTGTGTGTATCTATATCTATATAAACCTATATATCTATATCGAGAGAGAATGCATGTTAGCGGGAGCCTTTTGCAAAATATATCAATGGTAACATACTACGAAAACCATTCAGCACCATGCTTCTTTCACTTGAAATATCTTAGGGACACATCTAGAGCTGCTTCATTGTTTTTAACAGCTGTGTACTATTCTGTCATATAGCTGCATCATAATTTGTCTAATCAGCCTCTTATAGACAGACATTTACCTTGTTTTCAATTTTTTGCTGCAAAAAATAATGCTGCATAAAATATCCTCGTATATATATGGCTTTGTGAACACACACACTTATCGGCAGAGTAAACTCCTAGAAGTGGATTCCCTTTAAAATATTGCCAAATTGCCCTCCTAAAGATTGTACCAATTCAGACACCCAGTGACAAATTTATAATTGCCTATTACAATGTCCCTCTGCCAACATAAGGAATCATCAAACATTTTGGTCTCTGATAACGGGTGAAAAAATGTATCATAGCATTAATCTCTTACTACACATTTTCCCTTTTTTTCTTTTATGGTTTTTATGTTTCACATCATGTTTAGAAAAGTCTTTTCTACTCTGAGATTATAAAATAATTCTCTCAAGATTTTTTGATCCATCTCTCTCTTTCTAAAGTGCAATGCCCCAAACTGAATGCAATTCTCCAGCACAGAGCAAAGCACAAGTCTTCACTCCCTCATTCGAGATATTCTTATTCAGCTAAGATCACTCTAGCCTTTTGCAGGTAGTGAACTTATTGTCAACTAAAACCAACAGTTTTTTCACAAGTGCTGTATTAAGCTCTCTCGTCTCTATTTGTATTTATGCATACACATTTATATTTATGGTAGAAGCATAGATGAGGAATTCATTTCCTGAAAATACTCCAAAAAGCAATCGTTTCCAAGCCAAATTAAAGCAGAAAGCCAAGTTCCGATCACTTACTCTTGCACCGTCTTCCGTCCTCAGCTAGAATAAATCCCTCTGAGCATTTGCAGATGTAGGAATTGCCACGATTAACACAAATGTGTTCGCAGCCGTGGTGGGTCGATTTGCAGACATCCTTCCCTGACAAAAATGTAGGGAGTTGAGCAACCACATCAGTGTAGAAATGAGCTGGATTGTATTGTCAGGACAGATCACGAAAGTAATCTATTTTTTAGAAATCCATCTCTGGTCAAACTTGCTTTACAACATCCCCCTTTTCAGTCTAATACTCAGGATAGGGCACTAAGGGAAAAGCTCTTCACAGAAAGCTCTAGATGGTAAGATGGGTGATCAGGTGTCCTAGATTTATTTATTTTGGTGAGGAAGACTGGCCCTAAGCTAACATCTGTGCCAAGCATCCTCTATTTTGTATGTGAGACACTGCCACAGCATGGCTTGAATGGTGTGTAGGTCCACACCCGGGATCCCAACCCGCAAACCCCGGGCTGCCAAAGCAGAGTGTGGGAACTTAACCACTACACCACTAGGCCAACCCCTAGATTTATTATTAATTTTTAGAATTGTTCAGTACACTTTGGGTTTTGATTTTCCCAAGCTACTGATTTTTTCCCATAGACATCCCGAATACTCCAGTTTTAATTGTCTAATGAACATTTCTCGTGTGCAAGGTACTTCAAACTCTTCAAAGTAATTACAGCCCTTTAATCTTCCCAACCTCCTGTGAGAGGAGGAAGGCAGGGATAATTAGACCCATATATAAATGAAGAAACTCAGCAAGTCCCACAGAGTTGCCCAAGGTCATGCAGCAAGTCGATGACACAGCTGAGGCAATGATGTCTCCTGAGTCCCCCTCCTCCATGGCATGAAAGCCTACGGTTCTCTTCTGTCATTAGCTAGCTCTGTAAAACAAGAAGCTTCCTACAAAATTGGAATGGGTGTGCTGGAGATCCCTCTAGGAAGCGGGAAGGGTGGGATTTGATTTAGTGATCAGATTCCAAAGGTAGTAGTCGTGCCTTGTGTACAATAGCTCGATTTACTGAGCAATAAATGTGCCGAATGAATAAATGGTACATGTGTGTACATTGGCATTTAGAGAAATAAAAGCATGAACAAATGACTCAGGCAGACTAAGTGGGCAGAATTGCAGACACGGTCTCCACAGAAGGGACAGCATATTGTGAAGGCAAAACGGAGCATGGTGCAGGGAGCCCTGCAGAGTTAGGCCAGGGCCCACAGGCAGCCCGGTTGTTCCAACAGAAGTTCTCACTAAAAGTAGGAGCCCCTCTTCCTGGTGGAAGAATGAAGACAGTGAATTCCACCCAACCCAGTTTTGCTGACATATGGAGGGCCCCCAGTTATCTCAAAGGAGTCTGTGAGGAAATTCCCCCAAATTAACCTCAAAAGCAAATGAATTTATTTTGCCTTAACTAAAAAAGGGCCATCCTACCCACTGGAGCAGAGTGTCACAAAGCAAGCAGACAGTGTCAAATCCCCAAAAGTAGAGATTAACAGCTCAAAACCTCACAGCAGAGAAAAATTCTGGCTCTGTGCTCTTCTAATGCCCACCTCACAGAGCTTGGGTGTCCCCGACTCTCTCTTCCTTTGGGTGCTGTGATGTTTAATGTTTTGTGTCACCTTGGCTAGGCTATGGTGCCCAGTTGTTTGGTTAAACAGCAGTCTAGATGTTGCTGTGAAGGGTTTTTCTTTTTTTTTGAGGAAGATTGGCCCTGTGCTAACAACTGTTGCCAATCTTCCTCTTTTTTTTTCCTCCCCAAAGCCCCAGTACATAGTTGTATATCATAGGTGTAGAGTTGTAGCTCTTCTATGTGGAACACCACCTCAGCACGGCTTGATGAGCCCTGAGTAGGTCCGTGCCTGGGATCTGAACCAGCAAACCCTGGGCTGCCCAAGTGGAATGCATGAACTTAACCACTGTGCCACTGAGCTGGCTCCTGAAGGTATTTTTTTTTAGGTGAGATTAACATTTAAATAAGTAGACTTTGAGTAAAGCAGATTATCCTCCATAATGTTGGTGGGTCTCATCAACCACTTGAAGGCTTTAAGAGAAAAAACAACTGAATTCCCCCCAGGAAGAGGGACTTCTGCTTCCATACTGCCTTTGGATTAGAGCTGCAATATCAGCTCTTCCCTGGTCTCCAGCCTGCCGGCCTGCCCTGCAGATACCAGACTTGCCAACCCCAGTAATCATTCTCTTCCCCCATCCCCAAATAGACACACACAGATATATGTACACATACACATATACACTTACATACATAAATACATACATACATACACACACATTCTATTGGTTCCATTTCTCTGGAGAACCCTAACTAATACACCTTCTAAGTAAACTCTCAGAATCTGTTCTAAGCAAATGATAGAGGGAATGGATAAATAAAACCTACAGAAAACCCCTTCAGTCCCTCTCCCACCCTCTACCCTTACTTAACAGGTCTTCCAAGAAGAAAGAGCACTATAATTATCCTGTGATCCTCATGGTGATTGCTGGCAGAGATTCTAATTCAGTCCAATGACTGTGCTAGGCTCTGGGCATCCACACGACTGCTGTGGAGCGGGCCAACAGCTGAGAGAAAATGAAAAGAAGCACAGAGCCTGGCAACTCAGGACCTCGACGGAGAAATTCCTAAGAACTCAGGGTCTACTGTACTGATCACTAGCAAAACACTTCAGAGCACCCAAGGCAGGGACTTAAAATTGTGACATTGGTGCTAAAGACATTGGTTGTAAAGGAAGATTTTTAAAGATTAAATGAAGTTATATAACTGTCCGATTCCCACAGATGGAAGAGTTCATCTCTACCTTGAGGCTACTTACTTCTGCAGCGTTTCCCATCCTCGGCGAGCCGGAATCCTTCCAAGCACTTGCAGATGTATGACTCGTCACTGTTCACACAAATGTGTTCACAGCCATGGTCTACTGCTTGGCAGACATCTTTCCCTGGGGACAGCAGAGCAAGTCAAAACAATTTCACCAACATCAATTTTCCCGGTCAGAGGATCCATCCATCTCAGCCACTGGACTCGAGAGCCACTGAAGCTCAGCGATCCATGGGGAGGAAGGTAAAATCAAGGATGAAGTTCAGCCACTCTAATTCGGGCTAACTCTTCAAACTTACTATCCTCACCATCATCAGCCACCAGCACCTACTTCAGTGTCTCATAAAAATACAATCCATCATCAGCTTTCTGCAGACGTAGTTTCTGATATCAGAAAGGAAACACTGTTGGTATAATTACTTAGAAGTTAAACCTCAATTTAGATTAGTGGCACTGAAATCTAATATCGGCTATGTCCCTGACATATATGACTTGGGAGAATCACTTAACCTGTTGGAGCCTTACCTTTTCTGTCTGAAAAATGAGAGTAATAATTCTAGTTACCCATCTTTTCTTCAAATGTGTCAACATGAGTTGCTTTTTGTAAAGTGCTTTGAGAAGCTTGACAAAAAGATGACTGATGGGGATGGAAACCATTTTCTCAGGGCTACACACTCTCCTTTGATTATATAGAGATGTGTCTTGGCCCCATCTAAGAGGTTTTGCTCTCTGAGATGTAAGAATGGCCTCATCATAAGTTGGTCTCCAAGAGGGATTTGTGCTACCAGAAACAACAACAATATTATTAAAGATAAATTAACAGAGGCTCAGAGAAGTTAAGCAACTTGCCTAGCTAATGAATGGCAGAGCTAGAAGTTGATAGAATCTTGGATTTCAGACTAGACGTCTTTCTACTAGAGCTTCCTGCTAAACCACTGTTTCTATGCCACAGGGCACAAATGAGTAACTTTAGTTGTAGCTCTGGCATTGACTTTTTCATTTGTCCACTTGTTTGTTTTCTTTTTACTAGACTTTATTCTTTAGGACAGTTTTAGATTTACAGAAAAACTGAGTAGATACTACAGAGAGTTCCTATAAACCCCTATACCCAGTTTCCCCTATAACATCTTAACATTAGTGTGATACACCTGTTACAATTCATGGACCAATACTGATACATTATTGTAAACTAAAGTCCATAGTTTATTTACATTTCCTTAGTTTTTACCAAATATTGCTTTTCTGACCCAGGATCCCATCGAAGATCCCACATTACATTTCGTGGTCATGTAGCATTGGCTTTGAGAGTAACTGACTTACACAAAGATCTGGATGGTGGATTTCAGGCAGAGGTCAGACCCAGTAATATAACTCCAATAAAAACTTACTTCTGCAGGTTTTCCCATCTTCACGGAGTATATATCCTTCAAAGCACTGGCATACAAAAGAGTCTTCACTGCTTACACATGAATGTTCACAACCATGGTCCCCCAGAGCACAAGAGTCCAATTCTGAGAATCCAATTAGAATTGGAGAAACAGAAGAAGGAAACAATTCATACATTAGGGACCTATTCAATCTTAAAAGACATTTCAGACACCTTAAATTAAAGTGGTACCTTATTCCACAGTGCACATTTCAAAATAGAAAGTATATCTATGAGCAAAAATTCTTAATATATAAAAAACACATAAAATACAAACAAGACCATCATCTCCACAGGAAAAATGAACAAAAGACACAAAAAGACAATTTACAAAAGGTAGTAGAAGATAAGTTCAACTTCATTGGTTGAATAACTTCATATAACTGTAATATCAACCTATCCACATATCTACTTAGGTATGCATGTATGTGTCACACTTAGATAATCCATTCATTCATTTGTTCATTCAGTCAACAAATATTTCATAAATCCCATCTCTGTAAGTCAGGCACTGTTCTAGGCTCTGGGGATATAATGATGAATAAAACAAAGTTTCCGCTTTTGTGAGGCTTACATTTGGCAGCAGGGATGGGCGGGAAGAGGGGGAAGACAATCAATAGACAAACATATATGTCAGATGGGGAAAGTGCTACGGAGAAAAAGCAGGCTGAGGGGGATAGCAAGTGCCCACTGGGTTGGGGCATGGGGAGGGCTTGTTATTTTTACATGCTGCAGTCAGATAAGGTGACACTGTGCAGAGCCTAGAAGAAAGAGGTGAGTGAGTAATATTTGGGAAAGGACAGCACTCCCAAGAAAGAATTTGCAGACTGCAGGGGTGGGAGCATGCCTTTCAGGATAGGCAAGGATACCAGGGTGACCCAAGCAACTGGCGCCTGGCAGGAGATGATCAGGGGTAGACCTCACGAGGGGATTCACAGGCAGCAGTCAGATCTGAGTGAGAAGGGGTCACTGGGGGATTTTGAGCAGTGGAGTGACATGATCTGACTTCGTCTTAAAAGGGCTGCTGCACACAGAATGGGGTGTGGCTAAGGATGGAGCATGAAGAGCCAGAAGAAACCTACTGCAGTGATCCTGGTGGCCCAGACCCTGTGGCTATATTTTGAAGGTAGAGCCTACAAGGTTTGCTGATGGGCTGATATGAAGAGTCCCTCTTCAAATGGATATGACAGAAGAGTCACAGGTGACTCCAAGGTTGCTGAATGAAGCAACTGAAGAATGGCTTTGCCGTGCACAGTGCTGGGGCAGCTTCTGTGGGAGCAGGTTTGTGAACCTGTGAAAACCAGGCTGATATTTTAAAAGCTGGATACTGAGGACAGGTGGGAAGCAATTTTTTTTTTTTTTTGGTGAGGAAGATTAGCCCTGAGCTAACATCTGTTGCCAATCCTCCTCTTTTTGCTGAGGAAGACTGGCCCTGGGCTAACATCCGTGCCCATCTTCCTCTACTTTATATGGGATGCTGCCACAGCATGGCTTGACAAGCGGTGCGTCCGTCTGCACCCGGGGTCCGAACCCGCAAACCCCGAGGCCGCCGAACCGCAGCGTGCGAACTTAACCGCGATGCCACGGGGCCGGCCCCTGTACACTTTTTTCTAAGGCATTGTTG
Organism: Tapirus indicus; assembly: GCA_031878705.1. Lineage (NCBI taxonomy): Eukaryota > Metazoa > Chordata > Mammalia > Perissodactyla > Tapiridae > Tapirus > Tapirus indicus. The sequence goes on from CM062935.1 coordinate 39,325,417, forward strand.
CAGTGTGTTTTCCTGGAGGGGAGTCCTGAGAACCGCCCTGTGGGTTGAGGCAGCCGTTGTTATTCTCAGTTACCAGCGAGGGAAACTAAGGTTTGGGAAGGTTAATGGCTTGCCATGACCAATTGCTAATAAGTGATTGCACTAGACTGAAAATGCAATCTTCTGACAATAAATCCCATGTTTTCTCCAACTACACTGCATTGCTATATTCTAGAGTAATCTTTCAAACGTGAAGGGAATTTTTCTTGTCTTCCTTTGGGCAGAAGGGCTGCCAACATCTTTGAACAATGGGAAAGTGTTATGTTAAAATGATAACTGCAGAAAAGCATCAAAGCAGCGTCAGACCCTCCTGTTTGCTGTGAACATGACTTACTTCTCTGGGCACAATCTAGACTCATTAGTAACAAGAACATTTCCTGATGGCTTGGGGTAGTTCCTCATGTAGTGTTGAGTGGAAACACAACTGGGTAATCCATAATACAGACAGCTGGCTGGCTGTGGAGGTGAGCATTTTTTCCCACCATGAATTTATATTAAGAATACTCCATTTTCCAACACAATGAAAAAGCTATAACTCTTTTAGGCCAGGCTTGTCAAGCCATAATCCCGAGAGACCCCCTGAGCACACCCCTTCTTTCTAGAGCTCCTCCATGCTCTGTCCTGTTCTCTAAGCTCCAGCTCAGACTGTCATTTTGAAGAGTGGTTGAGTCTTTCCGCATAGACCCTGAAGGGCCACTGAGCCCCAGGTTTTCCCGAGCCGGTGGTCTGAGCCTGCACCGGGCACACCAGTGCTGCTTTCCTCTGTCAGGAGCCTGCTGAGCCTGAAGCCACTGACCACAGGGAGGTGTCTCTACCCTTGGCTATAGGCTACCACGGGAGCTCCCAGCCCAGTTTCCGAGTTCCCTTGGGCTTTCAAATTAGTAGCTGTCTGGAAATTTTGTTGAGTGGCTGCTTTAAAAGCATGTGGAGAGTTTTGGTTTTTTACCTTTCCCCTCCTCAGCCCCTCAGAGTACCTGATCAAGAGAGAGTAGAGCAGTGGTGAGTTCTCAACCTCAGATGAGCAGCAGAATCATCTGCAGAGATGTTTTTTAAAGGCAAAACAGGCAAATGATTCAAACATATTAAAGAGATAGTTCCCCTATGGGGGGGATCTGGCAATATCTACCAAAGTTGCAAATGTACCTTTGACCCAGCAACTTCACTTCTGCAATTCTCTCCTACAGACATCCTTGCACCATATGAAGGGATATACTTTCAGGTTATTCATTGCAGCATCATTTGTAATAATGAAAAGTGGGAAACTACCCAAGCAACAGGAGACTTGCTGAATAAATATTCCACACAATGAAACATTAGCAGCTGTAAAAAGAATGAGGAAGTTCTCTATGTAATGATATGAAATCTCCAAAGAATATCATTGAGTGGAAAAAGAAAAGACACAGAATGGGGTATATAGTACAACACCTTTTGAATACATAAGAAAGGAGAGGAAATAAAAATATACATTTGCATTTGCTTTTATTCACATAAAGAAACATGAGGGGGCCGGCCCGGTGGCGCAGTGGTTTAGTTTGCGCTTTGACAGCCCAGGGTTCGCAGGTTCAGATCCCGGGCACCTGCCAACACACCGCTTGTCAGCCATGCCATGGCGGCGTCCCATATAAAGTAGAGGAAGATGGGCATGGATGTTAGCCGAGGGCCGGTCTTCCTCAGCAAAAAGAGGAGGATTAGCAACGGATGTTAGCTCAGGGCTGGTCTTCCTCACACACCCAAAAAAGAAAGAAACATGAGGGATAAATAATAAACTAACAAAAATTGTATATTGGGGGCTGGCCCCATGGCGAGGTGGTTAAGTTCTCGCCTTCTGCTCCGGTGGCCAGGATTCCCCGGTTGGAGCCATGCTGAGGCGGTGTCCCACACAGAGCAACTAGAAGGATGTACAACTATGACATACAACTATCTATGGGGTCTCACAGGGAGGAAACAAAAGGAGGAAGATTGGCAACAGATCTTAGCTCAGGGCCAATATTCCTCAAAAACAAACAAAAAAGCTGGAGCCTAACAAAAATGGTATATTATCTATCTGTTGCTATGTAACAAATTATCCAAAATTTAGCAACATTTATTATCTCTTACAGTTTCTGAGGGTCAGGAACCCAGGGTGGCTTAGCTGGTTCTGGTTCTGGGTCTCTCATAAGGCTGCAGTCAAGCTGCCAGCTGGGGCTGCAGCGCTGTCAAGGCTCCACTGGAGCTGGAGGATCTGCTTTTGAGCTCACGCGTGTATCTACTGGCAGGTCACAGCTTCCCACCAGCTGTTGGCAGGAGGGCCTCCCATGTGGGCCTTTCCGCAGGGCTGCTCACAACATGGTTTCCACCCAGAGTGAGTGACCCAAGAATTGAGAGAGCACCTGAGATGGCAGCTACGGCGTCTTTTATAACTTAATTTGAGAAGTGAGCTATCATCGTTCTTTCCATGTGCTACTGGTCACACAGACCAACAGTGAAGGCGGGGACTACAGGAATGTGCGAATACCACGAGATGGGGATCACGGGCGGCCATTTTGGAGGCTGGCTACCACCACACTTATTGATACGAGGTGGAGGTAGGGGACGTGATGGGAGGGCAAGGGTGGGAGCAAAATTTCTTAATGTATTTTTTGTATCGTTTTGATTTTTGAACTCTTCAAACCTCTCACTATACTCAAAATAAAATAAAATTTCAACAAAAAATTAATTTTTATGGAAAGTAAAGGATTTACAGTTGAAAGTATGCCTCTCCCTCACCTTTGACACCCTACATCATTATTTTTAAAGGCTGCACCATAATTAATTTAACCAGTCTCTTAGTGGGTGGGCATTTGGGTGGTTCCTAGTCTTTTACTACTACACACACGATGGCAATGGATGTTCATGGGCACGTAGTTTTGCATACAATGTCAAGGTATAATCTGAAAAATAAACATCCAGAAGCAGAATTGCCTAGTTAAAGGATATGAACTTTTAAAAGCTGATAAATATTTCTAAATTGTCCTCCAAAGAGATTATAGCAATGTAAGATAGTCTTTGTCTCGGTGAATCTAGCATGCTGCCTGGGTTTCTGGATGTTTTAAAAGCCCCACAGATGATTCCAATAAACCACCAGGGGTGAGATGCTGGTAATGGACCCAGACCTTATGTTCAGAGACCTTCCCAAGTATCCAGACTATTCTGTGCCTCCACCATCATGAACCAAATGCCATCATCTTTCTCTTGGGCTGTTGCGTCACCTACTAACTGGTCTCCACACACCCACTTTCCCCCCCTCCAGCCCATCCTCCCTGACACGGACAGAGTCCACTTTCCAAAATGAGGATCAGTTCACATCACTCCCTCCCTCTGCCCGAGATCCTCTAGTGCTTCCTGAGACTCTTCAGATGAGACATGGAATCCTTGGCAAGGTTCACAGGACCTGCCCGCAGCCTCATCTTGCCCGCTCTCCCCCGGCTCTGAGTACTTTCTTTCAGCACCTCGTTACTGAGGTATCTCAACACTGAGCCAGGAGCCCTCCCATCCCAGGTCTTTGCACCACCCTTCCTCTGCCTCTCCTTCCTCCTCCACCACCTCCAGATATCTTCCCGGACCTCCTGGCAGAGGGCCTCACAGCACCAGGCATCTGCCTGCTCTGGCAGTACCACATTGTCACTGAACAGTTAGTTGTGTGGTCGGTTTGCATTTGTGTCAGCCTCCTCCCTGGGTATGCTCGTGGGCTCTCATCGCCAGGAAACCACAGACCGTATCTGTCCTTCTTGCCTGTATCCCCCAGCACATAATGCTGGCACACAACAGACCCCCAGTAAACACCTGTTGAGTGAAAGGAATCATTTCCTCAGTTTTCTGCTCTGAAAATCGTGGGTAACCAGCTCCACCTCCCAGGGTTTTTGTGCAGATGTTTTAAAATGAGAACCTGTTGGGTGTGGGTGCTGGAGGTCAGTTGAGCTCCTCTCTTTCCACCCACCAGCCTCACAGAGTGCATAGTTCATATTTGTTTAGCAAAATGTCCAGTTCCTGCATGTCAGGGACATTCAGGGTCACACATAAATTAAAGAACCGTACCTGGTAAATCAGAGAATGCCAAAGGTGTACTGTAGTTAACTTCCTGACCACAGGCTCCAGCTGCTTCCTACTCAACCAAGTTTGGAAACCAACTTGGACTCAGCCTCTCCCCAGAGCCAAAGATACTCTCCTCTAGGAAAGGACTTCAGTGGTTCCCTAACAGGCAAAGAAAGCCTCCATCCCTGACTCACTATCAGCGGGTGCCTTCAGCCTGGAGGAGAATGGGCACCTGGCGAGGAGTTCAATCATTCAGCAAGTATTCACGGATCGCTTCCTCTGTGCCAGGCACTCTCGTTATTTTCGGTCTAGAAGGGACCTTGGAGGTGAATTGGTAAAACCCCTTCATTTCAGAGTTGAGAAACCAATGGCTAGAGTGGGGAGTGACTTTCCCAAGGTCCCTTAACCTGCAGAGGTGAATTGCGTCAGCTGTGCTGGGGGCAGAGGTGTGATTAGATCACAAATCTATCACCTCTGAGTTCCCTGGTCCAGCTGCACACCCAGTGGTCGTCCTAGCTCAGCAGAGTCTACTCATACAGGCTGGTTGATTCTCAGAAGACAAACTAAAATAGTTTTCTCAAGGGAGGCCAGGCCTCCAAATAGTTTAACATAACTCCAAAGGCTGTAAGTGATCCGCCCCAGCTGCTTCTCCAGGCTTCTCTCTCACCCGTCTCCTTTCACACTCAATACTCAGTTCACTCACCTTCCTTCAGTTCACGCTCTGGACCCTGGGCTTCAGGGAAACGTGCTGTTTCCCACACCTGAGAAGCTCTTCCTCCTCTGTCTTAATCTGTTCAGTCTGCTAAATACCGCAGACTGGGTGGCTTAGAAACAGCAGAAATTTATCGCTCACAGTTCTGGAGGCTGGAAACCCGAGATCAGGGTGCCAGCATGGTCAAGTGAGGGCCCTCTTCAGTCGCAGACCTCTCCTTGTGTCCTCACATGGCAGAAGGGACTAGGGAGCTCTGTGGGATCTCTTTTTGTTTTTCCAGTTAATTTTTTTTTTTTTGGTGAGGAAGATTGGCCCTGAGCTAACATCTGTTGCCAGTCCTCCTTTTGCTTGAGGAAGATTGGCCCTGAGCTAACATCTCTGCCAATATTCCTCCATTTTTTGTACGTGGGTCGCCACCACAGCATGGCTTGATGAGTGGTGTGTAGGTCCATGCCCAGGATCCAAACCTGCGAACCCCAGGCCTCTGAAGCAGAGCATGTGAACTTAACCACTACGCCACCGGGCCGGCTCCTGGGATCTCTTTTATAGGGGCACTAATCTCATTCATGAGGGCTCCATGCTCTTGACCTAATCACCTCCCAAAGGCCCCACCCCCTAATAGCATCAACTTTGGAGGTTAGGATTTCAACATATGAATTTTGGGAGGACACAAATATTCAGTCCATAACACCCTCCATCTCTGCCTAGCTTACTCCATATCAACCTCTAGGTGTCAGGTCAAACATCTCTTTCTCAGGAGACTTTCTTTAGACTATGTGCTCCTGTGGCACCTCTTCTTCCCACATCACAAGTCTCATCACATGGAATGGATGATACATCTTTAATATCTTTCTTTCCTGAGAAACTTTAAATTCTGTCAGGGTAGAAACTGAACCTGCATCAACCCCAGGGATGCCCAGCACCCAGCACAATATGCCCAGCACACCGCAGGTGCAGCGTAAATACTTGTGGAGAATGAGAATAAGTGGACCAAGAGCTTATAGAGCTACCCGGACTCAAATCCAGAGACAAGAGTGAGGACAGACTTGACTGGAAATCATCACTTAAATGAAATGAATGAGAGGACTCACGAGAAATCTCAGGATGCAGGAAGAAGACATATTCCCTCTAAAAGAAGGATCCTCTTCCTTTCACACTTAAGGGGCAGGTCCACACATTTAATTAAACTTTCGTCATGACTGGGGTCTGCAATTTGCGGTCAGGATGATTACAAGTTTCAGTACATAGCACAGGTTTTTAGGGCCCGTGTTGAGTAGTCACAAACGCTGATACAGACTATACCCCACATCTGGATTCCACATCTGGTGAGTCACATACGTCTGTGGTGCAGCAATCATGGGGTAATGTGTTCCATGGACTCGCACCTATGTGGCGATGACAAGCAGCAATCCTGTATCTGGGCTCCACACAGGAGGTTATTAAAACCAACCTCAACCCCAGAGGGAAAAAGCCACAGTGGCCGCCTGCCAAGAGGGTGACCAAGGCCAAGAGATAGAATTACACCGTTTTCTGGCTTTTCTTATAATAAAACTAGGAGCAGCCAATTGTTTGCTAACTCTGTATAGGCTTTTGCCCAGACAAACCAAGAAGCAGCCGAATGGAGATGTACTTTGAGAGGGCATCTCACTCTGAGAAAGAGATCCTGAATCAGGGGACCCGCGTTCTAGTCCTGGCCCTACCACTGACCCCCAAGGCCAGCTTGGGGCTCCAGGTTCCTCCCTGTGCCTGTTTCCCACAAAAGAAAGGGAAGATCTTTAAGCTTCCTTCTGATCTATCCAGACTATAATGTGAATACACAAGGGTGAAGGTGGTCTTCTCCCCTCGCTCCCTGCTATGGACTGAATTGTGTGTCCCTCCCACCCAAACTCATATGCTGAAACCCTCACCCATAATGTGATGGTATTTTGAGATGGAGCCTGATTAGATTTAGATGAGGTCATGAGAATGGGGCCCCCATGATGGGATTAATGCCCTTATGAGAAGAAACACCAGAGAACTTGTTCCTTCTCTGCTATGTGAGGACACAGCAAGAAGGCAGCTGTCTGCCAGCCAAGAAGAGGGTTCTCACCGGAACCTGACTATGCAGGCACCTTGACCTCAGACCCCTAGCCTCCAGAACTGTGAGAAAATAAATGTCTGTTCTTTAAGCCACCCAGCCCGTGGTACTCTGTTATGGCTGCCGAGGGGACTACAACACTCCTCTTGCCTTGCTCAGGGCTGCTTCTATGTTTTGAAGTCCAGCTGGGGGCATCAGTCCTGGACAGGCCTTCACAGACCCACCTGTGGTGGCTGGATTAGGATAACCCCCAGCCAGGATTCTCAGTGCTCCATGGCTATGGCTTAGATCCTGTCAGCGCCCTCCATCTGCCAGAAGAAGGGAGTCTCCCTAGGGCAGCTCTTGGGCTCCTGAGTCTGACCCCTCCCAGGGTGGCCCATCGCCGTGGCCCCTCCAAAGGGATCAAGGTTGGCCCTGGGAGGTGGAGATCCAGGCAGCAAGGCCGGGTGCTACCTCAACCCTCTCCTCAGTGTGGGGGAGTCTAACTGTGGGAGGTAAGATCATAAGGAGAGTACCTTAGGGGTTTATGGCAATTTACAAGTTTCCAAATCACTTCGATGACCATCTCTCCCTGTGCTACATGTGACCCTGAGAGAGAGGCAGAAATGACCATTCCCAGTTTACAGATGAGCAATCAGATACAGAGAGGATCAATTCCTTTGCCCAGGGTAGAAGCTACAAGATTTAAACCCAATCTTTGGGCTCTTAGTTCAGTATTCTTTCCACTCCCCTTGCTGTTTCTCAGATCTGTGCACAGACAGCCACAGGGTGATGCTGGGTCAGGAGAGCGTGATGGAGAGGTCACGACCAAGTCTGCGGGCGGCAGAGCAGAGGAGCTCCCAGCAGGCGGGGTGGGCAGGAAGTTCCCCATGGGGGATGATGTTGGCCATGGAATGGGTTTCCACCAGAAGGGGTGGAATAGGGAGGTTGCCCTAAGTGGAGACAGGATGGGCTGGAGATATAGGGCTTGCTCAGAGAATAGGGTGACTCACCCTCCTGAAAAACTGGACGGAGCAGGGAAGACCTGAGGTGGGGCTCAAGAGCTGGAGGAAGGGGTTCTCCAACACTGCCAAATCAAGAAGCATGACTGGAAATTTATTTGGGGAGACAGTGGAAAGCCACTGAAGATTATTGAGTAGGGAGTAGACCCTGTGCCAGGTGCCACAGGGTAAACAGACATGTAGTCTCTGACCATTCACTCTATCACTCATTGAACTTCATTGAGCATCTCCCGTGGGCCAGGCCTGGGAACTCCGAATAAGACCTGGTCGCCAATCTCCAGGAGCTGGCAGGCCAGTGGGCTGTGTGCTGTGTGTACATCTAGCCTATGGAGTCTTTCCTGGCACTGGGATGCCCTTGTACCAAGTCTATCTTAGGGAAATTTCCAGGAGCTAGAGAGAGGAGGAGGCCTCTCAGCTGCAGCTCATAGAAGAGACTACCCATTTCCTCCCCACCTCACTCCTTAGTCTGGGCATCAACCCCCCAAGGCAAGGAAAGCTCCTAGGAAGAATCTGGGCAATCACAACCTGGGGGCCCTGGGGCCAAGAGGAAGAAAGGATGGGCTTCAATCCAGAGGCCAGAGAGCCCAAGGTGCCTGCAGGGGTATGGGGGTAAGTGTCTACTTCATTCCAGGGCCCTGGGAATCTGGGCTTGCTCTCCATACATCAGAGAACCTTCTGGAAAGTGAGTGAAAGATTCTTCAGGTCACTTGCTATCAAGGCCCTAAGTGAAGGCTGCCTTTATGAAGGGCCAAGGACACCCTTATCTGCTGAGCCAGGGCTGGCTGAACCCCAGCTGGCTCCCCATTCACAGCCCAGCAGACTTTACTAAAAAGGTACAGTCATGTCATAAGGCTCTTTGTCATCTGGCATAGAGCTTTGAAACATACCTCCCAACCCCCAGTTAACTATGGCCACACTGAAAACACAGCCCATTATTACAGGACAGGGCAGCCAGACTGAATCATCCTGGAGCAGACAGAAAGTCCTCAATTAGGGGAATAGTTCAACGCATATGTATCAGCTGGTGGGTCAAATGCATCTCTTAGGTACTGCCATTCCTGAGGATAATTCTAACCCATCTGATCATCTCATGAGTTTTCATATAGACACAACCATATATAAATATAAACTTATCAAAATTCACTTCTAACTGCATTGTTGAGCATCTACTCATATGGATGATGTCACTGTACCATTAGTTATAAACAAGAAAATGGGCAACATTTAAAAATGTCAGTGGGGGCTGGCCCAGTGGCATAGTGGTTGAGTTCTCATGCTCTACTTCGGCAGCCTGGAGTTGAGTGTTCGGATCCTGGGCATGGACCTACACACTGCTCATCAAGCCATACTGTGACAGCGTCCCACATACAAAATAGAGGAAGATTGGCACAGATGTTAGCTCAGGGCCAATCTTCCTCAAGCAAAAAGAGGAAGATTGGCAACAGTTGTTAGCTCAGGGCCAATCTTCCTCACACACACAAAAAAGTGTCAGTGGCATAACCCAGCTGTAGACCTAGGGAGGGAGGGAGAGGGGGCACATGATTGGGGATTTGTTTGGAAGGGCATGAGACTTTCTTAGAAGTCCTGCAACCATCTTATAGTCAGCTTTTGATTATCATGGCAATGGGGAGGACAAAAGAAGGCCGTGAATAATCTAAGATAATGAAGAATTAAAACAAACCAATAAAAAACTGTGCATCTGGCTTTGACATGCATTCAAATGTAGATGCAATTCAACACACTCACTCTCTTTCTGCACCCCCATGCCCAGACCCTCCCTGTGCTGGGTGGAGCATCAGTCCAGGAGGCAGCTGGGCAGGCAGCCACAAGCAAGCCATAAAATGGATAACCCATTTGCCAAGACTCAAGAATCTATCCCAAATGAGGAAAACATTTTCTCACTGATGTATAGAGAGGCACACCCAGCTGTGCAATCAGCTCACCTGCCCATGTGAATGGATGATATAAAAAGGTGGATAAATTAGACTGTGACCACAATTGTATCAGTGGTCAGGGACTTGGCCCTATAAGCAGGAAGACCAGCTGGATGAGGAAGGTAAATTATTGTCTGTTTCCTACATTTCTGATCCCTTCTCTCAAAATGACTTTTTTAAACCTTTATATTGGTCCACTTGGAAACAGGACTGCAGGGCAGAAAACATGGCATCCTTGAGGGAAGGAGAGAGGGAGGTCTGGGAGCTCTTTTTTTTTTTTTTTTTTAATTAACACAGGAGTTGGGACTGGCTGCAAGGAAATATGTACCCAAGAAACATCACTGCCAACTTCTCCATCTGCTGCCAGATTATCGGGATGGGGGAGGAAAGGTTTCTCAGGAGCCTCTCCTTCTCCCAGAACTGACTTTGGAGTCACACAGAGCAGAGTTTGAACCCACCACTGAATAGTGGTAACCTTAGGCTCTTTATTTAATCATCACAAAATGGGGATTCCACGGGGTTGGTGGAATGCGAGAATGTATATGCTTAGCACGGTTCTCGGCCTGAAATCAGCAGTCAGTAAGGGGTGCACATTATTATTATTCTTGTGCAGTGCAGGCTGGCTACCACTTTCTGCCAGATTAGGGGTAGTGAATAGAGAGCCGAGAAATAGGCTCTGTCCAGCTTAAAAATGACCCTAAGGCAGACTATGGAAATAGGAAAAAGCTGTCTCGATGTGGGGGAGGGAAGCTAGGAGGCAGGGGGAGCAGCACCAGGGCTGAAATCACTGAGAGAGGCCTTAACGGCCATTCACACCGGCCCAGTGAAACCCAGAGAGCAGAGGCAGGCGCGGTACCCTCAGTCATTGCACCCCACCCACGGATGCCTGTGCCAAGTCCCGCTTCCCGCCAGACCTCAGAACACTCACTGGCACAGGTCTTCCCATCATTGCGGAGCATGTGTCCCTCGGGACACCGACAGGCGAAAGATCTGTCCGTGTTGACGCAGGAGTATTCGCAACCATGGTCGCTCAGCAAGCAATAATCCACCCCTGCAAAACCCAGCAGCCAAGTGAGGTCGTTAGCGAGGCCTCTGGGCCACCGATGATGGGAACCAAGTGACCGTCATTCTTATCCCGCCACCCTGGGAAGGCATGCAGTCCCCAGTGGGCAGCCCCACCATCTCCCCGGGGCAGAGGAAGGAGGGGACCGCGACCTGCTATTCTCTGCAGTCGGCACGGTGTTCACTCCTGTTGCAAACCGTTACCCCTGTAAGAGAAGCACGGCGGGGACTCACTGGAGCAGGTCTTGAGGTCCTCGTTGATGAGGAAGCCTTCCGAGCACTGGCAGACGAAGGACTCTTCGGTGTTCAGGCACAGCTGCTCACAGCCATGGTCCTGTTCCGCGCAGTGATCCACCCCTGCGTTTGTCACACAGGAAAACAGAGAGTAACCGAGGGGGCCACGCCCACCAGGAAGGGGAGATTAAAAAACAAAACCTCCTCAATTAAAAAAAAGAAAGTTTTACTGGGACATTAAAAAATAATAAAATCACTAAAAGACAAAAAACCTCTTCCAGAGGGAGCACCGCGGAAGGTTTCATTCTACCCTGTGCGACTAGACTCTCTGGAAAATCAGCCTTGTTTGTCTGCATTTCCTCCAGTTTGTCTGAAGAGTGGAGCGCGTTGGTGTTCCCACAGCCGTTCTCCGCGTGGGGCCCGGGCCGCATACTCTGCAGTCCTCGGGGCAACGCTGAGAGCAGGCGAGATCCCCATTTCACAGAGGAAAGCGAGGCTCAGGAAGGTCAAGCTGCCTGCCCAAAGCCACACAGCTGACAGAGGTGCTTAAGAAGGAGAGTACTGGAGGTCGGCCCAGTGGCTTAGCAGTTAAGTTCGCGCGCTCCTCTTGGGCGGCCCAGGGTCTCGCAGGTTGGGATCCCGGGCGCCGGCCGACGCACTGCCTGTCAGCCATGCCGTGGCGGCGTCCCACATAAAGTGGAGGAAGATGGGCACGATGTTAGCCCAGGGCCAGTCTTCCTCAGCAGAAAGAGGAGGATTGGCAACGGATGTTAGCTCAGGGCTGGTCTTCCTCACACACAAAAAAAGGAGGGTTCTGGCACCAAACTACTTGGGCTCGCATCCCACCTCCACCACTTCCAAGTCATGAGATGCCGGGCAGTCATTTGGCCTTACTGCCATAGCTTCCTGACTTGAGAAATGGGGACGCTGAGGGTTGCTTCCTTAAAGGAATATGTTGAGAAGTAGAGGAGTTGATACACGTAAAGCCCTCAGAACAGTAGCTGGCACACAGTCATCACTTATTGATTGCTTATTATTAATAAGTGTTGCTGTGAAAGAATTAATTGTATAGTCTCATTTGTATCTGAAAATGAAAAAGAAAAAGTGTTTTTATCTCCCATAACCAGGACACCCAGATTCAGAAAACAAAACAAAGCCAGGGCCTGCATGTGTGGCCAGTGCTGGCCCCCAAGTGCACAGCTGGCCACACAGTGAACACACAGCTGTGGTGAACGGCTCCCACAGACAGCCCTGCAGGCTGCCTCCCAGATTTCCTTGGTGGAGAAAATGCACCCCCAGAGACTGGAGAGACACTGGAGGCCTTGTGCCAGGCCATCAAGTGGGCCTCTTTGACTCCTGCAGGGCCTGGGACTGGTGTCTTCTGGAACATTCCACTGGTGGACGCGCCTACTGCAAACACTTGCAGGATCTCAGGAGCCAAAGGCCTGTATTCACATCCTGGTGCCACCACTTACCAGTCATGTAACCCTGGGAAAGTGACTTAATCTTTTTGTGCCACAGTTTCCTCCACCTTTATTTTTTATTTATTTATTTTTTTTGTGAGGAAGACCAGCCCTGAACTAACATCTGTTGCTAATCCTCCTCTTTTTGCTGAGGAAGACTGGCCCTGGGCTAACATCCGTGCCCATCCTCCTCTACTTTATATGGGACGCCGCCACAGCATGGCTGACAAGCAGTGCATTGGCAGGTGCCCGGGATCCGAACCGGCGAAACCTGGGCTGCCAAGTGCAAACTAAACCGCTGCGCCACTGGGCCGGCCCCTCCCCACCTTTAAATAGGGATTAGAAGGGCGATGCCTCAAAAGCTGCTGTAAGGATAAAGTGAGTGAGTGTCTGGAAAGTGCTCACAGTGATGCACAGAGTGAACGCCTCAGAAGGGCTTGCTGTCATTATGGCCTGGGCTCCCTGAGCCCTCAAGGGGAACAGGACACCATGGCTTTCTCTGGGGACTCCTAGGAAGAAATGGCTTGGTTTATACTTTCTTGAAAGCAACTACGTAGTCCTCTTACTAGATCCCAGAGAGAAAGAATGGCCCAATCTCTTCTGGCCTCTCCTCTGAGCTCTTCTAGGCTCCCCCAAGGCATGCTGGGAGGGAGAGGCCCCTGGGGCTCTAGGTGGGCTCAGCTAGGTCATGTCTAGCCTGCCTGGGTATACCTGGCAGGGCTATGAGCTGGCAGACCCCACACCCCTGAAGAAGGCAGAATGTGCACAGATCCATCCTCACCAGGTTGTCTCCTTGTCAAATGGCAGACCTCTTGCTCCCCATTGGTTTCTCACAAGGATTTAGAGACATCCAGAGGCAAATGCAGAGCAGTGCCAACTCTCTGGTTCACAAGTCCTTTGACCTCCAAGATCAGTCCTTAGAAAGCCTAACCGAGGTACTTTGTTCCTCTGAAGACTGAAGAGGCACAGGTTTTCCTGAGGGCTGCTCCGTACCTCGTACTTCATCTGTGAAACTTCCCCTCCTGGCAGTTTAAGATCCAAATGGTGAACAGCTGCACTGTTCTCATTCGCAGTCTATCTCTGTCCCTAAAGCTGGAGCAGATGCGTGGCTTGCTGCGAGGGAAGCCACGCAAAGGGCCCCCTCTATGCCAGCCGTGTCACCGAGCTCCTCTCCCGGCACACCAGGGTCACAGGCAGGCATGGCAGTGCTCGTGCGCCCCCACCCCCGCTGGCCTGGCCCAGTGGAGACTGTGCCTCATAAAAAACGATGGAACCGGCCAGCTGGCAAAGCCTGCAAGTTTCCGTGCGTTTACATCACCAAATGGAGCTTTGTTGTGCCTCTTACACAAGAACATGAAGAAAAGCTTCATAAAAAATCCCATGTTTCTCCGCTCCGCCCTCAGATCAGCTCTGCGGTAGCCCAAGTGCTTTCCGAGGTCTGTTTCTTCCGGCCTCTTGTCCCAACCCGGGGCCGGCACCGTGAGAGTCCGGTGAGAGTAAGGAGTAAGGAACTATTATCTTTATCCGTATGTTTTCCTTGTGCCAGGCACAGTGCTAAGAGACTGAAGTGGTCCTGATTATTCCCCTTAACAACTCTAGGAGATCAACACTATTATCATCTTCACCTTTTTAAACAGATGGGCAAATCGAAGCTGGGCAAGGTTAGATAACTTGCCGAGGGTCACACGTCGAGTATGTGGTAGAGCTTGGATGTGGATTCAGGCCGGGCTGACTTCACCAGTGCTCTCAACAGCAAATAATAACAGTAGCTAATATTTATTGAGTGCTTATATTATGTGTCTTGCAGCACTTTTCTAAGTGTTTTATGCACATTGATTCTTTTAATCCTCATAACCCAATCTATGAGATAGGTCACGTTAACAGTCCTATTTTATGGATGATGAAGCTAAAGCAAGGAAGGCTAAGCCTGTGGTACCATCGACCCCAGGGGAAAGCCAGGAGGCTTCGAAGTGCCTGGCTGCTCGCGAGCCCGGCACCTGCATGTGACCCGCGCCCTCCCGGCAGCGCCCCTGTGCCCAGGCACACTCACGGCTGCAGGTCTTGCCATTGGGGTCCAGGGCGTAGCCCGGGCGGCAGCGGCAGTAGTGGCCATCCTCCGTGTTGACGCATTCGTGCTCACAGCCCGGTCGGTTCAGTGCACAGTAGTTGATTCCTGGGGGAGAAAGGGCAGACTCTTCTTCAGGCTCTGGGCTTCTCCCAGGGCCGTGAGGTCAGCTCCTCCCGGTAAATATTAAGGAAATAAGGTGCTACATAGGACAGAGAGAAAACAGCTCCTGCTCTCCGGAGCCTGCTGGAAAGAGAACCTGGTACCTGAAGTGTGCTCTGGATTCGCCAGCACTGGTCTTTTTCCACTTTAGTGGCCAAAGGGCTGAGAAATGGGTTGAGGGCCACAGTTCCCAACCAATCCCCTTCCAAGAAAAATGGAAAAGCTGAGGAAATCCAGTCTCTTCCGTGAGTTAACCTGATCACTAGAGCTCAAAGCATGTAGGGAGCTGCTGTCTGCAGTGACATCTGGCAGTGACATCACAGCACAAGGCAGAATAAACAAAAGCTGATCTTATAAGATGTCCAGCTATTTCAGAGAGGCAGGAAATGGCAGTTACATTAAGAAGAGTCCAAACGCTTAACCTCGCTCTGGGTGAGACCATGACAGCATCTGATCAAGAACCTGGAGCGGACACAGCTCTGATGCTGCCCCAGGATGTTGCAGTCCTGTACTATTCACCCCTGTCCAAGCCATGTTTCTCCCAGCAGATGGAAGTGGCATAACCAGCAGCCGATGAGCAGTTTCATTTCCTGGGAGAAAATGCTAACACCACAAAACCCCGCACAGAGCAGCTCATGGGGGAGATGGAGAACGGTAAAAGAAAATAAAATGAGCTTCTGGAGGGCCTTTATGAGACTGGTGTTGGGGGAAAAGGCCACCACCAACCTCAGTGGCTGGGCTGGATCAGTTTACTGCATTGTTCTTTTCTCTGGGGATGTGGCAGCCACTGTTGGTTGCCTTGCCAACAACCATTACGCTGTCTTCTTAGGACTAGAATCTTGACTCCCAAGGCATGAATCATGACTGGTCTAAGCCAGCCTGGCAACTATGTTCTCCTTCGTCAGTGATTGGTCTAAGGGTGGGAATATGCCCTAGTTCTGGCCAGTGAGACATAAGGAGAAATTTATTGGGGCCCCTAGGAAAGATTTTCCTTCCTGAAAAGACAAAGATGTATGAAGAGAAATGCCTTTTTCTATCTTCTCTCCTTTCTGTCTTTGACTCTAGTAGTGTGAGGATATGATGCCTGGAGCTGCAGCAGCTGTTTTGCAGCCAAGAGGTGACAAGCATGAGGATGAAAAGTCAACATGCTTTAGCAGAATAAAAGGACAGAGTGAATCTGGTTTCTTGATAACATCACTGAGTCAGTGAGCCAACCCTGGGATCAACCACCCCTGGATCTGTTGGGTAAAAAGTAAATGTCCTTAAATGGCTTAGAGACCAACACCATTAGTTGGATTTCCTGTTTTGTGTGACCAAAAATCACCCTGTTACAGGAGAAATGATCTGAAACCATAAAGTAATGAACTGAGAAAGCACACATTTTATTTTTATTTATCATATCTCTGCCCAAAAAAATTTGAGGAGGCTTGCATACACAAATAACTCAAAGATGGAACACTTGTCACCTTCTTGCTTCAATGGCTCCTCATGCCCTAGTTAACTGCTATCCTCCTTCATAGTCAGCTCAATGTCATTTCCTCAGCAGCACCCTCAGTGAACTCCCCAATGAAGTCAGCCCTAGGGGACCTCTCTTTCATAGCATTCGTCACAATGGTTATGTAGCATTTTCTTATGTGATGCCTCAGTGTCTGCTTCTTTCATAGACAGTTTCACGAGCAGGGACCATGTCATCTTTGTTTTTCCAATGCCTACCTCATTAGAAACTGTCCAATAATAAAGTTAATGATGATAATCAGAGTTGCTACCATTTCATCAGCACCTGCTAAGTGCCTAAGAATTTCATTTGACTCTATGAGGTATGTGCTATTATTATCCATTTTTAAAGATGAGGAGGAAATGGAGTTTTAGAGAGGTTAATAACTTACTCAGGATCCCACAGCTAGTAAAAATGGAGCTGTGAATGGAACCCACACCCTAGGGATCCCAGACCCATCCCTTAAAGGGTCCATGATGTGCCCTCCCAGCTGACTGGTGGATGGAACTTTCCATGTGCACTGAGTATGAGCAGAAGTGGTTGCGGACTGAGCACATGGAGAGAAATCCCACAACACAGTGGGGCTGGCCTAAAGAAGAGATGCCACCACATGTGTCATTGACTCCTTGGCACTCTCTCTGTAACTCATCCCTTCTGCATGAGGAGAGCAGAATACTGTGAGTTGTGTGCAGTCTCAGTTCGTCTGCCTGGAAGTCATCCTTACCTGTGTGGAACAGAATGGGATGCCAGGAAACAAGCCAAGAGTTTCAATGAAGACAAATAGGCCTGTCAATAAAACACCAACCACATACAAACAAGCAACCAAGCAAACAGACACAGCACACAAAAGGCCCCACAGTCTGGGGCCACATAGTGTAGGGTCTGCAGGAATCACTTCATTACACCATCAGAGAAAGGTGAAATTATCTTCAGTAAACTCTGCTTTAAAAAGCCAGCATTTAGGGGCCGGCCCGGTGGCGTAGCAGTTAAGTTTGCGTGCTCTGCTTCTGGCAGCCCAGGGTTCACAGGTTCGGATCCTGGGCGTGGACCAACGCACCACTTGTTAAGCCATGCTGTGGCGGCATCCCACATAAAGTAGAGGAAGATAGGAATGGATGTTAGCCCAGGGTCAATCTTCCTCAGCAGAAAGAGGAGGATTGGCAACGGACATTAGCTCAGGGCCAATCTTCCTCACACACACACACACAAAAACCAGCATTCAGCCACTGTGGAAAACAATATGGAGATTCCTCAAAAAATTAAACATAGATTTACCATTTGATCCAGGAATTCCACTTCTGGGTATATGCCCAAAAGAACTGAAAATAGAATCAAACAGATACTGTATGTCCACATTCATAGCAGGATTATCCACAGTAGCCAAAAGGTGGAAGCAACCCAAGTGTCTATTGATGGAAGAACGGATAAACAAAATACAGTATATCCATACAATGGAATATTATTCAGCCTCAAAAAGGAAGGAAATTCTGACACATGCTACAACATAGATGAACCTTGAAGACATTATGCTGAGTGAAATAAGCCAGTCACAAAAGGACAAATATTTTATGATTCCACTTACATGAGGCACCTAGAGTAGTCAGATTCATAGAGACAGAAAGTAGAATGGTGGTCCCCAGGGGCTGGGGGGAGACGGCGAATAGGGAGTTAATATTTAATGGGTTCAGAGTTTCAGTTTGGGGGGACGAAAAAGTTCTGGAGCTGGATGGTGATGATGGTTGCATAACAATATGAATGTACTTAATGCCATGAACTGTTCACTTAAAAATGGTTAAAATGATACATTTTATGTTATGTATATTTTACCACAATTTTTGAAAAGCCAGCATTGTCTTTAAGAAAGATTTATATAAAAAATAATTAAACTGAAAAACATTTAGATTCTTAAATATGTTATCCCTCTGCCATCTGGCAAACAGCAACTCAAAACAGAGTCTTCTCCAAATGGTTCTTACAGCAGAAGTTTAACTGTAGATCTTTGCCTTCTTTACACGCCTGAGTCATATTTCCTCACATGTGTTTTACTTGTATATTCATTCACTCATTTATTCATTCAATCAGTATTTACTGAGTAGCTCCTATGCATCCCACATCTGGTTCAGTCTCCTCACTATCTGGGAAGTGCTACACCTGGGCCTGGCTTGCCTGTAGCTTTATCTGGTAGAGCCCAGAGTGTCCAGTAAACCCCTGTGAGGTCAGATGGCAGAACTGTCAGATAATAAATTAAACAGCATTTATGAGTGCCAGCTCATGAGGGAGTTGGAGACCTGACTGAGGAGGTAAGACAAAAACATGAAAGATTAGTGACTCCAGACAGTAAGTTATAAAGTCAATGGAGTGGCACAGATAACAGGTTTCAGAAAAATTGGACAGGCAACAAAATATTAAAGCAGGAAGAGTTTTCCTTCAGTGTAGGAAATCCAGGTCCAGAGAAGTAAAGCAGCCTGTCCAAGGTCACACGGCCAGAATGGGTGACACTGCCAAGGCTGGCCGTCACGTCTCCTGGCTCAGTCCCACCTGTGGACCCCACCCCAGCTCCTTAGAGTGTGATGTCTCCAGCTCCAGGGGTCACCAGCTGTGGTGCCAGTATGAGCAGTCCTGGAGCCCAGCACATGGGGTCACACCCACATCTGATTCCACCCTGGGGGCCCACCTACACAGCCAGGCCAGTCCCAGTTTCTGTGCTTTGCACCACCGCCTTAATGATTTATGCCTTAAATGGACGACAGCACTTTCCAGTAGGAGAAATTGTGCCCGGGTGAGGAGGAAGAACAAATCTTGGCCAAGAGTCTCTTCTTCAGTAGGAGTCTGCTTTGAACTTTTTTTTCCTGTTTAATTGTATGACATCAAATTCCTTTGAAAAATAGATTTCTTATTAGATTTAAAAATAGCCCACATCCATCAGCCACCTATTAGATGTAAATAGCTGTACCCTGAGCTTGAGATTTGTAATGCTCTCGAGATCCTCAGACTCCTAATAATAAACTCCGATTTTAAACCCAAATTCTTTGCTTCTCTCTTCCACATAATGCTCCAGAGAAACAATAAGTGCTCACTTCCATTAGCGTCTGTCTGCCATTATGGACTGAATATAAACATTAAGTCAGGGGCAGCTCTAAGAGGCTGACCTCAGGAGTCGAGGGCTGGGTTTGCAGCAAAGACAATGGAAAATGTAACGATGAGGCAGGATGTTGGGAGAAGGGCTGATGAGGACACTGGATTTTAGAAATAAATTCCATTTTTCTTGGATGAAAAAGTAGGACACCTGGCTAAAGAGGAAATGGAGCTATAATCACTGAATATTTATGAATGAGCGTTAAGGACTGGGCCTCATGGCAAACAGATGGGTCATCTGTGGGCCGATTTGTGGTGGTCAAACTACTGCCTTAGACCCTTCCGTAATTCCAATTGCCTTCCAGGCAGGATGTGGAGGGAGCGGCAGAGGTTAAGGGAATCTTAGATAATTGGTAAGAGATGCAGAGCTTCAAGCAAATTCCCCTTCACAGATGGCCACATGCCTAACTTGTTTCCTTTTCCCTCCATTAGTAACACACAGTGAAGCTTGAAACCACAGTGAGTGTCTGAGTTGAACCAGATCTAATTATCCCCACATAAGAGCTTTTCGTCCACAAATGTAAGTCCACCTGTGAGTGATTTTCCTGGGTGTAGTCAGCCACTGACACACTCATCCCTAGAAAAAGGTGTAAACAGCACAGAGAAGAGCAGCCAGGCCAGAAATGTTGGCCTTCCAATATATTGTATGCATGTGTGGGCTAATGGAAAATATTCCATCTAATTGTTTTCACATTCTGAATGCTCTCAGATAAAATTCCCGTTTAATGCCTGCATGTTTCCAGGGTTTGCATCCATGCAAGGCAGTAGAAATTATCTTTTATAAGAGAAGCTCAGTTTCAAAACATGGGCTCTGCAACCGTCTACCACTGTACAAGGTTTAATACTAACTAGAATGAGCATGTAAGTTCAAATGTGCTGTAAGCAGAATGTGGCTTGTCTGGATTCAGTTACACAGACCATGGTGCTTTTCAAAAGAGATATATGATCGAACCTTTGAAAATTCAGTCCTGCAATGCAGACCACTGCTGTACGTCTCAGCAGGAAGAAGTGGGTAAAGGAGCACATAAGAAAATACTTCCCTAAATGGGAACTCCAGAGAGTTCTGTAAACAACACTGTCAGGAGAACGCGAACAATTCAGTGTGCATAGGTGTGGACTGACTATGGGAATACTTTTTGAAAAAATTCACAATTTGCATGCCTTAAAAAGGCCACCTTTCTAACAAGATTAATTCAAATAATAGTTGCAATTTCTCCAGGACGATAAAGCTCAGAGAGATCCACTTACTCTTTCCTTCATACATTCAATAAATATCGTGTCGCACCTACATGTGCCAGACACTTTGAGGTGTTGAGAATTCAAGAGTAAGAAAAAGATAAGAATCTCTGTCCTTGCGGACCTTCCATTCTAGTGGTCTCTCAGGGACAGTCTGGTTTAAAGAGATCTCATTTGGGGTCCATGCTCTAGACCACGGGTCAAGCCCCTGGATATGCCAGATGACAAGCATCTGAGTTAGTCAGCACATGCTTCATGTCATCCTGCTGACACCTGACACCATGCACCTCTTGAAGGCTGCGGAGATGCCCCAGAGTCTTATATTTTTTTCTTCCTTCATATCAAAGAGGACAGAGCTGCAAATTCCCTCCTTTTAGCAGCCACCCAGTGTCTTATCTTGTAGGACTGGAAGAAACTGGTTCCTTTTACCTCCTGTCTCTGGGCCCAGGCTTTTCTTTTGCAAGTCCCAAATACATGTTGTGGGGGTAAGAAGGAGGGAGAGTGCAAGCTCATTTCAGACAGGTGGGAGCTGCAGCTTGAGCCTCGACTTTGCTAAATGAATCCAACGGGCAGGCCCCATCTATTCAAAGTCTAAAAATCATCCCGCTCACAGGATCAGGTGAGACAAAAGGTAAAATAAAGGGCAGAATCACGTGAGTAAACACAAATTCTGAGTACAAGTATACCTGCTTAAGGTTTGCAAGGAAAAGGAAAACCAGCAGGGCACTCAGCGGACAAGCACTTTTCCAACACCCAGTGCAACTTACTTCTGCAGGTTCTCTTATCGGGATTCAGGGTAAAGCCTTTCAGGCAGCGGCAGGAATAGGAATCATCTGTGTTAACACACTCGTGCTGACATCCATGATTAGACGAGGCACAGTGGTCTATCTCTGGAAAGAAAGAAAAATCGTAATAATGACCAACAAAATGATAAACCTAGCATAGGAAAACCGAGGGATTTTCAATCTTAACTTTTTCTAAACAGATAAATTCCTGTGACTTCAAACACTCACGCCATGAAGGGATCTCTCAATGAGGCACTTTTATGTTTAGGGATATGGCCCCCAGTAAGAGAACTTTCTTGACATGTTACAAAATGTTTATGCAACCAGAAAATTTGTGAAGATGGTTTCCTTGTCTTGGTTCATGTAAGAGCCACGAAAATGAGAGCGTCATTGGATGTTTGCCATATCACAGGCCGGGAAGACAGAGCTTAACTGAATGTTTCATGGAATTTATGCAATTAAAGCAAGGAAATCTTCCCAAAGTCAAACTCCCAACCACTTAAACTCCTCAAACACTGAGCCAAACAATAGGATACAAAGTCAGATCCTGGGAAAAAGAAGGCCTTGTAGTGAAAGGCGTAGACATTCTGAGTGCAAAACACCTCCTTCATCACACCTCTGAACACATCTGCACCTAAATCTTCTCCAGCTTTCACAGTCTTGTTATCTCGAGGCAAACATTAATTTAAACCAAAATATTAATAAAAAAAAGGTTATATGGAATTTTTTATAATGGGAATTTACTCGTATGGCATTTTTAGATATGGAAAGAGACTTCTATTGAAGGGTCTGATCAAAGTATTTTGCTGTAGTGGAACTTGGACACATTGTTTAAAATTGGCTGAAAAAATTGGCCACTGACGGGGTCTTAAAAGAGATCTTTTTGTTTTGATGAGGATTTTTATTGTTTTAACTACATATGTCATTTTCATAATGAAGAATTTGGTATAAATGAGAGTTTTCCCAGCCAGTACCAAAGGAAACAAAATAAGAGAAAGGTGCACAATATTCTTGAAAGGAAAAACATTGAGAAGATGCCAATTCTTCCCAATTTAAAGTCATGGAAATTTTGAACATATACAAAAATGGACAGAATAGTATGATAAATCCATCTATATACATGTCACTCAGCTTCAAGAGAATCAATCTATGGCTGACCTTGTTTCATCTATACTCCCATCCCCCATATAAGGATTTCATATTATTTTGAAGCACACCCCAGACTATATAATTTTGTCCATAAATATTTCATAATGTACCCTTAAAAGACTGAAACTCTTTAAAAAATATAACTGCAATAATATAATCACATATAAAGGTACTAAAAAGACTTTTTATTTGGAAACTATTTCAAACTTACAATAAGTTGCAAACATAAAAATATAAGTATGTAGGTACAAGGAACACCTATCTACTTTCTACCCAGATTCATCTATTGTTAACATTTTACACTATTTGTTTTATCATTTGCTCATCTCTCTGAACTGTTTGAGGGTAAGTTGCATTCATCCTGGTCCTTTTTCCTCAAATACAGTGTGTGTTTCCTAAAAGGAAGGATATTCTCTTATACCACTCTCCCTCGACTTATGATGGGGTTACGTCCCAATAAAACCCACCGTAGTTGAAAACATCATAAATCAAAAGTGCATTTAATACACCTCACCTCCCAAACATCATAGCTTAGCCTAGCCTACCTTAAATGTGCTCAGAACATTACATTAGCCTACAGCTGGGGAAAGTCAGAAAAATAGAATGGTTGTTTGGGCACAGAATGGTGTAGGTGTATCGGTTGTTTACCCTCCTGATCTTGTGGCTGACCGGGAGCTGCGGCTTGCTGCCACTGCCCAGCATCACCAGAGAGTATCCTACCACATACCCCTAGCTCAGAAAAAGATCAAAATTCAAAATTCGAAGTACAGTTCCTACTGAAGGTGTATCACTTTTGTACCAACATAAAGTTGAAAAATCATAACTCGAACCATCATAAGTTGGGAACCATCTGTATAACCACAGTGTAGCTATAAACTTCATAAATTTACATTGATACAATACCTTTATTTAATCCACTATCCATACTCTAGTCTTATCAGTTGATCTAATAACATTCTTTATAGCATTTTTCACCCTCCAGTACAGGATCCAGTCTAGGGTCAGAGGTTATATTTAGTTTTCATATATGCTCAGCCTCCTTTAATCTAGAATCATGCTGTCTAACGTGGCTATTTAAAGTAAAATTGATTAAAATTAAATAAAATTAAGAATTCCATTCCTCAGTTGCACTGGCCACACTTCAAGTGCTCAATAGCCATAGCAGCTTCTGACTGGTGTGTTGTACGGTGCAGATATGGAACATTTTCATCATCACAAAGTGTTCTCTTCAATAGCCTTTCTTAATGTTTCCAGACATTAACATTTTTTAATAATACAGTCTCCCCTACTTGCTTTTAGTTTTATTGGGATACAATTGACAAAAAACAAACTGCACATATTTAAGCTGAACAAGTTGATGAGTTTTGACATATGTATGTTTCCATGAAACCGTGACCTCAGTCAAGATAATGAACTTATGAATTACTCTCAAAGTTTCCTCATGCCCCTTTCTAGTTCATTCTTCCTCACTCCCGCTGGCCCCAAATAACCATTAATCTTCTATCTGTCAAGATAAATTAGTTTGCATTTTCTAGAATTTTATAAACATGAAATCATATAGATGTTTTCTTTTTGGTCTGGCTTTTTCATTCATCATAATTATTTTGAGATTCATCCATGTTCATGGGTATGTCAATAGTTTGTTCCTTTTTATTGTGGAGTAGTATTTCATTATATGGATATACCACAATTTGCTTATCCATTTGAGTTGTTTCCAGTTTGGGGCTATCACAAATAAAGCAGCTACGAATGTTCATGTACCAGTCTTTCTGTACACATATGCTTTCATTTTTCGTAAACATCTAGGAGTAGAATGACTGGGTCACATGATAGATGTATGCTTAATTTCTCCAACATTCCTGCCAGCAGTTTACAAGAGTTCCAGCTGCTCCAAATCCTCACCAACACTTAGTAATTTTAGCCATTCTGTTAGGTGTGTAGTAGTTATCTCATTGTGGTTTTATTTTGCATTTCCCTAATGACTAATGCTGTTGAATATACTTTCATATGCTTCTTTTCCATCTATATTTTCTTTGGTGAAGTGTCTGTTCAAATCTTTTGCCCATATTTATTGGGTCATTTGTCTCATTATTAAGTTTTAAGAGTTCTTTATATAGTCTAAATACAAATCCTTTGTTGGATATACATCTTGCAAATATTTTTTTCTTGTCTGTGGTGTACCTTTCCATTTTAGTAATACTGCCTTTTGAAGAACTAAAGTTTTAATTTTGTTGAAGTTCAATTTATTCATTTTTTTATGTTTATAGTTTGTGCTTTTCGTTTCCTATTTAAAACATCTTTGCCGAACCCAGGGTCAAAAAGATCTTCTCCTATGTTTTCTTCTAGGATTTTTATAGTTTTCACTCCTACATTTAACTTTAAAATCCATTTCAAGTTAATTTTTTGTATGTGGTGTGAGGTAAGGGTCAAGTTTCTTTTTTTCTTTTTTTGGCATACAGCAATCCAATTGTTGCAGCACCATTTGTTGAAGACATCATCTTTTCTCCCATGAACTGCCTTGGTACCTTTGTTGAAAATCATTCCACCATATATTTGTGGGTCTATTTCTTGACTCTATTTTGTTCTATTGATCTAAATGTCCATCTTTACACCAATACCACACTACCTTATTACTATTGCTTCATAATTAGTCTTAAAAATCAGGTAGTTTAAGTCCTCCAACTTTGTTCATCTTTTTCAAAATTTATTTGACTATTTTAGTCCTTTGCATTTCCACATATGTTTTAGAATCAGCTTGTTAATTTCTACAAAAAAGCATACTGGGATAATGATAGATATTGCTTTGATCTATAGACTAATTTGGAAAGAACAGACATCTTAACAATATTGAGTCTTCTAATTCATGAACATGATATATCTATTCAGTTAAGTCTTCTTTAATTTCCCTCAGCAATGTTTTGCAGCTTTCAGTGTACAGGTCTTTCACATCTTTTGTCAAATTTACCTCTAGGTAGTACATATTTTTGATGCTATTGTAAATGCTATTTTTTAATTTTAATTTTTGATTTTCCATTGAAAATATACAAAAATAGTTGTTTTTGTATGTTGACCTTGTATCCTGCAATTTTGCTAATAATCTCACTTAATAGTTCTACTAGCTTTTTTTGTAGATTCTGTTGGATTTTCTACATAGATGATCATTTTGTCTGATAATAAAGATGATTTTAATTCTTCCTTTCCAATGTAGATTCCATTTCTTTCTTTCTTCTTTTTTCTTCCTTATCACACTAGCTAGAACCTTTCGTTCAATGCTAAGTAGAAGTGGTGAGAGTGGGTATCCTGTTTTGTTCCTGATCTTATAAGGAAAGCATTTAGCCTTTCATCATTAAGTATGATATTAGCTGATGGTTTTTTCACTGATGCACTTTATCAGATTGAGGCAGTTCCCTTCATTCCTAGTTTGCTGAGAGGTTTTTTTTTTTTTTTTTTTTGTGGGGAAGACCAGCCCTGAGCTAACATCTGTTGCCAATCCTCCCCTTTTTGCTGAGGAAGACTGGCCCTGGGCTAACATCTGTGCCCATCTACCTCTACTTTATATGGGACGCCGCCACGGCATGGCTGACACGCAGTGCGTCGGCGGGCGCCCGGGATCCGAACTCGCGAACCCCGGGCTGCCAAGCGCGGACTAAACCGCTGTGCCACCGGGCGGCCCTGCTGAGAGGTTTTTTTTTAAATTATAAATGAATGTTGGATCTTGTCCAGTGCTCTTTCTGTATCTATTGAGATGAATCATATGGTTTTTGCTTTTTAGTATGTTAACATAGTGAATTAAGTTTTTTTTTTTGCAAGGAAGGCCAGCCCTGAGCTAACATCCATTGCTAATCCTCCTCTTTTTGCTGAGGAAGACTGGCCCTGGGCTAACATCCGTGCCCATCTTCCTCTGCTTTATATGGGACGCCGCCACAGCATGGCTGTCGAGCAGTGCGTCGGCGGGCACCGGGGATCCAAACCTGCCAACCCTGGGCTGCCAAGTGTGAACTAAACCGCTGCGCCACTGGGCCGGCCCCGTGAATTAAGTTTTGATCTAGTTATGAATGTTAAACCAACCTTGAATTCCTGGGATAAATCCCACTTGGTCATGATGTATTATCCTTTTTAGATATTGTAGGATTTGATTGCTAAAAATATCTAAGGATTTTTTGCATATATTTCATGAGGGATATTTGTGTGTAGTTTTCTTTTCTTGTAATGTCTTTTTCTGGTTTTGGTATCAGGGTAGTAGCTGGCCTCACAGAATAAATTGAAAAATGTCCCTTCCTCTTCAATTTTCTGGGAGAACTAAACTGCTATTAGTTCTTCCTCAAATGTTTGGTAGAATTCACCAGTTAAGCTGACTAGGCCTGGAGTTTTCTCTCTGGGAAGGTTTATAAGTACAAGTTCAATTTTTTTTAATAGATAGAGGCCTATTCAGATGATCTATTTCTTCTTGAGTTAACTTCAGTAGTTTGTATCTTTCAAGGAATTTGTCCATTTAATCTAAGTTGCTGAAGTTATTGGCATAAATTTGCTCATTATTTTCCCTTAGTATCCTTTCGATGTCTGTAGGATCTATAGTGATGTCCACTCATTCCTGATGTGGGTAATTTGTGTTTTCTCTTTTTTTTCTCTGATCAGTCTGGCTAGAGATTTATCAATTTTATTGATTAAAAAAAAACACCTCTTGGTTTTCCCAGTTTTCCCTATAGGTTTTCTGTTTTCTATTTCTTTTATTTCCACTCAGATATTTATTATTTCCTTTCTTTTGAATGTCTAGTAAGTATACGAAAAAATGTTAACCTTACTGTTCATTCATTCATACTTTCATTCTATATTCTCTGAACATCTACAATGGGCCAGGCACTGGGATCAGCAGTGGGTAAAAAGGTACAGTCCTTTGCCTCATGGAGCTTATAGGAATCACTTATAAGCTCTTATATTGGAGCAGATTGTTCATTAATCAAATAACAACATCAACAAATATACATTTACATAATTTTATGAAGAAAAAGTAATTAAAGACATGATAAATAAAGCAATGAGAAAAAATTTTCTCCTGGCAAGTTAGCAAAAATTTAAAAAATCACCTCCTCAATACACTTATGGAAGAGTATATATTAGTACAAAGTTTTTGGAAAATAATTTTGCAATATACATCAAAAACCTTAAAAATGTTAATAGCTTTCGACTCAATAAATTTCCTTTTATGTTTTGTTCCTAAGAAAATGATCAGAAATGCAAAGATTTGTGCACAAGGATGTTCATCACAATACAATTTGACCAGCCAAGAAACAACTTGTTGAACAAATTGTGATGTCTACATATGATCAAATATTATGCAGACATAAAATGTTTTTGATAAAGATTAAATGACATGTGAAAATGCTTATGATTTAATGTTATACTATATGAACTCAACTCTCTAAAAATATATCCATACACATAAAGAAAAGCCTGGAGAGAAATGTAGCAAAACAGTATTAAAATGGTTATCTCTGGGTGAGGAGATTATAGATCATTTCATTTTTATATGATCCAGTTTTCTACAATAAGTGTATATTACTTTTGTAATTAGAAAAAATATTAAAAATGAATATACACATTCATAATTGTGAGACTAGTTGCCATGGAAAATGGCAGAATAATATAGAAAAAAGAACAGTGTGGGAGGTGACCAGTAATTTGGAGAAGAAGATAATCAGGGAACACTGCTGGGAACAACATGTATAGCTTCAGATGTCTATATCCAAATACAAAATACAGGCAACAAATAAAGCCAGTTTGGGATCTCAGTATAGGAGAGTGACTAAGCTCACAGGTATCACTGGAATTTGGGGAGACGGGAAGTGAATGTATGCCCATGGAGAGGGCAGGCTATATGCTCCACGGACCACAACACCTACATCACTGTCTCTCACTCTATTCCAGTCACACGGACTTCCTTGCTGTCCCTCAAAATTGCCAGGCCTCACAGTTCCTGCCTCAAGACCTTTGCACTGGTGCTGTGTTTCCTCTGCCTCACAGGCCTCCTCCTTCCCTCCCCTCCTTCAACTCTTTGATCAAATGTCACTTTCTTGCTGAGACCTGTATTCTTCTCTTACCCTACTCCAATAGAATGTAAGCTCCGTAAGGACAGAGGTCTTTTGCTCTGTTTTATTTACTGCTGCATGCCCAGTGTCTCCAACAGTATCTGGCACATAGTAGGTGCTCAACAAGTATGTGTTGAATGAATAAATGCTTATTGGTGTTCCTCTTAATGGAGTGTTTTGTGAGGGTTTAGATGTATAAACATTGCCTAGCAAGAGCCAATAAAGGGTCACTAAAAATGGAAGACAGCTCTCCTTGAGGCTTCTTCCCACCAGGCTGTTAAAAAACCTCCCTCCAGGAGGATCTCACTTCAGCAGTCAGCATCCTCTGGGTACAGACATTCAGCCAATTACAAACCCAACCAATTATTCTTTGATTCAGCACACATTTCTCCACCTGCTCCATGGGGCATAGGGCTCTCATTTGCAAATTGGTTGAATGCCTATTAAAGTCTAGATAGTTACTACCACATTTTCCATGCCTGGCTAGTCTACTAAATGAAGTTAGTCTGATATGATTCATTGTTAATGACCAAGAAAATGAGAGAAGCTCAGTTTGTTCTGTTGGTCTCAAAGTGTAAGAAAGTAGATATCAACTCAGTTTAAGAAGTCACTTTCTAAGAGTCAGAGCTGTACAAAGTAGAATGCACTACACGGAGTAGAGTGTGTCCTGTCAGTGGGGGTATTCTAGTGCAGGCTGGATGATGGCATGGTAGGGACATTGTAGGATGGGTGGTTGGGCTAGAACTAGGTTGAATTTTAAGGTCTCTTCCAACGAGAGTCTTTTGATTCATGCACACAGGCCTCACAAAAGTAAGTGGCACGTTGCAGGCTGCAGAAAGACAGTGGGGTTCAGCAGGTTGACGATGAGCTGGCCAGGAAACCCAAAGACTGATACATTCTAGTTCTGCTATTGCTGATTCAGTATAAAATTATTTCTTTTTTCTATGTTTCTTATGCAAGTACAAATAGTCATTTAGTACTTTACTCTGTGCAAAGAATTCCAACTTAAAAATAAGAATGGAAGTGTCAACCAAGTTATCAATGGAGTCTGAAAAATGAATATGATCTCAAAGTCAGTAAATAATAAATAGCAACATGCAAAATATGATGTCCACAGTTGCCTTTACTCATCATTACAAGTATTAGATGATAAAGCATTAGACATGAAACCCACAGAGTCCCTGATACCAAAGACATGAATCCTTGTCCAGTAGACTGAAGTCCTCTATCTTTCCCATGCAAAGACCCTGAACATCTGAGAGTCTCATGCATGGCTCAGAAGTAATGATTTCAAATTAGACCTCAAAGAAGTCTTGCCACTATATGATCCAGCAATTTTACTTCTCAGTATATACCCCAAAGAGTTGAAAGCAAGAACTTGAACAGATACTTGTACACTCATGTTCATAGCAGCATTAGGCACACTAGCCAAAAGGGGGAAGCAACCCAAGTGTCTATTGACAGATGACTGGATAAATAAAATGTGGTGTATACATACAGTGAAATATTATTCAGCCTTAAAAAGGAAGGAAATTCTGACAGAAGCTAAAACATGGATAAACCTTGAAGACTCTGCTAAGTGAAATAAGCCAGCCATAAAAGGACAAATATTGCATGATACCACTTATATGAGGTTCCTAGAGTAGTCAAATTCATGGAAACAGAGAGTAGAATGGTGGTTGCCAGGAGCTAGGGGGAGGAGGAGGGAAT
The DNA here is from genome assembly GCA_031878705.1 of Tapirus indicus. Classification (NCBI taxonomy): domain Eukaryota; kingdom Metazoa; phylum Chordata; class Mammalia; order Perissodactyla; family Tapiridae; genus Tapirus; species Tapirus indicus. Next base: position 39,355,812 of record CM062935.1, read on the forward strand.
GGGGAGTTATTATTTAATGGGTACAGAGTTTCAGTTTGGGGAGATGAAAAAGTTCTGGAGCTGGATGGTGGTGTTTGCACAACAATATGAATGTGCTTAATGCCACTGAATTGTACGCATAAAAGTGGTTACAATGGTAAATTTTATATTACATATATTTTAGCACAATAAAAAAAAGTCTAGCCAATATTTCGCAAATTGATGGTACCTGCATGTTCCTACCCTTCTCCCCTCTAGAAGATATTCAGATAGATTTGGATGGGTTGCTTTAGGGTAAGGAACTGATATAAAAAGTCATGCTTTTTTGAACACTACTTACTTATGTTAAATTACATTATTTGTTCAGGAACATAAAGCTCTATTATGTACGTTTTGGCTTAATCATAAATTAGTCATGCTTGGTATATTACATTGACTAGTCTACCTTTTTTAGACAATAATTGCACATTTACAAATTGGATAAGCTTTCAAGTATACTTTTAGTTAAAGACAGAGGCTGAAATTTAAGGAACGGAGTATCTTTTACTTTATTTCTTTTTTTGCAAGTTTATAAGAAGCTGGAATTTTTTTTTTAATCTCTCAACCTCACAGCGGTAGCCGGGCTGACTTGGCCAGAAGCTGATGGACGCCTCGTTAATCACTGACAGGACGCCTGCCTAGATTCTGAGCTTCTACCTCCGTCCGGTGTTTCTACCCTTTTAACTGGTCCCTATTTCCCCGTTCTTGCTCTTGTCCCTGCCACAGATCTGGAGCACTCCCAAGTGTCTCAGTCCTTACAACTGGGCTTTGCCTCATTTCCTCCTCTCACAGCTTTCCAAGTGCTCTCGGGTCTCCTTCTCTTGCCAGTCCCCTCCCCAGGTCTGGCTACCTGCCCCGCCCCCAAGCAGTAGGAAGGGGGCCCTTCTTCCAGGGGACACATCTCCCTGATGCTGCCTGCCCAGACTCCTCTAATTGCCAGCACTTTCCTCTGCCCACGCATTGGGCGGCCCACTTCTGGACTCTGACAGGGTCCAGAGACAGCTGAACTGCTGGGCTCTGTGCCTCGTTGGTGAGACCTCACAGCTGGACCAGTCCCTCCCCGGACTCCCAGCCAGACCTCCTCTCGCAGTCCCCCTGCACCGCAGAATCTACTTCCAGGGTCTCTTTGTCTGAACCATCCTGGGGCTTGTAATTCTCACATCCCAAGAGATTCTGGGATAGGAGACATGCCGAGCTACAGTATGGGGGTGATGGTGAGGCTCTGGGATCTAGGACTGGGAGTAGAAATCTGGTGACCCCAGCCAGGGAAGGAGTTCTGCAGAGGGAGGAAGGAGACTGGATAGGATATGTATTTTCCTCTAGGACTCATCCCGAGGGGGCAGCAGCACCCCCACTTGTTCTAGTCCTACTGGTCTCCTCCTTCCCTTAACTGCTGCTGTGGGTCTTGCCTGCAGCACACTGTGGGCCCACTGTGGTCATATAACACCTTGCATGGTGACTGAGCTGCTCTGTGTGGCTTGTGTCCCCCACCAACTTCCTATGGAAGCCTGGGACCAAGTCTTGAATTTTTTATGCACTACTAAACTTAGCTCAGACATGTGGTACATGCTCAATAAATACCAATTTAAAGTCTTTGAAACCAGTATCATCCCTTACAAGAATTTACTCGGCACTAGGCAATTTGCTAAATGGTTTACATGGATTACCTCATTTAGTCTTCAAGACAATACTGTGAAGTAGGCAGTATTATCATCTCCTATTACAGTTGAGGAAACTGAGGCATAAACAACTTGTTCAAGACCTCCAGGGAAAAAGCAGAGGAGCTGGGATTTGAACTGAGGCCGAGGCCGCCCCTTGGCAGCACATGGCCTCCCCTTTGATGGAGAGAACTGACTCATCAGCCCAGCAGCCACAACTCCCCAGCCATTACCACAGCCCAGGCTGCTGGTTTATAGTTCAGAATATTCAGAAGGGAAGGGAGACTAGGAACAGAGTAGTCCATTCTTTCATTCACAGTAAACAATGGTGCCGTGTGTGGATATGAGGCTGTCCTGCTCACATCTTTGCCCATCTTTCCTCCTCCTGTCTGCTCCCATCTCACCCTCTTTGCCTGATGAATGACGGCTCTGCCTTCAAGACTCAGCCAAGACATCTCCTCCAGGAAGAACCTTGCCCTATTCATTGCTATTGGCACATGGTTGGGCTCCAGAAACGTGTGTTTTTGACTTAATGTGCCCCTTACAATTCCACACTCCACCCCCACCTCCAGCTCCGGTGTTTGTAAGCTGTGCATATTTAGGGATTGAAGAGTAAGCTTCTGTTTCAGGAGGTTTTGGGGGATGCTTTTTAAAAAACTATGCGGGTGTATCCTGCTTCACATAATAGATGTATTTTAGAAAGGTTGTGGGTACACGATCTTCTTACGAATTAAAATCCTATTTGCTCATTGCTGTATGTTCCAGAGATTACTTATTCTAAATTGATATTAAACTTCACTTTTTAAAAATGCTGGGCCCTAATACTTTAAAAACAAGCTTCTCTCAAGTGAACCTTTCTATAGGAGGAAATTAATCCATACACAATCCGTAAGTGCTCTGACATAGCTTTACATTTAGAAGAATGCTTTTGGAATCCTTTTACAAAACTAGTGATCACCTTTAGTTTATAAATTTTTATGGTCAGATTTTGAGAGCTCAAATTAATTCTGATTCATATGTGTATAGTTAAAATCAAATAGAACTAAATAGCTCAAACAAAAAATGATCGGTTCTCGGCAAACCACCCGCCACCTACCCCTCCCCCACCCAGGAAAAACCATCTTCAACTCCTTTTGGCTCAACGATTTCCCTGTACTTGTGTGGAGTCAGAGCTGAAGCCCACAAGCCACAAAGCTTCAATGAAAATATTTCTTAAGCTCTATTAATACTGATGGGAACAGTCAGACTGAGTTGGCATGAAGTAAGATGGTTTGATTGTCAGCATGCTCAGCAGATGCTAGAAGAACTCTCCCACTTGTGGTTAAAAGATATCTTCATCAAATGCCCTGAAGAATGATGTTGAGATAGAGTGGGCTACAGTCTTAGGACAAGAAAGACCTGACAAAGGAGGAACAGGGGCAGAAGGTATTAGACCCCCCAGCACATAATCCTATGCTATTCTATGCTGGGGAGATTGCCATGGCCACAGTACCCAAAGCAGTAGCATAAAAAAAATTGTGTGTGTGTGTGTAACTTACTTGTGCATGTTTTTTTATCTGGGTTAAGAGTAAATCCTTTAGGGCACCGGCAAAAGTAGGAGCCGTCAGCATTTACACACTCATGTTCACATCCGTGGTTTTCTGAGGCACAGTAGTCCACAACTGTAAAGATTAAAACACAGAGTTTAAGTAGAAACAAACAGAGGTAAAGGAAATGGTAGAATGGAAGCATACTTATAACAAATATAAATAAGGATTAATATTGTTGCCCAAAAATAGAGTATGGTTAAATAAATATGAATCCAAGGCCTCCCACCCTCCAAAAAAAAAAAAAATCAGGAGTCTAGATCAGGCAATTTATATCAGAAGATAAACTAAAGAACATAAGAACAATTGTATTTCGAAGTTAAAGAAATGCAAATCAAAATAATCAAGACACACTTACACCTATTAAACTGCAAAAATAAAACCCAATGGTGGCAAAGCAGCATGGAAATAGTCAGTTATTAATGGTGAGTGGCATCACAAATTGATAAAAATCCTTTTGGAAGGACATTTGACAATGTTCACTCTGGAAATATGACCCAAAGAAATAATTGAAAAAAGAGAAAAATGAACCATATGGAATAAGCTATGTAGAGCAGTATTATTTACAGTGACAAGAAAATTCTGGAAAATAAAATGAACATTTAATAAGGGTAAATGGTTTAGTGATTTATGAGAAAACGTACGGGCCCATTTCTCATTAATTCTACAAATATTGACTGAGCACCAACTCTGGGCCTGGCCCTGCTTTAGGTGCTTAGGACAGAGCAAGCAACAAAACAGACAACTCCAGCCCTCCAGGAGCTCCTGTTTGGATGGTGGTGGTGGGCAAAAATTAAAATAAATAAGTAAATAGCACAGTCTTTTAGAAGGTAGAGCACGTTCTGGAGAAAAATAAAATGGTGAAAATGAATAGAGGCTGTGGGGATGTCGGAAGGAGGGTGTGTGCAATAGAAGTGGGAGGAAAGGCCTCCAGAGGTGGCAGTTGGGCAGAGTCTTGACCGGGGTATGAGCCGTGAGGATATCTGGGAGGGAGCATCCGGGCAAAAGGAACAGCAAGTGCTAAGTCAGGAGATGGGAATATGCCCAGTATGCTGGAGGATCACAAGGAGGACAGGTGGCTGGAGCAGAGAGAGAGGTGGGAGAGGAGAATGGGTGCAGGTCAGGAGGGACCGGGGGCCACTGCAAGGACTTGAGCTTTTACTCTGAGTGAGCAGGGAGTGATTGGAGGGTTCTGAATGAAGGAATCGAGAATAGACCATAGAGGGCAAATGCAAGAGTAGAAAACCAGTCAGGAGGCTACCACAATAATCCCAGTGAGGAATAGTGGAGGCTTAAACCAGGATAGGGCGGGAAGGAGGGTGGGGGAGGGGAGTGGTGTTTTGGGTGTTATGGGTTGAATTGTGGCCCCCCAAAGGTATGTTGAAGTCCTAACCCCTGGCACCTGTGAATGTGACCCTATTTGGAAATAAAGTCTTTGCAGATAATCAAGCTAAGATGAGGTCATTAGGCTGGGCCCTAATCCAATACGACTGGTGACATTTTAAAAAGGGGAGAATGCCATGTGAATACACAGACACACAGGGAGAAGACTGTGTGAGGACAGTGACTGGAGAGATGCACCCGCAAGCTGAGGAATGCCGAGGATCAAGGGCCACCACCCGCAGCAAGGAAGGATTCCCTCTTAACGAGGTTCAGAGGGAGCACGGCCCTGCAGCACCTTGAGTTCAGACTTCTAGCCCCAGAACTATGAAGCAATACGTTTCTGTTGTCGAGAGCCACCCAGTTTGTGGTACTGTGTTATGGCAGCCTAGGAAACTAACACACTGGGTATATGTTGAAGGTGGGGCCGATAGGATTCCTGGTGGATTAGTAGTGAGGCGAGAGAAAAAGAGAGGGATTCAGGCTGACTCCGGGGATTTTGGTGTGAGCAACTGACAGGCTGGAGCTGCTGTTAACTGAGACGGGGAAGGTGAGAGTAGAGCAGGTTTTGAGGGGGAAGATCAGGCATTTTGGGCATTTGGCAGTCATTAACATTATAATTATGATAACATAATTGTAAATAAGAAGACAAATAAGATTTAGTGAAAAAATAGATCTCAAAAATGTATATTTGCAGTGATTCTATCCAAGTAAAATATAGCTGTAAGGTAAAGCCTATAAATTACAAATAAAAATGCTTGTTGTGTTAAGGTGGTAGAATAATGAATGAATTTTTTCCTTTAAAAAAATGTTTCCCCTTGTGGGCCGGCCTGGTGGCGTAGCGGTTAAGTTCGCTCACTCCACTTCAGTGGCCTGGGGTTTGCAGGTTCAGATCCCGGGCATGGACCAACGCACCACTTGTTAGCCATGCTGTGGTGGCATCCCATATAAAGTAGAGGCAGATGGGCACAGATGTTAGCCCAGGGCCAGTCTTCCTCAGCAAAAAGAGGAGGATTAACAACAGATGATAGCTCAGGTCTAGTCTTCCTCACACATACACACACACAAGTTTCCCGGGGCTGGCCTGGTAGCATAGTGGTTAAGTTCACACACTCTGCTTCAGCGGCCCAGGTTCTCAGGTTCAGATCCCGGGCACCGACATACACACTGCTCATCAAGCCATGCTGTGGCGGATTCCCATATACAAAATAGAGGCAGATTGGCACAGATGTTAGCTCAGAGACAATCTTCCTCAAGCAAAAAAAGGAAGATTGCCAACAGATGTTACCTGAGGGCCAATCTTCCTCACCAAAAGAAAAAAAAGTTTCCCTCTATAATATTTTAGGCTATTTTAATATCAAAAATTAGTAAATAGGGGGCTGGCCCGGTGGTGTAGTGGTTAAGTTTGCGAGCTCTGCTTCAGCAGCCCAGGGTTCGCAGGTTCAAATCCCGGGCGTGGACTTACGCACCACTCATCAAGCCTGTGTGGTGGCGTCCCATATACAAAATAGTGGAAGATGGGCACAGATGTTAGCTCAGGGTTAATCTTCCTCAGCAAAAAGAGGAAGATCGGCAACAGATGTTAGCTCAGAGCCAATCTTCCTCACACACACACACAAAAAAACAGTAAATAATAACAAGGAAACGGAATCTGCAAAATTAATACACATTTACAATTGAAAAAAGCAAAACCATCCATTGAGAAGATAATGACATACTTAACATAGTGATCAAAAGATGCAAAGGGAAAAGCTAAAGATTTTTCAAGGGTAATAACCTGTGTTTTTTTTTCTCTTGCTCTTAGGCTTCATTAAGTTTCCATCTAAAGTATCATTTTTGTAACTTCACCTCCCTAAAGAGTTCTAATAGCACCTAATATTTGTAGGTTTAATACGCAAGTCATTATGGTGGGAATAGGGCATTTGCATAGTCTCAGGATCTGAATGTCATGGGACATTAGCCACTTGCTGCAGTTGAGTCATAACTGACATTGAGCTAGCACCAAATCCTTCTAAAAGTTAATTTCTCATCTTTCAAGAACCAATGGATCATTGAACAAATAACTAGGTACACTGAGGACATTGAGATCAAGGATACCAAGCCCTGGCATATGCCCCAGCCTGCATGTCACAGGAGTTGGCCATGCTGTGGCCCGCAGTGGCCTATGTTAGCAGTCGACACTCTCCACCTCCAACCTCCTCGTGCTGGGCCTGATCCGCCATCTTGAAAATCTCCCATCCCCTGATATGGGTGTGTGCCATCAGTCAGTCCTACTCCTGGCCACCCACTTCTTAGAATCTCCTCCAAAGAGAAGAGCTGCTAATCTGACTTCCCAGTTCCAGGACATGGACAGTACCGCAATGATGAGTGGGCAGGTCATTGTACCTCAAAGACAGAAACTCAGACTCTATCTCTCTCTTGAACTTCCTTTTACACACCATGGGGTGTAATTTCTGAACACAGCCATCTCTCTCCCTCAGAGACACATCTGAGTATGCTGGCCCCATATGAGACTAGGGAGAGGTTGGAGGCTTTGCTTAGGCCTAAAGCCTAAGCCACATACCACAAACACACCTTTTCCCAGAATGCCTCAGAATAGAGTAACCAATGTTGGATCAGGTGTTAATAAAGTTGTATAGAAGAAGCTCTTTTAATTGACCTCCACTTAACCAACTCCTGATCAATCAATTCTTTTTTTTTTTTTTGTGGGGAAGACCAGCCCTGAGCTAACATCTGTTTCCAATCCTCCCCTTTTTGCTGAGGAAGACTGGCCCTGGGCTAACATCCGTGCCCATCTTCCTCCACTTTATATGGGACGCCGCCATGGCATGGCTGACAGGCAGTGCGTCCGCGGGCGCCCAGGATCCGAACTCGCTAACCCCGGGATGCCAAGCACGAACTAAACCGCTGTGCCACCGGGTGGCCCCCTGATCAATCAATTCTTTTCATTCCCTCTGAAATGAAAGGACCTCAAGCCCAGAGCATGCTAAATGCTCAAGGCTGTTAGAACACCTGTGCTTTAGAACACCCATGTACTTCTCTCATTGGCTGGGTTGTATGCTTGTAAAGCAGCCTTGGTGGAACACCTGTGCTCTAGATCACCTGTGTACTTCTGCTACTGACTGACTGTATGCTTACAAAGCATTGGTTCTCAAAATGTGGTCCATGAACTAGCTGCATCAACCATGCTTGAGAACTTGTTAGCAATAAAAATTCTCAGGCCCCAGTCCAGACCTACTGAATCAGAAACTCTGGGTGTGGAACTCAGGAGTATGTGTTTTAACAAGCTGTCCAGGTAATTCCAATGCCTGCTAAAATTTGAGAACTGTTATTAAAAAGAGTCAAAGTTGTTTTTGTTTTCAAACCATATATGCCATTTGTACATGTTATTGTAATTAATTTAAATAGTATAAAACCAATAAAATATAAGCACTAAAACAATTGAGTTTTTTAAAAATAAAAACTAAGTTGAAAGCTTTGGAAAGACTTAGTTAAGGCAATTTGCTAACCAAAATTGCTGTAGAACCAGGCATGGATGAAACAAGTGTCAAAGCCTGGGGAAAATTTCATAAAAATTTACAAGGATTCTGACCTTAGATTGCTTACAGAAGTCGTCAAATTTTTGCTCAAATTTAAAGAAACCAAAACTGAAAATCATAGACAACACATTATGGGTATGGTGTATTCGAGAAAGATTTTTTAAAATCATATATTTTTTCAAATGAACTTAAAATTAGTCATTTTTGAAAGTGCAATTAAAAGTAATTTTTATGAAAAGTACATTTATGTGTTTTAAATAAAAATAAAATGGTTAAGACAGGTTCGGATATGTAGTTTTTTATGATTCTACTCTTTGGATGACATTTTCCATCGATCAGCCAACACAGGCCCAATCTCGCGGGGTAAGAGGGGTTCTCCTGGACTTTGATTCACATGCTGGTTTCATTCTTTGTGTGCACAGTTCTCTGGGGAACTAAAGGGCAGAGGAGAGATTGGCCAGACAGGATTCAGGCATTCCTGGGTCCCGAGACACTGGCCTGTAAAACCCCAAGGTGTCAAATCCCACCTTGATTTCAGGGCTACCCACTGGCTCATTGTGAGGCTGCTGGTGACAGCAGATGAAGCCATCAGTACAGCATTAGATGTCAGGGAGCCCACTTCCAGGCACGTGAACCTAAAAGCTTTTTAAGGCCAGGAGAGTTCCAGTCCATTCAACCCTGACACCCTTTACTGCATGTTTTGGGTTCTTTGCATAACTTCAGTTGCAAAATTGTACTTGCGAAAAAGAGAGGCCAACATTAGGGGACAGAGGTGTGGAGGTAACCTATGTGTGTCACTCAGAGATGCCTGTGTTTTTCCAAGTCCTCATCTACTTCAACAAAATCCTTTCCTCATTTTGCCTGAAATTTCTACACTCTCCTTTACAGACAGAAAGAGTAATTCTCTTTGGCCCTCCAGATCACGAAGCGCTAAGATCTCCAAGTCAGAAACCAGTCTCGCCACGTTCAGTTTCTGCCTAAAATGTGAGAAGCCACTTAGGCGTCTCCAAGGATAAACGAAACTTTGGTGCAAAGTAATAAAGCTTAAGATTGATGGTCTCTGATTTACAATCTGGTCACATTCCAAGGTTTCTCAGCAGGGATCAGTCTGCAAGGGAATGGCATTAGTGGAAACTAGATATTTTCAAGAGGAGCATTTGGTTTTTAAAGTTTGTTGATGACAGAGTAAGAAAAACCAAATTTGTCATTTAGGGAAATGGTAGAACCAATTGACTTGCTGAGTATATATTAGACTCACACACAGAGTCAGATTCACAAAACCTCTCCTCCCCAGGGCATGCCTGTATTTTAAAACTCAGAGAAAGTATTTTATTGATTTTGACAACAATAGAGAAGTGTTGTTCTTGGCTAAACTGTGTCTCCCCCACCCCAAATTCGTATGTTGAAGTCCAAACCCCTAGTTGGTCAGAATGTGACTGTATTTGGAGAGAGGACCCTTAAAGAGGTGATTAAGTTGAAATGAGGCCATCAGGGTGGATCCTAATCCAATCTGACTGTTGTCCTTATAAGAGGAAATTTGGATACAAAAAGAGGCACCAGGGATGTGCATGCACAGAGGAAAGGCCACGTGAAGAGGCAGCAGGAGGGCAGCCACCTGCAAATCAAGGATAGAGACCTCAGAAGAAACCAACCCTGCCCACACCTTGATTCCAGCCTCCAGAATTGTGAGAAAATAAATTTCTGCTGTTTAAGCCACTCAGTCTGTGGCATTTTGCTATGGTAGCCCCAGCAAACTAATATAGGAGAAATCCTATACTTAACATCTTTGGAGGGTGGGGAGATCATGCTCGAAACATGCCAAGCTAGCTGATGAATTAAATATCTGACCTTTCAATATAAAAGTCAATCCTCTCATCCCCTGTCCCCAACTTAAATATCAACCATCCCTTCCTCACTGAGGGTAACTGATATAGGAGAATATAGAGAAAAGTTTGAAGGCAGCAGTCATGCCACACTAAATCCCCGTGCTGTGTATCGTTCTGAGCATGGACCTCAATATGATTTTTTAAAGCCACCATACGTTTGACATATTATTAAACGCAAGCATTCATAAGAAGACAAAAATTCACAACGGATATAGAAATTCAGATTCAGCTAATGTTTATCAGTTGCCTGTGTACCAGACACTGTAATGATAGTAATAATATTAACCAACACTTATCTAGCACTGTTCTAAGCGCTTTACATACATTAACTCATTTAACCTTCACAACAACCTACTGAGGTAGGTATTATTATCTTCAATTTACAGGTGAAGCCAATGAAACAGAGAGAGGTTAAGAGACATAAAATGTGATTAACAATAGTATCTACCTCATAGGGTTGTTGCAATTATACATAAAATATTTCAAACAGGTCCTAAGACTTAGTATCCAATCAATAAACTGCATCCAATCAATGCGGTTTATTGTATTTTTATCACACTGCCTCCCTAATCAGATAAGCTTGAATTTGAGGGTCAAGAAATATCTTAGTGCCATTCATTTGTTTCACAGCCATTTATCGAGCAATTACTATATGTTGGGCCGTGTGCTATACCCTGGATGGTAATGACAAACAAATACCGAATTTAAGACATCTTACAAGAAAGGCAGGCAGAAGAAGCCAAGCTTTTAGCAGTGATTATCCCCAGGAAGTGAAACTGAGGAGGAATGACTTTCAGATTGACTTTATATACATCCGTATGCTGACTTTTTTTTTAATAAGCAAAAACCAATCAAGGGGAAAAGATCTTAAAAAGAACATGAATGCTTGAGATTATGATCACTTAACCTCACTCAACCTCAGTCAATGATTCAAGAAAAACATATTGCAAGTCTACTCTGTGAAAGATGAAAAGTACAGTAAGTGGCTTCTGGCCCCAAAGGTTTACAATCTGCTTGGGCAGTTAAGATGCAAACAAGACCAAAGATACCCCAAAAGACAAGGCAGTCAGTAAAAACCAGATGAGCAAGTACAGTAGAAAATTCACCCTCAAAGACAGAAATAAATGGCCTTTGAAAAAGGTACAGTTTTGGATAGAAATTAGCCCTAGTGACAGCTGATGAATTACAAACACAGGGCCTCAACTAAAGCAAAAGGAGGACCTTAGTTGGTAATCCACCCTTGATCATCTGAATGTGGAAACAAATTCAGTACCGTCCAGACTGAAATGAGCAGTTAGGGAGATGGGACTCTGGCACTTGAATTTAATGTTCCACTAACTCAGAGGTGTGGAAATGTTGTCGAAAAAAGTCCTGAGTCTGGCTAAGAATTGAATTTTCATGCAGGTCACAGTCATAAGTTTGGGATGAGTCAAAGTACTGGAACCACTGCTATGGAAGTGTTGAATCTGAAAACTCCTTGCATCCATTCACCAGTAGCTGGACATAAAGACTACCAAATGTCTTTAAATGAATAGTTTGGGCTTGCTGTCCCCATTTTCTTACCACCCACTCCCTATGTCTTGAAATCTGCCCTTTCCCCACCCCTCTTGGTCATTATCAATGGCCTCCTAGTCATCTTTGTGTCCCTAATACCTAGCAGAGTGCCTGGCAGAGAGTTTGGAAATATTTGCTAAGATGAATCAATGACTCAACTAGATGGCCTTTTCTCTAAGTTTTGTTCCCTTTGGCTTCATTGGTGCGTGACATTCAGACTGACCTGGACTAGAAATTCTCTTTCACACCATGTTCCATAACTCTTCTGATTCTCTCTCTCCCACCTCCCTCCACCCTTTAGGCTGTTCCTTCATGGATATTTTTCCTGCCTCCACTTCTCCCTTCTGCTCCCTACATGTGGCTACCACCCAAGGCTCAGGCCTTCACTCTCTCTGCACTCCATACTTCATGATACCCAGAAAATGATAATAATATGTTGTAGTAACAACAATAATGAGAATTGCCTAGTGTGTATTAGGAACTCTACTCATTATCTTATTTAATCCCACAAAACCCGCTGATGTAGGTATTATTACTCTACATTATGGATGAGAAAACTGAGGTCAGAAAAGTAAATGACTTACTCAAAGACACATGACTAGCAAGTAGCAGAACTGGGATTTGGGCCCAGGTCTTACTGTATTGAAGGTCCAGATGCCTTCACAACAAACAAAAAAACACACAAAGAAACATTTAAAATGAAAAAATACACGGGAATTAAAATTTAGAAAGAAATAGACTATGCTGCTTCCTGACTGCATCATTGGTTCTAACCTCTCCTTGTCATGTTAGTGCTGTTTTCTGCTCCCTCTTGACATGTCCTTATTGGTGTCCCACCTCAACTTCAAGCTCACTTTGTCTAAAACTACTCATTATCTTTTCTAAAAATCTGTGCCTGTCACTCTTCCTTCACTGTTGCCATCACTCTCAGAGTCGTGGAAGGTCAAACTCAGGAGTCACTTGTGACTTTTTCTTCTCCCCTTTATTTATAGCACCTTCTTTCATCCCTTACTCCTTCCCTCTCCATTCCTACAGTCACTACTCAGAGCCTGGCTCTTGTCACCTCTCACCTGAGGACCACCATAGTCTCCTAACTGGTCTTTCCATCCCTCACCATCTTCCTCCTGGAATCCATCCTGCAATTTGCCACAAGATTGAGTTTCCTAAAATGAGGCTTGCATCTGTCACTCCCAATTAGAACCTTTAGTGTCTCTTCTTCAGAGATAAAGTCCAGACTCTTTAGCCCTATTTTCAAAATGCTGCACACTCTGGTTCCACCTGATACCTTCAACTTCATCTCCTACTTCACACCTGCAGGAATTCTCTGCTTTGACAGAACCAGTTTCCTCAATGGTTTGTCAGGCTGGCTGGCCTTAACTAGGGTGATCCTATAATTTATCATCCAGACTGGAACCCCTGTGAAAGTGAAAGGGAGTGCTATTGAGAACTGAGCCAACAGGCATAAACTGGGATTGTCCTGGATTAACTGGGATTTATGGTTACCATATTCTTACCATTCCCTGCCCACCTACATACAGGCCACCCAGACCAGCTGGTAATGAAATTCTTCCAGGGTCCCAACCAGCCTTTGCTCTCTTCTCAATTTCCCGCCTCAGTCTGACACCTGGAGTCTCCATCTTTGACAAGCCTCTTCAGATTGATGTCCTCAGGTTAGGCTGCTCAGCTTTCACTTTGGCATTCTCACTGCGACAGTCTCTCCCTGATCTGCCAGCTCCCAGGAGCAAGGCCTGCTCCTCCCAACGCAGGCTCGGCCCTCAAGCATTGAGAGCACTACCACCTCCACACCATCGCTGCCCTTCATGTCTCCCTTTGCCTTGGACATTTGTCTGATTGCTACTCTTTCTTCCTGGCCCAGATCTTCCCCACCCTAGCCATTAAGATGTCTCTCTTCTCTGACCTTCTGTAGCCTCCATTACCTCTATCATTTGCTTTGCACTCAGCACAGCTCCATCGAGCAGCAATTGACCTTTTAAGAATTTGTTCAGTCGACCAAGGCAACTGGCAACAAAGATCCACCACCTCTTAGTCATCTCACTCCCAGCCTCTATCTGGTCAGGCACTTGGTTGAGGAGGAGGATGATAGGGACATCTGATGGATGAGGCCTGGGTCCCACATAGTCTCTCCCATTTTCCACTCTTCTGCTTGGGAAAGAAAGCAGCCCCCGCTGAGGAAAGGCAGACATCCTTACATGCTGATAGCAGCAGCAAGAGAAATGCCCGTCTCTAATGAACACAGCCCACAACTGCTCCCTGGTAACCACAGCATCTACTGTCACATTTGTTGCTCTTCAATAAACACCACTCCCAGGAGTTACAGCAAAACCCTTAGAGACACAAAGTTTCTCCACTACACAGGGACAAGTAGGCAATTGTTTGTCAACACTCAGAGAACTGGGCTCCTCACTACCCTCCAGTTTCCTGAAGGCCAAGGAAAGTCTCCTGCCCCAGCCACAACTCCTAATGCCCCTGCCCCATCTACTCCCTGTCACCCCCACAAGCTCCAGGCCTTCCCTCTGCCTTACCTCACCCTCATCAACCAGACACCTTGGTCCTATTTCCTGAAGTTCATCCACTGGTCTTACTCCCAACAGCCTGATTTCCTTCTGACCCAACAGCACCCAAAATTTCTACCCATTTAAAAACAGGTAAGGGAAAAAATGTAAAACAAAATAGATAGGATGACCTCATTTTGTTAAACATTAACAAAATGTTTTGAAATAGATATTTACATGGGGAAAGTTCTGGCAGAAACTACAACAAACTATTAATAGTGATTTTCTCATCTGTTTAAGTTCCTCAATGAAAGTATATTACTTGCATAATAAAAATTAATGAAGCAACCCCACTGTTGAGCATCTACCCAATGGACATGAAATCAACCATCACAAGAGGCTTATGCACCCCTATGTTCATTGCAGCATTATTCACTATAGCCAAGAAGTGGAAGCAACCCAAGTGTCCCTCGACTGATGATTGGTTAAAAAAGATGTGGTATATATATACAATGGAATACTACTCAGCCATAAGAAAAGACAGAATTGTCCCATTTGCAACAACATGGATGGATCTAGAGGGTATTATGTTAAGTGAAATAAGCCAGAGAGAGAAGGACAGACGCTGCATGAATTCACTCACATATGGAATATAAATGAACACACGGACAGAGAGAACTGATTGGTGGTTACCAGGGGGAAGGGGGGTGGGGGGTGGGCACAAGGGGTCAAGGATGCATCCACATGGTGACGGACAAACAATAATGTACAACTAAAACCCCACAATGTTATAAACTATTAAGACATCAATAAAAATAATAATAATTAAAAAATTAATGAAGCAAAAATAATAAGAGTTGGTGTTTACATATTGGCTTCTTTTTTGCCAGTTAGTAGACATGGTACCCTGCCACCTATCATGGTCACCACCGCAGATTAAGAAAACAACAAAACAAAATAACTCTAAGGCTTATTAGACCAACTCCATTTGCAGCCCTCTCATGAGGGCTGTTCAGCCCCATCAGTGTATAAAAACAAACACACAAATCCATGATACTCCCATCCTCACCTGCAAAGAGCGGGCCACCACCTACATGTTTTGTTGCTTTTTCCTTCCACATTCCTAGCTAAGAAAATGTAAATTCTATGCGCAAAAGAATAATTATTCACTGTTTGAGGGAAGCAAGACATAACAGGGCCCCTGAAAACAATGGGATGTGGAACAGAAAATGCAGGATTTAGAGTTAGAAAATATACGTTCCAGTTCTAAAATCAGTTAAATCCTTTTCCTTCCTTTCCTTCCAGATTTTCTGCCTCATAAGTATTCAGTTCAATTTATTGAACACCTACTATTTGCCAGGCACTGTTTGTTGGTGGAAGGAGGAATGAGACCGTGCAAGTTAAAAGGGCTTTGCAGACAAACTGGGAGGTGCCACACACACACATTAGGGGTTTGCAGGCCTGCTCTGCAGGTGCTAAGGAGAACCATTATCCATAACTGAAGAAATCAGATGCCACCCCCACCTCTCCTACCTCTCACCGGGTCATGCAACGTGGAGCCACCCAAGTGGGAAGCCGCTCAACTGATTGCAAGTCCGTGCCTGCTGTTCCAAGCACTGCCCTTGGACTTCTTCCCTGGGGCTTGTGTTGGAGGCTACCGTTTGTTTTCTCCAACTATCCTGTCTTATTACAACGGCTGGGCTCTTGTACCTGGCAGTCACTTGGGCCTGTCACTGAACTGCATATCCAAATCTTAGGAGGAAGGCTGCCTACATCTTTGAGGTGCTACTCAGCAACCTTGCCCACCACCAAGTGAATTTCATGTATAATACATGAGCTATATTGAAGTCAGGCCATCCCAAACATACCCTCCAAATCTGATGAAAATCCACCCAGTTCTTTTCAAGGGAGGCAGTAATGACTATTATATTTACATAGATAATCATAAATATACCTTTTGCTGAGGACCCAGAATGAGAAAATGCTAACCTCAGCCACAAATGAAGTCTTTAAAGTTCAAATTCTGACTAACAACTAGGCCAGCGAACTGAGCAATTTGTTGAAACGCAAAGGAGAGCAATTAGACACGTGGGGGCCTCCCTCTCTCTCCTTATTGTGCTTAACTTGTCCTTCCTCATTAAGCAAGGCTGGGGGAAATACTCACCCACACACCTTCTCCCGTCCTCGGCCAGGGTGTAGCCACTGTAGCACTGGCAGACGAAGGAGCCCAGCACGTTCACACAGAGCTGCTCACAGCCGTGGTCCTCCGCTGCACACAGATCCTGGACTGAGGCAAAGTCGCACCATTAGAACACAGCCCTGCAGGAGGTGACCCTCAGCACAGGCTCATGCAGCAAGCAACTCCACAGCATTTGTTAAAATAACCTTTAAAAACATTGTAAGTGTTGATATATGATCATAGTGGAAAATTTGGAAAATATATACAAGAAAATCTGCCTGTAGTCTTCCCACCTGTAATCCTACCACACAGAGGCAACTGCTGTTAACATTTGGGTGAGTTTCTATGTATATAAAAAAACATACTTTTCAGGGGCCAGCCTGGTGGTGTGGTGGTGAAGTTCGCTCACTCTGCTTCGGGGGCCCGGGGTTCACAGGTTCAGATCCCGGGTGTGGACCTACGCACCACTTTGTCAAGCCATGCTGTGGCAGGCGTCCCACATACAAAATAGAGGAAGATGGGCACAGATGTTAGCTCAGAGCTAACCTTCCTCAGCAAAAAGAGGAGGATTGGCATTGGATGTTAGCTCAGAGCCAGTCTTCCTCACAAAAAAAAAAAAAAACAAGCAAAACATATTTTTCAAAGTTGGAATTATTCACCTCTATTAAATGCATTAAGTGATTTTAAATTAATATCAATGTGTATTTTTCCCACATCAGTGAAAGTGCTCTGAAAACATTTTGATGGTTCTTGAGAACGGTGAGTTATCACGAGCAGGCACTTGCACTTGTCTGCATCAAGGACCATTCCTGTTCTTTGAGAACTGAAATGCTTTGTAATCACAGTCTCACAGATTTACACTGAGATAATCTGGCACTCTGTGATGCTTTGCAGGTGGGGAAGCCGAGAGAGGGCACAGTGAAAAGACCTGCTACTCCACCAAAACCACAGCAGGTCTAAGAAGAGCCCCTGATTCCCAAGTCTGCATCAGGCCCTTTGGACATACTTTTCCTCATTCCATTTGTCTACCAGAAGGATCTTTGAAAACCCTCTTTGTGCTCTATTTATTCATTCCAATAACAAATGAGAAAAACGGGAAGCCAAAAGAGGTTAGGTAGAAGTAATAAAGATTACTAGGGAGAAACGGATGTACGGTTATTAACTATATTTATTATGTGTCCACCAAGTGCTGAGCCCTGGCTACTTATTCAAACGCAATGTGAGAATGCATTCAATGAATGCATCGACTGCAGTGGAACTAAGAATATATCAGAGGACGGAAAGGTTAAAGGCATTTTCAGTCCATCACTGACTCAGTCCCTCCATCACAGAAACAGGCTGACATGATGACATTACTTCTCAGCAAGGAGAACAGCTTAGTTTCAAAACTAGCTCTTCCAGTGATTTTACCACTAAAGTGGAGAAAATCTGAAAGCATTAAAGGGACTGAATATATTAAAAAATTTTTATCTGGTAAAAAGTTATCACTATGACACTTATGGTAAAAACTCAATTAACTAGAAAGCTTGATTAATCCCTGAACCCAATGGCTACACTTTAATGTAGTCTCCTAGGTCTTTGAGTTTCATAGTTGATTATGCTTTTAAAGAAGTATAAAGCGTCAAATTGATAAAAAGGTAAAAGCTGATTTATTCATCACCTCTATTAAATGCATTAAATAATTAAAAAAATAAAATCTACATCAGAACATTAAAAAATGCTGTCTAAGATTTCACGAGTAAAGATTCTGGTTTTAAAATGCCAAGAGAATTATTTTCATTCTCAAATCAATAAGGTAGATGAAAAAAATTATAGATGCAAATTCCTTTATCTCTTACCAGTATATTTATGTCTTAGACTTCCAATCGGGAACACCAATTGAGATTTCTAAAGGATTTAGAGATAAAGGAAAACACTAATAACCAGAAAAAACTTCAGATCATGCATAAATCATAGTGAGTAATTGAAGAATGACAAAACCAACAGTTTTGTGACAAGCCAGAGATCTGGGAGAAACCGAAATCACAGGATCCTCTTCATTTATTCGGTAAGTGAAGCACCTACTTTGTCCCAGGCACCGGGGATATACTGCGAACCAGACACAGCGGTTCCTGCTGTCACATCGCTTGAATTCCAAGGGTTAGAAATGTGAAGCTCTAGGAAGGGCATTTCTGACTGACAGCACAACGAATGCAAAGGTCCCGAGGTGGACCAAAATGGCCCCATTTGAGGACTGGAAAGGCCAGAGTGGCAATCAGATGCACCCTAAATAACTAAAATATAAGATAGGACATGATAGAAATCCGTAAGAGAGCTGCTGACAATACAATGGGAGTTCAGAATGGGCACGGATTACCGCCAGTCTAGGATGGATAAGGAAAGGCCAGCAGGTAAGCGTGAGAATGGAGGGAAATGGCACTCTGGGCTACAGGAACAGTGGGAGTAAATGTGCAGAAATGGAGGAAAGCAGAACAGGCGTGGTAACTGAATTCCACTCTGGGAATCCCAGGGGAAGTAGCAGGAGGGAAGATCAGACGGACATTGACACCAGATGGCAGAGGCCTGAAAGCAGGCTGCGCAGTCTGAACTCCATTCAGCAGGCAATAGGGGCCACTCAAGAGTAAATCCTTAAAAAGGAGACGGGCGATTTCATCTGAGTTGTGCTTTAGAAGGATAAATCCGGCCGCATCACAGTTTCTCCTAGCTCGAGGAAACTTCAAGGACTTCTAGCAGAGTTAAATGGAAACCACTGCTTTCCTTGGGAACAGCAGTAGTTTTCTGAATTCCACACTGAAATAGCTTTGGTTTGCTTGCATGTTGATGGGAAAATTAACCTCTTGATATGAGGACCTTCAATTGTTCTTCAGAGCTTTTGGCCTCACCCATCGGTGTCAGTGCGCCCCTGCCCTTTTACCCCTTGGCACATATCACAGTGTTAATGACACCGGCATTGATGTGATGTATTTACTGTGTCACCCTTCCTAGACTCTAAGCTCCCTAATTGGGAGGGCAGAGTCCCTGCTGGCTGGAAAATGACACCCCAGCACACTGAAACAACCTACACCCCAAATCTCAAGCCCATCTCTGAAGGTGGGGGGCAGGAGCATCTCTGCCTCGGTCCCACTTCTCTGCTCTAGCTGTTGCTTTGCCTCCTCTGTGTCCAGCAGGAACCCTGACCAACAGTGGTTACAACGCAGTGCTGGCAGTATAGGTGATTTTTATTCTCTTATTTATAATGATCTGTTTTCAAATTTTCTAACAAGAGTTTTTATAATGGTGAAAAAAGTCAACACGTTACAAAAGAACCCCTTTGAAGTAGCATTGTGAAAGCAGGACCTTGAAGCAACAACTCTTTTTTCCAAAAGACTTCCCCCACAGGGTAGGTAGAGAGGCAATGAAATGTTTATTCCTTTCAGGATAGGGCTGGGTTGCCCGCAGGACAGTCTGCGAATAATTGCAAGATCTGGTCTACAGAAGCAGCAGTGTCTGACCTCGGCTGCCCATTAGAACCATCTGGGGACTTTTTGAAAATCCTGATGCCCAATCCCTCCCCACTTAAATCGGACTGACTGCCAGTGGGATGCAGGCAGCAGTGTTTGTTAAAGCTCTCCAGATAATTCCAGTGTGCAGCCAGGTTGAGAGTGATTAAACTTAATGGATAAAAAGTCCTCACAGTCCTCCAAGGGGAAGGTGTCCAGACCCAGAAGTCAGTCTCCCCTTTATTAACTGAAGCCACTAGGCTCAGCTTTCTCCCTCAAACAAATCTCAGAATTATTGCTGTCCTTGGTCCCCTCTCCGAGTGGCTGAAAGAACCCCAGATACTACGTGAGGGTGCAAAGCGTGGTAGGAACAGGATTATTGCTCGCATTCCAGAAGGATGGTCCCACAAACAGCAAGCTTGCCAGTTGGCTTCACTGTGTATTGTCCTTTCATACTGTTTTTAAAGCGTTGAGGATTTATGGCCACTAGTGATCTCTACTGTCCCAAGGGAAACCATTGAGGGATTAATTTAATTAAACAAAGACCAAGGGATAAATACAGACTAGGTTCTGACAAAACAACTTTGTTGTTTTTCTGGCAGCGGTCACTTCCATTTGAAACAAATACAGATGTTTTTGGATGATTCCTTGTGCTTTTGAAAAACAGCCCTTCTTTTTCTCACAGCCTGGGAGGATTTCACTGAAGGGTAATTAAACTGCGGGGGATGGGAGAAGCAGTGGATTCAGAGTTCCCATTGCTCTTCCACTTTCTCCACCTGGTGACCCCCACTCATGATCACGACTTCAGTCAAATGTCACCTCCTCTGGGAAGCCTTCTCCAGGTTGGCTGGGCTTAGAGGCTCCTTCCTCTGGCTCCTCTAGCACTACACACATGGCTCCACTCGAGCATTTATGCATTCATCCTACGGTATTGAAAGGACTGATCACATGTCTGTCTGCCACATTGGAATGTGAGCTGGTCTGGCTCAGTTCTGATTCCCCAGAGCCTAGTGCAGTGTCCCAGCACATGTAGCTGGTCCTCCATAAGTGCTCCTCTGCTGAAACAACGGTGACAAAGGCCCATATCCCCTGCATCCCAGCAGGGTCCTAGAGTCCTAAAAACACTCTCCTCCATCAGAAACGGGGTCCTGGAAAGATGAGTGAGATGGGAACAAAACTCTGAGTCTCTGTGCCTCTCCTCATCCCCAGCAAGAGGTATTCCCAAACCAGAAGAGGACTCGGAGTACAGTGACACCTGTAGCCACTCAGCTGCAGACACCAGAAGAATTGTCACAACAGCTAAGCTGTCCGCTGCCTCCCTGGGACCCAGCACAGTGCCTGGCACATTGATGGTGCTCGGTAAGTACTTGTGAACGGACGAATGAGCCCACGTCCGTGTTACACAAACACAAGGTTGTCAGGAGTTCCTCCCTCATCAGTCTCAGCGAGGCTGTAAGCTCTGAGAGGGATAGGGTAAGTCTTAGGGTTCCTCAAGGTGCCTTTCACACAACAGGTACTTAGTGGACATCTGTGGATTTGACTTGACAGCCACCAGCCTGGAGTACTTGGGAGGCTCTTATGTCACCACTCCCCATTAGAGGTCAAGTTCCCCCTCCTAGTTTCCCTTACCACAATTGTAATTTAACACTTAATTTGCAACTGATTATTTAATGTCTCTTTCCCCTGCCATATGAGGCAGTGCTTGCTGTGTTCAGCCCTCAAGCTCAAATACCTAGCATGGTATCTGGCCAATTTTTAAAAATATATTTGAATGACTGAATTAATTCATTCATTAATTTGTCAAATTGTTTAAAGTGCTGGGGGGCCGGCCAGTGGTGCAGCAGTTTAGTTCGCCCTTTGGCAGCCGAGGGTTCGTGGGTTAGGATCCCGGGCACCTGCCGATGCACTGCTTGTCAGCCATGCTGTGGCGGCATCCCATATAGGGTAGAGGAAGATGGGCACAGATGTTAGCTCAGGGCTGGTCTTCCTCGGCGAAAAAAGAGGAGGATTGGTAACAGATGTTAGCTCAGGGCTGGTCTTCCTCACAAAAATAAATAAAGTGCCAGGAAAACAGCAGTGAATAAAACAGATAAAAAATCAGTCAGTTGATCCCTGTCCCCAAGGAGCCGATATTCGAGTGGGGAGTCAGTGTGTGGGAGCCAGCTCCTACTGACTCATGTGACGGACGGTGCACACCTCTTCCCAGCCCTGCATTCAGCAAGGCCAAGTGGGCAGCTTGAAATCGGCCACAGCGGCAGCATTTACACCACAGGAATTGGTGAACATTGCAAATCAGAGCTTTTACCCCCTGGAGATCGGGTTGTTAAACATTTACCAACATGCCACCGACAGGGGCCAGATAAACAAAACTGGTAAAACCGGATGTTATATTAGCTATTATAAGTGCTGCGGAACAAAATTAAGCAGGAAAAGGGAGTTGGGGATGTGGAGGGAAGGGAGCTTCTGCTTTAAATAGTGTGTTCAGAAGGTGGTCTCATTGAAAAAATTACTTTATACAAGGACCTGAGCGAGGTAATATAAAAAAGTAGGGATCAAGGGAATTGAGCCTCGGAGGAGGAGATAAAGGGCAGTTATGTTTCTTTCAAGAGGGTGAGAGTAAGGCAACCAGACAGAGTGAAAGGAATATCACCTTCGGAGCTAGACCTGGCTTCAGCTAGGTGACTCGTGTGACTTTACATAGTGATTTCTATGAGATTCAATTCTCATAGAGGTTAAATAATTAAGTAGAAAACATCTTATTGCAGGGCTAAAGGAGATAATTTTGATGAGTAAAGCACCTGACAGCCGGTAGGTACGGAACAAACCTTCGCCTCCCTCTACTTTAGACTGGGGTCCTGGTGGTGCAGGACTAGTCAAGCATGGAGGAGAGGTGGACCCCAACCAGATCTTTGCCTACATCACAATTCTAATATAGTGTCACTTTACTGAGTGCCTATGAAAACCCCACACACGGACATTAGATTCAGACTTCTCTAAATAACATCAACATATCTTTGACTAAGTTTTGATATGTGAGTTCTAGGCTGAATTGATCTAATACAGTAAAGTAGGCAATTTTGAATTTTATAACAAGATCTCACCAAACTCAAGCAATGCCTTGCCAGAGGGCAATTGTTAGTACAGAGCTGACAGTCAGCAAAATGTGCTTGCTTCTCTTAGTTCCTGGAGGATTTTAGGAGGGGTGTTAACTGCAGCTGCTCAGTCTTCCCAGGTGAAATAAATCAGTGAGGATTTGATAACTAAGACCCCCAGGTTGTGCTCAAATCCATCCCTAGTGTTTTCCCCCAGGCTTGCATGCACCCTAGGTTTAAGTGCCTTTCTTCATCTGCAATCTTGAAACCCTGAATCAGCGCCTCAGCCCAGAGAACTTGGAAAACTTTCATCTGGTTACGTTGGACGAGGAGCACAAGACAAAGACTGTGGCTGCTGTGGCTGACATCATCCTGGGCGAAATCAAAGGGTTTTCACTGACTTTTCAGAATTTTAGACAAGCCACACTGCAGGCTGTTGACACCAAGGACAGCTGAATCTCTCCTCTGGAGTTAAAGCAAAATGAACACCTTTAAAGACACGCTCCACTTTTTTATAGCTCCTGCTGTTATTTAGCCTGAAATGTAGAAATCAGAAATTATCTATCACAGCAAGAGAGAGGAGAAATGTATTATGAGGGCTGTTATTTCACTCAAGTGGGAAACAATGGGGTTTCCACCTGCTCCAACCCAAAAGGTCGTGCAGAGTTAGGGTGCCACAAACGCAGGCAAAACCCAAGTCTGAGCTTTGGGACCATCCTCCTCCTTTCATCATGTCTGAAAGCACTAATCTTATTTTGACAGCTGCAGTTTGAATTTAAAGACTTTCAACAGTAAATGTGAGTCATTGGCCTTGTGTTTCTACGCTGGAAGAAACAAAACAATCCCAATGTCACCGAGAAAAAACCTGTTCTTTCAGGCAAACTCCAGCTGTGCCTTGCATCCTTTCCTCCAACAGTTTAATTCTTTTTCAATCAATTCTCCTGTTCACTAACAGATGTGTTCTCTTTTGAGAAGGGAAAAGAAACGGGGGAGGATCCCCCAAAGAAAGCCTTAACACCTAAGTAAATCTGACCGAATGAGGTCTATCAAAATCATAAATAAATGGGAGCACTTTGCAATTTCCAAATGGCTGTCACATCATCACGTTCTTAATATAAACTCCCTACTGAGTGGAATCTCCCAGGGAAAGATCTAGTTTAAGACATCTAGGTCAGTGGTTTTCAAACTTGAGCTTACATGAGAATCCCCCAGACGGTTGTTAAAACACATTCCTGGGCCCCACCCCTAGAGTCCCTTCTTCAGTAGGTCTAGGGTAGGGCCTGGGAATTTGCATTTCTAACAAGTTTCTCCCGAAAAGCTGAAGCTGCTCTATGGGGGACCACACTTTGACAACTACTTGTCTAGGCGCTTGGGAAAATAGGAAAGCAGAGAATAAGCTGTACGAGAGTCAAACTCATTTCCCCCCGATGTGTAACAATTCTTTCACAACTGGCATTTCTCCACTGACATTTAGTCAGCTCAGTTCTCCCATCTCCCATAGGGCTCTACTCACCCCAGATTCCTTTTTTTTTTTTTTAACCCTGTACCCTGGCAAAGCCAGAGGGTGAGAAAACTGCACATGATGATCTCCAACTCCCCGGCCCAGCAGCCAGGGTTAAGGGGAAGCTCCATGCTGCAGGCTGCTTGCTCTCCCGCTCCTGCTCCAAGCTCTGACTGTTTTGGCTGCCCCAAAGCTCAGATCCTGACTTTCCCTTTCCACACCCCTTTCTCCCTCCAAGATTTCATGCATTTTCAGGGTCAATTACTACCACCAAGCACATCCAGTCACGCATTTTCCTTGAACTCTAATCCTCCATCTCCAGCTGCACCCACCACTTGTGTGGGCTCCTTCCCAGACTCACCAGTTTTCCCTCAGAACCAGTTTCCTCACTGAAGTTATCTGTCAGTCTAAATTCTACTACTATCCCCCACCCCCCCATCCTCCATATTATGTGATAAACTCCTCCCTGGGGTGATTATAGCTGTGGTTTCCTAATTAATTCTGTGGGCATAAGAAACACATGCACTGAATTGACTGAACTGAATTGAACTGTAAACTGATTGCATCTTTCATATTCTGCTCCGCATGTGCAGAGCACAAGGAAGCCAAGATCTGTGGGTTTCCTGGGTCTCAAACATATATGAGAAACACTCATTTTTCTCCCACTACCCCATGAGTGCCTGGCCCATAAAGGGGAATCAATAAGTATTGAATGAATAAATGAATGAATGGATGGATGGTATTTCGGCCTCCACTCTCTACCTAATTGTAATCCCATGTACATATTATTGCTAGACTCAATTTACTAAAATGTGGTTTTATCTTTGACACACTCTGTTCAGCCCCCTACCCACTAAAGACCACTGATGGAATTCAGCTTGAGAATCAAATCACTCCATAATCTGTTCCAGCTTACATGCCTTTCCTCATCCCCCACCAATGCCCCAAACAATCCCAGACAGGCAGTCTGGTTTACTTAGCATCCCCCAAAGATAACAAGCCATGCATCTCTCTTCTTTTCTTCTTTGACTTGCTAGAAAATCCCCTCCTCCACAAAGCCTTCCCTGAGTGTTCCATGACTCCTTCTCTGACCTCTTCTCTTGTAATCTTTTGTCTCAGCACCACTTACCTTCCAAAACCACCTTGTTCTGACTATATATACATATATGTAAGCTTTATTGAGTTATAAATGACATACAATAAACTGCACATAAAGTATACAATTTGATAAATTTGACATAACAACACATCATCACCATAATCTAGATAATGAACATATCCATCACCTCCAAACCCCCAAAGTTTCCTCTTTCCCCTTTGAATACCCTTTCCAGTCCCTCCCTTCCGCCTGGCCCCTGGCAACCATTAATCTGTTCTCTGTCACATAGATTAGTTACCATTTTCTAAAATTTTATACAAATAGAATCATAT
Source organism: Tapirus indicus (assembly GCA_031878705.1). Classification (NCBI taxonomy): domain Eukaryota; kingdom Metazoa; phylum Chordata; class Mammalia; order Perissodactyla; family Tapiridae; genus Tapirus; species Tapirus indicus. The sequence continues at coordinate 39,381,628 of CM062935.1, forward strand.
TGTATGTACTCTTTTTTTCTGGTTTCTTTCATTTGACACGGTTATTTTGAGATTCATCCAGCTTGCTGCACGTGTCAATAGTTCATTCTTTACATTGTATGCATATATCACAATTTGTTATCCATTCACCTATTGACGGGCATTTGGGTTGTTTCCACTTCTGGGCTATTGCAAGTAAAGCTGTTGTGAACATTTGTGTTCAGATCTTTGACATAAACTTTAATCTCTTTTGGGTAAATACCTAAAAGTGGAATGGCTGGGATATATGGTAGGTACATATTTAACTTTGTAAGAAACTGCTAAGCTGTTTTCTAAAGTGGTTGAACCATTTTACATTCCCACCAGGACCAATGATATTTCCTGTTCCCAACTTTGCTAACACTTGGTATAGTCAATATTTTAAAATTTATCCAATCTAGTGGAAGCATAGTGGTATCTCATTGTGGTTTTAATTTGAACTTCCCCCCTAGTGACTAGTAAGGTTGAGCATCTCTTCACATGCTTCTTTGCCATCCATATATCTTCTTTGGTTTAGTGCCTATTCAGATCTTTTGTCCCTTTTGACTGGGTTATTTTCCTATTATTGAGTTCTAAGAATTCTTTATATATTTCTCAGGTCTTCTATTGGATATATGTTTTGCAAATATTTTAACCAGCCTGTGGCTTGCCTTTTCATTTTAGTAGCAGTGTATTTTGAAGACCAAATGCTTTAATTTTGATAAAGTTCAATATATTGAGTTTTTTCTTTTATGTATTGTGTCTGTCCTGTTTAAAAAATCCTTGCCAAACCCAGGGTCATCAAAATTTTTTCCTACATTTTCATCTAGACATTTAATTGTTTCTACTCTTACATTTAGATTTAAAATTCACTTTGAATAAATTTTTGTATATGGTGTGAGGTAACCACCAAGGTCCTTTTTTTGCACATGACAATCCAATTATTGCAGCATCATTTGTTGATAACATTATTCTTTCCTTATGAATCGCCTTGGTATCTTGTGAAAACCATTTCACCACATATGTATGGGACTATATTCTGTTCCACTGATGTCCATCTTTACACCAATACCACACTGTTTTGATTGCTGTTGCTTTATAATTAGTCTTGAAATCAGGTCATTTAAATCCCCCAACTTTGTTTATTTTTTTCATAATTTTAGTTGATCCTCATTTTTTGCAGATTCCATATTTCCGAATTCACCCACTGGCTAAAACTTACTTATAACCCAAAATCAATGGTGGAATTTTCGTGTCCATTCATGGATGTGTGCAGAGTGGTAAAAAATTTGAGTCACCTGACGCACACTTTCCCAGCTAAGGTCAAACAAGGCGATCCTCTGCCTTCTTGTTTTAACTCACATACTATAAACAAGCATCCTTTTTGTGTCCTATTTAGTGCCATATTTTTTGCATTTCTGTGCTTTTTGTTGGTGATTTCACTATCTAAAATGGGCCCCAAGAGTAGTGCTGAAGTGCTGTCTAGTGTTCCTAAGTGCAAGAAGGTTGTGATGTGCCTTACAGAGAAAAGATGTGTGTTAGGTGAATTTCACTCAGGCATGAGTAATAGTGCTGTTGGCTGTGAGTTCAATGTTAGTGAATCAACAATATATACTCAATAAGGTGTCTTTAAACAGAAACATACATAAAACAAGGTTACGTAAAACAAGGTTCGTATTGATTGATGAAGTGTCATGGCCAGAAGCTCACAGGAACCTAACCCTGTATTTCGCCTAGGAACGATGATCCAGTAATCACTAGTTAAATATTCACAGAGACTTATAAAACATAACTACTCTGCATAATGAGAATCAACTGTACTTGACTATTCCAGTTTTATTTTTTGCATTTTCTTATATATTTTAGAACCAGATTGTCAGTTTTTACCCCCAAAAAGTCTGCTAAGATTTTGATAGGGATTGCTTTGACTCTATAGATTAATTTAGAAAGAATTGACATCTAAGTAATATTAAGTCTTCCATTCTATGATACAGTATACTTCTCCATTTATTTAGGTCTTCTTTAATTTATTGCAGAAATCTTTTGTATTTTTTTCAGTACATGTACATCTTTTGTCAAATTTATGCCTAATTTATATATTGCCAATGCTATTGTAAATGGTATTTTTAAAATGTCATTCTGATTTTCGTTGCCAGTATATAAAATACAATCAAATAATCTTGTGTATTGACTTTTTATCTTGCAACCTTGCTAAATTCACTTATCAATTTTAATAGCTTTTTGGAAGATTCCATCAGCTTTTCTACATAAGCAATAACAGCCTGTGAAAAGACAGTTTTCCTTTTTCCTTTCCAATCCATATGGCTCTCTAATTTCTTTTTATCTCTTTATTATATCAGTTAGAACATCCACAATGTCGAACAGAAGTGGTGAGAGTGGACAGACTGTTTTGTTCCTGATCTTAGAAAGAAAGCATTTAGTATTTCATTCTTGAGTATGATGTTAATTGTAGGTTTTTTTCATAAATGCCCTTTATCAGGTTGAGGAATTTCTGTTTTATTCCTAGTTTGCTGAGAGTTTTATCACAAATGAATGTTGGGTATTGTCCAATGCTTTTTCTGCATTTATTGAAATGATCATATGTTTTTTCATTTTTTAGTCTGTTAATATGGTGAATTATATTAATTGATTTTTGAATGTTAGACCAACCTCGCATTCTTGGGATAAACCCCATTTGCTTTTAATTATATGGCATATACATGGATTCTATGTGATAAATTTTTAAGAATTTTTGCATCTAAATTCATAAGAGATGTTTGTTATTGTTTTCTTTTCTCTCTTCGATAATGTGATTAGTTTTTCTGGATCATGCCCCTTGATTAACTCTAATATAAAAGCTATTAAACCACTTATGTGGCTTGGGAAAAATAATGTTAGGAACATATCTGAAGAATGAAAGCAGTAAAATGCATTTGGTACGGTTCTCGAGAGAGAAAAAAAGGAGAAAGCTGGATGAGAAAGTTTACATTTTTTTGCCAAGTGAAGTTTTCTAAATGTTGCATTTTCATTATTCTTCCAGATAGATTAAATATTCCAGAAGGGAGAGAAAGGAAGGAAAAATTCCTTGTTTAAAGAAAAGGAAACAATATAAAGTTCTTTCTTGTTAGTGGGAAAGGAATTCAAGGGGAGGGGAAGGTAGAGAGAAATAGTCATGTGAAGACAGGCACACTTCATTAGGATTTTTTCTCCATTTTTTTTTTTTAATGAGAAAAGAGAAGGACATAAACTGCTATGGAGCCCTATGGGCTAAGCACTATGCTAATGCTTTTGCATATATCTCATACAATGGTATTGTATGCAGAAGACTCTTTGCAGGACAGAAGAATCCACAATGTTGGCTTCCAGTACATTCCACATTGTTCACATGGGCAGAAATTTGAAGGTAAGATTATTTAATATGCTTGATCCAGTCTTTGAATGGAAGGGCACATTTTGAGACACTGACCAACTGGGGTCCAGAAGAGGGCTATCTGGACAGTGAAGAGACCTAAAACCAGGTCACCTAAAGATATGTTTATGCTTCTCTTGAAAAAGAGAAAATTAATGGGGGGGGGGGTAACACTCTTCAATAATCAAAGGGCTTTCTTTTTTTATTTGGAAAAGGAAATATGTTTTTTGGTATATGGCTTCAGATGGCAGAAATAGGATCAAAGGTGAGAATTAGAGAGAGTAGGATTTCAGCTAAACCACTGATCCAGGCTGTCTTAAGGTGGGATCGCAGGTGCTTTGCGACAACCTGGTGTCCCAAATGGGTGATGGTGGTTGGACGTGCACCATTGCCCATTTGGGACACCAGGAGGGAATAGAATTCCTCGGTTATATGGGAGTAGGAGGTAAAAGTCTGATAGCCAAGGTCCATTTCCACTCAAAGAACTTATGAATTAGCTATGTCTGCCTCCTTTCTCCACACAGGCAGGGTATGAATAGAAAATGGTGGATATGGGGGGTGTGTGTGTGTGTGTGTTTGTATTTGAAAGCAATCACCTAAGAGGCCCTCTCACAATCATTCTGTACAATGACAGCATCACAGCAGTTGGTAGTGGACTTAAGGGAACAACAATCATTTGAATGTTAGTCCTGGTGAATTAGTTCCGAGTCTCCCCTGGGATCAGCGAGTCTTTGAACCTGCCTGTCCTGGGCTTGGAGGAGTTTTTCTGACTGCAGGGCTGCCCTGCTGCCATCTGAGGGCCCTCAAGGATCATGGGACAGTATCAAATGGTGATTAAGAGCTAGGAATATGGGGTCACACATAACAGGATTTGGATTCTGGTTTGGTCACATTACTAGCCATATGACCTTGAGTAAATTATCTAACCTTTTCTTTGTACCTTATTTTCCTTATCTGTAAAATGAGAGTGATACACCTACTTTAAGAGCTCGTCAGAATTAAATGAGCCAACAGATAAAAAGCCCTCCTGAGAGCTCCCGGCACATGGCAGACACTTAACAAGTGGCTCCAGTTAGGCCTGACCTCGTGCGTAGCACACCGGCCTGGGCAGGGGCTGCACTCACTTTCGATCGCAATTGCCTTGGTTGTTTGTTTGATTTGCTCCCATGCAAGAATGTGAGCTCCAGGAGAGCGGGAGCACTGCTGTTTTATTCATTTCCAGTCATTTGCATGCTGCCTGGCACATCTTATATGCCCAAAATGGAAATAGCCATGTCTCATTCCTCTCCAGGCCCACTGAGTCTCTCTCGGTGTTGGCAGGGACAGGTCCCTCCAAGCAGCTCATAAACAGAGGTCAGGGTATGGCCCAGCCTTCCCTTGGCACAACCTTTAACTGTCCCCCAAACCAAAACCACAGGCTAACAAGGACTTATCGATGAGCTAGGTATTAATTCCTCATCACCCTTCCCATTTTACAGGTGAGGAAGCTGAGTCAAGGAGTTTGAATAGCCAGCTCAGGGTGTGACAGACACAGCCTGAATGTCAGAATTCAGACGCAGGTCTGTGGACTATAAAGGCCCTATTCCTTCCACAAGCCTACTGGTATATAATTTCAGGCACACAAGCAAAAGAGTTATTATTATCTTTTCCTGAGAGAGAGAGAACTGCTCTATGACTGTACATATTAAGTCTGGCGCCGACAGTAAACGTAGTTTAACTGCTTCCAGGTGACTAGATGGCTGGGTCAGATGGGATGGCAGAACCCTGGCTCTAGCCCTTCTCTTCTCCTTTAACTCGAAGCCCTTCCATCCTGTCCCCTTGCTGCCTGACGCCAGTGAATCTCAAAGTGTGGCAGCAATCTATGTCAGAAGTTCACTGAAAATGCAGACCCCTGGGCCCCACCCAGACCTGTTAACTCTGAATCTCTGGGTGAGGCCCAGAGGTTAGCTTCCTGGGTGATTCTTAGTGAAGCTTGAGAACCGTTGCCCTGGGTTCATGTCTCTCCTCCACCTGGGTCTCCTAGCCCCTTCATCTGATCGGTCTATCTGAAGCCCAGGCAGTTTCTGCTCCACACTCTGCACCCACAGCCCTAGATGGGAAGGAGTCAAGGCCAGACCAGCACTTGGGAGAGCCTGGGGCCCTCAGGGCTTGATGTGGGCAGGTGGGAATTGGCAGACCCTGGGGTGTGGAGAAGGTCTTGCTCATGACATTAGGGGGAGAACTTTTTATTTGCTGGTCTCAAAATTCCTCTGGCACGAGACAAGGAATTTCTTGTCTCCTAAGAAGGGAAGGGCAGGAAGGGAGTTAGCAAGGTGGTGGGAGGCCAAGCACTCTGCGGAGAAGCCCCTTGGGTAGGGAGAGCTCCTGAAGAGGATAGGGGATGTCTAAAAAGATGTTTAGGTTTTTTGCCAAGCAGTGTGTGAGGTGACCTTTCCTGGGCTCTCCCAGTTCTCCAGTACTATTAAACTCATGAGTATTTGGTGTGGAGTGATTTTTGTTGTCGAAACTGAAGAAGGGTCAGAGGTTCAAGCAGAAGATCAGGATGATTCTGGGGTCTGAGAGGAACCAAGAATACAGAGTCCCCTGCGATTCACAGAGTCCAAGGGCTTGGGGCTTCTACAGGCCCCAGAACTGGAGGAGTGAAGCAGATGTTACTTAATCTTGGGGGACAGGGAGGCCTCTAGCCAACCACTCTCAACCTCAAAACTGAAAAGTGAGAAGAAAAAAGGAAAATGTGGTTTGGTGCTATAAATATGATACTAATTACAGCCATTTGTGCAAACTGCTTTCCATTAATGCTTAATTGCCTACCATGTGGTATATAACAATTACGCATTGCATGAACTACGCGTGAGATCAGCTGAGTTTTATTTGCCTTCCTGTGGGCCGATCTTCCTCATGTCTTGAGGAAGCCTGCTTGGTAGCCTGGTTGTCTATGGGCTAATACAGTGGCTTTACTTACAACTTCAAAAAACAAGTATAGGTACAACACTCAGCATCTGGGTAATTCTCTCCTCTGAGAAGCGATCACCTCATGCTGGCTCACATGTCAGTATATCGTCCAGTTCTGGGGCTTGGCCAGAAAAAGAGAATGTGAGTTCTATTAACACTTTATTTTTTATTTATTTATTTTTGTGAGGAAGACCAGCCCTGAGCTAACATCCGTCGCCAATCCTCCTCTTTTTGCTGAGGAAGACTGGCCCTGGGCTAACATCGTGCCCATCTTCCTCCACTTTATATGGGACGCCGCCACGGCATGGCTGGCAGGCAGTGCGTTGGCGAACCCCGGGCTGCCAAGCGCGCACTAAACCGCTGCGCCACCGGGCCGGCCCCCCTATTAACACTTTATATCTGTTTGCCCCTTTTAATTTAGGAGACCTATAAAGTGTCCCTCACCAAAGCAACTCAATCCCGGCACACCTCTAAAACAAACTTGAATCATCATTCCCAGCAGATGTTGATAACTCCTCCTAAGTCCGTGCTTCAGAGAAGAGAATAAAGTAGGGAAACAATTCCTCGGGGTACAAGTAATGGAGACCATGGATGAAACAGGTCTCCAACAGTTCCTCCCAAAGAACAGCTGGAAGTAAAGGACACCAGCTCATGAATTCTGCGAGGAGGCTATTCTGCGAAGGTGCCGCCAATGATCTTCCAGACTCTTCCTGATGGCCTACTATGTTCCCAGCTCTGGCCCAGGCGCCGTGATGGCAGAGTGGGGAAGCAGGACAACACAAAATACATGAGTTATGGAACCTTAGGGAGATGATGACTTGGTTGTGTGAGGGGCCACAGATGAATTAAATGGGTCCAGATAAAAGAAAAGAGAATGGGAGAGCCAAGGAGGATGGTTCAGATACATCACCAAAGCAATCTTACTTCTGCAAGTCATCTGATCCGAGTTGAGGATGTACCCTTGTTTGCACCTGCAGACGTATGAGCCAGGGGTATTGATGCAGAAGTGGGCACAGTGATGCTCCAGGATGCTGCACATGTGGACCGCTGAAAGGGAAGAGACAGCAAGTTAAGGCAATGAGGAGGCCTTCTCTAACTTCATCCACCCTGCAAACATTTATTCAGAATCTATTCAGTGAAGGAGAGAGCAGGATCCAAAGAGAAGCAAGCTGCAGTGCTTACCCTCAAGAGGGTTTACAGCCTCTGGTCAGACAAGACAGTTTTAGACAAATGCCGTCAGCAATATATAGATAAAGGATCATGGAGGGTCAAAGGGAAATGATGTTAGCCTGAGCCATATGAACTTGCTGATATCCAACTAAAAATAGCTCAAAAATGACCTACAAAAACAGAAATTTCACGGTCAATTAATAATACCCAACTGGTGGGCAGGGGGATCAGATACTTTGCTGATATCAGAAGGGGTTTTGGCAAATGTGTGGACTTTCAGTAGGCAACAATGGGGTTGGAGGAAGAGCTATTAGTTAAACGAAGATGTGGTTAAGAATCAAGAGTTTCTCAGGATCATAAATCCTAAGAGAAATGTAATTTTTTTAATATGCAAAAGTGTTATACAAAAAATTTTGAAGTAAAAAATGCATTCATATGTTCCATGTTTCCATAATCTTTATGTCTCAATTTAAAATATTTCTGCATTTGGTTTCTGAAGTACCTCGGCTTTCAGATACATTGATTCTTGCATAAGTCTATCTGGAGCTCATAAAAATTCTTATTTTTTACATCTTAATTTATGACTTTACTCAATATAATGCAATTAGAACATATTTAAGATTAAGAAGCATCACAGTAAACAGGGTACAAGTTACACAAGTGTTCTCATAAACAAAAAAGATGTCCATATGTAGAAATATGTTATTATGAAGCTAAAATAAAAGAGGCTTTCAAAAGCTGAGACAATCCCATTAAATCCAGTGCCTAGGAAAACTCAGCTACTGATGAAATCAATGGTATGTTTTAAGTATACGTCTCTTTACTTCTAAGTAAGAAATATGGTGGGTAATAAATGAACCAGAGGAGTAAAACTTTTTTTATTTCATAACAATACAGTTTAGAATGTTCTGAGTCTATGATTGTCTGTGTTTTAGCTCCTGTTAAGACACAAATAACATTAGGAAAGTTCATAGAATAAATCCAGTCATTTTTACTTTGGTGTGAAATAAATATCTGTTTTTATGACCGTGGGCAATTTTCTTAAATTTTTTGTATAAAATCAGGATAAAAATAGAACCTACCTCATAAGGGCCTTGTCAGGGTTAAAATAATTAAGATGGTAAAGTGCTTAGAATAGTGCCCAAGGGAAACCTCAACATGTGTTAACCATGTGTAGTGAAGGAGAAGCACCGTAGTCTTTCGTTTTATTTTACATACATGGGTTCATCCCACATATGTTGATCTTCAGCTTGGTTTTTCACTCACTATTAATCACAGATTCTATCTATACTGATGTATATACCATCTTTCTTGGAATCTAAGATGCACCCCAACTTGAGAGAGGTTAAAAGGCGAAGACGCATGCAGCTGATCCTCATTATTCACAGACTCTGTATTTGCAAACTCACCTACTTGCTAGAGTGTATTTGTAACCCTAAAATCAACACTCAGAGTGCTTTCAGTCATCGTGGACGTGCTCAGGACGATGAAACATTTGAGTCGCCTGACGAGCACGTTCCCAGCTGAGGTTGCACAAGGTGATGCTCTGCCTTCTTGTTTCAGCTCAGACTTTCAACAAGTGTCCTTTTCAAGGTCTATTTAGTGCCACCTTTTTTGCATTTTAAGTGCTTTTTGTTGGTGATTTTGCTGTTTAAAATGGCTCAAGCACCGACCCGGTGATGTAGCAGTTAAGTTCACATGCTCCAATTCAGCGGCCCAGGGTTCACATGTTCGGATCCCAGGCACGGACAGATGCACCGCTTGTCAGCCATGCCGTGGTGGCGCCCCATATAAAGTAGAGGAAGATGGGCACGGATGTTAGCCCAGGACCAGTCTTCCTCAGCACAAAGAGGAGGATTGGCAACGGATGTTAGCTCAGGGCTGGTCTTCCTCACACACAAAAAATGACCCCAGTGTAGTGCTGAAGTGCTAGTGTTTGCTGAAGTGAAGTGCTAGTAAAGTGTGTCCAGTATTCCTAGTGCAAAAAGGCTATGATGCGCCTTACGGAGAATACGAGTGTTAGATAAATTTCTTTCGGGCATGAATAATCATGCTGTTGGCTGTGAGTTCAACGTTAATGAATCAACAATATATATTAAAGCGTCTTTAAACAGAAACACACATAAAACAAGATTATGTATTGATCAGTTGGCAAAAATGTTGTGACCAGAGCCTTGTAGGAACCTAACTCTGTATTTCCCTTAGGAACATGGGTTCAGTAATTCCTAATTTCACCACAACTTTATAGAACATAATTACTGAGAATAATGAGAATCAACTGTATATCTTAGATTTGATCAAATACCTTAGATTTAATTTATTCCTTTCAATTGCTTTATCCATTGGTCATACGACTATTCCTCATTTTATTCAGGCATTTCCCCCTCAGTCGACATTTGAGCAGTTCCCAAATTTTTGCTTTCAAAATGCTGTGATGAACATTCTTAAACTCATCTCCTTGAGCACATGTGCAATTGTTCCTTGAGGACTGGGTCCCAGTTTAAAGGGATGTGACCTAATTGCCTTGCAAAATGGCTCACACCAGCAATGCATGAGAGTGACAATTCCCACTCCTCAAAACTTCAGCATTCAGGATTATAAAATGTGAAGTTTTTGACAGTCTTATTAGGAAAAAAATCATTATCCTGTTTTTAACTTGCATTTGCTTTGCACCCTTGAAGGCTCTGTTCTTTTCCTGAACTACTGTAGTCAAAATACCCATGGGCTTAGAGGCATTCCTGAGGAACTCTCAGCATGTCACTATTTCCTTCCATAATGAAGGAAGTGTAAAATCTAGGCAACCAGCTGCACAGCAGTTATTCACTGGTGCGAGGCCCAAGTGATGAGCCCAGTGCCAGTGTTCTCACCAGGACCCTGGCAGATAAAAGAAGACAGGAGATGTGAGGCAGAGAAATATCTGTTGGGCAGCAGACAGCACAGTGGTGAAGAGGATGGCTCCTGGAAATAGAATAAGCTCAGCTTCACCACTTATTATGACCTTGCATAGATTACTTAATTTCTCTAGCTCCACTTTCTTCACTTGTCAAATGGGGAAATTAAAAGAACGATTGCATTGGGCTTGGAGTGACAGCTTGTTACTAAGGCTTGTTTTGCCATGTACCATAAAAGAAATTGGAATCAGGAGACAGTAACTTGGTGTAATGGAAAGAGCACTGGATTCAAAGCTGGGAGACTTGTGTCCCAGCTCCCCTCTACCTCAAACAACTGAGGGAAGGTGACGGAAGTTGGGTAGCTCTTTTTGGCTTATTTCTTTATCTGCAGAATAAAAGCATGAATGGTGTCTAAGGACCCTCATTACAGACACTTATTTTGTCTGTGTAGCATCCCCTTTTTCTAGAAACTGCCTTTCCTTCTCACTCCGAATGCATGGTAACTGTGGGAGCTGCCTGATGGTACGAGGCAGCCCCATTCCTGGATGCCATTGATTGGTACAGGTTTGACAATCAGAGTCCTCTCTTGGCATTTAGGAACTAGAAATGAGAAAAAGTGGTCTTAAACCGAGGGCAAGTACATCTGGGGGGCTGACAGGGTGCATGTGTTCTGCCCAAGGACCAGAGAGGAAGAGGAAGCAGAGAGAGGAGATGGAGAGAAAGCAGGGCTGTCATTCATTACTCTTCTCCTTATTTCCATGAGTAATAAAAATACAACCCCCTCCTTTAAAAGCTAATTCAAATTGAATTTCTGTTACTTTCAAGCAAAAGAATCCCACACATTTTTACTAAGATAGAGTAAAAATTTTCTTTCTGTAAAATTTTATGTATGAGTAATGGGTGTTTCTAAGAGTATCTGGGCCCTCATGTCTTGCTGTCCTGTGGGACGGGCCTTTGTGGTGTGATTGAAGGGGAGATGATAGTCCTGCCTCCTCCACTGGCCTGCCGGTGGACTCATTTCTCAGAAGGCCTTCTGGGTTGAAACAGGGTCAAGGCTCTATGTTCTGGGGAAAGAATCAGCAGACTGTCATTGGCAGGACTGGATTTTTTTAACTAGGAAATACGAATATTCATAAATGTTTATTAATGAGTGCCTGAATGACTAAAAGAATGATCAAAGAAGTAGTGGGGCTGATTGGGGGTCTTGAAAGGAACAATTACTGGGTACATAAAGTCAATGTCTGTTGATGTCAATCTGGCCTCCCACTTAACAATAGGGCCTCAAGGGGGTGCAATAAGTGCAGACTTTGCCCAGGCTGGTTGATAAAAGGTGTGTCTTAGGAATACTATTAGGGCCTTAAATTATTCCCGGCCTGGGTGGGGTGGGGTTATTAGAGTAGGAACAGCCAGCCTTGGGGTTTCAAATATCAGGGTAGGCTGATAAAGCAGGTACCAAGAGGTTAATAAAAGCAGCCCTGCCCAGGTTACAATGACTCATCCGAAGGCTCAAGATAGACATGCAGTTTTCAGCCCCTACATTCGGTGTCCTCTCTCACTGGGTGGCAAAAATGGTGGACCCCAGGATGTGTAGGTTTTGGTCATCTTGTAGACAGGGCCTCAATTCACTGGACACCTGGCCTCCAAGTTTCTCTGGTGGTCTCAGGGGTGGCCTGAGAATGCAACCGCAGGACTCCCTCCTCCTTGCTGTGGTTGGCGTGGGAATTCACTGCCCATGGTATAAAGCCACCGCTGTGCCCAAGCTCACATCCACACAGCTGGAGCCAGGACTCCCACTCAAGGGCAGTCTGGTTCTGGAGCCTAATCCCTTCCTAACTGTATGATGAAGTTTCCTGCCTGATCACACAAGGAGACAGCCTGTGTCCCCTGATTGCAGATCCAGCAGCGCTTTTCAGCTCATCCCTAAGCACACAAGGCCCAGCCCTTCTTCCCTCTGGAATCATGTCCCTACATGCACCATGACCTCCACTTCCCCACCCAGCCCTTCGTCAGCATTCTTCAAACTGTGGGTCATGTCTTCTTAGCAGGTCATGAAATTAACAGAGAATCTGGAATCATTTTTTTGGTTTGGGTTTTTTTTTCAATGAAATAGAAAAAACAATTGAAAATACCATTCCTTTCCTGGCTTACTGCAATCGCGCTTTCTACACTTCTCTAACCAGTAAAGGCCTACTCATCTTCCAAGTCCGTGCAGCACACAGTGGTTAAGAGGCAGGCTCTGAGCCAGAATGCCTGGGTTCACATCTCAACTCTACCGCTCAGTGCTGTCTGACCTTGGACACATTATTGAACCTCTCTGGGTCTCAATTTCCTCTTCCGTAAAATGGGAGTTATAAGAGCACCTACTTCACAGGTTTGTTGTGTGAATAGAATCAGTTAACATACGCTAATAGCTCAAAACAGAAAACGCACATATTAATATCAATAAACGTCAGTGATTATTATCTCCTTTTTAAAGCTCTCCTGAAGCCCTCAGGCAGACCCAGGCATTCTTCGATCAGAGGCCCCCCAGTGGTAGGTGAAGTGCCTCTGAAGTGCACAGTTTGTATAGCCAACATCCCATTTCTCTGACGAGAGCATCTTCCCACCAGCCCAGAACCTGGCACGTGGAGGGTAAGAGCTGCGGAACCAGAGAGACTGCAACCTGAATCTCCAACTCTGTGACTTCAAGTTGCTTATCCTTTCCAAGCCTCAGTTTCCACTTCTGTAAAATGGGGATAATAGTCGTACCTGCCTCATTGGACTGTTATAAGTATTAAATGAAATAATATATGGAAAGCACCTAGCCCGGGACAGTTAGCTGTTATTATGAGTGTAGCTCAATAAATGTTTAAGGAATAAACAAGACTTCCAAAACCTCAGCGATGTCGTCTGCAACTTGGAAGACACTCATCGTGTGGTCTGATTGTTGGAGCGCAGATCAAAACAGGCCATCTGCCTAGCCTGCTGGTCCTCCGTGTATTTGACTGTAATCATACACGGCACGGTGCACACTGAATAGGGCTCTACAGTTTATAACGCCTCTTCACACATCTACTCTCTGCAGGTAAAACCCCCATTTTACAGATCTGCTCAGCAGCTTACAGCTGGCAGGTGGGGTCGTTGAGACTCCAGTCTGCTCCTCCCCACTGCGCAAAGTCTTCCCGTCACTCTGAGGTGCATGTCAGCCTCAGAGCTGGTTTACCAAGCAGGGCTGCACGCCAGAAAATAGTTTACCCTAAAGGAGGAATTTACAACTCGCGACATGCGGAGGCGTGAAATGAGCAAGAGCTGTGGAAGCAGAACCCACCGTCTCCTGGCTGTTTGTTCTTGGGAATTCACTTAACAAGTTTACTGACCTGTCAAGAGAGAGAATAGTATCGTGTCGCCTCCCCAGATTTTCGTGAGGATCAAATGCGAAAACATAAGGGAAAGTGCTTTATAAATGTTAGTTACTGCGATCTTTACTGCACAGTTGATAAAGAGGCCCTGGGGCCTCCTCAACCTTTCAAGACAGTTGACGAGTCTGCTCAGCAGAGCCCTTTGAGGCGGTGAGAGAGGAGCCGGTCTCCTGTGGGGTGGGGGCGGGGGATTCTGTTTTCCGGCCACAGGAACGAAAGAATCCCGAGGCTTTCTTAGAGCTTCCAGATTACAACAAAGACAGGAAAAATCCAAATTGCCTTTTAATGTTGCTGCCTGGTCATAAAGCACACAGAGAAGTTTCTTCTATGGACAAGTCCACATCCTCGGCCTCATCATATTACCTTTCCATTTGCTGATAAATCCAGAGTGCTTATAAAAGAACTCCTCCATTAACATTTTCCAAGACAAATGAATAAACCCGTCAAAACTATTATGGAACCAATTTCTTTTTTAATATTTCCAGGAAAAGGGGAACATAAATCCTGCAGAAGTCATTTAAAGTCATAAACCTTGAAAACGTTTGCAGTGTGTTCTACGGGTTGAAGTTTTCCAGGTGACTTAGGCCACGGCACACCACAATAACACAGCCCTTCTGCGGCGCCAGAGAAAACGGCACTTCTGAACATTTTCCAAGTGACATTGCAGAGAAAAGGGTTCTTTTTCCTTCACGGTATTGATTTTTTTAAGTAAATCTTTTGATTTTGGAGTCAAGAAATAATGGGGTCTGTGCTCTTTGAGGTTACTTCTCAGCAGAGGATTTTTTTTTAAAAGACACATCAAAAGCACACCGTTCTTCCCCCCTCAGGCTTCAATGGGGAGCGCCTAGGCTTTGTCACACTCTGAGAACCGGTCCTTGAGGGGGCCCCCAGAGAGGCAGGTTCTTGCCCCTGGGGAATTGGAGATGAGTCCAGTCCTTAAGCTCATTCTCCACTCAGACTCCAGGGAAATACTAGTCATTTCAAAATAGATATTTCCTTTTGTTTTCCCATCAAAGAAGCATGGCAGTTGGAGAGGACAGGGACCAATTGGCAAGGCAGGGTTGCACACTGTTCACCAGGTCAGGAGGCACATTTCCAGTTTCCAGGGACCAGGCACCCTGGACCCCTCCCCTCCAGGAGAAGAAAAGGATGAAAAGACAGCTGCAGAAGCAGGAAACTGGGGAAAGAGCAAGTTGGCCTTCTAGAAAAAACAGAGGGAGGAGCTTGGGTTGGAGGTACCTGGGAGGAGTCTGCCAAGGAAGGGAGAGAGAAGCTTTGTGGAGAGTAGGATTAGGAAGCAAGAAATGGAAGAAGACCCTTAAAGTAGAAGAATGCAGCTCAAGGACTTGGGGACTCATCGCCTTGCAGAGGAGTTGGGGGCACCTGCCATCTTAACAGTGGGAAGGCCCCAGGACCACATCTTGGTCCTCCCCATACACTGGGCCTCTTTGTCAGTTGAGAAAACATCCACTGCTGGCACCACTATGGGGCCAAAATGCTTAGTATTCCACATCATCCAAGGAGAAATTATATTCTTATTTTTGCCCTCACATTCTCATTCCTAATTCAACTCATGAATTCCAGCTTAGGGAATGCCAGGGCAGTTCCATGTGCTGGAGAAAACTTCACCTAACTACTCTTACTCATTCTGCAGTTTGGGTTTAAATGTCCCTTCCCCAGGGAAATCTCCCAAGCACCCTGGCCTAGATCAGATCAGGTCCTGCCGTGAATTCTTCCTCCATTACACTGTTACAACTGCAATTACTTACTTATTTGTGTAATTATATGCTTACTATCTGTCTCCTTGGTCAGTTTACTGAACACCCCTTGCCAGCACAGTCCCGGGGATGAGGTAGCACGGCATGAACACCGGAAGATGAATGAGTGAATCCTAATGATTCCCCTAGAAGAGCCACAGAGGAGCAGGACTTACTGCACAACTTGTTCTGGAACACCGAGGTGAGTGACTCCATCTGGCTGAAGTTGGCCACTAGGAAGACGTGGTCCTCGTGGGGCTCACTGCCAATGGCCTTCAGTGTGTTGAAGTCCACCTGCCCCACGCCAATGGCAAAGATCAAGATGCCTGTGTCCCGTGCCTTTGCAGCCACCTCAGCCACTGAGTCCTGTGGCCTCCCATCCGTCACGATCATTATGACCCGCAGCACATTCTCCCTCAGGGGCCGGGCCCCTTCTGCTTCTGAGAATGCGATGTTCAGGGCATACTGGATGGCCAGCCCTGTCATGGTGCCCGTGGAGAGGTGCCTCATCCTCTTGACGGCACGCTCCACTTCAGACTTTCTCTTGAAGGTCTTGAGGGAGAACTCATTCTTGACGGTGCTACCATATTGGAGTAGGCCCACTCGGGTGACGTCTGGGCCAATGTCCAAGAATTGCAAGATGTCCACAATGAACTCCTTGACCTTTGCATAGTCATGGGTGTTGACACTGCGGGAGCTGTCAATGATGAAGACCAGGTCTGCCCGCTTATTCTCACAGGAGCTCTCTGGGGAAAGAAGAGAGGTCAAACATGTTAGAAGAGCGTTAAGGACCCAGGGTAGGTTGGCTGTTGTTGGAAATCCCCAGGCTGGGGATCACCTGTCAAACCTCCAGTCTTCATCAGTTTTTCTTCCCCACTCAGGAAAGTCGTAGGTGATCATGAGTATTGGCTACAAACAGATACTATTTCTTATCACAAGATAAATGAACACTTCAGTTTCTGGAAAGTTGTCAATGCAGTTTTTAGGTGGGCAAACACCTGATCAGGGCCAAAATGATTTTATTATTTACTGCATCCCACATAAGCTTGGCTGGATACTATAGGGAATATAGAAGAAGCTTAGGATAGGGACAGTCTACCTGGGGAGACTTAACTAATGGAACAAATGAAAGAATAGCTAGTAAGAAAATGTGTGGTGCTGGCACTAGATGTCCAGAGAAGAAGGATATTACTGGGCTGGGGACAAGGAGATGGGACATGAGCTGGCTTTATGGATGCATAGTGTTTGGATTGAGAGAAGAAACAAATGGAGCGGGACACACCAACAACAGCCCAAAATGGCATGAATATGGTGGATAATAGAACAAGTGATAAAGAACTGCTAGAAGTTGCAGATAGAAATTAGGTTGAAGGGGTAGCTTTAAGCTGGTTATAAAAGGCCTTTAAAGTCAGACTGAGAAATTTGTACATGATGCCACAAGTGATGGGCATAATAAAATTAGCATCATATTACGTAACTTATCTCTCCTGTAGGAAAGTTACATAATAAAAAGTCAATTGAGTGTGGCAGTGGTTTGCAAGGTGGGTGATCAGACCATTGTTGCACTAATATGGTTGAGAAGGGGACTTCCTCTCAATCAGGGGGCAGTAGTGGAAATGGAGAAAGGACCCGGCTGAGAAACATTTCAACAAAGGACGCAGTTAAATTGGAAAAAGGCAAGTATTAAGTCTCTTCCTTACCACTACAACCACCATACTTGTTCCTTAAGCACTCAAGCAGGAAGGTTATAAGAGGTTTCAGTCCACAGATGAAACCCATCCCTTCCATATCTGGGATGAGGATGATATTGGATGAGAGGTGGGAAGTTGGGCATTCCTGTTGCAATTTCTCAGAGGTTCTGAGCTACTGCTTCCAGTGAGGGAGAGTCCCTCTTCCCCTCCCCTCTCTTCCCCTGTCCCTTTCATGGACTTCGCAGCTAAATCTGGATTTGACAGGGATTAGAAAGAGATCCCAAATGCTTGCCCTAAATCCCAATCACCACAGCTGCATGAAAGAGAGAGAAAGCCAAAAATGAAACAGTGAATCCAGTCATCAAAATGAGAAGTGGGAAAGGCCCATGAGGTCATCCCGTCCAGGCCGGCTTGCCAGGCCGTGACTCGCCCCTGAGCGCCTGCACACACACCTCATCCACTGCAGCTTCACAAGACTAATGATTTTAGGGGAGGAAGCGCCCCAAATGCCAGCATCCTGGCAGGAAACCTACCTTCTGTGGCACTCACATCTAACACTGAGGGCTGTGTGAACTTAAGGTGAGTTTCTCCAACCAGAATCCCCAGAAACCGCCTTTGAGGGCCGAGAGATAAGATCAATATTAAACCTGACATTCGTAGGGTGTTTTAAAATCTTTTTTCTAGAGTGCTATCATCACTATGGTCTCATTTGATTTTCACAACAAGCTCTTGAGAAAAGAACTAGGAGTATCATCCCCATTGGATAGATGAGAAAATGGAGGCCTCAAGAGTTCGAAAATCCTTTTAATTTAGAAAAAGGAAAACCATAAGGAGACAACACTAATACCCACCTCATTGGGTGGTTGTAAGAATTTAAGGAAATGATGAGGGTAAAGAGCGTAGCCTTGGGCCCAGCAGGTGGGAAGCCCCAACATGTGGTAGCTGCATATGCAGGCTCTCCTCTGCCCATACGCCCCCCCCCCGCCACTTCTCTCCTGCCTCGGCCCTCACTTGTGCCGGGCCCAGCCCGGGTAGGAGCAGGCTGCTGCTCATGGTTGTGTAGATTGTGCTGCACACAGGCATCGGCCCAAGGAGGTGAGTGGGCTGAAATCCAGCCAAGCCCTGAGCCCCAAGGGCTGCGCCTATCCTGAGAGGCACCTGGAGGGGGTGCCTTTTCTAATTTTCATGAAGATGCGTGTGGGCTAGGTTATGGCCCTGGGTTGGAGCAGTAGGTGAAAGACCTGCAGGTCCCGGGAAAGAAGACAAGGGCTGAGACCCAGACTGGCCCCTCTTCAGGAGCCCCACCTCCCTCACCCTTCACGTCTGAACTTACTGCAGGGAGAATGTGGCCCACCTGCTCAGGAGAGCAGGAACCAGGCTCAGACCCTGCCACAGAGGAAGACATTAATGAAGGGGGTGGGGGGGCGACAGTGGACTGACCCCCTGAGCACCCTCTTCCTCTGGAGATCTTTGGAAGCAGGGGGTCCTCCTGGAACTGGGATTCTTATTGTGGGTCTTAGTCACGGCATCAACATCCCACCAAGCATCACAATTGATTTAAAGGGAAGCCTGGAAGTTCCATGGGGAATTATGTGCTTAAACTGGATTAGTTCCCGTCAAAACAAATGAGTAGTTTCCACAATGCCTGGACATTTACAAAAATACCACAAAGGTTCAAAATGTTGTTGGAGGTTCCAAGGGAGCTGTGATTGTGAGTTGAGAACGACAAGTGCTGAAAGCCCAAGTGACTGAGTTTTCTTCAAGACATCTCCTCAAGTCCGTTGAGGGCTCGGAACCACAGTTTTGCAGCTTGTCCCTAAAAGGGCCAGTTCAGTGGTTCTCAAATGTGAGGTGCCTCCCAATTCCCTAGAGGACTTGTTTAAAACTAAGATCAGAGGGCCACACTCTCAGAGTTTCTGATTGTGTAGGTCTAGGGTGGCACCTGAAAATTTGCATTTCTAGCAAGTTCCTGGGTGAAGTCTATGTCTCTGGTCCAAGGACCACACTCTAAGAACTACTATTTTAGGTACTAGAGACAGCACTGGAGAAAAGAAGTTTTGGCAAGTCTTGACCTCACTATCTCATTGTGAATTCCCAAAAGTGGGAAACTAGTCTCACTCATCTTTGTAGCCATTCAGTTGGGAATACAGAAAGTCTTCAGTCACATTTGTGGAATTAAATGGAATTCTGATTAGTGGAGCAAGGCTTCAGGTGGAAGGGATTGAGTCAGAGCAGTCGGTTCAAGGAGGTAGATGAAAACCACTAAGTCAAAAAGTTCTAGAGCAGTTCTGGGTCCTGTTAATAGAGACACAGATTCTAAAACCCGAATCTTACCATTTTATGAGGGCATGTAGCCACTTTTGAACTTTTGGTTCATGGACTCATAAACTAATAAAATCTTAGAGCTGGAGGGGTCTAAATAGGGTCCACGTCACTCACTTTACAGAAGAGGAAACTGAGGCTCAGAGCAGGGACTCTACCTCTGTGAGATCTCATGGCTCATTAAGGTCAGACCTGGGAATATACTGGTGCCCATCTCATGGCGGGCGCCTTGGAAAATTCTCAACACAGCCGGCATTACAATAGGAGCTTTGCAAATACTTGGGGGGCATCTTGAACTTTACCATGAAGAACCTCACAGCTTCTCCACATGAAAACTGCTGATAGATGTTGACAGAAAAGGGACTCTCTTCTGTGTGTGTTCCTCTTACACATTGGTTCTGATAAACAGCACCCCTGTCTCCTTAGCCTGAGAGAAGAACACACACGATCTTCCTTCTGGTCCTTCACAACAGGACTTTCAACAGCAGTTGGAAGAGGGTTTGTGGGCACCTCTTAAAATGTCATCCCTCGAACCATCAAGTGATGGATGGTCTGGACTTTGTCAACAGCACTTCCAGGACTGTCAGCTTGACTCCAAAGCCCACACATCGGGCAAACGAGTGTCTCTTACCCTTGCAGAGAAGGTGGACCTGAGCCAGGACAATTTTAAGCAACATTCCCACCCCAGCAGGATTATGGTGTGCAACCTCGGAACTATTTCCTCCTCCCAGGGTTGCCAACTTGTCGCTAATCAGCCTCCTTTGCTCCGGCTAAATTCAATCACAGCCGTGTAATTGTACAGTAAATATTTGGTGCCACCTGCCTGGGAAGGTCAGGGCATGTTTGGAGAAGGAAGCGATGTGAATCTCTATGACAAGGGTAAAATCATTTCATCTGGAGTCTTAAAGAAGCTATGAAATGCTCAGTGAAACAGCAGCAGAGTCCTATGATCTCAGTGCAAGTCCAGCCTCCGCTACTTTCTGTCTGTGTGGTCTTGAGCCTCTCCTTAACCTCTTTGACCCTCAGTCTCTTCTTCTGTAAGATGGGGATAATAATACCTCACAGGGCTATTGTGAGACTCAAAAGTAAATATAATAATAATTTATAGCTACTATTTATTGAGCATCTAATAAGTATCAGGCCTTGTTCTGAGTACTTTACACATGTTGGCTTATTTATTCTTCACACCCCCCCTTGGGGAGTAGGTACTACTACTATTCCCATTTTACAGATGAGGACAGTGAGTCTAGAAAGGTTGGATAACTAGCTCGGGGTCTCACACTGAGGGAGTAGAGGAGCTGGGACCTGAACCGATCTTGTCTGGCTCCATAGTCCATGCTCTTGACCACCAAACAATGCTCAGAAAGGATTTTGTCCTTTTAGACCTGCTGTTCCCAGCACACTCAAGACACACCAGGACTGCATCGGCTCTCTGGGTCAGTTTTTCCTTCCCTGGAATCAGGGCCTGAAAGCTGTGGCCCAATCTTGCTTGCCTCCTGCCAAGTACTTCTCCCTTGCTAAATGCCTATTTGTATTTTTTTTTATTTAATAAAATGATGAAAACAGATGCTTGCCTCCCTGAATGGCAGCAGCCCAGTAAATCAGGCTGCTGGTCGTTCCCATTCTCGTTCCCTTGCCAAGTGCTTACTGAGAGCTCTGTAGGAGCAAGGCCTGTGGGAGACTGAAGGATGGGGCAGGTGTGACGGAGAGCCGAGGTCACTGACCTTTGAGGGACTGTGGCAAACAGGAGAATACGGTCTGGACAATAGGCCAACGCTCAGGGTGGGGTGAGGGAGGGAATTGGATTTCAGAAAATGTGATGCTTCATAGCAACTCCCAGCAAAGTTCCCACAAGCAGATGGTTTGTGGGCACTTAAAAAGAGAACTATGAAAAATTCAATGATACAAGTGAAAAAATGTAACAGTTTCTAGGATGGTACAAGAGGGAAAGGACTAGGGAACTAGAGTATGATTTCTGGGCGGCACTGAAGGCCGACTTGAAGGTGGGGATCATGGAATTGAAGGGAGGCCAGTCAACACGGTTGTGTGTCTTGCTCCAGCTACACTTGGCTACACAGGAACATGAGGAAAGCAGGCAAAAGGTGGCTTTAACTAGGGTTGTCATTTAGGCAAGCAAGAATGATGAATCCAGAGAGCGGCGGAGTGACTGTAATGAGTTGCTATGGAATTAAACTGGGGGAGCTGGGAATAGAGGAAATTAGAGGTGAAGGACAGAGAAACAGTCACAGGATCAATTCAAAGTCCAGCTAAGGTCACAGATTGTTGAAGTTGGAATACTAGAAGGGGTGAGCGGGGAAAATAGGAGGTTTAAATTGAGTTAATGTAACCCCAGGGTCAAGAGTACAAGAAGAGGGCTTACATGGCTCAGATATGGTGGAGGACAAGAACATTGGAGAAAAGGAAGTCAAGCTACTGAGGGATCATTCAGATGGATATTAAAATCACCAAGAATTATGACAGGAGTAATGGTGGAGAAAGTAGCAGTGAGCCAAGAGCTGAGACTGTTCTCGGAACTAGGAATAACCAGAGGGCTTTTAATTCCCTGAGAGTGACCAGAAACACTATGAAACATGATTAAAATTTCATAAAGGACAGAGACCAAAACTAGCTCACCAAGCATTTCAAAGGGACACTGGGGAGGAAAATGACAGCTGTTTTATGATTACAGACAGAGAAAGAATCATGATGATTATGAGCCAGCAGGAGTTGAAGAAAGGGGAAAAGAGCACGCACAACTTATTTTTTCATTCCTAGATGGGATAGATCAGGAGAATCGCGGAAATCTACAGTTCGGATCTCAGCAAGGCAAATGGTTGACTCTAGTGAGGAGGAAACGCAGATTCCACATGGGTAGAACGTTGGGTAGAGCCAGTCATTCAACAGATATCCAGTGAGCACTAATTGTGTGTCAGGCTCTGGGAATACAATGAAGAAAAGACTATCAGTTGTGAAAGGCAGGCATACAGACAAATAATAACAGGATACAATGAAATAGGTAGACCGAAAAGATAGAGCGCTCAGAGAGGGAGACAGAAAGAGAGAGAGGATGGCTGACTGTCTCTCAGTGTGGATACCCAGGCTCCAGGGCAGGCTTAGCAATGCCATTTTTTTTCTTGCCCTTGGTAGATATTACTAATCAATTCTGGCCTCTCCCACTCAGCCTGGACTCAGCTTTAGGATCCTTTCAACATGACAAGAGCCTACAGACAATAAAATGGAATCATTTTGCCAATCTGATTTTAGAGTCTGGTGCTCTGCAACAAAGGTTGAAGTACTCAACTTACCCATTTCTAAGCAACTGAATAAAGGTAAATTAGCTAATCATACTTATGATACATTGATTATTAGTGATAACTTACTACTTTTCAATGAGAGATAAGAAGGATGGGCAGACAAGGCTGGCCATATCAACAGTCTGCACATGAACTTCCAGATAAAGCCACATTTATGACGGAGGGCTGCTGGTGGGCACGGGGTCAAAGCAAACGAAATGGAAAGATCTTAAGAAATAGTCTCTTCAAACTGTAAAAGTGGTATGTATCCTCCGTTATAAGAAGAATATAAAATAGCACATCAGAATTCAGGGAAATTGCATCCCACAAGCATTTGGTTTATGTGAATCGAACTATATGAGTTTGTCAAAGACAGACAGACAGAGAGAAAAGACTACCACATAACACAGCACTGACATCCTACACCCACTGTCATGATGAGCACGTGCCCATGGACGCCTGAGCCGTGGCCCCTGCAGCCGCCTCATGTGGTTCCGTCCCCACGTGCCCCTAGACTCCCGGAGCTGACAGGTGATTTCACGGCTATTTCAAAGGCAGTTTGGACTATCAGAATTTTGCCCCCAGTGCAATTTAACCTGTAACTCCCCTGTATTTAGGGCAATTGATTGGGGCACCATGGTCCTTGGCCAGGGCTGGAAAACCACAATCACTTCTTCCCTCTCCAATTCCCTTATTAGTCAGTCACCAGCTGCTGCATTACCTCACACCAGACATTTTACAATGCAATGGATGAACTATGGCTTTCTTCGAATCTGTCATGCTCTACTCACATCTTCCTAAAGAACCACTAGGGAATATCCTGAAAACTTGATTGTATTGTATTAGGGAGACACCCTGGACTTCCTAATGGGATCTAAGACATATCTTGGACTCATTAGCAAACGATTCCCAAGTTGCTAACACTTTCCAAACATTTTTCCAAATTCTGGGGACACTTGTGGTTCTCTCACACAACTACATACATACGATGCTGGGAGGAATCGCTAATAAACCCAATAACAGAGTCAGGACCAGAAAGGATTTCTGGGGGCTGGAATAATGAGTCAAAACTAACAAGATGAAATCTAATTGGTATAAATGTCAAGCCCTGCATGTAAGACTCAAAAAATCAACTGTATAAACCACAGGAAAGGAGACATCTAGAGTGACAGCCGGTCACGTGATAAAATCTGGAGCCAGGATCGCAAATCCCAAGCCTTGCAGGTTGCGCCCCAGGCCCCCAGCCCCGGCATCTGTGAGACACCCCCCTAATCAAGCCCAGCCTCAGAATCAAAGTTCAGCCACAGGATTCCTCTCAACACTGCACCCCAAGCACCCAGTGCCTAGAAGGGGCTTGGGGAATGAAACGGATTTGCCAACCAGACACTTTCCAATCACTCCCATTAGATCCCTCCTGACCTTAATATCCTAATCATCTCACTAATGGCTTTCCTGGCCTTGGAGAGTAGAGAGACTCTCCCAACAAATGGCCCTTACTCTTCCTCTCTTTGTAGCAGAACTTTCCTATAAATGAATATTTTGGTGAGTTTCATTGATCAGAGTCACAATAGCTGGATTTGGCAGCTGTAAATTCTCAGTATAAATGAGCCTCAGGATGCTGTTTCATCAAAGCAATTTCTTCAAAAGCCATCAGCCTAAGGGTCACTGACAGCAAAGTCACGGACGTTCATGGGAGAATGAACGAATGAACTCTTTGGCATCCTGAGCCAGCCCACCACTCCTGCCCTATACCTTATACCCCAGAAACATCAAATGATTTGTAGTTCCCTACACACCCTCCCCTCCTGGCTGCCTCCTCAGCTTAAGACTCAGCCCTGTGGTCACTTTTTTCTGAACACTTTTCCTTGATGAGTCCCCTCCACTGGCCTAAATGGCCCTCCTCTGAGTCCCCTGGTCCCCACCCTCCCCCTGATTACCTCTGTCTGAGCATGTTCCTACCAGCATCTCATGCATGTAGCTACCCAGCCACACGTAGTGTCTTCAGTTAATCCCTAGTGCCCAGCATAGTGCCAGGCACAGAGATGCTCCACTGGGGTCTTTGCTTCTTTCCTTCGATGTCCATATGTAGGTACGAGGGGTGGGAAGGCAGGGAACAGAGAAGTTGCAAATACCCCTCCATGAGCTGGAGTGGGCTGGGAGAGCTGTCAGTGGAGCTACAATAAAGAACAGCCCACATCAGGGATCCTCAGTGTTTCTGATGATGATCAGAAATGCCTGGGGGACTTATTTAAAATGCTGAATCCTGGGCAGCACCCCAGATGGGTGAATCAGAATCTCTGGGGCTGGAGCCCAGGAATCTGCACTTGTAATTGTTCCTGGTGATTCTTGGGCACAATAAATCTGAGACCTCTATCCCAAGGAGCATGTGAGCCTGACAGACCATCTACCACTGAGCCAGGAGTCCAGGGGAGAAGACAGTGTCACGGGACCCCTTCCTGTGCCCCAACACCCTCTTCCCCAAGGCCGGGAGTGACCTTGTAAATATGGCAACCAAACATTATACATCCTGATTCTCTCGTGGGTTCTGATCCACATTCTGTTCCATTGTCGGATCATGTGCATGTCAGATATGCCCTGGCTTTCAAGTAGGTTTGCAAAATAAACAAGGTAGGCCCCATTATTACCCTCAACTTATAGAAGAGGATGCTGAGGCTTAGAGAGGTTAAATAACAAGTCCACAGACACAGGGAGAATGAGTGGTGGTGATTTCAAACCCAAGCCACTCTGATTCTAGCCTGATCTTAGCCTCTGTTTCCCAGTAGGTGATCTAACATGAGGAGTCTCCTCTGAACAGGAAAATGTCCCAGAGAAGAGCCTTACTCGCTACCCTCCTAGTTACTAGTTAACACATTAATCCCCAGATTTTATCTGGGGAGGACTGGTGGTGGAGACTGGAATGAGACCCAGAAATTAAAGCTCAATTCAAGACACACTGCCCTAAGTGCACATGTCCCCACTTCACCCTCTGCCCTGGGTCAGTGCCCTGGGAGGCATCGTGGTGCCTTGGACCCCAGAGATTCCCGTGCTGCACCTACCCGAGTCCAAAAGGGCCTTCGGCATCACCGGGGAGTGATGACAGTAGCACAATTAGTAACTTAATGTGCAGTGATATCATCCCACAAATACCGTATTTACTGGCCTGCAAGCCCCACCGAACCACAAGGTAAACCTCTGAGGTCATGACTGGGCCTTACTCATCATCATTGCACCAATGCCTGGCTCAGGGCTGGTGCAGAGAAGACAGTGAGCTGAAGGCACCACAGGCAAAATTCAGTGCTGGAGCTGCAGGGATGCTGCCATGTGGAAGATGCAGCCCCTGCCCTCAGGGGGCTTATAGTCAGGGGGTCAGACCAGCATACAGATGACTGTGCAATGAGGCAGGGAACAATGAATTATTATTCAATAAGCATAGCATATGCTTAGCCAGAACAGTCTAACCCTCGATCACAAAGAACAGTCACAAGAGATTGTACTTCTGAATGAGGAGGCATGAACCCAGCAAAGATATAGAGCAAATACACTCTCTACCTCTTAGCCAACGACTGAGGATAGAAGCAACAATGTACACCCACATGGAGATGATTTCTGCGGTCTTACCCCCACAGGCACTCTGCTTTGGATCCCTGGTTGGAGAGGAGAGAGGGTGGGTGATGGCTAGGAGAAGGGGAAGTTGTGGCAGGCCAGGCTCCCTGTTCCGCCAGATCCACTCCAGTTTGCCTCTCTCTGCTGTGTGTGTTTTTTATCACAGACCTGCTTGTCCCACTGAGCTGTGTAAAAAGCAGTTGATACCATTCAAGATGCCATGTACCACGTGCTTCTCTCAAGAACACATGAGATATGGTCTGAACGCTCTATTTTATTAAGTTCTTTTGACACCTACAAGCAGAACCAAAGTTCACAGGCAAATGTTGAAATTTCAATATTGTCAGATTTGAACTGTGTACACTTTAACCAGCTATTACCAAGACGAGCACTTGCAGAGCAGAGAGAGATGGGAGTGCTGGGAGAAACACTTGCAGGATGGATTCTATCTGCCTATAGAGATACACACTGGGAAGGTTTTATGCAAAATATACTTGTTAATGTCATGATAAGTTCCTTTGTGTTTTTCTTTTAAAGAAGGTTCTGGTGGATGAGCCTACATCTTTGGGTAGCAATGGTGCTCCATAAACCAGAGACATGGGCCAATGGCACCCTGGGGGATCCTGGGTTGACAGCAGCTCAAATTTCAGTTGTCCCTGCTGACTGTCATAAATTCCTTTAGGAGCACAGCTCTCTAAGGCCCTGTGAGTGTTGCACCAACGAGCCGGCAAAATGGAAAAGAAAAAAAAGAAAGAAAAAACATGCCACATCACACCAGTCTCCTCTAGTAACTGTTACATGAGCTGAAAGAAAAGAGACATCGTATGAGGTTCAACAACTGTGGTTTCCGGAACCTTGGACAATTTTCTTTTCAAGGGAGCCAAAGAGAAAGCTGCCCCAGTTTAGCCCTGGAGAAAACAGTTTCCAATGAATTGAATTTCCTTGCAAGGTAAAGCAGCTTGCTAACATTTCGCTAAAAAATGCCCCTCACGTCTTCTCTCAGAGTTTGCTGTGCAAATAGGCTTTCTCTTAATTGATAGAAGTATAAGGAAGCCCTGAGTTACATACAGAATAAGTTTGGTATTCTCTATCAAAACCCTTCTCACCTTCTTTCTTTTTTTCTCATGGGAAATGGCTCCTATCTTGAAATTGTAATCTCTAGACACACACACACACACACACACACTCACACACACCCTGCCCACCCCCCAATACGAGTTAGTACAGAAAGTACTGGGAAACAGGTGATTTCTTCTCTCTGCAAAGTGGAAAATAGTGTAGACAGCTTTTAAAAAGCAAACTGGCATTTGACCCATAGGAGCATTTTAACTTAATCAATTGAGCAGTTGAGTCATCTGCTTTCTGAGAGTTCAGCAAATGGAAGTCAGGAGCAGAGCAGAGCAATCTGTGAATAGCAATGCAGGGTCGGGCTGAGAGATGAGAGCCAGGAGGAAGAGGCCGGATCACACCTCGCTAGATGCAGAGTCTTGGAGTCCTTTCCCTGGAAGGGGAGGGGTACAGGCACACAAGGACTCAACGGGCAGAAGCTTCCACAGCCCTCTACCAGCAAAGGCAAAGTCTGTCTTTGGAGACACTTCTATCCTTATTTCAGTTTGGTTGAGTTATGCAAACATTCTAGAACCCCCCTCTTTGTGCTGGGTGCTGGGCAAACACGAGAAGCAACCTCAGCCTGGGAGGAGCTTACAGCCTTGTAGAGAAGACAGATTCATAAAAAGCATGAGCAACTAGAGCCTGAAGGATAGCACCGATCCCAAGAGGGTGGCTGGGGAAATTCCTGGAGAAGGTGATGGGTATTATATTATTTTATAATATTATTATAGGATGAGTGGGCATTGGCCAGGCACAGAGCTGGGGTGGGCATTTTAGGCAAAGCGTCAGCATGAGCAAAGGCCTGGAGGCTGGAATGGAGTGGGGTGCCCACGTGCACAGGTAACTGCAGGTGGTGTGGTATGGCTGCATCTTAAAGGACAGGATGAGGATGACAGGGCTATGTAGGGAGGGCTGCATGTGCCTCCTATTGAGAAGTTTGCACTTCATTAAGGAGCCCATAGGGAGCCACTGAAGGGTTTTAAATGTGCTTTCCCAAGTTAATTCAAATTTCAAATGAAATAACGATTGATTGAATATCAATTAGCACTCAGCACTTCTACCTCTTGCTGTGAGTCTTCCAGTACTGCAGAAGCTAAAAGGACAAAACCCATATTTCTCAGACTCCCGTGCGGCTAGGGTTCTGGGTAAGAATTAGGTAACACCAATTAGATACACTCACAAAGGAGCAAGCGACATGGAGGCTGTTTCTGCTGGCAAGCAAGGTTGTAGAAAGACAGACTTGGTGTTCTAGTGTCTGCCAACCAGCTTCATAGACGTAGTTATGGAGGCAGTAACATGCTGATCCCACCAATGGGTTCTTGTGTGATGGCCCCAGACTCCCCTCCTTTGGCCTTTCCAACAATTATGTAAGCACTTAATTCCCTGTATAAAATTCCTTTCTGTTTAAAATACCTAGAGAGCTTTGTTTTCTGCACCGGGCCTGGTGGTCCCCTCAACTCCTCAACGTATCTGCTTTCTTGATGCCTCACTCATCCATAGGTGGTTCCCGCTGAGAACGCCAAATACACTGGAACAAAAAAATACAACTGGGCATGCTCGGGCCTCTTCACAAAGCCCCCTGAAGGCCTGGCCCTCCAAGCTTTGTGAAAGTGGGGCCAACTCTCCCCCCACCGCCCGAAACCTCTGCAGGCCTACCCCCATCCTCTCCCTACAGTGACTCCCTCAGGCTCCTAGATTGCACTCTCTCTCTAATTCGTTTGGAAACTTGCTCTCTCCACTTTGACAAGATGCTTCATTTCCTCCATTCTTACTTGACTTGGCTTAAACACACTGAGACAGTAGATTACACGAAAGGAAAACGACTGAGCCAGCAATTTGTTTCCTCATCACTCACAGTGCTCAAGCGAACGCTCGGCTCCAGCTGCTGTAGTTGACTCCATTAAGCTTAACGCCCAATGTTAGGGTTGCTATGGAAGCCAGAAAAAACATTTCAGGAATCTTTCACAGGCTTGGTGACTTTGGTTTCTAGGCTGTTCTACAAAAAAGTCTTTCTTGCAACTGATCATTAAGATGAAGATCAGTTAATAAGACAGCAAGTTTAATGAATTGAAATGGTATTTTTTTCAGACCTGATCATTGCAGAGCACTTAGGATAGGCAAATTTTAAAGTTGAAAAGGGATCTTGAAGACTGCCTTCAATTTCCCTATTCTACAAACGGAGAAGAAAGGTCATGCGGCACAACGGAGCAGCAGCCTCCCGACTCCCAGGCGCCCACCATACACATTCCCCATCCTGGGCAAGCTACTTGCTCTCTCTAACCTTCAGTTTCCTCTTCTGCAAGGTGGGGACAATGATTGTACCTGCCTCATAGGACTGGCGTGAGGATTAAATGAGTGAAGATGTGTAAAGTACTTAGAATGGTGTCTGGCACAAAGTGAGTCAAGTAATCATTTATATTTGTTATTATTATTATTCCCCCCTGGTATTGTGTTGAGGGCTACAGAGTAGCAATGAAGCATAGCAGAGAAAGTACCGGACTGGGAGTCCAGAGACCCATGTTCTGGTCCCCACTTTGCCACTAGCTAGGTGACACTGGCCATATAACCTTTTTTTTGGCTATGTCACTTTGATCTCTAGGGTTGGACTAAATGATGTCTCAATTCCTTTCCAGTTCTAGTATGCTATGGTTTCAAATAAAATAAGTTAGAGATGTTCCTTGACCTTTACTAATGATTATATCCATATCTATAATGAAAGCTAGTATTTATTGATCAGCAGGTATAAATCAATATAACGCTAGATGTTGTACATGCACTAACTCACTACATCACACAACCTATTGTCCCCATTTTACAGGTGGGAAAACTGAGACTCAGAAAGTTTAGAGTAATTTGCCCAAGGTCGTATGGTTAGTAAGTGGTGGAGCCAGGATCGGAATCCAGGAACCTGAATCTAGAACTCATATTCTCCATGATTAATCTATAGGAAACAACAAACTTACACCCAACTCTATAAGGGTGCAACCTGCCTGACTTTATATTCCATTAACATCCCCTAGTTCTAACTGGAGGGCACTCTGCGGGCTGTATCCATAAATTCCCAGCACTGGTACTGTTCAAGGAGGTTTCGGGAAACTTGCCATAAAACAAAATAATACTTAGTTCTTCACTACACTCCAGGGATTATCACCTCCACCAACATCTCTCACCTGGTGTTGGCATTAGCCTCCTAACCAGACTTTGCCCCTCTAAAGACTGTTTTCAAGCCAGCAGCCCGAGTGAGTCTTTAAAAACCAAGTGAAATCATGTCATTCCCTCCAATGACTCTCATCTCTCTCAGAAAAGCCAAAGTCCTACCCACAGCACCAAAGGCCCCCTTTGTTACTCCCCTGGGCCACACTGCACTGGCATTGCTGTTCTAAACATGTCAGGCATGCTTCTGTCTGCTGTGCCCTCTGCCTGGAACATTCTTCCCCTGGATTCAGTCGAAAGCTCACCTCTCAGCGAGGCCTTCTCCCTCACTCGATTCAGAATCCTCCCCCTCCACTCCCAGTGCTCCTCTCTCTTTCCTGCTTTCTTTTTTGCCATAGCACTTGTCAACTTCTCTTACCTTATATATTTTATTCATTTTTTTAATTATCTGTTTCTGCTATTATAATATAGAATCCATGCGATAAGAATTTTTGCCTGTGTTCTCTGCAGTATTCCCACACTCTACCAGCAGGCAACTCAATCAATATTTGTTCGATGAATGAATGAAAGGATGAATGGACAGGCACCTAGCTGGGGTCCTGTGACACAAGAGGACAGTTTCAGACTGTGACTTGAAGATTTCTCACAACTTTCCTTTCACTCACAAATATGAATCCTGGAAAAAAGACTTAAAGCAACATGCCTAGATGTTTATATTTTTACATTATACAGACACAGGATTAAATCTGCTCTTGCATGACAGAACCTCTAAGACTCGAATAGATAAAAAGGGGCAGAAATGAGCATATATTACTTCCATAAACAGAAAATGTTTAAAATTGTTTTTTAAAGTGAAAGATGGGTGTTTACTCTCTTAGCTCTTGGGGCAAAACCAGTACCAAAGGATGGAAGTTGTAGGATAGATCTCAACATGCTATAAGTAAGGAGGGTGTGCATGGATTTCAGTCTGCAACTTTTCGGTTCCTAGAACAATTCACAGAGCATTTATCATACATTTTAAATTGCATTAAATACACTTAAATTGCATTTAATACACTTCCATTTACCATACAAGCTTTAAATTGCTAAAAAGAAAAAAAAAACTGTAATAAAGTTTAAGCCACTTACATTCTTTGTTTAGTTCTTTTAATGTGTATCAACCATTTGGGTAATTATTTTTTTTTGTCCTCTCCTCTCTCACTTTAATGACTACTCCCGTCTTTCCATTTTGTGTACTTTCAAGAAAATAGCTTAATACAGTTGAGTGGATGATGTTAGTGGTTTCCTACTTAAAATTCATTTCTCTCTCCAATCCCTTCCTGCTCTCTTGCTAAGATTCCAAGCAGCAAGGCGGGTGGCCATGTGCTCTGTGAGGGCAAGCCCCACCCCCTACTAGGAACGACTCCTTACTGGATGAAGTCAGTTATGGTTATCTTACTCCCCAGACTAGGTAGGTGAGGTGGGCATGCAATCCAGTTTTGGCTAGTGGGGAGTAAGGGAAAGTCTACTGAAGTTTCTAGGAAAGATTTTGGTCTCTGATAAAAGGAGTGAGCCAAGAAATGAAAAAGTCCTCTTTCCTCCACCCCTACTCTCCTACTGCCTTGACTATGACCATGGAAGGATGTGATGTTTGGAGCTGCAGCAATCATCTTGCGACTATAAGGCAGAAGCCTAAGGAAGGAAAGCCAATCTTCTGGGATGACACTGTTGAGAGCTGGAAAGAGCCCTGATCTCAGTGACAAAGCTGAGCTGCTGCCACAACTGGAGATCACTGAGCTCCAGACTTCTCACGAGATATTTAAATACCTTTTAATAAAAGCATTGTTAACTTAAGTCAATTGCATTCTACCTAATATGCAGAGATTTCCCTGCTGGCATCAAGCCTGCTGCAGAGTAGCTGCTCAACAAAAATGTGTTGTATGTATGAATGAATCTGGTACAACTTTTGACATTTTAAAAATGAAGTTTATTAAACTATTTTGCTAACTACACATATTTTCTAAAATGCTTATGTAATCAATTCTATACAGGTTCATCTCTAAGATCCATAGTTGATTTAAGGTTGGAAAAGAAAAAACTGCTATTTTATATTTAAATCAGTAGATGCTCCAATAGATAAATAAAAATTAATAAATGTCATCTCTCATTCATTCATTCAGTACAACATTATTGAGAGGTTACTATGCCAGATTCTTTAGACCAGTGATGAGAAGACTTAATTCCTAGTTTTAAAGATCTCACAGTAGAGTGGGATCTGTTAACACCACTTTGCAACGTACAAAGTGTTTTTTAATAATAAATTTTAAAATCAACAATAACAGCAACAAGCATTTATTAAATGCTTACTCTGTGCCAAGCCCATTGTCTGCATGATCTCATTCCATCCTCACCCCCACTCTGTGAGGAAGGTGCCATTATTATCCCCATTTCACACGTGAGACTCCTGGGTTTAGGGGAGTTATGTTAATTACTCATGGTCACATGATGGAAAGCCAGAATTCACACTAGTTAAAAGTTAGTTATTGTTATTTTAAATATCAAGTTGACAGGTGTGGTGGCAGGTGTGGAAAGGCTCAGGAGCCACAGTTGATAGGAAGCTCAGTAAGAAAAATGGGACAATGAGACTGTCAGGAAAAAGGAAGCCATCTTAGGCTGTCTCTGCAGAACTAGAGGCTCCTGACCGAGAAATGATGGTGCAGGACACCATTCTGTGTTTAAAGGAAACATATGCAGAGTTACTTCTCCATCCTGAACTTTAACCTGTAAACCAAACTGCCAGTTGAGCATCTCCAAGGGATGTCCCCCTGGATGTCTCCCAGACACTCCAAGTGAACACAGAGTTTGATCTCACACACGGCTCTCGATGCATGTTTGTTGAGTGAATAAATATTTAGTTGCTGTGGTTGTGTGGTAGTTTTATGTTGCAGCAGTTTGCAGACTGGGATTATGCCCGTCTCTTCTGTGTCTGGGGCTGACCTCAGCTTCAGTGGCTGGCTGGTCCATGGGTTTGTTCCAGCTGTGACTCAGTCTGACCACTGGCTGGGGTGAGTGTCTACATGAGAACAAACCATGAGTAAAAAAGGGAAAAAGGCTACTCTGAGGCCCGGGAGACTTGATTCTGAGCCCTAGGCTGCTGCTGGTCCATCACTTCACCTTGGACAAGTAATACTTCTCTGGGATCTGGTTCCCTCATCTTAGCTTCTTATCCTTTCTTTGTACCAGGGTCTTCCATGGCAGTCTGGCAAAGCCCATGACCACTTCTCAGAATAAAGTTTTTATGCCTAAAATAAAATGCAACACCCACTAGGATGGCTGTTATTTAAAAAAACGGAGAATAACAAATGTTGATAAGGCTGTGGAGAAATTGGAACCTTCACGCATTGCTGGTGGGAATGTAACGATGCCGCTGCTGAGGAGTACAGTTTGGCGGTTCCTCAGAAAGTTAAACATAGAATTACCATATCTCCCAGCGATTCTATTCTCAGCATTTACCCAAAAGAATTGAAAGCAGGGACTCAAACAGATACTTGTATGCCAGTGTTCACAGCAGAATTACTCACAATAGCTAAAAGGTGGAAACAACCCAAGTATCCAGCAATAGATGAACGGATAAACAGAATATGGTATCTACGGAATAGTGGAATATTATTCAGCCATAAAAAGAATGAAGTTCTGATGCATACTATAACGTTTGAACCTTGAAAATATTATGTTAAGGGAAAAGAGTCAGATACAAAAGAACAAATATTATATCATTCCACTTATATGAGGTATCTAGAATTGGCAAATGCATAGACACGGAAAGTAGAAAAGAGGTTATTGGAGGGTGGGGGAGGGGAGGAATGAGGAGTTATTTCTTAATGGCTAGGGAGTTTCTATTTGGAATGATGTAAAAGTTCTGGAAATAGACAGTGGTGATGGTTGCACAACAATGTGAATGTACTTGGTGCCACTAAATTGCACACTTTAAAATGGTTCATTTTGGGGCTGGTCTGGCAGCATAGCGGTTGGGTTCACGCGCTATGCTTCAGCAGCCCAGGGTTTGCAGGTTCGGATCCCAGGCGTGGACGGATGCACCACTTGTCAGCAATGTTGTGGCGGTGTCCCATATAAAGTAGAGGAAGATGGGCATGGATGTTAGCCCAGGGCCAAGCTTCCTCAGCAAAAAAGAGGAGGATTGGCAACAGATGTTAGCTCAGGGCTAGTCTTCCTCACACACACACAAACACAAAAAGGTTCATTTTATCTTATGTACATATAACCACAATAAACAAACAAATAAATAAATGCAAAGGATAAGAAAGAAGGCCAATTATTTAAACTATGGTCGTCAAGATATTAAAAAGAAAAAACAATTATGGATATAGTAACATATGCACTTTTAAAAAGAACATTAAGTAACAAGATCAAGAGGTGTGTCCACTAACCAGTGTGGTTGTGAAGTAGCGATGAGTGTAAACACTAGGTTGAGTCATCTCTGACAACTATAATGTGCCATGAAAATATCTGTGCTCGTTGGTGGTGAGACAGCACTGCTACTACTCCTGTGGTTTGTGGTTTACAATCATGATAGAAGGAAATGCTAAACTGGAGGTAGAGATTAGTGAAAAAGGATGTAATTTTTTTCTCATCCAAATTATGGACCCACTGAAGCCTACCCAAGGGGTCTGTAGACCCCAAAACCTCTCAACTAGATGATCTCTAAACTCTCTTCTAATTAAAATGGTGTCATCTAGGAGTGACTTCTGGCTTCACCTGTATATCATAGATAAATTAACATCTCTGATCAGATTTTTCTTATCTGTAATTAGGAATCATGAAATCTACCTCTCAAGGGCTTTGTGAGGGCAAGGGAGATAAGGCAAGCAATAGGTGCTTTGTAAAACTGTAAAGCTCTCCTAGAAATGCCAGGTATCATCAGGGAAACCTAAGAGTCAACAGAGACATCTTCCCCCACTGCCCGCACACCCATCCCTCAGGTCTCAATGTTCCTTCAGAATTTTTGCTGAGAACAAAACACCAGACACTTTTGGTTAAAGAATGTAATGCTCTGTGTTAACATATAGTGCTATGAACTATAATGTGTGCCAACAGACTTGAAAATACAGACAAATTGAACAATTTTTAAGGAAAATATCAATTATCAAAACAGACTCAAGAAGAAATAGAAAACCCAAATAGATGAATGACCCTTAAAGAAATTGGATTAGTTGTCAAATATATCCTCTCTACAGAAGGCATGAAGCCCAGATGGTTTGATGAGTAAGTTTTACTAGCTCTTGAGGACTTCTTTCTCACTGATCCTGTATAAATTTTCCCCGGAAAGACCCATGCTGCCTGAAACTGTGGAATCTGTACCAGACCCTAAAGCATGAAAGGCGATGAGCCAGATGTGCCCCTGGCATGACCCTGCAGCATCACTGGCACCCAAAATGATGTTTTCTACACTATAGATACGCAATGAGTACTTGTTTAATGAATGCACAAATGATAAAACCAAGGCAAATTATGAAGCAAAAGATAATGTATTAGAACTAAACTATTTTGGTATAGAAAAATAGCTGGGTAAAATTGATGGATTTCCCTATTGCTCTTCATTTTGGAGATAAATTTGAGTTCGGTTAGAAGAGGAGAGTGGAGGAAACTGCTTCCTTCAGTGGATGGGACAATCACACAGGACAACCATAGGGACACTGGCATCCGGGCACATATGGATGAATGTACCTCTAAGAGGAGGGGATGCTTCCCCGGCTACCCCACCAACGAGTTCCAAAGATCTGAGGATTCGTCATCTTTCACTGGGCCTCGCACAGATGGGGATTCTCAGCACATATTTATTCAATGAACGGATGGAGTAGACTGGAACAAGCCTGGTGTCAGGGCTGGAAACTAAGAGCTGGAGACGGAAAGCAGCCTCTCGCAGGCTTTGCCAGCTCTGAGTCCTTTGGACAGGATTCCTCTGCAGTTTACTTCTTGGTCCAACCTGACTTGAAAGGCCCCTGGGGCTCATACTTCCAGGGCTTCTCATGGCCAAATGCCCCACACTGCACATAATCTAGCGTGCCTTTCCGAACGCCACTCCTGGCTCTGAGCCCACATCGCTAGATGCTCACGTTCATCTCATTTCTTCCCCAGACCCTTCCCCTGCATGAGCTCTTTGTACATTGGTCATCCAGCTTCCTCTTTGCTGTTCTTACTCATTGGGTGGCTACGGGCTTGTGATAACCTCTCCCTCCTCCTCCCTTCCCAGCCCCACTGTCCTCTGAGCGGCCAAAATACACACACTGCCCTCCTTTCATCTTTCCTTATAAATCAGCCTCCTGTGGCTATATTGAAAGAAGGCTTTTCTAAGCTAGTGGTTCTAATTCTTGGCTTTTGAAAAGTCTTCCTCGGACTTGGTTTCACATCCTGGCTAGGTTGCACGTGTTTCCCATCTGCAGCCCTAGGATGTTGGCTGTCCAATGCACTGCTTTTGTCTGACCTGCTTTAAGGACTCAGAAATATGTGATGGTAAATGAATTAGTAGCACGCTGCTGAAGTCTTTGAACATGCTTCCCCAGCGTATGTCAGTAACAGTTATATCACCCTGAAATGGGAATATAAAGTGAACCAGAAATGAAAAAGAGCCTATTTAGGATCATGCCAGAGAAAACACATTGTCCTCCACAAACTGGGAAAGTGAAAAGCAAAGCAACATGTTATAGGCTGAACTGTGTCCCCCAAAATTCATAACTTGAAATCGTAATCCCCCAGTACCTCAGAATGTGACTGTATTTGGAGACAGGGTCTTTACAAAGGTAATTAAGGTCAAATGATGTCATTAGGGTGAGCACTAATCCACTATGACTAGCGTTTTTATAAGAAGAAGAAATTTGGACACAGACAGGTAGAGGGGAGACCATGTGAGGACACGGTGAGAAGGAGGCCATCTACAAGCCAAAGAGAGAGGCCTCAGAAGAAATCAACCTTGCCAACACCTTGATCTTGGACTTCCAGCCTCCAGAACTGTGAGAAAATAAATTTCTATTGCTGAAGCCATCCAGTCTGTGGTACTTTGTTACGGTGGCCCTATTGAGCCCTAAACTCGAGTCTCTAGAATATTCCCTCTCAAGAACACATGGAATGTTTATAGGTTGATTATTCAGGCAACTTTTTGAACTAGCGTCCTTGTATTTTTGGTTTCTAATAGTCATTAAATATTTAGACATAAAATTTTTAAAGTAAAGATGATTATTCTTTATAGTCATTTCAAAAGAATATAAAATATTCTTTTAATATTTTCAGTAGGGACTTGGAGAAAAATATAGAAAGCATTTTATTAAATTTGCAAATGATTTTAACTTGCTAAGTTAAGGAGGAAAAAGATATTAATAAAAAATCATGAACCCAAATGAAGAAGAGGAAATTTAACACAAAAAAATTTAAAGTATTCCACTTAAGTTAAAAAAAATCTGCTATAGGATAGCGATAAAGCCAAGTGTACCAAAGGTTTAGTAATTTTCATTAACTGCAAGCTCTACGTGAATTAACCAAAAAAGCTAATGCAATTTACCTGTAATCATTCTTTCATTCATTCCATTAACATTGCCAGAAGTGAAACCCAGGGATTCAAATTATATGTTGCCAGTCACTAAAAATTTCTGTTTCTCCCTTGTTTAAAAAATGTTATTTCAAAGGCTCCTAAGGCACATTTTTCTTGGAAAGCAAATATTTAGCTTTTTTTTAACAGAGGAGAAAGTCCTTATCTTCTGGTTCATTTCCTCATTCTGCAGGCACCTCCTTAGAATCCAGGAATGTGCGAGTTTGCAGATTAGAGGTTTATTTAACCCTCTACACACAAGGCCATCAAAATCCCTGATGCTTGAGGAGGCAACTCCTTTCCTTCCTGGGCTGACCAGGGGCTACAAAGTTTCA
This sequence comes from Tapirus indicus, assembly GCA_031878705.1. NCBI lineage: Eukaryota > Metazoa > Chordata > Mammalia > Perissodactyla > Tapiridae > Tapirus > Tapirus indicus. The sequence goes on from CM062935.1 coordinate 39,420,288, forward strand.
TATGGAAGAAAAATGTTTCCTTGAAAGCACAGGTGTTTGGTTCTGCCTCGCCTCTCTAAGGTGTGAGTAACAAGTCTCAAGTCTTCCATAACACAGCCCTCAGAGAGCTCTGCACCTTCTATTTTTTCATTTTCCACATGCCCTGGCTTCAGAAACTTCGCCAGCCCGGTGGCTCCTTTCTAGAGACTTTCCTCCTTGCTCATTCGTTAGTTCATTTACTCCTTCTCTAGGTATTTATTGCCTGTTGTGTACCTAGCACGTTACTAAGCACAGCCGATACAACATAGAAAATTAAGCAGGCAATCGCTATACGGGCTGATGAGTGCTGTGCTGGGCCACACGGCACGCCTGGGAATGCACTGTGGGGGTATTGAATCCCAACCCGGAAGGTTAGGAATGCTTCCACTGCGACCTGAAAGATGAATCCAATTCGGTTGGTTGAAAACGGGGAGGTAGGGCTGTAGAAAAGGGTTTGAGCAGAGTGTGAAATACAAGCAACCTCTACTAAATTAAAGTCAGGAAGGCCTGTAGGGGGAGCTTTCAGGCCCCATCACACATCGTCAATTACTCCAACCAGGAAGACAGGTAAGCTTGCATCTCTGACAGGAAGGTGTTTACTACTTTAGTACACAGCAGAGGAAGGAAGATTTCTCTCCCCAGTTCTCTCCCCGCAGGCAACAGCCCAGCCAACGAGAGACTGTAGCAACCCAACCAATGAGAAACCTTTTACACTTTAGACTCCCAGCTTCCTCCAATGGACTCTGTTTATTGCAGCCCCTCTCAACTCCCCCCTTTTCCTCTATAAAGGCAACCCCCCTTCTTTTGTCTCTGTGGATTGGCCTGTGGTCTGCCATAGCCTGCATGTCCTGAATTGCAATTCTTTTGGCTATTCCCGAATAAACTCTTTTTGAGGGTAAAACAACTGGCCGATTTACTTTTTAAGTTGACAAGAGGAAATGGCAAGTTGGCTTCTTGAATCCCGCCTCTGCTGCACAGTGGTTGTACAACCTTGAGCAAGACATTTAACCTCTCTAAGGCTCAGTTTCTTCATCTGTAAAATGGGGATAATAATACCATGCAGAGTGGAGTGTGCCTGGCACATAGTAGATGTTCCAAAAAAAAAGGCAGCCATCATTACCATTGTTATCATTATGCTCATCAGTCAGGAAGACCTGAGACATAATTTGCTCCAGAGGGCTAAGGCTGTATGCCTCGCTCCCCCAAAGCACCAGCCATCAAAGAGGAGAAAAGAACAATGGCCATGTCACCCACTGAGGGGATGTCCCCCACCCCCATCCCTATCCACATCCACACTGCAGGTGCAAAACACATGGGCAAGCTGAGGACAGAACATCCTGGAAGAAGGAAATGAGGGAGGGAGAGATTTGACAGGAAGAGATCAAGGAGAGTTATAGACAAGGAAGGGGATAAAGGTTTAATAGAGAAGAGAAAGGGAGAAAGAGAATCTGTAGGAGAAAAAATCAAGTTATTTATTCATTGGCTAGGAAAGTTTTTAACTTTGTGGCTTATTGGAAGTCAGATACTATGCTTTTTGGAGTTGTCCTGGTACTAATCACAAGACAGGAATGAGGAATTCAGTTCATACAGTTTATAAAAATTGAATGATAACAGAGACATTGGTTAATATATAAAACAGAGCACAGGCATGAAGAGATGCATTTTGTGCATCTGGGGTGAGCAGCAGCCCTGACGGTCCCTCCACTGGGTCCACATTTCTGGCTGCGATTGTGATGCAGAGGATGCACAGAGGAGGGCTAAACAGGGGGTGCGATTTTACTCCAAAGGATTTTATTTTTTAAAAAGCCTTTGCTAGAGTTAAAACAATTCCATAAGCTGCACATGAACCTTCATTTTTATCATCAGTTCTGGTAATGAAGATGCCCACCAGACACGCAGTTCTTTAGGTGTGTGTTCATCGCTGTGTTGTAAGAGGCTGGTTCCCCGTACGGGCCTGAGGCCCGCCTTTGCCAACTCCCCCTGGCTAGACAAATGCCGAAACAGCTTATTTTCAAAGCCTCCGAAGGGGTGGACCCAGCCTACGGTTGGTTTATGCCCTCCAGCTGCAATTTTCTCTGCAGATGTCACTCATCCTGCATTGTCTTTCCAGCTCGTGCCCCACAGCATCTCTTCCTAAGATCTATTCCTCCTGCCCGTCCCCAATCCCCCTCCTAGATTTCTCTTCTGCCATGGTTCTCAAACTGAGGTCTCCAGAAACGCAACTTCTCAGGCTCCAACCCAGACCTACTGAATCAAACACTCTGGGCGCAGGGACCAGTAGTCTGTGTTCTAACAAGCCTTCCAGGACCTTCTGATGCACAATGAAGTTTGACAACCACGGCTCTGCTGCCTGATCCTACTGCCCCATCCCTGCTGCCCTGCCTGATTCTACTGCTCCACTCCTTCTGTCTCAAAACTTCTCCCTCCTTGATCTCCAGAATATTGTTCCACCTTGGCTCTCCCACCTGGAGAGAGTGAAAGAAAGCTCAGGATTGCATCAGGGGTTTCACCACAGGAGCCAGAGAAGGGACATCAGGAAGGCGGGGGAATTGGTGATGTCACCACATCCTAGATAAGACCTGAAGGATCACTGACTTCAACTACCTCCCTCTATAGACGAATAAACTGCAGAAGAAAAGCTTCCTGCCCGGGGTCACATGCTAAGTAGAAGTCAAATCAAGATTGGAACCGTCCAAATAAGGATGAAATGAGCCATCTGCTTGTTTCATGTCTCATCCACTCGGTCGTTCAACACACACGGAGCTTTTGCTGTGGGCAGGACCAAAGCCAGGGCTTGAGGTCAGCAGCCCCTGCTGTAAGCAGCAGCAGCAGCACCTCCAAATACAAATGGGCATTTCCTGGTCTGCTCAAAAACTCCTGGTCAGGGAGCAAGCTCGAGTGTGAGGTGCCTTTTTCTTTGCTCTAATGCATCATCCCTTAAGCCAAGCATCCTCTCCCTGAGGGTGTGGGGTGGGGAGGGTGGGCAACTTTTCTTTCTAGGTTTGCTAAATCACTTCACTTCTCTGAGCCTCAGTTTCCTCATCTAAAAATGGGATAAACCAATAACCACCTCCCAGTGTTTTGTCTTTTTTTCACGGATTTAGTGAGATAGCATGTCCCTCCTCACAGCAGGGGCTCAGTAACTGAAGGCACCCTCCAGAGGTGTTATGGAGACTTGAAGAACACTCAGTCCCCTTCAAGAGTTTACAGTCTAGTGACAAAAACAAGGCAATTACAAAAATAAACAGAATAGAAATCCCTCCTGATTTCTCAGAATTACCCCTCAGAATATAAGGCAGACAGGCCTGACACCTTGGCAGAGAACCTGCAGTGCACATGGCCCATCCTGGGTGGGTCCTGCCTGGCTGGGAGAGGAAGGAGGTGGCGTTTTCCCTGGCCCTGGCTGATAAACAGGGCTTGGCCAAAGAAAGATACTCCAGGTAAAAGGAAGAGGGCAAACAAAGCCCCAGAAAGTTCAGGGAAGGAGACAAAAGTTGTAACCACGACAAAGTGGCTTCAGGGCACGCAAAACTGGTGGCTTCAATGGGTCTGTCACTCCAGGAGCCAGAAGCTCTGATGGCTTCTGTCATCGGCTTTTCCTCCCTCACTGAGGATGCCAACAAATGGTAAGTAGGGGGATTGTTTTAGGATGTGGAAATTCATTTACTGGCAGCCAACGCTTGAAAATGTTAATAATTATCAACCTAGGCGAAACCTCCATTGGCAACACAGAGCAGGACATTCTTAATTCTCTAGGCTGGCCAACTCCTCCAGTCACGCTGCTAATTGAGGACATTCAGCTCCTCATATGAAACACATTGCATTTTTACTAATATTTTGATGTCAGATTTAATTAGAGATGTATGTAAAAATGGAAATAAGTGCCTCATAATGTACTGTGATTTCCAAAGAACAGAATTTGGGGCTGTATAAAATGAGTTCTTACATTTTTTTTTCATTACTTTTATTTTTAAGTAGTAAGTTAACTGTTATGAAGAAATTTCACTAAATTCTGTGGCCTCAACTCCCGAACACCTCTGGAATTCTTCCTAGCAGAGTGTGGGGAAAATTCAGCTCCCACCATCTCCTAACCAGAAGATGGGGCCAGTCTCTTTTTACATCTCCGCCTCCCACTTCTCGAATCTACCGTATTCTCAAATCTATCATATTACCACAAAGTGCTCTCTTGAAACACCAACATGAATTCTGAGTGGGAGGTATTGATCCCAAGGGGAATCTATTATAAGGAGAAGAAAAGCTGTCAAGGTTAGTTAGTAGATATAAAATGAGCTAGGTTGGTAAATTCAGAAAAGAATGCACATGTCAACTAGACATCATAAAAGACAAACAAAACAGAGAGCCAGTCGGTCGAAGTGTACATGGTGGAAGTGTAGACGGTTTGTGTACTCTCCAGGAGCGAGGAGAGTCAAGAATACAGGGGGAGTTTGGGCAAGGAGGGTTAAGGTTTAAAAAAAAGGCTGATAGGGGCCGGCCCGGTGGCACAGTGGTTAAGTTCGCGAGCTTTGCTGCTGCGGCCTGGGGTTCGCAGGTTTGGATCCTGGGCGCGGACAAACGCACCGCTCATCAAGCCGTCCTGTGGTAGGCGTCCCACAGATAAAATAGAGGAAGATGGGTACAGATGTTAGCTCAGGGCCGGTCTTCCTCAGCAAAAAAGAGGGGGATTGGCAGTGCAAGGGCTAATCTTCCTTGCAAAAAAAAAAAAAGGCTGATATGCCTGCACTGGTTGCCCTGGTGACAGGTCCACCCCCATATGACAGTGATAAAATAAAGAGAAAAAAATGCGCACAAGCAAAGCAGGCAGTAATTAGGAGTGGGAGTTACATAGCTTCCAGTTAGAGCCACCTGGAGGGGGGTCTGAGGGGTAGTTTGAGAGGGGATGTGTGCCACTGATAAGGGGTGGGTGCAGAATCTGGGTACAGCGCATCCTGCTGCTCTAACTCTACCTGACTGCACGGTTGCCTAGGAGGGTTGGAGAATGTTCCCTCTCCTGGTGGCCTGGGAGTATAGGCTTGGGATTGCTCTCCCCACCCTTTGCCACAGTTCAGGAAGACTGAGCCTGTCCAGATGGCACAGTGGGTGGAAAAAGAGTCAGCAGTGATCACCACTGTTGCCTTCTTAAAGTTCTCCTGGGACTCCCACCCCTCAGAATGAAGCCCAGACTCTTCATCAGAGCCCCCAAGGTTCCTGCCTCCTCCGGGCTTGTCTCCAGCTCAGACCACCCGCCTGACAGACATGGCGAACCCTGATACCTCCACACTGCATCCTCACTCCTCTCCCGCCTCCTTATCACTCAGGGCTCCACATGGTCATGACCTTCACTGGGAATGTGGTTTGGGGAACTCCTAGGGGTCCCTGAGACTCTTTCAGGGGGTATGAGGTCAGAACGATTTTCATAATAACACTAATATCTGCCTTTTATACTCTCATTCTCTCATGAGTGTATAGAGTACAAGAAGTTTATTGATGTGGTTTTAGACTCCACACTGCAACTAACCTTCAAGAAACTACCATTTGTCAAGTTTTGGTGTCATATCAAAGAAGAACATCCACAATTATATGAAAAGGCTATTAATATTCTCTTCCTTTTTCTGACTACATATCTGTGTGAGGCCATATTTTCTTCATCTAGTCCAACCAAAACAACACTTCATGACAGATTGAATGGATGAAAAATGAGAATCCAGCTGTCTTCGATTAAGCCAGACATTAAACAGATTTGCAAAAATGTAAAACAGTGCCATTCTTCTGACTAATTTTTTTAACTGAGAAAATATCAGTTTTTATAGAAACATCTTCTTTATGTTATGGGTTTATTATTGTCATTTTTAAATTAATTAATGAATAAAAAAATATTTTTTAAAGTTCTCCATTTCCATTTCCAATCCAGTAAATCTTGATAGTTCTAACCCACATGAATAAAGCCCTTTGGGATTCTTGATAATTTTTGAGTGTAAAAGGATCCTGAGACCAAAAGGTCTGAGAATGACTGACTTGTATGAGCCTACAGCAGGCAGAGTGGAGCTGTAACTCGGCTATGCCTCTACTGTCGCACTCTGATTCTACCAAATTAATGATCTTCATACATATCTGTCTCCCCCACTACATGTGCACTTCCTGATGGTGGTTGTTCACCTTAAACCCATGTCTGGCACAGAACAGAAATTCCAGATGAATGAATGAGGTAAGAGAGAAGCCCCCTGTGGACACACATGGCAGCTGCTGCCTGAGCAGCATGATTCTTCATAGGAGGGGTGGATAAATATACACATTATATTTTTTAATATATAATATATTTTTAATTGGCTCAAGTTGTTACTGGGACTCTGACTTGAATTTAGGTATAAAATATAAACTTGTTTTTAATCAGAAAATTCAAACAAACAAATAACCTAAGAAACAATTCTGTTTCTACTCTGTTAAACTTTCAGAGACACCCTTGTAAGTAACTAGTGAAAAATACCATAAACACAGCCAAAATGATTTGCCACAAAAAAAGTGAAATGTGGCCTGGGCAATGTTCTGAACATAGAAAACAAAACGCCAAGAAAAGCGAACACCCATAAAACACATGACACTGTATTCTAAGGATGAAGAGAAGGTCGTACGATCAGGGCAAGGACTACAATGAACACGGCATCTCCATATTTGTTCCCTGTCAAAGTAAGACCAAAGGCAGATTGCACTGGAGAATCCAGGCCAAAGTCGTGGTGTTTGCCTTCCAGTTTCATGATTCTCACTTACTCAACCACGTTCATAAGTCAAGCAGCCCTCCAGCACGTCCAGGAGCACTTGCCACTGCCTGGGGTGGGGAGATGTGCCATGTTCCATCCTCTTCTTTGTTCCTGACACATTCTCCCACAGAATGAGAAACAGGAGGCAATACTGGATGCGGGGTTAACGCCTTTGACAAAACAGGCTTCTACCTCTTGCCTCAGAAAACAAGGGGTTTCCACTTCAGAGCCTGAGCTCAGGGCGAAGGAGGAGGGCAGGGAATGCTGACGACTAGGGAAAGCCCCGGGGTGTGTATGTGTATGTGAGTGTGTGTATGTGTGTGTGTGACAGAGAGAGAGAGAGACAGAGAAAGAGAGATGGAGACAAAAGAAGGAATATGCTTTTCTGGCTAAATGTGTGGCTCATTCCAAAGGCAGCCTCTTCAGAAACCCAACTGTGCAACTGCTGCTGGTGATCCAGGACTCAGGCATTTCCAGTTCTCTCTCTATATATATACATGTATGTTTATCATCTTGAAATTTGTTTTTAAAAACCCTTTAATCAGCGTAGTACACATTCCCCAGTCCTTGTCACATTTGCAGAAATCTTATGTTTGCATCACAATGGAAACAGAGCTTCTTGGGAGACACGGAAGACCCGGTACTGTGGCATCATTGTTTAGTTAACATCAATCTTTAATTTAAAAAGATTCTGAACTCTCAAAACAGGGCTCTTTGGGTCCCTTTGGTCTCTGATTGTATTTTCAGATGCTGAGGCTACCAGGCCACTGGGCAGTTCTCTCAGTGGCCTTCACGGGGGGTCAGATTCTAGCTGCTGGCCAACAAGATATAAATGTAACACAGTTTCAGAAAACAATTTCATCGAGTGATAGCTGTGGTAAAGCTATTATTCATTGCATATCTACAATTTACATATATTACCTCATTTTCTCTTCACAAAAATATTCCAAGGTCAGCATTAACATTCCCATTTTATAGATGAGGAAACTGAACCTCAGAGAGGTTACGCTGCCTAAGTGTACACATCTGGTAAGTACCAGAGCCAGGACTTGAACCCAGGTCTATGTCAAAACCCATTCTCTTCCCACTGGCCAACCTTCCTATTACCCCCACCTCCTAATCTTACCAGAGCCATAATTAGAACCGGGCCAATTTATCTACATTCTATGCATTTTCAAGACCTTTCTTTTCTCGTGAGGAAAGAAAAACAATTCACCTGAAGAAAACATGTTCACTGGGTCAGAATAACAGACTCCTGACATTTTTCATTCCTAATATCTTTTTTCAGCTCGTAACGTCCCCACCTCTCTTCTGTGCCTATCCCCGGCTTTCACAAGCTCGCCTGCTTTTTATTCCCATGCTGTCATGCAGGGAAGCATTATTAACACTGATTAGCTGGACAAATCCAATTTAAAAATTCTCATAACACCCTTGTCCAGATAAGTCCAACAAGGACCTTTCAGATGAAAACTCTTGCCATTACATACTGGAAAAAAGTCATGAGCCTCAGATTAAACAGAAGGTACTTCTGTTTCTATTCTTTGAAATAGAAGAAGTTTAATTTCACTTTGAAAACTTATGTACAACCACATTCTCAACTCGGGATGCACTGATAGCCAATGAGATCCCCTCTCCCCCAGCACACCCAATAGACAACCCAGGGACAAAAGAGCTTCCCACATTCCCTGGTCTAGAGGCCCACCCTCAACCACCCCTCCCTGCCTGCCTCTGTAGGTGGAGCCCCCATCACTCACCCAGGAGGGCTGTCTGGGGGTGGGTCCGAGTGTGTCTCCCTCTGGAGAGGGACCTCGAGGGAGGCCGCTCCCTGGCCTCAGCGGGAAGGAGGAGGATCTGTCCGAGGATCAGCAGAAAGCAGCCCACCAGCATCTTTTCCATCTTCAAGAAGAGGAAGAGGGGCAAGGCTGTGACAAACACAACAGGAGAAGGGGCAGGGTGAGATTTCTGGGTATCCTTAAACTCCAGGAGCTGCAGACCCGCCACCCCACCTTCTCACGTTTCAGATATGCCACGTGTACTTAAAATGCCCTTTGTGTGTTTGACCCTTAAGAACTTAAGTAATCCCCATTGGTAGGTTCTTGGATACTCTGAGCAGGGCATGTAGAGTTGGAATGTTTGTCACTTTGGTCACTATAAGACTGAATGGAAAACTTGAGGGGAAAAAAACCTATCCTGAAGTTTCTTCTTAATTAAGTTTATTTTCAATTATTCATAGTCACATTCTATATCTTGCATTTGAACAAGGAAAAATTATGTCTGAAGAATCCAAGTAACAATATTCTTTCAGTCTAATAATAGTGGATGGCACAAATTAATATATATAAATTTCCCAAGGAATTCATGTATGGCTGACACAAGGTAGCATCACATAGCCAGCCTCCCAGCCTCCCGCCTCCCAGCCCTGCTGTCTCCCACACAGATCTATTAAGAGGCAGCATGGTGCACTGGCTCAGGACTTGGACTCTGCCTCCAGACTGCATGACTTTAAATCCTGGCTCTGACACTTGCTGACTGTATGTGACCCTGGACAAGCTACTCAATTTCCCTGAGCCTTACAGGAATATGGGATAATTAGTTAATTGAGTGAGTCAATACATGTAACTAAAGCATTCAGAATAGTGCCTGGCACACATGGGGAGGTGGGGACAAGCAAACAAGCTAAGGAGCTAGGGGACCAGAGAAGAATAAGATCAGACCTGATGTTGAGCAAGAAGTTCTCAGATGCATAAAGAATTCTAACCCTGAGTTGCGTGTCAGGCATCCACAGGGGCAAGGGGAGTTTCAACCAGAGCAGCACTGTCTTTACCAGAATAATGCGGCAGCTGCCCATTTTCTGTTTCGGTCCTGGAGAGTAGCTGGTGTGAAGGCTTGGAGGATGGATTCTAAGCAGGGAAGCGACATGATCAGGTCCAGGTTTTCCCAGGAAGGCCAATCTCAGGGCTTCACATGGGATGAGAAAGGCACTTGGCCACATGGTGGATGACATCAGGACTACTCTGCCTGGCAAAATCTCATGGAGAAGGTAATGTCCTGGGACTGGGCTTAAATTTATTCTTCCATTTTCTATGAATATAATGAGTGCCACAGCAATTTAAATTAGGTGGGGAGGAGGCAATATTTAAGGAGGAGTAATATTTAAGTAACATCAAATGCATATAAAATCTTTACTAAATCCTTATCTTGTGCTTGGCAATTGCACGCAACTGACTTCATTTAATCCTCATCCCCATCTCACAGAAATCAGAATTTTTATATCTGCTTTTTGGAGATGAGAAAACCGAGGCTCCAAGAAGTCCAGTAACTTGACTAAGGTCACACAGCTAAAGTAAGTGGTAAAGCAGGGATTCAAACCCAGGGTAAGCAGGCCAATTTGCCAATTCATTGATGAGCAGAAAATTCAATTAGCTGCAAGTCAAATTCCCAGAAGTCAGTTCATGGAAGTTCAGAGCTGTTTCCCTGTCAGAGGCAGGAACGGGGAGGGCTCAAGCAGGGACCATTTCCCAAAACTTAAAAAAAAATACTCAATAATTCAATGCACAGTTGGTTCAGCAAATTGCTTTCAGGAATTGACCTGGGGATGAACCCAGGCCTGTCGACCTTCAAAGTCCACAGTTTTTCACACTTGCTATATCGAGCTAGCTCACTTTTCACTATGCATTAAAATTACATTAAATGTTCATCGTTAGTGCCATCAAATCAATCAACTCCTAGCGACCCCGTGTACAGCAGAGCGGAACCCTGCCTGGTCTTTTAGGGCCATCCTCTCACCATCCAGCACTATATCAGACAGTGCTCCACTGCTAGTCAGAGGGTTTTCATGACCAATTTTTTCGGAAGTGGGTGGCCAGGTTTTTCTTCCTAGTCTGTGTTAGTCTGGAAGCTCTGCTGAAGCCTGTCCACCATGGGTGACCCTGCTGGTATTTGAAATCCTGGTGGCATAGCTTTCAGTATCACAGCAACACGCAGCCACCACAGTGTGACAACCGACAGATGGGTGGTGTAACCCAGCCCACCTCAGTGAGAGTGCCGAATCTTAACCACTAGACCACCAGGGCTGGCATATTAAAAATAGTGAATGTTTATTCAGCTCTTACTATAGGCACTGGGCCAAGTGCTTTAAATGTATTGTCATTTAATTCTTATGGTAATCAGAGTAAAGTTAAGTAACTTCCCCAAGGTTATGCCCCTGATATGGGGTAAAGCCCCAGAGCATATTGGCTCATAACAGATAATGACTGCCCCCCTTTTAAATAAATTAAACTCTTTACTAACTGGACTGGTCTCTTTTCATGGCTTTAACTGTGAGATTCCTTCTGAGAAAAGTAAGAAAACTTACAAGATTTTGCCTCTTCCTCTGAACTTAAACCTACTATTTACTTTCAAGCTTCCTTGGTATTTATCACATTTTATATGACATTATAAGTGTGTTACATCATTTATATGTGACTTATTATTTTAATGCTGCTCTTCCTCCAAAATGAGCACACACAAAATCCATGTTTATTTATTTCAAAATATATAAAACATGCTCTCAAGACCCACTTCCATCCTGACACATTTGCACTTAAATCCAAACATTTGGAACGTGATGTGATGGATAATTATTATTTTCCAAAGACAAACACCATTTCATGTGGTTTGGATTTACTGTGAATTTCAAGAAGTGTTTGCGTCTTCAAGTCACCATTGCCAACCAAAAGGCACTGAGGATAGGCGAAGGGCAGGGAGTTAAAAATAAACAGAACTAAACACTTCTAGCTGTCTAATCCTGAGCAGGTGACTTAGCCTCTCTCTGCCTCAGTTTTCTCATCTTTAAACTGAGGACAATAAATTGACTTGGTTGTTGTATGGATTAAATCAGTTTATATATATATAAAGCACATGGAACACTGCCTGGCCCATAGTAAGTGCTCAATAAGCATTAGCTACTTCTTCTTCTTCTTATTATTATTATCATTATGCAATCAAACCAATTAATAAAGTACACATTGTTAATTTTGTCATACAAGGCCATTTAATGTACATTAAATTAACTTTTATGCTTCCTTATGACTATTATAATAAAACAATGACATACAAATTCATAATTTAAGAATACACGTTAGTATCTAAAAGTATTTAAAACTTTCCTTTTTCAAAATGCAATGACACAGCAAGTCACAGGCTGGTAGAAAATATTTGCAAAACATATATCTGATATATTATTTATAATATATATACTAAACTATATAAACTATATATATACTAGACCATATAAACTATATATATAGACTATATAAACTCTTATAACTCAATAAAAAGACAAACCCACCTGAAAATATGCAAAAGATTTGAACAGTCACATCACCAAAGAAGATATTCAGATGACAAACGAACATATGAAGAGATGTTCAATTTTCTTAGTCATTAGAAGAATGTAAATTAAAACCACAATGAGATTCCATGAAAACCCACCAGAATAGCTAAAATTAAAAAGACGGATAAAACCAATTATTGGTGAAGATGTGAAGAAACTGGGACCATAATAAACTGCTGGTAAGAATGCAAAATGGTGCAACCACTTTGGAAAACAACTTGGCAGTTTCTCATACAGTTAAACATACACTTGTCAAATGACACAGCACAAGGTGACCAACTGTCCTGGTTTACCCAGAACTGCCCGTGTTTAGCATGGAAAGTCCTGCATTCTGGAAAACTCCTCAGTCCTGGCCAAACCGAGATGTTTCATTCCCCTACCAGCAATCCCGATCCTAGGTAATTATCCAAAAGACACGAAAACATGTCCAAACAAAGACTTATACTCAGATGCTCACAGAAGCTTTACCTGTAAAAGCTAAAAACTTGAAAAAACCCAAATATCCATATATCGATGACTGGATAAATAAACTGTGGTACATCCATACAATGGAATAGTCCTCAGCAATTAAAGAAATGATGTACTGGATAAATCTCAAAATAATTATGCTGAGTGAAAGCACCCAGACACAAAAAAGATTACATACTCAACAATTCTATTTATATGACATGCAGCAGAGGGCAACACTATATGACAGAAAGCAAATCAGTGTGGTTCCAGGGGCTGGGGATGGGAAACGAGGGTCACAAAGAGGCATGAGGGAAATTTTGGGAGGTGACAGAAATGTTTACATCATGATTATGGTGGAGGTTTCATGGCTCTCTGTGTTTGTCAGAACTCATCAAACTGTACAGTTACAAGTGATGAATTTTATTGTATGTAAGTTATACTTCAAAAAACCTGTTTAAAAGAAACTAAAGGAATGGGGAAAAGGATACCGTATTTATGTCAATATGAAACCAGTATGGCAACATATCAGACAAGATAGATTTTTTAAAAAATGCAATGGCAGAGAAACAAGAGAAAATAAGTCAGTGCATGTAGCCCATAAAATAATCGTTTCTCAGTTTGGCATGTACAGCCGCTAGCACTTGAAGCCAGGACAGGAGCCAATTCTAACTGAAACATGGGATGACGTTTGAGAAACAGTTCCTTTCATATATGAGCATATGAGAGGAATTGTTGTGCTGAGAAATAGAGGTTAATTCAGTCTGAACAGATTCCATGAAGCATTTGGGAGCATGGAAAGAATATTTTTTTAAAAATACAGCAGCTTTGACTTTTGTTTTAGCAATTCTCCTCTCCAAGGGACAATGAGTCTTTTCATTTAGCTTTAGCAAGGGGGTAGGGGAAGAGAGAGAGAAGGAAATTGTTCTGATCCTCTTAACTCTGGGTTCTTCTAAGCATCACTGTTCCAAGTAAATTGACAAGCGAGTAGAATCCCACCAGAGCCAACAGGATGTGCTGTGGGCCTCACGACGAGAGGCCTGGCTCTGTTAGGACACGCTGTGTGACCTCAGCTAGGTGACTTAACTCACTGGGCTTTAATTAGTCAGCTGTAAAATGAGAGGCATGACCTGGAAGCAGTGCTTCTGAACCTAAACCAGGCCACAGGCCAGTACGACCCTGCTATCCTGAAGAAGGTTGGCCATGACATCCTCCAAGGGGGTGAACCCAGCCCCCAGACAAGAAGGGAAAGGGAGTAGGGCACAAATATTTTTACCTGCCTACTATGGGCCAGGCAGCAAACTGTGCATTTTGCATATTATCATCTCATTTCAGCCCTACATTCATTCTGTGAGGTGGACGAATTCCCAGTTTTATGGATGAACGCTAAGATTCACAGATGGAAAGACACTCTCCAAGGCGTCAGAGCTAGTTAAGTTACAAAGCCAAGATTCCACCCCCACCATCTCTCAGGCAGTCAGCCTGCTTGTTAAAAAAGAGATTTCAAATCACTTCCCCAATTTTGAAAGTTCTTAGGCATCATATTTAATAGTTTTGTCCCTCAAAGGCAGCCCTGTCAGCACACTGAGCACACACACTCACTACTCCACGCATTCGCGGAGAATTACACACTACTGGAGCCGCACGACCTCAGAGGCCATACCTTCCTGTCTCTCACCTAATGCCAGAATCCCCACATCCTGCATGGCCAGCAGATGGGAACCCAATCTCTGTTAGGACTCAAGGCCATGATATTCAGGTGGCTCCAAAAGTTAGACTGACATTCTCTTGATGTTGACCTGACACTGCCTGTCTGTGATTTCTACCCAGAGGCAAAGGCTCGCTTGTCAGCTCAGCCTGTCCAGACACGAACTCTTCTTCCACTCAGGTCCTTTCACAGTCAAGGTAACCCCTTCCACTCAGCCACCCAGACCGGAAACTTGGAGCTGGCTTCCACGTCTTCCTCGCATCACCATCACATTCATGAGTGGACAAACCCTGGCTTTCCTGCCTCTGCACAGCTCCCCTGTCCAGCCCTCCCGACTGTTCCCACCACTGCAGCAATGCTCCATTCTCACCATTTCTCACCCAGACTCTTCCAGGAGCTTCAGAATTGCCTTCCTTGCCTTGGATCCTTCACCTTCTGGTCCTGTCCCTCTTCTGTTCATGAACCCAGCTATGGACTTACTGCCTAACATTAACGTTCAAGCCCCTCCATGGCTGACCACTGCCCACCCCTCCAACCATGGAAGACCCACATTCACCCCAGACCTCCCACTGGTGCCTCAAGAACTCAGATTCTTAGCATAGCTGGATGCCTTCATCCATGCTGGTCCATTGGCCTGGAAGGTCTACATTCTACATTAATGAAAATTGCATTCATTCCTCAAGCCTCAGCTCATATGTCACCCACTCTCTAAAATGTTCTCCAGTTCTCCCAACAAGATTGACTTTTCAACATGCCCCTGACAATGGGTTTGTTGTCCGCTGTAGCAGTTGGTTTCTTTTTCTTGCTACCATGTCTGTCTCCCTGCCTTGACTGTGAGCTGTTCCTTGGGACCATGGAACATGGGGTTTTTTTCCATGATGTCTCTCTTGTCTCCTTCCCTTTCCATCCATACCAAGGTCACAGCCCTAGACTTGGCTCCTCTTCACATCAGAGAGACCACAAAGTTCTTGGCAGAGACTGCTAGTTGTCTCCCAATATCTTCCTCCCCTCCTTACTTAGTACTAGAACACCCACTTTTTAACTGAACCCTTGATGGGCTGGAATAAAGACCACGACTCTCAGTCCTCCCTTCTTCCCTGCCAGGTAGCTATATGCTGGCCAGTGGGATGGAGGTGGATGTGGTGTGTACAGCTTCTGAAAAGTGTCCTCAAAGGGGGACTGGGGGAACGACCCCCTTTTGTTTTCCTTCCTGCTGTCTGGAATGAGGCCATCCTGGTTGGAGACCCAACAGTCATTTTGAACCATGAGGCACCATGGAAATGGAAACCGTGCTGCATGGGAAAAGCAATGAGGCACAGGAGTGTGGGCCCCTGACTCCACTCTCACTTTGGACTCAGTGCCTCCAGGCTTCTTGAACACAAGACAGAAATAAACTTCCTTCTTTAAGCCATTGTCATTTCAGTTTTTTCTATAACTTGCAGTTGAACCTAATCCTAAATAATAGACTGTTTCTAACTCTCTCCTGTTGAATCCTACGGCACCAGTGCTGAATTCAATCTTCCCAACACAATATCACACTTATGCTCCTGCTCAAAAACTGTCAGGACTTCCACGTACTGATAGGATAAAATCTAGATTCCTTAGTTTAGCATTCAAAGTCCCATAATCTGACCCTGTGTTATGATGCTAATCTCAACAACTCCCCGCACCCACCCCACTCAAACACACACACACACATACACACACACAATCATTAACCCTCCATTCCAGCCTCGTTGCTCCATAGTGTCTCTTACTCTCTGCCAGTTGGATTGAGTTAATGACAACTGAGATATGGGTAGGTAGTCACTCTCTTTCAAAACGAAGTGTGAGTGGAAACAACCTAAAAGACCCTTAACAATAGAACAGATCCATTGTGGTGGAGTCACACAACAGGATATTATACAGCAATAGAAAAGAATGAATTACTGCTTCATGCAATAACATCATAAATTTACAAACATAATACTGAACAAAATAAAATTCAAAAATGGACAAAACTAATCTACAATCATAGACAACAGGATAGTGGTTACAGTGGGGAATCAGTGTAGAGAAGGAGGCATGGGGAGGATTGTGGGGTGCTGGAAATGGTCTGCTGATTAATCAGAATGCTGGTTACACATTCATGAAAAATAATCCGTTGCACCCCTGATTTCTGCACTTTTCTGTATGTGTACTTCAATAAAAAGTTTACTTAAAAAACAGGCAAAACTAAGCTATGGTGATAGAAGTTAGAACAGTAGTTACCTACTGAGGGAGGTGATGAGTAATTGGGGGAAAAGGGGGGCTTCTGGGGTGCCTTTCGGGAGGCAGTTACATGAGAGTGTTCACTTCGCAAAATTCCATTGAACTATTCCCTTATAGCTTGTGCATCTCTTCATATGTTCCTTTGATTAAAAGTTTACATAACAAATGAGGTATGGAGTACTACTGCTGCCTCCATTGCTCTCAGACCATGTCATGGACAAAAGGAGTCAGAGAGAGATGGGAGCTGCGGCACGGATTTTGGAGAGAGTCTAATAGGTGTTCTCTCTTGAGGGAGCCATTATGTACGTTCTGGAAGGGGATGTTAATGAGAATGAGGCTGCACAGCTGGTCCTAATTTGGAACTCCTTCTCAAGATCTGTGGTGGGCAGAATAATGGCCCCCCAAAGATGTCCAGGTCCTAATCCCTAGAACCTGTGAATATGTTATGTTACATAGCAAAGGGGAATTATGGTTGCTAATCAGCTGACCTTAAAAGTAGGGAGAGTATCCTAAATTATCCAGGTGAGCTCAATATAATCACAAGGGTCCTTAAAAGCACAAGAGGGAGGCAGCCTGAAGAAAGGCTCAGCCTGACATTGTTGGCTTTGAAGATGGAAGGAGGCAACAAGCCAAGCAACGAGGGAAGATTCTAGAAGCTGGAAAAGGGAAGGAAACAGATTCTCCCCAGAGCCTCCAGGAGGAACACTAACACACTGCTAACGCCTTGATTTTAGCCGAGTGCAAATCATTTCAGAGCTCTGACTTCTGGAACTGTAAGATAATAAGCTTGTGTTGTTTTAAGTCACTAAGTTTGTGGTAACTTATTACAGCAGCAATAGGAATCTAACAGAAACACTGGGAATTTCAAGGAGGTCAAACACCATCAGGTGGTGATTTTCTTAGAGGAGGCCTTGGGATGAGGGTGTTCTTTGTATTTCCCTGGAAATGGAGGAGGGGAAGGAGCTAGAAAATTTAGAGCGAAAAAAATCAGCAAATGCTATTGATAGGGAAAAGGAGACCATTCTATAGGGCTAGGGTCAAAAGTTAAGGGTTAATCAAGGAAAGGGAGAAAGCCTGCAAAGCAGCAACTTCGGAATTGAGTTTGAAGAAATCCAGGGCCTACAAAATGTGTGACCCATAGCCTTCACCTTTCTGGTCTTGAGTTTCTCATCTTTAAGTCAAGCAAAAACAAACTCGGCTAACTGGGAAGGTACAGGGATAAGCCCTAAACAGAAGTGAGCTTTACATTATTTTCTCTATTTATATCATTTTCTCTAATAACAACTGTGGTAAGCAGAATAATGCCCCCCCCCCGCAAACAAAAGGTGTCTATGGTCCAGAATCTATGAATTTGTTACCTTACGTGGCAAAAGGGACTTTGCAGATATAATTAAGTTAAGGATCTTGAGAGATGGAGAGATTATCCTGGATTATCCACAAGGGTCTTTATGGATGAGGGGTCAGGGGAGGGAGAAGAGAGGGGGAGGGGAAGGAGGACAGGGAGATTGGAACATGTTATGCCTTGAAGATGGAACAAGGGACCAGGAACCAAGAAACATAGGCAGCTTTTAAAAGCCAGAAAAGGCAAAAGAACAGATTTTTTCCCCTAGAGCCTCCAGAAGGAGCCTAGCCGACACTGATTTTAGCCCAGCAAGACCTATTTCACACTTCTGACCTCCAGAACTGCAAGATAATAAATGTGTTGTTTGAAGCACTAAGTTTGTGGTAATTTGTTACATCAGCAATAGGAAACTAATACAATAAACTAAAATAGCAGTGGAGTATTCTAATGGGAGTAAGCCACACTCTCCAACGGTAAAGTTCCTCTGACAATACTCTTAGAATGTCCCAAAAATGTTAGCTAGTCCATCTGCTCAGCCACTGACTTTACATGCAAATATTTTGGTAAAAATTTCAGTTTCAACCAACTCACTTTGAGCATTACTACATCCTACACACTGGTGAATTAATTCACATTAATGGTCTCATTAACCCTTACAACAACACCATGACATAGATAGTATCACGCCCATTTGATGAATGATATAACCGAGACTCAGATAATGATAAGTATAGCTAATAAATATTGAGCACTTACTCTGAGCCAGGCACTGTATTAAGCACTTCATGTGTGTTAACTAATTTAATTCTCCCAACAATCCTATTCCCCATTTACAGACGAGGAAACCGAGGCACAGAGAGTCTAAGTAATTTTAAAGGTGGTGAGGGGTGGGCTGGGGCTGGAGCCCAGGTCTTTCAGGGGCCTTCAGTGCTCTGGGTTGGATCCTCACTACTCCTCATCGCTGTCATCATCATTACCACCAATTACCGATAACAGCGAGCCTCTGGAATGGAGCCCAGCGCTGCCTTTCTCTCTGAGCCCCATTCAGGGTCCTGTGGGGTGAGGCAGTGGCGGCTGTCTGCCGAGCCACACAGCAGGGTTCAAGGATGACTTCACGGGCTGGAGCTCCCAGTGGCAACTGGTTCCTTGGCAGGGCCTCCCTGGCACCGTTTATTAGCAACAATGATGACATGCTCCACTCTCAACTTGGCGCTTCAGCCTCCCTCTTCCGCTGACCCCCCTGAGTTATCCCCACATGCACACTAAACAGGGGAGCCCTCCTGAGAGTCCCTAAAGACGGGAGTCCCAGGAAAGCGCTCTCTCAAATGCACGTGCTACAGAGGAGAGGGCAGTGAGTCCCTGGAAAGCACTAGAGACTCTTTCACCCACTTGGCTGGTTTTAAACAACTGCTCACCCCTGGGGGCTAGCATGTGTTCTCTCACTGCCCGCCCCACTTCATGCGTTTACACCCATCACACCCTCTTCAGCCTGCTTTTCCTGAGGCCTCAGCCTGTCTCTACCCCTTTCTCCATCCCCACCCCTGCCTCACCACTTGCTCTCTCTTGGACACAACCCAGAGCTGTTTCTAGGTAAACTGTGGGATTTCTTTCAAGAACCTCCATGACCCTCTTATTCCTTCTCTATCTTTCAAGAAGCAGTCATCTATTTCCTTTTCTTTAAATCTTAGGCCTCATTCCAACTACCTCTTGCTGAACAGAGATATATGGTGTTTGCTGGTGAAAGCGTAGGGCACGACAACCATCTAACGGTATCTCAGATGTGGACTCTGCTGTGGCACCTCCAGCAAGTAAGCTCAGGCCTCGGTGGCTCCAGTTTGCCTGGGGTTGGACTCTAGGAGCAAGGAAACCTGGAGCCTGATTTGTAGAAAAGAGAGAAAAATATGGGGGCCTGAGACTGAATTCTATTGCAGGAACAGAAGTATGGACAGATTGGCAAATAGAAGGTGAAGAGCCACACGTATCTGCCTTCTCAACAGGGGATTCTAAGGGACCAAGCTTCAGAAGCTGAGAGGGAACTTTCCAGACTATAAACCCATCTTGACATGGTTTTATGAGGCTGTCCCTTTGAAAGCAGACAGGGAGAATTGTGCAGCGGTGGACTCCTGAATGGGATACTCCAGTTAAATACATGTGGATTTTCTGCCATCCTCGCGCATCTCAGGAAGAAGCTCTCTTCCTGAATTGGGGAGGAGATGACTGCTCATAGGAACTCCTTGCTTTTTCTGGAAAGACAAGTGATGGAGCCCCTCACCTAGCCTAAGGTTGTGCCTGGAACTGTTCTAAGGATTTTTCTTGTAATATCCTTCTCATTTAATCCTCACAGCCCTGTAGGTGTTATCATCCCCATTAGACAGATGAGGAAACAGGCACAGAGTAGTTGGGTAACTCCAAGGTTACCAACCCAGAAGCTTCGCAGCCACGGCTTGAACCTAGGCAAGCCAACCCCAGAGTCTCTGCTCTTGACCACTGCCCCCCCCCCCCTCAGCCTCTTGACTGTCTCCACTGCCCCACTCCTGGAAGGCGGATTAAATGCGCTTGGTGCCGATGCATCCTGGCTCCCTGATTTACGTTTGGAACTTGGTCCATTGGGTTTGTGCAGGGTGGAAGGATGTATGCCTGAGGAGCTACCTTTCTGTGCGTCCTGTCCTGGAGACCTTAAAGAGAAAGGGTCTCTATTTTACTGTCGTCTCCCCAAACTGTCTTCAGGGTGGGATTTCTAGCAACTACCACAAAATGCGCTCCCCTTTCTCCACAACGTAGGGAAGCTGGACCTTTAGCTGCCACAGAGGACCAAGAACAAAATCCAGATACACGGGCATTAGAATACCAGCCGACCAAGAAAGGGAATCGGAATCAATCCGGCTTGCCCGTTGAATAGGAATCACGCTGGGTACCCGCTCAACAAGTCTCCCTCTTCCCAGGTCGGTGGAGACCAGATCTGGGCGGCCCTGTGGCGGGGCACAGCGCCCCCACGGGGCACTCAGGGTCGCTGCCGCGCCGTGCGCCCCGCGCGGGGAGCGCGCCCAGCTCGCCCGCCGGGGTGGCCCGACTTCTCCCGGCAGTGGGGTCCGGGCAACGCCGCGCCCCCCTCTCCCGCCCTCCCCAGGGGAGTCGGGAGCGACGGGCCCCAGGGACCGGAGGGGACGCCCGGAGCTCAGGGCCGTGCGGAGCCGCAGGGGTTGGGGCGCAGGCCTGGGGAGCGCCCGCGTGCATCGGTTAGCCCAAGCCTGCCTGTCTGTCGGTCGGTCAGTCGGTCGGTCAGTCCGCTCCTCGGGACAGCCGGGTCGTGCAGAGCCCCAGGGACAGCGCGCCCCGCTCACCTGCAGCCGCCGCCGCCGGCGCCTGGGAAGCAAGGCAGGGGCGCAGCCACCGGGGTCTTCCCTCGTTGGCCTCCTCGCCGCTCCGAGAGCCGCGGCTCTCCTCGGGGATCGCTCGTGGGAGCTGGGGAAGAAGCCGGAGCCGCTGCCGCTGTCTCCTCCTTCGCCGCCTCCTCCAAGTCCCATCCCAGAGCGCTCCCCTCGTTCGCTGGCTGCCTGGGAGGCTCTGGGCCAGGGCGGGCGGGCGGCGGGGGAGGCGGCGCCGCGGCGAGGGTGGGGAGCGGGCCGGGCGGAAGGAGGGGTGTCCTCTTTGGGGATGGGGAAGGCGCGGAGAGGGAGCGGCCCCACCCTGCAGGCAACCCCTGGAGCTGGGCAGTCTGACCGTGTGTCCCGCCTGCTGCCATCTCCCCCCCACTCGATAGGTCTGCAAGCCCAGGCAGGGGTCGGACTCCAGGGTTCCAGAGCCTCAGGTTCAGAACAGGGAGCTTTGTGGGCTTGGCGGAGGGGCGGGGAGGGGAAGAAGAGCATCCCCTGGAGGAAGGGAAGCGCGACAGGGGTCATATATCCTGAACTTGGCGTCATGATCTGCAGGAGGCGTCCATCAATGACGATGATGAAGAAGTAAGTGGTGAGAATTGGGATAATTGGTGACAAGTGCCAGTAGCTGACTTGGCAGTGCCCAGAACACCCCACCAGTGCCAATTCATATTAACAGAGCGTCCACTGGCCAGGTACCAGGCCCTGAGGTGGGGAGGGAAACCAGGATACCACGACAGAAAGGAAACAAGGTTCCCACCCTAAAGGAGCAGAAAAAGTCTAGTTCAGACAAGACTTTTGAAATTATGGGCAAAGACATTTGCAGTTTTGTCACGTGGGAGAACATGACCTTAGAGGTCCCTAGGGAACTCTGGAGGAATGCGGAAGACAGGATTGGTCAGTGGCAGGGAAAGGGCATGGCATGCCACTCTACCAGCTCTCCCCGCTCCTGGCCAGCTGGGCTGAGTGAGCTCTGTACAGCAGGCCAGGACATCTCCTAATAATGGCTCCAAAATTCTATCCCCAAACCACTGACCCAACGCATCCATTTCAGGTTTTAACAAGCTAAGGCCGAGAGGCAGTAGAAAAGAGTTTCAAAATCTCTGGATGTGCCAGAGTTTGATAATTTAAGGGCTCTTGGCTTTCTTTACTCCTAACCACCACTCCTATTTGATGATAAAGTTGGTTTCTGAAATATGAATAAACATCATGTGCGATATTAGTTCTTCAGAAAAGCTCCAACAGTGAGTAATTAAAATTCCATCCATAAAGCAAGGGGTTAACATTATTCAAGCGATCAGGGCAACTCAGTGGTACCATAATGCCCTGAAAAAATCTTGGATTCATTTTCCCTTGTTCTTTTACTCTGCACCTTAGGCCCACTGGGCTCTCTTGGCTGCCTGCACTGATCAGAAATAGTTTCTTTGTATGTCTTTGGGAGGAGGTAGGTGGAGGTCAGAAAGCAGAGGAAAGTCTTCAGGAAATGTCTGGTCTCTGAAGTCTTGGATCCCACAAATGAAAATTCTTCCTGAGTCTGGGCCAATGAAAATCCCCTAAGGAGCTGGGGAAGTTGAGTTGCAGTTTATGGAAACTTACACTTAAAATGTGTTGCCTTATTCCAAGATACCAGTATAATCCAGTAATTTACCAGGAAAACAATAGCAATTCCAAAATCCTTCCACATTTTCAGGAATTGTAGTTTAGTAACTGATTTGAGTGACTCTGGTGTATGCCAACTAAAATGAGTGTTTCTCCCCAGGGTGTTCTATCAGAATTCTTCAGAATAGGAAATCTCAGCACGAAGCACGCCTGGGGCTAAGTCAAGTAGGTCAATGAGTTGTTCTACCTTGTGGAATGATCCAGGTCTGCTAAAATAAAAAACAAAGCAAAAGTGAGCTCAATATCCTGAAATATCAAGTCAGAAAAAACAATGCCTTAATTTCCTGGTTATCTTTGGGTGAATGCAAGTTGATAATAATAAAGGCTGCTGGGGAAAGCCCAAATCTGCCTTTTATGCCGGAGGCCCTGCTACCAGCTTAGTGTACAGAGAATCTTATTCAGAAGAAGTGTGAGGTTAAAATTTTCAGTTCTCATGTGGGCACTCAAGCAAGCAGACAAGAATCAGGGTGTGTAGCATCTGAGAGATCGAGAGTTAGTTGGAATTGATAACTTGAATTACACCTTGGTAGCTATACTGGGTTCAACTCAGTTCTCTGTCTTCACATGGGATCTATTGTGGAGTAAGGATTTGGGGATGGGGGGTAGGGGGAGTCATTTGATCCAGGCCTCACATTCATGAATAGCCTCAAATATAGACTTTTGGCATAAGCATTCATTTGTTCCTGGTAAACATTAGAACTTTGGTTTTGTTTTGTTTTGCATTAGAATCTTTCCTATTTGGGACTCAGTTATCTGGCCTAGAGGGCAGATTAAAATGAGACCATCAAACAGAAAGGGGACCAGAGTAAAGGGAAATCAAAGAGCAGACAGATTGGCTCACAGACCCATAGCCTAAAATAAATCTTGTACTGAATGGGCGAGACCCATGTAGACTGTTGGAGCTCCTCCCCCCTCACTCAAGTAGAAGGGCAGGATGTCTCACCTGGGAGAGGAGACATCATCCCTTTGGGCCAGCTGCCAATTGGTTGGAACCGGAGATGCGGGGTTGAGACGGAAGCATTGAAAGGAAGTGGCTGGGTTTCCACTCCAGCCCAGAGTGAGGAACCCTCTTAGCTGGGGCAGTACTCCCTTCTGGATGCCTCATCAACATGGACAGCTGGTTCCATGTCCAGAGTCCCCTTGAGGACAGGCTGGCTGATGGCACCATTTTCCTGGTGAAATGATTTTTAAATAAACATGCCATCCCACCTTGGAAACACAGGATGAAAGTAACCAGGAAAAAACTAAAGCAAGTCGAAAATTTGTTCCGGAAAACAACATGCAATTCAGAGAACGCAAATGTTTTTATGTATTCTTGAACTTGGACCATTTGTTCCTGAGGGCAGGGACCAGGCTTTCTGCTTGTTGACAGATTTTCCCCTATGCTGTGCTATGGAAGGGACTGGGCTGCTGTAGCTTTAACCTGGAGCTTAGAGCATTGTAGCGTTTGTGGAATCAGGTTGATGAGGCTACCTATCAAAAAGAGATCATAGGATGGAGTGGGGAGCTTTAACGCATAGGCAAGAGTGAGTGAAAAATCTCACTTGTTTTCCTAGATATTGACAATGCTGAAACACTGCCTTGTCTCCCTGGAGACTAGTTTCCACTTTTGAAGTAGAGGATGGACCTGCTATGTGTGGAATCATCACTCAGCAACACAGATTGCCGCTTCTCTTATCCCTAAACCTAGGAATTGGCACAAAGTGGTCTGCCATTAGAAGCCAATAGCCTCATTCCTGTGACACTCAGCTAACTACCTTCTCGCAATGCCATTAATGAGTCTATGTCTGCACTGGTTGCCTGGTGTTAAATCAGATTGCAAGATACTGGGGCAATGGGTATGTGTATATGTCCTATAAAATCCTCCAGCATGCTGGCAGAGCTCAATAAATGGTGACTCAAGAATAACAAAAATATCAGAAGTCAGGACTTTTCCACATTCTCTCTTGCTGAAGAAAATAACTGGGACATTGTTATTATGAGGGTCCAACAGAAGGGGAAACACTACAAATGGTCCAGTGGAAAGAATAAGGCAATGAACTGCTGAGAGCCACAATAAATCATAAGATGGAGAAAAATAAGATGTAGTGCAATGAAATGAACAATTTCGTTGGTAGAGTAGTCTCTGAAAAGAAGCAATGGAAATGTCTTGACTCATTTAAAACAAGAATTGACAAAGCAATTCCCAAGTATGGAAAGTGCCAGAACATTACTGGCTACATGTACACTATCTGTGAACAAAAAGAGGCTGAGAAGAGGATGCAGTAGCCAAAGTTTTAAAGAGTTGAAAGTTTCTTTTAGTTAGAGCAAAATTTCTAAGACAGCTCAGCATCCCTGGCTAGGCCTAATGAGGAGGCGCTGACTAGCGTGTTTCCCCTTTAGCTCCAGCCTACACATGGGGCAGAATATTTGAAAGTCAATTAATGTAATATCCCATATGAACAGAATAAAGGACAAAAACCACATGATCTTCTCAATAGATGCAAAAAAGCACTTGACAAAATTCAACACTCCTTCATGATAGAAACGCTCAACAAACTAAAAGTATAAGGGGACTTCCTCAAACTAATGAAAGGCATCTGCAAAAAACCCACAATTAACATCATATTAATGGTGGAAGACTGAGAGCTTTCCCTCTAGAATCAGGAGCAAGACAAAAATGTCCTCTCTCAACACTTCTATTCAACATTGTACTAGAAGTTCTAGGCAAGGCAAGAAAATGAAATCAAAGGCATACAGATTGGAAAGAAAGAAGTAAAACTATCTCTATTTGCAGAAGATATGATCTAGTAGATGGTAATCCTAAGGAATCCACTAAAAAAAACTATTAGAACTCACAAATTATTTCAGCAGGATTGCAGGATACAAGATCATTAGACAAAAATCAATTTATTTCTATACAATCTGAAAATGAAATTACGAAAACGATTCCATTGGCAATAGCATCAAAAAGAATAAATTGCTTAGAGATAAATTTAACAAAAGATGTACAAACCCTCTACTCTGAAAACTACAAAACTGTTGAAAGAAATAGAAGGAGATCTAAATAAATGGAAAGACATTCCATATTCATAGTTTGGAAGACTTATCTTGTTCAGACAGCAATACTCCCTTAACTGAGCTACAGAATCCACACAATCCCTATCAAAGTCCCAGCTGGCTTCTTTGCAGAAATTAACAAGCTGATGCTAAAGTTTGTATGGAAACTTAAGGGACCCAGAGTAGCCAAAACAATCTTGAAAAAGAAGAACGAAGTTGGAGGACTCATACTTCCTGATTTCAGAACTTACTACAAAGCTACAGTAATCAAGACAGTGCGGTACCTGCATAAAGATAGACATATAACTCGGTGGAATAGAATTGAGAGTTCAGAAATAAGCCCTCACATTTACAGTTAATTGATTCTCAGCAAAGGTGCTAAGACCATCCAATGGGGGAAAGAATTTCAACAAGTGGTGCTGGGACAACTAGATAGACACATGGAAAAGAATTCAGTTGGATCCTCACCTCATACCACATACAAAAATTAATTCAAAATAGATCAAACACTTAAGTGTAAGAGTTAAGGCTATTAAAATCCTAGAAGAAAACATAGAAGTAAATCTTCATGACCTTGGATTAGGCAGTGGTTTCTTGGATATGATTCCAAAAGCACAAATGACAAAATGAAAAATAGGTAAATTGGAGTTCATCAAAATTAAAATTTTTGTGCTTCAATGGACACCATCAAGAAAAGACAACCCATAGAATGGGGGAGAATTTTTACAAATCGTAGACTTGTGTCTTATTTTAGCAAATGAGAGACTTGTATCTAGAATATATAGAGGACTCATAATTCAATAATAAAAAGACAACCCAATTAATACATAGGCAACGTTTTTGAATAGGAATTTCTCCAAAGAAAATATACAAATGGTCAATAAGCAATATTGAAAAGATGCTCCATATCATTCACCATCAGAGAAATGCAAATCAAAACCACAAGACATCACTTCACACCCACTGGGATGACTATAAAAAAAGTACAATAACAAGTGTTGGCAAGGATGTGGAGAAATTGGAACCCTCATACATTGCTAGTGGGAGTGTAAAATGGTGCAGCCACTGTGGAAAACAGTTTGGCAGCTTCTCAAAAAGACATATAGTTATCATATGACTCAGCAATTTCATTCCTAGGTATACACCCAAGAGAAATGAAAACATATGCCTACACAAAAACTTGTACACAAATGTTGATAGCAGCATAATGTATAATAGCCAAAAAGTGGAAACAACAACCCACATGTTCACCAGCTGATGAACGGATAAGTAAAATGGAATATTACCTGGCAATAAAAAGGAATGAAATAGTGATACATGCTACAAGATGGATAAACTTTGAAAACATGCTAAGTGAAAGAGCCAATCACCAAAGACCACATGTTGTAAGATTCCATGTCCAGAACAGGCAAACCCATCGAGACAGAAAGTAAATCAGGAAGGTTGGGGGGAAATGGGAGTGATTGTTTATGAGTACAGAGTTTCTTTTGGGAGTAATGAAAAGGTTCTAAAATTAATTGTAGTGATGGTTACACAAATCAGTGAATAATATTAAGAACCATTAAATCGTACACTTTAAATTGGTGAATTGTATGGTATGTGAATTATATCTTAATAAATTTGAGGTTTATGGGAAGAGGGCAAGTTTTAATTCTGAGTCCTCATGCAAATTTTTAATCTCTTTTTGAAGCGGACTTTCCTTCCTCATTTGCACACCTCCTCTGAGTGCTGTTTTCCTGGAACCAAGTCTCTCACACGTAGGCAGGAATGGCTTCTTGCTCCACTCCTCAGCTTCTGTTCCTGGGCTTTTGCATACCTTTTCTGGAGTTTGCATTCCCTCCTCTGATTCCTGCTCTACACTGCAGGACCTGCCTGCTGGTGGGGACTTCTGTAGGAATGAATGTCTATGGTCCCCACCATAGGGAAATTCACATGGCTTTATTATTAGAATCTTGTGCTATTCTTGTAAAGGATGAAAGACAAACATGCTTTATCACACATAGTCTTTCACGGGTTGTGTTTACATCTGAAGTGCCCAGGAGGTGGGTGAACACATTGCTGTAGTTCAGTTAGCTGTTCAGAATTTTCCCCCATATACCCAAGGCCTCAGAATTCCATGAGGTCTTGATTTGGTCATTCATTGCTTTAAGGATACAATGATCTACTAGGGAAGGGAAAACAGAAAGTTCCTAGGGAGAGACACATCTAGTGACTTACTTCTCCATTCAGAGCCCCACCAAATTAAGCTCACATGAAAGGAACTTGATCACAAGAATAGTAAGAGCTAAGAATGCCATTTCCTTTTGATTTCAAATGGAAGCAGAGCATTAGCCAACCTCTCCTCTGAGTCAGCCTTTAATCTCTCTTGAGAGATCAGTCCTTTTCTTACTGAGTTGCTGGTTTTGCCTATCACCTTTAGAACTGTCTTCTAGAAGTCAAGATGCACCCCCTCCCCCAACACAGTAAACACGACTCGGGCTGTAGCTTTGGAAGGGTTTGCTGGAGGAGTGACCCTTCCTTTGTTTCTCTGCATGGTCTATAGGAATGAGATTGTTTTCCAGGGGGCTCGTCTGTGAGAGGTCGTCTCTGTGGAGCTTGAGACCCACTGAGTTATTCTTAAGAATTTGTCACAATCGCCATGGGTGGCATTACAGGTGGTTTTAATTTCTCCCATATGCTTATTTTGTTTTTAGTCTAGTAACGACTTTTGAGTTCCTTCTATTTGCCAGACAAGTGCCAGGCGCTGAGGACAGAACACTAGAGAACGCAGACACAGACTCTATGAGTTTCTAATCTACTGGGGGATTGTAGACGAGAAAAGCAACAGGAACCATAAAGCATAAGATGTGCCTTGATTGGGATGCTGGATATGCTATGGGAGAACATAAAACGAATACCTCCCAGACTAGTGGGTCATAGAAGGCTTCCAGAAGGAAGTGACTTTCAAGTTGAGACCCAAAGGATGAGTTATTGGCTTTATTTTCTATTTTTTCTTACAACACACTGTTAGTGAACCAGGTTTGTTTTTGCCTGTCACCTGGAAAGCCAAACACCAAGACAACGAGATTGCAGCAGAGAGAGGGTTTTAATCACAAGGCAGCCAGGTGAGGAAATGGAGAATGAGTCTCAAACCTGCCTCCTCAAAAATGGGGACTCAGAGATATTTATGGGGCAGGGGCCAAGGTGGTCTGAAGTGTGGAGATGGATGATTGGGGGTGAGGAGAGGTGAGGTAATCGACGATCTGCACAAGTGTGGTCAGACTTCATGCCTTTTCATAGGACACATGTTCACAAAATGGTGGCATTAGCATGATCTGATGGTGGAGTTTTTAGCCTCTTGACCTCAAAAGGTCACTTAGGCATCTGCATGGGCCCAGTTGATGAGTTGGTGGGTCTCAACCAGCCTGAACTGGACAAGGGGGTCCTAATTCCTGAGAAACAGCTCAAACCCCCATTACCATGGTGACCCAGGCTCCAGGAAGATGTTATCTATGGGAACCAAGTGGGAGTCAGAGAGCATATCGTCTGAACAGCACAGTTAACAATGGGCAGGCAAACAGCTAAAAGCTATAATTAGTAATTGCAGAAAGGAAAAAAACTTTAGTTACTAGCTACCTAAGCATCAATGGCTAACTGTTTACCGGTTTCAACATTACGTGTGTAATTTTTTAAAACTCCTCAAGTTTACAGTGTTTCCTGATGCCCAAGTCCTACCTGGGTTCTCTATTAAGATGCTTAGGAAGTTAGATCTCAGGGACACAGATTATTTGGTGCATTAATGTCACGGGGCAGAAGAAAGCCTCAGCCCCAAGGGAAAGGACTGTGCTATTCTGTCTCCATTTCATAGGTGTGAAAAGAGACACGGTGACACAGGCCTTCGGGGGAAGGGCAGGGAAGGAAGTTGAGTCTCGAGGCCCTGAGTATCCCTCCCGGAAAGTGCACATTACATCACTGTTCTACTTACTTGTGTACTCGCCTAACTTATGATGCTTGAAATCTTAACATGCGTGTTCTTCTCAACAAAGACAAATCAGTGCAGCTTAAAATGATGCCTAATTTCTTTAAAAGGAAATTGCTCATTTAAAACAACCACCTTAAAAGGCCCACCTCAGTTGATCTTTCTTCCTGCCTGAATAAATTCTTTATAATAAGAATTAAAAGCTGATATTTGCAGAGAATTTCCCAGTCTAATTAAAAAGGAAATTGGCAGCTTTACGAACCTCAAGGTAAAGAGCCACCCCAAGCTGACAAAGTTCACATGGCTTTGCATGACTTGCCTTCCCCCTGGGGATGTATTAATTCAAATTAGTAGCAACAACCATTGTTAGTAAGAAGTGAGAAGTTATATACAAAATTCTTCAATTCTAGAAGTCTCAAAGATATGCAACATCCACTTAGATGGATTCAACTGGCATAAAAATCCTGGCTCTACTCCTTACTGTGTCCAGTTATTTTCCTTTAAAAGTCTCGGTTTCCTCATCTGTAAACTGGAGATATAGAGTTAATACGTGTAAAATGCTTAGTGGTAGGGCTGGCACACAGGAAGTTCTCAGTAAATGGTAAATGTCATTCTACCTGACGAAAAGGTAGAAGCCACCGGGCTGGGGACTGATTAGAAATGGGGAGAGAGAGGAAGAGGGACAAGGCAAAGAGGACTATGGCCTCAAGCTGGGATGACTGGGACAACGGGGAGGCCGCCAACAGATACGTGAGTCAACAGGAGCAGATTGGGGAAAGGGAGGGCAATTTTCCATTTGGGGCACAATGAGTATGAAATGTCAATAGGTCATCAAGATAGAGGAGACCGGGAGCATTGATAAAAGCCGGGTTAGAGCTGCCATGATTATTTAGTGAAGGGAACTATATGTAGGAAACATAAATTTAATTTAAAAAGACCTAAAGTTAAAAGAATTAAGGAAACATCCTGTGAAAGTAAAATAGTGAAATAGAATAATTAAAAATACACTCCTTTAGCTAAAATGAATACTGGGTAAAAAGTGACAT
Source organism: Tapirus indicus (assembly GCA_031878705.1). NCBI lineage: Eukaryota > Metazoa > Chordata > Mammalia > Perissodactyla > Tapiridae > Tapirus > Tapirus indicus. The sequence continues at coordinate 39,451,255 of CM062935.1, forward strand.
CACACAAAGGCCACCACACTGGGTCAGAGGGGCGTCCCCACCAAGTAGGACACAGGGTCCTTTGTGCTGTTGCCGGCCACACAGAGAACAGACCCATTGTTCCCTCGTCTTCCCAGAACTGGGGTTTCCTCGGGTCACAGGTGGAAGCCTCATCAGCTCTGAAGGCCTACATGGGATGCCCCAAATTTAGGATTCCAGGAATCTGGGACCTGTCGTTGCATACAACTTTTCAATTTGTGAGTAGGCGTAGTGGGAGCTGAAACACTACAGCACTGGGCGTGTGACTAGTAAGTAGCAGACCAGATGATGACACATTTAATCCTAGCCTTTCCTGGGAGAAATGTGGCTCGAAACCTCAATGCTGGCTAATTATGCCCAGTCTACCTGGGGTCACAGAATTCCTTTCCAAACCCTCTCTGCTCTATTGCAACAATATACCCTGGACATCTTGACATACACCAAGGAATATATATGTTATAATTTTATTTGCTGAGTTAAAGAGGTTCCCATCTTAATAAGTTTACTTAATAAGTAAAAACTGTTTGTACTGTTAATGACTTTTTTAAAAGCACGTGTAAGTTTTAGATGGGATAAAACAAACAAGACTTGATTCCATCGTGCTGTTTTAAGCCAAACTCTTCCTTCTGAAGCAGCAGCTGTTTTTGCTAATTAGGATCACATTGATGGGTGTGTAGTGCTCAGACTTTGGCTTTGATGTAACTTCTTCTGAGTTGGCCAGGCGACAGCTTCCCGCTCTGCTGTCTCTGTACTCAAGTCAGCAGAAGGCATGCGTGGGCTTCTGGGCAGAAAGTTGCAGATCTGGCTGGCTTCCATGAAGCAGAGTCATTTGGCAGAAAACTTGGCCAGTGTGCAGAAACACTTTAAGTGAATTCCATGGGTGTGGAGACCTCCTTGCAATGCCTCCTTTTTTCTTTCCTTTTAGAGCAAGTATCTGAGCTGCCAATAACCCATTTTATACAGCCACAGGCACTATTTTTGATGCTCTTTAGGTCTGAAGGTGGGGAGCCCTGAAATGGCTTAGCCTGCACTTTATGCTGGCAGTCCTTTTGCATGAGTGACTCTTTCACTAACTTGGCAAAGACAGCTGCCCTGTTCCCTCCAGAACATGAGAGACTGCCTACATGACCTGCAGCAATACTATTTAATGATATTTTAGTCAGTTTCCAGACTGGCTACAAAAACTAACACATCTTTTTTCAAAAAATGGAAATAATGATTTTAGAGTCTCAGTTTTCCTCGATCACAAAAGCTCTGTTTGTACAGCAGGATTTTTTCCTCAAATGATGAATATTTCAAATACAATACATCCCTCTGGAGATGGAGAAAACAACTTTACTGGTTACAGCCTATAAAGATGGCCTACTGAGATCATTACTGAGAAGTAACGATCTGTTGACTAACGAAGTGAGGGTGGAGAGGAAAGACAAATGAAATGAGGTGTGGTTTGGTTAAGCAAACTAAACAAATATTTAGGGCCCGAACAGAGTTGGGGGGTGGGGGGGGACAGGTAGAAAGGATGGGAGGAGGAAAGTTTCTTGCATTCTTGGGGACAATAGGATAGGGCGGGGGCAGGGACAAGGACATCAGACTCAGGAGAGATGTTGCACATAACGTTTACGTAGGAAGAAGGTGCAGGAAGGCGAGGGCAACTAATCTATTGACCTTAGAACTCTTGCGTATGACTTGGCATTCTGGAAATCTGGCTAGCTTGTTCAACTGGAAGCTCAGTTTCTAGGGTAGACAGACCACATCTAAGCCAAAAGGTAGGTTTCCCCCTTCCCTCTGCCCCAGCAAACAGACTTCAAACTCTCTCTCCCACATGGGCTGCTTATTGGTGGGTCCATTTGCACACCTCGTGGTGCTGGGCTGAATGTCCATGACTTTAAAATAAGGGCTTGGGGGGTGAAGATGAAAAAAACTGAGCAGTTCCCATCAGTAAAGTGACCAAGAAGTATTCAGGCATGGGAACAACTGAGGTAGGTAGTGACTGTTCTGGTTTCTCTGTAGACAACAAAATAGGAGAAAGGGGCTAGATATTAAAGTGGGATTTAAAATACACCTAAGAGAGAGAGATTTGTCTGGATTAGCAATGAGACAAAGACAGTGAATTGCTGAGGCGTGCAATGTGCTCTGCAGGGTCATTTTAATCCACACATCACAACCTCCCTAGAGTGGAGGTTAGACAACAATTCTTGACTTTGTAGAGGTAAATGTGGAGGCAGCTTTTGAATCTAGCCTGGGTTATGCTGTAAGTCAAGAAAACCCAGCAACAGCAGCACCACATGGGATCCCTGAGTAGGAAGTGATATCCCGGTGTCTGCGGTCCTGAGTGTCACACAAACAAGATCCTCTCTGAAGACCCTGCAGGCTCTCAAAATCAGCACTTCTCTCCATTTGACCATGTGCCATTTCTCACGCTGCAAAAATCATTAGGCAGAGGGCTGGAAGACCATGGGAAGTAACTGACGTCCTGTGTTCCCTGATCCAGGGATCAGCAAGACTATCTGATAGGCCTTTTCCATCCCTAACAACCTTTAATGTGTTTAACTTAGTGTGAATCTTATGGGCATAAAGCTTCAGGAGACAGAATTTCTTAGGTTGAGTAGAAAGAATACTAATGAAATATACCAAAAGAAAGAACTGAGGCTGTTTCTCAGGGATAAAAATCACCCACCCCACCTCTCTTATTTTAACCTTCCTTGGAAGGTAGTAAAACCTGAACTGCTTATTAAAAGTGCATGATGGACATAAAGTGATCATATGCAAAATAGCTGAGCACACAGAGCATGGTAGAGGCAGGGGTTAGGAATGTGGGACGCTTAGGTCTGCTCCTTTCCATTTCTCTTGGCCTAAGATGCTCTGATTTTATTAGCACTGAAATATTGAAAAAACATGTATGTGTGAAATAAGCCATAAGGCCTTCTCCTTAGGCCAAAGTGTATGTATCTGCTTGGCCACGTGTGGGCGAGAAGGGGCCCTCGGCACAATCACCAGAGTCAAAGGGTTATTTTCTTGGATAGGGGCAAATCGCACTTTAATTGCAAAAGCCTTCATTTTACAGCACATTCAATAATGAACAAACACGAGAGCTGTGACTTTTGAACATATGAATATATAAAAGTCCCTTGAGATTCAGGTAGTCAAGATAAGGGCATTCCACAAGGAAAGCACCCCTCTCATTTTTCTGAAGACTGTTTTACGTTTTAAAAGATGACTAGGCACGCTTGGACATTCAAAACAGTAGGATGTGCCTTGCAGGGAGAGAAGAAAACCTTTTTTCATATTATTAGGCAAATACATATCAGCAATTACACTTAAAGTGAGACGGATGGATGTCCTCCTCGAATCAGGTGAGGGCAGAACACGTAGTGAAAGGGGGCCTGGTGGGTGGGAAACCAGGAGGAAGGGAGCACCCAACACCATGCAGCGTCAATCAGTTCAACAGAGACCAGACACGCCATGACCCAGACACGGGGGTTCAGGAACGGCCATTGACAGTGACTGTTCTCGCTGCCTGGAAGTATTGAAGGGTCTCAATTTAGCCCATGGACAAAATCCTTGACCAGCAAATTCAAACTGTCATTCAATGTAAGTCATAAAGGATCTTAAGGAAAATCTTGTTTTATTTATATATATGGACTCCTATTTACCTAATTAGAGCAATGATTACACAATTAACATTCCTGTTCTTGTAAGCGTTTCTTCTATACCTTGGAACAGCTTAAGAAAGGCATTGTCTAATTTTGGTTTTATTTTACACTTTCAAAAGAGACAGAGGGAGAGAGAGAAAAAGTGTGACAAATTCCCCAACTCTGGGGCCCAGCAGGTACAAAACCAGACTTCTCTGATTCAAAGTTCATCCATGTTGTTGGGAGTTTCAATGCCTAGGGAAGACGAGGGAAACCCATTACACCCACCCCTACAGAAAGAATTCTACAGTTAATCTATCACAGTGCTCTAGCTAAAGCATATGTTTAAAACTACAAAGGGTTTCAACTTAACATCTAAATTTTAAAACTGTAGCATTTCAGCAACAAACAAGCTCAGAGAGCTCATCTCAGAAGTGAAATTAAAGAACTATTGCTCCGATGTCTGAAAAGTCAAGTTGTGACTCAGCTCCACCCCCCTTTCAGGCTTAGGCAGACACATAAGGTGGCGGTGGCTCCTTGGCAGCGCCATTCACCGTGGCATCATCGTACGGGGGTAAGAGCACCTGAGGAGAAAAAGAGAAGACAAGGGTTAGTGGTTAAGGGTGCCCATACACTCCCCTGAGTTTTAACGTCAATTGAACTTTTATGCAATTAACTGTTTCTCATAACCTGCACCCACTTTCAGCTTTCCCGTAAGTGGGTAGACTCTGGTAAGAGACTTTCTGAATCCTTAGAAAAGCAAATGGGAGGAGACTTTTGGCACTTTTCGGTTTTTCCGAACCCTGTCCACATGTGCCTGGATGTCATGGCACCTGGAAGGTCAGAGGGCTGTGTCTCTAGGACTAGCAAGGAGGCGGTGATGGCTCTGAAGAGGAGAAAAAGCCCCGGGGTGACGTGTATGTGTGTACACACAAATAGGACAGGCACCTGAGGAACTGCTCATGGTGAGACCCGGGCGGCAGAGTGGAAAACACAAGGGCTTTGCAGCAACTGGGACTCAACCTGGCTCAGCTACATTTCATCAGTGTAGCCTGGGGTAAGTTACTTAACCTCAATCTCAACGTCTGTAGAACAGGGATTCCTGAGAATTAGAGGTCCATAAGATGCCCAACCCACTGCTTGATGCACACCTGAAATGGCAGATGTGATCTGTAAATGGCTGGAGAGGAACAGAGAAGCACATGCACTAAGTTGACTGATAAACTTTCTGTTCACACTTCAAGTGAAAAACAATTGCTTGAAATTGTTTATGAACTGTAAGCATAAGAAAACATTAGCCGATTTTGGCTTTCTTGGAGTAGAAAACAAAACACAGAAAATATCGACTCAATCTGGTTGGCTTTTATTCAGTCAACCAACATTTTTTATGATGCACCTACGATGTGACAGGCATTGTTGGGACAAGATAATTAAAAGACAGTTGCTGCCCTTAGGAATTCAGAGATGAGAGGAACTAAAACCTTACCCACCTCAGGTGCTTTGTGGAAACAGAAAGAGTCACACATGAAACAGAACAAAACAAAACCACACTTCGCTACTTTTTCTATGATGGACATGACTTAATGTGGTAAGTGTTTATCAATTTCAGGAATTTTCATTTCTCTATCCCTTTGGCTCCTAGAGGGATGACACTAAAATTTTCTTTTTAAGTTTCTAATTTTTTTTCATACCCCTCTCTAACTCAACACACTTCACTATTTTCTCTTCTTCCAGTCTTGGAGCTCCTACTGGGCTGAACCCCAGTGTTGGGCCCAGTGCCTACTCAGTAGCAGGAGCTCAGAGGATGGTGGTGGAATAAATGACTGGGGTATCGTTTAGGCTGGCCCTTGAGGAATCTGTATGGTTCCTTGAGTGGGGAAGTGGAGCCTGGCATTCTAGGCAGAGGGCAACTGTACTGGTTTGGGTCCAGTCAGAAGATAGAAACCACTCAGGAATTTGAATAGAGAAAGTTTAATAAAGAATTATTAACAGGGGATTGGAGGGGAATTAGCTAAGAGAGGAAAAAAGAGAACTCGAATGGATATTAGTGCTGAGTGAGGGTACTCAAGGAAGGAACCAACGTGGAAAGGGGTCCCCTCCCTAAGGCTGGGAATCAGACATTGTTGGAGAGGGTATGGTTCAAACTCACTGGATGGTAGAGAAGTTTTCTGGGTTGAACCAGGCCAGAGCTGGTCCACAGTCAGGCTGGTGTGTCAAGAACCACCTCCTGCTGGAAACTGTTCACGGGGAGGAGCCACTTGCCCTGGAAACTGCCAGAGAGCGGGGTGTGCGCGAAGAAGGCTGTCGTGAGGAGATGCCACTGCTGCTGTCCCGCCCTCTGCCCCAGGGGGCATTGTATACAGGACCCAGCACCCTGCATGCGCACACAGGAACCAGGAAAAGAAAACCTCTTCTTCCTCCAGCACCCTCTATGGACAAGGCTTAACGGCGGGGCGGCTGCTAAAGAAGAAATATGCACAAGGCCCAGCTCCAATCAGGCTGAAAGGGGGCCTTCGGAGCTGCAGAGCGGTGAGTGGATAACTGGTACAGCACAGAAGAGTGAAGTCAACAGGCCTGAGACTCATTCATGTCTGCCTCACGGCCTCTGCTCCCAAAAGTGGTGGGCACACTGTGCCTGTGTCCTAAGTACTTCACACTCAGGCATTACCCAAGGGACAGTCGGGCAAATGTTCAAGTGCTGCCGGTGCTGAAAGGCACAGGAGGACCCGTGATACACTCCGTACAGGATGCCATCCAAGGCAAGGGCGCATTCCCAGTGTCCTCCCCACAAAAGGAAACCCTCTGCTCTCATGTCCGACAAACCAGCCCCTACTGAGCCCCTAGTATGTAGAGGGCACTCGGCACTGGCGACACCTCACGTCTGTTAAAGGAGGTCACAGTCCAGTGGAGGCAGGGACAGGTGAAGCAGGTAAAACTGAGCGTGATCAGTGCACGGGTGAAGACAAGGTGTTAGAGAAGAACAGAAGGGAGAACTAATTTAGGCTGGGGGGACAAGGAAGGCCCTCAGGAGGATAAGTAGGATCAGGCAGAGAGTGAAGAGGACAACACCGCAGGTAGACAGGGAGGAGCCCAGGCAAATGGAGGGAAGCTTGAAAGCAGAGCTCTGCCTGGGAACCAAGGGATTCGCGATGGTGAAGGCCTACTTCCGGGAGAAGGCTGCGGAGATGAAGCTGGAAAGACAGGCAAGCTCAGAGCACGGAGAGAGCCTTGTGGACCACCTCAAAGAGCTTCATTCAGTATCTAGCTGCAGCATCTCCACTAGGAATCCTAAAAGTCTCAGCTTGAGCTGAGGAAAAAAATGTATCCTCTATAGCAAAGTCACAGCTCTCCTCCGCGTCTGCAAGTTTGACTGAAGGATTGAGCCCCCAGCACGCACGTGCGTGCGCATCAGATACGATAACTTACACCCAGTGGAAGCAGCTGTGATCAACACCAGAAATATTAAATTTTACATGACTGAGCTTCAGCATTATGCTCCACAACCTCATTAAACAATTAACTGATTCACATCTATCATTATCCTTGGAGAAATTATCCCAAAACGCAGTGGAACTACTTAAAAGGGAGTGAGATCAGCCATCATATCCAACTTATTTTTTTCCTGAGCAAAATGAAATACTCAAATTCTCCAAAATGTTCACAGAAGATTAAACACAAAATTTTCTTTAAAAATAAAAATGTGGGGGGGCCGCCCGGTGGCGCAGCGGTTTAGTCCGCGCTTGGCAGCCCGGGGTTCGCGGGTTCGGATCCCGGGCGCCCGCCGACGCACTGCCTGTCAGCCATGCCGTGGCGGCGTCCCATATAAAGTGGAGGAAGATGGGCACGGATGTTAGCCCAGGGCCAGTCTTCCTCAGCAAAAAGAGGAGGATTAGCAACGGATGTTAGCTCAGGGCTGGTCTTCCTCACAAAAAAAAGAAAATAAATAAATAAATAAAAATGTGCTGCAGATTTGCCTTTTGTTTGCAAAAACTTCTTTTCACATTAAGTTTGGCAGTTTGTTAGTATGTCTCGCTATTTATTTTCAAACTTGTTTTAAAGTTTCATTTCACATCAGTATTTTAATATCCTCATGACTTGCACTCTTTACCCAAAGTCAAGATGCCTGGTGAAGAGTTTCTCCTTTGGTAAAGTTTCTGGCACTCACATCTTCAGCTTCCTGTTACCACATACAAAACACTGACTATAGAATATTCTTCACATGGCACTTCATGCTCCTGGACTACTTTCAATGAGAAGTTCTCCAAGTGGAACTGGTTTTAAATTCTGAAGGGACAGCATCATCTTTCTTGTCTAAATGATGTTAGTATTATTGATGATTTCAAGGGAGGGCTGGTGAAGTAAGGATTGCCATACTGTTTCTATTATATACAGTCTGTAAATACTGACTAAAAACCCTCACTATTGTCCTTTTTTACTAAGATCAATGAAGTACTTAAAAATCTGAGAAAATAACTGTAGAGTCGATTAAGATAGACTATGCCGGGCCGCCCGGTGGCGCAGCGGTTTAGTCCGCGCTTGGCAGCCCGGGGTTCGCGAGTTCGGATCCCGGGCGCCCGCCGACACACTGCCTGTCAGCCACGCCGTGGCGGCGTCCCATATAAAGTGGAGGAAGATGGGCACGGATGTTAGCCCAGGGCCAGTCTTCCTCAGCAAAAAGAGGAGGATTAGCAACGGATGTTAGCTCAGGGCTGGTCTTCCCCACAAAAAAAGAAAAAAAAAAGATAGACTATGCCAATTAAGATACCATACAAGAGAATTATTGAAAATTCAATTATTTTGACATTTTTAGAAGTTGGCTTTTAGTTAAAGTCTTTTACTTCAAAAAATTTAATCATTCACCATGAATGACCAAAAAAATAATCTCTGAGGACTAAGAATACAGGTCATGTCCTACTTCAATCTAAAGTCACTTCCTGGTAAACAGCAGCTACTGAATGAGTAGATGGACACAAATGTGTTACAAATCTCAACTGCAGACCACTTTACTTCAAGCAATATTCAATACAACCAAATTCTAATCCAAGTAGAGTCCCTGGAAGTTTGTCTTCATAGGATCTCAACTACAGAGTGACTATATAATGGTGTAACTCTCTTCCACACAGATGGAAAAAATCCCTCTTGCCAGTGACCCCAGAGGCATCTGTTCATTAGGAAGATTAGCATCTATCTATAAATAAGTGTCTCTTCAATTGGGAGTTGCCGTGCTAGGTGACAGTGTGCTGGTGGGAAAGCAGCTCATCATTCATTTCAATTCAACTCAACAAATATTCAGAGTGCTACCAGGAGAAACTTCATTCTTCTTAGCTACATCAACATATAGAATAGTTGGAGGGAGATATAAATTAACATCAAAGGTTGCAAAATGTAACATCCTGGAATAGAAATGATTCCAACTGGCCATAAATCCATGTCATTAAAATTTGGGAAACTAATTCATTCCATTAAATATTAAGAAATGATAAAATGCTCAAGAGGAAAGAACTATTTATTGGTAAGAAATAGGAAATGTTTGGGTACTATGCTTAGAGTTGGACTTTTACTGTAATATTAGAGTTAAGCCACAAAAGGCTTATTTGGAATTCTACAGTTGCCAGGATTACATTCCCAAAAGTATTATATATTAAGTTACACAAATATCTTCAGACAGTCACAAAATTACACGCCAAATTTTCTGTTTGTGCATTTTTTCCTGGGGAGAGTGTTCAGAGCTTTCATCAGATTCTCAAAGAACCATCCCTGGAGATTTGGGGGTCCAGGACCAGGGGCGGGGGGCAGTATAAGGCACAAGGTAAACTGCACCACAAGTCTATTTGCTGGCCCCCACATCCTAATGAGGGTAAGTTAACATGAAATCAGGGCCCAGGATGACGGCCGTGTGGCACCTCGTCCACCCTGGAGCAGGAGGAGGAGAAGCCCAGGAAAGACAGGGAACTGACAGGTTACCTTATACAGTCAAACATTTGGAAAATAATATTAAAAGGTAACCAACAGATCCAAGAGCTGCATGGAAAGAACAGTGGCAAGGTAAAAGGTAAAAATCTTGGCAGCTGCAAAAACAAGGCGAACGTTTGCTTGGGAAAAACAAAAATTGTACAAGAAAGGGAATGCGCACGAGAGAGCTGTGCACTGGACAATATTCACACACGCGCACGAGGTAACCACTAACTGGTGACGTAACCCAAAATTTGATACCACACGAAGAGGATGAAGACAGCGGAGAATGTGGGGAGGAGAATAAGCTAAATCCTACTCAACAACAAGAAGTCAGAAGATATCTCAAATTTATCATTGAAAAATTAGTAATGTAGACATTTTAAAATATGGAGGTAAATACTAGAAGAAACAAGCAGGAGTTGACAGTGTTTACTTCTGGGTGAAAAGTGGAGGGTGGGCAAGAGAATGGCAGAAGACAAGAAGTCAATCTTTCAATACCATGATTTTTAGTTATACACATGTAATACTGTGTTAAAATAAAAGTAATATTTTAAGAAGAAAAGAATAAATCACTGTGGCTTGAAGGAAAGAGGGAGTCAGTCATCAATGGGCAACTTTCAGCCTGAGGCGGGTGGGCAGGCTAAGAGCCCCCTCGCTCCTTTTGCCTTCTCAGTTGGCAGGCGAGTTGTGGATCTGATGGGAGTTTCTGCAGGGGCCTGGAAAACAAGCCCCACCTGCCAAAGATGTGACTCTCGACGCAAGGAAGGGTGCTAGGGACTGGACAGGTGGAGGACAGACACTAAACAAAGCAACGGGGAGTACTGTGGTATTTGAAGTTACTGCCAAGGAGGTGAAATATGTTTTCAAGGAGAAGTCGGTCAGGACCGGCCCCCTCGCCCACCTGAGACTCTCCTCCAGTCCTGTGAGACCCAACCCCCACATTAACACATAATCTAGAGTACCCTAAAGCCCAGTGGAAACAGAGAACTCTGATGCCATGAGGTACCCCCAAGGAAACAAATGTGTGCAATGGGAAAATGCACTATTCCCTTATTCATGCCACATCTTCATGCCACGCCAGCCCTGCCAACAGCAGCCTACTATCTGACTCTTTCCTCCCTAATTTACTTCCATGACTCCCTAGCACAGCAAGCTCATCACCAATCAGACTCCTTTTTCCTGTGATTTTTCTTCCCGGAATGTTTTTTTCCTTATGTCACTCCATACATAGCCCAAACAACCCAAGGCTCAAGTTAAATTCATTTCTGATGCGGAGATCTGAAATATCTCGGCCTCAATTACTCTCTTCTCCTCTTAAATACGCTATGCAATTGTAGTGCAATGAAGAAATTCTTGAAATAAAAACACCACTGTTATATATTTTCATATTCTTTATGGATAAGATAAAGTCACAAGAATAATACTGGAAATGGCACTAATCATAGTACAGCCCTCTGAAATCAGACACAAAACCACTCTCCTGAAGCACTTACATAATTTATCAATTAAACTATATGCTCTCTTGCACTATTAACTATCTTGTATACATTTACCTTTCTCCTCTCCAAAAAGTTTCTAAAAGGCAAGAGTCTCACACTTCTGTATTCCTTTCTCAGGACTGGTTCTTAGACAGAGGTGTGTCGAAATTTGAGCTCTATCACTTAGCAGCTGTATGGCCATGGTCAAATGCTAGAGGCAATATGGTGGTGGAGAGTCAAACACGGACTCTGAAATTAGACCTGGGTTCAAATCCCAGTGCTATGATTTATGAACTCTGATGTCCTAAGTTACTAAATCTACCTGAACTTCAGTTTCCATATCTATAAAATGGAGACCATGACAGATACCCCTCAAGACAGTTCTAAGGATTTAAGCAAGGTAACATACTAATGCTGAGTATAGGCTGAGCATTTGACGCTCAATAAATGGCAGCAATTCTCCAACTGTAGCAAGATGATCAACATGATATTATTTTGTCTAACTAGTTCAGCCACACACCTTCCTTAAGAAAATGACACCAGTGAGCACCAATTTATTCACTTGGGTTAGAAAAGAAACTCTTTTTCTCTCCTCAGCTCTGGTGGTTACAGAAACTGAGAGGCTGAAATTTAAGCTGCTTGAGCCACACATTGCAGCAAGTGGATGGCTGGATAAATGTCTACAAGGGAAGGTCAATGAAAACCTAGTTGATGTGGACCCTCTCTTAAGAATCCTGAAAATATTTCTGTTCTTGAATATGGAAGGATATGGCCTAAAGTCCTCCTGAGAAACTGTAACTCCTATGGAAATAACCAGTTCATGATTCCTTTAACCTCAAAAGCTGGGAGTGGAGCACTACATCCATCTCCCCCCACAATCAGATTTCTCAGCCCACCATCCCTACTCTCTACCTCCTCCTCTACCAGAGCTAACCAAAAGTAATTGAATGATGAGACAGGAGACAAAATGGACACCATTTGTACTGCAGGCTGCATGTCTGCAAGAAGTGTGGGCATATATTTATAATTCCAAAATCCAAAGAGCATTTGGTTGAAACACCATCTCTGTTCATTCATTCCTGATACATCCAAGTACACCTGAGCACCTATCAGAGGCCAGTTGTTGTGCTGGGGAGGCAGAGATGACAGTAACTGACCGCAGGCTGGAGGAGGATGCCCCATGTTAACTCAGCAGTGCTCACGAAGGAGGGGGAAAGCACATGCAAACTGTATGTCATGAAAGATGAACGTACACGTGTAAGGGTGTAGGTAGATGATGGAGCTGGAGAGCTGGGTGCGTGAGGCGGGATTACAAGAAGAGCCTCGAACAACAGGCAAGATCCCAACCGGCCTTGTAAGTAATAACAGAAAAGGGGAACTCTCTGATCTAAGAACTAGCGGTCCTCACCATTTTGGCGGGGATGGGGGACTTGGGTAACGTTCACATTTGAGAGACTCCCACGGCATACACAGATTTGTTTTTACAAAATCAAATGCCCTTCTCTCCCCTCAAAACATGGAAAATACCACTATAAACAGAGACTTCTTTTGCTTTTTGTTTTCTTGGCTCCTTTGGGGGGTCGCGGGTGGGAAGCAAGGGGCCCGGTTTTCATGAAAGCACGGTAAGTGATGGGAGGAACAACTGTTGATAAGACATCAGCGGCAGCCCCTCCCAGCTGTCTCACGACTAAATTGGATTCGGCAGGATGGAGCTAACGCTCCACTCTCTCTGACCTCAAGGAACTATCAGAACGCAAGCAGCTGAGACTGATGCTGTTGTAGGGATAATCCTGAATCGGTTCTTATTTATTCAAAGGAAAAAAAATTCAAACCATTGGGAAACTTAGGTTTTAAACATTACCCCATAAGTCAAAAATGACTGTCACATAGCACAGTAGAGTGACATCACAGTTGAGAAACGCTGCAGTAATAAACAGTAGAACCCCTGAATACTTACAAACAAAGATGACAAAATCAGATTTATGTTTTAGATCAATCTGGCAACAACAGAGAGGAAAAAACTGAAGAGAATGGAGAGTTCAAGACTAGAGACTAAAAGACTAATTATAACAAGTTTACAGATGACTCCTAAGTTACCGGCTTAGGTGACTAAGTGGACATTGCTGCCATTCACCAGATTCTAAGAAGAGAAGCAGACGTGGAAGCGATGGAGTGAGGTCTGCAGCGTGCTCTCTGTGGAGATGACCACGGGACGGCCGGGCCTATGGGCATGGAGCTGATCTGGCTCACATAATCTAAGCTATTTCCTTCAACTGAGATAAAAAAGAGCAAGACAAGTGACTTTTATTAAATACTGATCATTCTTTTGATCAACAAATGTTGGTCGTACTGTGTGCCAGGCACTGAGGATACCGTGCTAACTGAAGCTTGTAAGGTCTGAGCCAGCAGACAGCTTATCTGCTAGTGGAGGGGTCTGATAACAGAACTTATCTTCCACAGCGAAGTGCAGAGCTTCTCAACCAGTGTCCATTCACAACAGTGTGTCATACAAATATTGTAATTTTCTATGTTTGCTACCATGTTGAGAAGACTGGGGTACCCTGGGGTAGTGGCCGAGAGCATGGGCTGTGGAGTTGACCATCTGGGTCCATCGCTTCCCAACTCTGAGGCCTTGGGCCAGTCACTTACCTCTTTAAGTCTCACTTTTCTCATCTGTAAACGGAGACGATAGTAGTCGCTATTTTACAAGGTTGGTGAAATAAATAAGCCCAAGTAAATGTGCTTATTTAGCATAGTACATGGCATGCACTAAGGCTCAACTAATCTTAATTTTATTCCATACATTTGTGAAAGGATGAGAGGGCTTGCAGTATTGGACATAATGCAAAATAAGACAACTGAATGCGAAAATGACCCAGAAATAAGGCAAAATGGAAATGTATTGGGTTATGAAGTTTTTATTTCTATATATGGATGGATGGATAGATAGAAAGATATATACATACATAGATGGATAGATATACAGAAAGGGAAGGAGAGAGGGGAAGGTGTGTGTTACTTTTTTCTGGTAGTAAACTAAAATAGGACTTTATGGAATGGCTCTTTGTATAAAAGACAGTGGGTAACTGCATATAATAGCTTTAGCTATTCTTTTTCAAGACTTTAGCAACTATTTTGCAAGCGAATTATTCTTTTATTGGTTTCCACTATAGTTTGTTAAATATAAGCTTGATTTAGATCTGTTGGCAGAATAATATGGGAGAACTCAAACTTTCTCAGGAAAAAGAGATCCTTCAAAAGAACCAAAAGATTAGGTGCTGCTGTTCGCCATCCCACTTTGCAGGAGGGGAAAGCTCAGCTCTGAGGTCTATTCAGGCAGAAAGCGGGGGTTATTAAATCCCTGGGATGGTTCAAATAGTTGTCCTACAAATGCCTAGAAAACTCGGCTTAAATTTCCACTAAGGTAGGGGTTTGTGAACTACATGGGCCAAATCTGGCCTGCCACCTGTGTTTTGTATAGCCTGACAGCTAAGAATGGTTTTTACATTCTTTTAACGATTTCAAAGAAAAATTTTTCGCGAGGTGTGAAAATTATATAAAATTCAAATTTCAGCGTCCATAAATAAAGTTTTATTGGAACACACCACACTTACTTGTTTATGTACTGTCTACAGCTGGTTTCACACTACAACAGCAGGGCTGAAGGGTTACGACAGAGACCATATGGCCTGCAAAGCCTAAAACATTTACTATCTGGCTCTTTATAGAAAAAGTTTGCCTTCGCCTATACAAAGGAAAAGGATTACCCTGTATTCTGGCCTTGGAAGATAGGATAATGTCTGTCACATGTGAAAATACACAGCCCCAAAACAACCTTGTCATTTAGGGGCACTTAAGTCTTCCAAAGATCCGTTTAAATTAAACCCAGGTAGCCAAAATATTTATTTTCTCTTCTTCACCCTTTGTCACCTAACAGTCTACAATGTATCTTGTTTAAAACAGGCAGCATTTACACTAAATGCTTGTCTCAAATTGGTCACACCACATTTGCCTACTTGGATATGAGCTTCCTTTGCTCAGGCCAAACAGGAAAGGGGAGATAGTTGAATCATGGATCTCCATGATTAACTGAAAGAACCATTTGGACACTTGGGACAGGATCATCACAAATAGAAAGTCTGGTCTTATCTCTCAGGCATCTAGAATAAGTGTTTCCAAACTTTTTAAATACCCCCACCTATAATATATATAAGTAAACACACACATACACATAATCTTATATTTTTGATTCTAAGGTACACATTTTTGAACATTTTAACATTTGAATTTAGGCTGTGCCTTGTAATTGACAGCATCTTACAATAAGAGGTACCTAAATTAACAGTGCAATTGACAAGTGATGGCATCTTGTATTCAGGGTCTCCAACATACCAGGAGACAGGGAGAACATAAACAAATTTGGAGGATTCTAGTGAGAAACTTTCCCCTCGCTTATAGTAAGGAATAATTTCCAAAGACAAATAAGATGGAAGGTGATTTTTATCCTCAATTCACTGCAAAACTCCTATAAATTGTCCTCACTTGATATTATAGGAGGAAGTCATTATTTCCCTTAATTCTCAGCAGAGAAGCTACTCAAATTCTTTTAGCGATTATACTCATAATATAGAATCCATACTTCAAATCTTTCCAGTTGGGTCCAAAAATTCTCACTGGTGAGATATCTGGGCAGGAAACATCAAAATAACATAGTAGCCCAAATTGAAAGTTAAAATAGTTTCAGCACTTAAATATCTAATATTTAAATAAATATATCTAAAATAACTATAAATAAATGTGTCTTAAAAACCTATATTTTTATCTATAATGAAAATATCTAATTTAACTATTGAGAAAATAGAAGGGATGAACTGTGAGCTATCACCACAGTAACCCTACCAAAGGCATCCATCCCAGCGACGTCCTCGAGGCCCCCAAGCCTGAATGTGCTACGCCACCTACTGTGCACATCTCCGGGATTCTACACTGTAGGTTCCAGGGCTGCCAGGCACTTCAGCTGCAAGGGCTGCTCAGAAGCTCAGATCTCAGATTCCCCCTTTATCTGTTCCTCCTTCGTCACCCGCTTGCCTCCGTCCCTCCAATTAACGGAAAGGGAGAAACATCTTCTGCTTTGATTTCTCATATCCAACAAATCAACTGCTCAATTTTCTCTTACAATCTAATCTGTGTCTACAAGCCTTGTTTGTTTATAGCTGTAACCGCAATACAAACTTCTATATCCTGCTTTTTAAAACATCGTAAGCCTTTCTTCTGCTGTTACACTGCTCATAAAAACTTTTATGGCAATAAAGACATTTTATCAAGTGGCTATACCCTATGTAACCAAACCAGTCCCCAATTATTAGACAATGGATACTAATTATTGGATACTATTACTATTAAAAACAATGCTGCATAAACATCTTACACATTTTTTACTACTTCCTTAAGATATATTCCAGAAACCTTTCTTAGAATGTTAAAAAATAAAATAAAATTCACTATTTCATTTGTCCCTAGAGTAAAATCAACATGGACTCTATTTTGGACACGTGTGATGAAGAAGAATCCAAGTTCTGTGTGTGTTTTAAAGTAAAACACAATGAAAACAGGGTGATTTTACCCTCAAGTCACTGCTAAATGACTACAGATTGTTGTCACTTGCTATTATAGGAGGGTTACAATTAAGCACTTAACTGATATCCTCTTATCCAGGTTCACAGTGAAAACTGGGTTTATTTGAAATGTTCTTCTAGAACTTCTGGGTTTCAAATATCTATGTGTTGATTTGACTGCTCCAGGTGCTGTCTGGATGAAATAACTGGAAAGTTACATGGGTCAGAGATAATTTCCAGCAGACTAGGATACTTTAAAAAACGCTATATTTTATGGATGGAAGGAAAGAAATATGAGCTGAATTAATACCACGCACTGTCAGCTTGAACCGTGGAATCGACATTAAAGCAGGGCAAAACTTTCAGAAGGAAATCCCAAGGGGTGTCCAGTCCAAACTCACCCAGGATACTTTTCTATCAGAACTAACAGATGAGTGTATCTGAAGCCCTGCGCACATATGAAGATATCAGGAAACATGTGGGCCTGAGTTATAGGAATCAGAACTATTTAGCACAACTTTAAGTAAGACAGCTGCCTTGCTGTTACACAGTTTACTTTTAATCTTTGCTTTTCTTCTAAGTCACCTTCCCATCCCTTCTACTGTGCTAAAAAGCAAAAAAAAAAAAAAACCAAAAAAGCCCCCCTACTTTAAAAGTTTGTGACTTTACTTGAGAAGAATCATCTAAATGAATTGTTCTCCTGCTTCACTCCCCATCCTGGTCAAATCCATGCCAGGCATAGCTCGGGGCAAACACATGGTCCTGGGTGCAGTCTGGACAGACGACAGTCCAGGAGGAAGCTGATGGGTCAACAGGCCACTGAGTGGGTGGAGCCAGGCTGCTGAGGTCGTAATCCCCCTCCTGCCACTCACTAGCCCACACGTGTGATCTTGGGAAGTTATCTACTCGGAGCCTCGATTTCCTCTTCTGCACACAGGGATTAATAGAACCTACTTCAAGGACCCGTGTGAGATTGAGTTCATATACACCCAGCACTGAGCATTAGTGTTTGGGAAGAAACCTGCATTACAAAAGCTACAGAGCAGAGAGATATGACAGATGCAGAGAAGGGCGGAACATCACTGGAATTATTCAGCCCTCAGCCGGACGACACTTGTGGCAACAGTCGAGGAGATGAGAGCATCAAAGGGTGGTTGGACCAGCTAACTTCCAAGGACTTGTCCTACCATCAGGTAAGCGATTTTATGTTTTAAGTTACAGTCACACACATGAGATATCCTCAAGAATCATCTCACTCCCCATCTCCTCAGTTATGCACCATCATTTCTACCTCCTACAGCTCTCTCAAATCCTTCCTCTCTTCCTCATTCCCTGTACTAGTGCCCTGCATCAGACCTTCATCATCTTCATTATCATAGTAACCTTGAATATGGAAATGGTCTCCTATCTGCTCTCCCTGCTTATTTGGGATTTTACCCAGTCTAGATCAACCTCTCACATTCTTGGTCTTTTAAAATTTAAAAAAAGCTCCGAGAGATCATTCAAACTATTAAATTACAAGGGAAAAGAGGGAACCTAAAATTGAGATATTACAAATAAGATCTTCCTTTTGTATTCCAGTACTTAGTAGGCCAGAAGCCTCAGAGCCCATAAATGACAGGCTAGAGTTTCACACTCTCTAGAAGTCCTGTTCTTGGAGAACCTTCTTCATCTCCCCCCTCCCCACTGCCTCCTGGACCCTCGGGTTCGTACAGGCAGATGACAGAGGTGAAAGATTTGTTTTGTCTCTGAGGTATGTTGAATGTACAAGAATCTGAGATGCCCAGGACTGAAAGAGATCTTAAGAGCCAGCCTAGTAACTAGCCTTTCGATGAAGCCCCACTCACACCATTTCAGAAAGTTAGTTATGACTTTTCTGAAGAATCTGCAAGATGATGACTATACATTCATCTTGGTTATAGTCTAGTTTCTCAAGTATGAAGGAACTTCTGAAATCTAACTAAAAATCTCTCCTGCTGTCAATTTAGAAAGCTAACTAAAAATCTCTCCTGCTGTCAATTTAGTTAATTCCTTCCCCTTGTATCTCTCTACAGTGGGGGGAAAATAAACAGAAGTCGTTACCTAATCGAGAACTAGTTTCTAACCATATTCAACCTATACCGAGGAAGTAAGGAAGAACCTGATTTTTAAAAACAACAGGAGGAAAAAAATGGAATTTTTTATGCACAATTTTTGGAAGTTGTTGAGACTGCTACTAAATCTGCCCCCACCGCCAACCCCTCTTAGTCAACTGAGAATTTGTTTTGCAGTTTTTTGACAGCCAAGGTCAGCCTTAATTAATCTCAGATCCCTCAGAGAGAATCTATTGGGAAGTGGCTGCTGGGGAGATAATCTGGCCTTCACCGGGTCACTGACCTTTTTCTTAACTGTGTTTTTCAAGCAGGCAGACTCAGAATGCGGCCCGACAGAGCAAAAATACTTTTTGAAGTCAAAACAATAAGCCTGTAAATAATGTTAACCAGGATTAGCACCTACAATATGACATGGTATAACAGACTCCATGAAGTTTAAAATTTTCCTATTTATCCCTACACAGTTAGGAATTTTCTTACATTACCCGAGACTATGATTCTTTTATCTGGAATCAGAATTTCAGACACTATTTTGGCTAAATATTAATCTCACTGCTTTAAAGTGCCCCAATTCCAAAGGAATCAGGTTGCCTACCTTAGGATTTAACACAATACTGGGTACTACCACCATTCAAGTCTTCACTGGTATTAGCAAAACAGGCTGCACGGATTAAAATAGTTTTTTAAATCTCAATTTGCATAAATTTTAATGTGAAAGAAATCTGTTTCTATAATCTAGATGTTTAGTATTTTAATACATTTTCCTCTTAAGGCCAAACTTTGATGGAGGTAGGGAAGAGAATGTGGTATTATGTCACATGTATCCAGAGTGTGAATTCTACAATGTTCTAAAAGGAAGGTCGCATCTCCCTAGGGTACCCCACAGTGTGCTGCACTGACTCAAAGGGACACCTTGGGATATTTTAAATTTTCAAGGAAAACACAGCAACATCTATAAGATACTACACTAACTAAGACTCTTAGGTTGTCTGGACCTGACTACTTAATGAAATGAAGAGTTAGGTATTTTCCTTTGGACTAAGGGCGCCATGAAAAAAATACCAAGACGCTAAGGCATTCTGAACTAACAGAGTTTGTGACCCCTCTGACTTACACATTTCTTTCAAAGGTTTTTACTTTGGTTTGGTTGGGAAACTGGAAGAAAGATTAACCCACAGAATGATCTCCAATATCTAATAACTCTTATCTATCCTCCCTGAGTAGCATTTGGGAAAGTGTATATCTGGCTAATAATAGGTGTACTGTTTTAGAGAAGGAAAAAAAAAAGCACATTTATTTTCTACCAACAAGAGCCCCAGTATCTTTCCACAGGGGTCACCCTGAGACTATTCAGCCTGGGAGAAAAGCCATCTGGCCTAATATTTGATAGGAAGTGAAAGACACAACATGTTATTATGTCCGTGTGGATTCCCAATAAAGATATGAACAAAAGAGACACACATTATTACACACTACAAGGATCTTAATATAGCTACGGAGACCAGGGAAAATGAAAAAGACAGAACTAGATCATTCCAACCCCCAGTGTAGTGTCTCAGAGTGAGGCTCCAGTATATTTGTTCTAGTTAGAATGCTAACACGAACTCCTTTACTTCTTGTCAAAACAATCTTTAAACATGCAGAAACATGCTTTAAAAAAAAAAAATCTGTTCTCTAACCCTAGAAATCCAAATTATGGTCTTTACCAAAAGGAAGCAGGGCTCCTTGGAGAAATGGCTGATTCCAGGTCTGGGACAGGAAATGGACAAGATGAGCCTAGAACATTTTGTCAACCAGACAGCAAGGAAGCTTTCAAAGACCACCAGGGCTGTGTCATGAGACTGGGGCGTCAACTTAAAGAGGCTCCAACTGGCCAAAGATGGCACAATTTGAGCATTAATAAGGATAATAACTATAATGTACTAGCTTTTTTAGAGAAAGATTTTCTTTTTCCCCTTAGAAAGTCTCAAAATAGGTATGGAATAACAGGTAAATTTTATTTAGGCTTACTGATAAAATTTATTAAATAGTTCTACTTTTCAAGTGGACATCCCCAGCTCTTCTAATAATAGGCCTCTTTTCATTAGTTATTTATTACTTAAAAGAAAAACCCTCACTGGTCATCAATGGAGAATGATGGACCAACTCGTCATTTTGAAAACTGATAAATAAAGAGAACAAAACCAAGTATATTTATCCATGTCACAGGCCCCACTGGGTAACCAAATTGTACACGAGGCAAAGTTTCTCTTTATAGAAATATCCCAGCTGATAAATGAAGAACAAATGGTAGAATGTCATCATCTTGCAACTCCTAATGAATCGCTGATACCAGTGGTTGCTGCCATCCCAGAGAGAAGCAATCAGATATTATCTGCCTCCTGACGGAAGAACAAATTATCAACTATAAAATAATCTTGCAGAAAAAAAAAAGGAATACAGAAATATGAATATGGGAAGCCTCTAGATACAACTAATTTACGGGAAACACAGAGGACTATATTATAGGTGTGCAATCAGAAGAGTCTGGTCTGCGGGACAAACCAGCTTCTTTAACAGAATATTACAGAGACTTAAATCACATATTGACCCATAGATCCTGTTTCAAATAAACTGCTGGAAAAATTATGACATTTATGAGACAACAGGAAATCTGAGCACTTACTGGAAATGTTCTGATATTAAAGAATTATTATTTTAAATATAATAAGGATCCTTTGGAAAAATAGCCACAATACTATTATCATTTAAAAAAAATCTTTTAAAGTACTGTCAGAAAGCTGAGACTAACCTTACATTTTGGAGTGGACTGTGAATGTAACCGAGTTATGAGAAATGATAAATCTCCCTTTCCCAGGAATACCATTCTTAAAAAGAAAGAAAGAAAGAAAAGGTTCACTGGGAACTTTGAGAAGGTAGAAACATTATCAGCAACTCAGTTTCTGCATTTTAAAAACGGCAAGTTGATACAGAATGACTGAGAAGATAATGACCAACAACCATCATCCAGCAATTCCCCAGCACCTCTGTCCACACTCCAGGAAGCAATCACAGTTGGCACTAAGCCACAGTCCTGAGTCCTAGTTACTACAAACCTGACAAGCTGGAAGCCTGTCTGAAGAAAAGAGGTCTATTGTTAGAAGAGCTGGGGATGTCCAGATGAAAAGTACAACTATTTTGAGTTTAAGTTAGCCTAAATAAAACTTACCTGTTATTCCATGTCTAATTTTGAATCTTTCAAAGGGGGGAAAAATAAAAACTTCCTCTAAAAAGCTAGTTGGATACATTTTAGGGACTTACCTGTGGTTCTTAAATTCCCTAAGCACCCCAATTTCTACAATTCCAGAATATCCTCTGATCTGAGGTATATCTAAACAACATGTACCTCTTTAGCCCTTCCACCTTGCTTCTATTAAAAATACACCCAACCCTTCAGAAAGCACTGAAAAAACAACCACCCAAAGTATATCAAAACAAGCATGTGCAATACGGGCATTACCTTCTCTGAGATACTTCTCAAAGATGGCAGTTTTATAAGTTCCACACATCATGGTATTCAGGATAAGGTTCTGATGGATCTTGCTCGTTTAGCAACTTTATTGGTTCCTCCAACTCAAAAATCTCAAACTTTGTTTAGATTTTTCACTAGTTCAGCAGGACAATAAATATACTCTGAGATTTCTTTTTTAAGCAAAAGCAGAAAAAAAGAAACTGATAGATAACTAAATACCCAGAAACTCAGAGAAGAAAAAATTCTTTAAGCCAGTAATTTTATCAAAATTACAATAACTAGGAACAGTTATTTCTTTAAAGAGATTTACTGACCCAAGATTAATTCTTTAAAGGGTTGAGCAGAACATGTGTTTACTGTAATCAGTGCAGAGGATCCTGCAGAGCCCCCCAAAAGGGCCTTCTCCGCATCTGGGTTGTGTGCCTCTGATTACGGCAGAGCCTCATCCTAACCCACCGCTCACGTATATTTGATTCAACTCAACAAACGTTTGGTGAGCACTTGGGAAAACTATTCGTGTATAACATGCTTTCTCTCAGAAATCCCAGAGTTCTCAGTAATACCGGTTTGCACCTATATATTTACTATAACATATAAAATTGTTTAATTCCCATTTTATTCACTGAGAAGTAAAGTCAGGAACAGGTTGAATTATTTCAGTAAGGTCAAAGAGTGAGCAAGTCACCACAATTTAAAAAACAAAACAAAATCTAAAACTCTGCTCTAGTTTGGACTTGACATACCATTTATCTTTACCCTTTCGTCTGTCCTGTCCATTCTATCCCTGTAATCCCGTCCATTTGACCCATCCCACACGCTCACGTCATCCACTGCCATCTCTCCATGAAGCTCTCCTTGAGCACCTACCTGTACCGAGCCCTGCTGTCAGGCACTGTGCTGCAGACAGAGGTGATGGAGACACAGGGAGGTAACACCCAGAGGACTTACACTTTTACCATGAGCCAGGCAGTTTAAGATAATTTACACAAAGTACAAATGATTTTGAGGACTCTTCCAGTGAAGGCATCTTTTCCAAAATCATATTGATAGGTTTAAAAATTTTAAGTTTGAACAACTAGTAGCAGAACAGAGATCATTTAAATTCTTTTACTAAGGTTTTCATACACAGGGCAAGTTTTAAAGACACAGTAACCTCTGCCATTCTTAGTTCTCTACCCATAAAATCACATTTCTAAGTGTAATTCCACATGTCAAGTGAGATAGTATAGTCATAGAATGCAGAATTGATATCTAGAATTATGTACCATGGTTTAAAAATCCAGGTTTAAGATACATAAATATGGAGAAAGCACATATATTATCTATCTGTAATATTTTAAAAAGAAACCAGAAGTTGAGTCATCTAGATTTTAATATCCTGTAAGGAAAAATTTCATTCAGCTATGAATCCTTTGATGACTAAGCAGCTCACGAGTATGTTCCAAAAACAGTAAAAACATAGCCAACAGCAGAAATATTTAGAAGCCACCATATAGTAGATGCATGGAGATCTCCACGTTAAGTGACATCACACCTACCGTAGTGTCATTGCTGGTAACATAAACCAGGACATCAGAGGAGTTCCTGCCATTGATGTATCGGTAGCAGTTCCAAACACAGCTTATCAAGTAACCCTGTAAATGAGTAGTGATTATTAGGTTTTTAATTTTCAAACTTCAGACAATTTAAAACACCACCATAGACATAGTCATATTACAAAACTTTTATTTATAAATTATAAATGCACATATTAACTCTACTAAACCAAAAAGCCTTTAAAATTACAAACGTTGGCTATACTAACTTTCTGGCAAAGGGTGATACTATAGCCTCATTCTTCTCACCATCCCAGAAAGTGGGGGGTGAGGGTGGGGGCTGAGAGCAGGAGAATTTCTAAGAAAAGGTAGTTGGAAAGAGCAATTGCCACAAACGTTTACTGCCCCCAAAGTCACAGAACAATCAATTTATTAACCATTTCTCATCACACTTTAACTCTGTGTCTTTGGGATTTTTATTCTACACGATTATATACGATTTTGTTATACAAGACAATTTGTTTAAAAAAGGTTCACTGCACATGAATTTGCTTCAGGGTCAATAAAATCCACAAAATTTCCATTGTCATAATGAAATATCCAAAGAAGATAATTAAAATTAAAGTCCAGAATAAAGACATGCTAGAATAAAGCATGAGTTCATGGGAGATGTTTAAACTACAAACTCTCTGCACTTTCATTCCAGTCATCTGTAATTGGATTAGAACTGAATGATTCCAAAATCCTTTTCAAGCTTTAAAATTCTGTGATTAAAAGAAGTTAAACAGGGGGGCCGGCCCGGTGGCGCAGCAGTTTCGTCCGCGCTTGGCAGCCCGGGGTTCGCGGGTTCGGATCCCAGGCGCCCGCCGACGCACTGCCTGTCAGCCATGCCGTGGCGGCATCCCATATGAAGTAGAGGAAGATGGGCACGATGTTAGCCCAGGGCCAGTCTTCCTCAGCAAAAAGAGGAGGATTAGCAACGGATGTTAGCTCAGGGCTGGTCTTCCTCACCAAAAAAAAAAAAAAAAGAAGAAGTTAAACAGTTACCATACGACCCAGCAATTCCACTCCTAGGTCTATGCCCAAGAGAAATGAAAACACATGTCCACACAAAAACTGTGCAAAAACGTCCACAGCAGCATTATTCATAACAGCCAGAGAGTGGAAGCGACCCAAGTGTCTGTCCATCAACTGATGACTGGATAGACAAAATGTGGCATATTCACACAATGGAATATTATTCAACAATAAAAAGGAAGGAAATTCTGATACATGCTACAACATGGATGAACTTTGAAAATATTATGCTAAGTCAAAGAAGCCAGTCACAGAGGACCACGTACTGTATGATTCTATTTATATGAATTGTCCAGAATAGGCAAATCTATAGAGACAGAAAGTAGATCAGTGGTTGCCAGAAGTAGGAAACTAAAAAACCACTGAATTGTACGCTTTATTTTTTTATTTTTATTTTTATTTTTTGTGAGGAAGACCAGCCCTGAGCTAACATCCGTTGCTAATCTTCCCCTTTTTGCTGAGGAAGACTGGCCCTGGGCTAACATCCGTGCCCATCTTCCTCTACTTTATATGGGACGCCGCCACGGCATGGCTGACAGGCAGTGCGTCGGCGGGCGCCTGGGATCTGAACTTGCGAACCCCGGGCTGCCAAGCGCGGACTAAACCGCTGCGCCACTGGGCGGCCCTGAATTGTACACTTTAAACGGGTGAATTTTATGATATGTGACTTATATCTCAATAAAGTTGTTTTATAAAAAACAAGACATTTAAGGACAAAAGGGATGCTTGTCAACATTTCTCAGGAGAGTGAGATAAAATTCTATCGTATACTCAGAACGCTGTCTTAAACTGCATTCATATTTGGTGATGATTATCTCTTACATTTAAATTTTCTGTGATGATGTTAAGATGAAAATGTATAATGCTATTTTATAAAATGTTTCCTGAATGGCAATAATCTGAAACCAGAGATCAACAGTAAGAAAGATGGAAAGGTCATATTTCTTGAACAATGTACACGATATGTTCAATTTACTCAAATCTTCAGTTTACTCAACAATGCTATTACTTCTTTAGTGAAAAAAAAAAGACAAAGGCCTAGACTTTTTGAGAATTTCAATACAACTGAAAAGGGAATGTTTGGACATATTAGTTACATGTCATCTAAGACTAACCAGTCATCCATTATTTTAGCAGTGAACAGTAGATTCTTTTATTTTTTATATTTTTATTTTAATAAAATTTTTTTATTGATGTCTTAATAGTTTATAACACTGTGGGGTTTTAGTTGTACATTTTTGTTTGTCCATCACCTTGTGGATGTAACCCTTCACCCCTTGTGCCCAACCCCCACCCCCCTTCCCCTTGGTAACCACCAATCAGTTCTCTCTGTCCGTATGTTCATTTACATTCCATATATGAGTGAATTCATGCAGTGTCTGTCCTTCTCTCTCTGGCTTATTTCACTTAACATAATACCCTCTAGGTCCATCCATGTTGTTGCAAATGGGACAATTCTGTCTTTTCTTATGGCTGAGTAGTATTCCATTGTATATATATACCACATCTTCTTTAACCAATCATCAGTCGAGGGACACTTGGGTTGCTTCCACTTCTTGGCTATAGTGAATAATGCTGCAATGAACATAGGGGTGCATACGCCTCTTGTGATGGTTGATTTCATGTCCATTGAGTAGATGCCCAAGAGTGGGATTGCTGGATCATACAGTATTTCTATTTTTAATTTTCTGAGGACTCTCCATACTGTTTTCCATAGAGGCTGCACCAGTTTGCATTCTCACCAGCAGTGAATGAGGGTCCCCGTTTCTCCACAACCTCTCCAGCATTTGTTGTTATTTGTCTTTGTGATTACAGCCATTCTAACGGGTGTAAGGTGATATCTTAGTGTAGTTTTGATTTGCATTTCCCTGATGCTTAGTGATGTTGAACATCTTTTCATGTGTCTATTGGCCATCTGTATCTCTTCCTTGGAAAAATGTCTGTTCATATCCTCTGCCCATTTTTTGATCGGGTTGTTTGTTTTTTTGTTGCTCAGTTGTATGAGATCTTTGTATATTACTGAGATTAATCCCTTGTCGGACAAACGATTTGCGAATATTTTCTCCCAGCTGGTGGGCTGTTTATTCATTTTGATCCTGGTTTCATTTGCCTTGTAGAAGCTCTTTAGTCTGATGAGGTCCCACTTGTTTATTTTGAACAGTAGATTCTTTAAGGCAAGAACTCTTTCTGATGTGAGGCCTCTAAAATAACAAATCTGTATCTGGAAGGTTAAACAGCAGAGGGGAAGCACCTGGTGTCTGGGGCTTCCCAGGCCCACAGTCAGCATTCTGAGGGCCCCTTGTATCACCAGTGCATTCGCTTACTAACCACTCCAACAGGAGAAAAACCTCTGGCCTGTTGTCTCTAAAAACCCAGTAACATTTCAGTGACCTTACTTCTTATTTGACATTTCGGTAATCTCAAACAGAGAATTAAATATTTAGTATATTTCCCAAATAAACCTGCAGTGACAAATTACGTCCATCATCTATTTGCAGAGCCAGGTGGTAAGCGTGGCTCTCTCTACTGTCTTAGGACAAAGTGAAACTGACACATGTCCTGGTTTGGGCTCCCAGGGAACCGGTGTGATGATAAACCTTATTAAAGAGCAACAGTGCATTTAGGTTGTGAGGGCCACTAATCAGGTAAACTGATATGTGAAACCACAACATGTGTACAGTCAGGCACCACATAATGACGTTTTGGGTCAACAATGGACCACATATGCAATGGTGGTGCCATGAGATTATAATGGAGCTGAAAAATTCCTATCGCCTAGTGACATCATAGCTGTTGTAACGTCATAGTCAACGCATTTCCCACATGTTTGTGGTGATGCTGGTGTAAACAAACCTACTGAGTTGCCAGTTGTATAGAATAAAGATATAAAGAAGGAAAATATTTTTGTACAGCTGTACAATGTGTTTGTGTTTTAAGCTAAGTGTTATTACAAAAGAGTCAAAAAGTTTATAAAGTAAAAAAGTTACAGTAAACTAAGGTTAATTTTATTATTGAAGAGAAAAAAATATACTTTCTAAATGTAGTGCAGCCTGTGTCCAGTGTTGATCAAGTCTACAGCAGTGTACAGTCATGTCCTCGGCCTTCACATTCACCCACCACTCACTCACTCACTCACCCAGAGCAGCTTCCAGTCCTGCAAGCTCCACTCACGGTAAGTGCCCTATACAGGTGCACTATTTTTTATCTTTTATACCATATTTTTACTGTACCTTTCCTACATTTAGATACACAAATACTTACCATTGTGTTACAGTTGTCTTCAGTACAATATTGTATTCAGTACAGTAACACGCTGTGCAGGTTTGTAGCCCAGGAGGAATGGGCTCTACCATAAAGCCGAGGTGTGTCGTAGGCTATACCGTCTAGGTTTGTGTAAGTACACTCTGTGGGGTTCACACAACGATGAAATCACCTAACAACACATTTCTCAGAATGTATCCCCATTGTTAAGCGATGCATAACTGTACTCATATTTATTTAAACTAATAATTATTGAGTCTCTTCGTGTGAGCATCAGCTTAGTGCTAAGAGAGATATAAAAATAAATGCACAGTCTAAAAGGAAATGCAATCTAGTTAGGAGAGGAGATAGATGCTTGAATAATTAAATACTAAGTCCATATTTCTCATAGGTTGGAGATAGTGCTGTGAACAATTGATATGATGTCGTGTATTAGATTATCATGATAATGAATAATGCTTTACAATTTATAAAAGCACCACACGGCAGAGATTTTTCTTATTCACTACCAAACCCTAGTACCTACAACACGGCCTGGCACATAGGAGACTCTTAATAAATATTTGCTAAATAAATGAACGAATGATGCATCTTCCCATCCATAAGCTCACTTAAACCTCACAGTCACCCTACAAAATGTCTTCTTAACTATTATTGCTATTTAGTAAATGAAGAAACTAAGGCTCTGGGGACACAGCCCGAAGTAGCAGTGAGAGAAGCTAAATCTAGGTCCCCTGACTCAAAATCTCAAGTAAACATTTCCAATACAAATGAAAATGCTACAGAGTTAAAAGACCTTTTTTAACAGCATTGGGAGGTTCCACCTTCTGGAACAGACAGAGTGTAGCTTGGTCAGACTAACCTTCCTAGTAAAAGGATACAGTCTGGAAGAAACACACACACACACACACAATTTGAAGGCACAGGAGAGGGACCAAAAACAGGCAGAAGCTAAAGGGGAGTCTACCCTTGAGAGACATACTGCAATGAGTTCCCACTCATTGAGAGTTTGCAGCCTTTTGCCAGGGGACAACGCCAACTCCACATGCAGCCTGGGTGGTATGGGTGGCAAAGGACAACATTCAGGGCTGACGAGGCAGTCAGAAAGTTGGGGTGGAGGAGTGGCAGCTGCAGAGGCAGTAAGCCTCAACATCCATGGATAAAATTCACCCAAATCCTTGACCACTAAACTACACATGCAGTATCAAATATGTAGGGCGTGTTTTATGGGGAAAAATGTAGACCCAATGATTTTCATTGAATCATTTCCTTTCTACTCCTCTTCATCACCGTACCTATTTAAAATGACTTTTCTCCCTAAATGCAGCTCCCTCAAGCTTATTGAGGCTTGACTTTTTTAAGAATTGGGTAATTTTATGCCAAAATAAAGACAATGAAAGATATTAAGAATTTTCCACTTCCTAGTAGCATGCAAGCACAAGTCATAATGACATTTTTATTATCAGGTTTACGAAGATGAAAAAGAATAGAGAGCATTCAATTGATGAGGGTGAGGGAAAGCACTGCTGATGGGAGTGTTAAGTCATTCAACTTCTGGAGAGATCAATTTGGCAACCTATCAAAAGCCTTCAAATTATGCATACCCTCTAATTTTAAGAAATGTATCTTGAGGAAATAAATGCATAAGTATACAAAAGATGTACTTAAATATATTCATCAGCAGCACTATTAATGTGAAAAAGTAGACACCGTCTCAACGTCCAACAGTAAGTAATTTATTAAATAATGATAAATTAATATAATAGATTGTTACAGGACAATGTTCAGAATATTTTACATTTTAAAAAACATATTACAAAAGAATGTGTATATAGACACTGTAATGGATGTTGCAGCATATAATACATACTATGCAATGAATAACATTATATTTATTCCCATCCACATAGATTTTGGAATAACTCTTGGCTGACCTGTGGAAATTTGGTTAGTGTTTCTCTCTCATATAGATAAGAGAAGGAACAGAATTGTTAGGAAATCAAAAAGCAGTTCAGAAATCTAAAGCAAGATTATGAACTGACAGAAGTCTGCTCACTTCTTCAGCATTCATGAATATGTTCAATAATATTTAGACCACAAGTAAAATCTTCATGCTTACCTTGAAAGTCAAGATAATGCTGATAAACAGAAGAATAATAAGGACCAAACAGGTAGGATTCACCGACATGATATCTTCTTTGTAGGGAAAATTTGGAGGCTGCAAAAGAAAAGTGCCTCATCAGCAAATCTCATTCATCATTCAGGATTATATCCCTCAGGCATTCCCGGGTGTGCTTATCAGAAAGCAATTAGCTAGAGCGGACAGTTGTTATTTAAGACCATGACAAAATTTCTCGCCTACTTCTGCTAATGGAAAAGCTACAAACGGTGTGTTGGGGAGAGGCTAGCCTCTTCATAATTCAGGCAATAACTCTTGAAAAGAAAAATCAGAGGAAGATTCATGACTGAGACCTGAAAACGTAAGTTTGCCCTCCTACCACATAAAACGTTAAAAGTCAGTATAGTCTTCATACACCTGTGATAGGTGGATTTTCTGCAAATTCTGGACCATTCTAAAGGAACTGTGCAGGGCAAGGGGGAGAAACCTATTAAAATAGTGTCTTCTTTATATAGATCATTTTTGCTGATGCTACTTCTCGTCAAAGAGCAGAATCTTTTATACTAGTAGGTATTTACAGCATTAAAAAAAAAATCAAGTCCTACCATCTGACCATATTGATAACTCCCAGGTCAAAGGAAACCTTTTTAGGAGGATCAAAATCTGCTCCTATGGTTAGCGGCAGCCACAGAACTTCACCCTGAGATGCCTGCACAGCACTGAGGGAAGCCCTCCATTTAACTGGCCTAGATGAGCGTGCATGAAGGCAGCCCAGTGTGCTATGTCACCTTCTACCTCTTCATCATCCAATACTATGTGTTTCGATTCTACATTAGCAGTGTTCTGAGACATAACAAAGAAGTGACAAGTGTTAAGGAAGAAGATGGAGAAAACCCGTGACTCATGTGCATGGCCGCTCCTACTCTCCATGGTGAATGTCACCCAGTGGTTTCAGAGTCTCCTTTCACTTTGAGCAAAATATCTAAGAAATAAAATCTAAGTCACTCTTTGTGATCAGCTCATGAAACGGGTCCCTTTTCTTGGAGCCTACTGGAGTTTTTTGTAGCACTGACCTTAAAGGGCAAGAATAAAACAACTTGGTGCCATTCACAAGACCAACACGAAATCATATTGTCTCTCTGTCTAAAAAAAAGGATTAAAGTGGAAGTATGTGACCTTTTCTAGAAAGATCTTTACACTTTTCCCCCCAGAAAAGTGAACATGGTTTCTAGGTCCAGTTGAGACCTATAAAAACACATGCACAACTTATTTTAGCTGCATTTTACAAGACTCCACATAAACAGAACAGGCACTAGAATTAAGTGAGTGCTCACCCCTAGCCTTCTCAGATAAGTCCCTCCAGACTCATTACATCTCAGCTTGTCAACAAAGGCCTCAAATTGTGGACCTCTAACATGCCCTTAGGCATTGTGGTCATCTGTAGGCCTCACTCTTTTGGCCCAGGCTGATGTTTAAGTAGAACATACAGAAAATACTTACTTGCATTATTTGGTTTGTAATTAAAAATAAAAGTGGATGGTAACTTTTTTCTTTAACCTATATTACAATTACTGTGAGCATCACCAATATTATCACTTCACCACTGATGGCTCTGACGCAAACGAGCACAGAGTGACTGAATGGCCAGTCCAGGTAGTATTCTGAGGGTTCTAAACACTTACCTGCATATTGGCTTTATGCTCCTTATAAATCTCTGCAATATATGGGATGCAGCACACAATATACTGTTCAAATAGTCACAGGACTGCCATATGGCTTGTCTTAGTGTCTCCTTACTCAACACCACCCTTTCCCAGACCCTCACACGACAGGCCATGGAGATCATGTTTCCTCCACACTTCCAAGGTTGATTTTAGGAACCCAGCAGCAGATCATTACAGGGTAAAAACACAAGTCCTTAAAGACAGAGGTAATTCTACAACCTGCTCATCATATATAAACCCCCATGCAGAAACACTTGGCTGTACCACAAGGGATAATATATAAAATTAGCACATGGGAAATACACAAAAATATTCTTGACACTACATTCTACCAAAACATGGACCTGTCTTCTATACAAAGAGAAGATATTACTAACAAGTATGGCAACCACAACAATGACAACCTAGTATTTTAAGGAGCAAAACACTAGAGGCTTTTCGTACTAGGTCTGCTGAGTACCAGTTAGTGATGTGGCATGACTGCCATAAGATCACAAACTTCTGTTGCCACATTTCCTCCCCACCGTCCCTCCAGCCCCTCCATCTGTCTCTCTTTCACTTTCTTGGCCTCCATTGTCACATCATATCCCCAGCCTCCTCTCCCATCTCAGAAAAACCCTACTCCTTTCCCCATGCTCAGAAACTACTACGAAAACCTCCAAAGACTGAACATTCTCTGCATTTAAAACATTCTAAGATTTTGGAGAAATTAAATTTTAAGACACATTCACAATTAAAAAACAAAGGTTAAAAAACATGAAGGTAAAGAAGTATTTCAATCTCATATAATTGCACAAGCTTCTTACACAGTCACCAATATTTGCTCATATGGTCACAAAGGACATTTAACAAAAAACTAGTCCCACAAAGATACCTGGGGAAGAAAGGGATTCTATGGTCAAATAAGTTTGGGAACCAATGTATAGTAAACTTCCACTTTTCCCATACAACAGCAGAGGCAAAAGCTATCCTTTGCTGATAATTGAGCAAATTGCATTTTACAAGAATAAGACAATTAGCAACTAGCTTTTAATTTAGGTAAGCGCATCTAATACCATCATCACAGCTACCAACTTATCTATCCCAACACCTTATGTTTTCCCAAAAAGCATTCTAAGAAACCAAAATTCTCATCTTCAAAATAACATTCAAAAATCTCTAATCAGTAACTCAGGTACAAGTTAAAAATCCAGAAATTAATATGTGTGTGAATGTCTATCTGTTTACCTCTATATCCCTGACTTAACAAGGTTTCCCTCATGAAGAGATGCAGTAATTGGGACGGCCACCTACCAGTTGTCGTATGTATTCCTGAATGGAGTTTGGATAAACAAGCACAGTGACAGCAACCAAGGTGTTTAGGGCAAAATCAAAGATCTGGTAACAGAAGAATGGGATGATCCAGGCAGCATGTTGCTAAATGTAAGAGAAAATAGGATGTTAATGTGTTTAATATTACAAAACATTACTGTTTTGAATTCAGAGGAAGCTTTTCTTAATCTGAATGGAAATGGAGGCATAGAAATTCATTAAACTAGGTCATGATGGCAACTGGTAAGCCAAATAGAAGCAGTCAACAAACAAACCTCCACGAACATTTCTGAGACTATAATATTGGTTTTCCACGAAATATTAACAAGCGATTTAAACTTCCAAAGATTCTTATAGGAAACGGAGAATAATCTTCTTACTTCTTACAGACAGCTGCACAGTTTACACGTGTAAGGGACCAGGGAAAAGGCCCAGAACCTTATTTCAAAGCTTCTTACCTTGTATGCTCCATAAGTAGCCATTGCACATATCAGGATCATGAGAAGAGAAATTGCAATAGCAATGCACATGTCTGCCAAAAAAAAAAAAAAGAAAATCAGTAGCAGATCCACTGTTTAAATGTTTTTTAGTCTCTCCTCAAAGACATTTTGTTTATGAACGAATTATAAGCAAGAACTTTATACGAAGGAAACCACCAGAGCTCTTCTGGAATTTGAGATGATGGTTAATGGATGTAAAGTGCCCAAAAGATAGTCTCTCTAAATCATATAAATGCCTATAGATAAGAGATTGAGCTATACATAAGCTTATTTCAAAAATGGGAAAGATATTGATTACAGATATAAAAAAATTTGGTCTTCTGGTCCACTGAATTATATATATAACGAATTAGGTACTCTTTTAACATATGAGTGTCTAACTTGTATTTTATAAACTCACGTGTGTCTCATGCCCCTATTAAAACCCTCTACTGGCTTCCCATCTCATTTAAAATAAAATTTCAATTTCTTATCATGGCCTTTGTCTCTATTCATCCTAGAGCATTTACCCTACCCCTCTAATCTCATCCCACACTTCTTGCTCACTATAATCCAGCCATACCATTTGGTTCACTCAGCACAGCAAGATCATCCCATCTTAGGGCCTTGCATTTGCAGTTCCCACCGAGTAGAAGCAGCGTCGTCACTCATACTTTCACATGATTAGCTCTGCCTTTTTAACCATTCAGCAGTCAGCTCGAGTCAAGACCTCTGAGATCTTCCCTGAGTATTCTAGCTAAGTAGCCCTTCCAGTCACTCCCCCATTACTGCTGTATTTTCTTTATATCACATATCATTATTACCTTATTTGCATTTGTTGTGTACTGTTTCTGTCCCTGTGTTGTCTCCCCGTGTTGTGTACTGTCTCTCTCCCTTCCTGAGGAAAAGGGCTTTCTATATCGTTTGCTACTACAACCTCAACATCGAGGAGATAGATGCCCAACACAGTAGCCACTAGCTACATGTGGGCACTGAACACTTGAAACACGGTCAACCTGAATTGAGATGTACTGTAAGATTAAAATATACTCCAGATTCCAAGGACCTAATGCAAAAAAAAAGAATGTAAAATATCTCCTTAATAATTCTTACACTGATTATATGCTGAAATAATATTTTGGATAGATTGATCTAAATAAGAATTATTAAAGTTAATCTCACCTGTTTCTTTCTACCTTTTTTAATGTGGCTACTAGAAAATTTTAAATTCCATATGTGCTTGCATTATATTTCTATTAGAGAGTGCTAATCTAGAACAATGCCTATATCATAGTAGGTACTAACTGAACATTTATTCAAGAAGTCACATTACCATATCTTTAGGAGATTCTGATTAGAAGTATAGTATGAGTGGGTTTCTAAAGGGAACATGTGGGGTTATTGCTAGCTAAAAGAGCACAAAAGCCTACACAGGAAAGTATCCATATAGTGCTGACAGTTTCCAAGGCATTTCACAGATATCTCATTTAGTGTCCTAACTCTGAGGTAGATGTCATTGTTCCCACGGAACAGATGACGGAAACCAGGCTCAAAGGTTACATAACTTGCTGAGACAGCATTTGCATCGAAAGGCAGAACTCAGTTAACTAATGCTGCTCTTATGATTTCAAGTCTCTGGCTCTTTCTGTTCTACTACGCTGCTTCTACTTAAGCCTCGAACACTGACCAATGAACCAACCTGAGCTGCCACTTCCCAGGGGTACTTCTCCAAAGCAGAACATTGTAGTTTTATTTCATTATTTATTTATTTATCGTGCCCTGGGCTAACATCCGTGCCCATCTTCCTCCACTTTATATGGGACGCCGCCACGGCGTGGCTGACAGGCAGTGCGTCGGCGGGCGCCCGGGATCAGAACCCGCGAACCCCGGGCTGCCAAAGCGCGGACTAAACCGCTGCGCCACCGCGCTGGCCGGAGAACATTCTAGTTTTAGAACCACCCTCTGTATCCCCAATGTCAGAGATGAGAGAACATTTTAAACAGGAGGTTCACAAACAGAAGCACAGGGTCAAAGTACATTCTAGGACAGAATACAGATACATCAACAAAGACCATTTGCCATCCTAAAAAAATGAAGGTTCCTCAAATTGGTCTATAGATTTAAAGCAATAAATTCATAATGATGCTGATGGCTTTTATTAAAGGAATGAAAATTTGATTTTCAAAAAAGAAAAAAAAATGAAGTTATGAGAATGATTAGTACTAGTCAGTACTTAAAAGATCATGATTTCTTTCAGGATACATTCATATTGTATAGTTTGTTATAATTTTAATGCCAGATTAACGTACCTTTTCCCTCTTGTGAGGGAAGAGGTACTTACAAGGAAATTTCATGGTTGCCTCATAGTATTCTTACAGAATTAGTGAGGGGGAGTAAATCTGAGTGCATTTTATATGCAAAAAAAAGAGGCCAAGAGACTTCCTAAATACAAGGGGAGTCTCTGTGTACACACACACATATGTAGGTACACATAGATGCATTCCAGTGCTGTCATTTTTACAGGAAGCAATGAGGGTATTAGGCTTGTCTTTCCCGCATAAAGCTAGGACCACAGTGGAATGTCCTTTGTCTGCTTTCTATTTTCCCCGTTTATAAGTGTGCTTTTTCCTTAGTGAACTAGGCACTGTGTTATTTCATTTAATCCTCATAACTCTAAGAGATAGGTACTATATCTCCATTTTAGAGAAGAAAAAAATGACTAAGAGAAGGAAAGTAACTTGTCCAAGGTTGCCCGGCTAGTAAGTGGTGGATGAGATATTCTACCCAAGCAGTCTAACCCCAGAGTCAATGCTCTTAGCTGGTGTGCCACCTGGCTGTGAGGAGGCAGAGGAAGTGCAGGAGTGGAGATCACAGTGCGGGGAAAATCAGGGAGCCTCCCTAAAAAGAGCGGGACATCAATATGCACTGATTATGTGCAAAGCCTGTGAGAGTTTATAGCAATCTCTGAAACCTGAACTCAGGCAGAATTTTATTATTTTCTTCTTTGTCTACTTCAATGATTTCCAAATTCTGTACAAGCATATTTCATAGTGAGAAAAAAATTAATTTTACAGAAGTCACCCCATTATAGGATATTCTTTACCTCATAGATCTTAAAAGAGATAGATAGACAGACAGACAAGCAAACAAGTAACTGAAGGAAGTATTTAAGTAAAAATATTAATAAAACCTACAAAAAGAATAATCTTAGTGGGAACTAATGTCCCATTCTGAAGGGAAAAAAAACCCTCCAGAACTACATCTCACATATCATAAAAAAAATGTTTAATTTACATCTTTTTCGAAGAATATAAAACTCAGAGAAATTTAAAAGGTACAAATAAAATGAAAGTCATAAAATAAAGTATCCTAACACCATTCATAATGAGATACTATTTACCATAAAAAATGTTAGTTTGAGATGAAATTTTCAAAATTCTATCCCTATAGATGGTTCTACCAACCACTGAACACATCACAGGTGTGTGGAACAGCTTAGGTGGAAGCAAGGTATAAATCAAATAGAAGCACAGAGCAGATACGATAGCGCAGGCGAATACACCTCCCATCTCCTGGCAGCCTGGAGCACGGGTCAGCTCCTCTGCGACAATACCTAGCACGCCACGGTAAATATGAGAGTCACTCTGAGGAATGAAAATCATTCCTTTTAATTACACCACAGGCAAATAAGGAAATGGTTCTAATAACAATACAGGGCTTTTACCATCAGTAATAGTACTGGTCAGTGACAGGAATACCCTTTACTTATTCCTTGCTCAGTAGTTCCACCGACCCAAAGTCAGAGCCCACTGATGTCACATTGTTTCCTAAATTAAATTCCTGCCTTAATAATGCAGTTCTAATCTGAAATGGATCCTAAGAAAAGCTATACCACACGCCACAAATGCATCATTAGAAAATGTTTCCTGATATTTGGTCAATTAATCACTGAAACAGAATAGGCATATAAAGGAGTTCCCTGAAATGCCTTTGTTTAAATAATCTAATTCTACCTTCTATTATACTTCTTAGATTTGCTTCCTTCCCATAAAACTTATAGCTTCCCATAAAACTTCCTTCCCATAAAACTACCTGATTTATGTTCCCACGTCTTGCTTGCCTAGTCATAAATCATTCTTATGTCTCAATTTCGTAATTTTTGGCCACATTCCTGGCACTGCAGTTCATGAAAACAAACAGTATCTGGGGTATATTCTCACCATTAAGTCTAGAGGAGAACTATTTTCAGATGAATTCACAGCAACAGTATGAGCTACTGAGAACAAAATAGAAAGCCCTCAATCCCCACGGGGGCAAACAGAAAACTCAGGTTCACGTCCTTATTTTGGGGCTCCCCGTTCTGAGGTTGAAAGCCTGGGGAAGAATAAGCAATATAAAGCACTAATCTTATTCCCCTAAAACAAAAGAAAGGTTCTAATATACCTTTTGTATGTTTGTGGCAATTGTTTATAATTTTTATTTAAAATATATTCAGACAGAAGAATTTTTTGAAACTTGCTAATTTACAACTTTATTCTTAAACTCAGGATTTATTTCATGACTACTCAATAGATTCATGTAACAGGATAAACATTGTGAGTGTGCAAAGATTAACAGGACATAATCTTTGTTCTCCGACGAGGCTTAGCATCTACCAAGAAGAGAGGGAAGAATTTAATAGGAAGTAATAGATAAAGAGCTAGTAGAGTTAAGAGTGGGCAAAATTATTTTCAGCCAAGAGGAACAATAAAGAATTTATCCGAGGACATGCTTATTTGAGCTGGGTCTTTTTTTCCCTCCTAGAATTTTTTTTATTGAGACATAATTCACATGCCATAAAATTCACCCCTTTAAAAAGTGTACAGTTCACTCATATATGGAATATAAATGAACACACGGACAGAGAGAACTGATTGGTGTTTACCAGGGGGAAGGGGGGTGGGGGATGGGCACAAGGGGTGAAGGGATGCATCCACATGGTGACGGACAAACAATAATGTACAACTAAAACCCCACAATGTTATAAACTATTAAGACATCAATTAAAAAAAAGTATATGGTATGTGC
Organism: Tapirus indicus; assembly: GCA_031878705.1. Lineage (NCBI taxonomy): Eukaryota > Metazoa > Chordata > Mammalia > Perissodactyla > Tapiridae > Tapirus > Tapirus indicus. The sequence continues at coordinate 39,490,130 of CM062935.1, forward strand.
TAAAAAAAAAGTGTACAATTCACTGGATTTTTTTAGTATACTCAACAAAGTTGCATAGCCATCACCAGTAATTCCAGAGTATTTTCATTCTCCCAAAAAAACCCCCATTAGCAGTCACTCCCCACTCCACACTCCCTCCAGACCCTGGCAACCACTAATCCACTTTTGGACTCTGTGGATTTGCCTATTCTGTACATTTCATATAAATGGAATCATACAATATGTGGCCTGTGGTGTCTGGCTTCTTTCATTTAGCATAATGTTTTCAAGGTTCATCCATGTTGTAGGGCCTAAAGATTTAAAATAAGCTATAAGACATTAGGAAGGATTAGTTAAGTAATACATGTACTTAAATGTCAAGTTCAGAGAATCTCTCTTAACTCCCTACCCTCTAAGGCAAGGAAATTAGCTCCTGCCAGCCACACTCTTATATTGAGAGATTTATACTGACATAATTAAGTCTCATAAAGGTTGCTTATATAAGAATAGAAAAACCAACAAACAGCATTTCCATTTTTTGTGATTATGTTCACTGGAGAATCAAGTTATGTGACCAGATTTGAAGAGAAGGAAATAAAATAAATTTAATAAAAAATATGCATGATCTATATAGAAAAAATTTAGAAACCCCATTGATGGACACTAAAGAATACTGTATAGCTGGAAAGGCTAAGTTGTAACCAGACATTAAAAAAAGTTGCACAACCGTAAATTTACTAAAAATCATTGAGTTGTACATTTAAAATGGGTAAACGTTATGGTATATAAATTATCCCCCAATAAAGCTGTTTTTAAAAAGATATAAAACATTCAATACCACCTTCTAATGTGTCTTCCTCTTCTGCAGAGGCTAAAAAGCTAAAATCTAAATTTTCCAGATTTCCTTGCAGCTGGATGCTAGACGCAGATTACGTTTACTCAGTTAGACGCAGACACACAACAAATGCTCTGTGCCTGGCCTGTTAGTCCAGGTTTAGCAAGAATCCTACCAAGTCAATTCACTGAAAATAATCCCTCACCCTGGGTATCTGATCATGCTGACATCTGATCAAATTCCTTATCCCCCACCCTCTACAACTTATCACCCTGGCCTGCCTTCAGCAGGAATCCCCCAGACTCGATGTTTCCTCTTAGTAATTTTCCATCCACTGACCCGACCCTGCTCCTTGGCTATAAATCTCCACTTGTCCTTGTTGTAGTGGGAGTTGAGCCCAATCTATCCCATTCACATTTAGGTCTACGCATAGTAACAGCTGGCATTGATTACCCAAGTTACCTCACCATCTCTAGTGGTCTTCTTACACCTACATCTTTGTAAAAAGATCTCCTTGAAAATAAATAAATCTCCTCATTGAAGTACACTTTAAAAAACATAAGATGTAGTCAAGGAGTAGAATACACAACCTTTGGAGCCATGTGATTGAAGAGAGAAACAGATGAAAGGACTGAAAGGAGGGTAGATGGATGAAAATAAAGGGCCAGGAGGGTTCCTATGGCTCAGCTTCCCCTGCTGTTGCATAAGTAGGTTTATTTCCTCTAGACTGTTGGGATCTTTATGTGCAAGGGGACAAGCTGTGCAGACTGACTGCCAATCTTGTTTGGGGGGTGTGAATAGAGAGCAGGCAGGCAGCCTGGGGCCCTTTCCAAATGCCAGAGCAAGGAAAGCTTTAGTCTGTGGTGCCAACAGCCATATGGAAAGCCCCAACTGATTTTTTTTTTCTATTTCTTAGTTTTTATTATCAAAACTTTCAAACATACACAGGAGTATAAAGTATACACAGAGAAGTATAACGAATCCCCATTGCCCATCTTGCCTGTATTGTTTCATCTCTGATCACTCCATTTCTGTCTATTCTACCACTGGTGGAAATGTGGATTGTTTCCAATTTTTGGCTATTATGAACAAAGCTACTATGACCATTTTACACAAGTCTTATGATGGACACAAGCACGCATTTCTGTAGGGTACATATCTAGGAGGGGAACTCCTAGGTCATAGGGTAAATGTATATTTAGTTTTCCCAAAGTAGTTGTATGATTTACACTCCCAGAGGCAGTGTGAGAATTTCAGTGGTTCCACATGCATATCAGCAGGTGGTACTGTCACTTCTGTTGATGCCGGCCATTTTGGAGGGGTGTAGTGATTCACTACTGCGCTTGTAATTTGCATACCCTTTACAACTAATCATGTTGAGAATATTTTCATACGCTCATTGGTTATATGGATATCTTCTTTTGTGAAGTAGCTGTTTTTCTCTTATTGATTTCACCCAGAACCGTTTACTGAAAAGACCAGCCTTTCTCCAATAAATGTAGTGGTGTGTTTATCCTAAATCAGGTGACCATATAATGTAACCATCAATTCTTGATTATTTTTATGGCTATTTCCTTCCTCAGGCCTGGTGTGTCTACTTAGTGTATAAAATAAAAAGTTTGACTAGAAAGACAAATCTGCTGCAAAATTAATCAGAAATTAATAAGGGTGATCTGCCATTTGGTATTATGCATAGCACTACACTTCCGGTTACAGTTCTTCGCCAATCCATTAAAATTTCACAAATAAAATTCCATGAAGTCTAATTCTACTCAATGTAAGTTATGAGTATATAACACAATATGCCACACATACATGCTTTTCGATCATTAGCCTTTGATCTAAGTCAGTAACTGCAACATTTTTTTTTAACTTCTTATTTTGAAATCATTTTAGATATATAGGAAAGTTGCAAAAATAGAGAGTTCAAAAATATCCTTCACCCTGCTTCCCCAAATAGTAACAATTTAACCATAGTGTAATGACCAAAACCAGGAAATTATCATTTGTACAATACTGTTAATTAAACTACAGGCTTTATTTGAATTTCACCTGTTCCTCTCTTAATGTCCTTTCTCTGTTCCAGAATCTAATCCAGGATCTCATACTGCACTTAGTTGTCCTCCTAGTCTCCTCCAATCTATGAGAGTTCCTCATTCTTTCCTAGTATATTCAATTTTTTTAAAACATAAAAAATGCATATATTTATAAATTATAAATATGCATTATTACCAATATTTTTGTATCACATAAATATATAATTAAATAGGAATGTTAAAGGGCTAGATTTAAAAACAAAGTGAAATTCTCACATTTTCTTTCTTTAGCCCTGTGGATTTTCCTACATGCTGCATTTTAATGTAAATAATAGGAATTTGGCTTTCTTCTATCAGGTCATTTTAGTAAAATATCACATGGAAAAGTGAGACACATTTCTGCTTTGTCCTGAATAAAATCTTCAGATGACTACCACCATTCCAAAAAGATATCAACTTATATTCCATATTTTTCCAATATATTCCATAATTTTCAAGCACAATTTAAAGCAACTGATTGTATTCATTTCAGGACTATTTAATTCTATCCACATGTGAGTTAAATATAGAAAGATACCATGACCTTTGACCTACAAACTTATTAAAGAAAAGAGATCAAAACATATGAAAAGGAAATGTAAAAGGAAAGAAGTTTAAAAAAAATGATTCAAGTGAATATCCACTCTTCTGTACCTTTTTAACCATGTGATTTAAATGATTGCTAGACAGTCCTAAAAGTAATTACAACTGTCCATTCACTCCTTTCAAATATATGAAATATGAGAGAAATCTCAAATGCACTGGAATTAATATCCAGGACATTACAAAATAGTTCCTATTTTAAAGTCTTAAGTACCAGCAAGCCTTTGAAGTCAGCTAAATTAAGCCTACATCGTCAGATAGTCATTACCCAGCTTAATCTCTGGCAATTAGAACACGGCACGCAGTGTAACTATTCGATGCAGACAGAACCATAGCTGTATCATTTAAAACTTCCTTTTCCAACCTCAATTACCTTAGAAAAGGAACCCTGTTACCCGAAACAATGAAACAGAATTTATTTTTAAATGTCAATCAAACATTATATTTATAGCTTATATAGTCTTTTAATTCAGGGGAAGGAAGGCAGAGAGATGTTAATTTAATATTAATGAAACTCATTATCCTTTCTGGAAGAATTCATAAGAGTAATAGGGTTATTCAGAATAGAGAGAGTGAGCGATGTTCTAGCAGAAGTCATGTCTCGGTCTGACAAGGCCCACACCCCAGGGTAACACCGAGCCCTGACGGCTCAGTGCACAGCAGGAAGCTGTGGCGGCGGAAGGTGATGGACAGGAAGCATCTCCTGGTTTTCTGTTTACTTCACTACCAGCTGCTCTCAGGCTCCTCCTCCTGACCTCCGATGTTGGGGCTCCTTCAGGGCTCAATCCTGGGCCCCCTTCCCATTTCTCTCCACTATTTCCCTAATATAAATACCACTTTTAGGCTGATGTCCTTGAATCTACCTCAGCCCAGACGTCTGGGTGACAGACTCACACATCCAACTACCTTTTCAATCTCTCCACTTTAAGACAGCTCACATTTCAACTATAACATATCTAAATAAAAAGCTACTAAAATGGTGAAATATATTCAGCACTTATTAGGGCCAGACCCTATTCTAAGCATTTTTCACGGACGAATGTATTTAAATCATCACAGCAATCCCTTGAGGCAGATGCTATGATCACCCCTATCCTTCAGAGGAGGAAAGGAAGGCAGGCAGAGGTAGTGACTGGCCCAGTGTCAACACATTTAATACACGGCAGAGTCAGGATTCAACTGAGGTCTTCTGGCTTCAGGGCCTATACTCCTAACAACTATGCTAAATCACTTAAAGTCGAGTTTTCTCCCCCGGGGCATGTGCCCATCTCCTGACCCCAGGAAAAGATGTAGGTCATTTACTCAATCTGGAAAGCAGGGGTCATCTTTGACTCTTCCCTTTCCCTCACCACCCATACTAGCAAGTTCTGTCAATCCTATCTCCAAAACCCACCCTCTCCCCATCCCCAGTGTAGCCTGGATTGCAGAGAAATGTCCCCCAAAATCAGTTTCCCGCTCTCTGCTCACACAGTCACTCCCCTAAAGACATCCTCCATTCAGCAACAAAAGGGATCTTCTTAGAACACACCAGATCACCACCACTGAATTACCTAAAACCACTGAGAAGCTTGTTCTCACATGCCTCGCCGTGTCGTGTGAACGCTCACGGTCCACCTCTGAAAGCGCATCTGCAGCCACTCTCTCCTCTCTTACCCATTTGGCCCCAGTCACATTTTTTTTTCCAAATGCATTTAAAGTTCTCCAAAGCCAATGAAAATACATTTGCATGATTTTTCGTTTGGGATTGTGCACAGCACTGCCCCTTTCAGTTAGCATGGACACAGCGTGACTATAATTACAAAATGTTCAGGTTTCCGTGATCTTGGAGCTGGATGCCTAGCCTTCTCCCTGCTTACCCCACATCTACATCCCTATGAGTGTTTCCACTTATCTGGAAAAAGGCCCCAAATCCACCAAAAAAACAGCAACACAGTTTCTGGAATGGAGAATGATCACCTCCTGGAAAGGCAAATACTGAAACATAGTTGTGTGAAGACACAACGAGATGTGCATTATCCTTCTAACCTTCCTTCCTGCCATTTGCTCCTTCTCCTCCCAAAAAGGCCAAAAGGTCCAGGGTAAAAAGATTATGACAAAGCAATAATTTAAAAAATGAGTAAGTTAACATAAGATGAAAAAAAAAAAGATTTATGTAGACTCTTGCACTTAGAACAGAGGCAGAACATGGGCAGCACATAAATATTTGTTGATCTGATGTGTAACAATGAAAGAAAGTTAAGTAACAGTTCAAATGAGCCCAGGAATCAATATTTGTAATTTAATAGGAAGAATTGGTGGCCGGATTCCCTGCCCTTTAAAATACCAAAATATCTACGATGCTATCTGATGTACTTACTGGCATCATCCATGAACTCAAAGTCACCTCCTAGCTCAGAACTTGAAAAGTGATACTGATCTGGATCTGCCAGGGCGCTCAGCAGAATCAACAGTACCACGGCATTGATGATCTGCAACAAGAAAGAAAACAATTTAAGTAACCCCGTGATATGGTCCTTATAATAGAAAATTATACTGACTACATGGAGTTCAACTTCAACAGCTGCTTCACTTTCCACACAGCCCCACCCACTGAGGGAGCAGGCAAACATTCCCAAAGCAGATCCACGCCAGCCCATTCAGATGCAGCCGAGGGCACATGGCTTGGGGCACAGGCGACAGCTGGATTTCACCCCACTGCCCACCCTGGGCCGGGTACCCTAGAGCAATAAACTAGCGGCACAAACATACGCAGCAACCCTGATGCCAGTGGCTGGAAAAGCAGAAAAACTCTCCCGTTAGCCACACACACTCTAATGAGCAACTACAAGATTTTTCAGGTGATCGAACATTTTTCACAGGTTCAGACAATCAGCGCTTTGAGACCATCTAGGAAGTGTCAGAGAATGAATGCAAAGCTACCTAGTGGCAGAGCCAGGATGGTTACTCCTGCAGTAGCGCATGGGAGCCCCTTTCTACCCCAGGCCCACACTCCTGCCTGCTGGATACTGCCGAATACATATCCCTCGGGTGGTTCAAACTCATCTCCTGTGAGTGGAAATCACCTTCCTTAACATCTCCCATCTCTGCTCCTCTTTTTCTGTTCTCTATCTTAACAAATAGCAACACCATTAATAATGAAAAGTGGAAAACACTTAGGCGCTATGCTAAGTGCTTTACGTGGATTCTCTCTCTCAAGCCCTGCAAAAACCTAATGAAGGAGATGCTAAATTATCCCCATTTTATAGATGAGAAAACTGAGGCTCAGGGGTTATGAACATTGCCCAAGATCAGGCAGCTAACAAAAGGAAGAAAGGGGATTTGATTCCAGGAATTTCAATTCCCAAAGCCAATCTTGGAAAGTCTCCTGTTCATACCTAAAACCTGATTACCTTTGGGCTTACCATCCTCCTTATCCCCTACAGCCAACCTATTGCGAAATTCTGACCATTCTACTTCCGCATTTCTATTCCCTTGACTCCTCCTAACCGCCCTTGCTGCCTACAACACACATGTACCAACCGTGATGGGGCTGGAGGGGCAGGCGTTCTAGAGTTGAGATGAGACTCAGGCTGAGACTGGGTGGTCATTTCTCCTTTTTTCTAAGTTTAGAAACGTATGGTAGAGCTCTATGTTTTACTCTTGTCAAAATGGAGAGAAAAGATGAATAACCTTCATAAACAGAGAAAATTCTTTTACTAACAACTTAACTAAAAGCATACCCTACTATAAAAATCATATTTGGAAATACCTATTTACAGGAGAGGTTGAAATGGAGAGTCAGTTATTCGCTTACAAAACATCAACTCCAGAATCCGTTTTTAAATGGCAATCCCAAGTGGTGCTTTAGGATTCTTGTAGGATTCGGAATAATTGTTTTTCTTCCTCTTTTTTCCAAATTGTCTAATATGGTCTGATTGCTTTTTGAAAAAAAATATATATTAACGAGAACAGCAATTTCCCAGAGTATACGTATATATTACTAATTTAAATAGATGCTACAAGCATATGGTTGAAATTTTTTTAAAGTACAAAAGGGTATATAGGGGAAAGTAAATCTCCCTCATACTCCTATCCCCAGTCACCCTCCCCACAGTGGTTATCAGAACTACCAGTTTCTTGTTTCTCTCCAAAGATCCAAGAAACCTCATAGCACATTTTAAAGAGAATGTGATTAGCCAAACTCTAGCTGAGAAAAACTTTTCAGAACATATCTAACACTTAAAGGAAGGTGTGAGTTAGTCCCACAACTGGCACCTGATGTTTGGTAAAGATGTTCTTTGATAAACTGTCAAGTTTTCTTGGCATTACATTCCCTCTATACCCTTATCTTCGGAAAAGGCAGTCCAAAGGTTATGGACTGAAATAAGAACCGATGAAATAGCGTGTGTTTTTAAAAAGAAAACCACCATAAAAAGATAATGTATTCATTGTTGTTATTGTAATGGGGTCAGTTTTAAGGTTGAAAAAGGAAAAGCATAAATTTGGGATTCACAGGCAAAGTTGTCATGAAGGGGTGCAGTCCTAAGCAGCAGCGTAGTGCAGCAGTAAGGGTGTAAGTAGTGAGGAGGGTCAGAGAAGATGGAAAAGTGAGGAGGTAGTGCAGGCAGTCTGCTTAAGGAATCACGGGCTGCAGGGCTGGTTACAGATTTTACTCTAAGTGTAACAAGAAGCCAACGGAGAATATTAACAAAGAGAAGAGTGTGATCTGATTGGGATTCAAATGAGTAAATTGCGTTAAACATATAGAAGGGTGACCGGCATACGATAGCCACTCAGATTAGTTCCCTTATCTCTTCACACCTCAATAAGAACCATATATAAGCTCGTGGCTGGCATCAGAGAGTCAGCTGGTTTCCAGACCTTCTAAAGCCAGTGTTACGCAGCTGCTTTCCTGTCCTTCCAGTTCCAAGGGTCCTGTCAACTCAATCAGCTTGTTACCACCCCTTGCCTGGTTGATTATTATAATACATTTACTAATTGCCTACAACAGATCAGGTACTTTGCTAAGTGCTTAGGAAGAACTCTCCAGGACTCAGAATACGAAGTCAAACAAGCCATGAACCCAAGTAACACAAAGCATAAAGCAGTACACACGACAAGAGTTCTGAGAATAATGGAAGTTCAGAGAAAGATACTACTGAAGCCTGAGGCTGAGACCAGGGTCACGGGGAGGAGCAGTAGAGATGGTAGCATTTGCACAGGGACTGGAAAGATGAGGAGGTTCTGGAACCTGAGAGGTGTGGAAAAGAACAATTTCAAGTATGAGTTAGGCTACTGGGACAGGGGCCTGTACTGAAAATAGCAAGTGGTTCAGTGTGGTTGGAACCCCACAGAAAGGAAAGGGTTAGGGGATGAAACGAGAAATGCAGGCGGGGCCAGACATGGAGAGTCCTCAAAACCAGGATAGGAATTTTGGGTATTTGAACAGTTAACAAAGATGCTGTAAAGGTTTTTGAGGTGGGATATGACGTGATCAGAGCTACATCATTAGAAGATCAAGCTGGAAGGGTCTGGGAGGCGAAAACGGAGGCAGGAAACCAGTTTGGGGACGACGGCAACAGTCTGGCTGACAGTTAATAAGGGTTGGATCCACTTCATCTCTAATTCTCAGGACAACCCTGTAGACTGTCATCTAGCACATTAGTCTGAGAGGTTAAGCGACTTTATCTTAGGTCCTATGTGTGGAAGAGCCACGGTTTGAACCCCAAGGCTTTCCATGTGGAGGCAAAATTAGAGACTTAGTGAGTGACTAGATGCAAAGAAAAAGGGAAGCAAACAAGACTCCGAAATGTCAAGCCTGGGTGACAAGATCCATCTTGTCATTATCAGAAATAAGGAAGACTGTTTGAAGGGCTATGACAAGGTTGATTTCAGATACGTTGTGCTGAAAAGTACTTGCAGGATGTCCAAATGATCATGTTTTTAGCTTGTCCATCTGGCCCTGAACCCTGCTCTTCTGACTCAACCTTTGGTATTCAGGCCTGCCCTCCATTTTCCTGTTTGCCTACTCAAGTTCTGACAGCCGGATACCATGTCTCACACACACCCCTGCTCTCCCCTGCTCAGCCTCTGAACACACCACGGTCCTGACAACAGAGTTCTGGCTCCTGGTTCGGTGTGTTCTTCTCACTGCACAGTGGGTCCTGGTTCCTATACACAGCTGTGCCCTCGCTGCTCCAGCAACTATCATCCTCTCCCCGTCCCTCTAGCCGTGTGGCCCTTCTCTCTGTGCTCACAAGCCACAGACCACAGTCCTGGGGCCAAGTTCCCATCCAGGAACTTGTTCTTTGAGAGATAGTCCGGAGAAAGGAGACAGAGATAAAACAAAGATGTGATGGTAAGGTCATTACACATCACAAATGACTCACCACTGTGCTCTTTTAATCAGAGTGAAAATTTCATAATAGGAGGTCTGTGTGCTGACACATATTTTATTATTATGTAAAACCTCAATTGTTGGATTGGAATTTGGCACACCATGGATGATGTGGATATAGTAAGGTGACAGCATGATCCACGAGGACATAGGTTGAGGGGCAAGACTAGCCATGGTTTTCTATCTAAACACAGTCAGATAGAAAAGGTCAAAAATAAGTCAAAGCCCCAAGAACACTGGGTTAGAAGTACTTCCCAAAAGAGAGAAAATGGAAATCACCCAATCATCGATTCTGAACAAGAATGAAATGTCCCCACAAATGAGAACCAAGAAGATGGGAAGACTTGCCAGGAGCCAATTATGTAATGACCACAGCTAAACTAAATGTAAAAGAAAGAGAGAGCATATTTATGTTCTCCGTCAGTTAGTGCTCACTTACACTGGGCTTCCTTACATTTTGGTAGGTCATGTACAAACTGTTCCTGTTCTGTTTACAGAGTGTTCCTGTGGTGTCACATATTTTTTCCTTGTTCTTGACAATGATTACTTCCATATGTAAATAAATTCAACTTCTGTCCAATTACTTAAGTGGTGTTAGGCCCTTGTATATTCTCCAGAGATCCAATGTACTCTTCACCTTTAAATCATGTGTCAGATCCTAAATGAACAGTCAGACCTACAGCTTGAATCTAAAGAATTGAATGCAATTATCAGCTCACTTTTTAAAAGCCTCAGTAAAAGAACCTTAAGAACACTCAAACCCACTGAAATAATAATGATACAACTGCAAATTTGCACAGAAAGTTGTGTCCAAAAATGATCACTGCGGACTTAGCTATAATAATGAAAACTTGAAACAAAAGTCAGAGGACTAAATAATACTACAACCAAATAACAGAATCCTACATAAGCATTAAAAAGCACATGAAAAAAATAATGACAAGAAAATGTTCACAGTGTAATGTTAAATGAAAACTGCAGTACAAAAATTTTATAATTCCAATTTTATTATTTATGTTTGCAATATCTTCGCATGTATAAATCACGTACTGAAAGCACTAACACACAGAATATTATAAACCAGGTGGCAGGTCTGCCCATGCCTTGTATCTTTAATTATCATTATCTATTTTTTGTATTTTCCACAGTGTCTGTGAGCACAGTTGCTTTTAGAGTCAGGAAAAATTAAAGCTTCCAAAATATTTTAATATCAAATATGTTATAGGATGTTATTATTAAACCTGATTCTCTAAGAATAAACAATTAATAGTAAGATGACCAACAAGCAAATCTGGCTGGGTATTCAAGTCAAAACTTGAAAACAGGTATATCAGGGGAGAAATGTCAGAGTCAAATAAAATAATAATTAAGGATCTGCCACTTTCAGTAATGGTGAACTAGGTGATAAAAACCAATCTTCTCACTGAGGGCAACTAGAAAATCTGGACAAAATACAAACTACGTCTGCGAGAAGGCATGAGAGAGCTAACGAGGCTGGGAAGAACTACCGGGCCAAGATCCAGGAGAAGGCAGAAATACCTCTAAGGGCATTTGTTGACTCCAGAAAAGATGATGAGAGCAACCAGCTTCAGCAGCTTGACAGCCTCGCTGGGCCGGGGAGCGAAGCGCTGGAGTACAGGGCCTGCTGCGTGGGGGTGAGGGCAGAATTCCCCAGGCTTTGTCATAAGACCCTGAAGGCACTTCACCACTGCAGTAAAGTGAACCAGAACCAGACAAGCCTTTACAGGGACACAGTCCCCCTCTGAATCATCTAAATCCTGAAACTGGATTAAGGGGGTCCCCAGTTGTTAGGCCCCTGTAAGAAGCTATTAAAATCCTGAGTGGAGAAAGATATGATTGTATGCCTTGAATTATTTCTTCAATTTTTCAAATACAATGCCCAGAATACAAGAAACAGGAGCAGACAGGATGCTAAGAACAAGAACCAGCAGAAACAACAGAAAACAGAAACAGCCCATAGGTGCTCTAGATATTGAAGTTAATGGGTCTGCCCTTTAAAGTGACTATTCTTATGATATTCAAGATAACAAAAAACAGAACAGGAATTTTGGCAAGGAACTAGAATCATCAAAAAAAAGGATAAGACAGATTTGAAAAGAATAAATAGAAACTCTAGAATGAAAAAATACAGCAGCCAAATCAAGAACTCAGGGGGTGGGTTTAATCCATTGGACGGAGTTGCAAGAAAATTAATGAGTTGGAAAAGACAGAAGAAAATATTCAGACAGCTGGCTTGAATAACAAAAGAAGCCAGAAGACAATGGGGCTACATCTTCAAAATGCTGGGGAGGAATGCCCACCTACAATTTTATATCAAGTAAAAAAAAAAAATCCTTCAAGGATGAAAATGAAACAGATACTTTCAGAGAAAGCAGAGGGAATTTGTCATCAGCAGCTCAGCAGTAAAGAAAGCACTAAAGAGTGTTCTTTGGGCAAAAGAAAAATGATACCAGATGGAAGGCTGAAGATGTACAAAGAAATGAACAACAAAAATGGTAATTATGTTGGCAATTATGGATATTGATAACATATAATAACAACATAGTCATTATGACTTATGAGTGCAAAATATAAATAGAATCAAAATACACAATAATAGCATATAAATCAAGAGAGGATATTTGGAATTCAACTGATCTTAGGTCCTTGCATTGTCCAGGAAGAGAATAAAGTACCAATTGATGTGGGATTTTAAAAAGTCAAGGACGCACACTGTAATCTCTACAGTAACCTTTTAAAGAACAGTCAGATTTGGGTGGTAGATACATAGGCATTTGCTTAGCGATAACCAAGGGGTTTATATTCTGTGTACTTTCTGTTTGCGTGCAATATTCACAGTGAAAATGGTTAAAAATAAAAAATAAGTATAGATTATAATCTGGTATGCTGTTTTCAGACAGTTGGCTAATTTTTTCCTCCAATATTTGAAAAGTTTTTCTAAAAGCTATTAATGGCAGATATCCCTTTTACTTGGGTCCAGTTTCAATGGGCAAATCAAAATGAAAAGTAAGTTGAAACTTTTTACTTGTTTTTTTTTTGTGGGGAAGACCAGCCCTGAGCTAACATCTGTTGCCAATCCTCCCCTTTTTGCTGAGGAAGACTGGCCCTGGGCTAACATCCGTGCCCATCTTCCTCTACTTTATATGGGACGCCGCCACGGCGTGGCTGACAAGCAGTGTGTCTGCGGGCGCCCGGGATCCGAACTCGTGAACCCTGGGCTGCCAAGCGTGGACTAAACCGCTGCGCCACTGGGCGGCCCCGAAACTTTTTACTTGAAATTTCTTTAAATCAAATTTTAGAATTCTGATCCAAATGTGCTTTTTTATTCAAATAAGCCCGTCTATATGGTCCTGTTCTGATATTGAAATAAATTTCTGACATTATTTCAATTCAAACAACTGTGGTAAATATATTCTGCAGAAAAAATTAGATTTACCAAAAAATCCTATTTGCCTAAGAAATTGACTAAATTAGTTCACCTACTGTGTGTCCAACACTCTGCTTGAAAACTGGGTTATACAAAGATGAACAAGATATAGTCCCTGCCCTCACAGATTAGGAGTCCAGTGGGGTGAACACACATCAGCAGCCAAGTAAAATGTAAAATAAATGCTGTAATATTCATTAATTCATTCAATTGTTCAAAAAATTATCTATGGGCAACAAATATATGCCAAGCACTATGCTAATACAGGGGAGGAAGATATTTCCTCTACCCACTCTAGGTCCTTCTGGCTCGGCTACAAATTAAATTGACATGAGATAGAATAACAGAAGAAAATCAAACAAAGCTTTATAAAATGTACACATACATGGGAGACACTCAGAAAAACTGAGCAACTTGCCAAAATGGCTACGGTTGTCATCTTTTTGTGTGTGTGAGGAAGACCAGCCCTGAGCTAACATCTGTTGCCAATCCTCCTCTTTTTGCTGAGGAAGACTGGCCCTGGGCTAACATCCGTGCCCATCCTCCTCTACTTTATATGGGACGCCGCCACAGCATGGCTGACAGGCAGTGCGTCAGCAGTCTCCCGGATCGGAACCTGGGAACCCCTGCGCCACCAGGCCAGCCCCTAAGATTATCATCTTAAATAGCATCTTCAGCTAAAGACAAAGGAGGATGTTGAGAGTAGTAGTTTGGGACTTCACAGGGGAGGAAGGCAATTCACATGGAAATGGAAAAGCAAATGTTTGGTAAACAGAACTTTGATAAGAATGGGCTTAGCAAGGACGCTCCCAGTCTATTGATACCCAGAGTTACCTACGGTGATGGCCTGGGGGCAGGCCTTCTATCTTAAATTTCTTTTAGGCAGTTAGTTGGGGGGGGGGGTGCCAAGGCTTTTTTCAGAGTCTTTTGCTCTTGAAAATAATCAAGGCAAAGAGACATATTTTGAGGTGGCCAATTCTGATCCCCCACATTAACATCACGTATATTAGGGAAGCCCCTCAAGGAGGCCTGCGGTGGGGAAGACTGTCACATAAACTGGATGTTCTATTCAGAGTGAAAAGGAATTCTGCTGCATTACTGGCTCAGGGAGAAGGGTGGCAGTTGAAAGACTTCACAAGATGACTTTTTTAACACCAGAAAGTAACAGACTTTTGGAAATCCTGAGAGACAAAGATTACAGCACAATTAATTTTAGGGTATCAGACTAGTTGACTAAGAATTAACTGTTAAGAGAAAGTCCAAGGAAACAAAAACTAAGAATGAGCCTCTCTTGGTAGTTCTTTGAGTTGGATGACAATTATAATTACAATCGATGTTTTAAGTTGCAGAAGCTATAAATCAAAGGACAGTCTCTAGGTTACATACCCTGAAGGGAAAAGTTTAAGCAGTAAAAGGGAAGTTGTATCTTTTCTTCGAGACCCATTTCAATAGGCAAATTTTAAAATTGTACTGTAGAGATTTCTTTTCCCCAGATTCAACAAGGTCCTTCTGATTCACCTTGTAGCCCACAGTGCCATCCTTTCAGCGTGTCTTCCTCACGGGCGATGAATTCCATCAAGAAACCACCACCACTGCACGCTCCATTTTACATTATTGAAGCAGTGCTGCCTCGCCTATGAGGTGTGACTACCATTCCACCCTTCCACAGATGAGGACTCTGAGGAAACCCGCACAAGGTCACAGTGTTTTCAGCTGAGACTCAATCATGGGTCCTTGGATTACAAATGCCACACATGCTCTTTCCAGTAACCCAGGTTCCAGCGAAGAAGCCACCACACCCAGTCCACAAGCCCAGGCCAATTCTGTTAACCAATCCCCTGGCAGCAGGCTCAGAATTCTTTTCAAGGGAGTGGAGTGTTCCAGACAGCCACTCTCAGGGTGACAGGAGGCTGGCAAGCAAAATGAAACCGATTTGCACCACAGCAGAAGCAATCCCAATTTCTCTGAAAGGACTTGGTTGGGTTCTGATCTTCACTCTCAGGCTGACAGTATTATATCTTCTCAGAATACAGGGCCCACGTGATCAATGAGAGAGACGTATGGACAGTGGACAAAAGGCGGGGGACCAGAAAGAGGAAGGCTGTCCCAAGAGCCTCTGGGAGACTTGGGAGTAGGGAGTATGGATGGGGAGAACATGTATGTTCCTTTCTATGTCTTAAAGAACATTCTGGATCTCTGAATATGAAGAGATAGGCCTAGCCCAGAGCCTGGTTTAGGATGGGCTTTGGAGATCTAAACTCTGTGCATAAAGAAAGTGTCAAGTACTACAGAGTTAGAAGGCTGGCATCCAGAAAAGAGAAGAGAAAATACAAAGTGCAAAATGGATACAGTAATTTTTAGCAAACATAGTGCTCTTTGTGATCTAATATGTTCTATTCATTAGGTCTGTTAGTCCCTCTGATGGTCACAGGATTGGTGACCATTCTGTTCCAACAACTTGAGTTATCATGAGATTATGCTTTGAAAGGCTGTTTGAAGTGATGATATTACTTATTCCTTGTTTAGTTTTAATATATAAAAGCATACTTTATTCCTGTAGCTGTCCATGAAAGACAGAAGTGAAACTCATAAAACAGAATGTCTTTACTAATGAAAGTTAAGAGACAGCCACAGACTTAACCATTAGAATACAAACTTGGTATTCCATTCAAGAACAGGGTTGTTATGGGGGCCGCCCGGTGGCGCAGCGGTTTAGTCCGCGCTTGGCAGCCCGGGGTTTGCGAGTTCGGATGCCGGGCGCCCGCCGACGCACTGCCTGTCAGCCACGCTGTGGCGGCATCCCATATAAAGTGGAGGAAGATGGGCACAGATGTTAGCCCAGGGCCAGTCTTCCTCAGCAAAAAGGGGAGGATTGGCAACAGATGTTAGCTCAGGGCTGGTCTTCCCCACAAAAAAAAAAAAAAAAAAAAGAACAGGGTTGTTATATTTGTACTTTAGAGTTAAAATCTTCTAACAAAATAGCAATACACTCAATACACCCAAAAACAAATTTCAAAATTAAAGACAAAAACATACACATCTAGAACTGAAACACAGTTTGCAGTTCTAGAACAAAAAGCTGCTGAAGTATACCTTGATAGCTAAATTTTCTAAAAGTCTTAATTGTCAAGTTAAAATCAAATGCAATGATATATTATAATCTCACCATCTCCTAAGCAAAGAAATGTTTTGTAACCATAATGTTGAATTGTTGAACAATTCTTTCTCCTTTTCATACATAAAGTATATGCCATAAATATTTATTATTACAAATCTGGGTGAGGGAACATTCTTGAAGGTGATGTCAACATCTGATATTGCTACTTTTAGTTAAAAGAAAATAGTATAGATACTTCAAAAGTAGATAGCCTATGAAGATCACTGTTCTTAGCAATTCTCAAAGTAAACTAATGAAAAGATTAGTAAATTATGAATTATCTGTTACTAATGTAAATACATAAATATCTTTAAGATTCTATTCTTGTTTACACACTTACTTTAGAATATTAAGGAGATTATTTGAGAAGCTCCCATTTAATTTCTAAACTTGGTAGGAAAATAAAACAGGCAAAGAAATATTCTCAGGTAAAAATAACAAAAGAATCAAAGAAGGCACCTATTGTAACTAACTTAATTTTTTAAACATTTTCAGGAAAGCGCCACGACATTTCTCTGTTACTGAAGTTTGTTCCTTATAACTAACTACACTTTGGCTCTTCTCACCAAGCCTTCAGTTATTTGTTCTGTTCAATATCTTTTGAAGGAATAAAAACTAATAGTCAAAGTTTTAACTACATATGCCAGATTCTAAGAAAAGGAGTTTAGCATCAGAAATGTATGAGTCCACTAAACCATTGCCACCAAAAGTGTGGTCTGCAGACCAGCAGCTTCAGCATCACCCAGAGCTTTCTACTGATGTGGAACCACAAGACCCACCCCAGACCTAATGAAGCAGAAATAAACATCAGTAAGACTGACAATTGACCTCTCAGCAGCCAAGAAGAAGTCAACAGACAGTGGAAGGAGAGCCTCAGTGTGTTAAGAGACATTCACTGTCAACCAGGATTGTGTATCCAGCAAAAATATCTTTCAAGAATGAGGGCCAAATAATGACATTTTCAAAGAACAGCTGTCAGAGTGTGCCACCAACAGATTCTCACTAAAGGAAATTTTAAAAGATGTACTTCAGACAGAAGGACAGTGATCCTAAACAGCACGTCTGAGGTGCAAAAGAAAATGAGGATCATCTACTTTCCATATTTTGAGTGTTAAAATACACATTTTTTAAATAAAAATTGTAGTGACTGCAAAAAAAAGAGAGAATAATGGACAAAAAGAGATGTAAATATGTGGGTAATTCTAAACAAACATTGATTGTATGGATCAACATCTTGGGGAGCTTTAAAAAAAAGATACCAAAATACAAGAAATGACTGGTGTTAAAGGACTCGTATTGTTCAAAAGAAAGGCAAAGATATTATTAACTCTAGACTTTGATAAGTTAAGTACACACGTTAAAATTTCTTGAGCGAAGCACTAAAATAATAGAAAGAGTATAACTTCCAAAATCGCAGATGGGAAACCATGGACAAGAAAAAATTCAGTCCATATGAAAGATGGTAACAAAGGAGAGAAAAACAGAAACAATGACAAAAGGTCCTAATATATTAGTAATCACTGTTAATGTAAGTGGACTAATTTCTCCAGTTAAAGACAAAGACTGTCAGAGACTGTCAAGCTCTCCAACATCGCCACCTCCATCCCCGGAACTCTCCTCTGTGCCTTATGACAGTGCCACACATTCTCCTTTGTAGTATTTATCACAATTATGTTCCAATATGCATTTGTGTGATTACTAATTAATATATATTAATAACTGAGTGATATTTATTTCTTCTACTAGACCATGGATTCCATGTTGGCATGGACTGGGTCTATTCTGAATCACCACTGTATCACCAGCACCTACCACAGTTCCTAACACACAGGAAGTTCTCAAAATCTATTAAAGGAGAAGGAACAAAAACAAGGAGGGAAGGAAGGAAGAAAGAAACTGGATAAGCACCAACATTCCTTCCAGGCTTAAATTTTCTACAATTATTTTCTTGTGAGATAGGAAGTCCTTTTCCATAAGCAGCTATAGTTTTCTGATCCATAAGCTAGCTGCATTTTGTGTCTTATATGGATGACTATATGTGTTTTCATACTGAAATTGCTATTCATATGACCTTCATTTTATCTTTTTAAAAATTCTTAAACAATCCATTAAAAACTCCATTACTAGAGCACACCTTGGGGAAAATGCATTTGCATTTGGATAGTACTTAGTTCTATCCATAGTCGTAATTATTTTTATGACTTAAACTGTTTTGTGATACTATTTTATAATTATTTATTTAGAATTACTTATTTTTAGAATTATTAACTCCAATTTAGAAAGGAAAACCGAACTACTGCAAAGTAACAAGTACTCTTTTGTAGACAGAATGAAAGCCTCCTGTAGATGGTATAGGTTGCTGACTGGGCAACAGGATCTTAGAACCAAGGCTGCCCTTAGTTAGTGGCATGTCAGACTAGTATACATGCCCTGCATCTGTTCTCCTCTTCTTTCACAGTAGTTGGCCTATCTGATACAGAAATGCCCAGCTAAAGATAACGTCTCCCAGCCTCCCTTTGCAGCTAGGTCATATATCTTATTTTCGGTACTGGGATATAAGTGAAAGCAAGGTGTGCAATTTCCATTTCACATCCTTAATAAAATAAAGCCGCTTGTCCTCCAGGCACTTTCCCCTTCCAGCAGGCCACAGCACAAACATGGTGCTGGCGAGCTGTCTCCAGCCACACAGACGAGGATAACGCAGCAGCCCTCTTAGAACGAGAGAAGGAACCGTGCATTCGCAGCACAGCTGCCCCGCCAGCCTGGGTCTCTGGACGGCCTCACGGAACAAAGTCTACCAACCTGCCCTGGACTTTAACATGAGAGAAATAAACTTCTGTCTTACGTGAAGACTGCATTTTTGCATCTCTCTGTTACAGCAGCTTTATCTATATCATAACAAATACAGAGGTTAAAGTAAATACTAACACAAAAGAGAAAAGAACAGATATCAGAGACTCTCACCTTGAAAAGGAATTAAAAAAAAGAGAGAGACTCCTAGACCAGCAGTGCTGGATCAGGGTGGGGTAAACAAAACTGAGACCTCAACAAATAACTACCCAGGAAACAAACCCCTCTCTTCACTCATAGTTGGAAGAAGACACACTGTCCCCTGGAGCCTTGATCTTTTTAGTCCGGAATGTTATCTCCTGTGAAGTTGCACTCACCAGGCTGTCTCCACAAAAAGCTATCAAGTACTCAAATCATTCAACAATCCCAACTTAGTGTCCTCTAAAGGAAAGGGATACACAAGCCTAAGGATAGGCAAGAGTGTTGATCTCAAGGACGATTATATTTCCCCACTGAATATTAACAAACTGGCATTCTGGTTTTACATGGCAGTCTACTATGAGTTCAGCTGGTGTGAGTCAGCCACTCAACTTTGGGGTACTGAAAAGATCCAACCTCTGGTCCAGGAAGGCTGAGGGCTCACCAAGGAAGGGCCAAACTCTGATGCATCCCACCTGGCCTTGCCTGGGTGACCCCCTCAGTCTTCTGTTTTTCCAACCCATAACGCCTCCGTTTTTGCAACCCCCAAGCCCTCTACTGTCAGTCCACACGGACGTCAGTACCTACTATGTGTCAAGAGCTACTGCTTCACCATCTCTGTGCCATGGAACCAATTAGCCATGTAATTTTTAGCAGCTCAAGATTAATGAAAGAAAGAAGCTCAAGCTTATTTTTACGAACTAATAATTTGACATTGTATTTCCTCAAGCATTTTTTGGACCCCACATGTTTCCCTAACTGTGAAAGAATTTTCCCTTGGAAGCTGTACCTGCAAAGGGGCAACTCAAAAGTTTGCTAAGAGCATTGAAGAAGTGGTCTTTGCTTACTTTTTATTTTGCTTCAAGTAAAATGGGTCACCCAGTTTACAGCTCTTCAACTCTCATCAAGGCTCCAGAAGCTCTTCTAAGAGCCGAAGGAGCTGGAAGGAAGAGGAGGAAGCGGTGAATTATGCTGCTGGGGCTCACACATTATTTCCACTAGCATCCCTTATTGACCAATAATGTATCTGCCCCAAAGAGAATGGGGTGGGGAGGGAGAATTGTGGTCTCTTTCTTCATGGCAAAGATTCAAAGTCAGTTGACGAAACAAATATATTACACATTTAGTTAGACATAATACACATCATGGTGCAAAACCCACATTAACCACTTTAATACTTTGATGCTTTGTTAGTAAAGTTAGATATATTTAAAATGGGTCCTAGAGAGATTGATATTAATAAAACGGCTTTGAGGCAATCTTTATTTCTTGGCTGGCTTGTCTTTAAAATGTTCTGATGAACATGTATCATTGCATGCAATAAAAGCTTAAAAAGATATTAAATACCACTGAAATCTTCACCAGCCAATATTTTTGGAACTTCCCTTGATTCCTTATACTGGGGGGAAGTGGGTGCCGGGAGAGAGATCCTGTACTTTTAAAAAAGGGCTCATTGGAGATCTTGCAAAATTATACTTTCCCTCATTATCCAAATGTATTCAATTCCTGAATTCAGATGGAGAAAGTCTGGATGGCAAGAGAGACTTGTATCATTCACTAACTGATAAAAATTCCCATCCATATGATTCGTACCATCAGCAAACGAGAGACTCGTGCTGGAAAGGAACTGTATCTTCTATGTCTCCTATCTGGAGGACGGGAACATACCCTTTCTGGTTTGACAGACATCGAAAACAGCCTGCCATTTTAATCTTCTTTAAAACCTGCTTTCATCCGATCACTCTTGTTCATAATTCTTCAACGCCTGCCCACTGCCTACAGAATAAAATCAAACTCTTTAGCCTAGTATTTCAGTCTTTTACAACCTAATATAGTAGGAAAAACACTAGGTCATAAAGATTACGTAAGTACTATGAATTAGCTCATATTTTGCCCTGGACTTACGGACCAAGTTATAGAATCTGACAGCTGGAAAGAAACTATTAATCTTAAATAAGTATCCCAGCACCTATTGTGCCTAACTCCAGGGTTGCTTTGAGGTCTAAATAAGAACAAATGTGAAAGCCCACTGAAGACTAGCAATCACTCTACAAATACAGACATCGGTTTTACTACCTAGCATTACTATCCAGACAAAAATCAATAGTTATCACACCAGAACTTCTCAGGATACAAAGAGAACCCATCAGGCTTGGGTACACAAGCAAGCTGTGACTTTCAAAGGGAACTAGCTGATTATTTGAAAGGCCAGGTCATAAAGCCAATGGGACCAGCTACCCTGAGCTCTTTCATCCTTTATAATCTGATATATGGCCAACGACCCTATGAATAGCATCTGGCACAGAGGCATTCAGTATGTACTTGCTGAATGACTAAGTTCCTAAAATACATTTGGATGATGATAAAAGGATGATACGCACAAGGGGGACCCATCCCAGGTGTCCATGACAGGTGCTTCCAATCACCAGTACCACTTTTTAAAACACCCTATGAAAATCACACAGCAAAACAAGGAAAGAAATTACAAAGAACAAAGTATGCTTGAGTGTGTAAAGAGAAATTCAGGTCCTGATGGTAAAACATACTCCATAGAAATGGGGGCTTTAGCCTAAGGAGTGTAGTGGGTATTTTTTATTGACTTCCAAACATTCTTTCCTCCTCTTTCCAGTAACAATCTCGGATTCCCTGGGAAATTACTCACCCCTCTGCTCTCTACCTGGTGTTTTGAGTAAAATTAATCCCACCCCTGGCTCACATCCCTCCTAATCTATAGTTCAAGGGCAGGAAAATATCCCAGACCTAAACTGATGAGTATATTCCGTTACGTAACCCTGGCCTCTGTTTGGTTCAGGGGTGAACAGATAACTTAAGTTTGTCAAATCAGAATGAATCTCAGGATTTAGGGTTTAAGTACTGGCTAGCAAATACAGAAGCCATGTGTATCCAAAAGGAGGATACCTGAAAGGGGAGAGGATGGAAGAAAGGGGAAAGAGATGTGGCAGAAACCACTGTTAATCATTTAAGCCAATCTAAATTGGCTTGAAACACACAGGTCATGTATTACACAGACCTCCCTGGGATGGTGAGTTGCAGTTCTTAGGAGTAGGACGACAAGTTCATATTTGTGTTTCAGAAAAATACCTCTGGGAACTACATCTACAATAGACTGGGGAAAAAAAGGATTATTGATGGCAAGACCAGTTATGAGACTATTATAACAGCCAAGAGAGCGCTAATGAGAGCCTAAACGAGGGAAATGGAACAGAATAAGGAGGTAATCAGGAGGTAGAGCAAAAATCAATAGGACACGGAGATGGAATAAAGGAAGAGATTAAGGTGGCAAGAGGAACAGAGGCATCTAGCTGGGAGTCTAGGTAGATGGTGAAATACAAACTAAAGCCAGCAGGAACTACCACTATACACACAACAGAATGACTAAAATGAAAACCAATTAAACAGCAAATATTGACAATGTTTAGTTTGCATTTCCCTTATGACTAACGATGTGAAGTGGTTTATCTCTGCTTCTTGGCCAATCATATATCTTCCTTTGTGAAGTGCTTTTTATTGTCCATTTTTACGTTGGGTTTTGTCTTTTTTTCCGTATTGATTTGTGAGAACTCTATATATTTTAGACACCAGTCCTTTGTTATATATACATTTTTGTGAATATTTTCTCCTAATGTATGGCTTGTCTGCTTATTTTCTTAATGATATATAAATATATACATATACATTTTTTTTTTGCAATGGGACTTTATGCATTGCTGGTTGGAGTGTAAAAAGGCAGAACCGCTTTGGAAAACTGGTTGGCAGTTTCTTATAAAGTTAAACATATATCTACCCAATGACTGGCAATTCCACTCCCACGTATTTACTCAATAGAAATAAAAACATACGTTTACAAAAAGTCTTGTGCAAGAATGTTCAGAGCAGCATTATCCATAATAACCCCAAACTGGAAACAATCCAAATGTCCATCATCTGGCAAATGGCTAAACAAATTGTGATATATTCAATAAAAAGGAACAAGCTATTGACACACTCCAACAACATGAATGAAGTTAAAGACTTTATGCTAAGTGAAAGAAACCCAATACAAAAGAATACATACAATATAATTCTATTTACATGAACAGGCAAAACTCATCTATGGGGGGGGCTGTGTAGGGTGAGAATTAACTGGGAAGAGGCACGAGGGAACATTCTGGGGTTTTGAAAATGTTTTCTAGGGGTATGGGTTACAGAGGCTTACCCATTTGTCAACTCAGTGAACTGAATTTCACCATATGTAAATGATGCCTCAATAAAAGAAAGGAAAAAAATAAAAGAAAGATAAACAAAAAATGATCTCTAATATAAATAGCTGAAATCAGTATGCTTTGTTACTGGACGGAAGGAAACCTTTACTGCTCCAAGGCAGAAACAAAACACACACAACTTTTAAAAGGTAAAACAATGGAAACAGGACCTCACTCAGACCACAAACCAACCACGGGCCCTTATGTAAATCACCTAAGCCCTCTTGGCCTCGGGTTTCCCATCTATAAAATGGGAACAAAAAAATTTACCTCACCAGGAATACATAAAAATTAGGTTTATGCAGGGGCCACCCGGTGGCGCAGCGGTTTAGTCCGCGCTTGGCAGCCCGGGGTTCGCAAGTTCGGATCCCTGGCGCCCGCGGACGCACTGCCTGTCAGCTACGCCGTGGCGGCGTCCCATATAAAGTGGAGGAAGATGGGCACGATGTTAGCCCAGGGCCAGTCTTCCTCAGCAAAAAGGGGAGGATTGGCAACAGATGTTAGCTCAGGGCTGGTCTTCCCCACAAAAAAAAAAAAAAAAAAATTAGGTTTATGCAAAGCATCTAGTATAGTATCTGGCACAGGGCCTTAGTAAAAGGTAGTGGTAGAAAACAACAATTCATTAGAACCTCATCAGAAATGTTTAGAACTGTCATAAATGTGTAGAACCTTACCATAAATGCTTGAAGCTCACCAACCAAAACCTGTTCCACCAGTGTTTCCACATGCCAACCTGTTCTCCCTAACCTCTTAAATTTCACCCCAAATCCTGAACTGGGGAGACAGATCTGAGGGCACACGCCCTCTGTCTCCCTGCAGATCCATCTTGCAGAACAAAATGGATTTCTCCCCCACCCCCAGAAAGATCCATTTGACCTACCTGGCATAATAAGTAATTATTTATTATTTAAGGAAGAGACCTTCTAGTGGACTCTTATCTGAATATCTGCCCATAGTCCTACCCTTTTTTCCTGAAAACTCTCCCCCTTTCTGATAACTGACCCCGCTCCATCCAGATGACTGGCAGGGGGAGGGGGAAAGAGGGAGAAGTGCCTGTTCTTCAGTGACCTGCTCCCCCATCTTAAAAATTTTCATGTAAATCAAAGTTTTGGATAACCAAATTATATTTAAAGGTATGAGGGAAACTCATTGTTTTAAAAAAATCAAAATTCTTTTACGAAACGCAAAAAACTTTTTATAAAGATTACCTGTATTGGGGCCGCCCGGTGGCGCAGCGGTTTAGTCCGCGCTTGGCAGCCCGGGGTTCGCGAGTTCGGATCCCGGGCGCCCGCCGACGCACTGCCTGCCAGCCATGCCGTGGCGGCGTCCCATATAAAGTAGAGGAAGATGGGCACGATGTTAGCCCAGGGCCAGTCTTCCTCAGCAAAAAGGGGAGGATTGGCGACGGATGTTAGCTCATGGCTGGTCTTCCCCACAAAAAAAACAAAAACAAACAAAAAAAAAGATTACCTGTATTTAAGCCAGGTTTCCCATTTATTATGTTCGCCTAAAGTGGGATTCTTCCATCTGCTAGAAAGCTTTCTAATTATCTTTCAAAAGGCCATATATTTCCAAATACTAAAACATGAACACCAATAACTACTTTCCACAAAGACCATGCTCGAACAATAGACAAAGCATGCAGAGACTCTCCTTTTATCATACCAATACTGTTTGGTTGGATTACAGCCAACAGGGCTCAAGTAGATCTATCTTTCCTGTAGATCATGCAGTACATTTGCCTAATGCAGTGCCCTAGATTTTACAAATTACATTCTCTGATGGACTTGCAGGTCTGCAGATTTGAACATTATCAAGGAGGACACAATACGTTTGTATAAAATACTCTGTCTTGATCATCAATAAAAGCACTATTTTGAGGCCACCTACAATCTTTTGCTATAATTTTAAATTTCTGTAAAGGATTTCTTAGCTTTTAGCGAAGTCAAGATTGAGCCAATACGCCCATGTTCTATCTGCATTCACACTGCACCATAAGAACCCACACATACCAAAGATCTTTTTGAAAGCTTTTAAGGCCAAAATTTTCTATTGTTACTGACTAAAGGAAACTTGAAACTATAAATAGCACAGAAACTACCACACGCCTGGGGGAGAAATGTTTTGCTTAAAACGGCACAAGGAACCAGTTCACAATGCGACATAATGCCCATATTATATCAAAAAATTGAATATGAACCGACAGAAAAACTCTGATGATTAACAAGATTTATTCTCACTAAAAAGTTTTACATGCCATCTCACTACCATTTCTAAGACACTTCCTCGTGATGCAGCGGTATTCACTGCAAAGTGGCTCGGGTCTAACTCTCCATCAAGATGTCACAAAACCCCAAACGCAGTGGACTCCGACTCAGTGTTGGCGCAGTCTCGGGGTGCCGACAGTCAACCCGGAGCAGGCACGGGGCGAGACTCCATCAGGTTGCCTTACCGCCCCTGATAATCACTGCTCGCCATACAAATAGGATCTTAAAAGCTCCAACCTAAAAGCAAAAAATCAGATTTGCCTGCGGCGTCTGTTAAGGAAGGTACCGGGATCCCCTGTCAATGGACAGGAAAGTAAGTGGGTGTAAAATGGCTTCCCCGGGCGGACTGAAACGCAGCAAATCCTCTCCTAGAATAACGGCTTTACAACAGAGGCGTGGGGGACCCACTGACAGAGTGTAACGGGAACCCCCAAACGTTTCAACTCAGGACCCGAGCGTGCGCAGGAGTGAATGGACAGCAAACCCGAGGGCAGATGCGGGCAGCGAGAATGGGCATGCCGGCTCTGCAACCCGGACCACAGGGGCAGCAAAATGCGCCCAGTCACCCCACGGCGCCGTCGGGACCCGTCAGAACACGAAGCCCAGCGGGTGTTAAGAAAGAAGGGACAAGAAAACACGTGCTCCGCATATAAGCTCGGAGTTCTCCGGCCACCAAGCGCACCTTCCCCGGAAACCGCGGGGCCCGGCCGCGCTCCTGCTCTGCGCGCCCCCAGCCCACCCGCCGCCCCCGAAATGCCCCGAACTCCGGGCCCTGACCCGGGCCCCGCCACAGGCTGGCTGAGCGGGGGCGGGGGGATGGCGGACAGGCTCCCCCAGAGAATTAAGTTTCTAATAATACAACTTTAGGCGGATTAGCGCCGGCGTCACTCAAGCCCGAGGCCGAACCAGGTCCCGATTTAGCGTGAAAGCGAAGCGGGGGCGCGGGCCGGGGTCCCGGAGGGCTCGGGGCGCCGGCGCCTCCTCCCCGGCAGGTGCGCCCCCGGCCCGGCGCGCTCACCAGGTACCAGACGCCGAGCAGGATGGTGCCGGTGCGGACATGGCAGCACAGGCAGCAGCTGTTGGAGTAGAACCGCGTCCAGGGCGCGACCATCTTCATCGCTCGGGCCGCGGGCGCAGTGGCGCGAGCGCGCGCCCAAGTTTGCGGGAGAGTCGGCCGCGTCGCTCCGGGCCCGCCGCGCGGCTGCTGCCGGCCCCTCCGCCGCGCCCGCTCCCGGCCTCGCTCGCCGCCCGCTCGCTCGCCCGCCGGCCTGCGCTCCGCGCCTGCCCCGAAAGCTCCGAGCCGCTGCCGCGACCGGACCCTGCGCTCGGGAGGCGGCGGGAGGAGGAGGAGGAGCAGCAGGGGGCGGGGCGGCCCGCGCCACGTGACCCGCGCCCGGGCCGGTGATGTCACCGCGGGCTCCGGCCAGCCGCGGGCGCCGCCAGCCCAGGGTAAATAAATCAATCATCCTGCGCTCTCGGTCGGTCCCACGGGCGGCCCGCAGTGGAGTTCCGGGCCTTCCCTCTCTCATTTGGTCCACTGTGTAACTCCATCAAGGGTCTGACATTCTTTTACAGCCTCGCTGGTTGTGGTTTTCTCCCCGTCCACTTCTACCTTGCTCATAATCTGTAGGTGCAATGTTATCGCTGTTGTTACGTTGCAAACCAGAGGAGGGAAAACTGGGGGTGTGATTCCGGTCAACTGCAGTACTTTGAACTACTGCTGAAGCCTCCAAGAGCAATTTGTCTCTGCTTCCAAGTTCAGTTATTGTGGTAGTAATCTTTTCCCAGAAAATAGGATGTGTCAAGGACATCCTCACTGTGCTTAGGGTAGCATTTTTAATCATGACTGCTGCTCTAAAAAAACAATCATCAAGCCAATTACTGCCACAGGTCCCTGCAAGACACAACATAGAGCGTTAAGAGAGAATGAAAGATAGGACTCCAGTTTGGGGTCATTTCCTCCCATCGTGTGTTTTGTCTTGAAGCGCCCTTGTACTGGGTTAGCTTCTAATCACTGTTTAAACCAGGCATCTCAGACAAGTTAGATTATTAGCAGTGTCAAAGGTGGAGCAAGAGAAAAACTGGTTGGATTTAAATTTCTTAAGGACAGGTTATATAGGAAGGATAAAGAATGTTAAATAAGGCTGCTTAAGTGCAGGACTGGTTAGTTTCACGAGGCTGTAAAGCTGTCACATTCTTACTGTGTAGCTTAAACCTGCATCCAAAGGGACCCAAGAGTCATCCCCAGAGATGTCAGGTGTGGGCCCTTAATCAGAAATAATAAGTAACATCATTGTGAGAATTAATCAGAAATATCGAACAAGAATGCTAAGGTTTTTTTTGGTTTTGTTTTCTTACTACAAAGTTCTGTTTTCTTTCACATTAGAGACAATTTTCTCTCTGGGATCTTCCATTTAATTTTTTTTTTTTTGGTGAGGAAGACCAGCCCTGAGCTAACATCCGTTGCTAATCCTCCTCTTTTTGCTGAGGAAGACTGGCCCTGGGCTAACATCCGTGCCCATCTTCCTCCACTTTATGTGGGACGCCGCCACGGCATGGCTGACAGGCAGTGCGTCTGCGGGCGCCCGGGATCCGAACTCGCGAACCCCAGGCTGCCAAGCGTGGACTAAACTGCTGCGCCACCGGGCCGGCCCCCCATTTAATATTTAATTATGCCCATAGCCACTTTTAACTATCTATAGGACAAGTATTCATGCTCTGAGAAGGAATAGAAATAAAGAATCAGGATGGGGAGCGCTCATTTCCAAATTCCAGCAAGTTCCCATAGTTACCTCCCGCTTTTCCCTCCTCGCCAGAATTTCAGATTCATTAGGCAAGTGACTCATTGATTCAAGGGAATTTTATGTTTCAGAAAGCTTACTATTCCAAATCTGAATTTACAGACAATTGCCAAATTGCTCTAGATAAGAAGAGAGAGAGTAGAGCAAACCTGGCTGGAGAAAGGAAGTAGGGAGAGAGGAACAATACATCTGCAAATGAAGTTTATTAAATAAAACTTAAAGTCAGTGTCTTTGGAGCTGTATTTATTTGGATGAAAGAAAGTATGGTGATTGGCCACAAAGAAAGAACAGAGAATTCCCAAGGAGCTTAGTCACAGCTGGGTTACTTGTTTTCAAACGGCGGCATATTTCACTGGAGTGCTGACTGTGGTAGTGCAGTTATGTAGATGTCACCTTGTTTTCATCCCTGGGAGCCTCAGCTGCCGGGACCACACTTGCTCCCCTTCTGCTAGAGGAAAGAACAGCAGCCTCCACAACTTTGGTCAAGTTGCCCTGCAATTCACTCGTCCCTCCTCTCGCATTCTTCATTGTCTCCATGATGCCTTCATTACCCAATTACAAACCCTTCTCTCCTTTAGGGCTTTAGAACTTGCAACCTCCTTCTCACCTGGGTCCTTTCCTTTGTCTTCGCGAACTCCACTTTTTCTCTCCCTATATCATCCCTCCCCTGGCCCACTTCTTAGAGCTGAGCGTGGCTGCCATCTCAGAGATCACGAGGTAGCCCTGTCTATAAGGGGCTCACAGTTTAATGAGGGAGACAGGGAAAGAAACGATATGTTTAGCACAGGGTGCTGTGAGAACCCCATATCTCAGCTTTGGGAAGATCAGGGAAGAGACCTCTAAGTTCAGACCTGTAGGATAAGTTGGCACTGGCCAGGGAGAGAGACAGAGGACCACCCCAAGGAGGATGGGAGCAGGCTGCACAAGGACCCAGCAGCTGGCAACGCATGAGTTTAGGAACAGCAGGTAGTACAACAGCTGGGAGTTAACATTTGAAGGGAAGGGGGGCAGAATAAAGAGAGATGGGGCTAAGGATGTTTTAGGGATGTCAGTGTAGGTGGGGGAGGTAACAGAAGATGAAAAGCTTTTCATGCCATGCTCAACTGAGAGGTTTGGAGTATATTTCCTGAGGAAAATGGGAATTCTGAATTACTGAGGGTTTCATAAATATTAAACCAATATGACTCAATGAGAAATTAATGTCGGAGCACAGCGTACATACAAATGAGATAGGCAGGACCAGCTACATAAGTTGTGGGGTTCTGTGCAAAATGAAAACGTAGGGCCTCTTGTTGAAAGATTATTGAGAACTTGAAGGGGCCGGCCCAGTGGCACAGTGGTTAAGTTTGCGCTTTTGCTTCGGCAGCCCCGGGTTCGCAGGTTCAGATCCCAGGCGCGAACCAACGCACCACTTGTCAGCCATGCTGTGGCAGCATCCCATGTAAAACAAAAGTAGAGGAAGATGGGCACAGATGTTAGCCCAGGGCCAATCTTCCTCAGCAAAAAAGAGGAGGATTGGCAACGGATGTTAGCTCAGGGCTAATCTTCCTCACAAAAGAAAAAAAAAACCAAAAAGAATTTCAAGATGGCAACAGTGGAATGTTAAACCAAGCATGGGCCCTTCTAAGTGCAGGACTCTGTGCTACTGCCCAGGTCACATGCCCATGAAGCTGGCCTCGGAGATAGGCCTCATATCTCTCTTAGAAATTAAAAACAAAACTAAACAAAAACAAAAAAATGAGAGAGCAATCTCTTGTTTCTGTCAGATAACAAAGAACTGCGCATGGAGGCTGTGATAAATGCCAATTTTACAGGAGTGTGTAGAAGAAAATAAGTAGTATGCCAGATGATTCATTAAAGAATCTGGATCTTGTCCCAGCTGGGGGTCAGGACTGAGAAGGTCAGAATGCAGAGCTGGCTCCGGCCCTGAACTGCAGCCAAGGTGGAAGTCAAAACGCATGATTGATGTGCTCTCAGAGACCCGTGTAATTAATCATATATTTATTAAAGGACACATCTGGGGTTTGGTCAGGTTCTAGTCTGGGGGTTGTGAAAGTGCATAAGACACAAACTCTGCCTCCAAGAAACTCATAAAATAACGAGAGAGACAAAGATAGGCAGAGGGAGTCATTAGCGGTAGATGGTGTGGCTAACAATAAAGCAACAGCTTTCTGATTAATAGTGATATTAATATGGCACTCTATATATTTTATCAATGTTTAAAGATTTGGAATACAATCAAATACATCTGTATCAGTCAGAGTCCAGTCAGGAAAATAGAAACCATTCTAGATATTTCAAACAGGGGGAATATAATACAGGGAATTAGTTGCTGTAATAAAATATTTCACAGGTGCCATCTTGACCCAGTTTTGAAGTCATAGCTAAAAACTGTCAATTCCCCTTCACAGGCAGTTTATTAAACCCCCACTCCAACAACTTCCCTTATCAGGCTCTAACACGCCTAGGTACAGTACATACTTACCCAAGGCCAGAGGCCCCAGATACCAAATACCCAGGGGTGGCCCTTTCTTCCTTGGGTCCACAGAATTATTCAAAATACCCAATCCCCAGGAAGCTGTGGAAAACTAGCTAACCTCACCCTGCTTGCCATAATAAGCCACCTCCTACAGTTCCAACTTGCTGTTACCCTGTCCCCAGGTGCAACCCCCCATATGGCCCTGCTTGGTAGTCTTCTCTTGTTTGACAAGGTAAGTAACAGAGTTCCGCCTTTCATTGTGTCATTGTGTTGTGTCCCACCATAGAAATAAACCTTATATCTTACACCACAGTTGCACACAGATGAGAAGACAGACAAGACAGAGAGGCAACCCAGATATTGGCAAAAGTAGGAAGGAAGCTGCCACCACCTGCCTGGCTAGAGTTGAGACCCTGGCAGGAAGACTGATCCAACAGAAGTGGCACAGCTGCTGTTAGATGTGCTGCCACTGTTGGAAACGCCTCCCGAAGCAGAGAGAGAAGAGGAGAAATGCCTTGGCCTCTCCCCCCCTCCCCTCCTCAGTCTTCTACCAGTGCTTCCCATTGACTGAACTCCCAGAAACCAGCTGACAATGAGCCTGGGAGACATACTTCTCTGTCATACAAAAACAGTAGGGGGCACACCAATGTTCATAGCAGCATTATTCACAATAGCCAAAAGGTGGAAGCAACCCAAGTGTCCATCAAAGGATATATAGAGAAAAAAAATGTGGTATGTCTATGCAATGGAGTATTATTCAGCCTTAAAAAGGAAGATGAGGGGCCGGCCCTGTGGCTGAGTGGTTAAAGTTCCACACGCTGCTCCACTTTGGTGGCCTGGGTTCAGATCCCCAGCGCAGACCCACACCACTTGTCAGCCATGCTGTGGCAGCAGCCTACGTACAAAAATGGAGGAAGATTGGCAATGGATGTTAGCTCAGGGTGAATCTTCCTCACCAAAAAAAAAAAAAGGGGGAAGACAATTGTGTCACATGTTACAACACGGATAAACCTTGAGGACATTATGAAAGTGAAATAAGCCAGTTAGAAAAAGGTGAATATTGTCTGATTCCACTTATATGAGGTGTCTAAAGACGTCATAGTCATAGAAATAGAAAGTAGAATGGTGGTTGCCAGAAGCTTGGGGGAGAAGGAAAAGGGGAGATGTAGAATTTCAGATTTACAGGGTGAAAAAGTTCTGGAGATCCGTGTCACAACAATATGAATATGCTTAGCACCACTGAACTGTACACTTAAAAATGGTTAAGATTGTAGATTTCATGTGTTTTTTACCATAATAAAAAAAATTTTTTAAGGAATGAAATTCCGATACATGCTACAATATGAGTGAATCTGGAAAACATTATGCTAAGTGAAATAAACCAGTCAGGAAAGGACCAATATTATATAATTCCACTTACATGAGGTACCCGGAATAGGAAATTCATACAGGCAAAAAGTAGACTGGGGGGGGCCGCCCGGTGGCGCAGCAGTTTAGTCTGCGCTTGGCAGCCCGGGGTTCGCGAGTTCGGATCCCGGGCGCCCGCTGACGCACTGCTTGTCAGCCATGCTGTGGCGGCGTCCCATATAGAGCAGAGGAAAGACGGGCACGGATGTTAGCTCAGGGCCAGTCTTCCACAGCAAAAAAGGGGAGGACTGGAACACATGTTAGCTCAGGGCTGGTCTTCCCCACAAAAAAAAAAAAAAAAAAAAAAAAAAGTAGACTAGGGGCTGGGGGAGGTGGGGATGGGGAGTTATTGTTTAGCGGGCACAGAGTTTCTGTTTGAGAAGATGAAAAAGTTCTGCAAATGGATAGTGATGATGGTTGCACAACATTCTGAATGTACTTAATGCCACTGAACTGTGCACTCAAAAATGATTAAAAGGCTAAATTTTATGTTATGTATATTCTACCACAGACACACACAAAAGAGCAGGGGAGGGGATGGAGTGAGAGCAAGCAGGCAAGTTATCTAGGCAACATAGCATCTAACGGTGAAATGTTATCAAGTATAATTTATCTTCTTTGACGATCTAGAAAGGCAGAATCTTGCAATGTCTTAGGTCATGAAGCAGGGAGATCAGTTAATCTCCCCTTTCTCAGTTTGTAGAATTTTGTAATAAAAAGGCATGAGTTCAAGACATAGTTTGCCAATGATTCTGTCTTTGAGAGGATCATTTAATCTCTGAATTTTATAAAATGGAAATGATAATCCTACTTTTATAGTTGTTGGGAGGTTATTACGGAGTAAAGCATGTTACATACCTGGCAAATAGTAAGTGAGATAATTGGTAGATTTAGGTAAAATTAACATTACTTAGCACCTGCTAGTGTTTTATATGTATTAGGTAAGACTCACAACAGACCTATGAGCTAGGTATTAAAATCCCCATTTTTCAGATGAGAAGACTGAGGCTCAGAGACTTTGAGTCACTTGCCCCGTGTCTTGCTGCTAGGCAGTGTCAGGGCCGGGATTTGAACCCAGGACGGTTTCACTGCAGAGCTTGAGTGCATTCTGTTCTGCGTGCTGCCACTTAGATCCTATCCTCAGGGATTTACAATCTGAGGAAACAAAGCACCTGTATAAAGCACTAAGTAAAAGTGTCAGCCTATATAGGTAGCCCCTACATAATGTGTTCCTAAAAATATATTCATGAAATCGGAATGTCCAAAAGTTGATGCAATAACTTCTATTCCCAGAGAGTTAAAAATCTTTCTAATTATACCCCAACTTTTAAACACAAGCTTTGATGATATTGTTCTAGCTTTTCACAAGTTTCTTAATTTGTCTCCTTCACAAATGAGCAGAGTCAGGGCTGGCCCGGTGGTGTAGCAGTTAAGTTCACACACTCCACTTCAGGGGTCCAGGATTCGCAGGTTTGGATCCCGGGCATGGACCTAAGCACTGCTTGTCAGCCGTGCTGTGGCAGCATCCCATATAAAGTAGAGGAGGATTGGCAACGGATGTTAGCTCAGGGCTGGTCTACCTCACACGTACACACAAAATGAGCAAAGTCAATTAGCCTTGATTGTCTGGGAAACCTCTGATTGAGATATTCACCGCTTCTGGCATACCCAAGGATTCCTCTCAAGTGTTTTATGTTTATGAGACCTATGTTTCATATGACTCATATTGGCACTTTAATTTTCCATTTTGCATCCATGGTTATAAATTAATAAGGGCTAAAGTGCAATAAAATATCTAAGTGTTTGCACAAATAGTTCCTTAAGAGGGCAGCACTGCTGAAATTGGCAGCCTTAGCAGATGAGATCACAGAATGGTTGTTTGTCAAAGGAGAGATAAAAGTTCAAATTTAACAGAAGAAATGTTTCATAAGAGAGTGTGGTAGATTGTATTACTGACCTGTTCACCGAATAATCTGGTTCCCTTTCCTTGGTGCCCCTCCCACCAGGAAGATTAGACATCCCTGCCCTCATGAACTCAGGAGTCCCCATGTGACTTGATTTGGCCAATGTGGTTGGAAGCCATGTAGGTGGAAGTTTTAATAATCAGTTGATGGTTAGTAGGTAGATTTCCTCCTCTGCCTGAAAACAGGCAATGTGACAGGTAAGACTGCTCCATCAGCAATCCAAGAATGAAGATGACGTGGGTCAGAGCCACAGCCAACCCATTTTGGACATGGAGCATGGGTGAAAAATGACTTGTGGGCCTGTTAGCATAGAGTGACCTAACCTATCCTGATGACACAGGGTGTCAGTGTGCCACACATGACAATGTGGTTGTCGCATAAGCAGAACATTAAAAAGTAGCAGGTGAAGGGGAGAAAGCATTCTCTACCCATTCTGGCTCCTTTCTGGCTAGGCTGCAAATTAAATTGACATGATGCTGAATAGCAGGAGAAAAATCAAACAAAGCTTTATAACATGTATACATGGGAGAGACCCGGGGACACTGAGTATCTCTCACCAGAATGGTGGAGGTTCTCCTCTCATATAGACAAAGGAAGATTTTTGGGGAGTTGGGGGTGTCAGCCACAAGGGATTATAAGAAAAGCACAGTAAACAAGCGTATGCAGATTTAAGATTTCGCCTTCCGCACCAACAAGATCTCTAAAGTCATCCCCCGTTCTTCCTGGTACAGGAAGGAAATACCTTTACAAATGGAGATTTCCCTGACAAATGTAAATGTCTTTTACAAAGGGTAACTTCCACCTATTTTTCAGAGTTTTTTCCTGTCTGCAGATTTCAGCCCAAAATCTTTATGTCAAATAATCTTCACATTTTGGGGTAACCAATTCCAATTCCCCACACAGGTTAAGTGCCTGAAAGTGGCGCCTACAGCAAAGGCACCAGAAACTTAGCTGAAAAGTTTTCATAGGAGATTAGGCGAAGAGAAAGTCTTCATAGAGGAGTTGGAACTTAATGTGAGCTGTGAAGGTGATACTGGCTCAATCCAAGGTTGACATAAGGGAAGCCATATTGTAACTTTGAATGACCTCTGATGAACTAGCCCAGACATGCTCTGTAGATTTACGGCCCTTCCCAGCTGCTGTAAGTTGATAACTTTGTTCTCTTGAGTTCCTCAGGAATGTGATGACCCCTGGGCAGAGAGTCTAAGCTGATAGCCATCATCAAGGACAACCAAAAGATCAGGGTGTAGGGCGTTGCTCCAGTCTCTGATGCATATCCAGTAAAACCAAAGACTATCAGGAACAGAGAACAGATGGACCCCACTCAGAGACCAGATGCCTCCCCCACCAGGAGACCAGCTCCCTGTAATCTTTGTCCTGTAAGATGGTTCTTTGAGACATTAGTCAGCCATCTTCCCCCTTGCTAGCAAGCTGTAATAAACTGCCCTTTCTTTTCCACCATCTTGCCTTTTGATGATTGGGTTTTGTCTCCTGGTGAGCAGATTGTGCCCTTTGTGTGATAACAAAGGGAAAGGAGAACATAGATGAGGAGTAGCTTTCACCTCTTCTCTGTCCTACTTTAATTGTCTGACTATGCATTTTCAAATACCAGATAATTAAAAGGTCAACAAAAGGAAAAATAAGGATATGAGAAGTTTTTATTCTTAAGAAAATGATTCCACTAAAGTGAAAAATATTCAGAATAATATAATGAACAATTTTTATACCCATCACTCAAATTTTATCACATCCTAAGATTTTGCTGTATTTGCTTCCTGTTTTTTCTGAAAAAATAAAACATTACAGATACTGACAAGAGCTTTTCACATACTGAGGTATATCGGGTAACTGTCTGGGTTCAAAACTGATTTGGCTTGAACTAAAGAAGCCTGACTTATGGCCTATCAAACACACATTGTACATCTGCTTAACCATTTAAGAATACACTCTTTTAAGATAAGAATGCATGCTTCCCCTCCTACGATCGCCCTATCATTAGCTCTCATATTAGTCCCTTCCAGACATCAGGGTCTTATTGACCTGCTAATTTGCAACTGAATACCTCTTAGAAACTTTGATGAATATGTATCCTGGGCATGTTTAATGTATGTTCTTTGTTCTAAAAAAGGTATAAGACTGTACTGAAAACCATGCTTCTCCACAACGCTTCCTTCCTTTGTGGAAACTGCCTTCCCAGATTATAATCCTCACTCTGGCTCAAGTAAAACTCGCCTTGTCTCTCTTATCTAGAGAATGGTTATTCCTTGTTTTGCATCAACAATACATACCCCTCCCTGATCCTATTTCTTTCCTTTAAAAAGTCCACATGTACAACTCAGTAAATTAGGCGTTGAAAAAAAAACTGGAAACTATCAAAATAAAAATCCCACTTTGAAAAAAATACACCTTTATGATGGCAAAATTGACAAGCATACTTTTATTTTTTATTTTTTATTATTATTATTTTTTTTGTGAGAAAGACCAGCCCTGAGCTAACATCCGTTGCTAGTCCTCTTCTTTTTGCTGAGGAAGACTGGCCCTGGGCTAACATCCGTGCCCATCTTCCTCCACTTTATACGGGACGCTGCCACGGCATGGCTGACAGGCAGTGCATCGGCGGGCGCCCGGGATCCGAACCTGCGAACCCTGGGTTGCCAAGCACGGACTAAACCGCTGCACCACCGGGCGCCCCCGACAAGCATACTTTTTAAAAAAATGAAACACGATTTATTATATCTAGGTGTGAACCCCAGACAATCATTACAAATGTCAACAAGTGAGAGGAGGGAACTGAGGGAAAGATAAGACAATATTTAATGGCTACATTACTGTTTTCTCCAGTTGTGCTTGCACAGAATTGGGAAACAATATTATCCTAGCTCTTAGGATTTAACAGGATCATGATGTTTCAGAGCTGGAAAGCATTTGGAGCCAACTTGAATCAGTGTCTTTTTTTTACACTTGAGCAACTGAGGCCCAGAGAGGCAAAGCAACTTGCCCAAAGTCACACAGATAATTTGTGTCAGAGCTAGAGCTTTGTCCCCACATAACATTACCTTCCAAAACTAATAAAGATGAGAGACTGAGAGGGGAAGGCCAGCTATCTGTCAGTGTGACGTTCAGGCAGCATTAAGAAGTATGAGAAGAACGTTCCTGAGGTGTTGGAGGTAGTGGAGTGGAAAGGGAGTGGGGCACTCTTGTGGAGAGGACTGGTCTCCTTCCAGTGGAGCCTGGAGACCTTAAGAAGTCCGGAAATGCCTAGTGACTGTGAAGCCAGGTCCTGAGGGTTACTGTAAATATTCAATAAGTTTACCTTTCCACCTTGTTATGAAAGAAGTTAATCTTGTCAACTTGCTATTTTCTTGTTGAGCCTAAGGGGTGACTCAAGGGTCACAAGGATTTATGAGCTTGTTTTGCAGAAGAAAAAGAATGCCTTCAAGGAAGTTATGATCACCAGATAACCAACCCCCAGCTGCCAGTTGACCCCCCGGAAGTCTGATTGCCCAAGGGCTTATCTGGAGTGAAAGAAACATGGATTTCCCCTTTGTTTCTCCAAAACATCTCCTGCCAAACCCCTTACCTCTTTAAACCACCCCTCCCCCCTGACTTGGTTCTTTGTTAAGGCAGATTTGAGAGAACCTATCTTTCCACCTTCTCATTTTGGCCAATTCAAATAAACCTTTCTTCATCTCCAAGCATAGATGTCTCAGTGATTGACTTACTGCGCATCAGGCACACCAGCTTGAGGTTGAGGTTTGGTATTAACTGTGCCCCAAGACCATGGCTGCAATGGTTGCCTGAAGGCAAGTGCTGCCTGCTGGGGTCCCCCTGACAAACAGGAGCCTCACCAGAAGCTCCCTTGAGCTGGCCTTAGGATTTGGTGAGACTGAGTTGTGGCGCCTTTGGATTCTGAGGGCCCCAGGAAGGTGTGACATGCGGAGGACTTTGCTGCTTCTCCCCCCTTTCTCTCTGACCAAATCATCCATGGGCATTGTTGCTTGAATCTTCTATTTTTGTTTTTGTAGTCTGAGGGAGGTTTTTTGCCTTTTTTTTTTTCCACATTGATTCATTTATATTTTGCTGTGGTTTACATAATACTCAGAAACAAAGAATGAATTTAAATTTTGTTTCCTTCTTGAAATGAGGGATTTAGATTAAGCAAATACCAGGGAGGTATTCACCAGTGTATTTCACTTTAGTGAGTCAACCATTTTAGATTACATGAAGCAATCCCTTTTTACCTATGCCAAGATGCTTGCTACAGAAAGGATTTAACACATTCCCAAGATGTGCTTGAGAAAAGGCTGAGGGCACTTTGTTTATGAAAATGTTTGGCAGCCTCTCTTGTTTTCCCCATGGGGAAAAAATTTGCACTTTGAAAAATGAACTGTGCTAATACCCATGAGTCCATACTGATATAAATAAATGATTGAATAAATAAATGAGGGAGAAGAGATAAATTCACTGATTCAAAAAAAATCCCAAATAATTTATGTAGATACTTTGCCCACAAGGAGATGGACCATAGCCAGCAGGTGGTGGGCTGTGCATAGCAACTTCCTTCTGTTATTGCAAAATAACCAATAACCATTCTATAGATAAGAGAAATAAGGTGAGTTTTACTTGAGCCAGAGTGAGGATTATGACCTGAGAAGGTCTTTTCCAGAAAAGAAGAAACATCTGGAGAAGCATGGTTTTCAGTACAGTCTTATATCTTTTTAGAACAAAGAACATGCATTAAACACACCCAGGATACATTTTTAAAGTTTCAAAGAGGTATTTAGTTGCAAATTAGCAGGTCAACATAACCCTGATGTCCGGAAAGGGACTTAAAGGGGTGATATCAATTGGGCCTAGGAGGGGAAGTAAGCATTTTTATCTTAAGAGAGTGCATTCTTTACTTTAATGGTTAAAGCAGATGTACCATGTATGTTTGACAGGCCATAAATCAGGATTCTTTAGTTCAAGCTGAATCGTTACCCCATATACCTCAATATGTGAAAATCTCTTGACACTTCCAAAAAGCATGGTATAAAAAGTGGGGGAAAAGAGTAACCTGGAAAAACCTGACAAACGTGACCTCAGCCAGGTGATCAAAGTCAACATCAACAGTGATAGGTCACGTTGATGGTATGTACCCTTGATACAGTGTGATAATGAAAATGGCACTTTACCTCTGTGATCTTTTTCCCCCAAACCCATAACCCTGGTCTCATCATGAGAAAAATATCAACAAATCCCAATTAAGAGACATTCTACAAAATATCTGACCAGTACTCTTCAAAACTGTCAAGGTCATCAAAAACAAGGAAAATGAGAAACTGTCACAGCCAAGAGGAGCCTAAGGAGATGTAACAATCAACTGTAATGTGGTCTCCTGGATGGGATCTTGGAGCAGAAAAATGATATTAGAGAAAAACTAAGGACATCTGAATAAAGTGTGGGGGATCAGAATTGGCCACCTCAAGATGTGTCTCTTTACCTTGATTATTTTCACAAAAGGAGGCTTTGACCTTCCCTGACCCACTAACTGTCTGAAGGGATTTGGGATGGAAGTCCTGTCCCCAGGACGGGCCATCACCATGGGTAACTCTAGGTATTGATAGACTGGGAGACTGTTTGCTGGGCCCAATCTCATCAAAGTTCTGTTTACCAGATATTTACATTTGTAAGGGAAATCTCCATTTGTAAAGGTATCTCCCTCTCTGTACCAGGAAGAAGGTGAGATGCCTTTATCTCTAGAAACTCTTATCAGTGTGGAAGGTGAGGACTTAAATCTGCATACTCTTGTTTACTGTGCTTTTCTTGTAATCCTCCATAGCTGACAGCCCCAACCCGCAATATCCTTCTTTGTCTATTTAAGAGGAGAACCCCTGCCATTTTGTAGAGAGAAACTCAGTTTCCTTGTCTCTCCCATGCATACATGTTGTAAAGCTTTGATTTTGCCTGCTATTCAGCCTCATGTCAATTTAATTTGTAGCCCAGCCAGAAAGGACCCAGAGTGGGTCGAGAATACTCTTTCTCCCCTTCAAAAGTATGGACTTTAGCTAATAACAATGAATCAATATTGGCTCATCAGTTGTGACAAATGTGCTACACTAATGTAAGATGTTAATAATAGGGGACAGTGAGTGTGGGGTATATGGGAACTCTCCATATTACAGTCATAACTTACTGTATATCTAAACTGTTCTAAAAGATAAAGTTCATTTGAAAAACAAAGACCAAAAAGTGAACTGTGTGGGGGCCGGCTGGTGGTGTAGCGGTTAAGTTTGTGCGCTCCGCTTCCGGCAGCCCGAGGTTTGCAGGTTTGGATTCCAGGCGTGGACCTACACATCACTTATCAAGCCATGCTGTGGCGGTTTCCCATATAAAGTAGAGGAAGATGGGCATGGATGTTAGCCCAGGGCCAATCTTCCTCAGCGAAAAGAGGAGGGTTGGCAACGGATGTTAGCTCAGGGCTAATCTTCCTCACAGAAAAAATAAATTTAAAAAAAGGGAACTGTGCTGTAATGAGGAGAAGAGAAAATTATTTTAAAACAGTTTTAGACAAATTTTGTAAATGTTCAGATAATCATTAAAACAAAACTTTTGAAAAACTCTAAATTTGCTTTGGCACCACCTATGCCAAGTAATGTAGTTTCATCACCTTCCTTACAGAGGAAGAAAAGGATGTTTTGTGAGTTAACAAAAATATGATAAACATTTTAATAAATAAAATGAATCTATGATACGCCTCACAGTGCCTTTTGCTTACCTTTCTGCAAATGCCCCCCTTTGAATCCATGGTAAATTTTACATAAATGTTTTTTTATTGGCTAAAGGATTTAAAGCAAATAGATATGCCATTTTTGACTTGAAATGTCCTTCTCATTTAACTCTGCTCTTTGTGGTTTTTTCATTAGGGCTTTATTATTCTAATGAAAATGCCCATTGTGTGACAGTTTTTATTTTATAGTTCACTTAATTTTACAGTTTTCTTGGAATTGTTTTTTGGTAACAGTTCCCTTGTCACCCCTCACTTTAAAAAAATTTATTTAACATCATTGCATTCTTCATTGTGATCTTTCAAGATCTGACACAATGTGTGAGGTTGGAGATATCATATATTATTTCAGAAATTGAGAATTCAGTAAACATTCATTGCATACTTGATACCAGCTCAACACAAGGTTGACATGAGGGAAGCGAGATCGTGGAAAAGAAACTCTATTGTAACTTTGAATGACCTCTGACTAACGAACCCAAACATGCTCTGTGGATTTTATGGCCCCTCCCAGCTGCTATAAGTTGATAACTTTGTTCTCTTGAGTTCCTTAGGAATGTGATGACCCCTGGGCAGAGAGTCTAAGCTGATCATCAGTGACAAATGAAAGATCAGAATATGGGGCCTTGCTCCAGTCTCTGATGCATGTCCAGTAAAACCAAAGACTATCAGGAACTAAGATCAGATGGACCCCACCCTGAGAACAGCTGGATGCCCCACCCTGAGAGTAAATGTCTGCCTCCACCCGGAGATCAGATGGATGCCCCACCCTGAGACTAGATGTCTGCCCCCATCTGGAGGTCAGATGGATGCCCCCACTGTGACACTAGATGCCTCCCCCACCTGGAGACCAGCCCTCTATAAAACTGGCCTGTAGTCTTTGTTCTGTAAGATGGTTTTTTTGGACATGAGTCAGCCATCTTCTCTCTTGCTAGCAAGCTATAATAAAAAAAGTCCTTTCTCTCCTACCACCTTGCCTCTTGACGATTGGCATGTCTTGCAGTGGGCAGATGACCACCAGCCCCCTCCTTTGGGCAGTAACATACTGTTTGATAAGAAAAATACATCTAGTTTTAAGCAGCTAGTAGTAATCTATGTTGTCATTTGTTGGATGAGTAGTCAAGAACGTTTTGTGTTTCTTTTAAGTTCTAGGGACAGTGGTGAAAGAAAGGGAGGAGAGCCCCCCGCCTCAGTGTTCTGTACAAAGATTAAGAGATGACCTCACTGAAAAAAATGAGGGAAAACCCTCAACTCTAATGTTAAAAATGCCCGTGTGGCACTTTGGTTGGGCTGAGACTGGCTGAGAGTGGCTCTGGGGACCATTTGAAGCAGCTACTGGAGGTGTTTCAGTTCATTCCCACAGCATTTATTGGTAGCTACTTTGTGCCACGTCCCTGGGACACAAGTTGATTCAGACATGGGTGCTCCTTTCCTTGAGCATCCGAACCAGCCAGGGAAAGAGTCATGTCCTAGGATGCTCTCACTGTGAGACCCAAATGTCACTAGGCATTGAGTCACATCAATAACACCAGTCCCAAACTCCTACCCTTCCCTCTACTGCGATCTCCTCCCTCTTTCAAGCCCCAGACAAAGTGATTGAAAGAGGAGCCTCTCATCGCTGACAGCTAGTCTGTCAGCCTCAGGCTTCTCACAGCCCATCAGTTCTCACGCCCTTCCTCTTGCTCTCATGAAGCCCACTGGTTACAAAGTGGCTCAGAGGAGCTTCCCCTGCACCCTGCCCCAGGGCTGCTCTCCTGATGCTTCTAAACCCTATATATCCCCAGGTAACAGAACGGGGCTGGATTCTGTTCAGAGCCAGGGGGGCTGTTCCCTCTTAACTGAGCTGCCCTGTGGCCCGGGGCCCCAAATGAGAGCTCCATGGCCTAGAGGGTCACAGATATCTCAGAAGAACATCTTCCTCATCCTCTAGAGGAAACTTCTTCACTGAAAACCCAGAAATCTCCAGAAGCACAAGCACCCATGTGTAGGCGTGGTGTCTTCTCTCAGGTGGGACTGAGGGGCCCTGGGATGGGCCGTCAGGTCTCTGTGGGTGCACCAGTCTGTCTGCAGCCCACGTGGATGGTGGAATTGATAGAGAGCTGCTTTGGGCCAGAGAGGCTGCAGAAGAACAGTGGCTCAGGGGAGAGAGGATCCCCGCAAGAGAGTGCTCAGTCATCAATCTGAAGGAAGAAGGGTCCAGGAGGAGGGTTGAGAGACTGAGGGGAAATGGAAGGTTCAAGGGTCTGAGGGCAGCTGGGGGTGGGGAGACAGAGGTGAGGCAACATGGATGTAGAAGCAGCCCAGAGGCGAATGTGGAAGAGTGGGGCGGAGGGAGGGTCCCCAGGGAGGCCAAGGGTCCCCAGGGAGGCCAAGGGACTGAGAGACAGGGACACGGATGAGTCATCTGCATGGATGCAGGAGGTCACCTTGGATGATGGCAAACGGGCTAGATGGGGAGACTGTGGGCCAAGTGCTGGAGCCTTCAATTCCACGTGGGGAGATGCCCGGAACTTGGTAGATGCAGGCCTCCCTGTACCTGGGTGGGTGCGCTATGCCCACCTGGGCAAGCCAGGCTGAAACCCAGCCCACACTCCACCGCAAGAGCCCGGGGCTCTCACGCGGATCTGTGTTCACTTGGAGGAAAGGGCACCCTAGGCAGCCCTGGGTAGATGACTGTGATGAGGCAGGGTCAAGGGCATAGTGGGATGGCATGAAGCTCAAAGGAGGGGACTTTTTATAAGAAAGCAGAGGAGAAATAGTGTGGGATGGCATAAGGGAGGGAGGAGAATGCCACTGCCTTCTGGTCCCATGTCGCAAAACTCTTCTTGTCAATAATAATAACAGTTAATAATAGTAAGGGCCAATATATACAGAGCTTATTGTATTCCAGACATCATGCTAAATACTTTCCAAATAAAATTCTTTTAATCCTCACAACAACCTTATGAGGTAGATACAATTATTAGCCCAATTTCACATTGAGGGAACTGAGGCACAGAGATTAGGTTCCTTGCTCCAGCTCAGGCAAGTAGTGGGGCTACGAACCAACCCCCACAGTCCAACTCCAGAATTTGTGCTCTTAACCATGACACTGAAATGGA
Source organism: Tapirus indicus (assembly GCA_031878705.1). Classification (NCBI taxonomy): domain Eukaryota; kingdom Metazoa; phylum Chordata; class Mammalia; order Perissodactyla; family Tapiridae; genus Tapirus; species Tapirus indicus. The sequence continues at coordinate 39,534,638 of CM062935.1, forward strand.
AGGTCTACTTTCCTTCAAAAAGAGCTCACAGAAACTAGTTTTATAGCCCCCAGATTGACAAATTTTGGCCCCAGTTTAATCAACTCTAGTTTGAAAATTCATATGGGAATCCAAAGCTAAACTTTATTTCTTTCAAGATGGAGAGGAAGATGGAATACTTCCCAACACATTCTATGAGGCCGACATCATGCTGATACCAAAGCCAGACAAGGACAATACAAAGAAGGAAAACTACAGGCCAGTATCGCTGATGAACATAGACGCAAAAATCCTCAACAAAATATTGGCAAACCGAATACAGCAATACATCAAAAAGATCATACACCACGATCAAGTGGGATTTATACCAGGGACACAGGGATGGTTCAACATCCGCAAATCAATCAACGTGATACACCACATTAACAAAATGAAGAATAAAAACCACATGATCATCTCAATCGATGCAGAGAAGGCATTCGACAAGATCCAGCATCCATTTATGATAAAAACTCTCAACAAAATGGGTATAGAAGGAAAGTACCTCAACATAATAAGGGCCATATATGACAAACCTACAGCAAACATCCTACTCAACGGGGAAAAACTGAAAGCCATTCCTTTGAGGACAGGAACAAGACAAGGGTGCCCTCTCTCACCGCTCTTATTCAACATAGTACTGGAAGTTCTGGCCAGAGCAATTAGGCAAGAAAAAGGAATAAAAGGACTCCAAATAGGCAATGAAGAAGTGAAACTCTCACTATTTGCAGACGACATGATCCTATACATAGAAAACCCCAAAAATTCCATCGGAAAGCTACTAGAAACAATCAACAACTACAGTAAAGTGGCAGGGTATAAAATCAACTTACAAAAATCAATTGCATTTCTATACACTAACGATGAAAAAACAGAAAGAGAACTCAAAAAGACAATCCCATTTACAATTGCAACAAAGAGAATAAAATATCTGGGAATAAATTTAACCAAGGAGGTCAAAGACCTATACAATGAAAACTATAAGACACTATTGAAAGAAATCGAGGAGGACATAAAGAAATGGAAAAATATTCCATGCACATGGATTGGAAGAATAAATATAGTTAAAATGTCCATTCTACCTAAAGCAATCTACAGATTCAATGCAATCCCAATCAGAATCCCAATGTCATTCTTCACAGTAATAGAACAAAAACTACTGAAATTCGTATGGGGCAACAAAAGAGCCCGAATAGCTAAAGCAATTCTGAAAAAAAAGAACAAAGCTGGAGGCATCACAATCCCTGATTTCAAAATATACTATAAAGCTACAGTAATCAAAACAGCATGGTACTGGTACAAGAATAGACACACAGATCAATGGAACAGAATTGAAAGCCCAGAAATAAAACCACACACCTATGGACAGCTAATCTTCGACAAAGGAGCAAAGAACATACAATGGAGAGAGGGAAGTCTCTTCAATAAATGGTGCTGGGAAAATTGGACAGCAACATGCAAAAGAATGAAAGTAGACCATCTCCTATCACCATATACAAAAATCAATTCAAAATGGATCAAAGACCTGAAAGTGAGACCTGAAACTATAAAACTCCTGGAAGAAAATATAGGCAGTACACTAATTGCGATTGGACATAAAGGGATCCTTTCAGATTCCATGTCTACCCAGACAGGGGAAACAAAAGAAAAAATAAACAAGTGGGACCTCATCAGACTAAAGAGCTTCTACAAGGCAAATGAAACCAGGATCAAAATGAATAAACAACCCACCAGCTGGGAGAAAATATTTGCAAATCGTTTGTCTGACAAGGGATTAATCTCAGTAATATACAAAGATCTCATACAACTGAGCAACAAAAAAACAAACAACCCGATCAAAAAATGGGCAGAGGATATGAACAGACATTTTTCCAAGGAAGAGATACAGATGGCCAATAGACACATGAAAAGATGTTCAACATCACTAATCATCAGGGAAATGCAAATCAAAACTACACTGAGATATCACCTTACACCGGTTAGAATGGCTATAATCACAAAGACAAATAACAACAAATGTTGGAGAGGTTGTGGAGAAACGGGGACCCTCATTCACTGCTGGTGGGAATGCAAACTGGTGCAGCCTCTATGGAAAACAGTATGGAGAGTCCTCAAAAAATTAAAAATAGAAATACCGTATGATCCAGCAATCCCACTCTTGGGCATCTACCCAATGGACGTGAAATCAACCAGCACAAGAGGCGTATGCACCCCTATGTTCATTGCAGCATTATTCACTATAGCCAAGAAGTGGAAGCAACCCAAGTGTCCCTCAACTGAAGATTGGTTAAAGAAGATGTGGTATATACATACAATGGAATACTACTCAGCCATAAGAAAAGACACGATTGTCCCATTTGCAACAACATGGAAGGACCTAGAGGGTATTATGTTAAATGAAATAAGCCAGAGAGAGAAGGACAGACACTGCATGAACTCACTCATATATGGAATATAAGTGAACACACGGACAGAGAGAACTGATTGGTGGTTACCAAGGGGAAGGGGGGTGGGGGGGCACAAGGGGTGAAGGGTTACATCCACAAGGTGACGGACAAACAAAAATGTACAACTAAAACCCCACAGTGTTATAAACTAAGACATCAATAAAAAAAAATGTTAAAAAAAAAAAAGAGCTAACAGAAACTAGTTTTATAGCCCCCAGATTGACAAATTTTGGCCCCAGTTTAATCAACTCTAGTTTGAAAATTCATATGGGAATCCAAAGCTAAACTTTATTTCTTTCAAGATGGAGAAGATCTCACTTGATTGTGCTTCTCTCACCCTCCAGCTTTGCTCACGTTGCCCTTTGCCTCCTTCCCCACTTCTCTCCTCCAGACGCAACTCCTCCATGGGACTTGGATTGCAACCTGCTCTAACTGCTGCATCTCGCCTTCATTATGGGGTTAGCACCTAAGTATAGCCTGCAGTGTTCTCTAATGAGTTTTGCATGATGTAGAAGTCTGTTACTGGGCTCCTTCTTTCCCTAATTGCTTAAACACATGAGTGTTATATGTGCAGGTTGGTGGAGGAGCAGACAGCCTAGCCTCATGGGAAGAAGCTGGAATTCCAGCTGCTGATTTGGGAACCTCAGACCAGAAAAGCATTCAACAAACACTTATTGAGTATTTAGCAGGGGCCAGGTGCTCTCCTGGGTATAGATTGAATAGGAATTCACCAAACCCACTTCCCTTCCCTCTGCACACAAGTGTAGACCACATTTCCCAGGTTTCCTTGCAGTTAGCTGAGGCCATATGCTTGAGCTTGGGCCATGAGTCATGGGGGAAAGTGAGATATGCGTCTTCCAGGCGTGGCCCACAAACACGCTCATACAAGCCTCCACTTTCTCTCTTCTCTGACCAAAAAAATTTTTAAGTTTAGAAATCCCTGCTGATGGAGCACAGTAGGTTATAGACAAACACTTGGTGATTTGTGCATTTAATTCTGTGATTTCAAAATGGTAGCACTTGCAAGAGATCTATTAGGTAGCTGTTGTGAGACAATTAAAACTGAATTAATACTTTCTATACTGAATTCCCTCTAAAATACATTTTTAGGGGTTGTTTGGGCAACTGAGTGATGATTGAAATGAAATTCCTAAATATCATTCGTCTCCTGTTAAATCAACTACGCCTTCCATTATCTATTCCATTTGTAGGAACACAATTCCAAAACAGTTTATCTTGAGGTCTTTAGTCCAATCTTATTTCAAACATTTCTTCTGTGCTATGGGTAATATACTTAGTTACTTGACAGTAAACTGTTTTTATCCCCATAGAAAATTTTGTAGCATAACAAAACCTCCTAGATTCTGTGACAGAACATTATTTTTTTTGAGAAAAGAAATTTCTTAGGCTTTGACTGTCATAATTTGTCCCTCTCCTGGAATTCAGGGGCCCTGTAGTTCTGGTCTACCAGCCTTCTGCTCACCAAGAGCTCCCCGGTGTGATCTCTGAGTGAGGGAGCTCTGTCTGAGCAATAGACAAGTGGTGTTTGTCTCCTTGTGAAGTAACCCAGAGCCTTCTCTCCATCCTTTGCCCCAACCACCATACATCTCACCTGGAGTCCTGCAGCAGCCTTCGGGTGGCCAACTGTCCCTGTTTGCCTGGGACTCAGAGTGGAGTTTGAGGGTGGAAGGAAAGGATCCCGGAATGCAAAACTTCCAGTGCTAAGACTGGGAAAGTCCTGGGCAAACTGGGATGAGTTGGTCACCCTGAGCAGCTTCCTACCTGGTCTCCCTGCATTCATCTATTTCCCCTCCTCTCATCCACTCTCCACAGAACAGCCAGAAAGATCAGGCAAATACGGTCATGTAACTCCCATGCTGGAAACCCTTTGATGGCCTCCTAGCATCATTAAAGCTAAGTCACTTTAGGGGCCTGCCCGGTGGCAGAGCGGTTAAGTTCATGAGCTCTGCCCAGGTGGCCTGGGGTTTGCAGGTTCAGATCCCGGGATGGACCTATGTGCCGCTTGTCAAGCCATGCTGTGGCAGTGTCCCGTATAAAGTAGAGGAAGATGGGCACAGATGTTAGCTCAGGGCCAGTCTTCCTCATGAAAAAAAAAGCTAAACCACTTTTTAGGGCATACAAGGTCTTTATGATTCAGCCCCTGCTGTCCCCCTGGCTTCATTGCTTGTCAACACCCTTCTTCTTCCCACCCTACCTGACTCCCCTCAGCAAGCTGCAGTGCAGGCTCCAGCCACACATGCTTCCTTCAGCCTGTGCATGAGGCACACTTCTCATCCCCAGGCCTTCTTCCCTCACGCTGGTCCCTCTAACCAAACACTCTTCTCCGCCTCTTGGCAGATTTGTCTGCCAAGAATCTCACTTTTGATGTCACCTCCTCTGGCAAGTCTTCCCTGATTTATCCTGTTTGAGTCAGGTGTCTTTATCTGTTAGGATAATTTTTGGCTAACCATAACAGAGACACGACTACTGTGGCTTAACAGGGTAGAAATTCAATTTCTCTCTCATGTAAAGTGAATGTGGAGATAGATGGTCCAGGGCAGTTTGGCAATTGTGCAGTCATCGGGGACCAAGGCTCCTTTCTTTCTGCACTCCCATCTAGCATAGATACCTCATGGCCCAGGCTGGCTGTTTCAGCCGTCATGTCCACATCACAGGCAAAGGGTTTTAGATTCTGTATTTGTCTAATTGGCATCCATTAATCATGAGACCAAACTAACGGCCATAGTTGTTTGCATCTCCCCTGTGATACAGAGACCATACTCTGAACCACTTCCTTTACCTAATTCTCCCACACCAAGCTGATATTTCCCCTGCCCTAGATCAACCCAGAGCCGGGTACCAGACAACTAAGGACAGCCCCTATGCCCTAGAGCCTGCTGGAATTATTCAAACTAGCCAATCCTAAGCTTGCCTTTCCCTTGGAAAACACAATAAAGCCCATAGCCTGTGCTTTCCCCTTGCTCTTGCTTCTGCATCCTGACCAAACCTGGTGCTTCCCCATGTGGCCCTGCATGGCATGGCATGCCTTGCCTCTTCCTCTTGGGAACTGTAAGTAATAAATTCTTCTTTCCATGGCATTAGTCTCTCCATGTCACCACTCAGTCTCCTTTATAAATTAAGACCCAGGCACAAATCACAAAGTGAGTCAGATCCCTTCTAGCAGCATTCTCTGGCCCACATGATAGTGAACAGTATGGCCATAACTAGTCTCCTCCCCACAACTAGCTCCAGAGGAGGCTAGGAGGGTGCAGTGTTGTCCCAAATAAATCAGGGTCCCACCATGGTGACCTTTCTGTGTGCTCTGCTGGCACTCTATGCTTCTCCTGTGTTAGCACTTATCCTCTTGTCCCACAACTACTTGCTTACTTGTTTGTCATCTCTCTAAGGGCAAGTTGGTAAGATGAGGGGTTGATTTGTCATGTTTCCTGTTGACTGTTGTATCCCTGCACCTGACACAGTCCTTGAACATTGTAGGTACTCAGAACTGCAAAGGAAAGCATAGCTTGTTGACTATTAACTCAGGAACAGGGTGACACATGTCTGCATTGTCACATTAACCACACCTTCTTTTTTTTATTTTTTTTGTGGGGAAGACCAGCCATGAGCTAACATCCGTCGCCAATCCTCCCCATTTTGCTGAGGAAGACTGGCCCTGGGCTAACATCCATGCCCATCTTCCTCCACTTTATATGGGACGCCGCCACGGCATGGCTGACAGGCAGTGCGTCGGCGGGCGCCCGGGATCCGAACTCGCGAACCCCGGGCTGCCAAGCGCGGACTAAACCGCTGCGCCACCGGGCGGCCCCTAACCACACCTTCTTTATAAGATGGGCGACACACTTGTCACAATGTCCATTTATTTATGTAGTCATTGAACAAATATTTTTTTGAGCACTAAAATCAAGCTAGTTACTGGTTCTAGGTGCCAGAGGCAGAGTGGTGAGCTAAGCAGACCCGGTCTTTTATTCAGTACTATGTTTAAAATAAACTCCTGGCAGCAGATCTAAGCCTTGCTGGACTCACCTTTCTTTTTCCTTCAGACAAGTTTGATTTTGTGCTTTTTACAGCAAGTATCCAGTAAATCTCAGTTGAGTCGCTGGTTGAAACAAGAAGGACAGAGTGGGAGATTTTAAATGTCCTCATTATCATCCCAATTTCCTCTTCAAAAATGTTATTCGGTCCCTTTCACATTTTATAGCCCCAAAGAAGTGAACAAGTGGGTAATAAGAGCTGGATATAAATTCTAATTCCCTTTCCTGGAATGTATCTCTGTAACATTCTGTACTGTTTTCCTTTGAACTTTGGATATTGTAGAAATTTATGCAGAATAGATTTTTAGACTGAACTGAGCCACACAGCCTCTTACAGTGTCATCTTTCCTGGTCCCAGTTTCTTAGATCTCAGGTCTGGTGTGGCATGAAAGCCCCCAGCTGCCATCATCTCTCTGTACAGATTCTTCAAAGACATTTTTCCCTAAGCCTGATATCTGAGAAAACAAGATCATCTCTGATTAATTATTGGAATAAAAATAATAGTTTTCAAGACATATATATATTTTAAACCTTTTCTCTGCTGGCCTGCCTTTCTTATGTTAATGGTGACAGAAATGAATTAAAGCAGGGTGACCTTAACTTGGGGGTCTCCCAAACAACATATTGTCAGTTTATCAGTGTCAACACGTTGGGGCATACAACATAAAATGGAATCTCCCAACCGAGATACTGCCATTTTTATGAATTAATATCAGTGCTGTGCAGTCTAAACACAAAATGGTTTCTTCTGCTCCATCCATGCCTTCCTTCATCCATTTTCTGTTGAATCCTCCTTTCCTGCCCCTTAGAGACGTTCCCGGAAGATTCCCTCATTTCCCAGTCACTTTCAGTAATTAAAGTCTAGAACCGTTTACAGCTCCAGGTTAAACTTTGCCCCTTGCCTCCCCCGCCCAGCACTTGCCAGGCTCATGCCTTAGGGATTTGGAGGTAGACGGAGCTTGCTCTGTGCTTTCTTCTCTTTCTCTCTTCCATCTGGAGTGGAGAAGGGGGCTTGTGATCTACCTCGGGGACTCCCCCGTCTTCCATACTCCAGTTTCTCTGTATGTTAGGGTAGCCAGCTGGGAGAGAAACAGGTTCTGAGTCTTTTTCTAACTGACTGCTGATCCTCTCCTGGGGTTAATTTTATATGTCACCTTGGCTAGGCTATGGTGCCCAGTTGTTTGGTCAAACATAAGTCTAGATGTTGCTGTGAAGGTATTTTTTAGATGTGATTAACATTTAAATCAGTGGACTTTGAGTAAAGCAGATGACCTTCCATAATGTGGATGGGCCTCATCCAATCAGTTGAAGACTTTAAGAGAAAAGACTGAGGTCCCCACAAGAGGATGAAATTTGCTTCCAACTGCCTTTGGACTCAAGACTACAACATGAACTCTTGCCAGAATTTCCAGCCTGTCTTGCAGATTTCAGACTTGCCACCTCCCACAACAGCATAAGCCAATTCCTTAAAATAAATCTCTCTCTTTCAGAAACGAGCTATCAAGCCATGAAAAGACATGGAGGAACTTAAATGCATATTACTAAGTGAAGGAAGCCAATGAGAAAAGGCTATATAGTGTTTGATTCCAACTATATGACATTTGGAAAAGATGAAACTATGGAGACAGTAAAAAGATCAGTGGTTGCCAGAGTATGGGAGTGGGAGGTGAACAGACAGAGCAAGAGGATTTTTAGGGCAGTGAAAATATTCTGTATGATACCATAATGATGGATACCTGTCATTACAAATTTGTCCAAACCCGTAGAATGTACACCACCAGAGTCAACCCTAGGGTAAACTATGGACTTTGAGTGATAAGGATGTGTCCCTCATCCTCCCCCAGCAAATATACCACTCTGGTGGGAGATGTTGGTAACAGTGGAGTCTGTACATGAGTGGGGTCGGGTACTATATGGGACATTTCTGTACCTTCTGCTCAATTTTGCTATGAACCTAAAACTGCTCTAAAAAAATAAAGCCTTAATAAAAAATAACTTAAAACCTCATATATATACATTTCCTCTTAAAGCCTTTAACTGATTGGAAGAGGCCCACCCACGTTATGTGTTATACATATACATTCTACTGGTTCTGTTTCTCTGGAGAACCCTGCTGAGGGATTTTGTCTGCTTCTCTGCCATCACTGGTTGGTCTGTGTCGATGGCCTCCATGTGCAGTGCAGGAACCCAAATCTTCTGAAGAGTTTCTCTTGGATCACTTCTTCACTGGGCTGGGGTGGTGGTGGAGGACACCTCTCCCCTCCTCCTCACAAAGAGGGGAGGGAAGGCCACAGTGCCCTGCTCTAAGCTGGCAACATTCTACTCTTGTGATTCTCTTCCCATCTCCCCTCCCCAGTCTTTTTGTGTGGTGGTCAGGGATTGATGAGATGGGAGGGCATGGACCAGGAGGGTGGTGAATGATGGCAGTTCTCTTTAGAACGTGGGGTAATTAATGCCCCTTGGTCCTCAGCTGTAGGCCTTAGTAGTCAGCTCCAGGGCAATGGGGAAACTTCAACTCAGCATTGGTTACAGCAAGTTTCCAGGATGCTACCAGCATTCCTTGAAAAAAAAGTTCCAAGTCTGAATGTATCTAGAGACAACTAAGTGAAATAATGTTAAACACTTTTCTTTAATGCAGGGTTTCTCTACAACTCTAATAAGCTGATATGAATGGCAAACTCCTGAGAGAGGAAGCAATATACTGGAATTCCTAGACTTTGACTCTGGAACACAGTTTTGAGACTCAACTAGTAATAACTCTCAAAAGTGTTTCACAGAACACTGGGTTGGGAAATACTGAGTTAGCAAGACAGCTGAGATGCTGGTTCTGTTCCTTGCTCCTTCCCAGCTGCACAGCCATTCTGGCATTAGGGACAATTACTTAACTTCCTGAGCTTTGGTGAGCATCTGAGATAACTCACACAGAGCCCCTGCTATAGAATAGATTCTCCATCCGTGATAGCTATCACCGTGAATAAATCGACTCATAGCCCATCCTACCATCAGTAAGTATATTTCACCGATGGCGCTTTTGTAGTGAAAACAAACAACTATGCGATGTGCTATAAGAAGTCCAAATTCTGAATTGTGTTTTAAAAACATTTCTGCTATAATCACGTTTTATTTTTCCATTTCCAGAATTGGCACATGGAGGAACTCTGGTGCAGTTTTCCTAACTCCAAGAAGATCTGAACAGTTTTTATACTGGTGAAGGTGACTTTAAAGAGATCAGTGAGGTCACAGAGAATGAGTTAAATATTAGAAAACTCAATATCCTATTTCAAACCTGCAATGAATAAACACAATTTGCTACAACAAACAGACATGTAAAGCCTGGACACGACATGCCCTGAGATAGGAGGGACTGGGACATAATCAGATGGCTTCCATCCTCTGCCCAGCTGCCACCCTCAGGTGGCAAGAGGGGACAGTGAAGGGGAGTCCTTTTCTTCTTGTGGCAGAAGTTCTTTGAGAAGGAACTGCCTTGTGATGATCATTCAAAACTTCCTCAGACCAGGGTTTGATCAGATGTGATAAAGTACCATTATCTTTACTTTTCTGCTTTATGAGACAATGGAGACTGGCTGAAAAATAGTGGGTTTTGTTATTTTGCAAAAACACCACCTCATATTTTGTGTGATTTATGCAACTAAATGTTTTGAACTCCATACAGACATTATGGCCAGACGTTTACTGCATTACACAGCGACAAAGTTAAAAACTACCGAACATTTAATCATTAAAGGTCTCAGGGATAGAGCTTCTTGCAAATAAAGTATTTAAATGTATGATGATAATATACAGAGTACGTATACATTTTTCCAGGACTTTTCCCCAAACTGACTCCTGTCTATATTGTTGATGTCTTCAAGGTATCTGCCCTAGAATGCCCTCCAGCCTTTGTCCTTCCCTGAGTAACAGAAGGCGATGGCCGGGTCAGTCAGTGCCTTCTCTTGCCGCGGTCTCATGTCAGAGCTCAAGGATTCTCAGTCTCTCAAGGATGTTACTGTCAGAATCTTGTGTCCTTGATTTTAAGCAAGGCTGTTTTAAAGAGTTTTGGGTTACTTATTTACTTATTATTGTGGTCAGAACACAACATGAGATCGCCCTCCTTAAACTTTCAGGTGCACAGTACAGTGTTGGTGACTGTAGGCACAATGTTGCACAGCAGATCTCTGGAACTTAGTCGTCTTGCGTAACTGAAACTTCATACCTGTTGAATGACACCTCCCCATTTCCCCCTTCCCCTTGGCAACCACCATTCTGCTCTCTGTTACTGTGAGTGTCACTAGTTTAGATATCTTATGGGAGTGGAATTACGCAGTATTTGTCTTTCTGTGACAGGTTTATAATTTTTTTAAATTTGACAGTGCTTAACATTTCACCATGAAAAATATCTGTTACTTTTTCTAATATATCCGTAATGACCACAATCAGCCCAGAACTCACTGGCCTCACCACATTTTTATCAGCTACCCATGGGGCACATGAGGGGATGACTATTCAGAACTTTCCGTTCACTTCAGTTATTTCTGACACAATCAAGCTCCAGGTGATAACAAACCAAATCAACCGTCCACAAGTGGATTTCATGGTCTGCTATGCAGCAGCAGAATCTCATGTGGAGGCCAGAGCTACCTTGGTCTAAAGTAAATTTATTTTAATAAAATACCAGATTTTCAAAAGGATTTGAACTTATTTTCAAATTGCCCTTTATTTTAAAGCCTTGCTTTTTGGGAATGTAAAATGGTACAGCCACTCTGGAAAACCATTCAGCAGTTTCTGATAAAACGAAACAAGCAATTACCACACAATGCAGCAATTGCACTCCTGAGCATTTATCACAGATTAATGAAAATTTATGTTTTTACAAAAATATATGTACGAATGTTCATTGCAGCTTTATTCATAATAGCCCAAATATGGAAACAATCCAAATGCCCTTTAATGGACAAACGGTTGAACAAACTGTGGTACATATACACCATGGAATACACAACAACAACAAGAGGAATGAACTATTGATACAATAATTTGGATTGATCTCAAGGGAATTATGCTGAGTGAGAAAAGCCAATCCACAAAGATATGCACCATATGATTCCACTTATACAACATTCTTGAAATGACAAAATCATAGAGATAAAGAACAGACTAAATGTTGCCATGGGTTAGGGACAGGATGGGGCTGGGGAAAGTGTGTGTGGTTGTAAAAGGGCAGCACAGGGGAACCTTGTGGTGACGGGTGGGGCTGTTCTATATCTTGACTGGTACCGATTGCACGAATCTACATGAGATAAAATTTGCAGAGTATTGAATACACACACAGAAAGGCATCTAAAACTGAGGAAATCTGAATAAGATGGTGGGTCGTATCAATGTCAATTTCCTGCTTGCAATATTGTACTATAGTTTTGCAAGATATTACCTTTGAGAGAAACCGGATGAAGGGTTCTGAATTATTTCTTACAACTTCATATGAATCTACAATTATCTCAAAATTAAAAAGTTTAGTTAAAAAAAGGCTTTGCTTGTAGTTGAATATACTGCAGAGTAGGCAATTCTTTAAATTTGATAAACTATTACCAAGCAAAGAAAAATTTTCGTTGGTTTCTACTGAGGAATGGCATACATTGCAAAATAGAACTGTAGGTCTCAGGAAAGTTATAAATCACTTCTGTTATCAAGAAAGCAATTGGTATCAGTATCCTCTAGAAGTCAATGCAAGGATAAGAGCAGCATAAAGTGAAAGTAGCCCAGATATATTCTCAATAAATTCTAAAAATGAACTTTTAATTACTTTTCTTATTCTTTAAGCTCAGAATTGGGGTCCACTTATGCAGGTCCAGACTGAAAGTTTGCACATAGGCCAATTTCTATGTTTGGACATTAACAATTATTTTGTCACACTTAAAAACAAATGGTTCTTCATTCCTACTGTGTGGAAGGCATTGTGGGGGTGCAGGGAGATGATAGGCATAGAAGGCCTCAAAGAATGTAGAGCAGTCCGCTGAGGAAGACAGGGCAGCAGACATATGAGTGTAATGGATGCCTTTGGGTGGATACAGATGAAGGCCAGGGCTGTGCAGAGGGGGAACAGTCAGGGCGTGTGTGTGTGTGTGTGTGTGTGTGTGTGTGTGTGTGTAGAGTTAGGGCTGAGGACTCAGGAGATCAGGGAATGATTCCCGGAGACAGTATTTAAACTGATCTTGAAGTAATTGCCTATGTGACTCTTTAAATTTAAATACAATACAATTAAATTACAAATTTAGTTCCTCAGTTGCACTAGCCACATTTTAAATGCTCAGTAGCCTCAAGTGGCTAGTGGCTTCCACACTTGACAGCAAGTTCTATAGGGTGCACTCATCTAAAATTTGACTATGCCGAGATGGGGAAGGGTACTCGAGGTGGAGTAGGCAGCAAAAACAGTCAGGAAGGGGTGTGCACGGGGGCGCAGGAGATGAAGGTGAACGGTAAATTGGAATCAGATTGCGAAGGACCCCGATGGAAGGTTCAGGGGCACGAAGAGCCGCACCTTTCTTTTTTCATTTAACAGTATATCCTGGTGATCCTGAGACATCAGTAGACAGTGTCTGTATTCCAGCTGCACAGAACTCCATCACTGAAGGTAATGTAATTTATTCAACCAGTTCCAGTCTCACTATTACAAGCAACGCCTAATGTATGAGACATTTTATATTTTAGGCAATGTCCTCTTGAACTCAGAACCCAATTTCCAGCCCTTCCTTGTTTGAAAAACAGCAATCAGGGGATTGAGTGGAGGGGAGAGAATGCCCTGTGTTTAAACTGCCATCTTGTGGTGGTTTCAGCTTCCTCCTTAAGGTTTTTAAACCTGTCCTGTGGCTTTGCAATTGTAGGCAGAGAGGCTGGGGGTCAGTCGTGGGCACTTAGCAGTGAAATCGTTTGCTTGGAGTCAAAGATTCAGTACCTCCTCAGCACCATTGTCTTCTCCAGCTGCTACTTTGACTGTATTGTGTCACCTACCATTTAGGGTCCTGAAGAGACTTCCCATTACTCTGGGTTTGCATTAAAGCCCGGTAAAGGAAGTAGGGTTGCCCCACATTTGAGCTTAGAGTTTCTGCCAAGAGGCACTTTTGTCTTTTCTCTCTTACCACACTTTCAGTTTTGTTTCCCTTTGCTCCCCATTTAAAGGACACATACAACGTCCCCCTTTTAACAAAGCTGAACAGCTTTGCTTGGTTCCATTCTGCAATTCTCAGAACATGTTTTATACTTCATATCCCCCAAATCAACTTATAAATACTTTGGGTTTATGGATTTGCTCATGTAATGTTATCTGTAATTTACTTTAAAATACTTGGCATGGAGAGTGTGATATAAATATGTGTGTTAGTTTAAGCTACACTAGGGGAAGCTGGCTATTCTAATTCTGTAGTGATCAGCTAGCATTATATGAGAATGCTCCTGCTCCGGGGAGGTTACCATAGATACTTCCATCTTCTGTATCTCTGCTCAGCACTGGATGTGTCACTTGTCTTTGACATTTCTTATAGTGGCTTTTGTTTTTGCCACGTAAGTGTTTTTATTTTTATATAGTCAAGTTTTATCAGTCTTTTTTAAATTGCATCTAGATTTAGAGTCGTAATTAGAAAGCTTTTCTCTTCATCACATTGTTATAGGAATTCAACTACGTTTTCTTTAGTACTTGAATAGTTAGACTTTTGTATTTGGCTCTCTGACCCACTTGGAGGTTATTCTTGTGCAAGGCATGAGCAGTGGTTTGGTTTGTCTGTTTATGGGCCAAGTACCACATTTAATTACAGAAGTCTTGGAGTTTGTTACAGTATCTGGTAGAGTTAGTTTCTCCTCACAGTTCTTCCTTTTTAGTCTTTTCTTAGCTTTTCTTGCGTGTTTATTTTTCCATGATTTTGTTTTGTTTTGTGAGGAAGACCAGCCCTGAGCTAACATCCGTTGCTAATCTTCCTCTTTTTGCTGAGGAAGACTGGCCCTGGGCTAACATCCGTGCCCATCTTCCTCTACTTTATATGGGACGCCGCCACGGCATGGCTGACAAGCAGTGAGTCGGCGGGCGTGCGGGATCCCAACCCGCGAACCCCAGGGCTGCTAAGTGCGGACTAAACCGCTGCACCACCAGGCCGGCCCCTATTTTCCCATGAATTTTAGGATCAATTTCTCTAGCTTGTTATGGTTACATTTAATTTTTAATTTTTAGAATAGCGCCTGATTGCTCTTCCAAAGCGCTATCATAATTTACGCTGCCACTTGCAGTAAATGAGAAGTCTATTTTCTGTATCCCCATTAGCAATTGGAGTTATGGCTCTTTCTAACTCTTGCCAGTCTGATAGGTATAAAACAATAGTTCATTCTTCATATTTTCTTGGTGCTAGTAAATTTAAGCATTTCTGAATATGTTTGATGACCACTTTGTATTTACTTATTTATGAATTACTTATTCCTATCCTTTGTTTTTTTCCCCTTGTCAATTGTCTTTATGTATTACTGGTATTAGCTTGTAATCTGTAAACTGTATTGCACATTTTTTAAAACTCCATCTGACTAATCACTCTGTATGTGCTTTTTTAAAACTCCATCTGACTAATCACTCTGTATATGCTATCTTTTACTATACAAAAGTTTTAAATTTGTAAGTGGCTAGCCATATAAGTACAGCCATTGATTTTTGATTAAAAAAGCAATTCAATGCAAAAACAATTCAATGGAAGAAGGACTGTCTTCAACAAGTGGTGCTGGAGCAATTTGAAATCCACAGGCAAACAAAACAAAAACCCTCAACGTAAAACCTCACACATTATACAATAATTAACTCAAAACGGATCATAGATTTATTTTGGTTAGGAAGACTAGCCCTGAGCTAACAGCGGCCAATCCTCCTCTTTTTGTTGAGGAAGAGCGGCCCTGGGCTAACATCTGTGCCTATCTTCCTCTACTTTATATGGGATGCCACCACAGCATGGCATGATAAGTGGCGTAGGTCCACACCCAGGATCTGAACCTGAGAACCTCAGGGCACCTAAAGCCGAGTGTGAGAACCTAACCACTACGCCACTGGGCTGGCCCTGGATCATAGATTTAAATGTGAAACATAAAACTATAAAACTTTTAGAAGAAAACAGGAGAAATCTTTGAGACCTAGGGCTAGGTGAAGAATTCTTGGACATGATACCAAAGACATGACCTGCAAAAGAAAAAGTCAATAAATTGGACTATATCAAAATTTAAAATTCTTCCTCTGCAAAAGACCCTATTAAGAAAATGAAAAGACAAGTTATAGACTAGGAAACTACATTTGTAAATCATCTATCTGACAAAGGACTTTATCTAGAAAATATGAAGACTTCTCAAAATCCAATAGTCAAAAAAGAACCAATTAGAAAGTGAACAAAAGACATCAACAGACATTTCACCAAAGATGTATGGATGGCAAATTAGCATGTGAAAAGATATTCAATATTATTAGCCACTAGGGAAATGCAAATTAGAACCACAAGGAGCTATCACTACACACCTATTAGAACATCTGAAAAATGACAATATCAAATGCTGGCAGGGATGTGGAAGGACTGGATCTCCCATCTATTACTGGTGGAAATGTAAAATGGTACAGCCACTCTGGAAAATAATTGGGCAGTTTCTTATAAAAGTAAACACGTACTTATCAGATGATCTTAAATCGTACTCCTGGGCATTTATCCCAAAGAAATGAAAACTTATGTCTGCACAAAAACCTGTAGGTGCTCATGGCAGGTTTACTGGAAATAGGCAAAAACTGGAAACAACCCAAATGTCCTTCAGCGGGTGAATGGTTAAACAATCTGTGGTATATCTATACATGGAGTACAATTCAGCAATAAAAAAGAATGAACTATTGATACATGCAACAACTTGGATGGATCCCAAAGAAATTATGCTGAGTGAAAAAAGCCAGTCCCCAAAGGTGATATACTGTATGATTCCATTTATATAACATTCTTAAAATGACAAAATTGTAGAGATAAACAATGGATTAGTGATGGCCAAGAGATAGGGATGAGGGCAGGCTGGGGGTGAAGAGTGTGTGTGTGTAACTGTAAATAGGTAGTACAAAGGAGTTCCTTTGGGACCATGGACAGTTCTGTATCTTGACCATGGTGGTGATTACATGAATCCACATGTGATAACATAGCTTAGGCTGCACATACATACATACATACACAAGTAAAAACCGATGAAATCTGAATAAGATCTGCCAATTGTACCAATAAGTTCAATTTCCTGGCTTGGATATTATACTAGAGTTATGTAAGATCTTACAATTGGGGGAAGTTGGGTGAAGAATACACAGGACCTGTCTGGACTGTTTTTGCAATTTCTTGTGAGTCTATAATTATTTTGAAATAAAATAGATATTTTTTAAGATTGACCCTGAGCTAATATCTGTTGCTGATCTTCCTCTTTTTTTTTTCTCCCCAAAGCCCCAGCACATAGTTGTATATCTTTGTTGTAGGTCCTTCTAGTTCTTCTATGTGGGACACTGCCTCAGCATGGCTTGATGAGCAGTGAGTAGGTCTGTGCCTGGGATTTGAACCGGTGAACCCCAGGCCGCCAAAGTGGAATGTGTGAACTTAACTGCTACGCCACCAGGCTGGCCTCAAAATAAAAACATTTTAAAAGTCTAAAAAAATTGTGCACAGTTAAATATAGCCATCTTCTCTTTTAGAGCTTCTAGGTTTCCAGTCTTGGTTAAGAATATCTCCCCCGCTTCTAGGTTGTACATATAGTTTCCTGTATTGTCTTTTAAGATTTGTTTTTTAATGTTTCAGTCTAATCTGTCTGTAATTAATTTTCATATAAAGTATGACGGGACCCAGCTTTATTTTCTTCTAGTTAGATAAGTTATGCCAATAACAACTATTAAGTAAATCATTCTTTTACTACTGAACTAAAACACCACCTAATTTGTATACAAAATTCTCATGTATATAGGAAGGTTTCTGGATTCCCTACCTTTGCTCCTGACCTATTTGACTACCCTTTTGTTGATAATTTATTAGATTACATTGGTGTAGTAGACATTAATCATGTTTGGGCTGCTCAATAAATTTTGATATTCTTTATGTTTGAATATCTCACATAGCCGAAATTCATTCTCCAGTATCCCTCACTGCTTGATAGACACAGATATGACCTTGCCGCTTCCAAACAGGCTAAGAAAGTAGTGAGGTAAGAGGAGGCCTGAGCAGAACCCAGTTGTGGATGCATGGAGGAGTGGCCTCCAGAGGCACAGGGGCAGCAGCGGTGGGGCTCAGACAGTCAGTCCTGAGAGTCCTCACAGGAGCTGGTGGGTGGATTGTTTTCACTAAAGCAGCCTCTGAATGTGGCTAGGTGTTACTCCTGGTAGGGTAAGAGTCTGGATCTCTGGTGCTTCCAGACCCCCTTTCAGCTTAAACTAGTCAGTGGGGATCCTGGGTTTCACAACTATGAACCTGACAGATACAAGCTGTTTTATATTTTATTCTGGTATCTGGTATGCAGAAGGCTGGTTCCCTGCCCCTCTCCTGATGCTGCCCACTCCTTTTTCTTACTTGATCTTTTTCAAATTGTTTCCATAACTTTGAGGTACTTTAAAAACTGTTGCATTCTAATTGGAACTGAACTCAATTTATACATAATTTTGGAAATATTGGTATTTTTTGTTTTCCAAAGAATGATGCAGCTTTTCATGTGTTAGATTTTTTTCTATCCTTCAATAAGACTTTACAGTTTTCATTTGGTCTTCTTTCTTGAAAAATTTTATTTGTAGATATAATGGCTTTATTTGTGATGTAATTGGAATATTTTTCTTCCATTTCCTTTTCTAGGCGCTTATTCTAGTACAGAAAATTCTTATGGTTTTTGTATCTGCCACTTTAGCGTATTCTCTTCCTAGTGCTCATCGCTTTTTATTAGACTCGCTCGGGTTTTCAGGTATACAATTGGGGAAAAAAGATCATTTCTCTCTTTTCTGATGTTACACAATTTTTGAATTTTCTTATCTGTTAATAGCTCTCCAAGACAATGTTGACCTGCCTTGCACTGATTGTATTTGAGATGACTTTAGTATTTCACCTATTTTTTTTTAAATCTAAATTCAGAAAGGCCATTAGATTTTGTAAAATACTTCGGCACAGTGTCATGATCATACACTTTTTCTGCTTTAATTTTGTGATGAAATGAAATGTTAGTAGACTTCCTGACATTGGCCCACACTGGTATCTTTGATAGGTGTTTTATTCTTTTGATAAATTATTGGATTTTATTTGCTGATAAACAGAAACGCCACATTTCCTAGTTGAGTGCTGAGGCAGGCTTTCTTCCGTCTTTCAATATTGTGCTCATTTCAATTTTGACGAGAAATGGGAATAGCTGTAACTTTTCCAGGTAATCCCATATTTTTTAATTAAAGTCAGTTTAGAAGAGAAATAAATCATAATTCCACTATCTTAAATTACTAACAGCTCTTGCTGTTTTGCCATTAAACCTTGTGGTGCTTGTCAGAAAGTCTGCAGCCCCTCAACAAACTTCACAAGGAACTCTCACCCTAAGCAGGGCACGTGCTGCTCTTCTGAATCTGGGGGGAAGCTCCCGTCTAGAAGAGAGCCTTGCTGCCCCCCTTCCTCATGGGAAGGCTGCCATGTAGAGCATGCACTACAGAACTCGGGGGGCACCATTCACATTCAGAGTCACTGTGCCTATTTATATTTATTACAGTAATTTCCCAACAGATGTCAGTGGAATGACTTGAGGATGGAGTGCCAGTGAGGCTGCCATGACACCTTTCCAAGACCAGGCTGGATGTCACCTGGGACCCTTAGCCAGTTCTGGCACCAAGAAGGACTTGTGCCAAGTGGGGCATCTGAGAGCAGCTCTTTCCATCCATGCCTTTCCCCCCTTGATCCTGTTACCAAAAAACAACAGAAGTCAAGCTCTCCC
Organism: Tapirus indicus; assembly: GCA_031878705.1. Classification (NCBI taxonomy): domain Eukaryota; kingdom Metazoa; phylum Chordata; class Mammalia; order Perissodactyla; family Tapiridae; genus Tapirus; species Tapirus indicus. The sequence goes on from CM062935.1 coordinate 39,554,127, forward strand.
CAATATCCCCTACTGGTAATGTTCTATTTCTTAAGCAGAATGGTGGTTTCAGAGGTGTTCATTTTATTATGCTTTATAATTTATGTACATGTTACATATATTCATTTTGAATGCTTTGAGACAATAAGTAAAAAAGAAAAGCACACATACACAAATGAGAATGCCGTTATCATGGAGATGACCTTGAATTTGCTTACATTTTTCTTCAAATTAGCCCATTCATAATACTCTATTATTAGTTAGCAAACATCTTACAATGTACCTCACACACCTGTCTTGATGCTAGGGTTAGAAATCATTCTGTTAAAGTGTTTGGAAAGAATAGTAATGCCTCATTTTTTAAAGGTTACACACCAGGTTAATTTTTCTATTGAAATTGATTATAATCTTATTTGCAGTATTGCTGTGATAGCAGGCTACTAAGTTTCTTTCAGCCTGTCTCTAGAATTTAAAGCAGTCATTGAGTGGCAGAAATTTCCAGAATCTATTACATATAAGTTGGAACATTATTAGCTGCTACTCTGAGCAGCATCCAAGAGATTTCAAAATTTCTGCTCAGTTAGAAAAGCCAAGGGGCCTGCCCGGTGGCGCAGCGGTTTAGTTCGCGCTTTGGCAGCTCGAGATTCGCGGGATCAGATCCCCGGTGCCGGCTGACGCACCGCTTGTCAGCCATGCTGTGGCGGCGTCCCATATAAAGCAGAGGAGGATGGGCACGGATGTTAGCCCAGGGCCGGTCTTCCTCAGCAAAAAGAGGAGGATTGGCAATGGATGTTAGTTCAGGGCTGTTCTTCCTCACAAAAAATAAAAAAATTAAAATTTGAAATTCAAAAAAATTAGATATTTAAAAAAACACTAAAACCTGACCTTAAAAATGATGCTTGGGTGCAGGATATTCGCAGTGTATGTCAACCCTGTGACAGAAACTGCCAGCTGTGCCCGACATCCAATTCTCTGCTGCTTCCTCAGTAATGAACCCTCAAGTGTTAATTTAGCCCGACAGCCCACAATCAAGACTATTATTTGCCATCCCTCTTCATACCTAGCTGGATCAAATTGTTTTGAGTTGATAAGACTACGTGGTGTGAATAACTTGTAAGTAGAATTCTTAAAAGAAGGGGCACAAATGTTCATAGGAGGTTCCAGCTGGTGCAGCTGTCAACAACCATGACATGAAAGCCCCATGTTGAGAACAGGGAGGAGCAATATAAAAGGAACCTGGATCGCTGACCCTGCAGTGTCATAGTAGTCCTGGACTGCCTTCCCAGACTTTTACATGTAAAAGAAGTAAACTTCTACCTTAAGTCACTACTGTTTGGGGACACAGCCAAACTAATACATAATGCCAAATTGGAGCCTAATTTCCTTAACCTAAAGGTTGATACAAGTGATGTAGTGCACCTGGTGGCAGTTACATCTATTGCTAAGATGATGTAAGATGGAAGCTGTTTCCGATAGAGAACATTGTGTGTCACAAACAGGGACATTTTAAGAGGGGCTTAACTCCAAATATTTGACTTCCCATTGGTAAAGCCTGCAAGTGCACCTATGGTTCTATAAAGAAACATCAAGAACATCAAAGAGTAAATTGCCTTTCGACTAGCTTAGGATGCAAAACAACTGAGAAGTCCCTTGCCATAAGAGAACTATAACGAGCAATTTAAGCAAAACAAAAATGGTTTTATTTACAATACTCAATGCATTTTACAAATAACATACTTGCATTCCCTAAGTCTTTTGGAAAGTAATTCCAGTTTGTGCAATGAGTTTACAGGAAAGTCTTAAGATATCTATTAGACATCTTAAACTTAAATTCTAAATTTTGAAAGATACTTCACACTATATTAATAGAGGACTGTTTTTAATTAGGAAAAACTAAACTCTGTAGTTAAATATTGCCCTTCAATATCTTTAACCCAAATACAAACCAGATTAGCCTATGAAATAATACCATTAGATTTGGATGAATTATTTCTACTGGCCCCCAACCCCAATAAAATGCATGCACAAAGAAAATATGGTAAATTACATTAACAACATTTTATTTCAATACTTTTTTTTTTTTGGACTCTCTCAACTATTGTTTTACTCAATCCAGGATATAGATGGGTAGGATCCAGTCTGGGGACATCCTAAACCACTACACTCCCTGCTCCAGAATAGGGAAGGATTTCACTAAGTGTGTGGAGACAGGTCAGGATTAGGAAGATTCTTAAATAGTTTCTCTAGGAGGCCTTGTTTGCTAATCAGAACAAGGTTCCCCTCCAGGCCTGACAAAGCCTAAAGGGATCAGTTATCTCCCGACTAACCTTTTGGGGAGTATCTAATCAAAGCCTCCAAAGGATAACAGGATCCTCTCTCTTCCCTCCTCCCTGAATCCCTACCTTGATTTTAGTGCCTTATGAGTTGATGATGGAGAAGAGTTCCTGTGTTCAGTTTCCAGAAACTGCTTTAATGTCACAAAAAGATCTCTGGAACAGGTAAGAGCAATGAACAATGACACTTTAATTGTGCAAGAGTTTGCACTTCATACATGTGAAAGAGAATGAACTTGCTAATTTTATCACTCATAGCTGCCATGTCTTAAAACATAAAATCCATGTCCTAGTTCTTGAGCCAGAGAGAAGGGACAGAGGTATCTCCATACTGGATTCACCCCAATTTAGCAATGCACTTCTCCATCTCCACCCTACATCTCTCCTCAAAAGACAGTCTCTATAACACCTGGTGTAGGTGGTTGAATGGGACATACTAAGCTAGAGAAATCAATTCCAATATTTGACAAAGCCTACAAAATTCCAAGATAAAGAAATGGTGAGGTAGAGTTGAGAGAGTTCAATTAAATTTTTTGAGCATAGATCTTTCGGCACATTCTAAAATTACAGACTCCCGATTGCATTCTCCTTTGTGATACACCTTTACAAAGTGCTGGAAACTCAAGACATCCTTGGATTTAGGAAACATCTATGTAAAGCTAACAAAATAAAGTCATTTGAAGAAATCCATTCCTGGCACTTTAGCTTATTTACCCCGGTATCAAAGCAAATAAAAACAATGCTATCCATTTGCTGAATTTATTTAAACAAATCAATTTAGAAATATCATAAACAAAACTTCTGACATGTAAACATACTGCCATGTTCCTGAAACAGATGTTAACACCTGATAAAAGTTAATAATCGCTTGTTAGGAAAGCTGTCCATTAATAAGGCCAGTCTTCAGCAAAACTAAAACCATTTTGTTTCTTTAGCTTTCCTAGTCTGACAATGCAATACTCTCAAACCACAATTAAATATAATAAAGACAACATTGGATGGATAGATCAGTACCATTGGTTACAGCTGTTAAACGGTTTCATTCTTGGTGCCACATAAAAACAATTAAGCCAATCACATCCAGTAAATCATGGCTTTTTTTCTTTATCACAATTCACTAAGTGATGTTAATTATGGTCCTTGTCAAACACGTTTGGTAAAGGCTATTTACAGTGTACATGTCTGAGCATGCACTATTTATAATTACAAAGATACCTGCCAGTTTATTACAATAAAATTACACAGTGCCTGAAAACGGTGAACATCTCACACATTATTTAAATCAATACAGTTTCAAGCAGGAAACGTTCCTTATTTGACCACAATTGCAATAATTACATGAAAACTCTTATAAAAACATGAACCCCCTTCCAGAAATTGATGCATATTCTACGCACTACAGGTTAAGGCAGTAAAAAAATGTATTCCTGATAACTGGAGGTCTTGACAATGTCATTAAAGCTGTCTGACTCTAGTTTTTCATTCATCATACACTCAAAGTTCTGTCTGTATAACTAGTTTGTGAAAGATTTCATTTTTAAAGTCAAAAAGTATTACTAATGAAGAAGGGTTTATGCTGGAAAAAAGTAATTGCTAGGGAAAGGAAAAAAAGTTGGATTTTGCCTGAAAGTTTTCAAATCATAAACAAGAGCATTGTTTGTGAGTCTGAATCTTAAAAGTATAAAACAAATACATATAGTTTACCTTTCTTAATTTAAAATATACTGTACTTTGAACAATTCAAGTAATTTAAGACTATCAAAAATAACTTCATAAGCCATACAAGTGTCTACTGCATTTTCAATGTTTTAATTAAGAACTTTTTAAAAATTGTAAACTAAACCATGACAGTTTAGTTAAACGATAAATGACTTTTTATTTGCACTTGTGATTCCTTTAATACAAACTGCTACCAACAAATATGTAAAGATATGGCAGATTATGCATTTGATCAAAGCACTTTGATTTAAGCATAAAACAGATTCAAATGGTTTAAGTTCTGTGCATAATAAGATCCAAGAAGCTGCCTAACTAATGCGTAGGCAACGCTCTCTCTAATCAGAATCCTTTATTCCTCAGTTGCAGATGAGATAGGGCACAATCTGTTGTAAACAGGGCACTGTTGTAAAACCAGGCTAATATTCTTAAGACCGTTCTTGTTAAATTGAAACGACTTCCCCAAGTGTCTTCCAGCAATGCAGTACATTCTGCTGACCTCTTAATTTCATAAATTAACTTTCCTTTGATTCCATTTTTACGGTGGTTGTGTTCACAGTTTTGTTTTAAAAACTGGTTTAAATTTATATAAAACTCTGTACATGTTCACAAATTATTGCATAAACAGCATAATCTTCAAGACAGTGTTTGCAAACACATGTCCAATTCAGGAAAAAAAATATTCACGTTTCCCGTCTGGCTTTTTTCTTCTTTTTTATCTGTTTGGGAGATTCCCAGCTAGTTTCAGACTTGGCTAAAAAGAAAAGAAAAGGGGGGAGAGAAAAAAGTTAGGAGGATAGTAAATACTGTTATGTCTCAACGATGTAAAAGTAGCATCAATGAAAGCATGCTTTGAAATCCACTAATAATGCCCTAAATTTCATGTTTAAGTTTTTAAGTTCTAGTTCCATGTTTTTAGGTTATTCTATGTCGGCCTTCCTCCTTTCCTTTCCATCTCAATGTATTATTTGGTTTAACCATATGGATGATATTTCACCAGTTTTGACCTAGAAAAACCATCAATTAATATGGCTCAGTGTAAGTAACACAAGTGAAAATGGGTAAAGTGGACACTAAAGGCAGTAGAAGGAGAAAAGGAGGGAAAGGGGCACAGAACAATCTGCAGTCTCGAGAACATGTGCACAGAGAGAGGGAGGACCAGGCAGGCGAGAGCAGGCACCCAGCCCTCCTCTGTGTATGCTCTTGGTCACCTACTCTCGCTTGGAGGTCCTCACAATGGAGGTCCACAAGGTTCCAATGAGTCGAGCCTTTGCAAAGGAAGAAAGGGCTGCTCTATTAACCCATTAGACTTCTAAAATCAGAAGTCTAAATATCTTAGATTTCTAAGATATTAACACTTATAAACAGTACAGAGAAGACACAAAAGAACCAAAAATGAGGATTACTTACTCTGTGAAGGAGGCACACTATTCTGCTTAGTATTTGACTTGGATTTATCTGTCTCTTGCAGCATCGGTGGCACTTGGGAAGAGCTCTTGTCAGAATCACTTTTTGATAAAATAACAGATGGCTCGGTAGAAATAGCAGGTGGAAGAGTCTTGATAGGCTATTTTGGAACAAAATTATCTTAGACTTTTGTAAAAAATTTCAAATAAAATTAAATATCACAGAAATACCAAGAGGCTGTAAGTAAATACTAAGATGGTTTCCAGAAGCAGCACTATAACTCACGCCTGCCCTCTAGTGACATAACCAAATAAATGTTTACCTACAACATCCACAAATACAAGTTGAGATAAAAATGAATTTACAAGATATTTATTGAATCTCAAATAGGAGTGAATAATTCCATTTTCATTAACTTCTATATTTTTCTTTTCTATTACAAATTGCATGATTTTATATTTGTTAGCAATTCAGTGGTTGTGTCTACTTCCTACCAACTCTCAATTCCTCAAAACTTTTCATGTGAAAGACAAAAAGAAAATAGCCAATTTCAGAACTACTAAGTGATACCCCCTTTTCTCCTTCTCGAGAGGTAGGGATATCTCAAACAGCAGCAACAATAGCTTCAGTTTCCCACCCAAGGAAAAAGATGGCCTTAAACAAAAGCAGACGAAGGCTACTAGTCCCGCCGACTAAAGCAGCTAGTAAAACCCAGGTCCCAATCTTCAGAGTTTTACCCAGCCTGGTAGTGAAGTCATCATGCTCACAGCCCAGACTCTCGAGCCTTGCTTTTCTCCTCTCCAGCCTGGGAACAGAAAGGAGGTGAACGATCTCATTTGCCTCACTGAGGCCTAACTGCTCATGAATGGTCAGGACCAGGTAATGACAGAAACTCCAATATCTGGAGTGCCCTGAGGCTTTAAAAGATGAGCAGGAGATCATCTCACCCTTTAGCTTTACTTGTGACCATTAGTTTGAATATAGAAACAAGGGTGAATAATGTTCCTCCTGCCCCTTGTTCTTCTAGGGTTGGTGGGTTCAAGAAAGCACAGCTGGAAAGGAAAGAAGAGGAGGGAGCTATGTGTGCCCCAGGTAATTACTGGGACTCCTTCTTCCAACTCAGGTATCTGAAGCTCCACAGATGTGGCTCAGTTTAGCTTTCTTAACGTTCCCTGTATTTATTTCATACCCAAAAGTTTTATTACGTATTTTAAATCTCCTTTTCCCTTCTATTCTCTCACTTATCTATGTTATATGACAGAAGGACTCACATATTCTTTACAAGATGACTTCTAAAAATGACTTAAGTAAACATCAGAATGTCAAATGATCCTTTGCGGTCCAATAATTAAACCTGAACATATATTGAGATTACATCCTTTTATCTCCAAATACTCTTAGGGAATTAAAAGCATCGAATCCAAATAAGAAGTATGGTGAAGATTTTACTTTAGTACAAGATTGTCACACATTCTTTCCCTCAGTGGTAACTGAGGTCTTGTCTAAAGCTGTTTCCTTCAATACACAAAGTATCTCTGTGAGCTCCAGAAGGGCAGAGACTTTTTCATCTGCTTTGTTCTCTGGTGGACCCCAGAATCTCAAACAGTGTGTGGCATGTAGCAGGTTCTCAAAAAATGTTTTTGAAGAAGTAAATAAATGAACCATGCATATCAAAAATTCTGACAAATCAAAAATTTCCACAGAAGGCATATATTTAAGAATCTGTCACCAAATTTTAAACAAATGTTACATTTCAACAGGTTGGACCATAGTCATATCATGTACATGCTCTGGGGAAAATGTAACCAGCCACATTTTCTCTAAGCCATCTTTCCCTTATATGCCCAGAAATTTAATAGAAGAAAACACAGTCTAGTGGCTCTGATTTTGCCACTGATATATGTGACTTTGGACAAGTTATTCAACTTCTCTAACCTCATTTACGTAACGGGTCCTCCCTTTCTCATGGTGTTTTGAGGACTATTTAGAGTATTTTAAGTGCTTAGCACAGTGCTTCAACAAAATATTAATTATGATACAATTCTCAACTCATCAAAATTTTATTCTTTAAATATCAAAAAATTACCTGGCTATTTTTGACCAGTGCTTCAGCTGGATCACTAGTGCTTACAGTCTTCAAAGAAAAAGCTTTTTCCTGTTTTGGACGGACTTTAGAGGTATTCACTGGAAGCTCTTCTCTAATCTCTTTTTCTAATTCTTCTGTATCCTACAGAGAAAAGTAGTCTATTAGATGATATAAATCACTCTTTTTTTCCTTTGGTGAGGAAGATGATCCCTGAGCTAAGGTCTGTGCCAATCTTCCTTTACTTTGTATATGGAATGCTACCATAGCATGGCTTGATGAGTGGCATGTAGGCCCACGCCCGGGATCTGAACCCGTGAACCCCGGGCCACCAAAGTGGAGTGTGCAAACTTAACCACTACACCACCAGGCTGGCCCAATAAATCACTCATTTTTACTAAGTAAAATCTATTTGGTTTGTTGTATTAATGTCTAGAAGATACTCCAAGAAAATATTTTATTTCAGAACTATCTAAACAGCTTGAAAGAGCATATGAAAATAATTATTCAAAGATTTATAAAATGTAGGTACCTCTGGAACATACATTCATCATCCCTGCTTTCTGCAGGGATTTAAATCAATTGTGAATTAAAAAACAATATACTCATATCCCCAAATGGGAACCATTCTAATTTACTAAACCCGCTCAAACAGAATAAACTAAACTAGTATTATTTCTTTTTTAAAAAAAGTACACAATGAATTAGTTGATACCTGAACTAAGACTTTAGAAATAGCATTTCACTTAATGACTTCCTCAAGGAATGAAATATTTATACATAAGTGCACTTTCTAGACAAACTAAGCTTACATGGTAGAAAGGACAGAGACAGGAATTTCAATTTTGGCCACACCACACTTTAGTTGTATAATCTCAAGGACAAATCATTTAGTATCCCTGAACTTTAGTTTCCTCAACTGTAAAATAAAATTTGCCTAGATAATTTCTAATGTTCTATTCAAGCTTTAACATTTCCATTCTTAGGCCTTCAGATCTCTAAAAAGTTTTAGCAAAATAATTCTAAAGCACATTACATGCTTAGGCATATGAAATAAGTATAAACTAGAGTATTTAAATAGGACCAACATTGTGAATTGTATTGTTCTTTAGCAAACACATACACATAAATGGCTGTTCTTTTTAACAACTGGCTAAGATCTTGAACGTTTTCTTCTGACACTGATATTTTATAAAACTTGTTCAGGGTGATAGTGGGTTTAGACAGCAATTCAAAATTTTGTTGTGAATTTAAGTTGAGCAAGTAGTTTGGAAGTTATGTATGTAAGATTTGCAATCTGTACAAAGTTAATGAGAAGACCTCAGTTAGTTCCATCCTAAACTGAACTCTAACAGTAAAGAACCCCACTAGCTACATACCAACAACTAAAAAGAACATTACTGAAAAAAGAACAAATTCCAAAATATAATAATTTTTGGATAGAATACTATGTGCTATGTCCTTTACACAGAACTTTATGGATATCTCATTTAATTCTCAAAGCAACCTATGCAGTTAAGTACTTGTAAACCATAATTTAAGTCACAGAAATCCAGGAAAAGTTTGGCTAAATGGATTTCAGATGGTATTACTAACAAAGGATAGCTGTCAATAACATTTCTCATCCGCTAGGTCAGCTAACAAGAAGAACACACCTACTATATAGGTTTAGTGTTTTTATATCCATTGATCTTAGTCCTATTAACGTTAATGTCCACCACTTACTATTGAAAAAAACCTACTACTGATAAATAGATTGATATCACTTATGAAGGGTTTTGCTTCCCACAACAAAAAAGAACTGAACACATATTTCCTTAAAAAGTCATGCAGAAACTTCTTCCAAATAGAACAATAAATAGGAAAATTACTATGTAGGCTATCCTCTAGAAATTCTGGCTATCTCCTACATTTAAAAGAATTAGCCACATGTTGTAAGGAATAAGATTTTCATAAGTTGTAACATAATGGTGATATAGTGCTTTCAAAAATAAATCCATGCATATTTCTAGTAATCTAGTATGTCTGAAATTAAAATATCTTTGTTTTCATCTATATTATAATCTAAAAATTTCTCTCCAGATAAGAAAGACCAAAGAAAAGAAAAGGAAAATGTAGGAGTGACAGAAAGTTTCTGTTAGAAGACAAAAAAGCAGGCAAGAATACTAAGTGGAATAGCCAGCCCACTCAGTCAAGTGAAGACTCTTCTTGTTATATACATGATTTCTCTAATTGTGCTAAAATTCTAAATTGCTAAATTCCAGTTACTCAAAGGAAATTTCTGTATGTGTGACATACTATACCTCTTTTTTTCATCTCACCATAATATAAACCAAAATGCATCAGACTAATTTAGAATTTTGTTTATTTACTTTTTGGTTCACACCTTTGATATGGTTGTTTTAGAGCAATCAAGTTTTTATTACAGCATAATGTATAAAATCTTTTAAAACATTCTGTAAGTTTTCAAATGCTTTTCAAGTAAATTTGCTGTCTCACATTGTGTCTTTTATCTCTACATAATCTTGGTATCTGCATATTATCTTTTCACATTCAGCAGTAGGTGCTTAGTGAATGATGTCTGTTGTTTTGATTTTCTACCTGTGCAGGAGAGTTATCTTCACCTTGCTTCTTCTTTTTCTTTTTTTTCTTTTTAGATTTCCCGGTTGGAAGAGCTCCCTCTCCCTTTTCTTTGTCATCATCTGAAACCTGATGTTAAAAACAAAAGCATTCAAGTGAACCAACTGGTTAAGTTTTCATTATTCAGAAAATTATTATGAAATAATTTCATTCATTACATTCAGTCTTTATCTCCCAAATTCTAAATAAGAATTAGTAACAAGTAACAAAACTGATCTAAAATTATATACTTAAAAAAATAAAGTACATGGAACTTCATTCTCCTGTTGTCTAAAGATAGAACACATTTTCTTACAACTTTCATCACTCACTACAAGATCAATTGTGAACCTTGGTTTTTAAAAACTCATTGGAAAGGTAATTCTATTTTATCTCGGAGTTTAAATGCAGAATTATTTGCATTAAAACTGAATTTGACCCTGTTAAGAGAACAACAACCTAAAGAGTGGGAGACAATATTTGCAAACCATATATCCAACAAAGCACTTATATCTAGACTATATAAAGAACCCTCAAAATTCAACAGTAAACAAACAAATATGTAAAGATATGAACAGACTTTTCACAAAAGAGGATAGACAGATGCCAAAGAATCACATGGAAAGATATTCAACATTATTAGCCATGAGGAAAATGCAAATTAAAACCACAGTGGGGGGCCGGCCTGGTGGCGTAGTGGTTAAGTTCGGGCACTCCTCTTTGGAGGCCTTGGGTTTGCAGGTTCAGACCCCGGGCCCAAACCTACACACCACTCATAAGTCACGCTGTGGTGGCGTCCCACATACAAAATAGAAGACTGCCATGGATGTTAGCTCAGGGACAACCTTCCTCACCAAAAAAACACAAAAAACCCCACAATGAATTATCACTACACATCTATCAGAATGGCTAAAATAAAAAATAGTGACAACAGCGAATGCTGGCAAGGATGCAGAGAAATTAGATCACTCATACATTGCCAATGGGAATGTAAAGTGATAACGGCCTCTCTGGAAAACAGTTTGGAGTTTCTTTTTTTTGTGAGGAAGATTAGCCCTGAGTTAACATCTGTTGCTAATCCTCCTCTTTTTGCTGAGGAAGACTGGCCCTGGGCTAACATCCGTGCCCATCTTCCTCTGCTTTATATGGGACGCCGTCACAGCATGGCTTGACAAGCGGTGTGCCTGTCTGAGCCTGGGATCTGAACCTGCGAACCCCGGGCCACTGAAGCAGAGCACATGAGCTTAACCGCTACGCCACTGGGCTGGCCACATAGTTTGGAGTTTCTTAAAATATTAAATATGAAAACTCCCATACAACCCAAGGATTGTACTCCTGGGCATTTATCCCAGAGAAATGAAAACATATTCACACAAAAACCTGTACACAAATGTGTAAAGTAGCTTCATTCATAACAGCACAAAACTGGAAACAACCCAGATGTCCTTCAGCCAGAGAATGGTTAAATAAACTGAAGTATATCCAGTCCATGGGCTACTACTCAGAAGTAAAAAAAGAACCAATTAATGATACGTACAACAATCTGGATGAATCTCTAGAGAATTATGCTGAGTGATAAAAAGCAGCACCAAAAGGTTACATACTATATAATTCTATTCATAGAACATTCTTGAAGTGACAAAATTATAGAGAAGAACAGATTACAGGTTGCCAGGAGTTATGAAGGAGGTGGGGACAGGAGGGAAGAAAGTGTGGCTATAAAAAAGGGCAACGTGAGGGATCTCTGCGAGGGATCTCTGCGGTGGTGGTGGAATGTTCTGCGTCTTGACTGTATCAATGTCAGCACCCTGGCTGTGAGAGAGTACTACAGTTTTTCAAAATGTTACCACTGGGGGACACTGGGTAAAGGGTACACACAGAGTATCTCTGTATTATTTCTTACAAGTGCATGTGACTCTAGAATTATCTCCAAATAAAAGGCTTAATTAAAAGAATTGAATTTCAGTAGGAATGTCATTGAAAGTAACATTCTGCATGACAAAAATAGCAAATCAGGATTGTTCAATTAGTATACATGATGATATCGCTTCACACATACCATATAGTTGAATTTTCTATGGAAAAGTGCTTTTTGTTTATTCTGCACAGGTGACAGCCAAGATTCCTAGACTATCCTTATAGGAAGAGATGATTTGGATAACTATTATTTCTCTGCTCAGCATCATAGTCATCAGGATGATTTTGGAGGTTTCATGAACCACCAAATAGTTTACAGAAATTACTAGCAGATAGAAGAACAAAACAAAACCATGCACAAACTTAGCTAAGAGATTTTCAGTCCAAGTTGGCTGCTAGTTGTGGAGAAACTTCCATAGTTTTCACCATAAGCTCGTAATGATTAAAATACCATATGAGGGGCCGCCCGGTGGCGCAGCGGTTTAGTCCGCGCTTGGCAGCCCGGGGTTCGCGAGTTCGGATCCCGGGCGCCCGCCGATGCACTGCCTGTCAGCCACGCCGTGGCGGCGTCCCATATAAAGTGGAGGAAGATGGGCACGGATGTTAGCCCAGGGCCAGTCTTCCTCAGCAAAAAAGGGGAGGATTGGTGACAGATGTTAGCTCAGGGCTGGTCTTCCCCACAAAAAAAAAAAAAAAAAAGCATATGAAAAGATGCATCCTACAAAGGATATTCAGGTCACAAGGACTCTAGTCTGCTTCTCAGCCAATTATAATCCAACCGTAAGACAAATGTCGTTCCTCATGGCAAAACACCATTCAAAACAAAAACACTGCTTTTGTTCATGGGAAAAAGGTTGTAATCAACTCCATAACATCTTTTAACTCATATAAAAGAACTGATATTTTGACAAATTTATTTTAGATTTCAAAGTACAAGATATTACTGAAAGACTTAAAATTCCTTTACACCCCTTCCCAATCTCATTCCCACACTACCTCCATAGGGGTAACCATTACCATGAACTTCTTTTGTGTCTATCTGATCAATTTTTCTATAAATTTTTGAGTATCCACACACACAAAATTTACATAAATGGTATCACAGTGTATCTTTCTGTAACTAGCTCTTTATCATTCAGCATATTTTTAGATTCTACTCATACTGATATAATGTAACTTTATTTCACTGATTTTTAACGTCTGTCTAACATGCCACTGTACAAACATCACATTTTATTTCTCCATTCCCCAACTGATGGGCATTTAGAGGGCATCCCATTTCTGCTTAGAAATGTAAAAGATGATCTCTGAATATTCTCAGAAAAAGAATTGCTATGCTATGTGATAGTCTTGACTCCATTCAGTGGTTTTACTGTTTAATTCTGATGACAGGGAAGTTCCAGTTGGAGAAACAAACTTTAGTTGTACATTCACTAAGCATTCAACAAACATCAAAATGATTACTGTGTTAAGGTACTATACTAGGAGACTTTTTTTTTTTAAGTAGACTTTATATTTTAGAGCAGTTTTAGGTTCATGGCAAAATTGAGCAGAAGGTATACAGATCTCCATATACCGCCTGCCTCCACACATGCACAGCCTCCCCCATTATCAACACCCTCACCAGAGTAGTACATTTGTTACAACTGATGAACCTACATTGACACATCATTGTCAAAGTCCATAGTTTACCTTAGGGTTCACTCTTGGTATTGACATTCTATGGGTTTGAACAAATGTATAACAGTATCCACTATTACAGTATCATACAGAGTAGTTTCACTGCCCTAAAAACCCTCCGTGCTCTGCCCAATCCGTCTCTCCCCTCAACCCCTGGCAACTCTAGTAAGCTTTTGTAGGTCCAATCTAAAACTCCTTTTCCCCCCTCAGCTTTCTTATTACCTGTTAACTGTCCCCCTTTGCATTTATTTACACCCTTAGTAATAAATCCTATTAGTACCTCTCCCTTTCTCTGGTCTCTAAAGATGAGAGGTGCTACATCCTATTAAAGGCCAACCCACAACCCACTTGTGCCTAAAGTTCCCCCACCCCTACTGCCAGGATCTTACTCTATTAGTTAGATGTCTCCCATTTATGTTCAACTTTTACTTTATTCTAGATTCTTTCCCTTTTTGTCTACAGATAACTTAAAGCAGGGGTTGGCAAAATAAATCTGGTCCAATGCCAGTTTTTGTAAATAAAGTTCATTTCTATTTTGTCTATGGCTGCTTTTGCACTACTGTATGGCCCTTTTTTAATAGAAAGTCTGTCAAACACTACACTAAAATCTCTCCTATCATTAAAATACAAACAACCTCCAACAAAACCCTTCCTGATATCACAATTGCTGTTATCAAACTACCTCTCCTCCATTCCTATTCACACTTATTTTAAAAAAAATCTTATACTTGTTATTACTATTTTTTTAGCTCTCATTTACTCAACTTACTGTACTATGGCTACTATTCCAATATTTCTAATGAAACTGCTCTAAATTACCAGAGAGCAAATGTCTCAGCCTCTGCAACCCAGAACTCTCCTCCCTCAGTGTCTTGCATGGGCTTTTGTTTCTCCTTAAAAGTTCAGAGTTCCCCAGATTTCTATGTTCGTTCCACTGATCTTTTCAACACTAGATTTTTCCCCCACCCTTAAAGTTTTAACAACTATATTCTAATAACTTCTAAACACAGATCTTTTCCTTAAGCTTTAACCTATTACAACCACCTTCTCTTAGGTACATCTACAAAACACCACATTTAACATATCCCAAACTGAACCAACCATCTAACCAATCTAATTTTCCTAACCCTGATTAGGCTATTCCTAGTTTAAAAGCTGTCAACTGGTCCTCATTATTTATAGAATCCCATAAAAATGTGGCAAGGTATACATCATTCCTTTCATTTATTTATTCATTTATTAAATGCCAAGCATGCTGCTAGAGCTGCAAAGACAGACACTTTGTGGTCCCTTTCTTTACGGAATACAGCCTAGAAGGGGAAGACAGACACGGAAACAAGTGATCCTATCACCAACTGATTCCACACACGTGCACTACTTTCTTCTCCCCTGAAGTGTGACCTACTTCCCCGCCTTGGTGCCTTTGTCATGATGTTCTCAATCTTGTCTGCTGCTCTGAGGCCTTCCTTAATCGTTCTTTGGAACCAATCTACTCTTCTCCAAACACACTAAGAGTTGGTAGCCTATTATAATAATTCTGATTAGAGGACAGAAACTGTGTGGTTTTCTTATCAGCGTATAACACTGTTTTCCACATAGTAGAATCCTTGATAATTTGTGAAAAGAAGAAACAGTGACACAGAGAAGGTGTACAGGCATGTGACTGAAGTAAATATGATCACAGTGCCTCTCTCAAGCAATTCTACCAGTGGATAGATCTGTAATACAGAATGTAACCCTGAATAATTCTAATATAGTTGAGTGCACAGAGACATAAACATACCCGCAAATCCTTTTACTCACTTTTTGATCATCAGGAATTGGTTCCTGGGACTTCAGAAGTGAAGCTCTTTCTTCACCCACCCAGTTCCCCCACTCTTCTGCTGGCGCATTCCAATCAGAGCTGGGATCAGCAGATGACAGACCATCTAAAATTTAACAGTGTGAATTAGGTATCTATCATTTCTGCCAAAAAACTAAAATGCAAAAGCTAAAATTCCTTATTTTGAACCAAGCTGTAATTTAAAACTATTGTTCTTCTTTCTCCCAAGCCATTTTAAGCTAGAAAAAAACCAATAACATGATGGTAAAAACCTTTACCCAACTCCTCCTAGGTACATCATATGGCTAATTAAATGGAAATTTCTAAAAAAAACTCCAGAATACTTATGAATTAACCATATAATTCCACTCTCCCTACCTCCATTATTAGCAGTCTCCTGAACTTGCTCTCTTTTCCCTGTTTATGTCTAACTTGGTTGAGGAGCTGGTCATTTTTTTGCCGTGATTATTATAACATTTTGGCAACTGATTTATTTTCTAGGGTACACAATTAGTCAGTCTTTAACAGTAGTGCCAAAATTATGCTCCCTACCTGTCATTTTATCTACACCTCCTCCCCTCCTTATGAGCTTTTCAAGATTAGGTTCTTCTTCAAATTCACCAAGTCATGACAGAATATTTAACCTGTTCTTTTTCTCTTCCTCTTTTAATACTTAACTTGTACCTTTTTCAGATTATTCAATGCTACTTTGATCATTCCAAAATATGTGAGTCACTTTTAGGGCTTCTATCATCCTATTCTCAATAATAAATTTTGTGTGTGTGTGAGGAAGAATGGCCCTGAGCTAACATCTGTGCCCATCTTCCTCTATTTGGTATGTGGGACACTGCCACAACATGGCTTGATGAGCGGTGCGATGGGCCATGCCCAGGATTTGAACCTGTGCACCCTGGGCTGCCAAAGCAGAGCGTGCGAGCTTAACCACTATGCCACCAGGCCAGCCCCTCAAAAATAAATTTTTATTCTAGACTTCCAAATTCTTTTCTTTCACTCTATAAGGAACTGAATTTTACCTCCTTTGGGAAGCTAGCACTGGCTTATTCTAAAAGGAGAAAACATTCTTTGGCTTTACCCTAGTTAAATAAGCAGCCCTAAATTAATTCTTGCCTCCTCTTCCTGGACATCATACATTCTTCAACATATACTCCTATAATGACTATAGTCACGTGTCACTTAACGACGGGGACACGTTCTGAAAAATGTGTCGTTAGATGGTTTCGTCATTGTGCAAACATCAGAGTGTACTTAACACAAACCAACCTAGATGGTACAACCTACTGCACACCTAGGCTATATGGTACTAATTAATCTTATGGGACCACCATTGTATATGCAGTCCATCGTTGATAGAAACGTCACTGCACGGCATGTGACTACACTCACAGCCAGGTTTCATTTACACCGGTTTTAACATGACAGAGGTTAGGCTTTATTTCTAAAAGGTTAACAAGTCATTCTAACACTGCTCATTGAAAAATCCAACCTTTTCCCACTAATGCCAAATGCTTTTATCAAATACTAAATTCCTTCATATACACTTCAGTCTGTGGAATTTCTATTCTATTACACTGATCTATTCCTGAGATAGTGCCATAAATAATGTAACTAATACATCTTAGTACCTAGAATGACAAATCTGCCTGCATTCCTCTTATTTTCTTCGCTATTCTTTTTGCATGTGAACTCTTTTATTTTTGTTTGAAGGGGAGGTATTATGATACATCCTCATGAAGGCTTTAAAACCTATGTTTTAGAAGAATATATAAAGATCTGGGAAATTGCTCACAGAAAAAAAATCATAGACAAAATTGGCTATACAGTATGATCCCATTTATATGAGGAAGAGATAGAAGAAAATAACACATTAATAACATATATCTTAACAGTGGAATTACAGGAATTTCATTGTACTAAGCACTTACTATGTACTAGAACTTGAGCTAGGTAGGTACCAGAGATACAAAAATCAACATGATATAATCCCTCTCTACATGGAGTTCATAGTCTGTCAAATCAGGGAGGGAGATAGGTAAGCACAACAGACAATTAAGTACAGAGTGACAGCTTCTGTCACTGGGGGTGGAGAAACGGAGGAGAGGGGCCAAACCAGTAGAGGATGGGGAGAGACTGAAAATATAAGCAAGAACTTATAGCCTAGTGTAGGAAAAACATGGAACAAGTAATTACAAGTGTGAAACGTGTTACAAAAAAGGAAGTCCCGTCCCGTATTTACTACCATGAGTGGGTATCCAGAGCCAGTATTACATAAGTATTAACATAGATGTTAAGAGTATGGACTTTAGAGTCAAATAGATCTACATCTGAATATTGCTCTACCACTTAATAATTATATGATTTTGGTCAAATTTCTTCATCTTAATGGGCTATATACCAACTTGGTAGGATTTCTGAGAGGATTATATGAGATACATATGAAGCAGTTCATAACAATGCAGTAAAGGCTAGAAAAATGGTAGCTATTGTTTTTATGTCTCAGTGGTGACATTAACAGCCAGTTTTCTAAGCTATCAGGCATATAAAATTAAGAATTTATTTCTCATAATCTTGATAAATCTCTCAATAAGATACACGTATTATGTCTTAATGTAAAAATCATTTTTACTAGTATAAAGGGATCTAGTAGATGTCTGGAACCAATTGCTCATCTTACACCAAGCATTCATCAACCATACTGTTAAGAGATTTGAATGCCAAAGCTGTCACTGGTTTTGCTTAAACCTCAGGAATCTAAGAAACCCAGATGTGGAAAACTGTGTCCATAAGCCAGGTCTCTAAGGCCCTTGCCAGAAAAGAAACCTTATTTTCCTCTATTAAGAAAAAAAGTTTAGGGGCCGGCCCGATGGCATACTGGTTAAGTTCGTGCACTGCTTCAGCGGCCCAGGGTTTTGCAGGTTTGAATCCTGGGCTCAGACAGACGCACTGCTTGTAAAGCCATGCTGTGGCGGCGTCCCATATAAAAAGAGGAAGATGGGCACGGATGCTAGCCCAGGGCCAGTCTTCCTCAGCAAAAAAAAAAAAAAAAAAAAAGAGGAGGATTGGCAATGGATGTTAGCTCAGGACTAGTCTTCCTCACACACACACACACACACAAAAAAAAAGAGAAAAAAAAGTTTAGGCAAGTGAATGGGCAATATACTAACATATAAACTATTTTCTTAGTAAATATGGTGGGAAGAGGGGTGTGGGATAAAAATCAGTAAAGTTCTTAGTAAAATTATTTTTTAAAGGCTTAAATGGTCATAAAGTTGGAGGAATAACTGTAGCCTATGGTTTAACTTCTACCAGAAAATTAACAGAATGTAAATCTCTATTGGCTTTATAAAGCTTTATGGTGATTTTTCTATGTTTATTGATTTCAGATTAGTTTTTTTGTTTGTTTTTAATTTACTGGGATCAAATAAAACTACTGTAAAACAACAGATCAATCTCCTAAACCTAAAATCTGTCATCAGGAGACTTCTCAATACATAATTTTTAAGATTCATGGGCCTAATGTGCTAAAAAAACTTCTTCCCATTTCTTACAGTTTTACAGAAACTATATAGTTCTGTAGTTCATTCACAGTATAGTCCTATTTATAAATAGAGCAATTTCTCATTTCTTAATTCTTCCATTAGCTTGCCAATATCTTTTCAAAGAGCCATATTAGCTATCTTTTCAAAATGCTAAGGAATTTGTCTCTCCATTTAATTTGCTTATGGAATGATGTTTTAGGTTTATGTGTCTCATGGCTAGTCTCTATTTTATCTCAGTAAGAAAATGGCTGTCAGCTGTTTCTTGTCAGAACTTAATTCAGCATTAACTTTAATAAAACGAAACAATTATGTTAGAAAGACATTCTCCAATGTTTAAACAGACAATACTAATTAACCCCACTGAGTAGACTAATTTTGTCCCTAGAAGAATATCAGCACCAGCACCAAGCACTTACTGAATATTTACTACGTATCATCAGTGTTCTAAGTGCTTTATACTTATTGTATCATTTAATCCTCTCAACAACTCTGTAGGGGAAGAACTATTATTTTTACAGATGATGAAACTGAGACATAGAATGTCATGTACCTGCCTAAGGGCAAAAGCAAGGACGCTAAGATTCTAACCCAGGCATTCTGTCTTCAGAGCTCATACTCTTAACCAATTCACTAGGCTGCAGCCAATGTATTCACTCCAGTGTGCCAACAAAAAGTTCTCTTCCAAATCTGAATTTTCACAGGAGTTATGATGATGATGTTCCTTTATGGTCAAGATAATTGATCGATGTAACATCTGCCTTTAAAAAATGTATCTTCTATACTTTGGCATCTTAACCTTATATTCAAGTGCTTGGATAGATTCAATGCCTTTTTGGCAGATGATGATATCTATGCCTCAAACCAGAGAGTCAATATATTAATCAGATCACACTGTTTAAAATTGTAAAGCGAGTGTGTGTGTATGTACACACATTTTGTGGATTAATAATCTCAAATACTAAATCATGCATTCTATAAATTTAGAAGGAATAATTAAATTCAATAGTACCAAAATTAGCCACATTAAAGATAACACACAAAAATTCATAGAGAAAATGACGTTAAAGAGAAACCTTGGACTTAAAAGACTGCCAATACAGCATAAATTTGAGAAAGATGGTGTTCCTCCTACTTATTACTTTAAGCACAGAGTCCTATGGATACACATTTTTTCAGTCTCTTATTTTAGCAGCCAATCATGTTTTCATATTATAAGAATTCTAAGATAGATAAAAGTGGAGCTATTCTACTGAAGCAAGGAAGCCTAGGGCCTGTTTGCTCAGTTTTCCTCAGCCTCAACCCATAGCTGCCCAAGACACCTCACTGATATTTTCTTACAATCACCCCTATTTTTCCTGTAATCACTCTTCATTTCTATTCTGCACACAGCTGATCATTCTTCCCAAAGTACAGATAGACTGTTTTTTCCCAAAACAGTACTTTCACATCCTTGTAATACCTTGGATTTATAAGACACTTTATAATTTACAAAGAGCTTTCATGATCATTCATTGCATCATTAAAACCTCAAAATGATCTATGAAAGTAGATATAATAGATTATTTGCTCCACTTCACAGCTCAATTAATCTAGATTCCAAGATAAGTGACAAAGAGCAAGCCAAATGAGGTACTACATTTTAAAGTCAGGACTAGAACTATGATCTACCTTCTAAACTAGTACTCCAATCCCTACCTCCTTCATCTTTAGCCAGCAATTCAAGGCTTTTCATAATATGGCCCTCCCTAATCTAGCTTTCCAACCTCACCTCCCTTAATCTGTAGGAAATGTGCTTTAACTAATCTATATAGAGACTAATTAGTGTATAGACTAATCTTTGTATCGTGTTGCAAGCTTACCTTCATGATTGCAATCACCACCAAGGCTGTACCATGCAGCGGTTAAGAGCATGAACTCTGGAGCCAGACTACCAAAGTTTGATAGCACCTCTTCCACTTAACTAGCTGTGTGGCCTGGGCAAAGTCAGATAGCTCTTTGCCTCAGTTTCCTCATTTGGATAGTGTGGGAAAAAATAATATGTACCTTGCAGAATTGTTATAAGCATTAAATAAGTTAATAATATGCACAAGACCTAGACCAGCATCTGGCACACAGTCAGGTGTTTGCTTTATCACCATGACTACTGAACACCTGTGTGTAAAGAGCTGCACTAGGTACTGAGGATATGAGAATGAGAGTTCCTCTCTTGAGAGGGTTTCAACTCTACTTGAAGAAACAAAATATATTCTTTTTTTTTTTTTTTTTTTTTTTGTGGGGAAGACCAGCCCTGAGCTAACATCTGTTGCCACTCCTCCCCTTTTTGCTGAGGAAGACTGGCCCTGGGCTAACATCAGTGCCCATCTTCCTCTACTTTATATGGGACGCCGCCACGGCATGGCTGACAGGCAGTGCGTCGGCAGGCGCCCGGGATCCGAACTCACGAACCCCGGGCTGCCAAGCGCGGACTAAACCGCTGCGCCACCGGGTGGCCCCCAAACTATATTCTTAAAAATACATTTTTTTACCAAGACCAAAATGGTGGAAAATTGCACATGGTAACACATAAGTGCTAAATAAATAGTAGAAAAGGATATGCTGTGAAAACTCTGAAAAAGGAATAAATTCTAAGGTTTGAGGTTGTGGGGAAAAAAATCTCAGATTTTTTTTTTTAATGAAGATGGTATGAGATTTTTGAACATAAAAACTATATTCTTTTTCCCTTCCTCTTTTTTATGACTCCTGCCTTTAACCTTCCTATGCTTCTACTGGAAATTAGACTAAGAAAATGGTTTTCTACCAATACAAAAACTTGCACACCTCACAAATTCAAAGTCATTCCTGTATATTCTATTTGCTCTATTATACTAAAACTATGAAGAGAAACAGAACATTCATTTAAAACAAAAATTTTATAAACTAGAAACACTATGGAGCAATTATAAGAAAACTTCATGTTTAAATATTGCCTCAATCATGAGAAGTGAATTTAGTTTTTATTCTACAGGTATTTAATAATCAGTTTAGAGGTAGTACATCTGGTATTAAATTATATTACTATGACCTAAAAGGTGAGAAATTAGAATTAAAATTAAAATATAAAGCATGAATTCAAGGTGCTAGAAAGAAAATTCTGAAGGAAAAAAACAAACAAAAAACAACAACAAAAAAAAGCTAATAATTTTTAAAAGGACATACTTAACCCAGACCATTCATCATCGATATAGGGTTGATTACGGCTAACATCCCACTGATAATCAGAAGTGGTAGACTGAGAAACTGGCTCAGCAGTAGACCCTTAAATGAAAACGAATGCAATAAAATTAAAAATGGAATTTTCTAATGATGCTTCATAACAACAGTTCTCTACTTTGCACACGGAGACTTAATTATTTATAATTTCTCCTAAAAGGAAAAATTAAGACATTAGAAAGAGTTAAGATGAAGGAAAAGTAGAATTGAAGGTAATTTTAGATTAAGCATGATAATCACTTGATCTAAGTCACTGATTAGAAATATATTTTTTCCCTACACCAATCCATTAGATTTTGGTTTTTATAATATATACTTCAAACTGGTTATCCAAAAATTCCAAGAGGTCAAAAAAAGTTGTCTTAATTTTCTTCTTCATGGAAAATAATAAATCACAAAAGAAATTTTGGATGTT
The DNA here is from genome assembly GCA_031878705.1 of Tapirus indicus. Classification (NCBI taxonomy): domain Eukaryota; kingdom Metazoa; phylum Chordata; class Mammalia; order Perissodactyla; family Tapiridae; genus Tapirus; species Tapirus indicus. The sequence continues at coordinate 39,576,904 of CM062935.1, forward strand.
TCAGGGTATGCTTATACCCATAGAACCCTAAAGGAGAGAACTAAAAAAATCTCTGAGTTTGCCAGAACCTTCTGCCCAAGGAAAAGTTAAAGAAATAGACAGATGATTATCTAGAGAGGTAAGGCAGAGAGAAGCCAAAGAAATAAGAGAGTTGTGCTGGTGGTTAAGAGACCAAGTTAAGTTCAGGTACATTTAAAGAGAAGAATATATTATCTTCTAAGAGTTTTCTGTTTTTGCTTGCTTGGCGGGGGGGTGGTGGTGAATAGGTGGGGTGAGAGTGGGGGGGTCATAAAGTTCTTTAGGAATCTGATGAAAGCCATGGTGGACTACTGGCCAGAACTTACACAAAATTTTGTATATAGTTTTGGGGGGCATATAAATTTATGGATGCCAGGTCAAAAACCCTTGCTCTATAGCCATAAATTTTAGAATGTAAATGTAAAACAGTGGTTCTCCATCAGGGATATATATACCCCAGACTTTCAGAATTTCCATATGTATATTCACTTTGGATTCAGAGCCACTGATATAAAGAAATGGTTAAAAGACTTACATACAATCACTTCCTTTCATCAAAGTCCTTACTAACTTATAAATTTTCACTTGGTTATAGATGATCTTACTAGCATTCCACTAATATAACTATAACTGCTTGATACATACATACTCAAAAGTTATATTTTTATATAAATTATAATAGAGTAACTCTATAAAATTCATATATATATAATTAGCACATTAGCTGCTCAGAAGCACTACAGTAACACAGTAGCTATTTCTTTAGCAGCCCATGCTGCATTCTCTGAATATATTAAGAGATTAGCATCTGTGTTGTACGAAGTCACTACATGAAGGAAGCAAATAACTTGTACCTCTGGAACTGAAATGTAGTCTCTGAGACCAGGAGTTGGCAAACTACAACCTATAGGCCAAATCCAGCCACCCCTTTTTCATATGGTCCATGAGCCAAGAATAGTTTTTATATTTTTAAATGGTTGAAAAAAAAAATAAAAAGGAGGGGCCGCCGGGTGGCGCAGCAGTTGAGTCCGCGCTTGGCAGCCCAGGGTTCGCGAGTTCGGATCCCGGGCGCCCGCCAACGCACTGCCTGTCAGCCATGCCGTGGCGGCGTCCCATATAAAGTAGAGGAAGATGGGCACGGATGTTAGCCCAGGGCCAGTCTTCCTCGGCAAAAAGGGGAGGAGTGGCAACAGATGTTAGCTCAGGGCTGGTCTTCCCCACAAAAAAAAATAAATAAATAAATAAAATAAAAAGGATAATATTTCAGAACCAGACACACTCATCTGTTTATGTACTGTCTCTGGCTGCTTTCCTGCCACAATGGCAGAATTAAGTATTTGTAACAGAGACAGTATGGCCCACAAAGCCTACAATATTGACTATTGGGCCCTTTACAGAAAAAGTTTGCTGACCCCTGTTTTAGACTAGTGACTTCAGACACTGTGGTACTACATAATTAGAACACTGGGTCCATGAATTCCACATGAACCAAGCATTACAAACTAAACATCTCCCACGTTTATGTAATATTTGTTAAGTATGTATAGCTTCTACACGATTAATAAAAGGCATATATCCATTTAAGTAATGCTGAATTGATAGTATTTTTTTAGTAATGTATTTTCGAAATCAACGGATACTCAAAAGTAGAGTTATTATGTTAGGGTCCACATAACCTGAAAGGCTTAGCTATCAACTTGTGATGAATAAGAGTAAATAGAAATAAAATATCAAATAGATATGTACTTGTCTATTGGCAGCAGTAGAAATGTGGTAGGAGTACACTAGTAACAGAAGAGTATCATGACTCTGAAAGGAAGGCCTTCCAGTTGCATTTGTCTGTGTGCCAACGCATTTTCAGTTATATTAGGCCACAGAGTCTTCCTATCTCCACTACAGAAAGGAACTAAGCCACCTGCAGATAAGAATTTAGGTCTTTCTCCCCCTTTTTTTAAGGCCCCTGACACTTTATATGATATAGCTATTATTTATGTTGATAGCAGTACTTGACACTGATTATCTTTTCAAATAGCAAGTGCTAAAATTAAACAAATTTTTTTTGTTAACTAAATGAAAGACTGTTTTCACATACCAGAAACAGCAGAGTTAAGTGTGAGAGATGCAAAAGAAGCAGAATTCTGTTCAGAGGTATTCATTCCCCTATCCACACTAGACCAAGCAGCTGTTAAAATAAAGAACGTCACTTGGAACCTTCAATTTGCAATGAAACTTGAAAGATATGTACAGATTTAAAACTATGATAACAATATTTAAAGATAACTTTAGAAATTAGAACCACTTAATATAGCAATAGCTACTATTTATTAAATGTCTACCATGTGCTGGTCTCTTTACAACTAACCACTTCTAATCCTTAGGGCAACCCTGCTAGGCAAAGTTTCAGAGTAGTTAAGTGACTTGCTGACAGGCAGAAAACAGCTGAGCTGTGACTGGAACTTAAGCTGATTTCCAAAGCCTAAGCTCTTCTCACTGTAGCAGCTACCTTATTATCTTCCATAATTAAGCTACTACTTTGGGCCAGGCACTGAACTTGGTACTTGACATTCATTTTAGCTAATCTTCACAACTACTTAAATATGAGGTTCATACAGGTTAAATAACTAGCCTAATTTCCATAAAAGCTAGTATGGTGTAAGAATAGGGATTCAAATAGGTCTGTCTGAACTACTCCATGCTCATTACACTATATTGTGCTATCTTCTTAATATTTTCAAGAGATTTCTTACTTATATATGAGTATTTTAAGGAACAGATACATCCATGAGACCAATCACACCTGTCTCTTCTCTGTGACTCACTGCAAACCAAATTTAATACAGTTTCCTTTCAATCTCAACAAAGGTCCTAATCCAGGTAGGCAGGAACTCTAGTTGGCTGCTTAATTTTATCTGTAGCAATATTAAGCAAGTACCATTTAATTTATGTCCTAATTATGAAAATGCTATATAGCTTTTATAAGTAAACTGCAAATATCTCAAAAGGTCATGGTTCTTAACATTACTCAATAAAACTTGACCATTTCTTTCATTAGATATGAAAGGATGCTTTACAGCATAGAAATTTATGCTGTCTTTACTGCTGAATGGGAGGCTGGGAATTTAGGGATCGTCTTTTCCTCCAAACAAATTTTGATATTTCCACACAAGTTTTGGACATTGCAGGGGGAGGAGGGGAGAATAAGCTTAAGAACAATATTAGTAAATGATCTAGAGTTTTCTTCTTGGGGACATAGTCAACTTGAGTCTTTCTAAGCTTAAAAATGATGGGAAAAGCAAATAACATAGGAAGAAACAGTTTTTTCTACTTAAACGCTAAAACCTCTGCAGTTTATTGCTCCTCCAAACTAAAAGAAATAAACAAAAAAATATCTGCAATAAGCACAGCAGAAAAAAATTATGTTTAATGCAAAAAGAACTACAACTTAAAAAAAAACAGTAAGAGGCCATTAGACAAATGGCAAAAGAAAATAAATAGACAATTCATAAAAGAAATAGAAATGATCAAGAAAGTTGTGAAAAATATTCAACCTTATTAGTGATTTTAAAAAGTTAACCAAACAATTTATGTATTTATCAAATTCGAAAAGATTTTTAAAAATAAGGATATCCAGCCTTGTTAACTATATGACAAATGGCACTCATACTGATGCTGACAGTATAAATTAGAATAACTCTCTTAGAAAACACTTTGACAATATGTCATAGAGCATTGTAAACATTCATATTCCCTTTAACCCAATAATATCACTCCCAAGAATCTATCCTAAAGAAATAACCCAAAACTAAATATATTCAATGTAATATTATTTATGATGGTTAAAAAAAATTATTTCTCTGATAATATGGGAATAGTTAAGTAATTTATGGTATGCTTACATAATATATTATAAGGCCATTAAATAAAAATATTTACAAAAAGGAAAATGTTTTCTGATACAATATCAAGTGGGAGGTGGGAACATAAAAATGCTTATCTGATTTGGATTATGGAAAAAAAAAACTGTACACAAGAAAAAGAAAAAGACCATAAAGAAATACAAAAAACAGTGGTTGTCACTGGGTGGTGTGATAACTGAGTTTTTCCTTCTCTTTTTGCAGTTTTCCACATTAAACATGCATTTCTTTTCTGTAATACACACACATACACATACACACACACACTTGAAATTAAGTTGCTTGTAACTTGATGGTTCTCAACAGAAAAAAGCTTTTCAACTATTGGTCTTTATCTTCAAAATCTAGGGGAAAAGTTAATTACAAGTAGGCATTTTGTAGACTGTAAAACAGTATACAAATGGATGCAATAAGCTGTACTTCCATTTACTATTTTTATTTAAATTCAATACTAGAACTGTTGAAATTAATCAAAAAGTCTACTCACACGTTACTTATTACATCACTAAAAATACACAATTATACCAGTTAGCTACATTGATAATCAAATGTGATAAAGTATGTGAAAGCACAAAGTAAAGAGTAAATAACAAATGCTATCATTCACTTATTTAGTTCCCATTTTGCTCCATATGAAGGATCTGAGAGAGTTAACTATTACTATTATTTCTGTATGGCCTTTACTAATTTTTCTACTTATGGATCTTTTTCATTCCTGGAAAATTCAAAATGTACCAGATAAACAATTTTAATGAACTTAAAAATTTCTAACAGTTCTTACCAATGCCAGAAAATATTGAACGGTCACTCCAACTCCTTCCCCAGTCTTTTCCATTTGCATTAGCATCTCCAGTGTCTTGACCCCAAGCAGATGGCTCGGTTTTCCTCTTGCCTGCAGAAGTGGGTGAAACAGAGTTCCACTTCTCCTCACCTGCACTGATCTGGGAGGAGAGTTTTACAGGCTTTTCATTCCAGCCTCCTCCATTTACAGTGAGGTTTTCATTCAATCCTGAAGAAACTTAAAGAAAAGAAAATAAAGATTAAAAACTGATACGTGACTCCTTGTTAAAACTGGGATATCTTCAAATTTCTATGATTGCTCGCTTTATATTTATCACTCAGTTTTTCCCCCTACTGTCCTCTAAATAGCTTGAGCTTTAAAGATAAAAATGAAGAATTTAAAAAGTGAATGATCACCATGGATGACTTTTAATTTAAAAACTAAGAATAGGTTTGAACTTAATAAATATATATATATACTAAGGATGTTTTCAAAAGCAGAATGACTTGCTCCAAGTAAGTACTACAGAGCAAACAGGAAAACAACACATATTCTGGTATACTCAGAATACTCACCCTCTAAGAACACGAGGACTTCTCCTTAGTTACATGTTCTTCCCTTAAATATTTACATATATATTACGTATAAGGCAGTGATTCTAAAATCTGGCTGCACATTAAAATCAACTGAACAATTTCATAAAAGTAGATGCTGGAGCCTCAGCCCAGACCAATTAAAATCTCTAGGGGTGGAGCCCAGGGGCACCAGTATGTATGTGTCTGTGTATATACACACACACGCAACACACGTGTACATATTTCTTTCTATACACGTGTGTACTGTTTTCCTAAGCTTCCTAGATGATTGTAACATGTGGCCAGGATTGAGAACCACGGGAACGAGGGAAGCTGACAGTGTTAGGAACAAGCCTGAAACGGGAACATGCTTTTTCATTTCTAAATTTATGTTTTACCACACCACTTTAGTTTTTAGGTAAGGTATACCACTCTACTTAATTCAATCTTTATTACAAAGGAGTAAGTAAAATATATTTTCTATTTGTGAAGCACTGCCTAACCATATGTACATTTATTGTGAAATATTTGATACTTAAAAAAGCAGTTTAAAAGATTACAGGCATTAAGGCTTTTTTCTTAATAAACAGTGGTAAAGTCTTATACTCTATATCTGCCTATATTAAACTCAAGTCTAAAAAAAAATCCTTCTTTTCTCTGTTGGTTTAAATGATGAAAGCAAGAATCAAAGTTGCATATCAACTATTACTAAAAGAATATTTTTAAATCTAGGGGAGAGAGGGAAACAACTAGAACATACCAAACACTGTTAGAAGTGGGAGTGATTTTTCCTTTTTATCTATTTTTCCAAAATCTCTGGACTGTGATTATGTTACTTTAGTAGTTAAAAATAATTTTTAAGCCTTTTTTCCTTCTGTGTCATTCATGTGAGGAAAGAGACATGTATAGAAGTTTCTATTTTAATGGGCCTTCAATTTAGGTTACATGTAATTTCTCTCACCCTGAAGTGTAGAATCTCCTTTTCCAGACTTAAAGTTGCTAACTTGAACATTTAGATGAGAATCACCTGGTTGAAATAGAAATAAAAATTTATTTAATACTAAATAGGCCACTATGCACATTAAGTTAGGAGTAACATACAAATTAATTTTTACTTACTGTTTATAATAATAAATTGCTCCTTCAAGTACTAAATTCTTACAATGGAAAACAGTCAGTCTTACAACATATTTCACATGTCCTTAGGAACTGAGTTCTCTAGTCACCATATTCTTAGTCAACTAAAATGCCAATAAAGAACCTAGAAAATTGCCCAAGTATATCTAGTCTGCTGTTCTATAATGGTTAACAAGATTCTTTTAAGTAGGAACTGGAGAACTGGGCTCTGTAATTGGATTCAACTTTGCCACCTCTCAACAATACCAGCTGCCTTTTCAGCAATCCTGGAAGCAAACACATCAACTTAAGAAGAACTTTGCCAATATTTGGGACCAGGACTTGGGTAATATGGCAAGAGGTGAGAATACATATTATAACAAAGATACTACTTCTGACACTAAAAAACAATGATAACAATGTATCAAAAAACCAGCATGACACAGGATTATGCTAGCAAGGAAGGCATGCACAAGACAGTGAAAAAGGGTCACCAACAGAAACTCTGAAGCATGGCTAATATGTGACAGTGAAAATGGATTAGTAGAAGTCATTGCTGTACCAAAGCAATAAATTCTACCAAGTCATCAGGCAAAATAGTAAAAGGTAACAAGGCTAAGAAGGCGATCTGGAAAGAAGTGGGGGCTGGGGAAGCAATTAATAAAAGGGTAAAGGAAGATAAGTCAATGCCCTGAAGCAAGTTGAACAGTATCACTCTGCAGACTGATGTCTCCAGAGTAAAAATGATGGCAAGATAAAGAGCTACCAAGAAGCCATCAGTATTGGCTAGTTTGAGCATTTGAAATAGTTGGGAAGAATATTAGCTCAATAACCTTTGAAGTTCCAGCCTAGCTTTATCAAACATCTGTGGCATTCTCAAAATGTTGGGGTGATAAGAAATCCAGATAGAACCTGCACTACCCAGAACATGACTGTTTCATCTTGGAATGAAAGCACTCAACATGCAGAATGGTGACAATCATTCTATTTAATATGTGTATTGTCCACTATAAGAAATGGAGATGTAAGAGAGTTGGGGGTAAAGCAATACACATGAGAAAAAAGAGGCAACATTATTTTCTCATGTGACTCAAGGCAGAAAGGCAATTTTAATTTAATAGGCCATTCATTAGGCAGTATGTAACAAGTAACACTGCTGGTATCAGGTAAACCGATACGTGGTCCACAATGCTCTTACGAAGAAGGGTATATCAGCACAATGATGTAGGCAGTTCAAAATAGTCAGATTTTGATGTAATGATTTCGTACATCTGATTAAAAAGGAGTTGGATTTGATGTATCACTCTTATGTTCCACTAATATACCTTTATTCTTCTTGGAACCAACAGGAAATGATGCAGTTGTAAGTTGCTCGGTGGTAACTGTGATGGTATTTTCTATCCCAGGGATAGTTGAATCCAATGAACCAGAATCAGTCTGCACCTTATCACGTTTACGCTGCTGTCGTTTCTCTCTGTGACTAATTTTAGTTTCCCAGGCTCCTGACATAGCCCCAGAAAAAAAAATGTTATTCAGTAAGGGGAAGACAAAAAAGTTGTAGTTTTGGGGGGAGAAATGGGGCGGGGCACACAAAATATCATGATAAATTTAGATATTAAACTAAAAACCAAGAGTGCTGATTATAGCAATTCATCCTAAGAATGTATTCTAATTTCATTATGGTATTTTAGGCAGCTAACTGCCATTATTTATTCTGGTAATTTTTATCAAATCTGTCATCTATGGTTTAGAAAAAATGATAGATATAAGTCATTTGTATATCTTTTTATTTTGCTTGATAGAATTGATAGGAGAGTGTTATGTATAACTACTAATAAAGGGGTTTATTGGGTGATGACAATGAGTGGCTTATTCAAGAATTTTGTACACAGCCTTCTAGGTGTGGTATATTTAAGAACAACAGGGAAGAAACCTAAACCATACTTCTAGGAAACAAGGACAAAACAAATGGCTTTTCAACGGCTCAAGACATTGAACTAGGCCTTAAATTTCAAGATGGTTCCCTTCACGGAAAGCACTATTAGATCCTTAAATAATTTAGATTAAAAGTGTTTCCTACCAATGTCACAGATCTGTACATTAAATCTATAGTTATTAAAAAAAAAGATCACGCGAAACAAATGCAGCTTGTATATAATGCACCTTGATAAAAAAGGATTAAATTTTTCTATAGTCCTTTCACTTGCTCAAGTACCTTCATCAACTTCCTTTCCATCATGGCGTGAACTGTTTTGCACTGCTTTAGCATCTGACTTTGATTTCTTCTTATTTTTCTTTGACTGAAAGTAAAATAGAATGTTACTTAATATTTCATTATGTTTTTGAAAAGGTAGGAGTCAGTAAAATACATAATGAAATGTATAATGCTGACAATCAAAAAAAATGTTTGACTAAAAAACTTAACATTATTAAATGGCAATAATATGAGGTTACCATTGAGTGGTTACTGTGTGCTAAAAGTACTTTACACTCATTTTCTTATTTATTCCTTAAAAAAACTCACTGAAGAAGGTATTATTCCCATTTTAGAGATGAGGAAATGGAGACTTATAAATGTTAAATATTAAATAGGCTATTCTGGATCACATTAAGTTAGTAAATGATAGAGTCAAATTAGGAAATAGGTCTATCTGGCTCCAAAGTCTGTGCCCTTAGATATCATGCTATCATAACTTACATCATAAAAAAGGTACCAGAATATGGTGTTTTCAGAGCAACAAAATAAAAATCTATTGCTAGTGTTCAGAAGGAAAATTATGTACTGATTATTGGTTTTGGACTTCATAAAGCAGATTGTTGGCACAGCCTGTGCATAACAAATTAATGAGTCAATTGTACAAAGTAGATAATATTTTGTCAGTTTCAAAGAACTGTGAAAATAACTAGGATTTGTATATAGTAGATGCTTAATAACTTATTAAAGAAAAAATACCTATGTACATATAAGATACGGACATTTTGGAATGGCCTTCCAATTCCCTTCTGCTAATACTATTTTCTCCTTTCAAAAGCTCACTAAAAACTTTATAAAGCCATTTCTATGTTTGGATAAGTGCTTCCAGAAGAGAATTAATATTCATAAAATAGTAATTTTATTTATACTTTGTATTCACTATTTACTGAGATTGGCTATGGATGTATTATTGTGCACTATCTTAAAGTTAACAATTAAAAAGAGATTGTATCCTCACAGTAAATCTTTATTATGGGTAAGCAGTAAATGACAGTCTGAGTAAGCAATAAATGACAGCTAACTGCTTTTCCTATTGATAAACTACTTGCAAATATTCTCAAGTGGCATGACCTCTTAAAGGCAATTAAAAATTATCTTTGACAATGGAAGTATATAAAAAATTATTAAAATTTTTTTTACATTTCCCATAGTTGATTTGCATGTTTGTTTCTTTGCATGTTCTCATTATCATTAACATGTATCATGTTTAATGTACTGCTTTATTACAGCTACTAAAGCACGCCCATAATCCACTTAAAAAAAAATCAAGATATTATCCACATACCATAATATTTACCCTAAGTGTATAATTCAGTGGTTTTTAGGATATTCGAAGTTGCACAATTATCACCATTATCTAATTCCAGAACATCTGCATCATCCCCAAAAAGAAACCCAGTACCCATTAGCAGTCACTCCCCACTACCTTTTCCCACTGGCACCCACCAGTAATCTACTTTTTTGTCTGTCTTTCTCTCGCTTGTACCCAGTTTTAAGTAAAGATAGCACATTGAGCATCTGTGAGTTACAGTCTAGAGCAGGGGTCAGCAAACTTTTTCTATAAAGGATCAAATAGTAAATATTTCAGGCTTTGCAGGCCATATGGTTGTACATGTAGCAACCACACAACTCTGCTGCTGTAGCATGAAAGTAGGCATACACAATATATAATTGAATGGGTGTGACTGTATTCCAATAAAATTTTATTTACAAAAATAGGCATCTGGCTGGATTTGGGGGCTGGAGTTTGCCAACCCCTGGTCCAGAGCAGCACTTCCAATATAAGTAATGTAACCAAATATGTAATTTAAAATTTCCTAGCAGATGTTAAAAAGTTAGAAGAAACAGGTAACAATAATATTCATCCCAACACATCCAAAATACTACTTCAAAATGTAATCAATTAATCAATATTAAAAACTATTAATAAGATAGTATGAAAAAGAGTGCTAAATGGCCACACGGGGCAAGTGGTTACCATATTGTACAGTGCAGACCTATAAAAACTGACTGAAGTAGGTACCCCCACTTTACAGATAAGGAAACTGAGGCCATAAAGAGCTTATATAAATTGCCTAAGAGGTTATTAAGTGGTGAAATCAGGATTATAATCTAGTTCTGACTCCAGAGCCTGCCCTTGCAAATACTCTGATAGTCTGTCTCTCTACAGTTGAGTTCAAATACAAATTTAATCATGTATTAGCTATGTGACTTTGGGCTAAATCACACTAAACCCTTTCCCCAACTGTCATATGGGACAAAAATCCCTACTAAGCTCACATAAGGTTCTTTTAAGATTGAATAAGATGTCAGAGCAGACTGTTAACTACAAAGCAGTATACACAAATAAGATTTTTTAAAGGAAGGAAAGTACGAAAGAAGGATAGAGATTATATTCACATTAAAATATACTGTGATTTATCACTAAAATCTGCAGAAAAACAAGGAAGATTATCTTGGTTTGGGCTTCAGTCTTGTTTGACTTTACTATTATCTTTAAAACAAACCAAAGAATAATGGTCACTCACATGAGACTTAACATATACTATAGAAAGCTTTAAAATAAATATGTACACATACACAAATTAGCAATTATAATATTTGCCCCAGCCATCCTACTGAGGTGAATGTCTTACTTCTGAGCAGCTCCACTACAGCTAACGCTTTTGAAGGAAAACTGCAAATATGAAGTTCTCGTTCCCTTGTTACCATAGTTCTTTTTCCCCCCATTGTTGTCAGGATCCACCATGGAGCTGGGTGAATTATTAAACTAGCCTCTCTTGAATGGTCTCTATGCAATCAAGATTTATCAAATACTTACTATGTGTCAAATATTGTTTTAGGTGCTCAGAATATAGAACTGAATAAAAGTTTCTACTTATGGAAACTGTGCTATAATCTAATATGAGAAACAGACATGTATATGAGATAGTAGGAGAAATTCTTATCTTCAACAGCTTCCCTCCAATGCTCACCTTCCAACATATCTATACCAGTCCAATTAATTTACATTCCCATTAAAAAAATCCCAGACATTTCCTACCATCTATAGTCTAATAACTTTCTTATATGACATATAAGGTCTTCCACAAATCAATCTCAATCTTACATTCTTTTATTCACATAGATAATCACTGGTTCCAACAAGACTGTCATCTCTAAACATTCCTGTCTTTGCCCAAGTTGCATTCACTGTGAATTTTCCTCTCAGAATTAAGTGCTGCGCAGCCAGGGTGCTCAGCATGATTTTCTTTGTACCCTGAACCATCTGCTCCCCTACTGACGTTCAATGCCTGAAATGACCGGCACTCAAACACTTACAACTGCCATGAATTTGGCCATTTCTCATGAACTTCCTTGTGACGTTTCCAATACTGTTTTACTGTGCAAGTGTTCATAGTTTTTCTAATGATAATATGAACTTCTTGAAAGCAAGAGAATAAGACACATTTTATTATATTCTCAATAGAATCTGTATTTCGCTTTATTTGAATGACTCGTAATAGGCACCGATATACAAAGATGAAGAAAAAAAGAAATCTGCTGTTGAGGAGGTCTGTCTGGCATTAGATAAATATTAGCAGCGGCTCAGATGTAGTACGAAGCAAACTACCCTTAACCAAAAACCCTCAACTTTATTTGCAACAGATATCACTTAAAGCATTAGAAGTGACCCTAAAAATTTGTTTGTAAAGTAAATCCTTTCTTACAATTTCACATTTTGTCTTGTATTTCATACACACAATACTGATGTTACAAAAAATTTAAACTATAATAGTCTCATTAGAAGAAATCTGTGTCAGTGTTATATGTTAAATATATATGTACATATGTATGCACATGTGTGTGTATACACACACAAAATTAACTCTCCCAAGAGAGAATACACAATGAAAACATACACAGTAGATACTTGGTGACTTGGGACTTGAAATAATATTTGCACCTTGAACAGCAAATGGCTCTATTGTTTTAAATCCAGACAATGAAAAAGCTTTGATAAATAATCATTAGATCCACTATCACTACTTTTTAAAGCTGCTGAAAAATACATACAAAATACAATGGATTGATAGTTCCTGAGGAAACTGTGATGCTTATGAAATGAGTTTAGAGAGTTCTAAAATCTCATTAGAAGGAGTTATCCAAACATGCAAATAAGCAGCACCAATACCCAGCTGGCAATCCATGTATGGAATATATGGTAACTCACTTAAATAGAATACCTGAGTAAGTATGCCAGGTAGAGGGGTTTGTTGTTTACTCTCAAAGCAGTGGGTTAAATAAGCTGTGGTTCTTATATTTCTATGAGAAAAAATTGAGCATATACTCCAAAATGCTTATTTGTAAAATTTATACAAACCCCACTACTGATCGTGTACACATTTGTAAAACATAATTATTTTTAGTGAGAGCAATATGATTGAATATGCTTCACTGTTTTTGAATAATCTTCTAAGTTCATTCATTTTAATACTTGATATTAAAAACTACCATATTTCACAAAGGTAGAGAGATCCAAATGGAGGACCCACACCAATTAGCCATGCTTACTTAATTACGACACTAATTTTTCAATCTCACCCTCTAAGTATGCAAAGGTTTTTGTGGAAATTTAACCATTAAAATTTCATCTTCCTCAACATCAATCAGTTGTTCCTACAATTGAATCTGAAGGTTCTTTTTTTTTTTTTTTTTTTTGTATTTTTGACAAATGGATTCCCTAAAAAAGACTTTAGAAAGTTTTTAAAAACTGGTTTATTGCTATCACTTACACAGCTCTTTCTAATTAAGCCACTTCAGTCTCAAAATAACTCTGCGAGGCAGATGCTATTATTTCCACTTCACAGATGAGAAAAGGGAGGCACAGTGATTCATCAATCCCAAGATCACACAGTAAGTGTTGGAACTGGGACTGGATCCCATACCATACTACTGTGCTCTAGAATCTGGGCTGCTATGTTATTTTTCTGTTAGAAAACTGCTCCCAAGCTGTTAAGTTGTGCAGATACCAAGATTTTCACAAATAACAGACAAGTCATTTTTATTAACAAAAGTACATAATGATGCAAACTTTTCAGAATACACTCTTTATTGCATGAGTTTCTTTAAAAAACCAGCTACTACTTTCTGACACCTTGTTAAACTTTCCTTAACACTGAAGGGACAAATTAAGTATAAATTTTTTCCAAAAGTATCTGCTTAGTAGACAACCATTTATTGTTATAAAAAAGATCAACATATTTGAAACACTTGATTTTAGTAAAAGAAAAGTATGTGGCTCACTTTTTAAGTTGGTCAGCTTTATGAAAGTGTTTTGCCACAATATAATCAACGGCTCTTCTTTGTAGAATACAAGATGATGATTACCGCCTCACCCCTACTATAAAACTTCAAGGTTTGGTTTTCCAATTTGCAGTCTGGCTTTAACCTCTTTTCACATCATCGTTTTCTAGAAATAAGGGAGTGAATGAATTTCAGGCATGGTGCTATCTCTATAACCTTATCTCCCTCCCTACTCCCCAGATTTTACGTTTTGGGTTTAATTCCAGTCAAAGTGGCCCCTTGTCAGTGGTTTTTATTCCGTTTTTCCACAAAAAATTTTTAAATCAAATAAGTGATCTTCTGTTGAGAATACATCTTTGTGGGTATCATCTTTAGTTGCTCACAAAAGTAGTTCTTTATGCATTTTATTATTGAAAGAGAATCTAGCAAGTTCCCTAAACTGTAATGTTAGCAACATCTGTACTTTCTCCCTCCCAGACTGCAGTTTGCTCTGCTGCTAATTTACTTAAATCATCAGCAATGTTTTTACACTGCGCCCAACAGTACATGCTGACGAAGGAACGTGTTTGGTTGATTGTCATATTGTTTTTGCTAATTTTACCATGGCAGAAAGAACAAGTGTTTCCCCATGGTATGTCTTTCCCTTTAAACAAGAAACCTCAAGGGAGGCTACTAAGCATTTATAATTATATCTAGTAAAATTCTGTCATATTGAGTATTGCATAAACAAACATCTCTAAAAAAACCTGTAGAGGCTGGTCTTTACATTCTGAATGCTTACACAGTATGCTAATTGGGATAGTTTCAGAATGTCATTAGCTAAAATCTCAAGGCACATTATAAATGGCCAAAGTTTCCTACCAAAAGTAGAAATATATTCCTATTTCAAAAATCTTCCTTGATGATTCCAATTTTGGGGGGACCAATTTCTTATCAAATCTAATTAAAATCATCTTAACCTCATAAAGATGTGGATGATAGAGTTCTTAGTAGGAATAGTAGTGTCCACTCTCTTTTTCTATTTGTTTACTTGCATTATCATCATCTGCAATCTGTAGCTTCTTTGCAGTCTGTTTACTAAAGGATTAGTTTAGCTTAAACTGGGTAATACAATCAATTAACCCATGTAATTGAGCACACATAAACTGCAATCTGTCTGAGTATGCTATAAGCAAAGAATCATGAGGTTACTTTTTCGACTGTAGTTTCCCATTCTTCTCAGGATCCTTCCTATATAGTGTCTCACTACCCTCTAACATCCCAAATGAGGGTGCCAATGACTAGCCATATATAAAATATGAGTAAAGCTTAATTTGTTGTTGTTTTTGATAAACAACTAAGTATAAACAGAAAGCCTAATATTTTCTTCCTTCATCCCAGTCGATCTTCTTGTGTACTCCACTCTGGAGAGACTATGGTCTTAAAGGCACATGCTGAAGTAGTTGTAGGACTATGAGTAATTTGTTCTCAAATTCACAGAACTTAAAATATGAAAAAATTATCAGCTAGTTATCAAAGAAAAGACAAGAATGACTTCCATAATTAAACTCTACCTTGATCCTTTACCTTTAACTTCTTAACATGAATGAATATTCCTAATATTAGACAATACCCTCAAAATAAGTCATATCACTTCATACATGTTGGCAGCAAAAGTAGATCTACTCAAATGGCTAACTGCTCTCTTAGCAGACTTTGCTATTTTAAAGAACTGCAAAGTATAAAGAAAGGCAGAACAGTGCCCAATTCATGCTGAAAGGATCAACTTAGGGAGTATAATCTACTATTTGTATAGCATCAAAACTATCATCAGAGGCATAATGTACAAATTTTAAGTGGTATTTTGTTTTATAATTAGCTATTTACACACAAGGAAAGTAGCCAGGTTCTGAATGTAATCCTTATTCAATTTATTAATTTTCTATTCTGGAAAGTACTGGTCTCTAAAATCTTGGTGAACTGACATCTCTAATATCTCTAGCCTTATAATCATCTAACGTCTCTGCTGGTAATGTCAGGAGTGATAAAGGAAATGAACCATGAAAAAGAGGAATGCTGAGTATTTTCTAAAGATTAGAAATGGATACTATGCTGCTTTGATTTGCAGATTATTGGCTAGTATATAAGGTCTTTCACTCACTCATGGCAAAAACTTTTATTTTCTGAGATTTTTGTTCTTACTACTTCCATTGTGTCAAAATTCCTTTCTTTTTTTATAATGGTGACAGAGGTTTAAAAAATGTACTTGACAAAATTAAAATTGCTAGTCAGTGAGATTTATTTTGAAACTTTTAGCAACTGCCACTTGAAAAGTCAGAAAACCATTGCTTTAGGATCAATTTCATCCACTTTCTGCCTCAACAAATATGGCAAGTCCCTATTTTACATTGCTCCACATTTTGACACTATATTTAATTTTCTCATTTGTCTCAAACATACAGACGAGTTGGGCATGGTTAAGCGGCAAAGGATGGAAGGTTCAAAGGGTATACTAATTACGTTTCTCTACTTTGTTTATACCAGCAATTCTTAATCTTAGTATATTATTTGGTGACACAATGTCAGGATGAGATTAATTATGAAAAGTGTCACAAACCCTTTTAAAAGTAGAAAGGTTTGCAATTGATTTCCCCCTCTTTGGGGGAGGTGTAATTTAAATGAGTCAAGATTATTCCACTCATTACTATTCTGGTACATTCTCCTGAATGGAAGTAATGAGTAGAGTTGCAGGTGCAGGGAAGTGGACACAACTTATACTTCACCTCTTTCTCTTTACGCTGGTTATTTTCTTCTGCAGAAATTATCACCTGACATTAGAGAACATATTTGCTTGTTTTTAGTTGTTTCCTCCACTAAACTTCACAAGAATAGTGACTCTTTTATCAACCATTTTATCCTGTTTTATCAACTGTTGTATTACCTAGTACCTAGAACAGTACCTTGCACATAGAAGATATTTGATTAATATTTGGTTAATAAATGAAAGAGCCTAAAACTAGACATATAGCCCTGTCTGTCCAACTCTCACTGTCCCCCTAAATAAAACCTCTGAGCTATCACATTTGTATACTTGATCCATCATCCAAGCCATTAAATTATTTAAATATGTTTGGTGTGAGCTCTTAAGTTATAGCACACCACACAAGCAGCATGGCTATCAACTCACAACCTTAAAAATTTACAAGAAATTTTTCCTAAGAACTCTTTTTATCTAGCCCTGAATTCTTTCCCAGATATGGTTCTCACATTTCCAATAGACTAACAAATTAACTCCACTTTAAGATCTTATTCTTACCTCCATCTTAGCATGTTTAAAACCAAATTCACCATTTCACTGTACTTCCATCTCCTCTTGCCACTTCCTGCCTGATACAACCATCGTTACTGTGGAAAAACGATGGGCTAGGGCAGAAATCCTCGTTCTGGTCTCAGTTCTGCTATTTGTTAGGAGTTTAGACAAAAAAGTCTAGGGGCAGAAATGAGAGTCTCTGGTAAGATTTTCCCCCTTTTATAAAAAACCGCTTTGTTTACCTTAAAGGGAACCTTGAAAACTAATTCCTTCCAAGAAATCATGAAGCTATAGACCCTGTGGCACAAGGGAGCCTGAAAAGTCAAGAGTCCAAGACCTAGAGAATCAAACCATATCAAAGCACTCCAGACAACGAAACATTTTAATGAATCCAAAAGACTATATTAGCAGTTAAAATAGGGGTTCAGCAAAAAAGGGGGCAGACAGTAAACAGTTTAGGCTTTGCAGACTATAAGGCCTCTGTTGCAACTACTCAACTCTGCTGCTATAGTGCAAAAGCGGCCACAGACAATTAATAAGAAAGTGTGGATGTGTTCCAATAAAACTTTCAAAAATAGGCAGAGAGCCAGATATGACCAGCAGGTCATAGTTTGCCAATCCCCAGTTTTAAACTATAGTTTCTAAGAGGTATTATGGAAGGTAAAACACAAAGGTATATAACCTCTCTGGCCATGCAAGTATTCTCTATTTTGCTAAGAGCCGCTATAGCTTATGCTTGTTTAAAATCTATGCTGCCTCCAAATACTTCTGTCTTTGGTTTTCTAAACACTGATCACTCCTAGAGCAGTGGTTCTCAAACTTCTTGGTCGTAAGGCACTCTTTTATACTCAAAACATACTGAGGATGTCAAAGAGCCTTTGTTTACGTGGGTTATATCTATTGATATCTACCATATTATAAATCTAAACTAAGAAATTGTTTATTTATTAGTTTATTCAAAATAATGATAAACTAATTACATATTGTATAATTATACCTATATAAATAACTACATTTTCCAAAACAAAAAACATTTTAGTGAGGAAAGTGGAATGTTTTACATTTTGCAACTATCTTTAATGTCTGGCTTCATAAAAGACAGCTGGATTCTCATATCTGCTTTTGTGTTCAATTTACTGTGATACGTTATTTGATTGAAGCATATGAAGAAAATCTAACTACATACACATAGACATGTAATTGGAAAAGGGAGGGGTATTTTAAAAGCTTTTTCAGGTAATCGTGATACTCTTTGATATTACACCAAAGATTAGTGGTTGCCAGGGGCTGGGGGGCTAAGAAGAAGAGAGGAGAATAGGGAGCAACTGCTAACGGGCACAAGATTTCCTTTTGGGAAGAAGAACATGTTCTAAAATTAGATTGTGGTGATAGCTGTACAATTCTGTAAATACACTAAAAATCATACACTTAAAAGAAGTGAATTTTATGGTCTATCTCAAAATAAAGCTGTTTAACAAAAAAGAAAGAAAGAAAACCAATGTGGCTGGAGCTTAGAGAGGGTAAGAGGTAGAAAAAGAGATTTGAGCCACAGGCAGGGCCTTTAGAACATGTTTAAGATTGTGGAGTAAGAATAATGGGAAGTCATGAAAGGTTTTAGGTGGGGGAAGGAAAAAATATGACACTGAAATTTGTCAAGTGGTAGTTTCTTAAAAATTGCTGCAACGTGGAATCTAAGACTGCATCAATGAATCTTCCATGCTCTACTACATTAAAATTCATTGGTCTATCTTGCACTTTGAATCTTTTACACTTGCCTGATTTTGTAAAATGCAAGCATCGGTCATTTGGAAAATACTGGTTCACTGAATTATACAGAACAGACCTTCCAAAATGTTAAAACATTCCATTATATACAATATTAAAATAAAATCACATTTGTTAATATCACAACTGATCTCATCAGAAGTTCTTTAGGTACTGGGATGTTGTCAAGCTGATGATGGTGGATACCAATTTTCCAAATTTCTAATTTTCACTTGGCAACAAATCATTTTATCATTTGCAATAAATACTATCAATTGTTTTCCTTGAAGTGACAGGGTTGTCTTCTTTTTGAAAAAATATCTGCAAATACCCAAGTCTAAAGAACCATGGCTTGTCTATCAGTTGTTCTTTCAACTAAAAATTGAGTAACAGGAAATAAGTGACTAACCCAGCTTGCAACTCTATTGTACAAGTGTTTTTCCTTAAGACGACCACTGTTCTTCAGTACGCAGCATACTTTCCATTTCATCATACAGAATAATTAAAAAGCATGTATTAAATGGTCAAGACTTAATAAAATTAATAATGATCATTTTTACTGCTTCATCAAGGACACTTTTTTTTTTTTTTTTTTACTGTGAGTGGATTGTAGTGAAGAATACGACTAATAGTTGTTTGGTCTCACTGCCTTGATTTGTGCTCAAGGGTAGTCAGCAGTTTTATTCACGATTGCTTTTGCACAATATTGCTGATATTGTGCAAATATCAACACAGTGAAAAAGGCAAATAATGTGTTACTTATTACGAAAGTAGTTTTGTCTTCTGAGACCCAATAAAAGGGTCCCTTGGAACCCTTCTCAGAGGTCCACAAACCACACTTTGAGATCTGCTACCTCAGAGAAATCAAGGGAGCATTATTTTACTAGCTATGTGATTTTGGGCAAGTCACTAAATTTTTTTTAATGAACGGTATAAAGAAAGGGTTAATACGTGCTCCCCCAAGTTGTTCATCAGGATTAACAGATATGAAAATATTTTGTACACTGTGGAGCATCACAAAAACATAAGAGCTTATTAACACTTACAACGAATGATATCAGTATTGCAGTAAGATTCCTCAGATTTCATCCTGAACAACCTGATGACCAAATCTGACACATTTTTGCTTCTGTTGTTTCTCTTACTAACAATCTTTACACTTCTATCTTAATTCAGACTCTTACAATCACAGATGCAAGACTGACTTGTTAATCATAAATGTTGCTGCCAGCTGAGCATATCTACGTTTTTATCATACCGTCACTCCAACCTGACCGGTCAAACTTGTTTAGGGCTTTCCCTTGAGTATGTCTGAATATGTTCTTTTGTTTCAGCTGAATAATGTCTGATTGTGTTCATCTGTTTCTCTCCCTTGCCAAAACTGGCCTTCCCACTTCTACTTACTGAAATACCATCCCTATCCTTAAGAGTCCAATTAAGTCAATCTTTTCTGGCTACCCAAATAGGATCATCTTTCTCCTCTGAATACCTGGCACTCAATGCCTTATGTCACCTGATATCTTCTCTTGTGCTTGCCTTTCCTTAATTAGACTGTAATCTCTCTGAGGGTAAGTACATCTTACATTTCTCTTTATTCCCTTCAGCATCTAGTAGCACAATGCATTCAGCCTGGCTAATGGTCCTGTGTGTAGTCTACTAGAGACTATCATCAATGAAACATTGACTTTCATATCCAAATAAAGACGTAGAAAACTATGGTAGTTTAACCTGCTTTATAGACCCAAGATCTATAACTCTTGTCATACAGTTTTTAGGCAAAGTTTTATCTATAAGGCTTACTCAATGACAAGGCAAGCTATTCAGTATTACAGCTTACAGTGCAATTACTCTGTGGGCAAATTTATTTCTCAAAGTGCCCAAGATGTGGCTCTGAGAGGAAAACAAATATACAATAATGCATATTAAGGTGCATAAGTAGATCTAAGATATGTTTGTTTACACAAATAGATAGTAAGTCTAAGAAAACTTCGCATTATTTAACACACACAAAAACACACACACAGTGCAATAGCATAAAAAATGAACGGAAATGAGCCACTTGAACTGAACCAAGCCAAAAAAGCATAAGTTCAAGATGCAGGTTGGCAAAAAGAAACACTAGCAGTGAGTTGTAGCATTATTATGATGCAAAAAGTCAAATCAAATAGGCAACAGACCAAAGGTAGAAGCTTTGTACTTAAAAAGCCACAGCAACTGAAAGGAGGCGGTACTGCCAAGTGATTAAAAAGTGCATGAGCTTTGGCATCAGAACGAATTGGGTTCAAATCCTAGTTCAGAAACTGTAAGAAATTAGTGAAATCACAAAATCCCTCTATGCTTCAGAGCCCTTATCAGTAAAATGGGGCTATTACTGTCTGCCTGGCAGAGTTTTTGAAAAGATCAGAAATAACATAGAGCAGTAAAAAGTACAGACTTTGAAATCAGATGAGTCTGGGTTAGAACTGACTACACTTTTATAGTTTCTTGTTTGCAAGACAGGTATAATACCACCTCCTCAGAGCTCTTGTGAGGATAAATAAAGTAACATGTATAAATGTTCTATGAAGTCTTAAAAGTATACCTAGTAAGTGCTCAATAAGTTGTCCCTACTAGATATATGTAAATATATTCATAGTGAAAACACGTATGACATATTGAAGCACAATGCCTGCCATAGTATAGATACTTAACAAATGACTACTATATTTCCAATCATAAAAAATTTCAGAATGATTATAAACTTTAAACTGTGGTTTTACATCCTGATACACCCAATCTATATAGGATAAATCAATCAGAGATGGTAGTTCATTAATTATTCCAACTACAAATTTTTCAAGATCATTCAGGGAGTGGAAGCAGGAGTGACTATCAAATGCTCACTAGTAGAGAGAAAGCCCAGAAACAAGGATACACTAGATAGAAGTATAAATCTATATCAGGCATATAAAAATTCACAATCCCTAAACTGCATGCTTATTTGTTAATACAAGTCATTTCCTATTTATTTTTCTGCCAAAGGCAAAATCAGACATAAATTTAATCTTTTCCCATGCTATCCTTCATTTTAAGCCATCCTACCTGCAGCTGTCTTGGCTCTAGACCAACTTTACTGGGTTACAGGCGGAGAACTGATCTCTGCAGTTCCTCAAAGATATTTTGAAACGGCAAGCATTAAGAAACTACTGTAGCAACCATTGCACACCACTATTCTCTGGGGCTGGAGCTGCTGCACCCTGGTTCCTAGAAAACACTCACCTACCTGTGGTTGTTTTTTGTTTGTTTTTCCTGAAAAGGAGTCATGCATGCACAAGGTTAAAAAAAGGGGGGTTGGGGGAGAGTATTTAATGTACCAAAAGGAAAGAAACAAAGCCTTTCTCCCACAACAGGAGGAACCACTGTTAACAGTTTCTTGTTCATTTTGCCTACTTCCAAACTAAATTAAGTCAAATAAAAATGGGTCAGTTCTAACACTGACAACTAGAAAATGAATAAAATCCCAGGAATGTACCATTTATCGGGTATGATCGATTGTCTTATTCGGAAACTTAAGAGTGCACATCCAAATCTTTTAATACTGACCTGAGTATAGAACATCTTCTTTCCCTAAATAAAGTCCAACTGTATCTAATAAGTAGACAATTATATCTCCATCACAAAAGAAATCTATTTTTCTTAAATGCCAGAAGTGCACTATTAACAAAGGTAACACAATTCTATTTTCAAATACAAGGTATGTTACATATCTGGAAACTTACTCATGTAAAAGATGTTCAAGTCATGAATAAATTTTTTCTGGCATAATGAATATTTAATAATGCCACAGCAATTAAAATACTTGGATATATCTTTCCTTTTAAAATAATAAAAAAAAAATACTTACTTAAACCTTCACCAGCAGCACATCTGCTATAATAAATTCAGATTATCAGTATTCCTCAAATGGGGGGTATGTGTACAATTTTGTGAAACACAAAAGCATCATTTTTCATATGTCACTCTCTTTATTAAGAACCTTGCATATAATTTCATATGCTCCCAAACTTACCTTTTCATTTTTCTTGTCTGTCTCTAATGGCTGCTTTGCTGTTACATTTCGAGGAGTTCGGACAACTTCCTCCTCAGCCACTTCAACAGTCCGTCCATTTGGCTGTACAGGCAACAAAAAAAGAATCTTGTTATCAAACTACTTGGCAGATCAAACCAAAGATTTGTACTCAGGAAACAGAATAGACTACAATCAAATTCTATCCCCTGACCCAAATTAAAAAGGTTTTTGTACAGCCATGTTATTTAAGGCTTGATGGAGTACTGTCCCTAGTAACTGTGATCTGTAATATAATAAACTCATAAACAAAATTCTGTAGCACAAATGTATTTCTTATTTCACCCACGCGTTAGTTCCTCCAACAAAAAATAATGGAACGGAAGCAGGGAAAAGAAGAACTAAACTCTACTTGCACTCTGACCACCAATTAGCCATGTAATCTCAGAATATTTCACTCATTATCTGAGCCTTATTTCTACATCTATAAAATGATAGGTCTGACCTACTCAAAAATCAGCAAACTTTTTCAGTAAAGGGCCAGACAGAAAATATTTTAGGCTTTGTGGGCCATCTAGTCTCTGCTGCAACTACAAAATTCTGCCATTACATCACAAAAGCAGCCACAGATAATACATGAATGAATGTGGCTGTGTTCTAATAAAACTTTATTTACAAACACAGGTGGAGGACCAGATTTGGTCCATGAACTAAAGTTTGTTGACCTCTGTATTAATAACATCTAATGTCCCCTGTAATTCTATATCTAATGGCTCTACTGTTCTGGGATTAAGAAGCTTGACCAACCCACTGCCACAGCTTAAAAAGGCTACCTCAGCTTTCCTAACCTTCCTAAAATAAAATGATAGTATTTAGAAGTGTTCATCAGTAGAATTAAGTCTGCGAATCCCAAATCTGGCTTTTAATCAGAATCACCAGTTTTTGGGGTTTTCAAAAAAATAAACATTTCTGAGCCCCATCACCAGAAATGTATTTAGATTCAGGAGTTTGAAGAATGGGGACCTGTTAGAATACAGGAGATATCTGTATTCTAACCTCTTCCTTCTGGATCCTACTACTTCTTTTCACTTGCTTAATCTCCTCATATTTGACACAGTAAGTTAGTAAATCAATATCCTAGTTTCAATTGCTTAATTTCCAGTTCTTGCAGAATGGATTTCCACCAAATTCTTTAATCATTGTAGCAGAGCTACACTCAAGAAAACAATATGAATGTTCAAAGTTTCTATAATGTGATTTTACCTGCATTTATTAAAAATGATCAAGGATATGCAGTTGGAAAAAGAGACCATTAATATTCTAAAGCCCAATTTGTAGGCTTCCCAAAGATTTATGGCAGAAAAATTAAAAACAAAAGCTTTCAGCTGATTAAATTCTTAGTTAATCCAAATTTAATCTGCCATGTCTTATGCAATTTATTAAAGTCAGACAGCTATTGCCAAAGCCAAGTCTTCTCACTCTTGGTTTGGTTTTCTTTCTTCTGTGCTGTTCTCCCACTTGAATGTTGCCTCTTCTAATCTCCCTCTCTCTGTGTACTATGTGTGGTGGGGAGAGAGGAGGCAGTGCATAGAGAAGGGTAAGAAACTCCAGAAAGGAATTTGGACTTAGAGCCATAACCACATCAGGAAAATAAAACTTTGATTAATTCTACTTTCCAATATCACCTAATCTTACGTGTCAATTCTCATACGCTATTTCTTGGTTCATACTATCCTCTCTAGTGAAACTTACTTTTTCTGTACACCTTTCCATGTAGGCCTTGCACCAACTGAACAATCTTGCAGCTCCATTCCACACAGTTTCCCATCTCTTTAACCAGCAGCTTGTGAGCTTACATCTGCAAAACTTCATTTATCTAATCGCTTCAGGAAACTCTCCATCACACTCACTTATATAGTACCTGTGTTTTACTCAAGTAAATGACTACACTGAGTCATTTAAATTTATCTACTAACTGCTAAAAGGTGAGGAATTAAGTGTTAAAAACCTACTAAAAAGTTCAACGCAATTCCTTTGAGACCAACTGCAAACACTATTGATATAACTTCCCAAATGAAAGATGATACAATCTTTCCCTTTGAACAAAGTCTCAAGTGCTCAATCAGTGACCAAAAGTGGGAATACTCAGTTTCCATTTCATAGGCTCTGAAATGATCAGCAATCCAAGGGTGGTCCTACGCTCCAATCTATGCCAATTTTACTCCCTTCTTTGCAACATCAATTTATGTAATGGCTATAACTGTAGCTGTTCTCTCTGCAGAGTTCCCAATTTTCCACTAACTCTTTGGTTTTATATAGTTCTCATAACTACTGGGATCCCGTAAGTCATCAACAACTCCCCACAAACGCCTGATACCATGAAACAATAAGCCTCCTATCCTAAGTAAAGTCAACAAAATTCTTGGGTAGCAAGAAAAAAGGATACCCTAGGGTGGTTGGACCTCTCCCACTCATCAGCAGCACTATCTGTCCTGTTACTCTGCTGGTCAAGAAGGCTTTGCCTTGGAAAATCATTAACCATATTTAAATTAGCAAATCTCCAAATTAGCAAATTATGTAGATCTGCTCACATGAAAAATAACTAATTGCAAAACAACACTTCAAATCCAATCTGGGTTTTATATTAAAGTATTATTTTCTCAGATCATGGAGCCTTAGTATACATGGTGTGTTTCTATAGATTAGTGATTACATGGGTCTCTCACTGTACCCCAGTATAAAATTCTCTGAGGAACTCTGAGATGTTCCCCTCCAGGGCCAATCAAAGTAACTTCATATATAGCATACAATCTATATTTCAAATTAGACCACCCAAGAATGTCCTTCAAATTTGGTGAAAATCAACCAGTAACAGAAATGATATAATCACTTTTATATGGAAAAACTCCTTGTAGGCAATGCCATGTCTGCTTTATTATTATACATTCCCCCAATTCTCATCCCAGATCCTTTTTAAAATGCATTCACGAAAGAACATCTTGTGTGTGTTTACTGGAAGGGGTGGTGATAAACCAGAAAGAAGACACCTAGCCGACAATCAGGAAAATAAAATGGAGGAGTGGGCCACATAGCAGGGGAGCGGGGTCTTATTTAGGAACTCCTGATTTAAAGGAAGTAAAATTCTTCGTGTTAGTCAATCTTCAATTTATTAATTCCACAAATGTTTATTAATCACTTAAGTAGCAGGCACTGGGCCAGGGATCTCAGAAACAAGGACATATGAAAGGAATTTGCCCTCCAGGAGTTTTAAAGTTCAGAATACAAAGATATGCTTAATAATAGACTTCTACTCCATTTGAGCAGCTTTTACATATTTGTTAAACTGACTCTAAATTGCAAAGGAATCTATATGTAAAGTAAGCATATATAAGGGTTTACATTTGACTTCTAATATGAAACCATTTAGAATCCTGTTTCCATTTATTCATGTAAATTTTATTTCTTTTTTTTTTGCTTGAGGAAGATTTGCCCTGAGCTAACAACTGTGCCAATCTTTCTTTATTTTGTGTGTGGGATGTCTCCACAGCATGGCCACCACCGTGTGGTGTAGGTCCGCCCAGGGAACTGAACCTGGGTCGCTGATGTGAAGTGTGCTGAACTCAACACCAGGCCATGGGGCCAGCCCCTGTAAATTTTATTTCTAGCCACAAAATGTAAAAACTTCAAATTATTGGCAACCTTTTAAGTTTGGTAGTCTACTAACTACCAAAAAATGGAATATGAAAAGACTATGGGGGGGCTGGCCCGGTGGCGCAGCGGTTTAGTCCGCGCTTGGCAGCCCGGGGTTCGCGAGTTCAGATCCCGGGCGCTCGCCGACGCACTGCCTGTCAGCCATGCCGTGGTGGTGTCCCATATGAAGTGGAGGAAGATGGGCACGGATGTTAGCCCAGGGCCAGTCTTCCTCAGCAAAAAGAGGAGGATTAGCAACGGATGTTAGCTCAGGGCTGGTCTTCCTCACCAAAAAAAAAAAAAAAAAAAAAAAAGACTATGGGCTTTGGAGTTGGATAAATCTGAGGTTGAGGCCCAACTTCTACATTTTCACTCTGGTTTTAAGCATTTTCCTTAACCCTCAATTTCATCATCTGGAAATATGAAGAAAATATGTACTTGTTTTACTTGTTAAAACGACAACATGTGAAAGCATACTTTACTTGCTCAAGAAACAGTTTCTTCCCTTCAATATCCTTTCCTCTCCAAAGCTATGATGGCCCATATCTTCATTCCCACGCTCCAGCATTCAGGTCATTTTTCATACTAGCAAGCTCAAAATAAATGTTAAATCCGGGTGGTCAAGAGAGCCAACAAGCAGTAATATGCATCTGTCAGGCCCAATGCTCCAGACACAAATTCTTTTGGGAAGTTAACAGAATACAAATGATAAGTAGATATATTCTCTGAGGCCAGAAATAGTCCAGGCTTGCTCTAAAGACAGCAATGTAATGTTATCTTTCTTACCTAAAAATTGCTTATAGTTTTACCATTTTCTAAGAAAATTACATAATATTCACTTGTGTTCATTCACTCAATATCCAGTAAGTGAACACAGTAGAGTAATATGTAGAATCCTTATAACCTTGAAACAAACACAGGTGAGGCACAATCTCTGCCCTCAAGAAGCTTAGAACCTAGCAAAGGAAGAAGACAGCCATACAGCAGCACACACTAAAATATAAGACAAAAGGTATAATCTGCCCCCTTCCCCTCCCCACCTTAAATGGAAAGAGTATAGGAGTTGAAGGCAAACTGAGACCAGGATTGAACTCCCAAACACATGTCACCCGGGACAAGTTACTACTTCACTGAAGTCTCCATTTTCTTAGCTGAAAGTTATGCTGAGCATACAGGAGGCATAAGTATATATATTATGTCCACCATAAAAAAGATAAAAGACATTACGGAAATTCAAGAAGCATCACTTTAGCTGATACGTTAGACTACAAGATAGCCTGACAATAACTAATAATTTCTAAGTATTTGCCACGTGCCAAGCACCTTGCTAGATGCTTTACATGCATTATCTCATTTAATGAACAAGATCCAGTCTTGGTCAGTTTCTTAATTTTAGTCATGAAGATTTCTGATACAAATTCAAGATAGAATAATGTCTTGTCATTTACTTGAAAGCACAAACTGCGCTTTTTTTTCCTCTGCCAGATGTTGTGCACATATCAATTAAACTAAATATACACAAACTACAGCTTCAGACATAGTAATTTACCAACTTATTTTTAAATTCAACCCCAATTTTCAACTTTTAATAACTGAGAGAACAATATTACAAATATGGCCCGTAATTCAAATTTGCAAAATCTTGCTATATATCCTGAGATATTTCCTTCAGTGGCAAAGATCCTTGTACCTTGTAAACAGCTAGCCAAAAACTCAACTCTTCAGGGATTCCAAACTATCTCCTTGCTGACTGCATCAGGGACGCTCAGGGCTACTTCTATAGGATAAAGAGATGTCACATGGCCAAATTACACTAAAGCTGATTTTTGAAAAACTAAATACAGCATTGATTTTCAAGGTTTTACATCTGGTAGGTACTGAGATAAGGACTAGAGGTGACAGAGCAGACACATATCCATGCAGTTCTTTCTTGGATCCTGACGGATGCAATACAGGCATTCTGTGAAACAGTTTGAAAACATAGTTGGAGAAAAAGCAGAGTATATTTTAAAACTGGTCAAATAACACCAATTTCTCACTTAGATCTCTTGATCTTGTTTGCATAATAATAATTTAAAAATACTCCAAGGCTTTCACAACTGTGAGTAGTAGTACATTAATCAATAATGCCAAAGTGCAACAAAAACAAATGTTCAGAGTTTATTGCTGCTCTTGGTATATACAAGATGAGCACAACTATCAAAGGTCTTTTCTGTCAGAACTATTAAAGATCTTCTCTGCTAGGCCTCTAGCAGAATAAAATGATGAGATGAAAAAGTCCTGTCATATAACCAAACAAATGGAACCAAAATTCTGGAGCTTACAAAGGTCATTATAATTTTCAGCAGAAACTTGATTCTAAAAGTAAATTTCAAAAGCAATAAAGTTGTAACTCACTGGGAAAATTGGATTTGTTCTCTGAATGCAATGTAATATTGTGGAACATGCTATCGAAACCAGAGCGGTATAATGGAAATAGGTGAGTTCTTTTTTTTTTTTGTGGGGAAGACCAGCCCTGAGCTAACATCTGTTCCAATCCTCCCCTTTTTGCTGAGGAAGACTGGCCCTGGGCTAACATCCGTGCCCATCTTCCTCCGCTTTATATGGGACGCCGCCACGGCGTGGCTGACAGGCAGTGCGTCGGCGGGCGCCCGGGATCCGAACCTGCGAACCCCAGGCTGCCAAGCGCGGACTAAACCGCTGCGCCACCGGGCGGCCCTGGAAATAGGTGAGTTCTTAAACTAGAAATTAGGATATTGTTTTGCCTTTGAACCTCCTTTGCTCTACAACCTTGAATAAGTCACTTAACCTCTCTCAAACTCAAGACTCCTTCTCTGTAAAATCAGGAATATTTGTTTTACCTGTAACTCAGGCTTTTTTAGTCAAATAATTATTCTTTTAAAATTTAAAACTAAGGGGGCTAGTGACTTAAAGGTAGAAAGAAAAACTCTGTAGGTGTTAAGTGATATAATTTATCTTTACTAATAACTCGGAAAATACAGCAAAACCACTACCTAAGATTAAAGACATAATTCTATTGGGAATATCTTAAAAGACAAATTTGTTTAGCCCCAAAACAGATTATCCAATTAAAACTGTGAGATGTCATTTTAGCTACTTTGTTCAGCATTTAGTTCAACAAATAATTATCAAAGGCTCTTACATGCCAGGCACCGTTTGTCATTGTACATTAAGGCTTACGTGCTAGTGGAGGGAAAGGACTCCAAGAAAGTAAATGGGTAAGTAAATAAATAATTTACAAACTGTGATAACTATATAAAGGAAACATCCATGAGGTTGAGACAGAAAACAGAAGGAGATGCCTATTTCAAATAGCATGATTAGGAAAATTTTCTGGGAAGGTGAGGTCTAAAGGCTAATTAAAAGAGTGGGACAAGATTGTTCCAGAATTGTTAATAATAGCTCATGTAAAGGCATTGGGTTGTGAAAGAGTTTGAAGAACTGAAAAAGATTACTATAGTTGGAGATAGCAAATGAGAGGAAACTAACTCAAAATCAGCTTAGAAAGAAAAGCAGGTGTTGGGCTACATAGGAAAATTCAGATTTTAAATACAAAAGCTACTAAAGTGTTGGTTTTAGACAAGACAGTGATCTGTTTTTAAAAAGACTCCTTACTAGGGTATTGAGAAAGGACTGGAGGCAGTCAACAGAAGCTACTGCTTCATGAGTGGGCTAACATGACAGTAGAATGAGTAGTCAAACTGAATATATGTTGGAGATAAAATTGATGGTACTTGCTGATGATTAGATATGAGGCAAAGAAGACATGAGGAGGTGAGGAAAAGGGAAGAATCAAGAATGATTCTTAGATTTCTGGCTTGAATAACTGAATGGATGGCAGAATCATTTACCATTTACAGAAATGGGAAAGACTGGGAGAGGGTAGGGAATTATTAGTTCTGTTTTGGAGATGTTAAAGTTTGACACATATGTCAGATTTCCAATTAGAGAAATAAGTATACACTTACACATGAGGTTCTGGAGATGAGAGGAATGGTCCAAGGTACAGATACAGACCAATATACAGCTGATCCCCATTATTTGGGGATTCCATATTGGCGAATTTGCCTACTCACTAAAATTTATTTCTAACCCCCAAATCAATACTTGAGGTGGTTTCCTGATCATTTGCAGGCATGCACAGAGCTGCGAAAAAATCTGAATCGTTCTACAGGCAAGTTCCCAGGCAACACTCTGCCTTCTTGTTTCAGCTCTCATAAAAAATATAAAATAAACACATTAAAAAGAGAGACTAACACTAGCTGAGGAGCTAGGGAAGGCTTTACAGTAGAAGTAGCACCATAGCTGGGCCTTGAAGGATAGGTAGAAATTGGTAGAGATGCAGAAAGAAGGACCTTTAATAGAAGAAAATAATATAAATAAAGAGACAGTGAAGTCTAGCTAATGGTAATACCTTAGGAGTAATGGTAAGAGATAAATTTAAGATGTGGTTAGATCATGAAGAAGCTCAAGTGCCACATCACAGACTGAATTTTATTCAATAGGTGATGGGGGAACTACTGAAAAGATGTGAACATGAAAGTCACATGATCAGAGTTGGGCTTTAAAAGATTTAACTGGCATGAGTGGGTAGAAAGGATTGGCAACAAAGAGACTGGAAGCAGGAAAACCAGTTAAGATGCTGTTAGAATAGTCTAAGCAAAAGATAATAAAGTCCAAAACTAGGACAGTGGCAGTGAAACTAGAACAGAAGTAATGACTACAAAAGACACTGCATACTATTAGAATCATTTACTGGCTCTAGAAGGATGGACCTTACAAAATTTTAGCCAGATGAGGCAAACACAGCCATTTTCCACCGTAAAAATAAAAAGGTGGCTCATATGGCTGTTTAAAATTGTAAAAATCCAGGCATGAAGAATAGGAATAAGTTGTATAAATACTTTGGTGGGACACCCTACTATATCATGCATTCAATAATTATTTATTGAGTGCCAAGCACCGTGCAAGGTTATATAGTAGCAAACAAAACACTACTCTTTTATTCAGTTTATAGATATTGACAATTGCATTATGGCAAATCTTTATGGAAATTCCTACACTAACATAAAAAAAACTTGTTCACTAAAATAAATTTTCTTTGAAGTTGATCCTGGTTATGTGCTTTCAGTTGAAATTCAAAGCAACAATTGTTAAAGATCAGTTATCTGAGATCTCACATCCATCTAAAATAATTGCTCAGATTAAGTCAAGTGAATAATATTTATTGAGTACCAATTTAATACTCACACTGAACTAGGTGTCATGGAAAATATATATAAGATGACAATGATTTCTAAAAATGCCGAGATCTAAGCCCAGTGAAAAGTGCCACCCCCCTCACATATAATAGAAGAACAAACTGCAATTCATGCCCTAAAAGACCTATGGCAAGATATCAGGGGATAAAAACAAACTGATACAAAATTTTCAAAAAATGCTTATGAATAGATTTTAAAAAGCTAAATGCCACTTACTCTACAAATAAAAACAAGCTACTAGAAGTTAATTTTGAAAATTTGAGTTGCAAAATTTGGAATGATTTAAGAGAAAACTAAAAATAATGGAATAAAAGGATGAAAACAAAATATTTAAGCAAATATGAAATGTCCTTTCAAAGAAACTAGTCGTTTACGTAACTGAATCCACTTGAATCAGATTAAGTATATCCTAAAATGTGTACCAGAATGACGTGGTAATAACAAGATGAATTATAAGATTAAACACGACTCCACTAAGAAATCTCTCTTACACTATGGATCTTATGTCCCCATTCCAGTGAATGATTTTCAAACTAACAGGCAAGCATTTACCAAGGGAGCTTGTTAAAAATGCAGATTCCTTGAACTCAGTTTCAGAGATTCTGAATTTCTAAGATCTCTGGTGGGGCTCAGGAATTTACAAATTTTAACAAGCATTCAAAGCAACTCTATTACAAGTAGTCAGGGATAACACTTTGAAGAATCTTGCAGGGTTTTAACTCAACGAAGATCTTCACTTTATAAACAAGATAAGCCAGACAGAGCAAGGGTAAATGCCTTACTCAAGTTTAGAGTTCCCCATTCCTGCCAAGCTGACAGAGTTAGGCTTTCCTCCCCTGGGCCTTCGCAGTCTCTTCAGCCTCTCCCACTATCCTGCTCCTACCCACTTTCAAAGTCAAATTCTGTGATCAAGTCTTTCATGGCCACCTGGGCCCACACTGGGGTTGCACTGTTAATTTTCTGAATATATCTTTTCCCACAACTGCAATAAAGAAGCTCCCTGGAGAGAAACTGAGCTTTTTACTTTTGTGTCCCCTTCAGAATGAAACATACGAATATTGTATTCCTTTTTACTGCCTTAATTTGCAAGCAGTATCCTGCTTTTCTCCCAGTAAACCCTTAGCACAGTGCAAAGCACAGAATACTAAATAAATAGCAGCTTATACTTCTTAGCCCTATAAAATACTGTTTTTCTAACTGTGGGTCATGCCTCAATCAAATGCCAAAAACCAATTTAGTGGGTCACAAATATCATTAAAGAAAAACAAACAGAATAGTATGATATGTGTGAGGGGGGACTGTAATATAAAATGTATTTCTTACCATAGGTTGCAGTCAAAATAGTTTAAAAGCCAAAATTCTGTAAATGTTGATAAACTTCTCCAACACGTCTTTACCAATAGCTATGCAAAGACATTTTCTCACCAATTAATGTTCAACCATTCAGTCTTCCCATTCTCTACTCCCCAAAGCTAATGCTAGATTTATTTCTTTATGCCCCGTTTTCTTAACTCAAATGAAAAGGAGACGAGATAAGCCCTAAGTCTGATGAGCATTTTTCACAGTACAAGTTTCACAGTAGTCTGTGTTCCTTCTTCAGATGAGTCACCTGAGTGTTACGATGTACTTCGAATGGGCTCTTGGAGCACCTCTCTCTCTACTCCAGACTATCTGAAATTCTAGGCGTCCCAAACAGGGCTTTGAAATTTTCACAACCTGTTTCATCCACACAGGGCTTAGGCTTATTAATGTACATGGTTTTTTTTCAAGATCATCTTCTTTCCTTATGTTGGACTCTCTATTTCCACCATAACATTACTTTCTGGTAATCCTTGATGCTCTTTACTAATTCAAATATAATTATATATGTTCCATATTGGTTCTATTTTCTCTTCTAACTTAAGGCAGTATTCATATGGACAGAAGTTGTATCCTTTTCTAGGTTTTGTATGTGTCTTGCACCCTCTTAATCAGCAGGCAAAATGTGAATACTTATCTAGGCCTAATAATATGGTAATTGTGATCTGTCACGTCTCTAATACAGCCTTATTCATTGTACTGTTACCAACAATACTCTCATTACTTTAGTTTGAACTCAAACCCCACTTCCTCCAACAACTTTCCTAAATCCCTCCAATGGAATTAGTCTACCATCCTCCTAACCTCATTAACACTGCTCACACCTCTATAGCACCTATCAAGTCTAGACAATATTAGAATAATTTATGAATCTGCCTCCTACACTGAGCCTTGGTTACTCTTGCTTTACTGTAGGGAAAAGGTGAAGAGCTTAACTCAGTGGATATAAAAACAGGTTAGTGGCTGTTTCTAATTCTGCACACCCTCCATACTGCTTGCTCAATTATAAAGTATTTTAAAAAATAAAAACAACTCTGAAAGATATAATGGGAAAACCGTGGGGGAAATGGCAATAAAGAATGTAGAAATAAAACATGAAGGCATGATAAAACGGATGTAATGTTCTCTGCATTTCCACACGTGGTCCGGTAAGTCGGTGCCTGAATCCCTCACTCAGCCTGCACCATTCTGCTCTGTCATCCCCTTTCACTCTATTTCGAAACCTCCCACACCACTTCGCTGAACTTGCCTTAGCTCTCTCTGATAGGGCCAGGTACCCCAAGTATATTAGCCAACCGACTCCCTCGTGCCTTGCTCCTGTTCCGGCCTCCACTGGCCACATTCACGAGAATAAGAGTGGGCGACCATTTCCCTTTAACAGTCCCAACTAAAATGGAAGCGCGTCTAGACCTGGGTATCTTTAATCCTCTGTAAGCCCCCGAGTTTTCAGGTCACCGTACTTCCCCCACTGGGTCTCAGTGTGACTTGAACTAGACATCTGTCTTCCAGGCGCAGTCTTTCCACAACTTCCTAGCACCACCTTAAGGTCCCATTACCCTCCACACGCGCAGCCTACCCCGCAGGCCTCAAGGAAGATTCTATGTTATTCCGGCGGTCAAGGTTCCCGAAAATAGCGTGACCTCTGGGAGCTTCTATTTAAACATACCCCAGACCGTCTAACTTCCTTCCTCGAAACTGGTCTTCCCACCCGTCCTGTACTTCCCGAGTTTCCACCCTTCCCCAAGTAACGTGTCCACCGCTCACCTCCCGCACCTGGGGAGACCTGCATCCCGGCTCTCGACCAACCTCACTTCTCCTTTTCCATTCCCGGCTGGGGCTCGGCCTCCCGCTCGCCCGAGGGTCTGCACGCCGGCCCCTCGCCCTGCTCTACCGCCGCGCCTCGCCTACTCACTTTGGGCTTCTCGGGCAGTTTCTTTCTGTTCTTCTTCTTCTGCTCCTCGCTCCTGAGAGTCTTCAGCTGCGCGAGGTCGTCCGGGGCCGGGGCCGGCGCGGCCGCTGCCTCCTCCCGTTTGCGGGGCGGGCTCCTCCGCTTCTTGCGGGCGCCGGCGCAAGCCGCGGCCCAGCCGTAGCCGAGCAGGAAGAGCAGCAGCAGCCCGAGCGCGCCCGTGCCCACCAGGATCACCCATCCCGGGTACCGCTTCGGCTCCAGCCCCAGGTCGAGGCCCAGCTCGGTGCGCAGGAAGCCTAGGCCGACCGAGAGCATTTCCCGCAGCCAGGCCGAGCCCTCCTCGGCCTTCTGGGCCAGCGCGTCCGGCCAGCTCGGTGCAGCCATCTTCCCTCCTGTCAGAGGGACTCGCGGGATGACGCTGGGCCGCAGAGACGCCGTGGAACAGTCAACGGAAGCGAGGAGGGGCCGAGCCGACTGCCTCAGGCCGAGCGCATCGCGGCCGCCCCTCGCGCCGCAGCCGGGGATCGGCCGCTGCCGCCGCCAGGAGGAGAGGGGGCTCCCTGTCCCCCCTCGTCAGCCTCACTCCGCCGCCGCCAGGAGGAGGGGGCGGCGGGCGGGAGTGCCTCCAGTGGCGGCCGCTAAGCGGCGTCTCGGCGCCCGGCCCCGCTGTCCTCACTCGGCGGAACAATGGCGGCTCCGGCCGCGATCCACGCCGCGCGCGCGGACGCCCGGGAGGCCGTGGTCACGTGGTCGTTGGCGGGCGGGGCATGGGTGTCACGTGCGGGCGAGCGGGGCGGGGCGGGAGGCATTGGGGCGCGGGCGCGGCGGTTGCGGTTGCCGGTGACCCATTGGGGCCTGGTGGAGGTGCCGAGCCTGGGGACCGATGACTCTGGACGGGAGGCTGGGAGGGGTTAACTGGAGGAAGCCTCCGCCGGGTGGCTGGTGGCCCGCAGCTAGGAGACGTGGCACTTTGAATGAGCCAGGGGAGGGGCTCTCGAGGAAGCCCGGGGGATGGGGGCCGGGCGGGGAGAGTGAAGAGCGGGGAACCGGGCCACGGGGTCTAGGTCAAAGTCGCCCTAGTAGGTGTAGGCGACTTTCTTCAGTTCTTTTCTGGGAGTGGTGTTGGGATGGAAGCGGCTTTTTCTCCTTGGGTCACCAGTCGGCTAGATGCTTCCTGAGTGGTCAGTTGAATCTGAAGCCGGGCACTCTTTCCAGGGCCTAGGTGTAATTCACGAATTGGATATTTCTCTTCACGGTCCCCTAACACTTATGCGTGCCTACCCTTTGCCAGCCTGGCTAGGGCGCGTTCGCGTCGTTTCGCTCGTGCACTCTTGCTCTCCCGTTTTAACTCCCCAGAATTCAAAAGTTGGAAAGCCCGTGGGCGGCACTGTTTTCCTATTCATTTGCAGCTTTAATAAGAAATAATAAGCACATTAAATTGTTGACATGTAGAGAGAACTTCCTCATTGCGTTTTATTTTAAGCTTTTGTACAAGACTACAAAAGGAGTTTCAAGAAATTCTATTTTTATATGCTGTGTTGACCATCTCTGGGTAATGTAAGGAGGAAATGAATTTGCCTTTTCAGATTTTAATTACACAGACGATGTTTAGGGGCTGCCCTAGGGTTTTTAAATTCCATTTTCCTGTAAGGAGACTGTTTTATCTTTCAATAATAAAAAACACGTAAGCGAGTGTCTTAAGTGAACTAAATCCTACAGGCTTTCTCAAAGACTAGAAAGGGTAGTATTAATAAGCACCGAAAGCCAAAAATATGTTAAGTATTTTGACCTCTTTTGCAATAATGTAATGCTTACTGTGATTACTGGGTAGAAGGGAGTTTTGTAAATAATAATAAAAATAAACTACTACTTTTGCTAAGCTTTATAGAGAGTTATAATTAAAGACGGTATAAATTACAAGGCCAAAAACTTAGAAGAGGACATTGGGATCTGCTTTAACTCCAAAAGGTTCCAAATTCTATTTATATTTCTGAAATTAGGTTTATAATCCTACATTTATGTGTTGGTTCTAGAGATGTGAAGGGTGATGACTTTCCGAACAAGTTCCACTGCCCGTTCTAGGTTAACACCTGTGGAGTTATGAATTAAACTATTGTACAATAACAGTGGTGGGGGTTGCCTGTTCCTTTGGCAGCCTAGCAAGTATTGATTATATAAAATCATGTCACCTTCTTTTTTTCTATGACTGTCCTTTAACCTTAAAAAAATGTATGTTGGGGCCAGCCCGGTGGCGTAGTGGTTAAGTTCCCACGCTCCACATGGGCATCCTGGGGTTCGCAGGTTCAGATCCCTGGCATGGACTGATGCACTGCTTATCAAGCCAGGCTGTGGCAAGTGTCCCACATATAAAGTAGAGGATTATGGGCACTGCTGTTAGCCTGCGGCCAATCTTCCTCAGCAAAAAGAGGAGGATTGGTACAGGTGTTAGCTCAGGACTAATCTTCCTTACCAAAAAAAAAAAGTGTTTACTGTATTTGGTAATACAGATATAATCATTTTTCATGTGTAACTTTCTAGTCATCTTTCCAAGTATTTAATCTGAAAAACAAAAATGGCATCATGCACTATTTACTGTTTTGCGCTTAATGTGGTCATCAACATTCATGTCAATTGATAAAGCCCACCTGATAAAGCTCACCAGGAACACGCCTGTAGTCCCACAAAGTTAGGTTTATTAACGTGCAGCGGAATGAAGTTTAGGTGAAATTTAAATGAAGCAATGCTTTGAAAGACTCAAAGCAAAGCAGGCTGTGTCTAAAAGAGTTATCTATCAGACCTGACCTGTACAATGGAATACCAGTTAGAAATAAAAAGGAATGAGCTATGAATACGTGCAACAACATAGATGTATCTCAAGATAATTATGCTGAGTGAAAAAAGCCAGACAAAAAAGTACATACTGTATGATTCCATTTACATAAAACTAGAAAATGCAAACTAATCTACAGTGACAGAAGGCGAATCAGTGGTTACGTGGGGAGACGGGGTGGCAGCAAGGAGAGGTGGGAAGGAGGGATTACAAAGAGGTAGCAGGAAACTTTGGGGAGTGATGGATATGTTATCTTCATTGTCGTGATGGTTTTATGTGATAAGTCAAAACTTATCAACTTGTGTACTTTAAATATTATGGTTGTTGTCAAATATACCTCATTGAAGCAATTCAAAGTGACCCACATGGCTCGGATCCTTACAAGAGTGGGGTGTTCCATTCTCACTGATGGGATTTCTAACAAAGTTTTTGCCAATCTATGATTTTAAAAAACAAGGTTTCTCAACACTATAACCTTGATGTTAATTAACAAAAGCAGTTTTTTACAGGTGTGCACAATAAATATTCACTCATTTTCTGGCTCTACTGTAATTTATTTAACATACTTTGTTGGATAGTTAGATTACTTACAGGTTCTTGATTTTTCTTTTTTGCTGTTGAATGCAGTTCTGTCATGGACATGCTTGTAACTAAATCTGTGTGAATATCTGTAATTACTTCTTGAGGATAGAATGCT
Organism: Tapirus indicus; assembly: GCA_031878705.1. Lineage (NCBI taxonomy): Eukaryota > Metazoa > Chordata > Mammalia > Perissodactyla > Tapiridae > Tapirus > Tapirus indicus. The sequence continues at coordinate 39,615,713 of CM062935.1, forward strand.
GGCACTGTAATTGCCTGAGCCATAGTCCACAATATGTGATTTAACCCTTTTAATTTGGAAGTTTTAAGGGACCTGAAGAAGTTCTACTTAAAGCCTCTCATTTCCTAGAAGAGAAAAAGGAAGCTTCAAAGTGTTGTCATACCCAGCATCAGAGTGGCTGAGCTCTGAGTAGAACCCAGTCTTTCCACCACTCTTGATCCCTTGGTTGGTCCTCTTTTTCAGTGTGCCATGTGATAAGTTCTTGGGATTAGTATGTGTGTTTGTCTGCTCAGGCTGCCATAACGAAGTACCATAGACTGGGTAGCTAAAACAACAGAAATTTATTTTCTCATGGTTCTGGAGGCTGAAATTCCGAGATCAAGGTGCCAGCATGGTCAGGTTGTGGTAAGGGCTTTCTTCCTGGCTTGCAGATGGCCACCTTGCTGTGTCCTCATATGGTGGAGAGAGAGCCAGCAAGCTCTCTGGTGTCTTCTTATAAGGATACTAATCCTATCAGATTAGGAGCCTATTCTTAAGACTTCGTTTAACCTAAGTTACTTAGAGGCCTTATTGCCAAATACAGTCACGTTGGGGTTAGGGCTTCAACATAGGAATTGGGAGGGAGATGCATTCAGTCCATTACAGTGCATGAAGCTTCCACTGAAGTAGCTCATCTTTGAGGGCAGATGAAAGAAAAATGTTGACTTGGCTCTTTAAAATGTAGACTATTGCTGTTATAAACTCCTGGGTCACAGAATTATACACCTAGAAGGATGATTTTACAGTAAAGCAGGGAACTACGGTTGAGTATGCCAAGAATTTGGAGATATGGTCAGGAAAGGGTTATCCTCAGAATAAATCTAGTAAGAATTAGTAAATAATGAAATTATCTGCAGAAGTATCCTAAGCTGAAAGTTTGTAAATGTGTTGCTGAAAGGGTCAGAATATTTCCAAGTCTCTTTAAAAAGATCAGAAGATATGCTGACAACCTGTATGGAACTGAAAATTAGAGCATGAAAGTAGGGGCCAGAGGAAGCAGAGAAGACTGAATGTGATAACAAAAGTGAAAGTTGTGGTATGTTCATTCGGTGGAATGCCCTGCAGCAATAACTGTATCAAAGGGTATTTACATTCTGATACTATATTTACAAAGTTTAAAAAACAGGTTTATAGATAAAAGTGTAAAACCATGCATGGGAATAATGAACACCAAATTCGGGATAGTGGTTATTTCTAGGGAAAATGAGAGAAATGGGATTGGAGTGCAGTATATAGGGGGCTACAAACGTATCTATAATGTTTTATCTCTAACTAGGTTATGGGTATGAGAGGGCTCCTTATATTATCTCTACTATTTGTATGCCCGAAATACTTTGTAATTAAATTTAAGTGACAAAAGTAATAGTTTGCACAGAAGCCTGACAAAATAAGAGGCTCCCTTGACTATACAATGGCTGGGTTGGTATAATCTTACAGTGGGGAAAAGTATGTTGGACTGTCTTACCTCAATAGGTATGCCCTAAGGTCATTTAACCCCGTTTGCTCTGATTTCATGCTCAGTACACCACACCCATGTGACGTCTAGTGTAGACTTTACCACATGAGAGAATGGGTTGAAGAGCTGACTTAAGTAATATGATCCTCCTAGCAGTTATATTTATCAGTATAAATCATGCATTTCAATGGAGCAATGTTGTTCCCGTAGAGGTGAAAATTATTAGTTCTTGAGGCAAAAAAACCCCTTTTTTATGTATAAAGTACAGATAAAATACACTGGATGCACAGATATACAATATATCTGTGGCATTAAATTTCATGGGTGGTGATTAGGAAAAAATATCTAAAAACCCTTAGGGGGTGATATTGAAAAAAATGGTTGAGAAATACTGGTGTAAAGGAAGAAATTGGCACTTGGTTTCATCAATTAGGCTCCTGTTTTTTTGGTTAATCAGTATCCTTGGGTCATTTATTCAATCATTTCTTCACTGGACTTTTATTAAATCCCAACTCTTTGCTTTACATGCATGCTGTCTGTCCTCAGAAATCTCAGAACCTAGTGAGGATGGTGGACCCTTTCTTAAATAGTCTTAATACAAGAGATTATTGCTATAGTAAGTTGATTTGAGCATGGGGATTGTACCGTATGCTGTGATGCACCTCCTAGATGCCCCTTCAGTAATGAAGGACTTATTCCCCAACTCTGGGAGTATTTCCAGAAGTCATCCCTTAGGTGTCAGACTTTTGGGGAGATTACTGAGGAAAACTTTCTCAGCCAAGGTCATGTCTCCTTCCAGGGATAGCCCACATCCAATAATTCCTCAGCCTGGGGGTATAAAGTCTTGGCTTTCTTGCCCCAACATGGGACAAATTTAAAGGACCGTTTCAGCCCCAGAGCACTCCATGGGCTTGACTGAAGACTGTACTGTACCTCAGCTCAGTTCCGTCTCTGCCCAGTCCTCCTCCTTTCACTGGCATTGGTTCCAAGAGTGCTTCCTTGTTTGCTGATCTATCTCAGAGTCTGCTTCCCAGAGGACCCAGCCTGTAACAAAGATGATGAGGTATTTACAAAGTGTTTGGTATCATCAAGGATGGAGAGATTATTTCTGCATAGGGGTAGTGGATCACTTTAAATGCAATATGTTTGGGGCCGGCCCGGTGGCGCAGCGGTTTAGTCCGCGCTTGGCAGCTCAGGGTTCACGGGTTCGGATCCCGGGCGCCTGCCGACGCACTGCCTGTTAGCCATGCCGTGGCGGCGTCCCATATGAAGTAGAGGAAGATGGGCACGGATGTTAGCCCAGGGCCAGTCTTCCTCAGCAAAAAGGGGAAGATTAGCAACGGATGTTAGCTCAGGGCTGGTCTTCCTCACAAAAATAAATAAATAAATAAATAAATGCAATATGTTTAAGTCTTGAAGGATGAGTAGAATGTTGCTAAGAAGAGAAGGGAAAGGATGGAGAGGAATTTCCAAGGATGGGGACCAGCAAAAGTGAAGGCCTGGGACCAGAGAGAACATGGTATGTCTGGATTATGGTGAGCACTATTTTATAACCAGTGATAAAGTCCTTAAGATTTTGGTGAGAGATTGAAGAAGAGGGAATTGTCAACAATGACTCCTAGGTTTCTCACTCCCACCTGGACAGGTGGTGGTGCCATTCACCGAAATGAGGAATATTGAGAAAGAACTAAGGTTGGCAAATTAGTATCTTGGTTTTATACACATTGATTTTGAGGAGTAAAAAATACCCAGATGAAGATATCAAATAGGCAGATGGATACATGAGTGTGGACTCCAGAGGAGAGATGAGAGTTGGAGGTACCTCTTGGTTTCCTTCCTCCAATCATACTGTTCGTTCCTCAATCATTTGATGTTTTCTGCTCTTGCAAGTCCCTTGCACTTGCTTGTCCCTGGGCATGGAATTGATTTACTTGCTTTTACTAGTTAATTCCTGCTCATTCTTCATATCTCAAAAGAAACATTTTCTCCCAGAGGCCGTGCCAACCACCAGCTCAGGTCACTTCCTCATGTTACATATTTTCATAGCACCATGAATTTTCATAGTGTTTGTCAAAATTTTAATTTCATGTTTATTCATCTAATTATTTTTTCTCTCCCTCTGACCATGAGCACAGAAACTGTGTCTGGTTTTGCTCATCGTTGTACTATACCCTATATCTAGCACATGGTAGATGCTCAAAACATATTTAGAAGAATAGTTGATATTAATGTGAATTAAAAAACCCATTAGCTATTTACACATGGTGCCAAGATATATTCCAAATTGAAGGCATCAGTGTGTTGTGGAGGAAAGACTCTAAGTTGCCCCCCAGTTATCCTGCCTCCTGGTATTCACATCCTTGTGCAGTCCCCTCCCCTTGAGCACGGGAGACACCTTGCTTCTAACCAATAGAATATGCCAAAGGGTGATGAGATGTCCCTTCTGTGATTATGTTACATAAAATTGTGGTTTCCACCTTGCTAATAGACACTATTTTCTCTATTAGAGAAATAGTTTTTGTGGAGAGAAATGGTTTTGGTGGAATAAGCTTCCCTGAGAAGAGGCCCATGTGCTAAGAAACTGAGGGTGGCTTCCTACCAGCAGCCAGCAAGAAAGCAATACCCTCAGTCTAACAATCCATAAAGAACTGAGTCCTGCCAGCAACCACGTGAGTTTGGGAAAAGATCCTCCTCTGGTTGAGCATCAGATGAGACTCCAGTCCTGGCCAACACCTGAGAGACCCTGACGCAGAGCAGCCAGTTAAGCTGTGTCCATATTCCTGACCCACAGAAACTGTGAGGTAATATATGTGTATTGTTTTAGTCTGCTAAATTTGTGGCGGTATTGTTATGTAGCAATAGATAATTAATTTTGAGGTTTTGGTACCTGGTAGTGGGATGCTGTTATAATAAATACCTAAAAGTGTGGGAGTGGCTTTGAAACCAAGCAGTAGTCAAAGGCTGGAAGAATTTTGAGGAGCATGATAGAGAAAGCTCAAACTGTCTTGAACAGACTGTGAGTAGAAATATAGACATTAAAGGCAATGCCAGTGAGGCTTAAAAGGAAATGAGGAAGGAGCATGTTTATAGAAGGGACATCTTCGGAGGAAGGGCATCTTTGTTATGTAATGGTAGAAAATTTAGCCAAATGTCTCCTGCAATTATATGGAAAGCAAAACATGTAAATGATGAATTTAGACACATAGTTATGGAAATTTTCAAGCAAAAGTGTTGAAGGTGCCACTGGGTTTCTTCTCAATATTTATAGTAAAATGTGAGAGGAGAGAAATAAATTCAGAGAAGAACTATAAACTAAAAAGAGCCAGGACTTGATGATTTTGAAAATTTTCAGCCTCTTCAGATGGGAAAAGATGCTAAAACTAAGAAATGTCTTCCAAGCACTGACTGGAAAAGTGGCATAGAGAAAAAGCTGAAGATGTGACTATACAGCCTTTTGTTAAAACCGCGGAAAGATCAAAGGAACAGAATATTCAGTCAAACAAAGGGGCTTGAAGGAAATTAAAGGTGTACCTCAAGGAACCTCTCGATTAAACCGTAGATGATCTAGGAAGTTTAAAGGCATTGTTCCTCAGCAAAATCAACAGGGTCCAAAGTAAAGAAGGTCTTACCTAGAAGAGATTTTGATTTGTTTTATTTTTATTTTTTGAGAAAGATTAGCCCCGAGCTAACATTTGTTGCCAGTCTTCTTCCTTTTTTCCTTTTTTCTCCCCAAAGCCCCAGTAGATAGTTGTATGTCTTAGTTGTGCGTCCTTGTAGTTGCTCTATGTGGGATGCCACCTCAGCATGGCTTGAGCAGCGAGTAGGTCCATGCCCACCCGGGATCCGAACTGGCAAACCCTGGGGCAACCGAAGCGGAGTGTGTGAACTTAACCACTATGCCACCAGGCTGGCCCCTAGAAGAGATTTTTGGATAGGGCTTTTGTCCAATGGAATGAATCCCAATGAAATTCATAGACAGCTGACAAAGTTTTTGAGAAAATTATATCACCAAACACACTGCGACTTTGGACTGAGAGGGACAGAGAGTATAAAATGAAAAGAAGGTATTGGACTTCCAAAATTCTACTTGCAGGAGGCAGGCTGAGAAAACTACTCAGCTGCAAAGTTGTATGACCTTTCCTGAAAAAGAAATGGAGATTCAGAACGTGGAACCGAGTCCAGAGCGTGGAGCTAAGACCCACAGAGAATTATTTCTACACCTGGAAACCTAATCAAAGAACTTCCAACATTTGCTGAACTGTATTTCAGAATTGCTATGGACCGCTGATGCCTTTGTACTTCCATCTCCCCCCTTCGATTAGGAACGTCTCTTGCTGTTTTCTTTTGCTTGTCACGTCATTGTATTTTGGGTGTCCAGGAAGAAGAAAACTTCTCTTTTAGTTTCACAGTTCCCCCAAATTGAAAGGAATTGTGCTCCAGGAGATATACTTAACAAAAACTACACCTAGAGAGCTTCATCTTGACATGGACCTAATTTAGATGATGAGATTCTAGACTTTGAGCAGATGCTAGGATGGGATGAAACTCTTGAGGGCCTTAAGAGAGGATGAATGTATTTTGCATGTGAAAGTGAATCACTGGAGACCAGACAGTGGACCGTGGTAGGTGTTTTCCAAGATGGCCCTCAATGATCCCTGCCTTCTGATATTTATGGCTTTGTGTAATTCTATCCCCTTAAGTAACTTGCTTCTAAGAACCAATAGACTACCTCAGGATTGAGGGAAGGTCATTTCTGTGATCAGAATACAGAAGATTCTGATTTCCATTTAGCTAACAGACTTTCTCCCTTGACATCTTTGATGGAGCAAGTTGCCATGTTGGAGAGGCACATGTGGCAAGGAACTGAGGGCAGCCTCTGGCCAACAGGCAGCTGAGAACTGTTCAATCCAAAACCCAACAGGACCTGAATCCTGCCAATAACCAATAAGTGAGATTGGAAGTGAATCATTCCTCAGCTGAGCCTTCACATGAGACCCCCACCCTGGCTCAGGCCTTGATTTCAGCCTTGTGAGAAACCTTAGAGGACCCAGTTAAACTGCCTGGCCTCCTGACTCACAGAAACTGTGAGATAATAAATACATTTTAAGGAAGCTTGTGGAACTTGTTACACAGCAATGGAATAATACACCTATGATATTATCAAAGTTGAAAAGGATGGGCAAAACTCAGTGTCTGCAAGGCCATGGGGGAACAGACATTCTCATACAGTGTGGGTGAGAGTCGATTGGTACACAGCTTTCTGAAGGCAGTTTGGTAATATAGATTTAAAAGAAATAAAAAACTCAAAATGTGAATATTTTTTGACCCAGTGAAGTCCATTGCTAAGAAATTGCCCCAAAGAAATAATTGGACAAATACACCAAATTGAAGTCATATAGTCATTACATTGTAGTTTATAATCTCAAAAAGTTGGAAGCAACATAAAGGTGATTGTTTGAATACATTGTGACATATACAAGGATAGGCATATTATGCATCCATTAAAGAATATGATATATATCTATGTATACTAATTATATACTGACATGGAAAGCCACACTGGTAGGTGAGAAAAATCAGGCTACAAAATAATATAGTTCGTTAAAATTTTAGAATAGGATACATGTATACATGGATAAACAGATATCTGGAAAGATATTCTCCAAAATCTTTACAATAGTTTACGGTAGCCACATGTAGAAACTAGGATTTTGGGATTTTTGAACTTTTTTCTATATATTCTTCTAAAATGAATAATTTATATGAAGATATATTATCATTTTAATCAGAATAAAATAGGTTTTCTTTTTCTTTGTTGAAACTTTACCTACAGGGTGATTGTGCAGCACATCATATAAACAACCTCAAAAACCACAGAAAAGGAAGGGTACAGCTGTGCCTATATGCCCAGAGAAGCCATTGAGTTTTGGTGACATTTTAAGTCTGAACAGTGACTAATGATGCAAGTGGGATATAAGCTCTGAATCATTCAGAATCATTCACTGTTTGTACCAGGTAAAGCTGAAGCAGTGGCAGCTGTTTTGTGTAGTACATGCTTGGGCTCCACACACAAGCAGGGTTGTTCAGAGAGGCCAACTTCTGTCTACTGAAATATTTTCTTCTTTGTCCCTGAAATAAGTTTTTATTCATCTTTCAGAAATTGGAAAGGAGCTTATTATTGACCCATAGAAAAATTTCTCCCAAGAGTATAGTCATTCTTTGGCTAATATGTATTAATATAATTTCAGTTTAAAATGCCTCCCTGGGAAATGCTTCTTAGGAGTTGTAATATTTATTTAAGTGTTGTGTTTCTTTGAGGCCCACTTTGCTGAATAATGCCACCACTAAATTTTAAGATATGCCAATCCATGTCATTTATTAATATAACCAATGGCTTCCAAGATTCCAGTTAAATTTTAAGATATATTTCTAAACTTGTGAAACCTTTATTACTAAAAGGAAAACTTCTTAAGAAGGTGACAAGTAGCCTCTGCTGGAAGGGAGAAAGAAAATAATACCTCAAATCTCATTTGAGACCTAATGTCTGTAAAAATGAATAGCTATTCTGGTGGCTGAGCAGAAAAGAAAGAAACAGGTGTCCTTGCTGGGAAAAACCAAAGTGCTTATGTAAATTAGTAACCTCAGATACTCAAAAGCTGACGAAAGAACTGATAGTGTATTCTAAAAAAAATCACCTTTAGCAGTTAGTAAGTGTATTACTGCAATGTGGCCTTGCTACATCTAATATATCCTAAATTTGATGAATTACTTGAACTCAGTGGGCTTTTTTTTGGCTTAGAAGATGATGCAAGTGAATTGCAAGTATGAAGTATGGTTGATGTTTGGAGAAATTCCTTTTGTCTATGCTGTGATCCTTAATCCTGATGAGCCATTTTGTGAATATATGTGAGAGGTTCGATTGCTTTAGTACAAATCTATCACCTTTACCAAAAAAGGGACATTTTTGGTAGATAGCATCTTTTTCAGATAAATATGTGAGGACATTATTTTCTTGGAAAAATAAAAACAAAAAACTATAATATGGAATACTTAATTACTTTAAAATAATATTTCATAGCTGTATCTAGTTTTGGCAAAGAAAATTGTCAGCTTCCTACACTTCCCCTGTGAGCATCAAATGAAATCTACGTGTAAAAATGCTGGACAGATCCAAATTTAGCAAGCAGGCAGTTACTTTATATTTATGATTCCAGTTCCTAAGAAGTTGTTTAGTTCCCTGTGTGTATTTTGTCTGCAATCAGAGTAAAAAAAACTCCCATTAGTGCTTTAGTTGTAGCCTCCTCTCCCAAATAGACTTCAATCATAGACAGGAAGATCGAATAGAGAGGTTAACAAACTTTGCCTACAGTTATACTTTAAGAAATAATGGAGTTCTTGATTAAAAAAAGTCAGATATAGTGATAGTGAGTAGTAACATGAGCAAAAGTTTGGAATAGAAAAGAAGTGGTGTGTCCCTGGAGAATTTTACTTCACTGGAGCTGAGGGCTGTTATTAGAGAATAGTGCCTGTCTGGCAGGAGCAAGAGTGACAGGATGTCTTAGCTTGGGCTGCCGTAACAGAACACCACAGACTGGTGGCTTAAACAACAGAAATGTATTTTCTCACAGCTTTGGTGACTGGAAGTCTAAGATCAAGGTGCCGGCAAGTTTGGTTTCTCCTGAGGCCCCCTCCTTGGCTTATAGACAGCCACTTTCTCACTGTGTCTTCACATGGCCTTTCATCTGTGTGCGTGGAGAAAGAGAGTTCTCTGGGGTCTCTTCCTCTTCTTATAAGGATACCAGTCCTGTTGGATTAGGGCCCACCTTTATGACCTCATTTAACCTCAGTTACATCCCTAAGGGCTGTATCTCCAACTGCAGTCATGTTGAGGGTTAGGGCTTCAACATATGAATTTGGGAGGGGAAAAAGTTCAGCCTATAACACAGGATAAGATCTGGGATAGATGACTGACCTTCTGTGACTGAGTAATGTGATGATCACTATCCCACTAGTGAAAATAGAGAAGTTGAGAGTTTGTTACTACAAATCTTCATTTTGAAATGAGGTGACTCTTGGGACTTATTCATAGTTTGTGAAACTGAAAGTCCTCATAGCTTCTCCCAGATGCTCCCTAAGTGTTCTCTGAAGGCCATGTGATTTCTTTCTCTTCCAGCAATTTTTAGGGCTTCTATTTTCTGACTTGCTACTCTCACTCAATTTTGGTAGCCCAAAGAAAATTAGAAAGACTAGAAACATACATTTCTTCTCCTCTTCTAATACTACTACTTCTACCTTCACTGTCTTTTATTTGTGGTAGCCACAGTAGAAAAGAAATTATGGTCATATTGAGCATGAAGTGAAATAAAACTTCTAGGCACTAGGGCTCTTTATTCAAAATTATTTCTCCTTTCCTGACTGCTTCCTTGTCTTTAGAATTCTAAGAGAAATGACTCAAAACTTTTTTTCTCACTTAGTTTTCTAGCTGACTAAACGAGTGGAAATTTGCATCTTATAGCAATCTACTTTCTGAAGTTGCTTGTAGTTACAATAATCTCGGTTCATATCAGAAGGTTTTGAACGTGTCCATTCTCTCTTCTGAACAAACTATTCTTAGCCAACTTTAAAACTGAAACCCAAACGGTTGTTAAATATAGGTTTAGAGTAATTCGTTTACATCTGCTAAGAGGATTTAGCCATGGGAAATTATTTGTTTCTTGTGAATAATTGGAATGCTTTCTTCTAGCTTTTTCCCTAGTTGCTCCCAATAAAAGCAGTTCCATGTTCAGGCGCACTCCCCTAACAGACGTCAGTGTTCTTTGTGAGTAGACAGTGTTGTGCATACCCTTGGGAATAGGGTTTGTTCACTGGTTTGGGATTTTTATAATTAGCCAATAAAGTGATCATTTTGAACTATAGCACAATGTTAATGCCCATCAATTTTAGCAAATTTTTCATGCCTCTTTGTACAGAAATGTGTATAATTCTTGGAATGTTTAGTTGCTCCTTGACTTAAATACTCTGCAACAACTAATGAAAATGAAATAACAATTAGTAACCAAAAGCATAAATTCTAAATGCAGTACAATTGAAATAGAAATTGTAGGGTGTTTCAATTAGGATACAGATTAAGCCACTTTAACCAAGACTTACAGGGCTTTAAACAATATAGAATTTTATTTCTCATGTAACAGTCTGATTCATTTCTCATGTAATATTGATATGTTGGCTCCTTCCATCTTGTAGTTCCACCGGTGTCCCTAAAATATTAACCTCATCTGCTTGGTCCTACGTGGCTTTTCACCACCTCCAAATTCCAGGCACCAAGATGGGAGAAGAAAGAGTAGCATAAAAAGACACATCTTCCATTTAAGGGGCACAACCCAGAAATTGCATATGTCACTTCTGCTCACATTCTATTGGCCAAAACTTAGTTATGTGGCCACACTTTACCTGGAAATATGGCCAGCTAAAACTCAGAGTTTTCTTTCTTTTTTTTGCTGGGAAACATTCATGCTGAGCTAACATCTGTTGCCAATCTTCCTCTTTCTTTTTTTTTCCCTCCCCAAAGCCCCATTGCATAGTTGTATATTCTAGTAAGTCCCTCTAGTTCTTCTGTGTGAGCTGCCACCACAGCAATGGCAACTGACAGACGAGTGATGTGGTTCTGTGCCCAGGAACTGAACCCAGGCCGCTGAAGTGGAGCACGCCGAACTTAAACTGCTAGGCCATCAGGGCTGGCTCAGGGTTTTATTTCTTAAGGGAATATGAGAAGATAGATATGGCATGCCAAAAGTTGTGACTCTTCAGTCTGAAATGAATGCTCATTGGACTAAGCTGGTTGACTGGATTCAACTGTGAAGGAAAAAACAAAAGCAAAATAATGCATCATTAGCAAAATGTTGAAAATATGTTGTCAAAAACTGAGTCTAAAAGATGAAGTATAATTATTTTGTATATCTTATGGGTCTCAGCAATGGAAGCTCTCCTTATAACTTGCTAGTCTATTGTTTGACTTTCAAAGATTTGACTTTTGAATTTATTTAGAGTAACACACTTTGTATGAAAACAATGAATGACCTATCTGTATGGAAATTTCTGGCTTGTCCTTTGTTCTGAAAATTATGATAAGAATCAGTGTTACTGAGAAAGCTAGATGCTTTGAGTGGCCTAGTTGTAAGTCCTTTTAGTTGAAGAGCTATACTCTTAGCTTTCAGTTAAGAATATAGTGTGGTGGGTTTCAGTAGATGGAGCTTCTCTGTTGAACCTTAGAAAGTGCTTTGTCTTTGTGTACGGGGAAGCCTCTGTTGTCAGGCATCATCAGTTAAGTGCACCTTAACCAGAGCTGCTCTGAAGGGAAGCAACGTTCTCCCGTCTCCTGGCCTGTGCTCTGCTGCAGCACTGTCAGCCTGCCTGGGAAGGAAAAGGATGCAGCTTGAGAGAAGTGATGTGTCAGGAAGCATGGCATGCCACTGCCTCTGCCTGGGGCTAAGTGGGCTGGAGAAAAAGATGACCAGAAAGATGAGGGTTCCCAGTTCAGTAGGGAGAAGAGTCACATGATATTTCTCCGCCCTGGGCCATGTGAGAGCATTAGAACCTCAACAGGTGGTAAGGGAATGACCAGGGTGGCCATCTCTTTCAACACTAGAGATGTTTAATACCAGAGCAGGACTAAGTAGCCATATGCTTGGACTTCTTTGAGGAGTCCTCCAAGTCTCACCCAGCCATATTATATTTCATTTAGTAGTCTACTACAGCCCTTAGGGACCTCTAACAAATATGAGATGCCATAGCTTCCTTCTAGCTCCAGTGGCATGAACTTTCTACCACTGAAGGCATTCCTTTAGGTTAAGCAATAAAGTAGACTGAAAGCCACAGTCTCTTACATTTTCTGGGAGGGCAAGGGAGTGGGATGTTGTAACTGTAGTCTTCTTTAGCTCATAGACATTTATAACTGACCTGTTTATCTGATTAACTGGTTGCCACATTGAGAGTAAGAGAGCTTTGAGTAAGAATGTCAGCAACTATACAGTCTGAATGACCAGGGGCTGTTTTGAGGGTGTTAAGCTAAGGAGGGCAGGTCCTGGGTGTTGTGTTGCACAAAGGCAAGTACCCGGTGACTGTGCACCTGAAAAGTAGGAGTGGCACACAAGTTTCATCCAGTGGAACATATTGGCTAAGGCTGTTCCTATTCTGACTTCTTCGAGGATTAGAATGTCTGGCTTGGAAGCAATGTACGTTATTATGGTGGTCCGAGTCAGTATGGTTTAATATATTACATATTTTTTCCTCTAGGGATTTATGATTTTTTTAGCAGTTACACCACTGCATTTTCAATACTATGATCTTTAAATGGATATATTATGATGAATTATGAACTTGGGTTAAAACTTTTATACTACAGTGGGTATGGACAAGAGCAAGCCTTTGATGAATTTATTGTATCTCTATGAGAGACCGATATTTTATGAATAGTATGTTCTTTAATGATATGTCTCTATCTAACCTAAAAAGGTGAAAAAAAAACCCAACTACATTTCTTTACGTATAAGTATTTTTATAAGCCTTCATGGGATTAAAGACAGTTCCTTTGATAATGAAGCTGTCAATCAATGGAAAGTGCACTGGATCTGGATTCAGAGGTCCTAGGGTGTTGTCACAGGTCCCATGATTTTTGTTGTGTTTTTAATCAATTGGATACCTAGTTAATAATTTACAACAAGAAATGCACCTTCCCCATGATCAGAACATTCATATCTATTGACCAAAGATCTGATCCCAGTAACAGGGTATTTGGGAGTAGGTATAATATTACTTCTGATGTAACTTCTCGTGATCTTAATTCATCTTTTGTAATACTAGGGGTTTGACTAAGATAACCTTTAAGGTTCCTTTTAATTTAAAAATCCCTATTGCATGGTCTGCATCACAGAAAGGGGAAGCCACACATAGAACTTAGAAAGTAAGTGGGTTCAGTGCCAGGCACTGTGATAAGCACTTAATGTACATCATTTTATTTAATCCTTATAATGTATGAGGTAGGTATTATTATCATCCCTTTTCTACAGATGAAGGAACTGAGACCTTCCAGGCATTAGGTAATGTGTTCAGTGTCCTACCCCGAGTGAGTGGTAGAATCGTGATTTTGAACACAGGTCTGTGGGACTCCAGAGTTTTGGGGCTGAAGTCTATGCCTCTGAACTGTCACACAGTATCAGTTGTGAGTAATGTTTAACTACCCAAGAGCGATAAAGTCTGATCAATAATTTTTACTTTTTAACAAATTATGTAGCAGTAATATCTCCCTAGATATTTTCTATCCATACATTATTATAAGTTTATAAGATTTGAAAATAGGAAGGGTAAAGAGACCTCTGAATACAAATGACAAAATTAAGTCAGATTAAATAATCTTCCTCCAAATCTGATGAAATGAATAGTAGTAGTAGGAAAAAAAAAGGGCAACAATTCGTGAACAGCATCCAAATAAAGGTGAACAACTTTACATCATAAACTTGAAAAAGTGACAGAAGTTTTGGTGTAGCTCCTTTCTTCACAGCCGCTCCGCAGGAATGGTATTGAGAACCCTGATAATTTTTGTTGCTGTCTTCCAGTTTGGACAGAAGTGGTCTGAGGGAGTGAGTAGGTAGACCTGGGAAAAGGGAAGGAAAATGCCTCAAGTGTAGCTGACCCTACTTACCCCTATGGGGCCTTGACAGAGGCAGGAAGGGCCTCCATGGCTTGCCATCTACCAGGTCCCTATGGGGAATAGACTGAATGAGAGGAATATACCCACAACTGAGTGGGGTGGGAACTGGTATTTAACTGGACTTCAAAGGAGAAATCAGAGGCACTCCTCCCAATCTAGTATGGGTCTCCCATCATGTCCCTCCCACCATGCCCCCAGGCTAAAGATAAGTGGATTGAAAGCAACTCCAACACTTTAAATAAAGTGGAAGCATTATATCAGACCAAATAGGAAGTTGGGACAGAGCTATCTGATGAAAAATGGAAAGAATATGGCATGACAAGTAAGCAAATTAGAACAAGAAGAAGAAAGAGAAGGAAAAGAAAGAAAGGTAAAGAATAACTTTATGATACTATTATTTTATAAAACTAAGGCCCCAAAATGTGATAATAAAACAACAGAATGAGATGAACAGGGAACTTTCAGAGCTAAGGTAATGAAGACCCCAAGGAGCGGGGCCGCCTGGTGGGTGCAGCGGTTAAGTTCGCGCTTGGCAGCCTGGGGTTCGCGGGTTCGGATCCCGGGCACCCGCCGACACACTGCTTGTCAGCCCTGCCGTGGCGGCGTCCCATATAAAGCAGAGGAAGATGGCACGGATGTTAGCCCAGGGCCGGTCTTCTTCAGCAAAAAGAGGAGGATCGGCAGTGGATGTTAGCTCAAGGCTGGTCTTCCTCACACACACACACAAAAAAAGACCCCAAGGAGCACCATTATAGATCTAGTAAATAATTTAGGAAGAGCAAGGAACAGAATAGACAATGGTTAAAAATAAAATTAGTATACTACTCAGCCATAAGAAACAATGAAATCCAGCCATTTGCAACAACATGGATGCAGCTTGAGGGTATTATGCTAAGTGAAATAAGTCAGAGGGTGAAAGTCAAATACTGTATGATCTCACTCACAAATAGAAGATAAAAACAACAATCACATGGAGAAAAATTGGATTGGTTACCAGAGGGGAAGGGGAGAGGGAGGAGGATGAAAGAGATGATTAGGCACGTGTGTGTGATGATGGATGGTAATTAGTCTTTGGGTGGTGAACATGATGTAAATAATCTATACAGAAATCGAAATATAATGATGTACACCTGAAATTTATATAACAGTATAAACCAATGTTAGCGCACAAAAAAGAAAGCAAAACTGCATGGAAATCTAGAGACTTAAGAAGGGTTTTTTAGAGATGGGGTAGTGAGTTTGAGGAAAAAGTTAAAAGAAGATTAAAAATATGTAAATTATAAGTAAAAAGTTGAAGATTTAAAGCATTTAAGTTAGTAAAAATTTTAAAAATGAAAATATGTAAATTATTAAGAAAAATATGTAGAAGTCAAAATTTGTAAATAAAAATTTCACAGAGAAAAAAATAAAATTAGTGATGTGGAGGAAATGCTTGCAATAATCAGTGAATCCAGAGAAAAGGGACAAAGAGATTAAAGTATGTAGAAGGCAATCAATATGGAAGCCAGAGACCACCCAACATAGACAACAAATGGAATAGGAAAAGTAGTTAGATATATGATAAAAGAAATTTTCCCTGAAATTAACAAACTGAATCCTTTGCTATAAGGGCACACTGTTAGAAAAAATTGATACAGCACAATAAGCATCGAGGCATACTTTCATTAAGTTATTGACTTTCAAGGATAAAAAAAGAAATCTTGAGCTGTTCAGGAAGAAAAAGTTAAATCATCTATAAGGAGGAAAATTAGGCTTGCCTTTAGACTTCTCAGCAATGTTCAAAACCAGAATGCAATGGAATGCCATTTACAAACTTCCAAGAACAAGAAATTGTGACCCAGCCAAATAATTTCTTGGTTGTAAAGTCAGCAAGCAGGCTTTCTCAAACATGAAAAAACACAGGGAAGTAGTATTTAGAATCTAGAGTGTAAGTGATATAAAACCTGTGAGCCCTTCTAGAAAAAAACCCATTTGACCTTGAAATCCAGCCAAAGAAATGAATGAAGATCAAGAATTTAGGAGTGGTAAAAGAACTGGAAATGAGCACTGGATCCATTTTAAAAAAGAACAAAGACTACATAACTAGAAGTATCACAATTACAGAACACAATGTGATGGTTTATAACCTGGCAAAGTAAAGGCAATAAAAGCAATGAAAAATGGAATGGGGAAAGTTGTAGGTAGGAGAAATAATAAGAGTGTATCACCTCATTTTTCATAGTGGAGAGTCAATTCATGCTATCTAAAATTAAACCACATAGTTAAAAAAAAAAAGGAGAAGCAGCAGGGTTTCGAAGCTTTGATGATTTTTATAATCTCTTTGCTTAATCTGAGATCCAGTAAGGCAATCCAGCGTATGTGTGCCAGACTCGCCTGCAGCTGTGTTTTGGTTTTGTAAGACCAGTTCAGTGTTTTAAAATATTTTTAAATCTGAATGTCTTTAGATGGGGGTGAACTTGCCAGGTAACCTCTATTTTCCACCTTCTTATTTCACACATTTAGGGGCCTGCCTGGCCCCACCTTTGTACAGCTCTTTACACTGAAGTCTCCTGTGGTGATGAATCATTTATCTGAAGTTCAAGAATTCCTAGAATAAGATGAAATAATAATTGATCAATAGATACATTCCTCTCATTTGTTTTGTAAGATATGTTTTCCTCTGGCATAACAAATCATATTTTCCTGTACATTATAATGACAGAAATCTGTCTCCTGGCAAACGTAAGCACTGCTGCCCCACCTTTCTCCTAACTTGACTGTGGCCAGGCCTTTGATTCCAGTGTAATCATGAGTGAGAGATGGAGAGTGACTTTTGTGCTAGATCCCTTTCACCGAGTAGGAACACTCCAGGGAAGCTTCTCCTTATGCTGTGTCTTTACTCTATTTAAAGTCTTGAGGGCTTAGCTGCTGTCACCTCCTAGCTATTTCTTTGGCTCAGCTTTAACTTTCAGTCCTTTAAATAGAGGACAGATTGGGACTGAACCAGAGCCAGAAGAAACAGCTGATTGGCTGTGAAGGCCCCCTTGGGAGGTTCTGACCCTTGCTGTAGAGGCTGAGCTGGTGATTCTAAGAAAAACTGCGAGGGCAGCCCCAGAGTCTACTCTGATGACTTTAGGAGGGACATCTGATGGACACTGGAGGACCTGGTGCTCCAGCAGGAGACCAGGGATTAGGCACCAAAAAAGAACTGCAGGTTTCTTAAGTTAGTATTTCCACATACAGGTACTGCATTAATTCTTCAGCAATCTGCTGAAGACAAAAGACGCTACCTTAGAAAAGCAAAACCAGCCTTTTATTGAAATTAAATCCAGCAGTAATCAAGAGAGAAGCCTCTCACACTTAGGTTTGGACGTCTAAATATGTCCATATTTAGAAGGCATTTTGTGGGAAAGAATAAAGGCTGGGCTGTATGATGGTGGTGGTGAGAATGGGGGAGTAGGCATGAGCCCCCCATTCTCATTGCCACCGTCATACAGTCACTCCGTGTGAAAGGAAGAACCAAAGGCTCATACCATGAGAAAGGCTCATACCATGAGAAAGGCTCATACCATGTCAAAGGAAGAACCGAAGTCTGCTTCCTGATTGGATATGGGAACAGAGAAGGAATCAAGCTCGACCACTTGAATGGCAGGTAATACCGTTAACCATGGGCAAGTTGAGGAGTTTACACACAAGGTGCTCTCACTTGCACACTTTTTGCTTTTGTAGGTAATACCTCATTACAGTCAGAGCATTTCCTCTAGCGAGATGACTTTTCTGTCTTAGCCGTGCTCACAGTGACAATTCTCTTAGGATAATCTCTCTGAAACCTCGACACATTATCCAGTGCAGATGGGCTTCTTGTACATAACATTTTTGTTATGGGAAAAAAGTTTGTGAGTTTGTGTAAAGCTAATCACAGTTAACCTATGGATTAACTTGTTCAGCACTGAGAAAGGTAAATTGCTTGCTACTAAAATACAGGCATATTTAGGCAATGATATATTTTTTAACCCGTTGGATACTGAGAAGAACTCTCTGGAGATAGTTTCCCCCATTCTGCGTGCCATTCTCTGATGTCCTTTCAGTTTATCTCTGAGGGTGATATCATGTGTGAATGGACTGCCCACGTTTGCTTGTATTTAATTAATGTCCAGTTGATAGTAATTATAAATTGGAAAAATTTTTCTTAAGCCTCTAAGTCCAACTTATTTTATTAATAAATCTTGTGAATTTTTGTAAAAATTAAGAAAAATTGCTTTCACTTTCTTTTTAAATCAATGTTCCATCAATTTACAAATTCAACAGATTAAAATCCCCTAAACAAAACTAGTTTATTGAGTTTTCTTAAACATTTTAGACTACTATTACAAGTTTAATACCATAGCATCAAATCGAAGATGCCATCAATTGTAAGATGCACTATTATTTTATGAAGTACCAAGAAAGGAAAACACTGCCAATGCTATCTTATCACATTGATTGTAAGACACACTCAGGTTGCAGATTTGTTAAAATGAGAAAAAAAATGTGCGTCTTGGAATTGATAAACTACTGTATATCTGAATAAAATAGTACAAATGCAGGGCATTTTGCTTGTTAGGTTTGAAACAAGCAAAATCTTTCTAAGCATTTAACCAACTCTTGAAAAATCTAAATACATTTGAATTAATATACATGCTATGGACTGAATATTTGTATTTCCCCACAATTCATACGTTGAAATCCTAACCCCTGAGGTGATGATATTAGGGGGTGGGGCTTTTCAGAGGTGATTAGGTCATGAAGGGAGAGCCCTTGCGAATGGGATTAGTGCCCGAGGCCTGAAAGTCCCCTTGCCCCTTCCAACATATGAGGACACAGCAAAAAGGTGGCCATCTATGAGCCAGGAAGTGAGCTCTCACCAGAACCAAATCTGCTGGTGCCTTCCTTGATCTTGGACTTCCTAGACTCCAGAACTATGATAAATGAATTTCTGTTGTTTATAAGCTACCTAGTCTATGGTATTTTTGTTATAGCAGCATGAACAGACTAAGACAATACAGATTTCTAAATGTAGTATATCAAGTGTTTAAATACTGTTTATAAACATAATCAAATTCTGTTATGCATTCTAAAATAAGAAAAAGACAAATTGAAAATTCAATAAATCATAGGGTTAATATGTCAGTTTCTATAATATGGCAGATTCTCTTAAACATTCAAACACCTTAAATTACAAACATAGCAAGACTTTCTTGTTTATGAAACCTATTCCTAAAATTAACACAAAAGAATTAATAATGAGTTTGGTTACTTCACCATCCTTATTTCAATGCCTTCTTGGTGTTATAGAGTCACTTATCCAAAGAGCAGATTTACCATCTCAGTTGCACTGGGGTTATTGGTTCTCAAAATACTCCCATTGGATCGTAAATTAGATCAGTGTTTCTCAAACTTTTTGGTGTCAGCACCCTTATATACCCTTGAAAATTATTGAGAACCCCAAAGGGCTTTTGTTTATGCAGTATAACAATTGATATTCACTATAATAGAAATTAAATCTGAGAAATTTAAAAACTTTTTTATTCATTTAAAAATAGCAATAATAAACCCATAACATGTTAACATAACACAGTTTTATGGGAAAAACTTTTTTATAAAGCATAAAAAATTCTTTAAAGAGTTAGAAAAGTGGCATTGTTTTACATTTTTGTAAATCTTTTTAATGTCTGCCTTAATTAAAGAGTGTTGGATTCTCATATCTGCTTCTGCATTCAAGCTGTGGTGATATCACAGATAATATAGCATCTGGAAAACTCCGCTGTCTACTAGTGAGAGAATGAGAGAGAAAAAGGCCAAGAATTTAATAGTATTATTATAAAAACAGTTTTGACCTCATAAATCTCCCTGAAAGGGTCTCAGGCACCCTGGACCACACTTTGAGAACCACTGAGTTAGATAATAATGAGTTAAATAATCAGGCCAGGACCTGGGTGCTACTTACCAGGGTAATTCTACCCAAGGTACCAGCGAACATGCTGAGCCCCCTCTCAAGTTGACTTGTCTGCTGTGTCAGTGGGGGCAAGTCTACACCTTTCACAATGCGTCAGCTAGACATCTCTTAGGTTTAGTCCTCACTTAGTTTTTTTCAACTTTTTATCCCCTGATATTTAGGAAGATGGACATCTTTACTGCATGATTAGAACTCACTGAAGTCTGCGCTCTCTCATCCAGATGGTAATATTCCCCTTTGCTGTCTAGTTGGACTGTGCATTGTTTTTATACTTTTCTTTTCTGGATCTTAACTACGATTCAATTTATTGCTAGGGCTTTAAGTCCTACTCTCTTGCGTGTAATAGTTAAGCGTCCAGACACTGCTACATTGTCTGTATTCAGCAGAAGCCAGATGACCGTTTGTTAGAGAAGTTGTAGAAGTAACTCCTTCAGTAGGCAGGAAATTGGACTAGACCAATGATCTCAAAGTTCTCTTTTCATTCGAAGATTCTATGCTGTTTCTGCCTTCTTTCAACCTTGAAAAACTGTGGGCTGCTCTGAGGACCAGTGATCAGGCTGTCTGGTTGTCTTCTCAATATTCAGTTAGGATTGTTAGAAAGGTAGAGAATTACCATGTCCAGTTAAAAACACATAATTCCCTGGATCCTTTGCAACTAGGGGTGGCCTTGTGAACTAGTTCTGGCCAATGAGATATAAGCAAAAGTCCACAGGGTGGGGGTTCTGGGAAAGTGATTATTTCCTTTATGAAAAAGGAGCACACTTAGAAGATACGTGTCTTTTTACGTCTTCCTGTCTGGAATGTAGATGTAATACCTGGAGATGGGTAGCCCTCGTATGACCATGAAGGAGAAAGCCACATGCTAAAGACTAATGAGCAGGAAGCTAAAGGAGGCTGAGGCCTTGATTTCCAGTAAATTCGTGAGGGTTCGTCTACCTCCTCCTGGACTTCTTGTTACATGAGAAAAAGACTCTCTGACACTGTGCTTGAGTTTCTGTTACATGAAGGTTAAATTTATTCTTAATTAATACATTTGCTACTAGCTAACTGTGGCAGCTAGTGCATTCTTGTAGTGCTTTAGCCTGTCATCTCACCACTTGAGTATTCTTTTTTTTTTTATGAGGAAGATTAGCCCTGAGCTAACAACTGTTGCCAATCCTCCTCTTTTCTGCTGAGGAAGACTGGCCCTGGGCTAACATCCTCTACTTTATATGGGACGCCACCACAGCATGGCTGACAAGTGGTGCATCGGTCTGTGCCCGGGATCCAGACATGTGAACCCTGGGCTGCTGAAGCGGAGTGAGCAAACTTAACCGCTACGCCATTGGGCCAGCCCCGACTTGAGTATTCTTGAAGAGGTTAATACCATGGTACAGCATAAAGAGTGGCTTCAGACTCAGCCCAAAGACTCCTGGCTCTGTGTCACTAGCTGTGTGGGCAAGTAACTTAATCCCTTTGAGCCTAAATCTTCTCATCGACTGAAATGAGACTAAGATTTAATATCTCCTGGTTGTTGTGAGGATTAAATGAGGTAAGAAACAAAATCCCTAGCACAGTGCCTTATGGGTCAAAGTAGGTACTCAACAAATGCAGGCTCCATTTCTCTCTTTTTGTTACAGAAGTCAATCAGCTCCATTCATAATATTCCAGACATATCTCCTACTAGTCTGAAGTTGAATAAAAAAAAAAAAACAGCAGGATTTTGGTATGCTAATGCTTAGGCAAATATTTGTACAACAAGCCCAATAAGGTGGGGTTGCCTGTGAAAACTGGCAGGCTGTGCAGATGGGAAAGGTAGTGTCCCAATGATCTATGGAAACACTGAATGGTGACCCTTGAAGGATAGGAGATTAATAAAGATGATGATGATGATAGTAGCTAATATTTATTAAGCATCTGCTATGTTCTCGTCACTGTGGTAAGCACTTTATATGCATTATCTCATTATTAACACTCAAGATCTATAAAGTAGCTACTGCTATTATCTCCAGTTTACAGATAAAGAAATGGAAGCCTAGAGAGTTTAAATAAGTTGTCCAAAGACACCCAGTGGTAGAGTTGGGACTAGACTCCACCTCTGTCCAACTCCAACATCATACTGGTGACCACAGCCTATTGATGAGATGTAAATCAGTGGTGAGCCGAAGTTGGTTGTGAGAGCCTCTTATGTATATCTCTTCTCAAATCTGTATTCAGTGAAGTCATGTTGGTAGCTTGGAATCAGCCACAGTCAGAGAATTTACACTATAGAATTGGTCAGTGCCACAAATCAGGTTTCTTCCCCCAATTCCCTGCCCTAAGAGCTGGTTGTTAAGCATTTACCAGCACACCACTGATATTAAAGTATTGAGTAAGTGAGAGTAGGCAAGCCACTTGAACATTTATCCTGAGTAGTATCCAGGCAAGATAGTGTGGGGGATCAAAATTGGCCACCTCAAGATGTGTCTCTTTGCCTTATTTTCACTGAAGGAGGCTTTGACCTTCCCCTCCCTCACTAACTGTCTAAAGGGATTTGGGATGGAAGGCCTGTCCCTGGGACAGCCATCACCTTGGATAACTCTGGGTATTGATAGACTAAAAGGGTCTTTGCTGGGCCCATTCTTGTCAAAGTTCTGTTTACCAAACACTTACATTTGTAAGGCAAATCTCCATTTGTAAAGGTATCGCCTTCTCTGTACTGGGAAGAGAGGCAGATGGCCTCATCTATAGAAACTTGTCAATGTGGAAGGTGAGGCCTTAAATCTACATAATGACCTTACTGTGCTTTTCTGGTAATCTCCCATAACTGACCCACCCTCAACATCCTCCACTGTCTTTCTATTTAAGAGGAGAACCTCTGCCATTTTGTAGAGAGATACTCAGTTTCCCCGAGTCTCTCCCGTGTGTACATGTTATAAAGCTTTGTTTGATTTTCTCCTGCTGTTTGGTCTCATGTCAATTTAATTTGTAGTCCAGCCAAAAAGGACCCAGAGTGGGTAGAGGATGCTCTTCCTTCCCTTCAATAGCTTCCTACAAACAGAAGGATAGGAGAATGATCCTTGGGGCTATAGAGAGAAGAGAGTCAAGCTGGAGTGAGGGTCTGAGGATCTCAAACAAAAAGGCTATAATGTATATTTCCCCACTTATTCCAAAGTCCACTTTTTGAGTCCCTTCTCTATGCCAGTACTTGTATGTGTCACATATAGAAACAGAAATAAAGTAGAATCTCTTCTCTTGGTAAAGCAAAGATATACACAAATAATTACTATCTAATATGAGAAAAGGTAATAAAAAGCTACATACATAAGTTTTTAGTGAGGTGAGAATTTATTCGTCGTAACTACTGTGAGTAACCATTTTAGTGCTTCATGGATCTTCCGAGGAGGAGACTCCTTTATGAGGGATCATGTTAAAAAGTAAAGGCTCGGGTTATGTAGACATTGTTCTTGTGTTGTCTCAAGTCATGACATAAATGTGTTCAGCTGTAGAGAGCAGTAGAACTCCCATTAGCATCTACTTGTCCAGTTAAGTTGGTAAAGAGGTAAAGTTGGCAAACTTTAGCTCTTTGAGGTTGACTTTCTTCTCGCTTTCAGTAGCCTTCGTGTCTCTTCAGGTTGTCAACCAGAAAAGGATCTGTTATGTCACTTAACGTTTGACCAACTGCGTACCTGTCCCTACTGTGCACCGTTTCCATCACTGTGTTGCTTAAGCACATTTTTAGTCTGTTAACTACACCTGAAGAATAAAGATTTTTCTGCTGCTAAAGGAATTTCAGCAAAGTGATAGAGAGATGTTGAAGGTAAGAGAAGGGTAGTCTTTGAAATCTACACCATATTAAAAAACCAGTTTAAGCATTGTAGAGAGAATAAAAAGGTGATGAGAAGAGGCTGAGAGGGAATGATTTTAGAAGTATTTTACTGTTCATCTACACATCCAGCATTTTCTATACTCTAGGAGAAGCCAGGAGAGGTTCATCCAGTTATTGGTACTGATGGAGAATAATTCCTGGGAGCTACACTTGGCGTCATTGGTCTCGTGTCCCACTGTCACCAAGTTCTTCCATGAAGCCAAGCCCTTCTTGTCCAAGGGCAGATGAGAACAGGACTTCTCCCTTGAGAGCCTCCTCCATCTTCAGTTTGCCCTTTCTCCAGTCCTTGTTGGGTTCAGGCAGTGGTATGTTCACAAGAGCCAATTGTTAAAATTCCAAGAATTTTATGAGATGGTTGCTAAATATGGCCATTATTAAAAACTAAATTATATTCACTTAAAATTAAATAAATTATATTAAAACAAAGATAAATATTCAAAGCTCCTGACTCCTTAATTATTTTATTACATTATACTATTATTTATGCTTTTGCAGTTATTTGTGTCTTATGTATCTATGGTGGAAAATTATAGTATCATGGTGTGCTACCACTGCACATCCTTTCCACGTCGGTGTTCTCCGTGTCCTGTAATGTCACATTGGTAGCTTGAAATTGGCTATGTTGCTCCCATGGAAATTTATACCACAAAATCTGCAAATGTTACAAATCAGGTTTTGATTTATTGTTTTGTTGATTGTTTAGACTTAAGAAAGTGATGGAGAAAATGTTAATAATGTAGATTAAACTTAAAAATGTGTCATGTCTGTAATGGTTGCATTGTGAATAGCACAAAAAATTGAGAAAATATTTTTCTAGTATTTGAAAACTATTATCTTATTCAGCAAAGAACACATTCATGTCATTGATAAGTGAGGCCAATTCTGACACATGTCTTCGTTGTTTCACTTTCATCTCTCATAAATGAAAACATCCACCAACGTTCATATCCGAACTACAATCTTTCCTCCCTTGCAACCACACCTTGACTACAGATCCAAGACTTCACCAAACTATCAGCAAAAGCACTCTGTGGGAATCAATTGCCTACATGGAATTTATGATAAAGAGTATTGCATATTTTATTATTATTTGTAAACTGTGTGCTACATATCCTTTATGTCGGTAAAATTGATAACAAACATTATGTACCCATATGGACACAAAAAGTTTTGTCTCAGAGTATGTTGTTAATACTCTGGGTTGTTAAGCATTTAGTAGCACATTGCCTTGCCTTTCTTAGCACTTACTGCAATCATGGCTCAAGAACAACATGTGTATTTTTAAAATCTAATGTCTGTCTTCCCTGCTTAGACTATAACTTCCATGAAGGCAGAGAACATTTCTAGATTATCCATGTCTAGCTTACCTCTGTTTTCTCAGGGCCTAGCCCAGTGTCTGGCATGTAGTGGGTGCTCAATAAATACTTTCTGAATGAGTGGATGGATGCATGAGTGAATCTAAATCCTAACCTTCATCTTTCTGCTGCCCAGGATTCCCTTACATTTAATATTATTTTAATTAACATTGAATGGCAATTTTTGCAATTCCTTTTTTTGGCATCTTAGAATGAATCCATAAGCCTTCTTTTTTTTCCTCTGATAGCAAAGCTTCTGATTAAATGGTACCAAAACAATGCATCTGCTTCATTAATGTTCTTATATTGCTTTATCTAAATGACTCTCATTAAACATCTCATTGTGCAGTATAATGCAGCATTTTTCAAATTTTTTGTCTATAACACACAGTAAGAAATGAATTTACATGGCAACTCTCTAATGCATACGTACACATATGTGTACGTATGCATAATGGCATATATATGTGTGTATGTGTATTTTAAAGAAAAGTTTCCTAAAACAATACTTAATAATGGAATGCACTCTGATATTTTCTGTGTGGGGCTAGTCTGTTCTGTTTTATCTTTTAAAAATTCCTGGTTGTGCCCCAATAAATTCATTTTGGAATTACTGGGTCTCAACCTGTTTTTGAAAAATACTTGTCTTTTGAATATAGCTCTCACCCAGAAGGCAGGATATCCCATTTTATTATTGATTAATTTTAGGCAACTCACTAACTGTTCCCTATCTTCATTTCCCCATTGGTGAGATGGAGAGATGCCATGAGAATGAGCATGATTTCTGTGAGAATATGGTCGAGGAAGAATAGGCCATGTTGTGGTAACAAATAAACCTCTAAATCTCAGTGGCTTAGCACAACAAAGTTAATATCTTGCTCACAGGAAGTCTGACGAAAATCGGTGACTTTTCAGGGTACCTGTCCTCCTTGTTGTGACCTACAAATCTAGGGTGCTCCCATCTTGTGAACCTTCATCTCAACGCGTGGCCTCCCTGACCTTCATGTCAGGGGAGGAAAGACCTGCAGAGTAGCACCATCTCTTAAATGCTTCCTCTTACAAGTGACACATTTCTCCTCCTAGTCCATTGGCCAGAACCAATGACATGACCCTGCCTAATTACAAGGTAGGTTGGAAAATTTGGGAGACAACATGGATAGTCTATCAACACTAAATATCTCAGGGAGTTTTCTGGTAAAATATTCAAATTTAGGTTCCACTTTTATATTCTTTCATAGTACCCTATACTTTCCTTTCTAGGAGTTATCATAATTATATTACTTAGTTCCTGGTATCTTATTATCTGTTTAGTTATTTGTCTCTCCTAAAGTTTCACGTAGGCAGGGACCATCTGTCCTATTCATAGTTGTCTTCATAGTGCCTAGCACAGTGCTTGGCTACATATAATATGGTAGTTTGTCAAGTTTACTGCTATATTTGTTAAATGAATGAATAAATGTATAATCTACATTGCTTTGACCTATAGTAGGGAAGCGACTTATGTAAGTGAGTGATAAATAAGTGCTTTTAAAGACTGAAAATGAGATGACAGCATCTATATTATCAGTACCCTGAAGGAGTGATGGTGGACTTGATTTGCAGTTATAGTTCTTTTCTTTTAGAAATTCAGCGTCTGTTATTCCTCTGATTGCATACAAAATATTGACACATTCTCTTCAGTGGAAAAAACTGAAAAAACAGAAAATCTACAACAATT
The DNA here is from genome assembly GCA_031878705.1 of Tapirus indicus. Taxonomy (NCBI): domain Eukaryota; kingdom Metazoa; phylum Chordata; class Mammalia; order Perissodactyla; family Tapiridae; genus Tapirus; species Tapirus indicus. The sequence goes on from CM062935.1 coordinate 39,642,786, forward strand.
TTAGATTTCCTAGTTTATCTACATTTATATTACTACATATCATCTCAATTTTCATTGTTCTTTCATTTTTAATCCCTTTAGATATTATTAATCCCTTGGGTATTATTAGAGAACCTTTGTGGGTTTTTTTCCCCTAAGGTTTTTATTTTTGTAAAGAGTATTTGCATTAAACAGTGATTGATTCTGAATTTTCTTTACTCTTTTAACTTTTTACCTCTCATTATCATGTGGAAGGCTTGAAGTTCAGTAAACTTGTGATAAAACAACTTTGGTTGTATATCTTTCAAAATGGGGAAAGTGCTATTGAACATCTTTCCTGCACCCATATTCCCATGAATCTAGTAAGATTTAAAAATCACCTTTTTAATGATCAAGTATTTTATCTCTGGTGTTTGAAGAATCCTTGTGAATATTGTATCTTTGTTTCCTAGAAAAGAGTAAAGAAATAGGCTGGTCTTTTGCTGTATAAAAAGAAATTTCCTCCCAGAACAGAATGTTTAGGGGAGATAACAGTTTTCAACCTCAAAGCTATATATTCAAGTCAGAGACTTAATGTCTGGGTGGTTAGATACAAGCAGAATGATAAAGATAGCTTTCCTGAGTTACGTTCAGGGAAAAGATAATATTGGCCTTAAATTAGACCAGGGATGCACTCTAGACCAATTTTTTAAAAACTTGGTGATAAGCCATTTTAAGCATGATTCATTCAATTGCTGAAAACTCTCCTTTACTATCTCGATGAGACACTTCAATTCCTTTGAGGTTGTGGATGATATGGAGTTGATGTCACTCCTCTTTAACCTTACCCAGTAGTTCCACAGGTACTGTAACAATGAAACAACAATCCAGTGCTGGTGTCAGCCCGACTGTGTGGTTGACACTTCCCTTTCTTCCAGATGGTCTTACAGGTGGGCCAGCTGGGCCCCGGCCAGCATGTGCTCATTGCTATTGGAAATGGACCAAACTTCATACATCAGGGGATCTAGGAAGCAGACTATTCTCCATTGTCCACATTTTTCTATTCAAATTCATATTCCCTTATGGACCATGTGTCTTTTTGCCTGTCTACAAGTATTATGCCTGCGTTTTCATTCCTTGAAAGACTCAGTAATACTTTTTTGGGGATAATGTGTTGGCTTAAATAGTCTTTTTGTTATGAGTAGGAGTAGAGATACATCTTCCTTGGCATGGCTTGGACACGCTATTGTTTTCCCAATTATTTTTGTTATGTATGTTGGAGATTTAAAATTTTTTAAATGAAACCCAGATGCCAATTGTCCCCAAGGACAGCTTCTGTCCTCATTTCATGTAAACCTAGACACAGGACTCAGCACCATTATGCAGTCTTTAGAAAACCATTTATAGGATGGTGGTTAATATGGTGAATTTGAGCCTTTGTTCTGGCTGTGGGAGCTTCAATACGTTAATTACCCTCTCTAAGCCTCGGTTTCCTTATTTCTAAAATGGAGACGATGGTAAGAGTACCTGCTTCACAAAGTTGTTGTCAGGATCAAATAAAATAATTCATGTTAAGTGTTCAATAAATCGTGGCTGTTCATTAGTGGGCAATATAGATTTTAGAAAACTTTATTAAGGAAAATTTCAGACAGTTATAAAAATAAAAAACTACAATGACCCCCATGTACTCATTTCTCAGCTTCAATGATTATCACTTTATGGCCACTTTATTATCATTTTATTTCCTACTTCTTTCCCCAGTAGTATTCATTTGAAGCAAATCTCAGATTTCGTATCTTTTTACCCATAAATATTTTAGTATATTTTTCTAGAAGATCAAGAAAATCCTCATGTTTTTAAATAACCATTATCACATGTTAAAATTAATAAAAATTCTTTAATATCAACTATTAAGCCACTGTTCAAATTTCTAATTTTCTCATAAAGATCAAAATTTTAAAAAATCAGTTTACTTGTTTGAATCTGGATCCAATTAACGTGCACACATTGTGATTGTTGATATGTCTCTCAATTCTTTTTTAATCCATAATTTTCCTCACCCTTTCTTTGTTTTTCCCTCTTGCAATGTAATTGTTGAAGAAACTGGTCATCTGGATTTTGCTAATTGCTCACCCATAGTGTGTAGCATGCTCATTTGTCTCCTATGGTTCTTGTGAACTGGTAGTTAGATCTCGAGGCTGTGTCAGATTCACGTTGGAGTTTTCAGCAGGACCACTTCAGAGGTCATGTGGTCCCTCCATCTGGAGGTACCTGATGTCTAGTTGTCTCTCTTTGGTTTTTTTGTGTGTGTGTGATGAAGATTAGCCCTGAGCTAACATCTGTTGCCAATCCTCCTCTTTTTGCTGAGGAAGACTGGCCCTGGGCTAACATCCGTGCCCATCTTCCTCTACTTTATATGGGACGCCGCCACAGCATGGCTTGATAAGCGGTGAGTCTGTCTGTGCCTGGGATCCGAACCTGAGAACCCTGGGCCACCCAAGTGGAGCGTGCGACCTTAACCACTATGCCACTGGGCTGGCCCTAGTTGTCTCTCTTTGTGATGCTAGCAGCCCTTGATGGTTAATGCCTAGATCCATTAATTTGTTAGGGGTTGCAGAATGGTGATATTTTGGATAATTTTGGATAAATGGATCCATTCTTCATTTCTTAGCTGGAATACTATTTGGTTACATAGTGGTAGAGTTTATATAGGAAAGGCAAGATAAATGCTTGATTGTCTCCTTTTATCAGTTTTCAAAATAATAAGCTGACTCAGTGGTATCCTTCAACAGTGACCAACAGGGTCTATTTTGCTTTACTACCTTCACAAACTCATAAAGTAAACACATTTGATATTTAAATCCTTTCCCATTATTATTTGTATTGATGTTCAGTGGTCCCATCTTTGGACAGTGGGAGCCCCTTTAAGTTGGCTCCCGAGCCCTTTGACACACCTCTGTAGTCTTTAATAGCCTCTCTCTCCTCTGGTGTGACAAAACGTTCCAAGCCCATCTTTTATTTCTCCTGCCCTTTGAGTTAGTCCTTTCTAAGGAGCCCTTACTTCTTTTAGTGGAAATAGTATTTCAAGTTCACAATTGGGGCACTAGGGTGCTCATTGCTACTTTTTTGTCATTGTTTCCAGAACTTTTCATCAGACAGACCTACAAAATATAGTTTTTGTTTTGTTTTAGAGATAAAATGCATCATTTGTTCATATTGATACTTCATATTCGAATTCATGACTATAGGATTTTTACTTAGCCTCTTTTATCTACTTTATTTCCTTCCCTCCTTCCTTCCATGCCAAGAATTCCAGTTCTCTGTAATGCTGGGTATGAGAGAATTTGAACATCACATAATTACTCATTTGTTTTCTCCCAAATTATACACGCAATAATCTCAGATACCGACAGTACAAATTCCAAAACTTTAAAAATTTCCTTATCAGTTGTTTTTTTGTTGTTTTTTCACAGTTCCTTTTATCCTTAGGGTGTATATCACAGGGGATGCCAGTCCAAATACTGTGTTTTTAAGTCACTTAGAATGGTTCCTCTCTGGTGGTTATGCCACAAACTAGATACACATTTATGTTCATTTGCTTCCTTTCATTTTTGATTTTAAGGATTGCTTTTTCTTAAAGTATAAATTATTTAAATATTTACATGATCCCAAAATTAGTTCTACCAAACAAGGCACATCTAAAGAAGTCTAGTTTCTGTTCTTTTCTTCTCTACCTTATTTCCTCCCTCCCCCATAGGTAGGTATTGGTATTTTTATTTTATGGTTATCCTTTTGTTGTTTTAAAACATAACCATACATATTTGTTAAATATGAGCAAATATATTTGTATACTCTGTTCTCATATAAGCCATAGCATTCTATACAGCTTTCCTAGATCTTGCTTTCTTCACTTAACAATATTTCCTGGAGCTTATGATAGATTTCTAGAAATAGGCTTGCTAGATACAGGAAATATAAATTTCAAAGCAGAAGGACAGGAGGTTTTATTTCATTTTTCCCTTCACTATTTCTCTTCTCCCCAGCACCCTTCTCTACACCGACAGGAACACTGCAGGCTCCAGGCCCCTCCCCACCCCCAGCCGATGCTCTTTTTATTGTGCAGAGCTTTTTGGGGCTCACCCTTCTCCTCCCTCCAATGCTGCTGACCCCTCCCAGCAAAGGCTCAGGAATCAGGACCCGACTGTTGGAAGCCACTGTGGGGGGGGAAATATATATGTATTTCAACTGATTATAATATATATATTTCAAACACATTTTTTTCTGAAGTGGCTAGATATTTTATTACCTAATTTGTTATCATTTGTTCTCTCTTTTCTTTTCTTTTTAATTATTTTATTGAGGTCATAATGGGTTATAATATCATGTAAATTTCAGGTGTACATGATTATATATCAGTTTCTGTATAGACTGCATCGTGTTCCCCACCAATGGTCTAGTTTTTAATCTGTCTACATATGTGTCCCTTTACCCCTTTCGCCCTCCTCCCACCTCCTTCCCCTAGGGTAACCACTAATCTGTTCTCCTTATCCATGTGTCAAACACATTTTTGATCTTTAAGATGTATAACTGCAAAACTCAAACTGTAATGCCCATGAAAATAACCTAAGGAGATGAACACCTCTACAATTTAAATCTTATGTATACAAACCATTGAAATCTGTGGTCTTGGCTTAGATAGAGGAAACAGTATAAAAAAAAAATTAGTCTCATTGATTGGGAAGTAGGAATATTGTTCTTAAACCCCACAGAAAGAAAACCAGTTAAGAGTGACCACTCCCATCAGCAGTTTTCAGCTCTCTTGTCCATCTTGCAACTCTGGCTAAGCTCATCTGGGTGCCATCCTAACCAGGAATTACTTGCTCATCTCGATTTCAGTGCCAAGGACACTCACTCCCCACGTTTGGAATGTCTTCTGTTTCTATCCACTGCTTTTGTCAGCAATTGGCTTAAAACTCACATTCTTCAGGAAGCTTATCTGACCAACTCTACTCTTTTATGATACTTTCTGTACCCTACATGCCTCAAATTTAGGGTTGCCAGATTTAGAAAATAATAATACAGGATGCCCAGTTAACTTGAATTTCAAATAAATAACGAATACATGTTTCCCCTTCTTTTTAGCATGGGACATGCTTATACTAAAAATTATTTGTTTATGAAATTAAAATTTAACTAGGGGTCTTGTATTTTATCTGGCAACTCAAGTTCAAAGGTTTTGAAAAACAATCTCCAAACATTGTTTTACTTGTTTATTATGTTGCGTTCAAAATTTTCCATGAGTTATTTTATGTGTGTGTTTTGTTCTCTAGGTTATAAACTCCTTGAAAGTGGAAACTGACCCCTGCTTTTGTAGTTCAGCCCTCCCCCACCGTGCTCCCCACACTGTGCTGGTCATGGGTTCTGAGCTAATGTTTAATTGATTGAATACCTCCTCAAAGTGAGCTTCGTTTTCAGTTGGAGAGAGAAATCTTTGATTTAAACATAAAACACTATAAAGCTAATTTAAAAATTATTTTTAAACCAGTTTAAATTTCTAAGGCTGATTTAGAACAAAATCAGAAGTTATTTTCATTTACTGTGTTTTATCCTTACAAAATTGTGCCATTATCTTACCTGCAATATATATTTATATTAATTAAATTTAGTAGCCGCTTCTGGCTTCACTTAAAAAAAAATGTAGTAGCAGTTTCTTCCAATCGCCTTAATCACTAAGCCAGCGCAAAGAATTGCGCTACGCCGGAATCAGGGTCTGCGCGTCCGGTTCTCGGCGTCAGCAAAGCCTGGGCCCTTTCGAATCAGCAGAGGGAGCCAACTTCAGTTTTCATTTCTCTCTGCTGAGAATTAGCAGACTTCTACTTCCAAAGCTGCAAATGCAGAGGCTCCTATTTGAAGGCCATTCCTTGTTCTTACTCTTGAGATTGAGGGCAGAGGTAATAGCTAATTGAGATAACTCGACAACCAGTATCAAGTTTATGTTAGCAATTGAGTGGGGTGCAATTAAAGCTAATACCATGGATTGCAGTTATGAAAGCAGGTGAATTCGCTGTTAATTCTCTAAACAAAATGTTCTGGTGTATCTCAGGATTTTGACACTCCAATCTTGGTTTCTGAAGGAACTGGCAAGGTTGCAAAGAGAAACCGAAGGGGAAACGGCTGAGGAGTGTTTCATCACAGGGACGTGGGACACAGAGCAAACGGACAGAGAAAAAGGAAGGGGGTTTGAGGAATGGGGCGGGGGCGGAGGAGGAGAAGGAGCTGTTCTTTTTACCTAAGAGGAACAGAAAGGGAAATGGTAAAAAGCTGAGAAATGGTGTGGCTGGAGGGAACCTAATGGGGGAATTTGTTTTTCTGAAACAAGGAGTGGTTTGGGGCGTGCTGTAGGAAGGCAGGTAGTGGGAAGAGAATGAGAGAAACCCCTGTAGCCCCCCTGGAGGGCTGGAAGGGGCCCAGCGCAGCTGGCCAGAGCAGAAAGCAGCGTGGGGGGCTTTGGAGCCGTCCTGCTGGGGAGGAAGCCCGAGGACAAGCTAGAATTAAGGGAGGGTGTAAAGAAATGGTCCAAACAAGCTCTGGTGAGATGAGAGATGGACTCAAATTTTAAAAAATGAAAAAAAAAAAAAAAAAGGGAGGGCCAGCTAGGTGGCTTAGTGGTTAAGTTCGCGCACTCTGCTTTGCAGCCTCTGGGTTTGCAGGTTCAGATCCTGGGCGCGGACCTATGCACCACTCATCAATCCATGCTGCAGCGGCGTCCCATATAAAGTAGAGGAAGATGAGCACGGATGTTAGCCCAGGGCCAGTCTTCCTCAGCAAAAAGAGGAGGATTGGCAACAGATGTTAGCTCAGGGCTAGTCTTCCTCACACAAAAAAGGAAAATTATAAGAGAGATACCTTGTAGACTTTATTTTAAAACAATGCTTTTTTGTTGTTAAATTAAAAAAATAATAAATCAATAAAAAAATAAAATCTTTTAGTTTTCTTAGAAATTAGTGGGGAACGTCATTGTTACAGATCTGTGTATTTGAGCATAAAGAGCCACGATTAGAATTTTCCCCCCAAACTATTAAGAGCTTTAATTAAAATATCACCTGCAATCTTATCACTCAGATATTATAGCCATTGTAATCTTTTGATATGTATCCTTCTGGAAAATGCGTGTCCACATATAGATATACTGGATATTTTAAAAAGCAGTGATATCACACTGTACTTAATAATTGTAGCTGACACTTGCTGAGAGCTTAGTGTCTGCCAGGCACTGTGCTCAGGGCTTTCCTTGTAATACTGCATTCAGTCCTCATGACAACCCGGTGAGGTAGGAATATCATGCCCATTTTATAAATGAGGCCCAGAGAGGTTAAGAAACTTGCTCAAGGTCACACAGCTAATAATTGGGATTTGACCCCAGACCATGTGACTCTAGATCCCATGCTTTTAACCATAACAAATTATCTTCCATATTAGTGTTCTGTGATCTACTTCCTTTTCACTTAAAAATAACATATATAGGGCTGGCCCTGTGGCGTACTGGTTGGGTTCTCGCACTCCACTTTGGCAGCCTGGGGTTTGAGGGTTTGGATCCTGGCGTGGATCTGCGACGCTCATCAACCATGCTGTGGCAGTGACCCACATACAAAAATAGAGGAAGATTGGCACAGATGTTAGCTCAGGGCCAATCTTCCTCATCAAACAACAACAACAAAACATATATTTGTATGTTATATTTATATATATATTTATATGTTATATAAATACAACAAATAATGAACTCCTTCCATGTCAATATAGATCTTCATTATTCATAAGGTGTCATAAAGTATGTAGTCAGTCCTCCACCAATGGGCATTTAGGTTGTTTCACATTTTTTGCTATCATATACATACATCTTTGTTCATTTATTCTATCACTTTTTTGTGTGTGTGATGAAGATTAGCCCTGAGCTAACATCTGTTGCCAATCCTCCTCTTTTTGCTGAGGAAGACTGGCCCTGGGCTAACATCCGTGCCCATCTTCCTCTACTTTATATGGGACGCCGCCACAGCATGGCTGACAAGCGGTGCGTCTGTCCACACCTGGGATCTGAACCTGCGAACCCCGGGCTGCCGGAGCAGAGAGCATGAACTTAACCGCTACGCCAGCTGTCCGGCCCCTCTATCACTTTTTTATAATTTATAATTTTTAAATAATTTATAATTTTATAATTTATTTTTTATAATTTATTTCCAAAAGTGGGACTTCTAGGTTAAAGGCTTTTTTTTTGGATAACATTGTGAATTCATTTTGTGATTCTCAATGCACATTCCATGAGCACTGAGCTCTGAAGAATTGCAAGCTAACCTTGAAGTTGGATTTACGTGTCAGAGACTCCCTATCGCCACCTAGTGGCACTATCTCTAAATTGTAGTGGCGACATGTTGAGATCATTGAAGAACAATCCTGGGAAGGATTTTTGAGCAAAATGTTCTCAATTTTTCACTATCATAAATAATACTGTAATGATCAAATTTATTCACATTTAAGATCGCTTCCTTGGGAAATAGAGTCATAGAAATTCTATACATTGTCAAAAGGTATAAACATTAAACTTTTTGTCTTATAAATGTAATGCATATTATAAACATAATAAAGAATGAAAATTACATTAAAGTATGGGAAAAATAAAATGAACTGTAATTTCATTAGCCAGCAAAACCACTTTTTAGGGACCATTTAGGTCAATTTTATTTTAATATTTTTACAAACAAAATTACTGTTATAGGTGTACACAGTTTAATAGCCTGCTTTTTAAACTTGAGTTTTTTTTGGTTATATTTTACTGATCTGGTCTCCTCATGGGGCCCTAAGACCAGGAACTTTGCCTTATTTACTGTTGCATTATTAACACCTACTCCAGGGCCTGGCAAAGACTGGTTGATCAAGCAAAATTTTGCAAAAGCTAAAATTTGCATGTGTTTTTTTTTTCTTTCCACCTTTTTCCTCTCCATTTTTATGAGATTATGTCTCCTAGGCTGTGCAGCTCTTGATTTTACCTTAGGGGTAAACAGTTTCAATATTTTAATTTGCTGACTATTTCAGGCTGTTCTTTGCACTCCCTCTTCTTTCTTTTCCCTTACTTCTTTCTGTGGTCTGGTCAAGTAAGAGACAGAAGGGACAACCCCCAAATGAATTTAATTAGAAAACTTGCTGTAAGAGGGAAGCAGGCAGCCAGGTGATTCAGTGGGGAGAGCCCTGGGCTGGTAGTCAGAAAAACAAGGTTCAATCAGTATGTCCCTGTGGGCGTCCTTTAATCAATCCCCTGGTTTCCTGGTATGTAAAACAAAGGGGCTGGCCTCTGGGGTCCTTTGCAGCTTGAACAATGTGGGAGTCTGTAATCCTAACATCTGTATGGGGCAGAGTCGGGGTAAGTGTCATCTCGAAGATAGAGGCAGATGGGAGAAAAATGAGGCACCAGTAGAGAAAGAGAGGGACAGGGCCGCCCCTGTGGGTGTGTGACCTGTGCAGTGGCACAGGGCCCAGCTGCATGTAGAAGAGCTCTGTGCTTGGTTTAATGTTCTGCTTTTGCCATCTTGAACATTTTTAATAACTTTTAAACAAAAGATCTCACATTTTCATTTTGCACTGGGCCCCACAACTTATTAGGTGGTCCTGGGTAGGGGCAGAGGTTGGAGGTGAGGAGACAGAAGAGAAGAGAGATGTGGCACAGAGGGGAGAAAGAGCAGAGTGTGTCAAGAAAGGGGCCTGGTGCCTCTCCTACCTCATGGGTCCCACCCTGGGTGTTGAGTCTCCGAGTCCCCCACCAAATGCTCCACCTGGTACCTGAATCCTGGGGTTCCTGTCAGCCCTCTCCAGGCATCCCAAGGCCCAAATTATCCATACTTTCCAGTATCTACGGTTCTCCTTCACAGAAAACTACTGTGTCAGGTAAACTTCTTTTAGAGTAGTCGTTTTTTTTTTTTTTCCCCACATATTCAGCAGAACTTTCACCTTAATACATGAAATATTTTGAGGGTTAAGCCCATGTCTAATTTGTCTGAGAGGACAAGAGAAGGAAAGTTAGAGAACATCTACTAAGTGTGTGTACCTGGGTGGGGGTGGAGAGCGGCTGCCCTTCCCCACTCAGGTGGTCTTCTGTCTTCCCAGACACAAAAAAGCCGTGAGAGGGTCAAAGGCATTCTTCCAAGAGTTTGTGGCAGCTCCTTCTTTGCAGAGGGATGAGGCCAGAGAGGCTGGCTGACAGCAGTCTAGAAGTTAAAGCAGGCCTCGAAAGAAATAAAACATAATCTCTAAGTTTAAGCAGTTGTCTTTAACTGAATCCCAGACATTTAACTCCCACAGCTGAATGGACAGATCACCTGTTGGCATTAGGGCGAACTGAGGGGTAAGGTACCATGAGGTAATTTAATAACTATTTATTGATCTTAAACAACATGCCAGGTGCTGTGACATGAGCTTTAAATATATCATTTCATATAGTCCTCACAACAACCCTGTGTGGTAAGTACAGTTCCTGGTCTCATTTTACAGATGAGGAAACTCAAATACAGAGATTAAAAAAAAATGTCTTAGGTCTCAGTAGTGGAATCAATATGCAGAGAGTTTTTTGAGGGCAGTGAAGGTGGTCCTCAAGGGAATATGAAAATAGCTAAATTCCCATTTACTGGACTCATTCTTAGACATATGCAAAATGACTTACTCAAGTCTTCAATGTCCTACTCTGTCCTTTGATTTCCTCTGACACTGTGTGCCCTGTCTGGAGTCAGGGTCTTGGCATTAGACTTCTCATCTTAGACTTCTTAGATTTCACATCTCTAAAAGGAACGGGTGGAGCAAGATGATCTAAAATGGGAGTTGATTACATCTCTATTTTCACTAACCTGTAACTGAAATGTCATATTTCCTTCAGTTACAAATACAGGCAACAAACCACAGTTATATTAGCAGCATCTGAGACTTTCTTATCAGTAGAAATCGCAAATATTTTCCTTTCACATTATGGTAGTTGTAGTTACTGCCAAATGTCATTTACTCCCTGCTTTGAATTTACAGTAGCTATGAGACTCGTAGCTAGATCTTGTTATTTAATATGTATTATTATGTCACAAAATTATAAATATTTTGTAATTGTGGTAAATATATAATGTAAAGTTGCCATTTTAACCATTCTTAAGTGTACAGTTCAGTGACATTAATTACATTCACACTGTTGTGCAACCATCCCAGGGTTTTAAAATATTTTGATAGCTATATTTTAATGTAATAGGTTTCCCTGTGATTCTATTTGTTTATATTATACGTTTAAAAGCATTATTCTCACCACCAGACTTCTAAAGGGCTTTGGGACACAAAAGGGTGAAGAATCCCTGATCATAGAGGGTTTTCTCACTTTTCTTTTCTTTTCTTTTTTTTTGGTGAGGAAGATTAGCCCTGGGCTAACATGTGTTGCCAATCCTCCTCTTTTTGGTGAGGAAGACTGGCCCTGGGCTAACATCCGTGCCCATCTTCCTCTACTTTATATGGGATGCCGCCACAGCATGGCTTGACAAGCAGTGCGTATGACCGTGCCTGGGATTCGAACCTGAAAACCTGGGCTGCTGAAGCTGAGCACACAAAATTAACCACTATGCCACCAGGCCAGTCCCTCTTCTCACGTTTGACATACTATGATTATATGATTCTAAACCAATCAAACCTTTATAAATAAATGGGGATTATAATGTTTCTCTGCTTGATCTACCTTTGGGGTCCTCCACTTGACAAGCTTTTTGTAAAGCTGTAGGATGCCCAGAAGGCAGCAGGTGCTGAGCATTTCCTTTAGCATACGTCACCATCCCTGGAAAGACTTCAGCCTGTCGGCGACTCCCTAGAGGCCCAGCACCTGGGGTCACCTGAGACAGGCTGGGGCGCTCTCCCCGAGAGCCTCCTGTGAATGCTCTGTCAGGAAGTGGCGCCGCTTCACTTCTGGTGCTCGGAATCAGGCCAGGGAACCAGAGACCAGCAGGCGGTCTGCTTCCCCTGGGTGCTCTCAAGATGGACCCCGTTCGCTGGCAAGTGTGAATCACCTGCCAAGTGGTTTCAGACACTGGGTATAGTTGGGAAGGTGTCCATTTATTCAGTTCATCCATTTGTTGAGTCATTTCATAACTATTTACTGAAGGCCTGTGTGTGTGCCGGGGATACTTTACTGAAAAAAGACAAGTTTTTGCCCTCATGGAGCTTACATTCTAGAGGAGGGAAAGGATAGACAATAACCAAAATAAAAGAATACGTTATATAGCATATGGTGATGATAAATTTTGGGAGAAAATGAAGTAGAGAAGGGCAACAGGGAGTGCTGTGGGGGTGGGTTGGGTTGTAGTAATCTCTAAGGTGGCCAGGGAGGCCTCACTGAGAAGGTGACGTTTGATTAAAGACTTGAATGAGGTTCAGAGAGTGAGCAGTGCAGACATCTGAGCCAGATATGCCAGGCAAAGGGAGCAGTGCAAAGGCCCTGAGGTAGGAGCACACCTGGCATGTTTAAGAAACACCAAGGAGCCAATGTGGCTGGAGCAGAGGAGTGAGGTGAAGACGGGTAGGAGATGACACACTGGTTACAGGGGTCAGCTCCTGGAGGGTCTTTAGGGCACTGGGCTTTTACTTTTAATAAGATGGGAAGCTATTGGAGGGTTTCAGAGCAGTGAATGAAAATATCTGCTTTAAGTTTTTGCAGAATCAGTAGGAGGACAAGGCCTGAAAGTGCAGAGAGCAGTTCTCTGAAAGACCAGAGACCTTCTGGCTGCTGCAATAATTCAAGAGAGGGGATGGTGGCTCAGTCCAGGATGGTGTTGGTGGAAGGGGGAATAAGTGGTCAGATTCTGCATATATTTAAAGATGGAGCAGATGAGATTTGCTAATGGATGGGAGGTGGGGTGTGAAAGAAAGAGAGGAATAAAGGATGATTCCAAGGTTTTTGACTTGAGCAATGGGAAGGATGGAGGGAGTTATTTGATGGATGTCTACTTTATGTCAGACAAGAGTTAAACCCCAAGGAGACAACGGTGAATGGTGCAGAGTCCCTGCCTTCGAGCAGCTTATAGCCCAGGGCGGGGAGAAAAACAGGGAGCTATCACACACCATCATAAGCTTGAAGTGACTGCTTGTACAGTCTTGATGAGTTACCAGATGTCCCTACGTTGCTCATCCTCATGTGTAAAATGTAGATAATAACAGTACCTATCAGGGGTTGCAGTGCTGAATAAATGACATAAAGCATGCGAAGCACTCAGCATGGTGCTTGGGACATGAGCCGATATTGATCATCAACAGATGTTAGCAATCTCTGGGCATAAATTTTATTTGGTGCCCAAAGGGCAATTATATTTCCTAATTATGATCCTTTGGTTGGAATTTTGTCAGTTGAACAGTAAGTTTCTTGCATGTTGTCAGTTGATGAATGTCAATATGCTAAAATAGGAGGAGCTTCTGAAATGAGAACTGATTGATATTTTTATTGTAATTCAAGTAAATATGGGTGTGGAAGGACATTGGAAAAAAGTCATAGGAATATGTTCTACCTTCTTGAGATTTAAAACAAAACCATGAGAGGCACATAGAATTTATATGATCAGTTAAAAATGAATTCATGCCGTCAGGTACTCCCTCTCATCTATTCTGCTTGCAGCTCTTGGGTGGTATTATTTCGAAGGGTTCAGACTGCTGGACTTGATAATTTACTAAATTATCTGTTGATCTCTTTAGCAAAGAGGAGTTAAATTTGATAAATATTAGTTCAATTAATTATAGCTTAGGGTGGACATTCGATTGTTCTCTTACTGTCTGTGAAAGACAATTGTGTGCGCCCAGATGCAGTTGTATCAGAACTTGGTTACTGCACACAGCACTGCTGGGGAAATGGGGAGGGAAATGAGGAAGAAGTTTCTACCAGTGGCCCGGAGCTGCAAAGATCCTCATTTCTTCCTTCTATAAACGAAAAGATCAGCCAACAAATATCATAGCACCTGACATACTGCTTTTGTTTTTAGAAGTTTTCTGCTCTTTAATATGTAAATTGAAGCTAACAGCAATTGTTTACAGGCAGCTGTTGCCTTTATTTTTATTTTTTAATTACTTTTTTACCGAGGTAAAATTGATGTATAACATTCTATTAGTTTCAGGTGTACGACATAATAATTTGATATTTCTGTGCACTGTGACGTGATCACCACAATAAGTCTAGTTACCACCTGTCCCTACACAAAGTTATATTTTTTTCCCTTGTGACAAGCACTTTTGAGATTTACTTTCTTGGCAACTTTCAAGCGTGCAACACAGTATTATCGACTATAGCTGCCATGCTGTACATTACATTCCCGTGACTTATTTATTTTATATCTGCACATTTGTACCTCTTGACCCCCTTCACCTGTTTCTCCCACCTCCAACCCCCTTTGGCTCTGGCATCTGCCAGTCTGTTCTCTGTATCTATGAGTTTTGTTTTATTTGTTTGTTTGTTTTCTTTTTTAGATTCCACATATAAATGAGATCATATGGTATTTCTCTTTCTCTGTCTGACTTATTTCACTTAGCATAATTACCTCAAGGTCCATTCGTATTGTCACAAATGGCAAGATTTCATTCTTTTTTGTGGCTGAATAGTATTCCATTGTATTTATATACCACATCTTCTTTATCCATTCATCTATTGATGGACACTTAGCTGTTTCCATATCTTGGCTATTGTAAATAATGCTGCAACAAACATAGGAGTACATATATCTTTTTGAATTATTGTTTTCATTTTCTTCAGATAAATACCCAAAAGTGGAATTGCTGGATCACATGGTAGTTCTATTTTTAATTTTTTGAGGAACTTCCATACTGTTTTCCATAGTGGCTGCACCAATTTACATTCCCACCAACAATGAATGAGGGTTCCCTTTTCTCCGCATCCTCACCAACATTTGTTATTACTTGTCTTTTTGAAAATAGTCATTCTAACAGGTGTGAGGTGATATCTCATTGTGGTTTTGGTTTGCATTTCCCTGATGATTTGTGATGGTGAGCATTGGCATTGTGCTTTTTGCACATGGTCAGCTCTTAATTACTTCCTGGCTGAGTGAGTTTGAGGGCTAACTTAGGCAGGGTCAGATATAAATATGCTTTATAGAAAAATAATGACACTATAGATTTTAAGAGCAGGTTGCTTTTTTCCAAGTTCTTTCACTGACATTACGCCTGTGATCCTGACACCTGTTTAGTGAGTGGACGAATGGGCATCCTCAACTCCATTTTGTGGAAAAGGCAACTGAAACCCAATTGCTTGCCCAAGGTCCACTCCAAGAAAGTGGTGAGTCCCCGAATCCTAGTGTGATGTCCTGCCACCCCCACAGAGCTGCTTTATGAAGACGAGACACCCACACTCGGATTCTGAAATTCCAACCCAACTTGAAACCAGGCTTACGAAGCCCTTGGTGGTCTACTATCCTGAGATCAGGTGTGGCCCGTGTTGTCTTCTCGTCCTGCCGTAGGCCTCTTCGCCCCCCTCCCTTCATGCCAAGTCTCGGCCTCTCTGCCCAGCCTGAGCCCTGTTCTCACTCTGGGGAGCAGGGACAGGGACTCTTGGGCCCTGAATTCTTGCTGTCGGCTCTATCCTGACCCTAGTGGCCCCGTGTTTGAGGGCATGTTTCTGTCTGAGGTACCTAATCCAATCTTGGGACCCCGATTTTTAGCAATTAGATTCATCTTTTGTTAGTTACCCACCTTTCTCGTGGCTGGTCTCTGCTCTTGATATATCGGTCTGTCTGGATGTTGGTGTTGTCTTTCTTTCTCAGGGTCTTGCCTCAGATGTGGTTGCTCAGGGTTCCTTCTCCAGGGTCTGTGGACACCTCACATCCACTCCACAGATGGGAAGGAGCCCTGGCACTAACCATGGCTCTGCCACTGCTCCAGACTTCATGACTCAGCCCTGTGTGTAGCATAGGGCTCCCATAGTCTTGGGAGATCCTCCCCACCTGTCTGGGCACAGGCCAATTCTGCCTGGCCCCTCAATCACTCTGGCACAGAGCAACTTGGGGTAAAGTCAGCACATGTGAGGTCAGTCACCAGTGCCCTGCTGAGCTGTATTGGAGCCTGAGGTGAAAGAACTGTGGGTCCCTATATACACTTATCAAAATGTCCTCCCAAACATGACTGTATCTAAAGTCCTGGGTTGCTCAATTGGTTGGCATGCCATTGTGAACCCTCTTAAACCCGCCTGGTGGGGGACTCAACACACAGGGCCTGGGGGCAGCAGGCTGACTGGAAATGACCGTTCCCATTGCTCAATAATGCAGCGTCATCAAACAAACAGCTTGTCTTTATTTAAATTTTTGCTATTTTGCTCATCATAGATTTTTTTGGCATTAATTTTGATTTAAAAAATTTGGCATTAAAATGTTACTTATTTTGGTTAATGAGGTTTTTTTTGTCACTCCCTTAAATTCAGTGCCCCACTTGCTTCATCCCAATCCCAGCCCTGTCAGTCACTTGCAACTGGGCCTCTCCTCTCTGTAGTCCTTTATCACCAGAAAAGCGAAATCCACCTTCTCCCCTGACCCCTCGTCTCTGCTCTCTCGTCCTCTCTGCACCTTTTCTATCTTATTTTTCTGCACTTTATCAGCCGTGAGTCCTCCCGCATTTGTCCTCCTTCCCAGTACACACTTGGCAATTTTATTCCATTGTTAGCAAACTCCTCGACATCTCACATATTTTCGTACTCCTTTCTCCCTCTCCTGACTCTAACTAAAATCTGGTTCAATCCCTGAAGACACCACTTCTGCAATCCTTTTAGTCTCCCACCCAAGGGCCACTGGTGGAGGAGGGGCAGGAGGAGGTATTGGCTTCTTCCTGGCTCCTCTCTGCCATTTCTTGGTCACAATTCTCCATTCTCATGTAAAAGAACATCTTCCTTTGAGGCTCGGGAATCCAGGTAGACCTCCCTCTCCTTCTCAGAGTGCCCGCTGGGAAGATGGAGCTCATCCCCCTCATTCACTGAAGACCTTGCGATGGTACTCTTTCTGCTCAAGAAGCCTACCACAGTCGAGCATGTTTTGATGTCTTATAGATTTCCCCTCCCAAACTTGACCTTGCAGTTCCTGAACTTCCCCTGACATTCACTTTAATCCTGTGCAGCCGCCTGCTTCCAGGGCCACATCTTCAATTGTGTTATCATTAGAAACAACTATTAAAGTTTAACCTTTAGTTTCTATTCTTTTGCTCCAACCATCTGTCGTTTTCTCTTTCCCATGGCCTCGCTCCCACTTGGCCTCCTTCTCCACCTCTTCTCCACTTTCTCTGGCCCTTGATCACTTTCTTCCAGTTTTTTCAGCCCTGTAGGCTTTCTTCATTCCCTTCCTGGCCATTTTACGGTTATTCACCTAAAGTATTCTACCAATTCCTTTGCACCCTGACCCTTCTATTGCACTCAGTCATATAATTCAAACCCTGGATCGATCTGTCTCCTCTCTTCCTAGAGACTTAAGGTTAGATGCTGCTGGAGAAACACATACAATGGTGCAGCCTTCCACTCCATCATTAGCTTGATCTTCTGCTGGGATCCCTCCATGGCCTCCCTAAGGTACCAGAGCAAGAACTGAGGTCAGATAGAAGTTTGTCTTGCAGACCCTCCGGCCACATAACTGACCATGTGGTGTCCCCTGGAACCATGGCCGTGGGACATGTGCTATCTCAAAGCTGGCTCAGGGGAGTAAACGCCAACAGGATTTGCATACTGTAAATTGCATATTACAAATCTTTCATAAGTACTCCCACTTCAGCCTACTCCTCATCACCATGGCAACTCACAACTCATAAAACTAGTGCGGTGTAGAGTATCCAAGTGGACTCAGAGGGCTTGTAAATTGTGTCTTTGCACCATTTGCAAAATCTTGTCCACAGTGGTCCCGTTGGTAATCTTCCTTTCTTCTGGGTTCTGTATATTCTGTGGTATATAACATCTAGAACATTTCTCAGATGGATCTTGGGACCAAAACATCATTTTGAACCTTATAAATCTTCTTTTAGTTTAATAAACAAAAATTTCATAAATCATAAACCTCTCAGCTGGGAACATCTAACCATATGGCAATCAAAAACAGAGACTAGAACATATTTTGGGCTAAAAGAGAATGTTGGACATCATCAAGGAGTGAATTACCATCACAAAACTACCATCCAAAGGAAAATCAGGCCAAGTTTGAAATAACTACTGACTGAGACCTGGGTCCCTTAAGTTGAGGGCATAGTATCAGTCACCCCTATTTCTCCCAGCTAGCCCCGCCTTCACATTGTCTGCTGAACTGAGAGCCAGGAGAATTGCCCTGGGGCCTGCCACAGCAAAAGGCAAGGGGACCCTGAGTCCTGAGCAGCGAATCAATTGGAAGATGGAGCAGAGCCTCAGGGGGGATCTACAGGTGCCAGTAAAGGCCAAGGTGAAGCTGAAGCAGCCAGGGTGCCCTATCCAGCCATGACAGAGCTGAGGGGCCAGCCCAGGAACTGCTCCACTTGCAGAAGTGGGAATTGGTGATATGCTGGTAAATAGCTCTCCGGAAAAAAAAAAAGCCCAATTCATAGTGTTTGCTGTCTGTGGTATAAATACTCCTACTATGACTGATTGCAAGCGATCAACATGATGTCACTGGACACAGGGTTGAGAAAAGATGTGTATATTCAGTTCTTGATAGCTAATATGAGCTGGCTCCAGCCCACCATTATCATTGGAGCAAGCAGTGACCAGAGGGACAAGGGATCCCCTTGCCACAGAGGCCAGGGAGAACCCAGAAGCAGCAAAAGGATCCAGATGCTGTCCTAATACCCTCTTTCTCTGCCACTGTGAAGTTACATTATCCATAGTTAGATGAAACCTACATTTTCTCTGCATGTCTGAGTTGAACTGAGAGTAAATTTGGGACCCTCCTACGTATGGGATAAAGTCTAAGCTTATTTATATAGCACTTGGGGCTAAATGATCTCCTCCTGCCTGTTTCCAGATTCATTTCTTATTCTTTGCAATGTTCATTTTTTCCCCCTGCGTAACACCTATGCTTTTTTAAAGACTTAACTCAGGCATCAAAAATGCTTCTCTGAATTCTTTAGAATTGAGTGCTGTCTAGTAGAACTTTCTACAGTAGTGGAAGTATTCTATATTTACATTATCTCATATGGCAGCCATTAGCCACATGTGGCTAGTATGACTAAAGAACTGAATTTTAAATTTTACTTCATTTTAGTTAATTTAAATTTAAGTAGCCACATGTGGTTAATGGCTACCATATTGGATATTACAGCTCTAGATTGAGGTGGATGCCCCTTTTTATGCTCACAAAGTATATTTTGTGTTTCTCTAACTTTGCATTTACCTTATCATGTTATATTTGCTGTTTTTCTTTGCCTGTCTCCCCCACCAGGTGTTGCCCTCACTGAGGGAAAGGAATGTGCTTGCAACATGGCGGACCTTCAGTAAATGTCGGTTGAATGAATGAATAGTGCTGCATCTTCCCAATACCAGAGTCTGCCTCTTGGACCGTAGGCCCAGCTGCCTGATTGGGCCTTTACTCTTAGGCCACAAACTAGACCTGACTCTCCTCTAGACTCACTTCATTCCTGTTGAATTTCTACCCATGTAGTTGGCTTCCCTGGAATAGCAAGTTGCTTTCCACTTGTCCTGCCTCTACCCAGATGAGCATCTAAGGCTCTACTTGGATCATTACTTAAGATAGCCACCTATCCATCTCTGGACTGATATGTTAGTCTCCTTTATCTTCAGGATTCATGCTTATATATGCTGGCCCCTATAGTTATACGCCTTGAATTTATGTACATACAGCCCTATTTTAACCTATATCAGGAGTGTACTTAATTTGGCCCAGGTCTTACGCTCTCTCAATCTTTTCCAACCTGCCACTTCTGAAGAATTGGTTTTGACTCATTGGTTCATAAGATACTATGTACAAATTTTCTTTTACAATCCTTGTCATTACTCTCAATATAGATAGGCCCATTCAAAAGGTTCCCCCAAGCCCTTTAAAACTTGATTCTGTAATTAGTGTACGGCTGTCTTGTACTCTGGTCATTTTACCTAATTATAAGATTTAAAATAAGCCAGGCAATTAGCTAAGTGGAAATTAATATGTATTGTTTACTCTTTGTTCTTTTAAAAAATAAAAATATGTATTTAATAAATATCAAAACTGAATATTAAATAACATTTTGTATAGATCATATCATTTTCTCCTTTATTCTGTTCATGAAATCAGTGAATTACACTGAGGGACTTTCAAATATAAACCAGTCTTGTATTCTTGGAATAAATTCAACTTGAACATGATATATTAGTCTCTTATAGCTAGACTTAGTTGGCTAATATTTTGTTTTGGATTTTTGTATCTATGTTCATAAGAGAGATTGGCCTACAATTTTTCTTTCTTGTAGTATTATTGTCTAGTTTTGGTATCATGGTCATGAAGGCCTGACAAAATGCCTCTCTTGCTGCTTGAGTGAGATAACAGACATGAGGTGTTCCAGATTTCCCCTGTGGACGCAAGCTCCAGATACTTCCAGTGGCAACTCTTCTTTGGCCACCTTCCCTTCCTGTCTTGCTTCTCTACTTCCCTACTAATGTTTCCTGGAATCACATCCTTGTACACAAATCCTTCCCTTGAAATCTGCTCTGCCCTGAATGTAAACTAAGACAGGATCATGGGCTCTCAATTCCTGAGTGTTCTGGCAGCTTTGGATGCCTTCAGGCAGATGTGTGTTGTATTTTATCCAACTTTCCTAGTTGTTCTTGGTGAGAGAGTTGGTTGGGTATAATCTAGTCCATCATGGCTGAAAGCAGAAATGCTTAACAATATTCTATTTGAACATCATACATCTAGCATAAAAAATGAAACACCTATGTACAATCTGGAAACTTTCCTAATAGTTGGATTCAATCTTTAATATTTATGAGTTCTGATTTAAAGCAACCCTGGTAACATAGCCTGGAATGTTATGTATAATTCACTCGGAAGGCTTATCTTGGTGTCAGATCCCTCCTGAGGAATGTTCATGCTTCTGGGACTTCAGGCCAGTTTGGGGTTCCTCTAACTTCTCCCAGTGACCTGTGTTCTCCTTGGTATGTGGCATTACCCAGGTTAATTAAAGGTGAGCCTCAGTTTATCCTCCTAGCCTCCTATTGCCTTGGAAGGTTGCTGTTCCCCCTGATTCCCCTGTATCTCTTCAAAGCAGAGAGAGAGAGTGTAGACAATGAACCTCACGTTCACTATGACAACAACAAAACGTCCTTTCTCCTGAACAAGAATTCAATTTCCACTTTACCTAAACAAGAAAGAAACATTGCTGTTCTCAACCACTACTGCATCTTGCGCTTCTTACACATCACTCAATTTGAATATGATAGTGTTTCACTCATTGTTTGAGTTGTCCTACTAATCTGCAACTTTTATAAGTAGCACTACTTAAAAGGGACACATCCATTTTCACAGAATATCTTTTAAAACAAATTTGAAACAATGTTTACCATGTCAAGAAGCAGAATATTGTCCTATTCTTTTTCCTCATCCGTTTCTCCTTCTCTTTCCTTCCAGAATAATTCAGCTCAAAAGCCATTAGGTGGGGTTGAGCAGGTCAGTGATCTTGCTGGGGAGAGGAGACATCAGCGACCCAAAGTGGTACATCAGAGTCTGAAGGAGTTAAGGTCAACGTGCACTCAGGGAGGCAGGCCAGCTTGAGGTGTTAGAGCCCAAGCGGGGTGAGGAGGGCATACATGTGAGGGGGTGGTGGGGCCTGGGCAAGGTGGGACACACACTCATATGACAGGGCCATGGTAGCTCAGCATGTGGTGTCAGAGCCAAGTGAGGAGGGCATGTCTGTGAGGGGTAAGTGGCTCCCTGGCACTGGGTGTTGGAGTCCTAGTGGGGTAAGGGGGCATTCATATGGGAGGGCAACCTGGCAGGAGGTGTCAGGGCCTGAGCAGGTGAGAAGTGGGTCTGTGCAGGCAGGGGATGGTGGTGATGGGATACTACATACAGAGTGTTCAAGTAAGTAAATATATTAAGGATAGTGGAAGCAAAGTTTCTCACTGTCAGAGAAGAGAGTTACAACTCTGGAAAGGGAGAAAACTAATGAACCCTCTGCAGTTGGTTTGGAAGTAGAGATGTCACTGTGAGTTCATAGTTTTCAATATCCATAGATGGATAGATATAGAAATAAAGGTGTGTGTGTGTGTGTGTGTGTGTGTGTGTACATACATAAATTCCCTAGATCTGTCACTTGAGAGGGCGTGGGTATAGTATACCCCAATAGCAAGAGCACATCTAGCAGCTAGATCTTGATTCTAAGTATCACTCTCCACTAAAAGGATCCAGGACCCCTTGGAGAAATGGCTGATTCCAGGGCTGGGGCAGGAAAAGTACAGAGTGAGCCCAGAATATCTTCTTGTGCCAAAGGACACAAAAACCAGCTTGAGGTTATGGATTAAAATCCATTGAATAAAATAGAACCATGAATCAATATGAAGTAAGCAAATGAGTAAATTGAACTGTTGATGAGGAACAGGGTATCTACCTGGTCTCAGAGTACTTCCTACCAAATGCAGAGGGAAGAGTGTAACTTCACAGCCACAAAGTCTGCCAGACACCACCTTAATCTAGTGATGAAAGTGAATTATCACCAGTGATAGATCTCGATGGGATGCGATGAGAACAACACAGCCGCCCTTTGGTGATGTTCCTGCCAAAGATGTGTATAACCTGCCTCTAATCACAAGGAAACATCAAATACGCAGACATTCTCTCTCTGTCTCTGTCTCTGTTTCTGTCTTCTTCTCTCTCTCTATCTCATACACACGTTGGGAAATGTGTTTTTGTCATTGACTTCTTAAATGTGCTAAAACATTTTAACTCTAGAATCTAATCTTTTAGAAGGTTTGAAAAGATAAGGCTCCAAACATCCCTTATAACTATTTATGAAGATTATGTATAAAATGTAGTTCAAAAAATTTACTAAAATTCGTTTATGAAAGAAATATCCAGACATTTATTTATTTTTTATTTATTTATTTTTTTTGTGAGGAAGACCAGCCCTGAGCTAACATCCGTTGCCAATCCTCCTCTTTTTTGCTGAGGAAGACCGGCCCTGGGCTAACATCCATGACCATTTTCCTCTACTTTATATGGGATGCCACCACAGCATGGCTTGACAAGCGGTGCGTCTGTCTGGACCCGGGATCGGAACTTGTGAAACCCAAGGCCACCGAAGCAGAGCGCACGAACTTAACTGCTATGCCCCCGGGCTGGCCCCCAGACATTTGTTTTTTGAAAAGTGGGACAAATGACAAAAGTGTTGCTTTCACTTGTAAGAAATCAAAGAGTTATGATAGGAGAAAGTCAATATTTACCCAATAAACATAAATGTAAATTTCCATGGTACATATTAACATAACATGCAGCATAATTAAGTGACCATAAAAACACTAAATCCTTTATTCTTATACTGCACTGTCTGAACTAAATTATCAAGCTGGCTAGGATCTGTTACAGAGAATTGTGTACCTTTTCCTTTTTTAAGTTTGTGAGACTCTGTAACTCGCAGACTCTTTCACTAATCAGACATGATGAATCTGTAGAATTCGTTGGTAGACCATTTCCACCTGGAGACACTTTTTTCTCTAGGTTTCTGAGACACCCCCTGTCCTAATTACTTTCCTTCTTCATTGATCAGTAGTTCTCCATTTCTTTTGCTGACTCCTCCTCCTCTAGCTGACCTTTAAAGGTAAGAGTGCCCAGGGTCAATCCTCATTCCTCTGTTCTATCTGCACCCCCCTGCTGGGTGGGGTCCTCCAGTTCATGGCTTCATATACCATCTACATATTCATGGCATTCAAATTTTGGTTGGCAGCCCAGATCTCCCACCCTGGTCTTCAAACTTGTATATCCACATTTTGAATTAAATTCTCCACTTGGATATCTAATAGGCATAAGCAAACTTAGCATGACAAATAGAGAACTATTTACTTCCCTATCACCCCCAACCCATCCTCTCCCTCCACAAAGCCTTCCTCATTTGAGTTAGAAGTACCATCATCCACCATTTTCAGTTTAGTAGCTCTGGCTAAAAACTCTGGAGTCCTCTTTTTTTCCTTACAATTCACAGACAATCCATCAGTATTCTCATCTTTGCTTCTAAAATATCCTAAATCTGACCACTTTTCACTCTTTCCAACGTTGCAAGCTTGTTCAAGACACCTGAACTATTGCAACAACCTCCTAATTAGTCCTCTGGCCTTCACTCTTTCTCTACATAGCAGCCAGAGCATAAGTTAGAAAATATCACTCATCTACTTAAAACACTCCCATGGCTTCCCACAGTGACCAGAATAAAACCCAAACTCTTTATTATGACCAGCAGGGCCAACATAATCCGGCCTTTAACAAACTCTTGGACCTCATCTCTTCACTCCCCTCTTGTCCACACTGATTGTATTTGTTTCTCTATTGCTGCTGTAACCAATTACCATGAACTTTAGTGGCCTAAACAATACAAATCTATTCTCTTACAGTTCTGGAGGTGAGAAGTCCGAAAATCAAGGTGTTAGTAGGGCTGTATTCTTTCTGGAAGCTCCAGGTGAGAATCCGTTTCTTTGTCTTTTCTAGCTCTCAGAAGCCATCTATAATCCTTGGCTTTTGATTCCATCTTCATCTTCAAAGCCAGCAGTGTATGTCTTCCATTCTCTCTCTCTGACCCTCCTGCTTCCCTCTTGTTGGGATCCGTGTGATTACACTGGGCCCAGCCGATAACTCCGGATGAGGGTAACTCCTCATCTCAGGATCCTTAAATCAATCACATCTGAAGTCCCTCCTGCCATTAAGGTAACATATTCACAGGTCCCTGGGATTAGGACGTGGACACCTTTAGGGGCGGATTATTCTTTATTCAGCCTACCACACCACTCCAGTTCCACTGGCCTTCTTTCTGTCCTCAGTCCCACCTAATTTATTCCCATCTCAGAGCCTTTGCCCTTGTCGAGTCTTCTGCTCAGACTGTCCTCTGCAGCTGGCTGAGTCCAACTCAAATGCTACTCCTTAGAGAGGCCTTCCCTGAACATCCAGATACAGAAGGTTCTGCCCTACCACCCTTTCTTATGTTGCCCTATCTTATGTTTTCCACAGCTCTCATTTGTTCCTGAAAATATCTGATTCATTGTTAGAGGGGAGCGTTTTTTTCCCCACTCCTCTGATTTCCATGAGGAGGGCACTTTCCTCACACTCCTGGCCTTTTTCTCCACCCCTTTCTCCTCCTCACATGTGGGAAGTGGGTTGTCTGGGGTGAGCCTGAGGAGAAACTCGACATGAGCAGCAGAGACCCTTCTGCTGGCTTCCCTTTTGGGATCTGCCTGCCTGCAGAGAGCACTTGTTCCCAGCTGTTTTCGGCCATACATAAACAGGGAAGACCCAGTGGTGTGGGAGACCTGCCTCCGGTGATCCAGCGTCTTTGATGACTTGGGCGGATGAATCTCCAGGGAACTGGGAGTTGAAAGCTCACTTGGCTCCCACATCTAAAGCCAGACTCTCTGTGTCAGCTTTGTCAGTTTTAAAGAGGATATTTTGGTCTCCACAGGCAGATTCTTTTATCTTATTTCTTAATTGATTCAGAACCTGGACAGGGAAATGGGGTGCTATTTGTTGGCATTCCTCTCAAAGCCCCCCAAATTTTGTATTTGAGTTTTTGACGCTTCTTTTCCCTTCTGAAGTGAGTCCTCGAGGGATGGAAGGATATTCACCTTTTCCTCTGCCTAGGATATCCCCACCGCCTAGTGCTTGGCATAAAGGATGTACTCAGTAAATCTTTGTTTACTAGGTAAGTCTCATGTTAAAGTACTGTAGACACTGACTTTAGTCGTGAACTCATTGGAGAGTTGCTGTGCAATAGGTCAGATTAACTAAGGGCAAAGGCAATTTTTGTCTGAAGTTACCCCTATTAAGCTACAACTTATTTAAAGGTATAATGATACTTTCCACGGAATGTATTTTTAAAACAAGCATTTGACATTATTAAGTCTTTTTTAAAACGCAAGATATTACGTGATTTTTTTCCCCACACAACTCACGCTAACTTGACAGCTTCCACAATTAGCATTAACATAGTAATTTACTTGTTAAGCCTAAGATGAGTCAGAAATTTAAAATTTCCACCATTATTACGGCATTTAGTATAGTCTGGAATGTAAAATAGAACATGTGCTATTTCAAGATTTTCAGATATCTGACAATCAATTATTTAGCAGGCATCATGCAACACATTGTGCTGGACACGGGCTTACAGAGATGAAAACATACACCCTCAACCAGCGAGCTAGTGGGAGAGAGGGCTATGAAATAATATTACTATGTGCCTAGTAATATTTTAAAGGCTTTTATTATTATTATTGTTAACACATTTAGTACTCACAACAACCGGGTGAGTTAGCTACTATAACATTCCTTACATTTTACTGAGCACACAGCAAACAGGCTTGGGAGATATACTGTCTCGCTTTAGAGCAAACAGCAGTTTCTCTAAAGTCAGCTTCCTCTCCTGTAACCACACTGCATGTGCGGTGTCATCTGGTCCATTTTGCATCACACTGAGGGGGCTGGGGCTCAAGGAATCAGCGCAAAACCTGTCGACACTCTGACTACTGCAGTTGTCAGTAATAAACTGTGCTTCCTCTCTGACCCAGGAGTTTTGTATATTCTACCATCATCCATGAAACTATGACCAACTAACTTGCTAGTTTGCAAGTAGGGTAACATTTCAGTCTTTGCAGTTCTTGATGCTCATGAATGAGGAAATTGAAAGACAAAATGGTTCAATAACCTGCCCAAAGTCACTCGGTCAGTAAGTGGACCACTCTTGTAGTCCAGGGAAGTTATGAGTTCAGTTTCAGGCATATGAGGTTTGAGGTGCCTTGGGCCATCCAACCGGTGATATATCCAGTAGGTCTTTGATCATATATGGAGGAACCCAGGATATAGATCCATCTTTGGGAACCGGTTATGCAAATGCTGTTGCTGAGATGATGAAGTGAGAATAGAATGTGTAGAGTCCTCTTTCTAGAAGTGTGGCTATGGAGAGACAGAGATAGGCTGGATACTAGAGAAGGAGTTAGAGGGGAGATCATTTATTTATGAATTTTTAATTTGAGCTAGATCTAAACATGTAAGAAGATTGTTGGGAAAGAACTACTAGCAAGGATGAGATTGAAGGTAGAGAAGAGAGAGGGGAAAGTTCATGGAGGAAGACCCCTGAGGAAATAGAAAGTGATGGAACCCAGATCATACCTTTTCCACTGAGATGGGGAGGAAGGAGGGAAAGATAGGTAAGATGCCGATATGTATGTAGATGTAAGGATGGTGTAGAAAGTTGAGCGAGTTCTTCTCTACAATTAGCTAGGTCATTGCTAAGAGGAATGACAGAGTTGTTGGGGCTAGGGGCTCCAGAAGCGCAGTGTTGATTAGAAACAGCTATAGGAGGAACAGAAAATAGAGCTATCTGTAGACCATTGACTTTCCTGTGTCTGGCCCAATGCCTCGCACATAGTGGGTGCTCAATAAAATGAACCAAATTAGTGAGCAGACATATATAGAAGGATTCTTGTCCAGCACTGAGGTGTTGGATGAGCTTGGAGACCCCCTTTCTGCTGAGGCTGGTTTCTGAGATGTTGAGTTGCTTATATCCACTAGGTGGGGAGGGCCCAGTCCAGCTGCTGAGAGATAGCAGGACTGTTGATCCTGGGGCACAGGAAGGGCCAAAGCAGGGATAACCTGGGAAAACTGGAAAGAATAGTACAACTTGAGGGCTCTCCTTTGACTACTGTGGATACCAGGAGGTTGAAGCCTGGCCATACTTGGACTCTAAGCATATTATAGAGCAAACAAGAATTGTTTAAGTCATGATGCGATCTGAGAATAAATTCAATGATATGACCTCATTCCAATGGGATCAGATTTTATTTTTAATGTACTTATAGAACTGAAATTTAGGCTTCCAAGGGAATGAAATGAAGGGATGAAGGTCAATAAAGGCGGTGGGAAAAACAGCTCAAAATGAGCCATGGGGCATTCCATTTTAAAAGAAATGTGTTTGTGGTCAGCCAGAAAATGATTATAATGGTTGTAAACAGGGAATAGTCATAAGAGAAAGATTTAAGTAACTTTCCATTACTTGGCGATGTTTTTAATTTGGCTACATCTGATACCAACAGGGGAGGGAGAAAGCCATCCCATAATTCTAAAACTAAATTAAAATCACTCTTGAGGCATCCGAAGATTTTGGTCTTGGGGAGTAATTGGTTTTTGTTTACAGGTCAGCAGGCAGGGTGAAAGAAGCACCGGCCTGCAGCAGAGCGTCAGCCTTCCAAGCAGCGGGTCCTGGTTTCCATAAGTGCAGTTTAGAAAAATACTCTGCAGACCTCTGCGTCTAAACGGAATGGTGCTGTACAATTTAAACGTACAGAAACCCCCACCACATGCGTTGGGCAGGTGTCCAAGGATACCGGAGGCTCACCGTCTTCAGTGAAGGACAGCATGACAGTACAGCCCGAGAGAGCTATTTATAGGACACCAGTGCATTCATTTTCCTTAACTATCGTCTAATTGATCTTGATGTTTTCGGACTTTGCCATTCATTTCAACGTTAAATTATAGGTTTTTAAAACTAGACCATTGTGCCTGGCCATCCAGTGGTTTCCTATTACTCACCTGCCACTGCTTGGGAAAGTCATCTGAGGAAATGTAATGAGATCACTGGGGCAACCCCTTTTCAAGGCTAATTATTCCAGCACACTCTATATTGCATTGTTATTTTTAACTTACTAACATTAGCTTTTTTTCTTCCTAAGGAGACTTGAGTTCATTCAATTTCCCTGACTGTCAAAAGCGCAAATTGCAATTTTACTTTTCTTATTTCCTGGGAAACTATAACCTTCATGTCCAGCGTCATTTTCTCTTTCCTTTTTTTATTTTCCTACAGAGCAGAGATTAAATCTGATCACTGCAAGATGACATTGCAAGAGGAGGCTGGACACATTTTCAAGTGGCCGGACTTTTGAGGGGAAGGCAGTTGAGAAAGGTGGCTTCCATCCAGTAGGGCAACACTTCTTAACTCACCTTCCTGTTCTGTCCTCACCCCTCTCCAATCCATTCTCAGTCCAGCAGCCCGGGCGATCCTGGTAAGACATCAGTGGATCATATCAGTTGTCGACCTTAAAAGTATAACATCCAGTTATTTTACCAGCAAAATGGGTTTATTTGGGAAGAGCAAAGATTTGCAATTTGGGACAAGCAAGCTATGGCAAAACCACAGGTAAGTCCTGGCAAACAAAGGAGAGGAACTTTACAGAGGAAAAGGAGGAAGTTGGGAGTGGTTCCTTTGAAGGAAAGTCCCTTGGGGAAAAGTGAAAGTTCAGGGTGGTGACAGTTTCTCATTGGCTGAGTTGCAGTGTTTTTCATTGGCTGGGCTTGTTGCTGGGTGAGGAAAAAGTCTTCCTTTCTCCTGCTGGAGTAGTAAAGTAAGCTTCTACCTGTTGGAGATGCAAGGTACATCTCTTCCTGTTGGGGACTACCGACCTCAAGGAGTGGTAGTATGTGAGAGCTTCCCCGACAGGGCTTCCCAACTCCATTTTAAACGAGATTTCCCTTTATTAATTTTTACACAATCCTCTACCCTAAACCCTACTCAATCTGTCCTCCCACTCCCTCCACATCTCCACAACTTTCCCCTCATTCACTCAGCTTGCCCCCAAAGACTTTCTTATTGTACCCAGAACACACCAGGCATGCTCCTGCCTCAGGATGTTGCCCTTGCTATGTCCTCTTCCTCGAATGCTCTTCCTTCAGATATCCACATCGTTTGCTGTCTCACATCCTTAAAGTCTTCACTTGGGGAGGCCCTCTTGACCATCCTATTTTAAATTGCAAGCCCCTCCCTGAATCCCCACCTGGAATTTCCTCTTCCCCATCCCTGTGTTACTTTTCTCTATAGCATGTGTAACCATCTATCTTACTATGTGCATTTCTTTTTTATTTTTCCATGTTTGTTTCTCCCCAGTAGCATCTAAACTTCAAGATGGCAAGACATTTTGTGCATTTTGTTTATTGCTGTATCCCTACTGCTTAGAAGAGTGCTTTGAATGAATCAGTTAGTATGTTGCCAACTAGTGGCTCATTTCAGGAAGTCTACCAATATTTTATAGGGTCATCCCTTAATACTGCCTGCAGTCTCCCTTGTCCAGTGTTGTGCTGGTGGTATCTTTCCACAGATGGAAACCATGAATACCCATTACCACCCCAGAAAAGAAACACAGAAGAATGCAATGGGTTTTTAATGTATGTCTCCATTTTCAAACACTTAAAAAATAGGTCATTCATAGTCTTTGCCATATAATTAAGATCTCCATTAGCACCATTAGCAAGTTATTAGCAGTGACTTGGAACTAAGTATGTGTGTCATAATCTTTCCCCAAATAAAGAAACAACTTTTATAGCTTTGAAAGATGCCTTCAACTGAATTGGTTCGATATGGTTTTATTTTTGAAGAAGTGATTTCTCTGCACTGGGGGGCAATTTTCCAACTCATTCAATACTTATTAAACATCTACATTCCAAGCAACAATATCATGCACTGTGTTGTAGTTATTTCATTTATTAACTTCTATTAGCAGTCTTAAATTGGAGTACTTAGGTTCTGCTGAGCCAGGCTTTTGGTAAAGGTGTTAATTGTTTTCCATTTTAAGAATCCCCAGGAAGTTACACCTGTTAGAAATGAAACAACAGGCCCAAAATGGAGTCACTTATGCTAAGCCCCAAGTCATCAAACCGAGACTTAACTTAATTACAGTTTCTGCTCTCCCAGAAATGGAATCTTAAACCAGTCAGTCGGGAATGGCCTGATCAGCACTAGTTAGGTAATCTGCCTGATATACCCCTGTTACCCGCTAAAGGAAAGTAACCTTACAATAACCAACCCACTTTTCTGCCTGGTATAACTGCCTTGTGCCTCCTCCTTTCTGACTAGAAAAGTCTTCCATTTTATACAGCTCCTCAAAGCTCCTTTCTATATGCTAGATTGGATGCTGTCCAATTCATGAATCATTGAATAAAACCAATAAGACCTTTAAAATTTACTCAGTTGAATTTTGTTTGTTTTTTTTTTTTTTTGTGGGGAAGACCAGCCCTGAGCTAACATCTGTTGCCAATCCTCCCCTTTTTGCTGAGGAAGACTGGCCCTGGGCTAACATCCGTGTCCATCTTCCTCTACTTTATATGGGACGCCGCCAAGGCATGGCTGACAGGCAGTGCGTCGGCGGGCGCCCGGGATCCGAACTCGCGAACCCCGGGCTGCCAAGCGCGAACTAAACCGCTGCGCCACGGGGCGGCCCCTGAATTTTGTTTTTTAACACACCGTTTGAGAGATACACAGTTCACTCTCCTGGGGGAATGTTTGGCTCTTTGGTAAGTCCCAGTCTTTCTCTTAAAAGTCTGTCTCACTTCCACCAAATTCCTTAGGAAACCAACAGACGGGATTTCCCCAGAGCAGCTTCTGCTGTTCTGTGCTTATCCTCAGACTTTTGTGAGATAACACATGTAATACATAAATTGTAATAGGTAATATACATAGATAAATAATACTCTTTTGCACCAGTTTACTTATTTTTCTTTCAGGAACTGGTGGGTTCCAATTGTGGTTTGCACTCCCTTGTTAAACATAATCAACATATATTTTCTGATTCAGCTTTCACTCATTCATTCATTCATCCTAGTATAGTGGTTAAGCATGTGGGCTTTGGCGTACCAAGTAAAAATTTCAGAACATTAAAAATATAACTCTTATACAAATATAGAAGAAACGTGTCACGGATTTAATTAACTCATTAATGAGGGAACTAGCAGGATGGTAAACCTGGTTTAAAAGATTACAGTTGAGACAGAAGTACTTATAGTCACTGAAGGAAAGAATGCTAGAATGAGATTGCTAAATTAGATACAAAGCAGGCTAATCTAGAGAACAGTAAAACTGTAACCTTTGGTGTTATCTTTTCCACTAGAGACGAGCTCATTTGCATTGCTGTAGGTCAAGAATCATTTGAATCACTCTCAGCTTTCTACAAGTTAATATCTACCCTCGCAAAGTTGCAGAATATCCTAATCAATAGTAAAGAGTGAGTCAGTGGGGTAACCCCCCTAGAGAATAGGATAATTCTGGAGTGGGTCTGTCATGTTCCAGAATGACATTAAAAAGATGGGCAGCCATCCTTTTGTCTGTTTCCAAGTTTTGGGTATTTTTCTCTTAACAGCTGTTAGGTTGCCTGGATTCAAATCCTGGTTCCCATACTCACTAGCTGTGACCTTGACCAAGTTATTTAACTTCTTTAAGCCTCAGTTTCCTCATCTGTAAAGTAGGGATAGCAACAGTTTCTACCACATTGGATTATTGTGAGGTGTTAATGAGCTGAACTGTGTGAGGAGAATAGAATAGAAGAGCCTGAAACATAGTAAATGCTCAATGAGGCTTAGTTGCTATTATTTATGTGGGCATTAGGCTGAGCCACAGGTAATCAGGGGAGGGCTCGTGTCCTCTGTGTCCTGGCTTTGTGAGGGAGAGAGCTGCGACGCTCAGGCCATCACAGATTTGGTTGCAGGGGTCAGAGGGAGTTCATGTCATTCAGGAGCTGCAGGGGACTGTCAGCTCCAGCCTATGGTCAGAGTGGTTGTTGGCAGTCCAGAGCAAATTCTTGGTGGAGGTAAAGACAGGGGCCCATGTGAGAGAAGCGGGAGGTGGAGCAAACAGAAAAGGACAGCTGAGGTCTGGTGTCACCCACAGGTGGGGACTATGGAGCCAGCAGGCATATCAGTTTTACTTTCCTCCTTTCTTTCCTCATCTGTTGAAGTATTCATTGCATGTACTAGGTACACTTCTAGTGCTTTCCTACTGTTCAAAGTTGGATATGTAGTCCCTACCCTCAGGGTGTTCATAGACCACCAGAGGAACCAAATGTGACCAATCATGACAGTACATGCACAAAACACCGTGCATCACGTGAGAGATGTATCTGCAGAAGGAAGGCTTTTTGCTCCCTCACGAGTGTTCCAGGAGCTGTCTGGCCTGGGATGGACCACATAGGGTGGCAGTGAAGCTTATGAATACATTAGGAGAGGTAGAGCGATTGGTGGTTGTTATGGGTTGAATTGTGTATCCCCAAGGTATATGTTGAAATTCTAACCCCCAGAACCTCAGAATGACCTTCTTTGGAAATAGAGTCATTGCAAATGTAATTAATTAGGATGAGGTCATACTGGAGCAGGGTGGGCCCCTTATCAATATGACTGGTGTCTTTATAAGAAGATGGGGATTTGAACACAGACACACACAGAGGGAAGAGGATATGAAGACAGACAGGAAGACGGCCACGTGGAGACAGGAGCAGAGATGAGAGTGATGCTGCCACAAGCCAAGGGACGCCTGGGGCCACCAGGAGCTGGAGGAAGCAAGGAAGGGTCCTCCCCTAAAGACTTTGGAGGAAACATGGCCCTGCTGACTCCTGTAGTTCTGACTTTTGGCCTCCAGAACTGTGAGAGAGTAAATTTCTGTTGTTCTGAGCCACCTTGATTGTGATACCTTGTTATGTCAGCCCTAGGAAACTAAACAGCTTTTTTTGGAGGTGACATTATTTATAATTGTCTCAAAGTTTGCATTTAAAAAATTGTAGAATAGGGAAACATTGATAGATTAATAAAGCACTACTAACATGGCTCATTTCTGGAATGGTTTGGTCAAAGATGAAGATCCATGAGACCAGGATGAGGTACCAGTCAAGGAAGGCTTGTGATGGCCCGCACTCTTGTGTGTTCTGTGGAGTAACTCATTTACCCTCGTAACAACTCCTGATTAGGGATGATTATTATCTCCACGTTACGGATGAGGAGAAGTCGCTTGCCTAAGGTCACAGCCAGTAGTAACAGGACTGGGATTTAAAACCAGGCAGTCTCATTCCTGAGCTTGAGCTCTGAATGGGGACAGTGCTGGAGGCCTTCATCTGGACTTCAGGGATGGGGAAGGAACACAAAGTCGCCGGCAGTGCTCTCCCCAGTCCCTCATACCCACTGCTGTCCTTTCCTCAGCTACTGCCCTCAAGCACTCTCCCTGTAAATGTTCCCTGCAACTGCCTCTCCTTTTCTTTTTCTTCAACTAATTTTAAAAAAAATTGAGGTGAAATTCACAGAAC
This sequence comes from Tapirus indicus, assembly GCA_031878705.1. Taxonomy (NCBI): domain Eukaryota; kingdom Metazoa; phylum Chordata; class Mammalia; order Perissodactyla; family Tapiridae; genus Tapirus; species Tapirus indicus. The sequence goes on from CM062935.1 coordinate 39,677,032, forward strand.
ATAAAATTAGCCATTTTAAAATGAACAATTCAGTGGCATTTAATAAATTCATAATGTTGTGCAACCAATACCTCTATCTGGTTTCTGAAACATTTCATCCTCCCCAAATAAAACCCTGTACCCATGAAGTTACTCCCCATTCTCCCCTCCCCCAGCCCCTGGCAATCACCAATCTGCTTTCTGTCTCTATAGATTCACCTATTCTGGACACTTCATATAAATGGAATCATACAGGAGCTGTCCCTGTGGCCTAGTGGTTAAGTTTGGCTCACTCTGCTTCAGTGGCCCGGGTTCAGTTCCTGGGTGTGGGCCTACCCCCCTCACTGGTGGCCATGCTGTGGCAGCAATCCACATACAAAATAGAGGAAGATTGGTACAGATGTTAGCTCAGGGTGAATCTTCATCAAGCAAAAAGAGGAAGATAGGCAACAGATGTTAGCTCAGGGTGAATCTTCCTCAGCAAAAAAAAAAAAAGCATTAAAAAAATGGAATCATATAGTATGTGGCCTTTTGCATCTGCCTTCTTTCAACTACCATGTTTTTGAGGTTCATCCAGCATGTATCAGTATTTTATTCCTTTTAATGGCTGAATAATATTCCATTGTATGTATATACCACAATTTATTTATCCATTCATCTGTTGATGGACATTCGAGTGATTTTTAACCTTTGGCTCTTGTAATAGTGCTGCTCTGAACAGGAGTGTACAAGTGTTTTTAAGTACCTGTTTTCAATTCTTTTGCGTATATACCTAGGAGTGGAATTGCTGGGTCACACATTATTTCTATGTTTAACTTTTTGACCTGGTGTCTCTTTTTTTTTTGTGAGGAAGACCAGCCCTGAGCTAACATCTGTGCCCACCCTCCTCTACTTTATATGGGACGCCGCCCTGGCATGGCTGACAAGCCGTGCGTTGGTCGGATCCAAACCTGTGAACCCGGGGCCGCCAAAGCGGAGTGCGCGAACTCAACCGCTTCGCTACCAGGCCGGCCCCTGGTGTCTCTTCTTGTTTCACATCCTTTCATGTTGATTCCTTGCCACAAAACCCTGTTTGGAGCATGGGGAAGTTGAAAAGGATCAAGGAACGGCTGGGAAGTTGCCCACATGAATCATCATTATTTCGTCTGTCACACTTATTATGTGGGACTATTTTCAAGTTTTAGGAAAATAGACTAAAAGTTTGCTCCTTAACATTGAATCATAGAACTTTCAAGCTGAAAGAGACTGTAGAGATTTTTCATTTGGTGAATTTTCAAACTTTCCTTGGCTGACTTCCCTCAGGCCTCTGGGGGAGGGCCCTGGGGTCTTCCCATCTTCCATCCCCACCTTTAAGCGTATTGGCTCTAATGTTTGTCTGTTTTACATTTTGAGTTTCTGGGTAAGATTTCACATGAAGAGAAGAGGGAAGATATTTTCAAATCTAAACTGTTTTTTGTTTCTGGTATTTTCTTATACCCCTGGGTCCTTGACCCATTCAGTGAGCGTGGCTTTCTGTGTTTGTTGCCTTAGGAGCAAGATGACTCAGAGAAAACAGAGGGACAAAAAAAGAGAGCATTCTTGGCTTGCAAATTTCAGAAGCCTAGGCTTCAGAGAGAGCAGCTTCCTGTGTGCAGACTAGAGATTTGGAAAATGAGGAAAGGCAAAGACTCTTGCCTTAGGAAGGACTCTCAGAGCTGGGAGGGGGGAAAGATTGGGGGGGAAGTGAATAAGGAGGGAGGTCAGTGGGGCCTGGGTGGGGGCCAGATTCTGATAGGTGTAGAGTCGGCATCTAGAGACTGCCAGGCTCCCCTGGCACATAAGCCGTTGATGAATGGCTAACCTATGTTGGGTGTCAAAGGAAGCCAAGTCTCCATTGCAGTAAGCACTGGATCCCCCACAAGGAGGACCTTTCATAATGGATTTCGTGGTGTTTGGTGAGGACTCCCCCTTAAAAATAGCCATCTGCATGTCATCCAGTGACTAGCATGAGGACCTCCATCTGTGTCCCACTACTTCCTTGTTCCTGTGGCATATGCAGCTAGTAGCCTACTCAATTTCCATTCACCTCCTTTCCCTTGCTATTATATCTCCAATTTGGTTCAGGGTGACAATGTACCCATCAAAAAATTCCTAGATTTCCTTCAAGGGCTTGTGGATAGTTCTGGCCAATGAGATGTGAATGAAAGGTTTCCATCTTCCACTGGATGAGGCTTCTGGCAAAGCTACAGCTTTCGTAATAAAAATGGACAGACTCAGCTGGGATGGACTCTTTGCCCTCTCCTTTCCCTCCTTTTCCTGCCTGAAATGGAGGCACGATGCCCCGAGATACCCCAAACACTTGGTGACCACTTGCTAAGGATGGCACAGCAGGGATTTAGAAGGAGCCTGGTCCTTGAGCAGCCACATTCAGGCTGGCTTACCTGCTACTCAGTTTCCTTGTTACATGGGAGAAATAAATCCCTCACTTAATCCACTAGTTAGCTTCTGGATCATGTAACTGAACACGCTTGTGACAGGCTCCATGACTCTCACTCTGTGTGGACAGCTCGCATTGGAACCTGCCCCACATGCACGAGCCCCACCCCCATGACAGATGGGGGATGCAGTTCTGGAGATCCGGACAGGTGGTGCAGTGTGGAAGGGAAAACCTTCTATACTTGGGTGAAACCAAATGGAACACATTTGCCATCTCCCTAGAGCCAGGACAGTGATAGAACATTCCCCTGCCATTACAGAAGAATGGGCTAACTTAAAAATAAAAAGTAAAATCCTCTGCTTCAGTCCAGCACACTCTCATTTTACGAAGGAAGAGAATGGGGTTGAGGGACAGGAAGTGACTTGCCCAGGATCCCATGGGTAATTGGTGGCTAATGTGGAGTGGAAGATACATCTCTCTCTCTCATCTCCCATGTGTTGTCTACCACCAGAGTGGTTCCAGTGCTAAGTTCCTTCATATTTTGGTTTGTTTTCTACCAAGGCAATTAGCTGAATATCTGGAGTGCCAAATTAGTGAAATTTTGAGGGCTTTTGAATGAAAGTAAACAAGGATTAAAGAAATCAAATAATTTACAAGAAATCCAGATGGTAATTAAAAGGATTAATCCTGGTGTTTCTAAATGACAAACAGTTCTGTTAATCTTAATTATTAATTGCTAAATTAAATGTAACACCCTCATATGTTCTCATATTGTTCTGATTTATTCATCATCAGTGTACTTAAGAAAAGTGGAAAACATAAATTAACCATATGTACATTTCTATATTCATGAGCAGACGCAGGAATAGGACGGGTTGTACTAATGCAAGAGAGTTACAGCTGACACAGAACACCAGCCTAGGGCAATGTTGATGCCATGTGACTCTCTGCCTCTAAGAAATGGTGTCCTGATCTGGAAATCTAGAGCTGAGGATACAGTGCTTTTCCACGGAGCACAGTTTATGGAGAACTGGTTAGGTAAACAAGCATGAGAACTTGTAGAGTGGCCCATGGTTGGTCTTCAATATCTGAAGGCTTTATAGGCAGCTCGCTGAGGGTTTCTTCAGATTTTGGTAGAGCACCCTCTGGTGGCCAAATGTTTTTCCGCAGCCACAGGAACCAAAACCCCACGAGTGGAGTAATTTTGGAATGACCCTTTTTTGTGGTGATTGCCTCTTTTAGGAAAGCATTCTACTGCTTCACATATTTTATGTTCAACAAAATTTTACCAAGTCCCAACCTGGATTGGCTTTGATCTGTTTAAATTCCTGACTCGGTTTTCCTTCAGTGGAAGAGGGTAGCGCTGCTTGTTCCAGCACCCGAGAGGCGCACTTTCAAATCCTTCATCTAAAGACCAGTATTTAGTGGACCAACCGGCAGGAAGGATACAAGTTCTCCTAACTTAATTCAGTGGAAAACGGAAACTTGCACCACTCCTGTGGTCAAGGTGTTTAATTTAATTTTTAAATGATTTTTCAATGTATGTGAGAGCACTTGGAAAATTGTAAAGTCCTGCACATGTCTAAGATTGTCTGCATCTCTGTCGTCTATCTCAAGAGAACAGGAAACAGTCACTGAGCTCAGTTATAAAGGCAGAGAGTCCTCAACCAGACTGGAAGAGCATTCTTTCATTCTCTCATTAAACATTCATCAAGCACTTGCAGTTAGCAAACAGAGAAGTTTTTAAGAGTAGATGGTGTAGGGAGAGAGACAAGAACGAATAGCTACAGTGGGTGAGCGCTCTTATAGGACTCAACTTCCCTTTACAATAGCAGTGACACAAAAACACTTTAACCCATACAATTTGGACACACTGTCTAAAGACATACCACCTGGTAACAATTACACGTGTACCATACAAAGGAAAATAAACTCACATCTATTAATCAGGGAACGACTCATTGGTTTAGATGATACCTTAAAGGAATGGTTTAGATGGTACCTTAAAAGTTTCCTTCTAGCCCGCTATTTTCTGAAATAACAAAAAGAACGCCGACGTATCAAAACCAGAAAAAAACCCCAGAAGGTTTCAGTGGCAAGCACAGTGTCTGGCACACAATGTGGGGTCAACAAATATTTGAGAAATGACCAAATACATTAATAGCGAGATGGGGAAGGGATTTCTCTATTTCAGTGTTAGCATTGTTCAGAGTGTCCATCTGGGGACTCAGTAAGAGGCTCTCACGTCCTAGCTACGAGCACGTTAAGATCTATACAACCTTCTGTAACTCAGTGGGAAAAAATGTGAGACGTTCATGAACAGGGTGCTGTGGGAGACTACGTTTCCATCTTCCTTATAGCTTGGGGGGGTCAATGAATTGGAAATGGAAGTGCAGAGTGGGGATTCTGGCCATTTTCTTAAAGGGAGTTGACTCAGGTAGAAGGTAGATTCTTTTTCCCTTCCTTTTTTGTTTGTCTGGAACACAGATGTAATTACTGGAGATCCAGTAGCCATGTTGGGCCATGAGACAACCTGGGGGAAGAATGATGGGGAGCAGAAAGATAGAAGGAAACGAGGTCCCTGATGACCATGGAGCCACCGAACCAACGTTGGACTGTCAACCTCTTGACTTCTTTTATATAGGAGAAATGAAACCTTTATTTTGTTTAAGCCTAAGATTGGGTTTTCTGTTATATGCAGCTGAACCAAATGCTAACTTATACACGGCCACTTTGCTGTTACTCTCAGTGGCTTGACTCAACGATTTCCTTCCGTTTATCTTCTTTCTCTGCCACAACCACTCCGTCGATCCTTAAATCTAGGGGTTGGCACATTTTCCTTTACAGGTCATATAGTAAATACTTTAGGCTTTGCGAGTCATACGGTCTCTGTTGCACACTCAGAGCAAACTCAACTCTGCTGTTGTAGTGCAAAAGCAGCCATAGACATTACATAAACAAATCTGGGTGGCTGTGTTCCAGTAAAACTTTTTTTATAAGAACGTGCAGCTGGCCTGCAGGCCCTAGGTTGCTGACCTCTTCTTTAGTCCACAAACTTAGGGGAAATGAAAAATAGCTTTTGTTTACAAAGTGTTTGGGATCAGCCTGTTGTCCAAGGATGTCTCCCTTCTTGGACCATGACTTTTCCAAGGCAGGGCCCATGTCTTATGCATGTGCATGTTCTCATCACCTAGGACAGCACTTGACAAATAATCGGGTTCAACATATATTTTTACATGAGTGGGAGTAAAGAACCACGTCTAGGGGGCCATGAGTCCTTTGAAGACTGAAACATTGAAGTTGGTGGCGATGAGATAAATTCTGGTTTAAACTAAAATCCTTTGAAGTGAAAACCCCTTGAGTGGTTGTGAAACCTGAGTTTACCATAAATATCTCTTATTATCTGAGAGATTAATCCATCTCCTATAAAATCTGCACACTGAACAACAGGATAAAAGCACCCCCACCACTTCCCCCATCCCTCACAGACACTTAGAAGAGAGCCCAGACCCAAGGATGGAGGAGATGTTCATCTTGGTCCAAGTTTCTGGGCTGGACGGGCATGAAGAAAGCATGAGAAGAGAGCAGGAGATTGGTGAGCTGAAGTGGGTCCCTGCCGGGTGGAGCTGGAGGGAAACACCATTTTCAGCAGAGGGCTGTTTTGAGTGACTGGTGGCTACAGAGGGAGACTGAGACACTTCTGTGACCAGGAGCCCTTTGGAGGAAAGATTTTGTCCCTTCTCTCCCAGGGTGATGGATGAAAACAGTGACTGGTGTCCTTGGACAGGGGCTACTTATGCTGATCAAGGGACAAATTCACGTGCCCTACGTGCAAACTCACACACCCACTTTCCCCCATTGATCACATGTTGTAAGCTCACAGTTTGCTTGGCAAGATGCTAGATGCAAACAAGAATGACCACTTCTGGTGTGAAAGTGTTCGCTCCTGTGTTGCTCATTTCCCTGCTAATTTCCATACGCCAGCTCCACAGTCCCTTGTTCAAAACCCTTGGGGCCATGTGTGTTTTGGCTTTCAGATTGTTTTGGCTTTTAAACAAGTAAAACAGTGTGCAGGTTATATATTATTTAATGTCCCCAGCACAGTCTGGGGAAGCACCCCTTGACCAAACACGTTAATAATAGTGCAGAAAAATATGAATATTTACACTCGGTCAGACCAGTGAAGATTGTAAGTAGCCTCATTCACATCAGGACAGGTGTTGCTACCAAATAGGTTTTGATGCCAAATGCACACAAGGAGAAAGAAAAATTTTCAGAGTTTTTTGGATTTCAGAAATGTGAATAAGGTTGTGGGCCTGTATTCAGTCTTTCTTAAAGAGCTACCTCAAAGACTCCTTATTCACCTCACCACAGAAGCACGTCTGTGTAGCGCTGACGCTCTTCACGGGAATTTCCTGTTCTGGCTTGTTCGTTCCGCAGCCGGTCCCCAGCACACAGCCTAACACTTCATAGGTGCTTAGTGAGTTTTTGTTAACTGAACAAACAGCAGTCTTGCAAGATAAAAGTTATGATAACAGTATTTCACAGTTGATAAAACCAAGTCCCAGGAGGTTAAGGGGCTTGGCCCAGGGTGACATGGAGAATCTTGAACTCCTACTGCTTTGTCCTCGCCATCCATGATATTTGCACATAGTATGACTGATGGTTTGAAAATATCCCAGGTTTTTGTTTTTTTTGTTTTGCTGAGGAAGATTGGCCCTGAGCTAACATCTGTGCCCATCTTCCTCTATTTTTTTTTTTGGTATACGGGATGCTGCCACAGCATGGCTTGATGAGTGGTACATATGTCCACAATCGGGATCCAAACCTGCGAACCTCGGGCCACTGAAGCAGAGTGCTTGAACTTAACCACTGCACCACTGGGCCGGCCCCTACCCCCAGGTTTTAAAAGGAAAAGAAGCTGGCTCTGAAGCAGTGGTTCTCAGGGGGGTGATTTTCTCCTTTTCCCAGAAGGAGTGGGGGATTTGGCGATGCTTGGAGATATTTTTGGTTGTCACTACCTGCGGAGGAGAGCTGCTGGCCTCTAGTGGATGGAGGTGAGGGACGTGGCTAAGCCTCCTACAATGCACAGGGCAGCCCCCATCACCAGGAATTAGCCAGTCCTGAGAGTTAATAGTGCTGAGCTTGAGGAACTGTGATCTCAAGGTCTCTCTCCGTTCAGCCTAATTCAGAAAAACACCCCAATCAACCTCGAGGTAGGAGCCGCATCTGATTTCTGTCGGGACCAGTGCTTCTCCTGTCACGTTGTGCAAACCCCTTTCCTGACCCCAGGCACCATGCAGTGCTGCGTCCACTCGCTGCTCCCTTATGCCCTGCAGACGGAACCAACCTGCCCTCCTGCCAGTCGAAGGGGTCCTCTGACTTGGGGACAAGATGTTCTGAAGTCTCAGCCTAAGGACCGGCTGTGCTACCCGCCCAAGAGGGAAAGGGAACAAATAGGCTTTTCTCTCCTATGGGGGAGCATGCTTAAAGAAATGGAAAACTTGTCAAAGTAGCAAAATGAACGCCCTTAAGATCAGAATGATGATTTTACATTTCTTGCCTCTTTATTACTTTGTCTCACGAGGCTGGGAAAGGAAAACTCTTGCCTTTGGTAACTTTGGAATCACCAGCAGAGGGCAGACGTTGCTCACCTAAAAGAAAAACCGTCATTCCGCTCTGTGTTCACGTACAGACGGAAATGCCAGCATCCGCAGGAACAGCTGATTGATCAACTACTTCTGGTCATTTTCTTCCTCCATGTCATAACTGACATGATTAAGCTCATCTCACTCAGTTATAATTCTGTATCCGGAAAGATTTGATTTCTCCTTTTCTTTGGTGACAACTATTTTGAGGTGATTTTAAAGTCCTTGACAAATTTAAAAAATCTATTATTTTTCCTAATTAAAAATAATGTATGAGCACTGAAGAAAATTAGAAAAATTATAAAAGTACAGAGGAGATTTTCATCTCCCGGAGATGATCACTGTTACTTAGCTTTTTGGTGCTTTTCTTCTAATCTCTTTTCTACGAAAACTTCTGAAATGTATTTGTAGCAATGACACGTGAGGGGTCCTTGACATGCTGAGAAACGTATAAACATGCTGGGCTTTCTTGTCTCTGTGGCTTGCTCACTCAGCTCAACTGGAAATTCTTCTTCTAATCTCTCAAAATCCAAATCCTAGATATTCTTCAAGGTCAAGCTCAAATGTCTTGCTTGATTCTCCCCAGCGGGAATTGATCTGTTTTCTCTGTATTTTTGTGTCACCGTGTCTGTGACTCTCTTATGGCAATTACTACCTTCTGCCTTATATTTATGATTTGTATGTACGGTTGAGTCTTCCCACGAGGTCTAAACCTTTTGCATGTGAGAATCTCACTTCATCTCTCTATCTTCCACATCTATCCTGCTAGACAGATGTTCTATCTAGCATCAACATTTGGTTATTACACAGTAAATACTCATAAGTAGTTGTGAAAAGAAAGGAAGGAACGGAGGAAGAAAGGAAGGAAAACAGAACAAGAGAGGGAAAGGAAGAAAAATAAAGGAAGGAAGGAGTAAAGGAAAGAAGGGGGAAGGAAGGGAGGAAATAGTTTCATTATAACTTGCAATAAGCTTTCGAGGAAGACAGGAATTATTCTAGTTTCACAGAGAAAGCCCAGAGAGTCCAAGTGCTGGCTCATGTTTATAATGCCATTTGGTGGAATTTTCTCAAATTAGAAGACTCAGAATTTACGCATTTTTGTGGGTTGAATTGTGTCCTGCAAATGATATGTTGAAGTCCTAACCCCCCAGTACCTGTGAATGTAACTGTATTTGGAAATAGGGTCTTGCAGATGTAATCAAGTTAAGATGAGGTCATACTGGATTCGAATGGGCCCTAAATCTAATGATTGGTGTCCTTATAGGGAGAGGGAGATTTGGACAGAGAGGCACACACAGAGGGAGGATGACCAGGTGAAGACTAGGCAGAAACTGGGTGATGCAGCTACAAGCCAAGGAATGCCAAGAACTGCCAGCAACCACCAGAAACTGGAAGGGGCAAGGAAGGATTCTTCCCTGGAGAACCTCAAAGAGAGCATGGCCCTGCTGACACCTTCATTTTCTACTTCTAGCCTTTAGAACTGGGAGAGAATAAATTTCTGTTGTTTTAAGCTACCCAGTTTGTAGTAATTTGTGACAGCAGCCCGAGGAAACCAATGCATCATGTTAAGAACTCTTAGTGACAACAGACCCACCTGGGGAGAGAAGAGAAGTCCTATGCATATTTGGAAGGAAGTCAAGATTCCAAGGAGATATAGGAGTTCTTGGTGAAGATCAGACCGAAGAGGGTTGTTTGATGGGTTCAAAGACAGCTTTGAGTTGTCCCTTTGTCAAAATTTTAGCACAGGCAAGTCTTTCCTTTTCCTTTTCAAGGTATTAGGCCTTTATGAAGGTCTTTGAAAAATGTTGCAGAAGTTAACCATCTGATTTCTCCTGTGTCACCAATGGACTATTTCTAAATGTAACAGTGATCGGCATCTTGTTAGCTCCAGAGTGGTTTCTGTTGCATCATGATATATTTGAAAATATGATGTGAAAAGCTAAAAATGGTAACCACCCAGATAAAGCTCTTAGAAGGAAAATAAGGATTTCACTGTAGTCGGTCATTTATCCATTATCATCCTAAGATTCTTATAGGATTCTGAGGATTAAATTATAACTGGGAAAACACTGCCAAAGTGGGGGAATGGAATTTCCCCTCTGAAATACGCCCAAATGCTCACCCTCATGACTCAGGTGACTTAAGACACTACGGCCCCAAGATAGATTGATCAATTCTTGGTATTCCAAGATTTACAAACGTCATCATTACTCTCTGTGGTAGGAAAAATGAGTCAGCAGACATCCGGATGACTTTCCTTAGGTTCCCACAGTGGCCGTCATATGCCGCCAGCATTGCGTGAAGGTGATAGCGACAGGGATAACAATAACTGTCATTACTGGAACAAAACCAACAGCAAATACTAAATATTCTAGAAAGGATTTTACCCTAGCAGTGTCTGGCACATAGTATCCACTCAATGAAAGTTTGCTGAATGAGTGGAATGCATGAATAAACAAATGAGTGAATTAGTGGAATTGGATCCCACGTAGCAGTCCCCTTTATTGCTTTGTGACTGAGTTTCTATAATTTCCTGGCAGGATGTCTAGGAGTGAGGGAGGCTCAGTAAATACTGACAGTATATGGCCAAAACCATTAATTGAGAGTAGTAATGAGTTTTGGTTTTCCTATGTCACCTCCTGTCATTTCAGGGTCACTGGCTCCTGAGCATATCAGTGAGCTGGGATTTGATCCTACCTAAAGACTTCGGTGATGCATTGTCTTCAAAACCAAAAGCAACTACATCAAATGTAGTAATGATTGTGACATTTCTGCTTCAGTTTCTGGTAAGTCCCTGGATTGAATTCCTATTTGGCTAAAATAATATTGGCATTTGATATTGCCTGACCTGGGGACTCAATACTAATTGATTTATTCAATACATATTTTGGGATTACCTACTATGTGCCAGGTGCTTTTATGGAATGGAAGACTTTTCAGTGAACAAAATGCCTCCATGGAGCTTAAATTCCAATGGGGAAAGAATGATAATAAACAAGAGTGTAAAACAATGTCAGGTGTTTGCCATGCTATGAATCAGAGCAGCAGAATAAGAGGATGAAGAATGTTGGGGAGGCAGGGTCTCTATTTTAGATAAAGTGGCCAGAGAAGCCTTCTCTGAAAAGATCGCATTTCAGCAGAGACTTAAATGAAGTGAGGGAGTGAGCTGTGTGAAAATCTGGAAGAACGTTCCAGGCAGAGGGAATGGCTTTTGTGAAGACTCTGAGTTGGGAATGAACTCGAGGTGTTTGAAGAGAAGCTAAAAGGCCCGTGTGGCTGGAGCGGAACGAATGGGTCTGAGAGTTTTAGGAGATGAGGTCAAAGGGTAGGCGGAGGCCTATAGAGCAGAGCAAAGAATCTGGGTTTTATTCTGAGTGTGACGGGAAGCCATTGGAGGGCTTTGAGCAGAGGAGCGATATGATCTGGCTCATACTTTGAAAAGTAAAAATCACTCAGGTTGCTGTGACTATAGTGGAGAAGATGTGAAGCAGGGAGCTCAGTCAGATGGCTGTTGCAGTGGTTCAGGAAAGAAATCAAGGTGCTCACACCACGGTGGTGAGATGTGGTCTTTCTCTGGGCATATTCTGAAGGTAGAGCCAATAGGACTTGCTAATGGATGGAGTATGGGATGTGAAGGTGTGAGAGAGATGTCAAGGAAGATTTCCGGAGTGTGGGTGGGTGTACCTTTTACAGCTATGGGGGATTCAGGGAGAGACATATTTTGAGAAACAAAATCAAGAGATCTGTTTCAGCCCTGTTAAATTGGAGATGCCTATTAGACTTCTGAACGTCATTTTCTCCTAACGTCGGAGTTACACATATGTGTGTGGGTGCGCGTGTGTGTAAAATAGTATGAAGAAATGTGATTGTGTTAAAAGAGCACTGGACAGGACGTCAGGAAGCCTGGACCTTGCTGTAGGAAAAAAAAGCTCTGTGATCTTGAGCAAATAGCTTAATCTTCATGGATCTTATTTTATCTTTCAAATGAGAAAGTTCATCAAGATGATCTCTTTGTAGTATTTTCAAATCCTGTGTTTCTGGTTTGTGGGACTTCTACCCTCTAACTCTAGGCCTCAGAGCAGCTTCCCGGTTGCCCTAAGAAGGTTATCAATGTTAAACTTTTCCTGAAGGCACGGTTGTTTGGGCAGAGGAGACAGTGCTTTGTTTGACCCCTTCATTCATTCTTCATCACCAATAGATAGAGTGTGATAGACCCATGATAAAGGGAGTTCATCATTAATGTACATGCTAGTTCTTATGTAATGGGTGGGTTGTGGTTGTTCTGTACTCAAGATGTTATACTGTGGGCCTCTTATGAGGGAAGCCACCTCCATTGCATGAAAGGAAGAGTTTAATCTCAAGGTGAAATTATGCATTTGGGCGAGTACCACATCCCACCTCTCCTGAGACCATGTACCATATGGCCACCCATCTTAACTGTGAAATCCAGCGAGCTTGCCTCAGTTTCATGTTACTTGACTGCTTTATGTCACTTAGCATTCTGCTGAAACTCTCATCGAACTCTCCTCCATTGCCTTCCATGTCCAGACTACCCTCGTTCTCTGCTTACTTCCCCGATTTCTTCTTCCCTATGTCATTTGCTCTCATTTCCCCTTTCCCTTCATTCTTTAAATAAAAGACTCTCTCCATAAGGTTCTGTTCCTGGTTTTGTGTTTCTTCCCTTTTCTTTCCGCACACCCTTCATGGACCATATTATTTTCTGCTTTGGCTTCCTCTACCGCTTAGATAATATTCCTAAAACATTAACTCTGATGTCTCTTAGGACCTTCCTATTTTCAAATGATAATTAGGCATCTCTGTTTGTATGTCTTTTAGGTCCTTCTACATGGCAGATCCAAAATTGAACTAATTATCTCCTCCCTTCTTTCCCAAACTGATTTTTTTCTCTTGTATTCTGTATCTTGCTTAATCCCGTTATTGAATCATTCAAGCTAGAAGTCTCAGAGTCAGCTTCTGTACTTCCATCTTGTTCATTGTAGTAGTCAGGCTCCAAGATGGTCCCCAATTATCCTTACCTCCTGGTATTTGAATCTTTTTTTGGTCCCCTCCTACAATGCATCATGTTTGGTTTGTGTGACCAAAGAAGATGCTAGAAGTGATGGTGTGTGACTTCTAAGATTAGGTGATAAGAGACAGTGCCACTTCATCTTATTCTCTTTTAGGGCACTTGCTCTGGGGAAGCCAGCTGCCGTGTCATAAGGACACTCAAGCAGTCCTATGGGGAGTTTGACAACAGTTAGCATAAACCTGCCAGTCATATGAGTGAACCATCTGGGAAGTGGATTCTGTAGCCCCAGTCAAACCTTCAGATGACTGCGGCCCTGGCGGACATCTTGACTGCAACCTCATGAGAGATCCCTGAGCCAGAACCACCAGCTAAGCTGTTCTTGAACTTCCTGACCCATAGAAAACTGTGAGGTAATACATACTTTTCATTGTTTTAAGCTGGCACATTTTGGAGTTAGAACAAATAACTAAACATTATGACTAAAACATTTATGAACCACGTTTTACTAGTCACTAAATTCTTGTTGATACTGTTTTCTAAATATTTCTTAATTATAACTCATCTTCTTCATCTCCACTATTATTGTTCTAATTTTAGGCCTTTGTCATCTCTTTCCTAGACTATTACAGTATCTCCCTGTTGTTTCCTTGCCTGTAATTAACTTCCTCTCCTACCTCTAATCCATCCTCCATATTGCCACCAATTACCTCTTTAAAATATAAATCTGATTTTGTTACTCCTCTATTATGTCAATCAGGATAGCCTGAAGATTTGCTGCTATAATAAACAACCTCCAAATCAAAGTAGCTAAGACAACAAAGGTTTATTTCTTACTCCTGCTACAAGTCCACTGTTGTTCAACTGAAGGACTCTGCTCCTTGTAATCACTCAGGAACCAAGGCTGACAGAAAAGCCAGTATCGTAAGATGGCTGCTCACTGGCTAGAGGTAAAAGAGAATGTGGCAAAGCATGCACTAGCTCTTAAACTTCCATCTGGAAGTGACCTACATCACTTCTGTTCACAGTTTATTGGCCAAAACAAGTCATACGATCACTTCTAACTTCGTGTGGGCAGGGAAATTCTATCCCATTATGTACCTGCTTAAAATTTTGGTTCCACATTGCCTTTAGGCTCAAGTCCCAGTTCCTTTACAGAGCATGCAAGGACCTTTGTGATTTGGGCGCAGTTACATTTTCAACATCATCTCCTACCACTCTCTACTTTTCACCCAAAGCTCTGCTCCAATTACACTGAATTACTCATTTCTAGAATTCACCAAATAGTCACTCCTTCCACTTTGACCTCATTCCACTTTGTAAATATCTCCATTATAGCACACGTTTCATCACATCACAGGGTAGGAAGCCTTTTATTTCCATGTCTGTCTCTTCTCTAGTCCAGAGCTCTCTTAGGGAAGGAACAATGTCCTACTCACATTTATATGGCTGTGCTAAGCACAGAGCCTGGCATACCATTGGAGCATAAGAAATATTTGTTGAATGAATGCATAAATACCTTCTTCCCACAATCCCTGAAGATTAATCATATACCCTCTGCTCTCTGATCCATGGACTTTAAGGGATTTCTGCCATATTATTTCTTTCCCACTATGTCATTTTGTTTTTCGCACTTTCTAATAAAAGACTGACTCTTTCACTTAAAAACCCAAGAAGTCCGTTAGTCATACCCCATGAATTTCTTTTTCCTATTAGGTAACCCTAAGTAACTCTGATTCAACTCTCACTTGTGATTCTCAACTAATTTCAATCACATTTAATGCCAATATTTGTTGCACTCTCTACACGTCAAGCACAGTGCTTGGTACTGGGGACGTGAAGAAAAATGACTGTCTGTGCTCTGTGGGTCCTGCACCAAAGTACTCTATTTCACCCACATCTCCAGCTGTACCATGGGACTGGATTAGGGGCCTTCACAGAGGGGGCTAGCTAAAGTTTCTAGTCATATATATTTTTTAAATATAGGATACACATAAATTCTTCGGGAGGAAGAGAGAATTTTTCTTCCCAACATCTATTAACATTCAGATTGTTACTTGGGAGTGTTAGCCACTTAAACTAATAGTATCCAACTAGATTAAATGAAATTTTAGGTCAGGAATCTGAGATGGATAAATTTTGTAAGTCAGAGTGAATTAAGAATGTTCTTGACCTGAAGTGGTATTAGGGTGGGTGGTGGGGAGGGGCCAGGCACCTGGAAGGCAGTGGAAAGCAGGGCTCCTGAAATGGGAAAGGCACCGAGAGAAGGTGTGTAGAGTCTAGAGCTGTGCTGTTCAATGTGGGAGCTTCTAGCACCTGTGTCTAGTGAATGCCGAGTGTGTCTAGTCTCAGTAGAGACATTCAGTAAGTATAAAATACACAATAGATTTTGAAGACAATACAAAAAAATTGAAAATCCCATAATCATTTTTCATATTGATTGCATGTTGACATGATAATATTTTGGATATATTGTGCTAAGTAAAATATACTATTAAAATTAACCTTGCTAGTTTCTTTTTACATTTTTAATGTGGCTACTACAAAATGTCAAATTACAAATGTGGCTCACATTTATGGTTTGCTTTATATTTATCCCAGACAGTCCTGGTCTAGAAGTTAAATGTCACCCACTCGGTTGTTTGCTGCCTTCACTCTCCTTCTTTTCTTTCTCCCCTCTACCTTTCTTCTCTCCCTCCTTTCCTTATTGAGCATCTTCTATGTTCATGTTCTCTGCTAGGCGCTGGGTTCCCTCTAGCAACTTCCAAACTAGTGGTAAAGAAAGTTAGAGAAACAAATTGTTACACTCTAGTGCTAAGTACTTTCTTAGGCCATACACTGGGAGTCCTTTGGGGGAGCCCTTGACTCTGAGGAGCTGATGAGACTTGAGATGACGTTAAGTTCTACCTACAGCCATCTGTGGGAAATGGCTGCCTCAAATCAAATAGGCCTCTATAATTATGGCCCTAATTATTCATCAGAAGGCAAATTTCACATGTACTCCAAGGGAACAATGACCTTTTCAGTCATGTCAGGAGGGAGAGGAAGAAGGAAAAGGAAATTAAAATTGGGACCTTATACAGTGTACAAAACACTTGCTCAGTGCTTCACATATACCATCTTATTTCATTCTCGTCACAGACCTTTGAATTATGTATTATCTCTATTTACAGGTAAGGAAACCAAAGCTTAGAGGTATTCAGTAACTTGGCCAACTATCTTCAAAGAGGCATTGGATAATTGAGTGTGGCTGGCTCAGTGCAAACCTTTAACGTAATGAAAAAGAAGTTCAAAACATTGTCTTATTGATCATGAATCATACACAAAGGATATCTCATGACTTTTAATATCCATGGTCAATGAACATTTACAGTAATTTTTGTCCAACTTCTTTATTTCTACAATTCTACCATTTGGTCAAATGTGACTATTTTTTGGATCCCAGTCAGTTCTGTCCTTTTTACTATCCAACTTTCCTGAGCAAGGTAACTTTTGTTTTCATCTCAAGAGTTTTTCAGTTGTACTGTATGTCTCAGATGATAGAAGTCTTCTATTCTTGGGAGAGAAGAGCTCTCAAAGGCCAATGTGTGCACTTTTCCTTTTCACTTTAAGCTCCTATTTTTCTTTTGTCTGTATCAATGATATTATTACTTCCTTTCACATTTTTCACTTGGAATGTCCTATTGCTATCAATAATGAAAATTACCTAAGGCTATCAGAGTAAACCATGATTTTGGCTACTGTGAATTAATGAAAATGACTTCTAGATTAGTACCTAATTAGCTGAGTAGAAGTAGTTCCAGGAAATAAGTCTAGGACCTTTACTTCCTACTTCCAACACCCCAAAAAATCATCCTTTGGGAAAGTGTGTAGGAGTAGTGTATTTTAAGATAAAGCACGGGCCGGAAGCTCATGATTTGGTATTTGGTTCTTTTTGTCTCTGTTCTGCCATCCTCAGAGTTGGCTATATCTTCAGACTGGCAGCAAAATGGCTGCAACAATTTCAGGCGGCCATCTAAAAAGGACAACCCACAAAGTCTTCCAGTGACTCTTTATTAAGAATGAGATAGGGCCCCTTGCATCTCACTGACCATCCCTGGGTTATTAGCACATGCTTGAGCCAATCACTCCACAGGAGTGGCATTAATGGGATTGTCTTTAGTGGAGGTCACGTCACCCTGAGGGACTTGGCTGTATTATACTTGAGCAAAATTATGGTTCTGCTAGAAACGGAGAGGGGAGAATGGGTGTTTGGTAGGCAACTAAAGCTACACAAAGCCAGCACAATTCAATGTGGTACAGACGATAGGTAGTTATTTTGGTGGACTGTGGTAACACAAAGAAACACTAGTGTTGGTTACCTGATTATCAGGGTAGTTGAGAAAGCCTTAGTGAGCAGGAGAACACTACCTACAGGTTGAAGTTTCATAGTCAAGAATATGGTTATGTTTAGGATTGTTATGTTGTTGTTCTGCTGATGAATTCAGGCTTCCACAGGGGAAAACAGATGTTTAGAGCAAAAAGTTAGAAGAGAGAAGAAATGAATCCAAGTTCTGCTGCATAATATTCAGGTGTTTCATCAACTCGGCTGCTTGAGTCCCCGGAGAGAAGGCAAGATGCTCTGAGTCAGATGTTTACACATAAGTAGTGAGTCAAAAATAAATTAGCTTTTTGCTATATCATGCAGCCTGTGGTGGTGTTTAGTCACATCATATTTCTTATTAACGTTAACAGTAGGAACTAACAGAATGAGTATAACAGGTAGGACTGGCTCCAGACCACATTCTCCCACAGGAATAGTGGGAAGTTCTGCAAATTCTTGATTATTCACATTAATGGATGGGAGAAAGCCATCTAAATTGGCAGTCAAAGGAGTTTCTTTTCAGCAACTACGACTTGGATATGAATATGAGTGTTATCTGCTATTTTGTTACGAAAAAATCTGTCTCCAGAATTAGAAATCTCTTCATGTCTCCCTGTCTGTCCTCCTGCTCCTCTATTTCATTCAGATGGAGTAAACTCCATGACTTTGTGTATGCTTTTCCTTCTTAGAATGTCCTTTCCTACTTTGTTCACCTGGCAAGTTTATGCTCCTCTTTCTAGACTCATATCAAAGCTTTGGAAATTCTCTCCCATTGATGAGTCCCTGCCACTGAAATGATTGAAGTTTTCCATTGTCTTCAGAATGTCCCCAGCATGAAAAGAAACTCTTCATCAGAAGGATGGCAAACTGTTCCAGTTTTCTGGGGACTGAATTGGGGGAAAAGGGTGCCCAAGCATGTGGAATTTTGAGTGCTAAAACTACGAAAGTCCAGGAAAAACTGGGATCAGTTGGTAATGCTGGGACGTCAGCCACTTAAGAAGGAGGAAAGAGAGCCAATGGGAGGCCAGAAGCAGTAGGTGAAGGAAAGGGTGAAATTGTGGTAAAGCTCTCATGCATTCCTCCCCTCAAACTTCAAAATTCATCACACATTCCAGGCTTTGAAAAACAATGAATGAAAACAGTTTTGAGAAGGAGACAATTAACAAGGTGTTGGTCTTTCCCCTTTAAAATGTGTATTTTAAAAGTCTCACTTTTAAATTGAAGCAATGACTATTGAATTGTCATGATCACTTTGTCAAGCACTCATGAGGCATTTATTAGAGCTCCATCTCAGAAACAGTCCTTTAACTTACTCCCCATTCATTCATTCATTCAACAGATTTTCACTGAGTGCCAAACACCATGTGTGTGCCATCAGCCTGGAGGAACCCTGGCGAGGACCCTGTGTCCCCCAGGGGCTGACTATCAGCTACTTCCTGCATTATCTTCTTGTTCATAGCTGGTGGGTTACTGTGTAGGGGGATCTTGGTAGACTTGCAGAGCAGTCTTGGGAATAAAATAGTCAGCAGAACCTTGGCAAGTTTGAATATAGCTTGGGACCACAAATACTCTGATACCCAGGAACGAAAATAGCCACCTACAATTCATCCTCAGCTTAATGCAACTGTGAGATGTGAAAAGCAGATCATTCTTCAGCTTAAGAATTCTTGGCCTCATTTCTTTCTTCATTTCACTTCCCTCTGTCTACTCCCAATGAACTATGTGTAGCTCCCTGGACTTGTCTTCTTCTCTTTGGCTTCTGGGCCCTTCCATAGGCTGTTTAGTCTGCTTGTATCATCCTTCCCAGTACAACACCTGCCGCCACTCCCGTTAACCTGGCTTGTGTAGACTTGCCCATGAAGTTTCACCTTCGCCATCACCTCCTCCTGTAAACCTGCCCAAGCCCTTTCCTTTGAGCTCTCAGAGCCCCTGTACCTGCCCTATTGTAGCATTTATTACACAGTATTGTAATTATTTATTTATTTATTTAGTATTGAAGTTAATTATTTATTAGTCACTAAATTGTGAGCTTCCTGGAGGCAGAACTGTGCCCTGCTCACCACAGAGCAGGTGCATAATAAATATTTGTTGAATAACTGAAGGTGAGAATAAAATAACAACATTTCACTAAAACTATGGTAAACATGTGTTCCATGATTTTTGAGGTTAGCTGACTCATTAGTCTGGTTCAAGAGTGATATTCAAAATATTTATTACTCCTGACTAGATCATCAGTCGGAATGGACCCTGACCCAATGGTACTGGATTAATGTGCTGGAGTCCCTGCTGTGCCAGATGTTAACCCTTTAGTTGCTGGATCCTGGGGAGGTGGAGAGTCCCTAGGGAGGAGCCTGATGGTAAGGGTGGAGTATGATGGAAACATGATTATTTACCAATTAATACTGAAGTATTTCAATATTTTAACAACTGCCATGGTCATCCAGGTGCATTCAAGCCACATCTCAGCCCTGGTCAGGTTTATTATCTCATTAAGATGGATGCTGTAGAATTTGTAGCAGGTAGAGAAAGGCTGCATTTTAAATTGCCCCAGTTTCTCCTGGCAGGATGATGTGTGTAATCTTATCAGATATGTTTATGCATGGGGAAGACTCTTTATGCAGTTTCCATAGCAAAGCAGAGAAACATCAATTTTGTCTAGAACTCTTTCCACTGAATGCAAGGCTGAGAGGGTTCACTGGGGTCCATGCTGGACCGCTGTCCCTGATGTTGCATTTAGTGAACCCTATGCTGTGACAGAAGGGGGAATGGGATGGGAAAGCTGTGATGGGGATGTTGGCAGCCACGCAGTACTGAAGGCTGCTCTGGAGCTTTCCAAAGCATGCCAACCCTTAAATCAGAGTTTTGAAACAGACAAACAACCCCCAAAATAATCTTTTTCAGAGCCTGCAAGTGCCAAAGTAAAGTGTGAAATCATTAAGAAATAAAGACACTTGCATATATTTGAAACCTCTTTGTGTTTCCAAAAACTTTAAAATTTGGCTTTGTTTAATTTAGCCATAGGGAGATGGCTAGTATAGATCTGTGGGCCTATTTCGCTCAAGCACTGAATATAGAAAGGTGTTTAACTACAACTTGGATGCTAATGAGTGTAAATTTCAGCAACTCTGCCATGTTCCCTAGTGAAAGTCTGATCTAAAAGAATTGTACAAAGCCATACTTTCTCTCTAAGCATAAGGGATTTTCCATGGAAAGAGATAGAGTTCAGGAAGTGGAGGTTTGTGTTATAAAGGCTGTTTTCTAGCTATTTTAATATATGCTTTCAAAATGCAAGGTTATTAGAAGAAGAGGAGAATGTAAGATCCAAGTTATGTACTGAAAGATCCCGGGGAATCGCTTGCAAGGTATAATAGGATGTAAGATGATAAGAGATTGCATCAGCACGGAGAGCACTGTTCCTGATTAAGAGCTCAAATCTAATGGCCAGGACACCTGAAACGGCTGAATGAAAATAGAATCCCCAGAAGAATCTTTGAAAATAAAATAGGACAGAAGCCCAGAGGCATATCCAGAAATTGCTAAAGGCACTGAGTAAAGAAAGTTCACAAAGAATGAAAGAACATGGAACAGCTAAAGGAAGGGGGGAGACCAGCAAGGGGTATCTCATTAAAACATAGTGTGAAAAACTATACTATTGCTACTTATTGTTACTTATCCAGAGGAAATAATCTGCTGTGCAGGCCACGATTTATGCTCAAAGATGTTCATCACAATGTTATTTATCATACCTCAAAAGTGGAAATTATCTTAAAGGTCAACAATAGACGAAGGATTAAAGTGCAGTGTGTCTGTATCATACACTACAGCAGGCAGCCATACAAATAATGCACTTCAGAAGTTTCCACTGAAGTGAAAATATTTGTGACACAAATACAGCTTACTCTCATCCCTATAAACAACAAAGATTTTTTTTGTTGCAGGTTAATTCATTAAAATAGTAATTTATGTTTTTCTCCCTATAGTTTTTCTTTCTCCCCATTTTTCATAAGAAGGTAGACTTTGTCATTCTTGGCTTCAGAGATCTGGGCAGCAAGCAGAAGCAGTCTGAAGTCAGTTACCTTTCAAAATATTACTTTTATAATCAAAGAATGACATAAATGTTATTTAAAATACTATTAAAATTTCCACTTTAAAAATTAAATTAAATTGAATTAAAAAATTAAAAAAAATTATGCAATGGCATTTGGCAAAATGGTGCTGCCTACCCCGAAGTAGCAACATCTGCTACTGCTGCTGCTGAGTGTCTGGTTGTCTGTTGCTGCCCCATTTGCAGAGGACAGGAAGGCTGGGTGGGGCCTCGGATCCCTGGAGAAGTGATGAGACTTTCTCGTCCTTACGGACTGGTCCCTAAGCAGCACCTCAGCTTCTGTTAAGAGCAATTTTGAGGGCTTGTTGTGTGTACACATAGTGCATTGGGAGAGCCAAGAATGGCAAATGCTGTTATCATCCTTCTATTAATCTGGCCGTTTTATTAACCACCACTTCCGTAATAAGATCTTGCCGTACTTTCTGAATGATCCAAATTGGCTCAGTACAGGTTTAGGATGAAGTACATTTTGTTGTACCCAAATTCTTTGAAAATGGCAATTCAGGTAAGGGATGAATCACAGCTTATTAACTAGAACAATGGTTTTCAAACTTTCTTTTCACCAGAGCGGCAGCCCATTCTTCACATCCAAGCTTAGAGGAAATTGAATAGGTCAAGGAGATGAAAGCTGATTTGCTCTGGTAAAGTGGTGACGGAGATCTTCGTGGACCTCTGCCTCAGCCCCACTTCTTTTCCTCTGGGCTACTGCCCCTCCCCACAAGGAGGACCCTCCGAGTCCCAGAGCTCTGTGAGCACAATTAGAAAGCCCAGAATCTCAATATTTTCATGAGAATGAGCTTTGTTCTAACCAGACACAGAAAAAAAGAGATTCTGCAGCTTATGGATGGTCTAAGCTTGTGACATTACACATTGCAGTGGCCTGCGGGGAGGTGGGGGAGAGAGAAAGAAAGAGGTGTTTCCAGGAAAGATTTGGAGACCCCGGTCCTTTTCTTCCCCTAAACCTCATCATTTACTCTTTTTTTTTGGACTATGAAATCTGAGAGTGAGATAACATGTCTTTATGGAATGCAATATAAAATTATATTAAACTCCCAATTTTAATATATTCAAGGGTCAACTCTACATTTGAAATATGAGAAAGAAAAATGCTCTAACAATGCTGCATCGGAAAACTTTTGAGTTTTAGGATTCATTTGGCATGACAAATTTCTTCATCTTCTCTCTTTTCCCCAATTAAAATCAGATTTATCAGTGTTCCTCCAAGCTCATTTACCAATTACGTGGCTTCAGTGCAGGGCAGTATAGGGTCCTAGTGGATAGCCTAGTCTGGGTCTGGAGTCAGACAGAGCGAGTCCGAATCCTGCCCTCATTGTTTAGCAGCTGTGTGTCGGGCAGTCACACAGGAAGTGCTAAGAGCTTCAGTCTCTCTCTGCAAAGGAGGACAGTAAAAGTACTTATGTCAGAGGGTGGGTGTGAGGATTGAACGAGATGAAGCGAGCAAACAAAACAAAACAAAAACAAACTCATAGATACAGAAAACAGATTAGTGATTACCAGAGGGGAAGAGGGACAGGGTGGGCAAAATGGGTGAAGGGGGTCAATTGTATGGTGGTAGATGGTAACTAGACTTGGTGGTGATCCCTTTGTAGAGTATACAGATGTCAAATTATAATGTTGTACACCTAAAACTTACATAAAGTTATATACCAATTTTGCATCAGTAAAAAAATATATGTCTGGCACATTGTAAGTACCCAATAAATATTTATTATTATTGTGATTTTAGTTTGTGAGCCTCTAAAACAGTGATTTAAAAAAAGTCATGGCTGTCTGTTGGAATCACCAGGAATACTTTAAAAATTATGAATTACTGATAGCCCAGACTAATTAAATCAAAGCTTTTGGGCTGGGGCCCAGACAGCAGTAATTCAAAAAATTACCTCGGTAATTCTAGTGTGCAGCCAGGGTTGACAACCACTGGGCTAAAATATGCAGCTGTGGGTGAGAGCACCTGCTGGAAGAGAGGGTGCCAGAGCAGGAAGATGCCATGGGGGACCCACAGGAATGCTTGGCCTCTTCTGATGGGGCCTCTGTGTTGTCTGCAGGGCAAGAGAAGGAGCGAAGACTGATGGTGACAGCGAGGGAGAGAGGAACTGATTTCAGAGAGATGCGTGGAGATAAAGGAACCAATAACCAGACCTTAAATATGCATGGCTCTTTATCATTTTCAAAGTGTTTTCCCAAATTAACTTGTTAAGTCCTCTCAATAACTCTGTGAAGTACACAGGGCGCATGTTATGCCCAGTTAAAGAAAGGTGAATTGAGTCACAAACATGTCAGGTCATTTGCTCACAGTCAAACGGTACCTGGTTGGCAGGGTCACGATGAAACCCACATCTCCTGAATGCAGGTGTTTTTCCAGGACACCATCTGTGTCTTTTACTTAGCTCCTCTATCTGGTAGCTGTTCCCTACCTGCTTCTTAACTAGTGAGGGAAAGTTCTAGAGAACCTCCTGGTGTAGGATGCAAGGAGCTGGGAGTGTCTTTTTGCCTCTTCCACAAAGGATGTGAACAGGATAGCAGAAGGTTCTAGGGGAAATAAATGCTGTAATGTGACTCTCAGTTTTGCCTTAGCTAGTCTTGCTCTCAGAGCTTTGAAGTACAACCAAGCTGACTCAGTCAGGAGGAATTCAGTTTTGGATTTTGGGTCAACAAGAAGTCTTAGTGCTACTTTTGTGCCCGAGCTCCCAGAAGTTGAATCAAGTTTGTGAATGGGAGACAAATATATCACATGATGGATTTCAAGCTACTTGTGTTGAATATTCCGGGAAAAGCTGACCTGAGAACACATGATGTTCTCAGTGTCCCATGTAACTTCTTAGAAGAAGCTGTTCCAAAGTCAGCTGGTCTGGATAATGCAAAATGCTTACCCACATTTGCACTCACCCCTCTCCTCAGAGATAATAACCAAGAATTGGATCCAGCTCTTAGGTACTCTGTGGCCCACTATTTCTTTGACACTCTAGCACTGTTCAGTTATTCCCGAATAAACTATCTAATTTCCCTACCCTTGGGGATCTGTTTCAATTTTAAATGCTGTAAACAGATTGAAGTAAGTAAGTAAGATGGGTTTACGAGAATTGCCTAACCAGGCATTACATCCTGATTTGTGGTCTTACCATTGGTTTTGGAGTTGATCTAGATTCAAAGCAGTGAATGACCACAGCATCAGGATGTGGGTTGGTCTTAAAAACCAGGGTGGATGTTCATTCAGATACAGACTTCTGGGAACTAGCTTGTTTTGTACCATGAAAGAGACCATGAAGGTGTTTTTGTTTTGTTTTTAATGAGGCTTGGTTTAGTAATTTATTCTACACTTCAAACTACATGTGAAATCCCCCAGAACCTGAAGGAGTAAAGAGGAAACTCTTGTTTTTTTTGTGAGGAAGACCAGCCCTGAGCTAACATCCGTCGCCAATCCTCCTCTTTTTGCTGAGGAAGACTGGCCCTGGGCTAACATCCGTGCCCATCTTCCTCCACTTTATATGGGACGCTGCCACGGCGTGGCTGACAAGCAGTGCATCGGCGGGCGCCAGGGATCCGAACCTGTGAACCCCGGGCTGCCAAGCGTGGACTAAACCGCTGCGCCACCAGGCGGCCCCCAAGGGAACTCTTTTTAATCACGTTTCAATCAATGCTACTGAGAGAAATATTATCCAGAAAACCTCTGTGTTCCATCCTTAGGGATTTTTTTTTTCCCATGAGGGTCTCAGAAACATAGAGAAATGTCAGGTTCATGTCTTGCTCTCTGGATTCTGATCAAGGTAACTATCAGCACAGTTTTGATAAGCTGTCATGAGAAAAGGTCAGTGTGCAGGTATAAGCCGAGAAGAAGTGTGACTACAAGATAGACAGTCACCTGACTTCTTTCTGTTCCTCCAATGTGCTACCCTCCTTCCTGCCTCTGCCTCATGTGTCTTCTCCTAGTTAGCTCCTAACCATCTGATATGAGTTGAATTGTGTCCCGCCAAAAGGTTTGTTGATTTGAGGTCCTGACCCCCAGTACCTCAGAATGTGATCTTATTTGAAAATAGATTTGCAGATGTAATTAGTTAAGTTGAGATGATGTTACACTGGAGTAGGGTGAGCCCTTAATCTAACATGACTGGCATCCATGTAAGAAGGCCATCAGAGACACACAGGGAGAATACCATGTGAAAACAGAGGCAGACATTGGAGTGATGCAGCTGCAAGCCAAGGAATGCCAAGGACTGACGACCGCAACCTAGAAGGCAGGAAGAGCAAGGAAGGATTCTATTCAGAGTCTCAGCGGGAACATGGCCTTGCTGACATCCTAATTTTGGAATTCTAGCCTCCAGAACTGTGAGAGAATTAATTTCTGTTGTTTTAAGCCATGCAGTTTGTGGTATTTTGCTATGGCAGCCTTGGAAAATAATACACCATCCTTCTGATTTGAATTCAAATGCTACCTTCTGAAGAAGACTTCCAGATACTTCCACAGCCTAGAGTACATCTTCCTGCTATATGGTCCCCTACCACCTCTGCTTTTCTTTCATAGTGCTCATCACATTTAGTGCTTACAGCTAAGTTTGTCTTTTCTCTTAGACTGTAATTTCTGAGGACAGAGATGATGTTTCTAGGACCCATCACTGCATTTCCAGAAGCCAGCATTGTACCTGCCATCAGCACTCACTCTCTAGATACTTGTTGAATGAACCAATGAATAATGAGTACATTCTATTTAAAAAATTTATTTCTAGCTTTTCAAAATCATCTGGTGGTTAGCACTTTATGAACAGAAATTTTCTCGTTAAGACTCACTTTATCTGAGAGAAGGGATTGCTTTTTTGGAAGCTTGAAATCCAGCCTTTTTATACTTAGTCATAATAGTTTTCTTCAAAGTACTGAAAAAATATTTAGGCTTTCTTTTATATAAATAGTTTTCAAGATGGGAACAGTGTGAAAAAAACCCATGTTTAAGTTGTTTGAAGGCTCCCTCTCCTCCCTCCTCCATAAAACGCAATTTAGAATATATTTTGAATATCCTTTTCTTGATGGATTCACCACTTAAGGGAGTAGCAGGACCATTCATTGACGATGAATGAGCCAACAAGTTGTTGAAAGTATTTTCCTTGCCTTTCCTCAATGCCTTCCATGTTTCTTTGAAGCTGCTGGTATAGATTGTAAAGTATCTTTCCAAAGCTTCATATTCCCTTTTGGCCACAGATGATAGTTAGAAGGAACACTTAGAAGATTAAAAATATGAGGATCGACTATAAAGTAATACATGGAAATAAGTGTCTCTTCACCTTCAGGTATTTAATCCAAAATTATTAAAAACATTGTTCTGACTTTTATTTTAGAAGAGTTTCTAGAGCTTGCAGGAAAGCTCTAGTAATGTGTCATTACTGTGTTGTCATGTCTGGTTTTGGGGGAAAAAATAGATATCCTTTGCAATTACTTGTGTGATCTTCATATGATTTTTGATCATTTCAAAGGATGGAAATTTGTCCATGATGGGGAAATTTGAAGGGCAGAGCACTGAAAGAGGGGGACGAGAGAGTTCAGCAACGTCTGCCATAGTGCTGGGGGAGGCTGTGGGGATGGGGTCAGCGTGGCTAAATTTGAGCTCCCATTGGTGATGTTGAGCCAGTCCTTAACTTTCTTGAGTCTCAGTTTCTTCACTTGTAAAATGAAAATAATATTTTGTAATGTTGCTAAGAAGATGACTTTTGACAATATGTGTGAAAATGCTTGACCACGTATTAAGTGCTCTGTGGATATGAATCAAGAAGTTAATTAGATAAAATTATACTGTACACTTTCATAACACTTTACCACTTACAAAATTGGGCACATTCTATTATTCAAGATTTAGAATAATCTACTAAGCAAACTGGGCTAGACACTAAACTACACAGATGTACAAGATATAGTTCCTGGTGTCACAGAACTTATGGCCTAGTAGGAGGGACAGACAAAAAATGGATAATTTCAACAGTAAGTGGGGAGATAAAAGCATGGATGAGGACTAATCATGGCTGATAGACCTTTAGTGAATGTTATTATGTGTCACATACTTTGTATTATACTTTGTATGTGTTATCCCATTAAATCCTTATAACCAACCTCTGTGGCAGTAATAATTATCTAGAGGACTTACCCACAGTCACACAGCTGGTAAAGGATGAACCTGGGACTGAAATCTAAGGCATCTCCAGAGTCAAAGTCTTGATTATTGCGCTCGGCAGTGACTTCATAGGTGTTCCAGTTTTATTACTGAGAAACATACCACCTCAATCTTAGTGACATAAAACAACAGCTATTTAATTATGCTCATGGATTTTTGTAGGCCATGAATTCATAAAAGGGCACAGCAGCAATAGCTTGCCTCTGCTCCATGGTGTCTGGGCCTCAGCTGGGCAGATGGAGAGGCTGAGGTGATGCAACAGCTGGGGGCTGGGAGGCTAACTTACTCATCTGTCCTGTGGTTGATGCTGGCTATTGGCTGGGACCTCAGCTGGGGCCATTAGCCAAAACACTACACGTGGCCTCTCCATGTGGCTGTTTGAATTTCTTCACAGTATGGTGTCTGGGTTTCAAGAGCAAGCATCCCAAAGAGAACCAGGCTGCAGCTGCATAGCTTTTCATAGTCTATCTTTGGAAGTCACACAATGTTATTTACCAGCCCTACCCCACTCCAGATTCAAGGGGAGGGAACATAAACACCATTCTCAACGAGAGGAATGTCAAAGTCATATTGTAAAACCAGGTGGGATTGGAAAATCCAATCCCCCACAGTCCACCCTCTGGCAACAAGAATTCATATTCCTCCCAAATGATAAATACACTCATCCTTTTCTCCAAGATCCCTGAGTCTCATCCTAATATGCCATCAGCTCAAAGTCCAAGACCTCATCATTTAAATCAGATCTAGTGTGGATGAAGCTATTTTTGTGTAGCTTCACTGGAGCAGTTCCTCTGAAGACCAGTGAACTAGAGAGACAAGTTATCCACCTCCCTCCTTCTCTATCCAATATACATTTTTGGGATAGGCATTGGATAACTGTGATGGTGCTCTCATTTGAAAAGGGGAAAAATGAATAGCACACAGTGGTTACTGGTCCATAGCAATTTTGAAATTGATCTGGGCACATGTTGTCGTTCCTTGATTAGGGCTCAGTCTTACAGCTTGGGAGTTGTTCTCTCAGCTCTCAGTTCCACCCGCTGAGTTACCCTCCCTTTTCTACAAGAAACTGATGGTGTTTGCCACTGAGTAGTTTTCTCAGCTGATTTCCTGCCATAGTAGTTCAAAGGTTAAAGGCTTCCTATCTCTGTCCTTTTAAGTCAAACCTAATATAATTCTTTAAAAGACTTTGCAGGTTTCCTGTGTATCTATTTACTCCATTAGACAAAAGCCATACCCATGAAACTCTCTGACATAAGCTCTCTCTCTCGGGTTCCTTTTGAGACTACTATGGGACAATGTCCTTATGGTTCTTAGAAGTCATATTCTTTAAAAGAGAAGATGAGGGCCAGCCTGGTGGTGTAGTGGTTAAGTTCACACATTCTGCTTTGGCAGCCTGGGGTTCACTGGTTCGGATCCTGGGCATGGACCTACTCACCACTCATCAAGCCGTGCTGAGGTGGCGTCCTATGACTATGATACATAACTATGTAATGGGGCTTTGGGGAAAAAAAAGAAAAAAAAGAAAGATTGGCAACAGATGTTAGCTCAGGGCCACTCCTGCTCAAAAAAAAAAAAAGAGAGAGAGAGAATGTGTGAAGTATGCCCTTAAGATCCTTAGAAGACCTGTCGCCTATTTGAAAGATTCTATGAGGTTTTAACAAAGGATCTTAGAGTCCCATTCTGAATTTGATCTTTGGCCTGAGGTCCTTTCTTAATTTAGGAATTGTTTTGCTGCTGGAGAGGCTGGGAATGAGACACAGTTTTATATTTGAATCTAGTAAGTCCTGGCTCCTTTGTATTTAACATTTCATTCTTTAATTAATTTCTTTCCTCACATTTTATAATTGGAAATAAGAAGAATCTAGGTGCCATTTTCAATATTCTGACTAGAAATCTCCTAACCCAGATCATTGAGTTCACTAGGTATGGTTTCTGTTTTCCACGTTACTACAACTGACAGAATTACTAAACTTTCTGCCTCTATATAACAAGGGTCTCCTTCTAGCATCCAATAACATTTTTTAAAGGTTCCTTTAACCCCCTCACCAACAGCCTCCTCAAAGCCTTATAGGTTTCCACCAGCCAACTAGCCCCAAAGTCAGTGCTATATGTTTTGGGTTTTATTATGGCAGTACCACACTTCCAGGTATCAAAATCTATTTCAGGGCCCGGCCCGGTGGCGCAGCGGTTTAGTCCGCGCTTGGCAGCCCGGGGTTCGCTGGTTCGGATCCCAGGCGCCCGCCGATGCACTGCCTGTCAGCCATGCCGTGGCGGCGTCCCATATAAAGTGGAGAAAGGTGGGCACGGATGTTAGCCCCGGGCCAGTCTTCCTCAGCAAAAAGGGGAAGATTAGCAACGGATGTTAGCTCAGGGCTGGTCTTCCTCACCAAAAAAAAAAAAAAAAAAAAAAAAAAAATCTATTTCAGATACTATTGCTGCACTACAAACCACCCTAAACTTAGTTGCATAAAATAGCAAACATTTTGTTATGTGGGTCAGGAATTCTGGACAGGCATAGATATCTTGTTTCAGTTTTATGATGTCTGGAACTGAGACAGTGGATGTCAGCTGGGAAGACTTGAAGACTGAGGGTGAATTGACGGCTGAGGGCTAGAATCATTTGAAGCCTTGTTACTCATATGTCTGGTAGTTGATACTGGCTAATGTCTGGGACCTTAGCTGGGATTGTCAACCTGACCATCTATACATAGCTTTCTCCTGTGGCTGCTTGAGCTTCATAGCTGGGCTCCAAGAGTGAATCCTAAAGAGAATCGGGAAGAAACTGTAATATTTTTAAGATTTAGCTCTGCAAGTGGAATAACATCTCATCTCCTCTAGTCACAAGCCTGCTCAGATTCAGGGAGGGGGAATATAGACCCTCTCTTGATGGAAGAAATGTCAAAGTTATTGAAGAATATTATGTGGATGGGAGATGCTGTTGCAACCATCTTTGGAAAATATAATCTGTCATGTTCAGCAGCAATGGGATTATAAAGAATGAACACATAAGGATCCCAGAAAGGCAGTCAGAGGGAAATCATCTCTGATCTGAGTCTTAAAGGATAAACTTGGCAAGAGTAAGTATCATGTGCCTCACTTAATGGCAAAGAAAAGTGAGTTATGAATATAATCTCCTAAATTGTTATGGGTATAACCTCCTGAAGTGACTACTTTGAAAGGAAAACTCTCATTATACTATGTTAGAAATCTTCACTTTATTTTATAGCCAAACTCTACACTAAACAAATGTTTAACATTGATCTGTAAATGGTAAAATCAGTCACTGATTCAAGAGATATAATTCAAATGAATTGGTAACAAGGAGCTATAAATAGGAGGAACTGATAAACAACCAAAGTTCAATGGAGAAAATTCAAGCAGGGACATCCAACAAAAAGAATTCCATAGGAGGAAGAGAGAGAACTGAGCGTCTGCCACAGTGTGATGCAAAGGGATTCAAGGCAACAGCAAATCAAGTGGCCATACAACTGGGGCTAAATATAACCAGGACTGTCAACATCTGCTAGTAGAGAGAGATGACATCGATGCTCCCATTAATAGCTCTAGGTCATTGTCCCCAGAAAAATGTTCTAGATGGGATTGTCCATGCAATATCTTTTCATGTGTCGTGAAATTCTCTCTCCCGTCTTTGTCTCCATTCCACTTCCTCATAGGTAACCACCATCCTTAGTTTCTAGTGTATTGTAGAGTTTCTTCTTGCATAGATAAGAAAATACAGCACAGATTTTTATCTCCTTCCTACCTACCCTCACCCCTAGACTTTTTTTTAACCTTAAAGATATTATATTATGTAACGTGTTCTGCATCTTGCTTTTGTTGCTTAACTACATCTCTTGGAGATTTTTTTCCTCACATCATTATGTGGTGGGTTTTTATGTATGTATTACAGGCAACAAGAGAATTCTTAAATCTTATCTCATGGGAAGTATTGGATAGAATATAGATATTGGGATTAGGATCAATATGAGTTTGAAACTCACCTTTTCCATTTAAAGACCATGTAATATTGGGCAGGTTCCTTGATATTTTAAAGCCAATTTCATCCTTTGAAAGTGGTGATAATAATACCTTTCAGGTTTATGGTGAGGCCATCAATAAAAGGCTAGCTATAAATGGCTTAGAACATAGTAGATGCTCAATGAAAACTGCCTGTCATTATTATTTCTTCATCTGAATTTGGAATGACAGCAATTGCTCTTCAGTGCTTCAACAGTCAACCTGATCTGGTTCTGGAGGGGCTTAAGGTTTCCGTCCTAAACAGGCTCCATCTCCATTTTGCTAGGCACTTTGTGAATCAAATTCTGTAAGCCCTTGAAGACCTCATGATCTCTGATGAGCATTAGTAATGCTGCTAAAAATGCCAGTTGTGAAGAAATTTGGTGATACTTAAAGGGAACAATGAAAAATACCAGGTCTTAAACTGAAGCTTGACTGATGGCTTAGATGCATTGGCTACAGTGGTAGGTTGCATTTTAGTCCCAATTCTTCACCTTTTCTTGTATTCATGCCATTTTCCATGTGACTTTGTAGTTTCCCCTACTAAAGCGATGGAGTATATTTCTCTGGCCCTTGAATTTAGGTTGGGTTATCTGTTTTGCTTTGGTCAATAGAAAGAGGTAGAAGTGATAGTGTGTCAGTTCCTTGTTTTCAAGAGGCCTGGTACAAACTTTCCTTCTTGTGTTCTGCCATCACTGTGAGGAAAACATGTCAAGTTAGCTTTCTGGTCCTAGGAGGATAAGAGACATGTGGAACAGAGCCACACCCCCAAAACATCCTAGTTAGACAACCCTCGCTGGGCCCAGCCTAGATCAACTGACTTCCAGATGATCCGCAAATGTGTAAGTTAAATAAATGGTTAATGTTAAACACTAAGATATTGTAGTTATTTGTTACACAGCAATAGCAATCCAATACAACTATACTGCACCAAATAGTAGAAAACTGTTGAAAAATAACAGGAAATTCAGAAAAGGCCACAACCAGTTAAGGACTGATTTATGATATATATACATGGGCAGGGTAGGGGGCAGTGAGAATAAGAAATGAAATGGTTAGGTATGTTTACAATGCAGCCAAACAGGGATGAGGAGGGGGAATGTAAACTGTCTGCAAGTATTTGAAGTACAAATATCAAAAGTGGGGTAAATAGTTTCCTGAGCCCCAAGAGGAAACATCTAGGAAAAAAATGCATCAATGCTGAGCCAAAAAAAACCTTTTCAAGCTGGGGCAGGAAACAGTCTTTGTGATAAGATCTGCATCACTCTTGCTCCTGAGGAAGCATTGGGGGGCCTCTTGCTCTGATACTTTTAAATTTAACTGAACAAGGAAATAGAAACATATTCTGGAAATAACTTCTGGAAACTGGATGGGGGCTAGAATCAACAGTCCAGTAAAGCTGAGTATCCAAATCTCGTTGGATAGATGGCCGTCTATCCTGTCCCCAGTGATCTTCCTGCTGTCTAATTAATCTGTCTGTAAATTTTAGACAACTTAAAACAAGAAATATTGGAAATAGTCTGTTTACCCAGAACACTCTCCTTTAAAATTAGACAGAAGGCACAAACAGACCTGACAAACAGGTTAATGGGCTTTGGGTCAGAAAGGAATTATAGTAAAGTCAGGTTGGTCTTAAAGATGGCACACAGCCTGGGACTGTCGTTGGATCACTGATGGCTGGTCTAGGCAGAGGCCTCATTTCTGTCATTGGTAAATGCTCGGGCAGGCTAATAAATACTGGGCTGAGAGTGTTTTCTTTCTTTCTTTCTTTTTTTTAAAATGTAACAGCAAGATTGAACATTTCAGGGAAAGTAATTCCAAAAGAAGTTCCTGTTCCCTGGATAAATGCAGGCTTTTGATACTCCAAACAGCCATTCCAATTTCTTATTCAGGAAACACATTTTATTCTAAAAGACCCATTCAGAAGTCTTTCTTGCAATTCAAAGAGTTGGATAGTCTGTTGGTTACATAGAAAAGGGTTTTATGAGAGTGTTGTTGGGGTCCCCCTGTGGGAAGGAATTCACAAGGGGACAGGGCAACACAGTGTACCTTCTTGCCATTAGCTGAGAAGGAAACGTTCTGTCTTTGGTTTTAAGAGGGGCTGGGGCTGCATGAATAGCTTCTCCTGGTATTAGTAATAATCTACCTCATAATGCTTTAAAAATAATTTCATTGGCTTTTGCTGGTTTCTCACAAATGAATTCCTTCCAGTGTCTGGAAATAGGTACCTGGGAGACTTGCCACAGCCTCCTTCCTAAGGTCGATTGAATTAAAACAGTTGCTTCCTTCTGGTTGTTTTCTGTGATCTTGTTCCAGATCAATTATCTTGACTTTCATGGGTTAACACAAACAAATAGAACACTTAAAAAGTAGATAGAGCACTGTGATTCCTAGGGGTTAAAT
Source organism: Tapirus indicus (assembly GCA_031878705.1). Lineage (NCBI taxonomy): Eukaryota > Metazoa > Chordata > Mammalia > Perissodactyla > Tapiridae > Tapirus > Tapirus indicus. The sequence continues at coordinate 39,711,161 of CM062935.1, forward strand.
ATTTTAGTAACAGCAGGGAAAGACTCGATTCTAGGCCAGTTGGTAATACACACTCTCCTGTATTTGTATATATAGGAAATACTTTAATCTTCCATTCTCATTTTTAATAAACAAATGGAGACAATCTCTTCATTTTGAAAATGACTAATTCAAAGTCACATGGTAGGCGAAAGAATTGGAGAGTCCTGGGATTAGAAAAAATGTTATCACAAATGGGATATGCTTTTATGATAGAAATTTTAGAGTCAGATGAGCGAAAAGAAGGAAATTTAAGTCATCTACAATCTCCTCGCCTAATGAGTGATGAAGAGCTCTGGAAATCCACATGTGGCAGGTATGACTTCCCCTTCCTGTGGTCTCCATCTCGGTTGGCAGGAGGGAAGCAGGATCCCCAGAACTCTGGAAACGCCTTTCCCTTTGCCTCCCCCTGCAACTCTCAGAGACTTATACCCTCTCCCTGCCTTGAGACTGGCAGGATGACTCATCCCGGGGTTGGTTGTCTAAGTCTCCCTGGTTATCCTTCAGTCCCCATCTCCAGCCTCTTCTCTGAAATTTCCCTTCACCATCTTGCTCTGACAGCTGAACCCTGGCCCCTCTCTGCCTCCCTCTCACACGTGGCTGCTTTCTTTTCTATACCCTTCTTACCATGGGCCTAGAGATGGGTTCATTGTCCTTATTCTTCATTGCCACTTCCAGGTCATTCTCCTTGTCTTCTCCCCGAAAACTCTAGCTTTGAATCTCAATCAGATTGTAACCCCTATTTCTCCTGTTGCCAACATCTTCCAACTCTATCTCCCCTCATTCCTCGTTCCTTGAGCTTTGTTCAATGTCGTGCTTTCTATCAGGGCTTCAACCACTTTTGCTATAAATCTTAGAGGTTTTCAGTGTCCTTATAAATAACTATTCTAGTACCCTCACCTCTCAGTTCTCTGACTTCCTCTCCTCCGATGGTCTTGTCCTCCACCCTATCTCAGCCTCCATTTCATGGTCATGCCCTTGACCTCCCATTACCAAGAACCATACCACATCCACATATCTGTTTTAAGCATACCACTTTGATGTTCTCTCTTTAGAGTTTACTCCCTCTAGTATCCCAGTGATAGAACTTCTTCAGCACCACTGGCATGCACAATCCATCCTACCACTTTTCACAGTCTTTTTAACGCCCTTACCTCGCTCCTTACTTTACTTAGATTCCATGGTTCAAATCATATCATTCCCTTGCATATAATCTTAATTTCCTTTCTTTTTCTCCCTTCATCATATACTCTTGGCAAAACCCTGCTTAAATCCAACACCTTGCTGATTCAGTGTTCAACTGAGTGTGGCTGGAGAAAAGCTCACGATCATGCTGACTAGAGCCTCTTTCCGTTCATGGCCACTAACCTCTGGAGGGCCTTTATTGCAGCCTGGCAATCTCATTACATTTTCCTAGTCCATTTACACTCCCACTCCCCGAGTGAGCTATTTTACATCTTTTTCTCTCTTCTCAAGTCTCTTCCACAATCCTTACTCTCAGCTTGCTGCCTATCTCACTAAGAGAATAGACACAATTAGGAGAGGACTTCCACATGTTTCCATCACCATATCTACCCACCTAATTGCATCTGTGTCCTTACATTCTACTTTCCCTCCTCCACGGAGAGATTGTCTATGCTCCATCTATGGACAGCATTTCCACTTTAGCACCATTCCCATCCCCTTTCATCTACTCAGGGACACTGCCAATTTTTTTATGTGTCTGGAGCATCTGTCTATATAAAAATTTTGATTAAAAGATATATTACAAAATTCGTGGGCCCATGTGACATATAGTGATTTGTTGATGAAGATTTAGGATAATAGGCAGAGAAGTTCTTTTGTGTTTATTTATTTACTGTCCCATCAGTGGAAGTGAAGAGTCTTCATACCAGGCACCATTTCTCTTCTTGTTCAGATCCAGGGACCATCTCTTTGTGTTCTTTATTGTCAAGTGTGATGTTTCTGGCTTATTTCACCTCTCCTATCACGAGAAAAGGTACCCAGGCTGTAATTACTTTGCCATGGCTCTTCAGAACCTGTTTGTATTAAAACAGTATCAATCTTCTTGTCTCTGCATTTCCCTAATACCTTCTATTTAATGCTGGTTGTTATATTAATCATGAAGCTGCATCATCCGTTATGCCCCCTGTGAATGCTAGCTTCCAGTGACTTTCTCGAAGGTTATTACTGTGCTTTGTTGCTGACCACTACCAATGCAAGTCTCACTCAGAGCATGCAGGAAAATGGAAAGATACTTTCTTTTCTAGTCATATTAAATTTACCATTCAGAAGTTTATTGAATGAACGTAGAACAACACAACATTCTCTTGAAAACTTTAGGCTGTAATCACTGCATTCCTAGGATATGATCTCTTTCAACGTTGACCCATTCCTGCCTTGCACACACTGCCACCCGGGAGGAAGGATAGGAGAGGGTCTGTGAGCAGAATAAGAACCTGGAACCCTCCCCCCCACCAACATGACTTAAGGTCACTTTGGGGGAGCATTGATTGGAGACTAGAGAGGACATCAATTGGAAGTGCCCACTGGTGCCATAGAACAAAAAGCCCTTAGAGAAGATAAGCATGTCTTCTCTGGAGGACCAGCTGACACAGGGAGTGGAGCCTCAGAGGGAGTGGATGACTGTCCTGGATGCCAACTGCAGGGGCTTACAGGGTAAAGGATGCCTGTCACCACCACCACTGTGAACTGAAGGTGGCATTGCAGTCAGAACACAGAAGAGTAAGTTGTCACACAGGCCCATCCATACCTAAGATCTGGTGGCAGACAGTTGGCAGCCTAGACCCCTGAATTCATCCTGTTTCCTATATGAGTCATCCAAAATCAGTGCATCACACCAGTCTAGTGGTCTAATCTTGCACAATCCTACAAAAGAAATATTGCCCTTGTGAGAGGGAGAGATCCATTCATTAGACTGCTTTCCTAGAACTAAGGCCTGGCCATAGATCCCCAGATTTCCACCACAGGCATAGGTCCAGGAGCTCCTTGGGGCAGCTGGTTGACCCCATCTATGGGGTAGAGTGATGATGTGAAAGAATTTCAATTCAAAATAGAGCTGGAGGATATAAAATGGAGTATCTCACACATGTGCCCACAGGAAGACAAAATTTAAGGACTAGGAGATCAATTTCCCATAAATGTCTGATTTACAGAAAACTGAGTGCTGGAATTTTCTTGGATAATGCAGGGTTGATCAGAGTTTGTCTCCTATCAACCTTGGGAAATTTTTCCTGAGGCATGAACAGGAGATGACCCAGGTCAGATTAGTCTCAAAAGTGGGCTAAATTGAGCGTTGTTTGTGTGACTGGACTGATTTTGTCTGCTCAGAAAGTTCTCAAGGCTAGTCTCTGTTTGTTTTTTATTTTAATTGACTCTAACTGAACTCTCCCCTCTTTACTTTCCCTGCATATAAATATAACCTACCCCAGACCCTCAATGGACTCACCTGTAGCTTGCTACAGTTTGCTTGTCCCAAATTGCAATTCCTCTGCTATTCCCAAATAAACTCATCTTTTTGAGCTTGCCTCAGTTTACCTCTTTATTTAAGTCAACAATGGAGAGTGCCCTGAAGGCGAGAAACAGAGACTGGAGTCTATGCTGGTCCTGTCTGGTCTTGAGATTTCCTGTCCAGATGGCACTGCTGACCCCAGCCAATGTCCTAGGCATTGAAAGGAGATTCAGAAAATGTCAAGGGAGGCACTTCTGGTGATTACTAGGGTACGAGGGCCAGGCTTGGGGGCACCTTGTCCAGATGGCACAAATGGCCCTGGCTGGACCCAAGCACAGGAAGGGGACTTAGAAAAATTTGAGGAAAGCACTCCAAAGCATGGGGACCGCTCAGATGTGGGGCCTGGGGAAGGGGCTCTACCTCCCTGGGCCTAATGGTAGGACCGCTGTGATCAGTTCTTAGCCCTCATCTTCTTTGACTTTTCAGAAAAATTTGGCACAGTTGATTACTTCCTCTTTCTTGAAACATTTTCTTCACTTGACTTCTGGGATCCTGGTCTCCTGGTTTCTCTTCTATCTTACTAGCCACTTCTTTTTAGTCTTCTTTGCTCATTCCAACTCATCTGTTTGGTTTCTGAATATTGAAGATCCCCAGAGCTTAGTCTTCAGATCTCTTTTCTATCAATACTCCCTTTCTAGGTGATTTTACTTAAGGCCACCATGTATGGTTTAATTGTATATACACCATGTCTGTGCACTGCCTAATTCCAGGGACATTATTCACAATGAGACTGTGCTGTGCAAAATCTAAACAACAGAATGTAGTGGTTCTGATATAGTTTTGTTGCCTTAAATATATATATTTTTTGTGAGGAAGATTGGCCCTGAGCTAACATCTGTGCCAATCTTCCTCTATTTTTTGTATGTGGGATGCCACCACAGCATGGCTTGATAAGCAGTGTGTAGGTCTGTGCCTGGGATCCAAACCCATGAATCCCAGGCTGCTGAAGTGGAGCTTAACCACTATGCCACTGGGCTGGCCCAGCTTTAAATATTTTTCATACCCCATAACAGTGGACTCCACTGAACTTCAGACTTACGTATACTCAACAGCCTTTTCTACATTTCCACCTGGATATTAAACCTAATACCTAACATCAAATTTCTGATCTTCGCCCCTCAATCTGCTCCTCCTATTGTTTCTCACTTCAGTAAATGGCCACTCTGTCATTCTAGTTGTCCAGCCCCCAAATCTGTGATTCATCCTTGACTTCTCTTTCCTTCTTACCCTATATCCCATCTTTCAGCAAATCTTGTCGGCTATACCTTCAGAATATGTCTAGAATCTGACCACTACTCACTAATTTTACTATTACCACCCTGGTCTAAACTACTGTCATCTCTTTCCTGTATTAGTTCAATATTTTTCTAATTGATATCCATGCTTCTGTCCTTTCTCCCTTCAATCTGTTCTTAACGCAGTAGCCATCCTGAGCCAGCTAGATTATGTCGGATCCCACCACTCATCTGCTCAAAACCATCCTGTGGCTTATGATTTCATCCAGAGTTAAATCCAAAGTTCTTAATATGGCTCCTAAGGCCCTGCATCATCTGGCCTCTCCTTCCTCTCGCACCCATTCTTCTACCCCTGGCCCTTTGCTCATGCCACTTTGTCTATAACAGCTTGATTGCTGGTCCTTGAACATGGCAAGCCCACTCCCAGCTCCCAGTTTTGGCATTTATTGTTCCCTCAGTCTGGAGATCTTCTCTCCAATGTCTTCATGACTTTCTCCCTCACAAACCTGGCATCACAGATCAGCTGCCATCTTAATCAGTGAGAACTTCCGTGACCGCTCTCATTGAACAGCAAGTGCCTCCCTCCAACAGTGGACACTCCCTATCCCCCTCTACCTTGCTTGTTTAGCACCTATTACCATCAGATAGCCTATATATTTCACTATCAAATATTTATTGCCTGTATCCACCTATTAGAAGGTAAGCTCCAGGAGGGCAACAATTTTTGTCTGTTTTTTCACTTTTATATCCCTAGTACCTAGAACTGGCACAGAGTAGGTGCTGTATTTCTTGAATAAAGACCACTTTATTCAATATTGACCACTTATTGTCAATTTTTTGTTCTCTCTCTTAACACCATAGGTTTATATATATAGTATTATTTAAAACCCAGGACTCTGTTGGACATATTGTTTTTTAACTTGCTTTAATGCTATTTCATGAATATCATCTTTCCATTCCTTAGTAGTCTTCTGTAACATCATATTAAAATGACTGCATATTGCATTGTATAGATAAATCACATTTTATTTACCTAGTGTTCCAGTGGTAGACATCTGCGTTCTTCCAAGGACTAACAACTATACTGCACTAACTACTTAGCCATTCCTATAATTACTTCCTTAACAGCAGTAATTATCATCATTTATTAAGTACTGCCTTTGTGCTAGGCTCTGGGCTGAGAACTTTACATGAATTATCTCAATTAATCCTCTTAAGAGGCCAATAAGGTATGTATTTGAATCAGGGATTAGTAGAAACTGAGGTCAAGTCTCTTGCTCAGGGGCACACAGGTAGAAGGTGGCAGAGCTAGGTTTTAAACCCAGGTCTGACCCCAGAGCGCACATCCCAAATTGATAAGCTCTACTGTCTCTGCAGGATAATTTTTTAGAAATGGAATTGCTGCTTGATGCCCAATTCTTAAAAAGACAGGAGCTCTTGAATGATTTGATTCATGTATTGTTAGTTTATGAGAAAGTGCTAACAATAGTGCTTCCTGTCATAGGACCACAGAAAGAAGAAAACTTAAAAAAAATCCTTAGTATTATGCACAGTATGAAAATGGCACATACATGTGAAAAAAATTCAAGTCATATCAGGGTATTTAGGGTAAAAGGGATCTTTTTTCCATTTCACACCTTCCAATAATACCAACCCAGAGGTGTCACCACTAGTAGTTACTCATATTCTTCCAGAAATTAGAGAATTTCGTAACTGAAACATGTTTGATATGGTTTGTAACGTGAGAGAGTCCTCTACAGGTTATTTAAAGAAAGTGAAAAAATGGAAAGATCTTTGAGAATCTCAAAAATCAAAATTAAGGCCCCTAAGGAGATAAGCAAGCATCATGTCTGAAGAAAGAGCAAGCAACCACCCAATCTGTCTCCTTTCCTGCAGGCCTTCATGTTGTTCAAGGCAGGGAATGATGACTCCCGGTCAGCTTTTAATTTTTAAAAATTATCATCGTCATTCATTAGGACAGGAATCTTGTGTGTTTTATCAGGATTGTTTCCCCAATGCCTGGCATATAGTGCTCGGTAAGTGTTGGTTGAATACATGAGGTTATCCTAAGAACAGAATTGCTTGCTTAGTTAGTTCCTGGATGCTCCTTTCTGAGGGAACTGAGAAGCCCAATCCTAGTCTCACAGAGGACTATGAAGACACTGTGAGCATCCTCTATGGAGCCAGGGAAGAAGGTCTTCCTGGTGTGGACTTAGCAGGTGTTGGAAGAGAGGAGCCTAGACCTGGAGCCAGGGATGGGGCAGAGCAGGGAGGTCAAGACAGAAGAGACTTCTGACAACCTACTTAAAATGGACCTCACAGGGCCCCAAAAGGTGACTCAATGGGAACAGTCAAGATGTGGGTTTTCCCATCCTCTATCTTCTAGGCGTGTATATAATTGATTCCTGTCAGTTTTGCAAAGCCCTCAGAGAACCAGCCTTTCCCAGGAACCCATGGATGTGGATGTGCCACTGGTTTATCCATTCACTAGTTGGACATTCTGTTTGTTTTCAGTTTGGGGCTATTATGAATAACACCATTATAAACATTTGCAAATAGATTCTTGTGTAAACATGAGTTTTAATTTCTCTGGTAAATACCTAGAAGTGGGATTACTATGTCACATGGTAAGTATATATTTAACTTTATAAGAAACTGCCACTGTTTCCCAAAATGATTACCATTTTATATTCCCATCAACAATGTATGAGAGATCCAGTTCCCCCATATCCTCACCAGCACTTGGTATTGTTAGTTTTTTTAATTTTAGCTATTCTAATAGTCATGCAATGGTATCTCATTGTGGTTTTAATTTGCATTTAATCATTAGTGATGCTAAACATCTTTTCATGAGCTTATTTTAGTGAGTGTTCAAAAGTTTTGCCCATATTTTTCATCAGATTGTTTCTTTTTTTTTGAATGAATTTCAGAGTTACAAAAACACTGCAAAAATAGTATATAGAGTTTCTGTAATGTTAACCCTTACCCTAATGTTAACCTAATATTATTATCTTACATAACCATAGTACAATGATCAAACCCAGGAAATTAACATCAGTACAACATTATTAACTAAACTGCAGATCTTAGAATTTCACTACTCTTTCTACTAATGTCCTTTTCTGTTCCTGGCTCCTAAGTAGATTCCCACTTTGCATTTTGTTGTTATTTTCCCTTCATCTCCTCTAAACTATGACAGTTCCTCAGTCTATCCTTGTATTTTACAACCTTGACTCCTTTTGAAGAGTACTGTCAGTCATTTGTAGGATGTCCCTCCATTTGGACTGCCTGGTGATTTCTCACAATTAGAATGAGGTTGTGCACTTTTGTCAAGAGGACCACATAAATGATATTGTGTTATCAGTGCATCATATTAGGGGTTCAGGAAGTTAAGAAGTCCTTCTACTGGAGGTGCTAACCTTGACCACTTGTTCAAGGTGGTGTCAGATGAGTTCTTCCACTGCAAAATTATCTTTCCCTTTGTAATTAATAAACATCTTGGGTACATATTTTTTCAATTATTTTATAGAGATCATAATGGTTTGTAACATTGTGTAATTTCAGGTGTACATTATCATCACTTTCTGTGTAGACTGCATTGTGCTTACCACCCGTAATCTAGACTACAACCCATAGTCTAATTTTTATCTGTCACCATACATATGTGTCCCTTTACCCCTTTCACCCACCCCTTAGCTCCCTTCCCCTCTGGTAACCACTAATCTTTTCTCTTTATCCACATATTTGTTTATCTTCCACATATGAGTGAAATCATGCAGTATTTGTCTTTGTCTGGATTATTTCACTTGACATCACACCCTTAAAGTCCATCCAAGTTGTTGCAAATGGGATGATTTTGTCTATTTTATGGCTCAGTAGCATTCCATTGTATATATATATACCACATCATCTTTATCCATTCATCCGTAGGAGGGCACTTGGGTTGCTTCCATGTCTTGGCTATTGTGAATAGTGTTGCAGTGAACATAGGGGTGCATAAATCTCTTTGGATTGTTGATTTCGAGTTCTTTGGGTAAATATCCAGTAGTGGGATAGCTGGATTGTGTGGTATTTCTATTTTTAATTTTTTGAGAAACCTCCATACTGTTTTCCATAGAGGCTGCACCAGTTTGTATTCCCACCAGCAGTGTATGATGGTTCCCTTTTCCCCACATCCTTTCCAACGTTTGTTATTTTTTGTCTTGGTAATTATGGCCATTCTCACAGGTGTAAGGTGATATGTCATTGTAGTTTTGATTTGCATTTCCTGAATAATTAGTGATGTAGAACATCTTTTCGCATGTCTGTTGGCCATCTGTGTATCTTCTCTGGAAAAATGTCTGTTCATATCCTCTGCCCATTTTTTGATCAGGTTGTTTGGTTTTTTGTTGTTAGTTGTACGGGTTCTTTAAATATTTTGGAAATTAACCACTTGTTGGATATATAATTTGCAAATATTTGTTTGTGGGTTGTTTTTTTGTTTTGGTCATGGTTTCCTTTGCTTTGCAGAAGCTTTTTAGTCTGATGTAGTGCCATTTAATTTTTTGTTTCCCTTGCCTAAGTAGACATGGTATTTGAAAAGATGCTGCTAAGACCACTGTCAGAGTGTATTGCCTATATTTTCTTCTAGGAGTTTTATGGTTTCAGGTCTTACATTCAAGTCTTTAATCCATTTTGAGTTAATTTTTGTGTATGGTGCAAGATAATGGTCTACTCTCATTCTTTTGCAAGTGGCTGCCAATTTTCCCAACACCATTAATTGAAGAGACTTTCCTTTCTCCATTGTATGTTCTTGGCTCCTTTGTCGAAGATTAACTGTCTATAGATGTGTGGTTTTATTTCTGGACTTTCAATTCTGTTCCATTGATCTGTGTGTCTCTTTTTGTGCCAGTACCATGCTGTTTTGATTACCATAGATTTGTAGTATATTTTGAAGTCGGGGATGGTGATGCCTCCAGCTTTGCTCTTTTTTCTCAGAATTGCTTTGGTTATTTGAGGTCTTTTGTCATTCCATATAAATTTTAGGATTTTTTGTTCTATTTCTGTGAAGAATGCTATTGGGATTCTGATTGGGATTGCATTGAATCTGTAGATTGTACTTTCTCCTCTTTCATTTCTAATCTTATTTATTTGAACCTTCTTTCTTTTCTTTCTTAGTGAGTCTGGCTAAGAGTTTGTCAATTTTGTTTATCTTCTCAAAGAAGCAGCTCTTAGTTTCATTGATCCTTCCTACTATTTATTTTTAGTCTCTATTTATTTCTGCTCTAATTTTTATTATTTCCCTCCTTTTGCCAACTTTGTGCTTTGCTTGTTCTTCTTTTTCTAGTTCTGTTAGGTGTAGTTTAAGATTACATATTTGAGATTTTTCTTGTTTGTTGAGGTGGGTCTGTATTGCTATGAATTTCCCTCTTATAACTGCTTTGCTGCCTCTCATAAAAGTTGGTATGTTGTATTTTCATTTTCATTTGTCTCCAAGTATTTTTTAATTTCTCCTTTGATTCAATGGTTGTTCAGTAGCATGTTGTTTGATCTTCATATATTTGTGACTTTCCCAGTTTTTTTTCTTGTAGTTGATTTCTAGTTTCATAGCATTGTGGTCAGAAAAGATGCTTGATATGATTTCAATCTTCTCAAATTTATTGAGGCTTGCCTTTTTTCCCAACATATGGTCTACCTTTGAGAATGTTCCATGTGCACTTGAGAAGAATGTGTATTCTGCTGTTTTTGATGGAATGCTCTCTCTATATCTATTAAGTCCATCTGATCAAGTGTTTTATTTAAATCCACTATATCCTTGTTGAGTTTCTGTCTGGATGATCTATCCATTGGTGTAAGTGGGATGTTGAGGTCCCCTACTATTACTGTATTGCTGTTAATTTCTCCCTTTAGGTCTGTTAATAGTTGCTTTACATACTTTGGTGCGCCTGTGTTAGGTGCATATATATTCATAAGTGTTATGTCCTCTTGGTGGAAAGGCCCTTTTATCATTATATACCTTTTGTATCTTGAAGTCTGTTTTGTCTGATATAAGCATAGCAACACATACTTTCTTTTGTTTGCCATTTGCTTGGAATATCGTCTTCCATCTCTTCACTCTAAGCCTATGTTTGTCTTTAGAGCTGAGATGTGTTTCCTGGAGGCAATGTATTGTTGGGTCTTGTTTTCTAATCCATCTGGGTACTCTGTGTCTTTTGATTGGAGAAGTCAATCCATTTACATTTCAAGTGATTATTGCTATATAAAGGCTTAATATACCTTTGAACAAGCTCTCTTCTCTTTTCTCCCTCACTTCTCCCTCTGGAATACCTATAATCCTTACATTGCTTTTCCCAGCTGAGTCAGATATTTCTTGAAGAATTCCTTCATTTATTTTTTAAATCTTAGTTCTCTCTCCTCCTCCACCTGACAGCATTTCTATATTTCTATCCTTAATTCACTAATTCTTTCCTCCACAACGTCAGCTCTATTTTTTAAGGATTCTAGGTTATTTTTTTTATCTCATTAATTGTGTTCCTCATATCCAGAATTTTTGCTTGTTTTTTTTATCATTTCAATCTTTTTGGTGAAGTATTCCTTCTCATTAATTTTATTCCTGAGCTCATTGAACTGTCTCTCTGAGTTTTCTTGTAACTCATTGAGTTTCTTTATGACAGCTATTTTGAATTCTCTGTCATTTAGATCATAAATTTCATGACTTAAGAGTTGGATTCTGGAGACTTGTCATTTTTCCTTCTGCTCTGAATATTGCTGTAGTTTCTCATGGTGTTTGATGAACTAATCCTTTGCCAGCACATTTGTGGTAGTGTCAGGTAGCAGATTCCACCTGCTACCACTGGGGGGGAAGTAGGAGCTGTGTTTCTGATCCCACCCCTTCTGCTGGAAGTTGTGGCGGTATGGTGGGCAGTCCCACCAGCTGGGAAAGTGTTCGTGGGCAGGCTCAGGGCTGCTGCTGCCACTTCTTACAGTTGTGCTGAGGTGCATTCCCACTTGTGGGGCCACAGTGGTACTATGGGTGTTTCTGCTGGCTGAGAAATTGTTCACACATGCATGTAGATCTGCTGCTGGCTCATCGGACAGTCTCACTGGTTGCTGTGCTTGGCTTCTCTGTGAGGACCAAGACTGAGCCACTTGTTGGGAATACAGCAGTGTGGTAGGCTCTCTCACCAGCTGGGAAATCATTCACAGATGGGCTCAGGGTTGCCACCTCCTCCTCTTACAGTCAGGCTGAGGTGTGTTCCCACTTGTGGGGCTGCAGTGGTACTATGGGTACTCCTGCCAGCTGAGAAAGCATTTGCATGCATACACAGATCTGCTACCACCTTTTCTTACAGTTGCGTCAGCCACTGTGCTTGGTGGGTAGGGCTTCGTGGGGTCCAAGCCTGGGCCATTGTTGGGACTGTGGCAGCACGTGGGATCTCCCACCAGCTGGGAAAGTGTTCACACATGGGCTTAGGGCTGCCTCTACCTCTTCTTACAGTCGCTCCGAGGTGCGTTCCCATTTGTGGTACTGCAGTGGCACTATGGGGGCTCCCAGCCAGAAAAGCTTTTGTGTGTGTGCACAGGGCTGCTGGGGAAGGGTAGGCGAGTGCCCAGCTACCTCCACTGCTTCCTGGAGGCCCTGTCCATCCACTTTCAGACGTACGGCTGCATGGGTCTCTTAGGTGTCCTGTTGTGCTGTGTGGGTATCCTCTGTTGATCAATGAATGTCCATTTAGTTGTAGTTCAAAGGGGGAGAGATAAAGGGAACAGCTCACTCTGCCGTGTTGGTGATGTCACTTGGGTAGATATTTTGAGATGATGAAAATATCCCCTTTCCCTTTAAATTTTCACCTAGTAATTTTAGCATTCATAAGTGGATCATGTCTGCCACAATTTTTACTGTGCTTTTTACTGAATAGTGATTTTTCATTTCTCCCTTCTCTTGTGCATTTTTTACTTAGAGTTCTTCTGTAGGGAGGAGGTGTCCCTACTTTTCACTAATTTATGTATTTGATTATTTATTTGTGTCAGTATGGACTCACGGATGTTTATTTTATTCTCCTGATTAAAATCCAATGCGGGCATTATTTATTTTCTTGCTCAAATTGTTCTGTCTTTACTAGGAGCTCCTTTATGCTTCCTCTTATGTTCTTTTGACAGGTTAGCATCCTTTTTTGAGCAATTCCCATTATTCTACTACCATGAGATATTGATCTTGTATTTTTCCTGTCTCAGTCCCAGAATCACTTACTTCTCCAAGGAACCCTGGTTCCTTTTATTGGAGAATGGTGATTAGAAATAAAAATCTGGGCACTAGGTATGCTTGTTGCTACTGGGTGTCATTGCTTCTAGGCCCTCGCAACAGACAGAGCTACAAAATACATGTCTATATTTTAACCCACACATCCCCATGCATTGATATTCTGTAACTATCTGTATAGATATTAAAAACAATTTTATCCTGATATCTTTTATTCTAATCCAACACCAGAGGGTTCATTTGAGCCTTTCTTTATTGTAACTTCTTTCTCTAAAGGTGAGAAATCTAACTCTCTTTGTCTACAGTATATTTATTTATTTGTTCACTTCTAGTACACACATCTACTGGTTCAGAATAGCTAACTGATACATTTGTGAGAAATACATTTAATAACCAGATTATAGCATTTTAGTACCATGACTTTTCTCTTTAGCCTCATGATATCTGATCAAGATATTGTTTTCCAAAGTTACTTAGGTTAGTTCTTTTCTTCCTGACCCTTTCAGTGTGGTTATGTTATTTATTGGTAATGCAGTTAGGTCCATTTTTCACATTTTGTCATCTAGTTTGGGTTTTCCCCACATCCTAGTTAGTTTTAATTATTTGTTTATTTTGGGGGGGGATATGTGAAGTGTATGTGAAAACTTACTATATAGTTTTAAGAATCAGAACTATGAAAATAAATGTTTAGAGAAAAGTCACTCTAGTTTCATTTCTGCTACTCTTCCTTATGTCCTTCTTTTTCATGTTTGTTGCTACCGGAAAATCATTTCCTCTAGACCCTCTCAGCTGACAGAGCAAGGAAATATAGTGTGTGTATTAACCTATTATATACACATATTTATAAATATTTCTGTGTGTAACCATCTGTATCTATATTAAGCTAAACATGAGTTCATACTGATGTCTCCAACTCTAATCCATGATCCCGTGGATAATTCTAGCCTCATTCTCTTGTTTGTCTATAACCTCCCACTTCATCAGTGAGAAACCTGGCTCCTGCCGTTCACCATCCAATTACTTAACTATTCAATTACAGTATACACATATAGCAGTATCAGAATTGTTAACCTGTACCACTGCTGGAAACAACTGTATCAGCTACAGTACAGTGTTTATGTGTAGTTTTTTACAGACTCTACTCATTTCCATAGTTCCTTAGGTCAGCACCTTTCCCTCCCCACCACTTCAGTGATGTTGTTTCCCACATTTGTAAGGCAGTTAGATTGTTTTGTTACATTCTGCATTCCATCCTGGGATTTCCCCACATCCTGAGTGATTTTTAAGACTGCATACATTGTGGATCACTCTTTCTGCTGCAAAGTACTATGGATTTGACGAATGCATAGTGACGTGTATCTACCATTACAGTATCACACAGAACAGTGTCACCACCCTAAAAACTCCCTGTGTTTCACATCTTCACCCCTCCTCCCACCCCCACCTGCCCCTGACAACCAGTGACCTTGTCTACCCTCCCTATAGTTTTGCCTTTTCCAGAATGTCATATAAGTGGAATCACCCTTTCCAGATTGGCTCCTTTCACTTAGCAATGTGTTTCAGCAGTTTGTGTTTAGGGCTGGGTCTGGTTTGCTGAAGGGCTTTTTCATTGTTCCTATTCTACCCTCTGCTTTGGCCTTCCCTGTGTGCCTGCACCTGAGAAGGGGTCTCTCTCCATGTCCCTGTGCAGTGTGCAGACTGCTAGTCCAGGTGGTGGGTGGGGAGCATTCTCTGCTGTCCTAGTCCAGCTGAGAACTGGACTTTCCTGGCAGCCCTTACCCCCTGGTTCTCTGTGGTGGGCTTTCCTGTTGATCTTGCCCTTCCTCCCCATGGCAGCCAATGTTTCTCTTGCAGCTCTGGTGGGTCTTGTGCAGAAAAGTGTTTCTTGCTACTCTTCAAGTGGCAGGAGACTTCTATTGTGGGCCCAGGATGTTCTCCTGCCCCTTCCTAGAAGTAGGATTACTTTTCCCCTCCCTAGCCACAGTGTGCCTTTATCTGTGTCTTGGGGGCCAGGGTTTACTGCTCTTCCTCCACTGGCCTATAGCTTTTATTATGTAGGGCATAAGGGCTTAGGTGGAACCTTGTGCCTTTTTCACAGTGGTCCTGCTCTCACCCTCCAGTCCTACACCACAAAGAGAGGCTTTCTCCGATCTCCTGCTCTGCCCCAAACCTTTCTTTGGGCCACCTGGTGGAGATCTATGGAGAGGAGCCTGCCAGTGCACATGAACTCCCTTGGTGGCTGCAGCTCCCAAGGGGTCTGTATGTTCATTGTAGCCTACACTTGGCCATTAGCACCTTATTAAAGATTTTACCACAGTAAGTTTCGTTAACATCTATCACTTCCTATAGATACAAAAAAAAAAAAAAAAGGAAAAAATGTTTTTTTCTTTGTGATGAGAACTTTTAGGATCTACTCTCTTAGCAACTTTCAAATATTTACGTATACTGGGATATATGTAAGTCAAGTCCCTATGCTGTGTACCTTAACCTTACACAGTGCTGTGTGTCAATTATATCTCAATAAAACTGAAAGAAAATCAAAAGATTTTGGCTGAATTTTCACCCATTTGTATGGAGTCTTCAATCTCTTCTCCCATGGTCTGCTGCAGGCTAGCCAGTGCTCACTCACTGTCTCCTTGGGGGCTCTTGTCTTCCCTTAGAGTTCACACTACTCGGCTGCTCTGAGAACTCAGATCTAGGATGGGTTCAAAAATATTATGATTTTTCAGTTTATTCAGTTTTTCATGTAGTTGGAGTGAAAGTGATGTTCTGTCCAGCTTTTTACATCTTAGGCATAAGTCAAACATGTGAGGGGTACTCATGTGTACATTGCTGTTTAAGGCATTTTATGTGAAAGCTTGACTGTTAGATGTTTTCCCCTTAGGTCATCAACATGTGATTATCCCCCATGGCTACCTAAGTGGGTCGTAGGCCCACTGAGGACCACAAAAGGAGAATTTGGCTTCTCTTATTTCTCCCAAAGTGCTCAGTGCAGTGGGTTCACTATGTTATTGGCTAACAAACTTAATCTTTCACAATCTAGTTTAAACTTACTTCTTCTCAATCTATTCTTAATCAGCAAAGCTGGAGAAATTGCTATTCACCTCTGTACTGGGTTCAATAGTGTCCCTCAAAAATTCATGTCCAGCCAGAACCTGTGAATGTGGCTTTATTTGGAAATAGGGTCTTTGAGAATGAAATCAAGTTAAGATGAGGTCATGCTGGATTAAGATGGGTCCTAAATCCAACCTCACTAATGTCTTTATGAGAAGAGGGAAATTTGGGCACAGAGACACAGACACACAGGGAAGAAGGCCATGTGAAGATGGAGGCAGAGATTGGAGTTATGCTGCCATAAGCCAGGGAATGCTAAGGATTGTCAGCAACCACCGGAAGCTAGAAGAGGCAAGGAAGGACTCTACTCAGAGTCTCTGGGAGCATAGACCTGCTGACACCTTGAGTTCAGACTTTTAGCCTCCAGGACTGTGAGAGAATCAATTTCTGTTGTTTTAAGCTACATGGTTTGTGGTAATTTGTCACAGGACACTAACACACACCCAACTCTTTACATCATCCAATCCTTTTCTGCCTCTGTGACACAAGAGCAAAATTTTTCAGGTTTCCTGTTGTAATTCCATCATCCTTTCTTTATAGTCTTTGTTTCGTAATTGTTCAGACTATGTATGAGCATGCATTTTCTCTAGTCAGAAAGCCTCTTCAAGAAAAGCTTTACAGAAAAGCAGTCCATATACAATGTGGGAGAGCTGTGGCTTACACATGAAGAAACATCTCAGGAGTTCAGAAAATAAGTTCATTCAGAGTCGGTGGTAGATGTGGCTTCTAAAAGAGCTAATGTGATGTCAAGCTGTGCTTGACATGCATTCAACAGAGAGATCCCTAAGATCCAAGCCAACAGCTTTGGTCTATACAAAGGCTCCTTATGAAGACCCATTTCAGTTTAGTGTGGTCTGGACGGCTGGTCTTTGGGATGCATTCTTGTGCTGACAGAATAGTAACTGGTCCCTTAAAAGAGAGATGGAAATGCCTCCACTCATTTGATCCGACAGCCTTACCCTTTAAAACTGTACCTGCTGGGGCTGGAATTAGGAGGGCCTTTTAAAGCGGTCTGCCAAATAGGCAATAGCTTTTGCACTCTATAGAATGGGCAAGAAATGAATCAGAGATTTGTCCCACTTCCTTTCCCCTGTCACATATACCAGCACGCTTTTATCCCCTAAAAAAAATAAGTTTTGCCACAGACTAATTTCTTTTTCTTTTTCTGGATTCTTCCTTTTGATTTATTCCTTCACTGACCCCACTTTTTGATTTCCTTTCTTTCTTCTTGCATTGCTCACTGAACTGTCTTAGGCTTACATTCACAGGGGGCTGCTGGATTGACTTGCACCACACATTTGTACTGGATCTTAGGGGCTTGCCCTGGATAGGGATGGTCTTTCCAACAGGAACCGTAATTCTCCCACCATGACTGCAGAGACTACAGATCCTGAATCTACTTCCTCTTTGAGCTGCATCGGGTCAGACGGCCTCCTAAGTGTGGAGTCAGCTATTGGCTTGACCAAGAACTTTCAGGTTTGATTCAACCCAGAATTTCTGGACTTTCTGACAGGAAAAAGCCTGGACTACATTCTCAGGCTTCTCAAGTAAGAGATCAGAAGGATTCTAGGGGATGAAGAAATAGGCCTAAACTAACAAGATGAAATTTGACAAGGATATATGTGAAGGGAATCAGAATATGGCACCCCAAATATGCCACATTGGCATAAGGATTGTTTTGAGCTGAAGACAATTAAGAAACAGCAGACACAGGAGGAGCTCTCTGCCCCCCCCCTTTCTGTCTAAAAGCAGGGCATAAATTTCCGTTTGTAAAGATGTCTCCCTCTTCCATATCAGAAAGAGGAGAATGACTCTTAATCACTCTAGACAACTCTTATCACTGGAGAGGGCTCCAACTTGAGTTTGCACAACAAACCTGACTAAACAACCCTTATCTACCGTTAGTTTCCCCATATATTTACCTTCCCATAATTTACCACTCCTGGAAGCCCAAACCCCTTTCCTTCATCTAGTCACTTCTCTGCAGTTATCACCCTTTGTTAAAATTGTATATAATCCTCCAAATCTCTTAAAAAAAAATTTTCTCCCCAAAGCCCCAGTACGTAGTTGTATATCCTAGTTGTAGGTCCTGCTAGTTCTTCTATGTGGGATGCCACCTCAGCATGGCTTGATGAGTGGTGAGTAGGTCTGCGCCCAGGATCCGAACCAGCGAACCCTGGGCCACCAAAGCAGAATGCATGAACTTAACTGCTACAACACTGGGCCAGCCCCTAATCTTCCAAATCTAACGGCTTCTTTGGGGTTTTCACTTCTTTTCTGTGACCTCGTCCCATGCATATAAAATTAAAATTTAAAAATTAACATTAATAAAATATGTATGTCTTTTCTCCTGTTAATCTGCCTTTTGTCAGTTTAATTCACAGGCCTCAGCTAATAAACCTAAGAGGGTAGAGGAAAAGTTTTTTTCCTCCTCTACATATGTAACATTCTGAACTAGGAGTCAAAAAATCTGTTACACGAGTTCAGGTGGCTTAGCAGCACTAGAAGCAAGGGAAAAAAAACTGGCCAACAATAATATCAGTGATAGTCAAAACTTTTCTTTGAGGCTTCCCTTCCAAGTTAATGTCCATCTTGGGCTAGACTAATAGAAATAGCACTAAGCGGAATCCATATGAGCTAGAGCTTGTTATGAAGACCAGGAGAGAGAATTGCCTATGTGGTAGATTGATAGCAAAAATGTCTCCAATCTTTCAACCTCCTCCCTGTTTCCATACATTTTACAGTCTGAACATACAGCTCCTACCATCTATTTCTCCACCTCTTTAATCAAGCCTTGTGATTTTCTTTGGACTGTGAAGAATGTGGCAGAAATAATGGTGAAGCAGTTCTGAGCCTAGACTTCATGAGCCCTTGCACACTTCCACACTTTCTCTTGGAATCACCCCTCTGCCATGTGAACAAATCAATGCTAGCTTGCCAAATGATGAGAAATGCATAGCCTAGTCATGCCTATTGTCCCAGTTAATAGTCATCCAACAGCTATACATGAGAGGAGAATATCATAGACCAGCCAGCCCCCTCCTGACCTGACACTTGATTGAAAATACATATCTGAGCCCAGCTGAGATCAGCTAAGGCTGTCCTAGATAAGTAGAGATACCCAGCTGACCTGTAGACATGTGAGCTATAGTAAATGGTTGTTTTTTAAACCACTAAGTTTTGCTTTGTTACACAGCAATAGCTAACTGATACAGACTTGAAAGCACATCTTATAAAGAATGGTTAAAGCAACTAATGATATTGTATTTGTAGAAGAGAAGACTTGGGGGCAATGCATGATAGCTCTGGAGACTGTGGTGCCAGACCCACCTAGAAAAACCTAAAGGCCAGAAGACCATGGTGGCTAGCTGATCTGATGGCAGAACAAAGAAAAGTGGCTGCCTAGGGGGTGGCCTGCACTCCTAATTTGTAGGGGCAAAGGATGTGCATTTCCAATAGATCCAGTGTGAACCACAGCCTGGAGCAAGTTTAGAGAGACTGCTCAAGAAGGTGACCTGGAGGGGAGTTGGGATCCTAAACAAGATGATCTCTGGAGTGGCCTGCCAGAAACAGGGGGCTGAAGGGTGGTAATAAGTGGCTGGCTGGAGAGAGTTATCAGACGTGTTAAGGGGATTGTGCGAGAGATCACCAGGGAGGTCTCTGGTGAACCCACAAATACACCACAAACAAAAGAGCCCAAAGAGTACCAAGGCCAAAACACAACAGAACCTCTCAGGTGAGATCTGTCTCTGCCCTTTACTGTCCTTCCTTCTGGTCTTCAACTCTGGAGGGAGATCCACATAGTGCATGGAGGATGAGGGGTGGGGGTGCTAGACAGGTAAATATAGACTAAGCCACATGTCTTCTCCCCCCCACTGCTCCCTTCCAGCCTGGGCTGGCAGAGGGAAGAAACTTGAACTTCAAATAAAGTCTGGAGCATTGTCTACTGCACAGGAATAGCATCCACCAAAATGAAGTTATTTTGCAAGTAGAAGTTATTGGAGGACGTTTTTATGGTTTAAGAATTTGCAGATAAGATATAGGTCTGCTCAAGATCTCATCTATGGGGAGAGGAAGAACCAACTGTAACCTAGGAGTTTTACTTATTTGGTTATTCAATATACACAGATGTGCGTGTATGAGTGTGTATACAAATATATATTCCCTACATGTTTTTTATCATTAATTTTTAATAGATTTTTTTAGAGCAGTTTTAGTCACAGCAAAGTTGAGGGGAAGGTACAGAGATTTCTCATATACTCCCTGCCCCAACATATGCATAGCCTCTTGCATTATCAACATCCCCCACCAGAATGGTACATTTGTTACAATTGATAAACCTACATCGTAATCACCCAAAGTCCATAGTTTACATTAAGATTCACTCTTCGTGTTGTACATCCTATGGGTTTGGATAAATTTATAATGACATGTATTCTATAGTATCATACAGAGTAGTTTCACTGTCCTGAAAATCCTCTGTGCTCTGCCTATTCATCCCTCTCTTCCCCCAACCCCTGGCAACCATTAATCTTTTTACTGTCTCCACAGTTTTGCCTTTTTCAAACGTCATATAGTTGGAATCTTACAGTAAGTAGCTTTTTTCAGATTGGCTTTTTTCACTTAGTAATATGCATTTAACTTTCCTCCATGTCTTTTCATGAGCTGATAGCTCATTTATTTTTAGGGATGATAATACTCCATTGTCTGGATGTACCACAGTTTATTGATCCATCCATTCACAGTTATTGATCACCTACTGAAGGTCATCTTGGTTCCTTCCAAGTTTTGGCAATTATGAATAAAGCTGCTCTAAACATCCATGTGCAGGTTTATTTTTTTTGAGGGAGATTGGCCCTGCGCTAACATCTGTTGCCAATCTTTCTCTTATATTTTTCTTTTTTTCTCCCCAAAGCCCCAGGACATAGTTGCGTATCATAGTTGTAGAGCTGTAACTCTTCTATAAGGGATATCGTCTCAGCATGGCTTGATGAGCGGCGAGTAGGTCCATGCCCAGGATCCGAATCGGCCAACCCTGGGCCACCGAAGTGCAATGTGCGAACTCAACCTCTACGCCACCGGGCCGGCCCCCATGTGCAGGTTTTTGTGTGGACATAAGTTTCCAACTCCTTTGGGTAAACACCAAGGAGCATGATTGCTGGGTCATATGGTAAGAGTGTGTTTAGTTGTCTAAGAAACTACCAAACTGTCATCCACGGTGGCTGTACTATTTTACATTCTCCCCAGCAATGAATGAGAGTTTCTGTTACTCCCCATCATAGCCAGCATTTGGTGTAGTCGGTGTTCTGGATTTAGGCCATTCTAACAGGTGTGTAGTGGTGTCTCATTGTTGTTTTACTTTGCATTTCCCTGATGACTTATGACGTGGAGCATCTTTTCACATGCTTATTTGCCATCTGTATGTCTTCTTAGTGAAATGTCTATTAAGATCTTTGGCCTTTTTTTCAAATTAGGTTTTTGTTTCCTTATTATTCAGTTTTAAGAGTTCTTTGTATATGTTGGATAATAGTACTTTAGCAGATTATCTTTTGCAAATATTTTCTCCCAGTCTGTAGCTTGTTTTCTCATTCCCTGGACAGTATCTTTAGCGGAGCAAAAGTTTTTAGTTTTAATGAAGTCCAGTTTACCAATCATTTCTTTCATGGATTGTGCCTTTGGTGTTGTATCTAAGAAGGCGTCACCATTCCCAAGGTCATGTAGGTTTTCTCCTATGTTATCTTCCAAGAATTTTATCATTTTACATTTTACATCGAGGTCCATGATTTATTTTGCAAACATTTTCTCTCAGCCCTGTATTTTTTTTTTTTTAAGCACAGATGATGGCATACCAAACTCAGTGCTCTGCACCATGTTTTATTCACTTAAAATATTTTGGAGCTCATGCCTCAATGCGTATGTTCCGGCTGCATGCCTTTGAAAAATTCATTCTGATTATGAAATTCTGTCTCCTTTCCTCTGGTGCGTCCTCGGTGAAAACTGGTGTTACCTGTCCCCCAGGCACTGCGGAGAAGTAGAAAAGTTCAGACCCCTTCTCTCATTTGGGTAATGAATTGTATTTCAGTATTTGAAAATTCTCATTCAAAAAGCATGAGGTTTATTTTAGTTCTTAGCTGCATCTTGGTACAATTTATAGCTTAATATCTAATTTATTTCACTATTTTCTCAAAAAAAGTGTGGGGGGGGGAGCATCAAAAACTAGTAGATGGTACCCAAGAAAACTAGCTTGCAAAATGCCATTTAAAATGTCTCCATTACTCAGGAGAACTTTAAAAGGAGGAAAGACATCCATGTGATATAAAAGCAGATAAATTGACTTGTTTCTGATTTAAAAAACACATTCCTGGGCCAATGCATCATTTCCATGTGGCAGTTTTTTGCCTGAAGTGATGCATGGAATCTGAAAAAGTGTATACCCCCCCCCCCAAATCTAATAATTCCAAGCCACATGCTAGCAGCAGGGTTGTAATATACCAGTGAAACAGTCATTGCAAGGAGTGGAAAGAACTTAAGCTTTGCAATCAAATAGACCTGAGTGTGAGTTTACTAGCTGTGATTCCATAAGAAAGTATTTTAAACCCTTGGAGCTTCAGTTTCCTCATCCTTAAAAGAGGGTTAATAAAATCTGTCATGCAGGGTTGTTGCAAGAATTAAATGAGATAATATATGGAATACCTGGTGGTCTAGTGTTAAAACTCTGGCGCTCTCATCGCCGTGGCCAGGTTCATTTCCCGGTCAGGGAACCACACCACCCATCTGTAGATTGTCATACTGTGGCAGCTGCGTGTTGCTGTGATGCTGAAAGCTATGCCACCAGTATTTCAAATACCGGCAGGGTCACCCACAGTGGATAGGTTTCAGTGGAGCTTCCAGACTAAGACAGACTAAGAAGAAGGACCTGGCCACCCACTTCCAAAAAAATTGGCCATGAAAACCCTGTGAATAGCAGCGGAGGGTTGTCTGATATAGCCCTGGAAGATGAGAAGATGGCGCAGAAAGACCAGACAGGGTTCCGCTCTGCTGTACACAAGGTTGCTAGGAGTCAGAATCAACTCGACAGCACTAACAACAAATATGTGGAAAATAACTAGTTGTGTGCCTGGCACTTAGTAAGTGCCCAATTAAAGATAATCTAAAAATCTATCTAGTAAAATTCTGGGAGTCTGGCAATTCTTTGACTTCAGCATGACCTCCAGCACATCGTCAACTCTCAGAGAATATTCAATTAGAGAAAGATATAAACTGGGGATCCATTGCTAGAGCTTCTGCATTTTATTCCTAGATGATAATCTAGGTACTATTTTATGTGTGATTGTTCCCCATTTCTTGATTTGTCTACAGTCCGTGACTTATGAAGAGTGTGGGCACAGGAGAAACATATATCATGAGGGAAGAGTAAGAGAGGGTAGGGAAGACTGGGGTGCAAGTAGCTCTTGGGCTGTAACTTGTAAAATACTGTTCTTGAGGAGGCCGATTGATAGAGTAGAAGAGGCATGGGCTTGGAGTCTGACAGATGTGCATTCAAATCCTGGCCTTGACATATAACCAGTTATGTGACCTTTGGCAAATTTCCTAATAACTCTGAGCAGCAGTAAAATAGCAAGTATAAATCCACCTTGTAGGGTTATTGTGAGGATTAAATGAAATCTTCTGGGTGAAGTTCCTGGGGCACTATTGTTAGCCCACAGTGAGTGGAAACTCTTGAAAACAGCTCTCAGTACTGTTGGGTCAGTGGGTTGAGGCTACCACCAACTCGGCTAAGGTAGACAACAAGGAAAAAGGATAATAAAATGGGGAGAAGGAAGGCAGAGGAATGAGGTGGGGGAGGGAATGGAGACAGAGAAAATGAGAGCTATAGGGGAGGCAAGAGAATGATAAAGGGAAAGATTTCTATAAGAGAGGAATAGAGAAAAAGAACATTTAGCTGGGCTGGAAATTTAAACACTATGACTCAGATGTACCAAAACAAACAACAAAAAAGGTTGATCTCATGTTGTTCTGAGCAACAATCTCAGCTGATGTGCCGGAGTGAATGTGCGTCTTCTCCCAAAGGATCCCAGCTCCCCAGGCTTCACCCAGCTGGCAGGATGTTCTATCATTCCCTCCCACCCAGCTTGGGCTGAGGTCTGAAGTGGCCAGAGGCTGGAGTTCTGAGTCCTTTCTCAGGGAGCTTAGTAATGTATTGATCTCAGTCTCATCTCTTCTCAATGGTTCTCAAAATATTTGAGAACCTTTATACTTTGAAAAATTATGGAACACCCAAAGAGCTTTTGCCTGAGTGGGTTATATCTATTGATATTTGCCATATTAGAAATTAAAACCAAAGTTAAAAATATTTATTAGTCTACTTAAAAATAATAAACTCATACAGATTAATATAAATATTTTTAATGAAGAATAACTATATTTTCCAAAAAAATTAGTAAGAAAAGTAAGTTTACATTTTTTTTCAAATCTCTTTAATATCTGGGTTCATAGACGACAGCTTCTATTTAAGCGTGTATTTAATAGAGGATATATGCTTCGGTGTTCGAACTGTTGTGATATCATATGTTGTGTCGCCTCTGGAAAACTCCATGGTACCTTCCTGAAATAGTGAGAGCGAAAAAGGCAGATAGTGTCTTAGTAGGATCATGAAAATCGTTTTGATCATGGACCCCCTGAAAGGATCTTGAGGACCCACAGGAGGATCCAGACCACTTTGAGAACTGCTGCTCTAGAACTTTCTCCCTGCCCTACCAGAAGGGCTTTTCACATCACATTTTTGTCTGATAGGAATTACTGTTGTGTCACATGTTCCTTCTTCTCTACTAGCATTCCTCCTTGGGGCAAGAATAGTATCTGGGCTGTAAGGAAAGAAGTTGGATTTCCCAAGAGGGAAAATACCAAGAGGGTTATTTCAAATATATTATCCTCACTACAAAGAGGAAGATTAATTGAGAGGAGAGAATGGTTGAAAGTGAAATGTACTTGGGCAGGGAGTGGCAGAATGTTCCCCATCAATTTCTTGGTGGGGGGGTGGGTGTCTGAATGCTCTGTTGTGCCTACCCTGACTAGCAAAAATATTATGTTCTTTCAGCTACATTGATCACTTGTCTCTTAAACTCATGAGATCAGCTCACTTCCCTCATGGTCAATTCACTAGTTTCTTTCTGTACCATTTTGCTTTGGGGGACCAGGGTAGGAAAATGTCCATATTTCGTTTTGCATAAGGATAAACAGATATCACACACTATTGGTCTAATAACCGAGGTCTATAAACTCAGCTCAGGGTGATAAAGCTGTAAGATTTTTTTTCACCGTCTTTCACATCAATCCTCCCTCCCCACAACATCATCAATCAATCAAATTGCTCTTGGAGTTCATTATGTTACTATGGCAATGCCTTCCTGCACAGTTAAAAATAAAACTTCTGTGCTCCCGCTGAAATTTGGAGAGAGCAAGAACCTAATTGCCTGGCAGTCCTCATCATGGGAAAACCGATATGTTGGCAAAGTCGAGCCAGCCACTTTGTACTGGAGAGTGAACATGAAAAGCAGCCACTGAGTCTGTCTTGTCCCCTGGGATAGTACCTATGAAAAAGTAAGCCTGCCTCTTGCAGCGCTGCATTGGGGTTTTTCATCATAGACCCACTGGAGGCTTCCCAGTTCTCAGACTCAGGGGCCTTGACAGACATCTTCTCTACAGTTTGGCAAATCCATGGGGAAGAAGGAAAAAAAAATCAATGCAGAAGGCAGGTTGGGAGGCTTAACTGCTCTCTTGGACAGTTTAGATTGCTTAACAAGGAAAAGATTTTTGCAGAGAGACTGCCTTCTTTTGGGTTCCCCCAGAGACAGACCCTGAGACAAGGATTCAAGGGCAAGTAGTTTATTTGAGAGGTGCAGAGAACATCAGTGGGAGGGAGGTGGGAAAGTAATACTGAGAAGAAAAGACAGACAATAAGGATGTGTTGTTAACTCAGCCACTGTTGTGGGTGACTGGGGCTTAATTCTGCATGGAAACTCTGCGAAGTGAGGTAAACACTTGACTTTGAGTTATCCTATCTGAAGAGTGAGGGAGTTGGGGTATTTATACACTGATTCCCAATGGTCTTTGGTTGAAGGCTGCTCCCAAGGTTATTTCTTCCTACCACTTCTGTTCTGCCACATGAAGCAGAGCAGTCCTTTGGCTGTATAAAAAGCCTGCTGGCACAAGGTGCAGATGCCTGCAGTCAGAAGTCCGTAGCTAAGGGATAATGTTGGGACACTGATAGTGTCAGCTACAGGTGTTCAGACTGAGGACTTTATGTTGGGAAGTTAAAGAAATTATATTGAAGCAAGCCTTCAAGAACCTAGCCACAATAATAGTGAGCATGAAAATGATAAAAGCACAGAATGTATTTTTAAATGTTTTAGTTAGGTTGTAATTTTAAAATAGGTATTTTCCTGCAGGATGCCAGATCTTTGAATGGACACTTGAATCTTCACTGTCACAAAATGGCTTCTTCATCCTCAGCCAAGCTCTTGGAATTTGAGTTCTTCAAACTCACGCATTTAATCTCCAAATATTCTCATGTCACCATATCAATATAACCACTTTCCCTAATATGTTTTGCCTTTTGATTCTGCTCCTTTGAAACTTTCCCAAAGATGACTCCTGAGTACAATGTCTGAGAATAAAGTATCTGAAATAACTGAAACAAGGTTGCCCAAAAGAGGGAGAGTAATAAGCACTCTTATCACTGAGTGCCTACTACGTGCCAGGCACTGTGCTAAGTGAACTCCATGGATCATTTCATTTCACCACTCCATGAGGGAGGTACTATAATGCCCCCCCCCCCCCCCCCCCCGCTTTACAGATGAGGAACAAAGGCAAGGTAACCTGTTCAAAGTTCCACATCTAGCAGATTTGGGAGCCGAGATTCAAACCCAGGCTGTTTCTTCCCAGAAAATATGTCTTGAATCAACTTTATCATCTTTTTTTTTCCATTAATTCTTCCAAATCACAATTGTTATTTTGGGTTGATATTTTTCAATATTCAGATGGACTATACTACAAAATGCCTTGGATTATCTAGGACTAACCCATCTGCAGCTAACCATCCCAGCTGGCTCTGGCTAGGAGGCAATGCTGCTTAAAATCGGATATTCAAGGGACGTGTATACTGGTTCAGCTGGAAGTAGGACACTGGTAACACTTGCTCTTAAATCTTTCTCTCAGGTCACAGTTGTTTGTTTTGTACTGCGTGGTTAACACTAGGGCCTTCGGTTGATTTCAGCTTGTCCAGATCACTAGAAGACGTCACTTGAGGACAACTCACCTCTGGCTCAGTGAGCCCTGCAACCGATCTTGCAGAGGTGAATGTTTCTTTTCCCCAGATAAAGAATATATTTTAATTTATCCTCTTTCGGTGCAGAAGGAGTGACTTAGAGTATTGCCTCAGGTAATTCACCATTTATTTTAAGGGTCCGTGCACACAGAAAGCCAGGAAAAACTGAAGAACCAGACACTAAAGGGCAGGATCCATAGACGAGAGGTGGGCAGAAGGATCCAAATTCTCAAGCTTCCCAATTGATGTGCCTCAGGCCCCTCTGCAGGCCGCTCCTTGATCCTCTCTCTGCTCAGTGTTCTCATCTTTATCTCCATATACCTGCACTTCTCTGCCTCATATCTTCTGCTTCTCTTAGCTTTCTCTCTTTTTTATCTTTGTTTTACACATGGAGCAACACGATTCCCGGTTTCTGTCTGTGTCATGCTCTTTCAGCTGCTGTTTCCACAGTTATTGCTCCAATCTCAGTATTTCTTGTCTTAAATGATGAAGGGAGAAAATCAGAATGCACGAGTTTATGTTTTCAAGTCAAGCCAGGTCATAAGTTTCTAACTGGCCTATGGCTTACTGGCCTTTAAGGCAGGTGACTGCCTCTGGTCCAGTTAGCTTTGGCCAGGTACGTGTGGTATCGTCCCTTCAGCAGAGGTGTCCACAAGGGCTGTGGGCAGCGTGGGTTCCGTGACTGAGATCCACTGTGCTGCTCCCTGATTTTCATAACCAAATGGCGTCCTGCTCTCTGCACCTCTGTTCCTGAAAGCACGCGGCTCTGATTTCAGGCACCAACAGAACTGCACACACACTCAGCAGAGCTCCATCTCGAGTTGTCTATCAAAAGCACAGCCGTGATATTTTATATTTGAGGAAGGTAATTTAACAGAATTTCTAATCATCTAATGTTCTAGATTTTTCAGGCTCTATCTCTGCATCAAATTACAGCATCAGAAAATCACATACCTGGACTACATTAGTTTACTTCTCTGCAGAAATGCCTTCATAGAATTATGGTTTAATATATACTCTTGAGGTTTAATATAAGAAAGATTCACGTGATAACATGTTTGCATCTTTAAAATTGCTTTAAAAGTTACCTATTGTTGTTGTTCAATGTTCTTTATATAAGAATTCATGCAATAATTTTCTCTTAGATTTGAGTGCCAAGAAAAAACTTCGTTTATATTTTAATGAGTGAGAATTATATACTTCACCAAATTTCCTCTTTGCCACTAGAAAAATCTAAAGCAAGATTTAGGACTCAATTATGGTAACTCTCCTTAGCCTGAGTTTCTGCTATAATAATCTTCCTCCTCTCAAGTATACCCTTTTGATATTTTATCCTTATTTTAATGATTAAAAAGTATATGTGTCTGTTGTTTAAACCACTTCAAATACTTTTTGAACTAGCTAAAATGCAAATGATAAATATGATTCAATACGTAATAGTAATATTGCTGCTTAGTAGAGTACATGCTAATGATTTTAGGAACATTTTTGGTGTTTTGTGGGGAGCTCCAGACCAGTGACTTCTTGTGCTCAAACATATAGTAAATGAAATATTAGTTACCACTGTGCTTCTGCTGCTAAGAAATGTCTGCACGGCCCCTGGAGCGATTTGAGGGTGTATTTATGTTATAGAAAATTTGAATTTAAGAGAGTTCATACAAAAATTTTTATTGAAGGGGAAGGATTGAGGTTGGTAGCTACTGGTGAAGAATTATTCATTTCCATAAAGAAATCAAAGAAAACTTTAGGGTAATTGGCCTTTTATAATCAATGTTTTAGGATGCTAGAAGCTTTTGCTAGTTACTTTAAGTATTTTTGTTTCACATTTCTTATGTATGTTCTGGAGTGGGGTCTTCATTCCAGGCACTTTAGCAGCTAGTTGAAAATTTAATGAATCAACAGTCTTTTTGTCTCCACAATATCAATAATGGATTGATGGATTTTTTTCTAAATAACATAATCAAATAAGCTAGTAGTTTTTGGCATTGGTAGATGCAACTTCAGTATACGATTTTAAATAAGAACATGAAAACACACACTTCCCAGAAAGGAGACTTCCTTTGCATTAAAAAATGAGATTTAGCAGTAGGGCAAACAAAAGTGGTTGTCAGAGTGACTTGCATCTCTGTGGAGTGGATTTTCCAGGTCACTGGGCACTCTCTGGTATTGGATATAGTGGCATGTCATTGAATCCTTATTTTGAAAATTGCCAAGTCTTAAAACCTGTGGACACTTTAACCCTCTTCCAACCCTCCAGTGGGCTTGATTGGTCCTTGGTCAACCTCTGCTGCAGGTCAAGTTTGATTTGTTACCTTGGAACATTTCTCTATGGCTGTTTGTTCTTGTGGTCTCACTTCGGAGGAGCCAATGCAGTTGCTTTTGGCACCTGAGTTTGTAACCTTTCCTGAATTTCTCCTTCACGACCTCTTGTTACAGACCCAAATCCCAAAGGTGCATGCTAACTCAGCCCAGATGCCAAGAAGATCCATCCCCAGCTGGGCTGTATGACCCTAATGAGCGAGCAGCCATATGTACAGTTAATTAAAACTGCAGTCAAAACAATAAAATGAGTTTTCAGGGTGCACTTAGCAATGGCAAGGTTTCTTTTTGTAAAATCTGAAAATCACTTGCAGAGCCACCAGGAGAAAGGGGTAAGCTACTTATATTAATTCCCTTTCCTTCAAAGTCTAAACTTAATAGCTGTGATGTATATGTATGTCATATACCAAAAAGTCCACTGAAAGACATTACAAGATAGATACAGTCAAAAGAAAGCATAGTCTCTGTTCTCAGTGAGCTTATGGTCTAGTGGGACATTGAAAAAACTAAACTCTGTCCTTTAATGACTGAAGTTCATGATTTTTCTTTTCTGTTTCCCTTGACCATCTGTGGGCAGAATTTGTCTCTTACTTTTGTGGTTCCATTACATTCTGTGTCTGCCTCTGTATTCTGATATTCTTCTTATCTCCCTCGCTCAACTGTGAGGTCCAATGGTTGTACTGGGATCCACTAGTATTGACTGAGGAGAGCTGCCTGTTACACATTCGGGAGTGAGTGTTGTGAGCCAGTTGTTAAATTGTGAGTAGCTTGCTATTGGCCATAGAGGGAATATTTACATCATGGAATTTGGCAAGTGCTACAAAATCAGGGTTACAAATTTTTGGAGTGTAGGTTTACCAGCACATGAGGTCCTTGAAGTCAGCAACATGGCTTTCTTTCTGGATCTCTTAGATCTCACTCAGCCTTATAGTGCCTGGCATATGTTGGGTAGTCAATACATATTTGATGAGTGAAGGAAGGGACTATATGTAGGCTCTGTAGGACACAAATAGAATAAAACCGACCAACCCAGTCTTGTGTATA
Source organism: Tapirus indicus (assembly GCA_031878705.1). Lineage (NCBI taxonomy): Eukaryota > Metazoa > Chordata > Mammalia > Perissodactyla > Tapiridae > Tapirus > Tapirus indicus. The sequence goes on from CM062935.1 coordinate 39,741,988, forward strand.
ACGAAACAAGCCGTCATGATGTAATGTAATGATTTGAGAGGCCTGTTGAAGGGTCCCCATCTCCCCACCAAAATGTATCCTTTACTATCTTGCTGCAGTACCTGGTTCCCATATTGATGTCAATTTAAAAGTAAAATGCATATTTTGATTGGTGTTGTGGAGAAGTACACTGGGTGGAGGGAGAAAAGGGGAACCTGAATGGGGGCAAGACAGTGGGAGGTAACACATTAGCCAGATAACACACCTAAATGAGGATTAGTTTACCCAATGGTTATTCCACTTATGACCCACCACTGTGCTGGAGCTAAGCAGGACTGTAAAATGGGTGAGATTTATTCCCAATCCTTTCTCACTTTCCTTTCTCTTTTTGGCCCATTCTCTATAACTCAGAGTTTTTATGTCATCCCTTGTTTGCCCAAGGAATATCTCTGCTCTTTTTAAAGAAAATAATCTCTTATGTGCTAGACCTATTTCTCCCTCCTTAATTTCTGTTACAACCTCCTCGTGTTTTGGTCTATTCTCTACGAGCTCACTATTCCTGGTTATGACTTTATGTGTAAATCTCAGCAAGGTGCTATTGTAATGCAACAGAAGAGTCATAGAAACGGTAAAGATTGAATCCAAAGCAGCAAAAACGCCAATGATGCTATTTCAGGTACTGTGGGAGATGTAAGGGGAAAAATTTTAGAGTGGGGCAGAGAACATTCTAGATGGTGTGCTTTACATCATATCACATAAGCAATTGCCTCTACTGTGTAAGATAGGTTCTGATTCATTTTCAATAGAAGAGAGCAGGGACCTGATGAGGTAGGACTTAGCATGGGTAAGTTTTGATAAAGAGAGGGAAGAGGAACGGGTCTAGGATAGGGAGATGGTCCCTATCATGGACCCTGGATGTTTGGAGGGTCCAGGCGTTAGGAACATGAAGTGTGGGTGTATGCTGGGGGCTGGAGTGTAGCGAGGGAGGAGGCCTCTGAAAGGTGTTGGGGGAGGAGTGACAGAAGTGTGGAGGGTCTCAGAGACAAACTTGAGTCAGCCTTGACTGCCAGCTGTAAGTTTCGTCTTTTTCTACCCACAATTTACAGTTTTTGTAATTGCTGAACACTTGTAATGGGACAAGCTTCTCAGTCGAGATTTGAAGTTCCGTTTTGATGGCCTATGTCCATTGGATTCAGCTTTCATGGAGAATTTTTAGCTTTAGGGAATTCCATCTTACCCGCCCCCACCCCCAAGGCTTCAGGGAGAAGGCAGGTCCAAACTGAAAGGGAATCTCAAAGAAGGCTTGTTTACGGTCTGTTAGAGAATTCTAGAAAAGAATTTTGTTTATACCAAAAAGCAGAAGAGGCGGAATCTTTTTATTAAAATTCTTTCATTTACTTAAATTATGTCTTTATTCCTTAGACAAGCTGTGAGGAACTGGCAGGTGGGGAAAATCCAAATTCTCAAAAATGTTTTGCAGTGTTTATAAGGTTCAAATAAAGATTTCATCAAGACTTCAGAAAATTGCATCTCCTCCCTTGACTACAGCTCTCTCTCTGAGGAAGAGCATGAACTAAAGTGTAGTTGGAGAAAATGACTTTCCTTTTTCCTCCACTGGGGCTGGGACTATAGGTAGCATCTTTTGAAATAGTATGAACAGGGGAATGGTGCCAATGTGTGACTGACTTGGACCAAGGGGCTGGTGCCAAGGTGTTGGTTTGTCACATAACGTACCAAGCTCACATGGAAGCTGCTTTCTCCTTAAAGGTGTCAGGTCAGAGAGAGAAGAGAGTAATAAAAATGCACATACATATATTGAGTACTCACTGTGTGTCAGGTCCCGTGTGCTAAGAGCTCCCCGTGGATTATCCCACTTAGTCTTTTAACAGCCCTATGAGGTAGTCACTGTTACAATCATCCCCATTTTATAGGCGAGGAAACTGCCAATGGGTAGCAGTGGAGATCAGATTACACACCCAAGCAGTCTCACTCCTTAGCCTATGCTTCTAACCACTACACTACCCTGCCTCCTGGCAGTAGAAGGCAGGGCAAAAACTGTAGCAGCAGCAGCATTCACTGAGCACCTTCTACATGCCAGCACTACACTAAGTCTCTCCCATGAATCATTCACTTAACAATATTTCCTTAACAATACTATGAGGTTGGTACTGTTGTATTCCCATTTCACAGAAGAGGAGCTGAGGCATAGGTCATATAATTAGTATAAAAGAGCGGGGGTGGGGGTGGGGATGTAGTATCAGCTGGGCTTGAACCGCTACAACTGACCTATCAGAGTGATTAAAAACATTCTCAAGGGACATATACCAGTTTTCATAAAAGCTAACCTCTGGGTCTCACATAACTGGTTGTGAGTATGCTCAGACGATGCAAAAATGTGTGATTTCTCTCACTCATAGGTGCTACCCAGGGGTAGCACTGAGACTGCTGGTCTGCCTCCCACTGCAACTAATTCCCACACCACACCTGCCTCTCACCTGCCTGAGCATCTCACTGCCCGAAGGCCAGTCCTTGGGCTGTGGAGGGGAGACAGCCTTTTGATGCTGCCTGTGAGTAAAGTGGGTGGACAGGTGGTGTCTTTGGTGGATTTGTCATAATAAATAAGCAAGAAATAGAAGGAGGAATTTCAGGTTCTTCTACATCACTTGGTGCCTGTTACCAATATTATTCTCTGTCAAGAAAAGAGGACCAGCAACCACTGGGATATAAAAGACACTAAAAGCAGAGTTTCAAGATGATTCAACTTAGACCTGAGTGACCAGGTTCAGGGACAGAAGTTGACTGAACATGTCTGTGACTTAGCACGGTAGAGCGAGGGCTGATTTCCATCATTTATCCCTCATTGGACTGCACTTGAACTTACAGTGCTCCCCAACTTTGATATTACTGGCATTTAACTGGTGGTTCTTCCTCCACCCTCCCCAATTTCTTTTATCCCTACACAATACTTAATTTTTATGACCTGGGGATTGGCCATCTCAGTGGCTTATAAAATGAGAGATGTCTGTGGCCAAAAGGTGTGAACATGGCTTACTATTTGAAGACTTAATATTTGCATTTGTGTTGTTTTCCTGGTCACAGAGATAGACTTGCAACGATTCACCCGTACTTCATTGCCCCGAGCCTCCAGCCACTAGAAGCAAGTGTAACCCAAACGTCCTCAAGCCCACTGAGTGTACATGGCCAGGGGGAACTCCAGGGCCCCTGCTCACGCCTTCAGCTGTGTAAGGAATGACCCCTAGCCCCATCCAAACTCCTACCAAGTTATTGCTGGGAGCCTCAGTGGCTGCTCACGGGACTCCATGAGTAGCGTGTCTGCTTTGGACCCTCTTGTCAATGTCTGTGGTCTGAGGGCAGCACCCCATTGCTGCAACTGTGCCGTCTCCTGATGCTTCCCAAATCGCAAACCCTAAGGTTGCCGTGGTGCCTGGCCCTTCTGCAGTTTTTCCTGCACATAAGCCGGTTATGCTCCACACAGGTGAAGCTAAGCTCGAGGCGATGGAGCATGCCCCTTCTCCCCTGCAGGGGTCTCTGAGTCTCCTGGAGCCCCTCCTGCATTCAGGTCCTTTGGCTTCCATCTACTGCTTTCTCCAAAGGCCTCAGACATGAGTCCATGGGGCTGGCCGGGGTAAGTATCAGGCATAGGCTCTCCAACAGCCCATCAGACATGACCAGACAAAAGTGAATCCCAGGAGTGGGTGTAAATTAATATGAGATTTGGACCCCAACCTCTTATGTAATTTTGAGATTATTATTCAGACAGATCCAGCTCAAGGATTAGAGCAAAGCTAACATTTCCATTTGGGCCTGGAACACACTTTGGCCTTTTAGCTCTGGCTACTCAATGCGTTGTCCCTGACCTCCGGGCATCCGCATCACCCAGGAGCTTGCTAGAAATGCAGAGTCACGGGCCCCAGCCTAGACCTACTGAATGCACATCTGCATTTTAACCAGCTCCCCAGGTGACTTACATACACATTAAAGCCGAGGAGCACTGCTGTCTACCATAGCTGACAGGTCAGACTGTGCTTAAGAAATGGGGCGGAAGTGATTTTCCAGATTTGGGGAGCCATGCTGCACAGTGTGTTTCGAGTAAACGCAGTGATTGCTTGCTGTTAAATACCTATAGAGATTTCTTTCTGTCTTTACTTACCACTTTCATTTAAACTCACATTTTATTTTGAGATTATCAGTATTCATGTTAGTCAATAATGGAGCTTGATATTGTATATTAACTTGAATTCTCCCTCCCCTCCATTCTTCTTGGGTTAAGAACTCTGATAATAGAAGGAAACTATAGAGCTGAGATTCAAGGAAAAGCCAGAAAATGAATTCCTTTTTATCTTCAGGGAGAGCAGCTCCCATGAATAGAGTACTGTAATAAACCTTTTTATATGCCTGTCATAGAAAGACAAACCTTTTCCAAAGGAAATGGATTTGAGTATTTGCGAGATATGATAAACAGCCTGACAAGAAAGGGCCTGAATTTCCCTTTTAAATGTTCAGTAGAGGGAGGTTTTAACTTCTGTTGTCAGGTTAAAAAAAGAATTCATTATGAAAGCCATTCCAGCTGAAACTCAGAAATGAAAACTAGACCAGATCAGAGTGGAAAGCAATGATTTAGAAATGTGTTCAAGGGAGTAGTTTAATGAATAAAGTGTCAACTTTCTATAGGAGCAAAAATAAATCATGCATAGGCTTAACCAGTTTTGTCGCCATGAATTAGCTGGGTGTAGCTGGCACCAGGCACGCAGTGTAAGGAAACATTAAAATCTAATTCTCACTAAGATTTATATTCGTGAATTGTTGATAATGATGTTAATAATGGTATTGCATCCATTGTACGACTTCTGTATTCCAGCAAACGCTAAAGGGGAAAAAAAATGAGGAGTGTTTGAATGAAAATGGCCCTAATTTTCAGTTTTTCCACTCAGCAGATAGCCTTGAGCCCTAGAATCCATCCATCAAGGAATGACCTGAAGTCCTGCTGCGAAACTGTCTAGACTCTCCATGTTGCTGTCCTGGGTCTTGGTTTCCAGGTGTGTTCATTTCCTAGGGCTGTCCTAACAAAGTATCACAAACCGGGTGCCTGAAACAACAGAAATTTGTTCTCTCACAGCTCTGGAGGCCAGAAGTCTGAGATCAAGGTGTTCGCAGTGTTGGTTCCTTCTGAGGGCTGTGAGGGAGAATCTGTTCCATGCCTCTCACCAGCTTCTGGTGGTTTCCTGCCAAAATTTGGCGTTGTAGATGCATCCTTGGCTTTTAGATGCACCCCCCGATCTCTGCCTTCACCTTCACAGGGTGTTCTCCCTGTGTGTGTGTCCTAATTACCCTTTTTTATAAGGACACCAGTCATATTGGACTAGGGCCCATCCTAATGACCTTAACTTGACATCTGCAAAGACTATTTCTAAATAAGGCCACATTTTGAGGCACTGGGGATTAGGACTCCAACATACCATCTTTGGGAGACATAATTCAACCCATAACACCAGGTGAGACTGCTTCCTCACAAGGTTGTTTGATTTGCTAATAACTAAACTCCACCATCCTAGCACACTCTCGGACATGGGATAAGAGTTCAGCAAATCATCATTGAATAAATAAAGTAATTCCTTACCAAGTATACACACTGACAAAGCACCCTCACATGTCTTTGAGGTATGGATTACATAATACTTATTTTATAAGTGAGGAAATGGAAGCGCTGAGCGATTAACAGAATATGCCACTCACATAGTTATCTGGTTTACTTTCTTGTTGATTGTTTGTCTCTCTAACTCAAAGTGAGGGCAGGGACCTTGATTATTTGCTTTATCTCCAGCACTAGCACGGTGACTGGACCAGAGTGGGTGCTCAATGTATATCTGTGGCATGAATGAATGAATGAATGAGGGGCCTAGCCGCAGGGTTCTGAATCCAGGCTTTCTGACTCCAAATCCAGTTCTGTTTTGCTGTGAATAAATGAGTGAATAAATGGACACATTTCCATCACTCTGTGGTGTCCAAGACTGAATTCCACTCTATAGTGAATAACCAATAGCTTTAGTGCGATGTTCCAATAAGACATATCTGTGGGCTAAGAAACTCATCTTCCTAGATTTTTAAACAACAAAGAAGGAGTGAGGCTAAGCCAATGGCTTTCAAACCTTTCTGATTGTGACCAACTGTAAGAAATTCATTTGACACTGTAACTTATCAACACATATACAAGTGATGCACAAATTTCATTAAACAGTACTTACCCTTACTACATGCAATCATCTCTGATCTCTCCTCTCCCCTTCCCTCCTCCCCATTCCATGTCCTTCCCTTCCTTTCTCCTCTCTTCCATTCCATCTATGCTAATTTGCACTTTCTAAATTGATTTTATGATGCACTAATGAGTTGCAACCTGCAATCAAATACCCTATGGTAGAGACCACTAGCTGTCCATCTAGATCCCCTTGCCCCTCTCTAGTCACATAGCAAGACTACATTTCCCAGCCTCCATGCATTTTGGTGTATCCATGTGCCGAAGTCCTCTCTAGGGGTGTGAGTAGAAGTAATAGGTGCAGGTGTCAGGCCCAGCCCATAAAACCCTCCCTGTGGGTTCCTCCAGCTCCTTCCTCTCCTGGCTGACTGGGATGGCAGTTTCCAGGCAGACTGTGGCAGCTGCCTTCTGCAGAGGGCAGAGCCTTTGTCAGCCTGGGTACCTGGACTGCTAAAAGAGCAAGAAATACACTTCTTGTTCTTTAGGCTCCTACATCTTCAAGGCCGTTTGTCAGGGTAACTTACCTTATCCTCATTTGTTGGATGACCAAGTAGAGGTTTGACTTTTGAGAGAAAACAAACCTCTGTTGAACACTCTCTTTTGTAGCTGTGGGCCATATTTAGGTTTCCAGTGCTGAGTGTAAATATATCTAAGGAAACAGGGACTGCCCCCAGCACCTCATGAATACGAAAGTCCTGGAAGATGATGTCACCACCAGGGCTATGTTGACCAACTGAGCTTGGTACTGGTGAGATGGTCAGATTCACATAATTACTGCTGCCTTTTTATGTGCAATGGGAAACAGCACAAACAGAGTGAAAGTATAAATTTGTAAGAATGAGAAGACCAGAGCTTTAATGGAAAAACATACGTCAGATCTGAGTTATCATGAGATATCATCCAATTTAATGCTCGCACACGTTCAGCGGGTCTCCTCAGCTGACGGCAAGGAAAGATGGTCGTTATGTGCTAGCTCTCCTTGCACGCCAAGGACAGAGAAGCAAACCATGGACGTGTAAAACAATGCTTACATTTCCTTCCTCCTTCTGCTTCTCCTCTTTGATGAATTGAGTCCCCACTGGTACCTACTAGCATGTTGTTGCTTGAGATTTGCTCTTTACTAAGTAAGAAAAACCAGTGATTGAATTTTAGCTCATTTTCTTTTTCTCCTGCTGTTCATCTAATGGCCACCTTAATGAGCAGCATAATGGCTAAGGGTAGCAGGAACAGAAAGGAAGGGGAGAGAGCAGAGGTCTGCATAATTTCTAAACCGAGTTCTTTTACATACATCATTTAGAAATGCCTGGAGATTTCTATAAAGTTCTCTCTTAGAAGACACCAAGTTGACTTTAGGTAAATTCATTTTTTCTGTAACCGTCTTCACCACAGAGTGGAAGCACTGCAGAGTTGGAAGGGGCCTTACAATTTCCAGTCCAACTCTCTCATTTTGCAGAAGAACACTGAAGCCCGGAGTTGATAAGGCCTTGTCCAAGGTCACAAAAATTACTTTTTGTCAGAGCCTGCACTGGATCCTCGACTTTCTTCAAGCCTGGGTCTCTATTATTCTCAGCATGCTATATTCCTTTCCAGAATTGAAAGGTTTTTTTCTTCCCTCCCTCCTTTCCTCTTCTTTTTTTTCTTTTCAGATGCTGCTGACAGCTGTGTTCCCTATGGAGGAAAATGCTTTCCTGGATGCTTCACTCTGGACACTGGGATCTTGACTGTATGAGTCTAGTGGGGCAGGTCCAGGCTAGGAATCTATTTATATTAATACCTGGAGGGTATTATGCTATACTACACTATGGAAAGGTAACAAATGGGATATGCAGGGGATGACTGACTCCCACTATGGAATTGGAACACGAGTAGGTTATTCCAGGGGTAACTCAAGCTTGATCACTTGCAGCAATCATGAACACCATCCAGTGGTGTTGTGGGATTCATTTCCACTTCCTAACCTCTTGGTGGAACCCTCAGCAAGGTGTGGCCAAGGAACCGGCTCAGTTCTGGTCCAATGCAGGCATCTTTTCTTATACATCCCCATCTTGCTGACCTTTCCTCATGTGGTCCATGCTGTTCTTGTCCCACAGCACTTTGTGGACTATTGATTGCTTGTGTCTGGCCCTTATTAGAGAGTTCTCAGTCCCCTTCTGCCGTTGGTCCAAGTTCATTTTCAGCCGGAGTCTACACTGGTGGCATTTAAAGGAGGCTAATATCCCTCAACATGTTCAGCAAAAACATCGGCTTCCTCTGACCAGTCGTCACAGGGCTCTCTTTCCCCAAAGCTCCGGGACTTGCTCTCCCCTCTGTTCTGAGCCGCTGGGCTCTGCCCCACCACTTCTGGGTTCCACCCTTGTGTTTTCTGCTACACTCCGACACGGGGGGATCCCTTGGCTTAATCTGGTAGAAAGAGTAACTTCCGGACTGGAGCCAAGCAGATGCACTCCTCTTTGGCTTTAAACGCAGAGGCCACTACAGTTCCCAGACGAGGGCTCCAGGAAGCATTCTCCTTGGCGGCTCAAGTTCTCCAGGTCACTGCTCACCACCTCGTATCTTCACTCTCGGTGTGGGAGACGCTAGTGGACTCGGTAACTACTACCCCCAACAATACTGCTTCCTGGGTAGGGAGAGGAAATGGTCGTATCCGGTCACACAGTATGATCTTGATTCTTCAGGGTCCCTCAGATGAACTGCGGAGATGAGAATGCCTCCCGGTGTCTGTGCTTTTGATTAAATACCAGTTTCACAAACAATGATTTGATTAGTGAGACTGTGCTTTTGGAAAACCACAAAACCAAACCAAACCTGAAACAAAACTCTGGTCCTGGGAGGGAAGTGGTGTGTCCAGGACAGAGAGGATGACTTGACAGGGGGCGGAGCTTGTATTCCTCAGGGAGCAATGCACCAAATGCAGTGAGGGGGCCAGGTGGTATCTGACTTTTGAACTGTCATGGTTCTCTCTACTTCTCTCTCTCTTCTCCTACCCTCACCTCTTTTCTCCTTTTCTCCTACTTCTGCATAGCCCCTCTCCTCTACTCACCACTCTATCAAGATGGTTAGCTAACCACTGAAAATGTGTCCTCTCTCTTCCCAGTTGTGGGAATGTTACAGGGTGGAGGCAAGCCAGGCAGGGATTGCATTTTCGGCTCTCCTTAAATACAGTGTGGCTGTGTAACAAGTTCCCAGTGATGGAATGTGAGCAGGGAAATGTCGGTCCTTTCTGGCTGGGGCTTTGGGTGGTGCCTTCCCTGCTGCCTCTTTCCACTTCTACCAGCTTGAAGTAGAGTACTTTGGGGCTCTGGTGAAGTGATTTCAACCTTTGCTGCTCATTGGAATCACCTGGAAAGTGTTAAAAAATAAATCCTGCTTCCCATTTAGATGCTGATTAAATTGGTCTGGGGTGTGATGAGGGCAGCAGGAGTTTCAAAACCTCCCCAGGTGTCCTAGAGGATAACCAAGGCAGAGAACTGCTGCTCTGGAGGGATGGTGGGGCCACAAGAAGGGAATTGTCATGGGGAAGAAAGCTACCTACTGGCCAGAATGCCCATGCTGGAGTGTTACTTAAGTGAGAAACCTTTATTCTATTCAGTCTCTGGAAATTTGAGGTTTATTTGTTATAGCAGCTCCATTATTCCCAATTAATATATCTTTTTAATGAGCACAGAGAGAAAGCCTCCTTAGCGTGCAAGGTTTTCTCCCAACACCTCCAGCTGCTTTGTTGGGTGAGATTAAACTGCCCCACAAGTGGGTGGGTGGCTGGGGTGCTGGTGGGGTGCAGAGCTGCCCCTCTGCTCTGGCATTGCCAGGTGCTGCTCCTGTGACTGTGAGAACTTTGAATCAGGTACAGCGCCCCTGTCAGCGGTAACCTCACATAGAGAGATAATCGTTTTATTTGAAAGATGTTGACTCCCTCGGGTTTGCATTTGTTCTGTGAGTCTATTAGTCATTGCAATTCTGTTTACTGATGTCCAGTGCTCAGGATTACGCCTTCTACTCCGTGGGTGGTGATGTGATACTACATTTAATTTTTCCAGGTTTTCTGATACCACTCAGTGGGAAAAATAATTGTTAGTGTTCAATTGCAATGTTTCTCACCTAATTGTCTCAAAACTGCAGGGTACATATTTGATTTCTTTGATCGATCTGTTTTGTGTATGTATTTTTCCAACATCTTGAATAATTTAGGTGCAATCCTTGGTTTGTGGCTAATTTGATGTCTAGCAATTATGCATCCGTCTGAAGTGGCATATTTCACTCACAGGTCTGAAAGCCGGAAAGAGTTGCTTTATAACAAGAACATGAACTTGGGCATACTGTGTGGCTCTTCAGGTTCCTGGAAACCTAGTGCTTATCTCAAGGCCAGGCTGTGTTCTAAAAGACAGGGGTTGGTCCTATCTCCAGACATCAGCATTGATGGGTTGATAAGTTTTTGTGTTTGCTCTAAGCTCTTTCCCTCATGTTAGTTGAAAGCAATAATGAAGGAAAAATAATGCCTGCTGGAGCTCCTGAACCAAACTTGAAAGCTTGGTCATAGGGAGGAAGTTAGGTCAGTCCTGGAGTGGAAGTGGGCTGTGGTGGGGGAGTAAGCAGCAGTGATACAGATGCTCAAGAATGATTCTGGGACATGTAGAGAGTGGTCCCAAGTGGGTGGTAATCCACCCTCAAGCAGGCAAAAGGATTCATCTGTACCAAACTGTGCACTGCCCTCCCTGACGCCTTCAGGCAGGACTCCCCAGCCAGGGGGTCAGGATCTCCCTGCTTAAAGCCACCATGTTGTTCATCCTGTCAATGGAGACTTCCCTCTCTGCCACTCTCTTCTCTTGGGGGTTTTCCAAATTTACCAGTGGGAAGGGGGACAGGATGAGGAACAGGTCCCCCTTTCTCTTCCTCACAGAGAATTTAACTGACAGCCTTCATTGGAGGCTCAGGTCCTCCTTGTCAGGAATCCCCTGCTCCAAGGGATCTCCAGGCTTTGGGCAGGAAACAAATGCATCTCGTCAATGACCTCCAGCCAAAGACCACCGGGAACACACCTGTGGTGAACAAGTTGTGTTTTTTGCTTGTTGTAATGAGAGAGAACCTCATTGTAATGAGGAACTATGGGGAGACTCTGTTAGAGGGTGTTAAGAAGAAACTACTGTTGGATTTCGGCTTGCATTTGATGATTTGGGGGAGGGTTCCAGAAACTGGGATTGGATGCTTTTAGGAACTGGGAGTGATTCTATGGTTGGGTATCTTAACCCAAACATAGAAGGTGGGATGAACGAATCAAGGCTGGAGCTGTAATTGGTGAAGAAGAGAGGTTACTCATTAGCAAGATAGGGGGATGATGGTTATTTTTGCACTTTGGACAATGTTCATATTTTTGTGTGTGCTCAGACATGATTATGGAGTGGTCTTGTTTTTGCTTTGATCCATCACAGTCATAGAGTGGCCTTGTCTGCTACTGGTGTTCTGTGAAATTGTTTATATCCAACAAGGCCTAGCTATGCATGCCAGTGCCAGCTCCTAGCAGCACCAAGGCCTGGCTGACAGAACCAGGCCAGTTCCTGGATGTCAGTGGCCTTTTTTCTCATTCTCAATCTGGTATGCTCTTGTACAGCCATACTGATGGTTAAAGGATTGAAATAGTTCCAAACTGCTAAAGTGATAGTAACCAGGCACTGCCATGAAGCTTCTGAGGGCTCTCTGCCTCTTCCACCTCCCCACAACCCACTAGTTAGTGGCAAAGTAAGGAACTTTCTGGATTGTGTTCCAGCTCAACTGCTAGTGTCTGTCCTGTGCATCAGTACTGGTGTGGTACCTGTTGCTAACATTTGGAATATCACTCCTCTCAACATTAAGACTGAGAAGAGGCAAGAAGACAGAAGAGAGGGAAAAGAGAGGAGAGGAGAAGGAAGAAACAAGAGGCAAAAGAGAGAGCGAAAGGTAACTATGGGAGGGTGAAGGTAGCAGGAAAGGGTGAAAAGACATCTAGAAAATGAGGCCCGAAAAGTGAACTTAACAAAGGCTAAAAACTGGAAAGAAAGAGCTGAGGAGGAAGAGAGGAACAGAAGAAGGGAATGGAGAACAAGAGGAAATTCTGGCCAAGACATCCACCTTAAGGGTCTTACATCATATTGCTGTTCAGTTATATTGAATGTGTCTCAACATGAGTTTGCTGTCAGCTGGAGCTTAGAAAACTATCATTTTGTTAAAGAGAACTTTGGGTTGGAGTTGGATCAAGTTTGACAGGGTTTAATGTGTAAAGAAAAGAAGCAAGTGGAGCTCTATGGTCTAATGGCACTCGTGGCACAGCGTTCTGGAAGCTGGTTATAATTCGCAGCTTGGTGCCTTCACTGCTCTTCTTTCTGTTTCATCCCATGATGCTCCTTTGAATCACAACTTGCACAGGTTCTGTGCAGGTCTGAAAAATCTCACTGTCTTTGAGTTAGGATGAAAAACAGTGTGCATTTCCTGCCAAGTCTCTGAGAGAAGGCAGTGTGAACAGATGGTGGAAGAAGCTGCACAGAAAACCCTGATTAACCCCACCGTGATGTGAGTGGGGAATCACACATGAAGGCCTTTTCTTTCTTGCTTGTGAAGAACTTCTACAAATAGCCAGCGGGAACACGGGAGCGGGGTGGGGCCACAAGCGATCCCTTCTCTCTGAAGTCTTGGTTCTGTGAATTGGCAGCATAACCACAGCGAACACACAGGGATATTTGAAGGCATCAATTAAAAAGAAAGAGAAGGTAAGCATGAAGTAGAGGAAACCATGTTGGCAGATGGAGGCTGGGTCCTGGAAGCCCGAATGGACCCAGAAGGTCATTTCATCCTGAGTTCTCACTGTGGCTCTGTGTGTCCTGGTACTCTGGGACATCTCTGGCAGCCGTAGTCTTTCTGGACATTTCCAGTGCCTAGCTGTGTGGGGTAGAAGCAGTCAATTGTGAGACTTGGGCCAGGGTAAAGTAGATAAGATACTCACAGTGTCACTCTTCCATTAAATCTCTCTTTAGAGATTGCTTTTCCTAGAGAAATGAGTGTCCCATTTCACAAACACTTTCAGAAAAAAACACCATCAGCTCTGGGTCTTCTTTGTGTGTGTGTATATTCTTCTCAGGGAAATAATTGTTGGAAAAGTTCTTTTGGGGGGTGGCTTCTTTGGGCACTGGAGTATGGAATTTGTCTAAATTTCATTATTTTACATATTTGGCTAGGTGAATATTCCTGGAAAGTTGGATTTCCTTCTTGGTCATGTAGGGATAGGTCATTTTTACTGAGGAGAGTTCCTTTGAGTCTCAAATGTTTTATATTGACCTGCATCATTGACACACCTGTGTGTATTGGCGATAACAGTATATCGAATCAAGTTACATTTTATCCGGTAATCTCAAACCTGCTCATATCCTTCTTTTTTGAATCTTTTTTAAACAGAGCCCCATAATCTCAGGTGAAGCCCAGACTCCTTACTACAGTTGGCCCTTTAGGATCTGGCCCCCCCGGCTTCTCCTTTCTCATGTCTCACCACCCACCCTACAGCTGCCTACATCCCTCCCCGCCATGGACTTCCTGGAAATCCTTCTGAAGAAGTTCTCATTCTTGCTTTTCCACCAATGCAAGAGCTGGTTCATGAGAAAGCACTCCTGGAACACACCATCTAGCTGGGCAGAAAGGACGAGTCCCTGTTACGTTAGACTCATTCAGGTCGCAAGGGAGACAGACTTGCCCAGAGTGTTTTGGTGTTCATTTTGATGATGCTCAGGGAATTAAGAAAAATGGAAAATTGTCTTAATCACTGCACTGCCGAACTCACAAAAAACAGGAATAATATTTGGGAACTAGCTCATGGTTCAGGATATAACATAGCTTATTTCGTTATTGGTTCCCCCGGCTAGTGTTTCGTGTTACAGCATCTCACCTATTTCAGTCTAAGCTTTCACTGTCTGACATCCTGACTCACTTGCTCTCTACCTCTTAGGTTTGGTTTATTCATGGATTCTTCTTACTGCTTTTTTTCAAAGTGAGTTTTTATGCTTCTTTTGCCTCTGTGTCTGTTTTCCTCTCTGTATGTTTCACATTCAGACTTCCAAAGGAGGGACTCCGGGCAGTCAGCATCCAGGATGGAATGGCACCACTGAGCCACGCTTTGGTTCTGGGCCCCCTCCTAAGGCACTGGCCAACCAAGAAGTAGTTGCCTTTAGGTCAGATGCTAATCCTTGGTCCAATCAGCTGTGACCAAGGTAGCAGAGTTACCTGGTGGAAAACATATCAGCCTAGGATAAGAAGCATCAGAAAGGGGCCATTGGGTCAGTATAGTAAAGATTCTCAGAAGTGCTTGTGTGGGCTGCTTGGTACTCAGAAATAATATAAGACAGCAAGTAAGTGTCATATTAGTAAAATATGATATCAGTGCTCTAGACCAGGCCAGAAGTGGCTGAGGTGACTGTGGTCTGGGGTGGGTATTCCTCTGCTTACAACCTTGAGGATAAACTTCTCAGGATGGCATAAGGTCTTTATGAAATCAGGCTGCTGCTTACTTCCAGCTTCATTTCCACCCCGCAGCTATCTCGTTCCAGCCTCTGGATCTCTCTGCAGCCCCTGGATGACCATGCTGTGTTTATTCAGATACCACTGGGAGGAACTCGAGACTTCTTTAATTTTGAGATGAGGCATCATTTCTTTGCTGAAACCTTACCCTACCTCAGACACCTAATACCTTCCCCCCAGCCCTCTGTTCCTGCCTCTGTTACAGCACTTAGAGTGCTGGGTTGTGATTATTGGTTGACACGCCCACCTTGCTCACTGGACTGTGAAGAAAGGGACTGACTGTTATTTACTCATTTCTGTATTCCAGCAACTAGCTCAGTGCTTGGTAACCACTACTACTGCTACGACTGGCTCCTGTCTATTGAGTTATTACTTTGTTCCATGCACTGTTCTAAGTGTTTTACTTGTATTAACTGATTTAATCCTCTCAACAATCTTCTAAGTAGGAGCCATTATGATCTCCATTCTATGTTTTGAGAAATTGAAGCACAGACTGGTTGAGAAACTTGCCCAAGGTTGTGTAGCTAATAGTTGGTGGAGTCAGGATTCAAATCAGACAACTTGTTCCAGTCTGTGCTTTGCCCACTGAGCTAGACTGCCTCTTGGCAATAAATCTTGTAGAGGAATTAGAAGGTATTCAATTAGTGTTGTGGAAATAAAGGAACCGACACAGGTGTTTCGAGAAGAAAAGTCAGGGGAGGGCCCTGTAGGGGAGGGAAATGAGGCATGCACAGCCGTGCCCACAGAACAGCAAGTACCAGCCTTGGGAGACAGGCTGGACATATTGGTTGGGGCAGATGGTGGACACTCGCAAATTACAAGGTAAGGGGTTCGGCCTCTGAGGAAGGGACTGACAGGATTGAAACCAAGTTTTAAGAAGATTAGTCTGGCTTTAGAGTGCAGGGTAGTTTGAAATGGGAAGAGAATAAGCACAGGGGGTCCAAGTATAATGATGAGGTGACAAGCATGGACCTGGAGTCAGATGAATGAGGAATTTGTCTCCTTTCTGTCACTTGCCAGCTCTGTGACCTCTCTCAATCTCCATGCCTCTGTTCCTTCATATATATAAGAGGAATTATTACTCATCTCACAGTTTGTTGTAAGGATTAAGTGCATGTTTGTCAAGGGCTTAACACAGAACCTGACCTCCTTCTTTTCTTGTCTTGGGTCTAGGTGACAAGAGCTCTTGCCCATATGGTAGCACCAGTGAGAGAAAGGATGGGAAAATGAGACTTGGCGGAACTGATTGATGGGTGCTGGGAGGTTTGGGGAAGGAAGGGTCAGTGAGTGGTCAGTGGTAACGCCAGGGAGTGTGGTTTTGTCACTAACTGCTTTGGACACATCACTCATCCACATGGCTGGATCTTACTTCCTCCCCTGGAATATAAAAATGTTGGACTAGCAGTTGCTCATTTTTCTTCCAGCTCTGAGTGCTATAATACATAGCCAGAAGGTTTGGCATCTATACAACTGGGAGAATATAGAAGATGCCCAGGCTCTGCCTTCCCCTTCACAGAGATTTCTCCACCCCCTCAACTTTTTATTAATCTCATCCTTTGTTCTCCCTGAGTTGGAAATATTATTGTTTTCTTTTGTTTTGGGCAAATGACTTGAAAATCTCAGCCATCAATGGAAAGTTTTATGACTAGAGCAGAAGGTGAATCAGAGATGAGTTTTCCCCTGGAGTCCTCCGGTTGCCCTATCCTGACCTGAGCCTCCCCATTTCTCTGAGGGGCGGAAACAGGTGGCTTCTCCAACAATTTATTCTTTTCTCCCCTCCCTGCAGGCACGGCCCCTGCTCTTCTTGGACAGTCCTCACAGCTGGTCTGTAATGATGCTCCTCAGATGTCTTTCCCCCTGGACTCTCCAGCTGGGCGTCCTCAAAGAGAAAGCAAGTGGGGCCTGTACCTGGCACGGTGCACGTGCAGTCCCCTGCTAATAAACGTTTTTATATTGCGAGCACTTCTTTGCCCGGATTGCATTTTGCTGAGGGTGAAATGAAATGTGTGAGCAAGTTGCTGAGGCCTCTAGTGAGCAAGTTTCCATGGCAGCCCTCAGAGGGTCGAGTCCTCTCCAAAAGAGAGTAGTTTATTTTCAGTTAACAAAGGACAAAGAGGTCCTTACTGCACGTTTGTTTATGGAAAGTTCAGATAAATTTCCCAGCCCTCCAGGTGCCACATGGAGCTGGAAGGAGGGTTGTTGACTTCTGTAACAATACAATACCCCAGACATGGGGTGTCGGAGATATGGAGCGACAAAAGAATGTTGGTTCTCAATCAAAAGGGAAACATTATCAAATTGACCTACTAGGCATTCATCAAGCTCCTACTGATAATTCCACCTGCCAGAGATGGCAAGTTTCCACTTTTTCAGAGTTCTGGGTTGAGTGTCGAGACTGGATGTCTACTTAACCGGAGAATGAATTGTGGCATTCTTTGAGCTGCTGACCAAAGATATGGGTGCAAACAACCACTTCGCTAACTATTTCAAGAATCACAGCTTCTATGAGGAAGCAGAGATAATAATTATCCACAAATGCTCTGTAAAAGAGCAGTTCAACATATGGAAATTTACCATACTGCAATTGAAAGACTAAGGAACAATTTTGCCCTAAAGTCCTGAAAAATGAGATTCTACTTGCCCTGAACAATGTCCAAAATTTCTCCAGGTCACAGATTTTCTCTTCTGATGTATCCAATCTGCAGCCAAATACAACCACTGAGTTACTATATTTTTTGATTCCTGTCTTTTTCCATTGTGGAAGTTCATTTATTTCTCAAATATGCTGTATCACTTTGTATAGTTTCCTATTCCATGCAGATATTATCACGTTTATTTCTGTCAACATGGTCGTCAAAGTTGTCTTTTTTCGTTTTTTTTTTTAACAAATCTGGGTCTGATAATTCCAATGTCTGAAATCTGTGCAGGTCTGTTTCTGTGGTCTGTGATTTCTGACGGTTCTTGCTTGTGTTCAGTTGTCTTGCCTTCTCTCATGCCTGGTAACCTTTGACTGCTTGCTGGTCATTACTCCTGAAAACTTATTTGTGAGGGTTCTCTGAGACTTAGGATGGATGCGCCTCCTCCTGAGATGAACTATAAGTTGAAATACCTCGAACAAGTTCAAGGTTTGAGAGCCACTGGCTCACAATTCAGACTCTATCAAATGAGGCACAAATTTGTAGAGGGCTGGCCCCTGGCCACAAAATATCCAAGAATAGATGCTTTTCTTTTTTTGCCATTTTTCTCCCCCCACCCCTTTTGTTATAAATTGCCAAAACAGCCCTTTTGTGAAGTTTCCAGAAGTTCTGGAGAGAGGGGCAGGATGAGATCTAGCTGCTCTTCAGAGGATAGCCCATTTGGGCCGCAGCTCCGTGTGGAAAGGATCACCCAGGGCTCCTCACCCTCAGTGGGCTTGAGCCTGGGTTCTGTCTCTCTCTGTCGCTGGCAACCTGAGCCCTGGCACTTGTGTTATTGACAAGTGCTCTCAGATCATAAGTGGTTTTGCAGGTCTCATTTTTGGCTTATCTTTCTGGTTTCAGGGTTTCATCCAAAAATTAGCCTGGAAGTTCCTCAGATCTTTAATGTTTTTATTTTTACATTTTTATCCATCATTTTTCTTTGATTTCAGCTGGAAGGTTGATCTGAGTAACCTAGCTTAGCTTCTTCTAGATACTGGAAGGCCACAGTGGTCTTTCAAAATGCAAGTCTATGCAAGCTTCTCCTCATGACCTATTATAGTCACTCTCAAAATGGTTTACTTGTTAAAAATTATTCACTTTTAGTTAGACCCTAGGCTGTACTTCGAGAAACTTCCAGGATAAAGTTCAAGCTGCTCAGCATGGAACACAAGGCCTCTTTCCTACCTCTCCAGACCTGGTGTCTTCCACTCCCCTTTTCTCACTCCCACACTGTGCTCCAACAATATGAATAAGCTTAGATGAACCTGAACATGCTATACCTTTTAACACCACTGAGCCTTTGCACATGCACTTCCTGTGGACTAGAACACCCTTTTCTCTTTGTTCCTGAGCCAAATGCTTATCCTTCTTTCAGAAGTCAGCACAGGGTCACCTCCTTTACAAAATTTTCTTGGACTGCCCTCTCTTCACATTGCTCCTCCCTTTCATGGTATATTTTTGCACATGATTCTGAGTACTTATCAGACTATTGTAATTTCCTTTTGTACTAGATTTCAAGCTCCTTGAGGGCAGGGATTGTAATTAATTCATCCTTGCTTTACCCAACCTCCAGTTCAGTGCCTGGCACATAGTTGATGCTGAATATATTTTTGATAATTGATTGAATGAATGCAGCACACAATTAGGCGAGTCAGATACCCAGCCCCAGCAGAGAGAATCCTGGCATGACTTATGACCCTGACTACTCAGAGTTAAAGTACACTTGACAGGTTAAAGGCACAGTCCTCCACAACACTGCCCTCACTTCAGAGACCAGCTGCAAGTTCTGGAGTCCCCAGGTCACATTCACTTCTGATCAACTGGCTACAAATTTAGGGGTTCACACTACCCCCTCAGGTTTGATAATTTGCTAGAACCACTCAAAGAGCTCAGGAAATGCTATACTTATGACTATGGTCTTATTATAGGAAAAAGGATGCAAATTAGAACAAGTCAAAAGCAGAGACACATAGGGTGAGATCTGGGAGGGTCCCAAACACAAAGCTTCCATGTTCTCTCCCAGTGGAGTCAGGATATATCACCCTCCCAGAATATCGGTGTGTGACAATTCAAAGAGTATTGCCAACCAGGGAGACTCATCTGAGGTTTGGTGTCCAGAGTTTTCACTGGGATTTCATGATGTAGGCATAGTTGATTGACTCATTGGCCACATGATTGAACTCAATCTCCACCCTCCTCTCTTCCCCAGAGACCAGGCTGACATCAGGTGGCTCAAAGCATCAAACTTCTGATCACACTGTTGATCTTTCTGGCATGGCTAACCCCAATCCTGAGTCGTCAGCACAAGGTATCTAGGGGCCCACCATGAGTCACCTCGTTAGCATAAACTATTTGGACCACCGTAAATAGTAGACATCCCTATCACTTGGGAAATTTTAAGGATTTAGAGGCCACCTTCCAGGAACAGGGAACAAAGGCCAGCCAAAGTCTTTATTGCACAAGATATGCTTTCAGCCCTAATTTGGATGTAGTTGGTGCCCAGGAATTCAATCTGGTGGGCAGGGCCCATAGCAGGAAGTCCAAATGGAGACCTAACATCTGGGAGACAGGTGAGTTGCATGTAACAGTTGACATTTAGAAATAGCTGCCCCTAAATTATAGGCAGGAATCTGTACTTGAAACACAATGGGTATTTAATAAACATTTGTTAAGTGAACGGGGAATGTGAATTGGACCTTGATGGATGGGTAAGCCTGGAGGTGAGGAAGAGCTGAGGAGGTGTCAGTACAAACTTGTCAAGGGCACAGAGCAAGGATGCACGTGGCAAGTTCGGAAGAGTATCTGTAGGTCAATGTAGGGCTAGAAGGGGTAACAGGATAACTATGAGCAGAATTCACAGATCCTTATGTACCAGCAATAGCATTTTGGTTCGGTCACTTTAACAGAAACCAAGGTAGAAGATTTAATTTTAAATCATGTAAATGTCCAAGCTGGTAGATGGCCCAGAGAGGTGGTTGGCTCTACTCTACAAAGTCATCTAAAGAGCCATATTCCTTCCATTTTTTGTGCTGCTGTCCCCTGAAATACTGTCTGCCTGGTTGAATCTGGTTCACCTCCACCACATCTCCGTTTTGGTGTATGGGAAGGAAGGAAGAAGAGGTAGAAGGCAAGCAGTTTTCTTTTAAGGAGATGATCCGGATGTTGCCTGCATTGCTTTTCCTCATATACCATTGGCTAGACAGTAGCCACATGGGAAGCTGGGAAATGTAGTCTTTAGCTAAGCAGCCTTGTGCCCAGTTAAAACTTGGGGGAGGTGGGTTGAGTGTTGTATTTAAAAAAGTAAGAAGCAGAATATGGATACTGGGGAAAAATAAGCAGACTATGTCATACCAGGCTAAAGTGTTTGGACTTCATCTTATAGGACATTGAGACCTGGTGAGAGTTTGGAGAAGAAATGATCAAGCTTAGTTCTAAATGCCTTCTAGTGCCTCCTGAGTGGTTTCTGAGAACAATGATACACGTTCCTTCATATTTATTATAATAGTGAGATGAGATCAGACGAGGACCAACCTTACAACAGGAGGAGGTAACTGTCCAAAAACTTCCACAAATATCTCCTCCACCGATGCTTGAAATTCTGCCTTTACTGTCATTCTTTTGGGAAGGGCATTGGGAGTCAACCTTACTGAGCCTCTTCCTGCAGGGGGCACTGTGAGGGAGGAACACATGTTCTCCTCTCTTAATGGTTCCTTCTGTGTGGAGGGTCCTTCCTTAGAGGGACTTGGCCTCCTCCTGCTCCTATGTCACTCTTCCCTAGAAGAGAAGGAGGGTCTTGACTGATGAACATTTAAACAGAGATGGTGTCTCATTCATTCTTGGTTACGAGGAAAGCCTTGCAGCCCTCCAAGATCTCCAAGCAGGAGTCTGTCATTTTCAGCTGCACCTGTCACTGGTGGATGACAGTGACACCAGACCTAAGCCAGGCTCTCCAATAGAGCTTTTCACCTGTACCGAAGGTGATATTTCAATTTTCATCTGTTGGATTCCTGTGTCTACTCTGAACTGTTTCAGATCTCCAGTGGGGAACAGGGATGCTATTTATTAGCCCCTCAGAAGCCAACAGGTGTTCACAGAAGCTGCTCCTAGTAACTGAAGGAACTCTGCTTGTCCCCCCTGCCCCTGAGCAGCCGAGTCTGACACAACAGGAGAGAATGCAATTAGCTCATCAGCAAACACTTCAACAACTCATCAAGTGCAAAAACCAAGGCTCTCCTGAAAAAATTAAACCAATGCAAGACAGCAAGAAGGAAGGAAGGAAGGAAGAGGAAAGTAAGAGAGGAGGGCTCAGAGCGAGCGGGGCCAAATTAGTGAATCAGGGTAGCTTTATTGGAATAGCTGAGGGTATGCTGCAGGTTTGACATTTTTCTTTAATGATTTTTCCTTGCTTCCAGCCTGACAAAGCCCAGTTTTATGTTTTCCCTGTCCTGTGAGCCCAGAATTTTCCACAAATAGTGGTCAGTTTCATAGAATTTCTTTAAAAGGAGTAACCTATGAGTATAATTTTCCATTCTGCTTTCCAGTGCGCTTGGCTCCCTTGTGGAAGCTCGGCAGGCTGTGGAGGTGTTCAGCGTGTCTCCTTGATGGAGTCCAGCTGCAGGGAGCCCCCATCTCTAATGGCCAGTGATGACTCACTTCCTTCTGCCTGCCTTGAGGAGCTTCTGAGTCCACTCCTGGGTCAGGCTCCTACTGAATTCCCCAAACAAGAAATTATCAGCTGCTGACCCAGAATCCAATCCCAGCTGTTAGGTGGAGAGCTCTTATTTCTGATTCTGCAGCGATGGGAGACTTTATGAGTAGTCATCCAACTCAGATGACTTGAAGGAGGGATGAGAACAAAGCTGTGAGTGAGAGGCAAGAATGTGCAGGCAGGGTGAGGATCCCAGGGGGGTTGTTCATTACACTGGGAGCATCAGGCCTTGGGATAATGACTGCTCAAAAGTCAAGAATGATTTAGCTTTCTGTGGCCTCCAGGTAAGACTGATTATAATTTAATAGACACAATAAGGTGATTCCTTATCCTGGATGCACACAATTGAAATGTCTACTTGGATGTCTAATAGGCAGCTCAAAATTAAAACATTCAAAATAGAACTTCTCATCTTACTTCCCTCCTACCAAGTTTTCTTTCCCAACCTTCCCCCCTTATTTAGTAACACCACATTTACTATTTATGCAGCCTCACTTCTCATCTTCTGAGCACACCATGCCCATGAACTATCCTTCTTCATCAGCCCTGTGATTCCCCCTTGAAAATACATCCCAATTTCTACCACTCCTCATCTCCATGGCTTCCACTTGGAGGAGTCATCACCATCCATCACCGGGACTATTGTGACATCTCCTAACTCATCTCCCTGCTTCTACTCCTGCACTTTTAAGGGTAAGTCATGTTGAATATCTCCTTTAATTACTGGGCTCACTCACAATGGATTAATTATAGTCAGAATAAAAAAAAGGTGACCTGCAAGACCCTAAAAGCACTGGCCCTTGTCTGCAGCCACACCATGCTTCTATCTGTTTCTTGAAACTCCAAACTCATTCCCAGCTCCAGAATGATGTTCCCTCTGCTTGGAAGTCTCCTCTATATCTTTGCATGGCTAGCTCATTAACATTATTCTGGAATCAGCAAAAATGTCACCTCCTTAGAGGACCTTCCTTGACCAGCCCCCTTCTAATTCTCTGTTATTCTCTATCCAATTTAACTTATTCTAGTTTCCTCATTGCTCAATCTGAAATTGCATTTATATATGTGCTTATTCTGTGCCTCTGTTTGCTATAATGAAGGGCAAAAATTTTGTTTGTCATCTTTGCCCCACAGTGCCTAGAACAGTGGGCCTGGGTATAGCAGGTTCTCATTGAATTGTTATTGTTTGGGTGAGTGAATATCAGCTGCTGTCTAACAAGCACCTGTTATGTATCCGACACTGAACTAGGTGTGACTCCTGCTTCTTCTCTCAGGTATTGGCCAAGGATTTGGGGATCCAGAGCCATCTATTGGTTTCCCCAGCTAATGTATTCCCTCCGTGGACAAGATATTTGACTGCACCATGAGGCCAGTGTCAATTTGGAGGCACTTCGAGAAAAAAAATCTAATTTCGAAAATTATAACACAGCTTCTTCAACTGTTGATGACATCCTATTGTCAACAGAATAAAAGTAAACTCCTCCACTAGGTTGACATTACTTTTTGAAGACTGGCCATAGTCTCATCTTCAGTCACTCCCTGCATGCCCCTGCTCCCCTCTCTAGCCACTCTGGACATACCATGCCCTTGAACTTGACTTAGCTCATGCTGGTCCCCTGGCCTCAGGTATCCCTTCCTCATTTCTCCACCTCATGAGGTCATATTTATTCTTTAAGAGCTAGCTCAAATGTCACCTCCTTTGTAAAGACTGTTTTGTTCTTCCCTCCCTAATCAGAATTAATCACTTCCTATTCTGTGCTACTCCAACAGTTTGTTCATTTTGCTGTTATAACATGACACTATATTACAACCAGCTGTATTTCTTACTTAACATCTCTTATTTTACATCTTCCAAAGAGCCTAGTAGAGAACTTAGCATAGAGTATTGTATTACTTTGCTAGGGCTGCAGTAACAAAGTACCACAAACTTGGTGCCTTAAATCATACAAATTTGTCTCACAGTTCTGGAGGGTAGAAATCCAAGATCAAGGTGTCAACAGGGGTAGTTCCTTCAGAGGGCTGTGAGGGAGAATCTGTTCCATGCCTCTCATCCAGCTTCTGGTGGTTTGCTGCCAATATTTGACATCCTTTTGCTTTTAGATGCATCACTCCAATTTCTGCCTTCATCTTCACATGGAGTTCTCCCTGTGTGGGTATCTTTCTCTGTGTCCAAATTTCTCCTTTTTTATAAGGACACCAGTCATATTGGATTAGGGCCCACCTAATGACCTCATTTTAACTTGATGACATCAAAGACCCTATATCCAAATAAGATCACATTCTAGGGTACTGGGGGTTAGGACACATTCAACCTATAACAAGTATTCACCCAAAAAATACTTATTAATAAGTTGATATGAAGCTCTGCCACTTCTCAGGTGCTCGCTGGAACTCAACCCACGAGAACCCTTCAAACCCCCACACTTCCCAACTCGCCCATTTCCTGCATTGACTCAGGCTGTTTTTAGGTCCATCTTTATCTCATCAGTAATCTAGTCAAGTCCCAATTATTGTATTTTTTTAGGATATCTCCTGGGGGAGGTGCTCACCTTCTCTTTCTTCTGCTGCCTCTCTCGGCCAGACTCTGATACATCAGTGCCTGGATTTCCACTGTAGGCTCCATCCTTTCCTGCTCCCACCTACCACCTTTACTGTTGCTAGAGGAACTCCTACAACACAACCCAGCCCTGCAACTCCTTACCGACCTGCCACATTCTGTCTCTGCCTATCGTTCTGTGGTCAGAGCCCTCTATCTAACTGACCTGCCTCCCCATTGAACTCCACATGTACAGGGCTCACCCAGTCTCTGTCACGGTGAGAATGAGGCCTCTTTCTTAGTTTGCATCCAGAGAACAGAGCACAGAGTACTTACCCCAAAAAATGCTTGTTAATAATTGGATGTAAACTCGAGTGCTTTTGTAAAGAGCAAGCACCCATCTGTTTTCTGACAATGAAGAAAGAACTTATGTTCTTCTCAGGAAGTCAAAAGGATCAGGCCTGGCTGAACCACTCTGATTCTGAACATAATTCTCTTACTCATTAAAAACTCTGAGATGTTTGAGTCTGTAGTTAAAGAATATAGCTCCCCCTGAATTAACTCCAATCCCAAAGAAATTCATCCAATTTTACCAACTCAGAGGAAGATATTAACGATCCTAACATCACTCAGGTGCCAATTCCAGTTGATGAGAATGAAAAATTATTAAAAGTAAAAATGCCTGATAATTAAATGGACAAGTGGATGGCATGGTGCCTTGGGTTTTTGTGTGATTTATATGGGAGGATAAGGATCAACTCCAGTTGTGTCGTAGTGTGAGGCAGCCCCAGGAATGACACCTAAAAGTCCCACTTATCTGCAAGTCAGTTCCATGAGAAAGAGGTTAGATTCACTTTTCTTTCCAATACAGATGTGTTTTCAAAATGACTTTGGGACCAGTTCCTTATTTCCTCACTGGGAGGCTATTCCCACAATGACATCCCAGGACTCCCAGCAGCATCACAGATCAGGACGCCCCAAAACAAACTCCCTATCTTCCTGCCATTGCAAGCCATTCCGAGACGTAGGCTCTGGGCCCCTTTCTCTGGGCCCAGCTCAGAGGAGAGTGAGGGCTTACACCATGGTCTCATGGACAACCCAGTCCACAAAGCCTTGCACTTGAGGGAAGTGAGAGTGTTGGTTTGTTCTCAGCACATCAGTTAGCACAGCCTCCTTCATCTTCCTTCCACGTGTGACACACATTCCTATCTCTTGCAAAAGCTTTGGCAAGCTCTTGGGGTAAGGGGTGAAGATTAGCATGGACAGGTGACATATGGAAGCTGCTACGAGAAGCACATGTTATCTAATCTGAATGGTATTTCGGGCTTGAACAAAGTATAATTGTTGAGACTTTTAATTGCCAAAATGAATTCTTAAATATAGATGCTGAGTAAGTGGGACCATAGCATCACACAAAGGGCTGTTACAGTATGTGATTTCAGTGGAATATTTGTAATTCATTGATTCATTTGATAAACATTTATTAAGACTCATATGCACCAGGCATGTAGCTTAGTGCTGGAAATATACCTAGTAAATGGGAAGAATTCAATAATTATTGGATTGCGTCCACACACACAGCATTCACAATCATATGAGCTCCTTTTGACACCCGGGGACTGTTGGCCTGAAGCACCAGCTGCAGTTGCTTGTTTTTGCTTTGGCTACCTAATTTCCTTATTTCCTTTCCCCCCGATTTAATTTGCTGTTGCTACTATGTAAGAGAGGCTTAGATGTTGGGAGAGAGGTGGAAAGAGAAATGTGTATTTGCTGTAAGACATTTGTGTGCACATCTGAGCTGCTGATTTAATGAGATGACATCCGGGTCTGCAGACTGAAGGAGAGGAAGAGAGAAGGGATTTACAAGTTGGCTGGATAATTACAGATTTGTTTAACTGTCACTATGATTCCATTTCATGATTTTGTTTTTATAATTAAAATTATTTCACCACTGGGTTAAAATCTAATATGTTAAGTGTCGCCCAGAAGCATATTTTTGTGATTGAGTTGTTCTGGAAAGCCTTTGAAACACAAGGTTTACCCAGGAAATAATAAAATACAACAGAGGGGCAAACTCAAGGTTGTTGATTAAAGTGTAAAGATTATTGAAGTGTGCAGTGAAATATAGGGTAATCTAGTGGACATGGTTTATTGGTGGAAATTTTAAAACACAGGGTGTTTAAAAATAAATAAAACCCAACTTTGATTAGTGTGTGTACTTTTGGTAACAAAATACATAATCTTGAAAAACTATTGGAGTCCCCTTTGAGGTACAATGGTTTAGCACAGATTTTTCATTTGAAATTAGTGTTTACTTTCAGTCAGAGAAAACTCCCAGATGTTTTTTCCATTAGGCCATGTATTTAACTGGAAGCCATAATTATAGAGCACTTTGCAATCTGTGATGTGCTATTGCTCATATATGAAGCCCATACTAATATTAATAACTACCATTCATAAGGGTTTGTCTTGTGCCCGGCCCTGTTTTAAGCACTTCACAAACTCATTTAATCTGGAGGAAAATCCTGTGGGTATTATTATGTCCATTTTACAAATTAGGAGCCTGCTACCAAGTGAAGCTAATAAGTACCCTGCCTAAGGTTATGGAGAGGCAGAGCTGGGATCCTGGTCTATTTGACTGGGATCCTGGGATCCTCATCCTATTTGACTCCAGAGTCTGTGCCCTCAATCACTGCACCTACCATGGGTCCTGAGTGGGGAGGGGATTGCACAGGGATCCACCTTCCAGGTTAACAGGGTGTGGAGTGATTAGAAAGAACACGTGGTCACTCCTCCTCACTAGCAACCAGCACCTTAGTTTCACGTTCTGTAAAATGGGGATCATAATTCCTATTACTCACAGGGCTGTCTTAAGAGAGACAACAAATAAAAATTTTGGGAACTGTAAGGAGTCACATAAATATAATGTCGATTATGTTCATTTTATTATGAAATGATATTAATCAGTCAATTCTCACAAACTCTGTGGATACAGTTACTATTCCTGTTTCCCAAGGAGGCAGAGAGTTTAGCTGGCTTTTTAAAGTTTGAAAAACAGGACTGTGTTCAGGAGCTCAGCTCAGAGGCCCATGCCTCCCTGGAGATGGAGGGTTTTGTTTAACTGAAAAACGACTTGGCATCTGGAAAACATTCTCTTCTTTTCCATAACTGTTTAAAAGCTCTATTGTCATTGGAAGAACTTTCTCTGAGTGTCCACCACTGAACCCCATCCTCCCTCATCCTTTATCTTTAATTTCTATTTTCCCCCCAGTAAGCCAAAGTTTATAAAGAGGGACTTTGGGATTTTTTTCTTTCCTAAAAGGGATTTTATTTTATTCTGAAATGTCAAGTGACTCACTGCAGCTGGCAGAGAGCCATTTAGGACACCAGAATGCTGTACTGCTAAATAAATAAGAGATGGCATGTCTAGAGTGATTTCTCTTATCACAGGCAAGCCCAAGAAGAACTTTCACTCAAAAAGTCTGAGGGAGTTGCTGAGGCTTTCATGGCTCAGAGAACCAGGAGATAAGAAGTACTTTTTCTTGGGACCAACACATTAAATGAAAGAACCATCTGGAGAAGCTTCTGGAAATTCATATCTATTCAATCAATATTTGCTGAGGGCCAATCACTTGGGAAGCACCATGTTAGGGACTATAGGGCTACAAAGATGAATAAGACACAAGATGCTTTTATACTATTCGGACGAAAGGACTGGAACACAAGTAAGTATAAAATAAGCTAGAATATAACACGTGTCATAATAAAAATGCAACATGTTGGATTCAAAGGAGGCCTAGATCACATCCTATTGGGGGAAAGGAAAAAGACTCCATGAAGAAGTTTGGTCACTGGGAATAGAGTGTGGTACAACTTGACTCACATGTTGGCTTACTATAAGGAAGGAGTGAGAAACAAGACAGAAAGGCAAGTAGTTCAGGTGACATCACAGGCAGTGTTCAATATTAGGCCCATGAGGGAGACTGACAGAGGAGCTGGTCCCTAGGATCATCTCATTTTCCACATTGATTTCATAGGGCTATATTAAACCTACATCTTTTGTGGGCTGCTTTGAGTGGATTCCTGCACAAAAAGAGCATGACCAAAGCTACTCTTCTTCCTTCATTATTTTTTCCTCCATCTATTATATCCACCCTTTCCCAGGGCTCAACATCAGAACTGTGTGTGTGTGTGTCATTGGCTACAACTATTGAAGGCAAAGGCGCTCCTTGCTCAGCCCATTTGAAATCTCTTAATCTTGGTTGCACAATCCACTAATAATTGGACTGGATCAGGGCTCACTTCACAAAACAGGGAGGTGCTTTCTGATATTATTGGTTCTCAACCCTGGCTGCACATTAGAATCAGCTCAGTTTTAAAATCAGAAGTTTTAAAAATTCCAATCATTTGGCCCCACCTAAGGATAACTGAACTAGAATCCCTTGGGTTGAGGCTGGACATTGGTATTAAAAAAATTCCTCTGGTGATTCCGATGTACAGTGAGAGTTAGGAACCACTGCTGTAGATAATTTCTGCCAGGAAATACAAAAATTTGGCAGTCAAGGAGCCTACCATTTTTTGATATCTTTCCCTGAATTAAGAAATTGACAAGTTCAATATCTCAGTCCAAGTCCCCATTCAAGTGTTATCTAGAGGTAACAGCCAGTAGCCTTACCACAGGGAATGACAGAGATAGCATGCTTGCCCACCATAGGGACCCAGGCAGGCTAATATCAGGATTGTGACTTTTGACATATTGACCGCTGCCTTTTGTTCCTAAACATCGCGTTACCACAACGACTTCAGAATCCACAATGTAACCGGTACTTCTTTCTCCCAACACATAATGTTGATCAGATAACTGGTCTTGAAATAGATTTCTCTACCCAAAGAAAGACTTTTGCTTAACACTTCTCAACATGTCAGACTTCACACACAGAGAGGGTCCTTCTGGTTCAAGCCCCCAAAGTAAGAAGTCATTTCCAAGAACTTGATGTTTTTTGCCTTAAATTATCTGGATAATTCCTTCATGCACTCCATTCTATATACAGACTTTTCCTTGGATCAAGAAATCTAGATCCAAAAATACAGAGCTTCATATTTTATGCACATGATCCTCCTGGGAGTTGTGAAATGAAGGGAGTATTCTTCACAAACACCAGTTCATGGGGAGAATCTGGTTCAAAGTCACAAATTGTTGGGGCTGGCCTGATGGCATAGTGGTTAAGTTCATGTGCTCTGCTTCAGTGGCCCGGGTTCTCAGGTTTGGATCCCAGGTGTGGACAGATGAACCGCTTGTCAAGCCATGCTGTGGGTGCATCCCACATAAAGTAGAGGAAGATGGGCATGGATGTTAGCCCAGGGCCAGTCTTCCTCAGCAAAAAAGAAGAGGATTGGCAATGGATGTTAGCTCAGGGCTAGTCTTCCTCACACACACACACACACAAAATCAACAAAGTCACAAATTGTTTTGGCTTTACAGTTGTCATGTGAGAATTTATCTTGATGTAATGATAGCCTTCAAGTACATTATCAGGGAAGCTATCCCAGCCTAAAGGCTATACTTCTCAGACTCCCTTGCAGCTAGGTATAGCCGTGTCTCTAAATTTTGGCCAATGAGATATAAGCAAAAGTGATATGTGACATTGCCAGGTCATAAAGCTCAGAAAGAAGGAGTGTCCCCTATCTTTCCCCCTTCCCACTGGCTGGAATGAGGACTTCAGGAAGTCCCTGGGAACATGTAATTGAAAGCAACTTTCATGTGTGAGAGAAGTATATTTCTATCTTGTTTAAATCAGTATTATTCTGGGTCTCTGTCACGCACAACTGAACTCATATTCTAAGTAACAGATAGTCCTTCAGAGTCTTAAATGCCATCACAAAAATTTTCCATAGGTAGTTGGCTCCAGGAAGGGGGATTAGGAAGAAAACTTGACTTGCTGCATAACGATTTCATCACCAACTTTTTTATTAAAAGTAGTCTGATTTGAGGAGTCTGATTCCAAGGAGAAATGGAACACGAGAAAACCAGACAGTACAGAGGGGTCACTGGAACATAGGTGCGCTAGGTTAGCCACCTTTGGTCATGCTGGAAACCTCAGCACAGTGGGAGAGAGAAACACACCAGAAACAAACTGAGAAGAACAAAATGATAGCCACACTCTATATGATGCAATATTCTAACAAGGAGATATCCCCATGCTTCATGCACAACTCATTGTGAATAATTTATTTAAAATAAGACATTAGGGGGCTGGCCCAGTGGCACAGCAGTTTAGTTCATGCTTTGGCAGCCCGGGGTTCATGGGTTTGGATCCCAGGCTCCGGCCGATGCACTGCTTGTCAGCCGTGCTGTGGCGGCGTCCCCTACAAAGTAGAGGAAGATGGGCAAGGGTGTTGGCCCAGGGCCAATCTTCCTCAGCAAAAAGAGGAGGATTGGCAACAGATGTTAGCTCAGGGCTGGTCTTCCTCACAAAATAAAATAAGACATTAGTTTTGTCTACATGTTCAAAGTATCTCTCAGAAAAGAAAAGTTGGATTTCTGAATTATGTGCATCAGTTGCTTTGCTAAAGTCATAAATTCAGAGGAAAGAGAGAAATGTGAAAGGCATTAAAATCTAGGGAGCACTTCTAGCCAGGGCAGTGAGTCCCAGACCATTCCCTATTGAGTTTGGCCACCATTCATCTCTGTATGCACTCCCTAAGCAATGATCCTTCTGGGTATCTATTGAGAGGAGTGGGTCAACTCTATATTTCATAAGGTTCACTTCATTTTTCCTCAGCCCCAGAGAAGGCAGTCTAGCACATAGCATGTTTAGGAAAGAAAGCAATGAGCTGTCAGGAAGGGCAAATTAGAAGCAATTGACTGACTAGTCAGGGTCCTCAGCCATGTTCTTGACGAGTAGGCAAGCTTTTTCTGCCTCTCAGTTCTTCTTAGGAAATGTGTATTACCCTCAGGGCAATGCAGCCAGTCAAGTTTCTTGGGTCATCCAATCTATTTACACTGGCTCTGGTTTTCTGGACCCGTAAGAACTGAAGACATATTTGATATATGTATATATTTCCCCCTCCTGAGCCTCCTTTCTTACCTCGATTCCGGTGCAAACTCAGACATTTCAAGAGCACAAGGTTTAACAAAGCATACGATACTGAGTTACATGAAATGTAATTTTTTTTTTTTTTGGTGAGAAAGACCAGGCCTGAGCTAACATCCATTGCCAATCCTCCTCTTTTTGCTGAGGAAGACTGGCCCTGGGATAACATCTGTGCCCATCTTCCTCGACTTTATATGGGACGCCGCCACAGCATGGCTGACAAGCAGTGCGTCGGCTGGCGACCGGGATCCGAACCGGCGAACCCCGGGCTGCCAAGCACGAACTTAACCGCTGCGCCACTGGGCTGGCCCCGAAATGTAATGTTTAATTCCACCCAGAACTGTATTTGGTGATATACTGTGAAGTTTTAAAATAATATTTTAGCACAAAAATGTAGATGTTCTTGTAAATGTCACATATTTCTCATGAGCTTTGGTTGATTCATTGTTAAATGAAAAACCTTAATTATATTTCTGCTACTCATTAACAGCTGCAGTGGAGGGATATTTGAGTGCTGATTCGATGAGATGGCTCATAGATATTGGGGGAAAAACATATCCCACAAGGAGACAGGATGATGGACTTGCTGATTTATTTGGCGATATAACCGATCTTCAGGGAAGGATGTGGAACTTTTCAGGGAAAAAATTGCTGACCCCAAAGTGTCCTGTTCTCACAGGTCACTGAGGTTCTCTCAGATCTGCCAGGACTCTTGAGACCCCCTCGCAGGCTCCTGACACCAGCCTGTCCCCCAAACTGCCAACCTCCATCCAGGATGTAGTGCTATGGTCCTTTTCTCTGCACCCCCTAAGGAAAGAGCAGAATGCAGGTTCTGAGAGAGAAAATGGGAAGTAGTTGGCTGTGAAGGAAAGGAGGGCAAGGTCTGGGAGGGCCAAAGGAAGAACAAATCAAGAGAAACGGCAGTTTAACATATGGGGACACAATAGGCTGACGTGGGGGTTGAAGGTGAGGGGTGGGGCGTAGTGAGAGAGGTTTGCAGCTCACTGTCCAGGCAAAGCATGCCCAGGCAATTGTGGATACCAGGGTCTACCAGGGAAGGTCCCTCCTGGGCAGGGGCAAAAAGCTGGGCTTCATCTATTTAGCTCGTTGAGTCCCCCAGGGTGGCCTGCTTAGAGTGGATAGGGAGAATTGGTTCAAAAAGCTAATGTTGATTGAGTTTATGCTAATTGGCCTAAAGGCTAAATAGGTTTCCCTCACTATCTGAAAGTTCGCTTTACACCACTTCGCTTTTATGAAAGACTTGCATTAGTACCTGTTTTCACTAACTGAAATAAATCTGAAGAGGATTTTTGCTTTTACAAAAAAGGTGAAAAGCAAAAATAGCTTTCAGCATTTACTTAGCAGTGAGCCATTATAGAGGCTAAGCAGTCAGGCACACAGTCATTATTTCAAGCTTCCACATCAGCCACATCGGCGGTGGCAGACGATGAACCTCGACCTTCGACATCTAGGCAGGCGGACATAGAAGGAGGTGTAGACGGTGGTGACCTGCCTGCCCTGATGGATTCAGACGGTGATGAGATGTTAATAGATGACCTTCCTCTCTCTCCTACACCCCAGTCTCCTGTACCTCCCAGCACCCCAACCTCCGAGGATTTATCCTGACACCCCATCACCACCACCTCTCAGCGCTCCAGGGTGCTTGCTGTCTTCCCGATTTTGGTAAGTGAAACCGTACAAACATTATTTCTACTTTATATAGGCTATGTATTTATCGTAGCATTCCTACTTTTACTCTACATTAGTGTTATCTTAGGTTTTATGTGTTGTTTGGTAGGTCATTTTTTGGGTCTGGGAAAGCTCAAAAAATTTTCCCATATAAATTAATAGTAATTGCTTCTTTGCTTTAGGCCATTTTGGCTTACTCCGCTTTCAGGTAGTGGGGGAAACCTGTATGTACTTGGGCTCATTTCATCCTCACAAAATAGTTTTTCAAGGGAGTGATTGTTATCTCTCCCTTTTCAGGGGAGACTGGGCAGTTAAGTATCTTGTCTGAGGTTGCTCAGTTAGAAAGTGATGAGATGTAGATTAATTTGTCCCTTCTTTCATTCATTCATCCATCCTGTAGCTTGGGGTCTACACTTTTATAAGTGATTGTTTATATGTACAGAGAAACGTGTAGGTTCTTTGTTTTCTGTAACTCATCGTTTCTCACTGACATCCTGTGGCATAGGGGTGAGCTGGGGGTGCCTAGATGTCAATACCCTCCATGCGCAGAGTGGCTGGGCAGGACGGGAGCCCCCTAGCCAGTCACCTTGTCTGCTTTCCCCCAATGTCCGTACAAGCATTATCATTTTCTCTGTGTGCCACAATGTGAAAAAGTTTGGGAAGCACTGATGTAAACTGACCCTGCTCTTGAGACCACTCTGCCTGGTGAAAGGGGTGGGAGGGTGGGTGAAGTGTGCTTGCACTTCTCAGTGTGTGGTGTAATGATATCCCAGTGTTTTCCGGTTTAATCTGCCGTTTTGAAGCTGGCTTGGTGTCTTCCGTGTAAATGCTTGTCTTCAGCATTTCTCTCCCTCCCCCTTCTTCGCTCTCAGAGTATGGGCATATGATTTGTTGGTCCACATTTTCTAGATCCTTGCTGGCTTTTGTTGCAGCATCTTGGCCTGCTTGTCTCTGTCTATCAGCTTCTGTCCTCAGTGAATCCACTGTTGGTGTCACTGGTCCTGCCTGTCTTTGGGTCACACGTCGGCATCAGTGGTTGCTGACTACAAACCTGGCTTTTGCCCCCAGTCTCAAGGTCTTTGCCCTTGGGAGTCTCATATTCCCCTCTCCAGGCCTCTTCAGTCCTTCTCACCTCTTTTCACCTCTGTGTCCCCCCACCAGGGCACATGGGAACTTCTGGAATGCCTGAAAATTATGCACCGGCCATGGAAAACCACCAGTGCCATCTCAGGCTATCTATCTGGATTTTCCCTGTATTGCTCTGAGACCAGCCAACCTAGGTCCCTGCCCTAGGCCCTGCACTTTGGAGGGCATCCTCCTGGCTGCACCCCTTCCCACTAGCAGGGAGTCCATGGGGACAAGAGGTGTATTCTTTCTCTAGACTACACTTTGGGTACCTGGGACCCTGAACTTCCCTGTGCAAACAGCCCAGAGGCTGCTTCCAGGGCCTTGCATGCTTTATCCCAGGCCACCAGTGTGTATGTACCTGGGCCCAAGGATGGTTAAGGGGCAACAGTGTGTGGGGGGTCTGTGGACATGTGGGCGGCCCCCATTGTGGTGCAGAATGCAGTCAGAAGTGGGAAGAAAAAGTGAGTCAGGTGAGGGGCCTCCAGTTAACCTCTTCTCTGGGTGCTACACCTGCACCTCCCTCTGCCAAGGTACACCCCTGCAGCTGTGCCAGACTGGATGTGATGCCCTGCCAGATGTGGGATTGCTCTGGGAGCTTGCAGTCCCCCTCAGCTCTGCTCAGGAAGCAGGCTGCTCATCCTGGTGCTCTGGTTTCTCCATGTGTGTCTGGATATTTCTATTGCCACCAGCAACCCCCTCTCCCTGCCCCAGGATTTTTGCCTGGTAGTTATGGATGTGGTGGTGGCGGAGGGGGCGTGAGCAGGATGTGTCTGATTTCGTGTTTCTCCTTATTCTTTCTTTTTGACCTCTGCACACTAGAAACCTCTATGACTTCTCAGAGCGGTCTCACCTCCCTGTGGCTCAAACTCCACAGCCAGACCTCAAAATTTTGCTTTTGATGTCTAAAGAAAGGTGTGTGGAATCTTGCTGTCTTCAAAATATGGCATCAAGCAGTGCTACTTAGTGTTTGACATTGTGACAGTATCCAAGTACATGATCAGTGGCCTCATTTCACTGAGCAAGGTAGAGACTGGTTGGGTTGTCCTCAAAGTCATGTGTTAAGTTGCCTGTACATGCTCATCACACACAGCAGGACCACACATGGATCTGGAATGATGGTAAATGAAGTAAATAAAACAAAACCCACTGATCCTTCCCTACAGATAGTTTGAGAAGCACTGATCTAAAGGGCCCAAAGCTTGGAGCCAAAAAGCTTATCAAAGACTCCTTTTTCTAGGTGATATTTACCATCTCCCTAAAGAGGTAGATGCATTGTTGTCCCAAGGCCGCTGAATTCATAGAATGTGAAAGTATTTTCATATGTCAATTAATTCAATGACTATTGCTGCACACCAACTGTATTCCAGTTACTTCCATGTACTTGAGCTTAGATCTATGTTATTCTTCAGGCCATGCTCGTTCCCCTAAGCTATATCATCTCTGCATGTCAGATCTACTGCAATTCCCACCTTTTCTCTCACACTTCATGCTGTAAAGCTATCTCCTTCTAATCGTGCCCCCCTTTTTTCCTGATCCATGTCTCCATCTGATTGCCTTCTCTCCTTGATCTGATGACTGGTTTGTTCTCAGGTTTGGCCAAGCCTTTTTTTTGGTGAGGAAGATTGTGCTTGAGCTAACATCTGTGCCAATCTTCCTCTATTTTGTATATGGGATGCTGCCACAGCATGGCTTGATGAGCGGTGTATAAGTCTGTGGTCGGGATCCAAACCCTCGAAGCCCGGGCCACTGAAGTGGAGCATGCCAACTTAACCACTATGCCACCAGGCCAGCCCCCAGGCCATGGATTTTATGGACCAGGGGCCCCTGGATCCAAGAAGGCCCAACACATCCAGGGGTAGCTAAGCTCTTTCCTGCTGTCTCCAGGTCCCATGATGGAACAACCAGCATGGGACTTCGGCTTTCTTAAAGTAAGTAAACCATGTGTTCCCATAGTCCACGTGATTCTGAGGATGGATGACCCCTAAGCCCAGAATTCTAGCCCAGACCACTCACCTGAGCACCAGACTCAGAGGCCACTCGAGGTTGGCTAATCCCTACCTACCCTTTAGGACCTTGTGTAGGCCATGTCCTCCAGAAAATAGTCCTCAGTCCCTGGCTAATTCCAGTGCACTTATCTGTGATCCCATGGTGTTCTGTGGGCCTGCAGCACTGTGGAGACATCTGGAGCACAGGCATGCGATCTATGCTCCCAGGGTGTTCTGTGCCCGCCCGTCCCACAGTACAGCGGTGTCCTCACTGTGGTTCCCAGACCAGCAGCATCACCCTCACCCAACAGCTGTTAGAAATGTAAATTCTCAGGCCCCAGATCTGCTGAATCTGAAACAATGAGGTTGGGGCCCAGCAATCTGTGTTTTAACAAGCCTTCCAGGGGATTTTCGCTAAAAGTAGAGAACCACTGTGTAGAGAAATAATCTGGCCTGTTAGATTGTATGCTCCTCAAAGGCAGGGATTAATATTGCTCATCTTTGTGCCCCCAGGATCCAGAAAAGTTCCCCTGTGCCTGACCCATGGTGGACAAAGCTGTGGATTTGCTGCTCTTTGATTTTATGACTGGAGACCCAGGAAGACCCAGTTCTGGCCTCCAATAACAGCCCCCATCCCTGACACTGAAAGAGTTTCTCAGAGAACAATAGATGAATGAGAACAAAGGACCTCCTTATTAATAAGTACGCCAGCTTAAACCCAAGAGGAAGCTTGGGAAAGTCTGGGTGAGCTCATGCTGTTTGGCTGGGGGCCTATGTGTTATTTTCTATTTAACCCCCAAATTCAGACCCTGGCTGCTGCATGGAGGAAGGATGTTCAGGGGAGAAAATGGCTGCGAGTTGGCCTAAGAACTGGCGCCAGTTTACCTTGTCACCCAGCTGCACGTAGGATGAGACAGAAAAGAGAGAGGAGGCTGCTTTTAGGGGTGCTGAGCCATCTCTCCTACCCAGCCACATGGACCCAAAGAGAATCATGGTGCTGCTAACAATAATAACAGCCAACATTTGTGGAACACTTAACAGTGCCGGGCACCATTCTAAATGAGGTAGAGACAATGATTCAACTGCTAGGTTTTCAGAGAAGAAACTGAGGAATAGGCAATGTATTGTCAAAGTCACAAACCTGGTAAGTGGCAGAGCCAGGCAGTCCAGGGCCAAAGCTTAATCTTGTAAGTTCTCTGCTCAACTGCTTCTCAGAGAGAGAAATGTGCAGAAGGGCCCTGACTGCTGTTTGGGGGCAAGTAGCAGGGAGTTTGATAGGAATGCAGGAGAAGAGGTATGTGGGGAAAAACAGACACACACACACACACACACACACACACACACACACACACACACTATGAGAGGATGATTCCAAGCCCTCCATTGGGCCCTGGGGTCTCCTTATCTACCCAGCCTTTGGCCTAGAAGAGAGTGAGGATGGCTGGTGTGCCCTGAGGGGCCAGCACCTGCCTAGGCCCCTGAGCACACAATGGCCAGAAGCAGGGCCTATGAGAGAGAGCAAGCCAGGGCTACGGGCTCCTGCTTTTAAGGCACAGTGAACGTTCTCCAAGTCCTGGCCCCCTACTAATAAACATGGCCCAAAGAATGTCTTCTGATCAGACACATCAGGCTAGAAAATCTGCCTTCCAGTGTCAGGCATGGGGAGGGCAGCTGGGCGGGAGGCAGGAGAGGCAGTCTTTACTTGATGGAACCATGCTGCACAGCTGTCTGTCCTTCCCTAAACCCCAGAGAGTTGGGAAAGGAGAGGGGAGGGGGCTCCCCAGAGAAGGGATGTCTCAGCAGCGAGGGTGCAGTGGGCGTTGAGGCCCATGCCCGAGTAAATCAGGAGAAAGGAGAAGCAGCAGAGAAATGGTTCTTCACCCAGCTCACATGTGGGCAGTTTCAGAACTTCCCTAAACAAGGGAGATGACAGTGAAGTGGGTAGAGATTTCAAGTCAACAAACAGGAAAGTTGATGCCTTCATCACTGTTTTCCTGCAAAGATGTTTTGATATTATAAAAATATATATATTTTCTCTTTATTAGAACTGCCAGCTTTGGTATTTCTCTTTGCATTAAAGGTGTATATTTTTTCTGAGTGATTAGATTGAAAGAGAATTAATTTAGTTCACTAGTGATGTCCCACTTGAAATGTGGTGGATATGGAAAACAGAGTTGGTTTACGATACATATCTTTTTTCCAAGTGTTTTTCTCAAAACACAGGTTTGGGAGATTGACCAAGATTTTTCTTCCTGTGTTACAAATGAGCAAGCAGACTCAAGGAGGCTACGTGGGCTGCCCATGGGTGATCAGTCAGCTGTGAGAGGCAGGATTAGGTTTCAGTTCTCTTCTTGTTGTTCTGGCCAGTATGTGTGCTCTGGGAGATTTGTGCAGCACACTTTGCCTGTGTTTCTGGGGCAAGTGACCTATTTCTAAGCAGGCTTATCACAGAGAGGCCCTTAATGAATTTACCTCACTTTTAAAGGGAGGAGCTCATTTCTTTTCCTCCCAAGATACACATATGATGGATGAGATTATTATCTCATGAGCTTAATTTTCCCTCTTTTCATTTGGAAGTGCAGGGCTTTAGCTGCGCCTGCTTCTACTATAAAAGATTCCTCGCGGTGGCGAAGACCTCCCACCATGCCCTGGAGATGTGTGGTGGAGCCAACAGGTGGCCTTCAGTGGTTGCTAGTTTCCATCTTTTGTAGCTCTGGGTCCCCAGGCTGCACACTTATAGAAATGCCACATAGGTATGGGCAGCTACATTGGTTCAGGGAGCCGGTTTTCTTCATCACCGCCTTCCTCACAAATCATATGAACACAAGAAAGCCCATTTCTGATATCAGACTGAATGACAAGACAACGTAATTCCTGATTAATTGGAATTTATTTGAAGAGAGAAAATGGAGGCAGGAACTTCCATTCACCAATAGAAAGGAATGATGAGAAATCAGTGCCAGTCCTCATGTTGGCTGAACAGATCTTGGACTGGGGGCAGAGCTTGATTTAGGGAGTTGTTGACTGGGAAGCTGCCCAGATGCCAATAAAAACAACCTGGAAATATGGTGCAGAGTAACTCAGGTTTCTGTATGACGCCTTCCATAACTGGCTAATCTAAACTGATTCTGCTCACACTAAAATAAGCAAGCTCTAGGGTACAAATTAGAGACTCACTCCTCAATGCCATCGTTGAGCATCTTTGCAGCATGCATGTGTAAGTTGCATGTTCTAGCTATCTGTACCATCACCGTTGAGATTAGCTCCTGTTGACAGTTGTGGAGAGCTGGCATTTGCACTGACTGGATATTTTGAAGCTCAATACTATATGATATGGTACTGTTTATTGGGAATAAGTAATTTATTTTAGAGTGATTTATTTTATTGTCTACATCTTTATATGGTTCAATTTGCTTCTGAGGTGTTTTTTGGTTCTGAAGACCATGGTAACTAATCCTTCATTTTTGAACATAGAAAACTGTACAATTTTTATTAATAGAAAATGAGTTTCTCTTTACTTACATTAAATAAATGTTGAACAAATATTTAAAGAATATTGGTTTAAAGAATGATCCAATTATTGACTGCTCAGGCTTCTCGCATGTCTAGGTCTACCTACCTTCCCAACTGGAGGTGGAGAATTCAATGTGGAAGCAAGGACAGATTTTGCCAATTGTCACAGAAAAAGAAATGACAGAAGTCAGTGACACATCAAATGAGGGAAGACAATGAAAAGTTCTACTGCATTTATTTGCACTTGGCCGAACTAGACTGCCTGAGAGAAGTGGCCTTTTGGGGTAAATGGAGGAAGTGGTACTCACTCTCAGGGCTCTAAAGGGGTCAGAATCAGACCCAACAATGGAATCTTTGGGTTGTTTGCAGTTTCAAAGTGAGTGTATAAAGTCAATCAAAGATTTTTCCGGAATTTTCTCTGACAGTAGGGATAACCAATGCATGTTTGTTACATGAAAGAAAGAATCAATTTAGAGAAAGATAGTCAGGAAATGCCATCTTTGCCATATCTAGCTGAAACTGGGATCTAACAGGAGATGTCAGAAAAATAGGAAAAGAGAAGAAGGAGTGAAAAGTCAGGAGGAGAGGTGAATAAACACACAGAGAAATCTTCCCCTCCCGCACTATTTAGGAGTTAACTTAGAGAGTGACCATTTATTCAAAGTTGATTCTTTATATTGCCATGGAATCATGCCACCTCTTTGGAGAAATAGTCTCGATAAACAGAAAGCCTAACGA
This sequence comes from Tapirus indicus, assembly GCA_031878705.1. Classification (NCBI taxonomy): domain Eukaryota; kingdom Metazoa; phylum Chordata; class Mammalia; order Perissodactyla; family Tapiridae; genus Tapirus; species Tapirus indicus. Next base: position 39,782,833 of record CM062935.1, read on the forward strand.
TTTCCGATACATAATTATTTCCCCATGTTGAACATGGGAATTATTATTTGTAGTGGATTTTGGGATTTTTCTTTTGCCCTTTACAGATTATTAAATGCATTTTCAAATCAAGAAAATTCTCGAGGGCCTACACAAGTTAGGGTTGTTTATACAGCAAAAACTCGGCTCCAAACACATATTTGCAACTTAATGATACATTTGTATACAGCCCAGAATTTTTGTATAAAACAGGTGTCAGCTTGGTATATGTTTCATTGCTCCATTAAGCATCTACCTTTCCCTTGAAATTACTCTCCATCTTATATGGTGCAAATACTCTGAAGTGGTCATTTATTTTAAATTAACTCAGTGCTGGGCTAGAAAACACAGCTCCCAGATGATGGTGAAATTATTCCAACAAGGTTGCCTTTGGGACTGTTCACCATAAAGTGATCTTTATAGGTCAGTGTTTTTCATTCCAAGCTGCTGTGACAACAGGAAAGGTAAATGTCTGGCACCAGGCAAACGGGGAGGGGGGTGTTTGACCAATAGGGCTTTATGACCGGTGCTTCTTAAAATTCCATTTTCTTTTTCCCTTTACTCACTGGTGGGACATGTGGAAAACAGACGCTTGGAGCAGAGGAGACATTGAAAGGTCTCCCTGTTCCAAGGGCAAAATGGAAACAAACATGCTGGTCATCAGTTTCCAGATTTTCCCGTTTATTACTTTCATTGCAGCCACCTGGTCTCACTACAGGGATCGGTTCTGTGTCCCATGTGGAGCTCCTCTTTAGCAGAGTCAGTGGGTAGACGAGTAGAGTTTTCTCCTTAAGGATTTCTGACCCTGCTGGGTTCAAATTTTGCTTCTTCTGGAGCTCAGTCCCCAAGTTCTGTGACCCAGCACCTTGGCTTCCTGCCAGAATGTCCTAACAAAGGCTGGAAGGGGTTTGCCTCTCTGAACTGCAGTGTTGGCTTTTGTGGTTTAGCTCACTGTTACTGGGTTTGCTCCTTATTTATCATTCTTTCTCCCAGAGTTCCCTACCTTCTGGTTCCTAACTCTTAGTTCAGCCAAATAGCAGCGGGCACAGGTAGCTTAAGACGAGGGGATAAAGTGCATGTCCTCGTTCAGGTGGCCGTCCCTCCTCGTAAGGGGGTTGATGTTTTCCTGGGGCTCTGGTGCTTGACCTTGGGTGCACTTAGAGTTACTGGTGGAGACTTCAAAACTCCCGATACCCAGGCTGCCCTTGAGACCAGTTACATCAGAATCTCTAGAGTGAGACCTCAGCATCAATGTTTTTTAAAGCTTCTCAGGTAATTCTTAAGTACAGCCAGAGCTGAGAACCACTGTCTTAAGTGTATCTGAGTGGTTTTGACACTTCCTTGGTGTACCCTAATGGGAAGGTATTGACTACTGTTTTTATTTCTTTGAAATAAATCAAACCTTGAAAAGACTGGGTCTGAACTGGCCCTCTGACGTGTCTCTGAAACTTGGATATTTAGAAACTCTGCTCTTGAAACTTCTGCTTTAGAAGGGCCGCAGACTTAAAAAGAGAGAGCCAACAGTTTTTCATCACTTAATTAACAACTTAAAGCTGTAGTCACAAGTTATGCGGCATTATGAGGTATTGCTTAGAAATTGCTTCAGAAAGTACCATTTGTTTATTAATTTACATATATGCAATTATTTTGTTTATTATAATTTGTTGTTATGGACATATTTTCTTCATATTTATACCCTGGGAACACTGAAAGACAAAGTGTGATGCTGAACCTGAGGGTAAACCTTTTCTTTATTCATGTGCTCAGCTGTGAATCTGTTTACAGTCCATACCCCTCCCTTCCAAAAACAAAATAAAGCAAAAAATCTCAGGAAATGGCGTTCCAAGCCAAGAAAGTTGTTTTACGTTAGGTAACTTCAAATATGCTAAATGTGGCCATGTTGTTAATTGTCATTTCTTTTCTGTTGTGATTGGTTAGATTTTCTGCCATTCAAATAGCCAATTTCTGTATTATCACCTCTAGGAGGCTTAAAATGGATTTGATTTATTAAGATGATCACAATGAATATTTGAGTGCTCAGTTCCAGAAGAGAGGACACAGTTTAATGGCCAAGTGTCTGGATAAGCACAGACTAGTCACCTTCGCGTGGGTGAACTCATCAGCATGATCACCACAGCGCGTGTGAGCACTGGCAAGGAAACAAGAAGGAACGGCTCTGAGTCACTCGAATAGGCCGTGAGTGGACCTGTGAACTCCATTATCACTCTTCACATCTGAGTACTAGAGGAAATCTCAGAACCAGAGAATTTTAGAGGTGGAACCTAAGACTTTTCTAATGCCAAATGGCAGACAGATCTCATCCCTTGTGCCGACGTTGAACTGTTGGTAGTGGTTGTGTGGGATGTTGTGTTGAGAAAGAGTGAGACAACATCTGGGCTTAGCAGAAGCAGCACCTCTGGCAATAGTGAGGTCTGCGATGGGTGTGGAGAGGAGGGCAATGGCAGAAGATGGGTCAGTATTTGCTGTACCTTATTTAGTCTGGCTCCTTCCCTTTCTAACAGTGGTTCTCAACATGGTTGCATACTGTGATCATTTGGGGGGTCATTAAAAAATCCCTCTGTCCAGGCCACACCCAAATCAATTAAATCAGAATATCTGGGTGTGGACCATGGTGATTCCCACATGCATCCAATGTTGTGAATCACTTTCTTGTGGAAAAGGAAACAAGGGTCTTGAGAGAGAATGTGACTCACCAATGCCATATAGATGTAGGTAGAGGATGTCTACCAGGTCTCATAATTTCCATCCACTCTTCTCTTTACCATGCCTTATTGTCTCCACCATGAATCTTTATGGAAACGCATGAATAACAGCACACTGACTACTTCGTTGACTTTTAGAACAGTGTTTCCCAACATATGAGCAGCAAGCATTGACTCTCTGCACTAAATGAATTATAGGTAGTCATACTTTAAAAGCACTGTTTTGGAAGTATGTACAGAACTTGTTTTGATGAGTAAAATACAAATTTATTTAGGAGCATTGCTGAATTCAGAGTAGCTTTTGACCTTTTGTGTTTTCGCAATGGATGATATCCTCTCAATTACTGTTATGTAGGAGTCGGGCACCACTGATTTAGACTAAGAGGTACAGGAAGCAGTGCAGCTGTAAAGAGCCCAGACTTTCACCAGGACTAATTAAAAGGCTCAGTGATTGCCTGCAGACAAGCTTTGACACAGCACTGCTGGCTGTCTGCTCTTGTTGACATACACAAGAATGAGAAGATTCTTCAGGACATGTATGGCTCAATATAATCTGGTACTCCTTCGGTACCAGAAAATGATATGTGTGAGTCTGATTCAGTGAAGATGCCAATGATATTTTGAGACTCTTTCAGGTCGGCAGTAAGCCACCCAATTGCAGAATGTGGCAGAGTTCATGATTATGTAGTTTGCCATCATGTTTCTTGTGTTTGGTTCATTTAGACAACTCCATTTCATTCCAGCTGGAAAACGTTGTGTAGCTCACTTTTCTGCCCTATGATCCAACTTCCTAATCTCTAAAAAGGAGGGATTAATATCCCTTCCAGTTCTAAGAAACTGTCTCCTAAGGATCCATATTTGGGGGATTGTTTTTTGTTTTGCTTTTTCCTTTCTTTTTTATTGATGTCACAATAGTTTACAAAATTGTGAAATTTTAGTTGTGCATTATTGTTTGTCAGTCACCATATAAATGTGTCCCTTCACCCCTTGTGCCCACCCCCAACCCCTTCCCCCGGTAACCACCTAACTGTTCTCTCTGTCCATGTGTTTGTTAGTTTATCTTCCACGTGTGAGTGAAATCATGCAGTGTTTGTCTTTCTCTGTCTGGCTTATTTTGCTTAAAATAATACCCTCCAGGTCCATCCATGTTATTGCAAATGGGACGATTTTGCCTTTTTTATGGACAAGTAGTATTCCATTATACATATATACTACATCTGCTTTATTCAATCATAAGTCGAGGGACACTTGGGTTGCTTCCACTTCTTGGCTACAGTGAATAATGCTGCAATGAACGTAGGGGTGCATAAGCCTCTATGGATTGTTGATTTCAGATTCGTTGGATAAATACCTAGTAGTGGGATAGCTGGATCATAAGGTATTTCTAATTTTAATTTTTTGAGGAAATCTCCATATTGTTTTCCATAGAGGCTGCACCAGTTTGCATTCCCACCAGCAGTGAATTACGGTTCCAATTTCTCCACAACCTCTCTAACATTTGTTATTTTTTGTCTTGGCAATTGCAGCCATTCTAACGGATTTAAGGTGATATCTTAGCATAGTTTCGATTTGCATTTCCCTGATGATTAGTGATGTTGAACATCTTTTCATGTGTCTATTGGCCATCTGTATATCTTCCTGGGAAAAATGTCTGTTCATATCCTCTGCTCATGTTTTGCTCAGGTTGTTTGCTTTTTTGTGGTTCAGTTGTGTGAGTTCTTTATATATTATGGAGATTAACCCCTTGTCGGATAAACAATTTGTGAATATTTTCTCCCAGCTGGTGGGTTGTCTATTCATTTTGATCCTGGTTTCATTTGCCTTGCAGAAGCTCTTTAGTCTATGAAGTCCCACTTGTTTTTCTCCTGTTTCCCTTGTCTGAGTAGACATAGAATTCAAAAAGATCCCTGTATGACCACTGTCAAAGAGTGTACTGCCTGTGTTTTCTTCCAGAAGTTTCATAGTTTCAGGTCTTAACTTCAAGTCTTCAAGTTAATTTTTGTGTATGGCAAAATAAAATAGTCTACTTTCATTCTTTTGCATGTGGCTGTCCAGTTTTCCCAGCACCATTTATTGAAGAGACTTTCCTTTCTCCAGTCTACATTCTTAGCTCCTTTGTTGAAGGTTAGCTCTCTGTAGATGTATGGTTTTATTTCTGGGCTTTCAGTTCTGTTCCATTGATCTGTGCATCTGTTTTGTACCAGTACCATGCTGTTTTAATTATTATAGCTTTGCAGTATATTTTGAAGTCAGGGATTGTGATACCTCCAGCTTTGTTCTTTTTCCTCAGGATTGCTTTAGCTATTCGGGGTCTTTTATTCCCCATATAAATTTTGGGATTCTTTGTTCTATTTGCATGAAGAATGTCATTGAGATTCTGATTGGGATTGCATTGAATCTGTAGATTGCTTTAGGTAGTATGGACATTTTAACTATGTTTATTCTTCCAATCCATGTGCATGGGATATCTTTCCATTTCTTTATGTCATTTGAATTCTTTTGATAATGTCTCATAGTTTTCATTGTATAGGTCTTTCATCTCCTTGATTAAATTTATTCCCAGATGTTTTATTCTTTTTGTTGTGATTGTCAATGGGATTGTCTTCTGGAGTTCTCTTTCTGCTAGTTTGTTATTAGAGTATAGAAATGCAACTGATTTTTGTAAGTTGATTTTGTACCCTGCAATTTGCTGTAGTTTTTGATTATTTCTAATAGTTTTACAATGGATTCTTTACAGTTTTCTATATATAAAGTCATGTCATCTGCAAACAGTGAGAGTTTCACTTCTTCGTTGCCTATTTGCTTCCTTTTATTCCTTTTTCTTGCCTAATTGCTCTAGCCAAAACCTCCAGTTCTATGTTGAATAAGAGTGGCGAGAGTGGGCACCCTTGTCTTGTTCCTGTTCTCAGAGGAATGGCTTTCAGTTTTTTCCCACTGAGTATGATGTTGGCTGTGGGTTTGTCATATATGGCCTTTATTATGTTGAGGTACTTTCCTTCTATACCCATTTTGTTGAGAGTTTTTATCATAAGTGGATGTTGGATCTTGTCAAATGCTTTCTCTGCATCAATTGAGATGATCATGATTTTTATTTCTCATTTTCTTAATGTGGTTTATCACATTGATTGATTTGTGGATGTTGAACCATCCCTGTGTCCCTGGTATAAATCCCACTTGATCATGGTGTATGATCTTTTTAATGTATTCCTGTATTCGGCTTGCCAATATTTTGTTGGGGATTTTTGCATCTATATTCATCAGTGATATTGACCTGTAATTCTCCTTCTTTCTATTGTCCTTGTCTGGCTTTGGTAACAGGGTGATGTTGGCCTTGTAGAATGTGTTAGGAAGTGTTTCATCTTCCTCTACTTTTTGAAATAGTTTGAGAAGGATAGGTATTAAGTCTTCTTTGAATGCTTGGTAAAATTCTCCAGAGAAGCCATCTGGTCCTGGATTTTTATGTTTTGGGAGTTTTTGATTACTATTTCAATCTATTTACTTGTGATTGGTCTATTCAGATTCTCTAGTTATTCTTGGTTCAGTTTTGGGAGGTTGTATGAGTCTAAGAATTTATCCATTTCTTCTAGATTGTCCAGTTTGTTGGCATATAGTTTTTCATAGTATTCTCTTATAATCCTTTGTATTTCTGTGGTATCCATTTTAATTTCCCCTCTCTCATTTCTAATTTTATTTACTTGAGGCTTCTCTCTTTTTTTTCTTAGTGAACCTGGCTAAGGGTTTGTCAATTTTGTTTATCTTCTCAAAGAACCAGCTCTTTGTTTCATTGATCCTTTCTACTATTTTTTTTTTTGTTTCAATTTCATTTATTTCTCTTCTAATTTTTATAATTTCCTTCCTACTGCTGACTTTGGGCTTTGTTTGTTCTTCTTTTTCTAATTCTGTTAGGTGTAGTTTCACGTTGCTTATTTGGGATTTACTTCTTTGTTAAGGTGGGCCTGTATTTCTATGACTTTCCTTCTCAGGACCACTTTTGCTGCATCCCATATGAGTTGCTATGGTGTATTTTCATTTTCATTTGTCTCTGGATATTTTTTGATTTCTCCTTTAATTTCTTCAATGATCCATTTGTTGTTCAGTAACATGTTGTTTAGTCTCCATATCTTTGTCACTTTCCCAGTTTTTTCTTGTAGTTGATTTCTAGTTTCATAGTGTCATGGTTGGTGAAGATGGTTGTTATGATTTCAATCTTCTTAAATTTATAGAGGCTTGCCTTGTTTCCCAACATATGGTCTATCTTTGAGAATGTTCCATGTGCACTTGAGAAGAATGTGTAATCTGCTGTGTTTGGATGGAGTGCTCTATATATATCTATTAAGTCCAGCTCATCTAGTTTTTCATTTAAGTCCACTATTTCTTTATTGACTTTCTGTCTGGTTGATCTATCCATTGACTTAAGTGGGGTGTTAAGATCCCCTACTATTATTGTGTTGTTGTTAATATTTCCTTTTAGGTTTGTTAGTAGTTTCTGTATGTACTTTGGTGCTCCTGTGTTGGGTGCATATATATTCATAAGTGATATGTCTTCTTGGTGGAGAGTCCCTTTTATCATTATATATTGCCCCTCTCTGTCACTCATTACCTGTTTATCTTGAAATCTAGTTAGTGTAATACAAGTATGGCAACTCCTGCTTTCTTTTGCTTGCTATTAGCTTGGAGTATTTTCTTCCACCCTTTCACTCTGAGCCTGTGTTTGTCTTTAGAGCTGAGATGTGTTTCCTGGAGGCAGCATATTTTTGGGTCTTGTTTTTTAATCCATCCCACCACTCTGTGTCTTTTGATTGGAGAATTCAATCCTTTACATTTAGAGTGATTATTGATATATGAGGGCTTAATGTTGCTATTTTATCTCTCATTTTCTGGTTCTTTTGCATTTCCTTTGTTTCTCATTCCCTGTGCTTCAGACTACCAATTCAGTTTGGTAGTTCTGCATGATGGTTTTCTTAGTTTTCTCTGTATTTATCGTATGTGTTTCTGGTCTGATTATTTGTTTAGTGGTTACCATGAGATTTTCATAAAATATCTCATAGATGAGATAGTCCATTTTCTGAAGGCCTCTTATTTCCTTAGACTAAGTCAATTCCATACCTTTCCTCTTCCCTTTCTATGTTATTATTGTCATAACTTATTCCATCTTGTGTTGTGAGTGTGTGTTTAAAGTGATGACATTATATTTATATTTGGTGTTTTCCTTCCCTTCATCTTTGATGTTATAATTGTTTGCTAACCTATTCTGATAGAGAGCTGCAATTTTTCTGATTTTGTCTACCTATTTTTCTCCTTGGTCAAAGCTTTGTATCCCCTTTCTCTCTCTCTCTTTTTTTAGGCATGAAGGCCTTCTTGAGCATTTCTTGTAATGGGGGTCTTGTGGTAATGAGCTCCCCTAGCTTTTGTTTATCTGGGATGGTTGTTATTTCTCCATCATATCTGAAGGATATTTTTGCTGGATAGAGTATTCTTGGCTGAAGGTTTTTTCAGAGAGAATTTTGAATGTATCATTCCACTCTCTCCTAGCCTATAAATTTTCTGCCGAGAAATTGGCTGAGAGCCTGATAGGAATTCCTTTGTATGTTATTTCTTTTGTCTTGCTGCCCTTAATATTTTTTCTTTATCTTTGACTTTTGCCAGCTTTACTACTATATGCCTTGGAGAAGGTCTTTTCATGTTGATATATGTAGGAAATCTATTGACTTCATTCACTCATATTTCCAGCTCCTTCAGGTTTGGGAAGTTCTCAGCTATTGTTTCTTTGAACAAGCTCTTTGCTCCTTTTTCCCTTTCTTCTCCTCTGGAATACCTATAATCCTTATGTTGCATTTCCTAATTGAGTTGGCTATTTCTTGGAGGATTTCTTCACTTCTTTTTAGTCTTAGTTCTCTCTCCTCCTTCATCTGGAGCATTTCTGCATTCCTCTCCTCAATATTGCTAATTCTTTCCTTCATGTTGCCAGCTCTGTTCTTTAAAGATTCTAGATTTTTCTTTATCTCCTCCATTGTGTTTTTCATCTCCAACACTTCTGACTGGTTTTTCTTTGTAGTTTCACTCTCTTTTGTGACGAAATTCCTGATTTCATTGAATTGTCTATCTGTATTTTCTTGTAGTTCATTGACTTTTTTTATGATAACTATTTTGAATTCTCTGTCATTTAGGTTATAAATTTCTGTGCCTTCAGGATTGATTTCTGGGTGCTTGTCATTTTCCTTCTGGTCTGGAGATTTAATGTGTTTTTGCACAGTGCTTGAGGGTGTGGGCTTATTCTTCCTCATTCTGAAGACATCCGGTTGCAGCTGCCACCTGCTGCCACTGGGTGGGGGTCAAGCTGTGTATTCTGAGCCCATGGTGTTCCACAGGTGCTCTGGCTGACCGGCTGTGCTGGTGCTCCGGGCATGGGAGGGGTGTTTCTTTTGCCTCCCTAATCCTGGGGCCTTCCTGCTCTTCCTCTCTATCTGCTCTCCTGGAGTGCTAGCTTGATGAAGGCACCCCCACAAGAGTTCCATCCCCTCCATATGGGAATTTCCCACAGGCTGTGAGAGAACTTGGAGAGCGACAGTTTTCCCACACAGGGCTGCCCCTCCCCACCCACAGCTGCACAGTCCTGGTCCTAGGGTTGCTGTCATTGGGGAAGGAGAGGAGTTCTTCTTACCTCCTTCCAGTTCCTCTGGGGGTACCAGCACCTCCACCTGCAGATGTAAGGCTGTGTGGGTCTCTCAGATGTCTTTTGTGTTGTGTGAGTGTCCTCTGTTGGTACTGGAATGTCCTTTTTGTTGGATTTCAGTGGGGAGAGTCCATGGGGAAAGCTCACTCTACCATGATGCTGACATGACTTCTTTTTTTCTGAGCAAGATTTGCTCTGAGCTAACATCTGTTGCCAATCTTCCTCTTTTTTTTTGTTGCTTGAGAAGATTATCCCTGAGCTAATATCTGTGCCAATCTTCCTCCATTTTGTATGTGGGTTGCCACCACAGCATGGCTGATGAGTAGTAGCAGGATCTGAACCTGTGAACCTGGGCTGCTGAAGCAGAGCATGTTGAACCCAGCTACTGTGCCATGGAGCAAGCGCTAGGACCCATATTTGGATGGTTATTATTTTACAGATGAGGAGCCTGGGGTATGTGCAGCAACTTTCCTAAGACCATACTTAGTTATTAGAAAACACTGGAGTAGAATTAGGTCTCTTGACTTAGAGATCTGTATTCTTTCTACTAACAAGGTTAAATAAAGACCCTTGGGCTGCACTGAATTTTAGGGCACGCTGTAATTCCCCACATCCTTCCTTAGGTCTCTGCTCCAGGACTTCTGGAGCATGCTCTGAAGACACCTGAGTCCAGAAGCCTACACACGCTTGGCAATCCCAGATATGCATTCTTCACACCACCAGTGGGGCTGTGGACTGGGTAAGGGGCCCATCTGGAAGAGAGAATGGTCTCCTTACTAGGAGTCAGCCCTGGAGCAGGAGCTGGGGAATGGAAAATTTAATTCTGTAGAACATATATTTATTGAACTCCTACTTACTATGTGCCAGGAACTTTGGAGACACAAACATGAGTGAGAGGGGGTTTCTACCTTTGCCTTATTTGTGCGGGAGACAGACACATGCACAAACAATGATTTAGGTTCTTGGGAAGATGTAACTTGTTGGCCACCCCCATAGAGGCTCTAAAAGCTAAATATTTGCTTTTCTAGTCTCCTGGGATGGAAGGTGGTCATATGAATAGTCTTGCCAATGAGAAGTAAGAGGAAGACAGTAAGAGAGTGGTTCTGAGAAAGTTTTTTCTTTCTTTCTTCATAAAAAGGGAAGGTCATCACTAATGATACTTCTTCCTATTCTCCTTGACTTGAATATGGATGTGGTATCTAGAGGTTCAACCACCATTTTGAAACCATGAAGCAAAAAACATGTGGGAAAGGCATTTCAGAGATGGCCTAACATAATCCGTCCACTGAACCAACACCAGTTGCAGGGTACCTCCAGTTATTTTGTAATGTGAGAAAATTAAGTTTTGATTTGTTTGAACCACTGTAAGTTGGAATTCCTGTTATTTACAGCTGCATGCATTCCCGGTGGGTGGATAAGTATATGCAAATTTTTCTGGGAGTAATTTTCTACCTTCAGAGTGGGGCAGTGTAAGGGTATGGACTTGGAAGTCAGAGAAAGCCCTGCTACTTATGTGCTGTGTGACCTTGGGTAAGTCACTTAACCTCTCTGAGCTTCATTTTCTGCATTCGTAAAATGGGGATAATATCAATCTCACGGAGTTGATGCAAGGATTAAATGAGTCTGAAAAGTACTTACCATAGTCCCTATACATGAAAAGTACCCAACTGGTAGCTCTTATTATTAGTATCCATCTTGAACCCTTTTAGTGAAACTCTTGTGGAGGACCTAGACATTTCTTGTAGACATGACAAAGCTCAGCGCCCGCTATATAACAAGAACTTAAGAAATTTCTGTTGGATAAGTGACCTAGCATCTCAGGAATAAGTCTCCAAACAGAGGGGAGCCCAAGTGTGAACTGGAAAGCAGGCCATGAACGGTCTTTGTAGGGATGCTGTTGTGCTCCACTCACACCCCCTTCCTCTTCCAGGAGTGAGGCTCTCATTCCCCCAGCTGCTGGGAGTGTTGGCAGCCGATACCTCTCAGCTGAGTCCTTCTCTAAGAATTGTTCTCAGTTGAAGAGGGACACCTCGCGCAAGGTCATAACTTCTTCCCAAGGGCAGCCTACATCCAATGACACAGGCTACAAAGGCCAGGCCCCTGCCTTGGTTCACGATATCTCTGAGGGGCCGTTCCAGCTCCGGCCCTCCCTGTAAGTTCCACTGAGGCCTTTGTTATGACTGTTCAGTTCAACTCCTCTCTCTGCCCAGTCCTGTTTCTTTCACTCTGCCAAGGATGCTGATGCTGAGAGCACTTCCCAATCATCTTCCTCCGGGAAAACCTCCATCTCAGAGGCTGTTTCCCAGGAAAGACTGCTCCTGTCTGTCTGGTCCCACTTGTGCACAGAAACATGGCCAGTAGTAGCAGCATCCCTGAGGCTGAAGGACAATCGGGACTCCCGGAGTTCTCTTTGTGGGATCCGTGGTTATTGTGCGTGCGTGGGTGTGTGTGTGTGTGTGTGTGTGTGTGTGTGTGTGTGGTTACCTCTCTCCAAGATGTATTTGTTTATTAATTCATTCATTCCAGTCTACAAATATTTATCAAATGCCTACTATGTGTCAAGCACTGTGTCAGGCTGTGCCCTCATGAAGCTTATGACCTAGTTGAGAAGACAGACATTAACCAAGAAATCACACACACCTTATAAGGTCACAACTATGACAAGTCCTATCAAGGAGAGAGGCACGAGAGACTGATTTTGGGGTGGGGAGGCAGGAAAACCTTTCCTGAGGACATGATGCTCAAGCTGAGAGCTGAGGGGTCAGAAGGAGTTAACTGAGCCACGAGGGGAGGGAAGAACATTCCAGCAGAGGAACAGTCTGTTCAAAGGGCCTGTGGTGGGAAGGAGGTGAGTATGAGGAACTGAAAGGAGGCAAGGTGGCCAGAGTGAAGAAGCAAATGACGGCTGTGTGAAGCAGGCTCTTATTCTCTCCTAATGTTTCCTCCCACATGGAGGGAACTTCCTTAGTTGTAGCTCGCCCAGCCTCTTTCTGCCCCCTCGCTCACCTTTCTTGGGGTGGAGTAGGAATGGCCTCTGCAGTGGGCAGGTGTCGTTCAGAGTCTTCCTTCCCTCTTTGGGAGGGAGCCGCCTGCAGGGAGCTTGAGCTTCCTCTGGTCCCCCAGGGAGAGGCTTTGCCTGTGGGGTAGGTGCCCCCATCAGCTCTGCCTCCCCCGGGGCAAGGAAATCTGCCTAATTCTTGGGGCCCGGAGCACGGAAGCACACTAGAGCACAGATTCAAGCTACATCCTCCAAGCTGCCTATATCATGAACAAAGATGCTTCTCCATCTGCTTACTCCTATGTTCTATCTCTCCATTATCCAGAACTTGTGTGGGGAAAAAGGGAGGCTTTACGGGGCCCACAAAGACCCCAAGAGGTATCGGTTGTGACCATAGAGATGATCAGGGTTCCAAACATTCAGAGCCTCACAGTTTTCCTTGAGAGGTTTGGACTTCATCCTATGAGCAATAGAAGTCTTTGAGAAGTTCCTCTGGCTGCTGCACAGAGAACAGAATGGGGGATTCTTAGTCCTGGGTGGTCCTCTTTCTCTGGGCCCCGAGAGGGGAAAGAGTCGGAAGTGGGGGCAGCTGTGGCTCCCTCTGACCCATCCTCCCAACCGCCAAAGTAGGCTAGAAATATCCTCAGAAACATAGGGCTTACTTTGAACAGTGAGTGATAATCTTATTTTTTTTTAGTTGTTGATGCTGAAAAAAGAAGTTAAGATGCAGTTTCAGGTTTTAAGAAGTGCAGTTTGGGTGACAGAAGATAGATTGACAATGATTCTTTTCGTTTCTCGATGATAGCTGTCTCTGGATTTATTGGTGAGATAGGAGAAGTATTTGTGGAAGATGGAGCAGGCGGGGGGAGAAGCTGCAGCTTGGCTGTGTGCTTGTTTGGGAGAGGGAGCATGCGAAATGGTCAGTTGTGGTCAGGGCTGAAGGAAACGGACAAGGGACTGAGAAAGAATAACAGGGAGGACCTACTGTAAATAAGGGGTCAGGGAAGCCTCTTTGAAGGAGTGGTTTGTAAGCGGAAACCTGAAGGAGAAGAAGACGTGAGTCAGCGAGTGAAGTGTGGTGAGGAGTTGGGAGGAGGAGGTAAGGGAGTAGCTGAGGATGAGCCAGAGGAAGGGGCCGGACTGGTGCAGGATGAGTTGGAGGCACACAGGGGCCAATGACAACAAAATGCAAAGTAACGTGGGAATGTGTTGAAGGGACAACTGACAGCCAGAGGAGTGGGAGGCTGACCTGGGAGGGCTTCTAAGGGGAGACGCCATTTGAACTGGGTCTTGAAGCCTGAGTAGGGAATCTTCAGGCAGAGAAGGCAAAGAAGCACATTTCAGGGGCAAAACAGCATTGCTTAAAGGCAGAGAAGTGTGAAAAGATATGATCTGGGCACGGCCACAATCTTCAGGAAGAAAAAAAAGAGAATTAATACCATGGCCTCTGGCTCTGGTTGTATTTCCCCATTTTGTGTTTTCTTTCCCATGTGTTTGTCTACCATAGAGTGTTTTCACTGAAAATAAAGCTCGGGTAGTTTTATTTACTTCTCATGCTATGAAAAGCCCTTAGTTTTGGTCCAGGTTAGGCAGAATGCAACCAGAACTGTCCCCAAAATATTTATTTCCACAGCCTGTTTACTCTAGATGGACTAAAAGAGATGTGTTTCACTGGTGCAGAGATGAGCTCAAGTTTGAAAGCTGGTCCAAGTAGTGGAATGCTCAGAGGCTCAGACTGGCTTAACGGGGCCAGGGAGTCAGGACCCTGTCGACAAAGAGAAATTGAGGAGAAGGAAACCTCCTAAATAATTCAGATCAGAAATGAGATACTTTGGCTTCAACTTCTGCTTCTAGAGAAATCCTTAATCCCTTTCACTCAACACTCCCCAACTCAGGACTCAGAGGCCAGTCCCTGGGAGGCAGCAATTACAAATAATCACCCATTAGGACTCATTTCCCTTTGTGTCCTTTCCACAGCATGGCCTGTTTACCTTGGAAGCCATGAGAGGCCCAACATTCTAGACCATTCCCCGCCACCTTCCCTCTTGTCGCCTTTACAGCTTCTCTGACTCCAGCTTGGACAATCCCCAGCCCTCCAAACCCTCCCACTGTGGCTTCTGGACTCCTGATCTGTTATCAGCAAAATCCCCTAGAGCCTCAAATTATTTTCTGAACATTTTCTTCATCTTTTTGCAGCCCCAGCCGAAATCCCTTGTTGTCCTCCCTCTCCATTGGTGTTTCTTTCTTTTTTTCTCTCCTGCCTTCATCATACTCTGGGCCTGAAGGAAGTGAGGTCTCCTCCTTGCTTCTCCCTGCTGCTTCTAGTCCTTTGTTCTTCCCACTCTCTAAAGTACTCCAGCCATTTGAAACACATGCTGGGGGTCTTCCGCGTCCTGCTCCTCCTTTCGTGTCATTTACATTCCTGCTCCTCACGCCCCCTCGTTGATAAGTTTAGCACCTGGATTTCAGTCTTTCCACCCCCACTTTTGACATTACTTTCAGTATTCTGAATATCCACATAGATGATTCACCCAACACCTGGCCTCTCAGTTGCTGGGATCTCACACTCTGTCCCATGTCAGCATTCCCGTGGCCATACCCTAGACTTTGTGTGACCCAGTCCCTTAGCACCTCAAAGTCTTGACATCACTAACTGCTCTCTGACCATCATCTCCTCCTATTCTAGCCCATTCCCTCCAATAATTCTTTGGCCCCTCTCAGACCTCCACTCCATCTTATTCCTTTTCTTTGCCACCTCTCCCCTCCCTACCCAGCTGAGATTTCACAAACTGCCTTGCGTACATTTTCTTGGTGCCGCTCAACTCCTTTGTTTGTCTCTCCCTTTTTAGTACTTGTTGGCAAAACTCCAACCCTAGTGAGATCCCACTCTTTCCATATCTGCACCAAGCCCCCGAGTGTGGCTTGCAAAGAGCACACAACCTTGTTACAACCTTGAAACCGGCCATACTTCAAATTCATGACTGTGGAGCTTAAGGAGGCTCTCAGCCCTGCCTGGCAGAGCTGCTACTTTTACCTTGTCATTCATTTCCCACCCTCCCAGAGAACTATTTCATTCTCCTCTTCTCTTTCCTCAGACCACCAGTGCTCCCTCCTCACAGCTCTCAGCCGTGCTTCCCACTTCACTGAGAAAATGAAAGCAATTGAAAGAGAACTGTGGTGGGCTTCAACCACATCTACGATCCCACCTGCATCTGTACCATGCTCTCTCTCTCCCTCTGTAACTTGAGCGAGAAGTCCTCGCTCCTACCTCAGGCTGGTTCTCACCTGTGCACTGCATCCCATCCCCTCTTGCCCGCTCCAGGACTCTGCTCCTGCCATTGTCTGGTCCCTTCTGTATCTTTTCCTCTCCACCACATCATTCGTTGAGCATTTAAACACACTGCAGTACCTCCTGTCTTAACCCTGTATCCTGCTCAGGTTACACTTCCATTTTGTGCTCCCTTTTGTAGCAAAACTCCTTCGAAGAGCTGTCTCTATTTGTTATCTCCATTTCCTCACTTTTTGTTCTCTTTAATCCACATCAGGTTTTGGTCCTCATTACTCCACCAGAACTCAGAGTGTCTACACTGACCAATCCAGTGGAAAATTCTCACTCCTTATCTCAACTTATGACCATAATTTGAGGTGTCACTTCTTCCTTCTTGAGGCACCCTTCACTTGGCTTGTAGAATACTGCATTCTCCTGGTTTCCCTCCTACTTCTCTGCCCATTCCTTCTCAGTTTCACCTGCTGGATCCTTCTCGTTGGACCTTTGGATGTTGGACTGTGCCTGGGCTCTGTCTTGAACGTCTTCTCTTCTTTAGCTACAAACTCATTTCCCAGGTCATCTCATCCAGGCCCATGGCTTTCAAGACCATCTGTAGGCTGATGACTCCCAATTGACCTATCTTGCCTGGACCTCTCCCCAATCTTATTTCCTGCTCAGGGACACACTTACAGCTGTGTGAGTTATGCTTTGCATGACCCCAGGGGGTATCACTGGTACTAGTAGGAATCACAGATTCGTGTATTTATTAATATAATTTTCTGGCAGTTGACAACAAAGTGTTTTCTACTGTGTCCCAAGTCATCAGGTGGGCTAGTGGGCAGGACCGTTACAACTCTTTCCTTCCATCTGGCTGCACGTGCCGGTTCTTTAGACAAGCAAAGGATGCACCTGCCTGTGCCCATGCACTGCTCTCCCCCTGCCTTGACCTTGTCATCCAGGTTTGTGCTTAGCGCCCCTGCCTGCTCACGTCATTCCAGGCTCTGCTGAAGTATTACCACCCTAGATAAAATAATAGCCCTCACCTCTCCCTACTTTACTATTTTTAATAGTAGTTGTCTCTCCTTTGCATTGCATTATAAACACATTTTCTTATGTGTTTCCTACCTTCTCCACTAGGCTTTAAACTCCATGAGGCCAGGGACATTGTCTTGTTCACTGTTGAATTCCCAGCTTCTAGAACAGTGTCTGGCGTGTAGCCGGCACTCAGTAAGTAAATACTTGTTGAATGGATGAATGAATTAATGGGTGGTATGGCTGTACTTCTTCATGTCACTAGTTTATGTCCTCGTATTCCACACATAGTGGGCATTATAGACTGGATGTTTGTGTCCCCCAAAGTTCATATATTGAAGCACTAACTGCCAACGTGATGGTATTTGGAGGTGGTATTTGACGGTATTGGGGAGGTGATCAGATTTAGATGAGGTCATGAGGGTGGGGCCCCATGATGGGATTAGTGCCCTTGTGAGAAGAGATGCCTCTCTCTCCACCATGTGAGGACACAACAAACAGGAGGCAGTCTACAAGCCAGGAGGAGGGTTCTCACTAGGAACTGAATCTGCTGGCACCTCATCTTGGACTTTCCAGCCTCCAGAACTGTGAGAAATAAATGTTTGTTTTTAAAGCCACCCAGTCTATAGTATTTAGTTACAACAGCCTGAGCTGACTAAGACTGTGGGTGCTCATTGAATGGGGATGGTAATAACTCTCAAGTCCCGGGCTATAGCGAATCTGGAATCAGGTCATGGATGAGCAGGTGAGCTGTATACAAAGATCCTTACTGTTGCTCTTATTGCTGAGAAATTAACTGGTAGAGACAGGAATTTGAATTTCATGTATCCGTTTACTCCACAATTAATGCTGAGCCCCTCATATATGCTGTGTTCAGGGTTCACAGTTCTGGGCACGCAGCAGTGAACAAGCCAAGTCTCTGTCTTCCTGGAGCTCAGCAGTTCTCAGAAGATCAGATTTCTTTCTTTTTTTCCCCTGCTTTGCTCCAACTTCACTAGGGTGTGATTTGAGTGGAAGGTGCAATCCTGAAAGCAGTAGAGGGATGATGTAGAGTAGGGAACATGGCTGTCCGTGTGGATTACGGCATCTTAGCTCCAACCTAAAGCTGCATGAATGGGAAAATTACTTTGTCTCTATAAAACTCATTTGTCTCTCCAGTAAAATGCAGGAACTAATGGAGTCTATCTTGCTGGGCTGTTGTGAGGATAATGTGTGTAAAGCACTCGGCGTCCAGTGAGGGGTAAGTGCTCCATAAGTGTTACTTGGAGAGCCATTTTTTGGGAAGGTCAAGAAGACAACAGCTCCTGATGAGAGAGTTTCAGGTTGCAGGGGAAGAAGGAGGATTTCTCAGAGTGGTCCTGGCTGTAGGCATATTTGTTCACAAGAGATTGATGACTACATAAGGACATCTCAGCAGGCCCTGGTAAGAAAGGGGGGAGAGAAGCAGGGCTGGAGTCAAGTAGGCCTGAGGATGTGGAAGAGATAGGCTTGAGGAGAAGATTTATGTTTGAGGAGATAATTTGTAATCTCAAGGATGAAGGAAGGTGGGATGGGTCAAGGGGTTTGGGGCCTGAGAATATAAAGGAAGACAGATCTGTGAGAGGGAAGTGGGCCTATGTTTATTTAGCTGAGACCTTGAGTGGCTTTTGATGCTCTAAGGTGGATGTGAGGGTGCTGAAGAGAGTTGGAAGACTGAGTTTAATAGAGTGAAATGCATTTGCAGTTCCTGGGGGCACTTGGGGAGGTAGGTTGGGGGGATGGTGAGGAGAAGGGATAGAAAAGGGAAGAGAGGAGCCAGCACATGGCAGGAGACTGGGATCTGAAAGGGATCCATTATGGCTGAAACTTAAGAACAAGGGCAATTAAATTGCATCTCAAGTTGATAGTCCTATTTTGTGGCCATGTCACTCCTCCCCATGCTGTACAGACCCCCACCTGTTTTGATGCTGACAACATCCTTGTTTTCATGGATAGTTTAGGGTGGGGTTAAGAGAATTGACTCAAGTGCTCTTTTTTGAGTGTATTTTCATTCAACCCAGTACTACACATGCGCGCGCGCACACACGCACACATGACATATTATTCCATGAAACAATACTTATCTTTACTTTGTGTGATAAAGTAAAAATATAAAAGTTAAATATCAATATGGTACTATTAATTCTTAAACATATTTAAGATATGTTTAAGACATAATTAACATAATTCTTAAACATAAACATATTCTTAAACATAATTCTTAACATAGAAACAATTTCAAATAAATAAAAATTATGTAATTTCAAATAAAAAAGATATGATGAGATAGTTGTGCTTGTCTGTTCATAAATTCATCCTCTCTAAGCTACATATGGACAAAATTTCAATTTTATCTGGTGAACTGTTGATCACGAATTTTCTTTGTTTTTAATCCAAAGTTGAAAATTTAGTTTACCTAAAATTTAGCTTACTCTAAATAATAATATTAGCAACATACTTTCTTCTATTTAACTTTGGACATTCTTATTCAATCTTAATCCAACATGATGAACATAAACCTTGAGTCTTGTAATCTTTCTTCAGTGCGAATGGCTGAGGTGCAATAATTTATTCTCTTCTTTGAACACCACCAAGTTATGCTCAATTATTGAATCAGGGTTTGGAAAAGAAAATGGATTTGTAATCCAAGCGTTTTTCTTTAATGTTTCAATTTCTCTTTTGGAAAGTTAAAAATTAAAAGTTTAGAGCAGAAGGGAGTTGTAATATGATCTCTAATTCTGTTTCGCTTGGGCTGTATTCATTAGTAGTGTTCTCTTTGATATATTGTAACAATATTGGGAACATTGGCTAAATAGAGTGATTACTTAGGAGGCAAATAAAATCTTTTGAAACCCCTAGATATGTTGAGTATCTTGTTGACTTTCTTCTATGGTTTCAAATTTAGTTCATTAAGAATACTGAAAATATCAGCAAAATATGCCAATTTTATTAACAAATATCATCTTTGAAAAAACTGCCAAATGATACTGCTTCTCCCTTAGAAAACTGTGAATCTCATTCTGGAGTCATATACCCTGCTTAACCCTTGCCTTGTAACCACCAATAAACACTGGGCTGATTCAGTGAGTGGATATGATTAGCTCTAAGCTCTGAATAAAATATTCCAAAACGTCAGCTATTCAGTAAGTTTCCTTTAACTAAATCAGCAACTTCGCCTGCGTTTTTCAACTTGTCCATGAGATTTGGTAGAATATCGTTAGATGCCCAAACCCCAAGACATACAAATTCTAGACATATACTAGATTCCAAACAGCACTATTAGTAGCATCTAACCATTTTCTAATAACCACACCATGTTTTCTAGCTGGATTTACTGTCCTATGCCTTTTAATCTCTTCATGTGTTCTAGTTTCATTCATTTTGATCAAAAAGGCACATTTCAAATTTTGTAACTATATTTAATTCAGTTATGTGAGATTCAATTTAAACCATACAGCAAATTCTTCATGAATTATCTCACCACACATATCTGACATAAATGAAAAGGATTGCTTCTCCTACAATATCAGCACCCTCAATTTAGATCTCAGAATCTGTACTAGCCTGTGTGTTCTGTACAACAATATGGTTTTCACTAAGCGAAAGAGTTTTAATTGTATCTGCTAGTTTATTATTAAAAATTACATACACCATATCCATGCGTGCTGAAAGAATAATATTTTTAGGGGATATCTATTCCGTTTTCTCTTTCACCACCCACTGTGCCATTACATATGCTATTAAGGCTTTCTTAATAACTGCTGTAGAATGACTGAAAATACCAAAAGTGAACACCTATAAAGCATTCTCTATGGGCAAGCTCTTTTCTATGGACCTTACATGTATTATCTTTATAACAACACCATGGACTAATTACTATTAATACTTTTATTTTACAGGTAAGGAAATGAGGCACAGAGAGGTAAAGTAACTTGCGCAAGGTGTCACAGCCTGTAAGAGGAGGATCTGAAATTCAAGCAGAGGCAACTACCTTGGTTCATAACAAATACATTGAACTACTGCTCAAATTAGAAATTGTGTCAATAATTTATGTCTTTTTTCCCCTTTATTTGGAAGACATAGGGACTTATTGAAAATATATCATTACAAAAAATACACTGGCTTCTGTCATTTTCAAAGGATTTTGCATATTAGATAAAGCCTATTTTAAATAATCTTCATTATAAAATCTTGCATTTACTTTTTAGAATGAAGTTCAAATTAAGTCCAAGTTTATTGATTAGCATCAGCATTTTGCTCAATATTGTTATCTTTTAACTTTCAAATTCAGCAGTTGAAGTTGCCCACGTGCCTCTGGATGTTTTACCTCTTCATTCTTTTATCTTCTAATAACAAAATATCCATCCTGAGGACAATTTATACTGTTTCAATGAAAAGGTAACAATTGTTGGGAAACTAAAAAAATGTCCTGCTTGATAGCTTCCTTTCTGAAAAAGACCTTGTAACCTGTTGTGACTTTGTTAAATTAACACGTGTTAAGCTGAGCCTTGTCCATGGTGAGCTGCAGTTCAACCAAAGACCACAAGGGAGTTGAACTGGAGAAGTTTGTTACTCACAGGTCCTGGAGGAGGTACAGGACACACCTCCAGGGACCATAGGAGGAGGTCAAGACAGGGTGCAGGCACAGAGAAAGGCAGGACCTGGGGCACGTGCCTTTATTAGGATCTATGGGTGGAGTGCTTTGGGGCTAAGGCTGGAATGGTCAATTCAAAGCAAAGAGAGCAGAGGTTTTATCTAAGGGGCACACAGGAGAAGGCCCTGGGAGGCAGGGGAAACTGTTGCTCACCAAGGCTGCCGGGGAAGTCATATCATATTTACTGGTGACTCTGTGGACTGTTAACTAGGGCATGCGCTTGAGGAGGGGCTAGTGTCAGTTCAAGGCCCCTGCAGGCCACTTGGCCACACAAAAGAGGTGCTGAGGCAGCAATATTGGGAGTAGTTTAGCTAAACTCTCAACAAACCAAAACTTAGCTGAATGACTCTACAATTTTGCTGACAGGAGAAATGCAAATTATCATAAAAAAAAGGACACTAAATTAACCCCCCCATTATGGTAATGGTCAACTTGACCATCGTAAGCTGAGAAATTGGATGAGATATCAATGAGCAAAAGAGCAAATGGCCCATTCCTAGCCACTGTGTGTATTCATCATATGCCCACCACTCTATCCCTCACATGGGTGAGAGCAATTGAGCACAGTATTTGTTGCAAGGTTTGCATTGCCAGGACTCCCCCTGTGAACTCTGATATTTCCTGGTTAATTAAAAAAAGCTGGTTGTGACCTACTACATTGATTTTATGATCCACCAACGGATGGGGCCTGCAGTTTGAAAAACACTCAGTTAATGAAAGGGATTGAGTTTCCCCATTGGGTCAAAGTCAGGTTGGGGATAAATTAACATGAGATGTAGAGTCAAGAATGGAAACTATAGCAAGTTTAGTGGAGCCACACGATCAGTGCCAGAGGTGACCATGAGACCCCAGACCCCTTGAGAACTCTCAGGAACTTGAGGAGGCCATTGAAGTTTCCCCAGGATATGGTTGGAAGTTTGGGCTGATCTTATCTTAACGGGCCCTGCAGTCCCAGATGCCATTTGCTTCACCATAGCTGTGGTAGAGTAACGTGGTCCAGTGTATGGACTTTCAGGCATGGGTGCTGAGATAAAAATCTCGGTTCTGCTACTTACCAGCTGGGTGCAGGTTACTTAACCTTTTTTGTGGCTCAGTTTTCTCATTTGTAAAATGGGGATAATTGAGCTCAGAGGATTATTATGAAGATTAAATGAATTATTGTATACTATACTTATAAAATATTTGGAATAGTGTTTGGAATATGTATTCACTGAAAATTAGACTTTCTTTTTTTAAAAAGAGAACAATTATCAAGGGGAATTGTGCTCAGGCAAACTGAAGGAGCTTCTTAGGATTGCTACAAGCCTCCATCTGAAGATGGCCTCTCTGGGTGAAGGCTGCCTCCCAACAGTAGGTGAGTTGGAAACACTGTAATTCCCCAGCAGACACATCCTGGAAGTCTATCCACTGTTGTATGAATCTGTGTTCAGAGACTGCACAGCAATGTCCAGGAGCTAGGGTGGTACCATTTCATCCAAGGGCCTGGGTCAAACCAGAGAATGTCAATCAACACTCCTCCACAAGCAACATGATGGAATTGAAGATGTTTGCAGTAGAGGAAAGACTTTCAGATTTTAAATGATGGAGTTCAAGGTGTAAGAGGAGGAGCAGCTATGGGTTGGGTCAGGGTGTGCTCAGGGAGTGGGTTCTTGGAAATGGAGCAGAGGTGGAGGTAGTGACATTGAGGTAATTCAGAAATGTGAGGCCTGGGACTTGGACTTATTGTTGCAGGAAGCTGAGATCCCCAGGAAAGATGGACGGGCTGTGGATGGAGAGTAAAGATGAAAAATCAGATGTCAGAGGAAGTGACTGTGGGGTCCATGGAAAGTGACAGGGAGTAGTGACAAGGAGGCGTGGAGAGTGCAGTGAGCTTCAAGGGAGAAGGTTTTCAGTGGGTGGGAGGTGGAATCGAAGACATCTAGAGGCAACGTGGGGTTACTGATGCCACCTCCAGGCCTGGAGGTGTCCTGGGCAAGGGGAAAAGAGCTGCCTAATTTGAGAGGTCAAATAGGGAAATGATGTCCTTTGGAGAGCTGGGCATTGCTAAGGGTGAAGGGTGAATCTGTTATTGGTGGAAAGCAGGTTCTAAAGGAGGGGAAGAGGAGGTGGAGGGAAGCACAGAGAGCTGCATGGGATGGCGAGATGAAGCACTTGGTGATGATAACGGCTGCCGTCTAGGAGGTGCCAAGAACAACAGAGACTGGGGACATGAGCTGATGTGACCCCAGGAAACTTGGGTAGGGGCAGGCCTAGCACAGCCCCCACCACTGTGCAGGCTTTAAATAAACCTGAGTTCCCTTCTTCGTTCTCCCTTTTCCTTTCACTGAACCTCATGTCTACACAGTAAACTGAGAAAGGTGATTTCTACGTTGTTCATAAATGCAAAAATGGGCAGTTGACTTCATGTCATAGTTTTCCTCAGTGCCCACACTCTTCAAGGTCCCTCCTTGTCATCTTCCCTGGAGATGGACCCCAAATAGTCTTTTTTTTTTGGTGAGGAAGATTAGCCCTGAGCTAACATCCATGCCCATCTTCTTCTACTTTATATGTGGGACGCCTGCCATAGCATGGCTTGATAAGTGGTGCGTAGGTCTGCGCTTGGGATCTGAACTTATGAAGCCTGGGCCACCAAAGTGAAGTGTGCGAACTTAACCACTACACCACTAGGCCAGCCCCCAAATGGTCTTTAATTCCGGTCATTGGAACCTGCTGAGTTTTGTGTATGGGGGGTGGGACACCCCACTGGCCTTACCACCCAGCCTGGGTGCTGGGGCTTTTGCTTGCACACCACCGTGGCTCCTCCAGGGCTAAGTACACCTTCTCTTCTAGGGAGATTCGAGTATTTAGGGCAGTTGATAAGCAAGGGGCCGTTTCGGGCAGTTCTGATGGAGACTCAGCAATTCTTGTAGCACAGGCTGCCAGAGGAGCCAGGGGATGTGCAGGCTGCTGTCGAAGGAAGACCCTGGCAGCACAGTGATTGGTGGACATGGCCTCTACACGAGAGCTACTCCCTTGAAGTGTTGGAATGATCTATAGGCACTCCATTGGCTCATTAGTGGTTCAGACTCCTCTCAACACAGATTTCCTTCTCTGAGAGTAATTCCTATACACCACTCCAGCTCTAGTTTTCTTGTCTCTGGCCACAGAGTCACTCGAGGTCATGGTTCCACTATGCTAGCCCCCTCTGCAGTCCTGGTCACCTTTGCCTTGTCTCCTGGAGAGGGGAAAGGCTGCTTGGTTGCCTCCTCCCCCTCCATTACTTTCCAGTCTTTATTACAGCATAAACTCTATGTTATCTTCCACTCAGGGCTTTCTCTTTTGATTTCCAAGAGCCTAGTTTGGGAGTAAAGGAGTCTGAATATTGCCTGTTTCCTTTTATCTGTGTCCCTGCAACTCAAGGCCCTTAGATGCCTGTGCCCGATTAGGGATGGAGCTCTCTCTAATCTTTGTTATGGCACAGACTTGAAGTTCCACTCCACTCATGGCCTTCTGCTCCCTTCAAGGTCAGCGAGCGTGGGAAGAAAGGAAAAGCCCCAAGATTAATATTTCAGGATCTTATCTCAGTACGTGTACTATTGTTCAGGAACCGACTTCAAAGGGCTGCGCTGGGACAGGCTCTGTAGTCACAGGCCCTCTGTGTGAAGGGGTCTGCCTGGTCAGCCGCTATCTTAGGCAGGATTCTTTTGGTTACAAGTCTCAAAGCTCCCTGGGGAATACTTTGTAAAAGGTACAAGAGTGTCTCCCTGTAGTTAGGGGCAGGGGAGCAGCTGGCTTCAGATGGTGCCTAGCACACGAAACTGGAAGGTTCTCCTTGTTGTGTGTCCTCTGTTCATGCAGACTGATTTCTTTGCTCCTCTGGCCACTTCAGCACATAGCCACCCTAAAGCTTTCAAGCTTACACTCGAGGGTCGGCCGCTTGAACCTCGCCCACTACTGTCCATTCCCAAGCCCAGATTCCCAGGATGGGGCACCTGGTGGCTTTGTTTAGATCAGGCATCCACCAGTTCTGATCACGTGGGGTGGGGGCAGGGAGAGGGCTGAGAGGGCTCAGACAACACACAACAGTTACAGATGGGCTGTCTGCGAGAGTGGAGAGGTGGGGCGACCATCCTCAAGGACGAGGGAATCATCGTGTACAGGGTACACTACGGTACCTTGTCCAGCTGCACTTTGGGTGCTTGGAGCCCCCAGGACCACACTCTGTCGCTTAATGGTCAGCCTGTGGGAGCCCCTCCGGTGAAGGGTGATCCCTGTCACTGCCACTCTCACCAGAGCTGACAGACTGCTGTGCCGAAGGCTGTCTCCCTGTAACTCCCCCACTTTGGTGTTAGATCCACCCCCCCAGGCCACCGAAAATTAATCCAGTCCCTTGTCCACTAACAAACCCCCTTCTGGGATTTGAAGAATTTAAAGTATCTTCTTCAGGGAACTGTCGCCAACTCCTTTAACTCTTCCTTGTGGGATGTAGTTCAGGCTCCTTTGCCATCCTGACTACTTTCCTCTGAATGAGCTCCTGACTTGGTCGTCTTTACTTTAGAGCATGGCCTCCTGACTGGATGCAGTAATATTCTGTGTGTGACCTGGGGTGGCACATGACAGCATGGGATGCTCTTTCCTCATTCTAGAAACTACAGTGCATGCCTTCTACAATTGCACCAGATTATTTCATGAACCTCTGTAAAGCTCAGAGGGTGCCAGAGCAGAACTTAAAATCAGGTTGCATGGATTCCAGTCCTGGCTCCACCACTTACTAGTGAGGGGATTGTAGGAAATCACTGCAAGGATTTTGGAACCTCAGTTTCTTCTCTGTAAACTGGGAATACTAATGGTCCTAACCTCATAGGGATATATGTTCGTTTTAAATGGGGGTTGAATTAGTTAATATAAGGAAAGCACTTAGCACAGTGCTGGTATCTAGTACATGGGCAATGAATGTTAGCTATTAGCACCGTAATTCTTAGTATTCTTCAAGTACCGGTGTCGACATGTGTGTTTCTCACGTGATGTTCTTCTAGGCACCTGGAGTCACCCATGTGGTGCTTTGGAGTCCAATGTAGGGCTCAGTCCTTGTGAAACTCCATCCTGTTAGATTCTGCCCATTATTCTAACCCCATCCTGCTAATTTTGATCTCTGGCTTAGTGAGGCAGTCTATTCTATGTCTCTCCCAAATTTGCACCTAGCTAAAGTCTAAGGAATCTCAATACCAATGGGAGAATAGCTTTTGTTTTCCCTTGAGAGTTGGGGAGTGGAATAGAGAATGTGAGTGGATAAACATGAAGCTCAATGAGCTCAGAAGTGTAGAGTGGCAGTTACAAGCTGCAGAAACGGAGTCAGCAGCCCTGGGCTGGAGCTCCTACTTGCTAGTGGTGCCAGATTGTACAAGTTAACGGAGTGCTCTAAGCCTCAGTTTCCTCATCTGCAGCGTGTGAATACTACGGGACCTACCTCCTAGGGTTGTAGTGAGGATACCATGGGCAAATGCATGTCTGGTGCACACTTAGTAGATGTGCAGTAAACACAGTCTGCTCTATTTACGTTGCTGTGGCAGCTATTCTCTGTGGTTCTGGGTGTGATCACACAGCCCTGACACTAAGAAGAGCAGGAGTTTGGAAGAGGCACTGGGGTCTGGGGTAACGCACTGGGGTCTGGGGTAACACCAAAGCAGTCCTTGGGAGAAAAGAGAAGGGGATGGAGTGACAGCTGGAGGCTCTGACGGCCAGGGGAGCCTGCTCACAGTAGCAGCAGCAAACGCGGTCCAGCTCACACAAGCGAGCCTTTGTTCAGCCCTCTGCTGGCAAGTTCTCCTCTAACCCTGAGGCTATTATAACACAGGCCTCCTGAGCAGCACACACCATCCCCGGCTGCCAAGCTCAGGCGTATGCATCCAACCTCCCCCAGCTGTGGTCTGGCCACCTCTCCGCTCATCTGTGGGTTGGGGGCTCAACAGAGGGAGGGCCAGAAAGCCAGGGTGTGGGGAATTTTGGAGGTTGGATCTTGGTGTGGCAGCCACAGAAATGTGAAATAAAGCACTTATATTTAAAAGCTCCCACCTTAAACTTGGCGTTGGGGTTCCCAAAGATAGTGGTGATAAAACGATGGTGGTAAATTGCAAAGATAGGGGCTGTTCGGGCTTCTGAAAAGTATTTTTGTTTGATGGAAATGAACAGCTTCTATGCATATTGAAAATTAATCAAGTGATCCGGATCTTTGTGTAATTAAAGTCCTTTACAGGGATCCAAGGAGCCTCTGCCGGGGAGGCTTTGAAGACACGAAGCGGAGGCTCTCGGCAGGCACATTCTGGAGCTCTTGGAGACACTTAAATGAGGCTTGTTTGGTGTAGACTTAACAACAATGAAACAAGAAAAATCACGGAGGATCAGACCAGGTTGTTAGTGTCTGTCTGGTCCCGGATTATCCCAGAATGGCTGGATACTGCCAAGGATAGCAGATCTCCCCTGGGAGTGCTTCTCTTGGCCCTCCCACTAGCTCTGATGTGGCTCAGGAGGGAGGGGTGCTGCCCCCAAACCCAACCATGCCCATTCCTCCACTTCAGGACCTGTCCAGGTGCTCTGTCTAGGAAGCAGGAGCCCACCAGACCAACTGAGGTCTCTGGGATAGATGGGAAACTCTGCCCCAAGGCCACAGCCCTCTGTTTAATGAGGAGAAAATTAAAAGCAGGTCACTTGGGTTCTGCTCCTGGGCTCCAGGGCCACTTTGCAAGTTTCCCGAGGTTTCACTTTGCTCTGTGGTGACATCTCCTTTTTAGCCTGTTCCAGAGACCAGGTTTCCTGATGGCTGTGTGTTCCCGGCATTACCTCTTGTTCCTGTGTGGCCAGACTGCACCTGGAGAGGACCCTCTCCCTCCCCTTCAAAGCCGCTTGCTTGAGCCTGAAATGGTCCTCTTTCCCCACATCTACCATGTTGCCCTAAGTTCTGCCTTCATCATGACTTTCCTTCACATTTAACTGTGAGAATGCTGTAGCTCAGACCTCTCGTGTCTCTTACATGGATCGTTATTACAGTAAATTTTGAACTGGACACCCTCTCTTCTTTCTCCAATCCATCTTTCACACCAGACTTGTTTTTCTAGAGCACAGATCTGATAATGTGACGACACACAAAAGTCCACAATGGCTCCCCATTGCCTACAGCATAATGTTAAATTCCTGAGCTCCACGTTCACCACCTCACTTAATCCGACTACGGTCCCCCTTTCCCACTTCCTCTCTCTCTCTTTCTTTTTTCTATTTTGTTCCAGCTGTGTCACGCAGCTCAGAGTTCTACAAACCCAGAACGCATCTTCCTGCTCTATGCTTTTGTGTCTGCTATTCTTTCTGCTCTTCTTTCTTCATCACAATTTTACTCATCTTCCCAATGATCTAAAATGCCTTCTCTTCTGTGAAGTCTGCTCAGATTCCCTGTGGAACTAACTGACCAGTCTCTTTGCTGCCACAGAACTTTGATTCTACCTCTATCTGAGCATTTGTTTTCTTTCTGCTTTGTGTTAGAGTGTTTGCTGCATGCCCTCCCCTCCCCATGCTATAACGTTGTTTAAGGTAGGACCTCGTCTTCCTCATTCGAATATCTACCAAAAGTAGTGCCTTGCTTGCATACAGTAGTTGCTTAATATCTGGGTGTTGCATTGAACTGAAACTGAAGACAGTCTGCTTATTTTTCAATACAAATAACTTTGGTTTTCTATGTTTTGATAACTGCTATGGGCGTGGATTCTCCAAATTAATACATAAATACTTTCTCAGTGTTGGAATTTTGAAGTGGGCAATTATTCTTATCCATCTGCTGTTCAGTTGCTGCCTATTGAGACAAAGACACAGAAGTCAGATTGAGATCAAAAGATGAAATTTATCTTTGACAAAACAGGATTGGAAAAGGCCATTTGGACCCAAGGCCAAAATAGACAACATGCTTCTTCCCTATCTTGAGTTAAGGTTGTCCATCCAGGTAGGAATAGAGCAGCTGGGCATTGGCAGGACCACAACCCTGCACCAAGGACGAGACAGAGTCTGGCCTGGTGCTTGTTGCCTGGAGGAGGGAAGAACAGATGTGTCCTGGACACATTTAGACCAAGGGGTTAGCTTGGTCTAAACTTTAAAGCACAAATGAGCCAAGGCTGAGCCACGTGTGTTCCTTGTTCATTTCCCTGTCTCAATAATCAGATAAATCACTCCCCCTCAGAAGTAATCATTGTTCACTATTTAATGGAGCCTTCCAAACCTTTGTCTTTACTTTAATATATGTATATAATATAGGTACATATACAAACATAGTCTATATTTAGCATACACTGTATTATACTGTGAGTATTCTCTGCAACATGCTTTTTTCCCATGATGATATGCCTTAGAAAATTTTTTGTTTTCAGCAGAGATAGATCTATGCTATTCTTTTCAAATGTCACGTATAATCTATAGTATAGGTGTATCATAAAATATTATTATTTTTTTCTAGGTATAAAATCCTGGGTTGAGAGGTATTTTTCTCATTTTGATGAAGACAACATTAACTTCTGGCTTTCATTGTGGTTGTTGGCATTTCAGCTATTTGTCTGATAGGAGGTAATCTATCTTTTCTCTCTTTTTAACATGAAGACTTTCTTTGTGTTCCACATTTGCCCTGGTATATGTAGGTATGAACTTATTTTTATTTGCTCCATTTCAGAATCTTTGTGTATCTTGAATCTATAGATTGGCGTCTTTCAACACTATTGGAAAATTCTTTTCAAATATTATCTTTTCAAATATTTCCTCTGCTATCCTTCCTGTTCTCTCTGAAACTTTCATTAGATACATGTTAAATCGATCCTCCGTGTCTCTTAACTTGTTCATCTTTTCTGTATATTTTCCCTCTTTACTTCTTCATTCTGGACAATTTTTTTTAGTCTGTCTTCCAGTTTACTGTCTCTTTTGTTGAATCTATTCTGCTGTTAAATCTACCTATTGAGCTTTAAATGCTAATTATGATATTTTTTCATGCCTCAAAATATTGTTTGCTTTTGTAAAGATCATCTTGGCCTTTTCTTTATAGTTTCTTATTTATTGCACATATTTTTCAAGCTTCTATTTTCTTTCTTTGGTCATGGTTTGCAAGCTATTTTACGTTTTTGACTGATAATTCCCATATCTAAATTCTTCTGAGATCTGTTTTTGTTGTCTATTTTTCCAGCTGCTTCTCACTCTTGTTGATAGGTTTTTCTTGTGTGATTAGTGAATTTTTTATTGAGAAAAGCTCATATACTTTCTTGCATGTGTGAAAATTCTTGAGGCAGGTATGAAGGTGAATTCTTCCAGCAATTATTTGCCTTTGCAATGCATCTGAGAGCATTACAAGTTCAGAACCACTTTAAAGTATATACTTATTCGGAGAATTTTTTTTAGACCTCCAACACTGTGAATTTGGGTGACAAATTGCTGTGAGGAATGGCTTGAGGGTATAACTTATATGATTTTGTCTGTTTGTTTTTCTTTGTCTGAGAGTGTAGCCCTTTGGGGGCTCTTGCTTCATGGGATGAGAATTTTCTGTTAGTCCTCCTACTTTTGGTGGCTCTTGGCCTTCCTCAGACTGTAAAAATGAAATACACGTATGGTAGGTTTGGCAAACACCCTCAGGTGAAAGCAGCTTCTGTGCTCTGCTTACCTTTCCAGGTTCCCACCATCATTTATGATCTGTCATTAGTATTTCTTAGTTACTTTGCAGCTCTCTTTGCCTTTAAGATATTTTTAGCATTTTCCCCAGCATTTTAGTTGTTTTAAGTGAAAGAGTTGGTCTAGAAACCTACCTATTTATATTACCCTCCATAAATTATTCAGCCATTTCCTTTTTACTGGAAATTTAGTTTCCCCCCAATTTTTTCTATTACAAATCATGCTGCAAAGAATATGTGTCTTTGTGAACACAGGTGGGCATGTCTCTCAGGTAAATACCTATAATTGGAAATGCTGGGTGGAAGAGTAGGCATGTTTTAATTTTGATACAAAAAGGCATTACCAATTTATCACTCATAAAAAGTGTATGAAAGTGCTCTTTTTCATAACCTCTCACTAGCACTGAATTTTCATACTTAGGAATTTGTGCCAATTTGATGGATAAAAATATATATCATAATTGTTTTAATTAGATATTTCCTGTTCATTAGTGAGTTTTATCATCTTTTAATCTCTTAATTGGCCATTTGTATTTTTTCTTCTGTGAAATGTCTGTTTATATCCCTTGCCCTATTTTTTTTAAACTAGGTTGTTGGTATCTTACTGATTTGTGGAATCTTTTGCAGTGTCTAGATATTAATCCCTTGTCTCTATATTTGTTGCAAATATTTTTCTCAAAATTTTCACATTAGCTTTTAACCTTTTTAGGATATCTTTTACTCCACAGCAATTTTAAAATTTTATGTGCTCAATATTTCGATTTCTTACTTTATAGCTTTTGAGTTTTCTACTATTTTTTCTCTAATAATTTTGTGGTTTTGTTTCTTATGTTTAATTCTTAAATATATCTAGACAATTTTTGTAAATGGTATGATATAGAGATAAAAGTTTTTTGAACAGATAGTTTACATACTATTTTTATTTCATCAAAGATTTGCAAAAACAACAGTTATTTATTATATACTAAATTTCCCTGTGTACATTAGACTGTATCTGTACTCTCTTTTTTTCTCTGATCTATTTATCTGTTCTTGCTCCCTTTATTTTAAATTATTTTATCCTTATAACATGATTAGAAAGCCGGTAAAGCATGTTCCCCTTCATTGTTCTTTTTCAAAATTTACTTGGGTATTCTAACATGTTCTTTATTCCAGATGAAATTTTAGAATCAGTTTGTTAAACAGCATAAAAATCCTTATGGAATTTTGATTGTAATTACATTGATTTATATATAATTTGGAGGGAATTGGGGTCTTTGTAGTAATAAATATTTCAATTCAGGAACATGGATATCTCTTTATTTAGTGTGTTCTTTTGAAAATATTTTTCAATAATTTTTTTTTTTTTGGTGAGGAAGATTGGCCCTGAGCTAACATCTGTGCCAATCTTTCTCTTTTTTATATGTGAGACACCTGCCACAGCATGGCTTGATGAGCAGTGTGTAGGTCCTCACCAGGGATCCGAACCCACAAACCCCAGGCTGCAGAAGTGGGGTGTGCAAAGTTAACCACTATGCCACTAGGCCGGCCCCACTTCAATAACTTTTTAGAAAAGCTTTCTCCATATTATTTTCTGTTACTTTTTTCCCCTAGGTATTTCATATGCTGCTATAATGAATGAGATCCCCCTTTTTATGAAATTTTCTAATTGATTAATTCTAGAAAAAGATTGATTTTGTTGATCATATATCTGGCTCTTTTGATAAATCTGTTACTAGCTTTTATTAAAAAAATTGTCTTGGTATTTCTTAGAAGATCTATTCACTGCAAATAATGACATTTGTGTGTATGGGTGTGTACGTGTGTATGATAAATTTTCTCCAAGCCCCATATTTGGATTATATGGAGAGGCGAAAGAGGGAGAGAGGGTGTACTAACTTACCTGACCTAGGGACTAGGGACTTGGCCTTGTCTAGTATCCGCAAAATAATATTGCCTGAAAGTCCATGTCTTGCCCTGGTTTGGGCTCTTTGCCTCATCTTCTCTCCCTGTTTCTTTGTAAACTTTCCATAGATCAGATGTTGGATACAGCTCTTTTGGTACTTTTGACTCTTGCAAATAGTACCTCTTGTTGATTTTTCTTGTCTTATTGTATTGACTGGATCTCCAACACAATGATGATAGTAGACGTCTTTGCCTTTTACCTGACTTTAATGGAAATACTTTTAATATAAGGTTTGTTCGAGATTTCTGATAGCTTTATCATATTAAGTAAGTCTGGTGCTAGTCCTAGGTTGCTAAGGTTTCCCCCCCAAATCAGAACAGGAAGGTATTTTATCCAAAGTTCTTTTAGAATCTGTTGTTTTTTATGGTTTTTCTTCTTTACTTGATAATGACTTGAATTACATTAGTAGATGTCTTAATACTGAGACATCCTTGCATAATTATGATAAACTCAACTTGACCATGATGTATATCTTAAAAATTTGGTACCGTATTCCATTTGCTGCTTTTTTATTTGTGACTTTTACATTTATTTTCCTAAGACTGGACAATAGTTTCCTTGATTTATTTTATCTTTTTCCATCTTGGTGTCAGGGTTATGCCAGCCTCATATGCTCCCCATGCTCTGTATTACTTGACATAATACAGGATTTGTGTGCTTTGTAGAACTTGCCATTAAAATAATCTGAGCCTACTATCATTTTCAGGACAAATCTTTCACAATTTAAAAAATTTATTAATTGGTTACAGGTCCACTAAGTTTTTCCTATTTCTTCTTGAGTCATAGACATTTATAAAAAATATGCAATTCACGTAAACTTTCATATTTATTGGTATAAAGTTGTATAGAAGATTTCTCATGTTTTAAAATAATCTTTTTTGTGCCTATGGTTATATTCTCTTTTGAATTTGTAGCATTGTTTATTTGTTTTTCTCTCTTTTTTTCTTAATAAGACTTGCCAAAGTTTATTTTGTTGATCTTTCTAAAGAACTAACTTTTAGTTCTGGAGTTTAAATCTGCCGTTTTTTATTTTATATTCTAACGCATTAATGTTTGCCTTTTGGTTATTAATTTCTTTTTCTTTGGGTTTATTCTTTTGTTTTTACTTAGATTCTAGAATTGAACACTATATTTACTTTTAATTATTCTTTTTCTCTAATGAATATCTATGAGGTTATATATATATTTTTTTACTGCTACTGTGGCCAAATCTCTTAGCCTCCAAGAGGTAGTAGACTCATTCCTTTCTAAGTAGTTTGTAATTACTCTTTTAATTAAACAGTTATTTTGAATGCTTTTAAATTTCCACATAAATCTTTTTTTTGATTGTTTTTTGGTGGAAGATGGTATTAGTTTCCTGTTGATGCTGTAATAAACATCACAAATTTGGTGACTTAAAACAACACAATTTTTTTCTCCTACAGTTTTTTTTTTCGTGAGGAAGACCAGCCCTGAGCTAACATCCGTCGCCAATCCTCCTCTTTTTGCTGAGGAAGACTGGCCCTGGGCTAACATCCGTGCCCATCTTCCTCTACTTTATATGGGACGCCGCCACGGCATGGCTGACAGGCAGTGCGTTGGCGGGCGCCCGGGATCCGAACCCGCGAACCCTGGGCTGCCAAGCGCGGACTAAACCGCTGCGCCACTGGGCGGCCCCCTCTCCTACAGTTCTTGAGGCCAGAAGTGTGGAATCACCTTCACTGGGCTGAAGATGTCAGGGTATTGGCAGGGCCGGTTCCTTCCAGAGGCCCTGAGGGGAGAGTCTGTTTCCTTGCCTTTTCACCTTCTAGTAGCTGCTTGTGTTCCTTGGCTGTGGCTCTTCCTTCACCTTCAAAGCACATCACTACCATCTCAGATTTTGTCAGCACGCTATCTTCTCTTCTGTAGTGGTGTCTCCCTTTGCTTCCCTAAGGGTTCTTGTGATTACATCATCCGGCCACCAAGATAATCCAGGTTACTCTCCCCATCTCAAGATCATTAACTTCATCACACCTGGAAAGTCCTTTTAGCCATAAAAGGTATCATAGTCACAGGCTCTGGGTATTAAGATTTGGACAATTTAGGAGGCCATTATTTGCCCTACCTCAGAAATGCTTTTCTCTAATTGTGAATTTCTAATGTTTTATTTCTGCCTTAGTGAATTTTTGTTAACTGTTTTGCAGAAAAATTAAGATTTTTTAAAGTTTTGAAGAATATTATAATTCAAACACCTGGTGACAATACCTAGAGAGAATATATTAAAATTGATAAGAATATGTTGTATACAGAAGACAGGAGAAAAGCTGGCAACTTAGAAAAAATGAATCAGGAAATCTTCTATAAAATCACATGAGAAAAGATTTAATAAAATTAGAGTTAAATTGAAACATCAGCATGACTTTATAACTTTAAAAAGGCTTCTACTGTGTCACTAAGGTATTCTAGGCAGCCTTTGGTGTAACTGTGCCTACAGCCAATAATAAAACAAACCCTGGAGTAGACACTGGATGCTAATTGTGATCATTGCTTTTCAGCAGTATGGGCCAAGGGTGCTCTGCCCTATCTTGCAACAGCTGCAAAAAGGCAGAAAAAATTTTTGCAAGGCCGTACTGGGAGTCTTCTGTTTGGGACCTTTGATTGCTTGTTCTTTTGTTATGTGCCTTTGTATCAGAAGAAAGTTGTAAGGGATTTTGCTGTGGCCAAAGTTCATAATGGATTTCCCCACGGGTGGTAGTTTAAATTTCACCATAGCTCTGTAATCCACTTGCTGGAATTATAACCTGGAAATTCCCTATGGGGCTTGGCATTAGGCTCCTGGCATTTCCTGCATACTCCACTCTTAAGCACTGTGCAAGCAATCCTAGATCTGGGTCCTGAGACTGTTTGTGTAATTGCTGTTGTCATTGTTTGGGCAGAGGGCTGAAGTCAGTGTAGGCAGTATCTAAATATCATCTAAGTATTACACGTGACAGTGAATAAAGGGCTGTGAAGCCCTTTGACGAGTCTGTTACGTGATGTTCTGAAATCGATCTCATGAATCAAAGAATCAAAATATAATCTATTCCAGAGATAGCAAAATTCTGAAATTTGGTCAACTGTAAAACACATTCCAACTTATTCAGATTTAACTGCAAGTTCTCCTGGTTTCTTTGTTTACTAATCGCAGTAGAATGAACATTTTTGTTTTGCTTGAATCAGATCTATCAGAGGTGACTTGACTTTCTAGAGTTGTAGGAGGCCAGTTGAAATACTGGCTCAGTATACATCACAGACAACTCATTTAGAGAAGTGGAAATCTTTATGAACATCTGAAAAATACCTTCATTTTACCTTCCCACATTAAGTTAGTTTGGCTGAGAATATGATTCTAGATTTAAAGTAATTTTCCATTAGAAACTTCAATATATTTCTCCTTTGTCTTTAGGCATCCAGTGTTACCAAGGAGAAACTTTATTAGGATATGCTTGGGAGTGGGCCTTTTTCATTAATACTCTTGGACATTTGGAAATTCCTTTCTAGAACTTTGGGATATTTTCTGCTATTTAAAAAAATTACTTCCCACTCCCATCTTTTAATTTTAATTTTTAAAACTTTTTTGAGGTATAATTGATATACAAGAAAATTGCATGTATTTAATGTATACATTTTGATGAGTTTGTTTATATGCACACACCCATGATACCATCACCATAACCAAGGTACTAAACATATCCATCACCTCCAAAATTTCCTTGTGCTCTTTTGTGGGTTTCTTTTTCCTTTTTTTTTTCTTTTTGGTAGTAAGAACACTTAACATGAGATCTATCGTCTTAACACATTTTAAAGTGCACAGTACTATATTGTTAACTATAGACACTATGTTGTACAGCATGTTAGTTTGCAAACTGGCCCCTAGACACTGAGGGCAAGGAGAGACCGAAGAAAGGGCAGATCACTCCAGATTGGTGGGTGGCAAGTTT
Organism: Tapirus indicus; assembly: GCA_031878705.1. Taxonomy (NCBI): domain Eukaryota; kingdom Metazoa; phylum Chordata; class Mammalia; order Perissodactyla; family Tapiridae; genus Tapirus; species Tapirus indicus. The sequence continues at coordinate 39,819,762 of CM062935.1, forward strand.
AATAAGCAAGGGAACTTATTCACAAGGCTTGTCTTGGGCAGCTGCAAGATGAGTAGATCTCCACACCCGCCTGCCAAATCTTAAAAGTTTATATAGAGGCCTTAACTGGGTTCAGTCACAAATACCCTCCAGATGGTCTCAACAACATTGCTCTCTCAAGGCTATGTCCTTGAAAACAGCTCCCACTGTGGGAATAGTGGGGAGAATGTACATTCCAAGCACAGGGGAGGGGGTGAGGAGCCTCTGATTGCCCGGGTCCAGTTCTCGGGTCAACTGGCGGTCATGTCCTCTGGATTACCTCCTCCCACACGGCAAATCTCTAGAATTTATTCATCTTGTACAACTGAAACTTTATGCCCATTGAGCAAAGACTCCTCATTTCCCCCCTCCTCCAACCCCTGGAAACCACTGTTTTACTCTCTGCTTCTATGAATTTGACTATTTTAGCTTCCACGTAAAAGTGAAATCATGCGATATTTGTCCTTCAGTGACTAGCTTATTTCATTTAACATAATGTCCTCTAGCTTCATCAATGTTCTCACAAATAGTAGAATTTCCTTTTTTAAGGCTGAATAATATTCCATTGTATGTATATACTGCATTTTTTAGTCCATTCATCTGTCAATGGACACTCCCTCCTTTGTAAAAGTCATAGGTGACATTGGACCTTATGAAGTTGTCCTCCATGTCTCCTATTTTCCCTTCATATTTTCTACTTCTTTATCTTTTTGCTCTAGTTATGGGTGATTTCCTTGCCTTCACCCTTCATAATGGTAACCTGGTCTCCAGTCATATCCATTTCATTATATTCTCCCCGCAGGTAGAGATTTTATCTCAGGAGTGATCTTTTGAATGCAGCTAGGAGAATGGACTAGAGCACCACTGGTGAGAAGGAGACTAGTAAGGAGCGTTTGCAGTAGCATGGATGAGAGATAACGATGACTTGTACTGGAAAAATGAAGAATAGTAGATGAATTAGAGAAAATTAGGAGTTGGAAGAGATAGAACTTGGGGCATGGATTTAGCATTGAAGAAAAGGGAGGGGTTGAGGTTGAGGATCAGGTTTAGACTTGGATGATCTGGTAGACGGAGATCTCAGAAGTAGGAGCAGCTTTAGGGGCAAAAAGAGAATTATGTTTGGACATGTTGAGTTTCAGACGCCTCTGAGACATTAATGGAGATATCTAGCAGACGGTTGGATCTATGGGTTTGGAACTCAGCAGATATATCTGATGTCGAGTTATGGCTTACGGACTTAGTAGAACATAGATGGAAACTGAAGCCATGGCGCCAATAATATTACTCAGAGAGAATGAGTAGAATGGGAGTCAGTGTTTCAGGGGAAGGTAGTTGAAGAGAGGTCTACAGAGGGGCAGAGAAGGAGCAGTTAGAGAGTGTGTTAATTTTCAACCACTGTACAAATTACAAACTGCTGTACAAATGGCCAAAAATTTATCATCTTAAAACAACATCCATCTATTATTTCATAGTTTCTGTAGGTCAGGAGTCTGGGCTCAGTATGGCTCAGCTGATTCTTTGCTTGGAGTCTCACAACTCTGAAATCAAGTTTCCTTGCTGGATCTCTAGGGAAGAATCCATTTCCAGGCTCATTCAGGTTATTGGCAGAATTCCTTGCTGGCTGGGAGTCATTCCCAGATTGTAGAGGCTACTTACATTCCCTGGCTCATGGACCCCCTTCAAAGCTAGCGATGGTGGCCCAAGTCCTTCTCATATTTCAAATCTCTCCGATTTTCTATTCTGCCACATCTCTCCTGCCACATCTCTCTGACTCTTCTGCTTTTAAGGGCAGAAGTGATTACACTGGGTCCACCTGGATAATCCAGGATACTTTCCCTATTTTAAGGTCAGCTGATTACTAATCTTAATTGTATCTGCAGTGTTGCTTCACAGCAATACTTAGATTAGTGTTTGATTGAATAATCGGGAGATGGGAATTTTGGAGGGACATCTTTAGAGTTCTGCCTACCACAGAGAAGTAAAAGAAAAACCAGAAGAGTATAGTGTATGGAAACTAAAGAAATAGTGTTTCAGAAAGGAGAGAATAGTCAATAGCATCAAATTCTACTCAGAGGTCAAGAAAGAGAAGAACGGTGGAATGTCCATTGGGTTTATTGAGGACAGTTATGCTGAAATTGAGAATGGGGTCGCAGCGCAGGCCAAATTACAGTGGGTGTTTGTGGGACTGGAGAGCAGGGAAGTAGAAACTATGAATGCAGACAACTTTTTAAAGGAGTGTGGCTGTGAAGAGAAGAAATTAGGACAATATTTTGTGTGTGTGTGTGTTTAAACATGGAAAAGACCTAAGACTGTTTAAATGCTGATGAGGAAAAGACAGAGAAAATGAAAAAGAGAAAGAGTGACTATTTACGAGAGAGAAGTAATTTATAGTAAGAGGAGCCTGACAAGTTAGCAGTGAGGGGCCTTGGAGCATTGGTTGAGGGATTTTGGTTGCAGATAGGAGACTATTCCCTTTGCACAAAAGAGCAGAAAAGGAAGATGCAGGTGTGAGTGTGAGTCTGGCGACAGGAAGTTGAGATTCCCCTCAGATAGCTTCAATTTCTCCTGTCAAAGAGCAGGCAAGGTGGTCTGCTGAGAGAGTATTTTTGGTAGCTTGTAAGTCCCATTAGAGCAGGGACCATGCCTGTCTTTTCATTATGTATCTCCTATGCTTAGTGCAGTGCCTGGCATATGATAGATACCAAATAAATATTTGTTGAAAGAAACACTGAATGGATAAATATGTGCATAAAGAAGTGGTAGGAGATTTGGTGGGGGAAGTTTGATACAGCCATTGTGGAGTCTGGTGGAGAAAGCTAATTAGAAAAACACAAAGATTGTTGTATCACCTTGAGGGCCAGGGTGAGGCTGGAGACCACAATCACCTAGAGTTCTGATGGGTGTTTTGATTTTCTCCAGCAGTGCTCAAAAGCCCCAGGTAGAGACAAGAGAAGCCAGATGTCTGGATTGACTTTGGTTTGGGATTTTGCCAGGCAGGTGCCATAGGAGGACAAATGGGGTAAGGACAAATGAGAATATTGGCTGAATGAATGAGCTGTGGGATCTAATGAGCTGGATGAACAAGGAAGTGAAAACAGGAGGGACAGATCAGTAGAAGGGATCAATGGCTTGGGGTTCTTAATGTGGTAGAAAAAAGACTCGACGGAGTAAGAGCAGTTAAGAGGGAGAGTTGGAAGAATGGTAGTTTGTGGTTACAAAGTGGGATGTTCCTACTATACGAGGTGGAGCTGTTTTCCGTTGAACACAGGACTCAGGGAGAAAGGGGCTGCTTTAGCATAGAGTTGAAGGTGGTGGAAGCTGAGTTTTCCATATGGATCGTGATGTTACCCAAGATGATAACCAGAGAGGAGGCAGAGAGAACTCTGAGCCTGATGCCAGGTCTTTACTGAATGAAAGGAAGTCACTTGGAGCTTGGTGGAAGACAATGGCCATGAAGTGTAAAGGATGTTATAGTTAGGATTTACACACGAAGGTATAGGAATAATGGTTTTGTAAGTAACATTGGGAAGTAACTCCAAGGTACATGAGTTTGGAAGAATCAGCAGCTTTTAATCCAGAGGAAGTGCAAGTTTCACCTGAGGCTGGAAAGGAGTGGAGAAGAGGTTGAGGATATGGCAAGGTGCTTTAAGGCAGACAGCAGTCCCAAAGGGGCCTGGTGAAAGGTTTGGGAACAGTGGGAGTTTGGGCCTAGGGAGATAAAACTCAAGGAGATATGAGGATGAGAACGAATGTGAGGATGGTGTCTGTAGGAACTTGTATTTAACAATAATAATAAGCAAGAGGTCTTGATGGGTTTAGCTGTCTGGAAAGCCTCACAAGGAATTATTCTTTTGCTGGACCTTCGTAAGCGGAGGGGATGTGGTCGTCTTAGAAAGATTCACCCTCCATCTGGATTGATGGAGCTTCCATGGATGGAAGGATGAAGGAGTTTCTAGTGGTGGGGGAGACCCTGATTTCCCTGGAAGGTGACAGCCAAGGTCTTGAGCACGCTTAAGATTGGAGAGGTACTGGGTACTGTGCCCAAGTTCTTAAACTTTATTTCTATCATTAGCTTCTGTCTCCTTCCCCTAAAGCTCTTAACAGGTGTATTAGTTTCCTGTGGCTACTGTAACAAGTTACCACAAAATTGGTGGCTTAAAACAACAGAGATTTATTCTCTCACATTTCTGAAGGCCAGAAGTCTGAAATCAGTATCACTGGGCTGAAATCAAGGTATGTGCAGGGCTGTGGTCCCTCCAGAGGCTCTAGGAGAGAATCTGCTCCTCACCTCTTCCAGTTTCTGGTGGCTGCTGGCGTTTCTTAGCCTGTGACTGTATCACTCCAGTCTCTGCCTCCGTGGTCACATCACCTTCTCCTCTTCTTTGTCAAACCTTCCTCTGCCTCTCCCTTATAAGGATACTGTGATCGCATTTAGGGCCCACCTGGATAGTTCAAGCCACCTCAAGATCTTTATTGTAGTCACATCTGCAGCATTTACCATATAAAGTAGCATTCACAGGTTCCAGGGATTAGGACCTGATACCTTTGGGGAGCTGCTATTCAGCCTCTAACGCTAGGGTGACTAGATACTTGCAAAATATACTGACTGGCCGTGTCTCTCCTTCACCAAAGATAGGAGTGTTGGAGAAAGGAGGAGTGTAGGATTTTATGGACCATCCCCTGGTGACTGTAATATCAGTAACTTCCCTCCATGTCTCCAGGCATGTCCTGGTGTCTGGATGTCCACCTGGACCTCTGGCATCTTTCGGAAAATGTTCCAGCCCTCATCACAGCTTCAGAAAAAAGCCTGTTACTCACCAGTTTCTAAGGAAAGCCACGGCTTATTAAGAATGATCTTTTAGGGGATAGCAAAAGGAGGTACTCTCTTCCACTTTTTCTAATTTCCTTTCCATATTCTTTGAATCCAGTGTTGACAGCCAATAGGTATAAAAGCTCTGGAGATGGGGACAGGGGAGTGAATTTAGATTTATTTGCAATTATTCTGCCTGTGGGGTTCAACTTAATATTTATGAACATCCTTTCTATGTCTGAGTCCTGGCCACCAAAGAGTTGAGTAAAACACATTTTCTGTCCTCAAGTATATTACAGAGCAAAGAAGGAAAGAGATACTGAAACTGATATTTAATCTGAGGCAAAATGATTAAAAGCTAAAGTGAAGTGGAAGTGACAGGTAGTGAGAGGAGTGGACACACCCTCATGGCAAAGCAGAAGCACATGAGTCTACAATCAGACCAATCTGGGTTGAAACCATCACTGCCATGTGCTAGCTGTGTGACCTTGGGCAAGTCACTGTGCCTCTCTGAGGCTCTGTTTTCTTAGCTCCAATCTAGGGATGATGACACGTACTCGCAGGGCTAGTTGAAGATGCAATAAAAGAATATACATAAAATGCATTTTCTGTTATGGGAAGCCAGTGCATGAAGGAGAAAGCTTGGTATACTGGAAATAGCATGGCCTTTGGAATGTTATAGAAGTGATTTCAAATCCTGGTCTTGTCAGTCACTAGGGATGTGATCTTGGATGAATTATGCAACCTCCATGAGCCTCAGTTTCCCTGTCTTTACATAGAGATATTGGGAAGATTATAAAGGATAAGTGTCGTTATTTTGAGGGAAGAAAATGATTCCCATTTGAGAAGGGATCTAGGTAAATTACAGGGTGGAGATGGAATTTGAGCTTGATCTTGAAAGCTGGAGAAAGAGGGAAAAGCATTTGGATGGAAGGGATAACATGATTAAAAAAAAATTCAGAATGCATTGGGTGTGCAGGAAACAGTGTGGGTGCTGATGGAGTGGAGAATTTGGTGTGGGTGGAGAGTCGTAACAAGGATGAGGCTAGGAAGATGGGCTGGGGCTGGAGCATGGAAACCTTGCCTGAAGTGCCAAGAAGGGGTCCAGAGAAGGCCTAGCTCCTTACTCTAAGATGGCAGCTTCCAAAGAGGAGTGTGCAAGGTGATGTAATGGGGTATGGGAAGAAAAATAGGACTTCCAGAGAACTTCTGTCTATATTCATTTTATATCTCATCCCTCCCAATGTCTATTTTAATGAATGTTTTGCATTGTTTGTAAAACATTAGTACAGTAACTGATACATATAATCTATAGTAATTGATACATATAATCTAGTACAGTAAATGATACATATAATGTACATATATATGTATATTTATATATATATATATAATATTTTACTGATCGGGTATAAGACAAAATGAGTTCAGAGACCACACAGTACTTTAAAGCACAGCAGCACAGCCTGACCCACACTCCCTCTGAGAGCATAGGTAGAATCCTGGTTGGGCCCAGGAATGATGTTGTCCTGTTCAGGTGGCAAAATTGGCTCTAAGGCTCTAGGATACCAGGCCTGGATTCTGGAAGCTGCCTTCAAAGCAGGTGGGAAAAAATTGTTTAAGATTATGGAGTTGAGTCCCATTGACCATATCTTAAATATCTTCCAACATCTAACTGACTCATCCTAACAACCCTCTACAACAAATCAATGTATTTAGTTACTGGTTTATTTTGGAGGGTTCGCCGGGAAGTGACATTGCTTAGAATTATATCTTCAAGATCTGCTTTAATCAATGTATTTATTGATTTTTTAAATTAAATTAAATTTTATTTTATTCTTTTGGTGAGGAAGATTGTCCCTGAGCTAACATCTGTGCCAGCTTTCCTCTATTTTGTATGTGGGACACCTACGTATATTACTGACCTATATGACTTTGTAACAGTAACTCCTAAAATTATTACCACCCCCAAAACAATTCCAAATGACGATGTTGCAGCTGGTGTGTATGCTGTCATCAATTCAGAGGGGGTATTGCTAGCTAGTGGTCACACACCCCTACGGGCTCACAGCATGGCTTGTGAGCGGCGTGTGTGTCCATGCCCAGGATCTGAACCCGTGAACCCTGGGCCACCGAAGCAGAGCGTGCAAACCTAAGCACTATGCCACCGGGCCAGCTCCTTGATTGTTTTTTTAAATGACTGTGTCTGGAGTTTGGTAACAGTGGATTAGTTTTTTTTCCAGGCTGAAGTGACCGTAGCCATGCTCTATGGAATAAGGTTTTGGGGGCTCAGTCACCCACATTACCCTGATGCACCCAGAGTCATTTTCTGAGGGAAACTGAGTCCGACTCTGCGGGTTCTCCTGTGTCCAGCTCTGCATAGAGGTGGGGTGGGCACACGTACCAGGTGCCCATCCTCGAAACGCTTCTTGTTCTTCGTAGAAGCGTGTCAATACATAGACACCCGACGGAAGGACATGGGCCTGCCTTCAGCTGGTGTGTGGAATGCCGGCACCGTTGGTGTTAGAAGAGGTGTTTACGGAGCTCCGTCTCCTGGGATTCCGCTGAGCCACTGGAAAAATGTAAAATCTGGGTTTGACTCTTTTCACCTGGACTTTGACGTTGAGCTGTGTCACTGCACTGAGATGTGTTATAAATGGATCTACAAAGCAGCCTTGCAGAACCGTCGCTGAATTTGCTACAGGGATGCTGTTGAGGGTGACAGTCTGTCTATCGTTACATCACACAGTCCTTTCTAAGAGCCTCAAGTGAGAAATTTTCCATAAGTCTCAGCACCAGGGTAGAGACTTTTTTCCCCTGAGCATCTAGTTTGTTTTTCATTTTATGAATGCTGTAAAGCACATAAATGAACCCATTTCCCTCTTTGACTGAAAAATGTAAAACCAAATTTGCTGCTTTCTTCTCCAAAGTACACAGGACTGGATGGATGTATATTTTGTATGCTAATTCCAGCTTCATTTTTTTTGTTTCTACCTTAAGTTTTCTCTTTCTCTCTTTACTTCACTGATTTGTTACCTTGTGTATTGAATGTGTTTTTCTAAGTTGCCTTAGATAATTCAGGAATTAAGGAAATTAAGAAGGGTGCCGTAGTTAAAAATGTGAGGTTTTGTGTCAGAATGATCTGAGGTCGAATTCCTGCTCTGCCGTTTAGGACTTATGTGAACTTGAGTAACTTATCTGACCTGGTTCAGTCTCAGCATCTGCATCTGTAAAATGGGATAACAAGAGTACCAGATTTTTTTTTGGTGAGGAAGATTGGCCCTGAGCTAACATCCATGGCCAATCTTCCTCTTTTTGCTGAGGAAGATTAACCCTGAGCTAACATCTGTGCCCATCTTCCTCTATTTTTGTATATGGGATGCCGCCACAGCATGGCTTGATGAGCAGTGTGTAGGTCTGTGCCCGGAATCCAAACCTGTGAACTTAACCACTACGCCACTGGGCTGGCCCCAAAGAGTACCAAATTTTTAAGGCTGTTGTGGATAGTAAATGGAAAGCATTTAATGTAGTGCCTGGCATATAGTAAGTACTGAATCAATGTTATATAATTATTGCTATTGTTAGTATTAGAACTAGTGAGAGAATAAATAAATACATGAATAAATTAATGTATCTATTGGAGGAGAAAACAATCAGTCTCATCCTGCTAGGGTATTTCCTTTGCTCCCATGGGCTGAGGCAGCCTGGAGAATTAACTGTACAAACTTTAATGATGATGGTTTAAAATCCTATAGAAGCTCACAAACTCCTAAGCCTCTGAGAAAGATTTTTATTTTTTACGTTTTAACTAGACAGAAATGGAGAAAGGACCATAAAATGTTAAAGTATATGGCTGACTGTATTACTGACCTATATTACTTTGTAACAGTAACTCCTAAAATTATTACCATCCCCCAAAGAATTCCAAACGATAATGTTGCAGCTGGTGTGTATGCTGTCATCAATTCAGAGGGGGTATTGCTAGCTACTGGCCACATACCCCAAAACTTAAACAATAAAATGAAATGGAATAGTAGATGATTATAATATTCTAGAATAGGCTGGTAATGTTACAGTGATTAAAGGCCAGATGCATTTGAGAAAGAATGGTAATACCGAGGTGGTGTCTTTATTAAGGTACTTTATAAACATGAGCCTATTATTCCCTCAAGGAACTCTTTGAAATAGCATAAGCTCCAGACATCAGACTAAGAACTCATTTTGGTCTGGACTTTTATGTGCTTAACTCATCTTTGACTCTGTTCCAGCACGCAGCACATGCCTGGCACAAATGTTTGTTGATGGAACAAATGAATGACTAGGTTGCCTCAAATTGTGGGAGGTCTCCACCAATAACTGGACAATCTCCCCGGAGGCATCAGGACCAAAGGAAGCTCAGCGACCGAAGGTTGATGAGTAAGCAACTGGAAGCCTTTAATACCAGGAACGTGGGAGCAGGGGTTGCTTTCATTCACTCATTCATTCAACAAATTTTTGTCAAGTCATGATGCTATGCTGGCCACAGTGGATAATAAAAGACATGGCAAATCCAGGCTCTGTCCTCCTGGCACTGACCACACAACAACAACACATGTGTCAGGCACAAGGCATTCGATGGGATGACAAAAGAAGGATACCAAATCCAGACTTGGAAGCATTCAAGGAAAGCTTTCCTGAAGAATGGCCATATGAGGGATGAGTTGCAAGTCCTGACCAGGTAAAGGGTAAAAGGGAGTGGGGGCAGGAAGCCAGAAAATGAGAGAGCGCATGGTATACAAGAGACACTGGCCATGCGAGGTCAGTGTGGCTGGAGCAGAAATGATGAAGGGAGGATGGTGAGAGCTGAGGCTGGCAAAGAAAGGAGAGGGGCCTTGCCTTCTGTGATAAGGAATATCGCTTTATGCTGAGAGCAATGGGAATGCATTGAAAGTTTTAAGCAGGAGAGTTTCGAGATCGGATCTGAGTTTAGAAAGCTCATTCTGGATGCTGTGAAGAATGGATTTAGTGGTGGAGACTAGAGGCAGGGAAATCACTCAGTAAAGAGGCTGTTATGTTGACCAGGCAACGGAGGGTGGATTTGAAAGATATTTGGGTGTTCTTAGTGTTTGGTTGTGATTGGGGACTGAAGAGGAGGAAGGGCCTAAGCTATCTGCAAAATGAAAGTAAGATTGCCACTCCCTTTGAGTATTGGGTGGACATTTTTCCGCTTCTAAACTCTTTGCAAAAGCCACCTTGTGACCTATGGGGCAGGACAGTGAGATGTGCGTCCAACACATGGGGCTATCCCAAAGTTTCTGTAGCTCCTCTTCTCGCCTCATTCCCAATCTTACCATCATGGTGGCCATGGAGCTGCAGTCACCCTGGGATCCCTATGGTGAGATTTAGGAGGCTTTAAGATCTTCTGATACTGCCTCCCACAGACAAAGGGGATTAGGAGCTGCATATGAGGGCTTCGTAGAACTAGAAAGTGGATGGAAATCAGTGAATCAGATAATCACAGCATTGGGCTTCTTGGGATTTGGAGGCAGAAAACCTGCGTTTAGACTCCATCTGGGGTGAGCCTGAGAAAATCATTTAAGCTCCAACACTAAAATGTCATTAAACATCAACACTAAAAATTAGAATGACTTACACAAATCCATGAGTCATTCACGCTCTGTGAATTTCAGTTTTCTCTTTTATAAAATGAGAATTAGAGCATTTGCTTGTATCTTGAATGAAACAAATCACATGTGTACTAATGCTTTGAAAACTAATGTGATTAACTATGTACGTATTGGAAACCTGTGAGGCTGTGCCAGGTGGTGTATTGAGTGTGGATTTTATAAGTCAGTCAGACGTGGATTTGGGTTCTGGATATACTATAAATTAGCTATTGGCAAGTATGATAGGCTGCTTCTAGAATGGCTTCCAGCGATCCCCACCTCCTGATATTTCCTCCCTGTGTAATTTTTGCCTGAGTGTGGGCTGGACCTAGTGACTCTAATGAATAGAATCTGGCAAAAGTGATGGGCTGTCACTCTGGAGATTAGGTTGTAAATGACTGTGACTCTGTTTTGCTTGGACTCTCTCTCTTTCTCTCTGACTGATGAAGCAAGCTGCCATGTTGTGAGTTGCCCTATGGAGAGGCTCATGTGACAGGGATTGAGGGTGGCCTCCAGCCAACTCATTTGGAACTGGGGCCCTCAACACAACAGCCCATGAGAAACTGAATCCCCTAACAACCATGTGAGTGAGCTCGAAAGCAGATTCTTCCCCAGGGGAGCCCTGACATGACTGCGGTTCCAGCTGAGGACTTGATTGCAGCTTGTGAGAGACCTTAAGCCAGGGGACCCCATTAAGCCATGCTGAGATTCCTAACTCATAGAAACTATGAGATAATAATGTTGTTATTTTAAGCCACTATGTTTTGGGGGAATTTTTTATGCGGCAATACTAATACATCACGTTACTCTATCTCTCTGAGCTCCAATGTCCTCCTCTATAAAATGGAATCCTAATATCTACTTGAAGGAGTTAAAGGAAGAATTCAATGACAGGATATATCTAAACCCAGTGCAGTGCCTGGCGCATAGTAGGCACTTAGTAAATGGTTGTTATTATTACATAAAAGGCAGCAAAACCCAGGGACAGTCGCATGGAACACACAACAGGAGCATTGAGTTTAGGGCGGTGAATCTATGGCTGCCCTGTCAGGGAATAACCACACTCTATTAATAATGCTTGTTTAGTTTGTTGTGTGTCTTCTCCAGTTGCCTTTGACCTGGATGAGGATGGGGGTGTGTATGTTGTGTCACCACTCTCTCTCCCTTGCCTAGCAACAATCAGTGAGGGTTTGTTAAATGAATGAATAAATAATTGAATCAACGAGAGGGTTGAGAGCCCCGTTGGGATGTCTGGTGCTTCAAGCAGCTGGCACTGGTCCCAGGGGATAGCACGGGGAGTAGGAGGGATGCTGGAGCTGGAGCGTCAGGGCCAAGGCAGAGGCTCGTTAGCAGATACTCCCAAGCGGTGCTCGCTGCAGGCAGGCAGCCAGTCATACCTCTCCAAGCCTCAGTTTTCTCACGTGCCAAATGGGAGTACTAGTTGTCCTAACTTGCTCATAGGATTGCGGTCAGGATTAAGCGAGGTCACAAACGTAAAAGCGCTTTGTAAACTGCAAACACAATGCAGATATTAGCCATTAGGAATGTTGGTGGAGGCTGGCCCCACAATGGTCATTCTTAAGTGGCCTATTACTCAATCAGGCATGTTTTGACACAACTCAGATTTAGAAAATGTGTTTGGATTGTAAACAAAATTCATGAACTAATTTCAGATAAAAAGCAATATTCTGACAAATTTTACATTTTTTTATCTGGAACATGTATTCTTTTTTCAAAGGGGTAGAATGCCTTGTTTTTCCTTTGAACCATTTTCCTTCACCTTTGCGATTGGCACGTTTGGATTTGCAGATGGGAAATGTGTCGTTTACAGATGAATTCGTTAGCAGTAGGGACATGGTCGTTTCGCCTATACAATGTGTTCTTGGTAAATGTTGGCTCCAGACATTTGTTTTGTGCATTCACATGTGGGTAACACTCTTATGGCTAAAGAAAACAGAGGCTCTGGAGAGGGGCCTCCGTCTGAATTCAGGCTGGGATAAATCCTGAGGAACCACTTCTGCTTCATGTGAAACACACCAGCAGGCCCTAACCAGACAATGATTTCTGCCTCAGAGAAACCCAAATGTAGCCAAGAAGGCCAAGCCAGTTTCCTTGGAGCAGGTAATTTCCAGGCTCCTTCCCATCACACCCTGACCTCCCTTTCCAAACACACGTTCCTCTGCACAATAAGTGTCTTTCCCTAGCACTTTACAAACTCAGTTCAGTGAGAGCGTCACAGGTTGCCATAAATGAGGTCATAAACATGAGTGAGTTCATGTGTGTCAGGAACACGAGTTGGGAGACGTGGTAGACTACAGCTCCCTCTTGGAAAGTCCTAAGGCCCCCGCGAGGCAGCTAACTTGAACGTGAGTTAGGTCAAAATAAACATCAGCAAGTCAGAATTCATTGCTTCCCATGTTCTTTCTTATATTTCTGTAACAAGAATGACAACCTTCTTTTTTGCCTCTTAGTTATTTTCTACTTATGTATCTCCCTGGTTACTCTAGTATTTTGAGAGGAAAGACTAGCTTTTTCACCTCTGCATTTCTGCTGGGCCCAGCACAGTGCTGTGAGCGGAATAGGTGATCAACAAGAGTTTTTGGAATAAACTGATAGAATGATGAATGTTGAATCATCTAGCGTGGGCCCAATAAGCAGAACTTAGAATAAGAGGGTACAGAGGGGCAAAACGAGTCATGTTTTCAATGGGCCAGAATCAAATAGTGATGGGGTGAAAATCCCACTTCATTCGGCTGCTTCAGGCTAGTCTGACATCAGTGGATTCTATTTAGTCATCGCTTCAAATAGATTTGCCTCTTTCTAACTGTTTATTCAGTGTCACATAAACACGGTCTCCTTGTACTTTCCTGCCCGGGGACATTTCTTTATCCACACAAATCCTCTTTAGTTTTTTTCCCAGGGACACTTTTGTTTACTAGGGGAAAGCAATTTAGAAACTGTTCATCTTGATCAAGACTTAATGAAACCAAATACACCGCCAATCTTAAGTTACCAATAAGATGATCATCTCACAATAACATTGATTGTCTTTGGCCAGACACCAATTGAGGACATGCTTTTAGCATCTGTGTCACCACCACCTTCTCTCACGCTATGGGTAGAAGGTAATCCTTGGAGGCTCTGAATGTGCTCTCAGGTTCTCCATTACTCGTCAGGTTTCCCTTTGCTTTACAGACACAAACAAGTGGGAAAAAGGACTTGGACTCAGACTGGCCCAAGAGTCAGAATAACGTGTGTTGATGTCAGGAGCTACCTCTCTTCTGTCAATTTTATCAGTGGAGATTCTCTAACTTTCAGTTAGCTCAGCTACACATATCTGGAGGTCTGAGTGTGAGAGAAAGAGATGACCTTTCAGGCACTAACGCTGACTCCAAAACACGGCAATTGCCAAAGAAGGGGGAGGTAGGACTGCACAGGGTTGTTTCAGGGTTAGCAACACATAATATGGAGTGAACTCAAACTAAACATGTGCATTCTGTAGTGCTAACGATATGTGGAAATAGTGGACAGTCTTTCACAGTTTGGCCATGACAGGAGAAGCTTCAGGACACACCTGGGTCTGTTTTCTGAGACCCAAGTGTCCTTCATTGCTGAGTAAGGTAAACAAGCCCAGCAGATATGACAGGAGGAATGACACCATCTTGAATGTACTTATTGAGGGCCATTCAGGGAACCCAGGTGGGGGAAACAGAATTGGTAAAGATGATCTTTACTAAAAGTGACACCTGTTAAATTGCTAGTTATTGACAGGGATTCACGAAGCATGCCAAAGACAGAATTAGACTTTCTTTTTATTGTTATCAGTCTTTTTTGACCCCAGGAGGTGGGGGTGGCACGTGGAGCAGGAACATGGGCGGTGCTGGAGGCCAGAAAAGAAGTCTCAGGAGCATTAAATGTCAGAGAAGAAGAGAGGGAAACTGGAGGTGAGGACAAAGAGAGGTCTCAGTGAGCCGCATAGATAAACCAGGCAGGGGACTCCTTAGGCAAACAAGTGAAGCACTGAATCATTTAATGCTGAAATTGTGGCTGGAGTTACTGAAGGGAGTCTGGGAGGCAAGGGAGAAAATCATTAACAGAAATTAATCATCCACTGCTTTCAACACGAAAAATTATATTGACCTACACAAACCGAAAAGAGCACAGAAGCAGCCAGAAGGACTGCTCCGGGGCCTGAGGGTTCCTGAAGGAGGACTGCTGTCCTGGCAGGCAGAGGGGACTGCCACTGGGGTGAGGGTCTAGGATGCTCTGGAAGAAATAATAGTATCACATCTTTGTGTAGTTGAAAGAGGGGAGGCTCCAGTAGACGAATGGGAAGAAAGGGTCAGTGTTGATTGGGGCCCAGCACCCCTCTGTGTGGAGTGTAGCTGGGACGAGCTCAGCTCCTGGCAAGGAGAGCTGTTTGGTTTGGCCCCAGGAGTCCCCCTGCAGAACCCCGAGTGTAGAGAAAAGGCACACCCTGTGCAGTCTGGGGGATAGGCTGGCCGTGCCTGAGGGCACCATAACCCCAGGAGCTGGAAGAGATGTGACAACACTGCTCCATGTGGGTTGGAGCGCAAGGCTGACTTGCTCCCTCCAGCGCACACAACCTCAGGTTTTTGGGCTGTAGTTTTTCCAGTAGATGTCTAGGCAGCACCCCCACTACAAGGAACTGACTGATAGACTTTTTCTCTTCTAGGAGTCAGAAAGGTTGGGGTGGGCGCTACTTGGGGTCCTGGCTATCTTCCTGGACATGGCCATGTTGGGATCATGACTGGCATTAGCGTGGGGTGAGTGAGGTGCCCAAGGTGTAAAATGCAAGGAGGCACTCGCTCTCGGCATCATCTAGAAAGTGCATGGTAGCACCTCCTTACATTTTGTGCCCGAGGCACCTCACTCACCCCCCGCTAGTGCTGGCTCTGGTTGGAGTTAAGTATTTTGTTCCACATTTGGTAGTAACCAAGGCAGTCTGGAGCCAAGGTTTCTGTCTGGTGTCTAGAGAAACTGTGGCCAAATCTTGAATGCATCAGCGTGGGAGGGGGAGTCTTGTCTGCAGCCTCCAGACTCCTAGGAAGCTGTGGATACCACTAGAGAAGGGGCTGTTAGGGACCCACTGCTCTCAGTGCTCGCAGCCTGTGCAGCTGTTCCTTCTCTGGACAGAGAGGAGAGAAATAGAAAGAGAGCTTTAACTGGTGTGAGCTAAAGGACATTGATCAACTTCTAAAAATAATTTCTGTATTCTTTTCTGATTAGAAAAATAAATGCATGTTCATTTTAGATAGAGTTAGAAAATAAAAAGCACCTGTAATTCCAACCTCCAAAGTGACCCACTATTTCCATGTTGGTCACTTCCTTTAAATTTTCATCTTTAATCACATGGGCCTAGTGATGACAATGACAAAACCGAGAATGATGTACATAACAACCCACATGTACTGAGTGCTTACTTCTCCACATCAAAGCCTACGCTAATTGCTTTAATGCATTTTCCAGCATGATCTAATTTATTGCTCATGACAATCCAATAAGGCCAGCAACATTGTCCTGTTTTTGCAGGTGAAGACATGGAGGCTTAGAGATGTGAGGTAGCTTGCCAGGGTGACACAATCTGGAAGGGTCGGAGTTGAGATTCAAACCCAGGTCTACCTGACCCCACAGTTTGAGGGCAAGAAGATGGATTAGGCTGTTTTCCTCTTCTTTCTGCCCTATTGCCCCCTCCGATTCCTTCCCTTTCCTCTCATAAAGGTAGCTCAGAGTGAAGATAAAACAGCAGATCCTGTTTTGGAAGGTTTTTCACCCTCTTGGGAGGAATGAAATGAGAGTTCTTCAAACAAGATGTGAATGTTGGTCCCTCCGTTCCTCCCACTCCAGGTTCCGCACAATGTGTATTGAGCTTACACATACCATATCACTTACAAGTTTAAAATAAAAGATTTTTTCCTTTCTGTGTTTGCATTTTGATTTTCTAGATTGTTTTGACTCTTTCTGGTGCTGCATATAAGTTCAGAGCAGTGGAAAAGGCAGGGGTCCATTGGAGAGAATTGTGTCCCCCTCAGATCCAACACCTGCTCATGTCAGACTTTCCCCATGGGTTTTTGAAATCAGACACAGTGGGGTACACTCCACTGTCATAAGAAGAAACTGCCCGTGTATCCATACATGTTTTAGAATTATATAAAACAGCAAATGTGTGCAGATTAAAGATGGCTACAAATTCTTTGACATTCCTCCTTTTGAGGGCAGGGTCTATTTCTCCTCCTCTTGAATATAGGGGTGGCCTGTGACTGCTTTGATCAGTAAATGTGGCAGAAATGATGCTATGCCAGTTCTGGGCCCGGCTTTTATGAGAACTGGCAGCTTTCACCTCTATCTCTTACAATACTCTATCGGAGTCCTGAGATATATAAGCGTGTTTCGACTACCCTCAAGGCACCATGCTAAGAGGAAGTCCAAGTTAGCAACGTGGAGAAACTCTGTAAGGAAGGAGGGGAGAGAGGTAAGAGCGAGTGAGGGAGGGAGAGACAGAGGAGAGAGAGAGAGAGAGAGAGAGAGAGAGAGACCAGATAGCCTCTCAGACATTCCTGCTCCCAGCCATTCAAGTCATCCCAGATGAAACCTCAGACATTGTGGAACAGAGATGAGCTATTCTTCTGTGTCCTTTCTGAATTCTGATCCATAGAATCTTGAGATAAAATCATAAGTTGTTTTTAAGCTACTAAGTTTTTGTCTGTTTGTTCCTCAGCAATAGATAACTGTAACAGAAGCATTTATAAAATTTTACAAGACCACTGAAGATGTTTTGATCCAGACAAGCCCAGGAAAGCAAAGGGGTACTGTCAATTTCCTAGGGCTGCTGTAACAAAGGACCACAAACCGTATGGTTTAAAACAACAGAATTTATTGTCTCACACTTCTGGAGGTCAGAAGTCCAAAATCAAGGTTTCAGTAGGTCCATGCTCCCTCCAAGACTCTGGGTAGGATCCTTCCTTGCCTCTTCTTGGCTTCTGGTGGTGGCCGTCAATCCATGGCATCCCTTGGATTGCAGTTGTATCACTTTAATATCTTTCTCCATTGTCACATGACATCTCCTTGAGTGTCTCTGTCTCCTCGTCCTCTAGAGACACCAGTTGTGTTGGATTAAGGGTCCACCCTACTCCAGTATGACCTCATCTCAACTAATTACATCTGCAAGGACTCTGTTTCCAAATAACGTCACGTTCTGGAGAACTAGGGGTCAGGACTTCAACACATCTTTTGGGGGGGGACACAGTTCAACCCATAACAGGTACTTTGGATAAGTAAGAGGTCAACTAGCAGTCAAATGGCTGTTCTCTTGGAGAAACATTTCCCTCTAGTAGAGCTAAATCATCTGTTGTTTTTGAGTCTAGTTTTAGCTTTTACTCTGGTTTGTAATTCAAGAACTGAAATCATTCAACATTCTAGTGAGACGTTTATTTACAACTTTAATTGGAAATGTTTCATGGATAGCCTTTAGGCATATTTACCCTGGTAAGACTAGGGAAAACACCAGTCCATGTTGTTGTCTGTTATAGTATGTGACCTTGTAAAAAACCGAGCAACCAGATGAGAATATGGGCAGTCCTCCCAATTTTCTCTCTCTCTCTCTCTCACACACACACACTCACACTCAGTCACAAAGCTCAGAGAGTTCTATAATACTAACAAGGGCCAATCACAGACTTGTCACTCTGATGGGGGCTGGGTAGGAACAACCTGGCAGTCTAGGCATGAGGATAGGCAGGTACTGGAGAAAACTGGGAGCAAAAGCCAGGTGGACACCATTCGCTCCGTCACTCACACTTTCATTTGACATCCCTGCATCAAGCCACAGCAGTGGCACTGGGAAGTTAACTGAGTGCTGCTCTGTGTACCGGAAACCACTGGACCATAACTCCAGCCATTGTCAGTAAGGGGTTTTAGCAGCCAGAAATGTTAAGGGAGGTGGAAGGTGAAGCAGAGAATGATCTAGATTACAGAATCAACCAGAACAGTGAGTATGAGCCTTGGAGGAGATGGTGGGGGATGGAGCATAGGGATGGTGGAAACAGATGGATTTATTGTCACAACTGACAGTTCACTTTAGCTGTTGGGATGGATCCACGGTGACTTCACATTTTAGGTGGTCTTGTCTGGGGGTATCACTGCTTAACCATTGGTGCCCAACACTTGAGTTTGAACCCCAGCTTGGCTCCTCACCTGCTCTGTTAGTTTGCTAGGGCTCTCATAACAAAAACCACAGACTGGGTGGCTTAAACAACAGACATTTATCTTCTCACAGTCCTGGAGACTGGAAGTCCAAGGTCAAGGTGTCAGCAGGTTTGTTTCTCCCGAGTCCTGTCTCCTTGGCTTGCAGATGGCTGCCTTCTCCCTGTGGTCTTTTCTCTGTGTGTATGAATCCTCAGCGCCTCTTTTTGTGTCCAAATTTCCTCTTTTTGTAAAGACACCAGTCAGATTGCATTAGGCCTATCTTAACAGCCTCATTTTAATGTAATCACCACTTTAAAGACCCGTCTCCAAATACAGTCACATTCTGAGGTGCTGGGGGTTAGGGCTTCAGCATATGAATTTTTGGGGGGAGAGAGGGGGCACAATTCAGCCCATGACACCTGCTGTCCAGTATTGGCAGATTACTGTCTCTCTCTAACCCTTATCTTCTGTACAACTGGAAAGATCTTAATAACTAACATCCATCAAATGCTTTCTAGGTTTTAAATACTTTACATTCATTATCTCATTTAATTCTCATGATAGCCATATAAAATTGGTATTATTATAATACCAGATAAAAATTTAGGCTACCTAGTTAAATTTGAATATCAGATAAACAATGAACAATTTTTTTTAGTGTTAGTGTGTCCCATGCAATATTTGAGACATACTTACACTGAAAGGTATTCATTGTTTATCTGAAAGTAAAATTTAGTCGTGTCCTGTAATTTACCTGGCTACCTTATCCCTTAGAGCTAGAATAGTAAGAAGGGTCAGGACTGGTCCTTTGGGAGAAGGTCTGATTGGGAGAAGCGTTTGGAAGCTCTCTTCTCAACTGTGACAACTAACGGAGGTGTCCCCAGAAGGCAGCCTAGACCAGCAGGACTCCTGATTTGGGAAGGAAATCACTCTCTTCCTCTCTCTTTAGTTTCTTCTCCTCTGTCACTGGCTGGTGTGGCTTGAATAAGCTTTTCCTTGCATTGCAATGGTAAGACCAGAGACTCAAATATAAGCTTAGGGAAAAATGGTCAAAGGCCTGCTTTGGTTCAGTAAGACTGAGCCCTACTGAGCATAGGAAAAAAGACTCCTCCATATGACCTATCGTTGTTCATCTAAGTCCTTCACTCAGTTTTGAACCCAAATTTTCAGCCAAGAGTAAAGTGCCATTTGCCTGACTTTGCTTTTCTTCACCAGAGGCTTAGCACTCTCTTGGGGACCTTTAAGTAGAGGCTTAAGAAAAATTATTCAAAACTGGGAAATAAGTAAAAGGATTACGGTGTGAATTTTCAATGTCATCTAAGGCCATGTTACTCAAAGTGTAGTTTGCTGACTAGCAGTGTCACCTGGAACTTGTTAAAATGCAAATTCTCAGGCCCAGCCCAAGACCTACTGAATCAGAATTTCTGGGGGCGGGGCCCAGAGAGCTGTATTTTTATATAGTCTGAGAAGCACTGATCTAGAGAAGCGTGCCTAAGGGTCCTCTCACTCTCCAGGGGAATGCAACACAGTTTGTACCATTGATTTGGGCTCAGACCTTGCACAATACTAGTAAGATGGTGATGACTTTATTTTCTGTCCAGTAGAGAAGACAACTCTAAATATCACGGTTTTACTGCTGTCTTGGATATTAACTGGTTTTGTGTCTGAATTTGCAATCTTACCTCAGCACTCATTTCTCCCTCGCCTGGCTACATGAGTCCTGTTCTCTCATGTTCTCTTTTGATCCAGCATTCTCATCCTCCTGCTTCCCTCGTTCATGAATTGAATAAAACTTTGACATGTGATTACTTATCTATCTGTATGAAAATTAGGTTTTTAATATTTTGAGATTTATACTTTAACAGAAGGATAACTGAGAGAAGACAGGCCTCATCTCTTCTTCAGACTCCTGGCCAAATATTGTCAAATACAAACAACAGAAGCCAACTCAAATTAGCACAGATAAGAAGGAATTGATTGGCAGCCTATAGGAGTCTCATGGGACTCATTTGTAGGAAAGATAGCTAGGCCTCCAAGGGAGTGGAAACTGTCAGGTTGTTTTTTATGTTCTCTCTCTCCAAATGCTCTCGGGTCCTTGATTTTCACCAGAGAGGAGCACTACTCTCTGGCTTCTTTGTAGACTGGTTTCCCTGTTTACTTATCAGCATGAATGTGGCTTAGAATGTATCTGAATGATCTTCCAGCCCCAGAATCTGATCTGTCCCTGACAAACCAATAAATCAGCTAGATGTGGGTCACATGCCCACCTAGCTGGGGGAGCGGGGAGGCTTATACCTTCAGCTTGCCTATTCACCAGAAGCTGAGGTTAGAGTTGATTATCTAAGAAGTACCAGTGTGGAAGGGTGGCAAATTTATCTCTGATACTCTACCCTTTAATAAGACTGTTTTAGAGATTAAGGACAGAAAGATGATGAAAGAGGTGTTCTTCCCAGGGTTTCCTGCCTTGGACCTGAGAATGGTCTTGGGACCAGTTTGGCTCAACCCATCCCTGAGGCCTAACAATTAGGAAAGCCTCTCGGCCTCTGAAATGGGCAGAGTGAAAGATGAAGAAAGAGAGGCTGATTTTTAATTAAAACTCTGAAATGGAACCGAATAAAAACCTAATTTTAAGGGGTTGTACACTTAGTTAATTGATCTTTGAGAAAATTATGTCATATTGGTATGCATTTTCATCCAAAACATTTAAATTAGAATAACACTAGCTATTGTAACAAATAAATCCCTAAATTTCATTGTCTTAGCACAATAGAAGTTATTTTCCACCCACAGCAGGATAAATATAAAGCAGGTATTCTTGGTCAGTGGGTAGGAATCCTTTAGTTTGTTTAGGTCTTTAAAAATTTTTGTCAGTAAAGCCTTATACATCTTTTATTAAATTTATAGATATTGGATGATTTTGATACTATTGTAAGAGTTATCTTTTTTAAAAAATTCCGTTTTCCAATTATTCATTGCCAGTATTTGGAAATATAACTTATTTTCTTTTATTGACCTTGATATGTTTATCTGGCAATCTGGCTAAATCTACTTATTCATTTTAAAGTCATGCGCCACATAACCATGTTTCGATCAACAACAGACCACATATACAATGGTGGTCCCATAAGATTAGTACGAGATAGCCTAGGTGTGTAGTAGGCTATACCATCTAGGTTTGTGTAAGTACAATCTATGATGTTCACACAATGACGAAATCGCCTAACGACACGTTTCTCAGAATGTGTCCCCATTGTTAAGTGGTACATGACTGTAATAATTAATAGGTACATTCTTTAGTTTTTTCTATGTATACGATCATATTGTCAAAATACTTTTATTTCTTCTTTTCTAATTCTTATGCCTCTAACTCTTCTTCTCTGACTGTACTGGCCAGGTCCTCCAGTACAATGTTTTATAGATGAGATGGCAGCAGGTATCCTTGCTAATTGCCAATCTCGGGGAGAAGATTTCACAATTTTACTATTAAGTATTGTATCAGTTGGAGTCAGTTAGAGTACAGAAACCATACTAGTTAGTTTAAGAGAGAGAATTTAATTTAAAGAATTGTTATTCATGTTTTGGAGAAAGAAACGGCACAGAGGAGACAGTAGGTATCACAGAGGCTGTAACCATAGGAAACATCTCTGATCATTAGTTTCCTCATTTGCAAAATGAAGAGGCTTCACTTGAGACATTTAAACTGTAAGCTTTTCTCTTCTATAATATTACCAAGCATATCGCCTGCATCACACAATATTCCACACCCTGCCAACTCTTGTTAGTGTCTATTCCTTCATACTTAATGATAAAGCCCTGAAATGGTGGTTTGATTATTGAAACGAGTATACCATCTTTGAATCTAAGTGAAATCACTAAACCGAAGAGGCAATGTCAATCTGTGACCTCCTAAGGTATACAATATTGGACCTGTAAAAGCATGGGCTGACATGGTTTTACTTATTGAGAATAACAATAGGGCTTATTATGTTTTGTAGAGGGTTGTTGACCATAGTGAACTTAATCTTTATTATCTCATGGACTCATGGAAAAAAGGGACAGAAGAAAATCCAGGATATGTACAAGGTGGGGGAATCAAAGGGTTATCTGGTCTTTTCCTTCCTCTCACCCCAAACTGCAGAGGAAATTACTTGTCTTAAAACTTGGTGCTAATCAGAGGAAAAAGAAATCCTCTCAGGCCAATATGCTGGGCCTCATGCAAATTTGAAGTCTGAATTCATATAGAATTGGCAACTCAAAAAAACAAGAATTTAACTTAAAGTTAGACTTAAACTGACAATGCCTCCAGGAGCATGGTTGAAGCCAATTTACATCATCTCCAAGGAACCCATCTTCCCAGGCCTCAAACAATTCCCAAAGATAAATTTCTAAGAAAAATGAGAAGCTCATAATAAAAAAATCACAGAGATATAAGGCCCTAGCATAAAAAACAGACTTCAGAAACAGACCTAGAAATACTCTAGATAGTCTTAACTGTGGTTAATATGTTTAAAGAAGTAAGAAAAGCTTGAAAATATGAGCATTGGAAAGAATCTGTAAAGAATAGGCAAGCAGATTTGAAACAGAGTAAAATAGAACTCAAAATGATAAATACAATAATTGAAATTAACATACACAAATTATCTGTATTCAACAGTATATTAGCTACAGCTGAACAGAATTAATGACTTGGAAGATAAGACAAGAAATAACTAGAATGTAGAAAGATAGAGATGTAAAAGATAAAAGAGAGGTTAAGAAGTATGGAGGATAGATTAAAATGACTATAAATAAATCCAAATGTATCAGTAATTATAGTAGGTGAGAAAAAGACAAATACGGTCACACTGAATAGGAAATAACATCCAGCTTATCCTATTTACAAGAGACATATAAAAACCTGAAGACACAGAAAGGTTAATAGAAAAAAGAATGATAGGCTGACTTTTGGCTCTAATTCTTCACCCTTCCCTGCATCTCCACCCTTTTCCTGGCCTTATTATGGGTGCTGTATACTTCCCTACACTTGGACTTTGGGTTTGTAATGTGACTTGCTTTGACCAGTGATATATGGGTAGAAGTGATAATGTGCCAATTCCAAGCTTAGGCTGTGAGGGACTTTACTAGTGTCCATTTGTGCTCTTGCATCCCTGCCATTGCCATGAGAACAGGCCTTGGCTAGCCCATTAGTCTAAGGGTGTGAGAGACATGTGGAGCAGAACCCAGCCAACCCAACCCACAGATCTGCTTGCAAAGCAGAGCCACATATCTAATCCCAGATGAGGTCAGTTAAATCCCAGATCAACAGACGTATGAGCAATAATAAAGGATTGTTGTTTTGAGCCACCAAGTTTTGAGGTGGTTTGCTATACAGCAATACCAAAAGATATATCAGTCAAATGCTAAGTAAAAGAAAACTGGTCTAGTTATATTAATATCAAAATAAACCACGGGGCAAAAAGTATAGAATATATCTTCATTTTATAAAAGTTTCAATTCAACAGAAAGATACAGTAATTTCAAGTTTATATGGACTTTAATAATGTATCCTCAAAATAGATAAAGCAAAAATTTATGGAACTACATCGGAAAATAGTCAAATCTATCATGGTAGTGTAATTAGACAAGCAGACTAAAAAATATCATTAAGGACAGATAAGATTTGCATAATACAATAAACAAGTTTCACTTAATCACAGATTGATCATTTCCATAAATGGAACACCACATCAATCAGTTATCAGAAATCCATTCTTTAGAGACACACAGGAACATTTATGAAAATTGATCGCATATTAGTCTACAAACCAAGGGAGATTTTTGTCAGAAAGATCATATTCTCTAACTATAGCTTAATTAAGCTAGAAATAAAAAACAAGAATATGACTAAAAATTTCCATTTATTTAGAAATTAAAAAGCATACTTCTAAACATTCCAAGGCCAAAGGAAAAATAACAAGGAGAATTAAGGAATATTTAGAACTGAATAGTATTGAAAATATTACTTATCAAAAATTTTAAGTTTCCACTAAAGCTATATTTAGAGGGAAATTTATAATCTAAAGAACAGTCAGACAGGAATCATGGTATAAAATTAATGAACTGAGTATCATTCTTGGGAAGTTAGAAAAAGAGCAGTAAAATAAACTCAAAGAGAGTCAAAGGAAGGAAATAACAAAGATTAAAGCAGAAAATGAACACATAATAAAGAAGATCCACAAAGCCAAAGTTTTTTTTAAAAGGCTAATAAAACTAACACACTCCTCAAAATTAATGAAAAAGAGAGAGAAAGGAGGCACAAATTAACAATATTAGAAATGGAAAAGGGGCCGGCCCGGTGGCGCAGCGGTTTAGTCCGCGCTTGGCAGCCCGGGGTTCGCTGGTTCGGATCCCAGGCGCCCGCCGACGCACTGCCTGTCAGCCATGCCGGGTTGGCGTCCCATATAAAGTAGAGGAAGATGGGCACGGATGTTAGCCCAGGGCCAGTCTTCCTCAGCAAAAAGAGGAGGATTAGCAACGGATGTTAGCTCAGGGCTGGTCTTCCTCACCAAAAAAAAAAAAAAAGAAATGGAAAAAATATGACTACAGATGCTACATATATTAAAAAGAAAATATATTCTTTTGAACAACTTAATGCCAATAAATTGGAAAATTTAGATAAAATTGACAAATCCTAGAATATTATAACCATCAAAACTGATTCAAGAGGAAATAGAAAATATGAATAGTTCTATAATGAATAAAAATATTCAATTAATAATATGAAGTATTCCCACAAAAAATAATCCAGTTCCAGACAGTTTTACTAAGTGCTATAAAACACTCAAGGAACAAATAATCTCAATTTTATAAAAATTATTCCAGAATATATGTCCAGCATAATCTTAATACCAAACTTGACAAGAATGGTATGAGAAATGCAAATTACAGTCCAATGTCATTTATGAACATAGGTGGAAACATTCTACACAAAAATATACATTACTGAATTCGGTAATGTATAAAAATAATATACATCATGAGTAAGCCAGATTTATCTCCAAAATGTAAATTAGTTTAACATTAGAAAATCAGTTAAAATTATTCACTACATTAACAAATTAAAGGAGGAAAACTATACAATAATCTCAATAGTTATAGAAAAATGTGTTGCTAAAATTCAACATATGTTTATGATATAAACTCTTAGCAACTAGGAAGAATTCTCAATAGGAAGAAATTTCATTAACTTCAAAAAATATCTACAAAGGCACTCCAGCAGCAAACATCATAAATAATGGAGAAGTATTAAAAATATTCCCTTTGATATCAGGAATAAGACTAGAGGGCTTCCCATCTCTGCTTCTATTTCGTGTTATAGTAGTGGTCCTAACTAGTTCAGTGAAGGGAAGAAATAAGATTGGAATGGAAGGATCCTAAGAGTCATACTAACAGAATGTAAAATTGTCTACGTAGAAAATCCAAAGGAATCCACAGATAAATTAGACTTAAAGTTTAGCAAAGTGGCTGGATAAACAACCAACAAAAGCAAGAACAAGAACAACAAAGCAATTGAATTTATGTCTGTTAGCAATACATTAAAAAAATGAAATTAAAAAATCATAATAGCAACCAAAAATAAGTGCTAGTAATAAATAAAAATACAAAACTCTTATGGAAAATATAATAAAAATGTATTGAAAGATAGTTAAAAGACCTAAAAATGGATATGGATATGGTTGTGAATACACACACACATATACACCAGCTTGGGTCAGTGTGTCATCCTGGCAATGACAAGGGTGACAGGATCCCCAAGCATGGCCACTGCATACATTAAAGATTTGCAGATAATGTTGAGGACTGGCTGGAAGGACCGCTGGTCTCTTGACTTTCTTCCAGGGACTTGGAGAGCAGAGAGGCTCAGTGACCTTTGGGGGGAAGCCTCGAGAAGTTAAACACCTCGTTTATATTGTGTTGTTTCAGCCCCCGAGCTATGCAAATCCTAAGACCTTACAGAAGATTAGGCAGCATCCAGGCTTTAAATCTGGCTGGAGGAAAGTGGCTCTTTCCTTTCTAACAGAGAAAGAGATGCTCTATCTTGGACAAATAGAAAATGATTTTGCAAGAGACGCTTTGTGGTAATAATAGACCCCTTAGTGTTATGGCTTGCTATAACAAGGCTGAGTTACTCGCGGCAAGCTTCAAAACTTGAAGGCTTAGTCTTTATCTTCAATTACTGTCAGATGAGGCTTCATCAGGCTTCAGGTGCTTTGCTTCAAGTCATCTGTTGAAAAGAAATCATACTGCAGGAATGAAAAGGGGCTAGCGCAAGTGCTAATTTAGTGAAACGTGGCCATTGTTGCAGGGGAACACAAGCCTGGTTAAGGTGGGCGTGAAAGTTCTCTTGCGCCCTTGCTTCCTTTTCCTGTGTAGAATTTCTCAGCGTGTTATTATGACCCATTGAAAATCAACGGGAAAAAAGCCAGGAGCCCACAGCCCATTCAGACTAATAATCTCAGTGTGTTTAATCACATGACGGTCAGCCTTAGTGTAATCACAGCCAGCACAGGTGGTAAATGGCATTTCAAAAAAGTTACTCTCAGGTCCTGCCTTTCCCCAGCCTCTGTGGCTTGTTTCCTTCCACAGCTGAGATGATTTGACCCCCACCAGCAGCTTCAGCCTCACAATAGTTGCTAGGAAACGGATTACAAATATACCAGCCGCTACTTCCTACTTTCCTTCCCAAGACAGACATCATCAACGGATCACCACACTCATTTCTGCGAAGCCCAGATAACTGCAGCCTTGGAATCCTCCTCAACCCACTGTTCCCGGCTGCTCTCTGCAATGGCCTAGGATTGGCATGCAGGCAGGAGTGCATTTGGATTCCCTACCCTTGGACCAACTGGACTTAGACAACCACACAGAGAGCAAGCCTAGGACTCTAGCTCCACATGAAGTCACCTGTGCTACTTAGTCTGTCCTTGATTTTGTGATTCTATTCTTATAACTGGGCTCTGCTTCATTCATCCATCCATCCGTCCACCCAACAAATATTCACTGAATGCCTCCTATAGATCAGATACTATTCTAAGCCCAAAAGATACACTATTTATATTATAATGGAACTTTTATTCTAATGGTGGAGACAGATTATAAACAAACAAATCAGATAGTATTAAATGCCAAGAAGAAAATTAGAGCAAGACAAGTGTACACACATATGTCAGAATGAGAAAATTCACAGCTTGACGATGTGCAGTTTGCTGTACTTCAATTATAGTTAATAAACTTGAAGGGGGAGGTCAGTTTAGAAGAAAAACGATGGTGGGTGGCATGAAAAGGGAGCAGTACTTCAGATGGAATGGCCGAGGCACTCCCGCCTCAAGTAGCAGCAATCCATGAGCAGAGCCCGTGGCGTGAAGGAATGTCACAGGAAGACATCTGGGAAGGAGCACTCCAGGTCATCCAGGATGATAGGAAATCACTTGATTAACATTCCTCTCGGTTTTCAGATGAGTTTTAGAGAGGTTACACAACTTATCTAAGTTGTACTAGTTAAGGTAATACAAGCTACAGTAACAGATAACCCCTCAGATCTCAGGGATTTAACACCATAGCAATGCATTTCTTGCTCACCTGAAATTCAGAGCAGCTGTTCCTGACTGGCCAGGCCTTTCCTCCAACTAGTGACTCAGAGGTCAAGCCCTACCCATCTTAGAGTTTTACCTCTCAATACCAAGGTCAATTCAAGAGCGTGGCCGAATGGAGATTGAGTGTGGGAAACTTGAATGTACAGTCCATATCACTGCCACTCACAGTGCACTGGAAAGAATGTAGTCCCATGGCCAAAACTAGCTGCAAGGGACGAGTGCTCAGAAAGAAGAGAGTCAGCTGTGGAATCAGCCAGCAGTTTCCTCCACGGTTACATAGTGGCCAGGCCAGGATTCAAACCCAGGTCTGTCTGTCCCCAGAGTCAAACCCCCTTATTGCTGCCCTCTTCTGTCCCCCTGGTGTGAGCTGTTCTTTTGCTCCCATCTGAAGGCCTGCCTCCTGCCCCTGCAGCTTAGCTTGGCCTCTGTTTGCCTACAACCTTCTTTAGCCCCACTGCCTGCCTGTTTCTGGGTGTTGTCTGTTCCTAGACTCCTTTTCCCTGTGTTTTGGTCAAGTATCAGAGTGCTGGCTCCCCTGTTGTCTGGGCTTAGTCCTCCACATACCGAGGGTCTGCCTGCTATACTGGACCTGCACCCAGAGTCACTCTGCCCCAGCATCTGCTGCACTCCAGTGGGCAGGCTTCTCCCAACATTGCTTGGCTTTGTAGCTATTAAGGGGCTATTCTCAGTGCTAAATGCAGGCACTATATTTGGAAAATCAGTGGTTTCAGCATGCACAACCAGTTGACCATTATGCTTAAAGGAAAGGTACTTTAGGTCATTTTTGTAGAATAAAAGGAGACACCCTAACATTTAAATGAATTGAAAGTCATCAGAACCACTATATGTATGTGGAGACTCAAGCCTGAAGTATGTGAGTGAATGGAGTCTCAGAATACAATCACTGCACATATCTAGGATCACCAAGAGCCTGCGGTGTGGAGGGGATGGTTTAAGGCACCCCACACCATGCCCAGAAAGCAGCTCAAAGTACATGTATCACTGATGGCAGGCTAGCGATCTCATTTTTGGGTATAAAAGAGAAGACACCAAACACATAACAACACATTTATAGAGGACTTAAAAGTTCGATGCATTTTCTACTAAATTAACATTTTATGTCATTTTATAATATAGTTTTATCTTCATAATCTTAGAATAGCATATAGTAGTTTCCTAATACATATTTGTTAAATGAAGAATGACTTATGGACACATGAATGAATGAAAGGGTAGGATAGAAACCAAAGTTCCCCAATTCTTAACGTTTGTGAGTAAATGAATCTATGAGCAACAAATACAAAGATTGAGGATTTGTGAAGATAATTTATTATCACAATTTAATAAAACTTATAATAGGTTTAATCTGATGCATGTTATTTACATATGGGAATACAGTAGTTCCCCTTACCAGAGGAAGGCCAAACCACGGATAAAGAGGAAAGTGAAATCACAGATAAAAGGGGACTACTGTAGGGTTCTGTACTATCTGCGGTTTCAGGCATCCCCTTGGGGTCTCAAAACGTATCACCCACAGATAAGGGGGGACTGTTGCCTATAGTAATTAATAAGGCATAAATGTTAAGTAATACCAGAGGCGGGGTCAGTGGGAGATCCAGCCCACTCCCTGAGGTCCTCCCTGCCTCGGGGAGCCTGACCCTTCACACTCAGACTGGTGTCTGGGAAGATATTTCCTTCACCCAAGGTCTTTTAGAGAATGCCCAGAAAGGAATAGACCTGAGAAAAGAAAAGAAAGGAAAAGAGAAGAGAAGAAAAGAAAAAAAACACAAGAAAAACCAAGAGAAAAGAGAAGCCTTGATTTTCTTAACTCTGGTTCACGTGTGTGTACACACACCTCTGTTTCCAAGGCACTAGACTACTTCCTGCCCGCATCCCTCCTCCCGGAATTTTCCCTTTCCTTGGCTGATCCCTGGAATGATCTGGTTTGGTTTCATTATGATGTGAGGACTCCAGAAGGGGCCAAGGAGACAAAAACAAACCTCTCCTTCTTTATGGTTATGCTCAGGTGGTCCTGTGCCTTTCATCTCCTCGAGGTGCTCTGGTCATAGGCAATCACTTGACTTGAGGCTACAGGGACTATTATCCAGTCTTGACGAATGAACAAATAAGACCCAAAGAGGCAGTGGACTTCTCCCCTCTCTCACTGCACACCTGTACGAGAATCTAGTTTTAAGCATCCTTTGAATCTGTCCTCTCCTCCCTATCATGCTTCATCCTGCCCTAGATCAGGCTCTCATTGCCTCTTCCTTGGACTGCAGTCACGGTTTGAGCCCATGGACCAAGCATGTGTTAGCCTGCTGCTGATCTGCTGCAGGAGTTCCTCCCCTTCTCTGTGCCCCGGCTCCCACAGCTTTCAAGTATATCTGGAAGGGTTGTTGAGGAGATTAAAGAAGATGTGAACTTGTGTATCCCCAGAAGGGTCTCAGAGAGTGAGACCAGCTCCCTCTCCTTTTCTGTCTAGTCTTCCATCCACAGCAATCTTTCTGAAATGCAAACCCAATCAAGTTATTCCTTTCAGTACCCCTCCTGTTGCCCCTCTATACAATAAAGACCAGACTCCTCATGACGGTTTATGAGGCCTTCATGACTTGGCTTCCCTACTTTTCTGGTCTAAACTGCCATTCTGTCAAATACTGCTTTGCTTCCAACCATACAAAATGACACAAACTCTCCCTGAATTCAGTTTCCCATTAACCAAGACTTTTCATGTACTGTTACTCCTGCTTGCAATTTCTTCCCCCCTATCGTCCGTTTGGTGAACATCTAGTCATTCTTCAAGACTCAGTTCAAATAGGCTGCATTCTGTGGAACCCTCTTGCTTACAGGCTTTCTCCTTAGCAGGCCCATCTTACCATGCACACATGCCTCCAGTACAGCAACCATTACCCTGTGTTGTGTTGTTGGTTTACCTGTCTCTCCCCCAGGCTGGGAGCCCTCTAAGAGTGGCTGCCTGATCACGCTCTTCTCGGTATCCCTAGCACATGCTCTGTGCTAACTGATATTTGTTGAATCAGAAGTTTGAGTTGCTTAGGATCACACAGCTGATTAATGCATAGTGAGGCGAGTGTTAGTTTCCTTTCTGTTACGGGTTGATTGTGTCACCCCAAAAAGATATGTTGAAGTCCTAACTGCCAGTACCTCAGAATGTAACCTTATTTGGAAATAATGTTGTTGCAGATGTAATTAGTGAAGATGAAGTCATACTGAATTAGGGTGGGCCCCTAACCCAATATGACTGGTGTCCTTATAAGAAGAGGAGAAAGGACACAGAGACAGACACACACAGGATCATATAACATTGGAGGCAGAGGTTGGAGTGATACATCTACAAGCCAAGCATGACAAGGATTCCTGGGAGCCACCAGAAGCTGGAAAAGGCAAGGAAGGATTCTTCCCCAGAGCCTTTGGAGAGCACATGGTTCTGTGACACCTCGATTTCAGACTTCTAACCTCCAGAAATGTGAGACAATAACTTTCTGCTGTTTTAAGACATTTAGTTTGTGGTACTCTTACGGCAGCCCTGAAAAACAAATGCCCTTTCTATCAGACCATATGATCAATCCTTGTCCTTCACATTTAAAGATGACTCTGCTGATTGTCTCCCTGTCTTTGCACAGGGGTGATATAAGGGCCAGTACGCAGTACGGCACAAGGACCACGAAAGTCATGAAGCTTCAGCTTCAACAGCCCCTCACTTATGAGGACCACTTCAAGGGAATGGGAAGGTTTCCAGCTTTGTGTTCACATGATTATAAGTTTTTGTAAAATTTTCAGAATTGTATTTTAACCACAATCAATTAAGATCACTGTATTTTCTCTTGGGTCAGGTGACTTGATCATGGCCGTGAACTTTTTGGGATCCTGCTAAGAGGATGTAAACTTAAAGATACGTTTAGTTTGGTTTAGTGAGATGATTAGTGTGGTTTTCAGTCACTTGTGTGTACAGTTCAGTATTGCTAGCTCTCCCGGTGTAGAAGACTTTCTGAAATTCTCCTCCCACTCACTGTGCCGACTCAGCAAAGTGCCACAAAGGTGAAGGGCCAGAGGCCGCACTGTGTTACGCATGTGTCCTTCAGTGCCCAGCCCCAAAACTAGGGGGAAGGTGAGAAGAAACAAGGTTTGAAGTGTATCCAGACACTAGTCTGTGAAGAATTCTTGGAATCACCAGATGTGTAAAATCGTAAATGGGAGCTTCTGTGATCATCAACTCTTTGTCAAAATGAAGTTCTTTCTGTCAGAAATATAATTCAATAATGTGTGTACACTCAAAAACACTCCTTACATTTTTTCATATTGCGATGGGAGTCTCACAAAATAGAATTTAATCTGAATTCTTGTTTTTGTAGGACACAAACCTGTAGCAATACAATATCCATGGTGAGTCCACTCTGAATGATTCTCAGTGGAAAGCTGAATGTTTTCTGCAAGCATATCAGGTCACATTTTTGTAAATCTAATATATCTTGTCCTGATGAAGTCTTGCGGTTCCAGACGAAACAGCATGCAATAAACAGCCCGAAGAAACAAGTGTTCCCCTGAACAAAACTCCTACACGTATTCACCTTTGAATCATTGTGTAGCATAAGAGTAATTTGTTGTACAATTATGTAGCTCATTACAAAACAGCGCCATTTTAAAGTGCATTTTCTCTGGTGAACGTGTGTCATGAATTCTAAAAGTGTTTTAAGATTAGCCAAGAAATGCTGTGAAATCCTGCTGCTCATTATGAGAGCAGCTAGATAAGAGTTTTTCCAGATTTGACTATCCTAAAAATTTACATAAAATCACCAGTTATAATTTGTGCAACTGAAAGTAACTTTTCTAAACTATTAATAATATACAACTTTTGTTGTTGGTGTTGCTAGAAGACTGAATTTTCTGTTTTCTTTCTAGAAAAGATTACACAATTGTTATTATGTATAGAGTTAATCAGAGAGTATGAAGCCAAAAACTGCGGGGGAAGAAATTATTACAGAGATTATTTAATAAGATTATTTAATCTTTTATAGAGATTATTAATGACAATTATTTAATAAGAATATTATATTTATGGATTTTGTGATACTTGTGGTATTAGTCAAATTTGTTATACTTTCTTCTCTCAGTCTATAGAAATATTCACTTCTGTACCAAATTTTATATTTCTCATTATGTATTATTATTTTTCTTAAAGAAGGCCCTCCCCCCAAATTATATTAGTGTTAAGCCCCACATAACCAGGATCTATTCATGCTAATACATCATCATGATTGAAATGATTTGCTCATCAGGTTTTGTTGAAAGCCAGCTGCAGGCAGGGCAACATTGTAGGGACTTTAGAGTATAGAATTAAAGTGGGAAGAACCCTCAGCTGGAGTTAGGGGTCCAGTGGTCCAGTCCTAACTCTCCCAGAGAGAGCCATATGAGATTAGGCGAGTCCCTTCCCCTCTTTAAAACTTGATTTCTTCTTCAGTTAAATGGGGAGTTTGGATTAAACAAATTCTAAAGCTTATCTTCACTCAATGATTTTATAAACATGCATTTGAGAGTCAGCCCAAACCTTATTATTATTTATGCATAATATTATCACCATCTAGCTGTTTCTGCTCTCTAGGTATTTATGACCTGGTCAGCTAAGATTGGCCTTTTGTTTGTTGTGATAGGCAATGTTTGCTGGCGGTTCTGTTCCTTTGTTTCATAGGTTGGTTTACATCTTGGGCCAAATGAGCCCCATTTCTGACTGCTGAATTGTTGAAATTGTGCCTGCACATGTCGTCACAAGGATGCTGTTCCTATTCCAGCAGCAGTTACCACACCTAATATCTAGGTTGCCATTTTGGTCTCACCGATCCTCCGACAAGTCCTACTCAGGGAACCTGTGTCAAGATGTACTCCTGCATGGCAGTCTGGGGCATGATTCCATGACTTGGTTTTCATGGACCCTAACTTGTAATGGAGCATTCTATTTGATGTTTCGACTGTGCTAAGGGGATCCTCCAGGATGCTGGCTATGATTTCTGCCACAGGAATAACACTTATTGTCACATGAGATAGTGACATGACATTGCTCTCTAGTCCTTTGGTTTGCTAAGGAACTCTCTTCCACATAAATGTCAAAAACAAATTTTCCATCAATCAGCTAACTTTCATCCTATATTAAAAAATTAGCAGCGTGTGCTTCAGTTGACCCTTCTATTTTTATTTTCATGCCTAAGTTAATCAATGGCCATTTTATTCATTATTAATTTATTGATTTGACTCACATCCCTCCTTCCTCCTACTCAAGGATTTGAGTTGGATTTCTGAATTCAGTAGGGAATTCTGGCCACATCAAAATGGCAGTTTTTGAACCTAGCAAGATCAAAACTGTATTTGGGTTTGATTTTGGTTTCCAAGGATAACTTAAGAAGGTGTCAACAGCCCTTAATAAGGTCAGTTACATAAGCAAGTAATTAGTTTGAGAACAGAATGTCAACATTGATAAAAGCTGCTAATTTGGTTATTTTTAAAGGTGTTTCAGCTGTGGCACACACCTTTTAAATAAGGACTCTTGTCTGCTATGACTGTTTTTGAAGATTACACACAAGTCAGTTAAATGATTCATTTGCTAATTCCCTCAATAAATATTTGCTGAGGCACTGGATGAGAAGCTGTTGACACTTCTCAGAGATGATGAAGTTCTACAGATGGAGAGTTAGTATGAAGAAGATGGACGTTATAGTCACCTTGACCCAGAAAAGGAAACCCTGCCTTTGAAGTTCCAACCCAAAGATGGGAAGCTGATAGCTGGTGTTGATCCATGCTGGCTTGGCAGACACTAATGGAGCAATAGAAAAAAATGGTTCAACCCCAACGTGGTCCTTTTGGGAGCCAGGACATTGACTCTATTTAATGAAGAAAGTGGTCATTTGGTTGCTGCTGCAGAGGGTAACCAATCATAGGGCTGAGTCACAAAAGCAATAAGATAATAGAAATTGCATGGAACAAATAGCACAAACTGTGTGGTCATATATCAGTCTGTTTTTTCTATCACTATATAGATGTGTCATATTTTTAGTATTAATGCAATCACAGCCTTGGACTACGTGGAAAGCATCCTGGACATTTTACTAATTAATTAATCCAATCACTTAATCATTCAAACAATTTTTATTAAGCACCTGCTATGCACTATGCCTTTGCTAGCTGTCGAGGAATCAAAGGTGAATAAACTGTATGGAGGTCAGTGTAAGGAGACAGATAAGTAAGTCAACACTACAATATAGTTTGGAAAGCACAATGACAGAGTACTTGAAAAGCACCTAATTCACTCTGGTGAGGGAGTGGCAAGTAAGGGACACTAGGAGAGGAAGCATAGCCAAAACTGTCAGTAGCCTATGCAACCACACTTTCCCCCATTCATCCCTGCCATAGAACCTTAATTTTGTTCTATGTGAGGCAGAATGCACTCAGAGAAGAGGGGCTTCTCCTCCAGTCACAGGTAAGCCACAGTAATCCTTCTCTCTTTGGCAGTGATTGGTCTAGGGTGAGTTAGTGACCCAGACCTATTGGGACAAGAGGGGAAGACTCCTGGGAAAGATTTTCTTCTCTGATAAAAAAGAGAAATGTCCAAGGGGAAGCCTGTTACCAAGCAATGGGCTCGCTTTGCTCACCATGATCTGAGCCAATTAATCACAATGAGTTAGAGATTGAGAAAGGAAACTTTTATTCGATTAGCAAGCATAACCAGAAGATGGCAGACTAATGTTTCAAAAAACCATCATAAAGAATTACAGAATCTTGAGGCAGTTATATAGGGAAAATGGGCAGTAAGGAGGGGGTTTAGAAATGTTGGCCTTCAGGCATGATAGACTCCAGGGTCCCTCATTGTTCTTTCCTCCTCTCATTGATGATGAATATCCTACAGGTGTTCCTTCTTCCTGGAAGCCTTCTTATTCCTTGGGAAAATATGTCAAGATTGTTAAGAACAAAGTTATTAGAGTACCTCTGCAGGGGCATGTGTCATGCTAGAATCATTTTAACTAGGAAAGGGTCATTTAATGTGACAAGATGGCCTCACTTATGTTGACTTACAAGCCCGCATTTCTTTCTGCCTTTGGATGTGGTTTTGTGTGGATCTGATGTTTGCAGTCAAGGCACGCATTTTGAGACCATATGAAGAAAACCAAGACAAAGAAAAGGTAGGCTCATCTAGCTGCTAAATTAACTAGCTCTGGAGCTGGCCCACTGTGCACTTCTTGCTAGGGAGATAATAAACCTCTTTCTCATATGATATTAAATCTCTAGGTTGATATTTTGTTAATTGAAGCTGAAAACATCCAAACTGATACAAAAGTCCTCCTGAAGGAAGTTCTGAGTGGAGTCTTGAAGAGTTTGTAAGACTTAACCAGACAAAGAAGTGGGTGAAGGATGTTCCTGGCAGGTAGAGGTACAAAGGCACTGAGCCAGACTGACAGTAGCACGTTTGGGGGAACCACAAGTACTTCAACGTGGCTGTAGCAAGAGATGGGGCTGGAGAGAAATGCAGGACCTGTGTGCAATATGAAGAAGCTTAGATGCATCCTAAAATAACCTGGGAGCCATTGAAGATTTCTCCTAGATTTGCATTTTATAGAGATGACTTTGGTGGCCATAAAGAGGACAGATCAGGGGGTTTGGGATGAAACAGAGAGCATGTGGGATAATCTCAACAAGAAATGGAAAGGGTGGTGGTGAAGGGGATGCAGAGCAGGGGTAGGTTTGGGAGATGTTAGGGAGATAGACTCCACAGGACTTAAAGCCTGATTGAATGTGGGTGAGATATAGGGAGGTGGAAAGGCCAACTCTTGGGTTTCTGGTGGGTGTCTAGGGAGATAGAGGTTCTT
The DNA here is from genome assembly GCA_031878705.1 of Tapirus indicus. Classification (NCBI taxonomy): domain Eukaryota; kingdom Metazoa; phylum Chordata; class Mammalia; order Perissodactyla; family Tapiridae; genus Tapirus; species Tapirus indicus. The sequence continues at coordinate 39,856,936 of CM062935.1, forward strand.
TCCACTGAGATAGGAACTTAACAATGTGGTTCCAAAGCTGGGAAAATAGCTGGTAAGCATGTGATGGGCCTGTGGGGGGGGGGGCATGGGGAATATAAATTCTACTTGAATGTATTACATTTGAGAATCCTGGAGAACAAACAAGTGGGGATTTCCAGCTGGCAGTTGCATATGTAGGGCTGACACCAATTGCTCAGAGGACAGGCCCCACCTGGAGAGGTTGGAGGGTCCTCAGGAGAGAGATGCTATTGAAACCTAGGAGTGGATATACAAGGAGACCAAGATGAGAAGGCTGTCTCTGGAAACACTCAAACTGTAGAAGCAAAAAAGAGGAAAAAGTAAGAAAAAGTGAGACAAAAAAGGCAAAGAAGCATTATCAGAGAAACAGAAGAAAAGTCAGGAGAAACCGGTGCAATGAAAGCAAAGGGAAGATTGTTTCAAGAAAAAAAGAGGGCGAATAGTGTCAAATTTCAGAGAAATGTAAAGTAAAATAGATACTGAGAAAAATCCAGGGGATTTTGCAGAAGGAAACTCATAACCACCTTTAAAAAAGCAGTTTCACAGGAATGGTCTGGGGTAGAAATGGGTTTGTGCTGTGGTGGGGAAGGAATGACAGGTGAGAAAATGGAGACAGATACACAAATCACAGGTTCCCAAACTTGGCTGCACATTGGAACCGCCTGGGTCTCAGCTCTAGTGAGTCTAATTTAACTGGTCTGGGGAGTGTCCTGGCCATGAGGAGTATTGAAATTCCCCCAGGTGATTCTATTATGCCTCTGAATCAGAGAACCACTGCTACAGATGACACTTTGGGAAACTCAGCTGTGAATGAGAGGAAGACTTTTGTGAGAAGCAGGCTAGAAGGTACCCCATCCTCAGAGAGAAAGAAAAGATTGAGACTGAGACACAGATAAAGGATTCAGCCATTTTTTTTTTTTTTTGGTGAGGAAGAGTAGCCCTGAGCTAACATTTGTTGCCAATTCTCCTCTTTTTGCTGAGGAAGATTGGCCCTGGGCTAACATCTGGGCCCATCTTCTTCTACTTTATATGTGGGATGCCTGCCACAGCATGGCTTGATAAGTGGGTGTGTAAGTCTGCGCCTGGGATCTGAACCTGTGAACCTCTGGCCACTGAAGTGGAGCGTGTAAACTTAACCACTATGCCATAGGGCCAGCCCCAAAGGATTCAGATTTTGATGAGAAGAAATACAGCTGGTCTTCTGTGAAGGGAGAGGCTGCTATAAGGATGCATAGAGGAGTTTGTAACTTCAAGGAGAGGAACAAGTTGAGGGAGACCCCTCTTCCGGTTCTATTATTCTAGTTTTTCTTGTTGGGGTTCCTCAAGGGCCAGCGAGGTGTCATTTGTGTGATGAATTGACTGATGTTCATTTTCTTGTTTACATCTGTCCCTCCTACCACACTGCAAGGTCCATGGTGGCAGGGACTTTGTCTGCTTTGCTCACCACTGGATCTCCAGTGACAGACTTACTGCCTGGACTCTAGTAGGTGCTCATTAAGTATTTGTTGAATGAACAAGTGGTTTATTTATTTATCTTGGTCTGCTCAGCAGTGATCACTAGGATGCTCAAAAATATGTCGAAAGAAGTGAGAGGCCAGAGGCCTGGCACAAGCATCACATCACATCCAGCTTCTTACTTGATTCATCAAAACCACACAGCCTAGAAACTGAAAATGACCAATGTGCAACCCAAACCCCACTACTGCCTGAGGATTGAGCTGGGCCAGCTGGTCATCTGGGCAATTCACTGCAGAAGGAAGGAGAGTTGGGGTGGGAAGTAACTGTTTGGGAATGTGAATAAAGCAAGGATAATTCCAAATGGTGTGGGCACAGAGGTGTTTGCAAACAGGTCTTCCTTTTTTTTTTGTCAGCTGAACAGGCTCATACTATTGTACAAGTAGCAGAAAGAAGTGGATTAACAAAATCCAGTGTCTCTGTTCCCCTTATTGGGCTAGCATGTGCCTTCTTGGGGTTGTTTGAACTTGTTGGTCTGTCTCCCCTAAATAGAAAGCAACCTCCATGAGGGCAGGGAATTTTGTCTATTTCATTCTCTGCCATGTCTCAAGCCCCTAAATCAGTATCTGGCCCCCAATAAATATTTATTGAATGAATGAATGACCATTCACATTGTGCTTTGGCTGTTACTCTAGGCCACCGTGGGTTCCCTGTTCTCAACTCCTGCAGTCCTCTCCCTCCCACTCCAGAACTTAATCATCTCCTGCTCTGTCGTGGTGCTGGGTGTATACACCTTCTCAAGATTCTGGACTCCATAGGGAAGAGGTTTTGTCTAATCGCCCTCTTGAATTGTTCTCTGTACCTATCATAGTTCTGAGTGCCTAAGAAAGTATTAATTAAAGGTTGAATTCATTCATTCAAGAGATACTGGCTGAGTATTGCTAGTTCCAGGCACGGTGCTAGGTCCTATTAATACCATGTTAAACAAGACCCAGTTTCTCACCTCAAGAGTTTGTCATCCAGGGAGAAGGCAGACCCACGGGCAAATAATCACATCAGTGAGAAGAGCTATTGTGGGGAGCATAATGGAGCCCTTCGTCTGCCTGGGGGTCAGGGTATGGGTGGTTGGAAGGTTGGTCAGAGAAGGCTCCTCAGAAGAGGTTCTGCTTGAGTCAGTATATGGGAGGATATATAGGTTGGCAGGCACGGGTGAGGAGGGAAATGGGGGGAGGGGGGTGGTGGTGTGAGGAGACACGTGTTAAGTGGAGAGAAGAGCATGGACCATAAAAACAAGGAGACAGGAAAAAGCCAGGGTGTGTTCAGGGCTGGGAATGTCTGTTATGACATGGAAAATAAATTGATGATTGACTATAATCAGAACCTGGGACTCAAACTTAACTATAGCAGCTAAAGGTAAACAGAGTCCTTTCTGCTCCTGGATGGAGGGCACCCAGTCGCAGTGCACAGATCCCAATAAATAAGATCTCCACACTGGAGCTTGGGCTCTGCCTCGTTCTTTGCAATTAATTACCGTGGTTGTGGAGATCTCATCTTTTGCCACTCTTAACTCCTGCAAATTGTGTCTGATACTGATGTATGTTTTTACATTCTTCTCAATATTGACTTGGTTTTATGGCATGAGATAGACTTTCAAATGATAAAACTTGTGTTATTTGAGATAAAAAGGGTTAGAAAAGAAATTGACTATAGTGTCTGTAGAAGGAGAAAGGAAATAAACATTTTGGGATGAACATGGACATTTTAAGCCCCAAACTGTGATTTATTAGGGACGTTTATATCCAACAGGACGTTTATATCCCTATAGACAGCAGTGAGCAGAAAATGTTTGGGCTGCAAATGCTGAATGCTTCAAGGAAAACATTCCTCTTTAAAAAAAACATCAGATTCAAAGGAAAGAGAATTGAAACTGAATCCCATCCCTAATTTGTGCTGAAAACCATGTGGTCAAAATATACAATTTATAAATGAAATTATCCTTGGCCTCTTGAACTGATATGATTGGCTTCCTCAATGAGCGGAGAAAAGAGAAGGAAGACCCATTTTCTCAGAATGTACTTCCTCTCTGAGTGGGGCTCTTGTTTAAGTGGTTTTGCTCTGGTTTTTCTGTGAGTAGAAACAGAGAAGAGGTTACAGGGTGGACCAGTCAAGGCACATCCCCCAGACTCCTGTCTATTCAAACAGAAGAGAAAAAGTAGAAAGTATTCTGACATTTTGTTTTTATTTTTCTAACTTGGTTCAAGTCACTTATCTTTCCTCAGGATGCTATCTACACCAGAGAAACATATATGTTGTAATTCTTGTCAGGGCCAAAAAAAAAAAAAAAATTCCTCTAACTGCTTGACAATGCAGTGGGCCAGAAGTACGTAGACATATATGGTATAAATTGAAAGGCTGCATGAAACTTCCTCTATAACTATAATACAAATAGCCTCCATTATTCTGCCATTGTGCCTAGAATTCCTATTTGATTCATTTCTTTAGGGGAAGATATGTCAATATTTCAGATTACTCTGATAAACTGGTGATACCCACTAGACTGTTAACTGCTGGATGGCAGAGCTATCTTCTGCTTCCTCAGTGTGTCCCCTTGGCCCAAGTACAGTCCATACACATGTAGGTGTTCAGCAAGTACACATGGAGAACCAAAACTAAGCATAGTCAACCATTAGCACCATAGTAGCATAGTTCATTTACAAAATAATTCTCCAACTAACAACACTGAAATCTATGGTTATTCAGAAGAAGGAAAGTTAGGTTGGTTTGGGTGCTTTAGCAGACCAGGAGTAGAAGCAGGTACAGTGAGATGTCTGGAGCCTAGGGCACTAGACTTGTATTAGAAATACAATGTGAATGACATATGTAAGTAAAAATTTTCTATTAGCCATATTGAAAAGGGTAAAAGAAACAGGTGATTAATTTTAATATATTACATTTAACCCAATATATCAAAAATATCATTTCAACATATAATCAAATTAAAAATGATCAGTGAGATACTTTACATCTTTTTCATGCTAAGTATTCAAAATCCAGTGTATATTTTAATCTTATAGCAAATCTCAATTCACAGGAGCCGCTTTTCAAGTGTCCAATAGCCACATGTGGCTCCCATATTGGACAGCACAGATCTAGAACACAAATTGGCAGAGAGGGAGGGAAAGAGGAAGGGAGAGAAGGAAAGGGGGCACTGCAGTAGGGGAGCCTTGGGGAGCCAGGGGCCAAGAACAGGAGATTGGGGAGGAGAGTTGGAAAGCAGGAAGACATCAAGACAAAATACACTTTGTAAGTTTGCTGGGGCATCTTTGGTATGATGGCTGGAGCTATGCTGCTCAGGTACGTTTGGCTCAGGCTGGGCCAGCAGAATTCTCCAGGGTTCTTACAGGTGGGGTCCCTTCAAGTGGAAGACATGTGGTTCTTTTGGTGCCTTTGAAGTGAATTAATCCAATCTAAAGTCTCCTAGTTTAATAAGTCCAAAGAATCAATAAGACAGCCAAGATTGCCAATTACTTTCTTCTAGAGAAAATTACCATCTTCCAGCACAGGTATCCCTGGCCAAATTATATCTCCACAACTCTATATTTAATGCCATGGAGGTCATGGCAGAGATGGTGAGAAACAGGGTAGACAGAGAAACTTTCGGTTTCACCCTTACTGGAATGCCATCCAGTCTATCCAGGGCACTTTTCCATAATCTGTGACCTATGAGCTTAAACTCAGTAGGGAGACTACTTCCAGAGGTTACTGATGGCACTAGTTTACTGTACTCGGGGTGGGTGGGTCTAAGTGAAATCCACACATAAATACCATTTCTTTTATTAGAGATTGGATGTTGAAATGTTCCTGTGTTCTTGCCAAGTTTAGATATTTACAACAGTGGCAGCCCCAGTCACCAAGCCTAATTCAAGGTCTATTTCTCTTCCATGAAGCAAATTAAAACTTAGAAATTTTAGGATTGTTTTTCTATTATATCCCTCTAGATTTTCTCTTAGGGGTTCCTCATGCTGCGAGCTAAGAAGTCAAAGATTTCTGGATCTTCCCAGCATCTATTTTTCTTTTTTTTTCTGAGGAAGATTGGCCCTGAGCTAACATCTGTTGCCAATCTTCCTCCGTTTTTGCTTTTTTTCTCCCCAAAGCCCCAGTAGACAGTTGTATGTCATAGTTGTGCATCCTTCTAGTTGCTCTATGTGGGACACTGCCTCAGCATAGCTTGATGAGCAGTGCGTCAGTCCGCGCCCAGGATCCGAACCAGTGAACCCCGGGCTGCCACCAAAGCAGAGAGCGTGAACTTAACTGCTACACCACTGGGCCAGCCCCACAGCATCTATTTTTCACAAGAGATTTTCCATCTTCACTTCCACAAGCAGGATAATCCAACTCAGGAGGTGTAGTTCCATTAGACCGATATTTAACCTGAGGCCTGCACCTGATCTATGTTTGTCCTGCTTTCCTTCATTTTAAAAGGTCTCATCTTCACTGTGCCTTTCTTTGTGTGAATTCCATGGATTTCCTGGGCATGTTCTTTCAAGTCACAGGTATTATCTGCATCTTCACTCATGATAATGATTCTACCTTGAAACTTACCCAGTAATTGTTTTGAGTATTTTAGATAGATCTTCTCCTCTCAAATCTAAGATTTCTGTAACCACATGGCAGAGCTGCCACAATCCCTTGCATGTGGTTTCTCCACATGCGGTTTCTCATTACGGACTCTTTTCCTAGAGCAGTAAGAGCATGCCTCTCAATGGTTTCCTAAACTTGGGATCCCTCTTCGATATTTCCTAAAGTTGGGATCCATACCCCGTGGGGGTAGGGAGGGGTCATTCTAGTTGGCTCCATTAGATTTCATTGCTTTTCTTCCTAACATTCCCTTTATGAGCAGCTAGATCTGGGTGTGTCTCCTTATCCCCTTTATGTCCATCTACCTTGTTTCTAAAATCCTAATCGTTTCCTAAGGAAATCTTTCTCTTCCTCCTGCTTAATCAGCCCATCTGCTTTTATTTGTCTTTCATCCTCTCTGCTCCTATTTAGGTAATAACACAGAAGCATATTTTGACAACCAATCCAGTTTCTCCTCGAGTTTCTGAGCAATCCTGCTTCCAGGCTCAGGCCTCCTAAGTTGCCTTCTTAGCTTTTGGGTTGATAATAATTTCACTGAGCTTTTTTGGGGGGGGATTTTGTTTTATTTGTTTACTTTATCCAAATCCAGGAAGATGGTATATTCTTACAAAACAATGGCTCCTATTCCTTTTGTTGTTGCATTAGTGAAATCTACCACCCTTTGAGAGTGTCACCAATGTTAGACCCTGAAATGTAAAGCTAGGGCCAGAACTGATGTAATTAACAAATTCAGGACAAACTCAAGGCCTCATGGTTGGGGGTGATCTGAGTCTGTGGGTCAGCCACCTATTTTCACACTTCCCTTCCTTGTCCCTGAATGCGATTCCAAAAACCCAGCAAGGAACAGTGTTGAGTAGCGGACCTAGCACTGCCCACCAGGTCTGTTGTGGGACATGCACTGGTGCTCTGCAGCCAGGAAGAACTTAACTGCCTTTGAGTTTAAAGACATGGCCTATCGAAATGTCTAAGAAAATAATCCAAGCAGAAAAGAATTTTCCCTACCCCAGGTCTAAGAAGCATGTATGCTGCAGCTCTGCCAATTTTAGGATTAGCTTTAACTAGGTCTAAAATATTGTATTTTTCCTAAAACCAAATTCATGCTGCAGCTGTGCTTGCTCAGGTTTAAAGGGCTCCTGCAAGGTCAGATCAAGGTCAGCCTCAGAGGCCATCACAGTCATTGTTTACTGTGGTAGGTCAAAGTCTAAGATTCTGCACCCCAAATTCCTGCCCTCTGGTATATATATCCTTGTGTATAGTCTCCTCCCCTTGAGTGTGGGCAGGACCTGTGAATATGATAGAATGTCACACCTGTGATTGGGTTCTTAATCAGTTGACTTGAACCAAAAAGGAGATTATCCTGGGTGGGCTTGACTTAACCAAGTGAAAGCTTTAAAAGCAAGAGATTCTCCTGGTAGCCAAGGAGAAGCAAACAGCTATGCTGTGAACTGCCTCTGGAGAGGCCTCTAGGAGCAAGGGCCTCAGTCCCACAACCGCAAGAACTGAGTACTGCCAACAGGCACGTGAGCTTGGAAGGTGACCCCAGGCCTCAGATGAGACCACAGCCCTGGCCAACTCCTTGGTTGTGGCTCTATGAGATCTTGAATAGAGGACTCAGTTAAGCAGTGCTGGGACCCTGGACCATGGAAACAGTGAGATAATAAATGTTTGTTGTCTTAAATGGCTAAGTTCATGTTAATTTGTTATGCAGCAGTAGAAAGCTGATACACCTCTGAGGCAGTCCCCCAGCCACAATAAAAGGTGTTGCTAGCTTCCAAGTTAAAAAGCTTGCATGTTCTGTACTTACTCTAGTACTTGCAAAGCTCAAAGCTTCCAGCCTCCAACCGGGACTTTTCAGCCTCAATCATTTACATGCATTATTTTCTCCCCAAGTAGCAATCCTTATCAATATAATGGTGATGGCCCTGGAGCCAGACTGCCTGGGTTTGAGTTGCAGCTCCCAAACTTCCAGGCTGTGAGACCTTAGACAAGTTATCTAACCACTGTTTCCTGCTATAGTTTTCTCCTCTGTAAAAGGGCATGATGATAACAGTGCCTCCCTCAGAGAACTGTGAGGATTCAAGGGAATGAAGACATGGAAAAGGCTTAGAACTTTGCCTGGCACATAGTAAATCATGTTAACTGTTATTATTTTTCATGGTTTCTTATTCATGCAACAATATATTGAGGTTTTAGAGGTTCAGTAAAGAACATCTCTTTTCCCCTTCCAAGTTTGGGATCCTTTGAGAAATAAGACATAGAAAACAGAGAGATGGAGACTGAAAATCAGCTTTATCACAGATAATGCTGACTGGAGAAGCAGCTCAGATATTCTGCCTGGTGGGTCTCCTGACACTTTTCTTAGAATTAAACCTCCCCACCCAGTCTTGGGCAGAGCTGAGAGACACAGGCCTCCCCGACAGGGGCAGACCACTCCCCACATGGCTGGAAGCAAGCAGAGTGCACCCTCTCTGTGGGAAGGAAGATCAGAATCAGAAATTCCAGGAGGGGCTGACCCTGAAATGCTCAATTCCTTTTCCCAGATCCACCAGTTAGACACAGATCGTCTCTAAAGGGTAGGGAAAATCATCAGGAGGGTCACTCAGCTGAAGTTCCTCCATCTGGAAACCCAAGTTTAGGATAGTGGTTCTCAAACTAGATCACCTGGAGAGTTTGTTAAAACACAGATCACTGGGTCACCCTCAGAATCTGATTCAGTAGGTCTGGGGTGCAGCCTGAGAATCTGCATTTCTACCAAGTCCGTAGGTGAATGCTGATGCTGCTGGTACAGGGACCTCACTTTGAGAACCCCTGATCTAGGAGAATGAAGGTGTCCTGCAAGAGATCTTTGCCTGAACCAGCAAACTGTGATCTGAGTGACAGAGATGTGTGAGTGACAGAGAAGAGAGGTTGCAGTCCCAGTGGCTTTGCTCTCATATCAGACCAGGGGAAGAAGAGGTGACTGAAAAAAGGACTCGCTATTCTGATGCTCAGTCCTTCTTTACAAGGGGCATTGGATTGATCTGTCCACACTATTACAGAACCACGGTGACAGGTATTTTTTCACTGAATTGATTCATTATTTCACTAAACTAAAAAAATTCAGTTGACAAAAATTCATTTGGTGGCCCATTAGAAACAGCCTGAAACTTTTGGATAGCAAAATCTAAACTAAGACTGGTAAACCTAGGGTTGTTTTTCTTCACCCTCAAACAAAAACCAAGCATTTGAAAATCTTAGGGGCACATTTTCAATAATTTAATTTCTCTTTAATTTTTCATTGTTATCGATCAACATAAGCACTGTCAGAAAGCAATTATTAAACACAGTAATTATACTGGACACTGTGCGAGGAGTTGTACAGAGCAAGCTAGCACATGGGCACTGTCCTTCAGAATGCGGACTATCAGAGCTTGGACTCAATGGTTTGGCTTCTTGGTCCAGCAGCACCGATTAGCACTGCAGAATCTGAGACCCCACTCCAGGTCTCCTGCAAACAAGAATTTGCATTTTCACAAGATCTCCGGGTGATGAGACGCACTTCAACATTCAAGAAGCACTGAGCTAGTTGTGCCCTCCCTCCCTATCCTTTATGTGGCTCCCAGAATGCTCTTTTCAAGATCGAAATCTAAACACTTCGCTTAAAATTTTTCAATGATATACATTCACCCAAAGAATTAAATTTAAATTTTATAGCATTTGGGGAGACAAGGGGTAAATAATAAAAATGATTCCAATAGAGGAGTTGTAAGCAGATAGGAAAGTAGGAGGGATTAGCTTCTGGATAGTTCTATAGGCTGAATGGTGTTTTTCTGGCCTTTCCTCACTCAGAGAGGCATTATATAAGCCCAGCTCAAACTGACTCTTTACTCCAAAAAGAACAATGCTTTGAAAAGGAGAAACCTTGTGTACCTATGACACTGCCTTTTTTCATAATGCTGGATGTATGTATCTGAGTAGGACAGGAAGATGTAACCACTGTGATCAGCAAATCTAGACATAACCAACAGGGGGAGAAATTCTGTCTGTTTCTACAGGTTGGGAGTCATGCAGTGGAAGGTGGGGCGTGTGCTGAATCTGAAGGGGTTCATAGAGCAGTAGAAAAACCCCAAGGGGCTCACTGATAAGAGCTACCATTTATTGAGCACTCACTGTGCCACACACTGTGCTAGGAGCTTCACTGCTACTATTTCATTTAAGTTTCACAACAGCTATTCAGGTAGATATTAATAACATCCACAGTTTAAGAGAAGAAAAGTGAGACTTGGAAAGGTTAAGCAACTAGCCAATGTTATACAGCTAAAAGGAGGTGGAACCAGGATTTAAAAAGTCAGTGCTCTCAGCCCGAGCACTACATCATCTGTCCATTAGAAGGTGGGTCACTCTCCATCCCCGCCTTTTAATTTAAACCCATATTCCTCGAACAGGAATCTCAGGAAATTGTTGGCTGCCCTTTCCCACTCTGCTTACAGAATGCGTTTTCTTGCAGATGATGAAGTGGAAATGGCACCAATGAGTAAGAATAAATGGATGGAGGGAGAGGTCCAGATGGAGGTGGGAAATGCTAAAAGGATGGGTTGGGCGATGCAAGCAGATGTGCCATGGCTCTTGGTGACAGACACCATTTGCCCCACAGCTGATCTGTCTGCTTTGGCTTCACTGAGCTGTAGTGGAAGCCAAACTGTCTACTACTGAATCAGCGACCCAGCAAGAGGAGCTGAAATTATGAAATCAAGCCAAACCAAAATCAAACCCCGTGCATTGCTGCAGTGGAAGAAGAAGAGAGGTCACATGCCTGATTCTGAATATTTCAGAGACTACTGTTGCCTGGGAATGGAATTCCAATGATTGGAAAGGCAGAGGGATGATTGCCTTAATGCACTGACCGTAAAGTCTGTTTGTCCTTTTGCCAAGGAATTAATGAAGCTGGGGCAGAAGGAATTGTTACTGGACGATCTAATGTCTACTACTTAGGCTAAAAGTAAAGCAGAAGGGAGGGTCCCCAAAGTCATAAAGGATGATAGTTTAAGCCAGAGAGGGAAATCTCAGGCAGGTGGTTGTAAACTTTGATTTTTCTGCCCTGTCACTGATGCAGACAGGCCTGTGGACCTTCTGAAATTTATTGCTCTTTCATGCAAATTTGAATGAAGCAAATTTGAAATCATGTAATATGAAAGTAATAAGAAAGCCTCTCTTTAGGTCCAACATTTGAGATAATATAAATTCCCCTTATTTATCACAGTCCCAGCAGGAAATAGATGGCACACTTAAACTGGATGAAAGGACTATTTATAAGGGTGTGGGCAGGGTGTAGGGAAACTGCAAGGAGTAATACAAATACCCACTCCAGACCTGAATGGACAAGGGGAGGGAGCAGTTACTGAAGCCCTTGGGAGGGCAACTGTGGAGAGGGCCACCTGACAGGACCTGGGGCCTTTGGAAGAGGGACACAGCTGACCCCCGACAACCCTGCAGAGAGGGAGCCCCAGGAACAGATGTCCCAACCTCTCTCCTCCATCCCCCTGAGTTCCTGCAGGTGCTGCCCACGGGTGGAACCTGCCTGGAAGCCTTGTTAGTGTCGTCCACATAGATTGACTTCCTGGGGGGAGCAAGGTGAAGAAGGATCTGGAGGGCCCCCAAACTAAATTAAAAAATTAGCCAAGAATCATATAATTTCAAACCAGCAGCAGGACAGATTTTAAATGGTGTTTCTGCTATTGCCACATGGCAATGCCATTTCAGCTGGTAAACAGCACTCACCCCCCCGCCCCCAACTATCCACCCGTGGTCAGGATTGGTCTTGAATTGTGTGGATTTTGAATTATGAGATGCCTTTAGGAAACATGCCTTCCATTAAATTTAACCTCCCCAATTTGCCTTCTTCCCCAAAATACCACTTTGGTTGGGAGTCTCCCGTAGGAGATTTTAAGCTGCAAATTAATTACCAGGCTACAGAAAGAATTCTGGCTTATCTCCCTTTGTACGGTTTCTGTGTTCTTGAAATGCCACAAAATTAAGATTTTTCTAAATACAATTCTGTTTCTATTTTGAGGCATGGGATATTTTCAGGGGTATGCAGCCTTCTTTTCTCTTATCCTAGAATTGATTGGCACCCCAAGAAATTAGTTTTGAACAGAATTAACAGCTGTGTTTTCACTGTCACCATGGTTGCAAGAACTCTGGTTGCTAGATTATAAGCCACCAGAGGGCAGGGGCAGTGTTTCATTGAACAGCTTATCCCAGGTTCCAGCATAATGCCTGGTTCTTAGAAAGGACGCAATAAATATTTCTTGAATTAATGAACAAAGGTTTTAAAATTATGCATAAATCCATAACTGAATCATACCAACTTCTAACCATATTCTCTAAGTATGGATTATTAAAAGATTTCAGAATCATTATAAATGATACTTGACGGTTGACTGGTTTCCCTCCTCCTGGAATGCTGAGAACCTACAAACTAAGAATTAGTATCAAGAGTAGTCCTTCTGTTGTGGTTCAATCATTTTGAGAGTTCTCCAAAGTGCATTCATTGCCAATTAGAAACTTTCCCCAACCACCAACCAAGACCCAGAGAAAGTCATTTATCCTTTCAGATTCCCTGAGCATGCAGAAAACCTGGAATCTTGACCAAACCAAGTGTGAGAGTTGCCATGGGGTCCATCTTGTTTAGTCATCTGCTTTATTTAAAAGAAAGCAAGCCTGCATTTTACCACCATCAAAGTTCAGCCCCAAGTGGGTTGGAAGGAGCCTTTCATCCTCTCCAGGACAGCAGGATTCACCTTATATCCCCTGCCACAGGACAAGGATAACGTGGGAGGGACTGGAAAGATCAAGAAAAGCTTTGCCCTGTGATGTTGTGCTTTGCTTGGAAAGCCTGCATTCTGGCATCTCTTAATGATGGCTTAATTTGGGGTATTTTTAATCCAGGAGATTAAATCAAACCATCCACTAAGAAGGTAATCCATGCATTTGATTTCCATTAAGAGGGAGAGGAACGGATTTTTTTCTCTCTCTCTTCTTTCTGTCCTAATTTCCCCTTAAACTTCCTCTCCTCTGCTTGGTGATGTCATTGTAGCTTTTAGTAGGGTGGGGATGTGTGGGTGTGCGCAGCTCCCTCTGAAGCCATCGCTGATTCATCTCGGTGAATCATCTGCTTGGGCTCTGGGCTGGGAGAGAGTGATGTCACTATCCATCCTCTTCCTGTCCCCCCTGCCCCCCGCCGCCTCCTTTTTAATACTCTGCGTGTTCACAGCAGGCGTGTTCAGCTGCAGCTGCCCAGGAGCCTGGGAACGCACTAAGCTTTCCAAATGCTGGGTGACCCCAGGCCGGGAGCCCTGGGGTTCTCACCAGCGCAGGCTGGCTCCCTCACCCCACTCACCATGAGGCCATTTGTAGATTCAAATCGCTAGGGGGTGACCCAACCAACACCTCCAGGGCAGCCAGACAGCCAGCAGTCAAGCTTCCCTGCTCAGCCTCTCTGTTGAGGTCAATTATTATAAACTATTATTTTTGCAGGAATGCTCCTAATTCAACTGTTGTAAAAACCATGGGTCTGTTTCTCAGCAATTATAATTCAGAGCATTCCAGACAACAGTAATCCGTGGTTTGATCTTTTTTCTCCCTTTCCATTTCTTTCTTCTTTTTTCTTCAATTGCTTCCCCACCTCACGCCTAACTTAACAGTTTCCAGCTGTGTATCATTTGGCTCTGTTTCCACCCCAGCTTTTTCTATAATATGCATTTGGACCCCTTCCAAGTCCCAGATGTGCTATTTATTTATGCTGAAGCATCCCGGCCTCCAGACAGTCCTGTCACTGCAACGTGGCAAACTTGTGAAAAATCCAACTGGCAGTCAGCTAGCTGGCTGCCCCATCCTGACAAGCCAAGGAGGCATTTCAAAGGAGTATGAGGAGGTGAGGCCAAAGGGAGGGGCTTGGGGGGCGGTGAAGCCAGAAGCTCACACTCTCCCATGCTGTGACTTTTAGATGAGTCTAGTAACACACTGGAAGATGAGGGCTTGGTTTCTTTCAAAGCAGAGTGGTGCTTCTGCAAAATCCAGATAACTCATCCTCCTCTGTAAGTGAACTGGAAGTAAGGTTACACAGTGAAAACAAATGGTTATCACCCCTAACTGATGGGGGCTGTGAGCACCAGCGAGGGGAGCCTAGGATCTGAGGAATATAGGGGAGGGACATTGGACCAGGAGCCAAAAGTCCTGGTTCTGGTTCTAACTTTCTACTGGTTCTCTTCCTGACCTTAGACAAGCCTTTTCACCTGGGCTCCTATTTCCTTTTCCATGAAATTAGAAGATTGGGTTAAATTGTGGGGTTTCAAGCTTTTGTTTTAAAAATTCAAACTAAATCTTACGTGGAAGCCTCTTACGTATGTGTGCTCAATATTACTGTGAAAGGAAGCGGTAGTAACAGCATTTTGTTAAACAGCCTTACTGGCAGCCATGCCAGTGCACACCGGGTCCCACAGAGTTCAAAGGGAGGTGGGGGTGTCAGAGGTGTGCCCTTCCAACCATCCTTACCTCGAGAGTCATGGGGCTCGGCCACATGGGTACCCTTCTCGGTGGCACAGAGAACAAACCTCCCCTTTGACACTCTCTTCCTGTTCCTCCCTTGGCACTGTCTCTTTAACTTCCTCCACCCCTTTGTCTCTTTCATTACCCTCTTCTCCTTAGCTTCCTGCAGGGATGGACAATCACTCAGTTCCATCCTCTCTGAATGGGCCATGCAGAGTTGGGGTGGGCAGAACCATTTAGAACCTTGGGTGGAACAAATACTTGGCAGATAAATCTTCCAGACTACTAAAATGGAGCCTTTCCTAGCAGATGTTTTCTGTTTATTGTTATATCAAATAGAAATCTTCTTTCTCTCCTCCCCCCCTTTAGTCTTTTTACTGAAAGCCCCATTTTTCATCCTAGCCCTAGCTTGTGTGGCAAGCCCCAGGAATGAGGGTAAGGGCATGTATGGGTGTGTGTCCCTTTGTCTGGCCATTTTTGAGACAACTTTATAGAACCTCAACGGCTCCTTGGAGCATAGTTTGAGGACCACTGCACAGATGCAATCATCACTTCAAATTCTTGGGTCCTAAAAATTGTCCTCAGAGAAGAGTATTCTTCTTCACCTGGATTAGAACCCTAGGAAGTCTTTGGACTAGGGAGGACTTTTGGAGACCCCTCACTCTTTCTCATTTGCTGCTTTGAGGGAGGTCTCTATCCATCTAGAGTCTTACTAGTTGGGAGAAATCCCTTTGAAGAACAATTCATAACTCCTAGTACCACACAGCTATCCTCAGTGGCACAACTTTTTCTTTAACAGTGGAGTATTGGATGCTTTGGGCATGTGGTTGAAGGAAAATTTCAGTATCTGAGATTTTTTCTCCATATGGGTGACTTCTTATATGCAGACCCAGGAGTCCACCTGGCCTAGAGATGAGTGCTGTGCCAGTAAGGGAGGTCCCAAATCATCTTGACTCTATGGATAAACCATTACTTTCCCTCTCATTTTCAATAAGTGGTACGGCACCATACTTAAAGTTGTCATAGACTGTATTATTCCTCACAAATATTTGCTGCCCTACTTGGCAATAGATTAATACCTCTTTGCTACATGGACGTTCGGCTTAGTTGCTGATTTACTTTGGCCAATGAAATGTGAGCAGAAGTGATGCACGTCACTCCTAAGATAACACTCTAAAAGCCTGTGTGAGGTTCCACCTTCTCTCTCTTTCCTCCCTTCTAACAAAGGGCAATATCTGAGAAGGGCAATGTCCAAGACAGGCGCTGCTCTTTCAGCCTGGGTCTCAGAATGATGAGGATGTGAAGATGCATCAGATTTGAGACAGACGTAGTGAATAAGGAGCATGAGCAAGAAATACACCTCTGCTGTTGTGAGTCTCAGTCTAGTTGAGTTGTTTCTTATGGGTTAGGGGCCAGACACACCTAGCTTTGCATTTCATCTGTATGACCTTAGACAAATTACTTAACTTCTCTAAGCCCCAGTTTTCTCAGTCATGAAATGGGGATGATAATGGCACTTAGCTCATTGGGTTGTTGAGAGGATTAAATATGAAAAATGCAAGTAAATTGCTTAGCACAGTACTGGATTATTAGAAAACACTTAATAAATGTTACCTGTTATTATTATAAAATAGATTTAGGATACAGGTATAAAAAGATGGTATATATGAAAAAGATGAACAATTATTAAGCATAACAATGGATCATAAATCTTCTGACCTATCTTTTAGAAACAACACTTAATAGTTTATGGCCCTATGTTAGGGAAAATAATGGCCCCTAAAGATACCCAAAGCCTAATCCTCAGAACCTGTCAATATGTTACCTCACCTGGCAAAAGGGATTTTGCAAATGTGATTAAGGATTTTGAGATGGGAATTTATCTTGGATAATCTGGGTAGGACTGATTAATCACAAGGGGTCTTATGAGTGAAAGAGGGAGGCTGGAGAGCCAGTGAGAGGAGACACGAGGATGGAAGCAGAGTTATAAGGACACAACTGCTGGCTGGAGGAGCCAAGGAATGTGGACAGCCTGTAGAAGACGGAGAGACCAGGGAACAGGTTCTCCTCTAAAGCCTCCACCAGGAACATAGACACCAACGCTGGGTTTTAGTCCAGTGTGACCATTTTGGACTTCTGACCTCCAGAACTGTAAAGCAATAAATTTGTGTTAAGCCACTAAATTTGTGCCAATTTGTTACAGCAGCAATAGGAAACTAGTTCAGTCCCCAATTCCTTTTTCTCTAATTTCGGCATTGTTGCTTCTTCTCAACAGGTAGCTCATTTTTCTGAATTCAAAATCATAAAGGTCTGGGTAGGATTTCTCTAGCTCCCGATGCATGCTGACTCATAAATTTGGCCCCTGTCTGAAGCCTCCTTTTCCTGCTGACCCCCATCCCATCCCACATGATCCCACTCTTTCTCGTCCCATGTACGTGATCTCAAAAACATAAAAGGAATTTTCTATTTAAATTTTAAAATGACATGTTACTTCATTAACTGTGTGTAGTTTTAGGGGTGGTTTATAATGATATTTCCAGTCACTACTGAATGATAAACATAAGGCCAGAAGGCCAGGCCCTTAGATAAACCTGAATTATGCCAGCATGATTCTTAACATGACTTTTTCCAGAATTCTCTTCTAGCAAATGAATTCTTATAAACTCTCTTGATGATGAAAGAATCATTTACTAGAGTAATACATGAGGCATATGGCAGTCATTTTTTAAACATTGTTGGTTGCTGAAATCTTGTTTGATTATAAACTGGGAGAATTGATTGTTGTTGTTTGCTTCTTTTAGGGACTTTTGTTTTACTTTTTAATGGGTTTGAGTGATGGAAGACAAGAGACAAGAGGAATATTTGTCATCTCCCTCCCAGAGGCACTTTTTTTTATTTCAGTTCTCCCTGTGTAGTGGGTGGGCTGCCCAGGTACTTCAGGGTCTCTCTTATGCTTGTAAACCTTCTGCAAGAAGCCTGCCCAGTGTCCACTGTCATGTCCAGGACTATCCCTGCTGCAGTGGTCCTAGGGTCCTCCACTACTCCTGCTTGGGGGGCTTGGAGTTAAGAGAACACATCACATAGGAAAGCATAAATATCCTGGCCCCTCCAACTATAGGTCATATGTTTGGCCACAGAATGGTAAATATTCTCTTTCTGTTCTAAATAAAATAATAGTTCCTCTTCAAACTGCTACTTGTTTTGCTTCCCATTGGCTCCTGCTTCACGGATCCCATGCTGGGAATAGCTAACCTTCCAGAAGTCTCCTCAACCACCACATGCTGTATAATTTTAGTTATTTTCTCCTATTAAAAAAGGGGTGCAGTGTGGGAGGGGTTCCATCTGTACGTCCCAGTTCCAGAGAATAAATATTTTACCTTTCCTTGTACTTGGCCTTGAATTTCTAGGTCTTTTCCCCCCATCATTGCAGAACTCATAGCTGCGAGGCTCCCCCAGTCTCCAAGCTCTTCCTCTCTCCAGTCCTAGAGAAAGGGAGTCTGGTTACTCTCCAGTGACCAGCATCAAGCTCTCAGTGTGTGTGTAAAATCTTAGTATATGCAGTATACTTACTAATATCATGGTAGACTTTTACTCTCACACTAGATTTTTACTATCACATTTCAGTCTGGATTCTGCAGTGGGAAATTCCTGACACATAATTCACTTTTATTCAATATTTTGTCTAAATATGGTTATACCCATTTTTAGCTAGATATTGTATAAATTAGTACTGAATCATGCCCAAGACCAGATGGAGTTGGCTTTTTCTGAGGAAGACAAAGTCTTAGGTTTTCTTGTCTTAGTTAGAAAAACGCCAGCTTGAGCAATTACCTGGCTGGTGTCCTAACTGTCTTAATGTGTGAATCAGAGGGGCCATATGGCCCACCTGACCAATTATGTGGGTATTGATTAAGATGAGGAGGAAAAAAATAATCCAAAGAGGCATAGTTAGTCACTGAAGTCTGCCATTTATGTCAGAAGTGTGTTAGTTTCTCAGTAAAGATTTGCAGACGTGGCTGCTGAGGGCAGTGAGCAGCACGCATGCGTCTCTCAGCTGATCTTGAAAAGGCTTCATATTGTAGGGAGATGAAAAAGTTTTTCAAATCTAAGTTACACATGTTAAGAAATCAGAGAAAGCACAGAGTCCTATGTATGAAAAAATAAAACCAATTAAAAACAACAATCATCATTTTTGAAGTTTAAAATAAAAAAGGATAAAAATTATGCTTGACAAAAATATAATCCCCTACTTGTGCCTACCTTGAGTAAAAGCTGTCTCCCAGGTGCCAACAATTCCTTACTTGCCCTAACAATGCAAGGTAGCGTTCTTATTACCACACTTTATTTTCAAAAGCTTCTCTCCAGTGACAGCCACAAAAATCTCTCTTCTTTGGAGGAGTTCAAATAATTTCCAGACATTTGTTCATGATTTCATTTAAAAACTTAGTTTTAAAATAACAAGAGTGTAGAACAGGGGTTGCAAAGAGGGAGCCCATGAGGAGAATTTTTTGTTTGGCTCTCACAGGATTTTTAAAGTAATAAATTTCACATAAAAGGAGAAGTGCAGATTTATCCATGGCTACAATCAGCTGGGGTTGAGTGGCAACTGCCAGCCTGAGGTGGGGCAGAACACCCTCCTCAATTCCCTAGGACATGCACTGGGCCTGCTTCATCCCCTTACACTACCTGCCTGGCCCTGTACCTGAACCCTGACCTGAACAGCCACCTCTGACACTGGGGAGAAACCAAGGCATAGAGTTACTCAGAGAGGAAAACATAGATTAACTCCGTGGGGACTTAGCTTAGTCTGTGTGTGAACAGGGGAGGACCCAAAGTGGGAAAATATTTTTTAAAGTAACTAGAATAGTTTCTCTAAACACATCATTATGTGAGGGGAGACAGGAAAACAGAGGAAGGAATGGCAGAGGAGGGCACGGCTCTCTGGAAAGCTCAGTACCCATCTGGTGGCAGGGAAGAGAATGAAACTCACCAGTCCATTCCTATGCGATGCTTACCACAGACCACACCGGGCTCCAGGCACCATGTCAATCGAGTAGGAAGGCCATATTTGCAGAGGCTGACTTTGGGATATATGTCCACCTTCTCCTTTAAATCCTATAAACTCTGTTTCCTTGGATTAAGCCACTCTAGCTTTGAACCTGAACCACCATGGAACTGCTTTGACAAAGTGGCTTTCTGTCCTGCTCACCAGCAACAAGGTGGGTGCTATAGGACGTGCCCATGGTGCTGCATTCAGAGTCAGGATACTACTTGGACTTTCAGTGCTGATATTCCTCTCTGGACTCAGTATTGTGAATAAATGTGTTTTGTCTGAGAACCTTATTTATTTATTTTTAATATTACAAATATTATAAATCTTACACCATATCTGATTTCTCTCTTCGCACTGGTGGATAAAAGGTCAGAATCAAATCTGTGGCCAGTCTCTAGTAAGTATAGAAGATACAACGTAATGGGATGCATTGGGACTTCACTCTTTTCTGTTTTTCTTAGTTTTCCTTTGTTCTTTTTCTTGACCATTATTTTTTAAGTGCTTTTTAAAATGTCTTATTGCTATCAGATATTACACAAATACAGAATGAATAACCAAAGTGGGCATTCCAGAAGGCAAGGAGTATCTTCAGTTAAATTAGGCCAGGTGAAAGGAAATGGAACAACGAAGCCCCATACTTATGAGTACTAGTTGACTGCAACATATAATTTAACATTATAACCACAGGATGCTTGCTTGTTAATTTAAAATTGAATTTAATTTTATCGTAGTTCATTTTTTTCATGTCTTTGATGTAAATTCCTAGGTTCATGAAAACTGATGGCTTGTTTGATAAGAGGAGGGGTCTTCTAATTGGTTTTTCTCACCAACATAGCTACCTGGTTGGTGTCTGAGATGTGCTGGGTGATATGAGAGGATTCACTCCCCCACCCCCACCCCAGGACCTAACTCCATGCAGGTACCAGCTGTCTTCCTCCATGAAGATCCTGGCCTTCTTCAATCTCAGAACCTGGTGTAATCCATGCAGGATCTTAGATTATATAAAGTGAAGGTGATTCCAGTTTCTGTTCTCCATGTTGCCCTTTCTCAATGACTTTTTTCTGCGATATCCCAAGGTTCATATCTAAGTCCTGTTGGAATCTTTTCCTCCTTGTTAACATTCCATATGAATATCTACCAACATCAACAACAACCAGTTCTCAACATCTAGAGAATTTCTCTCTATAGAATATTTCTGTACTATTAATGTATTTTTGGAAAAGAAGAGAAGGGGTAAGGATGTCAAGAGTGTGCCTGTATAAGAACAGGGAATACTACATATAGTCCATATAGGAAAGGGAATAAAGATAATAAAATTAAGGGTGTGATATGAACAAAGCATTCCTGAATGGCATAAAAAGAGACGGTAGGGAAGAGACACTGCATCCTACTATTCTCTGCACTAGACAACACGTGGTGATGTTGACTGAGGACAGCTTGTTTTTGGTTTGGAAATTGATGAGGGTTGTTTGGTACAGGAATGGCTGTGGGGTAATTCAGGGAGAAGGCACTGTGCAGCATACACATAAGGCAAGTTCAGCCTTTGTAACTCACGGAGCTTCTGATCTGGTTGGAGACAAAGACTTGCATACGTAACTCAGCTAAGGAAGAAGTCAAGTGTATGATAAGTTACTAAATTATGAATTAAAATAATAACTGAAAATAAATGGGGTACACCCATGATTCCAAATTCAACCCGTAACCAATTAATGGAAGACTTTCTCAGAGAGCACTTGGTTTTGCTTTAGGGGTCCCTCCTTAAATGTAGTGAAAATGCTTATATTTGGTGATTGGAGTTTCATGGATTTCTTGATTTTTGCAATCATAACTATGTTTTATGAGGCCTTTTTAAATACTTTCTGTTATTTTCTAAAATTATCGATGCCACTTAATTTCTAAGGAATTTTAAGTCACCTGTCTCTTAAGTTTCTTCAGCTTTAGTGTTGCATGGCTAAACCCATTAGATAGTGGGTCTGGTTAGGTAATACTGTTGTAGTGAGTATGAATTTTCATAGTTGCAGCAATTTATAAAATTTAGGTGAACCTAAACATGGCAATTCAAGTGACTTGGTAACTAAGCACTTAAAATTCTAGTTTCTTTTAGGTAAATACTTAATCATTTAGTGTGTTCCCTGTTCCTTTTCTCATCTCTTCAGGGCTAAGGGTTTCCCATCCTATCATTGATGGAGGAGGGTCTGGTGTGAATCTTGTCTTCTGTCTTTGCCGGCCTCTGCTGAGGCTTAGAGGACCTGCCTGGTCTTTGAAATCTGCCTCTACTCCCATTGTGTCCACTGATGAAGCATATCCCCCATGGTTTCTGGTCATCAAGTCCTTCATCTGCATCTTCTTTGCTGACAATGCAAGGCCCATCTGGACTCCCCGTATGCTCTTAGCCAGCCCCATGCCTCTCTCTAGTAAACATGTGGAATGTGCGGCTGCTCTTGCACTTCATTCTGGGGCGGTGAGATATTGTGAGTAGGGTGGGTGGGGAGGGGACAGGCCATTTCAGAACTTCCTTTGACAGCATTTATCCTGTACATACTTTTATACTCTCCTGGCTACCCTATGATGGAATAAAGCCCTGTGAGAGGATTTCTAGTCTGAGTTCCAGTTTTCAAGTTGGGAACAGTCCTTCTTATGCTCAAATTTCTATCTTTTTCCAGGGAGGATGGTCTGTACCAACTCCCCCAAGGGTTTTGACCCTGGAGGGGTAACAGTAAGAATTCCTTTCTCAAATCCTGCACCAACTATATACTCTCTAAATTTTCTCCAAGCTCCTCAACCCCAGCTCAGAAAAGGTTCTTAGCTTCTCTTTGTGTCTTGGAGATATGGCTTGCATGTTATCATACGTTTTTCCTCTTCTGATTTATGTTATAAACTCTGTGCTCTTAGTGCCCCAGGATTTGCCTTTGAAGAGCTAAAAAAATGTTTTCTCTTTCAATGCTATTGTATCTTCCCCTCTCAGGATCCTACTGTGAAATTCAAAGTGAAGAATTTGACTTGCTGAATTCTGCTCTTGCTGATTTCTTCAGTATTTTCCCTTCTCCAGGACAAAAGCTTTAGCCTAAAGATCTAATTTTAATGGCGAAAATGTTGTAGGGTAAAAAGGAAATGCCAAGAAGGAAGAATACATCTGTTAATATTTTATAGCTACTTATATGATATGAACTGAATGACTTAGGTGGTCTACTACAAAATTTTGTTCTTTTGGGGGGAACTGGGAAGAAGGTAGTCACATTTCTCAAGATGTAAAGTTCAAATAGTTTTTGAAATTTACCGTAAGAGGCAGATTTTTCTCTCCCTCCTTGACTTTGATAGTATTCTCTATGCCACCCCCTTTTCCAGGATCTTCCATAACTTGGGAGGGTTAGTTGGCAAAATTCCATACAGTAAGCAATACTCACTGCCATCTAATAGACTCGAACTATCTCCCCTGGGAAAGAGAAAAGCCCTGTGGCTAAAAAATGTCAAGTCTGGGATCTTAAAGCTGTGCCAGAGAAACTGTGGGGAATGTTGTTCTCTCTGCTGGGGAATAGGTTGGATGCCTGGAATGTCTTTTTCCCAGCTTATTAATTTCCATGATTCAAGGAAAACTGACCTTAAAAGGAATGGAGGAAGTACAATGCTCAGAGAACAAAAGTGAAGACTAGTTATTCTATTTTGAAAAGTGTTTTTATGAGTTTTTAACAAATATATTCTAAGGATGAAATATCACATTTAAAAGAGTCAGTTTTAGACGACTACATTGTCATGGACTTAAGCCCCTAATTATTGGAAAAAGGTCAAGACACTCCCAGATTTCTGAGTTAATGATAGTAAACTTGTATTTCTTTCATAATATTCACAGAATGCTTATGACAAATGCAATTCAAATGGAGATACTTTATTCCCAACATGGATTGTTGAAACAAAACTCACTTATGCTGAGTATTGCCATGCCAGGTATACACTCCATACAAAAATGGTTCATGACTAATTCATGATGTGTGTATGCATGTATTATGTTTATATGTATATGAATGTGTATGTGCATGCATGTGTATATATAAATTATATATATATTTAATTTTTGAAAATGGGAAGTTATCTTTACCCACTAGAGAGAGTTTGATATTTCAATCTCTCAAACCATAATTTTATATCATGGAGTAGTAGTTAAGAGCATGGGTGCTGGAGTGGGATTGCCTGGGCTAAAACTATTTATTAGCTGTGTGACCTTGGCAAGGTACTGACCCTTTATGTATAGCAGTAACCTCATCTAAGTAAGTAAGACGGGAGCAATAATGGCACCTGTCCCATGGAGTGGTTGTGGGGAGTAACTGAGTTAGAACATGGCACCGTATAAAGTACAAATAAATGTGAACTTGTATTATAATTATTAGTATGTGCAAGACCCATGCCAGGTGCTTCAAGGGTTAGAAAAGAGAGTCTCTATCCTTCCATAGTTTACTACCTAATTGGGAACCCAGGCTACAGGCCCACAGAAAGTTAGATACTAATACCTGAGAAGAAAGCCAACAGTTCATTTCAGAGGCACAGCCCAGCATCTTAACTGTAAAAGCCATGGAGGCTGGGTGATCTGGATCAGAGGAGGATCTTTATAGAAGGTGTGAGTCTCACATTTATTTCCCTTCCCCTGATGCTTCTCTCTTTGACACAATGAAAAAAGGCTCAAGGCAGATTGTATAATCAACATCATTTGCAGTGGCCCAGCCTACGTCAATCCTGCAGTGGCTTAGCCCTGGGTGAATGTTAAATGACGCAGATGCTGACACTGGATTAAGGCTTTTGACAACAGGGGTTGGTCGATGTGTGAGTGCTGCTGAGAAGTGGGCCAATCCATCAATTTCTGCAGTTTATAGAGGGGTGGTGACTGCTTTGGCTGATTTTTTTATTTTTCTGAGATTTACAGAGAGTTCCAGACTGTGGTTATCCAGCCTAAGAGGTAATTCTGTACAAGGACTGGCACAAAACTGCATGTCTAATTACCAGATGAATATTACAGTTAATAAGTTCTCCATGAGATCAAGTACTTGGCCACTTATTGTGGTCTGGGATGATGATGGAAGAAGGCCTTGGGAAGAAGTGATTATGAAAGGACCTTCAACAAGAATTTAAGCTAATCCTTGGATTAATCTCATTTAAGTCAAATATTAATTCCCCTAACTTAATATTTTACTTTGTTACTCTAGATTTTCAGCGACACACTGTCCCTGAATGGTGCCCATAACAAAAGATAAGTTTTTGGCTAAATTATGAGTTTAATTAACTCATAGTTAATTATGAGTTCCATGTGTTGATCTGAGCACATAACCTTCATCTATAACATTGCTTCTGTGGGGAAAAAGGGACATTCTGAATTTCAGACAATTTATAAATCCATTTTTTTAAAACTCTGCTTCAATTGGTTCTTTCATTCAACATTTATTTATTGAGTGCTTTTCAAGTATTAGACACTGTTGTAGGCACATGTGAACAAAACAAAGATCCCTGCCCTCATGGAGCTGACATTCTAGAGACGAGAGACAGTTAAACAATAAACATAATAAATAATTGGTATAGTGTACTGGAAGGTGATAAGTGCTATAGGATAAAGAAAAGGTAGAGCAGGGTAAGAGGGATAGGGATGGGTGGAAATTTTAAATAGGATGGCCACTGAGGTGACATTTGAGCAAAGTGTGAAGAGAGCCAGCCAAGATGACTAACCATATCTCGGGCAAGAGCATTTAAGGCAGAAAGAAGAGCCAGCGCAAACTGAAGCAGGAGCTTACTTAGTGAGTTTGAAGAACAGCAAGGAGGCTAGTGTCGTTGGAGGAGTGGTGGGAGAGAGAAAAAGATGAGGTCAGAGAGGTAAGTTGGATAGTGGCGGGGAGGGAACTTGCTAGATGATGTACAGCCTTGCAGGCTATTGTAGAGGTCACTTGTATTGGCCTGGTTTCAAGTAAGGCCTGCTCATATGAAAATAATTCCTCCTTTTCCCTGCCTCCTATGCATCAACATTAATGTGCATACAAATCACCTGAGATCTTGTTAAAAATCAAATTCTGATTTAGCAGGTCTGGGGTGGGCCCTGAAATTCTGCATTTTTAACAAGCTTCCAGGTAATGCCAGGCTGCCAGTCCACAGCCACACACTGACTAATGAGGGTAAAGAGGTACTGAGCTCCCAGGGACTGTGGGGCTCACCTCTCCATTAGCTGGTGGCAAGAGCTTTCAGGTTCCCTTTGAGCCTGAAAGGACAACCTCACAAGGTTTCTGTTCACACTTTCACATTGGTGATGGTCTCACCACTGGCCGCACTATTGCACGGTCCTGTCACCTGGCTATACGAGCACAGTCCAGGGCATCCTCTGGAGACATGAGATGGTTGTCTGGCTGTTTTCATGCAGGATCTAAAAAGTTTCTAGGGCCTCCTCACTGCCACTCCGGAGGCTTTGCTTCTGAACCTCAACCTGGGAAACTCTGCTCCACTTAAACTCTCTGACCACATTCCCGTCTTACTCCAGTTACAGGCGTTCTGACTTCTGGCCTTCACCCCCGGCCCTATGCCCTGAGTGAGAGTTCAGCCCTGTAAACTAGGACTGAGGCAGCTACAGGACTCTGCTGATGCCTGTTTGAAACAGGCAAGGCAGGCCTTCTTAAGAGCTAGCACAGTGCATATTAGGCGCAGGTCATGAGTCAGATAGGCTTGGGTTTAAATTGTGCTTCCATCTCTTACTGTGTAATCTCAGGAATGTTCCTTGGCATCTCCGAGCCACAGTTTTCTCATCTGGAAAATGGGAATACCGTCCTCATATATTAAGACAATGCTTATAAAGCACTTAGTAAAGTGCCTAGTAAATAACGATACTCACAATACTCTAGTTGCTGTTAGTTTTATAATTATTATTAACATCCCACCACCTATCAAATCGTTTTGTGGTCTGGCATTACGGTACCCACCTTTACATTCTCTGGAGTTAAGGTACCGGGGCAAATCCCTCAGCAAAGGCTTTCGAAAAGAAGACACAGAGGCAGGAACAGTTTCGTCATGACAGACGTCACAGAGATAACTGAAGGAACTGAAGATGCTTAGTTTAGAAAGCAGACGGGGGGACGGGCGCCGGTGAGGGTCGACTCCTGCGCAGCTGCGGCGACGGAGCCAATCACCGGCCGCAGCCCGTCCTCGCGCGACGGTACAGTCGTACAGTCGTGACGCCGGCGGTTGCCATGGAGAGGCCCGCTCAGTAGGAACCGCGAGCTGGCGCCAGAGGTGGCGGGGTCGGAGCGTGGCTTTGAAGCGGCGTCTGCTACCACCATGAGCGGCCGAAGTAGAGGTAGAAAGTCCTCCCGCGCCAAAAGCCGGGGCAAGGGCCGCGCCAAAGCTCGAGTCCGCGCTGCTGCCGACGACGCCCCGCGCGACCCGGACCCTCCACAGTGCCCGAGGCTCGGGGAGGAGAGCAAGGCGGCAAAGGTGCAGGCTGGCGCGGGTTGGGGTGGCCTGGAAACCGCTGCACCCGCGCCGTCCCGCCGGCCCGCGGCCGAGGCTGCCTTCCGCCCCCCGCTGGACTGTGGCCTCGCGCTCCGGGCCCGAGCTGCGGGAAATCGCGGGCAGGCCGCGTCCAGGCCCGGCCCGGGGAAGGCCACATCCCTCTCGGAGCGTCTGGTAACAGATACTGTCTTCGTGGGAACGGTGGGAACCGTGGCAAGGCCGAAAAATGGCCCCCGCGTTGGAAATCGGCGTGGCCCTGCAGGGAAGAAGGCCCCAGAAACCTGTAGCGCAGTGGGTAGGGGACCTCAGCCCGTAGCTGGTGGGAAACCGAAGAAAGGGACCACTGGGGAGTGTGCCTCTGTCCCACTGGTAGAGGAAAAGGTGGAGAGAGATGCAGGGTCAGTGCCCCCGCCGACAGAAGGCAGCATGGATACGCTGGAGACGGTCCAGCTGAAGCTGGAGACCATGAACGCCCAGGCTGACCGGGCCTACCTTCGGCTTTCGCGCAAGTTTGGGCAGTTGCGTCTGCACCACTTAGAGCGCAGGAATCTCCTCATCCAGAATATCCCGGGCTTCTGGGGGCAAGCTTTTCAGAACCACCCCCAGCTATCATCCTTTCTCAACAACGAAGATAAAGAGGTACTCAGCTACTTGAACAGCTTGGAGGTGGAAGAGCTTGGCCTAGCCAGACTGGGCTACAAAATCAAGTTCTACTTTGGGCGCAACCCGTATTTCCAAAATAAGGTGCTCATCAAGGAATATGGGTGTGGCCCTTCGGGTCAGGTGGTTTCTCGTTCTACTCCGATCCAGTGGCTCCCAGGGCATGATCTCCAGTCCCTGTGCCAGGGGAACCCAGACAACAGCCGTAGCTTCTTTGGGTGGTTCTCAAACCACAGCTCCATTGAGTCTGACAAGATTGTCGAGATAATCAACGAGGAACTGTGGCCCAATCCCCTGCAGTACTACCTTATGAGTGAAGGGGCCCGTGCAGAGAAAGGAAAGGAGGACAGGCAAGGTCCAGCAAAGCAGCCAGTGGAGACCCAGGAGCCTGGGGTAAAGAAGTCCAACTGATTCTGCACAAGTCTCCCTACTACCTCCTGCTGGACCGTACCTGGCTGACCACATGTGTTTGGCTGTCTGCCTTCTCTTCATGTTGGCCTCTGTGCACTGTATTCCCTTTGGACTTCTGTTACAAGAATATGGCATTTATGATCATGTTCTTTTGCCTCCCATGGCCTTCTTGCTTTTTTACATTAGTGTCACATGTTATGTGATCTCACCTCAACTGTTTATACGTTAAGCACACATGCTTTAGATGTGTGCTGCCTTTTTCTACATTGCCTGGACCCTGTTCTTGGCTCTGGCCTTTCTCACTTGTCTTTAACATGGACATTCATGAGTCATCCTCCAAAAGGACCAGCGCATCGTCAAGCTCTGCTACTTCACGGCCAGTGACTTGTTGGGCTTCGTGTTCGTGCCGGCCAGGCATGCCATCAGTGGCAAGCTTTTCTGTTGCCACTGCAAAATGAAGCCAGTGCACATGGTATTGGCCATCAGCCAAAACTGATTGTTCCATGGCCCTAGGGTCACCAGCCAAGGTGCCACCTCCTAGATCTCTGGCTTTGACCAGGGGCCTATGCTACCCTGCTGGACATACAGCAGAATGGCACTTGACTGCTGGGCATGGATGAAGTTAAGGGTGAGAAGCAGTGTGCCATGTGTTCTACACAATCATGCATTTCTTCCTGCCTGTGGGCCCTTCTACTGGTGAACCTTCATTGCTGCACCATGCCCCCTACTGTCAGGCCATTGAGTTTTGTCTAGGTTGTTATCAGCCCCATTTGCCTTCCTGGTCGACAAGGACCTCAAGAACTGCCAGTGGACCCAGGTCCCCTGCCAATGCATGAGACACACACCTACACTCCCCGGTCTTCCAGGAACCTTTCTGGCTCCCAGACTGATGGACAGGCTGGTATGTGTGGACATGTGCTCACTATCGTCATGCTGTGGCTCCAGGTGAGGGTGGGGACTAGACCCATGTAGAATCTGGGTGTCTTTGTCAACTCCCCTTATCCCTTCCTCACACGTGCTATAGTGCTATAGTGGGGGTGCTGGGGAAGAGATATTTCTGATCTATGGGTCTGGGTCTACTTGACTTCATCTCACACCTCCATACCTTACTTGCCCTTCCTTCCCTCCCTCTCTTCTTCCTCTTCCTCCCCTCTTCCCTCCCCTCCTCCTCGATCCCTTTCTGCCTGCTTTCTTTTTTTGTTTCGATAGTACCACACCTCAGAAAGAGAAAACAAAATAACTGAAAAACTAGGGTTTTCTATATACAGCTAGCAAGACAGCTGGGAACTTGCTATGCACACACATACTGGGCTGGCAGAGGGTAGAGGAAGCCAGAAGGCCAAGTGGGTCTGTGGTCAGACCCTAGTCCTGACTCCTGGGTTTGCTCTATCATTCTGAAGTTGAAAATTCTTTTCATGGCTATGCATCTGCTAGAATTATAAACCCCAAGGCAGCAGTGTTGTGGGCTGGTGTTTACTTCTTTTCTGACTTTTTGTGTGTGCCCCCTAAGACCCAGTTACCTGCTGCTGCTTCCTCCTTTGTGATGGCCTCTGGCCGTCTGGACCCTTATTCCCCAGCTTCTCACTCTCAGCAGTCCCTTGTTCTCTCTGCTTCTACCTTCAGACACCCACAGGAGTAGGCTTGAGTCTCCAGTATGGGGGATCCCGAGGTGCTCTTGGGGCATGGGGATCGGAGTGGGTAGAATCTGTTCTGGATCTCCAAGGCTCATTTCCCATGGATGTGAAAACTGAGCTGGGCTCTCCCCGCCTGGGCTAGTCTCTATCCTATTTTCCCCTTTCTACCCTGATCATGGGGAAGTAGGACTTTATCTACCTTTGCCCTCCCCCTAACTTCCTTTTCATTATGGAAGACCTCATTCTAGGGAGGCCTTGACTTAGAGTTGTAGAGAGGGTTGCTAGACAGGAGAATTGGAGCAAAAGGTAGAGCAGGACTGATCCTGGTGTGGAGTGGGCTTGGAAAAGCAGATAGAAATGGCTTGAGAAGCCTCGGGGAGAGTATGCCTATCTCAGTGATGGAGGGGCCGGGGAGGGACCTTCTCCAGGGGGGGGATGGGAGAATTAAAGGGATTGTGGGCAAACACGATGCCTAGATGAGGGTATGCCCAAAGTTTTGTCCAATCACTATCTCATCATTAGTGGATTTTATAAATCACAGAAACAAACCAAAAAAACAGAACAATATTACTTTGGATGCTTTCTCTTTTGTTCTAGGTGTGGCCTGTGTATATGGAAGATTAATGCTAGATGCTGCTTATTTTGCGTCTAAGTAAGATCTTACCACTTTCCCCATTTTTGTCTAATGGGAAAAGAGAGCTGTAAGGTCTGCTTTTTTGTTTTTTGGTTTTTTTAAAACTTTTTGCTTTTTTAATGGACATTTTCCAACATGCACAGACGTGAGAAGGATGGTCCTTGGACCCCGTGTGCCCATTACCTAGCTACATCAATTATTAATTATGATCAACCTGGTTTCATCTGTACCTCCCTCTCCCGACCTGTACTGTTCGTCGAAAGTCCAAGATACTGTGGCAATTCAACCGTGACTCCTTTCGGAGATTGGGACTCTCTTTTGGTGGTGATAGTGGTGGGGTGCACTATCATTATCACATCAGGTATGCTTTTTGCTTTCAGTGTTAACTAATGAAGTTCCAGAGATGGGCCTTAGAAACGAAAGACTTGAGAATTAACAAGAAGTCTCAAAAACAGATGAAAGGGATGCTTCCTTTCCCCTGCGTCCACAGAAGGAGAGACTGTTCTTTTGTAAACTCTTTGAAAGATATGATAAGGTGCTTACTTGAGACCCCTAACTAGAACATCAGTCTTTTTTTTCCTGAGTAAGATGGAGCCTTGTGTGACTGTTAGAATTATCAGCTTGACCTGGTCTCATAATATAACTCTGGCCTTGGAAGTATAATTTCAAAATTTTGCTATGTTCTGTGAAAATAACCTCCCCAAAGTAATCAGTAACTGGTTGTCTTACTTGGTAATTTGACACCTTGTAATAATGCAATTATTTCTGTGTTCCTAAACAGTATAAATAGTTGTAAGCTTGCATGCATGATGGAAAAATAAAAGTCTTAACTCTGTTATATTTTATATTTTCAAAAGAGAATTGTAAGGTTAAGCAGAGGCTGGGTAGTTGAGGGAAGGTATCCACTGGCCTAGACGAGTGATTCCTAAGCCTCAGGCCCTTGTGTGACTAGCTACATAAAAATATATAAAATTCTGATTCCCAGGCCCTTACCAGAGATTGAGATTCTGTGTTTCTGGGAGGAAGCCAGGTAGTCTTGTTTTTAACAAGCTTTCCAGGTGATTCTAGTGGAAATTCAGTGCTTCTCAAGTTTTACAGTACATCTGAATTGTGTGGGGAATCTGGTTAAAATATGAATTCTGATTCAGTAGTCTGGGGTGGAACCTGAGATTCTGCATTTCTAACAAACTTCCAAGTGATGCCAGCACTGGTGGTTTGTGCACTGTACTTTGAGTAGCAAAGAAGGTGACCTTCAAGGCCCTTTCAAACTAGAGTAACAGTGCTCACCTTGGTTACACATTAGAATTATCTGGGAAGCCTAAAGAAATATATTGCCAGAGCTCTACACAAATACCAGCTAAGTCAGAATGGGGGATGGGGGTGGCCTAGGTATAGGTATGATTAAGAACTTCCCAGGTGATTCTGATGTCTAGCCAGAGTTGAGAACTGGGATCTCTAATGCTGTTCAATCCGTAACAAGGATTATTTTCCATTAATCAGGAGAAGCAGCAACAGATAACCAAATGCCACATAAAGCCACCCAGCAGAAAATGGTTGGAAAAAATTAGAAGTGAGTTGTTAAATGACAAGGAAATAAAATTGGCTTATGTGATGAAGGGCTTGAATCAATAAATGTGGAGTGTTCAGGGCATAGTATGTGCTCAAATGTTGAATGAATTTAAAACATAGTTTGTGTTCAAATGCCTCAGGGCTAGGCTGGTAATTAAATTTGTGAAGTAGGTGAAATTTGTTTCATAAGGACGTATGTATTAGTTTGCTAGGGCTTCCATAACAAAGTACCACAAACTGGGAGGCTAGAAATTTATTTCCTCAGTTCTGGAGGCTAGAACTCTGAGATCAAGGTGTCGTCAGAGTTAGTTTCTTCTGAAGGCCTCTCCCTGACTTAGAGATGGTTGTCTCCTCTCTGTGTCTTCACATGGTCTTACCTCTGTGTGTGTGTGTGTCTTAATCTCTTCTTGTAAGGACACCAGTCATTGGATTAGGGCCCACCACAATGACCTCATTTACTCTTAATTACCTGTTTAAAGACCCTATCTCCAAATACAGTCATATTCTGAGGTACTTGAGGTTAGGACTTCAACATATCAATTTGGGGCGGGGACACAATTCAGCCCATATTAATATCTTAAATTCTGTTCTTCTGTCACATGTACTTTGCATGTCATAGTAGCTAACATTTATCGAGACTTACTGTGTGCCAGGCACTGTTGTAGGTGCTTTGCAAGGATTAACTTATTGAATCCTTACCATAACCATATGAAGTAAGTGATATTATCCCCAATGAGGGAATAGGATGAGGAAATGGGGGGAAAAGATAACTTGTTTAGGTTCATGCTGGTAAAGAGAAAGCCAGGCTTTGAACTCAGATGGTCTGGTTCAAGAACCACGCTTTTAAACCACTACACATACAGCTGTTGACTAAAAACAGGAATAGACTTCAATTATCAAAAGAAGTATGTTCTCCCCTACGTCCCACTATTTATAGAAACTGACTTTGATACAAGAAGTAGTTACTACTGTAAGGCTAACACCCCAAGACCATGCTCGGTGGGCCAGCCAGACATCGCCTTGTGCCTGGGAGCAGTGGAAAGAGATGGAGGTGGTGTGTAAATTAGGATGGCCATTTTACAGCTCCAGCTGATTGCTTACCTGGGGCAATGCAAGCCTAGTGCTGTTAAATCCTCAAAGAGGAGTGGGAATTGGGATGTTTATGTAGAGTCTCCCAATTTTGAATATTTTCAACAACAACAGAAATTAAACACTCAGAACCTCACTATTAGCGATACGTGGAGTGCAAGAGGGTGTGGGGAGCAGCCTTCTCTTCAGGCTCCAGCATCCTCACAGGATTCATGCGGAGTCCTTGGGGTTGGGGTTACGAATTGGGAGGGGCTTTCTGCCCAGTGCAGCCCACACACTTGCTTCTCCACAGGTGGGGAGCCTTCATTTCCCAGGCCCCCTTTCGGCCCCCTTCAGTTCCTTGGAGAACCCACCAGATCTGGGACTCTCCACCCCCCAGGGGTCCTTCGTTCATCACCTGGACATGCCAGTCTCTGCTGCAGACATCAGAGGTACAGCTATGAAAAAATGCAGCTTTGAATTCTGCCCACTCCTAGGTTTGAACCTCTTCTCAGCTTTTGAGCACCTCAGTCAGTCTGTTCCTTTTTTCCGTTTTCCTGCATGGGGCTGGTGAGTGCTTTAGATCCGTCTGGGTTGAGGAGAGGACTAAAGGAAGCCTCTTTTCACCTCTGGCCTCCAGGTCAGACTTCACAAGGCATTCAGGTTTTTCGTAGCGTGGAGAGTCAGGGCCTCTTGGAGTAACTCGTGCTGAGAGTCCCTGGCTCTCCTCTCAACTTTGAGTTTTATTACAAAAGGCCCTCTTCTCATTTCTTGTAACTTGCTGGGCTTTTTTGGAAGTGCGATGGGTTTGTGCTATGCCACATGTGAGGGGGAAGAGAAAAATAAATGGTCTTGCTACTCTTAGCTTACCAAAAGGCTTTATCAACTTCTAACTGCCTCTCCTTACACTTCAGGCTCCCAACCTCTGGTCTACTCCAGCGATTTGCTACTGGAGGAAGAAGCACATTGCCCTGGGGTGGGCTCACCTACGGAGGGAACTTTGCCCTTAGATCCCCGCTGAAGATTTTGGAAACTCCATTTGCCATGTCACCCTTGAGATTCTTGGCCTTGGTGAGCCACTTTTACTGCTGGGTGGGGCGATATCACTCAGGTATCCGCCCCCCCCCCCCCAAAAAAAAGCAGAGAGTCCCAGCTATTCAGGCTATGGTTTTTCTCTCTCTCTTTGTCCTTAGCATCTTCACTTATGCTTTTGGAATCTTCCCCAACTATATTTCACCATTTAGGCCACAACTCCTGCTGATTCACTTGAAACACTGGCCTCATGTTAGTTCTGCTTCTCTACCTCAGATCAGCACCCTCTGGTCAGGTGTTCAGTTACTGACTACCCAAGGCTCAAACCTTGAATTCCTTCCTTCTATCCCTGCCTTCTATCAGCCTGGTCCTCAGCTGAAGTTTGACAAATGCAAGACAAAAGAGCTCCCAAATGTGGGACACTTCATGGTTTACAAAGCACATTCACTTAGAGTATCTCAATTATAACAACAATACCATAAGAAGGTTCAAAGAGGTTAAATGACTTGACCAAAATCACAAAACCAGTAAGCTGTAGAGCCAGGACACAAACTCAGGTCTTCTGATTCTGAACTCCATCCACATATGCGATGGTAAACATGAGCCCCAGGCAGGTGTCTGGCACTGTGCATCTAGACACTTCTTTCCACACAACCTGTATTTAACCCTTCACATGGTGCATCAGAACCCTCAGCGCAGCACACTAGTCACTCACTGCCAGTCAGGCAGAGTTAGCATATGAAAGTGAACCTTCTTGACCATCCCAAGGAGCTCAGTTAGGAGCAGGACTGACTTGATGGGTTGATGACTCAGAATCGTGGCTGAAGTTTCC
Source organism: Tapirus indicus (assembly GCA_031878705.1). Lineage (NCBI taxonomy): Eukaryota > Metazoa > Chordata > Mammalia > Perissodactyla > Tapiridae > Tapirus > Tapirus indicus. The sequence goes on from CM062935.1 coordinate 39,891,936, forward strand.
CTTAAGTGCTTTGTTCTGGGGTTAGGACTGGTTTTAGCCACATCTGACTGCAGATGGAGGCTGATTGAGGAGCTTTGGCTATAAGTATCAATACCTGAATATGAATGATTTGGAAAAAAGGAGGTAGTTTTTCTTCCATAACAGGAAGTCTGGTGTTAGGAAGGCTGCAGTCTTTCTTCAGTGGCTCAATGATGTTAGGGCTCTGGGTCCACCTCTCTGCTTCACTTCTCTTGGCTTTCCCCTCCTGATTCCCGACCTCTAAGCATCACATCCTCATCCATCTGCACTTAAAGGCAGGCAGGAAGGAGGGGAAGGGATCTTCTCACATGTCTCTGTCTTTATCAGGGAGGAAAATCTTTGCCAGTAATCCCTAGTAGATTTCAGGAGGCCTGAGTCAGGTCTCTTGGGCGGGAAATGGGTCACACTCCCACATTCTACTTCAGGGAAATCTGGCACTTTTCAGCATCTCTCATGGGAGTGGGGTTCTGCCATCAAAGAATAAAGAGAGAGCAAGGGGCTGGAATTGATGGGAGATTTTAGTCAGCTGTGGGTTCATCCATTCTGGATGATGTTGTGGCTATGCTGCTGACACGGAACATACTTGGAGGCACCAGGCGTCTGTGCTTTTCCCCCAGCATTCCCGGTCACCTCGTCTGACAAGGAAGCTCTACCTCTACTCAGTGTTTTGTGTCTCATCTCCTACATTACATGGTAAATGCTTTTCCAGCCAGGCAGTGCCTTTTGGTTTTCTTGTCTCCTACAGCACCTAGCTCAGGGTTCACTCAACATTTGATGTAGGTGGTCAATAAATGCTAGTTTAGTGAATGCAATAAATCAATCATCTTTCTAAAAAGTAAATTTTATCATGTCAATCACCCATTCAAAACCTTCAGGAGTAAGGTCCAAAATCCTAAAAAGCTCATAACGGGCCCTCCATCATCTGACCCTACACTTATTTTTCTTTCAAACTTATTAGAAAAATTTCAAATATACAGAAAATTTGACAGAAAAGTACAATGATCATCCACATACCTACCACTTAAGTTCAATGATTGTTAACTTTTTGCCATACTTATTTTGTCTCTCTATATGTTGTGTATATATTTTGCTGAACCATTTGAAAATAAGTTGCTTGACACTTCACCCCCAAATACTCAGCATGCATCTCAAAAAATAAGGATACTTTCCTATGTAATCACAAGACCACTGTCAAACTATAGAAAATTGCAGTTCCCAAATACCATCTAGTATCTGGTCCATATTTAGATTTCTCCATTGTTCCCAAGGTTATTGTATAGTATTCGTTTTAAAATCAAGATCTAATAATGTTCGGGCATTGCATTTGGTTGTTATCTCTTTAGCCTGTTTAAAACAAAAATAAGCCCCTCACTTTTTGTTTTCTTTGTGACATTGACTTTCTGAAGAAGTTAGACCAGTTGTCTTACAGGATGTCCCACATTCTGGATTTGTCTGATTACTTCTTCTGGGTGTAATTTGACTTTTTCCTCCATCTCCCGTGTTTCTTGTAAACTGAAGATGTGGGTGAAACACTTTGGGCAAGAATACTACATGAATGAGGCTATGTGCTTCATAATGCGTCACCTCAGAAGGCACGATGACAGGTGTCCACTGATGTGCTGTTAGTTTGATCTCTTGGTTGAGATGGTAATCACCAGATTGCTCCTTTATAAAGATATGTTTCCTTTTCTAGTTAGTAGGTAATCTCTGGGATGGTTCTTTGCCACTGTGAGAATATCTTGTTCCCTTAAACTGTTGATCTCAAGGTTTTGGCAGCCATTGATGATATTTGCCCAAATGAGTTATTTCACTGTGAGTTGCAAAATAGTGATTTTCTAATCTTGTCATTCGTTTTATGTATTTTAGCTAGTATTCTCCTGTAAGAAAGACCTTACCCTCATCATCTGGTGATGAACTATATTTCCTTCTGAAAAGGCAGTACAATGCTTACCTTTTTCCTTTTAATTGCCACTCTTCAGGATCAGAAGTCGGTGTAATAATCACCTCTAATGGTCTCAGATAAGGGCATATTTTTCTCTTTACTATCGCTGCAGGCTTGTGGATTTTTATTTATTTAATGTTTTATAATCAATTGCAGTCATCTTTCTTTTGGCTGCTTAACTGATCTGCATTTTGGCCCTAATAGACTTTTACCAGACTCTTCTCGTCCTGTCCCTGATTTTCTCCCACTGCCCCCGTGTGCTGCACTCCAGCCAGTGTGAACCACTTCTGGTGCTCTGGCCACGCATCCCACTGTGTTCCTTCCACCCTGCACACCTGCACAAGCTGTTTGCTCTGTGAGAAAGCCCTTGCAGCCCCTCTCAGGTGCTTAGATATTCTTGTTCTGTGCCATTGTTTTTAATCTTTCAGGGCTGAATTAGTCCCTCCCTTCTCTATTTACACAATAATTTGTCCACACACAATTTACAGTACCTCACGTAGTAACTTGTACTTGTCTGTTTACCTGTCTGCTCCCACCAGAGACTGAGATCCTTGAGGCCGCAGAATAATAATAACCGTGTGTCTTAGTCAATTTTGTATTCCGATAGCCCAGTGACTTACACATAGTAGGTGCTTATTAAGCACTGAACAAGTGAGCAGATGAATGGTCCCTAAAGATTCACGAAGGCATGGATGACAAACTACAGAGAGGTCAGAAGTGCCCAGGAGCAGAAATTGGAAATAATTTCCAGTGAAGGAGAAGCATGACCTAATACAACTGGATTGAAGGGTGGTGGGGAGGGAAGCTATTACCTGCATAAAGCCTCAGGCATGAAACTCAGTGGCACCAAATTACTCTCGCAGCATATTGGAGAAGAAGCGGGGAAATGGAAGAGAGCAGGATAGCAAATGAAGAATGTTGGAGATGTACCTGTATGCTGTGCGTTAGTAGTCTTCCACAGCACCAAGTCTACAATCGAAAACAAGAAAATGCAAAGTGGGTGTGATTCTGGCAATGACTTTCCTGGATATCTTTCACTCTATTTATATATGGATATGTGTATATAGTCCGACATCTCCTAAGAGGTCCTTTGAATTTAAATGACTTCAAAAAATCAGGTTAGAACAAAGGCAATCTCTAAAAGAGCGATATCTCTGAAAAGCAAGCTGGACAAGAGATTAAACCTGCAGAATGGACACAGTGAGTAGATCTAGGGGAAAGTTACCTTGAGCTTCAATATTAAATAGCCTAAATTCCAGATTGTTGGGAAAATATGGCCCTCAAAGCCCAGTGATGCTTTGCCTAGTGCTGTGGCACCAGATACTTTATGAGAAAATTCAGAACACTTAGAGGGGAGAAAGACGCAAGACCAGGCCTTTGAAACCCAGTAACATTCTGGGGAAGGTGATGAACACAGAGCAGATTATCCTTCAGGAGGTGAGGTTGTAGGGCTGTGTGTCACCACGAGAGCTCTTCATTTTCAGCCCTGAGAACCCATCTTGCTATCAGTACCACTGCTGTTTATCCAGCTAACATCTATGAGATCCCACACATGTACATCTCATTCTCTCAGCAAGAGGTCTTGTCTGACTCCCTAATAAAATGGTACTCCCACCCCCCACTGCCTACTCCATATTCCTTTTCACAGCTCCCTCGTCTTTTCCTTCATAGGGTTTATCACAATTGATGGCTATGGTTTTATCTCTGAGTTTGTTTCTTCCTCTGGACTATAAACTCTCAAGGATCTTTGTTCACTGTGGAATCCCTAGTACCTACACACAGGAGGTATTTGGCAACCATTTTGGACTGCCGGAAGTGTAGTCTTTTGAGCTATGGCTTATCAAGACGGCAGGTTGGATGGGCCATTCCTTGGAGTTGTCCTGTGGCAGGAGGAGCTGTCTCTTCCTCAGTATGCACTGGGACTTGGAGAGTCCATTCTGCTGAGCACATACCGCACGCCAAGCACAGTGCTAAGCACATTTGAACACATTATCACTACAGTTCTATTATTATTCTCATTTTCCAGATGAGATAAAAGAGCCCCAGAGAGTTCGGGTAACTTGCTCAAGGTTACATAAGTTGTAATTCCTGGAGCTGGGGGAGAGCCCCTTGACTACAGTTCTGCCCTGCCTGTCAGGCTGGGGTTTGCAGTGCGAGTTGGTGAGTTAGACTAACATCGTCTCCTGCCTTCAGAAGGGAGGGAAAAGGGTGTGTGCCTGCAAATGGGCTTCTAGCTCCCCAGAGGGGGGCTTTCACTATGCCCACTCACTAGGGAGGGGAAGTATGTATGTATATGTGTGTGTTTGTGTGTGTGTGTGTGTGTGTGTGTGTGTGTGTAGGGGACCATATCCGGGTGTGTGTCACGGAGGCCCTGAGAGTGGCCAACAGGTCAGCTTGGGAACATGGGCTATCAACTGCCTGGTGCTTGTCCGCGGGCCCACAGCTCCCCGAGGCTGCCAGGGCATGTGCGCTCTCTTGGGATCCCTGCCCACGGAGCAGTTGAGCCCACATTTTAAAGACTCCCAGATGTGGGCAGCTTGTGGGAAACAGAGACCCTCCTGGCCCGAAGGAGCTCAGAAGAAGGATGCGTCTAAATAGAGCCCTGAGCAGATGGTGTGATGGGGAGGCTGAGTCATAGAAGGCACCAGGCTCAACAAAAGGCCGTTCCAGCTACTAGATGAGCGGATTTGTTTGTGTGCAGGCAACCTAGATAGACCTTCTGGTCATAAGCTGTTCTCTGAGCTTCAGCCTCCCACACGGACAGCCGTCCCCGTCACTGCTCCTGTCTCTGATTAAGGGCAGTGAAAAATCCTGTTTCTTGGCATTACCAGAGGGGTGTGCTTCCCTATTCACAAAAATTCACTGAACATTCTCCTCCACAGGGATCCTGCGGAGGGAAAGGAAGTAAAGCGGTTAACATTTATTGAGCATCTACTGCATGCCAGACTAAGTGACTTATATCCATCATCATTTTATTTTATTTTTACAATAACAAGCTATGAAGTCTCCATTTTACAGTTAATGATACTGAAACTCTGAAAGTTAAGAATCTTGCTCATGGTCACTCAGGATTCTGACTGATGGGAGTGTCTTTGGCTCCGAAACCCCTGTTCTCTTCATTGCACCACACTGCCCCTCCTAGAAGAAGAAGGGAGACATGATTACTCCAAGGGGCCAGCCCTGTGGCGTAGCGGTTAAGTTCGCGGGCTCCACTTCGGTGTCCCGGGGTTCACGGGTTTGGATCCTGGACATGGACCTGCACACCGCTTGTCAAGCCATGCTGTGGCGGTGTCCCACATATGAAGTAGAGGAAGATGGGCACAGATGTTAGCCCAGGGCCAGTCTTCCTCAGCAAAAAGAGGAGGATTGGCAACAGATGTTAGCTCAGGGCTAATCTTCCTCACAAAAAAACAAAACACAACAACAACAACAAAAAAGGGAGATGTGATTACTCCTAATTTTACTGGGAGTGATATGAATCAGTGAGAATGCTTTCAGCTGCAAGGAGCAGAGACCGACGGACGAGGCCCAAGAGTAAGGCAGTTCTTGTTCCCATAGTAACGGATTGGGAGGCCAGTGATCCATGGCTGGTTTAGCTGCTCAGTTATTTTATCAAGTCCCCAGACTCTTTCCACCCTTCCAGTCCTTCTCTTCCAGCATCCTTGGAAGAGACGCAGCAAAGACTTTTTGTCATCAAGCTTTTTGCACGGTCTCGAGATGACTGCTTCGGTTCCAGGCATCAGATTCTCAAAGACAGTATGCAAAAGACGGGAGTAATAAAGGGGGCAAATGGGCTTCTCTTGTGCATCCTTCTTTTACCAGGGAGGAAAATATGTCCTGAAGTCTCTAGTACACGTTCCTTTACATCTCATTCATCTCATTGGCCAGACATGAGTCTCATATATACACACATACACATCTATAGCCCCTCTTGGACCAGTTCCTGGCAAAGGGGAACATTACTGCCATGACTGGCTTAGATCAACCAGGACTAGTTCCCCAGGGCTGGGCACATTGCCTGCAAGGAAGAAGGGAGTATAGCTGTTGGGTGGGCACTTGCTGCATGATGCTAAAGTCAAGGGCTCCCCAGGCTCTGTGACCGCCGTGGCCAGAGTGGAATACTTGGGAGAACTGAGGACATTCACTATTTATTCACAGGTTAGACAGCATGCTTGTGTAGTACCCTCTCTGATCTCGGGTGTGAGTTAGGCACCATGGGAGGTTAAAAGAACTATAGGATAAGGCTTGTGCATACTTTATAATCTTACTGGGGGAGGAGTTAAATAACAGTGAACAGTTACTTAAAAGCATGAAACAAAAATTTAACAAAAGCCAGCATGATCAAACAGTCTCTGGGTCAGAGGGCAATTCAGCAGATTCTTCTTGAAAGTATTTTGTGAGTTTTGTCCTACTCGTGATTGGATGGAAGCACTTTAAACTGTTTTCAACCAGCAGGATTTATTTTTGTATTCTCTGCTGGTTTTTGTTTTTCCTTCCAAAGAAAATGCACAAATTTTTCAATGATTTGGAGGATAATTTTGGCTAAGGAAATCATTTTTAGGTGTTAAATATTGCTGGCCTCCTAGAAAAAATATTTGATGCTTCAATAAGAGATCTGAACCAGTCATAAATTTCCTGGTCGCCTTACTGTGTAAGGTTGACTTTTTATGATTTGGTGGCGGGGGGGGGGGGTTCCCTGTGGATCTAAGCAGTATTCAAATTAAGCATGAACATTCATTTCAATGGTTATATTTGAGGCATTTCAATAATGGTTAGCAAAATGCTACAGCAGCAGCCAAAACTTTAATTTGCCTTTGATTAGAGGCAGTCTTCTCAATCCGGCCTCGGTTCCTAGGGTAATCCTTTGAACAGATTAAACACAAACACATTTTTGCTGATAATTGCATGTTGATTCTATAATAAATTGGTTAGGAGTGGTTGTTATCAATTGAAACCCAAAACCCCCAAATGGTGGTCCAGAATAAGGACTCTTATTTCTCTAGCCCTCCAGCTGGAGAACTTTCCCCGTGGCCCAGTCACTTTGCTAAGATCACCATTTGGGAGGCAGCCCCCGCCTTTTATTTCTGAACTTTGTCATATGAATCTCCCAGAGAAGCTCACCTTATTTTTTCCAGCCTCTTCTTGGTTGGGGTTGGGAGAGAGGAGGGAGGGGCGTGCCCAGACGGCATTTCTCAGGCTCTCTTTCCAGGGACAATTCTAATTAGAGTGGGGTGAGTGTTTGCTGCCTCACCCACCCTTTGGGTATTTTCAATGCTCCTCAGCCCTAGTTGAGCTGGAACCACGGTGACCCACACCAATCTGAAAAGAGACGGTTCTGCCAAACAGTCATCCACGGGTAGTTCTCTGCCCCGAGTGCTCCAGTAGCTTCTGAGCCAATGAGCAATTAGGGAAAATGTTGTGGGTCTCTTGGCTAAATAAAAAGGGTAAGATGCAGATTGCAGAACACACTCACCTTATAGCTGGCTTGAGGGCTACCCTTGAAAGCCACGGCCTTCAAAACCAAAACTGAAACTCCAGTTGGAACCAAGATGCCCAGCTCCTGGTCTGAGCAAGGTTGGCTGGAGTCACTGGCTTTGGATACTTGGTAGTGATGCCAAATGGTCCAAAATGGTTGACTGGTAAATGTTCACCAAGTTGTGTCTGGGACGTAGACAGTGGGGAGGAGTACAATGGGAGGTTGTAGGGCACGGTGGCTAAGACTTGGAGTCAGGCATATCTGGATTCATATATAAACTCTGATGGTTACCAGTTACGTGTGCAATCTTGGCTGGTTATTTAGCTTCTCTAAGTTCCAGTTTTCTTACCTATAAAATAGAGACAGAAGTTCTGAGTTAAGTGGAAGTCATAAAAAACAAGACTCAAATTAGCATTAAAAAAATGAAAATTATTAGTGAGTAGAACTGGAAAGTCCAGGGAAATCTGGGCTTCAGGTAGGGCTTGATCCAGGGGCTCAAATGATGTCTTTCTCCACCTCTCAGCTTTTCTTTCCTCTGTATTAACTTCATTCTCAGGCATGTTCTTCCCTCCTGGTGGCAAGATGGCTGCTTCATGCTCTAGGCCCACACATTTTACCTTTTAAGCACCCCTAATGAAGAAAAAAGGTATTTCTTCCCTGCTAGTTAAAAAAAACAAGAGATTGACTCTCTTGGTTCATCAGGTCATTATGCACACTTGAACCGATTGCTAAGAACTATGTCACTGCCCAGCCCTGGAGCCGGGAATGGGGTCAGCCCCACCTAAGCTACAAGGACTGGAGGGATGATTTTTTTCCAAATGAAAAGAAATCATGGTGCCAGTACTAGAGGAAGGGAGGGTGAATGCTGGGCAGGCAAAAACTATAGATGCCCACTGAACAGTAGTCCATTCCCAGGTCATCCTTGTTAATAAGGAAGTGGGAAGGGCAGGAGCAAAAAAACCTGCTGTTATTTATAAGGATCTAGTGCCAAAACTCCCTACTTTGCCTTTCTTCACAGTATGACAGACTTTGTACCATAGAAATTTGGTTGCAGGTTGAATGTGCCATATGACCCGCATTGCTTTAAACTCTCCAAGCATCAAGCTTTGTTTTGTTATTCTCTCAAGCTTTTTGTATTTTTTCCTTTGCATTTTCTGGTGTGCCTCTTGGCTGTGGATAATCCAGATGGTGGTTGCTGACTGTGGGCCTGTGAGGCTGGAGAGTCCAAAACGTGAGGCCGGCAACTGCTACTGACTGGTGAAGAGGGCTCCTTCAGGGGACAGGCCTCTCACCCGGGGCCCTTCTGAGCCAGGTCATGCAGGCTGGGGCCTCGGAGAATCTGGGGATGGGGGTCTGGGATTTCCTGGGAGCCGCGGGACTTTCCATGCACCTCAGAGACGTGTAGGAGTCTTCACCCCTGCCCCCCCCCCCCCCCAGGGCCAGTGGCCTCCTCTCCGTCCTCCTCATGCCGCGCTCTGGGGCTTACATTTCCTTTGCTCCCTCTTGTCTTCTCTACATCATGAGTCTGTTCCTTCAGGGATAAGTCCTCCCAGGTCACCCCTCAGGAATGTGGGTGGTATAGGGACACACAAGGGGGTGGGCATCTTCCCACGCTGGACAGTGCCGGGTCAGGGATGGACGTAGGACCGGCCGCACAGGGGAAGTCCCCGAGGCTGGGAGAAACGGCAGGACTTACCCTAGGACGAAGAGCAGAACAGAAGTAGAGCGAATTTATAACAACGTGAAAAAGATTGTTCACAAGAAACGTTCCACACAAACTTGTTACCAGGACATCGGTCAGACAAAGAGACGAACTCTACCTGGTGCTGGTGGGCTCTGCGTCCTTCCCTCGGGCTGGGCTGTGGTGAGGGAGAGGTGGGCAAGAGAGGATTGGAAGGTTAGATGAGTGGCTCAGAGTGTGGGACTAAGAGAAAAGGAGGCAGGACCTGGAGCGGGCACGGGCTAGTTAGGTTGGGGTAGGTGAGTGTCCAGATGCTTTCACCCAGGGGTCCAAGGGGTGGGCCTGGGAGTGGAGCAGGGAAGACATTTCCTCCTTCAGCCATCAAAAGGATTGTGGAGGAGATGCCCAGCCTTGGGCCAGAGTGAGAAAGAAGGAGAGCTTTGCTCCGAGGACGAGGGTTTAGAGTGGAGAGAGCAGAGACCACCCAGAGAGGGGGGCCTTTCCTGTCCCAGGGCGGGGGACGCAGGAGACTGCAGTTTTCTCAGACCATCGAATGCCTCTATTTCCTTAATCTGCGGTCGAGCATCGCTGGGTACTTGAGCCAGCCGCGTGAGGACAGGCGTGGGAGGACAGGGTGGTGAAGTGATGCTGGGGGAGAATCCGGGGCCAGCGCCGGGGAAGCCTGGGTCTCAGGACTGAGGCCTTCGACAGAGAAAGCTCCTCTTCCTTCGGGAGCCGCCAGGTGTGGAGGGAGGACTGTAGGCGATATTCCAGGGTGGCCCCTCAGCCCACTGCGGGGGGCTCAGCCTGACTCTGGCAAGGGCAGGGTTGTGACCTCTTTCCTACCCTGCATGAGGGCCATGGTGAGGTCGTCCCACCCTCCCCCCCTACCTCCCCCCCCCTACCTCCCCCCCCCCCCCCCCCCCCCGCCCTCGCCCCTTCTAAATCGTAAAACACTCTAGGCTCCAGCCCAACCTAGAGGAACTATTTGTTCTCTTAAGCTTTATTCCAATTTCCATAGCACAGAAGAAGAAAAAGTCCAAAACAAAAAGTAAAACCATTTTAAACAACTAAGGGTTTTGTTTTGGTTATTTTTGGAAGGGTGCGCGTTGGCGGGGAGGCAGTCAGGAGAATTCTTCATCCCTGGAGAATCTGAATCAATGAAAAGTAAATTAAAAATTGGCTTCCAAGATTACACTGAAAAGTTTCAACCAGAATAAACTCTGAAAGCTACGTTTTCAGCCCCCAAAATGAGGGCTTTCTAATGGAAATGTTTGCAGCTCCGGCTTGCCCCGGCCCCGGGCAGTGCTGGGAGAGGCCGCCGCCCACGCAGTGGCCGCTCTTGTGAGCGTGGTCTGGGCAGCGCCAGCGGCCCTGTCTCCAGTGAGAGCCCCTCCCTTCCACAGAGGCCCGCCCTTCCACGCAGCCCCGGCGCTGGGCTCCAGCCCTAAAGGGCTCTTGCTGCAGCTCGGCCCTGGGGGTCTGCCGTGAGCTCCTGGGCCTCTGCAGGAAGGCGCTGCCGCTCTCCGCCTGCCTCTTTTCAAGGAGGATTGTCTTTCTGTCTGCGTGGGAGGGGCGCGGCTGTGGGCGGGAAGGGCAAGGGGCCCGCTGGATGTTGGGGTGAAGGGTGAAGCCACAGGAGGCACCCGTGGGACTTGTCTGCTGGCCCCCATGCCTCGTACCCCAGCGGCGGTCTTCTGCAGGCTGGCGGCTAGGCCCCTCCGCTGTGCTTGGACCTGGAGGGAAAGCCGTGCTTGGCTGTGTGAGAATGGCAGGGTATGTGTGGGATGGAGGCAGGGTGGTGGTGGGGAGGGGGACAAGGACAGTAAGGACAGTGATTAGAAGTACTGGCTTTTCAACAAGACAGGAGTGGATTTGAATCTTGGCCCCAGGACTTACTGGCTGTGTGACTTTGTGCTAGTAGCTTAACCTCTCTGTGGACTAATTTCTTGATCTCTATTACATTGATAATACTGTGTAGTCTAGATAGAGTTAGGACCTCTCATGCCCCACAACATAGTGTGTGATTTTGAAGTCAATGTCTTGAACTCAGATCTATAGGCCACGGTTTATGAAAATCCTAAATTCTTCTCCACAAATGGGGCTTATGCTCCAGTGGACTCCTCTTTCCCAGCTTCCGATTGGTGCCGCAGCTCCTGTTTTGTCTCTACATCAGCCCACACTCGAAACTCACATCCTTCAGCGGTTCCCCCAAATCCACTCACAACAAGCATTTGGCAAGTCTGGTATACTTTACGGACAATCTGGGGACAATGAACAAGCAGTTCTTGTCTTTTTTCTAGTTCTTTCTCCTCACATCTCTTTACTCCTGTCCTCCTAGAGTGCGCAGAGTTCCAAATTCTTCTCTCTCTGTTTGCAGAGTGATTCGCTTCTCCCTACTTCCTGCTCCGCATATTGTAAACCCAAACTTTTAAAATTGTTCAACAAACAGATTTCACCAGACCTAAAGTTCCTAGAAAGCAGTGGAATGGCAAATAACAAATCTACCCCAAATAGTGCCTATTTCGTGGCATTTTCAAGTACTAAGTAAGATGAAGTCATCCTAGCACCACAGTGACTGTGCGTAGTTAGTGGTCTGTACCTACAACCATCTGAAAAAGCAGGGGGTGAGTGTGTCTGCGAATCCAGGAAAGGTTGTTCACATGTTGGTGGAACAAAGAAGAGCAAACGTTGGGGTCCACACATCCTGCTCTAAGTTCGCAGCATTTCTGTGTCTCGCTGATGCTCAGGGGAGCTGTGTGAAGTGGGCAGGACAGGTTTCATCCTGCCCTTTGTGGGAAGACAAAGTGACTTGCCCAGCTTCACTCACTGGGAGGAGACAAGGGTGAAGCCGAGACAGCAGCTGAGTTGGGGCTGCGGGGTGTCTATCCTAATCCCTATGCCCCCTGCCTTCCATAATTACCCCCTCGATTGTCAGCTGGGGAAGGCGGCTGCCCAGAAGAAAGGCACCCTGTACCAGCCTCCCTTGCAGCTCGTGTGACCACGTGATGCAGTTTGGTCGATCAGGATGAAGGCGGAGAGGCTTCTAGGGGCCTTCCTTAAAGACTGCTGGTGCCCACGTTTTACTCCCTTTGTCCTTGCCCCTCCCTCAATACCCCTCCCTCCACATCCATCTGCTATGTGGATGTGGTCTGCACCCTGGGGATGGCAGAGCTGTGATCTGGAAGGAGCCTGGGCCCCCAAGAGCCTGCAAAGTCACATGGCAGTCCCGGCCTGGTTTTTCTGCATTTTTATGTGAGGGAGAAATAAGCATCTACGTTGTTTAAGCCGCTGCTCCTTTGGGTCCCTGTTACTCATGACTGAGCCCTCTGCTATCTGATGCAGCAGATTTCCTGGCTCCAAGCCCAGCGCTGCCCTATCACAGGCTGCCCATGGGGGTGGTGGGCTGCAGGCTCACTGGGGGGCACTGGGGTGATGTGTGCTGATGACAGGGATGGCAAAACAAGGCCTCGGAGCATTCTGGGAGGCATTCTGAATGCGGCCTGTACTCCGCCCCCTGCTTGGCATCCACGGGGCCTACAAGGAAGCAGATGGCCTGTCATTTCCAGGAAGCGCTGGCCCCAGGGCCAGAGTTTAAGGTTTGTCTTGAGAGCCCCCATCTCCATCTTCTGTTTCTGCATCCCCTCCCCCCAGGCACTACCACCCACAGGCTCACTTTCTCCTTCTATCAAAACCTGCTCTCAGGAAAGGATCTCCATGTTTGTCTTTCTCACAGTGGTCAGAACCACAGCCTACATCCTGGATTAAGAAAACGTCATGCTTCTGTGGGGTATACAAGTATTCTGGGGCAACTTTCCACCCTCTCTTCAGGGAAATGGGCCTGCCTCCTGCCCAGAGGGGTAACGATTACAGGGCAGTGGGATTTGGTGAAAGGACCCTGGGCTTTGACACCAGCAGTCCGGACTTCCAGTTCTCGATGTTGGGGGTTGAGAAGCCTCAGGTCCTTTGTAGCCGGGTGGGATTTCTGGAAGCAGGCATGAAGAAGGAGTTTGGCCTCCGGGGTGTTTATTATAGATCAATGTGTGCAAACTGGAGGGGGAGGGAGTAGAATAGGACAAAGGGAGTTGATCAGCAGCCCCCACGGGAGCTCTGGAGAATGCACAGACCATCTGAGTTGCCCTATCGTGGGCCGGAATGCCTGGGCCTTGGTACCCACCCCACTGTCAGTTGTGCATGTGCTGCCTGGATGGAGAGGGCATGCCCTGGGGGAAGCGGCTCTCTGCAGCTAGGCACACCTGAAGGAGCTGACAGCTGGAGGCGGCACCTCCTTCCTGAAGGGGTCTCTGGGTGGTGCCTCTCTTGCTCCCCCACGTTCTTCATCTGCAGAGTGGGGGTAATAACAGTACCAACCTTACAGGTTTAAGTTAGATGACATGTGTGCACGTCCTTTGTAACCTGACATCAGTTATCCCTGTAGGCACTGAGGGCATTCCCCTGCCAGGCAGCCTGCCTGTGGGAGCCCTTCCCGGCAGAGCTGCCCTGGGAGAAAGGCCTGGGTAAGTCATCCAGCCGACACCAGCCCTTTGGGACAGGATTAACTTCCTGGGAATGTCAGGATTGGTGAATCCAGAGCCCTCAGAGTTACATGCTGTGACGATGGTCGTTTTATTGTCTCCACTGCTCCTTCATTCAGCTGTTTCACATTAAACAGCAATCTGGGTTCAGAGCAAGATGGTTTTGGGTCAAAACCAGTGAAATTAAATATAGGGGAATTCCAGAAAAAGAGGAATGCTGAAGGAAGCTGTTTCATTCCAGTCTGAGATCTCTGGTTGTATTCACGGCTTGCATCTCCCTGCTCTAAAGCCACGTAGCATGAAGGGCCCAGTCTTTCTATTTTTCATCAGTCAGGATCTGAGTCTTCTCAGACCCAAGTCTGAGTTGGGGTAGATGATTACAATGACGCCCGTAGATGTCACAAGGATGGCCCCCAAGGAATCCCTCCTCCTGGTGTTCACACCCTGCGGAGTCCCTCTCCCACACTGGCCCTGGGCTTGGCCACATGATTGTTTTGACCAATGGGACGTCAGCAAATGTAACACAAGCAGAGACTTAGTAAGGGCTTGAGCACTGAAGTTTGCTGAGGTTTGAGCTGGACTCCTTGAGGATGAAAACCAGGTGGAAAGAGAGGCCCCGCCCTCCTCCAGCCCTCCTACAGAATGGAGCCTAGGAGAAGCCAGCAGAGCCTCCCCGCTGTCCCACAGGATCACGAGAATTAATCAATTACTGTCAGTATTATCTAATTGAAATGAAATTCCCATAACATAAAATTAACCATTTTAAAGTGTGGCATTCACTTTATGGAATTCAGTGGCATGTAGTACATTCACAGTGTTGGGAAACCACAACCTCTTTCTAGTTTCAAAACATTTTCATCACCCCAAAAGCAAACCCTTTAAGCAGACGTTCCCCATTCTTCCCTCCCTTTGGCTCCTGGCAACACCAATTTGCTTTCTGTTTCTATGGAAACAGGCCTTTTGTGACTGGCTTCTTTCATTTAACATAATGTTTTCCATATTCATCCACATTGTAGCAGGTATCAGTACTTCATTCCTTTTTGTACTAAAACAGATAGTTGTACATGGATGGTCATAGTAGCATTATTCACAAACAACTCAAATGTCCATCAATGGATGAATGGATAAATAGTGTGGTTTATACATACAATGGAATATTATTCAGCCATAAATTGCTATTATTTTAAGCCATTAGATTTTGGGATGGTTTGTTACTGTAGCAATATTACCTGATAGAGTTTCTAAGGTCATTGATGTAATGACAAGAGCTATCAATTCTTACACAGTTTCCATGCACCAAGCACTGTGTGAAGCGCTTTCCATGCATTATGCTTCAATCTTCACAAGAACCCTGTGGTTTAGGTACTAATATTGATCCTATTTTCCCGTATGGGAAAACGGAGAGATTAAATAATTTGCCCAATTTAACCCAGATGATCTGATTCCGGAGCTCATTCCTTATCCACTCATTGTACACAGTGCAGCGCTAAACGACAGGCCTGCTCTGGAAGATGGAAGGGCATGAGCCCACCGCAGTCTGTGGCTTTGGTATGAAAGAGACATCACTCTCAGTTTTCTATACAGTTCATAATGAATATCACTGGCAGAAATGATTGAAAGAAATTAAAGCCAGTAGTGTTTAAAATCTGTACAATGTAAAATTCTAATCTGTGAAACCTGACTTGGAGACATTGAACTTTGTAGAAATAATGTCTATGAAGTAAATGTTCATATGCAGAAGTTACAATCATAACATTTGATTTAAACAAAGCACACTGATTGATGGGTCAAAGCTTTATTGTAACATTTGCATGGGAAAGAATTAATGCCAATAAAATAACTTCTGTGAAATACCATACAAACAAAAATGGAAAGAATTGGAAAATATTTAACTGGGCTATTTTTAAAAATTGATCATGGAATTAAATTGACTTAATGGAGTTTGCTTCAGAAAGTACTTTCAGTATAAAAATGTATCCATGATGATATAATTCTGGTTTAAGTGGTAGTATTCTTAGGAGTCAAAATATCCTCAGGACAGAACATCTTTTTGAGTCAAAACACCTTTTATCTTTCATAAGGATTCTTTGAAGAGTGTACAGTGCTATCAAAATGTGAGTGTCGGTCACTCTGGGATGTCAAGATATTTCTAAGACCCTTTGGAGAAATAAGAGCATTGGGACATAGTCAGACCCCCAGAAAATGGGGTTAGTTATGAAGCAAGATGAGGAGGTGAAGGCTGTCCTGGGGAGTCAGGAATTCACCCCAATGCAGGAGAGAGCCAAGTTCTGGTGTCTCTCTTGAGACACAGTCCTGGGCAGGGAGGAGAGTGGCATAGGGAGAAGCCACATGAGAAACCTTGTGGCCCCATATTGAGGAAACTTAATATAAACTCTCCTTAATCCTTTACGGGGAACAAAGAACAGCAACTCTTTGGGGTGGGGTCATTTTAGGTCACCACGGAACCCAGCAGCAATATTCACCTAGTAATCAGGATATGGGAACCGGAGTTACTTGGGATCCATTAGAAAGGGATTTGGGGCTGGCTTGTGGGGATAGGGAGAGAAGTCCAGGGCTGTTTATACATTAGTCCCCATATCTAGGCCTACAAGCTTTTCATGTCTTGTAAAGATATTTATTAGCTACAAATATATGAAGAAAATTTCAAAGCTAAAATGAATACGTAAATAAACGTATGTAAAATGTAACATTAGGCCATCTAACAATGGATTTTGTATAGGTCTCATATAGTTATTGTCAATGTAAAAAGGAAATTAGCCTATTTTATCCTCAAAATGAGTTTATTTGGGACTAGCCAAAAGAATTACAATTTGGGATGTGCATGCTACGGCAAACCATAGGCAAATCCAGAAAACAAAGAAGGGGAACTGCTTAGACAGAGAAGAACGGGGAGTAGGGAGGGGGTGTTCTAAAGAAAATCCATTGGGGGAAAGTAGCAGTTCAGGGTAGCAACAGCTTGTCATTGGCTGAGCTGTGGCATTTCTTATTGGTTGGACTGTTGCTGGGTGGAGAGAGAAATCTTCCTTAGTAGTAAAATAGTTTTACTTCCTGTCCAAGATGCCAGGGTCTGTCTCTTCCTGTTTGGAGTAATTGACATGTGTGATAGGGCATCAGAGCTCCCCCTACAGGCCTTCCTGACTCCAATTACTTAAGGTTTCTTTGATTAATTTCCAGATTATACATAAATATAAAAAGTTTGGGTCATAAAAATAAAACAATAATTTATTCTTCAAAAACTCAAACTTATGAAAATTAAATATCCCTTCCAAAAATTTATAGCAAAACAATATAGAATATAATATAAATAACTACATATATATATATACACTATATATATGACTCTCTCTCTCTCTCCATGAAAGCTGTGGGTATGTTTTAATATATTTGACATGATGCAGGGGTGGTCTAGGGCCTACAAAGGTCTTCATGTGACATGAGTGGGAGTAGGGGTGAGGTAAAGGTAGGTAGCCTGTTAACAAAATTGGGTGGCGTCTGTAGTCAGTGACCTTGTTCATTGGCCCAAGAGCTTGATTTTTCTTGAGGCTGGTGTGGCCTAGGAAATAAGAACTGTATACAATATTATTAGAATTTGAGCAGAAAAAATACTGAGTACACAGGTAACAAATAGATCTAGATTTTAAGATTAAAAATGTAGATTGTGGTTCAGTGATGTACTAGATGCTAAGTGGGGTTAAAAATAAAACCCCCAGACCACATCCTGGGGCCTTTATGAATGGAACCCTCTGGAGTTGTGCAACATGGCAACCCTGCCACAGCCCTGGGATTCACAGAGACGTGGATGGCAGAATAGAACCATGGAGACTGTTCATCCTGCATTCCATTCAGTGGGATCCTACTCAAGATATAATGAATGTGTAGTCATTACAGGGAGAAGGAAAGAAATATCTTCCAGGGAGTAGAAACGCCCAGGCTGAGCCCTACACAAACCATCGCCCCTCCTTCCTTCCTTGCAGGAGTGGGGCCAGGAGCCATGGGGATGACACAGCTCTGTCTCTGTTCCTGGAGAGACTGAACAGGTCTGCGCAGCTGGCATGGGCTGACCAGACAGATTGTAATGTGGGGAACACTAATTTGTTAGGAATCCCTGAAGTCCCTCCTGTCACTAGCCATTACTTATGTCCTAGATACTTCCTTACCGGGGCCTCACGAACACATCCATAAACTTAATGCCTTTGTTTTTTAAGGGGAGAGAGAGTGTAAGTCAAGGGCTACCGCAGAAGTTCTCCGCTCCCCGAGCACCGCACGCTGTCACTGTTCATCTTGCTGAATGCCGGCAGGTTGGCCTCTGTGGAGAAAACAATTAACTAGTGCAACTTCACTTTTGGAGAGAACTTGAAAGTTCTCCTGATTCCCAGCCTCACTGCCAATTCTCCTGAAACAGGAACCTTTCCCCTTGATGCTTTAGAAGCCAAAGAGATAACAGAAACACTTCCCTGATGGATGCTGAGAAATGGATCCTTCGCAAACACCACCCGTCCCTAGTTCCAGGAGAGCTTAGAGGGAATCTATTTGGCCAGTGTGTTCTTAGGGATAATCTTGCAGTCACCTGTAGGGCGTTGGTGGGAATTTGAATAAAAGGTCTTTATCCTCTTTATTCCTACACCAGGTGACCGTTCCTGTCCATTCTAACCTTGCCCACCCCTCTGCCTTTGCTCTTCCTGATTTGGAATTCTAGAATATCAGGTCTGACAAGAACATGGAATTACCTTATCCCCTCATTTTTTCCCCCTGGGGAAACAAGACCCAGAAGGATGAACAAAATGGCCAACAGTTATTCAGCTTAGCATCACAGCTGGGTCTAAGTTTGGTCTGTAGAAGCAGGGCCATTTCCACCAGGGCTCAGGACTTGTGTTCCTTGCTTTTTACCTAAAGGAACTGGGCTGAAGACCCTTTGATGACACGTGTGGTGATCCCAGGCTCCTATTGGGAAGTGTGTGGGAATGAGCTGTATTCCAGCCTCACAGGTATGGATGGACCAGGACCAAGGTCCACTGGGTATACAAGCCTTGCTTTGTGGACCAAACATGATGCTGAAAATTTTATATATATATATATTTTTTTGGTTAACAACTGCATTTTATGAGTACAAGGACGGTGGCAAATTTAAGGAAGTCTAAAGGAATCCTTTTGTGAAACAAATTAATGCTTCTTAATCTTGCCTTCATGATAAATCTGGATCTTTACAAACCATGAGAATCATTATATTTGGATATCATATGAAACCTTGGATCAAGTAACCTGTGCCTTTGTTTTCTCACCAATCACATAATGATATTTTTCATCATCCCTGGACAGGACAATTGTGAGGTTTAACTTGCTAGGCTGTAAAGGAGGTATTAGTCTCCCTGCCTAATTCCAGTATTATCAGCAGTTTCCAGTCTGTCTGTAGCCTGTTGCTGATGTTAGCTGGAAAGCTCCTGTCCTGAAACAGTGAGGACAGCTTAGTGTGTGTGAGAGGGCCCGGCAGGTAGTTCTTATGTTAGAGAAACTGTGCACAGTTAAAAGAAGCCCAAACTGAGGGTGTGACAATCCAATTTAATCTGTGTATTGAGCGCCTACTGTGTACCAGGTGCTGTATTGTGCCCGGGGAATGGGGAGCTCAGTGATCAGTCCCTGCCCTCTAGTGATGGGAAGGGCAGGCCCCCCTAAGGCAGGCCCCTGTCAGAGCTCTGCTTGGAGACGATAAAGAATAACTCCACCTTCTGCCTCAGTTTGGTCCATCGAGGGCAGCAGAGCCATTTTCTATCAATGTATTTTTGTTGTATTGAGGTGGTCCCAGAGTGTTAGTCAAACGTCTCCTGAAGAGCAGGGGAGGCAAGAAGAACACAGAAGAAGGGTGTAGAAATACGTGGTGACTTGAAGCTGGAATTCCATCACTCTGAAGTCAAGACTTCTTTGGAAGAGTTCTGATCAAGCTTTCACTCTACAAAGAAACTTCTCCCCTACTTGCCTCCAGCACTCGAAGCTGCAAGTTCTGAAGGTGAGCTCAGGCCTTCAGATCCCTCCCCTTGGCTCCCATGACACCAGTAACCATGACAAGTTGCACCTGGCCATGGCAACAGTCTAAGTTTTTAGAAAAGCCAATCTGGAAAGCTTACCATGCTTAAAAGGAGCACTGACAGAGAAGCAGCCTTCAGGATGCCATTTCCAAAAATCCATCTCTAACGAGGCGTAGCTAACAAAATGTGTATGGTGATTATTTATTCCACAGCGAGTCCCAAGGTGATAGAATCAGTTGCATGTGAAGTCCGCTTTGGCAAACCACCCCTGGTTATGTGAGCCTTCTGCTGTGCTCCATTGACTGAAGCTTCTGATCAACCCTTCCTGCAAGTGGCAGAATGTCGATGGGAGTCATTGCCAGCTCTTCGGTCATGCACCATTTCCTGGGACTGCAATCAGAGAAGCAAGCTGCTGAATAGTGGGAAGTTTAGGGGCTGTAAGATGCAGGGCAAAAGGCTGTCACTTCCCTGGGAAGAAGCCAGTTGCTGTTTCTGTGGGAGACCAAGAAAGGGTGGTGTGTGGGGAGGCATAGAAATCCAGGCAGTGGTGGTGGTGATTCCAGGGTTCCAGAGAACCCCATCAGATCAGGGCTTTGTCTCTCAGCATGTGCCCCAGTTCCCCCAGTTTCAAAAGGTGAGAAATCATGCCTGCCTTGGAAGTTCTGGAACCTCAGGCTGCCTGCAGTTTATCTGACTTTATTTGTTGTGTTTAGAAAGCAACATGTTGGGACTTTATTGGTTTAATTTTGTAGCATAGAGATGCATCATCATTTTTCCAGGACAGAGGACCTGGGGCAAGTGGGTGGTTTACTTTGATTCAAGATAGTAAAGTCTTTCTTAGAACAACTCATAAATATCATGCAATCTGTATTAGCTTTGGTCCAGCTGTGAGAAACAGACAATAGAAATGACAGTGGCTTCAGTAATATAGAGGTTTATTTTCTCTCACATAAAATAAGTCCAGATACCTAGATAAGTTCAGAGCTCATCCATTGGCCTCTAGCTTCCATGGCCCAAGATGGCTTCTGGAGCACCAGCCATTATATCTGTATTCCAGGCAGGACAAGTATGAAGGGGGAAGGATAAAAAGAATGCCTCCTGATGGAATTCATTTCATTTAAAGGAGCTCCACACAATGACTTCATTTACTTTAATGGCCATCATTAGTTGCAAGGGACACTGAGAAAGGTATTGTTTTAGCTGGGCATATTGCTGCTGAGAATACATTGGGCAGGCAACAGGCAGGCTCTGCCATGTCGTCTCTTAGTGGCAGCCTCTGAAGCTTGGGTGGAAACAATATTGCTTTAGAACATAGACACAACTGCATTTGAATCCTGGCTCCATCGCTTTTTAGCTGTGTGACAATGGGTAATTTATTTTGATTTTTCCAGATCCGTTTCTTTAGCTTTAAAAATGAAGATAATAATCCTACCTGATGGGGCTGTTATAAGGAGTAGACGAGACAGCTCATGTGAGGCGCTCAGCAGTGTCTGACATTTGAACAGTAGGCGCTCCGGCACTGTTAATGCCCTCTGTCCTGTGCTTTGGAGTATGTTATTTACCTGCCTGCAGGCTTTGACCTCCAGCTCCTCAGCTGAGGCCCATAGTGCAGATTCGCTGGCAGAGTGCCTGAGAGGATGACAATCATCTTTTAGTAATTGCAACCACAGCAGCAACAGCAACAATGAGCGGGCACGTGTCCTGTGCCTCTTCTGCACCAGGCACCGTGTCAGGTATTTAACACGAATCATCTCGTCTAACCCTCACTGTGTCAGACAGCATTGTCGTCTGCCCAGATCCTTCAGTCTGCTATAATGTACCCACATTCCCAATGGCTCGCACCTCTGACTCTCATCAGAGGTCTGCCTGAGGGCTCCTGGGGCTGTTCTGCTCACAGCATAGAGTGCCTGGAGTTTGCCTCCCCCCATGGCCCTCAGCGCCTGAGCAACCAGTGTGGGAGCACAAGGCCCAGCTCCCTTACGAGAGTCGGGACAAACTGATGTACCGTGTCCTCCCCAGTGCCTGGAGGATCAGGCTGGGAAACAGGATCTTGCTTTGACTTCCCCTAGTCCCTGCCTGCTTCCCTGCCTCCCTTGGTGGGAGCATGTCCTAAATAAATTACCTGCATGTGAATCCTCCTCTCAGGTTCTGCTTCTGGGGAGTCTGACCTAAGATACACCCCAAACTCCAGGAGGCAGACCTATTAGCAAGCCTCTTCTCATTTTATAGAAGAGAAATCAAAGTTTAGACAGGTCAAGTAATTTGCCTGAGGTCACACAGCTAGAAAGGTGGTGGACTTGTGAGTTGAACCCAGGTCCGCCTAGCAGCACCCTGAGATCTTACCTTCCCACCGCGTATCTTCTCTGAATGGTGGCCCAGGACCTGCAGGGATAAAGTACCAGGGACTGTGGTGTGTTGAATTCCTCAACGAACCTGCTGGTAAGGTGGGGCCTTATTGTTTCCAAGGGGTACGGATGAGGGCATCTACATTAAGTCCTCGATGACAGGTCATCAAGGGTGTCCTGAAACCCCAACTCTTTTGATTGAGGTTTGGTCTTCTTCAGGGTGAGGAGGGAGCAATGAAGCTGCTGGAGTGGACATACCATGCACCTGCCCGGCCAGCTGGAGTGCCCAGTCCAGCCTGGTGGTCCAAGGGGTACAGAGACCATGTTGTTCGTGCCTCACAGCCAGTCCCTGCCACAGCCTCCCCATTGACGGAGACAGGGAAATAATGAAATTAGCAAGAATAATTCAATAATTATTTAAAAAATCCTCATTATCTGAGAATGCTTGATATCAGGGAAAAGAAAAAGCTACTTGAAAGTGAATCCATTAAAACATTTGCCAAAATCATGGTAAATAGTAAGAAAATCCACAAAAGCCAAGAAAACAACAAAATCCTTGTTTGCAATTTTGCCTTAAAAAAATGAAACGTTTTATAAAAACTTTTATAAAAATAAGTTTATTTTCTGTTGAACAAACTTCAGGTCATAATGCCAACTATCTGGAAATTCTTAAAGAATTAATAAAATAAACATTTTTCTACATGTGAAAATTTTCCAACAAAATTACCTGATTGCCTGATACTAAATTCTTCACATTTAACTTTTGTAGCACAAACCAAAAAGAGTAATTTTCATAAAATACTTGAGGGATTTTTTATTTTTTCCTCAAGAGACCCTTTAAAAGCTTTGCATTTCAAATGGTTTTCTTTGAAGCAACACTAACCTTGTTTTTTTTCTCTCTTTATTCGGTAATTAGCTACCTCTGCCTGTATTCCTTGGTCCGTGGCTTAGCTGACCAAATTGAGCAATCTCCAACCTCACTGTCGTTGACCTCATGAATCTCTCGTTTATTACAAGGTTTGCAGTTTTATTTTGCTGTCCATTTGCATTGCATTTGCAAATATGGTCAGATATTATGGGGATCAGACCACCAGGAAAGGGCAGACCTCCTGCTTCTGGCAGGATGAAGTGCTTATACTAATTATAAGGAGGTTCGGAGTGGGGACCAATTTTTTAAGTACAAATTTTCAAATACCAATTTTTTAATACTTTTAAGCATTTCGCAATGAATATTTTTGTGATACGAAACCTTTTGCTTTCTGGTGCCACTCCATACTTCAGGCACCTACATAATGAATATTCCCGTAACAGGGCCCTCTCTATGTATCTGTACAGTGTTTTAAAGTTTATGAAGCACTTTGACATTTCATTTGATCCTCACAGGAAACATCATTTTCTGGATGACCTTTCTGACGGCCATAAAGGTTCAGTGACCTGCCCCAGGTCCCACAGGTGCTCGAGAAGCGGAGGCAGGGCTGGACCCCAGGTCTGTTGGTTGTCGGTCCTGCCTCTTTCTCTCGCTCATCCATGGTGCTGGTTTACCCAAGTAGGGAATTAAAATATCCTTTTTTAGAAAGAATTTGATATTTCTAAAAGATGCCTTGAAGTTATCATAGTAGAAAAAAATCAGAACATCATTAGAATTCCTTGAATTAATTTTAAGGTTTACTACTATATTTATTTTAAATTATGTATTGTGGCGGGCTGTATTTTTTTGATGCTTACGTTCTCCGGAAATTCTTCATCTGGCCCTGCTCACCTGAGCATCCAGCAGAGCAACTGCAGATCCTGAATGGAGGCCTGGAGTACACAAACCCCCTGATTCTGTGTCGCTTCTGCTTAGCCAGGGGCCTGTTCCATGTCCAGGTTTAAAAGCCCCATTAGCAAAGTTCATTTCTAACCTTCGCCAAAACCAAAGTCAGCTCCTCCGCTGACAGAAGAGTCGGCCGTGGGCAAGAAAGTCTTCCTCTGGTCCAGAACTGCTCTTTGGTTCACCTTGGCAACATCTTTCCAATTAGGGTCAACAACCCTCTTAATTATGCACTATTCCTTAAGCAACAAGGTAATGCTTTATTCATCAGAATTTTGTCTCCTAGTTACACTGCTAAGAGTCCCTTCGGTCTACTTCACTCAAGTCACCAACAAGAATAAATCCGAGAGTTCAGTGTTACTGCAGAGTCATCCATTCGACAGGGCTTGTTTTATTAGTCTCCTGCAGTTTGGAGCTGCCAGGAATGGGCAATCTGCTACCACCGACGCCTGATGTGTTACCATTAGCTACGCAGGCCCAGTGGCCAGGCTGGCTCCGATGCTGCCCAGGGAGGGGAAGGTGACCCTTGGGAGGGTCCTGGGAGAAGCTGAGGAAGAAGGAGCCAGTCCATCTTCCTCTAATCACTTCTAGCAGGCGATGCATTTTCTGTCCCGTTTCTTTCCAAGGATGTGACCAGAGAGGATGAGGACTCCCAAGAATCATCCGGTTTATTCCTGTTCCTCCTAAGCAGTGGCTCCTACGTGCTGGTCCTGGACCCGGGACGACTGAGGGGTTATTGCATAGGTTTGGGCAGCTGTGAGTGCATCCAGCACAGTATGCACGGCAGTTTTTCAAATGTTTCCAGATGCCTCTGGGATGAATAAGATAAAAATTCATTTTTGAGCTACAGAATTCACAGTTGTTGTTTCAACAGCCTTTTGTGGGGCACTTTCTCAGCCTCCAAAGACTCTTTTTCTCTGAGAATGAAGTTTCTTCTCCCAATAGAAACTGGCCCCCTGCCCGTGTTTGTATCACCTGACCCCCTTCTTCCAGCCACAGCTAACTGGACCCGGGGCCTGTGCCTTGTCCATGCTTAGTTGACCAGAGCCTCCCTTTCAGAACTTGGAACTGGGGTCCAATGGACTTTGGGTGCAGGTGACTGGCACAGAGGTAATATATAACTGGGAACCTGGGGCAGCGTTATCTTCCTGTTTGAAGCATGGAAAGCAGTGATGTTGGGGGAGAAGTGTTGCAAACACACTGAGAGAAGCAGACATTGAAGCAGCCACAGCTGGATCCTGACCACTCTCCAGCTCTGGCTTTTCTCTTTCCAGAGACTTGAATGCTTCCCAGGAATCCTTCCAATACATAAAAAATTGATTCAGGTAACTTCAACCAAAGAAACGTTGACAAAATAGTAATTTCTTGATATGATATGTTTTCTCATACAATAGATACTCAATAAAACTTGTGTGTTGCTTCTGAATTTTATATATTATAAAGTTGCCTTAACTCTTAATAAGAATGTTTTAGAAGGATGGTGGTCTCTGCTTTGCCTGAATATTCTCTACAGAAGGAGATGCATCATTTACAGGAGTAAATTCGCGCAAAGCGCTCGGTTCAGCATCCTTCGTGGACTTTGTGCTCAATGACGGTCAGCGATTACTTTCTTCACTACCTGTAGACTCATGACCAGTACTCACGATCCAGGTCCAGAAATACCTTCCTGAAGTCTATTCAATATTGAACTGTCATAATTTGAGCATGTCCCCCTCATCTTGAGTATCTTTGTGGCCACAGTGTATTCCCCTGCTTTTAGGAGCAGGAAGAGCATGTGCTGGGATTGGTTGTGGGTGTGAACTGGTCTTACAAGCATCACTCGGAGAATGTGTTGAATTACAAATGCCCAGGCCCCGTCCCAGACCCGTTGAATAGAAGCTCCAGCGGAGGAACCTTGAGGAGCTGCATCTTAACAAGTGCCCCGGGTGATTCTCACCATCAGGGAAGTGTGGAAAACACTGATCTGTGGGGATTGTCAATCCCTGTCTCCCAGTGGACAAGCCACAGATCTGAGGAGATGTCTTAGGTTCAGGAAATCATATAATGTTTTTTAAGCTTGGGGGGACTTTTGTTTTCACAATTACCCAGCATCTAATTGCCCACATTTTCCCTCTGTAACAGTACCAAGATTTTCATTCCATTTTCTTCTTCTTCCCGACAAAGCCCAAGTGCTTCTGGGAAGCTGATGCCCCTCCCAGGTCCAGGAGCAGCCCTGATTAAATCAAGTGAATCAGTACATTCAATTTCCTGGTTCAAGTGTGAGCATGTGACCCAAGCTGGGCTCATCAAGGGGTACTTCAGGACTGTTGCTTGGAAGGGATGGTGTGCTGTAAGGATGTGAGGCCTGGAACTGCTGGAGCTATTTTGCCACCATGAGGGAAATAGCGTTCGGATGACTCTGACCCTGTGGAAAGCAGGGTAGAAAAGAGAAAAGAAGCCAAGCCCTTACTGACATTATTAAGGTGCCAAAGCTCAACTTACCTCTGTACTTTCCATTGGTGGGGATCAAAAATCTTTAGCTCCATCTCCCTAACTCTCCCGGTGCTTTGCTCACACTTCTCATGTCCTAGTTAGCTGTTTATGGGACTCCATTCCTAGACTGTGCATCCTCATCCTAAAGGCTTTTTATTGTTTTAGTCACTGACTTGGGTATTTGGAACTTGCAATAGAGTGCTAATAGATGTACTTCACAACATTTTAAAAAACCATTAACTTTATTTCACATATTGATGCAAACTGATGAAGGTATTAAATCCTTGGCTGATCCCTAAACAAGACGGAATGAATTTGAATTTCAGCAAGAGGGATTTGAGTTAGAAAGAAGGAAAACTTTTCTTCTCATGAAGGTTGTGAGGTATTTAAAGGGGTCATCCAGGGAGGTTTTAAGAGTTTCCTGTTCTGGAGAGTAAAAAAGAAGATGGTGAATTTTCTAGGATAATTTCAGTGCTGTCCTGCAGAGCAGCAGAGGGATAGATTAATGATCCTCACTTAGGATCTCTTCTGCTCCCTGATTTCATAAAAACATCCAAACTTTGTTCTGGATGAGATTCCTGATTTCAGTTATGAATTTCATCACCCCAGCTCTCCTAGAGTTTCTCAAACGACGTTTCACAAATATTCTTGGGCAGACCTGCCCAGCTGCCTTCTCCTATGCTGCTGAGAAATGAAAGAGTTCCTCCTCTCCCTCGTCGTGACTGACCAGATGTGTCACTTGGCTAGCTAGGAATATTTTTATTGCAAACTACGCTGTTTTCACTGACCACAATTCCAAAGCCGTTAAGACAAAAACAGAAAAAAAGATCATATTCTGGTTTGTTTGATTTTCTGATGTGGACTTGATGAAGCAGACATTATTCCAGGGTCTTAAATCTTTCCCACTAAAATGTCGCACAGCGTCCAAAGCCTGCTCATTTATACAGTGAATATAGCAGTGGAGATAACTTTGCCAAGAAAAAGGTTTTGTTTTTTCTCTATACAGGGTGCAACAAGACCAGAGTGTTTTCAGCATGTTGGTGTGACCGCTCTGAGGGCCCAGCCCCAAGTTCATTCATTCATTTATGATTTATATTCATTTACCATGCTAGGCATGGGGTGGTCAGAGTGGACCAGACACTGTCCCTGCCTGTGACAAACTCACAGTCTAGGAACGGAGTCCCACAGACAGCTGACCATGACGTGAGAAGCGTGAGCAGAGCCCTGGGCAGTGACAGGGACCGAGCTGAGGACCTGCCCGGGCGAGGCTCCTGAGAGGACGCCAACCGGCTTGGCTCCCAGCGGACACCTGTAGCTGAAGAGACTGAAGATAACTCTTGTCTGGGAGTCAACGCTCTGGCCTCTTAGTCCCAACTCTGCTGGGTTTTTTCGCCTTAAGCCAGTCACTAAATTTTCCTGAGCTTGTTTCCTCAACACTCAGGCAGTGTTTATAAACCTACCTCCCAGAGCGCGTGAAAGTGCTTGCTAAACCACAGCATGTCACTGCGGGTGAGTGACCCTCGGGCTGGGAGGGCACGGGGTCGGGATCTGCCTTCCATGACGAGGGCGTGGGCCGAGGAGACGTGCCGAGCGACGGCAGTGAACTCAAGGAGAGGTCAAGGGGTTGCTGTGAGGCCTGACAGCGAGGAGCACCCTGATGGCCTCTTGCTCGGCTCTCCTTTCAGCTTAAAACAGCAGAAATGGTAGGCTCTCCTCGGTGGTGGGGTCAGCTGTCTCCGTGAGTGGGAGTCGGAAATCAAAATTCCAGTCCCACCTCTCTGGCCTAGCGAAAAGAGCCAGTGTGTCTGTTTGGGGTTTTTTCCACTCTCCGAACGCTCAGTAATAATTGGCAAAGCAGGCTGCGTCGCCATGGAGACACGAACCTGCCCAGCGCGGCCTCGGGCAGGATAACACAGGCAGCGAGGATGCCCAGCTCTGGGGCCTGATTTCAGAATCCACGAAGGCCTCAATTTCTCACTTTCTCCAAGTCCCTCTTGGCTTCTTTTCACTTTTTTTGACCTGTTCACTAGAATATATATTCTATAGGCACTAGACTATATATTTCCTTTAATGAGGATAAAGCCTTTCATTCCCTAATTTGCTGAAGGGCTAAGTTGCCATTGTCCCCAGGGAGAGAAAGTGTGACGTTTGCACAAAGAGATAAGCAATGTATATGACATCCTTTGAGAAGGATGCTGGTAGCTGGAAAGGGGGGGCAGAGAGCCCAAAAGTACTCGGTGTTTGGGAACACAGGGAGGGCCCCATGGCAAAAAGGGAAGGGAGCAGAAATGTCAAAATGCTACTCCCTTCACGGTTTTCTCTAGAGTTGGTTGTAGTAATGGCGCCTGAAATTTGTGGCTGCCACATGACTTCTGTCAGAAGACTGGAGTGATCAGGCTAATATCTCGGTTTTCAAAACAGGAAAAAAAAATAAGAATTTGGGAAAATATTGGGTTTACTGTTGATCCTCGTAAATTCTGGAACAGATTAACTTGTAGAAGTCTGTGAACCCCTTTCAGCAGAAAGTAGTACTCATGAGTTACACGCAAAGGCTGAGTTAGGAAGTCACAGCCTGTGGCTCATCTCCTCCTGGGCAAGTGCTGTGTGCCTGGGAGGCGATGAAAAATATTTGTTACGTAAATGAAAGCAAGTTCGAGGTGGTCTATAACAATAAAAATGTATCCTAAAATAGATAATTAGATACAAGAAAGAAAAAATATTACAGAAACAGAAAGAATAGATAAAAAAGAAAGAAAAAGCAGAGATAAATATTTTAGTATTTGGAGTGGTTGAATGACTGCAAGTGAACTTGAGATTTTGCTTCCAAATTCCTGGAAGCCGAAGCAAAAGAGTAGTTGTTAGGTTCTCTTATTCTCTCAATGTTTGGCCAAAAAAATAGAAATGCACCTGAATAGATGTTTAAAATTTTTTTTCCTGACATAAATTCTATGTGAAATTTATTGCATGAAATTGTATTTTACAATGAACAGGGAGCAACACAATATGTTTCAAAAGATACAGAAACATTCTTCAAATAGACCTTGTGAGACTGATTCTTTATAAACGCTGAGGACTTCACATTGAATCATAACTCAGTGAAGACATTTTGGCAAGGAACTATTAAAATACAGACCAGATAAATTTCTTTGGAGACCCTAAAGGAAATAAATAACATATCTTTTGTTATATATCTCTCTAATATTAGATATGAAGATGGAGTTCTAGGTCATACAGCACTAACAGAAGACGGAAATGTCCATATTCTGTATTTGCGACGAGAGAGAGAGCTAAATGCTTTAGATACCAGACGTGCAGAAGCAAATTTGATATTATGTTACAAAACCTTAGGAATTTGATAGAAGTCCTCGCCTAGAGAAGCAATGTGGCATAAAAAATAAGAGCCCAGGATACTGTTCAGATATACTGGGTTTCAAAACCGGACTCAACAATTATTATATGACCACCTCGGCTAAGCTACTTAACTTCTCTCAGCCTGGAGATTCTGTTTGCCAAAATGTGGATAATACGCCTTACTTTCAAGGTTGAGTGAAAATTAGATGACATAGTGTATTAGTTACTATTAGTTTCAGCTACAAGTAGCAAAAACACCCAAAATAGCCTGGCTCAAATAAGACAGAAATTTATTTCTCCCTCATGTTCTAGACCACAGCAGGCTCCTTCTAGCTTGTTGCTCTACCATGAATGACTTCCACTCCTGATTATCTCATAGTCCAAAACGGCTGCTAGAGCTCCAACATTACCTTCACATTCCAGCAGGCAGGCAGGAAGGAGAAAGAGAGAGGGGCACACCACTTCCTTTAAAAAACATTTTTATTTACATCCCTTTGACCAGAATTTTGTCACGTGGTTTCACCTAGCTTCAAGGGAAACTGAGAAATGCCATCTTTATTCAGGGCATCCCAGTGCCAGATTTAACAAAAACAAAAACAAAAAAACTCAGGACACCTAGGTAAATTAGAATTTTAGATAAACAATGGGTAATTTTTTAGCATAAATATATCCCATGCAATATTTGAGACATACTTTTACTGAAAAGTTTGGAATTCAGATTTGACTGAGAGTCCTGTATTTTGTCTGGCACCTCTAGCCCAGGTTAAAAACCCAGGATCCCGCTGCTGAGGTGAGGGGAAAGAATGAACAGTGGGGGACAGCCAGCAGTCTCTGCCCCCAGGGGCGTGTGTGGAAGTGTGTTTCACAGAGCGGGTCTCCAATACATGTTGACTCTCTCCCGTTTCCCTGTGAGACAAGGCAAAGCCAGAGGGCAGCCTCAGGGGTGACTGCTGGTAGAGCCGAAATTTGTTTTTGAAATAGAAGTTTGAGGCTGGTTTAAGCACATGAAAGCACGTGTACTTGGTTAAGACCTCAGACATCTGTGCCCTGTGCATGAAAGGGACAGTTTGGGCCTAAAAATTAGCAAAGCACTGCCCTTTTAAATCAAAAAGCGCTCAGTCTCATATATGCAGTGTCCTTTTCTGAGCACGTCTGTGAGCTGCTGCACCCACCAAGTGAGTTGGCTGCAAGGGATGAAGGAGAGGCCTGCTGGGTACAGAGCGGGCAGGGGAGGTATTCAGTCTGTTGCTTACCCGCTTGCCTTCCATTGCAAATATTTTCACTTCAGCATAGCTGATGTGAGATTGTTCTTTGTAAGCATAGTTAACCAAATGTTTCAGCTTCCTCTCAAGGCCACTCTGAGTTCCTGACCATAAAACAATGTCATCAGGATACTGGAAGAAGTCTCCAAGTGTTGTGGCAGGGAGAGCGTGAGTTCATTTCAGTGAACTAGTAGAAGTAAATTATTTGGGTTTAAGGTAAAATAAAGTGGAGATAGGTGCAGTCTTGTTTTGCAGCATTTAGAATTAGAATTTGCTTTGTCAAAAGACTGTTCTTACTGGCAATATTGTATTACAGGCTTTGACAAAAAATTATTTGCCTGTAATCCACTTTGACAATGGTAGATTCAGCCCATCCTTGAGTTTTTAGATTGGCAATAGCCTCTGAACTGGTCTTCCTGGTGCCACTCTCCTCTCTCCTCAAATCCGTGCTTCACTGAGCGGCAAGAGTGATCGTCGTAAAACATATCTCAGTGCAAACCCTACCTGAGACCTCCAGTGGCTTCTCATTGCTAGACTAAATCCCTTAACAGGCTGAACAGGTCCTACCCCATCTTTCTTTTTATTCTTTGACCACACTGTAGTGGGTTGAATGGTGGCCCCCAAAAGGTATGTCCATGTACTAATCCCTAGAAACTGTGAATATTACATTATATGGAAAAAGTGTAAATATTACCTTATATGGCAAAATATGTGATAGTTAAGGATCTTGACAGGAGGAGCTTAGCCTGGATTATCCAGGTGGGCCCTGAATGCAATCACATGCACCCTTATAGGAGAAGACGAAGAGAAGAGGAGGAGGCAATGTGACTGCGGAGGTAGAGATTGGAGTGATGTGGTCACAAGCCAAAGAATGCTGGAGCCACCTGAAGCTGGAAGGGGCAATGGATGGATTCTCCCCTAGAGCCTTCAGAGGGAATGGGGTCCTGCCACCTTGATTTTGGACTTCTGGCTTCCAGAACTGCAAGATAATACATTTCTGTTGTTTCAAGCTGCCCAGCTCATGGTAATTTGTTAAAGCAGCCACAGGAAGCTAATGCACCTGCCACGACTGTTACAAGCCTGCTGGTTCTTCTTGTCATTCAAGGCTCAGCTTCAAAGCCACCTCCTCTGATGTCCAGTCTTAAGATGTCCCCTGATCGTGCAGTCTTAAGTCAGCTCCCATTGACTCCTCAGTTATTCTTTGAGTGTTTCCAGAAGGCAGACTGATCAAGTAATTATGTGCCACTACCAGGAGAAGTAAGGTAAGTACTGAGAACTGAGAAAATGAGGCACAAAGAGGTTAAATAACCAGTCCATTGTGGCACATTAAGTGGAGGGGCCAGGGACTAAATCTGTGCCATCTGATTCCAGGGCTTGTGCCCTTTCTCACCGAGCTGAACAGCCTCTCAGCAGTGGGAGAGGATCCTGCCAAATGACTGTTTAAGCAGCATAGGATATATTCTTTTGTCCGCCAACTTATGTATAAAATTGCAGAGCCCCTTCCTGCACTTTATCCCTGTTACATTCCTCTCCAACAACATCCCTCCTGTCGTGCTTGCACATGGAGGCAGAGGAAGTGTAAGTGGGAAATGATCATTCACTTTCACCCACATAAAATAGCCATTCTGAAGAATGAAGATAGTGAAACAGGGCTGATGGCTATTAAGCCATCAAAACCGATGGTCCATAAGATGCATAATTGGACATGGACTTATACTGTGGCCTGCCACTTAGCAGTAGTGATTAAATGAAGGTTATAAATGTGTTTGATTTGGGTATTTTCTTCTTTGCTTCAGGCAGCTCACCCTAATTATTCCTGCAGAAATTGTCTAGAAAGAAGCAATATTCCTGATCTGGGCTCCCCAAGGAGGACTGGTTGACAGAGCCATTGTCAATTTTGGCACTCATGTGTCAGAGTTAACAGATGTTTTGCAGATATCAAGCTCAGAAGAATGGCAAATTAGGTCGATATATTTCTAGAATGTGTGTATATTTTTGTAAGATAAGGGACAACAAGATGGCCTTGGGAGCAGAATCAACATCAACATTTAGAGGAATGAGATACCAGGCATGCAGAGATGACCTATAATTTTCATAGACTATTACTTTTAATGAGAGGACATAGATCTTAGTGATTAAGAGCTTTGTGGCAAATTAAATATGGGCACACATCCTTTGACTCTCCTCCCATTGAGGGGTGAGATCCAATTCCTCTTTGAATCTGAGCTGGCCATAGTGTCTTGCTTAACTAATAAAATGTATGTTTTGGGATAACTGAGGTTATGTCATAAGAAGTGTTGCAGCCTCTGCCTGGGGCTCCTGGAACACTCACTCTTAGAATGCTTCCTCTTGGAACCAGATGCCATGCTGCCAGAAGCCCAGGCTATATATAGGTGCTCCAACTGAGTGCCCAGCCCACAGCCAACATCAGCTGCCAGCTATTTGAGTGAGCCATCTTGAATATCCACCACAGCCAAGCCTTCAGATAACTGCAGTCCCAGCTGACATCTGACAGCAAGTGTATGAGAAACCCCAAGTGGGAACCACCTGGCTGAGCTCAGTCAATCTATAAAGCCATAAGGAATAATAAATTGTTGTTTTAAGCCACTACATTTTGAGTGGCTTGCTATGCAACCATAGATAATTAGAATAGAATTTGGTACCTGGAAGTGGAATACTGCAATAATGTTAAACTTAAATCATGGGACATTGGCTTTGTGCCAAACAGCAGGAAGAGGCCAGGAGGTCCTTGAGGAAACTATGACTGCCAATGGGAAGATGTGGAGGAAACTGTTATTGGAGACTGGAAAAGGGGATCCCTTTTTAATGATGGGTAATGTGGTACACTATTGCTTGCGGTAATGTGAAAAACAGAAAATACACCTCTGAAGTAGCAGATTTGGCTAAGGAGACTTCCAGTCAGAATGTTGAAAGTGCCTACTGGGTTTTTTTACAGATGCTTAGTAAGGTATGGATATAGAGACATGAGCCAAAAACTGACCTATTCAGTTTCAAGCAAACTTAGATGAAATATGAAGAAGTAGACTTTCTGGGTTTAGAAATAAAGCTGTTTCTCATTCCCAGCCTCCCTAGTTGGCAAAAGGTTCTCAAAGTAAGACATGATATGAGGGTATTGATCATCTTGACAGTATGGTTGTAAGATACTTGTGAAGCTTTAGAAAGTTTTAAGAGTATACCTCATAGACCTTCTCAACTAGACAGAAAAGTTTCAAAGGAATCTGAAGGCATCGTTCCACAGCACCCAACTCTCAGCCCAAGGCAGAAGGGGTCCATCTCAAAGAGATCTGTGTGTGTGTGTGTGTGTGTGTGTGTGTGTGTGTGTGTATATATATATATATATATTTGTGTGTATGTGTGTGTGTGTGAGTGTGAGGAAGACCAGCCCTGAGCTAACATCCATTGCCAATCCTTCTCTTTTTGCTGAGGAAGATTGGCCCTGGGCTAACATCCATGCCCATCTTCCTCTACTTTATATGGGACGCTGCCACAGCATGGCTTGACAAATGGTGTGTTGGTCTGTGCCCAGGATCTGAACCTGCGAACCCCAGGCTGCCAAAGTGGAGCGCACAAAGTTAACCACTATGCCATTGGGCTGGCCCCTGTGGGTGTATATTTTGACTAGTGGAGTGAACCCCAAAAAGGCCTAAGGAAGCTCACAAAAATGTAAGCGTATTGTACATGTGGAAGCACCATCAGCTTGCACTAAAAAGGATGAGACAGTTGAGATAGTTCGAAATGCAGAAAACCTTCTTTGGATAGGAAACAGGAAGAGAGGGCTACTAAGCTGCAAACATGGCCATTTCTTATAGAAAAGGAAGAATGATTCAGAAGGCAGAATCAAAACCCCAGCAAATGGAGCTGAGAGCCACAGAAAATCGTTCCCAGGAAGCAGGACTAGGCACTCACTAATCAAGGACCAGACAACATGTACCTGGCTGGATTTCAGAATTGCTATGGGCCAGTGACTGCTATGTGCCTCCCTTCTCCCTCCTTTCCGAGTGAGAGTTTTAGTGGAGTTGTCCTATCTCTGTGTCACCACTGTATGTTGTATGTGTGTGGGGATGGGAGAGATGTGTCCCTTTATTTCACAGGTCTTCAGATTAAGAGGAACTGTACTCAGGGAGCTGCACCCAAAGAGCCTCATCTGCACTGTGACCTGATTTAGGTGATAAAATCCTGGACCTCAAGTCAGAGCTGATGTCATAATGGGATGGGACTTCTGGGTCTTGGGAGGGGGTGCATATATTTTCCATGTGGAAGGAATATAAATAATATGTGACCAGAGGGCCAACTGTGGCAGATTAAAGATGACTGAAAATTCTTTGACAGTCTTCCTTTTGAGAGGTTGTGTCTAATTTCCCTTCCCTTGAATATGAGCTGGCCTTGGTGAATTGCTTGACCAATAGAATGTACAGGAGGTGAAATTCTGGAACTTCTGAGGTTAGGGCATAAGAGGCCTTGTAGTTTCTGCGTCTCTTGGGACATTTGCTCTTAGGGCACTCCTTTTTAGAAGCCACTGCCATTCTGTGAGAAGCCCAAACCACGTAGAGACCACGTATTAGTGTTCAATTAGTAGTCCCAGAAGAACTCCCAGCCCACAGCCAACACTAACTGGCAGCTATATGTGTTGTCATCTTGGACATCCAGCCCAGTTGAGCCATCAGAGGACTGCAGCCCTAGCCGCCATCTGACAGCAACCACATGAGGGACCGTAAGTGAAATCTTCCCGCCTAAGCCCAATCAACCCACAGAACCATCAGAGATAATAGTAAATTGTTGTTTTAAGCCATTAAATGTTGCAGGTGGTTTGCTATATAGCAATAGACAAGCAGACAAGGTTGAACCTTAGAGGTCGACAGTCATGGTTTCAAATCTCAAGTCCCTCACTTACTGGCATGTGACTGTAGGAACATCACCTAAAATCTCTGAGTTTCATTTTTCTCATTTGTAAAGTGAGAACCACAACCGAACTTACCTAATGGGTTTGTAATGGGGGTTAAAAGAGAGAACGTATGAAATGCAACAAGCACAGCGACAAGGTCTCAGTGAATGGGTCAGTAGGTAGCGACTACAGTTAGTACAGCAGTATGAGTCATCTGCTTTCGTCCAAAAGGTAGATGAGGACCCTGGGGCATGTGGGAGGAATTAATTTAAGTCTGGTCTTTTGCCGATGACCTGAGAGTGAGGTTAGGTCATTAGCACCTTTGCATTTGCTTTCCATTTTTCCCACAAGCCAAAAGGGGATTTTGAGTCACTGGAGAAATGTTCCAAAGAAATTTTGGTGTAGGAAGAAATATGACCACTTGGCCTTTGAAAATGTGGCTGTTATGATCCCCTAGGGGGCACTTACCACCACCACATGAGCTGAGCAGGCCTGGTCTACACGGGGCATAATGAGCAGCTGAGCAGAGCTGGTCCTTGTCTCAGTGAGATCTGTGGCCTCTCTAGTGTAGAGAGGAGGAGGTTGGGCTCTAAAGTCCCCTGGAGGCCTAGGATAGTGCTGCCGTCCAGTGTATGTGTGTGTGTGGGGGGGGAGTTGCTGGGATTCAGAGTGGGTGAGGGCAAGCTTAAAGAGGCTGGACCCCAGCAGAGAGATCGAAAGGAACATCATACTGATGTTCAGTGCATCATCTTACTGATGTGTTCAAGCAGAGTTTGGTCATTCATTCAGTCATCAATTCATTCATAGAGACATTTGTTCATTCAACAACTATTTGTTGCATGCCTCTATATACTAGACTCTGCTATGCTCTGGAGACTCATGGTGCATAAGAGACAGTCCCTCTCCAAGGGCTCATAATCTAGTGGGGGAGAGAGACAGGCACACAGGAAGTACAATCAGAGAGTAAGTACCACAGGAGAGGTGACGTGAGAACGCAGAGGAGTAGCCCCAATCCTGGCATCAAATCTGCTCCACCTCTGACAAAGTTCTAAAAGGAGCAGCGAGTAGGGCATGAGCTGCGTGTGGAAAAAAGGCAGGCTCAGGATTGACAAAATGTGAGCTGCAGACAGAGGCCACAGACAGACCAGAGGCATCAAAGAACAAGCCCCCACTAGCCTTTTGGGGGCCCCAAACTGACCCCGTCTGAGACTTAGCTCCTGGAATCTGGTGGGTCTGTTGCAAGCCTCCCATGGGGCCTGTAGAGAGGGAGCATCTCTCATAGGCACAGATGTAAAGCAAAGCATCTCAACTATGTCTTGGTTTTGGCTCCAAAGATGACTTCTGTGTGGGCGAATCTTTTTCAAGTGTTCTATTACTTTTTGTTGTCCATGTTCTAAAACATTTTTTTAAAAAAGCTAAAATAAACTTCCACAGAGTTCAAAATGGCAGACTGTGATTAGAGCCAATGTCTTTTTCCTTCCAATGTTGGCTTGTCTGCCAAGTGATCTCATACATACTTGGTGAGACTATGCTGCCCCACTCCCATCTTCTCCTTCCCCTCACCTCCCCAAATTCCCAGCCATATGAGGTTCACCACCAACAACTGTGGTCAAAGGCTAAGACTCGGGGTGAAGTTTACCCTAAACTTTCTGTGGGACTTGGCTGAGGGACTTTACTTGTATCCCTATTTGGAAGTTGAATTGCCTACATGGGATAGGGACCCAAGATGACATTTCTGTCAGTGATGGTATAGAACTCTCTCCTTAATTACCCAACTGACGTCTAGCCTGAGTCAGGAATTGGTTTCTCCCGGGAGTAATAACACAAAGTGGGCCAGCAGCCATGGCCAAGTCCAATCCGAGTGTAATGTTCATCAGCATCAGTTGGTGGGGGTCTCAGTTCTGGTCTGAGAGCTCCTGGGTTCAGGAACCAGACATTTTTCTCCATTTGCCAGCATCTAGCAAGCTCTCTGGCTTCTGGAAGGGGCTGGTAGTGTTTGTCGAATTCAACCTGGATATCACTTAGGCAGACAACAGACTTCAGGTTCAGGCCCTTTTTACAGCCAAATAATAATAATGATAATGGTAATAAAAAAAACACTAATGCCATTTATTGAGCCCTATTGTTTTGTCAGGTACTAGGACAAGCACTTTACATGCATTAGCTCATTGGAGACTCAGAACCTCCGGTGTGTAAGGATCATTACCCTTATTCTATGGATGAAGAAATGGAATCTCAGAGGTGAGGCATCTTGCAATAGCCTGGTTGATGGGGCTTGGACCTGAACCCAGGATGGTCAGTTTTGAAGACTGACTCCTAACCATGACATTTTGTTGTGGTTGTCTGGGCTAATACTACTGGAAGGGCCCAACCCTGCAGAGTATGCCAGGTACCAGGGGACAAATTGACACGTGGGGATCCTGTCAAATGTCACCTTTGTCTAGGGTATAACCCTAACTCTCTCGTCCTGTGGAGGCCCAGGAAGCAGGAACCAGGCGTGTGCAGTGGGAGGGTGGGTTTTGGTACCTAAGCAGCAAAGAGATAAATGCCATTTGAATTCCCACTTAAAATAAGCAAACCAGCCCCAGGGCTCACGTGGACAGAGCAGGGGGCTGAGGGATTCAGTAGGTCTGTTTATTTCAGTCTGTATTTGACCTTGCACGACATTCACCAAGCAACTCCCAGTGAATGCAGAAACCTTTCCTCTGCCTTGGGAACATTTCCATACAAACAGAAACACTGCACAGATGACAAAAATTAAGATGTACTCTCTGGCTCGCCTTGGTGTATTATTTAAAAGAATTACTGTATGATTTTGCTTTCACATGGCCATGGAAACCCTGCTGAAAGGATTTAATGCAATTTATTGTGTGAAGCTTAAGAAGAAATCTGTTTCCCTGGTGCTGGAAAACAAAGCAAGCCAATTCCTCCCCGCTTCCATACAAGGTGTGATGGATGCAAATTGTGGACTGGTGACCTCACGCAGCAGGCAGTGGAGCTTTTGGGAAAGCATTCTGGAGATAAGTGGACTTGCTTGCTTCAGATGTGTCAGAAAACAAAGCCAGTGCCGGAGGAATGATAATCGTCTTTGATGTGCCCAGAGCTGATTTACTGTTTCAGAAAGGGAAGCACAGCTCTGAGTGGCAAGACCACGAAGCTTTGCAGTAAACACAACGGAGAAATTTCCCGTGCCAGGTTACCCCAGGAGCCTCTCCATTCACAAGCTCCTCTTCCAGGTATCTCAGGCCTCAGTGATGGGATCCAGGAAGGAGGGTAGCTTCGCACCAGGGTCTGATAAGTGAATATGGGTTTACTTTGGAGCCTATTGATACCTACAGCGTAGTTTTACAGCATCGGTTCTCAACCACGGCTACGTATTAGAAACCCCTGAGGGGCTTAGAGAAATACCAAATGCTTAAGCCCCAGACCTTATTGATTAGATTAGAAGCTGTGAGGCTAGGGTAGGCACTGGTATTTTTAAAAAGCCCACCAGGTGATTCAAAGGTGCAGCCAGGGCTGCAAACCACTGCCCCAGGGCTTGGACTTCTTTAGGCTGAACTCTTTTATGCTTCCTCTGGTTCCCAGCAAGAGACACAGTGCCTGGTGGTCTGTAAACCTAACAGCCTACTTTAGCACAAAACTCCAGTCTCTGCAGTTCAGTTCTTTATCCCTAGTTTCAGTGGGTGGTGGGAAGAACATTAAGTTGCAGGCGAAGTTGGGGAAGCTGGGTGAAGGGCTTCTCTGTACTATTTTTGCAACTTCCTGTGCATCTATAATAATGTCAAAGCAAAACATTAAGCAAAAGTGCGGCTGAAGACTTGGGTTCAAAATCTGGATTTGTTCCTTATTAGATACGGGACTTAGGGAAATAACTCATCCTCTCTGGGCCTTTTCCTTTGGAAGATGAGGGTAATTACGTCTATTTGTTGCCTCATCAAAGGAGATAAAAAAAGTATAAAACCTAGATGTAAGCTGGGGTCTCTGCCCTAAAGTGGCTAGATGAGATTGTTCAAACCCTCGGTCGACAGATATGGAACATCTAAATACTTTCTCAAGAATCATGGGAATTTCTGAGCAACTTACAGCCTTGTGGTCACCTTAAGTTGTGAGCTCCTGCTTCCACTATATCAGTCAGTTCAAACGTTGTCTCACCTCCTCACTTGGGTTGTTCAGCCCAAATGTGCAACTCAGTCATTTCCCTTACCTTCCCCCAAACAAACCTCTCACAGCATTCTTGAGTGTAGGTGACTTTACTGAAGGTTTGGGAAGATAAAGGGAATTACACTGTAGCATCAGAAATGACTTGCGACACAGTGTCACGCAATCCTGTTTCTGAAGTTTCTTGGCCACCTCCATATTACTGAGTCTTCATCTCTTCTGCTCCCTTCTTCCTTTCTGTCTTTTTCCCTCATCTTCAAGTCTCTGTGCACTTCTAATGTGGAAAATGTAGCTATGTCATTTATTTCCTTGGCTCTCAATCTTTTCTCCAGAGAGTTTATCAAAATATTTCCTGACACATCCAGCCCCTCCAGAACTCCGTGGCGCTTCAGCAGAGCAACGAAAGCCCTGACTCTGAGCGGGTGTGATGATGACAGTAGGGCCGTGCTCTCAGCTCAGGCCCACCCCCACCCATGTCTGACTGCTAACCCTGTGAAAGCCCCAGGTGTCAGGCCTGGGAATGAGTCTAACTCAAACTTTCTTTGCTTTTCCAGGTTCGGATCTGAAGACCACATTCTGGACTTCGGGGTTTCAAAAATCCAGCCTTTTGCGGGAATAAAAAAATAGCTTGCTAAGAGAGTAGATCTTAAAAGTTCTCATTACAAGGAAAAAAATTATTTTTGTAACTATGCATGGTGATGGGCGTTAACTAGACGTATTGTGGTCATCATTTCCCAGTGTATACAAATATTGAATCATTATGTTGTACACCTGAAACTAATATAATATGTCAATTATACCTCAATTAAAAAAAGAATAACCAAAGTGACAGAAAGTTTCCAAGGAAGCATAAATAATAATAAAAATATTGCAATGATGACCCAAAGAGTGCTTCAGCATTTGTAAACAAACAAGCAAATAAAAACAGCTTATAGAGGCTTCTTGTACCTTGAATAAAGAATGACATTTTGAGAG
Organism: Tapirus indicus; assembly: GCA_031878705.1. Classification (NCBI taxonomy): domain Eukaryota; kingdom Metazoa; phylum Chordata; class Mammalia; order Perissodactyla; family Tapiridae; genus Tapirus; species Tapirus indicus. The sequence goes on from CM062935.1 coordinate 39,932,905, forward strand.
ATATAAACAAGTCAGAAACCCAAGAATGACATTTCGTCTGAAATACACAAGTTTACAAAAATTGAAGGAAAATGCACTGGGCAAAGTGTTCCCTGGCAAACCCCACACGTTCAATGGGAATTTGAGTGGTGTTGCTGCCCATAGGCCTCCTACCAACAAGCCCACCCAGGAGGGCCTGGGCCCCCAAGACCGGTGGACCCATGACCTCATGCGGCAGGCAACCAAGGGGCTGCTCCTCCCTAAAGGAGGGGCTGGTGCTCTGCAAACGGTTCCTCTGTTTGTTCTCCTTCCCGGGCTGATGACGGGAAACTAAGAGTCCTGAAGAAGATAACTGAAAAATAGAAGGGATCCAGTTGGTTCCTACTGCCTAGGAATAGCTCCAGAAAGCCTTCTCCCCCTTCCCTCCTGTGCATTTCTCTCTGCATCCTGCCAGACCCAAGGTGGCCCTGCAAGACAGGGTCCCTGAGAATCATCTCCTCACCAGGCTAGTTGATCAGCCTCCCCCGTGCTGCCATGGGACACTGTTCATCCCTCCATTAGAATAGATTTCCCTCTGCTTGCACATTGGTCCCTCTCTTCCCCCTGCCCCCCACACCAGCTGGTGACGTCCTCAAAGTCAGGAAACATGTCCTTTCCAACACATAACACAGTCCCAGGTGCAGAGAAGGCATTCGATAAATGTTTGCTCTAAGAATTAATGAATGAGGGCTCATCAAACAACAGCGCTGAGTTTGCTTGTGTCATTTATTTTAATGCCACACAAAACACAGGGTGGGCATCATCTCCTGCTCCTGACTCTTTTGTGATTGGTTAGCCAACAAGGTGTGACTAAAGACAGCTGAAGCCTAAGAACCAGGTGAGAGGGAAGCAATGGCAGCTGCATTCTTGAAGAGGTTTATAATCAACTGTAAACAATACTGCTACCTGACGTTGTCAGAGCCATTCTTTAGAGCTTATAAAGTGCTTTGCTTAATTAAAAATATCCTAGCAAGGATAAAGGACAGCACATTTTATAATCACTTGCCAGTAAGTACCAGCTACTCTGTGAAGGGCAGGATTAAAATTCAAATCTTTGGGACTTCAGACTCTGCTCTAATATGCTTTTCCTTGGAATAATTCATTTCTGGAGAGAGAAGCTAAATACCTCTAGCAGGCAGGGTGGTCTCTTGGCAGCAGACAGCAGGGCTCAGTTCCCAGCGGCCCCGTTGTCCTTCTTCTTCTGGGATCCTCTGAACCTGGCCTGTGGCGTATCTGGATTTCTTAGCTTCCGGGTTCCTGCTGCCACTGGGGATGGAGATGGACAATGGGCAGTTGCTGAGGCATTTGTCAAACCTCAGTGCTCTTGCTCATTCAGTGACATTAAATTGAGACAGCATGACATGTACTCATCTATACTTCATGGAAAGTCAGTTCATACATATTTATTGAGTACCTTCTCTGCGCAGGCACTGTTCTAGGTGCTGAGGATTCTGAAGTGAACAGGAAAGTCATGGTCCCTACCCTGATGGTCTAGTGGAGAAGATGGACATCTAATGAATACAAGATTATAAAAATACAAACTGCTGTGAAGGAGAAGGGCAGTGCAAATCAAGGGTATAAAGGGAGTAGTGGTGGAGGCTGAGAACAGGGTCACCATGTTGCACAATCTGTAGTCTACGTGAATGGTTCCTCTGGAGTTGTGTATTATACATCTGTCTGGTCAGTATGGCAGTCCTGGCTGAGAGGGAGGAAATGACATGTAAACTGAAAAGGATGAAAAAGATTGGCCAGGTGAAGAAAGGAGGAATGACGTGTGCAAAGGCCCTGAGACAGAAAGGAGCTGAGCTTGGCCAAAGAACTAAAAGAAGAGTAGTGTAGAGTAGAGGAGAGTGAGGGACAGCGTGGGGGGCACTGTGCCTGGAGGAAATGAAGGAGCCAGATCAGGCAGGGCCTCGTAGGCCATTGGAGTTAGTTTGAATAGCTTTCTAATTGCGATGGGAAAACATTGGGGGATTTTAAAGCTGGGAATGACATGATATGATTTACATCATTTTGGCTGCCATTGAGGGAAGAGTTAGGGTAGAAGCAACAAGATTGGAGGTTTAGAGAAAGCTTGGGAGGCTACTGCCAGGATAATTTGCAAAGTGCCTGGTACACATTGGGTGCACAATAAACTCTGGCTTCCTTTTTCTTCTCTCTCCTACAGTTGTGACATGCTTTGCAATTCCCAAAGCACTTTCAATTCATTATTTCATTCGATCTGCATGAGAGCCCTCCAGGTGAGGTGGGTATTATCACCCTTCACACCCACAGGAACTGAGGCTTAGAAGGGAAAAATGGCCTTCCTGAGATCGGTGGCCAGGAATGTCTGGATCTGGTTCTCAGATCAAATCCAGGAACTGACTGATTCTCAATTCCAACATATCATGCAATGTCCAAGCTAAATTATATAATTACTTACTTTTTTAAACACTAAGAAGTAATTTAAAATTTCCAGGAATCACGATTAGCCAGCAGAAAAAGAAAGAAAAATACCAGTGAAAGAGCTAATCTTTTCCCAGGAATAGCCCCAGTCATCCAAACTTCAGATTAATTGAGTTAAGAACACTATATTTCATCGGAGCCACTGTGGCTCGCTCTTCTTTTCATCTTTATTTACCCCAGAGTGGCCCACTAAAAAGGATCCAGTGTGCTCTAAGTCTCAGAAGATATATTTTTGCTCATTAATCACCACACAGAGGTTAAGACATAAACAAATCAACATTATTTATACTGAATGAGGCAAAGAGGCAAACGTTCCTTTCAAAGTCTTTCGTTTCCTCTGGGGACATGTGCTACCTGAGCCATAGCCACCGAAATACGTATTTTCTTTCCCTTTTAAGAAAATGCCACCTCATTGCCAAACCTCAAACACAACATCCCAAGTGGAAGGAGATGTTTCAAGTGTAGCAGGGAGAAAACTCAGATTCAAAAGCCTCTCAGTTCTCCTCCACTGGGAACTCCATCCGGAACTGTTTGTGGATACTGTTTAATGTTCTGCAAATCTTCTACTGAAAGAGATTTTCGTCACAATTGCATTATAATGTTTTCCCCCAAGATCCCTCCTTGTCTAGGAGCCAACAGCTCAAACTTTGAACAAATCGTTTCCAGACCTCGTTTCCAGCGCCTCATTAAGAAGGGGGCAGGCGTGAGGGAGGGCCAGGCTTATTTCGCCTTTGTCCCTGACGCGGGGGCAACACCACATAAGTTGTGAGTTTGAGGTTTGAGGACTATGATATGCAGTCGGCCCTTTTCCCTTTTTTTGGCTAGAGTTTTGTCAGGATTAATTCACTTGAATTTGTTGTTTTGCTAGAATCTCTACGGAAATTACTAATCCAGAGCATTACAAGCATAGTCCTCATAAAGGTATAAAACTTAGATGTGGGCCAATATGGCCCTGGGGAAATGCAGAACAGTAAATGGGAAGAGGGGATTTTTTTTTAGCAAGCTGGAGTGGGGGGAGGGGTAGAAGGTACTAGAATCCAAAGCTGCAGTGGTCCCAAGGAGTGTTTAGTGGAAGGTCTGGGCTTGGGCACTCAGGAGAGATGGCTTGTGAGGATGTAAGACTGCCAAACACACCCTCCTTGACTTAGCTTCGCTGTCACCACTGAGAACACCACTCCCTTTTCCTGGGGCCCCTGCCCAGAGGTAGAAGGAAGGGGTGGGTGCAACTTTTGTGTGCTGCATCTGCTGGGGTCTGTCTCAGTTCTGGGGAGGAAGCTCAGAGGAGAAGACCTCCTGTGGATGTCACATGGAGGCAGCAGCAGAGGTGGCACCTGGGACAATTGCAGGACCTCTTGCAGGCTTCCTAGATCTCCACCCCTACCATTCCCCCTCCGCACCTCCCCCCACCCCTATCATTCCCCACCTCCCACACATTTTCCCTCTCTCAGTGGCTCTTGGTGATACCGTTAGCACTTACCACACCTGCTGAGGATTACCTGTGCACAAATTTGTATCCTTCAAGGTTCCTTGATTGCAAGTGACAGAAAGTGATTCTGATTCTCCGGGGGAAAGGGATTTTATTGGGAGGTAGATCAGGCACTCACAGAATCAACAGGACTGTTGAAACACCAGGCTAGGAAACAGACAGTAGGCAAAGTGGCCCTGGGGAGCTAGAAGGGAAGCCCTGGGAGTAGCATTTAGTAGGACTGTGCACTCAGGATGCCCCCATGGGGGTGGAGGGACCACATCACAGCTCCTTGGGACACCCACTCAAGACCCAGAAATGGGGGAAAGCATCTATTTCCTAAGCTGAGCTTAGTCCAGCCTGGTCCCTGGGACATGGGAGCACTGAGGGAGGCTTTGGGGAAAGGAGCTTCTGGTTTCTCTGTTCAGAGGGCAGGTGCATGGATTTACCACCCCACTAAAACCCAACCGGAAGGAAATCAGGTGCTGTTAGGGGAGGTGCATGGATGCTGAGCAGGGGGTGGGGGAGAACAAGGGTCACTACACTTTCTCAGTCTCCCCCACGGGACTGAGACCTTCCATGCAGATGACCAGGTGCTGTTTTTCTCCTCTTTGTATCCCCAGGGCAGATCCCCTGTTTAATGCAAATATCCCCAAAACAGGGGGCAGACCTGAAGGGTCTCAGCCAGGGGGCTTGGGTTGGGCTTGCTGCTGCAGGTTCAGTGCTGGAAGGAAGAAGCGCTGAGAGAAGAGGAGAGAGGTGTCCACGAGGAGCTCCTTCTGAGTAACTCTGGCTGTGAACATTCCTCTCTGCAGGAGCTTAAGAAACAGGTCAGAGGCCTTGGGAACCTGGGAGGCGTCTCTCCCAAATCCCTGGGGGTTGCCAATCCCAGATATTCACATGAATCTCCAGGAGCAAGCGAAAGGCAGGAGCAAGTGCAGCTGAGAACTTGAGAGAAAGCACACCTGCCATGTCTCTCCCTATGGATCCCTTGCTACTCTAATGGCAAATGGTGGCTGCCTTGTCCCCTTGTCCCCTTTCCTTCTCCCACTCCCACATATGTACCGCAGACTGCATATATTTATTTCTGAAGCAATTAGAAAAATGATTGATAATGATTGGTGATTGAGTTACAATTTTAACCCAGGCTTAGACTTATGTTGTAACCGTGGGCCCTCCAGGACCAGTTCAACTGATCCCATCTCTTATCAACAGAGTGATTAAGAATTGTCTTTCAGAAAATCTGCAAAGTTATGTAGCCAGGGCAGGTGCAAAAGAAGAAATCGTGACCCAAAATGACCGCAGAACCAAAGATCCTCCTTCCCACGGAACCCAAGGACCAGGACACGACCAGAACTTGAAAGTCAGACCTTATCAGAAGCGAAGAGTCCTTCATTCAGGAAGATCTGGTGTTAAAATTCCTTCCCCACCTCATCAAAAATGTTCAGAACCCTATCATAAATGTTTAGAACCCTATCATAAATGTTTAGAACCCTGTCATAAATGTTTAAAACCTTATCGTAAAAGTTTGAAGCCCACCAATCAACACCTGTCCCACCAGCATTTCCACGTGCCAGCCTGTTCTCCCTAACCTCTTAAATTTCCCCCCAAATCCTGAATCGGGGAGACAGATCTGAGGGTACACACCCCCTGTTCTCCTTGCAGATCCATCTCACAGGATAAAGCTGATCTCTTTTCCCAAAGGCTGATGCCATAATTAATTGTCTTGTTGATGTGCATTGGGCAAGTGAACCCCAATTTTGTGTGTTACCAATGTTTTAATGAGAAAAGCATTGACTCTGTGTTGTTGGGAAAGCCACATCATTTCCCTGGGCCCCTGTTTCCTCTTCTCTAAAGTGGTAGGGGCAGAGGGGTGAGCTCGAAGTGCCCACATTCTCAATGGTCCACCATGCTAAATGAATGGTCCCACTGCTTCGCTAGGATGCACATGAGCGTTATTTATTTGGGGGCTGCACTCAGAATTGAGAGGCACAGCTGGTCTCCTAGGTGGCTGCTAGGCAACACGGCAGTAATCTATTACCTGTGCCTGTTTTCCCCTGCAAAGGGCTCCGGTAAAAGATCCCAGAGGTGCTGCAGAGTGAGGATAAGCGGGGATTTTAATATACATGCGGTGACTTTTAGGGCCACGTCAGCATCTCCAAGCCGAGCTAGCACAGACTTATAGCTCACAAGATGATGCCTTTGGCTCATGTTCTGCTTAAAAACAAAATGGAAATCCACTAGGAATCCAAAATGTCCTTTTGCAGAAAAGGAAGGAAACCTGGTACAAGTCAGGTGTTCAGGTTGTGTCAAAAGGAAGAGAGATTACAACAGACACTCATCTTGGAGAGTCGCATATTTGCATATTAAAGACCCCTCAAGGTCCTGACTTAACAAAAAATGTTTACTTTTTTATAACCTAGCACTCATGAAACTTATTTGGACATGTAATATTTTCTTTTCATGGAATACTTGTTGATTGCTGGCAAATTTGCATTATGTATTTGCACACGTACTTTTGTATGGGATGGGAACTTCCCATGTGAACTGACCCCAAGGCCTCTCCAGCCTCTCTCCATAGAGTTGAGACATGTTAGGCAGCTTGTAAGGAAATGACTAAGATAATAAGGTCATCAAATATTCTTTGAGTGCCATCCATGGATCAGGAACTATGCTGGGTATAAAAAAGAGAAATTTGTAAAAACATATGGTTTCTTTCCTCAAGGAGCTTATAGTCTAATAGAAAAGAGACACATGAAGAACGACATGAACTTGCCTTCAGTAGTGCTATGGACTGAATTGTGTCCCCTTGTTATGGACTGAATGTTTGTGTCCCCCCAAATTCATATGCTGAAACCCTACCTCCCAATGTGATGGTATTAGATGAGGCATTTGGGAGTAATTAGGATTAGATGAGGTCACGAGGGGAGAGCCCTCAAGAAGGAGATTAGTGCCCTTATAAGAGGCCCAGAGAACTTGCTTTTCTCTGCTCTCCGCCATGTGAAGATACAAGTCAGCAGTCTGCAACCTGGAGGAGGGTTCTCACCGGAACTTCAACACACTGGCACCCTGATCTACGACTTCCAGCCTCACGTACCGTGAGAAAGAGAAATGCCTGTTGTTTATAAGGCACCCAGTCTATGGTACTTTGTTACAGCAGCCTGAACTGATGAAGACACCCCCCCAAATCGCACATTGAAGCGCTCACCTCCAATTTGGAGGTAGGTCCTATAAGAAGGTAATTAAGGTTAAAAGAGGGTGCAGCCCTAATCTGATAGGACTGCGGCCTTGTGAGAAGAGGGGGAGAAAGAGAGATATCTCTCTGCACACGTCGAGGAAAGACCAGGTGAAGACACAGAGAAGCTGGCCATCTGCAAGCCAGGAAGAAAGACCTCACCAACAAACGGAACTCTGCTGGAACCTTGATCTTGGACTTTCCAGCCTCCAGAACTGTGGGAAAATAAATTTCTGTTGTTTAAGCCACCCAGTCTTTGGTAATACAAGCTGACTAATACAAGTACGGTACGTGTTAGGGCAGGAGTGGAGGATTTACAGTCAAAGTGGGCAGCCACGGAAGTGTCAGAAACCACAACCGGGTGAGCTGTGTGCTCCCTGCAGTGCACCGTCCTTGCCATGGACTCTCCGGGACTCTTGGAAGCCAAGCTTCATCTCTGGGCCTCAGCTTCCTCATCTGCTAGGTCTAGGTGGCTCTAACAGTCTGTAATTATGTGTCCCTAGTATTAGTTTCCTAGAGCTGCCATCACAAATTACCCCAAACTTGATGGCTTAAAACAGCAGAACTTTATTGTCTCACAGTTCTGGAAATCAACGTGTCACAGGGTCCTGCTGCCTCTGAGACTCTGGGTAGAACCTTCTTGCCTTTCCTAGGGTCTGGGTTGCTGGCAATCCTTGGTGTTCCTTGGCTTGTAGCTGCCTCTCTCCAGTCTCTGCCTCCTTCTTCACATGGCCTTCTTTTCTGTGTGTGTATCTTCAATTCTCCCTGTCCTATAAGGTCACCAGTCATTGAATTTAGGGCCCACTCTAATCCTAAGGACCTTAACTTGATATCTGCAAAGATCCTATTTCCAAATAAGGTGACATTCACAGGTACTGGGGGTTAGGACTTCACACATCCTTTTGGGGGACACAATTCAACCTATTCCAGCCTCCCATAGAAAGACGAGATCAACTTGCCCAAGGCTTGTTGAATCACCTTGCAGATTATGTCATAAGCCAAAAAAGATTCATCAAGATTGGCCACGTTTACAAATGAAAATATGCAAGCTGGACGGCATGGGATTCTGCTCCTGACTGGTCTCCCTGCTGTTGGTCTCATACCTCCTGTCCATTCTCCACTGTGCTCTGAGAATTATCATAATAAAATACAAATAAATCTAATCATGCTACTTCTCTCTCCAAAGTTATTCGGGGCTCCACCTTGCCTAAAGCGTAAACGCTTTATTCCATTGTATAACACGTTAGCCCTTCATGACTTGATCCCTGTCCAGCCCAGCGTGGGTTCAAGTCCTCGCTCCTCCAACTCATCAGAGCACTGGGATGTCAGAAGGCACGGTCAGGTGGACAGGAGGCAATAGTCACCCCTAAAAGCTCCACAGTTGGGGCTGCAAAGGGTAGATGGGGTGGGGGCTGCAGATTGGTGGAGGCTACCCTAGAATGGAGCAAAGAGGAATGCAGTGGGGGTTCTGCTAGAAGAATCTCAAAAGTGACCGATCGATGCCTAAGGATTTGCCTGGATGAGAGGCTCATCAGCAGAGTTTGTGTGGCCCTCCCATCATTGCCAAGTCTAGGGACCAAGTTAGATCAGAGTGCTGACCATGGCAATAGGACAACAAACTCACCACAGGCACTCACATAAGGAGGTGCCTCCCCCTCCTCCCTGCCCAGCGCCAGAAGATGAGTACCTGGAAGAGGCATGGGGAGGAGGATGGCGAGAAAGCAGATCCTGACCCACCCCTGCCCATGGAGCCAAACCATAGGAGCTAGAAATCCAGCCAGCACTGGAAGGCCAGCAGGAGAAGAACTTAGAAACAAATATGAACTTGCACTTTAAAAATAGATAACATCAAGTCCTAGTACTAGAGGAAACAATGTAATGGCTGAAAGTGACAGAGTGTAGTTGCCTGTAGTTACTGAAATAAAATTGTGCTGTGTTGATGACTAGCAAGTTAAGACTCTTCAATAATCTTTTAGAAGAGGAAATTGAGGCAAAACGATGTTAAGTAGCTATCCCATTGAGTTTGGAGGAAAATTAAATTGTGCATGGTTCTTGGCATATTACCGAGTGCTCTGTAGGTCTTAGCTTTTATTATTTCAGACAGAGAAAAACATGGCATGCTCTACTGAACCCAGTATTGCCTCCATTTGGCAGTTGTCATACACATTCCAATTCTTGCTGTGCATGTCTGCTTGCCTGTTTGACCGTGTGTGCTGAGCCTGGCACATAAATGATGAATGAGTGAATAAGGAATGAACAGAGTAATAAATTGAATGGTCTTCCTGTTTCGAATTGCAAGAGTTAAGAGCAGACTTGAGGGTAGATTTGGCTAAAATTGTTGAGATACTGAATAAAGATTGTGATGAACTCGGGATTTGGAATATTTGCGATGTAGGTGGTAGTACACTTGAGCTTGTGCGAAGATAGGTGAGAATGGTCTCACAGCTTTATGCCAAGCTCGACCAGGGATGTAGGGTGTGGGGGCAGGGGGTGTCTCTCTGGTTTCCAGGGAGCCCTAGGCAGCCTGGATTAGATGGTGACCAGTGACAATGGGAATGCAAAGTTCTCCATTTGCTGTTTGTGCTTCTCCTGTGTTCATCACGTCAAGTAGTCGTGCATCAGATTCAGTCTTTAAGAGATCGACATGACATGGAAGAAAGTGTTCCACGTGAGCCAGTTCTGCTGCAATAATAAAAAAGAACCAGTGGAATCCCAGCTTAGTAAGGCAAAATCCCAACTAAAAAGGCAGTGCTGGCCCTGTTCGCTGAAATTCAGCAAAGAATTGTGCTTACTTAGAGTTTTAGAGAGACATTCTCAGAAGAAGAAATTATTCCCAAGCAACTACCCTTGGAAGAGAAGCACTATTCGTATTGCTGGAACTTGAGTTTCGCAGGCTTCACCAGATGAAGAAGCCTCAGCTGCTCTATCCCCAGCACTTCAGAGTCTGGCTCATAGTAGCTGCTCGATAAAGACGTGTGGATTAGAATGGAATTGAGTCTAGAGTCCCAGGGGAGAAAATAGCTGACTTGTGTAGGGTGGAGCTCACCGGAGCTCACCGGAGCTCACGAGGCCATCTTCTTACCTGGAAATAAGTGGCAGATTTAGATCATGATCACACAGAGCAGGAGATGCGGTCCATGGGCCTCAGGGTCAGCTTGGTTTCAGAAGATTTTAATGACCAGTCCTTTCTTAAGGTGAAAGGCCTGCATCCGGGGATCTCCTCTCTGCCCCTTTGATTTTAAAAGGAATCAAATATGTTTATGTAGCACCTGCAATGGATGTCAGAGGCATATAGACAGCATTTAAAGCATTGAGACTGATCGAGATCATCTACAGAGTGACTTCGCTGAGAGAAGAGAAAAGGTCTGACGACGGAACCCTGGGACACTAACAGAATTCAGAGAGATGTGGAGAAACCAGCAGCAAAGGAGACTAAGAATGAGTAGCTCAGGAGGGTAGGAAAACCCAGGAAATGGGGTATTCTGGAAGTCGGGTAAAGAAGGTGTTTCAAAGAGGAGGGGTGATCAGCTGGGTGAAATGCTATTGAAATGTTCAGGCAGGATGAGGACTAAACAAGGACTCATTTAGAGACTTGGGCGTCATTAGGAAACTGTTTCAGTGGGACGGTGGGAGAAGAACTAAGACTAGAGTGGGTTCAGGAATGAATAAGAAGGGAGGAATTGGGGACAGCAAGTAGAGACAACACTTATGAAGAATTTTGCTGCAAAAGAGGGAGCAGAGAAATGGGGCTATAGAGAGGGATGTGGGGTAAAGGGAGTTTTTTATGGGAGAAATTATATTTGTGTGCTAACGGGAAAGTTCTAGGAAAGAGTGACAAATGAACAATGCAGGAGAGAGAGAAGACAACTGTTGGAGCAGAGGGCCTTCAGTGGGCAAGAAGGGGTGCCCAGGTGTTGGGGGGTCTCCGCAGCAGGAGAGCTCATCCAGAGTAACCGAGGGCCGGGTCGGGGAGGAAAGGCCACGCATCCGAGTGCCCGTGAGGAGGGGCTACAGCTGGTGAGGGGATAGTGTGCAATTTCTTTTTGGCTTGCTTCAATTTCACAGTGGATTAGGAAGCTGTGAGTGAGGACAGGGAAGAGGTGTTTGAGGAGGAGCGAGTGTGAAAGATTCGTCTCTGAGACGAATGGTGTGAGTGTCCAAGGAAAAGATTCTTAACTGGCTCTGGGAAGCTTTCAACAAAATATCAGTGCCTGAGCAGGAAGGGGGGAGGGACGGGAGGAGGTGATGCCGAGCATGGAGGACGCCTTCCCCAACTCCGTCCAGGCCTGGTTGTCCTGTGAGGGGTGTGGGAGGGAGAAATGGCATCATGTGAGAGGCCCTCAGAGGACGCAGTGCCCTTGGGGCAGCAGCATTCAGTGAGAGCAAGAGAAGATGGAGAGGACCAGGGGTTTGCTTCCAGGCACCACCCGCTGCTCTCATCCATTACCCCGCTCTACGCTCGTCACAGATCACTTGTTTATCTCACCCAACTGGATCTACAGCCACCTGAGGGCGGACGAAGCCCTGTCCATCGCTTTATTCCTGGTGTCCTGGACACTACCTGGTGTACTCCAGGCCACTGGTCCTCAGGCTTTCTACTCTCAGGACTCTTTGACACTCTAAAAAAATTGCTTTTATATGGGCTATGTCTGTCAATATTTATCAGACTGAAAATCAAAGCAGAAAATTTAAAACTACTTTAAAAATATTTATTAGTTCATTTAAAAATAATAAACCCATTTCATGTTAACATAAATAATCTCATTTTTATGAAAAATTACTATACTTTCCAAAGCCAAAAAAACTTAATGAGGAGAATGGCCTTGTTTTACAAATTTGCAAATCTCTTTATGTACAACTTAGTAAAAGGCCAAGGGATTCTCCAATCTGCTCATGCCCTTACTCTGTTTGCTATCCCTGGTCATGTAGCCTCTGGAAACCTCCACAGGACATTTGCAAGAGAATGAGGGTGAAAGAGACAAATAATGTCTTAGTAGTATTATGAAATAGTTTTGAGCACTTGGATATCTCTAAAAGGGTCTTGGGGACTCCTTGAGGTCCCCAGATCATACTTTGAGAACTGCTGCATGGACAACCTTTAAATATTTGCTGACTGACGTCTGACAGACTGAGTGAACAAATGAAGGAATGGCTCTCTCGTTGCAACGTGTTAATAGTTTTCTAACTGGGCTTCTTGCTGCCACCCAGGTCTCCCTCTCTGATTCACCTTCCAGATTGTTGCAGAGTGACCTTTCCATTGCACTCTCTGTTACCTTCAGGGTCAAGTGCAATTTGGTAGCATGACATCCAGATCTGGCCCCTGCCCACCTCCCCAGCCCCTCGCTAGCCTCCAGCCATACGTAACTGCTTCTACCTTTACTCACTTGTTCTCGCTGCCTAGAATACCTTTTCCTGCGTCCTCTTCTCTCCTCAACCCCCACGACACATTGTCTGGCGAACTTGTACAGCTCCTTCAAAACCCTATCAAAGGCCACCTCTCTGAAGCCTTGCCTGCCTCCCTGTCACCTGACCCACAGAGAGATGAAGAGGCACTTCGTCCAGACCTCGGAACACGAAGCACAAAGACCTTCGTATTCACGATGTTGGCTCGAGTGGTGCAAACACTTTCCTTACGCCTTTCCTCCTTGAAGCAACCCCACGACTCAGACTCTGCTCCAGGCAGCAGAGGGGCCACGCTGGGGTGGCTGGGGGGGGTCGACGCTGTGGAGTCAATCAGCTCTGAATCAAATCCTGAGGAGCTTAGTCTGAAGTGCCCCAGCTGTATGATGTTAGGCGAGCGACTTAAATAGCTAAGCCCCAGTACCCTCATCTGTAAAGTGGGATGCTATTTGGACCTATCCCAAAGGGTTTTGTAATCCATGGCAGTGGTTTAGGACAGACAGCTCTGGCACAGAGTAAGTGCTCAATAACTACTAGCTCTTATTATTTACTGTCATGTTTATTAGTTCTTCTACACTCTAAGTGTAGGTAGAGATTTATGTTACTTTTCCCTATTTGACTCTGAAATCATAAAAGCAGGAACTAGGTCCTGTGTATCCACGTGTCACGGCACCCCTCGCAGGGCGTGGCTCCTAGCAGGTGCTCAGTAAATAGCCCGTCAATGGAAGAATGACCAAGTGGCAGAGCTGCAGCCTGAATCGAGGGACACGCGTCCCCTGTTTACTGGACTCTCTGCTGATGAACTTGTGCCTTTCCTGTTGTCTGCTGAGCTGCACATTCACGTCAGCATCTTGGGAAGGTGCCTCCCTCTTTCAGGGAGACTAGAGGAATTTTCCCAGACATTCTTTCCTCAGAGGGAACCTGCTAGGGGGTATAATTTGAGGAACAATGTTTGGTGACAGCAGCACTGAGACTTCCTTCGAGATGTGCCCTTTGAAAGCCCCCGTGTTTTCAGATGCAAGAGCAAACCCACAGTGCCTGGCAGCTCCAGGTGCAGACCCTTCTGGACTGCTGTTGTGCTCCCGGCTGATGCAATTCTGCCTGCTCCCCTCCTGTCGTGGACCCCCGACAGTGCCCTCTGACCTGCTCTGTGAGAAGGAAGGCTGGCCTGTGCGGCCTTGCCTCTCACGTGGGCATTTCACGTGAGATTCCCAGACCTTCTCTTTGGGGAATGGCTGGGGAGGGGCCTGACTTGGAGGAAGGAGAGCTGGGTTCTAGTCCCTCCACACACCCCCTGCCGGCCTTGCACAGACCACTGCTTGTTACTGCTGTTATTATTGTCATTGTTGTGAGAAGTGCCATTAAAAGTCTATCCTTGGTCAGGAAGAAAACAGCCTCTAGTCCAGGACTGTGCTTCTCATGCATTGTAATAGCCAAGGGCACGAGTTTTGGGATCAAAATAAAACTAAACACAAACCACAACTCTGCTTCTTTCAAGTAATCTCCCCAAGCCACAGCTTCCTCATCTGCAAAATGCGGATAAAGATATTTCCCCCAGAGTGCACTTATGAGAGTTCAGTGAATTAGAATCGGGAGAGCTCTGGGACATTCTCAGCACTCAGTAAATGTTCCAGAAATTCTAGCTATTATTGGACGTAAGATCACAGGATAAACCAGGTACATTTTTTTCTGGAAAATCAATTTTACTCGGAGAGTTGGGGAGAAGTTCTGAATTTTGATTATCATAATAGAGCAAGCACATGATGTAAATATTTTATAAATTTAAAGATAAAATAGAGCCTTTGGAGAAAATAAAACTGTGCTTTCAGTGTCCGTTTTCCTCTGTCTGAACCTGACTCCGGAGCTCCCAGGCCCGATACCAGAGTTCACCCTCCTCATGTGCGGGTCCTTCAGGTCTGCACGTGGGCTCCCCTCTGCAGAGCTTTAACAAATGCAGAGTCCTGGCCCCTGATGCACCAGGAGGGACTGTCCCCCAGGAAGGCTGTCCCCTTAGGGCAGGGGAGGGGGCGGGGTTTGCGTTCTCTTTCAGGGACTCTACAGTGTCATGATGAGTCAGCAGTTAATCTGCTGCTGAGGCCAGACCCGAGCTGACCCACCAGGGGAGGGGGCGGCAGTTTTATTCCTTTCTCTACTCTGAAGTCCTTCAATACCCCCAAATTTTTGTATCCCCAGAATCCGTGCTCTTATCATTTCCTCCGCTTTTGAACTCACTTTGGAGCTTTGCTCTGGCCATCTGGAAAGGTGGACAGGACTGTGAAGAATGTGGTAATTATCTCACCCGCCCCTTGGCTCTTTGCTTGCCTTGGTGGCAAAGCCTGAACATATGGTTTTCAGTGGCTCCTTCAGGGTAATTAGACGCTAAAGGACGAGTGGAATAACGGTCGCGGCCTGGGGAGCCGCTCCATCTCACACCTCTGCAGGGCCGCGCTGGCAGCTCGTGGCTTTAATGTGGGGGGCACGTGACAACTCGAGGTCTCTATGTCCCTGGGTCATCATAGGTCTATTTAAGGTCAATTACGACAAGCTCTGAACAAAGGATTAACATAAATCTGTCAAATCAGGTTAGGAAATGTATTTATTTTGTCAGATTTCTTGAGTAGCAGCATTTCTCATTCAGGCTGAATGATGGCATTCAACGCGTGTGTTGACTGATCTTGACAGCTAACAAGATAAACATGTCTGCGTGTGATTTGCCAAATACATTCCCATGAAATTCAGATAGAAGTCGCCAATTGTACGCAGTTTGGAAAAGGGATGAGTGTCGCCTTCAAGGCAGTAGATGTAAAACAAATTGGTTTCTGCCTGCTCTGCCCAGGTGTTTGCCTCTGATGGCCAGGGCAGCCATGCCCATACCCTGTTGGCGAGCTCAGGATGAAGCATCGTGGTTAGAGGACCACTGGCAGGAAGCTGAGAGCCTGGTCAGGGGTGCTGTGTGGGTACAGCTCTTTGCAGCTTGGGGCACTTGCTTTGTCTATGGCATTTACGCAGCCACAGGTGTGCCAGGAGCTGTAGCACAGAGGTGCTTGGCACTGTCAGACTGCCTGAAGAGCACCAGAATCTGGCCCTGGGGAGGACCTCATGGTCTCAGAAGGAAGCTAAAGGATGGCTGGGGCCTGGCAACATAGCAGACAGGAGTCCCAGTGTGGGGGGCTCCCTTTGATTCCTTGCATTGCCCGCCAGGCATTGGCTTGTCAGGGACCACTGCCTCAACCTCTCCATTTCTCTGGGCGCTGCACTGGTAAGACAGGGCACTTCTGGGTTATTGTGGTGCTTTTCCTTGGCCCCAGTTCCTGCTGATGGGCGCCCGTGGACTCAGGATGTTTTCAAGTTCAAGGCACAGTGGACCTGAACTTGGAGAACATGCTTTCACAAGAGGGTCACGCTGGTGCCACAGAAGATTTGCACCCC
Source organism: Tapirus indicus (assembly GCA_031878705.1). Taxonomy (NCBI): domain Eukaryota; kingdom Metazoa; phylum Chordata; class Mammalia; order Perissodactyla; family Tapiridae; genus Tapirus; species Tapirus indicus. The sequence continues at coordinate 39,948,897 of CM062935.1, forward strand.
CCACCCCCACCGTCTGCTGTGGTCTGACAGTTTCCACCCATGTGTCTGGGCTCCTGAGTTAGAAGGCAAACTCCTGGACGGGAGGGGCCCTGGTTTCCTTTTAGTCCCCCCGCAACATCCAGGTGGGCACTCAGTGCATTCTTGTTGGTTGACCAAGTTACTGAAGAGACTTCTCGTTTTGCCCAGACAGAAGGCGACCAGTAGATAAAGCAATTTTCCATTTTCTCAATGAGAAGATTTCCCCAAAACTGTTTTAGTTTTTGCCAAGCTGATTATACAAACTCTAGGATATAGGTTAACTAGTTAGTCAACTACTTAAGTATTTAATCTATTAATTTAGGGATATACACATATTTAAAATTACACAGCACATAAAGTATTTTATTTCATTAAAATATTTGATCACACTACAGGTGTCTTTGGCACCACGTCCTTCTCTCACCACAGCTGCGCTGGCTGTCAGCTTTCCGCAGCCCATCCCTCGTCTTTACTTCCCTCTGCGCTGCTGAGCTGCAGTCCTTCTGAATCCACATAAGACGCTGGCAGGACCTGCCCACTGCGCACATGGGGATATTTCAGGGAAGTCACTGACACTGTATCGCAAGGGCCCTTTGGCATGCTTGTTCACAATGCCTAACACAACTGGGAGACCACAACCCAGGAATAATCACTAAATCTGTGTTATATTCCTTTGCTTTCTTTTTTTTAAGCCAAATTTATATGGTCATCTCTATAAACATCCCTATAACTAGTGTCCTTGTGTGACATCTCTGTCAACTAGCATCTACTGAGGTCGTGTCAGCCTAATACACTTTGTCTAAATAGGCCTTTGTTGGTCCATATAAAGTCTCAGAGAGAAGGCTGTTTGCTGTGAGAAGTGAGACTTTCTATAGACTCAGATAAAAGCAACTCCTGCCTCTCCTTTTTGTGAAAGGTAATTTTTGTGGGAAAAAAGAGTTCAACTTCTTTGGGAGGCATATATAGTATCTCATGTTTAATAATGGAGGAGTATTATTACTGCTTGCTCATCACAGCTGAAGTGCCTCTTCTTCCAGGAAGCCTCCCTGGCTCAGCTGCTCCTGCAATGTCCCCACAGCACCCACCCTTGGCGCATTTAGTATTCGTCATGCTTCATTGTAATTGCTCATTTAGTCGGGTCTCTCCTAATAGACTGTAAATTCCAACAGGACTTTTTTACCCTTAGTGTCTAGCAAAGGAGCTGGCAAAGGTAGGAATTTAGTAGTTGTTTTAGAATGTACAGATAAAGTCAAGCATGAAAAATAGGTGATTTTGTGGTGTGATGATTTCCACCCTCCATCAGCAGAAGTAACTAATTCCTACAGCCTTATGATCAGGGCTGTGCAAAGGGTCTAGGGCCCCCTGAGGTCAAGACACGTAGCCCAGAGAGTCAGCTAAGGTGGTGACACCTCTCCCCAAGGCTTGGTCGAGTTGACTTTTGGACCTGACCTGAGCCAACTTGGTCAAGACGGCCGAGCCTCACTCGACCCATGGGCCAGGGGTCTGGACTTAGTCTTGGTGCTGAAGGCCTGGTGTTGAGGAATGAGGACCAGGAAGCGTGTCACCCAGGAGTGGGCTGGGGCCGCTGGCCCTGTTGCACGCTGGTTTCCCATTTCTCCTTTTGGGGCTGAAGCCTGCCACTAATATCAAAGGGCGGGGCTGGCTCACTCTCTTCATCTCCTCTCTGGAGTGTGAGGTGGCAGTAATAGATCTCCTGCACACTAGGGGAGTGGACTCGTGGCCCAGAACCATGGCATGTCATTTCTGAGTGTCACCCACCACCTGAATTCATGCTGTTTTGTTCCCTTGGGCCAGAGCCGGGTGCAGGTCTGCACACCTTTGAACAGAGTAATAGCTATTTCCTGAGTCTTGACTATGTGCTGGACGCTGCTCTAAGCTGTGTATCTCTCTCACAGCAACCCTGTGAATGGATTTCCATCCATTCAAGGAAACTATAAACTTATCTAGTGCCTCATAGACACTGGACTCCAGCCACAGATAAGGAAGGTGAAGCTCAGAGAGGTGAAGTAACGTGCCCAGTGAAAGAGCTCGTAAATGGCAGAGCAGGTATGCTCTCGGGCAGTGTGACCAGGCACCTGGTGCTGACCCACGGTGTCTGATGACCGTCTGTGCTGAGCTGAGGGGCCAGCTTTCAGCTGGGGCATTTGGGCAGCCCTGGACCCCCTTCAGTGCTTGTCAGTCAGAGGCCTGATGCAGGTGGCTCTGGTCTGCCACCCAGAATCCCTGGATATAGCTGAGTCATTCAGAGTCCCAGGACCATCCAGGGGAGGGTGGGGGCTCAGACGCCCCTTTGGCCTGGATTATTTCAGCCCTCATGTGGAGATCCGCCTTTCTGAGACCACACTGACCACACTTCAGAACCACCACATTGATTATTTGGGGTTAATAAGTTTTTTCTAAAGGTAGAACTTAATAAGTGTTTCTTATTGAGGTAATTTTTATGGTTAATGATTTTCTATTTACAGTAGTGCTATAAAATTTTCTTTGTAAGAAAATGGATTTTAGGGTTTTTTTCTGCATTTAAAAAATAAAAACAGCATTTAAAACTTACCAACTTAACCATTTTTAAGTGTACAGTTCAGTAATGTTAAGTACATTTACATTCTTGTGCAACCAATCTCCAAAACTCTTTTCATCTTGCAAAATTGAAATTCTATATCCATTAAACAACTCCCCATTCCTGCCTCCCCCCAGCCTGGCAACCACCCTTTGACTTTCTGTCTCTATAAATCTGACTACTCTAGGTGCTTTATGTCAGTAAAATTCTACAGTATATGTCCTGTGACTGGCTTGTTTTGCTTAGCATAATGTTCTCAAGGTTCATCGATGTTGTAGAATGTGTCAGAATTTCCTCCCTTTTTAAGGCTGAATAATATTCCGTTGTATGGGTATACCACATTTTGTTTATTCATTCATCCATCGATGTTAATGGACACTTGGGTTGTTTTTACCTTTTGGTTATTATGAATAATGCTGCTATAAACATGGGTGTACAAATATCTCTTCAAGACCCTGCTTTCAATTTTTTTAGGCATATACCCAGAAGTGGAACTGCTGGATCATATGGTAGTTCTATTTTTAATTTTTTGAGGAACCTCCATACAGTTTTCCACAGCAGCTGCACCAATTTACATTCTTGCCAGCAGTGCACAAGGATTCCAGTGTCTCTACCTACTTGCCAAAATTTATTTTCCATTTTTTGATAGTAGCCATCATAATGAGTGTTAGGTGGTATCTCATTGTGTTTTGATTTGCATTTTCCTAGTGATTAGTGATACTGAGCATCCTTTCATGTGCTTGATGACCATTTGCATATCTTCTTTGGGGAAATGTCTGTTCAAGTCACGGGCTTATTTTATAATAAGTTGTAAAGTTAATAAGTTTTTAAAGCACCAATGCCCCTGGGAGAGGCAACAGACATCATCGCCCTCCATTGACTGAGCTCATTAGTGTTTGCTCCAGAAGGGGGCTGAGCTAGGGACACTGAGAGCATGGGGACTGGATGAGGTGGGAGGAAGATTATGGGGAAATAGAGGTACTTGGGTTGAGGGGGACACCAGACAGAGAGAGGTGTCCTGTGGGCTCTGGGAGAGAAACACCAAATGGAAAGCAGGACAGAACCAAAAATAAATTTCACTGCCTTCTCAGTTTTGCCAAAGACTGATCAGACTTCTGGGGATCCCCAGAGAGAAGTGGGGACGAGAGTCCTCTGGGTTATATTCACCCCCCACCAGGTTTCAGGAAAGACACAAAGAGCTCTGTAGTGAATGAAAGTTCTCCTGGCCTGGCTCAGGACAGCTGAGCCCCTCCCGGTTCCGGGTGTCCCACAGCCACCTGGAGGTCCACCCCAGCGGTGGGGTGTGTCTGCAGACAGTCTGTGCAGATGTGTGGGTGATGTGGCAGGAGGGGAGACTCAGAGCTGGGCTCCAGGCTGAGCATCCTGCCTCTCAGGGTCTCCGTCAGTAGTCTTCCAGCGGGCCACATGGGTGCTGGAAATGTGCGGGTTGGTTTGGGTTGTCACGACGACAGAAGGACACTACAGGCACCTGGGATGTGGGTCAGAATGCTAATGCGTGGGCAGTACCATTAAGGACAAATTGCTCTTCCTGAGTCCCAACAGTGTCCTCACTGAGAAATGCTGGTCCATACCTTAAGGGGACAGCAGGTATAGTAGAAAGAGCACTGTCTGCCTTAGTGACCAACAAACTGCACTGGAATCCCCACTGCAATACTTACTTGCTGGGCTGCTTTATGATAGCTACTTAACCTCTCTGAGCCTCAATTCTCATTTGCAAAGTGAGGATGATTGTGCCTCATAGGATCCCTGTATGGCTTAATGAAGGGGCATGGCTCTGGATAGACCCTAGTGAATAGCCATTCTTATTCCAGATGGAGGGAAAAGACGTCCCCTGTGCTGCGATTCTCCCAAAGCGAACATGGGCCTGGCTGCTGTTTTGAAGGAAGCTGATGGTTACCTGTCATTTGACAGTCAAGTGACCCTTAAACTGTGCCTGACCACCTTCTCGTGCCGGGAAGCAGGGCTGGCCTGGAGATGGGCATGTCAGCGACTTATTCCAACCTCTCGAAGCTGCAGAGGTGGGAGGCTGTTGGCAGACAGAAGGGCTACACCAGCAAAAGTGGGCAGTGCCCACCCACTTGTGTAGGCCCCTGCATCCATTCCCTTGGTGGTGCCTTCCCTCCGCCCCAGAACAACCCTGCCTGGGTCAGATCAGCTGGAAACACAGCCCTTCACAAAGTGAGGCTGGCCGCTGTAGAGCAGGCTCCGTCTCCTGAGGGCAAGGCCCTGCGAGGTCACCTGTGCCTTCCTGGCTCAGAGAGACGCTCTTGGTGCTTCTGTTTGACGAGCTGCTGGCAGCACCCCTTGGGACACTCCGTTACAGCCTGGCTCAGCTGAACGCTTTTGCTTTCAGGTTATGAAATAAATACCCACTGAGCCCTGGACGCCCGAGCTCTGAGGCTATTCAGCTTTCACACTTCACTCTGGAAAAATGAAGTGACAGAGCTCCTGTCCCATTCGGATCCTTACCAGTCCCCCATGTCACTGTGGTCTTGCCTCCAGTTCTGGCTTTGAGAGGATGCCTCCTCACACCTTTCCCCCACCTCCTGTCCACTTGCACGTTCTCCCCACACGAGAGCACGCAGCTGCACACCTGGGCTGGTGGGTAATGTGTGTCCCGGGGCAGTCGGTTGTATCCAGGATTTTAGTGGCAGGACGTTTCTGTCTTCGATCCTGTGCAGAAGTCCATTTATCCGTGATGTTTCTGGTACTTGCTGGTAAAGTCCTGCGGTCTTGCCTGTCTTGTGGAGGCTCAGGTGAGTCAGGTTCGGCTGTCCAGGGGCCTTGGGAAAGCCCTGTCTCCATTCTCAGACAGAGTGCAGGAAAGCTGTGCCCTCCGAGGACAGTGTCACTTGGTGGCTGTGCTCTCTACTAATTGCAGCCACATTGCAAGTTCACTGCAAGTAGAAATCCCAAATCTTGGAAAAGATGCATTGTTTTGTGAAGCTGATAAAAACAATGGTGGAGAATTGCTGGAATCACATACAAAGCCATCAATAAATGTTGTTTGGCAGGTTCAAGGCAGTTGACGAGGAAAGAAGAGAAACTCAGCCAGGGGAGGTTACGGAAGGTGGTTTAAAAGAGTGGAATATTAAAGGGTGAGAAAGGCCTGTGGGGAGCATGGGGAAGCCCTGAATTATCTAGGCAACGCCTGTGCGGAGGGCTTCGTTATGATCACGCTGTGATTCAGATGAGAACAGCGTCATGTTAGGCCATCATTTCAGTCATCTCTGATGGCCACACTCAAATGCTCTTGGCCTCACCCTGACCATAGCCAGGGCTTCAGGATGGAAGAAGCTTCCTTGTGGGCTTCCACACTGATGGCTCCTACCCTTCACTTCCTCCTGGGCTTCTCCGATGCCGTAGCCGCCAGCGCTGCTCTTCCAGTAGACACATGCAGCCCAGAGCGCTGGGAGCATGAACAGCCCAGGAACAACCCACACGCAGCATGGAGCACGGAGCTGATGGAGACGTAGTCGCCCTGGTCAGGGTCCAGGTGGTCAACTCTGCGAGGCATTCTCTGGCCTTCTGAGAAGGTTGCTGGTGACATTACGCCCAGTTGCCCCCAGAAGTGACCTTGATAATGCACTCTATGTTGCCTTCCTTCCTTCCCTTCCTCTCCGTGTCCCTCAGCCATGCTAATTGGGATTTCTCCCTGGATCAACGAGCAGCACACGAGTCCTTGACTGGGGCTCTGCTTTCGGGGGGGACTCAAGTCACTACTATACAGTTTGTCAGAAAGATTATATCCAACCCTCCTTTCAGTCTGGGTTCCAAGAATTAGCTCAAAGTTTTAGTTACACCCTGTAATGTAGTGTTAAATATAAGAGAAAATAAAATTTTATAATTTTCAGTTTAATTTTTCAAGATACAACTCTAATTAATCCTTTTCTTGCTATTCATTATAACACTTGTGTATGTTTTAAGAGGATTTACTTTAATTGGCCTTTTCCCATCAGATAATGGGAACCTTATACATATTTACCCCCAGAACTCTATAACTGATTTTTTTTCCACTTACGTTGTATGTCTTCTTCCATTCATCAAATGTTCTTCTAAAACATACATTCCACCACATGGCTGTGACACCATTTATGTATGCAATCCACTATCACTTTATTTTGAAGTTATTTCCATTTTTAAAAGTATCATAAATAAAGGTGAAGAGAATAATCTTGGTGTATGAAACTTGGGCAGGTTTTCAGGTCTTGTGGCTCAGTTTTCTTATCTGTTATATGGGGACAAGACTAGCACCTATCTCATAGAGCTGTTGTGAGGATTAAGTGTGTTGTCACTTGTAAAGCGATCAGAACAGTGCCTTACTCGCACCTGGTCCTCTATAAAGGTTAGTGACGATGGTGACAGTCGGTGTGGTGATGATGATGACGATGGCTCTTACTTCAGTGGCACTGTCTACTCAATCTAATCAATTCCCAAGGCTGTGAATCAGGGCCCCTCCCCTCTGCCTCTAGTCCTGCCCCACGTGGTCTCCTTGCCTTCCGTTCTGCACCTCCAATTCATTCTGCCTCCTGTGGTCCAAGCGCTCTTTCCAAGACAAAACTCTGAATAGGTGAATCAATTTAGATTCCTGCTAGCATGGTACGAGAGCACCTATTTCCCAAACCGTCACTAATATTGTCTATAATTATTTTAAAAACATTTTGAAAAATGGTATCATTTTATATTTCATTTCCTTGCAAAGGTTGAACTTTAAAAAACACGTGCTTGCCATTTTTATTACTGCCATTGGATAACGACTATTCATGTCCTTTGCCCTAAAAGGCTTTTAATATCACGACACAGTAAATGCTATCTGTGCTGTGCAGTTCAGTTTGGGGCCTGGTGACATGTGCCCTGGCTAGCCTTGGCTCTGGGCCTGGGGCCAGAGAAGCCTCTTTTAGTTGCTTCTGATGATAATGTCATGCGCCCATCTGTTTTAGTTTGGCCCAGCCTATGAGGACTTGAGGACAGGGCCCCTTGAAGCACATAATAATCGTTTCCTCTAAGGTTCCATTCCTCATCCCTGGATCACTTTTACATAAGCTCCTTCTGCATGGCCATTTTTAGCTCAGATGACCACACCATTTTGAAGCCTGCTGCTTTTGGGGGCTAAATATAATTTCTCTGGGAAAGGGGCCAACCGCGACAGTTTATTTCCGTTTGGCCTGTGTCTTGAGGCAAGACTGACTGTGAGAGGAAGTGTGGAGCCAGCATGAAGTAACAGCGTGGCCCTGCTGAGTGCCACCCACCGCTGCACACAGGCCTTCTGGTGACGAAGGGGACCAGAGGACAGCTGGAGTGTTCCCACTTTTGAGCCCTCAGAGGGTATAGGCAACTTAGTCATGACATGTGACCAGGTTCTTTCGGTCTGAAATGGCAGGGGTGTTTGGGTGTGTGCCTACTCAAACCTTATTGGAAGGTTCTGCTGGAATTCAGTGTCTCGTTCTGATAGTTCATACTGCTTGAGCTGACACAGCAAGCCTTCCATAATTCAGTCCCTGACCTTCAGTCTTGAGGTACCCCCCATCCTGGTTGCTGTACTCACCTCTCCTGCCATACTGAACAACCACAGTTCCCAGGTGTTTCATGCTATTTTACACCTCTATACCTTTGCATGTATTATCTTCTCTGCTTGGGTTACAACTGGAAAACTTCTACTCATCTTTCCAAATCCACACCCAATGCTCCTCGATCCACCCAAATAGAAGTAATTAGTCTTTGTCTCAGTGCTGTTCCCAGTTCACACTTTTGTTGTTTTAGCACTAAATTTTCCATGCTTCTGTCTCCTCTGTTGGAGTGTGAAAACCCTGAGGGCAGAGACTGTCTTTAATCATTCATTCATTTATCCTTCCATTTAACACTCTCTTGCTGAGCACCTACCCTGTGCTATGCGAGGTACTCTCACTTGTCTTTGCATATCTTCTGTTGAGCATGCGCAGGAACGAGGCATGTGCTCAAGAATGGGTGGTGAATAGGATTGAGTTACCAGGAACAGCTACATAACCAGTACCAGAGAATTGCCCTCTGTATTTAATTATCCCGGGCATTCACTCACAGCTCACGAGTAGGGGTTCTTAACATGGTCTCACTGTGTGGAAGACAGCGCCATCATCTCCCCAGTCCACTGCACCCCAGGACTCCTCATCATTTCCTTGCCACCCAGCCTCATTCTGTGTCCAGAGCTGCCAGATGCAGTCAGGAGAATCACCTGGATTCCCACCTTCTTTCCCCACAGCTGGAATTATTCTCCCAGTCATGATAGTGTTTGGAAAGGCCTCTCATCGGGGATGAAGTTGGGGGGAAGGGAATGAATGTGAGGAGAAATGAGAGACCAACTCTGCCCACATACCACTTACAGGAGTGTGGGCTGTGCCTTGTTTTCTGGATTCTCCTGCTGTTTGTAGACTCATGTTCTCATTCTTGGTTTTCCAGACTCTAGACTCCCCTGGCCCCTCCCTCCATTGAGTCCCTCTGCCCTCTGTCAGCCTGATCTGTTCCCTGAGAGCTCAAAAAAGCCTCACTGAAGGAAACTGTTTGTCCTTAACCTGGACTGTGATCGACTCCACGTTGGCCATTGGGCATCGACCAGCAGCCTGTAACCATCAATTTTGGTTAATTATTCATTTTGTAGGGTTTTTTTCTTTTCGGGTCTTTTTTGGTATTTGTGTTTGATATATATTTTACACTACTTCTTTAAAAAAAAATAGATTAAGCCCTTCCCTAATGTGTAGTTGTATACTTCATTTTTTTTCAAAAGCAACGTTTATTATGTAAATTCTATAGTAAATGTTTTTTTCTTTGCTCATTTCAGTGACTGATTTTGGAGTTAGTAAGGTTTGAAATGGGGTGTCAGAAACAGATAATTTTTTTCCAGTTTTATAACATTAAAGTATACTATTCATTTTTTACACAAAATTTTTAAATATATTTTTGGAGCATTTGAACTAAAAGATGACTTTCAGTGTTTTTATGTTTTTGTTCCTTTTTTTTGAGGAAGATTGGCCTTGAGCTAACATCTGTTGCCAATCTTCTGCCTTTTTTGCTTTTTTTTCTCCCCAAAGCCCCAGTAGATAGTTGTATGTCATAGTTGTGCGTCCTTCTAGTTGCTCTACGTGGGACACTGCCTCAGCATGGCTTGATGAGTGGTGTGTTGGTCCGAGTCCAGGATCCGAACCGGCAAACCCTGGGCCGCTGAAGTGGAGCATGCAAACTTAACCACTACATGGGGCCGGCCCCCTTTCAGTGTTTTTAAACAGAATTCTTCTTGGGATGTCCTAAGGACCCAGAATCTCGCTTTAAGTTGCTATCCACAAGCAATAATTTTCTTTATAAAACTCAGTGTCTCATTTCAGATTCTTTGTAGGAATGTTGAGAAGATCCCTCTGCCCTCTCCTGTGGGCCCACCCATCTCCTGCAACAGGCTAGCTGCCCAAGCTCTCAGGTGGGGAGCACAGGGGTCTGCTCCAAGTGGACATCCTAGTCACCACTGCTTCCTAGATGATGTAATTGGTCGTCAAATGTGTCCTCTCATCCAGTCAGAAATCCCTGCGTGGCAATCAAGTCTTGGTGATGCTTTTCACTGTGTTCTGGCATCTCTAGAGGAAAAGTCACATTAAGTCCAGCTTGGAGCATCACTGAGCCACTCACTTTCAGGTTTAAGTTTCCAAGTCCCAAACATGTGAGAAGTGAGTCACTGGACATCTTGGGAGCTATGGTGCACACTGATGGATGTGAAATAAAGGTCCATTCAAACAATTTACCCTTTTAGGTGTGAATACCCAACTGGATTAAAGATCCCACAGCAGTGGCATCATTGCATCCCACTCTAGACGCTTGGTAAAGTGAAAAACAGGTGAGAACTCAGAGTTTACCTTAAAATATATGTGCTTTTACTTTCCATTTCTTAGAATGAAATTCATATGCAAGGTAGTAGAATGTGTTCAGTAGGACCAAGGGTTCTTGAAGCCAGAAAAACTCAATGTAAAACTTTTTAACTGCACACTTCTTAGCTGGGTGACCTTGGGCATATTCTTTAACCTCTCTCATTCTCAGATTATTCACTCAGAAAACAGAGATAATGATACTCACCTCACAGGGCTGTTGAGAAGATTCAAGGAGACAAATGTATTGAAGTGGCACCTGGTGGAGAGTACTCAATAAACAGTAGGAGGTAAAGAAATGAAAATGGACCAAGCTTTGGAAAGATCCAGAATATCAAAGACAGATTTTCTAGTCTAATTTAGGCCTTGAGATTTCTTCTCTTGCTTGGTGCCTCTTCACGTTGCTCTCCTTAAGTCAATTGCAGGGCAACCACAGCATGTGGAACAAGGTCCATGTGCAGTGGGGGCATCAGTTCAAGGGTGTAGACTGCTGTGTGCCAGGATCTTGCTTTATTATTGCCCCATCTCTTTCTGTGGAAGGTAACCTTATAATAAACTCCCATTACCTGAGGTAACTCGAAGGCACTCTTTAGAGTTAACATAGCTTAAATAAAATATTGATCTAATTCAGCAGTTGGAAATTTTTTCTATAAAGGGCCAGATAGAAAATATTTCAGACTTTGTGGCCCATATGGTCTCTGCTGCAGTGACTCTGTCTTGTAGCATGAAAGCAGTCACAGACAACATGTAAATGAATGGGCGAGGCTGAGTTCTCACAAAACTTTACTTGTAGACACTGAAATCTGAATTTCATGCAATTTTCATGTGTCACAAAATATTCTTGTTTTTATTTTTTAAAATGACATTTTAAAATGTAAAAAATGGGCCATACAATGATAGATTTGACCCCTAGGCCATTTTTCTGACCCCTGGTTTAGAATGATGTTTCGTGAAAGGTAAAATTTGGATGTACAATGGCCTGCTTTAGCTTTCTTCCTATTAAATATGTGTGTTTATTTAATGTTGACTTGTGCCTGTGCTGTGTTAGTTTCTCTATATACATTATAAGAACTTCAAGAGGAAATCAACAAATCCCCCAGCATGGTGAAAGTTTTCAACACTCCTCCCCCCATAAGTGACCTATAAATAAGATATACATTGTCTCTTTTAATCTTCACTCAACACTGTTTGGTAGATTTTATCATCCCTCTTTTACAGTTGAGGAAATGGAGGTCCAGAGTGGCTATTTAACTTGTCTAGGGTCACATGCTGAGAAAGTGGTAGAACCAAGACATAACCCAGGATTGTGTGATCTCCAAACCTGGGCACTTTGCATTGGCATCACCCACCCACCTCGGTAATCATTTAGAAACTCATGGGGGTAGCAGAAAAGAAGACCCAGAAAGGCAGGAACTGTGTTGAACACTGACCTCACATTTTAAAATACAGGTCAAGGGTTTTTCCAGAGACATGGGTTCTGTTGGGGTAACACTGAGGAAGTTTGATCCAATGACCAGCAACTGAAACTGCAATTTATATTTGGTTCTGTTTTTTTATCACATGAGCAAGCATTACTATTAGCCAGAAGTTGATGGCCACACATGGTGAGACACCCAGTAGTGTAGCAATATTACTGAGGTCATAGATCTCTTTGGGACAAAGCTGACTCAGGGGTCTAATCACTGATGGAAGCAATGACGTGCAAGTCAATGAGGCTGAGCCACCCTGGACATAGTTCAAGGCTGTCTGCATTAAAACCATGTCTATCAGACTGAAGGAACTCAGAGACCAGAAAGAAAAATAATAACAGCATTGGAAGAGGCTGATTCAGGAAGCCCAGTTTCTGATTTGACAGAGTTGCAGTGGTGGCAAGTGATGATGGAAGGTTCCCTAGGAGAGCCATTCGCCTGTGTTTGGCTTGGAGGGGGGAGGTCAAGTGATCAACTTAAGTTGTTCTAGAGGTCATTAACTAGTCTCTTCTAAGGAAAAAAAAAAGCAGAGAGAGAGAGAGAAATGGATAAAAAAAATGAGAAACAAGCAAAATAGCAAGAAAAACCTGAGGTTTACCATAAGCTGGCCTTGGAATAGCTTCTGAAAGGAATTATGTGTGTGTTTGCTGGAGGAGAAGCTAAACTAGGGTGTAAAAATGAGACAATAAGCAAGCAGGAGGGAACCGACTTGTCTGACAGAGAAGGGTAAGGGAATGCAGGGCCACATCTGCTTTCTCACACCATGACCAAAGGGACCAGATTTCAGAGTGGAAACCTGTAACAGCAGATAGGAAAGTTTGCTCCTCGGAGGCACCGTGGCCATGGATATGTGGGGAACACAGGTGGTCCCAAATTGATGACAGGAGGATATCCTAGCTTGGGTGTCTCCCAGAAGAGGACTCTGAGACAAGTATTTGAGTGCAAATAGTTCTTTTGAGAGGTGACCGCAGGAAGCAATAGGGGAATGGGGACGTGAGACTGAGATGGGAAGGCAGCCAAATAAATGTACCTCATCAAGCAAGTTACCACTATGGATAAACAGCTTAATTCCACCAGGAAGGCTGGGGACCAGTGTAGACGTGGGCCTTGGAGTTATCCTCTGTCTGGGGTGTTTGTCCACCACCTGTCAGCAGTTGGTCAAGAGCCTTTTCCCACACAGTGTGTGACCATTGACTTCTTATGGGCTCCAGGGGCACAGCGGGTGGGGGGGCTTTGGCAACCAGGGAGTGCCCTGGGGCCAAGTATCACAGGTGCTCGCTGGCAGTTGGAGTTGGGCTGGCATTTATGGCCGTGTGAATACTGAGGAGATATGGCTGGGGCACTGACACGTGTGGCAGGGCAATCTCCGAAGAACCACCTTGGAAGTGAAGACCTAAGGGTTATGGTTTTACACGTACGCATGCCCCCAGCTAAATGAGAAGGGGGTGTGTGGGAGAGAAGAGGAAGAGACTAAAGCTGTAGAGAAGAAGGACAACCACAGAGGAGGAAGCAAGTTCATGAGAGACCAAATGTGTTGGTATGAGAACCAGAGCAAGAAAGCTCAAGTCTAGAATTTTCTTGCCTGTTGCCCATTCCCATGAAAAAGGAAAACTGGATATTGTCCGTCAAGCTCAATAATTCAAGTACTCCCTGTTCTCGTGCTGAGTGTTATGCTTGTGGATATGAAGATAGATGGTTTTCTCCTTCTTGAGAGTGGAGCTGGACGTGGGAGGAAAAGTGTGCCATGTCAAAAAGGTTAAGCTGCTTTTGTTGGCATGGAAAACTCCACAGAGTAGGAAAAAAAGAACCTCCGGGTCCTCCCTTTAAGTGGTCTAGTAGTGAAACTGTTTTTCCCAAATGAATTCCTGGGCCAGTATGAACTCCTGCTGGGGCTGACTCTGCCATTCCTCTCTCCACCCATTCCCCCAGAATGAGCCCAGCCAAGGCCTCTTTCGATACAATCTAAGATTTTGGAAGGTGTCCAAGGAGTCAGGCTTGTGTAGGGAGAGGGTGTCTTCAATCCGCAAACATGCCTGATTCATCCGCTGGGTCTTGGAGTGGGCACGGGACAAGCTCTCTTCCTGTCAGTGGGGCTGGGACTGCTGCCATTCCCCAGGGTACGATGAGAACTCTGAATGCGGGGCATCAGCTCAGCCCAGGGAGCTGCGTTGTGGGAGGCCGATTGTGGCCCCCAAAGATATCCGGTCCTGATTCCTCAAACCTGGAAATGTTACTTTACTTGGGAAAAGGGTCTCTGTAGATGTAAATTAAGGATCTGGGGATGAGGAGATTATCCTGGATTATCCAGGCCCTAAATACCATCACTAGTGTCCTTTTAAGAGAACGACAGAGGGAGCTTCTCACATACACAGAGGAGACGGTGACGTGAAGATGGAGGCAGAGACTGGAGTGACGTGACACTGGCCAAGGAACGCCTGCATCCACCAGAAGCTGGAAGAAGCTTGAAATGGATTATCCCCTAGAACCTCTGGAAGAAGTGCAGCCCTGCTGACTCCTCGATTCTGGCCTTCAGAACCGTGAGAATACATTCATGTTGTTTTAAACCAAGTTTATGATAATTTGTTACAGCAGTCACAGGAAACTAATACATGAGTGTATAACATTTCTGATTACAAGCTGATCTGGCTACAGCCAACTTGTGGATTGAGTTGGGTAATAGCTTAACAGAAGCTTCCTCTGAGTTCGGGTGAAGGTGGGAAAGGAGAAGGTAGGGAGATGTTTGTTTCCAGCAGTAGCATCCCTGGGGTTGCAAACTTGCTCCCAGAGGCCTTGGGGAGACTAAGCAGGTCCTTACTCTTATCTACCAAATGGCCACGCTGCTATCTAAGGGTGGGGTGACTCAGTGAAGGAATATGAGGTGTGGTGTGGCTCTGGGCCTGGGGTCCAGTTCCAGCTTCACCAGTTCCTCATGTGCAGGGAGGTGACTGGCTTGGGGTAGAGCTGGGATTTGTACCCAGGTCTCCTGAATCCATCACAGACGGTACAGGGACAGGAACATTTCCATCTGTCACTGGGCTGTGAGAAGGCTGTTGGTCTCAGATCCTGTTCTTTGGGGGAACCAACGTTCTCTTATAGGTAATATTGAACACTTATAGTTTACCAGGTACTGTCCTGAGAACTTACGATATCTTTGTAAAGTAGAAATTCTTATTCCCTGTAGTACTCGGGGTTCTCCAGAGAAACAAAACCAATAGGATGTATACGTGTGTGTATATGTATATATAGATATATATACACAGAGAGACAGATTTATTTTAAGGAATTGGCCCAGGCAATTGTAGACGGCTTGGTAAGTTCAAACTCAGCAAGTTAGAAACTCAGGGAACTGTTGATTGCAGCTCCAGTCTGAAGGCAACCTACTGGAAGAATTCCCTCTTCCTTCAGGGAGGTCAGTCTTTTTCTAAAGGCCTTCAACTGATTGGATGAGGCCCTTCCACATTATGGAGAGTAATCTGCTTTACTCAAAGTCTACTGGTTTAAATATTAATCTCATCTAAAAAAGTTCCTTCACAGCAACATCCAGATGTGCTTGACCAAATATCTGGCTGCCATGGCCTAGCCAAGTTGGCACATAAAAACGCCATCACACTTCCCCCAGCCCCCCTTTTTTTAACAGATGAGGAAACTGAGGCTTAGAGAAGTAAAACAACTTACTCAAGTCGTGAAGCTAGTGTGTGATTTGGCTCAAAGTCACGCCTTCACCGCCACGTTATAGACAAGAAGATACGCCCTGGCATTAGGCTGAATTGACCATGTGGTGACACCTCATTCTTTGAGCAGGTGGGTAGTTCACTCTTCCTCCCTTGTCACACTCAGTCTAGGCAACGAGCCTGGGTGGCCTTAATCAACTCGAATTCTTTTCTTCCTTGTTGACTGCTCACTCTAATCCTTCCGGTTCTTTCCTTCAGCGCTCTCCTGTCATTCGCGCTTTTCTGTTCCCTAGCTAAGTTTCCTTCGGCACATGCTTCCCCCATTTGTGTTCTATCTTTTTCAAGTTACTTCTAACACTTCACACAGATTTCAGGTACCATATATTTACCCCGAGAAAGCTCTTCGTCTCCAGCAATGAGTCAAGCTTCTTGCTGGACACATTTAGTTGGGGCTAGTGTGGGGGTTCTCTCCCTGCACTCATCACTCAGACAGAAGTGAGAAGAGAAAAGAAACCGAGTGTTCTTGCTCCCGAAGGGCAAGTCAGCCGACCTGGAAGGCAGGGCCACCTCTTAGACACCTTTGTGCCCTGTGTCAGTCGGTGTCCAACCAGGAAAACCAAAACATATCAGAGATCTGAAACAGAGAATTTGATTCGGGGAATTGATTGAAAAATCTGAACAGCAAAAAGAGAAGGGTAAGGGAATTCAAAGACTAATAGCTGCTGGAGCTGATGCCCCTCTTCAGGTGGGGAAGCAAACGGGGAAATGGTGCACCCGAGAGTTTGCTGGACCAGAGAGGCCACTGCCTTGGAAGCAAGTTGCTGTTGCCGCTGTGGCGCCGTCATCATGGCTGCCAGGGGTCCTTCCCTGACCCCTGTATAGCCACAACCAGTGCTACTGCCACCACTGCTTCTAGAAGCTGGAAAACATGTCTTATCCTGGATTTGGGGGTGCATTTTTAGGGAGATGCCTGAAGTTGATGCAGAGGAGGCGTGAAGCGAAGGGTGCAGCTGTGGTTACAAAGCTCTGTGGACATGTGTATGTTGTGGGAGCATGGGGGCTTTCACTGCCTAGTACCCAGATTGGGTTGGGTTCCCAGTTCATGCTCCCATAACACACTGTCTTCCCTCACCGCACTTGGTACCTGACAATTATTCCATTTACCATTTGTGATTATTTATTTTAGCCAGCTTTCCACCTAGACTGCTAGTTCCATGATCTAAGGACCACGTCCTCCTTGTTTTCTCTCATATCACCCGTGCCTGGCTCTCAGTGGCTACTCAGTGCACATGTGTTGACCCACTACCGTCTGGGACCTCAAGACATACCCTTTTCTCTTCTCATGGAGAATATATGCAGAGAATCAAAGGGCCTTGGTGTGAGTGCATGGTTTTCAAGAAGAAAACTGGATTTGCAGTCTGTTTTACCTCAGCTGTGGCTGTATCATTCAACTTTTCACAGAGAAAAGGCAGTGAGAATACAAAGGCAAAGTGCAGTGGAAATAGAATCCAGGAGGACACACCCTCCTTCTGGAGGCATCTCTGAGCAGAGATTTGGTGGTTACTGAAGCAGGCAGAACCAAAATGCAGCAGCAGCCAGGAGCCTGCCCAGACACTCTCCCATCATCCACTTCTCCCTTCAACCATATTTACAACTTGCGGCCGTGATCCCACAAGCCCCTCTTCACTCCCAAAGGAAACAAGTAAGAGAGATTGATGGTCTGTTGAGAAGCGGTATGTTTTGTCCCTGAGCCCTGTGGGAGCCGGCATTCCGAGAGCAGCTGCCATTCTCCCAGAGAGTAAGCCCCAGGGTCCGGATGGGACCCTCCCTGAGAAGCTGCTCTTTCTTTCTCAGGGCTGAAAGCAGACAGTCTGATTCCAATCCTCAGAGGCGTTAAGCTCTAATAGTGAGAGTTTATGGAGGTGACTGTCAGATCTGACCAGTGACCACAGCTTGGGCTGCCCCAGGTGTATGTTAACTTTGCCTCTGGCCAATGCATTCAGCAGGCCTTGCACTTGTCCAAGAGGCTGTCACCCATTCACCGTTTGACCACTACAGTATACCCTTGAGACATCTGTAAGGTATACACTTTTTTTTTTAACTTATATTCTGCTATGAGAAGGATATAAAATGCATTTTATCTTGCATGTCTACTTTGATCATTTATTAGTGGGTGCCTGGGGCACTGTGTTGAGAAGGATTCTGAAGTGCTGTGATCACTTAGTTACGGGCATCAGAAGACTTAGACTCTTTTTAAGAAATACACTTAAAACCAAAAGGCTCAATAACGTGCATTTCTAAGCTCACCTAGGAGGAATTCCTCTGCTTCTCTGGAATGCTGAAGTGGCTGTGGGCATTCCTCACTCTCTTTGTTAATAGCAAAATTTCCCTTCCCATCACCCTTGCCTATCACCAGACATGAAATATTTCCTGGTATCATTGAATGTTAGATCTAGATGATTCTTTAGAGAACATTTAGTCTAAATATCTTGTTTTATAGAAGATGAAAATGAGGCTGTAGGGGTCTGATATTCAAAAGTTCAAACAGTTGGTTAATACAAGTCTTCTGTCTCCCATTTGTCTTCTTTTGGATCCTCTGCTTCCAAGCAAACAATCTGTCATCACCTCGGCTCCCTGGGGTTGTGTAGATTGTACCAGCTGCGTATCTTGAGCCACGAGAGTGCCAACCTCGAGCCACATCGTCTGGCTCTCTCACGTGCTAGTTGAGTAACCACAAGTCAGTGGCTTAATCTTGCGAAGCCTCAATTTCCTCCTCAGTAAACTGGAGATGAGGATTGTGAGGATTAAATGAGATAATGAATATAAAGTGTGTAGCACTGGGCCTGGCTCAACAAACATTGGCTACTTTTATCGTCTATAGAACGACCTAGTTGGACTCAATGATTCCCTCTTGTTCTGAAAGCCTCTGATTCAGAACATCAGCCGATGATACATGGGATTGCCTCTGAACAACCTGTGATGAAGTTTTTATGTTTTTATGAGGACTGTTCTGTCAAATAAGATGATATGTGGAGAGTGAGTTCTTTGCTAACAATAAAGCATTATTCATTGTTTATTTCAGCTAACATGTTTATCATTATTACTACTATTAATAACTTTCAAGGTATATTCTGTGAATATGGCTTTGATCCCACTGGCAACTTTTAAATCTATGAAGGACTCTGTGGAATTCTCAACCCCCCTAAGTACAAGCTCTTTTTGTCAACCTTTATATTCTTCTGGCTTGTGTCTTTAAACTGATTCTTCTCAACAAGGTGGTGTTTTTAGACTGATCTTCATATCTTGCTACAGTTTTAATTAGTATCATATTTATATTTGCTTTTTATTGATATCTTATTCCTGGGCTTGCATCCATAGTCATTTCCTAAAGGGCACAGTTTTAAAAAACCTAATAAATAAATTAAAAGCTTGTGTTTGTCCAGGCTTAAGTCAGTACCAGCTTCTGAACAGTAAGCGTTAGGTCTACCAGGAAATTGGCTGGAAAGATGTCATCAACATGAGCTCAACTGATTTCCCATTAGAAGGTATCTGGAAGCTCCAGCAAGTGCCCTGGGCCTGAGCATCGTCCTCCTGGAGACGTGCTCCACACACAAAATCCGATAGTGGGGCTTGGCAACATTCCGACAAGGCTAAGGGCATCTTAAGTGTCCTTCATGGATCCATTAGGGGAAACTCACTGAACTTTTGGTCTATTATTTTTTCATGAGAAGGAGGCATAAAGACGATGTGGAAAAGAGAAGGCTTTGTGATTAGAGCACGTGAGTCAGTATCCTGGCTGGACCCTGCCGTAGTATTAGCCATCTGACACAGGGCTGATTTCTCAATGGCCTCAAGTGTCAGTTTTCCCATCCGTAAACTGGAGGAGGATTATATTTCCACTGCTGACTTATGGGTTGTTGAGAGGATCGAATGAAATAATAGATACAAAAGGATTTGTAAATTCTGAAGTCATTTTCAAAAATAAATTTCTTACAATAATAGTAACAATTATAATGATGCAAGGAAAGCCCTGCTCTGCATTAAAGCCCCAAGAGCAGAGAGCAGGAGCAGGAGAGACAGAAAGAATGAAGACACAATCCCTGCTCTTAAAAAGCTGCAGCCCAGCTGAGTCCTGATGGAGAACCACCAGCGAGGCCGGAAGTCGGGGCTCGGTCAGGCAGGTGTCCTTCGGCTGTGAGTGACGGACTCATGTCAGTCTGGCTTCAGCAGACAGGGATTTCACCACGGACAAGATCACAGCTGGATCCAGATGGCTGGTGTCATCGGGTCCCAGTCTCCCTCACTCAATCTCTTAGCTCCACTTTCCTTTCTGTTAGCTTTATTCTCTGGCAAAAGTCATGCCACAGTTCTCTTATTGATCCCAGCAATAAAAGAACTTCTCATTTCCAAAAAAAGTCTTAGAATTTGAATTCAGTCTAGATCTGAATGGTCATGTTGGTCACGTTTTAGGTTGATTCCGTAAACCAACCACCATTGCCAAGGGCATGCAATACTCTGATTCATTATTTATTGAGCATCTACTGTGTTCCTAGCACTTTTCTGGGAGCTGAAGATATACCAGTGAACAAAACAGGCAAACAAGTGAGTACATAAATAAAAAGATGATTTCAGACATAGCTTCAAAGTCAGAGGTTTTGGGTGGGGCCGGGACTCCGCATTTTAGCAAGCTCCCCAGTGAGTCTGAAGCCAGTGGTCTGTGGTCCACACTTTACTGGACAGTAGAAACCCAGTATAGAGAACATGCTCGAAAGGACCAGGGAGCAGTGTTCAGTGCAAGGCCCCCTTTCACACTGGGAAGTTCGCGGAAGTGAACAGAGTGGACAGCAGCACACCAGTGATAGCTACAGGTGGACAGGAAAACAGCCTGTTGGCTTGAAGGGCAGGGGCGGAAACTATAACTGTTCGAAGGCATCGTTTCTCAGAAGGCCCCATTAACACCTAAGCCAAAACTCAGATATTTCCTGCAGATATAAGAATGAGGATTTATTTGCTTCCTCCCTTTCCAGCTTAATTATTTGTAAAGGTTCAATCTGTGTGGCAACTAATCATTTTGTGCTCTAGATGTGGGTTTACGTGTTTAGGGTCCAATATTCATTTATTGTGGTTGATGATTATTCCGCTAGCTGTCCCTCCTCCTTCCCTCCCCTCTTCCCTTCAGAAAAGCCTATTATATCTCATTTCCTTCTCATCCCCCAGAAGGCAAATCCTTGCCGAAAATGTTTCTATGTGTAGCAGTCTAGAGGCTTGTTTCTTGGAGTTAAAGAGTGAGAGAGGCTTTGAAATCTGGTTTTACAAGCCTCCCAGTTTTGCCAGAGGTGAGACACTGAAGCGGAGACAGAGCAATGCCAGACAGCGCTTCTGGGCCTTTCATGTCCAAGTGTCCCGAGGCAGCTTCCATGAGCTTCTCCTGCTCCTTCCTTAGCTCTTCCTGTTTGCTTTCCCGGGAAGAATCTTTTTGCCATGTGACCTCCTTTTCCTCTGAACTTTCTTGCTTGCATTCCAGCCTTTGGTCACTATCTTTCCCCTCTCTGAAGGTCAGAAACTGGGGCCTTGCTGGACCATGTATGTAGAAGTGCTCAATGTTTGTCAGGCAAATGAATGATTGCTACAGTTGGGTGTGGGGAGGGGAAGATAATTATGATGAAAGAAAAGGAAGGCAGGGCACAGTACCCAACGGAGGAAATAGGCAAGTAAGCGAATCCTTAATGGATGCATTAAGCATTATATGTAGAGGAAGAAATTGATGTGATACTCCTTCTGGATAACAGGGCAGAAGACGGTTGGAGCCTCTCCTTTAGAACCCTCCTTCTGGATCATTCATAGATCAATTACTTAAATGGAAGCCCAGATTAAAAGTGGAGACTTGGAACTCTGAGAGAGCAGAGTAGAAGTGCCTCAGAGCTCATCCTGTCTGGGCCCACTGTACAGAAGAGGGAGATGAGGCCAACAAAGGGGGATGGTTTGACCAAGGTCAGCCAGGACGTTTCAATGACAAAGGATTGCGAGTCACAGACTGAAGTCAGGAAGACGAAAGGCATCTAAGTTTCACCCAGGAGCACAATTCTTAAAGTCTATCCAGTTAAATAATGAAGAAAAAGTTGATGTCACTTAGTCATTTATGAATAAAGGAATGATAGAATCAAATTTTGACTTTTCTCACAAGTTCTTCCCTTTGTGGCAAGATGCTTGGTGGAGTGTGGGCAGCTCCATTTGGAGAGGAGAATATTCGGAACTGAAATGGCAGCTCTTGATTCCTCTCTGCAACTGGCAGCCTCCTGACTGATGGCAGCTGGTTCTTTTGGGTCAGGCAATTTCCTCTCCTTTTGAAGGGTGTCTTGAATAGAACCTGAATCCTAATTTTAAAAAAAATTATAAAATAAGAGATGAAGTATTAATTCAAATCACATGTCACTTCCTGCCTTCAACCCTCCAATCCAAAGTTCCTCACAAGACTTTGGTCCTTAGCCAGGCTGCCCTGCCCACTCTCTGCTTTGTCACCAGTCTGAGCTTCTGGTTTCATTCTTTCTAAGAGGAAGTTATGCACTGAAATTCAGCAAGTCTGGGAAAGCTGGTTATCTGTTTCAGTACGTGAGAAATTATCTCCTTTTTTTAAATTTATTTTAAACTGTCAGATGAATTGTCAGTACTAATGCCTGGACTACGCAAGTTGAATCCAAATGAAATGGTGGTGGTGGGGGTGGGTGGGGAGGAGAGAATAAATACAGTCAGGCATTCACTTAAAGATTAGGTTGACCTTATGTACTAAGGTGAACGGGAACAGAAGTTCCTGAAGCCAAGTTCAGATGTGACATCCTTTCCTAAAGAGGCCCAATTAGGATCATATGTCAAATCACCTCCTAGATTTACATGTGAAAAGGTACAGTTTTTGCTGTAGCAGATCATTTGTACAACAAATTATGAGATATTTCTTCCTTCTGCCATCAAGACACTATTTCAGCCATTTCTGTATTAATTTTGTAGGCTGGAAAGCCCTTGTTGCCATTAATTATATCTGTTCAAAACTGGAATGAGTGGAGATACGTTGGTAATAAAATAGGTTGAGGCAGACAATCTTGCAGAATACAGATCAGCCAAAAGTGCTGGGAAAGGACGGGTTTGGAATGATCTGTGCAAAGAATCCAGCCTGCCAGAGGGCAGGAGAATGAAGCTCTTTCGGGGGCAGAAGTCCCCATGTAGATCCCCTTGATCCCGTGTCCTCTCCTCTCGCTCCCATGGGGCAAGCTTGTCGAGTCGCTGCACAGTGCTGGGGCCCCGGTTTCCCTCCACATGCGTCTTAAATTTAGCACTCGACCCTCCCCTCACCACAACATGTCCGCTTTGGCTGTCAACACTCAGGTAGACCCATTCCAGCCAAGGTAAGTGCTTTGGTCCTCAAACAACCTGTGCATTAAAGTCACCTGGGGAAATTGTTGAAAATACTGATCCAGAGCTCACCCCCTGAGGGTCTGGTTTCATTGGCCTGGTGGGTCCAGGTGTTCATTTCTTTGTTCTGTTTTGTTTTGTTTTTTCAGCTTTCCCCATTCTAACGTACGGTCAGAGTGGAAACTTAAAGCGTTTGAGAAAAGCATAAACACTTAGAGAAAGCTGTTGATTTTCATGACTGTGTTTGGTTCTGCCCAGGAGCCCTCAGAGCTGGCACTCTGGGAACCACGCTGGACGGAGGAGGCCTGCCTTTTGGGGTCATCACCCCACTGACCAAGTGCCTCAACCCTGCTGGGCTCAGTTTCCTCCCAGATAAAATGAGGAGAGGGGCTGAGTCTCCGTTTCCTCCAGGCTTTCGGGAGGTGACGTTCTGACCCCTGCAGGACTCCCCCTCCCCTGCCCGACTGAGGTACAGTTAGAAAACCAGCCTCCTGCGTTGTGCCTCATTGAGTCCAGTTGGTAAAAGGGACCCTGCTTTGCTCTCTCTTCCCTCGGATTTCAGTTCTGGAATAACTTTAGGTTGGTGATTGCGTTCCATGTCAAACATTTTCTCACATTCAACCCTCATTGTTCTGAGAGGGGCATCCCAGGCCCGCTGCAGGAGGAAAAGGTCAGGATGTTAGGTCTCAGATGACGAGCAAACCCAGCCCCCATCAGAGCTAAAAGTGTGGAGTGTCAGATCTTCAAAGGTGCCTTGGACTTCAGCTCTCTACCCCAGCAGCCCAGATGCCCATCACACCTAGAAACTTCAGAGTTGAGAAAGAAACTTCAATCTCTTGGAGAGAAAAAACTCCCCACAAATCCCTGGTTTAAATACAAAAGACATAAATGTCTACTTAGCCATAGAAGACTGAAGTTGTCACACAAGAGCAGTATGAGTTAATGAATAAAAGATGGGTTAATAAATCTTAAAGGCAAAATTGAAGTGTAAGCAAATTAGAAGGATGCAGATTACATTTTTCCTGAAATGTAGCACGTGGTGAAAAATAAAATAAGACGAGGGTTTGGGGTTGAAATATGCTGAGGGCTCACCGAACCCATGCTGTGCACAGAAGCAGTTCAAGGTGCTTCTGTGTGTGAGTCTGTGCGTGGTTCTGTTCTTCTCTCCCTGAACCTGCTGCTGGAATCTATCGTCCTGTCCTTTTTCATAACCTTCTCCACAGGGGAGATGTACTCTCCCCACTGGGGCTCTATTTGCCCTGCCAAATCCCATTCTGAAAATCAGCTTTCGAAATGGCAGCTTTAAGGGGCCACAGACAAGCTGAAAACTAGGAAGCAACCTAAAGGAATGGCTTGAGTTCGGAAGTTAAAGAGAATCGGAGAAGCCCTGTGGAGCGAGCTCATATTTCCTGAGGACCCTGCTGGCTTGTGCCAATTGAGGTGACCGGTCTCTCCAGATGGGATGGCGACTTTGTGTGCTGGGCTGTAATTGCCCATGACAATTGCAGTCTTACTGCACCAAAAAAAAGAGGTATACCAACAAAAGCAGCGACCAGAAACCCACACTGCCAGAGGCAGATGTCCTATTAAAACTGTAATTGTCTCCATTAGAGAAATTCCTCCCCATGTTCTCATTCTTTGTTTCATGTACCTATTTTTCAATAGTCTTCCTCCACCCACCTCCCTCAAATCTCCTGGTGTATCTTTTGTGGAAGAAAACCAAAAGTATTGCTAACCTTGGCTTCTCTTACTGTTCAGATATGTAAGAAAGTATTTTTCTTGTAAGTTCCTCATCATAGAGACGCTTGCCTTGGCCACTGCATTTTTATATTTATTCACCCATCCACCCATCCATCCATCCATCCATCCACCTTCCCTCTCTCTATCCAATATTCATGTGTTTACTGACCCCTGTGAGAACATTGGTTGTTTTTGCCTGCCCAGAGTTGTTCCCTCTTCTTTTGGCAACAATCCCATTTTCCTCTGGAGGAGATGCCCACATTCATTTTCAATGCATGTAGTTCAAGTGAGACTGACCCCAGCAGCCAGCAGCAAGTGTGGGGACATAACCCAGGCCTGGCCACTGCCTTACCTCAGTGACTAGATTAATTGGGCAAATCAGAGTCAGTCCGACTCCTTGGTCTATGGTTAGAACTCTTGGGAAAGAGAATCTCTCACATAGCTGAGGTTGCCCAGCTGTAGGAATGTCAGCTTGGAGTTGCCACTAGCCATGAGGGAAGAGTGAGGTCAACAGAGAAGAAACAGAACTGAGAGATGATGAGTGGGCAGCCAAGTGTTGACAGCTTGGTTGAGCCCTTGGATCCAGCTGTTTCAGTTCTATCCCCTGAAATTTTTAGATGTGTGAGTATATAAATATTTCTTTTCGCTTAAGTCATTTTGAGTTGGGTTTCTGTCACTTGCAAATGAAAGAGTTCTGTCTACTCTGTGCCAGGCCCTGAGACCAAGATAAATCAATTTCAGAGCACAAGCCACCTGGTAGAGTTGTTAAGAGTATGAAATCTGTCCTGCATTTGAATTCTGGCTCCATCACTGACAAAGCACATGACTCACACAAGTTCCTTTGCACCTCCATTTATTTGTTTGCAAAACGGTCAAGGTATAAACAGTACCTACCTCTTGGGTTGCTGTGAGGATAAGCTAATTCATCTAGAGTGTTTAGTATGGTGCCTGATCTGTACTGAGCTTCCAACATACGAGCCAGAGGCAAATCGTGGTCAGCAGTGCCTAGAGGCAGTGAACAAGACCACAGCCATACCAATACTCTCATGAATCTGCCTTCTTATCTTCTCCTCCTATCTATCTCACTGTATTATTTCTCCTTCTCTCCATCCCACTTGTATAGATTGTATTGTTTTTCCTAATTCATAACAAACCAGGGTGGTTGTAAGCATTGGTGTTGTTTGCTCCTGTGGCATATCTCTGCAAAAGTTAACTAATACTTCACCTTTCTCCAATCCCAATAAATGATGAAGGCAGGATATGGAAATTAGCCCCAAGGATAGGAAATGGTAGCCTTTAAATACACCATCAGGCAAGCTACCCCAGAAAGATTCACAGATCAAATTAAAATACTTAAGTCACAAGGTTTATTAAATGTATTTAAAACACACAGCAAGGAGCAAGAAGAGAAAGATGGGGAGAGTTAATGCACTTAGAACAGGGTGCAAGTAGGGTGGAAGGACCACACTATCTGAATTCTGGCGAACACAACGTTCACGTGCCCTGTCCCTCTGGCACTTCGGCTCTCCCTGCTAACAGTGTGGTTACCAGGACCAGAGCTGAGGTTTGAGCAAGAGGACTGTGCAGTAAAAGGCTAACCCAGCAGGCTTGGGGTGTTCAAACCCTGCACATACTGAAGAAAGGATGGGCTCTTGATCAGCTCCTGGGAGATCATCCTTGAGCCTTTGGAATATCCTGCCTGATAGGAATATTTTTGTTTACCTGGGGCCTTGGGTCCTGCTAGATAGATGCTAACAGTGTGATTTATGGCAGGGACCTTGGGCCTCACATTATCAGTTGGACCTCTGGGGGGTGGGGTCTGACTAGTTAAGGTCAGTCACACGGGCTCTTCATGCCTGTGTGACTGAACCCCAATGAAAACCCTGGACACCAAGGCTTGATTGAACTTCTTGGTTGGCAACACTTTGTATGTGATGTCATACATCACTGCTGGGAGAATTAAGTGTTGTCCATATAATTCCACTGGGACAGGGCAATTAGAAAGCAAATTAGAAAGCTATATTCCTGGTTGTTCCTGGACTCTGCCCGATGCACCTTTTTCCTTTGCTGATTTTAGTCTGGATCCTTTTGCTGTAATAAACCATAACTATGAGTTTAACTGCTTTTCTGAGTTCTGCAAGATCTCACAAATCATTGAACCTGAGGGTAGTCTTGGGGACTTCTGACACAGAGGCCCGCAGATGAAAGGTGCCCTGGGCCAATGTCACATACTTGTTCTACTAGAGAGATGTAGGGACAAGTATGCCTGGCCTCTGCTGTACTTGCCAGTTAGCCAGAAGAACAGCTGTGAGTTCTATTTGAGTTTTTTGGGCAGAGGACACAGAAGGGTATAACAAATAGGTTGCCAAATTAGGAGATCATGAATATTAAATGATCATGTATATTTAATGACTCTAGATATTTAGTCTTATGCATATTTAGTACATTACAAATATTTAGCACTCAGGTTCATCATAAATATTAGGTATTTCTTGGTTTTTCCATCCTTCTTTACCTGTGTTTAACGTGCACATGTTCTACTTGCTAACTACTTGTCTTATATGTAATACATCCTATGAATTCTGCCTATGAAAATCATACTTTTTGCTTACTAGCTACTTATTTATACCTAAACATCTTAAGATAGCTTGCTTATGTTTGTAAACTACGAGCTTATACATTTACCAGAGCTGAATATTCTCAAAAGCATGCATATCACAGGACATGGTCTGATAGGTGAATAAGGGGAGGAAGGTCATGGATTTATCATTAAATGCTTCAATTCTGGAAGGTCGTGGTGGTGAGGCCCAACACGTGCCAGTGCTGATTCCCGGCCTCATGGTGGCTGCCTCCCGAAGTGTCTAGCTCCCAGTCATTGCTCTTGCTGATGATGATACCAGTGACATAATACCAGGAATCGCATATATGGAGCTACTATGTTCCAGGCATTTTTCTAAGCACTTTCACATAAGTTAATACTTCACAGGAACTCTACAAGGTAGGGACAATTTTAACCTCATTTGTACAGTCGGAGAACATAAGATGTAGATGAGGGAAGTAACTTGCTCAATATCAACAGCAGAAGTGACGGTATAGCCAGGAATCAAACTCAGGAGAGCTGGCTCCAGAAACCATGCTCTTAGCCATTGCACTGTGCTTGCTTCCAGAACAGTGTCAGCCCCTCGTCTGCACACTGCTTTGGCTGAACTCAAGTGGAAATGCCTTAGAAACACTGTCAAATGTAAAATATTTGAAAACTAAAAATGCTTAGGTTGAATGTTGTTAAGAACCTAAAGTGAAGGTAGAAATGTATTAATTTATATTAACCTGTGACGAGACCGTTGTTCAGGAGGGTCTCTTATAATTACCTTAATTGCAGGAAGGACATGAAGAGTCCAAGTTTAAAATGGTAGAATTTTGTGAACAGTGAAGTAGATATTCTTAAGAGATAATTCAATTTGGAAGTGTTATGAGGGAAAAAAGTTATTTCTCTATACACAGATATTAAAAATATATAATAAAAATGGAATGTCAACACACACAACCACTTCAGATTTGCCAGATATTTGTCACAAGATTTATCTGCCTATTCACTTACTCCGTAGTCAGGAGGACAAAAACAAAGGTCTGGAAGCATACAGAAGGTGAGTGAGAGCAGAAGACGTCATACTCAGAGGTAGACATTTTAAAATTCCTTCCCTTAAGCTACATACTTTCGAATGCTCATGACAATAGCTTAACTTCCATTACAAGTAACTATTTGGGTCATTCCATCGAGGAAGAGCCAAAGAGTGGAAAATGACCAAGTCAAAGGACTTGGAAACAGATGCTGGCTCTGCTCTCATTGTATGGCCTTGGCAGGTCTGTGAGCCTGACTCTGGGTGTGCTCATCCTTCAGAGCTTGTGAGCGCACCTCTGTGCCAGGGAGTTGTGGGCGCTGTGAGAAGAGTGGAGCAAGCAAGGAAAAGTGCCCTGTACAGTGTCTGGTGTACAGTAGGCGCTCAGTTAACGATAGTGGAATCTGAAGCATAAACACATTTTGTCAAAAATCCCCTTTGGAGATGAGCTCCTCAACTTTACCCATCCTGGATTCCCATTTGTCCTCAGAATGGGAATCAGGGGAGCAGGGTGGGTTGGGATTTGAGTTAGTGGTTTAAAATAAAATTATCTTGAGAAAACACAACAATTTGTTTTCAAGGGCTTCTAAAAAAAATCTCAAGCAGTGTCTTGGAAATATGCGCTTCTTATGAGAGCATGTTTTAAGGCACAGCTGAATGCAGAATCATGGGAATGGATGAGAATGGGGAGTAAGATCTCGTAAAAACCTACTTAATAATGCTGACAGATCAGGGAGCTAGCCCTGGGCAAAACCTGTGTGGAGTTTCACCAAAATCCTAATCTCACAGAACGAGAAATTTTGCTGAGTCTCCCCAGCTCATCTTGCTCCTGCCCCTGTCCCCCAGCCACTAGTTAATGATCCCCATGGGCACTAATCCCCGCAGCCAATGAACCCAAACACAAACAGGCCTCCTGGTCCCCACACAAGCCCAAACACTGCGCTTGGCATCAGACTCCCCAGTAAGCCTTTGTCGGGGAGAGGGCAGTTGCCACCCCTCGTGGGCTCCTGGTTAGCCCCCTCACTGCAAGTCACTGGAACTCCCTCACTTAGGCCATGGAGCTCTCCTCACAATTAACCTCTGTTTTTATAACTAATGATTCTCACAACTGGGCCTCTAATGTAGGGCAGCCAGTAATTCACCCGGAGGGCTTCTTTCCACGTATGAAACCAAACCATTTTAAAAGAGTCTTTCTGCAGCACAGCGGCAGCCTAAAAGTTGCTTAGAAATCTGATGGGAAAGGACTTTATTGCTCTGAAGATAGTCCCATTGGACTTGTGTTTGATTTCTTTGTTCTTCTTCCTCTTTATTTTTTTAACCAAAAGAATCAAGTTCTGTGATTACAAACGTGCCCTCTTGTATTCCTGGGATTCGCTGACGGTGGGGTGCTGGAAGCTGGGATTTCAGAGAACTTCCAACCTGAGAGTGATATGGTCTTTAGGAAGCCTTCAAAGACAGAGAAGCTATACTGCCCACATGTGAGTTCGACACATCTATTGAAGCTAAAGGAAAAGGGCTAGAACCTTCCAATAGACAACATGCTAACAAATAATTCCCACCAGAACAGCAAAGAAAGAAATAAAAACAAAACCAAACAAACAAATGAACAAACAAAAATTCCAAGATCCTGAAACAAGAAAGAAAATGAGTGTGGCCTGCTGATGGGGATGTAAACGATGCAGCCACTATGGGAAACAATATGGAGATTTCTCAAAAAATTAAAAATACAACTACCATATGATCCAGCTATTCCACTTCTGGGTAATTATCCAAAGAACACAAAAATGCTAATTCAAAAAGATATATGCACCCCTATGTACACTGTAGTATTATTTACCATAGTCAAGAGTTGGAAACAACCTAAGTGCTCACTGACAGATGAATGGTAAAGAAAATATGGTATATATACACAATGGAATGCTACTCAGCCATAAAAAATATGAAAGCTTGACATTTGTGACAACGTGGATGGACCTTGAGGGTATTATGCTAAGCGACATAAGTCAGATGGAGAAAGACAATGACTATAGGATTTCACCCCTATGTGAAGACAGAACAACAACAATGACAACAAAACACATAGACACAGAGAACAGATTGATGGTTACCAGAGGGAAAGGAGGTTGGGTGGGAGGAGAGTAAAAGGGGTAAAGGGTGACATTTGTACAGTGACAGACGGAAACTAGACTTTTGGTAGCGAACACAATGTAGTCTATCTATATAGAAGTCGAAATATAATGATGTACACCTGAAATTTATATAACGTTACAAACCAGTGTTACCTCAATAAAATAAATAATTATATTTAAATAAAAGAAAATGAGCATGGCATCTTCCAACTCTATTTGTAAGAGCAATCGGTTTGATGATAATCATAATAAGAGCTAACATTTATTGCCAACTGAGGCCATTCCAGACACTCTTCTAAGCACTTGATAATTGTTCCTTCACATAATCCTCGGGACAACCCTATGAGGTAGAAATTATTAGTCCTACTTTACAGATGAGGACATTGAGGCGAATACACATGAAGCCAAAAAGTGTCAGCATATGTCCATGAGCTGGCTCCTGGCTATGCTCCAGCCAAGTTCATACAGTTGCCTGTGTAAGGATGTCTTCTGAGGGCCAGTCTTGGGTGACGTGCTGATCTTCCTGGCTGTATGTGGCAGCTAATGCTTATTTTCTATTGCAGAGCATTATAGCTCTAGGAAAGTTCTCCCTTCTAAAACCACATCTCCAAGCTGTTCTATCTGAGCTTCTCAACCCACCTGGTTTCTAGATACAAATTCTGCAGCCATGTCAAACCAGAGGGTGAGTAAGAGAGCATCATTCAATGAGCATGCACTGGGTTCTTGCAATGTGGGGGACTCTGGGACACAGAGATGGAAAAGTCAAGGCCCTTGGACTCAAAGATTTCATAATCTAGTGGTGGAGACAGACAAGCAAACAGACCATTCCAATACACGTAACAAATGTTATTATAATAGGTACAAATAGCACTTAATTTGTACCAGGCACTGTTCTTAGCACTTTTCATAGATTTTTCTCATTTAATCTTCACAACAATCCCATTAGTAGTTGTCGTTAACATTTTGCAGACAAGGAAGTGGATGCAGCAAGAGACTACGTGATTTAGCTGAAGTGGAAGAGACAGGATTCTGAGTCCAGGCAGTCTGGCCCTGCTCCTGCACTTTTAACCAAGCTTCTCTGTGGGCTCTGTTCTGATGGAGGCAAGCATGGATGACTGTGGGAGCACAGAGGAGGGACACTACACCAGGCAGGGAGGGGCTTTTCCAGATGAGGGGCTCCTAATTTGGGTGTGGTGATCCATAGAACCCACCAGTCCATGACTGGACAAGACATGGCTTGGGGGGGAAGTAAAATGTGATGCAGGCACATCATGAAGTATATGCTGTGGTCAGAAGCCATGGGCTGGCAACATGGCAACATGGATATAGCTTATGAACATTAGACTGCATGGCAAAAGGAAGACACAGAATGGGACCTATAGCCCAATGTCATGTGTGTAAATTAAAAGTGCATGCACACAAAACAATATACATCATATAAGAACACATGTAAAGAAAATACAGTGATTCCTGTCAAATAAAGTAGAATGGTTGCCTTTGGGGATGGGGAGGAGAATGCGAGTGGAGAAAAGGAATAAGATGAAATAAATAAAGCTAGAGATACATCATGATGATAGTGTGCTGTGAAATGAAGAGAATAATTAAGTCAACCTTGGGCCCCTGAGAGAGGAGGAGGGAGAGGAGGAAGATGCCCCTTATGGGTGTCTGTCAAGCATTCCTTGGGTAGGATTTGCCCCTTCCCCCCTCCTCCCACAGGAGGTAGCAGGAACACCAAGTTGCTTTCTACAGTGTGACCCCACCCACTTCTCATCATTGATTGGTTCAGAGGTGAGCACCTAACTCAAGCTTGTCCGATCAGATCACTTCTCAATAGAGGCAATATAGCTGAGGGTTAAGGGAAAACTGGAGCGAAGTAGATTCAAACCCTGCCTCTACCATGAGCCACGTGACCTTGGGCACATGGCTTAGCCTCTAAGTACCTGGGTTCTCTTGTTTGTAAAATGGGAAAACATACTACCTGCCTTACAGGATTGTGTGAAGATTTAACGAGTGAATGAAACGTGTTTATGGTGTTTAGAACAGTGCCTGCCACACAACAGGGGCTCAATAAATATTGGCCACAGTTGTTTCTTAAAAACTTGGGAATTGAGAGACTAAAAAGGCTTTATCTGGGTGGCTGATCAGTATGCCATGGAGTAAATCACTTTCAATTGCATGGAGCAGCCTCGTTATTCTATCCCCATAGGCCATAGAAATATCATCATTTTACACAATTTTCGTGAGGTCAAAAAGGTTGAGAAGCACTGTTGAGCAGGAGTCAGTCGCTGGTTCAGTTCCTGAAGCTTCTCTATACCCAAGACCTTGAGTTCATACGATGCTTCAGGATTTTTCCATTCCATCTCTTTTACTTTTTCTGAATTTAGTTTAAATGTATTTCTGTCAGTTACCTATAGAATCCTGATTAACAGTCTCATAATGACAGTGAAGACCCCGAAGCCTCTTAGCTTGTCTCCACACATGGTAACTTCTGTGGTGTCTTCCTCATCATGAAGAGTGACAGTCAACCTCAAGCGCTGATTACTGAGTTAAAAATTGTTGAAAAACAAGTACAAAATCACATATCCCTCCTACTGCCACGGTCAACCCGCAGTTCACACAAATAGTACCGTTCCAACCTCAGCACTCTGGATTTACACAGAATTTTCTGGTGTAATAACACATTTGGGATTTGTTGAACTTTAAATATGTAGGTAAAAGAATCAGTTCCTGCTCTTCCTCATTTACCTCTATGCCAGGAAGTTCTATTTACCATTTCCTAACAGAATGTTTATACAACTGTTTCGAAAATAATCATTTTCAGCCTTTAGAACAGTTGCCCAAATCTTTATTGGAAATTCAAACTTGCATATCAAACAGACAGATGATGGATTTAAGTTTCCTAGAACAAAAGTACCTAGAAGAGAATGTGAAAGTGTCTCTGGAAGGAAGAACAAACAGAAAACCTTCCCGACTTGTGGAAGTCAGAGGATAGTCAACAAAGTGATTTAGGCAATTTCACCACTTTGAAGGGTTTCAAAGAAGACCGATTTCTGTTTGTTCAGCCACCATTTGAAAGTGCAAAGATCAAGGACATCAAAAGCTGTATCTGAGCTTTTGAATGTGTTTGTGAAATCACTAGTGCGTCATGAAGACATTTCTCAGCATCTGCATTGTGGTGGTTTTTATCTGTGTTAGTTTGGCAGGTGCCATCTGATCAAGTAAGTGGCCCTTCTGGCATACCAAACACCTTCTGGAGGCATGCCAGAGAGACAGGAAAACCAGTCATTCCTGTGATGGGGAGTCAGAGGCAACCAAAGGGGTCTGTAATGACTTCCTGAGGATGTTTAGTCAATTACTAAAAGTGAAAAGCTAGTGCATGAGGCTTGTGGTGTACACTCCACAAGTAGCAGTGTTAAATCTTCAGAATCATAAAGAGGCCCAGTTGCCTTTCAGTAGGAAGTACGACTTCAGTACAGTTTATCCAAGGGGGACAGTCCAGAGCTGAAATGATACTCCACAGTATCAGGGGCCCATACTCTTTCCTGTTTGCTTCTCTGGTGTGTGTTACTTCCATTCTCAAGTTCACTTCATGGTCCAAGTCTGCTGCTGCTGCTTTAACCTTCCGATAGGAATGAGGATGGAGGAGAAGAGCATGCTCATACCCCTAGCTCCCTATAAAGAGACTTCCTGGAAGTTTCTCATGCCACTTCCAGTTATAACCCATTAGCCAGAACTTAGTAACAAGGCTATACCTAATTACAAGGTGGGGTGGGAGAATATAATCCAGCTAAAATTTAGGGGCTCTGTTACCATAAAAAAGGTAGAATGGATTTTGAAGGACAATTAGCTATCTCTGCTGATCATCCTTCAGGACTCAGCTCAAATGGTCTCTCTTTGGAGAGACCATCCGAGCCCATCCTGTCAATAGCAGGCCTTCACCATGTACTCTCTATCACAGAACCTATTCAGTTCCACCATAGGAATTATCTTGTTTCCTTTTTGTGGTCTTTCTCCTCCACTAGAACAAAGTTCCTTGAATGTAGGGACCTTATCCGTCTGCTGCTCATCACTATACCCCCAGTGCCTTGAAGTGCCTGGCATGTGGTAGAAACTTAATAAATATGTGGAATGAATGAATAAATTATGAATGAGGGCTTTTAACAGAGAAAACCAATGTGATATTGAGGCTAAATATATAGGCTCTGGGGTTGAACGGCCTTCACTAAAATCTTGGCTCCACTTCTTATTAATAACGTGACTGAGGGCAAGTGACTTAACTTGTCTAAGTCTTGATTTCTTTATTTGTGAAAATGGAGGCAAGGGCTTTTGGGAAGATGAAAAGAGTTAATACATATGAAGTGCTTCTCTCTCTGCCTATTGGATAGCAAACAATAAATGTTAGTCTTTATACAAGACCATCAAAACAATGATTATTTTTGTTATTATTCAGATCTATTGAGTCCAAAGTTTCAAAGGAGGCTTCCAGGAGGAAGGGACCTTAGAGATGAGTCCAATAAATAGGTAAGAGTTAACTAGATGAAGAAAGGGGTAAGGGAAGAACATCACAAGGAGAAGGAACCTCATGTGCAGAGGTCTTGGGGCAGGAGAGGATATGTTGGAAGAGCTAGAACAAAGCCACTGTGGTCAGAGTGAAGACAGAAGGAGCAATATATAAACAGGCTAGAAAGGAAGGCAGGGCTAGAACATGCAGGGCTTCCATATTATGAACTTTGTCCCAAGTGTGAAGAGAAGCTACAGAAGAGCTCCAAGCAGGGGAGTGCATAATCAGATTTGTAATGTATAAATATCATCCTGGCTGCAGTGTAGGGAGGGGATTATCTCATAGTAATTTCCACAAATGAGAATCTACTGTATTTGCACTTTCAAACCCGTCTGCTCCTAATGTTTGTGGGGCTCTGGGCAAGGAGAACATAGAGCTGCAGACCAGCCCAGGTAGGCTATTCTTGAGCCTCTTGATTGTGAGAGAGAAACTTTTAGATATGTCTAAATATTTAAAAGTTATAAACAAAAACTAACAAACTAAATGTGTTCTAGCATCCTGCTTTGACAACTATACATTCATAATGACTAAAAGTCAGAAAAATATCAGAGATAGTTGAATTTAATGGTATTGCCCATGCCTGGGTGTTCTATTATTGGGCCAGTAATGTTTGGATGATAATAAAGACATACATAATTCACAATTTAATATACATATATATTCCATAAACTTTATTTTTCTTGTCTTCAATTCAGCAAAATCATTAACTGTGTTCTTATAATCCAGATTTTTCACGTAAATTGTATTCTGCTGAAAGTAATGCTTTAAAGGACTAAAAAATAAAATGCATGTGTATGTATTCAAAGTATAGAAAATTTGAATTTATTTAATAAAAATTTAAATAAAAGTATATGTAAATAATTAAAAACATTTTAGTATATGTTTTCAAAAAAGTTATTTTTCTTCTAAAATATTCAAAATTAACTATTGAATCCAGAGTATCTAGTCAAGAAAAAGAAATAAAAGGCACCCAAATTGGAAATAAAGAAGTAAAATTATCTCTGTTCACAGATGACATGATCTTATATGCAGAAAACTCTAAAAGTTGCACAAATAAACTGTTAGAACTAATTAAAAAATTCAGCAAAGTTGCAGGATACAAAATCAACACACAAAAATCAGTTGCATTTCTATATATTAACAATGAACAATTTGAAAAGGAAGTTAAGAAACCAATTCCATTACAATAACATTGAAAAGAATAAAATACTTAGGAATAAATTTAACCAAGGAAATGAAAGACTTGCACACTGAAAACCACAAAATGTTGCTGAAAGAAATTGAAGACACAAATAAATGTAAAGACATCTGCTATGGACTGAAGGTTTGTGTTCTCCCAAAATTCATATGTTGAAGCCCTAATCCCCAATGTGGTGGTATTTGGAGGTGGATCATCTGGGAAGTAATTAGGGTTAGATGAGGTCATGAGGATGGGGCCTTCATCATGGGATTAGTGCCCTTATGAAAAACAGAGAGACACTAGATCTCTCCATGGGTGTACACCAAAGAAGGGCCATGTGGGTGCGCATTGTGAAGGTGGTTGTATACAAGCCAGGAAGTGGGCCTTCACCAAGAACCAAACTTTCTGGACCCTTGACCTTGGACTTTCCAGCATCAAGAACTGTGAGAAACAAATGTCTGCTGTTTAAGCTACCCAGCCTATAGTATTTTGTTATAGAAGCCTGAGTTAAGACAACATCCTTTGTTTGTGGATTGAAAGACTTAATACTGTTAAGACTTCAATACGACCCAAAGTGATCTACAGATTCAATGCAATCTCTATCAAAATTCCAATAGTGGTTTTTGCAGAAATGAAAATTCCATCCTAAAATTCATATGGAATCTCAAGGGATCCCAAATAGTCAAAACAATCCTGAAAAAGAACAAAGTCGGAAATCTTACACTTACTGATTTCAAAACTTATTATAAAGTTACAGTAAATCAAAACAGTGTGGTACTGTCATAAAGAGAGACATATAAACCATTGGAATAGAATAGAGAACCTAAAAATAAATCTTCCATTATGTGTGGTCAAATAATTTTCAACAATGGTGCCAAGACCATTCAATGAGGGAAAGACAGCTTTTTCAACAAATGTAGTTTGAAAAACTGGATATCTACACTCAAAAGAATGAAGTTACCTTACACCATCTACAAAAATTAACTCAAAATGGATCAAAAACCTAAATGTAAGAGCTAAAATGATAAAACTTTTTGAAGAAAACATAGGAGAAAATCTTCATGACGTTGGACTTGGCAATGGTTTCTTGGATAAGACACCAAAGGAACAGGCAACAAAAGAAAAAATAAACTGGACTACATCAAAACTTAAAAATTCTCTGCATCAAAGGACACAACCAAAAGAGTGAAAAGGTAATCCATGGAATGGGAGAAAATATTTGCCAATCACATCTCTGATAAAGGGCTAGTATCCAGAGTATATACAGAACTCCTACAAGTCAATAACAAAAAATAAACAATCTGATTCAAAAATGGGCATAGGACTTCAGTAGATATTTCTCCAAAGAAGATATACACAAATGACCAATAAGCACATGAAACGATGCTCAGCATCTTCCCTAATCATTAGGGAAATGCAAATCAAAGCCACGATAAGATACCACCTCACACCCCTTAAAATGTCCACTATCAAAAAAACTGAAAATTACAAGTGTTGGTGAGGATGTAGAGAATTCAGAATCCTTCTGCAACATTGGTGGGAATATAAAATGGTGCAGCTACTTTGGAAAACTGTATAGTGATTTCTCAAAAAATTAAAAATAGAATTACCATATGATCCAGCAATTCCACTTCTGGGTATAAGCAGGGTCTAGAAGAGATATTTGTATACCTATGTTCATAGCCGCATTATTCACAATAGCCAAAAATGGAAACAACCCAAGTGTCCATCAACATTGATGAATAAATGGATAAACAAAATGTGGTATATACATAAAATGGAATATTATTTAGCCTTACAAAGGAAGGAAATTCTGACACATCCTACAATATGGATGAATCTTGAGGACATTATGCTAAATGAAATGCCAGTCACAGGACAAATACTATATGATTTCACTTATATAAGATACCTAGAGTAGTCAGATTCATAGAGGCAGAAAGTAGAAGGGTGGTTGTCAAGGGGGCAAAGGGTAATGGGGTGTTATTGTCTAATTGGTACAGAGTTTCAGTTTTGCAAGATGAAAAGTGTTCCAGGGATGGATGGTGGTGATGGTTGCACAAAAATGTGGATGTACTTAATGCAACTGAATTGTACACCTAAAAATGGTTAGGATGGGAAATTTTATGTCATGTGTATTTTACCACCATGAAAAATAATAAGAAAGTAGCTATTGAATTAAAAAGAAATATAAATTATAATTAATGAATATAAAATTTTTAAATAAAAATATTTAAACATTTTCTATTTAAATTTTAAAATGCTTGTATATTATTAATTTTACAAAAATAAAACTATTTTCAATTCTAGCATGAAGTGTCCATTTACTTACCAATTTAAGTTACGGATATTAAATTTAAAAAGTGCTATGCCTAGACCAACAGATATCAAATTTATGAGGAATATAAATTATTTAATATCACAAATATTAAATAATGCAATATGCCACCATGTACAACTGTTGCAAATACCATGCTTATTCATGAGTACCTTCAGAACCACAAATTGGAACATGATGAGAATCCAAAAAATAGACACTCAACACTTCTGGGAAACAATCCCTCATTATGCAAGAATCTATTGTAGTCAGGCTCTCCGAGAGGAAAGATTTGACAAGTTAATGAATTTGTCTTTTCTTCTTGGGTACGTTTGTTCCTCAAACCTTCTTCACGCTCTGAGGCAGTGTTTATGTTCACAACATTCAGATAAAGTCTCTCAGAGGCAGGACCTGAGCAGCAGCATTTCTTTGGAGCCTGAATGGGGTTAGCCCAAAGATGGATGCTTAGAGTCACAGGTCACGCTCTGCCAGCCCTGAGCACCAGATCCTGGTGACAGAAGCACCCATAAAGTCTTTAATAAATTCGTTGTTGGTGTGTGTTTGTGATATGTGGGGACCTCTGAGGGCACAAGACCCCTCTTTCTCAGGCCAAAGCATGGCACTATTCAAACCCCACTTTCTATTCTTTGAAAGGAAAATGCACCAGTTAGACTGGATCTATCCATTGAAAGAAGGATAGAAGGGTCACTATCCAAAGAATTTATGTTTGTCTGGGGGGATATTAAGGTTTGAATTTTCTAGATTTCAGCCACATTTTATCAGCTCCATGATCTTGGAAAAGTTACTTGTGAGCTGTATATCTAGGTTTTCTCATCTCTAAAATGGGAATTAAAATAGGATCTATCTTATTGCATTGGGTGAGGATTAAATGAGAAAAATGCACACAAAGTTCTTAGCACCATAATTGGCTCAGGGGCATTAGCGATAATGGTGATGATGATTCGGATGGCAAGGCAGAGCTTGGGGGAAATTCATACTCCATTACAATCTGTGGGACAGACTGGCTGGTATTTAGAATTAAGAGAACTAATTGGACTGGAACATAACTTTATCATCAAGATCTAAGGCAAAATGTTTTTTAAATCTGAAAGAACAAGGCTTTCTGAGGTACCAGCAAATTCATAGATTGTTGTGTGGCAGCCCGAGCAGGCCTGGAATGATGACCAATGATATTAAGAACATCAGGTTCTCTGAAGGACTGGCGCACCCTTAGGATATGCTGCAAACGTGTGAGTGGTGATCTGCCAAGTGTCAGGGCCACAGGGAGGCTCCAACATCCAGGGAAAAGGTCTTTTCTTGAAGTTGAGTAATTGATTAAATGGAAGACCTGATTTGATGAGAACTCGTCACCCGTCTCATTTTGTGTACGAAACTCCATTAACCATTGCTTTCCACCATTCCTCTGCTGAACTGTGAATCATATAAGGGAGAGAAAAGAAAGAAAGAAAGAAAAAACTTCAAAGGTAATTTCTTCCTGCTCCAAAAACAGTCTTGCGTTTTCTGGTTTAACAGAGAATTGAGAAGTAAGCATGCGTCAGTAATTTCTATGCAAAAAACATTCTTCACTTCAAATGGCAATTAGTGATAACACTTCTATCTCGTGTCATGATGAGATTTTTATGCTAATCATGACACAGCAGTAAATTAATCATTTGGGCACAGTTAGAGAGGATGTATATTTCATGAGACAGATATAGATATCAAGATCTGTTTGATATTTACTCACGGTAAATGGGAAGCATCTCAAATTATTATGAAGGAAGCATACCGAGCAAACAGGACTGCATGGCAACAAAATATATGCCGTAGAGATGCATGAGGATTTTCAAAACCTCTTGGTGTCTTGAGTGTGATGACTACGAGGAAGGTGGAGCACTCCAGGGAACTGAAACTCCGCCTCGTTCATAGACACACCAACCCTCAAAACCACGTCTTCACAGTGTCACGGGCAAAATCAGCAATCGACCTCCCTTTCATCCAGTCCTCTCCCTTTTCTGTTATAGAATCCATCCTTTTCACATTATACGATATTTAAATGGATTTCTCTTCTCAATTTGCACTTAAGCCGACTTAGCCAAATGAATCAGAAGAGCAACTGGACCCTAAAGTCAAATTGGAAAGCTGCTGAATGCACGGGAAATAGGCTACCACTCAAATGATACAACATTTCTTAGTGGATGAACGGTTCCTTTTACAACAATTTATGGAAAATAAGAGAACTGTAGTTCAAAACACCTATAGCTATAGTTATTCAATAGTGTGCGCCAGGCTCCACAGCTGGCTGGGAGACCTAAGCAATTATGATGTGCAGGTAGAATTGTCACGAGAAAAACTCTATAGATGCCTCTCTTCCTTCATATTTCTTCTTCCATCCTTCTATTTTTCCAATTCCCATGCACTTCTCTACATCTCCTCTATCATTGGTGCTACTGATAACCACACTCACTGACACACTCCCCGACTTGCACATATTCACATTGTCCCAGACCAGCCCCTCCGCACTCCTCCAGAAAGGCAGCAGTAAATGGCCCAGTTAGGAAATGGGACATTTCTGCTATCATTTGGCCCTACACAATTTTTTTTTCAGAGAAATAGACAACCTTATGGGGAAAGTCAAAGAGATGGGATAAGATCCATTTCCTCAGAACCACTTCTAGGATATGGGCAATGGGAGTACAACCCCAAACCCAGTGCAGAAAGGGGGCATGGAGAAAGAATTTAGTTTCCTGGAGGGAATAAGTGGCTGCAGTGACTCAGGATAAGGTTGGTGGGGGAGAAAATGACAGTTTTGCCAGCTGGTGGGAATTTGAGACTAGAATACAACTTTGTGATAGTTTCTCTTTCAAAGTTGCTCTGAAGTTTAAAATTCTGTGGTGAGTGAGGAGGCTGGTGGTGATAATGAGTGGAGAATACAAAGTGGAACTTACTTTGGGCTCCACCATCTACAGGGACGATCTAAAGGTGTTACTCAGGGCTGACAAGCAGAAAGCACAGTAGCTCCAAGTCAAAGGGAGGTGGAGAACATGAGTGTGGCTGTTTTACTATTGAGAAGTCCTTCTCTGCTGATCTTGAAGGAAATGGAAGAAACTAGTCCAATAGTGGACTACTGGAAACTAGTCCAATATTGGGACTATTCCCAATAGTCCAAATGCCCCATTTTAGGAAACAACAAAGAGGCAACCGGTCAGCTCATGATAGATTTATGCTTCCTAGAAAGTAACACTTGAAACTAAGAATGCTTACCAGATAAACTGTGGATTGTCCTTGGGGTCTGATAATTTGTAGATGCCATGAATTTTAGCTCAGTTTTTGGACAGTTCATGAAATCCCTGAGAATCTACATCCCTAAATTGGAATCAGGTAGTGAAAAAAGAATGAATCAAAATGTACAAAATGTAAAAAGAATATGGGTGTATACTTTAGATAAGTATTAGTGACTTGACACCACTTCTGACCAAGTAAGAGTAACAGGGATCACACTTATTTTTATGTATGAAATGACTAAAATTCCAAATAAAACGTATGAAACAACAATTGTGAAGAGACTAGACATCGGGAAATGAAGGACAGTGGCACTCAAGAGACAGAAAACCTGAGGTGAGCCCTCCCATGGCCCTAGCTTACTGCCTTGAGGGAGCTTCCATTTGCAGTTCAGGGAAGGGAAATTCAAGCAGAGCCCAGTAAGCACCCTGAGTTGAAGAGAGGAATCTGAACGTCCGGGGAGGCCAAGGCAGCTAGAGTTCACAGGACACAGTCCCAGAGAGGAGAGAGCCTCACAGAGTGAGGAAGCCAGGGGTCCCCTAGATCCTCAGCTGAGTGTCCATCAGTGCATGCATTGGAGGAGACTCGCAGAGGCTGGGGAAAGAACCAATGGGAAGGAGTAGAAAACAACAATACTAGGAGCTCAAAGGACAGAAATAGTTCATGCCTCCAGTCAGAGAGGAAAACCTCATAATTGACGGGATGTAAAGTGGAGTACTCAGAAGGGTTTAGCCTCAGTAGAGGGGCAAAATTAGCCCTGTAGTAAACACTGCTGTAGCTCCACCTCATAGATCTTGGTTTAAGAATCAGGACGGGCTATCTTTCTCAATCTAGCATGAACCTGAGAGTGACTGGATTTTGGATTGAGTTGGAAGACCTCCTCCTGGAAGCTGCATGACCAATATTACTCAGTCAAAAGATCTCCTTGTGTTCCTCCAGGGCTACTGTAGTAGGAATTGATACCCATGTGGCTCACTGGGTGGCACCTTCCCATCCAAGTCTTCATTTATGGCTACTTGTCTCCTTTGTGAAGCTAGGATACAAATTGGTACCACCTAAGGCACAACTGTGATAAAGACCTCCTTTTTTGGCAGTTTCCACATTTCCTGCCAAAACCTGTTTTCCTCCCTTGAGAGAAATCTAAGACTTTCCTGCTGACACTCAGTTTAGCTCTCCCTAGGAAGAGAAGAAGGGATAAATGGAAACTGAGAAATGGATTTGTCATAAAATAGAAGTAGCTGACATTCCCCAATCAGAAGACATTTACTGTGGACCTACTACTTACTGGGCACTGTTCTCGGTTCTTTCAGATATGTTTCAGGGGACTGTGCCCTTAAATTAGGGAAGCGATTCCCTAGTGATTCCCAATCACTTGTTTTCAAACTACAGTATTCCCAACAAAAGACTCTACAGAGGAGGAAGGAGGTGGGAGTACAATTTAATTATTAACTTAGAGATAATTGTTCTAATATTTATTGAAAAGTATACCTTTTTTTTTTTTTGGTGATCTTCTATATCAACCTGCTCATAAATCAGCTTCATGTGTGTGTGGTTCTGGATCTGGACTCTGTTCTGCTCCATTGGTCTATTCATCTATCCTCGTGCTAATGCCATGCCATCTTAAATACTATACGTTCATAATAGGTCTTGACATCAGGCAAGGTAAGGTAAAAAGTCAGTCAGAATCCACTGTGCTAACAAAACTGCCACAAAATTGTCAGTGGCTTAACACAATACAGATTATTTCCTGTTCTTCATGTCTACTATGGACTATGGGTGGACTGGAAGTTCTGCCATGCCTGATCATCACTCTGGATCTAGGTTTCTGGAACACGCAGTATCTAGAACATTGTCATTTGCCATTGTAGGAGAGGAAGAGAATTTCTCCAC
Organism: Tapirus indicus; assembly: GCA_031878705.1. NCBI lineage: Eukaryota > Metazoa > Chordata > Mammalia > Perissodactyla > Tapiridae > Tapirus > Tapirus indicus. The sequence goes on from CM062935.1 coordinate 39,992,654, forward strand.
TCTCTCTAGGTCCTTCTGACTGGGCTATGAATTAAATTGACATGAGACAGAATAACAGGAGAAAATCAAACAAAGCTTTATAACATGTATACATGGGAGAGACTCAGGAAAACTGAGCAACTCAGCCATCTGGCTGAGGTTGTCATCTTAAATAGCATCTTCAGCTAAAGACAAAGGAGGATGTTGGGAGTAGCGGTTTGGGATTTCAAAGGGGAGGAAGGCAATTCACATGGAAATGGAAAAGCAAATGTTTGGTAAACAGAATTTTGATAAGGATGGGCTTAGCAAGGACCCTCACAGTCTACCGATACCCAGAGTTATCTATGGTGATGGTCTATCCTGGGGACAGGCCTTTTATCTTAAATTCTTGTAGGCAGTTAGGGGGAAGGCCAAAGTTTCTTTCAGAGTCTTTTGTTTTTAAAAACAATGAAGCCAAGGCAAGAGACACATCTTGGCTTGGCCAATTCTGATCCCCCACACCATGATGGGGCAAAAGAGAGAGTATGGCATATCATGCACTGGATCTTAAGACTTCCACCCAGAAGTAACCACTTCTGCTCATATTTCTTGGCCAAAAGTCCAGGGTAATACAAAATTACAGGGGATCAGATGTAATCTCTCCTAGAGAGAAAATGGAAAATATTTGGCAATCACATTAATAGCTACTATGATCCTCTACTTTTATTTCCTTTTTCAGGAATGGTTGGCTATTGTTAGTCCTTTGTCATCCAATTACATTTTAGAATAAACTTGACGTATTAAACAAACAAAACAAAATCAAGAACTCAAACCCAAAATATCCCATTGTGAAATTCTGATTGAGATTGTTTTGACTCTATTGATAAAATTTGGGGACATTTTTACTATTGAGTCTTCCAAAACATGTACTTGGCATATTTTTCCAATTATTTAGTTTCACCTAAGTATATTGCAAAGATGTTTTATAATTTTTCTCTAAAAGAACCTTACACAGCTTTTTTGTAAAATTTATTTCTAGATATTTTATATTATTTGATGCTAATGTAAATAGTATCTTTTTGGTTGCATTTTCTAAGTATTTATATAGAAATGCTTCTCATTATACTTACTGATTTCTTGAGCAACCTTCTTAAACTTTGTTTTTAATTCTGATTTTTTGGTATATTCTTTTGGATTTTATACATAGCCAATCACATTTATCTATAAATAAAAGGTTTTCTTTCTTCCTTTCCATTGCTTATACTCCCCCCACCCCCAGCCTTATTGTGGTGGCTAGGACATCCAAGATACTATTGAAGAGAAGTAGTTCCAGTGAGCACCCTTATCTTATTCCTTATCTTAAAGGAAACATTTTTAGTATTTCATGTTAATTATGATATTTCTTTACCTTTTTTTAACAGGTAAGGATGTTTTCTTTAATTTTTATCATAAATGGATTTTGAATTTTATATGACTTTTTCTGCATCTAGAGATGACCGGATAATTTTTCCCCTTTAATTTGTTAATGTGGTGAATTACATTAACTGGTATTCTAATGACAAACCAATCTTGCATATCTGGCATAAACCCAACTTTGTCATCATCTATTCTCTTTTTATTCAGTGATAAATAGTTTGTTAATATTTTGTTTAAATTTTTTCATCTATAATCATGAGTGAAATTGGCTTGTGATTTTTCCATACTGTCTTTAATCAAATCTTAGAATCAAGAAGAATTGAGAATTAGTCCCTCTGCTATACTCTGAAATAAATTTTGTAAAATTGAAATTTTTTTTAATTCAAAGTTTGGTAGAACTTGCTTGTAAAACTGTCTGGCCCAAAGAATTGGGGAGGGGTGGCATTTCAAACTAGTGATTCAATTTATTTAATGTTTCTAGAGTTATTAAGACATTAAATTCATTCATCAGCTAACTTAATTTACATTTTTTTTAGAAATTGGTCCATTTATTCAAGGTTTCAAATTATTGGTGTAAATCTTTGCGTAAGTATTTTTATCAGTATTTTTAAAGAACCAACTTTTGGCTTTGTTGATCCTACTGAATGCTTGTTGTTTGTTTCACTGATTTCTACTCATATTTATCATTTATTTCCTAATTCTTTTTTGGTTTTATCCTGCTATTCTTTCTTCTTGTTCTTGGTCTTTTTTTTTTTTTTTTTTTTTTTTTGTGAGGAAGACCAGCCCTGAGCTAACATCTGTTGCCCATCCTCCTCTTTTTGCTGAGGAAGACTGGCCCTGGGCTAACATCCGTGCCCATCTTCCTCCACTTTATATGGGACGCCGCCACGGCGTGGCTGACAAGCAGTGCGTCGGCGGGCGCCTGGGATCCGAACCGGCAAACCCCGGGCTGCCAAGCGCGGACGAAACCGCTGCGCCCATCTTCCTCTATTTTGTATATGGGATGCTGCCACAGCATGGCTCTATCAGCAGTGTGTAGATCCATGCCTGGAATGTGAACCCACAAACCCTGGGCCGCCAAAGTGGAGAGCGTGAATTTAACCACTACACCACTGGGCCAGCCCCCTCTTTTTTCCTTCTTAAATTGAGTTAGCACATTAGTGTTTTTTTTGCTTTTTATTTCTAGCATGTCCAACTTTAAATTTGCCTCTAAGAAACTGCTTACCTGCATTCTACAAGTTTTGATACGGAGGTGGTTTTTTTGTGTGTGTGCTATTATTCAGTTAGAGAACTGTTTTAATTTCAGTTATGATTCCTTCTGTGACTCACGGGTTACTTAATGGTCATTTCTTCATTTCATTAAGTCATTTCTTATTTTCCAAACTAATGAGATATATTTTTTAGTTGATTAGTGCCATTGTGGTTACTGAATATGGTATCAAATTTGTTGAGACTTTTTTTCTCATTCCATTTTTTGGGAGGCGATTGTTTTGTTGTTATACACTCTACTTCTATGTTTTGTGGTTATCTCCCAAAATTTAACATTCATCCTTAACTTAGCAAAGTCTAAAGTTAGAAAATATCTTTACTATATTCTAGGGTAATACAAGGACCTTAGAACACCAATTTCAGTAACTTCCTTTTTTTATTATATGCAATCCTAGCCAAGTATCTTCTTTCTTTTCAAATACCACCTTATTATTGTGGTTTTATTTAGTCCATGTTTGTTTAAAATAATCACCTTCTTTACTCCTCATTTCTGTTCAGCTGTCAGATTGAGGTGATCAATAAAGACAATGAGCCAAGCTGCAATGAACAATCAAGACTTTATTCCTTACTGAGATAGTGTAAGCAGAGGCAAAAATAAGCACCAGCTTCCCCATGTTCCATTTTTCCCCACTGAACAGCACAGGCCAAGGGTCAGGTCAATCAGCTAGACGGAGGGGAATCATCTCACTGCAGAAAAGCTCTGAACAAAAGACTCCTGACATTTACTGGGGTTGGGGGGGAGGTGAGGGAGAGGGGAAAGGGCCAGAAGTGGAAAAGGACTGAGTTGGTGTGGACAAAAGTGTCTTAGTCAAGACCCTCAATCAGGAGGCCTCTGAATGGAGGTGTCTGGGCTGGGAATACAGATATGTGTATCATCATGGTTAGCCCAGATATCCTGAGTCTTTGATTGCAACTCCCTTCAGAAGACTATAATGTGCTGGCTGTGCACCAAGCCTGGTATGAGGGGTGTAGCTTTCCCCCAGGCCTGCCAGACAAAGCCTTTGTAATTGCCTATAGTTGGGCCTGAAAGGTTACACATAGATTTTTGGAGTGGACCTAGACTCTTCATTTAATTTTGCCAGGAGCACACATTTTCAAATTTCCCTTAATGAAGGTCTACTGGTGGTAAACTCTCAGTTTGAGTTTATTTGAAAATATCCTTATTTTGTTCTCATTCTTGAAAAATATTTTTGATGTGCATAGAATTTTTACGTTGATAATTGTTGTCTCTTAGCATGTTGAAGATATCATTCCACTGTCTTCTGGCTTGCATTGTTGCTATTATTAAGAAGTTATCTATTATTAATTGTTGCTCCTTTTAAGATCATCCATCTCTTCTCTCTTGCTTCAAAAATCTTCTCTTTGTCTTTTGTAGTCTGTAGTTTCTCTACAATATGTCATGGTGTAGATTTCTTCTCACTTATTCTATTTGGGATTCAGTGGGTTTCTGGATTCTGTGGATTGGTATATTTCATTTTTTCTGGAAATTTTTCATTTATTATTTTTTCAGATAATTCTTTGTCCTATTTTCTCTTTTCTGGGACTCTGATTAAACATATATTAGATGATATATAACTCTATCCTTCATATTTCTTAACCTCTCATTCATATTTTCCATATCCTTCTCTTTCTGTGCTAAATTCTCATTAATTTCTTCACTATTATTTTTCAGTTCATGAATTCTCTCATCTGGTTTTTAAATTTCACTTGCTATAGTTTACATTTCTACAAGTTCTATTTGGTTCTTTTTACAATATGCTTGGTCACTTTTTATAGTCCTTTGCTCTCTATTTCCAAGCCCTTCTTTTACTTTCTTAAACATAGTGGACATAGTTTAGGAAAGGCTTAATTTAAAAATTCCAATACCAGAAGACACTGTGGGTTAATTCTGTTGTTTTCTCTTTCGGTTTGCTCTTGCTCAGAATGCTATGGTTCCTGTTTTTGTTTTTTATTTTTTTCTCTTTTAACTGTGAGCTCATATTTATTATGACTTTGTGACAATTTCTTTGGACCCTCCACTCAGTACTTATTTAATAATGGTAATTTTCCTTGCAGTCCTCAGAGTTATTTTTAGTTCACCATTGCATTGAAGTATACAGGCATACCTCATCTTATTGCACTTCATTTTATTGTGCTTCACAGATATTGCGTTTTTCACAAGACTCTCCACCAGAGAAAGATTACAACTCACTGAAGGCTCAGATGATGGTCAGCATTTTTTTAGCAATCAAATATTTTTAAATTAAGGTATGTACATTGTCTTTTTAGACACAATACTACTGCACACTTAATAGACTGTGGTATAGTGTGAACATAACTTTTATATGCACTGGGAAACCAAAAAATTTGTGTGATTCACTTTATTGCGACATTCGCTTTATTGTGGTGGTCTGGAACCAAACCTGAAATATCTCCAAGGTGTGCCTGTAATCCTTTGGGGTCTCAATTTTATTGGGGTTCTCTAGTATCCCTAATGTGGTAGGCTCTGAGATTTGTCTATAGTCCCCTGAGCCCTGAAAGGCTGTGAAAATGGAATTTAAGTTCACTGCATTCTACAAATTTTCTCAAAGAGAAAGCTGGTTTAATGTTCTGCATATCTCTCTTGGTTTATGCCTTCATTTAGTTTTTTGTCTCATATTCTTTACCTTTTAACCAGCTAATTAATATATTTAAGAAGATGTTTCTCAGATGTTATCCAGCAATTTCAGTTGTCAGTGTAAGGGTCAGTCAGAGTATAGTCTGCTGCCTTGACAGAAAGGAAGGACCTTACTGTGCCCTTCAATCCTTTTAATCATTACCCTTTATAAAACTGATAACTGTCTTCTTCTGGGAATTCAATTACATGAATATTAGACCGCATATATATTATATCACAACTCCTAGATCCATTCTAGTGTGTGTTTGTTTTCCTTCACTCTTCTCTTAGTGTTTTAGTTTGGATAATTTTTATTAACCTATCTTCAAGTTCCTTGATTCTTTCCTCAGCCTTGTCCAGTCTGCTGATGAACCCAACAGGGAAATTCTTTATTTCTGATGTATTTTTTATTTTGGCATTTTCATTTGACTCTGCTTTATAGTTTTCATCTCTCTGTTGAAATTCTCCTTCTGTTCATGTATGTAGTCTGCCTTTCCCACTAGATCTTTAACACATTAATCATAATTTTGTTAAAGTCCTTCTTTGATAGTTCCAACATCTGGGTTATCTCTTAGTCTGATTGTCTTAATTGCTTTAACTCTTGACAATGAGTTCACTTTTTCTTGCATTTCTTTGGTGTGTCTTGTAATTTTTTTATTGCATACTGGACATTGTGTGTGGAAGAACAGTAGGGGTTGTTCCCAGAATGGATGGGGATCAATGTTTTTGCTTTATAGAGCCCTGTAAATATTATTTAGCCTCTTTGAGCATCAATCTTGTTATCAGCAAAATGTGAATAAGCCCTAACTTCACACAATAGAAATATTGTGTGAAATATATAAAACAGAAATGTAAAATAGTGTCATGTATCTGGTGATAGACCCTCATACTCATCTGTAATAAGGCAATTGGATTATACATACTTGATTTTTTCCCCCAAATGGTGATATTTTTCTCTGTTAACTAAAAAAAAAAGTCTCATTTAAAAAATTCTAATAATATAAAAATGTACAATTTAGAAAGCCAAATGCCTCTGTATATTCAATTAAAACCATACTACAATTGTGTATTTCTCTACTCCTTCAATAAACATAAAACAAAAAAAATTTGTGTCACTGTATTTGATTTAATGTTCATACATACACACATAAAAACCAGAGGTGTTCCAAAGACTTATGCAGTGATTACTTTCAAAATAGAAATAATATTTTTTACAGGTGGTATAAAGATATGCCCCCACTGTGATCCCTACCATATGTTGATCCTATGTGGGAGTAGAGATCATTCCTTATTCTAGAAACAGAGAATTTGGAAAGTATCAAGAAAGATAACAGAAAGTATGAATTAGTGTTGTGTTTTGAAAACGAATCAGGTCAAACTGTCAGGTGAAGAGGGGCTTCCTGAAGCCATAGACTCAGGACTCCCATCCAGAAAGGACAAAAGTGGCTTCTTTCGTGTTCTTGTTAAGACCTGGGCAGCATTTCCTCCATGTCTGCAATGACGTAAGAGACGACGGCCCAAACAGCAGCAGCAAGATTCATCTGCTTTGGATCCATGACAGTCATGGTGTCTCCATGGGAGTGATGAAAGAAGAAATATTTATATAGGTCATCAAGTAGACTGGCTCCTGGGGAGAAAACAGGAAGAATTCTTAGTGAATATTTTGACAGACACTGTTGAATAGCTGCTCAGAAACCACTGCCCCTTCTTCCTGCTTTGTTCTTGCCTGCTCTTACCCTACAGGCTATAACAGCAAAGTTAATTACTTTCCCAGCCTCTCTTGCAGCAAGAAATGGCCATGTGACTCCACTCTGACTGCTAGGGTAACAGTAGCAGGCTGTGGGAGAGTCCTAGGAAAGCCTTTACTTTGCTGACAAGAGTCAGGAAAATGCCCTAGTGCTGCATTAAAAGTAGATGAGAAGTTTGGAGCTGCATGGGGTAAAAAGCCCACACCCTGAAAACGGCAGAGTGGAAAAACAGAAGGAGCCTGGATTTAGAGAATACTGCTAGCCCATTGAACAAGCTGTCTACTTCTGGACTTCCTGCTACATGGAGGAAAATAAACTTTCATTTGTTTAAGTAACTGAAACAAACATCCTCTTTATTTAGGAAAAGACTATCTTTTTTGTATCTGCAAAACGGCAAATTACGTACCTTCCTGGATACAAAAGAAAGTCCATACTTCTTTGCTCAAGTTTTTCTTCTCAAATCATTCATTTACTTCCCATGAAATTCCCCAGCAACCTCCAAGGCACCAGGAGGAGTCTGCCCCATTTACAGCTTTCTTCTCATTCAAGAGTGAAGCTCTTTTCTAATTGTAGCCATGGATCAGAGCCTCAGAGAATCTTCACTGTCTCTTATTTATCCTTCAGAATCTACTGGGCCCATTTTTTGAATTCCAATTGCAGTTCTTTCGGCTCTGGCCTTTTAATTTATTGTGAAATATACCACACCCACTTAACATTGTAGAGAACATAAATGTACGTTATAAGGAGTAACGATATAAAAAGTACACACATGTCCATAATCCAATGCAAGAAAGATATTACCAGTACTTTTGAAGCTCATTTTATGAGCCCCATCTTGTAGATCCTTTCTTCCCTCCATAAGTACCCATTATCCTGTTCTGCTTGCATGTTAATCACTCTTTGCTTTTCTTTATAGTTTTACTATATATATATATGATGCATTATTTAATACTGTCTGCTTTTGAACCATATACTCCAGATATATTTCTGTGACTTGCTTTTTCAGTTCAATCATATGTAAGATTTATCTATGTTATCGTGTATTGCTGTAGCGTTTTCATTTTTATTGCCGTATGTTATCTCACTGTATTTATTTGTCCATTTGGTTATGGGCATTTAGGTTATTTCCTGTTTTCCGTTATCATATGCTGCTATCAGGATCCTCTATGGTCTAAATGTAGGAGTGGAATTGCTGGGCTATAGAGTATGCGTATGTTTAATTTTATCACTCAATTCCAAAATGTTTTTCTTTTCAATTTATACTTCCACTGCCAGTATATCAGTCTTTCTCTTGCTTCACATCCTCTCTAGCACTCAGTACTGTCAAGCTAATTTTTGCTAATTTGGTGGATGTGAAATAGTATCTCATTATGGTTTTAATTTTAATTTTTAAAGTTATTAATTAGTTTGAGCATGTTTTCATAAATGTATTTTTTTGGTCATTTATGTTTTCTCTTTCGTAAAATGCCTGTTCATGCCTTGTGCTCATTCTTCAATTGGTTTGTTTGTCTTTTCTTACCGATTTGTAGGAGTTCTTGATATATTTTAGATACTAATCTTTTGTTGGTAGTAAGTTTGTATATATCATTTCCCAGTTTGTGGCTCATCTTTTTACTCTGTTATTGTATGTTTTGATGAATAGATGTTTTTATTTTTAATGTAGTCAAATTTATGAATCTTTTCCTTTATGATTTTCACTTTTTGTATCTTCTTTAAGAAATCCTTCCCTACCCCAATATCATAAAAAATTTTCTGAGGTACTAAAACTTTTAAAGTTTTGCTTTTCATTTTTGGGTTCTTCATCCCTTGAAACTGGAATTGATTTTTGTGCAGAGTAGGCTTCTATTTTTATTTTTCATTTGTCCCAGCAAAATGTGTTGACTAGCATATCCTCTTTTCCCACTGATCTGCAGTGCAATTTTGCCATATGCCAAGTTTCCTCATTTGTGCGGGTTTACTTTAGGGCTTTTGAATTCTGTCCCAATGGTCTATTTGTCTACCCTTGTGGCAACACCACAGTATTTTAATTACCGTTGCTTTCTAATCCTTGTTATCTGGAAGGGCAAGTTACCTCACCTTCTTCTCTTCCTTCTCCTTCAGAATTGTATTATTCTTCTTAACGGTTTGTTCTTTCAGATAAAGTTTAGAATCATTTTTAAATTCCACAAAAAATATTTTTGGATTTTGATGGGAATTGTGTTAATCTACAGACCAATTTGGGGAAAACTAACGTCTTTATATTAGGATACTGGGTTCTTATTCATAAAAATGGTGTGTTGATACATTGCTATTTATTTAAGTCATCTATAATGTTTTGAAGGTTTTGTAATATGGTTTTGCATATCTTTTGTTAGTTTTCTTTTCTCCATGGCTTACACTTTTTGTTGCTAACTGTAAGTTATACACTTTTTAAAATTTGCATTTTCTTTTTGTGGTTTTCCATTTTTAGCATCAAGGATATATCTGATTCATAAAATGGCAAGCGTTTCTTTTTTCCTACATTCTGGAATAGTTTGTGTGAGATTAGAATGATTCATTTCCTGGTTATTTTGCAGAACCGTTTACAAAACCATCTAAGTCTGATGCTTTCTTTATGGTAAAAATTTTGACTATTCAATTTCTTTCCCAGTTATTGGGCTATTCAGGTTTTGTATTTCTTCGTGAATTAACTTTGGAAATTACATTTTCTAGGAGTTTGTGAGTTTTGCTCAAATATTCAAAATAATCATCACGAAGTGGTCAATAATATCCTGTTTTTCATCTTTCTGTCTGCAGCATCTATACGGATGCCCTCTTTTTCATTCCTGACATAGGTTATTGGTGTCTTCTCTCTTTTTCGTTCATCGTTCTTGCCAGCAGTTTGTCAGTTGTATTAGTCTTTTGAAAAAAAAAAAAGAAGACAATTTTCATTGGTTTTTTTTTGGTACTCTCTATTGTATAGTAGTTTTTCTTTCATTGATTTCTACTCTTATATTTGTTATTTTCCTCTTCTTCTTTCCTTGGGTGTATTTGCTTTTCTTTTTCTAACTTCTTGAGCTGAATGCAGACTTTCTTGGTCTCCAGCATAAGCAGTAAGGCTATAGTCCTCACCCTAATCCTGCTGTAGCTATCTGTATCCTGCCAGTTCTGATGAGGATTTTCATGATCATTCAGTGCTAAATATTTACTAATTCCTACTTTGATTTTTTCCTTTGACTCATGACTTATAATGTTTTTTTAATTTTCAAAAGTATGGGGTTTCCTTAGTTATTTTTCATTATTGATATCTAATTTAACTGTTAGAGAATGTGGGCTGTTTGATATAGATTCTTTGAATTTTGTTGAGATTTTTCTCCATGGCCTCTTGTATGATTCATTTTTATAAATGTTCCATGTTGAAAAGAATGTTCTTTTGGTGTATTCTGTATGTACATTAGATCAAGCTTGTTAATTGTGTTCTTCAAATCTTATTGTCTATTTGATCTATCAATTTTGAGAGATGTGTGAAAATGCCCCTATGTGATTTGGGATATGCTTATTTTTCTTACAGTTCCAATAGTTTCTTTTTTACATATTTCAAAGTTATGCTATTAGAGGCAAACAAATTTAGAATGATATCTTCCTGGTAAATTGAACATCTTTATCACTATGTAGTCATCCTCTTCATCTGTAGTAATGCTTTTTGTCTTCAAGTCTAGTTTTTCCTAATCTTCCATATAGCCACAGTATGTTAATTTTGCAGAGTGTTAATTAGGTTAATTAGGTTAGTATGTCTTTTCCCATCATTTTAGTTGCAGTCTTCCTCTGTCCTTACGTTTTTAGGAGTTTCTCTTATGAACAGTTTAAAGTTGAATTCTTAAAATCTAGTCTAACAATCTTTGATTTTTAACTAGAGAGTATAATTCATTTATGTAGACTGTGATTATTGTTAAATTGGATTCATTTTTACCAGCTTAGGTTTTGCTATTTGTTCATTTTGTTTACTAGGTTTGTTTTTTTCCTTTCTTTCATGCCTTCTTTTGTGTTGATTTTTTTCCTCTTCTCATTCCTTGTTTTTTATCCCCACTCTACTAGTTTGGAAGTTACACACTTTATTTCAATTCTGTCAGTAGAGACTTTAGAAATCATAGGTCACATATTTATCTTAATAAATCTAAAGTTAATCAATACCTTACAAAGGACACTAGAGCCCCGAGTTTTGTCTCCTGTCCCACATGCACTCACTGTTCATTAAAGCCCATGCTCTAGGAAAACAGGGATTGGCAGATATCCTCAGACAAATTCCAAGGTCCAGAATTTTCTTACCTCTACAGATTCTCACTTTATCATTTTTCACCCCTTACTTTGCCTCTTCCTAAACCATGTATTATAGGAAGACAATTATTGTTTTATCCAACAAATTTTTTTGGGGGAAAGGGGATGTTTCTATGAACCCTGGTCTACCACATTGCCAGAGCTCTCTTCTCCCAATCCTCTACTCCCTGCCCTGTGGATTGGACACTGTCATTGTTTCTGAGCCCTTTGTTGCCTCAGGATGCTGTCTAGATTTTCTCTACCCCAACCCAAGTTTTTAAAACTTTATGCCAGGGTTTCTTCCACTTATCCCCCCAAACTCAGTGCTTTGGAGTAGAATTTGGATTTACCTCATTCATATATCATACTGAGTTCAGCCACAGTGCTATTAAACACAACACAAGCCATGAGGCAAAAAAGAAGTATAAAATAAAGCTCAACTATCAGCCTTGACAATTAATGGCTCCAATGCCTGTCAGTGAATATCGAAAACAGGGTCTATTAAACTGACAATACATACCAAACCCTTCACCCATGTTGAGGAAGCTTCTTTTCTTCAGTGATTTTTCTTTCTAAATTAGTAAAAGATGTTTTCTATTAGCCCAGTAGCTCAGAAAGGGTGGGAGCTCACTGTCACCCAGCCTGATAACATAAAACCTTCAGTGCGTGGACTGGAGCTGAGGTCCATAAATAGTCAGAAGGTACAATCCAATTCAACTGGACAAATATTTGGGTTCCTACAGTATTCTAGACAGTGGGCTAAAGACTAAAGAAGACATAAAGGTGAAAAAAACAGTATCTGCTCTCAAAAGCATATTCTGCAGTAGAGGCAGAGCAAATGTGTCCATGAGTAATAATAACACAGTCAGAATGCACTGAGTGCTATAGGAACAGGACAAAGAAATGGTGGATAGTCATGTAGCTGAATGACCTTCTCTGACCCCTAGACTAGGTCCCTTGCTGTGTGCTCTCTATACTTCTCTTATCATACTCTTCACCATCCTTTGTTATAATTTCTTATTTCACATCTGTTTTCCCCACTATATTGTAAGCTCCCTGAAGGCAAGGCCTGTGTTTTGTTCCCCACTCTGTCACCAATGCCTAGAACATGGCACCTAATAGAAGATGAATGTGTATTTATTGAATGAGTGAATGAAATCAGCAAATTTTATGAATGAACTGGGCCTTGAGTGTTGCTGTATCAGTCAGAGTCCTTGGGACTCTCCAGATGGGACAGATAACTTGGAGAATTTAATGAAAAGATTATTTACAAAGAGTGGTCAGGGATAAATAAAACCAATAAAGGATGCTTAAACACTGCAGGGCTAGCAACAAGGAGAGCTATTACCACCCCTAGGCCTAAAAGGTAAAAGAGAGAAAGTAGCTATAGCTACAGGAGAGGGTCATAGAGGACCTGCAGTTATTTGTAGAAACCAGGGAATCAGTCCCCTGCTGGTGCCTCCCATATCCTACAGGGCCTCCCCTTGGCCAAATCCAATAATAAGCCAGAGGGCAAGGGTGACTTGTTAAAGCAGTCCATAACAGTTAGCCTCCATGGACACAATATAGGGTAGAGAAAGGTGAGAAACGATATGGAGTAGTAAAAGAGAAATCTATCACAAGTATTTAGGAAGTAAACAGACAGAGATGGGGCACAGACATTCCAGCTGAATAGAGTATGTGAGCACTCCAGTTTGGGTGATGTGAGGGGTAACTTGGGTTAATTATTGGCAGATAAAGTTGGCAACCAACTGTGGAAGGTCCTAAATGTAAGGCTGAAAACAGACTGAATGTAGTTCATAAATGGGGAGCTAATGGGGCCAATGGGCAGGAAGATGGGGAGACTGCAGCTACACCTTAGGGAAATGCTCCAGAAAAATGTGGGGTGGAGTAGTGTATATGATCATGGAGGTGAGGAGACAGCTGGGGAAGAGGTATAGTCTAGGGGACAGGTGGCAAAGACCAGGGCCAGGTGATCACATTCCAGCCTCTGAAATTCTCTGAAAAGCATGTGGATGAAGACAACCAAACTACCCAGTGGAAAGGCCAGAAGTCCATTTTAAAACTAGAAGACTCTATGCCATGAGCTCATAGCACACCCAGGAGAGACAAGTCTGTGTGTCTACTTTGGTAGTAGCTGGAAGCATTTAAACAGAAACCACGACATTTTAGAATTAGTCGGAGTCAGTGGGGAGCATTTGCTCTTTGGATTCCAGAGTCAGGCAGATGTCAAATTCATGTACAAGTTAAGGACAAAACCAAGAAGTTCAAAGAGTGGAAGTCACTGAGGGTGGATGGAAGGTGAATCAGAATTGTGAATGTTGAGAAACACAAAAGGACATTTAATTCCAGCAGACAAGAGTGTGGCTTGCTTGAAGCTGTTTTCCTCCCATTCAGATCTTAAAGACACTGCATGGTGGGCGACAGAAAAGGCTCCAAATTCCATATTGAAAAAATAGAGGCAAGAAATACTTGTGCATGCCCTCTTCAGGCCTCTGAAATTCCCCTTCTGTCTCAGACTGAAAGAACTTGGCTGCCAGATGGGTGGGAATTTGGCTGTCTCCCTTTAGAACTAGTGACTTAAGGAAGGCATTTCCTCAGAGATCATCTAAGTTCCCATGAACATTTTAAAAAACGAAAACAACCCCAGAAAGTCCAGTTTCACCAGTGAGAATGCTGATAACCACAGGAGATACACGGATGTGCCTGCTGGCTGCCTTGCAACTTCGCCTCTGCAATTCCAAGGAGACATTTTATCAGTGACAGCTACTGATCTAACAGACAAGCACTGAGCAAGAGCCTGCATTTCAGTTTCTGAAAGCACCTGGCATCACAGGGTGGGGGGAATGTTAACTATCCCCAGGGATAAATCGCACAGTTTCTTTTGACAGGTATATGAACTCTGAACAGGGAATCATCAAATGATTGTTAGAAATAGAAAGCTAGTAGGAATGAGCCTGTTCTGAAGGCCAAAATTCACCCCCTGGAAACAAACTATAGCATTATTAGGGCAGTTCAGCATTAGGAAATGATTTCTTTTTTTTTTTTTTTTTTTTTTTGTGGGGAAGACCAGCCCTGAGCTAACATCCGTCGCCAATCCTCCCCTTTTTGCTGAGGAAGACTGGCCCTGGGCTAACATCGTGCCCATCTTCCTCCACTTTATATGGGACGCCGCCACGGCATGGCTGGCAGGCAGTGCGTCGGCGGGCGCCCGGGATCCGAACTCGTGAACCCCGGGCTGCCAAGCGCGGACTAAACCGCTGCGCCACCGGGCGGCCCAGGAAATGATTTCTAAGGGAAGTTTAGAAAGATGTGAAGACATACCCTTGAGCATGTCAGTCAAGGGGAAGTTGGACGTAGGCAGAGAGATACAGATGAGAGAACATAGGGGTTAGAGTCAGATAGGCCTGGGTTTAAATTCAAACTCTTCTGCTTAATAACTGGGTGCCTTTGGGCGAATCATGGAGGGGCATTCAGCCTTAGTTTCCTCATTCATGAAATCGGGCTAATGATATCCACCTTTCAAGATGCCGGTGAGGATTAGTAGGCACTCAATTAATACTTTATTATAGATGTTACATATCCCCAAGGATGACCTAACATATCCATAGCAGCATGATCAATCAACTACAACTTGCAGGACTTAAGGGGCTGGCCTGGTGGCATAGTGATTAAGTTCGTGCACTCTGCTTCAGCAGCCTGGGGTTTGCAAGTTCATATCCTGGGCACGGACCTACACACCACTCATCAAGCCACGCTGTGGTGGCATCCCATATACAAAATAGAGGAAGATTGGCACATATGTTAGCTCAGGGCCAATCTTCCTCACACACACACAAAAATTCTAATGTAGCAAATCAAAGTTCTGATGATTGTTCTTAACAATGGCACAGTTGGACTGTGAGGTCTATTCTATATGATTTCGCCTTGACCCTGGTTTGGATTATTTTTCCTTCTCCTCCTTCCCTTCCCCCTTCTTCTCTCCTCTCTGAATCTTTTTTGTAAACATTCATCTCTGAAAATATTTTCCATATGTGTAGTCGACTGGGTGAAGATGGTCCAGCAAATATTGTAAGAAATACCTGACCTGCCCCATACTGTTCACAGCAGATTCCAGTCTTCACAGAGAGATACCAGTAGTGACTGCGCTCTGTGCAGGATATCGGAACAAGACTGAATACCTGCTAATTCCTGGAGAGATGCAAAAGTAAATACACAAAGATTCTCATAGCCCCCTGTTATTGTAGGTTGACTCTCATTTATATGTAATCAGTGGGTTTTCATATACACAAATTAAGCAATTTGTGTTATGAGAAGTTTTTGAAAGATATTTGAAAGCTTTGAAAGTTTAAATTCAAGTTGTAGTTCTGTGCATACACTGGCCGCCGCAATGTTGCATGAAGGATGTACTAACAGGCAAGCAGCTATGAAGGATCCTTTTCTTCCTTATAAACAGATCTTGAACAGTCTAGGGTATGCAATTTAATTGCAATGGAATGTATTGCAGACAGTCCCCTGATCATAATAATTATGGGGTTAGAGAAGAACGTTATGGTCTTAACTTATTCCCTGCAAGAAAACTTAGTCTCACTAGAATCTATAAAATCTAAAAATACGTTTAAAATTTGCTTAAAATTATTATTTCTTTAGTGACATTATCAAATGAAAAAACATTATTACCGAAACAATTAGAAAATCAATTCATGGAATTTGCAGATATTTAATCTTTCTTTTCAAAAGGGGCAGTTTTATCCCTACTGTTTTAAATCTCATTGAAAATTAAAGTGAGAAGCAGCTAATTAATAGCTTCCTAACCCATAGCTCTTCAGAAGAGAAAGCAACTTATAAGAGGGAAAGGAAAAAACAGTAAAACAAAGGACAAGATGGGACAGGAAAGGGAAAAGCATCCCTGACTGAAATTTTAAGAAAAGTATTATAATTTCAGTTTCTGAACTCTCAACCCACCCAAGAATCTCCAAGCCTGTGCTAAAAAGTTTCAGGTGTGCTGCTAAGCCCCTGCACCTTCCATCTCTTTGCAAAACTTGGATTGGTGGCTGGGATAATTTTGACTACAGAGCTTAGGTCAATGCCAACATACCTGAAGGGCAGTACCTAAACTCTGGGATCATAATTCATCTTTCCCTGAAGTTGAAGAACTGTATGGCGGTAGGAAGACTGATTAATCACTACTATATGAAGACAGCACTACACTCTCCAAATGTGGGAATAACAAGAATAACACTCTGTTGAGTGCTTCCTGTGTGCGTAGGGCTTTTTGGAGATTATTTCACTTAATTCTCCCAGTGACCTCATGAGGGAGTGATCATCACGTGTCATTAATGGATGGAAAATAGATTTAAGTAACTTGTCGAAAGTCATATGGTAGGAAGTGGTAGAGACAGGATTCAAACTCAGGTGTCTCTTATCTAAAATCCAAGCTCCTAACCAGTTTTCTGCACCTTCTTTCACTGCCCTATCCCAGGACACCTGTAATTGCCTTTTACTCAGGGGGAAAGTATCTGCATGATTCACTCCATTCGCTGCTCTGGTCCCCCATCCCCATTTCTACCTCATGACAAAGAGATGGAAATTCGAGTTGGAGGTGTTTGGGGCCATGAAACAGAGTGAAGACCTGAATTGTATTCACATAGTGGCTCCAGGCAGCCTGGGACTCTCTATCAGAAGATAAACAGCAGAGCCCAGCTGACACCAAGTCCCCTGCTCTGGCTGGGTCACACTCTGCCAGGCCTTCCAATCCTTCTGGGAGTTCCTGACCATTCTATCTAAAACCCACGCCTCCTCTCTGATCACTCATTATCTCCTTTACCGTGCTTTTTTTTCTTTTTCATAGTACTTTCTACTACCTAAAACTATTATTCTTGTAATGGTTTTATTTTTGCTCCTGTCTTTCCCAACAGAATGTAAGTTCCACAAGAGCAGGACTTTGTCTCCTCACCCCAATCCCAGTGCCCGGCACACAGCAGATGCTTAATAAGCATTTGTTGAATCACTGAATGGAGATATGAAAGAATTATTAAATACCTAATGGGACAAGTGCAGAGACGAATATTGGCTTCATCCTCCCTCTCTACAGCAACTTTTGGTAAATGAATCCTACTTTCTGGGGTTTCTACTTTCAGCTCCTGCCTTGGGGAATGACAAGCAGGTTCTTATTACCAAAAACATGGGATATATAAGCCGAGATCCAAATGCTCTATTATGTACTACGCATTATGTTCCTGTAACTTTCATAACTGTTATGGAAATTATCCACAACTTGGAAATAAGGCAAAAAGGTGGGCAGCACACCCTTTCAATGTCATTCAGGGGCAAAGTCCACCCAAAGATTAGCTGGGAGAATGTACTTAGTTTGACTCACTACTTAGTATTGATAAAAGGTCCTAGACTTAGTGAAGTTACATGTTACCTCATAGATTTTTGTCTAGTAGAGATGAAAATGATTTCTGTCCCATCGAACAGATAATTCCAAAGGTTAGTTTATTGGCCTCTAAGACATTAACCAGTTTTTATCTAACCTAGCAAGCCTACCCTAATATTTCTTTACTAAAATGCATAAAGTTAGTTTCTCAAATGCTTGGTAAATTGGCGTTAATGTCTTACTGATTTCCTCATTAATTAATTGAATAAAATTTTTGACGTGTTCATTTCATATTTGACTGAAAATCATGATTTTTACCTTTCAGAAAATTATAATTTAATACCACTCACCTACAAACCTTAAAAGAACAATCACATTCATGTTTCTTCTCAAAAGTTAAGTGACTCACAAAGTCACCCTCTGATTCTAGCTATGATTACCCTAATAAGCAAGAGCACTGAGCAAACTGGTCACTGACATAGGGCTGGCCTTCTGCCTTCTTCCTGCATGGCCATGGATGGTCTCCAGATATGAAGAGGATTAGGGGGAGAATAAATATAAATTTTATGCACACACAGAGACATACACACATGCAAATGTGTGTGTATACCTATATGTATACATATAGAAAAATAAATATATATGTCCGTGTCTGTGTGCCTATAACATCAGGCTTGTCCTTGACACTACCTACCCCTTCATGTCCTTATTTCTCTGCTGACCTGTCTTACACCTTCCACATGAGAGTCATGATTTTACTTTTAGAAAATTATAATTTAACACCATCCACCTACAAACTTTAAAAGAACAATCACATTCATGTGTGATCGGGTCCTTTGAGTTTATAACTTTACATGTTTGCGTGTGTATTCATAGCTTGATACACAGATATAAAGAAACACCCACACCACTCTCTCCTTCTGCCTGGCTTTGAAACACAAACTTATATTGACACTTCTTCTGAGAGGGGTAAATTTGAATCTTATTCATGTTTATATATCGGTTCCAATTTATTATTCCCCTTTGTCCATTCAGAACTTATTGCCCACTCTTCCTTCATGGCCTGATGTCAATAAAGTTCCCACCTATCTGAGCCAGTGTGACTCCTTGTAAATACCTTTCTGCAGTTCTCTGCACACCTGGGGAATGATGCTCACTAAGAAAACGTCAGTAAAAATTGTTTCTGACAGAGCACGCCGTGAGAACATTCAATGAACATGGGTCTCTGACTTGAAGACTCTAAAGATCCTTTCCAGTGTGGAGTTTATAATGAAAGCCTTAGAGTCATCATGGCTTTTCTATAATTGTGTTCAAATCGACAGATTTTGATTTCTGGCTACAGATACAAAAAGGTTACAAAGCCACTGTGCAGTAGAAGGCAGCTGTTAAGATACAAACCTGTGTTTCTGCTTGTCACCTCCCATTCTGTCTGCAAGCAGAGACAAAGGAATGAGACAAATTGGAAGTATTACATGGACATGCTGTCCTAGACCTACTTCCCACAGTGAATACTGATAATTCTGCAAGGTTGGTGGGCAGGAGTATTGCAGGAATGCCTGGGTGACATGGTAGAGCTGGAGGCCCAATTTTGTCACCCACTGTTAAATGATTATGGTCCTGGAGGCCAGCTGGTTGACAGGAACATGTCCATTCATGAGAGAGGTCACAAGGGAAACTCTGAACATCTGACCAGTGATTCTCACTTCCTCATGGCCAGGCTAATGGATTTATAAAATCCAAGGTTTATTATTAATCACTTAAGCACATAGTTTATAGGGAAAAGGAAATCATGGCTTTTATAAAAGGAAGTCTTGGCTTATTTTTACAATCTTTAAAAAGGTAAAAAATAAGTTGTAAGCAAGGAGAAGGGAGGTGTTTTACCTATTCAAACAACCTTTGATTAAACGATACCGATAATCAGGAAAGTTGGGCTGCTGTGAGACTGAAGAGAATGTTTTGCCATGGAGTGGGAACTAACTGGCTATAAGACAAAGAACAGAGCAGCAGGTATTTCTCTATAAGGAGGGCCACCTGAGGATTGGTAGCATTATTTGGATTTGGAATCAGTCTTGAGAAACCTGCAAAGGCCCTTCCAGTTACTCTGTGGATCTCTAGTATCTCCCAATAAGTAGGACAGCCTAACATCGTCCCTTTTAAGGGATCTAGTACAAATTCACGGCTGATTAACCCACACTGGGTTATAAAGAGAAATGAGACTCTTTTGAGTGGGTGCACCCAATAATTTCAGGTCATGTCAAGGTGGGCAGCCAAGTCCTCCACAAAATGCCTCTGGGGGCCGTTGTCAGAAGTAGAATTATGGGCTGGATGGACCAAAAGTCTGGACCAAGATGGGCTTTTTCATTTCTGGATACTACACTGTCAAGGTCAGAGGAAGCTGTATCATGGAAAATAGGAAATAAATATGTAGAAAGTTTTACTACTAAAAAAAAAATCCCATCTGAAAAGATGCTGCATCAAAAATATAATAAAATTTAAGTGCTAATGAATAACATGCATCATGTCCAGAAACCAGGGGGGATGGTATCATGTAAATTAATTTAGAGGCAGCTCAGTCCAATGAAGAAAATTGATATGGGAGTGAGGGCCTCCGGATTCCCTTCTATTCTCCACATTTGTTTATATGTCAGACAGCATGGACTTACCCAAAATAAGTGTATCCATGCTTTTGTGTAAGGCAGTTGGTTACAAAAAGATGACAAACCACTTGGCTAATGTAAAATACCAGTGAAGTTTCCTCCACCTCAACTTTAAGGAAAGAACTGCAAGGAGAACAGAAACATGGTGAATAATCCTTGCCTCAAACCTAATCCTTGAAGATGAAGCAGATTTAGACATTAACAATGGTGAAAAATTTGGTGAATGTTGGCTCAGTTATTCTAATATGCTTTCATTTTATTTATGCAAGTAAACTTTTTTTTTCTTGGTCACCTGGCTGGTTTCCATTTGGCGGCTAAATTCAGCCCCTCTAATTGACTATCCACAAAAGGGATGCAAAAAAATTTTTTTTACACAAAACCTTCTAAAATATAACCTTCTAAAAATCATTATGCAGTGAGGGAAAAAATGAACAAAACATGAAAATCTTTGTGAATTCCAAAACAAAGGAACAAATGTATAAGAAGGAGGCTTGGAAGTGAATACGCTTTTAGTGCAAACACATTTCACTTAAAGTAAAACATCGGTTCAAGGAATATCCATTAAATGCCAATGCTTATGAAAAGATCCTGGCCCATGGCAATCCATTTATAGGGACTCTACAGGACTGAGATGCAAATTTAACATTTAAATGTAGCTCAGTTCCCAGTGCTATTATGGTTGACCCTCATTAATGTAATTTTTAGGACAACATTTGTAATGAAGAAACAGTGATTATTTTTAGTAGCCACCCAAAATATAATTACAGTACATTTGATTAAATGCTTTTGTGGTGAGATAAACTGCAATTTACACATTTCTGTGTGTTCTTTAAAAAAAAAGACCAGTGATGATAAAGGAAGCTAATGCTACTTTGTGGGGTAACATGTCATTAGCTGTTCCATCATTTATACTCAAACTCCAGAATTATGAAGTAAGGTAAATTGTGCTTGAGATTCGCTGCTACAGACCCACAAATAGTTTCCAGCACAGAGTTTATAAATAACTCCAAGAGTCCTGATGTTTTACCTCCCGAGTCATTTTTCTTAAAGCCTTTAGAATTTTTGACAAAGGGAGGAAAGGAAAGTATGTTGTCCTTTACTCACTAATTAAACTGTTAAGAAGACCTCATTATGAAGGACCTGAAACATGAAGTGTGAATGATTTCGTGTTAATTTCATACAGCTGAGAAATAGTCTTCCAGTTGCTGTGAACAGGTTAAATGACTACTCAGGAAGATCAAAGCTACATTACAATGCATTAACCTTGCACTCATTGCTGCATAGCAAGGAGGCCACTAGGGATTCTGCCAAACATAAGGCTCTTAGAAAGGAAATCATGTTTATTCCTCTGATATCTATTCAGCTCCTACTAAGTGCCAAGTATCTTGCAAACAATGGTGGTCATAACTGACAGGTTTCTGCTCTCATGAAATTTCATGAAACTTTCAGTCTAGTCGAGTACATCACTCTAGAAGTGAGATTGACTGGAATATAGATCACATCCAGAACAGCTTGGGACTCCACAGATGAAGCTTAAAAAGGAAAAAGCCTCAATCTTCCCAAGTTTCTGATTTTAATGCAGTAAAGATTGTTCATGAGCATGTTAGAGGACGGCACAGGCTATTTCACTGTGGGCATGGTACAGAGACTGGGAAATAGCACTCCTACTTAATGTCTGTGGAGTACCAGGCATGTACAATGAGGTATCATTTAATGATGAAAAAGGTAACAAAATCATAACCATAATCACAGCCAGGATTTACTAAGTACTTTCTATGTGCCATGGCCTTAAGTAAACATTTGACATGCATTATCTTATTAAATCATCACAATGATTTTATAACTATTATTATCCACATTTTACAGATGGGTAAACTTAGGCTTAAAGGTTATAATGATTATAAGCAAAGGAGTCTCGTGAGAGGATCTGTAGACCTTTTATCTGTGCTGAATTCACCTTTAAGATGAAGGCCACAGAAGTGGAGAGTCTTGGCCTCGTAGAGTCGAGTGAAAGGGCAACTCTATGAATCTGCCATCCTTAGATGACCCATGCCTACACCACCATTTATCTTTTCTTTCCAGGGAACTTCTCACATGAACCTGTGTTTTTGAAATTCTTTCTATTAGATCTCATAATAGAATGTCTGACTGTTCATTTCCAAAATTATATCCTTTCCTTGCTTCTAATTCAACCTCATATGCTTGGTAAAAGACATCTAATCCGACTCTGCTGGTTTAGGGTGAACCCCACTCTGCCGTGGTCAGTGGACTGTCAGGATGGCTACTATCCCTCTTAACTTTTAGGATCACTTATCTCTGTGGAGAAACATTTCATCTCCTTGGAACTTTCTTTTCACATAAATCAGAGGTAGGAGAGAACTTCTCTAGTCCAGCTATCTTCACAACATTCCTAATATATGGTTGCTCAGTTTTCTCTTTAACACCTCTATTGACAGGAAATTTAGGGCTTTCCAAAGTAGCCCCTCCCAATTGCTCTCCACTAATGCATTCATTCAACATTAACTACATTCAGAAAATGAGCTGAGAGGAAAGTTTTAAGCACTGTGATTGTTGTACCAAGCCCCTGCCCTGGAGGAGACCCAGCTAGGGGAGCTAAGGTGGGCAGCACCAAGAGCTAGAATATGAGGTCCAAAATTCTTTAAGAGCTCAGGGGACAGAAAGGTCAATTATAATTGTGATGCCCAATCAGACCAAGGCAATCCATGCTAATCTCCTAATTCTCAGATTAACTAAAGGAATTCATAGTACTACACAACCTTGGGAAAGAGCTAGATAACAGTAAGTGCTAATATTGCTTATGCAACAAAATGATTAGCTTCTTTTTATACATAATTTACATACTATAAAATATTATACCCATTTTAAGTGTACATTCATCAAGCTTTGGCAAGATGTAACTACCACAGCAATCCAGATGTAGAACATTTGCATCACTCCTAAAGTTCCCTTGCACCCCCTTTTAGTCCATTCCTGCCTATCCTCAGCCTCAGGCAACCACTGATTTGCTTCCTGTCACTGTAGATTAGATTTGCCTTTTCTAGAATTATACATGAATGGAATTATACAGCATGTAATCTGTTGTGTTTGGCTTCTTTTATTTAGCATAATAATTTTGCAATTCATCCATATTGTTGCATAGTTTGTTCTTTTTTTGGTCCATTTTAGTGAGTATATAATAACTTCTTATCTTGGTTTTAATTTGCATTCCTATGATGACTAATAATATCAAGCACCTTTTCATGTAATTATTGGGCATTCATGAATCTTCTTTGTGAACTTAGTGTTTGTAAAAATATTTTGCTCATTTTTATTGAGCTGTTTGTCTCTTTTTGAGTTGTAAGTGTTACAAATCCTTTGTCAAATATATGTGTTATGAATATTTTCTAATCTGTGGCTTACTTTTCATTTACTTAATGATGTCTTCCAAAGAGCAGAAGCTTTTAATTTTGATGAAGTCCAGTTTATCAATATTTTCTTTATGGTTAATGCTTTTTGTAATCTAAGAAAACTTTGCCTAACCTAGGTCAAAAGATTTTCTCCTATATTTTCTTCTAGAATTATTGTAGTTTTAGATTTTACATTTAGGTCTATGATCCATTTGGAGTTAATTTTTGTGTATGGTGTTAGGTAAGAGTTAAGATTCATTTTTTTCCCATAAGGATATCTTTTTGTTTCATTACTATTTGTCTTAAAGACTATGTTTCCTCATTAAATAATCTTGCACTTTTGTAAAAGTTACATGACCATATATATATGGATCTATTTTTGGATTCTCTACTCTGTTCTATCAATCTATTTGCCTATGCTTATGCCAGTATACCACACTGCTTTAATTATTGTAGATAGGACATTTTAAAATCAGAGTGAATCTTCTCTTTTCTTCTTTTTCAAAATTGTTCTGAATATTCTAGGCCCACAGCATTTCCACATAGATTTTAGAATCAGCTTATCATTTTGTACAAAAAAGTTTACTGAACTTTTTATTGCAATTGCATAGACACTGTGTATCCATTTGGGAGATAATTTTAGTATATGAGCTGCCAAACCGAGCACTTTTGGGGGAGAATTAACATCTTAAAAATATCGAGTCTTTTATTCATTAACACTGTATATCTCTCCATTTATTTAGTTCTCCTTTAAAGTCTCTCTTAAATATTTTGTGATTTTCAGCATATAAATCTTACATATTTTGTTAAATTTATTCCTGAGTATTTCATATTTTCAGATGCTATTTTTAAAAATTTTATTTTCTAGTTGTGGTTAGTATATAGAAATACAATTGATTTTTATATATTGTGTATATACTAAATTTACTTATTAGTTCTAGTAGCATATTTTTGTAGTCTTAGGATTTTCTGTGTAACACAAATCATATTATTTATTTACAATAATAATTTTACACCTTCTTTTCTAATCTGTAAACTTTTGTTTCTTTTCCTTGCCTAATTGTACTAGGTGGGACCTGCAGTATGATGTTGAACAGCAGTAGTGAGAATGGGAATCCTTACCTTATTCCCCATCTTAGGAGAAAAGTGTTCGCTCTTCTATCATTAAGTGTTACGTTGGCTGTAGCGTTTTCATATCTCCCTTTTATCAGGTTGAGGAAGCTCCCTACTATTCTAATTTGCCAAGAGCTTTTTATTTATTTATTTTATCATGAATGGGTGTTGAATTTTGTTCAATGCTTTTTGTGCATCTCCTGAGATTATCATATTTTTTCTCACTTATTCTGTTAATGTAAATTGTATTGATTGATTTTTAAATATTAAAGCAACCTTAAATTCCTAAGATAAAGACCATGTAGATGTAGTGTATTATCCTTTTTACATGTTGCTTAATTGCATTTGCTAATATCTGGTTAAGGATTTTGTGTTATGTTCATGAAGGATATTGATCTGTAGTTTTCTTATGATATCTTTATCCAGTTTTGGGTTCAGTGTAGTACTGGCCTTATAAAATGAGTTGAGAGTATTTACCTCCTCTTCTGTTTTCTTAAAGTTTGTGTAATATTGATATTATTTATCCCTTAAATGTTTGATAGAATTAACTAGGGAACCACCTGAGCTTGAGGTTTTCTTTGAGTAAAGGTTTTAACTTATGAATTCAATTCATTTAATTTATAGGGCTAATTAGGTCTTTTTTTTCTTCTTGAATCAATGTAGGTAATTTGTGTCTTTTAAGGAATTTGTCCATGTCAACTAGGTTATCAAATTTATTGGCATATGTTTGTTCATAATAGTCCTTATTAACCTTTCAATGACATGATCTGTAGTGATGTGCCCTATTTGATTCCTGATATTGGCAGTTTGCATCATCTCTCTTTTTTCTTGATCTGCTAGAAGTTTATCAATTTTATAGATTTTTTTCATAAACCAGCTTTAAAATTCATTGGTTTTCTCTATTGCTTGTTTTCTATTTCATTGATTTCTACTCTTTCTTATTTCCTTCTTTCTCCTTCTCTGGGTTAATTTATTCCTTTTTTTAGCTTCTTAATGTGGAAGCTAGATCACTGATTTTAGAACTTTCTTATTTTCTAATATAAGCATTTGAAACTATAAATTTTCATCTAAGCACTACTTTAGCTTCATTCCACACATTTTGATATGTTGCATTTTTATTATCAAGAAGATTCAAAATAAATAATTTTTAACATTTCTTGTGATTTCTTTTTTGATCCATGCATGCTGTTAAATTTTCATATATTGGTCATTTTCTAAATATCTTATTGCTTTTGACTTCTTATTTAATTCCATGGTGGTCAGCAAACATAATTCATATGATTTCAATCCTTTTAAATTCATTGAGACTGCTTTTATAGCCTAGCATATGCTCTATTATGGTGAATTCGCCATGTGCACTTATAAAAAAGAATTGAATTCCGCTATTGTTGAATGCGGTTTTCTATACTATGAATTGGGTCAGGTTGGTTGATAGTGTTGTTTGAATCTTCCATATCCATACTGACTTCCTATCTACTTGTTTTAACAATTACTGAAAAATGAGTGTTGAAACCTTCAACCACAACTATGGATTTGTCTATTCTTTCAATTCTGTCAATTTTTTCTTTGTGTATTTTTGAAGCTCTCTAATTGAGTGCATTCACATTCAAGACTTCTATGTCTTATTGATGAATAGACTGTTATATCATTATAAAATGTCCCTTCTCTATAACAATATTCTTTATTTTGATGTCTGCTTTTATGGATATTACAGTGATTGCAGTCTTCACATGTTCAGAATATGCTATATATCTTTTATCTATCCATTTACTTCTAACCTACTTGTGTCTTTATATTTAAAATGTGTTTTTTGCAAACAGTATATAATTGAGTCTTGCTTTTTTATTTAGTTTGACAATCTCTGTCTTTTAATTGTAGTTTAGTCCATTTATGCTTAATGTAATTATTGATATGCTTGAGTTTCAGTCTACCATCTTCCTATTTGCTTTGTATTTGTTTCGTTTATTCTTTATTCTTCTGTTCCTCTTTTCTTCCCTTCCTCTTATATAATTGAGTTTTAAAAAATTCCATTTGATCTCCTCTGTGGGCTATTAGTTATTCTCCTTTTTTATTTTTTAGTGGTTGCTCTAGCATTTACAATATGCATTTTAACCTATCACAGCTTCCATTCAGATATTACTTACTGCATACATTTAAGACTCTTACAATACTTACATTTCTTTTCCTGTCCTTTGTGCTATTGTTATTATACATTTTATTTCCTCATATTTATAAACCTCAAAACACATCATTATTATTTCTGCTTTAAACAGTCAATTACCTTTTAAAGATATTTTATCAACAACAAAAATACCTTTTCTATTTACTCATATATTAATCAATTTACACACCCTTTTGTGCAGATCTGAATTTTTATCTGGCATCATTTTATTTTGGCTTGATAAACTTGCTTTAACATTTTTTGTAGTACAAGTCTTCTAGAGAAGAATTTGCCCACCAATCGTCTAAAATTTCTTAATTTCATACTCATTTTTGAAGGATATTTTTGCTAATTATAGAATCCCAAGTTGGCAGGTTTTTGTTTGAGCATTTTAAAGATGTCATCCATCCTCTTCTCTAAGAAATTAAACTTACCAAAAATATCAGTGATTATTCCTAACTTTTTCTCCTTTATGTAATGTGTTTCTTATTGCAGAAGCTTTCAAGATATTTCTTTATTGCTGGTTTTCAGTAAGTTAATTATAATTATTTTTTGTTATTTATCCTGTTTGGGTTTTATTGAGCTTCTGGGATAAGTGCGTTTGTAGTTTTACTACATTTTGAAAAATCTTAGCCATTAATTCTTCAACTGCTTTCTTTAGCCATTACTCTGCCATTTTGGGGGACTTCATTTATACATGTGTTAGACTGCTTGATGTTGTCCCATAGGTCACGGAGACATTGTTCATTTTTATCAGTCTTTTTTTCTCTCTGTTTTCTGTTTGGATTGGTTCTATTACTGTGTTTTCAAGTTCACCAATCTTTTATTTGGTGATATCCTATCTACTGTTGAGCCACTTGGTGAATTTGTTTATTTTATATATTGTACTATTCAGTTATAGAATTCCATCTTTTTATAGTTTCCATTTCTCTTCTTATATTTTTGATTTCCTTTAAATTCTTGAATATATTTATAATAGTTGTTTATATTTCTTGTCTGCCAATTTCACCATCACTTCATTCTTGGGTCTGTTTCTCTTGACTGAGTATTCTCCTGGTTATGTGTCACATTTTCTTGCTTCTTCACATGTCTAGTAAGTTTCTGATTGAATGGTAGATCTTATAAATTTTACACTGCTGTCTAGATTTTCTTGTCTTCCTTTAAAGAATGTTTAATATTGTTTTGACAGTTACAGATGTGCTTGATCCTTTCAAAGATGTGCCTGATCCTTTTTAAATTTTGTTAAGGTGAGTCTAGAGTACTCTTGATTCAAGGGGCTAGTTTGGCCCTACAATTAAAGTTGAAGCCCTTCTGTCTCTGCTGAATGCACCACATACTCAACAAGTTTGCTCCATTTTCGCTGATTAGAATTCAAAGTTTTCCCAGCCTTGTGGGCTCTGGGAATTGTTCAGCCTCCAGTTCTCTGATAGCTGTTCTTTGCTGAGTCTTGTGGAATTTTGTCCTATACATGTTCAGCGTGGTATGCAGCAAAAGACTTGAACTCCAGATTTCTGGAGCTCTTTTTCTGCATAGCTCCCTCCTCTCTGGTACTCTGTCCTACAAAACGTAGCTCCCTCAGACTCCCTGAACTCTAATCTCTGTCTCTGAAATTTAGTGAGACTACTATGCTATGCTTGGGTTTCCCTTGCTGCATGGTCTGAAATGTGCTTCCAGATAGAAAACTGGGGCAATCATAGGGGCCATCTTTTGTTTTCTTTACCTCAGGGATCACAGTCCTCACCTTCCTGTTGTCCAATGGATGAATTAGTTGTTTGATACATTTTGTCTAGTTTCCTAGTTTTTTTTTTATGGCAAAGGACAAGTCTAATACTAGTTTCTCTCCTATGGCCTGAAGTAGATATTGTTATTAGCTTCTTGAAGGTAGAAAATAGTCATATGGTGCTTTTGCTCCTACATTTCAGCACCTGATAGTTGCTTTACTTGTCAATATAGCACAGTGGTTAATAGCACATATTATAAAGCCAGCCTTACTGAATTTGAATCTTGACTCTGCATGTATCAGCTTGAGACATGGGAAAGGATATTTTACTTCTCTGTGCCTTAATTTTCCCATCTATAATACAGGAATGGTAATAATTGCACCTAGCTTTTATGTTTGTTTGAGTTTCAATGAGATAATGAGTTAGTATGTTGCTTGGCATAATGCTCAATATTGTAGCTATTGTTAGTATTATTATGACTCATCATCAAAAGGCCAGTTAGCTTATTCCTGTATAACTGATCCTTCATTTTTTTGAAATCTCATACCGATAATCAGAATGAGTTAGTTAACAAAATCACATAATATTGTTCCATTGTTGCCATAGTAAAGAATGAAGTACCCCATCTCTCCTAGCCAATCATAAGAAACAAGTAATCAAGCCTAAGAACAAAACACCTTGACAAAAGCTTAAGATCTAAGGGGATTATAAATGCACCCTGCTCTTCATCTTTCCATCCAGCTTAGCAATGAAAAAGCATAAGTGTGCTGCATTTCTATCAATGAGATTTTATTGGAACTGCACTAGTGGCAATAGATCAGTAAAGGAACATGGCAGTGAATCTGCTTGTAAAGTGAAGACTCCTTTTACAGAGCAAATGATTGCCCACTAATTTATCTATGCCATAAATCTGGAGTTTTGTATGTAGGGTCTGTAAATGGGCTGCACCTGGGCCAGTATTACTTGCAAAGACCAGGCTTGGCCTCTGTAGATGTCTGCTTTCAGACACATTAAGCTCCTCCCTGGAGCTTTGAGAGAGTTCTTGGGAAAGAGGAGGTTCCAATATTTACATGTGTTAGGCAAAGGTTTGTGCATGTGCTTAACAAGCCTGGAAATCAGTCATGCATTCAAGATTCAGAAACGATTTAAAGTTAACATAAACAAATATCTTTGGTATTTGCTTTGCAAACTAGCCCATGTGCTATCACCGCCACTGTTCTTCTGTCT
Source organism: Tapirus indicus (assembly GCA_031878705.1). Taxonomy (NCBI): domain Eukaryota; kingdom Metazoa; phylum Chordata; class Mammalia; order Perissodactyla; family Tapiridae; genus Tapirus; species Tapirus indicus. The sequence goes on from CM062935.1 coordinate 40,022,617, forward strand.
TGGGAGTAGTCCTTCCTCATGTGCCTGAAGGCCCTTCTCTCTTGGTCCTGGATTAAAATGGCCAGCTGTCAGGTGACCCCAGCAGAAATGTTGGCATGGTCTGAAGTTCATGTCTTATAAATGTTTAGTGATAGTCTTCAGAGCATAAAGGGATAAAGAAGCAATTAAAACTCACTCTCCTGACTGGATACTATGATTAAATTAGATTCTGGTGCATTACTTTAGCTTTTGATGTAGACCATGGTGCAGGGCTCTGTATGTTATCACTGATCTAACTAATCCCCCACTGATGTACATGAGAAAACTAATATCATGGAATAATAACACAATAGCCATCATTTCTGAATTATCTAACAGTGTCCACCTTATGAATAATACTTTGAATTTAAATCATCTTTCCTTCAGAAAAGATCAATACTTTTGTTTTCTTATCTATCTTTACACTTCTGTGAGGAAAGAAGGGGCTGGATTTGTATTCTCTTCTTTTTAGAGTATGAGAACCAGAGAGAGTAAATCAGCTTGAGATCATACAGTGACACAGAACGTAAGAGTCCCGGACCTTAGAACACCAATCTTGCAACTTTTCTGCTAGATCAGAGTCAGCAAAGTAAATAAAGGGCTAGAGAGTAAATATTTTAGATTTGGTGGGACATACAGTCTCTACTGCAACACAGCTATTCAACTCTGCTGTCGTAGCACGAAAGCAATCATAGACAGTGTGTAAGTAAATGAATAAGCATAGCTGGTTATGACGACTCTCTTTGTGTTTATATAAATAAAAATAAATAAAATATTTGTCTATCTATCTATACCTACATATATATTTTTTTTACACAAAACAAGTGATGGGCCAGATTTGGCCCATAGGCCATAGTTTGCCAACATCTGTACTAAATCATGACCCATGTTAAATGCTACCTTAAGCTGTAAGGGCCACTACATGACAGCAGAATGTGACATTTGTACATGCTTCCTGCATTAGGACTTGATCTTCACAAGAACCCTGCTACGTAGGCTGTTAATGATTTTCCACTTTATATATGAGGAAACTGAGAGGCTAACTCACTTGTCCAAGGCCACAGGGTCGTAAATGAAGTGTGAAGACTGCAGCATGAGTCTCCTGACTTCCAATATTTCTCCACTGCTAGCTGTCTCATGGGAAATTCTTACCTACAATTTCATTTTCAGATGAGGAAATGGTAGGACCTGGGTAGGTTGAATGACTTGTCTGGAGTCAATAGTCTGTTGTGATAGAGCCAGGACTTGAACCACCATCTGTTGGCTTCCAGGCTGGTCTTCTATCTCTTTACATTATTGTGAACATTTTCCAGAAAAAAAGGTGTAACTAGATAGAATGTTGGTATGTCCATTGTATTTCATTCTTTAAACTTCCTGAAATGATACCATTTTATAAACGATCTCTTTGATGTACCAAATAGTATCCAAATACAGAAAAATGATTTTTGATTCACTTTATGTTTTCAAATGTGTAATTTTCAAATCTCAGTCTGGATTATAAAATTCTTATTGGCACACTGCAGTACCTTTTGTTTAATTTTATTCTTTAACAAAGTCTGATGATTACATCTTCCATCATTGTACTTAATTATCTCCTCCAACCCAGGAATATGTGAATCAGAAGGAAAATAAGTTGATAAAGAGAACTCCTTGGTTTTAACTAGCACTTTAAAATGAGTCAGGAATTTAAAATGAGGTAGGAATCACTGTGATTTCTAGGGTCTCTTCTAGCTCCATCAGAACATGGTAGATGATGGGGTGACCAAGTGTCTTAGTTTGCCTGGGACCGGGGGGTTTCCTGGCATACAGGACTTTCAGTACTAAAACCAGAAGTCTCAGGCAAGCCAGGATGAGCTGGTCACCCGGACTGCTGAATAATATGTGTTGAATGAATTGACTACTAACCGTAACTCTGCATGCCTGGAGGTGATGATCCTCATCTGGAACAGGGACTAGGGACAAAAACAGGAAGGTTGTCCAGCTTCTTAGCAATACCTGAGCACAATAGGGCCTCAAGATTTTGTAGAAAACCAAACTTAACTATATTAAAATATCAAAGTACATATATATATGAAAGAACAGCCCATCAACAAATATAGATCAGTCTGGATTATTATTGCTATATTTCCCACCCATTGCTGAAAATCATGTAATCTATCACATAACCTAAGAAACATGTAAACAAAGAGGGCTTTTAGCTCCAACTATAACAGAAGGCATCTGCTCAACATAGAGAACAAGCTACTGGTGGTCATCAATTCCTAGACTCAACAGAGCATCCAGTTGCCAGCACAGGATCCACAGTAAGCCCAGGAGGTGGTGCCAAGTTTTCAGACTCTAGATCTGAGGCCATAGGCCAAATGACACCTTCCTGAGATTTCTCTTAGGCCTCCTGCCATTTCTACCTTCCTCTGACAGCTCTGGTTTTGCAAATTTGGCTGACTGAGAAGATCTGCTCTGGATTTCCCAGCTTTGGGGAAAGAAGTTTCTGGTGGTCCCATTAGAATCCAAGTCCCTCAAAGGTTCCTTTGTTACTGACAGAGTTAACATTCCTGCCAAGAGGCTTCACTTACACCACAGGTGTCAGCCACTCTCCCTGCCCTGCAGAATGTTAAAAGTAAATACTAGAAGGACCCACACAGTCCAGCAATGGAACAGTTGTTAACCTAGTAGCCAGGGTTACTATGGCTGTAACCCTGTGAAAACCACAAATGACTAAAAACTTTGGGAAAAGCAACGTGAAGGATTTTCAGACTTTTCCTATAGAAACACTCAGCACTGAAAGCCTTATTCTAATTCTCAGTTACATCTGGTGACTGTTTATTTAAGAACTTGGTTAGAAAATTCAGTTTAAATATGCATCAGTGAATTCTGTTGTCATGGCAGGCTGGCCAAACCAGTAATGAGTCTGGTTGGCTCTTATTTCAGGGTCTGAATTAGCACGTGCCGGAACAGTCTCCCTGACGCCCTGAGGAGGATCTCCCTCCCTCTCCGATTGTCCTAAGGAAATCAGACACCTAACTTCATGAAGGATAGATAGATCTAGCCCCTCTCCATGTCCTCCCAGGCCACCAGTTACCTGCAATTCTCGAGACCTGTATGTCTCTGACTTTTTTTCTGCTTAATTCTTACTTTGGCCTTCACTTTTTCTATTCCCTTCACTGAGTCCATTACTCAAGTCCATATCATTTCTTTTCCTGTCTCCTTTCTTCCCTTCTGCTTCTTCCCTGATCCTTTCTTCCCTTCCAATTTATCTCCTCTCAACCTTACCCACTTTTCTTTGTTATTTTACTCTCTTTTTAACTGTCCTGTCTTTATTACCTAATTTCTCTTCCACTTTTGCAAACTGTTCCTTGTTTTTGACTTGGAATTTCTTTAAGGATCTTAAAAACCAATTATTACCATGTTGCTTCTTTTTTAGCAAACTTGATTTTTTAAAGTGGAAACTCCATTTCCTTAGTGTGGTATGGCAGAGAGGTAAAGACATAAATTAACTAGAGTTGGCTGTGATGGGGAAGAGAAAGCCAATTTGTAGCTCTGTGCCAGAATGAATATGAAGCAGGTGGTGAGCGATATGAATACATACCTATATCGAGCTTAGCACTGTAATCACCAGATATATATAGCCTGTCCATGCCCAGAGAAAAATCAATTTCTCCTCATTGAATGCCAAATGAAGTCTGTCAAAGTCAGGTACCAATCAACTATTTAAGGAAAAATTCAAAAATGGCACATAGCTTTTTGAAATTGCCATGAAGTCCAGTTTCAGAAACATGAGTCCTTGAGTCAGCTGAGGATATTCCTACAGGGTAACTGATGTCTATGCGTTGGCTGAAGTGCTCTGGTATGTTCTCCAGATCCCCAAACCTTCTGCTAACATGAAATCTGAGCAACACAGGCTCATTAGCTAAAATAAAACTGCTTCAGGTTGATAAGCCTTCAATAGCTTCCCTGCGTTTTCAGCAGCCTCAGACTCACACCTGCCAATATAGCTTTTGATTACAAAACACAACAGTTGGGCAGTGCAAGTAACAATAATTATCTTGGTAATTAGATTCTGTCATGCACTGTATACTCAAGGCCTTAGGCTTGTGGAAACAGAAGAGGCACCCGGAGTTTCTTTAGAGCACTTGGTCTCTTCCAGTGAGCAGGTCGCTAATAAGCTCTTCCTGAAACAATGAGAAGGCAGATTGCCTCTCCTTTCATACTTCCTTCCTCCCCTTTCTGGTTCAGCAAATTTCAGGTGTGTTACAGACTGGAAAAGAAAGGAGAAAGCTGTAATGAGGAGGGGGATGGAAACCGTCCAGGAAGAAATCCAATTCCTGTCTTGTGCTCTATGCATTTCAAAATGGAAATGCCACACTCATTAAAGTGCCCATTAAGCAAACAATACAAGGAAACAAGACGGGGTTTAGGAGCCTGGGAGGGAGGAGAAGACACAGGTCAGAGAGAGGAAACAAGATGAGGGCATTGTTTTTAAAGGAGACTGCAAAATGTTCACCCGGGGAAAAGAAAATGCCTGCACACATTTCACTGAAGAATGAAGGAGAGCATCATTGCAATAGGGACAAGTGGAATAGCATCTCTGTTACAGCCACAGAAAGATCTGCTGGTGTCTAACAAGACAGTGGAGAGTTTAGGTAATGGTGTGACTTTCGTGCAGTGAGTTTAATGCATCAGAGGATGTGTGACTAAATGCTTGAGACATTGACTAGATGTGAAGAAATCAGATCTGTGAGAGTAAGCATGGCTACCTAGGAGCCAAAACAGGGACACAGAGAAGGGGGAAAAAACCACTGAATACCTACTGTGTGCCAGGTACTTCCAGATATGTTGTCTCATCTAAACCCTAAGACACACTGGTGTGGCGAGTATTATCAGACTTCATTCACAGATGAGGAAAAACGGCTCAAGAAGATACATAAATAGCCCAAGTTCATACCGCTGTTCAACACTACAGCCAAAATTTGAGGGCGAATCCCATCTGGCTTCCGCTCTGCCATGCTGCCTTCCGAGAACACAGTCTCGGTACCTTCCAGAAAGGAAACCAGCACTTATGGATCACCAACCATGAGCCAGCTGCTTTGAAACATGCTCTCACATTCCTCATCTCCCATAATTTCTGCTCCACCAACATGCAGACTATTTGACAGACAAACAGTATGGGGCCTCTTCAAAAGACAATTCACTGCAATTACACAAATCTGGTGCCTGGGGTTGGGAGTGTTATGAAATCCCCAGCATTTGGCACCCCTCCTCAACAGGGAAATCTCATTTGAAAACCAGAGGAAAGGCTTTAGGAAGAAACCGGGTAGGAACCCTCAAGAGATTTCTTGGCTCTGCACGCACTGCTTTCATGATGGAGGCTTCTGCTGCCCCCACTGGAGCCAAGCAATACAAACATTAAGTGTTTCTATGGATGGAACGTGCCCAACTCTTGAGGACAGGTCTGATTTTCAACAATTTAGAAAACAATGGCACAAGAACGCATTTTTCGGTATCTTTAGCAGCCCGGGTGAGAAGACATTAGAGAAGTTCTTTTCCTGGAACTTTAGGCTTCAGTAGGTGATTAGAGCTAACATTTATTGACCACTTGCCTACTGCGTGGCACTGTTCTAAGCACTTTATATGTCTTATCTCACTGAACTGCATGAGAACACAGAAGTGGGTGTGATTATTTTCACTTAAGGTAGAGAGATTAGGTAACTTGCCCAAAGCCACCCTCAGCTGGAAATGGAGTGCAGGAGTTTACTCTAGGACCCATCCACTATGTTGCTTCTACCACATGGAACTGGGTTCCCTAACTCTTTTGCAAATTGGGGATTCAGCCCATCATCAGAGAATTTTGCCATTCTCAAGCGAACATAGTGCCTGTATGCTCCCATCTGTTATTTGCTTTATATCCTACAATTGCTTCTCACCACAGATTTCATTCATTCATCTTCCTACCTCACTCCAAAACACATTAAAGTCTTATGTCTCTCCCATCTTAAAAAAAAAAAAAACAAAACACCATTCTTTTACCCCATACCCTCTCTAGCTACTGCTCTATCTCCTCCCTTTATAGCCAAACCTCTTGAGAGAGTTTCCTTTCTTGCCATTTTTATTTCCTCATTTCCCACTCACTTTTCAATCTACTTCACTCCCCTATTCCCCTGAAATTGCACTTGCCAACCTCACCATTCTGGTTGTTAAATCCAATGGGTGTGAATGCCTTTTGGGACACTGGACCCAGTTGAACATCTGTGCTTCTTGAAAGACTCTTCCTTTGGCTCCTGTCAGGGCCATCCCCTCTCCTGGTTTGCCCCACCTGCTGGCTGCCCCTTTTCAGTCTTCTCTATATTTTCTCTTCATCTGCTCAGCCCTTAGTGTCCTCAGCCCTCCTCTTCTCCTGGGCTGTCTAACCCACTGGTGTCAGACAGATGACTTAGTCATAGAGTACTGATGACTGACACCCCCACTAGCCCAGTCCTCTCCCGAGGCCCAGACACATATCAAACTACCTAAAGGATGTCTTGCCTCTATCCCCTAACCTGAAGCTCTTGTGTTTCTTGTTTCTGTGAATGCACCACCATTATCCAAGCCTGTAACTTGCCTCATCCTTTACTCTTTCCTCTCCCTCAGCTGTCACATCTTATGACCAGGCCATGACACAGCCTGTCCATCCATCTTCTCCACCCACCCTGCTCTCCACTTATTGAGGCCATCACCATCCCTTGTCTGGTCTTCCTGCCTGTCCTGGTTTTGCCCCTCCAATCCATGCTATTAAAGCTACTGCCAGGGTGACCTTTCCAAACACAAAAGGGGTTCCTTCACTCCCCTACTTAAGCTTTGGAATGGCTCCCCTTTGCTATGAGAAGTCCCTACTCCTTACCAGAACTTACATGAAAGGCCTATTATGATAATGCCCTTGCTTATCTTTTCAGCTTTACTTTTCATCACTGTCTCTCACATTCTGCTTTCTAAACATACCAAACTTCTTTCAGTTCCTTATTGTGCCATGCTCTCACAGTTTCTGGGAGTTCTCACTTATGTCCCTTATGTAAAGCATCCCCCTCACCCATGTCTTTCCACTGACTTCTGGGTAACTCTTGTTAGCTTAAATGTCATTTCTTCTTTGAAGCCTCCCCAGACCTCCCGAGCTTGGACTCAGTGCTCCTTTCATGTGTCCTACTGTACCTTTACTAAGATGGTAGTCAGGACACTGTTTTGTGGTTGTCTCTTTGTGTGTCTCTATCTCCCAGAAAACATAAGCTCCAGAAGTAGGCACTGTTTCTATCTTGACTATTTTTGGACATCTAACTCCTACCATAGTGTCTAGCTAAAAACATTTTTTAAAAATTTAAAAAGGTGTTAAATATTTTTGAATGAATAAACATATTTTGTAGGGACTAGGAGATAAGGAGAAAGTGGAGCAACATAATCAGGTGAAGAGATGACCCAAATAAAAATAAGGAAGTAAACGAAGGTAATATTCCTAGGTACTCCAGCTCCCATTTTCCAATGTTAAAGATGAAGGACTTTTCTGGAGTCCAATGTAGACAATGGGAATCGAAAGAGAAGACTCTGCTTTCCAGGCTGTCTTTCACGAAGACATGTGGGATAACTGCCCAGAGCGTATGAGGGAACAGACAAGGTGCAGGTTTGTTTTGAGAGAGAACAGAGCAAAGAAAATCTGGAGAGTTGTTAGGTCCACTCTCTTGTCTTGTTCAAGATATTTGCTGAGTTTAAGCTGACTGTTTCTAAGTCTCCCTTGGAAAATGAGCAGCCTGTACTGATGGCATGAGGCAGAGCCATATTACTCAGTGCCTTCCCACACACCCAGAGGACTGAATGCTTTAACATGTGCTCTTGAATGCAACTCAAGCTCTTGACTGAGTAGTGAGTGATGAAACATGGTCTGAAGCAATTTATTGCTTCAAGATGATGGCAGGAGGCAGATAGTGCTGGCCAGAAGTGGAGTGGCTCATATGGAGCGAGGGATGTCAAAGGAGAGGTTCTGCATAGCAGCTGGCCCTCTGGAACATGGCCACAGACATCTGGGATACACTTGTCATTTAGGGAGCTCTATTCTGCCCTGGGATGCCCTTATTCATCTAGACACCCTGGAAGCTAGGATGGGGGGCATCACTGTATCCTGGAAAGGTCATAATAATTTACAGGAGAGAATTGTTACTGAAGGATAAACAGCTGGGGAAAGCTTCATAGCGATATTGGCATTTTTGCCAGGTCTTGAAGATTTAGCTTCTAGGAGGGAAAAGGGGAGGGCATTCCAAGCAAGAATTTTCCCCATACTGTGGGAAAAGGCATGGAGGAGGATATGAGCAGGGTATGCCCTGGGAATAACGATTAGACCAGCTTGGCTGGAGAGGCAGGCTCCCGTCATAGACTATTGGAAGTTGACAGGACAAAAATACCCTGCAGTGTTCTACAGGTAAGATCAATGGCTCATTTACCCAGCTTCAAAAGGCTGAAAATGGCTATTTTTTATGTTGGAAAAGAAATCCAATAATTTGTATCACTTGCTGCTATGAATCTGATAAAAAGCCGTTCCTGAAGACTGTAACAAATGGCCACAGGAGCCCTGCATTCAAGCCGCAATATTGTAATACACCGCCAGGAGAGTCAGAGCATATTGATTTCCTTGGGCCACTCGGCTGTCTGCACAGAATTTCCAGAACCCCTGACTCCTTCACTGGATTCTGTTTTGTACAGATTTAGAGAGGGCCAGCTCTAAGGAAGGCTAGACTGTGAGTGTGCAGAGATGACTCAGGCACAATTGCAGTCCTTAAGAAGCTCAAGTGAAGAGGGAGATAAGAGAAGATGCTCTAATAATGCAGGGCAACATGTCAAAGAAAAGCATGAATGAGGACACATAAGTAGGAGATAAACATGGAGCAACTGGAACTCTCATACACTGTTGGTGGAAATTAAAGAAAAATGGTAAAACCACTTTGGAAAACAGTTTAGCAGTTTCTTACAAAGTTAAACACACCTCTACCCTATGACCCAGCAATTCCACTCCTAGATATTCTCCCACAAAAACTTGTATAAGAATGTACACAGTAGCTTTATGCACAAATGCCAAAATTTGAAAAAAGCTAAATGTGTATTTAACAGGAAAATGGACAAATTATGGTATATTCCCACAATGGAAAGTACTCAGCAAGCAAAAAAGAATGAACTACTGACAAATAACAACATGGATAAATCTCAAAAACAGAATGTAGTGCTAAAAAATATGACATAGTACTCTGTGTGTTATTCCATTTATATGAAGTTTATCAAGCACAGGCAAAACTAATCTCTTGAGATAAAAATCAGAATAGTGGTTGTCTCTGGAGATGGGGGTGAGATTGGGGTTAACTGGAAAGGAGAGTGAAGAAAGTATCTGGGGTGATGGAAATGTTATGTCTTGATTTGGGTGGTTGTTACACAGGTGTACATGATTATCAAAACTTATCAAACTGTGTGCATTTTACTGTATGTCAGTTATATCTCAGTAAAAAATAAAAAAAATAGGTGTTGGTAAAGGACAGCATGGGTTCAAGGAAATGTTGCCTTGAGCAGGCTTCACAGAGAGTGAGCCTCAAAGAATTGCTTGGGGAAAGGCAATCCAGGGGATGAAACAGGAAGATAGAAGGTCAGGAGTTGGCAAAGTGTATTGTGGGTCTCTGGAAGGGCTATATCGAACATGGGAGGTAAGACCAGAAAGGTAGGCTGAGGTCACAACAGTGAGTGGGGGCGTGGGAGCAGAAAGCACTGGCTACATATGCTACAAGATTCGCCAACAAGGAGAAGATAAATAGAAAAATAATCTAAAGGGATTAAAAAGCCTAGGAAATTTTTATTTGTTTATAGGCCAGGGGCAGAATCACTGAGGAAGAGATATTGAAGAGAGGAGATCATTCATAGAGCAAGGGTCTGGTAGACATGATGATTTACCTTTAGAAAAGAGGGGGAACCTGCTACTTCTATGCCAGGAGAGAAGATAGAGGACTGAGTGAGATTGTGAAGGACAGGGAGAAGAAAATCATGAGAGCTCGTGATGGATGTCCTCTAATGTCTCAGTACAGCAGGAGGAGAGACCTTCAGTGAAAGTGACAAAGAGGTAGGGCTGGGTCTTGAGGAGCATGAAAAAGTTCAGAACAGAGTGCTAGAGAGAATTTGAAAGGGGGTCTTCCTGAGATGAATGGAAAAATTCTGAGAGTTATATAGCATGGATTGATAATGGAAATAATTGCCCAGGCTGGGGACTGGCAAGGCATAGAGAATGAAAGCATGTGTTGGCTATTGATAACACATTTGAAATGGGTCATCACTACAGTGGGGACGAGATAGGGTAGGGCCAATGGAGATTACAGAAGAGTCAAGGGTCTGAAGTCAGGAAGAGAGGAGTAGGTTCAGGAGGCATGAGGGATTTGATAAGTATAAGGCAGTGTTGACCAGTGAAGGTGGTTTTATGGCTCAAGATGTTTGCAGGAAAGCAGTTATGGATGATGATGAGTTCCAGGGTTACACTGATGGATGGGTTGAATGGCGATAACATTCAGCAATGGAAGTTGCAGTCACTAAGGATGATGGCAGAAGACGTGTAGGAGGGAGACTGAGCCAAAAGATGAAGTCCTTGAGAAAATGTGGTGAAGTTTCCCTCTCTTCATAGGTGAGCTAGAAGTTGACCTGAGCTTTGGTTACAAAGTGCTGTTTTAAATACTATGTTATTGGCTATATTTAACTCCTTTTATTCTATGAAGTTGAAAATGCTTCAGGGTATGTTTTATCTTAATCAAGTCTATGAATAACACAACAGTGGTTTTTATTCCCATTTTAGAAACAAACGAGGAGCCTTACTTCAGTGCCCCTCCCCACAGCCTTCCTTCCAATAGGGGAAGGAAATGGGTGCAAAAAGTAGTTGCTGAAATCACTTGACTGTTCAGAAAATGATTGCATTAGACAAAGGGCACAAAATGTCATCGGTTTCAGTACCTGAAAAGAAGTCACATGTTTTGACACTTAAAAAATAAAATTTATGAGAAGAAAGGAGTTGTTTTGTTCTTATTCATCTTTCCAGTTCTTTTATTGATTTTTTTATTGGAATAATTCCTTCAAGGCTTTAAAAATCAAAATTCTTATTTAGGGACTCCCAGACTCATATGTCAAGAAATATATTCGAAAAGCCAGTGGGAGCTTTGTGGTGTATCATGAGTCAGAAGGAAATGGCAGCAGAACTGTTTCTACCACTTAATGATTGTGTGTCTCTTGACAAACTACTGCCTCTCTGTGCCTTGTTTTCCTCGTGGAGAAACTGTGCAAGTCAAAGAGCTATACAATGTAGGATATAAGTATTTAATATACTAAAAAACCCAGTTAATCATTAGGGAGTCCTTAAACAGAAATTAAGTTAACAAAAAAGGTCAACTTTGACCTGAACCAGCACTCTGGGAAGGCATTCCTAATCAGGGATCTTCTAAAAATGAGTGCTGATTAATGAGATGAGAACTTCCACACCCTCCCACCACCACATCTACTTCCTCAGCAGCATCAGCACCCACATACTCTGCCTTCCTGCCTATTACCATAGAAGAACTAGTCAAGCTTGCAGCCAAAGCCAATTTCCACACTTGTGATTAGATCCTCTCCCTTTCTGCCTACTCAGAGAATTGCTTTGGTCATTCTTTTCTCTTCTGTATCATCTATCTTCCCCTCTCTACTGGGTTGTTCTTATGAGCAAATAAATGTATTTCTGTATCTTAAAAATCTTTTTCTCTACTCCATTTCCCCACCAGCTCAGAGAACTAGTGAGAGGGTCCCTGACCTTGGCTCTGTGCCTTAAAAAGGTCACATTCTTGTCCTTCTCCATCCACACATCTCCCTATGGGGTGAGGAGTCTATTGGGCCAAGAAGTGCTTACCCAAAGCTGAAGCTTCCTGCTTTCTAGACCATACTCTGGGTACCCTGCACCCCGGAATTCACTGCCCATATGGTCCTTAGCCCCTTACCGGGTGTTCATAGTCCTCTTCTCTGAGTCCATCTCCCCTTAGGTAGACCATGCTGCTAATTTACACACTCCTAGTGCTATTCGAGGCATGGTCACTTGTGGGAGTGGAGACAGAGCTTGGACACGCTGGCTGGGATGCCCCACCCAAGAACACAAAGCCCCTCACAGTACGGGGTGGAGTTGGGGTTTGGAAGGGAAGGCCACAGGCCTTTTCCCTGTGCTACCACGTCATGGCATGGAACTCCAAAGTCCAAGAATTCTAAATCTGAACTTGGTTTCCCAGGTTCTTATGAAAGTATATTTGTCAATGTAATGGAAAGAACATACTTTATTGAATAGTTTGTTAGCTTGATATATAAATTTTACATATTGAAAATATTGTTTGTAGGCCTCCATTTTTCCTTTTGTCTTGGATCCCCTAAATATTAGGGGTGTATCGCCTATCCTAATACCCTAAAAAGGGTTACTTAAAAAAAATTCCCCTTTGCAGCAAAATTTCATCAAAGAATGGTCTATAATCAGTAGCTCCAATTTCTTTCCTCCTATTCTCTCTTAAACATACTTGTATCATCACCATCTATTTGCTCTTCACCATTTATTAAAACTGCTCTTGTCAAGGTCACCAATAAGTCACTCTGTTAAATCCAATGATTGGTTCTCAATCCTCATTTTACTTGATGCTCTAGCAGCATGTGACACAGGGATCACTCCCTCCTCAACATACTTTCTTCACTTGCCTTTTAGGAGTCCACTCTCTTTGGTTAACTTCCTACCTTACCGTCATCTTTCTCACCTCTTTGCTGATTCCTTCTTTTGTCTTATCCCCAACCTCTTAATGTTGGAATTGCCAGGGCTCAGTCCTTGTACCTCTTGTCTTCTTTACACTGATCCCTTATGATCCATCCAGCCCATGGCTATATTGCTGATGATTCCCTTCACATACTCTCTGCTTGACATCTCCACTTGGATGTCTAAGCATCTCAAACTTGCACATGTACCAAAATTATCTCCTGTCCTCTTTCCTAAACCTGCTCTAATCACAGCCTTCCACATCCCAGTTTATGTCAACTCCATCTTCCATTCGCTTAGACAAGACCAAAAACCTTGGAGTCTTTTGGAATCATCTTTTACTCTTGCAATCTATCAGGATATCATATTGGTTCTACATTCAAAATATATCTAAAACATGACCAGTCCTCACTGCTTCCACTGCTACCACACCTTGATCCAAGCTCCAATCATCTCTTGCCTGGACTACTGCAATAGTCTTCTCACAGGTCTCTCTTTTGGTCTATTCTCAATACAGACACCAGTGTGATATCACTTAAATATAACAGATCATGTCATTCTGCTCAAAATCCTGCAATGGTTTCCCCATTTCACTTAGAGTAAAAGCCAAAGTCATGAATAGTATTCAAAGCCCTATATTCTCTAGACCCTGATGCTCTCTGATCTCCTCTCTTACCATTCTTTCCCTTATTCACCCAGCTCCAGCCACACTGATCTCCCTGCAGTTCCTGGAGCATGTCAAGCATGTTCCTGACTTAGCACGTTGCTCTGGCTGTTCAGTCTGCTGGAATGCTCCTCCCTCAGTTATCCTTAGCTAACATCCTCACCACCTTCAATTCTGTTTAGATCTCACCTTCTCAGAAATACTTACCTTGACTACCCTGTTTAATACCACAACCTGTCTCTACCCACCTCTAGCACTCCTAATTCCCATTACTCTTCTCTACTTTTCCCTTTTCCAAGCACTTACCACCTTCTAACATTCTATAGTTCATTTATTTATTATTTGTCTTTCCCACATCATCATCCAATAGAACTTTCTGCAATGATGGAAATGTTCTACATCTGCACTCTCCAATATAGTGGCCACCAGCCACACATGGCTATTTAGCACTTCAAGTGTGGCCAATGCAACTGGAGAATTTAATTTTTAATATTATTTAATTTAAGTTTATATTTTAATTTAAATAGCCACATGTAGCTAGTGGCTACCAATCAGAAGGAGCTCTCAGCCATGAGAGCAGGGAATTTTGCTTCATTCACCAAGGTCTCCTAAACACCTGGCAGAGTACCTGACACACAGTAGGTGCTTGATAAAAATATGTTAATGAAAGTATGATCAAAGTCCAAGGCCAACTTTTCCAAGGCCTTTTGGTCTATCACTGGAAGAGATAGGGGTGGAACCCAGGAACTGATCACTTAGGAAACTTCCCTCTTTCCCAGCATATCAAGGAAAGATCCAGAAGTCTGGGCAGGGGCTTTCTGATAGGCATGCCCTGTAAGTAAGCACAGTGCCTGGTCCTTGGTTTACTTGATTTTACAAACATATAGGCTGACACATATAAATTAAGAAACAAACAATCCCTCCTGCGCAGAATCCAAACCTCTAGCCTCTGCTGATATGTAAGCAACTCTGTTCATTTGTGTCATCATCAGAATTCAGGACAGACGCTTTCCATGGTCATGATCTTGCAGTGAAGGTTAATATAAATCTATAAAGTAGATGAGGGCACATTTTAGCACTTATTGATGAAAAGGTTGCTATCACAGAATATAAGGTTTTATGCAACTGCATGCTGGAAACCAAGCAGAATTACCAAATAGCTATGGAAATATATGTGATTTGGCAGAATGAAAGTACCATATAGGAAATTAAATAACTATAGGGTGAATGATATTTTAAAGGCTATTTTGGATATGAAATATAAAATCAGTCTTACAATACCAAATCAAGAGTTTCAAACTCTTTCCTTCCAAAATCTTATTTTGAAGATCCATAAGAGCAATGTTTTCAGTTGTACTAAAGTAGTGAAGAAGTTACAAGTGCTTTACTAAACTGTAATAATACTAAGGACTAGGCAATATTCTGCTTGTATTATCTGCTTAGTTCCTTGGGTTCCTAGTAAAAGTAGAAGATTGTTATCTCTGTAATTTACTTTAAAATACTTCAGCATATATTTGTACACCAATGTTCATAGCAGCATTATGCACAGCAGCCAAAAGGTGCTGTCCATTAATGTCCATTAATGGATAAATAAATAAACAAAAAGTGGTATATACATATAAATAAATATTATTCAGCCTTAAAAATAAATGAAATTCTATCTCTGGCTTGCTAAGTCTCTCTTCCATATGATCTGTTCTATTTCCAATGCTTTCTAATTCATTCTTCATCTCATTTATTGAGTTCTTCAGCTCCAAAATTTCTGTTTGGTTCTTTTTTAGAGTTTCAATCTCTTTGGTAAAGTATTCCTTCGGTTCATTGATTTTATTCCTGAGTTTACTGAACTGCCTTCTTGAGTTAGAAATGAAATTTTAACACATGCTACAACATGGATGAAACTTGAAGACTTTATGCTAAGTAAAATAAGGCAGACAGAAAAAATATGGCATGATTTCACTTTCATGAGGGACCTAGTGTAGTCAAATTCATAGAGACAGAAAGCAGAATGGTGGTTGCTGGGTGGAGGGGGGAATGGGGAGTTATTGTTATTATTGTTTTATGGGTACAGAGTTCAGAGTTTTAGTCTGAGAGGATGAAAAAGTTCTGGAGATAGATGGTGGTGATGGACAACAATGTGAATGTATGTAATGCCACAAAAGAGTACACATAAAAATGGTTAAAAGAGTAAGTTTTATGTTATGAATATTTTATTACAATAAAAAAATTTATCAGCATGTGCAGTGTGAGACTACGTGGCAATTACTTAGGTTAAGCTATAACCAGGTGCTGCTTTCATTCTAATCAGTAAAGCACAATGCAGGGATGGTCTTTTCAATTAGCTACCACAGGTTTCTGTTTTCTGTATCTCAATCCATAAGCAATGCTTTGCCAATTAACACACTGAAAGTCAAAAATAGTTTGGGTTTTTTTTGGTGAGGAAGACTGGCCCCTGAGCTAACATTGGTTGCCAATCTTCCTCTTTTTGCTGAGGAAGATCAGCCCTAAGCTAACATTTGCACCCAACTTCCTCTATTTTGTATGTGGGACGTCGCCATGGCATAGCTTGATCAGCAGTGCGTAAGTCCGCACCTGGGATCTGAACCTGTGAACCCTGGGCTGCTGAAGCAGAGCATGCGAACTTAACCACTAATCCACCAGGCTGGCCCCCAAAATAGGGTTTTTTTATTGATGAAATTAGTAGTCTGTTATGTAGCATGGTGAATGTTAGAAACGGGCTCTCAGTGAAACTGAAAGTATTTATTATATTCATAGGTGGATTGGCAGAAGTATTTTAGAGACATTCCTCACACTTGCTCCACAAGGGCATAAGAAGCAATTAGGGCTGTAGCCTTTAGCTTCAGGGATGATGGTCTTGGCTAAAGCCCTAAATAGTGCTATGCCCAGCCAGGAACACTGGGAGATCCTGGATCCCTGATGGAAGCCATAAAGGTGACCAAATCCTGCCCTTAGAATCTTCATGATGGCCTCCAGTGAACATTTTGTGTGGGATGGGGGTCAGGGCACCTAAAAATAGAGAGCTGGAACATACTCAAGTTTACAGAACAGGTCACATGAACTGGGTATATGTGTGTTTACTTGCTAATAAATGTTTACTGAATGGATGTTTTAGATAGGACAGTATTTGCCTGAGATTTCTGTTCATTATAACCTAGTAGTGAAGTTGTCAGCTAAGTAGGAAACTCTTACCTCAAAACTTCTTCAGAGGCTACCATGATTTACCAAAAAGAACCTAAGGGTCACACATGACGACATCAGCCCAGGCCAGTTCACAATCACAAGAATAGAGGCCAGAAGGAAATTATAGTGTCAAAGGACATGGGAAACCAACCATGAAGAATTAGGTTACTAATCCCAGGAATACAAAATCGATGGTTTATTTTACCTCTTTCCTGATTTTAGAGATAAAAAATGGGGCTCAGAAATGTTGATCTTCCCACGCGCAAATGAATTTCATGAGCAGAAACTAAAGGGAAACCTTTGATATCATTATTATTTAAGAGCTACCAGTTATTGAGTGATTGTTATGTGCCAGGCTTATTAGTAGGTGCTTTGACATGTGATTGCTAATTTTCACAAAATTCCCACAAAGTGAGTACCATTGTCCTCAGTTTTCAGAGGAGGGACTGAAGTTCAGAAAGGTCATGCCCGCGCAGATGCAGTCAGTGCCCCACTCACAGCCCCATGGCACTCAGCATTCCTCACTAGATGTAGACATCCTACTGCAAACACTCTCTCAGGGAGTGGAGCAGGCTGGACATCCTAGAGATAATGCCCCTGGGGATCAGCCCTCGGCCAATGATGAAAGCTTCCTCCCCCCAGGCTGAGTACTTCTGAGGCATGTTCTACACTGTCTCCCAGACCCCAGAGTTCACCAGTATCCCACAAGAGTAACCTGCTCGATAACACACTGCTTATTAGTTTCCTTCCATTCTCTGACTCATTTCCTCAATCCCTATCAGTGCTGGGATCACCTATCAAATAAACTACCTGCCTCAAATCCTTGTCTCAGGGGATGCTTTTGGGGGAATACGACCCAAGGCAATCATGTAATTTTCCCAAGGTAACCCAGCCGGCCATCAGGTTGCACAGCTGGATTGTGAAGCCAGGTCTACTGTGTTTGAGGTTCACACTGCTCTTCCACTTGCATATTTGAATTACATCTTCCTTCACGAGTAAGTAGAGATAAGATAGAGGTGAAAGGAGAGAATGGATGTTACAGAAAAAGCTCTTGAGTTTTCTCAATGATTTATTTGGTTAGCATCTCAAGCTCTCATGTCCTCAGCGTTTATACTCACCACTCTGCATCATAGCATTATGGAGCAAATTATCTCAATGATGTTTAATAATCTGATTAGTGAATGTGATAGGTTGAATAATGGCCCCCAAAGATGTCCACAATTCTAGTCTAGAATGTTACTTTATATAGCAAAAGGGAACGTTCCAGATGTGATTAAGTTACGGGTCTTGAGATGGGGAGATTATAGTGGATCATCTGGGTAGATCCAATTTAATCACAAGGGTCCTTATAAGAGGGACCTAGAGGTAGCCAGAGGAGAAGGCAGAGATTACGGTGATGCACTTTGAAGATGGAAGAAGGGGCCACACGGCACTAGGAGCCAAAAAAGGTAAGAAAAGGAGTTTTCCCCTCAGAGCCTCCAGAAGGAACCATCCCTGCTAACACTTTCACTTTAGCCCAAAAAAACTGATCTCTGACTTGTAACCTCCAGAGTTGTAAGAGAACAAATTTATGTTGTTTAAACCCACTAAGTTTTTGGTGATTTGTTACAGGGGCGACAGGAAACTAATACAATCAGCTAAGCATTACTAGTGATAACAATAGTATAACAATAGATAACATTGATTCGCCCCTCACAATGTCTAGGTATGGTGCTGGGCACTTTATGGGACCCATGGAGCCTCATCCCCCAGCAGCCCTTCTGAGGAACTATTTTCAATTTGCTCATTTTACAGATGAGGAAACTGAGACTTAGGCCTTTCTCACCCCAAAACCATGTTTCAAATTAAAAAAGCCAAAATCTGAATCCTTGAAACTGCGAGTAAAAAGAGGTAAGTCAAAGGTCACATCAATGTTGCAAAGCAGCCGGCCTTCAATCACATGTTGAATAGAGGGAAACAGCCACATACACAAGATTTCTATTGAACACAGATCACTCCGCTCCTCACCCAGTTTTCCCAGCACAGAACCTCTTCCCTGTTACCCTCCATGCTTCTGGAAAAGGGCAGCTAAACACAAACAGTACTGTTGGTTGGATGGCAATAATTTAGTAACTTGCTGTTTTGGTTTCTAAGGTCTTCTTAGCTTCTAGCTTCTACCAGAATTGAGCCAACAAGAAATTCCTCCAGCAGCTTTCTTGAAGCCAGAAGTGGCTTTGAAAACCCAGAAAGAAACACATCCTTTTTACTTTTTTTTCAGTTTGAGTGCATTTTCATTTCTAAAACTCAAGTGATCACATTTAATTTAAAAAGGAGCAGGATTTGACTGGTTCACATAGCTAGATCTTGTTTCCCTACCTATACCACACTGTATGCTCTTCCAGAGCAGGAAGTAGGTCTTATATACCTCTTTTTCTCTTTTTAGCACCCAACGAGGTGAGTTATCAGTCAACTGAAAGTGAGAGAGAAAGACAGAATGAATCACTAGTCAAATGAATAAATAATGAAGAGCCAAATAAGTGAAGAAAGCAATATATGGGAAGGGAGGTTGAGATATTACTTTCATACAAGTCCTGCATTTATGTATTTTAATCATAGGCACTTTATACTCTTGTGGGCCATTAACAGTGATAAGGGAGTTTCCTTCTTTGAAACTTTGTAGAGCCATCCTTTACTCCAGGATAGTAAGTAGTTCTCATTTTGCCTATGCCAACTCTGACCTACTGATACTGGCTTCTAGAACCCTATATGGCAAAGAGAATTAATGGCCAAATCAAGACTCAGCTGAAAAGAATGTGTGATTGATTAGTGATGTCTGCTTTGGACTCAGAATAGAGGAGTTGTGGAGTGCTGTGCATTTGCTGAAACCATCTGTACAATCTGATCAACTGTGGGCAGAGCATACTGCCCAAATTTGTTTCTAGACACTGCCATCATCTCTGAAACTATCTCTACTCTATGGATAAGCAGTTTTCACTTCTGCTTCTTTAATAGTTTCTTTGACAACCAACAAATCTTACTTTTTGCTTCTAGGCTATACTAAGAAACAATGACTTTAATTTGAGAATGTATTTGAAAAGAAGTTTAAATCAATGTTTGTCAAGTTTTCTGAAGATAAGGAATATCATACATGCCAAGAATCATTAACAACAAAGCTTTGTCTAACATTTCTTAACAATACCAGTGTGGTTGGGTATTGTTCTAATCAAGTTCCTTCACTGACTCGGTGAATGAATGGATCTTTACTTCCTTCATAATAACTTTGTGAAATGAATGTATACAATTCATAACAATTTAAATTAATCATACAAATTTAACTTCAAAGTCACGTCTAAAACTTACTTAGGAATCTTAAAAGAATTTTTCTCTCCTGTCCTGTTTTGAAATTATTCAAGAAGCAGTCATTAGATTTTATCTTTTTACCTATTCATCCCAGGCACACATCCTAGGGCCATCCTATGAACCATTTTCCCACTCCAAGAAAACTACCAAGAATCAAAAGGCCACCTAGAACATTGTTTTCATCAATAATAGCAATAATGATAGTAACTTTTACATAGCTCAAGTTTACAATTTTTTCATTTATCATATCTTCTTGATTTTTATTTAATATTTGTCCTATAGTATTATTCCCAAATTATAGATATTAAATGAGGCTAAAAGAGGTTACTGAATAAATGGCAGAGCTAGGACACAAACCCAGATGGTTTGATCTGCCTGGTTTCTATTACATCACCATGTGATTTCTTTGACCCAAGTTAAACCCATTTCCCCACTGCACCATGGTAATTCCCTCCTCTACTACTTCTCTCTTCTCTTCTGCTTGCCTGGTCTGACCACTCCTTTCTCCTCCACCTATTCAAAGTTTTTAACTCTTCATGGCTCTGCTCAACTCTACCACCTTCATACATTTTTGCTATTCTCATGGAATGCCTTCTGCTCTTACATTTTTAATACCTGATGATACATTCTTCTAGGCTGTTAAATCTCCATTCACTCAGCAAATAATTCTTAAGGATCTACCATATGCCAAGTACCACTCAGCACTAGGGATTCAGCAGTGAAGAAGGCTGTTTCTCATGGAGTTTACGTTCCAGTTGGGGTTCCTGCTTCTAGTATTCACATCTAGATTTCAAGCTCCTTTACAACAGCAACCATGCTTGTGTTTTCTCTGTCTATGAAGGAGCAATGTAATTTCCCTGCTGTATAGCTTATCACTAAATTAATAATGTGGTGTCCTGGTGGTGTAAGTATATAGCTAGCTAACGTCAGAGGATAGACAAGTAAACTTACTTGAGATACCAGCTCACTCCATTCTCCCATAATTTTCTAACTCTGGGAAATCTACATTACTGTTGAGTAAGGTACTTTAGGAATTCTCCAGGAGGGAACTTGTAAAGGAATTATAAGGAGAAACTGCCTGGAGATTGGTTTCCTGTGTATGTTAAGCAAGATCCAAAATATCCATTTCTCAGAGATATGCCCAGAAAGTCTCACCACACTTGGGAACTACATTTTAAGAGGTCTTGAATTTCAGGGGTGGTGAGAATTTAGCGTTAGGAGAAACCACTTGCTCAGAAAAAACATAGTTTTAAGACTTTTTACCATAACCAAAATGAATGAGGGTGGAGTTGAACCCACCAAAACGAAACACTTTTCCCTCCCAAGTCTGATAGGAAGTGATCAAAGAGGGAGTTGTATGACTTCTTCCAGAGAATTCATCTTGGGAAATTTGGTATCTTGAGTGTTTTAAAAATTTGGTTCAAAAGTACTTGGTTGCTATGTTAAATTAAACTTATATTTAACAGGCCTAAGGCAGTCTCTCCCACAAAATTTATCTCTGAATTTTGTACACACACACACACAGACACACACACACACACACACACACCCTCAAGTTATTATAGAGTTTAGTTTGCATGTCTCCCTTGAGGAATCAAGGGATACTAGTGGCTGTTTCTGGGACCTGATTTGCATAAATGCCCCCTTTTCCTTATGGGAGGACATGTGAAAGGGAACTTGGGGCTACTGCCAATTCTTCTAGCTACCTAAGAGCAAACTTCCTCTAGAGGCAATGTGACGCAACCCCTAAGACAGCCAGATCCACTCAGTTAGTATGAATTTGCACCATGCCTCAAGATACAATCTAAAGAGAATCTTAGTAATAAGCAGGAGCATGGCACTGGGTTATACTGTCTAGACTTATCTCTCAAAATTAATTGTAGGGATATTTGTAGAAGGTTTTTGAAAACACAGAGTATCCCTGGAGAAACCTGTGGGGTTTCTGTAGAGTATCGTTGTCTACAGCTGGTATGGAGAAGGGACTATGCCTTCTCTCTGAAGGATCTAGAAGCAGTTTGAGAGGGAGAAAGGCACTTTTGGAGTTCATGTTAGGACATGACATGGTAGGACTGTCTCCTACTAGACTGAGCATCTTGAAAGCAGCAATTATCTTGTTTGTGATTGACTCCCCAGGACATAGGACAGTGATTGGCTCATGGTAGGACCTCAATTAACGTTTCAGAACTGAACTAAATGGGAAGTGGCTGCAGAAATCCATGATTGAGGAAAAAGTAGGTAGTGCAAAGTTGGGAAAACTGTATTATTTTTGTATTTCCAGCTCTCTCCACCAACCTTTTATGAGGCCTCATTGACATCTGAGACAGAGGGGAGGGAGACTTTGAAACTTTCAAAATACTCAGAACAACCAGAATAATAAAGAGGATAAAGGCTGTGACAGAGACAATGCTATGTGTTCACCAAATCATTTCATTTTTCTCCTGGACACAGAGCAAGGCTACATTTCCTAGCTTCCTTACACCTGGACAGTACTATGTAACTTGTTCTGGGCAATGAGATTTGGGCAGAGGTCATGTGTGCCACTTCCAGGACTGGCTCCAAAAGCCTCTCATAATCTTCCATGTTCTCTCTCTCTCTATCTGCTTGTCTGGTTGACCAGACACAGAGGTTTCAGTAGAGGATTTCGAAGGTCTGAGGCCTTGGGCACAGCAAGTCCAGTAAAAGGAAGGAGTCTAGGTACCTGAATAACTGTGTGGTGGACAATATCCCCTCCCAAACACTGATCCCCACTGGACTGTGACATGAGTGAGAACTAAATGTTTATTTGTTAAGTCACTGAGCTGGGGTTGTTTGTTGTAGCTGCTAGCATTACATACCCTGACTACTACAGAGGCCATTGAATTCTGTGTTAGTTATAGGGACCTTGAACCCTCTGATTCCTGACAGAAAGTAGGACTAGAAAAAGCGGATTACAATTATGTACATATTTGCATATATGTGTACTGAATCATAAATGCAATTTATTAAGCATGAAATAAATAGCAAGCAAGATGTTTCAAAATGATTCTTCATGTACTCATAAATTAAAAGAGGACAGTCTAAGGTTGACACATTCATCAAGTAGTCATGTCAGAGTTGGCCACTACCAACTTCAGGTTACCTTTGATCATTAACTATTTTCTCCAAGAAAATGCCTCCAAAAAATAGTTCTCTACTAAAAAAAAAGGAACAGACTCACTGAGTAAAAGTACATGCAGTCTCCTGAGAAATCACAGAGTAGGAGAGCCAGGATTACTGGACTGATTTCTAGGTGGGAGCAGCACAACTCCACAGTTTGGGAAAAGGGCACCAACAACTTTCTCAAGGCTAGGACTACAGTGTCCAAATGTGAGGCCTCAGGATAGCTCAATTCTCTCCTGGGATGTTAAGCTACCATTAAAAAAAAAAAAAACCTCATTGCCCAGGGATGTGGGTACAGTTGGAAGGCACTAACTAATATGGGAATGGACTGAGTTCAGGGAGGGAAGAACATGTTAGTTTAGAGTTTCCTGGGGTGTACTTTCGACTCCATAGATGCCTGCCTGGCAGTAACCAAGGGATTCTGAGCCATCAGTGACTACATTCCCCTGTTCCCTTCCCTGTAGGGAGAAAGGCTCTGCCAAAGCCTCTTGCCTTTGTTTTACTCCTTTGCCATAAAGCAAGTTTATAAGAGGTTGTTGTTCCATTCCCTACAGCTACACTTTAAATCCCACCCACTCTTCATCCCTTGGCCATCTTCACCCATTAGGACTCAACTTCTCAGGCAAATATCAAATGTCACCTCCTCCAAAAAGAGTTTCCTTCAACCAGGTTTAAACTTTCTCTCTTTTTAATTTCCAAAGCACTTGTAAGTTTTACCATTTATAATATTTTGCCTAGTTATTGAGGTATGTTCATATCTTATTTCCCTTTCTAGGTGGTAAACTTGAGGGAAGAGTTTTTTTTTATTCAAAGGCCTAATTCAATCACAAAGTAGATATATAATAAATATTTTGAATTGACTTTCCAGTCTCTCTGTTATAGAGTAATAGGATGGAATAAGGTTATTATCAGGACTTGGAAAATATTTTTCATGTATTTTTGTACTCTAGACTACTACTCTATGTGTTCAAATCGTGATTCTACTACCTATAAGCTGTGTGACTTGGGCAAGGTATTTGCCTCTCATCTTTAGTTTCCTCACTAATTAAATGAGATTAATAATAAGTTTATGCATGTAAATCATTTAGAAAGTACCTAGTATATAGTAAGAACTCAGTGAATGTAATCATCATCACCACCACCACCACCACAATAATTTCACTAGAAAATGTTGGTGATCTTTGTTATTTCAAACAGGGACAGCAAACTCAAATGCCTTCAGGGTCCAGGCAAGTAATGTAAGTAAAACAAAGCGAAATGGTTGAGTAAAGTAAAATGGTTGAAGTTCAGAACTAGGTGGTGAGAAAAACAAGTAGCCAATTACAATATACATCCATAACAGTATGATTAACACAATGTTATAGGTTTACTATAAGAATACAGAGGAGGGGTACCAAACAACCTTAGATACTAAATGGAGGCATAATAACAAAAACAGCAACAATAATGATTGCTAACATATCCTGAGTGAGCGTGTCAAGAAATTATTATCTGAGCTGAGCCTTAAAAGATAAGTAGAAATTAGTCAGGAGGATTAGAAAGGGAGAATGTTAGAAGCAGATGAAGCAGCATACAAAAGGAGGAATTGTGAAATAATTTGGTGTTTTTGAGGAACTTCTAGTAGGATGTGATGGCCAGAGTGAAGGTCTGTGTGGAAAACCCGTAAGAGACCAGGCTGGAGAGTTTGGCAGGTGCCAGGTCTTGAAGGACCTTATAGGCCATGCTCAAGAGTTTGCCTAGAAAGCAATGGAAAGCCACATTTTAGGAAGATAACAAAAAACAATGTAGTAATGAGAAATTTCAAGAGCCTTAACTAAAGCAACAGCACAATGAATAGAAGAGAGGCTCCATTTAGAAGGTAGAATTGGCATATCTTGAGGATTGACTGAATGGAGAGGGCTGAATGAGGAAGACAGGTCTAAATCAATGCAAAGCTTTCAGGACTGAGTGACTAGGATGATAATTTGCTATTCCTGGAGATGGAGAGGAAAAGGGAGATAAAAGTTCAGCTTTGGGCATGATGAGTTTAAGTACCTGTAGGATATCCAAGTGGTAGTGTTGGCTACATTGATTTTAACACCTGGAGATATAGATTTGGGAATCTATAGAGTTATCTTTTAGGAAAAGTGAACTGAATAAGAAAAGAAGAGTCCAAGGATGATGCCCTAGCACATACTAACACTTAAGAAACCTGCACAAGGAGAGGAACCTGAAAAGGAATGGGGAAGAAGGAGGTGCAAAACCGGGGAAGAGAAGTGCAAAGAAGAAATGGAAGTAAAGAGTTTCAAGATGTGTTCAACTGAGCCAGTGCTTCAGAAAAATCAAGAAAGAAAAGGACTAGAATGGGTCCATTCCATTTGGCCAAAAGGAGGACGTTTGAGTCCTTGGGAGGGTAGTCTTGCTTGTCTGCTTCAGGTAGAATTCAGAACGCAGTGTGAAAAGGAATGAGTGGGAGGAGACAAGCTAGGCTGCAAAGAAAAGAAAGCTGGAGGGTCACGGAGTTGCAGGAAGGTGTTTACATTTTTTTTTAAATGGAAGAGACTTGAGAAAATTTTATATTCTGAAGGGAAAACTTTAGTGAAGACAAGGAATTGAGGCAATAGGATAGAATTAATTGCCAGGTTGAGGTGCTTGAGGGTATAGAAGGGGGACACAGATTCTATTCCAGAACACAGAAGAGGGACACATATTCTATTGTATCCAAAAGGGAGAGTTGGGATGGATGGATAATGGACTGCCCTTTGCTGATCAAAGGAGGAAATGGAGGGTTGGAGAATGAGGTCAGTGGTGACAGTGTGGGAGAAGAACTGACTGAGGACAGGTAGCAGGAGTATGAGGCCTCAATGAGGGCCTAGCTAAGGTTGGAGGCCATGAATTTGCAGTGGCACCAAATTAGTGTGTCTGTGACTTTCTCAAGCAGCCCCTGGTTGTCCAGTATAGATGAGGTAAAGAAGGTGGATGAATGAATTGATCCAAGATGTCCAGACATCTGGGGAAAAAGTTCATGCTCATGAACTGTTTAGTGATTTCCTCAGCCTGAAATTTCATTATGAGTCTGAACAATTTGCAAACCTGCAAATCATCTGAGATTTTCCCAAAGCCTTGTTGAATACTAATTCATCTAGATAGACAGTGTAACCTGCAAGGGAATTGGAGCCTTTAAATTCAATTCTCTCTTGACACTTGAGAAATGAATGGAGAATTATGTGTCCAATTCTTAATCCTTGGAGAGCCCAGCAGAAAAATGTTTTATAAGAGTTATCAGAGAAGAGTTTTGTTCTTCTCAGAATGCTCATTCTGTGAAAAGAAAAAAGGAGCAAGGAGGCTTTTGCACACCCCCAACAGGAGAAGGAGGGGCTTACCAAGGGCATTCCCTATCTCTATTTGTTACCTCATAGCTTATGGTGCCAGAGACTCTAGGTATTGGCTATGACAAGACTTCAGACTTAAAGTAGAAGGCAAAGAAATAGCAGGCAGATGGTTTCCCTTAAAGATTTTATATTCTGATTGGTAGTTTCATCTTTCAGTAGGCTTAGTCCTTACGGAGAATAACAGAAGGAAGAGGGGCCACTGTCCTCTCTGCCAAGGGTAATAACATCAAGTGCGACTTCAATCTCTATAGTTATCTATGCCTCTCATGTGGCACAACTGGGTTCTTTCTCACCCCTCTTGAGAAAGGATCCCTCTCTACTGAGCGTTTCTAAAAAAGTACCTGTTGGAAAAGGAATGCATCCCCCCACACCCTGACTCCATTCTATGTTCCTATGAAAATGAACATTTTGTAGGCTTTAAACCTTATGATTCTGAGGATAACCATAGCTGACAAGAGATTTCTGACAAATTTCAAAGGTAATGGGTGTTAAAACTAAATGTTGCAGACAGTTTTCTACTGAGTTTTCATCCTACCTGTTTTCCTCCTAGTTATGAAGCAAGAAAACCTCCTGGAACATTAGCTGCTTTTTCCCATAATTTTAGCATCCCATAAATTCAGTATTATGTGTCAATACCAGGAGTAATATACACATATGTATGTACATATGTACATAAATAAATGATAAAATGGTAGGAATTGTGTGTCTTGCTGGTTATTGCTTTTAGAGGTATTCAGAATAATTGCAGCTTATCTGGGGTGGTATGAAGTTCAGTTGGGCTGGATATTTTATATCCATCAGTCCATCCATGCATCCCTTCCTCACTTGAGTAGACTTTGGCAACCATTTCATTTTCCTTGCTCTTCCTTGTAATTTCCCTACTGACCCACTGCTTCATGGAGAGGAGCCTCTCTTTACTCTCCTTACTGTTCCTAAATCCCTAAATGTCCCTAATGCATAAGTCCCTAAATGCTTGGGACATGCAAATCCAGATCAGATAAACTGATCATCAACAAACAATGGCAAAGCTGAAGATTAATTAGAAATACAGCACCTACAAAGAGAACCTGAAATGTTCACACACACAAAAATCATACTGCTCTAAAACTGGTTTTATACTACAAAGACATTTGATCTGAAAAAGAAAGCAGCCCCTGACATCCAGGACCTGGTGTGACACTTACAGGTAGGTGTCAGGACTATTAAGCCAGGCCATCTTTTTCTCCTGCTGGATGCATAAGAATCTCACAGAACACCAGCATCAGACAAGGGCATTCTGTGACTGTGATGAAGTGAGTCAAAACAAGCCACTTCATAATTTTGTGCAAGCCCAGATTAAAGCAAAGTCACTGTGCAAACCACAAAGTACTAAACATCCTTCTTTTCTGAGTAATATGAGTGTCTGCTGCTTCTTTACCCATTACAACTTGAGTCTCCATCTGGTCTGCCCTCCCTATAGATGAGATTTATTAAGATAGCCAGTCATAGAATTGTCCCCTTTCCAGAGAGCACCTAATCTAGAGCAAATCTCTGTTTCCTTGGACCTCCCAAACCCTCTCCTAAACAAAGCCCAGATCCTCCAAGTCTTTTCTAACATCCTTTGACTGAGATGCCCCCTGGTTCCTCGTGGTGTGTGTACTCCCTCACTGCAATGAGTAAGAAACCTGCCTTGTTCAACCACAGGTATCTTCATGGTCTTCAACAAAGCAGAGGTTACAGGGACTCTTGCCACACACTGCTCTGATGTGAAGTGCACATAGTGTTTGGAAAGGATGAGGTGGGTAAAACAATGAGAGAGGCTTCTCCAGTGAGGATGGGCAAGGATGCTTCCTTTCAAAAATTCCAATTCCAAAGAACCACTTGAGAGCTTTCTCCCACTCAGCTCCTTGTTTCTTGCATGAAGTCTTGTATAGAGGCACCCACACACTGACTCATGACTGGGAAGGCTTTTGTGGTTTAACCTGACGTTTTAACCCATACACTATCCCAGGCTGGCTCAGCAGCTGTTATTTTCTGCGAGTCAAATATGGTTGACCTCCTAGGTTCTGAGTGTGGGAAATGTAAGATTTCCAAGGGCACCAGTTAGAGGGTGGTTTAGAAACGTGACCTGTGATCTGGCATCTCAGTATCTTTATAGAAATGAATTGAGACAGGATGAAGATAAAGTAGAAAGTTATGGGGAAAGTCTCTGAGGAAGTAGTTTTACAAACGATCATCTAAAACTGAGGGAAATTATTACAAAACAAGGAAAATGCCAGGTTTTCTTTGGTGTTTGGTTTCTGGAAATCTGTTACTTATGTAACTACGCTACTATGCAGAAATTAGTTTATTTTTACAAGTAGTGCCTCAACATTTGTCAGAGCATTGGTATTATGTGGGTAGAAGGCAAAGGTGATTATCTCCACTCACACACTAGACAACTGAGTCATGGTAATAAGTCGCTCAACACTGCCAAGGCTTCTTGAGCAGGGCCCTGGAACTCCCCAGGTCTTCCCACTCCAGAGCACTCTTAGTAGCCACCAAACTGCTGTTTGTGCCAATTAGCCTAGTTGTTATCCCTTTGGTTCTGAACCTGAGACCATTAATAAACCTGGGAAAACAGTCCACAGATCACGTAATCCTTAGGTGATTACAATAGGTAGTTATTGTTTGAACACATGAGGAAGGACTCAGAACTCATCCTGTTCCTCAGAGGATGGTTCCCAGACACCCTATATCTTAATTATCAGGAGAACTTAAGAAAAATGAAGATTCAGGGTCCCACCCTAGACTTACTACATTAGTATTTCTGGGTATGACACTCGGGAATCTTCACTTTTAACAAGCTTTGTAAGAGATTCGTAATTATATTGTTCAAATACTACCTGTCCAGGGTAAGTGTTTGCAAAAGGCCACTCAAAATTAAAGAAAGGATCAACAACCCCAACCCCCATCCTAAGTTGAGTTCAATACATATAAGGGGTAGTGCTGAGAAGAAAAAAGTGGCAAATGTATAATTCGGGAGTCACCAAGCAAAAATTTAAAAAGGGGCCCTCTTTGTTTTTATTGATTACAAAATAAACAGATCTCTAGCAGAAAGGGATCCAGAGTTTTTTCAGATCCTCTTGTAACAAAACTGCTGTTCTTATGCACATGGGGGCAGGGGAAGCCGTGGGAGGGGAGGGACCCTGTACTAATAGCAGAGGAAAAGAAACTAGCAGACTACTTTGATGTTAGCAGAATCTGTGGCCTTAGGTCTTATCTTGATTGAAGGGGAGACTAAGGACTATATCCTGGATCATTAAAATTGCTTCTAGGTCTGTGCTTTTAGAAAAGAAGAAAATATATAGCAAGGGTAGATAGAAGCAATGCAATTTTCTAATAGCAATGGTTGCCTAGGTATCTTGGGAGTGGTAATATTATAAATTATTATTTTTTTAAATTAAAGGGTTACTTATAAAAGTTATTTTAAACATAGCTTGGACTTCATATTTTATAGCTAAGCTTTATAGCTAAGCTACAGGCAATCTATTTTCTGTATATCTAGTCGTTTTAATCAAGCTGTTCTTTTAAGCTGTCTATGGCCAAGATTAATCAAGCTTGAAAAAAATAATGCTACAAACCAGTTACCCTAAAGTAGCATTTTTAACACCAGGGTCTAGGTTCTGAATGCAAAAATCTCTCAGGAGTGAGAGGTCCTGTAATAACAGAGCTAAGAGAACCATCAGCCTTTAGCATTTAATCTCAATTACTCTCATTTTCACTGTTGAAACTGCTAAGTTTCAGTTCTTGAACAATTGTATAACATTTGACAACTCATAGTGAAATCACATTCTGGTTTTTAAAAAGCCATTCTAGGTTATACAGTTTATAATAAGGTAAGCAAGTTGTATAAAATTCCTCTTTACAAAAGTCTCCCTTGGGACTTGAGTGCAGCATATACAACCAAACAGGCATTAGGTGAAGTCAATGAACATTTTAGCTTCCTTTTCCCAAATGGTCATCTTGAACAAGATGTTTAAAATGTGCTACAGATGTGTGAATCAAGGTTTATAGCTATTTATAAAATTAGAATTCCATTAATCAAAGATGAAATATTTACATTTTTACCCCACTACCAGCTTAGCACCTAGTTTGGTGAAAATTAATTATACTTACATGAAATTTATTACCACTGCTTTCATCACTACCATTTCTTCTTCACCACCAATATGTTTAGGGCAGCACAAAGTGTAAAATATTGTCCCCAAAGTAAGTATTTTCTCTTTAAAATCATATTATGAAGAAAATGGGTGGGGGAAAAAAGCTCATTTTCTCTCCTTGTTTTTAACTTCTGTTTGGATGTAAAATGTTTAATAACTGAAAGTCAAATATCCTTTGATGACAAAAGAAGTTTCCAATATTATCTTATAAAGTGTGCTTGTATATCACCAGAACAAAATAATAGGTATTTCAATTTAAAATTTGATCAAGTGCTCCAAATGTATAATTTCTTTTTAAACCCGGTACTGCAAATAGGCGTTTTTTGTGTGTGTGAAGAAGACTAGCCCTGAGCTAATATCCGTTACCCATCCTCCTCTTTTTGCTGAGGAAGAGTGGCCCTGGGCTAATGTCTGTGCCCATCTTCTTCATTTTGTATATGGGACGCTGCCACAGCATGGCTTGACAAGCAGTGCACCAGTCCGTGCCCAGGATCCGAACTCGCGAACCCCCGGCTGCCGGCTGCTGGCTGCCAAAGCAGAGCGCACAGACTTAACCGCTATGCCACCGGGCTGGCCCCAAGGGGCATTTTTTAAACCAGGTACAAACTATGAATATAAAATACCCCATGCTAGCAATAACCTTTTGTATTTTTTTGTGAGATCTTTTCAAATTAATCTTTCAACACTCATATCGAGAAATCCCAGTTCTTGTCAGTTCTCAAATTTAATGACAGCTTTTTGCATTTGTGATATTGAGGATTAGAATGAGGTAATGAATGCACAAACTTGGCTAATTTAGCTCACCTTCAGTCCACAAAATTAATGCAACTGGATTCCTAGCAGAAAAGCTTTTTAAATTTAAAATTCTGTTATGGATTTCTTAATTTCCTATTCAAGATGTAATGCTAATTACCATTATAACAAAAGGTTAAAACAAAGAGAAGAGCCTGCTACTCTTTGGGGTGGTGAGGACTTGCTGGGGAAGGCCTGCCATTAGGTAGGGGTGAACGCCGGTGACCTCGTGGCCAGCACCTGGGTGAGGTGTACTCAGTAAGGCAGCTGGCTGCCTGAGCCAGGAGCCACAGGCTGTCTTGATTTCCCTTCATCTTTTCTCAGTGCAAGGCCAGTCCTTCTGTCCCGTGTAATTTGCAGCCATTATCATAGATATTAGATGTGGAAAGACTTGGCAGTTCACCTATTTCTCCAGCCCTTCGCACAGAATGCCCCTGTTAAATATTTATGAGGCAGTTGTTAGCAGGCTCCCGTGGAAGCCAGCCTATTAGCAGTCATGGTCCTTTACCACCACCTGGGGGGCAAATAACATCAAAAGAGCCTTAAAACATAACCATAAGTGGAAAAATAAATAATGAAGGAATGCTGTATTCTAGACATTTGACTAATTGTCAAATAATGAAGTTTATTAAAAAGTTCCACAGAAGCAAGATTCCTCTTATGTTTGAAAGGGCTCTGAACAATACCTGGTGGTAACTTTCTTTCGTTCTGTGTAAGAAAAATCTCAAAATGGACTCTTCCCATGCCAGAGATAGAGCACGCTTCAAAAGCCAACATGAAGGATTCTTGATTTAGGTACCATAAATTTAATTAATACAAGACAGCATAGCATATACTTGATTAACATAAGGAAACATTCTTAGTATTCCTCTGGGACAATGAGAGTTTTGAGACATCTTAAGGTGGCTACAAAGCAGAAACTGGAGAAAGGATCTAGCATTATTTGGTATGTGGGATAATTTAAACACAAATCCAGATAAATCAGGCCTTGAATGGATTTGTGTGGATGAGGCTGGCTGTGTGTCTTTGGTGAATCAGGCTGCTAAGAAGCTGTCACTCTTCGCTGTTTTCAACATAATCCCAGGGATGTAAAGACAGCAGAGAAGGAAAACAGGCTTTGCAGTCAAACAGAGCTGGTTTCAGATCTGTACTGCACCTCATACCCGGTAGGTAAATGCTCCAAGCTGGTCTTAGCCTCAGCTTCCTCATGTGTAAAACAGAAATGGCAATATCTACTCGAAATTGATATTAAGAGGAATAGACAAAATCATGAATTTAATACACTTAGCACCACGTAGGTCTTCAATAAATGTTAGCTTCCCTTTCCCCTCTAAACATTCTATAGTGGCATTTGAATGACAGATTATTTGGGTGTACAGCAAAAATTTATTACAGGTAAATTTGCATGGCTCAAAATGCAATCAAATTTTCAAAATATTTCTAACCCATTGAAGAGTAGAGCAAGTTTTTTAAGTGCCAAGCAATTAAAACTGCTTCCTTCATATACCCTTGAGTTTAATAGCAAACGAATGCAAAATTTAATGCTGGAGAAAAGGCACATTCATGCCTTTGAAGGATATGGTAGCTTAGGATCTTACAGCTTCTTCTCTTCTGTAGAATTCTCAAAGCTCGTCAAGCTGCTCTTCTTCAATAAACGTGAAAGAATTTGTAGGTCACTTCCTCTTTTCTCCAACATGGTGGTTAATACACTTAGATATGAAGGATAATTAAGTGTTACAACACACTTGATATTTAAAGATTAAGAAACACCATTAACCACCATGGATAAAGCTACCATTGACTTTAACCTCAGTCTCAACTTCTTTCTCTCCTAGTTCTTCTTTGAGCCATTAAATAACTACTTCAGGCAGCTCTTCTACTAGAATTCATTTAATTGTTCATAATATTAATAAGAGATGCTCACGGTGTCCAAAAGCAGTATTTCCCTTTTAAATGAAAAAAAAAATTAATGTTACTATGGTGAATATACCCAATGTTAAAAATTTGAATGAAATCAGGACAAAAGGTCAATATTTTGGGTATTGCCAAATATTCCAGGTGTTAAAATTAGAGAGAAAATACCTGGGTAGATGACTTGTAGATTCAGCTCCACTTCTCTAGGTTTTAGATACCTTCCGAATAATATGGCTTATGGAATGAAAAATGCTATAAGTTTACAGATCAGGAAGAGATCCAAAAGAAAGAGGGCATAATACCAGAGAAGGTCTCAATTACTTATAATTACATAGATCATATTTTTTAAAAAGTATTACCCAAATCTTGACTAAGAACATGAAGAAATAAAACCAGGATTAAGTAGTATTAGAAAAACAGACAAAATGTAAGAGAAGCCAAGAAATATGCTATTAACAAAAGAATGAATGAAAAATAAAAGCAGCAATTTACAAGAAAGGTTAATGGGTATGTAGAAGAAAGTCTTAATACTTATTACTTGGCATGGTTCCTCTTTGGTGCAGACACACACACACATGCCATAATAAGGGAAAGCAAAAGGGAATGACTAGTTCCTTTACCAGGTACATAAACACATTTTCAGGCAAAATTAAACTCTTTAGTTCCAGGACAGTTAAAAAGCATACACTCTGTAAATGTCCCTGAGGGCCTGTGACCCGAGGCACAGGGAAGCACATGCCATGATATGAATGGTATGTGCCTCTGTAATCATCAACAGATGTGGCACGCCAACAGACAAACACAGCTTCTACTTAACACATGCTTTTTGGTGACTGACAGGATGGGAGTCAAAAGAATGAAGGTTTGATGAATGAGGCATCCTGCTTAATTGTGCTAAACTGTTTAGTTCAAATTTTTATAAATAGATCCAACAGTTAAGAAATAGGAACCCTTTTCCTGATTCTTCAAGAAAAAGTAGGGGAGGGGTAGGAAGGAAATGAAAGAGAAAAGCACAAGATCATGTTGCTAGGGGATACTTAAAACTGTACAAATCAGGCATTTATGTGGTTATATTAGCAGAAATTGAAATAAAATTGGTACCAAGACCAGATATTAAAAAAAAATTAAGAATATATATTCTTTCATTGCCAAGATATTCTCATCAATTTGCTCCCTACATTTTAGTGATGTTGAAGTACCAATCTTTTGAACAATTTAAAATCCATAGCTAACCTTTACTTGTGTTTGTTTGATATAGGCAATTCTGTGCTATCTCATTTCTTGCTCCTAAAAAGTAGAAGTTCATAAGTAGACTGCTCCTTCATTCAAAACACCCCTGTTTTACACTGAAAGCAACTTTCACTTCTGGGAAAATACGGGCTTTTGGTGATAGAGTCTTAACACTAGAAGAGGCTTAGAAAGGTAATTCTCCCATTTTCAGGTCAGAGGAGATGCATACCATACATATTTTTTTGATGCATACTATCTTACTATCACTGTCTGGGATGAGGATCCTTGCCAATAGAGAATCACTAGTCAGTCCATAGTACATAATCTAGAATTTGATGTTGCCCATGGGAGTCAGTTAGAATGCCATCTGTGTCCTTGGCCATGAGCCAGTTGGCTTTTACACATTCACTCATATAATCCTCCCACCAACTCTTATCAACTCATAATCAATTTACTTTGGCTGAATAGGAACTGTAAAGAGGCCCCAAAATCCCCAGAAGCATCATTTGACACAGAAGAGCTAGCAACGCTATTAATATTTGACTTTCTTCTTCTTTGCTTCCTTCTCTGAAGTGTTAATGCTATTTTATGGTGAAGTGAGTCAGGTGCTTTCCTAAATAATGCCACTGAACCAGGAAAGTAGCAGGGCAATTTGAAGTGAATGCCAGCAGCTTCATCACTCATTCAAGCAACCACAAGTAAGTGTGCTAATACCCAAAGGTCAGTGAATACCAATAATACTTGTGCATCTTTTGCAATGTTTCCTACGATATTCAAGTATATGCCCAGTCATCCTCTCTACCAGGTCTATATACATGAAAGGCATGTTCATAGCAAGGCCTCTGCAGTAATTTTTTAAATATAAAACTATCCCCCAAACTCTGAAACCACTTATTGAAGATGAACTGTGTAGAGTGTAATTGACTTTCAGATACATTATCACTTATCAAATACATTCAATTCTCACAATAGTCCTGTGAAATATTATTGCCTTCATTTTACAGATCGGGAAACTGAAGCTTTGAGAAGTTAAATGACTTGTCAAAAGCACACTGTTCTAAAGCGATGAATCCTGTTCCTCTTTCATGACACTTGCTCCTTCTCCACCACAAGTGCTAGGTAAGTGGCTAGAACAATTCAAATGTTAAAGGGTGTCTCTAGGCCTTTTGTGATTGTTCTTCCTCATTGTCTTATTCTTGGATAACATACACAGCAGAGTAGCTGTAGAGTGTGTTTCTATAAATAACTGCTATGTATTCCTATTTGTATGGGTAAGGAGAGACGTGGAGTGGGAGTGGGAGGAGAGAACACTTCAGGTTGTAGATAATGCAGATTGCTGGGAGGCTGGCATCAACCCATCCAACTCCTCATCTGTCTATCAACCTGAGTTTCTCAGGTACACTGGACCAGAGAAGCTAAGGAATGCCTTTCTCGTCCTAAATTCATCTTAGGGGTGATTATCATGTATAGGTCATGCAGAGCAGAAAGACTAGGTGTATTAAATTCAGGGTATTTCTTTATTGCTTCTGGGATTTTGCTGCTGTCCTTCCTTATCTGCTAATAGATCCTAGGATGGCAGAGGTTTTATGTAATTTATATATTTTGAATCAGGTCTCAACAGTGAAAATAAAGGTGGTTACTGTGTTCATCTGCACATTACCTCTTCTCCCCATTTTAAGGACTACACATCTTGACCACAGGGATGGACATATGAACCAGGTTGGGCCACTGTGATTTTCTCAGCTGAGTTAGATGGGATGAATTACTTGGCTCTTCTGTGCCTAAGAGGCTGTAAAGATATGTCTTGAGCTGCCTATGCTCATAGGTTACCCTCTAAGGGGACAGCTGGCTTGAGAGAGTGAAGGCATCATGAAAAAAGTTGAAATAAGAACCAGACAGAGAGAATATGTGTCCTAACAGCATTCAAAAGCCGGAATCCGTGGAACCAAATCCACCTCTACCCTTCTTGTGGCTTGCTTAAATTCCCCATTGTTGCTTCAAGTAGTCTGAGCTGGATTTCTATCACTTAGTACTGAAGGAGTCTAAAGTAATACAGAAATCTTCCTTTAATAACTGAAATAATAATAGTGGCTCATTGAGCACTAACTTTGTGCCAAGCATTTCACTTAGACTGTCTTTACTTTTTCTTCAATATAATATCTTGAGGCAGGTATTATTATCACCATTTTATTTATGAAGAAATTGAGGTTCCAAGAGGTTAAATGACTTTCCTAAGATCACACAGCTAGGGAGTAGTAGAGTGAAATTTTGAATCCATTTCTACATGGCTGCTAAATCCACACACTTAATGTCTAAGCTATTTTATACCCCAAAATGGTTCTCAAATCTGGATGCATATTGGAATCACCTAGGGAGCTTCTGAAAACAGGTGTGCTCAGGCCCTCTCTCTAGGCCTCCAAGTCTGCACAAGTACAGCAGGCACCATTCACATAGAATACAATGGACTTGTGCTCCGGGAGGTTGGGGGTCCTAGGGGATGAATATGTTCTTGGTAAATGGTGCTCCCTAGACTTGTGCAAGTGTTATGGTCCTGCAGCCAGACCAATTAAATCTGAAGCTTTGAGAGTGAGTCCCCAATGTTGATACATTTTTAAAAGCTCCCTAGGTTATTTTAAAGTGTAGTCAAGGGTGTGAACCACAACTGTAACCTAAACACATATCTTGAGTTTATATGGGCTCTGACTGGGTCTACACTAGCACAAAATGAAAAATTAAAGCTTATGGCAGGGCAGTTGAAACTAACATGCCAAGTGACTACAATTCTCAGGGTATCTCAGATAAAATCTTCTTCGAGGAATAGTAAGTGTGGAATCACTGACCCATCTGGAAAATGGCTCTATTTTGTATTGAGCTTTGCAGTATAGTGCTGACTAAAGATATTAAAATAGTATCTATCAGTACCTTCATTTTTTAAATAATGAACTATTATTTAATTAATGAACTATTTAAGCAAAAAATGTGGATTTTGTAAAGTAAGAAAAAAATTTTACTTAGGTTTAAACCTCTCCAAAGTTGATAGTTTTGAGTATTGATGAAGGCCATGACCTATCTCTACATAATATTCTGTTCTCTCACTTGCCAGGAGACTATTTCAGCCATTACAACCAGAAAGAAAGAGGAAGGAAGAAAGGGAGGGAGGGAGGAAGGAAGGAAAGAAGGAAGGAAGAAAGGGAGGGAGGGAGGGAGGAAGGAAGGAAAGAAGGAAGAAAGGAAGGAAGGAAGGAAGGAAAGAAGGAAGAAAGGAAGGAAGGAAGAAAGGAAGGAAGAATACTGAGGACATAGTTCGTAATTAGTCCTATTATAGGCAACAGCTCACTCTGCTCTCAAAAGATCCATAACTAATAGATTTCACAGAGTTCAACCATATTTGATTTAAGCATTATGAACTGGAAGAACAATTAAAATAGCAAATGTCATATTGTAAAGGAAAGTTCAGTTATCATGAATTATGCAATCTCACACTTATAAAAATGGGATAATAGGGAGACTTAATTCATTATGTTAGAAATCCCCATGAGGGGAATGTACAAGAATATCAGATTAAGTGGTCATTTTTGAACTTTAATACTGAGCAAGGGGGGGGGGGATCTTAAGCCAATGAAATTACCCAAACTAAGGAGTCTATTGTATACAATTGAGATATAACTCATTTCCATAGTAAAAAGTTCTTACTTAATTTGAACTCAATTTTACCAAAATCTCTTGAATTGTGATGTTTTTCCTGCTATTTCTAATCCCATACTTGTTAAAGTAATTAAATTGATAAGCATATTTTAGGAGAGCTCTTATAAGAAATTGATGAGCTGTCACAATACTCTGAGACTTATTTGACTCAAAGAAGGTTCAATAAGCAGATTGAGTATGTCCAATTACAGTCAGACATCATTATTGATATCTGAGAATTCTAGAACAACCACTGCCGATCACACTGCAGTGTTTCACGGCACTACTCTATGTCTCTCCAACTAGAAGATTTAATTTGGCAAAACATCAAGTAGAAAAATATCAAGAAAACACATGTAACTTTAGCAAGAAATTGCTAGAGGACATGCAGACCAATCCATGAGATGTGTAGATCTATGAAGCTGGATTTTATCTTGTAGCCTCTCAAAGGAGGAGGATGTGGGTTAGATAGAGCCTGCCCAGTAGCTGGGATTGAGCCCCATTATGTTTCACTCCTGTTCAAAACCTTCAAAAGTTTCTTGCTTCCAAATACTCAGAATGGCATTCAAGTCCCAACTGGGGTCCTAGGCAACCTTTTCAGTTTTAACTCTGACTATTTTCCTATATTAAACTAAACTTTGGCCAAACCAGATGAGTCATCATTTCAAGAACCAATTGCACTTTCTTACCGATGCAATTTTGCTTATCCCCATCTTTTCACATGGAATGCACTCCCCCTCCATGCAACAAAATTCTATTCTTTCTTGAAAATCAGGTGAAATGTCTCCTCTTTTGTGATGTCCCACACAATTTAATGCCTCTCTTGCCTGAAGTTCAATTGCATTTTGTTCTTCCTGTGTCTAAAACCTTTATCAATTCCTTGAGGATAGGGAATGTACCTTATATATGACATTGGAATAAAACAGACCAATATGTTAATTCTGGTTTCTCCACTTAATAGCTTTGTGACTCTGGACAAAGGAAACTCCTCCCTGAGTCCCAGCTCCTTCATCTGAAAATTGGTTACAGAATAATAATGTACACTTCAAAAGATTCTTATGAAATTACGTGAAATAAAGCAGCTAGAATAATACTTGACACACAGTAGACACTGAATACATGTTAAATTCGTTCTTTATTCCTCTTATCTGAATGTCATATAGCATTTACTAGGTTATCTCTTGAATGAATGAATGAAATTATGAAACTGTCTGAAGTCATGCGTAATAAGAAAGAACAGGCAATCTTATGTCCTGAGGATCCAACTATGATACTCCAAGGTAATTATTTTAATAAGTCTCATAAGTATTCCTATCTGCATTCTGTTTCCCATTTTATAAAGAAAAACTATAAACAGGCATGTAAACATTTTAGAAATCATAGTTTCAGGTTTTAAGACAAAAATATGAAGATGAAAATGAGTAATTTGCAGAGTAATTTGCATTATAGGTTAACAGAAATTTGGACATCCCTAGTGGAATGTACATACTAAAGACAAAAAATCCTGCAATAAACAAACTGTTTTCAATAATCATGCTGTTGTTGGTTGTGTGGTGTTGTTATTCTGAGACTGTGTGTATTGTGGGATAAAGCAGATGAGTGGTTATATTGTTGCACTAAGAACCAGGATTCTTGGCAAGGGAAAACGGAGACACAGATATAACATCAGTGAGGTAAAGTACGATTTTGTAGTCCTGAACTTGAAGTGGAAATATCATAATATGTTTTTTCACAGAAAAAAATATATTTCCTAGTTCTATCCACTGAAAAGACCTAGAAACAATAACCAACCCAGTAGCAATAAGCACACATAATGTTCAGACTGTGGCCTCTAAATACCATGACCTAATAGAAGAAAACTGGGCTCTTTGGAGAAATAGCTGATTCCAGATCTGGGGCAGGAAATATACAAGATGACCTGGAACATTTTGTCACATCAGAATGTTAGGACACTATCAATGACTACAAAGGTCATGTCAGAAGGACTCAGGAACCAGCTTACGGAGGCTCTCACTGGCCAAAGAAGGGACAATCTGAGCATTACTAAGCATAATTACTGGAACAGAATGAAGCACATCTATATATTTAAATCCATTAGTAAACAATGATAGTAAAAGATAACCCAATTAGTTATCTTTGGAGGATACTAAGGAACCAACTAATCAGTTTTAAAGTAGGTAAATAAAGGGAAAGAATGAAACACTTATCCTACCTTTCTTACACAAAAGTACCTCAGGGTAACCGGATAGTCGATGAAGGGAAAGTTCTTTTTTTCAGAATTATTTCAACTAATAATCAAAGTTATCATTTTGAAACCCCGAGTGAAACGATGGATCTAGGCAATAATCTATAATGACTGCTAACATCGTAAAAAGAGAGACGATTAGACATTACTCCTAATGGAAATAAACAGAGACACCTAATTAGTATTCTTGCCAAAAAAAAAGTAAAAGAAAATCAAATTTGAGTCAGACCAAGCCTCTAGATTTAACTACCAATTCACAGGAAACACAAGGGAGAGCAGGAACACGTTAAATGATTCAACGGGAATGGAATGACCTAAACCTTGACTATAGGAAATCCCACAGGACAAATTACTTGTTATTTTATAACAAATAAATGGCAAGAAAGAAGAAAGATGAAGGTAGAACCTATGGATTAAAAGAGACTTAAGAGGGGCCGCCCGGTGGCGCAGCGGTTTAGTCCGCGCTTGGCAGCCCGGGGTTCGCGAGTTCGGATCCCAGGCGCCCGCGGAGGCGCACTGCCTGTCAGCCATGCTGTGGTGGCGTCCCATATAAAGTGGAGGAAGATGGGCACGGATGTTAGCTCAGGGCCAGTCTTCCTCAGCAAAAAGGGGAAGATTGGCAACAGATGTTAGCTCAGGGCTGCTCTTCCCCACCAAAAAAAAAAAAAAAAAAAGAGACTTAAGAGACATCAACCACATCGACCAATTGCATTGTTTGAACCTTGTTGTAATCCTGGTTTAAACGAGAAAACTGTGGGGGGAAAAACAATTTGGAGACAATTAGAAACATTTGAAAACTGGCCATATATTGGATATGATATTAAAAAATTATTGCAAAATTTTTAGGAGGAATAATAGTATTGTAGTTATGCACCTATATAAAAAAGAGTCCTTACCTTTTAGAGATAGAAATTAAAATATTTACAAATGAAAGGATATGATGTTGAGCATTTGCTTCAAAATAATCTGGATGTAGGAGAGTGACTGGGGTACAGATGAAATAAGACTGTCCATGAATAAAAAATTCTTGAAGCTAAGTGATGAGTACATGGGTGTTCATTACACTATTCTCTCTACTTTTGTATATGTTTGAAATCTTCTGTAATAAAATATTTTTAAAACCATACTTTAAAATAATCTAATATAATAAAACAGGCCATACTGAATTTTACAGTCTAATCACTGAAAGTAGGGATAGACAAAGTTCATATAGCTGACAAAGATGAAACTTATTTTGAAATGCTACTACCTTGTACTCTACTGGTTTTCAAGTAATTTTAGATTTTTTTCTTAGAAAATTTCAATATAGCTTTATTTAGTTTTCTGTGATGAAGTCTTCCTTCATGTTTTCATGATTATTAAACCAAATCACAGTCAGTCCTCATTTGTGAGCTCCTGGAGAAAAGGGCCATATCTTATTTTTGTATCCTCCATAATTTATATATAATATAGCTGTTGAATGAAGTGTTACATAAGGAGTCAATTAGAGTATTTGTAAAGTATTACGTGAAACTGATGGAAAGTTAAATGCATAGGAAGGGGAACCCAGAAGAACTAACGCTGAGACACTGAAAGGGACAGTTAGAGATGTAAAACTTTTCTAGGCTACATTATTAGAAGGCACAGGAAAGAGTAGAGAGAGCAATTTAATTCACAGTGTTTTTTGGGTCATGATAGTGCAGAAAATAGAGTAATAATTTAG
Organism: Tapirus indicus; assembly: GCA_031878705.1. NCBI lineage: Eukaryota > Metazoa > Chordata > Mammalia > Perissodactyla > Tapiridae > Tapirus > Tapirus indicus. Next base: position 40,064,880 of record CM062935.1, read on the forward strand.
TGTTATCCTCTGATTTTCTAAAGTAATTGTTTCTAACCCTGTACTACCACTACAATGTAAACTCCACAAGAGCAGAGATCTGGTCAGTCTTTTTCATGCTCTATCCTCAGTGTCTAGAGTACCTAGTTTATAGTAGGCACTCAGGACATGCTTGTTGATTGAATGAAAGTGCCTGGCTATTTAAGTGAGGGCTACAGTCTCAAACCAGCCAGTACCCTTTTCATGTTCCCAGTGGGGTAAGTTCTGCTCACCATGCAGCATCAATCTCTCCAAACATCACTGGCACAGAGTGTTTTCACCATAAAGGAGGCATCTTTGAATTAGGGACAGCAGGGGACATAGAACTGCTGGGTTGCACTATTCCATCTGGTGAATGGAAACATATGAGTCCTGGGTCCAGAGGCTGAGCCTTCAATTTACTTTACATTACCATGTCTACTTGTGTCCTGATCTTCTCCTTTCTGGGAATGTTTTAGAAGAAAGGTCTTTGGAAATGTAGAAATGGAAAGTTTTAATTTAGTTCTGCTTAATGCCATATGAGGTATTAGACAGAAATAAGCAAGATGGAAAATATGTGAAATTCTGAGTAATCTGCATATTTGGTACTTCAATATGGAGTCTGAACTACCACAAAAAGACAAAATAAACTAAAGTGTGATTTTAAAAACAGTTCCATATGTAAGGAAAGTGGACAGCTCAATGAAGCAAAATTATTACTAAAGTAATCATAACTTATGGTTATGGCATTACAGTTACAAACCTCTCTCACATTATCTTACTCTCCCTACAAACCTAAATCCTACTTATTCAGCATTTGATTCATGGACATTTTGTCAAAGGCCAGGCACTTCCTCTCTGGTACTGGGAATTCTGAGGAATTCACAGTCAACCACAATGATAAGAAAAGGGTAAGTGCCCAGAGGAGAGGTGAACAGGGTGTTATGGGAGCATATCCAAGGTACACTTACCCAGGCTACTGGGCATCAAAGAAGACTTGTGAGAGGAGGAGAACAAGGAGCTGAATTATGGGTGAGTAGGAATTAGCTGGTGGCAAAGACAGAATAGGGCAGGTCCAATGGCAAGGAAGTGGGAGAACCCAGGGTGCACTGGGAACTTCAATGAATGAGACGTATATGAATGACAGATGGATAGAAAGGAGTGGGGGAGTCATGAGAGAGGAGGCTGCACACCAGCCAGAGGGTGGAACAAGAAAGGCCTTGAATTCCACATTAAGTAAAGACATGATACTCTGAAGACAATGGGGAGACATTGAAGGAATTTAAGCAAGGAGGAGAAATGATCAGGTATTGCAGCTACTCTTAGTTGCTTACCGATGAAATCCTCATCTTCTTCCTAAAGAATCCAAATTTTTCTCATACATCAGGAGGCAACATTTTTCAGTGGAGACTAGGCCCCACCCTAGGCCCAGGAAGTAAAATTTGATCAATATAAGCCAGTTTTGGTAATTCCACTCCATTGCCACTGCCTGATTTAGCCATGGACATGTGTTACAATTTTGGCCAAAAAGATTAAGGAAAAATCTGCTTTGGAGCTTCTGGATGAGATTTCTTCACTGTTCAAGAGTGTTTTCCATTACAGAAATTGTCTCTTCTACTATTGCACAATGTGTGAGAATTGGTTGCCTGGAACAACTGCAGCCAACTTGGGACCATGAAGGGATAAGCCTGAAGACAAAGTCAACATGCTGAAGATGGCAAAATGGAAAAATGGAAAGAACCAAGGTCCTTGATGTGGTTGATGACTAAATTAAGCAATTTGTATCCACCCACTCCAGAGTTCTTTTAAGTGGATTAAAAAATCTCCTTATTGCCATTCTAAGTTGAGTCTTCTGTTTTATTTTGCAGCGAAAAGCATCCCAATTGATAGAGTGAGTTTCAATTTAGGAAGTTCACTTTGGAAGCAGTGAGCCAATTAGATGGAAGGAGGTAAGAAGGCAGCTTGGGATGTTAGTAGGAGGTTGCCATAGGAAAATCAGTGAGTACTGATGAGACATGGTCTGTGGGGTCGGAGAGGAGGGAATGAGTTTAAGAAATAGAAGGGGGGCCGGCCGAGTGGTGGAGTGGTTTAATTTGCGCTTGGCAGGCCAGGGTTCGCCGGTTCGGATCCCAGGCACCTGCCGACGCACTGCTTGTCAGCCATGCCGTGGCGGCGTCCCATATAAAGTAGAGGAGGATGGGCACGGATGTTAGCCCAGGGCCAGTCTTCCTCAGCAAAAAGAGGAAGATTAGCAATGGATGTTAGCTCAGGGCTGGTCTTCCTCACACACACACAAAAGAAATAGAAGGGATTTGGAGTAAACAGGACTTGGGGACCATTGGTTGTATGTCCTGGGTGATTGAGCGGTTTCTGGATGGTGATGCCAGTCAATGAGATAGGAGAAAGAGGAGGAGAAGGATCACACGTAGGGGCTGTGATTACCATGCCCATTGTACATATGAGATAACCAAGTCTCACTCACTAGACTGTACTGTGTTCTGTAAGAGTACGAATCATGTCTATCTTCTTTACTACTGATTCCCCATGCTATACAGTAGATGATTAATAAGAATGCTTAATAATAAATAAATAAGGTTAAGAAAAATTACATCATTTGCCTAAGATAGCACATGCAGTTAGAAGCTGTGAAGCCAGAACACAAGCTCTAATTCTTTCCAGCACACTGTCTACCACATGCCAACAATACCAGAAAAAGGTTGACTCTCAGATTCTGAAGCAGAGGAGGAAACTCTTATCTGTAGATATGGAATAAGAGTGGGCTCACTCCCTCAGGTCACGTTAAGAGAATATCTAATTTTTTTCATTAACTTTTACTTTACAGAAGAGTTTCTAAAGAAAGAAGATGTTCAAGAAGGATGCATTTAAGGACATCTGAAAACCATGGATTATGTCTCATTACTGACATATTCAGAATGAAATAGACTCCTCTCTTTCTAAGCTGGAACTCATAATGGGAGAATCAGGTGAAAGCCTCCCTGCTGTCCAGAGTAAATGGAGACTAACCTAAATCCCTCTTAAGACTATTGTATGTCACACTCTGAAAGAGTCAGGGAACAACTGTTTACCATTTTATGGATGAGAATCATCAAAGTACTAGAAAATACTATTCAACATCTTCTCTCAGTCTTTACTCCTTTAAAAGAAACAATCCTAATTGTTCTAGTCTAATTTATATGATTCTTCCAATATTTTTTCTAGCTCTATGTCTCTTTTCTCAGCATCCTTTATTTTCTCCACACTTTTAAGCTGATGGAACCAAAGCTTGTGGAGAAAATAATTATCTCTATGTTCCTGTTTCTTCTTTCATGTCAGATTTACAAAAATGTAGATGTTTCCGTAAACTAAGAGATACAGAGGAGGCAAAGAAGTAGAAACGATTGACCTTAATCTCAAAGAACTGCTCACTGGGTGTTGGAGGCAGCGTGCACACAAACTCCTATAACCCAAGAACAATGTTAATGTGTGACTCAAGTGCCAGCCTGCGGGCTACAGAAATGTTTTAGAAATTTGGAAAAGCAATAGAGCAATAGGGGCCATTGAGGAAGGATTCACGAACACCGATGAATACACAGCGAGCCTTGAAGAGTATGTAAAATTTGTAGGGGAAGAATGAGAAGGAGTATGGAAAGAAGTAGAAACGGGAGGAGGCTGGCGTATAAAGACATCTGAAACAGAGAGTTTATGTGGAAAATACATCTAAGATACTTATTTTTTTAACTTTTTTTCTCCCCAAAGTCTTATATTTATGTTGATAGTTATCCTATCCATTATGACATCATCTAGATGGATGAAGGACATCATCTTTCCTCTCCAAAGATGATCATTTCATAAATTGATCAATTCGGCTTCTATAATTAATGAAAATCATGTTGAATTTTAATTCTATCTGTGTTCTTAATTAGTATTTTGATACTGAGTATACATGGAACATTAAAAAAATTGGGGCCTAGTCATCAGACTATAGAAATTTGACAGGCCAAGGACACGGTAGGGGCTCAATAAATATTTATTGAATCAATGGAAGAAAGAAAAGAAAAGGAGGAAGAAGAAAGGAAGACAGGAGTTTGGAAATATTATTTCTCATTAATTTTTCAAAAGTTAGATGAGCAGTTATTTAAATCAAAACTTAATTAGTATTTGAATCGATCTTTAGGTTTAACTCATAATTTGCCATATCTTCAAGAGTACAAGGTACACAACTGGTATATTTTTATTTTCTTTTTCAGATTAACTACAGTTCTTCACCTTTTTCTAAAATTCCTGAAATTTTCAATAGGTAATAAGAGTTATAACATAAGCAATTCCGTTATTTCTTCCAGGAATAGCTCAAACTTGAAATATCAAAAGATAGCTCAATAATAAGAGGAAAAAACGGCAATAATTTGGTTCCACCTTACAATACTCTAAAGGAAATAAAAAAGAATTCCAGGAAACATCAGTTGCAGTCTAAATGACCCACCGACTTTATATAAGCCTTCCTGATCTACAGAGGTAGAGAGGGGAGTGGAACAAAGAATGTGAGAAGAAATAAGTAGTTATTTACAATAACAAACTCCTTTCCCCAGGGGTAAATTATTCTGGAGCAGGAATGAACTGAAATCCTTTGCATAAGCAAGAGCTGAGTAAGATAAACATTTCAGACACTGCCATAGATTTGGAAGTCCATCTCAGCATTCCAGACTTCCTGTGTTGTTGCATATTGTGGGAAAAGGGCCACCAGCCTTGAAACCAAAGTGGCCTGTTCTCAGGGTGACCTCTGCACTTATGAGCAGGAGAGCCTTGGGCAAGTCATTTAGTCCCTCTGAGTCTGTTTCTTCAACTGCAAAATAGGGATAATTGTACCTACCTTTTAGGATGGTTGCACGGATAAAAAAGACAGTGTAAAAAGCCTGAGTGTCTGATAAATAGCAGGAGCTCAATAAACTGTAACTCATATTAATTCTTAAGCAACCATAATGGGGCTCAAATTCCCACTCCACCACGGCAAGAGGGAAAGGCTTCCTTACCTTTGTGAAGACAATAAAATCAACTTGTTAATTCCAAACAGAACCATTCTATGGCATATCTACATGGAAGGAAGAAAGCTACAGCCAATTCTCAATTATCCAGCGCAACAAAAGCAAGAAATATCTGGGAGGAGGGAGTACATGTTTTTTGTTCTACTTCTGCCTTTGGCTTCAGCTCCTCACCTGCCCTTTAACCACCCCCAGTCTCCACTCTCCTTTACTCACAATCTGTCAGTCTTTTCCCTACATCTACCACCCAGCAAACTTATTTGGCTTTTCTCAAATTTTAAGAAGATTCCCACTGAAAACTCTAAGCCTCAAGAAAAATCTAAAATTCAAAAAATCATTCTATACAACTTACAGGGCAAACTCCCTTCCCCTGGACCTTGATCATGATTACAAATGACACACATGGAAAGAGTCTTGGATCTGCCAGGATCTTCCACTGTAAATGGAAATGTTGTTTTAAGATATTTCAAAATATGGTAAAATATATACAAACCATTGGAGAACATCTGGGTCCTTGTATCAGAATAAAGGAAAGCTTCTTCTATTTTTAGTTATGAGAGATTATTATAAACCTTAAAGTCTAAAATATGCTTAAAACAATCTAAAATATCTCAAGAATAAGCTTTTTAAAAATCTTAAATCCATGTAGTATGCTGTTGGTGAAATCTACTTTGCAGGCTGAAAAAAAAATAGCTGGAGTGGGGTGGATCTTGAAAGACACTTTTTTTTTTTTCAGCCTGTGAAATATTTTGTAGCCACAGAAATGGTTCTGGAAACAGTAATGTTAAAACTATTCAAAAGCTGGACTTCTTAATTGCATAATACAAATACAATTTGCAAATGGATCCTTTAATGATGTTTTTGATTATGGATATAATAGTGTTGAGGGAACAACCTCAGGTCATAGATGCTTAATATCATCAATAACCCTTTCCCATGGCCAGTCTGGAGCGAATTTGTCAAGCAGTATAAATTTGTCTTCCACAAGACTGTTCCACTTTCTAGTCCTGTAACCTCCCTGGCCTACTCCTATTACATAATTTCATCCCTGCCCAGGACTTGTCTTAAAAAATATCAACCTGATAAATCACTGATTAGGGTAAACTGGTTTATGTCCAACCTCTTACAGAAGTCTTTGCATTAGGAAAAAATAATTAGTAGGAAGTACCCCACCCTCAAAGAATAAATTTCTAATGGTAAAATTTCAGTTACCATGGTATTTGGGTAGGGAATTATTTGGGTTAGAGAAGATTGCCCAGCACAGGACTAGAACTTAGAAGGATATTAGTTACTTTATTTCTCAAATTTGGTCATGAGATCACTTGTGCCACAGTCACCAAAGACACCTGTTTTTTTAAAAAAAAAAAGATTTCTAGGCTCAATCCCGGAATCATTAAATCAAGTCTCTGAAAGTGAGGAACTTATAATTTAGAAAGAGAAGACAAATGGGTAAACAAATACAAATGACTATTATTATCCCAACTTTGGAAATCATCAGATTATACCTTATAGACAAAAGCTTAGGGTTTCCATGCATTAAGTCGCCAACCCAAATTCATTGTGTCATGTTGAAATAGAAATGTTATTTTAAATTGGTAGCAGTATGTAAGGAACACATTTTCATCTTTTGGTCTTACCAGGCACTCCAGCTTGGATCCAGAAGTTAATGTCTGCCCCTTCTCCAGCCCTAAAGACCTGTGTGATATTGATGGGCTTCAGCAGGCTCATGACCTCTTCCACAATGGCCCTGGCCTTATCGCTACCAGTGAATTGCAGCCCAGAAGGTAAGAAGGTTCCGAGGTCAGACTCCATCACCAGGCTGTAGTTGGAACTATTTGCCTAAACAAAAGAGAAAATTGTTTGGTTCATATCTGTTGCTTCTTTGCTTTCTCCTTGGGAACTATCAAACAACAACAATCCAATACTTGATTTCCTCACCAGTTATTGGCAAAACACATGTTGCTTTGCCTGACTTAGGGTCTGGTCTGCATATTACCTAACTGTTTTGAGATGCACAATTACTCATCCTGGGATTTGCCAAACTCGAGTTGACTTGGAAGGATCAAAAAATATGATGAAAAGAAATATAAAGCCCCATTATTTGTTACTCAATTATTTCTACAAGCAATAATATTCTTTCAACCAATTTTCTTAAGTGCCTACTGTGTACCAGGGTACAGTTCCTCTAGATCTCCAGATAGTGTTGGCCATGTTCCGACAAAAGAAGGTATGCCCTGTGGACCTCTTTTCTTTAAATAGATACTCTTCTTATTTCACTTGTGAGTTCTGCTGAAGCTTAAAGCCATCAAACCGACAGGTTTGTCTTGGGTTTCTGATTTTGTTGTTGTTCTGTCTATTGAATCCCCAGGGAGGGAGGTAATAGAACAAAATATGAAAGGCTGCTGTCTCTGGTGTACAGCCATAGCAGTCTAAACCCCGGCAACTCTGCCAGGCCGCTAGATTGTAAACTCTTTCCAAATAAAATCTGGTAAGAACGCACACAGTGATTTCCTGTAGCCAATATTGTCACTGCAAGAGCTTAGAATATAAGAGGCTCTCACCAGGTTGCACAACTAAATTGCCACACAGCCCTAAGACTTGCAAGTTTAAGGCCCTTCAAACTGGCCAGGCCATCTGTTTCCCAGAAGCCATCCACTTCTTCAAGACTGACCAACTACTACCTGGACTGAGTTATTCCCAAGCTATCCTTGGACGGCACTGCCTTTCATTCCTCATTATTCACCTCGTAAAAATCAATAATAACATTTGTACAGTGCTTCCAGAGAGCTTTCACGTTTACAAAATCCTTTGATCTTCTTCTATAACCCAGAAAGTAAAGGCAGCTTTATGGTTGATGCTGTTTTATAGAAAAGGAACTGAGGATCAGAGAGGTCAAGTGATTTGCTCAAAGTCACACAGAAGGTAAATGATAGAGCTGATTCTGAAATCCTATGCTTTCCAGAACTCCACGTTGCCATCACCAGCATGGGATGGAGTGATAAGCAATGCTTGTTCTGAATTAGAATGATTTTTCACTTACATAACAATTTGAGGGTTGCATAAGTATTTTTTTTTCTAAAACAGATTCCTTTTTACAATGATTTCTTAACTACCACCATGGAAGTGCACTGTTGTAACAGGGGCAAGAGTAGTAGCGTCCTAAAGGAGGGCGCTGCCAGCATTTATAGGACTGAACAATGTGGCCCGGGGATACTAACATGTTGTTGTTAATGATAAGAAGGTTAAGCAGAAGTCTGCATATTTCCACTCTCACGTCTAAGGAATTTCTGTCTTCATGGTGATTTTTCAGAGAAAGAGCCAAGGTATTTATAAGAAAAAGTGTCACCTCAGCTTTCAGCTGTGGCTACTGAACGATGGTAGCATCATTAGAGTTAATAAGATGCCAAATATTTGCATTAACGTCTCACATTCAGGGCTCGTTTCACTAGCGCATTGACGCTAGGTCAGCAGGCTGATGTAATCTGGCAGTTCTAACCCTCTCCCCCTGTATGCCCTGCTACCTCCCAGCCCAAACTCTCTCCCTCCCCTGTAAAAAAGAGAAAAGAAATATCACAACATATCTGCAAATGAAAACAGAATTGGGTAACTTTATAAGTAAAGGTTCCCATATTGCAGGCAGATCCCATCCTTCCAACAAGAAAATTAGGAAAAGTGCCCCTAATTGTGTACTATTAAGGTTAAAAGTGGAGCTAGGTAGCAGTTTGGCTGTCAGACCCAACCCTAATGAGCAGCCTGGTAAGGCAGACACAGCCCTAGACCCACACTCTTCTATTCTTGACTCAGCACCTGACATGCTGGGCTGCCAAGAGGGGTGACTGGCCTCTCCCTCTGTCCCCAAGTCATGTCTCCTTGACCTTTGGCTTTTCCATCTGTAGGTTGGGAGAAATGCTCTTTTCCAAAGATTGAATAATGAGCCTGCGAGTATGGAGCTTTGAGTACCTTCACAGAAAAGACCTTTGTAGACCAAAGTGAAAGTGGTTGCATGAGTTGAACTTGACAGGGCTCCTAAAAAAGTGTGCATTACAGACTTCATGGCCCTCTTCAACTGCAAATGAACAGATGTCCTAGGGACAGGGGACTCCACAGTTTGTGAATGGCACTGTGCAGTGTCACAGGATGTTGATAAGAACATAGAGAATAATGCATGTGAAGGAGTTTCAAAGGTGCTGTATGTGATATATGCGGCTGCTAGTTTAGCAGAGAGATAAAGCGTATGGGTTTTGGAATTATTCAGACTGGGTCTGATCCTCAGATTAGCCAATCATTGGCTGTGTGACTTTGAGTAATCTGTGTAATCTCTCAGCTTCTTCCTCTGTGAAATGGGGATAATAATGATACCCAGTTCATGGAGTTGTAAGAGTGCGCTGTAAAGCCTGGCACATAATTAGCACTTGATAAACAATTGTTACTGGTCTTATCACTAAGCGTCAGTACTTCTCAGATTTTCAAGGATGGTCTCCATGTAAACCATTCTGTTAGCTGTTTATAATGATAATAGGTGCATTTTTGTGGTGCTTCCTACATGCCAGACACTGTGTGAAATGCTTTACAGCTTATTCCATGTAATGCTCACAATCATTCTAAGAGATAAGTGCTATTATAGTTCTCACTTCACAGATGAAGCAACTGAGGTGTAGTCAGGTTAACTAACTTTCCCATAGTTACCTCCTAGTAAGTGCTGCAGCCAGAATTCAAACCCGGAGATCTGCCTCCCCGAGCCTGTGCCCTCAACCCCTCCACTGCCCTGTCTGCTGAAGCTCACTTCCAACTGTCAGGCCACAAGTCCTCACTTGTAATTAAAAAATGCAGAGACTGTAGTGAAACAAATTGTAGTGAGTTTTAAAATTTTTCTCATGATCATAATACAAGGTCTACTTGGACAGAATTTATCATCCCTGCTAATAAAATAATTTGATTAAGCAATGAGAAGAATAAAAAAACAAAAACAGAAAAACACTTGTTCCACCATTTCCTTCCAACTAGGAATAAAAAGCCTAAAATAATAGAACATCTTTTGGAGCTGAATAAGACAGGATGCGCAGATGTCAGCAAACCAGAATTCTAGCGTAGGTAGAGACATGTTTGATTTCTATTCATGTAGAATTTTATTAGCTGCTGCTAACATGATGGCAGCATTCTATTGTTTTCTATTTATATATAAACATCTCCATATGTTTTCCATAAAGAACTAAGAAAACAAACCACCCACCGTCCACAACACTGTTTTTTCTCCTCATTTATGCAGTCACTGTCTAATTGTTAGCACATGGTGAAGGAGCTGGGAAAACAAAATGTCTCTGCACAAACTGGAAGGAATAAGCCGGGTCACTGGGCTGTCAGATTTGCTGCTTCTCAGGAATGTGTCGTCACAACATCCGTGTTCCTCACTACGCCGGGAGTCATTGGGGACACACTCAGTATAGATTTGAAAACCTGATTAGAGCTAGTGGCAGCAGAGCAGAGCCATGCTTGTTTCACTCAACCCTTTTAACACACATAACAAGACATCTGTCCTCCTATTTACAGGGTGTAGGAAGAAACCTGCTTCTAGAGACTGAAAGCTTTATTACTGAGATAACAGCACCAACTGAGACATATAGATGAGGAGGCTGGGCAGCTCAAAGATAAGCTCAGATGTTATCAATAAAGCCCCCACTTTGCTCTCTTAATAAAGAGAAACATCTCTTTATTAGGAGCCATGGAAACTGTTGTTCATTGCCACGTAATGTACACAATGCAATGTAGAGAAAAGCTCCCAGGTCACTTCCTAGGTTGCGATCATTGAATTAGTTAATATCTGTGCAGGGTTGAGGATTCATAACGTTGTCTTGTGCTAGAAACATGTCTCATAACACTTCTTTTTTTTTTTTAAGGGTCAGCTTACTCTGCCAAAGAACAATTTGGTAACCATTAGCATTCTTTGGGTGCAATGCAAGATTAAAAAGAAGAAACATGTTTAAAATACATATTGCCTGTTTTAAAATGCTTACTTCCTAATATAAACACAAGAATGATGCTTGCATTCTTTGCTTTTATAAAACTCCAGGCAATTCTTCTTCAGAAACAGAGACCCATGTCCAACAACATCTCCTCTACCCCCAAATTTGGCTTCTTTTTAGTTTTAAATGTTTTTTTGTTTGTTTGCTGAGGAAGGCTAGCCCTGAGCTAATATCCGTTGCCAATCCTCCTCTTTTTGTTGAGGAACACCGGCCCTGGGCTAACATCCATGCCCATCTTCCTCTACTTAATATGGGACGCCGCCACAGCATGGCTTGACAAGCAGTATGTCAGTCCATCACTCTGAAGCGGAGAGTGCGAACTTAACCCCTACGCCACTGGGCTGGCCCCTGTTTTAAAGCTTTTATTTTCTCACAACCTATGTGATATGTCCTTGGTTTTGACCAAAAGTGACATTGCAATCCCAAAATCAAATTAAGAGCAAACGAGACTCCCAATTATTAGAATTAATCATGTAACCTCCTCAGTTCAATCTTCAAGGACGTAAACTCCGCCCTGACACAGGGCAATCAGTCTCAGCACCACTTTGCTGCCCCAGCAAATGTTAATATCTTACAGATGATGGTGGTGATGCTGTTTGGTCAGGTGGTAGGCTCAAAACAAGTTCTCAGAAGCAAACCATCTTACGATATTGTGTACTGAGTTGTTGCAATCATCTTTTCCAGCTGTGCTGTGACCCTGGAATTCCCAGTTCAAGGAGTAGAGTTGGGGTGGGTGGGTGTTCATCACAGAGCTTCAGCTCAAACAGCTGTCATGACTGGATGATGGGTAGAGAGGTTTCTCCCTGCTGTGCAAAGCCAAGAATAGGTTTTACTTTCTGGTCAGGTCTCCCTCGAAGTTCGTACTCTTATTTCTGACAGTCTCTACACTCAGTTTTGAACAGCCTTAGGTATCCAAGGGAGACCCAGGAAAGGGATGATGACAAGTGCCATAGGTTATTTTTATTTGACAGCTAACCTGGCTGCAGCTTGGGGAAATGGGCAACCTTGGGTAAGTTACATTAGTACTAACATTGCAGACACCTATTGTGGTTTAGCTCCCATTCTGCCTGGAGATGGGAACAGAATAAATGGCTTCTGGAGATCCCTTTCTAGCCCTAGCATTCTCTGTGTGTGCACAGAAGGATTCTGTTGTGAGACAAACCCGTGTTTTCAGGCAATCCAATTTTTACAATGTTATTTGAAGCACTCTAGATTTCAGTGAATTCTCCTCTTGAGCTGGTTAAGGTCCATAGATAGCCCTTAAACTTACTGAAAACACATGATCCCTCTATAAATGTCACTATGGTAACGATAGGGAGCCAGAAGGCTGAAAATAACGGTATAAACATAGGTTGAAAGAAATAAGAATTTTATTTATATTATATAGGACATATGACTGTATTCACATTTCTTTTAGGAATAAAAAGAATACAATATCTAGGGTATTTGGTAAATAGACAAAAAACTGTTTATATGGCAAGTTAATGTCAATCTCAGTTTTTAATTTTATTCCTGCATGTTGAAGCAACACAATCAATAGTTAGAATCAGGGAGATTCAGTAGCTCCACAATGAAATTTTGATTTAGGATAATACATTGGTCAAGTGTTTCATGTTTCTAGTTTAATATACATTTCAATATGCAGTTGTAGAAGAGAAATCTCAAACACAGATGGCTTTGTGAAAGCAGGCTTCTCTGCCGCTTTCATTCTCTAGCCCTCTCAATCCCTTCCCTCTCATGGTATCTGCCCATCAGTCTCTCCTCTCGTACCCACCACACTCCCATTCTTGCTCAGGCTCAAAATGTAAGAACTAAATTGCCTGTATGAGGAACCCTTCCTTCAGTTGACCTTCCTTCTTCGACACTGTTACATACTAAATAAATATAAAGACATGTTTCTTGTTTTTGATGGTGGTATTTTACCAGCCAAGACAGTGCTTTCTGGCTGATTTCTAATCCCCTTGTGTTGGCTGGGAAGACTACAGCAGCTTCAAGTTCCTTTCTAAGGTTATAACAGACAGTTGAGTTCATCCTCTTATAAGTAGACAGGTTATTTCTTTTAAAAATACAGTATTTATTTTCTTCTGCAAAAATAGGCTACTCTATATTCTAGAACCCAAACATCCACTCAATCCTAGGGCATATCATACTAAAATGCAATTAATCATTAATTCTCCTTTCTCTATAGTCTACACCAATGCCAGCATTTTTGGATTATGACAATATCCTCATCTGCTTCACCCGATCAAGCCCTCTTTACTAATCTCAGTAAAAATGCTAAACACAGTTTTAGAAGTAATTTTATTTTTGTAAGCCTTTCCTTCTTCTCTCTCAAAAGCACAAGAGTGGATCTGAAACCTCTTGAAAAACAATACCCATTTATGAGCTTCAAGGCTCTTGAGCTACTCAAGTGACTTCATGCCCCGCCTCTTCCCCAGCCTTCCATTCCTAACACCCCACGCCCTCATGTACTATGCTGCACTGTTGCACTTATTCAATTAGTTTTTTTGTACCAACCTTGCCCCTGAAATAATTCAAGACTTCCTATAAGAAAAGATCCTAATACCATATTTAAAAAGTATGTAAACTCTCAAGAATCAAGAAATGCCATGAAGGCAGGGATCAAATCAGTTTGGCTCTCTGCCATATCTCCAGCTTAAATAACAGAGCTCAGCACACAGTGGGTGCTCAATAAATGTTTGAAGAAAAAGAAAGTCACAACTGGGAAAATTTGATATGATACCCAACAGCAATTTGAGGATATAATTTAGCTGCAGCTCATGCTGCCAAGGGAGAGGGCAGACTGATATATTACGGAACCCCCATTATCTAGGAAAAGAAAGCATACCACCAGCTCCTTGAAAAAAGCAACAATTTTCCCAGAATTCAATTCTAAGCGGAATTATTATGTGGCTCTTTATATGAGGAAAATGAACAAAATAATGAACAGAGTCTCCAGTAAGAGTTTTACAAAAGAGGCAGAAACAATTTTCCTAACATTATTTCCTACATATCAATCCTCAATTAAAGCAAAAAGCAAAATATTAAGTCACATTTTAGTAAAGGTGTTTCTTCGGGGAGCAAACTGTATTTATTCAACAGTTATTGAGACAGAAACCAAAGAACAGGGTGACACACATCCCTGTTTGCTGTGGGCAGTCCCAGTTTACATCCTTTGTCTTGGTATGATTATTAATGGTTCCTCCTTTCCCTTGCAAATGTTTCCTGGTTTAAATAATAGACCATATTGCCAACCTACCTGTGAAGGAATTTGTTTATAAAGATAACAAGATAGGGTTGCTTCCTTATGAGAGGGCAGAGTTTACCAGCAGAGGGAATAACTGGCTGTTACATTAAATGTGATGAGTTCTACAAAAGAGACATGTACAAAGCAGGGAGGGCAACTACTGGAAAAAGTTGGGGAGAGCTTGAGAGAAGAGGTGATGTTTGGCCTGAGCAAAGCCCCTCAACTGGAAATCTTCCGATGAGAACTGGGTTCTTGTTAGTTCATTAGTGTATCCCTATGGCCTAGCCAAGAGGCATCTGATAATACTTGTCAAATGAAAAAATGAATGAATGATAGTATTTTAAGCATTTAAATGTTGTCCACCTATGTAAGTTTTTAAGAGGACCAGAGCTTAGGCAATCTCTAAAATAAATATACACATGCTCTATAGAGTATCCCACTTTCAAATATCAATTGTCTCTCCTTGGGGCTGGCCCGGTGGTGTAGCGGTTAAGTTCGTGCATTCCGCTTCAGCAGCCAGGGGGTTGCTGGTTCGGATCCTGGGTGCAGACTGAACCGCTCATCAAGCCATGCTGAGGCGGCGTCCCACATAGAGCAACTAGAAGGATGCACAACTATGACATACAACTATCCACTGAGGCTTTGGGGAGAAAAAAATAAGGAGGAAGATTGGCAACAGATGTTAGCTCAGGGCCAATGTTCCTCAAAAAAAAAAAAATTGTCCCTCCTAGAATTTTTGTAGGAGTTAGCAAAAAATTCAAGATTGAGATCACTAGTGAGCATTAAATTGCAAATATTTGATGCAGCTGCATTTGACACTTGCTTACTCCTGCAAACACTCTCTTCCCTTAGCTTCTGGGACCTCAAACTCTTGACTCTCCTCATGCCTCACTGGACACTCCTCTTCGTTTTCCTTGGTTACTTTTCTCATCTCCCTGATCTCTAGATGTTGGGGTGGTCAAAATAGTCGAAAGACCTCTTCTTTTCTCTATCCACACTCCTCTGTTGGTGCTCTCAGCCAGCGTTATGGTTTTAAATAAATCTGCATAGTGAGGAGTTCCAATTCATATTTCCACGCTTCTCTCCTGAACAACAGACTCATACCTAACAGGTACTCAGTATCTCCACTTAAACATCTAATCACATATTAGTTTCCTATTGCTACTGTAACAAAGTACTACAAATTTAGTGGCTTAAAATAATGCAAATTTATTTTGTTATAGTTCTGGAGGTCATAAATCTGAAATGAGACCATTTCAGACCTACAGAGCTAAAATTAAGGTGTTGGCAGGACTGGTTCCTTCTGGAGTCTCTGATAGAGAATCCATTTCCTTGCCTTTTCCAGCTTCTAGAAGCTTCCTCTATTCTTTGGCTGACTCCTCATCACATTGCCATGTCTCCTGCTTCTATCATCACATTGCCTTCTTCCTCCTTTGATCTTCTTACCTCCCTCTTATAAGGAGGGTCCAACTCAGTAAACAGTGAACCCATCCTTCTAGTTGCTGAGTCTAAACATTTTGACAGCCCCAAATTTTTGACTCCTCTCTTACTTTTATACCCAAAATGCAATCTATCAGCAAATCCTGTTGGCTCTATTTTGAAAATAGGCGTACTCTCCAACAACTCACCAGCTCCATGTTCTCACCCAGTCCAAGCCACTATCATCCCTTGGCTGGAGTATTGCAGTAGCTTCCTAACTATCTCCCTGTTTCAGCACTTGCCATCCTTCAGCCTATTCTCCACACAGAAGCCAAAGTAATCCTGTTAAAAAATCTAAGTCAAATGATGCTACTCCTCTTCTCGAACCCTCCACATGGCTTCTATCTCACCCATGCGATGGAAGCTTTATAGGCAAAGTCCTATATTCACCTGTAAAGTCCTAGATGTAACAGAGCCTGACCTTCCATAACTTCTCTGACCTCATCTACTACTAATCTCCACTTTACTTTCACTGTTCCCACCACCTTCAGTTCCTCAATAATGCTTGGGTCCCGGAGCTTTCACACTTGCTACTTCCTCTGATTGTTACCTTCTTCCTCTGGACATCTCTTACTTCCTTCAGGGCTCTGCTGAAATGTCCTCTTCTTAGGAGAATCTTCCTGACCACCTTGTATTAAAGAAGACCTCCCACAATACTCCTATTAGCACTCCCTAACCTCCTTATTTTGCTTTATTTTTCTCCTTTATATCAACAATAAGTGTTTATCTTTATTGTCTGTCTCTTCCTGGAAGAATGTTCAGTCTCTGATGGCAGGGACTTTTCTGTTGTGTTTACTACTTGTGATAGGTTATTTAATGGCTATAAATCCCTCCCTTCCTTCTGTGTATGTCCTTTTGCAATGTGAATTTGCCACTCCTTTCATTGAGAAGTGCAATCCCTTTCCCCACTCTCTGAATCTGAGTTGGCCCTGTGACTTTCTTTGACCACTAGACTCTGTCAGAAGTGACCACATGTGACTTCAGAGCATGGGCCACAAGAAGTCTTACAGCTGCCACCTTGACCTTTTGCTGCCCTAAGACTGATATGTAAAGAAGCCTGGGCTAGCCTCCTTAGGGTTGAAGTACCACATGGGGAGAGCAGCCTAGCTGACAGACAGCTCCAACTTCTGTACATGTAAGTGTGGCCATCTTTGACCATCCAGCCTAGCTATGCTGCCAGATGACTGCAGCCTCAGTGACCAAATAAAATGCAGGATATTTAATTAAATTTGAATTTTAGGTAAACAATAAATATTTTTTAGTACAAGTATGTCCCATTTGGAAGCATGTAGGCTCCCTAATGACAGAGAACTCTCTAATAACAGGGTGCCTGAAACAGCACTGAGAACATGTAACAGGTGCTCAATAAATATTTGTTGAATGAGTGAGCATTCTATTTTACAGCTTCAAAGGAGATTCGTGTGTTTATATATAACCTGGATATGTAGGAAAGTTGGAATTTTATCATTTAAAAAATTAGAGAGTCTGATTTGTAGTCTTGACCATGTGTTAGATCAACCCTCTTCTGCTGAAGTGGGTTCAGAAGCATATCTACAAGTAGGGCCAAAACCTCAAGAAGCACCTTAGTATCTGCTGACATGCCTAAGTGCTTGCTTAACTGAATTCCAGAATTCTTAACCAAAAGAATGGAAGAAATTATTTTGACCAGGAAGAATCTGGGGGCAAGAGTTACCTGTTATTTGGTTTTATGATTAAAGAAGCCTCAAGTTGTCTATAGGATATTGAATTGAACTGAAGGAAGGCTGAACAAATAAGCCACAAAATCATCCCTATCCAACAAAATCAACTGACTTGTTGCATGGCATTGTGGTGTATCCAATGGCTTTTAGGGGCTGGTAGCTACAATGCCATGGGGAAGGGGAGGAGAGATAGAGATATCAGGAATAGGGAGACCACAACTCAGAGACAGGAACTCCCAACGAGGCTCATGAAGATGGGATGGAGGAGGTCTGTGAAGAATGCTGACCTGGGTTCTAGAAGATCTTCAAAATGAAGAAACAGGGCCTCTAAGGGCACTATATCCCCTGAAGAGCAAAAACAGCAATCCCAGTGTTGAGAGAATAGAAGCTGAGCTTCCACCAGACAGGAGGCAGAAGGCTTCAGAGAAGGAAAAGCATTATTGTTGATACAGATGGCATGTATATGAGAAAACTCCATGCCCCCGGCTATCTTCAGACCTCTCCTCTGAATTCCAGACTCTTTTACCAAGCTGTGTACTTGACCTCTCCACATGGGTGTCTGATGTCTCAAATTTAACATGTCCAAAACTGTTACCTCACCCCCTCAACCCAATCCCTCCCATTTTAGTTGCTCAGTCCCCAAATAGTGGGGTCACAATTGACTCCTCTCTATCACACTCTATATACAATCTACCATCAGATTCTGTTGGCTCTCTCCTTAAAATATATCCAGAGTCTGACAACTTCTCACCCCTTCCACTGCTATCATCCTGGTCCAAGCTCGCATCAGCTCTCATCTGGATTATTGCCTGGTCAGTTCTAGTTCACCTTCAGTCTATTCTCAAACCAGCTCCCAGAGTGACCATTTCAGAATGTTAATTCAGATCATGTTAGTCCTCTGCTCAAAGCCTCCAGCAGTTCCAGGCTCACTCAGAGAAAATGGCCATGAGGCCTGACATGATCTAGCTCCTTTATACTGATGACCTCATCTCCTACTACTTGCCCTTCACTGCCCCATTTCATGTGCATTGGCTTCCTTGCTATTTCCTGAATGCCAAGCACACTCCCCCTTCAGCACCTTTCAACAACCCTTAAGTTTACCTAGCATGCTCTCTTCCAGATAGCGATATAGCTTGCTTTTCTATCTTCTTCTGATCATTACTCAAACATTACCACCTCAGTGAAGTCTTCCTTGGTGCCCCGCAACAAAAATTCAAACCACTCCCTCCCCACAAACCCTATCTCTGTTCACTGCCTTATTTTTCTCCCTGGCTTGCATTCTTCATCTAACACACTATTTTACTTATTTATCTGACGTGTTATCAGTCTTGATGCACTAGAATGGAAGCAAGGTGAGGGCGGAGTTTAAAACATGCCTGGAATTTAGAAGGTTCTCAATAAACATGTGCTGAGTGAATGAATTAATATATGTATTTATGTGTTTAAACACATGTGTGTGTATGTATCTATGTAAACCCTGCAAGCACATAACTAGATGCTATTTTGGATGATGGTGGTTGTGGTGAAGCTAACAGTGATGATGATGATGGGGTTGCTGGTGTTGGCGATAAGGCAACATTAGTAGTTCAGGATCTGTTTTCTTTTTTTTAAATCTTCTCAAGAAAGCATAGGGTTCAACAACTAAAGTTGTAAGCTGAATCTTTAGTGTATATTTTATAAAGTTCTTAAAAATATATGTTTTTACAACATCCATTATAAATGCTAAAAATAAATACTTCCCAGAAGACTATTTAGAGTGATGCAATTTAAAAAATCGCCTTCAGTGATCCAAATACAAGCAAAACCTCTAGGTTTCCTTCAATAATGGAATAACAAGATACTCTTATTCTGGAGTCTGGATGGCAAAAGCCACCTCCTTCCTAAGTGAAAACAGGGCTGAATACTTAGTGGACCCTATGTCATCATCTTTTCACCATCAAAGATGAGAACCCTCAACATGAAAGACTTGCCAAAATAAAATGATCATCATTCACAGGAAAAGAAGAGGATGAGCAATAACAACTGAACAGCCAAGTGGACATTTAAATAGAATTTTAACCTTAGGTTTGTTATGCTAAAGTTAGCACAACACGAGACCAATAATACACAGTGTAATGAGAAAGACTCAATTACAGAAACTAATAAATGCAACTTGAGACTACTTAGAGCTTTAAAAACTGCTTCACATACTTTGTAAGTTTTAAAGTATTCAGACAAAATGAAGGAAAATAATAAACACATGAGGAAATTTAGCTTTGAGAAGACTTAAGATAATTTAATAGGTATAGTTTAGATAAAAGGAGGCTAAGGAATTATAGTGATTACAGAAAAAAATCCAAACAGATACCTGTATTGAGGTAAGGGAGGTGTAGAAAAACAATTTACCTCATCTGGGAATAGTAATAAGCAGCAGTAATCACCTAAAGGTAGAAGAGGAAAATAGCTACGGTAGCAAATAGCATCAAATATGTTGGAAATAATGCTCATTCTGGGCAGCCACCTGAGGACCACTTAGGGAAGACTGAACACTAGGAACGCTCGAGGAAAGGTGAATAAACGCAGTTAGTCAGGCACACAGACCTCTCCCTAAACCTCTCTGGACATCTGCAGTTTTCATCCAGGGAATCATTGGTGTTTGAGGAGGTGCAGGTGATTAGGGTCATAATCCTGAGGGTGTTGTCAGTCTCAGAGTGGGATGAATACTACAATTCCCACTTCAATGGTGATTGCCACTGGGGAGCTAGAGGAGGTGATGTACAGATGCTAATGTCATTTGACACACTTCTTGGCCGTTAGGTGAAAAATATTAGGCAAGTTATTTAATAACTCTGGGCCTCAGTATACTCATTTGTAAGATGGGGATAATAATACTTATTTTGCAGATTTATTTTAAGGCAGGAGTTACTATTCTGGCATCCCTTGGGGATTCATAGACTTGGAGGTGGTCTGTGAACTTGAATGGGAAAAAAAAGTACATCTTTATTTTCATTAAAATCTCCTTCAATTATGAATGTAAGTAACAAACCACAGTAGTATGAGCAGAACCTGTCGCTTTGTTGCCAGTAGGAATCACAGGTATTTTCATATCACATTAGACTTGTAGAAATTTCAAAGTCATCTTTATGATCATCACTACTTTGAAATTACAGTAATAATTATATAATACTGCAAGATCTTGTTTTATTCATTTTTTGAAAACATATGACTACATCATATATTTAGTAAAATAGCCATATAAATTATCACCCAAGCCAGAACAGCTTTGAGAGTGAAAGATCAATAATTATGGCAGGACAATGAGTGGAAACTGGATTATCTTAGGTAACTCAGGAACCAATAAGATACTAAAATACTACTTTCCTGAGTTTTTTCTATCTCTATTTCCGCCACTATAAAATTCAATAGATAAACACCAAACTTCCTTGATTATAAGGATCACATTTTTCTCCTATTTTAGCATTTTGGAAATTGGAATGCATCTTGCTATTGATACATTCCATAAGATACTTGCCAAATACCACACAAAGAAAAAAATTGTGCTCGTCTATGTGCAAACTTCATCACACAGAAAGGGCCTCTGGTAATTCATTTCACACCTTTACATCAGTTAAGTTATTTGCATTAGTATCAACAGACATCACTGAATTTTAAACTTAAGTCCCTAATATATTCATCAAAATTCTTCATAAAGTTTTGATGGACACAGAAGATTGATTTTCACATGTGAGGCAAAACAATTAAAGGCAGCAGAAATCACCAGATCTTCAGCTCAGATCCTAGAATGTTCAAGGTTAGCAAAGACTGGTGTAACCAAACATGCATCATGGAGGCCTCCACTCAGGTACTGAACAATTTGTCCACAGCTTCTGTAGACTTTCAGGAGAAGCTGTATGGCTTTTAGAAATATTAACATGAAAGAAAAACTTAGCCAAATTGGAAATACAGTGAACAGCCTGTACTCAATCATCAGACTGTCAACCCTAAAGATGCATCTTTAGCCCCTGTCGAAACAAGGAACACAGGTTACACACTGAGGCCACACTGTGAATGACCAAAAGATATTCAGCACCATCTTTAGACTCGGATAGACTTTGATTCTAACTACAAAACTGTGAGGTATTTTATGCTATTGTCAATTTTAAAAAACTGTACATTCAATGTAGTCTTATTTTTCCTGAAAAGCTTTATTAACCCTAATCGCACTCCTTACACTGATAATCCTTAAATCAAAGAAACAGAGAATTGACTCTCTTCCAATCAATGTCATGAAGTCACTCTTGACTTCCCTCTTCCCTCCCTCAGGCTCCACCATTATTTTCTAGTTTAAATTTGAGAATACAATATTTGACATTCTGTTGTTCTAGCTGAAGAGGTGTGAATGGTTGTGTTATTTAAAAATAAAAGGAGGTTTCTTTCACCACTATTCACACATCAACTGCTTGAACCATGTTAAGAAAAGAGGTAGAGTTGGGACTGTTGCACCTGTGGCAGCCATACCCCTCATCATCCCTTGGGTTTCTCTGTCAGTAATAATTTACTCACATAAACCTCACTATCCTACTTTAATGGTAAATATATGCTAAAAGAAGGTGGTATTATACACATAAATATAGAGGGCATTTTATACTTAGAGTAGTCATGAGAAAAGTGTACTTCATTTCACTTGAAAATTTCAATATGAAAGTCCACAATTGCTGGCTCTTATGAAGATGATGTTAATTTATCACTTTGCACTTGTCACTTCCATATAATGAAATAATTAGCTGGGAAATTACATTTGCATTCTCAATATTTTTGTACAATAGGAGTGTCAGTATAATTAGGCATTAACTACAGTTTTAGAGAACTGAAGGTAGAAGCTTTGTGTACAAGTGAATATTTTTTCCATCTTTATTTGCTCCATTCTTGTCTTGGTGATTCAGAAAAAGATGTTTAAACAGAGCCTTTCAACGGAAGCCATCACTACAGTGTGCCACATTAAGGTAATTGTCTAAAAGATGAGAAGATAAAAACCACGTGGGTGGTCAAAGCCTTTCTGCCAAGATCTTGTGGAAGCCAGTAGGCTTCGTGCCATAGACTCCAACTATTTGTTTCACTTTTGCATATGTCTTTCACTTCCATTTCTGTTGTATTAGACGTTGGCAGGCTGAACTACCCAAGAGAGGCAGCTCTTGATCACAGCCACCTGCCCCTGAAGAAAAGCAAGCACCAACCCATTTTGGCAGGTACAATTTTCCAACACATTCAGAAAACAGTTTGCCAGTTAAAGTAACTAACAAACTGAGCTCTCAATTTTGAAGAGAACGTGTTAAAGGTTATAAATTATTTTGTCTCCTGACCAAGGAAAGAATAGAGTCCAATTTCTTAAAAACAAAAACAAAACAGAACAAGTATTAAATCATTTGTTCTCTGAGTTTAGTTTGCAAATAACATTTAAATTTCTCTTTTGCAATTCACAATTCATCCCCGTCCCCCAATTCACCTATCTTTCCTTAGTGCTTTCACAAAGGAACTACTAAAGCAGGTAGGATTAAGGTACCCTAACTTTTGGAGACCTCACAGCTACCTTCATTTATAATTACTCCTCCAGTATTCTAAATTGCACCTTAAATTAAGACATTGCTGGACATGGCCTGGGATAAGCTTATTGTCTGATAATGTTAAAACATATTGCTATAAGTGAAATTTCTGTCCCTGGAAACCTTTAAAAATAGCACAAGCAGGGCTTCACCCTGATGGATCCCTGTCTTTGGTGTATCAGGCACAGTTACCCTGGAAGAAGAAAGCTGGACTCAATTTGTGGAGGGTCCTGATAAATTTTCCTAGGTGTCTAAGCTCTACACATGTAGAAAAGATCTAAAAAGATAAATACATATTCTATTTCCACCTTGCAAGGGTTAGAGTTTTGGTCTCATTTTTCTTTTCTTTTAAGATTATAAGCAGTGGGAGATGTCCTAAGGTGGTATCCTGGGAGCCTCTGATCTGAAGACAACCTTTTAAATAGTGGAATGATCTTAACATTTATTCATGTGAGAAAGAGTTTCATATCACTAAAAGTTCTCTTTGGATGTTTTTTTATTTTATCTATTGTCCAGCTAAAACCTTTACTTAGAAAATGCCCCAAACTAAGAGAAAATTACAGTGAGGATTAAAATGTTTGTTTTTTTAATCATTGTGGCAGGATTTAGAGTTAACTTGATGAACAAATAAACATTATTTTTGTACTCTCCAGAGAAAGTGCAAATATAAAACATTCAGAATTATTGGTGACAGCAGATGTCTGCATGATTATACAATATCCCTTGGCCTTTTACTCCAAAATGTTGTAGAATATGATTCTGTGCCACGTGTGCTTTAATTAAACTAAGCACTTTGAAGTGACTTCTCTGTTCATCCATTCACGTGTTACTGCATCCAGCATGCCTGAGTATATTGGTGTGTATGTACTTCGGACCGTGACAAGTGGATACATATATATGTGTAAATCCTATATTTAAGATGAGTGGCAGAGAAGTACCTGGTCATAGAAGTCATTATGGCTGAAGTCTGGAGATAGAAAAGCTAGGTTCAAGTTCAGACTCCGTACCTCATGGCTGTGCTTTGTAACCTTGGGTATATTCTTGACCTCTCTGAGCCTCTTTTTTTCATGTATGAAATAAGTAAAACAGTATATGGCCTGGCAACTACCAGGGTCATTACTATTATCAATGTCTATAAAAGAGTACTCATTTATAAAATGGTCATATAGATAAAAGAGACTACAATGACATCTTGTAAATAGTAAGAACTTCTTACGTATTTGTATGGGAAATGAGATCTTTCAAAATTCTTGATGGTTTCTTTTCTCTTTATAAATCTATCCAAAAAAATCTTTTCCTTACATGGAAAAAATGGATAATTTTCACACAGTACTTTTTCCTCTGTCTACTATTATATTCTCTTCCCTTTGACCTTTCCTAATTCAAATGACAAAATAGCTTGATTGCCTCCCATTTGGCTCTGTGGGGCATAGTAAAGTATTTTCCAGAGCTTTGGAGGGGGAAAATACCATCCAGTTACACCAGTGAGGAGACAAGGATGCGTGCCATATATTCTCCAGCTCTCAGTTAATACCTGGAGTTTCCTGAAACACATTGACAAGTATTTACCACGGCATTGCCCCTGATTTCATGGGATGGCACATCTCAGTGGATGAGTTTTATTAAATGAAACTACAGAAATCAATAAAAGCAAATTACACTCCTGTTTTAACTAGTAATAGAATTTCTGTCTAATCTCAAGATAACTCATGCTATGAGACCAGTTTAAACCTTTGTTGAAAGGCCTTGTTAAGCTTTTAAAATTTGAATTGTTGTTTATATATATTTTGCTGTGTGAGGTATAAAAGGTCTTTAGAAATTGATTCTGAGAACTCTGCTTTAAGAGAACTCTGAAACCAAAGCAGTTTAGACAAACTGCTGGTTGCTAGGGGTAACCTCAGCTTCTAGAATGAATAATTGCAAATGCAGGACAAGCATTTGATAAAAGCATGCAAGAGTGAGATCTTCTGAAAGAAAATAAGGAATAAAAGCTCTAATCTTTGGTTAGGAAGAAAAACTATGCCTTTATGTGTTTTACACAAATAGATGAGTCAGAAGTAATTATCAATGTGCCCTAATTGATAAGGAAGCTAGAAAGCCAGACCAAGATCAACTCTATTAAGGGACAAGTAGCACCTTTAAGACACCACAGGACTTGGGTTAATACTTATAGGAATAGCCTAGCAGGATGAGTCCCAGAGAGAAGGGCAAAGGACTGTGAAAAGTACTCAGGCTGTACTTACAGCTGTGTCCCATGACTCTGTTTCTCAGATTCCTGTTTGATCTTCAGCCCTGAAAGTAGTTTTAGTACTACCTATAGAGGCTTTTGGGCACTCTTTCTCAGAGTACAAAGTGAACTCACCACCTAGTAGCTGCTTTCTAGCATTGCCCTTGCTGGCAGCCCTGCCAGTTTTATTCTTCCCATTCACTCCTCAAGCTATCTTTGACAGACCATTCTTCGATGGTTGTATATGAGTGTAGTGAAAGTACACAAAACCCACAGCAGCCAGAAGTAGTGGACAAATTTCCAGAAAGGCTACTGATTACCAAAAAACATGATGTTCTTAGGTTTCCTGGTAAAAGCCTCTCTCTCAGACAATAATTCAGGTTTAAAAAAGAAATACTGTAGGCAAATCTATGGCTAAAACTAGGGTGTGGTTAAATGGAGATTGACAATTGTTAAGAATTAGTAGGAAAGTTGCCAAGATGTATTGCAGTATTCATTTCTTTAAAAGACCTTTCTATATGTATAGACTTTTTAAAAAATATGCTCTTTAAAATATATTTTTGAATACTATTACATTTAGTTATCTTAATAAAGGGTTCTGTTCTTGCTTTAAGAAATATTGGACAAGTATGTTAACCCCTTCCTCCAATCAGGTTACTATACCTGTTGTGTGGCTCATTGGGCTATAACTAAGGCAACAGACTGACCTGGTAACGGTGTGTTCTGTTGGCCAAATACCTAAGGGGATACACAACTGTAACCTCTTGAATGCTGGGCTTACAAACAACAGTCATATTAAAGCCTACCAAGACACAGCTAAATGTTAGATACGAGACACTCTAAATGTTAGAATTCCACTATGTGCTACAAACGTCTTCCACCAAAAAGTGTGACTGTGAGATTGGAAAAGGCTTCAGAAGAAAGTTCTCTAAACTTCTTCCCAAAAATGTTTAAAACAGGAGTTAGGAAACTATGACCAGTGTGCCAAATCTGACCACCGTCTTCTCCTCCTCCTCCTCTCCTTTGCCCTCCTCCCCCACATCCTTCTTTTAAATAAGGTTTTATTGGAAAACAGCCATGCTCATTTGTCTAGTATTGTCTATGACTATGTTTGCACTACAATGACAGAGTTGAGTAAAGAGACCATACGGCCTGAAAGTCTAAAATATTTACTATCTGGACCTTTAAAAAAAGTTTGCCAACCTCTAGTTTAGAAGACAGAGGGAAGAAGAGAGTTCCAGGAAAATTAAATAGTGCTGGTGATCCAAAAGTCATTTGCTGACTCTGTAACTTAGTAAGGCCAAAGTGTATGTGATGGGACAATTTAGTCACAAAGGCTCTGACCCATATAGGTCACTTGTGAGCCTAAGGCATGACACCTCAGTTCAGATTTCTGTATCCTGGTGTGCCAACCTGATTTCCTTAGAAAGTTCATGCACTAAATATGCTATGGGCCCTTCTGGGTCAGATCACAACCCGGTTAGCAATAGGGAAGCACTGAGGCAGAAACTATTTGTGCCTAGTAGGCAACCTCTAGTAAGCTGGTAAAACAGGCTAGATACAAATTCCTTCTTCATGCTTTCAGGAATGAAGAATAAATGAGATAAGATGCAGTCACAATAATTTACCTCAGTGTTTTGGCACAATGTTCTCAGAATCAACCTTGAAAGGCAGTTGCTTTATTTGAGTTACTAATGGTAGCAGAGAAGTTGGGAGATTATTCTTTACATGAATTGGGCTACAACCAACACTCAAGCCAAACTTCACTATGATCTGAAACCATAAAGCATTATAAGATAATTATTGCCTCACAACTTTAGGCAAGATCTTGTCATCCTAGGAACACAGACAGATTCCACTCTAGTTGTCACAGCCAGTCTTTTTATTTTAAACTATTTCTTTTCTCTTATCTGGAAAAAAATAATAAAAACTAGCTAAGAAGGACTGCTGCTAAAGAGAGATGAAGGAAAGAGGTGAGTCAAAGCCTACTAATGTGCATTGCAAGGTGGCATAATGTGATTGTCCTAATATCAAAGGGAATATTCTGATATCTCTGTCCAGGCTGACATATATCTATATATAAATACCATACACACATAAGATTCTGAAATCCCATAGTCATGATGGGATTCTACACAGGAGAAAGCAAATAAATGCAAAAGACAGCCCTTTTCTTTTTTTTTTAAATAAAATCCACAAATTCTAATAAAATCCTAAAGAGCTCCCAAGTATGCTGTAGAAATTATGTGAATGTTGGAACTACAAGGGGCTCTAGACCCAAAACACACTGAGATAAATGAAATTTAAACCAATTTTGTGATGTGCTTGACAGACTAATGCAAATATCTAGGCATTGAAAGAAAAACACAGAATGCATAAAAGCCCAGCAGTAACGATCGAGACAATAACCTCTGATTAGTACATCTATACTGCATGGAACATTAACAGTGTAAGAAAGGCCGCTCTGGAGACACAGTCCAGACACAATTATGCTGAATGAGCATATCAGGTCTATTATTTTTATAACCAGAGCTGCAGATGAGTACAAAACTATTCTCACTCTTGCAGTGTCACCTTAGCTAAATTAACACTATATAGAGGCAATAGGGTTGGTGAAATAAAAATGCTTAAGAAACCCATTTGCCCTGATAACATGAAGAAGCCTTACAAACATTTCTAACACATTTCGTTATTTTGGAGTGAAACATGAAACTAACGTGGGTTGGGAAGTTGGCAAGAAGTTCACTACTAAAAGAAGCTAGCATTTTTGTATATTTACGTTTAAGTAAAGAGAAAATTTTGTTCCTCAGCATGGCAACATTAGAAATTCTGACAAAATATCATACATATTCATTTTAACTTTTTCTGTTTTAGAGTTGGCTAGAGTTAGGATAAACTGATGTATTTAGAGTGATCATACCTCCCATCCCTCATTTAATAAAGCCTATTGAAAATATTGCCCTTATTAATGACTACCAGAACACAGCAGTGTTCATAATCCCTGTAATTCAATTGCCAGTAGTTTGTGCAATAAATCAGGAAAAGGTTAAAATATTTTTCATGCCAGAATAGAACATATCAATCTATTTTATTTGATTACCTTGTGTAATGAGGCTTTCTCCAGGCCAGATTACCTTACTCATTATAATTATGCCAGATCATATTTTTGCTTAAAATGGAAAAAACTGAAAAATGCCATCAATCCAGTTAAAACTGTTCTAGGATATTTTTCTTACTTTGTACATTTCAGGACATGAGAAACGTCATCCTGCTCTCCTTCCAAGACTAGAGAAGAAAGTGTCACTGTTCCCATGAAAAGCAGATTAGGCAAATGACATCTGGACAACACTCATTTTATTCACTGATTTAAAAATTCAATAAAATCATTTATAATATTTTTCAATTCCAAAGTTAAATTCCACTCCTATATGTAAACTCTTAAAAACCATTAGAGCACAATAATATCCTTCTCTGGTGGTGACATTTCCTTCCTAGTGAATGCAAGCTGAATTCAACCAATAAAGAAGTTCATATTTTAAAAAAATAATAATGTCATCGATAAAGAATAACACAAAGGCATTTTCTGCCATGTTTTTTCTCCCTTCTAGAATAACCTCTTTTCTGGGCATAAGTGAAATCTCCCTCCCCAAACACTTTTGGAGAATGTTCTTGCCTCAGCCCCCCTTTCGGTGCCAGTTGAGTTCCAAAAGCCCCTCGCCTCCATGTGAAGTCTGTGCTCCAGGGAGTCAGCTGTGGGTTTGAGCAGGATGGCATGTCTATGTCCTGCTCTCTCAAGGTGTTCCTCCAAGTTGAAATAAGTTCACTCCAACCATTAACAGTCCCACAGACCTTATGCAAGGGTAAAAAGGCCTTTGATCTCCCTTAAATCATGAGGTAGAACACAGAATAAAGGTAGTAGTGTCAAGGCCAAGAAGCAGGAGAGGGCGAAAGAATGACGACCCTTAGAAGTGGAAGCAGAACGTTTCTTGGGAATCTTCAGAACTGTACCTTGAAAATATAAAAATATTACTCCCACAAGAATGGCCAGTAATAAAATGTCTAACAATACAACGTATTGGGAGGGATGCGGAGCAACTAGGACTCTCATATGTTGCTGGTGAGAACGTCAAACGGTACAGCCTCCCACCTCTTTGGCAGTTTCTAACAAAGTTAGATATATATCTACCATATGACCCAGCAATTCTACTCCTAGAAAAGGAAAGAAATGCATACATCCACCAAAAGATTTGTATAAAAATGTTCATAACAGCCTTTCTCATAATAGCTAAAACTAGAAACAACCCAAATATCCATCATCAGGAGAATGGATAAAGAAGCTGTGGCATGTTCACACAATAGGAAACTACTCTGCAGTAGAAAGGGACAAACTACCGTTAATGCAACAACATGGATGAATCACAAAACCTTTCTGTTTAGTGCAAGAAGCCAGACTCAAGAATACATTCTGTAAGATTCCATTCAGATGAAATTCAGCAACAGGCATAACCAATCTATGGTGATAAAAATCAGCAGAAGAGTTACCTTTGTTGGAGTAAGGGGTTGGCCTGAAAGAGAAATTTCCCAGGGTGACAGGAATGCTCTATATCTTGATCTGGGTGATGGTTACATGGTATATATTTGCCAAATATACTGAGCTGTATTCTTAAGATCTACGCCTTCTATTACTGGATGCTAATTATACCTCAATAAAACACTGTTGGCATAAAAAATGTGTTACTTCTAAACAAATCAATAAACATAAAGCACAAACAATATAAATATAAATAATTCTCAAGTTCATGTGCTAATGTGAAGAAAGAGAGGAGTGAAAAGAACTATAAAATTAGGAGAGAAAATTTTACAACTTACCAAAATATGTGAAATGGCATTTTTTTAATGAGAAAAATACATAAACATTATTTATGGGACTTTCTGCTATGAATTGTTACAGGCATGCTGGATGGACCCCAGGAATGATTTCTATTCCAGTTGACTCCAAAATATAGTGGAAAAACTCAATATTTCCTGCTTGAATTATTTTACTTAGTAACTGCCGTCAAAATGCTTATAGACCTTTTTGAGCCAGTTTGTTTCCTTGGAAAGAGTGTTTTAGACATTATAATAAAGTTGCACATGAGTTTCAAATTTATACACAAACCACAAATAGCCTCACCTATTTTACAACAATTTAGTAAGGCTAGTACTTATCATAATAATTTAACAATTATTATAAGAAAGCATAATTATGAAGTAAATGTAGCTATTAATCTGAATACAATTTTGAAAATTAGTTTGGCAAGAAGCTTTATGATATAATTTTAAATTACTATAATATATCTATGAGTATATTAATAAAAGTAAATTGAAAACAAAGATATATTTACTAGGAAAAAGATAATGAATATTAATGTTAATTTCATTCCTACAGAGTTTAGCTATATGTGTCCATTAAAATAGCCTTTACAGAACTTTCACTAGTGAAAAGATTCTATGCGGAAGAAAAAAGAATACTTTCAGAGCAACAAAAAGAAGGAATAATAATTTTCTACGTACTGTTTTTCTCCATAACTGATGCTAGGTAAGTGTAGCCAACTTTACTATTAAACTCTACCAAATAATAATCCATAGGGAAAAGGATAGTACATGTACATTAATATTATTACAATAATATCTTCCTGCAAAATACTTAATTGGTGCCAAACAAAATTTACAAAAGTATCATTTAGGTCATACAAAGCCATAAAGAAATTACTGTATGGAAATAACAAGAAAATATTTTACAATTTTTATCATATAGATTAAGGGTCAGCAAACTTTTTCTGTAAAGGGTCAGATATTTAATATCTTAGATTTTGTAGGCCACATATGGTCTCTGTCCCATAGTCAGTTAAAAATATAAAAAACATTCTTAGCTTGAGGTCTGTATGTAAACAGGTGGCAGGCTGGATTTGGCCCACAGGCTATGACTAACTGATACCTGATATAGATCACTAACAACCATAACTGTACTATAAAAATGCTAGTAGAGTTATTTTAAAACTTCAAATCTTATATTTTTACAATCACCAAAACAGTTCCTCCCCAAATAAATGTTCTGTTCCTGTTTGGCATGACCCATATGGATGCCAAAGGCACACTCTCAGTTATCATCAGTGTGAAGAGGAGTAACTTTCCCTTGTCTCCTCTCCTCATCACCTACTCAAATCCACTCACTTCTCAAGGACTAGGTCCTGAGCATTCCTCATGAGTAACATGCCATAGCCATTTCTCCCTTTTCTAACTCCTTTACGTTTACTGTATTAAGCCTTTACACCACTCTGCACCCTGTTGATGAGAGAGTCCTTCACAAAAGTAAGATACTCTTAGTAAATAATTTAGAACCTCATTATATATTGTTTGTTATACTAAATTTCTTATGCGTGAGTTTAAAGTTAATTTGTAAGTAGAATGCAAGGTCCTTATGGCCAAAGACTGTGACTTTTTTTCCTCCCTTCCTTGCTTCCTCCCTCCCTCTCTTTCTCCCTTTTTTCCTTCCTTCCTTCCCACTTTCCTTCCTATACATTAGAAAGTATTCCACATCCTTAGAAATGTCTAGATAAGGTATTATATTAGTTTCAAAAATAGGGAGATGATGTTCAATCAGGGGTTGGAGATTTAGTCAGAGATTGGTCTATGGAAAAGACAGCATTTGAGTTCATCCTTGAAGAACACGAAGAGATGGAAAGGAAGGGAATTTAAGGAAAAGGAACTGTATGATTAATGATACAAAGAAAAGCCAGTGTGGGATGTGTAAAGAACTGCTTATTTTTGCCAGACTAGAGGACACAGAGAAGAATGGTGGGAAAACATGCTAAGGAGTTTAGACTGGATTCTATTAGCACTGGAGCAACCAATGGTTTGGGGGCAGGGGGTTTACTTGATTTGAGCTGGGCTTCAGGAAGATTAACTTGTTATGGTGGGTATAATGGAAAGCTTGAACTCAAGAAAAGACAGAAAGCATGGAAATGGAGGATGCATCTAAAGTGACAGACTGTAGACTCAGTAGTGCTTTACCATTGATTAGATGTGGGACACAAAGAAGAGGAAAGAGGAAAACATGTCAGCGACATTTTGATACCTGGTGATGGGGAGGATAATGGTGTCATCAATAGAAATAGTGAATAAAGGAGGAGCAAGTGTGACAGAGATGATGGATTGAAATTCCTTCAGACTGAATTGGCTATTGTAGAGTAAGTTTTCAATAGTGGTTTACTAATCTATGGTTGTACTGCTGAAGATTAGATTGCCTTGGTTTTCTCACAGACAATGATACTAGAACTTAGAATGGCATGCTTAATTGTACATTTTAATTGTAAATAAAATTACAATTTATGTTCTCAATAGGGCAGAGCATAATTATTACCTGGGATTCTCCATGCATTGCAAGGGTTGAGAGGGGGATACATTGTAATAAGGTGAGATGAGGAAACTGAGTCTCTGAGAGGCTGAGGGACTTCATCATCGATGTCTCATATCTAGTTAGTGGCAGAATGAAGACAAGAATCAATTCTCCTGACAGCCAATGGTATATTTAGTTTCTTATTTGAAGGGAGAAGGCAAAATGCAAGGCCTGAAAAGCTCAGATGTGGTAACCATTCTATGCTTGTACTTCAAGTGTTTTGGTGAGTATTTGTTGGAGGAGAAAAGATATAGTCCTTTGCCTGCCATGTTAACATTTGTAGTTTATAAGATATAGCATTCCCTTTAAAATGAAATAAAAACTTTTGTCAAGTAAATGTTTACTGATGCCCCTGTTTTTTTTAACTTATTTCCTTTCATTATATAACTAATATTTTTACTTCATAAAAGTTAAAACAATTCAGTTATGTAACTCACTATATCCACCTAATCCTAGTTTTCTCTTAGAGGTAACCATGGTTAATGGTGGAAGAAGGTCCTTTCAGACTTCAGTCAAGCAAACACAAACTCTCTGCCTCTCCATGTCCACTTCCAGAACTGTCCCATAAAAACCTCCCATTCTCCCCCTGACTGTCAGCTGGATATTGATGCTCAAGGCAATGTTAAAAGCCATGCTGCTGAAGAGTCTATCAGCCTGGATCCCTGAATAACTAAGTGGAGCAGAGCCCTCCTGTAGACTGGATGTTAAATGAGCAAGAAATAAATTTCTATTTTGTTAAGCCACTAGAATTTTAGGGCTTGTTTGTTTCAGCAGCTATCATAACCTTATTTAGAACAGAGGATCTCTCTGTTGTGACTGGAGTGAATTGGACATTGTTTGACCATTTTCTGGCATTATATGATACTATAAGAGAAGTCTGGAGACAATCAGATTTGTCCTCCCTGGCTGTGACTTGCTTATTATACTTACTTAAAGTTAAAGTCAGCCACCCCAGAAATGATTATGTTCTTGACAATGTTTCTATCAATATGTTAATCATAAGAATACAGAATAAGTCCTTTGAAATTGGCTATAGAATATAAAGCATGCAGAATGTCTTTCAAAAGATGAGATAAAGACCTATCCTAAAACAAAAAGCCAGGGGCTGGCCCGGTGGCGAAGTGGATAAGCTTGCACACTCCACTTCAGCGGGGGGTTTCGCGGGTTCAGATCCCGGGCGCAGACAGATGCACCGCTTGTCTAACCATGCTGTGTTGGCATCCCATGTAAAGTAGAGGAAGATGAGCACGGATATGAGCCCAGGACCGGTCTTCCTCAGAAAAAAAGAGGATTAAAACGTATGTTAACTCAGGGCTGGTCTTCCTCACAAAAAAACAAAAAGCTATGTTCCCTTTTCCGGAATTTTTTCTTTCCATCTCTGAAAATGCAAATCAGACAAGCCACCAGTATATAGACACATTTGTATGAAGGCAACATGGATATTGCCCAGATAAACCAGCTCTGTTAATGTGATTGCACGTCCTTTATATATATATTGGGGATATATGTATCCTCGCCAATCTTTAGAAGTTTAAAAGTCATTTCTGATTTCATCCATGTATTTTAGGAGACAGTGAAATTCAAAATCTTACAGAGAAATAAACCTTCTTTTTACAGATCTAAAGAATTTCAGTGGTTGAGGAAATTTCAAGCCAGATCCATTGCAGTTTAAATCCAATTTTTTTTTCTTGGAGTAGAGTATATTATTGAGAACAAACACACTTCAAAACAGTTCTTTTAAGTATTCTGTCTTTTATACAGTTTAAGATGTATAGAATCCAAAAGCTTCTCCTTAAAAATAATTTAGTTACGCTTTTTGCCTCAGGATAAAGTGCAAACTCCGGAACATAATTTATACATTCTTGTTCAGGCTGTTTACCTCCCCTCTATGCTCCTAACACTATGCATCTTGCTTTCTATGCACCAGCCACCCTGGATTCCTTTCAGCTTCTCCAGTGTGCTGTGCTCTCTTTACCTACAGCCTTTGCATATACAGTTTCCACTCCCAAGTACTCACCTCCTCCCTGCCAACTCTTTTACCTTAGCTTACTTCTGCTCAGTATTCAGGTCTCCACTTAGATGTCATTTTTTCCATTTAGCCTATCCTGACCGCTCCCCAAGGCCAGGTTAGGTGAGCTTCCTGTCTCTGCCATCAATAATACTTGATTCTTTATCAGAACACTTCCCACATTATATTATAATTGAAGTTCAGTGGTCGATGTCTTTCTTTAGACTACAGATCTGGAATTATCTTATTCCCCAGGATCACTTGGGCCAAAAGAACCGAAGTGGTAAAAGAGTTGGGCATAGGCATGGTTTTCTTTTGTACAGTAAATAACCATATTCAGTGACCAAATTCATGACCCTGAACTCATTACTCTTCAGCTTTAACTGACTGAAATAGGGTCATTGAGACTGACTCTGTAAAATGATCAAAAAGGATATAAATACAATTCAGAAAATAAATAAACCTCTCTCTGATTTGATAATTTAAGCTTGCAAAATCTGTTCCTGTTATGGAGATGCAGGAAAAACAATCCAGCAGCAGCAGCAGCAGCAGAAGCAGCAGCAGCAGCAGCAGCAGCAGCAGCAGCAGACCAGACCCTGCTCCTCTAGGGAACCATCACTGCTCAGCAGCATGCCCATTGATTTGTGAATTCCTCTTTGAACTAACATTTGATTTAATTCAGAGTGTTTCTGAGCCTGTACACTTTACCCTCTCTCAAAGGTTGTTCTTGACATTAATCTCCCTGTCCCTCATCTTAAATGTGGTCTTGTATTTCTAACTGGGATCTTCCACAATCACCTTCTTGCCTCAAGCTTCACTTTTGCCTTATTATAGTCAGTGTCAAACCAACCTGTTCTCCACATTTCCAGGTCTGAGACCTCTGCTGCTGCCGTTCCCACTGCCATTATCAATGCTCCTGGCTGACTCAAGGCCTCAGGACTTGGCTCTCAAATACCAGTGCTCCCAGGAGGATTTAGGGCATCCAAGTATGGGAGTAGGCCCCGTGCAGAGAGGGAACAATTACCTATTACTATTTCTCTGGCATTCGTGAGTGTAGCAGAACTAGAGAGACTTTAAGAAAGTGGTAGCGTGGCAGTTGGGATTTTTCTAAGACCACAGACTGGTGTAGAAATAGAGGAGCCCTCAGCTCCACACCCCAGCACCCTGGGTTCATCAGTGCATTCTCCTTCATGGGCTGGACGAAGAAGGCTTTTACAAGGGGTGTTTGCTGGGGTCAGCCTACCACGAAGTACTGTTGAGAGTCTTCAGGACAGTAGAGGGAATTTTTAAACCCAAAGCACCAGTGCTTTTGGCTTGTTTACACTGGTATTACACATGCAAATGCCAGCAATCCACGGCTCCTTCCTTACCTTGTGTAACTGATAATACTGGAAGGCACCGACTCCACCTTGTTCCTCTGCAGTCCAGAGCACCAAACGCAGAGTCCTCTTTGGACGTAGCCCTGGGAAAAATAATAAAAGAAAATAAGTGATTCTTCAGTTGATTTTAAATATTTTTAAAAATGGCAAGTCCCCTCATCTGCATTCTGGAGGCAGGAGGGAATCAGAGGCACACATATTCATCTCTTGCTGGTGTAGCTGCCTGATTCAGAGTGTGGCTGACACAGCAAAGGAGCACCCTCAGGGCTGATCTCCAGGGAAGGTTAATGAGAAAGGGGTTGTGCAAATGCTGTCTGTAGGCAAGGAAGTGAGAGCCTCTAATCATATCCTTAACTGGGCAACATGCCCAGCAGGACCCAATGGATGGCCAAGTTCAGGGGGATGTTAGATTGCATACAGAAGATACAGTTAGGAGGACTCTAGGCAGATCATGGGGTCTTTCAGTGATTAACTGAAACCCAATCATTTGGCTCTACTTCAAGATAAGGTGTGTAGGGGATTGCTTCTTAGTCTAAATCTACAAGTTTAGCAAGTTGTCCATGTAATGTAATAACCATGAAGCAGATGCAACGTTTATGTTTAACTATGGTCATTTTCCTCTCCTACTTGGAAATATAAGGTCATTCACTTAAGGTCAAGGAAAATTAATTGAATGAGGATGATATTTTATTCACCTTATTACTGCACAAACAGCTTGGTGGCAATTTCATTGACTTGGGAAATACAAATTTGTATCTTGGAGTTATTAAACTTACTGGCAGATCTAGCATATCTAGAACCATTTTTGAGTGACTATGTCTACTCAGTAAAAGTTAACTACAAGAAAGCTCTTTCCCAAACTTAAAAAAAATGGGAACACAATGTGCTAAAAGCCCCATTTTGTGACCAAGAATTAAAACCTGTTCTGATTTAGACCTCATAATGTCGTCTCAGAGAAATAACACAGGCAGAAAAACATGAAGCTGGGCTTAAATCTTATTAAGAGGACCCAGCCTCCTACTTCACCATAGCGGAGCCATAGGGAAGGACTCAGTGCCTCTGAGACAGACACGCTACAAATCTCAAGTATAACTACACAAGTGCTGCTACCCAGACACGTGGACTTCGAGGGAGCAGGCTAGTCAACTGCAGCCTGGATGATAAATGCTCCCGGGAAATGGAGCTCTGTCCTGCCTGCTTAGGGCACCAAAAAGTATTCTCCTTTCATAAACCTAGTGCCAAGGAGCTGAAAGGAGCTATGTGTTTCACTAAACTGCATACTGTTGTGAAGCCACTTTACTCTTGAGCATTTGAGCATAATTGAAAGAGCATAGGTTGAGGGTGCAGGCTGACCTGAGTTCTAATTAAAGCCTGGACAAGCAACTTCCACAACCAATTGCTCTGCAAATCCCACTGATGTTTTCTTTTAAGCCTATCTAGAATCCAGCTTCTCACCTCTGTTACCACTCTGGTTCAAGCCCCCACCTCTTTTGCCTGGATTGTTGCAGTCACCTCCTAACTGGTCTCCCTGCCACAGTCCTCGCCCCTCTGCAGATGATGCTTCACACTGCAGCCAGAAGGACCCTTGTAAAATTTAAACTAGATCACATCATTCCTCTGTTCAAAACCTCCAGTAGCCAGAATGTAAGCTTCTAGAAGGCAGGCGTTTATGCTTTTTGATTCACTGTGATGCCCCCAATACCTAGACTGTCTGGCTCACATTAGGTGCCCAATAAATAGGTACCAAATGAATAAATGAATCCAAAGCTTGGTGTCTCAGAATAAAATTCAAAGCTTTCTACCACTTTTCCAGCCTCATCTCCTCAACTTCTCCAGCTAGCTAACTCCCAGGCATGCTGCTATAGTTGAAAAAGGCAGACAGACCTGGTGAGCTCTGCTATCATTAGGCATTAGCCGCGTAACCACTGGGAAATTGATCTACCTGAACTTCAGCCTCCTTATCCAAAAAGTGGAGAGAATATCACATGCCTATGCCATACTATTTAATGGGGTGGTTGTGATAATTAAATGAGATGTATGTACGACAGTCCTGTGCCTGGCAGGTAATAGATATTCAATAAATGAACTATAAAACTACATAGTGGATATCCAGGCACAGAGCACACACTTTTACCCCTAGAGGGAAGTGGCATCTAAATACTCAGAGAGGAAGTTCTTCCAAAGGCATCCAAACACCTGCTGAAAAGGAATCCCGAAGTGCCCGCTGCTGCTCCAGAGTCAACCACCTGCTCACGTTCAGAGACTGAAAATGTCGTCGGAGGAAGCAATCTAATCAGTACATCTAAAGATCACGATCTTTGGTTTCTCTAAAAGGAATGTGCTTATTAATGTCAGCCTAAATCAAATGACATTTTACTTGCAACATAGAAAAAATAAGAAAGGATAAAGTACTGCGAGTGAAAATTCCACATATTTTTTAAAATCAATAAATCAAAACAATACACTTTCTTTTTACATATCTCTGTGCCTACCAACAAAACAGTACCAAATTATTAAAACGATGGAATTCTCTAAGTAAGGATAAAGGGACAGTTAGCACAGGTTATAAAAAATTCATTTTTTAAAAGCAAATGCCCTGAATATCCCTATAGATTTAGTGTTCCACTTGAAAACCATTATTGTGCTGGATTAGTTTTCTCCACATTTCAAATCAGCCACATGGCCAATGATGTTATATTAAGATAATAAAGGAGTAATCAGTTTGAAGTGAGGAATGCTAAGGCCTCCAAACAACAGCATAGCTGTTGGTGCATGGCTGGCCCTAAAAAGACAAACAGAGCCACCTTCAAGCTCTTTTTTTTTCTTCAATTATTTTATTGAGGTCATGATGGTTTATAACACCGGGTAATTTCAGGTGTACATTATTATTTATCAGTTTCTATATAGACTGCATCATGCTTACCACCAATAGTCTAATTTTTTTCTATCACCATATACACGTGCCCCTTTACCCCTTATGCCCACCCTCCAACTCCCTGCCCCTCTGGCAATCACTAATCTGTTCTCTTTATCCATGTGTTTGTCTTCCACATATGAGTGAAATCATACAGTGTTTGTCTTTGTCTGGCTTATTTCACTTAGATAAATGGGACTTCAAGATCCATCCATGTTGTGGCAAATGGGATGATTTTGTCTTTTTAAATGGCTGAGTAGTATTCCACAGTGTATATATACCACAATTTCTTTATCCATTCATCAGTTGATGGGCACTTGGGTTGCTTCCACATCTTGGCGATTGTGAATAATGCTGCAGTGAACACAACAATCTCTTCGAATTGTTGATTTCACGTTCTTTGGATAAATACTCATTAGTGGGATAGCTTGATCACACAGTATTTCTCTTTTTAATTTTTTGAGAAATCTCCATACTGTTTTCCACAGTGGCCGCACCAGTTTGCGTTCCCACCGTGTATGAGGGTTCCCTTTTCTCCATATCCTCTCCAACATTTGCTATTTTTTGTCTTGGTAATTATAGCTATTCTGACAGGCATAAGGTGATATCTCGTTGTAGTTTTGATTTGCATTTCCCTAATAACTAGTGATGTTGAACATCTTTTCATGTGCCTGTTGGCCATCTGTATATCTTCTTTGGAAAAATATCTGTTCATATCCTCTGTCCAGTCTTTGATTGGGTTGTTTGTTTTTTTGTTGTTGAGTTGTATGAGTTCTTTCTTCAAGCTCTTGAGAAGCTCAGTACTATCAGCATAGAACACCAGCACCCACTCCACATTCAAGGCAAAGGGCTGACAGAAGAGGGTAGGAAACCAGTGGTTAAGCAAATATCTAACTGAGCTCCAAAGTCTCTTTCCACTCTGATATTCTGAGTGTCTCTAAACCTAAGAGAAATGCATGCGACTTCATTCAATGACTAGACCTGACTCTAGTGTGGAGTTTGGACCCCCAGGCCACTTGAGTCCATAGATGGGCAGTGAGCGGCACAGAAAGGCATTGGCCATTCAGGAATCTGAATAAGCATTGTGTGATTCCCTGCTCTGCCACTTCCGGCTCTGTGACTTTAAGTTAGTTACCTAATCTCTCTGAGCCTCAGTTTCTTCATTTATACAATAAGGAAAATGGTAATTGCCTCATGGGATTGTTATTTCCATGTTCCATTTACCCATGTTGCCTCATGAGTAATTGTTGATTCTTAAATTGTTAATTTAAGAAAATTAAATGAAACAAGGCAAATATGTATCAAGCATAGTCCCTGGAACATAGTAGGTTTCAATAATTATTTGTTAGCCTCTCTCTATATCATTTCACACAATTTTTCAGTATGTGCCAGTAATCACCAGGGAGATCTTGTGGGAGAACTAGGAAAGAGGTATATTCCTCGTTCCTCTTCCTTAGGAGCCGTAGAACATCTTTGTTTATACAGAATGCATACCCAGCCAAGGGAAAAATACAAATTTCACCTAACTTGTAGAAGAACACATAACCTCTTTCAGTATGGAATGCTCCCTCATCACAACATAGAGCATCTCCAAATCCAAATAAATAGAAACAGGCTCCTCACTTTATAGGTGAGGGCCAATCAGAATTTTTCATTTCTGGATAAAGCCAAAAAGTCTAATAAATTTGAAAACGGAATAAAATTGATATAACGATATCTATATTTATCATTTTTTAAATGATTTATTGTGTATCTCAAATCCAAAATAGATTTAAAACCTAAGAATTTTAAGTATATAAAATAACAACAGCAACAATAATAAAGCAATAACAACAATAGCAACATGACAAAGCGACATGACATCAAAGGTAGGGATTTCATTTTGTAGTAGAACTGGGGAAATGAATAGCTCAGTAGTAGTCCTGGCTCTGTGGCAGACAGCACCAGCCCAAGACAAATATGTGAAAGGAAGTCTTAGAATTGGAGGTGAGAGGGAGGACCCTGGTCTCAGCTGGTTAGAAGTTGGGCTCATTGAGGTTTGTCAGAAGATAGACAATTAGTTCCCCTATGAATTTCTTGACCTCCTGGAATTTCTATTAAGAACTCCAGCTAGAAACATTTCACAGCATCATGGTTTCCCTCTAGAAGAACATAAACTACTGATAATGTGTCAGAATTTTGTCTTGTTTATGAAATATGATATACGTGCATTTCACTTCCATTTTATTGAGGAGAGTAATAACGCTATTGGGGAAACAGTGCCGATGAGAAAAGGTGAAAGCAATCTGGTTGGACTTTATTTTTCATTATTATCAAATTTAAAGAGGAGAAGGTTTAGAGGTGACTATCTTTAATTGAAAAGGCCAGCTGACTGTCCTACACTTGCACCAAGAGTGGGGCAAAGCAAAATAAACTTCAGATTAATCCAGCTTGTAGATAGCTTTCCCAAATCATGAATTCTAAAGAACACTATTTGTTAGCAATACGTATTGACCCAAATGCCCATTTACTTCTCAGTTTCAAACCCTCCAGAACCATGTATGGGTACCATTCTCCCTTCTGTGGCCTAACTTTGTAGAGAAAACACAACTTTCTCTTGCAGTAAATATACTCATTTGCCACATAAATGCGCT
Organism: Tapirus indicus; assembly: GCA_031878705.1. Classification (NCBI taxonomy): domain Eukaryota; kingdom Metazoa; phylum Chordata; class Mammalia; order Perissodactyla; family Tapiridae; genus Tapirus; species Tapirus indicus. The sequence continues at coordinate 40,106,537 of CM062935.1, forward strand.
AGTTCATAAATACACTTGTTGTCCAGCTCTCTTTTATCAACAGTCAGAAAAAAGTGCCTACACTTAGAGATTTCTATTCCTATGATAAACTTGACTAATAAAAGTGTAGTGTCTGAGTTACAGAATAAATAATGACATTTAGCATATAAATTGAATGAGAAGAGGCAGTAAGCACAATGGTTAAACACATGGGTTTGGGGGTCAAGACCTATTTCCACCTTGGACAAGTTACATAATTTTCCTGTAATATATAGCACATTATCATTGGTTTTTAAAATAGGGGCATGGTTAGACAAAGATTAATTATTTTAGTGAAGTAAATTGCAACTACTTCTCTTTATAAGTAGAACAAAAATCACTTTGAAGATCTTTTGTTCTTGGAAGAATCATTTGGTATCTTTCTTAATTATGTAAATATAAAGCAATTAGGCACTTTTGGGGGGCATTGGGGCAGGGCAACAAACTGGCTTTTAAACTTCATCTTGTAAGCTGCTACCTCTTAAGCTGTCTGGAGAAACAACCTGGACACTGGGCAGGAGGTGAGTCTGTGTGTAAAAGGAGCCCAGGGCTTTCCGGAAGGAAAGCCCCAGTGTCCTTACCCCTGCTTTCTTGGATTGGGGGCTGGGGATGAGAGACCTGCTAGGTCAGGGTGACAATGATTAAGGTCCCAGGACAGGGAAGGTCCTGGAAACTACTAAAATAGAGTGACCCTGATGAAGGGAGGCATCTGGGCTATTGACATGGGCTCAACACGGTGGCCTAAGGTTCTAGGGGAAGGGCTACTTTCAGCCTAGCATGTGGCCAACTCCAGAAGCTCCTCCAGATCCAGCCACCCTGGCACACAGGTTATGATTTAGGGGACAATAGTTGAGGATGGGAATGTAGACAAAGAGAGTTGTAACCTTGTTGCCCCAAATGGGCAACACTGTGACTTAGGGGTGCAAATAATGCCATGCGGCAGCCAGAGGGAACAGCAGTCACAGGCAGACCCAGCTACAGGTTTCTGGAGGACTGACCTATTTGGCCTGAGGAAAGTCCCAGGGTTCTTGGACAATCCAGAGGCAGTGTGAGGGCCCTTAAGAGGAGATAATAGACTTCTGCTAATAAGCCTGTGGAGGCTTGGATGATTAACTGTAAAGGAGATTAAAGAGATGTGATCATATTTATAACCTCTGTTTGTGGAACAGGTCATAACAGTTATAATTTCCATAATTCAAAGGGAACAGTCCTACCTCATTATAAGGATTAGGATTCCGTTAGGCAGGAAGATCACAATTAATCATTGCTGAAGTAGAAACACTGTGACTACCAGAGTGTGAAGGCCGTTTCTGGCCCTAACCCAGTTTTCCACTCTCATCTCCTGCTTGGAAGCTCCAGCCACTTTACATTTCCTACCAGCCCCTGAACATGCCATGCTATGTCAGATTTTTAGTTTTTGTATATACCTTTCTTCCTATCTAGAATACCCCTTCACCTTTTCCATCTGGCAAACTCCTATTCACTCAACAAAGCCCATTTCCAACACTGCTTTCTCTGGGAAGGCTCCCCACACTCTAGGGCAAAGTTGGCTACTTCTTTCTCAATGTTCCTCCAAAACTTCAAACATACCTCTATTTTCATTTTCAGCCACACTTAACTGTTGATCTCCCTACTAGACTATTAATTTTCTGAGACTTACTCATTTCTCTTTTTCATAATCCTGGTTCAGTACCTGATATTTAACAAGTGCCAAATAAATGTTTATTGACTGACAAAGAATAAATATGTCTATATAAGTATAAACAAAAGCTACTGCTTTTTCATTTAATCTAAATCATATTACTGCATCCTCAGTTCAGAAAGTTGGTAAGATATGTCACTTCTACTTAATGTGGAACTTTTAATCTTATCTCCTTTGTTTTGATGTGTCATTATGTTCTATCTATTTTTCTATACTACATTCTACTCATTTTCAGCCAAAATAATTACAGCCACACATATGCACACTTAATCTGTAGACTTTTTTAGCTTAATTGAGACAAATGTTAAGTTTATATCTGATGCCTGACGAGAGTTAAAATATAGGAATTTGTTTCTCTTATTTAAATTGCCTGATAGTAGGGCTCTTCCGTCAATATATTTCTAAGATAATGTTAATATCATGCAGGGATCAAACCCTGATCTAGCTGACATTTTAAAACATACTATTTCTGTTCCCTATCGTTATTTAGAGTGTTTTTATCTGCAAGGAGAAATTGAGAAGCCTGGTTAATGATAGATTTGAACTCTGAATCACACTTTTGTTGAGAGTTCTACCTTGCAAAAACATCAACAGGGGAAGAGTTAAACATATAGCACAATTTTTAAGAAAATAATGTTAAATCAAGTACAAGTATCAAAATTTCTCTTACAAATTCACATCCATCAGTATGGATCTTTAAGTTTTATTTCTTGTGAAGAATGAATGTGTTTGTATTCGAATTAGGGATTATCAGAAAGTAATACATCTCCAACAAACAACGGAGATGAGAAAATTTCTGGGATCCCTTTTCAACACCAAACAGCATATATGAAGCATAAGTTGTTTTATCATGCAGGAGCCATCATTAAGCTGCTTCTGTTAAGTCTTTCAAGAGCTCCCTTTTTAGGGTTATGTGGAGAGATGTCTACATTTTTTAAGATTTTTATTGGGTATAAAATTTTGGGGGGTATAAAATTTTCTTGGGTATCAAATTCTTGTGAGGTTATCTAAACTTGCTTTTGATCAATAATTAATCATAATTTTTAATTCCTGATTTTATTTAAGTTTAGGTTTTCAGGCCACGACACATTTGGTAGTATCAATACACTTTTTGCAATCAGTTTTGAACAAAAAATTGATCTTCTTAAGCATTGCTCCATTCTCAGCTCCCAAAGTGATTGATGAATGTTCTTGCTAAGGGAAAATCTCACCATGAAAAGAACAAGATCATCAAAATGTCTCTGGTCCTTCCCCCTCCTTTCCATTCCCACTGTGGCTACCATAATTCAACCCCTTTGAACTGCTGCAATCACCGACTAACTGCTTCCTCTAGTCCTCTCTGTGTGACTGCTGCCAGGTTCACCTTAAAATACTGCTTTGAACATGTCACTGGCTGTGTGAAAATCTTTCATCACTGCTTAACGTCTATAGCAGTGGTCTGTCTCCAAACTTTTTTGAACGTGCATCTCTATCAGTAAAACAATTTTGAGCATGCATCACCACATAAATATACTTATGTATACATGACACATACACAATATTGTCAATATACAATAACATAATATATATATAATAAACACATATACAATATACTATAATACACATATATAACATATATACATATAATAATGTAATTAATATTAGTAAATGTAATTCTTTTTTAAGATAAAAATATTTTCCTGTAGTATGATGGTCCTACACAGTGCCTGGCTTTGGAGGTCACTGGTCTATAGCATAGAGTCCATCCTCATTAGTATGGCATTCGAGGCCCTGTGCAGACTGGTTCCAATCTGCCCCTCTAGACTTGCTCTAGGATACCCCCCTTCCCAAAGCCTCCCAATTTCCAGGTAAATTGGTCTCTTCATTTTTTTCCCATCCCTATGCTTTTCCTCATACCATTTATCCTGTTTGCTCTTCCTATTTCTCTTGACTTACCCATATCCCAACCATCTTTCAGGACCCAGTTCCAACTGCTCCTGCTCCGCTCATTCCTTCCTCTGAACTTCAAAGCTGTTATTTTCTGTTCCACCCATTTGGCAAGTGATCATGATTAATGTACTTTCTGCTTTCAGTTTCCACACATAGCTCCTGGTAAATCAAAGAGCCCTATACATACTTGTTGCTGAATGGATTAGCATACCTAATGGAAACTGTTTTAAGCTGCAACAAGACAGATATAGATTAGATCTATAAAAAGAACTTTTGGACAGAGAATATTTTTAAACATTAAATCAGTTATCAGTTACATTTGCCTAAAGGAGAGTAAAGCCTGGAAATAAGGCTGGCCTTGGGCAGGTGGGGAACATGGAAATAGGATGGAATCTTGGAGGCTGTTGGATCCAGGATATCATAATTGATGACTCTACAAATACTGAACCCCACCCACAGGGACATGACTGGCATTTTCCCAAGAGAAGTGTTTGGCCTTCCAGGAGAAGTTCTATTTATCTCAAACATTTTCATTCCTCAATTATGGAAAGTGTGAGGCACATTTGTATTCTCCAGATAAAAAGAAAACTTAGAGCAAACTCAGGGGTGTTTACAAGAAATTTCAATGCTTGAAAATTTATGAACTTTACATGGCCAAGGTAATAGATTATCTGACCTTATGAAGCTTTTGCTTTTCCAGGTCATTGTGTCACATTCTATATAAAAAAGCTGTTAGGGTAAGGGAGAAATTTTATATAGTCTGTTAAAAGCATTTATAGAAGCCTATAAAAATTTACCTCAGATCTCAGGGGACTGTCATCTTAGAAAGACTCCCTGAGTTTATCTGCTGCCCTCCTAGGGCCAAGCTTACAGGGATGTATTCTGAGTCTGTGAACACTTCACTTTTGAAATGAAATCAAACCCATGCAAAGTGACGTGCTAAGTGTGGGGAGGAATGTGATGCCTCCATTCTCAGAACTTTTCCCAGGACCCCCTACTCTCAAACCTTAAAAATCAATTTACTAGATTTTTTCTCCCTGTTTAGACACTAACATTTCAGGAACATTTTTCCTGTCATGTTCTAATTTATTTATATTTAATTTCCACATTTAATGCCTACTAAAACACATCATCACTGTCCATCTTTGGATGCACAAGTATATATTTAAGAATTCTATTCCATAAAAGTGGAAACTAAAATTCTTTGATAGGAGAAGTGAACACACACAAATCAGCAAATACTCATTTGGACTACCTGTGCAGAAATCAGAAAGATGAAATGGCACAATCAAGGCGACTCAAAATATCAGACTCATTCATTTAACAACTATTCCTGGTCCAGGAACTGAGGGATTAGGGCTGAAGAAGACAGTCATGCTCTTTGAACTCATGGAACTTACAATCTAAAAGACAAAGAAAGTAAGAATTCCCACATTATTCTTATCATCATTGCCATCACCATCATCATTGTTGTAAGCACTTTGAACTCATCTAAAGAAAACTGATTTAAAAAAAAAATTAAGTTATCATTGCTCTAGATGGAGAGTGAGGTTACACCAGAGAGAGAGAGACTTGAAGTGGGTTCAAGAGTAGAACTGGAAGGTAGGGCAGAAGGTATAAAGAAAAGAATTGGAGGAGAGCAATGACATAGTGGTAAAAGCATTTACAGCATTGCCAATGTGAGTTTAGAGATGGCCAACATTCAGGGCAAGATGGGGGGAAGAGGGGACCAAGATTTACCAGGCACTCAGTACTGTACCAGACCCTGTGTTAAGATGTTTCCAGACAATATCTCATGTAATTTTAGAAACATTACCTTATTTAATTCTGCAAAACAAGCAATATTGCCTTCCTCTTTTATAAATAATGAAACTGGGAGGTAAGAAATTAAGTCATTTGCCCAATACTACCCAGCTAGTAAATGGCAGAGCTGGGATTATTACCTAGACTGTCTAATGCCCAATCCAAGCTCTTAACTACTTTGGGCTACGGCCTTCCCAAGCAATAAGTTGCATGGAAAGATCTGACCAGTCCTGTGCAACCTCTACCTTCTTCTGTTGTTTTTTAGGTAAAACTCTCACATTAGAGAATGTAATCTAGCAAAGCTACCGTATCTATTATTACTCAGAGGTCTATGTCAGCACCTTCAAATTCCATCTAAAACCATCCAGTTTCATGAGACAAAGTAGCAAGAATATGGCCGTTAGATAGTTGGTTGGGTAAATGTGTTTGGTCAGTAGGGGTGAGAGCTGGGACCAATGCAAAGAAGGACATTTTCCAGGCTGATGGAGATAAGCAGTCAGACCCTAAGACATTCAGAAGCTGAACAACACTAGAGTATCCAGATTTATAGCAACAAGAATGACAAAAGTCTTCAATTGCTGGGTCTGAAAATCATCACTAACTTGAAACAAGTAGGAGACAAAGAAGGAGAATAACTTATCTTCCATATGGGTTGCTGTAGACTCACTAGCATTTTGGGGATCTGAGCTCCAGAATGATTCAAACAAAATCTAAAAAATTATAAGCCTAGCATCCACTTAGACAAATCAAACAAAATGCACTCTCTGCATACAAAAATCATAGGGCTTCTCAAAAATCAGGAAAATATTACTGTGAAAAATAAGTTCCAAATGTAAATATATTAATTTTGTTGTCAACAATAAATACTGTTGGAAAATAAAAATTCACCAGCATAGTAGGCTCTTTAAGTTCTTCTATGAAAAAATGATTTTTGTAAATATCAAGCTTTCACTGTTCTCTGCAGAGAGGGTGATTATACCAGAGAGAGAGCGAGTCATAACTGAGTTTAGGAATAGATCTGGAGGGAGGGCAGAAAGGTGATCAAGGAGCAGATTGATGGAGAGCAATTACATCACAGTGAAGGTATTTATAGTTCCACTGATGCTGTGTTAGAGACAGCTGGCCAACTGGTGGGGAGGTGAGGCTGGGGCAGAGAAGGGAGAAGGGTTTACCACTATGCCAGACACTGTGCTAAGTTCTTTCCAGACATTATCTCACTTAATTTTCACAACAATCCTATAATACCTGGGAGTATTATAACACCTGCGGGTATTATCCCCAAGTTACAGATAAGGAAACAAAGGATAAAAGTACTTAAGTACTTGCAGAGTGTCACAGAGCTAGTAAGTGCCAAACGCTGGATATGAATCCAGATTTTTTTTTTTTTACCCCAGTGTCCATGCCTTTTCAACTAGATCACCCTGACTTGGGCCTCCTCACATTGAGAACATTCTCTGACATACGAAAGACAAAAATAATTTAGAACAATACTAAAGGTAGGTCATAGAGGTTGGACTTCAATAGCAGTGAGGAAGTAACTGAGTTGCTTTCCAATGCATGTTTCACTAAGTCGGCCATATACGAGTCATCAGTGTGAGTCACGAGGCATCATCACAGCAGACGAAAGGACCTGTTTTCAAGTCTTCCCATTCATTTCCACTAGGACCCCACCTTCTAACCCCTCCTGAAGTGTCCAGTGCACTCTTCCCCAGGATGATGAGGACTGAGATAAACACAAAGTGTGGGGAAGGAAAGAAGCAGTACCAAGGCAGACAAAAAGCATGATATAGAAAATCAAACACCACCAGCCTGTTACTTGTAGAAATCATAGGAATTATACAAATCACATTGTGAGCTTCAGGCCTTGAGGCACCACCATCTGCATTCTCCCACTATATGCTATGCACAGCACTCTGATAAAAGTTGTCACCTTCTATTATAATTTAGTGGGGCTTACTCCCTCACTTGGCTTAACGGATGGATGAGTGAATGAATGAAAAAAAGAAAGTTAATCAAGAATTAAGAAAATCCAGAGAGCAAAATGACCAGAATATAGATGATATAGATATGATATAGACATTCTTAAGTCCCATTTCAACTGATGAAGCCCAGATAGTAACCTGTGTTTCTTTTTAAAGTATATACAGAATAAAGAATATCTTTTTTCCAGTAGATAAATAATTCCTTAAATAAAAACTGGTGACCATAAACAGCACTATCACAAACTTAAGAAAAGATGTGGACGCCTTACTCTGTCTCTTCCTGCACCTCCTGCCAACACCACCCTGGTTGGGACAGCTGTCAGCAAACCACACTCACTCCTTAGGCCCTGCACCCACCCTCTACAATAAGGAAAAATCAGGTGTGACATGGAGGAGATGAGGTGGAAAGTATCTGGGACCAAGTAGAAAGAATGCTGGAACCTGTCAAACAGAATCCAAGAATCCAGAGATGAAGATGTCCATCTGGCCTGGCTCTCAGAGGCATCAGAAGGTGCACTGTGGTTGCTAGAGACTAGCACAGGGCTCATGCAGATGGAGAGCAAATGCCCAGGGGCTGATCTGCTGGGGCCCAAGAGGCTGGCCATGCAGAGACTGCCAATGCAGAGTGACTGGGAAGGTTGGACAGTAAAGAGGCATTGTGCATAGGACCAGATGGTCTCCAAAGCCAGGGGACACAGAGAGGACAGTACACAGCCAAGATCTCAGAGCCAACCAGGTCAGCATGTGAAGAAGCAGTCATGTGAGAAAGACAAACCAGACAGACGTACATGGCGTCATGCTGACCATGCTAACATGGACAGAACACCAACTGGAGAGTAGAGATGCTTGCTAATGTGGTAAAGCAAAAAGAAAGCTAGCATTTATTGAGTGCCTATTAAGTGCTAAAGCAATATGCTAAGCACTTTATGTGCATTATTGGTTCCTTTAAGTTTTCTCAACCGATCCTCACCATAACACAAGGATGTAGGTATTATTATTTTTTCTATTTTACAGATCAGAAAACTGAGGCTTAGGGAGGTGAAGCAACTCACTCATGGTCATCTATATAATAATGGAAGAAGCAGGACTTGAACCCAGGTCCTTTTGATCCCAAAGCCCATGGTCTGGTCTATACTCCTGCACATGGGTCCCCTCATTGAGCCCAGCAGGCTGGGGCTGACTCACTTGGGGATTCGTCCTGTGGGAGGTGAGCACAGGCCTCTGATGAAGATGATAGTAGATAATATCATCAGATACACACTCACAAGACTCCAATAAGAAAAGTACTCTCTCCGCCAGCCACAAAACTGAAAAGGGAGGCACCCAGTTCAAGGGAAGAGCTACTCTCTCAGCACTGGATTCACCTGACCACAAGTTAAAGGTACATTTGTACACATTTGTATAAACAGACAACCTAAAATGTCCAAGCATAAATCAACACATCATCACAGGTCTACTGGGCTATCGATCCCAGCTTCCTGGCTCTCTGTGGCTTGACTCACCACCATGTTGCTTAAATGTATTTTTGAATACCGGGGGATCAATAGCACAAAGCATCAAATTGTTCCGAGCAAATAATTTTGTCTTTAAATTCTTCAAATGATAACTGGCATTAAAGACGTTTTAAGAAAATAGAGATGTCAGGTCATTTCCTCAAGGCTCAGATTTCACAAGGACCTAAAGAAGGAAGATGGTTTGCCACCCCATCACCCCAGCCACACTATGTTCAAGTGCTCTGTACAATGTTGATTTATTCATTTTTGAGCCTTGAACCTGGAGGACTTTGAGTCAACTGCCTAATCTAATCTTAGCCAGACTATTTCACTGTTCCAGCATTTAATAACAGCACCAGAGTGAGTCTCCTCATGCCTAACAGACCATGGGCATTAAACGTTAAATAAACAAGACTTATCCCAGCGTTTCACAGTTCACTTCTTTATAGTATTAAAACTGTTGCTTCATCCTCCTGAGGTTCCCAAATAAGAAAAACAGCCTGTTTTTTATTATAAGCAATAACAATTTTCCCTCCCATCTAAGAAAATGCATGTCATTGCCCAGAATGATGTTTATTTCAAGAATTAGATCACCTTAGACTGTGAAGCATAACTGTGTTCTGGCTGCCTGTGTTTTTCAGAGAAATCACAATCCACTTTGAAAATTTACACACATTTGTCATTTTAGAAATAGTTCTTTGCTTTGGCTTTTGAGTAAGTAAAGGATTTTTCTACGGACGGTGTCAAATAGCCCCAAGATTACTCCCATTTTGGGATGCTAATCATTATCTTCCATTACCAGGCTACAGACACTGTCAGTTTTGAAAACAGCCTCCTTTTGGAAAATAAAATGAGTCAGGAGGCAAGCAAGCTCTCAGTGGCATTCGTGTGTGTCATTTTATTCTAGGCAGTACCTGTGGCCTGTCTGCAGCGTGGGCCTGCTTTCATCAGTTGCCAAGCACATCCTGGGAAGACACTAGCTGAAAGATCTGGCTGAAAGAACAGCACACAGCTTCTGTTAAAAGAGTTGGATGCCAAAAATTAAGCCACACAGAAAACTGTTGTGTAAAACTCCAAATGAAACAGAAGATTGTCTCTCTCTTAATAGAAGACCCTCTCATTCCAGGAGTAGCTGTTCAAGACATCGGTATACTTAGGGCCTGTTTGGAGTTCTACAGAAGAAACTCTTCAAACAAACTTTGGGAGGTGGGAAGAGGCAGGACTGAGAGCAGGAGTGTGCTTTTTAATGACGGAGGCTGAATATGCTTTCCTCTGGTTTTCTTTTATGTTTCTCCATAAAGCATTTTTCACGCTCTCCTACTATTTTGTAGCAGTTTTTTTTTTTCTAATATACTTAGGTTGCCAAACTAAAAAAGAATCTCTGCCCCCATGTTCTCTACTTAGTTGAAAGACAAGTTTCAACTATTCCATGCAGGAGAATGAGCCAGCAACCTGCCACAGAAGTCAGGTAACAAAAGGCTCCCTTCAGAGCCTGTCAATTTTCAGGCCCTGCTACTCTGTGACCAGATAAGTCGGTTTCCTGCACACCTGGGTCCTCCTGGGCTGCCAGCAAGGTTGTTGGCCTAACACATCAGGGATTCAGCCACTGTATTTACGTTTTAATAAATATTTTGTTGTTACTACTTTTTCTGTTTGTTCCCAGGGGTTCTAAGAAAGGAAGAGACAGAGTAATAACCCAACCAACTCATATAAGGTAGAATCAGCTACAGTTGGCTGAACTGTAATTTGGACCAAGAAATCAGAGCTTGAATTTTTCAAATAGGACCAATATTTAGAAAGTGACAAATGTGCTTTGCATAACTTCTTTGTACACAGAGCAATTCCCCGCCGTCTTGTTTACTGACTATAACAAGTATAGAGCAGTAACAGACGCTTGTGAGAGTATCTGCTGGATTCAAGCTCCCGACACCTTTTCAGGTTAGGTCTGGATAAATCTAAGAAACAGCAGGACACGTATGCGGGAAGAAATTCAGAAAAGGCCACTCAATTTTTAGATTCTTTCACACCTATTCAATCTCACTTCTGTCTCTTATGCAAAGTGTAATAGTCTTCTTGGTTTCAAAACTGCTTCCTCACTTTTATCAAAATTCTGAGAGCTTTCTGACAACTGCAAGTAACCCCTCAAAAATCCACAGGTACAAGGATTTCAGACCAGTTGACAGACTCAGCTACCTGAAACGAAGGCCTGTGTTAGGGCACCGTCGGGCTTGTTTAGGCTTCTCTTCCTTCACCATATGTTTTTGAGGAAAGTATTCAGGATTCTAAACTGTGGGTGTTACCTGGGATATTGGTGGTTATTGTCAGCACATTTTATGGAGCATGTGAAATAGGCAATAATCTTAATATTTTAAGTTCCCATTATTCAGTGTAGCAATGTGTGCACATATGGGGAATGAATACCTCTGGAGTGGTGAGATTAGTCCTGAAGGACTACAGACTGAGATTTAATATCCAGAACAAAAAAAAACAAGCACAACTCTATATGTTCACACTCACACATGCAGATTTCACCCCATTAAACTGATAACCTCTTCAATGATGAGATAAGGTTCTTCTGTAATTAGTAACATTTATATGCAGTTAAGATGTCAAAGCCCACCCAAAAGCTGCTTAGCCTAGGTTAGGATCTAAGCTATAATAGAACTTTCCTTGCCATGTTCTTCACACTCTTAAATGTTAACTTGAGAGAAGTTATCTTTGCTGGCTATTCAAAACACATTTTAAATCAATCTATATGAAATGATCATAAATATTCAATTCCTAGAGAAAAAATTTACAACCCTTCCCATTCAAGCCACATTTGTGGAGGCATTTTCCCCAGCCCCATAAGAAATTGTTTTGATTATATTTTTCTTTCTTTTTTAAAAAATAAATTTACTTTTTCTCCTAAAATAGAAGAAATCATATTAGTCATGGAAACTTTGGAAAATATAGAAAAAAATACAACTCTATTAACAAGAGATAATCTTTGTTAACATTTTGGTATTTTCCTTCAATTCTTTTTTCACCATGCTTTTAAATTTAAGTTGATCTATTATACAGGTACATTTTTCAGTTTACATTACAACCTAGATGTTTATCTGTGTTATTTCACAGTCTAATTTCTATTTACATTTGGCTGCAAAATATTCCAGTATATGGATGAAGCATAATTTAACTGTTCTTCAATTGTTATACTTTTCATTTATTTCCAACTTTTAATATTACAAATAACATTGTAATGACTAGCTCTGGACACAAAGGTTTTTCAGATATTTGAATTTTTTTGGAGGATAGATTATGAGAAATAGAATTAGTCAAATGGTAATTTTAAGGTTCTTGATTTATATTGCCAAATTGCTTTCCAAATAGTGGTATCAAATTATATTCCCATAGACACGATATGAAAGTGACTTTTTTGTTGTGCTCTTACCAGTAGTCTCAGTTTTTTAAAATCACTAATTTAAAAGACAAAGAATGTTATTGCGTTGTTTTGAATTACATGTATTTGATTGCTAGTGGGATTTAACATTTTAAACATTTTTGCAAATTATATATTTTGAGCCTTTGCTCATTTATTTATTACAGTCCTGGGGCTTCTTTCTTACTGATTTGTTTGAATATTTTATGTATTAAGGATATTATTAGTTATAATTTCATTGGAATTTCTTTGTGTATTTTGAATTAAATTCTCTAACTTCACTATCTGTCCTTCTTAATCCTTAGTCTTCCTGTTAACATTTCAAAGGATGGCCTTGGCTTTCACATAATAAAAATGAATTAGTAGAGTTAGAGAAAAAGATGTCAGGATAATTAAATCCAAAATGTAATTCCATCTCTAACGATATAAATTCAATATTGCTGTTTCTCAACACATACCAAAATTCCTTCCTAAGTTTAACTAATAAAGACAGGCACATATATCCTAGATAATAGTGATAATGATCATCAACAAAATAATATATAATAGTATCTAGCAGAGTGATGAAGTTTAAGGCAGATGCTCCATAAATGTCCCCCCTCAAAACAACTATTTTTTCTCCACTTGGTTTGGCATAGCGAGAAGCAGTGCAATTTTAAAGCCCCTTCTAAGCAGAGGTTGTCAGTATGCACCCAGGCTTATTTAAGTCATTACCCAATCCTTTAGTCATCAAATTCACTTGGCAAAGCATGCAGATGACTGCAGACTGAGTTAGGTAGCACCAGGCTACTAGGGAAATGGAACAGAAGTAACCCCACAGTGGGAATCTAGTGAGGGGGCCCCAAAGTGCAGCAAAGCTGGTTACAGCTGAAGAAGGGGCCAAGACTCTCAGGCTTCAAGAGAAGTAAATAGGTGTGTGTGAGTATATATAGTGTGTGATGTCTGAGGAAGTAAAGTCAAAGAATTGCAGACCAATTGTATTCATCTAAAACAAAAACTTCAGGTTAATAACAACTAACTGTACAGTGTTTTGAGATGGTTCAAAAGGTGGTAAGATTAATTTTCTCAGTTGATCCTCCCAAATATTCAATCAGTCTGTATGATTATATTAATTTTATTGATGCAGTAGCTAAGATAAGAGAATTCCATTGAGATGTCCACAATCATAGAGCTTTTAACCTGAAGAGCAGGGAATCTAAGTCAGACCTATAGACTGCAAGACCAGTCAACTCTGTGACCTCATCAATGATTCCTAGGCTTGCTATAGTCCTTCTTTTCTGGCTGAATTATTGGCTTTCAGTTTCTGCAGAAATTCTGCTGTATCTAAAACCTTGATTCATACAGAGTTAACGAAAGACTACTTTTCCCCTGCAAGTGCCCAGTGGAAATTTGGGAACAAATGGCTTCTTTGGTGGATATGTTTCCCCATCCTGTCCTTCAGTATGACCTCAACTGTCCTCTCCTGATGTAGGGAAACCTCCATGGAGGACTACATTGGGGTAGCTACAATCAACATAGCTAGCCTATAGTCTAAAGGACTTGCCTGAAGTCCAAGGAAATTTGGCCTTTTGTGGATGCCTCTTCTGCAACCTCAGTGGAAAGCTCAACCTGTCTTCTCACTCCAACCTTATAAAATTCAAAAGTAGAACCAGCATCTGCTTTCCAGAGGAAGACATGAGAGTAGAGAGAAAATGCCCCTCTTTTAGAATCTACTGGGCAGCTTAGGAAGGCCTTCAAGTTCTGGCAACAGAAAATTCTTAGGGCTCTATAAAAGGCAAGTAAGTTCTATGCCTCAGGAGCCTAAAGAGCTTTTGGTTTCCCAGAAATATATCATAGGGGTGACTAGACTGGCTGAGAGAGTACTTATGACTCTGTAGCCTGGATGATATTCCTAGATGTGGTTCTGAAAAAGTAAAACATCTATAAAACAATCGCCTGTCTAAGGATCAAAATTCCATCAATGTCAATGTTCTAGCATACAGCCCTACAGAAGAAAGGCTGTTGAGAAAGACTGCTGAAAGTCCCAGTAGCTTTCCTAAAGGCTTCTCTTCTTCATAAAAAAAGGTTTCATAGAATAGTCATTAAGAATCTGGGCTCAGAATTAGACTGACTTTGTTAAAATCTAGAATGCACCACTGACCATACTAGCTAAAGCTATATGACCTTGGGCAAGTTACTCAACTTCTTTAACTAAGCCTCAGGGTCCTCATCTGGAAAATGGGGATGATACAGTAGTACTAGCATCATGGGGATATTGTGAAGAGTAAATGAGAAAAACATTATAAAAGTGTCTAGTAGATAGTAAATATCCTAAAAATACAAGCTATTGTTATTCTAGTATTACTATGTGCTGCTTTAAAGTCAACCCTTTGTTCCATAGACTATTCTTATTTATTATTTATAAAAAGTTTCTTAATAAACAGAGTTTTTGGACTGTGCAGAAAACAGCAGCAAACTAAAATGAGTTGGAAGAAAGTACAATGACTACATGAGAAGTGACAGCAGGCAAATAACTAAATCAATATAGAAGAAAGCTTTATCACAACAGAATGTAAGAATAAACCTTTGGTAATCAAGGAAAGCTTCAGTGTTATTCCATGTCTCCTCATTCAAAAAAGCAAACATTTTGCCCTTGATGTTCATTAGCTTCACTGTAATGTAAACATAAGAAGTTTTTAAAACGTAATCTTGCTTGGCATTATTTGAACTTTTTTAAATATGAATATTCAAGTCTTGCCTTAATTCTAGAAAATATTCAGCAATTTTCTCTCTGTTCTCTCCTTCTGGAACTATCCACTGATGTGTAGTAGAGCTTCTTACATTTCAAAATCATTAATATTTTCAATTCTCTTTTCTCTTTTTTACACAATTTGGTAATTTTCTAATTTACATATTCCAATTCATAAAGTTTCTCTTTGACAGCATTCTCCCTTCAACTATTTATTCTTTCTGCTGAGATTTTTTTAAAAAATCTAAATGACTACATATTTTTATTTCCAATAATTTTAATTGGTTCCCTTTAGTATCTGTATTATTTCCAATAATTTTAATTGGTTCTCTTTAGTATCTGTATATTCTAATTTCATTGCCACTTAGTTGTTATTTCATAAACTGCTTTCTTTTTAATGTATGCTATTCATTCTTTTATTTTTTTGAAGATTTTAAACATATTTGTTTCTTTTTTTTTTTTTTTGTGGGAAGACCAGCCCTGAGCTAACATCTGTTGCCAATCCTCCCCTTTTTGCTGAGGAAGACTGGCCCTGGGCTAACATCGTGCCCATCTTCCTCTACTTTATATGGGACGCCGCCATGGCATGGCTGACAGGCAGTGCGTCGGCGGGCGCCCGGGATCCGAACCTGCGAACCCCGGGCTGCCAAGCGCGGACTAAACCGCTGCGCCACCGGGCGGCCCCTGTTTCTTATTTTCAAGTCATTCCCACCATAATCATGCCACCCTATGATGATCGGGGTAGCATGGCGTGCTATAATAGATATAAACTCAGTTTGCTAGACAGTATAAGTGAATGTAAGATTGAGGGGGCAGTATAAGCAGAAGAATGGAGGTGATGGAGATTATGTGAGAAAGCCATCACATAATTTCCATTTTTCTCAAGTTGGATTTTAAAATATTGGTAGAAAACTATTGACTCATTTTAAGAAATATGCTAGATTAAGACATATGATAAATAGCTTGCTTTACAAATTCAAAATGCTAACTATCCCCAGGTAGCCTTCCTTGTCCATTGCTTAGTGAGAGCTTAAGACTTAATACTGTTCTCAATAACTGTGGGTTGAATGGATGAATGAAAAATAATGGAAGAATATTATGTAATGTGGAATCCCACATATGGAAAGGCTCAGTGAAGTGAAATGATTATCAATATTCAATTCTCTTCAATTGAATATTCTCTTCAATTCCAAAAGCATATTTTTTTACATTTAATGCTTTTGAAATTAGAACGGTCTTATGATCAATGTATACATTCACTGAGAAGGGTTTTTTTCTCTTGGAAATCTTATATTAAAGAAGCATCTTTCAACTAATGTTACTTGGAATTAAAGAAATAAAATATTTTAATATCATAATTATGAAAAGGCTTTACATACATGCATGAAAACAAATAAAATGATAGCAACAATTTGGAAATTTCTAATTAAATGGGAACAAAGGAGACCAATCCCTAACTGAAATGGATAGGCTATGTTATACAATAAAGTCAGCAAAAGTCTGAGCTTGGTCAAAACTAGAGGAAAATTAAATTATATGTCTTGAACTCTTCGGAAGAAAATAACCTTTTCCTAGCTCCCTAGAGTCTGTCCATCTGAGCAACTTTGACTCTTCTAGCTAAAGTAGTTTTCTAATAAACCAGTGGAACCACGTTTACAAGTTTATTCTACTCAGCTAAGAGGATCTTAATTGGCAGAGAAAAAACTAAAAGGGGATTTCTGAATGCTTTTGATAAAAACTGAGGTATCTCTGGGAGAAACTTTTCCCTTGAGGCTAAGAAAACATTTGAAAAGACTTTCCAAACAGAAGATCTCAGATAAAAGGCTGCAGTCCAGATTATGACACAGTAATAAATTCTGACTCTCTTATGCCCTAGCAAGACTGGAGGTGAGTGATGGGAGACCTGAGACCTTTAAAAAATAAGGCCATTGGCTCCTCCTGGTAGAACATTTCCAGATGCTTAGCCTACCTCATTCCACTAGTAGCAAACTAACTGCTTTGCTCTAGTCAATAAACCAACCAAGGCTCTGAGGGAAAATGTTCAAGTCTTTGAAAAGAATTATTATTCAGTAAACCTCATCCAATGTTATGACCTAATGATTTAATAATATTCTTTGGGAAAACCTGGAAACTCTGGCATGAAAAAAATATAGTCAAAAAGATAAATTGCATATAAGCATAAGCAACTGGTTGAAAAGGGGAACCAATTAAAGAATAAATTATGAAGGAATTTAATGTATGTGATACTAAAAAAATCAAAAACTCTATTCATAAATGTACTATGTATGGATATGTGTTTTGAACCCTAAGATGTATTTCCCTAAAGACTTATAAGATCAAATTAAATTCTAACTTAAATTTGTTAGGGTAAGACAGATTTTATGCCTTGTCTACAGGTATCACTCTATGAAAATAAAAGCTGAACCTGAGAACTTATCAAGTGGAGAATCATGGAATAATAAACATTTTGAGATGGAAAGGACTCTGAAGGTCATGTTATCTAAAACCTTCCTGGTCTGCAAATCCCCTGTGCAACTCTGGAATCAAATGATCCTTTAGGCTCTGTTTTTAAAGAGCCTCCAGCCACGAGCTGACCCTCCCCTTTCCTTCACAGTCAAGTGCCCAAAGAAAAGATGAATGCTTCATTATCTCTACATCCTCTCGTCTCATGCTCATCTCAACTTTGTGTAAGGGGACTTCCACTTTCCCTACTCTGTTGAATCTATCCTTACTGCAATTACCGGTAGACCCCACTTGGTGAATCCATGGAACTCATGTCTATTCTTATCTTCTTGATCTGTGTTTGGCACTTAACACTGTTGCCCACCCTGTTCTTCCTTCACATCCTCCCTAGTTCTCTTCTACTTCTCTGGCTATTCCTTCCTGTCTTTTTCAAGGGCTTCCTCTGCCCTTTAAATACTGGCCTACCTCAGATATCTGGTAATGGCTCTTTTCTTTTCTCACTGAATATTTTAATTGATCTCCCACATTTCCTTGGTTCCAACCACCATCTAGATCCTAAAGACTCACAAATCTAGATTTTAGCTCAGAACTCTGTCTGAGCCCCAGGCTTAGATATTCAGCTGCCTATTAGATGTTGCTATTTGGATACCCCACAGGTCCCTCAAACTCAACATAATCAAACCGAATGTATTATTTCCCCCCACTTAAATTGGCTTCTTCTGTATTTACTCTTTTAGTAATACATCCAGACTCTATGCATTATTTCCCCCACATAAATCAGCTTCCCCTGCATTTACTGTTTTACACAACCATCCATCAAGACACCAAGTCAGAAACCTGGGAGTTTTCTTAGATACTTTTCTCAAATTCAGCCATTATGAAAGAAAACCTCCTCCTCCTCCTCCTTTTCCTTTTTCTTCTTCTTCATTATTGTGATCATAACAAATATTTATTGTTGCTATATGTTAGGCACTCATAAATTTTATAAGTTTTATTTATCTCATTTAATTTTCACAGCAGGTTGTTTTTTTTGGTGAGGAAGATTCTCCCTGAGCTAACATCTGTGCCAATCTTCTATTTTGTATGTGGGTCACTACCACAGCATGGCTGCTGATGAGTGGTGTAGGTTCACACCCAGGAACTGAATCCATGCCACTAAAGCAGAGTATGCCAAACTTAACCACTAGGCCATGGGGCCGGCCCCCACAGCAATTATTTTTATCCCCATTTCACAGATTAGTAAATTGAGGCAGAGATTAGTGGGTAGCTTCCCAAGCTAAAATAGCTAATAAGTGGTAGAGCGGTATTTAAACTCAGACAGTCTGACTCAAGAACCTAAGGGTCTTAAGCACTATGCTAATTAGTTATCAAGACCTGTAGTATTCAATTCCTCAACCTCTTTCAAAAATGTCTCCTCTCTCTGCTCCGTCCTTACAGCTATTGCCATGTTTAGGCCCTTATCATTCACTAAACCAGATCCAAGGTCCATGTGTGCCTTTATTTATCAATGTGCTTAGCATGATGATTAGCACTTAATATACCCTTAATAACTGTCTGCTGAGGAAAAGAATAGAGTATTTTCACCATATTAATAATAGGTAGATGGCCATATACATCCATGTCCAAACAGGGAAAGTTTTGAGATTGAAACAGGGCACTAACAATAATTACTCTGGGTCAATAAGAATAGATTGGGACTGTTCCAGACAAACTGAGATATATCATCACCCTAATAATTGGGCTACCTATGTATGCCAGATTGCTTTTTGGCAACTCAACACCATTTTCTCCTGCCATACTTTGCCTGGTATTATAGGACTGGAAGCCTGGGAAATACATTTCCTGGAATCTATGCCAGCAGGGTTATGAAGTTAGATGAAAACAATGAGCCACATTCATGTGTGATTTCAAAGACAAAATGATAAATAGAAACCATCATTACTCCTTTGAGATGGGTAGTCACATGGGCCTTGGTAGACAGATTATGTGAGCTTTTGCCAAGAGCTTCCAAGTATCTTTCTACAAATCATTCACTTTGGTGCTGTGGGCAGCTGAAATCACTGGTGACAGTTTCCAATAGTTCCTATTCTTCATAATTTTTTGAATATTAGTAGCTGCATCCCTGATCTTCCCTCTCTCAGGCCTTCCAACATTTTTTAGTTCCCTTTATCTGTGAGGTAATTAACCCTAGCTGCCTCAACAGACAAAACTCTCAAATCTCTGTGTCTTAGTCCAGTAAAAGTTGAATTTTTGCTTATGCAAAGTCCAATGCAGGTTGGTGATAGCGGTCTTCCGTCTGGTGACTCAGAGACCAGGATTCTTCCATCTTTTTATTTCCATCTTTTCATATAGTTTCCAGGGTTGCTTCCAGGGTAAGTGAGGGTTGGAAGAAGCATATAAACTCTTAACCATTTTGGCCCTGGGAAATTAATACCTCACTTACTTTCACAGTCCTTTGGCCAAGATCATCATAAGATTCCAACCTAACAGCAAGAGAAGATGAGGGAACAATATAGTGTTTAGCATTAACTCTTTCTGCCTTCAGCTCTAATTCCTAAATTAAATCCCTTCCTGCTTGAAATATCTAGAGTAGTTTCTATTCTTCTTACTGATACACTATGAAACAGCACATAATTGTAGAACATAAATATATTAACTTTATGAAGAGGCACTAATTATTTGTTTCCATACCTAAATGTGTAAATATTGGTTTTACTGGGTATATATACAAGCATATTATCTTAAATAAAATGTTACATACATGCTTACTGTTTAGCTTATCTACCTACCAATACATATTATTTGAATTAATAGATTCAATAGTAAAGACTAAATTAGGATTAATGTCTTAAATGAAGAGAACAAAAAAATTTGTTGATATGTAACCCATCCATACATATATCTATCATTCCTTTGAATTAAAATGATCTATATATTTTTAGTGAGTGATAATTCTTCTGAAATTTATAAAGATATAGGACTGTCATCCATTAAACCTATAAAGACCAGGGTCCACATCACTATTTTCTTATAATACCAACATGCCTGATGATGCATAAGGTTGTACTAAAGTGGGCAAGAGTGGATGTGAAACAGGATATTGACTCCTGAATTTGGTCATTGTTATATTTTCATATAAAATTATTAGCTTCTGTTCTGTTCTTATTCAAGAAACAAATAATACATACACAAACCCACTCATGCAACAAAATATCTTATAACATTTACATTCACATGATTATAGATGTGGATGCATTGTATATACTGTGCTGGACATTCATCCTTTCTATGTGAAGGTGATGTTCAATGGACAGGCACTTGTTTCCATCTCAACGACTATGGTGAAAATGGGTTAATTTCCAGGAATGATGTATAGTCAATGCAGGTGGAAGAGCTAGCCTACTCCACAAACAACATTCAATTCTTGCCTGAATTGAGACCTTCATCACTGTGTTCTGCCTATTTGTGTCTCTGTCAACAAATGAAGATCATGTTACTCCCTCCAATTTGTGTTAACAGGAAATGTGCGTATAAAAGCAATCTGAAAGATGATTATGAATTGAGAGGAGCACTTCAGGTGAGGTGCTATAGGACTGAAGTCTAATTCTGCCAATTTTCATTTGGTTTAATTTATGAAAAAGAGAATGAAGGGAAAGAAAGAGAGTGGAAACTCACCTTTATTGAATACTTAGTCTGGGCCAGATTCTGTGCTCAATAATTTCACACATATTTCCTTATTGATTCATCACAACATCCCTTGAAGAAGACACTATTGTTATACTTATTATATAATAAGGAGGCCTGCCTTTGTCACTTACTGTCTTAAAAACTTTGAGCAAACCTTCTTGCCTCTCTCAGCCTCAGTTTTCTCATCTGCTAAATGAGAATAATAATACCTGCCCTACTTCTAGGCATTCTTCACACATATAATTATTTCTTTACCATTTTCCTTCCCTGCTAAACTATCAGCAACATAAAGTTTCCAAAAGCAGACCTGTCTGATGCCAAAGGTCCTCTTTCCTCCATGTCTCAGAGTCTACCTGCAGGAAGGACTTTTCAAATAAGAGCTCACCTGGACAATCTAGATCCTCCTCAGACACGTGCACATCCTTAGGCAGAAGCCACATTTAGTACAGTACCATTAGAAGCTTATCTTTGCCACTAAAATTACTCATACATCAAAGACCAAACAAGAAAACTGCAGAAGAAAAGTAGCCCGTGAAGATAAGCAGAGAAGGTCACCTTGTTGATGATTGCTGGCACACATGCATCAAGGGACACAGAGCAGACTTAAGTAAAGGTCAAACCCATCCACTTTGTGTGCCAGGTACTGAGACTAGGGAAGAATCTACAAAGAAATACCATGAACTTTTGAAGTTACTCACTTACGACCAAAGGTCAGTGGTTGGTCTCTGTTGATTCACTGTGGGTCTTTTGCCTCAGCTCCTTCTCAGTCATGGAGAGTGAAAAATGGGAACCCAAACTAAAAAATACCACCCTCTACGGAGCCAGAACAACAACATCAAAGATAATAATAGCTTATAATTGCTTTAAACTATTGCTCTCTCAGTCAACCAACTAATGAATACAGTACATACCCTACTCTGGGCCAAGTTCTGGAGATACAGTGGTAAACAAGACACACATAGACCCTGGCTTCATGTAGCTGATAATATAGCAGTGAGGGAAATGTTAAAGAAATCATTATATGTGTGAAGAATGCCTAGATGCAGAACAGGGATTATTATTCACATTTAATAGAAGAGAAGATTGCACTTGAGATTGGTCAGAGGCTTTGCACAACATTTTCGAAACCGTAAGTGGCACAGTCAGGTCTCAAACCTGGGTCTTTGTCCTTCTGGTCTAGGGCTGTTTCTACATTGCTACACTGCCTGGCTGCCTGTCTCTAAGGACCCCTTTCAGCCAAGGCACTCTGCCTCAAGTATACTGAGGGCTGAATATGGTGAATACAAACTGGGATGGTAAAGATTAAACAGATTCTGGAGATGAGCTTGAGTCCTTCCTTTTCTTGCCTTTAAATCTTAGAACTGTTGTTCTAGGAGGAGCTTAAAAAAGGAGCTAGAAAGCATGCTTATGAATTGCAGTATGATTCAGAGAAGCTCTTTTGCTTAGGCTAACTATGGCCTTTAATAGTTTCCATGGAAAATCTTTCTATTAGGACACCTGGGACTTTCCTAGGGGTCAGTCAATAGATGTCTTTGGGGTCAGTCAGTTGATGTCCATGTTGAGCATCTACCATGATATCCACCCTGTGGTTTTCATCCCTCCTAAAAGGGGAGCTTTAGATGTAGCCGTGAATCTCAAAACCATAATATTGGCAAGGCCTTTGGCAGACTTCCATACCAACAATAATAGGAACTATCTTTTGCTTGAATTGTCTCTGGAGAGAAGGAATAAATGGAAATGGCTGCTGATGCAGGTGCTGGAAACACCTGACCAGTGGAGCCTGACTCTGAGGAAGATCTGAACATCTGTGCATTTGAGTTCTGTGTGCCTGGGCCTCTCTCTCCTTTCTTCTTCCTGTCCAACAGAAGTCTGTTCAGCATGCTCATCAACAAGCTCGGAGTCCACTACGTCCTCAACCTAGCAGACGCTAGGAGGACTACAGTGCGGAATACAAAAACTTGAACTTTGGAGAGCATAGTCTAGCTAGGAGATTGAGATCAAACCTGAAAGAGAGAATGAAATGGGCCTGAAGGAGGGCCAGAGAGAGGAGAGGTTAATTTGGGCTGGAAAAGCTGCAGTAGGGTTGGGCTAAGTGTTGTGGGATGTGATGGGCTTGAGTAGAGAAGTTGGAGAAGAAGGGCACGCTGAGCAGGGCCCATGGCATCAGCCAAGGTGCAGAGGTGTGAGTGAGGCAGGTTTGTGAAGGAGACCCATCCAGTGAAGGAGAAGATGTGTCTTGGAGAGAATGGGATTCAGCTGTGTGGCATACTATAACTGCCCTGGGCCACAAATCAGAAAACTTGGGGTCTTACACAAACTGTGGTCCAAGCCCTTGCACAAGTTACATTCTCTCTGGGTTTCACTTTATGCACATGAACAATCAGATCATTCCACTAGATGATCTTTGAGATCCTCTTTCAGCTCTAGCAACCAAGATCCTTTGATCCTCAAAGCTACTGGGGAGGAAAGGGTACATCTCCACTTCAGCTTAAAGGTCCAAAGGGAAATAGAACCAAGTGTGTGTTGCCACAAAGAACAAAGTGAAGAATGTTCAGTTATTTTTAGCACAGTTGAGACCCCCTGAAATTCCTTAAACCAGAAGGAAGATGTCTGGGTTGTTTAATGTTAGATGCCAAGGTCTCACTATTATTTTCCCACCAGAACTCACTGTCCAAGGTTGGTAGGGTTTGAAGAAATCCAGTTCACATGTTCATTTCTTTTCTGTTCTGCTGCACACACTTTTGATGGGAAAGCATGCTTCACCAGACACATCTTGCAAAACTGGTCATGCCCATTTCTTTCTTCAGAATCATTTCCTCTTGAAGATGCTTTCTCGCAGTCAAGGTACTTAATGGTCACTGTGGCAGCCTTCATTTGGTGCCTCAAACTGGACACTGCAGAGGGCCTTCCTTTTATGGGCAGTGCTCAGAATGATGGGCGTCACCTCCGCCTCCTGGTAGAAGAGTGGGATCAGTGTGTAGAAGGTACAGCGAGAGCCTATCTCTCACAGACGTTAGAGATATTCACACAGCAGATAATCTTGGCTGAGTCTCAACACAGCTAGGGCAAACGTGACATCTTAAACAGGCTTTTATATAAAATAAGTATTTTGCAAAAAAATTTTTTAATCTAGATGTATTTCCGTCAAAGAGAATAAATACATACGAAAATCCATCTTTGAAGACCAAATAAAAATAAGCACATATACACACACTCATGGAGGGAAACTTCTAAGACTTTGATTTTATTACTCCTATGCAGCATTCTCAGTTCATATTTAACTGAAGGAAGAGGCATTTCTGTTTGATCATTTTTATCTCCTCCTCCTTAGCAAGTGTCTGCTTTTTAAATTGCCAGCTGTTCTTAACAAGAAGCAGAATGACCAAAGTTTCCTTTTCCTGATGATGTCTTATAAGGTTTTAACTGCTAATATTATTACTTCCACCATTGAATCACATGAGATAAATCTTCCTAAGTCTGTGAGGTCAACAACCAACGTTTTGTCAAAGTTGGAAAACAGCATCTGTACTTGGATGTTTCTCACGGTTTCAAGCAGTAAATCACAGGGAGAGAGAAATAAAAAGGCATTTATTGAAATTAAATCATCTGCTTACAAACAGTACATTTTTTCCCAGTCTGGAAGATTTGAAAAGAAAACAAAAACCCTGGATGTGTATGTAGTAGATGGGGCAAAATGCCAATCAGTCTTGAGAAATGTATATATCAAAATTTTTAGAAATAAGACTGGTGTAGAGTAGTAGGAATATGATTTATTAAAATATTGAATGTAATGCAAAAAGATAAAAGATTATTTTTCTTCTCAAGCCATCTTTCAGTAAGTGAAGGGGAATCAAAAAGAGTATTCACTGCCTCTGAATATAAGATTTCGAGACAGCTAAACATGACAAAACTACCCCACAACTGAGCTAGTGAACAGCAAACAGATCCAAAAAAAACAGTAAAAAATGTTTGAATCTCTTGGATGTAGACCGACTCATCTTGCACATTTTTGAGTCTAAAACAAACCCTACATAGTTGCTGACAGACAGTGTGGAAAGAAATGTCACTTCAAAGACGATTACAGCAATTTACAATGACAGGACAACTCCCATCACGGGAATTCACTTCATGCCATTAAGTTGCTTTTTATAGCACTTGAAGAATTATGAAAAATTTGCCACTGTGACCACAACTAATCTCTCCACTTGAAAAAATTATTAAATAAAATCGGTCTTCTTCCATAAGAGGAAATAACGGTCACTTTAAACATGTGTAAATCAAAAGGGACTGAAAGTAGCTCACCTGGGAGACTGCCGAGGTTAAAAGAAGTTCTCTGAGTTAATATTCATGTGATGGTTAAGAGGGAGCCAAGGAAGGACAAAAGAAAAATGTCTAAATGATTAAACAAAGGCTAAATGATTAACAAAAGGCTAAAATCCAAAGACAGTGTAATGATGGTGACTAGATCAAGCAGACGTAGATGTGGACTTCTCATCTGACTTCATGACATGCACCCCAACCTCACTCCTCCACTCGACTGTGCTTCCCTGAGGCAGGCTCCACTTCTACGTAAGTTGTCTCTTTACCTTCTTCCTCTTTCTCTTTCCTTTCCCTTTAGTCATAGTTACGCTTCCTTACCAGTCCTGCATTTCTGTAAGAGACCAATGGATTGACTCCTCCACTCCCCAAAGCGAAGCTTCCTTCTAGGTCCTCTCACTTTCTTGGCCCAAAGCACTTAAGCAGGGTCAGTTCTGCTAAATCTGACAGACACTATTGGTATTACCTTGTGTTAGGAGCTGGACGTGCAAAGATTGAAAGTCATGCTAAAGGAGCTCAAATCTGATGATGGAAACGAGTACACATAGCACATGGAGACGTGGTAAATGAGGAGAGGTGAAACAGTGTGGTTTATTTAGGGATCTGCAAGTAGACGCAACCATAAAATACCCCTGAATACAGGCAGCAGGCAGCAGCCCATGTGGAAGGATTAGAAAGATGCATATGTGCCCATTCCCATATGACTCCTACCTGAACTCACTCAGGGACCTATCCCCACTACTTCCAGGCCACTGACCAACATCATTCCTCATTCCATTCTCTTTATCCCTATTCCATAGATTTAAATGTAGTAACCTTAAGTGCACTCACTAATATACCCATCCCTCACTTAATGATATTTTTTCATTATGAAAATAGAATAGTACATAGGGGTGAATCAGGTAAGTTAAAAGGCTAGAAGTATTATTCAAAAGTCTCAATAATAGAACTGTATTGTTTATCCCTCTAGCACAGTCCATTCTAAAAATATGCTCTCTCTCACTACATAAAGCAATGAAGAGGTGGCTGCTCCTCCTGTCGGCTTCCTGATTCACCCTTCCACTATCTTCCCAGGCTCTCCAGTGACAAGTGCTTTGTCCTAGTGCATCTGTCCTTCGATGACAGGCTAACTTCAGAGTAAGCCCAGGCGTGAGTGTCATGAGTGGCTTAGATTTGGAATTAGTGAATTGTTTCTTCTTCAACGCTGGGCGTTGGGGGTTGGGAGATGGGGGATGTAGGAGCTCTGCTTAATAATTGCCAAGAAGAATCTGTATAAATTTTTCTAAAGCACTATTCTGAAAGAATAAATAAACAAACAAAAACCTATAGTGAAAATCTTTAAGTGAGGGCTGATTATATACGTTGTATTTACCAAATCTGAGCAGAATCACTGATAAGAACACACTTGCTTTGATGGCCCAGGAATGTCTAATCTGATATGAAAATTGGGGCCATTTGTCAGAGTGGCAATGAGAAGATTTTGTGTGATAATCTTCCTGCTAGTCCAAATAACATGCTCTAAAGCTAATAAATACCTGCTCCTAGACCACTCAGGGACTGCATTGCCAACCTCCATAGATGATGTGACTTGAGTCAAGAAGGGGATTAGCAGTGGCTGCAGATGTAGTTTCTAGACCATCCAGCAGTAGCTAAATCTTGAGAGAGGAAGGAGGTGGGCAAAAATGACTGCTCTCTTTCTAAGGCTCTAATCAGTTACTTTATGCTAGTGCTTCCAAACCCAGGATCATGAAACGGACTCTATGAGCCAATTTCAAATATTCTAAAAAATATAGAAAAAGTTATACCTTTATGAGTGAAATGGTTTCCTGAGTAAATTAAATGGGCAAATTAAATTTCTTTGCTGTTAGTTGGAAGAATATCAAGTTGATACAGTAACATTGGTCATCTTGTGATAAATTAAAGTGTGGTGGTTATAAAATTTTGTGATTAACAAAATTTGAAAATAAATCATCATTAGTTAACAGGTTTATATGTGTTTTTTTTCTTTTTTTTTTTTTGTAAAATCTTGCAAAGCACTCATATAAAGAAATAAAGATAAAAATACAAGGGAAATTTGATGGTATAATGATTGGGGACCGCTGGCCTTGGCCATTCATGCTTTTCACAGTTCTCCTCATCCCTTCTCATTATTCCATGACAATAGATGTCACAGACAAGTCACTGTCCTGATTTTCCAGTTCTTATCTTCTCCAGATATCAAGCATCAGGCTGAATGAAAGGTGTTCTGCTTTCTTAGAAAAGAACTAGGTGGACTTCTGACTGCTCAAGCTGATGCAGAAGGGGTCCCTTTCTCATACAAGCATGTAGAAATGCTTAGAAAGTAGAATTTTAAAAACTATTGTTTCATGCATACTATAACTCACATAAAGATAGAGGAAGAGAGAATGAGAGGAAGGAAAGGAGATGGGGTGGGGAGGGAGAAGGGAAAGAGGAAGAAAAAGAAAGAGAAAGAGACAGAAATCCCCAGACACCAGAAACAATTAGGGAATTTAAGCTAAAGCAGAAAGTAAAAGTTGATGCTGCAGTAACCCATGGGGTTTTGAAAACCCCAAGCTGAGAAAGTAACTGGAAGACTGGTCTAAGATCTCAGAAACCCAGAGAGCTCAAGCCAAAGCCCATGTGGATTTGCTGTACAGGCACCTCCACACTTCACTCTCTCAGGGAAAAAAAGGACTCAATGTAAATAAGACCATAATGAAAAACTACACGCCAAAACGTCATGTAACAATCTATGACTTAAACCATATGTAGTTTAAGGTAAAAACTCAATGAAAGAGACAAAAAGTAGAATGGTGGTTGCCAGGAGATGAGGGGAGAGGAGAACGGGGAGTTAGTGTTTAATGGGAATAGAGTTTCAATTTCACAAGATGAAAAGGTTCTGGAGATGGATGGTGGTGATGGTAGCATAACAATGTGAATGCACTTAATGTTGCTGAACTGTACACCTAAAAATGGTTAAGATGGTAAATTTAATGTTATGTATATTTTACCACAATACAAAAATATTATATAAACATGTGGCTAAATCTAAGTAAATATTGGCTGTATAAAATAATAAAATTAATTTATCATGGTGTTTTATATAAAAATATGTAAATAGACAAATGTCACTGCCCTGCTTCCTTCTAAAGAGTACAGAATGGAAATGGGGAAAGTAACAGTGGAGAAACCTGATAAACACACTTCAGCCAGGTGATCAAGGACAACACCAACAGTGATAAGTCATGTTGAAAGCATGCACTCTTGATATGATATAATGAGAATGGCACATTACCTCTGTCATTTTCCTTCACAAAACCCATAATCTCAGTTTAACCCTGAGAAAAACATCAGACAAAATGCAATCAAGGGGCATCTACAAAATAACTCACCAGTGCTCCTCAAAATTGTCAAGGTCAGCAAAAACAAGGGAAGTCTGAGAAACTGTCACAGCTAGGAGGAGCCTAAGAAGACATGACATATGATCCAGCTATTCCACTGCTGGTATTTATCCAAAGAACATGAACACATGAATGCATAAAGATATATGCATCCCTATGTTCACTGCAGCAGTGTTCACAATAGCCAAGACTTGGAAACAACCTAAGTGCCCATCAACAGATGAATGCGTAAAGAAGATGTGGTGTATATATACAATGGAATACTACTCAGCTATAAAAAAAAAGATGAAATCTTACCACTTGAGACAATATGGATGGACCTTGAGGGTATTATGCTAAGTGAAATAAGTCAGATGGAGAAAGTCAAATACCGTTATTATCTCACTCATAAATAGAAGATAAAAACAACAACAACAACAAGCACATAGATACAGAGATTAAATAGGTGGTTACCAGAAGGGAAGGGGAGAGGAAGGAGGGCAAAAGGGGTGACTGGGCACATGTGTGTGGTGGTGGATGGTAATTAGTGAACATGATGTAGTCTACACAGAAATTAAATATAATGCTGTACACCTGAAATTTATATAATATTATAAACCAGTTAACTCAGTTAAAAAAAAAAAGAAGACATGACAATAAAATGTAATGTGGTATCCTGGATGGGATCCTAGGACAGAAAAAGTACTTTAGGTAAAAACTAAGGAAATTTGAATAAACTATGGGCTTTTAGTTAATAACAATGTATCAATATTGGTTCATTAATTATAACAATGCACAACAGTAATGTCAGATATTAATAGGGGAAACTGGGTGGGGTGTATAAGGGAATTCTCTGAACTACTGTTGTAATTTTTCTGTAAATCTAAAACTTTTTTAAAAAAAAGTTATTAAAAAAAACTCAATGGAAGGGTTAAAAAGAATTACAAACACAACTGAAGAGAAGTGCTATGAACTGAAAGAGTGGATCTGAAGGAATCCCCCAGAAAGCTGTGAGGAGAGCAGCAGAGTGGAAACATGAGCATGAAATGGAGATGTGGGAGAGAACGAGATAGTCACCTTCTGAGGGTTCTGGCAGGAGAGCAGAATAGGGAGAGCAGTATTTGAGCAGATGATAGTTTACCACTTTACAGAATCCAAGAGGACAAAGAGACAAGTGTTCTCAGATGGAAGAAGCAAAAGGAATCAGAGCAGGAAGAAATAAAAACAAAGGCGCTCCCAAACAGATCATGGTGCAAATGCAGACCAGATTTCTCAAGAGCAACTCTAGGAGCCAGAGGAAAATAGAATAATATCCTCCAAATTCTGGGAGAAAATAACTACCATCTATAATGCCATACCCAACTAAATGTCATTCAAAGGTAAGAACAAAATAAAGGCATTTTCAAATAAAACTGAGAGTTTATTATTCACAGAACTGTATTAAAAGAACTACCGTGACTTCTATTTCAGGAAGAAGGTAATTGAGTCAGAAGAAAGGAATAAAAATGTCAGTAAACATGTCAGTAGTCTAATAAGTACTGACTATAAATAACAATAACAGCTAAAATTTACTGAGCAGTTATTATGTGCCAGGAACTGAACTAGCTCATTTAATTATCATAATAACAATAGGTAGATATAATTATAATCCTCATTATACATATGAGGAAACTGTCACATAGCACTTAACTCGAAAGGTAATAGCAAGAGGCAAAGCCAAAAAAACAACAATAACCAAATAATAACAAATCTGGGGAGGGTTTAGGAATAAGCCATAACTAAATCACTAGTCAACAATAATATACATGATAATATGTATGATGGAAGGGGATATATTGGGGCAACTTACGGTTGCTATATTAATTAATTAAGACAAATACACTTGTGATATTTTATTAGTAACCACTAAAAGAATAGAAAGAAAATGTACAAGTTTCCAAATAGTGGAGGGAAAAATAGGGAGAGAGTAAAAGAAAAACCAATTAACCCAATAGAAAGCAAAAAAAGTAGGAAAAAAGAAAAATAGCAACTTTAATAGAAAAAACATTAGAAAATTGCTAAAATATGTGATCACAGTAAAGATAAACAGAACAAACACCCCTGTTAACTGATATTGTGAGACTGAATGTTTAAAAATCTAACTATATGACATTTACGACAGAATCAACTAAACCACAATGACCTAGATAAATCAGAAGTAAAGAAACAGAAAAAGAAAGAGAAACCAAAAAAAGAGTTGGTTCCATGATATTAATATAAGATAAAATAGACTTGCAGGGAAAAATCATTATTAAGAATAAAGGTCTTTAGGCACAACTATATAAAGCAACCAAGCCTCAAACTATATAAAGCTAAGCTGATAGAAATTCAAGGAGAAATTTATAATATACTCTTCTCTCAAAACAGATAGACACAGCAGATAAAAAACTAGTAATGATATAACAGTTTTGAACAGCACAATTAATAAATTTGCTCTGATGAATATATGTAGAACCCTCTTCCCAGGAAAAGGAGGCTATATACTCTTTTCAAGTCAACACAATACATTTTTTAAAAATTGACTACGTAAAAAGCCAAAATTATGTATAAATGAATACCAAATAATTGGTATTCTATAAAACATGTTTAACAATCACTATGCAACAAAATTGGAACTCAATAACTCAATAACAACTCCATCTTTTTGGAAACTTAAAGAAACCTATAATAAAGAGTCAAAGAAGAAATCATAATGAAAATTCCAACATATTTAATTGGATGGTCATTAAGGCAATTTTTCAAAACTTGCGGAAAGCAGCTAAAGTGCTTAGAGAGAGAGGTATGACCCTAAATGTATACATTAGAAAATAAGAAAGACTGAAAGTTAATGGACTAAATACTAACTTTAAGAAGACAGAAGAAATAAATAAAATAGAATAAACCCAAATACAGAAGAAAATAATACCATTTATGTAAATTTAAAATCACAAAAACTCTATGATACTGTTTTTGGATATACACATTTACAGGACAATGTTAAAACAATCAGAACACTGGTTACAACTGCAGAAGAAGAGGATGGCTTGTGGAGAGGTACAAAACAGGTTTCAACTGTACTGGTAAGCTTTTATTTCTTTTAAACTAAGGATCTGAAACAAATATTTGAAATTGTTAATATTTATGAAATCTGGGTGGAGGATACGTCGGTGTTTATTATTCTGTGTCATTTTCCAAATATTTGAAGTATTTCTCAGTTTTAAAAATGGGGGAGGGCAAAGAAAAAACTTGAGAAACATTAAGAAAAGGAAATAAGAGATTTTCTATTTTTGTATGTCGTAAGTAACATCAACCTTAGGCCCTTCATCTGTAAAAGGAATAATAGTAACTCCTGTCTTCTAGACTCAATGAGAAG
This sequence comes from Tapirus indicus, assembly GCA_031878705.1. Classification (NCBI taxonomy): domain Eukaryota; kingdom Metazoa; phylum Chordata; class Mammalia; order Perissodactyla; family Tapiridae; genus Tapirus; species Tapirus indicus. The sequence continues at coordinate 40,138,851 of CM062935.1, forward strand.
TGCATATCCAGCACTTAGAGCTTGGTACAGCATGCTCTAGAATGCTAACTGCCATTATTATTTCATCCTAAAATTGGAAAGAGTCTACCCTCATCTTCACATCAATCTAAGAAGACCTGGATGAGAAATCTTATTTGATCCTACTTCATTTAAGTCCTAAAGCAAGGGTATTCACTGCTACTGTAAATTCTTTATAAAAAAAATGAAACTTTATACATTTGTAATTAGTAAAATGATGCTACCATTATAAAATGTTGTAGGACATTATTGAAGTTTTTTTCTTACCTTAACCACTTCAAGGTTACCTTGTCTCCCTATATCCCAAATCACTTCTCTGCCCCAGTGCTCCATTGAACTCCAGTCAGTGAGATGATAACCATCAGTAGCAGCATTGCCACCACAGTTTTCTTCAACATCACGTGCCACGGATTTTTCATCTTTGCAACTCTGATAGATACACATTTGCTCACGTTATGTTTGATTCATATAACAGCCCTGCAAGAAGGTTGTCCTTTATTTTACTGATAATGAACTAAGGCCCAGGTAGGTCCAGGGACCTGGCAGAGAAAATAAGACATATCTCAGAGGACTGGTTTGAGGATTTAAAAAAATCACATAAAATAACTGGCAAATAGAAGATATTCCATAAATATTGGTTCTTGCCTCCCTTCTCCCAGATGTTTAATTAATGTTTGTTGATATATTGTTCAATTAATGTCTGTTTATTATAGTAAATGAAAATATAAGATACAGGGTTCTTTGGGTATATATTTTGCATTTTTACCAAAAATGTCTGCTTTATAAGTTTAACCACTGTGTTTTGCAACAACATCTAGGAAAGTTTCAGAAAATTCAGCTCAAAAATTATTTTAACTCCTCACTTGTGGCCAAAAATGACATTCAAATGATTTCAACTAAAATTACTCAGCTTTAAACGATGAATTCATACTTCCCTCTTTCAGAAAAGGAGTGATTCCAGTATGAAGCCCTTCATAAAGGGCTATTCTTTGTTCTAACGTGCTGCCTGAGACAAGTGAATACGGGATGGCTAAATGGATATACGGCCTATGGTAATGGGAACAGAAATATAGCCTTTGAAACACTTCCTGACTCATATTTTTCCCCACACATTAATCAAAGCAATAACTCAGAATAGTTTCAATTACATTTTAAATGTATTCCTTTTAAAAGATGCCATTAGTACAGAGAAGGAACAACAATGCAAGCATCAGCTCAGTTTTCTATGCGTGAGGATCTTCTGAGACTGCCTGGAAATTGTAGGTTTTGACTATATTAAAAAATAGATTTCTTGAGAATTCACTCAGCAGGGTAAATTGTAAACAGTAAGCACTAAATTTTATTCTTTGTTTTCTCTGCCTTGATTTTTTTCTACATTTCAAACAATTTACTTTGTAGTAAGTTCAACAGCAATTTCCTGTTTTTACTTTTTTTTTTCTTTAGAGGTATTATAAATCTGTATACACAGTGTTACTAGGTTAAGGACATTGGCAGAGAGAGAAAAGGGGACAGTAAAAGATGAAGATCTCTCCATCCCCATATCCTGTGAGTGTTATTTTAATTCTGCATAACATTTATGAAGCATCTATTAAGTGCCTTTCTCTACAGCAATGAGGAGGGAATCAGCCTTGTATATACTCATGGATGGTGGCTATACTGGGGTGATGGTTTTTGAGTTTGGCTCATCAGAACTATTCTTTTATTATGAGAGCTTCTCTGCTGTGGGGATGGCCCTGAGCAAGGTGAACTGTGCAATGGGACACAGACATCAAGACTTGAGAGACAAAGTCAATCCTGAGAGTGTATCCTCTGCTGGAATATCCTTACCCATTGTTTTGGCAATTAGCTCTAATAATAGTGATTATTATTGTTGATGGTTTAGCAGGGGCCAGATACTTTCTAAATTATTTCAAATCATCCTATCAACTACTCAAGATAAATTGTTTCCATTGTGAAGAAGAGAAAACTGAGATTTAAATGGTTAAGTAATTCGTCCAACATAATACAACTCCTAAGTAGCATGGAAGGATTTGACTCCAAGATATTCTAACATAGAGTACATGCTTACTCTACTATCCACGCTGCCTCTCATTTACCTGCAGATTTTGAGTTATTTAAGAGTTAAGAAGGAGGATTTAAAGGGTTGAAAAACCCAGGAGTTCTGGGTCACATCATATAATATGAAGATGCTGGTGTCAGGGAAGAACATGGGCTGAGCACTGGCTCATCGGTGACGATTATCCAATATGAAGAGGGCATAGTAGGATTACAAATAAGTGATCTTATAATAGTCAACTCTTTCAACACTTTATTTAGCCTGATGTTTCCATCATACACCCAGCATATAGTCTCTGTTCCTAGCACTTAATTTTGAGGATGTTCACAGAGTTGAAGGAGCCTAAGAATAAACTAAACTAACCCTCATCTTCCAGGACCATTTTTAAAGTCCAGTTAAACAAAAAGGTTCAATCAGATGTTCATAGTACATTTTCTGGTTTCTTTGTTTGCAGACATCCATTTTTAGGCAAGTTGACGTGAACAGAATTCATTTTAAGCTAGCTAAACCACAGCTTTTGCAAAATGCAGCATTAGCATGATGCAGAGAAGGGTGTAGGCAAAGAATACAGCATCCTTGGAAACCCCATCACCTTCTCTTTAGTATATTTACCACAGAGAGGTAGAAGCTGGCTTATCAGCCACATAGCAAATAAAATTTGCTTAGTAACTCCAGAGCTGTGGTTTTGCAGGCTCAGTATTGCTGGGGTCTCCCCACTCCGTTTTCCTGTGTCTCCATTCTATTCATCACACTTCTTTACAGATTAAAAGGATAACCTACCCAGTATCTTTATTTTAGAAATAAGTCTTATCATGCCAATCCCATGCTTAAAATCTTCAATGGCCAAAAGCACCAAATCCAAACTTTAGCTTTGCATCCAGTGCCCTTTACAAAGTGCCCTCACCTTTCATGTGACTCATTTCTCACCCCACCTCACTCACCTATAACTCTAGACTTAGAAAAACATCCTCCACTCCTCAAATTATGTACTTTCATGAGCTCTGATTTTGTTCTTTCTTCTCCCACCTCCCACCCTTTCAAGGCTTAGCTCAAATGTCTTTGTCCATGTGAAGCCATTGCCTCCTGACTCTGAACTTCTTGATGGAAAGAACTGTGTCCTACCCATTTTATTTGCCTGACATGAAGTGGATGTTCAATATCTGTTACTGAAATAGGAGATCTCCTTGTGAGTCAAGTTGTGCAATACTGTAATGATACTGCTTTAATGAGGTAGCCTACATTTTCCAGACAGCCCCACCCTGGATTTATATGGATCCCATTCTTGGGTGGGAGGAAATCCACTGGGGCACTAAGGATATCATTATTAAGTCCTTCCATAACCCTTCTTCTCCAGGATAAAAAATACTAATTTTTTAAGCTTCCGTTTCCTTTACCAACACCGCATTCCTTAACTTTCTAAGGCATACAGGCCAAATTAAAGCAGATGTGGGAGAGGAAGCTGAGCATGCTATGGATAAAGGGGCCCCATGAGACTATTCCTCCCACAGCACTCATCTGCCCTCCTCCAGTCTCTGTCAGACAGCGAGGAATTGGTCACAATGCTGTAAGCCACTGGGCCTGGGTCTGGTCTGCTTTTACACAGAAATGGCATATTTTAACTAAATGATAAAATAATAACAGCAACATTCATGCAGTCAAAGGCTCTAAAATGACTACAGAATCTCCCATACCACATCCAAACTAAAAGGTAGAACACATTTGAAGTGATTCATTTCTAACAAATCTTATTGTATCTCAGGAACATATTTGGAAGATCAATCTACACACAGTTTGTCTTTTCACACACGACAGTGGCAATGTCTTTGTTAGCTGAATGAAATACAAAGATGTTAAGTGTTTTAATGAAACTTATGAATGTGTTCAAACCTCAAGAAAAGTTCTCAGCAATTTCCAGCTGAAAAATATGTATCTGCCACAGGTCTTACAGTAAAGCCAGACACTAAACAACTTGCCACTAGAGGAAATAACATATCTGAATAAAAAATGAGAAGATCATCCTCAAAAGACCATGAGAAGGAGCCACAAATGCCCCATGACCATAAATCTACTTTTAGATGTACGAAGAAAAGGGAAAAAGAACAAGCAAATTCTTAAGTTTCTAATTCTTTTTTCTAGGTATTTGCTTCACTAAATGCAATTCTAAAAAGTCAAGACCAAAATTTGTTTAGGAAAAATAAAAGCAAACAACCACTACACATTAAAATTAATCAAAATGAAATTTAATGTCAGGGAAAAGTTTTTTTTTTTCTAAGACTTAAAACAAGTTAATTTCTTGGACAGTTCCACAAGCAGATATATTATTCCCTAAAGGTATTGAGGACTGGTGATTTTAATAGGATACCTTTCCCAGGGCTATCAGTCTCCCTTCTTGTGTTCACAAAATAATTGTGAAGGAAAAATATTTAAAATGGGAGTAGGGAAAGTTTGTGGAATGTTTTAAGATAAAAATTCTTTCTAAGAAAGAAAAATCCTACCAAATTCTGATTGACGTGGAGCCAGAAAAATCTGGCACAGAGAGCCCTTAGCATATGTCAAACATTTCCAATAATACTACATTTATTTTAATAAAATAAGCTCAAATGGTATGAATAAGAAGTTGGTTGTTGGGCAGAGTTTACACTTGGGTGGGTACAAAAGCTCTTCAAGAAGAAATACAAGAATAATCTCTATCATGCCAATTTAGGAACTATTGCTTGGTTCTGTCTTGTCAATATTCTAGCAACTGCAAGATCCCAAAGATAGCCTAGAAAATCTACAATGGGAACAAATCCAAGGCCATTTGTACTCAGTTCCATGAAGTGTATCTGAGCAAATATTCTTGCTCAGTATTATTCTTCAGTTCTGCCAACACCAACAATGGTCCAGAGGAGTGTTTCTCAAAGTACACTCTTTCCATGGAAGACGCTCAACAAATGTTTTTTGATGAATAAAGAAATTGCCAAGAGGGAGTTTCTCAAACTTATTTGCTGATGGGATACATTTATTTTCCTATATAACATCTCAATATCCTGAGGATGAGTGTTCCTAGAAACAGACAGGCAATGGTGTTCCAGTAAAACAATATTATAAAGTACAGAGGAATATTGGATCTGGAGTCAGGCTGCCTGGATTTAACTTTTTTACATGGTAGCTGTGTGACCTTGAGCAGGGTACTTAGCTTTTCTCTGCTTTAGTTTCCACTTCTGTAACAAGAATATAACAAGAGTATCTACTGCTTGGGGTTATTGTCTGGAAGAAAAGGGAGCATGTACATAGTGGAGTACTTAACACAATGTCTACAACATAGCAATATTCAGTAAACGTTAGCTTTTAGAGTTGTTATTATACCCAGAGGTATGGCTAAGCCCAGGAGGAGGTCCTTTCTAAGTGGGATCTCCTTTCTAGGTCTGGGCTAGTCCCAAGTTGCTTCAGGGCTCTAGCTGTCTCCAGTTCTACTCTTAGGTTTCCACTTCGTTGGAAGGTGTTCATTTCCCTCACTCAATTATTCTGGATTAGACTTCCTGGGACTTTTCCAACGGAGGCTTGACCAGGGCCTGGGAGAAGGAAATCCTCTTCCTGGATGGATTCCCCACCTCTAAGAGAGAATCGACTACATTAGAAATGACTGCACAAAGCTCTAGCTACACCAAAGCCTTGGCATACACTTGGCTGTGTTCCGTGGTGTACTCTGGGTCTGGAAGGCTTGGTGACTCCTGCATGATTCTTCCGGCTTCCTACCTCTGCCGTGTTGTACCTGTTCAGAGAATGTTTATGGTAATGGCAATAAGAATCTTTTCTTTTTTTTTTTTTTTTTTGGTTTTTGAGGAATTTTTCTTGATTACTAAAGTACACATGCTTATTATTAAAACACCTAACATTTCACAAATATTTCGGGTAAAAAGTGAACATCTCCTGCAATTCTGCAAACCCTTTCCCCCCCACGATCCCAAGACTGTTACCATCAACAATTTTCTCCTTGTTTTTAATGATGTGCAGGACTGGAAGCTCCATGCTCTGCTGGGAATTCTTCACTGTGCCCCTTTCGCTTCTGAAATTTCTATTTATCTTTATCAAAGAAAGCTCAAATATCACTTTTGTGAAGGTGCCCTGACCCAGCCAAGCCATGGTTTTCTCCTTCGCCAGGTGCCCAAAGTAATTTGTATGTACTCCAGTTAAAGAATTTATAACTGGGGCCACCCGGTGGCGCAGCGGTTAAGTTTGTGCTTTGGCAGCCCGGGGTTCGCAGGTTCGGATCCCGGGCATCAGCTGACACACTGCTTGTCAGCCATGCCGTGGCGGCGTCCCATATAAAGGAGAGGAAGATGGGCACGGATGTTAGCCCAGGGCCAGTCTTCCTCGGCAAAAAAGAGGAGGATTGGCAATGGATGTTAGCTCTGGGCAGGTCTTCCTCACACACACACACACAAAAAGAATTTATAACTATTTCATTGCAATTTTTGAATTAAATGTCTCTCCCACTTCAAGAACCATGTCTCATGCCTCTTTGGTGCAAGGCATCTGGCACACTGGCATGCAGTCAGTGTACAATAAATATTTGTTGAGTGAATGAGTGAAAGAATATATGCACTTCCAAGCTCCATAATAATCACAGTCAGGATGCTCACATTTAAATTTCTGTAGAAAGATGTTTCATATATATTCCACATTTCAACAACCCAGTAGTACTGTTAATTCTAATTTTTTTTCCTTTGTTTAGGCCCAAAAACTCAAAATTCTAACTTCACAGAAAATGGTAAAGCTGGAAGAATTTCGGGATGGATGGTGGTTTATTTTTCAAGTGCCAAATGAACATTTTGAAGCATAACATCCTTGGCCATAGGCTTTGTCCACTGACACTAGAACATTCCTGGAAATGACATTTCAAATAAACAGTTTCAAGTCCAGTAAACCACAAACACAAGAAAGTATTCAATAGCATTTCCACAGCAAATAGCCTTCTGTTGACAGTTACTCAGGAATGACTAGTTATATTTGCAAAGCACAAGTATCTCTTCTGTTAGATTAATTGAATATAGTTTTAGCTGATGGTTTGGGCAAAAAGAGTGAATCTTTAAGAGTGGTGAAAGAAGAGAACAAAGGAGAAAAGACAAGAAGGATGACTCTTAGAACAATATTCCTAAATATCAGAAAGTCCCACTGGACAAACACTTCAAATTAACAAGCCCCACTGAGGGACTTTGACATGCATGCTGCATGACATATCGCCCAGTGAACAGCAGCCAAAAGAGGTCTCACTTTTCTTGGCAAAGGAGACTTCCACAGAGCTTTCATATTTCACCAATTAAACAGTCTGGGCTTGATGTAATTAAGTAATATAATTATGAACCCATTTCTTGGCCTCTAGCCCAAAGTCCTATTTCTTGTTCAAGTATATCAGTAATTTTCATCTAGAACTCATATGTCACATGTTGGACCCAGTTCTTCATATTAAAACAAATAGGCAATCTACAAATAGAAATCCACAATCTAATTTTAATTTTAAAATTAAAGAGTAAGACTCAATGGGTGCAATCACAGGACGTAAGGTGCAGAGTTGAGACTGGGCATTCAGTCTAAGCAAGAAGTGGAAGCAGGAAGTGACAGGAGAAATTTAGACTCCTGAAAATTTAGTATGAAAGTGGAAAAAAGTGAAGGGGTCACTGGATTTCCATCATATAAGGGATGGCTACTTAAATAGTAAAGGGAAAGGATATTGAAGGATACCATAGCAGCTGGCCCTGGAGTTACATCAGTAACTAATATAACATAACTAATATATTAAGCTAGGAGGCAAATTAATCACTAATGGGAGTGAGGGTAAAAAAAATTATCATCCTCCCTTACTTAAAAAAGTGGGGTACTGTCAGAGTCATGCTTACTAAATAATAAAAGCTAACATTTATTGAGTACTTATCAGGCACCGTTCTAAGTACATTATGTGAATAGATTATTTCATTTTCAAAGCAACCCTATGAGATAGAAACTATTATCATCCCCATTTCACAGATAAGAAAACTGAGGTGCAGAAAGAAAAAGTAACTTGCTTAAGGCCATGTAGCTAGTAAGTTGCAGAGCTGGATTTGAACCCAGGCAGTCTCCAGAGTCTTGTGCTTTTTCAACAGTATGCCATGCTGCCTCTTAACACTTACTCAAAAGAAATATTACTTTTTATTTTAGAGTTTTATTCACATATTTACATAGGTTTTCAGAAATATATAGGAGAACTAAATCCTGAATTGAAGGAGACTGATTATTAGCTATCAAAGCAACTGAAGTCGGTGTACTTTTGGACCTGAAAAAAAGTAATTCACCTTTGCATGCTGTTTGACATTTATCTATGCAATAGAATTCAACTCAATTAACAGTGATTTAGGGTCCCATGCTGAGTATTAAAGTGAGATTTAAAGCCTAGAGAAGACACAATTTTTATTCCAATCTAGAGCAGATAAAATACTCTGGAAGCTTACAAAGAAAACGAAGCCCAGAGAGTTCAAATGACCTGCCCAAGGCTAAAAAATTAGTTTGTGATACAGAGTGACCTAAAATCCAATTCAGATGGGTCCAGTTCTCTTTTTACTCTACCACTCTGCTTCCAATCAAGCTGGTTGAACACACTAAGATAAAATTAACTTCCAAAATAAATATATGTGCCCGATAAAGAGGAAAATGTTTGCTATCTGCCTACTTCATCTCTAGAACCCACTTCATCCTGGAATAAAGCTAAGGACAGAGAGAACAGATAGCCAAGGGAATATTTTTAAGGGAAGGGGGAGGAGGAGAGAATTCACATAGAGTCTCCCAGATCTTCTCTGAAAGAATGTGTGTGTGTTTTTTTTTATTTGCTGGACAATCTCTCAAACCTTACCCAAGTCTAAAAGTAGACCTGGAAATTATGTCTATTTTGATAACTACGTGTGTAGGTACATGTATACTTCTCCAATCCTATGCTAAGGGTCTTAAGAACAGAGGACATGCTTTAAACCTCTCCGTATGCCCAGATTTTACAAAGTGCTTTCATATAGCAGGTACTCAGTATGATAATGTTGTTAAAAGTGTAAGTATCTACAATGTAAGATTTCCAGTTAGTTTGTTTTCCTTCAAAAATAAATGACCCTGTATTCAGGTTTCCTAGAGATCTTTTATTAGTTTAGTTTAGTGGGGCAATTTTATATGCCACCCCCCCCTCCTGCCAGGGAACATTTGGTAATGTCTAGAGACATTTTTGGTTGTCACAACTTGAGGGGGATGGTGCTACAGATATCTAGTAGGTAGAGGCCAGGGATGCTGCTAAACATCCTACAATGCACGGGACAGACCCCGACAAAGAATTTTCTGGCCCCAGTTAACAGTGCCAAGGCTGAGTAACACTGGTCTATTTAGAAGTAAAAAAATGCACAACCACCTTTCCATTTTTCCATTCTTAAAACACAAGTAAGACCTAAATCAAAATGGTACCCCAAAGATTTGCCCCAAGCAAGATAATTCCAGCAATCTACTGTTAAGATGAACAATTATTTAATGGGCCAATTTACAGGATTAGAGTTTTCAATAAAAGCCGGAGGAAAAGCATGAATTTAAACACATATGTATTTAAGTCAGCAATGGTAAGCCTTCACCAAAGGGACTGTTCTGATCTTTACTACGTCTGAAACTGAGGATACCCCAGAGTTAGGATATAAAACATTCTGCTGATGAGGCATTTTAAAACCACCACTGGTCTGATTCAGACATGGAATTCTTACCTCAGACTGTTTCATTATTTCTAACCTCATTCAAAATCCACCTTTTTGACCAGCACACAAAGAATAAATGTATGTTTTCTATTTGCAAATAGGGTCATCAAAATAAACTGCTTTCGCTATTAGCCCTTCCTTTTCATGCCTTCCATCTTCCCCACATCTAGGTTTACCTGGAAGGTCCAACTTTTCAGCGTGGATTCTTTATTGTGACTAATGGAATCATTCCTCCAGTCCCGCGTTGCTCTCTTTGACTTCTATCATGGAAAGACTACTGCAGTAAAGCTATCCTAACAGCCTGATAATGTCTTTAAGATGAACAAGAAAAAGGAAGCAGGGGGAGCTGCTGACTTTTCTTTGCACTTGGTCATGGTTTCCTTCCATAGTCTCTAGCTGATGTGGTTAGATTTGCTAGTTTTATTTGCTTGCTCATTTTCCCCAGTGGCTGATCATATTTGATACTTTGGATGTCTGGCCTACACTTGAATAAAATTTTTTTCTTTAAGGGGACAAATTAGTTCTTTTCTGGGAATCAACTGACAAAAAACATATAGACCGCAGGAGGATCTTTGAACATACCACATTAACTGATCCGTTGAGTGTTTTGCATGTTGAGTTAAACATGTCACTACAGAGACCCTCACACATTGGTTAACAACTTTCTAAATACTTACCAAGATCTTTAATAAGCGAGAGTGCTTCCCATGAAATAAAAGCTCCACCACCATCATCCATGGCACCCTGCCCAACGTCCCAGCTGTCCAGATGTCCACTGACCAGTACAACCTAGAACAAATAATAAAAAGACAAAAAAAACTAAACTAATAAGAAATGACATCCAAGAGGAAGCATTCGCAGACATTCCAAATACAGAAGTGAAACTTTTACATTTTCTTTTCTATTTTTACGTTTTAAAAGATCTGTGTCATTACTAGTAGAAAACTTAGAATAGAGGCATTACACAAGAGGTGTAAGGTCATCCTAATAGTAATAAAAGTTATCACCTTGTACTTCTCTTTATTAATATAATTTTAAATACTAAAGAAAGATGGTTTATTACTGACAGATGTTTGACAACTTTATTATATGGCTTAAAACCTAAATGACAAAAAAAATGGAGCTCAAAACTTCAACCACATTCTCAACTGTCCCAAATTCTAGCAGAGACATAATAAACATGTGTTGAATTGAATTCAAATGAAAAAGTGAGAACAATTATTTATTTTTTTAAAAAACTATTGTGATTTGTGCATTATATAAATCTTTCTGGTGTTGAAAGATTTCAATTTATATTAGTGTTAAATAAATCGGTAGATTGTATTACAAATTTTAAATCACCATAGGTTTAATTTTTTTCAAGAATCATTACTAATTCTCTCCAGGAAAATATGAAAAATATTTCAATGGAACTAAATTTTATGGACACATTTTTAACAAGCCAAAAACCAAGTAAAATGATACTAGGTTAATAGGATATAGAAAAATGTATCTTGGGGAAAATGTATCTTGATCTCTATATTATACAATACATGAATATCAAGTTGGATGAATTTTAAATCTAAATTAAAATGTTAGAGGGAAGCATAGCACAGCTCTGTCAGCTTGGAGTAGGAAAAGACTTCTTAAACTGGACGACAAAAGTGCAAACCATAAAAGAAAAAAAATAATAAATTGAACTTTTAAAATATTAGGAATATTTATACATCAAAAGATCCCATTACAAGAGTGAAAAAATAACCCATAAAGGAAGAGAAAATAATTATAATACATATATGCAACAAAGGACCCATATCCAGATTACATAAAGAATTCCTATGAAACAGTAACAAGAAAGAGAGTCAACTGACAGAAAAATGAGCAAAACAATCAATTGAACAGACAATTCAAAAAAATAGATATACAAATCACTAATAATCATATGAAAAGATGTGCAGGTTCATTATCATCAAGGAAATATAAATTAAAACACATTCAATACACACTCACTGGAATGGCTAAAATGAAAATAGCAGAAAATATTGCCAAATATTGATGAAGAGGTAGAGCAACTGGAACTCTCATATATTGCTGGTGCGAGTATAAGTATTTACAACCACTCTGGAAAACTGGCTTATCTACTAAACCTGGGTCACACCCTGTGACCCAGCCATCCCACTCCTGGCTATATATACAACAGTGTATGTATATGTACACTTTCACCAAAAGAGATGTACTAGAATGTTCATAGAGTATTCGTAATAGCCCTCATCCCACCCCCAAAAAGGAAACTATTCAAATGCCTGTCAACAGAAGAACAAATAAATTGTGTTATATTGATCAGTGGAACACTGTACAGCAGTAAGAATGAACAAACACAATACATGATAAATGTAAACCTCATAAATATAATGAAGAATGAAAGAAGCCAGACACAAAAGAATACATCATGTATAATTCCATTTATATAAAATATAAAAACAAGCAAAACAGGAGAGTGGTTTCCCATGGTGAGGAGGGTTAATGACTGGAAGGGGCCACAAGGAGAGCTTCTGGGGTGCTGGTCATGTTCTGTTTCCTGATTTGGGTACTGGTTACACAGGTGTGCTCAGTTTGTAAAAGTTCATCTTGTTATACACTTAGAATTTGTGCACTTTCTCTGAGAATATTACACTTCAATAGAAAGTTTACAAATGAGTACAACAGATGTATGTCTATGTACAGGATGTAGTAAGCAAACCAAAGCTGAACAAATCTTCTTGAGGATTAAAATGAAAATACTCCATGTCTTTGAGAAAGCAGTATTTTGGGTTTGAAATATCAAGGTGATCCCTTGCACTGCCTGCTTCCCTGAGCAGCTGCAGGATCTCCCATTGATCCTGTATACACAGACAGACCCAGCCTACTATGACTTCATTGTAGTCACAAACAAGTACAATGCCCCAGACTAACAAATGGCCACATAATGAACCCAAATGGATTGTTTCTAAGAAAAAAAAGAATAAAGAAAAAAACATGTTGCAATAGCAGGAAATTCTGATTCAGAAAGTTGTGTAATCCCATGTGGGATGAATAAGCCAATTAGTCAACATTCTCACCACCCTCATAACCATTTTCCCAATGAAGTTAAAGTTCCAGTGGATAAAAAATGTCAAAATGTGTTTTAATGAACTTTTTCTCAGATAACACATGAGAGTAACTAAAACAAGGCAGCTATTATTTCATCCTTCAGACTTCCTTCAGAATAATTGAGGTTGTTTTATAACCAGACTTCTTTATGTTTTCTGAAATACCACCATTCTCCAATCCAGAATTATTACTAATAATTACTAATAAACTAATAGTTAAAAGATGGGAAAAATGGTTTTGAATGATAGTAAACTAAATGATATCCGTTAGGATAAGGTCTTTGGCACAATGCTATGGAAGAATGATCATAAACCAGTTGGATTATCAGACCTTGTTTTAATATATTTTTTAAAAAATCATTATATATATTGGAGGCCACCAAGAAACAGTAGTTATAATTTTAATATTAATTGATTTAAAAACTAGGTGCTGACAAAAAGCTCCTTCTAATTCAGTAGCATTTTTAGTGACCCTAAATTTTCCTAATCATAAAAGTTTCTACATTTACTTTGAAAATAGTAGTGCATGAGGTCTCATTCAACATGGTGTCTGGCTAGCATGCCTTAATGCAGCCTCACAAAGGATATCCCAGCAAAACATGACAAACTCATTATGCTGTATGTCAGGGTCAGGCAGAAATGAACATTAATTATAATACATTTGGATCTGATTTAAGCAAACAAAACAAAAACAGACTACCCAGAGACATAGTAAACTCCAGTTCCATGAAAAAGAATCACCTGATAAAAGACAGGAAAATGCACAGTCCCTTCACCACCTCTGTTGCCAGATGTGGAGCCCCTCGAGCAATAACATGGCCTAGAACCACAGGGAAGTGGAGCACCCACTCATCTACCCCCCTCAAGTGCTGCTCCCTGACACAGGCAGAGCACTGACCAATTCCCCACCCTCCAACTTCCTTTCCACCACCAACTCTTCCAAACGCAGTGAACAGTAAAAATAATTAAAACAACAGCAACAGCAATAGCAGCCACAACAAAATAACTAGGAAGGCAGAATGGCAACTGCAATGCTCAGAAATGTAGTTTGTTATTTGTGAGGCACACATTAGCCCTAACTACCAAAGACTCAGGCCTTGGGAGGAAGGGGAAGAACCTCTCACACACAGTGGGGCAGAAACATGCTGGGTAAAAGCCTATTAGGATGAAGGATTAGACTGGCAGTGGCACAGAATCACCTTAGGCCAGCTGTGGGTCTGAGAGAGGAGACAGACTAAATCAAGAGAAGCTGGAGAGCAGCCTCAAGGACAAGCCTCTCACTTTGTTATTGGTGCACATAGTGATACTGAGTGCAAATAGATTTGCCTGATTAAAATGAATAAGAACATAATTAAAATGGGACATATGAAAAATATGGCAGAACAAGGGGGAGAGAAGAGCCTCAGAGGAATTGCAATCTTACAAAAATGAGCCAATACAAGATACTGAAGAAAATGTCATGATCTCTGGCATTCACACATGCATTTATTCAACAATTTTAGAGTTCCTACTGTGTGCTAGAGACACAGAATGAACAAAACAAGCAAATATTCTGCCTTACTGGAATTTACATTCTGATAAGGAAGATGGACAATAAATAAATAAATAAATAAATACAATATAATAGTTTTAAGTGCTATAACGAAAAACAAGGCAGAGAAAGAGAATAGAGAGTGGTGGTTACAGGGAGAGGAAAAATCACTTTGTTTCCTCTTAAGATGTAGATAGTCACAGGAAAATGCTGCTCCCATCCTAACAATGAGAGAAAGATGGAAAATTTATAAAATCATAACTTTTTTTAGGCCCATCAGAGGTCTGAGATTACAGTTCAACTAGAGGAACTGAATTCGAGAGGATAATAAGTCCCTTCAAGGAGAGATGGGACATATGAACTGTCCTTCGGCAGAGACAAAAGGAAGAGTTGACAATCATAAAAGCAGGAATGAAGAAAACAACTAGAATGTTAACACATTTTTAAAGGGCGAATGTGGGTTAACACGAGAGTCTAGAATCCCTGGGAACCCCTCACATAAGGGCACTAGAAACCCATTTCCCAGATCTTTTCCATAGGCCTTCATCAGGTGCTCACAAGAAATACTGGGAGCAGGGCAGAAGCCCTGAGAGAGCCCGCCTCAGTGGTACAGGAGTGCAGATGATGACCGGATGCTGCTGGGAGGCAGGCAAGCAACTACCTGCTTCCTGGACCCTTCTTCATATGAAGCAGAAGTCAGCTGCCCCTGGGGGAGAAGCAGAACACTGTCCAGGGCAGTCCTGGGCAAAGGTCAGCGGCTACAGGGAAAGGAGTAGAAAATGGCACTCCCACCCAGCACTGCTACTGGGAAAAACACATATGTCTCTGGGGGAGGGCTGGAAACCCACTCACACCCAGAATCCTGCATGATATAAAGCAGAGCTCTGTTGCCTCTGGATGAGAGGCATGACACTTGCTCCCATGACACACGGCAGAGTTGGGATTCCACAGGAGAAGGAGCAAAAATGTTGACAAAGCTTCACCCTTGAGCTCAGGTGCACAGAGCCTGGCTAAGACTGAGGGCAGGAAAATCAAGAAATCACCCTGTCCCCACCAGGAGCCTCTAGTGAGTAACAACCAGAGCAGTAACAGCAAAAGGAAGGACAAGAGCACAGACAGAGACACCTTCTGTCTTGCAGACATACAGAGCCTGCTGAAAGCTGAGGGTGAAGCAAGACACTGAGAAAACTCCTCCAGCAACCCAACCCCTATACTAAAAACAGAGTAGCAGCAGCCTACTGCTGAAGAAATTTGAAGTATGTGAGCACGAAAGGTAAGAATAGACACAACAAAATCCAAACCTAGCTTAACTATGAATAGATAGATGGCCTCAACCAATCTCATTCCAATGGCTTGACAAAAGAAGGGGCGTTCTCATTTTTGGACATAAATACTATTCCCCTCAGGCTCTACTATATTCTCTTACATATGATATCCATCATCCAATCAAAACTTATGATATATAAAATCAACAAGAAATAAAAAGATGCATTGTCAGGAAATACAGTATTCAATAGAACCAGACCCAAATATAGTCCAGATATTTAAACAATCAGACAAGGACTTTTAAAAAACTATGATTAATATATTAAAAGATCTACTGGAAAAGATGGGGAATTTCATCAGAGAGATGGAAACTATATTAAAGAAGTCAAATGGAGATGCTAAAAATAAAAAATATATATAATTATTTATAGATGGACTAAATACCTAAATGAATTCAAAAATACCAGCTGGGAGAAAATATTTGCAAATCATTTGTCCGACAAGGGATTAATCTCAGTAATATATAAAGATCTCATACAACTGAGCAACAAAAAAAACAAACAACCTGATCAAAAAATGGGCAGAGGATATGAACAGACATTTTTCCAAGGAAGAGATACAGATGGCCAATAGACACATGAAAAGATGTTCAACATCACTAATCATCAGGGAAATGCAAATCAAAACTACACTAAGATATCACCTTACACCCGTTAGAATGGCTATAATCACAAAGACAAATAACAACAAATGCTGGAGAGGTTGTGGAGAAACAGAGACCCTCATTCACTGCTGGTGGGAATGCAAACTGGTGCAGCCTCTATGGAAAACAGTATGGAGAGTCCTCAAAAAATTAAAAATAGAAATACCATATGATCCAGCAATCCCACTCTTGGGCATCTACCCAATGGACATGAAATCAACCATCACAAGAGGCGTATGCACCCCTATGTTCATTGTAGCATTATTCACTATAGCCAAGAAGTGGAAGCAACCCAAGTGTCCCTCGACTGATGATTGGTTAAAGATGTGGTATATACATACAATGGAATACTGCTCAGCCATAAGAAAAAACACAATTGTCCCATTTGCAACAACATGGATGGACCTAGAGGGTATTATGTTAAGTGAAATAAGCCAGAGAGAGAAGGACAGACACTGCATGAACTCACTCATATATGGAATATAAATGAACACACGGACAGAGAGAACTGATTGGTGGTTACCAAAGAGAAGGGGGGTGGGCACAAGGGGTGAGGGGTTACATCCACATGGTAACGGACAAACAAAAATGTACAACTAAAACCCCACAGTGTTATAAACTATTAAGACATCAATAAAAAAAAACAAAAACTTTTGTAAGAAAAACAAAAACATCTTTGCCTTTGGGGGAGGTGTAGATTTCTTGAACAAGATATAAAAAATGCAAAGCATGAGGGAACTGATGCATTAATTAACTATAAGAAAATGAAGGTTTATGTTTATCAAGAGAAACCATAGAATGAGAGGAGTTGCTACAAGTTGTGAGGAGACATTTATAATATATATAACAAAAATGGTTTATATTCAAAATATATAAAGAATTTCTACAAGAATCAACAAGAAAAAGACAAGCAACCCAAAAGGCAAATGGAAAAAAGACACAAATAGGCATTTTATAGAGAAGAAATTATGAATGGACATCAAGCATTTGAAAAGATGACCAACCTCATTATTGATCAGGGAAATATAAATTAAATCCTCAATAAGATACCACTTTGTACCTATCTAATTGGGAAAAATTTTAAATTTGACAATGTGAAGTCCTGGCAAGTATGCTGAGCAACAGGAATTCTCATCCACTGCTGACAGGAGCAGGAAATTGTTCAAATAATTTAGGAAAACAATTGGGGATATCATTTTAAGTTAAACATATGTACATCTCACAATTCAATAATTCAACTTTAGGTACATATATTAGAGGAATTCTGGCAATTGAGTTCTTGATTAGACAGTGGCACGCAGAGAGCTTCTAAGGCACTGGTAGTGTTCTATCTCTGAAATTGAGTAATGAAAACATGTGTAATCCTTTCATTATTGTTCTTTGGATTGCATATACATGTTAAATAAGTCTTTTGCATGCATGCTATATTAAACAATAGCAAGAGTTATCAAAGATATACCTTTGAAAGGCATGGGGCTCAGATAGTTTTATAAGTGAATTCAAACAAACAATAAAGATCAGATATATCTCATCCTATTTCAACCATTGCAAAGCATAGAAAAAAAAATGAAAATATCTACATGTAATTACAATCATAATCTTGACAGGAAAACCTGAAAAAGACAGTATGCCACCTAAAAACCAACTAGAGATCAAATATAATTGTAAAAATGTGAAATAATTATATCTAGCAGCATATTGAAAACTATTGCAATAATGACTCAATGGTCTCCAAATGCCCATGGTAACAAGACATTATATGTGTAGCAGATATACTAACAAAGGGCCACTGCCGGGTCATACTTATCTTCATGGCATGCCTAGCTTTTAACATTCTGCATTTTAAATTGTGAGTTGTATAGGTATTTATTGAAACCTGACCAAATTCTTATTGATCAGTCCTCAATAAATGAGACGCCCACTTAACTTTGAAGCATGCTTCATTTTACAAATGTCTTGTTCAATCAACAACCAGAAAGACAATGACTCGGTGGTTTTAGTTTTTGTTTTTGTAATGTTTTGTTTTGTTTGCAGTTGCTTCATTCTCTTAGTCCCATTTTATTTGGTGTATTTTAAGAGGCAGCGGGAGGGGTGTTGGGGCTACAAAGTTCGAGGCCTAATGCATTTCCAGACACAGGAAATCCCCAATCAAATTTTCAAAAACAAAAATCATTAAATAGTTGAAAAATATGACCTACAAAAAGAGGAGGAAAAAAATTTCTCATTATTTAGCCTCAGAGAAGAAGCCAAGAAGTGATCTAATAATGGGCTTCAGCTATGACAGGCCCGTCTGCGGAGGATGTGAACAGCAGAAGAGAAAGCAAAGGAACCAGGTTTGGACTGCAGCAGTGAGCATTAGGTCATATAAGTGATCAAGAATTTTCTGATGGAAGACTTCTGTAGAAGTTAAAATGGCTAACAGGGGAAATGTTATGGAAAATTCCATTCCTTGGAGGATTTCTAAAATAGGATACATTCTTAGGGTTTAGACGGAAAGCTAAAAGAGAAGGGATAAATAAAATCTTACAAGGTTCCATCTAGTCCAATATTCCTTGACAATTCTTAAGAATTCTTCTTCTATTCTAATCACTTTAAAGGGGGAAAGTGTCCTTTGAAAAGTCTCCATAACCTCAACAGACTTTTCCCTAAGCATCTCCTAGATACTCTGGCTGCCAAGGTCTTCCTACAATTGAGAATTAAACACAGATGGGCAGGCACTTCTCAAGAAATCCATCTTTTCATAATCCTTGTCAGAGACAAAGCCTTGGTTTTCAGAGGGCAGTTTCTGAATGCATCATGCTATTGCCCAGCACAGACAAAAGGAACTATGTTTGGACAAATATTGCCCTCCCCAATGAACAGACTAGGTGGTCTGCAGGATAAAGCTAGGCTCCTGACACACACAATGTGTTCAGAGACAACACTGAAAACATCTGAGATCCTCTTGAATTGATTTCTTATCTTCAAGTTTTGTTTAGTGAAGCTGTTTGGCATTGATAGCTTGAGGGATACAAATTTCTTTCACAAAACAAAGGCTCATCTGTCCAAATGCTCCAGCATCACTACAATTGCTCCTGAAAGGAGCAGTTTCCACTCCCAGACTGTCCCCTCTTACTTGTGCAGGGCACTCAGGTTGGCTTCATAAAAGGAAGACCATGCCTGTTCCTGGTTGAATTCTCTGAGCACATTACTGGACTGATATCTGAGGATAAAACAAGAAGAGCTTAATTTATCTGTGACTCACAAAAACCAACTCTTAGGTAGATTTATAAAGTATGATTGCAGTGTATTTGGAAGAAATGGCTGAAATTGATTAAACATTGATTTGTGGATGGGGAACAGCAGAGAACGTCTATGGAAAAAAATTATTCTGATTAAATGGAGGCAACTGGGTTTCATCCAGAAGTCATGACCTATTTCAACTGGAGGTGAGATTCTTTTAAGTGAAAGAACCATGCTCCTGAATTCCTTCTTTGGCCTAAGCAACCATGGGATAAGTTGTCTCATTTGAGAGGGTAGGAGGAGTAGAAGAGTTGAATTACAACATGATGTTTGAACTTCCTCAGGGGAGGAAAGGGAGACTGAAGGTTTAGGCAACTTTTTTCTCAATAATGATCATCTTTCGCATGGTCAAATCCAACTATGGCAGAGGGCACAGCTATAACTTTTCTTTTCTTACAACCATTCACTCACAACTATGTTCTAGGCTTTTGTTAGGTCTGGTGCGTAGGACTGAAAAAAAAAAGGACAGAAGCATTTGATACTCTACAGACTCTTCCATGGTTCACTTTAGACAAGCTAATAGAGATATCATCCATCTTTCATTATAGAAAATGGGGGCCTAGGTGCTTCCTACCAAAAGAAATTTTTTTAATTCATTTTTTGGCCATTTAGCTTTACAAGCTAAAGGATTCTTCTTGGCCCCTAATATTTTCTAAAATCCCAGAAGTCTATGAAGCTTTGAGTACTGTTTTTGATGCTTGTTTGTCTATTGATTATGGAAACTTTCTCACTTATATAACCTTCTGTGGTTTTCTTAATATTCTCTATAGAAGTCAATCTGCAAGATCAGCTGAAGGCTTCTATCTACACAATATTCTGCAGCCTCCAGTTCTGGACCTATTTGATGAGCCATGAGAAAAAAACTAAACAACAGACCAGAGTTTACCTATTCAAATGAGTCACTTTAAAAAGCACAGTCCTTGGAAGACCGTACAATAATTCCTCCTATATCATCAGTTCCCATAAAGAGAAAGCCAAATTAACGTGGATTAGTATATAAATTTACTTCTGTATAGTTTCTCCTTAACAGAAAGAAATTTGATTTGAGGATGGGAGACTTTTAGTTACCTTGTGAATGATTAGAAAAGGAAGGAAGGAAGGAGGGAGCGAGGTGGAGAAAGAGAAGGAGGAAGGAAAAAGGGAGGGAGAAAGGCAGGGAGGAAGAGAAGCAAAATGATGACTAGCACAAAAAGAGGAGGTGAAGTAGGTGACAAAGTAGAAGGGAGGAGGATTGCAAAGCAGCTTTGGGAAAGGCAGAGGAGGAAAAGAGAAAGTAAACCCAGGTCAAGATGTGAACCCAGACTTGTGTCAGGTGGCTGAGGTTCACAGGAAATAGTTAAGACAAATTGTTTTGCCATGTTCTGATGTGTACTAGCTTGATGTCATCATGGATGTTGCTAAGACTAAGTAAGCTGAGAGGTGGGAAGGAGTCTTTAAAAATACTAACCAGCCATGATAGCCTATGTAGTTTAAACAAAAGTTACCTAAAGTATTTCTACCTCAAACATCCAAGTTATTCTGTTGGCTCTTGCCTGCCATGTCTCTGGACCACAGTGGCAATGGGGAATCAGAAGTCAACCATCCCAAGTCCCAGGACTTGGCAGTGAACTTTGGGTTAGCTGCATGGTTTCCTACGATGTCAACATTTGAAGACAACTGCAATTTTCACGCAATAATTAGAGCTTAAACAAAACACAGTCAAATAATGTTACAGACATTCCCAATAGAGGACTTTTCAATTATCTAATTTTTAGTTTCAGGACAGTGTGTCAAGGAACCAAGCTTACTTTGAAAGAAAGGCTCCATGTCTGCACAAGCAGCAGGCTTGCTCTCCAAGCACAGTACTTCTTGGTCTTTAATCCTCTCATTATACTTGACCTCACATACTAAGCCAGGTCATTTCAGTTAATAATCTCTGTGTTCAGAGTCTAGGAACAAGACAAATTCCCATTGGTATATTTTGTTTTAGGAAGAGGATATTGCAAATACGAAACATTTTACTTTCTCACATCCTTGTGTGAAAGAATACTATTTTGCCCATTAACCCTTATTCTGTCTTAATTTTTATTGGAATTATTTATCCTAGGGAAAAAAGCCAGAATACATATCTTAACTAGTATTGTACCTAATATAAATGCTATAGAGCCAGAGAAAAGTGTATATATTATGTATATTTACCCAAAATGAAAAACTTCCTTTCCATTTAAAATATAAGTTGAAGCTTAACTTCAATATTCAGAGTCAAACAACACATGTGCATGAAGAAGAGAAGTGACAATTTTAGTCTCACAAGAATCAAAAGCCAATAGCTAATAGCTAACAAGTTGATTAACCTTATAATGTTTGTGCATCACGACTCAAAAAGAATCGTCTAAAAGTGATTTCTTCTAAATCCAAAGCTAACTTGAAGCATGGTCATGCTTTGCACAGCATAGAAAACTTATCTTCTGTCGTCTTAAAAGTGAACTTCAAGGATGAGGGGTAGGAGGAGCTTGAATGTCATGTTTGGTAAAGGCAGACCTGCTGGACAGAAAGGAATAAAAATTGGCCCTAGAGACTGAGAGTCCATGAGGAATGACTACCAAAAAAAAGAACATAATGGGAATATAAGGTAACTTTCAGAACTTAACAGAGACCACAAAGGATAATGAATAGTTTAGCTTTCTTCTCTCCAAAATGCAATTACTTAAAATAAAAGAACATCATGATAAAAGAATGCTCACTTTCTCCATCAATGGATATTGTGACATTATTGTCACATTGTGGAAGGAAGGAAGGAAGGCAGACAGGAAGGAAGGAAAGTGGACTCTTTCCCCTCAATTGTGCATTTTCTGAAGAAAGAAAAATGCTAATAAAAACAAGTATTTATTAATTTAACTTGTATTTATTAGCACAAACAGTATATTTTAATAGGTTATAAAATTAAAGCAAGATTAAAAGAAATACAAGCATCAAAGTACAATTCTCACTAAATTATATTTCTCACTAAATTCTTAATGTTAGCACTTACTTACCTTAACTAAGGCCTGGTAAATCTTCTTCAACATTTCCATCAATACCTTGGAGACATGCTTATAAATTTTAAGATGATAAAAATATAGGATGAATCATCACTATGTTTGAACCAAATAATCAAGATTCTAAAATATCCTGAAGCAGAAATAATAGGTTATAGCCAACAAGATAATTTAGCAGGGATAAATATAAAGATGCACACTGCACTTTGAGTTGGTGGATTGATAGCAGTTCATCTGGGGACAGCCAGAAAATTCAGGTGAGCCTAAACATATTGAGCTAACAGTGTGTCTCAGCTATGGAAAAAGTTAATAAAATTTTAGTGTTTGTTGATAAAAATATGGGATTCTGATTAATGCTCCCATTTTAATTAATCAAACACTTTTTTCCTCCTTTTTCCACCCAGATATCTAAGGAAACCTTCCGGAAAACAGAACGTGGTCAGAGAGAAGAGCTGTTAGGATTTTATAGGATCTGGAAATAGCATTGTTTGAAAAGCAACTGAATATGTTACCCTGGACAAGAGAAGGCTTCAAAGGGCCAGACGCTTCATATACAAAAGGAGTAAATTTGTCCAGAAGGTGTAACCAGGCAGCGAGTGAAGAATATATGTTGGTAGATTTCAGCTCAGCAGAAGGATAAATCTGAGCGGTCCAGCAAGGGAACGGCCTTCCTCAGGGAAGAAAGCTGCCAAATACTGGCAGTGTTCAAGCAGAAGTGGAAGGAACATTTGTTAAGTAAAGAATGAGTGACCTGAGGTTGGAGTGGGAGGTGGGAGCGGGAGGTGGGCACTCAGCAGATCAGTCTCCAAGGGCACTGTCCACTCTAAGATTCTATGATTCTAAAAGGACAAGTGGGATTATTTTGGCCATTATTCAGTGAGAAGGAACTCTTAATGTTTTCCTGTGATACTAGTATTGTTTTTCTACTATAAATTTCTATTATCGTGTTTTTTTCTTCAACTGGACCCAAAATAAAATTTTAAAATTATATTTCTAGTAATACTTATTCTTAAGGAAATTTGCCATACTAAAAAGAAATTTTATGACTTAAAATTTGCCTTCTTGAATTGGAGCCATGCTGTATCAACTTCCACTAGAACCTAGGGGCACAATGTGGGAGGGCATCATAATTATGATCACTGTCAATATCAACCTTTAAGGGTGAACACTACATCCTATAGCTCCCTCTTCATTTGCTTAAACGTTCTCAAAGTTTTTTGTATTTTTTTGCATACATGGGTAGAAAATTCCATTAGTTAATCACTCTCACATGATACTTCTCTTTATCTGTCCTAAGATTACCTTCTCAAGTACATAATACATAAAAATCATGACTTTGTAGACATTTCTAAATGAGGCATTTCTTTTTCTTTGCAGGGTGAAGATTGCTACACTCATTATAATGGCCTCCTCATACCATTTTGATGCTTCCTTCTGAACTTTCTCCAATTCCACTTGATTTTGGAGATGTAGCAATCAAATTTGTAATGTATAGATACCATAATTTTTTCGTGTATTATATGGAAACAATAACAACCTTTCCGAAACTTCCCAGAATTTACTTGGTCTCTTTAACTGCATAGAACTACATAAATTAAGAAACCTACAATGACTCTGGATTCTTTTTAGGCTCCTACATTCACACCCTATTATAGCTACAATAACCTCAGGAGATTACGGCCAACGCTCTGCTTTTACACAGAGAAGTAAAGTGATTTGCCCAACAAGCAGGGCCTGAAAATAGAACGCAGCACTTCTGACCCAGAGCCAACGGTTATTCCCATCATCTTCCTCTGCCTGTTTCATAAAAAACAGTGCAGAGCCTATTTTGATTACTTTTCTCTAATGCGTTACCTTTTATTTGACTATACTAAAAATTAACCTGCTACTTTTTGCCTAAGCACATAGTCTAATGAGTTTTTTCAACAATTTATCCCTATCAGCTTGACATGGGCAAGTTATTTAACCTCTCTGAACCTTGTTTCCCTATCTGTAAAGTAGGAATAATAATACAAACCCACCTTTAAAGTGTGTTGGGAGAATTAAATGAGATGACATAACACGTTCATCACTGTCATAGTCCCTGGCACAGAGCATGAACTCCTTAAATGGTTGCCATTATTGATTACACCATGATCATTTTAAGATGACCCCAAACATTGCAAACAACTCTCTCTAGGAAGGACTCACTTGGGAAGTTGGAGAGCATAAGTAGATTTTACACAGACTGCTTCCACAGGCACAGCTTTAGGTTACTATGTGCTGCCAGTTTGAATTAGAAGGAGTATCAATCACAAGCTCATGTTATTTAGAAATATGACAAACATTCTAAAAATGTTGTTTGGTGAGCCTAATTTAAAACAGCATGAACTTATTCCATTTGAAAACATCTATATGCCATGAAATAGCTAAGTTACATTTTCATTTCAATAATAGGTTGCAAAGGGGAAAAAAGTTATAGCTCAAGCAATCACAAACACAAATCACAATGACAAACACGCAGCCCTCTCTAAACAACTCAGACTTACTAGGTAACCAGGTAGCACTGGGTGAAAATGAATTCAAGTGTTTGAACTGAAGCTTCCCATGCACCTGAGGTGAGTTTTGTCCTGAAAATGGCTAATCTAATGAATGATTCCACTGTCAATTGCATTTACTGGCAAGAGCTGGCAAGACTGGCCACACAATGGTTTTCTTTCTAGTAGGGCCTAGAATATAGGGAGAGAGTCCAGAACAGAGTCTTGGAGAAAGCATCAAAAGTCTGGCATATTTCACGTAGAAATGAGAAGCTTAAGCCAAGAACAAAAAGCATATCCTGACATCACATTTGAGCATAATCTCTGTGGAGAAGGTATAAAGATCGCCAAGAATGAGGAGTGGATGATAAAGGACAGATATTAATTTTTATACTACTGTGGACAAATTTAAGTGTAGCATTGTTTAAAGATCAAAGAAAAAACTAAATGACCTGTCAAAGGAGTATTGTTTCAACTCTTTCAACTCTATACTCTAACAACTTATGAATTTTAATCTCCATATGTTCCTTTAGTAAACTGCAATAAGGTAGGGCAAGTTTCAACCTTGTCTTTGTCCCTCTTCTTGCAACAGAGTAGTTAAGACCATGGGCTTTAGAGGCAGACAGACCAGGATTTGAAGTCTACCTCTCCCACTTACAAGGAACTTTCAACAAGCTGCTTGGGATCTCTGGGTTCCCATTTCCAAGTCTAAAAATGGACCTTAACAACCGCCTTCAGTGTTGATGTAACAGCAATTGCAGGGAAAGGGCCTAATGCATTGCCTGGCACCCAGTACATGCTCAGTCCATCTAGTTCCCTAATCCATCTTAGCATTTAATTATATGTTTTACTGTTATCAGAATGCCCAATTGATATAGTGTCTGTTCTTAATAAAAGTGGCTCTCTCTGATGGTAATTCTCAAGCAGTTGGGGACAAAGAATACACTCCCTTGGTGGCATTTGGCTGGGAAGGGGAGATAGCCTGCAGAGTTTGAAAATAAAAAGCCTCCCATCCCTGACTCGATGCACTTCTCCTGGGGAGAGGGGAGGAGTATGCCTTCCATCCCCACCCTCAGCTGAGAAACCCTAGACTGAGAAGCACTGCATTCTCTCCCAGTGGCAGAAACTTTTTATTTCCTTCATATGTATTTCTCACAAGACTTGAAATACAGTAGAAAATCAACAAACCAACTTGAGTTGATTTGTTTCTGTTTTGTAATAAAATGTGATTCAGAATTAGGCTAGTTCAGTGCCTTAACGGAAATGATACTATTTTTTGTGATCAAAGCACAATTTAAAAAATGTCCAATTAATTACTTTGCCTTTACAATTTTAGTCACATAAACTCATTAAAGAAGTTTACTCTCAACTATTGTATAATGTAACTCCCTTTCTCTCAGATATGAGTATAAACAATGAGTAAATTGAAAAAAGATTAATCTTTGATGTGTTCTTTAAAGGTCAGAACCACACAGAGCTATGGACAAGAAATTAGGACCAGAAATAAAATAATGCTTAAAAGTTCATTATGAAACTCTGGTCAACATAGTGCAGCAAATTCATACCTTCATGAGCCTCCTCTGTTCTGAAGGTGTGGCAATTAGAGATGAAATATAAAAAATGAAAACCAAAAGACTGCAGTTTGGCTCCAAAAACCAGATAAGCATCTCTGTGGACTAGAAATGGATTCGAGTCACAAGGCAGTGAGTGGGTCAGAAGCCAGGGGACCTGCAGGGCTCCAGATCCAGAGGCCAGCACTGACTGCTGGGCATTCTGTTCTTATAGGCGGACATTATCTAAAATCGCTTCACTGGAGATAGGGGAACCTAAGCTAGGTTAACTGTGCGAAAGCAAGCAAGCGGGTTGGGCTCATAAGAGGAGGGTGAAAACCAAACAAACATGTGAAGAAGTACAGCTTTACAGAAAGTTCGAGCCTGTGGAGGAGAAATGGACAAAGACATGATTCAGAACCAGGCACTGAACCAGGCCACTCGCTGGCTTTGTAACAGAATATGTGATCCTCGCTATCACCATTGGCAAGGGTGGCTGATATAACATAATAAAACTCGCTTCTGGACTGGCAATGTTACCCCAGGTGAAAGCAATCACGAAACATTGAGAGAGAGAAGAGTGAGCCCAGAGGAAGAAAAAACAATACAAACTGAATTTAAAAACATCCTACCTAGTAAACCCAAATTTTAAAACACATAAAGTATAGTGCTAAAAATGTCAATAAAATCAACAACTGGAATAAAACCTCTACTACAGATTAAATTAGTTTTATGGAAAGACTGTATAATAATTTTTAAATTATGCTTAGGGTGATCAAAGGACTAATTTTCTAGAAAAAGAAAAATTACCAAAATTGACTTAAGAAGAAATAGAAAACCTGGAAATATCAATAAACATTAAGAAATTCAATTAAGAATCAGAAAGTACTCTCTCTCCTTCTCACACACACACAAACTAAGCCACCAGACTCAAAAGATTTTACAGGTGAGTTTTATCCAATTTAAAGGAATAGAAAATCCTCAAACAAAGCCAACTCATTTATCAAGGTATTACCTTGATACCAAAACAAGGACAGTACAATAAAGTAAATTATAGACCAATCTTATTTATGAATACAATGTAATATTATTAAACAAATTATTAAATATAATGCAAAACTTCACTTCCTCCAATTTCAATAGATAAAATTAGGAAACAAACAGCCAATAAAGGTAAAAAGTGGGATTATGGTTCCAGTCAATTTATATAATATATCATCATAAGGTGATTAGTCATTATTGAAAAAGCAAATATAAAAACAATATCCTATGTTTGGTCCAAAATGTGAAATATAAGTTAGTGATTCTCCACAAAAAAATAAAATACACAACATTCTGATTATACACATGGAGGGTTCTGTAGATTTGTTCATGTAGATATGGCATTTGGAATGATCAACTCCAGCTGTTGCCTAAAGATTAAAGAATTCTGTTGACCAGAAAATGAGCACACTATCTCATTTACTCCTGCTTTACTACCCATATCTATGAAGCCTAATAGCACTGTACCCAAGCACCACAGATTACGTATTTCTATTTTATACACACACTATTGCACCATCAGTGAAATATTCAACAACCTAAGAAACCAAAACAACAGCAGTAAAACAGAAATATAGGACTGTGTCCCAATTTGCCTTCTGTACCAGACAGGAGTCCTGAAGCAAGAAGTACCTGCCCTGCCCACAGGCTCCTCCTTAGGAAAGCGGCCTCAGGAATTCTTTCTGCATTGAGTTGTTAGGGCTCGTACCATGTATGTCAAGAGAAACCAACTCTGCTCCCATGGTTGCAAAAAATTATGCCAAAATCAGCTCCTAAGTCAAAGTAACATAGATAATCAGACATGAGAGAAGCTTATCTTTGAGAGCCGGCTTGGCTCCAAAACCTACTTAAGAGGGGTGAGTTGCATTGGATAGTGATAAGCTAGGGACACACAGAGAAGGGGACTGGGGAGGGAGAAGTCTGCTGCACCCTCTGGAGTTCATCTTGGTTCTTCTTTAAGTCTACTCTATAGTGCAGTCTTAAAAGTATAGGGACTACTAATTACTATAAGGCTAAAAAGCAAATTACGTACCTGCCATCCATATGTCCTTGTATGCTTGCAGTAAATCACAACGTCTCAAGTTAATCTGGGCAGACTCCATCCCTTCTATACTTCGCCAACTATTTATCTATCTATCTATCTACCTATCCTTAGACAAATATATTTGAAAAATGCTATACCAGTATATACTACTCTAGAGAAACCTGTTTAACCTTATTTTAACCAGCATTTCCAAAACGTTTTGTCCATGCACTCAGCAAGCATTTATCAAACTACTATGTGCCAGATACCATACTTATGTATGTGCTGGGGATAGAGCAATGAACTTTACAGATATGGCTTCTATTCTTCTGAACTTACATTCTAGTTGGAGGACAGGTGATGACAAAGTGAACAAAGATAACTCCAGACAGTGACAGATGCTTTGAAAACATAAAATCAAATGATTTGTCAGAGAGGGTAAGGGGCTCAGTGGCCAGAAAGAGGCCTCTCCAAGAAAGTCAAGTTTGAGTTGAAACCTGAATGGTAAGAGCTGGCCACATGAAGATCTGGGAAAGAGAACTCCAGCCAAAGGAAACAGCTGGTGCAAAAACCTAGGAGTGGGAATGAGTTTGAGTACTTAAGTCTGTCTTCACAACAACCTGTTAACATTAAGCAGAATAGTGAATCAGGGAGCTGCATTTAGGAAATATTTGAGGTACCAGAAATACTGGTTTAATCTGAATTTAGGAATTATGGATGGGCATGCTGATTTAGGAAACTAATAAATGCTCATAAATAGATCCATCTGGAAATGACAATAATAATTCCCTTTCAAGTAGTGAAATGCAACATATTAGATATAAAAGTCCCAGGGAAGATTCAATATAGCAAACTAAAATGGGGTTTTATAGAATTATTTTTCTAATCATAGACAGTCATCAAATAATTTTGTTTTGGAAAGGAAACTAATGTAAATATCTAATTGTTATAGAAGTCGCATGGAAGGGAACCAAAAGGGAAAGATCATTTTTTGAAAAACCTATCTGCCAGCGAAAGTTGGGGATGCGCTCAGCACTGAAGATAGGACCAAATGGAAGACAAGTTGGATAATGAGGGGATATAAGCAGAGACATATCTTTTCACAGTCAATTGGAAAGCAGCCATGAAGGGAGCAGTCTGTGGCACTGGTAGCATCAACTGGTCAGCATGCCCCCAGGACTCTGCAGTGCAGGAAATGAGCTGCCACTGCTCAAGGCAAGTCACCTGGAAGTCACTTGGGCTGATTACAATTTACAGTGTCAAGAGTGATGGACAGGGAGCGAACTCAGGGGAATCTGAAAGCAAAGTAATAGTGCGGAGACCTTCCTCAAGAAGAGGACGCAGTTTAGGAGCATGTGGAAACCAGTGAAGGAAGAATTCACACAGGGCAAGTAGGATGAAATGGGGACAAGTGAACAAGGTAATGAGGAGGGCTGTGTTTTGTGTTTTAGTAAGAAATGGAACATCGTACCATTACAACAGACTATTCTACATAAATGTATTGTAAGTTCCTGCAATTTCAAATCTAACTTGAAAGAGGTGCTAAATTGGATATAAGTGCAAAAAGTAACCATGCTGCTGGGTACTCTTTCATCTTGAGAAAAACACTTGTTCAATCAAATAATTTATGGAATGTTCTGATTAAATCAACTTCCTGATTAGATAGATTATATTTTAAAAATACAGTTGTAGATCTTTCTTAAAGGTATCAGCTAAGATCAGTGGAACAGAACAGACAGTCCTGAAGCAAATCTGTGTATGTGCGTACAACACAATTAAGCATGTTATAAAAAATGCTTCACAACACCAACATATTGTGTGCATTGTGAAATATCCACAATAGAAATGTAAAATGAGATAAACCTAAGTTTTATATTTTTTTCCCAACATCCTCCTGGGTCTCTTCATGCCCACTTTGGACACTTCCATGATCTCTGCCCACACTGACCCCCCACTGAATGGCAACGAGGACCACCAGGAGGGCAGGGCCCATGGCTGCCTTGCTCTTTGTCTAATCTCCAGCACCTAGAGCACTCAACAAGCATTCATTATCCCTTGAGCCCTTTCCTTCTAGTGGGGGCTGACACTAGACATAGGAGATATTAGCTTCTCCATTAGCTTTAAGCAATCTAATTCTATAACCTTTGAGGGCCACTGAAGAGAACTTCACCAGTGACAGAATGACAAGCCCTGGGGTATAAAGTGAGTCCCTCAGCCCAAGTCTACTGCTGAAAGTGAAGGAGAATTTTTATACCCTCTAGGAAATGCAATTCATTAAAAAGAGGAATTTGAGGTATTTCCCCACTACCCATGCCACTGGAAAAATTTTTAAAGTTGAAGAGTAAATATGCACACACTGTAACCTTTTAGAAGTACAACTATTTAAAAAGAGTATACTGGCAAGTTGCTCAAATTTTCTAAAACAATGAGCAGCTTGACATTTTTCAAACAAATATTTTAGAACTCAGGTCCACATGTGCACTGGAAATTAATGCCATTTGTTCAACAATAATAGACTTGATTCACATCCACTCTCGTACGATAGATTATATTTGCTGATTTCATTAAACCTTCAAAAGGTTACAGCTGGTTGACATATGAAAAACTCCACACCTCTAGAAGAAGGAATTTTGTACCAGCTCTTTTTATACAAAACCACTCCTCAGAAAGAAATGGTGAAGCATAGGGCTCTGTTCCTTACCATCACTGACAATATATTCAAACTTTTATTATCTACAGATATACTAACAAGGAGACATAAACAGGTGATCATGAACAAACTGGAGAGTGAGAACTGCAGACACCACTGGGAAGTCCGAGAACTGCCTGGAGGGGACTTTGCAGGGAGGCCTAAAGACCTGGGCTCTTCAAGCGAGGGTCACAGGATGCAAAAACTGGGCACTAACGGTAATGAGACCACCTTTGTTTGCACTCTTGGCTGGTGGGGCCAGGGGACATTTTGATCATAGACAGGACTCTAGAATTCAGTACTTAGCAATGTCAATTGTCGTCCTATCTTTTCTTTCCAGAGCACTAAAAAAATCCTCAAAAGGGATTTCACCAGGACTAACAGAAGGGCTGTGTGACTCCAGAGAGATTAAAGCCAGCTTTTAAATATGCTTTATAAAGCTACTTGAATCAGAAAAGACTTCTTGACCACGCCAGAAACATATTATGATCAATGTGGGTTAAATTAGGGCTTCCATAATCGTGACAGTAATTTTTGCAATAAGATCTTTAACAGCTACTAATGTAGAAAACCTTCCAGCCTAAAAGGTTTAATGACACAAATAACTATTACACTGTCAAATCCTGAGTGACAATAAAAGTCCTGGAGTTAACCCCAATATGCATTAAAGGCTGCAGCTACTGTGCCTAGATACATTTCTGGAAAACTTTTAAAAAAAAGCTACACTTCTCACAAGTGGTTGTGTTGTGCCCCTATCATGTCCTTCCTCTATTTATTTCCTTTCTCTTTGGAAAAAGAAGTCTTCTTCAGATTCCTGGCTTCCTCAGTGGTTTCATTTGAACTTATACAAACCAAGAGGGCCAGACTGCTATTTCCTAGTTGTGCAAGTTACTTAACTTTCCTGTGCCTTGGTTTCTTATATATAAAAGGAGGATAATAATAATAATACTTAAAGTATTGGTTATTATGGGGCTTAGCTGAATATATGTAAATCACGTAGGACAAAGCCTGGCCCATGGTAGTCAATCATAAATTATTTGTATTATTTTTATTATTTCAGTGGTTTATGGAGAATTATGAAAATAGGTCCAACCATGACACAGGGGAATCTTTCAAATTCTTGATAATTTATTTCCAGGCCTTTCAGCTCTTCTATCTGAAATTCCAGCCTAGGAGTATCTCTTATTTTATATTGGCGTACCAGAGGGTTATGCAAAGTAAGAGGATTTGGGAAGGCTAGTGGCTGACTCCAGCTTTCAACCGTACAAACCACTGGACATTACATGGGTTCAGTAGAAGCAATCCAGAAAGCCAGATCTCCAGTAAGCAAGGTACCTAAAGTCCTCTCAGATAAACTTCCACCAGGTCAGATAAACGTACATCACGGGAATTCCTGGTTCCAGCTCCAGGTGGTGACATTAAAAGAGTCATATTTAAAGTCACTTCCTGAAGCAGAGGCAAAGTGCCAAAGGGAAGAGATGACAAAGGCACTAGGTTGGTATTTCTCCAAATGTGGTCCTCAGACCACCAGCATCAGAATCATATGTGACATCTGAACAAATGCAGATTCCTGGGTCCCACCCCCGACCTACTGAATCTGAATATGAGTATGGGTCCCAGGAATCTATATTTTTATTAAGCACCATGATGATTCCTGTGCATGCTGAATTTTGAGAACCATGCCAGGAAATTCAACTCAGGCTGTGGTACTGAACCACACATCTGTGTTGTTGGTGATGGATCTTTTGTGTCAGCTAGAAGAACTGTGGTGGGTTGGTTGATCTCTGGCTTACCTCTCTTACACCCCAAGGATCCCTTTCATTTTCTTCATCCCTGTAACCTACCTCACCTCAAACAGAGAACCCAACTCTAGAAATCATACTGGGACCAAAGGAGACAACTGGGCAGAGCTGGCCACCCTGAGAACTTGGCTCCAAGAATACTGCCTTTGTAGAATTCCTTCCTTAACATGGCTTCTGGTAAGATTATCAAATTTCTATTTAAAAAACAATCATAGAGGTTTAGGCTAAGACAGTAAGATTTGCAAAAAAACAACCAGCCCCTGCCTTATAGGGATGAAAGAAGAGAATGGAATATAGAAAACATACCAAACAACTGCTTTTTGTGGTTTACTTGTGAAATCAAGTCAGGCAGTCTTCAGAAAGACAATGCTATTTCAGGTTCTGTTAACGAGAGTAGCCAAATTATTTCTCTAAATTATAAAACAGTATATACCCCTCTCAGTTATTTAGACACTGCAAAATAAGTTACCTTCTCTAAAGAAAAGGAAAAGGGGAAAGGATAAGGATAATGAAGCATTCTGGCACATATATCACCATTAAAAAATTCAATATTTCAATAGTAGCTTGAATGACTAAACATCTTCCTCTCTCAATGTTACCTGCCTTATTCTCTCTTTAATCAGTTTTCTTGCATTTCTATATTAAAAAAATAAAGATGATTATATTTGATCCATAGGCATGAGAAGAGGACATATTGATGCACAATGTATGTGAAAATCTGCTTACCCCACTGCTGTGAGGGGCACAGAATAGTATTACAAACTTTCACTCCAATAGTTTTAGAATCATGCACGGTTCTCAGTTATGCTTGTGACATCCCTAGTAGGAAAAGGAAACGTCACCTCTGGCAGGAGTGGAATAGGGCACCTGGAGCAGCTTGGTTCCCTATTCCTGGTCCAGGACATTAAATTCTCCAGGGTCCCACACACAGCATGTTAGCTGGGAAAACTTCAGTCCTGATCCATCCCAGTCACTCCATCTACTCAACTCCATACTGACGCTCAATAACAATTCATTACTAGTAATAGCAACCATATTGTCCAGAGTTAATATACACTGCCATGCTTTGGACAGGAGCCTACAAGGAAAAAACTCTTTACAGAGTGTGAACTGGGGCAATATATGGGCAGCTGAAAGTCTGAAACTGATTTACATGCAAGCCAGCCAGGACAAAAGATTAAGGAACCTAGGGACCCAGGAAAATTCAGCTGAGCTCTGGAATGCAAATAAAGTATACAAATGAGAAATATCAAGGTTATAACAGTAAGAGTGCAAGGCCAGCACAAGTTCAGCCAATCCCAGCAGCTTGTTAAAAGCAGTTCTCCCCAACCGCACTGAATGTGCTTCCTGATTTCAAAGTTACATAACCCTATCTGCAGCAGCAGCACCACACTCCATCCATTATCCACATTCCATCCAGCTAATTAGCAAGCACCAGACATACTTCTAGGGGAGAGGGCTGAGAGCAATTTTGTAAGTCCCTATGTTTTCATTAATGTGAATTTCTCAACTTTTCTAGGTCAGTGAAACACTGGGTGATTACAAGCTCTCACTTGTATGGTAGGAGGAGAAAGCATACTGGCACATTATAAAGAGCTAACGCCAGTTCCCAAGATTTGGGGAAAGATGGAGTGCTTGAAAGAATTCAAAAGGTATTTTTTTTAAAAAAAGTAAAATAAACTGATAGAATGTTTTACATCTCTTGAAGGAATCAATCAAGAGATCATATAAGGTGCTCTAAATATTAAATTACCAAAGAAGACTAACTCCAGTATTAAAAGGTGGACTACTTGAGGGGAATTCAACTCCATGTAGCTCTTTCTAAACTACAATGAGTGACGAACTGAAAATTCTTTATAGTATTCATTCATTCACTCATTCATTCATTCAGCAAATACTCAGTAAAGCCGCCCAGGAACTGAGGTGAACTCAAGAAATACAGAAATCAAATTTCCTTCTCTGCACTCCAGAAGCCATCTATTCATCCTCATCATACCATCTGCAAGCTATGCAGTAATATTCATTTGTCTTCCTCACTAGATTTTTAGCTAGTCAGTGAACAAATAATACATAAAAAAAGGAAAGAAAGATAGAAAGGAGGAAAGGAGACAAAATTCCTTTCAAAGAGCACAAAATCTAGTTTGCTGTGAAAGTCAAGGTGGTCTGGAGTTTGGTAAAAAGGGGCCATGGAGAACTATTGGTTTTCTTTTTCCTCTTTGTGAACTAACTCCTCTATATGGGACCAACCCTAACCTTCAGCTGATGAACCACAATTTGCATGTGGAACCCTATCAGAATCACATTCATTTTAGAATCTGAAAGAATTTAAAGAACCATTTGACATATTTGTTATCAATATATTAACTATCTTTAAATATACTTAGGCTGTGTCATAATCAGGGAACAACGAGGCAAACCAAATAGGGCAGGAAAGGGAAAACAAATTTTATAGCGAAAAGTAGAATTCATTTTTTAGGATGGCCAGGTTAAAAACATTTATTATGATAACAGAGTCAGGCTTTCATTAAGCTTTCACTTGGCATCCCTGAAAAGATGGTACAAATTAAGACATCTGAAAATACCAAGCATTGGGGAAGACAGGGAACAACCAGAACTCTTACGTACTTCTGGTGGGAATGTAAATTGGCAAAATCCCACTGAAAACAATTTGGCATTACCTAGCAAAGCCAAATATATGTAAACTTTGTGACCCAGAAATTCCACTCCTAGGTGTATGCCCTAGAGCAACTCCTGTGTGTATGTGCCAGGAGACATGGACAAAAAATGTTCATAAGCAGCACTGTTTGAAATAGCAAAAACTGGAATTAACCCAAAAATCCATCAACAGTCAAATGGGGAGGTAAGTTGTGGCATATTCACACAATGGGGTATTATAAAATGTGAAAAGAAGTGAAGCACAGCTGCACACAGCAAAATGGATGCTATGTAAAAAAACAAAAAGTTAATTATAGAAGACTATATTCAATTAAAATAGTTTTATAAAGCTTTTAAAAAATCAAAACTATGTAATATATTGTTTAGAGATACATATATGGGAAAACTATTTTAAAAAACATAAAGTGATTAACAAAAACTTCAGACTAGTATTTGTAGGGTGAGGGGACACAGAGAGACTGTCTAGAAGAGGAGCCCAAGGTAGAGTCAATGGGACTAGTGATCCTAGGTTGAGAAGTGAATCTACAGATGATCGTTTCATTTTAGGCTTCATAATTTACACAGATGGTACATATGCTGTTGTACATATCAACTATCACATATACAAAATTTTAAGAATTCTGATATATTGTACGATGAAATACTTTACAATCATTAAAATAAATTAATTAGACCCATATGTACCAATAGGAAAAGATCTCAAGACAAATTGTTTAGGTTAACAAGAAAGCAAGACACAGAACAATACCATAGGACACCACCATCTCTGTAACAAGTTAACAAAGAAACTAAAAGCTCATAAAACTAAATGATAAG
Source organism: Tapirus indicus (assembly GCA_031878705.1). Lineage (NCBI taxonomy): Eukaryota > Metazoa > Chordata > Mammalia > Perissodactyla > Tapiridae > Tapirus > Tapirus indicus. The sequence goes on from CM062935.1 coordinate 40,175,678, forward strand.
TATAGAGTTGTACTGGATACCTTCTGTTTGCCCCTCCAATCCAACCGCCACCCCGCTCTCTGGCCAAGGAAGCTGACCTAGGTGGATTGTAACAATAGATTTTCCCGCCCCCTAGCTTCCTGTAGGGTTCAGCCAATGCGAAGCTTCAGCAGGAGAGTGGAGAGAGTGAAATGAGGGAGGTCAGTGTGCTTATTCCCTGTGGTCTCTGAGGACTGGCTTCATCCCTCCACCACAGGTCTCAGCAGAGGGTCCTTTCTGCAGCATTTTCTCTGTGTCCAGGGTCCATGACCACTCCCTCTCTGTGCCCTTTCAGGCTGAGGGGTAGTAAACATTATCTCTTCTGGTTTCCCTCCATCCTCCTCATACTTTGCAAATATTCCCTACATTAAACTCAACTCAAATTATCCTAATCTGAATGCACCATATGTTTCCTGCTAGGACTCCAACTGATACAATTATATATGGATATAAGAGCATAGACAAAGGACTAGAAATATACACAAGAAATGTTATCAGTGGTTAACGCTGGTGAAAGAAGCTAGAATTAGAGGAAAAAAGAAACACTAATGTTTTGGCCTTTACATTTCTGTATAGTATAACTTATTTCTAAGAGGCAAGTATTCATGTATAATTTTGGCAAAACACATTTTAAGAATACTAGAAAAAAATTTTTTAAATGCAAAGGTAGAAACAAACCAGGTCCTTTCATCTTTATATCCCCAGTGCCCAGCACAGTGCCAGCCACACAATAGGTGCTGATAAGGAATGCTGACACTGTAATCCAGTGAAACTTAGACTGAAAGGATTTCTCAGAAGCAAGTAGAGTAGCTCAACAGAGCCCTCCTAGAGGTGTGGGTAATGGTGGCTGCCACTGACTACAGGTGCAGGCAGCAACTGGGCTGTTAGCCTGGCTCTTGGCCTGCACGGTGCGCCCACGGCTGAGGCTCTGGGCCCTCTGCAGGCTGAGCTGTGCCGTGGTTTCTGGGCATAAGAACTGTGCCTGACAATGCTCATACAGGTGTCTCCCCTAAGGTCTGACAGACCTCCAGTACTATTTCCCTTCTTGGTACCCAGTGTCTGGATGCTTCTCTGGACTATGAATTCCATGGTCAAACCCTTTGGCTACCAGGCCATGACTACTGGACTGAACTCTATCTGGGCACCTGAAGCTGAGGGTGGCCACCAACACCTGCCTCACCCCAGTAGGGGGATTAAATTCAAGCTCAGGATCCCCATATCTGGCCCACTCGGCCATAGAAAACCAGGTCTCACTAGCTCAAATTGTCCTTGAAAACTCAGATATGTCACTTCCTCTGAGAAGCCTTTCCTGATTCCTGGAGTTTACACTGAGTGCTCTCCTTCTTAAATGGCTCATAGACACTGTGTACTTCCTCTATCATAACATTTTTTATTCCATATTGAAATTGCCCATTTACTTGTGTGTATCTCTCACTAAACTGTAGGCTCTTTGAGGGCAGGGGCTAAGCGTTAGTCACCTCTGTACCACAAAGAACACTGACACAGAGTAGGGGTTCATTAAAGAGTGGAAGGAGAAAAGGAAAGAAGGAAGAAAGGGAGGAAGAGAGTAAGGGAGTGAGGGAGCCAAGGAAAGAAGGAAAGAAAAAAGGGAGGGAGGAAGGAAGGAAGGAAATAAACCACATGCTGCTGGATCAGTAGATATGACAATACAAAAGAGATCACCCTGTTTTGCCTGTTCTAATGACCTTTAAAGCCATGGATATTCAAGAACCAAGTAAGGATGAAGTCACTGATTCATCACATACTTACTAAGAACCTCCTCTCCACGAATCACTGTGCTAGTGGCCAGCAATACAATGGTGAAGAAAAAAGAAAAAAAACAATAGTTCCTTCCCCACCCCTATGCTTATATGTAGGAATATTTTCTTTTTTAAACTTCTGATGTTTCTAAATGCTTTGAAATATTGTCCAAAGTTCTCTCTGAGATTTTTGGAGCATTAGATATATCTGTATATTTCTACTAATTGTTGTCAGGCAAGAGATTTTGAGGGCAAGTCGATCAGCATTAGGTACAGCTATCAGAGACCTGCACTAGTTCCTCTGTGCCGAATTATCTGAAGAACTCTTTGCCAAAGCAACGAAAATGAATGTTTACTGTTGGCCCCCTCTGTCTCTCTGATGGCTTTACAGAATTCTGTGGTATTTGAAAAACATCAGGGAAAGTAAATAACGAAGGTTTGGTGTTCCTTTTTTAAACACAAATGAAACCATTAAGCAAATGAGTCAGAAATCATAGAAGAGAACATTAGGAATTAAAACAGACTTGAAAATGATTTTTAAAAGACCTTAGGCAAAAATTCCATTCAATTCAGTCCAGAAATACTTCATTAGTCCCACCACATTGAACAATGCTACCTTCTAACTGCCCCTTACCACGCTTACCTCGTTCTAATATGAACCCACTGTACCCCATCACCACACTGCATCTGGGTGAGAGAATGCAAGCACTTCATGCTTAAAAAGCAAGTCCAGAGTTTTCTCCAAGCACACAAGAACTACACAAAAAGTAACTACACAAGAACTACATGAAAATGAGAGAAAGAATACAACCAACACGCAAAGTTATAATTTCCTATCTGATGTTCACTACTTCACTTGGGCTCATAAGACATTGGTTATGCTCATGAGTGAGGTAAGAAATACGTGGTAAGAAAAGACATAGGACAAATTGGGATGCACAATTGGGAGGACAGCTAACTAGTGTCAACTTTCAGTTATCCACGTGTGGTTAAACAGTGGAGACTTTTTCATCTCAGGCTGATTTATTGGGCCACCATCAGGATAAGATTCATAAATGGACAGAGTAGATAGTTACTTTGTACTATGATTTGGGAGAGCCTGAAAAATCCTAAAATCCAAAATCTCCACCTTCTCCAACACCCTCACTGGCCTTTCCATGGTACACAAAATTCCCATGTTATACACATTAAAACATTGATAGTCCTTCACAAGAGGCAAATGCTTTCAGGGATACAATACCTTGAACTGCTGTCACCTTGTGGTTGGTTGTGTGTGGGTGATGTGTGGTGGGTGTTCACACACTAGCTCAACATCCATTTCCCCTTCCTTTGAAAACAGAAGCCTGGTTTCCTCTTGGGAGCCACCTCTTCCCCACTCTCAGTCCATGGTTCAGGTGATATTGACCATGACCCCTAATTCTGGTAGTGGGCACCCTACATAGTCCTGGACAATCACATATCTACAATCCCCCATCATAATGAAAGTAGGCGTATGACTCAAGTCAAACTAATGAAAGTTCTATCTAGGACTTTTGCCAGAAAAAATTTCTCTATTTTTCTTGGGATGCTAAGATGGTAGGATATAAGCCCGGTGCTATTAAGGCCATTTGGACATCATTTGTAGGCAGTTTGCCTGAGAATGAAGCCATACTGAGAAAAGTAGAGCTTCATAAGGAGAGGCAGACGTCTTCTAGAAACGTGGATTCAGCCCTGCAAACCTCTTCAGTTACACGAGCCAAGACATTTCCCTCTTATTAAACCAGTTTCACTAAGTTTCTGAAAATTAAAACTCCAAGAGTCCTGATTAATACACAGGTATTGACACCATAATCAGAATACATGGTGAACAAAAAAGCAGGTTGCATAGTGGAAGAAAAAGAACATAACTGGAGATCACAAGGATCTGGCTCTGTCCCTAATGCTTAACCTTGGGCATATTCCTTCATAATAAAATAAGGAAGAGTTATAATTATGACCTCTAAGCTCCCTTTAAGCTTTGACATAGTATGACTATAGATATGTTTTTGTGAGTGGGGAAAAGGACCAGAAAAAGGCGGCTTTAAAAGGCATATTTTGCAAGCTCGCAAAGTGGAGTGGGAGTAGGGGGCTTGTTTAGCTAAGCTGACAGGAATGCACAGGCAAAGGAAGGTGGGTTGGTGACACGAATATGAATGATCATGCAGATGAACTTCAGTGACTTGACATGTTGCCAGAACCAGCCCTGACTATCAAAGCAACAACCTTCTGAGACAAGTCAAGACCTTTGTATTATCCATTCTCCTCCAGGAGTAAGGCTGCCCCAGAGGTGAGGAGATGAAGGAAGTGGCTGATGTGTGACTTGATGTGTGACTTGGCCTTTTGCTCCATCATGCCCCTGCCTGGAATGCCCTCTTCATTTAGCTCTTCTTGTCTAAAGCTTATCTGACCTTCAGCAGCCAGCCCAAAGCCCTTCTCCTCCATGAAGCCTTCCCATGTCATTGCATCACACAGTGATCTCTCTGTTGTCCTTAATCCTGGGTCACTGGTTATGTGTTCCTCTCACTTAGAAATTACCTGACTCATGGATGGGCCTCTCTGCACTGACAGGAGACCCTAGAGGGTGCCAGAAAGGACATGCCCAAGCTCCCCATTGACAGAGTTGGGTGAGAACTTAGGTCCCCAGGCTCCACATCCAGAGCTCTTCTTTCCATAGCCACTAATGACTCCTACTGCTACCTTCTCCAGCTTTTTACTGAATGCCTCCTATGTGCTGGGCACTGTGTTAGGTTCCTTATGAACATTCACCATAATCATCACAACCATCCTGAGGCATATATCACCAGTCCCATTTTGCACATGAGGCACAGTGAGGCTGAGTGACTTGTTTAAGATCACAGAGCTAAGAATAGGAAGAGCTAGGATCTGAAATTAGGGCTATCTAGTTGTGACTCCACAATTTTCCTTCACTATCATTTCCTTCACTATCACCAATACCACATTATTATCACTGCTACTATTTAGCAAGGAGCAGGCAATTTAAAGACGTTACGTTAAATTCTCTCGACCTTGCAATTTGGGTATTAATCTCATTTTACAGATGAGATCACTTGCCCCAGAAGTCTTTGCTGACCACTATACCCCTGTCTAGGTTGGTGCCCCTCCTAAGTCCTTCTATACCCCCCTGTGCTTCCTCTCCCTGTTTTAGCATTTAGCTACTGCCTTGAAAACCCCAGCTTTCTGTCTCTTCCACTGAATTGGAAGCAACTTGGGGGCAGGGACAATGCCTTGTCAATTGCTTATTCATTAAATAATCGTTGAATGAATGAGGTTAACAAAATCCCACAAGAAGTCTTGCTGATGGTACAGAAGCACTTTCCATTTCACCCTGGCCCCTCTAACCATTTATTACAGGAAGGCACATCCACTTCCAGGCAGAAGAAGAACAAACTGGCCCTGGGATGCCAAGAACAGCAGTGTGAGGAGAAAATTGTCTCCTGTTGACTAGGGCTACACACTTGGCATTTTCTCACCAAATCTGGTATTCATGACCTTGCTGGGGCCTCGCCAAAGCCAAACAAAGCTACTTCCAAGGCTGCTTGCCTCTGTAAGGCAAGAGACAGATGGCGAAAGAGCGTAACATCTACCACGCCTTTCATATCACCAATTCCCCATGGCAAGAGCTTTGGCTATTTGCAAACATCCAGAGGTCCTCACTGAGCCATGCAGAAGGAGTCTACAATCTGAAAGAGTTAACAAAAATCATCTCTTTAATCTACTGTGGCAATTCTTCAAGAAGTAACTAGCAAGAAACCAATGGTTGCTGGAGGGTGGTTTGAGTATTTAGGAAAGGCCTTAATATCCACTTACGTGTGTTCAGAATCACAACTTTAAACCCTTATTCCACAGACATCTGCTTTCACACACACATTCATCCAACAAGTATTTATTGCATATCTATTAAGAATCAAGCACCCTCATAGATGCTGGAGAGATACTGGTGAACAAACAAAATTTGATATCTTACATGAACTCTCCTACCTGGAAAAGGCTGCTCATAGGACATTTGTACTCACTGGGGTCAAAGCACAATTACCTTATCAGATAAACTAATGGTTCTTTTGAAAAGCAGGATCAAGGAGGAACTGGACCAAGACACATATTTCATGATGACCGGAAAGGCAGGTTGGGGCCAGGTTGTGAGGAGTAGGGAAAGAACACAATCAGCTTTGTATAATAAAGTGGTATTTAGAGTAACGATGACATTTAATAAACTCTGGTTGATTTGTGCAGTAAAATGGATGAACTAAAGCTAGATATACCAACAGGGAGAAGTCTTTAAAAATGTAGTAATAATGTTGAGTATAATCAATCAAGTTGTAAAAGGATGCATTACTTGTTTAAAATTTTAAAACTAAAAAACTATACCTAATTTGTATATGAGAACATGCATATGTAATAAAAATAATCAAAATATGCATGGAAATGATATACACAAACTTCAAGAAATGAATTCTATGGGAAAGAAAAGGAAGACACAAGGAAAATATGAGTAGAACTTTAACCATATCTGTATTGTTTTGTTTGTTTTCCTTCCTTTCTTCCTCCTTTCCTTTCTTCCTTTATTAAGGAGGAATCTGAAGCAAATATAGCCAAGCATTAATATCTGTTTAATCTGGGTAGTAAATATATACATACTTGTCTTTTTCTGATTTTTTTTGTGGTTTTCTAGAATATTTGAGACATTTTTAAATTAAAAATTATAAAAAAGAAAGAAACATTGAGACAGGTTAGGAACTGCTACATAGAAAATCCAGATTAAAAGATCTCAAGTTTCCCCCTGGGAAAGTTACTGATTGGCTAGAGGGCAAGAGTCCATGGAGTTCCATAAATATCATTCAATGCAATAGGACTAAACTAGCACCAGGAAGAACTTGGTCTAGTAGACCAAGGTCTACTCAAACCTCTCACCATACCAAGATGCAATCTGGTAACTCTTCTCTCAGCCGTACCAAATGAGCTCCTTCTATTTGGGGCAATTTTGCTCATAGAACTCTTTTTGAAATTGGGAGAAATAGGATGTTTGGGGACAGGGTGGAGGGGAAAGCAGTAGTCCCAAAGTTTAAGATACTCAAACTACTGCCTGTTAGTCTCAGATCTCAACGAGACCAAGCTATGGGATAGTTGTAGGTGCTTAAGGTAGGGACTCCAGTGGAAGAAAGGGAGGATATACAGAAGCGAGCTAAATCTGTGGCAGCCTCATATGCTTTCCTCCTGCTATGTCTATTCCTCCTCTGAAGGCCAGGATTCACCCAGCCTAGGTGATCACAAGAGCTGTACAGGGCCCAGGAGAGTGAGCTTTCTAAGTTGGTAAATAAAACAGGAGCAAAACAAAAAGAGGGACTATAATAAAAACAAACAAGCAAACAATGGTGTCATGGAAACAGTATGGTAATTTTTCCAGGGTTACCATAAAACTGCAGAACCAAGACTTCATTTTTGCCAAAACTTTTTTAGATAAATAGGAGACATACTTGTCCTTTGTAGCACAATAGAAAAGTTAAAGAGAAGTAAAAAGAAAGGAAGCTAGAAATGAAACCACTTTACCTATTACATGTTTGAACCTAGCATGGCTATAAGGCAAAAAGGTCAGACCAGCATTGCTAAACTTCAGTGAATAGCTTTGATACCTGGAATACTCCATAAGTGAAAGCCACTTACCCCCTATCTGATAACACAATCTTTGCTTCAACAAATCATTTGTGGGAAAGAGGGGGAGAACAACAGAGGCCTTCACTGAGGAAAGGTCAGTGTGGTCTTTGGTATATACACAGCCACTGACAGAAGAGGGGAAGAACATTCTTGGGTTTCCCCTTGTCCCTTTGCTTTGGATATTCAGCACCTGCTTGGGGACCACCTGCCAAAGGAGCTGATGCAAAGGAAAGTTATATGACTTAGCACATTGATGTCCATCTTTGCCCTGTGAACATCTCTTTGTGGGACAAACTTCTCCCTCCTCCTGGCAGCGTTGACAAACCCAAGTCCAAGGAGATATAAATCTGTCTGACATTCCAATTGCTCATCAGAATTCCTTCCTTATCCTGGCATCCAGCCAGCTATAACTATCTCCATTCCCACCCTTTTGCCAGGCAGTCAAATGACATGTCTAGTGGTGCTCCTGTGAAGGGAAGTGGGATTGTCCTCTTCATTCTGCAGTCCTGAAAACTGTGAGAACCAGGATAGCAAGGAAGGCTTTCCATCCAACCACTGAAAACATGTGCGTGCAAGTTATGCCTCCAGTAAAATAGGTGGTTTAAAACTGAAAATCTCCAAAGAACACCATCCTCACTGTCAGAGATAGAACTTTTTGGTAATAGTGTTTGTGAGGATTTGACTTATACTTTGGAAACAGCTAGCCAAAGAATCAAACTTTTGAAACAGCAATTCTATGGACTTCATTCTATAGGGGAGCTAGCAAGTGAGGCAAATTCTCTATTCCAAACAAACTCTGCACAAATGAACAGGACTAACATTTTAATATCTCCAAAAAATTGCTCTAGAAAAAAAGAAATGTAACAGTTCTCTTAATTCCTCTTCCAGTGAAGACCAAATGAGTTTCAATTGCTAGCCATCTGCTGGGCTCAAAGAAACACATGTCCCGCTTTGCTCTGTGACTTTTTATGTATTTGATTCCTTGATCTTGGGCTCATGTGAAGCTGAGGGATCTTAAGGAAAGAAAATGACACTGTGTTTTCCCTGTTCATTTCTGTTGTCATAGAAACCCCAATAGTTTCTGAATAAGTCTCAGGAAACCTATTACTCCCTCTTGATCTCCCAACAGGGAAGTTCAGAAAAGATAAGCTTCTCTCCTCCTCGTTTTTGACTGCTCCAGTTTCTTGATATACCTCCTGACCTGAGCGCAGCTCCTCTTGAGTTCTCAGCACACAGAAAGGCTGTTTTCAAAGCACAGCAATTTATAAAGAAACTTTTGCCTCTGAGACAGAGGCAAATCTCTGAGACAGATCTACTAAATTCTCTGTGCACATTTTTCAGTGGATGATTTCAGTTGGAAGCAAGCACAAGTAGTTGTATGTGAGTATAACTCATTTGTGTGCTCACAGACACACTCCTGAAAATAACAGAATATAGTAAAAGTACATTTTCACCCCAACTCTATGGTGTAAGGACAGATACAGGAAAAATTAAGCATGTTTCAGAAAAACAGTCAGAATTGGTGAGAGGCCATGCTTTGAACTATGATGAAGAAAACTGTAGGAATATCCAACTGGATTTCTGAAATTAAGCCAAAGACAAGAAACAAGAGAGGGGACTGTGTTCCAACTCTCCAGGATTGGAACTGAGAAATTTGTATTTGGGGAAGCATACAAGAAAGCCTAGAAAGATGAGCATTTTTGTTTAATCTCATAAAGCAGGTTAAGAGTCATGGGCATAACTTCTTTACAGTATAACATGGCTAAAAACATACCTTCAAGCAGAGCAAAACATCTCATCTTCCAGCATTCTTCCTAACCAATGCAATGGATCTGAAGGGAAGGAAGAGCATCCTCTACCCACTCTGGGTCCTTTCTGGCTGGGCTACAAATTAAATTGACATGAGACCAAACAGCAGAAGAAAATCAAACAAAGCTTTACAACATGTATACATGGGAGAGACCAGGGAAACTGAGTTTCTCAACAAAATGGTGGAGGTTCTCCTCTTAAATAGAAAGACAATGGAGGATGTTGGGGGTGGGTCAGTTATGGGAGACAACCAGGAAAGCACAGTATGGTTATTATGCAGCCTCGCCTTCCGCATTGATGAGTTTCTAGAGATGAGGTCATCCTCGCTTCTTCCCAGTACAGAGAGGGACATACCTTTACAAGTGGAGATTTCCCTTACAAATGTAAATGTTTGGTAAACAGAACTTCAATAAGAACGGGCTTAGTAAGGATCCTCCCAGTCTACCAATACTCAAGAGTTCTCCATGGTGATAGCCCATCCGGGGCACAGGCCTTCCATCCCAAATCCCTTCAGACAGTTAGTGGGGGGGAAGGTCAAAGACTCGTTCAGAGAAAATAATCAAGGTAAAGAGACATATTTTGAGGTGGCCAATTCCAATCCCCCACAGGTCACATCTGCTCACCAGGACTTCAGTAAAGGTCTTCTGCATGCGAACAAAATGAATGTTACACGTTGTATTGCTTTACCTTTGAAAGGTTCTCTCTAGGAAAGTTTTAGTCTTCCTGTCCCTCCCCAATAAATAGAAAGACAGAAAGCATCTGAGATTTTAAACTATCACTCATTTAAATCAGAATGATCTTCCTTCATTCAAAAGCCTACACAAACTCTTAATATAAATGCTTGTTAACAGTTTTTTAGGAAATTGTGTGCAAAAATGACGTTGGAAGGGGAGAGCACCTTCTCACTGGAAATAAATTATAATAAAAATACAGGTTTTAAATAATTTATAATTCCTTAAAAGCGACCTGGGTGCAGCAGTTTGGGTTGGTTTGTTTTCAGACACAGCAGAAAGGCTTCAGGCCCTGGACTCCTCAAACTAAAATCACACCCAAATTCGAGCAAGTTGTTTCTTCTGATTTGCCGCCTTCAGACTTGGAGGATAATTTCCCTTCATCAGGGTCTGAACTTTGGAAGCCCATCTTGCAAGCAGCTTCCAGTCCATGAACAAAGTGAAGAGACCTCCACTTTTCACTGGGAGAGTCAGTGATGTAGAGAGTCTGGTAGCTCCTCAGAGCACAGCCCAGGTGGGTGTAGTCTAAACATGAGGCTGTTTGCTTTTTGTTCTAGAACTGTTGAGCACAAGGTAAACTAATTAACCATGTTTGCCTGTTCAGAATACCATGGGCAGGAGAATCTGATCAAGAGGGCTGTAGCCTCAAAAAGACTAACATCTGATAAACACGCGTCACCCACAAATCACAAGGCTGCCTATCTGCCGCTAAACACAAGGTCAGCACCACTCTCTCTCTCTCACGCAATCCTCTTTTATACCAAGGCCTAATTTTTGGCTTATTCTTAATTCAGAGTAGGCAGATACTAGACAGCTCATAAGAGAGGAACGTTAACCCCTTAATATTGAATTTCCTGACATTTGATTTATGCTATCATGCCAATGTTAACTCCATTTAATTTACTTGCTTTGGTTTACATTCTTTTGAAAAGCACAAAGGAGGAAGGTTATTAGTGCAAAAATGCCCAGCGTTTGGAACTGAAAGAGCACTTTTCCTTCATTCCTGTCTTATGATATTAGAAAATGCTTCCTGAGAGTAAGATATAAGCATGGTCAACCCATAAAATTAATCAAGTAATTCATTGGCTGTAAAATACCATGAGGAACTTGAGTTACGCAGGATTTGCTGGTCTGGCCCTGCATATTTTCAGTGTCTATGTCTGTTTTAAGGTTGATGCAACTGGGGAAAGCACAACTACCTCCTGGCATAATGTATACCATGGGATAAAGCATGGAAGAGTGGAGGAATAAACCAGAATTAATCATCAAAGTGCAAATTTCACTGCACTGATAAACAGAGATTGGAAGGAATTTAGATCATCTCAGGACTGAGTTAATTTGAAAGAAAGGAAGACCTGGGGTCTAAGCAGACAAGAGAATGGTGGAAATGACTTAGCTAGCTTGATGTCTGCAGTATAAAATGCCTCTCTGATGTATTTCTGAGCTGGGGTAAGTGGAACCATGTTCTACTTCTCAGGAAAGTGTCCCTTGGAGCCCTTACTTTCCCTCTGATGGAAGAGTATAGAGTATTCAACACGCCATCAGCACCAGTTCTTTCATAAGATGCTCATCTCCATTGTGTCCTAGGGCCACCTTCTTACACTACTCCAGGGGGCACCATTCTCAGTGAAGTCTGTAAGGTCTGTGAATGCAACCCGTTAGGAACACAACAATAGGAATGGAGCCCCTGGAGCTCTGCTGTTCACAGCCTGCCTTCCCTCTCCTTGAATAAGTCTTGGAAATCTATATAAGCCCCATGTGACCCAGGTCTGCCTTTAATGTGCTTTGTTTCCCAGCAAAACCTTCAGTGTTAGGGAACGGGCATGACCAACCACTGCTGGATGGAGATTCTCCTGGGAGACCCGAGCTGGCTGCTTGCATTGCAGGGAACAACGGGAGGAGAAGCAACCTTGTTTATCTTCCCCTCCCCTCAAATTATCAGGAAGTCTAACAAGTATTTTAATTATTCACTCTGGTTTCCCCAGGGCAGCCTCATTTAGAGCCGTTGAATGACTCTGAAGGAACTCTGAGAGGTAACCTAGGACAGTGCCCTCTACCCTCAAGGCAGTATATAAATGGAGTCACATGAAAGACTGTCATATTTAAATCCTCAAGGAAAGATTTCACAACCTTATTCAGAAAACTGTTCCCAAAGTTTTAGTCATAACTCTGCTATGTAAGTTTCTCATATTGTAGCTTAAGCCCATTTGCTCTTTTACTGTTCCAGCCTAGATAATCTTTTATGCAAGAAATGTGGCAGTTTTAAAAGAAAAAAAACCCCAACAGAATTTATTTATGGAAATGAGGATTGACTTTCAAATCCTCCTAGGAATCTACTTTTATTTCCAGTGAGGTAGCGCGGTGCCCAATACATAGTACTCATTCCTTAAATGTTTTCTGAATGAATGGATTGTTCAAACATTTTTAAAACTTTGGGGGAAGGTTTTTTTCCCCTAAAGTGTTAGAAACAGGAAGAATAGGTTGAAGCTACAGAGACAGACTTGGCTCTGAACTGTCCAGAGCTGCCCAAAGATGGCCCAACCTGCATTAGGGAATGAGTTCCATGCCACTGGGGGTATTCAAGCTGGACAACCAGAATGTTGTGAGAGGTATCTGGGAATTGGAAAGGTGGTTGAGCTGGTTGGTCTTCAAAGTACCTGAACTAGGCTACAAGGCCAATTACAACTGTCTTTAAGAGGTATAATCAAGGTTTTCTGAATCTTCAGAGAAGTGAGCAATCACAGCTAGGAAGGGTAACGGTTTTCAACCCTGGCTGCACATTGTAACCATCTGAGCTTTTAAAAATGCAGAGGCCTGAATCCCACCCCTGCAGGCTCTGTTTAAATGATCTGGGGTGTAGCCTGGGCAAAAAGATTTTTAACAGCTCCCCAATGGCACCAAGTATAAGAAGCACTGAATTGGAAGAAATTGGAGAAGCTTCATTAAAGAAGGAGCAATTATACCTGGGCCTTAAAGTTTGGACAAGATTTGAATAAGTGGAAAGAAAGAGAGAGGCATTCCTGGCATAAACTGGTATGTGTTTGATAAATACATAGTATAGAGCATTCATAAATGAACCCCAAAATGTTAATTTACTGATTTTTGTTACAGTTCATGGGCATTTGTTCCTAGATATAAATTCCAAGTAGATTTCTTTCATGCATTCAATAAATATATGCCAAATATTTATCACTCAGTTATTTTCTCCTCAGCCCAGTGATGTGTAGAGTAGAAGGGGTTACACAAAAGGGTAAAAAAAGAAGATCAATCCAATTATAAAGGGTTAGTAAAAATCTTTTTAATGGACCTAAAGTAGATGATATTCAAACTTAGACACTTAGAAGTATTAATAGAAGTTTCTTTATTTTTAAATCAATTTTATAGTGTAAATTAAGTCCACCAAACCAAGCATTCAAAAATCAGTTATTGTATCTAGTCTGGTTTTATATCCATCCCTTCTTCTCTGAGAGATGGGCTGAATCAAATATTTCTCTCCCAACTTTCCATATATAGTGTCTGCTTACTAACACACTATAATTAGGAAGTAAATGGGTGATAAAGCAAACTGCTTTAGCCATTAGAAGAATTATGTTACATGGATGTAATCATTCTTTGTAAAAAAAAAAAAAAATCATTGCACAAGAGTTGCAAAAGATTCTTTTCAAATGATAGACAATAAATCAAATGGGCATGATTAATATCAGTACAGGGAAACTTGTAGTGGTGCTTTCAGTTGCAATATTTTTCCTGTCTGCATAAATCTGCTGAAAAGAGGTTGTAGAGAAAAGGAAAGCTATATATATTCAGGAAATCAGTAAGTCCAATTCTAAACATAGTGCTGTGTTTCTGCCCATGAAACAGAGTAAATGCCCACTCTGGTAAATTTTACTGGAAAATGGAAAACTCTCATGCATTTCCATTTAAGACAATTGGGATGGTCACAGAGGTTGAAGTAGATGCTATGGATACCCCACCCCGTAGCCTCTGGGCCCACCTCTGGGCTCACCTGCAGCCTTGGTGAACAGAACCTGTTCATGCCCGTGTCCTCTGTTTTTCTTCTAAGGGCTTTCTCTAGTATTAAAGCCTACTAGGAGGAAATCCTGAAAATGCCAGGGATTTAGTGCCCCCAAGGTAATTTTCAACCAACAAGGACAAGAGTCAATGGATAAACTCAGCTTTCCCTCCTTCAGTGGGACAATTCTGAAGCATGTTGTACAAAGTTTCTCAAAAAATCCCCAGCAGAACTGAAACCACTTGCCCATAGCAATTACCCACATCTTAATGCATCCTTCAGTGTTTTTTTTTTTTCCCTTCTTTCTCCCTCCTTATCTCACTTTGGTTTCCTGGAATCACCTATCAAATAAACTACCTGTTCCCAATTCTTTATTATAGGGTCTGCTTTTGAAAAATCAAACTAAGAAGAGAGTATTTAATCTTTCATTATCTTCCTAGTTTGGTCAGGTAAATAATGATGCTTTGAGATGTGCTTGCACACACATAGTAGTTGCTCAATAAATGATGGATGGACGGATGGATGGGTGGATGGATGGGCAAACAAGAGTGTGTTACTGGGGACAATGAACAAAATAATAAGATTAATACTGGAGCCATGGGAACAATAACATTTGAAGGAAAGAGAGAGAAATAGGAATTGAAGAAGGAGACTGAATTGTTCCCATTGGCCAGGTTCTAGGATCTAGTTGAGTGATTCTGATGGAAGAGCTATGCCAGTGTAGAGATGAAAAGAAGGTATTTCATGGGAGACAAACACATTATAAAGGTACTCTCTTGGAATACCCAGACCATATGTTTAACTATATAGCCACTGATGATTCGAGTTCATATTTTACACTGCTTCTGTATACTTCTTTGCATCATAATCTTAGCAATTTCAGTTTAATATATTACTTTTAACCTCCAGGTTAGAATTCTGATTTCCACAGAGACAATATTAAAAAAAAAAAAAAAAAGCAAGCAAGGATAGTATTGAAGCCAAGCAAAGAAAGAATATCAGCAAGTCAGCCCGGTTAAGTGGTGTGCCCCATGCCATTAAGAGGCCTAATATGATCTCGACTGAGGGCTCCTGAAGATATGGTTAAACAGTTTGCAGCCTACTACCTTCTACTTACTTCTGACCCAAGGGAAGGATGAAGCTGCTCTGGTAGAGGCAGCTCTTCCAACTCCCCTCTCTCCACAGGGGATTCATTCTCACTGAGACATATGGAAATGGACTGAAGGGAGGGGTCAGTGTTAAGGAGTGGCCTCAATTGCATAGTCCTGCCACTATTGCAATTTTCAAGGTCTGCTAATCTTATGGGATATGCCACCGAATGGAGCACCAGAGGGCTGTTCTGACCCTGTCTTGGACACTCTGAACCCTCTGCACACGATGGGGTCTAATAACACCAACCATGTATGCACTCATCTAAAGAAATTGCCTCTTTGAGCATATTAAGATCTGTGTTAAGTATTCACTTAAAAGGAGTTTCTTTCTGCATTGGAGATAGAGGTAACTATAAAGAATTTGGTTAAAATTGTTACAGATAAGTAGCATTGTCCTATTCAATTGGAAAAGGATGAAATATTTAAAAGCCTTTCAGGTTCAGAGAGATATTGATTTGAAAGGTGTAGTATATTTTCACTTCTTTTTAAACAAAAAAAAACCCCTCTATTACATAGGGTTATGAAGAACAGGAAAACAATGAATTTTCCCTGCCTCATGTTACGACCACCAGTTAGTCAAATAGTTTCCAATCCCATTTGGCGACTCAGGCTGAGTACATGGAATTCATAGCAGTCTATCCCCTTCCAAAAGGAAAAAGAGAAACAAATGAGGGGGTTAATCCTTGTTTTCAGATGAACTCCCACTGTCCAAATCACATGCTGCTGAACAAACAGCTTTAAAGTCTCTGTTTGCAAAAAGCATTTTGATTATCATCCAAAGTTTTGTTGTTGTTTTTTTTTCAAACCCTCTACTTATGTCATCTTGTAAAACAGACAGTTGGGAAAGTACTAGGGGTTGAGCCTGGTTAGGAAGAATAGGTTGTCATAGTTACTGTTTTATAAATATGGGCTCTGGACCAATTCCAATGCTGATCATACTTAGGAAACATCTTTCTAATTAGATGGCCAGAGAATTAAAGTTACATACTCTGTGTTGTCACACAAGAATAACAAAGGTCTCTGTATTAAAAAATTAAATTTAACTTAAAAAGACAATTTAAAAAAATTATTGCTACTCTTAGGGGGAAAAATAGGAGCATTCTCCACTTCCAGAAGTAAAATTTTTGGTGAAAAAAATATAATACACACAAACTTCTTTAAATTGTAGTCTAAAAATAATAGGGAAGAAATCTCAAATCAAAGTTGTTACTTAAATACCCCTTCCCTGTCTATTCACTTTTCCCCAAGATACTTCCACATACAAGCCAACAGTTATGACTTTAATTATTAATGACTATGATAATAAACCAAGATTGTATTAGACCAGTAGTATAAGATTGCTTACTATGTTATTTTGAGGCAAGCTTTTTCAAATTGAAATCTTTCTGAGAATGAAGGAGGATGCTGAAAGTTTAATTTGGGGGTGGGGGAAGGTATATTTTCAATACAGCAAAGAAGCTGCAGTGTAATCTCCTGGAAGGGAGAGGCCTCCCTGGCTCAGGGCCAACAGTCTTCTGTTCTGCTGCAGCTCCCCATGTGAACAAATGAGCTCCTACCTCAAAAACTGATATCCAAACCTGGGTGCTCAGTATTTATTTGTGGAATGAATGAACAACTGAAAGTTGATCTAACCACATGGAATGGTTTAAAAACAGAAAAAAACAATAGTATATCAATATTCCATTCTTCACTTTCGGTGAAACAATGACAGAACATTGAAAGATATAGAGTTCTGGAAACAGAGAAATAAAAATACCCTCTTTTCAGATTTGGCAAGTTTGCTGTTTTCTTCATCCCAGCATTAGGCAGAAATCCACAGTCAACAGTGGTAGCCTGTCAGTGGTAACTGGTCAAAACTATCTCATAACAAATCAAGTGCATAAACGACACTAGGAGGAAATAGGCGTATCCTCTGCACTTGTGGTAACTGGGAGAGAGAAGTGAGAGATACGGTGGTAAAGTGAAAAGAGAAGGGGATTTAAATCAAATAGCCTGGCTTCAAATCTCCTCCGCCCCCTGAGCAGCTATGTATTTGTATAGACTCTCTGAGCCCCAAGTGCTTTCCATAAAATGGAGTTAATAACAACACTTACTTTATAGGGCTGGGTGAGATTCAAATGATGTGTGTGATAAGAGCTTTATAAACTACAAGGAATAAAGTAAAATCAGAAATTTCAGAGTAAATTTTGTTCCTCAGTGCCAACTGTGTTAGTTTGCTAGGGCTGCCACAACAAAATACCACAGACGAGGAATCTTAAACAACAGAAGTTTATTTTCTCACAGTTCTGGAGGCTGCAAGTTTAAGATCAAGGTGCCAGCAGGTTTGGTTTCTCCTGAGGCCAGTCTCCTTGGCTCGTAGATGGCCACCTTCTCTCTATCTCTTCACATGGTTTTTCCTCTGTGCATGTGCACCCGTGATGTCTCTCTGTGTGCCCAAATTTCTGCTTTTTATAAGGACATCACATCAGTCATATTAGATTAGGGCTCACCCTAAGGGCCTAATTTTAACTTAATCACCTCTTTAAAGGCCCTACCTCCAAATACCCAGTACCTTCTGAGGTACTGCGGGTTAGGGCTTCGATGTATGAATTTTGAGGGAACAGAATTCAGCCCATAAAACCAACTAAATATAAGTTTTCTGTTGCTTTTTGGGGGGTTTTTTGTGAGGAAGACTAGCCCTGAGCTAACATCTGTTGCCAATCCTCCTCTTTTTTGCTGAGGAAGCTTGGCCCTGGGCTAACATCTGTGCCCATCTTCCTCTACTTTATATGGGACACCGCCACAGCATGGCTTGACAAGCAATGTGTTGGTCTGAGCCCGGGATCCGACCCTGCAAACCCCGGGATCCGAACCTGAGAACCCCGGGATCCGAACCTGAGAACCCCGGGCCGCCAAAGTGGAGCGCGCAAACTTAACCACTATGCCCCCAGGCCAGCCCCTAAATATAAGTTTTAACATAAAAATGTGGTGAGGGGATAAGAATTGAAACAATGCTGAAGGCTGATCTGCTAATTAGCAGAATGTCAGAGTTAAATTATAGCATTTACAGAGAACAATACATTATAATTGTTAAGAAAACAAGTCCATTACCAAATAACACATTTATTTACACCGATGGCCTCACAACATTAACAGCTAAATGGAGTAGCTAATGGACTTTAGATCATAAGAAATGATTCCTTTAGCTGCTCTTTTCCTTGGCTGCTAGAACACAATCTTTCAATTTAATAGGGCTCAGTGAAGAAAGCACCACTGCTTCCCTACATTGCTAAATTTTCTATGCCCAGTTCCCAATCCTTACCCTCCAATTTTTTTCACTAAACCTTTTCAAGTTATTTTAGACAACCATCAAATACTCGCTTGGAATTACATTAACTGTCATGATAGATGATAATAAATATAGGTAATATATATTGAAAGTGAATGGGAGAATGAGCATTCTCTAACCACACTGGGGGTCCTTTCCGGCTGGGCTACAAATTAAATTGACATGAAGCCAAAGAGCAGGAGAAAAATCAAACAAAGCTTTTTAAAATGTATACATGGGAGAGACCTGGGGAAACTGAGTATCTCTCACCAGAACGGCAGAGGTTCTCCTCTTATATAGATAAAGGAAGATTTTGGGGGGGGGGGGTGTTGAAGGTGTCAGCCATGAGGGATTACAAGAAAAGCACAGCAAACAAGAGTATGCAGATTTAAGTTTTCACCTTCCACACCTACAAGATCCCTAGAGATAAAGTCATCCCCTCTTCTTCCTGGTACAGAGAAGGAGATAACTTTACAAATGGAGATTTCCCTTACAAATATAAATGTCTGGTAAACAGAACTTTGATGAGAATGGGCCCAGCAAAGGCCTTCCCAGTCTATCGATACTCAGAGTTATCCATAGTGACAGCCTGTCCTGGGGACAGGTCTTCCATCCCAAATCCCTTCAAACAGTTAGTGGGGGCAGGGAAGGTCAAAGCCTCCTTCAGTGTTTGAGGTGGCCAATTTTGGTCCCCACAAAAGCTTACCATATGCCAGGCATTATAAGTGTTTTACATAACTTATCTTGTTTTATCTTCATGCAACCGAATAATGTATGTATTGTTATTATCCCAACTTTAATGTAGAGAACGTGAGGCTCAGAGAAGTTAATGACTTACCCATTTGGTCAGTGAAGGAGCTAAGATTCAAACTCAGTTCTGCCTAATTTCAGAGGTCATATTCTTAACTGTTACTTCATGTGGCTTTCTAATCTTAACCCTAACTGGACTTCTAAGTTAATTCCATTGCTAAAGTGATTATTCCCAGAGATTAGGTGACACCAAAATCACAGCAAATTTGCACAGAAATGATATTAAAGTGTGAAAGATACTCCTATATAATTAGAAAAATCCAGTTCTTTTGGTAATCTCCCAAATTATAGTATCCTCCATTTCCTACAATTCTTTTCCAGGTCACCCAAGAATACCTCCTAGAGGCAGCATAGTATTGGAGCATAAAGTTTTGGGTTAAAGCTTGGGAATGTGAGATTCTAGTTCAGTCCAACATTATCACTTAACTTCTCAGATGGTGCCTGAGCAAATATAATGTATTTCAGAGGTTTTAGTGCCTATTCAGTTAGTGCGGCAAACGCAAGGCTGTTCACTTATTCTTAGCTTCAATAAGCATGTATTGAGTACACAAAGCAGATCCAGGCCTATGCAAGGTTCATGGTGCACACACAGTAGTCAGATGTGGTCCCTGCCCTAGATAGGCTCATAGTCTGGTGGGGAAAATGGACAGATGTATTACAACAGAGTGTGGCATCTGTCCTGAAGAGGTACAGTCAGCATGCTATGGAAGCCAAGAACAAAGGAACTCACTTTGCTTGAAGGAATCAGGAGTAACTTCTGCAAAGAAGTAACATGAGCTGGGTCTAGTGTGGGTCATAGAATATGTAGAACAGACATGAGACCTCTTGTTTAAGTTGGGGCTCCCTTTTCTCTTCAAAATCACCCCCCTCAAAACAATCAACAGCCCAAGAAACACGAAAACAAACTCCATCTTTGATGAAATGTAAAGACATCTGTAACACTGAACCACATTAAGTGAAGGTGCAAAGCAGATATAGAAATTCTTACTGACTTGGCAGAGTAAAAGAAGAGGAACCTAGGTGCCTGCAGACAGTATATCTAGGAGAAACAAGCTGCATTACTGCAGAGAACCTAAGGAAGGTACAGGAATTAGAGGTACCAGCTACCTCTGAAGCAGGGGTGAGACAGAGTTGAAAGCAGGAATTTTGCTTGAAAGTATTTATGAAAAGCAAGAACATCCCCAAGTCCCTACTCCTGTCATGCCCACTTAAGCAACTGCAACTCACATTCTCTCAATGCCAGCAAATAGGAGTATAAGTCTCACAGAAGGTAACTCAGAAAGGCTTGGGACTCAGTGACCTGGGCACAGTGGAAGGCAGGGTAAGGCACCAATCTGGGAACAAGGAGATTAAGTGAAAGCCTGCAAATAAAACAATGAGACCTCCAGTCTCCTTTTCCATCCAGTTCCCAGATACCAACAGCCTTATCCCTGGCTCTGCATACTTAGTCTCAATGAAGTAGTCCAGAAAACAGAAGGTCTTGGGAGGTGAGGATGGGAGTGAGAAAAACTGAAAGTTAACTAATAGGTTTGATCATGTGGGAAAAAATGTTGTAGGATAGCAGACAGAGATAAGTACAAAGAACAAAGTAATTATTAATTCCAGAATTTTTAAAAACTAACAAGAAAGTAAACAATGTAAACATTGACGATTTAATTTTTAAAATTATTTTATTGAGGTCATATTGGCTTATAAATTGTGTAAATTTCAGGTGTACATTATTATATATCGTTTCTATATAGACTGCATTGTGTTCATTGCCAATAATCTAGTTTTTATCCGTCACCATATATATGTGCCCCTTTACCCCTTTCACGTCCCCTGCCCCTTCCCCTCTGGTAACCACCAATCTGTTCTCCTTATCCGTGTGTTTGTTTATATTCCACATATAAGTGAAATCATTTGGTGTTTGTCTTTCTCTGCCTGGCTTATTTCACCTAGCATAATACCTTCAAAGATTTAATTTTTTAAAATTGTGAAATAACTACATTGCAAAGAAATGAGCGTGGAGAAGGAGGTGAAATAAAGCTAAATTTTCATCTACAATAATAGGAAATCAATGGATGATGTTTACAACTGATATCTCAAGAGATAGCTATGAAGCATATTATTTAGACATATGGATATAAACAGCTAAGAGTTGAAAGTGATGCTCTTAGGAAATGGGTCAGGATGGAGTGAGAGTAAGATGAGGGACTACTACTTTTTATTATAAGCCTTTCAGCACTATTTGACATGTTTAGTATGTATTTATCCCTTGGGTAAATATAAAACATAATTTTTAACAGATAGTGGTGTGAAACAACTACACTGCAGAAGGTAGGGGAATAAGGTGCTCATCTAAGTAACTTTAGAAACGAGTGGGGTCCATAATGCTAAAGGTAAAATGAACTGCATTATAAGGACTGTACTCTAGTTGATAAAGTTGTTTCCCACAGGGGTATGAGTTAACAATGCTGAAACAACAATGCATGTATACTGGAACTGAACAATTAAGTAAATGGATGGTGGGTGGTGGGAGTCAGGTTTCTCATTGTTGGGGTAGAAGGTTACAAAAAAGTAAGAGGACAAGGCTAGAATGTGGTGAAGGATTAGAGTAGGAGACATAAGTATGAATTCATGTTTAGCTTAATATAGATACAGATAGTTACATATAGAAATATTTATAGATATGTGTATATAAATTTGTTAGTATACAAACATATTTCCTTGCTCTGTCAGCTGAGAGGTCCTAGAAGCAATGATACCCCAGTAGTTACAAGCATACGTAGTGCCAGATCTTGATTTTTAAGACCATTCTCCAACAAAAAGAACTAGGACTCCTTGGAGAAATGACTGATTCTAGAACTGGGCCAGGAAATATGCAAGATAAGCCTAGAGCATCTTGCAGTGCCAGAAAGCAAGGAGGTGCTAGGAGGGAAAAAAAACAATGAGTATGACAAAGAGAAACAAGAGCCAACTGAAAGAGCTCCCAATGGCCAAAACTAGAGCAATTTAAGCAACAAAATAAATAAAGTAGTACTGGATTATAACCCAAAGTATAGAATAAATATCAACGCATCCGCAATATAAGTAAATGACTGAACAAATAGATAGATAGATAGGTAGATGATAGATAGATAGATAGATAAAGGAAAAATAGTCAAATCTCTTCTGCAGAAGAATTACAAGTAATTTATAGAGATACCCCACCCTTAAGGAGGTGGAGCCTAACTCTCCAACTCTTTAAGTGTGAGCTGTACATAGTGACTTCCTTCCAAAGAGTACAGTCTATAAAGGGAGAAAAAAATAACTTTAAAGTGGAGAAAACTGGTAAGCACTACATCAGCCAGGTTTTCAAGGTCAACATCAACGATGATGCCATATTGTTGGTATGTACCCTTGATGTGATATGATGAGAAAGGCACTTTACCTTTGTAGTCTTCCTCCCCAAAACACATCACCTCAGTCTAATCATTAGAAAAATATCATACAAATTCCAATTAAGGGACATTCTATAAAATATCTGATTAGCGCTCCTCAAAACTGTAAAGGCCATCAAAAACAAAGAAAGTCTAAGAAACCATCACACCAAGAGGAGTCTAAGAGATGAGACTTCTAATTGTAGTGTAGATTCCAGGATAAGATCTTGGAACAGAAAAAGGACATTAGGGAAAAACTGAAGAAATTTGAATAAAGTATGGGTCAACATCAATATTAATTCATTAATTTTGACAAATGTACCATACTAATGTAAGATGTTAATAATAGGGGAAACTGGGTGTAGGCTATATGGGAACTCTGTACTATTTTTTACAATAATTTTGTAAATTTAAAACTCTTCTGAAATAAAAAGTTTACTTAAAAAAAAGACTATGTCATAAATTTCCACACTTTCTGCTCTAATTCTCCATTTTAAACTCAAGTTTCTACAACTCTTGGGAGAAATGAAGTGGTGTAAGGGAGAACATTATTTGGTTTAATTCATATCCATGATATGCCTTTGAATTCTAGAACTTTCTGAACTGTAGGCAACAACCTTCACTATGCTTTCAACATGCTGCATACCATCATGACACATAAATGGGCATTAGAAGATGGAGTCAGTATCAGGGTGTTTTATCAACAAACAACAACCAATTTTGGCCAATTGGGACAAAATAGAGAGATTTATTGGAAAAATATGGGGCAGTTCACAGAATCTAAGGTAAAGCTATCCAACCAGGCTTCATAAAGGATGGGAAGCAGGCAGCTTGAAGGCAGGCAGCAGGATCTCCTGCCTTCTTTTCAGAAAACTCCCTTGAGAGGAATCAGCTCTAGCACTTTCCCATTCTAGAGGGACTCTGCTCAAAGTTCAGATTCTCAGAACAGAGATAGAGAGTCTGGGTAGCCTCATTTGAATCCTGTGACCTCCTCCAGGCAGAATAGAGCAGAATATCTTAATTGGGATGCTACTTAGCCTGCATGCCAAGTGGGAAAGAAAGTTCTCCCGAGTAACAAAGGTGCTATTTCCAGAAGAAGAGGAAGCAGATGCTGGGTAGGCCAAAACATCAGCTATGCACTGCAGTTGTTCCTTCAAGGAATTTACAATCCAAAGGAAAGGTTGAGGTGAGCAGGGTATTTGGACCCAGGCATCCTGAAGTAGAGGACAGAAGTGGCAAGTTACAAAGCAGAGAGGTGGGACCCTCATGAGAGGAATCTTCAAGATCTGTCCTCAATCCTGGGAGCACAGTGGTGGAGCACACAGAGTAAAAAAATTGTGAGGTCCTCTGGGAGGGAACATTCAATGAGAAATAAGTATGGAGAAACTCAAATGACTTAAAATTCATCAATGAAGAGAATAATCCATTTGGTCTACGTGAGTGGGTGGTATGTTTTCTTTTTATTTTGTGAGGAAGACCAGCCCTGAGCTAACATCCGTTGCCAATCCTCCTCTTTTTGCCGAGGAAGACTGGCCCTGGGCTAGCTAACATTGTGCCCATCTTCCTCCACTTTACATGGGACGCCGCCATGGCATGGCGGACAAGCAGTGCGTCGGCGGGCGCCCGGGATCCGAACCCACGAACCCCGGGCTGCTAAGCGCGGACTAAACCGCTGCACCGGACTAAACCGGACTAAACCGGGCGGCCCCATGGGTGGTATGTTTTTTTTTCCTCGTTTGCAAATCTTATTTTTAGAGTGTTTTTTTTTTTTAAGAATAGGTAGAAATTCATAAATGAAAAAGGAAGTTTGTTCAGTCATAGGTATGCTTCCAATGATCAACTATAGTTATTTTGGTGTTCCGCATTTCAGCTGCAGACTTCTGAGTACACAATGTGCATGCTCCTAGAGTAGCAAGTTATAGACACTCCAGGGAGCTTGTTTCTACCTCTCCCATAAGCAAAGAGCCTTGGACACAGGAAATATAGTGAAGAAGAACTTGCCTAAGGCCCTAACTCTTAAAAAACATAGGCCCCTGCAGTGGCAGGATGGAAAGGGCATCTGCAGGCATCAGCCATCATTGGGCAAGTCAGTGCTAAGGACCACTCAACAGTTCCCTGGCTCTTTAGTTCCTCTCCCCTTTCATGTCATATGAGGCAGTTGAAGCAGATAACCCAGGAATCCAGCATCCTATGTCACAATCCATCTTTTCTGATAACTTAGAAGATTTCCTTATGATTATTCCATCAGTGATTTCAATGCCAAAGAGCCAGCTGCAGTAAGTAATTTTTCCCATTTTTGGCTGCACAGTGGACCATAATTGGCAGAAATACATCCCACAAGTCAGTCTCTAACCTACGATTTAGGCTTACATCAACAAATTCCTCTAAACTGCCAAGTGTTATTCCATCTGAGCAATCGCCTTATTCCTGGCATCCTAGCATGCCACTTCCTGTTCTATACACTGGAGGTGGGGACCATTTATGGCGAGTTGGAGTCAGCAAACTCGGTTTGAAATTAGCCTGGTGGAATTCTGACCAAAAGTTCCTTACTATAATTTTAAAATAATTCATCCCAAAATGATAAAGCAAGTCCAGGGCTATATTTCTCTCACTGCAAATGAAGAAGTTTAATGGGAAGGAAAATGCCAAAGCTGCAGGGAAAATTACTATTACAAAAATTGTATTTCAGAGTTCTGAGCACAAGTCAATTATATTTCCTAAACCTATTCAAAGGATAGATAAGATGCCAGCCAACCTCACAGTGTTTATGTCTATTAATTTCCCACCACCAATACTTGCTGAAAGTACCAGAGGAGGATTCCTGGAACTCTGTACAAGACCCTGTTCTTGTCCTTCCACAATCTTACTACCACCGCTGTAAACGGCTCTGTGATGGAGGCATTCAAGGAACGAATCAAAACTATTTTTTTCTCATATCTAGGTTGTAGTGAGTAACTACAGCTGCCTTTTTACAGCTGTAAAATCCTTGGGGTATACTGTTTTCTTTCACAAAACTAAACAAAACAGAAACCTTGAATCCAAAGAGAGGTGAAGTTTCTTTACGAAACATTGAAGGTACTCAATAAATGTTTGTCAAAGTAACTTAAAAATGAAAGTATATGCTGCACTAATATAATTTGTCTATTGAAAAGCAAGTAAATTTTTTTGGCTATGTACCCCAACTTACCACCACAGTCCCCCAACACACACATGGCACAATTACATAGAGAAGCTTGAACACAATGAAAGGAAGAGGAATTATTTTCTTTAAAAGCCATTTATAATCACTTTGTAAACCTAACGTGTTTAGGAAGCATTATTTTGCAGTTTCTTTTCAGTGGTGCTCAAGGGAATCACGTAGGTGTGTAAAAAGCAAAGTAATGGCTAAGAAGTAAATGATCATAATATCGTTTTTCGGTAAAGTTTTCAGCAATCAGCAAGACTTCAGACTGAATAATAATAATTTATAAATAGCTAGACAACCAAAACAACTTTCCTTCAATTGCCTCTGAAATTTTAGCTTAGGAAGAATTCTTCTGAAAGATGGGAAATAGGCCATTCACAAAATACAAACAATTGACTCTCCATCCTGAAATCACAACTTGGAGTCTTGGCTAGAAAGAGAATTGGAAAGTATCATCCCATAAGCTTATAATAGGTGGGGGTCCAAAACTCTAAATTGAGACAGAAGAGTCTAATCCACTTAATTTCCTTTTCCGACACCTCACACATGCCCCTTCTCCTCACAAGAATAGGGTTATGGCAAAGCTCCCTGCCTTTCACTTTCGTTTGGAATTAACTTATCCACCACCTTACGCTAGGGAAGCACATGGAGTTCACAACTTGAGAACAGATAGATATTTGCTCTCCTGGAAACACCCTAAGGATGATGTGGTAGGATCAGCAAGACTTGGGAAGCCTGAGCAAAAAGCAAGGGAGCATATGTGTTATGACCACTTTTTAAAATGCTGCCAGCCCCACCAGCAGTGTGGACAACAGCCCATATGCAAGGTACATCTGGAGCTACATGTGGCTGCCGATAGCCTTGCTCAATGCTTCTGCATATTTAGTACAATCAAAGGATTTAATACAGAGTCCTCTACATATTGGAGAATAATAGTACCTTTTCCCTATGAATATCATTTTGTAACCTCTCATTTCTAAGAGAAGGGCATACGCACATTCGTGCACACAAGCTCGTGCACACGTGTGATAGGAGGAAAGAAGCAAGGAGAAAACTGTGGGTCCTGGCCTCACTAGAACCGAGGATGTCAGGAGCAGATGAGAAGTCTGTGTGTGGCATGTTTTGCACATTCTCCTAATCAGAGCGCTTCTGTTCCACTGCTTCTCCTAATACTGGGCTCAAAACAGCCCCGTTTACAAATAAAAAGAGGAGGTTTCAGAGGAGAGCATATGGAATCATTCTGTGTAGCTAAGGCAGATTTGATCTTCGAGACTATTTAAAGATTCTAAGCCTGCAGCAATATAACTGGGTTGTTTCTCTTAATACTCCTTCGAGGTAGGTCAGAGTCTACTGTTTCCTTCAAAGAACTGGCAAAGGAATTCACATTGCTTTATTTTAGCATTATTTCTATGAAACTCTTTAAAAAAACCGACATAAAGTCATGAATTTGGCTGGTGCATGCCTGATTTAATACAACTACAAAAAAATAATAACCTGTTTATATGCCCCCAAGTCCTCGAAAATAGCCTTATCTTTTAATGTACTTTTTAATAAGCATTTTTAGTCATTATTATTATTATACTGGAAGTTTGAGATTTTTCTGACATTAAAAGGCTAGATTAAAACAAACAATATGCTCACAGAGATGTACTTGGCACATAAAGAATATTTTCATATTCATATGCAAGATAACAGGAAGTATGCCTTTCTTGCTGCCTTGCTCACAGTGAAGGGATAAGAAATGAAAGTAACCTAAAGTGAAAACTTACTGATGTTATAAGACTTGACTTCTAAAGTAAGGTACAAAACTTTTAAAATAATATTTTTTATCTCTTTCAATAAAATGAATGCATTTTGTATGTTAAAAGAACCCTGAATGACCTTGGTCTTGGTAAAGTTTCCTAATGAGGAAAAAACATCACAAACGAATGGCTCATCTGGTTCTGGGGAGCCTGTCTTGAGTTATAGCACTTCTCCTGCAGCAGCTCGTTTGATCTCACAGCACGGGGGTGGGGGTTGGGGGGGTGGGGGGTACCATTCTTGTCACTTTACAGATGAGGAAAGCGAGGCTCGGGGAACTCAAAGGAGGTCACACAGTTAAGCTGCAGAGCCAGGCCTCGACCCCAGATCTGATTAACTCTGCAGCCCCTGCTATTACCTTCTGAATAATGCTGCCCTTGTGCTGCTTTCCAAACCTGGATTCAGTAAAATGCCCACAGAAATAGCAGAAATAATGGGAAAATCAGACTAAATCAGGTTACATAAGAAAACCCCAGAATGTCAATATTAACATTTTTAAAATTTGCACGGTTTTCTGCACATGGTCAATAGGAGGGTTTCTGAGATTAAAAGATTTAGTTTTATTGCCAGAAAGGACTGCTTTTCAGGAAGACTGCTTATTATAATAGTGGGCCTGGATGACTCAGAGACAGGAGAAGCATGGGAGAGTCTGAAGGTAAGTGAAACACATTGTGATGTCGTTATCACTAAGAATCATTAACTACAGTGTACGGGACAGACAAAACACATGGCCTAGAGGCTGGGAAAGTGCGAAGGGGACTCCACATTTGGATAGGGCACTGGAATAAAAAGGCAAGCGCAGGCTCACAGACTCTTTTCTTGCTGAGCTCTCTGACGCCCATTTGAGAACATGCAGCAGCTTGACCCTTACTGGCCTGAACCTGAACTTGGCAGAAGCAAATGACTCGGATGGTCTCTTCATTTATGAGCTGCATTTTTGAAGTAGCAAACTACTCATTCACATGTTAGAGCAAGGGCCTTTTCTGGTTGTTGTCTTATACT
This sequence comes from Tapirus indicus, assembly GCA_031878705.1. Classification (NCBI taxonomy): domain Eukaryota; kingdom Metazoa; phylum Chordata; class Mammalia; order Perissodactyla; family Tapiridae; genus Tapirus; species Tapirus indicus. The sequence continues at coordinate 40,204,351 of CM062935.1, forward strand.
TGTTTGGTTTGGTTTGGTTTGGTTTGGTTTTGTAACTACTCCCACTGGAAACCTGCCATCTCTTGCTCTATCTCTTTAGTTACCCAGGGGATCCTTCCGGGGGCTGGAAAGCACACGGATCGCTAAAATATTAATATAATTCAAGAAAACCGTTTTGGTCTTCTTGCAGCATCCTCATCCTAAAAAACCCTAACTACAGCTACTGAATTATAGACAATAATATTGATTCCTGTTTGTTTTATCTCACAGCCCTCTCCCACGCGTGCTGGTGTAACAGTGAGAATCCACTTAGAACAGAGTGAAGCCCACACATTGGAGTCAGGCCTGATTCAAGTCCTCACTCAGTCCTCAGTGTGAACTCTACAAGATACTTGCCTGTCGCAGTTTCAGTTTCCCCAACTGTAAAATAGAAGTAATGATACAATTATAACATGATTTCACCAAATGTATATTAAATGGGAATATACATTTTAAAAAGTACTTTGCAGATTGAAAAATATTATATAGATGATAATTATTAAGGTTATTATTGCACAAACGTACAACAGATGACAAGGATAGAGAAAGGTAGCAACAGGTCTAAATATGACTTAGTGAGAAAAAGTCCTGGAATACACTGGTCTTAGACTAAAAACATTACTTCCAGTTCTGGTCTACCATTAACAGATGGACAACCCTGGGCAAAGAATTCAACCTCTTTGGACCAATATTTCTTCATCTGTCATAAATGTGAATGGGAAGAAGGGAAGAAAACCATGGGCCACACAATGGGCTAGGATTAACACGTTCTCTCCCATTTAATCCAAACAGTAGGCTTCACCAGAAGCATTATGATATCCACTGTTACAGACGAAGAGAACAGAGACACTGAGAACTCGGGGGAAAGAATACAGAGCACACAGTGGCGGCTCACAGTCCAAACCCTGTTCTGCTGACTCCAAAGCTCATGCTCAATCTGCTCAAGTCCCCAAAAAAGAAAGAAGAGTGACCACGGCTTTGATCTAGGTGGTTTCTAAGGATTTCTTTTAACTCTAAAATACCATGAGTCTAAAATTTGATAAGTTTTTCCACTTAGTGAAAAATAAAAGCCTAAGTAAATCAGAGTTAAATATCTTTTCAGTTTCTACATGACCTCCCTCTACAAATGTTCTCTTGTTTTTCAGGGACAGGCAGACTGGCTACTGGTGGGCTGATCAAAGTTCCTTAGATGTCACTCCCAACTCTTCTCTGGGTGATGGATGTGACTCACGTCATTAGGCTATTACAACTCATCTTTCTTCTCACAAAAACACAGGCCAATAACAGCAGGAAAATCACACCACTGGCTTCCAATGCTGTGAGAAAGATCTGCCCACACATACCCAGCTCTACGGAGACAAAAACACGGCTCTCTCTCTTTCACTAAAAGAAAATTGCTGAATTTATAGCATGATACACTCGTGGAAAGTATATTGAGAAGAGGAGAGAGAAAACCACTGAGGAATACTCCTCTCTGACCAAGGCCTGCAACAGAACAAAAGCATTAGGGGAAGGCTGCCTTGTGTTACGTACAAGGCCTCTAACTCCGTTTTATTTCCACAGTTACTAATGTAATTGTGAATTCCTGCTGCATTTATAATTAAGAAAGAAACAGATGGTAATGCTTAGTATTAAGCAATAAGGAGTGGCCATTAAAACAATCTAGAATGCCAGCAGTTGTATATGATATCAGAGGTTTAGTTTACCATAACAAAGTTTTATATCCATGGGAAAAGAGGAAGAGAAATTAAGGCCCTTTTTTCCCTCTCAAATCCATTCGCATCACAGCTGTCTCCTCATTGAAGGCACATTGCACATCACAGGCAGACTCCTGGACACATTCATTGGTGGACACAAAACAGGTCACATCTTGGTTTTATTATAAATTGCCATCACAAGTGGCAAAACATAAAATCCAAGATGGAACATTCACCAAGCTATGGAAATGCAGTTGTTGAGGCACTAGAGAGTCACTAAAATCTCCTGGGTGATGGGGCAGGCTGAGGGTAGAGGGAAGAATTCCAGAACACTCTGGGAATGTGACTGGCAGTCTAGATCCCCTGGAGAATATAAGAGGCCATTAAATTGTGTTACCAAAATACAACAAAACTCTCCTCCCCAAAAATGTATGTATAAATGTGGTGTGTGTGTATAAAACTGAAAAGAGAAATGGCTACATAATTTTTCCTGTAAGACAATGTCAATGAGCTGTTAGGAAAGTAATCTATCTCCCATTCCCCTTACACATATGAATGTTTTTGCCTTTAGTAATCTGAGCTTCCTGAACAATATCTCAGCCCTCAACCTGCCTTCAGATTCTTCTTTGAGGTAACTTCATCTCACTGGAGTCACACCACAGTCTCATAGGGATCCAATTCCTGCAGCAGGGAGGTCCCTCTCTAAACCAACATACCCACCCAGGCAGCAGCTCTCCCTCATCTCAGTCTGCTTCCATTCTCCTTAACAGTGTCTGTCACCTGCCAACTTTCAGTCTAAGTCACTAATCTTGCAAGATGCATGACAGCAGAGTGGCTTCACCTTTAGAACATCCCAAAGCAGCTAATTATAAAACCTTCCTGTTATTAATAGTGTTATACATCACAAAATAATGAGGAACAAACTTTAAGAATTCTGAAATGCATTGTTGTGGTGAAACATTCTCTCCCCAACTTTCCCCCACCCCCAACACGCGCGAGCACACACACACACACACACACACACACACACAGAGATTAATTAAGGAGGTAGTACAGCATAAAGAGAGTGCAGGAACAGGCAGAGCCTTGGGGAAACATCGGTAAAAATGTTGAAAATCTGAACTCATTTTCTGCTCGGATGATCCTTAGGAAACTGTTCTTAATGTTCAAAGCCTCTGATTATGTGACAATAGTCACACTTGAGATGCATTATGCCATAACTGTTGGAAAGGCAAATGGAAGACAATGCATACTGGCGCTTTTGTCAATGTTTTCCAACCAATGGTACATTTATTAACTGTACAACAGGATTGAACAAGTCTTTTCTCATGACCTGCATAGGATACAGGAACCCTAAAATTGAGAAAAGGAAATGCTAGCATCCACATTGCCCAGAATAACTTGTAGGCTTAGCTGGATACTAGGAGTGAGGTTTTAGACAGGCTGAGAATAGCATGTAAAAGGAAATATGATACTCCACAGCATAGCAGCAGCTCTGGCCAATTAGTGAAGCCGTGAAAAGCAGTGATTGGCTTCACTTTCAAAGTTCCATATACCCTTCCTGTGGTAGAGACTGTTGGTTAGTCACCAACTCTGTTCTCCCCTTCTTCTACAGCATTAATAATAGAGGTATAGCTTAGGTATATTGCTATTCAGATAGGCTACATTTCCCAGTCTCCCTTTCACTTAGGCATTGGTGGTGTTTTCAAGCTTGTCAATGGCTTGTGAATGGAAGTGATATGTGCCACTTCCAGGTCTGAACCTCAAGATGCGTTCCACATTCTCTTTCCCTTTTCTAGGTGACAAGCCAGCTTCTACAGTGCAGATGATAACAGTGCCCTAGGTGATAGAGCAAAAAGATGGAAGGAAACTGTTCCCTGAATAACCATGGGGAGCAGAGCTACTCAACAGACACGGACCAATCATACCAGGCCTGTTACATGAGCAATAAATAAGCTTCTTTGTTATTTGAGCCACTATGTTGTTGGGGTTTTTTGCTGGAGCAGCTAGACTTTAACCAATACATTCCCCAAATAGGAACAAAATATATTATAAATATAAAATATATTATGAATATAATTCATTGGTCAGTATTTATTTTCCTTATCTACTGAGCTCCCTTTATCAATCTGCGTTGGCAAATTCTCCTTTGACATTACTTTCACAGATCCTATTTTCTAATAGGCATAGAGACATAATTAATAACAGTTTTGTCATTTTGATATCCTAGAAATCTTTCAAAGGGTCCTAAGCAACTTATTCAGATTAGGGTACCTTCCATATGCATATTCCTGTGCTAAATGCTGGGGGTTGATAGAAGCCCAAGAAATAGACTTTTATTCATGTAGATTTATTTTCTAAGCAACTATCATGCTGTCTTTTATCCAAATAGTTTATTTTGAAATATTTTTCTGAAACCTGTGATTTTCAGCAGGGGAAAGTATCACTATCTGTATTACATGAAAAGAAACTAAGATTCAGAGGAGTTAATATAATTCCCAAAGAATACGAGAGGCTCTATTCTGGGACAGAGTTCACCATCTTTCCTCCCATTGTCTAGCACAGCATTCTCAAAGTATGGTCCCTGGATGCTCAGTAAAATGTAGAGCCCAGGTGTCCCCTCCATACCCACTGAATCAGAATTGGCTAGGGCCTTGGTGGGAATATGCATTTTTGACAAGTTCCTCAATTGATTCTCACGAAAACTAAGCAAAGTACTGTCCTAGACAATGGACACATCTCAAACCAGCTCACAACATGTCATTAGCTTGGGAGAAAAAAATTCATTTATAACATTTAATCTAATCACAATTACATCTCAATTCCCTTCCCCAGAATTTTGACCTTTTACCTAAACTAGTGTCTCAATCATTTTTCCAGCCTTTTATCAACATAATCTGGCAGCTACTGTGATACCTCTATACAGGTTTAAGTGTGAACAAATCTTTTTTTTCTTTGATTTGGTTAAGAAAAGCCTGGATTATTTTTTCAAAAGGAACTTCACAATATATAAAGGGAAAAAAAAGCCAAAGAACCCCCAAAGAAGAAAAATTAATTGGCAACTACAAGCTTGTCTTAGCTGGGGGAAAGCCTTGCTTCCCTTGCTCACCTCAACCCTGTCTGGGGAACCCTGACCCAAGGCCCACCTTCTGAGCCAAGCTGCCTTCAATGCCCTGTTTTCTTCACAGACCTATCCCTCGTCTCAGATGGGTGCCAGATGTAACACGGGAGATCATCTGATAGCTAGCTTCCTGTGGGACAATGCTCATTAGTTGTTCTTAAGTTGCTTCCCACTGTCCTATCCTATTGTCATAGATACTACGTCTCCATCCTTAACCACATGCTTCTGGGCCCCTGTCTACTCAGCACCTCACTCCACTCTACTGTCATAAAATCAGAGAATATCCATGCTTGAAAATGACCATCTACAGAAATCAGCTCATAGAGGGCTGCTGTGTTGTACAACTCCAAGAGGCACTGTTCACATTCTATTCCATGTGAACAGTGCCCATGGAGTTCATACGATGCAAATGGCATCCCTGGAGTTGTGCTACTGGAAGTACTGCATAAAGTGGTTCCTAAACTATACATCAGAACAATCTGGGGAGCTTCTTGCAATTATGGATTCTGGGCCTCTGCTCCTTCCCCACTCTCCTTTCTCTTCCCTCTACCTGAAGTGTGATCCATAAGTCTGAGATGGGCCCTTTTTAAATAGTATCAGTGATGATTCCGATGATCAGCATGGTGTGGGAATAAATTATCTCACCCAACTCTCCCATTTTGCAGGTGAATGAGCTGAGTCCCCAAAGGACTATGTGACAGATCAAAGTCACACCCAGCTGGTAAACCAGAGCTGCATTCAGTTTCCATTCTTATGACTCTCAACAAGGGCCTTTTGTCTCCATCATTTAAACAACAACAAAAAAGAAAAACATTAGTGGGGGAATAAAAAGTGGTTTGAGACATTTCAAAGTCAAATATGAAATGCTATTTGTATTCTCCTTTGGTTCCATTACCTGCACCACAGCTTCCTTCCACGGCAAATGTGGTCCTATTTACGCACGAACACAAAACTCTGGGGATGTACCGAGGAGGAAAAGTTGGGAGATAAAAGCTTTAGATTCAAAGGAATAATTTTAAAGAAAAATTGGCTCTCCTAAGGACACCCATCAAGGAAGGTGTTGAGAAGGGAGTCCGTGGGCTGCTGTGCGCTGGGTGACCTCCATTAAGGTCACCACGTTCAGGATTTGGTTCTGCCAGGCCGACTTAGAGGACTGATTCACGCCAATACAATACATAAAAGCATGATCAAGAAGCCAGAGGGCCCGTTTACTATCTTACAATGGAAGGTATTCTTGGCTTAAGAAGTATCAACAGTCTGCTACCCATGAGCAGGCACTTCCTCCTGGGACACAAACACTCCAAACACCACCACCTGGCCCCACCAGAAGTTGCTTTTGGAACAAATTAAAACAAAGGGAATAAGATGCTCTCATGCCATATTTTCTCCCCATGTGGCTTTTCCCTGCTGCAAATAACTTCCTTTGATAAGGAAGTTTGCAGAAGGCAGCAGAAGGTATCAGTTATGAGCATAGGCTTCAGAGTTAGACAGATCTGGGTTTGAATTTTGGCTCTAGCATTCATTAGCTGTTTGACAGTCACTTCTCTGAAATCTATTTTCTACCTCAAAGGAGTAAGTGAGAAAATATACATAAAGCACTTAGTGTGGTGTCAGGCACACATTTAAGTGTTTAGAAAATGGTGGCTATGTTTGCTCTTGGTAACATGAAGAAGAGGAGGACAGGCATAACAGGCAGGAAAGCAAATGTGATCTCCATCAGCCTAATCAGGGAGAGGATGCCCTGGCAATGCTCTTCACTCCTAAAATTCCCTCCTCCTTCTTTGTAAATGCTCAGATTATGGTAAAATTCACCTCTTATTAAGTACTGAAAGTTACCAAGCATGGTTATAATATCAACTTCCACCTTATTCTAAATGTGTTTTCAAAGAATCAATGTCCTTTCTTGTCACTGAACAATGAAGTGTTGCTGAGACAATGCCCACTACTCTATTTGTTCCCACTTTCTTGCCCAGGCCCACTTCCTTAGCTTGGCTTTGATTATTTTAGGAGGAGGGGTAAACCCAGAGCAGCAAGGCTGAGAAAGAAGGCAAGTGAAACTAGGAGAGATGTTAAGCAACACCAGTGAGGATAACTATGCTGCTATCACTTCGAGATAAGCCACAGAGAGATGCAACAGGTCTTTGGGCAGATGAATCCACTTAACACAAGGGATTTTTCTGGATGTGCTAGAAGGAAAATCCATGCCTCAGAGTAGTTGATGGGACAGAGGAAGATGAGGGGATTTATCTGGCCACTTCTCACCTGTCTTCAGCTTTCCTCTGGTCAAATTTCACCCCCACACGGAGTTAACTCTCCTGCATTTCTGGATTGTATCATCCAGCTTCTTCCAATGCACATGGCGCCTTGTCCCATGCCCCATGGTTTGGTATCTCATTCCTGAAGTGGCAGGAAGAGCCAGAAACTCCAAGCCAGGGACCGGCTGGCCACGGGGCACAGAGACAAGGCTCTCCCAGGGCAGGTGACTGAGTGGTTCCCTGGGCAGTGAGTGCAAGATGCAGTTGGCCCAGATGGATCTGAAGAGGCATGTAAAGTGTGTGTCTGATACACCCCTTTTTGCTCCCCTCTACACACATATTCTGAACCAGTCTTGGTCTTTCATCAAGGAAATTTATAATATTTAAGAAACTTCTGCCTCAGAAACAGGTATGTAAGCAATAAACAATATTTAGAAGAGCATGAACTTTGGGAAAAGACTACCTGGATTTGAAGCCAGGCTCAGCCACTTAAGAGCTGTGTGACATTGGACAAGTTATCTGACCCCTTTGTGCCTCAGTTACCTCATCTGCTAAACAGGTTTCATAATAATATAGCACCTACTTCACAGACTTGCTGTGAGAATGAAATTACTTATACATACAAAATGATTAGAACAGCACCCGACACGTAATAAGTGACACAATAAATATTTGCTATTACTAGACATCTGTTTTACAGTCTAACATCTGATTTCCTAGGCTCTCCAGCATGAGGCCCCATCTCTTGCTTTCCATTCAGTCTCCTAACTAGCTTCCTGATTCTGAGATGAGTTTCATGAACTTAACCCAGTCTATCCCTCTTTGCCTTAACTGACCTTCCTCCTTCCATATCTTGGATATCTCATCTTGTTGATGTACAGCTCTCACCAGCCCCCTCCTTTGTCACCAACCTCTCAGTCCTAGTCTATTCAGTCCTGTTACTGCCAAATTCCCAGGACGACAAGTATGAAATTTTTGACATGTTTTGTTAGACACTGCAAGTACTACCAGGACAATGTTATGCAGGTCTTGAGACTCAAAGCTCTCCCCAAGTAAATAAAAATGCTAATTGGCTGTCTGACTACATTTCTCAAAACTCTTGAAGAAAGCCCATAGCTCTGCCACTTGACACCCCAAAGATGAGCTCATTAGGAAGCTGCCAGTGAAAAACTATGGCTATGAAATGATGAAGATTACTGTGACTAACCATTTCAGAGTTGAGTCACTAGTGGCTAATTCACACATAAGGGAAAGTAGTACTAACACTGGACATGATGCTAAAACAGTGCCTTAGTCCATACAATGAAAGACAGTCTTTCATTTGGATTCCAACCTACCTCCCAGTTCCCTTACTCCTCACCCTAATTTAACGATAAACCACTACATGGCTTAATACCGTCAGAGTCAAATCTCTGTGACATTGAAAATGCAGCGGACACAGAACAGCTAAATCAAAGACATTAAAATAACTCTTAGACAAACCATTGTCAAAATAGTTGGCAATAAATGTCCACTATTGGTAGAAAAGCACAAGGAGTATGTGGGCCTTTATATAGTGGTTTCTGCAATTTCTCTTTGTGATGTTTTACTGTCGATAAGTCTAACCAGCCAACATAAGTATTTTACCCAGGAGTGAGCACACTACTTCACTAATTCCAATTTGTCAGAAAGCTTCCCTACCTCTTAGGATAAGAGAAGCCTGGCAATAGTTGGACGGGCTTGTTCAGAGAAAATCCAGTCCAGTGCACTCAGTCCTTCATAAAACCCATAACAAAGTCCCAGAACACAATGTTATTGTTTGTGGCTATCCCCTGTGTTGGTCCCATCTTGTACCCTGTCTCACATCTTCTCGGTCCAACCTTCTAGTCCCACAACTGCTGCAACAACCAGTTGTGCACAGGTGTAACCTGACAGCATCTTGCCTCAGTTGCACCTGGCATCTCTTACTTTCTGCCCAGGGCTTTCTGTGCCTGCCTCCTGGGAAGGTGACAGGGACTCATGTAGCTGTTATGAGGCATGCACAAACCTGGAAGTGCAAGAGAGTTAACACTTCATGAGCAAGTCTTGACCAACGGGGACCAGGTGCTGGTGGATAAATACTCTCCTCTTTCATCTTCCGGCAGACAGTTCGACCAGGCTCCTCAGAGGGTCACAGTGGGAGTGTACTCCAGTTGCCCATAGCAGTGAGTAGCTCAACAATGAACCCTTGGATTGGCTTTCCCTCCTTTGCTGTTACCAGTCTTCCATTTCTGTTCCTTGGGATAATTTTTAAAAATAAACTACTCACATGTAATCCCCGTCTCAGGCTCTGTTTTTGAGGGGGAAACCTAAGCTAAGACACCTCCACTGAAAAATTTCTCTCTCTATCTTTCTATCAGTTTTACACACTGGATTCATAGCAAAGAAACTTAATTTAAAATATTCTTCAAAGCCAAATGTATTATGATCATATAGGAGATTACTCCTAGGTATCCATCCACTCCAGAAGTCCTACCAAAGTGTCTAAATCCATAAACAAATTGGAATGTTTCATGAGAAGACTTGACGCCATGCATTACAGATTGGGTTCCCCAGGAAGCAGACTGTGCCAGAGTTTGGCATGAAGAATGTTTATGCCTTTGAGATGAACACCTGAGAAATGGAGGAAAGGATGCAAGAAGGAACAGAAGGAGAAATCAAACTGTAATGCAGCCCAACAATGGCCTCAGCTGACCTCACTGGCAGCTCTGAAACTAAAATGGCTTGTCAGAGTTGTCACATACTGGACTGAAATAACTGAAAAAAACTGCTTTTATACCCCCATATGAGTCAGTCATTGGATGTGGACCACACCAAGATAGGGTGTGACCTTGGATGAGTGGCTCTCTGCCAGTGAAACAACCCCTGAAGGAGACGACACTGGAGGTCATCTGCTGACTGCATTCCCAGAACCTAGGCCAACAAGTACTTCCCTGAAGGAAGATGTCCCCCAAGGAATCACTGAAGAGATGGAGGAAAACTCAGCTCAGTAAAGAGAAAATCAAGAGAGATATCAAGGCTTTTTCCAAATGTGTGATGAGCTCTCATGTGGAGGAGATATTGGGATTTGTCTTCTATGGGTAGAGCTAGGAACAACTGGAGACTATCCACTTACAGGGAGGAAGATTTTACCTCAACCGTGAAATCTTTCATATAGGGAGAGCTATATAAAGGACAGGCATGTGTCAGTTAGGACCTCATGCAGGCGTAAAACAAAGTCTGAATATAGAGCAAATCCAAGAGAGAATATTAAGTTCCCTTCCAACCTTGAGATTCTATGATTCCAAGAGTCAGAGTAATGCTCATAATACAAAATTGTCACTTATGCATCATTCATAGGCAGCACTATCAGCCCTTAGGCACAAAAAAATAAATATGAAAGTTCTATTTGTCATAGTTACATGAGGAAATAAAGTTGCTAAGCAATAGGAATACTGACTAGTTACTGCAGACATTTCCCAACTTCCAAACACATTTCCCAACTTCCAGACTTACCAACAAACATCTAGGTAGCTATCAGTTGTCTCTGTCTGTCCTTGCATTCACCTATCTATCCTCCACTCTTCTGCAGCAAATGAAACATTCCAGGTTCACCCAGCTCCACTACTGGGCAACAAACCAAGCTTTCTCTTGTGACCAGACAGCAGGACATGGCTATCCCAAAGCAGCTCAAAAGCAACATATCTAAAACCAAACTCTCCTTTCCTTTGCCCACACTCCACTCTAACCCATATTCCTCTGTATACCTTTATTTTGTTAATGGTGGCACTATTAACTCACACATTCCAAGCCAAAGATGTTGGAGTTCATGAGTTTTTGAGGCACACATACTTGATTATGAAACTGACTTTTCCAATTTACTTATTATATGGACATGAGCATGTTATATAAACCTCTCTGAACCTCCTTTTATCAATTATATCATTGAAATAATACCTATCCCATTGGGTTGCTTTGCAACAAGAAGATTCTGTTAGGGAGAAAAGGTACCAGGAACTGGAAGAAGAGGACAAGAAAGAGGGGCTTTATTATAAAAGACAACATTATCTCTTTTTTTTTCCTTTTTGCCAAGAGTTGGGCCAAAGTCCCTAGATGATAGAGGAAAGTCTCTTCCTCCACCATCCTGTCCCCCTCATACTGACTTATACCTTCATACCTTGTTCTTCCCCTAATACCTTATTCTGGTATACCTAATGCTAGAAGATGAATTAGACAGTCATTTTCAGCCTCATATCTATATGGAAATGCATTCCAAATTCCAAACGATCTACCTTTTGTACCACTACTGGTAAGTTGTAGATTGTTCAAACTTGAAATAATATAACAAAAAGTCACAATTTAAGTAGGTATGTGACTATACCTATGGTTTCTGATACCTTCTCCAGGCCGCTATATTAAAGATCAAAGATACATGCTTGATCAAAACCCCCCATCACTTCACATCAGTGTTCACCAGCCAGCAGGATCCTTTCTTTTTCCACCCACCACACTTTTCCACCCACCACACACCCTTTATTGCCCACAACCTTTCATCGGCTAGAATAGACAAAGTCTTGATCCTAGGTTTCCTTAACACAGACGCCTCCTGGACATCTCATTTATAATTCTCTCTTTTCTTATTATCAAATGCAATATGCACTGTTTTGCTTTTGAAGTTCTCACCACCCATAGTAGAATATTTATTAATATGCTGGAGCCTCACCATAACTCTATTCATTAAAAGAGGGACTTGGCCGCTGGATGGATGGATGGCAACTCCTCAACAGACTACCTTCCTTCTTACTCCCTCCACATCCCCCTCCAAGAGGCCTGAGTTTCTTTCGTACCATTAAATTTTTTAAAGAATAAAGTATTGTGAGTTTTAATTGCAGTATTATAACAAATCAGCGGTGCATCACCCCACAGTTCACAATCACCTGATTATCTTTTGCTAGTTCATCATCTGAATGGTAGGATGTTCTTCTCCAGTGCCATCAATGATTCTACATTCACCGCCCCCTCAGTAGAAAGAGTCTACTTTTACCTTTCCTTCTGTAGGGAAAAAAAAAGACTTGTCCCCAAGACTACTAATCTCAAAGAGTGGCAACTATCATTCACTGAATAACAACTCTGTGCCAAAGCTTTCATGGACAATATCTCACTGAATCCTCAAACAACTTAGTGAGGCATATGAACACCATTTTGAGAAGGGAAAACTGAAGCTCAAAGATCCTGAACTGCACAGGGCATTATCGTCATCATGGATGGCACAGCCCCAACCTCTGTCCCTGTTTGTCTCTGCTCAAGATTCCAGTTCCTCGTAGTGGGAGTTGGCAGTCCACCAGAAGCACAAATGATGGGAAAGGGGCCATTCTCAAAGGAAGAGATCATGGGCAGAAAAAAACACCATTCACATGCTCTGCTTCCTTAATTAGAGGCTCCCTACTTTTTTTTTCACTTCTCTGCCCTAAATATAAGAAAATAGAATTCAAAGGAACTCCAGATTTTGAAAGAATGATCATCTTCAGGAGAGCCACACCTGCTCTGCTTCAGAATGGTGTACAGATTAAAAGGAAATGTTTAACCAATCAAAACAGCACAATTTTTTGAGATTCCCCCTCTCTGTGGTTTCAATAGTTTCCTGCAAAAAAAAAAAATCAACCCCGGAGTCCTATTCATCTTCCATAGAGCTAATACAGAAACAACTATGTAAATAAAAATCATTTGTGGTACCAGAGTGGATCTGCAATGTATAGTGTCACTATCAAAGCCCACACATTTTCTAATCTCATGAGTAGATAAAGAAGAGCACGGACGTTGAACTCATGGGCTTCAGAGACTGAATGACTAAGGTTTAATCTGCTCACCACCCCCCCCCCCCATTTACTAGTCTCCTGGGCATGGATAAGTTGACTAATCTCTTCAAAATTCCGGTTCCCCATCTGTAAAATGAGGAAAATAAAAGTTCCTGATTCAGAGAGTTGTTTGGGGGGATTAAATGAGAAATTGGACAATAAAATCCCTGACACATGGTAAACACAAGCTGATGGTTATGATTATTGTTTTGATGGCTCACTTCTATTGGGAACCAATCAAGGTCTCTAGCTCTTATTTATTGTTCAAAATAAATAGTTTTTCAGAATTACTTAATCAGCGACGTTTTTCTTGCCACTCAGGTTAATTTATTTGTCTTTTTGAATGCTAAAATAGGTTACTGCCACTCTAAAAGTAGAATCTTCCTATTCAACGATGTCCTTAAAACACTCTCTCTTATATTGAAAAGCAATGACAAAGTGCAATACTGCCTTTGACTTCAGTATCTAGATAGTGTAGAATGTGGTAGCATGCTGGAAAAAAGCATTGATCCAGAAATCAGAAGATGGGGATTCCATACATTCCCTTCTCTGTTGGGATGATCCAATTTATAACTATACTGAGGGTGTTTCGTAGACTCAAAACCCATAACAATTTTAAATTTCTATTCCAGTTTAACCATTTTATTTTAGTCATTAGCTTTTTCTGGTAGAGAAGGCAAAGCTTTTCTTTTATTCATGAGTTTATTCATCTATTCTTTCATTCATCCATTCACTTTTTTCTTTAATTCAAAAAGTGTTTTTAGGGGCCGCCCGGTGGCGCAGCGGTTTAGTTCGCGCTTGGCAGCCCGGGGTTCGCGAGTTCGGATCCCGAGCGCCCGCCGACGAACTGCCTGTCAGCCATGCCGTGGCGGCGTCCCACATAAAGTGGAGGAAGATGAGCACGGATGTTAGCCCAGGGCCAGTCTTCCTCAGCAAAAAGGGGAGGATTGGCAACAGATGTTAGCTCAGGGCTGGTCTTCCCCACACACAAAAAAAGTGTTTTTAAATGCCTACTATATACACAGCAATGAGGTATGGATATGTGACAAAAGAGAAGCATAAAAAAGACCAATGGAAGTTCTGAAGAAACGTTGCATATGGCTGAGGTGGTTAGGAAATGCTTCATGGGGGAGGTGGCATTTGAGCTGGCCCTTGAACAGTGTCTGGCATGCAATTGGTGCTTAGTAAATATTTATTAAATAAATTAATGTTATTGAATCATTCAATTAAACAGTGAATAAACGAACAAAGAGTTTTCAACAGGTAGATCCAGAAAAAGTAATCGGTATGAGGAAGGCAAAGGGAAGGGAAGTGAGACGAAACAATCTTCTGGGTTTCTAGAACATAGATGACCTGTGGGAAAACGTATGACCAATATACTATCTTGTGGATGCAAGGCTTTAAGTGCCAGATTTAAGGAGTATTGGCCATTATTTCACAGGATGTGGGGAGCCACTAACTTTTTTAAATAGAGGGTTGACAGAGGCATACTTCTGTGTAGAGGCATACTTGAGGAATATCGGTTGGGTGGTGGTATACCAGACAGATGGAGAAGGGAAAGAATGGAACAGAGGTGTTAAGATGGCATCTCTATTGTCCACACAATATCCCCTGAAGGATAAAGAAAGGACTGGGTCCAGCACCCTGATTTGTATTGAGTCTTGTGCTCTCATATCCAGGCCCACTTCCTAGAGGCTTATTATGAAAATACCCAAATGATGCCTTACAGTATAAACTCAAAAGCCTTCTGATATAAACACTGAGGGAAAATAGGAGAAAGTGCTACTTACAAATCTGGTCAGAATAAATTTGGAATCAAATATTGTAATTTTGCAAAGAGATGAGGTATGACTAAGAAAGAATAAGCATTAACTGGCCATAATTGCTGCTAAAAATTCACATGACATTAAATTAAGTTAGTTTAACCTTAAATTAAGAGTTAAGAATATGCACAGAATAATAATGTTCTCTAGCCAATCATTCATATTTAATTTAACTAACAGCATAACTATGACAGCACATTCAGCACATGGCCACACAGTCATCTTAGAACTTGCCAAAGGCAGTATTTTTGGCATGGAGAGAAACCATGTTAACCTCTTCCTAAGCTTCCCATTGATTATTATTTAAAATTAACCCATCTTAGCATACCCCATAAAGAGTTCAAAGGACAACTTCAAAATTGCCTGGGTGCATATTTCTTTAGATATAACATCATTTTTACTGAAAGATTCATGTGTAATCAAAACATCTAATAACAGGTTAAGTAAATTACAGAATATCCATTTGTTAGAATAACTTAAAGATACTAAAATTTCTATTCCAAGGGATATTTGCTTGATGTTAAACAAAAGCTGGATCTGACACTATAAAATATAACTATATAAAAATATTCATAGAAGAAAATACAGGAAAGGAAACACAGCAAGATGTTAACAGCAATTGTCCGAGTTAATGTGTTTCTAAGTAAAAATTCTTTTCATTTTTCTCTATTTTTCAAATAAGTAGGTATTAATTTTATATTAAAATCCAGTTTAAACAATAAACATAGTCTTTCTACCAGGCGCTGCTATTGACTCTAGAAAACAGTGAAGCTGGAACTAGGATGCAAAGAGATTTTTGCAACACAAATACAAAGGTTTGGTTTATGGGCCTGTCACAGTGGGTAGCACTCAACAGTCAATGAATGAGATATGGCATAGAATAACAAGTCAATTTGGGCAATTCTCTTTTTAAAAAATTCAGTTGGTTAGCATGATGCCAAGCAAAACACATAATTGGTTATAAAATGTTAATTTCTACCTGATTGTTGTAGCAGAACCGGTAGAGTGAAATTCTGGGGAAAATCCAGGTGTTCTTCATTAGCTTTTTCTTGGCCCTACACTTAAGCTTAAAGTTTTCAAAACATGGACCCAGACAGTTTACAGAAGCAACAATATAGAGAGGTGGCTATTTTGGATAGCCTGGACTACCTTTTTACTAAGGATTTATACAGTACTTTTTTGTTTTAATTATTGAAGTAAATATTTCAATGTTTTAATTGCTTCCCTATATTCTTAAATAGTCCACATGGAACCTAATTCCCTGAAGATTCAAGTCACTTTTGGGAATATTAGTTGCTACATTATCATATAATATAGTAAGCTTTTAGTGAGAGTCTCATATCCCAAATGCTCTGATTTTTGAGTTGTGAGTTTTTGTCTCATCCTTTATTTGCAGTTTCTGAAATGTGCTTTGCTGTGGCACACTTTTATACTTTTTTGCACACACTTTTATCTTTTCCCAGAACACCTCCCAATAAATTCTTTGTCCATCTATTAAATTCCTACTCATCTTTCTCATCCTTCAGTAGCCAGCTTTCCTGACAACTCAGATACAGTTATTCTCTCTGTGTATCATGTACTCCTTGATTACTGGTATTAGTTCACCCCAAAGTTTAGTGGCTTAAAACAACAAATATTTATTATTTCACAGTTCTGTGGGTCAAGAATTTGGGAGTGGCTTCACTGGGTGATTTTGGCTAGGGGTCTCTCATAGGCTGTGTAGTCAAGAAGTTGGCCAGGGTTGCAGTCATCTGAAGGCTTGACTGGAACTGTTGGATCCACTTGCTGGCTAGTCTGTGCTGGTGGATGACAGAGGCTTTGGCTCCTCAGCACATGAGCCTCTCCACAGGGCTGCCTGAGTGTCCTCACAACACGGCAGCTGACTTCTTCCGGAGAGAGTGACCCAGGAGAAGGAACAGGAGGAAACCACACTGCTTTTTATGTTCTGATCTCAGACCTCACATACCATCATTTCTGTCACATTCTATTCGTTAGAAGTAAATCACCAAGTACAGCCTACAAGTAGAGGATAGGAATTAGGATCCACCTTTTAAAAAGAGATTAAAGAATTTGTGAACACATTTTAAAACCACCAAGATTGCTCTTATTGCATTATATTGTAATTACTTATTTAAACAATTTCATTTTTTAGGTAATTTTTAAAAGCATCCTTAAAGCATTTACTTTTTATTTTTTTGTTAAACAGCAGGACTCTGGGTAGTGACTACAGCAAGTTATAAAGGACTAAAACTTTGAATCTTATCTCCCATGTGTTAGATGTGTGTCTAATTTTAGTCATGCTGTATCTCAGCTTCCTCATCTTTAAAGTGGAAATTATAATAATCGGCCCTGTTGTCAGGATTAAATGGGTAACACAGGTGAGAGTACGCTGCAAACTGTAAAGTACCATACAATACTTCAGTACTGGATGGCCAGGGTGCAGTGCTGCAGGCCCTGAGTCAGTGCTGCAGAGTCTGAGTTCCAGAATTCACTGCATACTTTCTTCACCGCCTACTTTCCTCAGCCACCATGCAAGTGCCCCTTTATCACCTCTCCTCTTTGCCTCAGAATATTTCCCAAGCTTGTAACATACAGTTCTATACATAGAAGAATAGTAGATACTCAATAAGCATTTGTTGCTGTTGATTATGATGCTGACAATTGTCCTGTCATTCTACAAACTAGACTAGAAAGGGACTAAGAAGTACGGATAATGAACTGTTATCTAGAATAGGACAAACTTCAGTTTAACTCCTAGCTTTACCACAAAGAAGCTTCATGAACTTTGTCTTCTCTCTAAGCCTCAGTTTCTTCATCTGCAACATAGGGATAACAGCATTGCTTATTTGACAAGGTCATAGTGGAGATTAAGGAGAAAATACATGAGAAGCATCTAGAATACTGCCTGTTACATAATAAGTACTCCATAAATGTGGATTATTATTCATCTTATGATTATGATTAAACGGTTCCATCACTAATAAGGGAAAGGTGTTCAAACCTATGAAAGATGGCATCCTCCTGCCTGCAAGTCCCATTTTGGAACACTAGGATGTCGTATTGAGTCCAGGAAAGAGTACTCTCCAAGGTTTGCCTTGCCTACCTGGGTGGCTATCTATCTAAAACAGCCTGTCCGGCTTGAGCTATTTTCATTTGCTGTCTTTATGAGGCCAGAGGCATGCACAGCTATGAGCACATTTCAGAAATTTGAAAAATAAACAATGAAATGTCTCATGCTTGCCACACATGTATTTTTCCTTCCATCATTTAGGCTGGCTGGTTCTAAGGCATAAAAAGTTTATAATAAGAAAGAAAAAAAAGAATGAAACTTGCCAGCTTAAAATTCTTTAACCCCAGCCCCCAGAACTTTCAAACTCAAGGTTAAGATGTGAACAAATGTTCCAACCAATATGTTCATGAAAGATTTAATAATTACTTTGCTTATGAAAGTTTAAACAGCTGCTTAAGTTAGTAAAAAGGCTCCCACCCAGGCAGAATAACTTGCTGTACCCATTAAGAAGGTTTTACAAATCATCAGACTACATATTCAGATAAAAGGCAGAGCTGCATTTGCTGCACAGCCTCTAACTATTCAATTATGTATGGAATGAGTTTGTCCACCACGTCAATCGGATTTTGTGTATTCCTTCAACAAGGGTCTTGACAGCATCAATGTTAAACCTGTTTCCAAAGGGATTGCTGAGCTTTTTAATAATTTATTTTTTAAAACACATATACATGAAATAGGCCATGCGTTGTTCTTTAGGTTATTTTACATCATAACTCCATGAAAACAGGGTTCCTTATCAAATGGATTTGGAAATTATAGAAGGTCACATCATATTCCTCAGAAAAAGAATGACACTACTCTTTGGGCTTTCATATATACTACTTCTTGTGCTTGGAATATTCCCCATTCCAACCCCATCCCCATAACCTTTAATCTAGTTAACTCCTCATGGTTAACTCCTCATGGTTACTACTCATGCTGTAGGAATAAGTTCGATCTCTCCAGAAAGCCTTCCTTGGCCTCTTGACTAGGATGGTCGCCCCTGAAATGAGCCCCCATCGTACCCTGTAGCCGCCATATTATGGCACCTATACCTTCTATTGCAGTTACTCTTTTGCTTCCTTTCTCTACCACCAAACCTCAAGTGCTGTGAGGGCAATCTGATATACCCAGCATGGTAGAAGCTCAATTCTTGTAAAATGTATGAACGAATTCTCCTAGTCATCCAAACTGCACTTCTCCTTCTTTTTCTCCCCTTTATCCAAACTTTAGCAACTGAAAATTTTATTTCCTAAGCATTTCCTGAATCCTTCTCTTCTTTTCCGACACTATTTCAACTGCCTCAACTCAAGTCCTATTATCTCCTGGCTGAATTTCAGGCTTTGCCCCTTTGAATGTATACAGTGGCCAGAATGAACTAAATCCAAATCTACCTCCAAAACTCATCAGTGACTCCCTATTACCAGCAGGACAAAGCCTCAGTCCTTCACATGGCATGCCAGGTCCTCTGTGGCCTGTCCTTCCTGATGTGCCCCTCCAATACTTCTGAAGTCCTTGCTTTTGTATAAGCTCTCCCTTCTCCAAAGAAGGGTAATATTTATTGAGGGTCAGAGGGGCAAAATAACCTACCAACAAAATGTGAGAGGTGGGATTTGAATTCTACAGGCTATGTTTCTAACTACCCACAGAGCTATGCTGCTCACCCAATGCTATTGCTATAACCCTCGTGCCTGATACATACCTAATACTCTATAAAAGTGTATTGAATTAATAAATGAAGAGTTAAAAAATGAACATAAAAAACACCAAAACATAAGCTGCCCAGTGGATCTTATGCCACTATCCTACTGTTTCTCAAAAATTTGGGGGAATATTGCAAAACTATCTCTTAAAACTTCACAGTGCACATTAGCATATTAAAGGCTTAAGAAGTACCACACAAAAAAGGAGTTGGTTTAACTTTTCCAAAAGAAGAGGTCCTGATTGTACTTGAACACAGAATATTAAAAAAAAAAAAAAACAACCTACCAACATCCCTACCCTGTGAAATAATGAAAGGGCTCCCACCATGTCTTGTTACTATCTAAGAATATACAGTGTATACCACCAGTCTGATGATAATCACCAAGTATTTTTTTTAAATAACGAAATTTTGGGGCTCAAAATGACCTTTGAGCTTTTCCAGACAAAGTCATCCATTCTACAGTTGAAGGATTAAGTGGCCCAATGTCACTCAGCTTATTTGCAGCAGAAATAAAACCGGAACCAAAGCCTGGGAACCTCTGCCTAGTATTCTTTCCATTACTCCACATCAGTGATTCTCAATCTGGGGTGACTTCTGTCTCAGACATTTGGCAATGTCTGAAGACATTTCTGACACTGCTAGGAGGGGTGAGGGAGAGGCCAGGGATGCTGCTAAATATTCTACAATGCATAGGACAGACCCACAAAACAAAAAATTATTTGGCCCAAAATGTCAGCACTAATGACATTGAGAAAGTCAGCCCCACACCAAAAAAAAAAAAAAAAAAAAAAAGAGAGAAAAAGTGAACTGTCCAGTTAACAAATTAGAGCTTTCATTCAATGTTTTCCACTAGCCTCATAGTGGTGCATTATACTTGAAATAATACTGGTATAGGAAACTGAATCTGTTCTTTGAATCCATGAAAATAACTGCTGTAGGAAAATGGCATGTACATAAAAAAAAAATTCCACTCATCAAGGCTTTATCAAAATGGGTTTGGATATTATCAACCAAAAAAAAAAATTCTCCAAAACACTTTTCTTTTCCACACAATTCCCTCAGAAGAATTCTTGAATGTATTAACATTTTTAAAATATTGCATTCACTAAGCAAGACATCAGAATAATGTCTAGGAAATCACTGAGGAGCAGAAGAAATGGCCAGCCCCAAGGGTCAACACTGGAGAATCTGCTATCATGAGAGAGTCTTTCCTACAGGCACACTAAACTCCTAGTTTCAGGTAATTAGCCTGCTGGTCAGGTCAATTTGAATACAGTCCTCCTTCTGTGTGTGTTTGCTTGTTTGTTTAAGTGGGATACCCTGGAAGCATCATAAACTAAGCCCAGGAAAGGACTAATTGGGCTAATGTCAGGACAGGGTCCCCCTACACTGGGCACTACACAGAAGATACCCAAGAGGCAGCCCCTGCTTACAGGAAAGCAGCTCGCTCTCAGGAGTATCTTCTCACCAGTTTCCTCATCGGTTAATGTACCGTGGTTATTTAATGTGTTATCATCAGGGAAGCTGGTCAAAGGGTACACCTGAACTCTCAGCACTACTTTTACAACTTCTTATGAGTCTAAAATTATTTCAAAATAAAAATTTTTTTTAATGATGTGATTGGTAGTAGATTTATTTGGGCTTTTTCTGTGGTCCTTTGATAAAACAAACACCTGATTATCTGATTGGTGAGCATGAAGGCGTATGAATAGGGGCACAGGGGAATACAGCATCATAAAGAGTCATTAACACCACAGAAGCGATTCATCCATCAGATTCTCTTCCAAAGTGACAAGGAGCTAAAAACAAATGAGACCTGAGAAAGACTTGGTGGAGGGAGGATGTATAGAAGGGATGGACCGAGCACAGGTAGGTTTCCCATGTAATAACCTCAATGAGAGCTCTAAGGAAACTCTGAGACAACGAGGGGCAGTAACTATGAGAGCTCTTTGTGCCTAGGAAAGAGATGTTAGGAATAAAAACAGGAAAGAAAAACACAATCTCTCCTGTGTAATGACTTGGTAGGGATAGCACCGCCTGTATCCTGAATCAACCCACATCCCACAGATTTAGAGGCTATCCAGCTAAGGTGTGCCCAGGCATAACAGAATATCTTTGGGATAGAAAGAAATGGGGGTCAGGAAAACTGGAGTCACATTCCAGATGCATTCCTATCACACATTTGTTGTGTCTCCTGGGGCAAGTCACTCACGGATTCGGTTTCCTCCTCTGAAGGTCAGGAAACCGGTACTAGATTGCTAAGGCCCTCACCTCTCTAAGTGTTAGGATAACCTCTATTGATTTAATAAAAAATGAAACCTATTCACGGATGGCAACAAGTTTCCTATAAATTTTCCAATGCAAATTAGTTTCTTAATAAAGGGGAGTAGAAATAACACTGCTATTTTAGCGCCAGGGAGTATCAGCTCAGAAGTCAAGGAGCTCTCATTCTCACACCCTCAGACTCAATCTCAACCACAGATGGTCCTCAAAGATACAATGGTTTCCCAAGGAAGAAGTTGTCTGAGAGAAAGGAGTTCGGAGGCCTAAAGCCAGAGCTTCTAGAGCACTGCTTTACCCCCCAAAAATGCACCCCCTCGAAGTGTTCAAAGTCTGCTGAATTTTCCAAAACATGCCCAAATCACAGAAGAGATGTTTCGGAAGAGGTCAAAGTGGAGAGAGAGAATCCGGGGCTTGGAGGAGCCAAAACATGCCACTGTGGGCTCTTTAGGAAGAGGGTAGGATTAATGTGTATAATATCCCTACTCTGCCATTTTCACACGTTGAAACCCAATAAAGTATTTGTATTATTGGCATTTTTAAAAGCCTGTGATTAATTCAGTCCAGGTTTATGGCTGGATTATGCAATAGGGTTTTGAAATGTATTAATGCTTCATCAATCACATACACACTTTTCCAGAGCTGAAATTCACCACACCTTGTCCATGGTTCTTGGGCCAAATCAGAAGAATTCTATATATGCTAATTGTTTTCCTTTCATGAAGGTGCTGTTCATGAATAATGAGATGTAAGGGGTTGTGCTGGGTGTCAGCACTAAGTGTCTATCAGCCACTGTGTGAGTGTTGGCTCCCCTTCAAGTCACCCAGGATGTTCAACCTGCAGGCAAAATAATGGTAATTTCAATACACCCTCTTCTTTTTTAGAGATGATTTCCATTGCAACTGATTTCTTCAGCATTATTTAGCACTATTCTGTGGTATGATATGGAGCAAGGTAGCAAAGATGTGTCAGGGATAAGTTGGCCAACCTAAACTATCAAGACCGACATATACGTCACTGTTAGCATTACTGATAATTAAAAATAAAGTTGAATGACTTTAGGAGACTTTGTCAGAGTTTAGGAGAGCTGAACTCCCTCACCAGCCAATGAAAGAACAGTGCTTTGTTGCCATTTGAATCTCCATCACATATTTCCTTTCCTTTGTTCTTCATTCTCATTTTCTGCTCATTTATGAATACTACTATGTAATTTCCTCTTAAACATAACTGCCTCCCATCTAACCCTCCCAAGCTCCACTCCCTCTTTGTCTCTTTTCCTCTGTCTTCTGCTCATCTTTGATCAGTCACCCCAGCATTATCTGTATCATAACCTTTCTCTCACAGGAACAGGAGAGAGGGCCTGAAGCAGGGAAACACCATGTGGAGATCAGTTTTTTCAAAGACAACTCTGAGCTGCACTGCGAAAATACAGAAATAGGGAAGAGATCAGAAGAAAAACAATCAGGAGGGAAATAGCAAGAACCTGAATAAGGATAATAATACAGTAAAGGCAAGGCGGGAACAGATTTTTTCTTTTTTAAATATGCTGAAAGTAGACTGAAATAGAATGTGGTACCTGGCTGTAGGACATTGAGAAAGAGGAGAGAATGGAAAATAACTTGAAGTTTTCTAACTGTACTGATAGGCAGATATGATTCCTTTAACAGAGACAAGAAACTAAGGTGAGGAATTGGGTATGAAGGAATTGAGGTGTTCAGGTTTGGACACATAGAGCTGCATTTAAGGGTGATGTCCAATATGCCAATGGATAATCAGTGTTCTAAATGGGCAGGAAAACTTCTAAATTTAAAGAAAATCTAGATTAAGAAAATCCTCCAACCATTTTCTCCTTTATTTCTTCTCTTCATTTTACTGAAACAAAATAGGTGTGTTAAAGCTACTGCATGCCAAGTCTTGGGATAGGCATAGTGAAAAAAAGAAAAGAAATAAAGTAAACAGAGTGTCTGCTCAGGGCATTTGCAAGCTCTGGTGGGAGATGACACCATAAGAGTGGCATAAAGTCCCGGGATGACGGGAGGGTTACCAGAGGAGGCTTCACGGAGAAGGTGGCATTTATCAGGGATGGACTGTGCTTACTCAGCTTCATTAACTTGCCTGAAACCTAGAGGGGAGAATACTTGCTTGCCACTTCCCTTCACAGTCTGGACATCACCTGGGGTCCCAGGCAGGCTATAAGTCAGATTCCCCCCAAAACACAGCCATGTAGACTTTACTACACTGCACTCATCTACATTCCTTCTGTGGAAGTTATGCGTGACTTCTTTGTGGGAGAACTTTTGTTAATCTTCTGCCTTTTAAATCTTGGTAACAAGGTATTTATGTCCAACTCTTGGAATGCTATGCAACACTATGGTAGAGGTGAAAGTTTAATCCTGAGTCCTGGGACCTCTCTGGAATCTACCCACCTGGAGAAGGGGCTACCCCCACAGAATACAGAGATTGAAGCATCTTGACAGAGATCAGAGTTGGTCCAGCAATTCTACTCTTAGGCATTTACCCAAAGAGAAATGAAAACATAAGTTCACAGAAAGACTTGTACAAGAATATTCACAGAAGCTTTGTTTATAAACATCAAAAACTAGAAACCACCCAAATGTCCAACACCGCTGGATAGATAAACAAACTGTGGTATATCCACACAATGAAATATTACCAGCAATATGAAGGAATGGACAACTAATACAACAACATGGATAAATCTCAAAAGCATTATACTGAGCGAAAGAAGCCAGACACAAAAGACTGCACATTCTAGGATTCCACTTTTATGAAATTCTAGAGAAGAAAAAACTACAGCTCCAAACAGCAGATGAGTGGTCACCAGGGGGCAGGGGAGTGGAGGAGGAGATGGACTGCAAAGGGGCACAAGGGTGATGGAAATATTTTATATTATGATTGTGGTAGTGGTTCCATTATTGCATACATTTTTCAAAACTCATCCAATTGTACACCTAAATTTGGTAAACTCAGTTTATGTAGATTATACCTCAACAAAGCTGATTTAAAAAAAATCAGGCTAGGCTGAGGAGTAGGCCCAAGCATTCCCAGCTGGAAGATGCCAGTGGCCCTTGGAAAGCCATCTGAGCCAGGCCTACCTCAGCCTTCTGACTGCTGCAGGCCCAAGAACTCATCTGCCTTGATGCTTTAGCCTCAGACCTTGACCCCCCTGGCTGCTTCAGACTAAGGCTCCCAATAACTCATGCTCACCCTGCCGCCCACCCTCAGGGCCAGAAGTAGCCTGCTCACCCAGACAACTGATAATATGTAATCCTAAACCCCTTCCACCCTGGACTAGCAACCTTAAAATGGCAACACCTTATCCTGGAACTACTGACTGAGGAAAATACATAGTAAGGATTACACTTTAAGGAGTCTGACTACTCAGCACCTGGAATATAGACTAGTGGATCTTCTGTGGTTATCAGTTTCCTAAGGGGCAAGCGGCTGGGCTTGTTTGTTTGTTTTCTCAACATTTGAAACTATAGTTTCTCTGTAGCTATCTGACTTCCTATGGTCCTACTGAAATCTTGCTTTTCCATTATCCCTGTGGCTACAACCCCAAGGTTGATGCATGCCCAGGTCCTTGAAGAAGGTAATTTGGGAAGGGAAAAAAGTATCCTGAACATAAAATAAATCTTTACTGCAACACAGCCCTCAAGTCTGGAGAGGTCCTGAGTCAAGACATGTGCAGAAGGTTTGTTTCTCCATCACCAAACTCCATCACTATTCACTTTTTCCTTCATTCCATTGATCTCCTTAATCAAAACACAAGTCTGAAATTCCTGAATAGCTTTATTTTTAAGTGCTATTTTTAGAATTTCAGTAACTACTAAAAAGGGAAATTTGTACCAGAAATCTTATAAAAATTTTTTTGTACACTTGATGTCATATAAAGAAAACTTTCATTCAATGAGCACCTGTATGTGCCAACACTGTACTAGGCTATTTGATGTGTATTATCTAATCTAGTCCTCACAATAATCCTGTTAGTCACATACATCGTCTCTTCCTTTGCAGATGAGTTCTCTAAGACTCAGAGAATAAGTAACTTGCCAAAATTATTTAACCTTCAGCTAGTATAGAGTCTGGATCTGCCTCTAGGACTATTTGATTCTCAAACTTTGCTCAGAAAAAAAAAAAACCTCCGGAAATTGCACATAAACTGTGGTTTAAAGGTTGGCTTAATATCCATAAGGTCCTGGGTTTGAGTCCCTCCTCAGCCACTTACTAGCTGTGTGGACCTTAGGCAAGTGAGTTTCCCTCTACGTTAGCTTCCTCACCTATAAAATGAAGAAAATAGATCCTACTTGAGTGAGCTTTGGAAGGATCAAATAAGATAATTCACACAATAAGCAAAATAACTATTAGCTATGGGTGTCATCACACATGCCAAGCTGGCTCCAAATGGAGTAAATACAACACATATGTACAAATACTGCCCTCAGCTATTCAGAGGTTGAATTTCCACACCATGGATCCCATTCTGTCCTTCAATTAGTCCTGCCTTTCTTCAGTCAATGTAGTAAAACTTTTAATGGGAAAAAATGTATATGAAGTATCTGCCTTTCATGGGTTTATGAGGACCCTCTCTGCAGACTCATGTTCTCTCCTTCCCAAACTATCTCTAAAAAACTGAAACTTAGGGCTAGCCCCCGTGGCCTAGTGGTTCAGTTCAGCACACTCCGCTTCCACAGCCCAGGTGTGGTTCCCTGGAATGGTCGTCTATCAGTGGCCATGCTGTGGCAGCAGCTCACATACAAAATAGAGGAAGATTAGCAACAGATGTTAGTTCAGGGTGAATCTTCCTCAGCAAAGAGAGGAATATTGGCAACAGATCTTAGCTCAGGGCGAATCTTCCTCAGCAAAAGTAAAAATAAAAACAAAAAATAAATAAATGAAAAACTGAAACTTAACCATAACACCCTATTCCCAAATAGCTCATCCGCCTCCTTCACTCACCTGCTCTGGATACTTGCTACCAACAATCTCTGCTACAGTGTTGAAAGAATCAGCATCTGGGTAGTTCTTTGCCCCCATTTTCAGTTGAATGACAATTCTGCTCCCACGAGAAGCCATTCTTGACATCATTTCTGCATCTTCCACCGTAATACAGGCTGTTGGGATCTTTGGCACGCCATCCTGGTATTCCTGAACACCTGTGTGAGGACTTGAGAAAAGAAGCCACCAGGTTACCCTAAAAGTGGAAATGGACCAAAAGTATGTTAAAAGTGTCTGTAATCAAACACTCAGTTAGAGACAGAAATTGGATTGGTGGCTACCAGAGGGGAAGGGGGGAAGGAGGAAGCGAAAGGGATGATTAGGCAGATGTGTGTGGTGATGGGCTGTAATTAATTATTGGGTGGTGAACATGATGTTCTGTTTCACAGAAATCGAAATATAATGATGTACACCTGAAATTTACAAAATGTTATAAACCAATGTTACCACAATAAAAAAAATTTTTTTAATAAAATAAGTGTCTCTATTTGACATTTGACTTTCACCGATCTTTGTTTGCATATGAAAAAAAGGATGGGTGGGCAATATTGGTTTATTTGCTTTTGATGTGAATATGACTTTTCTTTTTGGTAAAAATAACTTAGAAACTTGAATTTAATAATCATCTCATTAAAAGCATTACATGAAATTTATTTTGATAATTTGGACGATCCTTTAAAATTGCAAATTGCCTCAAACTCAGAAGAACAGTAACAGTGCCTTCATGACCAAAGTGGAACACGTGTTCAAGAAGACAAAAGGAGCTCTCAAGCCCCTCAGGAGACCCCAAACATCTGGAAGAAAACTGGCCCAGACATACCTAGCTCTTTGGTCACTGACTGGCTCTGGGGCTACTCTCCTCTCACCCAAAAACAGAGGTCTGTATACGTAGCTATGCAATAGTGGTAGAACACTTTGCAGGAAAACTGAAGAACAATAGGAAATGTTTGTGTTCCCATGAGGAAAAGTGCTGAATAAACCCAGGTTCCTGATTTCACTATCACAAGAAAAAGAAAACTATTACAATTTTGGTACTAAAGGAGAACTATTACCCCAAATGGTCAATTCTTTCCTGATAATTTCCAGATATTTCTTACATTACCAGAAACACTCGTGATTGAAGTTTATATTAATCTACTGTTGATTCAATCTCTGTACATGCTAATTGAGTTTATAAAACTCATTTCCTAAAATTCCTCTTTCAAACTGTCCCTTTTTACCCCTGAGGTACAACTCCAATCCCGCCCAAACCACAGTTTCCTTGGCACCAAGCGGGCACAGCTTCTGCGTGCACACCACATTCCACAGTCTATTCTCATCTCTGTTAAAGCATAAGCTAATAGTCTCCCTTTTAAAATTAATTTTTCTTTTCACACTTCCATATTTGTTTCAGGCTGCCTCATATTTACAGAAAAGCCTTTCTCCTCCTTTCAGCCACAACACATTTCTCTCCTGTAGAAGTGACTCCAACCTCCACATGCAAAACACAGTGATCCAGTCTTATCACTGCTTTCTTGGTGTGACTGTATTGTTGTGACCATATGTTAGGTGACTATTTACTTAGAGAAATTACATAGCAAGATGATTAAGAACAGAGGCTCTGGAGCAAGACTGTCTAGGTTTAAATCTGGGCTACATGACTTATTGCTAATTGACCATGGGAAAGTTACACATCTTTGCTTTAGTGTCATCATCTATAAATGGAGGTGATAATAATAATACCTATTTCATAGAGTTATTTTGCAGATTCAATTAATTTATACAAGTAAATCACTTACCCTGGAACATAGTAAGCACTCAATAAATGCTAAATATTTATTTTATTAACTTGTCTATTACATTATCCCAGCAGAGAGAGACTGTCTAATCTCAAGTCCTTAGTACCATCTGAGGACACCTTTTATGAACATTTCTTAAATGTTGACTGAAAATGTTATTCTTCATCAGGAGAGAGACAAATGACTTATAAACTCAAAACCTGTAATACAGAAACCCTGGGAATCTAAATCCCTTTTCTGGAATATGCCTAATCCACTCTAACTTCTGGTTCAGGGAAAGCTGTGGAGTCACATAACCTAGGTCAAATTCTGGCTCTACCTCTCTACCTGCATAACACCAAGCAGCTTAGATTACCTCTCTGTTTCCGAGTTCCATACCTGTAAAGTGGACAATAATACTCATATTGACCTCATAAGATTGCTATGAGAAATAAAAGAGACAGTATATGTATAGGATTTAAAACCATATTTGCTATATAGTAATTATTTAGTAAACATTCGTTGTTATTATTATTTCTTCAGTGCTAATTTTTCCCACTGACTTGGTAGAGTGATTAATGACCAAAAGTACTTTGAAACATGTAGGAAGACAATCCAAATATTTATTATTCATATTACTTTACGTGATGTCTGGGATTCAACAAACTCTCCTTGTTCTCAAACTCTCTTACTCAAGAGGAGGTCGGTATAACTCTTCTTAATAGGCTCTTTTAAATAATTTTTCTAAACAAACTTATACTAATAAGTTACAGGTAAGAGTCCTCACAGTGCAGTGAGCTAGGCATGTACCCATGGCTCCACTGAGGAAAACAGCACTGAAAGGCATCTTCCAACTGTAGTTCTGAATTCAAAATATAAAAGCCTTCTAATTTGTTTCTACAATTAAGCATGTCCTCCAGTGGTGGAGTATTCAGCATGGTTTAGTAGAAATAGGCAGAATGAAGACTGGACAGTTTTACTCAGAGTACTGTATTTTCACCGTCAATTGTCCTACAAGGGATGATCAGTCTAACCACCACCTTCCTGCCCCCATTTACAAGCACCACCTGCAATTTAACAACAGCAAAGGGTAAACTATTAAGGAAACCATAAAAAATCAAAATGTAAAGATTAATACCAATTCTTCACAAACTCTTCCAAAAAATACAAGAGAGAACACTTCCCAACTCATTCTACAAGGCCACTACTAATGATATCAAAACCAGACAAAGACATCAAAAGAAAAGAAAACTACAGACCAACATCTATTATGAATATAAATGCAAAGAAATCTTCAACAAAATACAAGCAAATTGGGGCTGGCCCAGTGGCGTAGTGGTTAAGTTCCCACACCCCACTTCAGTGGCCCAGGGTTCATGGGTTCAGATCCTGGGCACAGACGTACACACCACCCATTAATCCATGCTGTGGCAGTGACCCACATACAAAATAGAGGAAGATTGGCACAGATGTTAGCTCAGGAACAATCTTCCTCAAGCAAAAAGAGGAAGAATGGCATTAGCTCAGGGCCAATCTTCCTCACCAAAAAAAAAAAAAATACAAGCAAACTGATACCAGCAACACATGAAAAGTACTACACACCATGACCAAGTGGGGTTTATCCCAGAAATGCAGGCTTGGTTTAACGTTCAAAAATCAATGAATGTAATATATTAATACAAAAGGACAAAAACCACATGATCATCTCAATAGATGCTAAAAAAAAGAATTTGACAAAATATAACACCCCTTCATAAAAAACTCAACAAACTAAGAATGGAAGGGAACTTCCTCAACATGATAAAAGGTATCTATGAAAAACCCACAGCTAACATCATACTTAATGGTGAAAGACTGCTTTTCCCCTGAGATCAGGAACAAGACAAGAATACCTGCCCTCCCCACTTCCAGTCAGCATTGAACTGAAGGTTCTAGCCTTAGAAATTAGAAAAGAAAAAAATAAATAAAACGAGGGGCCGCCCGGTGGCGCAGCGGTTTAGTCCGCGCTTGGCAGCCCAGGGTTCGCAGGTTCGGATTCCGGGCGCCAGCCGACGCACTGCCTGTCAGCCATGCCGTGGCGGTGTCCCATATAAAGTAGAGGAAGATGGGCACAGATGTTAGGCCAGGGCCAGTCTTCCTCAGCAAAAAGAGGAAGATTGGCGACGGATGTTAGCTCAGGGCTGGTCTTCCTCACAAAAAAAATAAATAAATAAAAGCAACCTTATTTTAAAAATAAATAAATAAATAAAAGGAATCCAACTTGGAAAGGAAGAAGTAAAACTATCTTTGTGCACAGATGACATGATCATATAGAAAATCCTAAGGAATTGACAAAACTATTAGAACCTATTGGAGGATACAATATAAATGTACAAAAATCAATTGTATAATAATGAATAATACAATATACAGTCATGCAGTGCATAATGTTTCAGTTAACATCAGACCACACATATGATGGTGGTCCCATAAGATTATAATGGAGCTGAAAAGTCACTATTGCCTAGTGACATCATAGCCATCATAACGTCATAGAGCAACACATTATTCATGCGTTTGTGGTGGTGCTGGTATAAAGAAATCTACTGTGCTGCTAGTCATATAAAAGTATAGCACATACAATTACATACAGTGCATAATACTCAATAATGATAATAAATGACTATGTTACTGGTTTATATATAGTCATGCATCACTTAACAACTGGGATATGTTCTAAGAATGCGTTGTTAGGTGATTTCATCATTGTGCAAACACCATAGAGTGTACTTACACAAATGTAGATGATATAGCCTATTACACACCTAGGCTATATGATACTAATCTTATGGGACCACTGTCATATATGCAGTCCATCATTGACCAAAATGTTGTTATGTGGCACATTACTGTAAAAACTATACTTTTTATTGTTACTCTAGAGTGTACTCTTTCTACTTACAAAAACTGTAAAACAGTATGCCATGTTACACAAGCAGCAACCTCTTACATCTCATGTTTACCATGTCTCTTGCTTGCATCATTTTCTCTTGTCCTTGATTTACTCTTCTGTTGTTTTGTTCATCATTGCCCTTAAGCACACAAAATCCACTGTTAATGTTGCCAGTAAGAGGCCACATTGAGTGACTGACCTGGAAACTAAATTAAAAGTGATTAAGGACAACAGAGGTGATAGTTATTGCTTGCTAGACAGGCATGTCCCGTTCCACCAGAGCTACGATCTTTAAGAACAAGAACAAAGTGATGGAAGCTGTTAAAGGATCTGCTTCACTGAAGGCAACAAGACTAATAAAAATTCAAGAAGGGCCTATATCAGACATGGAGAAACTTCTAATGACCTGGATTGAAGACCAGACACAGAAGTGTATCCCTCTCAGCACCATGACGATCATGGCCAAAACAAAAAGATTGTTTGCCATGTTGAAAGAAAAGGCTGGACCCAACTATGGTGTTGAATTTACTAGCTCTGACTGGTTTAAGCCATTTAAGAGTCATTATTCATTACATAATGTGAAAGTGAGTGGTGAGTCTGTGAGTACTGACGTGAAAGCAGATAAAGAATTTTTGGAAACTAGATGAGCTGATTGTAGAGGAAAATTACTTGCCAGAGCAAATATTCAATATGGATGAAACCTCCTTATTCTGGAAACATGCCTGAAAAGACTTTCATCCATAAGGAGCCAAGTCAATGCCAGGTTTCAAGGCTTTTAAAGACAGGATAGCAGTCTTGCTTGGGGGCAATGTTGCAGGCTACAAATTGAAACCCTTTGTGATCCGGACAGTGAGAATCCCAGGCCTTCAAGCATATCAATAAGCACACAGTGCAAGTGTACTATAGGAGCAATAAGAAGTTATGGATGACCCAGTTCCTCTTCCAAGATGCCCTCCTGAATTGCTATGCCAGTGAAATGAAGACGTACTGTTTGGAGAATAACATACCTTTCAAGATTTTGCTTATTGTTGATAACACTCCCAGACATCATCCATTTATTGGTGATCTTCATCCCAAAATCAAAACAATGCTTCTCCTTCCAAACACTACCTGTCTGATCCAACAAATGGATCAAGGAGTTATGGAAGCTTTAAGACCTATGACCTGAGGAGGACTTTTGCCCAGGCTGTTGCTGCAAATGAGGAAGACAGAGAAGACACTGATGCAATTCTGGAAGGATTACAACATCTATGACTGCATCAAGAACCTTGCTTGGGCTTGGGATGATGTCACCAAGGAGTGTATAAATGGCATCTGGAAGAAGACACTCAAGAGGTTCATTCATGACTTCAAAGGATTTGCCAAGAATGAGGAGGTTGCAAAAATCAAAAAGGCTGAGGTTGAGATGGCAAACAACTGTAACCTGGATGTGGATGAGGATGACAGTGGGGAGCTCCTACAGGTGCTTCCTGAGGAATTGACTAATGAGGAATTGTTGGAACTGGAACAGAAATGCATAGCCGAAGAAGAGGCAAGAGAAAAGGAAACTATAGGAGAAGAAAAAGAAGAAGAACCCCCAAGAAAATTCACAGTGAAAGGTTTAGCAGAAACTTTTGCAGACCTTAGCAAGCTCCTTAAAATTTTGAAGACATGGACCCCAGCACTGAAAGGTTTTTGTTAACAGAAAAGAATGTTCATGGTGCATTATCTGCTTACAGGCAAATCTATGATAAAAAGGAAACCACCAAGGACATCTTTCTGAAGAGTGACACCTCCTCAGGAAGAGCCCCAGGCAGATCCTCAGGAGGTGTTCCAGAAGAAGGCAATGTTATCATAGGAGATGACAGCTCCCTGCACGTTACTGCCCCGAACACCTTTCAGTTGGACAAGATGAGGAAGTGGAAGATAGTGATATTGATGATCCTGACTCTGTGTAGGCCTAGGCTAATTATGTGTATGTGCCTTAGTTTTCAAAAAAAATTCAAAAAGTAAAAAAAAAAAAAAATTAAACATTTTAAAAATAGAAAAAAGCTTATAGAATAAGGATTAAAGAAAGAAAATATTTTCGTACAGCTGTACAATGTGTTTGTTTTCAAGCTAAGTGTTATTACAAAAAAGTCAAAAACTAAAGTTTATAATATAAAAACGTTATAGTAAGCTAAGGCTAATTTATTATTAAAGAAAGAAAATTCTTTTTTTAATAAATGTAGTGTAACCTAAGTGTACAGCATTTATAAAGTCTCCAGCAGTGTACAGTCATGTCCTCGGCCTTCACATTCACTCACCACTCACTCACTGACTCACCCAGAGCAGCTTCCAGTCCTGCAGGCTCCACTCATGGTAAGTGCCCTATACAGGTGCACTATTTTATATCGTTCATACTGTATTTTCACTGTACCTTTTCTATGTTTAGATATGTTTAGATACACAAATACCATTGTGTTACAATTGCCTACAGTATTCAGTACAGTAACATGCTGTGCAGGTTAGTAGCCTAGGAGCAACAGGCTATACTATATCGCCTAGGCGTATAGTAGACTATACCATCTAGGTTTGTGTAAGTATACTCTATGATGTTTGCACAACAGTGAAATCACCTAATGACACATTTCTCAGAATGTATCCTTGTTAAGCAATGCATGACTGTAACAGCAAAACAGT
This sequence comes from Tapirus indicus, assembly GCA_031878705.1. NCBI lineage: Eukaryota > Metazoa > Chordata > Mammalia > Perissodactyla > Tapiridae > Tapirus > Tapirus indicus. The sequence continues at coordinate 40,238,520 of CM062935.1, forward strand.
AGCAACAATCTGAAAATTAAATTAAGTAAACAATTTCATTTACATTAGCAATAAAAAGCATAAAATACTACAAATTAACAAAAGAAGGCAAGATTTGCACAATGAAAACTGCAAAATATTGCTTAAATAAATTAAAGATCTAAATAAATGGAAAGATGTCCCATGTTTATGGATTGGAAGACTTAATATTGTTAAGATAGCAATATTCCCCAAATTGATCTGCATATTCAATGCAATCCCTATCAAAATTCAAGCTGCCTTTTTTGAAGAAATTGACAAGCTGATCCTAAAATTCATATGGAAAGGCAAGGAATTCAAAATAACCAACACAAGTTGAAAAAGCAGAACAAGTTGGCAGACTCACACTTCCAAATTTCAAAACTTACTACAAATCTACAGTAATCAACCAGAGTGTGGTACTGGTATAAGGATAGACACATAGATCAATAGGATAGAATTGAGAGTCCACAAATAAACCTTTATAAGAATGGTCAATTCAATGGTCAATCGTGCCAATACAATTCAATGAGGATAGAAAAATGTTTTCAAGAAATAGTACTGGGGCCAACCAGATATCCACATGCAAAAGAACAAAGTTGCACCCCAATATCACAACACCTACAAAAATTAATTCCAAATGAATCATAGACCTAAATGTAAGAGCTAAAACTATAAGATTTCACAACACTAGATAAAGAAATCGTTTCTTAGATACAGCAACAAAATCATAAGCAACAAAAGAAAAAAATAGATAAACTGAACCATCAAAATTGTAAACTTTTACATTTCAAAAGACTCCATCAAAAAGTGAAACGACAAACCACAGAAGGGCAGAAAATTTTGCCAAATCATGTGTCTGATAAGGCACTTGTATCTAAAATATATAAAGAGGTCTTTGCCTAATTAACAGGCAACCCAATTAAAAAATGGGTGAAGAATTTGAATGGAGTTTTTCCAAATAAGATATACATATGGATAATAAGCACATGACAAAATGCTGAACATCATCACCATAAGAGAAATGCAATTCAAAACCACAATGAAATGCCACTTCACACCCAGTAGGATGGCTATCTATGATCAAAAAGACAGATAAAAACAAGTATTGGATAGGACTGGAGAAATTTGAACCCTGTACATTGCTAGTGGGAATGTAAAATGGTGTAGCCACTTTGAAAAACAATTTGATGGTGCTTCAAGGAGCTAAACATGTACTGACCATATGACCCAGCAATTCTACTCCTAGGTATATACTCAAGAGACATGAAAATATATGTTCACACAAAAATTTGCATACAAATGTTCATAGCAACATATTCATAATAGTCAAAAGGTGAAAACAACCCTAATGTCTATCAGTTGATAAATGGATAAACAAAATGTGGTAAATTCATACAATGAAATAGTATTCAGCAATAAAGAAATGATGTTCTTATACACACTACAACATGGATGAACCCTGAAAACATTATCCTAAGTGAAAGAAGCCAGTCACAAAAAACCACATATTGTAAGATTCCATTTATATGAAATGTCCAGAACAGGCAAAGCCATAGAGGTAGAAAGTAAATTTTAAGTTGCCTAGAGCTGGTGCAGGGGGAGAGGGAAATGGGGACTGAATGCTAACAGGTATAGGGTTTCTTTAAGAAATGATGGAAATGTTCTAAAATTAGATGGTGATGGTGGTTGCACAATTCTGTGAATATACTAAAACCCACCAAACCATGCATGTTAAAGGGGTAAATTTTATGGTATGTGAATTATATCCCAATAAAACTTCGATCAAAAAAAATAAGAATCTTAGGGTTCCAGATTTCTCTTTGAGGACAAAATCTTGGTATCTTTTTCATTCAAAAATCATGCTTCCATGGATCTGGTTTATGAGATGTATGAAAACAAAGCCTGATGGTCTCTGTGCTTGCAAGACAGTATACCCAAAATATAAAATGAACATACAAAATGCAAGACTTAAATCAGTTTTTCAAATTTCATTAAGTTTCTTGTGTATCTTGTGTAAAGTGACAATGTGAAGTCAGTTGAATATTTTCTATCCATGTAAAATAAGTGCAGTGTTTAAACAAATGTTTGAAATTTCCCACCTGATTACCACACATCAATCAAACTCCCTTAATGCTAGTCACTTCTGACTCCATGCATGTTTATAAAAGATATTATATTATAAAAGCACTTTATAGGGGGCCAGCCAGGTGGTGTAGTGGTTAAGTTCACATGCTCCGCTTTGGTGGCCCAGGGTTCGCAAATTCGGATCCCGGGCGTGGACCGACACACCACCTGTCAAGCCGTGCTGTGGCGGCATCCCACATAAAGTAGAAGAAGATGGGCATGGATGTTAGCCCAGGGCTGGTCTTCCTCAGCAAAAGGAGAAGGATTGGCAACGGATGTTAGCTCAGGGCTAGTCTTCCTCACACACACACACAAAAAAGCTCTTTATAAAAGATACCAGCCACTTCATGTTTCTGAGCATTTCAAAACTTGCAAAGCTCAAATCAACCCTTGAAAGTGGGTGTCAGCATATATGTTAAAATATCCAGCAAGACGACACTTATGTGCCTCTTCTGAGGAATATGTAGGATTTCACAGGGGCATATACTACACTGACTAAAATAAAAATTATTCACACCACAATGAAGCACTGGAAAGTTTCCTGAGGAGTCTGGAGGTGGGAATGGTTGTGAGGATCATGAATCTATAGTCTTTTTTCTATGAGGGTTTTTTTTTTAACTTCTTTAGTTAAAAGAGCACTTATTTTGTTTATTAGAAAGGTTTGTTTGATTTTAAAATCAGTTTGAAAATAACCCTCTTGGAAAAACTACAATTGACTTTATTAATTTTTTTTAGATCTAGCACCTTAAGAGAAAATTTATCTCAGACTTCAATACTGTATTAACACAAAAGCAAAAGGATTCATTTATACCATATTTCACAAAAGGGAAACACTCAAATATTTCCAACTCCCATGGGTGAAAAAAACCTGATTGAGAGAAAGAAGAAGAAATTTCATTCCCAATTTCTATGATTCAGTTGAAATGGCAGAAGAGAGACAGGAAAAAGCCAAATTCTTGAGTTCTGTTCCATATTGTTGACAGACTCCAAATGAACAAAACTCAACCGACATGTTTCATATCTTACGTTCACCTTCAGGTCTCAGGAAGGAGATTATTACAAACACAGCATCAGAGAGATGTACCCTCCTCCAAATAGAGGAACCTGGCCAACACCACAGGAGTGTGAGAAAGAAGGAAGACGGTCAAAATGCTCAAAGGATAAAACTGTGTAGTTTTTAATATCCACAGCATACAAAAAGGACTTTTCTTCTCTAAAACACAAAAATGTAAAGGAGATTCAAAGATGCAAGGAGGTAACTGCCTGTGAAATAAATATAAAAGAGAAATTAAAATAGGCAAAAAAAATTATACTTACTATTTTGTCATCTAGAAAGTATTGCATAAATACTAGTTTTTGTTGTTATTATTATGTACTTTGTAACCTAAAATAAACATCACAAAATATATTTGTTCCTTTTTTCCTCTCTGATTTTGTTCTTCTGTATAAGTTACAATTTCTGCTAACTTACACTTGTTTCATCATCTTAATTTGTTTTTTTTTTTCTTATTTTCTCCTCCAGTCTTTACAATTTTTAAAAGAAAGATATGTTTATGTATTAAACAAGATGAAAACTTACCTTGGAATGACAAAAATGTTCAAATGGATAATTTATTTAATAAAGATAATAATGATAAAGATATGGAAGAACAGAAAAATCATTTGGTAAATGAAGTGGTAACCTTAACCAGTGAAATGCTCTGTCCATATTACCAACTAAATACTGTGCTCAGTTTAAGCCCCAACAGGAAACAATTTTGATTAACTGGACTGGAAGGTATTTAAAGATCATCTAACCCAGATCAGTGTCTTCTCATTCAGAAATATCCTAAATTTCTACTATTAACTGTGTTAAAGTACGCCACTCTCTCATTACCCACAGAGCCCCAACATCTCCTCCTAGAACAGAACTGAACATGTAACTCATAGTACATGCTACAGATTGAACGTTTGTGTCTCCCCCAAATTCATATGTTGGAATCCTAACCCCCAAGGTGATGGTATTAGGAGGTGGGGCCTTTGGGAAGCGATTAGGTCATGAAGGCAGAGCCCTCTTGAGTGGATTAGTGCCCTTATAAAAGAGGCCCCAGAGAGATCCCACACCTCTTCCACCATGTGAGGTTACAGTGAAGCAAGCCCTCACCAGAGACCAAATCTGCCAGCACCATGATCTTGGACTTCTCAGCCTCCAAAACTGTGAGAAATAAATTGTTGTTTATAAGCCATCTAGTCTACGGTATTTTTGTTACAACATCCTGAACAGACTAGATAACACATTTTATCAGAAGGGAAACAAGATAAAGACAGTTGAATGATTTAATACCCATTCTTGATTAAAACTCTGGAAAAAAAAGGGATGATTGATTTCTTTCCTGACATGAGGAAAATATTTTTAAAACAAAGCATCAGCTAAGTACTGAAGGAGAAATACTAGAGCCATGTTTTCAGTGTGTGTTCTACAGAATACTAGGCCCAAGAATCCTTGTAAAGGGGAGAAGATTCTGTGGTTAAATGAAGCTATGAAACTATTTCCCCATTTTGAGGAGTCACAAAGCACATTAGCCTATGATAGGCTCTGAGTAGTAGTACAGTTAAGAAACATGTTTGACTAGGCATTTCCCAAACTTAATTGACCATAGAACCCTTTCATGTAACACTTTTATCATCTTATAGGCTTATCTTAGAAATACATTTTGTGAAATGTTGACTCACTCTCCTTTAAGGAGGACCAAGATAAGAATACAGTTTATAACTGTCCCAATACAGCTTATTAAAATAATACTAGCAATAGCATTTCCCACCCATCCAGTATAGAGATCTTTCTACAGCCAGAAAGTAAGTTTCAAGTCTAAGTATGGTATATAAAATCTTTTGTAATCTGGCCCTAATTAGTTTCTTTTCTCATCTGCTGCCATTCTACCTGCAATGACTTCTTACCACTCTCAGAAGATGCCTTTTCCTTTACCAACGTGGGACTTTCCTTTGCCAACATGCTGCTGCCTCTGTCTGAACTGTTCCCTCTCCCATTGCAACACCTGGGCATTTTCCTTCAAGGTTCAATTTAAAGGTCCTTCCTCTGTAAAGTCTTCTGCAAACCATTTGGGCAGAGTTGGAGACTCACTCTCCTGTGTATTCCTGCTTCCCCCTCCATACTTCTGTCTTTAGCCCTTAGTACATTTTGTTATAATCACGTGTTTAAACACCCATTACTAGATATGAACTACTCAAGAGTCAAGACCATGTCTAATTATTCTTTGTACAGCAAGAACTTATAGATTCTACCAGATTTTAAGTATTCATAGTTTCTGCCATATTTTTAAGTGCTCAATAAATACATACATGCTGTATGTATTCTTTACATGTTGTATGTATTTGATAATGAAATGTATCCAAAGAATAAGCAATAAATAATTTCTTATATGATATTGCCTTGTCAGATTTTAAAATATATTACAAAGAGCAGTCATCATAACACTTTATATTATAAACACTAAGTAAAATACAGATTCCAGAAAAAATTTAAATTATTGTAAGAAAAGTTATAAAGTACACAAAAGGGGAAAATAACTATATAATAAATATTAACATAGTTGTATATCAATATGGAGAAAAATTAATTTGGATTCATATCTTACAATTGCAATAAATTCCAGAAGGGTCAGTGTTGAACACTTTAAAAAAATTTATTTTAGTTCGAAGAAAACAGAACAAAGTTTATTACAGCTATTAGGGAACACTTTCTCCCTTGCCCTCCTCTATATACAGGCTCAATAGCTGTATGTTTAGTCTCCTAGCTTCTTTTGCAAGTAAAGTTTGGGCATATGATATGGTTCTGACAATGAGACAGAGGCAGTAGTGTCTGGGGGGCACATTCCTTCCAAAATATAAAGGCAAAGACTCAAAGAAAAAAACATTTTCACCCTTCTCCCCTTTCTGTTTCTTATCTGCTTAGAACAAAGAGGAAAGCCTGGAAGAGCAGCAGCCATCTTGTGAGACCATAAGTCAATAAGCATAAGGAAGAAGGCATATTTACTAAGAACAGAGAAGCAGACAGACAGCAAGAGCCTGGGATGCTAAGAGCATCAATGATAAGGTATCCATCACTGATTTATCATTAAGATGGTAAGTAAACTCCTATTTCTTTTAAGCCACCGTCATAGTTAACTTTATGTGTCAACTTGACTGTGCCATGGGGCACCCAGACATTTGGTCAAACATTATTCTGGGTATATCTGTGAGAGTGTTTCTGGATGAGATTAACATGTGAATTGGTAGACTGAGTAAAGCAAATTGCTCTCCCTAATGTGGGTGGCCCTCATCTTATCAACGAAACCCGAATAGAGCAAAAATGATGAATAAAAGGAATTCCTTCTGCCTCACTGTCTGAGCTAGGACACTGGTCTTCTCCTGCTTTCAGATTAGAACTTACACCACTGGCTCTCCTAGTTCTTAGGCCTCCAGACTCAGACTAAAACTACACCATCAGTTCTCCTCAGTCTCCAGCTTGCCAGCTACAGATTTTGGGACTTCACAGCCTCCAAAATTATGTGAGCCAATTCTTCACAATAAATCTCTTATATATATATATATGTGTGTGTGTGTGTGTATATATATATATATATATATATATATATATATATATCTTATTGGTTCTCTTTTTCTGAAAAACCTTGACTAAAACAGCCACCATGAGTCAAATTTCCTTTTACTTGCAGCCAAATATATTCCCAACATTTGCAATGACCAAAGTAGACAAATCAGTGCATTGCATATTTAAAAATTATAAATATTAAAACTTTCCTTTTACAAACATACAACTTCATATCAAGTAAGTAAATCCAAATTAAAATTACTGAAAGAAGCCATTATAGGAAATTCTGGGAAGATGGAGGAGTAAACGTGCCCTGCAAGAAATGCTAGTGAGTCCAGCAGAGTGAAATGAAAGGACAGGGAGACAGTACCTTGAAGCCATATAAAGAAATAAAGATCACAGTGAAGATAAATAAGTGAGCAATTATAAAAGCTATTTTTACTGTAACAATGGTTTATAGCTCCACTTTTTGTTTTACACATGATTTAAGACACTAATACATTTAAAATATTTATTAGTTTATGCTTTGGGGCACATGAGATATGTAGATATAATTTTGTGACATTAATGACCAAAAAGGGTGGGGATGGAGCTGTAAAGGAGTAGAGTTTTTGTATGTTTCTGAAGTTAAGCTGGTAAAAATTCAAATTATAATGTTATAACTTTAGGCTGTTAAATGTAACCCCCAAGTAACCACAAAGAAAATAGTTCTAAAATATAAACAAAAGGAAATGGGAAGAAAATGTAAACATTCCACTACAAAAAATCAACTAACACAAAAGAAGACAGTAATGCAGGAAATGAGGGACAAAAATGTTAAAAGGCACAAAGAAAACAAATAGCAAATGACAGAAGTAAGTCCCTACTTGTCAATAATTACTTTAAATTTAAATGGATTAAACTCTAATCAAAAGACAGAGATCGGCAGAATGGATTTTTTAAATGATCGAACTATATGCTATCTGCAGGAGACTCACTTTAGAGCCAAAGACATGAATATATTGAAAGTGAAAGGATGGAAAAAGATATTCCATGCAAACATGGAAAGAGAATGAGGTGGCTATACTAACATCAGACAAAATAGACTTTAAATCAAACAATGTTACAAGAGACAAAGAAAGACATTATATACTAATAACAGGGTTGATACAGCAAGAAGACATAACAATTATAAACACTCATGCACCTAATCACAGACCATCAATATATCTGAAGAAAAACCTGACAGAATTGAAGGCAGAAATAGACAGTAATAGCTTGAGACTTCAACACTCAACTCTCAGTAATGCATGGAACAACCAGACAGAAGATAAGTAAGGAAAGACAGGACTTTAACATCACAGCAAACCAACTAGATCTAATAGACATACACAGAGCACTCTACCCAACAACAACAGCACACACATTCTTCTCAAGTGCACATGGAATGTTCTCCAGGACAGGCCATATGTTAGGCCACAGACTAAGTCTCAAGAGATTTTAAAAGTTATGTATCATGCAAAGTATCTTCCCTGACCACAACAGAATGAAGTTAGAAATAAATAACAGAAGGAAAATTTGATAATTCACATATTTGTGGGAATTAAACAGCACAATCTTAACCAACCATTGGATCAAAGTTGATATCACAGGGGAAATTATAAAATATTTAGAGATGAATGAAAACACAGCATACCAAACCTTATGGGACACAGCAAAAGCAGTGCTAAGGGGGACATTTACAGCTATAAATGCTTACATTAAAAAATAGGAAAAAGTCTCAAGTCAACAACCTAACTTTAGATTTAAGGAACTAGAAAAAGAAGGACAACCTAAACCCAAAGCTAGCAGAAGGAAGGAAATAAAACTTAGAGCTAGAGATAAAAATGAAACAGAGAAGAGAAAAATCAATGAAACCAAAAGTTTGTTCTTTGAAAAGATCATCAAAATTGACAAACCTTTAACTAGATGGACTAAGATATAAAGAGCAAAGACTCAAATACTAAAATCAGAAATGAAAGTAGGGACATTATTACTGACTCCACAGACATAAAAAGGATAATAAGAGAGTACTATGAACAATTAAAAGCTAACAAATTGGATAACCCAGATATAATGGACAAATTTCTAGAAACACAAAACCTAATGACTAAATCATGAAGAAATAGAAAATCTGAATACATCTATAACTAGTAAGGAAATTGAATCAGTAATCAAAAATGTCCCGACAAAGAAAAGCCCTGGACCTGATGGCTTCAATGGTGAATTCTACCAAACATTTAAAGAAGAACTAACACCAATCTTTCTCAAACTTTTTCCAAAAAATTGAAGAGGAGGGAATACTTCCTACCTCATTCTATGAAGCCAGCATCACCCTGAAACCAAAGCCAAGCAAAGACATTATAAGAAAAGAAAACTACAGATCAGTATCCCTTATGAACATTGATGCAAAATTCCTCAACAGAATACTAGTGAACAGAATTCAGCAGCAAATTAAAAGGATTATACGCCATGACCAACTGAGATTTATTCATGAAATGCAAGGATGGTTCACCATACAAAAAGTGATCAATGTAATACACCACATTAACAGAATAAAGAAAAAACCCCACATGATCATCTTAATTAATGAAGAAAAAACATGTAACAAATTTCAAGATTCTTTCATAATAAAAACACTCAACAAACTAGGAATAGAAGCAAACTACTTCAACATAATTAAAGCCATATATATGAAAAACCCACAGTGAACATCATACTCAATGGTGAAAGATTGAAAGCTTTTCCTCTAAGATCAGGACCAAGGCAAGGATGCTCACTTTTGCAATGTGTATACAACAAGTACTGGAAGTTCTAGCCAGAGCAATCAGGCAAGAGAAAGAAATAAAACGCATCTAAATAGAAAGGAAGAAGTAAAATTATCTTTATTCACAGGTGATGTGATCTTATATGTAGAAAACCCTAAAGACTCCACAAAAAAACTGTTATAACTAATAAATGAATTCAGAAAAGGAGCAGGATACAAACCCAACACACAAAAATCAGTTGCATTTCTACACACAATGAGGAATCTGAAAAGGAAATTACAAAAACAATTCCATTTACATAGCATCAAAAAGAATAAAATACTTAAGAATTAACTTAAGTGAAGGGGTGAAAGACTTGTACAATGAAAACTACAAAACATTGCTGAAAGCAATTAAAGAAGACATAAATAAATGGAAACATATTCCATGTTCACAAATTAGAAACCTTAATATTGTTAAGATGTCAATACTACCCAAAGCAATCTGCAGATTCACTGCAATCCCTTCAAAATTCCAAGAATATTTTTTGCAGAAAAACCTATCCTAAAATATATATGACATCTCAAGAGACCCTGAATAGCCAAAACAATCTTGAAAAAGAAGAACAAAGCTGGAAGACTCACACTTTCTGATTTCAAAATTTGATACAAGGTTATTACAATAAAAACAATATTATACTTGCATAAAGACAGACATGTAGACCAATGGAATAAAATAGCCCAGAAATAAACACTCACATATATGAGATTTTTGACAAGGATGCAAAGACCATTCAATGGGGAAAGGGCAGACATTTCAACAAATGGTGATGGGAAAACTGAATATCCACACACAAATGAATGAAGTTGGACCCTTACCTAACATCATACACAAAAATTAACTCAAAATGGATCAAAGACTTAAATGTAAGCCCTAAAACTATAAAACTCCTAGAAAAAAACAAGGCAAAAGCTTCATGACATAGGATGTGCAATGATTTCTTGGATATGGCACCAAAATCACAGACAACAAAAGAAAAAATAGACAAATTAGACTTCATGAACATTAGAAAATTTTGTGCATCAAATGACAACATCAACAGGTAAAAAGGAAACACACAGAATGGGAGAAAATGTTAGCAAATCATATCTTTGATAAGGGATTAATATCCAGAATAAATAAAGAATTCTGAAAACTCAACAACAAAAAACCAAACAACCCAATTCAAAAATGGGCAAAGGACTTGAACAGACATTACAACAAAGAAGATATACAGTGGCCAATAAACACATGAAAAGATGCTCAACATCACCAATCATTAGGGAAATGCAAATGAAATATCACCTCACACTCATTAGGATGTCCACTATCAAAAAACAGAAATCAACAAGTGTTACGAGGATATGGAGAAATTGGAATCCTTGTGTGCTGTTGGTGAGAATGTAAAATGGTATAGTCTCTTAGGAAAACAGTATGATGATTTCTCAAAAAATTAAAAATAGAATTACTATATGATCTGGTAATTCCACTTCTGGGCATATACCCAAAATAATTAAAAGCACGATCTCAAAGAGATATTTGTACACTCATGTTCATAGCAGCATTATTGACAATAGCTGAAACGTGGGAGCTATCCTAGTGTTCACTGATGGATGAATAGATTAGCAAAATGTGGTATACATATACAATGGAATATTAATCATTGAAAACGAAGGAAATTCTGACGTATGCTACAACATGGATGACCATTGAAGGCATTACGCTAAGTGAAATAAGGCAGTCACAAAAAGACAAATACTGTATGATTCCACCTATATAATTTATTTAGAGTAGTCAAAATCATAGAGGCAGAAAACAGAATGGTAGTTTCCAAAGACTGGGGGGAGGGGGAAATAGGGAGCTATTGTTTAATGGATATAGAGTTTCAGTTTTACAAGATGAAGAGTTATGGAGATACGTGGTTTTGATGGTTACACATTATGAATGTATTTAATATCACTGAAATGTACACTTAAAATGATTAAGATGGTAAATTTTAAGTTATTTGTATTTTTAAAAGCCATTACATCCATAAATTAAAATAAAATCCAATATTGTGCAAACCATGGGGGAAATTATACATATATCCCATGCTGACGGTACTGTAAATTAGTTTGATATTTCTAGAGTGTGATCTCCCAATATGTAGCAGGAACTATAAAAATTCTTACTTTGGTTGGATCTTTCTCCTTTGGAAAATGAACTCCTCGGCAATATTATAAAATAAGAAAAACCAACTATACTAAGATGTTCCCTGCATGTCTGTGTATTAATGTTAAAATCTAGAAACAATCCAGCAGAGGAACTTCAGGAGAGGGAACAGGAAAATGAAAGACTTGCACGGCAAGTAAATGGCCAATAGCAATTCATGGAAACATGTAGATTAAATAATGTTAAGTTAACCAAAATAAAAGACTGAACACAGTATGCGCATGATAAAGACTGAACGTGAATTTGGAGTGATGTAAATTGAGTTAATATTCACTTGATTCTTTGAGAAACTACAGTCACCCTGTAAGACTATAATCATGTGAACTGCAGCATTACCAATAAACGGAATTAAATTCTTAAAAGTCTGTGCCACAGCCTGTAAAATAATCTGGAAGCAAAGCCTGAAGCTATCACAGTAGCAATTTGAATCTTTGAAGGTCACAGGCATTTGAGCACCTGTTGCAAATTAATAGAAAAATATCTGTTGAAATTTTCTTTTCTTCCACCATCAATTACATGAAATACTTGCAGCTGAATCCTTCTGCAGCGCTGGTCCACCGATGTACCATCTAAGCAGAATTACAAGGTTCATATTTTCTTGATGTCAATTACGTGTGTGTTCAAGGATTCTTCCTGTACATCTGGTAGTGTTTTAACTATTTATTCACATTTGTGTAAATCTTTCAGCTTCTGAGGCAAAAGTTACATGTTTTAGTCTTCTAATCTTTAGAAAGGCCATATATAAAATCTCTGTCCCACCATGATATAGAGGGGCTCAGAATTAATTCTGAAAAGACTGCTGGCACAGAGAGGAAATCAGCACTCAGTTACTTCAAAGGAGGAAAATAATGTCTACAAACAACATCGGTGCATCATTATCAGTAAATTTGCTTAAATAATACATTTCCTTGAAATAAAAATAATGCCCTGCCCTTTGATTTAAAATTTTCCTCCCCTTGGCCTTTTTTCAAGCTTTACTTTGGTATCAACTTTTGTTTTTCCTTATTTTTAGGCACCATGAAAATGCCTTTACTCAAATAATTTGTGGAGCTTTGAACCCTAAAGATTTAAGGAAAGGTGATAGTCTTGTTCCGTGGATCCCTAAAGCATAAATCCTTCCATCAAAATCACAAAACACCACAAAGTGAAGTTAAACTCTCTGACAGAGCAGTCCATGGAACATTCCAAAAAAATTAATGATAAAAATAGCTAGCATTTACTGATCATTTGCTACCTGGATGGCAGTGTTTTGAGTGTTTTTACCAGTCACTGCAACCCGATGTAGCAAAGACTCTTATTGTCCCCACTTTACAGACAAGAAAATTGAAGTGCAGAGGGGCTAAACCCATGGTCTCACAGCTAGAAGTTGACAAAGCCAGAACTGAACCAGGCAGTCTGGCTCTAGAGATCCTCTTAACCAATACAGAATCTATATTATATTGCCACTCATCACACTAGAATCAATGATCATGATTTTGATGATGGTGGTGGTGGTGATGATGATGATACTGATGATTACCGTTAATAACAATGAAAATAATTACTACTATGTGTCGAATATTTAAGACATATACTGAGCTAAGCAATTTCATACATTATCTTATTTAATCTGCATATCAATTCTGAGATAGGAATCCATATACCCATTTCTGAAGTGAATTGACAAACACAGTGTGTGGATAGCTCAAGTGCTCTGGGCAAGAAACAGTGAACTTGGAGACCAAGCTTTTATTCTTTCCAGGTTCAAGAGAACCACACAGCACCTTTCAATCTTTTATATTTTGATGAGCAGACTGAAAGAAATGATATATTGTGACAGAAAGCACTTGCACTGTGCCTGACAGATAACATGTGGCTTATAAATGGTATTATCATCATCAGCACCCATATTTTGCATATACGTCTACATCAAAGTATCACAGAGCATTGTATTTATTTACACATTTTATACCCATTACACATATTTATCTCTTCTAGACCATCAGCTCCTTGAGAACAAAGACATTATCTTTTTTCTCCTGTGTACCCAGTGTTACAGCACAATTTTTGGTCCATAATACATGCTCAGAAAACATTTATTGAATTTTACCAACCCGTGGCCTCTGATACCAACTTTCTCTCATCATAGTATCATCTCCTTGAACTTTACTTTCAGTTTTTCCCCAGGCAAACTTTACTGTTTATTGATTATGTGTCAGAATCCCATGGACGGCTTCCTAAAATACAGATCAATGGGCTCAACATCCAGAATCTCTGATTCAGTAGGTCCAGGGTGGGGCCAGGGAATATGCATTTCCAGCAAATTCCCAAGTGATCTGGATATTGTTGGTCCTGAGTGTTGGAGAATTCAAGCCTTCATCAGGAAAAAGGATTTATGCAAAGATAGGTCCTTGTCAATGGAAAAAGTGCATTCTCCACAGAGTATTCGTTTCTCGAGAATCAATCACAAATATACACAAGTATGTACTATATGCAAGACACTAATAGAGGTGCTGTGAAAGAATCAGTCCCTCCCTGCTCTCAAGGAACTGACATTTATTTGGAACAATATTTGTTTTATGCAAAGTGTGACTACAGACTTATGGACTTAATGGACATAGTAACAAACCTACTCAAACTCACGTAACAAAAGGAGTGTTATCCCTCCAAAGCCATCACTGTGGGAGGCTGCACAGTTATTGCAGTAATTGCCATTGCTCTAAACATTTTTGGAACTTTTTCCTCTAAAATTGCCTTCAGAGCATTTGGCAACCTTCCAAATGGTCTAAATAGAGGCAAAATTTGGTATTCTTAAATTAGAATTGATTTTTGGAAACAGCCAAAATATTATGAATAAAATTAATGAATGATTTAGGGTCCAAAACCAAGATATGTTGTAAAATAATGAAACTCCTTTAATGTGTGGCTAATCAATTGGCTGTAAAGACAATTTCATAAGAGAAGTATCAGAAATGTTTGCATCAACAGCACCTGTGTCAGACAGAATATGTGTGTAGAATTAGAAAGTATTTACACAATGATGCTGATTAGATATACATGTTATAGCATATTTGTTTAAAATTATTTATTCCAACAATATTTCTTTTTAAAAATGGCAGTAACTTTAAAGCTCAGTAATAAGGAAATGGCAGTATAAATTATGGTGTTCAACTTCAACGGAATAATTTGCAGCCATTAAAATATTAACTGTGAAGTCTATAAAACAACATGAAAATTTTTGATATAATACAGAAAAAATATCAAGTTCTATGCAAACTATGATATGCAGATATAAAATTTTATGCACAATGAATAGAAGGAAATATAGGATAATAGAAATAAGTTTAGATGGCAAGACAGATGACAATTTTTTCTTTTGAACTTTCTCATCTTCATACAACTACAAAATTTAGACTTAAAAAAATGAATTTTGGGGGCCAGCCTGGTGGTGTAGTGGTTGGGTTCATGCACTCTGCTTTGGCAGCCCAGAGGTTCATGGGTTTGAATCCTGGGCATGGACCTATGCACCACTCATCAAGCCATGCTGTGGCAGCATCCCACATAAAAAAAAAATAGAGGAAGACTGGCACAGATGTTAGCTCAAGCACAATCTTCCTCAAGCAAAAAGAGGAGGATTAGCAATGGATGTTAGCTCAGGGCTAATTTTGCTCAC
Source organism: Tapirus indicus (assembly GCA_031878705.1). NCBI lineage: Eukaryota > Metazoa > Chordata > Mammalia > Perissodactyla > Tapiridae > Tapirus > Tapirus indicus. Next base: position 40,253,902 of record CM062935.1, read on the forward strand.
CAAAAAAAAAGAATTTTTATCTTAAAGTTGCTATTGATATCTGCCAGAGTGACAGAAAAATACGGACAAGGCTAATCACAAATATTATGAGAATGAAGGTATGAACACTTGTATTTGTATGTAATATGAGTTATCAAATATGTCTGAAATCAGCTAAAGGAACACTTTGAATACAGATATGTAGGGGGAAATATTCCCCAATTGTTTGAGAATCTGAAGATGTGTCAGTGACCCGGCACAGTATCATGAAAATGTAGATGAGCATGGGTCCATTTGATGATCACAAGGTCTAAACCAGATTCCTAAATACATATAATAAAAACCTAAAATACATATATGTACATATACATATAATAAATACCTAAAAAACCTAAATACATATAATCCATGTATCAGTCAAGATAGGCTAAATTATACTATGATAACAAAAAGCCCCTAAGATTCCATTCATAAAGCAATGAAGGTTTTTAAATTTCAGCTTTATTGATGTATAATTGACATATAAAATCATAAGATATTTAAGTGTACATTGAGATGACTTGATATATGTACACATTGTGAAAGGATTTCCCCCATCTAGTTATCTAGTTAATTAACACATCCATCACCTGACATACTTATCTTTTTTTTTTTTTTTTTTTGGTGAGAACATTTAAGTTCTACTCTATTAGCAAATTTTAATTACACAATACAGTATAATCAACTATAGTCACCATGTTTTACATTAGATCTTCAACCTTGTTCATCTTACAGCTGAAACTTTGAAGCCTTTTACCAGCCTCTCTCTATTCACCCACACCCCCACCCACTCAGGCCTGGCAATCACTTCTCTATTCTCTATTTCTATCAGTTAGGCTTTTTTTTTTTTTTTTTTTTTTAAGATTCCATACATAAGTGATACCATGCAGTATTTGTCTTTCTCTGTCTGGCTTATTTCACTCAGCATAATGCCCTCAAGTTCCACCCATGTTGTCACAAATGGCATGATTTCCTTCTTTCTCATACCTAAATAAGATTCCACTGTGTATACAGTTGGCTTTCCATATCCACAGATGCAGAACCCACAAATACGGAGGGCCAACTAAGGGACTTGAGCATCTATGGATTTTGGTATCTGTGAGGATCCTGGAACCAATCCCCTGCAGATACTGCAGGACAACTGTATGCATGCAGGACACCTGAACACCTTTATCCATTCATCTGTTGACAAACATATAGGTTGTTTCCATATTTTGGTTATTGTGAATAATGCTGCAGTGAACATGGAGGAGTAGATATCTCTTCAATATTCTGTTTTCATTTCCTCTGGATATATAACTAGAAGTGGGATTGCTGGGTCATATGGTAGTTCTATTTTTAACTTTTTTGAGAAACCTCCATACTGTTTTCCATAGTGGCTGCACCAATTTACATTCCCACCAACAGTGTATAAGGGTTCCCTTTTCTCCATATCCTGACCAACACTCATTATCTCTTCTCTGTTTTATAATAGCCATTCTAACAGGTGTTGAGTGATATCTCATTGGAGTTTTGATTTGCATTTCCCTGATGATTAGTGATATCGAGCACCTTTTCATATTTCTGTTGGCCATATGTATGTCTTCTTTGGAAAAATGTCTATTCAGTTCCTCTGCCCATTTTTTAATTGGATAGTTTGTTTTTTTGCTATTGAGTTGTATGAGTTTTTTATATATTTTTAATATTCACCCCTTACCAGATACATGATTTGCAGATATTTTCTCCCATTTGGTAGGTTGCCTTTTCATTTTGTTGATGGTTTCCTTTGCTGTGCAGATTTTTACTTTGATGTAGTCTCATTGTTTAATTTTGCCTTTGTTGCCTTTGCCTTTGGTATCAAATCCAAAAAAAATCATTGCCAAAACCAATGTCAAAAGTTTACCACCTATGTCTTCTACTAGGAATTTTATGGATTCTGGTCTTATGTTCAAGTCTTTAATCCATTTTTAGTTGATTTTTGTGTATGGTTTTCCCAGTTTCCCCAGCACCATTTATTGAAAAGACTACCTGAAAGGGAAACCCCTTGTATGTTCTTGGCTCCATTGTTGTGGTGGAGTTTTTTGGTGGAGTCTTCAAGGGTTTTCTCTGTATAATATCATGTCATCTACAAATAGAGACAGTTTTACTTCTTCTTTTCTGATTTGAATGCCTCTTATTTCTTTTTCTTGCCTAACTGCTCTGGTTAGGACTTCCAATACTAGGTTGAATAAAGTGGTGAGAGTGGGCATTTTTGTCTTCTTCCTGATCTTAGAGGAAAATCTTACAGATTTTCACTACTGAGTATACTGTTAGCTGTGGAATTGTCATATATGAGCTTTATTATGTTGAGTTATATTCCCCCATACTCACTTTGTTGACAGCTTTTATCATGAATGGAGGTGGAATTTTGTCAAATGCTCTTTCTGTGTCTATTGAGATGATTATATGATTTTTACCCTTCATTTTGTTAATGTGGCATTTCACATTAATTGATTTGCAGATGTTGAACCATCCTTGCATTCCTGGAATAAATCCCACTTGATCATGGTCTGTGATCCTTTTAATGTATTGTCAAATTCAGTTTGCTAATATTTTGTTGAGGATTTTTGCATCTATGTTTATTGGGGATATTGGCCTGTTCTTTTCTTTTCTTGTTGTGTTCTTGTCTAGCTTCGGTATCGGGGTAATACTGGCCTCATAAAGTGAGTTTGAAAGTGTTCCCTCCTGTTTTATTTTTTAAAAGAGTTTGAGAAGGATTGGTGTTAATTCTTTAAATGTTTGGCATAATTCAGCAGTGAAGCCATCTGGTCCTGGTCTTTTCTTTCTTGGGAGGTTTTTGATTACTAATTCAATCTCCTTACTAGTAGTTGTCTGTTCAGATTTTCTATTTCTTCATGATTCAGTCTTGATAAATTGTACATTTCTAGAAGTTTATCCATTTCTTCTAGGTTGGCCAATTTGTTGGCATATAACTGCTCATAGTAGTCTCTTTTGATCTTTTGTATTTGTGTAGTAGCAGTTGTAACATTTTCTCTTTCATTTCTAATTTTATTTATTTGAGTCCTTTCTCTTTTTAGTCTCTAATTTATTTCTGCTCTGATCTTTCTTATCTACCTCCTTCTATTCATTTTGGGCATAGTTTGTTCTTTTCCTAGTTCCTTCAGGTGTAAACTTAGGTTGTTTATTTGAGATCTTTATTTTTCTTTACGTAGGTGTTTACTGCTATGATCTTCCGTCTTAGAACAGCTTTTGCTGCATTCCATAAGTTTTGGGATGTTGTATTCCTATTTTCATTTGTCTCAAGATATATTTTTATTTCTCTATTTATTTTCTCTAGGAAATAATCCTCCACCAGTCTCTGGGGAGGATTGCAGTCAGCCCCTGATTTCTTCTTTGACCCATTGGTTATTCAGTAATATGTTGTTTCATCTCCACGTATTTGTGAAAATTCCAGCTTTCTTCTTGAAATTGGTTTCTAGTTTCATACCATTGCGGTTGGAAAAGATGCTTGATATGATTTTAATTTTCTTAAATTTATTAAGCTTGTTTTGTGGCCTAACGTATGATCTATCCTGGAGAATGTTTCATTTGCTCTTGAGAATAATGTATATTCTGTTGCTATTGGATGGAATGTTCTGTAAGTGTCTGTTAAGTTCATCTGGTCTAACGTGTAGTTTAAGTCCAATGTATCCTTATTGATTTTCTGTCTGGATGATCTATCTATTGTTGAGAGTGGGGTGTTGTAATCCCCTACTATTATTTCTTGTGTCTACTTCTCCTCTCAGGTCAGTTAATATTTGCTTTATATATTTAGGTGCTTCTATGTTGTATGCATAAATATTTACAAATGTTGTATCCTCTTGTTTGATTGACCCCTTTATCATTTATATAATGACCCTCTTTATCTCTTATTACAGTCTTTGGCTTAAAGTCTATTTTGTCTGATGTCAGTATTGCTACCTCAGCCTTCTTTTGGTTTTCATTTACATGGAATATGTTTTTCCATCCCTTTACTTTCAGTCCTTGTGTGTCCTTAAAGCTGAAGTGAGTCTCTTGTAGGCAGCATATAGTTGGGTCTTGCTTTTTTTGTGTTTATTTTTTATCCATCCAGCCATTCTATGTCTTTTGATTGGAGAATTTAGTGCATTTATATTTAAAGTAATTACTGATAGGTATGGACTTACTATTGCCATTTTGTGAATTGTTTTCTGGCTATTTTCTAATTCCTTTGTTCCTTTCTTCTTTTGTTCTCTTCCTTTGTGATTTGATGATTTTCAATAGTGATATACTTAGAATCTTTTCTCTTTATCTTTTGTGTATCTACTACAGGTTTTTGCTTTGTAGTTACCATGAGGCTTAAATAAAGCATATTTATAGCAGTCTATTTGAAGTTGATAACAGCTTAACTTCAAATACATACTAAAGCTCTACATTTTTACTCTCTCCCAAACATTTTATGTTTTTGATGTCACAATTTACATCTTTTTATCTTATGCATCCTTAACCAATTATTGTAATTATATTTATTTTTTACTACTTTTGTCTTTTAACCCTCATACTAGATTCTCCCACCACCATTACAACATTAGAGTATTTTGAATTTAACTATATATTTACCTTTCCCAGTAAGATTTATGCTTTCATATGTTTTCCTGTTACTAATTAGCATCCTTTCATTTCAACTTGAAAAATTTCCTTTAACATTTCTTGTAAGGCCCATCTAGTGGTGATGAACTCCTTCAGCCTTTGCTTGTCTGGAGAACTCTTTATCTCTCCTTCAGTTCTGAAGAACAACATTGCCAGGTAGAGTGTTCTTGGCTGACAGGTTTCTTTCTTTCCACATTTTGAACATATCATGCTATTCTCTTCTGGCCTGCAAAGTTTCTGCTGAAAAAAATCTGCCTTTAGTTTTATAGGGGGTTCCTTTGTATATAACAAGTTGTTTTTTTCTTGCTGCTTTTAAGACTCTCTCTTTGTCTTTAACTTTTAACAATTTAATTACAATGTGTCCTGGTGTGGGTCTCTTCCAATTCTTCTACAGAACAACTCTCTGGGCTTCCTAGATCTTGCTGTCTCTTTCCCTAGGTTAGGGAGGCTTTCAGCCATTATTTCTTTGAATAAGCTTTCTGCCCCTTTTCCTCTTTCTTCTCCTTTTGGGACCCCTATGATGTGAATATTGGTCCTCTTGATAGTGTCCCATAAGTTCCTTACGCTATCTTCTTTTTCTTTTTTTCTCCTCTGATTGGATGAATTGCACTGCCCTGTCTTTGATTTCACTGATCCTTTCTTCAGCTTGATCTAGTCTACTGTTAAGCCCCTCTTGGAAATTTGCAGCACAGTTATTGTATTCTTCAGCTGTGTGATTTCTGTTTGGTATTTTCTTATATTTTCTATCTCTTTGTTGAAATTCTCACTTTGTTCATGCATTGTTCTCCTGACCTTGATGAGCATCTTCATGACAATTGTTTTCAACTCTTTATCAGGTAAATCACTTATCTCTATTTCATTAAGGTCTGTTTCCGGAGTTTTATCTTGTTGTTAATCTGGGACATATTTCTTTGTTTCTTCATTTTCCTTGACTCTCTTTGTAGGTTTCTGCACATTAGATAAAACAACTACCTTTCCCAGTCTTGAGGGATTAGTCTTATGCAGGAGATGAACTTTATTGTTTAGCCTGGTGCAAACTCTTGATTGCAAGCTGCCAACTTTGTTCATAATAGCTCCCAGTAGTTGAGGGTGTGCATAGACCTGTCAGTGTCTGAAAGAGAGTATCTCAGTCATCACATAGATGCAGGCTGATATTGAAATTCAGACCCCCAGGCAGTAGCTTTTAAAGTATACAAATAGACTTCTTTCAGGAAAAGACTGGTAAATGGGTGTTTCTGTCTGCTCCCTCTGCACTGAGTCCTGGGAGGTCATTGATTAAGCATTCTTTCTTTCTTTGCTACAATTCTTTGGGATGACAAAGTAATCCCCACTGGCCACCAAAACCAGGCAATCAAGGGGTGTGTCCTCTGGATGGCAACTGCAAAAGCCAGGGTGCCAGACATGTGCACAAGCTCCTTCCAGAGAGACACCAGCAACCTGGAGCAAGCTAGAGGGAGAATGTGGAGATGGTGTCCACTCACCTCACCAGTCTCTGGGGAGGATTGCAGTCAGCCCCTAGATATGTGCTAAATTAGAAGCCTGACCCTCAGGTAGGAGCTTTTGAAGTATGCAAATAGAGCACTTTCAGGGATATACTGGAAAATGGGAATTTCTATTTGCTCCCTCTGTGCTGAGCCTGAGGTGGATAGCCACAGTGAGTCCTCACAAACCTGTTAAAAATTGTTTCTTTATTTGCTGTAGTTTTTGGATCTCATGGATGCAAGCCATGTTGGCTTTCAGTGCTAGGTATTTTGGCGGCCTGTCCCTCAAGTGGAAGTCTTAAAAGTTGAGGGCGCTAGATGTTGGGTCCAAACCCTTTGCTTCTCAGGAAAAAGCTGGGAATTGTGAATTCCCTCCCTATTGTATATCACTGTGGTGAGGTTGGTGTTTATAGTGAAAGTGTGTCTCAGTCTTTCCTATCTGTTTCAATGTGGGTATTTTCTTGTTTGTCTGATATGCAGGAGTTGCTGAGCTAGTTTCAGGATTTCTTTCACAGGGAATTGCTCCATGCATAGCTGTTGATTTGGTGTGTATGCAGGAGGAAGTGAGTTTAGGAGCCTCCTATGTTGCCATCTTTGACTGGAACTCCCAAATAAATAAAGTTTTATTTTCTGCTCACATTACCTAGCCATCACAGGTCTTCTGGGTGCTCACTTTTGGCCCTACCCTCACTCTGGGATCCAGGCTAATGGAGCAGCCACTCTCTGAAACACTGCCAGTTACTGTGACAGAGGGAAAAGCACTCTGGAAGATCTCTCTCATCAATAATTAAATGCTCTGCTCATATCTCATTGGCTAGAAAAAGTCACACAGTCTCACCAAAACCCAATGGGGCCAGGAAGTACAGTGCTATTTTTATTGCAGAAGGTGAAAAGCCAGAAATAGCTGGTGACCAGCACTAATGAATACCACAATGAACCAAGAGGGACTAAGTGAAGACAAAAGGTGGATGCAAATCACCATGGGACTGAGACTGGGCACCACAAAAACATAGGAAAGACCAAATAAAGGATGGTAAAGTCATCACAAATAACTCTGCAGCCATTAAACACCATATTTTGAAGAATATTTAATGACACAAGAAAATGGTTAAAACATATTTCAAAATTATGCACATACTGCAACTCCAATAGTATATATGTAAACTTATGCAGCAAAAAATAGATGAAAAGGTGAAAATGTTTTTTTAACCCTCCCAACCTGAATACAAAATGTCAGCTTTAACATTGCCTCATTCTCCTCTTTTTCTATTTCTTTCTCCCAACATATTTTTCTAAGTCATCTTAAACTGATTAACAGTGATGAGTTAAGCAGACAGTTTTTTCAAAAGATTAGATTCTCCTGCTGCATTTGAGGAATTAGTGGGTGTTCCTCCATTCATTCTGCATAGTTTCAATTAATAATATGGCTTTAAAAATTGAGAAATTAAACTTTTCTTTCAAAGGGAGAATACATTTAGGGACAATAGAAGAGCTATGGGAGGTATAAAATGCATTACCAAGGACAGTATTCACACAAACTTCCACAAAGCAGGCTGAATTCTTGTCATATGTCGTGGAACCAATAGGTGATGATAGGGAATAAGTCCCTTTAAAAGGTAGAAGGGGTGGGAGTGGGGGCTGTTGAGCAGCTAGAGTGAATTATTTAGCTGATGTAAAATACTTTCATCTGGTACTTTGAAGTAGGCAAATGTATTTTTTTTTTTTCACCACAAAGTCAAAGTATAAACAGGACATTAGTAAAATGGCATTTTATAAACATCTGGATAATGTGTTCCTAAGGCCCAGACCTAAACATTCAGGAATCAGCTGGCAATGATTCCAAATCCATCACTGATTAAAACACTTTTCAAAAATAAAACCTCTGGTACTTGCTGTGGTTTCAGATTGCACTGGAACATTCCATAAGATTTAATCTATTTCATAAACACTACACTGAGGTATAGCCTTAAATTTAGAGTTTAAATTTTAAAAGGGAGGAATAACTAAAATCATCCCAAAATAGATGGAAGTTGACTCTAAAAAAATTAGCAATCAAATGGAAACTATTATTTCTACTTTTAGAACTATAATTTAACTTTTGTGAGAAATTAACATCAATTACTCTTTTGAATCATAAAAAAATGCCATCAAATATCTAATCAATTCCCATAATCTGCTCCATTTTTAGGTAATTTCCGCTTTTAAATAGCAAGATAGATGTAATTTTTAAAGTTATTTTCCTAGTTGCCTTGGAAGAATATTATATAATCTAATAGGTCTCATTTGCTGGGAAATTTTCCTAAGCAAACTGGTGTAATGTCTTAAAGCCGCCAACAGATTTGCTGAGCTTGTCATGAGCCTTTTGCTTTTATTAAAAATAAATCATTCATCAAACCTGTGACTAAGCACAATCATTAATTGCCAGAATTTAAATATTTGGCTATCAGGTTGACTTTTAAATTAACTCATTCTGGCCACTTGGTCATGTAATTAGAAATATTAATAATATATTATATTATTATAATACAATATTAGAAATATTAAATCAATTCACAAAATGTATCAGGTACTTAGCTAAGCCAGATTCTGTGTTAAGGCAATGGAGATAGGCTACATATGTGAACAAAACAAATGCAATTTCTGTCCTCTAAGGAAAAAAAAATTTACATTCTTTGCAAAAGCTTTTTGGGCATTTATTTCCCAGACTAACTTGAATGCCAGTTTCAGGCTCTCCACTCCACTCTCTAGGACAGGCATTGTTTATATATTTACCTCTATATGTCTAGCACTTAGTATGCACCCTAATACACAGTAGCATTTAATAAATTTTTGATGGATGAATGAATGAATGAATGAATGAATGGAAAAGATATAGATTATTATTTCCATGATTATGTCCATTACTAGGGGATGATGAATATAATACTGACAACTTGAGTTTAGGAAAAATTTATCCTCTCCTTCTCATCTGTGCTCTAACTGTTCTCAAACCCCATGGGTCTATTTAAAATCAATATCATCTGAATTTCTAAGTCTGACAAAGAATCAGTCACACAGCAATTCTAGAGAAAGCTCAGCTTAAGAGGCAAGGGCATGTTGCAACCCCTCCAAAATCAAATGAACTAAAGTTGAATGGAATAGGAATTCAATAAATGGCCACCCTCCACAGGGTAGCATATTGACCACAGGCAACCAGGAAGAATCCTGCTGGGCTCCTCTCACACGCACTTATCAAGGGAAAAGATACTTGGGTATCTCAGCACATCATCTATGTGCTGCTCAAAGCTTAGACAGACCTAGCAGAGCCTCCTTCTCTGTTCTTCTTCCCCAAGACAGAGCCAGGTCACCATGGTGGCTTACTCTCAACACCTGCCTCTCTATTCTAGACAGACTCACAGGGTCTGGGTGAGTGAGAGAGCTAGCCTTTTGAAGTATTCAAACTGCATAGAGCTTAGCTGTCAATCACGGAACTGTTGATTTTATATTGAATCCTGGAGAGGCAGGGTCACCATACGAACCAGAGAGACCAGAAGTCAAATCCAGCTTTGACACTAACTAACAGTATGACCTAGAGTTGCTTTCATAACCAGGCTCAACCTCAGATTTCTCATCTGTAAAATGGAGATAATACTTAGCTCAGAATGTTGGTGAGTCTTGACAATAGCTTATACAAAATGCCTGGAACACTATAATTTAAAATGGCAGCAATCACTATTATGCTACTTTTTGGAGCCACCTGCCTTCTTACATATCCAGAGGCCCAAAGCTCATACACTCCATGTAAGCATTCCACTCATGCCTTCCGCCACAGACCCCACTCTCTGGCAATGCTCCAATTGTTATTATTTTATTACTATTGCTAATAGTACCAATAACATCAGACATTTGAATTGTCACTTAGAATTTACTAAGCAGGTCCTCATAAATTTTATTTATTTTCACAACAATCATATAAGATAGATATTGTAACCTAGACTTAAAAAATGGAGCCACTCTGGGGCCAGCCCAGTGGCACAGTAGTTAAGTTCACGTGCTCCACTTTGGCAGCCCAGTGTTCACAGGTTCCAACACAGACCTACGCACCACTCATCAAGCCATGCTGTGACAGCATCCCACATACAAAATAGAGGAATATGGGCACAGATGTTAGCTCAGGGCCAATCTTCCTCACCAAAAAAAAAAAAGAACAAAGAAAAAAAATGGAGCCACTCTGGCTCAAATTTAAATAATTTGCACACTATCACACAGCTGGTAATTAAAGGAACTGAAATCTGAACCAAGATTGTGCCAATACCTATGATGAATGTTTTATGGAGGAGACAGTCTATCTCCCACTCCTCTCCCCATGCTATGCCTCATCCCCCATCCTATTCCTTCAATTAGCTTTTGGTGCTCATTTCCTTGCGTTTTAAAATACGGAGGACAGGTAGATTTAGGATGCAGTTTTAAATACTCCTGAAATAAGAATATTTACCCCAAATTCATTTAACAAGTATTTATTGAGGCACTCTTCTGGGTTTGGAAGATATGGCAGCGAATGTGATATTTTCATCATGGTCATCAAACCACATTATCACAGTTTGCGACTCTTTTAGGGTTGTTATGGTCCTGCACTCTGCATTGTGTCATCTTTGAAAACATGGAACACATAGCTGTTTTGTATACTGCTCCTCAGGTCAACACCCTGTCCAAGATTTCTGTGACCTTTACAAACAGAGACCTGCCCCTTTAGACTCCTGCACTCGATGAGTGCAGATAATCATAATTTCTGAAGTTTCTGTGGTCTGAAGCCTCCTTCTCTCTTGTTGGGGAGAAAGAAAAGCTTTGAATTGGGCCATGCATAAAGTCTCAAAGACATTTCAGGAAGTCAGAGAACCCCAGATGGCAATATCTTCCATCCTCTCCAACTGAGAGCATATGGCCAGCAAATTTGCTGGCCCTGGAGAGTGGGGACTGGTGCAGGGAGACACACTAGGTCCTTAGGTCAGCTTGACCAAGGGCAAGGCACTCTGGGCCTCCAGTTCCAGAACAAGCTGGTTAGGAAGTGGGAGAAAACAGTGCTCACCTCCTCCCAACCCTTCCTCTTGGCACAAACCCTCCTTTCCTTCACATTTCTCAATATCATCCTTCTTACAGCTATCCCCATAAATGTCTGATGTGTCCAGGCAAAAGTAATACTGGCTATTACCAGTTATAGCCAGTTACTATATGGCCTGCTATCATGAAGACCAATAATAATTATGCATACTATTACAATGTGTAAAATCCAATTAGTTATTAATTTTATTTGATGCCAGCACCAAAACCGTTCATGAGTTCTCAGCCATCACGGTTTGCTGCTTAAGCAGCATGATCATCTGCTCACAACTTTAAAAGCCATTAATTGATTTTCCAACCAAGACCATCTATCCTCCATGGGATTCCTTGGCAATTCTGTCACTGAGACACTTCGGTATGCAGCTGCTTTCCTGAGAAGAGCCTAACAAAGCTGTAACCAAGTATTTAAAGCAGAAAACAACTCTGGGCTGGAATCAAAGTCCTCCTTGAAACATTCAACAAAATAGCATTTTATTCTTTAACAAACATACACATATAATCAGTACATTCTTGACTGTGAAAACCTGGGAATTCCTTTTCCTCTCCCATATTTCCTGCCATGTGCAAAAGAAATAAGCTTCATCAATTCAGCTCAACCCTTCTTCCTTTTACCCCTCACCATTGTCATGCATCTCCTCCTACCCAACTTTGCTATCTGTGTTGCCCCCTCCCATCTATGAACAGAGATCTAGCCCAGGGTCAGACTTCAACTTTTTGCACTCATTTTATACTCTTTTTATACTCTTCTCCCTTGGAAATTTCATCCCCTCCCATGCATTCAATTATCAGAGCTATTTAGAGGCCTGCTTCCCACTCCAAGTCTATATCTCCAACTCTGACCAGGCTTCTATCAGTGGTTTCCAATCATCTGACATCTCCACCTGGGTTGGACCCCAAACCAAAGCATCATGCTTCCCCTGCTCCAAACTTGTTTCCTTTATGTTCCTATAACTGCTATTGGCTTGAAATCCTAGAAGCTAAACTCCTATTCATTTTTTCTCTCCATCTCTATGTTGGCTAAGATTAGATTCTATTATTGCAAGTAACAGAATCTCAAAATGTCAATGGCTTCAACAAGGTAGTTTAATCGTCTTTCATGTAGAAGTTGGGTGGCATTTAGTCTAGGGCTGGTATGACAATTTTGCTCCATGAAGTCTCCTGGGACTCAGGCTTCTTCCACTATTCCTAGGATCCAAATGAGCAGCTAGACCTAGCCAAAGATGGCAGGTGACCTAAGTAGCAGGATAGAAGAAGTAATGGAAGAAAAGGATGTGTGCAAGCCATCTTTTAGGCAGGCTACTGCACAATACTTCTGGCCAGAACATAGTCACATAGCTAGACCTAGCCACAGGGAAAGTTTGGACATAGATTCTTTATAGCCATATTTACAGCTAAAAATTAGGGGGTTTGTTACTGTGAAAAGGGAAAGAACAAATATTCAGGTGTGACTAGCAGTGTCTGACACCATTCTCCATATATAATTGTTCTAATCTTTTACATTTTATCTCTACAATAAATCTGGCATCAGCACTGCCATCAGAATAAAATTTTCCATTCTAAACTTTAATCACATCACTCCCTAGTCAAAGATTTTCAATGGTTCTCCAATGCCTATACGTAAATTACAGGCCATATTTTAAACTAGCTCCTTAAGATCAACCAAAATTTGATCAGGATTACTTTTCTGGTCTTATCTAATACCATTTCCCAAAATTGAGACAGCTTAACTACTTACCATAATATTTACTACCATTTATTGAGAGCCAGAGTTTACAAAGATTATGACCAATCTTCACCAAAATAATCAAACACACACATAAAAAACACAGAATCAATATTATTGCCTCCATTTTAAATATGAAGAATCTGAGATTCAGAAAGGTTAAGTAATACGGGCATAGTCCTATATTTATAAGTAGAAGGGATTTGAAGACATATCTTTGTGACCCCAAAGTACATTGTTTCTCTGCATCCTTCACCCCCACCTCACACCCCGCAATATACCAATAGTCATCAGATAACCTCTCCTTCTTTATGGCTTTGTTCTTGCTATTATCTCACCCATAATGTCCATATCCTCTATCCCTCTTGAGATCTATCACCCATTGCCATTCAAACCGTCTTCCATGATTGGTTAAAATACTCTGTCCTTCATGAAAACTTCTCTAATTTGTTTGCCCTCCCTCCCTCTACCCAATTCCCCCAAAACCAGAACTACTTTTACCCCTGAATGCTCCTATAGTTTGTTTGTATTTCCATAAATTTTTAATCATATCCTATGTATATCATGACTGGCTCTATCACAGCCTGCCCTCCCTCAAGCCTTCTCATTCCCAGAGTGCTGGACTTGTGTGTTTGTCATATGCATCCCCAGTGTGGGTAGCACCGTGTGCCAGGCATTCTGGATGATCATCTAATTTTTGTTAAGTGAATAAATCTGAGTTTAAACACATCAAGTTTGCTTAAGAATATGCATATCTGTTTCAGATGTATCTCCATACACTGTTGAGCATGTTCTCTGCAATAAGTCTGATGCCAGAATTAGCAAAAGGAAGTGAGAATGAAAAATTTATCACACCCCAGTGATAGCCTCATCATGTCCTTACGTCTTCAAGGGTCACAACGTACTCATTGGGAAATGGAAGTACTTAGTGACCTAAACAACCTTCCTTAACCCTTGTTTCTTTTCTTCCTCCTGTTTAAATTTTGTCCTCTCAACTCTGTCCCCATTCCATTAACTTCTTGCCCCTTTCATTGTTCTTCCTAATTTTCCGCTTAGTCTTAGTCATAAGATTCTAAGCTACTGGTAAAAACCAGAGCACTCTCTTAGACAATTGGCCAAAAAATTTTGTTCCTAACTGGAGTATTTTTGTTTGGTTTGTATTTTCTATATTCTAAAATTTTCATGCTGCCCTAGAATTCAATCTAGACAATTTTTATGACACAGCCCCAACAAAAGTATCACAGTCTTATGCATTTTTCTATCACCAGTGCAAAGCCCAATGTCTAATGCATAGTAGGGATTTAATAACTGCTTAATGAAAAGTGAATAAATGAATGAGTCCAGAAGAGAGACTGCTTTATTTCTGATCCCTCCCTCACTATATTTCAAAGAATCAAATTGACATCACTAAGTCAAAACTCAAATTTTTAAAATTCAAAATAAACCAGCATTTATTACCAGGAAACTCACATTGAAAATCTATTTACCAGTTTTGAAAATAAGCACTACAGCTTCTTGTTTCAGTACAAAGAGGGTATAAGAATGCTGCCTAAAGCTAAGCTACTACAAAGGAAAAAAGGAATAAGAAAGTTTCCTTTAGAATTTGAGGTTAAGTGTCCAGAGGCCTGAGACTTATCCTACCTCCTACCTATTCAGCCAAGAGCTTAATTCTACCCTGGAGTGAAAGGAGACCCGAGACAACTATCGCAGCAGATCTACCCTATGAACTGGAGGAGCTTCTGTCAGCTGAACACATTTGCACACCCTATGTTCACCGGCTCCAACCCTTCCCACTGCTTGATACCAATAAATGCCTAGAAAAGGCTACCTTCTTACTCCCCATGCCCTGGCAAGGAAAGGAACTCTACCAGGCCAAGGAGTTTAAAGGAATCTGAAGCAGTATTCAAATACACTGAGCAAACCACCCAAAGGATTGATTTTATAGCAAGCACATGGGAAAATCACTGAAATGAATAAAAAGCAGGCTCCACAGCTTCAAAGCAGTGGCCGGTATTCTCTCAGTGCAATAATAGCTAAGCTTTTCAACTGGGAAATTGCCTGTATTAAAAATATGCTATTCTTGGTGATTTGTTTTTTCCTACTGAATGTTTCCTCAGTGCTTGCATTACTCCCCTGGAGTCTTAAAGAATGTTTCAAACTCTTGTAATCCACTGCATGGTCATCTAACACATGGTAAAAGTACTAAATGTATCCTAAGGAAAACACCAGGGTTGGAGTGGCAGAGCCAACATAGCAGGTAAGCCCTTGGTGTGCTCAGTGTCTCTGAAAAAGTTAATAGGCCTCCCCATGTTCCTAGCAGAACTATTTGGTACTAGGTACTGCTACTAGATCAGATGCAGACCTAAAAAGTATTGGTCCAGTTGAAAGGAACCCTCAACCTTGAGATTCAAATTTAAATCATTTTGGAGAACAATTTGGCAACCTCTATTAAAATTAAAAATCCATATTTTCCAATCCAGAAATTCCAGATATTAGTAATTGCCATAAATAAAGTGCACGAAGATGCATATACCTGAATTTTAATTGAAAGACTGTAACAATAAAAAATTGGAAATAATCAGCATGTCCATAAAGAGGGACATGGATAAATAAACCCATGAGAGACGGGTAAATAAACTACAGAAGAGAGTATATCATGCAATGAAATAATCTGCAGGAGATAAAAACAATGAGGGAGAAGTTCTACTTCTGGGTATAATAAGTTGTTCATGGCAGGCTAACATTACCACTACAAACAATAAGAAAAGTCAAATAAATTACAAAAATCATATATTTAAAAATATCAGAGAATCATTGAAGCAAAGAGAACTAAAAAAAAGTGAAATTCCAGAAAGAAAAGATTTCAGAGGTGAACTACATATATGCAGTTACCCATGGGAAATATTTGCCACTCCTGAGCTGGCTCACTCTAGAGAGTCTAGAGGAGAGAATCAGGATAGGCTCAGGCAGAGGACAGTTGCTGGGTCAGAGAAACCAGCAGATCCTCTGGCAGCCATTTGGACTTCATTGACAAAACTGGCGATTTGAGGGGCCTTGACCACAGAGTTGGTCTCCCCATCAAGTTATTTGTCAAGTTCTGAAGCTGCACAGGGCAGAAATCTACAGAGTTAAGCCAAAATCTCTCAAAAGCAGACCAGAAATTCTGCATTTTTCTCAGTGCTAAGGATTCACAGATCTACCAGGCGTTTGAATGAAAGCCCTGGAGGACCATGCTCCAGAAATAGGGAGAACTAAAAGTAGTCTGAGCCTTAACAAAATTGCAACCTATCATGGTGCAACTTAGTTTGTGGTTAGATTAAGGTGATCAGTCCTTCAAGTTGATCTGTCTAGTTGAGGAAAGGTAAACCTACGAAGCCTCTATAGCTCTTTAAAACAGTGTCTGGAATTCAAACAAAAATTATTAGGCATACAAAGAGTTAAAAAAATATAAATAACAATCAAGAGAAAAAAACCAAAAAATAAAAGCGATGAAGTAGTGCTATATGAACTGATGTAAAAAGATTTCTAAACTGAATTGTTAGGAAAAAACACAAAACTATGCATTTATATAACATATATACCTTTATATAACATACATACATACACACATATGTCAATGAATAGGAAAAAAGTCTGGAAGAATATACATCAAACTCACATCGGTGATTACATCTAAGGATACTGACTGGAATACAGTGGTAGGGGGTAGTCAAGGGAAATAGCTGTATAGTTTCAAATCTTCCTAATTTTTAAAGTAATTATTCTCAAAACTAGTTGAATGGTTCAGTCACCTTCCAAGTAGAGAGATACACATAGCTTTCTGCATCACAGGAAAGGAGGCACTGATTTCAACAGTTGGGAAATCAGTGAGCCAGCAACCTATCTGCCTTGACAGGATAGAAGGAAAGAAGCTGGTAAGAGTAGAGTGGGAGATCTCTTCTTATTAACTACCCAGTAGTAGTGATTTTAGTCATATCCATTTTGTTAATTCAATTTTGCACTAGTGATTTTCATTTGGGTAGGAAAACAAGGAGTAACATTCAGGATATTTGGCACTGCTATGCAAAGAACTCAGAAGTTAAGCAAGGAATTGGAAACAAAGGGTAAATTCAAAGTAGGTAGAAGATTATCTGATAAAAGCAAACACAGACACACACAGCAGTGTTGACGAGGCCTGCCACAAGCTAGAGAAAACTAATAACCCAAGAGGAACACTCAAAATTAGGAGGCGAGGGAAAGCGTACAAAAGGATCTCTAGTAAGGCCTGGATTCCCCAAAGTAGTATTAGTATCTCCCTCCCCTGTGTTCTCACAAGATGTCATATTTCTCTTGTTAATCTTAGTACATTCTTCCTTGAGACACAGTCTTCATGTACACATCTCTGCACTCATCACGGAGACCTCAGAGGACAGACACTGTGTTGGGTGGTTCTCAATATCCTGCCTCACTCCTAGCAGAGTGTCCGTACGTGGTCAGTGTTCTACACTTGTTTATGATCTAAGACAAAACGAAAAGACCTCTGACCCTGGGGCTTATCAGCAAGAAAAGAGTCAGACATTCACATTGCAGGGAACCATTTATTGAAACAATCAGTTTTGAATTATGAATTAAGTATCAACTGTCTGGTTAGCATTATGCTAAGCTCAGTTTTTCACAGCAAAGGAACTGTCATCATTCATCTCTTCCCAGTCTGCTTCCTGGTCAGCTTTCCTTTCCCTTTCCTCCAGAAGTGCTAAATGGGTCAGCAATCTTGAGTTATGGAGAACAGGGACAAGAAAAGTAACAAGAAATCAAACCTTAAGAATAGTTCCCAGTGGAGGACCAGTATACAGGAAGCATGTAATAAATATTTATTGACTACCTGACAACCAAAAGGTCTGTTCTGGCTGAAATGTGTACAGTAGTTTGTAAAAGGACAACTGAAAAATGCTGTGCTACCAAAGAATTCCACGTTTACTCCAGTTAGGGAGGATTTTTCATTTTTCATTTTGATAGCTGACCAACAGCCCAGTGAAAATTTTCCCCTAACTGTGCATCCTTAACTGAGAAAAAGACTGCTTAAGGGCAAACAAAGCTTTTTTGAAAATCTTCTGTTCAGAGCAGATGCTGTGGAAGAAATGACTTCATATGAGGAGGTCTAAATATGTTCCTTAAGTGGAAGAAGAGGAGGTGTTTTTTTGTTGTTGTTTTTTAATAAACATGCAGATGCTCCTCAAATCCCTCTGGGCACTGCTTTCTGGCACTCCATGTTTATTGGCCTAAATTTATTCCCCTAACAGATTTAATTCTTCCCTAGTGCTTTTGAGGCACTATCTGCTGCTAAATTTGCAGCAAGGCTTTGTGTGGCTGGGCAAATGCACAGGTGGGCTGCCCTTGTCTATTAACAACCAAAGCCAGAGGAGCAGTTAAATTACAGGCCTATCCAGGAGGCCCAGGGGTCTTGCCAACCTACATGAGAAAGGTGGGGCTTGGCCAATTTCCCTAGCCAGTCACATCGCACAGATAACAAAACAGGTACCTAAGGTGCCCCAGGAACCAAGCATGACTTCCAGACATGACCAGCTCATTTGTATTTCCTGGGTACATACTATCCACTTAGCACTATACAAAGAATAGAAGATCTAGTTCTTGCTTTCATGGAAGTTACGATCTAGTGAACACATGTAGAACAACAGAACAACTAGAAAAGAGATGTTTCCTTAGCCACCCTATTTATCTTTTTTTCAACACAGCTCTTATCAAAATCCGAAACAAGTTGGTTTACATGTTTATTATCTATCTCTTCTACCAGAATACAGGCTACATATCTGTAGAAGTCGTTTCTGTCTTGCTCTCCTCTGTATTTCAGCCTAAGGACAGACCTGGTCCTGACTCAGTCAATATTTACATACACATGCGTTCAAGGCACCAAGCACTATTCTGGACACTGAAGATTAGGCAGTTTCTCAGTATCTGATAAGATAAGCAAGGTTCCTTTTCTCACTGTACCTATAGCCTGATGAGAGGAGACAGACAGCAAAGAAGTACACAAAAATTTAAGCAAGATAATTTCAAATAGAAATAAGTGCCATTAAGAAAATGAAACCCAGCAGTCATCTTTGAATCCTTTATTTCCCTCACCCCCTACATCCAATCCATCAGCAAGTCCTGAAGTCTTTGCCTACAGAACAGTCAAATCTGGCCACTGCCCACCACCTCCACTGATACTACCATAATCCAGCTCTCATAATCTCTCACCTGGACCCTTGCAACAGCCTCCTAAATGTCTGGTCTTCTTACTTCCATTTCTGCTCCCTACAATCTATGTTCCACCCAGCAGTCAGTGATTTCCTAAAGTCTAAATCAGATTGTATCACTCTTCTGCTTAAAACCTATTTCCGTTAGGGTAAAACGCAAGCTCCAAACCAGGCCCTATATGACCTTTCATGAAGATGTGGCCCTCCTGACCTCTCTGCCAGCCACTTCCCACCTCTCTCCCCCTTGCTCCCTCTGTTCCAGACACATTGGCTTCTGTTCAGTGCCTAGAACAGGCCAAATGGTTCTCCTGCTGAGCTGTTGCACTAGTTGCTACCTCTGCCCAAGAGGCTCTTCCCCCAGATCTATGAATGGATGGTGACTTCTCATCATTCAAATCCAAGCAGAATGTGATCTTCTAGAGAGGTTTTTCCTGACCAGTACAGCTAGTGTAACCACCACTGTCCCCAGGTCAACACTACTGCATTACCCTATTTTATTTCAGATAGCATTTATCATTATCAGCAATTACCTTCTTTATTCATTCATTTAGTTTCTGTCTGCCCCACTAATATGTAAGATGCATGAGGGCAGGGACCTTGTCTGTTATTCACAGTCATTGCTGAAGCCCCAGTGCCTTTCACAGGGTAGGCCCTCAACAAATTTTGGGGAATGAATAAATGAGAGCAGCTGAAATGACTACTTTAGACAGTGTCTAGGGACAGCCCTCCTGAGGAAGTGATATATGAGTTGAGACTAGAATGAAAAAAATGAATGAATCAATGAATGAATTCTTTACATAGTTTAAAAGCTAATCTACCTATTTCTCAGATCCAGGCATTCTCCTATCAGGGCTAGATTTATTGCCTTTGCCCTGGATCCTTGGGCCTGTCACATAACGCCATCAGTCTCCTTTTCCTGGTCCTTCTCAGCAGCCACCTGTTGTCCAGAGCTAGGAAGATATCTTAATGTGACTGATTGGAAAGATGGCTGAGATGGTTAATTTTATGTGTCAACTTGACTGGGCCACAGGGGGCCCAGATATTTGGTCAAACTTATTATGGGTATTTCTGTGAGGGTATTTCTGGATGAGATTAATATGAGTGGGTCTCATCCAATCAGTATATATATATACATACACATCCTATTGGTTCTATTTCCCTGGAGAACCCTGATGAATACTGCAGCATTTCCCCTTCATGTTACAATACTTCTACTGGGCCTCCCATTCCCCCACCTTCTTTCTTAAAAAGAAGACACAACTTTTCTGGGTGACTCAATGTTATCCTTATGAATTTCCACCATGAAAGGTATGGCAATCCAGCTGTGTGGCTATACATTAGTTTTCCTGTCTCTTCCCTCAATGTCAAAATGCCCTCTATCATTTCTATGTCAGTTAATCTGGTATGTTCTTAAAAACCAGAAATCTAAACTTGTTAAAAATAATGTGCTAAGAATAGCCAACACAATATTGAACTAGAAGAACAAAGTTTGAGGACTGACGTTACTCAACTTCAAGACTTACTATAAAGAAACAGTAACCCAAAGAGTGGGGTATTAGCAAAAAAATAGGCAGATTAATGGAACAGAATAGAGAGCCCAGAAATATACTCTCATAAATATAGTCAACTGGTCTTTGACAAAGGAGCAAAGGCAATACAATGGAACAAAGACAGTCTCTTCAATAAATGGTTCTGGAAAAATTGGACATCCACACGCAAAAAAATTATTCTAGACATAGACCTTACACCTTTCACAAAAATTAACTCAAAATGGATTATAGACCTAATATAAAATGCAAAACTATAAAACTCCTGTAAGGTAACATGGGAGAAAACCATGTTGGGTATGGTGATGCCTTTTTAGATACAACACCAAAGACACAATCCATGAAAGAAATGATTGATAAACTATCCCTGATTAAAATTAGAAACTTGTGCTCTGCTCAAGATAATATCAAGAGAATTAGAAGACAAGCCACAGACTGGGAGAAAAAGACATATCCGATGAAGGATTGTTATCCAAAATATACAAAGAGCTCTTAAAACTCAACGATAAGAAAACAAACAACTTGATTAAAAAATGGGCCAAAGACCTTAAGAGATACCTCACCAAAGAAGATATACAGATGGCAAATAAATATATGAAAAGATGCTTCACATTATATGTCATCATGAAAATGCAAATTAAAACAGCAATGAGATTCTACTACATACCTATTAGAATGGCAAAAATCTAAAACATCAACACCACCAAATGCTGGTGAGGATGTAGAGCAACAAGAACTCTCATTCATTGCTGGTGGGAATGCAAAATGGTATAGTCACCGTGGAAGGCAGTTCGGCAGTTTCTAACAAAACTAAACATACTCTTACTATACAATCTGGCAACCACACCCATTGATATTTACCCAAAAGAGTTGAAAACATGTTCACAGAAAAACCTGCAGATGGGGGGCCATCTGGTGGCGCAGCGGTTTAGTCTGCGCTTGGCAGCCCAGGGTTCGCAGGTTCGGATCCCGGGCGCCGGCCGATGCACTGCTTGTCAGCCATGCTGTGGCGGCGTCCCATATAAAGTAGAGGAAGACGGTCACAGATGTTAGCCCAGGGCCAGTCTTCCTCAGCAAAAAGAGAAGGATTGGCGATGGATGTTAGCTCAGGGCTGGTCTTCCTCACACACACATAAAAAAAACCTGCAGATGGATTTTTATAGCAGACTTATTCATAATTGCCAAAAGTTGGAAGCAACCAAGATGACCTTCAGTAGGTGAATGGATCAATAAACTGTGGTGCATCCAGACAATGGAATATTATTCAGCACTAAAAACATATGAGCTATCAAACCATGAAAAGACATGGAGGAATTTAAAAGCATATTACTAAGTGAAAGACGCCAATGTAAAAAGGCACATACTGTGATGCCAAATATATGATATTCTTGAAAAGACAAAACTATGGAGACAATAAAAAGATCAGTGGTTGCCAGGCGTGGGTACGGGAGAGGTGAATAGGCAGAGCACAGAGAATTTTTAAGGCAGTGAAAACTCTGATGATATTGTAATGATGTATACATGTCATCATACATTTGTCCAAACTCACAGAATGAACAATATCAAGAGTGAACCCTAAAGTAAACTCTGGACTTTAGGTGATAATGATTTGTCAGTGTAGGTTCATCCTTACTGAAAAATGTACCATTCTGGTGAGTGATATGGATAATGGGGGAAGTTATGTATGTGTGGGTGCAGCAGGTTTTTGGGAAATCTCTGTACCTCCCTCTCAATTATGTTGTAAACGTAAAACTAGTTTAAAAAAATAAAGTCTCAAAAATAGCCCCAAAGCCCTTGGTGAGAAGAGCAGAAATACAATGTACTACCTTGCCACAAGGTGGTAGTGACAATTCTTTGGGAGGGCTCAGATGCCTTTTTCTCTGATTTCCACCTTAAGTTGCTAATGAAACTTCAACCCTACATAAGAATGGCATTGCCATCATTGGTTTTGCCCCAACTATGGGGTTCCCAATACCAAGCACATGTATCATTTAGTACAAAATTAAATAATAATGAAAAGAATGTGTTGTCTACACTATTTGGTACTTTATTTCTTCACTCACAATAAGCTGTTTCCATGAATAAGTTTCATCACTTATCAACAACATCAAACGTTCTAAAACATGTAATTTCAGAGCCTACAGCTTGCAGGGTAGAAAAAGTAAAGGTTCTCATGTGAACCAAATATTGACCAAAAAAACCTGAAGCCCAGCATTAAAAACATCTGCTTTGTTTGTGTACCTCAAACATCAACTTGTATTGCTCTTTCAGAAGGTCTGTTAAGTGATCAGTAACAGCACAGTGCAAGGTTGAGAGAAAGAATTTCACTGCAAACATAAGCAAACAGCAAATGTCACATGAATTACCAGTGTTCAGAGGAGAAATTTCACTTGTGTCAATAAAGGTTGATCTCTCTCTTCCTGTTCTCAGGGTATGCTAAGAATATAATGATTCATAGATTAGCGCCTGCCACAGCACCCTGGCCTTGAATTTTAGAATGTTTTACATGGACCAAAAAAAAATGTCACCTTCCACTAAATACCTTCCCAGGACATTTATGGCCATAGGTTCCCTTTCCAGCAAGGGATGGCCAACAAAATCAATCAGACTGTGTGGCAAATTGGAAAGAATGTTTAAGGACACTTCATTCATACCTTGGCAAAAACTGCTAAACTTTAGCCAGGGTTTGGTATTAAAGATACCAAATTTTTTGCAGCTTAGGTAACATATCTGTTTATTAAACAACTAGCAGGGCTTAAAATAGAGGCTTCTTCAAATATGTGCCCAAGAGGTCTGGGAAGTCTCAGTAATAATAAGCATAGGTAATAGTAAGTAAGTACTGGCTATACTTCTGTGGGGATGTAAGCATCTTACGTTGAGTCACTATCAACGCTTTCTTGGCAACTTTCAAGAAAAACTTTATTTGTGTTTCAAGGTTTCCATTTGGGTCAACCACGGACAAATAAGAAGAGGGGAGACAGAGAGAGAGAGGCCACTTGGAACATGAGCTGGGAGCCTGATAAGAGTTTCTCCAGTCGTGCCATCTGGTATGTCCTGGCACTTGTCATCCAAATTGCTGTTCTCCTGAACAAATTTAGTTTCCCCCAGACAGTTCAACTTAAATGAGCTCATACTGTCTATCTGACACCTGTCAAAAGAAGAGTGAAAGATTTCTCTAAGCCCTGAATTGAAGGAGAGAGGGAGGCAGAGAGAGAGAGGTGAGCAGGAGCAAGGAAGAGGGCAAGAAGATGGGTTATGTGCAGAGCAGAAGAGCTCTTTCTTAGAGGGTAAGTGCATTTTTATCTTCACCTATAAATCTAATGCCAGAAGGTGAGAAATGAAGGAAAAGCACAGCTTCAAATCATATTTGCTAAGAGAAATATGATTGAACACATGAAATATGAAAATAGTGCAAACTACCTTCACTCTAACCTAGTGTCATTCTTGTCTGTTTGTTGTATATGATGTTTTTTGTTTTGTTTTTAGTTAAGAAAGGAATAAATAGCAGTGGAGAAATCTGATCTGCTTTTGACAGCATGACCAATGCTCTTTTTCCATCCCAGCTGGAACAGGATTCAGTAACAGGCAAGCGCAAGTGGAGGAGTGATTTCATTAACTGTCTTGATTTTGAGGTTTGCATATCTGCGTATCTGTTTTTTCCTCCCTAGGTCTTGAGAAGCTGCCAATATGGGCAAAAGAACTGATGATAATGGATTGAAGCTGCCATAGGGCAAACCTCTGGAAAGAGAGAGATTATAAAGAGTTGCCAGGAGGGTACTGCCTGTGCCTTGGCCTTTCAAGTTGGAAGGTATCAGGGAATCTAATTTAGTAACTGTTATTTGCCACAAGAAGGTACTGAATAAAGAGAAGGAGGAAGGGGACAAGATGGAAGTATAGGAAACAAGTGGGCCTCATGAAAATACAACCAAAGATGTCTCTCAAAATCCACCTTCCAAAGCAAAGAGCCCAAGATTGTAGAGGACTCTTCAAATCTGTCCAAAGTTGTAAACGCTGGTGTCAGCACATCTGTTGGTGGTTTTCCTCCTTTCATTCTTCTCACCTGGAATACGTTGTTTGGTTTCTTTTGCAACCTTTACTAAAGTGATCTTACAAAAACTCTTACCTGTGTATTTTTTTTTCTTTATTTCCAGTTTAGTTAAATCAAGATTGTCAGTTCTTAAGTTGGAAAACAGATAATCAAAAACCTTTTCAAAATGTCCTAAGATATAATCTTGATCAAGTTACTCAAATGTAAAATGTATCCAAAGCTCCCTGCCTCCCTAGGCTCCTGTAAGGGTTCAATTGAGATGATATTTATAAAACACCCAATACTTAAAAGCTGTTGAATATATGTTAGCTCTTTTCTCTTTCCCTCTTTGAATTAAAGATTCCTAGAATTTATAGCTGAAAAATCCAGATTAGTAATGGACACTAGTTAGGCATCCATCCATAAACTTAAGTTTTCTCGGGGGAATAAACCCAATTAAAGATAAAACTGATGTAACATCACAATGCCTATTTGGGGTATTTATGACCATCAGAGTCCCTTTAAAAAATTATTCCAATGGAGCAGTATTTTAAATCCACCATGGTGTTATGGACACAGCTGGTGCTAGGCAACGTGAGGCATGTAAGCAATGAAGATCTATTTCACAGCTTTTCCTTAGCAGGAGAAGAAATGACATTTTGTCAGCCTTGCCTCCCTGGAGATTAAAAACCAAGCCCCAGAGGAAGGCCATGAGCTGACACATAGGCTCTTCCCCTGCTGAGGAAAGGAAAATACAAACCGTGGAAAGCTTACCTCTCCACAAGGTGAGTTTCCATTTCCTGTGAGAGTGTTCGTAATACGGCTCACTTTGCTAAAAGTCCTATCAAAATGAGCAAAGCAACACTATAATGTGACATTTTAGAAGCACATTTAGTATTCTAACTCTGAAAAATATCATTTGGGGGGGGTACCCACAGAGGTTAAATCAATGTATGCCTAAATTAATTTATACTTAATCCTGGGAGGCTGGGTGAAGTCTGATAGAGATCTACCCATGAGACTTGAGAGAAAACAAACATGGTATCAGGAGTTAAAAGACATGTACTCTTGTTCTGCCATTAACTAGCTGAGTGACCATCAGCCCCAAGTTCCTCATCTGTAAGATAAAGGAGGGAAGCAGATATTCTCTAAGTGCTCATCCAGCTCTAACATTTTTGAAATCTAGGTTCTAAAAGGAAAAGGAAGTAGAAATAGGAAGAATTATAAAAAATTCCAAGTGCCAAACTACCAAAAATTGAAAAGGCCACTAAAACATGTATAGAAATGATGATGGTGAGGATGAGGGTGAAGATGAGGAGGATGTTATCAGCTAACATCTGTGGATGCCTCACTAGGAGCCCAGCACTGGTCCATGCACTTTACAGGTGTTAAGTCTTTTAATCCACTCTGACTTCCTTTCTGTCATACTTCCCATCATATTGGACAACACTGGAATGAACACAGGCATTTTGAGGATCCAGCTAAGAGGAAGTTGATTTGGGGATATATTAGTCTGGGTTTACATGGAAGTTTTCATGTGATTCACAGTCACTGTTTTCTTCCTGGTACAGGAATGGCTCCCAGGACTTCTGGTGTCATGACACATAGGGACAGGGTCAGAGGTCATATTGTGCTAAGAACGAGTCCTGCAACACCTGGCAATGAGAGTATGGAGATAGTGGTAGAGTTCTAGAAGTGAGTCATTAGAAAAATGCTTCCTGAGGCCGGCCCAGTGGCGCAGCGGTTTAGTCCACACTTGGCAGCCCGGAGTTCGCGGGTTCGGATCCCGGGCGCCTGCCAATGCACTGCTTGTCAGCCACGCCGGGGCGGCGTCCCATATAAAGTGGAGGAAGATGGGCACGGATGTTAGCCCAGGGCCAGTCTTCCTCAGCAAAAAGAGGAGGATTAGCAATGGATGTTAGCTCAGGGCCGGTCTTCCTCACAAAAAAAAAAAAAGAAAAATGCTTCCAATTATCGGATGTGTAAAACTGCAATTGAAGGATTCAACTCTCATCGATGCCTACTTAAAATGGAAGTTCTCTCCTGTCAAGAATAGACTCAATAATTCAGAGAATTCTGTTATGAACACATCTTCTAATTTTATATTTTTTCTCTTTTGAGAAAGTTATACAAAATGGAATTTATCAGAATCTCTGTGTCTGTAGGGCACAAACCTGTAGTTGTACTGCAAACAGTGAGCGCACCATGTATGAAGTCACTTGTTCTATTTGTGTCAACATATTGGATCACAGGTTAGCATACATAAAACACCTTGTCCTAATCAAGTCGGGCAATACCAGACAAAAGACATACAAAAAACACGATTTACTGAGAGAAAGAGATGTGCTTTGAGTATTTATGATGAATAGTCTCTTAGATTATTTAATAATACAAATAATGTAAAGTAAGTCACCTTGGGAAAAGACTGAAATTTCTTAATGATTTGACACAAAATACTGACAAACATAAAGGTAACAGAAATTCATTATATGCCACTAAAAAGATACAGACAACAAACTAAGTTCGAATGTTGTCAATTCATTGTCACTATACAAGAAAATTTATAATGTCTTGAAATCCTACAGCTCATACATGAAAGAAATTTGATAGCACCTTTCCAAAATTTGACAGCAATCCTAAAAGTGTGTATTGATATTACCAGTAAAAAGTTGTAAAGCTGAAATAAACTTTCCCAAACTATCAATAATAAAAACTAAATTTCTATCAACAATGCTAGAGGAAAGACTAAATTCTGTTTTTATTCTCTCTTTAGAAAATATAACACAAAAGCATTTTCATATAAATAGCAATCAGAGTATTTTGTACTGTTTATATTATTTGGCAGCTTTCTTAAATTTTTAATTTGTTATAATTTCTTTGCTATTCTAAGTAAATGTTGATTTTGTATCTAAATTTGTATTTGCAACTTTATATTCTTTTTCTTAAAGAATTTTCTCAAATTCTATGAGCACCTATTCCTACAAAACTTGGGTCCTCCTCTGGCCTGGAATATAAAAGACACTTAATAAATGTTTATTTAATGAATGAAGTTGGAAAATGTTAAAAATTAAATTCTTCTCCTAGATGTCAAATATTTAATTTATAGAGCAGCAACAGACATTCATTGAGATATTAAGCTATTGCTAGCCAAGGCTGGTCACCCCCTCACAACCACTGATGACGTGGGGAAGTTGGAATGGGTGGATAATTTACAGTTTTCTGTACTACACCACAGAAACTAGGTAAACTCCTCCCAAAGAAACATCCTTGTAGGCCTCTACAAACCCACACTGAGAAACTTAATTCTCCTGGAAGGGACTCTTTGAAAACACACTCCTCAACAACAGCACTGTAGAGCAAAAAAGAAAAGAAAAAGAAAAAAAATCTGGAGAAACTCAGAAGCAATTGCTGGATTTGAGATTTTTGCTTATTTATTTTAATAATTAACAGCAATTATGTATGGGGTGAAGGATCTTCATTTGCATACAGGATACACTGGTAATGGCAAACTCTAAAAATAACTTCAGGAGTTATTCCTCCAAAGCTCATGCTGTTAATGAGAAAGTTCAGAGGAAATGGTATTGATTACACCCTGCTAATTAGTTGACTTACCGGGGATAGTTTGGATTCCTTTGGATTAAAAAAAAAGTGAATTCCTTTCAATGCTTCAAATATTCAAGCTTATCATAAAATACTAGTTTTGACATTTACTAAGCACTTGGAAATATTTGATGCTTAATCAAAAAAATGACAGTAATGAATTTTAATACATACACTGTTAAAAATCCATGAAGTGATATTCAGAAACAATAAGAAGAGAAGGGTGGAAGCTCTTCTTTACAAGTGTGCCAGTTAATAAATGTAAGAGGTATAACTGAATTCAAAAAACATTTGCAACCAGCAATATGATGGATTCAGGCAAGTATGAACACATGCTAAATTTTCATTGGGTGAAATTTTCTTGGGGAACATAAGATTCACAAAGTCTCAAAGCATCTCACCATAATTACAATGTACTTCCCCACAAAGGAGAAAAGGTACCTTTCCATTGAAGAAATCCATAGATATTACCTTAGACAAGTGATCAAACTTAGCCTCACTAATAAGGAAAACTGGTGTTATTTGCTTCCATTCATAATGCAATAGGAGGGACACAACATTATCCATATAGGATTCTTGCCAAAAATATTTAATCTGAATCTAATAATGAGGAAATAACAACTCCAAACTGAGGGACACTGTGCAAAACAGCTGTCCTGTATTCTTCAAAAATTTCAGTGTAATAAAATATTAAAAAGGCTAGGGAACAATTCCAGGTTAAAGGAGACTAAAGATACATGACAACAAAATGTAATGTATGTCCTTGATTGGATTCTGGAATTAAAAAAAAAAAAAAGCAGGGACATTATTGAGAGTGGGGGACAATTGGGGAGATCTGAAGATAGATGGACTTTACATTATGTAACATTTACATAACAATGCTAAATTTCATAGGTATGACAATTATATTGCATTATGTTAGAGAAGGTCCTTGTTCTTATGAAATACATTGCTAACGTATTTATGGGTAAAGTGTCTTCATGGGTGTACCTACCTTACTTCATATGATTCAGAAAATGAAAGAGAGAGTAAATGTCACAAAATGTTAAATAATAAATGTAGATGAAGTATATATGAGTGGACACAGAAAGCAACTAAAAAATTGATAAATTAGAATTCATCAAAATGTAAAACTTCTCCTCATCAAAAGACACTGTTAAGACAAAAAAAAAAAAGAATAGACAAGACACCAACTGAGAGAAAATATTTGCAAAACATATATCTGACAAAGGACTTGTATCTAGAATATATAAAGAACTCCAACTACTCAATAATTTTAAAACAACCCAGTTATAAAATGGGCAAAAGACTCAAGCAGACTCTTCACAAAGGAACATTCAGAAACAACCAATCACCACAAGAAAGAGTGCTCAACATCATTATTCATCAAGGAAATGCAAATTAGCACTTCAGTGAGATACCAATACATACCCACCAGAAAGGCTAAAATTAAACAGAGTGACAACACCAAATTTTAATGAGAAAGTGGAGCAGCACTCTCCCTCATGGCTGGTAACAATGTAAAATGGTACCACGTCTCTGGAAAAAGTTAGGCATTCTTATAAAGAGTACATGAGTCATTTAATATTCTTCCAACTTTACCATACATTGATATTTTTCCAAAAAAAAAAACTTGGGGAAAAATCTGTGATGCTTTAGAATGTGGCTTTAGAAAACAGACATGATTCAGTATATATCCATTTATAGTTGGTTCTCTATTCTTTTGATCTTAGATGATTTTTTAAATAGTAATTCACTCAACAAACTTCTCTTTAATATCTGCTGTGTGCCTGGCAATCTCCTGTGTACTAAGAATATAATGGTGTACAAGAAAGAAGTGTCCATGGAATTTATATTCTCATGGAGAGAGATATACTAAACAAGTAGATAGATAGGTAAGTAGGCAGATAGAAGTTACCAAATGTTATTAGGACTCTGAGCATACAGAGGAGCTGCTAGGTAAGAGAATTTGAGGGAGAATGCTACTCTGCTTACGATAGTCAGGAAAGGCTTTTCAGGAAAAAAACTTTCAGTTGCAATCTGAAGATTGAAAGGGATTCAGCCATACAAAAAGCTGGGGAAACAGCATTCCAGCCGGAGGGATTAGTGAGTGCAAAGGCCCTGAGGTGGAAAATAGCTTGGATAGTGTTTAAATTAGAACACTTGCTGCATCTTGGTCAGCTGGCCACCAATCACTGGTCTGAGTCACCACATCTTTGGCACTACATGCAAGAACAGTATCAAGCATTCAACGTGAGGCCAGAGAGGGCAGTGAAGACAGGGCAGAGTTTTAAGCCAAAGACTGAGGGAGACTACAAGAATGGGTTCCTGAGATCAGGAGATAAACAGAACCAAGATCTCTGGAGCCCACACTGAGGAGAGTTCTGGAGCTGCTGCTTTTTAAGATGTCAGTTCATATCAATTTACCTGCTTAGTCCTATCATATCTAATGATGAAAACAATGATAATGACCATGATCAAGATAAGATGTCAGTTATAATTCATTGATTGCTTCCCATGTGTCAGGTTCCATGTCTAGTGCTTGATCTCATTTAATTCTCTCAACAAGTCTGTGAGGTAAACAGTATTCTACCCATGTTACAGATGAGAAAACAGGCTCAGAGTGGTTAAGTAATGTACATAAGGTCACACAACCTCCAAGTGGCAAAGCCTGCATTTGAATCCAGGTCTGTCTGATTCCAAATCCCACTCTCTATATTGTTACCTTTGTTCGTCTTCACATCTTCCTGGTAGTACCTTTTGGTTGGAACTTTCTCTGGGGGCTAAAGAAGCCAAAGGGTTGTTTGCAGGCAAGAGGACTTTAAAAGTCGTCTTTAGTTTTGACGAGAGAGAGAGAGAGAGAGAGAGAGAGAGAGAACAAAGGCATATGCAATAGTAAAAGACTGACTTGAGGCTATTCAGGATTCTCTTGGTTCATATGCTACACTAGACATTTTTCAAAGGGCACTGCATAAGCAAACGACATTGTCATAATCCTGAAACCTGAATTCAAAATGCATTAATTTCTTTTTACCACTAGAGATTCAGAAAAACATGCCATGGTGATGTGATTCTTAAGCTTGTGCTTTCGATAATCAGAAAGCTGGAAAATAGGAGGTGAACATTTATATATATTTTTAAATTATGAATGCAAAATAGCGGCCAAGAATAAATTTTTGTATCAAGGTTATAAGCAGATGAAAAATGACAGTCCATACCAGGAATGCAAACAGACCATTAATTATAGCAGCCTCACAAAACACCATAGAAATATGCAGTTTGCAATACTTTACCAAAATTTACATAACTATCTAGTCTCCCCTCAGATTCCAGAGATTCTATTTTTGATAAGTAGCAATTCGAAAGGTTAGTCACCTCATCTATATTATTATTCAACTTATATGAATGTGAAATGGTGACACCTTGAATTTACATGTTAGCAAACCAGATGGGCTGACTAAACTCTTTTTATTCATTCATTCTAGCACTACTGGGTGCCAGGTATTGTGCACAGCCCTGGGGACACCAAGATGAATAAGACACACAGTATGTTGCCAGGAGAACTTCCAGTCCAGAAACAGACTAGGTAACACATAACCCCAACAGAGTTTGGACAAACTGAACAGATGGCGACCAAAATGGCAATATGATATTAGGGGTTGTCTCCCCACCAGGCAGCTGCAATTACAATAGCAATATTAAATAAAGTTCTTCTGGAGAAAGGTCAAGATGGTGGTGATGGCAGACTCTGAACTCACCTCCTCCCACAGACACAGCCAATTTACAACTAATCTTGGAGCAATTACACCTGACAGAGAACTGAAAACTGGATAAGAGGAACCCCTGCAACAAATGACAGTCCTAATAGGTGGAAGAGGCAGAAATTCCCTTCTGGAGAGAAAAAACATGACACCTACACAAGCCACAATGCTTCACAGCTGCCCAGGAGCAATCCAAAGGTATGCAGCCTTCCCTGGAGGAGCAGGGGACCTGAGCCGGGGAGCATTGCTGCTATTGGTATTTTTTGGACCCAGCACAACTGAGACGGGTGTCATAATATCTGGCTTTGCTGGCTACTAACAACAGCATGGAATACTCTCAGAAAAGCTGGAACACAAAGAAATTAAAGCCAGCTCTTAAAGGGCCCATGCACAAATTCACCCATTTCCCAAAGCAACCTAAAATCACCAGAAAGAAAGGTGCACAGTCCTTTGGTGAAAAGAGACTCAATAAATAGGCCCCAGGTACACCTCAGTAAGAGGTGAGACCTCTGCAGGAACTGAGACATTGGCAGCAGCCATTGTTGTGACCTGGTGCAGGTGTGTTGACACAGTCGCTGGCAGACACCATTGGAGTTTTTCCACTTGCCTCTCAGCCCAGGGTCTGCCCCACCCACTAGAGCACTGATTTAATCCAGCTCAGCCAGGGCAAGCAGCCTGCCCTAAGGGCTGGCCCCACCCAACAACAAGTCCTTGGGCAACTTGTAGGCCCGCATAGGCTAGGTACCTCGATTCTCTGCAGCTGGGCAAGTGGGTCCACCTCTGTGGGGCAGGGTGTGCGCAAGAAGTGGGTGGAGTGTGTGGGGACTCCGCCATGGGGCAACTGGGTCTGCTTCAGGGGTCGGGGTATGCGCACAGGGCAGGACAGTGTTGATGGTGTATGTGACCCTGTGGGTGGTGGGGTTTGTCAGCTGCAGAAGACTTGTGCTTCTCAAACAGCCACATAGGGAGTGGCTCCACCTTCCAAAGCCTGAAACGACTGGGTGCTCTCCCGCAATGGGGCCAGCCCCACCCAGCTGCAATCCTGAGAGCTGACAAGAGCCTTATAGGCCAGAGGCCTGCAGCAAATGTAAGCCCCTGAGCCCAACATCCAGCCACACTGGGACCGTACTCACTTAACAAAAAACTGCAACAAGAATGTGCTATTAGACCTTGTAGCCAACTGTGCTGGGGCTCCCCACACCTGATAAAGAGAAGGAAGGGTCCCATAGCAGCCACACGCAGCTGAGCATTACAACCAGCCGACCAGGGAGACAGCTCAGCCTCCCTGGGCACCTACAGCAAGAGCAACCCTGCCACAACAGAAGGACACGTGTAACCCACATGGGGGTCACTCATGGAACATTTGGAACTGGTGACGAGAGGGAAGCACACTGCTGGGCCTCATAAGGCATCTCTTACATAAGGTCACCTCTCCAAGATCAGGAGAGGTAGCTGACCTACCTAATACATAGATACAAGAACAGAAAAAGAGACAAAGGAATACATTCCCAGTAAGGGAACAGGACAAAACCCCAGAAAAGGAAATAAATGAAACAGAAGTGAGCAATTTATCTGACAGAGAGTTCAAATCATAAATGTGCTCACTGATCTTGGGAGAAGAATGGATGAACTCAGTGAGAACATCAACAAAGAAATGGAAGATATAAAAAATAACCAATCAGAAATGAAGAATACAAACTGGAAATGAAAAATTCACTACAGAGTTAAAAGCAGAGTAGAGGATACAGAAGAACAGATCAGCGAGCTGGATGAAAGACTGGAGGAAATCACCCAAACTGAACACCAAAAAGAAAAAAGGATTAAAAAGAGTGAGCACAGTCTAAGTGACCTCTGGGACAACATCAAGTGCACTAACACCCATGTTCTAAGGGTCC
Organism: Tapirus indicus; assembly: GCA_031878705.1. Lineage (NCBI taxonomy): Eukaryota > Metazoa > Chordata > Mammalia > Perissodactyla > Tapiridae > Tapirus > Tapirus indicus. The sequence continues at coordinate 40,287,913 of CM062935.1, forward strand.
CAGAAAGAGAAGAGACAAAGGGGCAGAGAATCTATTGGAAGAAATAATAGCTGAAAACTTCCCTAACCTAAGGAAGAAAACAGACATCCAGGTACAGGAAGCACTGAGAGCACCAAACAAGATAAACCCAAAGAGGCCCAGACCAAGACACATCATAATTAAAATGTCCAGAATTAAAGAGAAAATCCTAAAAGCCACAAGACAAAGACAAGTTACATACAAAGGAAACCCCGTAAGGCTATCAGCTGACCTCTCTGCAGAAACCTTACAGGGAAAAGAGAGTGGCATGATATATTTAAAGTGCTAAAAGGAAAAAAACCTACAGCCAAGAATGCTCTACATGACAAGGTTATCATTCAGAATGGAAGGAGAGATAGAGAGTTTCCCAGACACGCAAAAATTAATGGAGTTGATCACCAATAAATCAGTCCTACAGGAAATGCTAAAGGGACTTATATAAGGGGGAAAAAGAAGACCACAAATAGGAAAACATTATCTAGTTCCATGATAAGAGGGTAATGGATACAAATGCATAAAAAAGAGGATAGATATGCTATCAAAACATAAAATGTGGGAGGAGGGGAGTAAAAGAGTAGAGCTTTTAAATAGAGGTCAAACTAAAGAGACCATCAACTTAATATAGACTGCTATATACATAGGTTATTATATATGAACCTCATGGTAATCACAAACCAGAAACCTATAATAAATACACAAAAAAACTAAGAGAAAGGAACCTAAACATAATACCAAAGAAAGTCAACAAACCACAGGGGAAGAGAGCAAGAGAAGAAGAAAGGAACAGAGAAGAACTATTAAAACACCAAGAAAAAAAGTTTAAAAATGGCAGTGGGTACATACATATCAATAGCTACTTTAAATGTCAATGGACTAAATGTTCCAATCAAAAGGCACTGGATAAAAAAACAAAACCCATATATATGCTGCATACAAGAGACACACTTCAGACTAAAGACACTCACAAACTGAAAGGGAAGGGATGGAAAAAGATACGCCATGCAAATGGCAATGAAAAGAAAGCTGGGGTAGCAATACTTATATCAGACAAAATAGACTTTAAAACAAAAACTGTAACAAGAGACAAAGAAGGGCACTACGTAATGATCAAGCGAACAATCCAACAAGAGGATATAACACTCATAAATATCTATACATCTCTCATAGGAGCACCTAAACATATAAAGCAATTATTAACAGACATAAAAGGAAAAATAGACAGTAATACAATAATAGTAGGGGACTTTAACACTCCACTCACACCAGTGGATAGATCATCCAAACAGAAGATCAACAAGGAAACATTGGCCTTAACACATTAGACCTGATGGACTTAGTAGATATATGCAGAACATTCCATCCAAAAACTGAAGAATACACATTCTTTTCAAATGCACATGGAACATTCTCCAGGATTGATGACATATTAGGCCACAAAACAAGCTTCTCTAAATTTAAGAAGATTAAAGTAATACCAAGCATCTTTTATGACCTCAAAGGTATGAAACTAGAAGTCAACTATAGGAAGAAAATCAGAAATGCCACAAATATGTGGAGACTAAACAAAATGCTACTGAACAACGTTTGGGTCAATGAAGAAATCAAAGGAGAAACCAAAAAATACCTGGAGACAAATGAAAATGAAAATATGACATGCCAGAATTTATGGGATACAGCAAAAGCAGTTCTAAGAGGGAAGTTTATAGCAATACAAGCCTATCTCAACAAACAAGAAACATCTCAAATGAACAATCTCACAGTGCACCTAAAGGGACTGGAAAAAGAAGAACAAACAAAGCCCAAAATCAGTAGAGGAAGAGAAATAATAAAAATCAGAGCAGAAAAAATAAATGGGACTACATCAAACTAAAAATCTTCTGCACAGCAAAGAAAACAATCAACAAAACTAAAAGACAACATAATTGGGAGAAGATATTTGCAAACCATATATCTGATAAGGGGTTAATCTCCAAAATATATAAAGAACTCATACATCACAACAACAAAAAAACTAACAACCCAATTAAAAAATGGGCAAAAGAGCTGAACAGACATTTCTCCAAGGAAGATATACAGACTGCCAAAAGGCACATGAAAAGATGTTCAACATCATTATCAGGGAAATATGCAAATCAATGAGATATTACCTCACACCCGTCAGGATGGCTATAATTAACAAGACAGGAAACAAGTGTTGGAGAGGATGTGGAGAGAAGGGAACTCTCAGATACTGCTGGTGGGAGTGCAAATGGGTGCAGCCACTATGGAAAACAGTATGGAGATGCCTCAAAAAATTAAGAATAGAACTATCATACAATCCAGCTATTCCACTGCTGGGTATTTATCCAAAGAACATGAAAACACCAATACGTAAAGATTCATGTACCCCTGTGTTCAGTGCAGCATTGTTCACAATGGCCAAGACTTGGAAGCAACCTAAGTGCCCATCAAGGGACGAATGGTTAAAGAAGATGTGGTATATATACACAATGGAATACTACTCAGCCATAAGAAACGATGAAATCCAGCCATTTGTGACAACATGAATGGACATTGAGGGTATTATGCTAAGCAAAATAAGTCAGAAAGAGAAGGTCAAACACCATATTATCTCGTTCATAAGTAGAAGACAAAAACAACAACAAACACACACATAGAGACAGAGATTGGATTGGTGGTAACCAGAGGGGAAGGGGGGAGGGAGGAGGGTGAAAGGGATGATTAGGCACATGTGTGCGGTGATGGATTTTAATTAGTATTTGGGTGGTGAACATGATGTAATCCAAGCAGAAACAGAAGTATAATGATGTACACCTGAAATTTATACAATGTTATAAACCAATGTTACCACAATAAAAATAAATAAAATAAAAATAAAGTCTCCTATAACCCTCAGAAAAAATAAAGTTCTTTCTCTCTCTTCCCTCCTTCCTTCCTTCTCTTCCTTTCTTTCTCCTTCCCTCCTTCTCTCCATGCTTCCCTCCCTTCCTTCCTCTTTTATTCACTAAATGCATCCAGTCATTAATTAGCAAGACTGTATAATAATGACACAACATGTATGTAAAACTTACTATATATCAGGCAATAATATCTCATTTAATCCTCACAAAATGCCAGGAAAAATGTACAATTATTTCCCCCATTTTACAGATGCAACTGAGGCACAGAGTTTACACAATTTGCCAAGGTTTCCCATCTGGCAAGTAGCTGAACAAAGACCCAGGCCCCGTGACTGCAGAACTGGGGCTCCAGAGTACACTGCCTGCCTCCATCCGTAAGGAGATAGCGTGCCTGTCACACCACCTGAAGCAATAACAAGAATTCAGTGATTAAAGAACATTTTGGAATTTCTAACAAAGGCCTTCTAAACAAAGAATCTGCCTTTCAAAAATCAGAGAGAGGGGAAAGAAAAGCATGATGAGAAGAAAAAAATGCAGCGTTCAGTATGGGTCTTCTCTGGTTTCCCCCCTTGGGAGCACAGTGGCCCTCCACCTGCATAAATGATGAGAATTGGCATTCTGCTTGATTACTGTGCATCTGTTATGAGCCTCAGAGTGAATTAAACAAAAACAAAATAAGGAAGAAAAAGAACCTACTAATCAAGGCTGGCCCAGTTGCACCATTTTGAGTCACGGTGGTATTTTCCTGATGTCGTAATCACCAGCAGGCACATATGCCCCCCAAATTGCAACAATATTTCAAAACAATTTAAATCAAGTTTGATAGCTAATTATGCCAAGGTCATACCGAAGGACCAAACCACCAGGACATCAAAAATCCAAGACAGACTAAGTGTGAAGTAGTAGCATCAATTTTCTCCCATTAAAAAACAAAGGGGGCGGGGGGGGGTGCGGAGGACAAGCTTTTTTACTCTCTAAGACTAACTGGCTTTTAAAAATCATCCAAAATAGACCTCTTAAGACATTTCACCTCTGTTCTGCATGTTTTACACTGGCCCTCTGATTACAAAAATGTTCATGTTAAATCTCATCAAGATGCTTTCTTAAGATGAAGAATGTTTTATAAATTGTAATGGCTTTAATCAGAGCCCTCTTTGAAGCTATTTAACTCTCCAATGTAGCCCAACCAGTGCTTCAATTATGTCATTTATCGACTCTATTAATTAAGTATCATTATAGGGATTGATTTATATACTTTTTCACAGCTCTCTTACCAGATGGTATAACATGCTTCCTCTCTGACACTCCATAAACATCACCTGGATTCACTCATCTCTCTCTCCAGCTGAATGTTTAATCAGATCTCAGTCATCTTCAAACTGGATTGCTTCTCTTCCTCCTCCTCTTCACTATACTCTATCAATGTAGTACCCAAAGGCCAGTGATATAAAACATAAACCAGTAGTATTCACAAAGCCAAATTCTACCAACAACTCATTCCCACCTCAATGAATTCTTACCCAGTGTGGTGATACAATTTCACAGTAAAGGGAAGGGAGAGCCTTTTGCTTCCTCAGCTGATTAAAACTTGCAGTCTGGTTCAATTATCTGGGGCAATGGAGAAAATAACTAGAAAAAAAAATGTATATTTGGCAATGGGAGTACAGCAGACAATTTGGCCTCAATAGAGTTACTTTCTGAATTATATTTTACTTGAGCTAGTATAAAAATTACTTTGCATTCTTAAGCGGGCATGTAGAAAAAGCAGCAGGCAGAGGTCCCAAGGTGTACTGCATTGCAAAGAAGCCAGCCTAGAATTTTAAATTGCCTTGAGTAATCCAAAAAGTGGATAATAGAGAAATGGAAATGCTTAACTGTTTTTCTTACAAAATATAAAAACCAGATTAATGGGATTATCTCACAGTCGCCTCAAACTCAACATGTCTAAAAACCAAACTGGTCATGTTCCCTCCAAATCAGCTCCCTCTCCTGACCCCTATATTTCTCACCATTCTCCAGTCCCCAAGTGGGTGGAGCAAAATGGGGAAACTATGGCAGATTGGAAAGGGCACATCCCATCAACCAAAAGGACTTGGTGGCTAATCCACTCGGCTAAAGTTTGCCTTATGGAATATACCAGATGTCACCAGGTCTGGTTTTTCTCTAAAAACCACAAATCCCTATTTTTATGTAAAACTCATGATTTTTAAATATTGGACTGAACTGAACACAGATTCATCCCATGGTTTTTGATCCTTGCCTTACTGTAAACTTTGACTCCTCCTCCTTCCCCCCTCAAATGCAACCAGTCCCCAAGTTCTGATAATTTTTTCATGCTATCCCACCTGCCATCTCTTCCTTTCCATTCCCACTGCCATCATCTATGCCCTCGTGATTTCAGCTCTGCATTATTAGAGCAGTATCCTGTCTTTCCTTCTCAAAGCATGCTATGAACAGTCACCAGATTGATCTTTCTAAAACAGTAGTTCCCAAACTTTAACATGAATCTGAATCACCTGGAGCCTGGTTAAACACCAAGGCTCACTCCCAAGTATTTTTTAATTTAATGGGTCTCAGATGGAGCCTAATAATTTGCATATCAAAAAGTTCCCAAGTGAGGTTGACGATAGTGTTCTAGGGACCATACTTAGAGAAATATTGCTCTAAAACATCATCCCCCAACTCTAACACATTCAATGATTCCCCATTTCCTCCACATTAAACTTAAACTCACCAATCTACAACTCTAGATTCTTCATAACCTGGTCTCTTCCTCTCACCCCAAAATTTCATTTCTCTGATCTCCTATGAAACCTCTGGCTCCAGCCAAACTGGTCTACTTGTGCATTACCCAAGTGCAAAATGCACTCCCACCCTCTTGCCTTGATCATGTATAGAATGTCTTTCCACTTCCTTCTCTTTTTCAGGTTCCACTTTTTCATTGAGTACATCCAAAACCCACATTCTCAATGAAGCCAGCCCTAATCAGCCTTCTGTTACCTCTTCTAAACTCCTATAGCATTAGCTCTCCAGGTTCCTTGGAATAATCTAAAGTGCATGGAATTTAGAGCCAGAGACTCTGAGTATGAATCCCAGTTCTTTCATTAGCTGTGTAATTTAACTAGCCATTTAATCATTCTGAACCTGTTTCTCCTTCAGTAAAAGAGAGATACATAAAGAATCAACTGAAACAAACTATTTAAGCCTTCAGAGATGCATAGTACAAAGCAGGTAATTAATAAACGTTAATTTGCTTCCTTCATCCCTTTCCCCTAATCATGCATTTAGCACTAAATGTAAAATATATTACACTAGTCATTTATATTTTAAGCTTATCCTTCTCTCTTTAGCCAGATAGAATATTTCTGAGAGACAAAAAAAATATGTCTAATTCATCTTAGTAACACTAGTGCCTGGCAACTTCTGAGCAACTAGTAAGCTCTCAATAAATATTTGATTTAAAAAATATGATTCGTTTGAGAAATAATGTAAGATAAATGGTTCCATAAAGAAGGTTTCCTCTACAGAACTTAAATGTCTTATTAATTACATTTATCCTTAAAATATCTTCCTAGCCTGCCGCCCAGTGGCGCAGCGGTTTAGTCCGCGCTTGGCAGCCCGGGGTTCGCGGGTTCACATCCTGGGCACCCGCCGACACACTGCCTGTCAGCCATGCCGTGGCGGCGTCCCATATAAAGTGGAGGAAGATGGGCACGGATGTCAGCCCAGGGCCAGTCTTCCTCAGCAAAAAGGGGAAGATTGGCAACAGATGTTAGCTCAGGGCTGGTCTTCCCCACAAAAAAAAACAAAGAAAAAAAAATATCTTCCTAAAACAAAGGCAAAGGTATTTTACATACAGAAAAACTAAAAAAGATCTAATGGGAGTCCCAGTTGATAGTCAGTGGTGAACAAAAGAAAAGTCATCATAAAAGCATCAATGAAGGAAAAATCTTCTCTTTGAAGTAAATTTGAGCACAAGAACACTAACAATTTGAATACAGAGAAATAACAACAAGGAACCTGGAGATAATGCTGGCAATAAGTAAGGGACTTTTTACAGATGTGTTTTGAGGACATCTGTCACATAACCATGAGACTGTTGTAATTCCAAAATGGCTGACAAATATTGATAATTGCACTGACAAGTGTCAAGTCAAATAAAACACATTTCTCTAATTTTAAAGTCAAGCAGCAACAAATTACAATTTACATTCTGTCCTCTAGTGTTGCTGACTTCTACACTACTCCTAGACAGAATCCAATATCATCCACTCCCATAGAACTAAGGGTGAAATGTCTGTCAGAGAGAAGGGAACTGCTTTATTCAATCAGCAACTCAAAACATCATTGCTCATGAATGTTGTGGCAGAAAAAGGATATAATCTGGAATATTGGGCATCTGGATGTTTTCCTCCAAATACAGAGCAAAGTGCCCTGAAAGTTCAAGTTGTTTTGAACTTACTATACAGAGGCTACACAGTTTGGCCAGACAGCACTTGGAATTGGGTCACCTGGTTCATCATAAGAGCCCTGCCACAATTGACTCTACAACCTCAGACAAGTTCATTCCTTCAATAGACATGTCCTGGGTGACCCTTATGTAACAAACATTATATGAGATGATGGGGGTACAGAGGCAAAAAAAATTTAATCCATGTCTTTCTGGAATTTACAGTCTAGTGTAGAGTCAGGCAATTGGGACAGACTGGACAGTTCACAAAACTCATTTACCTTTCAATATGGGCATAAAGATAGAACAAATTTCCCAGCCTCCATGTAACTACATTCTGGCCAGTGAAATGTGAGTAGAAGTGAGGTATACCGTATCCAGGTCTGGCTATGGAAAACCTCCCTTTTGACTACTGACTTTCTCTCTCTATCTCCTTATTTGCCAGCTGGATGCAGAGGATCCGCAGAGAACTCCGAGATCTTAAAGGTGATGAAGCCACAAGATGGAAAGGAACAGAAGGCCATCTGCTAAACACTCTCTTGGAACTATTATGTGAGCAAGAAATCAGCTCCTATTGTGTTAAGTGACTGAGATTTGAAGTTGTTTGTTACAAAAGTTAGTCTACCCTACCAAAGCATGAACCAAAACTACCTCTAAGACATTATGATACAGAGTATGCAAAGGATGATATAGGAATACTAGAAAGAGGTAGCTCACCTGGGCTGGAGCTTGATATCAGGGAGGGCTCCCCAGAAGAAGAAACACTTAAGATGAATCTTGAAGGACAGTGTGAGAGAGTGAGGAAGGGAATAGATGGTTGCAGAGGAGAACGCATATGCAAAGTCATGAAATTGTGAGGAAACGTGGTGCACTGGGAAAGTGTTAGTGATTCCTGCCTACTAGGATGTGGAGCGATGTTGGGAAATGGAGCTGCTCAATATGTATTTGTCGAAATGACTGATAAAGAGCAGAACCTAGGAGACATAGTAACTACTAGAAATGATGGATAAGGGAAGAAAAAAAAGTAATCAAGGACCATCTAATTTAGAAGGCAGAATAGATGGCATTCTCCTCACTGAGATAGAAAATGCAGGAGAAAGAGGTGAAAGGATGAGCTCAATTTTGAAAAAAAAAAAAACTGAGATAGCTATGGAACATGCAGAAGAAGAATCAGCAGGTAGTTGGATGTATGGGCCTAGAGCTCAGGCAGTGGTATGGAGGGGGAGAGGTGGGTTTGGAAAGTCTCACAGTATAAATGGTGGTTGAAGTCATAAGCATGATGGAATTGCTCAAGTAGAATAATCAGAGTGAGAAGCCAGAAAAATAGGGAAGAAAGAGGGAAAGTAGGAAAGAAGGAAAGAGAGAGAAAGAGAGAATATGAGAAAGAAGTCATGGAAGCCAAAGAGAAAGGATATTGAAAAAGCAGTCAATAGTGACAAATGCTTCAGAGAGGTGGACAAGATGAAAGCCTAAGCACTGTCCATTATATCTGACAACTAGGCAGCTATTTGTGATCTTAACAAGTTCTATGTCAGTATTGGCAAAAGCCAGGTTAAAATGGTCTACAGAGTGAATGAGAGATGAAGAATTAGAGATAGGAATATAAAATACTCTTTAAGGAAAATTGGCTCTAAGAAACAATTAGCTAGAGGTGGACAAAAAGACAGAGTTTGTTTCATTTTGGTTTTTATTTTTCAGGATGCAAGACTTAAATGTGTTAATATGCTGAATTCTCTGAAATTCTATTTCCCAATCTGTAAAACAGGGATAATAATGCCCCTTCTGCTTGGTCCATTGGGTTGTTGTCAGAACAAATAAGTTGACACATGTGAAAGATTCTAAAGTACTCTGTAAAGGATAATGTTATCATGTATTTATAAATGCTGAAAATATGGAGTTATAAAAGTCAAGAGTCCAGTGAAATATGGTTGGCTATAAAATCAGTGAAAAATTATAATCTATCTAGATCTAGAAATATTAAGAAAAATGTATTTTTAATACACACTACAAGTTGCTGACCCCAAATCTTTGAGGCTAACAACAGATTTCTAAGTCCTATGCTGGACAAAACTCTTCTGGGGCCCCTAGGTTATAGTCTGGGTTTCCAGATGTCTTCATTACACCAGAAAAAAAAAAATGCCATTTAGCCCTGGCAGATTGCAGTGCATTAAATCACCTGGGAATTTATTAGTCTTATGAGTAGTAGTTCTTAAATAAATATTTCTGGCAATCACCCAGTTTCACAAAGCAACAGGCTAGCTCCATAATTTAGGTCTCATGACCAGTGAAATCATGGTGAATGACCACAGCTTGCTGAGTATGTTTTCCTAAGGAATGATTGAGGTATTCTGGGAAGTAAGCTAGCCATTTTAGGACTTCCCTCTTTGGAAGATTAACCATCGAAAAGAATATGGTCCTATCATTATTTCACTCGTTACCAAACCTTTGAAAGACTCTACAAAGAACATTATTTTTAGCACTATGACATCAGTGGTACTAGTTTTTCTCTCACAAAACTTCTAACAAGTGGTTTTAACATGTCCCATCTTCCTCTCCTGGGAAGATACCTTATCCCTGTAAAAGAAATATGTCCCTTTCCTTTTTACTCTGCACTTTTGGACAACTCCCTTCTGACTTGGTTTCCTAGTTGCTAATGTCTCCTCCTCAATTATTTTATTTTCAAGGGTGGAGGGTGCTAATTAAAGTCAAGCAGCTGTGTCTCCAGATCCAAACAGCAACTGTGCAAAATAAATAAACTTTCCTTTACAAGAGATACTAAAAATCTTGTCTTGGGACACAAATAAACCCTATTTGCAATTATTTTTTCATGTTTTTTTCATCTTAGAGAGACCAGACTACAACACTAAAATGGTGCTTCTTTTATCCACGTTTCTCAAATATTTTATCCTTAATGTGTGACACTATCATGTGTAGTTATTAAACTAGGCAAAATGTCTACAGGTCAATTTTCAGACCTTTTATCCACCACAATGTTGAATTTCGTCCTAAGACTGAGGGTCAATAAAGCACTTCACAATTACCTCAATCAGAACTACAAAGAAAAAGACAAAACTTATGTTGCCCTCAAACAATACCACCAAATATTTATATAGACCTTTATAGATAATCAAGTATCTTTCAAAAGGTTTACCTTATTTATTCTTACAATAATTTTGTAAATTTGTTGTTATTCATCATCACTGATTTATAGAGGAGAATGCTGAAGCCCAGAGGGTTTAAGAACATTTCCAAGGCCACACAGTTGTTCAGGAGCAGAACCAGGTCTATAACCAAGGTCCTCTGCTTCCTCAATTCTTTCCACTACACAACAGATGGCCCCCAACATGTTACCCACTTTATTTTTATTTCAATTCTCTAGCAACAATGGAAAAAAGCCTAGCTTCCTCTGAAGTTATTAGGAATCCTTGATGAAACAGACGTGAATTCAGTTCTCCCTCCAATGAAAATACATAATATACTGGTTATATAAGGAATGTTATGGGATCATCATGGATGTGGAGAGCCTTTTAAAGGAACGCACAAATGATGCTTGGAATCCTGAAAAGGCCAAAGAAAATATTACAAACAAATGACCAAATGTGGAATGAGGGGAAATTCCATGAACAATCAGTATTTTCATTTGAATGGTTTGTTTTTATTTCTCTTTCACGAAAAACCCTGGCTTTTGAAAGGATTTCAAATGAGCATGACCAACCTGTAGATGGAGAAGGAAGCCACCGATCGAATGAGGGATGCCAAAGCCCCCACTTTGGCAGCTTCTACCGCCCCCTGGACTCGGTATTGCACTGTCCTTGAGTAGTTGGTGTAAGGTTGATTATAAACAACAATCTTCCCTCTTGCTTCTGGGGCCCTTCTCTGCAGTTCATGGAAGGAGGTCACCACCAGAACTTCTGCTGTAACGCCTACAAATAAAAGTCATACAAGATTAACTTAGGGTTTCCGATCAGCCAGGTTGAATTGGCACACAAAAGGTCGCACAAGCTCTATCCGCTACATCTGGCAAACGGGTTTGAGAAGATCAAAGTTTCAAAGCCATTTGCCACGGGAGAAAGATAGTAGGGGTTAGCCAGTTTCCCAAGAGAGCAAAAAGGCATTCAAAATAATATAACATACGGTTTTTCAACTCACTTGACCAGCTGGTATTAAATCACAAATTGCTTGAAAAGATAGCTTTTTTTTCCTTCTTTCCCACCCTAAGAAGTCATGAGTTTCACAGAATGACACTAATTATTTATAAAGAAAATGCATTTCAGAAAGCTCCCCTTGGGATTAATGAAACACATATTTATCTTTTCATAAAACTATTTTGATATGTTGCTAAACAACCTTCATTGACATCATACAAAGGATGGCAGTTCATGAAGAATTTCTTAGAGGCCAATGATCTTCGTAAATCCAACTTTTAACAAATGGTTAATGTAACCTCTCCCAAGAACCACAAAGGACAGCTTGTTTTCTTTCCTCCTTTTTACTAAACACTCTTAAAGGATGTGGAAACTTCCCATGCTTCTCAATTTACAGTACTTGTTCATCACCAAACATACCACCATTCTTCAGATAAAAATTGTGAAGATGCTGTGTAATTGTCCTATAATCCTGTTGTCTCACTTAGAAGAGACGTGCTATCTTTCTTCATTCCACAAGACCTGCCCAGATCTTCCTGATTAGGGAACAGGGTTTCACAGCTTCCAAGGAGTCATTCAAAAACTGCCAAACCACTGAAGATCCAATTTAATGGAGCAGTTAGAGTGACAAGGAAAAAATATTTAGCAACAAAGGCCAGATGCAGTGGCTAAATTTAACTATCTAAAAGAAAGTGGCAGCCACCTACTGTTTTGTGGCTTTAGCCATGCAGTCATGAAATATGTCAGTAAAAACCAAAATATCAACATACATTTGGCATACTTCCTTAATCTTGCAAACTAGAGAACTGGGTTTTTCTGGAAGCTTAACAGACGTCATTAAAATATTAACTGTTAGTTGGAAAATTCTTTTAAATGCACTGCAAGTATGAGAGAATTCTTGCTTTCAATATAGGCCCCATCAGAATGGACCCTTTAGACTGGCTCCTCTCCTACTTCTGGTTCCACTATCCAGACCGAATTTGTACTTTTACTTTAAAGCGATTGACTACTGATCTATAAACATGTCTCCACCAACATTCAGAACTCAGAATTTAATTTATAATCTATGAAAAGCAATGTACAATCATGGAAAGTAAAGAAGCCACTAGCTTTTTCACATAATAAATATGTGTAAAAATACAAATAAGGGTTCAGCTAGACAGATTTTGAGATTCATAACTTTTGGAAACCTGGAGTTACCCTGAAATTTGACTGGCCTTATTGTTGGCATTGTATGGGAATTTTGATGATGGTTTTCAGCTATTCCTAATAAATAACTCGTTCAATGGTCCACCCAAGGGATATCCCAGCAATGGGGTAATTTTGGCATCTGGATTGGAGCCACTAGAAATGAAGCCAAATTTCTATAAATTTTCATAGGCCAAAATTAAAGTCATACAAGGCTAGTACTTCAATATGGTCTATGCTTCAAGTTCTTTTAACAAATGAGAGAGTGATGGAGTCCTGAAGAGCCAAATCCTAACCTAGATACAATTGCCAATGCAAATCACTAGTAGCAGCTATAGGTCAAAACCCATCACCAATGAACTTGGAAGAATAGTTCAAATTAATGTTCTCCTGAAAGCTTAGAGTCATCTCTGATTTTGTCTGTCTCTTTCATGCCCCATGTCTAATCAATCCTCAAATACTGATAATTTTACCCCTTAAATATTGACTGAACCCAGGTCCTCTGCTCCACCCCATTACAGTCTCTCACATCAGGCCCTTATTATTTCTCTTTTGGATTGCTATGAATCTTTCCACCTCCACCCACCACCACTGGTGTCCCAACCTCCAGCCTAATTCCATCAAATTTAACCTCAACAGAGCTGCCAGAGTGAATGACTTGAACTGCTGAAAAATCAAATCAGCCTATGTCACCATCCCCCTGCCCCTCTTCCACCTTTGCTGAAAACCCATCACTTCAACCTACCATTCAAAGCCTGTCTATATCTACAGAAACAGGTTCCCTTTTATCTTAAATTACATCAATACTAAACTTAAAGTTCCCACTCTCACCATGCTAGTTCACTCCTCAGTGTCTTTGTTCACACTATGGTACATCACATCTTACTGACCCCATTCTCCTAACTTCATCATGTGACTAACACCTATTTATCCCTCAGGATGCCATTTAAGAATCACTCCTTTAGGGAGCATTCTCTGGCCTCTGGTCTCTTGTTTAGTCCCCCTACCCCTACCCCCGAGGAAAACTGATTCATGCACCACCATCCTCTGGGCAAACACTGGACAATGAAACTCTGCCTATTTATGACTCCCTCTACCACCTAAACTGTGATCTCCTCAGGGTTTGGGGCCATGTTCATTTCTGTTTGTATCTTCTGGGCCTAGCACAGTGCTTGGTGTATATGTAGGCAATCAGTCAATAAACACTCCTTGAATGGCACTGCTCCAAATAAGGGACAATTGACTGGGTCTAAAGCACGTCCATAGAAGTGCAATTTTACCTTTAAATTTTGATAACCCTTCTCCCACAGTAACTCAGCAGTCTGATTCTCTTATTACCCAGAGCACAGCTGCACAAATAACCAAGAAAAAAGGCCTTGGGCAGTCAGAATAGGAATATCAATTCCAAGTATGAAAACTCGGGTACTTGAACATAGGAAAGCTCTTCTGTTCTTTCTTAGAGCCTAGTTACTCTTACTTTACACAAATTTCTAAATCTAGTATTTAAACCTATAAACTATGAGAAACAACAAATCAAAAGGATGAGATCATTTTGGAAGCTGATAGTGGTGCCACAAAAACCAATGTCAGAGACAGGAACATGTGAAATAACAAATACTAATAGCATGTTCTGCAGTGTTACAAGTGTTTTATGTCTTGGCTTTATATAATGGCTAACACAGTAGCCATTAGACACATGTAGCTATTGAGCACTTGAAATTTGACTAATGTGACTCAGAAACTGAATTTTAATGTCATTTACTTTCATTAATTTACATTTAAATTTAAATAGCCATATGTGTGTAGCAGCTACTATGTAGAATTCACAATCACTGCAGGCTCAGTCATCATGTGGGCAAATAGCTGGCCCTGGGGGCCTTGCTTCCTGACAGTCCAGTAACAGACGTAACAGTCACGGTGATGACCTCCTGCAGCAGGCACAGACCAGGTGGACTGGATTCAGTATCCATCGTTTGGGAAGGCAGGGTGTGTACAAAGCATTTAAGGAAGATTTTGGTTCAAATTGAATAAAGTAAAACTAGGCCATCTGGAAAACTTCACTCTTCTCTATTAGTTTGTGTTTTGACACATGTTACACAAAGGAAATACTCATGCTCTACTCCAAATCAGCAGGCTCCTCTTCTTTCCTGTACTCTCATCTATTCTTCCCCTATTCTTCCTCTTCTCCCATTCTAAATGACAGTGCCCAAAAACCTCTAAAAACACAAAAACCCACATAATATTCACAGTAAGGCCTGCCTTGACCTCCCTATTTATAATTGCAACCCACTCCCAACACCCTATCCCTCTTATCTTGCTTAATTTTTCCACAGAATTTATCAGCTTCCAGCTGCACCCACTACAATAATGTAAGTTCCATGAGGGGGTAGAAATTTTTGTCTGTTTTACTCATTAATGTTACAAAAGTGCCAGAAATGGTGCCTGACACATAATACGTAAAATTCACACACACACACACACACACTCATAGACACAAATACACATACGTACACAGGCATATACTGAATGAATGAAAAAAATAAAAAAATAAAACTATATTGTATTAATCTCTGATCACTCTCCAAAAATGTATACTTTCAAGGAACTTGTGTATTTCTGTAGGTCAGAATAATTGATGATAATAATAATAATAGCTCTGAGTATCTATTGTTTACACTAATGTTCACAGCAACTCTGCAAAGTAGTTATTAGGAGGATACTGAGCTGCAGAGAAATAAGTTTACACAACTACGAGGTATTGAAGCTGAGATTTGAATTATTGGTTGTCTGAATCCAAGGGTCATGCTCCTCCTATTAACTGCATTGCCATCTTCCTTCACAAATGTAAAATATATCAAAAGAAAAGCTCAGTATTCTCATTTTAAGAGGAATAAGAAGGAAAAAATAAATAGGCATATAAAAGTCTGCCTAAGTTATCTTTCTTAGTCTACCCAGGATCTTGCTCATAAATCCGTGTGCTGTTATCACACTAGGTCCCAATCCATTAATAGGGGAGTTGGGAGGGGTGCTTCACTCTAGGACAAGAGTCATCAGACTCTGTCAGACTAATGAAAAAGATTATGGTAGTTAATTCTGAAGAAAATGTGGGACTGAAGCCAAAAACATTCATATTATAAAGTGACTCTCTTGGCTACAGTTGATTATATCACAAAAACAGCATCAAAATCCTCAGGTTCCTTTTTATCCTCCACACCTAATTTTCAAAATTGATCAATTTATTTTTTTAAGTGAGTTACCCTGTGCATAATTACTGCTGTGGTCTCCTTGCAGAGACGACAGATGCTGACTGCTGTGGTGTTGGCTCAGATCATTTAGTCTATGGAGAATTTGAAAAAGGGACTCCAATCTCAATCTCTGCTGATTTGAGTCCTCCCAAGAATACTTAAGAATAGGAAGATGTGAAGTGAGAATTTTATGTTTCCTACTATTAAAAGGAAAGGACCACAAACAGAAAAACATGTCTCTGGGGCTCAATTTAGTATGGGATGTTTTAGGAAATTGATTCTGATTCCAGAAGTCTTAACCCCTGAACAGGAAACACTCCAGCCCCACCCAAAAGGAAGCCCAGCCTCTCACCCTTATCACGTGATCTCACACTGAGTGCACTACACAAGATAACTAGGTCCAGTGGAATGGCTGGTTATTCCTGAACTCAGTTGCAGAGAAGCGAAAACAGTTGCTCTTGGAAACTCAGTGTTTTGGCCTGAAGTGGTAAGGAAATTGCAAATTCATGGCAAGGCAGATAAAAGAACATCAGAGCAGTCCTTTCTGAGTGTCCATTTGTTTACGGAGAATATTATAATTCTGCAACGTCCTTTTCATGGAAGAACAAGCCTTAAAGATTCAAACTCATTCAACAAATTTACAGCCCTCCTACTGGATGGGGCTTCGTGCTGGGCATTGGGGACAATACAAATTTGAGTACGTTCCAATTCTATCCTCAAAAATTGTATAATCTGGGGATGAATAATAGGTAAACAATAACTTTAAAAAGAACACAGAATGTCACAAGTGCTAAATGAAAATCCAAAGTAAAATTTCACAAAATGTAACACAAATCAATATTTAATTCTGGCTGGGGGAAATCTGCAAGGTTTCCTATAAGATAAAACTTTAAGTGGGCGTTGGAAGATTTCAATAGCCTGAAAATGAAGAAAAAGGCATGCCCAGGTAGAGAACAAAGAAGAGAAGATAAAAATAGATGAAACATCTATTATTTGCAGTGACTAGGAGGCTTCCTGCTGGGCCCCAAAACAGACAAGGGGACACTCTAAAATCTTTTAATTTTTAACCAAGATATTTGCAGACCTATATGCTCATTCCATGAATTCCAAGAAGGCGAGCAAAACAGTCTCCTTGAAACAATTTTCAAAAAAACAATTAAACTCAGCTATTTGCTGAGTGCAAGTTAGAAGATCAAGAGGTAAAGTGTAGCTCCAAACGATAGTGGGAGGTGGTGACTAACTGCCTAACTGCCTCCTGAGACCCAGCTCAAAGTAAACCTGGTCTGTCAGCCTTGGGAGCAAGCCCAGAGCTGGCTTCATCAAAACCCATGGGCACAGTAAAGCATCATCTTCTCTAGAGAGGCAGCTTCCACCTGACAGAGCAGTGTGCCATAAGCCGTCTTGCCGTATTGACACCCAAAGACTAGCTACAAGGAAAGCAACTTGTCTACTTTGACCTCTAAAATACAGAATTTACACATTTTGTTGTATGATGGAGAGGGACCTACCATCGGACCATTATGTTTAACTCAACATGTAGTGCAGGACACTCAAGATGGACAGGGATCCAACTCAGCAAGATGCAGCAGCAACAAGCACAGAGCACAGACAAATCTTTAGCAGTCTGATCCCTTAGGATTGAAACTGCCTCCATTGGTAAGTCCACAGCATGAAAGGCAGTCAAACTTTTGGATACCTTAATTAATTTTAGCAATTATCACAGGGAACATTTATATTCTAAAGCATGAGATGTTTTGTGTTTAAAACATAGCTGTTTTGAAATATGGTTTGTTTTGAACGTGGTTGCTTTCTCCCCAACCCCTGGGTATTTCTTTGTAATGGTGACCAGGGCAGGGAGGGAGAGGGCTTTCACAAAAACCATTGTCATCTAATACATCCGTTAAAGTGAGCAGCAGGAAGGAACTATGTACCTCAGTCAGCTTCCAGTCGTATTTACGGAGTAAAATCCACAGACCTTAGTGACGGTGGGGATACAGAGGGGAGTTACTGGCTGCAGTAAACCAAAACAGGGCTATTTATCATGGTCTGGGGGTCATGCCAGCCTTGCTGAGAAACTGGGATCTGAGAAGTGAGTGCTAATGGACTAGGGGACATTGGCAGGGAGGCTGAGGGGGAGAAAAGAGGACTGATATTAAAGTAAGCAGAGACTGAGGTAGAGAATGGCATGAGACAATGCCTGCAGTTTGTAGGGTGACGTCACATGGAAGCCTTGTAGCTGTATTAAGAATTTGGGTGGGGATAGAGAAGTCAGGCAAATTCAAATTTACATCTTGAAAATCACTAGGTTTAATGTAACAAAAGGCTTGGAGGAGGTAAGAAAAGGCATGGAGAGGTATTTAGGGGACTACTGCCACATCTGGCTGAGAGGTGATGGTGGCTTGGACTAGGACAGGGCAGTGGAGATAAAGAATAGTGGACCACGTTGAACAATAGTATGGAGGGGACAGCATTTACTGCAATGGGGAAACATTGCCTTCATGGAGTTTTGTACTCCACTAACCATACTGCCCAATCTATATAATGACTGTTTTCCTGGGAAACGTAGTATATGAACTGAAATTTAGTAATCAGATCATTCAAAATGAGGAAGATATTTTTCTAAATTTTAAGGTGAACCCTATCAGTGAAATAATCATCTTACTCTAAAACTTTCTTACAAAGTATTTACTATATTACATTATACAATCTTCAGGATAGGCTTAAAACATGGTATTTGTTTATTAGTAACAAGAGGTGCCCATCATTATGTATCCTGGCTTGAATACTGGCTATAAAGCTCACTATCCTTTGATCCTGAATAAGTTACTTAACTTTTCCCAGTCTGTAAAATGGAAATCAAAATAATATTGACATCACCAGGATTCTGTGAGCATCAGATGAGATGGATAGAGGTAAAAATTGCTCTGCATGTTATAAAGCATTATAAGATACAAGAGTAAGTATGTAAAAGGTTCTGGACATATGTCAAATAGGTTTAAGCAGTAATTATCTGATTTATTTAAATTTTCACTTCAAACTAATTATCAGGAATAAAACAAAAATAGTGGGTATGACTTCAGCAAATATAGAACCTACTAGGCTCAGAGCAGAGCCATTCTTTATCACATCAGACAGCCATTCTTTATCACACATCAGGATGTGTGATTTCTTGTCAGTTTTGACTAAAGCAATAGTTTAGGCACTGTATCACAAAGATCCCACATCTGGCTGGGCAGAGAAGCTGAATAGGTTTCACGGGTCTACTCAGCAGCAAAGGGTACAGTAGGAGTGATGGAGGATGGATGAGAGGAGCAGGGAACGGACTTTTTGGAGAAGCATCAGAAGAACAGGGCATGATAGAAAAAGATGTCAGTGGCTCTATCGAAAATTATACCTATGTTATATTCTATTATTTCTTCTCCCCTTCTCTATAAGAGAATGACACATGCCCATCAATTGCCTTATAAACTGCAATGTCTCTCTTGGAAGACACTGACACTGGGCTTGGCCATGAGATTTGCTCTGGCCAACGGAATGTGAGTGGGCAAGGTGTATGGTCACAGCTGAGCAGGAACTTGAAGAGCCATTGCAAGCTTTGACTGTCTCTTAAGAGCCCTTTTCCTTGAGCCACAAGAAGGGCATGTCCCAGACAGGGGCTTCTCCTTCAGCCTGGATCCTGGAGTGGAAAAGACACCTGAGGCAGAAGCAAAGGCACTATCAACTTTATATATATATATGAAGTGAACAAAAAGTAAACCTTAATGGTTGCAAGCCCCAGAAATTTGGGGGATTGTTTGTTACCAGTGTGTTACTGAGCAAGAGCTGACTAATGTAGAAGCCCTGAATTTAAAGTTTTTATCAGAGCATTCCACAATCTGTAGCTCATGACAGATAAGATATAGAATAAATCTATTTAATACCTTAGGGAAGATTGTTCAGTGAAAATTACATAACTACTTTCTTCCTCCTATCACACATCAAAGTGATTAAATGATCAACACTAGACAGTACAAAACAAACAAACCTGAAGAAGAATGTAGCAAGTGTCAGTGATTTAACACATGCAGACTAAACAACAAAGAATTTAAAATAGAAGATAAACCCTAGAGATCATTAAAATACAGTCTTGGCAGCTTCAGTTAGCTAATCCACCTGATGTCACTTCTAAAAGAAACAAGCAGCCTTGTTGTACTGTTAAATAGTTCTATACACTTTCAGAAGATTTCAATATTTCATATCTAAATGCATTTTCCCTCTAAATTCCATCTTGAAAAACCAGGGGCAAAAAAGACAGAAACTGGTGTGCTTACGTTTGTATCAAGTCCAAAATAATGTTATTATAGTTTTATATCAGAGAGATAAAATAAATCTGTGACAGCTTGGCATTCCAAAATGGGCTTTTTTATTTAACTATGTTTTGAAATGTTAACTGTCCTATGGTCTTCCTAGAGAACTAAAACTTGGGGGAAAAATACTGTAACAAAACAGAATTTCTGTTCTCAATAGTAAGAAATCTGGCTCAGTTTCATGATTCAGTTTGACCCAGCAATTTGCCACTAGAAGAAAACTCTAGAGACATGATGGAAATATCAGAACCATATGACTTACACAAAAATTTTCTGGATGACATTTATTAAAGTCCATTGGCTGGAAGGACTTAAATCCAACTATCAATGTCAATCCCATTACAATTACAATTCAAAGCCATCACCATACAGTTTAAGCAGGATAAATTTAAGCACAAGAGCATTAACTACATTTAATAGGTGAGAAAATAAGAAGTTTCAGGAAGGTACAGGAAGGTTCAAGTATCTTACCAAACTAGAAAGTGGCAGCACTTGGATTTGAATCCAGGTCAGACTGACTCCAAATCCATGCTCTCATCCCATCCCACATAGCTTCTCTCCTAATCAACTTTAGTCAGCATGTACTTGTGTGTTTTCTAGGACTCTTTCCTCAGGTAGCCAACAATCTTCAAAGAAGCCTGACATCCTGTCTTATTCCACAAATAAGATTTAGAAAGTGGAAAAGAAGGGCAAAGATGTTCTAAAGGCTCACAAATGAATAAGTAAAATTTACTTAACTTTTCAAATACTCAGAGGTCTTGTGTTCCCTCAGGATATACAAAATCACTTATTCCCTGTTTCCTCTCCCCTACCACTACCTGTTTCAAACAACCCATTCTTTTGTTCTCAGGCAAATATCTATTTGATTTGGCAAATAGTTGAATCAAACTAGACTCAACTAAAATAACTGATATTAAAGTGGGGGAAGTGTATTTCCATTTTAAAAGAGATTTTCACCTACAATGATTTATTTATTTATTCAACAAATGCATTTGAACCCATCC
This sequence comes from Tapirus indicus, assembly GCA_031878705.1. Taxonomy (NCBI): domain Eukaryota; kingdom Metazoa; phylum Chordata; class Mammalia; order Perissodactyla; family Tapiridae; genus Tapirus; species Tapirus indicus. Next base: position 40,309,209 of record CM062935.1, read on the forward strand.
AATGTGCCAAACTGTTCCAAAGTGCTAAGGATACAGTCAATAACATAGTGACTTCACTAATGAAGATTATATTCCAGTGGGGAGGACTGGTATCCATCAAAACAGCCAACATATTAATATATAATTAGAATTTAATAAGTGAAATACATGATGTTCTAAAATTGGAATCCTTGGGACTTGATCTGGTCTGATAAGGTCTCGGAAACCTTCTAAGAGAAAGAAACATTGAGTTAAGAAATGAAGGGATAAGTAGATGCTAACTAAGTGGAGTGGCATTGGAAGAGGAGAAATAAAATATTCCAGGCTGATTAAATAACATATACAAAAGCTCTGAAGTGAGATACAGTCCAAAGGAATGAAAGAAGACCAAGGTAGAGTGGTAGAGTGATATAAGATGAAGATGGAGAGGTAGGGAGGAACCAGGTTAGGCAGAATCTGTAGGCTACTTTAAGGAAGTTGGTTATTTATCCAATGGGCAGTTGGAAATAACTGAAAAGTTTAAAGTGGGAGAAGTAATAATCCATCTTCTGTTTTTCAAGATCATACAGGACTTCACCCAAGGTGGCAATAGCATTGTAAGTTTATGTTTCAAGCATTAAATCAAAACAAAAAAAAGTTGCTCACTATCACAACTTCTATTCAACAATATACTGGAAGTCTTAACCAACGAAGTAAGATAATAAAAAGAAATCAAACACTCAGCGACTAGAAAGGAAGAAATAAGTTGTCCTTATTTGAAAATGACATAATTATCTGTAGATAATCTAAGAAAATCTACAAAGAAAATATTAGAGAAGTCAGCTATGCTGCTTCAAAATCCGTATACAAAAATCAAGATATCCTATACCAGGCAGACCCTGTTTAGAAGATGTAATAGAGAAAATTATGTTATTATTTATGGCAACAGAAACTATATGTTAGCTTAAAAAGATTGGAAATATAGTAGAGAAAAAAATCTATTCTTGTGTTCATATTGAGAATGGAAGCCAAAAATAGCCAGAAATATATCAACAACAACCACACATACACACACAAAAAAATACATACAGAGAGGGAACTACCAGATAGTAAGACTTATTATAGAGTTTTAGTAATGAAATAAGTGTGATATTACTACATGGAAAGAAAAATAAATAAATGGAAAAGAATAGAGTCCAGAAATAGATCCACCCATATATGAAAACTTGGTGTATGATAATGAGAACATTCCAAATCAATGGGTAAATGATAAATTATCCAATGAATGATCCTAGAGAAATATACAACTGACCTCTACCCTCCAACTATATAAAAATAACTTATAGAGAGATCAAAGACATGAGAAAAGGAAATCTTTAAAAATTTTTGAAATTCAACACAATCCCTATCAAAATCACAACAGCATATTTTGCAGAAATAGAATAATTCATCCTAAAATTCATATGGAACCTCAAGGGACTCCAAATGGCCAAAACAATATTTAAAAAGAAAAACAAAGCTGGAGAATTCACATTTCCTGATTTCAAAACATATTACAAAGCTACTGTAATCGAAACAGTGTGGTACTGGAATAAAGACAGATATATAGACCAATGGAATAGAATAGAGAGCCCAGAAAAAAACTCTGACGTGTATGGTTACATGATCTTTGAAAAGAGTGACAAGACCACTTCAATAAATGGAAAACTAGATATTCACATAAAAGAGAAATCAGACCTTTATCTTACACCATATACAAAAATTAACTCAAAATGGATTAAAGGCCTAAGTGTAAGACCTAAAACTATAAAACTCCTAGAAGAAAACATAGGGGGAAAGCTTCATGACAGTGAACTCAGCAATGATTTCTAGGATATGACATCAAAATCACAGGCAACAAAAGCAAAAATAGACAACTGGGACTATATCAAACTTAAAAACTTCTTTGCATCAAAGGACACAATCAACAGAGTGAAAAGGCAACCTACAGAATGGGAGAAAATATTTGCAAATCATCTATCTGATAAAGGGTTAATATCCAGAATATATAAAAATATACAGTTCAACAACAACAACAAAATCAAATAGCCTTATTAAAAAATGGGCAAAGGCTTGAATAGACAAAAACCACAATGAGATATTACCTCACATCCATTAAGATGGCTACTATCAAAAAGTGTTGGTGAGGATGTGAAGCAATTGGAACCCTTGTGTGCTGTCGGTGAGATTGTAAAACGGTGCAACCAAAATGGAAAACAGTACGACGATTCCTTCAAAAATTAAAAATAGAACTACCATATGATCCAGAAATCCCACATCTGGGAATATATTTAAAATAACTGAAAGCAGGGTCCTAAAGAGATATTTGTACACCCATGTTCCTAGCAGCATTATTCACAATAGTCAAGAGGTAGAAGCAACCTAAATATCCATCAACAGATGAATAGATAAGCAAAATGTGGTATATACATACAGTGGAACATTATTCAGCTTCAAAAAGGAAGGAAATCCGGCCACATGCTACATGGATGAACCTTGGGACATTATGCTATGTGAAATAAAACCATCACAAAAAGACAAAGGCTGTATGGTTCCACTCTAAATTCATAGAAACAAAAAGTAGAATGATGGTTATTGGGACTGGAAGGAGGAGAAAAGGGGGAGTTATTGTTTAATGGTATAATTTTTCAGATTTGCAAGATAAAAAAGTTCTGGAAATCTGTTTCACAACAATGGAAATACACTTACCACTACTGAACTGTACACTTAAAAATGGTTAATGTGGTAATTTTATGTTATGTGTTTTTTTACCACATTAAAAAAAGGTTTTGAAGAAACTATAGTAATAGATATTTATGACATCAGAGTAGGAAAGAAAATTCTTTTAAAAGATATAAAAAATGCAAACCACAATGAAAAGTTCATTAAATTTGACTACAGTGAAATATAATAATACAAAAACTTCCATTTGAAAACACCTAATAAACAAAGTTAAGGTGCCATAGACTGGGAGAAGATATTTGCTCTTCATACAACTAATAAATTATTAATTTCCAAACTATGTAAAGAATTCTTGGAAATCTATAAGAGAAGACAAACAATCCAATAGAAAAATGGTCAACTAATAGGCAATGTATAGATGTAGAAACCCAAAAGACAAACAAACAAAAAGGCGTTTAACCTCTAATTATTCCATAGTGAGATAATATTTCACATCCATCAAATAAAGGAAAAATACAAAAGTCTGACAATGCCAAGAATTGACAAGGACTTGAGGACAACAGAATCTTCATACATCGCTGATGGTAGTGTAAATTGGTACAAACATGCTACGGAGAAATTTAGCAATTTCAAGTAAATTTCAAGATGTCCTAATACCCTAATTCCACACTGAAGTATTTACTTTACAGAAATTAGAGAAACTCTCACACATAAATACTGTGGAAATGTACAAAGATATTTCAACAATGTTTTTAATCAAATAAAAGTGTAAACAACTCAATAAGAGTATAAACAATGAACAAAAGTGTCATCAATAGGAAAAGGGCATGTAAATTATTATATATTCATTCAAAAGAATACAGCTGTTGAAATGAATGAACTAGATCCGCATGTATCAACATGGATAAATCACAAAAAGCAGTTTTTAAAAAGAAGGATTTTTCAGAATAATTTGTTCCATTAAGACAGCATTTAAAAACAGAGAATACACTCCTACATGTAGTTTGTGACACATACATACAAAGTAAAAGTATAAATACAAGCAGGGGAAAAATAAACACCAACTTCAGAATAGTTACTATCCCGGGGAGGAAAGCAAAGAAAAAGGAATTGGTGAGAAATACAAAGTGAGCTTCAACTGTATAAAAAAAATTATTTCTTTATTTTAAAAAAGTATATATGAATGTGTATGTGTCTGTGTGTATGAAGCAAATATGTGTACGTGTCTGTGTGTATGAACCAAAACTTAACAATTAAATCTGAGTAGAGGATACTTTTTTGCAAGTTTGAAATATTTTAAAAATTCACTCCATTTGAAGGAATTGGGGAGTGGGGATGCTATCCTTCCCATATATCCTGTATCTTGTCCTCCTGTGAACATGACATGGAGGAATGCTACTATAAACACATACAACTTATTTTGCAAGTTAAAAATTATATAGGTTGGTCAACAATCTGATTACGAAATGGGCAAAAGACCTAAACAGACATATCACCAAAGAAAATACATAGATGGCAAGTAAGGATATGGAAAGATGTTCAACATTACATAACTTTAGGAAATTGCAAATTAAAACAACAATGCAACACCATTACACACCTATTAGAATGGCCAAAATCCAAAACACTGACAAACCAAATGCTGGCGAGGATACGGAGCAACAGAAACTCTCATTCATTGCTGGTAGGGATGCAAAATGGTACTGCCACTTTAGAAGACAGTTTGTCAGTTTCTTACAAAGTAAACATACTCTTATCATACAATCCAGCAATTGAACCCATTGAACCCAGTATTTACCCAAAGGATATGAAAACTTATGTCCACACAATAACCTGCACACCGATGTTTATGGCAGCTTTATTCACAATTGCCAAAATTTGGGAGCAACCAAGATTTCCTTCAGTACATAAGTGGATAAATAAACTTAGACAATGGAATATTATTCAGCACTAAAAAGAAATGCGCTATCAAGCCATGAAAGATAGGGGGGAAACTTAAATGCATATATTAAGTGAAAGAAGTCAATCTAAAAAAGACTACCTACTATCTGATTCCAACTATATGACATTCTGGAAAAGGCAAAACTATGGAGACAGTAAAAAGATTAGTGGTTGCCAGGAGTTGGGGGAAGAGAAGGATGAACAGTCAGAGCACAGGAGACTTTTAGGGCAGTGAAACTATTCTGTATAATAACATAATGGTAGGAACATGTCATTATACATTTGTCAAAACCCATAGAATGTACAACACCCAGAGGGAGCCCCAGTGTAAACTATGAGTTTGAGTAATAATGATGTGTCTTTGTAGGTGCATCAATTGTAAAAATATACCACTGTAGTGTGGGATGTTGATAGCAGGAGAGGTTATCCATGTGTACGGGGAGTGAGTATATGGGAATTCTCTTGTACTTTCCCCTCAATTTTGATGTGAACCTAAAACTGCTCTAAAAAAATAAATTTTATTAATTAAAAAAATAATTATTGGGGCTAGCCTAGTGGTGTAGTGGTTAAGTTTGTGCACTCTGCTTCAACGGCTCAGGGTTTGCAGGTTCGGATCCTGGGCGCGGACCTATGCACCGCTTATCAAGCTATACTGTGGCAGGTGTCCCACATATGAAATAGAGGAAGATGGGCACAGATGTTAGCCCAGGGCCAATCTTCCCCAGCGAAAAAAAAAGAGGAGGATTGGCAACAGATGTTAGCTCAGGGCTAGTCTTCCTCACCAAGAAAAAAATAATAATGTTAATTATTATTATTATTGTTATATATATACAAGTATATTAAAAAAAAAAAAAAGGTTGTGGCCAGTAAAGCCTGTAATCAGAAAAGCCCCAATGGGGAAGATCTCCTATATGTGGGAAACACAGAACCTATAACAGGGTTGAGCCCACATATTCAATCAACACGTATTGAGAGCTTAACTATGTGCTAGGAATGGTCCTGGAAGACCCAACAGTAAATAAGGCAGATATGATCCCTGCTCTCAAGGCATTTCAATAAATACTTGTCATTGGTTAATTTTGTTTCCATAATAATTTTAATCTCTGGATCAAGTTTTATTACAGATATAAATCAGTATTCTAGAACAATAGTAACACTTGAGTTGCAGGTATCATGAATCTTTTTTCTAATTGCTGAGGTCAAAGAACACGTGGATTCTCATACTTGCAAGTAATTGGCTTAAGGAAATTTCCAGTTGGCTCGAGGAAATGTATTGGCTCATGTGAGCACTAGTAAGTCTGGACTCAGATAGTTCCTGGCTCCTGGTACTGCTCTCCTTCATCTTCACCATGTGTGTGGTGCTCTGTCCCTTCACAGCTCCAGGTTCTCCCAGACCTCACATCCTTACAATACTGTCCAGGGAAAGAGAGAGTATCTTTTCCAGCAGTTCCCACAGGAAAGAGAGAGCAAGCTTCATTTGCCCAGGAGCCCCAGGAAACAAGTCTATTTAAGACTCATGGGTTATATGCTCACTCTGAATCCAACTCAGTGGTCTGGAGGATGGGATGTGCTGACTACCTCATGTCAAGCAAGGCTCATTAGACCTAGGTAAGGAGCCAATCCCACCCAAACCATGGCTGAGAGTGGGTCAAGGCCACCCACTGCCAGACAGAAAGAAATGGATGCTGGGTAGCAAACAACAGATGGCCACCACAGGGATATCTCTTGATATTGCCACAATATGTAGCACAATGCTTTTCCCATATTCTGAATTCAATATATGTTTGCTGAGTTGAATTAAATTGACCATTTTTCACGATCCACTCTGGCAGAGTCAAAGCCTCTAAGGCCATTAATCCCCAACCACTTGAACTCAACAAAATGAATGGGAAGATTTTGATGAGCTACTGAAGAGCTACCAATTAATGAAAACCAGGCATCCATTTAACACCATCAATAGCTTATTAATCCATACCAGAAACTTAAGCAGAAATGCTATGTTAATAGAAACATTAATGCAACAGAAACCCACAGCTTGCTTAGTCCCCAAGATTCTATGTGGACAATTTATGATCCTTGAACCATATCTGAGAAGCCACTTTTCTATACAACCTCGTGATAGAAAAGTAAAAAGTTAAGCATTTGCAGACTTTCCACCAGATTGTACAGCAGGATTTTCAAATATTTAAAGAAAAAGACATCAGGTCTGCCTATACTCAATATAAATCCAAGAGGTGAAAGGCAATAATTCTTCAGTTCAAAAGATTTGCATGAAACTAATGATAACAGGAGCCAGCCCTGGTGGTCTAGTGGTTAAGATTCAGCGCACTCACCCCTGTGGCCAGGGGTTCGTTTCCCAGTCAGGGAACCACACCACCCATCTGTCAGTTATCATACAGTGGCAGCTGTGTGTTTTTGTGATGCTGGAAGCTATGCCACCAGTATTTCAAATACCAGCAGGGTCACCCATGGTGGACAGGTTTCAGCAGAGCTTCCAGACTAAAACAGACTAGGAAGAAGAACCTGGCCACCCACTTCTGAAAAATTGGCCATGAATATCAGCAGAGCATTGTCTGATATAGCACTAGAAGGTGAGAGGATGGAGCAAAAAGGCTGGACAGGTTTCCACTCTGCTGTATACAGCGTCGCTAGGAGTTGAAATGGACTCGACAGCACTAACAATGACAATAAATGCTAACAGGAATAACTATTATATTCATACTCTGGCTAGGTACCATGCAAAGCTCTTTACGTGCACCACCTCATGTAATCCTTAAATTGCTGTCACCTTAGTAAGGTGAAAACTGAGACTTGAGCTAGGTCACAGAGTTTGGTTAGTTGTAGATCTAAGATTCAAACCCAGAACTATCTGATGGAGACCTTCTATCCCTAACATGGAAAAAGGTAAAGAGAGAGCAACAGTCTTTCTTGTGATTGAATCCTCATCCAGTTAGTCATCCATATGTTTGTATTTAAAAGACACCTAACTACCAGACATATGGAATGTCTTAGAAGCCATCTCTACTAAAGATTTTTAGCATATTATGTTACACAGCACAATGTAGCAGCTACATAGATTATAATCTGCAGACACAGAATAATTGTGATGAATGACTCTTAAATATATAACTTTATCTCTTCTCTCTTCATTTAACCCACTTTGAGAGTGTTCATAAGACTGTCTCTTCAAGCAGGCTTACTTGATGATCACATCACTAAAGATTTAATTATAATAAGAATACTGAGTGAACATTTATATAGTTCTTACAATATGCCAGACATGGTTCTAAATGTTTCACTTATTCAACTCTTGATCCTCTTAACAGTTCTATGATGTAGGCACTTTTATTATCCTCATTAAATACAGAGTATTTTGATTATTTATAATTGTATTTTACTTATTTGTTTCCTACTTTATTACAGAAAGAATTTAAGACTTGCAAAAATACCTTGAAAAAAATAAAAATAAATGAACAAAGAAAGTAGAGAAAACAAGTGTAGTATAATAGAATAATGCCAGGGTTAATATTATAGAAAAAAATACATGTCATAAAGTTTGTGCAGTTGCTAGACAGGACCATAAGTTTAACTACAAACTGCTTGGCAACCAAAGCAAAGAGTAAAACATAATCGTCACAAAATTCACAGTGTCCATAACAGAAAAACAAGCCAGTTGCTCAGGAGAAGCACAAATTTCCTACAAGAAAGTTATTTTGTGGGTCATCATAAAGAAAATGCCATGTGGTATAATCATGGACTAGAGTCCATTCTACCACAGGTATAACATAACATTGTTCCTTTCCCCCATATCCATTTTCTCCCTCTCCTTCAGTAACAGAACCTTTTAATATCACTGGGAACATGACTACTTAGGGAAAAAAAGATCTCGTTTTCCAACTTCTCTGTCACTAGGGGTGACCATGTTACTTAATAGGAAAGGCGTGTCTTTATCCTCCCCTTGACTCCTTCCTGATCATTCAAATGCAGATGAAAGACGTCATCTTGCCATGAGGTAGAGTTCCTAACCCATTTAGCATGTTTACCTAGAATTTTACATGACAGAGAAAGAAACTTCTATCTTGCTTAAGCCACTATTATTTTGGGTTTTCTGTCATTCCTAGCTAACTGAAGAATAAGGAACAGAAACTTGCTTTGGAATTGGTGATCACGAAAGACCTCTCTGAAAAGACACTTAAATTGAGAACTGAAGTATTATGCTAAGGAGCTATCACTAAGAAAAGTGGCAGCAAGAGTACTCCTTCCAGAAACCTTAAGGCAAGGAAACTTTTCTGAGGAACTGAAGGAAGATCATTGTGGCCGGAGTGTAGTGAGAAAGAGCAAAGAGAAACATGAGATAAAGTTTGAGGAAAAGGTAAGAACCATATCATGCACAGCCTTGTGGGTCATGGCAAAGAGTCAGAATTTGTTCTATGGTCAATGGAAGAACAGTGTGTGGCAAATAGTTGGCCCTCGAACACTTGCGGAATGAGTTTTTCACATGTATTTTAAAAGATAACTCTTATGTGATGGTAATTTTTCTAGACAGGAGGAACTGCAGGGAGGCATATGACAGAATTTTCATATGAATAATATAGCTCTTGCATTTACAGAGTAGAGGAGGGACAGACTTGAAGGGGTGAGACCTGTTGAAAGGAAAAATCTGGACAAAGATGATGGTGGCCTGGCCTGATTTCACAGACAAGGAAAATAAGCAGATAAATTTGCAATATATTTTAGAAATAGATCTTGCTGAATGATTTGATGTGGGGACAGAAAGAGAGGTACAATGAGAAAAAAGGAAAGAACTACTTGATGAGAATTAAAAACCAAAGAGTTAAAGGATGGATTCTCTATCAAAAACTTGGAGTGAATGTGTATTCCATATTGTCAGTTCAAGGCAGGGCAATACATATTGACAAGACAGTTGATATCCTCTTACAAAATTAAGACTAATAAGGATACATGTCTGAATCCATGACCATCATACTTCCACTGTTGGTGGCCAGTGAGCTCAGATTTTCTTCAGAATACAGTTGCCCAACACAGGCAAATGGGTAACCAAGACCCCAAATGTACTGGGAAGGATCTGAATGACACTGACATTGCCCTGACCTCAAGGAATTTAAAAGGTAAATACTTAACTAGCCTACAAAATACATTAATAGCTTAGCCTACAAAAGAATAAAAGTACAGAGTGCCAAAAATGTGATTTGGACTATACGAGTTTCTGGAATCAGAGAATTCAAAGTGTCTACATCTTTATCTTGTCTTCCTTCCTTCCCTCCAATCTCAGTAGTCATATGTCCCTCTTCTGAGTTAACCCTTCAACTTATGCTCTGCTTTCCTGAAAACTGAGTTTAATTACCTATTCTGCTTTTTGTTAAGCTGTACATTCTTTGGCAAGTCACTTAAGCTCTCCAAGCTTCAGTCTCTTTATCTATATAATAACAAATTCACAGCAATGTTGTGAGGATGAAATGAAAACACGTACTTGAAACTGTTGTGTAAATAAGATAACCAATATAGAAATAAAACATATTCCTTTACCATCTTCCCATTTCTCTACTTCCCCTCACTGGCAAATTTTTTTAAAGATGTATCTACTCCTTCCATTTTTTTTCTCTCTCTCTTTTTAGTAACAGCTTTATTGAGATTAAATTCACTTAACATATGATTCACCCATTTAAACTGTACCATTCAATGGTTTTTACTATATTCACAGAGTTATACAACTATCACCACAATAAATTTTAGAACACTTCATCACACCCAAGACAGACACTGTACCATTATCAGTCACTCCCCATCTGTGCGCCCCCCAGCCCCTAGCAGCCACGAATCTACTTTCTGTCTCTACAGATTTGCCTGTTCTGGACAGTTTATATAAATGGAATCAAACAAAATGTGGTCTTTTGTGGCTGGCTTTTTCCACTTATCCTAATGTTTTGAGGTTCATCCATATTTTAGCATACATCAATATTTCAGGCCTTTTTATTGCCAAATAATAGTCTATTGAATGAATATACCACTTCTTTTTATCCATGCACCACTTGTTTAAGGAATCATCTTTGTATTCCCTGCAGTGAATCACATGATGTGAGGACTATAAGCCCCTGATATCAGCAACTGTGTATTACTCATTTCTACATCAACAGCACCTGCACCCAACAAGCATATAGCTGATGTTCAATAAAAGTCTATTCAGGGGACCAGCCCAGTGGTACAGTGGTTAAGTTAACAGCAGCCTGGGGTTCACAGGTTTGGATCCCGGGTACGGACCTACGCACTGCTCATCAAGCCATGCTGTGGCAGCATCCCACATAAAGTAGAGGAAGATGGGCACAGATGTTAGCTCAGGGCCGGTCTTCCGCAGCAAAAAGAGGGGATTGGCAGTGGATGTTATCTAAGGGTTAATCTTCCTCACACACAAAAAAAGTCCATTCAATGAATGAAAGAATGATCATTTATTCAAAAATGTTTATTGAAATAAATTTTATTTTGAGGGCAAGATTTAGATAAATGCAAATATCTAGATGCAGATTAGTATATTTCATTCATTAACCCTTAGATAGCCCTAATAACTAATTTTACCAAAGCAAATAAACTGCTTCCTTCAGTACAGCCTGAATTTCTTAATTTGGAATGAAAACCCACCTGGAGCACGCATCCATCCAGAGTCCTTTCACATTTTGTGCCAAAAGCCTTTGGCTTTCCAGCTTCTAGTCTTTTTAGTGAAAAATATGTCATTTCCAAAATAATCAGAAAAAAAAAGATGCTTAGTTGCCTTCACAGCACTCACAATCCTCAATCTGAGTGATAAAGAGTCCCTATAGTTTTGTATTCCATTGACGAGGGGAAAAATAGAGCATAAGGAAATCAATAGATTGATTTTCTGTCCATTAAAAAAAAATTAAAAGCTAACTTAAAAGAAATTGGACTTATTGTTTGGTCTCATCTTTGATTTAGGTAAGTAGACAGAATAATGACCAAAAACGTGTTATTCATTCGATAAGTGTTTAATACTTGGGTAAGACCTAAAGAAAAGATTGGAGCCAATTTCTAGAAGGCCTCCACCTACCACCTATGCTGAAGTGTTTGGACTTTTCCCTGTTGTCATTGTGGGGAAGGGGGAACAGTGGAGGTTTATGAGTGGGAGATGAACAAAATGAAATCACAGTTTACTTTATAACCACATCCTTCTGACCTAAACCCACAGGATCAAAATCACAGGAAGAAGTCTCTCACTCTGTTTGATTGAGGGCCCAAATCACTGTCAGCCTAAAATGACAAACATTTTAGCTCTCTTTAAAATGAGTATGCTGTTTCTTTTTTATAAAGAGAAGAAATAACACGTGGTCAGAAAACGAGACACCAGCTCAACTTGAGAAGAAAACCTTGAGAGGGACCCCGCATTTTCTAAGATCAACCTCTGATTTGTTTATCTCTTGGCTGTTCTAGTAGCAATACCGTCCTTTCCTCCGATGTAAATGCTGCTGCACCAGGTACTTAAGGATTCTACAAAAGATGGAGAAGACCCATTCCTGTTCTCAAGGAATTCATTATCTAAGGGTCTCTTCTAACCTATCATTCCCCAACCTCAACTATCCTTGTCCATTTTTATGTTTGCACCTGAGACGTCCAAAACAATCTGCCTAACAGCAAAGAAAATACCTTCCAATGACACTAACATTTTGATTCCTCAAGCAATATTTTACAGCAATTACTTTCAAAAAAAGAAGCTTTCTATTATGCATGAGGCAAGAGACACAGACTAACCACATTTTTTTCATAAACAGCTATAAATTAATACATGCTGTTTAGTGAATAGGCTCATCATCTTTAAGGTGCTTTTAATCCTCTTAAAAATTAATGTATATTTAAATGTAATTAAAGATGAATGGCTGGGAAACATCTTTGCTATGGCATATAACCCAGTAAGGATGCCAAGCCACCTTGAAAGCACACAAAGCGCTGAGAAGTTATGATACTGCTTTTTTTCGTTTTTGGAGTCAGGGAAGGGTATGAACAGGAAAATACCTGCGCAAAAAAAGCTATACAGGAATAAAGCAATGTTCCTAAATGCAACTATTGTTATATTAGAATATTGAAAAGAATTTATTTGGTAAAAATGTAGTATTTCTCTTTGGGCACTCCACATAGAATTGCCTCATAAGACTATACAATCATATATGAAAATAATAATCTACAAAGAAAAAGAATTATTGGATTAATATCTCAACTGTCAGAGTCATTAATGTGGATTTCTAAATAAAGCACATAAACAAACGTTTGGTTTATATTCAAGTTTCTCTTTCTTTCCACTTCCACCAGTTTATACAGTCACTCATGGGAAACTCCGATTTATGTAAAGTAAGCACAAGTATTGGATTTATTTCCCAAATATTTTCATATCCTAACAAAAAACACATTTGGATAAATATCTATAAATGCTGCAAGAAGTTAGTGGCCCTTGGCATACTTGAAAGGTTAAATCAACAAGTCAGCAAATTATTTTAAATCGCTTACCAAAATTAGAACATAGGTTTAAATCACCTTGAAATAGAAATTCATTTATTAAAAATGACTATAATATAGAGTTTTTTGCTTTCTATTATAATTCTATCTCATAAATTTAAATATTTGCATAACATTCTATACCAGTAAAAGATTTAAGCATCTCTCCATTTTTTACCAACTTCATTTATTTTTATCCGTTGTCTGAAAACAATCATATTATCTACAATATTATTTTGATGAATTCTTAATGACTTCAAAATTTAGAATTAGATAATAATTATAATATATAAAGATTATATGGAATATATAAATATAAAAATTATATTATAATTAATTATAAATTATTTGCATAATTATAGTATTATAATAATTAAATATAACAATTTATAATTAATTAAAAACTAATTAGGTTTTCTCCCATTTTGTTCCAAGCAATATCTTAGAATAAGGTTAGTAAAAACTAAAAATAATGATAAGTCTAGCCAATCAGAGTGTGTCAAGGGCCTAGTGCTTGATCTATTACCTAAAAATAAGGCATAGTCCTCATTCTTTCTCTAATCAAGGTACAATACTATTTTTTAAAGTGAAAATGTCTATGAAATGCTAGAAAGAATAGCACACAGATAATGTGCTGTAGTTCAGATTTTAAGACTTGTGGAAAACAGATCTTAGATACAGTAAAATTCTTTAGTCTTACGAAGTTCCGAAGGAAGACAACAACAGACTTCCAAAGATCCAGGACATTTTTATTAGCTTAAACTTGGAAGGTTTCTGTGGTAACCCAAAATTATCTGAACAAACTTTATGTAAAAATGAGATGCAATTACAATTTTATTTTGAAATCTAGCCTTCTTAAAGAAAACTGGATAACGTTTCTCTAGATTTCTATGTTAAGCTCTACTTGGTTTGTCATTTTAACATTTCTGGGTGCAATACTTTCTATTGAGTACTGTAAGACCCAAAGATAAATAAGATAAAAGCCATGTCTTCAAAATTTTTACAGACTGGTTGGCAATTGCTTCAGTGTGAAATAACATAGGGTGAATGGATTTGACAAGACTAGATGTCTCTCACAAGCAGAAGAAATTCTAACTAGATGCCATAAGGAGTCAGGTGAATGTATGAATGTAACGTGGAAGCTATCCTTAAGAAGTTAAAGGTGAACAGACTTTACCTATTTGGTTTGGTTTTGCATCACTATACCCTAGAGCTGAGAAATTACACTCTTCCAATGATATACTTAATAATTCATGTGTGCAAACTGTGTTACTATGTACCTTCATATACATCCTCTTATGTATGTCCACTGCAATCCTATCCAGTAGATAGGACCATTTCCCTCGTTGTCTATCAGAGAAAGCTGAGGCTGACATATTAAACAACTTGTTCAAAGTTACTCTAAACACTGAGAGATTGGGATTCAACTAGATCTTCCTTGTTTTCCAGTCTTTTCACAATCTCACACTGCCTCACCACATTTCTCTGAGGCACTCCCATTCTTCATTCTCAAACATTTACTCACCATGAGCAATGTGCTGGGCACTGGGGATAAAAAGTGTGTAAGATATGGTGTCTAACCTCTAAAAGATCACCGTCTTTTAGGGAAGACAAAGCCATAAGAGCTAATTATAGTATAATCTGGCAAATGTAATGATAAAGCTAACAGACAGGGATACCCAAAGGTGTCACAATTTGCAGAGGTGAGGAGAAATCAAGGAAAGACTCCTGGAGAAGGTGAATTCCAAACCGAATCTTCAAGTGTAAGTAGGAGTTAGCCAGGTGAGGGAGAGATGAAGTGAGAGTCCCAGGGGAGGACAGGGGAGAGAGCTATTCTAGGCAAGTGTTCAGCATAAGCAAATGACGGCAAAGATGGAAACAATCCAGTGTGTATGGAGGACTTCTGAGCAAGTATGGTGTTACTAGAGACTAATGCTCAATGCAAGAGATGAGGCTGGGAAATTTATTATCCAAAAGCTGAAATTGAAATATATAAACTATAGGGGATCTATTTTGATTTGTAATAGAATGTCCATCCTTTCTCTTGCAACATTACATTTTGTATTTTTTCACAAGCAAACTATTTTTACCTACTTCAATTTTTTAATCAGCTTTTTATTGAGGTATAATTTACATAAAATAAAATTGCTCAACTTTCAGTATACAGTTGCATGAGTTTTGACAAATATATATAGTCACGTAACCACCACCATAATGAAGAAATAGAGTATTTCCATCATTTCAGAAAGTTCCCTCATGCCTCTTGCAGTCAATCCCCTCTCTCATTGCTGGCCCCTGGCCACCATTGATCTTCTTTCTGTTACTAAACTTTGGCCTTTTATAGAATTTCATATAAATGGAACCATATGGTATGTAATGTTTTGTGTTTGTCTTCTTTCACTCAGCATAATGCTTTTGAGATTCATCCATGTTGTGGTGTCCATCAGTCATCTAATCCTTTATATCGCTGAGTAGTATTCTGCTATACGGATGCACCACAGTGTGTTTAGCCATTCACCAGGTAATGGATATGTGAGCCACTACCAGGTTTTAGCTATTATGAATAAAATTACAATGAATATTCACATAAAAGCCTTTATGTGGGCATATGTTCTCATTTCTCTTGGGTAAATACCTAGGAGTGGAATTCCTCGGTTGTATAATAAGCATATGTTTAACTTTATAGGAAACTGCTTTGTAAATAAGTTAAAACTGTGGAGCAATAATTCTTTATTCTCATTAAAGAATCTTTTGGTCAAACAGCCCATAGCACTTCTCAAATGTCCTGCCCAATGCATGTATTTTGCATTAGTAGCACAGATTTATGTACCCCTTGTAGTTTTCAAACCACATTCACGTGCATGATCCTATTTTACCTTTACAGCAACTCCATAAAATAGTCCTAGTTGATATTCAGCCAGTAAGCGTCAGGGACACTGTTGCCAAATGTGTATGGCATCTGTCTGATTGGCCGACAGCCAGGCTACATTGGCTGTCAGATACTTTTGAAGTAGGTACTATTGGCCCCTTTTGAAAAGGAGGAAACTGAGGCTCAAAGAAGTTAAGAATCTTGACCACCATGAGACCCTGGAAAAGCATAAGGACAAAGGACTCCTACCTAGAACTTCTAAGCTCCTGTCCTTTCCACATCTTATGGGTACCACGAAGGAGTAAATGGGTGAGTATAGAGGATATTTGAACTATAATTAGATTGATAAAGAGGGTACCTTTCTTCCCACAGGCCTTGCATGAGGAGTTTGTCCTCTGATGTTCCCAAATTCAACTCTAGAGAATTGCAGCAAAAATACATTGCGGGGGGGGGGGTCCCTGGTGGCGTAGCAGTTTAGTTTGTGCACTCTGCTTCTGGCAGCCCGGGGTTTGCGGGTTCGGATCCCAGGTGCAGACCGACACACCACTTGTCAAGCCATGCTGTGACAGCATCCCATATAAAGTGAAGGAAGATGGGCACGGATGTTAGCCCAGGGCCAATCTTCCTCAGCAAAAAAAAAAAAAATACACTGGCTTTCTCTAAGGAGGGACAGGAAGAGAAAACAATATCAGAAATGCCAGAAGTCTCCATCTTTGAGAGTAAAGGGCTGTAAGCCAAACTGTGATGACAAGGTTCAGGGACTTCCAATGCTCTGTGTACCCAGGCTCACTGTGATCCCACAACAAACTCTCCCATAGCCAGGTCAGACACCTGGTGGCTGCAGCTCAACTACCAAACCCCACTTCACTACTTCATGAATTCTATTTTTCTTTCTTTAGTTCAAAAAAAGATTTAGGTAATTTAAAAGGAGCTTTTCCTCCATTTCATAAAATATACCTATATTGTCACCATCTTACCAACCTTCCTAAAAATCACTAACTAATAAACACTTAGTTTGGTAAAACTGAATAGAATACAAAATTAACATTATCTGGATTCAACAGCAATCCAAGATGCAGTCATGGTGCTGGCAGAGTGACTGTAAAAGTAGCAACGGCACCCAATCCTAGCTTTGCCCAAGGCCATAAAGAGAGCACTTTTCTCTGAGAGGTGTGAATCCCTCACATATGTTCACCCTGACACTGTGCTTGGTCCTGAGCTTAATATATCCAACTGTTTGGCAAACTGGAATGGGAAAAGAGCCTTTCAAATATGAATATAAATATATTTTGTTTTCAAGGTTGATTTGGGTCTGAACACAATCTGTCTTTACAATTTAGTATCTAAAACTGATCCCATGTATTCTAGATCAGTAGTTCCAAAACTGAGTGTTAAAGAAACTATGGTTGTACTTACCTTCATGAAACAAGTTTCTTGAAATGAAATTGTCAGAAATTATAGGATGAGTGATCTCCAAGATATATATACTTCAGTGAAAAGAGCAAAGAGCAATAACTGTGCAAGTAGAAAAGAAATGAATATACAGTAGGCTTCTATATCATAGACTGTCATGGGAAGGATTCACGGGCAACTGTTAAGAGTGGTTTTCTCTGGCAAAGGAACAGGCACCAAGAATCAGGAGTGTGATACACACTTACCTTCCCTTCTGTTGCTAGAATTTCTCTTTACTGTGCTCGTATGTTAACTTCCTCTTTCCCCTTTTCCCCATTTTAGTAAATCGTGAAACGTGTTAATCATATAAAAATAGAATTTAGAACATACTTCAGCCTCCTCATATCTTAATATTTTGTCATCTTTGCTTCAGTTCTTTTTTCCTTAAATAAATATCCATACAATACAAATCTGTGATATTTTATCTCCTCCATCGCATTCTCTTTTTTCTCCAAAGAAAATGCTTATTATCTAAAAGTGGTGTTCAAATTATGGATGTGTTTATACCTTCACTACATATGAATATATAAATATAGCATTATTCACATGTTCTTTAACTTCATACAAATTGTATCATATGTACCTATAACTCCTCAACTTACTTTTTAAAATTCAGTATTAGTTTAGATTAATTCAGTTTAGATTAATTCAGAATTAGATTAATTCAGGCTGGTGCATGTAACTCTAGTTCATCCATTTTAACCACTTTCTAGTATTCCATTGTATAAGTCTGCTCCAATTTATTTACTCATCCTTCTAGGATAATAATTTATTATTATTACAAACAACACTGCAGTAAACATTCTTGTACAGGTCTCCTTAAGTACCGTGTGAGAGTTTCTTTACGGTGTGTGCCTAGAATCAGGATACGCTTGTTTGCAAAACAGCTCTCTAAAGTGGCTGTAGTAGTAACTCATACTCCTGGTAGCACTTAGAGTTTCTGCTGCTTCATAGAATTTTGCTAGAGTCAAAGTTTTGTTAAACTTAAATATTATCTCATTTTTATTATATTTTCAAAAAATATATATAAGTTGGGGTGAAGACAGGAGTAGTGTGAGACTCTAAGTATGAAAACAAACAAGACGACATCAAGACACAAGAAGACAAACATACTGCTGAGCCAATATCTCTAGCTAAAACAGCAACAAAATTCATTAAAGCCTCATCCCCTTGTCCATCCCACCTCGTGCTGGTGATATCTGACTCCCCCAGCTAAATCCCAACTTGGTTCCATCCCTAGACTCCAATACCCTACTTAAAAGAGCCCTGGTGGCCACTCATATAAAATCTTATGGCTGACCTCATTGCCAGAGGTGACTCAGATTCAGCCTCTAGACCCACCCAGAAGGTCATGTGCATCTCTGTTACCAGGCCCATCCAGCCAGGATCATTCCTACCAACTCCTATTGTAAAGAGCATATGAGAGAGTGCCATCACTACAGAAATAAACCCCAAGGCAACCAAGTGGGGTCATTTGGTATGACCAAATCCATATGAAGGGAATATCTGAGAGGAGTCCCAAAATTCAGAAATCAATGGAAAAATTTCCACCTGGGACAACCTAGAATGGGGTGAGAGCCTGGCTCAGCAATTCTTTTTGTAACTGAATGGTACACACAGATCAATAACTGAATGGTAAAGGACCTGATGACACCAACTGTGTCATGCAGCTTAGCAAACATTACATACAGAAAACAAAATAGAAATAATAACTGGGATATCCAATAATGAAGAACTCATATAATATGAGTTAAATGCTATGTGCCAGGCACTGAATGCTTTAAATGTATTATTTCATTTTGCCCTGACTCTAACCCTATGAGGTAAACATTACTATTATCCCATTTTGCAGACAACAAAACATAGCCTTTGAAAGATTAAATAATTTGATAAAGGTCACATTGCCAATTAGCAATTGAATTAGGATTCAACCTCAAAGCCAGGTTCTGGAAGAAAGAGGAGAAATGTTCACAATACATTGTAAAAGTATATAAACATTCAAAATGTACAGAAAAAAAAGAGTATGAATACAGACCAAAATATTCATAGCTCTTACTTTTGGGCATTAGGTTTTCACGTGACTTTGTTTTCCTCCTTGTGCTTTTCTTTATATTTCAAATTTCTACATTTGAAAAGAAATGTGTTACCTTTATAATCAAGAAAATATTATTTTAAAAAACTGTATGGAATTTATACTTCCTGCTTGCACATCATCAGCTTTTAGTTTTTGTTCAGACCAGGTGTATCACTCATAGTGCCCACAGATAAGTACCTAATAAATGCTCTTCAGGATGAAAATAATGCATAAATGAAGTCTGAAGACAACTGTCCTGTTCCCTGAACTGAGAGAGAGCCAAGAGCCTTCTCAGAAAACAAAGCACTGAATGTTTTGTGGTAATTTCCCTGAAATTAAGTAGAGAAAGTGCACTTGAAAGGCAAGGTTCAGGAGCTGCACAATATGGCAGTATGAATTTTAAAAAGAAAAGAAAAAAATTTTTGCAAATAATTAGTTTTGTCACTAAAAGCTGCATTAGCTTTAAAGTCATTTGGATCATAGTAAGACTGACAAGATAGTTTACAAAATGGCAGAGTGAAGGAGGAGGGAACATTAGCAGACAATGAGGTTAACAGTTGCCTATAAAGGTGAGACTGAAAATTATTTCATTGATCCCATATGAGCTATTGTTTGGTTTATTAGATTAAAAAAAAAAAAAAAAACCTAGACATCTTACTTTAAAAAAAACTCTCAGGAGGGGCCGCCCGGTGGCGCAGCAGTTAAGTTCGCGCTTGGCAGCCCGGGGTTCGCGAGTTCGGATCCCGGGCGCCCGCTGATGCACTGCCTGTCAGCCATTCCGTGGCGGCGTCCCATATAAAGTAGAGGAAGATGGGCACAGATGTTAGCTCAGGGCCAGTCTTCCTCAGCAAAAAGGGGAGGATTGGCAACAGATGTTAGCTCAGGGCTGGTCTTCCCCACAAAAAAAAAAAAAAAAAAAAAACTCTCAGGAGTTCTCATAACAAATACAAATTATGCTAATAATATTTATAAGCATCATAGAAACTGATCCTAGATAGTTCAGAGAATTTTTATAACTTTGTCCTAATCACATTAGTTAGTAGCAAAGATTAAAACTCAAAACTCTTTATTACTAGTTCTCTATGCTTCTACTAAGAGATGCCAAATTAGGTTACCATGTAATCTCCCTCCCCTTCCTTCCTCATCCTAGAAATAATTTCTGTCTTAAGAAATGTACGAATACATAAGATGACCTTAGCAAGGTTCTCTGTGTCTACCTTTATACCTTTCCAGTCCTATCACCATCCACTTACCACTTCTTACATGAACCTGCTCCTCCAGTCATTGGGCAAGCACATCTTACACTTTCACACCCTCATGCCTTTGCTCTCTTCTTTCCTCTCCTAAGAATACACTTTCTCCTTTCTTAGCCCCAGTGAATCCTTCATTCTTCAATGTCATGTCCCTCTGAAGGTTGTTCAACTCCCAGAGAAAAGTAATCCCCCTCTTCTCCATGTTCCCATCTTACTTATGCCAATGCTTTCTCCTTGTTTGATCCATCTGTGTATCATTGCTACCTAACCCTGTGCTGGGCATACAGTGGATGCCAACGCAATAACCAATTACTGAGCACCTGCCATGTGGCAGGTGTTACCTTAGGGGCTGGAGAAACACAGATTATAGGCATCCCTTGTCTGAATCAAGCTCATAGTACATTGATTTGACAGATAAGTAAACAGGAATCACTGTTGTGGCAGTATCAACAGAGGACTCAATAGTTTGTAAAAATTAACTGAAGAAAATAAGAAATGCCACATGGGTGGGATCAGTGACTACCCTGGTTCATTGTTATCACTTTGGGGCATTGGGGGACATAAGAGGACAGCATAAGAGGACATGACTGCTTTCTATGGAATCAACTTCAAAAGGTCAGTGTATTAAAATCTAAACCCTTTATCTGC
The DNA here is from genome assembly GCA_031878705.1 of Tapirus indicus. Lineage (NCBI taxonomy): Eukaryota > Metazoa > Chordata > Mammalia > Perissodactyla > Tapiridae > Tapirus > Tapirus indicus. The sequence goes on from CM062935.1 coordinate 40,330,639, forward strand.
CGTCTTCAGCCAACTTCCCTCCCCAGCCTTCCTCCTTCTCTGTGATATCATAATGGCTTTTCTACTAACCCAGATTTGAAAGCTTTGTAACCTTTGATTCCTCCCATTCCTCATCTCTCATATCCAAAATGTATTAATTGATCTTTATTTAATAATATTCTCCATTTCTGAGGCCATTAGTACAAATTATTAGTCCCTCAAATGTGAACTCTCTCTGGTCTTTCTCCTTTCCCAGTCATTTGTCACAGAGCCAAGAGAATGTTTTCTGAAAAACATTTATCAAAAAATTCCTTTATTTATAAGTGTGCAATAGTTCCCACTGGCTATAAATCCAATCTGGCCCTATCTTAGGTTTCTACCACTATTCAGACATCATCTTCCCTCCAACTTGTCATCTATATGCACCTTTAAGAAATGCCTTACACATTACCTTATCATGTATATGGTATGAAATAAAGAAGTAATGATCACCAACAAAATGTACTTTTCAAGGTTTTCTTGGAAGAACTCCTGTGGAAGACGGTCCCAAGGAAAATTTGACAATTCTTGGGCCCAGTGGCAACTAACAAGGGTTAAACACAATTTAACCAAGTTTCCACAATTTCACCCTCAAGTTCCTTCACATCTACTGTGTGGATGTCATCTGGTCCCAGTACTTTATTTATCATCCACTTTGTCAATCAGGCCTTGAGCATCCAATGCATTTATCAGTAGTTGACCTAAAACCTCTAAGCCATCTACTTCTAAAGAAGACAGATATTCTTAATGTTTTACTCAGAAAGAGTTTCAATTTGATGATCTAAAGTTCTAAAACTTTCTGGAAAATTTACATGCAATTTTTCAAGACTAAGAAAATAAGGAGTCCCATAAGGCCTTGGCCTATTGAGCTCCCCTGGAGAAATCAAAGTGCCTCAGCTAATTGATATTATTGATGCATTTTGCCAACAGCCATCAAAATGGCACTGATTCTTAAGAAACCACTTTCAGCATAAAGTGCATCATGAAATCTTTCTTTATTGCTTTAAGATTATAATATATATACTCACCAGCTTGCTTCAAGTGACTGTAATTCTAAGAATACAATGAGGCTGTCAAAGAGGACTTCCACAGACTAAGAAAAAGATAGAAGTCCCAATTAAATCTACAGCAATAACCTGACGTAGCTGCAAATACATCAGCCTTGCACTACCCTGTTGGTGAGGCTATGAACCAGAAACAAGGAGGTGGAAAAAGAAAAGAGACAAAAACAAAGAGACAGAGTCCAAAACAAATAAAGAGACAGACTGAGATAAAAAGAGGAATAGAGAGAAAGACAAAGATGGTTAGTAGAGAGAGGTACAGAGGAGACACAGAAAGAGAAGCAGAGTAAATAACAAAAAGAGACACAAAGAGAAAGAGAAATAAAGAGACATAGAGAATCACAACTATCGAGAAATATTCAAATTTCCTAGTTCTACACGATTAAGTTCAATACTAATTATAACCTTTTGATTACTGAAAACATTTCTTAGATTCACCCACAACATCAGTTATCAAAAACCTACAGTTATTAACCAATGATATTTTCTGTTAGAAAAAAAGAGTCAGAGAGATTTGCGAAAGGAAAGGAAGGGATGAAATGTGAGCTGGATAAGGGTGTTTATTAAAAAGGATACCTGGGTACTATCAACCTACACTGTTTCATCATCAAGTCTCCAGGGAACAATATCCATACTTTAGAATTTCAAAAGAAAAACTTTTCCTGGAAGATTTTCCATAAAATTAAACATTAGGATTATCACTAATGTGATCTAAAGGTCTGACTATACCAAAGGCTATACAAAGCAAATGAAAAGAGACATCATCCCTGCCTCCAGTAGCTTCAAAACTAAGAAGACAACAATGACAAAGATATACAGTATATGGAAACTAAAAGCATTTAAGTAAACAGTAAAGATTTTACATTGTATAAAGCATAAATTTCAGTGCATGTCATAAGATTATGAGTGAAGAGGGAACTGAATAATGTTTAAAAAGTAAAAGAGAAGTAGCTTCCTTCCCTCTTGGAGAAAATGACAAATTACCCAAACACCTACCTTAACCTCATGACTCATGGACAGGCAAGAGAATCTTTGTTTTTAATATCAGAGGCAGAGTGCTGGGTTAATTATACTCCTTAATTCACAGTATATCATCATCACTGGCCTATTCAAGGCAAATCTTTTGGGTTTATTTGCTTATTTTTTAAATTTATTTATTCTCTTTTATCTCCATTCCTCATTCCCACCTCTACTCCATGTCCTAAATAGGCAACCATTCTAAGATGTTTTTTGCTTATGTGTCTTCTTGTAAAATGTGAAATATTATTCTGTGTGCATGCAAAATTGTATTTATATGTATGCAATTTTATTATGTAAGTCCTCTTACTTTTTAATTTTTTTACCCAGCTTTATGTATGTAAGATCCATCCCTGTTGCTATATGTATATTAGTCTCTTGCTTCCAACTTCTTTATAACATTCCCTGGGGGGTATCCACCATATTTTCCATGTCTACTCTCCTAGTGATGTACTTCCAGATGGACCCTACCCCCACAAATAAGACTACCATAATTATCCTTGTATACTACGTACCCTTAGGGACCTGTGTGACAATTTCTTTGGGAAATATGCCAAGGAAGTAAATTACTGTGTCACTGAGTATGAAAATATATTTAAGTTGGCTAAATACTACCAGTTTGCTCTCTAGAATGGTGGCACCATACTTCATGCCCACCAGTCATGCCTGAGGGTTCCTATGTCCTCACAGCCCCGCTAACACATTTTACACCCTTGCTGTAAAATGATCTCATTATTTTTTAAATCTGCATTGTTCTGATTACTAATGAGTTGAGATCTTTTTATACACTTGTTAGCTTTTAGCCTTCTTCTTCTTTAAACTGCTTATTCAGAGCCTTTATCCATTTTTCCATTAGGTTACTGTCTTTGTCTTGTTGATTTCCAATAGTTCAGAGCCAACACATTAATCTCATAACAATTTTAGACAGTGTTAATATCTTCTCCTATTTTGCCATCTGTCTAACAGCTTTGTTCATAGTATCCTTCATTGAATAGAAATTCTTAATTCAGATGCAAATTCAATAACGTTTTTGTGTTATAGTTTTGCTTTTCAAGTTGTGTTTGTGTGAGAGTGTAAAGGCACATAGGAGATAGATGTGGTGGCCCCATTTTTGAGGAAACAGCCAAGAGGAAAACGGAATACCTGAAAGATGTGGGCAGAAAGAGCCACCATGAGGCAAGGCAAAGAGGGAAGGCTATTGGGAAGGCATGACTCGGGGCAAGACTCTGCCACCTATCAGCTGTGTGACCTTGGACAGAGTGCTACACCTCCCAGAGCCTGCCATCTGTGAAGTGTGAACACCTAGCCCGAAAGACAATGTAAGTAAAAGAATCCGCACAATGACCAGCATATAATAGACAGGCATTCAATAAATGTGAGTTCCTTTGCCCCCTTCCTCTCATTCCCATTTCTGATTTGATGCAGAGAGAGGAAATTTGCAACCTCTGAAACTTTGGAATCAGATCCTTCAGCTGATCCCATACCTCCAAATTCCAAGTATCATCTATGGATACAGGCTCTCTATAGCACTTCTGCTAACACTGCGATTAGATATCAAAGATTAAGCCCTGAAAAAAAAACAGTGAAAATGCTGTTTCCCTGATGAGCCACAGGAGGAGAAGAGGACAGGTGCAAATAACTAATTATCTGATGATGGGACCATGTGCCTAAATTAGTTAGCACCTCCCCAAGAAACAGATTGAAAGTGTTAGCTATAGAATGTCTTCCTCTAGGGCATGTGCTAGCAGTATGCAGGAAGGCTATTTTAGGTTCCTATGAGATTAATACAGTGAGAGTTTGGAATAAGCTTAAACTGTAGCTTTCCAGACTTTCCGATCCATGCTGCTTAAGTTTTCAGAAAGAACAGACTGTGGTGAACAACCTAATCATGATGTGATTGATGTTCATTTATCCTCCTCTTTCCTATGTGCCTTCACTTCAGAAGCAAACCAAAACTTATTGCTATGTGGATATGACAGGGACATAGAAGGCCTATGAAAATCATATAAGGCCAAAGGAATTTTGTTCCAGCATGAATAAGTTTGTAAATATCCTTTTTAAATGTGTGATATTTCTCACAATCTACTCATCAGATCAATAGATATTTACCATCTATTACATACCAGGCACTGGGCCTAGTGTTAAAGGAGACACAAAAATAAGTAAGATGTGGCTTTTACCCTGAGGAGGTCATAGTTTCTCAGAAGAGATAGCCATGTGAATAATCAACTATAATAAATTGTGATAATTGTATAATATAGGCAAACAAAGTGCTATGAGAATAGAGATCAAAGAACAATTAAGTTTATTTAGGTTTGGGTTCAAGAAAGACTTTAGAGAAAAGATTCATTTTAAATGCATCTTTAAAAATGAGTAGGAATTCTCTAAGCAGAGAAGGGTTGGGTTGGGTTGGGTCAGGATTAGAGTTAGGGTTAGGGTTAGGTAAGCCAGGGGTCCCGGAAGCAGCTTTTAAGGCAAGGAGGTATGAACTTGTCAAGGCAAGAGCACGTAGGCCTGTGTGGCTGAAGCATAAGGTGTGTGGCTAGGGAGGAACTAGACATGAGCCGAGAAACACAGCCTGTGGTCACTTTTTAAAAGCTCCTAAGAATTTAAACTATACCCTGAACAACGAAAATATTTTAAGCAAGGGAATGATATAATGAGATCCATATTTTACAAAGACAACTGAAGCAGCAGTATGGAAATTGATTAAAATGAGACTAGAGTCAGCAAGATGAATTAGGAGGTAATTATAACACTGTAGGCAGGAGACGTTAGGTCCTGAACTCTGATGTGACAGTGAGGATGCAAAAAAGGAGTCGTAGGTGACATTTAAGGCTTGGTGACCAACTGAATGTTGGATCAAGATCACTGGGAAGACTTACTCATTCAACAAATATTTCTTGAAATTTTTCTGTATATGAGACACTATGCTAAGGACTAGGGCAGAGTTTCTCAACTTTGGCACTATTGACATTTTGGAATAGACAATTATTTGTTGAGGGGGAAAGGGAGGCCTGTTCTGTACATTGTGGACTGTTTAGCAGTATTTCTGGCCTCTACCAACTAAAGGCAAGTAGCAACCCTTCTCAGTCATGATCATCAAAACTGTGTCCAGACATTGCCAAATTTCCTCTGGGGAGCAAAACTGTGCCCAGTTGAGAACCACTGTAATTGGGGATCTCTGACTCTTAAGAGGCTTATTATCTAGTAGAGAAATGCTTATGATATGAGCATGTATAGGGTACAGAAAAAGCAGAAGGGAAGGAGTGGTTAATACTTCTTTGAGGATGAGCAAGTATAGAAAAAGTCCCTATAGAGGAGGAGACATTTGAGCTGAATCCTTAATTCCAGGCAGAGGACAAAAACATGAGAGCAAGATACCATATCAGATGTTAGCAGAACTTTGAGGCTCCGAGCATGGGTGCCTGGATAGATGGAAATGTCATTAACGAAGATGAGAAACACAGGAGAGACAGGATGCTGAGTTTGTGGGGCTCACAGGCTGTCCAGTAGTTCTTGGAAATGCAGATAGAAGTCAGGGACATATATACACAACTTAGAAGTCATAAGTATATAGGTGATACTTAAAGCTATGGGACTGGATTATATTACTTAAGGAGAATGTTTATATGCAGAAACCTTTGAAAATGCCAACATTTAAGATGAGGCCTAGGAAAGAGAATATGCAAAATAGATAAGGGGTAACAGTAGAAAAGATGAAGGAGAACCCACTTTAATTTATATGGCAAACTTGACAATCAGCCTAGAATCCATCAGGATGCCCAGGGAGACAAGCCCCCACTTCATTGCATGATTACTCTTCTTACATTCTTTTTAATCCTATTAAGTCCATTAAAATCCATTAGTTACAGAGGCTCAAATTGCTATTGGTGGTGTTACTTGTACTATATAACCAATGGCTATCTTTACTTATTTATTTATTTATTTATTTATACAAAAAAAGTTCATATCACATGTTATTAAGAGGCACAATGAAATGAGCATTGTGTTGGATATAGACAATTGGCATTCAACATCCATTCCAACCTCCTTTAAATGTGCCTTTCTGTCTATAAAGACTAAAAACCTAAAAACCACATTTCTGAGACTTCCTACGAGGGTTCTAGAAGTAATTTAAGTGTCACCAATTTTACGCATTTGAACAAGATCTGGAAGGCAAAAATTAGGTGGAGGCTATTTTCTACTGCTTATCTGTTTCAGAGACAAGCACAACTGTAGAAATGTCTGGATTTTGTAGAACAGCTTTCTGATAAAGGCCGTTGCTTAATCTAGGTATTGTGGTTCTACAGAATAGTTCTCAAATTCATTCCTGAAAAGCTCAAGTTAAAGTCTGCATCATTAGCTTTCTCAATGATTCTGTAAACCATTTAAAATTCTGTAATATACTCATGTCTGCTTTAACTTTAAACCACTTAGAGTGGTTCCACAACTGAACATTAACTACCAGAAAACTCTACACATTAAGCCCAGTCTAGTGCTACCTCTAATTCTTCTTCCTCCCATTTCTAAATCATTTCCATTTAAAAAGCCATGAAATACACACACTTTGACATGAACCAGCAGAAGTACCAATCAGTGCACACAGCTCAAAATCCAAGTCCAGGTAGACTGGGACCTTAAGTTTGTAAGTGCGGTTTTAAGAGCAAGTCACCCAACCTGCAAACCATGAGGTTGATGTTCCAAAGTCTGTGTAAACTGAGCTAAACAGCTCAGTTTCTTAGAACACTTTGATAGGACAGAAGGGGCATCGATTAGTCAACTTTGCTGTTTTACAGTCTTTTAACTACACTCCAGGGCCAGTCAACTCTCCTCAAATATGAGAAATAAATAAGCTCTTGAGAAGACATGAAAAAGAGGTGACGGATCAATACAAACCAACTCAATAGCTTAAAAAAACTTCAATTTGAATCAAATGACAATTAAAGAATTTAAATCTTTACCATGTTCCTATACATCAATTAGGAAATCATTAAAGCACCAATAGTAAAAGGGAAATGGAATATTAAGAGATAATTTAAAGAAGAAAAATACAAGTAACCAATAAGCACATGAAAATATTAACCTCACCAATAAGCAAAGGAATACAAAGTAAAATAATAATGAAATATCACTTTTAACCCATCAAATTGGCAAAGATAGGAAAAAATATGCAATGCACTTGAAGGTGCAGGGATTAGAACATTAAGATACACTGCTGATAGGAGAGTAGATGTGTACAATCTTTCTGGAAAACAATTTAATAAAATGTATCAAGGAACCGGCCCAGTGGTGTAGCAGTTAAGTTCACGCACTCCGCTTCTGGCAGCCCGGGGTTTGCAGGTTCAGATCCCGGGTGCGGACTGACGCACTGCTTGTCAGCCATACTGTGGCGGCATCCCACATAAAGTAGAGGAAGATGGGCACGGATGTTAGCCCAGAGTCAATCTTCCTCAGCAAAAAGAGGAGGATTGGCAATGGATGTTAGCTCAGGGCTAATATTTCTCACACACACAAAAAAATTTATCAAGGGCCTAAAAGTATCAATATTTATATTAAAATTTTAAATAATTAAATATAGTATGTTTACATTGTATTATAAATAATTTATGTTATTTATAATGTTATATATATTCTATTACATTAACAGTTTACGTAATGAAAAATATTAAGACACAAAAGATGGTTTCTAAGAATTTTATTGGCATTTTTTATATCTATTGGAGCAATTTCAAAACTATTTTGTCACCCTCTTAAGACTTCCTAGAATATCCCAGTCGTTTCTTCTTTTCTTATATTTGTCAAAAGTATAAATATCTCTACTTTAAAAATCTATTCTTACTTCTGTATTAAAGGATTTTCATAGCCTTGTTATTTAAAATAGGAGAAAAAAGGAAGAAGGAAATAATCTAGATTCCAATAACAGAGCTTTGGTTATATTAGTTATTATATATTTGAATTTTTGTAACCATTAAAATTTATTTCAAATGATATTTATTAGTATGTGGTAAATGTTCATGATATATGACTTAAAAGGTCATGATATATGACAAATATATGCAGTTTGATCTCAAATTTGTAAAATAAATATTTATATGCATACGGAAAGATTAGAGGGGAAAATTAATATGTTAGCAATGACTCTGGAGGAAAAGATCACAGATGATTTTTATATATTATGCACATGTTTTGTATAATGAAAATACTGTATTTTCTATAATATAAAAATATTAATTCTATAATCAGAAAAAAATCTAAGCAAATGACAATGGGTCAACAACATCATCAGTATGTAGAAGGAAGCACTATTTTTTTATTTTTACATGTGACTAATACTCTAGGAAAGAGCTACCTGAGAAAAATGCACTATCCCTCAAACATTGAATAAATAACTACTATGTACGGTGTATGTTCCTAGGTGCTAAGGATAGAGAGATGGATAAGATTCAGTCCAGTCCTCCAGGAGCTCACAAACTGATATAAAGCACACAATTTGTAACATAATACTTTGGGAAAGCCCAGTGTCTCTACAGAGATGTCCGTCTCCTTGGAAAATTACTAGGTACTCAGTGATCTGCTGTGTTGGCTTCAGAGATGGCATCATGAAGACCCACAGAGTTGTGTCTACTGAGGAAGAGCAACAACACTCTGCCCAAACTCCTCTTTCTTGTCCATATGTCAGTCTCTCCTGGACTTGGCTGCTGATTCTCATTCTTTCACTTGGTCCATTTACATCTGATGTCTGCTGTGTTATCTCAGGATTGACTAGAGATTATACTTTCTTCTCCCTTACTTGTAAGACTAAGTTTTGCTCAGCATTTCATCTTACTTGGCCTGCTTGTATATCTTTCTTCTACGTCTCCACATATAGCTCACAGAGCCCTAACCCTGACACACAAATAAACTAACACATACTATAATAGTCAAGTCTAGAAGTGGAAAGTTAAAAACAATCACCTCCGATTATATAAGGAATCTGCTCCATAGCATACACCCAGGAGAATCCTGCTCTCATGAACTCTACCTTCACTGATCCCTTGTGGTTTCTCATAAAAATCACAGCCTTTCCAATCTAGAAGAGAACTTACAGATTCATATTCCAGTCCTCCAGTCCTGTCATTTTACGGGTAACAAAATTAAGGCCCATAGAGATCAACTGACTGCACCGAGGTCGTAGAACTAGTAGGTGGCCAAACCAAGGATACAGCATGGTGTTCCTGGGTGATGAGCTCTGCACCACACTACCTGCATCTAGAGGTCTCTTTATGCTGACTTCACATTATCTCTTGTGAGAATTTTTCCACACCTGGTCCAGCCTAATTCTAGTCTCCTCAGAGCTTAAAATAGTCCAGTTGCCAGACAACTCTTTATCTACTTTGAGCCCCATGGAATGAAGAGTGGGGTGAAAGTGAGTCTTAGAACATCACAATAGATTCCAGTAAGTAAAATTCACTTCCCCAGGGTTTTGAACGCCCCAGGAGCAATCAGTAACTTGGCTTAGTTTTCAATACCAGGCAGATAGCCAGGGAAGAGCAGGCCCAGCTACAGAATGAGAAATGAGGATATGAAAGAAATGGGAATGAGAAAACATGTCCAAAAAGAAGGTGTGGACACCAATATATTTGCCTTCACAATACAGGTATCAGCAGTTTTTGAGACAGATCTGCTTCAGCCAGATGGCTAAAAAAGGAAATCTTATCAATGAAAATAACATTAAAATATTTGTATGTGAGGCAATATAGTCTAATGACTAAAAGCACAAACTCTGGAGTTTGACAGTTGTTCATGTCTGAACTTGGCCTCTTACTAGTTGTGTACCCTGGGTAAACTATTTAACCTCTTGAAGTCTGGTTTTCCCATCTGTAAAAAAATAAAGATAGACCTTTTAAGATAGTTGGGAGGGTTTAAAAAGAAAAAAAATGTATAGGCTGGTGTCTAACACAGATTAGTGTATAACAGAAAGCAATTGAACAAAACTCCTGGTTGACAATAATAGAACCCAGGCTGAGAGGTTCCCTAATACATTAGAGGACTCTACCACTTATTCATGCAGCCTAAGAGAGATCAAAACTGGCCATCCCAGTGGTACTTCCAGAATGGTGAGGTGAGAAACTTGGCAGGTCTTCTCCCCTACAAAACATTTAACTGGGAAAATTATTTTTAAAAAATCACTTAGGGGCCAGCCCGCTGGTATAGTGGTTAAGTTCACATGCTCCGCTGTGGCAGTCTAGGGTTCACAGGTTTGGATCCTGGGCACGGACCCATGCAGCACTTGTCAAGCCATGCTGTGGCAGCGTCCCACATAAAGAAGAGGAAGATGGGCACAGATGTTAGCTCAGGGCCAGGCTTCCTCAGCAAAAAGAGAAGGATTGGCAGCAGATGTTAGCTAAGGGCTAATCTTCCTTACACACAAAAAAAAATCACTTAAAGTCTCTCAAAATTGCCCTAAGGGCATGCAGCATTCATTCAAGAAAATCTACTAAATCTGAGTTAGAATAATGAGAGTCTGTAGCATTTGGGCCATGACCTGCTTCCTTCTCCCATCCCCAACTTCGTGTTACAGAAACTTGATTATGGGCACGGTATTCCCTGAGGACTGAGGCCCCATTTCTCTACCCAGCCCCTACTCGTATGATGGGAACCCTATCCCAAGTGTAGCCACTGAGAATACTGGGACCCTGATCACCCCTGTCTCAGCTCACTCATAGGCAGAGCTCTCATGTTGGGAGAGGCAAGCTGAAAAGACCAGGAGCCATTCCCTCTCCTTCTAGCACCTGCTAGGATAGCACTCTGGGAGAAGCAGGCCACTATACTGTGCCTAGCTCCTGGGCAGTAGCACAGAGGTTCTCCCAGGGAAGAGGCAAGCCAGGAGGATAAAGAGCTTTGTAGTTCTTACCCAGAGTAGTGACTTTACTTGGAACAGAACATAGAGAATTCCTAAGGGTGTTGCTGAAAACAATGGAGAACTTGGTAGAAAGAAATTAAGGGGGTGCTGGTAGCTTCATGACACTGCTAGCAACAAGCAAAATGAAAGAGCAATCAGAAGTTTAACAGGAAAAAACATGGAAAGAAATAACCAGGAAAAACCCTCGTGGGATCACAGTAAACCCTGGGGGTTAGGAAGGCTATGCACATATTCCTACTCAGGAACAGTCAAAACAGGACATGGGTCAGATTGAAAACATTTCCCTAGCTGCACACAGATCAGTCAACAAAGGGCAGAAGCCTCACTGGCACAAGAGCCTTAAGCACAGCCTCTGACCAAACACTTGTTGAAAAATAAGCTATTCTGACACAAGAGAAAATATTATTAAGCCAGGCTTAATAATAAAATCACATGCATCCTAGTAGGCTGGAAGACTATGTGCATGCACAAGGCTGAGCTCTCTGAAGACTGACTAGAGAGGGAATTTGCAAGGTACTAGGCCCTGGCTGAACTTGAGGCAAAAATATTAACTCCTTAAGTTTTAATAACAGCCCCTGAACCACATAACCATCCAACAGTAAAAGGTAAAAATATAACTGGGTAAGGGAACCTAAGCACAACCATTGACCAATAAGTGGTTTATGCAGACCCAGGGGTGACTCCTAGGGAGCCAGACTAAAAGTAAAACTAAGGGAAAATAAAAGCACTCTAAACAGGGACATCAGAATCTGTACACTGAGGGAGAAATAGACTTCACAGAGTTAGTAAAACCAGGTCATTAAGCAAATAAAGAACAAAACAAACAACAAAAACAAATCAACCTCCCATGACAGGAGGAGGGGGGAGAAGAGTGAGTATCCAGAGTTGCTAGAATATATTATTTAAAATGTCCAGTATTCAATAAAAAATTATGAGACATGAAAAGAAATAGGAAATTGTGACAAACACAGGAAAAAAAGCAGGAAATAGAAACCACCTCTGAGGGCCCAGTTGTAGAACACATCGGACAGAGACTTTGAAGCAACTATTATAGATATGTTCAAAGACCTAAAGGAAACCATACTTAAAAAATTAAAGGACATATGATGACAATGTCTCATCAAATAGAGAATATCAATAAAAAGATAGAAATTATAGAAAAGACCAAAAGGAAACTCTGGAGTTGAGAAGTATAATAACTGAAAAGAAAAATTCAGTAGAGAGGATCAATAGTATATTTAGGCTAGCAGAAGAATCAATGAACTAACTTGATGATAGATTGATACATGTTATGCAATCTGAAGAACAGAGAGGAAAAAAGGGGAGAAAAATGAGCAGAGCCTCAGAGAAATGTGGGACACCACTTAGTGCACCAACATACTCATAATGGAAGTACCAGAAGGAGAACAGAGTGAAAAACAGGCAGAAAGAATATTCATAGAAATAATAACTGAAAACTTCCCAAATTGATGAGAAACATTAATCTACACATCCATGAAGCTCAACAACCTCCAAGCAAGATAAAAGCAAAGAGATCCAGGTGGGAATTGATACTGGCTCAACACAAGGTTGACACAAGGGAAGCCATATCATAGAAAAGAAACCCTATTGTAACTTTGAATGACCTGTGATTAACTAACCCAGACATGCTCTGTGGATTTTATGGCCCCTCCCAGTTGCTATAAGTTGATAACTTTGTTCTCTTGAGTTCCTTAGGAATGTGATGACCCCTGGGCAGAAAGTCTATGCTGATAGCCATCATCAAGGACAACTAAAAGATCAGGATATAGGGCATTGCTCCAGTCTCTGATGCATGTCTAGTAAAACAAAAGATCATCAGGAACTAAGATCAGATGAATGCCCCCACCTGAGACTAGATATCCGCCTCAACCCAGAGATCAGATGGATGCCCCACCCTGAGAGTAGATGTCTGCCTCCACCCAGAGATCAGATGGATGCCCCACCCTAAGAAGAGATGCCTCCCCCACCTGGAGACCTGCCCTCTCTATAACTGGCCTGTAATCTTTGTCCTGTAAGATGGTTCTTTGAGATATTAGTCTACCATCTTCCTCCTTGCTAGCAAGCTGTAATAAACTGCTCTTTCTCTGCCAAAAAAAAAAAAGCAAAGAGATCCAAACGTAGATACATCAGAATCAAATGTTGAAAATCAAAAATAAAGAGAAAATCTTGAAATCAATAAGAGCAAAATGACTCATCACATATAAGAGAATCTCAATAACATTAACAGCTGACCTCTCATCTGAAACAATGGAGACCAGAGGACAATGGAACAACAAATTCAAAGTGTTGAAAGTAAAAACTGTCAACCAAGAATCTTATATCCAGTAAAACTATTTTTCAATAGTGAAGATTAAATAAAGACATAAAGGTGGGTAAAAGCCTAGAGAACTTTCTTCTAGCAAACCTGCTTAAAAAAAATAAACAAATAAAGGGAGTTCTTCAGGCTGAAAGCAACTGATTTAGATCCCTATCCTCACAAAAATAAAAATAATTAAAGGAGATACTATATAACTGTATACCAACAAATTACATAACATAGGTAAATGAATAAATTCCTAGAAAGACACAAACTACTAAAAATGACTCCAGAAGGAATAGAAAAACTGAATAGATCTATAACAAGGAAAGATATTGAATTAATAATTAATAATCTTCCCACAAAGAAAGCCCAGGACCAGATGGCTTCACTGATGAATTCTACCAAAAACTCAAATTAATACCAATCTTTCACAAACTCTTCCAAAGAATAGAAAACAAGGTAATATTTTTCCAACTGATTCTTTGAAGCCAAAATTACCCTGATACCAAACCAGACAAAGATATCACAAAAAAATAAAACTACAGATCAATATCCCTTATGAATATAGATGTAAAACTACTCAAAAAAATACTAGCAAATTTAATTCAGTAACATATAAAAGATTAAACACCATAACCAAGTAGGATTTATCCCAGGAATGCAAGTTTGGTTTAAAATCTGAAACACAATTAATGTCACAAATCCAATTCAATGGGGAAAGAATAATCTTTTCAACAAATGATGCTCAGACAACTGAACGACCACATGCAAAAGAATGAAGTTTGACTCTTACCTCACACCATCTATAAAAATTAACTCACAGACCTAAATGTAAGAGTTAAAACTATAAAACTCAGAAGAAAATACAAGAATAAATCTTTGTGAACTTGGTTTAGGCAATAGTTTCTTAGATGTAAAACAAGAAACAGAAAAAGCTAAGATAAATTGTGCTAAATCAAAGTTGAAGACTTTTCTGCAGCAAATATTACCATCAGGAAGTGAAAAGACAATCCATAGAATGGGAGGGAACATTAGTAAATCATACATCTGGTAAGGGACTTGTATCCAGAATACATGAAGAGCTTTTACAGCTCAATAATAAAACTTCAAATAGCATAATTAAAAATTGAGCAAACAGGGCTGGCCTGGTGGCATAGCAGTTAAGTTTGCACACTCCACTTTGGCGTCCCGGGGTTCACAGGTTCAGATCCCGGGTGCACACCCTTGCACCACTTGTCAAGCCATGCTGTGGCAGCGTCCCATATACAGTAGAGGAAGATGAGCATGGATGTTAGCTCAGGGCTAATCTTCCTCACAAAAAAAAAAAAGTTGAGCAAAGGATTTGAATATATATTTCTCCAAAGAAGACATACAAATGGCCAATAAGAACATGGAAGGGTGCTCAACATCATTAGTTATTAGGAAATGCAAATCAAAACCACAATGATATATCACTTCACATCCACTAGGATAGTTATAACCAAAAAGATAGATAATAATGAGTGTTAATAAATATATGTAAAAATTAGAATACATTAGTGGAGATGTAAAATCACGCAGTGGCTTTGGAAAACAATGTGGCAGTTCCTCAAAAAGATAAACATAGGGGCTAGCCCAGTGGCGTAGTGGTTAAGTTCGTGTGCTCCATTTCGGCAGCCTAGGGTTCGTGGGTTCAGATCCTGGGAGTGGACCTGTGCACTGCTTATCAAGCCATGCTGTGGCAGGCATCCCACATATAAAATAGAGGGAGATGGGCACGGTTGTTAGCTCAGGGCCAATCTTCCTCAGGAAAAAAAGAGGAGGATTGGCAATGGATGTTAGCTCAGAGCTAATCTTCCTCACCAAAAAAAAAAAAGAAAAGAAAAAAGTTCAACATAGAGTTACTATACAACCCAGCAATTCCACTCCTTGGTATATACCCAAGAGAAATAAAAACATACATCCATAGAAAAACTTATGCACGAATGTTTAGAGCAGCATTATTTATAATAGCAAAAGATGGAAAAGAACAAATGTCCATTGATTGATTAATGGATAGATAAAATGTGGTATATTCATAAAATGGAGTATTATTCAACAATAAAAATGAATTAAGGGTGGAGCCAGCCCAGTGGCATAGCGGTTAAGTTCACACTTTGGCAGACCAGGGTTCACAGGTTTGGATCCCGGGCACTGGCCGATGCACTCCTTGTCAGCCGTGCTGTGGTGGTGTCCCATATAAAGGAGAGGAAGACGGGCACAGATGTTAGCCCAGGGCCAGTCTTCCTCAGCAAAAAAAGAGGAGGATTGGCAACGGGTGTTAGCTCAGGGCTGGTCTTCCTCACCAAAAAAAAAAAAAATGAATTAAGTGTACTGATACATGCTACAACATGGAGGAACCTGG
Organism: Tapirus indicus; assembly: GCA_031878705.1. NCBI lineage: Eukaryota > Metazoa > Chordata > Mammalia > Perissodactyla > Tapiridae > Tapirus > Tapirus indicus. The sequence goes on from CM062935.1 coordinate 40,346,343, forward strand.
AAAACATTATGCTACACGAAAGAAGTCAGTCACAAAAGACCACATAGTATATTATTCCATTCATGTGAAATATCCAGAATAGGCAAATCCATAAACACTGAAAGCAAATTAGTGATTACTAGGGCTTAGGAGGGAGTTAGGGGAGGGATGGAGAGTAACTGCTAATGAATATGGAGTTTCTTTTTGAGGTGATGAAAATGTTCTACAATTAGATTGTGGTGATGGTTGCACCATTCTGTGAATCTACTAAAAACCACTGAATTGTATATTTCAAATGGGTAAATATCATGATATGTAAATTATATCTCAATAAGGATGTTTTTTAAAAAACTGACCATCTACTTCTCTGCTGAGTCTTTCTCTTGGGATTAGAGAAGATCAAAAGTTTCTATAAACTTTTTAGAGAAGTTCAACTAGTTTCTATAAACTAGTTCCTCTGCCATAGGAAAATAGTCTATGAATACAAAAATAGTCCATGAAGCAACCATAGGAAAACAGTCCACGAATAGTCCAAGACTGACTGATAGCTGACTGTTGACTGGTTATATATCCCTGATGTAGGTATATTATTTGATGAAGCTGAGCCAGGGTGCTGATAAGTAAAGGTAAAACTCTGCCCTGAATAATTCCTTGCATTAGAGGCCTCAGGTTCTGTAAAAGTAATTAATTCAAATCAATTCAATGTACAAGGCTCTGTTCCCTATTTCATTAATTTTAAGAAATTCTGCACACTGAGGCCACTTAGAAGAAGTCACAGTTTTTGTATCCTATTTACATATATCTCAATTCTCTACAGAATGATACTAATGTTATACCAAATAGAAATTATTAAGTGATAGGGCTGATAAGTAACATGGACCAACAGCTATAGATTCTTCATTTAAAAATTGACACCACACAATCAGCTTTCTTTCAGAAAAGAAACTGAAGAAAGGAAGAAGGAAGAAAAAGGGGTATAACAGCAGAGAACTCACTAGGCCAATGGAATGGGAAATGATTATATCTTCTTTTTTATCACTCAAATTATAATATGAATCATGCATACTATAATCAATTATGTCACATGACATTAGTTTTATAAAGTACACAACAAATCGACTTGAAAAAGATAAACAGTACCTTCTGGGGGAGTCCCAATGCTGCTGCCAAGACCCAAAATAGCCATCTTGTGAATCCTGGGCTCCAGCATCACAGCAGACTCTTCTCCTCTTTCCCAGTGGGGTATTTTGACTGGCTCCAGGTGGACATTCTCCAGCCCATCTTCCTGAAGGTTTCGGTACATGATTTGGATGGCTTTTTCTAGGTTCTTGGAGCCACTTAGTCTGGGTCCAACAGTATCAACCAGTAGTGCCAATCGCTCATACGATCTGTTCTGGGCTTTACCATAAACAGCAAGGTTGATGATTGCTTTAGCAACATCTCCATAGCAGGCTATTTCTTCTTTTATTTCTTGAAAAGTCTTCTGAGGGATGCCATTCCTATATATAGCTTTCCCAGAGTTCATGGAGAAAAGGTGAACAACACCAACAAATATGAAGAGAAGGAACTTCATTTTTTTTTTCCAATTGGTTTTCTTCCTAAAATAACCTATGTAAGTAAGAAACATGTTTTAGGAAAAAAGAATCTCACAGCTATTTGCCTATAACCCAGGGATTGGTTTTCAAACAGGATTCCCCTTCCCTTCTCAACAGCTGCTCAACTTTCACCATCAAATTCAGGCACCATAACTCCCAGGAATGAAGAAGTAAAGAGGCAATGATTGGCCTTATTAATAAGGTAGCACTTATCAAAACCACAGAATCATGTTACCTAGTAATTCAGTTTAAAATATGCTAAAAGATTAAAATAAGAAGATAACTAGGAAGAAGAGGAAGAAATAGTGGTAGCAACATTTCTGTCCTAATACTGTCCTAGCCAGGGCAGGGCTAGGACAGTATTATCTGCTGCCCTTTCCTCTAAATAAAGTATGTTCCAAATGGATTTCGGTGTTCCCTCTGCCCAATATGATCTTTCCACTTTGCCTACTGAACTCTTCCTTTGAGGACCTCTCAGATGCTGTCTTTTCTTGGTGCTTTCCCTAAACCCACCCCTTCCACATTTAATCCTCACAACAACTCGATGAAGTAGTTTCTTATAATTATCTTCATTTTACCATTGAGGATCCTGGGGAAGCGAGAGATTAATTATCTTGCCAAAGACCCACAAAGGCTTTCTAGCTCTCGAGTCCATGCTCTAAACAGTGCTACTCAAAGCGTGGTTTGTGGACCAACGCCAGTCCACAAGTGTTTTTCACTAGTCCATGACAGATAAATACAGAGATTAAAAGTAAACATATCCAGTGCTGTGCAATACAGTAGCCAACAGTCTCATGGGATTATTTCTATTTAAATTAAATAAAATTAAATATTCAGTTTCTCAGTCATACAACCTGCATTTCAAATGCTCAGTAGCTACTTGTGGTTAGTGGCTACCATATTGGGCAGCACAGACAAAACATTTCTATCATCATAGAAAGTTCTACTGGATGTCACTGATTTAGACACCTTTTAGGCAATTGACAAAATAACTGTGTATTTGTCAAATCTAATGATTTAAGAATGGTGCTTCTCTTTGTACGTCTGTGTTGTTTCATTTTTCTAATTCACTGCTATTGTATTTTGCAAAAGTATCAGTCTGCAACAAATTAAAATTTAAAAAACTGGTTCTTTAACAGAGAAAATTTGAGATGCACAGTCAAAAACTACTATATTATAAGGATAAATTCCAAATTCAGTCAGCATACAAGGCCTTTCAAAACATGGCTCCAACGACTACTTCAACCTCATCTCTCCACCTCCCCTCTAGAGCACGCATACGTTTTCATTCTTTTTCTCCTTCTCTCTTCCTCTTTCCTTCTCTCTCTCTCTCACACACACACACGCACACATCTCTAAGCTTCTAGATACTGAGCACTTGAAATGTGGCTTATCCAAATTGAGATGTTTTGTAAGTGTAAAATATATACCTGATTTGATCTTTAAAATCAAACACTTCATACTTTAAGTATGAAAAAACAGCATAAATATTTCAGATGGATTAAAATTTCACCTGTTATTACTTTTTAAATATGGCTATTAGAAAATTTTAACTTACATATTTATATTTATATTGCATAATAGTGCTCTAGCTGCATTAAACTTGACACTGTTCTTCAAATACCCAGGCCCTTTCATAACTCGGGGTCTCTGCCTATGTTCATTCTCCTTCACTGCAAGGCCCTTCTCCTCACCTTACTCCCCTTCTGGCCAATGTCTCCACTCATTCTTTAATGAGAATGCTTTAAAAATCAACTCTTCTGTGGTGCACTATTTTCTGTACTTCTACCATAATCAACTATATTCCCAACTAATATATTTGTTTATAAATCTGTCTCTCCTACTCTCGAAGTCAAGGAGGGTAAATTATTCATCATTGTACCCATATATAGGCACTCAATACACTTCTGTTTAAGGAATGAATGAGCCTTTAATCTCTCTAGGTCTTAGCTTCCTTAGAGTATGAGAGTGCTTGTCTTGCCTCCTTCACAAAGAAGCTATGGGAATAAAAATTTGCTATCATATTTAAAATATTTTGAAAAATTATGAAATCTATACATTACTGCTGCTTTTCTTTTTATTATAACTATTTACATGCAAAGGTTCTTGATTTCTACAGTCACCACACTGATGCTTGTTTTTAAAAGCTAAACTTTATTAAGCAATCAAAATATTTCACCAGATTGCAGTTTATTCTTGAAAGTACATTTTTCCAATGTGGTGTTGGTGCAAAAAAAGAAAACAAAGTTACTAAGCCATTTATTAATTAACTCTAACCACAAGTATACACTTCTCATTAAAAATTCTCTAAGTATTCTGCAAACATTAATTAACAATTTCACAATACATTTCTAGTGATGGATTAGAATCATGTAATGACAGCATTGTGGAGATCCCTAGTCCATACCCTTGTTTTCTAGACCATTAATCAAGGCCTGTGTTGTGATTCCCAGGCAGCAGACAAACCAGCAACTATAATCAACTAAGTAACTGGACCAACTAGCACAGACTCCCCGCAGGATTAAGAATTGTTTTCTTATAGGAAACTGTATGCATTTACATATAATAGAAACTCAATGAAGGATACACAAACGCAGTCTGAGAAACAAATAACTATAATAAAATATATCTACTCAAACAGACTCAGACATAGAGTTAGCACCAGAACACAGAGAAGAACAAAGGGGACCATGAAAAGCTATAGAGAAGACATGAGATCTCAAGATGCCTCAAGGAATGGTCTGCAGGCAGAGAAGAGGGAATGGTACCCCTCTCAGAGGGACCACCGGAACATCACCCTTAAGTCACATTCCAGTTAAAAGATATGTATGTACAGGAAATAACAGTGCCTGAGCCTGTCATTTGTACATATTGTTGATATATGCCAATTGAATTAATAGATAACACACCATTTTGATAATAATACTTAATGCCTCCTAACATGGTTAGTTAAATTAATTTTAACACTAAAAAATGATATAATTACTTTAAAACAGAAACTGATATCTGTGAGTTCCGAATACTTTCACTACATTGTATCTTCAAAACCCACAAACACAATAAATGCTTATTTTTAAAAGTAGGTCAATTTAAAAGATGATAGTTTATTACCTTTTAATGGATCAGTTTTTCCCACTCAGTACTTTAGATAGTTGGCACACTAAGATTGAAGGCACAAAACAATGAACTGCATGAGCAATCACTTAGGACGTTTGACATAAATAAACACTAAATACATGTTAGTTGATTCGAAACCTGGTTTTCCCTGAAACACAATCTGAAAATTACTGATGTAATTCTTGGCTAGAATGCATAATTATCTACCTCTTCACTACAAGAATCTTTTATTATTATTGTTTTCAGAAAGGTACATTAGCCCAACTAAGATATGTTTTCCTTAATAAATAGAAAATAATAATTATTACTAACAGTTTATATTTGGAGAGGTAACAAAAATGGAACAAGATATTGCTATATCACATTGCACTTAAGAAAAACACTGTAAAACATAATATGTAATTTAAAAACACAGGGACTATAATCTGATACATAATTTGTATATTCTTAGCAAGAAATAGAGATTTATAATAAAAATTAAAATAGTGAAATATGCAGACAGAATAAGGCCAAATAGGGCCAATATCAGGGACAATTTGAAGAAATTCTTTCCTAACTGACAGATTTAGGGTCACCATACATCAAGAAATTCACCCCAGACTGGAGTCAATCCAAATGAGAAGGATGATCAAAGGCACCAGTTTATTTGCATGAAAGGACTAGAGACACTAGCCCTCCTCAGGGTGAAAAGACATAGGCCAAAAGTAGAAATATTTGGTTTATAAAATCAAGAAGAGTTTGGATAACATTAATATAGATTTACTCACCAAATCTTTTCATATTAGTACCAGGGAATAGCCCTAGTAGCTCACAGCTAATTTTAGGAAAATCAAAATGCACAATTTTACATGGTGAATGATAAACATGTAAATAGTTTGCCTAAGGAAAAGACGAGATTGGATAAAATCATGAATGATACAGGTATTGGAAGCTGAACCCTTTTAAACCTACCACAAAGCACTGGCACCACAATGACCCAAGTAAAGTTCCCCATGGGATCACCAGGAGGGTTTGCTGATCTGAAAGACCGTTTAGTCTGCCCTAGCTCAGAAATACAAATGTCCCCATACAGTCATTTCAGTCAAATAAAATTAAGCAAGCTACAGTAGTATTTTTCAATAGTCTGCAAAGGGAGAAGATAATTCTATGGTGATCAACAAAGACAAACAGTATTACTCATCTCAAATATTTCCTCTTTATTAATTGCTAATGGTGTTTTGTTTTGGGTCATAATTTCATCTCTCCATTTATTTAACAAAAATTTATTGAACACCTACTAAACACTGAAAACACAAATGTATAGGATATACAGAGAGCTGTCAAGTATAATAGGAGACAGATAATGCAAAAACCCCACAACTGAGGTAGTTACAAAGTTCTGTGAGAACAGAGGGGAGGAGGGGATTGGGAGGGCACATGCTTGAGCTGAGATTTGAAGGGTAAGCAGGAGTTTACTGCTGGGCATGTGAAGAACGTAGGAGTGGCACTGGAGAAAAGGTAACCCAGTGGAGGAAACAACCTATGTAAAGACATAGAGGCCTTACAAAACATGGACTAGGGGGAAAAGGGCAAGTAGTTGGATGATAAGTGGAAGAAAATGGTGGAATATACAGCAGTGATAGGAAGGAATTATTCCCCAAGGTTGGACTGAAAAGGTCTACTGTCTGAAGCTCCAACATATAAGGAACAAAATTCCCTAGGATGCTGTAACAGGGGACACAATGAACATTTCCCACCCCTCATGCAGCCACGAAAAGGAAGGATGGAAGGAAGGAAGGGAGGGAGAGGGGAAGGAAAGTTTCTTTCTAATCTTCACTACCCCTTGCCTCCTTAGCACAGAGGATTCATCCAGATTCCACATGAAGACAAGGACAGCATATGAAGTTCCTCAAAAATCCCAAAACAAGGCTCTACTCATTACCTATCTGGTTATTCCTTGGAATTTTCACAGAGGGAAAAGTAACCCATGCTTACAAAAGATGCATTAGTCAAGCAATTAATTTACAAAGATGCTCAAGATTTTCTTTCGTTTAAAATCTCTAAAATACTAATAACCCAACTGAGAAAAATAATCTAGCACACTCTTGAGCAATTATAGGACATATGAAATGTCTTAATTTAAACTGCACATTTTTTAAAACTACTCTTTATTCTTATACACAAAACGTTGAAGTCATTGTTCCTTTACTTGAATGCAAATTATGGAAATATTAAATGTTATGCCCTTCAAAATCTTAAACAATTATTTTTAAAACCCATGCTGTATCATGCCTTTGAATTTAGAAAGCTATATATTCAAAGGAAACTTTGGAGCACTATTTGAAAAAGATTTGCTTTTCATATATTGTCTTCATCATCCATAGTTAGAGATTATCTTTTTCACAAAAAGAGATAAAGTTCTTTATAATGTCATTTTCATTCTTTTCTACTTAAATCTGGAAGCAAACTAAAGCAAAACCAACTTTTCTCCTACTGTGAATTACATTCTCTCTAATAATAGGTTTATATTCTGAGGAAACAAAACCCTTTGCTTCTATTTCTAAATATTTTTCCTAAAATATTATTGTTTGAAAACATCTCAGGCTATGATAGAAATGCCAGATGAAAAGACTAAATGAAGTGGAAAAGGACACAATGAAAAGAGAATGTGCTGAAATAAAGAAGGAGTAAGATTTAGGGACTGAGATTTTTATTGATTTTTTTATTGTGTCACTTATTCTTCTAAAGGTTGAATATACTACTTACATGAAAACTTAAATATTTCCCCTAAGCTTCCATTACTGAATAGGATTCACTGATATAAATTTAATTCTTAGTCTGCAGTCTAGAGTGTGTAGCAGAAATAAAGACCAGAAATGCTAAATTGTTGCATAGACACTGGCACATTGAAGTTCACTTCCTGACTTCTAACACTCCTGGATTAATAACAATTAGCCCTTTAACCATCTTAAGGAAGATTCTTTCCTTCATTAAATTCATAGTTCAAACAATACAGGGCTTCTATTTTCCAGAGCTTATATACTCCAATTATTCATTCATTCATTCAAGAAAGTTCAACAAGAACTTACTATATGCCAGGAACTGTGCAAGACTTTGGAGAAGCTATAAAAAGTGACTCAGTTCCTACTATTAGCAAGCACTGCTAGTTACCTATTCAATATCCATTCCCCCTTTTTCTTGCTAACCAAATCTCAATTTTGTTGGGAGTGCAAAGTGTCCAGCCCCATTAATCTAGTTGCCTCAATATGGATGGTTACTACCCCTAGGGAGTGTTTTGAATATGCAGGGGGGAGGGTAGAATTTTTGGTTGTCATAAGGGTGTGGGGTTCCTACTAGAATAGGTTGGCAGGGGCCAGGGATGCTAGACGTACTGCTAAATGAGGGATAATCCTGTATACTAAGAACCCTCCTACATTTCACACAAATTTTTTAAATGTGAAACACCTATTATCTGAGCCTTGAATCTAACTTTAGTGTACATACAAATACAAATAAAAACAGTTTTGTACAGTTTTAATGCAAGTTGACTTTTTCCAGAAGTAACTGCCATGTATATCAAGGGAGGACTATGCTGCGTTTGTTCAGAACTTTACCAAGAGCTGTGCATCGTTTCAATGAAATGACAATGACTATGCTGCTTCTGGTACTGGAAACACCATCACCACACCACTGGGCCTGGCTGCATTTGTTGCTGTCACATTTACCATGCAAGCATCTGACTCCTTCATTATGTTGTCTATTCAGTCATGCCTGGGAATTTTGAAGTACTTTATTATAAATTACTTTCCTTTAATTTCTCCTTTATATTACAGTTGGGATAGCATACTGATTTATTTGAAAATATATATAAGCAGATTATCTATTATGCTTAACTCAGGATAATAAAGCAAGCATTATAAATTTTTTTAAAGAGGCATTGCATCTAATAGGATGGGGAACTAGGGATTTAAGTGAATTCAACAATTCTCTTCCTCATTCTTCCAGCCAGAAGAGGCCCTGTGAGCCAGTTCTCCTCAAAGAGACCCAAACAGAAGCAGCTGACAAGAAAGTGGTCACAATTCTAGAGCTGCATCAGCTACTTCGTAACCATGAGGGCAAGTCCCAGAGAAATGGTCTTGACCTCACTGAGCAGCTGAACCAATACCAGCACCACCAAATATTCTGTTATATGAGAAAAATAAACTCTACTCATCTTAGCCACTGTTAGTTGGATTTTCGGTTCCCTGCAGCTGTGAATACATTTCCAACTACTACACTACTTTAGGGCTTCTTGGAGATCTATAATTAAATATATGGTTTATAGTAATTAACACCATAAGCGAGGCCTAGGATCTGGCATATGGTCTACCTAGACTTCTCACATGCACCTAAATTCTAAATATCCAACACTAAACTCAGAATCTTCCCTTCCAAACCTGCTCTTCCTTTGTCAGTAAGTTTGAAACTGCAATGTGTTATTGGATTCTCCTCGGGGAGAACAGGTGAACAGTTAGCAGGTCCTGCCTGTAATTCCACCTCCCAATTCTTTCTTGACTAACTTCCCTCCTCTGCATCCTTACCATCACTTCACTAGCTCAAAACCTTATCATCCACATGAAACACTTCCTCACACGTCTCCCTGCCTGAAACTCAGGTCCCTTTCCAATCCATCTTCCATATTGCCACTAGATTTATCTTAAACCCAAATCAAATGACTCCTTGGCTTAAAACATCTGTTTCCACACTGCTTACTGTTCAGTGTTATGAGTATGGTTTTCTTCACAATCATTCCCTGTTGTTCACCCTGACACTGCAGCCTTTTTACCAGTCCTTGAAGTTACAGAACACTCTTTATACCTCTCTGATTTTGCTCATGCTGTTCCCTCTGCCAAAAAATGTCCTTTCATCCTTTCTCCATCTGGAGAAGTCAAAATCATGATGCAAGGTCCAGCTCACTGGTCTCCAACTCCCAGCAGAACTATTTGCTGCCTTTTCAATAGCTCATTGTATGCTACATATTTTTGGGTCTGTCATCCTGCTAGACTACACATCACTTAATAGCAATAATATTTTACTTTTATAAAATCCACCTAGCATGTTGTCTGCAAGGAATGTGTTTTATTTGTTTTGTATACTAAGCAAATAGCACAATACCTGTCAATAAATACTTATAGAATAAGTGAATAAATTCATCAAACAAGTTGTTATATTTCACAACAGAAGTATACGGCTCTGATTCATCACTTTAATTCTTACTTTTCCTGTATCAGACATTAGTTTGCTCCTTTAAACTACAGCGTATTCACAAGTTCCTTTCACAAAGGGAGTCAAGAGACCTGGAACTTCATCCTGGCTGTCCCTCTCTAGATGCATGACCTTGAACAATTTATTTGAGTCTCTCTTTGTGTATAAAATAAAGGGTTGCATTTCAGCTCTAACATTCTATTATGGATTTTCTTAAATATTTAATATCAATCACAATTTTCTTCACACTCCATGTTAACACTTGACTAAATCACCTTATACCAAACTCTAAATTGGTTCATATATAAAAACCTCTACTCAATCCACTGTTTTGTCTCCTCCCAGCAGCCAAATGAAACTGAACTCACAAAGGTCATTAAGTATGCCCTTGTTCCTAAATCCAACGAAAACATTTCATTTCCTATCATACTTGACATCTGAAACATTTAACATTGTGGACAAACTCTCCTTTTCCAAACACTCTTCTTCCTATATCTCTTCTCTCCTTCCCAAACTTTTCTGTAGAATCCCTTTTTTCCATGTATCCTTTAAAGTTTATTATTTCCTAGGGCTCTTTCCTTGACCCTCTTCTACTACACATTCTAACTGGCAAGGTCATTCACTCCAAGGCTTCATTTACCATCGACAGCTTGAGCTCATCTATAGGTTAATAAACTCTCTTAATTTGGATGCCCAGGGGCACCTCTAACTCAACACATCCAAATCCTCCTCATGACTTTTCCTCCAGAGTCTGCTCTTCTCCCTGAACATCAACCCTTAATGCATGGCATTTCCACCACCCCATCATCTGGACCATTTGGGATATCTCACTCTCTTTTAAACTCCTCAGTCACTTAATCACTAAATGCTATCAAATGTAACTCCTAAAAAGCCCTCGCTTTCATATTTCCCCTCTAAGTCTTCCTTACCACCTTGGTTTCTGGCCATATTATCTTAACCTGAACTACCACAGCAATCTCCTAACTGATCTCCCTGTCTACAGCCCCACCTTCTCCCATACATTCTCTTTGTTGCAGTGGTTGTATTTCTTCAAAATATTTATATTCAAAATGTCAGGCCAGTTCCAGTGGCCTAGTGGTTAAGTTCGGGGTGCTCTGCTTCAGCACCCAGGTTCAGTTCCCAGGCACAAACCTACCCCACTCATCTATCAGTGGCCATGCTGTGATGGCAGCTCACATACAAAATAGAGGAAGATTGGCAACAGATGTTAGCTCAGGGAGAATCTTCCTCGGCAAAAAATAAAATTAAATTTAAAAATATATATTCAAAATGTCTGTCCTTCCCACTACACTGTGAATTCAAGGTCTGTGTAGAATCCATCTTTGAGCCTCTAGGATCTAGCATTGATCTGGCATTTAGTAGGTACTCAATGAATATAGCAGGAAATATAGTTTTGGAAGACTCTAAGAGCTAGCAGGCAGATGGATTGTGGAGGAGGAGTGAATGTACATTCCAGACTGAAGAGTAGCTCTTCTCTCTTTATAATTCAAAAAAAGTGCTGAATATATTTTATGTTCTTAGTAACTATGTACTGTCTTAAGCTGAACTTTTCTGTATAAGCAGATAATTCCCAGATATAGGACCACTTCTTATAAGCATTCCTCATTGGGACTTAATAAATTGGCACCTAATTTATTGCTTTTCAGAGTAAGCATTCAGACTGTATTTGTTGATACATGTTTTCTAGTATCTATTTTTCACACAAAGTGGGACAGAAGTGCAAGATAAAATGAAAGGAAGAGACCAGGCAAGAACTTTTGCTCCCACTGCACCTTCACTTCTACTTGCTATATAAAAAAATTCCCTAGAGTATGAAATCAAAACTTCTACCTAGTAAAGATGAGTGAAATCTGAATAAAGTCTGTAGATTGTACCAGTGGCAATTTCCTGGTTTTGTTATACTATAGTCTTGTAGAGGTTACCCTGGAGGAAGCTGGGTAAAGGACACAGCAGGATCTCTCAGTACTATTTTTGCAACATCTTGTGAGTCTATAATTATTTCAAAATAGGAAGTTAAAAAGAAAAAATAAGAAGTCCTATCTACCTATTTTTAAAGTTCACATATTTAAAATTATATATATATATATATATATATATATATATATCTCATAACATTATTTATACTTCTGGGAAAAAAAACACACAGGAGTGAACCAGAACTGGTCCTACTTGTTAGAATCAGCCTCCAGGTTAGGGAGAGGAGGGTCCTAGGCCCACTTCTCCTACCACCTTGGCCTAGGATTCACCTGTATCCAATAGCTTCACCATTATTTTCCCTAAGAGCTATCATAAGGAGGCTTCATTTCAAATGTCTCTGCCACTGAACATGTCATCTTGAATAAGGTATGGGCATGGTAGAGACAAGGGAGGAGGATTGAAGGAAGAGAGACAAATCCTAACAGCTAGTGCATGATATTCCATTTTCTTCTGCCATTGGTTCTGAAAGTTAGTACAGTGACAGCAGGTTAGTGAGGTGATGCGAGCAGGGCAGATGGTACACTGACTGGAAGTCCCCTTACCAGAAGGAATCCCAGAAGCTCTGGGTTGGGAGGTATGGGGGTGACAACCTGCTGGAGGAGGTCCACCGGTAGGCCTCTCTCCTCACATTGGCTACACTGAAACACTCTACAGATGTCAGTTGACCTTCACTCTCTTACCCCTCATCCCATCAGCATGGGCCAGTGGGCTGACTCGTTTTGTGTCCCCGACATTTTACTGTTTACCAGCGAGCAGTTTTGAGTTTGCCTTCTAAAAAAACTAATTGGGTTCACTTACTAATCCTTTTTCTGAATTTCTTTATCCCTTTCAAGTTTCTCCAGGATATAAAATAACTAAGTCTAAATTCCTATTGTTCAAAAGTAGGCATCTTTGTCATACAGGCAAATGTAACTGACTTGTGACCTACATCATGATGAGGCTGAGAGAAATAAAAATGAAGTTCCTTTACATACTGCTTAAGTGAAACAATATGATTAAAATTCCAACAAATGAAATCAACCATGAACCCTAGGACAAACTTTATATTCTTGGTTTGCAAGATCTGTACTGAAATTCAAAGAGGATATGAGACAGCTCTTAGTCCTCTCATTAGCTGAGGATGCCAGCCTAACCATGAGGGTGGATGCCCGTAACAGGGGTCTGTAATCTGATTCTGTCATATGCTCACACATCCACAGTCAGCAGCAATACCAAGCACATACAGACAATAAAAACACAAATAAATCACAAAGAATACCTTTCGGGCCAAATACAAAGTGGGTAACCCTAGAAATTAGCAATTCTAAGATCCTACGATCTGAAAGAACTGGAAAAAGGAACAAACGAGGCTTTTAGCCTCATGAAGTCCTAGTTTTCTAGGACTTGGACCCCCAACATGAGAGTAATAGCAAGTACTTTATTTCTGCCAATAAAACCAGTGAAGCACTTGTCTTCGATCTGGCAATATTAAAAAGCTATTACAAGCCACAGCAGCCTCTTCCAGAGGCAGAGGAGAGAATATGGCCTTCCTTGAACCAGACAAAGTGCAGAAGTCTTCCAGAGATTCAGCTGCAGAAAACTATAAAGCTAGAGATATATAGATTTAATTATCATTCCCCAATATAGGGTTACAGGAGACTGTACTAATGTGTTTTTATTGCTAAACAGCATGTTTCCCCCATGTAACTTCCCTGAACTGGTTAATAACAAGTTCCAAGGAACACTCTGGTAGAGATATTAGTAATTTCCTTTGGAACATGCCTTTCAGTTTCCCTCACTTTATCCAGACTCCCCCATCCCATAAACACAAAGCAGGAGGACTCTCAGTGAATCTTGCTGCAAACACAGTTCTTGTTACAACCCAAGCCAGGAAGGCCTGTTCAGCAAGTCACTTATTGCAAAATTTGCTTTTAAACCTGTCAAACAGACAAGTATGAAAATATTGCTTCACTAAACAGCTGTTAAGTTTCATGAGCTTAAAAAAAAAAAATCTAGCTATACACTGGTAATTCAACAAAGATTTGCCATTCAGTTTTAAAATCTGATATGCCAGTACACTGTTCCCAAATCCCAACATTTGCTCTCTGCTGTGAGATGCCTGCCACACAGCACCATTAGCAAACACCGGCTGGGAGCACACACATAGTTTGCTACAGTGAGTGCTCCCTCCTTCTGCAATGGGGGCATGCAGCATCTGTTGCTTTAGGTTCTTGCATGGGAAAAAGAGACTTCTCAATGGTGTCAAGGGGAAATTAATGTGCTGATTCCTCTCTATCCCAACAGTCAGACATTAATCAAAGGTGGCAAAAGAAAAGAGTTAAGCCAAATAGATTCACAGTAATGGAGCTAAAACAATTATTCAAAGTGCTTAATCAGTCAAAGTAAAATAAAACCACTGTAGCACTACATCAGTGAAAACCAGCAAAATTATCCTGGGGAGAAAGAACATTCATAAAACAAGTTTTCTAGGAAGGAGAGAAAGCAAGGGGATATAGCAGATGTTTGACAGCAGGAAATTAAAAAGGTAACTTAAAAAATTTAAAAAGGAATCAGGGAGACACTTGGAGAGAGATGAGTTTAGAATGTGGAACAAAATCCATGGTGGAAAATATATCCCAGTCCAAAGGTGAGAAGGAGAAAAGAACTACAAAGAGGCATGGGAAACCAGCTGAGAGCGATTTTTCTTAACAGGCAACTTCTAAATCCAAAAAGTAAATTTTAAAAAGATAATCACATTGATCAGGAGACCAGGTATATTATTTAAAGGATTATGAATATAGACTTAAAGAAAGAGATTCTTGGATCCCAGATAGAAACTGAAGAAGAAAAAGGAAAAACAGAAATGTTTACCTCTGAGGAGAGACAAAAACAGCTTGGGAAGAGGACAGAGAGAAGTCAAAGGTACCACAGCTGATCTCAATTTTTGTGAGTTATTTCCCGGTATCTCACTCAAAAGATGGAGAGCCCACTGTCAGGTCACTCAAGTCACTGTTATGGGAAATGAGGTGAGGAAACACTAACTTTGGAATAATCACCCCATAATTGCCTCGAGGTCTACTAAATCTGTGAAGGATCGGCCTACTTCCTAAAAGTAGCGCGTTTGATTTCCCTCCAGAGATGCAGGAAATTGTACCCTTTGAAACAGATGAGAAGTTTTGGATAACATCAGATTCTATTGGAAAGTCCCCCTGGTAATGAGTCGGCAACTCATAGCCTGCACCACAGTGTCTGATACAGTTAGTAGCAAAGGAGGGGAAGTTTGTTGTGACAGCTGTGCAGACAAAAAAGTCTGAAAGTTAGACGGATTTGCAACATGAGGAGGTGATTTGGGTTCAGAAAAAGCAAAGTGGTCCTAGGAAGGGAAGAGTGCGCAGAAAAATGAACAAAGGAAATGCAAAGGGCAGAAGGCAAAGTGTACCCAGCTTGTCGCGGAGTTTTCTGCATTGTTTCCTGCATCAGAAATGCCTGCTGACCAGTAAGAACATCCCCTAAAAGAGGCTGCCCCATTCATTTTTATAGCCGTTAAGCCCTGGCCAAGAGTAGGAAAAATGTACTACTTGCAAGAACGTAGATACAGAGTAAACAGGAGTTACACTTGAAGACAATTTTCCTCTCTATTTATCCTCTCATCTCTCCACTAATCACTGAGGCGATCTTCTCTCACCACTCCACACACACGGGCCATGACAACCGATGATGGCTGCTGCCTGCCTCTCCCACACACAGGGCCACACTGGTGTTCAGTTCAACACCACCCTGCAGGTGCTGCATGTGATTCCCATTCTCCTTCTGCCTTCACCACTTGCTCAGAGGCTGGCCACTTCCCCTAATGAAGCAGGGGCGGGACATGAAAGACCTTGTGCTGTACATGAGCATGGCCCAGATCTGCATCAGAGGGAAAAGACCCTGATGAATTGGAAGCAGAAAGATAAACACCACGTGATAGAGATGATGACTGGAAACCCTCCAGATATTAGCTCTGTGTAGTCTTGAAACCAGCAAACAGTTGGCCATTGATGATTGAGCAGCTAGTGACTGGGGGGGGATTGGAATTGGCCACCTCAAAGTGGCCTCAAAGACACCTCAAAGTGTGTCTATGCCTGATGGACACTTTGACTCCCACCCCCACTAACTGACCAAAAGAGTTTGGGATGGGAGGCCTGCCCCCAGAACAGGCCATCACCATAGACATCTCCAGGTATCTGGGAGGGTCCTTGCTAAGCCCATTCTTAGTTCTGGTTACCCTTTGTAAGAGATATTTACATTTGTAAAGGAAATCTCCATTTATAAAGGTATCTTCTTCCCTGTACCAGGAAGAAGGGGGGAATGGCCTCACCTAGAAACTTGTCAGAATATAAGGTGTGGACTTAAATCTGCACGATAAACTTAACCATTGTTAATTGTGCTGTTCAGGCAATATGCTATCTGACTCCCACTAGGTTCCTATAGACAACATCTCCCTGGAGCCAGGATCACCATGGTAATGGGTTTTTTGAGCTATTTTTTTCAGGAGTTGGAACCCCTTGCCCACTTCAGGCTGGTTGAGACCACCAACCCATCAACTGGGCCCACGCAGACCCGTATGTCCAATAAGCCACCTTTTGATGTCAAGAGGTTAAAACTCCACCCTCAGGGCATGCTGATGCCACCGTTCTGTGGACACACATCCTACAAGGAAGCATGAAGCCTGACTACACTTGTGCAGATCATCAATTACCTCATCTCTCCTCACCTCCAATCATTTCAGACCACCTTGCCCTCTACCCCATAAATATCCCTGAGTCCCTATTTTCTGGGAAGCAGATTTGAGATTCATTCTCGCATTTCCTCACTCGGCTGCCTCGTGATTATTAAACCCTCTCTCTGCTGCAATCTCATCATCTCAGTGTTTGGCTTTCTGGGTGGCAGGCAAAAACAGACCTGGTGCAGTAACAGTCTCCTGTGGAAGTCATTTTCTTCATGTGATGGAGGCAGGAGGGAAGGAAAAAGGAAGGAAGAAAATCAATATTGACCTTTGCCCTAGCAAGAGACTGGGCTCCATGCTTTTATATATACCATCTGATTTAATCCTCAAAAGCAACTACCGAGAGATACTGTTACTTCCAAAACAGAGGCTCTGAGAATGTGATTTGCTCATTGTCATATGGGTAGTAGAGGTAGAAGCCTTTCCTCTGCTTCTTTGAGGAGGTAACTCTGACTCAGTCTTTGAAAAGCCTTCTCTGCCCCCATAGTTTGAGTTGGATGTCCTCCCATAGGTCCCAGGACTACTCTGTTCTAGGTACTTTCTCTATGGTACATCTCACTCTTCATTATAATTGCCTGTTTCTCAGGCTCCATCTCTAGACTGAAGGCTTATTGAAGGCAGAGACTGTCTCTTCAGTATCCCTCAGTGCTAAATACAATGCCTGGTCTAGATGTACTTGAGGAATGCTGGGCCAGAAATGAGAGCCCACCATTCCTTGCTGTCTCTGAATAATACTGCTTAGAATTTTAATTTATCCAAGTGCTTAGGACAATGAAAAAGAGTAATTTCAAAGACTAAACATGTCCTACTTTTGAGCTCTTACTATATAGTCTCCATGGTACTAATGCCACTATGTGGAACGTGGCTATGGACTTGTAAAATAGGGTATTTAAATGCAAGTGACTATACAGCACTGTAGTACTTGCTAGTCCCTGGTTGAAAATGAACGTTAAGCAGAAATGTTTATGTCTGACTATAGGTTTTTTCCAGGTTCTTTTCTGTATAGTAATGAGAAACACTGGTAAGCCCCGCTTTCACTCTCAGAGTCCCACGGACACCAATTATTCACACTCAATGTCACAACTTCAAAATGTTTAAGATACTCTAAACTTTGGTGGATTCTTTCTTTGAGAGATGGGAACAAAAAGAAAGCCAAATTACCTTAACTCATGTTTTTGGAAGTCATTATGGTCTCTGCACCATAAAACCTACTCAACTGTTCCAGCAATCCTGTTCCAAAGCCTGTTTCCAAAGTAGAAAATATATGATTTGACCACCAGGAATGTTTGTACCAAGTCCAAGTCCAGAGCAGGGTGGCTCTGCCTGGGCTATCACCCCTGAGGCCCCATCAAATACCAAAGGCTAATCAATCCAGAAAACCAGCAAAAAGAAGTCAGCCAAACAACTAAGTCTGGACTGCAGTAAATCTGCTTCTAGTTACTTTTCTCTCTTGTACCAAATACATCTAGGTACAGACTTTAATAAAGCAAAGGCTGGTTTTACTGAATTTCACACCCAATAGGGCTAGCAAGTTGTGGACTTGAAAAAAGTAGCCCCTAGCAACTAGAACCAAAGCTGAAAATGGATTTAATTCAAAGGTACTGAACTCTATGAAAACAGCTCAACTTTCTCAATTTGTCTTGGCATTTGTGTGGTTCCATACTATACTTTAAGGCTACCAACACTGTGAGGAGTCTCTTCTCAGTCTCCTGACAGCCTGGATAAGATATTTCCTAAAGTATACAAAAAACAAATAGTTGCTCAAATGCTGTTGAGATGGTGGAAATTCTGATAGGTCTGAAAGATAGCTAATACCCTTATTTCTTTTCACCTTATTCTTTGATTCTTCATACCACTAGTCCAAATGTTTCAATCACTTTTTTAAGCAGCTTTATTTATTATTGTATAATTAAGACATAATAAACTGCACATATTTAAAATATACAATTTTATCAGTCTTGACATATATTTACATCCATAAGATCATCACCACAATTAAGATAATGAACATATTCATCACCCCCATAAGTTTCTTCATGCCCCTTATAATCCCTCCTTCCTACTTCTCCTTGAATCCCTTCTACCTCTAGCCCAAGGAAACCACTGATCTGCTTTCTGTTACTATACATTTGTTTGCATTTCCTAGAATTTTATATAAATGGAATCATACAGTATGTATTTTTCTTACGTCTGGCTTCTATCACCCAGCATAATTATTTAGAGATTCATCCATTTTGAAATGCATATCAATAGTTCATTCATTTTTATTGCTGAGTAGTATTCCATTGTATGGATATACCATAGTTAATTTATCCATTCACCTGTTGATGGATATTTGGTTTGTCTTCATTTTGGAGCTATGACAAATAAAATTGCTATAAACATTTGTGTACAAGTCTTCGTATGGACATATGTTCTAGTAATGGAATGACTCAACCATATGATAAGTGTATGTTTAACTTTTTAAAAAACTGCCAAATTGTTTTCCAAAGAGGTTGTTCCATTTTATATTCCCTCCAACAGCATATGAGAATTCTAGTTCCTCCATATCTTTGCCACACTTGATATGGTCAGTCTTTTTATTTTCCTAACAGGTATGTAGCAGCGTCACATTCTGGCTTTATTTTACATTTTTCTAATGACTGATGATGTTGAGTATATTTTCATGTGATTATTTGCCATCCACATTTTTTTTGGTGAAGTATCTGTTCAAATATTTTGCCTGGTTTTTTTATTGAGTTATTTTCTTATTATTTAGATCTTAGGATTCTTTATATATTCTGGAATGTAAGTTCTGTATCAGATCTATGATTTGCAAATATATATATATTCTCCCCATCTGTGGCTTGTCTTTTCAGTCTCTTAACAGTGTCTTTTAGGGAGCAGAAGTTTTTAATTCTGAAGAAGTCCAATTTATCAATTTTTTCCAAAACTTATTATAAAGCCAAAGTAATCAACGGAATGGTATTAAAGTCAGAGAAAGAGATCAATGGAACAAAATAGAGAATCCAGAAATCAACTCATATTTATATGGATAGTTACTTTTCAACAAAAGTACAAAGGCAATTCAGTGGAGGAAGGTTTCAGTAAATGGCACGAAAACAATTGAATAACCACACACCAAACAAAACAAAACAAAAACCCTTCAATCCATATGTTATGGGCTCAGTTATATCCCCCCAAATTCATATTTGAAGTCCTAACTCCCAGTATCTCAAAATGTGACTGTTATTTAGAGATAGGGCTTTAAAGAGGTAATTAAGTTAATTTAAAGAGGTAATTAAGTTAAAATGAGATAATTAGGGTAGGCTCTAATCCAACAAGACTGTTGTCATTATAAGAAGAGAAGATTAGGATACAGATATGCACTGAGGGAAGACAATGTGAGACAAAGGGAGATGAGCATCTACCAACCAAAGAGAGAGGTCTCAGAAAAAATCAACCCTGTCAATACCCCAGCCTTGGATGTCTAGTCCCCAGAGTTGTGGGAAAATAAATTTCTGTTGTTTAAGCCACCCAGTCAGTGGTGCTTTGTTATGGCAGCCCTGGCAAACTAATATACCATACCTCTTTTCATATACAAAAATTGACTCAAAATGGATCATAGGCCTAAATTTAAAACCTAAAACTATAAAAACTTCTAGAGGAAAACCTTTGTGACCTTGGGTTATACAAAGATTTCTTAGCTACAACACTAAAAGTATGATTCATAAAGGAAAAATTGATAAATTGGACTTCAATCACTTTTTAGGCATTTTTTCCTCTTAAAAAAGTCTTATGTGAAGCACCTACATACAGAACAGATATAAGCAGAGCTTTTTTTGAAGGGGGCAAGGATCCTGGGTACTGTTTCCTTAGTACCCCCATCACTTTTCTTTGTGGCATCTAAGATGTCTGTACAGACCTGAGGCCCCAGTGGATAAAAAATGGAAGCCACTAGATTTTATTAACAGGAGGTTTGGAAATGCCCAAAATAATAACCACTAACTTTGACTGAGAGGCTGTTATGTGTTACATAATGTGATACATACTTTCTTATATTTTTTTCTCTTTTAATCCCATTAAGTAGGTATTATTTACATTCACACATGAGGAAACTAAGGCTCTCACAGCTGGTACATATCACAGCTGGAATTTGAACCCAGTTCTGACCCCCAAGTCCACGCTCCTTCAAGTTCCAATGTTCAGGGACACATCACACACAGTGTCTCAAAACCAAACATAAAAGATAAGAATCTGGACTTTTTGTGGGTGTAAACCACTTGTACAAAATAATTGTCAATTCTAAAAAAGTGAAATTCTTATTTCCCTAGAAAAATAAACTCCAGCTAAAAATAATGTATAATAAACACCCAGGATATACTTCCTATAAAGCCACACCAGCACATGATAGAGTGATAACATAGCCATAGAGCAAATATTTTTGGCAAGCCCCCTCTCCCAGACACACACACCCCCCTTCCCTGCTACCAGGCAAGTGGCACATAGGGGTCTTCCATTTGTTTACTGGTCGAAGCAAGTGAGTTAACTATGCCGCATTAAGAAGAGGGGCAGAATAGCAGAGTGGTTGTGAATATATTAATGTCTCACAAACAGTAAAGAGACTGAGCCCTGATTAGACTGAAAGTTTGATGCTAGCAGTGGAGGTAACAGCTATAATAATATCTAATCTATATCGAGCCCTAAGGATTTAATATCGCATTACCTCATTTAATTCTCACAACAACTCTGTGAGCTAGGTATCATTAATACCTAGAGGTTATAGATGGAAAAGAGGCTTAGAAAGGATAAATGACATGGTCAAGGTTAGATAGTAAATGAGGGACAAAGCCACAATTTGCACCCAGATCTGTGACTGCAGAGTTGGTTCTCTAGAGTCTACCTTTCTCAGGGAGAGGAAGGATAAAGAAAACAGGAAAACTCTCTACCCTCTCTGTGGTAACCCTCCACTCCAGTTCCCTGGGGTAAGACAATCACTCCCCTGGTCACCATATAGACCCTACAGAGGGGGCTCCCAATTGGAGAAGTCAATCCAGGGCTGCCGGGGGAGGAAAATGAGGGATGCTGGATTGCAGGTGCAGAAAGCCCTGGCCCCCGGAGGCGGTAAAGTCACATCTGTGAGACAGCTTGTCTGTATGGCGGTTTATCAGCGTCTGATTGGCATCAGAGACTGTAGGCCAGATTGTGTATATCAGGGGCAGACATTCAGTGTTTTTTCCATGAGCCGAAAACCCAGCTGGGCCAGTCTTCCTTGCTCAAAGCAGCCTCAGACCAGGAAGGCCTTAGAAGGAATGGGAAAATGCTGTCACCCACAACTTCTGCACTTTGGCAATAGAGTATTGAAGATTCAGAAGGGAGGTTTTTACCTGAAAGTTATTAACAGCTGCTTATTCCCTATGAAGTTTCAGGCAAAAAGCTCAGCCACACAACAGTTTAATCGACACACAACCTGAGACTTTTTATATTTAGTTTTTTTTGTTAGAAGATTTTGCCTGTTTCTGACATAATCACAAGTTCCATAGTTTTGCCCTAAGGCCAAAATGTAAACCATTTCCTGGCATAACACAACTTCCCAGCATTGACTATATAAGGCAAGACAGCATAGCATTTAAAATTTAAAACATCATTTTCCTAAATGTGTATGTCATTATGATGTTTACCAGTGTGTTTTTGCTGGTTAAGTCCCAGTTCCTAGGTATTTCCATCAAAGGCCTGGTGGCATCATGGACATAAGCTAACCAATGCAGCTTAAAACTTGCCACAGTTTTTCTTCTCTTTGGATTCTGAGATCCTTCATAAAACACTTTATGGGGCTCCAGAATATCAATTATAATGCCTCATAACTAGCAGAGGCGAAATGCATCTCTATTGGTTAACGTCCTTCTTAGGCCCCCGAGACACATTGTTCCTTCTCATTAGCCCTTAGAACATTGCCACTGACAGACCTGGTTAAAAACCCCTATTCCTCCACTTACAGGCTTGCATAAATTTCTTCACTCTGAACTTGTGTTTCCTCCTCCATGAAGTGGGAATGATAATACCAGACTTACAGAGTTCTTGTGATACAGGTTTCTCACAGCCACTGGGCATATAATAGGAGCTTAGTAAATGTTAGTTCCCTTCAATTCCTCTGCCCTTCTTAACCCATGCAGCTCCCAAGTCTACCCTTGACAATAGGCCTGAGATTTGTAGAAGTCATAGGGAGAAGAATGGCGTTCTCCTCAGGAAATGACTCAGGAAATCTTTAGAAACGGAACAGCCTTTTAAAAGCTAAGCTGTGTTGAACATCTTCAGAGGCTCGATCCAAAAAAGCTAAGAGGGAGCCAAGTGGCTAGGAGCTTGGGTTATGAAATCAGGGAAACCTAGGTTCAGACTGCAGCTCTGCCATACTAGCCGTGTGACCCCGACCAAGTTACCTAACCTCTCTAAACTGCTGTTTCCTTGGGTGTAATTGGGGGGATAATAGTACTTGCCTATTTTGCAGGGTTATGAAGAGTATTAAATGATAAAGTGTATATAAAGGGCCTAACACAGTAGCTGGCATGTTGTAAATGCTCTGTTAGCAATCATTTCCTGTCACTAACAGTAATAGGCAGCAGACCCTTGTCATACTAGCTGGAGACATGGCTCCTAGTCAATATGCTGCCACCTTACTCACCACATGACTTTGGACAAGTCACTTAAATGTTCTGCATCTAAGTCTCCTCATCTATAAAATGGAATGACAACAGTCTCCCAATGTTCTTCACAGTATCATTGGGAGTATCAAATAAAATAATGGGCGTAAAGCACTCTGTAAAAGATACAGTATAGAAATTTCAAAAGGTATTATTATTACAATACAAAATGTTACAGAAATGCTAATGGATGCTAATCATAAGATTCTTAAGTTCATCCAAAAAGCAAGTTAGTCTGAATAGGGTTTAACTGAATGCAAAAAATAAATCAACCCAGAAGCATCCATTCGTCAGGAAATCACACTTCAAAGAAGGGTTTTAATGCTTCATACATATTTATGTGGTCTATTTCTGACTTTGGAATTCAACAGCCCATTTTCCTAATACTAAAATCTCTTCTCTCACTGGAGGTTTGGGGGAAAGGGAAGAAAGAAGACAAAAGAATAAGTTGAGCCCCCTGAAGGCAGATAAAAGGCAAGACAGGGATGGAGCAAGGTCAGGGAGCCCATCCTGCAGAGCCCTGGAGCAGCACACTTATTGGGTTGGTCCCAGGAGACGTAACTAGATAGTACATTATTTCCCGCACCAAGAGACTATGAAACAAGGGTTGCATTAATATATACTAATACATACTAATCCTAAAATCTCTTTCCCTTGCATTTTTTTAAAACTATAAAGCCTCCATAGTAGGTGCCTGGGTTCCAAAGTCTCCTTAGAAAATATTACTCAAATCTCATCCTTTTCCAAGGTTTAGCTTTGGTGTAAGAAAGAAGAGAAGGAGCTCATTCATATCCCCTTCATGAAGCTGACCAGCTTCTCAGTAGATATGTATTGAACATCTACTATATGGGGAAAACAAAGAGCTAAGACTTAACTCCCACCTTCAAGGAAGTGGCTCACAGTCTAATTGGTGATACAAGTGGTAAGCTGCGATGTGGAAGCTATAAGAAGACTCATACAGGACTTCTGGGGTAAAGAGGTTGGGAGAGAACCCAAGATGATTTAAGTGAGAGAGAATTCAGCCCCCAAGAATGAATTAACACAGAATAAACACAAAACATGAAAAGAAAAATAAATAATAATAACTAAGGAGAAAACCAAAAAGCCACCTGAGATGGCTAGCTCATCAAAATTCAGTAATAGGCCAACGGTTGGACTTCATAAAATGATAACAGGCTAGATGGGCATGATAGGGCTTCTTCCTACTTCTTATTATAAAACCACACACACATACAATGATTGGCAAAGTACAAAAAGCCAAATATCAAAAGGAAGAGCCATTCACTCTGAGTGTAAAAATTTCATTTAATACAGCATCAACGGGAATGGGTTGGGAAGTACATTCTTAAACCATACATCACATGCCTCATCCTCACAACCAGACAGAATGGATGGTCCCAAAGAATATAGGAAAAGATCTTAATCACCCCCAGGGTCTACACCAAATTTTAGAATACAGGGGCTGCAGTGGTCAGAAATATGGTGAGCAGCACTGGTTTTATGGAAACTCTCTTTTCTGCAGTCATGGACTCTTACCCAAACCAGTCTTCCTGTCCCAACAGCTCTGCCTACTCTACTTTTGCTAAGAGACCTCAGTTCTCCTAACTTAGCAAGATCATGAATACATGAATATAGGTGAAAGCACAGTTTTTCAAAAAAAGCTTTACAAACAGGAGTAAAGACAGGAAGATCTCACATTCTGGGAGGGCATGTGAAAGAGTATTTAATATTTTACATTATTTAAATTACTGCAAATTGCATGTAACCTTAAAGTTTAAAAAAATGCAAGAGTTGTATTAAGAAGATATTAACCATAATCCACCTAAATCCATGATAGATGAATGCTGGTTAGACACAAAAATAAGAAATAAAGGAAACATCAAATTAAATTTTCAGGTTAAATCTGAGTAGAACCTGTAAACAGTAAGTGGAGTAAAAAATAATTCACCTATTCTTTTTGTTAATAAAGACAAAGCCTGCCTAGATCACACATAATTCAAGAATGAACAAATAGAAAAAGAGCTAACAATGGGCTTATGGGAAAAAAAATTCAAAATAGAAAAGGGATAACATTTAAAACCTCAAAGAAAAAGGAACTTCTAAAAACAGTTTTCTATAACAAGTGAAAAATTAAACTGTATTTTGCAAGTGAAAAATTAAACCATATTTTGCTGTCTTCATAAAGACGTAAAAGGTTACCATCTCTATGAAACAAGGTCAGAACACAATAATTAGAGAACAAGCTGGCAAAAGAATTGGCTAAAATATGAAAATATAAGGAAACACAAAATGCTATCATAAGTTTAAAAACATTAACAACAATGAGGAACAGAATGACATTGCAGAAAATAGAATTTGTGGTACAGCAGTGTTTCTCAACTAAAGTTAAGAAGAAAATCTTAGAATCTTCCAGAAGGAATAATGCAGGTTACCTAGAAAGTAAAGAGAATCAGCTTGGCATCAGACTTTTTATCAGGAATGGTACATGGTAAAAGACAAAGGAGTAATGCCTTCAAATAACTAACAGGAAAATATTTTAAATCTAGAATTCTATACCTAGCAAAATATTAGTCAAAAATAAGACATTTTCAGAAAAGCAAGGACCCAGAAAGTTTACTTCCAATGCAACTTTTTGAAAAAAAAAATCACTTGAATATGTACTGCAGGGGGAAAAAGGAATAAAAAAAGAGAAATACACAGGATGTAAGAAATAGTAGAACTGATCCAAAAATCAAATGAAGAAAAATCCCAGGATAATAGCTCTAGACAAGACCTAGAAATAGGTCAATATGTATTACTAAAACATACTATAGCATTCAACAAATACTATGATTAACAGTTGCAAGATATTGGTAATATGGTGGAAAGGCATGTGTTTCTTTTGTCAAGAAAAAGAAAACTAGACAATGAGAAACTCCAGAAAATACAATTTCCAAGAATGGTTTAAATCTGAAACAAGTTAAATCATGGCATGAGTCCCAGTAATATATGGAATATTAAAACAGGGAGAGATAATCCATCTTGCCTTGACCTTTGGAACATTCCCCTTAAAGGGGCATACGTGTTGAATTGCATTGCCTCCTCTACATATCCAATATTCCTTCCAAATATGCAGTGAATATTTACATAACTATTATACTAAAATGCTGTCAGCTTTTAACTTTCAGAGTCAACCTATAGACAAAGTATGGAAGATTTATTATAATTAGAGAAGAAAATGCCTTAAACCTTCCCCACATAAAAGTGATAACATAGCTAATAGAAGTTGGATGGTAGAGAAAGAGGGGCACAAAGAATGTTAAATTGGGAAATTCATTTCCCCATCTTAAATAATAAAGAGTCAAAAAATGTTTAAAGCTGATGAGTCAAAAAGTTGGAGTTTAAGTATTTTTTAAAATTATAAACGTTACAAAAAAAATTAGGAGGGATTGGAGAAGGAGAGATAAGGGTAGTATAAATAACATAAACCTTAATCTCTCATATTGAAGCATCAATAGATAATATCTACAGTTAATAAATTAAGAATGAAAGATATAAACATATTATTCAGAGTTATGAAAGTAACCACCAGAAGAAATAAAAATAGTAAAAATATTCAAAAGTAATTACCACTGAAGTGTGAGATCGCAAGTAGGGAGTCTGAAAACAGATTTTACTTTTCATTTGATATCCTTCTCTACTATCTGAATTCTTATTTCCAGGTATAAGTGTTACTTTTGGGATTTTTTTAAAAAGAAGTAAAAGTTACAATCCAGAATAAATATATGAGAATTATTAGGCTTTATGTGCCAAATATTATGGTATAAAATATAAAACACAAAAATTATTAGGAATATAGATAAAAATTGACAAAAGTTCAGTTTGAGAAGGAAAGTAATTTACCACTCTCTATAATAATAGATCAAGTAAGCTACAATAAATAAAAATTATTTTGAATAATTATATACTTTGTGCCTTTAGAGACTGTATATTTTTAAATATCTATGCAATATTTATAAAAATTGACCATGTAATTCATCACATGATGCATCTCAGGAATTTCCAAATAGTATAAATTATAGACTACGTTTTCTAATCACAATGCATTAAAAATAGACATTAATAACAAAATAATTTAATATCCTATGAAGAAGAATTTTAAAGCCACTCTCTCATTATTGTATCAAATGAGAAATTTAAATTAAAAGTAGAACCTATTTAAACCTAATGAAAATAATAACTAAGTAACAATGTTTGCATTCCTGACAAAGCTATTCTCAAAGCCAGATCCACTTGCAGTCGCTCTGGAGGGAAACACAAGAACCGGGGAACGCGGTCACCTCCTGATGAGAAGACTGGGCAGGGGAAGGGGGGGGGCCTCGCTTTTCTCTGTAAGCCCTTCTGTAAACTTTGAATGCTGCACCACGTGCACAAAGGACCACAAGATACAGAGCTATTTTTAATCAAATTAATAGACAAACATTTTCATTACTAACCAAGAATTTTGTTTAAATGAACTGTTCAACTCAAGAAGCTAGAAAAGAAGGAAGAAAAACCTGTGAGAAAAGCAGGAAGAATAACATGAAAATCTAAGCAGAAAATTAATGAATTTTAAAACAATAAAATACATAGATGGATATAGGTAGATAAATAGATAAGTAGAAGGGGTGGCTATCTGGGAAAAGAGTTTTAAATTGACAAAGTTCTGACAAATGTAAATTAAAAAGAAAGAAACAAAATTAGAAAGGAGATAGGAAATAGAAGAGTTCACCATTTACTAGTGCCATGCACTGTGTTTCAAGCATTAGGCATAGATCATTTCTTTTCATTTTAGTTACCGACAATAAGTAAACACATCTTAAGAATTAAAGAGAATTCTACCCATAATTATATTTTAACAAATTTAGAAATCTCAATAAAGTGAACACTTTCCTAGAAAATATGAATTAATAAAATTGATTCAACAGAACAGGAAAGCTGAATATTCATGGAAAGCATTGCAAATGTTACCAAGGGATAATTTGTAAAATTGGCCCAGACACTGCTACAGGCCTTTCAAATTTTTAAGAAACCGATTAACATTCATATTGTATAATCTATTCCAGACCATATAAAATTATGTAAAGCTACCCCAATTCATTTTATGAGGTTAACATAACTCTGATACCAAAATATGACAATGACTAGTATTTTCCAAAGAGGATTCTGTGGAAATTAGTGTCATTTTCTTAGGGGCAGAAAGTCTATTGTGAATTAGTTTGGAAAGCACTGTTTCAGAGATTTATAGAATGTATTAGCACATTAATGTCTCTGAGAGGCCTGAAGTAAAGAAATTTGTTTAAATGTTTTAGTATACCTTTCTCAAATATATCTGACCATGGAAGCAGTTTTTTTCTTCATAATATTCTTTCTTAGAAAACGCTTCAAGAAATGGTACTCCAGACAAGATTCATTTATGGATACAGTTGTGAAAATACTAAATGAGGAACCAGTGAAATTAAGTCAAAGTATATTAAAATAATAAGCCAGCACAATCAACTAGGAATTATCTCAGTAATGCAAGGACTATCTAATATTAGAAAATATATTAATATAACACATCACATCACTAGGTCAAATAAGAAAGAGTACATAATGATCAAAAAAGGACAAAAGATCACTCGATAAAATTCAACACTTTTTTTTCTGAACTAGGGAGTGAACTATGAACGATGAAGCAAAGTATATTTCCTAATCTCTTTTAGACCAATTGCCGATACCTCTTAGCAGCAAATTACCAAAGCTGTTCTCATTAAAATCAGGAGGAAAGTAAGCATGTCCAGGATCACTACTGACATTCAAGAAAAGAAACAAAATATTTAAATATTTGAAAAGAGGACAGAAATGATAATTATTTGCACAAGATGATAGGATTGGTTTTTTTGGAAAATGTAAGAGAACCAAAAAACTAATAATAACACTCAACAAATGGGCTAATTGTGAACTATATATATTCAAGAATCAGTTTTCTAGATACTAGCAAAAACTAGTTAGAACATGTAATGAAGAGAAGGTCCAATTCACAATAGCTACAAATTATAATTTACTTAAGCAAAACCTTGCGAGATGAAACAGAGAAGAAAACTTAAACAAATGGAAAGATAAAACATGCTCCTGGAGGGGTAGACTAAATAATGGAAAATGTCAATTATTCACAAATAAATTTATACTTTTTACATAATGCCAAGCATTGCATACGACATTGTGTGTGAAGATAGCTATATTAAAAAAAGAAAAGGTAAAATCAGTGAAAATGTACCCAAACTAGATATTAAATTGTATCTTAATTCTTTATTAATTAAAACAGTATAATGCTGGTATGAGAATTAATAGATCAATGCAACAAAACAAACAGGCCTGAAATAGACTAATATACATTATAACTTAATAGATGACAAAGTACACATCACAAGCCTATATGGAAAAATGGATTACTCTATAAGCAATTTGTGTAAAACTGGCTATGTATTTTGAAAGAAAAAAAAATCAACTCATGATCTCATTTCAAACCATACAAAAATGAATTTCAAATAAATTTTAGAATTAAATGAAAAAATATTTTTGAAGCAGAATAGATAAATATTTGCCAAATTTTAGAAAGGAAGAATTTTCTAAACCTAACAGCACTGGAAGGACTCACAGGATAAAATGATGGAATAACACGGGATCATGAAACCTGACTCTCAAAACCTTTAATGAAACGAACAAAAATAACTAATGACCAGCCAGAAATATAGAGCAACACGCAGACAAAGGAAGGGGCACACCTCACACCAAGGAAGGGAGGCAACCTCACACATGCTGGTGTCTGAAAAGTGGAAACCAGGGAAGGAGAAAAGATCTCAGGAACCAAAAAGCAGCTGTCCTGCAGAAGCAGCTCCAGTGGAAGAAGATGAATGAATAAAATTCAAGAGAAGTCTCTCCAATATTACCTGATACTGCCAAGTTGGGAGTAAAGTTGTTTGCCTATTCAGTCATTTAATTTGTTAAAACATGTGATACATTTACTCTATTCCAAGCACTATTCACACAATCTGGAGAATACCAATCTGAAAGAATTATCCTTTCTCCAGCAAATAATTTTGAAAAAAATTATCATCTCTTTATAACTCAAGTATTATATGTTCTCTGTAGAAAATTCATAACATCAAGATAAACCAAAAGAAAAAATCTCTCAGTATATAATTCCCAGAATTATTTGGCACATATATACATAAATATATACATTTTTTAAAATTAATCATAATCTACCTATGGTTTCATGGACAGCTTTTTTATAAATTTGACAATATATCATGTACCTCTTTCCTTTTCCATAAATATAACTTTACACTATTATTTGATCACCTGTGTAATATTCCCTTGTATAGATGAATCAATTTGTTTGAACAGTTCCCTATTTTTGGACCTTTGGATTGGTTCTAAATAAATGCCCTTATACAAATACCTTGGTACACTTCTCAGACAATTTCATTAAGAAAAATTCTTAGAAGTGGAAGTGGTAAGAAAAGAAAGTATAAACACCTTTAAGATTTTTAATACGCATTGCAAAACTGCACTCTAGGAAGGCTGTACCAACGTACACTTCTATCCTCACCAACAGTGTAAAGTGCCTGTTTTCTCACACCGGAGCCAACCCCCAGAACTAAAATACTTTCTTGACTACTGTGTCCTTACATTTCCCTCCTTCTCAAGTTCTTTACTAGACCTGAACTAAGCCTCTTCCCAGAGTTCCACACTGGCAGAAGAGTACCCCTTCCAAGCTGTGGGCTTCCTCCCTCTTACATCCAGTCCTCGAAGGCCTTTGTTGTCTATTGACATATCATTTCAGCAATTTTCAGATCAGAATGAAAGATTATGAATTCCTGAGTTCTGATCCTTGCTGATTGAGATTTCAAAGCATTGGCCCTAATCCAGATCGAGACATACACAAATCTACTTTTTTCTGATAATTAACATACTTTAAAAAATGTGGCAAAATATACATAACATGAAATTTACCATTTTAACCATTTTTAAGTGTACAGTTCCGTGGCATTAAGTACATTCACACTGCTGTGCAACCATCACCACCATCCATCTCCAGAATTTTTTCCATCTTCCCAAACTGAAACTCTGTACCCAGTAAACAATCATTAATGTACTTTTAAATCAGAAAGAAAATATTTTGAATTGGGAAAATAAATTTCCAGAGTATCCTAGCATGGAGTTATGACAAAATCTTGCAAGTTCTCCTCTTCACCTTCAACTACTAGTAGAGCATCACTTTATTTTCAGTCACTTTTACTGAGGAATATTTTGTTCATTTACAGGCTGCTGGCACTTTCTGTTTTCAGCTCTCCATCCCTGGGTGTGCACTTGCTCTGCCCTCAGCTGGACTAAAGTCTTTTTTTTTTTTTAATCCTTTAACAGGTACTTATTCCTATCATTTTTTTTCTTCTACTTTTGCTTTGTGCTTGAAGTACGTTTTTTCCTCCTAATGCGTCTTCTTTTTTCTTCAGGTGTACATCATTATATTTCAATTTCTGTGTAGACTATATCATGTTCACCACTCAAAGACTAATTACCATCCAACACCACACACATGTGCCCATCACCCCTTTTTCCCTCCACCCTCCCCTCTTCCCCTCTGGTAACCACTAATCTAATCTCTGTATCTATGTGTTTGTTTGTTGTTTTTATCTTCTATTTATGAGTGAGATCATATAATATTTGAGTTTCTCCCTCTGACTTATTTCACTTAGCATAATACCCTCAGGGTCCATCCATCTTGTCATAAATGGCAAGATTTCATCTTTTTTTATAGCTGAGTAGTATTCCATCATGTATATATACCACATCTTCTTTATCCATTTGTCCCTTGATGGGCACTTAGGTTGTTCCCACGTCTTGGCTATTGTGAACAATGCTTCAATGAACACAGGACTGCATGTATCTTTACGCATTCATGTTTTCATGTTCTTTGGATAAATACCCAGCAGTGGAATGGCTGCATCATGTGGTAGTTCTATTCTTAATTTTTTGAGAAATCACCATACTGTTTTCCACAGTGTCTGCACCAGTTTGCATCCTATCAGCAGTGTATAAGAGTTCTCTTTTCTCCACATCCTCTCCAACACTTGTTAATTCTTGTTAATTATAGCCATTCTGACGGGTGTGAGGTGTTATCTCATTGTAGTTTTGATTTGCATTTCCCTAATCATTAGTGATGTTGAATACCTTTTCATGTGCCTTTTGGCAATCTCTATATCTTCTTTGGAGAAATGTCTGTTCAGATCTTTTGCCCATTTTTTTAATTGGGTTGTTAGTTTCTTTGTTGTTGAGATGTATGTGTTCTTTATATATTTTGGAGATTAACCCCTTACCAGGTATATGGTTTGCAAATACCTTCTCCTAATTGTTAGGTTGTCTTTTCATTTTGTTGATGGTTTCCTTTGCTGTGCAGAAGATTTTTGGTTTGGTTTGGTTTGGTGTTTATTTTTATTTTTGTTTCCCTTGCCTGGTCAGACATGGTATTTGAAAATATGCTGCTAAGACTGATTTTGAAGAGCATACTGCCTATGTTTTCTTCTAGAAGTTTTATGGTTTCAGGTCTTACGTTCAAGTCTTTAATCCATTTTGAGTTAATTTTTGTGTATGGTGAAAGATAATGGTCAAATTTCATTCTTTTGCATGTGGCTGTCCAGTTTTCCCAACACCATTTATTGAGGAGACTTTCCTTTCTCCATTGTATATTCTTGGCTCCCTTGCTGAAAATTGGCTGTTCATAGATATGTGGGTTTATTTCTGGGCTCTTAATTCTGTTCCATGGATCTGTGTACCTGTTTTGGGGCCAGAACAATGCTGTTTTGATTACTATAGCTGTAGTATATTTTGAAATCAGGGAGTGTGATTTTGTTTTGTTCTTTTTTCTCAGGAATCCTGTGGCTATTCAGGTCTTTTGTTGTTCCATATAAATTTTAGGATTCTTTGTTCTATTTCTGTCAAAAATGTCGTTGGAATTTTGATAGGGATTGTACTGAATCTGTAGATTGCTTTAGGAAGTACAGACATTTTAACTATGTTAATTCCTCCAATCCAAGAGCATGGAATATCTTTCCATTTCTTTGTGTCTTTTTTAATTTATTTCAACAATGTTTTATAGTTTTCAGTGTACAGTTCTTTCACCTCTTTGGTTAAATTTATTCCTAGGTATTTTATTCTTTTTGTTGCAGTTGTAAATGAGATTGCATTCTTAGTTTCTCTTTCTGCTACTTCGTTGCCAGTGTGTAAAAACACAGCTGAGGGGCTGGCCTGGTGGTGCAGTGGTTTAGTTTGTGCTTGGCAGCCCGGGGTTCGCGGATTCGAATCCCAGGCACCCGCCGACGCACTGCTTGTCAGCCATGCCATGGCGGCATCCCATATAAAGTAGAGGAAGATTGGCATGGACGTTAGCTCAGTGCCAGTCTTCCTCAGCAAAAAGAGGAGGATTAGCAACGGATGTTAGCTCAGGGCTGGTCTTCCTCACACACACACACAAAAAAAACAGCTGATTTTTGTACGTTGATTTTGTATACTGCAACTTTACTGTATTCATTTATTATTTCTAATAGATTTTTTGGTGGATTCTTTAGGGTTTTCTATATATAAAATCATTATATCTGCAAACAGTGACAGTTTTACTTCTTCCTTTCCAATTTGGATCCCTTTTATTCCTTTTTCTTGCTGACTACTCTGACTAGGACTTCCAATGCTATGTTAAACAAGAGTGGCAAAAGTGGGCATCCTCATCTGGTTCCTGTTTTTAAAGGGATAGCTTTCAGTTTTTCTCCGTTGAGTATGATATTAGCTGTGGGTTTGTCATATATGGGCTTTATTATGTTGAGGTACTTTCCTTCTAAACCCATTTTATTCAGTTTTTATCATAAATGGCTGCTGTATCTTGTCAAATGCTTTCTCTGCATCTATTGAGATGATGATGTGATTTTTATTCTTCATTTTGTTAATGTGGTGTATCACATTGACTGATTTGCAGATGTTGAACCATCCCTGCATCCCTGTAATGCACTTGATCATGGTGTGTGGTCTTTTTAATGTATTGTTGTATTCGATTTGCTAGTATTTTGTTGAGGATTTTTGCATCGATGTTCATCAGTGATACTGGCCTGTAATTTTCTTTTTTTTTTTTTGTGGTATTTTTGTCTGGTTTTGGTATCAGGGTAATGTTGGCCTCATAAAATGAATTAGGAAGCTTCTCCTCCTCTTCAATTTTTTGGAAGAGTTTGAGAAGGATAGGTATTAAGTCTTCTTTGAATGTTTGGTAGAACTCACCAGGGAAGCTGTCTGGTCTGGGACTTTTATTTTTGGGGAGGTTTTTGATTACTGTTTCAATATCCTTACTGGTGATAGGTCTATTTAAATTCTCTATTTCTCCTTGATTCAGTTTTAGAAGGTTGCATGATTCTAAGAAGTTATCCATTTCTTCTAGATTATCCAATTTGTTGGTGTACAGCTTTTCATAGTATTCTCTTATAATCTTTTGTATTTCTGAGGTGTCTGTTGTAATTTCTCCTCTTTCATTTCTGATTTTAATTATTTGAACCTTCTCTCTTTTTTTCTTGGTGAGTCTAGCTAAAGGTTTGTCAATTTTGTTTATCTTTTCAAAGAACTACCTCTTAGTTTCACTGATTTTTTCTATTGTTATTTCATTTATTTCTGCTCTGATTTTCATTACTCCTTCCTTCTACTGATTTGGGGCTTTGTTCTTTTTCTGGTTCCTTTAGGTGCACTGTTAGATTGTTCATTTGAGATGTTTCTTGTTTGTTGAGGTAGGCCTGTATTGCTTTAAACTTTTCTCACAGTACCATTTTTGCTGTACCCAATAAATTTTGACATGTCGTATTTTCATTTTCATTTGTCTCCAGGCATTTATTTATTTCTCCTTTGATTTCTTCATTGATCCAATCGTTGTTCAGTAACATTTTGTTTAATCTCCACATATTTGTGTCTTTCCTGATTTTCTTCCTATAGTTGATTTCTAGTTTCATACCATTGTGGTCAGAAAAGATGCTTGGTATTATTTCAATCTTCTTAAATTTATTGAGATTTGTTTTGTGGCCTAAAATGTGATCAATCCTGGAGAATGCTCCATACGCACTTGAAAAGAATGTGTATTCTTCGGGTTTTGGATGGAATGTTCTGTATATATCTACTAAGTACATCTGGTCTAGTGTGTTGTTTAAGGCCAATATTTCCTTACTGATCTTCTGTTTGGATGATCTATCCACTGGTGTAAATGTACCATTAAAGTACCCTACTACTATTGTGTTACTGTCTATTTCTCCTTTTATGCCTGTTAATAATTGCTTTATGTATTTAGGTGCTCCTACGTTGGATGCATAGATATTTATGAGTGTTATATCCTCTTGTTGGATTGTTCTCTTGATCATTAAGTAGTGCCCTTCTTTGTCTCATTACAGTTTTTGTTTTAAAGTCTATTTTGTCTGATATGAGTATTGCTACCCCAGCTTTCTTTTCATTGCTATTTGCATAGGGTATCTTTTTCCATCCCTTCACTTTCAGTTTGTGAGTGTCTTTAGGTCTGAAGTGTGTCTCTTGTATGCAGCATATATATGGGTCTTGTTTTTTTATCCAATCAGCCACCGTATGCCTTTTGATTGGAGCATTTAGTCCATTGACATTTAAAGTAGCTATTGATAAGTATCTACTTATTGCCATTTTTAAACCTTTTTTCTAGGTGTTTTAGTAGTTCTTCTCTGTTCCTTTCTTCTTCTCTTGCTCTCTTCCCTTGTGGTTTGATGGCTTTCCTTACCATTATGTTTGGGTTCCTTTCGTTAGTTTTTTGTATATTTATTATGGGTTCCTGGTTTGTGATTACCATGAGGTTCATATATAATAACCTAATTATATAGCAATCTATATTAAATTTATGGTCTCTTTAGTTTGACCTCTTTCTAAAAGCTTTACTCCTTTACCTCCCTTCTCCCACATTTTATGTTTAGGATATCATATCTAACCCCTTTTTCATGCTTTTGCATCCATTACTCTCTTATCATGGAATTAGATAATTTTTTCCTATTTGTGGTCTTCTCTTTCCCCCTTAAATAAGTCCCTTTAGCATTTCTTGTAGGAATGGTTTCTTGGTGATAAACTCCTTTAATTTTTGCTCATCTGGGAAAGTCTTTATCTCTCCTTTCATGCTTAGTGATAACCTTGTCATGTAGAGCATTCTTGGCTGTAGGTGTTTTTCCTTTTAGCACTTTAAATATATTGTGCCACTCTCTTCTAGGCTGTAAGGTTTCTGCTACGAAGTCAGCTGATAGCCTTATGGGGTTTCCGTTTTATGTAACTTGTTGCCTTTCTCTTGTGACTTTTAGGATTCTCTCTTTACCTTTAATTCTGGACATTTTAATTATGATGTGTCTTGGTGTGGGCCTCTTTGGGTTTATCATTTTTGATGCTCTCTGTGCTTCCTGTACCTGGATGTCTGTTTCCTTCCTTAGGTTAGGAAAGTTTTCAGCTATTATTTCTTCAAATAGATTCTCTGCCCCTTTGTCTCTCTCTTCTCCTTCTGGGACACCTATGACATGGCTGTTAGTACACCTGATGTTGTCCCAGAGATCCCTTAGACTGTCCTCACTCTTTTTAATTTTTTTCTTTTAGCTATTCAGCTTGGGTGATTTTCTCTAGTCTTTCATCCAGCTCACTGATCTGTTCTTCTGTATCACCTAGTCTGCTATTGATTCCGTCTACTGAATTTTTCATTTCCATTATTGTATTCTTCAGTTCTAATTGGTTCTTTTTTATATTTTCCAATTCTTTGTTCAAGTTCTCACTGTGTTCATCTATTTTTCTTCCAAGATCAGTGAGCCTCCTTATGACTATTGATTTGTACTCTTCATCAGGTAGATTATTTATCTCTGTTTCATTTAGTTCTTTTCTGAAGACTTGTCTTGTTCCCTATTTGGAACATACTCCTTTGTCTCTTCATTTTGCCTATTTCTCTGTGCTTATACCTATGTATTAGGTAGATCAGCTACATCTTCCAATCTTGGAGAAGTAGCCTTATGTAAGAGATGTCTTATGAGGCCCAGCAAAGTGTTTCACTCTCATCACCAATTCCACATGTTCCATGAGTGGCCCTTGTGTGGGCTATGTGTGTCCTTCTGTTGTGGCAGGGTTGCGCTTGCTGCAAGTACACGGAGAGGCTAGGTTTCCCCCTGGCCAGCTGGTTGTAAGGCTCAGCTGCATGCAGCTGCTATGGTCCCTTTAGTCACTTTATTGGGTAGAGGGAGCTCCAACACAGTTGGCTGCAAGGTCTAATAGCACATACCTGCTGCTGTTTTGCTGTTAAGTGAGTAGGACCCCAGCATGGCTGGTTGCTAGGCTCAGGGGCTC
The DNA here is from genome assembly GCA_031878705.1 of Tapirus indicus. Taxonomy (NCBI): domain Eukaryota; kingdom Metazoa; phylum Chordata; class Mammalia; order Perissodactyla; family Tapiridae; genus Tapirus; species Tapirus indicus. The sequence continues at coordinate 40,384,091 of CM062935.1, forward strand.
ACAATTGAGGCTGTTGTCAGCTCTCTCAGGAGTGCAGCTGGGCGGGGCCGGCCCCAGGCATGGCAGCACACAATTGTTTTAGGTGTTGGAAAGTGGGGAGATCCCCTATGTGGCTGTTTGAGAAACATAAATCTGTTCCAGTGGACAAGGCCCACACATCCCATCCACACAGTCCTGCCCAGTGTGCATGCCCCACCCCACTGAAGTGGACCCACTCACCCACTGCAGTGGTCCCAAACACCCTGCCTATGCCAGCCCACAAGTTGCCCGGGGGCTTGCTGGTGGGTGGGGCCAGTCCCTAGGGCTGGCTGCCTGCCCAGGCTGAGCTGGATTAAATCGGTGCTCTAGTGGGCAAGGCAAACTCCTGCACTAGCAGGCTAGGGGAAGAACTCCAATAGTATCTGCCAGTGTCTGTGTCAGCATGCCCATACTAAGTCACAATAATGGCTGCTGCCAATATCTTAGTCCCTGGGGAGGTGGTCCCAGCCATGTCCTGCCTCCCTGAGATGCACCCAGAGTCTATCAAGTGAATCTCTTTCACCAAAGGACTGTGCACCTTTCTTTCTGGTGATTTCACAAAGAAGGTGACAAATTGACTAGGCCTTGAACAATGAGTAGGAGCCCTTCAAGAGAAGAAAGTTCAGAAAGGCATTCCAGAAAGAGAGAACTACAAGAACACATGCCCTGCACTTAACACTGTTCACAGAGAACACTGGTGCTCCACAAACTGAATCAAGGTAGCTCGTTGTTTAAATCATAGAATGGCAATCTGTTGGAACAAATCTTTTTTCTAAAGTAATATATAAAGTATTCTTAATTTAAGTTATTCTTGCACAAATATGTCTTTGGTACTTGTTTTCAATTTTCTAATAGCACACAGTAAAAATAAATACACAAAAATATTATATAAAAAACTCAAAAAGCCAAACTAAATCCAGTGCTTGCTTTCTCTATTAATAAATGCTTATGGTTTGATGTTTTAGCATATTTTCTGTGAATAAGCTTGTCCCTGGATCCAACAATGGAGTAAACTATGAAGCTATTTCATATTTAAAAAAACACGAACAAGATGACTGACTGTAGATAATCAGCTTCCTACACTAGTTTGAGAACCAAAGGATTCCTGAATGGATGAGGGTGAAAATTGGGAGATAAAACTACAAGGATAAGGTAGGATGAAATTCTTCAAAAGGCCTAGTAAGCCATGCTGAGAAATTAAATGTTTTGTAATGCAAAGAAATAACATATCAACTGTGTGAGGGACTTCTTTGTGTTTGTTGTTTTATAGACAAAAAAAAAAAAAACCTCTAACAGCGTAAAGGACACAGGCTTGCATGAGAAGAAACTGAAGGTTACTATAGTTATGCAGGAAAGAAACAGGAACAAAGCAGATAATAAACTGGGACAGGCAAACATAAATAATGAAAATAGTGTATTGTCATCACATACTAATTAGTTGATTTCTGGAAAACTTAAAACAACTAGAGTCTCTGACATCAAAGAAGAATAATCAATTATGGCCAACAGGTACATGAAAAAGTACTCAACACCAAGAATTATCAGGGAAATGCAAAGCAAAACCAAAATGAGATATCACTTCACACCTGTTAGGATGGCTATTAACAAAAAGACAAAGATAACAAATGTTGGCCAGGATGTGTAGAAGGGGGACTCCTTGTGCACTGTTGGTGGGAATGTAAATTGGTGCAGCCACTATGGAAAACAGTATAGAGGTTCCTCAAAAAATTAAAAACAGAATTATCATACGATCCAGCAATCCCACTTCTGGGTATACATCCAAAGGAATTGAAATCAGGGTCTCCAAAAGATATCTGCATTCCCATGTTCACTGCAGCGTTATTCACAATATCCAAGACAAGGAAGCAACCTAAATGTACACAGAAGGATGAGCAGATAATGAAAATGTAGTATTTACATACAATGTAATAGTATTCAGCCTTAAAAAAGGAAATCCTGCCATTTGCGACAGTATAGATAAACCTAGAAGACATTATGTTAAGTGAAATAAGCCAGACACAGAATAACAAATACTACATGACCCCACTTATATGATGAATCTAAAACAGTCAAAATCCCAGAAGCAGAGAGTTGAATGGTGCTTACAAGGGGCTGGGAGAAGGGGAAAATGGGGCAGTGTTGGTCGAAGGGTACAAAGTTTCAGTAGTGCAAGATGAATAATACTAGAGATCTACTGTACAGCATAGTGCCCACAGTGAACAATACTGTATTGTTTACTTAAAAATTTGTTAAGAGGGTAGATCTAATGTTAAGTGTTCTTATCACAATAAATAAAACAGAAGGAAACTTTTCAAGGTGATAGATATGTTTATGGCATTCATTATTGTGATGGTCTCACAAGTGTATACTTATATCCAAACTCATCAAGTTGCATACATTAAATATGTACAGCTTTTTATAAGTCAAAAAAAGTTTTACACACACCCAGAAAAGAGTAAAGAAATCTCTGCCAAAATTAAATCCATAATTGCTGTCTTTCTTTGTCTTTCTCACTGAGACAATCATATGACGTCAGAGGTAGAAGGAACCTGAGAGATTACCTCATCCAGAGGTGCTCAAACTTCAGTGCACATACTTGCTCAGCTTGTTAAAAGGCACATATCTGAGTCCCATTCCCAGAGGTTCCAATTCTGTAGGTCTGGGTGGGATTCAGGAATCTAGACTTTTAACAAGCTCCCCTGGTGATTCTGATACACATGATCCAAAAGCCATATTTTGAGAATCACTGACCTGGTGCAAGCCCCTCAACTGTCAGATGAGAAAGCTGAGGCCAGAGAAATGTGATGTCTCTAATCTTGGGAAGTTCCAGAATTAGAACCCTTGGCTCCCAATTCCCAGTAATCTTCCACTTTATATCTCTGACTGCCCAAAACAGCCCAGAGTCATTGTGGGCCAACTAAATGAAACCAGAATAACCAATCTATAGAGAAATAGGATCAAATTCTGAAAGCAAGAATTTTTCTTGGGTACTTTTTGGTCTCATGCATGCGGGTGACAGCACATTCACCTCAGTAGTAGACCTTTCTCAAAGTCTGTTCACATTCTAGTAGGCTTTTATTTATTTATTTATTTATTTTTGGTGAGGAAGATTGGCTCTGAGCTAACATCCGTTGCCAATCTTCCTCTTTTTACTGAGGAAGAATAGCCCTGAGCTAACGTCTGTGCCCATCTTCCTCTATTTTGTGTATGGTATGCCGCTACAGCATGGCTTGACAAGCAGTGCACAGGTTCACACCCAGGATCCAAACCTGTGAACCCCAGGCTGCCGAAGCAGAGCACACAAACTTAACTGTGACGCCAATGGGCCAGACCCTCTAGTAGGCTTTTAATACCCATTCTACTTTCTATGCATTGGGTAGCACTTGGTTACCCCATTCAAAGAGCTCAGCCAATTGCAAATACATCAAACCCCAGGGATCAGCCATGTCATTTCACTTAAACTCCAAGAGTCAGAAACCCATGGGAAATATTTTGGAACACAACATTTGGCTGTCTAGGCTGTGGAGTTGAAAGATGCTAAAACTCTGCCACTAACTACTTAGCAATTCACAACCTCCTTATGCCTCAGTTTCTTCATATATCAAAAGGCTATAATGAGATCTTTCCTATCCACCTCAGAGACATGTTGCAGGAAGCAATTAGCTGTGAAATTGCTTTCATAAGTTTTAAAAGGACTACTCAAAAGTAAAGAATGTGTAAAATCCTTTTTCATATACTTTAGCTGCCACTACTGGATACTTGGAGAGGTACAGGTACAGGGAGAGGCACAGGTCAACAGAAGCATATGGAAGAAATATGCTTTTGGCTGGACTTTAAAAGAAGGGAAGTGGTTACCGATGGAGTGGCAGTGAAGATAAAGAAAATAAGGTGGACAGAAGCAGAGTCTACCAGGGGGCCAGCCTGATGAGACTGCTGACAGAAATTTATTATTATTATTATTATTAGCTCTTGGCCTTCATAAGGCAGAATGTACCAACAAAGCAAGACACAGAGGACAGACCTTCTTCTCCTCAGTGAATTCTGGCTACTTACCAAAAGCTTTCTATAAAATAATGTTTTATTTTAAAAACATTGTATTTAAAATTAGGGATGGCTTTATTGTTAAAGGTTTCTAATATAAGGCGGTATGGTGATATTAAACAGAGTCTCTCAGGTTTTGCATTTCTTGGCTCCAGCATTTCAAATGAATGAATCTTATGTTGCACTCATGTTTTCACTCTATAAAATACACGACTTGTTTTTCCCCTATTGAAACAGGCCAAGTCGACTTTCATCAAGTCATCATCAAATAGCATCTTGTTAAGCCCCCACCTGTACACATCATATAACATTGCAGTGAGTTAACGAGGCTGAGTGAAGAAAGGGCAAGTTCACATTGTGGCTAATTTTAAAAAGTAGGGGAGTTTTGAAAGGCATATACTTGTTAAGCTTTGGCAAAGTTTCATGAAGGTGATGGAAACCGAAATCGACCTTAGTGGTCATCTTACCCAAGCATCTGTTCTAAAGTACAACTTCCCACTCAAAGTAAAACTCCCACTACAATAGTCTTAATATATGACCACCTTGTCTCTCCTTGGAAATGTCCAAAGATGGGATGCTCACTATCCCAAATGATAATTCATTACATTTCTGATCAATGTTAATTAGAAGAGAGTTCTTCCTTTATTTGGAATTTACCAGTTTACCTCCCAGTGATACAAGTTAGTGAAAAGAGCAAGAGTTTTAGAATTATACAGAATTGAGTATGATTCCCAATTCTGTCACTTACCGCTTGTTTGATCTTGAATATATTCTGTAAGCTCTCTGAGCTTCAGTTTCTTTACCTATAAAATGAGGATAATAACCCCTTACCTTAGTGGTTTGTTGTGTGAACTAAGTTAAGTGTGAAAAGTACTTAACAATTTACCTGGCACATAGCAGTTGCTCAGTGAACAAAGGATTATTCTACTCATTTGTTCTGGCTCTGTCATTTGCTGCTAATGTTTTAATTCTTTTTATACATGCATATGATAGTCCTTTAAATATGTGATGATGGTGAACTTTTCCTTTCCTGACCCTGGTCTTTACCCTGCTAACCATCTCTGTTTCCTGCATTGTGTTATGGTGCCATTTAATCCCAAGCCACTATGCTGTTGGGGCCATAGGGATAGTCCAACATGGGCTGTGGATAAGTGATTGGGTGATTCAGTGATTTGGGACTTCTTTCAACCAAGGGATGTGATACAATCTAGATCAACACTTCAGTCCAAACCACTATAAGATGGAAGAAATAAATCCAAATATAACATTAATATACAATCAATGAAATTGATTATCTGGTTAAAAGACAAATATTGTCAGACTGGATTAAAAAATAAAATACAACTCTAAGTTATTTGCAAGGGACACATCTAAAACTTAGCACACAAAATTTAATGTAAAATTTATGAAAAAGATATGTCAAGGGGGCCACCCGGTGGCGCAGGGGTTTAGTTCGCGCTTGGCAGCCTGGGGTTCGCGAGTTCAGATCCCGGGCGCCCGCGGACGCACTGCCTGTCAGCCATGCTGTGGCGGCGTCCCATATATAGTGGAGGAAGATGGGCACGGATGTTAGCCCAGGGCCAGTCTTCCTCAGCAAAAAGGGGAGGATTGGCAACGGATGTTAGCTCAGGGCTGGTCTTCCCCACAAAAAAAAAAAAAAAAAGAAAAAGAAAAAGATATGTCAAGAAAATACTAATCAAAGAAATGTTAAAGCTGTATCAACATCAGACTAAACAGATTTAAAGGCAAAGGATTACTGATATAAAAAGAATCACTACACAAAAGGCTCAATTCACCAGGAATATATTACAATTTTACATGTATATGCTCTTAATTACATAGATTCAAAAGTACATAGAGCAAAAAATGTCTAAACTACAGAGAAATGGACAAATCCACATAATAATGGAAGATTTTAACACACCTCCTCAATAACTGATATATCAAGCAACAATGACAATAAAAAATCAGTAATGATATAAAAATCTGAACAACACAACAAACTTGATATAATGTGTATCTATGAAACAATGCATCCAACAACTTAAAAATATACATTCTTTTCAAGCACTCATGGCTTATAAAAATTAACCACATTCCAGGCCATAAAATAGATATCGACAAGTTCAGATTCTCCTCTCTCACATACTATGTTATCTGACAACAGATAGTTAAATTAAAAATCAGTAGCAAAAAGAATTATAAAAGGAAATCATATATTTGAAATTCAAAATCACATTTCTGAATTACCCATAGGTTATAGAAGAAGCAAAATTAGAAAATACATAGAACTGGAAGATAACAAAAATAATACTAATCAAAATTTGTGAAATGCAGCTAGAGATAGATTCATAATTTTGGAATAGTGAAGAATGTACTTAAATGAAATTTTAGAAAGCAGAAGCCATAAAGGAAAAGATTGATTAATTTACTATATTAAAATTAATAATCTTGATTCATAAAAAGACCACAGAATAACTGAAAAAAAAAGCCACAAACTGGGAAAAAACATTACAATATAAATACTATCAAAGGATTAGAACCTAGAATACCCAAAAATCTCAAAGAACCAATGAGGAAAAGAAGAACAATCCAATAGAAAAGTGGCAAAAGTCACTTCACAGAAGGGGAAACAGGAATGGTGAATAAAAAAATTAAAAGATTCTCACTTTCACTAGTAATCAGGGAATTACAAATGTAAATCACAAGATACCATTCACATCATAATACTGGCAAAAACAAAAAAATCTGATAATAAGTATGGAAGAAAACATGGAACAAAAGAAGAATTCCTACACTATTGGCAACAGTGTGAACTGGTATAACCACTCTGGAAAACAATTCAGAATTATGTGGTAAATTCAAACACGCACATACCTATAACCTAGCAATTCTACAACCACGTGAGCTGGTGGTATGAGGGGCAGGGGAGGTTGGTGGTAAGAGTATGTTTATTTTACAAAGCTAAGTTGATGATATTGTGATCATCATCTCCATACCTAGTGGAACTTTCCCAGGTTCATCAGCAGGCTGCCAAAGAAACAGCCTCTTAAAGGATACACTCTAAAATCTTCACAATGAAACAGAAGCTGGAACACTTAGTCACATCAACAAGAGGTTCTACAACCTTGAAAAGCCTCCTCAACCCACCAAGCTGCCATAAACAACAGGCTGAGCACATGCAGACTCAGCTGGAATTTATTAAAGGCTTACTATACGCCAGGTCCTGGGCTAGTACTACAGATACAAAGGTAATGAACAAAGGAGATGTGGTTCTCCTTTCTCATGAAGCTTACATTGGTCAAGACAGATATTATACTAAAACTATACCAAAAAATCATATAGATAAAATTGTGATAAGTGCTATATATTGTGATAACTATGAGAACATGTAGAACGGGGACCCAAGAGTTAAGGAAGTTAGAGAAGGCGTTCCTGAGGAGCTCATATTTAACTGGAATGGCAAAAAGAGGTTAGCTAGGCAAAGAGAGGACAAACAAGCACTGCAGGTAAAAGTAAGAGACTGTGTGAAAATCCTCATACAGGAAGAGAGAGAAGCATAGCAAAAGAAAGAGGCAAGGAATAGTGGATAGGTAGAAGCCAGATCACCAAGGGCCATGTAGGCCACCATAGGATTTTGACTCTTCTAAAAGCGTGGGAGATTGTCAGAGGATTTTAAGTGGGAGAGTGGCCTGCTCTCAGACTTGCCTGTTGCAAGTTGCAGCATGGAGAACAGACTGGAGAACATCCAGAGTGGATGTGGGGAGCCAGTTAGAGGCTATTGCAGTAATCCAGGTGGTAGCAGCCTCTCTAAAGAGACAGTAGTAGACACTGAGAGGGGTGATCTGATTCTAGATGTACTTTGGAGGGAGAACCAACAGAACTTAGTGAAAGACAGGATTGGAGAAGATGAGGGTAAGGATGAAGGAGATGAAGTGTCATGAATAACTCCCCTTCTAGCATGGACAACTAGGTAGTGTTATTGAAACAGTACCACTGCATATAGCCGTGTGCATTGTAATTAGTACCTCTTAGAGGTGTACAGTGTCCTACCTGTAAAACCATCTATGGCAGGCCTGTCAATGACAATTACTGAATTGGAGAGCACTAGAGAAAAGCAGATTTGGGGAGAAAAATCGTTAGTTTAGATTTAAATATTTTTCACAAAGAAGACAGTCAAATTAAAACTAAGCATAAGCTCACGATTCTATACTCTTCTTACTCAGAAATTTTCTAAGTCTATGAATATGGTAGTCACTAGCCACATTTAGCTACTGAGCACTTGAAATGTGGCTACTTCAAATTGAGATGTGCTGCAATTGTAAAATACAGCCTAGATTTTTAAAGACAAAGTACAGAAAATAAAGAATATGAGATATCTCATTCTTCATATTGATTACATGTTGAAATAATATTTTTGACATTGGATTAAATAAAATACATTACTAAAAATATATTTCACCTGTTTCTTTTTATTTTTTTAATGTGGCTACTAGAAAATTTAAAATTAGATATGGAGCTAACATTATATTTCTACTGGACAGGGCTGTTCTAAGAAATAACTGAACCATGTATTCATTATTATCCATGTCTTCCTTAACTAATGATGGATTGAAAAATTCATTGTTAAAACTGGTGAAAGGGAAATAAAGATGTGCCTCAAGCTGAAAAGTCAAGACCATAATAAATGAAGCCATATGTTAATTGAATGCAAAGTAAGGAACTGAAATCCCTATACTCCACAAATTTCACCTCTTCACCAATACCAAGAATAGTCACAAATAGGCAGGAATTGAGATGTGACCAGTGTCCTGGTCTTGGGAGGAATGGAACGGACTTTTAAATGTCCTGGCAGTAGGGAAGTATAAGAAGAAGGGAATTTAGTGATGTGAAGGTAAAACTTAAATACTTCCTGTCTTTAAAACAGGTTTCAAACAAAAGACATGCATTGAGATTTGACAAGGGTCTGTATAAAAAACTCTATGCACCACTCTGTCCCAGCCATCAAGTCTATACGTGCAATCCTGAAAATGCTTTGTTAACAGATGCATTAGTTGGGGTTTACAGGGGACTCCTTTGAATACTCACATCAGGGTAAAGCATTGAGTCCTACCATTGATTAGTCTTTCACATATACCTTGATCTGAGCTATTTATATCAAATTCTTTCCTCAGACAACTCACTAACATTGAGGCATTGAAACATAAATAAAAATTTTCTTCAGAAGGGGAAATGGTAAAGGACATAGCCTTGCAGGGGGTGCTCTCAATGGGACACTGTGGACAAGTGAACTCTGACAGCAGAGCCACATGGGGGCCCTGCTCAGCACCTGGATGTGAGTGGAAGTGTACCAGATCGCAGGAGGATAATAAGAGAAAGAGACCGCTGTAGAGACAGCATCACAGTTTTGCCAGAAATTGCCTTGGTCTCAATTTCAAATTATAAAAAGAGATTTTAATGTCCCAAATAAGCATTTTTCACTTTTTTCTTCTTGGAGTTTTTTTTTTTCTCATCTGTCTATTAAGACTGGAAATTAAATATACAGCTACTACATTAAAGTGGGGTAGCAACCAAACCCACATATTTTGGGTAATAATATGTGAATAAGATAATAAAAAAAAAAATTTAACAGACTAAGGGTAATCCACACAGTGGTTTACCACTAATCCCACCAAACATCCTAACTGGCCCAAATACCTACCCTTGGGTGCTATTCTTCCATTTATCTAGACACCGGAAAGAAAAGAAAGCTTCTCTGGAAGGTTCTTCATTATGAATGCTGAGGAAACTAAAAAGCATTTTTCATTCTGTAGAGGTTGCAGGTGTGCGGAGAACATGATGTGGAAATTGATGCCAGCTTTGTGAAAGATAAACAGGAAATACCACCTATGGCCATGTTTAGACTTGAATCACTAGTTCAACGTCATTGAGACAGGGCCAAACCCAAATGAGTTTTTTCTTTTAACAGATTTTAGATACTTTTGATTTGTGTATTCTACTAAACATTATTCAATTACAGATCATCTAACTTTGTAATTCCCCAAGCCTCTGAATTCTCTTTTGTCATCTCCCTGAACACCTCTAGCCATTTCACTACTTACTCATGTCTGGGTAGGAGGAAGAAGGAGGATGTTAAATTCATATCAGTCAATTTCACTTCTTAGCAACACCATAAAATATTCACAATGGAAAAAGTGAGGTTTCTACATTCTCTGGGAGTTTTGTTTAGCTATATCAGAATACCAAAATGGGAAAGAATATGTTCACATTTTTTCATGCCTGCTTAAAATTCCATTGTCCTTTAAAAAAAAACTAAAAATCAAAAACTCTCCCCTCATGAACCTGCATCTCTGGTCCACAGAGAACTCCTTCCCACCTCAACTCCACAGCCCATCCACCACTACCACTATGGACTGTCTTACCACCTTCATATAATCATTCTCAGGAAAATTGACTTGTGCCTGGTTCCTTCTCCACTGATTATCATAGTTCATCTGATATCTGACATCTGGCTTCTCCTTCATCACACAGCAATAAACAACTCCTCCTCCACCCCATCTGTTCCTATGATGCTGCAAGGCAATCAAGAATTTTAGACCCATCATGAGTAGAGGGAATCTGTGTTCATCCTATAATACAAGTACAATATGAAGGTAACTAAAGGTTGGCAGATTAAACCAAACTATCAATCCCAACCCACAACAGACCTGAAAGCTTATGGTGGCCTCAAGGAAAGCCTGAACCATCCAAAAAGCTATCCTCTAATGAGAGTACAATAGCTTATATCCAACTTCAGTCTTCATTACAACTTGTGAGATAGCTATTATCTCTAATTAAGAGATAAAGGAACTGAGGGTCAGAGAGTTTAGGTATAGCTGTCCAAAGTCACACAGTTAATAGGTTAAGTGACAGAGCCAGGGTTCAAATCCAGGTCTAGATGGTTAAAATCCAGTAAACTCTAGATCAGCAATTTTTTCGAATAGTACTTTTCCATGGAGCTTAGTCCTATGAAGATGCTAGGGAAGAAATGACAGAGTTTGGAAAGAACGGTTAATGGAAGTGGCAAATAGTACTCAATGAGCAAGGTTTCAGGACTACCTTAACTAAAGAACCTCCACTTTTATCATTTTTTATGCATTGGAATTCCATAAGGTTTAATGGAGGAGGGGGGAGAGGGTTGAATACATCTTTTTTAAAAACAAGGTTAACGTATATATAGTTTGTTCCTCTAAGTCAGTGGGTCTCAAATATAGATGCACACTGAATCACCTGGGGAGTCTTTAAAAATCCTGTTGCCATGGCCACACCTTAGATAAATTATATCAGAAATTCTGAGGGTGGGACCTAGGCATCAGTAGTTTTTAAAGCTTCCCAGGTGATACCAATATGTATTCAAGTTTCAGAACCCCTGCTCCAAGTTAAGAATACTAAGAATTGAGTTAGCCTTCCAAAACACCTGTAAGATCAGAAAAGATTTTATGGGCCCACTGACTTACAGGCCCACGAGTCTTCTTGGGGAAGGAGAAAAAGAGATGAGCTGGACCCCCTCACTGTTTCCCTCCCTGTACTAAGCTCCCTTATTTGGCTATCTTCTTCCTCCCAAGTCTAATCTCCTAAGGTCTGTCATCAGTTTCTCCGAAGACACTTGATCCTCTGCAGTTGTCTATTTCAAATTTGGGTTCTCTCTACCTCCAAGAGACATGAGTAGACTTCAGGAAAGGAGAACAAACTCAAGCTGTCAAACCACTGGGTGTGTTCTATGACCTTCTCATAGCTTTAGTTTCCTTTTATTTTCCTGTCTCTTGGTTTTAACTTGTTTTATTCAGGATATGCTATTCAAAATATATATCCAATAGGATCATTATATCCTCAAGGTCTGTGCTATGGCTTGGCAAAGAGAAAAAAATGCCTCATTCTTTCTGAAAGGACTATGGCCCTGTGTGTTCACAAGAGTCTGCATCTGTCAGCTCTGGCAAGAAGCAGACATGGGAACATGGAACAGTCCTACTGCCTTTGTGTTTCTCTCTCTCATTATCAGAGGCCCTCCGTGTACAGGGTCTGCCAGCCATTGCTAATCTCCAGATGCAAGGTCATTTTCAACATCAAATGTAAAGCATCAAAACTCATCCTGAGAAATACAAATCCAGAAGATGAGACATGGTACAGGCCAACTGACTTGTCTCTTCAACAAGTCAATGTCACGTGTTCACACAAACATATACACACAAAAGCAGGGGTGAGGAAGGATTGTTCTAAGCTAAAAAAGGCTTAATACACATAACCAAATGAAATGCATTGACTTTGATTAGATCCTGAACTGAACAAACCAGCTGCAAAAGACACTTTGGAGTCAACTGGGGAATTTGAACATGTGCTGAGTATTAGACGATATTAAGGAATTATAGCTCATTTTATTAAGAGTGATAAAAGCATGTGGTAATGCAAGAAATCATCATATTTTTAGAGAAACACGCAGGGGTAACTTAATGCTAGCAAAAAACCAAAAATGATGAGGCAAATATGGCAAATGTTGACATTATTAAGTTCAGATAATGTGAATATGGACATTCATTATTATATTCTCATTACTTTGAAATTTTTCATAAAAAAACAATTTTAAAAATTCTTATCCTTGGAAAATAGATACAGCTAGAAAATGTTATCTTTCCTATAATGAAGACTTACATAGAGTAACACTCAGGGAATGTGAAACCAGGGTGGGCAAATATACAGAGTCTGTAAGGTAGCCATAGGGCAAGTATCTACAATCCTAGGCCCACACACAACTCTCTCTGCCCTTTTACCCATCCTGCATGAGAAGAGAGAGTTGTCTTAGGGTATGTGTGCATGCTTCACACCTAACAAAGAATCATACAAGAGCTCTTTAGCATAGTCACAAACTTCCAGCTTGGCCATGGAGGTCCACCCCACGTCTGTTAGCTATTAGACTCCCCATATCCTCCCAGACTTCTTGGAAGCTATTGGTTTCCATTGGTTATCTAAAACTTGTGTGCCCAGTATCACATATGTTGGGAGATTTCATTTGATTCAAAAGTTCTCCCTACATGTAGGTAATAAAGGCGCTGACTCCATCCATAGATGACAGCACTTACCACATCCAGCAGGACATGTGCTTTGAGTTCCTTTTTCACCTGGTGATGAGTGATTTGCTTACCCTCTAATCCAATCCTCCTTGGGCCTGAGACAATACATTTGCAAGACTAACTGAGCCAGGAGTCCCTCCTTGACCTAAGTTAACAGATCTGTATGGGAATCATACACATGACCCTGTGCTCATTAGCACCTTGCCTTAATGAACTCCACTAGCTCAACCTCAGAGACCACATCCATAATCCCACACCTGGCAGATCAGCAGGGCTGGCTCCAAAAATATCCATGTCTGATACTAACTCAAGAACAGAGAAAACTCTGTGATTTATGAAGTGCTTTCTTGGTTTCCCAACTTGATACGGACGACATCCACCTTTAGAATGTGCCAAATAATCCCAAGGAAAGCAATGGTTTTCTGTTTCAAGAAGGCTATGCCCAAAATGCTCAAAAGCCTAAAATCCACAAATCAAAAGGTAGTGAAAATTTCTAAGATGGTGGATGGTTAAAGTCCTCTTTTTCTAGATAAAAAACTGACTGCTCTTTAGTCCACCAGTCTATCAGGATGAGAAGGGGGTAAATCCAGCTTCTAATTAAATTGGGGCCACCTGATTCACATTAGAGCAAGATCATGCAGAGAAACCCTAAAGTGCAAACAGGCTTGAGAGTCACTGCATAATAAAATGCTGGCCTCTTGTCATATTTACTTTTTCAACAGTTGAGAGAAAATCCTTCTATATAACATTTCTCTTCTACTAACATTACCAAAACAAGTCAGGACTCCCAAGCACCAGCATTTGGTAGAAGCACTTAAGGCAAACAGTGATGCAAAGGCTAAGCAATCAGATATTGTCCTCGCTGCTCTCACTATCAGATCACTTGGAAGTCAAGGTTAACCTGAGAGTCACCCCAGGGAGTGGGTGCCACTCTGGCGGGAACCGCCAGATAGGGGCTGAGACCAGGCAACAGCCAAAGCAAAAGGCAAATAAGCCAAATCTTGAGGCAAAGGTCACAAATGAGTGATCTGTGGGCGGCATCCAGGTCAGATATATTTTGTTTGGCCTACACTGTGTTTTTCCAAATATCAAATCAATTGGTAACATTCAAAGGTCAGGAGATTTCACATAAAAATTTGGATTTCTATTTTTTTCTGGAAAAATCAGAAGATCTGGGAGCAGCCCCATGACAAGAGGCTACCCCATCATCAGATCACCATAATCCCACTTCTCCTGATGGTGTCACACTAATCCTGGGTCACTCATTAGTGTTTCCATCCTGGACTATATAAGCATTTGAATGTGTCACCCCTGGTTTAAGGATCCCTCAGCTGCCAAAAGTGAGAAAAGACCAAGGGTCTGAAAGTCAGTGAGCCCCAAGAGTTACCTTTGCACAACATTTAGCAGCAAGCTAGGGATCTTGAAGCCAGAAAGCTAGATGAGAAGTAAAAGAACTGTCAGGACTCAAGTAGCTAGAAAAATCAAGATGGCAGCACCACAGAACACAGCAGTAAGACTAAATCTGAAGTGGCACTGAGAGTGTTTTCATACTTTATGTCAGGAGCAGGAACCGCTAACCAGACCAATTCAAAATTCTGTCCTGTAGATGCCTTAAGCGGTGGTTTTCAACTCCTCGAGGATACTACAAAGGTGCCCATATAGGGAGGGAGAGATGGGTAATAAAAGACAGACTGAGGGAGCTGGCCCAGTGGCATAATAGTTAAGTTCGCACATTCCGTTTCGGCGACCCAGCGTTCACCAGTTCAGATCCTGGGTGCAGACCTACACACTGATCATCAAGCCATGCAGAGGCAGCTTCCCATATAGAAGAGCTACAACTCTACAACTATGATATACAACTATGTACCAGGGCTTTGGCAAGAAAAAAGAAAAAGAGGAAGATTGGCAACAGATGTTACCACAGGACCACTCTTCCTCAAAAAAAAGAAACAACAACAACAAAAAAAAATAGCAGAAAAACAAAAAGAGGGACTGAGTAGACAGGGATCCAAAGCTAGCACTCTTCAACCACAGAAGCTCCTTTACGTGTTTTATAAAGTGAGCTTCCTCCTAAGATTTCATTTGTTGAAAGGGTTCCATTGCTTAAAACAAACAAAATAAGGGGAAGTGAGCTTAAAATACCACCACTCTAAATAAAAATACCCGATTAATAGGATAAGTTTCAATCTACATATAAGAGTCCACAAAAGGATCACCTTGTGTCAGGGAGATCATTCAGGCCACTTAAAACATTGCTATATTTCATTTAGTTTGCACGATTGACATATTCTTGGAAAATTGTAACTGATTATTTTAAAATAAAACCAACTTTAAAAAACCAGTAGACTCTAATTTTAAAAGAAAGTGGCTCTGAAATTTTTTATTTAAAAAAAATAGCCATAGACAATATGTAAAGAATGGACTGTGTTTCAATAAAACTTTATTTGCAAAAACAGACAGCAAGTCAGATATGGCTGTCGTTTGTCAACCCCTGCTATAGACATTTAAATCCTTCCTTTATGATCTTTGGAAATGTAGCCTGGAGAAGTGAAGATTAAGGAACCGCAAGGGCTATCCTGTATATTTGAAGAGCAATTATATAAAAAAGGGAATAACATGATCTCTGTTTATTCATTCACTCATTCAATAAATAAATATTAATAGAATACCTATTTATGTACTAGGCATTGTACTAAGCACTGTGGATACAACACTGGACAAGACAGATAAAATCCCTGCCTTTATAGAGCTTATTTCCTGTGGGAGTAAGGAGAAGAAACAGAAGCGTTAAACAATTACATTAAGGTAGTGTATGGAGCATAAAGCAGGGGACTTTATCCTAGTATAGGCCTTCCAGAAAAAGCTAAGTCTGTGCTGCACCCTAAAAAACAAGCAAGCATTAGCCAAATAAGGTGGGGAGTCAGAGAGTGGGGATTCCAGACATAGGAGAATAAATATGCAAAGGCAAGGAGGCAAATAACACCACTGCAAACTAGAAAAGATCAGTATGACATGTACAATGGTTCAAGATAGAGAAACACAAGCCAAGGCTAAAGAGGGAGATAGGAGACAAATCATAGAGGGAGGTCTGTGAGTCACTTTGAAGAATTTGGACTTTATCCTAAGGGTAATAGAATGCCTAAGAAGGGTTTCAAACAGTGGAATGACAAGAAGAGATTGTTGTTTTAGAAAGTTCACTCAGAAGGTTGTGTGGAGGCTGAAAGTAAGGAGAGCAGGAGACCAGTTAAAAGGCTGTTGTTGTAATCCTAACAGGCTGATTATCACCTGTACTAGCTATAGATGGGGACTGAAAGAAGTAGAGGGAGGACTTCTGCTTCCAAAAGAATCCAGAGAGAATGGAGTTATTGGTATAGGACTAACCCTCCCACTATAAATAGCCATAGAACCATAAATACAACCAGAAAATTAGATAAAAATGGGGAACTATTTTCAGGCATTGGGAAAGAGGCAGTATAAGACTGCAATCTCTGAGAGAAGAAAAACTCAAAAGGTGACCCAATTGCCCAGCTCTTTGCCTAGGGACAACTTCCCAACCACAGTGAAGTGAGCTAGAATCCAAGCAGAGCACAGCAGACTCACTAAGCTAAGAAGGCACAGTCCTCAGTTTAAAGAGTTGGAATCTGCAAGGCAGGGCACCAGAACACCAGAAAGTCTTCACCTTAGGAATAGGGACTACACCCTAGAACATGCATCCTCAACAAGGTTGATATCATCAAAAGGGGAGAGGAAGTAAAAAACTCTTAGATATTACACACCACATAAACAGTTACATAGTTATATCTGTATTATTAAAACTTCACAGAAGTGAGGAGTGGGAGTCAATGATTGGGAGAAAAAAATGTCTAAAAAGTCTCCTTGGAAGGCAATGATGAAAAAAGATTGAGAAATACTGCCCTAGAGTACAGACTACTCTAGACCCACCCAAGAAATGCCTAAAACTAAGCATTGACAGGATCTTCAGAGGAAAAAGAATTTGTAAGTTAAGTCCCAGTAAGTTAGAAGGTCTTGCGCGACACCTAGAGTTTTCCAGAGAACCATTCTAGCAAAGCATAATCCAAGCTTATCCAAGTTCAGGTGATCAACTGCCTTCTAAAAGAAAAAATTCAACTGTCTTCTTAAAAAAAATACTCTGTAGAGGAAGATATTTTCAGAGGAAGATAACAGATCACAGAGTGTCTAAGATGTATCATCTACAATGTCTAGCATACAATAAAAAATTGCTAGATCTGCAAAGAGAAAGGAAAATATAATCCATAGTTAAGAAAAAAGTAATCAATAGAAACTGATTCCAAGATGGCCCAGGTGTTGGATTTACCAGACAAAGACTAAAATAGTTATTACAAATATGTTCAAGGAATTAAGAGAAAATTTGTTCAGAGAATTAAAGGAAAATATAGTCTTTGTTAATAAACAAATAAGAATCTCAGGAGAGAAATAGAAACTATAAAAAAAAGTTTTAATTCTATAATTGAAAAGTACAATAACTAAATGAAAGAAGTGGACAGATCTGAGAGATATTTTAGGAGTTATATATTTAGGATATTCAACAGTGGTGAATGGATATGGGGAATAAAGTAAAGAGGGCTCCCCAAAATTTTGCTCAGACAACTGTGTACGTGATAGTGCCATTTCTTGAGACAGGTAACACCAAAGGAAAAGCAGATTTACAGTGTTCCAAAGGTCAAAACCAGAGGGCTACTGTGTGGATATGATAAAGGGCTAGATGATAGGATGACAGAACAATCAGAGCTATACAATAAAGCAACTGATTTTGTTGCTAGGAAGGGAGTATCCTTCACAGGTACTTGACACAAACTAAATGAGCTATAGATTCTATAGAAGAAAATAATACTGTATTGGATAGAAGTATAGACTAGGTATCATTTAAATTCCCTTTTATAGTTAAATTTCTATTGTTCTTGAATTATTATGAGACTCCTGCACTAAGGTGACTAAAATACAGGTATAGGCTCAACAAATAATGTGGAAAAGACACATAGGGCTTAACCTACCCTTTCACTAAATGGCTCCATATTTAGAAGATGATGTGGTAGGCAGAATAATGCCCCTCCCCCAGAGATGTCCAACTCTTAATCCCAGAACCTATGAATATGTCAGGTTACTTGGCAAAGAGGAATTAAGGTTGCTAACCAGCTGACTTTAAGATAGGAAGATTATCCTGGATTATCCAGGTGGGCCCAATGGAATCACAGGGTCCTTAAAAATGGAAGAGAGAAGTAGAAGAGGAGAGTCAGAGAGAGATGTGACCATGAAAGAAAGAGACAGAGAGATGTAACACTGTATGAAAATGGAGGAAAGGGGTCATGAACCAAGGAATGTGGGCAGCTGCTAAAAGCTAGAAAGGTCAAGGAAATGGATTCTCCCCTAGAGCCTTCAGAAAAGAAAGCAGCCCTGCCAGTGCCTTGATTTTAGCCCATTGAGACCTGTGCCAGACTTCTAACCTACAGAACTATAAGATATAAAATCGTGTTGGTTAAGCCACTAAGTTTATGGTATTTTTTTATAGCAGCAATAGAAAGCTAATACAATTATCTCAAACTGTGCTAATATAGTAGCCACTATCCATATGTGATTAAGTTAATTAAAATGAAATAAAAATTGAAATTTAGTTCCTCAGTCACAATAACCACATTTCTAGTGGTCGACAGTCACCTATGGCTAGTGGCCACTGTACTGGACAGTGCAGACAAACACTTCTATTAACACGGAAATTTCCACTGGACAACATTGATCTCTTCAGTCTCCCTCCTCAATTATGCTTTAAGGCCTATAACTTTGTACAGAGCTATTTTTAAGCTATATACTTCCTTTTGTTTCCTAGATCAAAAGTAAAAACTATATGTTTCCAGGAGAAAGCAAATAAAACTCTATAGACATAACTACATCAAACAGGTTCTGGGAAAGGAAATGCCATTCTGGCTGTACTGAGTCAAGCCATAGGCTTTGTGGAAGGTATTTTCATTGAGCTCAAAGGCTTTTTATTTCAGTTTTCTCCTATACTTGTGGCTATTCCAGAGGGTTATGATTGTAAGAAATAGGAAAATTGAATAGCAAGATCATTACTGCAATTTAAAACTTGCAAAAATGTCAAAGGATGTAAGTAATGACTATTGAATAAAAAAAATCAAAATCATTTCCTCCTCTATAACTTTTCTGGGTTTTATTCACAGTACTAATACAATGAAACCTAAAGACGTAAAGCAGTTAGTGTCAATGAATAAGGTCATGTTATTCAAAATTATACTACTGCTTATGAATCACAACTTCTCATTTTAACATGAAGCTGTAATTTTAAATGTATGCCTTCAAATGTTTTAAAAATTGGTCTTCACTCATGTAGATAGAACTTTATATTCACCTTGATTTGAAATGAGTGAAATCTATTCTGCTGAAAGTCTCTCTCCACCCTAGCCCCCATTTTCACCTAGATTCTCCACCCATAATTCCCTCTGTGCACTCACTCCCAACCCTCAAGAGCTAAGTCCTACTCTTCTCCAACCACATGCTTTTCCCCAAAGCTAACAAAATGTCCAGTCATCCAAGTCACTTGGAGATGAGAAATATAACAGGCAGCACAAAAGATAACAGACAGAGGCTGAAGAACACATACCTGTCTTAACAGAACAGAGTCATTGTTCAAAACCAGGGACTTAAGAAAAATTCCACAGGTCAAGTAAGCATAAAATTCCACAGGTCAAGAACAAACAGTAAGTCTTGAAAAAAGAAAATCTGGGCAGCAAAGATCATGAATTAAAGCAGAGTCCAGGCAATAAGAACTGGATCACCAGCTGACAACAAGGCTTCAATATTATAGCTATTTGCTTCAGTCCAGAAAAAAGAACCAATTCCCAAATCTGGGGATGGCAGGCTAAGCGAGCATATGCACCCAGCAGGAATGAGGAGTGGCAGGGAGGAGAGGAAGCCCCGTTGACCTTCACACACTGGTCACACTAACATCAGATCCATTATCAAAGAGAATACAGAAACCTCATTCAAGGTAAAAATTATGTGAGATGAAATAATGTATTTCATACTGGAAAATGGAAAAGAGAGTTGCTAATAATATAAAAATATTATATTAAATCCTGAGTAACATAATGCCTATAATTATGAAACATGCCCCTGGGATTCTTTGGGCAAAGGAAAAAGAGGGATTAAGATAAAGCTAGTGGAAGTGGCGGTAGGTAGTCAAGAGGGAGAGGGAAAAGACCTACTAGTAGACCTGAGCCGGCTAAGCTCCAAACCAGTGAGGTGGACACCAAATTCTCTGCTGCAGCAGCTTCTGGGAATAACTTCTAGCAGCCACAGGTCTCAGGATAGGAGCAAATCCATGCAAAGACACCACAAATGAAGAATTTAGACTCCTCTGCCCCTCAGAAAGTATCCCATCTGCTTGTTGATACCTGAAAGCCACCATTTCACAGGTATAGACAAAATGCTTAAAGTGTCTACAGTCTCTCACACAGAGAAGCTATGCAAGGAGAACTCTGCTTTCTGTTCTTGTTCATCTTTCCTAAGGAAGATCTTTATTCCCACTCAAACACAGACATATCCACGCCTACTAAGCAGTCAGGGGCTAGGTGCTAGGGTTTCAAGCTTGATTTTAAAAGACAAAGTTCCTGCTCCTAAAGACAATAAAAGTCAAGAAAATTTATGATTCAAACATGGTAAATTGAGTCCTATTAGAGAGATATGCTCAAGGTGGATGAAATTATTTTTGGACAACTGACAACAAAACTCTTTAGAGAGGACATGGAAATAAGCATAAATAATTTAGCCTCCTCAGATTTTAAGATTCTCCCCTGTTCATCCTTCCTTATCAAGGAGGAAAAGCTGGAGTTCCTCAAGGCTCAGACTGAATGAAACCCTCCTTTTTTCTTAACTCCATAGTCTCTCCCTGGATCATTCCATCAATGCCACTGACTTCAAATACCATCTACAGCGCTGTCACTCAAATGTATATAGTCATCTCAGACCTATTCTCTGAACCCAAAATCCAGTTGTCTAATTGAAATCTCCAACTGGATGTTTCACAGGTACTTTTGAATTCATGATTTCCAAAACTGAACACCTAATCTTCAAGACCATGAATGGTCACACCATCCACTCAGTTGTCCTCCGCCAATCCGCAGAGCAGCAAGATTGATTACCTGTTTACAGTTCTTCAATTGCTTCCCGCTGCTTTTAGGATAAAACTCCAAAGCCCTACACAGCCTCCTAATCCTTGAATGTCCTACCCTCTCCAACCTCTGTAGGTTCATCTCATGCACTCTCCTACTCTTGAACTCCAGATATGTTGACTTTATCTCACACACACCAATGTGCCATGCTTTGTCCTGATCCCTCTGCCTGAAATATATCCTCCTCACTCCCTTTAGTTAATTCTTACTTCTTCAGGGTTTAACTAAATCAGTATTTCCTTAAAGATGCATTCCTGATTCCCTGCACTAAGTCAAAATCCCCAGGAATTCAGTTCATAGCATTACCATAATTACAATTAAATAAGAACAAACATTTACTAAGCATATACTATTGGACCAAACACTATAGGGGATGGAGCTTCAGCAACAGGAAAGGCAAACAAATTCTCTGCTCTCTTGGAGCTACATACCTCTCATGAGGAGAGACAGACAATAAGCAGATGGACAAAAAAGCAAGATAATTTCTGATAATAATAGGTAACATGAGGACTATAAAACAGGTGATGTGATAAAGAGTGGTTGGGCCTGTACCAGGGCCTAGGGGGAAAGTACTGCATTAGATGGATTGTTCAAAGTCTGCTTTTCCTAAAGGAATACAAGCTTCCTTATATTGAAGGAATATAACTTCAAATATAAAGTCTTACTGCTATATCCCAAGTGCCTGGGACATAATAGTGCTCAATGAATATTTAAGGAATAGATGTATGAAAGATGTTGCTTTCTAAATAGCACTATTTTCCAATATGTCAAAGAACAGGTGCAATCTCAGGAAAGTCACATTTTTATATTACAAATTACTTCACAGGTATATTTTCAAAATACTTGTTAAATAGATGAATAAATGAAACAAAAATATCCACTTCCATAGGTTCCCAGGCATAAATAAGATCCTTCATGGATCAGAATCCCCTTACATAATCTATCTCTCTAAGTCCTTGATTCTTGACCTCTTAACCCCACTATAGGCAAACAGACTGTAGGGTACCCACACAAGTGGCTGATAACCTCTTTGTTTATCAAAGTGCTCTTGGTAAGTCAACACTGCACTCTTATCCAAGACAGATGGTCCTTAACCTTATCAGTGAGGAGAAAGGGAAATAAACAGTCTATACAGCAAACCATGTAAAATTCCATTCAGAAAATCCTAACAGCCAGTGCTCAACAGATAGTATATAACCAACTAGAAGGCAAATTGGAAAAACTTGCTTGCTATAAAGGTTTCATGGCTTACTTAAAAAGAAAAAAAACATTGATTCCAGGTCCATTCATGCATTTATTAAGATATAGAATACTAGACTAGGTTATCTTGTAGGTTTGAAGCATTTATTTACTCATTCATTTATTCACTCATTCATTCAATAAGCATTTACTGAGCACTGACAACTTGCCAGGCACCGTGTAAGAGACTGTGTATGGAATTTTATGAACTAAGGAAAGAAAATCCGTGTAGTGGCAATGCTTACAAAATGACCACATTGCTTGGGAAGAGGGCTGGATATCTAACTAAACTTAGATGGCAGGAGATACTTGTTATCATCTTTGCTAGAAAAAGATACACAGCCGAGTCTCATTATCCATGGTAGTTATGTTCTATAAAGTCACCACAAATACTGAATTAGAGAACATTGAACCATGGCTCCTAGGGAAATACAGGGTGAGGTTCCTGAGAACCTCTGGTCACAATGTTTTTGTCAACCTATCAATACTTAACCTTGCTGTATGTGTGTTTCTTTTCAAGACACTATGTTTAATGTCTATTGATTCATTAACATTGAACTCCCAGTCAACAGCACTATAACTCATGCCTGACCAAAGCTTATCTAATACATGTACTTTCTTTGTAAGGCACATCACAGCCTTCTTGTATTTAAGAAAACTAGACAGCACTTAAGCACTACACTTGAGAGTCATTTTAAATAGTGTAATCACCCCCCAAAAAGCACAAAAATGTGAAAAGTGTGGCACTAAATAAACCACGAAAAAGACATTTGTTTACAGTATGAGTGAAGAGAAAAAGAATAGAAAAGAAGAGATTGAGAAGAGAAGAGAAGAGAAAAAGAAAATATAATTCCGGGCTTTGAAACCTGGCTCTACCATTTACTAGCTGTGTGTTCTTAGGAAAGTTACTTTATGGTTCCATGCCTCGGTTTCCCCTTCTCTGAAATGAAGATAATAATATTACCTACTTCACGGGTTTGTAGTGAAGATTAAAAGAGTTAATACAAATAAAGTGTTTGGTGCAGTACCTGGCACGTAGTAAGCACTATTTAAGTGTTAGCTATCAAAATAAACAAATAAACATAAAGCAATGAGCCATTATCTTAAACTTTCAGTAAAAATCTGTGATGGGTACAGAATGGGTATTCAATAGCTGTAGCTTTTATTCACCTTTCTCCCTCTTCTTCTCCCTTTCCCTCCCCATCCCTTTTCCTCTTCCTCACTACTTCCTTCTTACCTATGCCTCAGACTCCCTGGAGGCCCACACAGGATGTTGGGAGGTCCCCCTCCCTCGAAGAGTTTGCTGACCTAGAGGCAAGTAGCTCTCATTCCAGAATTAAGATGGCACTTTCTTCAAGTGCAGACTGGACAGCTTCCGGAATGAACCCCCTCCCTGCTGTACATCCAATGGCTGCTGCCAAGGACAAACCGACCATCTGCACGCAGACAGAGCCTTCTTGTTAACCCTAAAGCTCTGCAACAATTGCCCCTTTCCATGCCAGCAAGGGACTAGACAGTCACCATCTTGCCAGCACAACTTCAGTTTTCAGTGGGTTACCAAAGAAGTGAGGCTCTAGACAAAGTAAAGAGAGAGAGATGAGGAGCCAGATGAGAAACTGACAATGCCAAAGCTGGGGCCTTTTCAAAGCAAATCTCCCACATGCATATTCTAACTGGAAGATGCGGAGAGGAAGTTTGGGCCAGAGCCAATGAGTAGAAGGGAAGAGATACAATGGCCATTGCACAAACAAAAGTTCCTTGGGTTGGGGACAGGGAAGGGATTGGGAGCAGAGACACTTAAGCCAGCCCCAAGTGGCAGGGCTTTAGCTGGCAACATGAAAATCCTCTCCTGCCAAGGTTGCCAAGGAACGCACTCACAAGGCAGAGAGTACGTTATTCAGAATGTCTTCCCAGTGAAATGTGTGTGGCACGTTTTGAGGCTGGCGGAAGCCCTGCCTCAGATCTCCTCTCGGGAGCTTCCTCCTCTTTCTGATCAGGACAAGAGGCCCTTTTTCGTGGTTTTCGTAGTATTAGCTTCCAGTTAGATACATTTAAACTTCCAAATTAAGCAGAAAAATGCTGTGAAAATACAGTCTTCATTGAAAAAGATAGGTTGGGATTTAGAAAACATCAAATACTTATCAGATTCGACATAACTAACTACTACAGCTATATTTGATAGCTACATTGGCCATTAGTCCTTGTATTATCAGATCTGTCTCCAATTATAAGAATAATCACTCCCTCTTTCAAGGATCTATGCTGCAGGCATCACACTAGACATTTCCTGAATTTATTTCATTTTATCTTCTCCCAAATCCCTGGGAGGTTGATGTTATAACCCACCACCATTTTACAATTAAGGAAGCTAGGTGGAAAGTAATTCGCCAAAAATCAAGTGGAAAGTAAGTGGCTGAGCAAGGACCCAAACCCAAGTCAGTCTGACTTTAATATCTATATTCTTTCTACTGTATAGTATATAATCAGGTAATAGTACAGTCTGCACTCAATGGAATACAAACTTAAAATGGTTTTATTTACTCCAGTCCCTCCTGCCAGTTGTGCTACAATGAATCATACTTTACTGTCTCTTAACAATACCTGGGCGGATTCCACAACTTTCGTGATCACTTTGAGTTATTAGAAGAGTCTCATTCCAGTGTTTAAGACTCAGACCTATTTATTTTTTAAATTCCAGTTTCACATCCGGTTTAAAGCTCTTCTCCTTCCACCTCCTCAGGGCCAGCCCAGCTTCAGGTGAGGACTTAAAGAAAGCAAGGGCCCTGGTCGGCTCTTCTCTCCCCACCCTTCAGGCCGAGAGGAAATGTGCTCAGCGTCCAGTGTCCCTTCCCCTCCTCCATCTTCCAGGCCTTAAGTCCAGCAGTGCTTTGGAGCAGGCAGAGCGGAATCTGAGAGGTGGCAGGGGTTCACTTATTAGACCACATGCCTGTGAGAGGTGGGAGCTATTTGTGTTTCCTCTCTAGCTGGGTCTGATTCTCTCTGCTGCCTGTAGTCTTCAATAATTTGGCAGTTTCTACCCAGAAGGTGCATGTGGTTTACTTGGAGAGATGCTCTTCTTCACTCTATCTCTGCACATGACTGAGAATGCCCTCAGTGGTAATGGACTTCTGCTGATTTCCTTATCTGATAGAGGCAAGGGTAGCAGACACCAATGGGGACCTACATAAATCTATCCTTCCCTGCTTCTTTGTTGGTAGAACTAGGAGGAGGCTCTCCTCAGCTCCAGGGCATGATCCTTGGTTAGTCTAAGCCAGTCTTAGTAAATCTATTTCTCTTAACAATAATTGGTTTTAGCATGAACATGTGATTTAACTCTAGCCAATGAAACATGAGGGGACATTTATTTCTTTGCTCTTATGAAGAATTGCGAGAAAAAGGCAAAACAGCACTCTCTTCTGTCTCTTGCCACAGTTACACAGCAAGTTAATGCCTGTAAATGGAACTAAGAAGAGACAACCACAAAGATAAAAAGTCTACATGCCGAGGATGGCAAAGTAGAAGGATGGAAAAACCTGGGTCCTGATGACATTGTTCAGATTCTAGAACTATCCTACCTCTGGACTTCTTATTAGTGAGATAACAAATGTCTTTATTGATTAAGCAACCATTATATGGGTTTTCAGTTACTTATTGATGAAAACACTCTAACTGATATACTAGAGGTCAAAGAGATCATTTAAAACTGATAAATCAACCATTAGAATTACACGTATATTTAAATGCAAAGAAATACACACAAAGAAATATAATACCTTCAATTTTTAGGTGGGGGTAGTAGGAAGAAGTGAAAATTGCCGAGTTCATCAGTGCTAATAGTAAGGAATAGGGAAAACTAGGCAAAGATATAGTTATAAAGGTAACCACTAGAACAAAGATACGAATCTTCCAAATTATCAGAAAATACACACACACCCAACAAAGAAGAAATATAGTTCATATTGTGAATTTAACAACAAAAAAAGCAATAAGATATGATGACAGACTAAAACCAAACATTTATTTCCATAAACACACGCATCTTAAACATACCTATTAAAAGAAAAGGCTCTTAGACTAAATCTCAAAACAAAATCCAACTATCTGCTGCATACGAGAGGAGCACCTTAGATTCAGAAAGTTTGAAAATAAAAGCAAGGGAAAAGCTATAACAGGCAGTAGCAAACAAAAAGAAATAAGGTTCATGATATTAATATCAGATGAGTTTGAATGCAGAGTAAAATGCATTAAATGAAAAAAGAAAGACATTTTATAATGTTATATGATACAATTCAAAATGGAGATTGTTATGAATATCTAAGTACCCAATAATATAGCATCACTATCCATAAAGAAAAACTTACAGAAAATACAAGATTTAAACTAGAAAATAAAATCTCAGCAACAGGAAACTTTAATTCTTTTCTTTCAGTATGTGACAGAACAGGTAGACAAAATACATCTCAGAATATAGAAAATGTAAATAAAATAAGGTATTCCTAGGTGACATACTCTGAAAATAGAGAATATACTTTCTTTCTAAGCTGCCTTGGTAAATTCACAAAACTGACTATTTGGAAACAAAGAAAACTTCAGCAATTTCCAAAAAAGGAGAAACAATTTGGACATCTACGATAATAATGCAGTAACACTTAAAAATAACAAAACTAGAAAATTAAAAAACACTACCATCAGGATATTTTAAATTCTATTAACTTTTGCATCAAAGATGAAATCAAAATTGAAAATGCAGGGTATCTAGAAGATAATGATAAAGAACTATATAGATTTAAAAAACTATATAAAAAACAAGATAACTATATTCTCTAAGGGACATGGATAAAAATATTAAGAAACAAGGAAGAATGAAAGAGGTGACTTAAGCACTCAACTTAAGAAGCTCAAATAAAAGTTAAGAAAGGGAAGATAGAAGAAAGAAATTAATTTAAAAAAATTGAAATTAATGAACTAGAAAAACAGAACATGGAACAATAAGTAAATTCGAGAGCTGTTTCTTGGGCGGAATACATAAGAAAACTTTTAATTTGCCTAATTTTTTTAATTAAGAGGAAAGAAACAATGATGAGAAAAACCACAGAAACAGAAAAAATTAAAAGAATTCTAAAACATCACTTTGCTCATTCAATGTGAGTAAATTTAAGAACTAAGATATAATAGATTATTTTCTAAGAAATCTCACCCTAGATGGGAATGAAAATTTAACAGACTAATATCCATCTAAAAAGTGGGACAAATTGTCAAGTATTTACTCCCACCAAAATAGTTCAACACATATCTGGTTTCACAAGTGGAATCCTGACAAATCCTTAAGAAACAGATAACCCAATGCCATTCAAAGTATTTCAGAGCATAGAAAAAGAAGGAAAGCCTCAAAATTATGTTTATGAAGATATAAAATCCCAATAAAGATAGCATAGAAAAAAGAAAACTACAGCCCAAACTCATTTATGAATATTGATGAAAAGATCCTAGATGAATATTTACAAACAGAACCCAGGATCACATTAAATTATAATATACCATTACCACATGGAGTTTACTCCCAAAATAAAAGAATAATTCTATAATAAAAAATTGATTAATATAATTTCCATATTAATAATAAAAAAGAAAATTAAATGGCCATCTCCATAGATTATGAAAAAGCTTTTACTAAAATTCAATCCTTTTTGGCAAAAATTCTTATTGTATACTATACCAAGAACAGATGGATTTTCCCTTAACATGACAGAATATTTCTATTGCATCTCAAAAGCCAGCCTATCATGCTTAAAGAAAACACTATTAGTATTCTTATTAAAGTCATGTCAAAGATAAGGATGTCCACCATAACCACCATCAATTTTTTGGAGATCCTGGATAACATTCGACAATAAAAAAATAATTAGGTATAAATTTAATGAGGCCAGCCTGGTGGCATAGTGGTTAAGTCCACACGCTCTGGTTCAGCAGCCCAGGGTTCACAGGTTCAGATTCCGGGTGTGGACCTATGCACCGCTTATCAAGCCACGCTGTGGCAGGCATCCCACATATAAAGTAGAGGAAGATGAGCACAGATGTTAGCCCAGAGCCAGTCTTCCTCAGCAAAAAGGAGGATTGGCAATGGATGTTAGCTCAGGGCTAATCTTCATCAAAAAAAAAAGATAAAGTAAAATTATCATATTTTCAGACAATCTGATTATTGTCAGACAACATAAGAGAACCAATGGAAAAACTATAATCAATAAGAAAATTCACTAAAGTGGATGAATATAAACATAGTGACATTACTACTCTGTATATACAAGCAACACTGATAAGAGATATAAAGGAAGAGTAGATTGCTTTTAAATAGCAACCAAAAGTTATAAAATAGCTAGGAAAATGTATAACCAGAAATATATACAACCTATATGAAGAAAACTTTTAAGTGTGACTGAAGGACACACAAGAATTTAACAAATGAAAAATGAAGCATGTTCATGGATAAGAAAACTCAGCATGTTAAAGATGTCAGTTGTAAGTTTTTATCTATAAACTTAACGTGATCACACACACACAATTAGCATTGTTTGAAACCAAAGTGATTCTGAAGTTCAAAGGAAAAATAAACAAAGAATAACCAGGAACATTCTGAAAAAGGAGACAAATGATCAGGAATTAGCATTGCAAAATATTAAAACCTATTGTAAAGCTATAACATTTAAAATGATGAGTTACCAGTTTGTGAATAGACAAAAAGATCAATTTTACAGAATAAAAAGTCCAGAAATAGATTCAAATACAGTCAGAAATTTTAAATGTGATAAATGAATTTGATCCCATGGAAAAAAGTGTATTCAATAAGTGGTATAAAAACAAAAATCCTGATAGCTAAATAGGAAAAAAATTATGTTAGATCCCTACATCACACCTTACACCAAAATAAATCCCAGAGAGAGTAAAGATTTAAATGTAAAAACCATTAAAGAATTATAAGAAAATAAGAAGATTTTTTTTTCCTGAGGAAGATTCACCATGAGCTAACATCTATGCCAATCCTCCTCCATTTTGTACATGGGTCATTGCCACAGCATGGCCGCTGACAAGTGGTATAGGTCTATACCCATGAACTGAATCCAGGCTGCTAAAGCAGAGCACCCTGAACTAAATCACTAGGCCAGAGGGCTTGCCCCAAGAAGATTTTTAAAAAATAATCTGAGTTGTGACAGATTTCTAATTATGTCACAGAACTTAGAATCCATATAAGATTGATAAATTTGACTAATAAAAATAGAGATAAAAAATTCTTCATAGCAAAAAACAAAAACACAAAGTCAAAAGACAAATCACTAAAAAACTAAGAAAAACATTTGCAAATCATAAAACACTGGGCTAACTTCATAAATTCATTAAAAACTCTCAAAAATCAATAAGAAAAAAATAACATCTTAAAAAAGAGACAACAGATATGAATAGATGGTTCACAAAAAATACAAATGGCTCTTAACCTTAGGAAAACATGCTCACATCATTCATGATAGAAACACAAACAAAACAGGATACCATTTCCCTCCACTGGTTTCCTAAAGATCATAAGGTTTGCTACACACTGTGACGACAAGAGAATAGGGAAATAGACACAATTACATATTGCTGCTGGGAGTGTACAACTTCTATGGAGAACAGTCTACATATATGCATGTACTTTGTAACACAAAAGTTCCTCTTCTAGAAATTTTCCTATAGATTGACAATATGTTCTCCGTACAAGGATATTCACTGTTAAATTACTTGTAATAGCAAAAATTTGGAAAAGCCTAAATGCCTGTGTATAGTATACTAAGTAAATTACGGTACATCTATAAGGTAGAACGTGAAGCTATTAAAAAGAATGAAATGCTCTCTATCAACGAATATTGAACAGCCTCCAAGATGAAATGTCAGAAGAACAAAACAAGGCTCAGAACAAAATGTATAGTAAGCGGCCATTTAACTACAAAGCAAAAGAAGATGCTCTCTCTTGAAGGATACACAAGACACTGACAGCAGGGGGTGCCTCTGAGAGCAGGGGTGCCTCTGGAGAGAGCAACCCAGTGGCTTAGAGCAAGGAGGAAGAGGGAAACTTACATTTCACTATACATCCTTTTTGAGTGGTGTTCCTCTTGCATATAATACCTCAAAATCTATAAAAATCTTAAAGCCTTTTTTTATATGCTTCCTTTTATCTGACTCATGTGTCTTCTCAAATTCTCAAGAAATATGCACTTAGCGTCTATTCTTCCAAAGCCATTCTTGTTTTGTTCCAGAGACAGGCAGGATAAATTCCGCCCTTACGAGTATCAATGTTTCAATTTTCAGTGTGATTATAATCTCTAGGAGAAAAAAAAAAATAGACAACACTGACTCTTATTTAAAAGCCCTTTAAATCATTTCTGTTCTTAAGCAAATCTCTTACCAAACATCAAATGGTTTTTTCTACTTTTACATCCAAAGATAAACTGTTTTTCAAAGGCACTTCTCATTTTACCAAAAACAAAACAAAAATCAAGATTCCCAAAGTTCTGTGGGACATAGCTGTATTGGGGTACTAAGGGAATGTCTCTTTCATCAAACAAAAGAAAAGAAAGAAAGATTTTGTTCACATTTTGTTTGAATCTCTTTCTTCTTTAGAACTGCCATGCCAAGTTTCAACCTGAAAATATGTAGCTGTAATGGATGTGCTGACAGACCTTTATCTAGAGAAATGGGAATCTAATGCAATAATTCTTAGCCAGGTGTGTTATTTTATTCATTATTTTAAAGTCTACACAAGCATTTCTTAAGGATATTTATACCCTTAGTAACAGTAATTCAAGGTGATATAAAAGTTTATTTAGGTCATGAAGTCTTACACATTAGAGACTAAAACACGATACTGTCCAGCCATGTAGATCTGACTTGAATGAGAGGTAAGTTTATTAAAGTCTCAATAAACCCACAAAACTGCTTTAAGCACAACATCATTAAGGATAGGACAAAAAGTTTCGAAAATATCTGTATTTTAGTCTTGTCTACTTCTCAGACTCCCTTCCTCTTCAGAACCTGTTCTGTTTCCAACCGCTTTTTTCAGTGGGAGGAATCCAAGCTATAATGCCAGCTTTGGGTATTTTGTGACAATGAAAATTTTAAGATACTATGTTAATGGTTGATATATTGCATTACCTACTAAAATAGATCTCCTATGATCAGTTTATTTTAGAAATGACTGTTTTTATTACAAGACTATATTTTTCATCCCTGTCTACTTCCACTTTCTTAAAACTAAGTCTTGTCAAGGTGTTGTACGTTTGTTTCATTCTAACCACCCTTTTCTCCAGTTGCAGCCCTAACTTAGCATTTTATTGGAATTGCTTCAATATGGTATTTGAGCCACTTCCTAACTATCACAGCAACGTAGTACTCATACCAAAGCTATCTGGTCAAATCCTTTTGCTCCTCTGCTTACAGTTCTCAAATTGCTTCCCATCTCACTCAGAGTAAGAGCCAAAGTCCTTAGGATGACACATGAAGCCCCTGCTACATTCAGACCTCATCTCCACTACTCCCTCCTTCTGCTCCAGCCACTCTGGCCTCCTTGCTGAAGTGCAATGTTCCCATCTCAGAAGCTCTGTACTAACTGTTCGCTCTGCTTTGACACTCTTACCCAGAGGAACATAGTGCCTTCAAGGCTTTGCTCAAAATTCACTTCTCAGTGAATCTTTCCTTGACCATCCTATTCAAAATTGCAACAACTGCCCCCACTCTAGCAGTCCTTTTCCTCTTCCCTTGCTTTATTTTTTGGCATATAATATGTCACTTCCAAACATACTATAAAATTAACCTATCTATTTAGCTTATTGTCCATATTTCCAATCTAGAATGGAAACTCCATGAGGGCAGGGATTTTCATCTATTTCATTCACTGCTGTATCCCCAGTACCTAGAACAGTGTTAGGCACATGTTAGGTGCCAGAGCTGCTGCATAGAACTGGGTCGACCTTGAACTACACAACCTCGGAGGGCACCATCCACAGGGTCTTGGAGTGGTATGATGGTGCAGCCCTGGGAAGGCACTCAGTGCTTGTTAACTACCTGCTTTGGGATCTGAAATACAGCAGCTTTCACAAATGGTCTCAGATGTCAGTGAAGCTTTATTTTTGCCTCCCTTTTGCTTTTACAGTTTCGTTTTTGTTACATAGTAAGCTGGTGTTGGATATTGCACAGAGAGACAATTATCCGATTCTATAAAAGCAGAACTCTTCATCTATTTCACCTGAATCCATAAGAATTCCTCTAAACCATGAGATCTGATAGGCTCTATTTTGCTGCCAGATTCTCTGAAAACCATATTAGTGAACTATCACTCTAGCTAAAACTTTGTTGTCCCAAGTTTTAAATTCTTCCTCAAATTCAAATAAATGTGAAAATAGTTCTTCAGAGAAATTCTACAGGCAAATTAACTGATACTTAGGAAAGACTCTAAAATGCTAAATTTTCATATATCCCATAAATACAAACCAAGGAAGAGTTGGCAAGAATTTTATTTTTTCCCCCAACTTTTGGAAATGAGTTGCAGATTTTTCATATGATTCTTCATTCATTCCAAGCACTAGAATTACTTGGAAGAATATTCCTTTAAATGTAAGCCATTACAACAAACCTCAAATTGAGAGGTTCCTTGTTGCAGCTGCCAAACTTTAGCTAGGCAATTTGTTTTTCTTTTGTTTTGCATAATTCACATGGATTTGACAATACAATGGTTAGTACTATAAGTGAAGCTACATATCCTGAGAGAGGATATTCTTCTTGACAAGTTGAGAGCTGAATAGGATTATAAATGCCACTTTACACTGTAGCTCTTGCAGTTTACAATGAAACATTAGAAATATTGAAAGAGGAGAGTTATATCCACGCCCTTAGACATACTTACACATGCTTTTCACACACCCACAAACACACACTCACACTTTAGTTTGTATGTACTCTAAATCTTATGCTTCTATAATTGTATTCCTAACAGTTCCAGCCACCATAAAGCTGAGTACAACACAGAAATTCAGAATAAATAAATAAAAATTAAGGATAAATAAATATGTGTATCACTGGTTGACAAAAAGATTTAAGATTATCAACCACAGGGAAGAAAGCTACACTAAAGTACACTGTTTTTTTAATTACACTTTTTATTTTGAGATAATTATAGATTCACATGCAGTTATAAGTAAGAATACAGAGAGATCCTATGTACACTTTACCCAATTTTCCCCAGTGTACATCTCACAAAACTATACTACAATATCACAACCAGGATACTGCCATTGATACAGTTAAGCTACAGAACATTTCCAACAACACAAGCTTCCCTCATTTTTCTCTTTTACAGCTACACCCACTCCTCGTCCCCCCCCTTACCCCTACCACCTGCTACTTAAATCCTAGCAACCACTAACCTCTTCTCCATTTCTATAATTTGCTATTTAAAGAATGTTATATAAGCAAAATCATACAGTACATAACCTTAGGATTGGCTTTTTTCCTCCAGATCATTGCCTGTATCAATAGTCTGTTCCCTGTTATTGCTGAGTAGTATTCCATTGTATGGATATACCACAGTTTGTTTAACCATTCATCCATTAAAAGACATCTGAGTTGTTTCCAGTTTTTGGCTATTGCAAACAAAACTGCTATGAACATAGACTTTTGTATGAACTTAACTCTTCATTTCTCTGGGATAAATGCCCTGGAGTGCAATTGCTGGATTGCATGGTAGTTGCATATTTTGTTTTTTAAGAAATTGCCGAACTCTTTTCCAGTGTGGATGTGACATTTTACATTCTCACCAACAATGTATGAGTGCTCCAGTTCCTCTGCATCCTTGCCAACAGTTAGCGTTGTCATTATTTTTTATTTTAGCCATTGTGATAGGTGTATAGTGATATCTCATTGTGATTTTGATTTGCATTTCCCTAATGGACAATGATGCACATCTTTCCAGGTGCTTATTTGCCATCTGTATATCTTATTCAGTAAAACATCTCTTCTTGTCTTTTGTCCAAGTTCTAATTGGATTGTTTGCTTCCTAACTGTTGAGTTTTGAGAGTTTACATATCCTAGATACTATTATTTTGTCTGATATATGATTTGCAAAGATTTTTGTCTCAATCTGTATCTTTTCTTTTCACCCTCTTAATAGGGTCTTCCACAGAGCAAAAGTTTTTAAGTCTGATTTAGTCCAAGTTACCACTTTTTTCTTTTTTCCTTTTTAAGGATCATGTTCTTGGTGTCAAGACTGAGAACTCTTTGCCTAGCCCTAGATCCTGAATATTTTTTCCTATTTTTTTTCCCTAAAAGTTTTATAGTTTTACATTTTACACTTAAGTCCATGATCCATTTTGAGTTAATTTTCATATAAGTTGTGAAGCTTAGGTCAAGGTTCACATTTTGCTCATAGTGTCCAAATGCTCCAGCACCATCTGTTGAAAAGGCTATCTTTCCTTCATTGTATTGCTTTAGCACCTTTGTGGAAAATCAGTTGAACATATTACATGGATCTATTTCTAAGTTCTTTGTTCTGCTCTGTTGATCTGTTCCACCAATACCACACAGTCTTAATTACCATACCTCTATAATAAAGCTTGAAATCAAATTGACTGATCCTTCCCACTTTATTCTGATCTCAGGGGGAAAGCATTCAGTTTTTAACCATTAAGTAAAATGTTAACTGTAAGTTACCATCTTGTAGATGCTCATTATCAAATTGAGGAAGCTCTCCTCCATTCCTATCTTTCTGAGGGTTTTAATCATGAATAGATGTTGAATTTTGTCAAATGCTTTTTCTGCATTTCATTATATCATTGATATAATGATATGATTTTTCTTCTTTAGTCTTTTAATATGATGGATTACATTGACTGATTTTCAAATATTGAACCAGCCTTGCATCCCTGGAATAATCCCCCCTTGGCCTGGTGTAGAATTCTTTTTCTACATTGCTGAATTCCATTTGCTAATATTTTGTTAAGGATTTTTGTGTCTATAGTCATAGGATTGCTATGTCTTCTTGGTGGATTAACTCTTTTATCATTATATAATGTCTCTCTCCCTGTCTCTGGTAATTTTTTTGTCCTGAAGTCTACTTTATCTGACATTAATATAGACACTCCTGCTTTTTTATTTGATCAATCTTTGCATGATCTGATTGATTCTCATTATTTGTGGATTCCATATTTGCTAATTCACCTGCCTTCTTGTTTCATCTCTCAAGCTGTAAATAAATGTCCTTTTCACAGTCTATTTAGTGCCACATTTTTCTCATTTGTGTGCTTTTTATTGGTGATTTCACTGCTTAAAATGGCCTTAAGTATAGTGCTGAAGTGCTATCTAGTGTTCCTAAGTGCAAGAAGGCTGTGCTCTGCCTTACAGAGAAAACATGTGTGTTAGATAAGCTTTGACCAAACGTGAGTTACGGTAACGTTGGCAGTGAGTTCAAAGTTAATGAATCAACAACATATACTCAATAAGATGTCTTTAAACATAAACATGCATAAAACAAAAGTACACATTGATAAGTTGATGAAAATGTGAACAGAGGTTCACAAGAACCTAACCCTATATTTCCTCTTAGGAGCAGCAGTTCAGTATTTGCTAATTCAGTGTTCACAGTGACTTTATAGAATATAAGTACCACAAATAATGAGTACAGACTATGCTTTTCCATCCTTTTATTTTCAACCTGCCTTTACTGTTATATTTGAAGTAAGTTTCTTGTAGATAGCATAGAGTTGGGTCATGCTTTTTTATTCACTCTGCCAATCTCTATTGTTTACTTGGTATATTTACACCATTTACATTTAATGTACTTGTTGATACATTAGAGCTTAAATCTGTCGTTTTATTTTTTGTTTTCTATTTTTCCTCTCTGTTTTTTTGTTGTTTTTTTTTTTTGCTTTTCTGGGGTTTTTTTCCCTTGCTTGCCTGTGGGTTACTTGAATAGCCTTAGAATTTCATTTTTATCTACAGTGTTTTTGAGTATATCTCTTTGCAAAGCTTTTTTAGGGGTTGCTGTAGGTATTACATTATTTATATAACATCACAGTCTACAGATGTCCTCACTTTACCAGTCTGAATGAAGTATAGAAACCTTACCTCCTATTATGTCCCTTTATCCTTCCATGTTTATAGTATAATTTTCTTAAATATTTTCTCTACATATATTTAAAATCACATTTAGAGAGTGCTATAATTTTCATCTCAACCATCAAACACAATTAAGAAAACTCAAGAGGAAAAGGAAAGCCAATTGTATTTACCAATATATTTGCTTACCATGTTCTTTCTTTCCTTCCAAACATTCCAAGGTTCCTTCTTTTATCATTTTCTTTCTGTTCAGAGAACTTCTTTTAGGGTAAGTCTGCTTAAGGTTGTTCTATTTTATCTGAGAATGTTTTGATTTTCCCTTTATTCCTGAAGGATATCTTTGCTGGGTATGAGATTCTGTGCTGACAGTTATTTTCTTTCGGCAGCTGAAAAATATTGTGCCACCATCTTCTGACCTCCATGGTTTCCAATGAGAAATCCACTCTCATCCTAATTGCTTTCCCCCTTAAGGTAAGGTGTCATTTTCCTCTGGCTGCTTTCAAGACTTTTTTCCTTGTCTTTAGTTTTGAGAACTTTAGTTGGCAGAGATCTCTTTGGGTTTATCCTATTGAGAGTTTGCTTAACTTCTTGAATCTCTAGGTTTATTTCTTTTATCAAATTTGAGAAGTTTCCAGCCATTATTTCTTTAAGGGTTTTTTTCAACCCGGATCTCTTTCTCCTCTCCTTCTGAAACTTTGATGACATGAATATTAGCTCTTTTATTACAGTACCACAGCTTCCTGTTCATTTTTCTTCCAGTCTATTTTTCTCTGTTGGTCAGATTGGACAATTTTTATTGCTCTAGAATCCAGTTCTCTGGTTTTTTCTTCTGTCCCCTCCATTCTGCTGTTGAGCCAATTCACTGAGACTTTTATTTTGTTTATAGTACTTTTCAGTTACAAAATTTCCATGTAATTCTTCTTCATATCTTCTATTTCTTTGCTGATACTTTCTATTTCTTTTTTGAGGCTTTCTATTTTTTTATTTGTCTCATGTTTGTAATTGCTCATTAAAGCATTTTTATCTGGCTGCTTTAAAGTCTTTGTCAGATAATTCTAAAATCTCTGTCATCTTGATGTTGGCATCTATTGATTGTCTTTTTCCATTCAGTTTAAGATTTCCCTCGTTCTCGTTATGACTAGTAATTTTCAACTGAAACACAGACATTTTTATATTATGTTCTGAGCCTCTGGATCCTATTAAACCTTCTATTTTAGCTAGCTTTCTCTGACACCACTGCAGTAGGAGAAGTGGGGGAAGCACCATCTCGTCCCTGCCAGTGGAGGTAGCAGTCCAGGTTCCCCACTTGGCCTCCGTTGACACTCAGGGTGGGGGGGTCTTCTTATAAATTCTGAGTGAGGGTAGGAGTTCCAGATCCTCCCTGTGGTCTCCACTGACACTGTCGTGTGATTGTCTCATTACTGCTGGCAATGGGGAAAATCCTGACTCTCCACTAGATCTCCTCTAATATAGGGAAGGGGAGGGATGCATTATTGCCAATTGGGCCACAAGTCCAAGCTCCCCACACGGTCTCTACTGACTCCACAGGTGGGGTTGGGGGTGGAGATGCTCATTAATGGCTGGTAAGTATGAAAGTCCTGGCTCCCTACTTGGTCTTCTGTGACACCACCCCAGCAGGGGTGTTGGGATACCTTGTTACAGTTTTGTAATGGTATAAGTGTAAGCTACCCACTCAGTCTTTGTTGGCATGGTTCACAGTGGGGCCACAGCTCTTCCTGTAATGTTTGACTGGAGTAGAGTGGTTACTTTCTAAAAGTTTCCTGTCATGCTAGGCTATTCCTTTCCTGGTCCTTTGGTTACAGAGAGCAGGCTTTTATTGAGGCTTTTTTTGGTGTCTGTACTCATTGGCATTTCCAAGTTACCAGCTTCTTCAGCTCTAAGTCTGAGATATATGAGGCAAAAAGAAAACCCAGAGAACTCAGTTTCCAAGGTCCCTTGCTGGCCTGTCTTCTCCTTTCTATCTTTCAGAGTCTGCTCATGTTTGATATATATGTATATATACATACTATGTCAAGGGTTTTTAGTTGTACTTAGTGGGATAAATAAGAAAAAGTATATCTACTCCATATTTCCAGAAGCAGAAACTCTTTGGCATGTTAATTTTTAACAACACCCTGTGTAAAGTACAAAATATTCAAAAAGTAAACATAAGTGTTAATCTTACCACCCTACATGTTTCATTTTTTTCCTGAATGTTATCTCCTCTGTGAATCCTTTCCTGAACTATCCAAGTCAGAATGAATTACTCCTTTCTTTGTGTGTCCACAGCATATCATTTACTTTTCTGTAATGCCTTATAATCATCCAATGGTGTTATCATTGGTCATGTAACTAAAGCAAATTGAGGATAAGGACCATGTCAGATTCATGTTTGGATTCTCACAGTCTGAATGTCTAATAATACACATTTATTACAATAATTCACACAGTGTGGGGCAAATAGTGGATACTCAATAAATATTTGTTGACTGAATACATGAACAAATGAACATTTATTCAGCACTTGCCCATATGTTCCAGAACTCAGAGTTTGTTAAACTGAACTAAACTGTTTCAGCATCTGTCAGTCTAATCAATCGACAATTTTTTCTTCCCATGGGGAAAAGAGAAGCTCACAAAGTATATCCAAAGTGCAATTATTTCAGATTAGTACTTTCTCCCAATTAACAATTAATCAATCAGCAAGTATTTATTTGAAACTATATGCCAGAACCATGCATAGTACAAAGAAGTTAAGAGTCAGGAATCTTGCTTTCAGAAATACAAAACATATTGTGGAGACTAAAAGATTTGCAAAACTTAGAGAGTAAATAATCAGTAGTGAAAATGAAGTGTAAGAAAAAAAAGAGAAGATAGATGATCTGGATAATTAAAAAGGATTTCAGAAAAGAGACAGGACTTCAGTCAGCCTTTGAAGGATGGCTAAGATTTAGTTGACAGAGAGGAGAGCAAAGAGAGGAGCATTTCAGATTTGGGAACAGTATAGAAAGATGCAAAGATAGAAACAAACTTGGGCTAAGTGTGGGGACAGAGAGGAATTCATTTAGAAAGAGGAGATAAGGTTGAAAATTAGAGTTTGAAAAAGACTTAGAATTCATACAGCATAGAATGAGAAAGAAATCACCATCACCTGAACTACATTACAGTTTACAAAGATTTTTCAAACATTCATTTTCTGATTTAAATATCTTTGATGAAATGCAGAGGAGGAACGTGAAGTGACTTGAATCTAGATCTTCACACATTCACCCTTGTGCTATGTACATGCGATTCTCTCTCTGTAATATTCAAACACCTGGGTTTTTTTAGGAGGAGGGGGTAATTCTTTCCCACTAAGATAAATCTGACAATATTAAGAAAGGTAGATTAAAAAGAAGAGACTAGACATGTGATGTGGATTCTAACTAGAAAAACAGCAGCAAATATGGGTAAGAAAGGAGTATATCTAGGAGATATTTCAGAAGAAGATAGATGACTTGATAGAGCAAGAAGGAAGGGAGTCAAAAAGGAAAGTGAGGTTTCCAGTGTAGGCACTGAGGAAAACACTAGTACCTAGTCAAGAGAATCGGAAAACATAAATGATGAGTATACTTTTGGACATTGAGTTTCAGGAACTCTATAGGCTTGTACAAATGCAGGACAAAAGAAAGGCACCAAGCCAGGAAGAAGTGCACGTTGTGCAATGAGGGCTATTAAAACAAAAAGGCCCAGAGCCGCATTTGAATTGCCACTTGGTCAGCTCAACCACGATAGCCACAGTCACCTTGTAGTAGACTATGGTAGCTATAGTTTTTGGCTTCCCAGCATACTTTCCCATTTTCTATTTTCTTTATCTTTAAGATCATCCTCCCTGATCCTCACTCTCTGGTCTACATTGACTGCCAATCACAGTATTGTTCCTTATCCCACACTCCACACCCACACTACAGAGATAGGATGACCAAAGCAAGGCCAATCAGAATCTTGCCTGACATTTATATATGGTATAGTAACTATATTTTCTTATTTTCTGTTTTCTTGATGCTCTGGAATCTGGGGCCTCACTGACTGGGAGGAACTGCTCTTCCTAGCATTAGCTAATTCCTAGACTCCCCTGTAAACATTCCTTTCATATGCAAACCAACCAATCTAGAGTCCATACCCTCCACCCACTTCTTTTTGTTTTTGTTGTTGTTGTTGAGGAAGATTCACGCTGAGCTAACATCTGTTTCCAATCTTCCTTTTTTTGCTTGAGGAAGATTCAACCCTGAGCTAACATCTGTGCCAATCTTCCTCTATTTTGTATGTGGGTCGCCACCACAGCATGGCCGCTGATGAGTGGTGTAGGTCTGCACCCAGGAACCAAACCCAGGCCACCAAAGTGGAGTGTGCCAAATTTAACCACTAGGCCATGGAGCCAGCCCCTCCAACCACTTCTTTTATCTCTCTCTCACATGCCAAGCCAATATTCCCCTGCCCTAATCAATCCAGGGCCAAGAACTAGACAACTTGGGATAGTCCATGCACCTCAGAGCCTGCTGAAATTATTCAAACCAGTTAATCCTAAACCTATTTACCTTGCCTCACCCATTCTTTTTTGCCAAAATCACAATAAAGTCTTTTGCCCATGCTTTCCTCTCACTCCTTCTGCCTCCTAACTGGCCCTGGTGCTTCCCCATGGAGCCCTGCATGGCATGGCATGCCTCTCCTCTTGGGAACTATGAGTAACAAACTATCTTTTCAATGGCAATCATTTCCTGATCTGTTGGCCTCACTATACCTGAATAATAATGAAATGTACT
The DNA here is from genome assembly GCA_031878705.1 of Tapirus indicus. Classification (NCBI taxonomy): domain Eukaryota; kingdom Metazoa; phylum Chordata; class Mammalia; order Perissodactyla; family Tapiridae; genus Tapirus; species Tapirus indicus. Next base: position 40,425,650 of record CM062935.1, read on the forward strand.
TTAAATATGGATGTTGCAAATAACAGTTCCATTGGGGTTGCTAGGATGTGAATCTGGAGATTTAGGCACCCATTTTGCCTACTGTATGCTGAGAACCAGTCTGCAGAATGAAACCAAGCAGGACAAGCTGAGTCAAGAGGTAGAGACAGTAGGGATAGAGATGGGCACATATCATATAACTTGAGCCCTGGATCCAGCCATGCCTAAAGCCAACTGTATCTCTGAACTTTCCAGTTATGAAAGTTACAGATTCCCTCTTTTGGTTTAATCTCATTTTAGTTTAATTGCTTTCACTTACAACCAAATGTTCTGATTCAACATCTCCAAATTCACCATCTTCCCCAATATATTCTCTAACTTGAAAAGAGTTTCCATTTACGAAACCATAATTGTCCCTATCATTCAGGCTCAAAAGGACAAAATCATCTATCGATCCTCCCACATATTCAATTAGTCACTAAATCTCATCATTGTATCCTCTTACATCTCTTTCTTCTGTCCCTACCAATAAAAATTTTACCACTTTAATTCAGGTCTTCTTTATTTCTCTCTTAGCAATAGTATAAATAACTCATCTCAGTGATCACCTTCTCTCTGAAACCTTTTATCTGCCCTGGCCAAATCAATCCCTCACTTATAAAAGGGACACCAGAGAACTCTTGCACCCTCTTTTTCTGCCATGTGAGGGTATGAGAAGATGGCAGTCTGCAACTCAGAAGAGGGTCCTCATCAGAATCCAGCCATACTGGCATCCTGATCTCAGACTTCTAGCCTTCAGAACTGTGAGAAATAAATTTTTGTTGTTTATAAGCCACTCAGGCTATGGCACTTTGTTATAGCAGCCAGAACTGACCAAGACACCTCCTCACCTCCAGTCTGTCTGTGCTTCTGTCCACCCAACTCACTATTTCAGGTTAATCTTGGCTCATGACTTTACTTGGTGGTTGATGACCTAATATTGCTTTCAATAGCCCCTTAGAATGCCTTTGCCTTTCCTCCTCACCTACTTGCCTATTCCTCAAAACTAATTTTGAATTTTCTCTGTGCTTGCTCCTGGGTGCATAATACTACCATCAACATTTACATAATCATGCCAAATGTCTCCACTATAAACTAATGCTCTCTGATCTCAGCTGGGTCTTTGCATCGCTCAGCAACCCTTATATTTATCTTCAGCTGACTCCCATCAAATTCCCCATAGCAGCTGCCACAAAGTTTTTCCACTCTCCTTAAGCCCCAAATTCCACCCCTACTCCCCTGATGCTCAGCAAAAGTCCCCCTCGTCTATGTAACTGAGCAGATAATATTATGACTATGAGATGCCTTGGCTTTCATCATCCTCACCTCAAAATTATTCTATCCTTTTATTTCTACAGTCGTTCTCAGCTCATGTCCCAGTGAAAGAATTGCCCCACCTTCCTTTCCAAAGCCAAATTCTCTCCCCATATTGTACCAGTTACCTAATTTTTCTCCCTCTCCTGGGCACCCTCCCCTCACCATAGAGGAATGCTTAAACCTCCTCTGTCCAAAAATGATTAATATTTCATTATTAGCTAACATTTGTTGAGCATTTACAATGTGGCAAGTGCTTTGTAAGCAGTTTACATAGATCATTTTATTTAATCCTGATAATAACCTTTGATGTTCTTGATATTATATTCCCTATTTTATGGACTAGGAAACTGGGGCCAGCAGAATTGGGAAATTTTCTCAACATCACACAGCTTTCTACTTCCTTATACACTCAAACTTTTCCAAAGAATGCCTAAATTTCTTTGATTCTTCTCCCTTATGTCCTTCCTGCCTTCCTCTATGTTTCTACATCATGTGTGTAAAACCTTCACTGTTGTACCAATCACAGTGACTTATAATTGAGCATTTCTGTGTCAACAAGGATAGGGACACACAAACACTACACACACATAAACACACAATATAACTATTAACACTCATTCAATATATATTTGTTGAAATGTTGAAAAAACTAATTCAGTCCTTAAGAGAATTATTTTTTTAAAATATCAGGATTGCCCTTTTCTCTTTTTCTCAGCTGCTATCACTTTTATAATTTTTCAGGCAGTAAGAGTTTAGAACTGTGTAAAAGAAACTAAAGCCCTAAGCAGGTTTTCTTGGGTTTGAAAAGTGTTCACAGCCTTTTCTTTAGGATATATTTTTTTTAGTTACCTAATCTAATCCCATGGTCCACAGCTTGGCACAGTCTCCACGGCTTTCAAGAAGAATTCTGTCTGTACAAAGAAGGACAAGATCAGGTCTAGAAAAGAAGAGCATACAACAGCATCAGCGGAAACTGCTTCCCCATCAGAAAGGCCAGGCTGACACCAGGTCAGCTGAGGGAATAAACATTTCTTCCATTGACAAGTGTTTAATTGGACATTTTGAGAATCTAATGTCATGTATGCAGATGCAAATGTTTGAAGAGTTGTTTACAGTGTAGTTTGTGCCAGACAGGCTCCAATGCCAAGCCAGCACACAGCCTCCCATTATTCTGCTGGGCTCAGCTTCTAAAGATGTTTCAGGGCTTTCTGAACCTTATAAATTTCCACATCCAAAGGCTCATCTGTATTTTCAAAGCAGACTCCTTCCATCGTGAATAGACATCAGTCCTTCCCCTGCCAATCTCCATGACTGCCTGCCCTGGTTCAGAAAAGGCTTCAGAAAAATGATTTGAGAAGTGATTACTCCATCTCTAGAAAGTATAGGGTTGAAGTTGTAGTAGTTTTTGGAAAACTAACAAAAAGGAAATGCCGGACTCTAGATCCCTGCCCAGAAACTGGGTCTTAGCTGATGTAATTATTTCAAGAATTGTTTCTGTTCTTCATTGACCCAAGAAAACACAGCTTATTAGCTCAGCTAATAGACAAGTCCATCTTAACACGCCAGCTATAACGAAGCAGTTCTTGATTGGGAGGATATACAAGGATATGCTATAAGAGAATGTTGGGGAATCCATTCATCTTTAAGAACTGGACCATCCATACTCTGCCTTGAAAAATGCAATGCAAAAAAAGATGCCATTATCACAAATTGTTATGATGCCTTCACTGTATCCTCTTCCTATTAACAATAGGGCAATGATAGAAAGGATGTGGTGGAGGAGGGACAGAAAATTTCAGGAGCTATCACAGGTAGAAACAACAGCATTTGTAACTTATTAATTTTGGAGGATAAGGAAAAAGGAAGAGTTAAGGATAACCTCTCAGAGTTTGAGCCTGTTTTGTACTCTATATTTCAGACATATCTCATTACCTACTATCCCACAGATTAAGATGCCATTAACCAAAATAGAAAACACAGAAAGAGCATGTTTGGGAATGAAATTGATGAGCTGAAAACCAGAAAATAGAAATCAGAAAGAAGTCAAGTATAGAGATGAAGATCTCTTGAGTATAGAGGAGCTTCATAAAGCCACAGGGTAATGATAGCACTGCCCTCACTTCCCATTTCTGCTCTGACATGTAAGTGCTCGGAAGTCGTCACTTCTGTCCTTACAATAACAAATAAAACTGAACAAACTGAAAGCCAACGACTTTCCTTGGACACAGCAGAGAACTGAGGGTGCAGAGCAAACCACCACTCTAAAATCTGGAGAGACAGGAAAATCCAGAGAGTCACAGCTCAGATCTGCTTAACTAGAGCAGAAACCACTGGAGCCATAAACTGGTAGGAATAAATAATTAGTAATTTTGACAAATTGCTGAAGACTGAGTATGGACTACCATGAGAGTGAGAAACTCCTAGGGCCACAGTCTTAGGGGGAGGGGATTTTCCAACAATTTTGGGTAATCAGAAGATAACTACGACAAAGAGGCAAAGGCAGGAGGAAAACTAAAATACCAATGAATAATAACAATAGTGGGTAATATTGCCTGAGCACTTACCATGTGGCAGGCCTGTCCTAAACGTTTACATTTCTTAATCCTACAATAAACCTATAGGACAATACATTCGTTTTTTATCACTACTGTAACAAATTACCAAAAACTTGGTGGCTTAATACAAATTTATTATTTTACAGTTCTGTAGTTCAGAAAGTCCAACACTGGACTCACCAGGTAAAATCAGTGTTGGCAGGGCTGCATTCCTTTCTGGAGGCTCTAGGGGAGGATCTTTGCCTTTTCCAGCTTCTAGTGCCCACCCACATTCTCAGGGCCTCTTTCCTCCAATTTCAAAGCTGTCAATATTGCATCTCTCTGGCCATTCTTCCATAGTCACATCTCCCTAACTCTGACTCCTCTTCTGTCCCCCTCTTCCACTGTTAATTGGGCCCACCCAGATATTCCAAGATAATCTCCCTACTTGAAGGTCAGAAAATTAGCAATCTTAAATTCATCTGCAACTTTAAATCTCCTTCGCCAAGTAACCTATCATATTCACAGGTTCTAAGGATTAGGGCATGAACATCTTTGGGGGAGGACATTATTCTGCCCACCACAGGCAGTAATAATTATTATCCCCATTTTGAGGATGAATAAACTGAGGCATAGAGATGATACATAATTGGTCCATGGTCACATAGGGATTGGTGGCAGAGCTGAGATTTGAACCCAAGAAACTGGCTTCAAAGCCCATATTCTTAACCATTAAACTATAGAGAACATAGGGTGCTGGTGAGTGATGAGTTTAAGTGGTAAACCCTAAAATTTGAACTAAGCAGGTAGTGAAGCGGAGTCAGAATAGTGCTGACTTCCATGATTTGCCCTCTGCCTCTCAAAGAACTTAATTGGGGTTTGTGATCCTCCATTCATTCTCTAGTCTTTCTATGGCCCCTGGCTTTCTGTAAGCTTTAGCTCAGAAAAGCTAATGAAAAGAAAAACCCTGTAAAAGAACAGCCAGATGTTTCAGATGGTAAATTTTGCAATACAATACACATGGCATTAATGATTTAGAACACTTAGTCAAATGTAACAAATGCATCTTCAGATTAGTCATGGATAACATAGATCCAATGTATTTTGATAATGGTAGAAGAATTTCAAAATGATGTTCTGGGCACAAAAAGGACATATGTATATGAATGTGGAAGATGAATTATATGAGCAGCTTGACAGCATCATGAAAAAGAGAGAATGTTTTCTTTTTATCATTTCAGCCTATTAGAAAGCTAATTGAAAACATGGGCTAAACCAGAGGACTGAGGCATGAGGTTAGCAGGTCTCTGGAATTCACTGAAGTCTTCATTTGATTTTTTTTTTACAATCTTTCATAAATGTTCCAAGGAAGAAATGAATTTTCTGCAAATAAGAGATTATATGTACATCACACACATATATATTCATATATAGTGTAAATAATTATATTTTATTAATAAATATAGCATATTATTGAAACTTTCTATATCCCTATTCACCCTTATGAATTATATTTTTCAACCTCAATAGTTATATTATTCAAATCTTACCACTTGCCTTTTGTATATTACCATTTGGCTTTTGTCTACTTGATTTGTCATGTAAACAACAGACCTTAAGGTCTCCCACAATTTGTTTTGGTCATTTTCTCACCCTTCTAACCATTTCCTTTGTATATCTGGAGGATAAGTATTTTTTAAATGTTTGGTCCATAAAAAGTCACAACTATTCTGTCTTCCTTATAGACATAAAATATCCTTATCAACATAAAATATCTCTGGATCTAGTATAATGCTCTTTGCTTTGAATTATACTTGCTTTCACTTTAATAATGATATGGAAGTCAAGGTCCATAAGAGTTTCTGCTTTCCCTACCCTTGCCCACTATGTTGGTGGATTTACATTCATGACTCTCTCTTGTGGGTCCCACCATCAGGCCTGAGGCAGTGCCAGTGCTGGGCTTGTCTCTCCATTTCCCAGCTGAGCTTCACCCCACCAATGTCCTACTTGTAGGTGCTTTGTAAGCATTAGAGGTAGCTACATGGATTTAACAGCAAATCATTATGTTCAATATGTTTTAAAGGGTCTCTGATGATTAGGGAATCCAGCTCCAGATCCCCATCTTCATATTTGATACTCAAGTTAGAAAAGTTTTCACATATAATCAATGTAGATGCAGCTTACTGTAGACACATCTTGCTTTAAGCAAACCCCATATTTGAAAGTCTAGATTTATCCAGACAATATATTAAGGAGTGATTAATTGTTCACTTATAAAGAGGTTATATGCCTCATAGAAGATTTAATCATAAGATTGTTTTATACTGTAGATTCTCCTATTGCACTGAAAGTGTCATTTGATTTCCACAGATATTCTCTCCATACAACCCTTCCTGACCATCATGACGATACTGCAAGTAGCAGAGTTGGTGCTAAGGACCCTTTCCATCACTGCCTCTCTCCCCAGAGATCTTGGCTTTGTTGGCCTTCAAATATCATCTGCTTCACTTTTACTTTTACATGATATGACGTGGTGGGGGGTGGAAGGGACACACTGTAAAAGACCAAGGTTCAGAGGCAAAGCAAGGCTCTGATACAAGGGACAGAGCAGTAGACTGAAAGTCAGAAGGCTTGGAGTTCTTGCCAGCCATGGGATCTGAAGCAAACTCAGCCTCCTTAATACCTTAATACCCAGATTTTTAGTTTATAAAAGAAAGATAACAATGCCTGGCTGCACCTACTTCTAAGGGTTCATGTATCAATCAAATGTAAAAATTATTTTTAAATATAAGGTGTTATGTTAATATGTTCTTTTTTCCAAGCTTGTCTAATGCCACAACACTAAGAGAACACTGCATCAATCTTTTTCTGTTAGCAACTATTTGTCATAGAATTCATTAAATGTTCTGAAAATTCCTCCTAATCATTATCCTTTTCATTTTATCTCATTCTCCCTCTGCTATTCTTCCCTCAGTTCAAAGTCTCCCAACACTTTCTCTGCAAAATAAGATCAAACCCTCTGCCCAGCACCTCTGACAATCTCCTATTTGTCTCTACCTGACAAGCTGAATAAGATGAGAAATCAAAGCCTGTGGTATTCTTACTTTTAAAGAAGTATAGTTATTTGGAAAAGCCAGCTCAAATGTCTTCTCCTTATTCCAAATCTGCCTATACTTGTATCTTTTAGCAATCAGTCCTCTCTGCTACACTCCTGCCATTTGCTTACCTTTGTTCCTTTGAACCACTCCTGTCTGAGCTGCTCCTTTTTGGTTTCTCTTGGTGGCTTACCATAACCCCTCATTGTTTGAGTGTCCAACCATTTTTTCCTTCACTGGAACTCATATCAGAATTAGAGTTCTAAGAAAATCACCTGAAATATTATGTAATGGTCATTAGTCAAGTCTAATGTGGTTTTTTTTTCTTTTTAAGTGATTAATTGAATGATTTGTCTTTTAGAATGAGGATCTGTCAGAACCTTTGGCAGGTCTCCACGGTATGTCACAGTATAATTACAGTCAAGGCTGTATCCTGGGGTCTCCCCTGGATGTTCCACAGTTACCTCCACTCAGTGCCTTTCTCCCAAAACCTCTTCCTCATCTTATATGTATTATCCTTGTTAGTGGCATCTCTATTCACCCAGTCAAGCAATCCAAAACCTCAGAATTATTTTCAACCTTATTTCCCACATCCAGCTAGTCATTAAATCCTGCACTCTCTATTTTCTGAATATTTCTCAAACCTGTGCTAGTTTAGACTCTTACCCTATTTCATTGGGACTATAGCAATAGCATCCTCATTTTCTCCTGGCCTCCTGGCTTTTCCCTCTCCAGTTCCTCCAAAACATTATTGCTGGAGCTATTTTCTAAAGAAAACCCAATCATAGCACTCCTCTGCTTAAAAACTCAGCTTAATAAAACTCTAAAAGAGATTATCTAGGCTGTGAAAAGGTCTAAATAATATGGCATTCAAGGGCCTTCTCTCTCTGGCCCCAACCTCACAAGACCTCTCTACTACAGTCACACTGAACCGGTCTCTCCCAGGTAGGGCCATGCTCAGACTTGCCTCCTTTTCTCTGCCCAGGTAGTTCTCTCTCCTCCAAATGCCCTTCTCTCTCCTCTTGGCCTTTAGGCTTCAAAATCCAGTTCAAAATTCACCTGCTCTGTGAAGTCTTCCTAAGCATTAACCTCCAAGCTCTTCCTCACTTTCCCAGGTGAATGAGTGGCCACTACTTCCACATCACCCTGTGGGGCAATTATTTCTGGATGAGTCACTTTCCTACTTAAACTCAGAATCTCATTCATCTTTATCTGGCCCACAGTATGCACTCAATAAATGGTTACTGAAATTAGTATGTGCTGAATAAAATAATAACTAAAGAAAAATTCCAGAGACCTAGAGGCACACTACCAGTCCTCCTCCTTTGTTGCATTAAAGTAACAGGGCACAGGAATAAAGAGAAAGAACTAATAATATGACCGTAGCAAACACATGAAAGGGTTGTTTGTTTTTAAAATCTAAGTGGTTTAGGGAGGGTAGGGGGAGACTAAAGTACATTTTAAAGCTCTAGCTCCAGGGCAAGTAATAAAAATTGTTGCTTTAATGTTTTTTTCAGAACACTGTGAGCAATGGGAAGGTCTATTCCATCACACCAGTCTTCAGGGCAGAAAGTTTCAGCCTCCTGAGCTAAATCAAACTGGCATCGGCTCTCAGTGTTTCAGGCGGCCGCAACTGGTCTCAGCCTTCCATAAGGCTGAACTCGACTGAGAAGATAAAAAATAATTTCCCACCTATTTTATGGGCCTCTCTTTTCCTCTTTTGCTCTCGTCAATTAATTATAAGGGTCCTGGAAACACATTCTGCATTCTTGTTCCTGGATTACAGGGATGGAGGCATTGTACTTTTTCTGCATTAGGAATTGTTCTTATAAAGAGGGTTGAGAAGCAGCACTTTACCAAGGGCACGAAGCTAGCCCAAGAAACAGCACAGCTTGGTACTCACTGTTCAAAGCCCTTAAGTGCCACTCACTGATGACAGCTCTTGATGTCACCCATTTGGTACTCCCTAAATTAAGTCTGAACGCATTTAAAATTAGGATGCATGTGCATCTAGGTCAAAGTATCAGAGTCTACCACAGGCTCGCAATTCAGTCTTAATCATTCAACCCCTGGCCTCTCATCCTAAATTCACTTACCCACCGTGCCCAGAGTTTATATACATCCTGGAACACACACAGAGACCACATTCTCCGACATCACACATACTTACCTAACAGGGATTGTCTTTTTTTAGGAGAAACCCTGCCTCTACCTGCCTGTGTTTTGAATACCTGACTTCCCCATTTTCCAAGCACTGTTTCTATTTAGGAAGGCTGAATAGGATTTACAATAGTATGTAGCTCTTCGGTTTATAGTGAGGATTAAATGGGGCAATATAAGTAAAAAGATTAAATATAACAGTGCTTGGTGCACAGTCAGGGCCTCATAAATATCGGCACTGTTACATTCCATACCTGAACAACATGTGACCCCATAACTGGCTCTTGGGGAAAAGAGTCAGAAAGTTGGTCTTGTTAACCAAGCACCACGTATGGCTCCACTTCTCCCAATAGATTTGAAATAAATGAAGTAGGTAACATTAATTTTATTTTACTTAACACATTTGGGACTTTGTGTTTGTTAAATGTAGCATGCAAAAAATATTTTAATATGTATGTAAAATGACTTTTTAAGTGCCTTAAAAAAAATCTCTAAGGTACTTCCAGCTCCAAAATGTGATCTATGATAACTAACCTCAAATGCAGGCAAATTAATAGTGATACAATTCCCTGGATACACTGGAAATATGTGGCATTGTCAGGCTGAGTTGCATTGGAAACAAGTTAGACCCAGAACCAGGAGCGTGTGGTAATGTAGAAAAAAATCTTACCCTCTTTCATCCCCACCAGCCCTGAGTTCCCAGGTCCTTTTGTAGCAGAGACGAAGAGGAAGAGGAATGAGCTGTAATTTGCAGAGAAGAAAGTAGGGCCCAGATTCTACAGAATCCCATGCAGAGTGGCTGAAGTGAGCAGAACTCCAAGAAATCATCTGCAATTTCACCTTTTACCCCTTTTTTATCTGATAAAAAAGAATCCCAGAAGTCTAACTCAGGAAGGGGCCCCACCTAACCTCCCTCATCTTGGAGATTAAGAAACTGAGACCTAAAGAGATCAAGTGTCAAGTCCAAAGTCATCCAGCTTTTCTGAAACCTGGGCCTGGAAACCTAGAACTGATGCAGTGACCAATTATATTAAAGCAGTCTCAACCTATATAACTTCCAAAGTCTCCAGACACAGATAAACGTCTCTTTTCCTCTCTGGACTATATTCAGCCTTCTTCAGTCACCCACAAAGCTGCCAGCACCTGTCTCAGGAAAACAAACAAGATTCTTCACAATCCTGAATTCAAGAGGGACCTCTGGTCTTAGGAACAAGTTACTAAAAGCATGTGGTTACTAAAAGCATGTGGTTCTATCTTTAGATTCACCCTTACCTTTCAGGAATACATTAAATAATATTATGGTGACCTTAATTCTCCAAAAGCCAAAAACAAAACACAAGCAAGAAAAAGCTTAGGAGTATTTTGTTTTAAGCAACACATATACGAAAAGCTACCTAAAGTGGAAATATGAGGCTGTGCTTCTGATGATTATTTTCTTTAAAAACAGAATAGAACTCCTTTTAGGTAGCCACAATCAGAATGAGTCCATTAACAAGAGCGCAACAGTTGTACAACTTTTTGGAAAACTATGTACGAAAAGATAAGAGTTGTAAGCCTCTGTCGCACTGCCTCCACTTCATATGTATTTATATCCATTTAATGTATTCCTTCCTGCAGCACTACTTCATATGTACTCATTCACTTACTCATTCGTTAGTTTATCAGTTCTACTTCACAGGTACTCACTGATTCAGTTACTTACTGAGTACTACTGAGTACCCGACAAGTCGGACGGCGGCTTTGCCCTCATGGAACTTAGAGTCTGAATGGAGCCTAGCCGCGCACACCACAAGTGAAAGCACAAGACAGAAAGCGAAAAGAACCTCAAAGGAGCCCGGATACAGCACCCCGGAGGCTCGGGGAAGCAGGCATTTGTTCCAGATGGGGGGCGAGGCAAGCTCCGTGGCGCTGGGAGCCGGGCCCGAGACGGGGGAGGAGGCGGCCCCGGGGAAGGGAAGGTCAAGGCCCCGCTCGCCGCGGTCGGCAGCATCCCACTCCATCCCGGCGCCCACTCGGCTTCCCCACGTCTGCGCCCCGCGCCACCCTGGTCTCGGGAGCCGCAGGCCCGCCCGTCTCCCGGGGCCTCGCAGCCCCGTCCGTCAGCCGCTCCCACGAATAAGCGACGTAGGAAGTGCATCCCCGGGGCCGGCGCCGGCCTCGGCCCGCCCGCCGGGAGAGCCAGGGCCCGGGCCCAGCGCCCGCGGCACTCGGGCCGGCGGGAACGCACCTGCTCGGGCCGCTCGGCGGCGGCGGCGGCGGCGAAGGCGGCGGTGCCCGGGGCCAGGCCCGCGGCGCAGCCTTCGAGCGGTGGCGGCCACACCCCTGAGGCGGCGGGACCCTTCGCGCCGCCTCGTGACCGTGGCCCTGCCCTCCGCGCCGCGAGCGGAAAGGCGGGGCGCGGGGCCGGGGGTGCGGGGCGCCGGGCGGGAAGGCCGAGCGGGGGGAGGGGCGGCCGCCACCTCACGGACGCCCGCCCGCCTCGCCGGGACTCGGGCGACTTGAGGGCCACAGGTCGACGGGATGGCGCCTCACCTTCTGGGTTCTGGCTCGCGTTAGAAAATTGAGGGTCACACCCTAGGTCCCGGGCCCCGTGGCCTGGCTTCTTCACATAGGGGCGAAGGGGGCTCGAGCGTCGCCCGCACATCCTCTCGCGTCCGCACGGCCGGGGCTTCTGGGCCGCCGCGTGTTCCAGAAGCTGTCGCCTCAGGGCGGGTGAAGGCCTTGGCAGAGGTGTCGTGTGCTTTAACGAGTGGCTGTGAGGTAGGGAGAGAAGGGGTTGTGAGCTAAAAGGAAAACGGGGAAGGTTTTGGTCTGCCTCTGAGCCTGACCAAGGCTCTGGACACTCCCCGCTCTGGGAGCTGTCAGAGGCCGCCCACGAGTGAGCAGCGTTACCCCGTTATTTCCCCACGCTGCCAGGGCAGGGTTGTGAGGGGCGGTGACGACGGACGCGCAGGGGATGACCCAAACCGGGACATCAGGAAGAGTCGTTTCCTTTTAGTTTACGCATTAATTCTATGAGGGTGCCCACGAAGAAAGGGGGCTCATCTGATCACCCGCTGTGACATACAGCAACAAGTCGCGTGCATTGCTGGTCACAAAGTGTGTGCTCAGGTATTTTCAACGTTTTATGTTTTGATAAGTCTGAATTCCTTTGTTTAACAACACTCTTACCAAATACAGTTATCTTTGTGAAACACGGAGCAATTCGGGCTCCCAACTTAACTAGAAAATAAAATCTGTTAATAAAAAAAAAAGAAAAACCATATGCTCACTGAAAAAAAAGTGCAAAACGTGCAATATCCATTTACCTACACACACACAAAACCTTCAGTTAACAATCTCTCTAAACTTTCATTAATCCTGTTGCCCACCAAATAAAGTATAAACTCTGAAACATTCAAGGTTCCTAGAAGTTTCTCACAATGCCATCCTGGGCCCACCTTTCCAGGATCATCTCTATGGTGCTATATCCAGCGCCACTGAATTACTTTTTTTTTCAAAAGATCTGAGGTAAAGAACAAATTTTTATTATTCCAATCAGTCATGGACTATTATTTTTGTAAGATACAATTAAAAACTTGCTAGAAAAAGTGAAAAAAGACATAAAACACTACAAACACCAGTTTTCATTACAAGTATACAATAAGTGTACAAGTATAAAATTACTCTGTCAATTTGTCTTTGTTTTCTTTTAATTTCTAAATATTTACTCTCAATTTCTATATTTATCTCATCATGGACCAGTAAAAGCAGTTCATAGATTGGCACTGATGACCTTACTTTAATTGGCACTGGCTTGCTGTTCTTTAAATGTGTCAGATGCTTTTCAAATTCTGGGCTTTTTCTCATGTTATTCCTTTAGTGCTGATCAAAGTTCTTCTCACTCAAGGCTCAACTCATAATGTAATAATAATAATAGTTTAACACTCAAGGCTCAACTCATAATGTAATAATAATAATAGTTTAACATTTATTGAGTGCTTTATGTTAAGACTTTACATGCATTAACAGTGAATTCTTATCAACTATGAGCTAGGTATTGTTATCCCTGCTTTACAGATGAAGACACTGAGGATTCAAGATGTCAAATCACACAATTAGTGAGGTACTAAGTTAGTATTCTAAAGCGAGTGGTCTTGATTCCAGAGCCCGTGCAGTCAACAGTGATGCTGGGACCTCCTCCATAAAGCCTCTGCATTTACTTTCGAGTTGAAATTAATCACTCCTTACTTGTACCTCTGCCGCAACATTTTTTTCCCATTGGTTTTCACTCATATGTTTTCCACGCTAAGCTTTAAGCTTCTTAGTACAGTGACATTTGTGTATCTCTACAGCTCTTAGTGTTGCTCTCTTTAACTGGAACATCCTTTATGCCCATGACCCTGCTCATAACAACCACTGGAAACCATACTCATCCTCATCCTTGTGTTACCACTATATTTTGTGCTTAATTCACGTTATGTTCTAATTATTTGTTTATGTCTGCATCCCCTGTTAGACCACAGACCACCCACTACATTCAGTTATCTTACCAAAGATGCTTTTACTTATTCAATTGAGCGAGCACTTCCATAACATTTATGATGTGCCAAGTACTGTTCTAAGAGCTTTACAATCTCATAAGCAGCCCTCTAGGGGAGGCATTATTTTATCACTGTTTAACCCATGAGGAAACTGAGGCACATAGAAGTTATTAGTAAGATGCTAGTAAGGGGGCAGTGTCAACATTCCAAGCCAGGCAACCTGGCTCCAGAGCTGATTTCTGAATCACCATGCTGTGCTGATTTTCCACTACACCATGTACACTTCCTGCTAAAAACATTTCACTGACTTTCCACCGCTCTCAGGATAAAGGTGAAACTCCTTAGTAGGGCCTGTAAAACTCTGTGTGGCCTTAACTCTGTAGCTGCATCTTTTTAAAGTATTTTTAGTTCTTAACATCATTTTCATTTTATATTTTATTTATGTGAATATTTGACTAAGGTCAGTCTCCCTCTTTCAACATTGTAAGCTTCATGATGGCAGGGACTGTCTTATTTGCCCACCTTTATGTCCTCAGCAACTAAAATAGTATCTGACATGTAGTAGACAGGAAGTAAACATTCATTCGGTAAACTGAATGAATGAAGAAATAAATGGTGTTCAGTTGTGAAAATATAGGAGGGACAGTGTTGTGCTGGTAAATGTTCACCAACCAGTTAAAAGAAAAAAGCCCCGATTTGCCAATTTTGGGGGGTATAAATATTCTCACTGTGGCCAATTTTGAGATGCCAACATGACACCTCACAGCACTGGAGTTGGGAAGTGATCTGAGCAATCGGCTTTGCAAGCCTGTACCAGCTGGCTCCAGCCCACCCCTGGAAAGGCACCAAAGTTAATGGGGCAGAGAGTGGTGCACAAAGCCCACGCAAGCTGCCCAGAGACTTGAGCTGAGAGCTGAAGCATGGCTAAAGACAAGTTTGGGAGGTGGAGATGTGTGTGGGACAAACAATTGGCAAGGTAGGTGGGAGTTGGAGAAGGAAGAAAAGAAACTTCAGTAGGACTGACATGTATATTTGAAAAGAACCTTGTAAACCTTGATAAGAGGTTCACACTTCATCCTTAGGGAAGCACTGGACTGGGGCTTAAGCAGGTGAGTAGCACAGTGAGGTTAGCGTTTTGGAAAGATTGCTCCTGCTGCCTTTGCCCAATGGATTGGGCACTGTGCAGTCTCCCAGAGAAGAAATGCTGGTGAACAGAACCAGGATAGGGATGAAGAGAATGTGCTGACAACTGTGAAAGGGAGCATGGTAGGAGGTGTTTCCTGTGGAGATTTGGGCAAAAGGGCAGTTTGGCAGTGACTCAGGCAGGCCTCAAATACAATCCCAGTTTTAAGAGGTGGGACCTCATGTCCCAGGGAAGGGAAGCAACACAAGGCAGTGCCCCATCATGGAGACCCAGGGACTACACTTGATTATAAGCACAGGCTTTAGAAACAGGGAGCAGGGCTTGAGTTCTGGTTTAGTCACTTACTAGCTGTGAGTGGTCAATTAAACTCTCAGAGTTTCAGCTTTCTTGTCTGTTAAAAAAGAGGAGGGTACAATAAAAACACCTCATGTGGTAATTCTGATGATAAAATGAGATAATATATGTCAAAGTAACTACTATAGTGTGTGGCACATAACATGTATACAATAAATACTTTTAAAATTTAACAGGAGAAAAAAAATGTCAGGCACCCTTTGGTTTACAAAAGTGGTCTTCAAATCTGAATATATGTTCCCTTGGGGAACAAAAAAGGGTACTTGATGGGGTGACCAATAATATCATCCAAACTGAAATAGTTAGAGAGTGACAAGGAGTGCTGTTAATAATTACACCAGGACAACGGGCATAAACTGGAGTCTTTACTCATCTTAGTGCTGAAGGACTTTCCAAGAGGCAGACAGGCATGGAGAGTTTTAAGGCACCAGTTTCAAGATCCAGAACCTCAAAAGTCATTTTCTTTTTTAACTACTTTACAAAACAATTGGTTAATGGTAGAACCATCATTCAAAATCAAGTAGTTTGACTCTAGAGCCTTCCCTGGGAACCACTACACCTTACTTTTCTTCTCTAGAGGGCCCTCTTGCACATCCCAAGAACCTGGGTTACTATCAGGATTTAGGAGTAATTCTCTATTTATAAGTGGAATTCTTCACTGTGCTAGGGGCCCCTTCTGTCCTTGGTCACTTCCTTCAAGTTTTTGCTCAAATCTCACCTTCTCAATGAGGCCAACTCTTTTTTTTTTTTTTTTTTTTTTTTTTGTGAGAAAGACCAGCCCTGAGCTAACATCCATTGCCAATCCTCCTCTTTTTGCTGAGGAAGACCGGCTCTGGGCTAACATCTGTGCCCATCTTCCTCTACTTTATATGGGACGCTGCCACGGCATGGCTGACAAGCGGTGCGTTGGTCAGATCCAAATCTGTGAACCCGAGGCTGCCAAAGTGCCACCTAAACCACTGCGCCTCCAGCCCGGCCCCTATGAGGTCAACTCTGACCACTTATTTAATACTGCAACCAGCCTCTCCCTCCACCAAAACTCCCAATCACCCCTACCCTGCTCTACATTTTTTTTTCCCCACAGCACTTATTTTCCAACATACTATATAATAGTACTTATTTATTATGTTTATTGTATGAAAGGTCCTCAAGGGCAGGGATTTTTGCTCTTTTCCTTTTTTACCTACTGTATTCCCAGCACCTAGAACAGTGTCTGACATATAGTAGGCACTCAATAAATATTTGTATTGTAAGTCCTAATAATAGTTGAGACTTAGGTCACCAGGATAACATGGGGGTAAGGTAAAGTTGACTTGCTGAGTCATGTAAGAACAGAGAGGTAAAAGTAAGTATAGAGGAATGGGTTATACTTCCAGAATCCTAGTCACCACCCATTTACCCACTCCCAGCAGAGAACAGCACTAGAGTGAAGACCATGTTTGAAGTACAGCATTCTGCTCATGTAAAAAACCCAAGATGGTAATATATGTCACATAAGTCGAAGCCAATTTATGAGTTGAGCTAAACTCCATTATAATACTGTTCCTAATTATAGTGAATTGCAGCCAAATTATACTCCCCAAAACCAAATAAATATAGAATATACCGGGTGCTGGCCCTGTTTTCCAACACCAGAGTTTCAAAGGAATTGCTTGATATTTATTTTGAATGTGCTATTCTGCAATTATCTGATTAACAGTTTAGTTTTCCCAGAATTGCAATACCAAATCCAGTTGTTTATTTTCCTTGGTCTCGACAGCCATGAGATATTACTGTACCTTTAAAGTTCAGTGATAGTTTAGAATCTCCTAAAATATTAGCCAAAAAAATTAAACCCGACTCTTCAGGTCAATAGAGTATTAATGTCAAATTGTCTGTTAACATGTAGATTAGAACAATGAAATGTATCGCAGAAAGAAAAATATATTTGAGCACTTTAAAAAAATTATACAACTTGCATACTTGAAAAAATCATGAAATGCAAATGACTAATAAACAGAAAAATATTCAACTTCACTAGTAATCAAAAAAGGCAAATATAATGATGATAAATCTTTTCATGCAAGGTGGCAAATATGTTTTTAATGTGACAATAGTATGGGCTTTCTCACACATTGCGAATGAGAATATATATTAGCAGTACATTTCTAGACAGCAGTTTAAAAATATGTAGGAAAAAATAACAAAATATGCAGAGATATTTTAAAATGTATATTTTTTATTAGTCAAGTAACATTGATCCAAAAATGCAAAACGGCTCAAACAAAATAGAAGTTTATTTCTTGTTCATATGATTTTCCTATGTGTGTGTGTGTGCGTGTATGTGAGGGAGACAGAGAGAGATACTCTATACAATCATTCAGGAATCTGGAAAGTAATAGATCCTGGGCCAGATTCAATGGAGATGTCCAGGGTCATTCTGCAAAATTGAAAAGAGTATAGAGGAGTGTGCATATAATGTTTTATGGACAGGCCTAGAGGTAGCTCATATTCCTCGGGCTAGTACTCAGTCACGTGGGCACACTTTACTGCAAGGGGTGCCAGGAAATATAGTCTAGTTGTGTGCCCAGGAAGAAGGTGCAATGGGTTTGCTGAACAGCTCACCTTTGTCACATTCTTTGGCCCAGGAATGCACTTCTAAAAATCTATTCTAAGGAAATGATCATAAATACAGCAGACTAATTTAGCATAGCAAAACACCAATAATATATCAGATGACTAACAGTGCCAGAATAGTTCCTCTGATGTAATGTAGTCCAAAGAGACCTAGGCCAGCTGGACATCTCACAGAACATTACATTGATCCACTATATCAATTACATGATGCTAATTGGAGTGGATGAACAAAAAAGTGGCTCACAGAGGTAGCAATACTATGAGACATGTGAGCCCCAGAGAGTGGGAAATAAACCCAAATAAGATGAAGGGACCTACTATATCAGTAAGATGTTTAGGGATGAGTAGTCTGGGGCATGCTGGCATATCCCTTCAAAGTAAAAGGCAAATTATTGCATCTTGTACCTCCCACCACAAAGAAAGCACAAGTAGGCCTCTTTGGTTCCTTGAGTCAGTATTTCCACACCTGGGAATTCTCTAACTCATATACAGTAGTCCCCCTTTATCCACAGGGTATACATTCCAAGACCCCCAGTGGATGCCTGGAACAGCAGATAATACCAAACCCTATACATAGTATGTTTTTTCCTATACATATATACCTATGATAAAGTTTAATTTGTAAATTAGGCACAGTAAGATATTAGCAACAATAGATAACAATAAAATAGGACAATTTTAACGATATACTGTAATAAAAGTTACCATCGATCTTAGCAACCTCAGCATAGGACTTTTTTCTTTCCTTATCGAATCGAGAACTTTCACTTTTTCACTTAAAGGAAGCACTTTAAGGCTTCTCTTTGGCATATCCAAATTGCCAGCATCACTACTCTTGTGCTTTGGGGCCATTATAAAGTAAAATAAAGGTTACTTCAACACAAGCACTGAGATACCTCAACAGTCGATCTGATAACTGAGCCAGCTACTAAGGGACTAACAAGCTGGTAGCATGTACAGCGTGGATACACTGGACAAAGGGATGATTCATATCCCGGGAGGGGCGGAGCAGGACAGCGGGAAATTTCATCATGCTACTCAGAACGGAATGCAATTTAAAATTTATGAATTGTTTATTTCCGGAATTTTCCATTTAATATTATCAGACCTTGGTTGACCATGGGTAGCTGAAACCCCAGATAAGAGGGGACTCCTGTACTGAGAGGCACAAAATGCTGCCAGGTTTGAGTAGAACCAGAACAGGAAAAGTCTCTTCAGCAGATCCAGACTGCAGTGAACACTGCCCTGAAGTTGGGCCACACTACCAGGCAGACCCTATAATATTAGATTTATCAGTGATGGGAAAATAAACCATAGACAACTTATGGCAAGTCCCAATGAAAGAATCCCAAAATAGTCCCCTAGGATTCTGAAACAAGTGCATGCCACCATCAAAGAAACATAATACACACTTTGAAAACAGTTGCCTCTCCCAAGACCACATCCCAAGGGAGGACAACTGGGAAGAGCCATCTTCACTTCAGAGCTTCCCAGAGAGTTAGCTTCTATCTAATCCTGCTTTCTTCCCTGCCCTCTCTTTCCACAGGTGTTGATCCCTCTAGCACTCCTTTACAATCTTTCTGCATGGTAATTTCTATCTTAGGGTCTGCTTCTTGGGAAACTCAACCTGTGGTAGGTGTTTAGTTGGTTTGTCTTAAGCACATTGTATGATTTCATTATAACCTCTGCAAATGATTCCAATTAGGCCCTGGTTAAACAAACAAATGCTTGTTTTAAATACTTGTCTCCTTCGTTTCAAAGTTCTCTATGGACAATATATCACGAATCCAAATAAGAACTTACTTAAAACAGTAGCAACTACCTTACACCCATTAGGATGTCAAAAAAACAGAAAATAGCAAGTGTTGGCAAGGATGTAGAGAATTGGAACTTTTGTGTACTGTTGGCAGGAATGTAAAATGGTACAACCATTATGGAAAACAATATGGTAGCTGCTCAAAAAATTACAAAATAGAATTACTATATGATCCAATAATTCTACTTCAGGGTATTCAAGGGGATCAGAATATGCCACCCCAAAATATGCCACTTTGAGAAAAGGATTATTTTGAGCTGAAGGCAATTGAGAAAGAGCAGATGCAGGGAAAGCTCTTTACCTTCCCACTTTCTGCCTAAAGGCAGGGTATAAATTTTCCTTTGTGAAGTTGTCCCTCCTCCCCTCTCTCATACCGAAAGGAGGAAAACAACATTCATCACCAGAAATGGAGATGGTGCTAGATGAGCCTGCACAAACAAACCTTACTAAAATAACCCTTATCTTCCACTGGTTTCCCACATATATTTACCTTCCCACAATTTACCACTCCTAAAATCCTAAACCCCTTTTCCTTTGTTTTGTCAATTCTCTACAAATTTATTGCTCTGTGTTAAAATGGCATAAAAGCCCCCAGGTCTAACTGTTTCTTTGTGTCTTCACTTATTTTCTATGAAGGCCTCTGCATGCATACATAATGAACCAATTCTCCTGTTAAACTGTCTTTTGTCAGTTTAATTTTCAGGGCCTCCATCATCTAAGAGGGTAGAGGAAAAAGGTCTACTTTCTCCCCCATAGTTTATACCCCAAAGAATCAAAAGCAGATATTTGTACACCCATGTTCATAGTGGCATTATTCACAATAGCCAAAAGGTGGAAGCAACCCGTGTCCATTGACAGATGAATGGATAAACAAAATGTGGTATATTCATAAAATGATATTCAAGCTTAGAAAGGAAGGAAACTTTGACACATGCTACATGGATGAAACTTGAGGACATATGCTAAGTAAAATAAGCCAGTTACTAGGAAAAATACTATATGATTCCACTTATATGAAGTACCTAGAGTACTCAAACTTGTAGAGACAGAAAGGAGAATGGTGGGGGGCTGGGGGTAAAGGAGAATGGGGAGTATTGTTTAATGGGTACAGAGTCTCAGTTTTGCAAGATGGAAAGAGTTCTGTGGGTGGATGGTGAAGATGGTAGCAAAACAACATGAATGTGCTTAATACCACTGAACTGTACACCTAAAAATTGTTAAGATGGTAAATTCTGTGGTATGTGTATTTTACAACAATTAAAATTTAAAAAGCAAAAACCATAGTGGCGGCCCTTAAGTTGTTGGTCGGCAAAAAGACCAGGGGCCAGGGAACCATGAACAGTTAAAATCCTTCTCTGATTGAGGGAAAAGAGCCTCTTCTTGGAGTGAAGAAAAGGTACAGGTGGATTTCTTAGTTTGAGAAGGTTTTAAGTTATTGTCTGATATCTCATGCTTTCATGGTATCCATCTCCTGTGGGGTTTGTCTGGTGCCTAGCATGGTGCTGGATTCCAAGAATCAAAGATAAATGAAACACTCTTTCTTCTCTCAAGGAGATTAGAAGCAAGTGGAAGAAACAAACATGTAAAAAGATGGTTTTAATAATGTGTGATAAAGGCCAGACTAAAGCTGAGCACACTAAGGAGGAATCTAAATCATACTGGAGGGCAGAGAAAGCTTTCTGGAAGAGGTGATATTTTAGCTTCATCTTGAAGAAAGATTAGAATTAATTAGGCAGAGAAGGAAACAAGACATTCTAGGAAGAGGGAACTGAGAAATAGAGACATGGAGGTGTGAAATAGTATGACCTATGTGGGGACCCAACATAATGAGTGTGTAGAGGAAGAGATGCAGTGAACTGTTTGGCTAGGGTCAGATTCAAGACTGTTTAGAGATCAGTTAGAGTATGGACTTTATCATAAAAGCTACAAGGAGCCACTGAAGAATTATAAACAGAATAATCATATCACTCATCCTAATTTCAGGACAATGCAATGATATTTCTGTAGTGGCTGAAAAGTGTTCTAAGGGATCATCTCAGTCAGCTATTGATGTATAACAAACTATCTCTGTGTGTTAAAATAATACTTATTCTTGCTCACTGTCTGCAGATTGGCCAGGCCTATTCTACGCTGGGCTTAGCTGGCTGCTTTGCTTCAATCTACAAGTGCATATGGGCCCAGTTCCTTGCTGTAGGTTGGGCTCAGGTCTGCTCCATGTATGTTCATTCTGGGGCCCAGGATAAGGGGGAAGCAGTTACCTAAGGGGACTTCTTCTCATCTTCCTTGGGGCAGTTGAGTATCTAGGGCACGTTCTTCTCATGGCAATGGCAGAAGTCCCAGAGGGCAAACAGAAACTGTGATGCCTCTTAAGACCTAGGCTCAGAGCAGGCACATGGTGATGTCCACCCACATTCCATTGGCCAAAGCAAGTCATATAGCTGAGTCCAAAGTCAAGAGGCAGGGAAGTACATTATGCCTCTAGTGGTATGAAATGCAAACTCACTTGTAAAAAGTGTGGATACAGAGAGAAGTAAAAAATTGGGATCTACAATTCAATCTACCATAGAGGCCATTTTTACTCAGTGCTTAGAGGCTGCATGGTATAATAGAAAGAATATCAGTTGTGGAGCCAGGTAATCATTTAATAGTTCTGTGGCCTTCCACTACTTATTTAAAATTTTCCAGACATCCCCCACCTTACAAGTGATTACAAGAATTGCATGAGATATTGTCTGTGGACTTTGTACTTTGGGTATCAGTGCTTGTTAGGACCTCTCTGACTGCTCGTTACATCTAGTGTGCCATGACTCTATTAACAAGAACTATGGAGAGGGAGATCAGTGGTTGGACTTCGGTGCCGCAAAGTCACCATACTGGAAAGAAACAAAACTCCTGTAGAACCCAGAATACAGCATTCTCCCAAGATGTCTATTAAAACCCCCTCTGCTGCCAACCACAGCTATTTGTCTTTGGGGAAACGTGTCTCCCAGAAGAAAGGCCAGCCATTTGCAATGTGTTTGGTCTGACAGTTCTTTTACACATCCACTTCATTCCTTGGCAGCTTGAATTTTTGGTTCGTGAATAAGAGGAGTGTTTACCCAAGAAGAGTCTAGAGCAAAGCTGGGCAGGAGGCAAATGGAAAAAGCACCTTTGGGCATTGCTTTAGCCTTGTTCTCCCCAAGTCTGCAGCTGCTGCTCTGCCCAGATGGACTCGCTTGACTGAAGGACTGTGCCAAAGACAATACTCAAAGTGCTCTTATTTATCTTCTCAGATTGAGACCAACTGGCCCAACATCACACAGCTCTTTGAACCCAAGCCTCTTGAGTCCCGTGGCAATGCTCTTTCTCCTATTGGTATAAATTAGATAGGAAAAAGGCTAAGCTGCTATCCCAAAGACACTACAGATATAGTGGCTCCAATAATATTGACATGAATTTCTCTCTCATATAGTCCAGAGATGGGCAGGCAGTCTAGAATGAGTTGGAGGCTGTAATCCATGGGGACACCCAGGAATCCATGTTCCTTCTATCTTCTTGCTCCAATATCCTCAAGCAGCCCTTCCCAAGGGAGGTTTTTCAAGAGAATTAAGCTGTAATGCTTTAAAGCATCCATTATGGCAATGAATTAATTTTCATTTCATTAATTTTCTTCTATATGTCTAGAATAGTACAGTTTTGTACCATCCTTGGAATAACTGAGATAAGAGTTACCTGAATCATTTTCTGTATTCATTCTCTTACAGGAACCCCAGTTGAGGTAGGCTGCTGGAGTGTGGTTCTTACCGTGTGGTTGAAGCTGGACTCCAGCAACATAGCTGCACATTCCAATATATAGGAAGGGAGACAAAAGAAGTGAGAAAAGAGAGTCTTTAAACAATGTCACCTGGAAGTTGCATGCATTACTTCTGCTCACATTTGATTGGCCAAAACATAATTTCACAGCCAAATCTAGTCACAAAGGTGCTGGGGAAAGTAGTTTCTAGCTTGGCAGCCATATGCACAGCCAAAACTTTTGGGGATTCTGTTACTAATAGGAAGAAGGATGGAATAAACATGGAGATAATTATCAGTCTCCGCCACATTTCACTATTATTCACTAGACAGTAAGTTTCATGAGAGCAGAAACTGTGTCTTATTTGCTAAGGACAAATAAGTAACTGTATTTTGTAGTATAGTATCTAGGACATAGAAGACCCTTAATAACTTTGATTGAATTCCATCTATTTGTATCACATTAAGGCAATCCAGAGAAGTGTCTTGAATTATAATTTTCAAAAGGCCCAGGGACTAAATAATTCAGTGAATACTTATCTAACATTTTCTCCTTTTTGGGGGTGAGGGGTAACCTTAATTTGTTCTGAACTAAGTTTCTCTTGTCAATTTTAATTATTTAATGCTTTGATTTTCCAAATCTTCAGGATCAATTTGTGAACCTTCATAAACCTGCAGAAGTAAACTTCTTTCCTCAACTGGGACACAAAGGGGACTGTTAGGATATGAAGATTATGTGGAATAAAGAAGCTGATCTTTGTAAGTAGAACTTAGAATGGTGCCTGGCATGTACTGAGTGCTAGGTAAGTGTCATAGATAGAAGATGATGATGATAGATGGTAGATCATAGATGATTAGATAGATAGATGATAGATAGATGGAAAGAAGGAAGGAGAAAGGAAGAAAACATTATGAGAGCCAATCTGACATTATTTGTGAGTAGATTATAACATTTCTGCTAAAGGCAGAAACAGTTACTAGGCCTTTATGGCAGGAGACATCTCACCAGAGACCTGAAGATTCACTTCTTTGCTTGGCTGAGCCTGGATGCACTTTGCCTACTACATGTGCTACGGCTAAGTTAACTGCTTTCTGGTCTCTTAGGAGACACTCAAATGACAGGCAAAAGTGGGTCAGAGTGGACATTGGTTTAGCAGGTTGAGACAGGGCCAGACTCAGAAGGAGGCCAGTGCCATAGCAGGAAACTCCAGGATGTCTTATGGAGTCCTCAGACCTAGTCATTCTCCTTCACGTTGGGGACAATTTAGCACATAGACTATTTCAGGAGAGGAGATGTCGTGGGCGTGGAAAATGTGTCCACTCCTGGGTTTGGGATAGGCGTCTGTAATAGGTGCATCGTTTTGCCCACCATGCATCCCTTCTCTCTTTTTCTGGTAACAGCACTTTGCTGCCTTTCTAGGAATCCTCTACTCTCTCTTTTCACGTGATTCTGACACAGTTGTGCCCAGCCCCTCCAGACCCAGAATGACCACTCTGAGAATGCCATCTTCCGACCGTGTTATTGGTTTATGAACGGGCATATGACCCAAACTGGTCCAGAGTCTTCCTTAAAATTTAATACGGACCCTGGAAGAGAGAAGGTGGATTCTTCTGGACAGGTAAAGGAAAGGGGAAGTTGCCCTATTTGAAAACATCTTTCCTAGCCCTAAAAAGGCCATATGCAGGGGGGAAAATGTAGCCAAACCAAAAAGGGAGGCAGAGTTGAGCAGATGCCAGATGGAAAGTACTGACACAGTTTGAACCTCAATATCCAATTGTACCTGAAGTTAGATTTGCCCCTTTTCAGCTACATGCACCAATAAATTCCCCTTTTTATTTATTTAAGCTTATTTGAGTTAAAGTTTCTGTCGTTTGCTTCCAAGAGAGTCCGGATTTATAGAGTGCCTGACTTGGTTTGGTTACCCTAATAGCTCCCTCATCACCCATGGCTAAGCCTGCTGAGGACCTATAAACAGCCCCAACAGTTATGTCCCAGTGGTTCAGAAAATTGCTCCAGGTTCCACTTTGTACTTTCCACTCTAAACCCTCTTGATCTGGTTCCTTATCTCTACTTCTTCCTGCGGTCTGGTACCTGGATCTCTTTGGATTGGCGCTTCGTGGTACATAGAGCCTGGCCTTCTATTTCAGTCTCATCCTAAATGTAGTCCCTCCAAAAACCCTGGACTGCACCCTTGTTATCGCCTGGGCCAGTGTCTCCAACCTCTGCACTCAGCCTAGGATCCCTGAGCCAGACATCTCTCCATAAGCAAGAACCACTGAGTCATTTTGTTTCCTTCAGTGGGCTGTGTAGTGAACATTCCAGGTCCCCTTCATTATGTTTTCTTTCCTTTGATATTGTTGCCCTTGGCTTTAGTTTATGTTATTCAGGAAGCCCAAAGGTTGAAACCTCCTCTATAGCCCCCCAAAATATTCAGGCTATTTTTCCCAGGTTTTGTGATAGGAATTTTTTTTTTTTTTTTGAGGAAGACTAGCCCTGAGCTAACATCTGTTGTCAATCCTCCTCTTTTTTCTTTTTTTCCTGAGGAAGACTGGCCCTGGGCTAACATCCGGGCCCATCTTCCTCTACTTTATATGGGACGCCGCCACAGCGCGGCTGACAAGCGGTGCGTCTGTCCACGCCTAGGATCCGAACCTGCAAACTCTGGGCCCGGGGCCGCTGAAGTGAAGTGTGCAAACTCAACCACTACACCACTGGGCCGGCCCCTGTGATAGGAATTTTTGATGGGAAAGGATAAGAAAGAATAAGCTTTTATAAAGAGGTTAGTTGTTCAAATAAGTAAGTCCTAAAAATCTACATTGCATAAGGTACTCTGGCCACATAAAGAAGAATATAAGACTTTTAGCCTAATGGGACTATGTTCCTGTTATGGGCTCAATTGTGTCCCCTCAAAATTCATATGTTGAAGTCCTAACCCCTAGAATCTCAGAAAGACTATATTTGGAGATAGAATATTTAAAGAGGTAATTAAGTTAGAACGAGGTCATTAAGGTGGGCCTTAATCCAATATGACTGGTGTCCTTATTGGAAGAGGAAATTAAGACACAGATACACGGAGGGAAGACCCTCTGAAGACACAGGGAGAAGATGGCCATCTATAAGCCAAGGAGAGAGGCCTCAGAAGAAATCAGCCCTCTGGACCCCCTGGTCTCGAACTTGTAGCCTCCAGAACTGTGAGAAAATAAATTTCTGTTGTTTAAGCCACCCACGCTGTGGTACTTTGTTATGGTATCCCTTCCAAATTG
Source organism: Tapirus indicus (assembly GCA_031878705.1). Lineage (NCBI taxonomy): Eukaryota > Metazoa > Chordata > Mammalia > Perissodactyla > Tapiridae > Tapirus > Tapirus indicus. The sequence continues at coordinate 40,452,262 of CM062935.1, forward strand.
ATACAGTCCCCTACTAATTATTAGCAAACTGGCATCTCTCCTCATCAAATCTTTTGGGAAGGAACAATAGGAATCTCTTCCTGGCTCTTTCCCTCTCAAAAAAATACCCACAGAAAATAAGCCCATAGTATTTGTGGAATTACCCCTAAAAACTTACTTATTCAGCTAGCAACTATGGAATGGATCTAGGGTCTTGGTCACTGGTAAGAGAGGAGGCTAGTGGTAAAGTGCCGGTATCCTCTTCCTCAAAAGTCAATTATGGCTCCTCTTCTTTCCCTTCCACTCTCCTTCCCGAACAATTGTGCAAAAGCCTTTAGATGGAGCTGAGCAAGCAAAGTGTATGTGTGTGTGTTGGGGAGTGGTGTGGTGGTAAGCTATGGTGATCCAGAGCAGGTAGCAGGAGGAGAAGGGTATCCACAAGGGTGTCCAAATCTGGCACAGGGTGGCCTGGCCCAAGAAGGGTGAGGAGGGCATTTATGTAGATGGGCTGCCTGGAGTGAGGTGTTAAAGGCTGAGTGGGGTGAGGTGAATCTATGTGGGAGGATGACCCTATGTAGTGTATCATAGCCCAAGCAGTGTGAGGAGGAGACTCTTTCTGACAGGGTTGCAAGCCAATGGGAGACACTGAAGCCTGAGCAGAGTGAGGAAGACGTCCACACAGCAGGATGGCTCAGCCTGGTGTCAGATGACGAGAGGGGTGAGGAAAGCATCCACATTGGGAAAGCACCCACACTCCTAATGGGATGAGGAGGATGCCCACACACAAGGGTGGTGTGATGTGAGATGGCAGGATTCGAGCAGGGAGAATAGAGCATCCACGTGTTAGGTTGGCCCAGTGTGGGGTGTTATAGCCCACATGGTGTAAAGAGGGCAGATGGGAGATTGGTCACTTAGAAGTGGATTGAGTAAATAAGTAAATATATTCAGGACAATAAGAACTAGGTGTTTTGTTGTTAGAGAAGGAAGTTACAGTATGGAAAAGGGAAAACTAGAATGAACCCTGTGGTGTTGAATTAGAATTGGAGGTGATGGTGTGAACATATAGTTTTCATGATAGATAGAGAGAGAGAGAGAGATGATAGATAGATGATAGAGAAAATTAAATGTAAAAGTGTGCACATACTCACATACACACATTGCCTAGCTCTGTGCACTGAGAGACTCTGGGAGCAGTGACACTCCAACAGCAATGAGCATACTGAATGCCTAGGTTTGAGTTTCTAAACACCATCCTCCACTAAAAGACACCACAGATCCTTGGACAAATGACTGATTCCAGAGCTGAGCTAGGGAAAGTACAAGTACAGAAGCCGGCTTCAAAAGACTCCCGCTAGCCAGACATAGAATAACATAAGCATGAAATAATTAATGATAGTAACAGATTGTGACCCATTAAGTAAAATAGGAATCCATGAGTCCATACTGATATAAATAAATAACAAATTGAATAGCATGATATTTAAGTAATATAAAATACTTACTAAAAATACTTTAAAATACTTACTAATTACAAAGGGAAAGATGCCTGGGCGGCAGACACTGCCTTACTCAATGGTCAATGTTAACATCATCAGTAATGGGATAAATCTAAATCTTATGCCACCTGATAGATTGCAGTGAGAAAAACACAGCATCAGTTCTGTGATATTTCTGCCAAAAAGGCATAGCCTGAATCGAATCATGAAGACACATCAGACAAATCTAAATGGAGGGGCAGTCTACAAAAAAACTAGCCTCTCATCTCCACAATGTCAAGGTCATAAAAGTCAAGGAAAGATTGAAAAATGTTACATATCAAAGGAAACTAAAGCAACATGACACCAAAACTCAACACATTATCCCACACAGGATCCTCCATCTAAAGGACATTACTGCGGCAATTGGAGAAACCTGAAGGGGTCTGAGGAGTAAATGGTAGTGATGTGCCATCACTACGTGATGACGTAATTAACGTCAATGTTAATTTCCTGATTTGATGCTTGTATTATGGTTACGTAGGAGAATGTCTTTTTTGTAGGAAACACACACTTAAATGGCTATGATGGAGCATCATTTCAGCAACTTATTCTCACATGCTTCAGAAAAGAAAAACAAATTATTTGTAAGGCAACTTTTCTGTAAATTTGGGATCATTTCCAAATATAAAAAAAGAAAAAGGTCAAGGATGCAGGACAACTGGCCCAGTCTCTTTAACAAATCTGTGTCATAAAAAAAGGGGCAGATTATAAGAGGCTTATGGGATATGAGCAGATGCAAACATGGTCCTGGATGAGATTCAAGTTTGGATAAACAGTGATAAAGCACATTTTGAAGATAATTGGGTAATGTAAATATGGTTTATTATTAGATGAGATGAAATGTGTTGAAATGGAAAAGTGGAGATCATTGACCAGAAAAGAAAAGAAAAAAAAAAGCAGGTAATAGAGCAGTAGTATGCATCACGTGATCTAATTTTGTGGAAAAAAGAGAAATACAAATAAAGTTCTGGAAGGATAAATACTCACCCTAACACTGGTACTCACTGAGTGGTGGGAATACTTTTTTATTCTCTTATTATCGCTTGTCTTTATTTTCTAATAGACAACAATGTACATGCCCTGTTTCTGTAGTAGTAAAAAATAATTTTTTAAAGTAAAATTTAAGTAACAGATTTAGGAGGAAAGAGTCAATGTGGTCAGTATTCACAACCTTGAAAAACTCACATTTTTTACCAGCTGGACCTGTTGATGTTTCAGAAGACACTTGAGCAAAGTCCCTAAAGCAACTCCTTTTCTCCTGCATAGGGTCACTAACTCTGCTACACGTGCGTGAGGGACGCCTAACGGCTGTGCATGGCTGTATCAGTCTATTTTAACACCATATAGAAATGCCCAGTTATCTCACCTGTAAAATGGGAACTAATACTCTGACTCAAAGGGGTGTTGGAAGTATTAAATGAGTTAATATATGTATAAAGTGCTGAATAAATGATTAGTAGATACAAATAGCACCTCCCTTATACAAATACAACATTCATGGTTGTCTCTGTTTCTCATTTAATGAAAAGGATGAAGGAAACAGATATAGCCTCCCAGTTCAGATTGGAATTTGGTATTTATTTTAATTCATGAATTCTTATATTGCACCTTCTGTATGCCAGGCAGTTTTCTAAGTGCTTTACAAATAATAAATTTTTAATCATAATAATCCTATGAAGAGTGTAATCCTATTACCTTCCCCATTTTATGGATGAAGGAAGTTAGCCACAGAGAGGTTAATTAACTTGCCTAAAGTCACATAGCCAGTAAGAGGCAGGGCCAGGATTAGAACCAGGCAGTGCAAGCTTTTAGCCTCAACCCATGCTCCCACTCTTACTGCCACATAACTAAGTACAGGAGAACTCCAATTTATGTACCAATTGCTTTCCAAAAGTTCACTTGTAAGCTAAAGTTTCAAGTTCCAAATGCATTTCCTGCCAAAACAATATTGCAAATTAGGTTTGGTTCCTAGGCCAACCTATTTAAACAGGCCAAACTTATTTAACTCACAACATGGCTGATTCAGAACAACTATGGCCTCAAGATCAGTGTCCCTCTGGGCAGAGGATGGTGAATAGGTTTCATCTCCCAACCTAATTCCAATCAATTACTTGTGGCTGCATGGAGCGCTGTCTGGAGAAGAATTCTGAGGTTGGCCTTAGCAGGAGAGCGTACTAGGACCAATTAGTGACATCTGCCATGAATGGAGACGTAGGAAGAGAGGCCCCAAAGCCAGGCATTTGCCATCTCTGCTCCAGACCCTTTTAAACCCTGACACTAAGCTGTAGGCTAAGGCTTGTGATCTTGTCTCTGAATGCTTCTCAATCTTGAGCCCTGAGGAGTCAGGGAAGGCATCAGGGCAGAATTCTGAGAGCAAAGGGGGGAGACAGAAACTGAGCAAGGCTTCCGTGACAGTGTTGGGGGACCGGGTGAAATCAGCGGCTAGGTCTCCTGTGATGGGGTGATAACAGCTGTTCAGAATTTATAAGCCGAGCATTTCTGTGTCAGCAATGCCAGCCAAGCCCTTCCTCATACTCGCAAACATCACCCCAATGATCCATGTGCCAGCAAGCATAAAAGATGCCAGGTTTTCACATTGTCTGCTCTCTTGGCATTTCAAGAAGTTGTCAGAATGGTTAAATGACTCGTTCCAGGTCACACAGTGAGGTCAGAACATCAGTCATGAATTATATATAAAAGCAATGTCAGAGTAGAATGAAAATGAGCACATACAACCCAGCAAGATGATCCCACAAACCACGAGTTTACGTACAGGACTATTAATCTAAGGTTTGGTATGGGCGGATCCTTGCTTATACTGCTGAGGTTTTCAGACAGGGACATTAGAATGTGAAATAGACTTTGCATGTGGTTTGCTGAGGACTTATTTCTCAAGATAAACTAGAAAAAAAAAACTTTAAAGCTAAGAGTGTGTCCCAAGCTAGGTTGCATTTGAGAGAGTCCTGTAGTCCAGCAGGCCCCCAAAATGTCACGTCAGCTTTCGAAGGCGTTTCACAGTTGCTGCAACAGCACCGTGTTACAGCCAAGCAGCTTTAGAAGCAGCCCAGCCCCTTAGATATAGATGACACTGCCAAGAGCAAAATAAAAAAGGGCCGTTGCCTAGCTTGGCATCTGGGTCCTGCAGCTGCCAAATCATATCCATTAACCGTGCCAAAGTAATCCACGGAGAAACTCCCGATGAGAGGCCCAGTGGCCCAGCAAGCTAGACAATTGCCTATGATCTAGGCAAGCAAGGGTTCGTTCTTCAGTGTCTGCTGAGATTGCCAGGAACTTGAAGCAAATCAACAGAAAGATTTCAGTTCCTGTCTTCTTGTTCATAAAATGGGCACTCATATTGTGTGTGTGTGAGAGAGAGAAAGAGACAGAGAGATACAGAGAGAGAGAAAACTGGGAGGCAACGATAAAATGAACAGTAAAGTTTTTTTCCAAATTGTCCAGAAGACAGGGTTAACATGATTAAATGAACTAAAAGGAGGCGTGGGGAGAAAAAAAAAGACTCTGGCCATTTCCTAATCCCCTCTCCCAATATGAAAGGAAACTGAGACACAGGGACTGAAATCCCACCCTGAAGGGAAAAAAGTCATTCCTACTCTGCTTGGGAGCAAAAAGAAAGCAAAGAAACAACTCAGAAAAGTTGGCCAAACCAGGCAGAGGCTCTTCTCCCACCTGCACATCTGCCTTGGGCTTTTCTTCTTTTCAGACTGTTGCAGGAAAACAGATGGATGCAGAAGCCTGAATTTTAAATTTATGAATGGAAATTTGAACAGATGTTAGCAATCAAGATGGCATATAAGAATTTTTTTCATGCCATGTTTACAGCCCAGCCTCCTTCACATAAATGGGAGTGAGGGTCATAAAAAGGGTAGTTTTTGATCTCAGGACAGCATGGATCCAGCATGGTGATTATGTGGCACAATAACGGAAATATTCAAAGAAGAAAGGAAGAAAACACTAGTCAGCCTGTATAAATGCTAAATATTTATCTACAAAATGATAAAATGCATCTGCAAGAAAACCATTAACCCATCAGAGCACTTTCTGTATTATAAGTAGGTGAAGTTCAAGCCCAAAGTTTTAACAAATATCTGTGAACACCTACTTACTTGAATTCAGTGTAGACTTTTGACATGATATAGATTATTTGTTCTGTTTTGTTTGGCTGAAGGTCCCAGACATACGGGGCCTTACTAAATTTCAGGGAGGAACTGAGTAAGAGGCTAGCTAGTAAGAGAGGTCTGATCACGCACACATCCATCCTCCAGTGCTAGGAACTGGGCTAAGTATGAAGGGTGGATGGGGAGTAGCAAAAGGAATCGAACCTGATCTAGGTCCCCAACACACTTAGAACTGAAGGCAAAAGCAGGTATAACACAAGGCCAGAACAAGGTATATGTCAAAAGTTACAGGAGTGAAGAGAAAGGAGTGAGGTTGATTGGAGGCTGGATCACGACAGTGGTTGCTGATATCCTGAAAAGAAGGGAAGAGTCTGAAGCTTGTGGGCCGCCGGGAGCAGTACCTAGGATTTGTTAGCCAATCCTGTTGGCTATACCTTCAAAATAAAGAGTAGCTATAAAGTTGGGAACCATGCATGGATCACATTACGATATCAGATATTATAATGTAATGTCAACAAACCATTTATTATGTATTCACCTGGATTTCCAGACTTTGTGGCCACCCTGGCTCTCCAGAATCTGATCACTTCTCGCCACTTAGACCAAGCATGATTCTCTCTCTCCTTGATTACTGCAATAGTCTCACTAGTGTCTCTGCTTTTGTGTTTGCCCACATCCACCACCTACAACCAATCTATTCTCAACACAATAAAGCAATCTCTTTGAAGCAGTGGTTCTCAAAGTGGGGTCCCTGGACTAGCAGCAGCAGCTGCACCTGGGAATGTTGGAATTGCAAATTCTTAGGTTCTACCCACCTATAGAATCAGAAACTCCGGAGATGGGGCCCAGAAATCTGTTTTAAAAAGCCCTCCTGGTGATTCTGATGCCTGCTAAGGTTTGAAAAGGAATTGTAAGCATAGGTCAGATGTCACTCAAAATCCTGCAACAGCTCTTCAAAGTCATTATCACAGCTACAAGGCCGTACGTATACCATCCAGCCCGTGAATCCTTCATTGACTGCCCACCACTCTAGTCTCTAGCTCACTTGCTCCTCAGCCACACTCAAGGCCTTGGCGCTGGCTGTTCCTTCTGCCTGGAATGTTCCCCAGGCCCTCCACCTCACCCACGTGGCTCAATCCCTCACCAAGTCTCTGCTCAAATGTCACCTTTTCACTGATACAGTACATCTTTATGGTCTGTCTCTTCACACTAGAATGTAAGTTCCTTGAGAGCAGGGACTCTGTTTTGTTGGCTCCCGTATTCCCAGGGCCTGGTACTGTGCCTGCTATATAGTGAGCACTGGGAAACAGTTGGTGGAGGAATGAATAAATGATCCTGTATTGAGGTCCCACCAGATGTCAGATATCCTGCTAACTGCATCACCTCACTGAATGTGCCTCACTGAATTCCTACCACAAGCAGATGCAGTAGAAGTTGTTATCTTTATTTTACCCATGAAAAAATGAACTAATGGGAAAAAAAAAGAGTAACAGATTTTTTAAAAAGGCAAAGACTGAGATGTAGGGTTATCAGAAAAGGAAAATATTCATGATCCCCAAGTTCTCGGTTTGACATGGAGCCAAGTCCATCTACATTTTGTAGCATCTTTAATGTGTTTCCCTGTAATTGGTCTAAACAGAGGAAATGCAAGCTCACTCTGGTATTTACCTAAGCAGAATGTAATTAAGGAGGCAAAAATCCTGCTTCAATGACCCCAGAAAAGACTACAAATGGCAGAATTACTTATTTTGTTTACTGATACTTTCCCATTGTAAACATAGATAACAGAGATATTTCCTGAATAGTCAAATAGTTCTTTCTCCTCTGTCCTATTACCTTTTTCAATTTTAAAAAGTTCATTCTGCATGTGATTAATGATCTGGTAGAAGTGGATACTTTAACATGCTTATTAATTTGCTCAAAAAATGAGCTATGATGCGTAATGGGGATTTTTTTTCCCCTGCCATTAAAGATTGCATTGCCTGCTAAGCATCTGCCAAAATGAAAATCCAGTCCTGTGATCAGTGCTCAAGAGTGAATCTGGTAGTGGTTCATCTAAAAAGTAGTCAGACTGTGCTAGAAGGCAGACCCAGGGCCATCCTCCTTCTCTTCTACTCACCTCTCCAGCTGATCTCATCTAGTCCCATGGCTTTTAATACCATCTACATGCTGTTCACTCCTATGTCACCAGTTGGGGTCCAGGAAGGAAAACAGAACCCATGCCGGGTAACGCAATAGAGGGAATTTAATCCAGGGAATTAGTTACAAAGATGTTGGAAAAGCTGTAAGGCAAACTGGGGAGGGTGAAATAACCCAGGGAATAGCAAGAGTAGGAAGCCGCTACCCTAGGGCTGGAGAGACAAAGGGGGAAAGCAGGGTTTATGAGAGTTTAGGAACAGTGGGAGCTGGGAACCTGGAGGCAAGTCAGCCTGGTGGGAACTTTAACCATAGAGGAGACTCATCCATGCTAGATGTGCTGTCCAAAGCCAAGAGAGGGGAAAGTACTCTGGCTTTTCCCTTCCTCCTGACCTCTAGCCTTCTGCCAGGACCTTCCATTGGCCAAACTTTCCCAGAAGCCTGTTGGCAAGAAAGCTTGGGAAACTCCCTGCTCCAACTTCCATTCAGAACAGAGCAGGGAAGAGAAGGAAATGAGTCCGAGTGCCAACAGGCAAATGACAGCCCTACTCCTAAATTAATGTCTCCAGCTCAGACCTCTCCTGTGAGCTCAACTCTTACATTCAATTGTTCACCTGACACCTCCACTCGGGTGGCTAACAGTCCTCTCTAACTTGACGTCGCCCAAAAGGATCTCTTAATTTACCAGCCTAACTGCCCCTGATATTCCCCTTCTCAGAACATGGTTCACTCAGCTCAGCCCAAAACATGGGTGTCATCTTTGATTCCTTTCTTTCCCTATTCCTTCCAGCCTTTTAGCAAGACCTGTTGATTCTACCTCCCCACACAAATTCCTCTCCAGTCATCTCCATCTCCACTATTACCACCTTAGGCCAAACCACCATCCTCTCTCCTCTAGGTAACAATAATGACCTCTTAATTGGCTGTGCCAGCCCCACTGTGTCTCCTTATAATGCATTGTCCAGGGGTCAGTTCCTGAAGATCTTGAGGGCAAGGGTAAGGAGCCAGGACTTTATTCTAAGTGCTACAGGAGCCATTAAGGACTGACATAAAATAATTATCATAAATTATATCACAACTGGTTCCACATCATTCAGATCTTACCCCCTCAGAGATCTTTCTTGACCAGGCTGTAGTAGTCATTAAAGCTGTTCTCAGATATCCTGTCTCTCTCTCCTTCTGGGCACAAAGTAGGCCTGCACTTCTCTGTGCCCTGGAAGTTAAGTGGGGCCACATGACTTGCTCTGGTCAATGAATGTAAGTGGGGGTAACATGTCACTACAGGGTGGAAGTCTTAAGAGTCACTGTGTGCTTCACCACGCTTTTCCTTCTACCACAGTGACTGGCAGTGTTCTGGATAATGGCCACTCCAGTGGCCTGAGACCTGTTGTGAGGATGACAGTTATTCAGAGCAGAACTCTCTGCCAACCCACGGACATGTGGCATGAGCAAGAAATAAATCTTTGCTGTTTTAAGTTGCTGAGGCTTTGAGACTGTTTCTGCAGCATACCTAGCCTATCTGGGCTGATACTGTCCTTCAGTCCCTTACATCAGCCTGTGTTATGTCCACCATGGAAATTACGAACTGATGATTTCCACTTGTTAATTTATTTTGTTTGCATTATGCACACTTCACCAAACCCCAAGAGAACAAAGTCTCCATCTACCTAGTTCACCACTATACTCCCAGCTTCTAGAATAGTGCCCAGTGCACAGTCAGTAGGCAAATATCTGTTGATTAAACCTCCAATGCCTTGCACATACAAGCATTTGTTGCTTAAATGCTATTTTGCCAAGGAAACTGGCAGGAAAGAGTCTTGCGCTCAGCACATCTGAAGCACCAAAGCCTATAAAGCTTCACTCCACTATTTGTGGGTTGGAACCACTGCCTGGGTTACACCCTTCCAGCTAATTCACAGGAAACCAAGTTGCTCCCAAAGCTGCCACGATTCCTTGGTCAGAGAAGGCCCTGCTAAAGACCATATGCAGCAGACAAACAAGAAGGAATGAAATCTTAGAACCGTAATACGAGCGAAGTCACACAGAGTTAGGAGACAGAGTGGGACAAAATTCATTTTGGTACTGTTTTTACCACAAAGCAGCAGACAGTTGTTCTATCCTTTTTAAAGTTTCTATGTCAGCTAAATCTAATTCCTCAGAAATGGCCAAATCTCCAACTTCGTTATTGTCATAAAATATCAGCACTGAAAAACACGTTAGCGATTACTCAATTCAGACTACTCCATTTATCATCTGGCTTAATTAATTTTAACTGGAAACCTCTCAAGAGTCTCACTGTTGTTTGCCAGAGGCTTAGAACTTAGAAACTCAAGTTAGAGATTGTGTTGCTTAAAGTCATTGCCCTTTTAGACCAAATGTATTAATATATTTTTCTACCATCCCATTATATAATTATAATAAAGTTGCACAGAAGATCCTGATTATAAAATTAACTCTGCAACATTGTTAGCTTTTATATTTTTGCTCACTTAAAAATTTTCCCTAAGGTTTCAAAATGTCTAAGATATTGAAGAAATAAGCTCCTAAAAACTATGAAGGTATTATTGCACCCGTTCTTGCAGGAACCAGCACCCTTTGCAGGACATTTTAGTTCTTTAGAGCAACCAGGGTAAGGTAATTATGTTCCACTTATTTAGCTTAGTCTCCTAGACCCTATACCAACAGACTACACCCTCAATAAGCAAATGCATTTTATCTAATTTGCAAAAAAAAAAGTGCATTACCAAAAGACCAATTCACTAAACATTTGATCAGAAACTATCAACTTTTAACATTAATAGATGACAATTTCTGTAATCTTGTCCAACCTGAATTTTATTAACCAGGCCCTAATCCTGAAATTCAGGTACTATGCACCTGCAGCTGAAACTTTTAAAAAAAACATGAGCTCATCCCATTTCCCCCATATGCTGAAAATGGGACAGTTTGAATATTGCAACTCTCTCAAACACAAAACGATATTCACACAAAGGAAATTATATGTCGTTAAGGATACAGCAAATTTTCACATTGGCTTTAATATTTGTATTTTACCAAAATTTTCCTGAACTCGGTAACCATTACTAGCACTTTTTATAGTACTATTTACTGCATCTTAAAAATAAAAAAAAAAAAAAGCAGAAAACATACAGTTGAAGAAAACTGGATGTCAGTCTATACAATGACTTTTTACTTTCAGCATGACAGACTTTATTTTGGCACTTCAACAAATATTTTGCTTTACAGCAGTGACAAAATATTTGCCAGAAATTTTCTTTTCCTGGCATGGATATTCCAAGCAGTTGCTATTCTATGAACTGAATTTCCCTCTGCTTTGCACAGTGAGAGGTAACCCACTACATTCTTAACCTCTGGAACTGAGGGGCATTGTGCAGCTTTAGAAGGCGCTATCTCCTCCTTTTAATCACTCCAAAGTGGCTTGATTCTGAGAGTGATGGGACAGGAATTTGAGAATTAAGGCCATTAAGAATTTAAGTAAACACTGCTCCGAGTGCTACTTAAATAAGTTTTTTTTTAAAAATGAGTTCTGTGGCAAGTCCAGGGAATGTTCTCTAAATGAAGTATTCATACTTTATTAAAAGTAAATTATATGTTGGAAAGATTGAGGTTTTTTCTGTCTTCTTCCTACTTTCGCAGCTCACAGTTTAAAACAAAATTAATGGTAAAATAGAAAAAGGAAGTGTTCGGTTAGAAGGAAGTACCCAGGCAGGGTACCCTCATACTTCCATCTCCTGCTCATGCATCCCTGCTTCCAGCAATTTCTATCCTAAGCAGTAAGGCCCTCCTCTTAATGCAGAGAGCCTCCTGCCCTTCTCTCCTTCACTTGAGTGTGAACAGTGCTATTCCATCTACTAGGTCTTCGGTTAAGCTTCAGGAGAGATTTGGAGCACAGTTTCAAAGGTAAAGCAATCTATGGGACTGAACCTTAGACACCGACATCAGGAAAGCCCCCTTCACTTCTTTGGAAATTATAGTCTTAAAAGTTATTTGCAAAAGCAGGCATTGGTCTCAATATTGCCATCAGCTATCCTATAAAGGTTGCAAACTTCACAATTCTCTCCCTGGCAGCCTTCCAATACCTATACCCAAACACACACAGGATGACACATTCAGATTTCCTCTGGCCAATTCAGAAGCAAATCTGGTAATAAACAGCCTCATCGATGAGCTCTTTGGTTTTGATTTACAGACACCGTGGAACACTCAGAAATCAAACCCACATCATCCTTGAGAGCAGATGGTCGCTAGCTAGCAAAGAGGAAATGTACATTTGATCGAAAATGTACAAAATTTATAACAGTGACATTTTCAATATTAGGCCACATGATTTATTCAGTAGTTTTTATGTTCCCAAATTACAATTTATGTCTATTCGTAAGACTACAAAAGTTACCATTAGAATTGTCTGTGCTTATAAAATACCAACTTTTTTTTAACTGTTATATATACTCATTAACACCAGTCTGCGACGAGTTACATAGAATCATAGGCACTTCAAAGGCTTAAAAAGACGTTTACAACTTAAATGAATTTTTAAGAACAAAAACCGATTTTTCCTTAAACCCCTACTCGTACCTTCAAATTGCAAGAAATTAACAAATACAGTGGCCAAAGGACTCTGCAGCAACTTCTCAAAATACTGTTAGCATCTTTGGGTTTGCTGAGGCTTGTCAGTAACTCACATCAAATCCTCCCAAAAGAAGATCTGATTAGATTGATATGACTAAACAGTTTTGTGGTAATAATCCAATTTTACACATTAATTTGCTGTTGCAAATCTGCCTGAAGCTACAGGTAATGAAAAACAAAGGTGTAAAATGGATAGTCTGACACTTAAAAATTTATACAAAGTGGAGGTTAAAGTTTACATATTTGAAGTTCACATATACACTAAATTACCATTATCTGAATTATCCAAAGACAAATTGCACCATAACAGCTACAGAAGGCATAGAGTTTTGTTTTCTTTTCAAGGGGACAAGAGAGGAGTGGGGAACAACAGATAAATTAACAAAGGAAGACCAACTTGGTAAGGTCAATCTGAGACATGCTGACACAAATTAGACAGCTTTCATCTTCAAACCATAGGATTAAAAAATCATTTCGTATTTGCACATAAAAGTTTAAACCGATTCCATGAACATTGAGGGTTCTCATAACATAATATTTTGCCACTGCTATTCACAGAACACTGCAGATGTTAAGTTTTAATTTTCTGTTGTTCTAAAGAAATACATGAAGAGTTTTAAATACAATGGGATTTTATCATTAAAGTGCCAGAATGGCCCTTTAATGAAAAAAACAAAAAACAAAGATCTTCATTATTCTATGCAAAAGCTTTATTTTTAAAAGTTCAGTGATCTCATAAACAGAGACACTAAGTGGGAGTTTCACGCATAAAACTCCTTAGTAGGCGCCTTCTGGTAAGCAGCACTGGATGGTTTGCGTTCTCCAAGGTCGTAACTTCCTTCGTCCTTCTTTCTCATGCGATACACCAACAGCAGGATAAGGAAAATTGCAAAGAGAAAGCCAATAACCCCGCCAGCAATGACAGCTGAAACACACCAAAAGGAAGATTACTTTTGGAAGAGATTCAAGGGTTGCAGAAATTAGCTTTGTAGAGCCCAATCTATTTACACTTTTATAAAAGGCTTAATTGGAAAACCCCAAAACTTTTAAAAACTGGATTCAATGAAGCAACCAGGTAATATGCAAATCTGACATTACTCAGGAAGGTACAATACTTTCTTTGATTAGTATTAATAATAGCACCCAAAAGGCTCAGTAAGAAAAATCTGGCTGTGACCTCAACTAATTCCATACTTTAAAATTCCTTCGTCTTTTCAGTACTCACATTTCACAGTCCAATCTTCTAATTGCTTTTTCAATGAAAACACAAAACATGGTATAATTGACTTAAATTTTGTAAGGGTAAATATGAAAAAAAGCATGCAAATTTCCTTTAGTACTAGATTTAGGCTATCCTTTCAAGGATTAAGTCTTCTTAAATCTTGTGAATCTTCCTCTTTAAAATCAAATGTTAATACTTTCATCAGATAAGTTACAATTAGAGGCAACCTCCCTAATGCCTTGGGCATTATTTGTGGCAACTGCCCTCCCCATAAAGAACTTTTCCTTCTCTTAAATGTATCTTGAAATCAGGATGACTTGCAGCAAGACTGATCTTTACATCCTGCCATCCCCCATGTCCAGTTGTTCTGGACCAATTCAGATCTGAACGTTCCTCTTCTGCGCCCCTCCTCCCCCAATGGCTGGCCAAGGGGTAGGCTGAGGGAACTGACAGAAAATAAAGACAACATTTGCCTAACTCTTGCCTCTCACTCGGGGAATGAGACAGGCCCTCAAGACTGCTTTCAGTAGAAGGTGACGTTCAGCAAGCTTTGCCTACATCTGAACATCACTTAAGAAAAACAGAGGCCTATTTAAGGACCCTCCCTCCAGACCCCCACAGGGCTACTCACCTGCCAGGACCTCTGTTCGTTTAAACAGATTGTCTGAGTGCTTCTCAGTATACACATTTGTGTCCTCTTCAGCTGGGTCCATGTTCCTTTCTGAGTCAGAGAGGTGAACTTTTTCTTTATCAATTTCTTCAGGTGACTGGCATGGAAAAAAGGGAAAGATTATAAAGATCTTTTTTTTAAATGTGCTGGAAAGAAGAAATAATAGGTGACTCTATTCTGAAGTTTATTTCAAACAATGAGTTTAGAAAATAATTGGAATAATCACTCTGTGTGATGTTTATACAATAAGTGAGTCCTATGATGGAGCCATACAGTTCATGGTTTTGTATAACACCCATCATGGGTAAAAGCAAGATGGACAGTTAGTGAGTTCATAACAATCCTAATGACATGGTTAGGTTGTTTTAGTCGACGTTTCATCAGCTCTCTACTTTCTCACCACTCTTCTGACTTAAGGCTATCATCTCCCTCTGGCTGCTCCAAGCCAATAGATTTGCCCCAATTCTCCTTTCTCTTACATCTCTTTGCTACACAGGGCACTGTGACAATTGCTTCCTTTTTAGCATTCTCTCCAGGTTTTCTCCAAGACTCTCCTGCTCCCACTCTGTGGGGAGTAGCCTCCCAGGCTTACTTTGTACTGCTACCATCTACTTATTTATTCTTATACCTTCAGCAAACCCTGTACTAGAGCTTCAGGGGAACTGGGTTCCACAAGTAGCTCTTGTGTGACCCCAACCAAGTCTTATCACTTTTCCGGACTTCAGTTCCCTCATCTGTCCAATGAAAGACACTTTCAGGTTCTTGAGTATTCCACAATTCTAAAGTATAAATCCACAATGATAATTCTCAGAGCCTCATCAGTCGGCATTATTCTCCCCTAGCCAGCAGCCTACAGGACACTAAGCCTTGGCTGCACTGCCCATAACTCTACTTGTCAAGTATAAAAAGTAATTCACCACCAGATCAGATCGACCCTCTTTTCTATTTCCATTGATGGTACCAACTATTCTCTTGGGCCCCCAAAGTTACTATTTTAGCACATTCCAAATTTTATGTTTTGCTGTATCACAGTCCTGGCAATTTGCCTGTCACCATTCTATCAAATTAAGTTCTTTCCTTGGAGTCTCATTTTCACAGCTTTGTTCAGGTCTTTATCACATCACACCCAAGTTCCTGCAACAACTTCAAAATTGCACGTGTTGGGTGGCTTCCCGTCTTCCCCCTAGCCCACCACTTAATCCCCAGGAGGAAACCCTGCAAGATCATCTCCAATGCCACTTACCTACCAAAACTGATTCTTACCATCTGTGCCTTGGTTCACGCAGTTCTCCTAGCTCCAATCTACATTTTTCACTTCTTTCATTGTCCATTTGTCTTTAATGAAGCCCTCCCTGATCTTTCACCTCTTTAAAATCCCAGAACACTTTACAGTCTACCACACCAATACATCAATCATCTGTTGGCATTCTAACATTCAGCACCAACACTGGCCATATTGTGTGAATGACCTAAGGATACAGTGAAATCTGAAGTCACCTGAGCAGCTTTAAAAAAAAAAAAAAAAATACAAGCCCTACCACTAGAGATTCTCTTTCAACTGGTCTGGGGTGGGGAAGCTGGCACTGATTTTTGCTGTTGTTTATTTAAAGTGCTCCAGATATTTCTGTGGTTTGAGAACCAGTGGGTTAGAGAAGCTCAGTTCAAATGAGCTGGCTATTCTCTACCAGGCTGAAGCTCTTATTGGCCAACAATATTGATGAAGACGACGGTCAACTCCATTGAGCTATTACTGTAGACAATAATCCTTTTTGGCTCTATTCTTCCTAAGAACAGCCAACCATCTTCATTAGGACTCTATGCTATGGCCCAGTTAAATGATTGCTTGCTTTCTGAAGGCCAGGGTTCATTCAAAATGGCAGCCTGCTTAAATCTAGATGATTAAAGAACGTAGAAGAAAAGACCTCACTTTCTTGGGGTAACTTAGGGTCAATGGCATTTCTAGAAAGGACCACAAGCTAGACCAAGTGGACCCATTTGAACTCTAGAGTATGTGAGGTCAATGGGTCCCTGCCTCAGTGAACAGAGCACTAGGCTTCCAATGAAGAAGGTATATATTAAAGTGTGATAAAGAATGCCTGTCTTACTTTCCCAAGCTGCAGAGGACCCTGTACTGTCTTAAACCTCAACATGCCATGACTTACAAAAAGTAGAGGCCATAGGAAAATTATCATTTCACTGCTACACAACATGAACCCAAAATTTCACTGTTCTCTACATTATTGTGAGAGAAGAAAATATGAAAGGTCTTCCCAGGCCTTCACGTACGAAAATAAAGCAGAAGAGAGCAGCTCATTAGCAGTATTTTGTCCGAGTTTTCTCCATTCTTCTCATGGAAAGCCCATCACTAATTAGCTGGCTGGTGGAAGGACAGACAACTCAATATGGAAGGACAGACAACTCAACAGATGAGAGACTGGATTATGTGGATTCTAATCGAGGAACCTTTTCACTGCTCATTAGCGCCGCTACTAGAGGTTAGGAAAAAGAAGAGAAAATTCAAATTGGTGGATACTTAGGTCTGTGACTCGTGAAAGAGGTAAGCAAGTTCTGGCGGCAAATGAGATGCACATAGGTAGCTATTGTGATATTAGAGACTGAGTTTACCTTATCCATATCATTTTTGTCCCACTATTATGACAAATCACATGACTTTCCCTCAGATTTTTTGCATCCCTAAAATCATTTGAAGGAGTGGACACTTCAATTCCCTCAGACTCAGCTTCTAATCCAGCAGCTAGGAAGCATTCCAAGGGTCTGCGGGTGTGGGGATAGAAGGTCTCCACAGAACTAGGGCCACCATGCACTTAGAGGAATGGTCCATCAGTGCACAAGCCTCCAGGTGCTCAGGATGGAACATTCATTCTTTAAATTGAGAAGTTTAATTGTATGGAAGCAGGGGCTTGACTAAGAATTCTTTCTACAGTATAAAAGTGATCCAAAATACCTTATCCCATGTATATATGTGCCAAATGAAATTACAAAAAGTCAGCACAGATGATTAAATGAAGCCAATTAAAGATTTGTCACATCCATGCCTGGTTGTTTGGATGCCATGGAAACATAATGGAAGTAAAAGATTACAAGCAATGCTCTGCTTGAACAAATAACTGTGTTTTAAAAAAATTTTTGTCACATAAATTTACAATGAACTAGATAGAATACCTATAACAGTGACATTAATGACACTGAGAGACCCATTCAAAAGCCAAGTCTACATTAGTGGTATCATTTACCTGTGCCATGTAAATACAAACAGAAAATTTAATCACTGTTGTTATTATTATTAATTATCAATATTATTATTATCAGTACCTAAAATAGTGTTTGACACATAATGAGTAGCACTCAAATCTCCCATGAATGGATGCATTTTTATTACTACATTTAACACAAATGATACTAGGAATAATGTTTTAAAATGTTTTGGAATACTTAATCTGAGCTCATCTGCCAAAGAGATGATCTATTTTCTTTATCTTGATCTGACACAACTACTTCCTTAAAGCCAGGTTTTAAAAACTCAAATGCATATACTAAGTGAAAGAAGACAATTTGAAAAGGCTACATACTATATGATTCTAACATATGACATTCTAGAAAAAACAAAACTACGAAGACAGCAGAAAGATCAGTGGTTGCCGGGGGTTAGAGGGCAGGAGGGATGAACAGGAGGAGCACAGAGGACTTTTAGGAGAGTGAAACTACTCTGTATGATACTATAATGGTGGATACATGTCATTATGCATTTGTCAGAACCACAGAATGTACAACTCCAAGAGTAAACCCTAAGGTAAACTATGGACTCGGCATGAGAATGATGAGTCAATGGAGATTCACTGATTGTAACAAATGGACCGCTCTGGGGCAGGATGCTGACAGTGGGGGAGGCTGTGCATGTGTGGGGGCAGGGGGTGTATGGGAAATCTCTGCACTTCCCACCCAATTTTGCTGTGAACCTAAAACTGCTCTGAAAAAACAAAGTCTATTTAACAACAACAACAAAGTAGTATGTAAGTAAATGTCAAAATGATGATAACGAGTAAGGAAGAGCCATTTACAATAATATCATGAAAAGACCATTTGTCCTTACATAATTTTAAATACAGCCTCTTAAAAGGAACATTCTGTAAAATTTAAAAAAGGGAACATTTACAATAACCTGATAATGCACTGCAAAACAAGACACACCTTCGTCTGCGCAGGTATCTTGTTCTGTCTCTTCAGCGTCGTGGTTTCCATGTCTGGAGCAGCACTAGTGAACGGTATCTTTGGAAGTGGTCGAGACGTTGTCACCTCTGGACTCTCTACGTCCTCCTCAGCTCCTGGGAAAACAAGCAAGGATGAGCTGAGCACATGAATCACGACACAGATTTCTACATTATCAGACAATCCTGTCTAAGGTTGACACTGACAGAGCCATGTTCTTTCAAAATACCTGCTCCTCAAGAATTCAACACAAATCTTCCTGCAGTCTTCACTGTGAGGAAGAAGTGATGTCAGAGTGGATCTATGAGCAGCCTGGCATTTTTCTCTGTAATATTATCATCCTGAGCACTCTCAGGGAGCCCTTCTCTCACTTGCATGTTCCATCTCTCCTGCTCAAGAGATTTCTTTCCTTCCAAGATGAAACATGTTACATTTTCCACTTTAAAACACAGCAAAACACTAAACAAAAAGGGAAGCCTCTCCCACAGCTGAACCTTTATCCCAGTCAAGCTGCTGCCCCCTCTTCCCTTTGTATAACCAGACTTTTCCAGTGGTGATGTGGATACTCACCAGCTCTTTTCCTCACCTTTTACTCCACTCTCTGCTCTACTGCCTCTAGGTGGATTTGCCCTCTCATCACACTATTAGTACTGCGTTTTGTCAAGGTCACCAATGTCCCCCATGTTGCCATCTCCAATGGCATTTTCCAGAACGACTCTCATCCAATCGAACCTTCTGGCACCACTGGACACTTGTCAACTATCATCTCCTTCTTGATACACTATCTTTGGGCTTCTATGACTTTGACTTCCTGGCTTTCCCCTCACCCCTGGCTATTTCTCAGTCTCTTTTGCAGGTTCATTCTCTCCTACTTGGACACAAAATATCAAGAGTTCTGTAAGATTCAGCCCCAGGCTCTTCTTACTCTACACCTTCTCCTTCACCCACGTTCACGGCTTCAATTACCATCTAAATATAAACGAAACCTAAATTTACATCATTGTCATTAGCTTATACCACTGCTCTGAAATTCAGATCTATATATCCACTGGTTTACCTGACATTTTTCACTTGAATGACTCAAAGGTACTACATACCTCTAACATGTCCAAAGCAGAACTCATGATCTCCCTCCCTCTTCCCCAACAAACCTGGTCTTCTCCCCATGCTCCTTGCAGTGACTGGAACCCTCCATTCCTATAAACCACAACTCTAAGTTCTTCTTCCTTACCACCACATCAAATCCATCACCCAGTTCTACCGATTTTACCCTTTAAATGCCTCCACTCTAACACCTTTCTGTGGTTCCAGGGCTACCACCCTCATTCAAGCCACTGTAATCTTTCCAGGAGCCACCGTTCCTGTCTGAGGAAGCAGCTTAGTTTGAGTTCCAGAGTTTAAGTTTGAGTTATTACAAATTTGACAAATGATCAACTTAAAAAGAATGTTGTGTTTGAATGTCAGAAATCCTCAAATGCTATTCTGGTAAAAAGGCGAAAAAATAGTGCCTTCTTCCTAATAGACCTTTTCAGTCTACTGTCCACAAATTGGCTGTAACCCCATCACCCTCCTGTTTAAAACTATTACAGTGGCACTTCACTGCCTTTGAGATGAATATAAAATGCCTCAGCCCAGCCTTTCGTAGTCCAGCCCTGGCCTACCTTTCCAGCTTCCTCGAGCATCATTTTCCCTGTTGTCCCCTGTGCTCCAGCTATGGTCTCGCTCTTCTGCCAGAAGCCCTCGCCTACTTAATTCCCAAGTCAAATCCAGACCTCAGCACGAAGGTCATTCCTCGGGGGAGGCCTCCCCTCCATATTAGGTCAGAGTCCTTAGTTAAATGGGTTTTTAGTACCACCTTTCTAATTGCATTTATCACAAATTTGTAATTATGCATTTGTTTGTGTAACTACTGATTGAAACCTCCCCTACTGGACTGGAAGCTCCCTAAGGCCAAGGGATTGCATCTGGTTTGCTCCCTGAGTGCCTAATGGAGTCCCTAGCCCATACAGGCTCTGATCTAGTATTGTTCAGTAAGTGACTAACCACCAACTGTCACCTGGGCACTATTTTTTCACCTTTTTACCAGAATAGCATTTGCGAATTTCTGACATTCAAACACAACATCCTTTTTAAGTTGATCATTTGTCAAATTTGTAATAATTCAAATAAACTTAAACTCTGGAACTCAAACTAAACTGCTTCCTCAGACAGGAACAAATGATGAAGACCTTCAAATCCCTCACAGAATCATGTGAATGTAATAAGCAGTTGGGAAAGTAAAAGGTAATATGCTGGAAACAGTGCAACAGCTGTGACTGTGGTTCAGTTTCTAATATTTTAACATATCAACTGTCTCCTTTAACTTCAGCATGAATACTCATTCCACAGAGAAGAAATGGCAGGGAATATTGGAATAAAGACAGGATTTGGCATTAAACAAACAAACCTAGTACTGATTCTGGCATTTATTAGCTCCATGATCTCAAGCAAGTAATGCTTGAGTCTTAGTTTCCTCATCTGTAAAATGGGGGTGATATCAACTAACTCTCAGGGGTATAAATGAAATATATATTTGAAAGCATTCTGTACACATAAAATGTTCTTTAAATATAAGTCATTAATAATGATGGCTCCAGAAATATACTGCTCTTTTATATCAGCCTACCTGATTTTCCATCAAAGTTTTACATATAATATGCTTGATTTGCTCCTACAATGAATCATTTTCTTACAAAGAATAAAATTTCAATGACAAAAAATTTTCAATTAAGGGTTTTCAAGACCCCCTTGGTTCACAATAATTACAAGTATGAATCACCAAACTAGGTGTGTGGACAATCTGTTGTGAGAGAAGAGATTTTATAAAGTAGAAAATTCCCTCAAGCTAGCACTTCTTACGTTAGGGACAGATGAGTGATCTGCTGCAGGAGGCTCTTCTACTGTATGTATTATCTTTATTAAAAAGATGGATGCTCTTGCCCAAACCAGAAACCTGGGAGCCCCCTTGATCACATCTCCCCCATCCCTGACTTTCAGCTCTCACTGTTCTCTCTGCCTGAGACATTGTACCCCAGAGCCCGCCTCCACCTGGGAAATTCCTGCTTACGCCACCATGCCCACAATTAATGTCATTCCCTCTCTCCACTGTGGAACTGCTTCTTTCTCTACATTCCTATTGTTCACTGAATCTTTTTTTTAAAAAATAACATTTCCTTCTACTTATAAAAAGAACACGTTTAAAAAAATACATTGTCGCAGATGAAATTTGGAAACACAGAAATATAGGAAGGAATAAATAAAATTATTCCACCACCAGAGAAATCAATTAGATTTTATTTACTGATGTGTTCCTAACAACTAGAATGGTGTCTGTTCCCCCATGCAGTGGGTGGTTAATAAATACTTGGTGAATGAATGAATAAATATCCTCTGTATCTTCTCATCTTCTAATGAGATTTTCATTTCTGATGTGATATTTCTTCTCTCCAAGGACTCTGTTGTGCTCTCAGAATGTTCCTTTTTTATAGTGTCCTCTTCTTGTTTCACCATTAAAGCACCTTCTTATCTCTCCATATTTGGTATGTTTTCCTGTAAGTTCTCTTCTCCCTGTGAGTTTCTGTCCTCTCTCAACTTTGGGGGTGTAGGGAGGTCTCTATCTTTCATGTTACAAGTTTCTCCATAAATGTCTGGGGAGCCTTGGTTGTCTTTTCATGTTTAGGAGGGAAACACTGAAAGTCTAACCAGAAGCTCCGAGCACAGGGAGAGATTGGTCAAGTGTGGGCTTCATGAGATGGGACAGAGCTGTGTGTTTTGTTGGAGTGCTCCCAATGCCAGTATCCTGGAGCTGTTTCCTCTGAGTAGGTCCAATTCCCCAGGGAGGGTAGTGGCCAGACTGTCAGTGTTGGGAACTGATTGGGAGAAGACAACTGGGAATATCTCAGAGTTAAATAAGTTTTAATCTAGAACTTGCTCTCCCTGTTTTCAAGATGGTACTGCCACAGCCCCATCTGTGCCTGGTACACTCCCAGTCCAAAGACCCTCTGTTTTATCATCTCCAGATAATAAACCTCCACTTTTCTTCTGAACTTGGGAGCATGAGTCCCTTTGATGCATTATGGTGGGGCGGAATCAGTGAATCTACTTGCTTCTTAAGCAGACTTTCAACCAATCAACCTGAATCTAGTACCCCTTTCACCCTCCATCTAGGGCCACCAATTCCTGGGCCCCGAGGGGACTCTGCTGTGTTAAGTGGGTTGCTTCTTGGCTCCCCTGCCCCCACCCCCACTGCTGGCCGACTCAGCTTTCTCATATCTGCCAAGTCTGTTACTACTGGCCCATCTGCTTCCCAGCTTTGAAAACATGTGGCTTTTGTCTCCTCTACGGTTTTGTTTGTCCTCGTGAGTTTAAGCCCAATTCCTTTATTGTCAGTTTAGTTGAGTATTGGAAGGTATGTGTGTTCAATCTGCTGTCTTTAACCAGAACTCTATATTTAACTCTTAAATTTTTGTTGTACAGCACTTTCCTATGTTATGTCACTAATGATATGGTGTTATAATTTTTTTTTTTTCATTTCTACATTTCTCACATTGGACTCTTGGTTCCTTGAGGACGGGGACCAAGTCTTTCTCTGTGTCCCAAGGACATGGCACAGTGTCTGGTGCACAGTGAAAGCCTATGAAATGTTGCAGTGAATGGCTGAAGTTCTCACATTTGCTAATGCCCACTCTTAAGTCCGCACATATAGCACAATTCCCTCACATGGGAAGTATCTCCCAGGCCTTCGGCCATTTTCCTCCAGTCCATTTGCTTTTCCACTGGATAGCTTGATTTGACTGAGGACAGAGGGAACACTGGCCGAAACCCTGGGAAATCTGTTTCCAGCTGAGACTGGGCATCAGCTAGGCAGGGTCGCCTGGTTCTAGAATGGGGTTTTATGACACAAGGAGGCACTACAGCAAAGCAGTGAAAGAGGTCACACTCTCAAGCCCAACTCCCCAGTCCCTATCCCAGCTCCATTACTTTCTAACAGTGTGATCTAAGGCAAGTTATGTAACCTCTCTGTGCCTCAGGTCTTCTCATGTGATAAATGGAGATAATAACAGAATCTGTCCTTACACAGATGTAAGGACAGGAACAGTACCTGACACACAAACTAAGTACTTTACAAATTTTAGTTACAATTTTTACTACATTTAAGCTGAAAATCAACATCCCCAGTGTAGTGCTAGGCGGTTTGCAAAGTCCAGAATCATGCACTTCTTTGCAGCAATGATCTGGCTGCCCAAGGCTGGAGCCAAGGCAGAAGCAATGCAGGCCCACATTTAAGCCCAGCTCAGTCTACCTGATTAGTGAGTTCAGGATTTCCAATGACTCACTCCAAACCCCTTTCACCTGGATGGGGGTAAGAAGGAGGGAGGGTTGGCAGAGGAGCAGGACTGTGTACCTGCTTGCTTTATATTAAACTTAAGGATAATCTTGGCAGAAATCAGTAAAATGATTTGGACAACCTCTACAGATCTCTAACAAATCTTGGATTCTAACATCTGTGAAACAGGGACAAAAATGTGTCCATATTATTTCCTGGGACATTCTGAAGGTGACAGTTACAATGCACTTTTGAGGTGCTAAAGAAAAAAAAGTGCCATGAGTGAAAGATAATAATAGAGTTGTGGGCTACGAAGAATAACTCTTTTCACACTCATTCTGCATTTGCGATATGTATCACTCTCCCAAGAATAACCAGGGCTATTTTTACATTAGGATTGCATTGTAAGCTCCTTGTTAGTAGGTCAGCCACCACCTCTCTTGTCTTTCTCAGATTGGCTGTTTTCCAACTTACAACACTCTGATATAGCCAGATTTCTACCAAAGATATAATTGATTTAATTTGCTCTGGGTCATTCTGAAACCCAGGCCAGTCTGATCGACAGACATCTACCTTCAGCATAACTTTTACCATCTGTTGAATTTACAATGAAAACTCAAAGCAAGAAAGGTCCTGGATAAAACTTTCCTAGTGTGCTGTTGACCACAAATTCCTGACTTGATCATTAATTAAATATATGCACAAGCTCTTCTTTCTCAGCTTCTTGGGGGCCATTCCTGGAGCAGGTGAAACATTTACCAGGTATGGTAGATTGCAAAAATGGCCAAAACCTTTAGTCCCCCTTATATCCACAATCTCTGCAATATGACTTTGTAGCTTATTTCATTAAGAGGTAGAGTCTGGAGTGGCCTTATGACTTGCTTTGACCAACAAAATGTGGTAGTAATGCTGTGCCAGTTCTAAGCCGTGGCTTTGCACATATTTGCTGGCTCTCTTGGGATCTCTGCCTCCTCCCTGTGAACAAATGGCTGGCCTAATGGAGATGAGAGACCTGTGGACCACAGCCAAGTCTGCCTGCCTGCCCCAGAGATATGACAGAGCCCAGCCAAGACCAGCAAAGCTGCATACCCAACCTGCAGCTGACCACTGACATGTGAGGGAACCCAGCCTAAATTGCCAAAAATAATGAGCCAATCAAATGATTGTTTTTTGTAGCCACTACATCTTGGGGTGGTTTGTTATGCAGCATTACTGAGGCAACAGATAACAGATACATCATGGGAGTTGAAGATATCACTGTACAATCATTTAACTTGGCTGCTACATTCTCCCTCCTACTTTTGAGCAACACACTAGGAATAACAAGGTATAACTCTTTTTTGGTCTCATCTATAATCTTTAATGTAGAGTTGGTGGTTTTATGAAACTAGTATTCAAGGATTCCTTTAAGGATGGTTTCCATGACATCACTTTGAAAGGCTTAATAATAACATTATTAGTGTTCTGTAGACAGAACACTGACTACACACCAAGCAGCAAACTCTAGGAGCTACAGATGTGTCAACCCCTTTAATTCTAACAAGCCTATGTGGTAGGGACTATTACTACCTTCCATTCTATAGATGAGGGAGCTGAGGTTCAGCCAAGTTAAATACAGTCTCAAGATCTCAGCTTCAGTGGCAGAAAGCTAGAATTCACACAGGCACTGTGACTCCAAAGAGCATGCTCTTAACCCCTGTGCATCCTGTCTGTCTCCTTGAAGTTCCAGTAGAATGTGTGCATGTGCAAACCTGGAGAATGGAAGCAAGTGCAGAAGTGGCCAGCCTTACCCGAGCCTGATGCAGAAGCATAGTCGTCGTCATCAATGGGATACACTCCAGAAGCTTCTTCAATGGAGCTGTTGTCAAGGTACATGTCTTTATCAGACGTCAGCTCTGCTCTCTGAGAAAGGAAAGAGAAGGGATTCAGGATGGCAAGAGATTATGAAACGAGCTTATTTATCTTACCGTTCAAGTTTACACTGTGGTGACTAACCCTCCCCCTCCTTCTGTTCCTCAGAACCCACACTTCTGGCCCTACCCTTCCTCAGGACCCGGACAACTTGCATTAAGTCAAGGACAGACAAATGCCCCCGTGGGAAGCCTATGTAGCCTAATCCAGTAGAATGAAGAGGCTCAGAGACCTAAGCACCTATCACAGGCTTACTTTGTTCCATTCCACTAAACCTGTCTGACTTTCAGAGGTCCCAGTTCTAGTTATACGCCATCTCAGGCATTCTCTTTGTCACAAAGTCACTGTGAGGCTCCCTTACTGGAAAAACTACAAAACACTCAAATCATTTAAGACTTTCTTGGGGATGTATACAAAGGTATTACAGCCCTGAGGCCACATCATCACCCAGGGATCCATCAAGGCTCATGACATGCCTGCAGGCCTGGCCACACTCAGAGCTTTATCACTATGGCAAAGAGCCCCCCAGTCGCCTGGGCAGTCCAGAGCTTTCTGCCACAGCCCAGACTCATGCAGAAGCCAGTGCCTGTGAGGCTCCTCTGAGCAGGGTGAAAGCCCACCAACTCTAGGGCTCACTGGTCTAGCAGAGCCTTAATGACAAATGCAGATAAACCCACACAAGCACATTCTTTTCATATTACTGGCACTTGGCAACAGCAGGTCACACGCTTAACGTGGAGAGGGATCATTCACTAAGTATACCATTCCACAGCTTCTTAGCTCTCCAATAAGAGGTTTAGTATTAAAATTCAACCTAATCCTGCCAAAAGAGTAACTCGTATGAATTGGAGGCAGAGTAGACGAACAATTTTTTTAATGGTTTTAGTAAACTGATATTTTTCCACCAGTATTTCATGAAAGCCCAGAAACAAATAAAGCAGACTGTCAAGCTTCTAAACAACATTTGTGTTTGGAAACAGGCAATACTCATTATTGTCCTATTTTTAAAAGTCACATTGAATGTTTGTTCCTAACAGGAATTATAAAAAAATGTTTCCCTTACTCTATTGGCTTTCATTAGATTTCCTCTTAAAATAAAACTTCCTGTTTCAGCAGTTGCTGTGACTTCCTAGGAGGACAGACGGGTCCAGCCCTCTGTAACAGTACCACTTTATTCTCTCAGGTTTCAGGGGCTGGCTGGAGACGCTGAAGTATTTTAAACCTGAGCCCATATTCTCCACCAGGCTTTGATGCCAACTGACAGAAAAGTATGGGAGCCCACTCTGAGAACTGAAACCTTAGGAATTAGTTTTCCAGTGGCCTGGCTTGCAGGCATTGGGTGACCACTGTGAGCCAAGAGTGTGCTGGAATTTTTCTGCTAGAATGGTCAGAGCTCAACTGCAATCTGAGGCCATCCTACCTCATAAAGGTTTCCAAGGCTATCACCATTCCAGGCGGTAATTCCCAGAGCTTGTGAACCGTAACTGAAGCCCCGTGTTCCATAGTTCTCCAATCAACTTAACTGAGCCCTATTAGACTCTCAGCTCCTTTGAGGGTAAGGACTGTACCTCACTCATCTTTAATCCCCCACAACTCCCTGCCATTACAGTATCTGGCATATAGTAGGTGCTCAGTCAACACTAGTGGGGCTGTTTATACTCCCAGCTAAAAGCAATTCTCAGTCCTCCTTGTATTAAACTTTGTCCTGGGAACTTTATCTGGAGGACTCACTCATGCTTTCTCTCAAATCCTGTCTACAAAACAGGCTCTGACTTCAGTCCTTACATGTCCTCTAGTTAAAAGCTACTATTTTGGGGGCTGGCCCAGTGGCATAGTGGTTAAGTTTGTGCGCTCTGCTTTGACAGCCCGGGGTTCGTGGATTCAGACCCTGGGTGCGGATCTATACACCGCTCATCAAGCCATGCTGTGGCAGTGTCCCATATACAAAAATAGAGGAATACTGGCACAGACGTTCGCTCAGGGCCAATCTTCCTCACCGAAGGAAAAAAAAACCCCCACAAACCAAAAAACACTATTATTTTGGATTTTATAGCATATGAACAGTTTACGACATCAACTCTCACTGTTCTTTTTAATTGTTTCATGTGTTTTTTCTCTGCCCCTCAGCAGAGTGCAATTTGCTGAAGGCCGGTCTTCAATGACCTGTGTGTGCTCCCAGCCCCTCTCAGAGTGCATGGGTACTGGATAAATATTTGTCGATTGAGATTACCTAAAACAAATTGGCCTTTGACTCAGAATTCAGAGTTAACACATGTCACACGAGTTCCAGGATTCCTACAGTTAAAATCTCTCAAGTCTAAGTCTGGGAGATCACCTGCCCCAAACCTCCCATACATGTTGCATTGCACCCAACTTAGGTAACCTAGGGTCTTAAAAGTAAGTCAAGATTCCCTTTACATATTAGAAATCTGTTTGCCTTTCTTAACACCGAATGACTTTCATTTTCCTCTTGGCTCTGTCAAAGAAGTTTCATGTGGCATGAGTAGCACCAAGATATTTAATCCCTCTGTGTAAACTAAATTTCTACTCATTAGGTGACCCAGTTGTCAGATTGACACATCTGTCACACTAACAGGCAGATGGGCCAAAAACATCTCCCAGAGAATTCTGGCCACCTCACAGCTCAACCACACTGGGTAGCCTGACAAGCAATGACTTCCCAGGACAACTGGCTCCTTACAAGGAAGCTGTCAGGCCTGAATTACTACAAGACTTGGAGTGGAGGTCAGGGCAAGTCTAGAGAAGCTGGCTTGCCCTCGGCCACTCGGGGTCTGCAGGGCTCCAGGGTGGTCCCAGGGCTGACAGGATGTTTAATGTGCTCAAGGGCAGCTAAAAGTACTTGTTCCTCCATCATCCAGTGTGGTACAAATAATTTTGACATCAAACTAAAACTTATCTCCTTCTCTGATGTCAGGGGCACCAAGCGCATAGGAGGAATTACCAAAATCCTTCCACAGACTCCATTTAATAGTAAACATGGCCCTTTTCACTCTGCAGCAGATAATGCCCAAAGAATACCTCCACTGTCTTTCCTTCATACAAAAAATACCTTTCCAAACATTAAATTCCTTTTGTGAAGACTCCACACTCTGTGTTGAAAGGATTTTTGCAGTTAACATGCCTGGAGAAGGAAATGAATTATGCACTAACATTCCCTCGGGACAAGATGTGCATCTCTCGAAAGCCATGAAAAGGGGTGACTCAAGATTCCTGCTTTTACACCTAGCCAAATGTGGTCTGCCTCACTGCACAGAAAACCCCAGGACACAGTGAACACTCTCCTGCTCACTGGGATAGAGACACTGGACGAAAGTACCCAGGAGGAAACACGCAGAGGCACGGCCCAGAAGTGCAGAGCCGCAGCCTGACTGCAGGGTTTCAGAACGAGGTTTAATTTGGGACTGACCACTTCTGTGAGGTGGTGCCAATATCTTGGCTAACAGAGCGTAGAGTCCAGGCTGGAAGAAAACAAAGCTGGTCTTTCAGACCTTTTCCCCCTTGGCTGATGCAAGAGGTGCATACAGGAGAGCAGAGGGGAATTGTGGAAAGCAATTAGGTACAACGAGGAGGAAAATCTCCTGCAGACCAAGGTGGAGGTTTCTGCTTTACGCCACATTCAGCTGCGGAAATTGAAGCACTAAATTGCCTCCACAGAGGAAGCAGTTCTTCCCAGAGGAGAACGCACACTGACTCAGGTTTGTATTCCCACAATGCCTAGAAGGCAGGCAACATACATACTTGTCTCCTAACTCCATTCCTCCTTCTCACACTGGGCCTGGACCATTACTAAGGGCTCCTTACTTGGCTGCTGCTCAAGTCTTGTCTGAATCCATTCTCTGCAGAGAGACCGTTTGTAAACATGACCACATCACTCCCTTGCTAAAAACCTTTTATTGGCTCCCTGTCACCTATAGGATGAAATAAAAACCCCTTAGCCTTGAGAGAAGTTCTTTTACCATATGGCCTGACCTACATTCGCAGTGTCAGCTGCTGCCACTTCCTCTACCTACACCCCAGACTCCCTGACAAAAAACTCCGCTAAGAGACCTGGTGACACCAATTTCCTTTATATAAGATCCCGAAGAGGAAATAACTCCTTTAAGGATGGAAAATTGAGGAAAGCAATGGTGATCTAGGCCTTACATACCTGAAGATGATTAAAAACTAGGATTTTGATAAAATGATTCAGCCTAAACTTATATGGTGTTTGTAATAAAGATGAACAGAGAAAACGTTGATTCAATGCATAGAAGACCATCAAGTACACCAATCTTGGTTTTAGTAAGAAATATCACAAATGTGTCCATTTTCTCAGCAAAGAAAATTTGTGGGATAGCAACTAAACAAATCCGCCGATTTTTCTCGTGCTGGTAAAGCCTACATCGAACAAATACCATGTTTCAAACTGCCAGCATGGAAATCTGTTATTTAGAAATCTGAGGTCTTGCTTGAAAGATACACTGCCTTATCTACTAGATGAATGTACTCTCAATGCCTAACTAGTGCAACTGATAGACAGTGGTCAAGATA
This sequence comes from Tapirus indicus, assembly GCA_031878705.1. Lineage (NCBI taxonomy): Eukaryota > Metazoa > Chordata > Mammalia > Perissodactyla > Tapiridae > Tapirus > Tapirus indicus. Next base: position 40,482,647 of record CM062935.1, read on the forward strand.
ATTAAAGCTCAAAGCAGCAGGTGTGAAATTCACTTTATGGTCTAAACTTAGATTAATAACAAAGTCAGAAGTAGAAAACCTAACTATTCATGGACACCACACACCCCAGGACCCAACCTTCAGAAAATTAGCCTCTGGATAAAAAAATAAAATGTAGATGTGGCCCGATATTGCATTCTGTATCACGTCACAGAAAACACACACCTAGACGATGCCTCTTAGTTTTAGGATAAAGGCACATCCAGTCCTTAGACTCAAATGTATATTAATTTTTATAGTGATTACAAAGTGCCAAACCGGCTGTAACTTTAGCTTATCTTTCCAGGGGTGACTTATTAAACTATTTTATATTACTAGCTAAAGCACACTATAAGTTAAATAATAATTAGTTAAAAATTTCTCCCACACAGTTGCTCAGAGATGATATACTTGTCCTTAAGATGAACTTGCCAATTCTGGCTCAGGTATAGCTCAAAGGGACATATAATCTTAGAGTATGACTGGACATTATAGGCATCAAGATCACCTATTTATTTCAAAGTGAAGAGACAGAACATCACAGGGGCAAAGTAGCTTAAAATCATCCAGTTTAGTTGGTGGCCAAACTGGAGCCCCAAACTTCTGACACCTAATTCTGGGCTCTTTCTGTTGCACTGTAATGCCCCAAAACATGAAGATATCAGAGCCATTCAGCCTGGGGTTCAAATGGATTAGTTGTAGCTGAACTGTTAAGCATTTATTACGTGCCAGACACTTTGTGTTAAGTGTTTTATAAGCACTGGCACATTTAATCACCTCAACAATCTCCACTGCAGACCAAAGAACTGAGGATTGCTTGGCCAGAGACATACCACTCCGAAGGGGGGAGCAGGGACTCCCGTCCAAGTCTGGATTTCAAAGTGTGTGCTCATTCAGAGTGGTGGCCATGCTGTGCCTACCTGTCTGCTCCCTTTCCTTGTGATTCGCACATAATCATAACAAAGGCCCTGAGAAGAACTGCAGTAAGGAGTCATGTTGAACTCTGCTTGTTCCAGCACTTTCAAACTTTGGCCATGGAAATTCTCTCTCCAGAATATCTAGTTCATCTTTTAGAACTAGCATTCTTGGCATCATAGATGGGAAAAGTCTGCATTAAAAGTTACAGCTCTAGCTTAACAGTTTCTTCTCTGCCTAATGTCCTGTAAGTTCCCCATATGGAGGAGGCCTAGAGCCACGTACATCAACTGCCATTCATTCATTTTTAGTAATACCTTCATCTCTATCAGGTGTCCCATCCGAACCAAACATGTCATAGAAGGAAAGAACCCTATGTTTATTATTGGAAAAACATACTGTTTTCCTTGAACATGTGAGATATGACTGAGTTATGTAAATATTTACAAGCACTTACTTTAAGGGTTTGTTTACAGACAACTACCGGGTATCTAATCATGTCCCAGGCTTACTCAACCATCCTGTATATTATATACAAAAACCAAGGTCAAAGGTGTAGTCACACACGAAAGAAAATTCTTAAATCCCTTACTGAAGAAATTCTCAAGAAAGGTCTTTAGCTCAGAACTACTTCAAACATCTATACTTGTCCTTAATTAATTACATAGAAAGCTAAAGTCTCTTACTTTAAGAAACACTTCAGCATACCTTCCATAAAGTGGGGAATGAATTTAAATTATCTACTCATGTGTATTAGGAAAATAAACCCTATTCTGAAAAAATCACCAGGTTTTATGATGGTAGAATCACAAATTCAGGTGTGAAGTGTGAGGCAGAAGGATGACTGGGTTGCTTATAAAAATGTCAGATCAAAATTTAAAAATGTCAAATCATAGGCAACTGTAGGGAAATTCGACTAGTTCCTTTTGAAACGAATCAAGGCATGGCAGATGACAGAACTCCTATGGTATCTGTTTATAGTCCTTCAAGTCTTAACCACTCGTCTGGAACTGACCACTCATGCTCCATCTTCCTGTTGGATTCCTCATACAGAGTGGGAATCTTCTCTCACCACTTAGAACATACATTCCTTGAAGAAGTCCAAGATCAGGACCAGTCGGATATTTTCTGCATCCCCCACCAGGCCTATCACTGTGCTCTAAGAGCCAGCACATGGTAAAGGTCCAACAAAGAGTGCAGAAGGTCACATTTTTCTGAAAGGCTGAAGCCAAGTTTTAAGCCATTTGGTGAAAGGAAATAACCACACCCTTTAAAGAAGTCACCTGGTTAACTCGTATCCGGAAAATGAGATCAATGTTCTCTTACCTGGTCTCTGTAAAAAGGGCAGTCTGGAACTCAGCCTTATACCAGGAGGAGGACTGCCAGAAAGATAAGTATGACCTTAGAAGGAACCGCCAACTCATTAAGAATGCCCCCAAGGAGGCAGGCACAGCACTAGTGTTTGGAGAACATTTAAATGGCTGAAAAGTGTTTAAAAAAGTAACACTGACTTAGTGTACTTAACAGTAGAAATTTTCCTCTTTATTTAAAAAAAGAACTGAATGTGGCTCAAAGCAATTAGATTTCCTAGCCAACAAAGCTCAAATAAAATCTTTCTTTAATAAAATGCTCCGCACAATAATCAGCATGTTAACAAAAACAATGACAAAAAATCTTGCCAAAGGATTACTTGGCTCATCTAAATTTGTATTTTTAATTCAATAGAATCAATAGCATTTTCAGAAAAGGTGCCTCACTGTACGTATGCTGGTGTAGCTGGTGCTTCAAAACTGTTTTTCTTCCTACATTGTTCCTACATTGTTGTACCTGAACTCAGTAAGTGGTTTGCTGGCTAAATTTAAAATAGGATCTCGGGGGCCAGCCTGGTGGTGCAGCGGTTTAGTTCGCGCTTGGCAGCCCGGGGTTCGCGGGTTCGGATCCTGGGCGCCCGCGGATGCACTGCTTGTCAGCCATGCCATGGCAGCATCCCATATAAAGTAGAGGAAGACAGGCACGGATGTTAGCCCAGGGCCAGTCTTCCTCAGCAGAAAGAGGAGGATTGGCAACGGATGTTAGCTCAGGGCCGGTCTTCCTCACACACACACACACACAAAAATAAATAAAATAAAATAGCATCTCAGATATGAGGATCAGAAAGTCTTGAATGCTAATTTAACTGAATGATGCACCCCTCCTCGCCCCCAAGCATTAAGATACACAAAACAGGCAGGATGCAAGTCCCCCCAACCCATATCCCTTTAATCTAGAACTTGGTAACAATGAACAGCCCTGATCACAGACACTCATGGAGAATACGCTCATCTACCAATAAAGATATCACTGGCATATCACCTACAGACGTGGATCCAAATCCCTCAGTTTTTATAAGCCACCATTTCATGAAGAGCCCTTCACTAAATAAACCGTGCAGAAAGAAATCTAAACCTTGCACCCAAATTCTTGACATACCTTAGACTCTGTAACCTAGAAAAATTATGGAGACAACTAATTAAAAGCGAAATATTTCACCTGGAGAGAATTTTCACTTTACGTCCTTTTGTAACTTTTGAATTATGAAACACTGGAATTACAAAATTCAATCAATATGTTTTTTTAAGAATACTCGTCCTGAAATTGGTCTACTGCTAATACTAAACAAAAACCAGTCCTCCTCTTTCAGCAACAAGAAAGTCAACTGGGGGAGCGATGGGGGACACGACACAAAAGCAGAACACACCAACAATTCTTACTTCTGTTTGTGATAAAGAGTTCAGATTCCTGACCCAGAGAGAGAAGGGAAGCACCCTTTGTCTTGAATTAAATTTGTTGGCAACAAAAATAGGGCTTGACGAAGCAAAGTATGTTAAAGCAACGCCTGGACTGAGTGGGATTATGTTGAATATGCATGACACACAAAAGGAAAATGTTCATTACTTACAGATGGGCTCCAAGTTGTGCTTTCTGCCTTTTTTGGAATATCAAACGGAGGGAAGTAAGAGGTTTGTAGCCATGTTATTATAAGCATTGCTGCCTCTCCCCCTTCCAAACTAGAATATTCCAGTATTTATTTTGCTATCCATACAACCACAGTTTAGACTAGAGTAAAAATAGGAGCCGTGTGAGCCTAACCTGAGAAGCCCCGAGTGCTGAAGAGGGTCAGTATTAATACATTCTAACTGAAATAACGGGATTCTGTTTCCTGGTGGAGTTTGGCAGGAGGGGCTGGGGGGTGGGGAAGAGAGTTGGAATTTATTTCTTATTCAGAAGTGTTTTGTAAAAACTACCATAATGGAACAGACTCCAAGTCAAGCGCAGGAAGCCAACCGGCTCTGGTTTCGACTTAATAATTCACTCTAAGGGTTTTTCAACGGTTACAATTTTAGGTCCCAAGGCACAACCACATATATTCTCCACCCTTTATACGGGGGCTGATAGAATGCCACGGAAGCCTAGGGGACAGGAAAATGGGAAAGACCTTGTGTCCAAAGGGCAGACCGTGCCCTGCCAGGCTCCAGCTGATGCAGGAGAATGAACCTGCGCTCTGCGGCTGTCAGCAGGTGAAGGACGAATTTCCAACTGAGCCTGTATTTCAGAGCTCTAAGCTAGCACTGAGTTTGAATGTTAATAGGAATAGAGACACTTGACTACTGGCTAGTAAAGAGAAGCTTAGACTATTTAAAAAATGCCAACTAACAGAAATTGGCACAAGATCTCTGGGAAGCACATTGGTAATATGTTTTAAGAGGACATGAAATCTCTTATACCACCTGACCAGACAGTTCTACTGTCAGGAATTATCCTAAGGAAATATTCTAGAAAGAAGAGAAGTTGGGGTGCTTACTACTGCATTAAAACAAAATCACTGAGATGACCTAAACGCCAACTCTAGGGGGTGGCTAGGTGAAACATGCAGGACATACTAATTTTATCAACATAGCCACCACAAATCATATACCACACAGCAACAAGAAAAAATGTTTAGACAACATATTAAAAAGCATATATTGTTTCAATGTTTTCTAATATTACAACTCTATTAAAATTTCATATCATATAGCCAAGCATTGAAATGGGAATGGAAAATGAAGAGGATTAACTGGCGAGGGTGCTGGCTTGTGAATGATTTCTTTCCTAATTGATATTAGTGCGACATTTTATTTATAGGTATGCATGTGTGTATATGTATATGTATGTGTATATATATGGTGCTAAATGCACAGAGCACAAGACCAATAAATTATGGTCACAAATGACCAGAGACCAGCTGTCAAACATCAGTAGTACAAAGGAACTTCTGACAACAAACTATTTATTAATTATTTAACAGTTAATACACCCAAACATGACAGATGCATATATATAAAGAATCTAAAGAAAGCATTATGGAAGTATATGAGTGTATAAGTGACAAGCACTAAAAAAAACTTCACACTTCAGAAAAGTGCCACAGAATCACGCAACAGTGCTTGGGCCACTCCTGATCCATTTTATCTGAGGTCACAAAGGCAAAAGATCTGGTAAAATGGATATTCAATCACAAGATTCTATGTTCTAAAATTTCTTGGGTCTAATTACCCATCTCATGAGCTGTTCTTTGCTCCTGGGTTATTTAAAGCTAAGAAGCTGCTCCATGTCAAGGTGAGGTTTCCTGGTGTCCCAGTGAACAAGTTCCCTTCTGGCTTAGCCCAAGCCTGCTGAGCCCAATACTGAACTCGGAGCGCTGTGCCCCCGACATCCCCACAGGGCTGACATGCCAGTGAGCCCCGCAGATGTTCCTCCCTGATCCTGGTTTTCAGGTCCATTCTATTACACTTATCCGTCTGTAACGTGAGCCTCTCCTTTTGCTGATTCTAGAAAGCCTTTGGGTTGACACAGTGACTACCTGATCTAGAAGGGCTTTTTCAGTGAAAAAGATGACATTTGCAGCTGGTTCTTTATACTGGAAGACTGAAAACCTGTCAGTACTTATCTAAACGAAAGTAACAAAGCTGGACAGAAGGGGTTAAATCCAAAGGTGATGAGACCACCGATTTCAAAACCGCAGTCAAGCTGTTCTGAATGGTCGGCTTTTCATACCTAGGGCCAAGTCACCGTGGCGGCTGCACTGTGTGCCCAAAGGATTATTCACATTCCTGATATCTACTGGAAAAACACCCTGATTCTGCCAGACTCACAGCCCCAGGCCCTGTATTTCTTTCTGTTACATAAAGGAACTGTTATTGACCAAATTTTTAACCAAGTAAAATAAACAATGAAGGCCAAGCAGCTTTTAAAGAAATGGTTTCCTTGATAGAGGAACCAGGAAAAGATTTACCGGTATTAGAGCCTATTACGAAATCCATCGTAGACCCTGCATAAAATTCCCCAAGAAATGGAGCTTCTGCCAGGCTGCACCATGCCACTTGAGGCAGAAGGTGAGCTCCCAGCCGAAAGGGCGTGCTTCACGTGGTGTTTATAGTCCCATGACCGGTGCTATCTCTAAGCAAATGCATTTGAGAAAGCACTCCTCCTGGTGTGCTCGAGTGTTGTACATGAGTAATTTCTCTGAAGATAACATTTACTTGCCAAATGAACAGTCTTGCCAAATGAAGAGGAAAGGAGACTTGTGGACAGTAATATTTTCTCCACCAAAGATAAAACAGTTTATTGGCTGTGCAAACTGACATGTGGCCAAAGCCTCCAAAGATCCAAAAGGTAACCCGACCCATCCCACGCTGCCTTCTGTCTTCCTCATCTACTGCCATCAGAATCTGTTATGAAGACATTCTGCTGATGGAATCATATACTCTTATTCTTATGATATAAGAGTGTGGAGGATGAGCGGAAAGAAGGAGTTGTAAGATGGTAAAATTACATGCTCAATTAAAAATATGTAACAGCCAGCCCTGATGGTTTAGCGGTTAAAGTTTGGCGTGCTCAGCTTCAGTGGCCTGGGTTCAGTTCCCAGGTGAGGAACCACACCACTTGTCCGTCAGTCATGCTGTGGCGGCGGCTCACATAGAAGAACAAGAAGAACTTAATACACAACTATGTACTGGGGCTTTGTTGGGGGGAAAGGAGGTAAAAAGGAGGAAGACTGGCAATAGTTGTTGGCTTAGGGCAAATCTTCCAAAAAACAAAAAGAAAATTTAAGAAATGCTTTTGAAACTACATTTTAAAAAGAGCATATCATTATTATTTTTTTGCCCCCAAATAAGGCTGATTCATGGTAATTCACTAGTGATAATTATGTCTTAGTTGGAATACATATTCATAAGCACCATTTCATAAGAGACATAACACGTAGTTTTCTAAAAACACGGAGATAAAGAAAAGCAAATAGTTGTGTCAAAAATAGATCGCAAGGATTTTTTTTTTTCTCCAAGTGAATCCAGTAATGAAAGAAGCTTACCAGCTGATTCTACCAGTTCTGAAGCAAGCCATACCAAAGGTCTCGGTGGCGATTTAGCACCCAGGTGTGCTAAATAAAAACTGATGATGCTAAACCTAACACTATTTTCTAAAACTCCCACACTGCCCAGAATCTTCAATTTTTCCCAAATTAATGGGCCACCCCATTCCAGTAAATGTCTTCTGTAAAGCAACCAATGGCAAGATCTATATAAAAAGCCCTCCTTTTCAGAGTGAAAGCCACCTGGGCTACCTGTTACATCTTAATTTCTTAGAGAGCACACAGTCTTACTGAGAAGTAAAAACCGTGGGAGCCCAGTCCACATTTAATGGTCTCTCGCTCAGGTCCTGTCACACGCCTTTAGATGGGACCAGTTTCTAATAGATTTAACTGCTCCCGGCACCCGCCTCCAGACAGTGCCTCTGCCACAGAGTGGAGTTTATTATTTAATTGGTACGAGATTAGCGTGCAGCCTGAGAATAGCTTGGTCATGGTGCACATCTGCAAGATGCCCAGTGAAGACATGTGCACTCCTCACGGATCTCAAAGCAACAGTTGAGGACGTGGAGCTGGGGGCTCTCAGTTTCTATTATTCCTGACTTCGGCTGGACATACCTGCCTTTGGCCAATGCTCTGGAACAAAGACTTACTTCCGACTCTCTCTTCCTGCTGCTTAACCTTACACACCGCTTCTAGCCTCTCCTGCTTTGGAGGCTGAGGAATGCCGCTGAGCGGTTGCAGCTGCCAGGGTAACCTGTGTGGCATGCAAGCCAACAACTCGTCACCTAATGGCCTGTCCTCTGCCTCACTGCCCTGGTCCACCGGTGACGACCACAGTCCCTTCAAGTGGTCACATTGCAGCGCAGCCCCCATGGAAACCCATTTGGAACTGTTCAAGCTCATACCAAAGAATGATTTTTTTTAATACAGATTGTTCTTTTTAAATCCTTTACAAAAGCAGCTGTAATCAATCGTGCTGGGGGGTTCTGTAAAAAGCTGCCACTTGGAAACCCCTGATATTGATTCTTTTCCCTTTCACGGCTTTTAAGAAAACAATCCCATGCTAAGAGACCATAATCAATTTCTCCAGACTTTGCTAACATAAAACAGTATCTAAATTTAAAAATATTTTTAAAATTAAAACCACAGCAGATAAGAAATCCATCCCTTATCCTGCCATTTATTCAAGAGACATGTTTGTTTTTTTTTTTAAAGTCAGTTGAACAAATTCAATAATTATTAAATACTGATTAAATCTCAGCAGCTCTTGTGAGAACTGTTTAGCAGGTGACAGTAGCTTAAAGATTAAAGGGAAATCTGTCTTCATTTGAGATCTGGCATTTCCAATTCTTCATTTGCAAGATAATATACTATTTTCTCTATGCCTATTCTTAGAGAAAACTATCAATTCTAAGCCTGTGTTTATGGACAGTCACGATTCCAAGTGATCACAGCCTGACTGAGCTTCCAAATACCAGAATATTTTAAGTCTTTTCACAGGTATTATTATGGTAGATATATTATTCTGTCAAATTTGCCTCAAGCACTTCAAAAGGTGAAAAGTCAATATTTAAAGCTACAATGTGCAGACAGAGCAGTTTGGCATTTTCATTTAAAAAGTACATTAAAAACCCTCACTAGCATCAACAGCCAATTTCCAGATTAGACATTAAGGAAAAGCACAATTTAATGTAATGTCTGTTATCTGTACTTCTGTTCAGAAGAAAAAAAACCCGAAGATTTTATTAAAATGCCATACATAAAATTGATACAGAACTGAAATCTAACTAGACTGACAGCCTATAATATTCTGTGTCAGCATGGCACTTAATCACATGAATGAAATTAGATATGATCAAATCCAAAGAGCTAGCAAAAAAGCAAAAAACCAAGAAAATTTAACTGCCATTTGCTTTGTTCCCAAATACGAGTAATTTCAATTTCAACCGAGTGAGCTACAATTTCTGTAGCAAATATCTGATATTCATTCAGGTTTCACATTCCTGGCATCCAAGGACTACAGGAGTTTACTGAAGAGACGGGTATACAATTTGCAAATTTATTAGCTGAGAAGTTTAACTCCCTCTCCACACCCACCCAACCCCTCAAATTAGAGAAGGCCCCTGCTTTTTCACCAAACTAAATAAGCAAGAGCTGAGACTTCTGTAAAACTCCTTAACACTGGCTGATCAAGGGCCTAAACCTTTGTCAAGCCGTACCTCCTGGGGCTGTCACACGAGGAGGATTTCACAGCTTCACTGGCCTGGGCAGCCTTTCTATCCCCAGTATGTTATTTTAAGCAACTTTTCTCCAGCACACAAATCTCTGGCCTTCCTCTCTTCCATTGTAAAACTGTTGCAGTGCAGAACAGTTAAGCATTGAGGAGAAACCAGAATCAGCCTGGTCAACTAATTCCAATCCCACCCTTTATCTGAAAGCTCTAGATCAAGGCTGTCTGATAAAACTGTCTACAATAACAGAAATGTTCTATATGTGCCTCGTCCAAAATGGTAGCCACCAGCCACACATGGCTATTGTGCAGTTGAAATGCGGCCAGTGCAACAGAGGAACTGAATTTTTTAATTTACTTTTAATCAACTTAAATTCAAATAACCACATGCGGCTAGTGGCTACTGTACTAGACCGTCCAGTTCTAGAGAGAATCTTTGAAGTGCTGTTGGAAGCCTAGGCACAAAGCCATCTACCACTGCTGGGCTAAGCCGCTGCAGCGTTAAGTGCTCTCTCCTTAAACAATAACTGCCCAGTAGCAGAGATAGCACCTAACAGCATAATTGCCTTTTCCATCACAACTCTCCCTTGGCACTAGATACCTGCCAGAAAAATTAAGGATTTGATCTAACTAGGTCATTTAATAACTCTATCAAACACCTATTATGTGCCAAAATGTTTTATCACTTGTTTAAAAATAAAACATCAAGGTTTGTGAACAGATAAACAAAAATAGTACAGCTAAACAATGGGATATTATCCAGCAGTAAAATGAAATGAGCTTTCAAACCACCAAAAGACACAAAGAAACCTTAAATGCATATTACTAACCTGCATACTACATAACCATATGACATTCTAGAAAAGGCAAAACTACAGAGACAGTAAAAAGATCAGTGGTTGCCGGGGGTTCCGGGGGAGGGAGGGAGGAAGGGATGAATTGGTAAAGCACAGGGGATTTTAAACTATCCTGTATGAAACTGTTGTGGTAGATACATGACATTCTGCATTTGTCAAAACCCACAGAACTGTACAACATAACTGTTAACCTCAAACTATGGACTATAGCTAATAATTAACAATATTATTTGATTAATTGCAATGTGCAAAGATGTCCACAATAAGGGAACTGGGGAGGTTAGAGGGATATATGGAACTCTACATACTATCTGTTCAATTATTCTGTGCATCTTAAAGTGTACCACCCCCCCAAATAATAAAGTCTATTAATTATCATGAAGTCCAAATCCGTGGAGAACTCCTGAGGCCTGCCAAATATTCAGCTCCTTGCTAGAATGACAACAGGGTTTTGGCAAACCAGCATACAAAAGATGGTTCCTAGTTGCTAACAATGTGTGTACCTGGCTGCCTCGGCCCCAAGGCATTGGACTCAATTAGCTTCACCAAATAAATAAGACATTCCTGGATTTCTAGAAGTTATAAGTGGCCCATTCACAGCGGTGATGGGTGTTACAAACTCTCATTCAGTCATTCTTGCCTACACTGCTGCATCAAGCAAGGAAGGAAACTGCCAACAGTCTTCTGGGAAAATGGCCCAGCTGTCTACACATATTAAGTAGAGAGTTGCATCGTTGTTCCTCCACTTAACTGTCACGATTGTCGGGGTATTCTCTGATGCATTAATAAATTGCAGGGGATGAAAACTCTAGTGCATTGTGGTTTAAAAAAACTAAAAAAGAATTCTTGAGACAACTGGGGAAATCTGAATATGGACTGGATATGACAAAATATTATAGAATCATCACTAACTTTCTTATATAAGATATTGTCCTTACTCTTGGGGATGAATGAAGTATTCAGGGATGAACTGTCCTGATGAGCAAAATTTACGATCAATAGTACAACCCCCAGAAACCTATATATAAAAGAGAATAAAGCAAATATAAAAAAGTATTACCAATTATTGAATTTAGGTGGAAGAGACTGTCCTACTCTTTCAAGCTTTCTGTATATTTTAGAGTTCTCATAATTTAAAAGATGGGGAGGAGAGGGAACTCCAGTTGAAAAAATTTCAGGTGACACCGAGGCTGATCATATGGCAAACAGTTCTTCGCTAACGGGACAGGAAAGCACAGTTTTCATACCAGGCAGCAGAGTGGGCTGAACTTCACCGAAAATTACACCAGCCTCTGTTTAGTTGATTAAACTAACTGGACCCACAAAAGATCGCACGGGGGCAGGGAGGTTATCAGATAATCAAAGAAGGCCATGAACTTGAGACTTGAGAAACTAGATTCCTGAAAGGAAAGGGTTTCGACCTCTGAGGACAGAAAGGGGGAAGACATAAAGGTAAGGGGAGAAAACAAAACCAATCAAGGTAATGAACTTCCTTATCAGAACAACATGTGCTGTTCTTCTTCAGTGACCTTTCACTGGAAAACAAGTATCTGACACACAGAGACAGGAGCAGACCATTTTTACACACATGCGGCTTTAATGGAATTCATGTATGTGTTCAAAAGGCTAAAGAAACCAAATTGAAGGTAAAAATTACAGGCTGTGAGTGGCTCAGATATTATCACCAGGAAAACAGAACTTTGCCTCCTTGACCACGTGACTAACGGGAAGGTTATTAAACAGCTGGGTCAAGAGACCAGGATCCAGAGCTTCACTATCTCCATCCTCACCAATCCCTTAATTTAACTAAACAAGAAACTGGTGGTAGCACCAAATCCTAAATTATTAAAGTATTATATATTAACATGTTAAAAGGGCAACTTGAGGGGCCAGGCGTGTGGCGTAGTGGTTAAGTTTGGCACATTCTACTTCAGCAGCCCAGGGTTCACAGGTTCGGATCCCAGGCGAGGACCTACACCACTCGTCAGCCACACTGCGGCAGCATCCCATATACAAAAAGTAGAGGAAGATTGGCACAGATGTTAACTCAGGGCTAATCTTCCTCAAGCCAAAAAAAAAAAAAAAGAGGAGGGTTGGCAACAGAAGTTAGCTTAGGGCTAATCTTCCTCAGCAAAAAAAAAAAAAAAAAAGTCAACTTGAAAATTCAAGCTGTACACTTACGATTTATGCACTTTTCTGATTGTGTTATAGTTCAATAAAAGGTTGACCAAAAAACAATCATAAAGAGAGCAACCTAAGTCTTTGAGAACAAACCCTTTCCCCTGGTCACAGCATTCTAAGACAGGTTTGCATTTACAAGATCCACAGTGGTGGATCAGGTTTTCAGGCACACCCCTATATCTGAGCACTAAAGTCAAAGAGATGTCAGCGCTCAGACATATTTAGCAGGCTTTGCATCTTACGGGGGCAAGGCAAATCCCCACTCTTTTCATGAAGGAGAAAGGCTTAGATTTCTAGTTGTTTAGAACGTACATGTAATGCAACAATTTTTCCATGCTTCTTGAGCTTCCCAAGGAAGTAAAGCATAACAAAGAGGGGAAGTGTTAAATGTCTTTCCCACAGAACAACAATAAGACTAGATTAGTGCCTCAAAACCTTCCATAGAGAGCTGTCAGGCGACTATGGGCAGGTGTGATTCCCATCACAACAGTGTAAAACCCTACAGCCTCCATGGATGGCAGGCCTGGCTTTGTTACTTTTCAGCTAATGGAGACTTTGCACCTGGTAACCACAGATAACCACTCTCAGCTGGTTGTTGCTTGCGGGGGAACGACTGTTGCTTTTGCAGGGAACATCCAGGGGCGACTGTGGTTTAAATTTTGAATAGCCGAATGGCAACTCTAGATAAATCCCTGATGGAACAGCCGCTGCATACACTTGAATTCAGACAAACAACAGGGAGGCTTTCTTGTTGCTGATATGAAATGGCCAACAGTGATCTCATTTCCTCTCACCCCAAGTTCCTGGGTGCAGACTCCAGGTCTCCTGGTGGCTCAGCTACTAACCCAGGGTCTTCCTCTGAAGATCCAATCTGTGTCCAGCCTTGCCAACCCTCCAGAGGGGCTAGAGACTTGAGAAGCCCCCTGGGCTCAAGATGCTGGCCACTCTGTATCCACTTAAGCCAAGAGTTGATGCATTCATTAACCGAGCACCAGCCATGTGCAGGGTGCTAAGACCATGAAGCTGAAGACGAGTAGACGCTAGCTACGCAGAGGGGAAGAGGAGGGCAGGGAGAGGATAGGAGAAACTGAGGCACAGGGAATGCCAGCATTTAGGGAACCAAGACAGGATGGGAACACAGAGGAGTGCTGGCTCTGCATGGAGGAGGGCAGGGTCGGTGTCCAGGAACAGGAATGACGGTGTGAGATGAGGCTGGGAAAGGGTCTGACCCCGAAGGGCCTTTGGGGAAAAACGAGGGAATTTATATTCATTCTGTAGGCAAATGAGGAACTTCAAGGAGAAGTTCAAATTTGTGTTTTTGGAAAGATCGGGCTGGGTGTAGTACAGATAATGGATGAGAGGGGCTGGACTCAGTCAGGGTGATGAGTCAGATCACAGCAGTAATCATGTAAGAAGTCTAAGGCAGAGGGATTGGAAAGGAGAGGACGGAGTCAATGGCACTAACGTGGTCTAGTCTACAGCACCTGCCAACTGAATGAATAAGGGGTGAATGAGAAGAAATTATTATTTGTTTTTAAATGACGACAGTAGCTGCTGTCCTTATAGAGCATTTGTGTGCCAGGCACTGTTAGCGCTTTAGATGGATAAGACCCCAAAACACTCCCAACACCCAACAAGGCAGGTTTGATTCCCGTTTTATAGCTGTGGAACCTGAGCCTTAGCAATCCCATGGTTTGCCCACCATCACCCACAGACTTATCTAACACCCAGCTCCTGATCTGGTCCACTGAATAAGGGGTAGAGTCCTTCACTGACTCAGGAATACAGGAAGAAGCAGGTGTGGGGCTCAGTGAGCTGTGTTGAGACATGATGAGCCAGAAGAATGAGCAGGCAGGACGTGCTGGCAGGAGTTACTAAAGTAAGAATCAGAAAGGATAGTTGACAGATGATCATTTTCTCCACGTATGTTGAATGACTGGATTCTTATAGTTCTTTTGGCCACGTGCCAGAATGTTAGGCAACATGGTACTTGGGAGCTGTGGCGGAGAGAATCCAACCTGAAGTCAACACCCCTGGACTGAACTCTGAGGCTGAGTCTTCTTATCTGCAAAATGAAAAAATAATAATGCCCATCTCCCAGGTTTCACATGAAGGTTAAAGAGATGCGATGTGTGAAAGAGCGAATGTAAACTGTAAAATAAAAACCCAATACAATTATTTATATTTGTGTAGAAGTATTTGTTCTTTTAGGCAGGTTAGGTGCCATGTTATAAAAGTGGCTGACTGGTCCTCAAACTCAAGCCACCTCCGGGGAGGTCACACAGCTTTGTGAGCCTGTGTCACAACTAAGCCGGGTGATCACAATCATCTGGTGAACCTTGACATGAATGCAACAAAAACAAATGACGCTGATCAGGACTGAAAAATAAATGAAGAAAGGATCTGTAACTCAGACTAAACTTAACTCCACCCCCATATAAACCTATGGAAATAAGGAGTTCTTCATGAGTTAGAAAGCACTGAATTAATGTAGTTAATGACATATGAGTTGATCATTTGACAGTAAACAGATGGCACAACAGCAACCCCACAGAAATGGATCACAATATGTGCAGAGCTGAGAAATCTAGAAATTGTGGAATATATATTTCTGATTTGTGGCTGAGATATCAATAATTACATAACAGGGACAGAACACGCTTCTACTGTTTTAGAAAATGAGCTTACAAAGCACCCAGGCTATCAGGAAATGATGTTAGTCATCCCAGGGGAGCACAAAGTATTGAGTCCACTTTTAAACTCCAAATAGCCTGGGGAAGCCGCACTCACCTCTCCGACTCAGCCCACCCAAGATGCCCAGAGCCACTAGAACCATTTCATCAGGGAGTTCAGACAGGACCCAGAACGCCTCCACAGACGACCAGAGCACAAGCGGTCATCATTATCGTCGGCGGGACTCACTGGTCCCCAGCAGGTGGCCAGAGATGTTTCAAAGCCTATAAAATGTTTTCACAAAATGAAAGATTTTAAGTATTAACCATCTTCTCCTTTAATACAAACATTTTCCACCAGGGGCTCTGGAGTCAAAGACTACTAAGAAAAAGATTCGTCCCACAGCATCTCCCATGGGGTCACCTCTCATTGTCCCAAGCCCCCTGCTCCGGGAAAGGCGGTAATAATATACAATGAGGCCACCAAGGTGGACCCGAGAAACAGAACGTGGCCACGAGACTACCTGAGCCAGCACTGATGGCTTTTAATATAAGGAGAAACCCCAATTTACCTTCTTAACAACCCTCCCCTACTGAGAAAGCCAACCCTTCAATTTACCTGGCCTGAGTCAAGACCTTTCCAGAAGGAAAAGTCTACCTGTCCAATAATAATAAATGCCCCGTTACTTGACAGAGCCAAGATCTAAAGGTGCTAACGATACTATTACCTCTCCCTCTGGGCTCCGAATGCCACCAAGCTGACAAAGATGAAACTTTATGAAATATGAAACGTTCAAGGTACTGCCTGCAGGATTCTTTCTTATTTGTGACAGTTTTAGTTTGTGGCCAGCTAGGTTTCCTTCCACTTTAACACAAACTTGTCGACAGGCATTGTGATCTACAGCCCAAAAGGATGGGGTGCTGTCCTCTGATGTGCCCACCGATGAACAAATAATTAGAAACCAACGAAGTGCGTTCTTTGCTAGCAGACCGGGCACGTCCGTGGTGAAACGATCAAATCGCAAAACTACAACACAATGTTAGGTTCAATCAGATGAAATTGCCATTTTGTAGGTCAGAATTATCAGCAATTTCATATGGTTTAGTCTATACAAAATTTGCATTTTTTTATTGCTTTGTTTCTATTCTCAAGTCGAGCAGAGTAGTATTTGAACTCTTCACCATGGCCTGTCAGACTGCATGATCTGGGACCCCCTCTTTCCATCCTTATTTCACGCCACCTCCTCAAACACATAAATTTGTTCCCACCCCAGGGCCTTTGCACCAGCTCTTTGCCTGCCTGCAACTCTTCCCTCAAGTTTCTCTGTGGTCAGTTCCTTCTCATTTCAGAGGACCCATTTCTCTTTTGGAAAATCTCCTCAAAAAGGCCTTTCCTAACCATCTTACCTAACACTCTATCCTGGCACAGCCCAATAGAAATATAATGTGAACCACATATATAATTTTAAATTTTCTAGTGGTCAATTCTTTTTAAAGTTAAATTCATTTTTTTGGTTTTTTAAAAATTGTGGTAGGGACTGGCCCCACAGCCTAGTGGTTAAGTTTGACACGCTCCACTTCGGCAGCCCAGGTTCAGTTCCTGGGCGCAGACCTACACCACTCATTGGAGACCATGCTGTGGTTGGCATCCCACATACAAAACAGAGGAAGACTGGCACAGATGTTAGCTCAGGGTCAATCTTCCTCAGAAAAAAAAATTGTGGTAAAACATAAATTTTACCATCAGTTCAGTGGCATTAAGTACATTTGTATTGTTGTGTAACCATCACCACCATCTACCTCCAGACCTTTTTCATCACCCCAAACTGAAACTCCACCCATCAAATAATAACTCCCCAGTCCCTGCCCCACTGGCCCCTGGTAACCACCATTCTTCTTTCTGTCTCCATGAGTTTGGCTATTCCCCATATAAGTGGAATCATACAATATTTGTCCTTTTGTGCCTAGCTTATTTCACTTAGCATTCATTTAATATATTTTATTTAATCCAATATATAAAAAATTTATTTTAAGATGCAATCAATGTAAAAATTATTAATGATTAACAAGATATTTACAATTTTCTTTTTGTTCTAAGTCTTTGAATTCCAATGTATGTTTGACACTTATAGCACTTCTCAGTTTGGACTGGTCACATTTCCAGTGCTCAATGGACACACGTGGCTAGTGGCTACCATAGTGGATAGCACAGGTCCATTACATTATCTTGTTTTATTTTTTTTCATTTACCTTTCTCTAGTTGGAATTCTTTTTGTCTTTAAATGTCTATATGCTTTTCTGTCTCCCCTGAGCAGAATGTAACTTCCTCAAGGGCAAGAACTGTGTCTGGTTTTATTCTGCTCTACGCCAAGCATATATAAAATAGAATATAATCATATAAATATCCTAGATCAATGTCTTTAGAGCAGATGCTTTTGGAAATGGAAGGCTGTACCTCCAAAATATCACCGAGATCCTGTACAATGTGAAACGGAAACATCACCAGAGACTACTAGGAATCATTGCCTTTTATGGGAAGACTCAGTGGCAGCATGGGATAGTGGATGAGAGCCTGGGACCAGACTTGCCTGGCTCTGCCACTTACCAGCTGTGGGACCTCTCTGCACCTCAGGTTCCTCATCTATAAAACGGGGATGATAGTAACAATGCCTACCTCATAGGGTCGCCATGAGCATTCAATCAGTTAATATTTGTAAAGCACTTTGAACAGTGCCTGGCACATAGTTAGTGCTCTGTGTGTTTGTTAGGTCAATAAATCACACTAATATGTCTTGCTGGTGCCATTACAGGGGTGACTTTGCACTGCTGCTGGCACCTTTCTTCTTTGTACAGTCCATCTACACGAGAGTGCCAGGATTACTTTACCACAGGGCACACGTGCTCACACACGCCCCTGCACACAGCACTACAGCCCCCACTGCCTCCAGCAGCCAGTTGAAATTCCCCAGCAGGGCGAGCTAGAGGCAGGGAGCAAAGTGGGTGAGAGCCAGACTCCAGATCCACGCGGCTAGGGTCCAGCCAGGCTCCACACTGACAAGCTGAGCGACCTCTGAGAACACATTCAACGTGCCGTGCCACAAGTTCTCCACCTATAAAGTGGAATCATAATAGTACCTATTTTATGCTTGTTGAAAAATTAAATGAGTTAATACATGCCAAGCACTTTTTACAGTGCCTGGCACATGGTAAGCAATCAATAAATATCACCTATTATTATTACAGGGCCCTCCATAACTGGACTCCAAACCTTTATAGCTTCATTTCATTCAGCAAATATTTAAGCACCTATGAAATGCAGGGCGCGTGTCTATACAGGGCTCTTCCTCTCAGGAGCTTACAGTCAGGTAAGAGAGCCAGGTAAGAGCCAGTTACAATCCAGGGGGTGGATGGCCTTCTAAGGGTGGTACACTGTAGTCTAGGACCCCACAACAAGGAAACCTAATCCAGTCCTGGGGTGGGGGTCAAGGAAAAGGCTTCATGGAGAAAAGGATGTCTAGGCTTACACTATAAGAAGGAAGAAGGGGGAAGTGAGCATGAAACAACATTCTACCAATCTTACCCAAGCACCAACCACATGAAACTTCACCCCTCCCTGTTCACATAATGACTCTTCATTATTCTTCATGCCTCTTACTTGTACTACACTGACTTATGTCTGCCCACCCCAAACAAATGAAGGCTTCCCCTCGTCACCTGTCTCCCTGCCAAGCACAGAAAACGTTCAAAACATGTTTACTGAATGAATTCACTTTTCCCCTACTTTCTCTTATAACTAAAGACCCACATTTCCAAAATGTCAGCCTGAGCTCTGGTCCTAGACCAGGACTGTACTACCTAGCTCCTGGAATCGGCAGACCCAAGCTCAGTTTACAGTATCTGACCAGTCCACATTCTACAAACTTGCAGATACAAGAAAAGATGGCACTAACTCAACCTGTGCGGTATTTACTTCCACTTATGAGTCAAGAACTCCGAGCAGCAGTTTCCCCTCCAGGTTTTGCCTTGGGCAAGTCACTGAAGCTCTCTGACCCCCTGCAGCACCCCTACAGCCACCTTGCCTGTCTAGCTAATACAGACAGAGCTTCAGGGCTCCATCCCCAAGTATTAAAAAGACCCTTCAGCAAACGGACAATTGTTTAGTATCTCCAACAGGTTTTGGTTATGTTTTAAAGGTACATTATGAAAAACAAATTCATTCAGCTGCTCCCCCTTTTTGTTTAAACCAACTCTTTGGGCTGGCCAACAATTTTATTCATTATAGTTAATATTTCATTTTCCACCCCCACAAGACATATTCTTTCAACCCCAAGATGTGCCAAGAGTAATTAAGAACTTCTGAGGAAGACAGGAAAAACCCACAGGCTTTGCTGTAGACAGAGCTTTTACCTGTCTCCTACCTCATATAATTTTGTAGGACAAAGCAAAGAAAACTGAGACAATTCTCCTTTAAGTTTAGAATAAGCTTTACTGGCATATTAGATAAAGAGTCAGTAATTATGCCTCTATAAGGAAGTAGTGGGAAAAATATGGACTTTTAAGTGCGTGGCAGACCTGGGTTCGAATGACAGCAACACTCTACAGGAGTGTTGTCTTCTAAAATGTGAAGATTATACCACTGCCTTCTGTGATGGTTATAACGATGACCTGCACATAAAATGTCTAACAGTGCCTGGCACATAGTAGGTACTGACAGGTATTACTCCCACTCTACTTCTCAGAATACAGTTGGGTAATGAGGCTTTTATGCTAAAAATAAGTTTAGGAAAAAATATCTATGACAACCAAATTATTCTTGTGAACTCTCAATCAGATTAAAGGTGGCAGAACATGCCAAAACTTAAGATTTTTATGACACCGTTTTCTCTTCAAACCTCAATTGAGAAATGAGAATTCTTCCCTATCTTTTTGCTACCAGAATTCTTGAAGTCAGACTTTGATGACATTTGATAGAAATTGTTAGTCATGATATCTTACTAATAATTTTTCACTTGTGTAAACTTTAGAAAATAAAGATCTGTTTGAACACCCAAACACACACACACACACACACACACACACACACACACACACACACACACCCCTCTCCCTAAATATAAATGCTTATAATGGGATTAAAGTATGAAAATAATGCCCATGCTTCTCAGATCGCAAGGTCACAGTGACTTTAAAAAAGAAAAAAGACCACCAATCTCAGGGAAACTAAGAACAATCAGCAAAAATATTTTTTGGTATGGTATAAATGCTTGTTAATTGTATTTCACATAAAACTAATAAGTACAATAGTTATTGTAAGAGCTTCTTTAGACATGTAAAATATGTCCAATTAAAATCTGTTATGGCTCATATTTCATTCTTTTCCCAGAAATGTTGTGAGTAGAATGCTTGAAAACCCTTTCATAATATTCCTTATCATTCTAATGAATTAGCTTGTAGCCTTTGCTCAGCATTAGGATGAATTAAATGCTCTCAATAATCAAGAATTATTTAAAGGCCATGAGAGAGTTTAAGTTCATGAATTAACCAAAGTCAACTCCAATATTCTTATATGAAATGTGTTTTTAAACTAAAATTCCATATGTCTCTAAGAGAAACATCTAAGAAGCCCATGATAAAGTTGGTCAAGATAATGTAAGAATCAATATAACCATGATAATAATTATGATAAAACACCAGACATTTCATTTTGCTGCTTTATGTCTATGACACTCTTTCACTTCATCCAGTCAAAGTCGATGCTCACTGCACCCATGTAAGGGAAAAGCAGTGAGCATCATCAACATCAAAACGGGTGCACCACAAGGGAACACTCTCAACACTCCAGTTATAGAAGAAACTGCTGCTGGTGTCACAGATGTTCAATTCTGTCCTCCCCGCCCCACTTCCCATCTTGTCCCTACCCTAACAGACAAGACCACATATGCATATACTGTCAGGATTTATATATGTTAAACTACTTATCTAAAACCCTATTAAATTAGACTCAACCTAAATTCATTTCTTTAGCATAGAGAAACAAGATTCTTTTCAGTATGATGATCCCATAAGACCTTGAGATATCTTTTAAATCAAGGAGCAAGTCAGATTCAGAATGGTTTCAGTGGTCAGTGTGATTTATCAGAACCTCATTACACTCATCTATAAAATGAGCAATTGGATGGAACATGTCTAAAATAACTTGCACTGATAGAAAAAAAGAGAGACAATTTTTAAAAAATTGATAATTTACAAATAGCAAATATAGACTCACTTAACCAGACTAATACTAAATGGACATCTCATTCTTAAAACAAACTTCAGAAATAACAGCTTAGTGTATTCATGCATAATATTCATTCATGTAATAATTCATTCATATAATTTTCATTCATAAACTAAAATCATTGATAATGTTTCATACCTTTAATGCACACGCTTCATGCATTGTAATTTTCCTAAAAATTCCTTTCCTTTCTTCAATGTATAATTTTTAAAAAATAAATAAACACACCTGGGGAGGAAAAGATATCCCATTGCTAACTCATCAAAGTTTATGAAGCAGAGTGAGGAATGTAGAGAGAATGACTAAAATGCAACAGCAGGAAACCAAGTCAGTTTTCTAAAGGATCACAAAGTTCAACTCCCAAAACAATGGGTAGGGCGCTTTCCCAAAGCATTGGCAGGGCTGACTTCCTCACTTAACTATGGGAGACGACAAAATTTGTAAGATAAACTGCAGAAAAAGTCTACAATCTCAAGGCCTTTCCTCGCAAAGTTTTATTTCAGGTTAGATATCAGAAGTCCAGAGGCGTGGAAGGGAAACATCTTAGGGACATTCACCGATCAGAGAGCACTCTTCAAGCTTTCACTTCAGAATCCTTCACGAAAGAAGTGCCCTTAAATCACAGGTCCTTCACCTCTCTCTGTGAGGCTGCCACATGCAACCAACACATACAGGTAAGCTCAAGGGGCTGCAGTCTAGACCAGCAGAATGCAACCACAATGAGAAGAGAAGTGAAAAATCTAGGTACTGGTTACCTTCTAGGGAGTTCCGAATGCCCTGCTCAAATCACATTCACCCCTGGACAAGCCCTTGCTGAGTTAAAAGCACTGAAGTGTCTCTCAGAGGCTACAGGCCACAGTGCGTTCCCACCCCTTTTCCCTACCCCCACTGGTGGACAAGTGGCTTACACTTCCGTCCTGAATGAGACAAGGAAATAATCCCTACAGTTAACAATAAGACTAAAACATAAAACCTTCTCACCAGGACAACTGGGGACATCTGAGTCTTTAAAAGGGCATAATTACCAAGCCACCAATCTACAAGACTATGCCTAGGCCTGGTCACAGAAGGAACAACAGAGGTGCTGGCATAGCTTGGCTAACCCGCTTCAGGAATACAGGCCTGTAGTTTGGTAACTGGCAGTTGACTGGCTGTAGGGCCTGTTGGTCTGTAATGATAGAGTGTGGCCAGAGTGTGGTTCACGGGTAAATATGGCAAGTGTCCTTATCCAACATGTAGAGAAGAAACAGAACTATAACCCTCAATTCAACAGTGCTTTTACAGGCAAAGTGCCTGTCAGCTGGCACAGAATAAGAGCTTAAAGTGTTTTTTTTTTTTTTTTAAGTTCAAAACACAATTTTAGCACTGTTCTACATCAACTCCAGTGCACAGATCTAAATAACTGCTGGCCTCCTTATGAATTAAATTCATCTTTTAACGCAAATGTATTAAATACGGACTGTATTGCTTCCACATGAGCTTTGAAAATTGCTTAGAAGAGTAGTTCTCAAGGCTCAAGGTGGGGTTCCATCAGCATCACCCGCACTCTTTAGGACAATCAATTCTCAGAGCCCACCCCAGACCCACTGAATCAAGAACTCTGGAGGGGCCCAGCGAGCTGTGCCTGTAGCAAGTCTTCCAGGCAGGTCTGATGTACACTTAAAGTCTGAGGACCACTGGCTTAGAAGTCTGAGAACAAAGATATAAAAGTGAAAACATATAAGATATTTATAAAAATGGAGGGACTGGGAGAACACTCAGCTTAGCTGGGTAGCAAAAAGCATGAGGGGATGTACTAGAAAAGATGAAAGTTAGGGAAAAGCCAGGAAATTGAGTGCTAGCCTAGGAAGCCCAAACTCTAATTGGAAATTGTGAGCTCTTGAAACTATGTGGGGAGGAAGTGAGATCTTAGAAGGGTGGGTTAGGAAGAGCTAGAAGACTAAATGGACGGCTGTGAAGAAGGCTAATCTAGGGTTGGCCTGGTGGCGTAGAGGTTAAGTTCATGCGCTCTGCTTTGGTGGCCCGGGGTTTGCAGGTTCGGATCCCAGGCTTGGACCTTTGCACTGCTTATCAAACTATGCTGTGGCAGGCATCCCACATATAAAGTAGAGGAAGATGGGCACGGATGTTAGCCCGGGGCCAATCTTCCTCAGCAAAAAGAGGAGGATTGGAAACAGATGTTAGCTGAGGGCTAATGTTCCTCACCAAAAAAAAAAAAAAAGGCTAATCTAAGGCATGATAATGGAATATGGACAAGGGAGAGATTTAAAAGTTTTCAGAACTGGAAACTTCAACTAGACCTGGCAACAGAGACATCTAGCTAACATCGTTTATAGAAATAACAATGGAAAAGATAAGTTTGGGAGAAGGCCGGCACTTTTTGGTTTTGGTGTTTGAGGCACCAACAGGGAGTCCAAAGGAAAACATCTACCAGGTGGTTGAAATAGTGAAGAGAAAAGAGCACAGAGCCAGAAAAATAACTTAGGAGTGATATGTGTGAAAATGATGGTCTGAAGACACAAAATTAAGTGATACTGTCAGTGGGGACACTGTCAGCGGGGAAATATAAAGGAAAAAAAAGAATGAAACTCCACCGTGAACATGTCCCTTTCTCCCACCATCACTAACCTATCACTAAATTAACCTTGGCCTCCACGGGAAAACCATCCAAATCCCCAAATGGGAAATCTGGAATTTAGGTTAGCCTACAAATATGGAGAGAGAAATGGGGTAATTTAAGCACAAAAGCTCTGCTTGAAAACAACCCTGAATTTTAGGTTTCGCTAGAATGAAGAATCGAAGGTGAGGATTACCAATTATATTTGTTTCAGTGGAATCCCTCGTTCTAGCAGTTACACAAAATTTCGCTCTAATTATCTTATCAGTTAGGAGTGTGTTAGAAATGAGGAGCCTGCAGAAGAAGAGGAAATGAGGACTGGATTCATTGTTATTCCAGTAATGCAGAGCCTCTCACTTTCACTCGATAACAATGAGTCCTTTCCTCAGAAACTCCAATAGCTACCAAGACCACGGGGAGTGCTTTCCATGCCAACGCCCTGCCATCCTGACTCCCCAGGCTGCCCATCTCTTCAGAATTCCCACCAAGGGCAAGCAAGGGAGGCAGCTCCAGTGAAAGACATCACCTCTTGTCCACTTATCTTTAAGTCAATAAAAGGTTGTGGCCCAGAAATAGACCCCAAGTCAACTGATCTTTGACAAAGAGGCAAAGGCAGTATAATGGAGGAAAAGTAGTCTTTTCAACAAATTGTGCTGGAACAGCTGGATATCCATACGCAAAAAAAAAAAAAAAAGGTATGACAGACTTTACATCCTTCACAAAAATTAACTCAAAATGGATCACAGACCTAAATGTAAAATGCGAAACTATAAAACTTCTAGAAGATAACAGGAGAAAACCTATACGACCTTGGGTATGATGAGGACTTTTTAGATACAATACCAAAAGCATGATTCATGAAGAAATCATTGATAAGCTAGACTTCATTAAAATTAAAAACTTCTGTTCTGCAAAAGGACACTGTCAAGAAAAGGAGAAGACAAGCCACAGACTGGGAGAAAATATTTATAAAAGACATACCTGATAAAAGACTATTATCCAAAGGTTGTGTAGTAAGTGATGTTCCCTCTTATTTGACAGGGGCCACCTGGCCACTGTGCATTTACTAGCATTCATTTGGCTTTCACCTCATCCTTTCTCCCCGTCCCAACTCTCTAAGCTTTGTTCTTAGTTGGATCTTTTACCACTGGTACCCAAATATCTTCCCACAATAATGCATTTCAAATTAAGGGGAGTAAGTGGGAAACCAGCCTTGGTAAAGAAGAAATTTGCTTTCTAGACACAGTAAGGACTTCTTGGTTAAATCTATTGAAGGATGCCGCACTGTTGGCCATTTAATCACTATGAAATAAACAACAGTGTATCAAGTGGCCGTGAGGAACAGTTATCTGGAGAATAAACTCAATCAAGGCAATCCCACTCACCTTGTGCAGTAAGGCTGTTGTGAATTCCCACTCCCCCACCACTGGTCCTTTGGGAATCCAATGCTTGTTTATATAAGAGTTCTAAAACGTGCGGGCCCCAGGGACACTGCTTACGGTATGAAAGATACTCTGGTTGGTTTTTCTTCCTTTCACAAGCTGTCTGTCTGTCAGAGATACTGCTCTGCATTTCTTCTCTATGTGAGATGTACATACACTTCTTGACCTAGAATAAAATCCACCTTGCTTGGCCAAGCACATACTGGGCACACTTTTACATGAATATTAAAAATTGGAGGGCAAATAAACACACTTCAGGCTGATGGTCGTGATTTCCTGCCAATGTGTGGGACCACTCATTCCAGCTAAGAAAAGCTATTTTCTCTCTCTTTTAAAAGATCATGGGCTCTTAACCTGGTATGTGGGAGTAATGTGGTAGTGCATGGATGGTTTTAAGGGATCCATGAACTTCCTGATTTTTTTTTTAATAGAATCAAGTGTATGTGCACAGCTTTCATCAGATTCTCAAAGGGATTTGTGATCCAAAAATAGCATAAGTACTACTACACTAGGTTCTACAGGGAAATCCAGGAAAACTTCCTCCATCTTAAAAGTCAAACTCTAAAGTCATACAAATAATAAAACCATAGCCTTAAAAAGAAAATCTGTTCTTTTATATCCAAACATTTGTTATGGATTCTATCATGTTCTACCAATGATTTTAAAAGATTAATATTTAAGACCCTTTAATAATTCAGTTACACACCTCCTGTGGAACAATTAACTCACACAGCACTTAACAAAACACTTTCATGAATATCCTTTAATTTTCACAACAAGCTGTGAAGTTGTTTTAAAAATATGGAAACAGACTTTACAAAGTTAAGAAATTTTCTCAAGGTCATAATACTAGCAAGCTGGGGTTTGAACCTAGGTCTTCTGATGCCAAAATCTACAGTAGCATTCCATAAAATCCTAGTTTAAAAAAAAAAAAATCAATTCGGGGACAGCCTGGTAGCACAGTGCTTAAGTTTGCACACTCCACTTTGGCAGCCCAGGTTTCATGGGTTCGGATCCGGAGTGTGGATCTAACACACTGCTCATCAAGACATGCTGTGGTGGCATCCCATATACAAAAATAGAGGAAGATTGGCACAGATGTTGTCAGCGACAATCTTCCTCACACACACACACACAAAATCAATTGAACTATAGAGACAGAAATTATATTAGTGGTTGCCTAGAGCTGGGGGGAGGGGAGAGAGGAGGTGAGAACTGCAGGGTGGGGGGAGTGACAGCTGATGGATAGATTTTTTTCAGGGGAGGGTGATGAAAAAATTCTAAAATTAGATTGTGATGATGGTTGCACAACTCTGAATATACTAAAAACCAGTGGGCTGTACACTTTTTAAATGGATAAATTGTATGGTATGTGAATTACATCTCAATAAAGCTGGTAAAAATCAATTAAAAATTGGGAGGGAGACGAATTTTTGTTATTTTGTCATCTTTAAGACCAAAATTAATTAATACCAACTCAAAAACTAACATTTGGTCTTATATGAAGCCATTTAAGGCTTCATGTAGATCTAGGTGTTTTGTTCCCCAAGTATTTAAATTCATTTCTCATTAGGAAGTTCAGTAGTAACTGGAGGAGAAAAGTTGGCTTACTATTCCTGGAGTAATTCCAGCTTGGTCAGGAATTGGCTGAAGAACTCAAGTTTCATCTCTCTCTCTTCCTACTGAATGAGGACTGCACCATGTACTCATTTGCAATCTAACTTAGAGTGGTATAAAAATTGAAATAAAAACCTAATACTTAGGTTTAGTCGCTTAATCATTATTGATCATTCACTTTAGGCTAAAAGGGTAAGGGCAAAACCCGTTGGAGATGACATCTGGTATATGGCTATAGAAACAGCAAATTACACTACCATCGTGAGAAGTCCTCATGAACGTGGCAAAGCACGCTTATCTTTAAACCGCAGTTTCATTCCTCCGCTTCGCTCTTCAGAAGTCTTCAGTGACTTCTTATTCCTTATCTTATTAAATCCCAAATCCTCTGCCTGGCCCCACACCCCACCTCATATCCCATCTTTCGCAATAACCCGAAGGTTGGTCGCCTCCTCACTGTCCCACACTCAACTCTATCTCCAAGTTAGTGGAGACTCTCCAGCAATCCCTTCCTTTCTCCCCTCTAGCTGTCAAACTCCTAAATCTTTTCAGCCCTACCTCAAATTTCACCTCCTTCTTGGCCATTCAGCCTTGACTTGCCTCTGTCACATCATCATATCCTAGGTGTGATCTTATCGGCCCTTGTGCTAAATAAGCTTGTTTCCACAATTATTCTTTAGGGAGATCCCATATAGCAAGCTCCTAGCCCAGAACTGAGCAGCAAGTAGATAACTTAGTCATTAAACTACCACGAGTAAGTTTACTCCCCAATTCCAGTAAGCCGTGCAAAAACAGTCTAAAGATAAACCATTTCCTCAAACTAGCAATCCATGAAATAATCTGGAAATTATCTTTATATGTGACTTTTAAGATAAGGTATGGTTTAAGAGTTTTCATCGAGGTTCTTTACTAATATATAGTCTATTACACAGTAATAATCAAATTTCATTTGATTTATGGAAATGCTTCAAAAATGGGTCTTTATATGGACTTATCCCATTTAAAAATCACACTCATTCATTCTTTCAATAACATTTCAGAGCACCCACAAGGTATCAGGAACTTAGTCTGAGAACCCTAAGCCAATCTCAAGAGGTAAAATTCAGAAATTCTTCTTCCTTATGCTTACTTTGAAAAGATTTCCTCCATACACGTCGAGGGCATAACTGAAGACCACAAACACAAGCGCCTACACAGGCAATGTACCTACCAGTGGAGGCCTGTCAGCTGCCTGCCACCAGACCACCAGCCATCTCTTGTTTGAGCATTGCTCCTGGTTACCCAAATCTCGAGCCAGAATCACAAACCCCTTCTCCTTTCCCAAGAACCAGGGCAAATCCAGCTATTTTCTGCTCACCTCATCTCCACCTACCAGAAAAGAAGCATGTCTGAACCCTAGCAAACTATGTCTAAATGACACCCGGCTCTACCCTACACTTATAATCTCCTCAACCGCCAAGAACAGAATGGATCCTTCTCTCAGACGGGTTTCACGCAATTAGAACTGCCCTAACTACTCATGCGGTCCAATTATGGGCTTTATTTACAAAGTACACTGAATGTAGACATGGTTAGACACGCCCTGACATCTATCCTCAGGATCGGTTTAATGTACTTGTGTTCCTCCTGTACTTATGTTTCTTTTTAAAAAAACCCCAGCCTGGCATTCAAGGACCTTCCTGCTACACAACACAGCTATTTTGTTCTTGGGTTTGGGGTAAGTATCAAAGAGACCAAAATACAGTTCAGCAAGAAACTGCATCATTCTTTTTTTGTTTTGTTTTGTTTTGTTTGTTTGTTGTGGGGAAGACGAGCCCTGAGCTAACATCTGTTGCCAATCCTCCCCTTTTTGCTGAGGAAGACTGGCCCTGGGCTAACATCCATGCCCATCTTCCTCCACTTTATATGGGACGCCGCCACGGCATGGCTGACAGGCAGTGCGTCGGCGGGCGCCCGGGATCCAAACTCGTGAACCCCGGGCTGCCAAGCGCGGACTAAACCGCTGCGCCACCGGGCCGGCCCCTGCATCATTCTTATATAAAGACATCAACTGACCAGACACATGGCAAAATATTTAATTGATACAATCCTAAAATTGGATAAGAGCGTGTGTGCATGGACTAGGGGCAATGGTGTAGACAAAGAGGAGAAATAATTTCCATGTTTAATTTTTTCTTTTAAACATAAAATTTTTTACTAAAACTGGTTTATATGTAGTTAACTTCTCAAATTATCAGCCCCAAAGAGGGGACATAATGGTGAGAAATCTGAAATAACATTACAAAAATAATCCAAACCATAAACTTTCTAATTCAAGTTTGATTTCCACGTACGTTACTTAATCACATTTGAATATATGTGTATGTGTGACATTCTGGGAATTCACTCCAAACTATATTTTAACAATCAAGCTCAAGAGGAAGATGAGAGGTCTAGCTGTCAGTAAGTTTAACAACTTATTATAGCTCAAGCTGGAAATACACTATTCTTAGACCAAGAGAAAATTTACACTCTCTCAAACCTTCTCTGCAGCAGGCAAAGAAGTTAAGTACCTGGATCTGTATGGATGCCTCAACTTGCAGGGTCAATAATGGGAACTGGAGAGATGAACAAAAGGATGGACACTGATGTGGAAAATGTTATTAAATATGAAGAGTAAGTTTTGTCAGGAGTAACTGAGAAGTAGCCTCGTTTTCGGAACACTTCCAAGACCATGAAGTATTATACAGCCAAGGGAAAAATTTTAAATCTAGCCTACTTTATTAAATTCCACCAATGACATACATTTGTGTTTAAACGTTTGTGCAGCTCCCTTAAATAAATGCTAATATTTATTATCTGCGCACTTTTACCTGGTGGCTTCCAGTGGCCACCTGAATCATTCTTGTTGCTCTGTAAACATGAATAAACGCTAAGATGAAGAAATAAGACAACAGAGCTACAGCACTTCATGCCCTGTCTCATATTCAAGAAATATTGAGTAACTGATTGGAGTTGGTACTAAACAAAACATAGGATTCCTAATTTCTTCAAATCCAGCTAAGTGCTATACCAGCTTCTCTTAACGTGAGACCTCTTTTGTGCTAGGCACCATGTTAGGGGCTGAGAATATAACAGGTGTGTGTTGTAAATTTTTTAAACTTCATATTTTCCTCATGCCTCAACATCCCCACAAATAGGCTGTCAACACCACGACGGGTTGCACCAGTGCGTTAAGGCTGGTCTTTGTCACAAATTCCTCTTCTTGCCCTCCCCAGCCTGTGACCTAGTGACAGTCAATGAAATCCCCTCAAGCCTTTTGCTTGTGTACTCCACCCTGACCACAATAAAGGCACTTGCCCAGGGAACCTCCCTCTCCCTCAACTCCCCACCTGCTTGGCGGAACGTGCTCCCTGGGCGCTTCTTCCACATGGTCCCCTGCATGGCACACGTTGCCTCCCTCTCCTAGAACCTGTGAGTATAACTCTTTAATTTCATATTCCTCTCTGAGTGTAATTTCTGCAGCCATGTTGTAATGATCCTTAAAGACCCCACAAATGGCACTTACTTCCCCATTTATAACACAGGGTGCAAAACTGGACAAAGTCTCCATCCTTCCGGAGCTGGGTCTAATGAGGGAGACAACCAAACACCACAAAAATTAACTGTGGAAATAAGTGCTTCCAAGGAGAGGTGAGCGGAGTTATGAGAATGTAGCATGGGGGACGTGGGACAAAAAGACCTGTGCTGAGGCCTGAAGGAGACTAGGCCTTAACCAGAGGAAGAAGGAAAGACAGGAAGAGGGTAATGGGAAGGAAAAGACTTCTATGAAGACAGAGCAGCTCATGCAAAAGCCCCTGGAGGGGGGAAACTGGGCCCACAGGAGAGGCTGAAAAGCAGCCCACAAGGCTGAATGGCAGGACGGCAGGCAACATGGGGCCAGAGGACAGAGGAGAAGCAGGCAGAGGCCAGACCTGCAGGGCCTTGTTAAAGATGTGTCTTTATCTTAACATAAAAAAGAGGAAAATAAAAAACCAAAAAGCTTTGCATGACATAGTAGAAAGTGGACCGGATCCCAAATCAGCCAAGTGAACCCAAGTCCCAAAATCCAGCCTGACCTCTGTCCCACTCAGTGTGACAACTGAAGCTACTACCCCTACACCTCAGAACATCCTTGTGAGGCATGAACTGGGTAAAGGTTTGTGATATTGCTTTGTAAAGTGTTTGGCAAATTAGTATTATAAGATTATAAATTTTTTTAATTAAATGCTAGAACATAAACCATGACCTACATAAAACTGTTTTCCTTTTAAAATCAGAGACAAATTAAGAAACGTGTACCCAAAGATATAATCATTTTAAAAAAGAAATACTGCAGACTTGAGCTTCACTGAAGGGAATGATATTCACAGAAGTCAAGACTACTAAAATTCGGAAGTTAACCTGTACTATGACCCTTTAACAAATGGAGGGCAGGCTGCTCAGACACTTCTTATTTCAATACATCAGAATCTTATATTTTAAATGACCGCCATGTAAAACTCCTTAGAAAAAAATACCCCTGGTATAAATCCAAAATTGTATGTCAATCAATCAATCACCTTATTATATAAAGCGCTTGGAGCCAAACCAGACAAACAGATCACTGAATCTCTGTATAAAATTAAACATAAATAAGTTGAAGTACAAATGGCTTTCATGGACTGAAGGCAATATTCTAAATTAGAGCAATAAAGCATAAAGAACAGAACAGCATTTGTGGTTCTTTACAAGGGATAAATGACTATATTAGCTGCTCTTATTGGTGTGTGCAGTTCTTGCTGCCAAAAGATAGCAAGAAAGAAAAAAACGGCAAGATGCTCTAAAACTGATGTTGGTATAAATTTAGCTTATCTAAACTTCTTATCTAAATGGGAAGTCTACAACTTCCCATTACCCTTATCTCTTCCTAAAAGGAAGATATTAAAGCAACTAAACTTAGCAAGAGTAATGACTCAGTAACCACACCTCCCCCCCCAAAAAAACTGTTTAGGCTATTTATATATTAGAAAGTATAACTTCTAAAATTTATCTA
This sequence comes from Tapirus indicus, assembly GCA_031878705.1. Classification (NCBI taxonomy): domain Eukaryota; kingdom Metazoa; phylum Chordata; class Mammalia; order Perissodactyla; family Tapiridae; genus Tapirus; species Tapirus indicus. The sequence goes on from CM062935.1 coordinate 40,514,917, forward strand.
TTAAAAGTATAGCTTCATTTATAGTTATAATATGCTATTGGTATCTTCAAAAATTATTTTAGAAAAATCAAAATAATAAAACTTTATAAAAACACATTCTCATACACAACCTGGATGGACAGAATATCTACTTATAGATTAGCTATCAAAACTGAATGGCTGCAATTAAAATTTTCTGAAATTAGTACCATCAGAAATATTGATTTATATGGGTTGAATCTCCTTATAAAGTATGCCTCACAAAACACATTTTTCTTTCAAATATTTATCAAAAAACTTATTTTATGCCTTTTAGCAATTTCTCCCTCAGCATAAAAGAGCATTTTGTAAAATAAGGGTGTCCGACTTTTTGTATCATTTTTAAAATTTGAAACTAGTGTTACATATAACCCCAAGCCTAGAACTGCTTTCTTTTCATTAGTCTGATTATAAAATAGCTAGTCAGGAATTCCTGAAATACCTACAATTCTTTTTCATTCAGTAACAGAAAACTCTTATAAGCTTAATGAATTGGAGAAACATTACTCCCCAACAAAGGCAAGATGCTCCAAGACTCCACAGGAATTGCATCATGCAGTCTTCTAACGCTGGGGGAGGGGATACCACACTCTAAGAAAAGTCAACTAAATACACTGAAGGGATTGTAAAGTATCCCTTCTAAAGAACAACAAAACCACCAAAACAAAATTGATAGGCTTCAAAATAGGATAAAACTACTTTCAATTATATGTTATAAGTCAGTGACAAAAACCTAAAAACTCCTTTGTCCCTTTTAGGCTTGAATGCAGAGGAAGACAGCCTGTAAGTGGGACAATTAGAAAATTTTGTCTAAGTAAAATTTAGGACTTTACAATGATCTTGAATCAGAATAAACTCTTAGATACGGCATACACCAAATGTATTAATCAATGAATATTTTTTAAAAGGCAAAATGTAAGCTGATTTTACATCAAAAGACAATGGCTTGATATAATTTCTATCTTTCAGAGGTTGGATAGAATTCAGACAAATGCATGGTAACAACACGGCATATTGTGAACTTACACCATTTACTTCTCTCTCAATTTTGAAATTCACATTTGCCAAGATCAATAATATGGGATATAATTTAAGAACCTTAACATATCAAAACAAAAAAGGGAAAGAAGTTCCTCATGGCCTCTGGACAGAATACAGTAACAAGATGGAGCTCAGAGGAAAAACAAGTGAGAGTTTTATATTAGATTCTAGAATCTGTATTTCATTCTTCATTTCACCTGGAGGCTGAAATGTTAACTTGAACAAGGTCTAGATGAAGCAGGGGTTCTGGTCAAGCCAAGCTGGAGAAGAGCGACACCAAATCAGAGGCAAGCCAAATACACACCACTGTGTCGCTGCTTCTGGTGAAGAATGCTGTGTTTGTTACTTTCCTCAAATCAGGAGGAATTCAAGTTGTCCAGAGAGACAGCAAGAACAGGCACCTCCCCCTGCCAATCAAGTTCCTGACTCATGGGGGACATACCCTGCCCCTCAAAGAGTGAACACAGGGTGATGTTGTTGAAGAAAAAGGAAGGAGGAAGAGAAAGATTTGAAGGAAGATGGAGATGTCTGAGAAAACCTATACCAAGAACAAGGAAATGGGCACAAGAGGACTTGGCACCTAGTTCATGGGGGTTGGAATCAGAGGGGAGGGGGAGAAAGTCCACGGGGCCTGCCACAGGCGCTCAGCTAGTCAGGTCTCTTACTTGGTGTCTCTCCTCCGCAGACTCGGAAAACGACTTGCCTGCTCTCATAAATGATCAAACTCAATCTCCTGAAAAGTCCATTAGACTCCAAAATAACCACCCTGAACTTGCGTGCACTTGGCGATGAGAGGTCTGAGAGGTTAAGGGCAGGGCCTTGGAGTTACATGGATTGGGTTTATTCCTGGTTCCACCAGCCCCGGTGACTTTGGGCAAGTTACTTAGCTTCTCCGTGTCTCTGGTTTCCTCACTTGTAAATTGGGGCTAATAACAGTATACCCGCCTCATAAGATGGCCGTGAGGATTCAATGACCTAACATACGTAGATTGCTTAGAATAGGTGCTTGGCTCATAGTAAGTAAGCAGTACATGAGTGTTAGTGAGTAGTAATTATTTACTGAGGAAGTGGTCTGTTTTATACTCTCCTATGAAGAAGAGATGAGTTTGATTAGGAGAATTATAACCATGGGCAGATTTTCTCTTTTAATCCCATTGAGTGGATGAGACGTGAACTTCTTGGGAGTTGAAGGAGGAATGTGATGCAAGCCATGGCAAGGGCATGACAGGTATCTCTGCACCTACAACACCTGCCTAGGGTAGGTATGGGCCATGGAAACTCTCCCCCATGTAATGGAGCTTGAACCAAGCAGGAGCTCCCCAGGGACAGTCACCTAGTATACTAGCAGCTCCGCTCACCAGCAGGGACTTGGGCAAGTGCACTAATCACTGGCTCAACAGGAGGCAAGTTCCAAGTCCTCCTCAACATTAACTTGCAAGCTGTGTACACTGGGGACCTCGCCAGACAATGATCACGGAGACCATGGGTAGGAAGCAACAGCTGATAATATTAGGACTAGACAAACGATCAGGGCACCCATCAAGAAGAAGCAATTTGACTCCTGTCACCCCCAGGAGTGAAGCCTACATAGGAGGCTCCTGGGGGCTCCAGAGGCCAATGAGAAATAATCACAGAAAAGCACTGGACTCTCACGAATGGCCAGTTTAAATAAGACTCGCTGTAGTATACTTCAACAGAATATTTTTTATTTTTTAATAAGATGTGCAGAGGACGGAGGTCAGAGGACTTGTTCTGGGCTGTCTACTAAGTTATTTCCTCAGGGTTCTGGAGGTCTGTGTGTTGGGTAGGAACTAGCCCAAGTCAATGGACATGTGATACATACACGATGGAGTGTATCAAAACTCCTGTTTCACAAGCACCTTTGACACAAGTGTTATGTCAATAATGATAATAATACTGTTGGCCATTAAACTTTCCTTTTCAGTGGAATTTTTCAGCTGGGAATGATTTTCAGCATTCTCCATCAAGTGCTTGGATTATAACTAAAGACAACAGACATGATTATATACATATAATCCTAGATTATAGATAGATAGATTTTACACCCAAAATCCTAGTGAGGCTGGGACAATCATCCTATCTTCCATTTTGATTTTAATTTTTACATTTTACATTATACTTACTTGTAAATATAAGATTTTTGACAAACTTTTGGGGTTCCCATATTCACATGAGCAGAGAGGTCCCCAGCCTATCTGTTGCCTGTCTTTGGAAGTACTATACATGACATACTTGGAAGATCCAAAAACCCCAAGTGTAAAACTTCACGTCTAAAGGAGAGAGTAGTCTCGAAGGAGAGCTGGATTTCAAAACAGACGAATCAGAAAGGTTATTCTAACTGTTCTTTCAACTAAAGAAATAGTACACACGTCACTACGTTACAACAGTTTCTAGGCTCTGGTTCAACATAATGAAATAGGTTTTATTTGTTTTAAACAATGCTCATTAAATTTTAAAAAATCTAATTCCATAATAAATACTTATTGAGTCCCTACACAAAGGCATTTCAGGGTATGCAAACATATGTGAGTTCTTACTCCAGCCCTCAGAAGAAAACTGATAATGAGGACTTTTCAAACCACATTTTTCTTGATGGGAGGCACCAAGATAACAGCCTGATGAAGATATTCTAAACAAAGAGAAATAAAGGGCCAACTAATAAACATCCCCCCAACTACTGGCTCCAGTTAGCCTATGAGGTGAAGGACAACTGGTTCTAACTACTGCGTGTATTAATGCTTCCTAGTGTTAGTGCTGTCAGGAACAAACTTCCCCCTTTCCCAGCAGCTCACAGGCCACTCATTTCTTAAAAAAGCTGCTCAGCTCACAGCAGCTGCTGGGCAGTTCTCAAAGATAAAGACTGCAGTCCCATTTTCAGGGTTATCTACAGATAAGGTTTTTGTTATTCACACTACCTATCCCACGAGATGCAGGAGAGACTCAAAGTCACCAGAGCTGCTCAGGGGGTTGTAATTCAAGAGTAGGAAACTTAGGTAAAAAAAAGTTTCGTTTGTTTTTCCCCCATGTCAAGGCCTTGTGTTGGGAGAAAAATGCGAAGGAGGAAAATAGGGGAAAAGTTTGAAAATATCCCAAATTGTTTTTAAATAACATGCTTTCTTAAGTTTTCCTGAGGAACTAAGTATCTCAATTTCAGTATAAGAGTGTTCTGTTAAACAGTGTTTTTAGATTCCATCCTCAGACTACACAAGAAGTGTTTCTGACAGATATAATTTGCTATATGAGAGATAAAAGGTAGAGAGGCACATTTGAGTTCAATTTACTAGAACAGTGGTAAGAGGGAATTTTACACAACACATAATATACTACAAAAACCCATTAAATATGATGTCTACTCCATGTGCATACTGTTTTCCAGGACGTTCTAGGAAGTTCTGTCTCCCACACAAAGTTGGGGCCACAGCTTTTTTACTGATGTGATCCTTCTTACCACCCAAACTGACATCAAGATAGTGAAGTGCACAGCCCTGAAAGCTGCAAATTTCTTGTTTCATGTTCATTGCAAAGCAAATTCTCAATGTTAAAATTGGCAGTTTAAACAGAAGGCTCAGACCAGGAATTTCATTGGTCCATTTCTGGTCATAGCTACTTCCAGTAGCTTCTCACCTTTCACTAGTATTCCTGGCACTTCAAGAAGAAAAACAGGAGGCACTGAAGTGATGGGGTAAAATATAGGTTAAAAACAGGTGAAAAGATGGCATGTACCTCGCTCACTCTGGTCTGAAGACTGCCTAAAGATGAGAAGAATCCCTCTGTCAAGATGAATCAGATCACATATCTGCAGCAAAGAGCATTTCTGAGTCTTAGAACTTTCTTCCTCCTTGATCCTTTACATTTGGGGAAACACCTGACAAACAGTAGTAACTCAACTAATTTTAATATTATTATTGTTGTTGTTGGAAGTAATAAACATCTACAAAAGCTGCATAGAAAGTCAAACTAGGACCCACACCAAGTCAGCCCAGATATTAAGATAAAGAAAGCACCCTTACACCCAGATCCCACACTTTTGCATAAGAGCCAGCCTGATATCTTATATGAGCAGGCAAAAAACATACTCTACCCAGGTACATCCTGACATGGTTTATACCATCTGTAACTTATGAAGAGCCTAGACTAGACTCAGGATTGAATACTGTGATGAAAACAGACCCTGTTGGCTAGGCTGACACCTAACAATTGCTGGTGGCTTCTTCCATAAATAGCCTGGTGGAGAGCGTTGGTGGGGAGGTGGTCCCCAAGTTTATGGGTGAGCTTGAGTCATAATTAGGCCTTCTGGATCCATATTTACTGACGGTGACTCACACTGTAAGTGGGGCTATGGAAGTCTTTTATAGTATAAGCTAACGAACCAGATTTTTACATGTATAACCAAGGCATAAGGTGCAAGCAGACCTTTCAACAGGAGGTGAACGTCACGGCGAAATGTTGTCAGTTCAAACCTCTAAGATACAATAATAAATTGAAAATAGCCTGCATTTTCCCCTCAACTCAGATATGAGACCATTCAATCTGACACAAAAAGGTTTTGCAAATCAATAGGCCATTGAGAGATGGCCCGTTTTCATTCTAGCACTGTGGCTTTTTAAAAATGGTCACACCCAATATAGCAGCCTACAGGCTGCGTGGAAAGTGCCAGTTCAGAAAAAGCTTTGCTCATTGTGATGGTTACCATCAGCAGAGGGAATTCACAGCAGGATGCTCTGCTGGGCCCATTAATCAATATATGGAAATTCAGACAAAAGGCTTGTTTGGCCCCTCTTCCCAAAAGCATTTTTTAATTCTACAAAGGAATCAGAAGCAAGAGACTCTAGGATGGTTAGAGGACTAACTGTTCTGACAAACCTTTAATGAAACACTTGAGAAATCCATTCACACATAGTCCTGTTTCATACACCAGATTTTTCCCTCAGCTCCAAACTTGATAGTAATAACTAGTAATTCACCTCCTTGCTGTTAAAATAGCCCTTTCTTTGTACTTCAGCTGCGACCACTGAAATTGCTCCACGAGGAACAGAAAAATTCATCACATTCTACAAAAAGCTCCCTATTCCCTTTTTCCTCCAGTTTATTATTAATGATGGCATGCCTACCCACACAAAACAAATGGAGGGTCTTCTGTAGGAAAGTCTAGGGCTCCTCCATCACTCCATCGTATGGACTGGAGCGTTCCTTGTTCTTTGGGCTAATTTTTTCTGCTAACAAGAATTTGTTCTGGATTTTAAAAAAGAGAGAAGAGAAAGAAGCCAGCCAGCCCATCAGAAAAGTACTAAAATCATATTGAGACTGTGATCAAGACTATGGACCTTCTCCTCAAAAAAATGTGTCCACATAAAATTCTACAGTTTCAAGCAGTTGATTCACGAAGTCCTTAAATCCGTCTAGGGTTCATGAATTCCAAATCAAACCCCCAGACTAGACCAATCTCTGATCTCAGGCTATTTTGGATGTCTATGTGGGACCACTGTCAGGCCCTTACAGGGGTGGATTAAAAAGGTTACCTTTCAAAAATATTTCAACAGATTATGTAAATGGAAAATTTCTCTGCAATTTCTTAGCAGTTTACAGAAGAGTCAACTCTTTTTAGCTGTCTATACCTTCTTCCAAGAGACGGTTCTGCCCTTTAACTCCTGATCCTCCCTTCTCTCTATCCCCTCACTGCATGTGCCACCTCACCAGGATTACTCAGTATCCCTGGAACCGACCTCCCAGCTAAGGCTCCCCACCTTAAATCCAAAACCTCGTCTAAAAATGGAAGGACGGCCAAAATGTAGTCCCTTATCCTCTTTGACTCTTTAAAGGAGGGGTTCCATCACTCCAAGGTGTTCAAGGTCAGTCAGATGTTTTGTTAGAAATGCAGATGCCCAGGCCACACCCTAAACCTCAGAACACCCCAAACTGACAGAATTGAAGGGAGGGGGTGGAACGCAGGAATGTGAATGTTTAAGAAGTTCACTGGAAGAAGCCAGAGAGAGAAGGACAAACACCGCATGAACTCACTCATATGTGGAACATAAACGAACACACGGGCAGAGAGAACGGGTTGGTGGTTACCGAGGGGAAGGGGGGTGGGGGGGTGGGCACAAGGGGTGAAGGGATGCATCCACATGGTGACAGACAAATAATAATGTACAATAAAACCCCACAATGTTATAAACTATTAAGACATCAATAAAAAAGAAAAAAAAAAAGTTCACTGGACACTTATGCACCCAGTTTGCAAACCATTGCTCTAAAGTAATCTTCCACTGAAGCCCAGTTAGGATCCTCCTTGCCCACCACCCTAATATTCTATGCACATTCTCACCTCAGACTTTGTTCTATTTCTTACCTCTACATGGAAATAGTCTCCTTTCCACCTACGTAAATCTCACACATTTTAGAAGGTGTATCTCAGAGCCCCTCATTCCCCAGCACTGATCTATTCTCGTGTCTCTCAAGGGGAATTTTTCTCTGACCTCACACATCAGAATTACCTAGTTCTTAAAAATGCCAATTAGGCCAGTCCAAGTTCTACAAAATTGGAAGAACATGGAATAAAATGTAAATATGTAAACATTAAAAAAATTAAGTATAGGGGCCAGCTTGGTGGTGTAGGCGTTACATTCACGCGCTCCGCTTCTGGCGGCCAAGGGTTGGCAGGCACGGATCCTGGGTGCAGACCGATGCACCACTTGTCAGCCATGCTGTGGCGGCATCCCATGTAAAGTAGAGGAAGATGGGCATGGATGTTAGCTCAAGGCTAATCTTCCTCACCAAAAAAAATAAAGTATACATAAAACAACAAGAACTCTCAAAACCACCAAAATCTTTTCTATTGAATTTCTATTTTGCAGAAGTCCTCTAGAATAGTTCTGAAACCTAGACCAGGCAGAGGAGGGTTAAAGTCTTTAAACCTGTTCTCTCAGCTAATGCAATGAATGCAAGCTACAAAAGAAAAGCTGGTCAGGTGGGGACAGCTGTGCCAGGGCTTAGCCTAACAGGATATACAACCCCAAGAGCCAGCTCACGGATTTTCTGAAAAAGACCCCAACTCTGCACCTCCTCTCCCCCTTCTTCAGAGTAGCATTCTCAAGAACACCTATGCAATTTAATTAAATGGTAAACCCATAAAAAGTAGTGCAGACTTAAAACTGTACATGATAACCTACCGCATAAAAATATACAACTACATTTTTAAATTATGCACAAACCAGGTGTTAATTATACCGATAATAAGGTTCCCTATAATATCCATGTATTTTAAAAATCTGCAATCCTCAAATCTTATGAGTGGGAATAACTATCTCTAAACATATTTATTTATTCAGAAAAATTAACAGCACAGTGCCATATCCCTAGGACACTTTTCCAAGTGCTGTGGGCACACTGGGAGGAACGAGAAATGGTCACTGCCCTTGGGGAGCTCCGCACAATCTTGCAGGGAGAAATAAAGACAAATAGCTCTGGTGCAAAGCAGTGTGTGATAAGTGCCAGAAGAGAAATTCAAGGTACTACAGAAGCTCAGGAGAGAAGGAGCGATTACTATAACAAGTAGAGAAAACAGCACTGAGGCAGTAGCATTTCACCTGGTTCTTGAGGAATGGGCATCCGTCTGTTAAGTGGAGGTCAGAATTGAGAGGACAGTCAGCAAGGAAGAAGGGCAAGAGCTAAAGATCACAGATGGAAAAATCCCTATGCTCAGAATGGAATGGGATGGCAATTAAGGCCGATGTGTCAAAAGGATATTCGAACTGAGGCCCCTTGGCCTCTCTTGTGTACACCCGTAGGATGGGGATAATTTTGTATCAGTAAAGTCACTTTTGGTGATGAATAAACCATATCCAATTAGCCCAAAAGCACCCAGATTATTTCTTTCCTAACAAGGAATAGTGTGGTACAACCTCAAGCCTAAATGGAAAGGAAATTGCAAAAAAAATCTTCTTTCTGAAATAAACTGGGCAAGAAGACATAAGAGGGAACATGACGGCCAGAGCAATGACTTAAAGTGGGAGGACCTGGGTTTGAGTTCAAGTTCATGGTGCCAGCTATTACACCTTGACTAAGCCACTCACACTTCTGCTCTTCACACGCAAAATACAAATGACAATTCCTCCACCCAGTAAGACTGACCATCCAACGAGATGCATGTGAAGGTCCTTTGTAAAATTATAAAACTCTTTCAAAATGTAAGGCAATATTACTGGATAACTTTTGAAAAAACTTTTAAATATTATTTTTAAGTACACATTACCATGATAAAAACCCTCAAACAATACAATGACTGTGCACAGCAAGGGGAGCTCTAGGCTCAGGCTGAAGCAGAAGCCAGGCATGCCAGAGCAGAGAAACGGAAATAAACAACAGTGCTGAGACTGGTGGGCTGCTGGATCACCAACCCTAAAGTCACCCTACAGCTAGACTCTGTTTACTTAAACGGATACATCTCCTTAACAGAGAATCAGCTCAACTGTGTTTAATTTGAAACTTGCAACATAAAAAAATTTCTAAACCATATTTGATTTAGAAAACATTTATTTTGTTCAGATTACATAATGTTTCCTTAACAAATACCAAGATATTAATATGGTCCTACCTAAATTCCTTCATTATCAGCTTGGCTTTCCTTAATAGCTAAGGTCAACCAATACTGAATATCCACTATAGAATTACCTAACTTAAATACATACACATATAAAACAGAATTTAACAGACTGGAATTCATTTTCATAGTTAAGCAAATGCAAGATATACACACACGTTTACATTACCGTGAACTCTTTTGCCATTAGCCATAAAAACGTTCGAAGCTCTAAGTAAACATGTTAACCTGCACTAAAGGATTCTATAGCATGACTAATTAAAATAAATCTTCCTTTGATCCCATGCAGCCCTCAAGACTTTTGAACTCTAACATATTAGACTAGCACGCTTATAATTTAAAAGCCAAATAATTTTTTCCATCCAAAGAATATCTAACATGCCAGACTACACAACTATTTCTCAAATTCCTCACCTCCTGAATCTCTAGCTACTTAAGCTCCTCTTCTTCTTTCTCCCCACCTTCCCCTAATAACTGATTCTCTCTACATGTCCCTCCTTATAACCATGGTAGCAATAAAATTTATCATCTAAACCAGGGCACTTTTGAGAGTGAAAGAGGGGAGCTATTAATAATTAAGCCAGAAAAAACAGGTATAAAACCTGGGACATACGGTAACCCTACTTACAACTACTATTCTGAGTAGAAGAAAAAGTCTATTCACTGAGGAAGAAAAGGAAACTCATATTTAATAGGCTGAACTAGCATATAAACACCTGGACCTATCCCAGCCCTGAGTTCCCGTCTTCGAACCATGTACGAGAAAGAGAAGCTGCCCCACTGCCTCATCTCTCCTCCTTGCTGGGATACAAAGTCCAAGTCAGTATGTACTGGGGTAACACCTGACTGCAAACTCTTTGGGATCACTGGAAAAAGCTTGAGGGCTTGTTTGTTCTCTGCTGTAAACAGAAGACTATCCTTCACTGCTAAAGAGGCATTAATAACCTCCAATTAAATAGGCATTAGCAATGTCAGCTTCCAACTTCAGAGGCTCATTCTCATCCAAAACATTCATTAAGTACAGTTTACTGCGCTGGGTGCTGCAAAGGTCAAAGTGCGCAGCCCACGTCCTCTCTGAATTTATAGTCCAAGAAGGAAAATGACCTGGGCTGTAAAATGGGAGATAGCCCCACATCAAATAGAGGATTTAAGAGTGCAGGCCAGGGAGGAAGAGCAGAGCTGGATTTGGGAACAGAGCAGAAAGCAAACCAGTTAAGGGAGAAGCTGGTTCAAGTGATCCCCAGACAGTGGCTTTGGGATGCAGCAACAAAGCAGCACTGCATGTTGTGGGGGGAAGCGGGCAGCAGTGGTAATTACAAACAGAACCATTTCTGGCCCTTTTTCATGGGTCAGTGCATGTTCACCTGAGTTCAGGATCAAAGCAGCCTTAACCATGACATGACCTTGGGTTCCTCATCCCAGCAGCATCACACTCTCACCTCTCATCGAACTGTGAGCTCCCTCAAGCCTGGGGCTTCTGTATCAGTCACTGGAATATAACTGGCACCCAACGACCAGATGCTCAATAAATACCTTTTTTAAATGGTGGTAAAATACAGAACATGAAATTTACTATCTTAACAATTTTAAGTGAACAGTTCAGTAGTGTTAAGTACATTCACAGTGTTCTACAACCATCACCACCTCCACCTCCAGCACTCTCTTCATCTTGCAAAACTGAAACTCTGTGTCCATTAAACAACTCCCCATTCCTCCTTCCCTCAGCCTCTCACAACCACCCTCTCCTTTCTGTCTCTATGAATTGGACTACTCTAGATGCCTCACATAAGTGGAATCACACAGTACGTGTCCTTTGTGACTGGCTTATTTCACTCAGCATAATGTCCTCAAGGTTCATCCATGCTGTGGCATGTGTCAGAATTTCCTTCCTTTTTAAGGCTGAATAGTATTCCATTGTATATATACACCACATATTGTTTTTCCATAACAAATATCTTTTGAATCAATGAAGTAGCTCTACCTGAGAGACTGGAACACAGTCCCGTCAAATTTGAGAGAATTTCAGCTCTCTTTCTTGGACCAGAATATTTGAAATTTCTTAGAGAAATAGAGATGAACTGGCAATTTAAAAAAAAATCAAGTGAGAAAACGCTTCCCCCCTCAAGGCTCTCTTCTATTTCCTACCACTCAAGAATGAATGAATGACTCAATAACTCACTTAACCTGTGTGAACTGAGATTTTTCTGGTAAACTGCTTGCTTTTGTCAGCTTATATCTTAACAACTTCTGATTCAATGCAGGAATAAAACCTACTTTCATGAAGGCCAAGAGGAGAAACTCTTCATCTGGAAAGAGAAAGCCGCTACAGAATGAATAAACATTGCTACATCTTCTCAAATTCTGACTTATAAACCACAGAAGTTTAAAAAAAAGTGTGGGGGAAAAAGGCCTTGGGCAGCCACTGTCTCCACAAAGGTGACCTCCCAAGATGAGCAGGTGAGCACAGGGAGGCCCCCACTCTCTGTGCAATTCTGACAGTCAAGGCATTACTGCTGTACCTGTAGGGGCTTCCCTTTCCCTTCCTCGCTCCATCTTGAGATTCTAAACAGACATCAGAAATGCATACTCACAGATGATTTTCATAATGAACAGTACACTTTTTCTTCCTACTCCTTGGCATGTCTCGGAGGCTTGATCTAATTATCTTAATAAAGCTAAATAGGGGCCGCCTGGTGGCGCAGCGGTTTAGTTCGCGCTTGGCAGCCCGGGGTTCGCGAGTTCGGATCCCGGGTGCCTGCCGACGCACTGCTTGTCAGCCACGCCGTGGCGGCGTCCCATATAAAGTAGAGGAGGATGGGCATGGATGTTAGCCCAGGGCCGGTCTTCCTCAGCAAAAAAGAGGAGGATTGGCAACGGATGTTAGCTCAGGGCTGGTCTTCCTCGCAAAAAAAATAAATAAAATAAAAAAATAAAGCTAAATATAATGACTTGTTTTGAAACCATTTCTTCTGTCACTTCTTCCTGTCAACATGGCCCCATTTTCCCAACCAAGTTAACTGGTCAACTGTTTCTGTTAATTTCTATCATATGATGTCCTAAGAATAGGAAAGAGCTAAATTATACCTTGATCCAGAAGTGACACCTCAGAAAATTAGAAAACTTGGGCAGGGGAGTGACCCAAAAGACTAGGAAAACCAGAAATGTTATCTAACACGAGAAAACTGAATGAATGAAAAAACGTGAGTAGAATGTTTGTAGTGAAAATCTAATTAAACTCATGTCATATTGGTTTTTAATTACTAATAAGTGGTCAGGAAATCAGACCAGACAACTCAAAGGGAGCAGGGATCATTCCTCACGTTTCCTTCTGATCCCTGTGGTCTAGTGCTATGCAAATACCCACTACACTTAATACATGTTGATTTATAGACTGATGTTTACTTGACTGTGAGCAATAATGCAAGATTATTATTTCTCTTCCTTTATTAACATAATTCAGTAATTTTCAAAAAATACTAATTTAACCAGAAAGTGACAGTCCACACATCATGAATCCACCAATACTTAAGTACCTTACCATGTGTGCAACCCTACAAAGCACAAAATCTAGTCAAGAAGATCAGAAAGAAAAAATAAGTATCCAAAAATGTTTGAAGAAAATACTTTTATATCATCTCATTCACACTTAGATGTGTTTCATCTCTGAAAACATGGGAGATAAAGATCTTCCTTTAATGTCATTTCTGCAGGAACTCCAGCGGCTCGTGTAAGCCCAGAAACACAAAATTCTATGGTCAGTACTGGTTATTATGAGATAACGCCAAGCCCTGCTTTGTCCTTTATTTAAAAGGAAAACCAGAAAATGATTACAGCATAAATTTGGTCTTTTAGCCAAAATTTATACTTTGCTGACTTTCCTGAGACACAAACACATACAGATTAAAGGAGAACACCTAATGATGTTGGGCAGCAAACCCCAACCAAAGACAGCTCAACTTGCCACTGCCTCTCGTCTTGTAAGATCCTCACAGGGATGACCCAAACTGATGACAATCAGATCCACAAAGGACTATGTCCAAAGTCAATGCCTTGGTCAGTGCACTGGCGAGGCTGACTCAGTTGGGGACGGTACAGACCAGCTAGCTGTCTGTTCTAATAGTGCTTAGGGCAAATGAATTTCTTCAGCAATTGCTTTCACATTCTGAAGACTTGATCGAATTCTTAATATTTCATTCACGGCTCAGCAAAGAAGATCCTTCTGAAATATCAGAGCCTGGGTGGCTGAAGAAGTTGCCATGGCAACTACCCCTCCTTCAACTTTTAGCAATTAAGAAACTTAGCAGCATTTCTCCACTTTTCATGTGCAACAGAATTTGAGGCAGACAACCCTATTATATAACACAATTTAAAGGTCCTTAAAGCAATGGAAAAAAATACTTATATTTGCTTTAGGGAGATTTAACATTGGACTCGAACAAGCTTCAGTCAATTCAGCCTAAGCAGAAAAAAATTCCTCAAATGTAACATTTACAGCAAATCTTTTTTACTATCTTTAGTATCTCTGGTTTGAAATATTTGTAAAAAAAAAAAAAAAGTCCATTTGCATTTTGATATATTTTTATATCCCCTTTGTTGTTATTTTGTGCGTGTGTGTGAGAAGACTAGACCTGAGCTAACATCCGTTGCCAATACTCCTCCTTTTGCTGAGGAAGACTGGCCCTGGGCTAACATCGTGCCCATCTTCCTCTACTTTATACGGGACGCCGCCACGGCGTGGCTGACAAGCAGTGTGTCATGTCCGCGCCCGGGATCCGAACCTGGGAAACCTGGGGCCACGGAAGTGGAGCGCGTGAACTTAACCACTCTGCCACCTGGCCGGTCCCCACTTTGTTATTTTTATATTATAAAACAGACTTCCAGGAATGGAAGCCCAATATATAACATAAGCTTTACATTGAACACAGTCTACAGGAAATAAGAGTTTGTGTTATGGCCATACCTCAAGACTAAATGTTCAGGAACCAATTAAGTCTGAAGTCAGGGGTCACTTGTAAATAAAAAGAATTTAAAGACAAAGCTGACAGATATTTTTATGTGTATTAGCCCTTAAGGAATAGGAGAATGAACTTTTTTTTCCTAAATTATCCTTAAAATTCATGGCTGTAAGTTATACCCCACTACAAAATACTGGGCTCGTTAAAATAGCATCGAAACCAGTACAAAAATAACCAAAATTTCTTTCAGAAGAAAGTTACTAATTTCTTTTAACTTTCCCAAACACCTAAAGTCGCCGATTTCTCCGGTCTTTTTTACATAACACCTCATTACTGCCTAATTTGCTATTTCCCCCAACAGAGAACCTAGCTAGCCCTAAAGAGTACTCCACTGCATGCATTCGTTCCTTAAGTACACCATTTTCAGAATTTTCTGAGAACTTGGTTGACAGCTCTGAATTACCTGGACACTGTGAGGTCCTGTAAACTTTAGGCTGGGGATCTCAAGCAGCCCAAAAAGCTTCTAGAAAACAGGCAAGAGTTCAAATCAGGCTTATTTTTTCTCTTATCTTATAAAAAAAAAAATATATATATATATATATATATATATAGAACTGCCAGAACCACTAGCCTTCTTTCTTACTCTGTGCCATTTATAAGTTCTTCTGGTAAGGAGGAAAAACCTTACTGTCACAGTATAATCTTTTTAGCCTCCTACAATTTATCAAAATGTCATTAGAACTAACCAAGTTCTACTGTTTTTCACAAAAGTAGACCCCCACAAAGGTACTGATAATGCACCAATATGAGGAAGCATTCTATCTGACAGGAGATGGAAGGTGCCTTCACTATTTTTTATAGACTGATTGATGAGCTATTTTATTACAACCTGCCATCGTCAGCTTGGACTGGCTAATGAAGATTCTGGTATACAGTTCCTCACTGAGGGACCTGAGGTCTGAAGAGCTTTACAAACAACAATACACAGCCAGCTCTCCAGTATTCTGGCCAACAGCAGACCCTCTAATTGCCACAGAGGGAAAGCTCAAAGGAATCAACCCTAAGTAGCTCCTAGCGGCCAGGATTCCCCACCGACCTGGTCCATCTTTTGTTTCTCAAAGCATCCACAATGACAGCACACAAGCTCCATGAAGCTTATGGGACTATGCCTGTGTCATTCGCTGCAGCATCCCCAGCACCCAGAGCCCTGCCAGGCACACATAAGACACTCAAGAAATACGACAATGACCCCCATCCAGCAGGTACTCAACATTACGGAGCCATCAGTACAACTCATCCTGGGAGCATTCATGCCATGACCAAGCTTCACTTGACTATGCCTACCCACAGCTGTGGCAGACCCAGATCTGTCTCTTGGGAGGGAAATTAAAAGAAGGAACAAATGGAAGAAAAAGAAGAGCTGAAAGAAGCCATTCTATTTTCAAATTTCTCACCCATAAATTAAATTCCTTGAGGGGCAGGTCTGTGTCATCTGATTACTTCGATACTCCCCAAGGACATTTCCATAAATGTTCCTGGTTGATGAACACAAATCATTCCTGTGTGGGTTTTCTCCTTCAACATCATGCTTTTGAGCTGCATGAAAAAGCCATTTCTACGTTTCATAAAACTGCCTAATGGAATGCTTAACTGGTGAATGGCCATCTTTTTTATATTGTGTTGATCTCCCAAATCAAAGTAGCTATCTCTCTCATGCCCTGACATCACAGAATTCCCTACCAACTGTTAGAATCTCCTATTTACCTGCAGGCATTTTCTTAAGTTAGTCAAAATAAAACCTCAGGAAGTACCTGGGAGGTCTCTCTTATTCCTCTTGGCCTTCTTAAGGTCAAAATATGCTGCTGTGGGAGTAGGCATTACACCAGCATAATGGGGACCGATATTCATAGAGTTGCCAGACTTAAAAATAAGGGGTGCTCAGTTAAATCTGAATTTCAGATAATGAATAATTGTTAGCATAAGTATGTCCCAAATAGTGCATGGGACATACTTACGCTAAACAATTTATTTGGTATTTATCTGAAATTCCACTTTAACTGAGTGTCCTATATTTTGTCTGACAGCCCTATGGGGTGGGGTGCGTGTGAGGGAACTAACCAATCAGTGAGAGGGCAAGGAGCACAGTGAGGTGATAGATTGTGATGGGGAGAGGGGGATGGGACTTGGGTGACAAAATTAAAGGAGCTTAAACACTTAAAATGATGTTCAAGTGTTTGTGGGGGAGGGGGTGAGAGGGGGACAAGCTTGCGAACCATTAATCAAAAATCACTCTGAAAAGGCCACTGGCATGAAACAGCCTCAAATGGGCCACCACATGAGACTGCCCAAAGACTGCCTTAATAAAAAAAAAAATCACTTTAACAAAGATGAAGTCAGGAAAGGCAGGGCATGTTTACGGCGAAGAGTCTATGTTCCAAGCATCTCACTAGTCTCTCACACCACATCCCTGGCAACTTCCGACACCTCGAGAAGGTGGCTCCAACATGGAAGACTATCAGAGAAGGGAAAGGCACAGCTCGGAGCATACTCAGTCATAAGTGTGGGCTAGAAGCCAAAGCGAGCTTGTCTGATTCAAAGCTCTAGCTTTTTCCTTCACACTCTTCGGCGGAGCACATGACTGAAAAAGCACCACGCTGACTAGATACTCATTACGTGCAGTCTCAGGAAAGCTGAAAGTTTGGGTCTTTCTCCCACCTTTTTGTTCCACAACATTTCTGCAAAAGAACGACCAGAATTTAATGTTAACTGCAGGAAAAAACAGTATTTTACTCATATCCCAGGAGGCAGGCTTTCTTTTTTTCTCCCAAAGAAAGCCGCCCAAAAAGCTCCCTCACTAGGCAGAGACTATGGGGCATCTGGCAATAGTCATACTCCCTGGTGCCCCAAGAACTCCGATGACTACTATTTTTATAAAAGTATTAGTCTGAGGATGGCAAAGTAAGGTAGTTCTTACATATACCTGAAGGCCCCTGCTGCCCCCTATTCAGTGACAATGCATGGTGGCAAATAATAGCTAAATTTTATTGTGGGTTTACTATGTGCCAGACATTATTAAGACTTTGCACTTATTAGTATATTGAATCCGTGCAGCAAGCCTAGTAGGCAGGTACTATTATCCCCCACTGTATAGGTGAGAAAATGGAGGCAAAGAGAGATTAAGGAACTTCAAGGTCACACAGCTGTTAACGGGAGCCAATGCTAGTCTAGAGCTACACATCTTGAGGTAATGATGGAACAACTCAATCTGGTGTCACAACTCTAGCACGCTAAAAATTGTCTTGAATTGGCACATAGAGTTTGTAGTTCAGTCAAGAAACTGAAGATAAACACCATGTTCCAGAATGCATCTTGGCTGGCACACACATGAATGTATGTAAGGCTGCACCAAGCCACAATTACACTAAAATCAATGAATCACATGATGGGGTTGAAGGAGAACTTAGAACTTACTAGAATTGAATCATAAAACTATGTCAGATGCCACAGTTTCCTAGCATTCTTAAGGGCCTTAAATAGTTGATGGCTGGTAAATACAAGGATGGGGGTGGTGGTGGTTCATTATGACATTTAAATTTTTAATCTCCTTTTCCATCTTACTTTAATCTCTTGAATTTTAAAAGCAAGGCACTTCCCAAGCTTACAGGTTTTATACATCGACTACATTCTTGACTTGTGTAAATAAAATACTTTAAAGTGGTTTGGTTGTTTTTTACATATACTGGATTGTTTTTAGTTTCATAACCTTAATTTTGTTTTTTTTTTTAAACAACCTTTTATTCTTTGGGTTGTCTAAAAGTAATATATCTATAATTTACTACTCTCAATCACACACTTCTCCAGACAAAATATGGCAAATAGATAAACCTTTTGGGAAAACATGCCCTATAAAAGGTTTTCATGGTCCTTAATGTCCTGGAAGAAGATCATAATGAGGCATCCTACATGAAAGAGAAGTCACATCAGACTCCAGTTTCTGAAATGCTCAAATTCTATCTACTATATCATCACTAACTCATTGTGTGACCTTGAACAAGCTACTTGACCTGTCCGGGTCTCATGTGTAAATACAGATGTGTCTCATGTGTAAAATGGGAGCATTGGATTCGATCACAGTTTCCCAACTGGGATGCCCTGGCAGAACTGTGCCAAGATTCTGATGCCCCTCAGCCCTCAGGGCAGCTGGACAGAGCCCACAACAGAGGCCCCAGATCCATCACCTCCAGCCAAGAGCAGCCATTTGTTTCCCTGCAGTGAGCTGTGCAAACCTTTTCAACGTGTGCCACAATGTGAAACTGGTTTGGAAGCGCTGGATTAGATGACCTTGAGGTCCATACTAGCTCTATAACTCTATAATTCTAAGTCTTCCTGAGCTACTGCCCATGGCCAACTGCTACATGATTCTATCATCTGCAATGCAAAACACAATACTTAAAAATTAGGAGGCACTAGAAAATGTGTTACAATGGCTCAAACTGCAATGGCATCACTATAAGAAATCAACACTGCTGTAAAAATTAAACATACAATTACAATGTTGTTTACTAGCATTCTATCAATTAGAATTTTTCTATTACTTAATATCTCCATTTATTATCTATGCTCAGAATGTAGGGCACACTTTAAGATGCTAAAGTATTATATAAAAGAAAGTAATCTATATTTAGCCGTTTTAATATAAACAGTATTAAAGTATAGTCTAATTTTCATAAGTAATTACTTTTTGCCATGGCAGGCTCGCTATCAATCATTCTAAAATTTTGCTGAAAAATTATAATGGCACTTCTCTTAATTCCCCATGTGCCTGCCACCTCCATCAGACAAAACAATCACACTTTTCAGAGAATCAAAATGTCTGAAGTCAATGAAAAGTACTTGTTTAAGAAGGCAGACAAAATAGGGTTTAAACACCTTTAATGTGTATAGTGTTTATCTTCAAAGTAAAGCAAAACCAACAGAGGGCTGGAAAAAAGCCCACTTTTCTTCCCCCCCTCCCCAAGCCCCGCCCCAAATCTGGTTTAAACTAATAGGTTGGGAAGTTCTAGACAACACATTACAAGATGTAAATAAGCAGGAGGGAACTGGGAGAGGAAAAGCAATAATGACAAAGGCACTGGCTGGCATATAAGGGACAAGTTAAAAACAGAATCTCCATCACTTAGCTGAGAGGACACAGGGACATCTAACTATATACACATATGGGGATCAAGAAGAAAGAAGAGAATTATCCAGTAATTCCAGGGATCATAGGGAAGGGAAAAGAGAGCAAAGACAGCCTTTAGGAAGGAAGATGGGGAGGAAGACTTTTGGGATAAGCTCCCCTGGGTGAGGAAAAGGCTTCTAACTCACAGATAGGCCTTCTGCTCAAAGGTTACTTCTCACACTTTAAAACCAGCCTTAAAAATCACTGAGTAAGAAAACCCGGGATGAAAATGCCCCAGGATATTCACCTACTGAGAAATGGGCCCATGTCTGGTGTTTTATTTTTGTTAGTCTTTACACTGACAGCCACAGTGGCCACTTGTACTCGGGGAGTTTTGGAATATAAGGATGGCTACGAGTGAGAATTTGTCTGTTTTTAATAACTAATCTTATTTTAAACTTAACCCACTCTTAACACAGTAAATTTGAAAGATATAGGTTATAAATAAGAAAATAAAAGTCACCCATAAGCCAAACACCAGAGACAATTACTAGTAAGATTCTGATGTATGTTCTTCCATTCATTTTTTAACATGGGTATTGAATACAATGGGTGGGAAGGATGGGTGGTTCGTTACGATATTTGAAATTATCTCCTTTTCCATCTAGCTTTCATCTCTTGAATTTGAGTAAAACAACTCACTGCACACAGGTTTCATGCATTAAGTGTGATTTGTGGCAATATTTGTACACCTTACAAATGGAGAAAACAAATGGCTGCTCTTGGCTGGAGGTGATGGATCTGGGGCCTCTACTCCAAGCTCTGTCCAGCTGCCCTGAGGGGCATCAGAACATTGGCACAGCTGGGCCAGGGCATCCCAGTTGGGAAACTGTGATCTAACCCAACTCTCCCATTTTACACATGAGGACACTGAGACCCAGAGGGGTAAAGTAGCTTGTTCAAAGTCATACCATGAATTACAATTTGAATATTTCAGAAACTGGAGTCTAAGATGACTTCTCGTTTACATAGGATGCCTCATTTTGGTCTTCTGCCAGGACATTAAGGATCATAAATCTCCTTTATAGAGCATATTTTCCCCAATGGTTTATCCCTTTGCCATATTTTATATGGAAAAGTCTATGGTTAAGAGTAGTACAAATTATAGATATATCTCTTTTGGACAACCCAAAGGCCAAAAAGTCGTTTAAGAAAAAACAGAACTAAGATTAAAAATCAAGGTTATGAACCTAAAATTAGAGATTATTTTCATTTAAAATAATTTATACTAGTTTTTAAATAGTAATATTCCCCAGTACATGTAAAAACCCAACCATGTTTCTTTCTAGAAGAGGTGTCTAAATATATCCTAATGAGCACTGGGTATCTGCATTTTCTAAATCATTCCTAATATGATGATACAACAATGAATATTTCTTTTTGTTTGTATTTTTTTGACCCTAGTGATCATTATTAGTCATCTATAACTTTTCAGTAAAAGGAATAATTTTATACACTCAAGTTGAGCATTCATTAATAGTTTCTTGCTTTTAGGCTTTAAAACATATCCTCTTCACAAATCAAATATCCTCCAAATTTCTTTTTAGTTTAGGGTTTTAAAAATATATATTTAACTCCAATCCACATGAAGGATATTATGGTGTATGATCTGAGGCAAGGATCTAAATCAGTTTGGTTTTTTTTAAGTATCCAATGTCACAACCTCCTTTACCAGATAATCTGTACCTTCCCTCAATGACTTGTCATATAATTGTTATTCTATACACTGAAAAATTTTGAGGTGCTCTTTTGTTTGACTGTGTATTTTTACACCCACATCATTCTCTTTTATCGTAGCTTTATAAAATGTTTTAATCTCCAGTAGTACAAGTCTCTGCCTCATTCCTTTTCCAAATAAAAAAAATATATAATTTACATATGTGTATGTATATATGTATGTACAGATACATATATATTCTTCCAGATGAACTATAGAATCAGTTGAAAAAGTCTCTTTATTAAATTGATTTTTAAAGACTATATGCAAAGATCCCTTAACATTTCAATTTTTTCTGATCATTTAACATGAATTATTGCACTCCTGTTCCAAACATTCAGTGAATTTTTTTTTAATGTACCCTACTGATGTGTTCCAAACATGTTGATTCCTAGCTCATGTGGAGACCCAACCCAAATCAAACCTAACCCAAAACAAACCTACCTCCACCTGGCAGATGACAGCCCCACTTGAACAGCCTGCAGGGCTCCACACGGAGGCCTTGTCACAGCAGAGGCATGCAGGGCCAGGTCACAGAGGGCCCTCTCTGCCCCAGTGGCAAGGAGGATGGACTTCACTGGAGGCAATGGGGAGCCACTGAAGGGCATTTAAGTAGGAGAGTGCCATAATCAGATATCTATTTTAGAAGGATAAAGAAAACTGGGAGAGTGGATGGCTAGATTAGTGTTAAAGCACCCAACAGAGGCAGGAAGAACAACTGGGAGTCTCCTGTAGTACCTGTTCTAGACAAGTAGTGACAAAGACAATGGCAATGGAAAACAAAGAATGATTCTAGTGGTATTTATGATTTTGCAGTATTGCCTCTATTGCTACAGAGGGTGTGTTCAAATACTCCAGAGGGAGAAATATTAAAGCTTGAGAACCTGTCCCCAAGCATAGTCTCTCTCCCCACATGTCAGTGGGCACGCCTTCCCTCTTCCAACTTCAGGTTACATTCCCTCAACCAGAATTTACTGAGCACCTACTATGGGTCAGGCACCATGCTAGCTGATGAAATAAATCCTGGATAGGTCAGTGCCAAAAGTCAGCAGGAGTCATGGAGAAGAAGAATATGACTCTGACATCCAAAAACAGAGCCAGGTATTAGAAGCTGGAGTCACCAAGCCATCAGAAAAAGACGTTGTATGGAGCCGTCACCTTCCCAGAGGGCACCGGCCCCTCCCCTCCAGGCCAGTGGCCAGGCCCCCAGCTCCCCCTGCACACCCAGCTGCCATGTTGAGTGCCTTTCCCGCCTTCCTCTAGGCACCAGCAGTACCACCGGCCCTGTTTCACAGATGGATCAAGGGAGACAAAGGGAAATCAGGCCTCCTGACTCCAGCTACATGGGGGTCAACACAGAGCCCAATTTTTGGTACCCTGGCTTGACCCTTCTTCTTTGTGATATATTCAAGTACTTACAAATGTCCTTAAAAATTCTCAAAAAGGGAAAGGGCTTTTTCCACTTTTGGCCCACTGTTTAATTTCTTCCCCTTGATGAGGGTGGGGTTTCCACAGCTCTCTTGGCACAATCTACCCACTGTTAATAGGAGACCACCCCCTTGGCACTCCTATAATCCAGAAAGTCCTTCCTCCTCCATCTCCCCCATCACACTGAAAATAGACTACAGAGACATCTGCTCCACATTTTTTAACTTCAAGGAAGGGAGTGGAGAAATTTTGGCAACTATAACATATTTGGTCATGCCATTTATTGGTCATATGCTGCATAACAAACAAATACTGTTAGATAATAGTGGTTTTCACAACTGCTTTAAGGAAATCAGCTCTGTATACCAAGCATGTAAACATGTAATTTTTTTCTTTTGCCTATGTAAAATGATCTTGAATACTTCGTCTTATACAAAAGTTAAAGTTTGCATTCCCTTTAAAGATTCCTATGTTTAAATCCAGAATCACAAATAATCAGTACATATTCACTGAATTCTAACCTCCTTAGACCCATAACAAAAATAGGTACACAGCCACTCTGGGGAGGCCTACAAGACCAAAACATCTGGAAAGAACTACAAGGCAAAATATGCCTACCACTGTCTGGCAGCCACGTCCAAAGGCCACCATGACTGTATCATCTGATGCTTAACAAACTCAGACCAATGCTCAGTTCTGAGGCCTCGCCTTCAACCTCTCCAGGACTTACTTTCTTCATTTGTGACAACAAGGTCAATGACGCCCACGCCACAGGGTTATTGAGAAGAATAAACTTGATAATGTGTGGGAAATGCTCCTTAACTATAAAGAGCTGTGCAAACATCCTAGATCTCTGGAGGCACTCTGACCGTTTATTGGCCGTATTCTGATTTTACATATGGAGAAACTGAGGCCCAAGCAGCACTTTTTTGGGGAAAAGTCCAACAAATTAAGAGAAAGCCCTCAGAAATCAATAGAGCTGGGAATCCAGTTTGCTGGCAAGGTATGGTCTTAGACAAGTCCTCCAACCCTTCCAAGCACCAGTTTTTTCTTATCTGAGTTCAACTAACCTGCCTGGAGGGCAGACCAGCTGAGGAAGGGTTTGTCACAAGTGAGCTTTATGGAAAAGACAAAGACTACAGGAAATGGGCCTGACTTCTAGCCCCTAGGGCAGCAACCTTTTCCCTGCCCCACAACAGCTCACAGATAGTGGCAGCCCAACAAGGATGGCCAGGACAGGATGGGGCGGAGCCTCACTCCAGTGGGAAGGGGGCTCTAACGAGGAACTTGTCCAGTGACCTAAGTGGACCATTCCCATGCTATATGAAATGAGGCCTACCAATATAATTGAACACGGTGGGGGGGGGGGCTGGCTTTGGAGGAGGAGTGGAAAGGAGGCTGCAACAATACCAAGAAGGGTAGCTTTCCAAGGTGAGAGGCAGAACCTTCTCCAAGATGATTAAGACAGTGCCATCTCCTGCCCTAAATGACATCACACACTGACCAGAAGCCTCACCACTTCTTGCCGCCAGACCAGCCAAAAAGAAAGAATGCCATGGGGAGGAGGAACAGGCAGCCAGGAACATTCAGGAACACTTAGGTAGAGGCTGAATTCATGCCTGGGATTTGCATGAAGAAGGAGGGAGAGCAGGGATTCCAATCATTTTTCTGGAGGGAGTTGAAACAGTACAATTTTTTATTATGGTGACCCAATTCCTCTGGTGTCCCCAAAGCTCATATGGAAATCCAGGTGACCTGTTAAATAATGGCCAAAGTCTTATCTCACTCTAATTCTGGTTCCATTAAGGACTGTAATTGTTGGAAAGGCCTCAAACTTCACATCTTTTCAACACTGAGCACTAAACCACACAAAAAGAACCACCCACTGAAGTGCACCCATGACACTGCATTAGGTCCCATTAAACAGCCCAGTGAAGCCTGCAGTATTTATTAGGTGTAACCACAGCAGTGCCCTGACTTCTACTGCAAAGGAGGAAGAGGGAGGAGGAATAATTTTTAAATATTACTCAGGACTGTTGATAACAAGCTTTGCAGCACTGGTTCATTATTCCCAGCCACCCTGCAATCATTAACCCGGGGCAGCGGTGGGGGGAGCTGAGACAAAGAAACCCAGTTCCCTGCCCAAGGAGACTTCCTGATGCTGCTTTCAACAGCAACTTTTTAGGAAGCCATTACGTCTACATCTGAAACCAGAAGAGCTGATATCCTAAACTGGAATATCTAACTGAAATTAGTTCTGACTGGTTTTCATTAAATCTTTTTAGCCAGTTGTTAGTGTGCTTCAGAGGAAAAAAATATATCTATCACATGCTCAACAGATGTGGGCTGGAATCAAAACTGAGCTGAGTGGAGCTGCACAGACAGCTCGCAGCAGCTTCCCCCAAACAAAAGGTCAGCCATTTATAATGACATCCCCAGAGTGATATATGCGCACATTAGAAAGTTAAATTTCATGAAAAGAATGTCCAATAAAGCCATCAATTTTATTTTCGGTTCATCTGGCTGCAATTTCTGCCTACAGTTATTTTGCTCCAGGAAAACAGCACCAGGCGGGCACCTGGATTCACTTCAGGGTCCCCGGTCCATGAACTATGACATTCCACACATAGTTTCCCAACCCAAGCACTGAAGTGCCTGCTCCCTACTTCTTAGCTCACTGTCTGCACAACATTCCCTGCCCTTTGATGTGAAAGAAAAATACTCCACTTTACAACACGACCCTGTACTGGGCTTCTTTTCTGAAAGAAGCTAAACCACCACGGTTGTGGCCACCCTGAGTGTCACTCAGAACAATTTCAGAATGATTATCTTAGAGTTACAAACTGTGAGTGAGTTTACATCCACTAAATCCTGTTACCCCGTATGCTATTTAAAGAGAGAGAAATCATTAGCAGAATTCCCCACAATTATCCTTGAAAAAAGCCCACCTCTTTTTTTGGGTGGATTGTTGTCCCAAATAGTTAAGAATTCCTCCAGCCTTCTTAAAGTGCCAGTGTAATTTGTTATTAAATGCACATTTAAACCAACATTTTATAATGTTGCTGCTGTTTTCAATGACTCTCCACCCCTTCCTACCAGGCATTTTGAGCTATAAAAGCCATCCCACAGTCACCTCCTACTGAATAATTATAACAGTGGGCCAATTAAACTAATCACCTTTCTACATATTTTTATCCGGCTTACAGATGTAAATCTCCCCCAGAATGCCAGGCTCCTCTGCAACAGCACCTAGGACTCCAAGCACTACTCTTGGAAGAGGCCCAATCCACCAGGGGCAAGCTTAACTCACAACCAAAATTAATAAGTAACATTTTCAAACATGTGATCTTCACCTATATTCACCATACATTCATCTTTCTTCTTCAAGGAAATCTAAAGGATCTCCCTTTATTATTCCTAAACTATTTCTACCCTTCAAAAGCCTAAACTTCAGGTTAACATGCTTTAGCTTAAGCAGCAAACAAACCACCACCAAATCTTCTAAAAAGAGATTACAGAGAATGACAGTGCTATACATTGAGGGATTTTAGCTGCCCAGAAATCCATTGTATACATTTCTTGAAGAAAAAAAGATGTTTAAAAGAGATTTCAAATTCAGAGGTTTAAAACTGTAGTGTGAGCCATTTACTATGCAGCAACTGAATTAATAATTCCTTGGAGAAATTTTTTTCTGATGAATTACACAGAATCTTCTAACTCTGAAAGGGAGGAAACATTTCCATTCAAATGTCAAGTGACAAGCAGTGAAAAGGAAAAATTGCAACCCCAGGCAAAAAGCAGCAGGTGGGAAATACACTTCATTTGTGTAAAACTAACCCAGAAATAGACATATATATCCCCTTCCTAGAGAAAGCTACCACCTGAGGGATGTTACCTCTGGTCGAGGTGACGATTCAGAAGCAGTTCATATACAGGATTTATCTTACACTCTACATCCTGAAACTGCTCACTTTGCTCTCTAAATGTCCAATTAGATAGCTTTATCGCTATCTCAAATACAGTTCACAGATCCTTAAGCTTTTCCCCCGACCTTAGTAGTCCAAACAGTTCTCCCAGAAGTTTTATAAAATATCATATAAACTAGAATAATTGCCTACAGAGAAAATCACTTCAGTGGCCTCCTTTGATATCATTACAGCATAACAGTATTGAGAGAGTGTTTCTCAATGGGGCGAAGAGCCACTGCTCTCCATAAAGAGAAACAAAGGAGGGAAGGATTAACGACCTGTTGATACCTTTTCTTTCCAAAGTACCCAAAACTGTGTCTTTGGTGAAGAACTTTGGTGAAAAACAACAATAATATATAGCTTTCCCTTCTGCCCTAACTTTACTCCAATCAGGTAACCACTTGAAAAATTCACTTTCAGACAACAGGTACTTCAAAGGCTTGTCAGTCAATAAACAGACATCAGCATGTCCTAATTAGGCCACTAAATAAAAGACACTTCCCAAGGCATAGCTCTAAAAGAAAACCCTCACGTTGACCTATTTGGGATGCACTGCAGACCTCCCCTTTCCCCTTTCTTTTCAGCTGCAGATGTACCAAAATCTTAGAAAGAGAATAAATGCAAAGAAAGGCATTCCACTGTATCTCATCATAAATGTAGCATTTTCTTTTAAGTTTTGCAGAAAGGATGGTGGACAGAGAAAAGGATACTTAGCTCACACTCGGCATAACCTTTAAAAATGAATAAAGCAATTAAAAATCCCACTATTAAAAAGTATAAACACAGATTCCAAATCCACTTGAAATTTTAGTGAATAAAATCATCCTGATTTTTCTCTCTTGCCTATTAGTCAAAACTCTTTAGGTCAACAATAGTAAACACTGTTGTTCCATTATACCAAACAAAACTCAAACAGCTCAATCCTTTAATTGGGCAGGAAGAGAAAGCATCCACGTTTTAGTGATATCCTTGGATTTAATGTATTATTTCCTACAAGAAATTAGCTTCCCAACCTTTACAAGGAAGAAAACTGGGGATCTTGTTACAACCACAGAGCAGGGAAAATTCTCAATTCCCAACGCAGATGTGAAATAAACAGCAACACATTACTCAGGGAGAACTCTAGATAGCCATCTTTGACAAAGCCTTTTGTTACCTGGGCAGCCTTAGGCCCAAGGACCCCACACACATTCTTCAACACAGATAATGTGAGCCCACCTACCTTCTCCAGACTGGAGGCCATAAATCCTCAGAGGCTGCGGCCCTGCTCCAGACACCACCATAGTTGAACAAAAGAGTTCGTTACATAAACATCCTTCCTAGTTTTCAGAGCAGTCTTCCTCAACTCAAGTTGTACCTCCCAACACCTCTCCAATATGCCTGTTCTGCCTTTAAGAATCATACACAGAATTTACTGGAATAATCTGTTTACTGGCCACTTATTAAGATTTACACTGATAAAGCTACTGCTTGAAAGAAAAATCTGAATATTCATGGACAACCTATAAAAGGTGGTTAACACAATTTCAAAATGCTTTTTTAAAGTTTCTTCTCTTTCAGTTCAATTTTCAAAAATACACAACATATTATTTCTACTGATGTGCGAGTCACGTCATCCAGAATGTGGCACTCTATAAAACAGCTCTAACCTGGGAATGAGGAGACCTGGATTTCAGTTCTGACTGGTTCTCTTTGGGCAAGTCAGTTAACTTCTCTGAGCCTCTGCTTCCTCCTCTGTAAAATTAAAGGGTCTTCAAAGGCACTTGCAGTTCCCAAATTCTGCAGTTTCCCTCCTAGATTGTTCTCTCAAATCCAATCTTCAAAAGCTCCACCTTCTTTTAACCTCCATATTGTTTTGGCTTTTGCCCTTGGGTGTCCAGGAGAAGAGTCTTTTGTTTAAAAGACAGCCCTGAAGTTCCCCAGGGGCCCGAGGGTTACTGCAGGTCTCCCAGAGCAGGATGTGCATAATCAAACTCAGACAGCAGCTGCTGAGTTGGAGATAATCCTAAAAACACTGCCTCAGCCCTCCTCTTTCTCTCACAGTGAAATCCCTTGGCACCAGGCCTGTTCCGGCTGTTTGGACCTTATGTTTTCGGCACATTGCAAACAACATCTTCTGTGGATTCAACTCTCAAAATGCCAATGGATTTTTCTGTTTTGCTTTTTCAAGCTGGCTCTCCAGAAGCAAATACTTAAAACATAAGCATGCACAGCATCCACATGCTGACCACATATAAACAGCTTGGGATGGGAAAAGAGGCTCTTGGAAGGACAGGAGTGATGGTCTCCTTATTAATGGAATTATCACTGTCCCTCTGTTCACTCTGACAAACGATATTTCATGAAATAGTAAAAGTGAGTAAAACAGCAAAAATCGCCCATTTGGAAATTGCTAAATTTATAGATCTCGCACTAATTCCTAATACTGATCTAGTGTTTCCATGAAGTCTCAACCTCTACTTCAGTTCCATGGCCTTCTAAAGTGAAAACAACTCTACCTTGTTTTCCTGGAATATAATGTGACTAACAGCTTAACTTTGTAAAATGGGTTCTAGCTGTAGATTTGAGAGAGCTTTTTACAATGTGTACTTTTTAAAAGTAAAAAGGTTGTCCTTACAAAGTTTCTTGGCAGGATTCTTACATCAGCTATACCTGGCAAAAGTCATCTTGTTCCAGATAGTCCTGTGAGAAAAGTGAAGACGATGTGTTAGGAGAATCACTTAGTTCCAGTTGACAACTATGTACTAACTCAGCTAAATGAGTGGCCAGCATAAATTATGAGAAGCTATCAGTTTGTTCATATAATTAATGTTATACTACTACTTCTAAAAATAACACAAAGTTAATCAGGATTTAAATTTTTTTTCACATGAAATGTAAATTTAATTTTTTCCCCAAGTTATCCAAGGTAGAGGAATCTTTTAATGATTTGATATAATTACATGCTTTCATAACACATCTATTTTGTTGTTGTTTTAAAGTTTCCCGGAATACAACTTCTATCCAAATCATTCTTCAAGAATACACATTCTATTTTTCACACTTATTCTCTAATAAATATTAATCATTTTGAAACACTTTGAAAGATGTCTATGATGGAACATTAAGAAACCATGGAAAGTAAGCTCCGCCAATAAATTGTCTTAATACTTTGGAATTTGAGGACTTTGCAAAAAGCAAGTGGGGGATAGATTAGGTATGAATGCAGCTTTAGGATTTTCAAGGCTACTATCCAGGGAACTAGAAGAGTTCTTTTTATGAAGTAGTAAGCGCCACATTTGGTTCAGCCTCCATTCACAAGAGTCTTAATTAAAGCAAACCCTCTCCTAACAAGGCTCCTGTCTCCATCAGGCACGGGCCCACTGCACAGGACCACACCTGAGGCTGTATGCTCCCCAAACGTGCTTGATGTAGGCGCATGCTACTCACTGCTTCTGCTCAAGGGCTCTGCAGTGAGGATGTCTGGATGGATTTTGCTGAGTGTGGGCTGGTTTTGTGCGTGTGCTTTTAGGTGGAAGACATTAAAATCAAACAATCGAAATCGTTGTAACAAATTAGCAAGACAAGGCAGACTTGCACACTTCCTGACGGAAAACTTGGATGGATCTCCTCCAAGTATTCCACTTGAAGACCTTGCCAGACTTCAGATCAAAAAAATTAGTGGATTAAAGCTAACAGCTTAACAGGTGAACCATATTATTGCTAATGATTATTACCGCTATATTCACGCACCAGCTGTGAACAATTAATAGCCTATATTTCTAAATTCCCACGAACCCAAGAATAAAATTAAGACACTTCTGAAAGAAGTTTCAGCTATTTATCTGTAGTTAACTGCTCTCAAGGTAAGGCAAGCTAACTATATCCACAGGGCAGAAGCACACAGTGTCACAGCAAAATCTTGTGTTTCCCTTTTTCTATGCCATGAATTTTATCATTAAAAATTAAAACAACCATGAAACACTGTGAAGAGCACACGACTAGGCTTTTTACACCATTAAACTACATAACTTAAGAGAATTGATCGCTTCAATCCCACCATTAGTTTGTTTCCCAACCTCTTCTCACCAGAATCAGAATAAAATATGAGAGAATCAGAAGGATGTGTCTTTATTCTTTCAGTTTGCACGCAGATAACAATAAAACGTACCATCTTTTCAGGAGTGGCAATGAACACAAATCATAGAATTTCCAGCTGACGGGGGGAAGCATTAGAATCTAGCCTAGCTCCCTCATTTCACAGCTGAAGACCCTCAGGCCCAGTGTGTCTGCATCCAGGGTGGAGGGCATTCAGAGCTCACGAAGCCCACTTCACCAAGACCTTCTCGGCACGGCTAGGCCAAGGACCAGAGATGGAAAATGCACTCCACTCCAAAACATTCGGTAACGCATCCCACTTCAGAAGGAAGAAAAAAAGAATAAAAACTAACAACAATCCAATCACTCTGCTTCCTACTCTTTGTATCCCTGGCAAGTGGGCTCAAGTAAGGCCTGAGGGACCTCATGGCCTAGTCTCCTGAGGTAGTGAACGGTCTTTAATTCCTGCTTTTGAATTCATCCCATTCCTAACCACCTAAATTAAAGCCAAAGAAAGACATTGATCACAACTAAGTTTGTTTTTAAAATTCCCTTCTGTGTGTGTGTATATACACACACATACATATTTATATACATAAATATGTACATATAGTACTGCATACAGATCATATAGACAAATTGAATAAAATTGAGAATCCAGAAATAGAGTCTTCCATTTATGGTCAACTGATTTTCAACAAGGGTGCCAAGACAACTCAATGGGCGAAACAGTCTTTTTTAACAAAATGTGTTGGGACAAGTAGATACCACATGCAAAAAAAAAAAAAATCGAAGTTTTATCTGTACTTCACAACATATGCAAAAATTAATCATTCAATACTGGATTATAAACCTAAATGTAAGAACTAAAAACATAAAACTTAGAACACATAGGAATAAACCTTTGTAAACTTCAGTTAGAAAATGGTCTTATATATGACACCAAAAGCAACAAAAGAAAACAACAGATAAAAAAGACTTCATAAAAATTAAAAACTTGTGCTTCAAAGGACACAACCAAGAGAATGAAAAGACAACTCACAGAATGGAAGAAAATATTTACAAATTATCTGATATGAGACTTGTATCAAGAACATATAAAAATTCTCAAAACTCAATAAAAGAAATAACCCAATTTTAAAATAGACAAAGGATTTAAACAGACATTTCTCCAAAGAAGAAATGCAAATGGCTCATAGGAACACAAAAAGATGCTCAACATCATTAGTCATCAGGTAAATGCAAAACCACAATGAGACACCACTTCATACCCACCAGAATGACTATAATCAAGAGGACAGACAATAACAAGTGTCAGCAAGGATGTGGGACAACTGGAACCCTTGTGCACAGCTGGTGGGACTGCCACTTTGGAAAACATACGTTTTCCATGTTAAACATAGAGACACCATATGACCTAGCAATTCCACTCTTAGGTACACAGCCAAGAGAAATGAAAACATTTTCACACAAAAACTTGTACACAAATGTTCAAAAGCAGCATATTCATAACAGTCAAAAAGCTGAAACAACCCAAATGTCCATTAACTAACAAATGGGTAAACAAAATTTGGTATATCCATACAATGGAATACTATTAGGCAATAAAGAAAAATGCAGTAGTGATGTATGCAACAACATGGATGAACCTTAAAAAACATTATGCAAAGTGAAAGAAGTAGGTCACGAAAGACCACATATTATATGATTCCACTTATAGGTAATGTCCAGAATAGGCAAATCTACAGAGACTGAAGGTAGATTAGTGGTTGCCTAGGACTTGATGGGGGGAGGAGGGATAACTGACTGCCAGTGGGTAGAGCATTTCTTTTGGGAGTGATGTAAATGCTCTAAAATCAGATTGTGGTGATTGTTGCGCAACTGAGAAAATAGTACTAACAATCACTGAACTGTATATTTTAAATGGGTGACTTTTTGTGCTATGTGAGTTATATCTCGAGAGCTGTTAAATATTATGTACATACCTATGTACAGCAACTGCAAGTAGCATAAAAGATATTGTTTGACAATTATCCTATTGCATGACCAAATAAACTACTTTTTAAATAAATGAATTAATAATTTCCAGATAATGCTAGGTATGTTTTGATTCTGAGCTCAGTGTCAAATTTTGCCTTTTGTAGAGGACCTTAGACCTGGAACTAAAAACACCAAAAAGGTTAGCATAGTGATGAGGTCCACGGAAAGTCCTTCCAAGCTTTCTAGTCTCTCAACCTAAAGCAGTTATTCTGTAAATTCAGTATGTTTAGACATTAAAATGCAGAGTCTAGGGTGGGAACCAAGAATGTGCATTTTTAACAACCCACCCCTCCCTCCCCTAAGATGATTCTAATACAGGCAGGGTGAGGACAGCACTTTGGGCAAGGAGACCCATCAGCCTGGAAAAGCTCCTTCGGCAGTCCGGGGCTAATGAGCTGTAAACTGGTAGGTGTGTCATGATTACAGTTGGGCAGCAACTGCCTCATAATAATTCTTGCCATCAATTTCATAGGCATTTGGGAGATTTTCAAATGTGAAAGTTTGTGGCTAGATCACACTGGGTGAAACGTTAGCCTTTGGAAGAGGAGGTTCATCAACTCCTTGAACTATCAGATTCCAGGACAACAAAACCATATATCCAGTGTGTAATATTCAGAGCCTAAAATGCAGGAAAAAAAAAAAAAAAAAACCTGCTGGGAATTGTTATCCAGAGAACAAGGACAGCTGGCCTTCACACCCCAGTTGTTTCCTGCCTCTAACAGGTGGACAACATTTTTCCCCTGCTGTGAGAACTTTACCTCCTACTCCAACTTCTATTTCTCATACTCAAAAGCAACCTCCATCCTCCGATCTGGGAGGAAGAAATCTGAGCTACAGCAGCTAGATGGAGTGGCATCTCTGAGAGGAAATGGTTGGTCATGAAAGATTACTACATTCTAAATGACAACTGTAACCAATTTCCTTGGCTGACAAGACAGAATAGAGTACAATGTTAAAATGTGGACTGGAATTTTAAAAACTTTATTCCAAGGCAGTAGGTAGAAAGGAGAAAAAAATGATTTCCTTGAAAAAAGAAAGAGGGCAGCCATTATAGAACCATACCAGTTTGGCTGTTGATACAGGTTTTACAAACGGGGAAACTGAGGCAAAACAGGTTGAGTGATTAGCCAGCGCTGATAGCTGGTCACTGGCAGAGAAGGTCAGCTTATAAGAATCCAAGTCTTCTGGCTACTTGTCCAGCATCTCTCGCTTCAGCCAGAATAAAGAAGGAAACACAAAGTGAGCGCAATCTGGGCAAAGTAAAGAGGCAGAGAAATGGTTGCTAACCTAGAGAACTTCTGCCCATCATTTGTTCCAGTGGTGTTTTTCACAATGGTCACTTAAGCCTCATAAGGAAAGCTTCGTGCTACGACCCATGGGTCATGAGTGATCATGACATGACATGACTGTCCTCGTCCAGTCTAAGAAGAACTACTTGGTGTGTGCTGCAAAGTGGTAGAGGAGTGAAAGCTTGGGAGGCTAAGAGTACCTCCCAAATCCTTGACAAGTTGGGACAGTGACCCCTTTCCCTTGATACTCTTCATGCTGGCTTGGAGACCCTCTTCCTTCCTCCTCGAGGCCACTCACTGTGACTTGAATTCGCCTTATCTCCCAGGTACACACCTCTCTGGCTCACATCATACTATCAAGCTGGCTATTCTACCTGATTAAGTGCTTGTCAGGGTCACCTGAAGTCTGAGGCAATGTCCAATTTCAATAGTCACATTGTCCCATAAATTTGGCAAATAGAGATCTTGCCATCTGTTGAACAGAAAGTTGGTCCTAGGATGCCATACTCCTTCAACTAAGGGCAACAAATGATGTCTTGTCTCAGTCAGGCTAAGTTATCAGGAAAAGAACTATAATATATTTTAAGTTGCTCAGCATTCAACTTCAAAATATTATAAGAACGACAGAATTTAAGGTTAGAGGAAGCTGTAAAGGTCAGCTAATCTCCCAGTCAGCTGATGCTCTGACTCTCCTCTAAAGATCCCAAATACATGGCCACCCAAACACATGCTTGCTTACCTCCAGGCATGGCCCCTCGTTACTTCTGAAGCGGTCTATTCCATCTCTGCCTGCCTTTCAGAAAGTTCTTCCTTCTGTTCAATCAAAATCTGTCTCCTTGGAACCTTCACCCCTTTCATTCCTGATTGTCCAAAAGAACATAAGATCCAGGAAGACAAAGGGTCAGATGTAAGTCATTACATTCTATCTTCCTGGTGCTTGTCAGATGATACTTTCCAGAAAATGTTTTTATTATTATTTTTTAAATTTCCAGTAAAATAAAAACTGAATCTCTTGCACATGCAGAATGCTAAAAGAAGTAGTTTTATATTAAATAAACTAAAATTCTCTCCTGGATGAGTACTAAACACATCTGCAAATAGTTTACGGTATGGAATTTGTTTAAATCTTCTGGGTTTTCTGTCTATACCGCAAGGCACAAAACAACAAACGCTGCCTAGTAAAGACACACAAGAGTAATTAATGCCCAAGGAGAGATACAGCAAACACCAAGAGGCATCTCATAAAGGCTCTCTTAATATTTATTAAACCAACAGTAGTGTTTTGGGTAAATCTTATTAACGGAATACACTAAGTTCTGGGCAAATGAAATTTTAATTCATGTACATCAGATGTGCCCACAATCCACATTTTTATTAAAAGGACAATAAGCATTCAGTTGAGAGGTTTGGAAAGAGCATGTTATTTTGCATATTATGTATTATTTTTCTATCATTTAAGACTGTTAAAAAACTTGTGTTTTTTTAAAGTATTACATAGTATGCTTTTAGAATGCTCTGGTTGCATATGAATATAAATCAACCATTTATATCATTTCTTCTGAAGTTTGTGGAAAAGGTATGCAGTCTTGGAAATCACCTCAATTCCTCTGTGCAATGAGTTAAGGTATAAAAAAATATATTAGAGGAAGCAAAACCTTGAGAATGAGAGGGTAAACAAGCACAATTCATCATTTTTTTTAACACTCATCACTGATGTACTAAAGGCCTCTATAGAATCTCTGGCAGTTGAGATGCAAACCATTTCATTTAGAACATTTAAAAAAAGCATTTACCAATCAGCCAAAGATAAACAAATTTATCTTTTCCTTTATTCATATTTGCCAATCATTAAAATAAGACACCAAAGTACCTTGCTACAGTCTCCTGTATTAAATAAACGCATTAAATAAATTTGTTCCTGAATGCCTTTTATCTAACGTGCTAATAATCTTTAAATACTCCATACTTGACTAAGTTGACAGTAAGTCCTCCCTTGTCCCTGGCTTTAGCACCCCAAAGTTCTCCACTTCCCTTTCTTGTCTAGGTCCAAATGCCAATTAACAAAAGAGTGAGGTGAAGCTCACTCTGTACTATTCCTGCTATTTAATTTGTCACCAAATAGATGTATACCGGAGTTTTCACATGGATAAAGTGTGATGGCTGAACCCATATCCAAGATTAGTCCTCAGGAGTGTGAGCCCCAAGGCAAACCGTTGTGTGTGCCCAACATCTTACCCTGGCAAAATCAGGTAAGGTGAAGATCAGACATGAAAGGAAAAAGAGAAGTTACCATAGTAACTGCCAGAGCACAGGTGAAAGGAGGAAAAGGTGTCCCATCTTGACAGCATCCATTCTCCTCCCTCAGGTAACAGTCCCTCCATTTCTATCTGGGGAACCAACCCATTCCTATCACTGTCCATGGGATTCAGGTGATGCTTCCTCCACTTGTAGTTCAAGGGATGATGCATGTGACCCAGGCCATAGATGCTCACTCAGGCCAGGCCAATCAAGAGTCAATAAGGAGCTATTCTCAGATTCTTACTAGAATAGTTGGGAAAGAGAAGCTCTTTCTACTACAACTGCTGAGACGACAGACTGCTTGTTAACCTGGAGTTGCCAGACCCCATCTTGCCACCACAAAGGGAGAGATCTCTCCTGGCTGTCATCAGTATCTAAAATCTTCCCTTTAGTAATACAACCTCCCCAGATTTTAACTCGGCACAGGGCCACCCTTGTAGAAACTACATTTCCCAGCCTGCATTGCACCTTGTGTGGCTATATGACTATGTTCTGACCAATGGGATGTAAGTGGAAGCGATGTGTACACTTTCAGGCTGTGGCCTTAAAAGGAAGGGGTATGTCTTCCCCTTGATCCTTTCTCCTGGTCGGGAGACAGCAAAGGTGGAGCAGCCACCTTGGAGGTAAGAGCTGCATGTGAGCATGGCAGAGCCATCCCACCAGCCCTGTCTTTGGACTGTTATCTCAAAGGGAAATAAAACATTTATCTATTTTGAGCCACTATATTTGGGGATCTCTTTTTACAGCTTAGCTGTTAACCATAATTATATAAGACCTGGGAGTGAATCTAACAAAGGAAAGATACTTTGAAAGATATGTAAAACAAGGCCTGATAACATCAGTTAAGCCTCCTGATACAGCCAGGCCTAAAGACAGAACTACTCCTGAAGGTCTCCATTATCTGAGCCAAAAAGTTCCTTTTTATTGCTTATGGCAATGTGAGTTGGGATTTTTGTTACTTGCATCTGGAAGTATCTTAACTGCTATCACTCACTTGATGGCTTATAGGGTATCGTTATGCCTAAGAGTCCCGGGTCCTTCTAAGCAGAAGCTGTTGGAGCCATCCCTTTCCTCCCAGTCAGTGTCTGCTTCCCTGAGTCAGCACCAGCAGAAGCCACAGCAGCTGTTCTGCCTCCTCACAAAACTTTTAAATTCAGGGTATTCTAGGGACTGACTTCTACCAAGAAAACTCGCTATTTCTATGAAGTAGCGTTTCACAAACTTTAATGTGCTTGAGTCACTGGGAGTCTTGTCAAAATGCAAATTACAATTCAGCAGTCTCAGGTTGGGGGGTTCGAGGTTCGGTATTTCCAATAAACTCCCAGGTGATGCTCATGCTGCTGGTCTTCTCACCAACCAGGCGCCTCGAGAAACTCCAGGGTGGGTTTGGAAGCATTTAACTATTTTTCCAAGTTGTCTTTTTCCTTTTGTATGTTAAGAAGATGTAACCACCAAACACCCTGAAACTGACCAAGCCTCACAACAAGAGCCTGGCCTATGACCTTTTCCTTATTTTTGATGCTAAGATCTCTGTGGGAGGAGCTTGGGCCTCACTACCATAACCTGCAGTCTGTGCAAGCATGTTTTCCAACTGAGCCTGC
Source organism: Tapirus indicus (assembly GCA_031878705.1). Classification (NCBI taxonomy): domain Eukaryota; kingdom Metazoa; phylum Chordata; class Mammalia; order Perissodactyla; family Tapiridae; genus Tapirus; species Tapirus indicus. Next base: position 40,553,190 of record CM062935.1, read on the forward strand.
TCAAGTGAACACCCACTTCTCCCCTTTGAATATTCATTCCCCATCCAAAATAAAAGTTCCTGCTTCCCTTTGTTCGAGGATGCCATGACTTTGGGAATGATTCCTTGTGGCCTCCTATTTGCTGCAAATACACTTTACTTTGTGAGACAACTTCCTCTGGTGTAGAGTCTTATTTAACTCACCAGGAGGCGAGCCCACTTGGTTGGGTGACAGTCTGGTGCCCACCTTTTGAGTAGCAAGGTCCTAAAGCAGTGGCCTGAAAGCCTGGCTGTGCGTTAGAATCACCAAGGCAGCTTAAAAACAATACTGCTATCTGGGCCCCACCACCGGGGGCTCTTCTTTAATAGTGACTGTGTCACCAGGGACGAGAACATTGCTCAGAGTAGTTCTCAAACTCTAGCATGTAACAGGATCACCTGGGGGGCTTTTTAAGACTCAGATTGCTGGGCCTCAACCCCAGATTTGATTCAGCTGGTCTGGAATTAGGTCCAGAACCTGCATTTCTAATAATTTCTTAGGTGATGCAGATGCTGCTGATCTGTCCACACTTTGAGAACGACTGACCTAATGCCAGAGTTAATGACTGCTGTAACAGACCTCAATCGCCACTTCTGTCTGCAAACTGCATTATATCAATGCTCTGGAGCATATTATCAGGGATATGTGGCGGGGGAGGGGCTAGAACTCACATGTCCACTCCCTTAGTTTCTAGGATTAGTCTATGTGCATGTTTAAAGACATACTTAACCCTGGTGTTGCCAAAATAATAATGTTTAATTTTGTTCTAAATATTACAGATTTATTGGGTTTAAAAGCCTAGGATTCATAGCAAATGGCTCATTTTAACAGCTTGCTCAGAATATTCCTTCTTCCAACTCTATTGTAGGACAGATACACGTTGAGTGGCAGTTTCTAAAGGGTCAGCATTTTAATGTTATCCTGCAGAGCAATTTTTAAAAGCTTTGAGAACTCTAGAATTCTTAAACAAGGTTTTTTTCCCCTGAGTCAATTAAAGATACCCCCTTTTACTCAAGGGATGGAAAATTGTGTTTCAGAGTTGAATGAGGGCAAACATGCTCCCAAATTAGATATCTGAACAAAGTAAACTATGAATAGATTAGATAATGGGCTGCTGCTTTCTTACTTAAGCAAGAACTAAAGACAACTCAGATGTCTTATTCACAGGAAAGCCTAAAGCACTCTCTCTTCCCTACTTCACCGGAAACAGTAGAGTTCCATGGAATTAATTCGACTTGAACCACGTCCAAGTAGCTGAAGTGAAGTGCAGTTACAACAAGAGGGCCGTCATTAAGACACGCGTATAGGGCTTATAACATGATCAGTAAATTCAGACAAGTCCCAGAATACATTTCCAATCAGTAAAACACAAAATCTCTCTGTTCAAAGCATGAACTCAGGCAAATCTAATAAGCTAACCAAACATGCTTTTCTGCAACCAGGGCAAGAGGACAAGCATCCTTTGTTCCACTAAGGAAAGTTTTTGAAAGGAAAGGGAAATGTTTTGATTTTTTTTAAGACATCCTGAGATAAACTTAATTTATACATATATAATCTTTTTGTCTGAAGACAAATGTATCATAATCTACCAAGTTAATTATCAGAAAAGTATGAGCCAGCAAAAAAAAAACGTGTTGAAGAGAAGAAGGGTAGTAAAGGAAGAAGCTGGGAGGGAGGGAGCATTTCCCAATTCCACACAGCTCCGCCTGGCACGGGCAGCAGCTCAGTCCTGTGAAGCCACTGCATTCCATGAGACTTGGGCACAAGCAGTAGAGAACACTGTTACAGAAGACAAAATCTTACCCGCTAGTCCCCTCTAAACTGGAGGGGATCCAGAAGCATCTAGAGCAGCGCTTCTCAATCCCTCTGGAAGTTAGAATCACCTGGAGAACTTCTACAGCTCCACCCCCTAGATTCTGATTTAATTGGAGGGGGCGGCAGGCACGGAGATCTTTTAAAAGCTCCCCAGGTGACTTTAAAGTGCAAAAAGGGTTGAGAAGCACTGATCTAGAACGTGCCCTTCACTATCCAAATGCTAGAGAGGCTAAAACGCTCCCTCTTTTCACCAAAACACAACAGCCACAAAAAGAAAAAAAGAGGAAAAACTTCAGCCTCTCCTCCTGTCTTTCCTGTCTGCTCAGTGGCACCATCATTCTTCTCAGTCTCAGGTTCAAAACCTCAAAGGAGGATCCCTTCTTTGCTCAGCACGTCCAAGGAGCCGTGGATTTCAGTCAGCCTCAACACTGGGACACCGGGCCGTCTTCTAAATGCCCGACAGGCAGGAACTCATTAGTCCTCCCAGCATCTCTATGAGCTGGCTGCTGTGACTTCTCCTTTTTACAGATGAAAAACTAAGGCACAGAGTGACTAACTAACCTGCCCAAAGTCATACAGCCAGATACCGGCAGAGCTGGGATTTGAAGAGATTGCTATTAATTCTACTCCTTAATTCTCCCATTTCCAGACCGAAGGTTGTGGAGAGAAGCCACCAAAGTAACATGCTAAATGTTAGTAAAGAAATCAGAATCTGGGTGACCTAGAGTATTAGGCCAACCAATGCAAATGAAGGGTCTGACACCTCACGAATCGGGGCTGCACCCATCAGGCTGTATTAAAATGTGGTTATATATTTAAACACTTTCACTGCTCTCTTGAAAGATTATAGTATCATATCAGGGCTATTTAAAGCTAGAAAAACTGAGGATCTAAGTTGTGCTGGGTCACGTAAAATGCAGCCTTGGCAAGTAACACAGCCTAGCAGCTGTGAGACAATCATAGACAACGTATGGAAAGTGCGTGATATAGTTCTAAGTACATAATCAGGAGACAAGTGTAGTAATTTTTAATGTTTTGTCTTTTAATAAAATTCATTTCTTAATATGACACGACAGACATTCTCTGGAAAACGATGACTCAAATATATTTATCATATTACACTAAGATTTACAAAAGCAGTATTTCAGAGAAAAATGTTGGGAACATCCAACAGTGGCAAAAAGAACTGAGCAAAAAAGCGCTTCTACCTGGGCCCTGAGTGCCCCAGACTCTTTTCCCGGAAGGCAGTGACATATTTTTACTATAAAAACCCAAGGAATGCTCTTCCCTCAGCCTACAATAGCAGCTTTTTACCCCCATAAAATGCAGTATTCATTCATGAGGATTTTGCTTCTAGTTCTGATTCTTATCTCCAGGAAGATTTCATCTCTTTTTCTGCCTACAAGTCTCCACAATCTTCTTAAGAGTCACAAATCAACTTGACTCAGTCTCCCATCTCTCTGCGTCTTCCAACCAAATCCCAATGCTCTCGACTCTCCTCCCCTAATTAGCCAAAAGGTTCACAGACAACAAAGGAGTTAGCTGGAGCACAATTTTTGCTGGAAATTGAGAAATTATCTAAACATCACTTTAAATTATTCATTTTGCACAAAACACACTAACCACATTGGTGCAGAGTATATAACATATAACATATGTTCTATTTGGTATTTCATTTATTCATCAAACATGTGCCAGAAGTAAGTGTATTAGGTGCTAATCATTAATGTGGGGAATGAGGGAGAAGAGGGAGCCAGAAAGAGAATGTTTTATGTTAAGAAAAAAATACTAACAAATCAGATGGCCTAGGCCCAAATTATAACACTACCACTTTGTGATTCTGCACAAATCATTTAACCTCTCTAAATGTATCTTCTTTTAAAAGTCAATTCCAGCTCTAAAATCCATTGTTACATACTGAAAAAGCAGAATCCAAAAGAATACAATGAAAATCATCCCAATACTTCTATACCTCTTTCATTCATCAGCTAAGACTATTTGATCTTAACCACATAAGGTCCGACTCTCACATTTAGGAACCTAAAGCTCATAGAGTATGGAGAATTAGACAGGATGAAATGTAAGGTTTCTGTCTCCGCTGATATAAACATCAATAGATTACTCAGGTTCTAAACAATTTCTTGCTCTTTGTGTCTTTCGTACATTTTAATACTCAGAAGGCTTTCCTTGGAGAGCACCTGGGGAAAAAGAGAAAAATATGAAATTGAAGTGTCTTCAAGTTATCAATAGAATTCAGATTTTTCCCCAACACACTGTGCCACTTCAGGGAAAGTTTTGTTTTTGTTTTTGTTTTTGTGGGAAGCAGTGACTTCTATTCTACAAGGTGTTCTTATCCTTCTCAATTGTAGTTGTATGGCAGTTTTGATCGCTAGATATGTCTAAATAGATTCAGACAAAAACAAACTGATGCATACTTTACACAAAATGCATATGTTAAATATGGGCTCAACCCATCTTCAATTACACTAAATAATCAAAAGGTAGATAACAGTTGCTTGAAGGTAGGTATCATGTCATAATTTCTCTTTGACTTGCAAGACAAGCAAAGAGCTTTGCTCTTGGTTGATGTGCAGTAACACAAGTTAACTACTAATTGACTGACTTACTAAACATAAAACTTCATTCAGTAACTAATCAGGACAACCACAAAATCTAAACAAATCTAATATAATCAAATAAAATACCACACTTATCTAAATGAGTTCAGAGGTGGGACATAAATGAAGTTAAGATTTTAATTCATTAGTAAACCTAACAGATAAATCAGTGTTTACAACATAAGATTCTAATGTTGACCTTCGTTTAAGCATTTTAAAATTATAATCCCAAGTACTTTGTTAAATTTTCAAATCTTAACTAAATTTCCAACTTGTGTGCAGGTCGATTTTGAGCTTTAGCTGAATGTAATTCAGGAAACGGATGATGGAGGAAAGAAAAAGTATAATTCAGCATCACACCCTGCCTGGTAAAAAATAAGTTGGTCGTGTATTTGTGAAAATACATGTCCTCTGGTGACAAGGGTCACAATGCAAATGAGAAACAAGCAATATATGCCTACGTATTTATGCATATATAATACATTCCAGAATCACAAAACTTAAAGCTAGAATCAAATGTGTTTACAACACTTACTATGGGTCAGGGTTTTTGTTAAAAGGTTTCAGTCATTATGAGGTTAATCTTCAAAATAACAAAAAAGCGAAATATTATAATCCCCATTTTTACACTGAAAAAACAAACTCAGAGATGATAAGAAACTTCCCCAAGGTCATGTAGCTTTTAGGTGGTAATACCAGAAACTGAACCCCAATACACCTGAGTCCAAAACCTTCAAGATCATCTCCTGACTTATCTTAATTTGGATGAGCACTCAACTGAAACTTGGCAATGCGAGAACTACAACTTCATATGAATTAGAATCTATATATGTTATGACCCATACTTTATTGCGCTGTCACACACCTGTCACCCATGCAACTAGAGACTGTTGCCTAACAACTCAGTAAACAGTGGCCTTTTGGTTCCTAAACATGTCAAGCAAATTGAGCCGTTAGCACAGATGTACTAAGCCTAATATAGTAAACCTTCAGTTAACCAGAAATTAGAGATCCTTGTATTAACATTTTTATAAACTTTTATCAGATGCTTTCCTGCATCTGTTGAGATGATCATATTGTTACCTCCCTTAAACTGTTAATAACTGCATTGCTTTTCTGATGTTGAAGTATTCCTTGGATAAACCCTACTTGGACTCATCATTATTCTTTTAATAAGCTGCTGTATTCAGTTTGATAATACTCTATTTAAAATGTTGACATCTATGATCATAAGTGAAACTGGCCTGTAGATTTGTTTTCCTGTGCTCTCCTTGTCTTGTTTTGACATAGAAGTGCAAACTTCTTAAAATGAAAAAGAACAGCCTTCTGTCACTCTCTAAGCCCTGGAACAATTATCTCTTCCTTGAAGGACCAGTAGAAGTTATTTGTAAAACCGTCTAGGTCTGGTGCCATTTTTTTTAATTCAAATTTTTGTTGAGATAATTGTAGATTCACTTGCAGATAGAATACACAGAGATCTCTTGTACCCTTTACCCAGGTTCCCCCAATGGTAACATTTTATAAAACTATATCACGACAAGGATATTAATATTGATATAATCCGCCACTCTCACTCAGATTTCCCCAGTTTTACTTGTACTCATTTGTATTTGCGTGTGTATTTAGTTCTACACAATTTTATCACACAAACAGGTTTGTATATACATATATATGTATATATATAAATTTATTTAATATAACCAAGGTTTTACTGTATATAGTTTTATATTTGATTTTTTGTCTATTATAAACAACTTCTAAGTTATAAACATTCTTCAAATACATTTTTAATGGCTGTATGATATTTAATGTATAATTTAGAACCTTTTATTTAACCATTCCTCCATTATTGTACACTCAGGTTATTTCCATTTTTTTAACTATTTTATAAGGCTTCAATAAATACATTTACCCAGCTATGATTATTTCCTTTGGATAGATTTGCAGAGGCAAAATTACTGGAAAAGATGGGCTTTTTACATCTTAACAATCGCAGATTCATCCAGTCCCTGTAAGGAACCTTTCACGGGCCAGATGCGGGAGCTCATCAGCTCAGCCCATGTAGTGTGCCAAGCCCCCACTCTTCAGGGAGGCAGAAAACCAGGAATCAGAAGAACAGTAACTAACATGTGACATGGAGCATGGATATGCCACTGTGTTAACAGCTCCCACCTATTCTGTCTCACATAATCCAAACACCCTATTTTAGGATATTCCATTTTACAGATGAGAAAAGTGAACACAGAGAAGTTAAGAAACTTGCCCAAGTAGGTGGATTCAAACCCAGGCAAGTCTTACCTCCAGTGCCCAGGCTCTGAGCCACTCTACCACTGGCCTGCTCATTTGGATTCTTGCTTATGTCTCCACAGCACTCACACGGCTCCAGTGCTATAGAAAGGAACCAAAGGGAAGGCACCAGGTGAAGGCCCCTCTTTGGAAATGGAGGTCCAGGCCAGAAACCAAATGAGGAGCCTGAGACCCCTCAGTGACCTATGCCTTAAAGAGCCCTCAAATTACATCAACAAGTCATGCTGGCTTCTCTCTGGAATGAAAGTGATTCCATCCCATCAACTGGTCTTGATGCTACGTTGACTTATATCAGAAAAGATATGGGAAAACACTAGACATTAGATCATGAATATTCAGAGCAATGCATATAATCCCAGAACATGATGAACGCTCAGTTCAAGCTAACTGATCACCATCAGCTATCAGCAATGACTTACCTTTCTGTAACGTGAATGGATTCCTTGCTTCAGTAATAAAATAGTATTTGGCAGGAGCTTAATAATTACTTATTGATTAGGTTAATCTTAACATTTCTCCAATCATACCCTGAAGCATACAGAAAAAATAAATATTAAAGAAAGTTCTTCCAGTTCACTCCATCATTTTATAGATGGGGAAACTGAGTCCCACAGGGATTAAGATAGAAATTGCACGTGTGCAAAACTTCACTTTTGCCCTAAATACTGTACATTTATTTTTACTGTCTTTATATTTAATAATAAATCACACAAAAATATGTATTTACCTTTTACTCTTTTTAGTAAGAACTTGGAAAAAATAATTTTCCTTTAATAACTGGATATCTTGTTCCATTAGTCATTTTTATCACGAAGCTAAACTCTATTAACTGCACATACTCTTTAAATATCAGTACTATTTGTATTTAATATACCTATATAATGATAAGAAAAGAAAAGAAACATCAAAATGCTTTGTAAAGGGCACATTTACTGCATCTTTGTGACATTTTTCACAAAACGGATTCAACAGCAGAGGAAAGCACTGTGAAAACATATCTTGTCTTTAATTACATTTTTCTATAGCTTGGAGTTCAAGACCATGAATTAGCTCTCACATCACTGACTGCACACTAGTTAGCTGGCCTCACTCTGCTGATATGAAATTCAAGTGGGAAATCTCCAAAGACTTCAAGGCTTTGCCCCTTCTCCCGATCCTACCAATTCTTTGAGATACCTGAGAAAAACTGACATTCACGATTCTATTTCAACAGCGTCCTTTCCTATTCAGAGGCAGTCACCCCTTTAGCCTTGTTGCTAAAAGTAATGCTGCCCTAGAAACAGACTTGTCAAAACCCAATAGAGATTTTTAATAGTAGGACCTGAAGCTCAAATTGCTAAAAAGAGAAATTTCATGCACTTCTACCCTTAAAAAATAAAAATACTCCCTTGCTCTGCCCCCAGCTCCCCGACATTCCCTCCCCCCCCCCCGCCACCTCCTTCTAGATGACCAGCGGCACTCCAGCATGTGATGCCTACGTAACTGTATCCTCCTGACTGCTGCGATCTCAACCCAGTCGAAGCAAGCAGGAGGAAGCAGGAACGGACACTGATGATGGGCAGGACTTGAGTTCAATGTCTTGATTATTCTTCACATCAACACTACAATGTTCCTGAAACTGAGGTCTAGACAGTCAACAGTGGCAAACTAGCCCGGGTCCATCCCTGGGCTAATGGATTCAGTTGACTCCAGAGCACGCAGCCTTTGGGGGCCAGAACGACAGTGCGCTTCAGCAGGACTGGCCAACCCCAACTGCTCAGGCCACCGGCACCTGCACTTAAACATGGAGAACCAACAGGTGTTTACCGCTGGGGTCAAAGGTGTGGCGACAGGGGCCCTCCCCTCAGATAGTGCCAATCTCTAGAACGCCAGAGGGCTAAGGGGCCTTAAGAACATTATATATGACTCCCTTGTGTCACAGCCAAGAAAACAGAGGCCCAGAAAGGAAAGGAAGGAAAAAAAACACTTAGTACTTTCTGTGCCTCAAGTACCATTCCTATTGTCCCTCGTTTTACCCTCACAAGAGTCATGTTATAACAGCGTTCTTAGCTTCAATTTATATACACACACATACGTATTTTTTTAAGTGACTCCGAGTTTTAGTATCTTGTCCAAGTCCTAACATTGAGTAAGTGGCCAAGTACCAGAACCTGAAACCAGACTTATCCACCTCCCACCCAAGCCCTTTGCACTCTACCCTGGTCCCCAGGTCCCCAGGGCACATAGCTTCTTACTGCTGGGAGCCCCAGGACTAATACAAAACAACACATAATAAGAGGTAAAGTGTGTGACGTAGACCAGTGGTTCCCAAATGTGACTAATTCATTAGAATCATCTGGAGGGGCCGGCCCAGTGGCATAGCGGTTAAGTTCCCGGGCTCTGCTTTGATGGCCTGGGGCTCACAGGTTCAGATCCCGGGTGCGGACCCACTCACCGCTTGTCAGCCATGCCGTGGCGGCGTCCCATATAAAGTGGAGGAAGATGGGCACGGATGTTAGCCCAGGGCCGGTCTCCCTCAGCAAAAAGAGGAGGATTGGCAACGGACGTTAGCTCAGGGCCGGTCTTCCTCACACAAAAAAAGAATCATCTGGGATGCTTCATAAAAATACAGGTCGCCCTGTGAGGAGGCCCTGAAATCTGTATTTTTACATACTTCCAGTGATTCTGATCATCACTCTGCTTACTACCTACAGAAAGATAGAAACAAGGGCTTGCGCAGTCATGAAAGCCTCTCTGCAGCTTGGAATTGAATCAACAGAATTTAAAAGGAGAAACACTGAAGAGGTGTGGGAGTGTTCATGACAGAGAGACCAGTGGGCCAGGGCCAGGAGACAAGACAGAGAGTGAGCAAGGGGGGATATGTAGGAAGGAACAATATTCTGGAGCATCTTATTATAAATCTGGCAGAGATTTGTAGATTCCACACCATGATAACAAGGAAACACAGAGGTTTGTTTCTGGACCATGGGCAACACAATCCAAATGGTACAGGATAAATCAAACAGCAGGTGAGCATCTGGGCCAGGCAGGGCAGTGACATGGAGGCTGGTGGAGGCTGGACACTCAAGGCTGGTGACATGGAGGCACGAGCTGGCAAGACCCCAAGAAAGAACAGACTGAAGGGGAAGGCTATCTGGATCACTAGAATGCAAGCTCCGAGAAGACAGAGGGGTGACCTGGTTTCTCACCCCTTTATCCTGAGCACTTAGTAGATGCTAAATAAATATCTGTGGACTGAACAACATGTAGGCGGATTTAAAGGCCAAATGGAAGTCAACAAAGACAAATGAGTCAAGGACGTCAAGAATCCGAAAGACTAGAATTAAGGCACAGTTGACTTAAAAAGGTGAATAAGAGTAGCTTGTTTTCAGCAAAGGCTCTTCCTCATTACCTTTTTTTTCTTTAAAACTTCATTCTGGTTTCTCGTCCATGAAAGAATTAAGCGATTTTCAGATACTGGAATGTACTGTCACCAACGGGAAGAAGAAAATGATGGGCAACGGTTGGGTTCAGCACGCTCGGGTTCGGGGCGCTCTGCTTCGGCAGCCCGGGTTTGCAGGTTCGGAACCCAGGCGTGGACCTATACCACTCGTCAGCCATGCTGTGGCACCAACCCACATACAAAATGGAGAAGACTGTCACAGATGTTAGCTCAGGGCTAATCTTCCTCAGGCAAAAAAAGAGGAGGAATGGCAAAGGATGTTAGCTCAGGGCCAATCTTCCTCAGCAAAAAAAAAAATCATGGGCAAGATCTTTTAGTTTGATTTTTGGCAATGGAGGAGACTCTCCTGAGAGTCTAAACTCAGATGACAATCCTCACATGACCTATTGGATCACTGCCAGCTGACATACCAATAGCACAGTGGCTTGACCAGACTGCCTATAAATCTTAATGACAGAGCTGGTCAGGCTGTGTGACTGGGTCAGCCTCAAGGCTTTGCCAACCTGAGGAGACTCCAAGCTACCCGCAGCTGGCCAGTCAGGTCTCTGGAGGCTTCTGGAGACTTGAGAACTAGTGCTGCCCAGGAAAAAACTAGATGATCTTTTGAAATCTTTTCCAAACTAATGATTACTCAAGGTGCCATGTGAGTCATCATGTCACACAGTCCTTCAAATGGTGAGCACCATCAAAACTAGACGTTCCCGGCGCCAGAAGTAGGTGTTGGACAGCATACTCAAATTCTTTCTAGGACACCCATCTTCCGCGAACCTGATCTTTTAAGATCTTTCCTGCTTAAATGACATTTACCTACTGCTAATATCCCACTAACAGAGAAAGAGCCCTTGTTTCTGTAAAATTCCCTAGCAAAAGTAATTTGTTTTATTACTAGAACAGCCAAAATATATTTTTTAAAGAATTGCAAAAGGTTACATGGTTCCAATTTTATTTTTCCTTCTAATGCAAACTTTCCAAAGCCTCCCTTTCATAATACACTGAAAGGTAATGCATGGGTCCAAATGATTGACCGTTTCTTTTAATTTACACACATCTAAGCATGTGTATAAAATTCCACTAGTTCAAAACGCTTCCTTTTCTTAAATATATTTCCAGTTCAAATTATGTGTTTATAGCAGTCTGCAATATATTATTCTAAAGATAAACAGTCACGTAAAAAATGGAGAGAAAAACAGCAGCATGTCACTACTGCCACACTCAGTCAGTCCTTCCCCTTGCATGGTGTTCCCGCAGTGAAGTCCTAATCGGCCGGTGGAAAGTATGACTGCATCGCCCTGACCAGGCTTTCCCAGCTCTCTGTCATCCATAAAGAAGGGCCACCAGTTCCTTTTCACAGACAGCTTTGAGCCTTAGTTCCTGAGAACCTTTTATTTTCCCTTGAGCTTAGTATAAAACTCAAGAATTCACTGACTTCAGACATTTTTCTTTTCTTCCTTTTAAAGAGAGGCTTTAAACTCAGACAATCACTACTTCTAACCCCCAAGACACAGTTGCAGTTTTCAAATTAAAATGTGAAGTAGTGGAAAGAATGTACTATAATGGCTAAATGTTGAAAAATTAAGTCTTTCAACTTTACATACATTTATGCTGCTATGCGTGAAACAGAGACTGAAAGGTAATTTAAATGGACTATTAGCCATCCTGGGCTTTGAAACAGCTTCTACTGAGAAAGACTGACTCATTGCCTAACAAAGACTCTGCTAGAGTCTCCAAGTTGACATTTTAAAAATATCTAATCACCCTTTTGGATGATATTCCAATTACTGAAAACAGTATCTACCACACTGAAGCAGCTCACCTGGGAAACAGCCAATTTTGGTTGGAAATGAGAAATATTAAAACCCCAAAGACACTGAGTTCAGAGGAAAGGTGTCACCGGGGAGGACAGGTATAATTCAGCCAAAAAGCTTCCTTAAGGAGCACTGTCAGATTTATGCAAAAACCCACAGAGGCGGAAGCCAGAGATATTCTTTCTCTAGAATCCCCACACAGTAGTAACATTTCCTAGCAAATCCCTGAACAGGACTCAGCAAAAAAGACCTCCTTAACCCTGTGCAGCTTTTTAGGCAGGCTTCTCTTCAAAACCTTGAGATGGAGTTCTCCCTTTGCCCTGTTTTGCAACGAGATGAGCAATGATGTTTTTCTGAAATAAACAAAGAATCTCCCCCTTTTTTTGTATAACGAACCAAAGTTCATAAGTGACTGAGAGATTACCAATCCCCACGGATTAAACGACCATTTGCCGAGGAGAAATACTGGCAGGGCTCGGAGTTCTGTTTTACAGCCTGAGCACCCAGATACTCATCTATTCTGTTCAGTTTACAATTCTCCGTGCTCTCCAATCTCGGGCGACGTTTGGGGATCTGCTGGCACACACAGAGGCTCCCACACTAACGAAAATGCCCAACTGCTGCTCAGTGCCAAAGAGGTTTCCCAATCCTAAACTGCATCAACTCAAAAAAAAGGGAGAAGTCACACTCCAAGGGCAAGGGGGGAAAACTCACAAAACCACCTCTAAAGAAGACGTTGTCTTCGATGAGACAGTTCAGTTATTTAGAAATGGACAAGTAATTAGGCGGCCAAGGGAGGAAATATGGAGAACGAGAAGGGACAGAAACAGCTGCCCTTCATAACCGAGGCCCCAGAAGGCACTGAGGCTGCGGACCGAACTGTGGGGGGCTTCCACCCAGCCGGACAAAGCCCGGGGCGCCCAGGTAGGGGCCGCCACCGACAAGGGGAAGCCCAGGAGGCAGTTCCCTTTAGAGGGCGCTCATTGGGCGACGCAGGGAAACAAGCTCCAAACACGACCCAAAGGAGGAGAAACCAAGTTCCCACAGCCCGGGCCGGGGAGGAAGGCTCGGTGCCCGCAGCCGGCCCCGGCGGGAGAAGAGACTCCTCGGGGCCTCGGATGCACTACCGCCTGGGCCCGCGAGGGCGAGCGTGGCGGGCTGGAAGCCTCGGTCCCGCACCGGTCGGGAGACCCGAGACCGAGCGCAGTGACACACGCCCCGCCTCGCCCTGCATGCTGGGCGCCAGAGCAATCCGTAGTAAAATGTCCTCCTGCCCCTAAGGGCCCGCGGCCGCCCTCCGCTCCTCAAGGAGGAGGGGGTCGTCGTAGTATTGGAATTCCAGCGACCGGCGCCCCAGCATTTTCGGTCGCGTTCCGCGCACCGCCGCGGGACCGCGGACTGCGCCTCCGCGGGTAGCATTTCCACGTAGTGTCTGCTACCTCGCCCCAGCTACAGGAAACATCAAACAAAAGAACTTTTGCAAACTTTCCTCTCCGGACACTCTCGGGTTTCTTAAATTTGGGCCCCATCTCCCCAGAACTTGCATTCAGTAGAAGAGGTAAGCTGACGTGGGGGGACGGTGTGCGGAGGGACCTCAAAGTTTCCAGGTCGTTCCTGGGTATTGGAGAGCGTGCGGAGTGGACTCGTTTCTTCGAAGGCCCTACCCGGGCTCCCGTCTCCGGCCACCGTTTCCCTCGGTCCTTCCCGAGCCACACAACAAGACCCCTCCGAGGGTGAGGAAGTTGGGAGTGACTTCAGGGGCCTCTGCGGTTGGACAAAACCGGGATTCTCGCGCCCTCATCCCCGGGGACCTCGGGGCAACTCCAGCAAGCGGCGCATTTCTGCGGGAAGGGAAGGGGGAGAGGGGTGGAGAAGCGAGTGCGTTTGTCCCAGCAGATCCCCGGAGGCCGAGCCCCGCGTTTGGGGGTGGGGAGGTGGAATCCCCCAAGTGGCGCTCCCCGATTCCCCGCGGGCGCTGCAGACTCCGCTCGGCCTCGAGCACCCTACACGGCGCGCGAGTCCCCCGCCCGGCTCACTCACCGACTCCGCCGACACGCAGGCCACCAAGCCCAAGGTGAGCAGGATCCAAGCGCGCCGCATATTCCCCGGGGACCGGCTGCTCCCAGCCAACGCTTGCAACCAGGGTGAAACGAAGCCTCTTGCCCAGCGCCCGGCGCAGCCCGCGCAGAGTAATCCGGAGCACAGCAGCCGCAGCGACCGCGGCTCGGGCTCGGGGGCTCGAGCTCCGAGCTCGGGGGCGCTCGCTTGCTTCTCCTGCGCCTGCTCCCGCTGCCCGCGGCTGCGCCCCAGGAACGCGGCTCCTTCTCACTTGTTGGTTTCTGCACTCCCGACGCTGAGTTGTCGCTCCGGGGAGGGTGCTCTCTGGGGCTCTTCTTGCTCTGCTGTTGTTTTACTCCTCCGCGGACTCCCTCCCCGTGTCGCGGCTCAGTTTCTGATTTTGAGGAATAAATTAGATGGCTTGGAATGTAGCTGCAGATGAAGTTTGGGGGCAGAGCGGTGGGGGCGCGCAGTCCGCGCCACTGGAGCTCCCGGAGTATCTGGAGAGAAGCGCGTCCGAGCCGGGCTAGTGGCTCAGCGGCTGCGCCCCTCCTCCTCTCGCGCCGCCGCCTCCCTCCCCGGGTTCTCCTCCTCCTCTTCTCCTCCCTCCCTCCCTCCCAAGCCTGCTACTCCCGGATCCTCCGGGCGTCTGGGGGAGAGGAGGCGGCAGTATGACTCCCAGCTAAACCTGGGAGAAATTCCTACAGGATTACGCCCGGATTGGCAGCTCCGGGGACCAGTGGGCGCCGGAGGCTCCGCGCGGTGGCTGCTCTAGGTCTGCTGGTCCGCAATCAATGCTCCGGGGCTCCTTCATTTTCTCGCTCCGTTTTTCCCTCCCACCTCTCCCCACTTTTCCTCTCTCCTCCTCCGTGCTCTTTTCTTCTCTGTTTTCCTTTTTCTCTTCGCTTTCGCTTTCTGGAGAAAGGTCGTTGAAACAACGAGAGAGATATTTAGCTGCATATTTGCCTGCGAGAATTAGACCAGTAGAAAGAAACTGCTTTGAGAGTTGTAGAAAAACAAAGTTTACAGATGCCTTCAAGCAATGTATTCATACATCGCCAGTTCAGGAAAACTGTATTTTAAAAGAGAAGACAATAAGTGTAATAAACGTGTATTAAGAGTATTTCCCACCCTCCCAAAAAGGGGAAGTGGAGGAAGACCCCTATAAACCCAAAATACAACAATTTCAAAACTCATAATTTCCTTAAGAGCTTAAATACCATTTCTGCCTCCCACACGGTTTAAGCCCCTAAGGCATTTTATAGGCTCCATTTCAGCACAGAGGTGTTAACGTTCGGAAGCTACAAATAGGGCAATTTGATGAGAAATTGGATAGAGACCCAGAATAATAACAGATTTAAGAGAACTTCAAAGAAAAGAGGGATAAAGTGATTTCTAATTTGAAGAAAATAATGAGCATGTATTTCCTGAATGGAAGTAATTGATCTGAAATATTTTGTCATGAAAATTTTTTTTAAATTCTGTGTCTGTGGTGTACTACAGCACATGACAAATGCATATTCCCTTCCAGTTTCTAACACTATTTTTCTCTCTGACTTATGGAGTAAATGAGTTGTGGAGCCATGCTGCTCCTAGAATGCCCACTGCAGGAGACCAGGGACCTTTCTGTCTTGTTCACCACTGTGTATTCTCATTCCTGGTACATAAAGACACACAATAGTTCTTGAGTAAATTTTGATCTAAAACTCAATCTACTGCATGAGAGTTGTGAGCCTTTAAGATACATAGATGTAGATATACAGATACTACACCGTGGTAATTTTTGAACTTAGAATAAAACAGTCATACTGTAAGTGAGAATTACAATGTCTTAGTAAGATTTCAGTGTAATAAATCTCAAAGAAAGAAATTTTAGAGAACTGGAGAGTTACAACTCAGAGTCGGAGACACCCAGCTCTTTGGTTTTAAGTGCCAACTACCAAGCTCTCTTTGGGCAAATCTAAGACACTGGCAGCCAAAATGATAATGTGGAGAAACAGAAGAGAGAGCAAAGGAGGAAGAAAAGAAGAAGATCAGGAGTCTGGAAGCTGTATCATCAGATGCTTCTGGTTCCACAGGAACTGAGCTGGTACCTGTGGGTCAATGTGGGTCCAGCTTGGGTTTTGGAAGAATGAACTATGGCCATATTTTTAAGATGGATTCTTTGTGGGTTGAAGAATTTCATGAGATGGGGGGGACTTATGAAAGGAGGTTCCCAAAAAAATGAGCAATGTGAAATTCAAAGAGCCATAAAATGTCACTTCTACCCCCAAAAGAGACCTAGTCTGCTCTCCAGCCTTCAGGCAAGGCCACACCCTTTTTTCCCCCAACACTTAAGAATCCATCGAATAAATCAGAATTCCAGGGGGCCAGCCTGGTGGTGTAGGGGTTGTTGGCACGCTCTGCTTCTGGCGGCCTGGGCTTCGCAGGCCCGGATCCTGGGCGTGGACCAACGCACCGCTTGTCAGCCATGCCGTGGCGGAGTCCCATATAAAGTAGAGGAAGATGGGCACAGATGTTAGCCCAGGGCCAGTCTTCCTCAGCAAAAAGAGGAGGATCGGCAACAGATGTTAGCTCAGAGCTAATCTTCCTCACAAAAAATAAGTAAATAAATAAATTAGAATTCCAGTAAAAGCGGAAAATGCACTCATTTGCTGGCTGTCACACATATTTGCTGTTACTGGGGCATCTGCCTAACAAGAAGCATGGTGGCCGCTCTGTGGTTCGGCTGCGGCAGACAGTGATAAAAATGAATAAGCAGATGCATGTGTTGAAGGAATGTATCTGCCCATGCACTCAAAGACAGCGCAAGGCTCTCTGCGGTTGTGAGTCTCGCAGTGACTTGTTTTTTATAAACGGTCATGCAGCATTGAGGGTATATATGACAAGGGGATGGTACCGTGTTGAGAACCACACGATATCAGGTATATGATAACAAATAAATATTCGAGATCTTATGGTCAAATGCATTAACAGCTGTGGCCAAAAGGATGATCTGAAGGTATAAAAAGCACTAATGGTGAAAGCACCTACACAAGAGCTAGCTGCAAATAAGCTGCCTGTGCTGAGTGGGGGTGAGGGTAGGGGCCAGGGGATGTCCTCTGGTGTGAGGAACATGTCTAAACTTGGAAATGAGGGAGGTCTGTGTCTTAGTCACTTTGGGCTGCTATAAGAAAAATATCATAGACTGAGTGGCTTATAAACAAGAAAAATTTATTTCTCACTGGGAAGTCCAAGATCAAGGTGCCAGAAGATTCGATGTCTGGTGAGAGCCAACTTCCTAGTTTATAGATGACTGACTTTTCTCTGTGTCCTCAAGTGGTGGAAGGGGTGAGGGAGTTCTCTGGGGCCTCTTATATAAGGGCCCTACTCCCCTAAATGAGGGCTGTGCTCTCGTGACCTAAGCCCCTCCCAAAGGCCCCACCACCAAATACCATCGCCTTGGAGATTAGGATTTCAACATATGTATTTTGCGGGGGACACAAACATTCAGTCTATAGCAGCCTCTTTGTGTGTTTTGCTAATGGGGTTTTTTTGTTTGTTTGTTTTAACTGAGGACTAAAATTCGGTAGAATTTTCTGAAGTATATCTAACACATTAAGTATAGCAGGTGACTAGAGCTAAAGGCTCCTCCCTAATACATATGAGTTTTCGGGTCCTCCATTTAAGGGCTGTGTTTTGAGAGGCACAGCAAGTAAAATAGCAAAACCAGTCACTTCCCAAATAGCTTCACTGATTGCTAAAAGAAAACCTTACCTCAAGAATCTCAGAAGAAAATATAAAAAATGAACAATATAGAGACTGAGATGCAGAAATGTAAAAAATAGGAATTAAAGGGAACTAGACATAATGAAATAATAGAAATGAAAGCTACTAGAGACATATTTTTTAACCTAAGCTGACACATTGGGTTCTGTCATTATGACATCTAATGATATCACATTATAACCATAGACAAGCTGGTGCCATGTCCCGAGGTGAGCTGTCAGAGTAGGAAACGTCAAAGGGAGAAAGATGCCACTGTGTTGTTCTCGGTTGTTCTTCCACTCGCCCTTCCCTGGAATGTTATCAGGAGTCTAGGCTAGAAATCCATTTGGTAGGATCAGCCCTGACTAAATCCATTTGAAAGATGATAGAACCTGAGAATAAGAGGAAATCCAGCCAGCCAACTATTAATTACCCATGCCAATAATGGCAAGTGAGCTGAAGCCATAACGAAAATCTACAGGCAATCCAAAAAAATCTATTCTTAGCTTCAGTCTTTCCACTCTTCCCTCCCTTTGCCTCTGTCAACCCTTTGCCAGGGAAGTTGGCTGATTTGAGTTTCACAATTTGATTCAGTGCTAATGTTGAACAAAATTGTCACATTTTGGGCAGCAGGACATAGGCAGGAAAGTCAAGGAATTATATAATACAGAAATTATCCCCTGAATAAAACAGGAAGCAAAACACTCTTGTCTGTTTCCCTAACAGAGTGGTATGGTCCTTGAAAGACTGATAACACTTGACATTTATTCATTCAACAAACATATATGGATCACCTGCCACATGCCAGGTACTCATTAGGTGAGCACATGAATTTTCTTGAAAGGTGTTAGAGTTGATACATTTTAAAACTGAGTCGTCCTCAAATCACAAAGTCTGTGACTGAGATACATGACAAATTTCATCCTAAAATCAGACGTGAAATTTTAAAGAAAACATCCTTTTTAGAATTAAATCATTCTTAGGCATCAAACAACATTTTCCTAAGAGCCATGCGTGGATATATGAATTTAGAAAGGTTCCACAAAGGTACCTTGAAATTATTTGCATTGAATTTGTATATATCCAGTTGGACAAGAAAATCTAATCTTGGCTGATTTTATGTAAAATCTTGTTAGTACTCTCTTGTTAGTACTATCTGTAGACTATTACTTTAATGGCAGCTAGCCCAACGCCATTCACTGTTCACATATAGTATATATGTACTATATACTAGGAGGGGAGCCCTACATACTATATACTAAATGGTCCCACAACTCCTTGCTCACAATTATGGATGGATGTGGGGGGAGGCAATTTCTTAGTGGGCCAGTAGCTAATCATATTCACCCTTTAGATCATTTAAACCAAGGAATTCAGAGTGTAACTCGATTGTACATTGACCTGGGAGTCATCCGAAACTAGTGAGGGGTCCTTGTGTGCTGAAAGAGAAAAGGCTGATGTGCAGTGGAGAGAGTAAAGCAGGTGAAGAGACAGAAGCAGAAATAGAGGACACGTGGCTCCAGAATCATGTAGGTTCCTGATTTTTTTTCAGTTCCTTTCCTAGCGTCTTTTGAGACGCCAATCAACTTTATTCCTTTAGGATCTATGAGATACTCTGGTATTCTTAAAGTAAATTCCTCATTTTTTAAAAGCTGGTTTAAGAAGGCTTCTGTTCCTGGTAAACAAATGATCCCAGACAAAGATGGAAATGAAAATGAGGCAGAGTTTTGACTACCTTATCTTCACTCTGAATAGAATGGAATTCTTGCCATGTAGTGCTTTAGAAGGCATATATAGATAAAGAACAGTCTTAATGAAGACAAACTACTATAAAAATTATTTAAATTTTCTGAAAAAAATTAAAGAAAAAGATGTTTAAATTACTGAGTTACCTTAGGGGAAATATTTTTCACGCTCAGAGGAGTTAGGTATCTTAAAAACTCGAAAAGCAGAATAGAATGCATACATATTTCTCTGAATAAAATAGTATTAATACTGGGATCACCTACAGGTTAATGCTGGAAATTGCTTCATTGAACATTTTTCTGAAAGATCTAGAAGGCAAAATGCACAAACATCCGGGTGTAAAAATGTTACTAAATTCTTTCAGGTAGTGAAATGTACAACAGGCAGGATGGGTGTGCCTGGGTGAGTTGTTAAGTAATGCAATACATTAAGGAGACAATGCAGCCTCTTACACCTGCTGTTGGGGAGGCTGTACATTATAGTGGATATAGCTCAGGCTTTGGCGACAGACAGACTGGAGTTTGAATCCCAGTTCCACCTCTTACTGTGTTCTAAGAGGCCTTGACACCTGAGCAGTCCACTAAATCTAAGCCTCAGTTTCCTCATCTGTAGATTGGAAATAATAGGGTTAATGTGTGGAGTCTATGAGTTAATGCATTTAAAGTATTTAGCAAGTTACTTTGCACATACTGAACTTCCAATAAATGCTAGTTGTCTCAATGAATGCCAGTTATTATAAATGCCAGTTGTTGTTATTAGTATTTCTTCCGCCTGGAATAACCTCCCTGTTCTCCCAATTCTCTGCCTGGCTAATTCCTACTTCCCTCTTCAGTATCAGTTTAGAAGTGTCCTCATTAGCAAATATTTGAGTGCCTACAATGTATCACACACCTCCTCCAGGTAGCCTTCCCTGATCCCTCTAGACTGAATAACAGATCTTTAAGACAATCCTCACTTATTAATTATAACTTAAGAGTCATGATAAAATTTGCTCGTAGAAACATGTTGTGTTGTGGCTGAAAGTACAAACAAAAAACTGAAAAGCATTAGGAAGGGCACAGGAAACAAGAGTACCCATCATTCTATCTTTTTAAAAAAATATGTACCATAAGAAGTTTAAATCCAAATAAAAACCCAGAGAATGAGTATAAACTTCCAAAATTGCAAGTTCTGAAATAGAAATAAAAGGAATTGAATTGTTATAACAAACAAACAAAAAATCACTCCTTTGAATTCAGATAGAGATATGGAAAATGCTCTGGGAAGGAAAAAGATACAATCTATCAGGGAGTGAGAACTCAGCAAGTCTCCTTTTTGCTCCTTTCTTGTAGCTGTTAGTAATGTGAATGACCTGGGAAGGGAAGTTCTCTGCAGATTTCATTCCAGTGTTGCCTTGTAAAGCAGCGCTCCCTACCCTGCCCACTGCCCCAGGCACACCCCAACACCCCAAGGTTTCCTATGTGAACAGCCCAGTGTGAGCCAGCCCCTTTTCCCTCCCACTCATAGAATCCTAAATGGATACACACATACATGACACACACATTAGTGTGTTTGTTTGTTTTGTTCTTATTTGTTTTACAAAAGGAGATCTCATTTAACACTTTCTTCATCTTGGAGAAATTTCTCCAAGTCACTTGACAGAACTTTCATTCTTTTTTCTTTAATGGCTGCCTATTTCACTTTGGTGTGGGTATTTCATACTGATCCAGCCATTTCCCTGTAATAGGCATTCATTCTGTTTCCATTTGTTTCCTACAATCTTACAGGAAATGCCTTTTATATATTTCCTTAATTAATAGTGATTTTCTTTCTGTGGGCTAGATTCCCAAGAGTGAGATTGTTGGGTTGGAGAGTATAAATATTTTTAATTTTATGAGATATTGTTTGACAGTTTTACAACAACAACAAAAAGTTCTCACCCTTCCACTGGTGTATTTGAGAGTCTCCTTTTCCTTTCTCCACAGTCCCACCAGCAATAGGTGTTAGCTTTCTTTTTGGCCAGTTTGATAAGTATGAAGTGATAGCTCATTGCTACTGTTATGTGCATTTTCCTGACCACTCTAAGTGCTTTACAGCTTCTTTTCATGTGTTTGTTATATTTGGAGTTGGTCTTCTGTGAATGGTCTGTTCATATCCTTTTCCCATTTTTCTACATGGTAATATGCCTTTTCCTATAAGAGCTCTTGTATGATTGCTACTAATATACCCACCTACAGCTATGATATTAATCCACCTTACATATATTCTTATGTGTACTGCAGTCTATTTCCAATTCTCTATTCTATCCACTGATCTGTCTATTCCCATGTCATACCGTATTCATTTGATTATCCTGCTGACAATATAGTACCCTCCCATATTTCCAAAGGCCATCTCCCTACTCTCCCTAACCACACACTGTTCCTTTTTTTTTTTTCACTTGTTTTTCTTGGATACTTTTGGGTATTTTTTCCTCCATACAAATTCTAAGGACGTTTTAGACAATCAAAATAAGCCATTTTAGAATTCCATTTGTAATTGAACTCAACTTATATATTGGTTTGGGAGCACTTAACATTTTTTTATGATATTAAGTTATCTCAAACCAGAAAATCTTTTTTCAACTTTGTTCAGATCTTTAAATGTCTTTTTGTAAGATTGTATAGTTTCCTATAGATCCTGTGAACTTCTTTTTATGTATATTCCCATTAATTATATATACTTTGTCACTATTATAAATAAAATTTCCCCTATTTTCATTTAGGAACTTATTGCTAAAGGAAAACTGTCTTATCTTTTAATATTTATTTTGTATACTACAGTAATTAAGATTCTTCAGTTAACCTAGTACATTTTTTACTAGAGTCTCTTGGATTTCTAGGTATACAATTATATCATCAGCAAAAAGTGTGGCTTTGATATCTTTTCTGATGTCTATGCCAGTTATTTAATAACAGAAGTGTTATAAACAATAATGGTGATAACAAGGCATCCCAATCTAGCTCCTGATTTTAATGAAAATGATTTAATGTACTGTGTTTTATCATTTAGAGTGACAGCTGTGGTTGGTTTGGGGGTCGTCTTTAGCTGATCAAAAAGTTTCATTACTTGTTATGACTTTTTGTTAGAAATGGTTGTTGAATTTTATCAAAGCCCTTCCAAGATTTATTGATATGATTCTATGGGTTTTATCCTTTAGTTGGTCAATGTAATAGTTTGTGTTGATGTTCCCTGAGAGTGATTTTCTAATAAGAAGCCACTTCCACATTCCTTTAAAAAAAAACCTCACTCGGTCTTAGTGCATCTGTTTTTGAGAACTTGCTAATATTTTGGTTAGAATTTTTTGCTTCTTATTTGAAAGTGATGCAGGTCTATATATTTTTCATCCTGTTTTCTACTAGATCGGGCTGTGGCGTTAAAATTGTGCTGACTACATAAAAAGAATTGGGGAGCTTTCTCTATTTCCTCTCTGGCCTGGACTAATTTGAGTAGCATTGAAAGGATCAGTTCTTTAGAGATTAGATAGCACCTGCTCTAGAAACCAATTTGCCCTTGATGCCTATTGAAATGCTAGTTCTCTTACCACTATTTCTTCCATCAGAATTGGTCTATTCAAGTTTACTGTTTCTTCTTGGGTCAATTTCAGTCATTGGTATTTTGCCAGAAAGTCATTATTATCTCTAGGTTTTAAAATTGGTTGCCATATATTTGCTTTTAGAGAGATAAGCATTCTCTCATGATTCTTAAAATTTCTCCTGCATTCTTTTCTCATTCCTAACCTTGTCTCTTTGACACTTCTTTCTCATCAGGCTCCAGTGATTTATCTCTTCTATTATTAATCTATTTTAAAGGAATTTTTACATTTGCTTATCCTTACTCTTTTTGTGTTTGTTTGCTTTCTCTTTTATCTTTGTTAATTCTCTCTTATTCTTTTCTTTTGTTTTTTAAATTGATCTCTTTATAATTTCCTAAATGAAATTCTAAGTTCTTTTATTTTTGTCTTTCTTTAATGATAAAAGCATTGAGGCTATGCATTTTCCCCTGTAGGTAATTTGTTCTTTCTGTTTAGGAGCTTGTAAGATTTTTTTTTCTTTTTTTTTTTTTTTTTTTTTTGTGGGGAAGACCAGCCCTGAGCTAACATCCGTTGCCAATCCTCCCCTTTTTGCTGAGGAAGACTGGCCCTGGGCTAACATCCGTGCCCATCTCCCTCTACTTTATATGGGACGCCGCCACGGCATGGCTGACAGGCAGTGCGTCCGCGGGCGCCCGGGATCCGAACCAGCGAACCCCGGGCTGCCAAGCGCGGACAAAACCGCTGCGCCACCGGGCGGCCCCGAGCTTGTAAGATTTTTAAATTATCTTTAGAATTTAGAAGATTTACTAGGAGGATATGCCTATGTCCTTGTGGTTTCTCTTCAATGTACTTTTCTGTTTCCAGCCTCAGGTCTTTCTACTCAAGTAAAAGATTTCTCATTTGTTTGTTTGTTTAGTTGTGGGATTTTTAAAGTCATTTATTTGTTTCCTCTCTTTTGATTATTTTTCTCTTTCTATTACTCCCATTATTTGTCTAAGTGTCCTGAATATATTCTCCAAATCTCTTGGCTTTTCTGCCATGATTTCCATCTCCTCATATTTTTCTTGCTCGTATTCATGAATTTCCAGACCGCTAATTCAGATCTTAATAGCAGCAATTATTTTCTCTTTTGATTCACATTCTGAATTTTTTATTAGGAAATCATATGTTTTTATTATTAATTAATATTGTTTGTTTATTTACAGGTGCATTTGGGCTCTTTTAAGTACATGTATTTTTTTTAAACTTATGTTTCCATCTGTCTCCTCTGGTAGTTTTATTTCCTTGAGTGTGTGATCTAGTTGTTTTTCCTCTCTCAGCCTCCTGGGGACCATCAGGTGGGGGGGCTATATTTCTTTGTTGGCTGGTTTGCTCTCAGATGTGGTTGATCTGAGTATCCTTATGATGAGGATCCACAGGTGGTAGAAATCAAAGGGGGTCTGCTCCTGTGTCCCTGAACCCGTAGTTAGGCTTGCTGTCAGTTCTCTTGCCTCTCTGCCAGGTCACCTGAAGGAAGCCTGTCTCTTCCCTGGTCCTCTGCCTCAAGGGCAGGGAAGATTTGCCCCTCCTTGGCCATTGCAGAAGGGATCAGAAAGACTTAGCACACTGACACTGAGCAGAGTGTCTCCTGCCCCAGAGACACTCTGTGGCCCATTTCTTTTCTGGATTCTCCTTGGGAGAACCAAGGGTACACACGGGAGGAGTGGGCAGTGTGTTCAGGACTAGCACTTTCATGGACCCTCCTAAGCTATCTTTTATATTTTCTAAAAGGAAATACACTACTGAAATTATGACAGAGTGACAGGAAAGGGCTATAGAGCCAGACAGACAGATGTGGATTTTGAAGCCCATTTAGTGGGAAAAGAGATGGTTTAAAGAGCAAGAGTTCTTTGTAAGGTGAACATTTCAGGCAAAATTTCATGCAAACCAAGGAATGTCTGCATATAACAGGCCAGGAACTGGCTCAGGGAGTTTCCATCATTTGCCCAAATTGACCCAACTAGTGAGTTTTAGACCCAGGATTCCCGGCCCAATGTGTCTGGAACTTTTTAAAGCCTTCTGAAATCTCTCCCATAAATTCTTCTTGCTTGGGAATTGGAGGCATTAGTTACCTGTTAGCTTTTTAAAGGCTTGAACAAAATTCATAAATATTTCACTGAGGGAATTTCCAGTTTTGTTTTTTAATGTTTTTTTTTTAGTTTCCGTATTTGTAGATTTTGTTATCCATCTTTTTATTATCAAGTGCCAAATGACTTGTATTATCCTTGGATTTGGATATTTTTGTCTGTCATTGCTATGCGTCTCAAGCCAAAGAGGACCTCAAGGTGTGAACTCAGCACTTCCTTGCTGGGTGATGTTTGTTTTATTCTTGTGTACACCCTCATGGGTGCTCTCCTGGAGCACCAGATGCCGTGGGGTCACTGTGCTTCAGAAGGAGGCATAAAGGACATTTGAAGGTCCTTCAGAAAAGCAGCAAAATGCCCACAGATTTAGGAGTTATCCAATGAGGAGAGACTGAATGAAACAGTAGAGTTCAGACAAGATAAAGGATAGCAGGAAAGTGACTGATGTTTATAGAGTAATGAAAGTTATCTTGGAAAGAAGTCAGGCTTATTCATCAAATCCTGGATTTGGAACCAAAGGGCATCACTTAGTTCTTGGAGGAAAGAACAAATTTTAGGACAAATGAGAGACAACTAATTGTGAACTTTTGGAAATTTCTTTTTGTTTTTGCTATAACATTTGATTATAAAAAATTTTAAACATACATAAAAGTAAAAACTATTACATTCTGGAGATCTTTTCCCCCAATAAGGCTTAGAATGAAAATATAAAAGGGAGAAAACTTATAACAGTTGGGGATCTGACAGTTTTGCAAAAACATGAGAAATTAGATTTCTGAACTGTGAATGTAAGTCATAATTCAATCTGCTTTGCAACACTATAAAAAATTCCAAGCTCTTATAAAAACAAAATGAAAGCTTATAAAAATCAAGTAATGTCACTTCTTCTTCTGGCCAGAATGGACTGATACTGGACTTGCCCACCCATCATAAACAACTTTATTATTTTATTTATTTGTGAAGAAGATTAGCCCTGAGCTAACATCCATTGCCGATCCTCCTCTTTTTGCTGAGGAAGACTGGCCCTGGGCTAACATCCGTGCCCATCTTCCCCTACTTTATATGGGACGCTGCCACAGCATGGCTTGACAAGGGGTGCATGGGTCCGTGCCCAGGATCTGAACCTGTGAACCTGGGGCCGCCAAAGCAGAGGGCGTGAACTTAACCATTATGTCACCAGGCCAGCCCCCATAAACAACTTAAAAATGGACAAAATATATGAGATAACAGGCAGTGCAGGACTGTGATTTTTGGGAGACAGGAAATACAAAAAGAGACATCTATGACTACCCTAGCTTTCTGACTGGGGGAAATTTCTGGACCACAACTCAGGGAGAGAAAGCCCAAATAGCAGTCTTGCTGAGTTGAGGAGGTGAGATCAGAAATTGGGGCTGCAGAAGGCTGGAATTTGTGAGTAGGGACTGGAAAGGAGGTAGCTACACAAAGGGTGACCCCAGAGGTCTGTGTGGGGATTCATCATGGGTCCTTGGAGAGCACTAGCAGCCTCGGAGAAGATAGTTAACAGCAGAGTAGAGATACTCGAGACTGCACAGAGCTGGTAGATGGTGGAGTCCTGGCCCAGCCAGAGTACAGAGACATCTCTGCATTCAGTTAAAATCAAAGACCACACCTTAAGAGTAAGTTCTAGCCATTCCCTAGGACTAAGGATAAAATCAAAATAAACCCACTCAACAGAGCATAAAACAAAGCCTGACAGTAAAATGAAGATTGCCAGTATTGTAACTGTGTGCCAGAACAAAACTCAACATTCTTTGAAGGAAGGCAACACAATCCAGTCTCTCTACAGGGTGTCACTCACAGTATCCAGAATACCATTGACAATTACTAGACATGCAAACAAATAGAAAAATGTGAGCAATAATTAAGAGAAAAAGGCAGTCAATACAAATAGATCCTGAGGTGACCAAGATGTTAGATTTAGTGGATAAGGACTTTAAAACAGCTATTATAAATATTTCAGAGACTTGAAGGAAAAGATGGACATAAAGAATAAACAAATAAGAAATATTAGCACATAAATGGAAATTATAAAAAAGAGGTGAAAATTCTAGAACTGAAAAGTAAAATATTAGAAAAGTAAAAATAAAGGAAAATAAGCAGAGTCTCAGTAACTTGTGGGACAATATCAAGTGCTCTAACACACATGTATTAGTGCCCAAGAAGGGAAGAGGAGAGAGGACAGGAGGGAAGGGGAACAAGGGGAGGGGAGGAGAGTGGGAAGAAGAGGAAGAGAGAGAGAGAGGCAGAAAAAATATTTGAAGAAACAGTGATTGAAAATTTTCCAAAATGGGATCCAAGAAGCTCAACGAATAGTGTGTAAGACAAATACAAAGAAAACTACACCTATCACATTATAGTCAAGTTGATGGAAGACAAAGATAAAAAGAAAATCTTTAAAAACTCAAAAATAAAATACACATTTGGCATAGGGAATAACAATAGGAATGTTATCTGACTTCTGCAACTTTGGTGGCCAGAAGAGAGTGGAAAATTATCTTTAAAGTGCTAGAAGGGGAAAAAACAACCCAGACTTTTATATCTAGTAAAAATATCTTAGAAAAATGAGGATGAAATAGACATTTTCAGATAAGCAAAAGCTGAGAGGATTCATTGCCATGCACTGTAAGAACTATAAAAGGAAGTTCTTCAGGCTGAAAGGAAGTGATACCAAATGGAAACTAAATCTACGGGCAGGAATGAAGAGCACCAGGAATGGTAAACAGGTATCATACTTTTAAAAAATACTTTTTTCTTCTCTTAATTTCTTTAAAAGACACTTTATTGTTTAAAGCAAAAGTAATTACAGTTTTAGTTTGGGGTTTATAATGTATGTGTAAGTAAAATCTGTAAGAGAAATAGCAAAAAGAACAGAGGGGAGGAGTAAGTGAAATTATAGTAAGGTTCTTACATTTTATATGAAGTGGTACAGTATTAATTAGAATTAGATATTGATAAGGTGAGGATGCATATTGTGATCCGAGGGTGACCAACTCTTATAGTGTGCCCGGGACTGATGTGTTTCCTGGAATGTTTGGTCACCCTATTTCACATTTGAGGCAAATAAAATAAAATTAGCAAGATGGTAGACTTAAACCCAATTACAGCAATACTTACATTACATTCAGGTGGACTACACATACCAATCAAAAGCAGAAATCAGTCTGGGTAAAAAAGTAAGACTGAACTATAGGCAGTTTATAAGCAATGCACTTTTATATATAAAGACTTGAATAGGTTGTAATTAAAAGAATAGAAAAAATATACCTGGTAAACAGTAAGCCTAAGAAACCTGGTGTAGCTATATTAATATCAAAGTAGACTTCAAGACAAAAAATATTACAAAAAAGTAAAAAAGACTCTTCTTAATGTCAAAGTGTCAGTTCATCAGGAATACATAGTAATCCTAACTAGGTATGCACCTAGTAACAGAGAGTGTCGAGACATGAAGCAAAAACTGACAGAACTGAAAGGAGACGATCATCGCTGGATATTTAACACTCCTTTATCGGTAATTAATGGAATAAATAGATTTTAAAAATCAGTAAGGATGTAGAAGATATAAACAAAACTACCAATCACATTAACCTTATTGACCTTTATAGAACACTGTACCCAACAACTGCAGAGTATCCATTCTTTTCAAGTACACATGGAACATTCACCAAGTACACCATAAACTGGGTCATAAAAGAAGTCTCCATAAATTTTAGAAGATTTAAATCTTACAGAATAGGTACTCTGGCTACAGCAGAAATGAATTAGAAACTAATAAATTAGAAAGTAATAACAATAAGATACTTTAAAAAGACCCAAACATTTGGAAATTAAACAACATAATTTTAAATAACCAATGGATCAAAGAAAAAATCATAAAGTATATTAGAAAGATTTTTTAATTGAATGAAAATACTGTGTTAAAGTTCGTGAAATATAACTAAAGCAATGTTTAGAGAGAAATGTATAATTTTAACTGCTTGCTTATATTAGAAAAAAGAAAGGTTTCAGATCAACTCCCTAAATTTCCAACTTAAAAAGCTATAAAAGTTAAGCAAAATATACTTGAATAGGCAGAAAGAAGGACATAATAGTCAGGATTAATAATATAGAAAATAGACAAATAGTAGAGAAAACTAACAAAGCAAAAAGTTACTTCTTTGACAAGATTAATAAAAGTATTAACCCCCTAGCAAGACTGATTTTTAAAAAAAGTAGCCCCACAGGCAAAAATGAAAAACTCAAAGAACTATGTATGTCGTTACTGCTAATTAGAGTGAAGTATAAACTGGTACATTGTTGGGTATAGAGACAAAAGCCTAGGAAGTCATTTTTCTAGGCTCACCACTGATTTTTGAGAAAAACATTTAAGCGTTTTCTTTTTTGCCTATTTCTCTAACTGTCAGCCAAAAAGGAAACACTAAGAAGAGACAAAGTTGAGGGAGGTGGGTAAAAATACTGTTAAGGGGGCCGCCCGGTGGCGCAGCGGTTTAGTCCGCGCTTGGCAGCCCAGGGTTCGCGAGTTCGGATCCCTGGCGCCCGCCGACGCACTGCTTGTCAGCCATGCCGGGGCGGCGTCCCATATAAAGTGGAGGAAGATGGGCACGGATGTTAGCCCAGGGCCAGTCTTCCTCAGCAAAAAAAAAGGGGAGGATTGGTGACGGATGTTAGCTCAGGGCTGGTCTTCCCCACAAAAAAAAAAAAAAAAAATACTGTTAAGTAGTATAGAATCTATGAATTGAGACTTGCAAGATACTTTATAATCCTGAAATATCATAAATGCACAAACAAACCAATTGTGAAAACACTAGTTTTATTTTAATTTATTTCTCTTTTGGGGGCTTAGGGGGGGCCTCACATATACAAAAGCTGGTCAATCATAATCCTTGGTTCACAAACACTATCATCTCTGGTCTGGGCATACCTATCTTTTCTTTTCATCTATTTATTTTTGTTTAATTATTTAATGAAAACCTATGAAGCTACCATCCAATCTAAGAGCTACTAGTATCCCCCAAATTAAACTTACTTATGTACTGTCTTCCACAACTCCCAAAACAACCACTATACTGAAATTTGTTTATCATTTTTTATATATGCTTAAACAATATGTTGTTTAGTTTTGCTTATTTTTTATCCCAGACTTGTTTTTCTCACTCAGTATTATGTTACTAAAACTCATCCATGTTGTTGTGGATAGTTATAGTTCACTCATTCTATTGGATAAATATGCCACAGAATAATTTATCTATTCTGCTAGTGTGAACATCCTTCTTTTTGCTATTCCCAAAAATATGAGTGTTTGGGTAGTGTGCAAGTGTATGCCTATGAGTAGAAGTGCAGGGTCGTGAGATAGGACTTTACAAGATAGTGCCAAATTGTTTTCTAAAATGGAAGCAGCAATTACACTCCTACCTGCAATGTACTAGTGATCCTGTTGATTCACGTCCTTTCCAATATTTGGTATTGTCAGATTTCCTAATTTTTGCCAATTTAATAGGCATAAAATGGTATCTCATGGTATTCATTTGCATTTGCTTTCTTATTAATAAGCTTGAGCATCTCTTCAAATGTTTTTTGGCCATATATGTTACCTCTTCTATGAAATGCCTCTTCATTTCTTTTGCCTATTTCCTTTGGATTGTCTTTTTCTTAATAGCTTAAGGAGTTCTATTTATATAGTTCTAATATTGTCTGTTACATTTGTTACAAATACCTTCTCTCAGTCTGTGGCTTACCTTTTCACTTTTGAAAGGTCTCTTTTGATGAGCAGAAGTTCTTTGTTTACTGTAGTTGGATTTCTCAAGCTTTTATTATATGCCCAGCACATTTTTGATGTATTGTTTAAAAGCTCCGTGGTCAGAAAGATATTCACCTACAGAGCTCTAAAAGTTTTAAAGTTTTGCATGTGACATATGAATCTTTAATCCGTATAGAATTGATTTTCGTGTTTGGTATGAAGTAGGGATCCAATTTCATTTTTTTTTCCTTTATGGATAATTATATCTGTCTTCATTGTCTTCAGGTAGGAAAAGTGACAGAGAGCCTAAGAAGAAAATCTCTCAATGTATATTTTTCTCATTGGAGTCAAAGGGGACAAGGTCATGTAACCCATTTGTAAGAACACAAATCTAATGTAATGCCCAGATTTATCATCGGGTTGCAGGAATGGGAAGAACCTTCAGAGTCACATAATCCATCACTCCGCCTCCAGAGGTGCTTCCACTAAATCACTCAGGACAAATAAGGATCAGACTCATTTTAAGACATCTTGGGGAAAAGATTGCTCATTCCAACCCTTGACTGTTTTTGTTAGAAAGTTTCCCTCTGCCTAGTCATAGAGTCATGCTCATTTCCTTTATATGGACCCCTACTGAAAAATAATTTATTGTAATAATAATTTGCATGTGGATCACAAATCTCCCCAAAGATCATAAACCCAAATTAGCTTAAATTAGCGTTGCAGATAAATGTTTTGAATCTGAGTCCATTAAAGATTTTACTGGCCTATAAAACATTTGCCTCTCTTTTGGACCATGTCATAGCAATGTTGTGCTGATGGCAGGGGTCATTAATAGTATAGAGAATATTGGTGGTTCTTTTCTTCAGTTGAATAATGTTGCATTTGTTTAATTTTATTTAATTCTAACTCAATTTATATTTAGCTCTAATGAGCCTAGGGGAGGGAATAAATATATGGATGGAGTTAGAAATGGTAATTGTTTTAAACAATAACAACAGCAATGACTGCCAAAAAATGAATTACAAACTATGAATTTAAATCTAATTCTTAGGCTTTTGAACTTCTTTAGATAACAGGAAAACAAGGGGTAAAAATAATTAAATAGGCTGTGGTTCCATTTTAGCCAATTACATGCTGAAAATAGAACAAGAATGTCTTTCTTACAATTCAAATACAAGATCACACTCTTGGGTAGATATTTTATCTAGTAATAAAAGTGATAAGTATCTTCATACTTGTAAAGAATTAAGATAAAAACAAGCCAGGAAACCTACCCAAATCTGATAATTCTGAGAAAGGCCATAAATTATTTTATCTCTTCCTTTTATCTCTTCCCAGGAAGAGATTAAAAAAGAAAAAAAAAGAGCCTATTCTGACCCTCTTCTTCCCCAGTGAGATTTTCTTGGTACCGTTCGATTTGTTTGCCTTTAACATCTCACTGCAGATCCTTTGTCATTGGCTAAAGGATACTTTTTTAAAAGGGCAGTGAGTTATGGCTTTTCTGTACAGCTTTAGTGTTCTCAAAGGTATCTAAGAAGTGAGTCGTAAAGGCACACATCAGTTTTAGGTGGAAGTTGTTGATGATGGCTTTATTGCTTTTATGACAATAGGAAATAGCAATGCACATTTAGGGGTGGGGACAAGGAGAAGATATATAAGCATTTAATTCCGTTTTAGTTAGAAAAATCTCTTAGGTAGTAATGTTGCTAATGGCAATCTAAATGAAGGCTTAATTGAGGCTGGTGCTAAAACCATTCAAATGTTGAAATAGACTTTCAAACTCTAAAACTGGAGGCTACATTCTCTGAGAATTAGTAAATGGACTAGAAGTTATATTTCTGTTTTAGTTTTATGTTCAAAGACGTGTACTCACAACTTTTTGCCCCCATTAAATTGGAAGCTATACAAGCTCTTTTGGGTTCAGATCAGAGTTCTTGGTTTCTTGCTTTGCCTCTGCCATGAATGTGATAAGTTTTTAACAAATCACTCTATTTTTCATCTGTTTTTGTTACTATATTAAATGGAGATCACCAACACATTTTACAAGGCTTTTGTTAGAAATGAAATAGGTCAGTATGATTAACTACTACTTGCTATGTTTCCCGGCACAATTCCTCATTTCCCCTTGAAGTAATTTGTAAGGCATCTGGATGCTGGTCTATCTCCGTTCTTGGTTTAGAATTTTAAAAAGTAAAGTAAGGAATTATAGAAAAGACTATACGAAAGTCCCAAAGCACATATTACTGTATATTTTTAAGAGAGAAATGAGAAGGAGTAGCAGTATCTTTTCTGTTTTTTCCTTTCAAGTTTCAACTTTATACCCTAAAAAAGCAAAAATCAAAGAATTACATTGGAGACTCTTAATGTGAAAGTGTCAAAACATATACACCAGTGTGTTTCTAAGTAAGAAGTAGACAGAGAGGGCGGGTGAGGAGTCTTTCATCCCTTCTAAGTCCCCCTTTCATGCGTGAGCGCCTTTGTCCTGGGCGAGGACCTGCAGGCCTGCCGCTCCTGGCCCGTCACCCAGCAGGGCTGGAAGGGCCTTGTTACCTCATCAAGTCAGATTAGGGGCAGTTCCTACAGGTCAGTTTGGTTCCTGGCAAATGTCCAGGGAAGACAAGCAGGCAGTGAATAAGAAGGAAGGGAATAAAGAAGCAAATGGGTGGTGGAGAGTCACTAATTACCTTTTTTTCTTATCCTATTCAGTGGCAAATGATTGATTATTGTTGGTTGCTTCTTTCATTGAACACTTTTTTACATTGAACACTTCCTGGAGAAGACACTGTCCTTTAGATTTGTCTTTACCTCCAGTGGAACATGCAGTCAGTGTCTTTTTCAGTGAATCCATGTGATATTCTTACTACTTCCAGAATAGCTTGCCAATGGCCATAGTTCTTTCATTAAAAGAAAAAAGCTGTGTGCGGGAAGCATTGCTATGGATGATGTGAGAGATGAGTTCAATGGGAGCGGGAGGTGTCTTGGAGGGTAGGGGAAGTCAGGAAGGAAGACGAACATGTAGAAAACATAATGAAGTAAAATCATAAAGTACTGAGATGCAATGGCAATAAATGCTCACATATTAAACAGCATATCACCTAAAGGGGAGAGAAAACAAAAAGATAATAGTGTGAATTGCTGAGATGTCTCAGAATTTAATGGTTTATTTAGTCTTTTTCTTTTCTTAAAAATCTATTCAGGAAAAACTATAAACATAATTTTACTTGTCTTAGAAACTTTTTATTTGGTTTCTAGGTGCAACAAAAATGTGAGCTTTTAAGTTTTACTTTTAACATTGAGGACATAAGGAGGTATTAAGCAGTAAAAATGTTAATGCTTTTGAGAAAAAAAAATTTACTTTGTGACAACTAAGGTTGGGTTGAAAATAGCATTACACATTCTGTGTGCATAGGACACAATGACATCTGAAGGTGGCCGACAGAACAAAGCCTAGTCTGAAACTGTGCTGTTTCAGTCAGGTGCGTACAGGACAATCACTGGCTCAGGCCATTCCACGAGGCCTTCCCTGCTCCTCCGGCCCAAATCTCTCCTTCCTCTGCAATCCCATAGCTTTTTATTATCATCTCCCAGGTCACCAGCATGTGCCCTAAACAACTCCTACAAGTGTCTTGAGGCCTTAGACCATGTTTTAGGTTAAGTTCCCTAGAAAGAGAGCCTGCGTGAGACTCTGCATGCGCATGATATACTGAAGGAGTTCTGTCAGGAGGCGCCTGTAGGCTGGTGAGGGCAGCAGGATAGGGAAGGGGAACTTTCACCAGATCCTCTCAAGCTCAGGAGTGTAAATAGTACTGCAGAGTCTGTCCTGCCTTGAGACAAGGGAGCAAGACTTTTTATACCCTTCCCCAGGGTTCCTGATCTTGGATGAGGGCATCTTAACTCTAGGCAAGATGGCCTCCATTGCCCAAGGGCCATCCTCTGGACAAGGTTGCAGAGGTGAGCCTTCAGCCAAAGCACTGGCAGAAGCTGAGGGGACAAGCACACCAAACAACAGGTTAAAAGTGATTCCAAGGAGTCTGGGGGAGGCACCAACAGCTTCTGTTTTGGATTGGCCTGGGAATCAGCATCAGGCTTCCAAAGTGGGGAGAGTATTCTGGAGCAGAATTAACTGAAATACAAGCAGACCTGGGACAGCCTATGGTCTAGGGTGAGGGCTGGCTTGGCAGGAACCAGCATGGACTAAGCAAGGCCTAGGACCAGATGATAATAATAAGAGTAACCACAATACTAGCTAATACTGATATAGTGTTTACTGCATGCCAGGCACTGGTCTCAGCCCTTTACTTAAATGAACATATTTATTCCTCACAGTAACCCAGTGAGGTGTAGGTACTGATCTTATTCCCAGTTTACAGGTGAAGACATCAATTTACAGGCGAGGAGTTAGCTATTCCTGCAGAGGTTACATAACTTCACTAAGCTGTCAAGCATGTGACTGAGCTTTGAGTTTTGAATTCAGGTGGTCTCTACTCTGAGTCCATGTGCTCCAAATGGCCTCTCTGTATCACTATTGCCTCCCAGATCCAGAATTTAGCTACCATTGTCAGCAAGGTGGAGATGGGGGTGGTTCTATTGCTGCTGTAACAAATTACCACAAACTTAGTGGCTTAAAACAACACAAATTTGTGATTTTACAGTTCTGGAGGTCAGAAGTTTGAAATGGGTTTCACTGGGCTAAAATCAAGGTGTCAGCTCAACAGGGTTCCTTCTCAAGGCTCTAGGGGAGAGTCTGTTTCCTTGCCTTTTCCAGCTTCTAGAAACCTCTTACATTCCTTGGTTCATGGCCCCTTCCTCTTTCTTCAAAGCCATCAGTGTAGCTTCTGCAAATCTCTCTCTCACTCTGACTCTCAGCCTCCCTCTTTCTCTTGTAGGAGCCCTTGCAGATTACATTGGGCCACCCAGATAATCCAGGGTCATCTCCTCATCTCAAGATTGTTAATTTAATCACACCTGCAAAGTCTCTTGTGCCATATAAGGTAGCATATTCATACGTTCTGAGGATTAGGATGTGGACATCTTTGGGGGGCCATTATTCTGCCTACCATAGGGTGGCAAGGAGCTGTCTCAGAGTTAGTTTTGGCCACCTAATCCAGCAGAAGGAAGGTTCAAAGTATATTTTAATTTTAATTATGATAGAATAGAGTCACATTTCTTTCACATTTGAGTTTGTAAGCTGAGATTCATATCTGATACTGTGGCTTGTATGCACATCTTGTAACCCACATTTATTCATTCATTCATTTAACCAACATTTGTTTACCACCTGCTCTGGACTGTTACATGAGAGAGAAATGATCTTCTATTATGATTTAGCCATTTTACATTTTGAGGTCAACTTCTTGGGGTCTAGGCTACCCCAACTAATACAACTAAGTTTGAGAATGCAACTTTAAATGTGAGCCCTAGAGGGTAGGTTACTCAAAGTCTAGCAGATTTCTTGTTATTTGAGGTAGATCATCTGTAATTTTTTAAAATTGTGGTAAAAGACACGTAACATAAAATTTAGCATCATAACCATTTTTAAGTGTATAGTCAGTGGTGTTGAGTATGTTCACATTGTTGTGAAACATCTCCAGAACTTTTTCACCTTAAAAAATGAATTTCTGTACCCATTAAACAACAACTCTCCGTTTCCTCCTCTCCCGCAACCCCTGGCAGTCACCATTCCACATTCTGCTCTATGAATTTGACTACTCTAGATGCCTCATTTAAGTAGAATCATGCAGAATTTATCTTTTGGTGACTGGTTTATTTCACTTAACATAATGTCCTTCATCCATGTTGGAGCATGTGTCAGAATTTCCTTCCTTTTCAAGGCTGAATAATATTCTATTGTGTATATATATACCACATTTTGTTTATCCATTCACCTGTCGATGGACATTTGGGTTGCTTATCTGTAATTCTTTCAGAATTCAGGAACCTTCTCTACAGGAAGAGGACCCCACAGGAAACATTTTAGTTCAGCTCTTTATTTCTCCACCTCCTACTGCCCCTCCCCATCAATTGCATTCTAATTCTGAAATGACATGTTCAGGTATTTAAAGGATAGTTGAATCAGAATATGTACAGATGCAAAATAAGGTTAAAAGAAAGCACGTGAGGATTCACTAATACATTTCCCCCCATATGTTGGGGTTCCATGTAGAAAAAATAAATCTACAAAAAAAATCACTTGAAAATATGAGTAATGAAGTGCATTACTACAAGATGTAAAGCCTGAATTTGACATCATAACACCCCAAATTATATTCATTACTCTAAAAATTTTTATTTGCCTCATGCTGAAGAACAGAATAGAATTTTAGAGCCCTGTTATGATTACACATAGCTTTATCTATTATCTAAAATAGAAGGCCTGTAATTTAGACCTCCTATCTTTTAAAAAGAGGTTTTTCAGCTCTACATTAAAACAGAAAAAGAATGTTTCAAAAGCCAGTTTAGGTCAGAAGTTATAGTTGTTTCATCAGCTCAACAATTAATAAAGCTTGGATTTTTAGTTTTTAAAAAAGAACTATAACACTCTACTTTTGGTATCTATCCTACAGAAACACTGGCAAATGTACACAAGTTATATGAATGAAGATGTTCATTGGATTATCGTTTGTGTAAACACAGTAGAAATGTTCTAAACATCCAGCCGCCGGAGATATCCTAGTACATCACTACTACAGAATAATGTGTGTCCATTGAAAAGAATGTAGCAGATCACTATCTCCTCACCTGGAAATAGCTCCAAACATATTGTTAAGTTAAATAAAAGCAAGTCACAGATTAATACATATAGTACTCATTTATTCAACCCATATTTGTTGATAGCTGACTACCTAATAGCTAGTTGTAAGAATTTAATGACGTATAACTCATGCAAGACTTACTTAGAACACAGGCTGGCACATATATTAAGTGCTCCAAAATGCTAATTATTTTATTAGATAACATTCTGCTTATACAAGCAGAAAAACAAAATAAACAGAATAACCTCCAAGAATAAGTCTCCAAGACATAATTCTTCCACTTCTTTAAGCAGGGCTAGCCCCTGGTGAAACTGTGGACTTGATCTTCATCATTCCCTTACCCACTTTGCAGACCTGCTTCTCTTCAGACTTCCAGAGACTTTGGGCTACAGTACTTCCATCCCCTCATGTCCCATCATCACATCTACTCAGGATTCCTCATGTGGCCCTCATACAGACCTACCGTCTTTGGGCAGAAGATAAAATATTTATCTGTCCTGTGTCTCATGCCTGTAAGATCCTGACTGAATTGTTAGCTAATCTGAAAGAGCTAGTTTATAGTAGATCTGCACGTCTTTGCTAAGGATCCTCATTTTTCCTAAAGATGTCTCCAGTTAGCTGTGTGTTTTGGAAACACTCTCCTTTTATGGCATCACTGCCGGATCTCAACCACTTCTGGGTCAGAGTACATGAAGGATGGGATTTGTAATCCGGGTTCTACAGTCCTGTGGCCTAACTTGGAAACCCAAATCAACTCCTTGTTCTTAGCTCTGTGATCTAGTACAAATTACCTACTTCTTCTAATTAGAATTTATTCATTTGTTAATTGAGGATAATATTTATTTTTAAAGGTCATTGGAAAGAGTATTAAGAAAATAGATGTAAAGCACTTAGCATAGTATGGATCATATAGGGTATACTCACCAACTGGTGGAGGTATGGCTGTCTAGATAAATGAGTGGATATTTTCTAGATAGTTTCATGTGTCTGGGTCACTCTCTCATTAATATGTATGTTGATTCTCATCATCTTATTATAGCTTCAGCTTCTTGAAGATGGGACCCTGTCTTCTACTTAATTTTTTTTGCCATAGCTAGAGTGGCTTCGTTCCCAGATTCTTCAAGGAATCTTTCCTGTCTTCTTTGAAAGACCATGGTCTGGACCATGCATCTGCTTTCTGGATTGGACAGTAGGGCCAGCAGAATAAAACATAGAAATTAAGACTATGCTCCCTGGAGTCCAAAGACAAAATTGTGCCACATTCTCACTGTGTGGTCTTAGTGGATTATTTAACCCCAATAAGCCTCAGTTTCCTGTATGTGACTAGTAGAAATTCCTATTTCATAATGGTTGGTATGAGAATTAAATAGGATTTTGTGTGTAAATGATATAGAAGATTGCCTGGCATATAGTAAGTGCTGTTAAATGTTAATTGATATCATCATCATTATCATTATCTTCATCCTCCTCCTCATATAAATGCTAGAAAACCTAGCCCTAATGCTGAGCATATAGTTCTCATTCTTTCATTTGGACGATTGCTTACTGAGAGCCTACTATACCAGGAACTGTGATAAGCACTTTAGAAAATAAAGGTGAGTGAGTGTGCTACTGAAATCATGTTGCTCACTCGATGAAGGAGACAAACACGTAGACAATGTGGTGAGTTAAATGATAAGGGGTGGTGATGGCAGGGAAGAAGATAGAAGGAAACCAATACATTTTCTGGATGAATTGAATACGCATAGATGTGCTCACTGGTAAAGCTGACCCGTCATTTCCATTTCCTCCCAGATCATGAAAGTGCATTTTGTCTAGGGCTGGGGAAAACACTCTGTCTTCACTGTCTGACTCTTAGAAGAGGCTGCCTGGGAGAGCTTTCAGACTAAGTAGGAAGAAAATGTGACATCGTGACACAGGAAGAGATGTTCTGGAACAGGCCGAACTCTGTGGTTACCCTCTGAACCCCTATGCTAGCAGTCGCTGCTTTGCCTGGGTCTAGGGCAGGCCCTCATTCATTCATTCATTCAGCTGTCTCTGAACCTTCTCTGGGTCAATCTCTCAATAGCGTGGGTGGCTGGGTTTCTGCATAAACATGTGTAGGCCTAGCATGTTCCATGTTCACAAACACTCAAACCTTTCTGTCAACTATTTACTTTTTTAAAGGTTTGTATATCTTTCATGTTTACATATTATGATGCTATATACAGGCTTTCATGTATAGAGAAGAGAGCACATGATTTGAGTCATAAAACTTAGATTTTCATCACAGTTCTGCCGTGAATGTCACTTTAACTATAGGGGCCACACTTATCTCATTTGTAAAATGGGGACGATATCCCTGGCCCTATATACCTCACAGATTCATTTCAGAATTAAGAGAAGGAAGCACATCCCAAAATAAAGAGAACTATTTATATTAAAGTTGATGTTATCACTGCTCTTACTAAAAAGAATACCTTTTACATTTGTGTTTCTTTTCTTAAAGAGTAGAAAGATTGGTGAAAAATAAGGAGAGGAAAGGTCTTGATTTGCCAGCTTCTGGTCAGTATACATGTTTAAAACACACTGAAAATATCTTGTATAAACTGAGATGCTCTAAATGTTCAATGGGGATGCACCCAGAGTATCAAAGTGGAGTGGAAGCTTTGCCAGTCAATGATGGCATGCATAGAGGCCCCATCATTTTTAGCACTTTATTACAAATTTTAAATGGGAACATTGATTAAAGAGATTCTGAATGTGGTATTTTAATAAAGCAGAAGACAGCTGGCCTCTGTTAGCCAGACAGGAGGATATGAGTGGATGGTGACTTTGATCTTTGAAGAAATGTGTACAGAGGGATAAGAAAGGAAGAAGAGGAAGGAGCAACAATATTAAGGAAAGAAACATCAATTAACAAGAAGCCAGGGCAAGAAGTAGATTCCAAGTCCAGTCCTCTGTGTGTGTCCAGGGAAATGGATCTAAATGCCATCATAAAAGCACTATACTGAGCTATATTAATATTTGGGTCTCGCCAGAGCAGAAAATGCTATAAAATTTTTAACTCTATTAACCTTGAGATACTTTTTTTTGAGCAGGAGAGAGTTCAGATATTTTACATGTTTGTAATATTACAATTAAATTTAATTCGTGAGATGAAATTTGCAGTTGGGGAAGTAATAAGAGTTAGTATCAGATCATTCTGGATTTTAATTCCTCTGCAGCATTCATACTGAGGCCGCACTTTTTCCAGGCTGCTCCCAGCCAATGGCTGAGCATAGTGGGGGACAAGAGCCCTGGTGATTCTTGCCCAACAAGGGATTCCTCTAATGGGAAAGTTCTGCTCTGGAGTCCCCCCATAACCCTTGCTGAAATATTCTCAGAGCTGTGCTACAGTCTGGTCTTCTCCCACTCAAATTTCCTTCCTTCTCCCCTTCTTTCACAGGTGTCAGACCAGCCTCACAATCTGAAGGCTTTCCCTGTTACTCCTGCTCCCCCACCTCTTTATCCTCTATAGCAATTTCCCCAATAAATCTCCTGCACTTCTAAATCTACCTTGACATCTGCTTCTTGGCAAGTGAAGATGCAATGAGATAATTCATGGACGGTGCTTGGCATGGTGTTGGATTCATAGTGAAAGCTCATTGAAAACTGGTTGTTGAAATTTTGAGAAAGAATAAAGTTTGAGAAATCACACTACTCAATTTTAAGACTTACTATAAAGCTACAGTTATCAAGACAGTGGAGGTATTGGCAAAGGGATATAGACAAATAGATCAATGTAACAGAACAGAGAGTCCAGAAATAGACCCACACAAGTATAGCTAATTGATTTTTGACAAAGATGCAAAAGCAGTTCAATGAGAAAAGGATGGTCTTTTCAACAAATGATCTTAGAACGACTGGACATCCATAGGCAAAAAAATGAACCTTGACCTAACTTCACACCTTATACAAAACTTTACTCAAAATAGATCATAAATCTATATGTAAAATCTAAAACTATAAAACGCAGGAGAAAATATTTTAACTTGGGGTTAGTTCTTAGACATGACACAAAAGTGTGATCCATAAAAGAATACAATTATAAATTAGAGTTCATCAAAATTAAAAACTTTTTGTCTGTGAAATACACTGTTAAGAGAATGAAAAGATGAGCTACAAACTGAGAGAATATATTGGCAAATTAAATATTCCACAAATGACTTATTTCCAGAATATGTAAGAAGCCTCAAAACTCAACAGTAACAAAAACAAGCCAATTAAAAAAACCAGCAAAAGACTTGAAGAGATACTTCACCAAAGAGGATATGAAGATGGTAAATAAGCATATGAAAAGATGTTCAAGATCATTCATCATTAGGGAAATGCAAATTGAAGTCACAGTGAGATATCACTACACACCTAGTAGAATGGCTAAAATAAAAAATACTGACAATACTGAGTGCTGACAGGGATGCAGAGCAACTGAAACTTTCATATATAGCTGATGGGAATGCAAAATAGTACAGCCACTCTGGAATTTTCCTATAAAGTTAAATATAGACTTACCATATGACCCAGCAATCCCTACTCCTGGGTATTTACTCTAGAGTAATGAAAAATTGTGTTCAAACAAAAAATATGTACACAATATTTATAGCAACTTTATTCTTGATTGCCAAAAATTGGAAACAACCCAAATGTCCTTCAACAAATAATGTATAAATGGTGGTACATGCATACAATGGAATACTACTCAGCAACGAAAAGGAGCAAACTATTAATACTTGCAACAACTTGGATGAATCTCAAAGGCGTTATGCAGAGTGAAAGCAGTCAGTCTCAAAAGGTTATGTATAGTATGATTCCATTTATATGACAGTCTCTAAAATACAAAGCTATAATGTTACAGAATTGATAGTGGCCAGGACAGGGTCAGGGGAGGATGTGACTACAAAGGGGCAACACAGGGGAGTGTTTTGGGTGATGGAATTGTTCTGTATCTTGATTGTGGTGGTGATTACATGAATCCCTATATATGTTAAGATTCGTGGCACTGTACATCAAAAAAAAAGGTTGATTTTACTGTATGATAATTTAAAAATAAAATAAAAATATTAGTCATTGATATTATAAATATTGATATTGTTTGTTATGTAAATAATAGTTGCCATCGATGGTTGTCTACTTGTTTTAAGTATTCTTAGTTTTCACTTCCCACACCCTGCTAAACCTCCCACCAAGCTCATGCCCTCTCCTCCTTGCTGTGTTCTAAAACCTCATTCAATCCTATGGTCAGACTGGGAAGATTTTGTTCAGAAAATTGGTTCAGCAAAGGATAGCTATAAAATGCTAAGACTGCACAGTCAATTTACTTGAAGTTAGTAATGATGACAATAATGATCTTGGTGATGATGATGATGCCAATTATGATAACAGCGTTTTGAAACTCTGGAGCATTTTCTCAGGGGTTCATCTGTGTAGGAAGAGCCTAACAGATATTAACAGTAACTCTTCCCATTGGCATCAAAGTCAGCAAGCTATGGCTCAAAATGTGATGAAAACTTCCTGAGGGATGCCCAGAGTGACACATCAGTGTGACTTTAAAGGAGTGAAGGATTCTTTTTGCTTCCTGGAAAAACTCTCAATGGGTCTGCAGAGAGAGGAAGTCGCAGAAATAACTATGAGGCTTGATTCACCATCTTTTCACTTGTCACTTTCTAATCAAGCCTTGACTCTTCGTCAGTGGCTGACCCTGCTTCTGATAATTGGGCATTGCCGTCTGCCAGGTGACTGCTGGATGGCAGATGGTTGGCCCTAGTGGAGTGGTGGAACATAAAGGCTGGCATGGAGGTACCGAGGATACCAACTGTATGTGGCAAGTGTCGCCAGTCAACCACCTTCCCCTCTTTGGATTGTCAGTTTTCTCCAAAGCCCACCATCTCACCTACCACATATAGGCCCATTCTGAGTTCAGAGTTCCTATGTAAGAGTAAGGATTCTCTGGTGGAATGCAGAATTCCACAAACCTTATTTGTGTATTCATTGGAAGTTCATCTGCAGTTTAAAGGAAAGTTCACCAAGGGTAGAAGTGTGACTTTCATGTGTACAGAGAACACTGTGGGTGTCCCCCTTGTGAAAATTAATAGAGGGAAATCTCATTTAAAATGGAGTCAGGAGGGGCCAGAAGGGGGAGCTCCCATGCAGTGCCACTCCAGGTCAGTTACACGAAAGACAGTCATTTATAGACCCCAACAGAAGTCCTCAACAGGAAACAATCTCAAGTACAGGAAGAAATGTACATTGCATCCCAAACAGAAATCAACTACCGCAGCAACTCAGCCAGTGAGAACCCATCACCACCCTGAATTCTTGTTTTTCTCTGATGAACTCTCCTTCAAAACAACCCGTCCCAATTTTCTCCCTTGTCTCTATAAAATAACGTTTCTCTTCCTTATTGTTGGATTTGCCTATGGTCCGCCATACCATGCACATCCTGAATTGCAATTCTTTGACTATTCCTAAATAAACTCCTTTTGCTGGTAAAATAACTGGCTGTTTTATTTTTGAGGTTGACACTCTTGATGATATCGTACTGTGTGGCTCATGCCCAAAGTGCTTTGTCAGTGTTCTCTTCAACAGAGAAGTGTTCAACAGTACCGGTATCAAAGTAATATAAATTAACAACACTGAGTTATTATCTTTTTTATTTGTCAAATTGGCAACAAACAAGAGATGGCCTTGTCCGTGCCCTCACTCTGCAAGCTCACGGCTTGACTGCTCTAATACCCAGGTCCAGCCAGTGCCCTCTTCCTGCACACACAGCCTCATGTTTTAATTTACTATTGTTAATTTACCATTATTTAATAAAGTTTACCGCTTTTTTCTTATAAAAGCAATATGTGCTTAGTATAAAAAATATCTAAAATATCAAAAAATGCAAGCAAGCAAAAACTATTACCTGTAGTCTCAACACCCATAGACAACCACTGTTAACATGTCAGTAACAATCCTCACATATTTTGTAAGCAGCATCTGTCCCTATTTTTATGTAGCGTTAGGTTGACATTAAATATAGTATCCTGTAGCTTACTTTTATTTTCACTTAACATCTCATCAAGCATAGCCCCCTCTCTCTACCTGCACGTTCTCTTTGTTCAGGTACGGCGGTACTCA
Source organism: Tapirus indicus (assembly GCA_031878705.1). Classification (NCBI taxonomy): domain Eukaryota; kingdom Metazoa; phylum Chordata; class Mammalia; order Perissodactyla; family Tapiridae; genus Tapirus; species Tapirus indicus. Next base: position 40,598,072 of record CM062935.1, read on the forward strand.
CTTCAACAAATCTTGTCCCAAATGATAGTTTTAGTGCCTTGGCATAAAATGTGGGGTTTCACTTCCAGTTAAAAGCTCCACGGCTAACAAACCTCACCCTCCCTTAAAGGGCCTCTTAGGATCCAGTTCTGTGTTTCTTAGAGAGCCTAGGATGTGTCCATGCGACACCCTGGCATCCTTCCAGCGACTCCCCAGTGCAGAGGGGAGATACACATCGGGGTCTAGTGTTACCATCCTTGTTAATGTCTAATTTCTTCTCTGGAATAACACCACCTGTGGCCGCTTAGTTTTGTTTTCTAAAGCCCTCCTCAGTGTTTCCTAGGATACCCAAGAAAAACAAATACTGGTTTGCTAAAATCTTTCAAATCTGCTCCCCGTGAGATAATGACAGCAGAGGATTCCAGGCACCCCACAAAGTCTCAGAAATGACATAAACCTTTTTTTTTTAGGTTTGTTAATAGTTGCTTTATCTACTTTGGTGCTCCTGTGTTGGGTGCACATTTATTTATAAGTGTTATGTCTTCTTGGTGGAATGTCCCTTTTATCATTATGTAGTGCCCCTCTTTGTCTCTCATTGCCTTTTCTTTTTCTTTCTTTTTTTTGTGAGGAAGATTGACCCTGAGCTAACATCTGCTAATCCTCCTCTTTTTGCTGAGGAAGATTAGCCCTGAGCTAACATCTGTACCCATCTTCCTCTATTTTGTATATGGGACGCTGCCACAGCATGGCTTGATGAGCAGTGCGTAGGTCCGTGCCTGGGATCTGAACCTGCGAACCCTGGGCTGCAGAAGCAGAGCACTCAAACTTAATCACTATGCTACCAGGCCAGCCCGGACACAAAACTTTGAATCTCATTCAGACTCATGCTCTAGAATTAAGAAGGAATAAAATAGTAAAACTTGACTGCACATCCAAGACAGTGCAGAAAAATAGGAAGTGTCCTGAATTTACAAATGGGGATCTTAACAGATCTTCAAGGCCCAACCCAAGCATTCTCCTTCAGGGAAGGCTTCCCAGAAGAGGTGATAGAGCCGAGGTGTAAAGGATGAGTAGGAGTTAACCAGGGTGGGGTGGGGCAAAGAGTGGGACCATCTTGGCAAAGAGTGTGATACGAGCAAAGGCCCAGAAGCAAGAAGTAGGGTGGTGAATCTGTTCAGTGTTCTGCTGTTAAAGAATCAAGTACAGGATGGTGTGGGGAATGGAGGGAGAGTGGCAAGAAATGAGACCGGAAAGCTGGGGAGGAAATAAATCTCTGAGAAAAACCCCAAACCAGTCCAGAATGAATGCAAAATGTTATATTCTGGTGGGCTTTATTGGTCTAGTGACTATTTCTGCTTGCCACAATTTTGTACCATACTAAAATCTCTATATGTAAACTCAGATGTAAACAAAGGTTTTTTAGCAATTTTTACTCTCAAAATTTCCCCTTCCCAATAAGAACCTATCATTAAATATTTTCTATCCTTTCTTGATATAGAGTTTTATGTAAGTTTAGATCATTTGCAAGTTTCACCTCAACAGTAATAAGCTTATATTTGAGTTATGGTATATGTGTACATACATATACAAGCGTATATGTGTATGTGTGTGTATAAGGTGACACAGTAGATATGCTTTATCGCTTGAACCTCATTCCCTAAATACCTTTTCATGTTTCTGTGGCTTGGCACAAGCTGTTCCCCATGCCTAAATGCCTTTCCTTTTGCCTTCCCCACCTGATAAATTCTTTCTTATTCTTCAGACTCAGTGCCCCCTCCTTGAAGCCATCCACAATGGCCCTCTCAGTGTTAAATTGTTCCATCTGTGCTCCCGGAGCATTTTCTATCACTTTTGGCACACTTAAGATAATAGTTCTCAATTGTGGCTGTACATTAAAATCACTGGAGTTGCTTTGCAAAAATACCCCTGCCTGGCTTCACCCCTAGAGATTCTGATGTCATTGGTCTGGGGTGGGGCTCAGGAATGAATATTTTACAGAAGTTCTCTAGGTGGTTCAAATGTGAATGAGGCTTGAGAATCACTACTTATCTAACACTAGTATAGGTTTATGTCAGAAATTTTGAAATGTTGTAGTTTTGTTTTCATTCAATTCAAAATATTTTCTAATTTTCCTTGAGACGTGCTCTTTGATTCATGGATTGTTTAGAAGTGTATTCCTTAACTTCCAAGTATTTGGATATTTTCAGTTATTGATCTCTAATTTAATTCCATTATGGTCAGAGAACTTACATGGTGTGATTTAAATTGTTTTAAATCTGTTAGGGTTTGCATTAGAGCTCAGAATATGGTCTGTTTTGGTGGATGTTCATTGTGCACTAGAAAACCATCTGCATGCTCTTGTGGTTGGGAGGAATGTTGCATAAATGTCAACTGGATGTAGTTGGTTGTTGGTGGTGTTCAGTTCTACTGTATCCTTGTGGATTTTCTGTCTACTTGTTCCATCAGTTACTGAGAGAAGAGTATTCAAGTCTCCAGCTTTAATTGTGGATTTTTCCACTTCTTTCAGCACTATCAGTTTTTGCTTCGTGTACATGCATAGCTTAACGATGCGGATACATTCTGAGAAATGCATTGTTAGGTGATTTCGATGTTATGCGAACATCATAGGGTATATTGACACAAACCTAGATGGGACAGCCTACTGCACACCGAGGCTATATGGTACTAACCTTATGGGGCCACCCTCGTATATGCGGTCCGTCATTGACCAAAATGTCATCATGCGGCACATGATTGTGTTTTGAAGCTGTTGTTAATTGCATGCACGTTTGTTATATCTACTTGATGAGTTGACCGCTTTATCATTGTGTAATGTCCATCTTTGTCCCTGGTAACTTTCATTCCTCTGAAATTTACTCTGTCTGATATTAGAGTAGCCATTCTAGCTCTCTTTGCTTTAATGTTTCCATGGTATACCTTTCCCATTCTTTTACTTTTAACCTACCTATACCATCATATTTAAAGTGGGTTTCCTGTAGACAGCATATACTTGAGTCTTTTATTTATTATGACATTCTCTTTCTTCTCATTGATGTATTTAGACCATTTAAATTTTACGTAATTATTTATATATTTGGTTTAGGTCTACCATTTTATTATTTGCTCCCTATATTTTTTCTTCCTGATCCTTCCCTTGTCCTGCTGTCTTTTGGATTATTTGAATATTTTTAGTATTCCATTTAAATTTACCTATTGAGTTTTGTTTTTACTAGATTTTTTGTATAATTTTGTTAGTGGGTGCTCTAGAGATCATAAAATAATACTTAACATTCACAATCTACTTGGAATAAATATTTTAGTACTTCAAGTGGTATTTAGAAAACTTACTATCATATAAGTCTCTTTACTCTCCCCTTTTATGTTATAGTTGTACTATGTGCAATGTCTGTATACATTGAAAACCCCATCAGATGGTGTTATTATTTTTGCTTTCAATTTTATATATATTTTAAATCTTCACAGTCTATTCTGTTTACCCAGATATTTACCATTTCTGTTGCTCTTCATGAAGTTTTAAGTTTCCCTCTGATACCATTTCCTATCCATCTGAAGAACTGCCTTTAGTATTTCTTTTAGAGCAGGTCTGATGGCACAAATTCTCTTAGTTTTCCTTCTCCTGAGAATGTCTTTATTTTGCATTCATTCCTGAAGGATATTTTCACTGTATATAGAATTCTAGGTTGACTATTCTTTTTTTTTCAACATTTTGAAGGTGTTGTGTGGCTTCCTTCTGGTCTCTGTGGTTTCTGATGAGAAACCTACAGTCATTCATTCATTCAAATTGCTGTTCCTCTACAAGTAAAGTGTCATTTTTCTATGGCTTCTTTCAAGATTCTTTTTTTCCTGTTTTTAGTGTTCTGTAGCTTAACTATGACATGTGTGAGCTTGTTTACCCTGTTTGGGGCTTCTTGAATCTGTAAGTTTATGTCTTTAATCAAATTTGGGAATTTTTCAGTCATTCTTTCTTTGAATATATACGTATATGCTCTTTCTTATTCCTTTCTGGGACTCTGAAGACATAAATGTCAGGCCTTTGGTATTGTCCCATAGATCCCTGAGGTTCTGTTCATTTTATTTTCAATTTTTTCTCTCTATTGTTTTGTTGACTAATTTCAGAAATATTATCCTTCCAAATAGAAAAAATATGCTAAGGCTAAGTCAGTCATTTACTACTATGTTTTACAGTCTGTTGTGGCAGCAGTGAAACTAGATTCATTTCTCATTGGACAATCCTGCAATGCTGATACTAGATGATAATTCTTAACATATATACAGTGACACACTTTACAAAATGTCTTCCCACACATTACTGATCCCCATAACCTTCAGTGAAGAATCATATATTATTCTAATTTTTCATGGAAGAAATTTGAGAAGCAAAATAATAAGTAGCTAACCTAAGATAACAGAGCTTGTAGAAATTAAAATCGGGACTGGAACCAATTGATTATAGACTATAGATTATGGTTTCTTTCTTTATACCAATGGACTTGCAAGCTAACTTTAAAATTAGGACTCTGTTTTCAAGCAACATCTTAACATAACTCCAATATATAAATGAATATGAACAGAGTTGCTCTGGTTGAAGGGCAGGATTGGCCTCTAGGACATTATGCTCTGAGTGATAGCATGTGGAAACCACCACCCTGCATCACAATTAGGCCTTGAAGGGCTGAGAAGTGACCACTGAGAACACGGTTTCTTCTCACCAGAAGTGAGGCCCATCTGTCATGCATTCATTATTGCAACAAATTCTGTCACAGTACAATCACAGTTTCTCCTTTGGCACACTAAAGTTGAACCATTTTTCTTGATATTTTTACTCCAAAATAGGAAAGAGAGGGAGGCGTTCTGCATCTTAACAGACTACTACTCTCAGTAGTCTTTGTTAATTTGTGAGATTTTCACCTGGATTTACTAAAGAATAGAGACAAAATTAGTCTTGGGCAATGTGCATTGTAATCATAAAGTTTCTCTCTTTTTTCAGCCATTCTTTGCATTCCTGAAAAGGGATGCTTAGCAAGGATGTGAAATTGAGGAGCAGAAAGGCTATGGGCAAGTGTCCCAAGCCAGTCAATGATGTGGTGGTCCTGTGTCTTGTCCCCAATAACTCATTAACAAGCCAAGTTTCAGTCTTTTAATGTGACCTTGGTGGATTTCTGCCACATTGCCATATAAGTAGCATCTCAACACAATAATGTTACAGATTAAAATTTTAAAAAATATTTATATTGCTATTATTTTTCAGTTTCAGGTTTGGAATTTAGTCTCTATTAATTCCTGGAGAAGAAAGACTAAGTGGCCTCCACAGCCCCAGCCCCTTTTGTCACTATCCCCCTATCTACACCTTGAGGTGTAACTGTGTAGATTGTAGAACCTGTATCTCAGGGTATATAGCAATGCCAGTCTGTGTTATTTCTGTGACTCTCAGGGGCTAGAATAGTGGCTATTCCAGCATCAGATGGGAAGACAGTAGCCTTGTAGAGTGTTTAACCACCTCCCACCATTGTGCAAAGTCAAATCTTTCACTGAGACAACCTATTTGATTTTTGTCAGAATTTTAAAATTTTATCTTTTGTGTTCTTATCTTTCATATTTTTAAATCTTTGCTCAGTATTGCATTCTAGGTAATTTGATCATATAAATTTTCCAGTTCTCTAGTTCTTTCTTCAGGGATAACTGTGTCTAGTCTGGTCTAGTTTTTTTAAAGCATTTACCACTGGGTTCTCCCCCAAACAGTAATGACTGGCTACTCTCTGCTCTAACAAAGACGAAGCATATAGAAGTCTCTACTAAACATTTATTTGTCATTTCAAAACAGAAAAATGTTGTAGAGTGACAACCTTACTAACAATCAAATGAAATGGTATTAAAACAATCATGTAATAGTCTCTTTTTTTCTTTTTAGGAGACTAGTCAATGCTAGCCAGTGCTGGCAAGGATGTATGTGAAATAGATATTTTTATATATTGCAGGTGTCAGTATAAATTAGTACAATATTAAGAAGTAATTTAAAAACTAGGTATCAAGAACTTTCACCCAGTAGTTTAAGCTCATGAAACATATGGAACACAGGCAATACTTTGGAAATAACATAAAGTTTGAAAACAAAATATAAATTATATATGCACACGAATTATTACTATGGAGCATAAACTGAAACAAAATGTGAACATTATTTGGTTTGGGGTGATGGAACTGTGGGTAATATTTTTTCTTTCTGCTTTTCTTTTTTATAAATTTTCTTGTACTACTCTTTTTTTTTTTTTTTTTTTTTTTTGTGGGGAAGACCAGCCCTGAGCTAACATCTGTTGCCAATCCTCCCCTTTTTGCTGAGGGAGACTGTCCCTGGGCTAACATCCGTGCCCATCTTCCTCCACTTTATATGGGACGCCGCCACGGCATGGCTGACAGGCAGTGCGTCGGCGGGCGCCGGGGATCCGAACCCGCGAACCCCGGGCTGCCAAGCGCGGACTAAACCGCTGCGCCACCGGGCGGTCCCCTGTACTACTCTTTTTTAATTGAGGTAAAATTCACATAACATAGAGTTAACCGTTTTTAAAGTGCACAGTTCAGTGGCATTAAATACATTTGCAATGTTGTGCAACCATCACCTCTATGTAGTTCCAAAACATTTCATCACCCCAAAGGGAAACCCTATACCCATTAAGCAGCCTTTCCACATTTCTCCCTCCTCCTCAGTCCCTGGCAACTACTAATCTTCTTTCTGTCTCTGCGTATTTAGCTTTCTGGATGTTTCATATAAGTGGAATCATACAATATGTTACCTTTTGTGTCTGGCTTTTCACTTATATAATGTTTTCAAGGTTCCTCCATGCCATAGTATGTATCAGTACTTCATTCCTTTTTATGGCTGAATAATACACTCCACTGTATGGATATATACTACATTTTGTTTATCCATTCATCCACTGAGGGACATTTGGATCATTTCTACCTGTTGGCTATGGTAAATTGTGCTACTATAAACATTTATGTATAAGTTTTTATTTGAATATTATTTTCAATTCTTTTGGGAATACACCTAGGAGTATTTTTAGAGAACTAGAACTAGTTACTCTGCAAAGTCTTATTTATTAATTTTTCTTTCTAAATTTGTGTGCAGCATGTTGGATGTGATGGCATACATGAAAGGAGAACCATGTAGTAGGTTTTCCTTTGCCAAAGTTGCAAGCAAAAGTCACGGTCAGTGTGTGAGCTCTGGCGGGCTGCCACAGCAGTCCTAAGGAGTAGGGGCTCTAGTCCAGTGCTACTCGAAGTGCAGGCTGGGAGCCAGAGGCTTGTGTGTGAACAATATAGTACCCGTCAGCGGACTGGCATTTTGAGTGGTGCTGCCTAGCACTGGTAATATGCTAAGCACTGTAAGACTCTGGGGGAGGTTTTGTGATAAGACTAATGGAGGTCCAAGAATCTTTAAACAAGAGTCAAGGAAAGAGGGGTCTTTTAGGTTTTTAGGGATTTGATAATAGGCTTCTATTAACCATGTAAGGCAGCCATAGGCCACATCTGGAGATGGGGAAGGATGAGAAGAGTTTGCACTGCTCTCTATCCTGGCAGGCCTTCTCCCCACACCATTTATGACTGAGAGCTGGCTTAGTAGATTGATGGTTACCGAGGTAACAGATGTTGTACGGCTCTCATCGATAGTTCTGCTCTGTGTGTGACAACTTGGTCAAGAATATTGGGCTTTGCAATGTTCTTCTGAAACAGTTGGGCCTCTCATCTGGGATTTGATTGCAATTTCATCACAGAGAGCTGATCCCAAAGTTACACGTATAGCCTGAATGCACCTCTAATTCTGTTTCCTGCAAGAATAAAATCATAAAAAAGATTACAAATGGAGAAAACACTCCCTCGATGAAATGGTTAGAAATTCATTTACATATTATTTTTTGAATGTCATATATTTAAGCCCATAGGAGCCCCTGGAAGGATATTACAAAGATATTGCAGCCAGCAAAACAAAAAAAGAAAGAAAAGAAAAGAAAAGAAAAAAACCTACCTGAGAAATAGTTGTTCCTCTTAATAGGATGTGGAGATTAATCCCAATTGGGCATCAGACGTGGGCCAAGTGCTCAAAAACTTGAGGCAGAAAACATTGCAAGTTTTTAATCAAAGTTCTGGCTGGGTCAGAGTGATATTCCAAGTTAGCTGAGCCTAACATAAACGTTTCAGCCAAAGCTGGGTGGCTTTTATCATTTCTCCTTAAGTACAGAGTGCTTCAGTTAGGAGAAAGCAAAGCAAGCAGCTGGTATGAATCTGTTCAGCTGTTAAGTTTTCAATGCAAAGGCTCAATTTTGAGCACTTTTTACTAAGCTTCCAGTACCATTCTGGAGTCTGAAGTTGGGATAGTCAGCAGGTGTTTACTGGTATCTAATGGTGAGATTTCAACACCAGGCAGAGAAAAGACATCCCGACCTTGAACTCAGGTCCTGTTCCTTGGGTAAGCGTTAGCCTCAACATTTTAGTAGTAGGATTTTCAGGTTAATAACTTTTCCCCCTAAGGCAATTGAGAACTTAAGAAAATTCAGATCATCCTTCCTGAATCTCTGGCTTTGTGAGGTTCTTTTTGAACCCCTGTGGCTCTTCCAGGTCTATTCTATTCTTCTATATGGCACTAGGTTTCAAATCTGATCCCTGGTGGTCCTGGAGTGCTAGACTGAGAAGGACTCTAAGGCCACTTCCGGGCTCAGACCCGGGAGGGGATTTCTCCATCCGCCCTTTCTGATGTTCAAGTTCACAGTGGTTTCCCACTGCTGAGAAGGCAATTCCCTTGGTCTGAGACCGTATCCCCCCACCTGCCCAGGCCTACCTGGTTCCTCTGAAGTGGATGGGTTTGGGTTCAAACTGACCCAGCTTCAAACCCTAGCTCCAAAGCTTACTGGCTGTGTGACTCTGGTGAGAGAATTAATGACATAAGTAAAATATCCAGGACAGGACCTGGGCTTAGTAGGTGCTCTATAAATTATACTCTTCTTTTACGACTCAACTTGAACTTGGTTTGGGAAGCTATTTCTGGCTCTCTTAGCTCCCAGGCCTCCCGCATAGCCCTCTCCTGTGGTCTTCTGCCCGTTACTGTGACTGCTGTTTTCCTTATCTCTCTCCCCCACTAGACTGAGCCATTTGTAATGTTTATATTTGTTGTTCAAGAAATGCTGCTTGCTGATTAATGCTTCTAAACTACTCGTCCTTACTCATCTGCCTTACAAGTTAAGATAATCTGGCTTGAGCAATGAAAAGATGGGTTCATAAGGCTCCTTCAGCAGAGTCAAGGGCAAGATAAGCCCTAGCAGTATCCGCTCTTCCCAAACAGAAATGAGCCAGCAACACAGAATGTGAAGAGAGCCTTAGTGGTTTCCAGACCATCAAACTACAAAAGAGCTCTTCCGAGCTGCCAAATGGTCGGCAAAGCATCCAGTGACAGGCGTCACGGTGACACACTGAGCTGGGCTGCTCACTGAGTCACTGGGAAGACAGGACTTTCAATGCTGTTGGAATTAGGATCCCAATGGGGGCAGAGGGTGATGCATCTATCCAGCTGCTCCTCAGCAATGTGAATCCTCAGTTAAACCCTTAGCCCTCCTAATTAGACCTCAGGGGCTTAAGCTTGGTGTTGGGTGACCTTATAAAGAAAGCCGCAAAATGATCTCTATGCCAGGCTTCAGTGTGGGGAATTGAGTAGGAAATTTCTTAATATATTTTCTGTAGATTCAACAAGTGTCCACCCCCATTGTCCCTCCCTGTTCTACCTTAGTGGGAAGGGGGTCTTTCGTATAAAATACAAATTATTCTATGGAAGGTGATTGGTTTTAGCTCAAAAGAGTCTGGCTTATGTAGTGCATGGCCCACCTGAAGAATTTAAAAACACAGGCAAACAGGACCTCAGTCGGGGAATCGTGGGAGCCCTGAGAGATAGCATTTACTGGCTCCAGTCCAGGAGCAGTGATAGGATGAAGCTGGGGCCCCAGGGAAATGAGAGTGGAGAAGGTGAGAGGATAGGAGGCCAAGCAGAAGGGGCTTCTGTGTGCCCACCAGTATTGAGCTAGTCCTTGCAGAAAAGTGGCTCAAAGGGAAGATAAATAAATATTTATACCAGCCTTTGGGAGCCACATGTGTTTCTGATAAACCACAAGTAAGACTGGTTTCTTCTTAGGGATAAACTAAGAGGATCCATCTTTCTAGATTTGAGGGGCACAGTGGCAACATTACATGGGCATATGTAGTTAAAATAAAAGCAAAGCTCCTGATATCTTATTTGCCTGAAAAATTCTCCCTTTCTCTTACCCATGCCATAACAACAGCTTTTACTGCAAACCAGGTGCTGCTCAGTGCTTCACAGGCTTTTAACTCATTTAATTCTGTAAGTATTATCGTTTCACCATTTTACAGCTGAGGAAACTGAGTCAAGGAAGGCCGAAGTGACTTAACCGAGGTCACATGAGCTCATGGTGGCAGATCTGGGATTGTGAATGTAGGCTGCCTGAGACTAGGGCCTGTGCCTCTCACCCCTAGACTGCAATGCCTCTCCTCAGCCATCAAGACCATCTTCCGGGCGCCTCCTTTAGTCCTGACCAGACTCACTGCCCCCGCTCTGTAATCTCACACCTGTGCATGCAGTGCTCCGAGGCGGCTCTCCTGTTACGTGGTGTATCTATGACTCATTTCCTGAAGGCTGTGAGTGTTTAGCAGCATGAACTTCATCTCATAATTATTTTTGAATTCCTTGTGTCCAGTTTGGTAATAGACACAAAGCTAGTACTGGCATATGTTTGACAGATGAAGGGAATGAATAAGTGAATAAACTTAGGGATATGGGAGAAAACTGGTGCCATGTGGGGCCCGATCGAACCTAGTAATAATTGTCATTAATATTTATTGACCACTTACTATGTTCTAGGCAGTGTGTTCAGCACTTTCTATGCCTTCCATTTAATCACTAGGACGACCCTCCGAGGTAGGTTCTGCTATTACCCCACCATACATTTGAGGAAAGTAAGGCTCAGACAGATTGAGTTGCTCAAGTGCACACAACTAGTAATCTGCAGAGCTAGGATCCCAGCTCAGATTTGTGTGATGCCAAAGCCATTGATCTTAACCTTCACAATCTCTTGCTGCCGTTCAAATCCCTACCCTGCTAGTCTAACCTTGCATACTTGTTATGGGAACATAGTAGAGGCTTTTCCAGCCGCGTTTTTAAAGTCCCACCATCTTTGCTGCAGATCTGCCTAAAACAATGCTGTATCTGGTTGTCTTGAAAAAGCTCTATTTTTCTTATCGGTGTTACATAATCATCACATTGTTACTACTGCTGGCTAATTCATATTGAGCCCTTGCTGTATATAACTCCAGGTACTTTTAGTATTTGAATGCATTTAATTCTGTTGGCAACCACACGAGGAAGGTACTTTTATTAAACTCATTTTACAAATGAGGAAATTGAGGCCCACAGAGGCAAATTAAAACTTGCCCAAGGTTCCACCATTAGCGAGAGATGGGTTGGTGTTTAGTCCCAGGCAATTTGGTTCCAGAGCCTACATTCTCGCCAGCAGTGCTGAGCGTTCCATGTCCCTGCCTGTGGCTGCCGATTCTTTAATTAGCTTGGGGTCTTTGGAGGCCTAGGCTATGGGCTAGATTTCTGATAGCGGTAGTCTGCACCTTAATCCTGGCCAGATGTCCTGCAAACATCTCACAGATCTAGGCCTGTGGTTACCAAGGAGACCAGGTGGGGATGAATCAGTGCCAGTGTACTGGCTCCATGGGGAAAACTGGGCTGCTGATAAAAAGTCAGAACTAGCTTCTTCATATCATTAAAATACCCATTCAAAATTGTGTTAGTCAATGAATCTGGCTTGTTTTTCCAAATGCTAAACCTGACCCCAACTGGTTTTACATGCATAGAATGTTGGCTTTTATATCCATGATTTGTTGAAAGGGTCAAATTCCACACTGGCCGTTTCATCAGAAGGGTAAATACCGTGTGTTTAGATATTTAATGTGCTTAGACTGAAAGCGTTTTCCAGTGAAAGCTTCAGAAGTTTGTGAGCAGAGCCTAAAGTCACTGGGACATTAGAGCTGCCAGGAGCTTTAGGGATCAAAGTCCATCACCGTCATTTTTTTTTTTACAGATAAGGGAGGCCAGATTGGCGGCCTGCATCACGCAGCTAGTGAATGGCATAACCAGGACTAGACCTCTCAACTGCCACTAACAGGCCGACTGAGACTATGAAATTCTGTTTGCTCAAAACTCTTCAAGAATTTATTTTGGCTTCATTGGCAAAGCTCAGGAATTGAAAATGGCTATTTCATCATTGGAGAAGGAAGAAGGATGTGCTATCAAGACATTAGCATCTCTACAAACTGAAGTTTGATCAGCTCTGGCCAATTTGATCAATCAAGGTTGTCAACAGGAAGTTATTTCCTCAAATATCCAGGTCCTATGTTTCAATTAACTACTCTATGTATGTTAATTCTATGTAACTCTGTGTAACTACTCTATGTCTTTCACTGTGTTCCTATAGATAGAATCATATTGAAGTTGGTTTGTTTGTTTTTTATCCTTGACTATTAGGAAAATTGTCACACCATTTGACAGATCTTATGTACTATTCCTGTTTCACAAATCTTTGCATGCAAAACAAGTCTGTCACTTTAAAAATAAATTTGTAGTACAGGGTTTCCATTTGGGATAATGAAAAAGTTCTGGAACTAGATAATAATAGTGGTTGCACAACATTATGAATGTCTTAATGTCACTGAACTGTACACTTTAAAATGGCAAATTATGTGTTAGGTGTATTTTTCCATAATATAAAATAAATGTATAAAGAAACCTAATTATTGAGAGTAAGAAAAAAATTAGTTCAGTTGCAAATAATATATTTCATTGATTTATTCAATAAATACATGTGGAGTACCTGCTATGGGTCAGGTGCATATGTGAAAAATATTTGAAAGTACTTGCTAACTTGAAGGTATTATGAAAATGTAAGATACGTGTTTGTGTGTTTGTGGAGGGAGTGCTGGATATTGTCCATTTACTCTCTATCCTTCTCCATCTTGCTTTCCGTTTTGGGAGGCCCCCCAAAGGGACTGCAGCAGCAGACTCCCTTACCATTTGGCTTCCTATTAGGTTTGGCCAATGGAAGGTGCCAGGAGATGAGAGGGAAGAAGGAGCGTGAGGTTGGCATATTTATTCCCTCAACTCCCTTCCTACCAGGTCATTGTAAGTTGGTTGCATCCCTCTACCAAAGGCCAAATCTCCTATGGTCAGCCTTCTCTTGCAGCTACCCTCTCAGAGTTTCAGGACGTGCCCTCTCCCCTCGCCCCTTCTGGCCAAGGTTGGTAACAGCTCCCAGCTGTTGGTAGACCCAGAGTACTGCCACATCCTGTTAAAGGAGGGGAGGACAGCCCTACCTACACAGCTGTAAATGATCCTTATATTAAACAGTCCTCAGTTACCCTGACTGAGCATGCCAACAGGATGCCTGTGGGAACCCTGACCGATATGGGATGGGTATGCACATTTGTGTGTGTGTGTAGGAGCTTGTGTATGACCTTCTCTGTCCCAACTCATGTTATCTAAGGCAATTGGAAGTACATAGTTAAACTTTGCCTTGTCTGAGAAATCCAGAAGTATTCAGAATAGAGAGAACTGAGTTTTAAAAACCCTTTTCACTTAAGGTTGCTTTTAGGTTTCCGGCTTTTTAAAAAATCTTTTCCAGCATTATGTCTTATGATTTAAAAGGTGACCATTCTCCAAATGGGTTAACATTTTCTAAAAACTCTCATTATTTTAGAAAAAAATGGACTTCTAATTAACAGAGTTTTGAAGTATCCAGTGTCTTTTATTATAAAACAAGGAGGCACCATTTCAACTAGGGAATACTGATGGCTTAAAACTATACTCTTTTGGGGGCCAGCCCAGTGGCATAGTGGTTGAGTTTGCACACTCTGCTTTGGCGGCCCAGGGTTTGCAGGTTCGGATCCCAGGCGTGGACCTACACACAGCTAATCAAGCCATGCTGTGGCAGGCATCCCACATATAAAGTAGAGGAAGATGGGCGCAGATGTTAGCCCAGAGCCAATCTTCCTTAGCAAAAAGAGGAGGATTGGCAACAGATGTTAGCACAGGGCTAATCTTCCTCACCAAAAAAAAAAAAAAAATCCCACAAAAAAACTATACTCTTTTGAATAAACCTATACTAGTTTAATGAAGTTTTCCTATGATTAGTATAGTTTACTGTGATTGTATTCAAACCCCAAATTATGGATATTATACACATGAAATACAGCACTGGTTTAAGGCAATTAGTTAAATCACTTTCCTGATGTGAAATGAAACAGGGACACTACAGAGCAGGGCTGCCGGTTAGCAAATGATGTGCAGAGGCCAGCCCTCCTTATTGGTCCTTGCAGTATAGATCTTACTCTCTCACGACTTCTGCTGCCCTTTCCTCTTACAGCACATGGCATTTTACAAAGCAACTCCCCATATAGTAGTACCTCATTACCAAGCTGTGTAGTTCAGGCCTTCCTTGTCACTGACTGGACAGTTGCCCCCATGCTTCCTCCTATGCTCCTGCATGGTGTTCATGCACGAGGATGCCTGGGCTGAAGCAGGGCTTACATCCAGCCTTCACTCTGCTCAGCAAGCCTGTTTAGGTTGGTTCTGTGAAGAAGAGGTGCCTTTTTCTAATTTGCTCGGAAGTGGCAATAGCAGCCCTGTTGCTAGTGTCTCCTGACCTCTTCTCCTCTGGTCTTCCCCTCCTATTCTTCATCCTCCCACTAGAATAAACTTCTAAGTGTGGGTCTGAAAACATTGATGAAAGAAATTGAAGAAGACACAAATAAATGGAAAGATTTCTGTGTTCATGGACCGGAAGAATGAATATTGTTAAAATGTCCACACTCCCCAAAGTGATCTATAGATTCAATGCAATTGCTGTCAAAATTCCAATGGCATTTTTCACAGAAACAGAAAAAAACAATCCTAAAGTTTATAGGGAATCACAAAAGGCCCCAAATAGCCAAAGCAATTTTGAGAAAGAAGAACAAAGCTAGAGGCATCACACTTCCTGATTTCAAACTATATTATAAACCTTTAGTAATCAAAACAGTATGGTTAGTGGCATAAAAACAGACATATAGACCAATGGAACAGAGTAGAGAACCTAGAAATAAACCCTTGTATATATCATCAAATGATCTTCAACAAGGATGCCAAGAACACCCAATGGGGAAAGGACAGTCTCTTCAATAAATGGTCCTGGGAAAACTGAACATCTATATACAGAAGAATGAAATTGGACCCTTATCTCACTCCACATACAAAAGTCAACTCAAAATGGATTAAAGACTTAAATGTAAGACCTGAAACCATAAAACTCCTAGAAGAAAACATAGGAGAAAAAACTTCTTGACATTGGTCTTGGCAATGATTTTTTGGATAGGACCCCAAAAGCACAGGGGACAAAAGCAAAAATAGACAAATGGGTTTGCATCAAACTAAAAAGCTGTACATAGCAAAGAGAACAACCAACAGAGTGAAGTGACTACCTGTGGAATAAAAGAAAATATTTGCAAGCCATACATTTGATAAAAGGTTAATATCAAAAATATATAAGGAACTCAAACAACTCAATAGCAAGAAAACAACCCAATTAAAAAATGGCAAAGGATCTGAATATTTCTCAAAAGAAGACATACAGATGGCCAACAGATTTATGAAAAGATGCTCAACATCACTAGTCATCAGGGAAATGCAAATCCAAACCTCAATGAGATATCACCTCACACCTATTAGAATGGCTATTATCAAAAGATAAAAGATGAGTATTGGCAACGACATAGAGAAAAGGGAACCCTTGTGCACTGTTGGTAGGAATGTAAATTGGTACAGCCATTATGGAAAACAACATGGAGGTTCCTCAAAAAATTAAAAATAGGACTACCATATGATCCAGTCATCCCACTTCTGGGTATATATCCAAAGGAAATGAGATCAATATCTCAAAGAGATATCTGCACTCCCATGTTCATTGCAGCATTATTCACAATAGCTAAATATGGAAACAACCCAAGTGTCCCTTGATGGATGAATGAATAAAAAAATATGATATAGATAGATAGATACACATGCACACACACAATAGAACATTATCCAGTCTTAAGAGAAGGAAATCCTGTCATCTCCAACACCGTGGATGAGGACATTATGCTAAGTCAAATAAGACAAGAACAGAAAGACAATTCTATCTCTATTCATAGAGGTAGAGAGTAGAATGGTGGTTGCTAAGTAGGGGTGGTTGGGGAAATGGGAGATGTTGAGTAGAAAGAATAAAGAAAAAAAATGTGAGTTTCACCATGATGCTTCTGCTTAAACCATTCAGTGGCTCCCCATTCTAGAGAGCAGTGTGTCTAAACTTCTATGTGCACATGAATCACCAGGGTTGGGATAGGGGGTGGGAGTGGATCTTGTTAAATGCAGATTCTAATTCAGTGGTTCTCGGGTGGCACCTGAGACTCTGCATTTCTAAGCAGCTCCCAGATGAGGCCAGTGCTTCTGGTCTGCTGACCACTTTGAGTAGGAAGGTTCTAGAGCAGTGCTGTCCAATAGAACTTTCTACAATGAAGGAAATGTTCTCTATCTGGACTGTCCAATATGGTAGCCACTAGCCTCATCTGACTATTGAGACTGGCTAATGAAATGTGGCTATTGGAATATGGCTCATGTGGCTGAGGAACTGTTTTTTAAATTTTATTTCATTTTTATTTAAATTTAAATAACCAGAGGTGGCTGGTGGCTACTGTATCAGACAGCACAGCTGTAGAGGATAACATCCACGCTCCTCACTCTGATGTACAGAGCGCTCCGGTAATCTGTCTTTTGCCTGCCTCTTGCTCCTCATATCCTGCCCTTCCTTGTCCCATGTTTTATGGTACAGCGTCACTAAACTACCGTAATTTTCCAAATAGACCAAGTGGTTTTCATGCCCCGACTTTGCCTGTGTTGTTCCCTTTGCTTGGAATGCCCTTCTTCATAATCTGTGCCCAATCATGTCACATCATCTCTCTTGGTCAAGTTCCAGCACCTCCTCCTCTGTGAATCCTTCCCTGACCTCGTCCTGCTAACAGAATTTACCATCTACAGGTACCGAGGGCCCTTCACATACTTTATTCCATTCAGTCTGCCCATTAAGCCTGGTATAAGGAAACTGAAGCTTGAAATGGTTTGCCCACGGTCACAGAGCTAGAAAGCAGAAAATCATAAATTCAAACCCAAGTCCGCCTGATTCTGAAGCCCATTCTTTTCCCACTGCACCCTGGTGCCTTCTGCTGGCACCGTGCTGTGACATGCATAGCACTAATCCCTCGATGGTGAAATTATTGTCTGCAGCCTCTCTAAGGGATGTTAAGCTCCTAGAGGTCACAGACTAGGTATTGTTTATTCCTGTTTTCCTGGGGCCTGGCACGTCGCGAGTGCGTGATAACTGTTGTTGAATCAACGTGTGTGCTTCAGCGCTCCAGCTCCGCTGTGAAATCCCCGACTGTGGCAACTTGTTTTGTTTCACTGATGTGCTTGGTGCTCAGTAGCCTCCTAATAAAAGTCTGAATAAATAAATGAAGAACTAAATGAGTATTTTGACTCTGGGCAACATTGCGAGGATTTTGTTAGGAACCCGAGGATAAAGATTCTTGCTAAGCAGCTTTTGGACTTAAAAAGAAAAGAATCATTTTCATTCTCCTCATAAATTACAAAATGCTTTTTTTCTGCGCTGTTGCCTTCTATCTCTTGAGTTACTGTGGATCTAAATTATACATTCAATTCTACATTAACTCACTTTATTTAACAGATATTTAACAAATCTATCACAAACAAAGCTCTGTGCTAGTCCCTAAGGGGTGTAGAAGAATATAAATGGAATCAGACGTGTTCCTGACCCTCAAGACTAATGAAGGAGAGAGACGGGGACCCAAATAATGCCAAGGAGAGAGAGTAGAGCAGCGTGAGAAGGGCTGAGTGTGGAAGAAAACCGGAATGGGAAAGTTTGATGTGTGCGTCCCTTCAGATCTGCCTAATTAGCTTGGCCAGTGTTCTGAACTGGTCCTGTAAGGAACACTTTATGAAGAATCACATGGGAATGTGTATACGCTGCCAGCAAGGCACAAGAGTATCAATTGGCATGACCTTTGTGAGGGGAATATGGAATCCTATTCAAATTCTTTAAAAAAATGCATGCACTTTGTTCCAAACAATTCTACTTGTAGGAATTTATCCTAAGATAATCGTCATGGCTATGTACAGAGTTTTAGCAGGAAAGACTTCATTGTAACATTGTTTATAATGATAAAAATATGCAAAAAGACAAATTTCTAACCCATGGCGAATTAAATTACTCCAAATTCATATGATTTAGTCATTAAATACTATTTAGTCATTTAAAGTGATATGAAACTATATGTATTGATATGAAATAACATCATAATATATTTTCAAGTGAGAAAAGCTGATTACAACACAGAATATGCCATGTGATTTCCTAATTTGGGGGGGAAGTTTGATGGTGCTTATATATGCACAGATGAAACAAAGACCTTGAGGAAAGACCCAGAGAGTCTCTTAATGTGCTCTCTGGGTGATGGGATCAGATTATTTATGTCTTTATGCTTTTCATGTGTATCTGCCACTTTTTATGACAGAAAAATATATTTTTTTAAAAATGGAAACACATATCAGTTCAGTGGTGCCTTTTTAGTCTTATCTCTAACTACAAAATATCTTCTTGGAGATTCAGGGTACCTCACGGGAAATCCGTGGGTGGCCAACTGCTTAGAAATGTCTCCGGCTTGGGGAAGTCACTCTCCCTCCCGTCATCATTCAGTGTCCTCATTCCCTGATTTCCAATATCCATTATTTTCCTGTCTCTGCTTCAAACTCAGCCTAGATTGGAGCCATGCCACCTTTGTCGGGCCTTCACTTGATCAGTGTTCCCCAGAAGTGGGCCACGTGTAGCAGAGGTAAACTGGCGGCTCGGGCACACGTCTCACTGCCCCGTTGCCTTGTTTGCTGTGCATTTGACACACACCTTGTAATCCTGTTCTCTTGCTCTTTGCTTTGGGGTGCTGCGGCTGTCTTTCTGCTGCTGTCTCTTCCCAAGCCTCATAGATGTGAGGAGTAGGGGTCTTACGCTGGGCCTCGTGAATCGTCCCGCTCACTGGGAGTCCTTGGGTTGCAAAGAAAAAGCGAAGAAGTCATGAGAGCCTATTCTAGCTTCTAGACATTATTTGGTCTGTAAAACAGACATGTAAAAAGAGGGAAACAAGCTAAAGAGGAGCTCCCTGGTTTGTTCCAACAAGCATTACATTGGCTCCTTCAAGGAAAATTCATGTCATCATCAGGAAGAGTTCTTCAGCTTAGCATAAGGTAGGAGAGAGGTTTTTAAGAACAAAATTAGAAAGTGATTCAGACCAATTTTTTTCCGCTTAAGGAATGTAGCTTAAGCCACCTGCATGCATTTGCACATTACTTTATAGCAGATCCCGGCTCCCTGGTGTCACTCTGCACTGCAGATTGTGTGACACGGGGATTCAGGAGGCAGCCGAATGCCATGGGCGTGAGGAGAGAGCTCCGTATGTAGGAGGTACCAAAAAGGGTGTGCGAGGGGGCCAGGCCCTGGGAGGCCGCATCCATGAACCAATCAGAATAAAACAGCAACTGATCAGCAGGTTGGTGGGGGAGGCAGATGCTGAGAGCAAGAAGATGGACACCTGCTTGAAGGAGGAACCATCCCCAACCAGTGTGGCAGATGCACAGAGGCCACACTTCCCACCGTGAGTGTGTGCTGCTTAGTCATCGCTCATCCAACAGGTATTGACTTCCCATCAATGTCTCCAGTGTCATCAGTGTCTCCAGCCCCATCTCCCTCTACAGCCCTATTGGGTTCTACATTCCAGCCAGGCCCTCAAATACTATAATTCCGGCTGCCTCAGAGCCTTTGCATAAGCTGTTCACACTGCCGGGAATGTCCTTCCTCTTTGTCTAGAAAGACACCTGCTCACCCTCAGATCTCAGGATCTCTTTCTCTCTCTCTGCCTCTAGCTTTATATCTATATCTAGCTTTATATTTAGGTTGAGATGTAGATCTAGACACTCTCACACACACACTCATACACCATTCACTGTGTTCCAAGCACAGGCCTAACAGCTTGTAATGGTCACTTCCTCAGGAAAGCCTTCCCTGATCACCCAACCAGACCAGGTCAATTTCCCTGTTATTAGCCTGATGGTACCGTGTATTTCTCCATTGTATGCTTATCACGGGGTAATTAGAAATGTAAACCTCACAAAGGTAGGGATTCACTGTTGTCCCCAGCATCCAGAACAGAGCTGGGCACATAGTATGTGTTTAACAACATTTATTTGTGTGTTTTTTTGATTTACATCTGTCTTCCAAGCTGGAAGGAAAGTTCCAGAAGCATAGTTATTGTGTTTCTGTTCGTCATTTGTTCCCAGGACCTAGCACAGTGCCTGGCACATAGGATGCATTCAACAAACAGTTGCTGAATGAATTAGTGAGCTCTATACAAGTGCCGACACAGGGACTGCAGTGGTGAATAAGAGCTGGTCTCTGGCTTCATGCGGTTTTCAGTTTAGTGGGGAGACAGACAAGCAGACTTACTATTCAGCATGAAAAGTGCTATGAAGAGCATGAGCAGGGTGCTAAGTAAACTGTGGCCCAGTAGGAACATATTACCCAGTCTTAGAGGTGGGGGAGGGGAGAAGGCAGGTGGTAATGGGGTGGGGTCAGAGAAAGCTCTCTAGGGGAGGTGGCATCGAAGCAGAAAAGCAGGTAGGTGTTAGACAGGTGATGCAGGAAGGAATAGGGGCATAGTCATTGGTGCCAAAGGGAAGAGAGCCAAAACCTGAAAGGAAGTTGGGTACAGAGAAGCAGAGACCCAAGAGGACAGAGACACACTGACTGGAGTGGCAGGGCCCCAAGCTCAGCGTGGAGGCAGTGAGGTTTACCCTTGCCTAAATTTACTTCTTTTGAGGAGGGGTAGATATTGCCTAATGCTTGCTAAAAAACTCATTGTACTAAACAGACATCGTCTATGAAATTGTTTGATTAAAAAAAAAAGAAGCCTGGTTGGAAGGGTTCAGTTTGTAAGCAGGGGTCAGCTGCATTTTCTGACTTCAGAAAGGCCCCTGGAAATGTCCCCAGGATCCTTGTTTATGTGGAGCCCAGCCTCAGTTGATGGAGCTTCTAATTAGATTGGGGAGGATTCTGCTGCAGGGGCCACGTGGCTGGTATACTCTCTCGGTGAGCTGGGCCTGCTGGTTAATGACTAGCAGTGAAGAGCATGTTTTTATAACAGGATCAGCACTCCTGGACTTTTTCTCCCCCTAAAAGCTAGCTCTGCCCTTGAAAAGCCCTGGTCATGTGCCTCCATAGATGGTCAGAGAGGAGATGCTCTTTATGTTCTACCACCTGCCTCACACCTTAAGCCTCTCAGTGACCATACCATTCAGAAGTTATTTGTCACGTGCCTCCTCCTACTTGAGGGAAATCCACAGTATTTGCATTCCTGTGTGCCTAGAACTGGCTTAATTGTGCTCTGAGAGGTACAGAGAAAAGTAAAAGACATAGTCCTTGGCATCAAAGAGCTTACATTTAGCTGAGGCTGTAAAATGTACGTACCTGAAGCAATTAGAGTATAGTATTAATTAAGCTTCTTTTATTTATGGGTGGCAGAAACCAGTTCTTCCTTCTCAAGAAAAAGGGGAAAATTGCTGGGTGGAGAGAAGGAAATCACACAACACTGAAGGAGAATTTGACAACCAGGCTGTAGTGTGTACAGAGTCCAGGGCGGCTTGGGGATCTTAGTAGCAGGAATGTGGGGTTTCTCTGTGGAGATCTGTCGTTCAGGGGTTTGCACCAGGGGTGGATGGGCGGGGGTATAGCTTCCCCCACCCGGATTAGGGAAAACTTGGAAAGTATAAAGAAGAAAATGAAAACCACCCCATTTCTCACCTCCCAGAGACAACCACTGTTAGGCTTCTCATATGTATCCTTCCAGTCATATTCTGTGGGTGTGTGGGAGCGTGCAGATTCCTCACAGAGTTGAGACCCTACACTTGATAGTGTTTTGTGTCTTGCTCTTTTCATTTAACATTGTACTGTAAACATTGAACTGTCATTGGAAGTTTTTTGAAAATATGACTTTTAGTGGCTGAATAATTTTATCATGTGGCTGCCTTTAATTTATTTACCAGTTCCCTATTGTTGGACATTTAAGTCATTTCCAATCTTTCATTACTATAAACTACAGTGTAATAAACATCACAGTACATTGAATCATTGTCTGAATTTATGACTAGGAGAAAAGCTATGACCAAGCATTTAAGACAGAATCCTCATACAGATTTTAAACACTGGCATAGCCTGAAAGTTTCTGTGCAGCCAGAACACTGTTCCATGAACTTTGCCACCCTAGAGGGATAGTCACTCTCTTTCACTCCGTGATCAGAACACCATTTTGTAGATCACCGACTGCTTATTATTGTTCTAAATAGAGCAACAGTCACTGGAAAGAATGAGTGACCTCCAAGTCTAATCAATATCAGGCCAATTATTTATTCTTGGGCCCCAGAGATGGATCTGTGTTGTGGAGGTTAGGGAGAGTCAACTGATTGCCTTCTGATTATAGTAGACTTTGCCATGAGTCAGGAGAGGAAGGAGGCAGATATGTGTCTGGAAGGAGGATAAAATCTAGGAGACCATCAGGTGCCCCAGAAGTTTCTAGTTTTTAACTTTTTATTTAACAAACACTTACCGTGTGTCAGGCACTGTTCTAAGAATTTTACGAATGTTCAGTCACTTAATCCTCCTACCAATTCTATGAAGCAGTTATTACTGTCACCTGCATTTTATGGATGAGGAGACTAAGTCACAGAAGTCATAGGAAGGGTAGAGCTGGGATTTGAACCCAGGCAGTCTGCCTCTCAACAACTACACCTTGCTTCCATGAAAATGTTGAAGTTTATATTTGGAAATTAGGATGTTTGAAAAATGCCCAAACACTATCACTAAGGAGCATCAAGCCAATATGCATTTTTTTCTTTTACTGGATTTTAGTATTTCTAATCCTATGTAACCCAAATATCAGCAACCTGGGTGTCTTCAGGTCTTCCAGCTTTTACTTTAATATTGTAAAAACTGGCTCTAACCCCAGTAGTAAACATTGTGGTTGCCTCGCCCCTCCTTCCTCCATGTGTAGAAGACATTGATTTGAGTGGGGTTGATCTGCCCCCAACCTCAGAGGTGGGTCCTGTTGGTGTCAGCATCACCACATCTCTCTGTCTCAGCAATCGTTTCAGAGGTGAAGAGTAACCAAGCTCTAAGCCCATCAGCACTTTGCATTCCCATGGCCACAGGGATTGGGTCAATTTTGCAGAATACCAGGCTTTAGTTAATAGCTGGGGAAGGAAAGAGCTCTTTTTTGCATCTCACTTAACTTTCTCCTCTCTGCCTTGGATCTGTAAAGGTACCTAGTCCCTTTTTCTTTGACTTACCTTCCCAAAGAACCAATGACACAAGACAGAGGATGTGGCAGATGTTTACTGGAAGTTAAGGATAATGGAGGTGGTTACAGACCACACAGAACAACAAACAACATAAGATATTAGCCCGTTCTTCAAAGTCTCTATGCTACCCCTCCAATCTGGCTGTCTTTTCCCCTTAGGTGGCAGCTTCCACCATAATGTTCAACACCCCTTCCTCTGCTCCAACTTCCTTGCATCTTCTTGCAACTTCTCCCCATCTTCCTCGGTCTCCCACCCTCTCTCTCTCTGTCCGCTCAGAAAAGCTAAAACATTCTTATTTCCTTTGCAGACTAGTTTAGCCTTCCTTTGCCCTGTTCTCTTCTTCATATCAAGGCCTATGTTTATTCCCTCAACTCCCCAATGATGACTCGAGATATTTTCTAAACAAAAACTTCTTTGCTCCTTAAGAGAAATTCTAATGTAGCTTCCAGCTTTCAGAATTTTTTTATGTTATACTGTTAAAGAAGATATGATCTGCCTATCACTCAAATAGACTTCTACCCTGACTTCACATTCCATATCCCATCAGCCATTACATCTTATTGATTCTGCATCAGAGAAAGTTCTCAAATTGAGCCCCTCCTCTCCCACCTCACCTCACCCCACTCTGTAGCTCTAGTTCAGTCCATCATTGTCTCTCCCCGAGTCTGGGGTTTCCAAATATCATTCCACAGACTCTGATGAAATTTGCATCAATCTGCAGGGAAAAATAAAATTAAGGACAATGCAGTGAGTTTCTCCATTAGTCTAAATTTGTTTAAAATAAAGAACTCAAAAATGGACATCTGCATTATAAAAAATGAAGTTGGACCCTTACCTTAAACCATATACCAAAATTAATTGAAAATGGATCAAAGAACTAAATGTAAGAAATAAAACTATAAAACTCTTAGAAGAAAACATAAGGAAAAGTTTCATGACATTAGATTTAGCAATGATTTCTTGGATTGACACCCAAAGCAAAGGCAACAAAGGAAAAAACAGGTAAAAATTGGACTTCATCAAAATTAAAAACTTTATGTATCAAAGGACACTATTTTTTGTGTGTGTGTGTGGGGAAGACCAGCCCTGAGCTAACATCCGTTGCCAATCCTCCCCTTTTTGCTGAGGAAGACTGGCCCTGGGCTAACATCTGTGCCCATCTTCCTCTACTTTATATGGGACACCGCCACGGCATGGCTGACAGGCAGTGCGTTGGCGGGCACCCGGGATCCGAACTCACGAACCCCGGGCTGCCAAACATGAACTAAACCGCTGTGCCACCGGGTGGTCCCATCAAAGGACACTATTAACAGAGTGAAAGACAACCCATGGAATGGAAGAAAATATTTGCAAATCATATATCTCATAAGAGATTAATATCCAGAACATATAAAGAACTCCTGCAACTCAACAGCAACAAAACAAACAACTCAATTAAAAAATGGGCAAAGGGCTTGAACAGACATTTTTCCAAAGAAGATATACAAATGGTCAATAAACACCTAAAAAGATGCTCAGTATCACTATCATTAGAGAAATGCAAATTAAAAACACAATGAGATTCCACTTCACACTCATTCAGAAGGCACTTATGAAAAAAACAAAAACAAAGAAACAGAAAATAACAAGGATATGGGGAAATTGGAATGTTTGTGTGTTGCTAGTGGCAATGTAAAATGGTGCAGCCACTGTGGAAAACAGTATGGTGGTTCCTCAGAAAATCAAACAGAATCATCATATGATCCAGCAATTCCACTTCTGAGTATATACCCGAAAGAACCGAAAGAAGGGATTCAAACAAATATTTGCACATTCATGTTCATAGCAGCATTATTCACAATAACCAAAAGGTGGGAATAAACCAGGTGTCCACTGACAGATGACTGGATAAATAAAATGTGGAGTATACATACAGTGGAATATTATTCAGCTTTAAAAAGGAAGGAAATTCTGACACATGCTCCAACATGGATGAATCTTGAAGATATTATACTAAGTGAAATAAGCCAGTCACAAAAGGACAAATATTGTATGATTCCATTTGTATAAGGTACTTAGAATAGTCAAACTTATAGAGACAGAAAGTAGAATGGTGGCTGCCAGGAGGTGGAGGAATGGTGGAATGGGGAGTTAGTGTTTAAGGGGTATAGAATTTCAGTTGCGGAAGGTGAAAAAGTTCTGGAGATGGATGGTGGTGGTTGCAGAACAATCTGAATGTACTCAGTGCCATAGAACTATAAACTTAAAAATGGTTAAAATGGTAAATTGTATGTATATTTTACCACAATTTTTTAAAAAGCTATAAAAGAAAAAGAAAAAAAGAACTCACCTCTAAGATTGTCCTTCATACTTTTTTGGTATGAAAATTGTGTTTCATTAAAAATAAAATCTCAAATAATCTTTTTTCCCTTTAATCCTTATTTGGCAAATTAAAATAATAATAGTTGGCATGATGATGATGATGAAGATGATGATTACTCACCTATGAAATCCTAGAAGTTCAAGAACTACTGTTCTGTGCTACCTACTGACTTAACTTTTGTCCCCTCCACACCACTCCAGAGTGGTATTTCTCAGATCTCATCATGTTACTCCCTATTTCAAATCCTTCAGAAACTCTTATGACTCACACTGGTGTGTCCAGGGTGGGTTGCCTGCATCCCAGGGGTGACAAGATGATCCACTGATGCAAGAAGAAATACTAGAAGTACTATTTCAATTTCATTTTCATTCCATTATTAATACATATTAAGTATTTTCTCTGTGCCAATGGCCACCTAGGTGCTGGGGATAAGCAGAGAATAAATGAATAAATCCCTACCCTCAGGGAGCTTATACACTAGTGTACAATTTATAACCCACTTGGCATGCTAGTATAGTATATCAATTATGGGCAAGTAAATATACATATATATTAGATTTTTATTGAATAGGGGTACACATGTCTTACAGGTTAAAATCCAAATGCCTTGGCAGGGGACAGGTGTCCCTCATCATTTCTCAACACTCTCAACCTCACCACTTATGGGCTAACTTTTCCACACTGGGGGCCATTTCCCTGACAGGCCCTCTGACCCACGGATCTGTGCCTTTGCACATGCACCCCTTCTGCCTGAAGTGCCCTCATCCATCTGGCAAACCAATACACTGCCTGCAAGAGTCACCTCCATTGGAAACCATTTGCTGATCCCCAAACACAGATTTAGGCACTTTGCCTCCATGATAGGGACTGGAGTTTCCAAACGTCATGCCACAGACTCTGTGGACTCCAATACTGTATCATTTTGGCAAGTATTATGGATCACATACTCAAAATCCCCTTTCCCCCTTGTCTGCCTGCACCATAAAGGCTGAAAAGTTAATATACTCATTTTCCCAGACTCCCTTGCAGCTAGATATAATCCTGTGGCACAGTCTATGCAGTGAAATGTAGGTGAGGATCCCTGAGGAAGGCTTCCCTTCCTAAATAAATAGAGAAAGTCTCGTAGAAGAAGGCTTTTGGCCTGTCCTTTCTGACTGGAATGAGGATTCCATGCCTGGAGGGACAGTAGACACTTTACAACAATGAGGCTGGAAGCCACATCCTGGGAAGGGCAGGGCAGAAATATAGAAGGACCCTGGGTCTTTAACAACAATGTTGCACTAAGTTCTGAATAGCCCTTGCAGAAAAGTAAACCCTGATTTCTTAAGCCATGAGACTAGGCTTTCTGGAACTTGAGGTCCAAACAAATTCTAGCTGATAGATTTATATTTATTCCTATGAATAAGACTAATGTACAATTTATTGAACACCCTGCATTAGTTATCTAGTTCTGTGTAACAAATTACCCCCAAAATTAATGGCTTAAAACAACAAATATTTATCATCTCACACAGTTTCAGAGGGTCAGCAATCCAGGAGTGGCTTAGCTGAGTGGTTCTGGCTCAGGGACTCTCCTGAGATTGTAGTCAAGGTGTTGGCTGTGGCTTTGGTCACCAGAAGGCTGCAGAATCCGTGTCCAGGCTCTCTCACATGGCCATTGGCAGAAGGCTTCATTTCTTTACCACGTGGACCTCTCCATGGCACTTCGCTTTCCCAGAGCTAGTGATCTGAGAGAGAGACAGAGACAGAGAGAGAGAGACGGAGAGAGAGTGTGTGTGTGTCTATTGGAGGAGGGTGGGGAGAGAGAGAGAGGAAAATGCCATACTGCTTTTTTATGACCTATCTTCAAAGTACACACTGTCACCTCTGTCTTATTCTATTTGTTAGAAGAAAGTTACTAAATCCAGCCCACCCTCAACAGGAGGAGATCACACAAGGGTGTGAAAATCAGGAAACAGAGATCGCTGGGGGCATCTTGGAGACTGGCTACCACTTACCTACAATGTGCCAGTGCACTTTACATGTGTCTGTTCCTCAAGCATTGGTGCCAAATAGGTATTATTATTATTACTATTTTAGAAATTAAATAAAAAACCTGATGTGGCAGCCATGAAAATGCTCTGCTCAAATCTCTTTCAAGAGAATCTTCTGTGGGGAGTCTAGTTGGCTGACAGCCCAGCTGCTGCTTGTCTGGAAGCATCTCCACATTTGCTCTGATGCGTTGCTTTCCCTGGGCTGCTCCCTGTCCATGACTGAGCACAGGAGGGGTACCAGGCGTGGCCCATTCCTGTAGGATGCAGGACTCATCTAATGGGCGATGTTTACTTGAGGATTCCCCAGCAGCCTGGCTGAAATTTTCTCAGAACTGTGCTGTGGTCTGAGGCTCTTCCTGCCTGATACTGCTTCCTTCCCACTCTCCTTTCACAGGTGGCAGACCAACCTTGCAGTCTGAAGGCTGTCCCTGCCTACTGCTCCTTCCCCTTTATCAGGCATGTCCTCCAATAAACCTCCTGCACAGTTAATCTCAGATGGCATCTGCTTCTCAGAAGACCTGAACTGACACATCAGAAAAGTTGAGTAATTTGCCCAAGTGAATTAATGGCATGGGTGAAATTCGAATGCATGTCTTTTTGACTCCAAAGACCAAACCCAGGCTTTTTCCAACACACCATGCTATAATTTTGCATTGAGTTAAATGGTTCTTCCCCCAACCTCCCCCCCCCCGCCCGAAAAAAAAGATATGTCCACGTTCTAACTCCTGGAACCTGTGAATGTGACATTATTTGGAAAAAGAGTCTTTGCAGATGTAATTAAGTATCTTGAGATGAGATCATTCCAGATTACCAGGGTGGGTCCTAAATCCAAAGACAGAAGAGAAGAAGACATAGACACAGGGAGAAGGACATGGGAAGATGGAGGCAGAGACTGGATTGATGCAGCCACAATCCAAGAAACACCTGGAGCCACCATAGGCTGGGAGAGGCAAGGAAAGATATTCCCCTAGAATCTTCAGAAGAAGTGAGGCCCTGTTGACACCTTGATTTCAGACTTCCAGCCTCCAGAACTGCGAGAAAATAAATTTCTGTTGTTTAAGGTGCCCAGTTTGTGGTAATTTGTTGCAGCAGCCACAGGAAATGAATACAATTTTTTAAACCTCTATCTTAGGGCAGCACAGAGCCTGGCACATATTGTATGTTTTAAAAGAGTGAATTAGTTAATAGATTAATACACAGCATGAGGAAATAAAGCTTCAAATTGTTTCCACGTGACTTGGATTGAACATTACAAAATTGTACTTGATGACAGATTTCCAGTTTGAGGGTTATCTAGGAAGAGAACTAATATTTGTTGAGTGCCTGCTGTGTACTAGACACCAAGATAAGTTTCATTCATAAATTTTATCACAGTGGGAGTAAGTATGGTAAATTATAGTGGCAAAAGCAAGATCTTTGGAGTCAAATTTGAGCTCTGATTCTTATTAGCTGTATGACCTCAGCAAATTACTTAAACTCTCTTAGCCAAAATTTATTTATGTGAAAGTGGGTAAGTGATTCCTCTCTCCTGCCCTGTTTTGAGGATTAAAGGAAATAATGTACGAAATAGCTGAGCACAGTGCTCAGCACATGGAAAATCTCCACAAACATTAGTTGTGAGTGTAGCATTGTGGTGGGTGCAGAGGGGGTGCTGGAATTGGGAACTAGGGCCCTGACCTGAGAACAATGGGTGCTAAGTACCCCACTTCTAAAAGTCGAGAAAACTGCTGGGTTTGGGGCCAGCTGGTTCCCACACCTGGCTGAGACAAGCCTGGGGGTCAACTGGGCCCTGCAGAAAGTGGTGTGGTTGCCATATCCTCCCCTTGGAAGGCTGCCTAATGGAAGTGGGGGGCATTCAGCAGCAAGAGGCTACTGTGGGGGTGGGGGGATACTTCTAGCACAGGGCTGATTTGGGGAGGGCAACCTGAGGCCTGATCTCCCCACCAGAGACCAGGCAGAAGGAAGACCCTCACAGGGCCCTCCAAAGAACCAACAAATGTGCTTCACAGGAGAGCCCATATTTGAATGCCTGCCATACACTGGGAACAAATGGCCTGTCAGTGTCAAATGGAGAAGCTTAGGTGACCAACGGAGAGGATTACTAGCTTACAACAGGGAGTCTAGAAAGATGAGACCTGCCTCCCTTTCACCAAAGCAAAGCATGCTGGGAAGGGGGGGAGTGTTGGTAGAACAACAGGAAGCCAGACCAGCCCTGAAGACCTTAGCAGTAGTCTCAACCCTGGCTGTACATTAGAATCACTTGGGGAAATTTAAAAAAATTCTTGATATGCCCAGACGTTCTAATTTAACTGGTCTGGAGTAGGAACCAGGCGTTGAACTTACTAATGAGCAGCCTGGGCTGAGAACCACTTTGTTAAAGCCCAAGTAGTAGCCTGTGCACGGAGAAGTTGTAGGGTTGCCAGACTTAGCAAATAAAAATAAAAGTATTATATGAGACATACTTATACAAAAAAATTCTTTGTCTAAAATTCTAATTTCACTGGGCATTCCGTATTTTATCTGGCAATCCTAAGAGGGTGGTGTTTGAAATGGATAGAAGATGGACATTTTAAAATGAACAAGGCAGAATCTTAAGGAGCAAAAGTAAATTTTAATAATAAAAAGTGACTGAAACATCAAGGAATTGGGCTGATCTGTCGTTCAAAGGAGCTACTACCCAGCGAGAAAGAGAGGGTTTGACATAAGTACAGTTTAGGAGCAGTTTCAGGGAAAATAAAACCGTTTCCTAATACAATGTTCTTGCCAATTATACCTCAACAAAAAAAACAAAACAAAAGTCATTTCATGTTTATGCCCCCAGTGAGCTGAGACTTCCGGTAAACCAGTTATATCATTCTGATTAATATCCCTGCCCAGAGGTGAACAAATGGAAGCCTGGAGAATTTGTGTGATTTGTGAAATGCAACACAGGTGGTAAGTGACAGAGAGCCAGCATCTGAAGCCAAGCTAATTTGACTTAAAAATTAAAAAAAAAAAAAAAAGAGTGGAAAGTTCTTTCTACTGTGCCATAATGACATTTTTCAGAAGTTTTCTTTGATGTTAGTAATACTAGTAGATAGATTCCCTAAAATATAGTTAACCTATTGAAATAGCCCAGGGACACCCCCCCTTCCCCGCACCCCCAATTAAAAGGTGGAGGAGGAGAGGCAGGGGCTGGAGTTGCACATTTTGGAGCCTGCGGAGCCCAGACCCTGCAGCCTGGCCCCATTCCTGCCTCCTGCCCTG
Source organism: Tapirus indicus (assembly GCA_031878705.1). Taxonomy (NCBI): domain Eukaryota; kingdom Metazoa; phylum Chordata; class Mammalia; order Perissodactyla; family Tapiridae; genus Tapirus; species Tapirus indicus. Next base: position 40,629,318 of record CM062935.1, read on the forward strand.
CCCTGGGTGAGCAGGGTGAGGGGCCGAGCCGGGGACACTTCTGTCTCCTTGTCCTCCCAGTTGCTGAGCAGCCAAAAGGCGGTGGCTGTTTGAATGTTTATTTTGCGCAATTTCTGCTGCTCCGGGTCATGGTGTCTATTGCTTATATTTCTGTATTTTAATTAAACGCCGTCTCCCGGCGCCTGTACTTGTACTTGAGCCCCAGGGCTGTTTTAGTAAAGGGTACAATTTTATAAATCAAATGGAGAAAAATAAACAAAACCACCTGTCTGCAAGACTGCGTGCTGCCAAGCGCGGAGCCCTCCCGTCCCTCCCCGCCACCCCCCACCTCCCGGTGTCACCCAGGGAGGGCTGGAGAAGACTCTAGCACGGAGGGAAGTGTACCAGCGTCAGTGAGAGCATGGCAAGGAGTATCCCCACCCAAAAGCAGCTCTCACACTGGGGGCTCCCAGCCACAGGGCCTTGACTTTGGGGGGCCGAGAACAGCTCGTGACGGGCGGGGGCAGAGACTCAGGTTGGGGGAAGGCAGGCTGCTGAAGGCGGCCTGTCCCCAAACTACCTTAGGCTCACGTATGTGAAAGGGACACAGTCTACTAATGAGGAATACCAGGCTTCGCCCCCCCATTCCCACCACCGGTAACGGAGAATGTCTTTTCCCCTCAGCTCCCTCTTTCCTCATCCACACGGAGAATTCCACATTTGCCAGCCTGTCTCCTGGGATTTTGAGATTCGGGATAGGGAGAATGTGTACAAACAAGGGACTAGAAACCTAGGGAAGAAGGGAGAAGGGAACCAAACCGACTGGGCTTGTGCGCCGGGCTTTGAGAAATATTTTTGGTAGAGTTGAGAGTGAGATACAAAAGCAGTTTTAGGCTGGGAGAGAAAGGATTTTTTTTTTCCTAAATAATTTATTGAGGGGTAATCCACATAACACAAAGTTAACCATTTTACAGTGAACAATTCCCAGGGGGGCGGCCCGGTGGCGCAGCGGTTTAGTCCGCGCTTGGCAGCCCGGGGTTCGCGAGTTCGGATCCCGAGCGCCCGCCGACGCACTGCCTGTCAGCCATGCCGTGGCGGCGTCCCACATAAAGTAGAGGAAGATGGGCACGGATGTCAGCCCAGGGCCAGTCTTCCTCAGCAAAAAGAGGAGGATTAGCAACGGATGTTAGTTCACTGCTGGTCTTCCTCACACACACAAAAAAGTGAACAACTGAGTAGCATTTAGTTACATTCACAATGTAGTACAACCACCGCCTTTAGCTCATTCCTAGACATTTCCATCGTTCCAAAATAATACCCCAAGAAAGGGTAGTTTAAGAAGTGCTGATGAATTGGATCCCTTAATGTTCTTTAAGATGTAAGTGAAAATTGGAGTTTATTCTTAATAACGTGGACTTGGGTAGGAATTTGACCTACCCAAACTGGGTCCCATAAACCCTGGGGTTATCTGGATTCCCTACACTCATACAGTGATCCCATGGTTACCCCGTTGCTCCCAGGGAGGAGACCTACAGGAGTACCCCACCCTAAGCACAGCACTGGGCCCTGCACTTCCCAGACTACGGGAAGTGCATGATTTCACCAGGTCAGATGATGGAAGGGAGGGGAGGCACTGTCTGTGATACGTCCTGCACCCACATCCTCTAAGGAGAGTCTGGCCTTGGTATCCCCCAAGAGAGGGCCCCACCAGCAGCCTTGAGTGTACCCAGAACCCTAGAAATGCACCTCAGGTGAAATGCCCCTCAGATGAGCTGACCTTGTCACTCTCATCCGAACATTGCCTGAAACTTCTCGCTTCTTCATTCTCTTAAGTATCCAATCCACCAGTTCCCAGGCCCCTACCCCCAGATAACCAGATGTTAATAGCTTTTTAACTTTCTCCATGCTCATATAACCATATATGATTATATATACACATGCTTAAATATATATATAATATCCATATATTTAGGGTTTTGTGGAGTTCATTGCTTACTATGAAAAATTAGATCATGCATTTTCTACATCTTCTATTTCTCACTCAAAAACACCTAATGGAGGGGCCAGCTCCATGGCAGAGTAGTTAAAGTTCCACCTGCTCCTCTTTGGTGGCCCAGGTTCGTGGGTTCAGATCCCAGGCACAGACCTATTCTGCTTGTCAGCCATGCTGTGGAGGCGTCCCACATGCAAAATGGAGGAGGACTGGTACAGATGTTAGCTCAGGGCTGATCTTCCTCACCAAAAAAAAAAAACTCATGGAAATCCCTCTCAGTCACCTGATATGTCACTAATTCACTTTTTGTATTGGCTACATAATAATACATGATGAGACTCTTTCATAATTTATCCATAATTTTTTCAGTATTTATCTTTCTCTCTTGATGGACATTTTAAGTTTTTGTCCCTACAAACAATGAAGCAATAAGTATTCTCATGTGTATATCTTTATGTACTGATGCTTTTGCTTCCACCGAATGGATGCCAAGGTTGAAAGGCGTGTGTATTTTAAAATTTGTTATATATTTCCAGATTGCTTTCAAAAGGCCAAAACATAGTATTTTTAGCAGCAGAGTACAGAGAGTACTCTTTACCCACATCCCTGCTAGCAACAGTTGCTGTCACTCTTGTTTTGTTTTCCATACAGATAGTCGTAAAGTGATATTTCATTGTAAACTTAACTTGCAGTTTGTGGACTACTGGTGAGCTTGAGCATATTTTCAAGTTTGTTGGGCGTTTGGATTTGCTTTTCTATAAATTACTCATTCATATTCTTTGCCCATTTTTGGATTGGGCTATTTAGTTTTGTAGGAGCTCTTCTTAAATAACTGTTATTTATCTTTTACCTGTCATCTGTGTAACTTTTTCCCCCAAATCAATCACTTGTCTCTTATCTTTTGCTAAGCATTTTCAGTTTAAGCAAGTCAAATATGTCCTTTTTTTCAGAGGTGATGTGTTTCCTGTCCTGATAAGGAGATTGCCCCAACCCATGTATTTACCTAGATTTTCTTCTAAGCTACTTATTGTTTTATTTTATATATATGCAAAAAGTTCTTAATACATCCAGAATTTGTTTTTGTATATGGCATAAAATGGGATTCAACTTGTTCTTCTAGTGGAGAGTAAGTTAAGCTAGTATCATTTATTAAATAGGCTATTCTTTCCCTACTGACTTGAACTATCAACTTTGTCGTGTATTAAATGCTCATGGGTAATGGGATCGATTTTTTTCATCCTCTATTCTGTTCCTCTCATTGGTCTCTTCCTGTACTAATACACAATGATTTGATGACAATGGCTTTTTGGAGTGCTCTGATATCTGATAAGGTTAGGCCTCCCTTACAGTTATTCTTTTTCCTATTTTTCTCCTCTTCTGAAAATTTATTCCTTCATGTAAGTTTTAAGCACATTTTATCCAATTTAAAAAAAAAACTGTTGGCAGCAAAATAGGTCTATAGTATTAGAAGTCAAGATAGTAGGTCCCCTTGGTGGAAGGTAAAGCCTAGGATGGGGCATGATGGGGGATTTCTGGGGTGCTGGTTATGGTATATTTTTTTTACAGGAGTATTAGTTACATAGGCACACTTATGATTTGTGCACTTTTATGTATGCTATACTTCAATACAAAATTTACTTACAATTCAAAAACTCACTCAGATTATAATTGGGATTGCATTATATTTATATTTTTTGGAAGAATGAATTTTTTTATATTAACTCCTCTGAACAAATTATATGATGTTAAAATTTATTCAGATTTTGTTTTCTCATAAGATTTTTTCACATAGTCCTATACCTTTCTTTTATATTTATTCATCAATATTTTATAGATTTTGTCACTCAAATGAATTGAATATTTTCCTCATTTCTATTTTTAGATGAACATGCTATAGTATAGAGAAGTGATTAATTTTTGTATGCATTTTTGTAAATCTTGCCACCTTGCCAAATTCTTCATTAATTTGAGTGTTATTGTTTTTTCTACTAGAGTTTTCTATGCAATCATGTCATTAGTAGAAGAAAATATTGTCAAATATTTATGTCAGTTACTTAATTTTATGTTCTTATTGTATTTCCTAAAAACCTCCAAGGCAATGTTAAGCAGGCACAAATCTGGAATAGAAGAGATAAAACCATGAGCAAAAAGAAATATTCCAATATTTTATTTTTTCTTTCAGATATTTGTACTAATCATTTCATTTCCTTACCTTATTACATTTGCTTGAATCTCTAAATCTCTAAGAAAATGTTAAATTAAAATGGCAATAGTGGGCATTCTTGTCTGATTCTTGACTTTAATTGAAATGCTCTTGGTGTTTTGCTGATTAGAATAATATTGGCTATGGTTTTTTGATAAAGAGACTTTATTGTATCCAACAACTATCATTTTGTTCTTGTTTCCTTAAAGCTTTAATAGGGATGGCTGCTGAATTTTATCAAAAGACTTTTCAGGAACTATTTATAGGATGATATGGTTTTTCACCTTTAATTTATTGATGAAAATGTTTATGTTGATGGATTTCTTGAAGTTGTGCTTTGTAATCCTAGAATACACTCTGCTTAGTTACAGTTTATTATTCTTTTGTCAAATTGCTAGATTCTATTTGTTAATATTTTATTTAGAATTTTTGCATGCATAAGTAAGATTGGCCTATAGTTTCCTTTTTTATACTATCTTTATCAAATTTTAGTATTAAAATTTTGCTTCATGAAATAGAGAAGCTTTCAATTTTTTCCATGGTCTGTATTAAATTAATTAATACTGATATTATGTATTCTTTGAAGATTAGAAAACTGAGCTGTGAAACAATCTGTCCTGGTACTGTTTTTAATGGTAAATCTTTAGTAATCTTTCTCTTCTTTCCCACTATAATCAGTTATTCAGGTTTTCACTTCTTGGATTAATTTTGGTAATTTCCTCTAGATCTTCAAATTTATTTTCATAGAATTAGCATATAATAAATTATAATTATTTTAATCTCTTTTGTATCTGTGATGATGGCTCTTTTTTCATTCCCAGTCTTATCTATTTTTTGTTCTCTCTTTTCTTTAATCAGAGTTGGAAGGGGTTTATCATATTCACTGAACTTTTGAAGAACAAGCCTTTGGATTTGTTTATAGTGTCTAATATGTTTTTGTTTTCTATTTAGTTCACTTGGCTTTCGTGTTTACTAAATTCTCCTTTAGAATACTTTTCCGTCCTCGCTGTCCTTGCCCCTCCCCAGAGAAGACATAATAAGTTCTTTTGCTTTATCATTCCATCCTTCCCCCACTTCTAGGTTTTGCTGAGACATAGAAGAACTTCTCATTCTAGATTTTTATTCTTAGAATTTCCTTGGAGCATTCCTTGCCTATTTCAAGAATCCTTGTTTAGAACTTACATTACACATTCTCAGGCAGCCTACCATTATGGATTTAGATATTACACATATTTATATACATAGCCAGCATCGTAGCTCACCACTGTTTCCTATCTTATTCTTCTTCCCTGATCTTGAGTTTTCTGTTCTGATTCTTTTGTTATTTAATTAGGATCTTTTCTTTAGTATTTTCCCCAGATATGGTATGGAAATAATATACTCTCTGAACTCTTGCATACCCCACATATCTTCCTTTGTCCATGGCAGACGAAGGATATCTTGGCTAGCACAGGAATCTTAGGATGCAGTGCTTTTTTCTCCGAAGTCCGTAAATATTGCTCTCCCAGCTTCCAACACGGCAGAGTGAGTGCCAGTCTGATTCTCTTCTCTCATTTTTACCTGTGAACCTGAAAGATTTATTGCTTTACCTTTGGAATTCACAAATTTACCAAGATACGCTTGGGTATAGAATTTGGTGAACATTTGCAAGACAGTTACTGATCTTTCTTTGTCTGCAGGAAATTTCCTTGCATTTTTGTTTAGTTGTTGCCTCTCCTCCAGCTGTTCCTGTCCTCCTGGAACTGCTGTTTGCCTCATGGTGACCATCTCTTTCTGTCGGCTCTGTGCCTTGAGTTGTTTCTTCCACTTGCTCCTCCAGGCCCTGAATGGAGTCTGAACACTGACTATCCTGCTCTTCACCTAATTCAATTTGTTTTACTTTGAAACTCACGTCTGTTTGTTTAAATCCCAGGCTCTTTTGAAGCCTTTTCTTAAATCCCTCAGCTTCTTTTATTGTTTTTTTGTATAAGTTGTAGACTGTACGCTCCTCCAGTAGCGCTAATATTTTGTGTCTTATTTTTTATATTCTGATTGCTTTGTTATTTCTCTCTTGCCCTAGCTGTTGTCCTTCTCTGATGTACTTTTCTTTGTTTACTCCTTGGGGCTGAGGTATGGCTGCTAAGACCCATCTATGGAATCACTTCCCAGAGCAGCAGAAGGCCCTGTGGTCTCTGTCCCCGGGGCTGGCAGTGGAGCAAACGGTGGGTTATCAGATTCCTGTGAAGGCACTGCAGGGAGGAAGCCTTCATGTTTCCCATCTTTTCATGATCTCCCAACTTCAAGGATGGAATGGCTTCAACCTCCCTTTTCAGCCCTTGAGATGGGATGTACCAGTGGATACAGGCATTCCCCTGGGGTGGGCAATCCCTTGGGGCTACCTCCCCCAGTATACTCAGTGTTCAGAGCCTCACCTGAGTCCCTCAGACACTGGTGACCAGGCTCTCATACGGCCTGGAGGGGAGACAGCCACTTACCTGCCCAGGTGCCCCCTTACCAGTTGCCAGCATCTGCCTGGATTAGGTAAGATAGAGGGTATCTATCTATCTATCCTGCTCATTTCTACAAGTCAAAACTATCCATCCTTAAAGATTGTTCACAAAAACCATTTCCTTTATGAATCCTTTCCTGTTCCTCCTGTCCCAGTGGGTCTCAAATCTGGCTGAACATTGGAACCTCCTGAGGAACTTAAAAAAAATACCAATGCCAGGGTCCACCCCCAGAGACGTTGATGTAACAGGTTGGGCTCTGGGATTTTTAAAGCCCACTGGCGACTCTACCGGGCAGCCAGAGTTGAGTATCACTGACCTCAGCTGGTGGGAGCATTCCCTCCCACCTCCTCTCAGCTTTCAGTCTTTCATGTATTATACCTTTTGTGTGCTTATTTTATCCTCCTACTGGTAAGCTTCTTGAGCTCACATTCATTTATTCACTCAGTAATTCAGTCATTCACTTCCTTACTTCATTCATTCACTCACTCATTTATTCATTCAACAGACATTTAGTATCTGCCATACTCCAGGTGGCAGGCCCTGCAAGATTCAAAGATGGATAAAAGTCTCTGTGTAAATATATTTACAGAGTTGTGTGAATTTAGTTACTGCTTTTCAAGTGAAGATGACCTTTTCCTGCATTTTTCTCTAAAATAAACCAGGAGAAATAAACTGCTATGGACTGCTCAACCACTCTGCCCTGAAAAGTGCTTTCTTGAGGAGAGGTACTATTGCAAATTCAATTTTTAAAAATCCAGATGAATAAAGCCTGCAGTGTTAATTGTTGGCAGAGACAAATGGGAAAAGCCAGAGAGATCCGTGGATAGGGAAGCCTCAAAAGTCACATAGCATGCAGACTTGTGTCACTAACATCTGCTGCCTACTAACCTAGAATCTGAACTCCCCAAAGAAATGGGTGGCAAAGTTCCCTTTCTTGCCCCAAATTTCTCTTTTTGTCCAGAACTGGGTGTATTCGTAGGTACTATATGAGTAATGTTTTCTCTGAGTCATGGAAATGAAAAAACATTTCTAACTACTAAATTTTGGGAGCAGTCCGATGTTTGCAGATGACTTGTGTACACCGGTTAGGAGGCAGTGCCATGGGGAGGAATGACCACCGGCCCCAGAACTGGATGATGCAATCCTGGCGTCTCTTTCACGTTTCCCTCCATGTGTCATGAGCACCCCTCCCACACAACTGGGAGCCCAGGTGCTCTCCTTCCATCCTGAGTGAACATGTATGTGGACAAGCTTTCAAAAATGTGCAAACGGAATGCCAGAGGAAGGGGTGTCTATGAAGAGAGGCTGTTTTTAGGCTAAATTCTGTAAGCACCAGAAAGAGCAAGGAAAATTGGCTTCTGGATTAGAACAACAAATGCCACAAAGTTAGAGTAATTTTTTTTTCCTATCTTAATTTATTGCATTTAGAGTCACATCTCACCCATCTGGAGCCTAGCCAAGAACCAAGAAATAAACCAGAAAGGGCTCGAACCACAGCTGGAGATGGAAAAGTTCTGTTGCATGGGCGCTCAGGCACCCTCCGTCTAGGCAGACTCAGCCCTCACCCAACATCCGTTTTCTTTTCTTTACATGCAGTTTTAACAAGTTTGAGGATCTGGTTATCCAAAACAAAATGGATAGTTACACACTGGAAGGGATGTAGAGGATGCTATAGACGTGCATGGTCTATAGCAGCCGTGAGAAGCAAGCAGGAGACAGAAAAAATGAAAAACATGGCTTTTCTCCATCTTTTTGCCCATTCTACTTTCAATAAGTATGAATGTTTCCCCTCCTTCTAGAGTTTCTGACACGTGGCCCCACGTAGATATACCCTCCCTACTTGCCACAGGTTGGGTTGCCTGGGAAGCAGACTCTGAGATGGTGTTTGGCATTCAGACATTTATTAAAGGTGACCATGGCGTCCACACTCAGGAAGGGAGAGGAAGGAAGCCGGAGCGGACAGAGGGAAAATTCAAGCTACAATATGGCCCAACAATAGCCTTGGCCAACCCCACGGGAAGATCTGGAGTTAGAAGAGTCCTTCCGAGAGGTCCTCAGATGGACCAAGGTGGACACACCTTTCTATCCCTGAACCAACAGTCATTCAACATAGGCTGTCTCAGCTCCTCGGGTGAGGAGGCTCTCTGAAGGGGCTGCCAGAGGAAGGCTCTCTGCTGGCAGCACTCCCTGCAGCTGAGGCAACAAGTCCTTCATTGAAGGGAACCTGGATGGCACACCACAGTGTCCACTGCACTCCTTGACTCAGACCTTGGAGGACTAGGATATTCTCACCTTCTCTGTGCCTCACTTAATTCATGGATGTGACAGAGACGGTTAATTATCCATCAAATATTCATTCCAGATATCCTGGTAGGGATAGCAAGGCTAGGATATATTATTTCCCTGTCTTTCTTGTTAGCAGGCATAGCCATGTGTTTTGGACAATGAGACATAAATAACAATGTTGTGTGGAAGTTCTGGAAAGGCTTTTTGGAAGTTGCTGACTCAGCTTTCTCCCTTCTTCCCTTCTGCTGTGTATAATGTGGACATGATAGATGAGCTCTGGCAGCCATCTTGGACCATGAGGTAACTTTAAGGATGGAAGCTACGTCCTAGCAAGGTAGATGGGGAAGGACAGGAGGAGCCTGAGTCCCTGATGACTCTGGAGCTGCCATATCACACCTGAAAAGATATCCCCGGACTTCTTTTTATAAGAGAAATAAACATCTATCCTGTGTAAACCAGTGTTATTTTGAGTTTTCTGTTTTGCAGCTGAATTTGACTCTAAGAGATTCAAGGGGATTTCTTATGGTTAAGATAGTGATTTTTGCTTCCTTGATAATTCTGGAATCTGTCTTCTCTCCATCACCACTGCCGCTTCAGTAGAAATCTTTATTGTTTCTCCCTTCACTCCTCACCCCCTCCAATAAATTGTCTATTCTGCTGCCAGAGGGATCTTCTAGATGACAAATTTGATTGTGTCACTCCCGTTGTTAAGAACCTTTTGAGAAACTGTAAACTCTCACTTGTTTGTGATGGGATATTTTGTCTTATGAGTTGAATATTAGGACCTGAGTACGTCCTACTCCACGTTTGTGTGTATTTTGCTCTGCAGTTTATATTGCATGTCCATAAGCATCCATGGAGCATGGCTAGAAACATCACTGGAAGCTCTGCAGGCGAGTAGCCCCTGGCTGGCACTGAATCCCAGACTAGCCAAGGAAGGGACGTCGTTTTATTAGCTGGTGAGCTGGGAGTCGGGCACATCTAGACCCACCTGTGAACTGCCGTCCAGCAGCCACTTTCCCCCAGTCACACAATCTTACTCTTCTATAATAGAATTTCATTGCCATCTGAGCCGTCCCATTTTTCCTCCTGTGTCAGTGCCCTGAGCCTGCCCAGCCCTTTTACAATGGAAAAGTAGGTTACAGATCCACCAGTGAGCCTCCAGCCACATCCAAAGCCCCGCAGGACAAGTTACTCTCTTTGGTTTTCAGGAGCTACCAGTGGGTTCCATTGGGTTGTGTTACTATATCAATATTTTTCCCCTCGTGAAGATCTCTTTGACTTTATTTTGTGTGTGTGCATACATTTTTAAAAAATTTGTGAGATCATTGTAGATTCACATACAGTTGTAAGAAATAATAATCATAATCATACCCTTCACTTAATTTACCCCAATGCTAAGATCTTGCATAAATTTTATACAATATCACAACCAGGAAATTGACATTGATACAATCCACATCAATTTTTAAAAATTCTATTGTTTTCCTTCTTTTTAGATACATTATATATTTAAAAGCAGTAACTCTTGTACTGTGAACTTGCATAGAAGATGCATAATGCACTATTTTTACTTCTGTCGGTATGTGTTGTATAGAGTCTATATGCTTCTTGTAATGAAAATAAATTTTTCTTTATTAAAAAATGAAAACTTCTCAAGTGCTCCTTTTCTCCCTTGGGATAAAGTCTGGAATTCCTTACATAGCCTTCAAACCCCTCCCAGTTCTGGCCCTAACTCCCTACCCTTCTCTATTGTCACTCCCTACCTGCTTCCCTCACACCCAGCCTTACAGAGCTGCTCTGCTGCCGGGAAAACCTTCCTCTAACTGGGTCTAGATCATTCCTATCCATCTTTCAGATTAAGTAACATCTGTAATTCCTCCTAGAAGCATTAGCTACCCTCTCTCTCAGTCTGGGTTAGATGCCTTTTTTCACTTTTTACTTCCTTAGTGCCTGGCACAGAGTAGATGCCCAATAAATATTTGTTAAATGAATGACTAACTCTTACCTCTTTAAGAGTGTTGGAATAAACTGGCTGCTTCTCTTTTCCTGTTATCTAGGTTCCACTGTTGGGAGGAATCCTGTTTAATTGCCTTTGTGTGGGCAGCACCTAGCCTAAAGCCTTGCACACGTTAGGTACTCAATATGTGATGATGGATGGCTAGAGAGGAGGTGGAACTGAGACAAGAAGAGCAGTGTGAGCACCCATTTGGAGACAGTGTGTTCCAGGACAGTGAGTGGACCATTTGGCTCAGAAAAAAATCATTTTACAGGCCATTTAATCCATTTGAGCAGTAAGTCTGGCTTATACCACTGGGCGTCTCAAGAACAGGCATTTACTCAGTCCGTCCTGCTCCTGCACCATTAAAACAAAATATAAAAGAATCTGCAGCTTCTGCAACCCTCTATTCTATGAACGTCATTAACCCCCATGGGCTCAGTTAGTGCCTGTGCTCATCAATAGCTATTCACAGAAACTCCTAGGATCCAAAATTGAAGGGAGTTAGTGTGTTAGATCTGTTCCATTCACCTTCAGAAAGGTAAGATTTGCCTGAATGTAAAAAAACTTAAAATGATCTCCTGAATAGCTATGCTATCATTAGCAACGTAAAAGGGTATCCTTATTCTCTTAGCACGGCATTTTATTTCAGGGTAATATGGAACTTGTGAAGCTGGAGTCCACATACCAGTTTTGCAGCTGGTGGCTTCTTTGAATGCCTGCAGCAATGGCACGTGCTTCTGCCTGAGAGACAGTCTTTTTCAGGGAGTCAGGGCGCACCCCCAGTGAACCAGAGGCAGGGTCATGGGAGATGGACACCCCCAGGTTTGAACCCTGGTTCTGCCTTTCTCTTAACATGGATTTAGCCTCCTCCATTTCCACATCTGTGAAATAAGGAAATATGATGGTCCTACCTCATAGGGTAGTTGTGAGGATTCTGTGGAGCAATGCACGGGGACTTACAACAAGAGCAGGCACATGGCAGATGCTCGATAAGTCGTACCTCTCATCATCATCACAATTGACCATGAAGCACAAGGGGCTCAGGAACAGAGGTGAGTGTTCTTACAGGCACCTCTATGAGTTTTTCATTGTGTTAGGTCACTGGTGCATAGATAAAATTAATGTTGGGTTTACCACTTGTGGTAGGCTAAATAATGCCGCATCCAAAAAGATACCTGTGTCCTAATCCCTGCAATCTATGAATGTCACCTTAAATGGCAAAAAGGGACTTTGTAGATGTGATTAAGCTGAGGAACTTGAGATGGAGAGAGCATCCTGGGTTATCCAGGTGGACCATAAATGCAATCACATGTGTTCTTACAAGAGGGAGGAAGAAGGAGATTTGACACACACAGAAGAGGAGAAAGCAGTGTGACCACAGAGTAGTGAGGTCACAAGCCAAGGAATGCCATCAGTCACCAGAAATTGGAAAAGACAAAAAATACTAGTTTCTTCCCTAAAACCTCTAGAGAGAGTGTGGTCCTGCTGACACCTTGGTTTTAACCCAATGAGACTGATTTTGGACTTCTGGCCTCCAGAACTGTGAGAGAATAAATTTCTGTTGTTTTAAGCCACCAAGTTGTGGTAATTTGTTACAGCAGCCACTGGAAACTAATACACCACTTATCTGGTTGAATTATTATAATAGCTGTGTTTATAATTTTTATTTTTGCTGCTTGTTTTTAATATTATTTCCCTCATCTTTTATGTCCTTTTGGAAGAAAGCATGCAAAATTAATGGACCTGAGATTCAAGTTATATGTAGCAAATTTTGATGCCTTTTTATTTGCATTTACTGAGCAGTAAAGAGTTGTTTTGCTCAATATTAATCTTCTAGTGAGTTCTATGGAGCTTCAGTACAATTTACATTTTAATACTTGTATTTTAACCTTTAATAAAGAATCTGAATTTAGAGTATTGCAGATCTGAGGGTTAAGTAAGAACTTATATTGTTTTTCTCATAATAAGTTGTTTAAAAAACCAATGACTTATTAATGATGTTTCTAATAGAGTTAAGTGTTGAAAACAATTGGCTTTTACTTTACTATGAAGTTTAGATTTCCCACAGTAAAATCATAGGCTGGAAAGTGGTAAGACATCTGGTTGCTCTTTTTGCGTTTCTGGAAAGGGATCCAGAGACAATTGAGTGGATGTTTTAAACTAAGTATACTCAGGGCAGGAGCTTGAGTTCAGGGACCCCGGGACTGGCCACACCCTCCATCTTGTTTGTTGACTGAATAAACCCCCTTGTTCCTCACGGTCAGAGGATTCCTGTAGAGATTCAGGTCTTTTCTCCTTGTAAAAATGCAAATACAATCAATTCTCATTATTCGTAGTAGTTATGTTCTATAAAGTCACCACAAACAATGAATTAGCAAATACTGAACCACGGCTCCCAGGGTAAAGGCAGGGTTAGGTTCCTGCAGGCCACCGGTCACAGCATTTTCATCAGCTGATGAATACGTAACCTCATTTTATGTGAGTTTCTGTTTAAGGACACCGTGTTGAGTATATGTTGTCGATTCATGAACATTGAACTCATGGCCAGCTGCACTGTTGCTCATGCCTGAATGAAGCTCATCTAACACACATATTTTCTCCATGAGGCACATCGCAGCCTTCTTGTGCTGAGGAACACTAGACAGCACTTCAGCACTACGCTTGAGGATCCTTTTAAACAGCAAAGTCATCAACAAAAAGCACAAAAATGCAAAAAAATGGCACTAAACATACCGCAAAAAAGACACTTGTTTACACTAGGAGAGCTGAAACAGAAGGCAGAGCACTGCCTGCTTGACCTCAGCTGGGAAGGTGGCTTCTGTGACTCAAGTTTTCGCGACTCTGCACTCTGACCACAAAAGTGCCATGAGGTTACAAATAAATTTTAGCCAGTAGGACAATTTGAAAAGACAAAACCCGTGAATAATGATGATCAAATGTACTCCATGGAAAGCGAACACAGCAGGTTTTACCAGCAATGGACACTTTTATGTGAAGTGACTTTTTTCAATACTGTAAGCTGAGCCTGTGCTCAGACTAAGATGTGGGTCTTCTTATCAAGGAGCTTAGAGTCCACTCAGGGAGCTGGGCATGGAAACAGATGCCGCACCTTTGCTGCCAGCACAGAGCTGGGTCCGGGCACCTCAGGGCACACCTGAAGGAGCCATACTGATTCCTCATGGAGGAGAAGTGTGTCAGGGAGAACTACAGAGACCCCTACCTGATGGCAGGTCTTTATAAAGGAGAAGAGAAGAGGAAGAGTGTCCTAGGCTCCCAGGAGACAGAAGTGGTGTACTAGAAGGGAGAGAAGAGAGAGAAGTCGTTGGGCAACGAAGGGATGTTTGCTTCCTTCACCACTTTGTTTGGAGTCTGTCCTCTGTGTGCTATTAACAACTGTAAAAACGTTTTAGACACGATTATAATCTGATTAATTTTTCTTGACATAGTCACAGAGGAAAATTACATATAAAGAGGATTCAGTTTGGCAAAGACAAAATGCTTTGTGGAATGATTTAAGTTCCTGAATATAATTTTTATTACATAAGATCTAGAGCTAAAGGGGGCATGTGACTTTATCAAGTAAATTTCTTCATTTTCTAGAAAGCATTGAGTAATTTGTCCCAGGTCTTAGAGTGTCAAGGCTAGGACTAGTGTCTCCTAATGTGAATTTCCACTCTGCAACATTTTTTAAAATAGATTTTATTTTTTAGAGCAGGCATAGGTTTACAGGAACTGAGCAAAAAATACAGAGAGCACCATATACCCCCTGCCCCAATCCTCCCTCATTATCAACATCCCCCACCAGAGTGGTACATGTGTTACAATCGATGAGCCTACATTGACACATCATTATCACCCAAAGTCTGTAGTTTACATTAGGGTTCACCCTTGGTGATGTCTATTCTATGGATTTGGACAAATGTATAATGGCATGCATCCTCCATTATAGTGTCATACAGAGTAGTTTCACTGCCCTAAAAACCCTCTGTGTCCCACCTATTTATCCCTCCTTCCCCCCTTACCCATGACAACCACTGGTCTTTTACTGTCTCTGTAGTTTTGCCTTTTCCAGAATGTCACATAGTTGGAATCATACATACATAGCCTTTTCAGATTAGCTTCTTTCACTTAGTAATATGCATTTAAGGCTCCTCCCTGTCTATTCATGACTTGATAGCTCATTTCTTTTTAGTGCTGATTAATATTCCATTGTCTGGATGTACCACGGTTTATTTATGCCTTCACCTACTGAAGGACATCTTGGTTGCTTCCAAGTTTTGACAATTATAAAGAAAACTACTATAAATATCCACGTGCAAGTTTTTGTGTGGACATAAGTCTTCAGTTCCTTTGGATAATTACCAAGGAGCATGATTGCTGGATTGCGTGGTAAGATTGTGCTTAGTTTTGTAAGAAACCACCAAACTGTTTTCCACAGTGACGATACCATTTTGGATTCCCAACAGCAGTGAATGAGTTTCTGTTGTTCCACATCCTCAGCAGCACTTGGTGGTGTCAGTGTCCCGGATTTTAGCCATTCTGATAGGTGTGTGGTGATATCTCATTGTTTTAATTTGCATTTCCCTGATGACATTTGATGTGGAGCATCTTTTCATATGCTCATTTGCCATCTGTATATCTTTTTTGGTGAGGTGTCTGTTAAGGTCTTTGGCCCATCTTTTAATCCGGTTGTTTGTTTTCTTATTCTTGAGTTTTAAGAGTTCTTTGTATATTTTGGATACCAGTCCTTTATCAGATGTGTCTTTTGCAAATATTTCCTCCCAGTCTGTGGCTTGCCTTCTCATTTTCTTGATCCTGCATCATTTTTTAGCACAGTGTAGATGCTCAATGAATATTAGTTAAATGAATGCATTAGTGAATGGCACTGTACCTCTGAAATGCAAATAGAAGTCTATAGTTCTGTTCTAGGTGCTGGTTACACGTGGATGTTCATTCTGTTCATTCATCAAGACATCTACATTTTTCTCTATGTAGACTATAAACTTCGAAAAAGTTGGAAAAATAGAAACCCATAGGAAAGTACAATATGAAAGACAATTTTCCAATTTATATGAAATGTCTACCCTTCTGATAGGAAATTAGAATTTTCAAGGGACCTTGGAAATAATCTAGTCCAATTCCCACATTTTACAGATGACAAAACTTAATTATAAAGGGACAGTCTAACCTGTCACTTCAACTTGGGCCTTTCAATAGGAGCAGAGTCCCAACAATAAGCCAACAGACTTAGAATCTGATCGACCTGCTTTTCGAGCTCAATTTCCTCAACTGAAAAATGGTGATGATAATAATACACCGACCTCATAGGGTTGTTATGAGGATTAAATAAAAATAATGTCTGGGAAGCACTAAGCCTGTGCTGGTGCTGAGTATATGCTCCGTAAATGGCCGTTGTTAATGTCACAGCTGTTGTTACAGCCCTAAGTACAGGACTTTGCATATAGGGTTTGTCTAATAAATTCTTACTGAATTCTATGCTCTACCCTCATTTGGAGAGAGGGAAGGGAGAGGTGGTAGCGATTTTAGCATTGGTACCCAAGAACAAATAGGATGGCACCTGTTCAAAAAATTTAAAAGATCTACTTGGAATCTAAAATAACACCAGCGACAGGAGTGTGCATTTTTAATAAGTGGATGGCATTATTTCCAGGATCTTAAAATGTTAATATTTACACATGAATGTTCAGCATTTACTTTGCGTGCCAAGTCCCCCACCATCACTCTCGTGCTCTTTCCCCCAAACTCACCTTGCAGAAGATTGGGACTCCTCATCCCCCATAGCTCTTTCCACCTCTCATCCAGCCCCTGACCCCAAGGCTGCTTCTCTGGGTAAGATCCTGGCGTGGGTGTGGGGGAGGCAGGAGCTTCAGGGCAGCCTCCGAGAAAAAGTCGGCCTGGGGCTTCTCTCTCGTGTCTATTGTTCCTGAAGGCATTGCATTTTTGTGTTTCTTAAATAAATATTTACTAGTGTAAATTGGTTAAATATAAACACTTCAAATACATTACATTTTTAAAAACCTTGTTTTGGCATTTCCTCGTTTCTACCAGGAGCTTATGAAACGGGAACTGGCTTAGAGCCTTCCTCAGCCTCCAAGAGACCCTGTCACAGTGCCCACAGCAGCATGATGATAATAAAGCAATAACTAGCACTAACTGAGCAGGAGAGCAGAGGGGCAGTGACGAATGTGGGCTCGGGGACCTGATCACCCACGTTCAATACCGGCCTCGTTCTGGTTAGTGACCTCGGACGAGTTCCTGCAGTTCTCGCTTACGTTGAACGTGAGGACATTAGTACAAAATCTTATTAAGGCAGCCCTGAGGATGATGTGCCTTAAAATGGAATGCACTTAGGACGGAGCCTGGCACCTAATAAGCACATAATAAGCAATCACATATATATAGATAATTTTTTTTAACTTAAACGTGGTTTCCCTGGACTCTGGTAACAACTCGGTGAGTTAGGTAGTGTTATCATCCTAATTTCATAGATGATGAAACTGAGGCTTAGAGAGATTTCAGTGACTTGCCTGTGGTCAAGAACTCAAACCCAGGCCTCTGTGATAGTCAAGTCCGTGTCTATTACTGCCTTGCTGCATTATTTATAATACTGGAAAATTGAGAAACAACCTAAAAGCCCAATAAAAATGAATGGTTAAATAAACTGTGGTGCATCTGCATGATGAAATGCAGCCAATAAATATCCCATTTGTAAACTGGGCAGACTGACTCCAAAGCCCTGCTCCCTGACACAACAACACGCTGCTTCCTGGCCAGAGCCAGGCCTGGGCACGCAGTGACAACTCTGATCATAGCGGCTAACTTCTGTCCCCTTGAGACTCTCCCCACTCTGACCCTCGTCTGGCTGAGGTTCTGAGAGTGGAAGCCCCAGATGGGAAATGGCTGTTTCTTTCCCACATTGTGGTAGACAATCTGCGTTCTCCCTGAAATCTTCTCCATCCTTCTCCCTCCTCCAAGAAGTCTCCCGCATGACCTCAGCCCAGGAGTCTCTCTCCTTCCGCTTCTCTATTTTAGCAGTTACTGGATGCATTTGCAATTTACTCTGGTGTGAGTGTCTTTTTCCCATCTCATCCACCCAGATACTAGGATGTAAGGGTCTGGAGTACAGGAATTTTGTGTTATATTCTTGGTCCACTCCCAGGGCCTAACACAGTGTACTCAGTGAACATTACATAATAATATTAGCTAACATTTGTTAACAGTGTGCTCTATACTCAGCCCTGTGCTAAGGATTTTCGTGCTTCCAGGAAGCCAAGGCAAATAAAAGAGAAAAGGAGACAAGCCACATCCTCCCTCAACCCTCTCCTACCCCTGCCAGCGAGGCCAGCAGATCAAAGGAAGGACAACAAATTCAAGCTGGTTCCAGGCTAAATGTGAAGCATATAAGGGGAGGTGAGACCTGCTATGTCACTTAAACTCCCTAATCCGTGTTTAACCTCACTTGTAAAATGGGTCTAGTGTTAGTGCCCACTTCAGGGGATTCTTGGGAGGATTAAAGAGGTAATCTAGATGTTTAGTGTTTAGCACAGGGCCAGACACATATTAATCATTTAACAAATATTAGCAATATTTCTGGGGAAATGGAGCAAGTGCCCAATCAGGGCTGCAGAGCAGAAGTAGAGTGTGGGACACTGCCATTTCTACAGTCCCAAGCTAACACCAGTAAGAGAGAACAGGACGGATTCTAACCAGCCTCCCCCAAATGCAGGCCAGCGGAACAAGGAACAGGTTAAGCGACAGTGGTCAGGAGCTGCCTTCTGTTCCCTCCTACTCAGTGGTCCTGAGCAAGATACAGAAAAACTTCATGACCGAGGCAACGGGGCCCTTGAACCTTCCCCCTCTGGCACAGGTGGCAATTGTTCTGAACCTGGGGTGATGAGGTGGTGGTGGCTGATTCCCTGGCCCACCAAACTTGCTCTCTGCCTAGGGGAGCAGGGGGTACAGCAGCCTGAAGGCATCTGGCTATCTGAGAGTTTCACTGGGTCGGATTGAGGCAGGACAAGTAGGGAGAGGATGAGGAACGGGATACTTGCAGTTTGATTGACCAAATACTGACGCGGGACTCTGTGTGAGTAGACTATGTAACTCCCGTTAACTCGTGTCGTTCTCCTGGCAACCAGCACGAGGCAAGTGCCATCATTTCTATTAATGTTCTTTTCGGGGAAGGAGGAAACAGGCTCCCAATGGCTTGATATCTTGGCTAAGTCATCATGCTGTAAGTGGCATAGCCAGGACCTGAATGCAGGCAGTGTGGTGGCAGAGTCTGGGTTCCCCTCCACCAGGCCATAGAAGGTGTGTGGGAGTGTGCGAGTAGTGGGAAGTGGCAGCAGACTGCGAGCCCGTCACAGGAGCGCCTCACACAGTGAGTGGCTGGGGCAGGGTGACTTTCCAGTCCTGGGCCTGCCCACTGTCCTGCAATCCCCCCTGCCTCCCACAGTGCCTCAGAGTAGCTGTTTCTGCTCCCTCCCCGTGCCCCTGCCGCTCCCTCTCAGCTCTCACTTTGACACTCACTCCTTCTCTCTCCCTCACCTCTGAGTTAGGGCTGCCCTGAGACAGAAAGTGAGACAAAAGCTCAAATTAACACAAACTTCCTGTGATTTTCACCATGAGATGCTATTTTTACAGGCCACAACTTCCTCAGAGCAGAAGCCAGGCCTGAGAAATGGCTCCCACGACCACAGAGGTGCATCTAAGGCAGGATGGCAGCCCACCCTCAACACAGGCTCCTGCGGTCTCAGCGCCGCAGGATAAACCAGCCAACCCAAGAGCATCTTTCCCCAGCCCTGGGCTTGGTTAATTATGAAGTGTTTCGCCCAAATTTAGTAGATCTGACCTATTTTGAGCGTTAAAGTCAGGATGGTGAGGAAACCAGAGAGCAGTGTCGGAGGTTTATTTATGAAGGATGCTGTTTCGGTTGGGCATTCAGGCTGACAGAAGCTCAACGAATTTCCTACTGGCAGCTCCTTCCAGGGCTGGTTTAGCAGCTCCAGGGTCCTTCTACTCTTGTCACTGGCCCAGGTTCATTTTCTCTGGTGGCTGTGATTTCTCCACGCTCTTCCTTAGAAGGAGCAGAGGGCCGATGGGGTGGCAGATTTCAGAAGCAGACCTTGTGTTGACGTCTTATTACACAGCTTATCATCAAGAGACAAATAAAATTTGTGATGACATTCCTCCCCTCGGCAGCTGCTGAAAGACAGGTGCGTGGTCCGCGGTGTGGAGGGGACCGTAGGCAGTGTAGCTCTTGCCCGCAGGCCTTCTGGGGTGGAGTGGGTCCCCCAACGTGAAGACCAAAAGCCCTAGTGTTCCTTCTGGCCAGAATAGTAAAAGTTAATCTACAATCATGCCTACCGTAGAGCCCAATTCAGATCTATTTGCCCTGTTCTGCTCTTTTCAGCCTCTCTTCCATAAAGGTTCTTGTCCCTAGTGCCCAGGGCTAAAGGCAAAACATCTTCTTTCAAACTTTTTGGCCTGAATACTCTTTAGAGTCCACTGAGAATATGCCCAGGGAGTTGGGGGATCTGGAGGCACAGCAAGGATGCCCAGAATTTGCCTGGCACCTCTAAGCCCCGAAAGGGGAGAGGAAACTCAATTTAACATGAGCTGGGCACATGCACAGGAGCTCCCTAAAACTCTGTGTGGCCGCTCTTGTTGTTTTAAGTTGGATAAACCACTCCAAATATACTTAAAATTTTTTTTTATTATGGAATAGTTCAGATATGTAAAAAGGCACAGAGATTATTACAATGAATAGTAGTTTACCAACTATCCAACTAAAGTAATTAGACGTTACCAGGACGGTTGAAGCCCCCCGTGCACCATACTCAGATCACACTCACCCCCCTCCACTCTGGAGGTAGCCCTGAACTGGCTGGTGTTTACCATTCCCTTTTATGTTTTCATACTTTTATTACACCCGTAAGAATCCCTATATAACACATTTTGTGGTTTTGCTTATCTAAAAAATTTATTTAAATGGAATTATGTAGTATATAGCCTTCTGAGATTTGCTTTTATTATTAAACTTTAAAAAAAGATATCACACTAATACATGAAGTTCTGGCTCATTTGTTTATGTATTTTATTGCTATAGTGTGTTCCATTGTATGACTCTATTACAATTCATTTATTCACATTTCTTTTGATGGACGATTAGGTTATTGTGTTTTTGTTTGTTTGCTATTCCGTCATTGCTTTAAAGGCACCCTATTTCCTCTATGCTTCCACCACCTGATTCTTTTTCAAAATTGTTTTGGTTATTCTTGGCCTACAGCTTTTTCATAAATTCTAAAACCAGCTTGTCAAAACCCATGAAAATCTCTCTCAGGAATTTGATTGGAGTTGTATTGAGTTTACAGGTTAATCTGAAGAAAACTGAGTATTCTTATCCATGAATATCGTCTATTTCTCTAATTACTTAGGTTTTCTTTCATGTCTTTTGATATACAATTTTTCTTATATAGCTTTTGTTATGTTTATTCATGGATACTTTATACCTTATATTTCACATTGCTATTATAAATAATATCTTTTAAAAGTTATATTTCAAACTATTTGTTGCTGGTATAAAGAAATGCAATTTCATTTTTTGTATGTTGGACTTATATCCAATAATCTAGCTGAACTCTTTACTAACTCTAATAGTTTTTAATGAAGAAATAGGCTCTGAGATATTAATTTGCCCCAATTCATATACTTAATTAGTGTCTACCTTTCTGTGGGGGAGTAAAGATAATGTCAAGAAGAGAATTTGCATAGTATTCATTTCAAGGTTCATTTTCTACTTCTCTGAATCATTTGTTTATAAGTTTGCAAGGATTTATTGAGAGACTCCTGTGAGCTCATCTAAGTGCTATGATATCTGGGGAGGAGGGCGAGAGGATATACAAGGAAGCATGGACTCACCTAATCCCAGGGAAGAAAGGGATCTTGGAGTAAATCTAGTCCTACCTTCCACCCTAAGCCTCAGAGAAATCTATTCTGGAAGTGTCCCCTACAAAGCCATTTATTCATTCAACACATTCTTTGGGCACCTACTAAATGACAGGCCCCATGCTGGATGTTGGGAAACAGCAGTGAGCAAAGCCCTCAAGACATGTGTAGTTTCGTGACAGACTGTAGTGAAGTCCTCACACAAATATGTAACTGTGAATGGGCATAGTGCCAGGAAGGGATGCAGACGGGGCTCTGAGATGTGTAGGGTGGGTGGGGCAACCTGACTTCCTGAGGGGGCGGCAGAGCAGTCCAGACCCTGAGGTGGGACAGAGCCTGGATTTGGTAAGGAATAAGTCCAGTGTGGCCAGAGCTGAATGAGAGGAAGTTGCCATGGCCGAGGCTGGAGAGGCGCACGGAGGCCAGACTGTGTGTGGTGTTGTGGGCCTTGTTAAAGGTTTTGGCCTTTATCCTAAAATCAATGGAAGTCACTAAGGGGTTTTAAGTCAGGGAGTGACACGATCAGATTTGCGTTTTAGGAAGGTCACTCGTCTCCAGTCTGGAGAATAAATTGGACAGGGCACGAATGGCTGTGGGAAGACTAGTTAGGAGGCTATTTGGTTCCCACTGAGTAATAACAGAGGTCTGAACTAGGAGATGGCAGAGGAAAACTCCAGCTGAAAACCCACTAGGTGTTAATTCTGTGTCAAGAGGCGGATGTGCATCATCTCATTTAACCCTCACAGCATGAGACTTATGAGCTAAGTACCACTGTCACCCCAGTGAGTGAATGATGAAACTGAGGCTTGGAGAGGTTAAGAAACTCACTCAAGTTTACACAGCTCTTTAAATGGTTCAAGGCCAGCTAGCATAACTCAACTCCTGTGCCGTCCTGCTGTGGGTGGGGCTGAGAGAAGAGAGGTGAAGGATGGCCCAGTGAGCCCCCCAGCCAGAATTTGAAAACTCCTAGCAAAAAGAACAGGCTGAAAGGAAATGGGATGTAATCTATGAGCCCTGGACCGGGAGGCTGGGAGATCTGATTTCAACCTCAAATCTACCACCTACCTTCTTTGTCTGGATGACATCCTTTGTGTCTTCTAACTCAAAGACTCTAGGATGATTCTGTGACTTTGGAAAAGTCATTGGATCTCTCAGAATCTCTGTTTTCTCCTCAGTAAAACAAGGATAACAGCTCTCAGCTGAGACAATACATATGCAAGTGTTGCAAACTTGAAAGAGATATACAGACATCAGCTAATGCTAGGATGACCTTCTCATGAGACAGTCCACTCATTTGGGGCAATTCTCCACGTTAGAATGTGTTCCTTCATTTTGATCTGAGATTGGCTTCCCTACATATTCCAACTCTGATCCGAGTTGCTGTTGGACGCTAAACCTAATAACACTGCTCCTTCTGTCTCCTGACAGAGCTTCAAGCGTCAGGGGCAGCTGCTCTGCCCCCTGTCGGGGCCCCCTCTTCACGATGGACATCAACAGCTCCTTTAAGCACACCTCAGCTGGCTTGGATTCCACCCTTCCGCCTCTCTGGAGGTGCTCTGGATTGACAGTGACTGGTTTAAAATGTGGACCTCAGAGCAGAACACAAGACTCCATGTGTTACCTGACGAGCTCCAAGTACGGTAGACCCAGTTCCTCCTTGATCCCAGCTCTCCACTACTTCTCTTGCAGTGTAAAGAAGTTTAGGTTACACACTCTGCTAGGAGGGTAGAGGGCTCCAGATATGCATTTGAGGAACTAACTCATTTTCACACAACTTCCTCCTGCCTTCCCCAAAGGATACATGCTACCAATTCTTATAGGATATAAAGAAAATAAAACATGTAAAAATACAGGGCTTTTTAGATGAGCCAAATAAGTCATAATGAAGGTATACAAGTAAACCTCATCCTTTCCCTCATTGCCAAAATTGGGTGACATAATTTCCTTTTTATAAATTTCCCATAATTTGGGAAAGAGGATTTTACTTGAAATTTGACAGGTTTGAATAGAAAGGTAAATTTGGGGCAAGGCGTAAGAGTGAAGAATGATGGGAAAAGTTTCAGCTGACTTTTGCGGCTAGTGGAAAACAGGTCATTAAATACACGTGATGCTGTTTTCCAACATTTCCATTATCACCTCAAAAATGAGTTGCAATACTTTGAAACTTCAAACTTAGTGCCAAGAGTCCTCGATAAAATGAATGTGTTGTCGAAGTAAGTCGAAAAATAAAAAGTGAGAGAACTCATTCCCTTGTCTCCATCAGAGAATTCCTTCTTTTCAACCTGAATTTGAAAAAGGAACATTTATTACATCCAAGGCGGGAATACTTGAAGTGGTTTTAAAAAAATTTTTTTTTATCACTGATGCTTGCCCCAAATGTACTAACAAGAAACCAAGACATTTGATTAAATTTTAGCCCAGTGGAGTGCTTAGGTAGTTATAGATGAGGTGTACATAAAACCTACTGTAGTAGCCATATACTTTTCACTATAACATAAAATCCAGATACAAGTAATGAAAAATTCCCTTTTGCTTCATTTCCCAACATGCTGTCTTCACATTAGCAGACGTTGTGTGCGCTTTCTCTTCGCTGCTGGTAGCATTATGACATTTTCTTTTCCAGGAATTCAAGATTTAATAACTTCAAGTACAGTCAACATGCCATTTCTGAGAGCTCAGGCTCCATTTCATGTGCTTCTGGCCTATTGAATAGACTTCTTGGAGGAGATGCCAAAAATGGGTGATGCTAACTCAGTTGAAATAAAACAAGATGCTCAGAAAAATAATGTTTGCATACACCAGTCCTGGCCTTCATGATTCCAGTTGTATAGCCACTGCCTTTGAAATTGTGCTGGGGCAGGTTGTGAGCTTTGCCCCTTCAAGGTGGCCTTCCCTGGGCATTCCCAGAAAGGGGCTCATCAGAGAGAGAAAGGTAAAGCTAGATTTCAGATGACCCCAAAGTCAGGTGACCCCATTTCACACAGAGGCATGTTCTCATCAATAAGTTGGGTAATGGGGACTCAGGCTACATTTTCCTATAGAAGCATCAGGACTAAATTAGGTCTTTAATTAATTAATCAATTCACTAAATGTTTACTAAGACCATATCGTGGTCGTCCTTTCAAAGCCTGTGACCCACAGTGCATCTCAACTAGAACTAGAAAGGTTTTCAGAAGCTGCCGTTTCTAAGTATACACAGCTAATAGCTGGCCAAGTCTCCCCAGGAGCCCAAGTGATATTTAAAGAAAGCTGCCATGTTCCCCTTAAATCTTCATTCTTCTAAGCTAAACCTACAAAGGTAGTCAATAGGATGGTGGTTTTTCAGACCTTTCTCGAGACAGGGATGTCAGTCCTGAAATGTGGGGGTTGGAATTTATCATAAAGCTTGAAATGCTCTGTACTGGTGCAGAGAACACCTGCCCATTAGCTCCCTTTCTCCTGGGACTCTGCTCTAAGAAGGCAGCCTAGAAATATATTTGCTTTAGGAAGTCGCATTGGACTGTGGGGTCATATTTAGTCGGGCAACCCACACTTAGGGACATATTAAAAGCAGAATATCTGAGAGGACCCCCACCCCACCCCTGATATGTACCTGTAGCAAGGAGAATTCACAATATGAAGATGGGAAAGGGAGGAAGGGAATAAACATTATTATCCTGCTACGTGCCAGGAATTATGCTCAATGCTTGGCAAATCTAACCTCATTTTACTCTAGCAAGGACCCTAGGAAGCAAGTATCATTTTAGTTCCCGTGTGTATTTGTTCGGAAAGAGTTTGGTTGCAAATAGCAGACAAACTGACCAACAAAGACTTGAGAGATAGGGATCTATTTGTCTTGCAACTTAGTTTGCAGGTGTGGGGGTGGGCAGCCCAGGGCTTGCTGGGAGCCCTGTGAGGCCATCAGAGACCAACATTTCCCATCTTTCTGTTCAGCCATCCTCAGGAGATAGGCCTTAATCCTCCTATTTGTCACCTCAAGGCTGCTGGCTACTGTTATGGGATGGCTTGCTGTCCCTCTAGGCAGTATGCCTAGGGTCTATGTAGGAAGAGGGGAAAAGGCAAAGGGAGAAGTTCACGCCATCCCAGGCTGTCCTTTTAAGAAACAACTTTCCTATCCACTGTCCTCAGGGATTTCTACTTACAGCCCATGGGCCACAGCTGTATCAAATGGGACGGTGGGAAGATAAAAAATTTTATCAGCTCCAAACAAAATCAGGGTTTTATTGGTAAAGAAAAATGAGAAATGGATATGGGATAAGCAACAATTGTCTGCCACTCTGTTACAAATGAGAAATCAGGTCAAGAGACGCACAGTTCCCGTCCACACAGCTAGAAAATGGTCAAGCTGAGATTTGAAGTCAGGCTCCCAGCCGTCTAAAGGTCTTACGCTTTCTACTGTGCAGCATGGCCTTTGAACACAGCACAAACAACCTCCCTTCCTAACACGGTCAGGAAGCAGGTATTTTCTTGCTCTGAGTCATTTTACAGATGGGGAAATGGTGGCAGAAAGAGGTTAAGAGACTTAAGTAACAGGATTTGAACCCAAGCAGTCACTAGAAAGAGGAAATGCAGCAGTAGCTTAATGTCCCTAGTACCAAAAAGAGAGAGAGAGAAAGAACCCAGAAGAAAAGGAAAGAAATGTGAATTAACATAAGCAGGAAGGAGAAAACAGATATGAAGAGGATTGATAGCAATTCTACCTGGGCCATGAGCTGCTTCCAGCTACCATAGGGGAGGGAGGGGGACCCTGGCAGCCTGAGACTTGTCAAGAAGCATTGATACGAGGTTATCGACCAATATATTAAAAATATATGTAGTCAATTATTGAAACCCTGTGAATGGTTTCAAAGTCCTTCAGATTGTGCATATTAAGTTATTCTGAAGAAACTCATTTTGGCTTTAATGTTTTCAATGTAATGACCCTTACAGATTTGGTTTCTATCAGAAATATCAAAAGCTAAGTGGAGCCCACTGATCAATTTGTCCTCCAAAGTGGTGCCTCGGCAGAGCCAGATTACCCTGATAACAACAGGTTTTGATTTAGTGAGAACTGAAGAAGGACTGGGCACTGTGATCCATGCTTCACACTTGGCATCTCATTTAATCTTGCCCAACTCCGGGGAGAGATTTCCTTTCTTCCTCACTTTTCAGGTGACACCCCTGAGGCTCAGTGACATGAAGTGACCTGCCCCCAAACACCCGCCTGTGCAAGGGGCAAGGCTGGGACCGTAACCCAGGTCTGTCTGAACCCACCACCAATGTCCCCGTCTGCATGTGGGCCGGAGATGGCAGAAGAGAAATCGGGCCAAGAAGCAATAGACTTGCAAGCAGATAACCCCCAAAATGCACTCGTGCTGCTGGATTTTTGAAGCTAAGTGAGTGATAGTTCATTCATCTCTTCTCATTTATATTTTGTTAATTCAGCCCAACATTTCAGCCTGTTGAGATATTTTTAGACTAGAAAACCAGTACCATTATGTGGATTAAAGTATTCTAATTCTATCACACTTCCCTACATCTGGCAGATGGGCATAGCTTTATATAAAATTAAATGCCAATGAAAGTTAAAAAAATTTTTTTTTTAGTTGGGCAGTAAAGTTGCTTTCTTCCAGTTGTTCACAAATGAAACTTGCTGGGCTGTTTCTAAAAACCAAGAAGCCTGGAGAGAAATTTATGACTTCAAAACAAAATTTAGAGGTTGAGGGATTTAGCGGTTTGCAAGGAACACAGAGCTAAGCCTGTGAGAAAGGCCATTCAAAATGTCCTGGCCTGAAGTGCCAAGGTCTTTTTCAAAAGTCCCTGAAGAAGGTCCTAGGCATCTGAAAGGGTAAAAATGAGGAGAGAGCACTTTTAAGACATCTTTCCACTAGGAGCTGGGCTTGTGAGCCCGTGCATTTTCCCACACAAATGTGCTCAGAGTTATGTTAGCCAGGCATTTCCTGTGCACCACAGGTTTTGTTATTCTTTTTTTTTTTTTTTCTTCCTTTTCAGGGAATTATCCAAGATTTGTAGCCAGCAGTCTCTGCTATATTTTCTCGGAGCTCTTAGTCACACCCCCATATATGGAAATCCCTATCACATAGCTAACTCCCTGGCTAGGACATTTTATAGGAAGTGTTTAGTGTATTGTGGTCTTTATAAGCTAAGTAATCCTAAGGATGGAATGGCAACAGCAGCAACAGGCATAAGAGTGTGTGTGTGTGTGTGTGTATGTGTGTGTGTTTAAATAGCCTTTATTGCTGCTAGAACATATTTGACAAATTTAAACTCAAGGTTTCATCCCCTTCAGTAGTTCTTGGATAGCAAATGAATTTTAACTATTTAGAAAGGAATTTCCACTGATTGCCTGGAAGTAAATTTGCAAGGCATGATGGGAGATTTTTCCCATAATAAAGGATTTCAAATTTCCTCCACATTTGGACACTTCCTCTGCCTAGGCAGCAATAGCACAGTGTAGAAAGAATTAGTCACAAGGTTAGTGCAGCTTAAATAAACAGAAATCAAATGAGCACTCCACAGAGTGGTCTTTTAGCAGATGCTCTCACTTTGCGAGGAGTGCAAGGCGGCAAACGTGAAACCCTATGGCTCTCATACATTTACGCAATGAATTATGCTCTTCAGAGAACTCTCACATCTTTTTGTCCTTGTGCAGCCTAATTCCTCTTACCGGAAACCTGAGGTTCCAAATGGCAAGTCATTTGCATGAGAACACACAGCTAACACCACTCCCCATTCAAACACTCTCATTGGCTCCCGTAGTTCAAGTCCATACTCCTTAGAACAGAATTTAAGGTTTAATGAACATTTAAAAAGCATTCACAGGTATCTGTGGTGAGGCACCAGGAGGGGAAAAGGTGAATAAGACATGTTCTTGGAGAGCTGTAATATGAGGGAAACTGTCATCATACAAACAATTAATTGCAGTCGTGTAAGTGTCTTAGTTAGCTCAGGCTGCTATAACAAAATACCATAGACTGGATGGCTTAAACAACAGACATTCATTACTCACAGTTCTGGAGGCTGGGAAGTCCAAGATCAAGGTGCTGGCAGATTCAATTCCTGGAAAGAGCCTGTTTCTTGGTTTATGTACAAATAGACACCTTCTAGCTGTGTGCTCACATGGCCTTTCCTAAGCGCATGCGTGTGAAGATAGATCAAGATCTCTCTCTTCCTCTTCTTAAAAGCGCACTAATACTATCTCAAGGGTCCTACCCTCATGACCTAATCTAACCCTTGTCACCTTCCAAAGCCCTCACCTCCAAATACAATCACACTCAGGGTTAAGGCTTCAACACACAAATTTTCGGGGGACGCAAACATTCAGCCCATAGCAATAAGCAAGTGAACGAGGGAGGATGGTCTGGGACTGGGAAGCATCGAGGTGGAACTAGCTTTGAAACACATCCTTCCCAATGGTCTCTCCCCCACTACTTGTTTCTGGGTCTACAAATAGCTTCCTCCTGCAACTACTGATGCATCAAAGAAAGAAAAAGCAGAACATATTACACCACTTAGGTAGGAGGACATGCTTGTGATCATTTGTCAGACTTTCAATCAAAAGGTTAAAAGAGGGACAGAGTTGTGGGTGGGGGAGGGAGGAGGTTGAGGGGGGCTGGCAGGGAAGACCAAAACAAGGTCATTGACAATGGCCCTGGAAGGTATTTCTCAAATTTCCTTCAGCAAAGATGGTCTGTTTGTACATTTTTAGTGACATTTTGGACCTAGAATATATTTTTTTTTCTGAGATGTCTGAAATCTTGAGATCCTTTCCAAAGCCAGATCCCCAGGGCCAGTGGGATAGTTGACATATAAATGAAATTGACCTCCCCGACATGATAAAAAATTTTTTGTATAATCAGTCCCAGGTTCTGTGAGTCACGGTTGCCTTCCTGCCTGTCTGCCCTTGGCCTGGGGAGGAGCGTGTTTGCTTTGCTACAGGAGTAACTGACTCCAGGCACGCTTCACTCATGTAGAGTCCTGAGGTGGGCAAGTGGCTGCGCTTGAGATAAAACAGACTGAGAGAACAGCCCTGGCGGCCAGTCCTTTGGCCCGGAGCCCAGCCCGATAACCGCCCTCTGGGTACACGCAATGCCAACCTTCGGTGTAAGGGTCCTTTACCCATTATACTCCACAGGCTTCCAGAGTTTCGAAAACCATTTTGAAATAATTAAATCCACTTATACCATTTTTCTTGGAAGTAAAATACTGAGAAATTGCATCGTTGGATCAAGTCAGAATGACATGTTAGCTATTTTCTTTTAAACGCCTATTGCTATGTCCTCCCATTCTCTCCCTTCCTTCCACTTTGACTGAACACCTACCATGTGCTGGCACTGCCCTAAGCATAGGAGGACACAAATGACTGAAGTATGGTATGGCACCTGTCCTCTCTCATCCTATACATATGTACTGTGTGTCCCAAGCACTATGCTATGTAATGAAGATACTGCATTAGACAGGAAACATAGATTCTGCATCATCAGTATATAGTCTAGTAGGAATGGTGTTGAATAAGCAATGAGGAGTGTTGCAAAGGTCACAAGTGAAAAGAATAGAGTTCCATGAGGATGTATAACTGAAATGAGACTGAATTGAGTTAATGGGATCAAACAGTTAGTGATCTAGGGGAGGGGCGTGCAGAAAGTGCTTAAAACATGCTTTTTTGTGTGTGAGGAAGACCAGCCCTGAGCTAACATCCGCCGCCAATCCCTCCTCTTTTTCACCGAGGAAGACCGGCCCTGGGCCAACATCCATGCCCATCTTCCTCCACTCTACATGGGACGCCGCCACAGCATGGCTGACAAGCAGTGCGTCGGCAGACACCCGGGATCCAAACCCGTGAACCCCAGGCCGCCAAGCGCAAACTAAACCGCTGCACCACTGGGTGGCCCCTTAAAACATGCTTTTAACTAAATTTTTTAGTTTATACTCTACCTGCCTAAAATGAAGACAATCAATAAAAAATTGATTCCAATTATTTTGATTACATGAGTAAAGCAACCAGTCTGATAAATGAATTAGTTGCTCAAGATTTAGGTAGAATTAGTCTTGGGGTGGTTGACCTTTTGAAATATGTCTACCCAAGACTGATTTAAACTTCCTAAGTTTATATAGCAGCTATGGTTGGCAGAGTTCTAAGATGGCCCCCCATATTCCCACCCTCTTCTCTCCCAGTATACACCTTCTCCCAGTTATTTAATCAAACACTAAGCTAGGTACTCCTGTGAAAGGATTTTGCAGATGTAATTAAGATGTCAAATCAATTGACTTTAAGATAGGGAGATTATCCTGTGGCTGAGGGCTGATCTAATCAGATGAGCCCTTAAAAGGGACTGGCCTCTTCCTGGTAAAAAAAGATTCAAAGAGTGAGATAGATTCAACACTGGCTAGCTTTGAAGATGGATGGGGCCATGTGGCAAAGAATGTGAGTGGCTTTTAGGAGCTGAGAGCAGCCACCAAGGAAATGGGGACCTCAGTCCTACAACCACAAGTAACTGGATACTGCCACTACCACACGCCCTTGGAAGATCCCTGAGCTTCCAGTGTGAACAAAAGCTTGCTGACACCTTTAGCTTTGTGAAATCCCCAGCAGATTTAGGAGCTGATTTTCCTCTCTAGTCCTGAGCTGTAAGAATGTGAGCCCAGAGCTATCTACAGCCGTGTCCCTCATTATGTGGTAGAACCTAACACTCAGCATCAAGAGTCATAACCATTTGAGTCCCTGAACC
Organism: Tapirus indicus; assembly: GCA_031878705.1. NCBI lineage: Eukaryota > Metazoa > Chordata > Mammalia > Perissodactyla > Tapiridae > Tapirus > Tapirus indicus. Next base: position 40,660,966 of record CM062935.1, read on the forward strand.
CTTTGTCTTTTAGGCCACCTGACTTATACCCTTCCAGCAATTTGGTTATGTGAGCCAAGGTTGCTTCTTTTGAGTTAAGCTAGGTCATGCTCAGCTTTTGTCACTGGCAAACAGAGTCCTGACAATTCAGCTAGAGAGGAGTGAAGAACTGTTAACTGGAAGATACCAGTTCTGTTTATCAGACAATATCAAAACATGAAAGTGCCTCTTTGCAAACCACCCCCCTCTTTTTTTAAATTGGTGCTGAAGGACATCAAATGAAAGTAAATACTAGCTCAATCATCATATTATTGGAGCTGCAAGGGACCTTAGATGTCATCTGGTCAACATCCCTCGTTTTCTACATGCAGAAGCTCAGATTCAGAGAGGAGGATCAGCTGGTCATTCCAGACTCATTGGATAAAACTGACCCAGGTTGAATGAAAAATGATGCTGCTTGAAACGAATTAATTTTTTTCTTTTGCGTTCCATGATTACTTGGCTAATTTTGCCACCATCCCAGTGTATTATTCTCAAGTTTTTAAAAATTGCATCTACTGAGCACTGTGACTCTCAGGATCCTTATGGTATATTTTCAAACAAAACCTTCCAGTTTCTGGAACTTGGATGGTATCTCAGTTTGTCGAGGGTGATTTTTACTTGATTCTATCAAACAGGATGTAAAACTGTATCTTCTTGTACATACTGTTAGAAGCTTAGCCTGGGCACAACTTGTCTTTGTGAACATTGTATGGAGATGAATTCATAAATGTTATCTCCCTTAAGTACAAGTATAAGTCATTTCCATAGACACTTGCTCACAAAGACTAATGAGACGAGTGTTTTCCTAAACCTGGCTGAATGACACTTCTACATACGAAATTATTAACTTCTTATTCCCCTTGAACATAGAATCACAGACTATTAGAGCTGGCAGGGGTCTTAGAGATCATCCGACCCAGCCCCTCATTGTTTGGACAAGGACAATGGGCTCCAGAGAGGAGGAGAGTCTTGCTCAAGGTCAAATTCTATTTTAAAACATCAATAAGCAGTCTGCAACATCTTTAAACGAGATGAATGGATAGAAAAGTTTTTCTTTAAAATTTGTATTTTCTGCATATATACAAACAAAGAAAGTAGCAAAAATTATAAAGATCATCCCTCTAGATTTTGTAGCAACTTGGGAAAGGTCTGTTTCCAGGATTAAGAAAAATCTTAGCAATGAGATAATAAAATGACCTAGTTGTTATGAACCTAAAAATCGAGTAATTGGGAGAGAAGCACTGCTCTTCATTATGAAAATTGGTACCAATTTATTTTTAAATGTTTAGAAAACTTTAAACTGTAGAAAGAAAGAAGGAGGAAAAATTACATTTTCACTACCTACCAGAACCAATCTTTAACATTTTTGGTGGTTTTCCTTTCAATCTTTCTTTATATGTATAGGAAGTTTATGAGAATGACAGTCAGAAATATTTTCCCATATTATTCCCATCTTCTTTATAAATATCTACTAAGTGCATGTGATATGTTTTTCTTTAGCAACTGACTATTCTATTATGGGAATGCTGGTTTTAAAATAACCTTACAAAGAGCATCTTCATGTATAAATATTCTTTTCCAAATTTAGGATTATTTTCTTTCTCATAAATGGAATGTCTGGGTCTGTCTTATAGTACGTGTTTAGCTCAATAGATACTCATTAAAAGAACGAAATAAGTATAGGGGGCCGCCCGGTGGCGCAGCGGTTTAGTCCGCGCTTGGCAGCCCGGGGTTCGTGAGTTCGGATCCCGGGCGCCCGCCGACGCACTGCCTGTCAGCCATGCCGTGGCGGCGTCCCATATAAAGTAGAGGAAGATGGGCACGATGTTAGCCCAGGGCCAGTCTTCCTCAGCAAAAAGGGGAGGATTGGCGACGAATGTTAGCTCAGGGCTGGTCTTCCCCCCCCCCCAAAAAAAAAAAAAAAGAACGAAATAAGTATATTAATCAGAATAGGCTAGGTGTGCTGTGGTAACAAACAGCTGTAATATCTTAATGACCGAACAGTAAGAATTACCTCTTAGTCATACAAGATCATCTTTGCATGCCAGTTACTATCTGAAGCTGCTATCTTCCTTCTGGGGACTCAGCCGTCTAGGCTATTCAGTCTTTTGGCTCCACCATCTCATCTGGGGCCTCCTCTATGATCACCCCTTCAGAGGAAGATTCTTAAATGCCTCAGTCCAGAAGTAACACACATCACCTCTGCCCATAACCTGTGACCCACACGGCCCTTTCTGACTCCAAGGTGGGGAGGTGGGGTGAGGAGGTGTGATCCTCTCACGCATCGGAAGGATGTGAACACTGAAAGTCTCTGTCACGTCAAGGTTAATATTATTGACAAACTGCTTTTCTATAGAGTCACACCAATTTACATGACCATCAATTCACATGAGTGAGTCCTTTTCACTATACTTATTTACTCTATTTTTACTATACTTATTTACTCTACTTATTGGATATCACTACTTTTAAACAACCTTTGCTACAATGATGGGCAAAAAATTTTAATTTTCATTCCTTTGATTACCTCCAGATTGGCTTTTTCTTGTATTAATTAATTAATTAAGTCAATTATTCAACAACTGTTTACTTAATAGGTGACCCAGCCCTGACACTGGCTACAACGGTGAACATACAGACCCGGTCCCGTCCTCGGACTTTATAATGATTGACCAGTGAGAGTTCCTGTTTTGTAAACTGTGCATCTCCTTGCCTGTTTATGCTTAGGGTTCTTTGTATTTTTCTCACTGAGTTGCTTGAGTTCTTTCCACAGCAAAGAGAACAGCTCTTTGTTTACTTGCTGCAAACGTTTTCTTTAGTTTGCTTTTTAATCTTAATTTTGGTGGTACTTTCCCTTTTTCACAGAATTTCAAAATTATCTATATTAATCTTTCCCTTATGATTTTTCTCTTGCTTTTAAGCTTAGAAAATGCAAAAAATGGTTATTTCTGAGCTTTCTTACAATTTTTCTCTTGCTAGAAACCACCTCGTGAGAAAACACACACACGCATACACACAGTCACGTGTTGCTTGACAACAGGCACGCTTCTGAGAAACGTGTCATTAGGTGGTTTCATCGTTGTGTGAACCCCACAGAGTGTACTTACACAAACCTAGCGGTATAGCCTACGACACACCTGGGCTATATGGTAGAGCCCATTCCTCCTGGGCTACAAACCTGCACAGCGTGTTACTGTACTGAGTACTGTAGGCAGTTGTAACACAATGGTAAGTATTTGTGTGTCTAAACATACCTCAACATAGAAAAGGTACAGTAAAAATATGGTATAAAAGATAAAAAATAGTGCACCTGTATAGGGCACTTACCGTGAGTGGAGCTTGCAGGACTGGAAGCTGCTCTGGGTGAGTGAGTGAGTGAGTGGTGGGTGAATGAGAAGGCCGAGGACATGACTGTACACTGCTGGAGACTTGATCAACACTAGACACTTAGGTTACACTAAATTTATAAAAAATATTTTTCTTTCTTCAATAATAAATAAGCCTTAGCTTACTATAACTTTTTTACTTTATAATTTTTAAACTTTTTGACTCTTTCATAATAACACAGCTTAAAACACACACTGTACAGCTGTACAAAAATATTTTCTTTCTTTACATACTTACTTGATAAGTTTTTTCTATTTTTAAAATTTTTAAATTTTTTTTTTACTTTTTAAAATTTCTATTAAAGACTAAGACACAAACACACACATTAGCCTAGGCCTACACAGAGTCAGGATCATCAATATTACTGTCTTCCACCTCCACATCTTGTCCCACCAGAAGGTCTTCAGGGGCAATAACGTGCATGGACCTGTCACCTCCTATGATAACAATGCCTTCTTCTGGAATACTTCCTGAAGGACCTGAAGGTTTAGCATCACCACCAACGAGTGAGTAATGTGTTGTGCTACAACATTATGATGGCTATGACATGACCAGGTGACCACCATCATATGTGCGGTCCATCGTTGACCAAAATGTCGTTGGGGGGGCATGACTGTACAGGACACATATACTATAATATAATGTATTTACAGTTATGATATAATTATATTATTCTTTTAATAAATATAGTTATATTATATATCATATATGTGTGTGTTTTCTCACAAGAGAAAATTTGTAAGAAAACTCAGAAATATGTATATTATATATATTACATATACTCAGAAATACATATATTTTATATATAATACTATATATGTGTGTGTTATATAATTACATTATATATAATGTGTATGCTTTCTTGCAAGGTGGTTAATATATATTAATTATATATTATATAATACCAAAAAATAGGTATATACCTATATAAAATTCAGTGAAGAAGCCAAGACTCTATATGCAGATTATGAATGCAAAAGTCACTTCAGTGGATCCCATGCCCTCCTACTTCTCCTGTTAGAACAACCTTTCCTCCTCTTGGGGTTCCTACTCTCTCTTACCTCCAGCTTCCCCACTATATTTCTATAGCGGTTTCTTTTCAGCAACCTGTCCCCTTTGAAGTATAAACTCACGAGAAATGAAGACCTTACTTCTGCTGGGGATAACTGAATTTAATTGGGGCCTCAATTCCTTAACTGAAAGGGGTTAATTTTCACAGGGGAAATTTCAGGTACTGTGACAGTCACTAGGGAAGATATTTTGAGCCAGAAACTCCTGACTTGTTCTCCAAGCCACGCCACATCTGGCTTATAAGATCAGCCTTAAATGACAGCTACCAAAATCTTGGGTTGTTCTTTTTCCAGGCTGACATTAATAAAATCCAGAGCCCAGCTATCATTTGCTTGCCCTGTGCAAAGTTAGCTCTGCTTGGACAGCCTCTGTTCATGTTAAGTTACTTATCCTTTTCCCAAAGACTAGCTTCGTCTCCTGGCTACCCTACTTTTGTCAGTAGCCCTAACACTGAGGCTCAGGGTCTCAGTCACCTCTAGCCCCTTGGCTTGTTCACTGTCCCCCAACACCATTCAGATATTCCTGTTCCTGTACTCTGGAAACATCTTTCATCGGGATTCTGTTCCACTTATTTAAAGTCTTGCAGGCACAGCTGATAGTAACCCTCACTCTTCTGAGCTCACAGAGGACCTACGTCTATGCCAGTGGTCTCCAAAGTGGAGTGTCTATGGTCATCCTTTGGGGTGCAAAGGAAAGTTGCGGAACTTTCGTTATAAAATTTCAACCTTTTAAAACTCCCATTTTTGTGTGTTTTTAAATGGACCTAATATATTCATTTAGAAGTATATAACCAATTGTCATCAATTCTAAAACACACATTGTTTCACATTTTAACATCTCTCATATTGGGACGCATTTTACAATTGAGGCCGAAAGACTATGTCCCAATATAATTGGCAGCAATATTTTTCTTTCTTCATGGTACCTAAAATAATGATGTAATATACAATTGATAGTGTCTTGAATTCTATGAAATATACATATATTAGGTGTGCTTGCTCAAAAAGTTTATAACTAATGGGGTGGCAGTGAACAATTTTGGAGGCCATCCAATCTATACAACTCAATTGTTTCTTATTACACACTGCCGTGAATTAATGATTAACTCTGCATAATGTGTGTGTCTGTGTAGTCACGCACACTCTATTATGAACTTGATGAAGTACAGACCATGTGTTATTCTTCTTTATACTCCTTACAAAATCTTCCACAGTCTAGGCCAGTAGCTCTCAACCCTATCAGATTGAAGGTCCCTTTTATAGCTAACGTTTTATAGTGTCCTGTTTACTATCTTAAAATGAAATTCACATATAAATATTAAGAAAAGAAGACCAGGGGGCCGGCCCGGTGGCGCAGAGGTTTAGTTCGCGCTTGGCAGCCCAGGGTTCGCCGGTTCGGATCCTGGGCGCCTGCCGAAGCACTGCTTGTCAGCCATGCCGTGGCGGCGTCCCATATAAAGTAGAGGAAGATGGCACGGATGTTAGCCCAGGGCCGGTCTCCCTCAGCAAAAAGAGGAGGATTGGCAACGGATGTTAGCTCAGGGCTGGTCTTCCTCACAAAAAAAAAAAAAACGAAGACCACATTGTATTAGTTAGGGTACACTAATTGCTAAAACAAATAGACCTATATTTAATGGCTTAAACATAATATGTTTATTTCTAGCTCCTATCATAGGAGTGGTCAGTGGGGAAGAGAAACGGATGTGCAGAGGTGCATATGGGAGGTTTTCATGGGCCAAGCCTGGAAGTGACATGCACCACTTCTTCTCAGGCACCATTGGCTAGAACTCAGTCACATGACCACAGCTAACTGCAAGGGTGGCTGGGAAATTGAGTCTAGTAGGGAGCCCAGGAGAGAGAGGAGAAGGTGACTTTTGGTGAGCATCTAACAGTTTCTGCCATAAACACAATACCTTGTTATTAGACAGAAATGAAAGAAAAATAATTTGTAAGAAATTAACGTGCTTTTTAGTATGTAAATCCTTAGGCATGGCCATGCTAGCAGACATGAAATTCAGATGCTTATTCCTATATGGAGAATCATGTGACTGTGAAGGCCTTAAATGCAGTGTAAGACAGGTGTGCTGTACTGGTGACAGATGTATCCGTCCCCATTTTACCATCACTACCCAACAGTGACATTGCTCCTAGTCATGAGAGTTCCTGAAATGATGAGTAACTTGGTAAAATTCCGAACAAAGTACAATCTTCCCTTAATCTGCACTGCTGATACATTCCTGAAAAATCCACTGCATATTAGAATTCTGCAAAAGGTGCTCTGCATTTGTGTGTAAAATAAAATTGGTCTCCAGGCTCAGATCATTATGAAGAGGTTTTTGGACCTACGTGAATGTACACTGGGACACTAGGAGGCCGCGAGGGATGAGGGAGCATCCTGTGTGGTGCAGAGCTCTCCTGTATATTTCAGAATGTCTAGCATCCCTGGCACCCCGCTACTAAATGCCAGTAGCACCCCCAAGTCATTGTGACAACCAAATACACCCCCACAAATTTCCAAAACATCCCCTGTGGAGAAGTACTGCTTCCACTGAGAACCCTGTCCATTCAATAAATGCCTGTCCAGTTCAAATGCTCCCTCCCTGCCTCTGGCCCACCTGGGTCTGAAGCACACCTTCCAACAGGCCCCAAAGGGGGTTTGGCTCAGCAGCTACCCCAGGACTCTCTATACTGGAGCTCTCGGTGGGAAACCAAGAGGGCTCTTCAGAGCATGAAGAAATGAACTAACTCACTAATCCTGGCATATTGCTATAAAGCAAAGAATATGGATATATTTGCAATGTCAGCCTTGTGCTATGCTAGGTGATTTCACATGTACTATGTCATTTAATCCGTATAACAATCTTGCACGGTAAGTATTAATATCAAATGAGCAAAGTGGGGCTTTGGAGGTGAAGTAGCATGTCTGCACGCACATTGTGAGTAAGGATGTGGGAACTAGGATTGAAATCTGGGCCTGACTAGAGAATTCATGCTATTTCCACTGTTATTAGGGTGACCATATGTCTCAGTGTAAGCCTTTTGTCCTGGAGTAATGATTACTAGCACTCCCTTTCACTCCCCAGACAGTCCCAACTTGGATAATAAATTACATGGTCACTGTAAATATTATATGTTGCTATAGTCATCACTATTTATTGAATGGGAAGGTCAAGGGAAAGGGTGAAAAACAATATTCTTCTGTCTCAGATGTTAGTGGGATGACTGAGGGTGCAGAATGGGTGTTCTCTTCCCAATTCATTATCAGTGCATTTCCTAAATCATCCGTGGAAATTTATGTCTATTTGTCTTCTATTGAAACAATTTTTTAAAGAGTAGGAAAATAAACACTTCCTAGATATTCAGTCTTTGCATCAAATGGGATGGTGTTCTTTACCTTCAAGTAAGATATACTGCCCTTTGAGAAGGTGAAAGTTTAAACCCTCCTAAGTCTGAGAAACAGCTGAGGTGTAGGAAGATGGGCTGAGACATTCTGAGAGAGGTAACACGTTGATGCTTGCTTGGTTTCGATGAGCTGGTCACATTATTAGTCAGAGAGAAACCCTCCCTTTCCATGTTTAAAAGTTGGAAGCCTGTCTCTAACTGCTCTTGTTTCTGACAGTTTTCAAACAATTGCTTTAAACAAGTCACAGTTGCAGACATGTTACATGTCCATGTTCGGTCTCAGAGTTATGGAAATGTACTAGAAGAAATTCACGGGGTAATTTGAACATCCAAAGACAACATTCTACTTCACTGGGCATAAAGACTCACTCTGTGGCCTCTCCCATCTCGCTCCTATCAATGACGCCTTCCCCTCACTCTGCACTGCTGTCCTCCCACCTTTTGTTTGAGCCCTCCATGGCATTTTCTTGTTCTCCCTCTGGGTCTGCAGCCCACAGTCAGGGGCTGGTGAGGCAACGTGGATCAGATTATCCTCTATCCCTTAAGCTAAACATCCCCATGTTGGTTCAAACACAGAACCAACCTAAACCCACTCAGGCCCTTTCCCAGCTATCATCCCCCACAGCCCTAGTGGGTGCTCTGAGGATCCCTCTTGGTTTCCCACTGAGAGCTCCAGTATAGAGAGTCCTGGGGTAGCTGCTGAGCCAAACCCCCTTTGGGGCCTGTTGGAAGGTGTGCTTCAGACCCAGGTGGGCCAGGGGCAGGGAGGGAGCATTTGGACTGTCCCTGGTTTATCCATCACCATTGCCAGAGCTTGGGAAGGAAGCTTGAAAAAGAACACAGCATCCCATTAAATGCTCAAAATAAAATTCTGAAATGAAAACAATAAAAATGACTGAATTGTGTTTAAGAAATACCATACTGTTGCAGCTTCTGTTATGTCTCAGAAGAAAAGAAATCACATCGGAATCTGATACAAATTATTAAAATTTCCCACTCCCAAGTCTCTGTAGTGAAGTAGTAGGTGTGAAGACTGCCAAGGGAAACCTTAAATCCTTAAAGAAAACCTTCAGTCCTGAAATAAACTCCCCTAAGTGTGGATCTTTTTGTTGTAGACAGACAGGTTGTCCTGCTGAGGCCATGCAAATACACTCCATAAATGCTATCTGTCCTCCTTGCCACACCCAGGGTAGACACTGCTACTTGGTCACCGACTCTTTCTTGCTAATTCTCTGCAGAGTACTTCAGGAGAAACTGATGAACGTTGGCAAGGGAGATAAAAGCTATTTTCCCTTCTGACCTTGAGTAAGCACAGGCACCTAAAGAGGTAGACATTCCCTAAATCTATCATCCAGGGAAGATGTAGCCCTTCATACAGGAATCCGGAAACTTAGAGAGTAGATTTAGACCACCATGGAAGGTATCTCCTGTCTCTCTCTCCACATGGGTCTGTCTTGAGAAGTCTAGCTGTGCTGGCATATACCAACTGGGAAGGGAAAGATATGGAGATATGCCAGGAGCTAGGCAGGGAGGCCCTGGAGAGGAACACAAGCTGGAGATGAGTAAGTTACACTTTGTAAGCCAGATTCCTTAGTTACAACTAGCTTTCTGGGTCTGTTTTCTCTTTTGCTATCCCTGAGCCCTAAGCAAAATTCATTCAGTCATTCATTCAACATTTATTGAGCATCTATCCTGTGGCAGTCACTGAGCTGTGATCTAGAATATGGGGATGAATGACACAGATACAGTCCAGGGAAGGCAGAACCTATAACAGACATTTATGCTCATGTGGCCATTTATGCCATTTGAGTGGGGAAATGCTGATGCTATGGAAACACATAGTAGGGGAGCCCAGGCTGTCTGGAGTCTAAGTGATCTAGTTAAGGGCTGTCTTTTCTCCAGTACGGTCTCATTGGATGGACTGGACACAGAATTATGTGCGGGGCTTGGGCAGGAAGATCAAAGAGGCAGCTATTCCCTGATAGCTGAGGCCATGAGATCCAGGCACCTTGTCCACACAGAGGCTCTTCTTCCGCTGCCAACCTTGGAGGGCTGGGTGTGATGTTAATAGAAGTTTGATTTTCTATAGGGTGTCATGGGAGTTAAATCCTTGGCAAAGAGCAGTCTGTGATCTGCCATTGTGTCTTTCTATTCCCTCCCAGAAGTGATTCTTAGAAACCTCCACTCTGAAGGTCTCTCGTTTCGACCAAGCATCCAGCACATCCTCACAACTCCCTAGGACCACCCTGAAGCCACTCCTCTCCCTGTTGACACCACCATCATTGTTCCTGACATGTGAGCCAGGAGGATCCAAGGCCAGAAGGTCATCATGGTCAAGAGGTGAGCAGATAATACTCAAAGGCAGACAGAGTTGGGATTGGAGAGGAATTCCCTAATAGCCGTTATAAACAGAGATACAACAGGTTTGAACAAACAACCTGGGACTGGAAGGGGGGAAGAGGGAGGAGTCAGGTAGAGATAACACTGAGAGTGGATGCCTAGGCTGTGTAATGACATAAAGGGGGCTTAGAGAGGGCTTAGGGAGCAGATTTGAAAGAAAGATAATGCAGGAAGGTTAAGAATTCAGTCTTAGGCATTCAGGTATGTGGTGGGGGCTGCGGGTGGTAACAGACTGATCAGAGAACTTGAAGGCTGGGATGTCAGTTTGTGTTCTTGGAATGACCTCCTGAGGACTTCACATCTAACCAAATATTAGCATTCATTTGCTAAATAAACACTCCTCTGTCCCTGGATGGGCAGGGACTGGAGTGTCAAGCCCCCCATCCTCATCACAAAGACAGTTCAATCCCTGCCCCCAAGATTGTCACTGTCCAGACCAAGGGCCCTGAGAGCCTGGCAGGATAACCCTGGTGCACAGATTCAGTGTCCAGGGGTCCTGAGTGGCCGTGGAACAGCCAGGGCTCCCCCTTTCCATAAATCCAAGACCAAGCATAATAAAGTAAGGAAAGAGGAGGGATTTTCTAATACTGAGGTAAGTTGGAGCAGGGAGAAGAAAAATCCCAGAAATGCAGATTAGATTACAAAAAATAGTAATAAAGCAATAACCTGGCTGAACCACATTCAATTCAGTTCGATTCAGCAAGTACATATTGAGTGTCCCTGTGTGTCTGCTTTGAACTAGTCTGCTTGAGAGAACAGCCACAATGGGAAATGAGCAGAGTTTAGATGGGGGGCAGGCATGCTAAAGGGAAGGTATGTTTTCAGGCACTAAAGCTCTGCCCTACAGATGGCTGTCCTTGCATTGGGGGTGCCCTCATAATTCACATGTGGTCTCTCTCAAAGCAGTTCCTCCAAGACCCCAGTCCATGTCCACCAGTCAGCCAGGAGTCTGTTCCATTTGACCCAGACCAAGCAGATCCTTTCTGAAGCTTTTGTAGAGAAATGGAAGCAATTTGAAGAGCAGGAAATTTCAAAGGTGAAAGCAGGGGCAAGGATGGAGAATGGATTAGGGGTAGAGAAAGCACAAAAGTAAGGGGCCAATGAGGAGAATATGAATATTCCAGGCTCACTGAATTGGTGGCAGTGAGTAGAACAAAGGGACAGAAGAGAATGAGGACACAGAGGCTCTACCAACATGTGGGCCAACTGATTGGATCAAGAGAAAGGAGAGTTTGAGGTGACCTTGGGCAAGTGGTAGAGTGGTGGATAAGGAGAGTCAGGGGCTCAGAGGAGAAACATTTGAAGAAGGAAGATAATGAGTAAACTGTTAGTGGTAATGCAGTACTGTCTTTCCTCTCCTGGATTCTTCTCATAGTGTCCATATTGGTTGCCCTTCTCTAGGCTCAGTCCTCCAGTTCCCTTCTTCCTGGGTTTCTAAAAGGCAAACTTTACTGGATCATCCCATACATGCAGGCTCCTGGTGGTTTCCATCACCTTTGAGTGAAAGGCCAACCTCCAGAGCATATGAACACTTGGGGCTCTGCTTTGCCTGTACCTTAGCCTCATCTCCTACCACCCTCCCACTTGGACTCAACACTCCAGCCATCCACCCAAATTTGCATTTTTTCAAAAAGCCAGTTTCATGCCTTAGTGCCTTTGTACCTGTTATACCTCACCCTGGAAATTCTTTCCCTCCTTGACTGCCCAGTGAATTCCTCAACATTCTTTCTCAAGTGGCTTTAAATCCAACAAAGCATTCTCCAGTGATCCTCCCACCATCCCAAGTGAGGTTTATTCAAAGAATGCAAGGCTGGTTCAATATTTGAAAATCAATCAATGTAATCCACTATATTAATAGCTAAAGAAGAAAAATCACATGGTCTTATCAATTGATACCCAAAAAAACCCATTTAACAAAATTCAACATGTATCATGATAAAAAACCTCAGAAAAAAATAGGAATAGAGGGGCACTTCCTCAACTTGCTAAAGGGTATCTACCAAAAGCCTACAGCTAATATACTTAAAAGTGAAAGACTAAATGCTTTCCCCCTAAGATCAAGAACAGGGCAAGGGTGTCTTCTCTCACCACTCTTATTCAACATAGTTTTGGAAGTTCTGACTAACTGAATCAGGCACAAAAAGGCATACAGGTCAGAAAGGAAGAAATAAAACTGTCCCTATTTGTGGGGACGTAATTGTTATGATGATGACATGAATATGACATAATGTCTATGTAGAAAACCTGCGGAATCTACGAACAAAAACACAACAACAAAAAAACCAACTCTCGGGACTAATAAATGACTTCAGAAAGACTGCAATATATAAGACAAACATACAAAGCTCAATTGTATTTATATGTAGTATCAATGAACAGGCGGACATTAAAAATACAATGCCATTTACGATTACTCAAAAAAATTAAATATTTAAGCGTTGAAGGGGAGAAAGAGTATTCTCTACCCACTGTGGGTCCTTTCTGGCTGGGCTACAAATTAAATTGACATGAGGCCGAATAGCAGGAGAAAATCAAACAAAGCTTTATAACATGTATACATGGGAGACACTCTGACAACTGAGTATCTCTCTTAGAATGGCGGAGGTTCTCCTCTTATATAGACAAACAAGGATTTTGGGGGGGTTGGGGGTGTCAGTCATGAGGGATTACAAGAAAAGCATAGTAAACAAGAGTACGCAGATTTAAGTTTTTGCCTTCTGCGCTGACAAGATCACTAGAGATAAAGTCATCCCCTCTTCTTCCTGGTACAGAGAAGAAGATACCTTTACAAATGGAGATTTCCCTTACAAATGTCTGGCAAACAGAACTTTGATAAGAATGGGCCCAGCAAAGACCTCCCAGTCTATCGATACCCAGAGTTATCCATGGTGATAAGGTATCCATGGTGATGGGCTGTCCCAGTGACAGGCCTTCCATCCCAAATCCCTTCAGACAGTTAGTGGGGGTGGGGAAGGTCAAAGTCTCCTTCAGTGCTTGATGTGGCCAATTCTGGTCCCCACAGTGTAAATGTAACAAAACATGTACAGGACTTCTATGCTGAAAATAACATAACTGATGAAAGAAATCAAAGAAGATCTAAATAAATGGAGACATGGTGTGTTCATGGATTGAAAGGTTCAACATAATTAAGAGGTCAATTCTCCCAAATTTATATGCAGGTTTAATGCTATTCCTATCAACATCCCAGCAAGATTTTTTGTAGATGTAGACAAGATTATTCTAAAATTTATATGGAAATGCAAAGGAACCAGAATAGCTAAAATAATTTTGTGAAAGAAGTATACAACTGGAAGAATCAGTCTACCTGATATCAAGACAACTTATAGAGCTGTGATGTTTACAGAGTGATGGGCACATAGATCAATAGAACAGAATAGGGAACCTAGAAATAGATCCACACAAATATGCCCAACTAATTTTTGATAAAGGTATAAAAGCAGTTTAATGGGAGAAGGATAGCCTTTTCAATAAACCTTGACTTAACTGTCTCATCTTATAAAAAGTTAACTCACAGGCTTAAATGTAAAATGTGAAATGATAAAACTTTTAGAAAAGGAAACATAGGAGAAAATCTTTGGGATCTAAGGCTAGGCAGAGAGTTCTTAGATTTGCCACCAAAAAGCATGATCCATAAAAGAAAAATTGAATAACTGTTTCATCAAAATTTAAAAATTTTGCTTTGCAAAATATTCTGTTATGAGAATGAAAAGACAAGCTTCAGACAGTGAGAAAAAATTTGCAAACCATATATCTGACAAAGGACTGGTATCTAAAATACATAAAGATCTCTCAAAACTCAACAACAATAAAAAAGAAAGAAAGAAGCAATCCAATTAGAAAATGGGAAAAAGGCATGAAAAGACATTTTACTGAAGAAGAAATACAGATGGCAAACAAGCATGTGAAAAAATGCTCAGCATCATTAGTCATTAGGGCAATATAAACTAAAACCACAACGAGTTATCATTATACACCTACCAGAAAGTCTGAAATAAAAAACAGTGACGACACTAAATGCAGAGAAACTTGATCGCTTGTATGTTACTGGCAGGAATGCAAAACAGTACAGCCACTTTGGAAAAGTTTGGTAGTTTCTTAAATAATTAAAAACACAACTACCGTATGACCCAGAGTTGCAATCCTGTATTTATCACAGAGAAGTGGAAACATGTTCACACAAAAAGCTGTACACAAATATTCAAAACAGCTTTTCTGGTAGTAGCCAAAAACTGTAAACAGCCCACTTTCAACAGGTGAATGGCTAAACACACTGTAGTACATTCATATGGTGGAATATTTCTCAGCAATGAAAAGGACTGAACTATTGATGCACACAACAGCGTGGATGAATCTCCAGGGAATTGTGCTCAGTGAAAAGTGCCAATCCCAAAATGTCACATACTGTGTTACTTGCATTTGTATAACATTCTTGAAATGACAAAATTATACAAATGGAGAATGAATTAGTGGTTGCCAGGAGTTCTAGATGCGTGTGGGAAGGAGATGCAGGAGGCAAGGGGGCATGGTTATGAGAAGGCAACAGGAGAGCTCCTTGTGGTGATGGTGTTCTGTATCTTGACTGTCTCAATGTCAATATCCTGGCTGTGATCTTGTACTATAGTTCTGCAAGACGTTACCACTGGGGGAAACTGGGTAAAGGGTACACAGGATCTCTCTGTATTGTTTCTTACAACTGCATGTGAATCTACAATTATCTCAAAACAAAAATTTAACTTAAAAAATAAAAGCAAAAACAACATCCCTTTCTTGGCTCACAGTTCTGTAGGTTAGAAGTCCCAGCACAACTGGATTCTCTGCTCAGGTCTTGCCAGGCTGAAACCAAAGGGCTGTGGTCTCATCTGAGGCTTGAGGTCTTCTTCCAAGTTCAGTCAGGTGTTGGCAGAATTCAGTTCCTTGTAGCTGTAGGTCTGAGCTCCTATTTCCTGGCTGACTGCCCACCAGGGATCATTCTCAGCTTACTAGAGACTGCCTGCTGCTTCCTGCAATGTGGCCCTTCCCATATTTTCTCTCATGCTTTGAATCTCACTTTTGGAACAAGCCCAGGCTCATTTGGGGGCTCACCTGATTAGGTCAGGCCAGCCCAGGTAATCTCCCCTTTGATTAACTCCAAGTCTGATTAGTAACCTAACCATGCGTGTGATATCCTATCATATCCACAGGTTCTGCCTGCACTCAAGGTTAAGGATTATACAAGGGATGTACACCAGAGGGCAGGAATCTTGGGGCTATCTTAGATTTCTGCCTACTACAGGCCTTCTTAGCCTCTGTGCTCCCTGTGGGATAGACTGAGGCCTTTTGTTGGGACCGCATAGCAGTGCAATTCTTCCCTCTGCCCAATCCTACTTCCTTCATCCCCCATAGATGTTGATCCCTAGAGTACTTGCCAATAAACTTTCTGCACATGAATCTCCATCTGTGAGTCTGTTTCCCAAGGAACCTGACCTAAGACAGTAGTGCTACTGTACCGCTGAGCTAGAGGGTGTGGAGGATGGATTGGTAACATGTAAAAAATCTCTGAGCCAGTTATACTTGAGATTCTACTTAAAAGGATGTTGACAGAGCTGTGGGGGGTTATCCCCAGGGTGTCAAGTCAGGAGCACCACATGGGTAATCATCGACAACCAAGTCACTCAATGGTCTTCCTCCAGATCCTGCTTATTTTAAAACTTGGTCCTCCTTCATCATCATCATTGTCATCATCATCATTGTCATCATTGCTATGACATCATAGTTACCATGATGTTTCAGAACCATGCAAAACATTTCGCTGACCATCTAATGAACCATTAGAGCAGAGTAGTTAAGAGTGCCAGGAGTTAGACTACTTGGTGTTGAAGGCCAGCTTCTCCATTTGATAGCAATATGGCTCCAGTTACTTAGCCTTCCTAAGCTTCAGTTTCCTCATCTATAAAATAAGGATGGTATCTGTTTGACAAAATAACCCTTCATGTAGAACTCTTGACATGTGCTTGGTACAGAGCAAGCATTCCATAAATGTCAGCAATTTTATAGCCTCATGTAATTCTTATGACAACCCTGCAGGAGAGCTCAGAGCTGAATAAGCTGAGGTTCAGAGAAATTGAGCAGCTTCCTAGTATCCAACAAACAGCTAAAGAGTGCCAGAGGTTGGATTTAAACCAAGTTCCTTCTGACCACAAAGTCTTAGCTCTTAACCATTATCCTGCCTTATTTCACCATTGTGGTATCAACAGCAGTGATGAAGCACAATGCAGAAAGAAAGAAACAAATGAAAATACTCGCACAAATTCTTAAGATTTCTGGGAAGGAAATGTAGGTGGGAGGGGGTTGCCACAGGTCCACCTGAAAGGTGTCAGGATTCTGAGCCTGAAGCCTTGCGCTGGTTGTGGCTCCCAACATGGGGTAGTGGAAGTCAGAGTCTCTCTTCTCAAGATGGCTCAGCTGGGGCAATAGCCCCTCAGGAAAATGGTATTA
The DNA here is from genome assembly GCA_031878705.1 of Tapirus indicus. Classification (NCBI taxonomy): domain Eukaryota; kingdom Metazoa; phylum Chordata; class Mammalia; order Perissodactyla; family Tapiridae; genus Tapirus; species Tapirus indicus. The sequence goes on from CM062935.1 coordinate 40,677,741, forward strand.
CAGGTCCATGATCTCTTATTCAAAAATTCTCATTCAGACAGTTCCGAAAACCAAAAGATTTTCATAATTCATTTGGTGGCAAAACCTCACTTGACCTGCGTTGATGTGAGCTCTTTGTCATTTTTGTGGCCTCACAAAGGGATGAATAGTCATATGTTCGCCACAGAAATGTTCATGTGATGATTTCCTGAGGTGTCAGCTACTGAATTACCTTCCTAAAATCCAAAAAATTCTGCATTTTGGATGAGGGCTTGGGGCCTTTTAATGTTACCTCTGACAGTTTTTGCTACTTACCAGAGCAAAGAATACAAACACATCAGATTTCATTCCCAGAATGACCTTCATTTAAAGAACCCTTATCCAAGAGCTCTTCAGAGGATCCCTTGTTCCCCACAAGGAAGAAGAACAAGCCTCAGGCCATACATTCCCATCCAGCTCTCACTGAAGGCAGCCTCAGGCATTCTTAGTGCTGCTGCTGCCCAATCTATTTCCTAGAACTGTGGTTTTCACTCTGCATTGTAGAATTTTCCTGCATGGTTTTCCATGCCCAGAACGCCGGTCCTGGCATGACTTCATGGTATCTAGGGCTCCGGGGCTGAGGGCAGGGGAGAGCGCTGGGGCTATGGATAAAGGTGTGTACAGGAATTTGCCCCTCCCCAGCCTCCAGTCCTTTCCTGGAACCTCTGGGGACAGTTTGCTCACGGTATTTTCTACATAATCCAAAAGCATCAACTCTGCGTATTTTGAATGCATAAATTCCACTTCATCCTCTCTCTTTCTTCACTATTTATTTAAATGAAACAAAATGCTCAAGAGCTATAGGCCTGGTCTTATTTTAAAGCACAGATTCAGAGCTGCAAAGGAAGAGTAGCTTCGAATAAATGACCTGTATCTCAATATTTCTGCTGAGTCTATTTCCTAACATTGAAAACCCCAGTCAGCCCCTTTGATGTGGGGCTGAAAAGGTGGAGCATCATTTTACCACCATTTGTTTAGCTGCATTTTGGCAAATGTCAAGTCCAAGTCTGTGTATTTGGACTGCGGTAGACAAAATGAGGTCAGCAGCCTCTGGACGGGCTTTCTGTCTGGTTGACAGCACCTCACCGACCTTCACTCCACTAGGAATTGCGTGACTCCTAGGGAAGCATCGACTGAATAAGACTTCGGGTTGCTTTCTTCTCTTCAGGGTGAATATCAGAGATCAGCCAACACAGAAGATACTTGCGACTGCCCCAGCCCCAGAGCTTACCCTACAAGCAAACTCAGTGAACACTTGGAGCGTTTAAAGTGCAAACAAACTAAAAATGTTTCGATAATCGGTCACTTCCAAATTATTCTCAAACTTGTGTTCTACCCAGGGCTGTGTCTCCCCCATCCCTTTCTCATTGTTATCTATCTTTGGTCAACCAATCACCATTGGCGATTCCTCTTCCAATACATGGATGGAAGCAGGGAGGAAGGGAAACAAAACTGGTCTCTTTGGAGTTAAATTCAGTTTTACAAACAAATTGAGCACCTACTAATGGCCAGATACTCTGCTTGGTACTAGGGATACAAGGACTGGGAAATACAGTCAAGTAAAGGGGACAGACCAGTTGACTCTCAATAATGAGAGGTCAGCACAAGATTCTGCAAGAGTACGTGAGAGAGTCACTCAACTTGGCCTTGGTAGTGGGGGTGGGATCAGGGAAGGCTTGCGAGAGAAGGGGACAGCTGTTCCAAGTTCTGAGGAGTGAACAGGAGTTACCCAAGCAAGCGGGTGAGAAGGGGATGAAAGTGTTTTATACAGAGAACAGCTTATGCAAACACTCTGAGGCAAGTGCATGCCGTGAATTGTATTGCATGTAACGTATTTTTAAATACTTTGGCATAGACCAAGAGATGTATACGTTAGTTTTAATCTACAACCTAGGAGCAATTTGTCAACATCTGAAGTACCCTGATCAGGAATATATACTCCAGAGCGTTTCATTAGCTTTGAGAAACTCTAACTAGAAGTCACACTCTAGAGGTAGCTTCTACAAGAGCTTCAGCAATCTTTTTTTTTTCCAGCTTTATTGAGATATTATTGACACAAAACATATATAAATTTAAGGTGTACAATGTGATGATTTGATACACGTATATATTGCAAAATGGTTACTACAATAAGGTTATTTAACACTTCCATCCCCTCACATAATTACCATTTGTGTGTGTGTGTGGTGATAACTTTTAAGATCTACTCTCTTAACTTTCAAGTATATAATACAATATTATTAATTATAATTACCATTCTGTACATTAAATCTCCAGAACTTATTCTTCTAAACCTGGGCATTGTACCCTTTGACCAACATGTTCCATTTCTCCCAACCCCAGCCCCTGGCAACCACCATTCTATTCACTATTTCTGTGAGCTTGGCTTTTTCAGATTTTGCGTGTAAGTGGGAACATACAGTATTTGCCTTCCTCTGTCTGATATTTCACTTAGAATAATGCCCTCAAAGTCCATCCATATTGTCACAAGAGGCAGGATTTCCTTCCTTTTATGGCTGGATAATATTCCATTCTATATATGTATATAGCACTTAGGTCGTTTCCATGTCTTGGCTATTGTCAATAATGCTGCAATAAACATGGAGGTCCAGATATTTCTTTAAGATAGTGATTTCAGTTCCTTTGGATAAATACCCAGAAGTGAGATTGCTGGATCACATGGTAGTTCTATTTTTAATTTTTTAAGGAAGCTCCATCCTGTTTTCCATAGTGGCTGCACTGGTTTACATTCCCACCAACAGTGCACAAGGGTTCCCTTCTCTCTACATCTTTACCAACACTTGGTATTTCTTGTCTTTACGATGATGGCCATCCTAACAGGTGTGAGGTGATATCTGATTGTGGTTTGATTTGTATTTCCCTGATATTAGTGATGTCGAGCACTTTTCATGTACCTGTTGGCCATCTGTATGTCTTCTTTGAAAAAAGTCTGTTCAGGTCCTTTCCCCATTTTTAAAATGGATTGTTTGTTTTTTTGCCATCGACTTGCATGAGTTCCTTATATATTTTGGATATTAACCTCTTTTTTTTTTTTTTGGTGAGGAAGATTAGCCCTGAGCTAACATCTGTTGCCAATCCTCTTCTTTTTGCTGAGGAAGATTGACCCTGGGCTAACATCCCTGCTCATATTCCTCTGCTTTATATGTGGGACACCTGCCACAGCATGGCTTGATAAGTGGTGCGTAGGACCTCTCTTGGGATCCCAACCTGCGAACCCGGGCTGCCAAAGCCGAGCGTGCGAACTTAACTGCTATGCCACGGGGCCAGCCCCTATTAACCTTTTAGGATGGATGGTTTGCAAATATTTTCTCCCATTCCATAGGTTTCCTTTTAATTTTGCTGATTGTTTCTTTTGCTGTGCAGAAGCTTTTTAGTTTGATGTAGTCCCACTTGTTTATTTTTGCTTTTGTTGCTTGTGCTTTAGGTGTCATATCCAAAAAACTTTTGTTCAGACCAATGTCAAGGAGCTTTTTCCCTATGTTTTCTTCTAGTAGTTTTACAGTTTTGGGTCTTACATTTAAGTCTTTAATTCATTTTCAGTTAATTTTGTGAGTGGTGTAAGACAGGGGCTCAATTTCATTCTTCTGCATGTGGTTATCCAGTTTTCCCAATACCATTTATTGAAGAGACTATCCTTTCCCCATTGAGTCTTCTTGCCTCCCTTGTTAAATATAGGATTAGTTGACCATGTGTACGTGGGATTATTTCTGGGTAGAGCGTCAGCAGTCTTTATCTTCCATCAGCACTAGAGGGTTTGTTCATTTTTATAATGAGCTTAGAAATGATTTTTCATGGGTGAAATGAATGTTGCAAAAGATATGTGGATGGCCAGAAATATAATATGGGTCCTCCATGCTTGCATGAACAGAGTGTAAGAATTTTGCAAGCTTAAAAGTTTACATTCTTCATGATGGTCCACCAAGCCTAAGACTCCATCTGGTCCTGTTTGCCACTCTTAACAGACGAGGCTGCCGCCTGATTCTGACTAGTAGCTCAGCTGAATTCTGCCGTGAGAATATTGTCTCATTATGCAAGGTGTGTGTCAGACAGAGAGCAAAGATTTCATCAAACTTAGAATAGAAGATTGTGCATTATTATAGTGCCTGCTTACTGGTAAATATTTGTATGTATAGCAGAATTTGGTGTGGATGTTGCTTTCAATGCAACTTACCCATACCCCTTAGTTGGGCAGTTATGATGGAGGAGATCTACAATCCTCATCTCCTTTTGTCTATGGCAGTCTAGAGATTTCCTGCACAAAGAACCTAATAATTATAAGCAGCAAATTGGCTGGAGTCAGTTTTCCACAGCATGATTCCTTTGTTTGTTTTTAACAGTGCTAGCCATCCTTTCCCACCACTCTAAGGTGGCTCGATTCAACTGAGCAGCAGGAAGGACAGAATCCCATGGAAAGAAGCCAAAGTTCTACCAGGAAGACAATACCAGCTTTGGCAAATCTGCAGGATGATGCAAGGACAAAAATAAGAAGACCACTTGGTGACTGGGAGAGCTGAGAGCAGGATGGAAAGGGTTGTGAAGCACGGGTTAGGATGAGTGAGTCAGGACTGAGGCTATGACAAGCAGGTGATTGCCAGAGCACACATTTGTCATGGTGCCAGAACACAGCATGTCAGCTTAAAGGAGGCACATGCAGCTGGACACCAGTCAACTACTAACCGTGGCCAAGCTTAATACCTATTGCTTCTCCACTCACCTCCCCCGGGTCCACTCTGCCTCCTGTGTTTCCCATTCAGCCCACAGCATCACCAACCACTTGAGAATCATCCTGGGCACCTCCACTATCATTTCTCCAATTTTAACCAATCACCAAATCTAAAAACTTCTACCAACTAAATATCTCTTGACTGTGTCCCCATCATCTTGGTTCTGGCCCTCATCATCTCTCCATGGGACTGTTCCTGTAGGCCACACTACAAGAGGCTCCTTGCCAATTTTCCTGCTTACAGCATCCTCCTCTCCACTCCTGCCTCTCTCCCATGCCACAGCTGCCTCTCTACAGTACACACTAAAACCCTTTAGAGGTTCCCCATTGTCCTTAGACCAATTCCAGAGCATGGCATATTAGAATAGTTTTATCACAAGTGATGGAAACTTAAGTAGGACTATTTTGGGTGAAAAGAGGAAATGTATTGGCTTACATAGCTGGATTGTAGGAAATACAAGAGTTGTGCCACAGGAATTTAAATCGGGCTCAAATGCCATGGGGATTTTTTCTCTTTCTCTGTGTATCATCAGCATTATCTCTTTGCCCTTCTTCACTTGCCTGGACCATGACACATGGCCACTTGGAGCTGACATCTGCCTATCTGCACCACTGGAGTGGGAAAGACCTCTCTTTTTTTAATTCCAATTTAAAAATTCCCAGGGAAGACCTCCTATTGGTCTGGCTGGAATAACGGGCCCATCCCCGATCTAATGAATATGACTGGGATGGAGAACGGAAACCGTGATTACTGTATATGTTCCTGGTCAGCGGCCAAGAGCATGATGCACTATCAATATTGATGAAAAAGGACGTGCGTAGATAATCTATCAAAGTTCTGGCCATGAAAACATAGCCCCTAGCAGTGTGGTACAGGATTTAAGCTCTTAGGGTCTGGAGTCAGCGAGATGTAGCTTCAAATCCCAGCTCTCCCAATTATATTAGTTGTGTTGCCTTGAGCAATGTGCATAACCCCAGTGTGCCTCAGTTTCCTGATCTGTAAAATGGAGAAGGAAGTATGATGATACCTATGTGACAATTTAAGGAGACAGGCATTGAGAGTGCTTAGAACCTAGTCTGGCTCACAGTGTGAGCTCAGTCAGCTCTTCCTGCCCCTGGCAGCCCTGGCATGAGCGGGCAGCCTTCGGAAGGCAGCAGGGCCTCAGGCTACTGACTGCTGCCAAAAGAATGAGATCAGGGTTAATCAAAGGAACAGACTGACCTGATTCACAGCACTCCAGTGAAGTGACCCATCTGACACCCTAGAGGAGACAGTACCAGGAAAAAGAGCTGCCTGGCACATGATATCCTCCACAAAACAGGGAGGAAGGGTCCTTTCGAAGCACCCTGTCTCCTTGCTAGAGGACGACATCTGGGAGGAGGCGCTTCTCCAGCTCCTTGCAGGTCACAGCCTGGAATCATCTGCTCATTAAATAATTATTAAGAGGCCCCTGTAAAGGGAATCTGGGTATAATTACCTGACTCATTAAGCTGCCCAGTCGAAACTGGGAGGCCGTTTACTCCAGTGGCCACACTCTTAGGCAATTTTCATGTTTCTGGAAGCAGCAAGTGGAGTCTCACTTTCATGGGGGCTCAGACTTGAGGTTGTGTGTTAAAGTATACACATCCCTCCAGAAGGCTCCAGCCAAGCATCCAATTTGAAGGGCGAGTCCTCCCCTTTCCTGCACCACAAGATCTAAATTGGTCTTGGAACAGAGAACACAAGGAAAGGCCGAGGGACCAGCTGGGCAAGGAGTCAGCTCATTAGTGGCCTCCATGGAGGTATTGAGACGAGGCAAGTTAAAAGCATATTAGTTTAAATGCGACTTTTCATCCGTGCGGGGAGGTGTTTAGGTAGGAAGCGAATGTAATCATTTTGTGACTTGGCATAATTTGATAATTAACGGGGAAGTTGTCGGTATAGTCTTGAGGGAGTCCCAGGAAATAAAGAAATCTGTCTTTATTAAGGAGAACCCAGGAGAAAAGGTACTGGAATGCAGACAGTTCACCAGCAAGTTCCTGATAGCATGTCCTTACTAGATGAGTGACTTTGTGCCCTATCTGTGTTTTGTCTTGATTTGCCCAGACCCACTGCCTCTCCTAACAGAAACACAGAGAGGAATAGAGAACTTTGCAGGGGGTTATGAAGCAAACACGGGTTTCTTTCTGCTTCTCGGAAGGGCTGGCCAGCGCCTCTGCCAGGCTCCTCAGGAATGGCAGGGGAGACAAGCTGACTGGCTCCCTGGTGGGTCAGCCAGGTTCCTGCTGCCTAAGGCCCGCCAGGGCTCCGCCAGTCCAAGGCCCTCGGAAGCAAGCTCCTAGCATCCCCTGGGAAGAGGGCCTGTGCACACTCCCAGTTGGCCAGAAGAGGAGTCCTACGGAAAAGTCCTACAAAAGGCTTTGGTAGCGCAGTGGTTAAGGCAGGGCTCTGGAGCCAGAAGGCCTGGTTCAGCTTTCCACTCAGGACACAACGGTGCATGACCTCAGGGAAGCTCCTCAAGCTCTGAGCTTCAGTTTCCTCAGCGGTAATGGGGTCCTAGCTCATGAGACCAATATGAAGATTAAGAGTCATTCCATGTGAATGATTCACAGCACTTAAAGTCTGCTCAACAAGTGTTAGCTAATTGTCTAGAACTTCACTGTCCAATTAGTGACCACTAGCCACATGTGGCTGTTGAGTGCTAGAAATGTGGCTAGTCGAGGTTGATAGGTGCTGTGGGCATGAAATACATGCAGATTTTTTTTGGTGTGAGGAAGATTAGCCCTGAGCTAACATCTGTGCCCATCTTCCTCTATTTTATGTGGGATGCCTGCCACAGTGTGGTTTGATGAGCGGTACATAGGTCCGTGCCTGGGATCTGAACCTTCGAACCTCGGAATGCTGAAGCAGAGCACGAGAACTCAACCACTATGCCACCAGGCTGGCCCCTGAAATACATACAGATTTCAAAGACTTTGTACAGGAAAAAATATAAAATATCTCATTGATAGTTTTTATATTGATTATATGTTGAAATGGTAGCATTTTGGATATATTGGGTTAAATAAATACATATTATTAAAATAAATTTCACCTGCTCCTTTTAATTTTTTTATTTTGGTAAAAAAACACATAAAATTTATCGTCTTCACCATTTTTAAGGGCACAGTTCAGTAGTGTCAAGTATATTCACATTGTGTGGTACCGAGCTCCAGCACTTTTTCATCTTGCAAATCTGAAACTGCCCATCAAATAACAACTCCCTTTTTCCTCCTCCTCCCAGCCCTTGGTAACCACCTTTTTACTTTATGTTTCTAGGAACTTGACTACTTTAGATACCTCATATTAATTGGAATCACACAGTATTTGTCCTTTTGTGACTGGCTTATTTCACTTAGCATAATGACCTCAAATTTCATCCATGCTGTAGCATGTGACAGGATTTTCTTCTTTTCAAAGCTGCATAATATTCCATCCTTTTAACTTTTTTTAAGATGGCTACTAGAAAACTTAAAATTTTATTTGTGGCTTGTACTGTATTTCCATTGGATGGTGCTAGTCTAGAACCCGTGGTTCTCAACCCCATTAGTCCCAATCTCTCCTTATAACAATTAATTTGCAGCACCCTCTTCACTCTCCTGAAATGAAAGTTATAGATAATATAACTCATCTACATGTGTAATTTTAAAAAAAATCAATATAATGACCTAACTGTAATGTGAAAGATGAAGGAAAGAAAAGTAATCTATAGGAAAAAATGTATTTCAAATTTTGGTTAGACATGAGTATTTAGAGACAAAATAATCAATGCTTGAATGCATGTGCAGAATCACCATTAATGGGACAGTTATTAATGCAGAGTAATAACTCAAATTCTAGGGATGATATTGCCATCAGAAATGTGATTTTATGAAATGGACCAACTCAGTCAAGTTCCGACAAAACAAAGTACAATTTTTTATTTATAGGGTTACATTCCTGTGAAACTGAGTATAAATTTAAATGAAGCAAACTCTATAGGTATATATATGGAAACTGTAGTTAGATTCTAGGCTCAGAGACTTACAAATAGATTTCTCACCTAAATGAGTGTCCAAGGAGATATTGAGAAATCAAGAGGACCCCAGAGAAATTTCTCATTGTGCAGAACTGTCCCGTGCATTGCAGGACATCTTGTATTCTGTAGACCCTGTAGGCCCACTGAAGGCTGCTGACATCCCCAATCTCTGGGACAACCAACAGCATCCCCTCTATTTTCCAACACTCTGCCTTGGAGGCAGTGGAGCCCTCACTGAGAAGCAGTGATATTGTGTTATGAGAAACAGAGTACAGTGGTCCCAAAGGTCCAATGTTTGGTGGGCTGCTCTGCCTCCTTGCCTAGCGGTCCCTTCCATAGCCTTCAGTAACGCCACACGAGGCTTGTCCTCCAGGCCAGAGCACAGACCAGAAGCCTAGATTGCAGTTCTTCCAAAACCTCAAACACCAGACTCTGCACATTTCCCTTCTAACTCACCCCCTTCCTTGACATCCAAGTTTCAATGTCACCGATGTTTTCTCAGGACCAGAAACTTCTTTTCCTCCCCCTCCAGCCCCACTCCTGACAGTTGCATATGGCAGAGTCACTAAAGCCTGTTCTTTCTTTGCCCATGGTCTCTCTCATATGTCCTGTTTCCAGCCCACTCCCCCGCCCTTTTCTCCCAGGTTTCTCAGTGGTTCCTCATTGCTCTCCCTGACTCTAATCTTCACCCCACCCCCAATCCATCCTAACCCTGTATTGAGTTTCTATCCAAGCTTCACTCCTTATTAGCTACCTATGGACAAATGAGTTAGCCTCGATATATCTCCTTCCTCATCTATTAAATGAGACCATAACACCTGCTTTGTAGTGCTGTTATAGAGAATAAATGAAAACATGCTTGGAAAACACCAAGCACCAGCCTGGAACATAGAAGAAAATAAGCAAATGCTGGTTCCCTAGACCCTATTTTCTCTTCTTCAGCCTTATTCCTTTTCTCTATGCACTGAGCTAAATATTTGCCCATATCTCACATCGTTTCAGCCAGGCATTTGTCCCAGAATAGACCATAAGGGGAGCTAAAATGGCATCAGAAATGGAATGCAATGAAGAAATTTGTATCTATTAGAACACAGGAGAGCACTTCTGATGGCCCATAGGATTCCCAAGAGGTGTGAGAAGTTACAGCTGATGGTCACTGAGCAGGCCAGGTAACTGACTGCATGGCTTTGGGTTTGCTGCGGAATGGGGGGGTGGGGGGGGGGTGGACGGGTTTAGGTGGAGTGGAATTGCAGAGGTGATAGAGATTGAGAGCCCTGCCACCCTTGGTCCTGTCTCTCTTCCGGATAAACACCAAGCAAATATCTTCAACACATCAGTCTGAGGAGTGTCCAGCTGATGCCAACCCAGGGCGCCTGGTGTCTTCATCTGGACGCGGCCACATCAATACTCAGGCTGTTTTTCCCAGATTCCAGGGCCCACCTGCTCTGGGAAGCTTTTCCTGCTCTCTCCATCCTTGACCATCCTTCCTTCTTAGAAGTCCTGGAATACCCACCAAGTTCATGCCTGATAAATGTCTCACTTCGATTGCTTTTTCTCCCAATGAAGTCATGAACCTCTCAGGGGCAGCAGCAGTGTTCTACTTCACATCCCACACAGCCCCAGGACACAGCTATGTTAACAGATGCACAATAAAAATGTGACATGGATGAAGCATACGGATAAATGTTAGCAAATTAAGAAAGAAATTTTGGAGCATGGGGGATGAGAGAGGTTATGAGCTTGCTGTCTCCAAGACAGCTTGGGCACGGTTCCGAAGGAAGGGGCGGGGAGGTGGCCCAGCCCTGTGGTTCTGGGGCACCTCTTTCATCAAGGAGCTTTGTTCTTTTCAACACACATGCTGGGACTCTCAGAAGGGTGCGTCTTTCCCTGGGCAGATTTTGCCACAAATTATCAGATAAAGATCAAAATTAGGTGCGGTTCCTGCTAACTAAAAAGTTGAAGACCACCTCAGAATGCCTTAAGGAGATGGACTTTATCTAATGGTGCCTACCAACAGCTGAAGAGGAAATTGTTTTGGCATGAAAATCCAAGCATCCATTTGGAGGCCCCTCTTCAAAAAATTCTAAAAGAAAAAGAGCTCATTCCTAAAGTCATTTCTTCCAAATATAGAACCTACTTGAAACAAAGTTTAACCTTTCTGGGGTTCAAGTTCATTTATTCTTTGCATATACAACTTCAGCAGTTTCTTTATTTCTAAGAACAAAGGCTTGTTAGAAAGAAAAAAGTCTCCAAAGTCTCCTTGGACATCAAATAGTTCTTCAGAGGAAACGCTTTGATGAGTTAAGTGTAAATGAGTAGGAAACATATGGATTAGATTTCACATATAATACACAAGGATTTAAGAATTAAGAAGTAAAACTTTTTGGAAAGTATGGTTTGGATTTGGATTCTGCCTACTCCACAAACACTGATTAAGTTAAGGAATATGGATTTTCCTTGTGTCTAGCCCCCCCCCCCCCTTCAGCCTCAGGCCCTAGCAATCATTCTCTAAAGAGTCATGTCAGATAACAAGGGCCGGGGGAGGGTTTTTAAATAGGGAATTCACAGATTACTAATGTTTAAGAACCAAATTGTTTTTGTAACTAATTCTCTTCCCATCGGGCTGGTTTTAAGGCATTTTTCAGAAACATTTCTGTGTTGGCCAATGAGGCTCACTAACCCAAAAGGAAAACACTGCCCTCTGTTTACCAGACTCTGTGCCTGGTAATCCCATTTCAAGGAGGTCTCTTCCCACCCTGGGGCAGATGATTTTACCAGTTGTGGCCTTGATGTGGCATTATGCATACACCACGAGCTGAACCCATTTGAGAATGTTTTCTTTTAGTCAGCACATGCTTTCATACAGCATAGATAAGGGATTAAATGGGATTAGGGATGTAAAAGCAGTTGACACTGTATGTGGCACATACAGAAGGCACTCATGTGTTGGTTCTATCTGCAAATAGACTCCTATTACTTCCATGGATCAGAATTGCTCATCCCACACAGCCCTGCCACGGGGCGGGCCTGGCTGTAGGGACCAGGTGGGCCTGCTTCCCTGGCACTGACCCATGCTGGGCAAATGAGTCTCCATCCAGGGGGTTTGAAATCAGGTTACAGAGATTCCCATTGTCAGAGCACTGGGGCTGGAAAGAACATGGCGTAAGCCCTGGGACAGCCACTTTTCTCCTTGTGCGTAAGAAAGCCTGGCCAGAGAGGAAGCGGAAAGAAGCAGAAGAACAGAGAAAATAGAGATGGGAGGCTGTCTCTTCTTCCTCCAAACCAGCAGCAGGTCCTGTCAGTTCTGCCTCCCGAGTGGCAAAGAAAGACCCATCTTTCTTTTTTTTTTAACTGCTTTACTGAGATATAATTTGCATACCATATAATTCACACATTTAAAGTGTACCATCCAATGGTTTTTAGCACATCCACAAATAAGTGCAACCATCATCATAGTCATTGGAACACTTTCATCACCTCAAAAAGAACCCCCACGCCCCTTTAGCTATCACCTCTTTTCCCATTACTCCCTCCCCCTAGCCCTAGGCAACCATTAATCTACTTTCTGTCTCTATAGATTTTCCTATTCTGGACTGGCACATGGATGAGATGATATAATATGTGGCCTTTTGTGACTGGCTACTTTCATTTAGCATAATGTTTTTAAGGTTTATCCACATTGTAGCATGTGTCAGTACTTCGTTTCTTTTTATGACCAAATAATATTCCACTGTAAGGATATACCACATTATTTACCTATTCATCAGTTGATGGGCATTTGGGTTGTTTTCACCTTTTGGTTATTATAAATAGTGCTGCTATGAACATGCGTGTACCCCAAGTTTGTCTTGACTCTGGTCTTCTCTCCACCTCCCCCGTCTGCACCTTAGCCTAAGCCACCGACTGCAAGAATCCCATTAGTTCTCACTTCCCCACCATTCCCTCTCTCCAATGCACCCTCCGCCTGACCTCCAGAAGGATCCTTTGAAAATGTAAATCAGAAGTCACTCCCTGGTTTAAATTTGTGGATGGATTCCCATTTTCTTAGAAAAGAAATCCATTCCATAATTAATAAGGCTCTGTGCAATCTAGTGCCTGCCATTACACTCCTTTCCTTTCCATCTGCTCTACTCCTCCTCACTCACCTCCCTCTAGGCTTATGACTTTCTCTCACTTCCTTAACACACTGTACCCTCTGCCTCAAATTTCATGTGGCTGTCACCTCAATGCAGCTTCATTGTGGCCTCCTCAGAGCAGCAATCGATGATCACCTGGGGCAAAGTCACACCCCATCCCCACCCCCACCTCCATTATATTCTTTCTCACAGTATTTGCTTTTCCTTCACACAATTTACAGCATTTGAAATTTCTTGTTTATTTAATTGTTTGTTACTTGTTGTCCCCAGAGTAAAGTCTGTTTTACTTACAGTTATATCCTCAAGGCCTAGAAGAGCAGTGCCTGCTGTTGACAGAATGAATGTGAGTTCTGTAAGGATGAAGAGAGGAACTTTGGTTCTTAACTCCAGTTTCTGGTTCCAGACTTTCCTGAGGCCTCCCCTTGGGTACTGTGAGACACCCCTGTGTTCTTATAATAAGCTCCTCTCTTCTTTTGAGCTAGTTTGAGTGAGTTCTATTCCTTAGACTCAACTATCCATGACTAACAATTTTTCTGTCAGCTGTTCATTGGTCTTCTTTCAAAACCATCATTGTAGAGCATGAATATTCTCTTTTGAGTTGCTTTTTTGTTATTTCCCCAAATCTCCCCCTCTACTCTTCCAAACTCTTAACTTCCATGTCCCTTTAAGAGCATCTTTGTATTTTCACATCCATGTTCATAGCAGCATTATTTACAATAGCCAAGAGATGGAAGCAGCCCAAGTGTCCATCGATGGACGCATGGATAAACAAAATGTGATATACTCATGCAATAGAACATTACTCAGTCTTAAAAAGGAAAGAAGTTCTGTCATATGCTACAACATGGATGAACCTTGAGGACGTTAAGCTGAATGAAATGTCAGTCACAAAAAGACAAACAATGTAGATTTCACCTATATGAGGTATCTAAAGTAGTTAAATTCATAGAAACAGAAAGTAGAATGGTGGTTGCCAGGCGCTGGGGGGAAGGGGAAAATGGGAGTTATTTTTTAATGGGTATAGAGTTTCAGATTTGCAAGATGAAAAAGTTCTGGAGATCTGTTTCAAAATAATGTGAATATACTTAACACTACTAAACTGTATACTTAAAAATGATAAATTTTATGTTATGTGTTTTTTACCACAATTAAAAATTTTGTTAAAAGAAATCTCCATTTCATTCTCCTTCCCTCCCTTCCAGTTTCTGTCCCTCCTTTCCTGGTCAAGTATCTCTAAGGCTAGGCCACAGCTCATGCTGGGCTAAGCATTAACCAAGGTGCAGGACCTGTCCAGAGATGGGCCCCCCAAAGCATGCCTGCTGGATACTCCCTCTTCTGTAGAGTGCCACAGCAAGAGGCAGGGCCATTTCCCAAGCGGCCACAGCTGGAGGCTCACTTGGTCTCCAGCATGGGCTGATTGCACCAGGTGTTCCCCATGAGGATGTTTCAGACCAGCTCTGGCCTTGTCACAGATGATTTTCTGGCCAAGGATAAATTGCCCCCACTTGAATGTCTCCATTTTTGCTTATTTCCAGTTGTTTCCTCTTTGTTCCCACCATGAATGCTGCAAGGACTAGGGTAATAGACTTAAGTAGGCTTTGGGGCATGATAACCAAGAACACTCTTTAGGAGAAAATATTTTGAAATAAATAGGTGCAGGAAAAACCAATTCATTCCTAAGCCTCTTACTATGTATTCAGAAACCCCTCTATAAGTATTAAGTATATTTAAGTTCACTCTGAAAGCAACTACAAAAACAATGATATCTGACATTCATTGTACACTTACTATTTTTCTAAGGATGTAAATTATCCTATTCAATTTTATCTCATAAAACTATTATTACTCTCTCCATTTTGCAGATGAGGAAATGAGGCCCAGAGAGTAATTGCCCAAGGTCACATGGCCAAAGAGTAGAGCCAAGATTTGAACAGATGACTGTATGAGTCCAAAGTGTGAGTGTGTAATCATTAGGCCACGTGAACCTCTCTTAGTAGTTCATCAACATTTACTAAGTACCACTGAGGACAAATCCCTGAACTAGAGATTTGTAATGGAGCCCCAAAACAGGAGAGAAATAACCCATACATAGGGAATGGCCAAAGAGTAATTTTAAATAAGTACAAAAATGTCTCTTCAATACATATAAGTGGGGCTTGAATATAGGAGTTGACAACATATGGAAGAGAACAAAAACAGTCTAGCTGAGTCTTTGAATCATGGAAAAGCAGAGATGTCTTCTATAGATTCTGTGGAAGTTCCACTGTCAACTTAAAGGCAGCTGAGCCAGTTCCTTTTTTTCCAGCTTTTGATTATTACAAAGTTTCTACTTTTCAGCAGCCAAGTCTAACTCCTTTAGGGGAATTCTCTCATTGGTTCGTATTCTCCTTGGATCTACATCAAATAGATCACCTTTCTCATTGCTGTGATTGCCTTCTTCACATGGAGAAAGGGAAGAGAAACATGTGTTGACCACCCACTCAGCTCTGCTCCAGGACCATCACAGTAACCCCACTAAATAGGGATGGTGATTTCTTATCTATGGGCTCTGGAGCTAAGAGATGTCGAGAAACTTGTCCAGGGTCGTGCGACCTAGACGCACTGGAGCAGAGATCTGAGGACAAACTCTCCTCTTTCCTACTATGCGACATGGCCTCCCCAAGTCAGTTACCAACATACTCCTTGTCTACTCTTTTACAGACTATGTAAATATCCCTGGTTTCTTCAGACCCTCCTCTTCAGTGCACATGTTCTCCAGAACTCTCCTGATGTTGGTCATTCTCTGAACATGCTCCACTTTGTCAATGTCCCTCTCAAAATGCAACACAAAACCAGAATGCCATCCCCGTGTGCCCAGGCCATCTCGCCTGCCCTGTTTGCCTTGTCGGCCATCTTACCTGCCAGGATGGCTTCAGTGACCTTAGAAACACAGCAGCCTTATCACACATTTGCCCTGGATGGACTTGGTGTAGTTACGACCCCAAGTCTTTTTCATATGAGCTACTTTTAAGTCAGAGTTGATCTATGCTTTACTTATACTATTGATTCTATCAAGTCTCAGTGGGATTGAATTCCTTTCTTGCTTTGGGGACACTATTTCAATGTGCTATATAGCATATTGTCTGCCTCTCTAGCTTTAAGTTATCTGAAAATTTTAAAAGTTGGTCTTCAATGTTGTGCTACAATGTCGAACATGCCAGGACCAAGGGCAGATCCTTGAGACATTCCATTAGAGACCCCCATAGGGTGGCTATTAATTGATTAATTAATGCTCTTTAGAAAGAGTTGTCTACCCAGCTGTGATTCCAATGAGCTATTTTTAACTCCACATTTCTCCATCTCCTTCACAGTTTATATAATAAAAGACTTTGCAAAACACCTTCTGAAATTTGTCAAAAATGTCCTTTCTCCAACTGTGTTCTCTGGAACACTTGCTCAGTAGGATAATGTTGAATAGGTTTCTTTGGAGTAGGACTTCTCAGAACCTTTAATGTTTTAATGTGTACTGTGACTCTCCAAGAGGAGCCATAATAGCATATTACATTGCTCAAAGTTGAGGCGGGATTTTTTTTTTTTTAATTTTTAATCTTTTTTCTTAGGTTAGGTGGGATTCGTGCTCTGAGATTTGCTCATTTGTAGTATTCCCTTGATCTGCCAATCTGGTAATTCTATGAAAAAGGACACATTAGCCTTTTATGGCTTGTTCTTAGTGAACCTCTGCTAATGCTCATTGACTTTCTTCTGTAAGGATAGTCACAGACCACCTTTAATAACCTGCTCTAGAAATTTACTGTGGATTAATATCAAACTTGTTGATCTGCAGTTTTCAAAATCTACCTCTTTCCTCCTCTCTCCTGATGACACTTTCTTGTTTCTCAGGGTTTAACCCACAACAGCTCTGAAATTCAGCACCATGATATTTACATGATATTTATTGAGGGATGACATTTTTAACACAGTTAGGTGCTATCTTGGGCTTCAATTTCCTCCTACCAATGCACGTTTTGCTTTTTTCTAGGTTGAATATCATTCTGTTGATGGAGAACATACGAATGGAACCTAAGGAACTCAGCCTCATGGTCAAGGTAGATTCCTAACTGACTCTGCCTCAGACTTTCATGGCGTTCCCACTGCTTCCCATCGACTTACTCACTTCTCTTTGCTAATTCATATTTGTTTCCTTGTAAACAGCTGGACAATCTCACTTCATTCGTCTTTTCTGACTAAACACATCTCCCTCTTTATTTCTTTGCCATACATGTTTTGACTTGTCCTGTTTTCTTCATCATGTATTCATTAAAGAATTCATTCATCCAACAAATATTTGCTGAGTACCTACTGTGCTAGGTGTTGGGTATCTGAGAGTGAACAAGCCAAGAACAGTCTTGGAGTTAATAACCTGCCAGGGAAGACAGACATTGAACAGGAACTAAGAGTTACAAAAGGAGATGGATGGGCTATGGGGGTGATAGGCTAGTCTGGGTGTCGATGTAGGTCTTCCTACAGAAGCGATGTTCTAATGGAGAATGAAAAGATTGGATGAGTTTACTAGGGGAAGAGTTGCGGACAAGAAGTGATGAGAAAGACCATGATGAATATTCAAGTAATGAAAACAGGCTGAAATGGCTGAAGGACAGAAATGAGGGGAGGGGCTGTGCAGGAGGGCCAGAGCTTGACTTATGAGCCATGGAAAGACCAAAGAGAAACCATAGGAGGATCTGCAGCAGGGAAAGAC
This sequence comes from Tapirus indicus, assembly GCA_031878705.1. Taxonomy (NCBI): domain Eukaryota; kingdom Metazoa; phylum Chordata; class Mammalia; order Perissodactyla; family Tapiridae; genus Tapirus; species Tapirus indicus. Next base: position 40,695,411 of record CM062935.1, read on the forward strand.
ATAATCAGATTGAACTCTTTTTCCAAACAGTGGACACCATTCTTCTGTTTTTCCTTCTTGTCCTATATGTGACTTTCAAAAGCTCTCCCCACTTCCTTTTTAAAAAGTGTCACTAACTGGAAAAGATATATGCACCCTTGTGTTCGTTGCAGCATTATTCATAACAGCCAAGACTTGTGTGTGTGTGTGTGTATGTATATGTATGTATGTGTGTGTGTGTGTGTGTGTATATATATATATATATATATATATATATATATATATATAATGGAACACTACTCAGTCATAAAAAAGGATGAAATCTTGCCATTTGTGACAACATGGATGGACCTTGAGGGTATTTGCTAAGTGAAATAAGTCAGACAGAGACAGACAATTACCATATGACTTCACTCATATGTAGAAGATAAACAAACACATAGATATGGAGAACAGATTGGTGGTTACCAGAGGGGAAGAGGGTGGGGGAGGGCAAAAGGGATAAAGGGGCACATGTGTATGGTGACAGATGGCAACTAGAATTTTGGTGGTAAATACAGTCTATACAGAAGTCAAAATATAATGATGCACACCTGAAATTTTTATGTTACAAACCAATGTGACCTTAATAAAAAAAAAATTGTCCTTGGCACTTTCTGAACACCTCCGGTCACCCCAGGCTTTGGCCGCTTCTGATACTCAACTTTTACAGGATTTTTGCCACTCTTTTATAAGCATCCCTGGCTATGTGTACTCTACTTTCGTAAATGCCCTTTAAAATTCGGAACCTGTTCGTCAGCGAGGGCAGCCTCCAGAGAGTGGAGCTGGGCTCTGAATGGGAGAAACATGCAGTGACGGGGAAGGGGAAAAAGAGTACGGCTGGATGGACAGGTTTCCTACACGCGTGAAGCCTCGCCAACACGTTGAAGTTGGTGACACACGGGAGGACGGGGCGCACCAGGGCAGGACCGCTGGAGTGGGGATCTGAAGGCAGCCCAAACCCTGGCTCTGGCACAGCCGGCTGTGTCACCCTGGCCAAGTTTCTTCATTATTCTGAGCCTCAGTGTCTTTTTTTTCCCAATTTTTTTATTGTGGTAAAATACACATAAGATACAATTTACCTTCTTAACCATTTTTAAATGTACAGTTCAGCGGTTTAAGTATGTTTATAATGTTGTGCACCATCATCACCATCCATCTTCATAACTCTTTCCATCTTATAGAACTAAAACTCCACACTGATTAAACAACAACTCCCCATTCCCCGTCTCCCTCCAGCCCCTGGCAACCACCTTTCTGCTTTCTGTCTCTATGATTTTGATACTCTGAGTATCTCACATAAGTGGAAGCACACAGTATTTCTCCTTTTGTGACCGGCTTATTTCATTTAGCATAATGTCCTCAAGGTCCATCCATGTTGTAGCATATAACAGGGTCTCCTTTCTTTCTAAGGCATGAGAATATTCCATGAGATGTACAAACCACATTTTGCTTATCCACTCATCTGTCGATGGACTCTTGGGTTGTTTACATGTTTTAGCTATTGTGAATTATGCTGCTATGAATATGGGGGTACAAATCTCTTTGAGATCCTGCTTTCATTTCTTTTGGGCATATACCTAGAAGTGGAATTGCTAGATCATATGGTAACTCTATTTTTAATTTTTTGAGGAATCACCCTACTGGTTTCCACAGCCCTGCACCATTTTACATTCTGACCAACAGCACACAAGGGTTCCAATTTCACCACATCTTCACCAACACTTATTATTTTGTTTTGTTTTTTTTTTTTTGGATAGTAGCCATCCTCATGGGCGTGAGAGGGACCTTGGTGTCCTGACCTATGAACTGTAGGGGTTCAACCACAGGCTGACCCTGAGCCCCTCCTCCAAATGTCTCCTTGTTTCCTCTGTCTCGTGTGTGTAACAACGTGAAGATTATGTTGTGTGGGCTCTTTGCCATCTGGGCCACAACCTCCTTCCTGAATGGTGTGTGAGTCAGAAACTGGACTACAGAAACAGCATCTGGGAGCAACTCTCTTTGTATTGGAAAGGAGGTGAAAATGTCCTATTCCGTGTCATTTCCGCAGCCTTCTTTTAATACAGCCCAGTCTTCCAGCTTCAATCAGCAGAAGGGGTCAGTAGGCCAATTACGGGATTGTAATCTTGCAGAACGGTGGGTCGGCCTCTCCCTGCAGCCGAGTGAGTGATTCATTTTTGGCTCAGTTAGCCCCAGAGAGAAGTCAGATTCACATAGACACTCACTCAGAAAAGGCGGATGTTGCACATGGGGCTGGGTTTCTTGAGGAAACACATTTTCACAAAACACGTAAGTGCTTTATTCAGGGGATGAAACATTTTACTCAGCGGTCTGACATGGCTTGTGGTGAGCAGATGTGAGAGGGAAGAACATTTGCGTTCAAAAGTAAAAATAGTTCCCCAAACTAAACTGGTCACAGCAGGATAAAGTTAGCGGGATGAAAGATAATTATTTCAGTTTGGGGAGAACCACCAATGGAAGTGCCTTTTCTTTGGGGCTCTTTTCTCATTAAAGCAGTCACCAGGACTTGCAAGACACAGAAAGAAGAACGTCTTCCCCAGACACACAGCAGACGCAGCCCCTGGCAGCCCAGACCCCGTGGCTCCAGGAAGAACCCCCACGAACACTGCTGTCACCATCTGAAAACCAGAGGGGCTGTAGGTCTTGTCAGGAAGGAAGCAGCTTCCATGGGAGCAGGAACTCCTCTGTAAACTGTCAGATCCGATGAAGCAGACCCAGCCAGGTCCTTATGGGGAAAGAACCATAAAACTGGGAAACAGAGGGCCACTGCAGCAGGACTTTTCACTTCTGCTTTTGTGACCTGTGAAGGCATCCCTTGCAACACCCTCTACCAGCAAGCTGTTCCGGGCAGGAGGTGACAGCGCTGCAGAGAGGCCAAAGGGCAGGAAAAGGGGTGAGGGCAACACTCTTTCCTTCTGGGGCCGGGCGTATGGGGATCTCCTGGATGGATGAGGTTGGCCCTGAGACTGATGGGTGCCGAGGCCCCAAAGGAAGGCTCATCATGAGGGAGGGAGGTGCCTGGCTGGTGAACTGGGCTCCACGGGGCCAAAAGCTAGGTTTGGAGCAGACTGTGTTTGAGGGTCGAACATCCAATAGACTCTCTCCCTGGCACAGTCTCCTGCTTTGGGAGTGACTTTGAGGCATGGTGCCACCCGGCCGCCCAAGCTGGGAGACTACTACTGCAGGACGGGAACTGATAAAAAGCATCATGGCAGAGTGGACAATTGTTCACCGCCCTGTGGGGCAGAGCACCTGACTCGGTGCTCTAGGGTTGATGCGGCTACTTCAATGCATGAGACAAATCTCGAGTGTTCTTAGAGGATTTGGGTGAGGTGGAAAAGAGCCTCGGAAGGCAGGAGAGGACACACTTACGGTTGATAATGGCATCTCGAGGTTCAAGCAATTGGAAGGATCCGATGTGGTTTATTTGAACCGTCAGCAGGTGGAGTGAGTTGTACTGGTTCTAGTAGAGGCAGATATACCATGATGTTAATGAAGCTTATGCTTTCAAGCCCCCTTCACTAGCCCTGGCCTCTTCCAAGCTTCCAGGAGGTAGCCTAGCAGTGGGGCTATATGGCATTTGGTTTTATAAAATTTCAAGAGTAAAAGCTTTTCATATATTTTTCTTAAAAAGGACCTCTGGAATTGTGGACCCCAAATGGAGGTCCCTGCAAAGCTTGGAGTTTTGAGTTAGACCCATGAACCTGCATCCAAGGGAGAAAATCAGAGCTTCTTGGGGTTCTGGTAATATCAAAGCTGGTCCTGGGGTGGAGAGTGGGTACCTCTGGCACCTGTCCCAGCCCTAGTGCTGAGAGTCAAGAAGAGATTCTCAGTCATCACCTTCAAAGGACGGATATTGTAAGAAAATAAGGTATTTTCTGATTGACACTCCAAAGGGGCACTATCAATTTCCACTGTTGGTGCAAGTCTAACAGAAAAAAAGTAAGCAAGGCAGCCCTCTGGAATGCCAGGCTGTGGGCCCGATAGACACAGTTAAAAGTGCCAGCTAAAGAAGTGAAGGCAGCTCCATCATATGTCATTAGGGAAATGCAAATTAAAACAATGAGATACCACTACACACCTGTTAGAATGGCCAAAATCCAGAACATGGACAACACCAAATGCTGGTGAGGATGTGGAGCAAGAGGAACTGCCACTCACTGCTGGTGGGATTGCAAGATGGTGCAGCCACTTTGGAAGACAGTTTGGTGATTTCTTACAAAGCTAAACATAGTCCTAACATGTGATCCAGCAATCACGCTCCTTGGTATTTACCCAAAGGATTGAAAACTTATGTCCACACAAAAGCTGGCTCAAAAATGTTTATAGCAGCTTTATTCATAACTGCCAAAACTGGGAAGCAACCAAAGTATTCGTCAGTAGGTGAATGGATAGATAAACTGTGGTACATCCAGACAATGGAGTATTATTCAGTGCTGAAAAGAAATGAACTGTCAAGCCATGAAAAGACATGGAGGAACCTTAAATGCACTTTACTAACTGAAAGAAATCAGTCTAGAAAGTCTATATACTGAATGATTCCAACCATATGACATTCTGGAAAAGGGAAAACTATGGAGACAGTAAAAGGTCAGTTGTTGCCTGAAATTCTTGGGGAAGGGATGAACAGGCAGAGCACAGAAGATTTTTAGGGCAGTGCAACTACTCTGTATACTATGATGGTGGATACATGTCGTTATACATTTGTCCAAAACCATATAATGTATAACACCAAGAGTGAACCCTAAAATAAACCATGGACTTTGAGTGATAATGAGGTACCAATGTAGGTTCATCAATTGTACAAATCTTAACAAATGAGCCACTCTGGACGGGATGTTGATAATGAGGGATGCTGTGCATGAGTAGGGGTAGAGGGTATATGGGCAATCTCTGTATCTTCTGCTTAATTTTGCAATGAACCTAAAATTGCTCTTAAAAAAAGGTCTTTAAAAAAACAGTGGAGACAGCAGAGCCTAACTGCAGACCCAACTGCAGGCCAAGGTGTGCTTGGGCCAGAGGACCCTGTACAGGATTTCTGTGGAATCAGAGGGAACTGGAACAACCCACATACAAAGTATCCCATCCTGGAAGGGTCAGTCTCTGGTTGTGTCCTACAACCTCACTCACTCATGTGCTCATCCAAAGAGCATTTACTCAGCACCTGCTGTGGGCGAGGCGTTGGCGATGAACACCTCAAGCAGCCTGGGCCTGAAGAGACCCGAGACATACCTGCCATACAAGAGGTGAATGCGGCACACAAGGGAAGGAGCATGTCCACGCGCATTAGGAATCAGGGGAGTTTCACGGAGCACAGCGCATTTGAGTTGAGATTTGCAAGATGAGTGAAGCTTGCCAGGCAGAATGCCAGGGAGAGTCATTCCAGGTGTGTAAAACATGCTGAGGAGCCTAAAAGTGTGGTGCACTTGGTGGGCTGTGGGGAATGGCCAGGGTTCCATAGTGCTAAGGATAAGCAGGGGCAGGGGGACATGGAGGTGCAGGGATGAGCAGGAGCTGATGCTGGACACATGGCTGGGTCAGACCATGCTGATCCTGAGATGCCAAGCAGTGTGGGTTGATCCTGAACTCCTCTGTCTTCAGGTATCCAGCCCCATTGCTTCTCTCTACTAGGCCTCTCCAGTCTGTCCCCTCCTCTCCATCCTAAGGCTGCCCTAGTTCAGGTCTTCACTAGCTCCTGCCTAGTTAGTTGCAATTGTCCCCTTAATGGTCCCCTGCCTCTAAAGAGGCAGTCAGCATAATAATGACAATAGTGCATATTTACTGAGCACTCACAATAGGCTGGACACTGTTCTACATGCTTTAAAAAAATGAACTTATTAAATCTTCTTAACAACCCTATGAGGTGGGTATTAACATTCCCATCTTATAGAGGAAACTGAGGCACAGAGATGAAATAACTTGCCCAAAGTCACACAACTTGTAGGAGGTGAGGGCAAGATTTAAACTCTGGGAGCCTGGTGGCCTGAGCCAAAAGTTCTTATGCTCCTGACTCCCAGGCAGAGGGATCAAGATTTTCACTCTGGAATTAGATTATCTGAGTCTTTTGACTTTTTCAAACTTCTCATTTCCCATCTGTAAAATGGGGGCCATACCAATGAGCATCTTGTGGGGAATAAATCAGATAATCCATGGAAAGCACCAATCATGGTGCCGAGCACATAGTTAGCCTAAGTAAGGGTTAGTTTTTAAAATTATTTTGCCATGTAGGGCAAAAAATGTCACTAGCCAGTCACATTAGCATCTCAACAGCAGAAGGGTGATGTCAACACACTAAATATAAAGAAATCTATTTGGAAAACCTAAATATTCCTTTTCCCTCTCTCAGTCTGAGCAGCTGCATATTAAAGAATTTTCTTAAACAAGATACAACTGTTTGCAACAATTTTGAAAAATCAAAAGCTGGAATATGACAGGTGGGAAGGGTTGAGGCAGTGAGTCCAGCGTACGATGTAGACTTTTGTTTTTGTCCTCGGGGCAGCTGACCGTACCCATTTGGGGTAGATTTCATGACACTGGCCTGCTCTTCAGCGGCAAGCCAGAAGTTGTTTATGCCATTGTTCTAAACTTAAAGAGCAATTCTGCTGTTCCCAGCCAGTTACCTGAAAAACCAGTGACAATACAAGTGAATTTACATGCCAACAATCACGTTTGGGAGCATTTATTACTCAAGAACTTTGATTCTCTCATTTCCCTTTGTAAGTTTAACTTACGAACCTTAGTCCAAACACAAGACTGGCTGTATTACAGTTCTCCAGAGAAACAGAACCAATATGACATACGTATGTTTACATACATGAGATTCATTACAGGAATTGGCTCATGTGGTTACAGAGGCCGCGAAGTCCCACAACTTGCTGTCAGTGAGCTGGAGAACCAGGAAAGCCGGTGGTGTAATTCAGTTCAAGACCAAAGGCCTGAGAATTGGGGAGTGTGTGTGTGTGTGTGTGTGTATGTAAGGTGGTGGTGGTGGTGTTAAGTGCTGGTCTCAGTTTGAAAGCCCGAGAACTGGGAACAACAATGTCTGAGGGAAGGAGAAGATGGATGTCTCAGCTCAAGCAGAGAGAACAAATTTGCCCTTCCTTCATCTTTCTGTTCTATTCAGGCACTCAAAGGACCAGATGCTACCCACCCTCACTGGTGAGGGCCATCAGCGTTACTCAGTCTACTGATTCAAACGCTCATCTCTTCTGGAGACACCCTCACAGACACATCCAGGAGTAATGTTTTACTAGCTCCCTGGGCATCCCTCGGCCCAGGCAAATTCGCACATAAAAGTAACCATCACACTGACGTGTACACTTTATATGGCTATCACTGCTGGGCTTATCTTTGTTTTCTATTGAAATTACTTAAATGCACATAAACAGAACTTCCGGCAGAGACACAATATTGAGAAGTGGATCTGCAGCTGAGGTCGTCCGGGTGGTCAAAATGCACACATCCACTCGGACGTTTCTGAGAACCTCCGCCCTCCCCTCCACAGCCGATGTGTGGTCTGGCTAGTCCCACCCTCGAGCTGAGCCTGATGTTTTGAGAATCAAATATGATTCAAAGAAAATGACAGGAAGACACAAAGGGCAAGTGCGGGAGTGGGTAGGTGTTTATGAGATTACGTGTTTCTGTGGGTGGACACGTTGGTGATTTTTAAGCGTCATGTTCTCATGCACACCGCCCCACTGTCAGCATACATGCTGACCACACAGAGGAAAACAATCCCATCAACTGGAATAGATGCTCTGGCTGAGTCGGTCTGTTAGAACCAGTAGCTTGGGAACTTTGAGACTCTGGGTGTTTTCTCAGCTTTCACCCATCATTTTGAACTGGGACAAGCTTGGATTTAAAGGGGAAAATGCTGAACACCAGCACAGCAATCCCGGGCATTGGATCCTGCGCTCTGAGACGGGCAGCAGGAATTCACGCAGTGACCAGCGGCTCCTTCCCGCCTCAGCAGAGCTCCGAGGTGCTTCTGCCCTGCTTGTGAAATAGAAGCCTGGAGCTGACCCACCACTGGAATGAAAATGCAAACCCATGTCGCCTTTTGGTCTTCAGGCTGACTTTGTGGCTGTCCTTACCGCTTGCAGCAGCAGTAAGAGATCTGTTCCCAGTTAGTGAGCAGAACCTTGACTGATAAGAGGGACAGGAAAAGAATTTCAAAAATCTTACAGGAAAACCTCCTCTGAGAAAGTTAAAATTGGGGGGCTTGCTAAGTGAGAACACTGGGGATTGGTTTGGGGTGGAGTGACACCAGATCAGCAGACTGATGAGTGTGGGGATGTCACAGTCACCTACCATCCCATCCTTCTCTGTGAAGAGTGGCATTTCAAAGTATTCGGCCAGTGAGTCATGAGAAAAATGCTATTTCTCATTTTGGAAAAGTACTGTATCTCAGTGGGACATTTCACTGTTATCTGTTCTCCCGAGAAATATGGTGGTGGTGGGGGGGGAACCCAGCCCCTCAGAAATTAAAGCCACATGCATACCATATTAAAAAAAAAAAAACAACCCAGGCCATTACATTATTGCTGACCATAGGAATTCAGTATTTATAATTTACATTCTTTCCCATACTTTGCTGTTTTTCAGAAGTGAAGAGCAGAGGTTTATGGCCCCACCAGATCGTAAATCAGATTCCTGAGGGTAGAGGGAGCTGCTACAGGCAGGAGGAATTGCCTTCTAATAGTTTGCAGAATGCATCAAAACACAAGGAAAAGAACCCAAACGGAGAGATGGGATCCCGCTTCAAGGGAGCATGAGAGACACCAAAGGTCACCACCAGTTATTCCTTCCACCAAGCATGCAACCAGCCAAAATCACACTGGGGCCAACTTCTGGAGAGCGGCTTGGAGGTTTGGCCGACCCTAACGAAGTGAGCACCTGAGACCTGAGTCACACGAGTCTCCTTCAGTGGGGAGGGGAGACAAAGGGTGGGCACCCCCAAGGACTCCTCATCGTCCATTTGCTGAGGCTGGCGGGACTGAGGTGGGAGGATACACGGAGGCTCTGGTGTGGTAATGGGGCATAAGATGTGTGCACGAGCATCAAGTCAAGAAGCCTGGAGCAGAAGAGCACTGGGCTCTGGGTTGATCTGACACCCCCTAATGGCTGTGTGCTCTTGGGTCAAATTCTTATTCTCCTGAAGCCTCAAGACCAGGGAAAATGGGGATAAGGGATAACACCACCAAACTCACAGGCTTCAAAAAGAACACTCCTACATATGGTGCCGGACACACGGGGGTGGGAATGGGGTCTCAGGGACGCCCTTTCCCTCAGAACTGGAAACGCCACTCTGGCACTTGGCTCACCAGTGAAGCCAGCTGAGTGCTACTGTGGCTGCTAGGAAGATTCAGGGGAGGGAGGGGTTCCAAGAGCCCCATCCAGAGGTCTTTTGAAGGTCCCCAGTCCTCTGAATGCCTTTGTCTGGAAGATTTGTTAGCAGTGGCCCTAGTGAACTAACTCACACCCTGTGCCCTGGTCTGGATTTCATCTACACTAAGAGAAGGTGGAGGATTCTAAACATTTTGAAAGCTTGAGATCTTTCTTAAGCCTTTCCCAGGTTCCACCCGTAAAATACCTAATGAGCCCATGATGTATGCAGTCGTATTGATGAGAATGAGCCAGAAAAGCACTTTGTCAGGCGAGTGGGAATAGTAAGGTTTATAGTCCAGATTTTCCAGTATGGATTGCTACATAAACCCCGCCAGCAACTTGACACCATAATTATGGCTATTGTGTGTATGCTTCAGACATGAAAATGCACTATTTTGGTTCTTTAGTCTCAAATTTATTTTTATTTTTTTTGTGAGGAAGACTAGCCCTGAGCTAACATCCGTTGCCAATCCTCCTCTTTTTTGCTGAGGAAGACTGGCCCTGGGCTAACATCTGTGCCCATCTTCCTCTATTTTATATGGGACGCAGCCACAGCATGGCTTGACAAGCGGTGCATCTGTCTGCGCCCAGGATCTGAACCCGCGAACCCTGGGCCGCCAAAGTGGAGTGCGCGAACTTAACTGCTACGCCACTGGGCCAGCCCCTCTATTTTTCTTTTAAAGGCAAACAAACCTTATTTCCTGTAGTTTGTAAAGCCACATGAGTCCCCTTTACTCAGCATGCAGACAGGGACACACCCTACGTAAGAACATTGGTTTCTGTGGCCCCAGGGAGACTGCCTGGAGGGGCAGGAGGCCAGGCAGCTCTGAGAAAGAAAACCTTCTGCCATTGTGGGGCATTATCGGTGCCCACAGTTTGCAGGCCCTCGGAGCACGACGTTTTCAGAGCGTTCCAGTAACAAGCAAAAAATAATTAACACCCGGGGCACAAGAGGTTCAAGCAGCAGCCCAGAATGACTAAGCAGGTTGGGTGGTTGGTCACATCAGCTGTGAAAGCAAACCTCTGGGACAGATTCTATTTCCTGAATGATGTTTCTGTCCTCACTGGGCTCACGGGAAAAGGATAGATTTGCCTACACCCTTCTCCTTGCTCCGAGAGGACAAAAATGCGGGGGGCTTAGGAGTGCCTTTTGCCAGGACTGTGGGCAGGAAGCTTGCCTGTCACCAGCCCCTCCAGCTGGCCAGGTGTGTTGTATACAGAGATCAGTTTTCAACCAGGGTATCAGGGTGTATAAACCAAGCTTAGCCATACGGGGCCTTGGAGCTACGTGGACCTGTTGCAAAGCCCTGACAGTGTTAGACTGTGACAACAAATATCTTCTCATAGGCCAGGCAGCTTCAAAACCCACTAGACAAACTGCAAGAAAGAGAATGTCGGGGCTGCCCGGTGGCGCAGCGGTTTAGTCCGCGCTTGGCAGCCCGGGGTTCGCGAGTTCGGATCCTGGGCGCCCGCCGAGGAACTGCCTGTCAGCGATGCCGTGGCGGCGTCCCATATAAAAAAAAATGGAGGAAGATGGGCACGGATGTTAGCCCAGGGCCAGTCTTCTTCAGCAAAAAGGGGAGGATTGGCAACAGATGTTAGCTCAGGGCTGGTCTTCCCCACAAAAAAAAAAAAAAAAAAAAAAGAAAGAGAATGTCAAGGTAGACAAAGTCACAGGTGAATTTCTGAAATGGATTAAAGGCAGTTTTTAGGAGATGAGGAAGATTTTTACAACTCAGTATTCCCACAAACTACATGTCTAAATTTTTTTCCCCCCTTCTTTGGTAGACATCAATAAGTAATTCCTTTAAATTCACAGAAGATAGCAAAATAAAAAAGCCATAAGTATTTATTGCATCAAAGATGATACCAAAGTTCAATTAAAAAATTTTGCAACCTTCATCTGTGAGAGTTGTTGCATCAGGTTTACAATAAAATGTGATAAAAGGGAAAGATTGTAAAAATCTAATTATTATGGACTAGCAACAAGATCGTGCTGCCCATTGGTCTTAGCCATTACTAACGCTGACCCTTGCAAAGAACCAAATTTCAAATACAACCCTTGCAACGCACACACACACATGAAGGAGAGAGATGCATTTGTAAGGAAACACTGCTTGACAGAAGTCTTGGCTCTTACATCTTGATTTCAATCATATGAATGAGAAATACATTGAGGACTGCGACAGCCTACCTGTGGGATTCCCAGTTTTTGTGACAACAAGAATGCTGTAGGTGAAGCACCCCGGTCAACACTGGTGGGCCCAGGAATTTCACAGAAGTCACTGAGCATAATTCAAAGGGCCCACAAGTTAAATCCCCTGTGTTTGAAGTGCTCGCTTCAGTCTGGTTTCCAATGGTTAATTTTTTTCTTTTCCACCCTGTGTTTAGCCTCCCCTTCTGTGTCCAACTGCCCCCCATAAGGGCCTGAGCAAGTGCACTATTATAAACAAAGAAAACAACCCCAGGGTCCAATTCCAAAGCATGAGCCTGGACAAGAAGAGGTATCACGTGGAGATGCTGCACAGCAGCTTCAGAGGGAAGACCAACAGGTCCGAACCTGATGTATTTGGTAAAGAACTGTATTTTATTTCTCCTGGGTGAGTACTACTCACAAGCTCACTAGAGAAGCAGTCCTAGAGAAAATAAGATTGGCATTTACAGGAGGTCTTTTATCATCAAAATGCTTAACGGGTCAATGACATGTCCTGCCATTGCTGTGGGAGCAGTTTGGGCAAGGCTTTTACAAATGGTGAAAACAGACACAAGAAAAGTGGGGGGAGGCCATGGAAAGACCAAGAATGACAAAAAGGGAAACACATCTAACACTCAATGCAATGCTACTTAGGAGAAAAATACGTAAAACATTCTTTGCACATCACATCCAAAATAATGGTGTCTTTTAAGGGGGCAGTTTGTAAATGGCAAATGTGAGATAATTTGCATTCGTCATTTCCGATATGAAATGATGACTCTGAAACATGCATTCTATTTCCATCAACGTGAGGTCCATTTCCATAGAAACGAGTGGAAAAAGTAGGCCAAACCCAGCAGTATGGTTTCTAGGAGGAACAGCAGCTGTGGTTCTGGCCAGTCATGCAAAGCACTGGTTTTGAACCACTGTAGTCAAGGGCTCTTACTGAAAGGGAACAAAGAAAGTTTTAAACTCAAAGAACGGCCATGGAAAGTATCTGAGGCCTTTCTTGGTTTTGCACAAAGCCACGGAGGGAACATTGTCTCATGCGCACTTTGCTTTTTGCGTATCCCACAGGAAAGTCAGAGCCACCACATACTAAAAACAGGTGCCTTCCTCTCTGTGGGCTTCATCAGTCGGGCTGAGCTATCAACCAGAGGAGCGTTAGGTAGCAGGCCCAACTCTCCCGGAAAACAAACTCGGAAACTCTCAGCCACGTGGCCCAGGTACCAGGACGGAGGGGCAGACTATGCACATGATATACACGCGCACTCAGTGCTCAGAAAAGCAAGATGCAGGGAAAACAAAACAAACACCTACTTTCAAAGTAAAATAATGTTTACATTGCACCCATGTTTAAAAAGGCCTCTTTGACAAGTTATAAAAGTGCAAGTAGGTTCATGAAACAAGCCTCTGTGCCTCTTTCACGGGAAGGACAGGGCTGCTGTTGGGTCAACAGGAGAAAGCTCACAGTGTGGCCATCACAGCTGACGCCTCAGCCACGGTGCCTGCCAAGCGCCCGCCGATGCATCTCCACCGGCAACACGTCAGGATGCTGGAGCAAGTCTGTGTGAGGCTCTCAATCAAGTGGTCGCCAGAGGCCCAGAGCACAGGATGTGACCCCGGCTTGCGTGATTCATTTAACCCCTTCACCCCGGAATTCTTTTGCAGAAAAAGAAAAACATGACACTTCTGTGGTTAAAGATTTCCTTAAAGAGAGAAAAGATATCGAAATCTCTGTGCTCTGTGAAATGAGGGAACAAAATGATCACTTTCAGCAAGTTTATATCTATAAGCCAATCAGCTGGGTACAGGCCACTTGTTAGAGAAAAAAATCCAACTTGGTCGATGTAACCATTAATGTAGTAAAAAAAAACAATGACTATGTTGTTCATTTCCTCTTGATCACTTGGGAGGTCAGGAAATAGGACAGATGTGTAGGTAAGCCCTCCAAAATACGTATTTTTTCTTTTTTCTTCTCACTGTACAAAACACATACACATTCATATTATCCTAAATGTCACCTGAAAATACAGTGATTGCCTACAAGCTGTGGAAAATATCAATAAGATGCAGAGAAATGATCATTTTACAGAGACAGATCTTTGATGGGCTTTAAGTGAATTGTTTTATTTAAAACAGGGATCCATCAGAGGTGGTGAACTATCAGGTAAATGTTCTAGAGCATGGCACGATGAAAGGTAATACTCACCAGCACCTCACATGGGACTAAAAGACAAGGTCAGCAACACACCACGGAGAAACACAAATCCAATGTAAAAGGCACCTGGCTGGGGGAGAAGCCGCGGCGTGCGCTGCCCCTCGAGCAGGCGCACTTCTGTGCACTGTGGATAAGTCTGGACACATGACACTTGTAAGGGAACAAAAAAGGTTCTGATCTGAAGCCCAGGATCCTATGTAGGTAGCAAACCTTTCCTTGGACTGGTTTACACCCGCTGTATGGTTTAAGATCCTAAAAGGGGGATGAGGTTGCTAAACGGTAACACAAAAGCTCTCCCCCTTTTTTTCTCTAGAAGAGAGGGGAGCCCTCCCCCAGTTCAGTTTCAGCAGTGGCTTCTGAAGGCTTTTATACACCCTAACTTAAATACAAATAACAACAACAAAATAAAAGACAGAAAAGTGGCCTGAACTTAAACCAATCGCATGGAAAGGCAGACTCATAAAAATGAGAACTGGAGGCCAGTCCACTAACTGGGGGTTAATGCCCCGCCTGAAGGAAGATGTTTAATCTGCATCCACAACACACACAAGCACAAAGCTGCTCTTGGCAACTGGGAGCACACAGCTACCCTTTCCTTGGAACACTGAACTGCTACCGGTGAGCGCACGCCAAGTGCTGAAGGTGCAAGCGACCCCGAACTGGCGAAGGACCCCAGGCAACGATCTGCCTGACGTGGCAGGGTCTGTGGGAAACAAGACTTACACTCTCAGATAACGGCCCCCAGAGTCCCCTCTCTTCCCGTTTGTCCTGTGCCTTTTTACTTCCTACCAGGGAGGTCCAAACGATTCCGTTTCCCTCTCAGTTCTAGGCACTCTCTGGAACATCTTTAATTAACCAGGGTCTTTCATTTCTTTCCAACTCCATTGGTGACTTTTGACTTGGAATGTCGATTCCTTCTTCTGGAAGAATGGCTTTCGTTGTTGCCTGGATGCTTGGGTGGGCTGTCTTCAGAACCTGGCCAAAGGAATCAGAACATGCGGTCACCTCGGGCTGCGGGGTTCCTGGGCTCCCTCCTGTAGCTGTGGTTCTCCCTGTCCAGAATGTCCTAGGCCTGCCCTCGGAGTGTAGGCTCTTCCACTGATCCTTGCACTCCATCTAGTGGCCTTATTAATAAATTAAGGCCAGGCACAGAAACCTCAGCCTGAGTATGCAAGGGGACAGCCCCACGATGTCTGAGGGGGTTCCTGAAGAATTTTTACACTCACACTGTGTAGGGTGGGTCGTGGTCACAGTGATGGGGACCAGAAGTGAGAGTACAAATTAAATCAATGTACAAAGGAGGGACAATTAAAACAAACCACATGGGTGTCCATCCTGCCCTTGCAGCCAAAGGACGCATTACCTAGGCTTCCACACCATGACCTATTAAAAACAGAGTTCCTAACCTCTAAATTGGAAAGAATTCTTGACTTTATAGAATTAAAGCTATCAAATGCCCTCTACTGTTTGATCTGGAGGCCACCTTTACAATCAAGCCCCTGCTGCTCATGACAGCCCCAGAGCCACACACTTCAGTGCGCCCGACGCCCTCAAGTCTCACATTCTACAGGGGCAACACCACTTGTCACACTATATTATTTGGGAGCTCAGAGAAAGACTTCTACATGGGCTAAGTGCTCAGCAATCAGCAGGCATCAGCCAGGTGGAGGGTGGAGTGGGGGATTGGGGTGGGGTGGGCATTCCGGGCAGAGGTGTTTAAGTTTTGGGAGGTCAGCCGAACTTCCTGGCATTGTGTTGGCTCTGTTCTCAGACTGAGCATGTGGCCAACCCCTGGCCTGGCAGCCAAGCCAAAAGGTCCTCTGCCCCAGGGTTTCGATCCAGCCCTAGAGGAGATGTCTACCGAAGACAGCCATTAAAGAAAGCTCCCAGGGTTTCTGTCTCTGTGAAGTGGCATTTGGCTGAGTCCTAGAGACTCTTTTACCACACTAAAGATTTTTTCTTTCTTTTGTTTTTTTTACTATTCTGTCTACCTTTCATTTAAATATACCTCTACCACTGCTTACTTCTTTAGTCTTTTCAATGGAGGTGCCCAGAAGTGCCCAAGACTGATCTAGACGGTAAGGGCATGGTTCTGAATAAGGGAGTTCTGGGGAACCGCTCTGCCCACTTCTATCAGCATTCCAAAACAGGTTGTTGATTGACTCGATTCAGGAGAAATCATCTGAAAACAGGCGACCGGCACCCAGTAGAGAGTATGCTAGCATTTTCCCCAGCAAGGGCTCTAAAAAGCTTGACCCGAAAAAACTCAGGGGAGCAATGGCATCACTAGTGCTTCCCTCTCCCTGAGCCCTGTTTCTCTGAGCAATTCCAGGAGCCAAACCCACGGCCTCCAGCGTTCACAATTCTCTCCCTTCAGCCATGCCTTGCAATCAGCTCATAAGGACTGACAAGGAATTCCTGTCCAGTGGAGCTTCCTCAGTGTCATTATTCCACAGCCTAATTCTTTAAAATAACCAGGTGGCCCCACATCTTTCCAAAATGCTCCTTGGAGAGAGGCTGCTGGGAGACCCCTGACTACACTACTGAAATCCCTCTTATACTGTCTGCCTCTCGAATAAAACGTGATTCCATCGATCCACCTCTTTTGAAAGGCTTCCCCTCCTGGCACACAGTCCTTCTCAACCCTTGTCACTCAAGACAAGAGCCGAGAGGAGGAACAGTACCATCAGGGTGCCTGAGACGGTGCGGGCCTCCTTACGCTTTCCCGCCTCAGACACGGCAGCGCGCGCGGAGCCTCTTCTCAGGAAGCAGCGATCGTGGGCGGATCCTGCGAGCACTGCGCATGCTTCATTAAGAATTAACAGGCGACATGTGATGAGTAGGTTTGAGACCAACCCTTCAGGGCATACATTCATCAACGTTCAGCGGATAAGTATTGATTCTAAGTCTCCTTACCGGGCCTCAGGAGGGAGAGGACCCTGTCAAGTTTTAAACAATGAGCAAGAAAGAGATACCTTTTGCGCCTTTGCCGTGAGGCCAGGAGATATCTGGACTGTAGGTGCCGTCTTCGCACTCTGAGTAGGTCTAGGGAGAGAGGCAGGCTGAGTGACGGGATTTAAGGACCCCCCGGGAGGAGGCGGGGCAGGCAAAAATGTGAGGCTGCTCCGTGCCTGCCTCTTGGGGCTGCAGGTCACCACAGCAGTGACAGAACCTCCTCATGCTTATGTTTTTCAGCTATAAAACCAAGGCTATCTCCCAGGTGCTACAGAATAAATCTTCTAGAAAGTGCCTTTAGTTCTTTAGACTAAAGGTATGAATAAAGGACAAAAGGTGTTATTTTTACTTAAAAAATATTGCAGTTGACAAGACTGCTCTGGCGTTTTAAGCCTGCTTACATCTGTTCTCCTCATTAATCCTCGTACCTGCTCTGAGGTGGGCAGGGCAGGCACGTTCTGTGAAGTGATGGAGCCCCAGGCTGCGTCACAAAGAGGCTGCACGAGTTGGAAGGGCTGGGAATAAAACCCAGCCTTCCAGAGACCAGTCCAGGGCTCTCCCCACAATTTTTTTTTTAAATAAACAAACAATTAAGTTTTAAATTCCTTACAGAAGGAGGATAAAAATACTGACTTATTGAACAGAGCAGTCACAAGCATGGACAGCGACTGATAGGGAATGAATTCTGAACTGGTTCAGGGTCTCCAGGGGTGAGACCGAAGCCTGGCTCTTACAGGGCCGGCTGTGCCAAAGGCTCACGGGACCGTGCTCTGGGCTAAAACAGGATGTGATCACTCTGAATAAAGACCGTCTCTGCCTTTCCTTCAATACCTTTTCTCGGTGACCATAGTGCTCTGCGTACCAAACCATGCCGTACAAACACAGGAAGGTGGTGAAAGCCTGGAAGAGAAAAACAAGCACAAAACCATTTCATAAATGAGGTTGCACCAAAAAATTCCATCTCCCAGAACTTCAGGGTTTCAGTGGGATTCGTACAAGATGGCTTGATGCATTTCTGCCGCCTCTCCTAGGACGCCAGTTACAAAATGGCTGGATGTGGCAGTGATGAACCCCGGGAGAACTTCTGACAAGAAGAGTTGTGCTGAGACCACAGTACTACCTGTGACTCCACCATCAGAGCACAAGACCATTTCGAGATGTGGGATAAGGGGGCACAGTTCCTGAACGGCTTTGCAGGTTCTGCTTAAGAGGACACGTAGGATTCTAGCCTGTAGTTCTGATTTTCATGGTCCATCCTCTCCAAGCTGCCCCCTCACTGGAGAGAGTTATAAGGACTCAGTTCGTCAGCTTCTGTTGGGGAAGAGGATTTCTGCACAAAAGAAGTTTCACTCAGTCTGGGGTCAGTGTGGGGCTGGAGGCATTTAGGACAAACACTCGCCACGTGGAGGCAGAGCCCAGCAGGACACTGTGCCCTCGGCTTTGCCCTGCTTTACAGTCCTGGTGGGCAACCCCTGATTCTGTCCTGGTTGCTTTTGTTGTTCTTGTTTAAGTAGACAGGAAAATAAAGAGAAAATAAAAACACATTGTAAGCCCCTGAGTGAAATGAGAAGGGCGTGGCCCACGGGGACCCAGAGACAGGGATAACCACCTCAGCATGCCAACTGCCCTGTGCCACACCCTAAATTATACTGGAATTTAAGGGAGGGATAGCATCCACAAGAATCCAAAACCTAAAACTGTGTAAAAAAACTGAAAGGGGTAAAGTTCCTGGCTGCCTAGATGAACACTAAAGGAGAGGGGAGCGGTGTCAGGACAGCGAGCACAGGTGACTCAGGGCCAGGCTTTCCCTTCCCGACTGCAAGTGAATCAACCAAAACAAAACAAAATGACTGCCTGTTCCACCATTAAATTCTTCAGAATTCCTTGCTTTAGGAACCCATTGACCCCAAACCATCCTCGCTGTCTAACCTCCATCTCTTCCACAGCATTTCCTGTTGGGGACCTGTCACCTCGCCCCAACCGTGGGAATAGTTGTGAAATCATGGTGGTACCTTCTCTTCTTGAGGATCAGAGAGGTGAATGGCCTTCTCAAAGACAAACAGCTAATGTGTGGCAAAACTGAAGCCAGAACACGTCTCCTGATAGCCCTTGACGGCTACCAAGTAAATACTGATTTTACGTCTATATGTCTTTGTATCTCTATCCACTCATCCATCCCCGGAGAAAGAGGAGCATCATGGCAACAGCCAATACCAGCAGCATCGGCTCTGCACGGCCCACAGTCTGGAGGGGGGAGCAAAGCCTGTGGGGAAAGCAGGGGCTGTGAATTCTCATCACTGCAGCTTGTAGACTAGCTCCGGCCCAGTTCCTTTAAATTAACAATATTTACTAAGTGTCTGCTGCATCATCTTAAGTGTCAAAAAAGAAAGGAGTCTGAGTGTTCTAGCTGGCCTTCTTCGTCTACATCAATGAAGTGGAAATAGCAGCACCGTGGAGAGAGAACATGACACATAAGAAGACCCACTGGTTCATTTTATATTAAATCCATATGCAAACTGGCATATATCTACAGATTAGGGATTTAAAGAAAAAGAAGCTCATACCCCCATCAAAAAATTAGGCAATGAATGAATATATTAAAATTATAAAATGAAAACTACTTCTAACCTTTAACATACTCTAGTACTTGCTCAGATTTCTAACATACACCATCATTAAATGTACCATTTTCACAGCATGGAAAGAGTGGAAAAGACTAGAGGATTTGCACTGCAAAGCCTATGTATGGGTTAGATCCTTTACAAAGCGCAAAACAGGCCACCATAGGTTTCACACGAAGGGCAGGGAGGATAGGTTCCACCTCCAGACCAGTCAGTGGCTGCGCAGGGGGGTGGGGAGGCTGGCCAGAGAGCGGTCACTCCACTAGACCAAGGGAGCAGTGAGGGCTGGGCTGGCTGTCATCGCGAATTCTGCCCACCAGAGGGCAGGCATGTGGGGCTCTTCCTCTTCCTTCCACAGCCCCGCCCTGGGAGGGCAGGCAGGGGTAGCTGGAGCTGCTCAGCAGTAGACAACTGGGCAGACAGGTCTGCCGTGGCCGGGTAAACACTGGCAGGTGGTGAGCGACAGGTGCTTATCTTCACAATCGCTGCACAAAGGGCCAGCGTGGCTGCCAAATTTACCACTTCACCTGGGTCCAAGAGGCCCATTTTACACTTGTCCCAGGAGACAAAAGCTTGTAATTTATGGGTGTGCAATTACACCTGTGGAAATCTAGACACGTACCCACTTTAAATGTCAAGGCCTGGATTTAAAATAGCAATTGTACAGATTTTGTTTAAAGAAAGGGAAAAAAAAAAGAGCAGAAAAATATGTGAGATGAGGGCCAAGGCTGTACACAACCAGGGGTGTGGCGGCAGTGAGGGCGTAAAACTCGGCTGGGCTCCATGTTATGGTAACGAGCATTCAAATTTACCAGGACTGATCAGACCACTGCTGCTGGAGAAGCTTACTAACCAGCATACGAGATCTGTGCTTTGCATTAATCTCAAGTTCTGTGTATGTTCTTACCAGACAAGGGGAATAATTAGGGGTTTTGTTTCTCTGAGTAGTGTGGGAGGCCTGGTGTAACAACACTATCTTATTGAATAATGTTCACCTCACTCCTGAGTTTGAGATCAATCTTGATATTTAATAAAGGCCACGAATATGAAAAAGCACCAGGACCTTTTTTCCAGTCTTCTTCTTTAACTGGTAAATGTGTGAGGCAGTGGGGACCCCTAATCGTCCCAGCCAAGGGCCTCTTTTTTTTTTTTTTTGGTGAGGAAGACCAGCCCTGAGCTAACATCCGTTGCTAATCCTCCCCTTTTTGCTGAGGAAGACTGGCCCTGGGCTAACATCCGTGCCCATCTTCCTCTCCTTTATATGGGACGCCGCCACAGCGTGGCTGACAAGCAGTGCGTCGGCGGGCGCCCGGGATCCGAACTTGCCAACCCCGGGCTGCCAAGCGCGGACTAAACCGTTGCGCAACTGGGCGGCCCCCAAGGGCCTCTTTTGTGGCCAGGTCCCCCTCCATGGTGCTCATCACTGATACCTCTAATTGGGGTGATACCACTCCTCTTCAAAGTCCTGCTCTCTTGCGGCTATTGCTCCACAGAATTCCATCCTCAGCCAGCTTCTCTTCCCCACAGTATGTCCCCCCCCAACTCTTACCTAATCCAATGGCTCCAACCATGCCCTACACATGGATGGCTCCAAACCCTTCCATCTCCACCGCCAACTGAGTCTTTCCAATGTTACTGCACAGACTAGAGTCTCCAATGATATTTATTTATTTATTTTGTGGGGAAGACCAGCCCTGAGCTAACATCTGTTGCCAATCCTCCCCTTTTTGCTGAGGAAGACTGGCCCTGGGCTAACATCCGTGCCCATCTTCCTCCACTTTATATGGGACGCCGCCACGGCGTGGCTGACAGGCAGTGCGTCGGCAGGTGCCCGGGATCCGAACTCGCAAACCCCGGGCTGCCAAGCGCGGACTAAACTGCTGCGCCACCGGGCGACCCCTAGAGTCTCCAATGATACAGGACACCTTCACCTATAAGTTCAAAGGGTCCCTCAAACCCCAAAGCCCCAAACCAAATGCATCTCCTTTCAATGGGCTTCTCTGATGCCCCCCAATCTGTACTAACACTGACAACCACCCCAGTGGCACAAATAAGGAGCCCTGGAATCACCCTTAAGTCCCTTCCTAGCTATCACAACAGGATGGTATCCACTGAGTTGAGCTCTTGAACAGCTCTCTCAAATCCAGCCCTTTCTCTGCATCTTCACTGCCACTGCCTTGGTTCAGCCTCAGCCACTTCTCACCTAGGACCGTGCACCACCCTCAGCCTGCACCCCTCCTCCAATCCCTCTTCCCCTCTAGACTCTCCCACCCTCTGCAGTGTTTCTCTGTGAGATGTTGTCTAGCCACTGAAAAATCTTCTTTGGGTGTCCAACCACAAACACACACAGTCCTTCCTAGGCAGACATCCTCTATCCTCTCCTCCTCCAACTGGCTCTCCTCACTCTTGCTCCCAAAACAGGCTGCCATCTTCCTGAGACGCTGGACCCTGGCACAGCTTCATGTCACTGGACTTGCCTGTCTCTCAGCCTGCCTGTATGTCTCCTGGTCTCTGTCTCTTGAACTCATTCCTTTATTCTCCATGTGTTTGCGCAGTGTTCCCTATGCATCAGGCATGGTGCTAGAGTCAGTGGGGACAAAAAGATAATGAAAACTTATTCTTTGTGAGCAAGAAGCGCAATGTTGAGGAGGCAGATATAAACAGCACAAATTACATTACACTGGGGTTAGAACTCATGGAAATATGTACAAAGTGTGACTGGTCCCCTGAGGAGGGAGTTATCTAGTCTGCCCTGAAGGTCGGACATATTTCATGGAGGGCACGAATTTAAGTTTGGTCTTGGCCTAAGATTCACTAGGTAGAGAGAGCAGGGAAGAGCATTCAGATCAGGCAAAGGAAGCACCACGGGTGCAGGTACGAGAAGTCTGGGTGATTGGTTGAGGTAACTAAGAGTAGTTTGTGCAGCCCGAGTATAGAGCACACGTGGGTGGGTATGATGAACGGTCCAGACAATGACAGTCCTAAACACACAAGCAAGATTTCATATTTCAGCTGGAAGGTTCTGTGTGTGTGTGGGGGGAATCCTTCTTCCTTCTTGATGTTTCTTTCTACACGGAGGGAGCTTTCCTGATATAACACTCCTGCTTCTCTTCACCCCTCACGCTTCCCCAGGGTGGAACTGTATCTTAACTGACTGATGAATCCGAGATAAGGAAGCTGGGCATTTCCTGTCTTTCCCCTGGGTGCTAGGCCACCAGCACAACGTGGGGAGGCCCGCTTCCTGCGGCTGGAGAGCAAGCATGTCTAACTCTGTGGTTCACCATTCAGAAGCCCCTGTTGCCATGCATCTAAAGCTGATATTGAAAAATGTGGATTCTTGGTAATAAAGATGCTATTCTGATCTCCATTATCCTTCTTCCACTCTGCCTATCTCTTAATTATTCAGAACTCGGGTGGGGAAAAATGTGTTATTGGGCCCTCTCAAGCCCCCAACAATAGGGATGATTCTAAGCAGGAGAAAGAGATTCAGACTGAACTCTGGAAGATCACGTTGGCAGCAGTATAGGGAACAGATCTGATGGGCAGACTGGAGAGAAATGGGCGTCTGGACAGCTGCAGAGGCAATGGGAATGGAGGAGGATGGAGGTGGGTTATGTGGTCGAATGAACAGAACCTGGTGACCTGCTGATGTGAAGAGGGACAGAGGGGAGGAAGCAGCCTCCTGGGTCTCTAGCTGGGGCACCTGAGGGATGGGAGAGCCATTCACCGCAATCCTTCAAAATCCTGCTCACATGCCACCTCCAGGGAGCCCTCACCCCAGCTCGCCTGGTCTCTCTCAAGTGCTCCTTTAGCTATGCACACACATCTTTTATAAGATTTATCACATATTAACATAAGGAGTTTGCATTTGTAATTCCCATGTGGACTCACAGATCCCTGGAGGGGGAGCAGGAACTCCAGCTAGACTATTTGGGTCTGAGCCCTGGCTCTGCCACTTACTACCTGTGTGAACTGGGGCAAGCCAGTGAACCTCTCTGTGCCTTTATTTCTTTATCCATAAAAGAGGGATAATAAAGCACCTCCCCTCAGAGTGTAAAGATCAAATATGTGATTCATGAGAAGGGCTTAGAACAGTGTCTGGCACACAGTAAGCATTACTAAATCTTATCACCATCCACCTGTGTGGGTCCAGCATCAGGTGCAGCTTTGATGAGCACTCGGCAAATGTTTTGTGAATGAATGACGGACTTAGAAGTGACCATGCTTGATGGGAGCACCAGAAATGGTTCAGACTCTCAATAAAGTTAATCACACAGACCCAAAGGCAAACGAAAAACCATCATGAGGTGGCATGTGCTAAGTGTCAAATGAGTAAAACACAGAAAGTCTCTAAAACTTAATGAGAGACTGGAGGGGTCCTTACAGGCTAGGTGACCAGAGAGGGCTTCTTGGACGGGCCTTGGGAAGATCTTTCTGGCATCCGAGGCCCCAGGGGGAGCTGTGCGCAGGTGGCTGGGAGGTCTGTTATGAGAAGGGCATCCACCCAGTCCCCGGAGTCCTGCCTGCCTCACCCTCTCCGTGGTCTCCACGGCTCTCTGGTACAGGTGAGGGCAGCACCCACCTCTGCCCAGCACAGTAGGTCACACTAGAGTCACAGACCTACAGCGCACAAGCCAGAGAGAAATCTGAGAAGCACAGGGTTCAAGTCTCCAGGCGGTGCATCTGACACACTCCCCTGACCGATCCTTACATCTCCTCTCACTGGGATGGAAAAAACACATTCGAGCATTAATTCTGGAGTTTAAGTACAAAGGAGATCATTATTCCCTTTTATTGTTCAAGATGAAACAGGACAGAACAGGCTCAAGGTGCCCTGGCACGGTTAGGAATTCTAACAAGTAACCCTAAAAATAGACATCGTGAAAGAAACACTTTAAAAATACAAAGTTCAGGTTCGCCAAAAGAAAAAAAATATTAGACCTGAATCTGATTAAGCCTTTAGCTCCAGCTACCAATTTACAGAAAATACAGAGGACAAAGAAATCTGTTAAGTCCCAGTACAGGATGAGATCAGAAAAATCCAGACTGTAGGAAAGTCTACAGGACAAAAGAGCTGGTTTCTTTAACAAATAAATTGCAAAGGAGACAGAGCTGGAGATAGAGGGAAAACTATAGATTAAAAGAGACTTAAAGGGCAAGCCAACAACAGCAGTGAGTGGATGTTGATTCAAATAAACTGTCAAAAAGTACAAAACTTAAGAAAGTACTAGTAATTTGAACATTGATTAGATATCTGATAGTATTAAGGAATTATTGCTCATTCGTTTTCAGATGTGATAATGGTATGGTGGTTGCGTTAAATGAAAAAGCACTCTTCTTCTACAGATACATCCTGAAATATTTAAGGTGGCTGTTTCAATATAATTCAAGGTGGAGATGGTGAGTGGGGAATACAGGGAAACAAGACCTGCTGTGGGTTGATAATTGTTGAAACTGAATAATGGGTCCATGAGGGGTCATCTATCTATTTACTTCCAAATATGTTTGAAATTTTCTGTGATTATAAAGAAAGCTGAAGTTAATTTTGTGGACTCTAACTAAAAGTGAAGAACCTTAATCTTAAATGTAAAATATGACTTTTCTCCAAAGGAATAATGCAATTAAATAAAGAAGGGCAGTCACAGAATGTTCAAGCTAACTTCATTTTAAAGATGAGGGAAAAGTCCCAGGACCACAGAGCTGGAGGCCCCGGGCTCTTCCCTTCAGAGAGGAAGCTCGTCCCACACAGGCCTGCCCTATAAAGTCGCGCGTGGGGCAGAAACTGCATGGTCTGATTACGTTCAGAAACATCTCACATGGCCTCTAAACTATAGTCTGTCATTTTACACATAAACCCAGTACAGTAATTTGTATGTTGCAGGGTACTGTAATTGTCCTTGCCCCTTCACGGCAGGCCTGAAATACTTAGGCGCATGGACGAATTCCTGTAAGTGAAATAAATGCACGCATGGTGCACCTGCAGAGGGCATCTGACCAGAACCTGCCACGGTGACCCACTTTGGACACCGCACGGTCCTACATGTTCATTCCTGGACTTCACACAGGTGGCCCAGCTCCGGTCATCACAAGTAGAGCGTCCTGTCCAGGAATTCTAAGGAACCTTTGTGCACAAGTGTTCGTTTTTTTTTTCTTAAGAGACACCATGGGAATTTGGCTAACATTTTTGGGTAGTAAAACAAGACTTACCACACAAAGAAGCCAAAGCACAACATAGAGTATTTGGGTCTTAGAGAAGAGATCTTGTCCAAATTTTATGCAGACAATAGCTTCCAGGAAACCAATGACCCTAGTCAGACAGAACAAGAGGTTAAATGCTAATTCATCTTTTCAGAGCATACATTACCAGAAATATGCATTATTCCACCAAAAAGTTCAACTTGTCATAAGATTTCTGCCCCAAACACTGGTAGCAGGTCCCCCACCAAAGGACATTGTTCTAGCCCACTGCACTTTCTTCAGAAATAATGTGTATCTTTTTCAGATTTAATAAATAGTTAATTTTATTGTTATTCCTCTTTTCTTTTTTTCAAGACTTTAATTTTAGGTAGTTTTAAGTTCACAGCAAAATGGAGGGGAAGGTACAAAGTTCCCATATGCCCCTGCCCCCACACATGCACAGCCTCTCCCACTATCAACATCCCCCAGCAGAGTGGTACATTTGTTACAACTGATGAACCTACATTGACACGTCATTATCAAAGTCCATAGTTTACATCAGGGTTCAGTCTTGGTGTTGTACATTCTATGGGTTTGGACAAATGTATAATGACATGTATCCACCATTACACAATCATACAGAGTAGTTTTACTGCCCTAAAAATCCTCTGTGCTCCACCCATTCATCCCTCTACCCTTCCCCAGAAATAATATTTTTTACTTCTTCCTTCCTCCCAGACCAAAATCTCAACTCACACATTTTAATAGCCGGAGGCACCTCATATCATCTAACTCAGAGCCTGTTACCATCAGGGTGGACAGTCACCACCTCTGCTGGAGCCCTCTCAGGGACAGGGAACCTACTACCTTCGGAGGCGGCTTATTTCACTGATCAATCTCTTCAGTTGTGGGAAGTTTTTCCTTGTCTCAGGCCAGTATGCGCCTCCTTCTACCCATGGGTCCTAACTCTGCAGTCCCGCAGGGTGAGCTTGAGCTTTCCAAGTGAGTCTTTCAATAACTTGAAGGCAGCAATCAATTCCCTCCCAGCCTTCCAAGAATTTCCAGATTTGATATCCCCTGTTTTGGCTAACAATATAAACCCCTTATTCTTTCTTGATCTATAAGCAATTTTGCTAAATACAAAATGTTAAAAAAAAAACACTTCATGTTTTACTCTTTAATTAAAACTTCAAAGAAAAAAAGCCACTCCTGTGCTCTACATCTTCATTTATGAATATAAAAATCAGACCTTTAGGGGGCCGCCCGGTGGCGCAGCGGTTTAGTTTGCGCCTGGCAGCCCGGGGTTCGCGAGTTCGGATCCCGGGCGCCCGCCGACGAACTGCCTGTCAGCCATGCCGTGGCGGCGTCCCATATAAAGTGGAGGAAGATGGGCACGGATGTTAGCCCAGGGCCAGTCTTCCTCAGCAAAAAGAGGAGGATTGGCGACGGATGTTAGCTCAGGGCTGGTCTTCCTCACAAAAAAAAAAAAAAAATCAGACCTTTATTAGAGTTCAGAGCTGAAGGTGACACAGCTGGTCACGTGATCCCAAAGACTACCTAAGAATACTGATTTCAGACGACTCCACTGCAGGTGTTCCCTGCTTGAGATGGAATCTGGACAATCAGGGATTGGTGTGTTGCACAGACATTCTCTGAAAAGGTGAGAAAAGGCCCAGAAGGCCCTGGGTCCCCTAACCCACTGGCAGACACAAAGGACACTGCCATCATCAAATGTAGGGATGGCTCTAAACAGACGAATGCCTGGAGTCAGAACTACTCCAGCAAAGCAGAAAATCTCTTTAACATGAGATCTGGGGGCTATCTTTTCCCCTAGTCCCAACCAAACAAAGTTTAGGAGTGGTTGGCCTGAATCTTTAAAGACCACCAGCATCCCAAAACAAAGTGTGGTGGGTGTGAGAAAGCATCATTTTAGCTGAGGTACAGAGGGGGCCTTTGAGTGTAGGGCTGAGTTTCACTGTAATCCTGAAGTCTGGACTGTGAGCTGACACTAGACAGCGGCTAAACCTTGGTTACTTCTGGGCTACACAGTGAGGGGCAGGGTGCCTATAAGTGGACATAAAAAGACATTTGACCTTTGGCTGGGATTTCTTGAAGAACTACAGTGGAAAGTGTTAAGCCCAGGAAATAAGTGTGCCAATCTGCCCTCATGCCAGACAGAACACTTGGAGTTTATTATGAGAGATTTCTGGATATTCAACTCAATTGAGTCATCTTTCAAAAGCATGGTGACCAGCAGACTAGAGCTGTGTTTTTCAAGCTTTTGTGATCTGAGACCCTTGGCAAGACACACACACACACACACACACACACACACAGACAGACAGACTTGAAACAAAAGTTTCACAAAACAATTTGTCCCCTTACTCTGACATTTTTCTATTCTATTTCATTTTAAGAAAATGCTGGTCAGGACCCACTCAATTGACTTTATAGTGGCCTGAAGTTTGTTCTAAAGACCAGAGCTTTTCAATCAGCAACTTCAGGATATGATTCGCTCCTACGTGCTGAGAAATCTTAGCTAAGCCGTTGTCCATGCATGTGGCCTCCCAGTGCGAAGGTGACCTTTGAGTAGAGATTAGGGGTGGGGGAAAGGGGCAGAGTGGAGTCAAGGAGTAACCCTCTGAGTCTGGAGGGCCACCCTAGGGCTTGGCTCGAAGTCTGAGGGAGATGGGAGCCCCTGGAGGGTTTAGAACAAAGGGTTTCACACGAGTCAGTTTACATTTTAATGTAATCATTCTGGCGGCTGAAGGCTGAACTGAGAACTGATATGAGGAGGCAAGAGCAGAAGCAGGGAGGCTTCTAAGGCAGGGAGAGGACCAGGGCAGGAGCCGTGGAGATGTGAGGCATGGTGGGAACCGGGAGACGGTAAATCCAACAATCACATGGACCCTTCAACCACCAGCCATTGCCCCCACCATTATCCTGGGCCCCCTAAGTTGAAGGAGTCCTAATAATAACATCCTTCTGGAAGGTTAACATTACTTTTGAACAAGACTCAAACGGCTGCTAATTCAGTGCTGAGGCCAAGGCCTGGGCACAGTGGGAGCCCGTTTTATTAAGCCTGTCAGCTGAGACAGCACAATCTCCTCACCCCGGGGGGCCTCCCTCCGCAGCACCTCCCTGAACTCAGGGCAAATTGAGATCTCTCTGACCTTCACCAGGCTGAGCTAGGTGCCCAATTGTGGTTTGATGAAATTCAGTCAGGGCTCCTACTCCCGTTGACGACTGTGGCCATCCTTAGCTTGAATTAGCAAGGTTAGAAGGCAAATAAACATTTGGGCGGCCTGAGGTGCTTCTGCCTGGGGTGAGGCTGCTCTGCTGACTCAGTCATTCTCAGCTCCCCCTCTTCAGAGCCTGCTCTCTCCAGACAGGGTAGAAATAAAGATGATGCTAACGTGGAGCCCAGGGTAAGGAGTTCCTCAGGGAGTGGAACAAGAATGTAAGCAGTATTATTACAGAAAGGTGGGGCACGGAAGCTCTAGGCTCAGAGTGTGTATGTAAAGTGGGTGTACCAGCCAAGCCTGAGAAGCAGAAGAAGTTTTCAGTCTGCCAACAAAACCTGTTTTGGATTCTCAGGATGCCACAGCCTGCCTGCATCCCACCAATACTGCCCTGTACCTGTATAAGAATGCACTACTGGACAAGAATGCACTGCTGGACACAAATGCACCACTGCACAAGAATGCACTACTGCACAGGAATGCACTACTGGACACGAATGCACTACTGCACAGGAATGCACTACTGGACACGAATGCACTACTGCACAAGAATGCACTGCTAGACACAAATGCACCACTGCACAAGAATGCACCACTGCACAGGAATGCACTACTGGACACGAATGCACTCCTGCACAAGAATGCTCAGGGGTGAGTGAGCCACTCTTCAGCCAGCCAGGAGCTGATCCTCTAGCAGTGGAAACAAGACGTGTATGTGACACAACTATTATACCATCACACAGGTAGCCAGGAAGTGTTCTGGAAGTTCAGGAGTGAGGTTCCAGTTCTGATTACAGTGAGCAAAGGCATCTTTTTGGAGGAAGTGACAGCTGAGTTGGGCCTTACCAGATAGACAAAAAAGTCAACTGTGCTCCACGGAACTTTCTGACTTCCCAAGAACCCCAGGGGCAGGGTGGAGACGTGAGAAGAGGGACAAAAGTCCTGAGTGGCACACCCAGAACAGTTCTGCTCACTTGTTTTGCTGTATATTAGGATTTGGGGCAAGACGTCATTTGAGGAAAGGGATTCAGCTGCTAAAAAAATTTTGTAACTTCTGCCAGAGGTTATGAGCAAGGGAGCAGGGAGTGGCAGAGTAACGGATGAACAAGCCTGAGGAGGATGGGATGAAGGGGAAGATTCTGGAAAACGGAAACTGGCTTGTAAAGCTACCCTGGCAGTGTGAGCACTGAGGGCCTGAAACAGAGATGTGTGAGGACCTGGAGGGAAGGTGAGGACGGGCAAGAGAGGTTGCGGTCAGAGGTCAGCAGGAAGATGGTGGTGACCGAGTAGTGCTGGGAAGGGTCAAAGAGTCAGATGAGACCTTCCACAGTTGTCTGTTCCCCTCAGCACACTCTCTCCTCCTGGAAGGACCTTGTGCTTCACAGCTGTGTCCATCCTTAGAAAAAAAAGAGCCTGGAAGAGCAATAGCACAATGACAAGAAGTTGTGGAGGGGAGAGGGGAATGGGATGGGAAGCCAGCAAAGGAAACTGAGGAGAAACAGAAAAGTAGGAGGAAAACCAGGACAGCTGCTGTAGAAGGAAGAGAACAGTTTCAGGATGACAGACACCACGGAGAGGATAGGAGAGATGAGGATGGAGAAAAGACCTGCTGATTTGGAATTGACCTTGGAGAGAATGATTTAGCAGAGCAGAAGAGGTGGAAGCTTGGATGGGGGCACTGACAGGGTTGGGATAACATGCGTCGAGGAAACTAGTGGGACAAGGGGTGGTGCTGATAGCCAGGTGGGAGCCAGTCCTGGGCAGTTTTCTCTTACCCAACCCCTGAAGGACCAACCCAAAAACTTTCAGGAAGAGGAAAAGTGACTGCTCCTCACCTTACAGCCAAAGCTTAAATGCCTTCCTTCCACGGCCAAGTGATCAAACAGCTTTTCCTTATAAACCAGGCTAATTCTCTCTGGTTGAGGCACAGAGCTCAATTATCATGAGGGTGGAGTGGGGAGAAAGATGAAGATAAAGATGATCTAAAGCACACACCTGGGGAATTGTTTTCCCCTCGGTCTGGCCCGAATACCCCCACAGAGCTGAAGTGACTTTCTAAATAGAGAAGAAGCCAACTTTTTCACACTACTGCTTTCTCCCCAGTGGGGTTCCCATTCCCCAGTTGGATGGAGTCCTATGTCTCTCTGCTGGGCACAGCTCGTTTAAGTATAAAAGGCCTAAAAGCTCGATCTATGGTATGAGTGTAGGCGACCATATTGTAAGTCTGTATTCAGTTACATCAGCAAGTAATTAATACAAACCTTGTGAGGGTATAACGTTTACGGAAGACAAGAGTGCCCTCTCCAGGAGAAAAAGATGTGGAACAGTGGGAAAGCCTCGGGTGGTCCTGTTTGAACTTTCCCCTCCGCCCTCCCACTTTCCCAAAGGCAAAATTCAAATGTCACTACATGGGGAGCTCCTACTCTGTTCCCTCACATCTCCACATCTTGCTAAAGCCAGAAATCATTCCAAAATTAGTGAAAAGAAAGCTATAACACAGCTACTAGTTGTTAGCGGAAAATCAGACATTTAAGCATTTGCTTGATAGTAGATGAAAAAGAGACAAAACGAGGGCAAGAGGGAGGCAGTGGGAAAGATGGAGCAGAAGAAGGGAGGTGGTGGCCTTAGAGGGACAAACATCCAGAGAGAAGAGATGGAGCTCGGGCCTCCCGCTGCCCTCCACCGCTGACAGGACGCAGCTCCTGCCAGCGCTCATGCACTCCGGCGGTCTGCCGCGTGCGATCCGCGAAGAGGGACTGGTTCTCTTTCAGCACGGCCCACTAGTTCTCAAGATTCACTCATCTTGATATCACCATCCTGGGAGTTCTCAATTCTCAGTAAAGCACACTAAATAAGCCAAATGATCTCGCCTCTGCATTTTTACTTTATCACTTTTCAAGAAGGTGCCACTTTCTGTAGCAGTGTTTTCTACCCCTCTCTGGCCTCGTTTATCTTTGCCATTTCTCCCACCAGGGGGATTATATTTTTTGGCTACCTGATTAGAAAGAAACTTTGCTGTAATACTACCTCTTTCTGGTCCGCATCTCCTTTTCCTCAACAGGTAAACAGATACAGTTCTGTGGAAAATATACCCACCGCAGTAGACTAGGACCTTGCCAAGACTTTTAAATGTGAAGAGAACAATGGATGTGGAGAGAAGATGTGGTAGAGGAGAGGAGCTCAAATGCTGGAAGATCGCATCCTCCTTGGACGAGCACTGAGAGGGAACCCCCCCCACCCCGCTTTCTATGACTCAACAATCCTGCCTCCACGCATCCCTTGCTCAGTGTTTGAGAAATCTGCTAGATGTGTACATTCTCTCTCCTGCCAGATCATTAAACAATGGAAATCTAATCCATCTTATCTCCCCTTAAGCTGAAATCACTTTGGGTAGGAAAATCAGCTTACATCACAGAATGTATGAGAAATACTGACAATGGTCCTTTGTATTCTAGTGTATTCTAGGTGCGGAACCTGCCTAAATCTAACTTGAGTAACTCCTCAGAATGTGGAATAAGAGCTAGACACACACACACACACACACAGAAAAATGTTTGGAAGCAATGACATTGTAATGGTAATACCAATTATCTCTAAAGGGTTGACTCTGGATGATCTTTAGTTTCTTCTTTTCTGAATTGTTTATCAATATGCATGTGTTCCTTTTTAACTGGAAAAAAGTTATTCTCTTTAAAAATCTGTTGAAAGTAGGAATTTTTCCCCAACTACAGGTTTTCATCAAATTTTCTTTATGCTGTCACACTCAATTTAGAACCTAATTTTAAAAACGAACCTAACTTGACTCTAAGCTACCCCAGGACTGGACTTCACAGACAGATTTGCTGGACGTCTCTGGAACTTTGGTTGCTAAACAGGATGGTAAAGTGTTGATGGCGTTTTAGAGAAGAACCACTTACCTGAGATACTGAGGATGTTCTCACACCTAACGCTGGGGGTTAAACCAGATAACCTATGGTCTCTTTCAAATCATTTAAATAACAGTAAATTCAGATACAGCATTTTATCTGTAACAAGACAATAAATTGTGACCATGTGGCTATGTTTAGTTCTCTTGGAATAATAAAATTGTACCTTGGTATACAGCAAGCAGCTATTTTGATTTTAAAGTCACATGAGGCATCGGTAAGCCTCTCACAGATGATGTCCCAAATTTGTCATTGAGTTCAGAGGGAATTAGAACAATCCATTTTCTATCTAATTTATTTCATAAAACAAGGTATCTGAGTTCTATGCAGGAAGTCTTTTTTGATTTTCTAACTTGTTTTGTTTTTTGCTGAGGAAGATTTGTCCTGAGCTAATAACTGTGCCAATCTTCCTCTATTTTGTATGTGGGTCGCTGCCACAGGATGGCCACCAATGAGTGGCATAGGTCCGCACCCGGGTACTGAACCCCGGCTGCTGAAGTGGAGCGTGCTGAACTTAACCACTAGGCCACGGGGCCGGCCTTATTTCCTAATTTTTTAAAAAAAGTAGTTTGCATATCCTCTTTCTATAATTTGCCAATTAACTATTCTAAACTTAAATAAAAAGGAGAATGTTAAAAATGAAAGACATATAAAAACAACAGCAGGCCTTCATAGAAAAATTGTAATGAAAAGCACTTAATACAGGGTCAAGAAATAACCAAAGAAATTTAGAGGCTTCAGTGGTTTTTAAACCTCCACAATGATCAATGACTCACCCAAACACCCAGCACTGTGTTCCCACGCGTTTGCACTGTGTGTCGGTGAGGTAAGCATAGTACTGTCTGAAGGAACAAAGGTGGAATTAATTGAGAGCTTCTGGAAGACTAACAAGTCAATATAGAATTAAATCACTATGACAGAGTGAATGTAAAAAATGTCCCGCCTTGTTCCACATACTCGAGCTGCCTGGTTTAGTTCCACTCAAGGGAACAGGAAGACAGTTGCTGTTGAAACATTCCTGAAAGAGGTTAAGAGTTTGGGCTGGGTTGGAGGGAGGGGAGCATGGTTTAAAGAGCCAGATTATTGGCAAAAGCGGTTTTGACTCAAGGACAAACTCCCAAAGCCTTGAGCCAAAGCAACCCCAGGTGGGTACTTTGGTCACTCTGTTTGGAAGTGATTTCTGAGGGTCACCTACATTGTCATTAATTGTCTCCTCTGGCACTTTCCAGGACAAAGGTTGCTGATTGTAACCAGGCAAGAAATACACACATTTTTGGCTCTGAGAAACTGGTATGGATCTCCAGCTGCACCTGACTATCACTGAATGCTAGTGACTTTGAATGTTACTGACAAGATCAGAAAAAAGAGGCAATGACATGGAGTTGAAAGGCTGAGAGCAGTATCATCCAACAGAAATATAATATGAGCCACAAACACAATTTAAAATTTTCCAGTAGTCACATTAAAAAAGTAAAAAGGAACACATCATCCTCATTTTAATAATGTACGTTTTTAACCCAACATATTGAAAACATTATAAAGAAGTATTTCATATTGTTTTTGTAGTAAGTCTTCAAAATCTGGTGTGTATTTTACATGTATAGCACATGTCAATGTGGACCAGCCACATTTCCATGCTCAATGGCCACATGTGGTGAGTGGCTGCCATACAGGATGCTTAGACTCTCATAACTACCCCTGAAACTCAACCTATCCTATAGCATTTGAATGAGGAGCTCATTATCTTTTTCAGGGTCACAGACTCCTTTGAGGATTTCACAAAAGCTACGATAAAGGCACATAAAAATGCACACAAAATTTTGCATTAATCTTCAGGGGATTCATGGATGGATACCTGAAGGTCATCCACGAACCATCACTTCCTCACCCTAAAGACCCAAGTGAAGAATTTTAGTTATAAAGAATCCAGGTTTATCTCTACCTTCACATTTTCATAACTTAATTTGCTTTTACCACGTTTTTTTGTCTGTATCCACCCCCTTACACTGCACTTTATATTAGCAGATTAAAAGAATGTTCACTCAAATATGTTCTCACAGCAGATTGTGTGAAAGTCTAACCAGAAAGGAAGAAAATGGAGATGTGGCGTGTGTGATTTATCCTGAAGCCCATAAGCCTTCTCCCTTTTAGGGCCCGGCACTTGCTAATTGGGGCGGCTGCTAAAACCCAGTGGAGCACTTCCATCTTCCAAGCAGCTTGTCAAAGCACCTCCTTACATAGGAGCGGCCTCAAGTGGTGGAAGAGCACAGAAAGTGGCTGATATTTAAACAAAAAAGAATCATGTAGAAATCCAAAGAGTTTGGCAAGAATTTTAAGGAGTTCTCAAAAAGTCAAAACACTGGATTATTAATCTCCATTTTTTGTTCTGAAATGTTTAACAATATTGAAATTTCATGATAAATCACACGTGATTTGCTATTCTGTTTTATAAGAGATTTCTTTCCTCACTTACTGACTTTGTTGATTACTCCTAATTATATGGAGAAACTGCTGCTCATCTTTCTTGAAAATAATTGTGAGCCTCGAATTAAATCAAATTTTAAATGGGAGAGGGAGGCTCCAATCCACCAAGGAAAAACAGCACTTATGAGAGAACTACTCTAATAGACCACTGGTCTATAAAGTGTTACAGGACTGTCTGCTTACCAACTGTTACTTTCCTGTTTGGTTTATAATAAAAACAGAGATGGAATTTTGGGCCTTAACTCCACAGGACTCAGCTATATCTTATTTAGTTTGTTCAGTTCAGGATCTGGGGAGATATATTTTTTCTTTTCTTTTTGTAATAATGAATGACAATCAAAAATGGAGCTGGCTGGAATGGGAGGTCTGTTTGGCCAAGGAGAACCCCACTTTTCTTGGCAAGTGAGGCCCTCTGCTTGTGTGGTTCACAAGCACATCAAAAATGATGAATTAAATTATCCTACAGCTTCTGAGAAGCTAACCCTTTTAACTGCTTAGTTTCCACTTGTATCAGCTGTGCAGAGATCTTTGATGTTGCACTGATCAATGCCAGCACTCAGCATTAGCTATAAACCCAAATGCCATTTCTAGATAGGAAAAATGAAACAAATGAAAATGTTTCGCTGTGAGGTTTACTAGGCTCAGTCTTCGTGAGGGACGGTCTCTGAGAGACGCCTCACCTCTATGGCCCTACGTGAACCAGGGGAATAAGGGCATGATATCCAAGCTTACCCCAGCTATCTTGGAGGACTACAGGAAGGACATTTATGAAAGGAAATTAACTTACTTGGCTCTAAAAGAGCTAATAAAATCTCACTCAAAAAATAACATCATTTATGACTTCAGATTCACCACAAAAACTTCTATTTTTTGATAATCTCACATAAAAAAAATTCAGCATCACTGCTACTCATTTTTTTTTTCAATAGGGTATTACAGGGAAAAAAAGAATGGCAGTGAAGATTGTAAAGGTGTTTGAAAATAATGGTGTGGTGTTATTTACTGCATGTAACTGAGGTCTGAGAGCAAAACATTCTCTTCATATTCTGGATAGATAATTCTTTAGAATGATATTTTCATAGAAAATTTGCTACTTTATCTGACTTCCTTATGCTAAACGGGAGAATACAAAGCAGGTTCATACGCTCAAATAACAGTCAGACTTTGTACAGAATTACCTCACTGTGGGAGCAGTGATGCCACCAATAAAGAGGATTCGACACCAACTTAATGGATGACTGGCTTGGAACACAAAGATGTGTTTCAAGAAGAAGGTATTCAACTCAGTCAGCTGAAAAGGAAGGAGGCATTAGTCAACCTGACACCTCATACTTAGTCATAATCATATATCCCTTAAATGGACATTCTACAACTAAAATAATTGGCATGTTCAAAGCATTTTCAGAAAATATATGGGGTCTTCCAAGAGTTGCTATTTAAACCAGGCAACAGCTGGTACAATATGGGCACCAACCAACTGGGATTTTAGGGGGAGGTGCTGGGGTGGTGGGAGGGGCACAACGGGGGCATCAGCTATTTGTCACGTTTCCTGGTTCATGTGACCGACACTTGGGTCATGCGTGTGATCTGCTGGGACAGTTGGGAGAAGGATGCTTTGAGAACAGCAGAAATTATGAGAACAAATATGTGCCATGGAACACCTATGCAGCCTTATAGAAATTAGGCCAAGTCTAAAAGAAGTCTGACTGTAAGAAAGTAAGCTCTTCAGTAACCAAAAGAAGCTTGAGATATCATTAAGAGATGACTGTGGACTCATCTAGCACATGCCTGGGACCGAGCAGATCCATGACCAAAGGCAGCTCTTAAAAATGGGAGTGAAGGGTTAGTTAAGTTCCACCTATGGGGAGTGGTACTTCTCCCTGAGGTTAGCATCATCACATGACGAGTCCTCGTTGGCATTGAAGAGACTGTGGCTGGGACGTGCCTAATGCCCAGAGCCTGACTCCTGCATTTCCCCTCCAGATTAAGCAAAGGGCAGAGACTACGAGGGGTCACTGCTTTGGGAAGACATCATTTGGACTGGCAGGTTCATTTCAATGACATAAAATGTGTTGTTTTCCCACAGTGCTGACTTCAAGGATATGAAATAAAAAATGACCCACTAATTAACACCATATATGGAAAGCTGATCATAGCACAATGCTCACACCCATGGGAAGGGTGTGCTCCGTGGAATGCTGCCATTATAAGAGCACACTGCTGTCCCTCCTGGACACATCCAAATTCCTCCTCAGTACTTGTAATAGAAGAAAACCTATACCTTCCCTGACATCGCCCTGACAAGGTAAAACTTAATGCCAATCCATGTACACGCCCATTTTTATACATACTGACTTCCCTGAACCATGGTGACTACTAAACTATTCACATATACTCCTGTATCAATAAACCCCATTTATTGAGATGGGCATTATTATTCTCCATATGTGGACAAGGAGTATCTGTCTTAAAAGTGACATATGCTGATTTTTCTCCTTAAGTTGGGAGTATTTTGTGCATATGTGTTTAAAATACAATTTCTGATGATTTTGAAAGACCCTCCAGGCAAAAGCTAGTCTCCCAAAGTTGTGAAACAATTAACCTGGGGACAGGGAGATCAATAAAAAAAGGCTGTCTCTAGAAAACAGAGATGTTTGGTAATTCTTTTCCAAAACGCTTGGCTATCTGAACTACCTCGATCACATAATGGTCTGCTCACAATGACAGCCTCTCTCCACTCCAACACCCCCTGGAGACCCAGGCCCCCCAAGGGCTCCAGGGCCCCACAGGTAGCAGAGGGCTTCTTTATTTAGCTCTCTACAAATTACCCAAAGGGGTAACAGCTGAGACACAATTTTAAAAATCAGATATTGAATTTAGACTATAAGAAGAAGTCTTGCATTTGCTCCTTTGGTCCTGAAAATGATCATTCTAAAAAGCAATCCAATGCCTAAGTCACTGGGTGATGGATGCTACCATGAGCTTCTTCCAGGAAATTTTAATGTGATTCTAATTTGTAATTCAAAGATCCATATTTTAAAATGTTTTCATGATGAAGTAAAACCTTAGGCGTAACAACATCCCTTTGTTTAATTATTCTATATGTTAGCTACACAATACTATATCTTCTAAAACATCTAGCTGATGAGCAATGTCAACTAGCATTAACTCTAAATTTCTGGATGGTTTTTATTTTGCTTTTTCTAGTTCTGGGCATCTGAAAAAATACCTGCCAGATGATCATGAAAAGGTATATTCCAGCCACCCTCTGAAAAGAAGATTTGGGGTCAAACCATCGAACGTAGGTCCAGCTCGCAGGGGTGAACTGGAGGACAGCCCTTTTGATCTTCCCAGTGGTGGTGTGGATGTCCCTATAAGACGAGAACAGCTCCAGTGAAAACTCAAACAGACAAGGAAGTGGACGAAAAAAACCCCACAAAACAAGAAAAAAACTGTGCATTGACTGTTTTACAACCAGTGTTGGGAACAAAAAGATTCCTTTCTATTTGAACTGTCCCTCCAACAATGTTCTCTGTATTCACAGGTGAAGTGCAGAGAGCAGCACACGGGATGGGGAATTTCAGTGATGACAGGCACAGGGCAGAGGTCAGGTCCCTGCAGAGTCAGGGGAGGCCTTAATTTGTGACCTGGTGACAAAAGAGGCTGAGAGGCACTGAAGACAACACCTGGACCAGGCCGGGAAGAACGAGAATGCCGGCAAAGACAGGATTCCCACCCTGCTCATCTCCCACGTTGGGCACTTGAGTGAAATAGAGAACGTGCTCCATGTTCTAGAGGTCACGCACATCATTTCTTCACCCCATTTCTTCCTCAGATAAGTGAGCAGTTTGGGAGGACAAACAGTGATTTTTAAACTTTCTTGGTTTTAATCCTAGAAATACTCACTTAGATTCCATACTCCCATGATGGAAACAAACAGTCCCATGCACTCCAAATGAGAATATTTAGGCTCAGAGAGAGCAAGTGGCTGATGCAGCCCACCTTGTAAGCCTCAGAGCTGGGTGTATATTCTAGCCCTGAGATGCTAGTACAGAAGAGCCAAAATCCAAGGTGAATAGGATTTAATAACTGGTAAGGATTCTTTAATTCAACAAAGATTTACATCAAGGATCTTTATGCCTCAGACACTGTGCTAAGTACTGAAGGCCCAAGAGGGAACAAGTCAGGCCCTTTATTCTTGCGGGGGCGGGATGGGGAGGGGGAAGGAAGTAGTCACTCACCCACCTGTCAACAAGTGTGTACTGAGAAAATCTCACAGCAGGAAGATTTGAGGCACAAGGGCAACAAAAAATAGAGACTACTAAAATAAACAAGAACAATGAAGGACTTGTATCAAAAAAAATTGCAAACTTCATGGAAAGAGGTAGAGGAATATGGTAATGAACAGAATGATATGGTGTGATCAAGAAATGGAATACTTAATATGGCAAATGGGTTAATTCAACTTAATCTATATTCATTTATACATTTAATGTAACTTAGAAAAACATCAATGGGACTTTTGTTTATTAGTTGGGTTTGTGTCTTGGTAACTTGACAAACTGATTCTCAAGTCAAATTTAAAGCATAAATGTATAAAAATTGGGAAACATTATGGCAGTGTTTAAGGAGCCAGCCTGAAATAAATTCAGACTCAACTGCTTGTTCCCTGTGTGTCCTTAGGCAGTTACTAAACCTAAGCCTCAGTGTCATGATCCCTAAAATGAAGAGAATAATAGTGTACACCCCTAGGATTGATCCAAGGCTCAAACGAGATAATGCATACAAAGCCTGCTCGGAGCAATACCTAGCACGGCTACAGTTTTTGTTACATGATACACTACCTGAAATATATTAAAAAGTGTCTTTTCAAGTCACAAGTGGCCAAAAGAATTTCAAAAAAAAGGAATGGGGAAGATCGGTTAATCAATTGCAAAAATATTGTGAAATCTCCTCCTCACACCATATACTAAATAAATTTGAGATAGGTTAAATAAGTTACTTATAATAAAAAGATTAAACCTTAAAGAACAAGAAGAAAATACAGGTTAACATTTACCTAAACAAAGAGATTAAAAACTTTAGAAGTTTAAATGAAAAACCTACCACAAACAAAATGAAAAGGGGGATGACAAAATGGAAAATAAAGTCACATTTATGACAAAGCATTAATATTCTTAATCTATAAAAAGCACTAATAAGAGGAAAAATCTAATAGAAATAGACTAGAAATTCAATATCACACAATTTCCTGTGTGATAAAATTGAAAAACGTTTAAAAATAAAATTCAAAGCAACAGTGAAATGGAGACATATATACATTAGTGTATATAGGTGAGAATATAAATTAGTGTACTCTATTTTTTTTTTTTTTTGGTGAGGAAGATTAGCCCTGAGGTAATAACATCCATTGCCAATCCTCCTCTTTTTGCTGAGGAAGACTGGCCCTGGGCTAACATCCATGCCCATCTTCCTCTACTTTATATGTGGGACACCGCCACAGCACGGCTTGATGAGCGGTACGTAGGTCTGCGCCTGGGATCTGAACCTGCAAACCCTGGGCCACCGAAGCCAAGCACGCGAACTTACCCACTACACCACCAGGCCGGCCCCTAAATTGGTGTACTCTATTTTTAAGAATTTATTTACAGAAAAAAATCAGAGATGCACACAAAGATATATGTTCAAGAATGTTCGCTCTAGCTTTCTTTATAAAATCCAAAATTTTAAAATAGCCTAATGACCATAAAAGGGAACTGGTTAAATATTTTATGATTTATCCATATGTTGAGATGAAAAAGCCCTTTAAAATTATGTTTTAGAATATTTAATGATGTGGGGAAAATGCTCATATTTTGTTACATAAATAAATGAAGTTTTAAAAAGAACTACTACTTTCATTATCACCACTGCTGTTCTTTTCCTCCTTATCAGTGGTATGGTTGCTGTGACAACCAAATCGAGGAGCAAGCTCAGTGAAGCAAGATAAAGAATGGCGGAGGTGCGCACTGTCCTCCATGGAGGCACAGAGGAGGGACATGCAACAAACTGGAGAGCCAGAGACAACTACCTGAAGAGGTGACAAGTGAACTGAGTCAGGAAAGAAAAGGGGCCATCAGCCTGGCCCATGGGAATGCAGGTCACACCCAGGTAGAGGGGAGTACATGCGTGGCTCGGAACCTCGGGTGCCCTGGAGGGCACGGAGAAAGGGACCTCACTTGCCCAGCCCAGGGATGTACACTTTGTCCTAAAGACCGTGAGAAACCATCACAGGGGAATGACATGATGAATCCGATGTTCTCAAAAGGATCAGTCACGCACTGGTGTGAGGAGCCTTAGAGGGGTTAACCTGGGGACAGAGGACTAATTCATCCAGCGAAGGGGTCTGAGTGCAGGCTGAGGCATAAGGATAAAAAGGAGAAGGGGAAGGATTTGAGAAAATCGTAAATGATTTAGCATTTTCTGGAACGAATGCCTGGTATTATGAATTTCAATTACTAATGTATAATTTATTCCTTATCATCAAAGATAGTACTGCAGTTATATGCTACTAAAGCAGTTCCATATACATTGTGAAAAACTGTGACCAATGACCAGAAAGAAGACTCACTTGAAGCTTGCCCAGTGGTAAGTCCTCATCTCTAAAAATCGGCAAACGACCATGCCCAACCAGATGCCGCCACCGTTGCACAAGAGGATGTCCAGAATGACTTGATCCCACCAGCACTCGGCAAAATTGGGCAGAAGATGCATGAAGAAAAGCTGAGAAACACAAAAGACAACAGTTGTAAAAAAAACTGGGGTACATGCAGAAAGATAAATTTCCTTTTAATAGCGCATTCTTTTAGGAAAAGTTGTTGACATTTCAGGTTGTCCTAATGTATTAAAAAAACAAAACAAGGTCTGTAATCTGGTTCTTGTTTTTTATATTGTGGATGGCTTGCAGATACTACTAAATCCAAACAGCTCTTCTTTTTTGGACATAGGGCTTTAAAGAAATGATGGCCCCCCTTGAAAAATACTACCAATGAATTACACCTTGGCTAATGACAACATGACAAGGATCCAGGAGGGGAAAAAGAGGAAAGTTTTCATACCGGCCAACACAGCATTGGCAGAATCCTCAAAATTAGCAGCTTGAGAGTTCAAGCTGTGCACGTTAGAAATATTCCATAAATATTTAGGTAAAACAGTAAGTAAATTGTAAAATAGCTTAACAGGAAATCTCACACTAACCCATTCACAATAACGATAATCTTAAGGGCCTACGAGGTGCAAGGTGATGAAACAAAATGAAGTCAAGGTTCTTGATCTCAAGAGCAAGAGTCAGATGTTTCTCCAGAACCAGAAAATAAGGTAGGCTGTGGCAAGTGTGACAATGGTGAGATAGATGGAGTACGGTGGGGACAACAGAGATTCATTCTGACAGATGGCAACTGCAGCAGGCTTCTGGAAGGAAGACATATTGGAGTGGGGTCATAAAGGACAGGAATGACTGGTTTCAAGAGATGGAGAGGAAGATGAGGACATTCCAGAGAGGGGAACAGGTCAAGGGTGGAAGAGAATTTTCTAATGGAAATTGTTTTGTCCAAAACAAAGGGTCTATCAGCTGTGTCCAGAGCAGCATGCCCTGCTGCGTGAAGGCCACTTTAAGAAGGTCCAAAGTTACAGAGACAATGCCTGGGCGTTCTCTGGAAGGAGGCAACCCCATAACTACAAACCTCTGAAGTAATATAATAAATACTACAAAATAAAACTCTTCCTGAAAGCGTTTCGTAGATGGTACAACAATAAAATTTGAGGAATCTGTCATCTTAATGTGCCCATTGCCAAGAAGATATAGAACAATGACTACCTGTGATTGACCCGTGGTTGTGTTCTGACCCCAGGTGGGCCAGGCACTACCCCTCAAGTGCGCTCCCAGATTCCTAAGCATGAGATACAGCTTTAATGCTTGCCCTTAGACAGGGAAGACAGAAACTTCAACAGACACATATTTACTGAAAAAAACCTTCGTGGCAGAGTGGGATGTGGAGGACATACTTCAGCCTGAGGAGCTTTCCTGGAAAGTACCGGATTCTGGGGCTGAGATGGGCCCCTGAGAGACCTGAGTTGGGTGAGTTAGAGGGAACCACATTCATTCACTCACTGGGGATTTGGGGAGCATCTGACTTGCGTGAGGCAGAGTACTATGGTCTGGGACTATGCAGACATGGGCCCTGCCCTCTCGAGGGGTAACATTGAGCAGGAAAGTAATGCTTGTCAAGTATCTAAAAAGTGAGGAGCCTTTCAACAGAGAAGGGTGAACTATTTCCAGGTGTACAAACAGGGAGTACAGCCAGTGGAGGGAGCAGGGAAGAGAGGGAAGGGCTTGGAGGTGGAGTCTGTGGTAGGAAAGGACACGGAATCTTTGAAAGGAAGAAAGCAAAGATGGCCAGAGCACAGACAGCAAGGTGGACAGGTCTCGAGGAGGTGGGCCGGGGTCAGTTAACATCAGGCCTCGTAGGCTGGTTCAGAAGTTTGGATTTTGTTTTAAAAGCAATGGGCAAACACCAAAGAGTTTAAGTAGAAAAAGGACATGATGGGGTTGAGGTCGGAAAAGAATCATTTTGGCAAAAGGTAGAGTGAAGGGAGGAGACAAGTCATTCAGAAAAGAGGCAACCGGGGATTAGATACAAGTGGGAGCAGTGGTGAAAAGACTTGGACTGTAGAAATGTTTAGGAAAGAGAGTCTACTGGACCAAGAGAGGACGGGACGCTGAGGAGCAGGGAAAGGAAGGTGCAGAAGGCCCAGTGTGCAGTGTGAGGGGAGAGGAAGCAAGGGAGGCCGAGACAGGCCAAATGCCTTGCACAGGGTCACAGAGCGGCTAGGTTATGAGGATGCCTGAAGTCACAGAGGGAGAACGTGGTACGAGAGCAGGAAGATGGGCTGCACACTTGGAGTCAAGCACATTTGGAGTTCACTCCTGGCTCACCTAATGGAGCATGGCTCTGAGCTCTGATTCCCTCGTCTGAACACTGAGAATAGACACTGCCTTTTCCAGTTTATGGTGAGGACTTAAGATGGTATCAGTACAGTGCTGGGTATGTTATGGACCTGTGTCTCCGCAAAATCTATATGTTGAAGTCCTAACCTCCCGTACCTCATAATGTGACCTTTTTTGGAAACAGAGTCGTTGCAGATGTAATTAGTTAAGATGAGGTTGTACTGGGGTAGGGTTGGCCCTCGATACAATATGACCAGTGTCCTTATCCACCAGGTGAACATAGGGAGAAGATCGTGTGAAGAAGAAGGCAGAGATTGGGATGATGTGTCTACAAGCCAAGGAATGCCAAAGACGAGCAGCAAACCATGAGAAGCTGAGAGGCCTGGAACAGAGTCTCTCACAGCCCTCAGCAGAAACCAACCCCGTCGACACTGTGAAGTTCACTGTAGCCTCCAGGGCTGTGAGAGGAACGTTAGTGGAAGCTCTAACTGGCACAGTTCTTTAAGCTAAGGTCAGCACGACGACAGGAACCAAGAAATACACTGACCGTGCACATGGCCAAATTTTGTTCCCTGAGAATGATTAGCTAAGAATAATACAATAATTGAATAATAAATGAATTAGTTCCCCCAATTTCATTTTGCTAATAGTTTTTCAA
Source organism: Tapirus indicus (assembly GCA_031878705.1). NCBI lineage: Eukaryota > Metazoa > Chordata > Mammalia > Perissodactyla > Tapiridae > Tapirus > Tapirus indicus. The sequence goes on from CM062935.1 coordinate 40,740,301, forward strand.
GAATATTTCTCTTTCAATCATTAAATGAGACATTAGAGCTGAGATATTAGAGCTATATTAGGAATCCATTTTTCAGTTACAAAATATCCTGGATGCCCTTGTAATTCCTAAACACGATAATCCTATTTGTCTTAAACTGGAAACTAGTTAGTGGGCAAACCTACCTATTTACTTCTAAGCAGATCTTCTCATTACCATTTATTTGTCTCACTTGGGATTTTAACTTCATTCTTTAGCTTTATTCCATTTGTTTCTCTTTAAGATTTGTGACACAGAGGCACACTTTAAGTTAACAAAGAGTTTTTTTTCAATATTCAAGGAATATTTACAAAGGTGTAAATATTCCTAGGGGATGGTTTAAATACAGTTCTGTACCACAGAAGCTGGAGAATGGGTTACTTGACTGTTAATGGACAGACTATCTTCTTCCTACATATAAACTATCCACACTGTAGAGTCTAGATAACTGCCCACACTCCCTTCTCACCTCAGTTAGCTCCCAAGTGATGCTGATTGTCCAGCAGAGACCATAACTACGGATCAACAAGGCCTTCATGGCCCAGCCCCAGAAATGCCCAAATGCAAATATATCAAAATGACTGATAATTCTCTCCCAGGTGATAACATGGCAGTTCACAGCATACTCCTGTTGAAAACAAAAGGGGAAATAATTAACGATACTCCAGAAATCAACTTGCTTCCAGGATTCTGACAATAAATGAAAAGAACTGATATGATCTTGACAACTAATATTTATCCTGCCCAATAAAAAAATGTTTTAATAAATGGAGATTCTCGAGGAAAAATGGACAACTATTAGAGTTTATAAAGCAGAATTGCTCTGCTCTGAATTGCAAAAGCTGGGTTAAAATGGGAAGCAAAATAATTTTACAAAGGCTTACCACAACTTAAAGTGGTATCACATAGCCCATGTCATCTGACCACAGGGCAAGTGTGTTAAAGCCAATAACAAAAGCATAAACAGAATCCCAATAAATAAAGAATAAATAGAATCCCAATAGGTTTGGAAATTTAAAAACACATCTCTGAATATCATGGAATAAAGAAGAAACTGTAATAGAAATTTAAAATATATTCAGTATTAAAGGATAATGAAAATACTATACATCAAAACTGATGGGATATAGATAAGCAGAATGTAGAGGGATATGGAAAGCCTTAAATGCTTGTATTAGAAAAGGAGAAAAGCTGAAGCATCCAATTTCAGAGCTTAGAAGAAAACAGAATTATCCCCATCCAAAAATGTATCAAATACTACATATTTTAAATATTAAAAAATTCCAAAGCTTTTAAGAATTTTGGCTCCATCTAATCTTTTTGTTTTTAATATGACATATTTTTACATAATTTTAAATAGATATCTTCATATTTCTGTATTTATTTTGAAAGTAGTTATCACATGACAATATAACACTTCTCAGGAATCTCCACATTTCATTCTTTCTTGCCAAAATTAATCTGATAGGAAGAAGCAAGATTTGGAAAATGGCTACCTATTATTAGCTAGCTGAAAGAATTAAGTATAATGATACTTTTGAGGGAACAAAAGAGCACCTTGGTGCTCATCTTTCTCTTCTGAAACCCACCACACCAGATTTCCTAAGCCTTTCTCAGATCCAGTGCATTTCAATCTGCAAAGCCGAAAGGACATTTTTTCAGAAACATTGTAATGTGATATTACGGTGTGTAAGTGGGAAATCTAGAGAAAAGAGGGGAAAATTCAATAGGGATAAGTCAAGATAAGGCTTTAAAAAAGCAAACAGCACTGCAATAGGACCAAGATTCTGTTTGCAGGCTCTGGAGCAACATGAGCCAGTCTCGGGGACCACAGAGTGACAGGGAGAAGTGCCCTTGGGCTGAAGCAGTTATGTGTCAGGTGAAGGGGAGCAGTGGGGCCCCGGCACCCCCAAATTTCTCAATCGCTCTATCCTCTTATTTACTCTGGAGCACACTGCTTAGGGTTAGATAGGAAGGGGTGAGTTCTGTTTTCAGAAGGTTCTCGTAAAATATCATAGGTTGAAAACAAGTTGGGAGGCCCTTCCACTCTCTGTGAGAATATTTCTGTGCTTTAACATACGGAAAGGCACTTTGAAAATCATAAAGAGCCAAATGTCCCCCTGCCCAGGAGGACACTGCAGTTTAATGCAGTGGGGTTGCTGGACGTGCAGGCACAACCCTGGGAAGCAGAAGAGGCATTAAATGAGGACGTCCTGGAGCCAGAACCTGGAAAGGGGCCAAGTGAGGCGAGTGCGTGCGGGTGAGTAAGCGGTGGGTCAGGGCAAATTCTGCCCACCTCCTAACCGGTCAGAGGGCTGATCCCGGTGGTTCCACCCTCTCCCTCGACTGTCCAACACTTAACAAAATACCAAGTTCTATTCATTTCACCTCTCCAAGTGTTTCTTTTCTCCATCTCACCACCATTATTATTTCCTGCTTAGATGTCTGCAATATAGCTTTTTAAAATTATGAAATATTTCAGGTATAAAAAAAGTACAGATGACATTTTAATAAGCACCTGACTACCCACCTCTAGCTTAAGACTGCAAAGATTTTTAACTGGTCTCTCTATATTCACTTTTGCTTCCTGTAATTGATTCTCTACAAACAAAATGGTTTTGCAGAGGAGTCAGATCATTTTGGGGGTGCGTGTGTTTGGGGGGGCAGGTAAGGCATCCTTCCCAGTGTGGAAGGATCTTCACTACTACACACTCTAGGCCTCCTGCCCACTCTCTCCCTCCCTCCTCTCTGGGGGAGCCGGCGACCTTGCAAGCAGAAAGAACATATGTACTCCAACCTCTTTGGGGTCCTCTCTTTGGAATTTATTTGCCTGCGAACAGCAGAGGTTCTTGTCTGTTCCCTCAGCCCTGCAGAAATGTTTGTGAGTTGGGCCTGTCTTGTGGGAAGAAGCTTGTGATTGCTCAGTCGGACAGAGAAGCATAAGCTTGACTAATTCGGGGGAGGGGGTGGTATGAGCAAGGCCACATGGCCCAGGTCTAAAGCCATCTGCTCCACCAAGCTTTTACCAGGAAGAAATTGCTGATATTCTGCACTCTTTCTTTCTGCTTCCCAACTCGACCAGAGATAGGGGTATTATTTATTGACCCGCTCAAACACCAACTGAGATTATGTAACTCCTCTGCTTAGAAATCTCCCACGGCCTTTTATCACATTTAGAATAACATCCAAAGTCCTCATCCAAGTCTCCCCAGCCTCAGGAATCGCCCTCCTCTGCCTCTTCATTTCTGCTCTCCTGGAGCTCTTCACTGATCCCAGCTCCCCCGAGTTGGGGCCTCCACACAGGCTGTTCCCTCTTCCCTGAATAATGGCCTCGACCCCCTACTCCCACATTGCTTGGCTAATTCCCACTCATTTTTCAGTTGCCAGCTTAAACATCAGCTCTTCACGGAAGCCCTCCCTGCCTTCCTAGGCTAGATTGGGTCCCTTTTATAAGTTCTAATAGCACCCACTTCTTTTTCTTTATTGCAGTGCACACATTGCACAATCCACTGAAATCACTATGCTTTCTTGATTCTATGACATGTCTTTTTCACACTGTCGTATTTTGAGAATTGGGATGAATATTTCAATATATTACAATATTTGGTGCATTTATAATAAAAGGTTTCCTTTTTCCCCTCCCAAAAGCCATACCTCTAATTGATGGTGCATCGCAAAACTGATGGTGACTTCCTGACCCTATGATCAAACTTGCTGTTACAAAAAGAGACAACTAGTCACTCGTGTGATGCCCAGCACCACCTATGAAACAGTCCCACCATAGAAAGTGAACGGGAATCTGGAATCCCATCCAGCCTCTACGTCTAACTTCCAGTTTATAGGAAATGCAGGGGGACAGAGAGATATGTTAAATGATACCCCACAAATGCAAGCTGCAAAATCCAGACGTGAGAACTCTACAGAATAAACAATATAGTTTCCTCGACAAATAAATTTCTAGGTTAAAAAAAGGTGGAGAGGGACTACAGATTAAGAGAGATTTAAGAGCTACAGAAAATGCAATGCGTGGACCTTGTCTGGATCCTATTTTGAACAAATCAACTGTAAAATACCTTTATGAGGCGATTGTGGAAATGTGAACACTGTTAACTGTTGAGCAACTGAAAATGACACTGTGGTCATGTTAAACAACAAAAAAGTCCACATATTTTAGATAAAATGTCTGAGAACTGTTTCAAAATAATCCAAGATGTGGGGGGTAAAAATGAAGTAAGATCGGGCTTGTGTCAATAACATTTTAAAAAATTGTTGAAGTTGTCTTGAGTGCAAGAAAAAGAGCCAACAATTATTTGTCTCATTTGTCTTCTTGTGGACTCTAAGCTCCAAGGGGACAGGGAGCATGCCTACCCTGTTCCCCACTGCCGCCAGCATGGGCTCTAGCACGCAGGAAATGCTCGGTGAGCATTTACAACCTGGAAGGCTGCTGCGTTGGACAACCCCATTCACAAATCGGGTGTGCTCTGAAAGCTTGTCTGAAGCTTAGAACACATACTTTTGAATAGAATCAATATTTAGAAAAGCAGCAAACTTTCCAGTTACACAAAAAACTGCCTCTAACAGGATTTCAATGACCCCCGATCCCAATTTATAATATTAATTCTAAGGAGAAAGGAAGTTGGAATTTCAATGTGCGACACTGGGCATGATGGACCAGAGCCTGTCAGGATTAGGACCAGGGGGAGCGCAGGAGGAATGGGGAGAGCAGATGACCCTGGGAACCAGTGAACCACAGACTTCCTGTTTTCCATAAAGGTACCTCTCCTTACCACAAACTCCATCAAAGGGAAGGTATTTCTCTAGAGCCATCAATGAACAGGTCCTTAGAACTGTGGAAGGTTACTTTAAGGAAGTATAAAGTGATGGGGGACAGAGATGGAGAAGACTGAGGCCGTGCTAGCACCAGCTGGAGCTCTAGAAGCTGAGAACAGCCGCAGTCAAAGCACGGCAAGAAACAGCCAATACTTGAACACTAGATTTTAAAAGCTGGTTTCAGCTCTTTTGGGCTGTAACTGTGACATTCGACGTCTGGGATGTCACATTGCTAACGAAGCTCGGGGTCAAGAGGGTTGTTAGACTCAACCTCCTCCCGCCAGCTGTGAGAAAGGACTGGACACGCCAGCAAACCCACCTGCAAGTCAGTGTACCTCATAATATGACCCATTTCCCTTAAAAACTCCCCCCAATTGTGGGGGAAAATATCATATCTGGGATACCTTTCCCCCAGTCTATCTCATGAGGCTCCTGTGAGCGTCAAAGCACGTCTTATTACTATAACTATATACCTGAGGCACAGCCCAAAGGAAAAGGAGAGGTTTTGGAGTCAGAGGGATCTTACCAGTTTGTGCTCTGAGCGAGAAACTTATGCATTTTAGGCTTCTTTTTCCCCCTTGGTAAAGTGGGGATATCAATGCCTAGCATGCATGCGTGAGGCGTAACAGACTCCAATAAAACGCCCAGCACAGTGCCTGGCAGACAGACAACCCACAGGCAGTAACCGCCACCATCCTCCCACAGATGTCATTATCATTATCGTCATCACCAGAAGCTGTAAGTCTCCTCACACCATTCTCTTCCTTAGAGCAGGAAACCCCAAAACTGACTTTTCTCCCTGAGACTTTTAAATAACTTTTGGCATTCTTATTTTTGCCTTTAGTATGTTTTATATGAAAGTTACAGATAAAATCTGGAAACACCATTCCCAGCAGGTCTGAGCCATCTCCACTATGGTAGAATGACCACTTCTTGGGCCTTTGATTCAGTCCCTTTGTGTTGTTTCTTGCTGGCGACACAAGGGACCATCTATGGCCCAAATGCCTGTTCTCCTTTTCTGAGCATCACTAGGTTTTTCTTCAGTCTGTACCAAATGTTAGGCATTTAAAAAAAGAGGGAAAGGAATAGCACTACAGTATAAAATGTCTCTTCACTAAAAGTCAAAGCACAGAGTAATTTTAGCCAAGAATAAAATTATTTTTTGTGGTTTAATAAAAATAATGAAAGAAATGGCCTAAATCATTTCCCTTCAAGGCAAGTGGAGGAAGGACCATGGCATCAGGACTGGAGTTTGGGAGCAGGGGTGCTGAGGGTGACAACCAGGCAGCAGAACAGCCACCATCACTGAGGACGTGGTGTGGGTGAGGCATTGTGCTAGGCCTCGTAGACAACGTCACTTCCTTCAGTTCACAGTAAACTCCTCAAAATAAGTATTATTATTTTACTTTACATAGAAGAGAACAGGCTAACAAGTATGTTGCCCAAAGTCCCACAGCTAACAAGTGACAGGGGCAGAATTTACACCCAAGGCTGTCTGATGACAATGTTCACATTCTTCCTATCATCCCCCTTTGCTCCAGACAGGATTTCGCTTCCCTGGACTGTGTCACTCATGGAAACCACACACCTCACCAACCTGCCCAGAGACCTGGCTTTTACACATCTACGTGGGAAATGTGGAGAAGTGACAATTTAGTACGTGAAGGCAATCACCTCCCACACCTAAGAGTCCACTAAGTTCTCTAAGAGACCACTGGCAAGTACGTACCATGACATCTGCTTCCCTTGTGGCGTATCGAAGGTTTGGGTCCAGCCAGTACATTAAGGACTTGACCTGCTCGAAGTTCAGGAAGAGGAGGAACACCAGGAACAGGAAGTACAGCACGCTGAGTCCTGAGGAGACAAAAACACCCCCACATTGAGGAGAGATCCGGGGCTCAGACACAAAACACACGTTAGACTCAACTGCTGATGCCCAACGCAGACACTGTATTGTAACACAGCCTGTCGAGACCCCATTACAATCTGGTGTTTCCTTTGATGAGAGTCTGACGCACGGTCCTAACTCAGACTGAGAGCGGTCAGTAATCCTCTCTGAGAAAACAATGCTTAAGCTGAGAGTAGAAGGACTGGCAGACAAAGGGTGGGGGGGTGGATGCAACACTCAGGCAGAGGAAAGGCGTGCAGGTGGGTCCCTGGAAAGAGAAACGTGTTGGTGCCGGCATGCGGCTGGGGTGCCGGCAGAAGGGGAATGGGAGCGAGGTGGCACTGAAGTGACAGTCAGGGCTTGGGGGCCATGGCAAAGACTTCAGATTTTATCTTAAGTGAAACGAGGAGTACTTGACGAGTTTTAAATGTAGGACAGGTGTAAGGTATGAGAGGTGGCCCAGGGCCGCTTATCCGCGTCTTCCACCCACGTGAGCCCTTGCAAGCATTATGTTACTGTCACATCATATCATAATTGGTATCCTAATAATCACCGCATGTCATTTGAAAAAGAAACTTAATAACCTCTTTTAAGAAGGCAAAAGCTTGTAAATACATTTTAGAAAGATTTGATGGTGGTTTAGATTAACCACCAGTGGCTTTGTCACTTCTTTTTCTGTCGAACCTGCTAGAACTAAAATGTTTATGTAGGACATCTAGACACTGTGATGCAAATGACCTTGGATCACAGCACCCCATCCAAACTTGGCTCAGCATTAATCTCCAACAAGCCACTCCAGAAAGAATGTCTGTGGCTGGAATGAAATCCCCCATAGCAGCTACAGTGCAGGCCTTCCAGCGGGCTGCTCTTGCTCCTCAGGGAGCTTGGGGGAGCTGGACAGTAGCATGGCCAACCCAGTTGTGTATCCCAGGGCCCAGGGAGCACTCATTTTCAGGCACATAGGTATGAGAACCTCCTTAAGTTTGCACTTATGCAGCTACTTTTACAAATTTTCACTTCAAATGCCCCCCACTACATCTTTTTGTTATAATATTTTCAAAAGAATTATTTTAAGACAGAAAAAGGTGTCTGTGGAACAGTGGTCCTCAAACTGGAGTTCACGGTTAGGCCTCATGGTCTGTGAAGCCCCGGATATAATATGCAGAATTGTGGGTGCACGAGTGTGCGTGCGTGTGTGTGCGTATTGGGAAAGCGTCTATAGTTCTCATCAGATTATCTAAAGGCTCCATGATCCCAAAAAGATGTCAAGTAAGAAATGACTTTTCATTACCTATAATGGACCATGTGAAATAGGGAAAACTCAGATGTAGCCAACTATCCGAAAATAACGTTACTTCAAGCAGCAGGATTGAGTCCATGTGATGTATGTATGATGCAACAGGATGATCTTTTTGAAAGTGTAAGTGAATCATGTCACTTCTCTGCAAAAATATCCTCCCGTGACTTCCCACCACTCTTCACTCCATGCTCCTTACTGGCCCGGCCACCAGCCCTGCAGGGTTCCATCCGTGCCCAAGTCTGACCTCTCTTGTTACTCCCCAGGGCCTGCTACACTCTGGCCTACTGGCCGGGAACACATCAAGCTTCTTCTGGTGGCGACCATTTTAAGTCACCTTTCCTTTGGCTGGCCTCCCTTCCCCATCTTTGCTTAGATCCTTCTTTGCAGGTGGGTTTCCACGTGAGCATCCTGTCTTCAAGTCTCCTCTCATGTGCGAGTGAAAGTAGCCACTCAGTCACTGTCACCTCACATGGTTTTTTTTTTTTGTGAGGAAGACCAGCCCTGAGCTAACATCCGTTGCTAATCTTCCTCTTTTTTTTGCTGAGGAAGACCGGCCCTGGGCTAACATCTGTGCCCATCTTCCTCTACTTTATATGGGATGCCGCCACGGCATGGCTGACAAGCAGTGAGTTGGTGGGCGCCCGGGATCTGAACCGGTGAACCCTGGGCTGCCAAGCGCGAACTAAACCGCTGCGCCACCGGGCCGGCCCACCACACGTGGTTTTAATAAACTTCCTAATACTTAGTGACATGTGATATTTTTTGATTATTGACTTAATAGTTTGCTATAGGTGTCCTCCTTCCCCGGACCCCTCTCCTGACTGGAAGGGCTGCTGGGGGGAACCTCCCATCTGTGTGGCCCTCCCCTACACCTCAGGGCCAGAGCAGGCCTGCCACACAGAGGCAGAGTCACCACTAAATTATGAGATTTACCTGTGATCTCTGAAGGTTGAAAGAAAAATATGCAACCTTGGGCAAAATATCCATTTTTAGGGTGCTTTTGCATAAGATTACTTTTCTGAACCTAAAATAATTAATTTGATGTCTTATTTAGGCAAGACGAAGCCAATATCCAAAGTTTTGAAGATTTGTTTTAGTCTATTCAGGTGATTTGATTAGACTAGAAATCAAGTAAAAAATAAGACATCTGATATTTATATTAGATGCTTATCACTAAAGCTTAGTTCAAATCAGGGCTCTTTCTCTGAAGACTTCTCCCTTTCCCAAGATCTTGCCCATTCATAACATTGAGGAGATGGCTGGGATTTCAGTCCCGCCTGGATGCTGACGAGACAAACGAGGTCAGAGGACACACTTGAGCTTGCAGTAGCGAAAAGCAACATAAACATGCATGCAGGAAAACAAGCCCCATTCCCTTATGTCAAATCCTATGTACATTAAGAGACAACAGCATAAGAAGGGGGCAAGTAAAGTTAAAACAGTTCACATGTATGAGAATTTAAGTTATCACCAGTAATTTTTTTGTGACAAAGAATTTTAATAAAAAATGTATATTAGCAACACCAAAAAGTAAAAAGCTATAGTTTTACTGTAGAGTGGTAAGTAAAACTGCTATAACGATAAACAGAAGAGGATTTTTTTTTTTTTTTTTTTTTTGTGGGAAGACCAGCCCTGAGCTAACATCTGTTGCCAATCCTCCCCTTTTTTGCTGAGGAAGACTGGCCCTGGGCTAACATCGTGCCCATCTTCCTCCACTTTATATGGGACGCCGCCACGGCATGGCTGACAGGCAGTGCGTCGGCGGGCGCCCGGGATCCGAACTCGCGAACCCTGGGCTGCCAAGCGCGGACTAAACCGCTGCGCCACCGGGTGGCCCCAGAAGAGGATTTTTTAAAGTAGAACATATTTTTAAATTTACTAACGGTTAACTCACCAAAAACCATTCGCCATAAGGCTGGATGAGGTCGAGTAAATGGACCTGCAGATAGATAACATAAGGTTAGAACACACTGGTTTCAAACAAAGACTAAAACTAAAGAAAGTGCTGTTGATCTCCATAAAGACAGACAATTAAAAAAAAAAAAAAACCTCTTGTCTGTTAAATTTTTTTTCCTACATAAATACTTTGAGGTCACAGTCTGGGCTGAAATGGTTTATCCACACTGTAACAACCCTTTTATCCACATTTTAACAACCATCGCCACAATTGTAACAGCACCAATCTTCACAACAGAGGTTTGGGGTTTTTTTTTAAAGCTTTGTCTTTAGAACTCTGACCATAATTTCCCATGGAAACAATGTTATCACAGTGAGTAGATTACCAGGCTGGTGTTAAGTGTATGTAATACATATTGACAAGTGAAATCTCCCAGCTACCCAGGAGAGGGGGGGGGAGGGGGTGAGGGGGGGGGGAGGGGGTGAGAGGGAGGGAGAGAGAGAGGCACTCTGGCAGGGGAGAGAGAGACAGGGACACTCAGGCGGTGAAAGAGAGAAACACTGCACTGTGAAAACAAGTGAGGTAGGGAGTGAGACTGAAAGCAAACCCTTTGAGCACTGGAACGTGCTAGTGCAGTGGCTTTTGATTATGAACTGTGGTAACAAAATACCTTTTACATGGCAACCTAGTTCAGATATACAGATGCAGATTCCACCCAGCGAAAACAAGTTTCACGGGATGAAACTTACTACAGATGATACACCAATAATTTCTCTTCTACTTTATTTCATTAAAAAAAAAAGTGGAAGAAAGCAAACAAGCTAGGCCTTGATCCACTAAACAGATTTACCACCCACTGAAGGGTTGCGACTCTCATATATTGAACACTCCTCTGGGGGCACCTGACCTATTTGAAGCTGCCCGCACCTTCGTAACAGCCTTCCCACACTTGGAGAATTTCCAAAGATATGGATCCCATATCTCCAGGGGAGATGCCCAAGCTTGCTGCCCAGTCTTCTTTATAGCTAGGGCTCGGTCCTTCAATTGCACCCATGCCAGACTTGACCTCAGGAGCTGGCAACAGCACAGGAAAGTGTGCCAAGCTCTCCTTTCTCTCTCTGGCCAGCAGGGACAGTAGTAAGTCGTGCTCCTCAGACTGGTGAAGGTGGCACTGGTAGCCCCATGAGAGGTTGCCACAGGTGACAGTGGGACAGACTGTAGCCAATGCTCACTGGGGTTTCCTTATTAGACCAGTTCTGGATGACATGCCAGTTCCTAGAAGCTTAGCCTGGGGCCTGGTTTCCTAGCCCTCCTGCGATTCCTCAAGTCAGGCAAAATCCTGTATCTATTTTTCAATCGGCAGAGTCAGCTTCTGTTGCTTCTAACCTGTAATCCTGTCTGAAGCAAATATTACACTGTAATTCTTATTCTGGAACTCACTCTAAAATCCATCTCTTCTTAAAAAGATTATATTAAAATGTATTTTAACTGGTTTCTTTTGATGAATCAAACTCACATTAGGAAGATCAGTTATAAGTATCCCCCATTATGCAAAACTGTTCAGTTCCTGAGTTTAGACAGTGTGAGTTCAGAAGGTGAGGTAGGTTCATGAAAGACTCTGCTTTATCCAAATTAGTTTGGTGTCTGAGTTTTGGATGGCAAGTAATGAGAGCTCAGAGCATGAGGGATTTATTTAAAAAGTTATCCAAATCTGTTCGATTTCTGAGTTTTGATAGTGATGGCTCAGACAGCAAGGAATATCTGTATTCTTTTTAATCAGCTGCTTCTTTCTCAGAAAAGCACAGAAACCAGAATCCCCTTCCAGATAACAACGTGGTTAACTTTCTTCAAAAGTTGTTGGATGGCTTTTGAAGCTAAATGATTAGCTGATGGCTAAAACTGTCATTTTTTACGTCATTTTTCTTCTGAATGCTTCTCTTCACTGATTTTGGTTGATCTCTCGACTTGTCACCATGAATGAATGTGCTCTGTATTACAACGGCTGTCTCACTTGCAGATATTACTTCGTCCATACGATCAAATTAACCTTTCAGACATAACAGGGAACCCAAGCTTTCTCTGTAGTTTCCTCTCATAAGGTCCAACTCTAAAATTTTATGACCTATTACTTGGTTTGCAACAGAATTCCATGCCCAATCAATGCTTAAAATCATACAAATAATGTTTTTCTCAAGAACAAGCATAGTGATAATTTATGATAGTCAGCAGTACTTTCCAGAGCACTTATTGTCTACCAGGCAGAGGGATGAGACACCACACACATTATCTCTTAGTTCTGACGGCTGAGTGATGTGGGTACCACCATCAACCCCACTTTACAGATAAGGACACTGAGGCATAAGGAACTTGCCCAGGGTCATACAGCTCACAGGACTCCAGCTCCAGTCTGACAGCACATCAACGTGTCAGGCCTGGGCCAGCTCTGGAGGAGACAGTAGTGTGGAGTCCAGGGCTTGCGTCAGGACTGCCTCAGGGCCAGGGGAGCTGTGGGAGAGAGGGAGGCTGGCGAGTGGTGCTCAGAGTTGCTACAATGTGGAATTGATAAGCAAGGTCAGGCAAAGCGAAAGGGCAGGGAACTGATGTAAGTTCCCTCAAGACAACCAGCAGAACAGCCTCCAGAGTCGTCTTCAAGCTCTGAATTCTTCAAGAGAACCTTCTGAAAACAGAACTCACCCCTTCCTATCTAACCCTAAGCAGTGTGCTCCAGAGTAAATAAGAGGATAGAGCGATTGAGAAATTTGGGGGTGCCGGGGCCCCGCAGCTCCCCTTCACCTGACACATAACTGCTTCAGCCCAAGGGCACTTCTCCCTGTCACTCTGTGGTCCCCGAGACTGGCTCATGTTGCTCCAGAGCCTGCAAACAGAATCTTCGTCCTATTGTAGTGCTGTTTGCTTTTTTAAAGCCTTATCTTGACTTATCCCTATTGAATTTTCCCCTCTTTTCTCCAGATTTCCCACTTACACATTATAATATCGCATCACAATGTTTCCGAAAAAATACTTTTTTTTTCCCTGAGGAAGATTTGCCCTGAGCTAATATCTGTGCCAATCTTCCTCTATTTTGTATGTGGGTTGCCACAGCACAGCTGCTGACAAGTGGTGTAGGTCTGCACCCGGGAACTGAACCTGGGCCGCCGAAGCAGAGTGCACCGAACTTAACCACTAGGCCTCGGGGCCGGGCCCAAAAAAATACAGTTTTTAAAAATATCCTTTTGGCTTTGCCAATAGAAACACATCAAATCTGAGAAAGGCTTATTAGAAAATCTGATGTGGTGGATTTCAGAAGAAAAAGAGGAGCACCAAGGTGCTCTGCCCTGAACCAGGCAGGTGGGAACCACTGGTGCCTTTTGCCTACAAAAGGTGAGTTAACGCCCTGGAGTATAAGGTAACCTTCTAGTAGCTAACTTCAAAACCCAACCCAGGCTTTCTTTCAGCCATCAAATCTGCCAACTTCTTTCTGAGAAGAAACTCTGAATGTTTTAATATAGTATTTTAAGAAGTGCATTCTAGTAGCATAACTCACTGAGAGCACCATCTTAACCAACAAAGACAGTAATATTGCTAAAAGTATTACACTTCTTAAAAAACTGAGAATGAGGCTGGCGTTTTTCCACAGTCGAGTGTCACTTGATGGGGATACATTCTGAGAGATGCGTTTAGGTGATTTCGTGGTTGTGCGAACATCATAGAATGTACTTACACAAACCGAGGTGGCACAGTCTACTACACACCTAGCTATATGGTACTAATCTCACGGGGCCACCGTCATATATGCCATCTGTCGTTGACCAAAACATCATTATGTGGCACATGACTATACTATAAACCTTGATATTTATGCTCACTAGATCACCCACACCTGGCTACTCCAATCAAGTTACCTCTTTTTATTTTTACTGATGTCTTAATAGTTTATAACATTGTGGGGTCTTAGTTGTACATTATTATTTGTCTGTCACCATATGGATGCATCCCTTCACGCCTTGTGCCCACCCCCCTTGCCCCTGGTAACCACCAACCAGTTCTCTGTCCGTGTGTTAGTTTATATTCCACATATGAGTGAAATCATACGGTGTTTGTCCTTCTCTCTGGCTTATTTCACTTAACATAATACCCTCTAGGTCCATCCATGTTGTTGCAAATGGGACAATTCTGTCTTTTCTTATGGCTGAGTACTATTCCATTGCATGTATATACCACATCTTCTTTATCCAATCATCAGTTGAGGGACACTTGGGTTGCTTCCACTTCTTGGCTATAGTGAATAATGCTGCAGTGAACATAGGGGTGCATAAGCCTCTTGGGATGGTTGATTTCATGTCTCTTGGGTAGATGCCCAGTAGTGGGATTGCTGGATCATAAGGTATTTCTATTTTTAATTTTTTGAGGAATCTCCATACTGTTTTCCATAGAGGCTAAGTTACCTCTTTTAAAGCCATGCTTTTGGACAGCTGTCGTCCGCTCAGACATGTTAGTCTCACCTATAGCCTCCATGAACCTTGACTTTATCTCACCTCCTTTCCCACAGATCTTACTTCCCAACAATCTATTTTCTCAGTGTTCTTGTAAAGGGAGGACTCCTTCTCTTCCTCTTACTGTTGTGGTCAGGAGACTATCAGGCGTGCTCCATCTCATGCTGTGTTTCTTACATACACTTTATTTCTGATCTGATAAAAGCTGGCTGGAAGAGTCCGGATAGCTCCGTTACTCCCCTCCTTGATTATGCAGGAGAAATGGGGAAGGTTTCATGGAGCAGTGATAGAGAAATGGTGCTATTTTTGTTTTGGATTGTAGTTTTCTTACATGGCACATTTAAAAACTACATGTTTTATCTTCTTTATCTGTCCCTACATCTAGAATACATAATTTTCAATCAGATATTAAGAGCAAGTTTAATTTCAAAGGAAATAGAAACCAAACGTCTTCATCATGAGAAGAGCTATCATTTAAAAAACTAGCTCAGAATTAGAAAATAAGATTATTAGTTGACTTGCCAGCAACGGTTATACCTTGAAAAACCAAGTTTCAGGGACTGAACCTTAGGGAGGCATAATTCTTTTAACAAAAACTAGAAGTTACATTTGTGTCCTCAAGCTTTAGTCTGCTTCTTCCCTTGATTATTCTTTTTTTTCCAGCTTCACTGAGGTATAAATTGACAAAACTGTAAGGCATTTGATTACTATTATTTTAAAGTTTAAATGTCTCTAGGAAAAAACTAGAAAAGTTAAATAAAATTATCTCTAAGCAAATTTGAAACCTAAGAAAGAATTTATTTTATAAGAAAAAGTAGTGGAGCAGGGCACAGAGAATTGGGGAAGACAGGAACTTTTTTTTTAATTTAGGAGACAAGGAACCTTCTAGACCACCATCAAACCTCAAGGACATGTGATTAGCACTATCTGAGCTCAGAGAAGTCAAATGAAGATGAAGGACAAAAAGAAGGATAAATTCGGGAAAATCAAGAAATACTAGTATTTTGTTCACCTCAAAATACCTTAAAGAAGTGCTAAGTGGTGTTTCTCTAGCAGATAAGTAAAGGCAAAGAGAGGATTAATTCTGTAAACTTTTTTCCTGGCAGATTCACTACTTAATTTGACATATACTTACCAAGAGGCCGCTGTGGACCAGGCACTGGGAGTACAGTTAAGGCTAGGGAGGCTTGGGTAGGGTGGGGTGGAAGGGGAAGGAACAGTTCAAGGAAGCCCTCGGAAGCCAGAAAAGTACACCAGGAGGTCCCCTGTTGAAAGAAATGTGACAACCAACTGGAGACTCAAATAGGTTTCTAAATTTCACTCCAGTGATACAGTGATAAGGTTATAATTACACTCCAAAGATATAGTTGTATAGTTAAAATTACACTTACACTTGAGTGTCAGTTGCTATAATGAGATGGAGGTAGTATTAAAAAAATTTTTTTTTCTTCTAGAAGAAAATATAGGCAGTACACTTTTTGATATTGGTCTTGGTATCTTTTCAAACACCATGTCTACTTGGGCATGGGAAACAAAAGAAAAAATAAACAAATGGGACTATATCATACTAAAGAGCTTCTGCAAGGCAAAGGAAACCGGGAACAAAGTGAAAAGACAACCCACCAACTGGGAGAAAATATTTGCAAATCATATATCAGACAAGGGGTTAATCTCCAAAATACATAAAGAACTCATACAACTCAACAACAAAAAAACAAACAACCTGATCAAAAATGGGCAGAGGATGTGAACAGACATTTTCCCAAGGAAGATATACAGATGGCCAACAGGCACATGAAAAGATGTTCAACATCACTAATCATTAGGAAAATGCAAATCAAAACTACAATGAGATATCACCTTACCTGTCAGAATGCCTATAACTACCAAGACAAAAAATAACAAATGTTGGAGAGGATGTGGAGAGAAGGGAACCCTCATACACTGCTGGTGGGAATGCAAACTGGTGCAGCCTCTATGGAAAACAGTATGGAGGTTTCTCAAAAAATTAAAAATAGAAACACCATACAACCCAGCTATCCCACTACTGAGTATTTATCCAAAGAACTTAAAATCAACAATTCAAAGAGATTTATGTACCCCTACGTTCATTGCAGCATTATTCACAATAGCCAAGACATGGAAGCAACCCAAGTGCCCATCAACTGATGAATGGATAAAGAAGACGTGGCATACATACACAACAGACTACCACTCAGCCATAAAAAAAAGACAAAACTGTTCCATTTGCAACAACATGGATGGACCTGGAGGGTATTATGTTAAGCGAAATAAGCCAGACAGAGAAAGACAAACACCACATAATTTCACTCATATGTGGAAGATAAACAAACACATTGATAAAGAGAACAGATTAGTGGTTACCAGAGGGGAAGGGGGTTGGGGGTGGGCATAAGGGGTAAAGGGGCACACATGTCTGGTGACAGATAAAAATTAGACTATTGGGGGCCGCCCGGTGGCGCAGCGGTTTAGTCCGCGCTTGGCAGCCCAGGGTTCGCGAGTTCGGATCCTGGGCGCCCGCCGACGCACTGCCTGCCAGCCATGCCGTGGCGGCGTCCCATATAAAGTGGAGGAAGATGGGCACGATGTTAGCCCAGGGCCAGTCTTCCTCAGCAAAAAGGGGAGGATTGGCGACGAATGTTAGCTCAGGGCTGGTCTTCCCCCCCCAAAAAAAAAAAAAAAAATTAGACTATTGGCAGTGAGCATGATGCAGTCTATATAGAAACTGATAAATAATAATGTGCACCAGAAATTTCACAACGTTATATGACCTCAATAAAAAAATTAAAAAAAAATTTTTTTTAAGGGAACCAAAAGAGAATGGGAGAGGAGAAGATAGCAGGAGAGAAGTGTGATGTGGTTATCAGACTCTTTCCTTCCCCAGTATCACCTCAGGGTCTCTTCCTCCATGTCTGTTCACAGGACTGAGGAAGGAACTCTAGAACCTAACCCTGTTACTTAACTCATTTATTGTCAAACGAAATTTTGCTTGAGTGTCCACTCCTCTCCCATACAACTCAGGGGTAAATTCTAAGCCAATGGAGGTAATCTTATTTGTCTTTTACTCTTTCAGTCAATGAAGATCTACTGAAGATCTACTCTGTGCCTACTCCTCTAGGCACTGTAAATCCTGTCCTCAGGTCTGGTTGGAGAAGAGATATGTGGCCCAATACTAGATGAAGAGAACTGAGGGCAAGTGTGCTGGAGGCTTTCCAGAAAACGTTTCTTCACTCAAAAAGATGCACAGGAAGAAATGATCTTTTCTCCTGCTGGACACTGTCCATGACCGTATGTCCGGCACTGTAGTAAGCTCCCTCAAGATGGTTAGGGCAGTTAAGCACAGGCTAGGACATGCTGAAGGTGGTGGAGCAGAAAGAGGTAAAGAAACCGGGTCTTCACTTGTCTCTAAGCTGCTGAATTAGCCAACCCTGGAAACAATCCATCTCAGAACTTTTTGTAATATAAGAAAGTAAACACTTTCCTTATTCTTTAAGCTATTTCAAATGGATTTCCTATTACTTGGGGCCAGAAGCATCCTGACTGTCATAAAACGCTGGAGAAAGTCAAGGGCTTCCTTTGTTATTTAGATTCTGTACAAAAAGAATCACAGGGCCCCTGTCCTGTAGGAGTTGACCACTTCTACCACATAGATAGCATACGTGAACTCACCCATGAGACACACGGACACGATCAAGTTTAGGCCTACACTCAAACAGGCAGGGCAGCCTTTACTAGGTCAAGGATAAATGCATTTGAAGTTGCCAAAGTAGAACCATTCTGGGAATGCCATCCACTGAAGGCACTGCCCCAAAACTGCCTTTCAAGGAGGAGAAAAATTTGGGCTCTGTTTCTCCCATTCATTTTCATTACTTAATCTGAGAATACGTGCCAAGGGTGGAGAGAAGAGAAAATAAGGTGACAAGACTGGAGCAAGAAGAGGCATACATATGCCACTCAGAGAAGCAACCACCCAGCACTGTGGCTTCAGGAAAAGCCTGAAGTCGAAAAGCTGACTCTGGGAGGGGACAGACACACAGCTTGGGAACACCCTTTCCCAGCTCTGCCAGCTTCCCCATCATCTCTATGGCACCTCCAAAGCCACTCCTAATTTAAAAATATTCAGTAATAACATTCTCTGATGTGGAATTTTATGTAAAGTATAAATAAATGGACCTCTGGAAAACAGGGTGGACACAATGTGCTTGCTCTGTACCCATGGCTTCAAGAGAATCCCTCCAAGTACTCACTTCCCTAATGTGCTAATTCTTCTTACATAGGATACCGACGCCACTGTCCTTGCCTATATCTATCTGAAACCTTGTTTTTGGCAAGTTCTGCCTACAGATAAGCAGTGTGTGTGTGCACACACACAGGTGGCAGGGGAAGGACAAGGCAGGAAGAGAGGAGAAAAAAGAGAAAGTAGGAAGGTTCAGATCAATCCACTAGCTCCTGCTGGTCAACATTTGGGCAGCAGAGGAGCATGGGCACTACCACCACCGGCCTTCTGCAGGGTCTGAAGCACACTAGGTACAGGCCAGCTAAGACCCTAAGGTTGTGCTCCCGGGAAAAAGAAAAGCCAGAGACTGACAGAGAGGAAGAGAAGAAGAGGGAGATGGAAACATATGGGGAGACAGGGATAAAACACCTCACAATGGACCTAATATGAGAAATGACCAAAGCAACACCCGGGAGCCGGGGCCCTAACACAGGCTGACATCAGGGAGCCAGGTGACCTCTGGTGGATGAATGATGACCACGGGCTGAGCTTCCTCAGCTGTAAACCAAGCAGACTAAACGAGAGAAGCCCTCTGGATCCTTCCCCTTTTGTATGCATCACAAAGTCCACACAGCCAGGATCAGAAAAGCATGAAGCAACCTTAACTTTTATCTTTCCAAAAGGAAAACAACAGCACAGTCCCACAATGAAAAGCTGAGCAGGTTAAGTGGACTTTGAAGATTAGAGGACATCATTAGAAAACAGGAAAAACCAGCAGAAATCACACAAAAGGTTATGTACGATAAATTTAATCCCCCAATCTGCTAGCAGAGCCTCAAAACCCAGCTCCTGCTAAAGCTTCATTGAAGGGATGTCTGTAACATCACAGCTATTGAGAGACTAATCTTTGAGAATCCTCAGGCTTCCAAAATGGCTTCTGACAACAAAAAAACTAACAACCCAATTAAAAAATGGGCAAAAGACCTGAACAGACATTTCTCCAAAGAAGATATACAGATGGCCAACAGGTACATGAAAAGATGTTCAACATCATTAACTATCAGGGAAATGCAAATCAAAACTACAACGAGATCTCACCTCACACCCATCAGAATGGCTATAATTAACAAGACAGGAAAGAACAAGTGTTGGAGAGGATGTGGAGAAAAGGGAACTCTCATACACTGCTGGGGGGAGTAAAAGCTAGTGCAGCCACTATGGAAAACAGTATGGAGATTCCTCAAAAAATTAAGAACAGAACTACCATACGATCCAGCTATTCCACTGCTGGGTATTTATCCAAAAAAACACGAAAACACCAATATGTAAAGACACATGCACCTCTGTGTTCACTGCAGCCTTGTTCACAATAGCCAAGACTTGGAAGCAACCTAGGTGCCCATCAAGGGATGAATGGATAAAGAAGATGTGGTGTATGTACACAATGGAATACTACTCAGCCACAAGAAATGATGAAATCCAGCCATCTGTAACAACATGGAGGGACATTGAGGGTACTATGCTAAGCGAAATGAGTCAGAGGGAGAAGGTCAAAAACTGTATGATCTCACTCATAAGTAGAAGATAAAAATAACAACAAACAATCACATAGAGACAGAGATTGGATTGGTGGTTACCAGAGGGGAAGGGGGGAGGGAGGAGGGCGAAAGGGATGATTAGTCACATGTGTGTGGTGATGGACTGTAATTAGGATTTGGGCAGTGAACATGATGTAATCTATGCAGAAATAGAAGTATAATGATGGACACCTGAAATTTATACAACGTTATAAACCAATGTTACTGCAATAAAAAATAAACAAAACAAAATGGCTTCTAGACTAAGAAACAGCAAATTTAAAAAAAAGCAAAAAAAGACACCTACAAAGCCATGAAGAAGTAACCCTTGAGAACCAAGCAACACTAACACACGGCCAAAGAAAACTGATACCTTTGGATTGATGTTTCTTGAGCACATACTCTGCTCTCATTGATTAAAAAACACCCCCAAACAAATAAACAAAGAAACAAAAAAACAAGGCAGGATGGGATTGACGAGATAAGAAGGAAACAGGGAGAGAGGACACAAATCCACGACGGTCACGGCATCGCTGATGACAGGGAGGTAAGCAGCAGCCCTCACAGATGCAGAAGGTAGAATGGCTGAGGGGAGGAGGGGCAGTCACCAGGCAGATAGTGCCAGAATTGAGCTGAACTGTAGCACACCCAGTTGCTGTCTGAGAATTACTTGTTAGTGGGAGACCCACCCCCAATACACACACATAGGAATTGGTATTAGAATCCTATTATCATGGGACATTTCCAGGTAGCAATCAGTAACGTTCATAATGAGCTTCTTACATTACACATTACATTTACTGAATAGATGGGAGGACAGAGAAAAACACATCTTAAAGCATGATATTTAAAACCTGAGCAGAGCCCGTGGAGTGTAACCCAAAAGACTGACACAATTTCAAAATATCTCAAGCATAAAAGAAACAGGATACGAAAAATGAGTATTTAAAAATGTTACAGAGAATAAATAGAGAATATTCTAAGGAGAAGGTACTGAAGGGGAATAAGAAAAAATATAGCAACTTGTAAGGGACAATTCAGAGGAAAAGGATGAATCTTAAGTATGGCAGAATACCAAACCAGTTTTTTAAACAAAGGTTTTACCTCACTCATAATTACAATGGGAGGTAAAATTCACAGTAATAATTGCCCTTTTTACCTGATGATGAAAACTCATACCCCACATACATAATCAGCAAGGTTTACTGTGATAAAAGATCACCTAGGACAACAAATTATTTAAGTAATACTCATGACAGCATTGACCCTGTCCTTAGCAAAATGGAGTAACTGAGTAATAACTGTATTTTATGACTCAGCTGATAATAACAAAAATAGCAACAACAAGAACAACAGCTGACATTTATTGAGAGCTTACAATTTATCACTCACTATTCAGAGAATTTAACACGTATTTATTTAGTTAACCCTGACAAAGTACCTACCTGTTGTTACCTCCATTTTATGAAGAGAAACTGAAGCACTCTGAAGAGGTGAGGGGACCTCCCCAGGGCCACCAAGCTAGGAAGTGGCAGAATGGGCAATCTGCCTCCAGAGCCTGTGCCCCTAACTACCACACAAAACTCAAATTATTTTTTTATTCCACCTTCTAGTTTCATCTTCTAGATGACATGCATCTCAAAAGTACCAAAAGGGTACAACACACAGGAGAAATGTGATAAAGCATTACGTCACTTACCATTGGGGAAAGCTAATACACTGATGATAAGAAAGAAGAAAATAACAGAGAGGATACCCCTCCAGATGTTGTCTTCTGGGACAGAGTCATCCCTGCAAACAGAAAAAGAACACTGAGTATTCAATGTATTTTCAGATCCAAACAGTCAACCAAGAAGAAGAGTTCCACGTTCTAGAAACTGAGGAACTGCTAACTTTATTTTGCTAAGCCAAGTCATTACACACACTACTTACTATTCACTATCATTTCCTAAAGTAATACAATCTCATATAAAGTCCAGTTCTTACAAGAAAGGCAATTGGCAACCTTACACACCAACATACATTTTACTCAGACAAGCATTTGAGAATCACTGTTCTTTTTTAAAAAAATACCCAGGATATCAAAGGGTAAGGTTTATTTTGGAGAAATGCCTTCTGGTTTAAAGAATAACTAAATACGACCTTCATGATATAGACTGTGGCAAAGAAATTTTTTCAAGAATCAGAAAGAAAGCATAAGATTATAAAGAAGAAGGGCGTAATGCAATGAGATTATATAATCAATTCTTAAAAATGGGCAGTTGGCTAAGGGATGAATGAAGGGCAATAAGAAAGCATCAGTAAACCATGTTAAAAACAAAATCAAGAGAAAACAAAATACAAGATTTAAAATCAGACCAGAAGCAAAAGAACTGTAAAGAAGGCAGATGAGCTTCCTCCCTCTTGTGCCTGGTCATTTCTAACCTATTACTGATTTCTCTCCTCCATAACCAAAATGATTCCATTTGTTGGTTTATATGTTGTCTGTCTTCCCTGTAGGAAGTAAACTCCTGAAGGCAGGGAATTATTCACTCACTGTATCCTCAGAGCCTGGCATGTAGTAGGCACTCAGTAGATATCTGTTGACTGATTACTGATTAGGGAGAAAATTTATTGTGTAAAATTTCCCAATGGAAATTTCCTTAACATTGACGGTGGAGAAGAATTAGGTTTTGACAGTTTACCAAAAAAAGAGAAGAGTCTAGTAACATATTTGGGACTCAAGAGAAGCAAACGAAAGAGGGAAAACAGAAATATAAGACAGTAAGACTTCCTGAATTATTGATAATTATTGAGAAGCTTGGAGAGGGAAGTTTGGTGTTTCAGTTTAAAAAGATGCAGGATGAGCAAACAGAAAATAAGAGACACAACAGAATGGAAGGAGATATTTTAGAGATAATGAGACTATTAGCAGTAAATTTAAAAGTGTAAAAAAAGTTTAGTTTATCTGGGGAAGGACTGCAGTGGAAGAGCTTTCAAAAGACAAATATTACCAAGAAGTGGAAGCAACCCAAGTGTCCGTTGACTGATGACTGGTTAAAGAAGATGTGGTATGTATATACAATGGAATACTACTCAGCCATAAGAAAAGACCAGAATTGTCCCATTTGCAACAACATGGATGGACCTAGAGGGTATTATGTTAGGTGAAATAAGCCAGAGAGAGAAGGACAGACACTGCATGAATTCACTCATATGTGGAATATAAATGAACACACGGACAGAGAGAACTGATTGGTGGTTACCAAGGGGAAGGGGGGTGGGGGGTGGGCACAAGGGGTGAAGGGATGCAACCACATGGTGACAGACAGACAATAATGTACAACTAAGACCCCACAATGTTATAAACTATTAAGACATCAATTAAAAAAATAAAGACAAGTATTAAATTAAGATTAAATATTACTGAAGGAAAAGAAAGAGGTCAAAAAAACCTTAGAAGAAAACCAAGTCTGCATGGAAAAAAACATCTCGAGGATCAGAATACGTGAAGAGGTGTGGGATGAAGCAATAATGAATTACCTAGTTAAGGACTAGGTCCTGGGGCATTGGTTTAAAAACAGAAGTTAATTTAGATATCAACTTCTGTTTAGGCTGCTAAGTTTCTGCACCCAATTAATCTCCAGACTTATGACAGGATCGAACACAAGGCTCTGAAATAAGAGATCATACAGATCTTAAATGTTTCTTAGATCATCATGTGGACAAATAACTAACACCAAGGCTGGACAAACAGTGCTTGACTGTTAACTTCACAGACCTGACTACGAAACCACACTACAGAATCAGACAGACTTCCTCTTGCAGCAAAGTGCAATCTTATTTTAACGGACACCCTAACAGTTCCACATCTGCCCAGAAGTTATGAACATGGCCCTAAAAATGCCAGCCCAATCATTACTAGGAAACTTGCGACATGCTTTGGCTTAGGCAGGGAAGCCCCATAGCCAATTTCCAGGAACACCAGCTTTTGCTGAAGAATGGCTACACACAGGGGGGTGGCACACAGTGTCCTCATTCAGGCCAACATCACACTACTAATACTGGTAATGATGACGACAATAATAATAGCCCCAGTTTATCAAGTATCTACCGTGTGCCAGGCACTGAACAAGTAATTTATACACATTATCTTTAATCGTCACAACCCATTCACAAAATGGGGTGTTATCAACCACATTTTACAAATGAGGTAACAAACGCTCAGAAAGGTTATGTAACTTGCCCAAGGTTGCGTAGGTATGAAGTTGCAGAGTTGGCATTCAAAACCAGCTCTGCTACCCTCTGAAGATGATGATCTTTCCCCTAGCCAAGCTTCCTCACAAAAAAATTATCTGTCATCCTAAATCAATCGGACTCACATTAGGTGCACAGGGATGGTATAAGAGAATTTGACAAGGCACACAATTTTTAAGTTACAAAATAAAAGCAAGGCTGAAATGAATAACTGTTGCCTGGGAAAAGATGGTTGATTCCATAATTCGTACTTTATACCAAAATATATTCTGGATGATTCAAAGAATTAAAAGTTAAAAAGAAAATTCTAGGGGCTGGCCCAGTGGCGTCACAGTTAAGTTAGCACGCTCCGCTTCTGGCAGCCTGGGGTTTGCAGGTTCGGATCCCAGGTTCAGACCGATGCACTGCTTGTCAAACCATGCTGTGGCGGCATCCCATATTAAGTAGAGGAGATTGGGCACGGATGTTAGCCCAGGGCCAGTCTTCCTCAGCAAAAAAAGAGGAGGACTGGCAACGGATGTCAGCTCAGGGCTAATCTTCCTCACCAAAAAAAAAAAAAAAAATCTGGAAGAAATGATGGGAGAGAACCAAAAATATAACACAACAATCTTAGAGTAGGGAAAACCTTTCTAAAGTATGACACAAAACCCAGAAGTCATAAAGGAAAAAAATGATAAATCTGCACAGCAAAGAAATCAGTAACAAAATCAAAAGAAAAGTGATAAACTTGGAAAAAATATTTGCAGCTCATATCAAGGCAAAGGGTTACTTTCCCTAATATACAAAGTACTCCCCCTCCCCTGCCAAAGTCCATTAACAGAAAGAACAACAAATGGACAAAGAAAAACAAAGGATTAAATTAAGATTAAATATTAAGACAGTTCACAGAATGGGAAACCCAATGGTTCTCAGGCAAGTGAAAAGATGCTCATCCTTGCTTGTGCTGAGATGGACAAATTAACACCGAGAGACCATTTTTCATCTGCCTATGGACAAACGTGAAAATGTAATGACTGAGCTGGTAAGGATATGAAGAGACAGATAAACAGGCACTCTCACATACTGCTGGTCGTAGCATAAATTTAAACCATTTTTATGGAGGGCAATTTGACAACATATTAAATTTACAAATGCATATACCCTGTGACTCAGCAATTCCATGCATAGGAATTTACCCCACAGATATACCCCCCCTTATGCAAAAAAGGCACGTCCAAGGTTGTTGACTGGTATTATATGTATCAGCAAAAGACTGGAAACAAGCTAAATGTCCACCGAAAGGGGACTGATTAAATAAATTATGGTCCTGTCTCATCCCATAAAAAGAATAAAGAAGGTTTTTATGAGTTAACTGATATAGAATAATTTAAGAGCTATCATGAAGTAAATAAAACAAGTTGTAAAACAGTGGGTATAGTAAACAACTATGTGTGCAAAAAAGGGGACACGTGTGTGTATATAACTTGTGCTTATAGCTGTGTAGCATGTCTTTGAAAACCCACCTAAGAAATGGTGATGCTGGTTTTCTCCCAGGAGGAGAAAAGAGGGGTGGGAGGGAGACTTTTCTCCACAAACCCTTTGATATATCTTGGATTTCAAGCAATGTAGATATGCTATTCTTTTCAAAAAAAGTTAATTAATTAAAATTTTAATTAAATAACTGGCTACGGTAAACCAGCAAATCAGTCTATTTAAAATGATCTACTAGTCAAAATGCTTGAAAACATATATCAACATTAAATTTATAAGAACTTGAGATCAGTAATAAATAAGGATATAAAATCAATGAAATTGCAATTTTATAAATTTTGAGCAATTTTCTTAGAAAGACAGAACCAAATGGATGGCCTAGTTTCAGGAGGGGAAAAAAGGCCAATTAAACCTGAATAAAATAGCAGTGGGTCTGAAAAGTTGGCATTTTTATATTTGTCTAATTAGAAAAAAGAATGTATTAAAGATGGACAGCAAGGTCGTTAGACAAACTGAAAACGTACAGTACAGCGAGATCAAACTTCTGTGATCAAAGACCTGAGGGCGGGCAGGTGAGCTTAAGAAGGAATTTGAGTCAGATCAGACTAGTGGCCCCAGCTTCACACTGAGTCTCTTGAGAGTGGAGAGGGTGTACCCACGGCACCTAGAAGGGTCCCTGACAAGAGGTGGGTGCCCAGAAAGAACTCGACACTTGACTGAGGAGACTGCCCACGTCCCCTCCCCCTCCTCAGGACAATCGGACTACACAGGGCCATGTCGAAGGCCTGGTATGAGTCTGTCCTCTTTAAATCCCAATAATCCAGAGACAACCATATGTTGAAGTACACAGAAATTTTCCATAGTTAATCATGAAAAGCACAGTGGCTGCAAAGGCCACAAGACCATACTATTGACTCCAGAGACCCCAAATGAAGGGACAAGAACTAGTCTCTGGACACCTACTATATCTGTGCCTCACCTAGAATGCAAGCTGCTCGGCATGTTAGCTCTCTTAACCTTCATAGCACCCTAAAAGGCAGAAATGATCATAATCTGCATTTTACTGATGCGGCCTGGCTCCAAAGTCCAAGTTCTCTTCTCTTTAGGAGGCCGTTTGGTGTGGTGACCAGGAATACAGGCTTGGGGCCAGACTGCCTGGGCCGGAATTCTGGCTTCAATACTTATCACCCGTGTGACCCGTGCCCAACACAGAGGAAGTTATTAGTTCACAAAGTTGAAAGGCTCCTCATTTATGTCCACTCACTCCTTCATCTAGCTAACACCTGTCATTGGGGGGCCTACTATGCTGGGGGCTGAGAAGACAAAGATGAGCAGACATGGTCCTTACTCTTGAGAAAATCATGATGAAATGGATAATGAGACAAAACTAAATTACTATCTTAGTAAAGCTTTGGCCTGAGAGAAAAGTTTTTTTGTTTGCTGGCACTGTCTCTAATTAACTTGACAAACCAAAAAGAAAACAACAAAAAGCACTGCTCGATTGTTCACACATGACTGGCCCTGTTCGTAGGGTTGTTACTGTCTCCTAGAGGCTCTGTGAGGGGCAAAATGGTTCCCGCGTCCTGGGGAAGATCAGAACTTGTGGTCAAGGCTGCCTGACCCCTATCTTGACTTTTCCTGGCCTCAGGATTCTTGCTCAACTAAGACATTCTGCTTTGCAGCAACAAAAAATAAGCGGACTTCAAGCTTTCAGTTGCGATGCTGTGACAGTTCCTGACTTTCCCTAGGTCGACCGTAACTCCTAACAACAAATGTCTCCGTCTCTGGTGCTCTGAACTTTCCACAGAGCTTTCACAGCTGGCATTTTATTTCACTGCTCCACAGTTCTGTGGGGGAGTGTTATCTTTACTCGAAGGATGAGGAAAATAAAACTCTTGCTTTATCTTGCCCACAATTCCACACAAATAGAGGCAGAGTGGAAGTAGGTGCCAAGGTGTCTGGAATGCTGGCTCCAGGTCAAGACTGCTACATTTACCAATATGATACAAATAGACGAGTCAGGGAGGCAGAGTCCCTCTCCCTCTCTGCTAAATTTAGGAGGTGCTGCAGAAGCCTGCTGGGGTAGCCCTGACCACACACAGCAAACACACCGAATGGACAGATTACAATAAAATTGTAACTTAAGGGCGCCAGCCCGGTGGCACAGTGGTTTAGCTCGCGCTTTGGCAGCCCGGGGTTCACGGGTTCGGATCCCGGGCACCTGCTAACGCACCGCTTGTCAGCCATGCTGTGGCGGTGTCCCGTATAAAGGAGAGGAAGATGGGCATGGATGTTAGCCCAGGGCCAGTCTTCCTCAGCAAAAAGAGGAGGATTAGCAACAGATGTTAGCTCAGGGCTGGTCTTCCTCACACACACACACACACACAAAATTGTAACGAGCTTCAGAGAGCACAGGTGCCATCTCATTCCTCTCAGGTACCCCTGGTGCCAGCACAATGCTTGGCACACAGCAGGCATTCTCAGTATAACAGCTGAGTGGGCCCAGCGACTCGGGTAACGTGAGGGGGAATCATGGCTGAGCCCACAGGGTCCACTGACAGTGTCTTTCCTGTCCTGGTGCTAAGTGACCAATCAAATATTCAAACACAACTCCTGTCAAACACTGTTCCGACCCGTATAGGGAACTACCCAGAGAAGAGAGAATGTCCTAAAAGCAGGAAAACTGTAAGGAAAGCCCTGAGTTTAAAAAAAAAAAAAAAAAAGTTTGCACTCAGAAATGGTTTGGACTCAGATTCTGTGTCAGTTTAATGTCTGACTATAGGCAGTGGGCAGGGACACTTCAGACCGAAGCAAACTCCATTCACTTACATACCATCTTTAGACAAGGCTGTCTCCCTGGGGCAAGACAGACAAGAATATCCAGCCTTTATCATGACTGCAAAGGCTGCTAAGTTGATTGCCCCGCACCCCATCTTCTCCTTCCCTTCCCTTTAATGAGTCCCTGAAACGGAGACACACAGGTAGCGTCACGTTTAGGAGGCTAGTCACTGTTAAGGATCCTCTCTCCCAGTGGAAAACTTAGTCCCGGGTCACAAGGTGGACCGATGCTAACCAGCTGTGGTATTATCTTTGAAGACTACATTCATTTCATTTTATAGAAAATTATGATCCCTGGCAAGAATTATAACTGAGATATCAACTAAGGAGAAGAGGAGTGATGTTTTTAAAAATCCTTATTGGATAAATGATTTCTTGTATTTGATTCATTTAGCATTTACTGGATGCATACCCTGGGATGATTGAGATATTTACCCTCAAGAAATTGATACAGAAACAAATATTAGAATATAACAGATACAATAATAAAAGGTGTTTGGTAGTATATAAACATTTCTTCCTCTGTGGTTCCTAGGACAATCAAGAAAGGTGTCCCGGAGGGGGACCATCCGGGTGGATTGTGAAGGACACCATGGGCTCCTGGGTAGGCAGGAGGCCCTGGGAGATGCTCTCCAGTCGGAGAGGGAGCTACCAGCCTGGCACTGGGTGTAGGGCAGGAAGCTGTCTGGGCCTGCCGCAGGTACTATGCACAGGTGCGGACAAGGGTAAGCCTGGAGAAGCAGACCTATTCTATAATGGAAGACCTTGGGGTCCAGCTAGTACTTTCCCACAGGTGATGGGAATCCAGTGAAAGATTGTAAGCAGGGGACAGATGGGATCATGATTTTGTCTTTAAAAGGCCATGAGGGGAGCAGTGTGGAGGATGAACTGGAGGGAGATGGAGTCAAGGTCTGGGAACCTGCCATCTCAAAGGGCTGGGGGTTTGCTGAGCTAAGGCTTGGGCACGGGAAGAGGAGACCAGCTCTGAAAGCTACAAAGGCCCAATTAGACCTGGTGAAGATATAAACCAGATGAACTCTAGGTTGGCAGGGACTGTTGAACTGTTGAACTGAATGAAACAGGATGCCAGGGCTGAGGGTTCAAGAAGTGGTCCCAGCTGACTGGACGAGTCCCAGTTTCTGGATTAGTGAGACTGAAAAACTGCTAACTTCCCTACAGAAATCTGGGGCTACAGGGATTATATCACAAGATAAATTGAATTACTTTTGGTAATAGAATAGAATAATAGAATTATATCTAAAATGCTAAACAGCAGGCAGCAATTTCTAGGCATGTAATCTCTCTGAGGTAAAGCATCATCTAAAGCGAATAAATATTTGAAGTCACCCAGGTGCCTATTTACTACAGAAGACCCCAAAGAAATTTATGGCACATTTGCCCCTTCAATAAGTTTATAATCTTATTAGGGACATAAAATACCAGAAATAAGTACAAGAAAGGATACAAAAAAATACTTATTTAAATCCAATAAAAAATACGATTCAAATAGGAAGTAGGGAAGAGAAATGTTAAGATCACTGTTAACTGGACCTCTTTAGAGGCACCACCTAACATGGTATTCACTTCTGGGGTTGGTTTAAACCCAGTACACAGCCGCTATGGACGATCACTTCACATAGCTGGTGTCAGGGAACAAGGACATCCAGGCCTTCTGTTATTGGGAGAGAAAGAACATGATGTAGATAAAGGAAACAGGACTGAGACAACTGAATCAGCACTATCAGGAAATGTTTTCTAACGAGATTTATATGGTCTAAAGGGAAAGAACAGGGAAGGTTGGCAGGTACCTATGGGGGAAGTGACACAGAAGGCGGAACCACGGCTCAATGATATGATGACAAACTGGAACTCCAAAACCACTAAGGGAATTGAAGGAAAAACCATCAAGTAGATAACAATAAGTAAATCAAAAATCTGTCCATTTCCCTGCCCTCATCCATGTCCTTAGTGCCACATCAAGGAGAAACCGAGCATAGACAAGTTGATAACCACTTAGGGACAGCAAACTGCAGGAAGCCAGTCTCTTCTAGGTAAGTGATGACGTGGGTTGGACCAGTACTACTGGAGAGGCTGAGTCCACTGTTTTATTGCCAGGCGCCTCTTAAGAGGGTCGGCTCCTATGAATGTGATTTAGTAGGTTTTGGTGTTTTCAAATCTGAAGCTTGAGTTTTTAAAACTAAGGCCATTCAATATTTCCAAGTTTACCAACCTCTGAAAGCAGAGTAAATATGAGGCCCCTCAGTAATTATTATACTCTGAGCTTAAAACAAAGTTTCTCCTAGCCCCACTTTGGCTGAACAAACTTATAAGACACACGCCAAAACAATTAATTTATAAAAATACTTATTCTAAAATGTGGCAAAATAAGCTTTTTTAAATCTTGGGGAAAGTGATTCAATAGCATCTGACTTTATTTTTAACGACAGTGATAGGACAGGAGATTTAAATGCTATGATTTAACAGTGAGTTGGCCTACTTGCTATGTAACAAAAGAACTATTTGACAAATCCCAACTTGTCTCAGACATCTGAGCAATGTACCTAATCCTCCACAATCCTAAATTCTTGCTGTGTCTCTGTGGCATGTGACATAACCCAGGTACTGTTTCTTACGTACTGGTCATATGACACCCCCAAAGTATTCTATCTCCTGTTCTCTTAAACTACTCGTCTTTGAACAACTAACTTTAAGACATATTTTAAAAGTTTTACTGAAAGAATTGCACTGAACAGTCATCCAACTAAAATCCTGTTATAAAGTAAGTATAAGGTGCTGGTGAGAATCATTATAAAAGAGGACAGAATGAATTATTTTCATTTAAGAAGTCATTACTTTCAATCTTCATGGAGAAAGATAGAGCGATCACTGTCACATCCCACTTTAAAGGGTCACAAATCATTAAAAAAAATGAGTAAGACATAGTAACTCCTAATTGTATTAGTGGTGCTTGTGGTTTTATATAAGGTGAAGCTTGTTATTAATTAGTTCTTCAATATATGATTTCTGTCTCTTTATGAAATTAGTAGAAGAAATAAAATTATTATCATTTTTGGAAAAGGCTATAGTCTGAGGTTTAGATTATGCCTTCTATTACTTGTGACAAGCTGTTAAAATTCAAATTCATTTCTTATACTTTCACTGCTGCAATTTGTCAACTGCTTTGGCAGAATATGCTGTAAAAGGGAAATTCCAAAAGAATGTGACTTTCTCTATTAGAAAAGAGGAAGAAAGATCTATTCTGAAAGGGCCTGAAATAATATTAAAGATAAAAGGTTAAAACACACTGCTCATTCTTGCTTCTCATTATTTAAAATAAAATACTATAATTACTTTTCTAATTTCCAAAGAAACTTCCGCACTAATTCCACTATTGCCAATCCACACACGAGATGAAGTTAAAGTTAAGACGAAACAGGCATGTATCTTATCCAAGCAAAGCAATATCCATTTTTCAAAGTCTTTGCTTTTTCTCAATTATAGAGCATACTACATCCTCAGTTAATGCCAAATATAATTCAGAAGGCATTAGCATACAATGAAATGATGTAATAATAACAACAGCCAATGTTTATTGAGCACTTACTATTTGTCATGCACTAAGCTAAACACAGTTATCTAAAAAAATGACTTGAACCCTCATGACAGACAATCCTATGAGGTATTACTAGATATTTTCATCTTACAGACAGATAAGGAAACCAAGGCTTAGCAAAATTAAGTGGCCACACAGCTACTAAGTGGTAAAATCAGATGATATGATCAAGTATTTGAGGGTAACTATAATTAGGGACATGACTGATTTCTCTCCAAAGCTACAAATATGTTCTTGGTTGGATACTGTGGAAAGGTCTTATCCCACTGCACAGCAATAGCAGAAGACTTTACAATAATAGTAGCTGTATTCCCCAATCATTAAGAGTAAGTAATTGTTACATATGCTTTATAGCTTTAGGTAGATTCATGCAAATAGATGAACACAAAATAAGAATCTGGAGTTAAATGAATTTTGGAGGTAAGGAACAAGTACAATGTGGGAGGACATTATTAGTTCTATGAAAATCTAAAAACTTCAATGATTCCCAAGGGAGGCACCATTGGCACTCGTGTGTGTGTGCGTGTGTGTGTGTGTAAATGTGCATGTGTGTAGGGGACAATTCATTCTTTGTTGTACAATGCTGTCCCATGAGTTTTAATACATTTAGCATCCTTAACTCCCACCCACTAAATGCCAGAAGTTCCCCCAATGCTTGTGACCACTGAATATACTCCTTGATTTTTTTCTGCTGACTTGACTGAGAATCACTGATTGTTGGATAAAAATACTGGGAGACAAGTAACTGACTTCAGTTGTGCAACGGGCACCAAGTACTCTCTCTCCTAAGTACATTCACACATATTCATTTATTCTTCGTAACTCCATATGAGGTAAGTACATATTTTATCCCCATTTTACAAGTGTGGATCCTGAGACTCTGAGAAAGGTTAAGTAACCTAACCAAGGACACACAGCTAGTGTTGAAACCAACAATCTGGCTCCAAAACTACACTTCTCTGGGTTGGTTTTTTGAGCCGTAACGTGTGGAAGGCATGACCTTCCTTGCTTTAAAGAGGTTCATTCAAAAAATAGAAATCCTTGTTAGTAGGAACCCTGGTGCATGTGTTGTTATGAACCAGGGATGAATTCATTCACTGGGTTGGGGATGAGGGGCCACTAGTTCAGTGGGGTAGAGTTACATGATGCAGAGGTCAAGGGTTGGGCTGGGTAGCTCCTATGGTAAGTATATACATATTAGAAGTGCTTTGAGCATGTGTTTGTAAGTGTGTGAATGTTTTCAGGGAGATTAGGAGAGTTGTGTTATATTGTGAGGTTTATGTGTTTTATTTGTTGAATACTTCGATAACGTTTACTATGCACCAGGCCCCATTACAAACACCTGACAATCTCTCATTTCAGCATGTATATTAGGTGATGAACAGGACAGGGTGTGCACCATGTGACGTGGTGGCCTGGTGTCTGTAATGTACAGCAGTGTGCATGAGAGGGGATGGGTACTGGCTGTGCTGGAAGGAGAAAGGTCCACTGTGATTTCTGTGTCTAGAGCAGCAGTTTGTGTTGTGGTATAGATGGTCATGTTTGAGGCTGCCGGAAGGGTTAGGCCAGATGATTTGTGTGCAGTGCATACAGGAGGTGCTGCATGGGAAAGACTGTGTGGTGCACCTCCCATGTGCATTTTGTGCGTGGTAAGTAGTGCTGAATACCGGAGGAGTTCATGGGAAGGGGTCTGGTTGTGTCCTGGGCCTGTGTATGCTGCATGGAGACGCTGTGGACTGGGGTATTTTCTGTGTGTGGCGGTATGTGGTGCATACGAGATGATTCATGCGGTGTGCCGGGCAGGGACGGGGGCTGGAGTGGAGGGGGCCGTGTCGTGATGTGTGTGGGGAGCGATGCTGAGCTCGGGGGGCGGGGGTCGTGCTGGGTGACTCGCGAGCGCTCCTGATGTGGCCCGAGGCGCTGTATGGGAGAGGCGGCATCGAGGGGGTTGGGGGTGGGGGGAAGGGGCGAATGCCAGTCCAGAGGAGCTGTAGTGGAGGAAGCTGGGTCTGTTGGGAGACACCGGGCCGCTGGAGTTGCTGCGTGGGCAGCGGGTCTGCGAGTGTGTGCATGGAGCATCCAGTCCACTTCTTCCCCACAGAGCCACACCGGGCCACGCTCCCCGCCACCGCCTCTCGCCCGCCCCTTCCCTTCACCCAAGGGCGCGCCCCCCGCGCGGCCTGGCCCACACACCTGGTGAAGGCGAAGTACATGAGACTGACGATGGTGAAGCTGAGCAGGGTGATGGTGTGCGGCCGGTAGAAGAAGTCGATGGTGATGTCCTCCACTTGCTGCTCGTTGATCATCCGGAAATGCATCTTGTAGTTCACATCATCTTTGCTCAGGGTCCTGCTCCCCACGCAGGACGCCATGGCCCGCCTCCCCGTCCTGCGGCGGCGGTGGTGGCCCCGGCCCGTGGAGGCTGGGACCCCAGAGATGACGAGCCGCAGCGGGTAGGCGGCCGGACGGCGGGGCCGGGTCTGGCGCGGAGCAAAGGCTGGGCGCCCAGGGAAGGACGGGCGCGGGAGGGCGGGGTCGCGGCGCCGCCAACGCGGCCTCGGGCGGGGGTCGCCGCCGGCCGTGCCCCCGCTGGCGTCCTGGGAGAGGAATCTCTGTGGCCTCACGGTGTCTTTAGATTCCCAGGGGACGAGGTCTGAGGGAAGCGGCGAGCAGGAGAGGGGAGCCCTTGCCCCCGGCCTGCTCTTTCCCCCGCCCGCCGCCCGCTCTCCCCCCGCGCAGCCTCGCAGATGGTCTCGCCCACTCCGGCCGCAGCCCACGTGGGCGAGGAGCGCGGCGGCGCCGGCCGGGCGGGCGGACCAGCGGGCGTGCGGCAGGACGGTGCGCGGCCAGGCCAGCCCCGCGGTCACCGCGAGAGACACCGCCCGGCACAGGCCTCGCCACAGGTATAGCGGGAGCTGCCGGGGGCGAGGGGTGCGCTCGCGACGGGGGTTCGGGTCCGGAGCCACCCGCGTCTAGGCCGCGGCCCAGTCGGGGGTGATTGGTTTGGTTTTCTCCCTGACTGATGAGACGAAAACGCGACCCTGCTGGTGTATTAGCGCGCTTTGCGGAGGCCGCGGAAGGAGGCCCGGCGTGTCAGCTGTCTTCCTGCGGATGTTCGCTGTGGGGAGCTGAAATGGAAGAGTTAACATGGCCTTGGGAGGGCGACAACCAGTAGATGAGACGCCCCCTCATTACGAAGCCATCCTCCCACCCCCTTTTCGTAGAAATCTTGAACCCTCGAAAAACAGTATTTCAGTGCTCATGCCTATTCCTAGCGAAGTACTAAGGCACACAGTTGAGAACTAATATGATATTTTAATGGACTTCAGAATTATTTAAGGCTTTTTCTTTTATCTTCCTGATAAAACAGTCGTGTTAGAAGACATCACTACTATGTAGGGCTTTTATACACATCTGTACAAGCCTTACCCGCTTTTGAATACTATGTATAGGCGAATGAGTTCATCGTTGCAATGGATTCGTTTCCGTCCTACAAACTTTGGAGCCAGAGCAAGGCTTTGGGCACTGGGCGGGTGGATCCAGCGATGAGACCCAGCCCTGCTCTGGTGAACGAACAATTAATCGGTTGTTAAGAGAGATACACAGCAATGAAATGGTGAAGTGGAGAAGATAGTGCGCTTGTAAATAAAAATAGGAGGAGAAACAGTGGTTGTATGCATAAAAGTCTTTTAATGAATATGGATTGAATTCAAAAGTTAACCTGCCTGATGTGGGAGGAGTATTAATTGCACCTGGAAAGACTTCACAGTGAATTTTCCGTTTCAGGACTTTGCTTTGAAGTTGGACAAAATGCTTAGACAAACTTAGAAGTCAAAACATTTTAGAGCTGATGGGGACCTTAAGAGTTATCTATTGTATCCCTAACCTTTTAAAAAATTTGTTATTTAAGGAATGGTTATTGAACCCCCATGGGCCAGTCATTGTGCTAGACCACCACAAGAAATTTAGTCTTGTCAAGCTGGCGTAACTGGGGTCTTCTGGCTTCCAATTTAGTGCCCTGTGACTTTGCTGTGCAGAGAATGAATGTTGTAGGTTTGAGGGAAAACTTGACAGATTTGGAGGCTCATTTTCTACCAAAATTTAACAAAAATCACCTATTCCACAAAGCTATTGTGAATACTTATTTCCTTTCTAAAATCAGTTCAGAATGACAGACTTCCACTTTTATAAATCTCTTTCAGGAGACTCCCTAAACTACATATCTCCTTGAGGTTAGACCCTAAAGAATTTGGCCTAATTCAGAGCATAAAACAAGCTGAATTCCAGTATGTAGAAAAACCAAAGCAAAAACTTGTATGCAACAATTAATTCAGCAGA
The DNA here is from genome assembly GCA_031878705.1 of Tapirus indicus. NCBI lineage: Eukaryota > Metazoa > Chordata > Mammalia > Perissodactyla > Tapiridae > Tapirus > Tapirus indicus. The sequence goes on from CM062935.1 coordinate 40,777,036, forward strand.
ATTCATTTATATTTGGTTATGTAATCAATAATAATAATAATGGCTAACATTTGTTGAGCATTTTCCATATGCTGGACTCCATGCTGTGTTTTATATGGATTATCTTATTTAAAGTAAAATTATATGCATCAAATTTACCATTCCATTTAAGCTGACTAGATGTAAAATTCCTTCATATTCCTGGAGTTTAAAGTAGCAACAGCCTTTCCTGATAAAAATCTTTATTTATTTTTGGTGAGGAAGGTTGGCCCTGAGCTAACATCTGTGCCCATCCTCCTCTATTTTTTTATGTGGGCCGCCGCCACAGCATGGCTTGATGAGTGGTGCATTGGTCCACACCTGTGATCCGAACCTGCAAACCCTGGGCCGCCGAAGCAGAGGGCACAAACTCAACCACTATGCCACCAGGCCAGCCCCTAAAAATCTTTTTAAAAACAATTGCTTTTTCAGTCATAATATACATAAATTCATTGCTGGTTGCTTATGAATTTCTGTCACTTTGTTAAGCTTGCTACTCTTGACCTTTTTTTTTTGTTTTTGACTGCTTTTCTTTTTCTTTTTTCCTACAGTCAAACAGAATTTGACAAAACTGGTTTTGTTCAATTCCCTTTTTGCCCCTCCCCAAAGCCCTAGAACATAGTTGTATATTCTAGTTGTAGGTCCTTCTAGTTCTTCTATGTGAGCCACCACCACCACAGCATGGCTGCTGACAGAGGCGTGGTGTGGTTCGTCGACTGGGAACTGAACCCAGGCCGCTGAAGTGGATCACACAGTTTTAACCACTAGGCCATCAGGGCTGGCTCTCAATTCCCTTTTGAGGAACAGTTTTATTGTGAAATAATCAAGTGTTCAGCCCTGAGGATGAAGCAAGAAATGACCTTCTAGATGGCAATGATAATATTTTGATGAATCATTTAAGACAAAATAGATGTCTTCCTGTTTTTTTATTTTGTGACTAATGTATACACATAAAATGCATTTGAATAATTCAGTGTTCTTTTGATCAGCAGTCTGCTTCTTAAACATCCTTCAAACAAATTTCAAGAACACTAAATTGCATCACTATTTTCTTTAAATTATTAAATTAACAGATTATTGGGTTCAGCTGTAATTTGAACATATACAGATTTTTGTTTTAAATGTTTTTCTTAACCAGGTGATTTTGTTTGTTAAAAAATTTTTGTTTTTAAATTGTAAAGCGTATCTTTATTTTTCCAGTTCAGAAGTTCCTGTCTTTTGGTTTGTAACTGAGACTGCCTTGTTTTTTACTTTTCCTGTGCTTAAGAAGCATGACTACTTTAGTCATCTAAATTTATTAAACACCTTTTAATTAGAAAAAAAAATTCTAATTTATCTTTTTGTTATTTGAATACTGTTTTAAACATTTAAGTAGAGTAAGTTTTTTTGTTTTTGACAGTTATATTTTTCCTTTGTAGGCAACTTTAAGAAAAATGGCCTTATCAGCCCAACAGATACCCAGATGGTTCAACTCAGTTAAACTGACCAGCATTGTTACTGCTATGCAACTCAGACAGCGTTTTCAGGGACCAGGGAAAACGTTGTTGCATGGCGTTTCTGCTCGGCCTCAGAGGTTCTCTGACAATTGCTTTCTCCAGTGGGAATTTAAGACTTACAGGACTTCCTCCTTATGGAATAGTTCCCAGTCTACCAACTCCAGTAGGCAAGGGAATAATTCTGCCCAAAGCACTCTGCTTCCTTCCGTGAATGAGCAGTCACAGAAGACACAAAAGATACCCAACTTTGATTCTGAGCTGTCTCTAGAAGGTAATTCTGAACATTCAAAAAAGTCCCCTTTGCCTCACTTTGGTAGTTTGAACAAGCTACCTGTTTACGTTCTGTTAGCCCATTTCAAGTCATACTTTGTACCAGGCAAGAAAAAGAACAATGTCAGTTCTATTCATTTACTTCTATTATATCTTTATTTTACTGACTTAAGAAAAAAAGTTTGTAGGTTAGTATATATAAGATTATTTTATACCTATATGTATGTTTGCTTTCTAAATACTTTATTATTTAGATTCTTTAAAAAAAATTTTTTCTGGTGGTAATTAGATTTATTAGGATATAATTTACATCAAGTAAAAATTTCCCTTTTTTGGTATACAGTTCTATGAATTTTGACGTAGGCATTTAGTTGTGTAACAACCAGCAGAGTCAACAAATAGAACGGTTATATTACCCCAAAAAAGCTCCCTCATGTCACTTTTTAGTCAGTTCTCTCCCTTCTGTGCTTCCTATTCTAGGAATATTCCTATACAAGGATTATTTCACTGCAAATGAGGTAATATTAGGTTAAGTAGAACATGAAAGAAAGAAAGCTGGAGGGGTGGGGGAGGCAGGGAGGAGAGGCTGGCTATAAGAAATGAGAAAAGGTAGTGATTAGAGGCAAAAAATAGAACAGAAAATCACAATCCTGATTAAGGTAGGTTGCAGTTCCCAGTGTCTTCCATACTGTGTTTGACTTAAATAAAAAAAAAACAAAACCTCAGAATCAAGGCTGTACTAGAGAGGGTCACTTAGCAAAGGACTACAGGAGGTAGAAACAGAATCATGGAAGTCCTCTTAGAAACGTATTTGAGAATAACTTGGAGGAGAGGGGATTGGATCAAAACTAAGACGTTTCAGGATGTGATGACTTTGACCCATACAGTTCAGGCTGGTAGAATATGTTGTACTTTTGGCCAAGTTAGCAAGCTATGGTAGATTTGATCTCTTTCTCAAAATGTACTTGAAGGTCAGTTGGTCTTTAGCATTCTTACCTATTGACTAAAAGGAAAGGAAAGGAAAGGAATTTTGTACAGGATTCTTCCTCATAGAATAGAAATTTACCAACAAATTTCTTATCTTGGAGGAACAATATTTGATCTCTCTAAATGGTCTTAACCTTACCTCTTAGAAGGTAGAAAATATTTGCACTTCTTAAACATTTAATTCTGAAATGATCCCAAGATTTATAAAGAAGCAAACTAGGGAAGAGGTTGTCTTTGTAGAAATGGTTTTAAGTGTACGGAATGAAAAGCTAACTTACTTCTCTCTTTCCACGTGGCTGGCTTCAAAGGACTGGACGATTTGCCTCCATTGTCTCCATTGCAGCCAATTTCGGAGGAGGAGGCTATTCAGATAATTGCAGACCCTCCATTGCCCCCAGTTTCATTCACTCTTCGAGACTATGTGGATCATTCGGAGACTCTGCAGAAGTTAGTGCTTCTAGGTAAGTGAGTAACCTACAAGTACTTCTTGAGTGTACTCTTCACTTATTTTTTTGTCTTTTTAAATTAGCATTTTTAATCTTTATCAAAGTAGTACATATACATGAATAGAAGACGGTGTAAAAAAGGCTTCTAGTGAAAAACCATACTCCCTGCCTCTTTCTTCCTGACTTTGCATCCCGTTCCCCAGAGGTATCTACTTTTAGAGCTCTGTTTGTATTTAACCTCTAAATGTTTATGTAATTATTTATAGTGCTTTTGCTTGGTTCAGTAGTTTTAGACATCAGTTAATCTCTTGTATGTACACACATACTTTTCCCCTATTCTCTTCAGTTCTCCCAATATCGTTATATTAACAATTTTTAGGTAAATCGTTAGTCAGTGATTACATTATGACTAAATATTGCTCGCTGCTCTCCAGGAAGTATACTATGATTGTTTTCCTTCCTGTACAGCTTTTCATTTTCCCAAAGTTAGTAATTGCCTTGTTTTTTATTTGATTAATTTTTTTTTTTCATAGAGCTAAATTTTTGTACACCTTCCAAAGGCCTCTCAGGACAGTTTTTCCTACAGTCAACCCTATTAGGTGATATATTGGTTCCACTTCCTTGCTACTTCCTGGCCTTCCTGCTGGAGACCACTATCCTCCTGATTTGGGTGGTTTCTCTAGGTCTGCTCCATAATTATCTTAGCTTGTTGACTGGTAGGATACACTTAGATCTGGACAGTTAAAGGCAGCCAAGGGATTGCACTGCAAACTTTTATTTAGTCCTCTTATTTTCAGTCTAGCAACTTATTGCAACCTTTTGCTTTTCCCATTCGCTCTGGGTCTGGCACTTCTCTGACTTGATTTTCCCAGGTAATGAACTTCCTTTCTCCTGGGGGATTGAGAAGAACAGGATAGGTAAGGGATAATCGCTCAAATCCATCGGCTTTTCTCATTCTCCAATCACTGCCTTAGTTTAGGTCCTCATTTTTCACTGAAAAGTTAGGAGCTCCCTAACCTGATAGTCTTCCTGTCAGCAGTACCCTGATGTGCTCCGTAACGTTGTGCTCTTGCGCAAATCTGACTGGGTCACTGACCTTCGTGACATCCTTCACAGCCTTCCCATGGCATCAGAGCTCTTCGTGGTCTGGCCTTTGCTTACCTTTTTAGCTTCACTGCTTGCTACTTCCCTCCTTTGCTTGGCCAGCTCGGACAACTGGAGAACTTAACTCAAGTTCAGGTAACTTCTAAAATGTCTTTTCTGACCCTCCAAAGAGAGTGACCCTTCTCAGGGTTCTCACATCACCCCTGCTAAGTTTGGTCCCAGCACTAATAACACTGTTATCATTGTTTACTCATCTGTCCCTGGGCAAGGTACCCACATATATAGGGAATGGCCTTTGTTCTCAAAAGGCTTCAAGTCTTCAGAGGCATCCACATACACATATACAGGGATAACTGGAATGCAACGATGAAAGATAAAGTGATAGGTCCCATGTGAGAGATACACGTAGTGTTCTGTGGGCTCAGCAGAGGGAGAGAGACAACATCTGCTGCAGGCAGGAGACCCAGCCACCTTCCTTTTGGAACAGCTTTCCTCGCCTTGTGATAAGTGTTACGGTGAGGTAATTTACAGTGTACTTAGAGCTTTGGAATATGTTTCAGCCATTCCTTCATTTGCATGTTGGTCTTAGAAGTGACTTAAATGACAGTGCCTTAGAGGAACCATGATTGCACTGTCAGACACTATTTTTGAGGACTAAAATGTCCTAGTTCTTCTCTGTTTTCTGCCTCTCTCTGCCTGTTCTACATCCCAGGAGGCTAACCTCTGTGCACTAGGGCTCCTTTGCCATCTGGCTTCTGGGCAGCTTCAGCCAGTGGGAGCCACCTGCAGGAGGAGAGGGGTGCAGGTGGGAGTATTTCTTGCCTGTTCCCTCCTTGGCTTTGGGTCATGTAACTGCCTCACTCCAGCTTCCAGCTCCCACTGGGTTCGGGGAATGCTTTTTCCTCCCTTGTCTCTTTAGCACTGGGGGTGCCCTTCTTTGTTCCCTTAACTCTGCTCACACCACTGTATAGAGTCCCTTCATTAAAGTCCTTTTCATTTGAATTTTCTGGGGCAGTTTCTGTTGCCTGCCAGGTCCTGTTTGATACACTGAATACGTGTAACCATAACTGAATACGGTGGTAATATTTGTAGTTACTGGACTGCTGGGATGGAGCCAACTTAGACTGTGGTGGTCACCTAGAAGTTAGAATCGTGCATTATTCATTTTTTATATCCCCAGAGCCTTCCCGAAGTGCCTGGTCCATGGTAGGCATTCAGTGACTATTTTTTCAAGTTAATGAAATCATGAGTAAGCCGAAGTGATCTGTGCTGACAGCAGTGTGCTCTCCTGATGAGATTCTGCCCTCCTATTGCTGTTAAAAAAGCAGCTTTTCAGGATTTCTGTGTCAGCACAGTCAGGGTGTGACAGCTCATGCTGAGCAAGGCACTTCAGCACATGTAAGCTGTAATGTTTAGTTAAATTTGAAGTCTGAACCCTTTATGTTATTTTTAAAGCATCCCTTCCCCCATTTATCACAGATTTTTTGGAGCTAGTTTCTAATTTATTTATCCATCTATCCAATAATTTATTTTTCTATTAATATTATTTTTAAATTACAAAAGAATTACATCTAGTTGTTAAAAGTGCAAATATTACAAGAGAAAGAACTCTTACCTTCTCTACATCTCCAGGTTCACTTTCCAAAGGTAACCACTTTACCAATTTGTTGAGAAGCTTTCCAGACCTTTTTCTATACAAATATATATCATACAGAAAGCCATACATTGGTTTTATATTTTTATGTGGTCAAAAATATTATTATTTAAATTCTATGTTTTCTTCTAGTAGCTTTAGAGTTAGATTCTAAATCAATTTTTAGATTCTTAATCAATTTTTGTATCAGATATGCAAGGAATTCTTAATTTTTTCCCAAATATATAGCTAGTGGCCCCATTATATTTTAATGAATAGTCCATCTTTTGCCAATTGATTCGAAATGCCAAATTTTTAGTTCATCGTGGATTTGTTTCTGGTCTTTATTACTGCTTGCATGCGCATGGGTATGTAATCGGTTTTTTTATTTGTGATCATCTTATATAATACCTGTTTAATATCAAGAAATTTGGGTTTAGAATTATATTTAAATCTAGTAATATATGGAATTATAATTTATTTTTCTGGTTGTGGACACCATTAAAAAATGTTTTCATTTCATTGCTTTTATATTTAAGACCGTAAAGTTGCATCTAGAAATCAGTTTGAGAGTTATTTTTAACCAGAAGACTTTTTAATAATGTAAATTTAAGTCTAAACTTAAGGTTTTACATTATCTTCGAATGTTTATTCTAAAGATAAGGAATAGGCCTTTCCTATTCTTTTTTATTTTTTAATCAGATAAAAGGGAAAAATTAGAGAATTAAATGCTAAGTTTTAATGAGAATTTTGAATTACAGGTTACTTTGATTCCCTGCCTAATTAATGTTGACATCTAATTATATCCATAACCAAAGAATAGTTAAAAATAACAACTCGCTTTCTCCCCCTTCTTTCTCTCTCTCCCGTCTCTTGTCTCATTTACTTAGATTACCTAAGATTATAAAGATATGTGAAGGTTCAAGATTATATCCTTTCTGGTGTATTGTGTACTTGAGGGCTGCACATGCTCCCCCTTCTCATGTAGACGTGTCTTGAGCTCCTTCAAGGTACTTGTCTCTGTGCTAAAGACCTGGAGATTACAAGGAGTAATGAGTAATACATAGGGTCCTTTTTATTCCCCCTACGGAGAGGATCATAAGCATATTTTTAAAATAATGCTTATAACCAGAAAAATGATAAACTTCAAAGAAAGTAACAATTTACTCATAGAGATTGTTATCCTGCAGAATTACCAGTTAAGCAATTACTATGGAGATCATTAGGGGCTCATAAGCATGCTTCAAACAATATTCAAGAAACCATAGATAAAGATGATGATCCTAGGTCAATATGACTTAGTGAATTTGTTTTGGGTGGAAATTTAGCCTAAAATGCAGTTTTTCTCTCTACGTGGCTTTGAAATAAATACTACATTTTCACTTTATTTTTATTTCTTCAACCAATTTAGTTTAAAAATATTTAGAAATTTCTATTGGCCAGTCTCAGTTCTCCTTTAGATAGGTTGTTAATCTCCATCAGTGATTTCTTGTGTTATGTATGAAGTTTAATGACTGAGCTAAGCAGTTATCTTCAGTGTTTGTAATTTATTATAGGAGTGGATTTGTCCAAGATAGAAAAACATCCAGATGCAGCCAACCTCCTTCTGAGACTGGATTTTGAAAAAGACATTAAGCAGATACTCCTGTTTCTTAAAGATTTGGGTATAGAGGATAACCAACTGGGAACATTCCTAACAAAAAACTATGCTATTTTCTCTGAAGACCTTGAAAATCTTAAGACCAGGTAGGACTTTTAGAATGATTCTCACATAATCCAAGAAATGGTTATGAAGGAAATATATGTGTAAGTGATTTTTCAGGTCTCAGCTGCACAAGGATCTACTGAGATAATGAACGTGAATGTTATTTTTTTGTTATGAATCTTTGATCAAAATTATCTAAACTGTTCTTTTATTCAGCCACCATTATTATTTTTATGTTTTCAACTTATTGCTGAGTCAATACTTAACTATTTCTCTTCAGAAACCGGAATAAGTTTTTTAAAAAATCCATTAAAAAAGGGCTAAATTATCTGAGTGGACTTAAAGTTACGAAAGCCTGAACTTTTGTGTTTTTTTCTGGCCAATTTTTGATGGTAGACATTTGACATTCTCTTGGCAAATTATTGTATAATTTGCTTAATCATTTCGGTAAGTTGGCTATTTTGGTTGTTCCTTTTTCTCTAGCACTTCTATAAATATCTTTGTACTTCATTCAGCATTCAAAGAATTTATTGAATCTGTGAGAATCATTATGGTTGAGATAGGATTGATCTGTGACATAAGAATCCTGCTAGGCATTGGGAACATCACAGAGAACAAGACAGAGTCCCTGTCCCTAAGTTCACATTTTGAATTCATCATCACCCCCGCCTCTTACCTAAATCACTTCTTCCTTGTATTTCCAGATTCAGTGAATTGGACCACTGTTCATTCTGTTGCCCAAATCAGAAACATTGGCATTAACTTGGGCTTCTCGTCTTTTAGCATCCACATCTAATGAATCACCAAGGCCTATCAATTCTATTTTTATCTCTCTCCAATCAGTCAGTGCATTTCTCTTAATCTTCACTTTGGATACTTTACTTTGGGTTGCCATCATTTCACATGAAGATTACTGCATTGACGGTAATTAAAGTAACAGAAGATTAACAGTCTCCTAACTGGTTGGCCTCTAGTCTTCTCCCCCGAGACTATTCTCACACTGACATTGAGCCTCACTCCATTTCGGAGAGCTTTGCAGTTCCTTGAACCATCAGAGTCTAATGCCTTGAATCTGAATTAGGAGAAAACAAAACAAAAACTGCATTTCTTACATTGAACAATTTGAACCCTTGTTATATATGCAAGGCACTAAGCTAGACTTGAACCCTGTCAGATAGATGCGCTCTCTCCCTCATGGGACTTACGGTTTGGTCCAGTATAGACAAGCTATTACAATACAGGGAAGAGAAAGAATGATTCTAGTAGACTCAATCTGACATATCCAGCTCTGCTCCTCCTTAGTCAGGAACACTAATTCCCTCCCATTCAAACACCAGCTTGACCTAGTTGCTCAAGATTTTTCGAAGGAAGCATACATACCAGGAAGTGGGGATCACTGGGGGCCATTTCAGAGGCTGCCTACTGCGCCATTATTATTAATATCCCCATTTTACAGGGGAGGCACAGAGAGGTTAAATAATTTGCCCCAAATTACATAGCTAGTATTAAGTGGCCGAGCTAGGATTCAAACCCAGTTAGTCTAACTCAGAGTCCTGGCTACTGCACCATATCATTTCCCTACGTTTAATTCTATGAAGCAAACTTAAGCTTAAAAGGAGCTTCAGTTACTTGTTCAAGATCACACATTTCCCTGACAACTAAGGAATATTCTCATATAGATAGTATAGCCTAATGGTTCTTAAACCTGGCGGACTGTTAAACTGTGGAGCATTTTTTTAAATTACTTGGACTTGTTTAATAGGTTATTTATCCACATGTACTCAAAATAAGTGAAAAATAAGCTTCTAGTGGAAGAGGCAAGGGTATGATGATCTTTAACTGAACTTAGCTTCTGGCTCTGCTATGTACAACAGTCTTATTTTCTAGAATTTCTATAACATCACTGATTTCATATACTTGTTTTCTTTTTCATGAAAATTTTAAATGTATAAAAAGGTTATTTGATTCTTCATAAAAATTTTCATGTGAATAATCTGCATTTAAATTATTTAAATATTTTTTTGGTTAGGCCTTATATTTTAATATTTTATTAGAAAAATTATCACAATGTAGACAACAGTTTTGATAATGTTTTGATCAGATATTGATTCTTGCTTCCACCAAAAAATGGAATCCTTTTTCCCGCCTACTTATTCCTGTCCCTCATTGGCCTTCCAAGATGCATCTATGGAGGCAGCTACTATTATCAAAGTTTTTGTTCAATCTGCTAAGAATCTGTCACACACAAGCATATATGTATATGTATGTACACACATACACATGAACACACACAGACAATTGGTAGTGTTTATACATAGTATTCTGTACCCCACTTTCTTACTTTATCTTGGAGATTCTTTTTTATTGGTGTCTCCTTTTCTTTTTAACCTGGAATAGTTCATACTATGGATCTATCTAGTCCCCTATTAGTAAACATGGTGGTTGTTTCCAGTCTTTACTATCGTAACGAGACTGCAGTGACTCTCCTATATACTACATCATTTCACACATATTGGTGTATATCAGTAGGACAGTTTTCTAGAAGTGCAATTGCTAGGTCAAAGGGTATGTGCATTGTAATTTTAATAGACATTGACAAACTATCCTTCGTATAGGTTGTTTTCCAGTTTACACTCCTACCAAGAGTGTACAGAAGTGCCAATTCCCCTATTATCCTCACTAATACAGTGTTGTCACATTTTATGATTTCAGTTCATTTTATATATAAAACCAATGCCTCATTGTTTTGGAAAGGATGTTTGGAGCATCAAGTGTTTGGAGGATCTTTTCATATCTCAAATTTCTATTTACATTTCCTTTTCTATAAATTATATATGTCTTTTGCTATTTTTTAATTGGGCCCTTTTTTTTTTGGTAAGCATTCTTTTATATATTAACAAAATTAGTTCGTTCTCTGTGACATGTTGTAAATATTTTTCCCAGATTGTCACTTGTCTTTGACTTTAATGGCCTTGCACTTTAACTTTTTATGTAGTTAAATTTATCAGTCTTTTCTCTCATGGCCTCTAAGGGACTGCTGTAAGGGAGTAATCGTCATTTGAGTATAAAATATAAGTTCTGATATATGGTAGAGAAAAATCATGAGCATTAGATGTAGGTATGCCTGAGTTCAGATCTCAGCTTGGTCATTAATTAGCTGTCAGTCGAAGACAAGTGATTTAACTTCTCTGAATCTATGTTTCTTCAAATGTAATGTGGAAAATTTACCTGGCTCACAGGTTTGTTTTTTTCTGGTGAGAATTAAACAAAATAATGTCCTGGTATATTTTAGGCATTTAATAAAACTGCCTTTTACTATGTTTATAGATTTTTAAAAATCAATAGTGTTATTTTATAGTCAAACTTCTATATTTTACTACCTTATTTTGGTTCCTGGAAACTTAGCAGGAAATTTCTTAGTTGTTAACAAAATACATCTTGAAAGACTGTAGTAAGAATTATTTATGAAAATGTACTTAGTACTCAGTAAATGTACTAAAATAAAAAATTCCTCTTTCAGTTTCAGCCATGCTTGAGGATCTGTCTTTGTAAAAAGAGTTCTGAATCTCTCTTTTTTTTTTTTTTGTAATTTGTTTTTGGTGAGGAAGATTGGCCCTGCGCTAACATCTGTGCCCATCTTCCTCTATTTTGTATGTGGGACACTGCCACAGCATGGTTTGATGAGCCGTGTATAGGTCCACACCTGGGATCCAAACCCATGAACTCCAGGCTGCCGAAGCAGAGTGCGTAAACTTAACCACTATGCCCCTCTTATTTTCTTAATTTGTGTGTTTTCTGTTCTTAGCAAAAAAAAAAATTCTTAAACAGAAGTATTTCATTTTTTTCTACCAAGCAATAAGTCAGATTCACTGAAAAGGGAATCTATCTGTTAGTGGAGATCAGAATAATTTTCTGTTTCCAAGTATACATGGAAACCATTCTAGAGTTGGATATCCATCCAGCTTGTTTTGTTTTAACCATATTTGGGCCATTATTATGAATGTTTTAACTTATCATTTTTTTTAGTGTGGGATCCTTTTTAAAAACAGTTCTTACTTTGGAAAGTAGCATGACACTAGTAAATGTTTAACATATGTATGTGTATTTTGTTTCTTTCTCTAGAGTGGCTTATCTACAATCAAAAAATTTCAGTAAGGCGGATATTGCACAGATGGTCAGAAATGCACCTTTTTTGCTGAGTTTTTCAGTGGAGAGATTGGATAACAGATTGGGATTTTTTCAGAAAGAACTTGAACTTAGTGTGAAAAAGGTAAAGAAAAGGGGAGAATTGTATATTTCCATGTCAGCTACATTTAGTAACTATTAGATCTCATGTTTCTAACAGATGCCTGGCCCATGTGATTTCTATAAATGTGTGGTATTTTCTGAACAAGAAGAAATTACCTGCTAGATTAAACATATAGTTGTATCATTGTATAATATTCCAGCAAATTGGTTCCTTAAGTTTTGTTTTCAGTATTTATTTTTCCCTTAAACAATATTAATTTTATGTATTTCCATGGTTCCTAGCATTTCTCTGACTGGGTCATCTTTGAAATTTTAGTTTTGTGTTCCTAGTAATGCCTTGGTTTTCCAAACTACTTGAATGTGCATAAATAGTAATGATAGCTTGTTTTATAACTCTAGACTAGAGATCTGGTAGTTCGTCTCCCAAGGCTACTAACGGGAAGTCTGGAGCCCGTGAAAGAAAATATGAAGGTAGGATGACTTAAGCTTTTGAGAAATCAGCTTCTTTCTTTAAGTGTTTAAGTCCTCTGAAGAGGATACATTTTGCTACTGTCATCTTAAAAAGAAAACTAGATTGTAAAAGAAGTTATATCTAAAATGATGGACATAGGAAATTATATAATAAATATCTAGCAAGCAATTTATTTGAGTTAATAAAGTGGAAACTGCTTCTGTTGCCCAGTATGATAGTATATGTCTGTGTCACCTAGTGGGGAGATGAGTTTTGGAGGCTGGATCCAAAAGACTTCTGTGAAGAGAGTAGTGGCCAGCACATTGCTGTCCTTAGAACCTGTGCCAATTGCCAGCTCTAATTCTATCACAGAACGTACCAGACACTCATTACTGTCCTACCTCCAGAATAGTATACAGCCAAGGGCAACTGACTAGTCAGCATACAAAACTATAGTAGTATTTGAAATTATTATTTAAGGCCTATTTTCTAAGGTGCTTAAAGTTGTTCAGTTGTTAAAGAAATTTTTATTGAGCACCTGCCCACACGCTATGCTGGGGAGATAGCCCCTACTGTCATGGAGCTTACAATCTAGTGGGGGATAGCATGCAGAGTGATAAGAGCAGTGGATTAGTGGGGGAGCATAGGATACTATGAATACACACAGAGGACCTAACCCATGTTTGGGTGTTTAGTTTTATCATCTCGGTGTGGAATTTTGACATGTAGTTTTTCCAGGTAACATGTATATGAGTGTGCTTGGGAGCAGAGGCTCAAAAAGCCCTTTGAAAATCTTATTGCTGGTCTTTGTGGTGTAGGGCCCATACAGATAACCTGACCAGGCCTCCCATGTCCACCTTTATTCTATCTCATAACTGTGATAGCTCCTTTTGGTGATCTTCATGATGGTCACCATGCTGTGAGTATCTCATTCTCAGGAGAGGGGTGTGAAATTCAGGTTGCCCCAGAAGCAGAAAGCTATGATTCCTTGAGGACATTGGCAGAGCTGTCTCGCGATTTTAATGTCCGTACTTTAAATTTTAAAAGAATCAAGGTGTTCTCTGGCATATACCAAAATAACTATTTCTATTCATGATTCATAACAATTTTACTTTCTTGTAGGTTTATCGTCTTGAACTAGGTTTTAAACATAATGAAATTCAACACATGATCACCAAAATCCCAAAGATGTTAACTGCAAATAAAAGGAAACTTACCGAGACTTTCGACTACGTACACAATGTGATGAGCATTCCCCACCACCTCATTGTCAGGTTCCCACAGGTAAGGAGTGCACACCTGTGCAGGAGCCATCATTGCCCTTCACCCGGAGCTGCACTCTAGGGGCATAGTGCTGCTCACTTGTGAAAGTTCCTTGCTATTCGTGAAGGAATTGGACCAAATAGGATCTCGTTCTGAGAGCTGTATTAAGGTCATATTTATTTTGCCCATCTTTTTATCGAGACACATCTAGCAAATGGAGTAGAGGGATCACTGGTGAAAAGTTTACAACTTCTAGGGCACACATATGCACCTCTGGAGGAGAAATAAGTGATGAATCTCTTTCCCTGTAGTTTTTTCCTATTTCTTGTTATGCCCGTTAGAATCCAATGTATTCTCTCTTGTGTTTTTCTCCATTTAAATTTGAAATAGATCACTTCCTTTAAAGGTCCTTTCAATTCTACATATACTTCTTATTCACAGTCTAGGTAAATCCATTAGTTAAGCCATACTGTAATGATCTCCTACCAAAGCATAAAACTCCAGTTTGCCATCATGCCAAAGCCATAATTATATTTTCTAAGCTAATTAGACTTTCCTATTCTTCACCTAGTGAGTGACATTATCTACTTGTTCACAAGAATGTTAGCTCTTTGAAAGCAGAGATTTTGTCTGATTTATACACTGCTGAAATCCCAGTGCCTGGAACTATACCAGGCAATTAGTAGGCACTAGATAAATATTTATGTGTTGAACAAATGAATGATTGGATTTCATCCAAGTCATCCTTCTTTCCTGTTTGCCATGTGAATAGACACTCACATGTATTCACTGGAGAAATGAAAGATTGAATTTCATTAAAGTGATCTCTCTACTCCATTTGCTTACATGTATTCTTGATATATAAATGGGCAACAGAAATATGACTTTAACATAACTCTCAGAACTAGATGGCATTTGGTACAAATCCTTCACAAACAGCAGTGTTCATTTACCTGTCACACCTCACTGTGAACGGGCTCTTTACAGAGAATTTTCTGTTTCATCAAATGCATATATATTCTTTATAAAATATTAGAAGCCTGCAGTGGTGCAAATATGGCTTATGGAACAATTGTAAGGTAATCTTCAACTAAAAAGCATAACAATTAGTTTTCTCCTAAGATGGTAGAAAATTCAGTGGCAGTAGAGCATGATATGATCTGGGGATACAAAAATCAACCAGACATGGTCTTTATTCTTGTGGAACTTGTAATCTGATGTGGAAGTCAGGGTTTAAAAATGTAATAGCTTTACCTAATATTAGAGTCTTAACCAGATGTCTTACAGAGCTATTTAATTTAGAAGAGGTAGGAAAATCATAGAAATTAACAGCTGTTGAGTGCTTACTGTGCACCAGCGCTGTCTTTACTTCTTTCCTTGTATTAATGCATTTAATCCTCACAACGACTATATGAGGTAGGTATTATTATCCCTAATTTACAAATGAAGAGAGTAAGCATAAGAGATTAACTTGGCTAAGGTTACCCAGGTAACAAAGGGCAGAGCCAGGGTCAGAACTCTGGCAGTCGAGCTTAAAAACCCATGCTCTCAACTAGGATATGCTGCCACTCTAAGAAGTGACATTTGAGTTGTCAGTAGGATGAATGGGGTCTCAAAGATGGACAGAAACTTTCCAAGTAGAGGAAACCATAAACTTGACCAGATCCATCAAAATTGCTTGTTTAAAAACACAGATTTTAGGCACCCAAAACCCTAGTTTCTGGGAAGCCTGTTGTAGAACTGTAGCTTCCATATTGGGATTCTCAGACTCCTAGGGGTTTGGGTAGTATTGCTGGAAAAAAAGAAGAAAGAAAAATAACTTATTAATGGATAAATACATTAACTGACAATAGGGCTGCGAGGAAACTGATATAGACTTTAAATTTTTGGCTGCTGCTTGAAAAATTCAGTGGTATGAAACTAATTTTCTCATGCAAATAACAGTTCTGGTTGGCACATGTTTTATGATTAATTAAAAATACGGAAACAATTATAACTTAATAACTGGCTAATTTAGTCATCAAAGCAGCAATCCTTGGAGGTAAAGGATAACAAAAGCAGTTAGGGTAATGAACATGAGGAAATCACTAGTTAAGGAAAGAGGTTTTATTCAGGATCCCCTAAAACTTTGCTTCTCCTCTCCCACTGTGGGTGTCTGTGAAGGCAGAGCTGGAGTCCACCCTAGGACAAGAGAGGATCAGTAATTCTCAGGCCAAGGTTTTTTTTATCTTTATCCCTGAGAATTTAGTGGATCATTAACAGGATGAAATTTTTCTGACAATAGCAAAGTGGCCCCTGGTGGTCAGCAACCAAAAAATAAAAGAAAAAGAAAACTCAATCTGAGCTGTGGCTTTTGGACTTGAAAGATCACACAAATCTCCGAAAATAAAGTCACTTCAAAACCATTGGAGAAGTAATATAATATCTGGTCATAAGCTGTATAAATGCTTCTAAGTGTTATTATTATATTTAGGAAATTAATAATAGTTGGGGAGCTTCTGAGTCATTTGTGGTCCCATCTATAGGTTGTATGATAATTTTGTAAGCCAAGGATCACTGCACAGGAGTCATACTTCTAAAGAAATACATCTAAAAGCTTCTTACATTTTTATGAGAAGTAATAATGTGGTAATGGGAATTTAGTTACCAAAATGAAGGGAGAACAGCATGTAATTTGTTTTTGCAGAGAGAAAAAAGATGCTTTGTTCCCAAAGCAAGCCAATCCCATGTTGAGTTAGCACATTGTACTTTTTTTGATCACCGTTTTCAAAGAACTTGAGTTTTCAACAATTGTTTTTCATCCTGTCCTCTCCAAGTGGTCTCATTATTTTGTTTCCACTTGAACATAAGGAAAGACTCCTAGAGGCTGTGTGCCCCAGCTTGTGTCCCCAATGTATCTGCAATGCAGCCGAGAGAAGGACCTGAGACAGCATACTGATGTGGCTCCTTTGGGCCTTGCCAGGGAGCCTCAGATGTCTCTTCAGCTCCACGGCACTGTTTCAAGTGTGGCCAGATCTCCCAGTTCTCCCTTCTGCCTTGTGGCTGGCTGTAGGGACTGAGCCTGCTTCCTTTTTAAAGTTGCTGCCACTCCCTCTACTCCTTGGGAGTTTTAACCCTGAGACGGGTAAAACATACTTTCCCTAGTTGCTTCATTTTGATACTAGTCAGACAGAGGCAGCAGCAGGAATTTTAAAAATATATAGGAAAGCTTCACAGATTATGAAATCTTATACATTTTTTGATGCTATCGACCTTGATCTTTAACTTCGTTCTTCAACTTGGCAGGCATCAGAAGCACCTGGAGGACTTGTGGGCCTCACTCGCAAAGTTTCTGATTAAGTGGATTTGGGGCAGGGCCTGAGGATTTGCCTTTTTAGCAGCCTCTCCCCTGTCTGGATTAGTCACTGTTCTTTGCCTTCAATGTAGTCCTTAGTTGTTTTATAATTGTTCTGTTTGTTAGTCTTGAGTCCCCTTTTAATCATAATTTCTTAGCAGAAGCTATAGGATTTAAACCCTGTGGCATTTAACATAGTTACTGAGCATGTGGTCAATACTTTGTAATTGTTAGCCTATTAACATTTTTAGCCAAATAAACTTTTTTTTTTGAAATTAGTTATACATGCATTTATTATATTTTCATAACTATTGACCTCAAATTACAGGATACAAGTTGAGAAATTTAGCATGGTTATTGATTTATAGAAAACAAACACTTATCCAGCAACCCTATTTTTTGAGAGAATACTGAGAACTTGGGTGGGGTGGGGGGAAATCTTTGAATAGCCAAAATAGTTGTTATAAACTACATGCACTACAGTTTATGCACTTTACTCCTCAGAGGAGATACCTAGAATTTCTTTCTTTGTATTTAGACACAATTCTAACTATATTGATAATATGAGTTTTCAGCTCAGGAAATTTGTAGGCAAGGTGGCACCTAAGAAGATAGGAATGTTCTTGGTGAGAAGTCAAAGTTGACAAGCTGACAGAAGGGAAGAAGCAGAAAATATAAAATAAAAAACAAAATTTAAATATATAACTTTCAAGATATCTGTTCTTTATCATCAAGGTAAGATTAAATTATGTACAAGATGATTTTAGAAAGACTTCCAGTAAAAATAGAAATGTCCCTATATACCCATTATACCTTTATCCTTATAGTCTGGTTTGTATCCTTATTACTCCAGCAAGATAAGTTCTCTGAAAGTTTGCCAGGGACTTAGTCATGTAATTCAGTGGTCTTGTCTTAGCTCTTGATTCCTCTGCAGCATATGACATTTCTAATGATCACCTTACTTATAACACTCTTTTACCCCGGCAACGTTAACTATACCATTCTCATTCTCCCCCATCTCTGACTGACCTCTCTTGTTTTTTTTTTTTTTTTTTTTCACCATTTTTTTAATTGATGTCTTAATAGTTTATAACACTGTGGGGTTTTAGTTGTACATTTTTGTTTGTCCGTCACCTTGTGGATGTAACCCTTCACCCCTTGTGCCCCCCCCCCTTCTCCTTGGTAACCACCAATCAGTTCTCTCTGTCCGTGTGTTCACTTATATTCCATATATGAGTGAGTTCATGCAGTGTCTGTCCTTCTCTCTCTGGCTTATTTCACTTAACATAATACCCTCTAGGTCCAGCCATGTTGTTGCAAATGGGACAATTGTGTCTTTTCTTATGGCAGAGTAGTATTCCATTGTATGTATATACCACATCTTCTTTAACCAATCATCAGTCGAGGGACACTTGGGTTGCTTCCACTTCTTGGCTATAGTGAATAATGCTGCAATGAACATAGGGGTGCATACACCTCTTGTGATGGTTGATTTCATGTCCATTGGGTAGATGCCCAGTAGTGGGATTGCTGGATCATACGGTATTTCTATTTTTAATTTTTTGAGGACTCTCCATACTGTTTTCCATAGAGGCTGCACCAGTTTGCATTCCCACCAGCAGTGAATGAGGGTCCCCATTTCTCCACAACCTCTCCAGCATTTGTTGTTATTTGTCTTTGTGATTATAGCCATTCTAACAGGTGTCAGGTGATATCTCAGTGTAGTTTTGATTTGCATTTCCCTGATGATTAGTGATGTTGAACATCTTTTCATGTGTCTATTGGCCATCTGTATCTCTTCCTTGGAAAAATGTCTGTTCATATCCTCTGCCCATTTTTTGATCGGGTTGTTTGTTTTTTTGTTGCTCAGTTGTATGACATCTTTGTATATTACTGAGATTAATCCCTTGTCAGACAAACGATTTGCAAATATTTTCTCCCAGCTGGTGGGTTGTTTATTCATTTTGATCCTGGTTTCATTTGCCTTGTAGAAGCTCTTTAGTCTGATGAGGTCCCACTTGTTTATTTTTTCTTTTGTTTCCCTTGTCTGGGTAGACATGGAATCTGAAAGGATCCCTTTATGTCCAATCGCAATTAGTGTACTGCCTATATTTTCTTTCAGGAGTTTTATAGTTTCAGGTCTTTGATCCATTTTGAATTGATTTTTGTATATGGTGATAGGAGATGGTCTACTTCCATTCTTTTGCATGTTGCTGTCCAATTTTCCCAGCACTATTTATTGAAGAGACTTCCTTCTCTCCATTGTATGTTCCTTGCTCCTTTGTCGAAGATGAGCTGTCCATAGGTGTGTGGTTTTATTTCTGGGATTTCAATTCTGTTCCATTGATCTGTCTGTCTATTCTTGTACCAGTACCATGCTGTTTTGATTACTGTAGCTTTATAGTATATTTTGAAATCAGGGATTGTGATGCCTCCAGCTTTGTTCTTTTTTTTCAGAATTGCTTTAGCTATTCAGGCTCTTTTGTTGCCCCATACGAATTTCAGTAGTTTTTGTTCTATTACCGTGAAGAATGACATTGGGATTCTGATTGGGATTGCGTTGAATCTGTAGATTGCTTTAGGTAGAATGGACATTTTAAGTATATTTATTCTTCCAATCCATGTGCATGGAATATTTTTCCATTTCTTTATGTCCTCCTCGATTTCTTTCAATAGTGTCTTATAGTTTTCATTGTATAGGTCTTTTACCTCCTTGGTTAAATTTATTCCCAGATACTTTATTCTTTTTGTTGCAATTGTAAATGGGATTGTCTTTTTGAGTTCTCTTTCTGTTGTTTCATCGTTAGTGTATAGAAATGCAATTGATTTTTGTAAGTTGATTTTATACCCTGCCACTTTACTGTAGTTGTTGATTGTTTCTAGTAGTTTTCCGATGGAATTTTTTGGGTTTTCTATGTATAAGATCATGTCGTCTGCAAATAGTGAGAGTTTCACTTCTTCATTGCCTATTTGGAGTCCTTTTATTCCTTTTTCTTGCCTAATTGCTCTGGCCAGAACTTCCAGTACTATGTTGAATAAGAGCGGTGAGAGTGGGCACCCTTGTCTTGTTCCTGTCCTCAAAGGAATGGCTTTCAGTTTTTCCCTGTTGAGTAGGATGTTAGCTGTAGGTTTGTCATATATGGCCCTTATTATGTTGAGGTACTTTCCTTCTATACCCATTTTGTTGAGAGTTTTTATCATAAATGGATGCTGGATCTTGTCGAATGCCTTCTCTGCATTGATTGAGATGATCATGTGGTTTTTATTCTTCATTTTGTTAATGTGGTGTATCACGTTGATTGATTTGCGGATGTTGAACCATCCCTGTGTCCCTGGTATAAATCCCACTTGATCGTGGTGTATGATCTTTTTGACGTATTGCTGTATTCGGTTTGCCAATATTTTGTTGAGGATTTTTGCATCTATGTTCATCAGTGATATTGGCCTGTAGTTTTTCTTCTTTGTATTGTCCTTGTCTGGCTTTGGTATCAGGATGATGTCGGCCTCATAGAATGTGTTGGGAAGTATTCCATCTTCCTCTATTTTTTGGAATAGTTTGAGAAGGATAGGTGCTAAATTTTCTTTGAACGTTTGATAAAATTCTCCAGGGAAGCCATCTGGTCCTGGGCTTTTATTTTTTGGGAGATTTTTGATTACTGTTTCAATCTCTTTACTTGTGATTGGTCTGTTCAGATTCTCTATTTCTTCTTGATTCAGTTTTGGGAGGTTGTACGCTTCCAAGAATTTGTCCATTTCCTTTAGGTTGTCCAATTTGTTGGCATAAAGTTTTTCATAGTATTCCCTAATAATCCCTTGTATTTCTGTGGTGTCTGTTGTAATTTCTCCTCTTTCATTTCTAATTTTATTTATTTGAGTCTTCTCCCTTTTTTTCTTAGTGAGTCTGGCTAAGGGTTTGTCAATTTTATTTATCTTCTCAAAGAACCAGCTCTTTGTTTCATTGATCCTTTCTACTGTTTTTTTGGTTTCAATTTCATTTATTTCTGCTCTGATTTTTATTATTTCCCTCCTTCTGCTGATTCGGGGCTTCGTCTGTTCTTCTTTTTCCAATTCTGTTAGGTGCAATTTAAGGTTATTTATTTGTGATTTTTCTTGTTTGTTAAGGTGAGCTTGTATTGCTATGAATTTCCCTCTCAGGACTGCTTTTGCTGCATCCCATATGAGTTGGTATGGTGTATTTTCCTTTTCATTTGTCTCCAGATAGCTTTTGATTTCTCCTTTAATTTCATCAACGACCCATTGGTTGTTCAGTAGCATGTTGTTTAGTCTCCACATCTTTGTCCCTTTCCTAGTTTTTTCCTTGCAGTTGATTTCTAGTTTCACAGCATTATGATCAGAAAAGATGCTTGTAATGATTTCAATCTTCTTAAATTTATAGAGGTTTGCCTTGTTTCCTAATATATGGTCTATCCTTGAGAATGTTCCGTGTGCACTTGAGAAGAATGTGTACTCTGCTTTTTTTGGGTGGAGTGCTCTGTATATATCTGTTAAGTCCATTGCGTCTAGTTTTTCGTTTAAGTCCGTTATTTCCTTATTGACTTTTTGTCTGGATGATCTATCTATTGATGTAAGGGGGGTGTTAAGATCCCCTACTATTATTGTGTTATTGTTAATATCTCCTTTAAGGTTTTTTAGCAGTTGTTTTATGTACTTTGGTGCTCCTGTGTTGGGTGCATAGATATTTATAAGTGTTATGTCTTCTTGGTGAAGTGTCCCTTTTATCATTATATATTGCCCTTCTTTGTCTCTCATTACCTTTTTTATCTTGAAGTCTACTTTGATATAAGTATGGCTACTCCTGCTTTCTTTTGTTTGCCATTAGCTTGGAGTATTGTTTTCCATCCTTTTATTTTGAGTCTGTGTTTGTCTTTAGAGCTGAAATGTGTTTCCTGGAGGCAGCAGATTGTTGGATCTTGGTTTTTAATCCATCCTGCCACTCTGTGTCTTTTGATTGGAGAATTCAATCCATTTACATTTAGAGTGATTATTGATATATGAGGGTTTGATGTTGCTATTTTATTGTTCATCTTCTGGTTCTTTTGCATTTCCTTCGTTTCTTGTCCCTTGTGTTTCGGACTGCAAATTCCATTTGGTATTTCTGCATGCTCATTCTCTTGGTTTTCTCTTTATTTGTCATGTGTGGTTCTCTTCTGGTTGTTTGTTTAGTGGTTACCGTGAGGTTTATATAAGCGATCTCCTGGATAAGAAAGTACATTTTCAAATAAACATTTTAATCATCTTTCAGTGCACAATGTTTTTTTAAACTTTTTTTTCTTTTCTAGGTATTTAATACAAGGTTGTTTAAAGTCAAAGAAAGGCATTTGTTTCTTACCTATTTAGGAAGAGCACAGTACGAGCCAGCAAAACCTAACTACATCTCCTTGGACAAACTGGTATCTCTGCCTGATGAAATATTTTGTGAAGAGATTGCCAAAGCCTCAGTACGGGACTTTGAAAAATTCTTAAAAACTCTTTAGTTTTTGATGAATATTAAAATGTAATAATGTAAAGTGAATGTATATATGAATAAATTAATGTATTTTTAAGTAAATGCCTCAAGCTTCAATTGATATTGGAAACAATTTCTTCATATTGTAAACTTGGGTTCACTTCTGGTAGATCTTTCTTACAAGTTCCTAGTGACTTAATTCTTTGATTCAACCATTTCCTTCCTTCTCAGGAAGGAGAGAACTAAAAAACAACATGCTTAGTGAAAGAGAGTTGGTTTACTATAGACTGGCATGTTGTCATTCTGGTGAAGAGAACAGTAGAGGGTTTTCCTCTTATATTCACGGGTCTTTTAAAGTGGTTTCATTACAAGGCAGCTTTATTTTCTTTGAAATGTTATGAGTTTCTGGAGCATTCTATATTCTTCATGTAATATCTACTACTCACTTGGATAATGCTACAAAACGTATTCCATTTTGGATTATCTACACTGTTACCTTCCTGAGCACAGATATTCAGAGTCGCCCACAGTTGGCTACTGAGAATCAGGGAAGGGAAAAAAGAAAATAGTTTGAAGGTAAGTAGAGGGCAATGGGACATAGTAAACGGCCATAACAAACCTTTGACTTATTGCCAGTGTGCAGAGATTTATAGCATGAATTGATACTTTTTTTTTTTCCATTTACCATTTAGACAAGTAATCCTGGGCAAATGATTTAACCTCTGCGTCTGATTCTTTATTTGTAAAATGAGGCATCATGACTTCAGTTATCTGCCTTAGGATCACAAGATTGAGTAGGCTGTTACCACTGGGGGCCCCCCAGGAACCACACCTGGTATTTGCACTGTTGTGGCGTCCCCTCCCACACTGACTCTGGTCCATGAGATGTTACCAGGCAGATGCTTGATAAGCACTTGCACATTGGGGCTTGTCCTCTTGGAACCCTGAGCCACAGTGTAAAGAGGTCTGGTGACTCTACTATAGAAATGAGGGGGAAAGAGATTTCTGGCCAAACAGCTCTTCTAGCCATGCCAATAGCACCAGACCTGTGAGTGAAGAGGCACTGCAGCTGCAGCAGATAGCACGTGGAGCAGAACTACCCAGCTGAATTCAGAATTGGGGGAAATAATAAAGTATTTTAAACCACTAACTTTGGGGTAGTTTGTTGTGCACCAGAGTGTTGTGGTGTGCTGGATGTCCTGAAATTGTGGGAAACTAAATTTGTAATTGGTCAGGGCCTTCCTGTTAAGTATTTTATTCATTCGCTCAACAGACATTTGAGTTCCTAGAATACAGTAGTGAGTGTGGCATAGATATGTGCCTCCATGGAGTTCTCTAATGGATGAGATCAATGAATGGGAAACAAGGAGGTACAGCCAGGAGACAAGCCCAGAACCATTCTCCCTAGGCTTTCTATGGCTCAGAACCTCATTTTGCCTTTATTAACAACCCATTCATCTCAGAATAGGCTAGCTGTGCTACTGTAATGAACAATCCTAAAACCTCAAGTGATTTAAAAACCACAGAAGTTTTTCTCTCATACATGTCCAACTTGGGACCAAAAAGGCTCTGCTCCACATTATCTGTAGTGATAGAGTTGGTGGAGCCTTCACTCGAGTATAGCCAGTCTATTGAAGGGGAAAAGGATGAGGAGAATTGCTCTTAAAAACTAAAATTTTTCTTGGCCAAAGTCTCACATGGCCATGCCTAGCTTTAAGGGGGCAGAGAAGTGCAATCCTACCATGTGCCAGGAGGGAAACCAAAAATAATTTTTGAATCAACACTAATGACTACCAGCAAACATCCAGGCTCTCTAGGCTTAATGCCTCAAGGAGCTGGATTTTGTGACAGTCCTGGCTATCTGATGCCTTCCTTCGCTTGCCACCTTCACCCTGTAACCAGCAAGCTGAAATCTCAAGGGTGAGGAGGAAGGGAGAGGAGTTTACTGAGTACTTCCCATAAGGCAGTGTGCCAGTGTACAAATGTATTGCATCTCTTCACATCTTTCAGACTTCACTTTGGCTAGTGTAGCCTGGAGCAACCATTCATCAGTTTTTAGTGCCACATACAGGACTGAATAATATGAGAAATGATGGTGGCACAGAGAAGAAGAAAAAGGGAGAAGGCAACAGAATTTTAGAACTGCAATGTGACTATGAGCATTAAATCTGATGTTTTAAATTTACAATGAGATGCAGTACTACATTGTCCCAGGTCTCCGCTTAAGATGGAAGAAAACAAAAGTAGACATTGGTGGGTAGTTGCTATGAACTGAATTGTGTTCCCCCAAAACTCATATGTTGAAACTAAACCTCAGTGCGATGGCATCTGGAGATGGGGCCTTGGGGAGAGAATTACATTTAGATGAGGTCATAAGGGTGTGGCCCTCAGAAGAGATTAGTGCCCTTATACAAGAGACAGAGTTTGGTCTCTCCCTGCCATGTGAGGACACAATGAGAAGGCAGCCCTCTGCAAGCCAGAGAAAAAGAGCTCTCACCTGAAACTGACCATGCTGGCACCTCGATCTTGGGCTTCTAGCCTCCAGAACTGTGAGGAACGAAATTTCTGTTTTTTAAGCTTTCCAGTCTATGGTATTTTGTTATGGCAGCCTGAGCTGAGTGAGACAGTAGTGGTGGTACAACTTCACCAGTAACTACATAAGCATCAGTCATACTAACTCCCTCAATGGCTTTCTGACTCTAGATTTTTAGGCCTTAGATTTACGTTGGGGCAGAGACCTTAAAAGTGTACTTGATTTTATCTTAAATTCTGCTATAGACCTTAGATTTAATATTTAATTTTTTTTCTGAACTAACCTTCCACTAAAATGGCTTCATGTAGATCTTCAGCGGAGAAACCAAAGGCCAAGAAAGGGTTAGTGTCTCCTGGATTAGAAGTGTAGCATAAGACCCTAGAATTAAGGGGTCGCCAAATTTTATCAGGATTCTCAGTTTCTGGGAGATGAACCTGGATTTTTCCTAGCCCTTGGACAATTTATCCAACCTTTCTGAGCCTCAGTTTCCTCCTCTCTACGATGGAAATAATCAGAGTACTTACTTTATAGAATTAGAATTAAATGGGAGGCAATTAAATGCGACTACGCCCATAAAACGCCTAGCGTGTTGTTTGGCACAAGGGGCGCAATTAACACTGCCCAAGCTCTCATAGTTCGTCAGTGACAGAACCTAGGCTAAAGCCCCGGTGTCCTAAATCCTCGCCTAGTGTTTTCCCCATCATAACACATGGAACGCTTCTTGGAACAGGGAACGCCAAAGGCCCAGTCTACTCGGTTGGTAAAACCCAGACAGAAAGGCGCGCAAAACAAGCGCCAAACGTCGGCCACCAGAACTGCGCCTGCGCGGGCATCTCCCTCGCCTCGCGGCGCGACGTAAGGCGCCTGCGCACTGGGCCCAGCGTGTCCTCTAGGACTTACCCAGTAGGCACCGCTGCCCTCCGCGTCAAAATGGCGAGCAGGCCTGCTGGTGAGTGACTAGTGTCCTGCCTGGAGGGCATCGCCGCGCTCAATCCTTTATTCTCGCAGCAGCTTGCTCCTCTTCCTCTGCTCTAAGTGGCCAGGGTTGCGGCGTAAGGTGGCGGCTCCGGTCCAGTCCAAGGACGCCGTGCCCCCACCCGGTGCTGTCCGCGGGCCGGGCTCGCCCAGAGGGTTGGGATGTGGACCTGCTGGCGGGGGAGGTGCCCTGGCGTTCCGGCTGCCCGTGCTCGGCACTCCTGCCCCTCGGCCGTAGACGGGTTCAGGGGCACAGGGAGATAATTAGTGGATGACTTGCAACCAGAATGGACTTGAGTGCTTACTGTGAGCCAAGCGCTGTCATTGAGTGCGATCAGTTCTCCTGCCAGCGCGAGGAGAAGCTGTTAGTTCTCTTTTACGCTGATAAGATATCTGAGGCAAAGTGGCAGGAGGAAATAGGATTGGAAACTTCATTCCCTCCCTCGCACTTCTCAAACTGGGAATTAGAGGCTGCTGAGCAAGGGTTACAGCGAAGCTGCAGCTTAACCTTGGCCTATCTGGAAGGTCAGCTGGATCTGTAGATTTGGAGAAATTTGTACTAATTGTAGGCACTAGAACAAACATATTTATTATGGAATAGAATACAGAAATTACCGAAATATTTAAAACAGAACGTGAACATCAAGTAGGGTCTTCCCTGGGTTTTGGGGTGTTTTTTTTTTTTGGCCAATCTCTGCCCTCTGGCGGTATAAATTGGAGTAGCTTTTAAAAATTATTGGTTCCTTTTTCCCCGCCCCCAGCAATTGTGAAGCTTTCTAGGAAAAATGAGTTTGCCAGAAAAATTCGTTAACCTAAATGACATCTTTTTGGGGTGGGAGAGACTTTTACAAATTCATTATTTCATTAATTTGACAAAGATTGAAGGCACCCTGCTTCTGTGGTATGTTTAGGAACTAGATAGACCTGGCCTCAACCCTGTCACTAGCTGGCTCTGATCTTGGATAGGATTACTTCTGGAAGCCTTATTCCTCTTCTGCAACGACAGGCGTGTTGTAAGTAAATGGAGCTAGTGTGGGTAAAGCAAATAGGATAGTGCCTGACAAGCACTGTGTTCAATGAATATTAATTATTATCACCCTCACTGGTCAATACGTTTACAAATAATTTGTCTTCTACAAGGATGTTTGTAGATTGTTGACTCTTTGGTAATTATTTTTCTAGAAGCAATGTTAAACATAGTGTTTAATTTCCGAGGAGATTTACCAAAGCTGTGTAATCTGTGATGTACTAAGGAGTAGGGGGTGAGGAGGAGTTGGAATAAAAGGAGAGTTTGCTTTCCTTCCTTGGTGAGGGGCTACCTCTATACGGAATTTTAAAAGTGAATTTAAACTTGCACTTCCTCCCCTTCTGTACCACATCTCTCCTGTAAACATCAGGCACTAGCGTGTTGCCTGTAGCCCCTACCAAGTTACCCTATCAGGCTCAGTCCTGTTCCCCAAAGAGTTTTAACATTACCAATTTCTTCTCATGGACTTTCAAATATCCTTTCTCTTGATGGAAAGTTAGCTGCTTGGAAGGAGGAAAATGGGCTTCTTTTACTAGTCCATATTAATATTAAATGACTAATGGTATCAAAACCCTCCCAGAAATACATATATCTTTTAAAAACGTTGACCAAGTGAAATAAAGGTAATGTAGAATAAAAATTTTGGAGGATGAGGGTCATTTAGATGGGGGTCATTTAGGATATGCCAGCATCTCCTGAAATCTCCCCTTTTTATGCAACTCTAACTCCCTTGAAAAGAAAAGTTTACAATTATTTTCTGTAATCTATTTCTGAAACTATAAACGATGGAGAAGTTCTGAGTTCCTTTTCCAACCCCCAACCCTTCAATTCTGGTAGTAGCAGGGGGACATAAAGGGATGGGATGCTTGACTTGGAGAGGCTGGAGAGGCAGTAGTTGTACCTATAGGTCTTTTGTATGTTAGATGTTTCAGTTTACCTTTTTTTCTCATGACTTGCTGCCCAATTTGTTACCTGCAATCACTTTTGATCATAAGTAAAATAAGCAGTTTTTATCTACAGTATATAGAGTATATGCTTTTAAAAGGAAATCCTGGGGGCCGACCCAGTGGCGTAGTGATGAGGCTCGCCGCTCCGCTTCGGCAGCCGGGGGTTCGCAGGTTCGCATCCCGGGTGTGGACCTGCGCACCCCTTATCAAGCCATGCTGTGGCAGGCGTCCCACATAAAAAAATAGAGGAAGATGGGCACAGATGTTAGCTCAGGGCCAACCTTCCTCACCAAAAAAACAAACAAAACTAAAAGGAAATCCCTTCCTATGTTTGCAGTCTCTAACAAGGGAACTATAGGAGTACTGGTTGCTTGCATATGGTATAAGTGAACTGTAGCAACTAACAGTGCGACAATATCAGTTGCAGCATCAAGCCGGTGGCTGGAGGGTATTCGAAAATGGTATTACAATGCTGCTGGGTTCAATAAACTTGGTGAGTATCTGTGCTTTCTTCTTGTGTTTTCTTTTTTTGCTTTTTCTGAGAGTAGTGCTTTTGCAAGAGTTATTATGGTTCCAAAAAATACCTTCACTAATTGTACCTGTGTACATTAGAAGATTTTAAAATTAGGTTGTATTTTATTGTTATGTTAAATCTATTTTCTTTATTTTAGAAGGGAAGGATAGAATCATCTCAAATGTTTGAGGTGGAAATGATTTATGTTCTTGAAATATGGTAGCAGGACATTTTCCTTATTACATGCTCCCTCTCCCAACTCTTCCACTTAGCATTTTAAAATTTTCATGAACTTTGAAAATAGAGATTTTTCCGGTGTTAAAATTATCTGACATCTTTACAATCATCTGATGCCCGAGTTTTTTTAGAACTTTATAATTTACTATGACTTTCATCTTTTGTTATTAAATCTTGATGGAAGCATCCTTAAATGTGACTGGTTTCCTTAGTACACTGTCATTTTAAGATTCAATACCTTGATCTCAGATTTAAAGTATAAGAAAGTAGAGATGTGGTTTATTGACGTGTGTTTAAAAATGAGGTAGACATTTTACATATTTTTAAAACTTTTAAATAAAATGTGAATTTTGTGGCAGTACTTTTTAAAAGGCTTATATATTGTTTCCACAGTACCATTTAAGAAATAACCCATTATTATGTATGAAATGCACTGTTTCCATCATACCTAACTGGTGATATTTCACCCAAGTTTTAACTTATAAGTCATAAAAATATTTTACTCATTTTAAAAAAATTCCTGATTTTTGAGATGCATATTCAACCTAACTCTCTTGTTTTCTGTCATAGGGTTAATGCGAGATGATACCATATATGAGAATGATGACGTAAAAGAAGCCATAAGAAGGCTTCCTGAGAACCTTTATAACGACAGGGTGTTTCGCATTAAGAGAGCACTGGACCTGACCATGAGGCACCAGATCTTGCCTAAAGAGCAGTGGACAAAATATGAGGAGGTAGAACAGCTTTTATGCCTCTGACAGTGTTGGCCTTTAAGGATTGAGTATTAGAAACAGAGAAACACATGCATTTTGTGTAGTGCTTTAGAGTTTATAAAGTCGTGTCAAATAAATATCCTTACGACCCTCCAGTGGCATTACTAGAGCAAGTGTTAGCTCCATTTTAGAGATAAACACATTGAGACTTAGAGGTGAAGTGACTGTTCCGAAATCACTGAGCAGGTCTCTGATGGATCAGGGCTGAGATCCAGGTCTCTGCCTGCCAGGCCACTGTTGTTCTCCCTCTACACTCTGCTTCCTGCTCAGATGAGAAAATGGTGGTTGGTGTTCCTATGATCATCTCATTGAGTGGCCCTGTAGCTCCTGGGAAGGGCTCTGAAGCAAACCCTCACCCCTTGAACTGCATTGAATCTAGGCAAACTCTTGTTGACTCTCATTTCTTTTTCTTCTGACAGACTTCCCTTTCTTAACCTATCAGAGCAACTTATTACAACATCTTTGTGGGGTTTTACATTTTAGAAAAGCACACAGTTCTTAGTCTGCTTGAGAATATATTTTCTTAAGTTGGAAATTAATTTGGATGGATTTCTTTTGTTGTTTAAGACCTATTGAGTGTTTGAGATATATCAATATGTGATGGTGGCCTATAATATTTTTCTTTTATTTGTTCTTTAGGATAAATTCTACCTTGAACCATATCTGAAAGAGGTTATTCGGGAAAGAAAAGAGAGAGAAGAATGGGCAAAAAAATAATCATGTAGTTGAAATCTATGGTGCAGCTGTCCTCAAAGTATTTTTGTGAAGTTGGTTAAACCTGAAATGTACAATTTAGAACTATTTGGGCTGCAAATGTATTAATTTAAATAAATGTCTATTGTAATTATTGTTGGAGTTTTTGAATTCTAAACCTTATTCTGAATAACTACTGAATTTACTTATCTGTTACAATTCTTTCCAGACTTCTAAGATATTTTTTATTTAGTATTTGCCTCCTGGAGCTCAGAGAAGCCACTTTAATCAGTTTCCTCACTGGTTGGCTAACTTCTCAATTTACTGAAGGATATAACATATTTCCAAATGGAATAGTCACCTTTATGTGGCCTTTGTAGACTAGCAAGATACTCAATAGCCCCCACCAGGGCTTAACTTGCAGGGATGGAATGGAGCGAGAAACGAGTGCCAGTGTCTTTATTTTACCTGTAAGCAAAGAGCATGCGGGTTTGAGCAAGCAGCAGACTAGCTCGCAGACTTGAACTTACTGAATGAAAGAAAATCCCTGCTTTGCCAGAATTGGGAAACAGCCCTCTTCAACCACTGCTCTCCAAATATAATTGATTTTGTACCTTTTTAAAAAAATATATACAGCCCCAATTTGTGTCTGTATAAGTTATATGTGCTCCTGTGCTAATATATGTATTAGAAAACAAAAAGTAGACATTAGAAAAATACACAAAAATATAGACAGTTTACACCTTCTGCTTATATCCCAGTGACTTTTCCCCTTTGGAAATGAACATTATAAAGTATATTGTAAGAGTTGGGTACTAATAATAGTTAAAAGTTTTAAGGTTATAGGCTGATCTTTTTAATATAAATTAGGGCCATTCGATGATGTCGTCATTTCCACCCCTAAATTCTAAAGTGCTTGCTTTCGGGGAAGTGCGCGTGGACCCACAGCCAGCAGGGAAGGAGCTGTGGAGCCTGCAGGCTGCGCAGAGTCCCACCAGCCACTGCTGTGTGTGCTGGGAGCGTCTGCTTCTGATCTTGCCTCGAAGAGCAAAACAACAGCGGGGAAAACAAGTTTTGTGTTGTATTCAAAATTCCTAAAACAATCAAAAGTGTGTATATTTGGTTTATATTTTTTTTCCACAAAATGAATAATGATGTTCGACAGACATTTTTGTTTGACTTTTACAATATGAACATAAAGAGTATCTTTAAAGTTTTTGCTAAAATATTAGAAGACCTCATTAAATTCCCTAAGAACCTCTCTTCTCTCTGATATTCAGATTATTTTCTGACACACCTGTCCTGAAATCATTCTTGTCTATTTTCTTTGTCTGGTCCAAGTCACCTAGATGCTCATCTGATAATGGTTTTGGTCATGGTAAAAGCAGTTCTCCTTTAATGTGCTTATTTTGTAAGATCTGTGATTTGACTTTACAATCAACTGGAATTATATTGTTGGAACAGTATCCCAAATCACAGAGAAACGGATGAAGATGTTGGTAGATGCTAGTGTTAAGGGATGTTTTAGTGAGGGGCTTTGCTTAAGGGTCAGTTGATTAGTAAACACTTGTGTCAAGATACTTCTCTATCACACCTGACTAGGTACCTAAGATGAATTCTTAGACAGCCAAGGCCTGCGCAGCGTCTCAGTGCTCCAGTTTCTTTCCTCTCAGAACTTTTCAGATAAATTTGAATCTCATACATTGCAGATGGGTGTTATATTCATATAACCCATTTGGAAAACATTTTGGCAATATATATCAAAAACTACACAACTATTCTAAATCCAATAGCAGTCACCATTTATTGTTTTACGATTATTTAATATTAGGCATGGTGCACATTTACAATCATTGATCTCACAACAATGCAGTGAGATAGGTACTATTACCTCTTCTTTATACAAATGAAGAAACTAAGGCTTATGGAGGTCAAGCAACTTGTCCAAGGTCATGCATGCACAGAATTAGCGTATGACTCCAAACCTCGACTGGGAACTGTGATGTGCTGCTGCTTTAGGAAAGAGGTGTTTGAGCACAATGTAAGTTCTCAATAGGACATAATTAAGTAAGCTATGGTAAAGGGAAAAAGTATATTTATGAAGATAATTTTAAAACTTGAAAACTTCTTGTGGCATTAAAATTAAGTGAAAAAAGAAAGCTGCAAGTAGGTAAAACAAAACTCCCAACTCTTCATTAAAGAGACTGAGGAAACACTGATATGGCAGCAGTGGTTGTCTTTTAGTGAGAGAGGGTGCTCTTGGATTCTTTTTCCCTTTCTCTTATAGTCAATTTTTTATAGTTGAGTCAATCACTATTATAGTAGAAAAGGCAATAGCAGATGTTTATGTTCTCTGTCCAAAAGCCATCGGATGCCTTGCCTTGCGTAAGCCCCCTGTCCCGGGGGCTCGTGTGTGTGAAACGGTCACGAGCAATAAGATCTGACAATTTTCCTAAAACGTTTTCTGGCTGAGTAAGGAAGACTGAACTGGAGCAGCGGGCAAGCTGTGGACTTGTATTTTCCCATTGCCGGTGTGTCCAGCACCGCGAGGACTGGACCACGCAGGAGATCAAGATACCCTGGAGGTTTGTAAGAAGAAGATGAGGTCACAGTTCGAGGAGGTTTCAGTGTAGTCCTCCTTGGCAGGCGGAGGTTGAGAAGGACCCCTTCAAAGCGTTTGCATGTTCAGAAAATTTCCTTGATTAGGACTCTCCAGAGGCTCTTTTAATTCTAAGTTAAAGAGCACTTTTGCAGAATTCTGGTCTCGTTCAACCAGGCATCTGACTGCACCTTGACGAGAGACTGGAACTGAGGCATCTCAAACCAGAGCACCACAAAGGTGTGTGGGGAAGTAGGGGGTGGAGGAGGCTGGGGCACGGACCCTAGGAACCATGCTGATGGCTGCTGCTCACATTTAAAGCACCAGTGAGAGAGGGGGATGCACAGCCGACCAAGGTTGAGGTGTAACAGGAAGAGAAACTTCTGGGCCAGCCATCTGCTCAAGGCAGGAAGTGTGGCACAATGGTGGGGCAACTTCTGACTTTGTGAGGGTTCCTCGGACACATACACTGTATGCCTATTCTACGTCACTTCCTTACCTTCTTCTAGATGGAAAAAAGTATGCAAAAGTTCTTTGAAAACCATAGAACACTGTATCAACATTTTTACTGTTAACTATAATTATTGGTATTGTTCTGCTTGTTATGAAGAGTAAGAAAGTAGAACTAGTGTTTGGCCCATTGGGAGACTAGGTGAAGGAGTAAGAATTTTGTTAATCCATCAGTGAAATCCTTTCATTTGAAGAGAGGGCCTTTTGATTATCAACAGCTGTATTGTCTGAAAAATCAGAGTGTCTGAAACGCAGCGGCTTGTCATCCTGTAGACAGAATAGCAGGGTGATTCAGAGCCAGTTGTGGGTTGGACTGCCTGATCCGAATCCATTCGCTTATTGTATAACTTCAGGAATATAGTTTAACCTCTTTGTGCCTCCGTTTCCTCAACTCTAAAATGGGGCTAATGACAGCAGCCACTTTACAAGGTTGTTGTGAAGACTGACTGACTTCATTATATGGCAAGCACCTGGAACAGTTCCCGGCACATGGTGAGCACTATAAGGGTTAGCTGCTTTATGTGAACAGAAAGGAGAATAAATATTTTGGGAAAATGCTGAGTACCAACCAACAAGTCTAATTGCTGAGTAGTTGAGGTTCAGGTCCTCTGCTCCCCCCTTTTATCTCCTGTGTGGCAGTTTCACTTCTGGTCCATCTACTCCCTTTGGATGTCCAACCTCCCTGGATGAATACCCATTACCTGAGATGAGGACAGTGGAATCGGATCTGTGTGACAGCTTGATTGGGATGGAGCCCAGCTACGACAGCTGTCTCCTTGTTTTGGTTTTTGGGTTGGTGATGTTTCTTGGGCTTCCAACATTTCACATCCTGCTAGTTTGCTTTGTACAGTGTAAAATGTTTGATATCTTTTATTGTTCAAAATTTCAGGTTGAGTTAGGTTTTGAGTATATGGTTTTCCTAGACTTTGAAGAAAGAAAGATGTTTACCCTGGAGTGGTCTACTTTCTGTTTTTCTGTTTTACTATACTTTGCAATTCCATCCAAAAAATGGACAGCTGGCTTACATTCACTATTGGAGTGCATCACTCAACCTTCATGTTGTCGAGGTGTAGCAAGCAGAGTGAGGGATGTGGGGCCTCAGACCCCAAATGCTGACTCTGGTCCTAATCCCAAACTGCACAGAAATGTTTGATAATGTTCCCAAACTGAGTTCTCATGGCCTAATACTTATGTGATGCTCTATGAATGGTACCAAAATGTGAGTGAAGGAATCTTCACTAGCAGCACAACTGCCTGTTTTTAGATTCTAGAATCTTAATAAAATCCAAAGTGTAGGTTTTGGTAATGATTTCATGTGGCTGTTTACCTTAAAGACTCCCTTTTAAAGCATTAGCTCTGCACTACTTCTGACTTGCTAAAAGATTCATTGCTAATAAAACTGGGCCAAAGCCCAGAGTTCCTATAGCCATAGTAATCCTTCTGTATTTACAAACAGGCTGGTGTGTTGTTGATACAGACAACCAGCGTGTGGCTTTGATAACAACCAAAGTACTCGGAATTAAAAAGTTAGATGCACATAAAAGCTATGCTAACCAAATCCTTGACAGCCTGGTGAGTGAAGTTCAAATGGTTTTACACTGTATGGGTGGCATGAATTTTAGGAACTACAGTATCAGAGATGAATACAGTTAAAGGGTGGATGACACACATAACTCTTCAGAAAAGACTGTGGAGGAGGGGTCCCTTTATTAGAATAAGGTACTAAATCGTGCCACTAGGTGGCGATGCACTACAACTTTACAACTTAAAGGTATACCACACCAGCACTATTAAAGATTTATCCATTCTGTACCCCCACGGACTCCTCCCCTTCATTTTTCAGGATGACAACACCTTGGAGGTTTATGGCCATCAGGAGAATTTACTACTAAGCTACATACTGATGTAATGAAATCTAATATATGCTGTGCAATGAATTATGAGATGTTATTTAGTTTCAAGATTTTATTACTTCAATCAGTTATGACCATATTTCCTTTTATATGATTGCTCACTCTTTAAACATACCAGATGACTGTATAAGGAACACCTAATAAAGTCTATAGATGTTAAAATATAAATGTTTTAATTTATTTGCCATAATTTGTTTAAATTCTGGTAATACTGGTGTTCATATTAAAAGCTGTAACATGTTAGAATCTGAGATCTCAGACTGCATGGTGCCTCTGAATTATATTTTGCTAAGAGATGTTATTGTATATATTATATTATCAGTTGAGCAGGGAAGAAGAACTGAATCATTACAAGATAGTTAATTTTTAGCTTAGATTCCAGAAAGCCTATTAGTATTTGAAGGGCTTATATATTATGACAAACTATTTAAATTGTTATTCTGAATTCTGACTGTCTCTCTTCTACAATTGAAAGAATGTATTATTTGTTTAACTTTGTATTTTTAATACATTTGCCTATTTTTGCATAAATGCCAAAAATGTAATTTCAAAATAAATCCCTGTGAAACTTCTGGTAACATTATTCAATTGAATCATTGTTCTGTTGGTATTATAACTATTTTAAAGAAAATTTTATACATATATATGAAAATTGTACTTACAAGCTAAACCAAAAGAAGAAAAAGATAATTATTTGTTTTACGAAAGAGTCAGCTTATAATTACTTTCTTATGCATGCATTTACAATGTGGTTTGCCACTAAACTGGAAACTCAGATCTGATGCCAATGATTTAGGCAAGTCATTAGCTTTTATAGGTTGGGGCTCCTCAGCTATAAAATGACGGGTTTGACTTCAAAGTCTTTAAGACTTATTTCAACACCCAAACATTCTGGGTCTGTGATTTAATTTATGCAACTTATTGTTAGGACAAACTAATATTGATGGAGTATAAACTTTGTCCCAGACACTGTTCATATGTTGTCCCTTTTAATCTTCCCTGCAACCTTCTGGCATAGATATTATTACACCCACTGTATGGAAGAAGGAATTAGGCTTGAAAAGGTCATTTTACCCTTGTTCATTATATAATTAAAAAAAATTTTTTTTGGTGTGCTCTTTTTATGTTTCATGCTCGGCGGAAGCTAGGTGTAAGACGGGGTTTCTCAACATCGGCACTATTGACATTTTAGGCTGGATAATTCTTTGTTGTGGGGACTTTACCATACATTGTAGGATGTTTAGCAGCATCCCTGCTTTCCCCCCCAGGTTGTGACAACCAAAAATGTCTCCAGACATTGCCAAGTGTCCCCTGGGGAACAGAATTGCCCTCAATTGAAAATCACCAGTATAGGGGACACAAAGAGAGAAACCAAGATGGTAGAGACAGATATGTAAATAGATACATAAATATGTAAATAGATATGTAAACAAATGTGTAAATTATCTGTAAAAAAATACACACCAGGACTTATGGAAACATGGAGAAGAGAAACTAACTCAACCTGGAGGGTGATCAAAGAAGACCCTCTGATAACTTGGCTGATTCCAGAAGAGTAAGCAAGGCTAGCCAAGCCAAGAAGATGGTGAAGGGCTTTCCAAGCAGAGGAAAGGAAACAGGAAATGCTCAGCGGCACACGGAAGTGCAGGGCATATGCTTAGGGAAGGACAGGCAGTTTCCCACTGATGGAGTGGCTAATGTCAGCGGGGAGATGTGGGAGGTGAAACTTGGAAGGTGTTTGCCATATGGAGATGCTTGGATTTGGTAAGCAGGAAGATGTTTGGATAGATTCTGGGAAGTGAACATTTCCAGAATTTTCAAGTTGGGTTAGGGGGGATGAATTTAAAGTTTCTCAATACTGAATTGCCAATTTGCTTTTCAAAACTTTGCAATAATTTATACTCCTCGAAACAGTTATGAGGGCCCTTTTCATTGCACCCCTCCCTGCACTGAGACCTCTCATTCAGAACCATCTCTGTGAATTTGCTTGGAGAAAGTTTCTTGTTTAAATTTGCATTTCTTGGAGTAGATAAATGCTTTTCTATAAGCAGTTGTCAAGTTGTTTTTCCTCAATCTCGTTCATGTCCTTTGCTTATGCATCTATTTTGATTTTCACAGCTTTTTCCTTATTTGTTTCGTTTTCTTAGTTCCTCCCTCCCCCAAATTTGAGACAGTTCTTATCTATTTGTATGAGACCTTTATATATTTAGACAGTACTCCTTTTACTTAAATGTCCTGAAGTGATATTATTTCATTGTTTGAATTTTGTTTTGGTTGTTTTTTGATAACTTTCAAACTTTGTTCGTGGTGGTTTTTGTCAAATGGAAGTTTCCAATTTTTATGTAGTACAATCTATCAGTCTTCTCCTCTGTGGTTTTGCCTTTAAGGTCATGCTGTGAGAAGTCCTCCCTTTACTCCAGGGTTATATAAACATCCAGAGAGGTTTTCACCCGGTACTTTCAGCTATAGGAAGTAAAACCATAAATCTTTAATCCCTGTGGAATTAGGTATATGATGTGAGCAGAGTATATTTTTGAGAGATACTAGGAGGTCCAGTTGGCAAAGCTGGATGATCAATTACACGTGCAGGGGGTTGAGGTGGAAGGTAGAGAAGGAGGTGTGGAAGGGATCCACTAAGGGAGATTTCTTAAGGGGTCTGTGGGCTGGTAATCAGCCCCTTCTGTGGGCTTGTCATTCTGTCAGATTGTTCGCTGTGCTGGATATTCCAGATCCACTGCTCTGCACCCCACGAGGCTGATCTGTATGGACTATATCAATAGACACTCTTGCCCTCTGGCTTCTGGCTTGGGCTTGGCCAATGGAAAGTCACCTGCAAGAGAGGGCAGACAAGAGAAACTAGGGTATTTATTCCCCCAACCCACCCTTGCTGGGCTATGGGTTGGCAGTCCCTTTCAGGATTCCTGCAGCTCTCTCCTTCCTCGCACCCACCCCTTGTTGGTTCCCCTTACTCCTGCTTGCCCTTTGCGAGTAGTCCCGTCATTGGATGTTCCTTGGTTGCGGGAACCTGACTGGACACCAAGGACCCCAACTCACACAGACAGAGCTGGGATCCCCCCAAGAGTAACTGAGTTTTCCCACGGGAGCACCACTTGGAACTGATCTGTCCCTGGGAAACCTTATAAGTTTGATTCTTTGAGATTGGCCAACTCATGGACCAGAGTCAGCCTCCAAGAGACCACACAAGTTCCTGTCGAAAGGAATGGCCTTCCAAAGTCTGTCTCCTACCACCTCCCCCTCTCTGCCTCTACGTCTGATGAGTCTGCTTCCAATCAGAGACTTATTCTTCTACACAATTTAATTCAGGGAGATGCCAGTGCTAAAAAGATGCTGGGTGACAGAAAACAGAAGTTTCGCCCATCCTGACATAGCGCTGTGCTGTCTTTCTGGGCAAGCTCTTTCCTCCTGTTTAACTCCCTCTTCCCCAAACTCTGCAAAATCGTGCCTCTAACCTTTGTCCCTCCTGTTCCCTATCCCCTGGGATGCCGCTCTTATCCCTCACCATTCTCTCCTCTTGCCCAAGTTCTAGCTTTACTTTAAAACACAAGTTAAATTCTACCTACTCAGAGAAGCTCTCTCTGATCCCCGGACACTTGCCGTTTCTATTTTCTTTGAATTTCTAAAGCACTTACTGCTTCAACCAGTCATTTGTTACTTAATAATAGCTAATACTATTTACCCAGTGTTCACTATGTGCTGTTTGGCCTTGTCATTCCTTAAAAATCTCTTTAAGGTGGGTATGATTATCTGCTCTTCATATAGGCTCAGAGATGTTAGGTAATTAGTAGAAGATCACAATTAGCAAGTGAACAAATTGAAATTTAAATTCCGTCTGCCTGGAAATTGCTAGGCTGTCTTTTCAATGTATGCCTTCTCATCTTTACATTTGCAAAGTCAATTTCATTTTGTGCTCATCTTTTAGGGCCGGCCTGGTGGCGTAGTGGTTAAGTTCCCGCACACTGCTTTGGCAGCCTGGGGTTCGCAGGTTCGAATCCTGGGTGTGGACCTACCCACCGCTCATCAAATCATGCTGAGGCAGCGTCCCACATAGAGTATCTAGAAGGATACACAATCATGACCTACAACTATCTACTGGGGCTTTGGGGAGAAAAAAGCAAAAAAAAAGGAGGAAGATTAGCAACAGATGTTAGCTCAGGGCCAATCTTCTTCAAAAAAATTCAACAAAACAAAAAAACCCCCCAAAAATGAAAAAAAAACTTTTGCATATATATATATATATATATATATATATATATATATATTTAACCCTATCAGTTAAATGAAATCTTTAGTTTTCAAAGGGGTGTAATCATACTTTCTCTGAGGAGGTAACGTTTGAATTACACCCTGAATGTTGCAGAAGAGCCACCATGTGAAGCCACGCTGGTTCTCACACTGGGCCGTGTGGAGAGCCGCCGGGGAAGCTTAAAAACAAGCAACCTGAGAGCACGGCAAGGCCCATGGAACTGTGGTGGCAGTGAGCTGGGAGCACCGAGGAGAAACTGATCGAGGCCGTCGTGCTGAATCTGAGTGGGGGAGGGGAGAGTGCAGACCCTGGAGTCACGAAGGCGGCACAGCCACCCCGTGGTAGGCATTTTAGATCAGGGAGGGAGTTTAAACTTCGTGTAAATGCAGCTGGAGGCCCTGGAGGGTTTTGAGCAGAGAGTGGGCTATGATTTGAAAGCAGTAGTATGTATAAAACTACCTCATTCTTTTCAAGGAACGTGTAGCCCTCCAGATTATGGATGTCCCATAATTTATTCAACCACTCTCCCGCTGATTGACATTTGGCTTGCTTCCAGTGGAATGCTATTACAAATAGAGCTGCACTGAATATCCTTGTGCACTTGTGTTTTTGCATTTTTGTAGGATGGAGTCCAAAGGCTTAAAAAATTTAGACAGGGAACATGGTTGGTGGGGAGGGGAGAAAATAATTTAAAACTCCTTTTCATGCAGGGAGAGAGATCTCTTAAGCCCACGTGTCTCAAATGTGTGTTCCACACCAGTCTGGATAAAGCCAGGTTTAGCAGACCATCAAGATTTTGCAACCAGCCGCTGGAGTGTCCTACAATAACACTGAAGTGTGAGAAACACGGACACACCCAGCGTTACTGACACGGACATTTCATTTCCCCTTAGGTTTTAATAATATCATAAACTGATTACATTTGCTCTACTTTCAGTTCTATCCAAGCAGTTTAGCTAACATATTGCATGTTTAATATTTTATGTTCACATAAAAGTCAGCTTTTAAAAATCCTGTCATAAATCAGAACAGAATTCTCCTTTTAGATAGATAAGCATACTATTTTTATAATTCCCGTTGTCTAAAGAATAGGATGCTAATGTGAATGTTTCTCCATCTATTCAAAAGTTTTTTTATTTCATAAGGCATTTCCACCCTTTTGGCACATTTGTGTACATAAGTTTTAATAGGTTCATTTAACTAATATTTATGCATACATTGTGCGAGGTGCTGGGGTCCACAGATGAATTACACTCAGTCCTGGCCCTCATGGAGTCCACAGTCTGAAGGGGAAGGTAGCCCAGTAAGGAGAGTCACAAGTCCAGGTGAGCAGGTCTTCTTCACAGAAAGCAGAGGATGGATGGGACCCAACCAATGCTGGGGTGAGGGCTGGGGGTGGGTGACATTCAGTTGGTGATAAGCAACTGGAATGGTGTGGCTAAATTAAGCAGACATTTGTATTGGAAGAATGTCATGGAGTCAATGGAAGGTGTATTAGTTTCCTATTGCCGCTGTAATAAATCACCTCAGACGTAGCTGAAAACAACACAAATTTGTTGTTTCAAGTTCTAGGGGCCAGAAGTCCGTAATGTTTCATGGAGCTAAAATCAAGGTGTCATCGGGGCCGCTCCTCCTGGAGGCTCTTCTGGAGGCTCTGGGGGAGAATCTGTTCCTTCCCTCTTCCAGCTTCTAGAGGCTGCCAGCATTGCCCGGGTACAGCCACGTGACTCCAATCTCTGCTGCTATCAGCAAAGGGCTTCTCCTATCTTTGACCTTCCTGCCTCCCTCTGATAAGAACGCTTGTGATTACACTGGGCCCACCCGGATAATCTGGGATAATCTCCCCATCTCAAGATTATTAACTGAGTCACATCTGCAAAGTCCCATTTGTGATGTAAGGTAGCATGTACACAGGTGCCAAGGATTGAGATGAGGACATCTTTGGGGAGGGAGGCTGTTATTAAGCCTACCACAGAAGGCAAGAGAGAAGCCTCCAGAAACGGATGGATGGACTCAAGTACACACAGTGGAGGTCCTGCCCTAGGACCAGGCTGAACCACTGCACCAGCCACTGCGGCTGCTGGACCCTGCTGCCACTCCGAGTAATTTCTCAGCTGCCCCTGTACCTGTGTTGTTCCCACAAGACAGAAGTCTTGAGTTGGAACATTCAGTTGGTGGAGCCTGGCTCAGATGCCCCAGGCTGACCGCCAGGAGAAGGCATATTGCTCCTCAAGCTCTGGTAACAGGAGGGAGGGGTTTGCCTTCCACCAGAACTCACACCATGGAGGATTCCCTCCCGCGACCTGCCGGGAGCATGTTCAGATGCTGGTGGCTGTCATGTGGACACACTAACACAGCTACACCACAGGAAGGAATTGATCATTGGGCGGTCGTCCTGGAGGAGGAGATGCCTGGGCTGGAGGCCTGAAGAAGGCTATTAGAGGAACTCGGGCGAGGTCTTCTGTCCTTCCTTAGGTAGCTCATTTAAGGACACTTCGGCCCTTTATCGGGCTATCATTTTCCAAAAGAACTTTACTAATAAAAGGAACCTGAAAAGAAATCAAAGACACACAATATGTTTTAAAAGCATAAAAACAAAAAACTAGAGTCACTCACACTTGAATACACTCCTGGTGGGTGTGCAGATTGACAAGATCTTTCTCAAAAGCAAAAGATGTCAAGTATCTTTAAAAGGACATATCATTTGACCCAGTAATTCTACATCTCAGCCTGGGAAAAAAGGTAATAGACAAAAATTCAGATATTTATGTAGATGGATGTTTATTCCAATGTGGTTTACAGTAGCAAACATGGATAATATTACTGTCCAATAATGGGGGGGGGATGGCAGTTGGAATATTATTCACCCTTTAAAAGTGATATTCTCAAAGGGTACTTAAGAATGTGGGGATATTAAGGATATGTCTTGTGATATAAAAAAAGCAGTTTCAAAACAAAACATGTAATATTATAAAAGCCATTAATATGCTTGGGAAAAAAGGACAACAGTAATTTTCCATAAATTTTCAGAGGTTTAGGCCATGGACCCTCTGAAATCCACCCAGGAGTTCTGGATTTAGACTCCCTGCACTAAAAAGGATATCTCTGGCTAATGGGTTTAGAGATGATTTTTGCCTTTTTATGTGTACTTTTTCATGTTTTCCAAATTTTCAATGAATTTTTATAATCTGAACATTTAAAAAATTAATGGCATTGGAAAAATTAAGCTGTGATATTAGGAGAAAATGAAGACAGAAAAATATGTGTGCAGCACAGATTTTCTTAACCAGGGGTGCATGTCAGAACTAGCCAGCCCTGGTGGGCTGGTGGTTAAGATTCAGCGCTCTCAGCTCAGTGGCCTGGGTTCATTTCCTGGTCTGGGAACCACGCCATCCGTGTGGCGGTTGTCACGCTGTGGTGGCCGCGTGTTGCTGTGATGCTGAAAGCTATGCCACCAGTATTTCAC
The DNA here is from genome assembly GCA_031878705.1 of Tapirus indicus. NCBI lineage: Eukaryota > Metazoa > Chordata > Mammalia > Perissodactyla > Tapiridae > Tapirus > Tapirus indicus. The sequence goes on from CM062935.1 coordinate 40,819,912, forward strand.
ATACCAGCAGGCTCACCTGTGGTGGACAGGTTTCAGTGCAGCTTCCCGACTAAGACAGACTAGGAAGAAGGACCTGGCCACCCCCTTCGAAAAAATTTGGCTATGAAAACCCTCTGAGCAGGGGAGCGTTGTCTGATATGAAGCTGGAAGGTGAGAGGATGGAGCAAAAGACCGGGCAGGGTTCCACTCTGCTGTACATGGAGTTGCTCGGAGTCAGAATTGACTTGAAGGCATTAACAACAACATGTTGGAACTTTAGAACCATCCGGATGCTTTCCTGCCCAGATTCAGTATGAAAAAAAATTTACCTGAATCATCTGGGCACCCCTTGTTAAAGATCACCAATTCCTTCCAAACGTGTGTATTTCCCATATGACAAAACAAACGTGAGATATTTGATGATTCTTCAGTCCTCCGTCTCTTCATTTCTTCACTTCTCTTTTACTTCTTAATAGCATGTATCTTAACCAGAAAGCACAATTCTTTCTAACTTATATTTTGGAAGTCTCTCACCCTTTAATATGTCTTGTGTCATCATTATCATCTATGAAGTATTTTGGATTGAACTTGCTGGCAGAGCACTCTAGTAGAGCAAGCCATTGCTGCTTTGCCACCATTTAAATGATGTGAAATACCCAATTATCAAAAAGTTGCTTTCATGGTCCCTCCGGGAAGTCTGGCAGCAGTTTGTCAATAGCAGAACGAATAAGATCGAAATTGCCTTCCAGAGAAAGAGTCAAATATTAATGCCCTTGACTGGAAAATTGCAAGACTCGGTTACTTAACTTGGTGAGCAAAACTCGGTATAAAAGCAACACGATCAGATGCCTTTTCTCAGGGGAAGAGCTTCCTACTGGAAATTGAGAAGGCAAAGAACATGCTGAATCATTGGCTGGAACTTGTCTCTGGGGTTAGAGAAAGTGCCTGTGTCTTTACCTTACTCAGATATTTACAGCACAAATGGGCGAGCCAAAAGAAGGAACAGTCATTTTTGGGCAATGGTTCATCTTTCTTTTTTTTCCCCAAACTGCTTTTCTTTCCAACCCATATTGAAATTTTTGTATAAGATTTTGTTAGTTAACTAACTTGAGTATTAAAACCTAAAAACATAGCTTAATTCACTGACCCATATTTTAATCTTTTAACTGTTGAGACTGTTATCTGAAGATCAGGAAAAAGTAAGAAAACTGATTTGCTGATGAGCAACTGTTTCAAATTATTACCTGGTTGACCTAAAAAGCAAAATATCAACATTAGACTTTAACACTTCAACTTGGAACTTGGTCTTGAGGCTTGACTGAATTTATAACCTCCACTCCATAGCTCCACCATTCCTAGGAGAAAAGAGTCTATGGACTTTAGTTCAGAGATTTAGAATAGGGGTTTGAGAGCAGAGGGATTGATGAAGGCAGCTGTTTAAATATCTGAAGAGATTCTTTCACTGGAGAAACAAATCTGTTTTTTAAGAGTAGATGTTGAGTGCATGTGTTAAACAAAAATAAAGATATGGTATTTTTAGTTTTCTACCTGATAGTTTGGAAAATCTTTAAGTTAATCTTGACCCAATATTATCTTTACTCTGGAAACTTTACTTCTTTTCAACCATGAAAATACTGGAAATAACTGCAAATTCTAGCTATTTCTGCTGTGAGTCAACAGAGGTAGCTTAGTCTAGTCAGAATCTAGAGACGCTGTGTGATGTTTGGACACCCTGGAAGTTTCAGGAAGAAGAAAAAGACAGACCTTAATTACATGGAGGAAGGGGATAGTCTGAGTAACTGAATTTAACAATTCTAACGGAGTACTTCTATGTTCCACGCAATGGAACATTGGGCATATGGTGGTGAACAAAACAGATAAGCTGTCTGCCCTAGTGATACAGTGACATTAAAAACCCATTTGGGAACAATGGGGGAATTAGTTAAACTTTCCGGTTGCCTAAGTGTTGGGTAGAGGTGCTCAGTGAGGCTGAGTACTCCATGAGCTCAGTCCAGACTTGCTCAGTTTCTCTTTGTGTGTGGGCGTGCACGCACACGTGTGTAAGTAATTTTTTATGGTGCTGGTGAAGCCTTATAGAATGGCATCTGCTATGGACTGAATCTGTGTCCCCTCAAGATTCATTTATTGCAGCCCTAACCCCATCGTGATGGTATTTGGAGATGGGTCTTTGGAAGGTAGTTAGGTCGTGCGAGTGGAGCCGTCACGATGGGATTAGTGCCCTTACAAGGAAAGAGAGGAGGGAGCCTGCTTCCTCTCTCTGCTCTCCACCGTGGGAAGACACAAGAGGACAGCTGTCTTGATCTTGGATTTCTCGGCCTCCCGAACTGTGAGAAATAAGTGTTTGTGGTTTAAGCCACGCAGTCTACGGTACTCTGTTACAGCAGCCCAAACTAAGACAGCACCCAATAGATCTTTTGGTTGTGTCATGATCATCAAGCTGTCTATTTTCTAGTCCACAAACTGAACCCAAGCTACATATCTCCGGTGGGCCACTGGATGGAGATATACATTTCTCACAGCTCTGGAGGCTGGGAAGTTCAAGATCAAGACACCAGCAGGTCGGCGTCTGGTAAAGCCCCACTCCCTGGTCTGTAGATGGCCATCTCGTGTGTCTTCCCATGGAGGAGCGCAGAGAGAGAGGAAGCAAGCTCTCTCATGTCTCTTCCTACAAGGGCACTAATCCCACTACACATACGTAATGTTCAGCATTGGAACCTCAGTCTCATCCGCATTTGAGGAGTTTGCTGGCTTTGCCTTCTCTTCCATCAGAGTGAGCGTCTGCCACCAGCAACTCAACTTGAAGGCACTTCTCAGGCCTCTCTGATTGGTTGGTTGGAATGCTGGCATGTAAGGGCCTCGTGCCAGGCTCGGCACAGTGAGACCTGTATTCTTGGCGGCACCTGGTCCAAGGAGTCAACGCTGCTGCTGCCCTCTCCTTCTGTGGTTCTCTTTGCTCTTCCAGGTAGCCCTCATTTGCTGCCCTTCACCCACGGGAATAAGTGTGGGGGAGAAATGCTGCCCAGGCCGCTTGGCCATTGGTTACACACCTTCACTTAAGGGTCAGGCCGAGTCTGTGTGGGGGTGGTTAAGAGCATGGGCTCTGAAGTCAGACTGCCTGAGTTCAAACCCCAGCTCTGCCATTTACTGCCTGTGTGACCTTAGACCAGTTACTTAGCCTCTCTGTCCCTCTGTCCCCTCATCTATAAAAAATGGGGAAAATGATAAAATTACTCATTTCATAAGACCGTGTGATTAAGGAAGCACAGAGAACAGTGCATGAGACTTAGTAAGCACCTCATACGTGTTGCCCGTGACGATTTCACAGGTTGTGACATGGAACTAAAATTTCACCTTGGCCTTCAGATTTCCAGCACTAAATCAGATTCTTCTTCACATTTAGACTCTTCTTTTTAAGTGAGGGGAGCCGACAATGGCGGGAAGGGAAAAGGGACTTCTTTTACTGACCTGGAGAAAAGCAGCCACAGGGACGCATGACCTGGAGGGCAAAGCCAGGAAAGTGGATCTGGGTCCCAAGAGGTCCCTATCAACTCTTCCAGATGGACCAGCTGCTCTGCAGAATATCTAGGCCCCTGCTCCCTCCCATTTCCCTTTACCATCTTGCCCTTTTAGGGGTGTAGCTGCCTGTGAGTAGCTGAGGATAAGAAAAACAAGGAGAAGAGGCAAAGGTCAAGTTTTGGTGCTTATTAACAACTACAGAACAGACCTTGACCTATCTATGGATTCCGCGTGTTTGACCTATCGGAACATCCACCCTGCCTTCTCCTCCCCACCTACACACTGGTACTGAACTATTAACAAAGGCTTGCTTGTACTTTGGGTTTTTAAGGGGGAAAAGTCCTGGATTCGTACATTTGTGTAGAAAAAAATTATCTGGCCCATATCTCTGCCTCCCATTGTCAATGGCAGATCAGCAGCTTCCAAAATTTCCCAACCACAGAAAGCTGAACTTCCCAGCGCTAGCTTTCCGAGTAAGGTGAGACTGATCTCAGAGTTTTGTATTTATCATTGGATTTTGCCAAACAAGCCAGCTTAACGAAAAACATGGAATTGAAACCGTCTTCACAGGGCCAAAACCTGAACAGTAATGAGAACAGAAACTTGGCGTTTGGGTCTCCATTTGTTTCTGAAATACTTCTCTTGTCCTCCCCCTGCCTTCCCCCAGGAGTGTTTAAACAGTTGAATAAAGATTTCATTCAAAGGGAACTGATTGGCTCTCCCACAAATGGGGTGGAAGATGCGTCACTGGGCGTCAGCAGCCTCGCTGAGGGGAGGAAGGTGGTATTGCTGGCACCTTTTATGTCAGGAGATCAGCTTTCTCTTTTGGCTGCAAGTGTTTTGTTGTTAGAGTTTGTTTAAAACTGGAATCCTTAGAGTCCTTCCTGAATAGCACCATCAGCATCTTTCCAAGCAGCAAAGATGTGTCTTTCCCTACTTCAGATCTGGCCTTAAAACACCAGACCATGTCCGTTGGCTTGTTTTGGTCTTCTAGATAAGGGAGTTTTCAGACTTTTTAAAGTCTCAGAAATTTTACCTTAAAGATAACGAGAAACTTGATTAAGAGGTATTTTTTAAAGATATAAGCCAAATGTTAATAAAGCCCAAAGAACAACTCTTTGTAGACAATAATCTACCTTAAAGAGGACCTTAAGAATGATAACAATAAAATATCAGGGTGCTTAGTTTGGAGATGGAGGTTAAGGGACAGTAATAAAACTTGGTTCAACCCAGCAAACCTTTATTGCAATTATGTTGCTATGCTGTTACCTAGCAAATGGCAACAGCATGAGGTCAAGGGCAGAAAGGTAACAGGGAGTTGAGCAGATGCTGGAGAGGAAGAGGAAACAGGTATGACCTTGGAGTCTTAAATTTTAGCAGGTGGTGGGATGGTGATATCTTTAATTGAAAAAGAAGGGATTGATTTGGGAATAGGAGATGGTATTAATATATTGGATGTGTTGAGTTTATGTGCCTGCATGACGTCCCCCACCCAACCATAAACTCCATGAAGACAGAAAGACTTCCCATGTATTGTTATGTCTAGAACACTTACTACCCAATAAATGTCTGATAAATGGTTGAACTAGTGAATTAATGGCACCATGTAGAAATGTCCACCATTTAGGTGGGAAAGTAAATCTAGTGCTCCAGAGAAGACCAGCATCTAATGATCTGGGGAAAATCCACAGAGAGATGATAATTGAAGCCCTGGGAGCAGATACATTGGAGAGTGAGTGTGAGTGAGAAGAGAAGGGTGCTGACAACAGATTGGGAGGATTGCTTCTGTTTTTCTAATGTCCGCCTCATGGGGGTCCCCAAACCTTCTAGACCAGTAGGGCCTCTGTTGGCCTTTCACAATTGCCAGATTGGTTTGAATAGAAGTGTGAGGATTAGAGTACATGAGAAGTATATGGTCTCTCCCACGAAATATCTCCATCAGGAAGTATGTTACAATGGAACAAGAAGGCTCAGATGAATTAAGCCACACACATTTGTTAGCAGATGCGGCAAAAGACATTCGTCCAACCTTTTCTTTTCAGTTTAGTGAAGTCCTAGACTTCCAACAATACTTTGCTTGCAATGTTTTCTCAAGACAGATGTGACAATGGTGGTGGAATCAGCTTCTCTTCTAGGCTAAGGGGATGAATCCTCTTTGAAAGAGGGGCACTCGGGACCAAGTGGAGCCCTAAGCCTGGGGGACATGTGGCCTAAAATCAAGGCCCAATATTATGTGCTGCCTTGACATCTTGTAAAATCAGGAGGGCCTCGAATGGCCTAACCACAAGTTCCTCTCCCCACTCTGCTCCTGTGGATAGGGTCCTCTAGTCAAACAAACCTGCTTATCGTGGGGACCAGGTGCAGGTCCTGCTTATCTCTGAGTAATGTGTCCAGTTCCCTCCAGCCCACAGAATTATTCAAACAAGCCAATTACATCCTCCCAAGGGAGCCAGGGGCCACTTCCTCCTCTTGATACTACACAGCCTGCCTCCCAGAGTCCCTGGTTGTTCACTCTGTTCCCAAGTGCACCTCCTGTGTGGCCCTGTGTGGCATTTGATGCTCCCCTCCCCCAGCCAGTGAGTATATGTGACTACCCATCTTACCTGTGCGGTGTCAAGTGTCACATGTGTGGTCATCTCCACAACCCTAGGGTAGGAATCCCTCCTTCACCAATGGGGTGGATAGGAATTGATGAAAACAGGCCCCTCCAAAGGCGTTAGGCTGCTGGATTCACCAGATTTCATATCCTGTTCATGCAAGGCGTCTGTACAGCATTTCTAGCCAATCCCTATATCTCTAGCACCACTCATTTCCCCAGCAAAACATTTCTATAACATTCTTTTTTTTTTTTTTTTTTGTGGGGAAGACCAGCCCTGAGCTAACATCCGTCGCCAATCCTCCCCTTTTTGCTGAGGAAGACTGGCCCTGGGCTAACATCCGTGCCCATCTTTCTCCACTTTATATGGGACGCCGCCACAGCGTGGCTGACAGGCAGTGCGTCGGCGGCGGCCGCCCGGGATCCGAACTCGCGAACCCCGGGCTGCCAAGCGCGAACCAACCCGCTGCGCCACCGGGCGGCCCCTCTATAACATTCTTAATGCTAGTTAACCAACCTGATTGTGGCATTGAAGCTTTTGTAGTAGCTGTCTCTAGAGTGTGGATGCCTAATAGTGTCTTTCGCATGCTAACTATATTTCTCATAGAGAACTCCTAGGGTCTAATTACGTATATATCACTCTGTCTATTCTGGGGTATTCTAAATTACATTGCAGACAATATGAATGGTTGCTTCCTTCAGTGTTGAACTTCTTTGTCATATAAGATGTGTATCTAGTAGACCTTTTTTCTAGATCTCTGGGGAGTTGGTGAGTGGGCTCTCTCCTAGTTGGCTGTTCTCTGAATTCACGGTCTCTTGTGTGTGTTCTCCCTTCCTCAAACCCTTGCCCCTTTAGGATACTCCCCTGGTTCCCATACTACCCAAATGACCACTGACCGTAGCAGACTTTACTGAAGATGCAGGGCAAGGAGAGGCTATTCAACTAAACTGAATACTAGCAGGGTTGCCAGATTTAGCAAATAAAAGCATAAGACTCTCAATTAAATTTGAATTTCAGATAAACGATGAGAATTTTTTAGTATAAGGATGTCTCAAATATTGCATGGTGACCTGTATTTTATTTGGCAACCCTAAATACTAACCCTTAATACTACACCCTAAATAGACATCTCTGCCTTTACTCCAACAACCAGAAATTACCCACTGACTTCCTCTGTCCCTTTGCCGAAGAGCACCATAGTTGTCAGAGATAAGCATATGGTGTGGAGTGACAGCCAAAGGTGTGTTGAATGGTGTGCACGTTAAGCAAAGTTGATGAAGATCGAAAAGAAGCCACAGGCCTGGGCTTTGTGACTTTTGCAAAAGGAATGCCGACAGATGTTGGGAGGAGAATGATGGTTTCAAGTGACGGAAACAAGACCAGGAGAGACTCTTCTGAAGTCCAGCAGTGAAGTGAAGGAGAGAGGATACGAACTTGAAGGGGATAAGAAACTTCAGAATTTTTTTTAATTGGATAGATTTATATGTATTTGTGGGCTGAGGAGTAAAAGTCACTAGAGATAGAAAGACTAAAGATGTCAGAGAGAAATGAACTATGGATCAAGGATTTGAGAATAAGAGAGCCTGTTCTTTATTTTGTCAGCTGTCTGATGGAGAAGTAGTGTTATGGCCTGAATTGTGTGCCCCCAAATTCACATGTTGAAGTCCTAATCCTTGGCACCTCAGAATGTGACTGTATTTGGAAAGAGTGTCTTTAAAGAGGTGACTAAGGTAGAATGAAGTCATATGGGTGGATCCTAATCCAGTATGACTGGTGTCTTTACAAGAAAAGGAGATTAGGACACAGACATACCCAGCGGGAAGACCATGTGAAGACACAGGGAGACGATGGCCATCTGAAAGGCAAGGAGAGAGGCCTCGGAAGAAACCAACCCTGCCAACACCTTGACTTCAGAATTCCTGCCTCCAGAATGGTGAAAAAGTAAATTTCTCTTGTTTAAGCCCCCCCAGTCTGTGGTGTTTTTTTATGGCAGCCCTAGTAAAGTAACACAAGTGGTATTTGTAGTCATTGTGCACACAGGCTTTGGGGTCAGACAGTGTGGGCTTGAATTCTGGCTGGGGTTCTTTCTGGTTGTGTGATCTTGGGTGACTTACTAAACCTCAGTTTCCCACTTTGCAAAATGGGAATAACAGTTTGGACCTTGTATTGTTGTGAGGATTAAAATAAGGTGATGCATATAAGACCCTTAGCACAGTGTCTAGCAGTAGTTAAGTCCTCAATACAACTATTGCTTTGACAAATATTTACTGAAAGACTATGTGCCAGGTGCTGTGCAAGGTGCCAGGGATGTATCAGTGAACTACGCAGAAAAAAACCCTGCCCTCAGGGAGCCTTCATTCTAGTGGGAAAAGACAGACAAGGCACAATTATGTAAAATCTATAATGATGAAGTGGTAAAATCTATAATGTAAATGCTAAGGAGAAAAAGTAAAGCAGGGAAAGGGTAAATGAAATGCCAGGATGTATGAAATTTTAGATAAGGTGACCAGGGAAAACCTCACTGAGAAGGTAACTTCTGAGTTAAGACCTGAAGGCAGTGAGGGAGCCAGCATTCTAGCAGAGGAAACAGCAAATGCAAAGGCCCTGTGGCAGGAATGAGCATGGTCTACATAAGCACAGCAAGGAGACCAGTGAGTATGGAGAGGAGAGAACAAGGTTAAAAGGAGTAGGAGATGAAGCCAGAGAGGTCACAGGGCCAGATCATGTAGGGCCATCTAGTGATTGAATGGTGGCTCCCCAAAATATATGTCTATACTGTAATGCCTGGAACCTGTGAATATTCCCTTATATGGCAAAAGAGTGAATATTACTTTATATCGCAAAAACATGATTAAGGATCTTGAGAGGCGGTGCTTATCTTGGATTATTCAGGTGAGCCCTAAATGCAATCATATGAATCCTTATAAGACAGATACACAGAGAAGAAGGTGATGGGAAGACAGAGCAGAGAGAGATGTGCCACAAGCCAAGGAATGCCGGCAGGTACCAGAAGCTGGAAGAGGCAAGAAATACATTTGCCCCTAGAGCTTCCAGAGTGGGTACAGCCCTGCCAACACCTTAATTTCAGACTTCTGGCTTCCAGAACTGCAAAAGAATAAATTTCTGTTGTTTTAACCCACTAATGTTGTGGTAACTTGTTACAGAAGCCCTAGGAAAGTAATACAGGCCCTAGAGGTTGTATTAAGGAATTTGACTTATCTTCTGCATGATTTGAGGCACCATTGGAGGATTTTGAGTAGTGGAACAGCATGATCTGACTTTTGTTTAAAAAAAATCACTTTGGGGACTATATCGGGATGTGGGGCACAAAGGGCAGAAGCAGGGGGACCAGTCAGGAGACAATTGCTGGAGTTCAACTGAGTGATGATGGTGGCTAGGACCAGGGTGGCAGAGGGAAGGTGGTGAGAAGGGGCCAGATTCTGGATATATTTCAGGGTAAAGCCAATAGGATCTTTGGCAAACCAGATGTATGGTGTGAGAGAAGGGAGGAGTCAAGGATGACTCAGATATTTGACTTGAGCCATTGGAAGAGTAGAGTTGCCACAATTGAGATGGGGCGATGGCAGTAGGAGCTGGTTTCGGTGGGTGAGGTGAAGGGCCAGTTAAGGGCTCAGTTTGGGACATGTTATCTCTGAGATCCCTATTAGACATCCAAATGGAGATATTGAGTAGCAGCTGAAATATGCGTGCAGAGTCCATGTGAGAGGTTCAGGCTGGCAATGTCAACTGAGGAGTCAACAGCACACAGGTTGTATTTAAAGCCGAGACAAGTTAGCTCTTAAAAAAGTGGGGGCAAGTGTTTGTTCCCTTTTGTGTTGTCTTGTTTTAATTGACCAGACCGCCACACTGCAAACCTTTATTGAGTCAAAGCAGCACAAACAATTGTCTCTAGATGTCTACACTCATAGTGGCTGGCTCCCAAAGTGTCCTTAATTGACTCTGAGCTCATGGGCCACAACCACCAGGATGATGACATCATCTGGCAATGGTACTGACTTCAGACTCAGGAAAATGCAAAATATTTAAAAATCAGTGATTTTATAAAATCAGTCCAAGCTTCACTCCTTTTACAAAATACCCCCTAGTCTCCAAACAGTCTTCCCTGAACACTGTTTCAGCGGGAGCTCGGTCTGCGGCTGCTGTCTTCTTCACACCCCGGAAGGGCACGTCACAAACAGCGCACCTGCAAGAAAAGGAAGTCTCTCATTGAGAACCGGAAATGGAGTGTATTTGCAAATCCCTTGGTTTTTTTAAATGATAAATTTATGAATGCTTTAAGTTGAAAGAGCTGCAAGAGCAAGTTAATTAATTTTTCTGAGAAAGATGTGGCTAATTTGAAAGCAATAACAATGACTTTGGCCTCACAGTTGCTATGCTTTATATAACATTTTATATTCCCAGCTGGTTTCAATGGCTGTCACGGTTATTATCGTAATCACTCCCACTCTACTTCCTCTTGAAAGGGGAGCTGAAAATATCACTGACCTAGTGAAAAATAAATTTAAAAATCAGGAAAAGTAAAACAGCTTATGTAGAAAATATTTTCCAAATTTTCTACTTTGATTTACTTCATTAATTACAGGACTTTATATGAGCCAAATATTCATTTATTTCAATGTAGCTGGGGTCTCAGGAGAGGCAACAAAGTGGAAGAAAGAATACAGGTGCTGGTGTGAGAACCCGGTTCAAATGCCAACTCTGCCCTTCACCAGCCGTGACTTTGGACAAGTGGCATCACCTCTCTGACACTGAGTCTCCTCCCCTCTTAAGTGGGGCCATAGCAGCGACCTCGTAAAGTTGTGAGAGTGAAGCAAAGCATCACACCCAGGGCACGTAGCAGGGACAGTCACCGGGTAGACACTCAGTAAAGGCCAGTTGCTTACCTACACACACCTCTAACCTGCATCATAGATCAAGTAACAAGCTCACGTGCTGTCCTGGGGCCACCGTTACCAGATGCTGGAGGCTGAAGAAGGAGTGAGACACAGTCCTGGCTCTGAAGGCTCCCACAGTCCTCAGGGAACTCATTCGTTCACCCAACAGGTATTCATTAAGCACTTATTATGTACCAGGCACTGTTCTAAGAGACTAGACAGAATCCCTGTCCACAAGGAGCGTACATTTTACTGGCTGACGGTAATCATACAAACAAAATAGATAATATCAGGCAGGTGGGGGTCAGTGCTCGGAAGAAAGCAGGGGCTGGAGACTGATGGTAGGGTATTCGGGGGCAGCCTCTCTGAGGAGGTGACCCTTGAGAAGAAACCTGAAGGAAGTGAGGGAGTGAGCTACGTGGCTCTGGGGGAAGAGAGTTCCCAGAAAGTACAAGGCTCTGAGGGGAAACGTGCTCGGTTGAGAAATGGATGGGAGGCCAATGTGGCTGGAGCAGAAAAAACAAGGGGAGAGCAAAGGAGGCGAGGTAGGAGACATAACCAGGGGTCAGATGGCAGGGGACAGATAGACACGCAACTCTGTGTGACACACGTGCTTTGCTGGAGGTACAAATGTGGTGCTTTGGGGACACAGAGGAGGGCTTTATTGTTTGTGCTTCAGAGTGAAAGATGGCACGTGGGTTGGTGTGAGGGCAGGCTTCTCGGAGAGCTGGAAATGGAGCTGAGCCATTCAACACAGGCTCAGGCTCTGCTGAATGCTGGGGACAAAGACAACAAGCCAAAGTGTTTGTCCTTGAGGGGTTTACAATTTATTGAGATCATGAAACAAAATATTTGACCCAATAAAGCCTGCACAGGGCGCAGGGGAGCCCCACTGAGGCACAGGTCAGTGGTATGTAGTGTGTGTCGGGCACGGGGTTGCCACTTAGGGTGGCCCCATGGGAGCCAGAAAAGCTCTTTGAGTAGTAATGTGATTGGATCCCACAGTGAGCGGTGGTGAAGATGAACTGGAGAGGGGACAAAGCAGGGTAAAAAACAAAGGCATTTGTTGAAATTAATTCAAAGATGCACTTCCTCTACTTTGCCAACGTGACACAATCCACACAGGCCCCATCTTCTCACAGGGGTGCCGGTGCGTGTAGCTGTGCTGTCTTTTAGAAACATGGGGCTTACTCTTCTGTAACGCAGTCGTGTTCCCTCATGATTTTGGCCTCCAGCTAGGGAGATGGTCTGGAGGCCTCTGTCCACACCCAGAACGATACGGGAATGTAAAAAGACGTTTTTTCGGGGATGACCACATGTCCCCTTGCCCTGGGCCATCCTGTGAAGATGGGAGATGGGGAGGCGGGAGGGCTCAGTTAGATGCGCCTGCTGAGAAAGCTGTGACAGGCAGCAGCAGGCATAGAAGGCTCAAGGTGAATCAGGCCGATCTAGGTCTGATTTCCAATTCTGGCCTGAGACAGCTGACTTTGGGCCAGTTACTAAACCTCTTTGGGCTTTATTTTACTCATCTGCAAACTGGATAATAATTATATCATTTTCACACTGTCATTGTGAGGACAAAATGAGTTAATAAGCTTTCAGCACAATGCCCGGCATGTATTAGGTTTCAATAAAGGTTAGCTATTTTTCTCATTGCAATACCTCTCATTAAAGAGGCAGAAATGATCTCAGTTCAAACTGAACAGTTTGAACCATTTGAACTTGGCATGGTGGACCTGTGGGAGCCAGAAAAGCTCTTTGAGCAGTAAAGTAATGTGATTGGATCCCACAGTGAGTGGTGGTGAAGATGAACTGGAAAGGAGAGAAACAGGGGTAAATAAGGCAGGACACATAGGGTTCTGTTTCAAGACATGTGGTTGCAAAGGGAAGGAAAGACTAGACGATTACTTGAGGGGAATTTTTAGGGTAGATTTGAGGGAAGGTTGCAAATCTAGGCTGATGCAGGGATGTGCCCTACCAGGGATGCCATTCACTCTCAGGGAGGTGGGTTTGGTCCTTTACTCTGGTCAAGGGGTTGGTAGAGAAAAAGGATAAAGTCACAGCCATCCTGAGTTGGTCCCAGAAGAATGCAACAAGGATGGGGCCCTTGCTCAGACACTACCTGTTGGGCACCGATAAGCACCTTTGTCAATACCCATTGCCATGGCAACCGCTTTCCCCACAGCCCCAAAGCACAGGACTTCTACTCTTTGGTTGGCTCATTCCCACCACTGAGGAAAAAACCAGCCAACCACCCCCCTCACCCTCCTTGACCAACACCTGGCCTGTGATGCATATCCAATTATGAGTTCTTGGCTACATAAATCAATCTACTTTTTCCTCCAATCAAAATTAAATCATAATCTATTATCAGATGAAGCTCAAATTTATCCTGATGGCTAAGTCTGATGATGAGATTATTTGGCCAAGGCACAGTCGATTCAAGTTCACGGTCATAAACTAGGAATACCTTGCAAAAAACTACTAAAAATTTTCCAGGTCACATGAATTTCATTAGCCCATGTTTGTCAGAGAAGTGACACAGGTGGGACAATAATTGAAGTCAGCCTTTTTAATTTGGCTTTGAAAGTCATTACTCACTCTGGGCAAAGAAATGGTAGGAAGGCTACCCAGCAGAACCCTTTGCAGCTGAGAAACTTGAGGCATTAAGACTTATCAGCTGCATTTTACAGCTGGAAAAATGATGGCATAGGAAAGTTAAGTGGCTTGGTCAGTGCCCAAGTTTAGCGACATGTATTAGGGATTATTAGTGATAACTTTTCTATGAAATTCATCAACAGATCACCAAGCAAAAATTATTCCATTGTTCCAACACAGAACTCACTAGAAGGGAGAAGTGGCAAGAGGAAGATGATTAAGCAGTAAAACTCTTCAGAGGAGAGTGAAAATGTGTCCAAAGTATATAGACAAGGGGCAATATTAGAGTCAGCCAGAAGAGACCCAAGGAGCTACAACTGTTTAAATAAAATTGCCATTTTATATTCACAATGGGCCAGATTTTATCCCGGTATAGCTCTGCAGGAATTCTTTGGAAAGTTTCCTAACTCTAGAATTACTTGGTGGGAGTAACTTGGGGCCCTATGAAAATGATACTTGGTGATGATTTTATGCAACTGCTTTTTAACCACCTAATAGACATAGAATTACTTTTCTACTAGTCCCACATTGGCACAGTCCTGGGATGAACATTCAGCAAATCCCATTATACACAGATTTGACTTTTCTTTCAGTTTGATAGCTTTTGTGGAAAGAAACTCCAATACATTGTGTATTTGCCCGACTAACTCGGCATAAATATTCATGTCTACAGAATATGTGCACTATGCAAAGTTGGCCCAGTCATATGAGCCTGTAAAAGTCCAGCACATGCTGTAAGAATCACTTAAGTAACGAGACTAAAACCCTCAGCAGTGTCTATATGTCTAGAGTCAGATTGCTTCTACTGTTGCCCGTTCCATTGCAAGGGGCAGCAAATACCAAGGGAGTTCGTTCTGTTCCCTCTTGCTTCTTCCCTTTGTTGGCCCTATTGCAATTACATCTTTTCCTCTGATACTTTAAAATGTTTCTGCCTACTTAGTCTTTCTTTAAGTTGTCCCCCAATTTTGGGAACTGCTACCCTCTTTCCTTGTTTCACTGTCCCAAACTCACCATCTACGGAAAACCTCTCTCTCCCTCCTTCTTTCCTTTTCTAAGTTCCCACTGATATGGTGACACAAAGATGATTAAGTCACAGTTTTTGTCTTTGAGAAACTCACAGCCCAGTGGAAGGTGGAAATGTGGTGATCGGGAAGCAACAGATAGAGGTGTATCCTCCAGTCAGGGAGGAAATCCAGGAAGGCCTCCAAAAAGAGGTGGCATCTAAACTGAGTCAAAAGATATGACTAGGAGTTGGGAGTGGGGAGAAGGAATCCAGGGAAAGGGGATCAATGTGAGCAAAGGTGAAGCAGTGGGAGACAGATGTTGTGGGCTAGTAGGTGGAAGGCTGCAGGTTCTCTGGGACATCTGGAACGGCAAAGTAGGTGGCAGGGAGTTGGGGAGATGGGGCCGGAGAGGCGGACACGGGCCACATCATCAGGCGTGGTCATGGAAAGAGATTCTCCTTCCAGAGCTCTTCTGTACGACAACTTCGAGGAGTTCTGTTCCCCAAAAAAGAGTCTGCTTCCTTACAGTCACAGCTACATAACAATGCATTACTGGAGGAATGGAGGAATGAATCACTGAGAAATTGTTTTCATGGTGAGATTCACAGTCATTGAACAATATACATGAAGTTCCTGAACGCAGTTATAGCAAGATTGGTTTAGACTCACAATCATTTGCTTATTGATTTACTCGGTTTTTATAACTTACATTGTTACCTCAGTGTGCCAAGCCTTGAGCCAGCCACTAAGGATGCAAAGATAAACACGACACCAGCCCCAGGGTAGAGTGTTCTCCATTCAAGCTATGGTTTGAGAGAAGTCCCTGCCCTCGTGATATTCATGTCCTGATTACACGGACAGACAGGCAAACCCAGTCTAAGTGCTGTAGTCAAGCTTGCAGGGAAGCAGGGTGTGGTGAAGCCGCCAATTTACAGCTGAAAGGGGGTGGTATGGCATAATAGAAAGATCACAAGCTGGGAAGTCAAGACTTGATTTTGCAGACTGTACTCTAGTTCTAGCTGTGTGTGACCTAGAAAAGTTACTGAACCTCTCCGAGTTTGTTTTCCTATCTGTGAAATTGGGTTAATGACATCTATCTCATAGAGTAATTTTCAGCATCACATGAGATAATATATGTGCCCGGAGCATCAGGGCCATAACACATTTAAGTTCAACAAACACGCTTCAAACATGCAATTTGTATTCAAGTCATAAACTATTTCTTAATCCTCAAAGCACTAAGGATTCAAAGATGAATAAGCTACAGTTCACACCTTTAAGGAACTCTCCGTCAAGTGTTAGCTTTCTTCTGATAATTACAGATAGAGACTTCTATTTTCATGTCTCAGTTTCTCATCCAGGAAATGAGGTTCATTTTCTTGCCTTTCTCCCATTCTCCATAGAAAGTCTCAGGACTTGACAGAACTTAAAATCACACACATACACACACGCGCGCACACACGCGCACACACACACACACACACACACACACACGGTGTGGCATTGAGCGCACATCCCGGAAATAACTCACCAAACAAATAAAACCTCTTCATGCCAGGATTTGCATGGGGCTGGGGCTGGTGGTGCTTTGGCACATAGAGCTCTGGGTTACAGCATGGTTAGTCTAGGACATGGAAATCTGCAGGCAAGTCTTCTGGCTCATGTCCAGAATCCCTTTATGGCTCCTGGGTGAGGAAAGGCAGACAAAGTCACAGAAGCCTCAGGTTCTAATGCTGTTCGCAAATGCTGGTGCTGTCGCTGGGCAGGGAGGCAAGAACACCACATGCCAAGTGCCTTTTGACAATCTGGATGGGGTGGGGGGCTCTTTCCTTTAGGATTTTCTTTCTTTCTTATGATGTGCTACACTTGTTCGTCTGTTCCATGTGTCCTAATTGTTAGGCAGCAGCTGTTTTTAAGTTATTTGGGCCAATCCACGGGGACACTGAAGCATCTAGTTAGTGGTAATACACCTGATAAATCCATTTCTGTTACCTGGTTTTCCTGCAGGGAAATGGGAAAGGACCAGCATTCTGATGATATTCTAGTTTGTGGGACACATCTGCCAAACATTAAATGACTATTGTAGGGACTTATTTCTGAGAATGATTTCTTTTCATATCAGAAGGACAGCTACAGCTGTGTCTCCCTGAAGGCTGTATTCTACTGAAGGCAGGCCAAACTTAGAAGTTTCTGAAAATTTCAATCACTTTTTTTTTGGTGAGGAAGATCAGCCCTGAGCTAACATCCGTTGCTAATCCTCCTCTTTTTGCTGAGGAAGACTGGCCCTGGACTAACATCCGTGCCCATCTTCCTCTACTTTATATGGGACGCCGCCACAGCGTGGCTGACATGCAGCGCGTCGGCGGGCGCCCGGGATCCGAACCGGCGAACCCCGGGCTGCCAAGCACGGACGAAACCGCTATGCCACCGGGCGGCCCCTGAATCACTTTCAATGATGTGCCAATGAGTTTTACTGAGGCAGAATCTGTCAAATGACATCATTGTGTATATTTTTTCATTTATTCCTTCCTTTCTTTTTCTTCTTTTTGTTTTGTTTTTTTGAAAATGAATCATTGTAGTGATTCCACTGAGTTTTAACTCATCATAAATCTTGTCCCAGAGTCAAGGGAGTTCAGTAAAATGCATGATCTGACAGGAAACTTCTGTAGTTCCTCTGCAAAAAGATTGTGTGTAGGAATCTAGGACGTATATCAAAGTTCAGAAGTAGAATTTGCAAAGCCCAATGTGGCTGACCTACATGTGTAGAGCATGGTCTGTACCCATCATGGCTAGAGGGTGCAATGAAGGAGATTTCACTATCTTGTAACAGCAAAGTTCAGGGCAATTCTGGCCAGTCTCAAAAATAAACCAGCGAGAGTGTATGCAGTCTCCCCTTCTCTTCTTGTCCAGCCCAGGACCCAACCTCATCTCATCTCTCACACTAGCTCCAGGTTCTGTCAGCATAATTCAGGGGAAATAAAATAAAACTTGACTTTTTGGTAGAAAATAGGAAGAACTCCTGGTGAACTCTGATTGTGGCTTTATGGTCACAAGGAATGGAAACTCTCTCAGCGTACCTCCAGAAATGGATGATTCCTGTAATAAAGAAGAATGAACATCATGGGAATCACAAAACACCCTGGCATAAGCAGGACCTGGCAAGCCAAAGATGGTTCAGAGCATCTCCGAAGCTGAGGTTTCTGTCTTCGCTCCTGTCATCACATTTGATGGCTTCAGCATCCACACAGATAATCTACCCAACACTCTGACCTCCTCCCTTGACCTGGTCACTTCCAATGACCTTTTCTTGCAGCCCATAGGAAAAGGCCTACTCCTGTGGTCTTGCCCTAAATCTTGCCATTATCAATAACCTCACCACGTCCAAAACTTGATTTCCAGCATCCCATGTTCATTCCTTTGCTTAGTACTCTCACACCAAAGACTCTTTATGCCTATCAGCACCTCAAAACCATTGGCCTCTCCACTTTTTCACCTTCCCTCACCACTCCCTCTTCTGCCCCAACCTTCTCATTTCCCTCTTAACCCAGCATGGATTCTGTGGGCCATCATGGTAGTCACTCTCTTATATGTGACCTGGGGCCTTCTTCTCCTCCATGACACTCGCCTGGAAAACCCCCAATTCTAATTAAACCCACTCCGTGACTACCCTACCGTGCCTGCACCCAAGTGGCTAGCTGAGCTAGGGGAAACAAGCATGCTGAGTTTTCCTCCTTTAAAGCTATGACCATAAATCTCAAGTAAGTCTCTGCACTACTTGGTAATCTTACCATCTTTCTCTCTTCAATTTGCCCTTCCTTTCCCCAAAACAACTATTTCACACCTTCTCCTCACCCCTTAAACAACTTTCCCACCCTCCCCCTTCCTCACTCTCCCCGAGGACCTCTAATCTCACATCACTGACAAGGGAAAATAGAAGCAGTCAGAAGAGAACTACTTCATCCTTCTACCATTAGAACAACCACCTCTGCGCATCTACCCACATGCCCTGCCTCCCCTCCTGTTATGAAGGATAAACTTTCATTGTTTTCTGGTCTCCCATCTAAGGTGAACCCCTCCACTTGAGCACTAGATCCTGCTGCTTCTCACCCACCCAAGAGCTTTGCTGCTGTTGTTTTCTCCTTTCTCCTGCTCATCTTTCCCTTTTGTACACCAACATTCTGTAAAATCTCCCATGTTTAAAAAACTCTCCCTTCATCCAACCTCCCCCTCTGGATACAGCCACATCTCTTTTTTTCCTCCGTAGCAAAATTTTTCAAAGGAATGTTTACACTCACTGCTTCTACTTCCTCATCTCCCAGTCTTTTCTCAATCTTCTCTAATTGGGGTCTGCCTCCATCACTCCTCTGAAATACCTGTTGACGAGGTTGCCAATCACCTCCACATTGCCACAGAGGCCGGTCTCAATCTGCATCTTCTTCTACCTCTCCACAGCATCTGTCCCACTGGTTACCCCATCCTGCTCAAAACACTTGATTTACTTACCAGGGCACCACATCCTTCCATTTGTTTCTTTCTTCCTAACCTCTGAATGTGGCACTCCCCCAACCTCGTTCTTCTTTTCCTCTCTATCCATAACTCCTTCGGCAGTCTTAGTAACATGGTTTAAAAAAATAAAAGCACAATATTTTTACTGATGAGTCCCCAAATTATAGCTCCAGCTCTAATCTCTCTTTTGAGCTGCACATTAAAAACTCCAACTTTCTACTCTCCTCCATTTGAATGTCTCCAAGCCATCTCCAACTTAACCTGTTCACCACAAAGCTCTGTAATCCTGCCCCACCTCTCCTGCCAGGTGTTTCCAATTTCAATAAGTAGCACCACTATTCACCCTGGGATAAAGCAAAAAACTAGGAATCGTTCTTAATTACTCCCTTTCCCTGACACCCCCTATCCAATCCATTGGCAAATTCTATCAGCTGTAACTTTCCGGGCCTCAGTGGTTTCAGCTGCAAAATGAGGCTACCAGGATCTACCTTATAGTTTGGCTGTGGAGTTTAAATGAGGTGAATGTGAGAGACACACGCTTAGCACATAGTAGCCACTCAATAAACGTCAGCCTCCCTTCCCTCTCTGATAACTTATAACAGCAGTGCTGCCCACTGCATCAATTCCACACCTCCATGTGGCATTTGAGGCTTGTCACAGTCTGACCCCTTCCTATCTTTCCATGCTTTAGGCTCAATCATTATATTTCTATAATTATTTTTACTTTGCAGAGCTTTTTGACATATCTTATTTACTTCTCATCATTTCCACATGAAATAGGTATTATCATCCCCATTTTACAGGTTAGAAAACTGAGAGAGAGGCTCAGTAAACTGCTAAAAATAATAAACCAGTCAATGTTAGAGCTGGAAATGAAACAAAGAGCTTCTACTATGAGAGTTCTTGCTTTTCCTACTGGCCACGCTGCCTCTCCAACACAGAACTTACCGTCCTCAGACCAGGATTCTTTCCCCACTTCACTGAAACCCACTCCTTGCCCTCCTTTCCCTGCTTCTCCTTTCTCTTCCTTCATCATTCTTTCACTGAGTCCTCCGGTGGTCAATGGTCTCTCGGATTAGTGACGTTTATTGTGTCACTAACTTACTCAGTCATTACCTCCCTCTCTCCTTCTCTCACTCATCAAATATTTAAAGAATATCAACTCTACACCATTCTCTGTGCTAATGATGGAACACAAGGAGAAAAGGACACAGACCTTACGACTGAGGAGCTCACAGTTAGGGACAAGCATTCTCAGCAGGGCAATATTGTACCTCGGGGGATGAAAATTGGTTCTCAGGGGCCACAAAAATCTTAGTACAATTCTTTGTGGTCCTCCAAAGCTCCACTCTATTTGACAAAATCTTATTCTTTACTATTTAATTTCTCTCGTTGGGTTTTCTTGGATATTACACCAGCACCTCTGACACTGAGTTCATGGAAAATACACAAAATGTATGCGAGATCTGAGTGGGCAACTATGGTGACCGGACGTCTGTCTCTGGAGCGCACGGTCTTGAGCTGCATTTCGAGAGGCGGCTGTGTGAGCCTGGTGGCTAATATTAGCTGCCTCGTGAATGTTTTTTGTGCTTACTCCTCAGAGCATTCATCTTAGAGAATTAAATAAAAACAGTTAATTAAATAAAAACATGTTCACTGTTTAATTCTGCAAAAATTATTCCACTAACAATAATAATTCCACTAAAAATAAGTTATTTTTCTCATGTTGAGTTAATATTAAAAGTTAAATTCATTAAAATAATTTTTGTGTGTGTGTGTGTGAGGAAGATTGGCCCTAAGCTAACATCTGTGCCCATCTTCCTCTACTTTATAGATAGGATGCCGCCACAGCATGGCTTGATGAATGGTGCATCAGTCCGCGCCTGCGATTCGAACCCACAAACCCCAGGCCACTGAAGTGGAGCACACAAACTTAACCACTATGCCACCGGGCCAGCCCCTCATTAAAACAATTTTTTGTGTGTGTGAGAAAGATTAGCCCTGAGCTAACATCCGTTGCCAGTCCTCCTCTTTTTGCTGAGGAAGACCGGCCCTGGGCTAACATCCGCACCCATCTTCCTCTGCTTTATATGGGACGCTGCCACAGCATAGCTTGACAAGTGGTGCATTGGTCCATGCCTGGGATCTGAACCCGCAAACCCTGGGCCACCAAAGTGGAGTGTGCAAACTTAACCACTATGCCACTGGGATGGCCCCCTCATTAAAATAATTTTTAAGTAATTAATTTAATTTCCCAATTGTTTTACTTTTGCTGGAAAATAACAGTTTTGTATGATTTTTAAAAATTTAATACATTGCTATTATTATTATAAATTCGTATAAGTTGATGATTTGCATATGTAATTTTATACATTACAGTTTGTTTAGGTAAATGACATTAAAAGTTGCTCAGCAAGTGTAGTTATGGCAAATATTAATAGCTTTTAAATTTTAATATTTAAAAATTCAGCATATTACTTAGTCATCTTAATTTTGCACTGAATAAAAAGTAAGCCTTGTACTTTTTTAATGTACACACTGCATTATGTACTGTATATACGGTATGTATGTTTGTACACAGCACAAATGTGTACAAACATTTGCTATATACAAATATACATACGACATATTTGTAATGCCCCCTCCCCTTTCTCCCCCAGAACGTTACGAAGAGGAGGAGGCAGCTGTGGTTGAGTACAGTGATCATTATGCTGAGGAGGACATGCCAAGGGCTCCAAGGTCTTGCCCAGAAGAGGTTGTGGCAGTTTATAATCATACAAAAGACGAGGAAGATGAGCTCTCCTTTCAAGAAGGAGCCATTACTTATGTTGTCCCAAAGAGTGAAGATGGTTGGTATGAGGGCATTATGAATGGAGTGACTGGGCTCTTTCCCGGGAATTATGTGGAATCCATCCTGCATTACTCTGAGGAAAGCTCAGTAGGGAGTGGTCAGCTCTTCCCAGATTATTAAAAGGCCCTGGGGATTCCCCTCCAGTGAAATGAATGAAAGGTACAAATGATAAAAACTACTTATTTTTTTTGGTTTATGCCCCAGTATCAAAACAAATGAAAAAGCAAGTGGAGTCTGAACAGATGGATCTTTCTGCCATCATTTGTGCTGTGCTGAGCTGTCTGGATTGAAACAAAGTGATCATTTCTGAATATGTAAAAAAAAATACATACAAAAAAATAGGGCACATGTACAAATATACGTACAAGCGTATAAACAGATAGTATATCTGTGGTGTTAAAATGCCAGTTCTGATTGTGCACATCCACGGGTCAATCACCACTTCCTAGCTGCAAGGCAATCATGTTTTTGTGCCACTGAGTCATCCTCATATAATCTGTGGACGGTAGAGGAATGTGGACTGGTGGTGTAGTAAGAACTTGTAAGCGGAGCCTGGGTGTCAGGTCCAGGTGACACGGTTCTCCTGAGCTGGTCCTTCAGTTCCTGACCGGAGTGATTTTCTTCCATATTTCTGGTGTTCCCTCACACACTGAGCACACACCCACCTCCAGGCCTTTGTCCTCACGCTTCCCTCTGCCTGTGAAGCTCTCTTTGCTGGAGCAGGGCTCACGCACTCATTTGGTTCAGGGTCCTGCTCAAAATTCACGCCCCGCTGGTCCCCACTCTCAACCTTTTACTCTGGTTTTTGTTTCTTTGTTTTAACTTATGATAACTATCACCACCTGGCATAATATTATCACTATCCCCCTTGGTATCCATGTGGGGGATTGGTTGCAGGACCCCCTTGGGATACCAAAATCCCAGGATGCTCAAGTCCCTTATATAAAATGACATAGTATTTACGTATACCCTCCGCACATCCTCCCATATGCTTTAAATCATCTCTAGATTACTTATAATACGTAATACAATGTAACTGCTATGTAAGTAGTTATACTGTCTTGTTTCGGGAATAATGACAAGAAAAAAAGTCTGCACATGTTCAGTAAGATGCAAACATTGTAGGCCTTTCCATCCACGGTCACGGTCGGTTGAATCGGATGTGGACCAGTGAACAGGAAGGGCCAACTATATATATCTGTTTGGTTATTTTGTTTATTGTCTGTCTCCCTCATTAGACCACAAACTTCATAGGCTGGGGCTTTTGTTTACTACTGTACCTCCAAAATAGGGACTCAGTATTTGTTGAATGCGTAATGAAAACACGAATAAATAACGGAGCCCAAGTTTGAGTCTCGGCTTAAGCGGAATACAGTCCCCATGGTGCTTTCTTACTACTTCAGGCGGCCTCTCCACCTGACCATGCTAGCGAAGCGCCTAAGGAGAACAGACAGCTCTTTCTCTCTCTGGCTCTTTTCCTCTCTTGTACATCCTCCCCTCCATTCGCTCTCTCTCTCTCTTTGCCTCTCTCATTCCGTCTCACGCTTTTCACATTACAAATGGCTGATATGGTCCAGGATCCTGAGGGTCCAGGGTCCCTCCAGTGGGACCCCCTCCCAACTCCTCCTCGCTCTCTTCCCTGCTTAGAACAAGTCTGTAATGAAATTTCCTGGGTATACTGCCTTGGAAGGCACTTTCTTCACCTGGTCACAAAGGGAGAGACACCCATCACTTGGTCACATACCACTGGGATGACCGTGGGCCTCTCGCCCATTCCTGCCGACCAGGTCCTGTTGTCAGCTGTGAATCACTGTGGACTCGGGTCTCACTGGAGAGTGATGACAGTCTCCTCCAGGAAGGTCATGCACAACCTTTCTCCTGGAATATATTGCTCTAATCAATTTTAGACCTGGCCTGAGATGTCCTCGACGCTTCCCAGGAACTGTCTGAATGTGCATTCCCACGAGATTCTGGCCAAGAACACTTTCAAATTCAACTGCCTGATGAGTTTAGGTCTTGCTAAGTACATATTCCTCAGGCAATCTAAAAGCACAATGAAATTTCTATTGTGGGATGAGAGTTGTGCTTGTCTAGTATGCAAAATGGCAGAAAAGGAAACACATTGATTTTTGCAAACGTGTACTTTTTTGTAGTCTCTAAAGAAATGGAAGAAATCAAAGACTCCACTTGCTATCGCCATATGGAATACAGTGCGAGGAAAATTTACCAGCCTGCAAACCTGCAGTTTCTGGTCTTAAATCTTACCTATGAATTGTGTTTTTCTTCCTACAAATGGAAATCCCTGCACGTTTATGTGGAGGACTCGCCTGCTTGTCCCCTGAATTGTAGTTTGACATACAGAACTTCCCGCTGGATTAGACTGTTAAATCCCTCTAGCCATGAAAATGTTTTTCCTTATCATTCAGATTTCTTTCAGGAAAGTGAGTAGGTCAGGAGGAGAGATACCAACCTGACTGAACTTTTATGTCATTGACATGGGCAGTACAGCATACTAGTTAGAGGGTGAACTTTGAAATTGGGCAGATGTGGAAGGGAACCTTGTATTCTCTCCCAGTCCTGTAACTGGGCAAGTCATTGAGGGAGGTGGTATTGAAAAGTAGTTAAGAAGATGGGCTGCTAGGTCTGACAGCTTGAGTTTAAATCTTGGTTCTGCTACTTATTCTATACTCTTGGACAACTGACTGTACCTCTCTGAACCTCAGTTTCTTCTTCTGTAAACGAATGTTTACTTTATGGGGTGGTTGTGAGGATTAAGTGAAGTGAAGTATGTAAAGCTCTTGGCGCAGTGTCTGGCACACAGTAAGAGTGCGATAAAGGTGAGCTGCTGTCGTCATCATCACCATCATCATCTGTAACAGTAGTAATTGTGGTATTTATTTAAGATGACACAGCTAGTTAGTGATGGAATCTAAAAAATCCCTAGTTGCCTTATTCCCAGCCAGGTGGTTTTTCTATTATGTCAAAATATGTAGCTTTGGGAGAAAATGGGGCAAGAAGTTAATAAATGAGGGTGATGATAATGATGACGGTGATGATGTTAGTAATGACGGTGATCACTTGAACCACAGCTTTCTTTAGAGCAGTGGTTCTCATCCTTGGTTACATACTGGAATCATCTGGGTAGTTTGCAAAATATTGCTGCTTGGATTGCACCCCTAAGGTTCTGTTTAAATGGTTTGCAGTAAGGCCTGGGGGATGAGATTTTTCATACATCCCCTGATAAGTTTCATGTGCAGCCAGGGCTGAGAACCACTCCCGCAGAAGTGCCTCGCTCCTCAGTGACAATGGTCAAGGCAAGATCAGGCTCAGATGCCCCCATAAAGAACCCCCGCAGAAAAGTTTTATTCCCTGGCCCCAAAATTACCTGCTGTTACGAGACTGAGAGGCTGTGAGCTCAGTTCACCTTGCTGGGCATCTAGAAAGGAGAGAAACAGCTGGCTACCTCCCCACTCGTGAGCCACCGACTATATTCTCTGCAGTTGCCTCTCCCTGCACCCAACTGTCAAAGGCTAACTCAGAAGCAGAAAGTGCACCTACAGGTGGGCCTGCCCATGTTTAAAAGCATGTTATCCTGGAGATAGCCCTGGGAATCCCAAAATGTGCACGCGCTCATGTGTGTGTGCATTGTGTGTATACATAAGTGGAATCGCTACAGTCAGTTTCAGATTCCCTTATATTCAACCATATTCAACACAAAACAGCTGAATATTCTATGCAGCGAGAACCATGATCTTGGTGGTTCTGAGCCACCAGGTGGCACCATATTGCACATCTAGCTAATGGCCTTTTGTTTAAGAGGATTGGTCAAGTCCACTTCAGGATTCATGGCCATTATTTATCAATATATGATCCCCCTTCTACCTAGGGGTGCGTGGTGGGAGGAGAGCCAGCCTGGTTTGAGCGGATCTCACAAGGTTGAGTGGATGTCTCAAAGTTGGGATGTGTCGAGCTGGAGAAAAGAGGCTGAGGATTGTGTCCTTGAGGAGTAGGGAATCGAAGATGGGGTAGCAAATCCAACCCAGGGTTCTGGAGCAGGAACCATGGTGTGGAGTCCAAAAAGGGTGTTGTGATACCAGGAAGGTGGAGGATGCGGTTTAGAGGACCGAGAAAAACAGAAAGGGTCTTGGAGCAATTCTGGTATAATGCGCCAACGTGCCCTCATTTGTAAGCGAAGCAGGGACCAGAGTGAAGTGGACAATTATAATTGTCTATGCATCTACTGTAAGTTATTTGCCTTTTGAAACCCTGGCTCCTTCAGGTAGCTGAAGCTGGTGATTTTATCAATCAACCTCTTGTATGGCACCAAGGGGTCTTGTCCATGGACACTTGGCTCCTCTGAGTCCTCTTCAGCCTTTCTCCAGTTGCTACTCCTCAGGCCAAACCCGCCTCCCTTTCTTCCAGGTGTACCTTCTTCTGATGAGCCCCTCCTGCCCTTGTCCTGATCAGGGCCCATGACAGGGACCGCCCCTTGCTCCAGTCTGTTCAAACAGCGGTTTCCTGTCTGATAAACTTATTTACACCACAGTAGGACTAACCTAGAAAAGCTTAGTATGTTACTCTTCCTTTAGGGTACCTATTTGCATTTTCATAGGGAAGGATATTACAAGAAAAGGAATTTTAAAATAGAATTGCGAGTGTCTGTCACTAGACCAGTGACAGATGATTAAAGATGCTTTTGTAAGCAAAGAGAATTTTTGAGAATTTAAAAAATTATCACGGCCACTTCCTATGCCTCTGAGACAAGAACTCTCCAGATTTAGTTGTTTCTCCCATGGGCAGGGAGTCGGGGTGGGGTGAGGCAGTGAGGTGTGGAGGAGGAAGGAGCATGTTACATGGAATCAGAGACCTGGGCTGGCCCACATTTGGGCACCCAGCAGTGTGCGGTCCAGGCAACCTATCCACCTTCCCGAGCCTTGAGCGTCTTCATCTGAAAGACTCGCCCCACAGCATTTATTGAACACCCAATGAGTTCCAGGGCGGTGCTAGCCAAGCTTAGGGGACAACAAGAACAGCATTTCCTGTGGGAGACAGATGCCCCACCACAGTGCTTTTCTAGACGCACACACAAAGGGTGCACTGAAGAGGAGACGAGGAGACATGTTCCCTCTGCAGGGGCGAAGCTGTCACAGAGGTGAACTCTGCGCTAAGGCCCAACCGCCTAACGAGCAGGACAGGGGGCCATGCAGCGTGGGGGTCAGGAGCTGTGACTTAGGAGGCCTAGCGCAGCCTGCATCCCGCCTCTGCCACTTCCGAGCTGTGTGACATCGGGCACATTATCTGAAGAACGGGGATGATAATAGTAGACACCCTACAGTGAGAAGACAGACCACACAAGGCAAATGGTCAGAATGGTGCCTGCTTCATAGGAACTGCCAGTTTTTATCATTTATCATTGAATAAACGATAAAGAGGGGACTTCCGGGAAGAGAAAGGCGATGGGGACAGAGCATTCCAGGTACAGCGTGAGGAAAAGCAGAAATACGATGCGCTCAGGGACAAAGGGATACAGCAGGGGCCGCGCCACGGGAGGAGGGCGGGAACCGGCCTGCAGGGGCTCCGGGAGGGAGGTCCCTGCAGAGAATCAGGGGCAGGCATTCGCGGTGGGCGAAAGGGTTGGCGGGTTACAGAAGGGCGTCTCTGGCAGCTTCCTGGAGGCCGGGCTGAGGGAGGGGTGCTGGGAACAGGGGTGTGGGAAGATCAAGTGAAATAATGAGTGTGAAAAATCTCACTTGAATCTGCAAAATGCAAGGTGAACGGGAGTGGGCCCTACAGACCAGGCCAGGCCCGGGAACTCGCGCGAGACCCGGGGCTTCCCTGCCCTGCTGGAGGCGGGAGGGCGGGGAAGGCGCCCACCTCCTCGCGCCTGCGCGGAGCGTGCTGCTGCGGGCCGCGGGAGGGGCCAAGAGAAAGGACCCTCCCCACTCGGCCCTCCTACCCTACCCCCCTACCCCTGTGCCGTCTCTGGGATGGAAACTTCCCACGATAGCTGTAAGGAGACTAAGAATGAAGGCTCTAGAGGTGGAAGTCCTTCAATCTGCTTCTCTTAATTACTAGCTCTGTGACCCAGGCAAGTTCCCAGACCTCCACCTCCTTTGGCCTCAGTTTTCACATCCATAAAATGGGGCTTATAACAATACCTACGACATAAGATGGCTCTGAGGATTAAATGAGTTAATGTGTGGAAGCAGTAGAATGGTGCCTGGAACCCAGTAAGCGCTAAATAAAGTTTGTTAATTATAATATGTAAAATGATAATAATTGTACCTGCTTCGAAATTTATTGTAAACATTAAAGTATTTAGGGCAATGTCTGGCATATAATAAACCCTCAGTTACGTTAGATGCTACTCTTACTGTTCTGACAGGCGCCCCGGAGCCCGGGGAAAAACCCAGGGAGCAAGAGAAAGGTGCGGATGGGAAGGCCCTTTTCCCTGTTTCAGTGAATCCACCTGAACGTGAGCCTTGCTTCGCTGCATTTCTGTTTGGGTGTGTTTATTCGTTAATCATTTTCCGCGTGGATAGATTCTCACCTACACGGGCGGCATTTCCTTCTCTGAAGAGTTAGCCTCCACTCCTTGCCGTGGGACCAGGTCCTTATCGCCTGAAGCTGAGTCCTCTTCGGCTCCCAGGCAAAAGGATGGACTAGACGACCCCTTCGCACCCTGAAGATTCTTTTTCTGAAAGTGATGCCACCACAGCGCTTCTGACAGGTCAGATTTCCCTCGCCGTCTCACACAGAGCCCCCAACCTTGCGTCCCCTTCATCCCAATTGCTTTGCAGGATAAATGTAGGACAGCTTCTCAGTCTCCTGGAGCGGCCCCGGGCTTGGAGAGAGAAGAGCCACAGGGCTAGAACCTCAGGAGGGAAGAGAAGGTGGACATTTTGCAAAAGAGCAGAGAAGAAGCCAGGCTAGTGGAAAGCTGGGGGAATCACGATGTCCCTGCCATACAAGGGCTTCGTGCCCTTGGCCCTCTTCCACACAGAGCAGCATGGTCACCCACAAGAAGGCTGGTTTCCTCCACACAAATCGAGGAAGCCTGACTGGGATCTTACCTCTGTCTCATGAGCTACAGCTTTTTCCCACCCCGGGGCCTTTGCACATGCTATTTCCTCTATCCAGAGGGCTCTCCCACCAGATTGCTGTGGCTTGTTTCTTTTCTTCATTCAGGGCTCCGAGCAAACATCCTCTCTTCAAAGAGGACTTTTCTGCCCACCCCATCACAAATGGCGATCCCCTGACACTGTTATCACACTACTTCATTTTGTTATTTACAGAACACTTACCACTATTTGCAATGATCTTCCCTTGTTTGTTTACTTGGTTGTTGTCTGTCTCCCCTGACCAGAGTAAGTTGCACAAGTGAATATTCACTGTACCACACTTGCCACATTTGATGAATGAATAAGTTATTAAAAGCAACTGTATATTCAGCATCTAAAACTCAATGATATTGTTATCATCATCATCATTATTATCATTACCATTATTTTCCCAGGAAAGGATGCCAGTTTTACCATTCTCTTGTTTTATTTCTAACAATCCAGAATTCTCTAGGCTTTTATCATAGACAATGACTTCAGACTATGTCCTCTTCAACTCATAAAAACCTATATTTGGTGAAAAATACCTATAGAGGTATGCCATTCTTTCATTTTTCTAAATATTCCAGATTCTACACCATCAGAAAAGCTATAAACTTGCCCTTTCAAAGACTGGCTTAAACTGAGCTGAATTTTTGTGTTCTAACCTGGGCTTCCACTGAAGGATGCTATGAGAAACCACCTTATGAAGCATCTGCTGTTCGGATAATATTAGGGAGATGGTACATTATAGTCCCAGGAGCCACTAGAAGAACCCCCAATGTGAGAAATTCCTTTCAAAGTTCAACCCTTAGCAAAATGTTCACTTCCTTTGGGGGGGGTAGTATGTATTTTTGTCTTCAAGAGTTGGATAACAGGCCATATTTCCCTTTTCACTTCAGCTGCCAGGAAGCTCAGGGCCAAATATTTAACTCATATTTAGCAACTATGTACGTTTTAATGGTCTGCATAGTTGCATTCCTCTTTTTCCTTAGTCTTTACTTCATACTCTATATTTATCTTCACTATGATTACTTTCTGGGAAGATAAAAAATTTGGCTTAGGAAAGGGCAGGGGCCAATGGAGGCTGGAGAGTCAAAATCACAGCCTAGTCATATCATAGGGACAATCTGGGGAGGATACTGCTGCCATGGCCCCTGGACGGGGGCCTCTGTCACTGCAGATGCAGAGTCCTGAGTGGGAGCATGCACTTGGACAAGACCAGTCACATGTGCAGACCCTCACAGCCAGGGGAGCAGGGCAGAGTGAGTTATCTGGTCTTCTAGGCGTCCCTATGAGAGACGGCCCTGCCTCCCACCCAGACTCGAATGGTAGGGAATTCCTCAAACGTGGGGAAAGGGTTCAGATATTAGACAGCTCCCTCCCCAATAACTGTTCATTAGAGTTTATTTTTATTGGGGGATTTTTTCCTTATATACCTCAAAGCCTTGTGGAATGAAGTGAGAGAAAAGGAAATCAATAAATTCGTATAACAGATGTGAACTGCTACCTGCCGCAAGGTGAAAGAACATTTCATTTGCTTACTTTTCTAAATAAAAACTTGCTCTGGGCTCCACTCTCCAGCTGAGTGAGAAGTTGGGTATGAGTTACTTATTGGGGCTCCTCCCTCATTCGGTGGATCATCCGAACCCTGGAGCCACAGTTTTCAGAAAATTGGAGGGGACAAGATCCACTCTCTGGCGAGCCCGCCCCTGTGGTTGCCGTGGAGATGCCCATTGTGCAGAGGCCTCCGTCCATCCTGAGGTCGCAGGTCCCCTGGGTGCACCCACTCCCTCTGGGCCAAGCTCATGCGCTGCAGCTGCATTTGTTGCTCCTGGGCACTCCGAGGGGAAGGCGGAGGTTTTTGGATACCTTCTGGCGGGTAGAATGACTTCCCGGCGGGAGGAAGTCAGGCTCTGCCGTGGGTTCCCCACGCGGAGGCACCGAGGCCAGCACACAGCCGTGCGCCTCCACCGGGCGTCGGTTCTTCCCTCCCCAAGCCCTCCCCACCCCAGACCCAGTGTTCGTGTGTGGAACCATCTGCACCCAACAGAGTGGCACACACCACACAAATTCTCTCCAGCCTCGTCTCATTTGGGATTTGAGGGAAACGCTGAGTGTGGGACAGTGGGGCGTCGTTCTCCCCAGCAGGAGGAAAGTGACATTCTATGTTTTTAAACACAAAAGGAGGCTGGTTTCGCCAAACTCCTCACAGCCAGCAGACCTGCAGGACGATGCTGGGGTACCGAGCTGAGTTTCCAGGGCAGCAGTGCTGGACCGTCTGCCCCCCAGACAAGAACAGGACGATGAGGGTGAACGAAGACTTGCTCTCCGGCGGTGGTCAGTTAGTCCCCCGCCGGCCCCCGCCCGCCCCGCGCAGCCAGGATTCCAGAGGCTCGCGTTGCCGTCTGCACACCAGAGGGCGCCCTCGGCCTGCTTTCTCGACTCGCCGCCGCTCTGGTCAGGAGAACCAACAGGTGAAACGCCGAGAAACGAAACCCAGTATTTTACATCCGTTTTAGAGCCAGTAGTTGGCTCTTTGCTGTGAATGAAGTGCACCACCAGTAAGACAGGGCGGAACCTCCTTGATTCCTTTCTGCCCCGTCTCAAGATGGATAAGTAACTCCGAGGCTGGTTTCCAAGGGTTCCAAGAACTGGTCGAGGGGCAAATAATGGTGACTCTGGGCACGGGAGGCGCGGAGCCCCCGGAGGGTGGGGAGTCTGTTCCGTGACTGCGGGAGGAGCGTGTCCGGGCTCCGCCGCTCCGCTGCCGAGCACACGGAGCGGCGCAGCCTCTTGCTCTCCGCGGGGCCGCACCTCCCCGCAGGCCCCCGTCCGCGGTCCCACAGCGGCCGCTTCAGGTGTCCCCATGGGGACGCGGAGCGGCCTTCACAGGCCTGCCGTGGGAGCCTGGCCCGGTTTGGGTTTGGGTCGGGCCTGATCCGGAGGAGACTCCCAGAGACGGCGCTCGTGGGCAAATGAAACCTGCACGGATCCCAGGGGTGTGGTCACAGCTGCGGGCCCGAGGCCTCTTCGTCGTGTGTAAGTAGACTGACCTTACAAACGAGTCTCACGGGGACATAAAGGCTGGTGTCTGCAGGGCATTCACTTGGAAACACTGGTAGTGGTTGTGGTTTTGAAAATAATAAAAACACGTGGGGTTTGTGTGTGTGTGAGGAAGACCAGCCCTGAGCTAACATCCGTCGCCAATCCTCCTCTTTTCCCTGAGGAAGACTGGCCCTGGGCTAACATCCTGCCCATCTTCCTTTAGTCACATGGGACGCCGCCAGGGCATGGATTGATGAGGGTGCGTCTATCCTCGCTGGGATCTGAACCTGCGATCCCCGGGAAGCAGAGCGAGCGAATTTAACCACTAGGCCACTGGCCGGCCCCAAAACACGTTTTAAAAAATCCGTAATTCAGGCTCTCTGTTCATTCATCCATCATCCAATTAATTACTTTTTAAACACTGGCTATCTGCCACCGGGCCCCGTAGGTGCCCCATAGAGAGATGAACGAGGGCGGCCCTTTGCTCTGGGGCTGTTTGTTGTCTTTAAGAGATAAACGTATGTACATTAGGGTAAGGACTGGAGTGGAAACAGTGCTCCTGGGACATAGGAAGAGAACTGCTCAGTATGGAGGGGGAAAGGTGCCTTTCTCCTTCAATAATTCTGTCCCTGATCTGCACTCATTCATTCCACACGTATTTATTTTGTGGCATTCAGGTACCAGGCCTTGTCAGGCAGTGAGCACACTCCAATAGTAGGCGAGTGCAAAGGGACCCCCTATAAGGTCAGAATGGCCTGGAGCAATTGGGTCTCTACAAGCTCTCAAAACTAACCAGCCAAGGCGCACTAGTAGCACAAGTGCCACACTGAGGGGAAACCTCTGGGAGACTCTTCCTGCCCAAGTGGAGCCGACCCCCTTCTTTCCTTTTGACTGGAGAGAGCTGTTTCTTTTTCTCTCCTTGACCACATTCATGGAACCAAATGGGACGTATGTCTCTAGAGGAGGAGTGGAAACATTTTTTCTTTCTCTAAGGGCTACTGACCCATGGAGAAATTGAGGAAAGAGGAAATGAATCCAGAAAAGTCAAATGCAAGTTTCAGAAATCCAGCTTGAACAAGCTCAAACTGAAATCGGGATTTATTGGAATGGCACTTGGTATGTCTTACAGAGTCGAGAGAACATCTGACCATGCTAGCTTTGGGATTAGATCTGGTGACCTCAGGGGCTGGAAGCAAGTTCTGTATTAGTCAAGACTCTTTTGCTCACAAGTGACAGAAACCCAACTGAAACCAACTTAGGCCAAACAGGGCTGGGATGAATCACAGACAGATGGAACTAGATTCCATGCCATCAGGACTCCTCCTGTCAGCCTCTCTGGGATGGGCTCCATTCTCTCCCCCAGAGTGCCAGCATTCTCTGAGGGGCTAGAACCAAGGGTGCTGACAGTTCTTTGCTGACATCTTTTGAACTTGGCGAATAGAGCAAAAAGGGGTCATCTTCCCCAACCCCATTAAGAAAAATCTTGGTGAAGGTCCCGATTGGCTCAGCACATGTCTCTCTTCACCCCAGACCAATCAGGCCAGGGCAGGCAGAGTCCCATGACTGACTCCCTATTGCCAGGGGGAGAGGTGGTTGTAGTGGGGAAACACAGATCTTCCAAAAGAATGAATGTCTTGTCACCAGAAGAAGGGGTAGAGGGCGCTGGACCAATAAAAAACAGAGGACCTCTATGAGAGGAACAGACTGGGGAGGAAATTGACAAAATTTACAAAGTTTTATTAAGTGTCAGTCGCATTCATTATACCTCACACACATTAACATTTGTATTTGAATCCAAAATTTATTGTATTAAGAATTTCTCGGGGCCGCCCGGTGGCGCAGCGGTTTAGTCCGCGCTTGGCAGCCCTGGGTTCGCGAGTTCGGATCCTGGGTGCCCGCCGACGCACTGCTTGTCAGCCATGCCATGGCGGCGTCCCATATAAAGTGGAGGAAGATGGGCACGGATGTTAGCCCAGGGCCAGTCTTCCTCAGCAAAAAGAGGAGGATTGGCAACGGATGTTAGCTCAGGGCTGGTCTTCCCCACAAAAAAAAAAAAAAAAAAAAAAGAATTTCTCTCCCAAAGCTCTAATGTGGGCTCTAGTTGGTCCTACAGGAACAAGGAGAACAACAATAAAGACTTTAATGGGGAAATCCATTTACAAATACATATTTTTTAAAACATAGCATGATAAGCAGGAATTTCACTTTTAACTTTACTATGACTGTGGTTTGTTCAGCAAGAGAACTTGCTTATTACCTCTTGAGGGTTGTCACTGAGGAGCATATCTTCTTTTGCAAGGAAAAGTCACTTGGATAGTCCTCAGATATGTAAATATATGTGGGCACTCATTGGTGGAGGGGTAGGTATAATTGGGTTTTTTTGTGGCCAAGCAAAGATGCTTTTCCCAATACTCCTTAATTAGTAGATCTGGCACTTTTGGAGGAGGATGGGAAATATGCACAGAGGTAAAGGAGTTTCCTAGAAGGAGAAGAAATCAAGAGTCAGAGCGTTTCCTTTCTGATTAGAACATTTTTGATGGACTGAGATGGTCTCAACTAAAGTCCATGGCAGAAAGGGTCCCAAAGTCTCTTAAAGAGAACTCACTGAAGGAAAGGGGGGACATCCAGTGTATATTTGAGTCTGAGAGTCATTCTTAACCTTGACATCCTGTTAGAAAGGGCAGAGTTGGGAACAATGCCCAAGCACAAACGTAAAAGCTTCAACCAGAGAACCCAAATGTGGAGCATCCTTGATTGAGAGGAAAATTCAGAAGGGAGAGGGAAAGACTGACTCCTTTGGACTCAGTAAGTCTCTGAGGTTCTAGAACCATTCATCTGGAAGTGGCCAGGAGGTAAGAGTAGAGAACGAGGGAAATGGGATACTCTGTTAACATCAAATGATCTCTTGATTATTAGAGAGAGATGAGACCTTATTTGGACATCAGGCTAATGAGGCAGTTCAGACCAGAAACATTGAAGTGGGTAAAATTATGAAAACATAGTAAAAAACAGATTTACAGGGGGCCGGCCCGGTGGCACAGCGGTTTAGTTCGCGCTTGGCAGCCCAGGGTTCGCGGGTTTGGATCCCAGTCGCCTGCCGACCCACTGCTTGTCAAGCCATGCTGTGGCGGCATCCCATATAAAGTAGAGGAAGATGGGCACGGATGTTAGCCCAGGGCCAGTCTTCCTCAGCAAAAAGAGGAGGATTGGCAACGGATGTTAGCTCAGGGCTGGTCTTCCTCACACACACACACACACACACACATACACACACACACAAGAGAGATTTATAGTCCACCTAAGATTTAGAGCATGAACTTTTAAAACAATTATTTTTCAGGAATAAGATTTCCAATATGGAACCTAAATTACTGCCTCTAGGGATTTTAATGCCATGTTATACTAACACAACTATTGTGAAGAAACTGCTATTACCTGCCAAGTTCTCTTCTTATGGATCACATATAATTAAACAGAGAATAAACTCTGAACCAAGTCTCCTAATCCTTACTCTAAAATATCTAGTCAGGACAATTCAAGAATAGATGCAGAGGAACTGGGGTATCTGTATTGGCATTCTGCTTAGGTTGTGTGTGTACATGTACTGGAGCACATGGTCCTGTCCAGGTCTCCCTTTTTGCCTTGCAAGAATCAGGCCAGCCAAATGTTGACAAATTTAGCTAAAGGCTTATAGACTCAGCCAAAGCTGAGTTTTGGTTTGGGAGTTTTCCTTTAGCCAAGGTGAAGTGACCCATTTAATTACGTTGGACTTCATGCTGGAGATGTGGTAGGCTGGCCGTGCACTGGCTGGTGTGTATTAACAACGACAGCAACAAAATGTTGCAATGAAGAGTCCTGGAAGTCTGAATACGTACTATGTTCTTGCTCAGAAATTCCTTCAACATGGTTGGTTTGTATAAACTCTAAATATCACATTTTAAAAATCAGTTTCTGAGTCAAGACAGTTTATTAAATATGCATAATAGTGAGAAGAGGAAAGGTGTTGTTAGAAACAAATTTTTACAAAATCTGTATTGTTTCTTCTTTTACAGATTGGGCAGCATATTTCAGATCAGAGTAAGGATGCCTTACCCAAGAATTTAGCCTGATTCAAAGAAAAAAATAAGCTTTAAGTTTCAACATGTTTGCATGCTTCTATAGGTAATGGATGGAGGCTGGCCAGCATGGTTGACTTGCTTTTTCTACAAGGCATTGTAATGGGCCTAATGTCATTTGAGACCCAGTAGGGGAGAAACAGAAGCTGAATTGATTTATATAATAAGGAAGTGGGATTTTGAGATTCCCAGGACTAGGGGAGTATCTATAGAGAAAGTGGGGGATGAAGAAACATGGCAGAAGCCGGGGAAATTGGGGAGTAGAGATGGCCAGTGAGGAGGTCTCAGAGGTGGGCCCAAATGAGACTATTTAAGAACAAAGACATCTAATGTTGCCTTCTAAGTCATCTTCTGGGCCGTGTGGCAGTCTAACTTCTCTGCCATGTGTGGCATCCTTGGGTGCTGTGGGGAACAAGAAGTCAAAAGGATGATTACATTCAAGACAAGATGGCAAGAAGAGACAGTCATAGAAGAACAGAAGGAGGTGAGAATTCAGCAGAAACAAGATATTGGAGTAAGAAGGATCTGGGGGAAACATACTCCTCCAAGAATCCTCAGAAATATCAGGAACAGGAAAGATGCTATTTTCCCCTCCTTATGTGGGATGCAGGTTCCAGACATTTTAAAGTTAATTATTGAAGAAGGGATGCCCCACAAGGCAGCAAGTTTCACCAGAATCCGGGTGGTTGGCCCTGGAGTCACACTCCTGTCTCCTAGGCACTCTGCTAGGGTTTCCCACAGGCTTCTTTGATAATTTCCCTAGAGAAAGTTCAAATACCTGGTCATAAGTGTGTTGGTGTGCCCTGAGGAGAAAGGGCATGGATTGAGTTTTTCTAAATTAATAAATTTCAAAAACAGTGATTTGATGGGCACAAGGGAGAGGGTGAAGAATACCCAGGTTAAGTTTGCTGTCCATGTATGTGAGTGTTGTAAAAGAGAGTCTTGAATGAAATAATCACATTGAATGTGGGTGTGAAGATCTCTTTCAGCCCTTTGTCGGGGAGAATGGCAGCTTAAATTAATTGGCCTCAGATATTGGTTTTCTTTCATCTCCAGCCATGTAAGACAGATAACCACAGGACTGTGGTAATTATAGAGGAATCAGAGTAATTTGTTAAAGGTAAACCTAGCTGTGGAGTAGTAGGGATTCTGTAAACATTTTGTCAGTTTGCACATTTTGCAGACAACTTTTAAGGAAACATCAGCTTGTTTAACGGGCTTCCTTGGATGAGCTCTGTCCTGGGGGACACTGACTCCAGCTTTTAATCCTTCTTTCATTTGAGCTGATGCCTTTAATATTTTTTCAGCCATCAATCATGTGGCCAATGTAACCTTTTCTGGTGGAGATTTGGAGGCTACGGTCAGGGCTGTGGGCATGGCTGGCCTGATGGATGGCTTTCTGGGGAAAGGCGGCCATCAGAAGCCCCTCCTGCAGCCCCACTTCTCCCTTACTCCTCTTTTCTCCTGATTCTTTTGCCCGGAACAACTAGCACTGTTGCAGTAGGAGAGCACCCAGGCAGAGGAATTAATAAGAAAGGTCTTTGCTGATGGAGCTATTTATTCCAAGGGAATTAAGGAGATTGTTGTTCCTCACCAATTTCCTATTTTCTAGCTATATGCCACGCTAAAAAGTGTTAGAGAATCTTTCTAAAGAAGTGTTTTTCAAAAAAAGAAAGTTAATCACAGCTCTTAGAATTTTACGAGGGCAACCCACCACACACACACACACACACACACACACACACACACACGCACACACACACCCCCCTCAAACAAAGTTTTCCAAGAGGATATTTGTACTATGCACAAGGCATTCTGATATTTTCTGTTCTATTCTATTCTGTTCCATTCTGTTCATTCCATTCTTTCAATTAAAAAACTGCTGGTCAGTATTCATTACTTTGATGTCATAACCCACGAACATGTCACACCCCACCATCAGTATAACACTGTAATCTAGAGCATTTGGCATTGGGTCACAATATTGAAATTGTTCATTTGCTTTTAATACAGCATGCCTAGAAAGTGATTAGAAGATGGCATTAGCAGGAATCTCTGCTCTTTGATCAGTCCTCTTTCTGATCTACAAAATCATCCTGAAAAAATCGCTCTGAACTTCCTGAAGGGGAAGTCAACCCAGCTCTTGTCCCTGCTCTGCCACTAGCTCTGAGACCCTGCAGAAGACCCAACTCAGATCCGTAAAATATTAATAATACGAACAGTTAAGGTATTTCTGTGTGCCAGTCAGTATTCTAATTAATGCGTTAAGTCATTTAATCCTCACTGCAAACCTGTGAGTTAGAGGCCGTGCTGACCCCACAGTATAGCTGAGGAAGGCAAGTCCAGGAAAAGTTACGTAAGTTGCCGAGGCTGCAGACCTGCAGTGCAGGAGCCAGGATTTGTGCCTGGGCAGCCTGGACTTCCTATACTGCCCATTTGGGCCAGTTAAACTGGGTGATCTCCTCGGCCTTTCTCAAATCTCACTTTCTGTATTCTCCTTGTCATGATGGTTGGTAAGTCTCATCAAATTATCCTCTCTGTGGTTCTTTGGGAACGTTTTGTGATATATGGAGAATTATTACTTCTATAAGACAAACCCCAACCGTTTCTAGTCTAGGAAGAGGTGTGTATGTGTGGAGGTGGTCAGAGAACATGGAAGGCAGGAAAGCGGATAAAATCACCCAAGGAGTTTTCTTTTTCTTTATCCTTCGTACCCACATACTCAACCCTGCAGGACACATCAGGAGTGGTGGTAGAGCAGGTGCCATAAAATGTGTCTATAAGAGCAGACGTGGAGTGGACTTGCAGACCGGCCTCCCAGATGAGGCTCGTGCATGTGCAGGCGTAGATGGTGAGAAAACACGGGCAAGTTCGAAGGATTCAGGGTACTGTGTGTCGACACAACTGCCAGGTGTGTGCTCAGGAGGACTGGGAGACAAAGTTAAGGCTGGAATGTGTCAGGCCTTAAATGCCAGAAGAAGCCAAAATGCTTATTGAAGAGACCTTTATCACTAAAATGATAATTTCAGGTATTATTGTGTTACACTCTTAAAGTGACATTCTTGACAAGTTGGGTAGTGCCTAATATTGCTAAAATATGAGCTAACTTCTAAGAGAGGGTCAAACAATCCACGGCAGCCATTTGAACCTTCAAAAAAATGCAGCAAGGGAATTGTAGTGTTGGCTCCACCCAATCATAAAAATGCTCCGTGCAGGGAAGGAATCCATATCTATTTGATGCTATATTTAAACAAATATCAAACAATAAAATCCTTACGGGGGAGGAAGGGTTTTTTTCCCCTTTCAGGGCCACTGTGGGAAAATAAATCTATCAAGGGACACATTTAAATAAAAGAAAAATTAAATTAGTTTCAAGTGGTAGGGTTTTTTGGTTTTTTGTTTAAAGAGGAAAATATAAGGTTCAGTTCATTTGGTGCTTCAATTAGGATTGATGTGAAAGGAGAGTTTTTAAAAGTGCTCAGTTGTAAATTCTAGCTGGTTAAAGGAGAGGAATAGAAAGAGTGATGAAGAGAGGAAGAGGAGAAGGAAAGGCAGGAGGAAGAGGGAGCAGCAGGAATGCAGAGAGAGGATAATGGACCAGGAGGGGGACAATGACGCCAGTTGCTGAGCTGAGCAAAAAGAGCATGCAAGAAGAGAGGCTGCAGTCAGAAAGCCTCGGGGAGTCAGGAAAGTGGAAATAACTGAGGACAAACTGAAATGATCTTACCTAGGGAGAAAAAATAAGAAGAGGAATTGAGAGTGGTTCACATGATCTAGTTGGAGGGGTGAGGAAGAGCTGGATTTTAATCCCAAAGGGACTAAGACAAATTTTTCGTTTGACCTTTGTGTAGATAGGTACAAATTCACCCCCAGTTATGCTTAGTAACAGAGTCTGTGCAAAGAGGTTCAAAAAGCAAAATTGTCAACATAGCTGTCTGGAAAGTTCTGTCTATAAGCATATTACTTTACAGATGGGCATTTCTTGAATTGTTTTATTAAATCTTTTGTACTCCCTTTCCTTTATTGAGGTAACCTTGGTTTATAACATTGTATAAATTTCAGGTGTACATTGTTATACTTCTAATTTTGCATAGATTACATCATGTTCACCCCCCAAAGACTAATTACAATCCATCTTGTACTTTTTTATTGTGGTAAAATATACATAACATAAAATTGACCACTTTAGCCATTTTTAAGTGTACAATTCAGTGGCATTAAGTGTAATCATATTGTTGTGCAACCATCATCCAACTCCAGAACTTTTTCATCTCAAACTGAAACTCTGTACCCACTAAACATCAACTTCCCATTCCCTCCTCCCCCCAGCTTCTGACAACCACTATTTTACTTTCTCTCTCTGTACTTTATTTTTAAGACCAATTCATTATAACTTGTGACTGTGGCATTTCATAATCTTAGCATTTGAGAAGCAAAGTCATGGAGAAAAAAGGCTTTTTGAGGAAAGGTAGGGCTTACACTGACTTTTCAAACTCTTAAATTCCATATTTATTAATTTCAAAATGAAATTTCAACCATTTCTCAGATTTAAAGTGTTTAAGTCTAAATGAATAGGCAACTCATTTGTCTTTATTTTTAGTGATTCCTAGGAACAGATACATTGAAGTATTGTTTTTAAAAAGTACATGAAATTAAATAGTTACATCAATCATTTCTATTTGACTAGAATATATTGAAACTAGTCAGTGTAGGCTTGTGCCCTAAATATTAACATAAAATATATGCAATTGTTTCTAAAATGATTCAGAAAGCATTCACCACTTTTGATGAAGTGGTTAATTGTTCTTTGTGATTTCTTTTACAAGTAAAACCTGGTTATTAACAAATAGACAAGAGGGCAATAAACAACAGACACTGCAATCATTTAGCTAATGCTATTTAGAGTTCTGAAACAAAAATAGCTTATGATAAATTGATAGTAAATGTGACATTCTCAGTTCATGTAAATAAACCCTGAATTTGAGAACTCCTGTTTTCCCAGAGCCCTAGTAAATACACTTTTAACAGAGATCTCATGTAAAGTAGCCATATGCTTATAATTACCTAAATATTGTAGATCCCCTGTGTGAAATTTCACATCTTTATTGCTTCTACTTTAATGTTTACAAAGTTGGTAGTAATTTTTAAAACCAAATCTGATCCTAAACAGGAAAGACAATTTCCTATGTAATTGTAATTATCTATGCAAGATTTGGCAAGGATCAAATCATTCCTAGAATTTAATCGTCTTGACTCTCATAAGCTTCCTATACGTTCATTTGAGAAGGCACTTTATCTGCTCAATTTAAGTATCCCGATACCTATTAGCAAATTGCAATGTGTTTTTAATCTAGAATATTTGGACAAACATAAAACATGTTGAATCATTACAGAAGAAAAGTGTTGCCACAAATTCTCAGTGAAATACAGTAAAAGCTCACTATGTCAAACAAATTTAGCCTTTTTAGAAAAGTTACCTAACAAAAAGAAATTCTTAAAAGGATATGAAAGCTAGTTAAATTGAAGCTTTAAAAGGTAATTCCAGAGCAAAAGTATAAAGATTGAGCACTACTAAAATTAACAGAGAATTATTTGACATTTAAAAAACCCAGATGATTGAGTAATTAATTACCATACTTACTAATATCTGTAATAAGAATTTACATGTGCTGTCGTATGTGGTCTGCATAAAAAGCCTAGGGGGACGTATTTTTACCTCCATTTGAGGTGACAAAACTCAAGTTAGAAGATTTTGAGTTCGTGTCACTAGGAAATGACAGAGCTGGGATTTGAACCATCAGCTCCAAGCCCTCCTCTTTCCTTGAGCATCCAGTGTGTAAGAAGATGTCTACAGTCTGCTTCATTCTGATGTGGTTGCTGATTCTTTTCTAGGTTCTGAACAGGTTCAACCTTACTTATTTAGAGATATGGCCAGATTAGCCACATTTGGCCTGGTGTGACTGTAGGCAATTAAATACACCTGGTTTGCATGAAGAAGGAAAATTATTTGCTCATTAGGAATGATGATCATTAATTTGAGAATAAAGTTGCATACTATTCATTTCCTTTACAGCTTTCTCTTAAAAATCAAAGCATTTCTGGAAGTTCTTGGCAGGTAGCTTGCCCCTATTTCATGGTGTAGACCAATGGTTCTTGGACCTCAGCAAGCATCAGAACCCCTGAGGGCTTGTTAAAGTGTGGATGGCTAAGCCCCAGCCCCAGAGTTTCTGATTCAGTAGGTCTGGGGTGAGGCCTAAGAATTTGCGTTTCTAAGAAGTTCCCAGGTGATGCTGACACCACTGTCCAGGGGCCACACTTTGAGAACCACTGGTGTTGGCAAGCTACAAGGTGGGACTTCTACGCACCCTGCAGTGCAACCAAACAAAGGAGAGGAGTGATGGGGTCGCTTTG
Organism: Tapirus indicus; assembly: GCA_031878705.1. Classification (NCBI taxonomy): domain Eukaryota; kingdom Metazoa; phylum Chordata; class Mammalia; order Perissodactyla; family Tapiridae; genus Tapirus; species Tapirus indicus. Next base: position 40,862,613 of record CM062935.1, read on the forward strand.
ATACCCCCGGCGGGTCTTCATGCTTCTGTCAATATCCAGAACCGGAACTCGAATTCCCTGCCAACCTCAGTGCTGTCATACTGATGGCAGGCACGGGACAGGCAAGAGTCACACCCACTCAGTTGACAGAGTGAGGTCCTGAAGCCTGGAGAGGTTCCGAGTATTGCATCATCGGGCACAACTCTTCATTCCATTTCATGTGACTTGTCTGTAAATCGTTCTGTGAAAGAAGGGGAGTGCCAGAACAGATGAATGAAGGAAATGGAATGATCAGTCTCAATATAAACTGGGGAAGCAGGGAGAATTAACGGGGCTGGCGCCTCCCAGTCTAAGTTGTGAAGAAGTTTTATCTTATGTGTTCCCCTCCCTCAGAGGCTTTTTTCCTCCTTTTACTCCACCTCCCTAAAGCAGAGTCCTCACCTCTCCTCCCTGCTGCTCAGGACTCTATCTTTTTCACCCCGACCTCCTTGGAAGCTCAGTATTCTAAGCCAATGGCTTTCTTTTTTTAATTCTTTTTGAGGGACCTTTTCTGCAGATGAAATTTTATGGAAATGTCAAAAACACAAGAGCAGGGCTGCTTGGTTTGGAGCAAACGTCGGCCCCACCTGGTTGGTTTCCTCCTCGTTTCTCTTGCCGGAAGCTCTAGCAGCTCAAAGGAACAGAATTGTAAACCCACTACTCTAGTCCTTTTTGTCATTAGCCTTCTTTTAATCAAAATCTACCAGTCTTAAGGCTCATTTCTCTTGGCCCACATAGGTGACAGCTAGCTAATCTTAGATTATTTGTTTATCAATTTATTCAGAATAGTGTAATAGTGGTTGTAAAATATGAATGCAGATCTTTCTTGATAACGGTTGTATTTTAACTTGGACCTTGTGAAAACAATGCCTCAAACTAAAGAAATGATTTCATTTGTGCAAATTTCAGGTGATAGAATATCTCCCTAGGATATATTTCCAGAGCCTTTAAAGAATGGTTACTTCACCTGTGGGTAGGACCCTTACTGAAAGCCAAATCTCCTCAGTCACTTTTATAAAAGTGGCCTTTCAAGTCACACTTTAATGAAAAATGAAATAATAAAAGAGATAAACTCCTTTATTTATTTAATAGAATTGTCTCTCCTGGGTTAATATGAAATAGTAATTTAAAAGTAATAATACAAATTTGAGATAGTAAGTAACAGCGCAATTCTATTTGCTTTTGGTCCTGCATCTCTGGACACGCAGATCTCTCATTTATGGATGTTTTGTTGCCAAATGCTACACACATCTTATATATGACTCTCTAATTTCTTAAAATCATGTTAACGGTGTCACTACCCCTTGCTCCTCTTGCAAGCTCCTGTAAATGTTCCCCTGTCCAGCACTGTTTTGCTTCTCCACGGGTAACTCCCTTGGCGTCCACAGGGGGGCAGGACACACCATACTGCACAGTTGTCTGTATTCCCTTCCATTTGGGGGGGGGGGGGGAAATCTAACCAGGAAAAGAATGACGGCGTTAAGCTGCCAAAGATGCCTACACCAGACCTTCTCACTTCAGCTCAAGAACCTGTCGCCCTTTTTTATGTTCTTTGTAAATGAAACTGCGGAGGAAATTATGAGAGAATCTAAATCTAGACTGAAAACTTAAATTCTATAGCATTATTTCCAGTTCTCAAAATGTTCTGAGAGGATCTAAAGGCAGATTTTGACTTGTAGTTTACTCTTTGTATCTTTATTTTACAACACACCCACACCCACACACCCACCCACCCACACACACACACACACCCACACACACACACGGCAAAGCCCTTGGCATGGCCTTGCTAATATTGGGGTGGATTCCTATTTGCAACATACCCCTGAGGGAGGAAGAGATAAGGCTTTATACACTCCTGTGCATCATTGCCATGATGTGAAATGTGAAATGTTTTCTAATATAGGGGAAGCTTGGATTAGGAGTCAGAAAGACTTGTCTCCTAGTCCTGGCTAGGTGGCTGACTAGCTGGTGACCTTGGGCCCCCTCCTCTGAGTTTATCTGTCCCTCTGTTTGCTCACCTGTGAAATGAGCTCTGCAGCCCCTTCCAGCAAAGAGCAGCCAGCACTTTCCCTGTAGAGACCTGAGGCTGGTAGAAATGAAGGAGACTAATATCTGCCCCAGGGGATCCTGAGGCTGGGAAGACATCCTTTGTGGTCCCTGTCCCCGGGTCATTTACTCTTACTCTTTACTCTTACACGTGACTCCATCTAGTGTGCTGAAAGACCCTAAACCACAGCAAATAGGCTCATTACTTTGTTTCCTGTTTACGGATAACTTGTAGCAGATAATAATTGCTGCGGGCAAAATGAAGAGAGAACATGCAGGGTTGCAGTTGCAGGCAGGAAACATTCTTATTGGATGGAGGGTCTGAAACCATGAATCATCATTACCCAGACTCTACACTGATAGAAATTAAAATACTGATAACACAAACCACAAGTGTTCGTTTCCCCCAGGGAAGGGATGGAGAGAGACCACAGGGAGGAAGCCTCTCCCGGACGACACTTGAGAGGCAGATGTACAGAACAAGATGCTGGGCAGGCCAGACTAGACCACATGCATCCCAGGGTGACAGGGGGGCAGAAGGGGAAATGCTGCTTCTGCCAGTGAGAAGTGAGGAGTTCTGAGTGTATGGCTTTGCAGAGGTGGCACGTGCAGGCCAGTAGGGGGGCGGTGAAGACCTGCAGAGAGGGGCAGAAGGACGCAGAGGAGAGGTGTTGAAGGAAATTACTTGACAATAATACAAAAAATGGAAAGAAGGACCAGCAGACATGCTTTGGGTACAATGTTAGGTGACAAAGGAAAGATACAACACAGTATCTATCCCTTGATGGTGTAATATGAAAATAACATGTGCACAAAAAATAAAGAAGGAATGGAAGGGAACCCATAAAAGCAAAAACACTTTGATTTGTTGTATTTGCAAAAATCTGAGAAACAATTTTTTTCTTTCAGTTCCATTTCCTTTTATGTTGTTAATTTAGTAAATAGTAACAAACCCTTTTAAAGCACAGAGAGAGGAAGGAGAAAAGGTTACGGTGAAAGTACCTTTGAGTCTAAAGTCTCAGAACTTGACAAGCATGAACCTAAAACTAGGGGACATAAGTAGGAATGAGATGGGGCCAGAAGGGGCATCCACAGAGGAGATCAAGAGGAGAGTAGCCAGCTCAATAGTCCAGTGGTTATGAGCCAAGACTCTGGAGCCATGTAACCTTGGGCCTCAGTTTCCTTATCTGTAAAATAGGGATATACAGCATCTATCTCTTAAGATTATTTTGAAGATTAAATAAAATAATACATGTAAAGGACTCAGAACCCTGCAGGATACACAAGTTCTCTTGGGTGTTTGCCATTACCTGGGAGAGGCGGGTGCTCAGGGTAGCCCAGACCTCAAGGAAGTTAAAGAATGAAGGAAACAGGGAAAACTTCCTCCTCCTGCAGTCTGTCACCTGAGTGGTCCCTGCAGGGACAGAAAAAGGACTGAAAAAGCCAAAGGGAAAGGAGGAAGAAAGTGACAGGGAGGGGAGTAAAGAGACTGGGACACCCCCCCACACACACACACATACACACACAAAGCAGTGTGGGGCAGGAAACTGTGTGAGATCAAGTTAAACCACAAAGAAAAGAGAAAGGCAAGAAATGAAACAGAGAGATTGGGCCAGGGACCCACTCTCCTATGCTGTAGTGGGAAGAACCCTGGGTCTGGGGTCTGAGCCCTGGGTTCTGTCCCTGGCTGCATGATCTCTTGGCTGAGTGTCCTTGGAAAAGTCATTTATCCGCTCTCAGTCTCATTGTTTTAATCTGTAAAAGCGAAAATAGTTAAGACCAACTCTACAGAGCTGTTGGGGTGACTAAAGGAGAGCATCCAATAAATGCACAGGGAAACCATGTCCATAGCTTTCCAGGGCACAGAGTACAGTGGGAGAGAAGCAGCCCTTCGCCTTGACTTCCAGCGTTCAGGCCCAGGAATGAGTGAGGCAGTGGGCGGGGAAGACAGGCACGGAGAATCTGGGGACAGATAAAGGAAACTCGTGATGGGGCGAGGCTGGGCTGAAGAGAACCAGATTGGGGAAGAGCTGCAAAGGGAGGGGTCCACTGCAAGGGTTGGGGGGAGGCCGGGGAGGGAGAGGGTGGGAAGGCAGAGAGAGAGATGGGAGGGCAGTGTGAGAAGAAAAGCAGGCTGGGGAAAGAGGGATTGGAATGCAGAAGGAACTTGGGGAAGGAGGAAGTATTGAAGGCGGAGGGAAAGAAAAGAGAGAAAATGGGGGTGCAGGCCTCCAGAGGCAAGAGGGCCCAGGGAGCCGGCGAAGGAGAAATGAAGGGGCTCAAGCCAGCGTCAGAAGAGGTTGGGGACTTCGAGAGGAGAGGCTGGGGCCTGCAGGAGAGCGCAGCAGCTTTTAGCATCCATCCAGACTCTAAAGACTCGTGGCCTTTGCCTGACCTCGAGGGTGGGGAACAGATGCCTTGTCTTTGTGGAGAGCGGTACCCCACCGAGAGAATGGGGCCGTTTAGAGCTGAGCTCTGCGCATGGCACGCGGCGAGGCTTCCCTGGCCCTGGGCTGGCCGCTGAGGGGAGCGAACGGCCGGCCTGGCGGTTGGGGCCAAGGACGGAGGGTACCACCGTCCGGAGCCAGCGCGCAGCCGGCTGCCGAGGCGCCTACACCGTGTGGTCTCTGGGGGGCGCCGCGGCTTCCCTCCTCCCGGGCCGCACGCTCCCAGGAAAGTGGAGGTGACTGGAGAAGACCGCGAGTCGGCGCGGCCCTGCGAAGGGACCGAGCTTCGTACAGCGCCAGGGGGATTCTGGCGCTCAGGATGCCCCTGGCTTCCTCGCCGCGGGCCGGCCGCGGCTGCCTGTCCCGCCCCAGCGCTCGGAGCCCGCTCTGCGCGCACCGCCCGGCAACCCCGCGCCTGTCCCGCGGGGGCGCTGCGTCTCCCTGCCACACCGGCACACCGCGGCCCCTCTCCCCCACACCTCCTGCCCGCACCACCCGGCCTCTCCTCCCACCCTCCGCTCCCCTCCCTTCCCTCCCCTCCCCTCCCGACGAGGGGCGGGAGGGGGCGTGGCAGGGCCGGGGTTTGTGTGGCTGGGACCCGGCTCCTCGCACTCCGAGTCCGCCTGAGGAGCCGGGCCCCGGCCGCTGTCCAGCCGCTCGGTGCCCCTCGCGCCCTGCGCTGCCGCCTCTCGGGGAGACGCTGCCACTCACCCGCCATGGATACTCCCAGGGTCCTGCTCTCGGCCGTCTTCCTCATCAGTTTCCTGTGGGATTTGCCCGGTTTCCAGCAGGCTTCCATCTCATCCTCCTCGTCCTCCGCGGAGCTGGGCTCCACCAAGGGAATGCGAAGCCGCAAGGAAGGGAAGATGCCGCGGGCGCCGCGAGAGAGTGCCACTGCCCGGGCGCCCCTGGAGCACCAGGAACCTCAGCCCCGGCCGCAGGATGAGCCCCGGCGGCGGCCGCCGGAGCAGGACCGGGCGCAGGAGCCGCCTGGCAGGGGCCTGCGCGTGGTGCCCCACGAGTACATGCTGTCAATCTACAGGACTTACTCCATCGCTGAGAAGCTGGGCATCAATGCCAGCTTCTTCCAGTCTTCCAAGTCGGCTAATACGATCACTAGCTTTGTAGACAGGGGACTAGGTAAGTGGCAAAGAAGACTCCTGACTCCTTTGCCCCTGGAGCTCCGCAGCCAGGGCGCTGCTCCGCACTGGCAGGAGGCTGCATTTGTGAATTCCCTTCCCGCTCTGGACACCACCCACTTTCTTTTCTTAAATTGTTTTTCCTCAAGCCGGAGTAAGTTTCTGAATGCGGCTGCAGATTTTATTCCAGTTCGCAATCCTCCCTTCCTCGCTTCCTTCTTTCCCTTCCTTCCTTTCTCTCTCCGTTTCTTCCTTCTTCCTCTTGTCTTTTGCAGAAAGCAGAGTGGTGGCCGCTTGTCTGGTGGCTGGTGGAGGACGGGAGGTGGCAGACAAATAACCGGGGCTGGAGAAGGGTCGCGGCGGGGGCGGACCGAACCCGTGCCACGGGGTCCCGGGTTGTGCGGGGTGCGCGGTCTAAGGCCTGAGCTACCGTAGCGGACCGGGCGGGCCCTGGGGCATGAACGAGCGTTGGAAAGCTCCGAGCTCCGCTTCGCTCCGGGAAAAGCCGGCAGGAGCGCGTCCCGCGGTCGGAGGAGCGAGTCCGCGAGCTGCGTCTGGCAGTGCCCTGGCCCAGCCGCTGCGCGGGTTCTCGGCTCGTCCCCGCTCTGGGTGTGGGGATCGCCAGCCAGAGGGGAGCCCCTCGGGCTTTCTTGTTTCTGCAGAGCGCTCTTGGCCGCTCCGAGGCCGCAGTCGAGTCGTTTCTGCAGAGGCAGCGGCAGCGACTGGCAGGACGGGCTGGGGGCAGGGGCAAGGCAGCCGAGTTTCGGAGTTTGTTGGTACTTAATCCGCATGGGTGCATGGGTGTGCTCACCCACCTTTCTCAGCCAGGCAGCGCTCTTCTCTCTGCGCTTCTTCCTGGGGCCTCGTGTCTTGTCCCCGCTGTTAGTGCGGGTGCATGTGTGGGTGTCTGCGGAAACCCCTGCCCCCACTCCTTGCCATCCACGCTGTCCGCAGCATGGCGAGTGCCTTCGAGAACCTCGCACTCTCCCTTGTCCCAGAAATTGAGGAGGGATCCACAGGCGCAGGGAATTCAGCTCCTAAATAAGAGACAATAACGTGGAAGGGGACAGGAAAGGAAGGGAGAAAAAGGAAAGGAAGAGAACAGGGGAGGAAAGGGATGAGAAGAAAGGAAGGAGGAGATAAAAGAGATTTGGGCAGCTATCCACTCTGCCGTCCTGCCCAGACTTAGCACCGCGGCTTTGACGCGTTCCGGGTTTCCCACTTCCAGGTCAGGGAAAGGGGGGTCGCCCAGGAACCCGCGAGCGCGGGTTTCGGGCTGGGAGGGCTGCTCCGCCCTGGCGGCTATGAGTACTCGCACGTCCTCGAGTACTTTTCAGAGCAGGCTAGCGGCCCCCGAGGCCCGGGTTCTTCCCAGGTTCCAGCCCCATCGTCCTCTCTTGCAGCCGCCTTTCTTGCGGGCAAGGGTCTGCCCACGCTCGGCTCGCCACTGGGGCGGGAGGTCAGCGAGGTTCATGAGCTGCTGAAAGGTCCGGGCGGCAAATTAACGGCGGGCATTTTACGGTGGCTTTAGGACTACTAAAGTCACCTTAGCAAATACACGTGGCTTCTCCGCAGCGCTGCCACTGGTTCCCTGCCCTCCGGGCCGCCGGCGCAGTTCGGCAGCACAGCCCACTTCTGCCCCTCCGTCCCTGGCTCTGTCTCTGTTTTCTCCCCCTTCCACATCCTCTGTTTATTCTCCGCCTTCTCTACTACCCTAATCGAAGGAGAGGGAGACTAAGGAAGCTCAGAGAAAATTGCTCAAGAGGTCTTTCCCCCAGGGAAGAAATCCCGGAGGCCCAGGCTGGCGGGCAGTTGGGGCGCATTTTCTTTTGCCCCCGAAGGGAAGTGGCAAGCATCTCCGCCCCTCCCCCAAGCAGGCACCCCCTAATTCGTTCGATGCGCCCTGTGAGTCTGGCACAGGACCAAGAGACCCTGCAGGCCGTTCGGAGGTGTCTATCGAAGCCTGCAGCGTTCAGGCAAGTGTGAGGGGTCTCTGGGGGGCTTTAGGTCCGGCGCAGACGCAGCCTAGCTTCACCCTTGCTTGCGCTGCAGCCTCTCCTCGGGCACCGCGTTGGGCGCCCCCGGGCGCCGGAGGCAGGGAAGGGACTGGCTGCGCGCCCAGGCTGGGGGGCCCTCTGTTCCCGAACCGAGGTCTCCAGGCTAGCCGGACCAAGATCCAGACGTCCGGCTTCAACTCCAGAACGCCGTGGAGCTGCGCGCAGTCCCCAGTCGGAGGAGATGCGACTTGACCACCTGAATCATAACTTCTAAGAAGCGATCTCATCCACTCCCTCAGGTTCCCAGAAAAAGCGAAAAAAGACAGCTGACTGGGAAGGCTGGGCGGCTGGTCCCACACCGCGCGGGGGTGAAGGAGAGCGGAGTAGCGGGCTGGAGGGGGCGCGCAGAGGAGGGGGTACTTTGCGGGCTACGGCCCCAGCTTGATAAAGGGAAAGCCTCACTTTCCCTCTCATTGATTTTGATTTGATGTGTCACCGGCGGTGACCTCGGGCTGGACCTTCCGGGGCTTGCTTAGCATCGGGCCCCTGATTGGAGTGTTTCAACTCAGCGATCTAATTGAGGGTTCATGTCATAACACATCAAACGGTGTCTAGTCTCCCGTGATGGAAGGGACCCGCCAGCCGCGCATCCCCGGCTCCTGGCGAGGATTTCCGCCCCTCTCACGTGGGGACTCTTAACCGCGCCAAACCCTCCCACATCCCCTCCCCCAACTCGTGGATGGCCGGGCCAGGAGGAAAGAGCAGCGGCCAGCTTAGAGCTGGGCCAGCCGCGCTAACTTGGCGCTTTGCCTCCGGGATGTTTAAGTCGCCTTCGAGTGTGGCAGGCTTGGCTTGGAGGAGCAGGGGTCCTTCAGGGGGAGGAGTAAAGAAAATGGAAGGAATCCTGAAGCCGGCTCACAAGGCATGAACTACTTACGCCTGTACAGTATTTGTAAAAAACCTTCCTCTCTCGGGAACCCCAAAATCCTAAAAGTTACACCTGAAGCTTGCGATTAAGTGGGAGAACAGGGATAAACTCTGTCCAAAGTGAATGAAGAGCGCTTTAGGTCTGTAAAGAGGGCACGTTCTGCACTGCCTCACCTCCTGTCACCTTCTCCCACATCCCAGGAGGAGACCTTATTGCAAAGTGTGTGCGTGTGTTTTTTTTTAATGTATATGTCCTTCCCTTCGGCTTGCTCTCCAAACATCTAGAGGTAATAATAATAACCAAGATATATTGAGCATTTACTCTGTACCAAGTTCTGTGCTAAAATCTGTTACATGAATTATTTCATTTAATTCTAACAACAACCCCCAGGGAAAGTGCTATTATCACTGTTTTACGGATGAATTAATGAAGACAGGTTAAACAAGTTGCTCAAGGTCACAGGGCTAGTGAGAGGTGAGGCTCATATCTTATTCTAGACTCTGCATGCTTACCTAAGGCACTGTATGCGTAGGGTAAGTGGTGAAGAAGTTTCTAAAGGATGGTGGCAAGAAGCAAAAGTTTTTGTTTTTTTTTAAGTACAGATTTCCCACCCCGTCTAATATTCCTCCGTGATCTCTTGAGACCCAGTTGTGAGCTGGAGTGGAACTTCGGATTTAAGGGACTGATTCTGTGCTGTGCCTTGCTTGCTCTTTGTACTCCTTGTAAAAGGCACAAACCACGTTATCCCTGATCTTTTAAAATGCCTCCATGTTGTGCTTTAAAACTGATTTTGGATCCACAAAATGAGAGAGTGCATGCGTGTGTGTGTTGGTGCAGTCATAAGATCGGAATGGACCAGGTTGATATAGAGAAATTACAGTTAGCACATGATGTAACTCATTAAAAGACCACTAGTCCTGGAGCCCTCGACCCTCAACTCCGGGGCCTGGGAAAGACAGACAATTAGAACTTCTATGACTCCAACATGGCTGAGAGATAGTAGGGGAGGGAGAGAGAGAAAGAAGCAAAACTCGGACTTTTAATTTGCGTAGTGAGAAGTGCCACAAAATTCCAACAAGGGGGGAAGAAAACCTCTCAAGGATGAAGACACCAAATGAGTCTAAGAATATTGCTGTGAGTTAGGTTTCCAGATGATTTTGAGATAAGAATACTCTTGAAATTGGGGTGGTGGTGGTGGTGTTTTTACAATAGCGCTCTCAGAAAGGAGGCGGGAGGGAACAGACAAAAATCAAAACGAGATCGGAACATCCTTGAGGAACTTGACACCCTAGAAATGAATCTCAGGAGAGCTGGCGCCGATTGTTTGTTGGTTTCTCGGTTTACCTTCTGGGTCGCGATTATCAGGGGGCAGGACATGGGAGGGATGGCCTGGCTGCGGGGAGGGCGATGTAAGAGCTGCATAGCTCCCTCGGCTGAAGTTCGTCTGGTATAGCATGTTTATGCAAAACAGCGAGTTTCTGGGTGGACCTGGGCCGCAGAGTGGTGTACTCAACGCAGCAGCGCTTTTGCCCGGACCCTGTTGTCATTGGCAAGCGGAAAATGAAATATAAGCAGGGAAGTATTTTAATGGGGACGGAGGGAATTCACAACTGTTAATTATTTGGTGACCTTGTATTCGATTTGTTTGAGTCCCTTATAAAAACACTAATGCAGACCAGACGGCCAAGTGAGGAAGCCGGCAGAAGGTTCCAATCTAGGCTTTATTCCCCCGGAAAGAGGGAACGGCCTTGGAAAAGGATTGCCGAGCGTTCGTGCGTGTGCGTGTGTGGGCGAGGCCGCCGGAGCGCCAGCGCAGCGTTTGCGTCGCCGTTCTGGTTCAGGATCCTCCTCCCGCCCGGTGAATGGAAGGTCCTGGAAAAAGCCCGGGGGTAAGGGAAGGAAGCTTTAAACTAGAATTTTGTTCTGCTCTTCTGGTTGGAATGAGTAAAACATCTTTAAGGCCGTCAACCAGTCCCTTAGCCCTTGGCTTGTTGTTAATATCAGTTGCTGCCGCCCCCATCCCTAAGGCCCTAACGGGCTGCCTTACAGGACCCTTACAAGGGTCATCTTAGCTAGCAGCTAAGAACACCTAGTGTCTTCTGCATCGACAGTGTAAGCTGCGCCGGAATTCCGGGCGAACTTCCTCAGCGGGGGAGGCTAACTTGAGAAGGACACTGAGCGTTTTCCCCAGCGCGGGCGGCTCTCGGGCTTTGGGAATTGTTTGCGCGGTACAGTTGCTGGTGGGGGAGGGCATCGAAGAACGTGCTCAAACATCCTTGTCGTTTCAGCACACTGAAAAAGAAAATTACCTAAGCCACAGCCCACGACAGGCCTTGTGAATCCCTTCTCCAGCAAAGTGAATCAGGACATGAAAGCTCCCCCTCCGGACCGGGGAGGATGCGTGTGGCTTGGACCCTCGGGGAACGCAGGGCGTTGCGTTGATGGAGGCCCCAGCGCAACCCGTTTTTCTCAGCTGGAGTTCTCGAGGTTTTGGCTGCGCACTTCCTTGAAATGAGTGATGTCTTTCTGGGGAGGTTTGGGGAAAGGGAGAAGGGAACCGGATGGAGAGGTGTGGGAAAGATGGTATGACAGAAATAGCGTAGAAAGAAAACTTTTGTTTTCTGCCAGCACTGCTGCGTTCATCAAACGACCCAGAGCAAATCAACAGTAATCCCTGGGGTCTTTTAAGTAGAGTGAAGGGCATTAGTTCGATAACCCTGCTCAAATGATGCTCTCTGGACCCGGGGGACGGATCCGACCCCGACCAGAGGCCTCGAGGTGTGGAAAGCGGGAATGTGAATCCACCACGCCATTTCGTTGCTTGGCATCTACCACCTCTCCTCCCTCCTTAAAGCCATAGCTGTTTACTTTTAAGCTCAATGTGGGTTAAATGTTGTCTCCTGTTTACAGGAATCAAATAGGTCCTCGTGGGCCTGATGGGTTCCAGGGTTGCCATTCTCTGTTTCCCAGGACAGTCCATTAGCGCTGCTGGGGCCGAGGGTCCCCTTGGGGTGAGGGGCTGCAGGCGCTTGGAGGGGGCTGGCGGCGGGCAGCGTTGGCCAGCGTCCTGGGAGATACGCGCGCTGCACAGCTAGTGGCCTGGGCCCCTGGGGGCGGGGCACGGGTTAGGGACCCGGCAGTGGGCGTACCAGAGAGGAGAGGGGCGGGCCTGTGGCCCAGGCTGGCGCGGATTTAGCATGAGGAGCCGAGCAGAAAACAGAAGCAAGGGCAGAGCAGAGGCTTGGCTTTGGGGTCGGGAGTGGTTCACACACACACGCACGCACATCCAATCCCTAAATAACGCAGGAATCAAAGAGAACGGTGCGCCTGCTTTGCGAATCTGACTTCCAAGAGAGTTGGTCCAGCCTCCGCCCCACTTCCTCACCGACTGCCGCTCCCACTTCACATGGGAAGGCAAATTGAATGATGCTAGACTATGGCCCATAGCTGCCACCGCGAATCTCATTTTGCTGACGTTATTTCGGGAGTCAGCCCAAGGTGAATGCAGTGGAGCGGAGTTGCGGCAATCGCTTCTGCAGAAGCTGCACCCGGCCCAGCACTTTAAAGAACACATCGCTGAGGTTTCCCCTGCGCAGGTCCCCCGGGCGCTGAGGGTCCAATATCCTGTCCACCACAACACGCCAATCTGAGCCCCTCCCCTCACCTACAACCTCAGAACTGGTCGGGGAGGAGAAACCACATAAAATGGGAACCTTTTCTTCTACATTTAATCTCGAAGCTCTCAAGTCAAACGGTCCCATCATGTTACAGTCCAGACGGCTGTTTCAAAGCTGCGCGTCTCCCCTCTCCCACCCTGCCAGGTCCTGTGTCACTCCCCTGGGCTCCCGGGTGACTCTACGGGTAGACGGTGCAGGGAGGGCAGCCCCCGGCAAATCAACCCGGTCCCGGCCCTGCACTCGCGGCCCCCGGGCAAGGGCAGTGACCCACGGAGGATGATGGAGCAGAGGACTTCAGGGCGCAGGCTGCTTGGGGTACGGGGCGGGGTGGGGGGGTGGGTGGTGGGGGAGGTGGGGAGAGAGGATCTGGTGTGTGGGGACGGTACCAAGCTTCCGTTTGGGTTTCATCTGCAGTGATGTCAAATTAAGATTTGATTTGCTGGGGTCAGGAGCCCGGGGTGGGACCGCAGTAAAAAGAAATGCCAGGTGAAATGTCCCTGATCTCAGTTTTGCACCTGTGGCTCTCTAGCCACTCTAGCGACCCGGCCACGAGGGTTTGCACTGACTAAGCTCATGGAAACTACTTTATAAATAAGTCCATTTCATTCTAGAGAGACAAAAGGAGTCTCCCTGAAGCGGCTTCGGACTCCTGCTGGGGGCAACTAGTCCCCAGTGCCCGGTGTTCGGCAACGAGGATTGGCCCGCGCCTCCAGCCAGAAACTGGAGTGACTACCACTGAAGGCTGTGCTGAGGCTCTGAGGGCATGGAGTTACGTTTTCAGTTGGGCTCCCCTTCCTTTGCCCTCCCAATCTCACTCGTTTGCCTCACGCTGAGCGGGAGCTTGCTGAGCTAATGCTGAGAATTTTCCACGGAATCCAGGCAGGCCACCCGACCCGCATAATCTCGTGAAGTTCACATGGCCCAGGCCTGTTGCAGAGAGGAGGGTGCAGGTTCCTGGGGCTTGGGAGAGAGGGGGGAAAAGCCTCTCCAAGACTCCGTGGAGGACTCGCTTTGGGCCCCTTTGAAGGAAGAAAAGAAGCTGAGAAATGCAGGGTAAGCCATTGTGGAAAACCCTGGGGAAGCCAAGAGACTCAGAGGGAAGCTGGGCAGATAAGTGTGTGAAGAGGAGGCATGCACACTGACTGACCAACCAACAGGACCTTCGCAGGGGACTCAGCCACTGGCCAGGCCTCACAGGGCAACCTAAGGGGTCATTCATTGCTACAACCCCTTTCCCCTACAACATGTGGTGGCCCTTTGCGGGGTGAAGATTGGGAAATTGCCTCCACCCCACTCTAGATTGGCTCAGTGGACGTATCGTGCCCCCAAAAGGGTGGCAAAGGGGCAATGTGGGGGGTGGGCAAGGAGACTAACCCCCAGGCCTCTCGGGGCTGCGACTGCCCAGCCAGGGAGTCAAATGGGCTAGCACTGGGCCTGACCCTGAAGAGGAGAGAACCAGCAAGGAGGGCCCTGTCCTTGATGAGGCTTGGGCTGGAGGTCGAGTTTTCACCTGGCATGTGGGAGGGACCGCAGTGGTGCATTTGGCCTTGCAGGACTGAGAAGGATCATGTCAGTGGAAGTGAGGCTGCAGCCCCTATGGGCCTTTTCCCTTAGCTGGACTTTAGATGGACAGGAACTGGAAGCCTCTGCTTCTCTCTTTACCCCCTCTGCTCACCACCTTTCTTCCACTCCTGGAAATCTTGTGGAGAAAACTGGACTGTGGGAGAGAAGACCAAGGGAGGACAGGTGCATCTTCCCCTACCTGACTGTAGGTATTTACAGTATTACTGCCACGTTCATTGGGTGCTTCAGTGTGGCGTGCACTGTCCTGGGTGCCTTGACTCTAACTTTTACAATGACCCTGCAAAGTAAGGGTGGTTCTCCCATTTTACAGGTGAGGCATATGAAGCTGGGTGAGATTATGTGACCCAGTCCACCCAAGGTGACCCAGCCACCAAGTCACAGACCAGGATTCAAATCTATGTCTCTTAGACTCTCATTCCTATCCTCAGTCCACGTTGTCAGTAGTAACTAACATTCGCATGTGCCTTCAGACTTCGTTCCCACTCTTTATGTCATTTGCCATCCCTCTCTCAGTCACTGTGAGCTGGTATTATCTCATTTTGTAGATGAGAACATTGTTTCCTTGTAAGTTCTCTTTCAAAAGTCTAATTGTTGGCATCCCTTCAGTTTTGCTGATTTGGCAGTGAGTGGCTCTTGGAGACCAGGGACTATTGCCCTTCCTCCCGGCATGGGCAGCATGAAAAAGCTGGAGCTTTCTCCGGGTCTCTAGGAGGCACAGAGATCAAGGGCAGGGATGTCCAGGCCAGTGGCACAGATACTGGAGCCAGGCCGTTATGTTTACTTCTTACTATCTTGGGCAAGTTACTCTCAAGCTCTCTGTGTTTTTGTCTTCTGATCCATAACATGAGCATAATAGCGATTTTTAAACCCATATGTGGTTTGGGGGCTTAAATGAGTTATTATAAGAATTTAGATCATGTCCAACACATAGTAAGTGCTACACCAGTGTTTGCTACGGTTATGCTGGATGATCAAGCAAGAGTACCCTGGAGAGAGTGAATTGTGTGGACTGTCTCCTGAATCCAGACCTCAATGAGGATGCTTAGCAAAGTCAGCAGTTTGCAAGGCTCAGGTCTCAACAGAGGCTGGAGTCAGGACAAGAGTACAGGGGGATGCCCAGGAGATCACCGTGTCCCAGGAGAGGGTAATCCGTGCAGCACAAATTACTCAGAGGCCTTCACCCCCCATGGAAAGGGCTCATTTTTACTCACCTAGTATACCTGTGCACTTCAGCACCTCAGGACATTGCTGAAGCTGAGGGACCTAGGAAAGAAGTGACTCCAGACCCAGCCATGAATTCCTTGCTTGGAGGTCTTCTTCCTTCTAGTAAAGGGGGAAACGGAAACCCGGGGGAGCCCAGCTCAACTGGTGTTGATGGATTGGGGAGGAATGTGTGTCCTGTGTCTTCCCTCTTGCTCCACTGTCCAATCAGAACTCTGGGAGAGGGGCGTGGCTGCAGGTCTAACCTCCTCGCTTGGAATTAAGACCTTCAGATCCCGTCCCTTACTAGCTGCAAGACTGTGGGCAAGTGAAGACACTTCGTGGAGCCTCAGTTTCCTCATCTGTTAATGAGCATAACGGTAGGACAGGCCCCGGACGCTCGCGGTGAGGATTCAGGGACAGAGGCCATCAAAGCCCTGAGCACGTGCCCGGCACAAAGGCTGCCCCATACGCGATCAGCGCTGCTGTTGGCTCCAAGATGAGGGGGTGGAGGAAAGGCTTAGCTGCAAAGACTTCTGGAGTTTCCTTTGTAAAGATGGGTAATTATCCCGCCCCTCCCATCCCCACCTAGGGGAGTGGGGGTGGGAAAGCCCACTGTCATCTCGGCTTTCTGAGCCGCCGCCTAGTCCCAGGGTATGTGACTTCGGAGGACTTGGGCCGGGACTCGTGGCGGGGCGGCGGGTGGAGGCGGGGGAGGAGGGGCGGCCAGAAGCCTGGCCAGTGGCCGTATAGGGTCCCCGCGAATCCAGAGGATGGGGGCAGGCCGCCCCGAGGAGCGCCAGGGAGCCTAGAGTCTGCGGCGCGACGAGCCCTGGGGGTCGGGAGAAACGGAGCCGCCGGAGCACCCTCGGGGCCGGCGGGTGACGCAAAGTCCAACTAGGATTCCCCAGAGGGACCTGAAGCTGCATACATATCTCAGAGATGTCTTGGAAAAAAGGCAGTGCGGGCGCTTCCCGCCCCAAACCAAACCAAGTTGCGGGATTTCGGAAAGTACTGGGTGGCCCCGGGAGCCGCCCCAGCCCGAGCAGGGCAGGTGGGCGGGCGAGGGGGCGCTTCCCGCCGCTGCGCGCCCCTCCCTTACGCCGCCCTCCTGGGGCTCAGGGTCCCGTCTTTGGCTCCGTGGGCATCGTTTCCTATCCGATCTGGTGTTTGCTTCTTAGCTTCCTGCAGCCACGTACTGTGACCCTGCACAGATGACTTCACCTTTCTGAGCCAGTTTCCTCATTTAAAATGGGCACCATAGTCCCTGCCTTGCAAGAGGTTAGTTTTTTTTTTTCTCTTTCCCTTATTTGCTTTTTTAAAAAAAATCATTTCCACACCAGAAGTGCATGTTTGAGGTGTCCTCAGCCTCTTACCAACTTGCTCTTAACTCAAAAGAGGCTGACCTATTTATGAAAAATTTTCTTCAAATATGCGGGTGGTTTGCTCTTTCTCCTTCCCTACTTCCCCTCGGTCCTCCACCCGCCAGGGAAAGTTGATAAGCACAAATCCAGCGATTGTAACTTGAAAGGTCTATATGTCTAATACTCAACAAACACTGAGTTCACTAGGGTGTGAGCTAAGCTGTAACAAGCCAGGTTGATGCAAATTAAGAGCAAAATAAAAAGCTCCCATGATGTATTACTGATCAATTTCAGTTGACAAGCCTAAAGCTTAGGATTCACTTGCAGGATGTAAGAAAGTGTCACAAACAGATTTTGAAATGAAAAGTGCATGTTTTAGTCAAGGGCATGGGAGAGAGGGTCATTTGATGACATCAGCCCTCATTTACACAGGACTTAAGGGAGAGGAGGCTTGTAGAACTGAGTGGGAAGGGCCAGCTTCCTGACCACAGGTGGCCATGGCAGCGGAGCCAGACCCTGTGATGCCAGGTCAACAGGCAAAGTGTCTGCAGGGTCACAGCGGATGGTGGAGCATGCACTCCCCAGGTCGGCTGCCTCCTCTGGGCTATTTCTGTGATGCATGGCTCCAGAGCATGTCCAGACAGGTGGGGAATGTGGTCTGTAGGGGAGCTGCACAGAGTGGCCACCTTCTTGGACCCTCTGTTTAGGGGTTAGAGGTTCTGGGGACTCAGTGAGAGTACATTTGGCTGAAAGAGTAAAAAAAAAAATGTGCGAGTGGCTGTGGGGGGTGGGAAGGGACTGGGAACGATAGTGGCTTGGTTCTGGTGAGTAGTACCTTAGACCCTGCCCTGGGCCCTGTGCTTTGGAGGGCCTTGTGTTGTCCTGCCTCCAGTGGTGCCATACCCGCATGATGGGGAATCTGAAGAGCCAAGGGGGCACACTCATCTAGACCAGTGGTTCTTAAAGTGGGATCCTCCACTAGCGGAATCAGCATCATCTGGGAACTAATTAGAAATGCAAATTCTGGGCCCTGTCACCAACCTCTGGGGCCCAAGAGAATTTGCATTTCTTACACGTCCCTGTGTGATGCTGATGATGCCGATTTAGGAACCGTGCAGGTTTAATGGCTGTGAGAGTTACTACTCTATTGTGGTACCCGAGCCACAGAGTTCTTGCCCAAACAGCTCTGAGCCCATTTCCAGGGCCTGGCCTTCTTCACTGGGTCTGTCCTCCTAGGAGTGGATTACACCACTGATGTGTGCACCTGTAGGCTTGGACCTGTGGGCAAAGGTGTCCACATGTGGGTGAGTGAGGCCCTCAAACTGTGGGATGGAGCTGGTGTGGGAAGGGAAGGGAGCAGGATACAGGCTGATGCTCCCATTTGCACTCTTTCCCTGAGGCCTGGAAAGAGTAAGAATGGGATGATCTTGCTAGAAAGATCTGAAGAATCCCCAGGCTGCAGAATAAGTAGAGCCCTCTTTCTACAGATGCTTTCTTCCATTTTGCCCACTCTTGAGGACCAGAGAAATGTGACTCAGACTATTTATTAGCCCACATTAAAAAAAAAAAACGAAAACAAAAACAGGATGATCTCTCCATGTTGCAGGAAAGAGAAACAAATCGTTATCCCTTACACCTGCCTAATGCTTTCCAGCCAGTGACAAACCACCTCAAGAGTTATGTAAGCAGAGATGGAAATGATTTCCTAAGGGAGCTCAGGTTTTATTCCTAGCACGCCCTGCAAATACAGTTTGGAGTGTATCCCCCATCCCTTATACCCCCGCCACTCCTGGTTGCGTTTAGACTTCAGTACCTGGATTATAGTGGTGAGGCAATGGGACTTAGGGGCCAAATGCTCCAACTCTGGAATTAGATAGACCTAGGTTTGGATCTCAACCTCACCACTCACCAGCCATCAGATGTCAGTAATTAATTAATTTCTCCAGGCCTTGTTTTTCCCATGTGTATAATGGGAATGATATGAGTACCTCCCTTACAGAACTGTTCTGTGCTTGTGGATAAATGAAGGATGAAAAATATGTCAGCTCTCACAACACTTAGCTAGTGCAGCAAGTGCCTTAGGTTTGTCCCTCTCATCACATCCTTAGTTTGGGGAGAGAGAAATATGAGAGGCAGGAAAGTGAAGCCCAAGGCAATAGGTCCAGAGATCTGGCTGGTGGCTGAGCATCATCAGACACAGGTTTCTTTAAAGGAGGAGAAGAAAGTATGCTGAATTCCCACTGATTTTAACGTGACCCTGGCCGGTTTGAAGGTCTTGGCTTCCATAAATCAACTGCCTCCAGCAGCTTTTCCCTTTTCACCTCTCTCACCCTTCCCACAGCTCCCTCTCAGGTCCGGACATGTGCGAGAGAGTGAGGCAGCCAGCTGCGGTCAGCCCAGAATGGGGACTGGGTGTGGTTGAGGCTCCAGACCCAGTGCCCTGGGGCTACATCTGGACAGGCAGTGAGGGTCGGACCAGGACCCAGTGACACTGTTATTGAAATCAACCCAAACTTTACTAGCTTCTGGGGAAAGCTGGGGGCTTTGGGGATTTTTGTATTTGCTGGGTTGTAAATATTTTATGAGAAGGCAGCCCAGGAAAATCTGGTTAGCTTTCCGCCTTGCACACTGAAGTGGGGTTGTCTTCACGCACAAATGTGTCAAAAAAGAAGTGCAGCTTTGCCTTGGTCCCAAAGAATTCATCTTGGATTTTAAAAGCCTGTTATTTGCCCCCCATGTGTCCCAAATTTCTTTTTCTCACTTGTAACCAAAAATTTTATCTTCAAGATTAGTTGCAAAGCAAGAAGATTTCAGATTGGGTGGGTGGAGGAGGAGAATAGCGCTCTGTGGGCATGTGTCCGTGGCTGAGGTTTTCTCCTTATTGATGTGTTTATTTCTCATTGATTACAGGATCTTCTCAACGGAAAGATGCCTGGTATCTGCATTTGTTCATTTGCCCCCACTCCCACCCCCAGACTTATGAAAGCCTCCTTGCTTTTTAGTTTGTGGTTAAATGGTTGGTGAATTTAAAAAAGAAAAATCACACAGCAGCTCTTCATTCTGTCAGCTTTGTGTGGGGCCTAAAAGCTTCAGCAAAACCTCATGATGGGCACAATTTCCCCCAAGGCCAGTGGGTCTAAACTAGGGCTGCACCATCAAATCATCTTGGAGCTTAAAAAAAAAAGCTAACAAAACAAAACCCCAATCCAGGCTCTGTCCTCAGATACTAATTCAATTGGTTGAAGTAAGCCCTGGTAATTTCTGAGTTCTCTAGGTGATTATAACAGGCAGCCAGATTGAGAATGACTACTCCAGAAGTTTCTCACTTATTGACCAGCGTGTACTTTAGGTCAGGCAGGGCTGTAGGTGCTGTGGTGAGCAAGATGGACAAGACATGGTCCCAGCTCCTATGGGCCGGCGGACGGGGGCGGGATGTTGTTGGGAAAGACAGGACACTAGGAAGACAAATATAAGCGAGGTCATTGTAGATGGTGCTAAGTGCCGGGAAGATAATAAACCAGGGTGGTGCGATAGTGACCAAGGGAGGCTACTTTAGATCAGAGTGGTCGAGGATGGCCTCTCGGAGGAGGTGACACTTGAACCCTGAGGTGAATGATGAGAATGGGCCAGCCCAGAGGAGATCTGGGTGAAGCGCGGCCCAGGCTGGCGACCACAAAGGGCACATTAGTGGTTACGCAGGATCCTGGGGGAAAACCCTGGAGGCCGCCGCGGCCGCCTCTCCAGCAGCCACCGACTCCAGTCCCGGGAGTCCCGGGCTGACGGGGAGGAGGGGGCCCGCCCTGGTGGCCCCCTCCCCTCGCCGTGCACCGGCGGGCGGGGAGCCGGGTGGTCAGGCCCCGGGCTGGCCGAGCTGGCCTCCCGGCCTGCCTGCCCCGCTCCCCGCCCTTTTCCTCCCGGGGCGGCCGCAGAGCACAGGGCTGATCTCCCCCTTAAGTGAAACTGACTGTAATTATTTTTTATCTCGCAGACGATCTCTCGCACACTCCTCTCCGGAGACAGAAGTATTTGTTTGATGTGTCCACGCTCTCAGACAAAGAAGAGCTGGTGGGCGCGGAGCTGCGGCTCTTTCGCCAGGCGCCCGCAGCGCCCTGGGGGCCGCCGGCCGGGCCGCTCCACGTGCAGCTCTTCCCCTGCCTGTCGCCCCTGCAGCTGGACGCGCGGACCCTGGACCCGCAGGGGGCGCCCCGGGCCGGCTGGGAAGTCTTCGACGTGTGGCAAGGCCTGCGCCACCAACCCTGGAAGCAGCTGTGCTTGGAGCTGCGGGCCTCGTGGGGCGAGCCGGGCGCCGGGGAGGCCGAGGCGCGCGCGCCGGGGCCCCAGCAGCCGCCGCCCCCGGACCTGCGGAGTCTGGGCTTCGGCCGGAGGGTGCGGCCCCCCCAGGAGCGCGCCCTGCTCGTCGTGTTCACCAGATCCCAGCGCAAGAACCTGTTCGCCGAGATGCGCGAGCAGCTGGGCTCCGCCGAGGTCGCGGACCCGGGCGCAGGCGCCGAGGGTTCCTGGCCGCCGCCGTCGGGCGCCCCGGACGCCGGGCCTTGGCTGCCCTCGCCCGGCCGGCGGCGGCGGCGCACGGCCTTCACTAGCCGCCATGGCAAGCGGCACGGCAAGAAGTCGAGGCTGCGCTGCAGCAAGAAGCCCCTGCACGTGAACTTCAAGGAGCTGGGCTGGGACGACTGGATTATCGCGCCCCTGGAGTACGAGGCCTACCACTGTGAAGGCGTGTGCGACTTCCCGCTCCGCTCGCACCTGGAGCCCACCAACCACGCCATCATCCAGACGCTGATGAACTCCATGGACCCCGGCTCCACCCCGCCCAGCTGCTGCGTGCCCACCAAATTGACTCCCATCAGCATCCTGTACATCGACGCGGGCAACAACGTGGTCTACAAGCAGTACGAGGACATGGTGGTGGAGTCCTGTGGCTGCAGGTAGCGGCGCCTTTCCAGCCGCCTTGGCTTGGCCTGGGACCACAGGGGAGGCCTGACTGCGAAGAGGAGGAGGAGCTGGCTTTGGAGGAGGCGGAGGGTGGGGGAACAGCCTGGACATGCAGCCAAGTGGTAGAGGAGGGAGCTCAGCCTTCCCAGAAACTTCCACCTGCCAGCCCAGAGGGAGATACGGATTTTCACACCTTGCCTGGCCACCTTTGAAAAACAAGCCATGGAGGATTTCTTTAGTTGTTTTCTTTATTATTGTGGCTTTGGATTTCCTTGTGTGTCTCGCAGGTTTTGATAGGAGGTGGGGAGAGGGGAGATGCATACCTGCTTCTCAACTGCTCCACGGATTGAAAAAATAATAGTTTAAGAAGGGAAACAGTGTGAGAGGAAGAATCACCTTTGACCACATCTTGGTTTGATTGTTTTCTACCTGTGTAAAGAAGGTGGGGTCTCTCTGGCCATGTCATAGCCCATGCCTTGCGACCTCCCAAGCAAAAAGTGTTAAAATAGAGGAATTGGCACTGGGAGTAGGAAAGCCAGGAAAGGCCTTGCCTTTAGAAGAGCTTTGAGAGGTAGGCCCCAGAGGGCCTCGGCTGGCTTGTGTCCCCAGCTCTGTCCTGGCCTCTCCCAGGAGAGGGAACTGGCACCCTGCATCTCACTGGGGGGCTCAGGTCACTGCCTTTCCTGTTGCTCTCTCTGGTGGGAGAAAGGGGAGCTGGTATGGATGGAATGACAAGAATGAGTCCAACTGGAACCCCCTCAAGGGTAATGAGAAACCATAGGGCCTGCCTTTGAGGGGCTGACACTGAGGTGCATTAGCCCTGGCTGGAGAGAACCCACAAAGAACCCTTCATGATGTCTGTTTCTAATTGATTTCTTTGAACAGAATTTGCCAAAATTCAGACATCCCTTTTAAGGGGAAGTTGATTTCCCAGTTAAATAAAGAATGGATAGGGGTGGAGAACTCTATGAAGAAGCTAAGAGGTGCAGAGGAGGGAAGTAGAAGGGTGGAGTCAGGGGGGAAAGTGCTGGGCCCCACAGAAAGATGGGGAGAAAGGGGCAGGCCAGCAACAGGGGAGAGAAGGATGAAAGGGGACACAAGTCCCTGACTCCGAAGTTCTTTAGAATCTATGTTCCCTCCCCTCTCTCTGACATTCCTGAAAGATTACCAGCCAGCAATAGCCCAGGGCTGCCCCAAAAGAATTGTTTCAGATTGTAATTACCAGTTAGGCAATGTTTTTAAAACTTAGTAATGAGAAACTGTGAAAAGAGCAAAGTGTTACATTGAGCTTGGGGTGGGAGATGGGGAAGGGCAGTGAGGAAGGAGGCAGGGGTGGAATTCATTTTCCGGAAGGAAGCAAGAGAGAGCACAGCGCAATTTAAATACCCATTTTCAGATTGTCAAAAACGTGAACTTTCCCCCAGCCTGCACCAGTATTATTTTCAAATATTACCCATAAGTAGGCTCTTGGAAGAGTGAGCTTCCTTCTCATCTTTGACCATGAAATGGTAACAAGGGAACTTGCACCAATGTTAAAAAAAACTTTTTGTTTCTGCTAAGTGGTTTTGCTCTCTCTCCATCTTAACCTGTTGCTTGTTTGGTTCAGAGAACTACAAACTGTCCAAAAAAGGGTGAGAATGATAATAAATGCTAATATAAAATGCTAAGTAAAAACAAAGACTTGGCCAGGAGAAATAATTTAAAATGCACATTTGCTATGGATGCACTGTCATTCTGTTAAGGCTGTATATATTCGTTTATTTAAGGTGACTGAAAGTGCAAAGAGGAAATGGACAGCATGCAATTCATCTTAATGTACAAAACGTTATATGCACTCAAATGTTATAATTTCTAATATTTTTAAAGTTTATATTCGAGTTGTACAAAGTTAAGCATTAATCAGATATTTCATTCTTTCATAAAGTTATCATTTTCTTAAATATTATTACAAAATTTTAAGTCCGTCTAATGGAAAGTTTTTTTTTTTAACTGTCTACCTCACTATAATACAAGTATTTTCAACACTAAAGTTACTAGAGGTCAATCAATAGTCAAAACATTTTTTACAGTACACTTTTCCTGGATGCTACTCAATCTAATACTGTATTATTAAACTCATTTTTCTGCTTAATAACTCAGCCTGGTTTATATGGATCTATTTAGAAAAATCATTTTCTGAAGGAATTATTGTCAGTGATATTTTGGTCCAGTGTGGGACCAAGTGTCTGAAAAGGCACTGATTTTTTGAAATCCATCGTTTAGAGCCTTGCACTTTTTCATCATAACTCTTTTCATGAAATTTTCTTTCACCAGATTAAAGCCAAATCCTTGTCAACTATTAGAAGAGTGTCGATAAGCCTGTAACTCATTCCAGCATCTCAAGAGCCCAAGTAGGAATTGGACTATTTCCTGGTTTCTTTAATGTTGAAAAAAAGCTGTAAGTTACCTAAGCCAACCAAGATGTCAGTAATTGCTGTTTACATTTATGGCATGTGGAAACAGAAGATATGAAATGTTTTTCTGTGTGTTCACTTGCTGTGAATTAGGGAGCCCACGTACAAGTGTAAGTCTGAGTGCTCACTGTATGTCAGGCACGATGTTGTACATGCATTGTCTCAGAAACTCCACGAGGAGGGTATTATTATAATCCCCGTTTTACAGATGAGGAAACTGAGGTGCAGAGAGTTTAAGTAACCTGCCAATGGTCATCCAGCCAGGGAGTGGTAGTTAGGATTTAAACCTAGTTCTTTCAGACTCTAGAGCCTGAGGAGTTCACTCTCAGTTACAATACAGTTCTGCCCCCAAATCATCTACCTTTAATGGGTCCCTAAATGTCAGTGTGGGGAATTTGCAATTAGCCACAGTTATTGGGGGCAGCCAACTGGCAGAGGAGGAGCTGTGACAGGGGCCACCAGCATTGCTGGCAGTTTTGGAATATGTGAATTGTGACTGCTGGGATAGGGGAAGCCGAAGGATGGGTATGGGTTGCAAAACTGAGTTCTTAGCTTAGGGCTTGCCTCAGGAAACCCATAGTTTAGGTTATTGCTGGGCTTCTGCAGATTCTCTGTGGTTTTCTGAGACTGCCTTGGGTGTGATTTTTGGTTATCAAAATAATGATCAATTTACAAATAGGTTATGTTTCAATAGACTGGTTGTAAGTGGCTGTTTAGAACTGAGAAATACATCGCTTCCTGGCCTTTTGGCGAAGATCAAGTGTACTATCTGTTCTTATCAGACCTGAGAAATATTTTCCTATGGAAACAATGTTTGAGTTTCTTTTGCATTTTGCAAAAGCCTATTTACCCAATTGGAACTTCTTAACAAAGGAATTTTGACTTCTGGATTTGGGGAACAGATAATCACCTGGGAAAGCAAAAAAGAGGCTCTTTCTCCCTCGTGGGTGGAGGCTGCTTTTGAAATAGTTGAGAATTCTTTGCATTTTTCCACCACTCTTTCTATACCCCTCACCCAGTTCCCTCAACCTCCCAGTTGCCCTGAGAACTCCTAGCCCTGTACTTTAATATATCCCCAATCCAGAGATTTCCCTTTTCTGCCCAAATACTTTCATCTCCAGAGTTACTTTCCTCTTCTCCCTCCAACAGAAAGTTTATTCCTTAACTCAGATGTTAAGAGAAACACAATCTGACTGAATTACTTGAAGATGTAAATATCTCCTAGGTCCTTAACCTTGGAGACATTTGCATTTTAAGAAAAAAATCTTGACTAATTCAGATTTCTTGTGAATGATGAGGAAGACAATATAGGAGAAGATTCAACACTCAAGCCACATGATTTTGAGAGTTGTCCGCGAGCTAAGCACTAAAGATAGAGGATGAATGGAGACACTTGTCAATGTGAATTTTTTGGTACCCCTTAGGGGAAATTTTGTGCAAATGAAGAGACTATTTATAGCTAACTTGTTTTAAAATTAATATCCAATGTGTTAAAGCAAAACATTTAATAACTTAATTTCTTCTAAAGCTCTTAAGTTTAATGAATGTAGGTCCCATAAAGATTTTTTGCCCTTGTTTTGATCATTGCTATTTTTTTAGCATCCAGAATAGTGCCCGACATATAGCAGACACTCAATAACTATGTTGAATGAATAAATTTACAAATCCTATTTTACTTATAAATCTAGTAATTTTAACATGCACTTTCAAGGGAGCCTTCCACTCAAGTTGAATGGACCAACCTCCCTTAATCAATCAATTCAAGTTATAAATCTAGGTAGTAAACCTCCTAGATATTGTACATTGCTTTTATCAATTTAATATATTCAATTTTCTTTTTAAAACCCTTCAGATTTCTCTGGCAGGAAAAACCTTCCTATATACTTAAACTATCCCAAGTAAAGGTAATAAATTAAACTTCTAAAGATGATGATTCTTAACTTCAATTTAACATTCTAATACTGTTTATACCTTTTGACTTAACATCAGGAATCTAAAATTAATTACTAATTACCCATTTAAATTGATGTCAGAAGACTAACCTGTTGGATACCTTAATAAACTACATTTTCTTAAAACTTGCAAATGTTTTAAATACTAAACGTATAAAGCTTGTCTCAATCATTTAAAAAAACACTATTTTTGAACTTAAAAGTGTTAGTAATTTAGATTTGATTTACTTAATGTTTGTAATCTATTTCAAAATGTCTTTGGGTTAAAAACACTCACCTACTACTGAAAAACTGTAATGTCACCAGCAAGGAGAAGAGAACCTTTCAGCAGACTGTGGCTGCAAATTTATTGGAGGCTTTGGTTGAAAAAAGTGAGTTTATTCTCCCTGGGACATGGACCAACATGCCAACTCCCTTCAATAGTCACTGGGACAACAGGAATCCTAAAGCCATATCTTTTATGAGTTGGTCTCTCTTGGGTTGAAGACAGGCCATTAACTAATTTTTCCTCCTGATTTGAGTAAAGTGAATTCCACACTCCCCATTAAGATTGTAGCTAACTTTTTTTCACTGATTAATTGGATTTCACATTTATTTAACTATCTTAGGACATTTCTTTTTTCACTTTTGAATTTAAAATTACTTTACTGCCACTTTATTGAATTATTCTGGCCTTACACAATTCTTCCACAACCTCTCCCAACTTTATCATCAGACTCTGGTAATTAGAATTCTGTATTTTTTCCATATTCTTCCTGTCTGGGAGACCTACAACTCTTACAGATATTAAAATGACATCTAATGGAAACTCACACCCCCCGTTCCTTGTCTAGTTCTGTGGTCACAATACTAAAATTGTGTTAATGAAAACACATTCTTGTGCTTGAAGAGTTCACAGGAATATTATTATTGCTATTACTATTATCTTATTAGGTAACCACTACACAAACTCTAGTTATTATCACTCTGTTTTACAGATGAGAAAACTGAAGCTTAAAGGGGCTCGGGGAGGAGCTGGGACTGGCAGCTCCGGTAGAGCCCAGGGCACATTCTCATCTGCTGGGTCATTGGGTGGCTATTCAGTTGGTTCCCGTACTCTGGCAGGCACTGTGTGAGACTCTGGCGAACTTTACAAACAGATTGGAGATAAAGGATGTTCCAAAATTGACCTGAAGACTTTGCAGACTCCTAAAGGCAGGCTACTCCCTCTACCTAAGTTTGCTTTTTATGGCTTATTCCTTTCCTGTCCAACTCACAAATTCTCTGAAAGCTTAATCCCCCTTCCTCCACAGCTACCAAGGAAGCAGGGAGAATAGGATTAGGGTTGAGGGATGAGGAAAAGGGCAGCATTTGCAGCCATGGGTTCTCTGAACCATTCAGATGTTCAAAATTACAAAGAGTGTAACGCTAACTCTTCCAAGAAGTCTGAACTTATTAGGCATAAAATGTGTTTGATTTAAAAAGAGAGAATTTAATAAATACTTATTATATATCAGTGTCATCTGTGACCAGAGGCAGAATTCACCAGATGCCACTGAGAATGATCACATGAGTGGAAATGAGAACCTCTTGATGCAACTTTGTTTTTGAAAATTCATTATTTCCAAGTGACTGTTCTTTCCTCTCTCTTGGGGGCTCTTAATCATGATAATTATTCAGTAGCAGGAATGTGAAATTAGTTAATATACTTTTTCTCCTCAAAACAGCTGGGAAAACAATAGTATGTGTCCAGGGAATTTTAAAATAAACAGGATTATTACTCTTGACCTAGGGCAATGACCCGATGGGGAACAGCCATGATGCAGCAATTTGGCTGTCCACAGCACTACGTGTGGTTGACCCTCTTCGGGACAGAGAGAATCTTGTGTCTCTATCCAGAAGATTTGATGATTTATGTGGGAACGCCTAGTGACTTACACCAGCCAGTTATGCCCTGAACTTTTTTTTTTAATTCTTGATTTGATCCCTATTTTTTAGAGTTCTTTTGTAAGTTCTAAGGAAAGGATGGGCTCCAATTTGTTGGAAGAAATGGACACAGACTGCCAAATGTCTTCACTCCTTTCCTTTAAAACTAATACAGTCATCTCCACGGGGCGACAGTTACCTGTCTATGTTTAGATGGTCTTCAAAGTCTCAGAGGTTCGGTTTTAATTTTGAAACTTTCCTATCTCCAGTTTTATACCTAAGATCTCTGATAAGTTGAGCAAACCATGGAGACCATTAGCTTCTGGGTTATGCTATTATTTTTGCCCTTACTAGTGGTTAATATTTATTGGACACTCATCACATTCAAATCATGGTAGAATATTTAAATTTATTCAAGGCCTTTGGTTAGAGGGTTCAGTTCATAGTTTTTTCACATCAAAAAGAGCTTTTAATGTTGCTCACTTTAAAAATTGCCATCCAGAACAAATGAACAACATTTATCTCATAAGAATATTTGGCTTAAGCTTAAACAAAACTGTATGCATTCATTCCGGATTTCAGCTTTTACTAAAATTTGACTACTGAAGTTTGCTGGGGGGAATGAGCTGCCAGTGAGCAAGAACCTCTGCCATTGCCATGAACAAATTTTTTTTCCAAATAAACAGATAATAGTTTTATTAAAAAACAATTTTCTGCTTTCTAGAGTTTACTTGAGTTAATTGGAAAGTGACTTAGCCAGCGCATTGGTAGTTGTTATTGCCTCGTTGGCAGTGAGGGTGCCCTGGATTGAACAGTGGGACAGCATGGTGGTTAGAGAAGACCCATTTGAGGCATGATCTGAAAACCACTCTATCTTAGAATTCCCCCAGATTATCCCTAATCTTTGAATTTGGGCTATTTGTCTAGTTGCGGGGTGCAGGTACAGGCAGATCTAGATCTTTCACATTACTGTCTCCCAATCTCTTCGTGTGACCCAGGCTGTAGATGGTAGCCCTTTGATTATGTTTCTGGGTCTGTGTAGATCCACCCTTGTTCTCCAGCAGGGAAGGAGCCAGGAATTTGTATCTTCCCCAGCAAGCCAAGAGTGTGAGGGAGAGGTCTTTAGGGCAGGAACTTTGCCCACTCTTGCTGGGATGTTGGTGGACTTTGTGGTTGGTGGTGAGACTGGACTCTCTGCTATTTATATGTTAATAGAAAATGGTGGTGGTAACAGTGATTATAGTGTCAGTCATTTTAACCATTAGAAATTAAAGTTTTGACAATTACAGATGGTTGTATCACTTAGGCTTTTGTTCAGTTTTATTTAACAAAACTCTCAGGTTAAGAGTAGCTTAAATAAGAAAAGTTTAGTTTTCACATAAGAAAAAGGTCAACGATAGGCAGTTCAGGGCTTAATGAAGTTTCCACAATGTTTTCAGAACCTCAGCCTCTTTCTGTCTTTCTGCTGCTCCATTCTAGTGCATGGCTTTCATATTCAAGGTTACCTTATGGCCCAAGATGGCAGCTGGAGTCCAGCCATCACATCCCAGCTGCAAACTGAAAGAAAGAAGAAAGCTGGAAGGACAAAAAGGGGCTTTTCCCAGCTGGATCACCTCCCTTTAAGCAGACTCCTCAGAAGTCCCAAATAACATTTCACTTTATTTTTCATTGGCCAGAACATACCCGCATCTGGCTTCCCAGGAGACTAGGAAATGTCATCTTACTCAATATAACATATGGCTGTTATTTGGTTAGGCAGCAAGTAGACTCTTAGTACCATGGTATTAAGGCATGGACCCAATCCTATCACTTACACCCCCCTCTTCGCTGGGCATTTTTTAACCCAGAGAGCTCCTCACACAGAGTACAATAAGCTATAAGGGAAAACAAATGTCCCTAAAGTGATGATAAATAAGTGCAAGCTCTCCAGTAAAAGCTTGACTGGAGAACAAAGCTGATGCTTGGAAGACTAAGGCCTTTTGCTCCCTCCTTCCAGAATTGAAAATGTCTGGATCTATAGAGTATACTAACCTGACTTAGCTACTTAATTGTAGAAACAAAGAAGCTTAAGCTGAAAGAAGAGAGCAAGCGCATAGTAAGAGAAATGTTGACCACTAAGGCAAATGGTTGACTTTGACCAATCAGATTAGGAACTCCACCTCCTGTGGGAGGAGCTAATAAGGGAAAGGGCTTAAGGTGGAAGATCCCATCCCAACCTTAACTTTCCTATTGTCAGTGTTCTTACTAGGCTGTATGTGTATCTAGATATAGATTCTTATAGAGGTAAATATAATCCTCTTATTATGTAGACACAGATATATTCTATATCTTTCTATTTTCCATGTGCTGTATATAGTATAATGTACAGTCTTATAACTCTGAGCTTGGCGACCAGTGGGCCCTGAAAGGGTTACAGGTGTGCTGAGATGCTGGGCCTGGGGCAGATCACCTCTACCCAAGAGCAGACTCTTCTGTTTGTCCCAGGGTGTTCCACAAACATTACCACTTTCAATGTGAGCTCTGGCCCCAAAACTGCTGGAAAGCACTGCTACAAATGAGTTTATTTTAGGTAATCTCATGATATGTGCCATGAGAATATCACTTTTATTGTCCCTTATCAGTGATGGAAAATAAGTAAAAACTTAAGTTAGTTGTAGGCAGCAAACCATACTTACTCTGATTGAAATGCAGTGCTGACCAGGGCTCCTGGTCAGTGGTCAGTGGACAGAGGTAGCAACTAGGCAGGCTAACTGTAGTTAAGAACTAAAACCCCCTCAGCCTCCAGATTAAAGACCTTTAATGAGATAAATAAAAAGACCAGGTCACTCCAAGCAAGTATAGTGTCAGTGACATTTGTGGCATTTTCTGTGATAAAAAATAAAACCAAAACCAGTATTTCACCACTTGAATGTTTCTAGTGAGGTTTTGTAAAGTCCTGTAAATAATGTGTATGCATTCAAATGGCATCTTTTGCCTCACACTTAAAACATTCTACATTGTTTATTGTTTAACACTTTAATCTTAATTCTACAGATGAGGAAAATGGAAAACTTACATAAATATCAACAGTTGAGTTCTTTTCGTGGACCAAACCTTGAGTGCCCAATAATCTCATATGTTATTTCACTCCCTAAAGATATACTACAGAACAAATATTTCTTCCAAAATGTATGCTCAACAAGACATTCAGAAGCCAGTTCAGTTCTGTGGGTGTGGGGGTGGTGGGTGGGCAGGAGGTGCTTTCAGTGATCGTGGCACCAAATTACACAGCTTCTTTTGAGAGCATATGTGATCTGAAAGCATGGACCATAGATATAGATGTAATAAAGAAATACAAACACATATGTATCTCTTTCTCACAGAGTCTTTCCAAGCTTAACAGATGACCTAGTATGTAGAAAGTACTCATTATTAGTTATTATTATCACTATTACTATTTTATTTTTGGATAGATTTTTGAAAGCTACATTAATTTTTGACTGGTGATAGAAATGGTAGTTCAAATGAGCCTCTACTAAGGGACATAATCCATTCATTAAAGAGTTGTGAATATTTTTGTGGCATCTCCCACTTTCCAGGTGCTGTGGTTGGGACTAAGAACAGAGACTTAAATAGGAAAGTCTCTGTAAAAGAGAAGACTTGCTAAACTCATTGCAGCATGACGTGGTAAACGTTAGCGATTTGAACAACATGCTAAAGCTAAAGAGGAGGAGGCGGGTCTCCTCCATACAAAAATAGGATTCCCTTGAATTTTTTGAGCCATTCATCCTGATTGTTCATCTCTCCCATTGGCGAGGTGGGTTGCCAAGTTAGTGTGCAGCATGTGATTACAAAATTATTTTTTTCTGTACCTAAAATGAACTATGCTTTTGGAGAATCAAAGTTTTGACACACATCTTATTAACCCTGCTGAGCAAACTCACCTGTACTCTATATTTTAGTAAGCTATCTTAAAGGTTATGGAATGAACATTGTAATCAACCTTGCTATGTTATCTTAGGTAGAATGAACTCTGGGAACAGATATTCAGATGAGCCAGTGCAGAGAATTCATCCTGGGGCTAAAAGAAAAAAAAAATAGTTGTGTCAATTAGGATCAGGTTCATCTGCTTAAAACAGAAAGTCACAAATAACAGTTGCTTAAACCAGATAGGTTATTTCTCTTTTGTTAAAAAAAAAAAAAGATCCAGAATTTAGCATTTCGGGGTTGATATGATGATTTCTTAGTCACCAGAATTTTTTCATCTTTTAAATATGGTTTTCATCCTCAAGTTTGCCACATAGTCCAAGATACCTGCTGGAGCTCCAGTCATCACATCCATATTCCCATAAGCAAGAAAGAGAAAGAGATAAAGGCAAAAAGGTTGCACTCCCATCCTTGCGGTGTCAACTACCTTTATGGAGCCTTTCTGAAGTTTCACATTCCACTTTCACTTACATCTCATTGACTAGAATTTAGTCAGGGAGTTTCACCTGGCTACAAGGGAGGATGGGAAATGTAGTCTTTTACCTGGGCACATCATTGCTGGGAATAAAATTGAGGTTCTGTAATCATGGAAGAAGGGAGACCATAGATATTGGGAAATACTGGCAGTCTCTAAGATAATAGGCGTGAGTATAGATTACCAAGCTGCATAGTTTTTAAGAAGAGTGTTGACATGCCTAAAATTTATATGGAACCACAAAAGACCCTGGATAGTCAAAGAAATTCTGAGAAAAAAGAACAAAACAGGAGGCATCACACTTCCTGATTTCAAGCTGTAGTTATCAAAATAGTATGGTATTGGCATAAAAACAGACAGATAGACCAATGGAACAGAATCAAGAGCCCAGAAATAAATCCAGACATATACAGTCAACTAATATTTGACAAGGGAGCCGAGAATACTCAATGGAGAAAAGACAGTCTCTTCAATAAATGGTGCTGGGATAACTGGATTTTCACATGTAAAAAAATGAAACTGGATCCATATCTTACACCACTCACAAAAATTATCTTGAAATAGATTAAAGACTTCAATGTAAGACCAGAAACCATGAAACTCCTAGAAGAAAACATAGGAATAAAGCTCCTTGACATGAGTCTTGACAATGGTTTTTTTGGATATGACACAAAGCACAAGCAACAAAAACAAAAATAAACAAGTGGGACTACATCAAACTAAAAAGCTTCTGCACAGCAAAAGAAACCATCAACAAAGTGAAAAGACAACTTATGGAAGGGGAAAAAATATTTGCAGACCACGTATCTAATAAAGGATTAATATCCCAAATATATAAAGAACTTATACAACTCAATAGCAAAAAACCAAATAACCCAATTAAAAAATGGGCAAAGGACCTGAATAGCCATTTCTCCAAAGAAGACATATGAAAGGCCAACAGGTACATGAAAAGGGGCTCAACATCACTAGTTATCAGGAAAATGCAAATTAAAACCACAGTGGGATATCACCTCACACCTGTTAGAATAGTTATCATCAAAAAGACAGGGGATAACAGACGGTGATGTGGATGTGGAGAAAAGGGAAACCTAGTGTATTGTTGGTGGGACTGTAAATTGGTGCAGCCACTATGGAAAACAGTATGGAGGAGCCTCAAAAAATTAAAAATGGAACTACCATATGATTCAGCAATTCCACTTGTAGGAATATGTCCAAAGGAAATGAAAATACTAACTTAAAAAGATATCCGCACCCCCAGGTTCATAGCAGCATTACTTAAAATGGCCAAGACATGGAAACAACCTACGTGTCCATCAGTGGATGAACGGCTGAAGAAGTGTGGTATATATATACAATGGAATATTATTCAGCCATAAAAAACAAGGAAATTCTCTCATTTGTGACAACATGGATGGACCTTGAAGGCGTTATGTTAAATGAAATGTCAGACAGAGAAAGACAAATACTGCATGATCTCACTTATATGTGGAATCTAAAAAAAAATCAAACTCATAAAAAAGGAGATCAGACTTGTGGTTATCAGAGGCAGAGGGTGGCGGGAGGTGGTATTGGAGGAAGGTGATCAAAAGATACAAACTTCTAGCTATAGGATAAATAAGTGACAAGGATGTAATGTACAACAAGATGACTATAGCTAACACTGCTGTATGGTATACAGGAAAGTTGTTGAGAGTTAGTCCTAAGATTTCTTGTCGTAAGGAGAAAATGTTTTTCTTTTCTTTTTATTGTATCAATATGAGAAGATTAGCCAACCCTGGTGGTTGGCTAAGATTGGGGCTGTCGGTGCTGTGGCCTGGGTTCATTTCCCAGTCAGGGAACCACACTACCTGTCTGTAGGTTGTCATACTGTCATGGCTGTGTGTTGCTGTGATGCTGAAAGCTTATGCCAATGGTATTTCAAATACCGGCAGGGTCACCTGTGGTTGACAGGTTTCAGTGGAGCTTCTAGACTAGACAGCCCAGGCAGAAGGACTTGGGCACCCACTTCTGAAAAAAATTGGCCATGAAAACCCTATGACTAGCAGCGGAGCCTTGTCTGACTAGGTAGGGCTCCACTTTGCTGTACACAGGGTCCCTCAGAGTCAGAATCAACTCAACAGCACTAACAACACATGAGAAGATGAATGCTAGCTAAGCCTATCATGGTAATCATTTTACAATACAGCTTGACCTTACACAGTGGTGTATGCCAATTATTTCTCAATAAAACCGGAAAAAAAAAAAGAGTACTGGCGTAAATTCTTTCTAGTAGTTTGGGACATGTTAATGGAACTAGAGAAAGGAAGCCAGGAGTGTAGGGTGAGCTTTTTTTTAAACAAACCAGGAAAAAATGCCTACTTTTTTCAATTATGAAGATGATTTAATTAATTATTATTATTTTTTAATTGATGTCTTAATAGTTTATAACATTGTGGGGTTTTATTGTACATTATTGTTTGTCCGTCACCATGTGGATGCATCCCTTCACCCCTTGTGCCCACCCTCCCACCCCCCTTCCCCTTGGTAACCACCAATCAGTTCTCTCTGTCCATGTGTTCATTTATTTTCCACATATGAGTGAGTTCATGCAGTGTCTGTCCTTCTCTCTCCGGCTTATTTCACTTAACATAATACCCTCTAGGTCCATCCATGTTGCTGCAAATGGGACAATTGTGTCTTTTCTTATGGCTGAGTAGTATTCCATTGTATGTATATACCACATCTTCTTTAACCAATCATCAGTCGAGGGACACTTGGGTTGCTTCCACTTCTTGGCTATAGTGAATAATGCTGCAATGAACATAGGGGTGCATACGCCTCTTGTGATGGTTGATTTCATGTCCATTGGGTAGATGCCCAAGAGTGGGATTGCTGGATCATATGGTATTTCTATTTTTAATTTTTGAGGACTCTCCATACTGTTTTCCATAGAGGCTGCACCAGTTTGCATTCCCACCAGCAGTGAATGAGGGTTCCCATTTCTCCACAACCTCTCCAGCATTTGTTGTTTTTTGTCTTTGTGATTATAGCCATTCTAACAGGTGTCAGGTGATATCTTAGTGTAGTTTTGATTTGCATTTCTCTGATGATTAGTGATGTTGAACATCTTTTCATGTGTCTATTGGCCATCTGTATCTCTTCCTTGGAAAAATGTCTGTTCATATCCTCTGCCCATTTTTTGATTGGGTTGTTTGTTTTTTTGTTGCTCAGTTGTATGAGTTCTTTATATATTACAGAGATTAATCCCTTGTCAGATAAACAATTTGTGAATATTTTCTCCCAGCTGGTGGGTTGTTTATTCATTTTGATCCTGGTTTCATTTGCCTTGTGGAAGCTCTTTAGTCTGATGAGGTCCCACTTGTTTAGTTTTTCTTTTGTTTCCCTTGTCCGAGTAGACATGGAATCTGAAAGAATCCCTTTATGTCCAATCTAAATTAGTGTACTGCCTATATTTTCTTCCAGGAGTTTTATAGTTTCAGGTCTCACTTTCAGGTCCTTAATCCATTTTGAATTGATTTTTGTATATGGCGATAGGAGATGGTCTACTTTCATTCTTTTGCATGTTGCTGTCCAATTTTCCCAGCACCATTTGTTGAAGAGACTTCCCTCTCTCCATTGTATATTCTTTGCTCCTTTGTTGAAGATTAGCTGTCCATAAGGTGTGTGGCTTTATTTCTGGGATTTCAATTCTGTTCTGTTGATCTGTGTGTCTATTTTTGTACCAGTGCCATGCTGTTTTGATTACTATAGCTCTATAGTATATTTTGAAATCAGGGATTGTGATGCCTCCAGCTTTGTTCTTTTTTTTTCAGGATTGCTTTAGCTATTTGGGGTCTTTTGTTGCCCCATACAAATTTCAGTATTTTTTGTTCTATTTCCGTGAAGAATGACTTTGGGATTCTGATTGGGATTGCATTGAATCTGTAGATTGCTTTAGGTAGAATGGACATTTTAACTATATTTATTCTTCCAATCCATGTGCATGGAATATTTTTCCATTTTTTTATGACTTCCTCGATTTCTTTCAATAGTGTTTTATAGTTTTCATTGTATAGGTCTTTCACCTCCTTGGTTAAATTTACTCCCAGATACTTCATTCTTTTTGTTGCAATTGTAAATGGGATTGTCTTTTTGAGTTCTCTTTCTGTTAGTTCATCATTAGCGTATAGAAATGCAACTGACTTTTGTAAGTTGATTTTATACTCTGCCACTTTACTGTAGCTGTTGATTATTTCTAGTAGTTTTCCAATGGAATTTTTTGGGTTTTCTATGTATAATAAGATCATGTTGTCTGCAAATAGTGAGAGTTTCACTTCTTCATTGCCTATTTGGAGTCCTTTTATTCCTTTTTCTTGCCTAATTGGTCTGGCCAGAACTTCCAGTACTATGTTGAATAAGAGCGGCGAGAGTGGGCACCCTTGCCTTGTTCCTGTCCTCAAAGGAATGGCTTTCAGTTTTTCCCCATTGAGTAGGATGTTAGCTGTAGGTTTGTCATATATGGCGCTTATTATGTTGAGGTACTTTCCTTCTATACCCATTTTGTTGAGAGTTTTTGTCATAAATGGATGTTGGATCTTGTCGAATGCCTTCTCTGCATCGATTGAGATGATCATGTGGTTGTTATTCTTCATTTTGTTAATGTGGTGTATTATGTTGATTGATTTGCGGATGTTGAACCATCCCTGTGTCCCTGGTATAAATCCCCCTTGATCATGGTGTATGATTTTTTTGATGTATTGCTGTATTCGGTTTGCCAATATTTTGTTGAGGATTTTTGCGTCTATGTTCATCAGTGATACTGGCCTGTAGTTTTCCTTCTTTGTATTGTCCTTGTCTGGCTTTGGTATCAGCATGATGTCGGCCTCATAGAATGTGTTGGGAAGTATTCCATCTTCCTCTATTTTTTGGAATATTTTGAGAAGGATAGGTGCTAAATCTTCTTTGAATGTTTGGTAAAATTCTCCAGGGAAGCCATCTGGTCCTGGGCTTTTATTTTTTGGGAGGTTTTTGATTACTGTTTCAATCTCTTTACTTGTGATTGGTCTGTTCAGATTCTCTATTTCTTCTTGATTCAGTTTTGGGAGGTTGTATGCATCCAAGAATTTGTCCATTTCCTTTATGTTGTCCAATTTGTTGGCATAAAGTTTTTCATAGTATTCCCTAATCATCCCTTGTATTTCTGTGGTAAGATGACTTATTTTTAATATTATTAAGTGTGATTGTACAACGCACCTTTAAGATATTGCTTTTTTTGATTATCCGGAGAATTGTGGCCCTGGGAGGGGAGAAGGCTCATGTGGTGGGAGATGAGGGTCCAGTGTTCACTTCTGTGCCCTAAAGAGTAGCCACGGTTGGCTCTCCGCTCACTGAGCAGCAGTGGAGCGTTAATGAGTTAGTGCTTCCCCAGGGCTAGAAGATGAAAACCAGTAGGCTGGGACATTATTTTTATTGTGTTGACACAGATGCATTTTCGAAAAGATTTATAAGAAACTTTTAATTTTTCAAAATACTCTGCCTCTTACTTTTCAAATTCCATTTGACTTATGTATGTGTCATCTACGCTACAGCCTCACCGGGGGAGAACAACAACAAAAATATTTCTCTTTTCTTTGAGGTTTTACATTCGCGTGGAACATTTTTACTGAGTCAATAAATCGCTGCTTACCAGTGAGGGTTCCCCAGAGGAATCGATCTTCAGAAAATTTTCTGAAATTTGGGCAAAGCACTAATCATTTAGGAAGAGAGAACAAACAAACTGAACCTATTAACTGCCAAGAGAAGCAGGAGATTTTGCATGATAATATCACCACCACCAAGAATAATAAAAAACAGCAGCCATTTATTGACTATGTACCATACGACAGGAGCAATTGTAAGTGCTTTTCATGTACCCCTCCTCCCCATTTCCTCCTCTCTACTGGAACCAGCCCCAATTTACAGATAAGAAAACCGAGGCTCAGAGAGGTTAAATAAATGCCTGTGGATACAGCCAGAAAAAAGGCAAAGCTGGGATCCATACCAGGCAATTTGATCCCAAAGCCCACAGCGGTCTTAACCACTATGTAATACTGTCTCACAAACATCCCCAGAATCTGCTCCATCTCTTATCACCGACAAAGCCTTGGATTTGCTGGTAGAGAAAAAAATGCTTGAAATCTAGCTGGGCTCCTCTAGTATCTGTTTTGACAGCCGAAATTAATTGTTCATTTTCTGAGCACTTTTTGGCAACTCTTTCTAATGACCTGAACTGCCGTCTCCTTCCTTTTCAGCTTGGCAGGCTCCCCGGTGTGGAGCTGACAGAGAGTGGGGTGGGCCGCGCTGCAGCGATACAGCGCGCTGGCAGGGCTGCAGGCTTTCAGGAGAAAGGAAGTGATTGTTCTCACTCTCCGGAGCGGCTGAGAATGGTGGTGGGCATTTTCTGACTCTGATTAGGGCCAAAGCCTCGCAAAGCTGATTAAACCAAATGTGATAATTGAGTTGAGCCTGTCTAGCATCTTCGTGTCTGTCTTGCCAAAGTAAGATGAACCGTCTTTCCCACACTCCACCTCAGCACGCCCAAAGACGGGGAGACAGGGCTCCCTCCTGAGCACGTCCCTCCGTGCTGGCCAGAAGAGGGAGCAGCTTCGGTGGAAGGTGAGAATTGTACAGGCGCATGTTAGAATGGGCACCTATCCCCCCAAATGCTGACTTTTAGGACTAAAAATATTTATTAAATTGAAAAGTGCCACTGAGAACAGAAAATTATCAGCATTTTCTGGTAGCTCTGAGCCTCTAGGTACCATTTTGGGCAACTTTATTTTGGAACATGCAGAAGCTGCCCCCAAAGGTGCATTAATTACTTGAGAAAACCCTCAACATCCCTGATGTTGTTGTCAAGATGCACACGTGCTAGTGATTGCCTCGCGCAGAAGGCATGGATCCTGTGTGCAGTGTACTTACAGGTTAAAGTGCGAAAGAGTTTATGTGGATAAACACCATACTTTCTGCCCCCCCTTGATTCTCTCTGTGTCTCTTTCCTGTAAATAATGCAGAATGCAAATCAATGGGGGAAGTTAATGTTTGGTTTTGGATAGGAATATTTTCTCCCCTGATTCTTCACAATCATGGCAGGATTCCTGGTGAAGGGGAATTTCAAGTTGGGTTTTAATTAGGAGGAGAAGAGTAAATTGAAACTATGAAGGGGAGGGGATTTCTACAGGTGAGGAATGGGCAGAAGAAGAGATGGAGAGAAAAAAAAAGAATAAGAGAGTCACCAGCATCTGCTTAACAGTGGAGGGAACAAAGAATTTGGATCAGGCAGACTTACGGCAAACTGCAGGAGGACAAGTAAGAAAGTGATCCTCAAAGCAGTGGGAAATTATGGAGAAGTGTTGAGGTGGGAACAGAGTCAGGAGATGATGCTGGCCTCCTCAGATAATGGTGGGAGCATTTGAAGTGGTGGATCCTGGTGGGGGAAAATTCAAGTAATGAGGCAGTAATTAGGGAAGCCAGATGTACTACTCGGCCAGGGAAGGCCCCAGCGTATACCTGCCCAGGTGAACTATTAATAGCTCCTGTGCTCACTGCCTGAGTGTCCTGGTTTGGTTGGTAAATGATATAGTCACTGTGGCTTCAGTTTTCATATGATTCACGGTCAAGGAATAAATCACATACTTAGCTACGCCCACAGAGGGAGAGGGATAGATTTTGGAAAGATTGTTATAAAACGAAAAAAGGAACATGGTTGGATCAAGGGGCCCCTCCAGGGAACAATACGTTGTTCCACGTGGTAGGAAAAGCCTCCGGGACAACAGGTATTTAGTAACTAAAAAGTGTTGAAAAAACAATCCACACTTGTTAGATGAATGGAATTGTGCGCAGGTGGAGGCAGCAGAACTTGATGTGAAGAAGGGGCAAGATCAAAGCCTGAGAGGGAGCACTTGGAAGCGGATTTGATTTTCCAGGGAAAAGATGTCTAGAAAGAAGCGTGAGGGCTCTGCGGATTCTCGCTCCTAGTGGGTCAGGTGAAGGGGACAGAAGAGAAAACATAAGGCAATGGCTGTGGGGATGGAAGAAGTGTGGAACAGACGAAGCTTTGGGAACGGAGGGGTGGTGGCCGTCTCACCTCCAGTGTGTGCCAGGCACTGCCAGAGGCGTGAGGGAGAGACGAGTGGCGCGTGAGCGGCTTTCTCGATGTTTGTGGTCTGGCGCTCGAAGACAATCACAAACAAATAGCTGTACATGAAAGTAATAAATGTTAGAGGAGCACAGCCAGGAAGGGCTTAATCCTGCTTCAAGGTGGGGAGAGGGGTCCTGTGGGGGAGGGGCTAACGCCAGTGCCAAGGAGTTGGAGATGGTTGATGGGGGCCTTGAAGAAAGAATAGGAGTTTTCCAGCTGCAGAAGTGGAGAAGGGAGGATGAGAACATTATTCCAGGTGGAGGGATCAACGTGAGCCCTTGCAGGGAGACGCAGCCAGGGTGCAGGGTATCTCCAGGATTATGACAGCAGATGAGGGCACACGTGAGCAGTCTTGAATTCAAAGCCAGAGCATATAAATTTTATCCCGTGGCTCACCATGAAAAGTTGTTACAGAAGGGGAGCGTTTCACAAATTAACTCTGAGCATTAGATGGAAGGACTGATTGAAGGATGGAGAGACGGGAACGAGGGAGCCGGTGAGCTGTGAGAGAATTCCTGGTGCTGCCGAGGAATAGAGAGGAGGGGGTGGAGCTCAGGGGCACTTGCAGGGCCTAACTGAAAGGTCTTGAGGGCAATTTGGATGTGGAAGGTGAGGGAGAGCGAGGACTCAAATATTTTGACTATGAGGAAATCTTTGGGAGGGTGGTGAGAGGAGACAGCCCCAGAAACAGAACTTCAGCGATGTAAGAAATGAGTCTGGTGAAAGAAAGCAGAGACAGGTTGAGAGAGCTTAAGCCTGGAGGGGTTGAGATGGGGTGATAGTGTGAGGGGGGAGGGGCCGGAGAACAGGAAGGAGAAGGGCGTGGGCGGGCATGCTGCCAAGGCTGAATGAAAGTGGTTTTGTCTTGTTTCCTAAGATGAATGGGGAAGCCTGGGTATATTTGGTTTTGATGGGGTTATAGAAACAGAAGGAAAAAGCTGATGAAAAATGAGGGAGATCCTGTGGTCACTAGAGAAAGCAAACAGTTCCGGCAGATGTTACAGGTCTGGTAGTAGGCTGACTCTCGGCAGGTATTCCAATTCTTGAAGGTGATGGTGGTGAGTTAAAATCCAGGTGAAAATTGGGGGTGGGGGGAGGGAGAAAATGAGACATTGCGGAAGAGGCAGAGAGCAACCAGGGACAAAAATGGAACTAAGGTGTGTTGGACAGGGACCGAGATATCGGCAGAGATACAGTAGAGAAGGAAAGAGGAAGAGAGGGAATGCGTGGAATCATGTGGTGCCAATGACACAAGAAAAGTTAAGAAAATCAGAAAGCAAGTTTAGGATGGTATTTGTCTGTTTGTCTTTGCCACCTGACATTCACACCCACTTCTGCAGGTAAGGATGCCCTGAGTGTGTTTTGGGGAAACCACTCGTATTCAACATTTAGCTCCAGTGCTTAGCATCGAGTTGCTTTCACTGAACCGCAGCCCTGGAATGTGAGACTTGCTACAGTTCTCACAGGGCGGTGCATTTCTCCCCTGGGCACAGTGACTGGTCCATGTGTGCACGCAAGCCCAAGGGGCTCAATTCTGGGATTCACTGTCAATCTGTTGAGAGAGAGGACCCTTTCTTTTATGCTGGACTTAAACTTAAAAGGATACAAGCTGGAGCTGCTACAGACATTTTAGGATCTCGAGGGGAAGCCTATCAGGGAACATAGGCAGCACAGTGGGATGCACAGTTAATAGAGGGAGAGGGAAACTGGGTCTTCATGATACCATCTGACCCCGTGCCCGAAGTTAGCCCTAGCCCTGAATTGTCAGTCACATGAACAATAGACTGATTCTCTTCCAATGAAGACCTTTGGATTGGGTTTTCTTCTTGCTGTAGAAAGAGTTACAACTGGTGAAAGGATATAGGGGGAATATTATGGAAGCACAAAGGTGACTGAAGAAGGGCGATAGTTGAGT
Organism: Tapirus indicus; assembly: GCA_031878705.1. Taxonomy (NCBI): domain Eukaryota; kingdom Metazoa; phylum Chordata; class Mammalia; order Perissodactyla; family Tapiridae; genus Tapirus; species Tapirus indicus. The sequence goes on from CM062935.1 coordinate 40,904,796, forward strand.
GTAGGAATGGAAGAGAAGCAGAGGCAAAGAGATTGTTGGAGGCTATAAACATAAGGTTGATACGGGGGCTGGCCTGGTGGCACAGCAGTTTAGTTCGCCCTTTGGCAGCCCGGAGTTCGCAGGTTTGGATCCCGGGCGCCCACCGACGCACTGCTTGTCAGCCACGCCGTGTCGGCGTCCCATATAAAGTGGAGGAAGATGGGCACGGATGTTACCCTAGGGCCGGTCTTCCTCGGCAAAAAGAGGAGGATTGGCAACGGATGTTAGCTCAGGGCTAATCTTCCTCACCAAAAAAAAAAAAAAAGGTTGATAGGGATTGAAAGAAAGGATGACCTGACCCGGGCTAGCCAGACACTTAACATCTGAAGGGCACCCTTGGAGTGGAGGTTATTTCATGATGGCCTAGGAATTAAAGCTGCCCTAGGGATTCAGTGTTTTTCCCTTGTGTATGTAAAGCGAACAACTTGTAGTGATGATGATCACATTCTGGAATACTGATGGAAGCCCGTTCGTTCATTCATTCATTTGCTCAGTAAAAGTTTATTAGCATTTGCAAAACACTATATTAAGGATCAGAAGGTGGAAAAGGCATGGTCTTCTCCCTAGAAGTGCTTCACTGAGACAGGGCAGCAGTCAGACGTCACTATGGTGCTGGTGGTCTGCAGACTGGGGATAAGTCCATGAGTTTGAGCTCAGAGGGAGCCAGACAGAGGCATCTACGTGGCCAGAATAAGTTAATGAAGTTGTGCAGCTAACAGATGCCCGAAACAACTGCTGGTTTTGGCACTGACAGCCCAGGTGAGCTTTGTTCTCTCTTGGAGTCTTGGTCCCACATTGGAAAAGAGGAACCAGACGAGCCTCGTTCTCTCTGTTTTCCTGTTCTGTTTCTTCTAATGTGAATGGACACTTGCTTATTAACTGTGCTAACCTCTGGTTAGTGTAGGACGCTGTTCGTTCAGGCAGTCAGAGGTGGACTTTGAAAGTCCTCTTGGCTTCTACAAACTGGTTGCATTCAGCATAGCTTTTCTTCTTTTTCTTTTATCAGTATACTGACCGTCTTGTGTACCTGGGTTGAACAGGCTCACCCTATTTGCCTCTCAGAGCAGTGTGTCTAGGCAGCTGCAACACATATTTGATGCAATGAAAAAGCAATTTTTGTCTTTAAAGTAAACATTAACTTTTCTCCTTCTGTAAGCCTGTCCAGATGATCAAAAGCCAGATAAGATCCTGAAACAAATTCCTTTTTACCATTTGCAAGGTAAAACACTCCTTGATTCCCAGCAAACCCTCCCCTTTCATTAATGGAAGCACAGCTCTTATCTTGATGTATGTGGAACTGGTGCTTCTTCAGTTCTGACAACAAGAAAAGTGAGCAACAGAAAATAATGAAGCCTTGAAAAATTGCTGTCCTGGTACTACTGAAATTTCTCCTTTTTCAGGCCAGTTCCACTCATGTGTCATGTCTGAGAAATGAAGAGCATGAGAGATATCTGTTAAGTTGACAGTCTGCAAAGTTTTTCTTTTAAATCGTCAATGATTATTGAATCACTGAGCCAGCCTTGAACACTTTCTAGGTACAGTGACAGTTACTAGAATGGAGAAGACACTCTCTTTGCCCTTGAGAAGCTTCTAACCTAAAATGGGCAAAAACAATTAGAAAAATAGATGAAGAACCACAGCTGCAATAGAGTCCCTGGACTCAGATATAGTGGCTGCAGCTTCTTGGCCCATGTGCCATTCTTAAGGTGTGTGATAAGCAGAAAAAAATGTACAATTTTCCTGATCTCCACATACTTTGAGGTGAATAAAAAATAAAAATAAATTCTACTGCTGAGGGAAAACTTGCCTGTCCAAGCTGTCCAGTGTGGCGGTGACGTGAGTGCCAAATTCTGGTTGGTGTTTTGTGATGAGACAGCACCGAGCCCACCAGCACCTGCAGTGGAGCAGTGACCTGTAACCAAACCAGACCTCCAGGTGTGTTGAAGCTACAGGTGGTTGATTTGTCCCTCATGTCATCTAGGATGACTGTAAACTAAGGACCACGAAATATGTCTACTCAAGTCCTTTTGGCCACAACTTCGGGCGAGATAATTTTGTCTTTAGTCAGTATAGCAAGGGCCACAGAAGGGAGGAAGCAGAGATGAGAGACCCCGTCATAATGAGATACCTAAGGTTATCATGATAACCGTCAAGGCTCCGTCATAATAAAGACGTATCACTGTTACCGGCTTCAGGGTTTCCTACTGATGTGTTGGCTGGGTGGGAGACATGGGCTCTGGTATGGGCACTCTTCTCATTTGCAAGATCAGTGACTAGGACCCTGACTGCCTCATGATAACCTTCAGCATGGTACCCTCACCCAAAGTCTGAGACACTGTGGCCAAATACCATCTTCTCTGTCCACTGGTTGGTGGAGACCATTAATAATAGAGTGCTCTAATTTGCTCCTGAAACTTCAAGCTGACCACTCTGATAGACAGTGACCCAAATGTTATGGACTGAATGTTTGTGTCCCCCTTAAATCCATATGTTGCAGCCCTAATCCCCAATGTGATGGTATTTAGAGATGGGGCCTTTGGGAGGTAATTTAGATGATGAAAGTAGAGCCCTTATGATGGAATTAGTGCCTTTATAAGAAGAGACACAAGAGAGATTGCTTCCCTCTCTAACTCCCCGTCCCCTCGCCTTGTGAGGATACAGCAAGAAGGCGGCCGTCTGCAAACCAGAAAACAGGCTTTCACAGGGAACCAAATTGGCCAGTACTTTGATCTTGGACTTCTCAGCCTCCAGAACTGTTAGAATAAATGTTCATTGCCTAAGCCACCCAGTCTCTGGTATTTTTGTTATAGCAGCTCGAACTGACTAAGACATCCGAGCCACCTCATCTTAGTCTGCCTCCCTCCATTTCCCTGGCCAGTTCAATACGAACTTCCACAAGCTGGTGGTCTGCTAGTCTCTATTTCTTATGCCACTTTTGCTTCACCCACCAGCCTAGGCAACTGGTAGTACTGAGCTCTGACTGAGCCACAGCTAACCCAGCAAACCCTTGATGCCAGAACAAGATGGCAGCATGTGACCTATGTCATGCCCGTAGCACCATGACTGTCATGTTCTGAGGGGGGAAGTCTATGAAGGAAGTGAGTAAATAGATGCTCAACTGAAGAACAAGAGCAGCAGCTGCTACAAGGAATAGATCCCCGACAACAAGACAACAATCTACAACATTCCATCCCATGGGCTCAAGGTGGCCATCAGCAAAATCCACTATCCAAGAGCTCTTCAAGGGAATCTCCTAGTCTAGGCAGTTCAGTGCTAAGCCCTGTCTGAAAGCTTCCTCTTCTAGAGCACAGGGAAAGGAATGGATGAGATGGAATTCCTGGAGGATCAGAGCAACAAGAACACATTTGTCTCAGAAAATCAGCAGTATCAGGATGCTGCAAGAAAGAAGAGGGGGAATTTTAGCAATTAGCAAAGATGCCAAGAAGGAAACCTGAGGGAGGACTCCCTCCCCCACCTTTGTCTTCTAAGTTCACTCAGCTTTCAACATGACCCCATTTTTCACCCCTCAGAATTAGCATTTTCTGTCCCTGTCTTTTTTTGTTATACTGGGAGGACTGGGGAGTGGGGTATTTGTCTCTTCCTTCTCTTGGGGAACTGAATTTCTGCTTCTACAGGGAAATATGTGTTTCTTTCTAATGTCCTCCTTACCCCCCATTAAAATCCAGTAAAATATTTCCACCTGGGACTTTTTCCCACCCAAGAGTCTACTACCAAGTACCACAATTCAGATGGCCTGATCTGAACCCAGATTATGGCCAAGAGAAAAAAAGGACCAAGACAATTGACTCTCAGTAAGTAGAACTACAGGGTCAATCCTGACTTTTTCCTTCATGGCCCATCATCTCCAGGTGTCTCCCTGGTTTCCCTATTCTCCCTTCCCTTTCTCTCCCACCTCAGCTTCATGGCTAGATGTGGGTGGTATTCTTCCCATTGTTGAGTTCTCCTCCAAATTCTACTCTGAACTGTTACTTTCCTCTAGAGGAGACTGTCCCACTCTGTCAAGGTGGTCCCCCTACCTACCTCCTTTCTTGGGGCAGGAAGGGGGACAGAGAAAAATGCTTTGATGTCTAAGCCTCCAGGAGGATTCTCTTCCTCCTCTTCCCTTACTCATTACATCCCTGAAATAGGGAAAAGAATGCATTGTCAGCTAAAAAGCGAGTAAACTTTTCCCCAGAGAAGGGGGGGGTTTCAGAGGACACCCCACCATCACTCCTCTGTCAATTTCTCTTTTTCTTCCATTGCTGGGGCCTTTTCTCGGCCTCCTGTTTTCCTGTTCTGCCACTCAGATTCTGTTTTGTGTGGAATTCGCTGCTTTTTGAAAAGGTGATGTTGTTCTACGAGCCAAAACCAAACAGAAAATGGAAACAGAAAAGAAACTGAGCTAAAGCACTCAGATGTACCTCTTTTGCTGGCATTCAATAAACTTTCTTCAAGCACCTGGTATATGCCAGGCATCGTGCAGGGAGGGATGCACACACACCCCTGCCTGCAGCAGCTGGTCTTGCTTCCTCTTTGGTGGGAGCTGAGCCAGCTGTGAGCTAAGGAATGGTGGGCCACACTGTGGAGGGCAGGGATGAAGGCTGGTTGGAGGTGCTAAAAGTGGCCAACCAGGAATGCAAGGATAGGAACTGTGTTGGGATCCCTTTTTGTGACCTTGTAACTCTCCAAAGCCCCTCTGGGAGTATTGAAATTCCCAGTTTAAGGAAAACTGCTTTTGCTCAGTGGGGCATAGCCACAGATAGGCACATTTATATAATTTTTGCGGCTTATTCTATAGCTGTGGTTCTCAACTGGGGGAGGTTTGCCCTTCCTCCTCCCACCCCTTTTCAGGGACATTTAGCAATGTCTGGAGGCATTTTTCATTGTCATAACTAGGATGGAGTTGGTGGGGGGGTAGGGAGGGGTTTGTTAGTGGCATCCAGTAGGTGGAGATCAGGGGTGCTGCTAAACATCCTTCACTTCACAGCCAGCCTCCCACAACCAGGAATTATCAGACCCCAACTGTCACTGGTGCTGAGGTTGGGTAACTGTTCTAAAGGAGGAGATCCCTGACCCTTCACTAATTGTGCAATGATAATAATAACTATCATCTGTCAGGCACTTGCCACGTGTCAGACACTGTTCTTAGAGTTTTTCATGCGGTATCTCATTTATTTCTCATAACAGATAACAAGGTAGGTTCTACAATCATCACCAGTCTTCAGATGAGAAGAATGAATCCTGGGGAGATTACCTAAGTAGTTTGCTGAATCCAAGGCTAGAAAGAAGATGGGTCAGGATCTGAACCTCGGCAGCCTGCAGCCCAGGCACTTATGCTTAACCACGTCCTCACAACCATCCTCTGGCAACAAAGCTTGCTAAAGTCCATTGTTCTCAGCTGGGATGTGTAGTTACTTTTTTTTTTTCCCTTGGGTGAACATAGAAACCTAGAAGAGGGAGTAAGGGAGAAGGGACAATCTCAACAACTTGCCTTTGTAATGAAAATAATCGAGGTTTCTTGTCTCTAAAAGGCTGCCCTGAGGTGGGTGGATACCTGCGAACGGGAATGAGGAGGCACACCTGACAGGACAGGACCCGCGTTAATGACAGGACACACTGTGTCAGGCATGCCACTCCTCCCAAACCACAGACACCCAGCTCCGCTGACGTCCTTGCAGTGGAAAGCAGGTCCACAGCATCAGCCAGCCCCGGAACCCTTTGAAATACCACGTTGGAAACATCTTGGCAAAGCCTAACAACGGAAACCATAAGCAGATTCTAAATTACCATTATCATTAATCGGGGTTGACATTTAACAAGCCCCTCCTAAGTACTGTTCAATCATTGTCCCTTTTCATTCCTCTCTCCCAGATTCCCACAGGCCTCCTTAGAGCGAAGGGTACCTGAGTCCGCCCCGGTGTGTGGTCCTCAGTGGAACAATGGAAGCAAAGTAATCCCTGACAGAGCGGGCTGGGACCTGCGACATAAAGCAGATATGGGGGCACAGCCCAGGTCCTGCAAGAGAGAGGGCCGTAGGGAGCAGCGCAGAAAAGGGGAGAGGACCTGGGAGAGAGGCCAGGCATTAAGGGACTGGGTAGAGGCGAGGAGAGCCAATAATTAGGGGTAAAGAAAATGGAGCAGGGAGGGCAGGGGTTTGCGTTCACACATATTCAAAGAGTTGTCACTTTAATGGATTCTGAAGCAGGAGGCAGACTTGCTCATAGGTAGCCTGGGAAGCCAGCTGTACATGAGAGAAGATTCTTAAAAGCCCTTAGTTCAGGAAACCTATTTGTAAGTTATTTTAGAGCACTATTCCTTTTAATAACTATTAATTATGCCTTGGATTTTATCTACTTTTGCAATGCATGTGGGTTTTAGGAACTGCAAAATGCCCAGGCCACATCTTGGATCTGTCCATTCACTCATTCATTTATTTGAAAAATATTTGTTGAGATCCCACTAAATGCCAAGTATTGTTCTGAGCACTGGGGATACAGCAGTGGATAAAGAGACGTGTCCTTGACCTGGTAGAGCTTGTGTGCTGGAGGAGGAGACAGACAACAAAACAGTAAGCATAATGAGTAAGTAAATGACTTCTGTGCGTCAAAGGAAACCATCAACAGAATGAAAAAGGCAACCTATGGAATGGGAGGAAATCTTCGCAAATCATATATCTGATAAAGGGTTAATATCCAGAATATATAAAGAACTCCTACCACTCAACAAAAACACTCCCAAATAACCAGATTAAGAAATGGGCAAAGGACTTGAATAGACATTTCTCCAAAGGAGATATACACATGGCCAACAAGCACATGAAAAGATGCTCAACAGCACTAATCATTAGAGAAACGTAAATCAAAACCACAATGAGATACCTCCTCACACCTGTTAGGATGGCTACTACAAAAAAAAGAGAGAGAGAAGTAAGTGTAGGTGAGATGTGGAGAAATTGAAATCCTTGCATACTTTTGGTGGGAATGTAAACTGGTGTCGCTGCTGTGGAAAACAGTATGGCGGTTTCTCAAATGAGGAAAGATAGAATTACCGTATGACTCAGCAATTCCATTTCTGGGTATATAATATACTCAAAAGAATTGAAAGCACCATCTCAAAGAGAGATTTATACACCCATGTTCATAGGTAGGATTATTCACAATAGCCAAAAGGTGGAAGCAACCCAAGTCCCACTGATGGATGAATGACAAACAAAATGTGGTATACAGGTATACATAGAATGAAATATTATTCAGCATTAAAAAGGAAGGGGATTCTGACATATGTTACAACATGGATGAAGCTTGAGGACATTATGCTCTGTGACATAGGGCAGTCACAGAAAGACAATACTGTATGATTCCACTTATATAAGATACCCAGAGTAGTCAAATTTATAGAAACAGAAAATAAAATAGTAGTTTCCAGGGGCCGAGAGGCAGAGGGAGGATGGAAAGTTGCTGTTTGATGGGTATGGAGTTTGAGGTTTGCAAGATAAAAGAGTTCTGGAGATTGATTGCACAATAATGTGAATGTACTTAGTACCACTGAAGTGTACACTTAAAAATGGTCAAGACAATAAACTTTATGGTATGTGTATTTTACCACAATTAAAAATAAAAAGACAACTAAATGATAACAGCTTTGTTAGAAGGTGATAATTGTCATGGAGACAAAATAAAGCAATGTGACAGGGAGTGGGTATGCAGGATGGATTTGGTTGTGCAACTGAAAAAATGAGGTTCTGGGGGTAAGCCTCATTGAGAGAGTGACATTTGAGTGAAGACTTGTAAATGGTGAGGGAGTGAGTCGTGTGGCTTTGGGGGAAGAGTATCCTAGGCAGAGGGTATAGCTAGGGCAAAAGCCTTGGGTGGCTCGGCATGCTTGAGAGATGGGAGCCGAGGGAGGATGGAGTCAAGTGAGCAAGGGGGAGAGAAGCAGCAGATTGTTCTTGGCTTGGGAAGCCATCGTAAGGATCCGGCTTTCACCCTGAGGAAGGGCGCAGCCACTGGAGGACTTTGAATAGAGAAGAGCAAGGAGCCGGCTGATGTGTTAATGGGGTCCTTCCGTCTGCTGTGCTGAGAAAGGACTGTAGGGGGCACAAAAGGAAGCCAGGAGGCTGGTTGGAGTCTACGGCATCAACCCAAATGAAAGAATTAGGTGGATTGGACCCAGGTGGGAGCAGGGGAAGTGTTGAGAAGGGGCTAGCGTCTAGAAGAAGTTTGAAGATAAAGCTAATTGAATTTCCTGATGAATTGGAAATGGTGAGTGAAAGAAAAAATGAATCAAGGATGACACCAAGACTTTTGTCCTGAGCAACTGGAAGAATGGAGTTACCGTTAACGAAAATGGAGAGAGCGGCAGGTGGAGCAGACTCTTGGGGGGAGAGTGGGTGTTTGATTTAGACGTGTTAAGTCAGAGGTGATGATCACACATTCAATAGGGACATCAGGGGATAGGTGGGCCTGGAGTTCAGGGAGGAGGTCCCGGCTGGAGAAGTCGGTTGGGGCGTCATCAGTATGTGAATGGTATAGACCGAAAGCCATAAGTCTGGAGGAGTCACCTTCAGAGTGAACGTAGATAGAGAAAGCGGGAGCCCTAAAATGCATCCAGGATGATCTCATGTTAATAGGTCCAAAGAAAAGGAGGGACCAGTGCAGGAGACAGAAGCACAGGCCGCAGCCACTGTTTGAAGCCCATAATAACTGCAGAGAAGATCCAAGATGGAGCACTCACGTCTGCATTTTGAAGATAGGGAAAAATTGAGTCCCAGAAGGGAGAAGTGATGTACTCAAGTCACATGGCCAGTCAGTGACAAACTGAAAGCAAGTACTCCTCATATGAACTTGCCTGTTCAGGAGTCAGAACACCTAATTTTAAGGGGGGCAGGGACCAAACATTCAGTAAAGTAGAAAAGTTCTTTCTCTGAAGCTCATCTAGACCAGCATGTAATTAGACAGTAAATTACAAGTGCCATAAAACTGACACTACAATAAGCAAAGCCAAAGGAAAGGAAAGTTAACTGTGGATCCTGGTGACTTCGTGGAGTTGAGCGGTTAAGAAGTTAGCAGCACAGTTATAAATTTAACTTTCACATCTACTTCTTCAGAGACACTCTCTGCTCAATCCTATTAGAAGCTTCTCATTTTCTCAAAACTCTTCTAAATGACCAGACCCATCAGAGTACCTGGAAGTGTTTTGGACACTCATGTTATAGAAATTTTCAAAGTCCATCAGGTCGAATAGACAGTGTTTTGCAACCAGTTGTTATCTGTAAAATGAAGCCTTGAGAGATGTGAATTGCATATTTTGAGACAGTCAATGCAATATATAACCTAGTGGTGCTTAAAAAGTTTTTCTTGCAATATCATCTCAATGACATTCTTAATGCACTGCATATTGTACCTTTGCCTAATCTATCTTCAAAAAGATTTAAAAAATTGACATTGTGAATGTTTTCAATAACATCTCAATTATATTTTTTTCCATAGCACATGTACCTTTTTTGTTTCCTTCTTTCCCTAATAGCTGCTCCATATCTCACCCCTCATAGTCTCAGATTTCTGAAAAACTTGGAAGATGGAAGAAATAAAAAGCCAGATCACCCATCACCCAAATCACACCATTCTCCAGAATCAATAGCCATTGCTAACATTTCAACATGGTTACTTCTAGTGGATTTTTTTCCTCGTGCTTCATTTCTTTTTACTTATTAATGATTACATAAGCATAATATTTTAGATTATTAATACTTTCTAACCAGCTGGACTGTTCTGGGCTCATTGCTTCAGGAGAAATATGTGACTGAGCAGAGAGCAGATAAAATGAGAATCTCTCCCTGGCTTTGGGGTTTGAAAAGCCATTGTGCTTAGGCGTGTAGAGATCATAGACCAGAGTTCTGAGAACAAGGTTGGAGAAGTATAGCACCTTTCCCTTCCCCCCAGTTCTCCAACACACACACACACACACACACACACGCACGCACACGCACACGCACACACACACACATTTCCCCCGGGAGAAGAGAAAGGAAACATAGGGGAAGTTCACAAGATTCCAGAGAGAAGGGTTTTAGGCCCTGTTCTCCAGGTTTACCCCCAGGAAAATGGCAACAATTCGAGACAGGTTGTCAGATGGGAGAGTGGAGGAGCTTGCTCCCATTTTTCAGGTGGGATCTGGGGAAGTGTTAAAATCATAGGGAAGAAATGGCCGTGGGTGTGTCCAGGCAACGAAGCCTAAACCAGTCTCACTGAACATCCTCTATCTCACTGTGGTTTGGAAGCAGAAGGATGACTCAGGATTGGAAGTTAACTTTGGCTGGAAATGAGGACCACGGCCAGATTGGAGGGTGGACTTCTCTATAGATGCCCAAGTGTCCTGTTGATACTGAGGAGAAGGGGAGTCACTCCGGATTCTGAGGTTGTTTCTAGCGTTCTGAGGAGCATATCGCGAAAGGGAAATCAAATTGTTATAGAAAAAATATTTTTTCACTCTTGGGCTTGTGCACTCAAATCTGTACCTGTTGGCCATTCTATAGATTTATTTTATATCCTGATTTTTCCCCATTATCTTCAAGATTTCTGTCTGAACATAATTTTAAACATAGGCTCAATATTTCATTGAGTGGATGTCGTAATTTTCTTAACCAGTCCCTCATTGTTAAACATTTTGTTTATCCCCAACTTTTTGCTATTATATTTAATGCTGTGTATATCATTAGGTACAAGCATCTAGGATGAATGGTTTAAAATAAATTCCAGAAGTGAGGTTATTGGTCAAAAGGTATGAAGAATTTTAATTTCCATAATACATATAGCCAAATTCCTCTCCAAAAGCTTTGCAGAAAGGCATACTTTCATGAGTCACTGTGAGAGTTCATCATTAGAACTGAACATTATATCAGCGTCAAGTGACTACTATTTTATAGTGGAAGAAGAGATTTCCTAGTCTATAAATAAAATATATTCTTTTTTCTCTGATTAGAAAAACAAAGTGTGTTCATTTTAGAAAATTTGGAAAATATAGAGGAGTACAAAAAAACCTAAAAATCACCTATAATCCCATTGTGCAAAGATAGCCACTGTTCCCATGCTGAGGTAGCTCTCCCAGTCTTTCTTTCTATGAGTGTGCATGTTTGCTCACACACCATCACATATGCCTATATTTTGCTTCTTACAAAATTGGAATCATTGTATATATCATTGTGTAAATTTTTGCTTTAACAATGCTACACACATTTTCCAATATCGCAAAATATTCTTCTAAAATAGTCATTTACACAATCATTAGTGTCCTAAACCTGCTTTAGACACAAAACAGTCACTCAATAAAAGCTTGCTGTTGACATGGCGGGCGAGGGATATACAGGCACAAACAGGTGCACACCTATTCCACGTAGATGCTGGCATGTGATTCTGGCCCTCAAAGTGTGTGATTATTTGCAGTGTGGTTTAGTGGAACGAGCATTGACCTTGAAATTGGAGAACAAGGGCTTCCTTCGAGTGTGATTCCGTCGTTTAGCAGTCACGAGACTTCGGGCACACCCGGTGAGTGTCACCACCCTTAGCCTACCTTTATCATAGGGGTTAATTGGGTGTGAGTAGGAAATGAACAGGAAAGTGTTGTAAGTCTGACATTTTTGACCCATATAGTGTATTCTCCACTAAACTTTATATTTAAAGTCACACAAAACCTAATGAGTTAGCAAAGACTTGGGGCCCGAAGCATCATTTCGGGTTTGGCGTCTCAGGGCTTTCTCCCTATCTAGCAACTGGACCAAAGTGCTTGTGTGTTGTAGGACTACTAGTGTAGGAGAACCACTAGATCCTGGATACCAATCTTTGTCTGTTTGGTTTTTTTCTTAAAAAACTGGACCGGAACAGAATATTTTGTTTTTACGAGTTATCTTCTGCTTAGTGACAAGTTGGCTGTCCATTGGCTTTCTTCCATTGGCTCTACCCACAGGCAATTGCTAAATACTCAGTTCTTGGGAGTAATTGTCTCTTCCTCTCACTTTTATATACAGGTGGCCTGTTTAGAAAGCTGTCCCATTAAGGGGAGCAGCTTCTAAATAGGCTGCTTTATATCCAGCAAAGCATTTATGGCAAAACCTGGCCAAGATTTGCCTTGCAGTGTGTGGGTGCTCTCAATGGTGAGGCTTGTACCACATAATGTGAGCTGTTGGCCCAACTTGACACAACTTGCATGGTGCATTTACTCTCCTCGTTCAAAGAGATGCACTCCTTTACGGCACCAGCTGCTGAAAAATACATGAGTGACCTGAGGGAGAGACCCAGGGTTCTTCCTTACGCAGACGAATCTCAGGTAGCGGTAGGGGTTTAACCCGTTATGTTTGTTGGCAGCGTTTTAGCAGCAAGATGTTGATTTTACAGGTATGTTAGTATTAGGATTTATTATTATGCTGCCTATAAAATACTTGACTCGTGGATGTTTAACAGCAAGACTGAAATTATTTAGCAAATGCTTCTTTGAAATTATTTAGAAAATATTATTTCACCTCCCAATTTCTCTACAGATGAATCAAAGAGGCTGTCTGCAGCCAATTCCTTCAGTCCTCTTGTGAAAATAAAGTTCCCCTGCTTTGCTTTAGCTACCCGAATGCAAAAACAAATGTTTGGGCCTTTAGAATTTCCTGAAACCTCTAGAGAAAAGGGGGCTTTGAGAACATTGAGAGGAAGAGGGGGAAGGAGAGAGGAGGAGAGAGTAATAAGAGTCCCTTTGCTCTCTGTGTCCCCTGAAGAAATTTCTTGTTCTCTCCTTGGTTGTTGAAATCTGTTGGGTCACTGTGGGAACTGTGGTTCCCTTACCTGCTCAGGGAAATGTTACTGTGGGCACAGCCTTGCCTCGCTGTCTCTGGCATGGACACACACACGTATGCATGCATATGCTCGCACTTGTGCACACACACAAAAGCACACGTGCACACATGCGTGAACACGCACAAGGAGTCAAGGCTTTTGGAGAATAGACGCGGTTGGAGGGACTCTTCAGTGAACAACTAGAACCAGCGTTTATTGGATGCTGCTATAAACTGGGCACAGTTTGTACTATCTCATTTTATATCTCATTTTACTGCCACCAAAATACTCTTGCCTGAGGTGTCTCCAGTTATTGTCCCCTTTCACAGATGAGAAAAGTGGGGCTCAAAGAGATTACAGTCTGTGCTCATACAGCTGTTCTGTGACAGAGCCAGAATTCAAGCCCAGGTCCGGCTGACTCCAAAGTCAGATTCGCACCAGAATGGCAGAGGCTGTGGGCTCTTCCGACCTTGAAGCATTGCAGAACTGCCTCAGGACCCTCAGCCCCTCGCCTGCTGTGGGGTCTGTGAGGACAAGAAGTGGGCACTGAAGGCCCTGAAAGTGCTGAGGTGGGCTCATACCCCTGACACGGATCATGTGCTCTCCTTTCCTCTTGTGAATCTGTTATGGTTAATTTTATATGTCAACTTGGCTGGGCTACAGTGCCCACATATTTGCTCAAACGTTATTCTGGATGCTCTTGTGAGGGTGTTTTTTGGATGAGCTTCATATTTAAATTGGTGGACTTTGAGTTAAGCAGATTGCCCGCCATAATGTAGGTGTTCCTTATCTAATCAGTTGAAGTCCTTCGTAGAACATAGACGGACCTCCTTCAGCAAGAACGAACTCTGCCAGCCAACTGCCTTTGGACTCAAACTGCAATTCTTCCCTGGGCCTCCAGCCTGCAGGCCTACGCCGAGGAGCTTAGACTTGCCAAGCCTCCATAATCGCATGAGTCAACTTCTTAAAATAATATATAATAATCTATCTATCATCTATCTACCTATCCACCTATCTATCCATCTATCATCTATCTATCTATCCATCCATCCATCTATCTATCTATCTAGAGATACACACCCTGGTGGTTCTGTTTCTCTTGAGAACGCTGACTAATGCAGAACCTGTCCAATTTAGGACAGGATCTCTTTAAATCTGTTACTATCATCTAACTTTTCCTCTAGGAGCTTCTGCAGCGTTACTGTTTCCTTTCTTCTGGAAAGCTCTGTCCAAGCGCTACTGAGTAGCCCAAAGACATTTTTCTCTCCTAGTTTTTAAAAATTATGGTTATTCCCTCCCTTGCCCCCACTTCCCTTCTTGTACTCAGCCTGCTTTCTAAGAGTGGACTTGACAGGGCTGGGAGTTTCCAGTCCACAGTGGGCATCCCACGTCCTACTGTCCACTCTTGCTCAAGATGCACTGACCTTTTTGTTCTTTGACAAGGCTCCTTCTGGGCTTTGCATTTGAGGCCTGTGGTGCTTGTAACAATATCCCCCAAGATGGTCCCTTCTGTGTCCTTCTTGCATTCAGGCTCTGGCTTGTGTGGGGGCTCCTGGGAGGCTCTCTAATGCCCCCGGCAGAGGAACTCTCGGGTCTCTCTCTAGCACATCATCTTGTTTTATTGTCTTCCCCGCAGGTTTCACTTCTGACCTGTCTTCTTTCTCTAGCGGTTAGTGTTTGTCTTTCCTCACCAGAATGTCAACTTTGTGACAGTCTGTCTGGCCTTTTCTGTCCTTTCACTGCGGTATTCCTAGCACCTAGAACATTGCCTAGCCCAGAGCTGGAGCTCGATGAACAGTCGCTGAGTGAATGAAAGAATGAATGAACAAATACATCTTACCTGAGGTACCCTGCTGGTGAGGCCTGGGTGTGCAGGTGTGTGTTATCCTACTGGTGAGAAGAGAGTAAACTGCTCATTTTTGAATGTGCGTTAACTCTTTCAGGCCCCTCGGGTATCATTTAGTTCACTGGAACAGTAATTTACTAAACAGTACCTTAGGGGCCTGAAAAAGTTAATGTACCTCCAAAAGTTTCTAATTTACACCAGGGAGCAGTTTATTTACCCAGCAGGGTTTGACCTAATAGGTCTTAACTCCATTTAAGAGAGTCATAAGGACTTTATCACTTTCCACCTTCACATTTCCTACCCTTAGCATTTATCTGTTTGTGGAATACTGTTGCCAGTTGTCAGTGTGCACACTGCATGCACACACACATGCACACACACCCATATCCATATTAATACCAAGACCTAAGAAGGACATTGCTATCCTCTGGCACTCATATAAACATTCATGTATATTTTAGTCTGTGTAATTAAAAAAATAAACTCTTATATTGCCATCCTTCCAAATAATGTTATCTTAGTGGCTTCTTGGTATATACTACAAATAATTGCTCAATTAGTTCACATTTTGTTTTTTATCCAATAATTAGATCACAAATGCTAGAGAATGTAAAAAATTCTATGCATTTGGGTTACCAAGCTTTATCTATAATATGCAGCCCATTCTTTTATTTCTTTTTGTTGTTTCAAATAGCAAAGCTGCTTCCACTCCTAATCTCAGACACTTCTGTTCTGAGGTTTTCCAGATTTAGCCTAATCTTTCCTCTTTTACTAATTACTGTCAATTCAGTACTGTTGTAGCATGTCAAAAAATTTCCTCCCTTCCTGAGTTTATTTTTTTAAAAATCATTCTTTCTGACTGAAGCTATGGAAATATCTTTTCTTTAATTATTGTCACACTGATGTTACAGGACTCGGTGCAATGTTTTTCTCAACTTTGGGGTCAAATCAGGTGTGATTGTTCCCAGCAATAGGTAGCAGAGTTTTTGATAAAACAGGTTGTGGGTAGAGATTTCCAAATATGGTAAAAACCCGTTAATTAAGAGTTCCCTAATTTAGACTTTGCAATAATTCGTCCTGAACTGAGTTTAAATATGCCCTTGCTGTGGAATGAGGGGTTGGTGAAGCAAATAATAGAGATTGTGTGGAACAGATTGTAGAGGACAAACAGCTTTTGAGAACATTAGTGTTGTATGGTAAAATCTTGATCGGGTCATTTCATTTTTTGCATCACATTTTTGCATTCATTTTTGTTTGTTTGTTAAACATTGTAAATATACACCCCGTTTTTCTGTTTCGGCTAATATGGTAATTGTATTCAATTTATGGATATTATATTTCCTCAGGGATATTATTCTGGACAATGGTCATAAATCTGCATAGGTCAGTAGATGCTAATAATTAGACTATTGGGTCTACGGGAGTTTTAAAAGATATTTTCTGATGCAGACTTATGGTACTGTGAGTTGATATTTAGAATCTTTAGAAGTAAAGATTGCAGGAAAAAATCAACAGGATCCAGAGAAATGGAAGTTTTGATTGTGTTTTTTTAAGTTTACTGAGATTCTCTAATTTCAAACAGATTATTTACCATAGCAAGCAGGTTACATATTTGAAATAAACAGATTTTATTTTAAAATTCTATCATTTCAGACTTTTTACTAGTTCAGAATTTATTCTTCGTGTTATTAAAGTGGTTGCCTGAATTATTACTGTACTAGAAAAGCATTTTTAGTAAGTGGATTTCAAAAGTGAGCTTTTCTGTAGTATTTATTTTGTGTCTCGTTAATAAAAAACATTAAAACTGGATTTTATAATGGAAATACAGATAGTGTTGGAGAAGGACTTGGGTGAGTGCTGTCGCCATGGCGACATTTGTTGGTGTCGTCATGCAGAGACTTTCCTACCTCTGTGTTATGGACAGGTGGTAACAATATTGGAAAGATCAAGGGTCTAACTTTACTAACTTGACCCTGGCATTCTAAAGAGCTACCCCTTAAATTCCTAGCTCCTTAATGGAGCTCATACTTGGCTGTCAGGTTGTAGCGGTAGCTGGTGCCCTGACCGTGTTCTGGTTCTATTTCATATCCTCAGGTTTGAAGGCTCTACCTAAATTCACACTTCTTTTTCCCTGAGCCATACAATATACGACTGCACTTTCATCTGACAGCTGAGGATGAAAAACTATATCCTGAAAATGGTCTTGTCTTACAAATAGAGAAGTCTGAGCCGGTTCATCATTGACTGACAGTCTGAGTTGCTTTCAAGAACATAATTTGGGTCTTGTCATTTTTTTCTTAACATTATTTTGGCTTCCCAAGGATGAAAGACATCCAGAGGCTATAGAAGTTACACAGCAGAGTCATGTCAGAAGATGGGAAGCGTGTGTTGGGAGGAAATAGCAAGCTGGGTATTTTTTAGTTAAATGTGATTGTTTTAGTCAAACTGACTTCTTTGGGGCTACCCTTATGTGTCCTAAAATATTTGAATGACACAATTTTGTATAAGCCCCATAGATCTCCTGAACTGATTCTTCAGTTAGATAAAGTTTAAAATCGTGATGAAAGCTAATGCTGATTCAAGCATAATCACACTGAAAACTATTCCCTGTAGTCTCCAAGAACGCAGATAAAGTTCACATGAAAAATCCTAGATGGTGCAGGATACATACACAGTCCTAAATGTTTTCAGAGTGCTGAGGCATTACTCTGCTTTAGTTTCTTGTTGGATGCTCTATACTTTCAGGGAATTTGTTATCTATTCATTGGTAATTTTTCACAAGATTTCATTACACTGAAGAAATATGTAAATATGTGTGAGAAAGCTATAGTTAACCTCAAGTAACAAATAGTAATTGTTATTTTAATCTCATATTTCAATTAGCCTTAATCTTTTGTTTGTATAGCCTTGAAAAGCTGTAAAAATCAGTCATTATAGTTTAATTACCAACCATTATCCAGGGTGGCTAACCCCACTTCCTTCTAAACAAGTTCCTTCTCTCATTTCGGTTTTAAATGCCGCTATTGGTGTTCTCTAACAGTAGTATTACGCTTTATACAGCAGGCTTTGTAAGTTACACGGTAGAATATTTTCAGTTTTGTTGGTTCCTCCCGGTACCAGAGAGCTGCTGCTGCTGCTGCTTTTTTTTTTCTTTTGGAACTGGCCTGCTTGCTGTTCCACTTCAGGATAGAATCACACTTAAGTTTTACATAATGACAGAAGTTGAATGTTTCCTGCTCTAGTGTTTATTTAGTAAAACATTTTACATTCCTGGAGAGATACCAGTCTGTCATTAATGGATTCTTGGCTTTGGGCCAATAGCTAATAGTTTTATTGGTCCTCATAACATAGCTATGTGATTTTTGTAACCACAAGGGGCTCTTTTCTGTGTTTTTCTTTCTTTTTTTAAAAAATAACCTAAGAACCCAGAGGTGCACCAAATTTAAGAACAGAACATTTCTCTTTAAATCATTATCTACTCCTCTTCATTCATTCTTTTTGCTCTTAGGAAATTCTCACATATCTTGGTGTATTTTGAGCAAGGTTTGGGACTCAATTGCTTGTTTCTATTCCTGGCTTTCTCACTGCTGTAAGGAGGCCTGGCAAAGCTCGTGTTCTCTGCGAGGTGGTGTCTATTTGCCTGTCTAAATAGGGTAGTGGCAGGAAGGATTATTTCTAGTATGGAAGCTTGTCAAGCTTTATTTGATGCTTTAAGCACTGAGTAAAGGGGACTAATGTTTGGAAATCTTGGAATCAGCTACCCTAAAAAAGGAAAAAAAGGACTTTACAATTGGGTGAGTGTGAGTGAAGCCTGTGCATTTCATGTGTTTTTTCCTTAGATGTGTAGGTGTTGGTTGTGAATTCCAAACCTGCCACTTTGGTTCTGACCTCACACGAGGCTGTGCTGTGGGGTCCTTGTAACTTCGAAGTCTATTTCCTCTCCGTGATGTTTCTTGTTTAGATCTTCCTCTCCTGACTCCCCATGTATTTAAAAATAGAAGTTAAAGTACTTTGTTTCTCTAAATTCCCTCCAAACTCAATCTTCTCCCTAAGGCATAAGCTACTGTGCAATTCCAGGATCACAAAACCATCTTAAAATAAGTTAGAAATTGGTCATGGTGATAACTAGGTTGTATTCCAGGGATGGCAGATCTTGTTTATTCCTTTGCCTTAGTATCTACTAAATAAGAACAACCAAACATGGACGTAATGTATGCAATTGTGGAAAATTTGGAAAATATAAAGAATACAGAACAGGATAATCACTCTCAACTCCCAGTCTTCATCCCCACCCCATCCCATCACAACGATAGATATGCATTTCAGCCTATTACTTTCAGTGTTTTTTCCCTCTACTTTTACACGTAGCACAGACCATTCTGTACTTTGTATTCTGATTTTTTACTTCTTATATAATGCTCATTTCCACATGCCATCTAAACTCTCCATGAACATAATTTTAAAGGATATGTAATATTCCATCATAAGAATTACACTGTAATTTACTCAACCGTCTCCCAATATTGAGCATTTTGTTTTCTTGTCCTTTGCAATTATAAAGAATGTTGTAGTGAATGGGTTTGTGCATAAATCCTTGCCTGATTCTTAGGATTCTTGACCACTTTGCCCCATTTTAAACATAATCCCACAGCACATTAGGGGAGTCCAGTCCTATTGATGGACACTCACTTCTGGCAGCTAATTCCAGGGAAAATACTTTGCCCCGGGAGTAGTAAATAGAATGCTCTATTTTGGTGCAAAAGTTTTGCCTTCAAAGAAAGGTAAGATTCTGAGAGTTTGGTAGGTGAGGAGAAGGTCCTAATTATTTTTCAGAGGGATGTTTACTCTTGTTCAGCTGGAGAAGTTATGGTATGACATATGTGCAAACGCGTTTCGGTGGCGTGGCACAGCTGGAGAGGAACGAGCACTTTGGTGCCACAGGTCAAGTTTACTTAACACCGTGCTGTGTTAACATAGGATGATGCCAGTTCAGTTAAATGCCTCAGAGCAACAGTGCATTTTGGAAGGCAATTTTTTGACAAATAAAACAAAATAAATGTTTTCCTCTTTTGAAAACAATGCCTACAAATAAATCAGATACTACATAAGGCAAACCAGCAGCAAAATAAAATGTATTAGAAAAACCAGGAGAGACGTCTCTGCCTAATCACCCATTATTCCCTTAGCCATCATTGCCCACTTTAGGTTTTCTGTGAAATTAGTGTATTTTATTGTTATGTTAAAAATTATATATGGATGTACAGAACTCAAGAAAACAACAATAGCTAAGAATAAAAGCCCATGTTCTTTCACGTGATAACTGTCGGTATTTTGATTTGCGTAGCTGACGCCTTTAAGTAGAAGCGTGTTTCTGCTATTGACTCCAACCTCACTCTCTCCTCCTGTTACGATCAGAGCCAGGTGTATTGGGGTGCTGAATGGAGGAACAGAAATGAGTTATTGCTTTTGCTGTTTCTGATCGTTAAATTAAGACTGTCACTCATCCGATTTTAGGGGAACGTTTTCTTCCCTCTGGGTACCATAGAACTCCTTTTGTGTAAGCTCTGTTCAGGCCGCAAAGCCCAGTTGTGAATTTTGTTAACCGACTTGGCCGATGGTTGAGTTAAACCCCATCCAGCAGGCGAGCCAGGGGAGAACTGCTTCTTTCTTGAATGACTTTTGTGTGAAAGTCTAGGGTGACCAGTGGATTTCAGAGCTCAGTGCGATGGTTCGATATCCAGAGCCACCTCTGCATCTCTCAGAGGTCCCGCCCTGGCACTGTAATTCAGGCTGGAAGAAGACAGGGTGATGGCTTTGGCTGTGGCCAACACTTTAGTTTGACTGTGGCCCCAAAGATAGCTAGTTGAGAGGCATAGTTCCAAAAGTAGAGGATGTAGTTTGATTTTCCACAACACCAGGGAAAACTCCCATTTACCCAAATAGCTATCTGGAGCAAACTGTGGCCTAATCACAAAGCCACGAGAAGAGAGAGGCCTGAGTTCTTTGAAGATGAGAGTCACATCCTCTTCATGTTCAACTGTCCCTTGGCGCTTAGAACCATACTTTGTATATGGTAGTCCGTCACTGAACACTTGTTGAATGAATCATCAAATAATTAGGATCAAGTATTAGAAATTGAAATATATTGAAAGAGACAAGTCTTGTGCCAAGTCTAGGAATACATATTTTTACCCTGTAGTACGTGAGACCATAGAACACTGAGATGAAGGAATCGTAAGGGCTCCCTGTATATCATGGTTTTGGATCTGCCAAGCAGCAGTCAGAGTGGGTGACTTGTTTTGAAGTAGATTCTGAGGAGGCGACCGAGCAGAAGGTGGCCACCTGGTCTGCAATGAATTCTCACCAAGCAAGGCCTACTATAAACAGGACTGTTTTAAAATAGCAGGATGATAATGTGAGGGATTCCACAAATGATCACTTCTCTCTCGAGTTCCCTCTTCTCAAATGGGTTATGAAGTAATGCTCTTGTCTATGCACTTTCCTTTCATTTTGAACTCCCCATCTCAGCCTAAGCAAGAATTTTGCAAGCTTTGAAATATGTCAACATAAAATAAGCTTTGAGACAGCTTGAAAAATGTAAGAATCATAATGGACTCCACTAAAAATATGGTTTGTTAAAAAAACAAACCCGGCTCGATCTTCCTCACTTGGAAAAACAATCAGATGGAACTTGAGCTATCACCATCCTTTTATAGATTCCTGCATCGTGAGAAGTTAAGCGTTTCCCAATTAAAGCAGGCTTATTTGTGATGTTCCTTTCAATCACTTGCCCAGTGACCTCTGTGACCTCTTCAAATTCTACTTGACATTCTTCAAGGCTCTTACAGAGGCTACCTATTCCATGAAGCCTTCCAGACTACTCCTCACATGACAACCTATCCATCTGATTTTACTCTTAGCTGTGTATTGGCTTGTATTATTCTCCGATTGATTCGTCAGTGTTTTTCCTCATCTTTCTAATAGACAAGGCCTTTGGTGGTAGGATGAAGTCTTTTACTTAATATCTTAGCACAACAAAAGCTTATTTCTTATTCGCGCAAATGCTGATGCTGTTTGCAAGGGCAAGTTGTGGGGGTTGGAGAGCTTTCCTTAGGATTTAGGCTTCCTCCATTTTGTGACAGCACCTTCTCAAGCGGGACCTTCCAAGATCATTGCAGCACAGGAGAGAGAGTGTCCAGGTGACTGCCAGCTCTTAAATGCCTCAGCCTGGAAGTGACACACAGCATCACTTCTTATTTCAATTGCAAGGTGGCTGAGAAGTGTGGCTGTCACATGGGCTCAGGAAGGAGAGGAAACTGTATTTGTCTACTACATGTCTACTACATGGCTACTACTTGGCTAAACTGACACAAACTAGTCTCCCTGGCGCCAGTCTTACTCATTCCAATCCAGCCTCTGTAGTTTAAAAAAAAAGGCGAATCAGATCGTCACACTTTCTGAGTCATTCACTACCTATAGGATAAAGTCCTAACTCTTTAAGAAGTCACAGAGGCCCTCCGGGATCTGCCCCCTCCCTCCTAGCCCCTCAGCTGTCCCTCTGCTGCTCATAAAGGCTCTGCTTTGTCCTGCCTGGATACCTTTGCCCATGTGATTCCTTGAGCCTGGAATGTTCTTCATCTCTGCCCACCTGGAAAATTCCTGCTCAACCTTCCCTTTAGAAGTCCCTTCCTCTGTGAAGGGCCTCTCTTGGCAGATTTAGGGACCTCTTCCTTCTAGCTCCCATGGAATCTCTATAATGGCCCTTTTCATGCAGCTGTCACTGTTTATATATGTCACTTTCTCCCATTTAACCTGGCCCTGGCTTAGGGAAGATGCTACATTCTCTTCAGCTCTGAACCCTCAGGCCTAACATTGTGCCCAGCGCTGAATGGGCCTTAGGATATATTTGTTGGGTGACTACATTTAAGTTGAATATACACATTAACTCAACCCACATCAAAAAATAATGAGATGAATTTGGTCTATTTTAAGATTTATAAGGATTTTGGGGGCCTGAGTTGGTGAGAAATTATGGGGTTTGGCTGAGGGTCAGGGAACTGGAGGAGTTCGCATTTTCAGTTTAGTGTAGGCAATTAAGGGGATGAAACAGACTCTGGCTATTGGAAACAGGTGAAAATACAGGAGGGAAATATAGTTTAGAGGTTGGCCTATTTTCACCTCATTCATTTTCCATGGTAGTCTATTTTTTTACCTCATTGATTTTCAGCACTCATTGCATTGTGTTCTCCTGTGCTTTGGAGAACATTCTGCTTCCATTATTTTTCTCATTTATGACTTTCTCCTTCCCCCTAGCTATTTGGTGCTGTGACATATTAGTTAGGGCATTCTCAACCTTCACCCTAGCTGAGCTCCGTGGGTGGGAAATCCACTCCTCTATGCCCATGTCTGTCCTTCAAACTTTAATTCAAGACTCTCCTGCTCTAACAGGCATCAGCAGATTTTCTTAGACAAACGTGGAGAGTTCCACCCGTCGTAATTATACAAGTCATTTGAAAGGGTCAGCAAGCAGGTTGGCTTAGCTGGACAGCCTGAAGAGTGATGAGAAATCAGGCTGAGAAGGAGTTAGAGATGGTAAGAAGGATTCTAGTGTTAGGCTTAAGGCAGGGGTTCTCAATCCCCGAGGCAGAACAGAATCAATAGGGCACTTACACACACCCACACACATGCACACGCACACACACACACCCTGGCTCCACCCCCCTGGAGCTTCTGATCTAATTGTCCAGTGTGGGACCTGGACATCACTATTTGTGAAAGCTTCCCCAGTGATTCTGTTGTCCAGACAGATCAAGCTCACTGACGTGCAGAGCCTTTGGGATCCATGGGACATTATCCAAAACCCAGTGGAGATGGTGAGTAGTACTGGCTACTGATGGTCATTCATATTTTCTATTGCAGTACATCTCTCTTCTCTGCCTTCTCTTTCTTTCCACCAGGAGCTGGAAAGAAACTTAAGGATCATCAGATTTTGTTCAGTAGTTTTAGGATTTAGCAGAAGTGCCTCAGGATTCCAGGCACTGCCCTCCTCCTCTAACCAGAGAGGACTCCAATTAATTTATTTATTTTAAATTGGGGTTCTGGTTAGTAGTTCATTTGAAAAATGTGTTCTGCTGCTACAAAATATTTGAAAAATCACTGTATCTAGTTCAACTGTTTTAGAGATGGACCCACTTTTAGAGATTTGTTACAGGTCACACGATAGATTATAGCAATGTGAGGATTAGAGAGGGTGTGATGGAGCAGGAACGAGATATTGTTCTTGGCTGGGCCACTTAAGTAGCCACGTGACTTTAGCACCTAACTTCTAGGAGCTTTGGTTGTTTCTACATTGTAATAGCAATGCCCCGTCCTCAGCTGAGGGTCATTGTGGACGAGAGTACTTGTGACAGCATGCTAGCAACACTGCAGTACACTGTGTGAGATAGCCTCATTAAAATTCAGGAACTCTTCTCCTGTTTACCGTGATGCAAACAGACAGAAGCTACTTATAGCTAGGTCCTTTTGCAGGGAGGGTAGTGTCAAAATTGAGTGTCAATCTAAGGAGACATGAAGTTGCTTGTTTATTCATTCAAAAGTATTTATTGAGCACCAATATGTACCAGGCATTGTGCCCATTTCTGGGGCTTCGACAGCCAACAAGGTGAACAAGCTCCCTGCCTCTCACCAGATTTGAAAACAGACTCTGAAGGCAATTTCAAAAGGGGTTCCTGATGGCTGGTCTGCTGGGCTCAGGGTGCCACTTACTGCGGCAGCTTTGAAGAGGGCGCTCATTTAGAGGCTCAAGTTGCTGAAAGTTTATTACTTTTAGTTAGACTCTGATTGTGCCTTTCTTTGCTTTCTCCTCTGTATTAGGTTGTTTTAAATTTGTGCTCCCAAGCAGTAGGAGGCAGCAGGGCTGGGTTTACACCTTGCTAAGTCCCAGAGAAAAATCTCTGTGTGCCCCAGGCAGTGATAATGATGTGCAGTGTGGTTTCAGGGGCCAGCTTTCTGAAATGTGCTGTCACTGCCTTGTGTCCAAACTTTTCAAAGATGTGGAATATCTTAGATGGTGGATAAGCGAAATAACTTGACATTAGTAGCAGCTTTTTCCTCCATAGCAAACCCACGAAACTATGTATGCAACAAAAAGTAAATTAGCTGCCTTGCATTTATTCCCCCTTGCTTTAGGTCACAACACTCCAATTTCATTTTGGGGACACCCCTCCTCTCTTCCATCATGCAATTCTAGTACGGGTCCATTCTTCAATCCAGGAATAGACACGAGACACAGGCTGGCCAATCAGAGAACCTAATGCCCTGTCTCCATAACTGGCTCAGGGTGGTGAACCAGAGCACCATATTTTCATGGTCCCAGTGATTGGGGGAGGGATGGGATAGGTTGCAAGTCTATTTAATCAGCATGAACCCCAACACTTTAGGGTAACACTTTCTTCTGCTGGGATTTCAGAGAGGAGTATGTATTCCTGGAGTGCTGGTAGCTGTGGACACAGCATGCTTGAAAATAGAGACATTCCGAGGAAAGCCACCCCGAGAGATGGAGAGAAACCACATCCTGATGACATTGTTTGTGTTACCTGATTCATCTGGGCCTGAAACCAGACTAACCCTGAAATTTTTTAGTTACACAAGAAATAAATTCCAGTCTCCATTTTTTTAAACTCAGAAGCCAGCTTAAGCTTTTCTTTATGATTCACCAGAACTGAGAAAGTCTTAACTAATACAACACCCTAAACATTCATTCATTCATTCACCAAATATTTATTGATGGGCAAATGCTTAAGCCCAACAATATGGGAAAAAATGGGTGTGTAAACAGAAATATATTTATATAAAATGGGTGATTATGACCTATAGTTGTATTTAGTCTGTATTTGTTTGAATTTTTAAAAGATCCTTTCTGTACAGTGGTTTAACCTGGGGAGGCCTCCAGTCTGCAAACATTTTGTGGGTCACACAGTGTAGATTAATTATATAGGTATGCAGGGAGACATTTTGTTAGAGGCTGTTTTAAACACTTGCACGTTGGTTTGACTCTTGAGGTCTTGGTTTTTAATAGATCTTATCATGTGAAAGTTTCACATTATCATTTGGAGGAAATTCAGATATTTTGAGATGGACTGATATCCAAAGATACTCTCTGTTTCTGGGAATTTTGGTTTCTATATCCTGTGTTGCTTTGCAAGATATGTACGTGAAACTCTCTTCGGGGGAGACCTGCCATACTGCACAAAACTGGCTCACAACCACTGATTTTTAAAAAAATCCAAAATGACAGGCAAGAAGATCTGCTCACGTGAGCATCATTCAGAGCTTGGAGGTATTTGAGTTCAAGCCTGGTTCATTGATTCTGCCGGGAGCTGATCTGCTTTCTGAGCTCTCAGCTTGCTGAACTGGACTGTGAATTTCTACTGGATACCTGTTGCTTAAACCTCCCGAAGTGTTCACTGGCACTTCTTACTATATTCTACAGGATTTTTTCTAGTTATGTTCTGTCACGTTGTGTCACATTTTGCTGTGTTAGCTGATGCTTCATAAAGGGAGGAGGCAGGATATAGGACAATGCAGAAAATGAATAGAAGGGAACATACATTAGCATTAGTTTGCTTGGAAATTTTAAAACAAGTTCCATATCATTGACCAAAATGCTGTCTTTTTAACTAGACCACAATATCATCATCACACTGACCACAATGAACAATGTTCCCTAAATATCATGGATACCCAATTTCTTATAAAATATTCTTGTTTTCTCAAAAATATCATTTTACAATTGGTTCATTCAAAT
The DNA here is from genome assembly GCA_031878705.1 of Tapirus indicus. Taxonomy (NCBI): domain Eukaryota; kingdom Metazoa; phylum Chordata; class Mammalia; order Perissodactyla; family Tapiridae; genus Tapirus; species Tapirus indicus. The sequence continues at coordinate 40,931,302 of CM062935.1, forward strand.
AAGGACCCAAGCAAGTTCCATACATGGCATTTCGTTGTTATGTCTCTTGTCTTCCTTCATCCATATTAGTCGGCACTCTTTCTCTGCCCCCCATGCCCCATGCTGTTTATTTGTTGAAGGAACTGGGCTGTTTGTTCTGTAGAGTCTCACATTCTAAATTTGGCTGATTGCTTCCTTTTGGTATCCTTTAATTTATAGTTTTATTCCTTTTATTTTCCTATAAACTAGTGTTTAGGTCTAGGATTAATTAGATTCATGTTCATTTTATTCAAGCAAGACTATTTGAAAGAAGTACTTCCTATTCTATTATGTCAGAAAGCACATAACGTGTAGTTATTCCTCTTTCAGTGGAGCTAAGATTGAGCAACAGGTCTGCGTGCTGCCAGCCTCATCCATTCATTGTGAAGTTCACCCTCACCCATTCAATTAATTGTTTTAGTATCCATTGACCCTTGTTGCCTGCACTCATTCTTTCATTAGAGGCTGCAGAATGGTACTTCATTCTTCCTGCTTTATTAGCTGGACATTTTCCACAAAGAACTTTCCTTCTGTCATGGATGCTATAACTATATACTGGGAAGAAGGAAATAGCCAAACATTTCAAGTCTTGATTGAATTTATACCTGGGGACCCAAAGCATCATCATAGCCTGCTCTTAAAGTAAGGATGCACAGGGGCTCAGTAATAAGTGAAGTCTTAGCCCAGATCTGGTTCACAATGGGTCCACTGGGATTATGAACACACCTGGACAAACTTAGTAATTGGCACAGCATACACATTAGTTCCTTGGCTTTGGGGTAAGAACTCTTGGAAAAAACCAAGTGGAAGCCTGTGAAACTACTCACCCCCTCCAGTCCTAGACAGTGAATCAAAAACAATACTGCCTCCCAGGGGAATGAGAGAGATTACTGCCACCTTTCAGGATCTGACACATGCAAGGGTGGTGGTCCCTATTATGTCTCTATTTAATTTAATCAGTTTAACCCTTACAAAAACCAGGTGATCATGGAAGGGGACAGTAGATCCCCACACACTAAACCAATTAGAAGCCCCATCAAGGCTGCTCTTCCAGATATGGTATCTTTGCTAAAGCAGATTGACCGAGCCTTAGATATATGGAATGCAGCCACTGATCTACTGATCTGGGAAATATTTTTTTTCCCCACTGATATCAGAAAGGAGAATCAGAAACAGTTGGCATTCACTTGGAGTGGACAACAGGACACATTTATAGTCTTGCTCCAGGGTTACGGTAATTCTCCTGTCCTCTGTCATAATGTAGTTCAAAGAAACCTGGGCCATCTGGACATTCAGAACATGACACTGATATACTCTACTGATGACAACATGCTAATCAGACCAATTGACTAAGAAGTGGCATGTATATTAGAGTAATAATATACGTGGGCTCCAGGTGGTAAGAGGTAAACCCTAGAAGTTTCAACGACCTGCCCTATCAGCGAAACCTTCAGAGATCCAGTGGTCTAGAACATGCCAAGACATCTTCAAAATAAAGGACAACTTACTGCATCCAGCACTTGGAGGTAGCATATTTCCTATCTGGGGATTCTACTCCCAAGATGCAAAGGACATTGCTGAAAAGGGTTGAAAGGATTTAGCAACTAGTCAGACCTCTATTTGCACGAACATGAAGACAAAGGTGATGCTGAAGTTTCGGGTTTGAGAGATTGAGATGGTGGTGATGCTAGAAACTCAATTTTTGCATGAAAGATAATGAGTTCTGTTTTAGACAAATTTAGCTTGAGGTACATGTGGGCCATACATCCATAGTCTGAGAGGCATGTGGATAGTCTAGCAGGCAGTTGGACATGCTGGGCTAGAGCTTATAAGAGATGTTAGAGCTAGAAATAACATGACTCCACTAATCATTCTTTTTTGTGTGTGGGGAAGACCAGCCCTGAGCTAACATCTGTTGCCAATCCTCCTCTTTTTGCTGAGGAAGACTGGCCCTGGGCTAACATCCGTGCCCATCTTCCTCCACTTTATATGGGACGCCGCCACGGCGTGGCTGACAGACAGTGCGTCGGCGGGCGCTCGGGATCCGAACTCGCGAACTCCGGGCTGCCAAGCGCGGACTTAACCGCTGCGAATCATTCAATAATTACTTACTGGAAACCAATAATGTGCTTAAAGCTGGAGTTAAGGCTCAGCTCTGTGGCACAAGAAAACTACTAAATGCCTTCTTAAGATGCTAAATTTATATCCAGGGGAAAGTTGTAGTTCATTTGACATGGGTGGCATTGGCGTAGGCTTAATATTTGAAGCCATTCATTCCCTCATTTATTCATTCATTTACTTGATAAGATTTCTCCAGAAGAGAAAGGGCAGAATAGTGGTTTCCATCTTAGTTGTGTAACAGATGTGTATCAGAATCATCTGAGAGCTTTAAAAAAAATTGAATGGCTGCTCTTCACCCCAGACATACTGAATAAGAAACTCTAAGAGCAGAGCTTGGCACATATTTCTTTTCAAAGCTTCACAGATCATTGTGACATTCAGCTAGACTTGAAAACCTACCAACGGAGTGAAAAAACACTTGGTGAACAGCTCATTTAAGAGGGAAGAAGAACCAGAGAAAGACACAGCAGGAAGGGATCAGCAAAATAGAAGGTGGCTCAAGAGAGAATAATATCATGGAAGCCAGGAAGAGAGAATTCCAGTAATACTCTGTGCGTGTGTGTTTAGAGGGTGGGTGGGGGATAAAATGAACTTATAACCAACATTAGTAGGGAGGTGTTGTGGAGGAAGGGAGGAGCAGCATGGGCATGGTGTCTTTTGGGGAGAAGGCAGAGGAGAGGTGGCAAGGAGGTTCTGTGGAAAGAAGGATGTGTGTATCAGTTTTACAGGAACACAATGGCTCTTGAATCATATTAAATTGTAGTTTTGGCTTCAGTCATTGAGTCCCCCTGGACAGGTATGATCATTTGCTGTACCATTGTCTGGGAAAGAGGCTTGTCCTCAGACCCCAAACCAGAACCCAGAAGAAAGACCCCAGGTAGGTATGAGAGGGCCCTCAACATCCCCTGATGTTCCCGAACTCAAGCCTTCCCAAGGGAGCTACCATGGTTGGCATCAAGATGGTGCTTCCACATGGATAAAACATCAGGCTTGCTGGGGACTATGGCAGGATCAGTACCCTGTGCTGTTTCCCTGATTGTATGGCTCTTACGGGTTCTGTGTGTTTTTCCCTTGTCATAAAGGAAAGTCTCTTTTGACCATTGTAATCTCTCTCAGCTGCAGAAAGGAATGAAGGGAAAGCATTTTGTTCTCTTGAGTCAGAAAATGAAGACCAGGGGAGCCAGCAAGGTGTAGTGATGCTTGACACAGCTTCCCTCCTTTCCGGGAGGGTCTCCTTTCAGACTTGAATGCTGAGGGTTCTGAATAGTGTTTTAAGTCGGAAGGCAGTATTTACTGATAGGAACCTTCTAAGTCAGAGTATGTAATGAGGGAGCTGACACATTTAATTATGATTTCTTTTTATTTCTTGTTGGTTTCTCTTAGGGAAACCTCTTCCATGGAGAGGTCAGAACTAGGCCATTATTTTTTCATCTCCAACTTTTTATTGCAAAAAATTTCAGAAAACTTGAAAGGATAGAATAATCATCAACCATATTATTACCACCTAGACTCAACAATTGTTAACATTTGGCCAATATTTGCTTTATCTATCAGTTGATAAATTTTTTTCCGAATCATTTGAAAGTAAGTTGCAGATATCATGATATCTCATCCTGAAAATACTTCATAATTCATCTCTCAAAAATAAGGACACTTTTCTACATAACCACACTACCACTATTATACCTAAGAAAATTAACATAAATTTCTGATTTCATCTAATATCGAGTTTATATTTAAATCCCCACTGTCCCTAAAATGTCTTTTTAGCTGGATTAAAAAAAAATCAGGATCCAATTAGTCTAGGCCTTACTTTCAGTTGTGTCTCTTCATTCTTTTTTAATCTAAAACAAATACTCATGATACAGGTCACTAGTTTTTTGAGGCAAGGACCATATCTCAACATTTTTATCTCCAGTCTTGAACCTGACCAATAACAGGTAAAATGGTAGATTACTGCTTTTGTAGCTGCCTTTGGGTGGACTCCTCTCCTTGAATCTGGGCTGGACCTCCAACTGTTTTGACCAATAGAACATGGTAGATGCAATGTTCTGGAACTTCTGAGACCAAGCCTTAAGAAGGCCTGGCAGCTTCCAGGTTTACTCTCTGGGGGACGCCAGCCCCAACATAATCAGTCTGACATCTAGATCACTGTGTGTGGGAAGCCCAACTTAGTCACATGGAGAGGCTAGCTGGAAGAGAAATTAGGCCCCAGCTGAACTCCCAGACGATGGATGCACCATCTGGCCAGCCATGTGAGTGAGGCCATCTTGACAGAGGATCTTCCAGCCCCAGTGGAGCTGCCCCAGCTGATGCCCCATGGTGAAGGGGCATGCCTCGTGGAGAAGAGATGAGCTGTCCCTGATGAGACTTGCCCCAATGGCAGAACTGCGAGCAAGTAAATGAGTGTTGTTTTAGACCACTAAGTTTTGGGGTGGGTGGTTCTCAATAACCAAAGGAGTTACTCAAAAGCTGTTTGTTAAACTGAACTGGATAAAAGCCTGAACAGAGGTGATATGAGAAAAGTGATCAGAAGATATAGAAAAATAAAGCATTCTGACATTATTAGCAGGTACTTTATGGTCTTCTTGATCACAGTGAATCAAAACTTGGCCAAACCCTAAAATCAATGGCTGTCTTCATCTTTGCCTCCCCGCAAGCCAGAGAGGATCCCTTCCTGCCTCATTCTCAGCCATCTCTTTGCTCTTCACACCCTGATCCCAGCGGGCTTTTGTAGCCCCATTTCTCATGCTACCTCCCATGCATGCTGTGTCCTATCCCATCCTGAACTTCTCAGGACATCTGATGATGCTCTTTCCCTTTGCATGGAATGCCACCCCAAGCCTTCTCCGCATCTACCCACATATCAAATGCCGCCCCTTCTATGAAGCATTCCCCTGGGCTTTCTCTGAGCTCCTGCTGCAGTTTGCGTATTCTTCTCCTATCACATCTGTCACATTCTGTCTTGTACTGCAGTGATTTTTACATGTCACTTTCCTCATAGACCATAGGGCTGAAAGCAGGAACCATATCCTCTCATTGTTCTGTTCCTCTCACCACGTTGCTTACAATGTCTGGCATGGGACAGGCACCCAATATTAGGAAGTGGCATGGCACAGTGGCTAAGAGCGGGTTTGGAGTCAGATTGCTAGGTGTTGGTCCTCCACTTGTCATCTACCAGCTGTGTGATACCGAGCAAGTTACCTAGCTTCTCTGTTTCTCGATTTCATCATTTGTAAAATGGGGATGGTAATAACACCTAGCTCATAGGGATGCTGTCAGGATTAATGAGACACATAGCTTGGAATAATGCTCGCCACATAGTAAAAACTGGATTTTAGCTATTTTAATCAGGGAAATTCATTGAATTGAATTTAGCATCTCTTTTCTGCACTGTAATGCCCTCTTCTTTTTCTCCACCCTCTCCCATTTCAGGCTATATAATTTCCTACAGTAAGTAGCATTATATTGGATTTAGAGGAGTAATAAAAGGTCAACCCTTGGGTGGGAGGATATTATGATGTGAAAAATGTGATACACAAACCTCAGGGAGAAGTTGTATCTTAAGGGCCCAGAACTTTCTTTAACAATTTCTCAAAATAGATGGACTTCAGACTGAAGAGGTATTTGTGGGTGGGTGGGGAGGAGGAGAAGGGTGGGACTGAGAAAGAATAAATTCCCAGGTTCTGGCCTAGAATGACTGATAACAGCTTTTTAAGGTGACAGAAGGAAGCTGGCTCCTCTCTGCCCACGTTGAAAGCCCTTGGTTGGGCTGGATTCCACTGGGCCCCACCCTCATGCCAGATGCAGCTGTTTATTTGTAGCTTCTTTTAGGAACCACATGAGAGAGGACACACCCTTTGGGCCCCCTTGAAAGATCCTGTAAAAATGAAGGCATTCCCTTGTAAGTAAAATATCCCCAAATGCAACAATATTTGGATAATTATAGTCTCCCAGGAGCATAATCCTTAAATGGCTGAGATAATTACAGCATCCCAGGCCTGTGGCACTTCTCTTTTAAGAACCTAATCCCATGGGCAGAGGGAAGTGGGGACCCCAGGATGCTGCTTCTGCTGAGTCCCCCTAGCCCACACCTATGATGGCTTAGTCTCCTAGAAAGCAAGCCGGTGAGTCTTGCAACTGACTTTCTTGTTCCCACTAGGGTATAACAAAGAGTCCAGCACAAAGCAGTGTGCGTGAGTGAGTGCAGTTGTTTCTGACAAAGAGAAGGCAATCCTGTGTGTAAACAGATGAGGTGAGAAATGATTCTTTGGAACCTCTGATAGTTATTATCTGATAGTTAGTAGATAGTTGGTTCTTTCTGGCAAGGAGATGGTTTTTGGGCAAGGAGAGATCAAGTCAAAGTTCATGGTTCTTGGTGTGACTTTTATGTTTATCTTTTAATCTAGTTTGGGAAGCTAGTTGGGGGAGTGTGGTATTTTAGTTGTGTGTTGGACCTCTCAAAAGGACAGACAGATTCAAAGACAAACGGGGCTGTGGGCTGTACCTCTAACACTGGTCAAGGAGCTTCTTTTAAATTTGAACGTCAGTACTCACAAGGAGGGATGGTTTGGTGTAGCCCATGACTCTTACTGGGAAAACAAGCCAAAGTGAGTCTTTAATAGATTGGTGGTCAGAGGTGTCCTGCTTGTCCATGAGTGACAGTCTCTCTGTCAAAGGGTGGTACCGCATTCCTTTATTCCTGGATGCCTCCCGTTTATAATTTACATTCTATTAATTTGCTCTTAAGTGAAAGTGGCTCACTGAGTGATTTAAAGTCACGGTGAGGACTGTATATTTTGTTTTATTAACTAGACTGGCCCTTTGCAAGGACAGTACCACGGTTGATGAGATAGAGGAGAACACTCAAGCCTGTTGCACGCTGTCTCCGGGACTTACCCCAGGGTTTATGGGAACACGCTGCATTTTCCGTTTACAACCTGCCAGTGTTTGGTTCCCACAGTTAGAAGGGGTTGCTATGACTCACTTTGCTCACAGGGCTCTTTTCTTTGGAGGCTTAGCAAGGGCGCTTTCTCCAGTTCAGCTGACTTCTGTGGGCCTTGGGATGACTTTTATAGACAAGAATAATAAAACCCTTTAATGACCTCTATTTCCTAAGCTAGTAAAGGAGGGGGCTGCACACATTTATCTCTTAGATCCCTTTGGGTTCTACACGGTGTTTTTTTGCATCCACATCCTTTGTAGCATTCATTCATTCATTCATTCTCTTGCTCCTCTTTGTTTCATTCCACTTTGCAGACATGTGATAGACACTGGAAGAAGGAAAAACCAAGATGTGTATCTCATCCTCTCAAAGCATATTCTGCCCACAGGATACTCATAACTAGAGCCCATGTGTCGAACCACAGCCATATATCTGCATTACCTTATTCTGAATTGTTTCACAACCAACAGTAGATTTAACATCAGCATTTTTATGCCACAGGTATTTTCCCCAGTGACATCTTTTTGCCGTTGTTCTGCTAAGGTGACTCAGAAAAGTGTGTTGATGGGGCTCTGCCTTTTCCAACTTGTTTTATTTCTAGCTTTTTGAAGAATGTGGGTGTAAAACTAGGTACATTTCCTGGAACTTATGCATTGTCAGGGTGCCTATTAGGGTCTCTTTGTGGGTTGTACAAAGAAGCAGAGGTTGTAGCAACAAAAAGCCAGGCTAGAAGTGCTACCAAGACCCAGAACAATCCCCCAGGCAAGCGTTTGGACAGCAGCAAACACACAAATCAAGCACGAATAGTATCTGAATAGTATCTCACAACAGGGATGTGCTGACTTGTCAATAGATGCCAAGTCAAGTTCTTCCTTAGGTTCCCTGCAAATTTGAAGGAGTCAGAGAGTATAAAGGTCCTATTCCTAAGATTTCTCTCTCTATTTTTATTGCAGTGAGGACATCTAACATGAGATTTACCCTCTTAACAAAGCTGTAAGTGCACAAGATAGTGCTGTGAGCTACAGACGCAGTGTGGTACAGCCGTTCTCCAGAACTCCTTCACCTTGTATAACTGAAACCTTTTACCGAAAAATCAACTCCCCTTTTCCCCCTCTCCCCAGCCCCTGGCAAGTACCATTCTACTCTCTGCTTCTGCGAGTTTGACTAGTTTAGAGTCCTCATATAAGTGGAATCATGGAGTATTTGTCCTGTGACTGGCTTATTTCACTTAGCGTAATGCCCTCAAGGTTCATCCACGTTGCTGCATATGGCAGAACTTCCTTCTTTAACTCTGAATGATATCCTGTTGTATGTATATGCCACATTTTCTTTGTCGATGGCCATTTAGGTTGTTTCTACATCTACATTTTCACATAAAACTTTAGCATCTAGAAGATGACATTTTCTTCATTTGATACATTGTATATTCTTGTCAATAGTTAGTTTAAAATGATTTAAAATTCCAGGAAAAAAAAATCAAAGATCCCTAACAGGATATGAAGTCCAACAAAATCTGGCTCTGCCGGCATCTCCAACCTCATTTCCCACCTCTGTCTTCTTTCCCTTTATGCTCCAGTTTCCTTGAACTCCATGGGTTTCCACACACAGCAAGTTGCTTTATATCTCTTTGCCGCTACTTATCTTGCTTTCACCCAAGAATCTCTTTTCCTCCTCTCAACCTCTTCACCTGGTAATTACTATGCAAAGTTGAAGACCCAGCTCACATGTCACCTCCTCCAGGAAGCCTTCCCTGAATTTTTATCTCTCCCCCTTCCCCCAGCATTGTAGCTCTATCATTTGGCTTCCTGTAATATATTACAATTGTCTGTTTCTGTGTCCATAACTCCCACTAGACCTTGAGCACCTGGAAGGTAGAGACATTTCATCTCTGTATCCTCAGGGCCTAGCAAAATGCCTAACAGAGTACTAAGTACTCAACATACATTTGTGGACTGAATTAATGAAAGTTATTTAATTTTTCTGAGCTTCAGCTTCCTCATCTGCAAAATGAGGACAATAATATCTTCCCTGCAAGATTTCTGTGGGGACTGAGAGAATGTAGGTAAAGTGCCCAGTCCAGCACAAGCAAATGAAAGGAGCTCAATGAAGGGTGGCCCTCATTCTTATCAAAAAAAGCGCAGCGGACACGTCACGGGGAAGGCAGTGCTCTGATGGTGGGCTGGGAGCTATAGGCAAATAGCGGAGGATGGGGCTTGCTGGGCAATGTGTGGTCACCCACACTCTCAAGCCAGATCTCATCCCTCTGCGGAATGCCACAGAGGCCGGGCCCTGCCTTACACACACAGCCACTCTCGCTGACAACTGGTTGCCGGTGATCGTGGCTCACAGATTCTTGAGGAAACATCTTCCATTCACTCAACAGACCCTTCAGGTGACCCACGAAAGCCGCGCAGCACAATGGAATTAGGTTGAGTACATTTCCTTTCTGCCTCCTGCAGGACCTGTGGTTGTCTTGGAGGTGCGGCAAATGGTCCTGGCGGATGCTGCTTCCAGTGTTCAGCCTGCCCAGCGCTCCATCTGCAAGCTGCTGTTATTGTGTGCACTCAAAAAGAGCAGTGCTCTTCTAGACTTGTACAGTTAACCTCAATTAACCAGAACCCCAGCTACTTTGAACCCTCAAATAACCAAGACTTGGAGTCTTTCCAAAGAAGGAGGTGACCACAGTACACAAGGCAAGATCAGAATTTTAGTAAAACAAGCAGAAGAATAAATCCCAATGAACAGACAAACAAAAATCAGGAAGTACGATGCACAAATGAACTTGGTTAGATTTAGTCCAGAGTTCAGGTCTAACTTCTATACCTTTGATACGTATAGAACGAGGGATTTGGGTTTTAGAGTTAGGGAGACTGGGGTTTAAGTCCCAGTGCTTCCGTTTATTTTTGAAATAGTGGGCAAATTATTTTACCTGTGTAAGCCTCGGTGTTCTCATCTGTAAATTAGGGATAGCAGTGATAACCACTTATTTTGAGAATTAACTAAGATACCACGTGTAAGGGCTTAGCACAGTGTCCAGCACATGGTAAGTGCTTCATAAATTTTAACTATGATTAACAATCTCTTGACTGTGAGAAGAAATATTTAGAACCATTACATGTAAATATGAAAAGCTAAACCATGTTCAGCACTCTTTATTTATAAAAGCAGAAAAGTGGATGTTTTTGAAAGACTATCAAACATAATGCTTCATACAGAAATCAGCCAAAATACTTCAGCTTGGATTATATGGTGGAACCAGAGGGCATATAGGAAAAGAATGTAGTAACAGATTCCTATAGAGGATCAGACATTTTATATTATGCATAAGTTAGAGAGAATGTTCAGAAAATCTTACACAAGTTGTCTCTGTGATTAGTAAAGAAACAATGACCTTCCAGTTTTTTATCGTTGAGCCATGTTCAAAAGATACATAGACGATGTGTCAAATGACTCACTGAGTTCAAACCTTAAACTTCCTGTTAACTTTCCCTGCATTCATCCTATTGCCCCAAATGAACTTTCATATTAGTAAATAGAAACTCAATTTAAAAACAGCATCATAGTGGTCTGTATTAGCTGCTAGCTGCTGTAACAAATTACAAAAAACTTAGTGGTTTAAACCAATATGATTTGTCATCTTTTAGTTCTGGAGGTCAGAAGTCTGAAATGGGTCTCTCTGGGCTAACTCAAGGTGTCATCAGGGCTGTGTTCCTTCTGGAGACTCCTGGAGAGGATCTGCTTCTTTGCCTTTTCCAGCATCTAGAGGCCACCCACATTCCTTGATTTGTGGCCCTATTCCTTCCTCTTCAAAGCCAGCAAACTTGGGCTGAGTCCTTCTCCCACTGCCATCTCTCTGATTCTCACTCTTCTGCCTTCCTCCTCCACTTCTAAGGAGTCTTGTGATGAATTCAAGGGTCCACTTGGAAAATTCAGGATCATCTCCGTATCTAAAGCTCAGTTGACTAGCAAGCTTAATTAATTCTCCTTTACAATGTAACCCACCATATTCACAAGTTCTGATAATTAGGATGTGGCCATCACTGGGAGGGAGGAGGAGGCATTATTCTGCCTACCACCATCGTATTAGAAGTTTGGTAGTATAGGTGCTAGCAAAATTGGCTGAGGAAGATGTTATCTCTCCCCTTCCCTCAAGAGTACTTTGCTTGGTTGGTATGGGAAGGATGTCTAAATATTTTACATGAGTTTTTTGAACCTCCATGAAGTAGGGGGGGTGTGTTGAAAGAGTGAAAGTTACACTTACCACACATTAGAAACCTGTCAGTATGACAGAGAATGAGCTCACATGCATGCGTATAGAAAGTCATCCAGAAATCAAGTTCATTTCCCTGACTCACTCTACAATCTTGGGCAATTGCTCAACCTCTCCATGCCCATCTCTGAACTTCAATGTACCTTTTCTCATTTTTGCCACACATACAAAAGAAATTAAAAGTTTAATTGGAATGGTGCCTCCCCGAGTGTAGACTCCAAGGGGACCATTACACGATTCCAGACCCTTTTTGTTGTATGTGACAGAAAACTTAACTTAAACTAGCTTAAACAATAAAGGAGAATTTTTATCTCAGAAACTATCCAGAGTGGGTCAGGTGTCAAAAGGGGGTGAGGAATCCTGGCCCCAGCTCTGTTTCTCGGTGGTTTTGCTGTTTCTGCTCCCCACCATGATCAGCACAATTCTCAGGCTGACCTACCTCACGGCGGCACAAATGGTTGTAGCGTTTCAGGGCTTCAATATTTCAAAGCAAGTGTCTTCAGATTCACTCCGGGTTCAGCATATGTCACACATGCCACGTGCCCACCCTGAACCAATAACAATGGCCAGGGGAATGGAATACACAGATTGCTTATGCCAACCAAAGCTGGAGTTGGTGGGGGGTAGGGGATGAAGGTCAGCTTCTAGGATGGGTACCTGGGTAGGGAAGAGGAGATGACATGAATGAAAATCTTAGAGGGATGAATGGATGTGGGGTCTACAAATAACAAATATCCATTATGGCCATGGGGGAAGCTCTTATTTGAAAGAAGGTATAATTTTTGAAGGCTAGTTGAATTAGATCAATTCAGTCTCTATAACCATATATCAAAAACATGGAAAATATCACAGAAGGTTTCCATAATGCCAAAATAATTGTGAAATAGATAATCATAAGCTTCATGAAATTGTGTCATCTAAATAAAAGTTATTATTATCTCCTTTTGTTGAGGGATTATATAGAAAAAATTTGGCTTCCCATCAATACCTCATGGTTTTAGAAGGAGATTGAGATCTTTTGCATCAAGTTCCAACAAAAGATTAGTGGTTAATGGTTGCGTTATAAAATACTCACAAACCCAGGGCTGGTTCATAATGCGTACCGATCTCTGAAAACTTGAAGCGTACAATTTTCCGCCCAGCTGCACCTCAGTCCTTCCTTTCTGTTTTAAAAATAAAGCTACCAGTTTATAAACAACTTTCATACCAGAGGCTTGACCCCCTGGGTGATAAGTGACAAGAGAAGTGTACTAATGGACATTTTAAGAGGTCCACATCAGCAGACTTATCCTGTCTCAAACCGGCTTGGGGTTATCAGTGTAATCTTTTAAAAATTACTTTCTAAACAAACTTAACAACTAAGATGATTGGTATAAGGGAAGGAAAGTTAAAGCCAAAAATATTTCAAATGTAGCTTTAAAAAGAATGATGGCACATACATTACTGATCAGTTTCTGAGCTCTGGACATTTTCCTGTTTTCTTTGTAGAGCAGAAGAGTTTTCATCTGCTCTTGTGCCTTTGACCTCCTGCCACACATCACAATCTTAAAAAAACGTGAATGTTGTAAACAGTATTCAGAATTACTCTTGCACATGGAACCGTGTTAGGTGTGATGGTAAACAAGATAAACAGATATAGTCTCTCCTATGAAGCAGCTTTTAAAATAAAATAAAATAAAAGTCTTAACTAGTCTTCTAATTAAATGGATGCATTGACTTCATGGGTTTTCCTCCTCTCCTTCTACCTCCTGAGACCCCAAAAAAGGAAGGAAGAAATATTAAAGGATGAGAAATTTAAACCAATTCTTGGAAGATTGAAAACAGAACAAGGAATGGTACCTGACATAGTATGAGAGAGGACATTATAACCTAAATTGCCTATTAAGAGGGATGCTGATGAGGGACCAAGAAGGATATTGATGGCAGGAAAATCAGTTCTCTCCTGTAAATCTCCTCCTGTAATACTTAAGAATTTAGAGGTAGCAGGAAACCCTGAGGGGGAGCATGAGGTATGGAACTAAAAGCAAGAGACTTGTTGAATTGAAATTCTGCAAAGGGAAAAATTGAACCCCAAGATCTCCTCCCTGACGCTGTGTAAGCAGGAGATTTCACCCCCAAGAACAATACTGAAAGTTTACTCTTTGGAATCATTCAGGGCTTCTAGATACAGAGAGAGCAGGGAGGGTGTTGAGCTGAAGCAGAGGACTACGTGAAAACCTCCGTAATGAAATGTGGGACCCTTAGGAAGCTTCCCTCCTTTCCCCTCTGAAAACGTAAATAGCCAGGGATATGCCCCTCAGGCAGGAGACTGGAAAACTGCTCTTTGGAGAAAGTGAACTGCTCCAGAGAAAATACCTTCACATGCTGGTGATTGGGAGTTCCTTGACAAACAGCTGGCCCGCTGACCCAATCTGCTATGGTGGAGGCCACCGATCCACAAGTCCTGCTCACTCACAGAATTTCCTAACAGCTTAATTAAAAATCTTTTGTTATAGACAATCTCTGACACACATAAAAGTAGAGGGAACATAACAAACGCTCATACACCCATTGCTCAGGGTCAACGAGGAGAAACTCAGGGTCCATTTTGTATCATCTCCACCTTTACCCGCTTTCACCCTCCTGCATTGTTTTCAAGCAAATCCCAGGCACTATATCATTTCACTCTCAGATTTTTTAAGTTATATTTCATGTTTTTCTATCAGGTACTGACTCTTTCAAAAAACATGACCATAATACTACTGTCAGAACTGAAATAAATTAACAATAATTCCTTAATATCTAATATCCAATCAGTGTTCAAATTTTCAATTATCTCATAAATGTCATAATTTTATTTTGTGGTTTGTTTGAAACAGGCTCCAAATTGGGTTCACTCACTGTAATTAGTTAATATGTGTTTTAATCTCTTTTCATCTATAGGTCCCTCTCTTTCTCTTTTCATTTGCAATTTATTGTTGAAGAAACCAGAGTTTCCCCACAGAACAGGTTTATAGTAAGAGTTACTGGTTGCATCCATGTGGTTTAGTTTAACATATTCTTTTGTTCTATTTATTTCCCATAAATTGGAGGTAAAGGCCTGATTAGATTTAGGTTGAATTTCTTTTTGGAAAGAAGAATTTCCAGGTGGTATTGTATTCTTCCATTTAGAGGCACATAGTATCTGGCTATCTTTCCCTTTTTTAATATTAGCAGTTACTGATGCTCATCCATTAGTTTATTAAGGGATGCAAAATGATGATATTCTAATTCTATCAGTCCTTTATTTACTAGAAGGAATGTTTCCATAAAGAGAAACTTCCCCTCATTTGATATTTGCTTATATATAGGAAAGGTATGATAAATGATTGATTCTTTATTTGAGGTTTTCTAAATAATGAATTGATTCACTAAATCCTCCAATGATGACTAATTAGGTTTTGCTTTGCTTCCTTATTCTTATGAACTCATGAATTTAAACATATTTAACGTCTTCCAATCTACTGATATCATTATCCTATTGAAGCTTAAATTGTCCCATTTTTGGTCAGTGAGTTTGGCTACTGCCTCCTTCTGACATAACACTAGTGATCATTGATAGCTTCTTTGCTGTCTGGAATGATGGGATGATCAGGCTCACTTTGACAGTTCTTTCTTTAAATCACAGTCATTGGAGAAAAGTATCTAAGATGAAAAAGAGAGATATCAGAAGAGAAACACAAAAGAAGCAAAGATAATACAGTAAACCATAGAAACCTCCAAAAAATACCTCAGTGAGATCGCTAGGATAGGAGATAAAGCAAAGGAAATTTCCCAGGGGAAAAAGAATTTAAAAAATGGGAAAATGATCACACTTAGGTCTAATATTCAACAAACTGTAAGAACAGAAGAAAAGAATAGAGAAAAATCAAAGGAATGAAATGACTTACAAAGAACTCTGCTTCCCCCACCTGCCCAAATTTTTCCAAGATTAAATCTAAGAATCTCCAGATTGAGAGGGCCCACTGAGAACCAAGTACAGTGAATGAAAACGGATCCATATGAAAGCACAACATCGTGAAATTTCATGAAGTTCTAGAATACCAAAAATAAAGAGAAGATACAATAAAACCAGTTATATACAACAAAACAAAAGTGAGAAAAGCTTTGGACTTCTCAACATTAAACACTAGAAGACAGTAGAGGGACTTCTGCTTCCACCTAGGATGGCATAATAGGGACTGAGTTCATCCTCCTGCCTGAGACAACTGAAAAACTAGGCACAATATACAAACAATGTTCGAGACATCAGATACTGGGCAACAAGGTACAGTGACCTCTGAGAGATGGGAATCAAACGAGGTTGCCTCAGCTTCCTGCCTTGAGAGAGTTTTCAGGCCAAGGAACTGAACTTAAGGAGATTAAGCTCAGGGTTAAGGAGATTAAGTTAAGAGTGTGGTGAGACCAAAGCAACGGGAGTTCACAGGGCAGAGTCCTGCAGAGAACAGAGCTGCGCAGAGTGAGAATTCCAGAGACCTACAGAAGAGCTCTCCCAAGTATTCCGTAAAGTACTGATCAGTGTCCTCACTGAGGCTGGGGAGAGAACCACCGTGTAAAAGAATTAGAGAGAACAGTGCACACAGGTCTGGGAATAGCTCCTGTCTCCACCACCCAGACTGGAAAACCTAGTTAAGAGTATGCAGAAGAATCTCTCCTCATTAATGGGAAACTGTTAGTCCTAAATGAAATGCTGCGCTGATCTTTCACACAAATATTAAAAACAACACCTGACGGGGTCGGCCTGGTGGCGCGGTGGTTTAGTTTGCGCTTGGCAGCCCGGGGTTCGTGAGTTCGGATCCCGGGCGCCTGCCGACTCACTGCTTGTCAGCCATGCTGTGGCGGCGTCCCATATAAAGTAGAGGAAGACGGGCACGGATGTTAGCCCAGGGCCAGTCTTCCTCAGCAAAAAGAGGAGGATTAGCAACAGATGTTAGCTCAGGGCTGGTCTTCCTCACAAAAAAAAAAAAAAAAGAAAAAGAAAAAACACCACCCAAAAGGATCAAACCATTTATCAGTAATTTCTAGAATAAAGCTAAAGAATATTTATAGGGATGCAAAAATGTCTAGTAGCCAAGAAGAAGAGAGTTGAGTAATACTTTTAAAGTACTGAAAGAAAAAATTTCAACAGAAGCTTCAATATTCATAGTGCAATAAACTGAATGTTTGTGTTCCCTCTTAAATTCATATGTTGAAATCCTAACCCCCCATATGATGGTATTAGGAGGTAGGACCTTTGGCAGGTGATTAGGTCATGAAAGTGGAGCCCTCATGAATAAGGTTAATGCCCTTATAAAAAGAGACCCCATAGAGCTCCCTTGCCCCTTCTGCCATGTAAGGACACAACAAAAAGACTGCCACCTATGAATCAGGAAGCAGGGCCTCACCAGACACCAAATCTGCTGGTGGCTTGGTCTTGGACTTCCCAGTCTCCAGAACTGTGAGAAATAAATTTCTGTTGTTTATAAGCCACCCAGTCTATGGTATTCTGTTATAACAGCCCAAATGGACTAAGACATAAAAAAATATCTTTATAAGAGGAAACTAAAGTTGGACTAAAGAACTTTTCAGCCATACAAAAACTGAAAGAATCTGCTGCCCACAGACTCTCACTATAAGAAATGTTAAAGGAAGCACTCTGGCATAAGGAAAATGATACCAGAGGGAAATGTGGATCTAAGTAAGAGAATGTTGGGCACCAGAAATGGTAACTACATGAGTAAATATGTGACTTAAAAAATTATTTACATCTCTTTAAAAGATAATTTACTACTTAAAGAAAAATGATAACAATGTAGTGGGCAATCTATAATATGTGTAGAAATAAAATGAATGACAACAATAGCACAAAGGCTGGGGAGGGAGAAATAGAAATATACTATTGTAAGGTTCTTATACCATATTGAAATGGTATAACATTGTTAGAAGGTAAACTGTTGTAACTTAAAGATGTATAATGTAAATCATAAAGTAACTGCTGAAATAACAAAACAAAGAGTTGTAGCTAATTAGTCAACAAAGGAAATAAAATGAATCAGAACAATTCAATCCCCACCCCCAAAAAGGCAGAAAAAAGTGAAAAAAGTACAGTTTAGACAAATAGAAAACAAATAGCATGATGGTAAATTTAATCTCAACCATATCAATAAATATGTTAGATGTAAATGGTCTAAACATATTAATTAAAAGGCAGATATAATCAGATTGGATAAAAAAAGCAAGAACCTAACTACATATTGCCCATGAGAAACTGCATGGAAACACAAAACTTAACTAGGTTAAAAATAAAAGGATGGAAGAAGATATACTATCCTAAAACTAGTCAAGAGAGATCTGCACTGGCTGTATTAATACTAGACAACATAAACTTCAGAACAAAAACTATGACCAGGGATAAAAGGTCATTTCTTAATGACAAAAGAGTCAGTAAATCAAGAAGCCATAGCAATGCTAAGTATTTCTGCACTTAATAACATAGCTTCAAACTACGTGAAACAAAAACCGATACAACTACATGGAGAAATAGACAAATCCACAATCTTAGTCATAGATTTCAACAATCCTCTTACAATTTCTGGAACAAGGAGACAGAAAATCAGGAAGGATAAAGACAACTTAAATAATACTATCAACCAACCTGTCCTAACTGACATTTATAGAACACTCCGCCCAACGACAGCAGAATGCACATTCTCTTCAAGCACACAAAGAACAAGTCTGTCAATACCAAGTAAGCACAGAAGTCAACACACAGTCTACCAAGGCAGACTATATTCTAGACCATAAAATATACCTCAATAAATCTGAAAGAATTCAAGTCATACAAAGTATGTTTTCTGACCATAATGGAACTAACTTAGAAATGAACAGCACAAAGAAATCTGGGAAATTCACAAATAAGTGGGAATTAAACAACACATTAAAAAATTTTCTTTTTATTCACTTTTTCTGAGGAGGCTAAAAGGATGCTCTCCAGCAAAATTAGGGGGTAAAACAAGGAAGAGAAAAACCTGCGCTTCAGGATACAAGAAATACTGTACAAAATCTTGTCAAAAGGAAGTTTAGAATAACAGCTGTCCATGGACCCAGATAGCAACCAGATTGGAACTGAGAAAGAGGAGGGAGAGTTTAGTGAGGGAGGGCTCCAGGGTCAAAATAAAAATGATATATCACCTGGTATGTTTAAACACAGACACACGATGCATGGAGAGGTTTAAAATATCTAAGGATACATTTATGGATAATTACGAGATAAAAGGGAGATAATTAGGTAACACTAGTAAAAGCAAAAATTTGTGTGAGAAGCATAATTGTATTATACTATTTGGCTGTGCAGAGAACAATATTTTATGCTGTTATAATAATGGAAATGATAGTTATTGATTTTACTAAAAAATATGTGGTAGCTGTATTGGGAGGGTAAAAGTATGTTGGTGTAAGAGAATTTAATATCTATCATAACATCAGTAAATAATGCAGCTATTTGATAAATCAAGAGGTAGGACCACACTGTCTTATTTAAAACAATGGAGGTAAATATCAGAAGAAACAGTTTTCAAAAGTTAAAAGTGTTGCTTCTGGAAGTTACACTAGGAAAGGGGAACAGGAAAGAGTGGATGAGAGGACTGATATCCTCTACTCTAAGCTCTCATTCCTGGTTAAGACGAAATTCTACAGAGTTGTTCTTTTTACTGAAGTATAGTTGACATTCACTATTATACTGGTTTCAGGTGTACAACATAGTGATTTGACATTTATATACATTACAAAATGATCACCCTGATAAGACTAGTAACCGTCTGTTATCACACAAAGTTATTACAATATTGTTGACTATATTCCCTATGCTGTACATTGCATCCCCAAGACTTATTTATTTTATGGCTGGAAGTTTGCATCTCTTATCCTCTTCATTTACTTCACCCTTCCCACACCGTCTTCCCCTCTGGCAACCAATAATTTGTTCTCTGTATCTATGTGTCTCTTTCTGTTTTGTTTTGTTTGTTCATTTGTTTTGTTTTTTTAGATACCACATATAAATGAAATCATATGATATTCTTCTTTCTCTGTCTGGCTTATTTCACTTAGCTTAATACCCTCTGGATTCATCCATGCTGTTGCAAATGGCAGAATTTTTATTATGACCAAGTAATATTCCATTGTATATATATTCCATTGTGTGTGCATATATATATATATATGTGTGTGTGTATGTATATATATATACACACTGTTTTCCATGGCAACTGCACCAATTTACCTTCCTACAACAGTGCACGAGGGTTCCCTTTTCTCCACAGCCTCGCCAACATTTATTATTTGTTGTATTTTTAATAATAGCCATTCTAACAGGTGCAAGCTAACATCTCATTGTGGTTTTGATTTGCATTTCCCTGATGATTAGTGATGCTGAGCACCTTTTCATGTACCTGTTGGCTATAGAGGTGTTTTTGATAAAATATTCTGTAATAAGAAATTAAAGCAACTAAACGGGAAACAGCCATATTTCCTATTACTCTCTACTTCGACTGAAGATAGAGTAAGAGGAAAATTTCTTAGAGTTGCTCACTGGCATCTGAGCTATAGCAGAAAAAGCAGAATCTGCCGTAGGTATAAAATTTAGACATACATCTATAGAATTTAACAAGGTTTACTAACTAGTAATGTTGGGTTGCAAGGGTGATGACTTTTAAAGTAACATTTAAAAGGATAATGACATTGTAATGGACAATTAATGGATTAGGGGGGTGCACCAAAAAAACTCAGTAATCAAAATAACATGTTTATGCAATATTTTAAAAATAAAAATTAACATAAGAAATCTATGATGAGCAAAATATCAAAAATTTTAATAAAAAGACAGGTCTCATTTTTTCTTTTGTGTCAGGCTCCAATATAGCTCGGTATGACACTGTTTAACAAATAATAAGTGTCCTAGGTACTGGGACAATAATAATCATGTTTGCTTTCTTATCTCAAAATTCTGTGTGAAGACTGTTGTTACAAGGGAAAGCTTTTTGAAAACTTTAACATATTGTATAAATATGTTACTTCAAAGAATCTCCATAGTACTTTATTAACTGTTAAATCATTAACTCTGATCAAAGGTGTATTGGTTTCTGGTAACTTCTAGCAAAGTCATCAATCCTCTGTTTTTTTCAATGCCCTTAGCAAAATGAATAATTCTTATGGATACCATTTTCTTTGCAGGTGGCTAGCGTTTAATGTTAGTAACCATCTGTTCCATTTATCTTACTCCTCACAAGAAAAGGGCAATTTGTCCAAATTCCACTGTTGGTTTCTTCCTGTGCTCACAGCTTTGACTGT
Organism: Tapirus indicus; assembly: GCA_031878705.1. NCBI lineage: Eukaryota > Metazoa > Chordata > Mammalia > Perissodactyla > Tapiridae > Tapirus > Tapirus indicus. Next base: position 40,951,998 of record CM062935.1, read on the forward strand.
AACTATGGGGCAGGACTAAACCCATTTTCTCTCTGGGAGAAAGTGCACCTGTGAGAGCATGAGCTATAGAGTTCCAACATTTTGAAAATGATTGGGAAGTTGGACCAATGGACGTCCTACCTTTGGGCAGGCACCTTCCTCAAAGACCTGTTTCTCTCAAGGTCCATCCTTCTAATTGCTGACTTTGCACAGACTCCAAAACAACCTGCATTCCATAACCTGAAAGGAAAGGTCAACCCAAAGGTCACAGGTTTCAAGGGTGCTTCTTCAAAGACATTCATCTCCTTTACAACACCATTAGTCTTAGGTAATGGTCTATTGTCTTTCATCATCCTATCCTCTTCACCTGCCTGTTTACTTTGAGGCCAGACTCAGAATTCAAGCCCCAGCATAAATGGGTGCTTTCTCACTACTTAACACTGGCCCAGTGGAAGCTTGTTCATAGTCTGGTTTCCAGTTGTCAGCTGTTTAAAGGAAACGCAGTTACTGACGGAGGGATATGGTTCAGTCTTTCAGATAAAACATGGAAAAGACCTTTTTGAGGGAATGGTTAACAATGAAGAAAAGAGCTTTGTGTATTAAGATGTTTATTGTAGTTTTATGTGTAAGTCTAAAAAAAAACCAGGAACATAAATATCCAACAACAAAAACAGCTACACTTGTATAGTGCTGATCTAAATATCTTATATCTTATACCTCACTTAATCTTCATTGTGACCCTGTGAAATAGGTATTGTTATTAGTCCCATTTTACAGATGGGGAAAGATTGTAAAGAGATGAATAACTTTTCAAGGCCTTAATAAATAGCAGAACTGGGGTTTGAACCTAGCTGATGTGGCTGCAAAGCACAGGTCTTTAACCTCTATGCTATGCTGCATTGCATATAAAAGAATAGTATAGGGGTCAGCCGGGTGGCACAGCAGTTTAGTTCGCGCTTGGCAGCCCAGGGTTCGCGGGTTCGGATCCCGGGCACCTGCCGACGCACTGCTTGTCAGCCATGCTCTGGCGGCGTCCCACATAAAGTAAAGAAAGATGGGCACAGATGTTAGCCCAGGGTCAGTCTTCCTCAGCAAAAAGAGGAAGATTAGCAACGGATGTTAGCTCAGGGCTGGTCTTCCTCACACACACACACACACACACACAAATAAATAAAAGGCAACTAAAAAAAGAATAGTATAGCAACTTGGTGAATTATTGTTCAGCCTTTAAAATGGTATAAGGTCTGTATGGCAACACAAAGATGGAATATAAATTTCATGACTCTATGATTTAAACTGTATAAAATATATACAGTGTAGGTAAAGACCGAGAAGTAACAGGAAAAATTATGTGAGGCCAAGGACCCCAGGTGGTCAAAAGAAAAAAAATCACAAAACCAAAATACGACAAAAAAGGACCTTGGTAGAATTTTTGCATTGTTGCTAAGAACTCTTTTCCTGATTCAATTCCGTTTCCTAAACTCAGGTCTCTGTGGATTTTGACTTTTTGGAAACTTCTGGAACAGTTCTCTTGCTGATGTGTGCTATCTAACTCTCTTTGGCTACTCAGATCACAGACTAATTCACTCTACGGTGGCTGACACTCATCATATACTCCTCACACCACAAAACAATGGTGATGCGAACAGTTCTTATAGTGTGCTAGTTAGATTATGTTGGTCATTTCCTCTTACTAGAAATGAGAAAAAAAATGTCTTAAAACTTTTTTAAGAAAAAAATGTCTTGAACCAAGTTGCAAGAATGATTGTGATATATAGATTTATTTCTTTAAGAAACCTACCTTGATGAATCAAATGTGTCATGTTTTATTAATACCTGTTGTAAACATAAATAAGATAAAATTGGATGTGAGCCGGTAAGCTAAAAAAAAAACTTTCACAATTATGAATGAGGTGCTATTTGGAGGAGCAAATTGTATTGGGTGAAAAAGAAAATGATGAATTCCAGACAGAGTCAGTGATCAATCCACATCAATCCATTCATCTATTCAACAAATGTTTATCAAGCACACACCATGTGCCAGGCACTGTGCTAGGTGCTGGGTATTCAGTGGTGACCACAATGGAGAAGATCCCAACACTTGTGGATTTTACCATATAGTTAGTAGTGGAAACAGACTTTAAACAAGTAAATATAAGCATATAATTATTAACTGTTGAGTGTTATGAAAGAAAAAGCAGAGTGTCATGACAGAATAATCTGGGGACCTACTTTACACTGAGCACTCAGAGAAGGTCTTCTTGAACAGATGAGGCTTTCTCATCCTTTCTGAAGAATGAGAAAGAGCCAGCCATACTCGAAGTCACTGTAAGAACACTCCAGGTGGAGGGGACAACAGAACCTGTAAAGAAAAGGCCAAAGAGGCTGGAGTGTAGTAAATGGAGAGGTGAATAGGTAAGTGAGGGGTGAAGTACAGGTCATGAGAGAGTAGTGGATTTAATTATAAGTGCAATGGGAAACTACTGAAGATCATTGCTTAGAGAACAAACTTGAGAGTGACAAGAATGAAAATAAGGAGGCTATTGTAAATGTCCCAGCAAGAAATGGTAGACCTTTGGAGTAGGGTGTTGGTAATGAAGATGAAGAGGAGAGGAAGAATTGAAAATATATTGTTATGAAAAAATTCTCAGAATTTGGATAAGGGATTGGATATGGGAAGGAAAGGGAGGTAACAAAATCATGTATTAGTCAGGGCTGTAACTGCTGTAACAAACAGCCCCTTCCAAATTTCAGTAACTTAACCACGAAAAGTTATTTTCTTGCTCACATCACAATCTAGTCTGGGTCAGCAGGAGAGTGAGGAAGGTCTGCTCCCCACATTTAGATTGTTATGTCTCAGGGAGTCTCCGTTTTCAACAGGTGGCCTCCAAGACATGAGGAACAGAAAGAGAGAGAGCATGGAGGACCATGTGGAACATTTTAGGAGCCAGGCCGAATGTGGAGTCCATCACTTGCACCCACATTCTATTGGCCAGAGCTCAATAACATAACCGTGATTTACTGGGGTGGGGGAGGTAGGTTAGAGGGTGTGTGTGGGGGTGCTGGGTAATGTAATCTGGCTGCCTGTTCAAGAAGAAAATGAAATAGGTTTGTCAACCCATAGCATTATCTCTGCCCCGAATGACTGCCTGGTTTTGGCTTGAGCAACTGGCTGGAAGACGCCAGCCCTACGTGTATACTGCACTGGAGAGGATGTGGGGAGAAACAAATCGTGGGAGGAGATCAAGTAACTGGCTTTAGACTTGCTAGGCTTGAGACGCCCAGTAGCCATTCAGGTAGACACATCAGGTAGGCAGTTTGATACTCAAGTGATGAGTTCAGTTTTGGGGCAGATATATAAACCACTGGGAAATATCTAGATAATTTAGGCAAGGCCATGTGTACTTGTCTGGCTATTTATTTATTATTTAATAAAGGCTTCCTGAGCGCCTACTAGGTATTGTTCTAAGCATGGGACAAATAGCACTATACAAGACAGATGATGTGTTTGGAGCTTATATTCTACTGGAGACAGACAGACAATAAGCAAGATAAATAGGTAAAATACATATTATATTTGATGGTGATAAAATCTAGAGAAAATAAAAGAGAAGGGAGAATGGGGAGTGGAGTAGGGTGGCTAGTACAATTTTAAATAGGACGGTCAGGGAAGACCTCACTAGGAAGATGACTTATGAGCAAAGACCTAAAAGGAGATGAAGACCATGGCGTGTGGTTAACTGGTGAGTGGGGATTTAGGACAAAGGAATACTAAATGTCTTGAGACAGGAGTGCCACTGTGCCTCTGGACTACTGGAGTAGGAGAGGGAGGGAGAGAAGGAGTAGATGAGGCCACAGGGGTAGAGGGAAGGGATCAAGCCAGACCACGCAGGCCTTATAGGACTTTATCTTTTACTTAGGCCACGCAATTTATATTGACTTAAAGTTCTTCTTTAAGAAGTTGAATAATCACTCACTTACCAAAATTTCCTTTAGCCTTGCTCTCCTAGTTTAGGACACAATATAAAATAGGTGGAATCATGTTTATTTATAGTAACACATTGGTTAGAGTTCTTGTTTCTGCAAGGCAAGGTACCATATTCACAGATGCATTAAATGAGTCACCAAATATAAATTTTTTAAATTACCTATTATTTACTAGTCACCAGGCTAGGCACTGGGGATACAAAGATAGAAGAGATATGGATCCTGCACTTAAAGAGCTTCCTGAAACAGATCATTTTGATTTATTGTGCTAAGTGCAAGGATAGATATATACAGAGAAGGGAAACCTCATTTTGCTTAGGCAAATGGAGTATGTGCCTGAAGGGGTTCATTCTTGAGGTAAGACTTAACAAATGAGCTGGCATTCGCCAGGCAAAGATGGTGGGAGTAGGAGCTGGTGGCATGGAAGATAAGTGTTCAGAAGAACAGTTTAGCCAGAAAGGACGGTGTCAAACCGATGAATATCATATCTAATGGAAGGTAAGAGAATTAAATATTTTGGAATATTTTGGAAAGGACATGACAAAATCCTCATCCCACACATTCCTATTAAAAACCACTTATGAGAACTTCCAATAGGAAATATGCACATAAGATCCTGGAACTAAAAGATTATCTAGAAGTCATTTTACAGATGAGACAATTGAGACTGAAGAGGCTAACTGACATGTTCAACAGCAAGAAGCAAATGAGTGGCTGTGTGAGGACGCAATGCCATGGATGTCTAAGCTGAAGCTGTCCCAAGAACAAACACACTTTTGTAAATCACTTGGAATATCACTCTTTGAGCCTAAGTATATTTCCAATTTTTTTTGGAGACTTTAGCATGGTTCCTAAACTCCCCACAAATTCAATCTCAAACACCTGTTAGAATTGGTCTTACATACTGGTTTCTGCTTAGAGGATTGCACCTTGCCCAAACTGTTCTTCTACAGAAGCTTTCTCCAGGAAACCCAGCATTCATTGGTTCTACTTAATTTTAGGTTTTGTTCTGTTACTCTTTCTTCCTTGGTCTTGGAGAACACAGAGAACTTATGAGGCTAATTTAGGGCAGAAATGCTAAAAGTCATGTTTTCTCTTTGCAGAAAACACCCCAGGGGCGGAGAATGCAGGAAATTATGTGTCACTGTGATGAGAAACAAATGAAAGCCTGTACAGCAGAAACGTCAGTCTCCAACCATCTAACACGTCCATCGCTGCATGCCAACGTGGATGTGCTGTGTAGGCAACAGCCAACTGAGCACCCAAGAAACGAATCCCGACCCCCCATTCCCTTTTTCACCATGCCCTCCACAGCGATTCTCAGAGATCGTCAGGAAGCAGTGGGTGTGCTCAGAAAAATAATGATGTGAGCACATGTAGATAATTAGATTAGGATATAATGTATGACCCTGCATAAGGAAACAACTCCTTTGAAACCATAGTGTGTTCCTCTTATTGAAGGACTGCCATGGCTATTTTATCATATTCGGATATGGTTATCCTGACGAGATCATTCCTGTTTCAGTTACCTAGAGGAAGAGGAATATCCTTAGACAAGTAACAGGGATTGAGACAGAAGACCCTGAGAATGTAGACTGGAGAAAGGACTCTGGTCTAGCCTTCAAGGATTCCATGTGCCTGGAAAGATTTTCCTTAGACGAACATTAAAGTCGGCATCCATCAAGAGGAAGAACCAGGAAGTAGGAAGAAATCTCAAAATCCCATTTGTTTCCCTAGCCTTTGGTCAGCCCCAGCTTGCGAACCAGATTATTTAGATCTATGCTCCATTCTGAATTTATATTTTCTTTGTTATACTCCAGAAGCAAGGTATTTGGGGCACACTTGGTCAATTTTAAAGGGGTGAACAGTTTCCTCCTGAGGCCAGAGATAATCAAAGAGAGACCCTAAAGTAATGATTCTATCTGGGGGCAATTTTGCCTCCCAGGGGACATTTAGCAATGTCTGGAGGCATTTTTGTTTGTCACAATTGGTGGTGGTGGCGGGGGATATGCTACAGGCATCTAGTGGTTAGACGAGGGTACTGCTAACCATTCTACAAGGCACAGAGCGGTCCCTACTACAAGGAATTACACAGCTTAAAATGTCCATCGTGCCAAGACCGAGAAACTTTGCCACAAAATGAAGATGAATCTCAGGAGAACAGAGTTGGCGTCTTGTGGCCCAACTGTTCCCAACTTCCAGGAGATTTTTCTTCAGTGCTACCTTTGGAGGTTCTGGGGTTTTACCGCTATTGAGACAAGTAACATTTCCTTATTCCAGTCTTAGGTAATATGCTTCCCCTACTCCCTAATCAGAGAAACCTCCCCTCGTCTCCCCAAGTTATTATTACCAAATATTTATTGAGCTTATACTAGTCCTATAAACTAATTTTTGGGGTTCAGGGAGTTAGTTTGAAAACCTGATCACATGAGAGAATTCAGTTAAGTTGATGTCTATAAATATTTATTGAGTGCTTATTACATACAGTAAAATTAAAATAAAATATGATTTTACCCAAGAAATTAGTGCAACCATTTGGCTCAATTTAAAAATTCATTGTTTTTCAGTTAAAATTTACTAATCCTGTCATGAGGGTGCCTGAAAACATTTTCTGGAATCAATACATCCACAAATCGAAATTAATAAATGTTTAATTAACAAATTAAAATCAGCAAATATTTATCGAGTAGCTACTATGTATAAGCAACCGTTTTAAACACAATGAGGCTAGAGTAGGCTTGGGAGGAGACGTAAAGATAACGGCAGGCTCCTAACCTCAAGAATTTTACAGATTAGACTGTTTCGGAGTTAATTCATTCCCATTATTGTCAACAAATGTGTGTGTGTGTGTGTGTGTGTGTGTGTGTGTGTGTGTGTGTGTGTGGTGGGGTGTGTTTTTACAATGCCATTGTCCCACTAACCAGTGAAACGTTTCTGAGAAAGAAACGTACGAGGGACTAATATCAACCTTTCCTTGTAAATTCCTTCTGAAAACTACTGATACGATGCACAGACAAAGTTAAAGATCTCTCGTAAAAAACTGAGATTTGTTTAGAAACTGTGAACAATTACAGATTTCTGGAGAGCTGTTGAAATAAAAGCCAAAGCAAGAAATAAACGATTACATATGAAGTGCTAGGAAATTGTAGCGGAGGATTACTTCTTTTCTCACTGCCCGGCTTCAGTCTCCCACCTCCCTCCCCCGCAGAAGTTTGAATACAAAGAGAGCGAAGGTATCTGGCTATTTCCATGAAAAATGACTCTCCCCTACAATCACCTTCTGTCAATAAAATGCTTATTTTCTGACATGTCAATTAGGTGATTCATAATCCAGATGACCATCCCCTTCCATTTAGTACTGTTGGACTGGGTTAAATGTCTTAAGTGTTTACCCTTTATGACCAGTGGCTTGGATCTGTTCTCAGTCAAACTGGGCCATTCATGACATGTTTGCCTGTAGAATTTCTCTTGAGGTAAAGTAACCATTATTATCAGATTTTAAACTGAACGGCAGATTAGGACAGTGGCTTTACCATCAGCAGTGAAGAATGCTTGTTTTACAGTACCATGTATCCAAAATACGGAGCTTGTGGGAAGAGTTCATTGCAAAATAAATAGCCTGTAATTTACAGAAGTGCAGTGAAGGAGGCTTCTGTGGCAGAGCTTGGTACTTCAAAGAGACCGTCTGTGGCTCAAATGCTAGAGGAGGGTGGGATGATTTGTCCTAGCATCTTAAGCTAATTTTACAACATCTGACTGATAATGAAGTAATCATTTTCTTAAATTGGGATAAAATTCACATAACATAAAATTCACCATTTTAAAATGTACAATTCAGTGACCTCCAGTAGGTGAAGTAATGATTTTTAAAAAGATTAGTGATTAAGAGTCTAAGGTGGGTTGGGGGGGATAAAAATAACCATGTTGTATTTTTCATTCATAAATACACCCAATAATACCTAACAAATATTTAATAATTGCAGCATTGACATACCAAAATGCTCCTTTGTACTTCTACAAAGCAATCTACAAATAAATAGTATGTTTCTACTCTCCTGAAGACATGAATGAATTATTAACCAGTTTTACAATTAAAGTTATTAAGGCATTTAAATTTTTATTCTGAAGAAAGGCAGATGGAGTTTAAAGTATCCACACTGTCAAATTTTTTTACAGAGATGACGTTTGGAGAACACTTGAAAGGAATTTTAAAAAATGGTTCTGGAAACTAGAAAATATACTTTTTGATAGATGAAAATAAAGTTTTGTGGAAACATTTTTGCAAATAGTCTGAGTTTCAGATAAGACTGTTTTTTTTGCTATTTTGGAGTAGATGTGTGAATAACACAGAAATCTCAACTTGAAAACATCAGAATACTATGCAAGTAAAATAATCTGGTTAAATAAGCTGATGAGAGACTTCTGCATAAATTATTAGAGAATAGACGATAAAAATTTGTTTGGCTGAAAGTAAATCCTCTTAACCAGTGATTCTCAGCTAGAATTGGAGGCATGTTCCCAAAAACATAAATACAATTTCATTGAGGTGCTTTCAAATTACAAGCTCTTGTCCTCCCAACCTCTCCCTGCCAAGATTTTCGTTTGTCCTCCCGGTGCTGGGTGAGTAACAGCCCCCCCCACCCCCCCACCCCCCGCCCCGCCTGAGACCAAACAAAGGAAGATAACCAACGAGACTTTGGCTATTAGATATACAGAAATAGCTTTTTATCTGAATCACACTCAGTCAGAATTTGTAATAATTTAGTAGAGGTAAGGGTTATCTCTGCTTTATCTGTGAAGAAAAAGGTTTACTAAGTAACAACGTATAGTAAAAGTACTAGAGAAAGTATTTTATTTAACCTATTTAACATTCTTGTTCATTTACAAGCACGTTTCTATTTATATAGAAAGAATTCTGTTTCATTAGAATAGAACTGCCACCGACCTCTGTTTGGCCATCTTTTTTTACACTATAGCTATGTTTCCTAAAGCAGTTGGGCTGGGGAGGGGAATTTGATAAACAAATATGGGACACATTGGATTAAACAAATTGAAATTAGTTTATATACCACAGAACTTCTCAGAGACTTTAATTTGCTGTTGACGCTCCAAAAGGGGCCTCATAGGCAAACCTTGCCATTTCATTGCTATTTGGATTTGTATTTTTCTTTTAACTAGTAAAATTGCAGAATATCCTTTCATATTTTTACTTTTTTCTGTACGTTACCTGTTCCTATCCTTTACCTGTTTCTCTGTTGGGTTGTTGGTTCTTTTTCTCACTGCTTTTTAGCAGTTCATTCCTTTTCCTTTACGCACGTTGAAATATTGTCATTCTGTCGTTTATCCTTTAACTTGATGTTGCTTTTCTTGAAACAGAAGTTTTTATTTTTGAGTAGTCAAATTAGCAGTCTTCCTTCTAATGACTTCTGGGGTTTGAATTTTAGAAAAGCCTGCCCTACCTCAAGATTATGAAAATATTTTTCTATAAACAACTATATAATATGTAATATATTTCAGTGCCAGTAGAGCTTTCTGCAGTGATAGAAATGCTCTGTATCTGTCCCACTGATTATGGTGATACTAGTAACATGTGGCTATTGAATACTTGAAATGTGGTTAGGGCAACCGAAGAACTGAAGTTTTAATTTTAATTAATGAAAATTTAAATTTACATAGCCACATGTGGGTAGAGACTACATATGGAACAACACAGATAGATCTTCTTCTGAAATTTGTTTTCATGTGCACTGTGGGGTGGAGAGTTTTTCCTATGTAAATATCCACTTGTTCTAACACTATTTATTGAATCACCCTTATTTTCCTCCATTGATTTGAAAAGCCCCTTATATCATGTGTCAAATTCCCACATATATATAAGTCTATTTCTGGACTCTAATTAGTTTCACCCATCCATTTTTCTGTTCTTGAGCCAATACACCATATTTAAAATTACTCTTTAGCTGGTAAGACAGTTTCTTTGTCATTTTCTTCTTTTTCAAAATTTACTGACATATCTTGCATATTTTCTTTTCCAGGTGAAGTTTAGAATTGGCTTGCCAAGTTCCATAAAAATATTCTCTTAGGCTCTTGATGGGGATTTCAATGAGTTTATAGAACTACATGAAAAATAATGGACATTTTAATGATATTAAGCTTTTCCTCTAGCTATTCTTTTATATTTTTAGTCTATAGTGTTCCTCCTATGTTTGATTTTGTTAGATTGTTCCTAAATATTTTATAGTTTTTGTTGCTATTGCAAATAGTCTCTTTTTTCAATTAAATCTTGGAGTTTAAGAAAGCTATTGGTTTTTGCATGTTGATCTCGTATCTATTTACCTTGCTGGACTTTCTTAGTTTTAGTCTTTATTATCTTTGATTTTCTAGGTAATCAATTACAATGTCTTCGAGTAGTGCCAGTGATATCTCTTCATGTCCAAAATTTGTACTCTTTCCATATATATATTTATCTTATTGCATTGGTTAGGAGGTTGAGAACAATGTTGAGTAACCACAATTGGGAGTCTTATTTTCTTTTTCTTTATTTTTGGGACGGCTTTAAATGCTTAATTATTATATGTATAGCTTGCTGATCGCCTCTCTTCCTCAACATGCTCATCCTGCAGTCTTCCCCATCTTAGTAAATGGCGCCTTCAAACTTCTAATTCTCCTAGCTAAAGATCTTGGGCATTGTTCTTGATTCTAGTCTTTCTCTCAAATCTTACACCCAATCCATAGGAAAATCCTGCTGGCTCTACCTTCAGAATACATGCAGAATCATTTCACTACCTCCGTCACTCCCACCGCCTGCACAGTGATTCAAGCCATCATCATCTCTTGCTTGGATTGTTGCATTCACTTCCTATCTGGTCTCCATAATTCTGCGTTTGTCTTAACGCAGCACCCAGAAAAATTCTTTTAATTTATAACTCAGATCACGTCTCTCCTCAAATCCCTCTGAAGTTTTCTGAGCTCATTCAGAGTAAAAGCCAAGATCCCTATGGTGTTCTCTAAGGCCCTATGTGGTCAGCCTTCATTTCTCTTTGACTCGAGTTCTCTTACTCTTACTCTCCCTCACTCCCTCATCTCTTTTAGGGTTTTGCTTAAATGTCATCTTTTCAATAAATCTTTCTCTGACTACCTCATTAAAACTTTCACAACACTCTGTTCTTCCCTATCCTACTTCTCTGCTTAGTTGTTCTCTACAGTTCTTGTTACCATCTGACATATTCTGTATTTTATTTACTTGTTTGTTGTCTGTCTTCCCTGACTAGAATGTAAGCTCCTTGAGAATAGGGCTTTCTTCTCTTTATTACATTACATTACTGCACCTCCATTGCCTAGAAGAGTCGCTTGGGGCATAGTCATGGTTCAATGTATACATGATTTTTTCTCCCTAATTCTGTAAATATTAGTTCAGATTTAAATGAATGTTTAGCCACACTCATGTTCCTGGAATAAACTCTCACTATTCTTGATGAATTGTATTTTTTATACTCTGCTGATTTGATATTGCTTTATTTAAGATTTTTGCATTTTTGTTCATAAGGGAGAATAGTTGATAGTTTTCTGTTTTGTTTGATAATTGTTCAGTTTTTTATCAGGATTATACTTGTCTCATCAAGTGAGCTGGGGAGGAGTTTTCTACCTTTTTGTCTATGCCCTGTAACCATTTATATAATAGCCTTTTAATTAGATGTTTTGTAAAATTTATGTGTAAAAATCACCTGGGCTTGGTATGAAGTTTAGAATCTGTTGATTCAATTTTTCTTCTATGAGGTTGATTTATTCAAATTTTCTAACTCTTGATTTAATTTTGATAGAAATAAAAATTTAATTTTGACAAAATCTTCCACCTAATTTGTATTTTTAAATTTATATACATATAATGGCTGTCTTTTAATTTCTAATGATGTTTATTTGAGTCTTTTCTATTTCTTGCCTCCAAGTTTGTTTCTTACATTGGCTTTTTAAAGGAAGTTTTGGTTTTATTTTGTTTATTATTTTTCTTTCAGCTTAATTTGTCTATACTCTAGTGTTGAATGCTTAGGTTTTTATTTTTTGTCCTTCTTATTTTTTAATGAGCATATATATGTGTCTAAAAAGCACTTGAGCTGCATCACAAAGATTTTGACAGGTTGTTCTCTTTGTCATGCATTTCTAAATAATCTGTAGTCTCCGTTTGATTTATTTATTTATTTTTTTGTGAGGAAGCTTAGCCCTGAGCTAACATCTGTTGCCAATCTTCCTCTTTTTGCTGAGGAAGATTGGCCCTGAGCTAACATCCGTGCCCATCTTCCTCTACTTTATATGGGACGCCGCCACAGCATGGCTGACAAGTGGTGCATTGGTCTGTGCCTGGGATCCAAACCTGCCAACCCTGGGCCGCTGAAGCGGATCAGGTGAACTTGGCTGCTACACCACCAGGCCAGCCCCTCCATTTGATTTATTTTTCTCATCCAATAATTATTCAGAAGAGTGTTTTAAAATTTCCAAATCACATAGGTAGATATTATTTTATCTTTTTATTGTCATGTTTATTTTTATTTTATTATGCTCAGAATCAGCACCCAGCATGCTTTCTTCTTTATAAAATTTAATGAGATTTAAGGTTGATAATAAATTTTTTTCATAAGTATGCCATGGATGTTTGAGAATAAAACTCTTCTTCCTTTGTTGTGTGTGAAGTTTTGTGGTTATCTCTTGGAACCTGCATGGTAGTTTGTTATTCAGAACCTCTGAATGGTTTGTTGATTTCCGAGCTAAGTGTTTTCAGATCTCCTTGCAGAATTGGAATTTGCATTTCCCATAATTTCTGTTCTCTATATTTCAAAACTATGCTGTTAAGTGTATGACCATTAACATTATAAAGACTAGCTATCGTTGATCTTTACATTTTCTTTGTGGATTGTAACTTTTATTAAAACCAAAATAATTTTATTTGCCTGTTTATTTTTATTTTTTGTCTTGAATTCTATTTTGTCAAACTTGCCTTGTTATTCTTAGCATTTTCTTGGTATATATTTCCATCTTTACATTTTTAACCTTTTTCTATTACTTGCTTTAAGTGTGTCTGTTCTAAATAATATTGTTAAAAGATAAACTGAGGCATATTAAAAATTTTAAGAGTTTGTTTGATCAAAAATCGATTCCAATGGGCAGAGTCAAACAGGAGTGGATAGGAGTGCTCTGCCGACAGGAGCCGGGGAGAGATTTTTATAGAGAAAAGGCAGAAGCAAAATAAGGAAATTATTGATTGGCTATAGCTTAAAGCCTAGTTGGCTGTTTGTGATTGGTTGTCCCTAGTGTTTTGATTTCATAACCTTGAGGCATTCACAGGTTTAGATGATGGTTTGTTTATGTAGGCCACCAAGGCATTAGAGCCACCTCAGTCTAAAGGCCTCTTGTTTAATTAATTTAACAATATATAACTGGATTCTAACTATCAAAGTCTTTTATTTTGTAATTGTAGAAACTTAGCATATAAAGCTGATAGAAGGTTAATATTCATAAACTCTAAAGAACTTCTACAAATCAATAAGAAAAAGACCAACATCCCAATATAAAAGGCATAAGGGATATGAGCAAGGAATTCATAGAAAAAGAAAATCAAATGGCCAATATACATGTGAGAGGAAATTCAACCTCATTAATATTCAGGAAATGCAAATTAAAATAACAATAAAAATCATCTTTTGCCTAAAAGGATAGTGAAAATCAGAATAGCCCAAAATAAGAAGATTGATAACTCACTGGTAGCAAGGATGTGCAATCTCAAGTGCACTGAGTGTTAATACAGACAGACTTTACGCGTTATGACCTCTTTCGCCAGAGAGGAAGGACTATCTCTCTTAGCACTTTTCAAATAATACTGAAGGACTTCAACTGGCCCGAGACAGGCCAGTGCCTACCCCAAACCAATTGGTTTTGGTGAGGTTGGTGGTTGGGCAAAGAACAGAGTGCTATAATTGGCTCAGCCTGGGTAGATGCCCACTCTGGACCCATTAATTATGACTAAGGAGTAGGATCAGGTAAGACTATGTTGCTCCCAGAGTAGGCGTGGGGGCTAGGGTTATGGGAGAAGGGAACAAGGGATTGGCTCTCGGGAGAACATAGGGGTGTTGCTGCATAGACTGTGTCACAGATACCAACCAAATTTTGCTTCACCATATGTAAAATGGGGGAAATAATATAAAACATCAGATACATGAATGCATGAATTAATTTCACTGTTCACCTTTCTCAAATAAACATACCTGTGTAGAAAGCTTTCTTGATTTCAAAGAAAATGAAGCCAGATAAGTGAGCCAACATATATGATATGTCTGGCAATCCTTAGGTGACTGGGTAAAAACAAAAACCTGAGGTGTTAATTACTTCTAAAATCATTAGGGAAAATAGAAGCACATGTAGCAACTCTCAGAAGGGAGTTGATCGGGTCTACAGAGTAGAATTCTGAATTCTTAAAAAGAGAAGCTCATAAAAATGTCGCCTTGCAAGCTGAGGCATTTCAGCAGTACTGAAGTGAAGGGGAATTTCAGATTGTTCATTCATCAGGCTTCTCACTCAAATCTGTGTGGTATATTTTGCAATTTGGCTGAAATGACCATACTTTCTTAATAAGTACTCCTGCAAAGCAAACCTTTAGTCATGTGGAATAAAAGGCAAAGGAAAAATCACAGAACCATGTAATTTAAACCTAGAAGAAAGGGAGGAAAGAGGAGAGTTCTTTTTTAGTTAACAACCTGAATTATGGAAGATATTTAAATACACATAATTTTATAAATCTTAAGTACATGTTGTGAACTGAGATACAAATAGTCCTCAGTAAGAAAAGTGAGGCAAGGAAGAATGACAATTTCCCTGGGTTTCACATCACAGAATAAGATGCCAGAGAGTAATGAAAGAGGCCAGCAGCCTCAAGAATTTTAACTAGCCATATATGCCCTCTTGGGGAATATGTGCTTTTGGGATTTGAATATATTGCATTGTAATTACTTGGTTTCATGTACCTCACCTATTAGCACACAGACTCTTTTTTTTTTTTTTTTAGGTGAGGAAGATTAGCCCTGAGCTAACATCAGTTGCCAATCTTCCTCTTTTTGCCGAGGAAGACTGGCCCTGGGCTAACATCCGTTGCTAATCCTCCCCTTTTTGCTGAGGAAGACTGGCCCTGGGCTAACATCCGTGCCCATCTTCCTCTACTTTATATGGGACGCCGCCACAGCATGGCTGACAAACAGTGTGTGGGCGGGTGCCCGGGATCCGAACCCACAAACCCTGGGCTGCCAAGCGCGGACTCAACCGCTGCACCACTGGGCCGGCCCAGCATGCAGACTCTTTGAGGGGAGGTGTGTGTCTTATACATGTCTGTAACTGCTCCGCCCAGAGCTCTGATTAGTTCCCAAATTGTGTTTGGTGCTCAACCAGAGTTTGCTGAAAGACTGAATGAAAAATTCGATAGGGAGGATTTACATAGAGTGTTCAAAATCCATCATGCCTCTGTCCCCAAATATTCCAAACTGAAAAATATTTGGTGGATGAAGTAATCAAATTAGGTATGAAAATCATCTGAAGTGTCTGCAGTTTGCACAAACTCAGAGGCAGGAGGGTCCAACTTAGAACTTTCTGTGTTTACTTGTCAGCATGGGACTGCACGGGGACAGAGTGGCAGACATACTCCTAAGTCCCTTGATCCTTTCTTTACAGCTTGGATAACCTCAAGTCCTGGGGTTCCCGGGACCTTCCCAGTGTATGCTATTGTCTCGGTGTAATTATTATTATTATTTTTAAGTGAGATATAATTGACACATAACATTGTATTAGTTTTAGGTGTGCAACATAATGATTTGATATATGCTTCTATTGCAAAATGATCACTACAATAATTTTGGTTAACATTCATCACTGCACATAGTTACAAATTTTTTTCTCTTTTTTTTGGTGGTATAGTTGCTATTATCTTTATTCTTTTGTTCATATAATGTGGGAAAAAGCAAATGAGACATTATGGGATATTCTAATTCTATTACTCCTTGTGTTTTTTAAAAAGTTAATTAATTAAAATTTTTTTTTTTTTGCTGAGAAACATTGGCCCTGGGCTAACATCTGTGCCCATCTTTCTCTACTTTTTTTTAATATGTGGGACGCCTGCCACAGCATGGCTTGATGAGTGGTGCATAGGTCTGCACCTGGGATCTGAACCTGCGAACCCCGGGCCGCCGAAGCAGAGCACGTGAACTTAACCACTATGCTGCCGGGCCGGCCCCTAATTTTAATTTTTTTATCGAGGTCACATTGGTTTATAACATTATATAAATTTCAGGTGTACATCATTCTATTTTGATTTCTGTATAGACTGCATTGTGTTCACTACCAAAAGTTTAGTTGCCATCTGTCACCATATACATGTTCCCCTTTACCCACTTTGCCCTCCCCCTACCCCCTTGCCCTCTGGTAACCACCAATCTGTTCTCCGCATCTGTGTTTGTTTATCTTTCACATAAGAGTGAGGTTGTATGGTCAGTGTCTTTCTCTGTCTGACTTATTTTGCTTAGCATAATTCAGTGTAATTATTATTAGCGTCCCATTTCAAAAGTGTCTCTTGTGGAAAATAAATTATATGGTCACCCTATTTATCTTTTACAGCCCTATGTTCCTGAACCTACATGCCCTTCTAAATATTGGAGATTCTGTTATGTTGGAATAGTACTTTTTTCAACAGGGTGAACTCTTTTCCTGCGCAGATCTGCTGGAACATCTTAGAGCTGTGGGAGAGTCAAATTTTATAGCTTTGGGAGATGACATCTTTGGCTGCCTCAACATGCTAGAACATTTTTGACTTGAGCGAGACTCCAAGGGGCCAAAATATCTTGGTGCGATTTTCATGAATCTGAGCCTCTCTCTGTTCACTGCTTGACATTTAACCCATTTGAAAAGGAAGAAGTATCAGATTTCTCTGAGGCTTTGAACATGAAATTCTCCCACACTCTGGCAAAACCCACTGCCAAGAGATCTGACATAAAAGTGATGAAGGTAGTGATAACAATTTGGAGCTTTGTATGATTTCAACTCCAAGTATCAGGTATGTGGTAAAAATAGGTTAGAGAGCTGTAATGATGACTATTCTATGACCCGACCTTTTGTACCCACATCTCCTCCTCCCCCACCCCCACCCAGTCAGCCAGCCTGTCTCTACTCTGCTTGGTAGAGCTACGTTCTTATTAACCTGAGTCATGCATGTAGTTACTAAGTTAGATATTTGTTCAATACACATTTGTCAAATACTTGTCATGTGCTAAAACTAGGAACATACAGGCTTTTCAAAAAGTCTCTGCATTCTGGGAACTCACGTTCTAGAAAATGAGACTGAAACATAGGTAGATCATTAAATGGTACTATGATAAGGACCATAATGGCGGTCTATTTGAAGGGTTACTGAAACACTGAGGCAAGAATGATTGGTTAGCAGTTAAATTTGAGGTATTCTGTCAGTATTCAAGCACAAATGCCTCGTAGGCAGTTAGGAATATGGACCTGGGTCTCAAGAAAGAGACTGGAGCTACAGCTAGAGAAATTTGTCATTGACAAAGAGGTCATAGGTGGAGTCTACTGGAAAGGCACTCAGTGTAGCATAGAGTTTAAAAATGCAGCTTCTGGAGTTGACTATTTGGAGTAAAATCCTGCTCTGGTAAGATACTAAAAAGAGCTTTTTGCTTCTCTCTCTCTCTCTCTCTTTTTTTTTTGGTGAGGAAGATTAGCCCTGAGCTAATGTGTAGGTCCTCGCCTGGGATCTGAACCTGCAAACCCCGGACCACTGAAGCAGCATGAGTGAACCCAATCACTATGCCGCTAGGCCTACCCCTGCTTCTCTTTTTGAACTGTCTTAATTGGTTTATGTTAAATCATTTTTGTTGGAGGTATACAGGCTTCATGTCATATGTCAAAAACGTATACAAAACTCCTCAGAAATCTTCCTTCAATTGGGCAAAGGAAATTATTTGATTTCTATTAAGGGTGAAAATGGATTTACTATATTATATGTCATTAATGCTTCTTTAATGAGAGTCTATGTATGTATTATGTATCTATCGTCTATCCATCTATCCATCCATCTATCTAATCATCTATCTGCAACAACTGAAAGTGTTATGTTCCTAAATGGAGATCATGGAGAGAAAAATCCTGGTGGTGAGGAAAAAAATCTGTCATGTAGACGAACACATCATGGAACTAGCTCCAAAATTTCTATTGTTCTATAAATATTCCCTCTTATCTCAAGGTGTGTGAGATAAAGTAATCTAGATTTTATCTTGGAAAAGACTCCTGATTGGAGACAGCTGGACAAAGAATGCTTGTCTCCCTTACCCATTTTTACCCTCAGGGCACAGAATGAGAAAGATACTGTCTTATACCCCGCATCTCTCAGACAAAGACCTAAATCATTTGATAGTTCTTCAGTCCTGTAATCACTATCAACCTCTCACTCCACTGCCAGGGATCACGAAGTCTTCTGGCGGCGGAAGATTAGAGACATTACTTGATCAAAATGACATAGGAATACAGTGTGCAGCTAGAAATAGTACGCGGGACTCTCTCCAAGATCCTTCTTAAATAACGGTTTTGTTTAGGGAATGAATGATTGAAGACATAGGAATGATTTGCTTTAAATTGCCTTGAAAGAGAAAACAATTGGGCAGGGGTACATGTGTTTATATGTCCTGAGTAGATCCCACATGCAGGAAGGAAATTTTAAAATTTTCAGATATATATATATATACTTTTATAGGGAAGCAAAGACATAATAATAATAATAGTAACAACTAGAATAATATTAATAGCCAATAGTTATGTAGAAATTACTGTGTGCCAGGTACTCTTCTAACTATTTATTTAATCCTCACCATAACAACCCCATAAGGTAGGAATATTATTATCTCCATTTTACATATGGTAAATCAGAGGCAACATATTCAGGAATGCTCTTGAAGCAAATCTGGGATTCTAATTTGATTAAAGTAATTCTCTTTCAGGGCTAGTTTTTCTTACAGGTACATGAGAAATGATAATGGGAATTATCAGGAAAATGTGATATCAAAAAATGTTTTAAAGAAAATTTTTATATCAAATTAATTTAATATATGCACTTGAAATCTTTTTTCTTTTTTTTTTTTTTGTGAGGAAGACCAGCCCTGAGCTAACATCTGTTGCCAATCCTCCTCTTTTTGCTGAGGAAGACTGGCCCTGGGTTAACATCCGTGCCCATCTTCCTCTACTTTGTACGGGACGCTGCCACAGCGTGGCTGACAAGTGGTGTGCTAGTCTGTGCCTGGGATCTGAACCCGCGAACCCCGGGCTGCCGAAGCGCGAACTAAACTGCTGCGCCACCAGGCAGCGGTTCTTTTATTTCTTTTTTATCTCATGATATAGAGTTGCATTTGGCTTAAGAATGACACAAAGAAACACATTCCAGTTTAGTTGTGAATCCTTTTCTGGATCACTTAGTTTTGGGTTCAGCCACACACGTGCTCTTCCCGCACCAACCCGCGATTTACTTGGGCAGGAGAGGGAGGACCCTCAGGTAAGCTCTTCCGTGGAAAATCACCCCAGATACTCGAGAACTTGCTATATTTCAAACAATGTCTATCAAGGGATTGAAGAAAATATCCACTTTTAGAAGTCCTCAGAGAGTTTGAAACTTGGTAGTATATTTAAAATTGAGTCCTGGGGACTTTTAAGCATGTTTTTGCTTCCTTTTACGGTTTTGGAGGGGGGAAGAACAGCCATGTAGTACATTTTCCTGACCCTTTTAGAGAGGAATGAACAATTCTAAGCTCCTAAGTTTGGCATTTCTCTGCACGGTGTTGATGGCCAGGTCAAGCAGGTCTGGGGAATGGAGCCGCAGGTTGGGTGGCGGGGGCGGCTGCCCCAGGCCGCCCGTGTGGTGCAGGCTTTGTGCAGGGACGTGCACGTTAGGGTGTCGGAGCTTATGCTCCGCGGTGACTGCCAGAGGTCAACGCGTGTAGGAAAAAGGACGCCAGGGTTGAAGCCAGAGGCCCGGGGTTGGAGCGGCAGCTCTGTGCATAGCGGGAGGACGGTGTGAACCAACCACCTGAGTTCTTGGGGCCTCGGGGTTTTCATCAAGAAATGGAAAGAATACCCAGTTTGCTGTTGACCACAGGATTAACTGAGACAATGCAGGTATTTTTAAACTCTTAGTGAGAAATTACTGTTTTTTTGACGGTAAAAATAGTAACAGACACTTTATTTGTTCTGCAAATATCTCTGAAGTGACTAGCGTGTGCTAGGAAAAGTTCTAGGCACTGGTGAAACGAGTAAGTGAGTTAGACATTCTACTGGGGAAGACGAACAGCAAATAGGTAACCATATATATTTTCTTTCGATAAGTAACAAATTACTGCAAAACTTAGCAGCTTAAACCAACAAACACTTACTGTCTAACACAGCTTCTGAGGGTCAAGAATGCAGGAGGGGCTTAGCTGGCAATTCTGGCTCAGTTTCTCGTGAGATTGCAGTCAAGGTGTTGGCTCAGGCTGCAGTCATCTCCAGGCTTGACGGGCCTGGAGGATCAACTTCCAGGCTCGCGGGTGTGGCTGTGGGCAGGAGGCTTTGACACTTCAGCACATGGGACTCTGCGTAGGACTGCTTACAACACGGCACCTGGTTTCCCTCAGAGTGAGTTACCTAAGAAGGGAGAGCGGGAAAGAGAGCAAGAGGGAAGCTGCAGTGACTTTTATAACCTAGTCTCAGAAGTGACATATCATCACTTCTCTATTCTGTTGGTACACGGATCAACCCTGGCACAGTGGGGAAGGAGCTACAGAAGGATGTGAATAGTGGGAGGTGGGAATCATTGGAGGCCATTTTCCAGGCTGGCCATCACAATACCATAATATATGTAGTAAAAAGTGCTACAAAAGTACGAAAATGCTGTGATAAAAAATGGCAGAGGGGTGGGGCCTAATTCAGATAGCCTTTCTAGGAAGATGACCCTTAACCTGGGATCTAAGAGCAGAGGAGGGGTCAGCCATAGGAAGGTCCAGGGAAGAGCGCTGGGGCCTGGGCAGAGGCACTTCAGGAGGTGCAAAGCTCCAGGGTGAAAGAGGTTAGTGCTTTCTTGGAATTGTCAGAAGGATGGTGTGAATGAGTAATGAGGGAGAGAGAGTGGCTTGAGACACCACTGGAGGGTCTGGCAGGGGCCAGATCGTAGAGGCCGTGTGGCTGTGGTAAGAGTTTGCATTTTTTCAAAGGGCTATTTGAAAGCTTTAAGTGGGACATAGGTACAACCTACATTTAGAAAAGATCTTTCTGGCCCCTTTTGGGGACTGGGTAGAAGGAGAGCAGAAATGGAAGCAGGGAGATGAGTTTGCAAGTTATTTCAACAGTCCATAGTCCATGTGAGAGGTGATGGTACCAGGTATAAGATATGCTGATGGACTGAAATTACTCTTTGTGTGGGAGTGTGTGTGAGTGGTAAGGGCAGGGTCAAGAATGATCCCCAAATTTCTGTTGGTGCCATTTACTCAAATGGAGAGCAATGGGTTGGAAGTGTTTTGTTGGGGGTGAGGGGTTAGTGGATCTGGGATTGGAGAGAATCCAGAGCAATGTTTTGGCCATGGTACCTTTGAAATACCTATGAAATACAGCGATCAAAAAGGCAGTGTACATATGAGACTGGGGCTTTGAAAGGAAGGAAAGGAAAGGAAGAACGAAAGATCTGTCAGAAGAGGAGCCAGCTAAGATAGCAGAAGGAGGGTCTGTGAACTGAGTGGAAAATAAGGTGAGGGTGGCACCCAGGATAAAGCAGAGAAGGAGAGGGTGGTCAACTGTATCAAAAGCTGTTGGGACACAGAAGTGCCTCTTCGGATTTGTTTACAAGGAGGTCGTCTGTGACGTCGACAAGGGAGATTTTGGAAAATGTTGGGTGAAACCATAGTGGATGAAAGAGTAGATGGGAAATGGGGAAGAGGAGAGGGGATAAATAGACAACTCTTCCAGAACTTTTGCTTCAAAAAGAAACAGAGAAATATGGTGACAGCTGAAGGGAGATGTGGGAACCAGGGAGGTGTGTGCTTGTGTGTGCTTCAGGATGCTTTTATGTTGTTGCAAATGAGACACTGCTGGTGCAGGAAGGAGAAGGGTGAGAGCGAGCAAGAGAGAAAGAACAAGAGAGGATGACAGCTAGATAATACGTGCCAGGCCAAATCAACATAGAAAAATTAGTTTAAACTTTTAATTCTTTTGTCCTCTTCATCACTACCCCTCTCAACAGAAAAAAAGATTTGAAAAGTCGACTTTCCAGATTTATTTAGGATGTGGTAGCACTTTCTTCTTTCAGTTTGTAAGTAATTTTTTGCCCAGCAGGCTGAGTTACTCATTCTCAGTCTGACTCATGGCTGGATGGAGGATCTTGAAAAATGACCCAGCTGGGTGTGGAATAATATCTTCCACACAACATAAAGGTCTTGTGATATTCCTTGCAGAAGAATGAAGAGACCATCTAAACAGACAACAAATAGGATTTTCTTGGTTTAATGCCAGCACAATGCCTGTGGGCAAAAGGCAACAAGAAGAAGAGAGAGGACCTGTATTAATGTCCTGGAGCTCCTCAGTAATCCTGGCATGTGGCCGGGGCACTTGCTCCTCTGATGTGTAGTGTAAATGTCAGTCAAGTTGCTAGGAGAAGAGTTAGCTTGTGTAGTAGCTTGTTCAACAAATCGGTTTTATTCTTCTCTTCTCTCCTCTAGTCCCCTCCCCTCCCTCTTCTCCTTTCATTTTTTCTTTTATTCTTTCTCTGATACGTGTTCCTGGCACTCAGGAGGAAGATTGGAGTGACAGTGCTGACGACTGAAGTCATCTATTTATCCCCAGAATAAGCACAGAATCGGCAAGAGATTACGCAAATCAACATGGATTGTGCATCCAAAAATACTTTGGCCTAATCTAGAAGGAGGGCGGTTGTCCTGAGCCTTGACCTTTCCTTGGACTGCCTGGACATCCACTGTCAACGGGAATGGCATTAACTTCTACTCAGTGCCCGGCGGCAAGCTGCGCGTGCATTATCTCATTTAATCTTCCTCAAAGTTCTGAGAGGTAAGTAGTATTACGTTCGTATTACTGTTGAAAAGAATTGTCACTGAGATAAACAAAGTAACTTGGCTGAGCCCGGATTATCTTTATTTGTTTTTGTATACCTCATATCTTCCCATGAAGGATGTGTGTTAAGTGATGGGGGAAAAGCACTGAAAGGCAGGATGGTCTTTGGTGTTTTAGACAGTTATCCACTCAGGACCCAAACCCGTTAGCTATGTGTGTGTGAATCATGTGCGTCCCTCTCTTCTCTTGTCCATCCTCCTTCTCCACTCTCACCAGAATAGGCTAGTGCCAACCTCAGGCAAAAGAGTGATTTAGGCAAAGTTTTTATTTCTGTGTCCCTGGCTTCTAACTCCCTCCCCAGTGCTATCCTTATGCCCTCCCCCCTTTGTAGGTGCCTCTCAGGCCTTTTCCTCTCATTAAATCCTGTTTTGGAGAAAGACACAGGTAAACTCATTCTCAGTGACGTGCAAACTACATGTCAGTCTTGGTACACAGCCTCTCTTATGGGTATTTTCTTCTTTTAAGGGGGGAAGGAAAAGAAATGAAACAAGCAAAAGGAATGAAAAGCTCTCATGGAAGAACTTTTGTCAGTGGGCAGTGGAGGTACATTTTCACCCGGGAGACTTTCTTGCAGATCTAGAAAGCCTCCTCCAGCCCTGAGGTAGCTGCTGCGGGGAGAGGCCGTGACAGCACACACCCCCTGAAGACTCCTCCCGTCATCCTCCTTTGGTTTACTCACGTTCTGAGATTTCCAAGTTTATAAATATGTCCTTAGGTTTGGATGGAGGAGAGGAATTTCTCTTATATACTTATCATTGATAATCCAGAAGAAGAAAACTACAGGGTCCTCTAAACTGTAATTTAAGGGAACAGAACCATTTTTTGAAGGTAAGGTAAAGTAAAATAACCTAAACATTTTCTAGTTTCTGGCATTTAAAAAAAAATGGAGCTGTACACCTTTATATAAGGCAGTCTGGGTAAAGACTGTTGGTGTTTTTTTTTAGTTCACTGGCCTTACAATTAAATAAATGTTAAATATTATGTATTTATGTAAGTGTAAAATAAATATTAAATAAATGTGTAAATATGTCCTTACAAACATCTATAAAATATGTTATAACAAATGTGTAAATACATTTGTATACACTGTAATAAATAATTTGTATTTAATAAATAAAATGTATATATATACACATATACATGTACATATATATATACTTATATACACACATAAATGCACATAGTAAGACTTATTTTCTAAATTTCTAATTTCTAAGATAAAAATGGTATCATATTAAATAAATGACCTATAACTTGCTTATTTTCACTGACAATAGGTCCCAGGATTCCTCCAGATCAGTAGAAACACATCTAGCTCATTCTTTTTTAATACTATATTCCATGACATGGCAGTGTCATAATTTATTTGGCCATTCCCCTATTGACATACGTTTAATTATTTCCAGCCTTCCTCTTTGTGGGGAGGATTATAAACTCTAAGTATCAAGAACATCCTCAAATAGCTAACAAAAAGAAAATCCAGTACTAAGTGGGCAAAGTTTATAAACAGATAATTCACGAAGTAGGAATTGAAAATGTCCAAACGTATATGAAAAGATGCTCAACTGTTTAAAGTAGTAGATATGGAAATGGAAATAATTCACTACATTTTATACTCATTAGGTTGACAAAAATAAAAAAGTTTGTCCACACCGATTGGTAGCAAAGGTAAGGAAGGCTGATAGCCTTGTATCTTCTTAGCAGGAATGTGCATTGTGACCCAGGAGTGTCTTTCAAAAGCAAGACTGCTTAACCTCTTGGCACTGCGGTCTTGCACCCGGAATTCTAGCTGACATAATCAGAGCACCAGTACATAAGAATCTATGTTCAAAGATGTTTACCGTCCATCTGACCTTCAGATGCTGTAGTTTTATTTCACTCTGATGCTCACAAGAGAGAAGTCCACAAACTGACTTTATCAGAAACCTTAGAACAGTGCCCGGTTCATAGTAAGTGCTCAATAAACGTTTGCTGTTATTGTTATTGGAAAACGAGAGATAAAACAAAAAGTAAAAAACAAAATACAATGAAAACAGAAAAGGGAAAAACAAACCAGAAGAGCTAATCAACCATGAAAAGGCATCAGTTAATGTCTGTGGAATATTTGTGGGCATGAATTCTACATGGATGTCCTGCTCTCTTGAGAAATATAAGCCCCAGGTAGGTGGGGGAGCCACGTCTGTGCTCTGGTACCAGGCAGCATGCTATGGGTATGTAGTGGCTGCTAAACAAACAGAAAACTCCCCCAAAGGATTGCTCTAATTATTTTCTCAAGTTGCGTGTAACCGTACTTAACTCTGATTTTGTCCATTGAAGGAAATGCAACCTTTTAATCTTTCCCGTACTTTTCTTAAACTACTTACCCTCTGCTCAAATTGGAATTTCAGAACGCTATATCCCAACAATCCTCCTTTTTGTGCTCTGGACAAATCATGCAAAGCCTGCAGCGTCATCCAGCAAATATGGATAGTGAACCCACTAGAATCGCTGACAGTGCTGAAATGATGCCCAAGGCAGGGGTCAGCTTTAGAGGGTTTAGCAGCCCCATCCGAGACATGAGGGATGCAGTGCAGAAAGGTGTGCAGAAGAGAGGGTTGCAAATTATTAGAATGTAATGTGATCAAGTATAAAATAAAAGAATGAATCTCCTTAAGAGGAGGTGACATTGAGTTTTGAAGAATGAGTGGACTCATTTTGGGGAAGATGGGCATTTCATACAGAGAGAACAACATATGCAAGTGCATAGAAGTGGGAAAGGGCATGGGGAAGAGCAATGATTTTGGAGTGATTGGCATGGTGCATGATGGGAAAGGAGACCTGGATGTTACAAAAGGCCACGGTGGCTCTAACAGAGAAAGTCAATGGGGGTTATAAGTGAGAGAAAGGATCAGAGTTACACTTTGGTGAAACAAATACAGGAGAATTTCTTGAGACTGGGTAGAGAGCTTGCGGCAGGGAAGTCACCAAGGACACTACTACACTTGTATTGGAGGGACACCATGGTGTAATGGTTATGACCACAGCCAGGAGCCAGACTGCTTGGGCTCAAATACCCACCCCATCATTTATTAGCTATGTGATCTTGGGCAGGATACTTATTTGCTCTGTGCTTCAGTTTCCCGTTCTATAAATTGGCGATAATAAAAGATTCATCTCATGGGATTGCTAGGAGGAGTGAATGAGTTAATATTTTTAAAGTGCTTGAAATAATGCTTGGTAAATAGTAAGGGTATTAAAGATAATTGTTAAGTAAAAATAAATAAATCTTAGTAAGAGATACTGAAAGTCAAGACTAAGTAATTGGCAGTAGAACTAGAAAGGAAGGGCTGGCTGGAATTGAGAAATACTTATTTCTGAGGTACAATTTAAGTAGTTTTGGTGACCAGTTGGATGTGGGAGATGAAACAGGGAGCATAAGGCTATATGTACAACATGGGGGTGAACAGCTAGCCTCTGAAGTAACATAGCCCAGGGACCCATGAGCCGGCAATTTAACATCGCTCTAAATCTCATTTTCCCTCTCTATGAAATCAGGCAGCTGTTTTAAAGCTTAAATCAGAAAATGCACATAAAATGCTTAGCACAGTGCCCAACAGCTAGTAGTCTTCAATAAATGTTGCTTATGTTATTATGACTCAGAGTTAACAATGCAGATGGTGGGATGAGAATGATTTATGGTGTCGTTCCCGAAGGTGGTGTGCATAGTGCTGAAGGGATGGAGGAAAGACAGCAAGTTCCATTTTGACCTAAGTTTGAGATACCTGCAGGGAAGTATGCGAGGTGTCTAGTTGGGGAATGGCTCTGGACCTCTGGTGAGAGGTTTTGAAATTGTCAGTGCTTAAGTCATGGGACCAGATACATCACCCATAGAGAGCAGAGGGAGAAAAGGAGACCAAGACAGTTTTTTGCAGACCCCAACATTCAAGGGTCAGGTTGTTGAGAGAGGAGCCAGCAAGGGAAACCAAGAAAATAATTGTGTTCCTAAAACAGATACACTGAACGTCCATCCACAAGAATGGTCTCCTGTCTGGAGTATTATTTACAGCACTTTCACGTGCATTACCTATTTTAATTCTCCTAGGAACCCTCTAAAGGCTTCCTCAGGTAAGTACACTGAAGCTCAGGTTTTCCAATGGCAGAGCTACAACCTGAAACTAGGTCTTTCTATTCCAAATTCAGTACTCTTTCCACTGTCTCCAGCTTTTGAAAAAACCACAACCAAAACCAAAAAAAAGCCAAGTGAAATGTAGATTTGTGCCATCTTGTTCTTATAATTCTTGAGACTAAGATGACCTTTTGAGATTCTTTGATCATCTACTTATCAGTCTCTTAAATCCCACCAATGACTGAAAGCTCTATTGGCACTTGCTCTTTGGCACAGCCCCCAGATGACTTGGAAGAGCAGCCCCGAGGGGTCAGAGATCTGAGGAATAGACCCCCTTCCTCAGGGCAGGTGATGGAAGAAGGATGGAGCACAGAGATTCTTGCAGGTATCCTGAAAGTGGTTGGGATTTTTTTGTCCTCATCTTGTCCCAGGTGAAGGGCAAATGCTGGTTTCTTGGGCATTTCTGTCCATTTCTCCTTCACTGGATGAGAGGGTATGATCTTTAAAGTCAGACTAGTCTGGTTTTAAATTTTAGTTGTCACTTGCAGCCTTATGACCTTGGGCATGTCACTTAAGTCTTAAAAGACTCATTTTCATTTCCCAGGACATGGGTCTAGTAATGTCTTCCTAAGGGAAGAATTATTTGTGTTTGGCAAATAATTGATGCTCAAGAAAAATTGGTTGAACCTTGATTGAGATTAAAATCTTTCATTGGCTCCCCATTGCTCTGGGATAAGAATTACTTTATCTTAACTGGGCTCTTAGAAAGCCTTGTGAGGTCCAGCTTCTACCTTTCACTCCAGCCTCCTCTTGCAGCATGGATTTCCTGTGCCCTCGGCTACAGCCATACTGGCCTTCTTTCCATCCCTCCTCACCATGCACCCTCTTACCATAGGGCTTTTGCATGTGCTGCTCCCTCTTTCTAGAATGTTCCCCCCTCCCCTTCTTGGCAAGTTAACTCCTACTTACCTTTTAGAACTCAATTCACACGTCCCTACTCCAGAGAAGCCTTCTCTGATTTCCAGACCAAGTCAACGCCCGTATACTTCTCCCTCATTGCACTTATTACAGGTGCAATTTTCCCATTGATTTGTCTGGTTTTCAGTTCATGTCTGGGAAGGCTGAAATCTTGTCTGCTTTTGTTATCTTTGAATTCTCAGTGGTTGCTACACTGCCTGTCACATAGTAGATTCTCAATAGTTGTTGACTAAATGAATGAATGAGCTATTGTATGCAAAATACTAGACAATTGCAAGTGCTCAATTTTAGTTGGTTTCACAGCTCCCAGAAGTGTGTCGGAGATTTCTTGTGGCTGTGAAGCTCTGGATCCCTCTGGAAGACAATATTGTGTTGTGAAATTAACAAGGCACTTAGAGTTGCACTGAAACTGAGTTTGAATCCCAGCTTTGTTTACTAACTGGACAAATTTTGTAACCGCTCTGACCTTCAGTTTACTCATGTACAGAATGGGACAATAATCCCTTACAGGGCTGTTGTTGATATTTGTTCAAATATTTATTGAGTACCTTCTTTGTGCCAGGCACTGTTCCAGCCACTGGAAAATACAGCAGTGAACAACACTGATAAAAGTAGCTGCTCATATTTTGATAGAGAAGACAGAAAATAAACATGGCAAATAAGTAAAATATCTGCATGCTAGATGGTGATAAGTGCTAAGAAGAAAAATGCAGCTGAGAGGAGGACAGGAAGTCTGCAATTTGAGAACGTGATATTTAAGTGAAGAAATGTCTTAGGCAGAGGGAAGATAAGTACAAAGTCCTTGAGGCAGGAGTATGCTTGGCGTAATTGAAGAATAGAGAGTAGGCCCATCTAGCTGACTGAAGAGGAGTTAATGTGGGAGCAGAGGGGTGTGGGAGTAGTAATCAATGAGGTCTGAAAGGTGACAGGGGCCAGTTCATGTAGGGTTTTATGGGTCACTATGAGGACTTTTACTCCGAGTTGGGGAGGGTTTTGGATAGAGGAGTGACGTGCATTTTAACGGCTCACTCTGGCTGCTATGTTCAGAATAGATTCTGGGGATGCAAGGGGGAGAACGAGGGAGGCCAGGTAGATGAGAGATACTGGTGGCTTGAATCAGAGAGGTAGCAGTGGAAGTGGTGAGAAGTAGATGGGTTCTGTATGTATTTTTAAGGTAGAGCTGATTTGCTAATGACTTGGATGTGGGGTATTAAAGAAAGAGAGGACTGAAAGGTGAATCCTGATCAACAGGAAGAATGCAATTGCTATTTACTGAGATGGGGAAGGTTTGGGGAGCAGTGAGTTTGGCACATGGAGCGGGAATTGGAACGTCATTTTTGGACATCTTAAATTTAAGATGACTAATAGAGACATCCAATGGTAGTTGGATATGTAAGTCTGAAGTTTGAGAGAGAGGTCTGGAAAGGAGATATAAATTTTGGAATTGTCTGCAAAGAGATGGTATTTCAACCCCTGAGACTGGATGAGAACAATATCCAGTCTAGTGTAGATAAATGTAGATTTAAAGACACAGAGATTAGCTCTAAGGACTGACATTTAGAGGATAGGATGGTCGGGGATGCCAGCAAAGGAGTCTGGTAGCCACAGAGGTAGGAGGAAAACCCGGGGAGTGTCGTGTCCTGGAAGTCAAATGAGAAAAGTATTCTTTTCAAGGGGGAGGGTGTGATCCATTAATGTCAAATGCTGTTAAAATGTCAAGTAGGATGAGATCTGAGAATCAACCATTGGATTTAGCAGTGTGAAGACTAATGGTTTGCTGTTATATGCATTTATGTGTGTGATAGAGGAAAAAAAAATTAAGCCATAAATTTAAGCCTCTAAGAAGGCTTCCTTTCATTGATGGGAAATCCCTTTGGGTCAGCTGAGTCTGGATTAATATAATGAGGGTGTCCTGGAGCCTTAGGTAGTAGGATGTGAGGTAAAATGGACCCTTTTCATTATGGAGTGAAAAAGATTTGTATTGGGATTGGGTGAGGTGATCTAGAAGGAAAGAGACGAGGAGGAGAAAACACAGAGGAAACAGTGTGGGAGGTTATTGAGATGGTCTGAGGCTGGGGTTGCAAGAAGGATCACTGAAAAATTCTTGATGGTCAGGGTCAAAGATCCTTGAAGAACTGGAATGATAATGTTTAGGTTAGGTAGTGAATTGCTAGAATGGAACCACCCACTTCTGGCTAAATCTTTGATCAAGTCTATCACACACACCAAACATTTTAAGAATGTGATTTTTTGTGTGTAGAAGCTGAGGGAGGGATTGAATGTCATGCCTGAGTTGATGTGAGGTGGACCACATGTAGGATGTATGAAATAGAAAGGTGATTTGTAAACTGGATGAATGTAGCAGGGGCAGGGATTCCGAGCTGCGGATAACCATGGGAGTGTCAACCTCCTTGGAAATTTGCAGGAACATTTGCAGGGAAGTCTTTGGACTTCCCCAGGGTGTGGAATGGGAAGCTTAAGGTGATCTTAACTAGATGAAAATATTCAGGGACATCTGAGTTTCAACTTATAAGGCACCAGGCGTACAATAGAGTCTATGCAAATGTTACTTTCATTCCTCCATCCTAGCTCCTTTCTAACCAAATTTAAGCAGGTTCTCCAGACATTTTATTCATTAACCACTATGATTAACTACTCAAAATGAAGCTAGTGGCAGTAGGCACTGTAGAGTGGAAAGTAAGACAAGGTCTTTGTTTCCCAGGTGCTTGAAGTTGAGATAGGAGGGCAAAGCTCATGCAAGGCAAGATGAGCTCCAAGGCCACGTGGCATGGCTAGACTACTAGTCTGTGGAGTTGCTTGGTTAGGTGATGCCCTGCATGAGGACCTCCACATATTTGACTGCTCTCTCAACATGGCAATGAGTCCCACTGGACAACATTCAAGTTGGACAATATTCAACTGCTCTCTCAATAGGACAATGAATTAGTTAATGTAAGTAATGTTATAACAGTACCCCAATTTCAGTGACTTAATCTGACAAAGATTCATTTCTTGCTTATGTCCTAGTCCAACGTGGATCAGCTGAAGTTGTCGGAGTAGGGTGCTCTGCTCCATATTGTCATTCAGGAACCCAGGCTCTTTCTTTCTTGTGGCTCCTCTGTCCCTTCGGGCCTCAGTGTGTCTAGTTGGCCAACTTATGAAAAAGAGTATATGAAGGATCCCTCATCTTAGTTGTTTCCATCCAGTAGTGGCACATCACTTCCACTCATATGCCAGTGGGGAAGACTGGTCATGTGGCATCACCCTCATGTCAAGGGAGATGGAAAATGTGGTTTAGCTGAGTACCCATGAAGGGAACTGGGTCTAGTGAGCATCCAAGTTTTAAATCATCTCTGCCATAGGCCAGGAGGGGAAATAGCATAATTATACAGGAAACTTTTTAAATGGAGAGCGTGTCAAAGCCTGGGTGCAGGAAAAGATTTTTCAATACATTTTACTTCATAAGAGACAAATTGAGAACACAAATGAGATGATAAAGGCATTGAATCTACTTTATAGCTCAGCGCCTGATGTTAAAGTACCCCATCAAGCCTCTTTCACTAACATCTTAGCATTTATTTATAGACATAACTGCGTGCCTGTTTAGGTGGTGAAAGCAGCCTCTTCTAAATGGGCTTCTGGACCAAGTCGAGTTCTAAACCACTGTTATCGTTGGACTAACACTGGGGATATTGTAGTTTCTTAAGCCGAATTTGGGAGCTTTGAGGGCCTTTTCAATGTAAACTTTCTGAAGGAAAATGGTACCTAAGCAGGGGAAAGTATGGAGTAAAGCTAAGGTTTTTAAAAAAAATTTTTTTAGGAGACCGATCAGGTATTTAATCCAAGGGATAATTTTCAAACACGAACCCAGTGTTAGTTACTGTGGATATAAAAATGAACAATTCTTATTTCTAAGCCTGGCAAGAGAATAATCATTTTGAATAACATACAAATAAGAGGCTTTAGAGTTGGCTAAAGTAGCACTGTTAGCCAGATTTTCTCATCCTCAAGCAAGACGTAAGACAGGCATCTTTCTCCTCTTTGTGGTTGGACTAGAGTATTTGAGGAGAAGCAAAAGCAGGCGCTGTAATAAGGTAGGTGAGCCAGAGACGAATTCCACAGCCGGTTTATAAACCATGCACACTGTTTTCAAAAGAACACTGACATCTTGGGGTAAAATCTTATCCTTCTGTCATGTACTAGTCGTATGCCATTGCGTGAAAGTGTATCACCAATACAGCCTTGAAATATGAGATTTCTTTTAATTAACATCCTCGTGAACCTTATCGCCAGGTTCAGTGTGATTTTTTTCTTGATATACTCACTCTTTCGCCTGAGGCTACCTACAGGAGGCCGTGTCCCAACTTTCCCATAAAAATGACTTCCACATTCCACATCCCAATTACTCTGAAGGACCTGCCCAAGATGCCTATAAAACCCCACTCCAGTCTACACCACCTTCTAACTAATATTCTACATGTGTTTTTGATCATTGAATCAGATTTTCAAAAGTCAGAATGGTTTTCCATGTGGAGTTTGAGTAAACATATAAACCTTTGTTATTTATATACATGGTTCAAAAAATAATATATGAGGCCAAAGCTGTAGAAAGAACATTGGATTTAGAGTTGGTTGAGCTCAATTCTCAGTTCAGCCACTTATTCTCAGAGTGACATTGGAAAGGTTAGCTAATCTTTTTGAGTCTCAATTTCCTGATTTGTAGTTACCTCCAGGGTTATTGTGAGACTTACGTGAGCTAATGCATGCCAAGGGCTCACATAGTGAGGGACTTATAGTAGATGCTAAGAAGATAAACTTGCCCTTGCTTTTATTCAGTGCTTTTAGGTACCAAGGAAGAAACACATTCAGTTTAAACCATTATTGGGAGTGCTTTTGGTTACAATTGACAGAGAACTCCAACCAAATCAATTTAAACAATATAAAAAGTTTATTGGCTCATTTATGTGAAAATTCCAGAAGTGGGACATCAGGCATGGTTTGATCCAGAGGTTCAGAATGTTATCAGGGTTGCAAGTCTATTTCTCTGTGACCTCCTTCACGTTTCAGCTTCATCCTTAGGTTGGCTTCTCTCATGAAACATGGCTGCCTGCTGCCCCAGGGCTATAGTTTCCTCATTCACCTCCAGGGAGGAAGAGAGCTTCTCCTGCCTCAAACATCAAACAATAGTTATGAACTTCCCTCTGGTTGAACCAGTTTAGGTCACGGGCCCATCACTGAACCTATCACTGTGACTAGGGAAATCTGACTCTTTGATTAGCTTAGATCAATCAGGGCTAACTTCTGGAGCTGAGAGTGGAGTTAAATCTTCTTAAACCACGAAGCTGGGGAATTTCTTGTCTTCTTAAAAATGTGGGAGAGGAATGGATAGCGAGGAGACGATCCATTGGCAAATCCACTCCTTTGGTTTCCTCCTTTCTTCCTGTACATACATCTTCAAAATTCATGCCTACGTGAACCACATGCGTCTGTTCTTCAAAAGAAGACATCCCGAGTCTCGTCTTGAGGTGAGGTCCAAATCTAGGATCTGTGGCTGATGTGCCTTCCTCTATGTCAGTTTTTGGATGGAACCCTTCACGGTCTGGTAACTTAAGGCTGAATAATATTTTTCACTCCTGTGGAAGAGCCTGCCAAGAGTCCCTATTATCCAATCTCCCAACCCCACTGTAGTAGTACAGCTCCTGAGTTTTAACTGAGCGTGGCTGCCCAGCTGGACGCTGCCTTTCCCAGCCATCCTCACACCTAGGTGTAGCGACAAGTCCAAATTCTCAACAGTGGAATGTGAGCAAAAGTCACGTGTGCAACTTCCCCATTACATCCTTAAAATGTATTATTTGTTCTCTATTTCCTCTCAGCCTCCTTTCCCGACAGCAAGAATGCCGTGTGATGGTGAGCCAGTCAGGCAGAGGAATATACAACCCAGGGAGCGGTTCTTAGAGAGCATCTGCATCACCTGGGAGCTCACTAGAAATGCATATTTTGGGGTCCCACTCAGACCTACTGATTCAGAAATATGGACTGAGGTCCAGAAATCTCTGTGTTTTTTAAAGTAAATAAATAGTTTTATAAAGATATTACAATTTAGATGGGGAAGGAAGAAAGTGATTTTTAATAATTTAGAGTTGTTTGTGAGATGGGGAAGCAGTGAATATGGGGGGAGACAATACCTGCTCCTAAAATCATTTTCTAACATTGCCAAATTCATTCACAGTTTTAGCAGAGCAAGAATTTTACGTTTCAATAAAGAAAGGTAGCAGAAGCTTCTGCTTTAATCTCTAATGGAAGAGCTTGTAGCATAACAAAATTGCAACCAAGGAAAACTTGAAAAGTTAGATAAAATAAAAAAGAACAGCTGTGTGAAGGCTTCAGGGAGTCACTAAGGCAGCCAGGGCTCGAGAAATCTGTTTTAACCAGCTCTCCACGTCATTCTGATACACACTTAAGTTTGAGAACCACTGCCAGGGGTGATTTGTCCCCCACTCCACAATATTTGGCAATATTTTTGATTGCCACAGTGTGGGAAGCGGGGCAGGGGGATGCTACTGGCATCTAGTGGGTAGGGGGCAGGAACACAATGGTTGTGTGTAGGAAAACATCCTACATTGCACTGCACAGCCCCCTACGGCAAAGATTTATGTGGTCTCAAATGGCGATAGTGCTGAGGCTGAGAAACTCCACTTGGGGGGTGATGGAATAACGAAATAGAAGAAATGTGGGTCCCTGGCTAAACTTGCAGAGCAGAACTGTCTATTTGCCCTGGACTGCCCTCCTACCTCTACCTCTGCACTGTCCAGCGGTCACCACTAGCCGTGTGTGGCTGTTGAGCATTTGAAATGTGGCTACTCTGAATTGAGATGAGCTATAAATAAGCACACACACAAAAAGAATGTACGCTATCTCAATAATGTTTTATGTGGACTACCTGTGGAAATGATAATATTTTGGACATATTAGGTTAATGAACTATATTTCTAAAATTAATTTCACCTGTTTCTTTTTTTCAGTGTGGCTGCTAGAGAATTTTAAATGACAAATGTGACTTGCATTGTATTTCCATTGGACAATGCTGCTCTAGACTGTCACATGAAAGAGAAATAAACTTCTGTCTTCTTTGAGCCACTGAATTTTTAGGTCTTTTGGTTGCAACAGCTAAGCCTGGACCTCTTTCTAACACAACACAGTAGATGTAAAATGGTGGAGGATAACTGCAAGGAAAACTTTTATTTGAAGTAGTAGAAGATGAGAAAATAACACCTAGTGGTTGCTGGTTCATTGCATATATCACAACTTGCTTGACAGGGACAATCCCTGCCTTGGCAATGCAGCGAGTTCTTTGGTCAGCCATTTCGCAAACCCTGACTGTGCTCTCTGGAAGGATATCCCTTGTCCATTGCCCTTCTTGGCTCACCTGAGATGGATATTGGTGCATATGCCCTTTCTGGGATCTCCACTTTTTTGGAGCCCTTTACTTTTTGGCACAAATTTGGGGAGGCCTGGGAATTGCCTTAGGAGTTAATTACAAGCTATTGTCAGCTAAGCTTGGGTTTCTCAGGTTGAACCGAATTCCTTAAAAACTTAGGAGGCTTCCTGTCTATTTGCCTCCCATCAATTCTATAAGCTGGTAATCAAAGCCAGAGTTCTTGTCTAGCCAACTCTGATTCTGGGAATTCCTGTCTCTTAGCAACAGGCTTCTGTACTTTGCCAAGATGACCAGGGCTGAGGACTTGGCCAAAATTCAGCCATCCATGACTGTTCAGCAGCCTGTGAGGCAGCCAGCCCAAGGGTGCCACCCCACAGAGATACCCAGTACTGCGTGGTGAGCAGTCAAATTGCAGGGGTCCTCCCTGTGAGTTTCTGTTCAAGGCATATGCAGAGTTGGTTGGTCGGTGGTGGCAGAAGCAGAGGCAGTGACCGAGCCCTTGAATAGGAAAGAGTAGCCCCTGCTGCTGAGGGGCAACAAGGTCAACAGGCACAAGAACTGTTGATATCCTGAATAAGGCTCCAGTTTCTGAATATCATTCTAGGCTCCGTTAAGCCTGGCAGTGTGGCCACGGTGGTGGATTTCATGTTCTGCTATCTATGCAAGAAATCTTTATAAGTTCTCTTTCTTGGGCTACACAATACCACCCACCCCAAGTGAGCATCCAGCCATGGATCCCTGCCATGTGTCCGAAGTATGCCCCATTCCTGACAGGTATTTGTCAGGCACTCTGGGGCCCCTCTCTTATGAAATGGACAGAATAAAACTCCCCTCTTAGATTTGTGAGTAGATTTTTCTGGCAGAATAATGAGCCCCTCTTGCCATTAATCTTAATAGGCTTTGGGGCTAACAAAATCCATTTTCCCAAGGTCGGAATGATTCTTAAGTGGACTTTGGGAAACATTTTAACCTTTTTGTCACTCAGGCTAAAGAATTAAAACACATTTCTGGAATTTTTTCTGGGGTTACTAGGAAGCCAGAGTGGGGCATGGCTACCTTTGTGTATTTTTCTTTACAAAAACCTTGACATCAGGGGACGTGGGCCCTTCTTAGCTTTGGTTTGTGTTTGTATTTCCATGCATAGTGCACATTTCCAACGGGAATTTCTAGGAAAAGAAGAAGTGGCATAATGATGGACCAAGGAAAGTAAAAATGTTTTTATGAAGCAAACAGGCCAAAATTGAAAGAATAAGAATGACTCTGATATAACACCCTGGTTATAACCCAGGTGGCTGGGTTACTGGTTTTGTGTTAGAGTCGGAGTAAATTCTTCTAATGTAAAACAGCGCGTGGCAACCAAACTCCCCATTTTCTCCCAGGTAGAGTGACATAGTAGGAGATGTCACTTTGAATACTCCCACATGAGAAAGAAAGATGACAGATTCAGCTGCTGCATGGTTCAAAGATGTAGGAAATGCATACGATACATGGTGTCGTTTAGATTTAAAATAAGGGTACTTGAGTGTTCACTGTTACTTGCAATAAATATATTAGATTTAAGCCTCAGTTTGAACCTAACCATAACTAGACTCTTAACTATCTGGTTTAAATGACTGGTAACATGAGGCATTTCATAATTTCTGGTGCATTAGTTGGGATCAGGTCCCAATTAACATTCCAGGACCTGGCTTTAGCCAACTTACATGGAAAATTTGATGTGGGAGCACATACTTGGACAGTGTGTGCCTTCAGTATGGTGTTTGTTGTGTAGTTTGTACTGCATTTTTTTTTTGCAGAGTTGGACTGGTGGAGGTCGTCTATATTTTCTTTCCTTAATATTAAACTGGGCTGCATAGTCGTCCCTTGGTATTTGTGAGGCGTTGATTCTGGCAACTCCCGCAGATACCAAAATCTGCAGAGGCTCAAATTCCTGTATAAAAGGGGTAGTAAAACGAACACAGTCCACCCTCCACATCTGCGGGTTTCTCACTGTGGTTGGTTGAATCCATGGATACCAAGGGCCAACTGCGTGTACTTGCTGATCCAAAGAGGCTCTCTCTATGTAATGCAAGAGGAAACCCTTCTTTAGGGTGGTAAGATTCTTATCTACTGATTGGTCAAGGCTAAAAGCTAAAATCCACTTCTCCGCTTCATATCCACGTCTAAACGAGAAGTGAAACACTCTGCTGCCCCGCGCTATGCAGACTCGTCTAGAAAACCCACACCATGCACTCCTCCGTCCTCCAACAGCAATCCAGCCTGCTTCTGTGGGGCTCACTGTCCATCTCAGGGAGAGCTGGTAGGTTTTTCTTAAGCTTGAACCCATCAAGAGGCAATGTGTCTAAATGACTTGAAAGAGAAACATTAAAAGGATGCTAATATTCCACCCAGAAGGATCTGACAGGCAGGGTCATCCCAGGTGGGATTTCCTCAAGCAACAGCCATTACAGTGGCCCACGCTAGGCTGGAGAAGAGGGCAGGACTGTCGGAGGCTGACATTGCCTCAGTACTCACAGCCCCACCAGGCTGTAGAAAGTGATCTTGACAACAACTAAAAAGCAGTATCTTTTAACAAAGAGTAGCTCCCTCTCTTCAGTTTCTAGGCTCACCGTGAGTCAGGTACCCAGGGTAAATGCATAGCAGGCAGGATCCGAGTGCGGATATTGAATCTGTGACAGGCTTGTCCGACATATTATATTCCTGTTTCCAGCCTTCACTGAAGCCACTCCTTGTTGCAGAATCAACCACTAGTTCCCATGTAGCTCCTGGAGTTCTCAGATTCCTTTTGGCTGGAAAGAGCATGAAGAGGTGCAGTGCTCCCTGAGATCGGTATTGGCACTGGGCTGTGCTTTGCCAGTGTTTCTGAGGGTGAGGGTAGGTGAACACCACAACCTCTGTGCGCTTGACTCCATGTTGGCCACCACCATCAATCGATCCGTGTCTTTCTATCCCATGGGCACACTGCCTGTTAAAGACCCCATCACTTCTCACTTGAACATCTGCAGTCGTCTCGTAACTGGTCTCCCAGCAGCCATTCTTGTTTCTCTCCAAAACCTCTCTCTAGCCTGCTGACAGATGATCTTTCTAGATTGCAAATCTGACCATCTAACTTCCTTCCTTAAAACCCTTACACAGCTTCTCATTGCCTTCAGGATAAAGCCTGAAACTTCTGAGACGGCCCATAACACCCTGTTTGATGGAGCCCCTCCCTTCCTCTCCAGCCTCCTTGGGTCCATTTGCCCCTGTGTTCAATGACAGTCTTTCCCCCTCAGACTGCAGCAGCCATGAGGGCAGACTGGGAATGTCTTGCTCACTGCTGTATCCCCACTGTTGGCATGGTACCTGCACAGAGCAGGGGCTTATTATTTTCTGAGTGAATGAATAAATGAATGAATGAAGGAGTGACTGCAGGGCCAAAGGCCAGGAATTATGTAATCACTAAACCAGTTGCAGGCCTGGTTCATCCATCGAGTTATCTGGGTTTATCCATTGAAGTATGTTAAAAGACAGGTAAAACCTAAAAGGTCAAGGATTTTAGCTCTTTAGGAATGAATGCAGGTGGACGGAGTTGGTATATCTGACTCGTCATAAACAATACATTAAATAGGATTAGAGTAAAATCGCATATTGGGAATTTAAATGAAATGTTTTTCTTGTTTTTCTTCCTGTCTATGGTGGGATAGGAATGGGCTGGTGAATCTCTGGATGTGGTTTGACAATCTGCAAATACTTTCAGACACAGCAGGGTGGCTGTCTGTGTTCTCATGCCTGTCTTTGCATGTTTCTGTGGCTTTTGCATTTGTCATTGGTAAGCTTCTCCACAGATTAATGCGTCTCTCTGGTTCTACTCCCATGCCGTTTTGGAGAGACTAGAGATGAAGAGCCTTGCTTGACTGCGTGAGATTTAGAGAGTCAGGGCACACACTCCTGATGCCTGACTAGCTACTTACTACCTCCAATAAGGATAAGAGGTGGAGGATGTAGGCATGAGGCTGCAGGCAGATATCAGCATGCTCCAATGAAACTTTCTGAGTAAAACTCATAATAAACAGATCTCTAAATTCTCTGCCACAAAGAGTCTAGATGGATGGTATTGGAAAGGAGAAGGATTTTCCTTCCATTTTTCCAGCACCATCTAGAGTCAGATGCATATCTCACTTTTATTGAAGCAGGTAACTGACACCACTGCATTTAGACGAATGTGTCTGGAGAGGTAAGAACTTCCACCTACTTCTATCTACTATAGTATTATTAATGACCATATATGATTGTCCCGATCTTCCAAATAGTGATGATCAGACCATTATGATATGTTTTGCACACACTTTCCAGAAATAGATATGATTCCTTTTTATTTGGCCCCCCATGGATATACAATTTAAACTACCTATAGACTGCTAACTTCTCGTCTCACCCACAGGAGATGAACGGGGAGAAGAGGCTGCCGAGCCATAGACAGAAAGAAGAAGACCGCTCATTTCTTTTTCTTTCTCCTCTGGTGAATTAGTGTACAGATACAGGTGAGCATGTACCAGAGACTGCTTGTTGCTTATCCTAACATCTATTTTCCCTTCCTTCTTAATAAAAGAATCTGATATTTAGCTAGACACATTGCCTCCAAGATGAAGGGCCATATATTTAAGCCTCTTTTGTAGCTAGACATGGTCATATGATTAATTTCGAACCAATGAGATATAAGCAAAGTATTGTGTGGAACTTCTAGGAACTC
This sequence comes from Tapirus indicus, assembly GCA_031878705.1. Taxonomy (NCBI): domain Eukaryota; kingdom Metazoa; phylum Chordata; class Mammalia; order Perissodactyla; family Tapiridae; genus Tapirus; species Tapirus indicus. Next base: position 40,992,387 of record CM062935.1, read on the forward strand.
TCCTTAAAAGTGAGAGAGTGTGCCTTTCTTTTCCCTCCTTTCTTCATCCTGTTCACTGGCACTCACATGTCATGGCTGGAGCTCTAGCAGACATCTTGGACCCTGAGGACTGTGGAGAGGGGAGCTGGAAGAAGCCTGGGTCTTTGAGGTAGGTCAGCTCTGGTTGATGTATTTCCAGTCTTCTTTCACATGAGAGAGAAATAACCTTGTGTAAGCCACTGCGTGTGTGTGTGTGATATGTAACCAAATCTAAGGCTAACTGTTATACTGTGCACAGGGAAAGAGTGGGTGGAATGTGTTCTTGTTCTTGTCACCCAGTGTCTGATTGCAGCAATGACGTTTCCCTGGAGCACATTTTTTCCTGGGCAATATATGAGTTCTATATGAGGCAGGCTGATCAAAGCAGCAAATGGCAAGCTTTGTTTGGCTGGGCTCTATGCAAGGTTTATGAGGGTCTGGGCTTTCTGTCCCAGCCTAGAGGCACAGCCCTGCTGTCATCAAGAGAACCCATGAAGAGGAGGGGTATATTTTGGGCATTTCACAGGATGACTCCCAGTGTGGTAGGTATTTTTATTGAAGATGCTGCTGTCTTGAAATTTAGTCAGAATTAGTGGGATGCTAGATCTGGCTTCTACTATCCTAGGAGAGCCTCTCTTCCCACCTCTATACTCAGTGATAGCACGTTGGTAGCTTGCAATTGGCCTTGGTGAGAGTATTTACAGCATAGAATTCAGCAAACGCTGAAAGTCAGGTTTTTGTTTTTTCCCAGAGATCCTGCTTATCAGCAGACCACTAGCTAATGCTGGACTATTATTCTTTAAAATATTCCTCTTTCTCATTGAACTACAAAGAGTCTAGGGCATAAAAATAACTTAGCTCAGAGCTTTATGACCTACGAAATGGTCTCCCTACATTGTATCATTTGGGTATTATAACAACCTGTGAAACTGGCAGGACAAGTCTTGCCATCCTCCTCGTATAAGGGAGGGGCTGAGATTTAGAGATGCACACAGAATGGGGAGTGAAATTGGGGTCAGAAGCTAGTGCTGTTGTTTCCTATTCTTGCTGATTTCACAGGAATCACCCGGATTTTCCCCGGAATATAGGATAGGGAAGAAGACCAGGAAGATCCAGTTATGAAGGAAAAGGTGAATTGAGGAAGATAAGAATTTTTCATCTTCAATGTTATTTTCTCTAAAATTGGCCTACTTGAAAGATAATACATAAGGAATCTGTGAGAGCTTGGAAAACAGCACAGTACTTTCCTCTGAGTCCCAGTGCTAAAGGTAGTCACTTATGAAGCTGTGATGGGGACCAGTGTGCTATTGAGGAAAGAGCATGAGTTTTGGAATCAGATGCCTGGTTCCAGACCTGGCGTTCTCATTTTACCTCTGTGTGAACTTAGGCAAATCGCTTAACTTCTGCATGCATCAGTTTTGTCATCTGTAAAATGGGAAGAAGAATGACCACTCAGGGCTATTGTTAGGATTAAATAAGTATGTAAAGCAACCAGCACAAAGCCTGGCACATAGTAGGTATGCATGAAAAGCTGTGCCCCCCTTTGCTTTCAGATTTTGAGATACTAATTATCATAAAGTAAATCATGAGCTGAGATCCACACCACATTTTTCTCAGAATAGGTCAAAATGTCTCTAATCTAAAACCAAATATATTGTAAATGTTCCAAAGGGACTTTGGGTATCTGAAGCCAGAATCAGCATCACAGGTTAGTGGGAGACTGAGAGTTCAGAGGAGAATTTTGTGAGAAAAGGCCAGCAGTTTTTAATTTTACTCTCTGTCTGTAGTACATTCCATGCTGGCTTTTGAGACCAAAACCAAATTTGGCAGCAGCAGGCAATCATAGGGTTTTCATGTAATTCAATAATTTATCACAAAAAATATTCATTTATAAACAATGACTTGTTTTGGAATGATAGCAGCTGTCAGTTTGGAGGCCTTTTTTACCCTCCGGGACGGGAGTCTGGCTTCCCCTTTGCTAAATCATGCAGGGTCGCTGGGTTTGGAATCTGAGGCTGAATGCACTTTACAATGTGTTTATGTTTTGCTATGTGCATTATTTCATTTTTACTTTGTGGTCATGAAATCCATGTTGCCAGATGCCGAAAGTGCCTTTGAGTAGCCCCCCTGCTTATGAAGAGGAAAGAATCAAGCACAGAGCTGCGATTGCACCTGAAAACACTTGGACCAGAAGAGCTACCAACGTCACCCTCTACCATGAGGGACACACCACGTCCTGGTGCTCCTCTGTGTCACTGCTTAGATTTGCTTCAGCAAAAAAGAATCCTGGATCTTTTGCTTTTTGGAAACTCTATTGCCAGAATGATTTGTACGTCTGAAAGTTGTGATTATGTCTCTCCAGTGTCTTGGGAAATTCAGTGTTTTGAGTTCAAGAGATCAGACCGCCTGCCGGGAATAAAGCATTCAGCATCCTATGAAACGACTTGATACCTTGCACCACTTTTTCACAAGTTTACATCCATTTCACAAAGAGCCAAAGGTCCCTGACTTCTCTTAGAGCTCCCCAGGCTCTCCTGAGAGCTTGGAAAGGTGTCGAGTAAATCAAGAGGGGAACTTGCCCACGGGCTGGAGGTCTTCCACTTCCAGCATTCATTTTCATTGCCTGCTGTGGCATTTTTACTCACAAGTTAGTCTTTCAAAGTTCAATCAAGTTCACTCTCAATGGCTACTTGCTAACTGTAGCCAACGAGAAGACCTATGACATAGTCTACTAGGGGGTTTACTGAGAATTGAATTGTGTCTACCCCACCCAAAAAACACGTTGAAGTCTTAACCCCTAGTACCTGTGAATGTGACCTTATTTGGAATTAGAGTCTCTGAAGACATAATCAAGTTAAGATGAGGTCATTAGGGTGGGCCCTAGTCTGATATGACTGGTGTCCTCATAAGAAGAGAGAAATTTGGACACAGACACACAGAATGCTGTGACAACAGAGGCAGAGCTTGGAGTGATGCAGCTGCAAGAAATGCCATGGATTGATGGCCACCATGAGAAGCTAGGAAGAGGTAAGGAAATCTTATCTCCTACAGGTTTCAGCGGGAGCATGGCCCTACTGACACCTTGAACTACAAGTCAATAAACTTATGTTGTTTTAAGGCATTGCACTTTGGGTACCAAAATCTGTATTAGTTTCCCAGGGCTGTTGTAATGAAGTACCACAAACTGAGTGGTTGATGTTTTTCCCGTATGTCTTAAGGATCAGAAAAGCCCAGTGGAATTCTGCAAAGCATGTTCTCCCATCCCTTTAGCACAACTGCCCATTCCTGCTTCTTTTCCCCCAATATCCTACAATGCTCTTCCCAACTCGCTGCTGTGGACACTGATCGCGTCACATGGTCACTCCAGGCAGAGGTGCTTGGGCTCCTGACTTCTTGTCCCCACCAAGGCTTCCTGCCCTGTGTCTAATTACATCACTCACTGGCCCTCTGTCAATGAGTAGCAATCATTAAATAGGATAAATAACTTCCCAGTGAGGTGACTTCTCTATGATATTCCTTCCAAGGGTTATGCTGACTTAACGCAGACATCTTCTCAAGAATTTCCTTAAGAAGCACAAATGAAGTCTCTCAAACACCAGGAAGGGCTAGTGGGGAAGATGGTTTCAGGAGGACCTTCAAAGCACAAAAGTGGTGCTGTGTTTTCATTTCCATTTTATAAGCGAAAAGTCAAGGAAGAAAGAACCACCTACCCAAGCTCTGTCTTGGTAGTAATGCTTCAACCAGGGCTGTTTTTGCCCAGATTTTGTCTCAGGAGAAGGTATTTTCCTGTGCAGTCAAGAGACCATTTGTGGTTTCTAGTAAGCAGGCTCTTTTCATGGCTTATTTTTTTAAACAGAATAGATCTTCTAGACTGACATATATACACATTTCCTTCAAGGAGCTTCAAATATGTTGTAAATGTGTGACGATATTAAGCCAGCCTCTTTTGCCCATTTCTTTTCTCTAATTTAGGAAGCACTGAACTACCTTCGTCTGGTCTGCCTGTATGCAATGAATGGTCCGTGAGAACCATGTGGCACAGCGAGTTATGTAGTAAGTTTCCACTCCAGTTTCTCCTTAAGTATGAACTTCCAGGTGGTTTTTTCCCTCCTGAAGTTTTATTCAACTTAATTTCAAATTGTTAGATTTCAGTAAGCAATCTGGGGCACTTTAGAATGGGGATAGGGATAGAGTGGGTGGCAGAGAGAGAGAGAGAGAGAGAGAGAAAAGCATCTGGAAATCTGGAAGAATGTGGTGCATTTGAAACCTGATAAGCTGCTGCTGGTGTTACCAGACCTCACGGTTTATAACAGCCATGCAACATTTATGGCTAAAGACATGTGCGCCCTTTACACAGGCACAGCACACTCACACTCCAGGGCAGACCAGGGACACGGCAATTGAAATTTGAGCCTGGGGCTGGCCTAGCCCTGTGCCTTGTGACTGTCTCTCATCAGGAGCAGTCCCTTGCATGCTAGCCTGCACCAAGCACCATGCGTGGGGACACAGTTGGGTTGACACCACCAGCAGACCCATTTTAAGTAGCTGCCCAATCTATAGCTGTAGGCTATCTAAGAAGCATGACAAATTAGAATGAGTGCAGAAGAAGAGATTGAGGGACTCTTGAACTCCTCAAAAGGGTGCTATACAATGCTATCAGGTGAGACCGGGTGCCTTCTCACTAATGCTAATAGCTACAGTAGCCACCAATTATGAAGGTTTCCCACACATCTGGCATTGTGCTAAGCACTTGACATGGATTATCTCATTTAATCCTTACAACAACCCAGTGAGATGGGTTTTATTATTAGCTCTTTTTAAAGATGAAGGAGCTGTCTTAGAGCTTAGCATAGTGCCTGTCACATAGTTGGCTCTTAATAAATACACACTGACTGCGTGATGAGAGGTGAAAAATGTGCTGAAGTTCACACAGTAATTGATGGAGGCCACATTTATACCTACTCTGCATGGTATTTTCAATTATACAAACCAATGTACACTGAACAGAATTTCAGATTGAAATAGGAGAGCTGGAACTAGGGCTTGCTCATGTGAAAGTCAGGAATCCAAGAATAGTAGCATTGAAATACTTTTTTTTTGGCAGAGTAGAGGAAGGAGGGTTGGAGTTGACTGGGGTAGTAGATCAGGGCAATTAGGGTAGGGCTGTGAAAAGGCAGGAAGTTTCCCTAGGACATAGTTTCAGAGGACAAGACTTGAACCTGTATAGAGGCCCTTGGGTGTGGCTGAGGTAAGGGTGGGGAGGTTCTGGAACATTACAGGGTATGAACATAGGGAATGAATTAGCTGAATAAGGCTAACTCTGGACCAGCCAATGCCAAGGGGTCACTGATAACAATCTTGGTGCCTTTCTTCTTTTGCTTGGAGGAAATGGCTAGGTCTACATGTTAATGAATGGTTCTTTAGCTCTAGGTCCTATTTTAGAATTGCAAGGGCAGTCAAGGCAACACAAGTCTGATTCCAAAAAGGTTGTATCACAGTGGCCAATCTGAAGATGAACACTTCAGAGTTTGGAAACAGTCTGTGTCATCGCAAGCAAACATGGCCCTCCAAAGTGCAGCCACTGCTTGAGTCAATGGAAAAAATATCGTGAGCAGATGTGCCTGTGCCTGCCTAGTTGCCTCCCCATCTAAGGAATGGCTTGCCCTTTGAAATACTAGGATTTCAGGAGTTTGCACGCAGAGGCCTGAGTGCTTTGCAGCATGGGAATGTAGAGTTGGTCTCTTCTCCAGGAAGGGAGCTTAAGTTCAGATGAGCTTTCAGGCCTGGTTGTTACTTCATTATGTAACTGCTGCCCAGTGGGAGTGGAGTGGACCCAAAGGACAGATATGGTCCTCATAGGTAAACAAAGCTCTCTGAATCCTCCATGATCCAAAAAGGCAATAGAGTGGAGCTTCATGATTAATTATTTCTTATTCTTCCATTACATCAATGTATCATCTAAAGAGATAAAAGGAACTGACACTGAACTTAATATGGAAAATTCCCAATATCTCTAGTGAAGATTATTGATTGCCTAACCAGCATCCATTCTCTCCTTTCTTCAAAATGGTATCCCAGTTTTGTTCATATGATTTAGGGGGGAGTTACCTCATTTCCAGCTGCAGAGATGAGACCCAATTAATCCCAGCCAATGAAAGGAATCTAATCCAATTGCTAGTGAATGTTTTGGGAATGGGCATATGATCTAATTCTGGTCTAGAAGAGGGTCGCTGGCGACCGCAGGGAAAGTTTTCCCTTGTCCTTAAGACAGCAGGACAGAAGTCAGCTTCTTCTTTCAAGGGATATGAATAAGGAGGGATGTTCCCCACCTCTTGCTGCTGGCTGCTGTCTTATGGCCAGAGGGAAAGTCAAATTCAGGATAAAGCTAGCAGATGGAAGAGGGCAGAGATTCACAGAAAAATGGAGCCCTGAATGTATCATCAGCAGAACTTCTTTACCTCTGGATTTCCAGCCAACACAATTTCTTGATGTTTTAGCCAGTTTGATTTCAGCTACCAGCACCTCATTTTTCTGCTCCTGGTTGACAGGTGGATAAAACCCAGCACAGTGGAAGTCACAGGAGGAATTCAGTCCAGTTCCCCACTCTCGAAGTCAGCCAGTTGGTCTGATTACAGAGAAGTGAAGCCCACCCATAGTCTGAGTGAATGCCACAAAACATGTTTAATCACAGCCAGTCAAAGCACACACACACTCACAAACACACGCACTCTTGCTCACACACCATAACAATAACAGCTCAATCAAGTCAGCGTTGTGAATGAGAGGAGACATTTTGCCAAGCCCACAGTGGACTGAAGCACCAGGGGGTTAGGAATTTGGAACACCATTCTTCTCACTCCCCCACCCCCAGCTTCACTCCTTCCACCCCAGGGAGTGAAGCATGTCATCTCTTGGTTAAACAAGACTTCTTGATATTCAGGGAAGAAGGGTTCAACATGGCACACCAGTGCGGAACCTGTGGGACATGACAGCCCTGACAAAGGAGATTTGATGAGTTAAGTATAACTGAATCAGAAACAGATGGATGAGATTTTTGTTAAACTACACATGGGTTTTACAATTAAGGGAGGAGGGGGGTTGTGGAGAGAGCTTTGGCAAAAATGCCTCGGGCTCTGCTGGACCCTACTGAACTGTTCAATGAACACAGAACACAGCCAGGGTCAACTTTCCATCATTAATGGACAACATACAGCCCATGACCACACACAAGCCATGAAAGAGAAATGATCCTAATAAATATGGCCATGCTTTAGCAAGATTTCAGTTGACAAGAATAAAATGGCTCATATTCTGTCATGTAATTGCATGACATGCATCCCACAAGCCAGCAGTTGACTTGATTTTGGAATGTGAGAAGGATGGAGGTGTTCTCTATATCTCATCCCCTTCCTGGGGTCTAGGTGCTCTTCTCTCAAAGTTTTCACAGGATATTAAGAAGCAATGCTTTTGAGTTCTAATTTGCTCTCCTTTTCTCTTTGCCACATCTCTTTACTAATTGAAAACTGACAGCAAAAATGCCCTCAACCACAAATATCTAGAAGAAAATGGACACATTCAGACAGGCTGAAATACTTTGAGTTTTATGAGCTCTAATAAGGTTAATGAAGGCTCTGGAAAGAATTTTGTTTCATGGTGGACTCAACAAAACAATGAGCTGGGACCTTTAGCGATTGGCCGGAGGGGGAGGCCTGGGAGCTGGGGCCTGATGAACTGCTGGTCAAGTTGGGTGAGGCCACACCGCAACTTCTTTCCACGCTGACGCAATCATGGTGGAACTTGGACACTATCTGCAGCTTGGCCTTCAGACCGCTGTCAGTCTCCAATCGCTGTAAGTCCTAAATAAGCTTCCTCTGAAGTTCTCGCAGCTGGCTTTATCCCTCGGTGAATTTGTTTTTTGAGGCATGTTTCTCTACCTCATTTCTTTATGGTGATCTTACAGAATCCAGGCTGCAGTGTGCTTTGGTTGGGTGAGGAGCAAACAGGAAGGGGCTGCTTAGCGGGAATAACAAAGGAGAAAGTGGAGTTGACAAACCAAGGTGGGTGATTCCATCCAGGTATTAGTGCCATTGTCCAATTCCTCACATGCTGGGAAGAAGGGGAGTGGAATCCATGACCCATCCTTCATCCCCTCCAAAGGGGCTCTTAAGGAATGAGGAGGCGGGTTCTGAGGTCTGGCTGAGCCCCAGAGCCTCCTCCTAACAACAAGGTTGCTCCGGGGGGTGGGGGTGGGTTTACCTTTACCTGGGCCACTGCTGCTGCCACGGTGTCTCCACAGAGGACTAGGAGGAGAAGGACCCTATCTTCACTGCCCCCGTCCCCTTCCCTAAAGTACTCCCCACCTTTTTTTCCCCCAAGTCTCTTCCATGATTTTTGTTTTCTTTTCCTGACATCCTAGGAATTTCCTCAACTTCTCAGGTGAAAGATATTGTAAACTCTTCAGGGATGGGGACTGTATCTGATTTAGTTTTGTAACCTTAGTTTCAGCACTGTGCCTAGCACATAATGGGCCCACCACAAATGCTGGGAAACTTCTAAGACTACGGATCTCCTGGCACTTGAAGCTCAGTGCATCAACGGTGTTGGGGCATGACCTCATGTCCTTCTTTAGCCCGATGACATTTTCCTTCCTTTCCTCCTCTTCCAGATGTGTGTGCTCACATGCTCCCACTCCTATGCCTCAGTAGATGCCCCCCATTCCCAAGCATTCAATATGACACTCTTCACACTCTCACCCCGAGTAGTGCACTCAATTTGAAGTATCAGAGTTTAACTGTGACATGTTCTGGTCCCTCTATTCTAGAAAAGAAAAAAGTGTCCAATAATTTCCTCCTAATGTGGCCTAAGTGCTAATGGGTTACTTAGCTATGTCTCCCAGATAACATATTTCCGTTAGAGATAATGCCCTAAGTCTAGGCGTGGCTCTAGTGGTCGGAACTCCAGGCGCCACATGGAGGCCCTTGTGGTGTGCTTTCCAGTGCCTTTCATTCAATAGGGAAGTGGTATGGGGCACCAGCAGGGCACGGCCTTTTGGTCAGACAGATCTGGCTCTCCCACCTACTAGCTGTGGAAAAGAAGGCAATTTACATAACCTCCTAGAGCCCGTTGGATACAAACACTCATCCTTGGGGTTATTGCAAGGCTTAAACGAAATGATGCATGTAAATCTAACACAGTGCCGGGCACACAGTAGGCACACAATAAATCCAAGTTTCATTCCTTTTCTTTCAGTTATTAATTTGCTGCTACAATGAACTATTACTAAAAGCCTGCTCTTGACAGGCACTCTGGTCGCCCTACACAGATGCTGCCTGCCCTTGGTAAGAATTGTTTTCCATTGGCGTTAGAGGCCTGGGGCTCTCCCCTTCTCGGACAGGCCCCACCTTACCTGAGTAATCTCTTGCCAACCAGGTGCTCTGTGGCTGCTGAGGCCGGGGTGGCCACTCTCCAGCGAGTTCTCCTTACAGATGGGTGATTTCTGTGATTATCCTCCATTCTGCTGTCACAGGTCTCGCTGGCTCTCCTGACCAGGCTTTGAGGACTCGCCTCTCTCCCTGAGAGCTGACTGTGCTCCTGCACAGCTGCAGGCCCAGCTTCCAAGGGAGACGGAGCACCCGAGCTTCCTTTCCCCAAGAGAGAGAGTTGCTCAGTTACCATCTCCTGCACCCTCAGGCTCCAGCCGGGGACTGCCTCAGGAGAAACATCGGTTCCTGGAGTAGAGGACAGTAGAGGAGGCCATGAAGCTGGACTCAGAGCCTGTCCCCTGGAGTGTGAATCTCCGCTGACCAGCTTGCTGCCGCGCTAATAAATATCAAACCCTTCAACGGGAAAATAAATTATCCCCCTACTGCTAGGCAAAACAGTCGTGATAAATTATCGTTTTAGCCAACAGTGTTTAAAGTAAAATCAGTAAAGTGTGAGTAATGACGGCTGAGTCAAAAGTCCTGTATTAAACACAATGGTCTGACGAGGGCGGGGGCAGCGCTCAGAGAAAAGTGAATGCAAGTTTAACTAAAACAACTCTGTTCAGAGCGGGGGAAAAAGGACTTGGGATTTATTATCCTATTAGTTTTTTTTTTTTGTAGGAGCAGCTCTCAGGGTGTCCGGGCATAAAGTCAAAATCTCCATTTACCAGAGATGTTTAGAAAACATGCTCTTAAAAGTGGGAACTACCAAGTTTTGACTGGACAACAGAAGTATGGTTGAATTCTTTCAGTATATGGAGAGGAATCCTGAAAGAGTTTATGGTGTGGCCACGGTTCTCAAGGGGGCTGTCTGGGAAGGATTTCTGGATGAGGGAAATCTGGAGGATGTTTGCTTAAAAAAAAAATGCACAGTGATCGGTTACTTACGTGACCCTGTTTTCAATATTTGTACATCATACTGTAAAATGAACAAATCTCACTAAATCCAACAAGAATTAGAGAAGAATTGGAATGATGGGAAGCGGAGGATGACATTAAATGAACTGGCTTTAATGTTCTAGAACCATGAGAATAACAATAGATAACACTTACCATCAAGAACTTACTGTGTTCTAGGCCCTCTGCGAACTGTTTTACATGAATTAAACATTAAGTAACTCTCCTAGGGTCATATAGGTGGCAAGTGGTGGAGCCAGGATTCACACTCAGGTCTGTGTGTTTCCAAATCTGCGTCCTTAACCACTATGCATGTGGCCTCTATGATCAATCTAGAAATTCTGTTTTATTATATGCTGGCACATAAGACGACTCAAAATAATTAAACAAGTGTGCCAAATGGACATCTTATGGGTTCGTGTTTAATGATGGCAGAAATTTCATTAGTAACATTAATAATTGTCACATTAACTGTTGATCAGCAGGTATGCAAATAGCTAAGGTGCTAGATACTTGAAAATGGTTTATTCTCAAGGACACAATGCCCTTATACTCTTATGTTTTTTGATTTGTATGTCTGCTTTATTTTTTGCATCATTTTGGTAGTATAAACTGCAAATATTCAAAGTGTAAAATTAAGTAAATTTTGACATAGGTGTACATCCATGAAACTATTACCATGATCAATATAATAAATATATTCATCACCTTAAAAGTTTCTTCATACTCATTGTTTTTATTGGGGTATAATTGAAATATAACATTATATTAGTTTCAGGTATACAACATGATGATTTGATATTTGTATATATTGTGAAATTGTCATCACTATAAGTCTAGTTAACATCTGTCCCCATACATAGTTACAAAACTTTTTTTCATTGTAACAAAGATTTTTAAGATCTGCTCTCTTAGCAACTTTCAAATATGCACTATAGTATTAATAACTGTAGTTACCATGCTGCACATTACATCCTCATGACTTATGTATTTTATAACTGGAAGTTTGTACCTTTTGACCCCATGTACTCTTATTTATGTTACAGATATTATGAACTTTAGTTAGTTGAGGATTTGAGGCAGCTTAGTACATATGCAGATAACAAAAGAGCATGCATCTCTACTCCGCCCTAAAGTCAGTTCCTCCTCCTGTGCTATTAAGTGTGTTCCTTTCAACTTTCTCAAGTGGGATTTTGCTCAATAGATTATCTCCTGTCTCTTTTTCATCTTTGCCCTTTCTCTCTGTGATGGTCAGCTGCTTCTTTTTTTTTTTTTTTGTGAGGAAGACCAGCCCTGAGCTAACATTGGTTGCCAATCTTCCTCTTTTTTTTTTGCTAAGGAAGATTGGCCCTGGGCTAACACCCATGCCCATCTTCCTCTACTTTATATGGGACGCCGCCACAGAAGGCTTGACAAGTGTTGCGTCAGTCCACGCCCGGGATCCGAACCTGTGAACCCCAGGCTGCCAGAAGTGGAGCACGCGAACTTAATCTCTACGCCACTCGGCCAGCCCCAGCTGTTACTTTTTTGTCTGTCCAACATCCCTTCATTTGAGAACTGTTTCTCTCCCACTCCATATGAATTAGGTAGGGCTGCCAATCAAAAGGTCCTGTCTTTTCTGCCACAAGAGGAGGCACATTATACAGTCTGGCCAATCAGCATATGTTGTATCTGTGGACACCGTGATGATCCCCACGTGACCATAGGTCCCAAGCACGACCAGAGTCTTTTTGACAGAGATTTGTATAAATGCTAGGGGAGAGGGAGAGAGAACGAGAGACAGGGAGAGAGAAAGAGAGAGAGAAAGACTCTTTCTTTTAGACAAAAGCGTTCTAAACCCTTTCAAAACAAGTTGCTTATTCTAACTGTAAATATACCCGAACAGATCCTAATAATGAAGCCGACGCAGAGGAGTCAGGGGTGAGGTGGAGAGAGGGAACCCTGAAAATATTTTTGAATTGTATCCCCTGCAGTGCCTTACATCAACGAGCTCTTCATTTCTGATCACCGTAGGTGATAATTTAATTAGCTGTTATGCCTGATTACCATCCCTGAATACTAATGGAATTTTCACAGCCTTCATCCCAACGAGGTCAGATTCCCAAACCTAAATTCCCTCCATTATCCTGAGGGTCTGTGCAGGTTACTCCCTGGGGCCAATTTCTATACAAGTCCAGGTTCTTTGTTGCAAGAACTTTAGCAGGGATGAATTTAGTGTTCAGGGTCTTGGTTGCTAAATTTAGCAGAATTGTGTTTATTGAAAGATCTTTGGGTAGTTTGCAGAATTGATTGAAAGCTAGAATGCCAAATTAAACAATAGGCAAGACCAAGGGAAACTTGGTGACAGAGAATAGCCAATGTCTTCTCTCGGATGGTCTGTATGGGGAGTCACCACCGGCATCGTGGCTGGGCAGTCGTTGCCCCTGTAACTCCTCTGCAGTTGGATGAATACTCTAATTATCCTTGTATTATTATGTCACTCTTGTCAGAATTAAAGTCCTGGAGCATAGCATCCTGTTGTCACAGACTAAGTCACACTTCTACTCCCATTTTTGTTAAAAAGTTTTGTGTTTATGTTCATGAGGGATAACAGTATATAGTTTTCTTGTAATATATTTATTTTTTGCTATCAAGGTAATATTGACTTCATAAAATGAATTAGGAAATATTCTCTCCTCTCCTATTTTCTGAAAGAGGAGTTCATGTATAATTGGTATTACTTCTTTCATAAGTTTGGTAGAATTTGCCAGTGAAGCTATCTGGGCTTGGACTTTTCTTTTTGGGAAGGCTTTTAATTAACAAATCCAATCATTTAAACAGAGAGAGGACCATTCAGACTTTCTATTTCTTCTTGGGTCAGTTTTGGTAGTCACTGTCTTTTAAGAAATATGTCCATTTTATCTAATTTGCCAAGTTAATATTTCTTTATTATCCTTTGAATGACATCCCTAGTGATGTCCCTCTTTTCCTGATCAATCTATCTAGAGGTTTATCAGTTATTAATCTTTTCAGAGAACCAGCTTTTGGTTTCATTTGTATATCTCTATTGTTTTTCCATTTTCTATTTCTTTAATATCTGTTCATATCTTTATTTGCTTACTTTGGGTTTAATTCATTTTTCCTCTTCTATGTTCATAAGATAGAAGTTTAGATCATTGATTTGAGTCTTTTCTTCTCCCCCCCCAGTTTTATTGAGATATAATTGACGTATAACATTGTGTAAATTTAAGATGTACAACATAATGATTTGATACATGTATATACTGCAAAATGATTACCGCGATGTTTAGTTAACATCCATCATCTCACATAGTTACAAACTTTTTTTCTTGTGATGAGAACTTTTAAGATCTGTTCTCTTAGCAACTTTCAAATATACAATACAGTATTGTTAACTATAGTCATCATGCTGTACATTACATCCCTAGGACTTATTTATTTTATAACTGGAAGTTTGTACCTTTTGACTGCCTTCACCCAGTTCCCCCACCCCCTACTCCCCCACTCTGGGAACCACCAATCTGATCTCTGTTTCTATGAGTTTGGTTTCTTTAGATCCCACATATAATGGGTCTCTTTAATTTTCAAACTCTTCTTCCATGTTCTGAAATTTCATTGTTATAGGTCAATGTTTGGTCTATAAAATTTATCCTGTTCAGAACTTGATAGAATACTTTAATGTGAAGACTCTTGTCTTATTTAGTTTGGGGAATTTTAGCTATTATTTCATGAGATAGTGTATACTCTTTATTGTCTTATTTTTCCAGTGACATTGGAAATTCTGAATCTAGTCTTCATATCTTAACTTTCTTTTCCCCCCAAACAACTCTATGTTTTCTTTTCCATTATAAGGCACATCATTAGGCCCAAACTTCAACTCACTCATTTGCTCCTCATTTATGCCAGCAAATATATTCAATTTTTATTTCAACAATTTTCTTTTCCAACTCCAATTGACATTTTTGTTTCAAAATCGTCTTTTCCTGTTTCATATATGTAATACCCACCTTTATAACTGCAATATTATTAATTATGCTGAAATTATAAATTTTACTCTACAATTCTATTAATTATGCCTCTCCATGCCTCAATTTCCTCATCTTTATTAGGAGAGAATTACAAATAGCACCATATTCATATATTTCTTGTGAGGATTAAGTGAGATAATACATGAAAAGCCCTCAGAACAGCTAGAGGTTCTCTGCCAGACAGAACATTTCCTCTTGCTACAGAGGTCTACTGAGAGAGTGGGCAGAATAGTTGCAGGGGCTCATGCTCCACACATTTTCAGTGAGAGTGGGGGACTGATGAGCTTTGCTGCTGGGCAGGGTACCTGGATTACGTGTCTTCTGGTCTTGGATGTTCCCTGTTTTTTCTAGGCAAAACTAGCCATGTGGGATATTGCTCAATCCCTCTTCTCTAAACATGGCTATTATCAGGAGACATTCATTCTTTTTGCTACCAACTGGCCCTCAGGAGTTAGAAAAGATATGCAGAAGTCAATTGGCCTATTGTTATGTCAGTACCCAACGAATCCTATGGTCAGCTGCCCCATGCCTCCTCCTGACCCAGGCTTCCCCCACTGGATATGAATCATCAATGCCTTTCCCACCCTCGAGATAACCTCCTGAGGATTCCTGCGCGTATTCTGAGTGACCTTTCCTTTGCATAATAAATCCCATACGTCTCTCAGGGATGCCTCACTGATAATTTTCCCTCTTATATTTGACTACAACTGCGTATTCAGAATGTCATTTATAGTTGTGTAATAGACCACCTCAACACTTAGTAGCTTAAAACACAAACACTTATTTAGTTCATGGCTCAGCTGGGTGGCTGGGTTGATCCTGGCTGACTGAGCTTGCTCAAGCATTTGCTGGCAGCTGCCTGGTCAGCTGGGGGGTTGGTTGGTCTAAGATGTTTCAGCTGTGATGGCTTGTCTCTGCTTTACATGGTGTCCTGTCATCCAGCAGGCTAGGCCAGGCTTACTCGTAGGGCAGCATAGCAGGGGTTCCAAGAGCAAGAGTGGAAGCCTGTATGTAAGGCATCGTGAGGCCCAGACTCAGAACTTGCACAGTGTGTTTTCCTCTGCATTCTATTGGCCAAAGCAAGTTTCAAAGCAAGTCCAGATTTAAGGAGTGGAGAAATAAGCTCCATTTGCTGATGGGAGGAACTGCAATAAACTGTGGCCGTTTGCACAATCTACTATTTTTTGTTATATAAAAATTCAATCTTGATAACTTTTTAGTTTCTTTATCCTAGCAATGGTGGTGAGCTTTATTAACACTTCTCCACGTACTCAGTTCTTCATTTTCTATTTAACTCTTTAATTCCACCTGCAGTTTATTATGGTATATGCTATAAGATATCTCCCTAATACATTTGCCTGTAAAATGTCTATGTATTTGAATTTCAAATCATTTGTTAAAAATTATTATATGATTTTTTTCGTTTATCACATATTGAGTTTTTATAGATAACTGGGTCTATTTTTGGACTCTTGTTTTATTGAATGGTTTTTATTTTGCTTATGTACCCCTCCATTTTGATTATCATTTTTTAATGATAGATTTTAATGACTAATAGAGGTAAATACCCTATTGTTTTTCTTTTCACATTTTTTTTTGTCATCCTCACATGTTTATATTTCCTTGTAAACTATAAGCATTTTCTCAAATTCCATAGTGTTTTTGCATTCACTTACAAAATAATATGGGCAGAAAAGTCAATTTTTGCAATATATATATATTTTTTTGGTGAGGAAGACTGGCCCTGAACTAACACCTGTTGCCAATCTTCCCCTTTTTGCTGAGGAAGATTGACCCTGAGCTAACATCTGTGCCCATCTTCCTCCATTTTGTATGTGGGACACCACCACAGCATGGCTTGATGAGTGGTGCATTGGTCCGTGCCCAGGATCCAAACCTGTGAATCCCAGGCCGCCGAAGAGGAGTGGATGAACTTAACCACTACGCCACCAGGCCGACCCCTGCAATATTTTTTAATACTCTATGCTCAGATGATAAATCTCTCTATATATTTAAAATTAAAAAAATACTCAATAGTATTTATACTTTTAAAATAAACTCCTTAAATTTCTTTCATTAAGTTTATTTCATTCTATTGTTTCCTTCCTATTGTGACAGGGATTTGGATCTATTGTTTTCTAAAAACGATATATTGTTTATAGACAGTTATTGCCGGTACAAAGGAGTGATACTGACTTTTCAGAATTTATCTTGAATTTTACCACTTTACCTAATTTTTTAATGACTTCTAGTGGGTTTTCTAATGATTCTTTTGGATTTTTAAAAAGTGTATTGTGATGGTTAATTTTATGTGTCAGCTCGACTGGACTCAGAGATACCCAGAGAGCTGGTAAAGCATTATTTCTGGATGTGTCTGTGAGGGTGTCTGACAAGAGTTCAGCATTTGAATCAGTAGACCGAGTAAAGCAGATGGCCCTCACCAATGTGGTGGGCATCATCTGATCTGTTGAGAGTCGGAATAGAACAAAAAGGCTGAGGAAGGGTGCATTGCTTTCTGTGCTTGAGCTGAGATATCCATCTTCATCTGCCCTTTGGACATCGATGCTCCCAGTTCTCAAGCCTTTGACCTTGGACTGAATCACACCACCAGCTTTCCTGGTTCTCCAGCTTGCAGATAGCAGATCGTGGGACTTCTCAGCCTCCATAACTGCATAAGCCAATTCCTATAATACGTCTTGTCTTATATATATCCCTATATATCCTATTGATTCTGTTTCTCTGGAGAACACTGACTAATGCATGTATACAATCACCTCATCTTCAACTCTTAATTTTTCTCTCCTTTTCTAATATATATTCACCTTATTTGTGCTAACATCTTGCATTAGTAAAAATCTCCAATATAGTACTAAAATAAAAATGGTGGTGGTGGGCTTCTTTGATTTGTTCTTGAGTTTGAGTACACCATTGAAAATAAAATTGGCTAATTTCAGCATCTGCTGAACAAGTGAATTTTATTTGAAAAAGATTTTTTTTTTTTGAGGAAGGTTAACCCTGAGCTAACATCCATTGCCAATCCTCCTCTTTTTGCTGAGGAAGACTGGCCCTGGGCTAACATCCATGCCCATCTTCCTTTACTTTATATGAGATGCCGCCACAGCATGGCTGACAAGCAGTGTGTCTGTCCGTGCCCGGGATCTGAACCTGCAAATCTGGGCCGCTGAAGTGGAGCCTGTGAACTTAGCTGCTATGCCACTGGGCCAGCCTCTATTTGAAAGATTTTTGATGTGGTTATCTTATTAGATTTTAAAATATTGAGTCCTAGTTACATTTCTGAGATAATAAGTACTTGTTTGTGATGTTCTTTTCTTTTAAGTTGTTGCTGAATTATATTTGAGTTAAAATATTAATTAAAATTTACATTTTTATATATTTATAAAAATGAAAATGTCTAAGTACAATATGGTTTTTGTGAATTCTCCCCTTTTTAACCTTTTTTTCTGTCTGTGTATATTTTTTCATTGTAGATTATTAGGTGCATAGAAACCATTTTTGTCATGTCTTTATAATTAACTTATATCTGCTATCATAACATAATGATCTATTGCAAGAGTTTGTTAATAATATTTGCTCTTATTATATTTTAAACTCTTCAGTATCTTTGTGCTTTTTATGCATCTACAAACTCATCATGGATTTAAATAATCAAATAGTATGTCCACTGATGAGTGAACTAAGTAATTTTATGTTTTTTATTTGTTCTGTCCTCTGTTTTCCTAGTTTATGTTTGTAAAAGTGGGACTTCTGTGTTTTTCCTTTGTATTATAAATTCTGATGAATGGATTGTAATCTTTTCTTTTTCATATTAGAATAATTTAAAATACTAGAATAATTTATAATACCAATATAAAATACTGGAATAATACATACTCGAATAATTTAAAAGTCAAAGTCCTGTACTTACCATTACTTATGAATAATTTTTAAAAAGTCATAAACATTCTTAATTGCAGTAGTCATTAATTTATTACTATAAAATCAGTCACAATTACTTTTGGCAAATGTTTTGTATTCTAATCGCTAATTTAGATCCATACATTTAAACAAAATTACTTTGGTCTCTCCTCTGTGGAGGATAAGACATTTTTGTGCTTCGTGACTCCCCCTTTTTTCTATTCATCATTTGCTTAATCCGAGGTTCTTATGCCTTCATTATTTTTGATTGATTTTGTTCTACTTTTGTTTAAATAATTACTCAATTAGTTAGGTGTCTCAGCAATGTCACTCTCCTCTCTTTTCTCCCTTACATCTTACTCTTGTCCTATCAGTATTGACTCACGGCCTTTTCTTCTTAACATTTGCTTCTTTTTAAAAAGAAAGAAAGTGAGCGTTGGCTTTTCTGGATACCATACATCATTTTCTGCATCAGCTTTCTCACTCAAGGATTCCTTCTTATAACCTGTCCCAGGGTGGGTGAGCTGGTTAACACCCCATGTGATCTCGGCAGGGAGGGTGTTCAGTAGGTTTTTTAAAAGATTGGCCATTTGAAGCTTCTATCCTTTATTTTGATTATGATTTGCAGTTTGGCTGTGTATAGCTTTCTTAGATTTGTCTTTTTGTCTTTGAGAATTCTGAAGCTCTAACTCCATTATCCTGGGATAGCGGAAGAAACCTGAAGAAATTTTAATTGGGACTCGTTTAAAATTGTGAAATCTTTATTCTTAAAATTTAAGAATTTCTAAAATTTAAGAATTTTAATAGTTACCTTCCAGAGTTAGTTTGTGTTATTTATTTAACTTGAGACAGTGACAGCTCTTTTAATTCACAGCCTCAGGTCTTTTAAAAACTCAGAATTTAAAAAATTATACCTTGATTGCTAATTCTGCCTTTCAGGTACATGTTGGATTTCTGTTCTTTATTTTCCATGTCTGTCATGTTTTCTGGTATTCTTTTGGACTTAATACTACTGATATTTATTGAGCCCCCAAGAATGTGTAGTATTTTCAAAATCTTTAAGTGTTACTCATGGGCAATTTATATCAGAGTAGTTGTTGACCATGCTGCTTTTAAAATTTTGTTCTTTTACTTGGAGTTATAAAAATTTCTTTTAAAACTTCTTTTAATACTCTTCCCCCTCCTTTTATTTATTTATTTTTGTTCCTGAGGATGCAGAGAATTTAACTATAGGAACTGGAAGTGACCTGTGGAAAAATGACATTTGAAGATGCACTGTTACTCCCTCTCAGCATCTTCTTGTTAGATTTTCCCAGCATTCATGTTGGAGTCTGCATTTCTCCCACTAGCAACATAAGAGATGCCATGTGGTACCTGCAAACTTAGACTCCTACACTCTCCGTATCTTCCCCTACTGTCAAGATCCTAGATTTGCATCTATTAACAACTGCCACAGAACTTGGAGAGAAAGGAGTTTGCCTACAGGCAGTGCCTGGCTTATTTAGAAGGGTGACTATAGTAAACATTCGGAATGGAAACGGGTGTGTGCCTCCTATCTATTGTGAGAGCAAGACAACAACCACAACGTGCAGGGCTGGGGCTTCTGCAGCAGACACCCCTGGCTCGGTCCTGTCCCAGCAGGAGGGCTGCACTCCAGTCCATCAGCTCTGACCCATTACTGGTAAAGTCAAGGAAGGTAGTCAGGCTTGGCACACTAACTAGGAGCTTCAACCCTCAGAGCTAGAAAGTGAAATAGGCTGCTTCTTAAGAGGCCTCCACTAAGGCAAGACTCAGAGCATGGCATAACTTGACTTGGATTCATCTGGACCTTTTGCTGTCTCTGCAAGGCCCACTTTTCTGGCCACATGGTGAGGCTCTGGAGAAAGCTCAAGTCCTCTCAGGTAACAAAAGCCAGCAAGGACCCTTTGGAAGGGCCAAGGCCCTGTTATAATATAAAGAGATTTTACAAGAGGATTTTTCAGCAGTGCTTTTCAAAATGTGGTCCCTAGACCTGCAGCATCAGCCTGATCTGAGAAATTGTTAGAAATGCACATTCTTGGGGTTCCACTCCAGACCTACTGAATCAGAAACTCTGAGGATGGGATCTAACCATCTGTGTTTTAACAAACTCTCCTGGGGATTCTGACGAAACCTCAAGTTTGAGAATCATTAACTCCTACAGGATAGAGAAATTAGGTCAACTGAAAAATTAGGCTGGGTTTTATCTACTTCAGAACTGCACAACTGTGTTATTGTGACAAAAAACTTGTGATCTTTATTTTCTTTTTAAGCCATTGTAGCTATGTGGATTGGTTCTTTTAGATGCTTTTAATAACATTTACTCATTAAATATTTGTTGAACACCTGCTGTGAGCTAGGAGCTATACCAGCAAATAGGTACACAGCAGTGAACCAATAAATACCCTTACCATCTTTAACCCCCAAATTCACAAAGCTAAAGAAGTAGTCCTTTATTGTATAGTCCAAATGTTTTGAATTGGTGGACCCTTGGGCCAAATTCACCCAGGAAATGTGATATATTTAGCCTATAGTGTCTTTAAAAAAACTACTGGTCAAATATTTTAAATCAAGAGATTCCAGAGGGAAATCTGGAATTCTGGCCTCTCTTGAAAAGTAAAAAGCTCTAGCAGCATTGATCCATGCTCTTCACTGAAAGCAACTGGTTGGAGCTGAGTCATGGCTGGACTCAACCAGTGGGCACTTGTTTTCAAGTTTGTTCAACTTTACCATTTCCCAATCTGATACCAAGCGCCAGTTGCCATTGATCATTGCTTTGGGGTTTTTTCTTATAGTAGAGTAGAAGCAGTGCAATATTTCTTATACTCACACATTTATCAAAAATGATAAAGTAAAAGATTTAGAGAGTAGCACATTTCAGGAAAAATAAGAAATAGCAGATTTCTTTGTTGGAATGAAGAGTATACCTGTCTTAACTTGGGTTCCATAGAAATCAGAGCCTGAGGCAATAGATTATTTTATTAACAAGTACAATTCCAGGGAAGCAGAGACAAGGGAACCCAGTACCATTTATTGGCCTACAAAACCAGTGAACAAAGATGAGGGTTTTGTCAGCTGCTGATTATATCCATCCCAAATATACTCAAAGACCTGGTCAAAATTCTATTTCTGATGTGATCTCCATAAGCCCCCACTCTACTAGAGGACTGTGATGGCATTAGTATCATCTCAGACTATAGTCTCATGTAGTCCTCAAAAGAAAATCTGGGCATTCCCTTTTTCTCAAAGCAGTTACCCTGGCAAATGGCCACAAAGACCTCTTGTGGATTGGAAGGAAGGATTGGTTGATTACTGACCAGTCGTATTGTGATGGCATTGAATTCTCCTTCTAGGGGAGTCAGCCTCCCCTTCAATCAGTAGGCTCTGGGTCTGCGAATTGACTGAAATCTGAAAACTAGGTTTTTCATTTTGGTGGCTGCTGTTAGCCTTCTACCCATCAACCCTTGTTTTTTTCTGATTACACAAATTGAGTCATATCTTAGTAGTTCTTCATTTATCTTGTCCCCAGGAACACCATGATCTTTTCTCTATTGTCAGATCCCTGCAGGTTAAGTCATTATGATAATTACACCCCATTTGTCTCCTACATGTCAGTCCTCCTAACTTGATTTCTGCTTTTTTTGGAATCCCATCATTCTCATTGATACCCAGTACCATTAGTCTCCTATCATTAATACTGTTTTACAGAGACCAGCCAGCCCCTCTTTTCTCATTTATGCTAATACCTCTCTAACCAATACACTCCTCATTGCTTTAGTGAATTGAATGTTCTCTGGGCCCTGCCAGGAACACAGTCAGGTAGAGAGTTCTCTGGTAACTCAAGTAACATAAGCGTAGTTGATGCATTTTTTTAATATCTCAGCTTTACTGAGATATAATTCACCAACAAAGTATACAATCAATGGCTTTTATATATTAACGTAGTATATTAACATGCATCCATCATCACAATTTTAGAGCATTTTTATTGCCCCCCCCCAAAAAAAACCCGGTATCCTTTAGCCATTACCTTCCAATAGCTCTCAATGCCCCTGGCCCTAGGCAACCACTAATTTGCTATTTCTATAGATTTGCATATTCTGGACATTGTGTATAAATGGAATCATTTAATATGTAGTTCTTTGTAACTGACTTCTTTCACTTAGCATAATGTTTCCAAGGTTCATCCATGTTGCAGATTGTATCAATACTTCATTTCTTTTTATTGCTGAATAATATTCCATTGTGTGGATATACCACATTTTATTTATTCATTCTTCAGTTGATGAACATTTGGGTTATTTCTACTTTTTGGCTCTTATGAGTAATGCTTCTATGAATGTTTATGTACAAGCTTTTTTGTTTGCATATGTTTGCATTTTTCTTGGCTATATACCTAGGAGTGGAATTGCTGGATCATATGGGAACTCTATGTTTAACTGTTAGAGGAACTGTCAGTATGTTTTCCAAAGGGGTGGCACCATTTTGCATTCCCGTTAGTGGTGTATGAAGGTTCCAGTTTCTCCATATCCTCAGCAACACTTGTTATTATCTGTCTTTTTGATTATAGTCACCCTAGTGCATGTGAAGTGGTATCTTATTTTGGTTTTGATTTTCATTTCCCTGTTGGATAATAGTCTTGAGCATCTTTTCAGGTGCTTATTGACCACTTGTATATCTTTGGAGAACTGTCTATTCAGATCATTTGCCAATTTTTTCATTAGGTTATTTATTTTTCTTTCTATTAATAAGTTGCAATAGTTCTTTTTAATGTATTTCTGTATTTGGTTTGCCAATATTTTGTCGAGGATTTTTGCATCTATATTCATCAGCAATATTGGCCTATAATTTTCCTTCTTTGTGTTGTCCTTGTCTGGCTTTGGTATTAGGGTCATGTTGGCCTCATAGAATGTGTTAGGAAGTGTTCTGTCTTCCTCAATTTTTGGAATAGTTTGGGAAGGATAGGTGTTAAACCTTCCTTGAATGTTTGGTAGAATTCTCCAGAGAAGCCATCTGGTCCTGGACTTTTATTTTTGGGGAGGTTTTTGATTACTGTTTCAATCTCTTTGCTTGTGATTGGTCTATTCAGATTCTCTATTTCTTCTTGATTTAGTTTTGGGAGGTTGTATGAGTCTAAGAATTTATGCATTTCTTCTAGATTGTCCAGTTTGTTGGCATATAGTTTTTCATAGTATTCTCTTATCGTCCTTTGTATTTCTGTGGTATCTGTTGTAATTTCTCCTCTTTTGTTACTAATTTTATTTATTTGGGCCTTCTCTCTTTTTTTCTTGGTGAGTCTGGCTAAGGATTTGTCAATTTGCAATGGTTCTTTGAACATTCTAGATACAAGTCCTTTATCAGATATATTTTTTGATGATGTCTTTTGAAGCACAAAATCTTTTAGTTTTGATGATGTCCAGTTTATCTATTTTTCTTTTGATGCTCTGCTTTTGGTGTCATATCTAAGAAACCATTGACTAATTCAAGGTCACAAAGATTACACTTATGTTTCCTTCTAAGAGTTTTATAGCTTTAGCTCTTACATTTAGGTCTTTGACCCATTTTGAGTTAATTTTTTTGTATGATGTGAGGTAAGGGTTCAACTACATTCTTTTGCATATAGATATCCAGTAGTCTCAGCACTATTTGTTGAAAAGACTATGCTTTTCCCCATTTCAACATACATTGACTATAAATAGTCAATGCATTCTTACATCCCACCTCTCTCAGCCATCTGAATTCTTTCTCAAGACCATTGTTAAAGAAAAAATTACTCAGGCACTTGTTAAAATGACTAGGAAGACTTTATTCAGTAGTATTGCAATAAGAGCATTGCAATAGGGAAGAGAGATCAGGCTCAATTGCAAATACAGCAAAGACTGCTGAGGATTTATAGCCAACAAGCAGAATGAGGGGGTCAGTGGATGGAAAATTACTGAGAGGCAACATCAAGGGTAGGGGGATTCTTGCTAAAATGACTTCACAGGGTTCTTGCTGAAGGCAGGCTATGGTGATCAAATATCAAGGGAGGAGGATGAGGAATTTGATCGGACATCATGAGTCATCAGATATCAAGGGTCAGGGGATTCTTGCTAAACTGAGTTAGCAGGATATTTGCTAAAATTGGACTCTGTGAGGACAGGCACAGAAGTGTAAGGTTGAGGACTAGTTGATAAAAGGGCTTAGAGGAGCCTGACTAGGTTTAGCAAGTGGAGAGTCTTTGTTGCCATGCTAAGAAAATCCTACCATGTCTACCTCATGTACCTAGGCATTATCATAACGAAGTTTTAAGTAACCATCCCTGCAGAGTATTAGGGCCAGCTCTGGGTATCCTTGCCAAACATTGAATCCTGAGTCAAAAGTGAATGCTCTCTATCAATGAATTCTCAACTATTAAGTTTTATAGTCCACCCTCAAATCCAATACCCCCCAAATCTACCTCCAAACACACTCTCCCTTTTCCTGTCATACATATTAGGCAGATTCTGCAATTATTTTGGTGTATAAGCCATTCTATCCTTCAAGGATTATACTATCCCTCTTAGACTATTCTGAGGCCTAACCCTTATTAACAGTCTGGAGGCAATGAAGGGGGGTGGCAAACACCATGGGGAGACCCAATACCACTTTGTGAGGCTCCTGCTTCAGCTGAGCTCACTGTGTGATATTCAGGCAAGGGGGACTTTCTCCTCTGGCAAGAAGGAGAGAGCCTCTTTTGCTGGCCAGGAGGGCAGGGGAATTGAGGGTTTGAAGATTCTTAGTTTTGTCCATTCAAGTATCTCTATTCCATATTTAGGGTACTATATTTCCTTTCAGGACCCCGACTTTGACATGAGAGACCTGTCAAGGCTACATGTCCAATCTCCACTGCAGTTCTGCCTTCCTTGCAATCAGATCTTGGGCATGAGTTTCAGTGCAATCTGCCTTGCAACTGAAAGAGATGAGAGTCTCCTTAAAGCAACCATAAAGGCCTTCTGGCTTTCAGTGGATGCTCTAAGTCTATCAATTTATGTTTTCAAAGCTTCCAGTATAATCACAAGAAGTCAGCCCTGCACAAATCCATTATTCTCTTTGCTCACATATTATTCAAGTGCCATTGTACTGAATAACTTAATGTCTTACTTTCTATATGCACCTCATCCCAATTGAACACAGATAAAATCCCCATTAATTGTGATGCCATTGCAACCCAAGGGTGGTCACCACCCCAGTTACCACCAGTAGTGATGTCTTTATTGCTTTCAGACCACTGAATAATCCACTTCTTGAAAGTCTGCTTAAGAGGGTCACTCTTAGTGCCCACTGTTTTACACTAGGTTCCCCTGGATGCAGAGTCCCAAGTAAAACCCTATGTGCTCCTATTATATTAAGGAGTGAAGTCCCTGGGAAGCAGGAATTACAAGAAATGGGAGTATTTGGGAAAGGAGGGAGGACAGAAACAAGGGTACGCCACCATTGGCCACCACTTGATGTCCAGTGCAACTGACTATTCAATCTCATAAGACCATCTTCTAAGGGTTGTATGAACTCTTGTGCCCCAGAATAGTCCATTTGGGGGTATTGTTGAATTTCCTATGGTCAAATTCTTGACCCTTGGGCACTAACTTCCCCGAACTCTGGTTTGGGCATGCACAGGGCATGTATAGATATCAAATGGGTCCTGTGGCAGATGCAGCAGCAACAGGGACATCTTGAGGCTCGAGGTGAGAGGCAGGCAACGTGGGAATGAATAAAGGTGCTGTTGGGTTTGTCCTTTTGTGACATTCACTGCTGTGGTGGTGACTGAGTAGAGTCCATGTGGAGATGACCACTGATGAAGAGTCTTGGGTGAAACAAATGGTCAGGGGGTCCCAGGTAGGTACAGTCAAGAGGAAATAAGGTGGTGAATAAGACATGGAGATCCAACATCTATCAATTCAATATGCAATGAAAATGTGTCTGTGTCAAAGAATTTAATTTAAGGTGCCATTATGAAGCAAACCACAGTAAGATCTATGACTGGTATGCACATAAAAAATATATGGGATGAAAAGCTTATTAAATTGAAAAAGCCAACAGAGTTTGTTCTTGAATGTGAATGAAACAAGTGATGCTGTTATAAAATGCAGCTTTGCATCAGAGGAACAGAACATGCCCGGGTCCTTCACTCATTTATGTTTCTCCTTTGGCCCCATGAGGCATTTATGTTTTAGACTCCTGTGAAAAAGAGTAACAATAGTAAGTACCATTTACCGAGAGCTTACCATGTTCTGGTGCTTTATGTAACATTTATTTACTTTTCTTAACAGTTTTAAAAACTATGTATTGCTTCTGTTTTAAAGATAAGGAAACTGAGGCATAAGCAAATGACCTTAACTTGCCCTAATTACATAGCTAACAATGGTAGAGCAGGGATAAAATCCAGAAACATCTGACCATGAAGCACACCTGCTGAGCAGTTACTGTATGCACTGAGAGAGAGAGAGTACACTGTATTAGTCGGTGTTCTCCAGAGAAACAGAACCAACATTTACTTTATACATACATATATATAGATAGATAGATAGATAGAGAGAGAGAGACAGACTTATTATAAGGAATTAGTTCACACATATGGAGGCTGACGAGTCCCAAGATCTGCAGGGTGAGTCGGCCAACTGGAGACCTAGGAGAGCTGATGGTATAGTTCCAGTTTGAAGATTGGCAGGCTTGAGCCCCAGGGAGAGCTGATGTTTCAGTTTGAGTCTGAAGGCAGGGAAGAAAGTCAATGTCCCAGTTCAAAGGTCAT
Organism: Tapirus indicus; assembly: GCA_031878705.1. Taxonomy (NCBI): domain Eukaryota; kingdom Metazoa; phylum Chordata; class Mammalia; order Perissodactyla; family Tapiridae; genus Tapirus; species Tapirus indicus. The sequence continues at coordinate 41,019,512 of CM062935.1, forward strand.
CAGGCAGGAAGAATTCTCCCTTGAAGGATATCAGCCTTTTTGTTCTACTGAGGCCTTCAACTGTTTGGATGAGGCCCGCCCACATTAGGGAGAGCAATCTCAGCCTACTGATTCAAATGTTAATCTCACCCAAAAACAGTCTCACAGACACACCCAGCATAATGTTTGACCAAATATCTGGGTACCTTGTGGCCAGTCCTCATGACTGCCTATGGTTCCTATTTTGTAGTCAAGACACGGAGGGTGATGGAGACTCACTAATCCTCCCACAGTCACTCTGCTAGTCTTCAGAAGAGCTGAGATTCACACTCAGCACTCCTGGGAACCAATGCTGGAATTGCTCTCCCTGCATATCATACTTCTTTCAACAAGAGAGTGTCTGTTCTACAATGAAAGGTTGTGAAGAAGATGACGAGGGTGTGTGTTCAGCTATGTTTCTGGAAGATGAATTAGCAGGGAGTATGGAATGGGTCTGAGCTTTGTCAAGGGTAGGAGACAGCTGGGAGACTAATGTTCATTCTAGAGCCTCATTTAACACTTCTAGGCCCTTAACTATGGGTGGATTTCATTGTTGACAATTTGAAGCATAATCCTAGAGTGCAATATTGTATTAAGCCTCTTCTCAATTTACTGACAAAATGGATTTTAAATAATTTTCCTCTTATAGTAAATATATACTGTATTTCTATAGTGGGTTTGTTTAATTCAGCTTAGTTTTATTTAGTTATTGAATTGCTTTCGTTTTTCTCTTCCCAACACTTAAGTTTAAGTATAATTACTATTCACCTTTTACAGATTGGAAAATTAATCAAATATACATTGGTATTTACTATTGAAAGACAGTAGAACACCACGGTTAAGAACTAGATGCTGGAGCCAGACTGCCTGGATTCAAATCCCAGCTCTGCCACCTACCAGCTGTGTGACTTTGGGCAAGCTACTTAACCTTTCTGTGGCTCAGTTTCTTCATCTGTAAGAAGGCTGCTATAAAGGAGTCATTGTATGAAAAGCACTTAGAACAGTCCTGGCACCTATTAAAGTACCTAAGTGCTAGCTGCCTTTTTTTTTCTTTTGGTGAGGAAGATTGGCCCTGAGTTAACAACTATTGCCAATCTTCCCCACTTTGCTTCCTCTATTTTATATGTGGGTCGCTGGCACGGCTTGACGAGCCATGTGTAGGTCCATGCCTGGGAACCCCGGGCCACCGAAGCGGAGTGAACTTAACTACACCTCCGGGCTGGCCCTGTATTTTTATCATCACTATATGGTAGGCTCTATTTTAGGTGCCAGGGATAGAGTAGTGACTAAAACAAAAGAAGTCTTTTTGTCCTTTGCTTTTGTGAAACTCACGTTCTATTGGCAAAGACAGACACCTGCTCATATTGTTTATCAAAAAAACAATTTTAGCTAAAAATATTTCTTTTACAATAGAAGAAACACACATGATACACATACACAAGACATGTCTAACCAGTAGTAATGAAGACATGTAAAACAATTTAACGTTTTTTGCTTATGAATTTGGCAAAGAGGAAAAATTATCACTGGTATGGTTGTGCAGAAAGAGGGTTTATGGCACACTAAGTACCACAACGTTTCTAGAGGGCTTCCTCAATTGCCTCTGTTTCCCTCACACTCCATGCCTAATCCACATGCAAATTCTGTCATCTCTATTGGAAATACACATTCAGAAACCACCCCGTTGTCCCCCTTCCCCAGTGCAAACCACCCTTGTCTCTTGTCTGGACTATGACAACACACACCTAACTGAACCCCTGCTTCCCATCCTCCGGTCTCCACCCAGCAGCCAGTGATGGTCTTAGCAGTGGCTGCTGATCACATCACTCTGTTGTGCAAAAGGCTTCCCATCGTGGGGAGAGCCCTCGTGATCTGACCCCTGAGTGCCTGCCCCACACTCCTCCTCTCGCCCACGCCACTCCAGCCACCTCAGCCTCACAAGTCCTCAAACCTGCCCAGCTCAGTCCACTCTGGAGCTCTTCCTATTTGTTCTCTCTGCCTGAAACAAGTTGCCCCGGAAGCAGACTCCACCTGAATGTCATGTCCTCAGAGATGCCTGCCGACTGTGCTCTCCAAAACACCAGGCCTCATCATTCTACGCTGCCTTCTTTATTTTCCTTCAAAGCAGTCATCGCTCTCTGAAATCACATCATGAATTTAATTTTTCACTTGTGAATTGCCTGCCTCCCCCATGGTGTAAGCTGCATGTTGGCTGAGATCTCACCAGACTGGTTCACAGCTGTATCCCCAGAGCCTAGAAGTGCCTGCGACTCTGTCCTCAATAAATACTTGATGAACAAATGAATGAATAGCAAAAACCTCAAACGTAGTAATACTCTTTTACCCAGGAATTATAATTCTAAGAGTTTACAAAAGCAGACAAAGAGATGCTACAGGAATGTTCAGTGTAGCATCATGTTAGTTCCAAACTGGAAACAACCTCTCAGTCCAACAGTAGGAGGTTGATTCATAAACACTCTATGCTCATATGGTAAATACTCTGCAGCTATTAAAATATATGTGGTAACATATTATTTAATAGCAAAGAGAAATAGTCACAATATATTATTGAGAGAAAAAAGCAGATTACAAGACACTGTGTACTGTAACAGTCCATTTTTAAAAAGAATATATATTTATTGTATATTTAGAAAGAAATTTGGAAGATATACAGTTCACCAAGACTCAGAGTGGTTGTCTCTGAGACATGGGAGGACGGTTCATTTAAAATTTTTTTCTTTGTGCTCCTCTGTATTTTTCAAATTTTCTACAATGAAAACATAGCACATTTGTAATTTTAAAATTTAGTAAAATATGTTGTTGCCTTCTGTATTAAAGAGTATATTTCTCAGGGTGATCTAGGCAGAATCCTCTGTCTTTTTTCTAATTATTCTTACTGAAAACTGAGTGCTGTTTTTGCTTTGAGGAGGGTGTTTGTGATCTTGGGGTGGATCAGACTGCTTGATGTCCTGGCTGCAAAGGAGACAGGTGACTCTAGTGGTCGGCACTTCCAACCTTTTCCCAAGTGGAGAATGCTGTGTAGCCTCAGACAGACTGTTTACACCACCAGGACACTGCAGGGTAGTATTGCCATATTTTAAGCTCCCCAGAGCTCATATCCAGAGTTGCCCATTATAGAAATGTTAGTATCGTGGTTCCCTGGCAGCCAGCTAGGATTTTGATCGGTGTTATGGATGGAGTGTTTGTGTCCCCCTCAAAATTCATATGTTGAAGTTTTAACTCCCAAGTGATGATGTGGGGAGTGATTAAGACATGAGGGTGGAGCCCTCATGAGTGGATTAGTGCCCTTATAAATGGGACCCCAAAGAGCTCCCTCAGCCCCTCAGCCACGTGAGGACACAGCAAGAAGATGGCTGTCTAGGATCCAGGAAGTGGGCTCTCACTAGACACATTACTGGCACCTTGATCTTGAACTTTCCAGCTTCCATAACTGTGAGAAATAAATGTTCGCTGTTTAAGCTACCCAATCTATGGTATTTTTTGTTATAGTAGCCTGAACAGACTAAGACAGTGGGTTTTGGGCAAATTAATGGGTTGCTCCACATAACCCACTCTATCCCACAAGTGTGAGATTCCTCTTTGAACAACAGTGAAAGAACTGGGCAGGAAGTAGACATTTTATAAGCCAATTAAAAAAATGCATGGAACATCATGCTTTGTAGGAACAGAGAGAGAAAGATTGAAGAATTCAGTGTAGGGAAGGAGGGGGAAGTAGCCTCTAGTTCTCCAGAAATAAGAAAATAGAGATTATCTTAATCTTAAACTCATCATGAATAAGCCCAAGTAGACTGATGTCAGATCAACTAAAATGAAACCACATTTCTTTATTTTCCTAAATCCATTCTTTTTTTTTTTTTTTTTTTTTTTTTGCGAGGAAGACCAGTCCTGAGCTAACATTGGTTGCCAATCGTCCTCTTTTTTTTGCTGAGGAAGACTGGCCCTGCACTAACATCCGTGCCCATCTTCCTCCACTTTATATGGGATGCCGCCACGGCATGGCTGACAAGCAGTGCGTCGGCCCACGCCCAGGATCTGAACCCGTGAACCCCAGGCTGCCAAAGTGCAGGCTAAACCGCTGCGCCACCCCCATCCATTCTTATGTTAACCTGCAAGTGTTTTGGCCAGGATCCCAGTGGATTCCTGTGAAGAATACATTTTTTTCCCCCAGTTTAAGTTTGCTCTGTTGATGTCATCGAGTGATACTGCCATGAAAGTAGCTATAAACCCAGGACAAATTTGTAAAATTTGTAAAAGGTGAGGCTAATGTAAACAAGTGATGATGCCATTTCTTATGAGATCATCTTCTTTAGATGGCATAGAGCAGTTTCGTTTAAAAAATATGTAAAAATCTATACTTTAAAAATAAGTTTTATGCTATATTATAGTGTTAAAAACAAAAATTCAATTGAGTAAATTTAAAGATCAAATTGGCTTTATTCAGTGATTCATGTATTGGGTAGCATCCCATCGAGCAATAGAAAGGAGCTCCAAAGAGCTACAGGAAAGGAGAGGTTTCTAAAGGCAGAAAGGGGGAGGAAAAAAGTAAATTATTAGCAAAGAATGCATTTTTTTCAGGCAAGGTCACCCTCCTAAGGGCAACAGAAGGGCCTATCAGGTGGATTACCTCACTGATGCTGACCAGGTGATTCCATGTTGACTGGTTAAAGGTTATATTCCTGTAGGGGTTGAGACTGCACTTAGGTTAGGTGTTAAGTCTTGGTTTGCTGACATGGGGTTTAGCACAAGTGACTCCATTTTGGGCCTGCTACCTCCTTTTTAATGATAGCATAATTTCTTGTGGAGTTTTCTGTACATGGACTATAATATGAATCCTTTTCTTAAAGAAAAGGCTAGTTTTGTAACGGAATTTATCCTTGAAATCAAAATCCTCAGGTGTACATCTAAGTTTGTAATATGTATTATTCTGTGCATATAATGATGCAGTAAGAACCCAAAGTTCCCAGTTTGGATGCAGTTTATGGAGTTGCAATACCTTGGCGGGGCTGGGGGGGGTTCATATTTCTTTGGAAATAACTGTCATAAAGAATCCCACTGTTCTTTATGGTGTAGAAATGAACAACATTCAAGTAAAAAGCAGTGTACATTTCTCTTTGTTGTTCTGCTTCCAACAGAGACAAGGAAAGAACTGGAACTCTCTCTTATAATTAGTTTCATGTGAAAATGCCCAGCAATTGGAAAGGGGTTTGTAAAATGGATAAACAGCAGGTGACAAGTGAATTGAAAAAAGCCTTGAAGGGCATGTTATTTAGAGCTGATATGTAGCTACCACACGGAAAAGTATGATTAACTTTGGGGAACAGAGTCTGCAATGAATTTCATTTTCTTTCTTTAGAGATGATCTGAACTGATGGAATAAAGTCTAGGAGAGAAAGAGGGCATAGATCTTCCAAGAAGGTCTGGCTCCTGAATGACATAGGTGGAATCCTATTCCTATAGCACCCTTGGAATATTTGCCTTCTCTATGCTCAGGAACATCAGAGTGATAGAAGCTCTCCTCAGAGGTGGAAGGCTCCCCTTGGGGCAGCCTCAACCTGAGGGCTGACCTTGCTAGGGCTCTGTTCATTGACTTAGTGTGGCCTGGCCATCTGTATTCCCTGCCAGGCAAATGTTCCTTTCAGGATTCGGCTCACGTGGCACATGGAGACCCAGAACACACACACACACATGCACGAGCACACACACTCTCTCAGTTTTCACTACTGGGGAAGCCCTTCAGAGAACATGGGCCTGTGTCTCGAGTCCCACCAGCAGATGTCTCTGCTGTGTCTGAAGGCCAGAATCGTCTTACATGCTTCTCTCTGGATCCAACTTGGGTCTTGTTCCAATTTGACCCTCTCACCAGTTCTTGGTCAGGGAGTCAGTGCTTTGCACTGCGCATGCTGGTCTGCTTTGAAAGATGTTTTCCTAAATAAGGCTGTGGAAAAATAAGATGTGGTTTGAAGTTATTTTAAAATATGTCTATCTGGAAAAGACAGTTTCCCTTACTTTCAAGTGACAATATAATGCAATAATTTCAATAAGTTTTGCCACAAAACATTCTCAACAAAAGAACTATGTGCAGAAGACTTAGTTGTAAGCACAACATCTGCTTTATGACTCCAGGTAAGTCTAAAATGTAAATCTGGTTAAGTGGCTCCTCTGCTTAAAATCTGTTTGGCCTCCTCATTGCCTAAAGTTAATTAGCAATAGTATTATAATAAAATGTAATAATATTTAGTGTAATATATGATATAACAATATTATTATGATGATAATTATCTGGATTTTGTGATGCCTGTGGTATTTGTCACCTTCTAAAAATTGTAATTTGTGAGAATTACATTTCTCATTTTAAATAAATATTCACTTTTCTATAAATATTATATCATTTAAAAAATAAATATAAAATATTTCTTGAATAAAAACAATGATTTTTCTATTATTTTTATTGAAGTGGAATCCGCAGTTGTATTCAGGCCCCACAAAACCTGGATCTGCCCCTGGTTGTACCTCAATCGAATTTGCTTAGAGGAGATCCTGTGACTATAAGCATCTGGAAAAACCAGAAGTAGAAAAAAAAAAAAAGGCCAAAGTTTCACTTATCTTATCTCTCAATGAAAGAGGAAATTCCTTCGGGTTTCTTGGGAGGATGTTTTAACTCAAAGTTTGCTTCCTTAGGGGGTTCTTAGGAATCACTCTTTGAACATGACCTTCCAGTTCTGTGTCCAAAACATGGGCAACCTTGGGCTTGCCACCTGTGTACATTTCAGACTCACAGGTGTGTCACAGCCAAGGTGTTTTCCCCTTTCCAATGGTCCTGCCCCCACCTAGCCGTCCAGATCCTCTTGTAGAAGGTTGCCTGCACTTCTCGAGGCCAGGCCAGTTTGTCTCCTCACCCCCAGCCCCTGAACCCATTCCATGTGATGCTGTGGAAAAGACAGATACCTCCAGGTGGAGAGATTGACAAATTCTAGTCTACTGGTGGGTTCCTCTTTTTAGAAGATCTGAAATCCTCCCATTCTATAACTGAGCCCCCAATAAACAGTAGAGAGAGGCATCAGCTCAATTTGTATTATTACTATTTTCTAGTATCTTTTTTTCTGTTTAGCCTCACAATCTGTGTTAAATGCTTTCCACTAGAGTAAAGCTTGAATAATCCAGAATGTTTTTACCTCCAAAAAAATAGTAAACTTGACATAAAGGCATGACAACAAGGCCCCCCTCAAAACTTAGGAAAACTTATTTTGTGTGAGATGAGTCTTCTGAGAACACGAACTTTCCCTCAGCAATAACCTCAACGTGAAGTGTCGAACTGACATGAGTTCAGCCTCAGAAGGGCACATGACTGGACTGGCCCATCTAAAACAGAGACCTGGTCAGGTGAGTCTCTCGTCAACTCCAAGGTATTGGCTGCATAAGTCTAGAAGATGAGAAACTGAAGACAGAATTTTTCAGAGCATCTCTATCGTGTGTAGAGAAGTGGTGCTCTGGCTGATCTTTGGGGCCATTTCCATCTACTACTCATCAAGGATAGAGAGATGGTGCTGAATGTGTAGATGGAGGAGTAAGTTGGGCTGGCACCTTGCTTATTCCATGCTTATCAAGCCAACCTTCTGATTATAGTCTTGTTTTCTCTGTAGATTCTCCTACTGAGAAAGTGCTGACTACAGAAAGCTGGCAATTAATGTCTTTGGCAGTTATATTTTTATAGTTAATTAATAAACTGGCATTCTCCCAGGCCTGAGCACCATAGGGCACACAGACCAAGCAGAGGATTGCAGAGGAGATCCTGGATGGCCTGTAGTGACCTCATCAGACCCTGTCTCCAAGGTGACATGACCTGAGTGGTCGCGTGAGTCTCTAGATGGGCTCTTTATCTCCTTCTCTCTAAATGTAAGAGAGTTAAATGGTAAGTTTGTTTTAAATCTGTTGAAATTATAGTTAGTTGGATTTTGGTTCATAGGTATAACTAAATTCATGTTCTAAATGTTCTTTATTCATCCATTCATTCAATTATCCATGTAACAAATCATTAGTATTGATTACCACTCTGTTCTAGGCATTTTATTAGATACTGGAGATATAATGATGAATACAATGTAATCCCTGCCCACTAGGGGCTCTCATTCCAGTTGGAAAAAACACACTTAAAAAAAAAATCACATCGTGTGTTAAGTACTATGACAGAGTTATAGAAAAAAGTGTTATAGGAATGCTTAATTGTGCACATAGCAAAGTCAGAGAAGGCTTCCCATAGAAGGTAATATTTGAGCAGAGTTGCAAAGGTTGGCCAGGAGTTTGCCAGGCAGATGGAATAATCAGAAATTTTCCAGGCAGAGTGAAGAACATCTTCAAATAAGTAGTTCAGTTAGGATGGAACGCAGGATGTGTGTTCATGTGGATTGGAGAACAGAGAGGAGGAAGATGGATGAAGCTGGAAAAATAGACGGGTGTCAGGCAAAGAGCTTTGTATGTTAAGCTAAGGAATTTATATTTTTATCTTGTACACTAGAAGAGGAGTCTTTGAAATATTTGCCAGGGAATGTCATGGATCACATCACACTTGTCTGATTATAGAAAATGGATTGGATGGGAATGGGCCTGGAAGCAGGAAGTCTAGTTGGGAGACTGTTAACAGGGTCTAGTTGAGGGCTGAGGGTTTGAACTGTGGCAGTAAATACAAGAGTGGAAAGATGAAACAGACTTCATGAAAAATTGAAAGAAAAGCATCAGAGGGCTAGGACGAGAGAGAAGTCTTGCATGATTCCCACATTTCTAACTTGAGGAGATGGGGGTTTCCTCAACCCCAAATAAGAAATACAGGAGGAAGGGCAGGAGGTTTTTATGGGGAGATGCAAGAGGTATTTTGTATGTGTTGATTTGGATCTACTTGAGTGGAGATGTTCAGTTGATGATTGGAAACAAGCATTTGACGGTCAAGAGAGATATCCAGACTAGACATAAATGTTTGAGGATTAAAGAATGGGTGGTAAGTGAAGCCACGGGGATGGATGACATTGCCCAAGAAGATCTTGTAAAGGGAGGAGAGAATAGGGCCAAACACAGGACTCTGAGAACTTTAGCGTTTAGGGATGAGCTGAAGAGTGAGAGAATCGGAGAAGGGGCCAACTGATGATTTGTTTTGGAATACTCTCATGTTAAATTGTCTTTTTGATAATTACCAGGACTATTCTTCCTTGCCTTTTTTCTTTCTCCTCCTCCGCTCCCCTTCATCTTCTCCTCTATCAACACTTTTTCTTTTTCCTCTTCCTCCTTTCTTCTTTCTTTCTCCATCTCCGTCTCTGTCTTCTTGTCCTCACCTCCCTCCTCCTCCTCTCTCCCTCTCCCTCCTACTCCTCCTTTTCCTTTCTTCTTAACTCTTGACTATTCTAAAATAAAATCCAGGGACACTGAAGAAACATTTTTTTTCTAGGAAGTTTTTTTCCCTACTCAATCTCAGAATCTTAACATAGACAAAACACTGTTTACTTACTTTGTAATTGCTACGTGACAGCTAATAGTAGGACAAATGAACATCATTTAGCGTTTATTAGGTATCATGAGTTGTCTCACTGGAATCTCCCAAAATCCTGTGGGAGAAGTGCTCTAATTACTCTTATTTTAAAGAGGATGAAACAAGGGCTCAGAGAGCTTACTCGGCTTGCCAAAAGTCACACAACCAGATGTGGTGGTCAGGATTCAAACCTGTGTCCGTGTGCCTAAGTCCAATGTCATATTTCCCTGCCCTGTTTCCTGTTATGTACTTGCTCCTCTTGCCAGGTCTAGTGTTCCAATGTTCCATCCCTTTGTATCCAGCATCTCTTTTAATGCTTCAAGTCTTAACTCCTGTTAGTCTGGGGTAAAAGGTCCCTTTCTGAGTTGTTTTTTGGTAGCTTTAATAAGACTTGGCCGCCCCTGGGTCTCTTCCAACTTTTCTTGTCTCCCTTCTATTGAAAGGTTTTGGATTCGTCCTCTGATGGTCGATTTTGCCACCAAGGCAGGTGACTTCACTCCTGGATGATGATGATGATGATGATGATGATGATGATGATGATGATGATAATAATACTAGAAAAAGCTTGTACTTATTATGCGTCAGGCGTGTACTAGCTAATCTTCAGCTCACAGCAGCCCTGCAGATCATCTACGGGGCGTGTCTGCCCACCACAATTCATTTGTATCAGGATTTGGCCCTGGCTGGCCTTCCAGGATTCACATGGGGTTGACTCCTACTCTGCTGGGTCCATGGCTAAGTCCCAGCTGGTCCCCCTCCTGCTGGCGGCCAAGACCTTCCCTCCACCTAGGCCCTCCCACGTAACCCCCAAGCATGTGGTCTCTCTTCCCTGGGACTTTCGCCCTCAACTTCTACTGCTTTTGAAAATAAACACCCCCAAATCTGCCTTAGCAAGTTGCTGACAATGTTACAAACAGAGTATTAATGGGTCTCAGTGTCATAAACAGAGTGATAATCAGAGACGGCATCTTCTGGCACAGACTGCGGGGGAGGCAGGACTGTCCCAGTGAACCTATCATCCCAGTTTTCTGGAGGCAAAAGTTTCTGGACTAGTTGAATTTTATTTTATTTGCTTGGTTTCTCTGGATGTAATACGCTGGGTAACGTCCCAGTCTCCTCATGACAGGGGTGGGAGTGGGGAATCAGTCCTGCCTCTCAAGTCCCGGTCCCTGCCTCCAAAACTGGAGTTTCCCTTCTCAGAGAGAAACAGAAGTGGCTGGGGGTTTGCACACCACACAGTTCATTAATGTGCTCCTGGAGCCATAGTTTTGCTCCAAGGCAGAAATGGAACCCCTGTTTATGGAGTAGAACGCAAAATGTACATTAATTTTTAAGATGAAATGAGACTTCATATTTCCTACTTGCTGCAGACTGGATTTCGGGTGTCCTTGCCTAGCTCCCCTGAGGGCAGAGGTACTTTGATGGAAAACTCTGCGAGGCTCTGGCCTGGGGTGTGGGTGAGCTGAGGCAGGCCAAAGAGGCTGGTACTTGTTAGGTGCTCAATAAATTCCTCCTCGCTCCCTTCCTTCTTCTCTCCCTCCCTCCTCATCTTTATCTTTTATTCTTTGCCTCTCGCTCCCTTTCCTCTCTCCCGTCTTCCCTCCCTTCTTCTCTTTTTTTCTTCTTGTCTCAGGCTCTAGCTCTTATTTTCTGTCCTAATGAAATGCTCTCTTTAGTGGGGACAGTGTGTCACTGGCATTTTCCAAGCATAAATGAGTTTGGGAATTGTCTGTCATAGACTCTTAGAATGCAGTAGCCTGCAGCGACCGCAGAAGTCAGCCCCTCTCACTTCCCAGGTGAGGAGTGGGAGGTGACTCAAGGTCACATGGAAGCAGAGCCAGGCTAGACCCTAGGGCTCTAGGCTGCTGGTCTAGAGCTCTCAGTCTTGTTGGAAGAATTGTCAAAGGGGCTTTAAACCAGGGCACCAGCTCTCATTTCCTGAACAGGTAGTGAGATTTTCAGATCATCTGTCGTTGGTGCTGCTGTAAGAACAAAATTGTGGTGATGATAGGAGGTGTCCGCTCCAGATTAGTAATAGAACAGCCCTTCTGGAAATGCAGGGCTGGAAAGTGGCTCTTGCCAAATTGTAGCAACCAGTGCCTAGGAATCCAGATCCAGCCAAAACCAGGGCCAGCTGCTCCAGCGGAAGGAACAATTTGTTCCTTCCCTGCCCATCTGGAGAGCCGGGCATGTCCTGAGGCAGGCCACTCTTAGTTACCGCAGCTGCCTTCTTGAGAGGGAGGACCTGTAAGTGCCTTCACATTCCTGCATCCTCGTTCTCCTTGGCAACTGGCTAAAATTATTTTTCTCAATGATTATATGGTAGATTGACAACTAAGTGCCATTTTTTAAAAATTCTTTGGACAAATATAGATCTCTTCCTTCAAATAAACTATTGCTACATGGACCGTAGACCTGGAAGGATCCAGAAAATATAGGTGGACAAGATAATTTCATATCCTATCTTTTCTTCAACAAATATATCTGAGCACTACTCCAAGATAGGTTTTGTGAGAGGAGCTTGGAAGACACAAAACAAAGACATGATCCCTGTCCTTGAGGGTCTGACCTTATATGGGGGGGATTATTTCGTTTCCTATTGCTGCTGTAACAAATCACCACAAATTTAGTGGCTTACACAGCACATTTTATCATCTTATGTTCTGGAGGTCAGGAGTCCCAAATGGATCTCACTGGACTACAGTCAAGGTGCTGGCAGGGCTGTGTCTCTAGGGGAGAGTCTCTGGGGGAGAATCTATCTTTTTGCCTTTTCCAGCTTCTAAAGACTGTCCACATTCCTTGGCTCACGGCCCCTTCTTCCATCTTCAAAGATAGCAACGGCAGGCAAGTCCTCCCACTGCCATCTTTCTGGTGCTCACTCTTCTGCCTCCTTCTTCCAGTTTTAAGGACTCTTACGGTTACATTGGCCCACCTGGGTAATCCAGGATAATCTCCTCATCTTAAAGCCAGTCCATTAGCAAACTTAATTCCCTCTTGCTATGTAACATAACCTAATTATAGGTTCTGGGGATTAGGATATAGATATCTTTGGGAGCACATCATTCTGCCTACCTTGGAGATTTAGACATGTTCACAGAGGAGCATTAAACACTAGGGTCAGTGCTCTGATGTAGGGGGAAAGGAGGCAATTATGGGAGCATATAGGAGGAGCACATAATCCTGCATGGGGAACAGTGTTATGGTGGGGCAGCAGTGAGGGAGTCTTCCTGGACAAAGTGACATTTGAGTTCAGAATTTTAGCTTGTATGAGAGTCTGGCCAAGAAAGGGGAAAAGGCGTTCTAAGAAAAGGGAAAAGGGTACAGCAGAAGCAAGGGTGTGGCAGCATGACAAGGAGCGAGGCTGTGACTGGAGTGTAGGTCTGGGGAAGAGCATGGTGGATGATACAAAAGGCTGGCAAAGTCGTGCACTGGAAGGTCCTGGTGGGAAGTAGACAGTGTTCTCAAAGGGGGAGATTGAAGGGCCATTTCAAAATGTTTGAATGAGCGGGACTTTGAGGTGTCTGGGCTTGGTTAAGGAAAAGCAACCAAGGGTGATGAAGTAGCCCAGGACTAGCAACAACCAGAAGTGTTACAATCCCTAGGCCTGGGGGTGATGGGAAGGAGTCACTGAGAGACGGTGAGAGTTGTGACTATAGAAGGGGACCACTCTGCAGGAGCTGTCATATTTGATATAAAAACATGGCCACAACCAAGCTACCACCCAGCAGGAGCAAGTCAGAGGAACACAAACTCTGAGATCTTTGTCTTCCCACCTTTCAATCTGCTGCTCTTGCCTTTCATTGGCAAACCCAACTGGAAACCAGGGGACAAGGGAGTTTGGTGGACACAGTCCATGGAATTTAGGTCTGTGACTCAGAAGAGAGTAGATCTGGAGGAGAAAGTGCAGGGCCCAGACAGGAGGACCTTGTGTGTTGTGAGTAAAGAATCTGAGTTTTACACTGAAGGCCACAGGGAGCCCCAGAAGTGTTGTAAGCTGGTCAATGAACGGCTCTTTGAATCTGTCTTTCAGTTTGGTTTCCACTCCATTTCCCACACTATCTTTATTCACAAGGTAAAGATTTTATCTTATCTTCTTCTCTTGTCTTTATCCCATCTCTCAGAGCCTTGACAAGCTTATCTTATATCGTCTTTGTCAGCCAAGGTGTTAACGGCCAATAATACCTTCATGTGCTAGCTCTTTCAGATGATGTTTAGATTTACTGGGAACAGTTAGTGCCTGGATCAGTTAGCTGTTGCCATAATTATGCTGTGTTACAAACCACTTCCAATCTCTGGGGCTTCAAACAATAAGTACTTGCTTAGCTCAGAAGTCTGCAGTTTGGCGATTTAGGTTGGGGAGTTTTTCTGGTCTCAACTGGGCTTCCTAACATATCTGGCGGTCATCTAGCCTGTTGGCTAAAGACTCATACTTCTGGGGATTGGCTCGTAGTCAAATGGTTTCTGATGCAGCTCTTCTCCTATGTTTCTCCCACCCCTCCAGTAGGCTAGCCCAGGCTGGTTCTAAGCACAAGGGCCCAGGTGCAAAAGCAGAATCAGAAATGTGCAGACTCTTTACCAAGCTTCTGCTTGCGTCACAACTGCCATCATTCTATTGGTCAAAGAGAGTCATGTGACTAAACAGACTCCACCTCTTGATGGGAGAAACTGCAAAGTCACATGGCAAGTAACATGAACAGAGGAAAGAACTGACACCACTAATGCAATCAATCTGCCAATCATTGTTGGGTACCTTAACCCAGGCAATAAAGATTTATTTATTTATCAAATTGTTTATTGTCAGAATCTCCCACTAAAATGTAAGCTCTGACAGAGCACAGCTGTACCTCCAGTGATTCTAACACGTATATCACAGTAAATTTTTATAGAAGCCATAACTGAATGCTGCTGGGTTCGCATGGGAATTACTTGGACCTATTCTAGTCCACCAAATCCTCGTCAGCAGACAATTGTCCTGAAAAATAAATGAGCACAAATATGGTTTCTGCCTGCACCTTTAGGCCTGTTGCATTGCTGTTTCACTTTCTCTCTTTCTGGTTTTCATCAAGCTGGGTGAACCTAGTCAAAGGCATAAAGCACAAGGAGAAGATGAGTCATCCCTCAGTCAGGGCCTTATCTCACCTCCTCACTCTCCATTAGGGCTGGGGAGTTGACTCAGTTGTACAGCTTGAACAGATGATGTCACTGAACGAAGGGTGTGATGCCCCCTGTTATGGGCTGAACTATGTCCCCCCTAAATTCTTATGTTGAAATCCTTACCCTTAGTACCTCAGAATGTGACTGTATTTGGAGATAGGGTCTTTAAAGAGGTAATTAAGGTAAAATGAGTTTATATAGATGGGCCCTAATCCAATATGACTAGTGTTCTTATAAGAAGAGGCGATTGGGATACAGACACACACAGAGGAAAGACCATGCGAAGACAAAGGGAGAAGTGACCATCTACAAGCCAAGAAGAGAGATCTCAGAAGAAATCAACCCTACTGACACATGCCTTGATCTTGGATTTCCAGCCTCCAGAATTGTGAGAAAATAGATTTCTATTGTTTAAGCCACCTAGTCTTTAGCCTTTGTATGGTAGCCCTTTGTATGGTAGCCCTTTGTATGGTATCCCTTAAAAGAGAACAGCTAGTGGGAGTCCTATTTGGAGGGACTCCCCCATCCCCACTCCCAGTGTGAGTCAGAGGAGTCCAAGCTGACTTCCTGGGAGAGGCTTGCTCGCAGAGGAAGCTCCAAGAGTTGCATGGACTGGAAAGCTCATGGGCCTCCTTCAGAGTGGCCAGTGCAGGCTGAAGACAGATGGTGCCGGGGTCCTTTCATGTGGCCTTCCCTGGGGCTTTGCAAGCAGTTCCAACTTGTTCCTTGTAGGCTAATGCTACATTCCATTCATTAGCAAGTTTCCCAGTGGTCAAATTTTATTGGTTCCTCGGGAGTTCCTCTCTTGCTTTTCAGGCCTCCAGTCATCTAAAATCTGGTGTCTTCAGCAAATTCACCCACCTCATTATGCATGATCCCTCTTCTAGGCCATATAGCCCCTTTCCTGGCTCCTAATAAATAAATACTAATTCTGAGACCGAAACCCAAGAGGCCATATGTTTAATTGCTTTCCATGCTGAGAAAGAATCATTTATTAGCGCTGTGCAAAGCGCTGTGTTTGAAAACTCCAAACCACATGAAACGCCACAAGTTCTGAGCCAGAGCCTAACAGAGAAACAGCCAAGTTTCATCTGAACTTTGTTAGGCCTCATGACCTTTCACAGAACCTCAAAGCAAACATAATTCAGCCCCTGGATAGGCTCAAACTCTGAGTTGAGTCCTGTCATTTGTTTGGTTTTGTAGCAGCTGCTTATATCACAAATCCCCATTTCAGGTTAAAAAAAAGATCCATGAGATGGCTTCAACCCAGTGTGATGTTCTGTTTTATTTTTGTTTTGTAACATGTCTATTAATTGTAAAATTCAAGACCCCTTTGGAAAGCTAGCTCTACAGAACAACTTGTGGGTTTAGAATTGCCGGGTAAATTGGGACTGAGAAATTTAAATGGAATTCAGTGAGAAAATGATTGTCATGAATCTGGCTGGTATAATGAGAGAAGGAATAGACAGGGGTAAGAGGAGGGTCATCACAGGAGGAGAGTTTTATTTTATTTTAAGAAGAAAGGTTTAGTGCTGAGGCATTGTCTGGACACTGTGGGTGCTTGGTAAGAATTTGTTGCTGACCTCTTCAACACACGTAACCTGTAGTTTCCTCTTGTCCTGAATTTAGTTTAGAGATCCTTGACAGGAATTTCACAGCCATTTCTATATCACTGCGTGTCCATCTGGGCCTGCTGGACTGCTGCCTAGCTGAGTCAGAATGGCTGGACAGCGAATGCTCTTCTGAGAGGGAGGCCAGTCCGTGTCTCATCTTGCTGGAAGCGGACTGACAAAGAGCAGGGATGTGGCAGACAGGGAGGGTTTGGACTTCGAATCAGACACGTCCACTGGGTTGGGACAGGTGCCTGGAGTGGGCGCCTGGACAGGTGCCTGGACAGGACCCAAGAGTGGATAATAAAAGTTTGATCATATAGACTAAACAGGCTACCTGGAGATTACGGTAGCAGCTCAGACAAACAGAGCTGACCAGAATGAAAATAGGGTCCTCCTCATGCAGGTGGGGCCTCACGACAGACAGCCATTTTGGTGCTCAGCTCAGGTTGGCCTGGTAGCAGGTGGCTGTCGCAATCACAGGATGAAGTTTAGGGG
Organism: Tapirus indicus; assembly: GCA_031878705.1. Taxonomy (NCBI): domain Eukaryota; kingdom Metazoa; phylum Chordata; class Mammalia; order Perissodactyla; family Tapiridae; genus Tapirus; species Tapirus indicus. Next base: position 41,036,327 of record CM062935.1, read on the forward strand.
CAGGATTCTGATCAGTGTGTGTTAAAAGTTAGTTTGGGTAGGAGGGAATGGTAATGGCCATGATGCTGGAACAGCAGAGCAAGAGTAAATTCATCTGGGTTTCAGGATGGGAACTTATTTCTAACAACTGGCAGATGCCTACCTGTTAAACTAAGTCTCAAAATCAAGTAAACTGATGCTGACTCATCTATGACTTAGACCAAAACTACTTAACACACTTTTCTTTTCCTTTCATTCTCCTCCCCCAACTCTCCTCTGCCACAGATATTGAAAGGATGTGGGGCAGTGGAAGGAAATGAAGGCATGGAAGGAGAGGATCTAGATCAAGAGGGGCCTTGTAGGTCACTGTGAGAACGTGTGAACTTAACTCACTGTCTGCTTTTCTCTGCTTCAGTGTCCCCAGGTCCAAGACAAGTCCAAGCAGAACCCACAAGATAAGATTAGACACCTTTTTTCTCCATTTCGGGTGATAAGTGAACCAAATCCAAATTATCTGCATTGGCAACCTTTTGGTAGACATTGATCTTATTCTCAATAGCAACTCTTCACATTTAATAAATGTAATGGTTATGTAATTTTACATCAGTCTCACAAAAAGGAACAGAAAGAGCAAACAATATTTTGACTCTGCTGTTTTGACCCCACTGTCTTGGACTTCTGTACTGATCCCATAGATGTTTTATCCCTGTGTTTATGAACACAAATATTTTAATAAGAATGATACCAAAATTGATAGATTTTTATTCAAAAAGCTTTTTAAGGATCAATAATAGTTAAATCAATTCAATTCTTTATTAGCATTTCCATAGAACAATTAAACCATTTTTATTTTTGTTTGAATAAAAGGATTATCATCAGTATCAACTAATTTTCTGATTTGATTCATTTATTTTGACTCAACTTTTACCTAGTTGTACATTCTGTGATTATGAGTTTTCTTTTGCAGCAATTATTTCTACCAAGCTTATTTTTCAGGTCAAATTTTATAAACATGTAAAGATTTTAAGCATTTTAAATCATGTGCAATTTTAGATTTTGTCGGTTTTGTTTTGAAAAATTATTTCTAGCAAGTCTGTTCCCACTTTTAATTGTTAAGTTTTTCATCTATAACAAATTTTACCACATACAGTTTTAGCTGATGTTAGTCTTATTCTGTGTTGGTTATTTTCTCCAGTAACATTCAGTAAGAATTAAAAAAAAAAGAATTAGGCTGCTAGTTGTTAAGGTTTTATTGGAGCAATGGGCAAAAAGCACAATCACAGGAATGGGATGCAGGGCAGCATCTAAAGTGGGGTCAAAACGTCTTGCACCTGACCCACCCTGCCTTTTGCTAGCCCACCATGATATCCAAGTCCATTAACCCTTTGTTTGTATACAATGAACCTGTCTGGAAAATCCTTTGTTAGCTCTTTGACACATGTGCTAATTTCACTAATAGAAAGTGGTGGTGGGGGCTGGGAAGGAAGAATCTAAGAGACAAATGACTACCTCATTATGACAAAATTCCAGAAGAAAGCAGAAATTTGCATATTTCCTTCACAACAAATTTAGGCCCAAGACTTTTGTTCCCCACTTTCCGAAGTGACTGATATTCACCTCTTTAATTTATCACAAAACTTTATGAGAAGCCTAAGAACTTAACAGACAGAGTGGGGAAGAGACTGTTCTGGGCACTTTAGGAAAGTCTGAAATTCACAGAGTTGGAGTAAAGTGATGGAGAGTGACCTAAGTGTAGAAAACAAAGACTGTAAATTATATTTACAGGTCCTGGTCCCTGGTCCCTGCACATCTTCTTCCTATCTTGGGGGACTTAGGGCCATTTTCTCGGCCTTCTTGAGTCTCAGTTTCCTCATTTTCAAAATCCTGAACATCTCATGGGGTGGTTGTGAAGTTTAAGAAGCATACAAACGCTCTGACTGATGTGGAGGGTAAAGCAAATGGCAGCTGTAACCGAGTGGTGGGCATGAGCTTGGGAAATGAATCACCTTTATTTTCAAAAGAAAGCTTCCTGTCCTGTCCTCCTTTCTCCTCTCCCCTCCCACCCTATCCCTCTTCGTCCTTCTCCTTCTTTCCCTTCTCCTTCAGGTGGCCATACCTAAAAGTCTTAGAGACCAATCTTATGATTTAGGGTGAGTGCTTTAGGTCATGTTGTATCAGTGGACCTAGAGATTGAGTTCATCCATGTGGGCAATCAATCAATCAATCAATCATGCATCGATCATGCCTCATGTAATGAAGCCTCAAAACGATTCTGGACATACAAGCTCAGGTGAGCTTCCCAGGGTGGCAATACTCTGTGAGTACTGTCACCCATCAATTCTGGGAGGGTAATACTTCCCGAGGACAATGGAAGCATCACATTTGGGACTCTCCTACACTCTGCCCTATGCATCTCTTCCTTTTCTGTTCTTTCCCTGTAATAAATGTAACTGTGACTATAATAGCTTTCATTGAGGTTGTGAGTCTTTCTAGTGAATTATGGAATCTGAGGATGGTTTGGGGAAACCCTTGAATTTAGTTGGTGTCAGAAATGAGGATGGTCTTATGTGGACTCTTTAACTTTGTAGTTGGACCCTAACTCCTTTCCTTTGGAGTCAGAAGTCTGGGACGGCACTGGCAATCTGGAGGACTGTGCCCTTAACCTTGCAGTCTGGCTGACTCTGGACACCATCCCTGCCGTTTACTACTTCTCCCTCAAAATTCTGAAAAAGCTTGATTCATTGTGTCATCTTTGTTGATTTCTGGAATGGGAGAAAGAAAAGTATTTTTCAGGCACTTATTTGTTTTGAACTGAGTGTGAAATGCAGTTGAAGTGATACCTTCAGGGAGATATAAAGAGAAGTCTTCCCATGTTATTCACATGGCTAATTCACTCAACAAATGCTCGTGTAGCTCTTACCACAGTCCAGGCATTGTTCTAAATGCTTTATTAACTCATTTGATATTGATAGTGACAGTTGAGGCAGGATTTATTATTATTATTCCCACATCACACAAAAGAGCAAACTGGGGCTAGGGTAATGAAATAAAGTGCCTGAGCTCCCTCAGCCAGAAAATGGTAGAGCCAGGTGGAAACTCGGGCTCCAGAACTGTTCTGTAGCCATCTTGTTATTGAGGCTGTGGATTCAAACACTTGAGTCTTAGGAGCTCAGTCTAGTGGGGAAGATGGACTTATAAGCAAAAATTATATCATCCTATAGCAACTTCTACAGTAGAAAGATTGTGGAAGCAGGAGCAGCAAATCTGAGTTCCTCAGCCAGAAAATTGAGATTGTTTTTTTACTTAGCTCTATTCCTTTTGATTCATGACAAACTCATCTCCACATCTGTCAATCCTACTCTCCACCTCCACTCCAAACTATCTGGAAGAAATTTGTTGCATATCTTTTCCCAGATTATAACTTGTCCTTTAATTTTGCTTATGATGTCTTTTGTTAAACAGAAGTTTGAAATTTTAGTTTAAAATTTTTTCTCATATGACCCTACTACAGGTCATAAAGACATTATATTTTCTTCCAAAAGTTAAAAAATTTTGCTCTTCACATTTAGGTCTTAGGTATACCATTTGTTAGACCTAGAATTTACTTTTGTGCACTGCATGTGGTAGGAATATAGTTTTATATGTTTTTCACTTGTAGATAACCAATTTGTCCAACTCCCCAGTGATCTGCATTCACATATTTATGGTCTATTTCTGGATTTTCTGTTCTGGTCCTTTGGTGTGTCTATTTCCACACTAAAAATCACACTTCATTCACAAACATTACAACAACAAAAATAACATTAAATTCATAAGTATAATTTTATAATATAAATATAACAAAATAGCATAAATGTCACTTTACATTAAGGCTTGATATTAGATAGAACAAATATCCTTATCTTGTTCTTAAAAATTATCTAGGCTATTCTGGTCTCTTTCCTTACGAGGGTATCAACTTAAGAAATGTATCAACATATGAGAGATTCACACACATTTGCACAGGCACAAAAGTATTGCATTTTGATCTCTGTCCCATTGACTCCATAGATTAACTATTTGGGAGAATTTACTTCTTTACAATATTGATCTTCCTATCTATGAACATGGTATATTATTCCACTTACTTCAGTATTCTTTAATGTTCTCCAATAGTTTTCTAATTTTCTCCATATAGTTCATGTATATCATTTGTTAGACATTTTTTGTAGATAATTTATTATTATTTTTATGTTACCTCTGTAAAATGTATCTTTTAAAACTAACGTTTGCTAACAGTTAGTTATTGGTATAAAGAAATGCAATTGATTTTTATATGTCATTCTATATCCAGTTCCCTTACTCAATTCTCTTATTAAATCCGATAACTTGTTTATCAGTTGCTTTAAGTTTTAAATATAAACATGTGTTCTGTGAATAATGGCAGTATTATTTCTATTTTTCCAGGCCCTATACCTCTTGTTTCTTTTTATTTTCTCATTGTTTCAGCTAGGATCTCCAGTGCAAAGTCAAAGAGAAGCAGAGAAAAGGGCACCAAGATCTCCTCCCTCTGGTGTTACACTCTGGATAATCCCCTCTCCTTGACTGTGGGTGGGACCTATGACTTGCTTCTAGCCAATAGAATTTGGCAAAAGTAATGGGATGCCCCTTCCATGATTAAGTAAAAAAAAAACAAAATTAATTTAGTTAATTAAATCAATTAATTGATTTAGTCAGTTAAAAATTCTCCTTGTGGAGAATTTAAAATTAAAAGATTTTCCTTGTGGATTTGAAGAAGTAAGCTGCCTGTTGTGCGAAGCCCATGTAGGGAGGAATTGCAGTGACCTGTAGGAGCTGAGAATGGCCCACGGCCAACAGCAAGTAAGAAAATGGAACCTCAGTCCTAGAACTGTCAAATCATGTAATCCCACTTGGTTGTGGTGTATAATTCTATTTATTCACTGCTGTATTCGATTTGTTAATATTTTGTTGAAGATTTTTGCATCTTGTCCATGAGATACATTGGTCTGTAGTTTTCTTGTAATGTCTTTGTCTGGTTTTGGTATTAGGGTAATGCTGGCCTCACAGAATGAGTTAGGAAGTATACCCTCTGCTTCTATCCTCTAAAAGAGATTGTAGAGAATTGGTATAATTTCTTCCTTAAATGTTTGGTAGAATTCACCAGTGAACCCATCTGGACATGGCACTTTCTGTTTTGGAAGGTAAGTAATTATTGGTTCAATTCCTTTCGTAGATATAGGCCTATTCAGATAGTCTGTTTCTTCTTGTGTGAGTTTTGACAGATTGTGTCTTTCAAGGAATTGGTCCATTTCATCTTGTTGTATGCCATCAAGTTGGCTCCAACTCCTGGTCAGCCTATGAATGAGTGATGTCCACAATTTCCTGTCTTCAACAACCCTACTCAGCTCCTGTAGACTCATACCTATGATTTATTTTTTTGGAGTCTATCTATCTCATATTTGGCCTTCCTCTTATCCTGCTGCCTTCTACTTTCCTCAGCTTATTGTCTTTTCCAAAGAATCTTGCCTTCCCATGATGTGCCCAAAGTAGTACACCCTCAATTTTATCATTTTTGCTTCCGGTGATAGTTCAGGCTTAATTTGTTCCAGGACCAACTTGTTTGTCTTTCTGGTAGTCCAAGATATTCATAGAGCTCTCCTCCAGTACCATTTCATCTAGGTTATCACATTTCTGGGCATAGAGTTGTTCATAATGTTTCTTTATTATCCTTTTAATTTCCATGGGGTCTGTAGTGATGTCCTCTCTTTCATTTCTGATATTATTAATTTGTGTCTTCTTTCTTTTTTCTTACTTAGCCTGGCTAGAGACTTATCAATTTTATTGATCCTTTCAAAGAAGCAGCTTTTGGTTTCATTGATTGTATCCACTTTTAAGTAATATTAGGTCATAGTTTCTTTCTTTCTAAATCAGTCTTGAATTTCTTTTAAAAGCCCAAACTTAGTGTGAATTTAGCACTTGTGTTTTTGTTGGCAAACACATATAGAAGCCTGCTTGAAATATACCCTATTCATGTAGTTCTCATATGCACAGATGATTCAGGTGTCACATCGTGTATTTACATACTCATCTCCTAATCCCTAAGGTACTGACTTCAGTTGAAGTTGCTATAATATTTAATTAACCTTTGTAATATTCCCCATTTTGAGCTTGAATAATTTTTTTGTGGCTAAGAGCCAATGTAAGAGATGTGACCAAAATGTGCCTTCTCATAAACAGGGGTGTCTAAAATACACATGTCATATTTCCAGCAAGGGGCTTACCTCACACACTGAGCATCTCATTCGGTACTTTGAAGGACCTGAGGGAAAAATCTCAGGAATATGTTGTGTGCTGCCTAGCACCTGATTATTGCACTAATAATGTTCCAAGTATGTCGTTTATCACAGAAGAAATTCAAGAGAAGTGTATATGCCATTGAGTTCCCTGAAATCTACTAAATAATCATACTTATTAATTTATTTCTGAAATAATCAAGAAAAATCTTGATTTTTCCTCCCAGAAAGAGCCCTTAGAGATAGTTTAATTCAACCCTCTCCTTTTATGTTTGAAGAAACAGTGTCAGAGGAATAAATGAAGTGCTACAGATCACAGAGCTGAAGCCTGATCAGGGTCCCTGCTGCTGTTCAGCTCTACTTTTTAAAAGAGCCCTGAATAATTCTCATTAACTGTGACTTACCCTTCCCCATGCACATCGCTGTACTTGAAGGAAGCGTGGGGTTTCCAGGTTAGCTGCTCACTTACACACCTGTAGTCAGGGCCTAGTGGCAGCTGCTGCTGTGGAGCATGTGCCACATATGGCCTGTCCTTTGTAAGAAAAGTTCTTGGAATGAACTCCTACATGCCAACTTGGTTCTCACACATTTGCATCTTTGCAGTGCTGGTTGATAGGACAACTGAACTTCACTCCTAGAAGATTCAGCTCTTCAAAAGGAATTGTGTCCAGGCCAACATGTTCATCAATATTGGCTGATGTTTTTAATAATGGATGATCCAGACCTTTCTAAGTGAAGCCCCTGCCTGACCTGAGCTGGTTTCTTACTCCCTGTCTCAAATCGTACATTATGCTGCAATGCTAATGTGGGGACATGCACCACATCTGCAACTTTGCTGGAGCCTATAGAGAGGCTAAAACTCATGCAGCCCTATTCATCTTCTCTTTCATTTAATTACCGGAACTGAAGAGTCTGGCAAAAGAAGAGCTCCTTTAAGAATTGCCCGCCAGTCATCTGTGGCCTCTAGTTCTGGGTCTTGTATTTAGGAACTTTCTGGGCAGAGGAACCACAGACCAACAAACTTCAAGGAGGTGTTTTCCTGACATGATTCCTGGGTATGCTCTGCTAACTTACCCCAAACACTCATTGGGCAAGAGGGTTCAGCTCTTGTGTTCTAGTTCTGTAATCGGCAATGCCAAACTTCTGCTTGTGTCCTACATGTTGCTGTGACTGTTCATTTTTGTGGAAAAACTGCCCCTCAATGCCTAATTCCATGGTTTCCTCTGCTGTAAATAATTAGAAAGGAGAAGAATCTAAAACAAATACAGCAAGGCTGCTTGTTTTGACCAAATTGGCAATTAATTAATTCCATGTGCTAGAAGTTGCAATCAACATCTGCAGCAAGAGCAGCATCTTCTGGATGAACAGAAGAAATGAAAAGAAAAGGATGGGGAAAGGGTCTGAGATCTTGGTGCATAGGCTTCATGGCTGTGTATCCAGGGACTGATGTTTATTTCCAGGTGTGTGCAAGCAACTTTCTGATAGTAAGAGCTAACCTGCACCTGTGTACAGAAGAGTAGGAGGAAAGCTTTCATCACACCTATCTTCAAATGGGAGATGGAGATGGAAATCTCAGCATCTACTATATTTCAGAAGGAGTGGGACAAAGTGCCACCCCCATTCTGTTCATGTGTATGCCTTTCAAGAGAATGACATTTCCGGCAGGAGTTCTTTTGAACATGAAAGAATACCCAGGAGAGGATTCCTTTCCCATAGCATGTATACATGAGAGTGACGTTGAAACAGAATTGAGAATGAAGGCTAAAAAGGCAAGACAAAGATATTGAAGAGCAGCCAAAGCTGGTGTGTGGCTGTGTATGACAGTGAGACCGCCATCCCTCTTTCTACTGCCGTCATTAGCTTCTGCTAACCCCGGGTGCACATCCTGGGGAAATTTCTCTTTTCATTCATAACCCCAATTGCTTGAGAGACTAAACATACACACATGAACACATCCCATCTCCTCTTCTCATTACAGGGATGCTCATTCTCATGGCCTCCACCTTTGGGGCGGGGGTGGTGATTCCCCAGCCTGCCTGGTGAGCCCTACTCATGCTAAGTGGTGGCCTTGTGCTCTCTGTCCCTGAGTAGCAGCTGCTGCGTAGCAATGCACAATTCCTCTTGGGGCCATGGCTTGTTTTTCTTTCGCTTATTTCACTTCCTATATTTTTTCTTAAATGAACAAAATCTTGGCACAGGGCCTATCTTTAAAAAAAAAGGCTGTTCTGGTTTCCATTGCTAAGAGAATTTTGGCAGTAGAATCCACAGTGCTAGATATTTTACTGCATTTATCAATCAAGCACTGTGCATATGGAAACAGTCCTATCTAGATAACCCTCAGAGCAACACTGTTCACAAGAAGCCATTTTGAAAGAATGATTTTCTAACCCCAAGTGGAGCAAAAAAGAAAACTATGAGGATTGGGCAAAAGGAAATTCAATGACCAAGAGGAATGATACACTTTTTAGTTCATAAAATTAAAGACTAGTAACTCATGTGTAGTCAGGTCTGATAAATCTTATTTTTAAAGTCAGGAATCCATTCTTTGCAAATCCAGACACCAAACTCAAACCATTTTAATCAAAAATGGGAATTCATTTTAAAGATCCTTGGTTCTTACATGGAATCCAAGGAAGAGTTAACGACCTAGCTATAGAAGTGACTGAGACGCAGATGGTCCCTCATTACAGCTGGAACCATCTTTCTTGGTGCTACGTGGCTTTCTCCACATGGCAGAAATGATGGCATGAATTTCCCTCTTTACCACTGAGAAGAGATTGATCTAACTCCCTCAGTCCCAGGTCCAAATATGCAATGTGGGACTTTCTGGCACAGCTTGGTACAGGTGCTTACCCCAGAGCAATCAGCTGCAGCATGAGAGATGGTGCACTAGATTGGCCTAGCTTGGATCTGGTGCCCACTTCTTAGTCAGTCGACTGTGGGTGTAGGGTAGGGGTCCTACTCTATTCACATGGAGGTTCCCACATTAACCATGTGGGTTGAGGAAAGACTGAGCAGAAAACACTATAGTTGTCATCTACACAGTTCAACACTGTTTGGAGAACTGCCCTTTGTGTGCTTGTTTTCCTTACAACTTTGCTGATTATAGGAAAATAATATGTTTATTCAAATTAGAGTGGAATGGAACCCACGTTTGTGTTTGTGCCTGGGGGGTATTTTTGGCTCTAGGAGGTTAGGTTCACACTCTCCCCAGAGTAAGCTCTGATGGCATTAAATATTGGCCTTTGTAAGAACCAAATACAAATGGATGTTAGCCAACATCATGGTTTGAAGAGTATTGTGTTTCTTCTAATTAAAAGCTGTTAGGCAACAGCTGGGTTGAGGAAATACTCAAATCAAAGATCAGCATCTTACAGCATGCTAATTTTCCGTGAACTGTGAGCTGGGATTCATTGTCACACACCTCTTCCTGCCACTTGTGAGAGTCACTGCTCTCTGCTGTTTCCATCTTAATAAAAGTATGGCCAACATGGCATTCTCAACACACTTCATTCCCCTTGTGGCACTGTACAGAAAGGATTGCCACAATGGTATAAGCATTTGAAAGCTTCTCATCCCTAACTTAAAGATTGTCAGGATGACTGGTAAATAATTCCCAGTTTGTTTTATTATAGAAACACTCATAAAAATCATTGAAAACAATGCAATATTTCAATAATACCAATAGAAATACTGGTCAAGTATCTTCCATTTTGCAGGAAGAATTTGCATTAACCTAATCATATGTAGAATCCTGAAAGATATAGCATAGTTAGGAAGAAATACATTGGAAATTCCCAACTACCCCTACTGCTTACATTCACGGGTAATACAATCACACTTCTGAGGAGGAAGTGAACAATCAGAGGCACGTGAATCAACAAGGGGAAAAAAAATCAACAAATGGCTTGTGAAAATATTATGTAATATAAGAAATGGTCAACGGTTCACTAAAAATAAAAAGAAAAAAGTTTATGGAAGAAAAAAAAGTTAACTAAAGGAATCCAAAGTAAATTTTTGACAGCATGTGTTTTGTGTTCTCAATAAAATTTTCAAAAATGTGTCCTCTATCAAACAAAAGAGGAAAGAGAAAATGATAAGACAATAGACTAAGATTAAAAAATGTAGGAAGAGATTCAAAAGGCTCAATGAGGTAAAGGTAGTAAAGAAATTTAGATGCTTTGTACATTTTTAAGTTGCTATCATAAGTTTAAATAGTTCCAAAGGATTTACTTGCTAGTGTATTATGAACATTGGTATTTCAAAACAAAAAATACTATTTTTATTTAAAATGTGTCCAATGTAATCTAAATGCTTTAATTATTTTTATAATGACCATTATCTACTTTAAAACTCATCCTTAACAGTTGGAAATTTAAAATATTTCCTCACATTTTAGTTCACTTTTTCTTTCTCTGTAGGATTTACATTAATATAATATAACTTAAGCATGAATTTTTTTTAATGATTATCATATTTTCAATGCCAGAAATATGAATATACATTTAAACTTAAACTTTAAAAATGTTTTTATGATCATAGGCTCCAAGAGTTACACAAATCTCTTCTAGTTTGAGCTATCATTAAATTGTTGGTATCCAACTGATCAAAATAATATAAATATATCACACATTTTGATAGTTATTAACCATAAGAAGAATGATTTTATTGGGAAGGCAGTTCTTAATGAGATGATCAGGGCTATTCATCTTTTGGTCAATCAGTTCATATGATTATGGATGAATATTATTTGTTGTTAGAGTGATACATGATTCAGCATCCATTCTATTCTTATTTTTTTAACTCTTGTTCACATAAATAGGAATAGAAGGAATTTTATTATAACAATGTATTGTATTCTTTGAATTCCTTCTGACTTATCCAAAAAAAAAAAAATCACATAGCTACCAAACATCAAAAGTTATTTGAATTATCTAGCAGCTGATAAACCCATGAAGTCTTTCTATGAAGGAAAGAATCAGACATCACATGACATGCAACAGCATGTGCTACCCAGTTGCTCAGCTCTTTCGCTTTATCATCTACACCAGTATTTCAAATTGTCCCTTTTTTTTTGTCACCCTGGAGGTTTTTAAACCCTAGGCCAATGCACCTATTTCAGTTACTATTGCTGCATAACAAACTGCCCCAAAACTCAGAAGCATAAAACAACCATTTTGTTATGTTTACAGATTCTGTGGGTCATGAATTTGGTCAGGGTGTAATAAGGTATTATTTCTTCTTCATGTGTCTGGGGCCTCAACTGAGAAGAATCAAAGGGCTGGATGACTCTAACGCTCGGGACTAGAATTTTCTGGAAGTTCCTTCACTTATATGTCCAGTGCCTGGACTGATGACCTAAGGCTGTCCATCAGATGGCCCATACATAACCTCTTCATGTGGCTTGGGCTACAATATTGTGACTTCAGGGTAGTAACACTTCTTACAGGTGTAAGGGTTCCAGGGAAAGTATTGCAGAGAACAAAGCAGAAGCAGAATTGTCTTTTATGACCTGGCCTTGGAAGTCATATAACATCCCTTCTGCTGTACTGTACTGTCAAAGCAGTCATAATCTAGCCCAGATCTAAAAGGAGGGGACATAGACTCCACCTCATTTATGGAGGGAGAGTCAAAGAACTTGTGGCCATTTTTTAAAACTGCTATAGCACCTTATTAAGATTTGGATGAGTGAGACATGTAAGTTTCTTTTCTAAAGTAGGAGAAAGGTAATTATGAAAGGAAAGAAGAACCTCATGATGTCTTGACAGTTTGTCTTTTCTTAGGTAGATCAGTTTTAGGAAAATTTACATATAGAAGCTGAGCATCTGGAAATTGATTCCTTTAAAGCTTTGCATCTCCCATATATACATTGGAAAGTCTTTCCATACAACCAGGGGTATGCGCATTTCAGTTTGAATACCACTGCTGCAGGATTCAGTTTTGGCAAAGCTTATTTAGATGTATTCAAGTAAAATTTTAAAATTATGCAAACATCTCACCATCAAATTAACAGCAACAACTAACCCTATAAATAACAACAATAACTACACAAGAGTTGCTTTAAATTAAAATAAAAAAGAAAGAAACCTGGTGTTGAGTTTCTCTTCTGCAGTACTTAGAACTAGAGGACACTGCAACACTGAGTACAGGACTTGAAATAGTTGAGATTCAAGAATTTGGTACTCAGCAAATTTTCATAGGTGAAAGAAATTCTAAGATAAAAAAGAGCTCAGAAAATACATCATTTATGTGTCTTTCTGAAATAAACACTCCAAAACACTAATAGGAGATGTACTTGAGCTAATCAAGTGAGTATAAGTGAGTAAAATCTCAAGAATGGGGGTATGAGGGATGATGGCTTTGCTGGTGAGGGCATAGCTTTCGGATCTTCTTGAATCCCCACATAAAAACAGTCAGAGCAAGTAGGCAGCAAAGCAAAATTCATGGATATCATTTACAGCAAAACTGGGTGACAAGGTATCTCCAAAACCCAAATATAATGAGTGGCAACAGACCATCCTAGCCACAAAATTATATTATCCACATCTGTGCTAGAGAAAGCAGAGGGACCTATGAGTGGGAGAAGGCATAGCCCAAGTTCTTTTACTAGGAGGCAATGTCAGCTGATTTGAAAAGTAGATAAAAGTGGGAGGGCTTTTGCTTCTATGGTGGTGGATGAGCTCAAGGTGCTCACTATAAGCCTAAAGTGGCTGAAGCAGTATATCCCATGAAACCTCAAAACAGACCCACCAGGACTCCCTTTAGGATAGGGCTCCACAACAAGAAGCAACAGCCAGGAGAAGCAATGTAAAGGCAACAGAGCCCAGGAGAAAATAAGCCACCATATTTTTAAATACTATACAAAAACAACACAAGAGGCTGCTTTGTGCAGTTAGAATTGTTCTCTGAACCAAGCTTCCTTCTAAAAGCTCAGGAAAACTGAATTCACATAAAAATAAGCAACAGAAAAGTACTAAGGCCAAATCCCATGCAAAGTTATTATAGGAAAAAAAGAGATTAAAAAGTAGAATAACATCCCCACAGACAAGGAAAGCATGCCAAAAGACATGTTCAAAAAACAGATAAAACTGTAATGGGTTATTTCAAAACAAACTAAAAGGATTAAGAAAATGGTACTAGACATGAAAGAATAACATAAATAAGAATTGGAAAACCTAAGAAGTGAGATGACAAACTCAGTAAAGAATTAAAAATATATGAAAAACATCATTTTAGAAATGACTAAACTAGAAGGAAAACAAGAATGAATAAACACAACAAATGTCTGAAGTGAAATAGAACATGAAAAGGAGGAAACATTAAAATCAAGAGGAAGAAAGAGATGAAAAAAAAGAGTTGATAGGAAATGACAAATATTGAAGATAGGAAAAGAAGATCCAAAATACTGATAATAGGAGTCTCCGATGAAGGGAAGCAAAGGAACATAAAAATAATGAGAGCTATAATTCAAATATATTTTGCTGAAATAAAATAAGATTTTAAATCACACATTGAAAGAGTACATTGTACACCTAAGAAGAGGGACTAACATTAAGACATATTCTAATAAAATTATTGGACTTTACAGAAAAAAAATTCCTTTCAGCATCCAGGTGAAAATAGCAAGTCACTTACAAGGGAAATAAAACTAGATTATATTGAACTTTTTGACATTAATGTTATGTCAGAAAAAAAGTGGAATAACATATTTAAGATAGTCAAGGAAAGAAAATACAAGCCAAAAATTTTATGTTCGACAAAATTGGCTTTCAAATATAAAAGACATAGAAACTGTTATCAACATTCAAGAACTCAGGAAATATTGTTCTCATGAGATTTTACTAAGGAATCTACTGGAAAACAAGCTTCAGACAAGCAAAATGACTAGTGAGACATTGACCTAAAGACTTGTGGTAAGTATTAAACATACTTTCTTCATTTAGAATAAGACTAAATGAGGTTAAAGGAAAAATTTATAATATACAATGGCTAAATGATCTGAAAATGTAGATATAATCCAACCATAAAAATGTGGGGGAGATGGGAGAACACACGAAAATAAAAATTTTAACAGTTTTCAGTAATTATTATTGGTGGTGGTAATATTAAATTGTTATTCTAAGACTGTTGTATGTGAAGAGTGGATGGAGGAAACGAGTGACTATGGGATATTCTGATTCTATCGTCCCTGTGTCTTTGAGAGCCAGGATTCGCAGAGTGAAGTAACGGAGACACAGACTTACTGGAGAAGACGTTAAGCAAAAACCCTGTAGTTCTGAACTTGAGTTGGAAATGTCGGTATGACCTTACACAGTGTTTTAATATATATATAATTAAGTAAATATTTTTATATCATTCCAAATAACAAGAAAGCTGTCAAAGATTATAGAATGTAAAAAAAAAACAAAACAAAAAACAAAAACAAACCAAAAAACCCTCCTAGCCAATTTGAAGAGGATCCTACTAGCCAAAGGTAGAGCACTTGGAGTCTTTTTAAACTACTTTACTGAGATCTAATTAAAATACAAAAATTAAGTTTTATTAAGGATAAACATTGTAATAGACCAAAACCCATCTAATATTTTTAAATCCATGGAATATTTTTTGACAAACCAGTTGGTCATCTTCTAAAGATGACAGGGAACAATTCATTAACTTGAAAACTGGGTGATTAAAAAAAAGAATCAAGAGTTTATCCTTCTTTTTCTGTATGAACTGTACCACAGAGCAACCAAATGGTGGATGAGGAGAAATGTCTCCTTATAAAATTATTTCCAGTTAATAAATGAGAACAAAATGATGGAATTTAATGTTACCATGTTTCGACCTACAATGCTGATTGCCAATGGCTACTAATATCACCAGAAGAGAGAAATCAGACATCACGGGCCTCCCGTTGTCTTGCCAATGGGATTGAATTTATCTCTGGATCCAGCCACTCACCAAAAACGTGTTGAACTGCACCAGGATAACTGATCAGCAAAAACAGGTTGTGGGAAACTCTATAGGTTAAAATCTTTGGTTCTTCAATGCATAAATTTTAAGGAAAACAAAAGAATGGAGGAGGAAAATGAAATAAAAAAAACATAAAAGACAAATGATGGGCAAGACCAAAGGATGCACAGTTGGTACACGCAAGGAAGTGCAACTAAAGACATGCAAGGAAGTGATTACAAGGAAAGTCTGGAGAGAGTTATTTTTTGGAGGGGAGGTTAGGAACTGTGATTGGGAAGGGACACATGGAGGGTTTTCTGAGGTATTTGGCAAGATTCTGTTTCAATCTTTGAGTCTTAAACATTAATACTTAAAAAAATGTAGGCTGAAATATGTATATTTTTAAAATATAAAAGCAACTATAAGAATAATTAAAAATTGCATGTGTTCTTTCCAATTCAATAAAAAGCAAAACAAACAATAAAACAAATAAAACTACATAGTCCTTAAAATAAAATATAGAACAGAAAGGAAAGAGCAGGGATAAATAAAAAAGAGGTAGTATAATATGAGATCACAAGTGACCAAATAGAACTGTTTTTACATAAAGTAAATTTACTGACCATCCATGTTAATAGGTAAAGTTGATCATTTTAGATTAATACACAAAACTGTATTTTGTGCTATTTTTGAGAGAGACAGGACCAATAGTGTGTGTGTGTGTGTGTGTGTGTGTGTGTATCTATATCTATATCTATAACTATACCTATATCGAGAGAAAGATTGATTTATTTTAAGGAATTAGCTCATGCAATTGTGGGAGCTTGGTAAGTCTAAATCTGATTGGGTAAACTGACAGGAGGGAGACCCAGGGAAAAGGCCATGCTGCAGTTCAAGTCTGAAGGCCATCTGCTGGCCAATTCCTTCTTGCTCAGGGAAGATCAGTTTTGTTCTATTAAGGCCTTCAACTGATTGGATGAGGCCCACCCACATTATGGAGAGCAATTTGCTTTACTCAAAGTCTACTGATTTATGTTATCCTCATCCAAAAAACACCCTCACAAAGACATCCAGAACAATATTTGACCAAATATCTAAGCATTGTGGCCCAGTCAAGTTGACACATAAAATTAACCATCACATACATCTAAAAACAAAATGATAGAGAGCTGTTAAATGTAACAGAAGGAGAAAAATTTATTAGGTAATATTAGACTAAAACTAATTGATTTGACATTATCTATTTTAGACAAAATTAACTGCAAAAGCATCAAATGAAACAACAGGTCATTTTATGTTGTTGATAAGCTGTGAAATAAACAAGAAAGATACTACAGTCATGAAGAGGTTTTGCACTTAATAACAATATTGAAATATAACAAAAAAAAACCACACATAAAAATAAATCAAACAAAAAATTATATATAATATTAGAAATAACCAGAAACACAATACTAGTGAATGAGTTCAACATACCACTCTGAGAATTTGATGGATTAAGTAAACTAAAAATGAGACATTAAAATTATTAATAAAGTGATTTTATTAATTAACTAATAATATTTTTATTACTAATACTATATGATTAAAAGTTATCCATTGAACTTTGTGCCCCAGCATCCAAAAACATGTCTTCCTTTTTGACACCTATAGATCATTTACAAAAAATGATCTCATTTCAGACCATAGTGAAAATCCCAATACATATCAAATATAAATAAAAACAACATGTGTGGGCTACATTCTTTGTCTGCAAGGCAACAAAACTAGAAACTAATGGCATAAATTTAAATAACAAAAACAAAGGAAACCCTATACATTTGGAAAAAAGCCCCACTCTCCTAAGTAACTCTTGGTCAAATAATTTGGAAAGTAACAGTAATGCAAACAGTTTATAGCAAAATGTAAAGGATGCAGCCAAAGCTGTATTAATGCCCCCAGTTATACACTTGGATTTTTCATCATTAAACAAATATTATTCAGAAGTCTTTTGGATGAAAGAGAATCTAACTTGAACTAGCTGGAACTATAAGAAACATTTATTGGTCTACAAACAGGAAGGATGGACATTGCTGGGGAAGATTCAGTTTTCCCAGGATTCTCCTTCTCCTGTCCCTGCTTCCTTCTGTGTGTCAGCTTCATTCTCTCCTACGGCAGGCTGAATTTTTCCATGGAATGGCAGATGTCACAGTAAGTTTTCACCTTTCCCATCACAGAGGAAAAGTCTCCCCTCTGAGTCACTTCCTACCCCATCCCAAACTCCCCTTAAACATTCCTTTCAGTTCCAGTTTGAATAATTTTGTAGGAGAACTCTGATTGACTATTGGGTTAGATTCCTACCTTTTGGTCAATCTCATCCCGTGGTCTAGAGAAGCAGGTTTGTTCAAGCTCCAATTCAGAACACACACTGGAGAGGGGAGGGGGAGATAAGGAGCTCTCCCAAAGAAGGTGGGTGTTCTTCCTGAGAGAAGGGAGAGTAGCCAACAGAAGCCTAGTGCCCATAGAGAAGAGCAAGAGCATATTCAACTCCAGAACTGGGTAAAAGAAAAATAAATTAAAAAGCAAAGAAAAGGAAGAGAAATAAAAAGAGATACAAGGGAAGTATGGGGCAAAACATAAGAAAGTAAAGAAAAGAAAAAAATATATATGCCAGGCATATATACAAAACATACATGCATATATATACAAAAGAGATATTACAATACCAATATTAATATTAAAATAGATATTAAAATATAATGTTAAATTGTTATAATATTATATATTAAGATATTACATTTATATTAAGTATATTATTATGATATTAAATTAATATAATATTAAAATAGCATTTAAGGCAAAAAATATCACCAGGGATGAAGTTATTATTTAATAATAAAAAGAATAATTTACTAGTAATATAGTAAATTCTGAATCTATGCATCTAAACATTTAGCTTCAATATGAAAAAAATTATAAGGAGAAATTGACTAATCCAAAATTATAGAGGGAAATTTTAATATACTTCTCTTAATAACTAATAAGCAAATAAAATTTAGTAAGATATGTAATATTTGAAAAATATTATCATGTCAATTTCAACAGAAACATATAAAAACTGGAGTACACATATTATTTCAAAACACATGTAAAACATTTAAAATTTTTATCTAGTTCTAGACTACAAAGTTAACCTCATCAACTATTAAATAATTAATTTAATAAAAACAACATTTTCTGACCATGGTGCAATAAAATTAGAAATCAATGTAAGAGTAGTTTAAAAACCCCATAGATATGGAAACCACAAATTATGCTTCAGAATAATTCATGGGTCAAGTAAGTAATCATAAAGGAAAACATTAATTATTTAGAACTGAACAACTGACAAGAAAAGTCTACAAATAAAAACTCGTGGTGCTTAAGAGGGAAATTTATAGTATCAAGTACATATATTTAAAAAAAGGACTGAAAATTAATGGGCTAAACATTCAACTCAAGATTTAGAAAAAGAATAGAATAAATCCAAAGAAAGTAAAATTAAGAAAATAATTTTAAAAAGAGTAGAAATTCATTAAATAGAAAAACTAAATGCTGGTTTGAAAATTGACATACTATTGGCAAGATTGATCAAGAAAAAAGAAGTACACAAAGGCGCAGCGGTTTAGTCCGCGCTTGGCAGCCCGGGGTTCGCGAGTTCGGATCCCGGGCGCCCGCCGACGCACTTCCTGTCAGCCATGCCGTGGCGGCGTCCCATATAAAGTGGAGGAAGATGGGCACGGATGTTAGCCCAGGGCCAGTCTTCCTCAGCAAAAAGGGGAGGATTGGCGACGGATGTTAGCACAGGACTGGTCTTCCCCACAAAAAAAAAAAAAAAAAAAAAAAAACCCACAAAAAAAGAAGTACACAAATAAGCAATATTAGGAAGAAATAGGGACTGCAACTGTAAAAGAATAGGGGTTTCAAAAATCATAAGGAACTTTATGTCAGTAAGTGTGAAAATAAGAAAATTTTTTTCTAGAAAAATATAAGTAACTAAAATTGCATTAAAAAATGTAAACAACCTGGATATACTTATAATCGTTAAATAATTTAAATCAATAGTCAAAATTTCACCCATAGTATAAATTATCTATTACTTACTGTATGGGAAATATTTATTATTGTATTAGTTAGGGTTCTTCAGAGAAACAGAACCCAGCTCAATCAGTTAGGCAGGAGGATTCCCTCTTATTCAGTCTTTTTGTTCTTTTCAGGTCTTCAACTGATTGGATGAGGCCCATCCATATTAGGGAAGGCGATCTGCTTCATTCAGTCTAACAACTCAGACACTAATCTCATCCAGAAACACCCTCACAGGCAGAATAACGTTTGGCCAAATGTCTGCGCATCCTGTGGCCCAATAAAGCTGACATATAAAATGAACCATTAAAGTTAGTTATTTCACTCATAGTATTTTTAAAGATAATTTATAGAAAAACTAGTAGATCAAAAAAGACTTCTGCCAAGTCAGTGGACATTGGATCAATATACAAAAATCAGTATTGTTTTTATAAAATAGCAGTAGCCAATCAGAAAATGTAATAAAAAGAAAGATCCTTTTGACCGCTACAAAAAGTGTAAGGTATTTAGAAATAAGTCTAATAAAATATATGTAAGATTTTTATGAAGAAAACTGTAACAATTTATTGAAGGACGTAAAAAAAGACCTACATAGATGGTGAGATACTATACACATGGGTGGGAAGAGTCACTTTCGTAAAGAAATGTATAAGTTAATTATAATTCCAACTTTAAAAAATCAGTGGAGTTTTGCATAAAATTGATAACTTGATTCTAAAATTCCTTTGAAAAAGTTAAGGTCCAGGTCAGGTCTAATCATGAGAAAAACATCGGAAAAATTCCAGTAGAGGAATCTGCTACTACATACCTGACCAGTATTCTTCAAAACTATCAGGGTCATCAAAAACAAGGAAAATCTGAGACACTGTCACAGCCAAGAGGAGCCTAAGGAGACATGATGACTAAACGTGACTTTGTATCCTGGATGGGATCCTGGAGCAGAGAAAGGACGTTAAGTAAAAACTGAATAAACTATGGACTTCAGTTAATAACGATATATCAATATTGGTTCATTAATTGTAACAAATGTGCCATACCAACGTAAGTTATTAATCATAGAGGAAACCATGTGGGTGTGTTGAGGGGGTTAATATGGGACCCCTCTGTATTATCTGCTCAATTTTTCTGTAAATCTAAAACTTTCTAAAAAATAAAGCCTATTAAAAAAATTAAAGTAAAGGTCTAAGAATAGGTAGAAAGAAGAAAAGGGAGAGTGGACTCATCATGCCAATAGACCAAGGAACTGGAAGCAGCCACATTCTGGAAATTTGATACCTGACCGAAGTGCCAGTACAAAGCATTGTTGACAAGGGACTATTATATCATAAATGGTGCCAGGCAATTTGATCTCCATATGGGAAAAAAACTGCATCCTAACCACATGGCATACACAAAAATGAACACATTTACCAAATGTGAGAATTAAAGTTTATAACTTCTAGATGAAAATGTAGGAGAATATCTTTATGATGTTGAAGGTGGGAAGGATTTCTTAAATATGACACAATAGGCATAAACCATAAAAGAAAGTTTCTGATATGGTAAAAAATTATACATTAAATATAGATTAAAATTCTACACAACAAAAGAAACAAAGTTAAAACTGATGCCACAAACTAGAAGATATTTGTAATGCATTTTAAGAAAAAAATGATATCCAGATAGTAAAGAAATTATGTACATAACTTAGACAAAAGCTTTGTACGTGTACACAGACATATACAATATTGTTTGTAGTAGAAAATTACATAAACAATCTAGATGTCAAAGACTAGGAGAATGGATATGTAAAACTTATATACATATAGTCAAATATTTATTATACAGCAGCTAGAAAACATGAACTGTAACACACATATAACCTGAAAGCATAAACTTGAGTGAAAAATTACAGTAAAAACATATTTAATATTATACCACTAATGGATATATAACACACCCACATAACATTACTGTCATAAAAGTAGAAAACATGGACAAGAAGAGCAAATAATAATTGTATAGTTGTGGTTATATTTAGATAAAGCTATAATAAAGGTTCAGCTATATCTGTAATGCTTTATCTCCTTTGAAAAAAGATCTGGGACAAGTATGGCAAAAATAATAACATTTAAAAAATCCAGATGGTGGTTAAATGAATTTTTGATGTATCATTCTTTGTAATTTTTGTATTGATAAACATCTCATAGTAAATATATGTTTGATGAAATCTGTTTCAACATTCTCAAATGTTGAAGCAAATGTTTTGGCTATTAAGTTGGAACCACACAAACTAGTTTTCATTAACATTTGCTGACCTTAGGAACTATAGCCTTTGACTTTGAGGCAAAGATGACCATGATTTGAGCAGTTTACTTTCTGAGCAATGTGGTTGTCACCCGCCCTGGGGAAGATAAGTCTTAAAGAGTTCAGGAACCTCATGTGACTCAACTTTTCTTGGTCCTAAGGAAGGATTTCTTACAGAGTGAGAATTCTGTCCTCTGTAGAGCCAGTGATCACAAGAACTTCAGGTTTGAGTTTATTAAGAGAGCACCTTGTTGCGTGGAGGCTAATTCTAATTAATAAATCACTAATTCATTCAAGAACAAATATCTACTGGACATCTACTTTGATTCTGGAGATGCACAATCAAATAGGGCCTGTGAGGCAGATGTGTAAGGAAATAATTCTCTAGTGCAGTGAAATTTTTATTATTTTAACAGCTGTTATCCAAATTTCTCTCAGGGAGTGAACTGCATTTGACAAATTACTTTAAGTTCCTGTAAGTGGAAGATATCCTAAGCAAAAAACAAATGAACAAAAGCCCTTCTGCATGAGAAAATGTGAATTCCCACTTAAAAACGGGGGGGAGAAAGGTTGAGGTGAAAGAATAGAGGGCTGAGTGTGGAAAGGCGAGGAGAGGGACACCAACAAGATAGCAAAAGGCTAGATCCTGCACAGAGCAAAGGGACCATAATTAGCCCTTTGGTATCTAAAATGAATTTTCAGAACAGGAATAAATAATACAAAATTATAATTTGTTTTGAAGAATGGTGCAATGTAACCACTCGCTATGATGCTCATATATTTAGTAAGTTGCTATAAGGACAAATGCTTTAAGGGAGTGACGTTTTTGTAAAACTTGGAGACAGACAGCTTTGGTTCCTGTTTGGGTCAGGGCTATCAGGAAAGGTGGTACACACAGCAGCTGGATCCCAGAGGCTGAGCATGAACGTCTTCTCAGGGAATGCATAGAGATACTGGAGAAAGGTTTCGATTCCTATTGCCTGAAAAACTGGAGATATGAACCGATGTTACCTAGATCTCAAGAGGGCAGTAGAGTTCAACTTGAGTGCAATAGTAAGAGAATGTGACATATGTTTGCTGGGAGAAGGAAGTATCTAACTCCCTGTGGGAGTGATGAAAGTTTCAGGGGATGTGATAGTTGATCTGGGTATTAAAGCATGCATACGTGTGTGCTGTACTGACAAGGTGAGAAAGAGCAGAGAGAATAGGATAGGCAAAGTCAGAAGACAATAGTGCAGTGGTTAATAACATGGACTCTGGGATAGATTGCTTGGTTTAAATTCCCGTTCTGCTGCTTAGTAGTTATATCAGCATGACTGTTTCTTATCCTCTTTGTATCTCAATTGCTTTTTCTGTAAAATGGGGATAACAATAGCATCAACTCCCAAAGAGTTTTTATAATGATTAAATGAATCACCAGAACAGAGAAAACTCTCAATGTGTTAGCTATTATTATATTCAGGGAAAGATGAGTAGCTCAGCATGACCTTCATCGGGGTGCCTAGTGGTGAATATTGAAGGCAGATTGTAAAGGCCTTATCCACCAGGCTAATTTAAGACTTTCTTCTGTTGGTGTTGGAATACCACAGATTTTAAAGTGTGGTCAGAGTTGTGTTTTAAAAAGATGTTTGCGGCAATTCCACGGGCGAGGATTGGAAGTGAGTGAGGATGAAGTCTGGGAGAATAGTTGGGAAGTTTCTGCATTATTCTGCAGTGATTACTGTAAAGGAAGAGACAAGTTCCTCACCCCAGGCAGTGCTGAAGCGGAATGAGGAGACTGTGATTACATTAGAGTTGGCCATTTCCCAAGCAGCCTCTTCCCAGCCTCAAAATCCATGATGCTCTGGACCAGAACTCTCCAGGAGAAATAGAATGCAAGCTACAAATGCAAGCCACTTATGTAATTTAAATTTTCTAATAGCCACATTAAAAAAAGTAAAAAGGAGTAAGTGAGATTACTCTTAATGGTATATTTTATTTAACTCAATGTATCAAAAATATCATCATTTCAACCTATAATTAACATGAAAATTTATTAGTGAGATATTTTACCTTCCTCTTTTCATATTAAACCTTTAAATCTGGTGTATATTTTATATTTACATTACCTATCAATTCAGACTAGTCATATTTCAAGTGCTCAATTGCCAAGTGTGGCTAATAGCTACTAAACAGAAAGAGTAAATCTTCCTGCCATCCTTATTGTCTTTCAGCTTAGAAACTCTCCAGAAAATCTGTCAACTTCTTGTACTGGCCAAAAACGCAAGGAGATATTTTTTCATTTATGGTGTCCCTTAAACAGGTGATAGGCAGATTGGGCTAACACTGAAGCCAGTAGTTTATGTGCTAAAAAATCTTTGTTATTTCCAAGTGGTCTGATGTCCTGAAGACTATTAGTAGCTGGAATTTCTGAGAATTTGTCTTATTTTCTGCAAACTCTCAGGGCTTGCCTGTAGTGTATCCTAACTCTATGGTCACTTAGAGTCTCTAAGTTTGCCTCATAAAGATAGAATTAGCTTTTATGTGGACTAAAAAGTGACCTGAAATGTTTAGACTAGCAAGGGTAGTGGTGAGATTTCTTTTCATATTGAATCATTTATTTATTAAGAAATATTAATTGAGTGCCTGCCATGCATCAGGCGCTCTGCTAGGATTTGGGCACATGGTGCTGAACCTGAGACATGATTCCTTCTCTCATGGAGCTTCTGTCTAGTTAGTAAAATTTGGAGTAATTTGTGCTCAAGGCACCTGGTCCTGGAGGCAGGAGCGTGGACTGTGTGGCTCCAGAAGGGTTCTTTCCGTCTGGTAATTCTAGATGTCTCTCCTTGTCTGGGGGAATTATTTGAGTTACAGGCGACAGAGTTGTGGCAAGCAATTACCCTGCCCAGTTGATCACACAGTGGGTCACACTCTCTAAGACTCCCCAGTAGTGTGTTGAATGGTGTCCTCCCAAAAGATATGTCCCTATCCTAACACCTAGAACCTGTGAATGTGACCTTATTTGGAAAGAGAGTTTTGTAGATGTAATTAAGTTCAGGATCTCAAGATCATATCATCCTGGATTATCTGGATGGGGCCCTAAATCCATGACAAGTGTCATAAGAAACAGAAGAAATGAAGACACAGACAATAAAGAGAAGCCGTATGAAGACACAGGCAGAGATTGGAGTGATGTATCCAAAAGCCAAGGAATGCCAAGGGTTGCTGGCACCCACCAGAAGCTGGGAGAGAGGCATGGAATGGATCTTCCCTCAGAACCCCCAGGAGGAGCCAACCCTGTGCCGACACATTCATTTTAGACTTCCAGCCTTCAGACTTGTGAAAGAATGCATTTCTTTTGTTTTAAACCACTCAGTTAGTGGTAATTTGTTTCAGCAGCCACAGGGAATGAATACATCCCTCTTTCCTTTAG
This sequence comes from Tapirus indicus, assembly GCA_031878705.1. NCBI lineage: Eukaryota > Metazoa > Chordata > Mammalia > Perissodactyla > Tapiridae > Tapirus > Tapirus indicus. Next base: position 41,061,332 of record CM062935.1, read on the forward strand.
ATTTTGAACTTTGTGGGGGAAGCTGCTTTCATCATTTTCATCAAACATTTATTAAACTCTCATTGGGTTCCTGGTGCTAATCAAGATATTCAGACAAATTCAAGAAATTTAAGTATTCCAATTCATCAGTCAGTCAGCCTCCTTTTGTTTAAGCTCTCCATGGGCTCTCAGTTTTCTAGCTTTTTTAAGTCAGAAAAGGGATCCTCACACTCAAAAGCTTTGGGAAGCCCTGGCCCATCAGATGAAATACAGATGCCTATACTGTAGCAGACAACACCCTTTGTGGGGAGAGGGTATCCAAATTTCCTCTCCAGAGCCACCTCCCAACATCGCCCCCCAAGAAATCTTTGCTTCAGTCCAAATGGATTTCTTACAACTCTTGAGCACCTCACAATTCAAGCCCATCTGCCTTTGACTGTGTTCTCTCCGCCTACTCATCCTCCCCTCCCCATGGCACATATTGTCTTCTCTGAACAATCTCTTGTTTACCCCAAGTTCCAAAGAAATTGACTCAACACCTGCTCAAAGTCTATCTCTCTGCAGGTGAATGTATTCATTTTCATGTTCTTCTTCCCTTCCGGATGGTGAATTCTTCAAGAACGGGTCCTGGGATCACTCATCTTTGTGTCCCCAGAGCCTGCAGATAGTAGGCATTCAACAATATTTACAGAATCACCAAATGATGGACTAAATGATCTTTGAATGTGAACTTATATAAAGCAGAACTGGAACAAAAGAGCGATGTGTTTACAATCGGGCCATTTCGTTAAACACAAATGCAGGGAGCACCTAACAGTTAATGCTTTAAACATTAAATCAGAAAATAAAAAGGCTGGAGCCAATTTTCCCATAGATTCCGAGACCTTCCCAGATGCTGGCCTGATGGCATGGCCGAGAGCAGTGGCTTCCCAGCCCTGTGAGCTTCCCTCCACCAGGCGCCTTCTGCAGGCACAGTCCATTCCCACCCGTCAGAGCCCACCAGGGCTGCCAGCCGAGGCAGAAATCGCCACTGCTGGATCTGAGCCCCAAGCTGCTTTCATCTTCTTCCTGGACGGGGATGAGCTCCTCTAGTCTCATCAGTCATTTACTCCTTGTCAACAGCCCTGCTGCTAGAAGCCTTGTCTGGCTCAGGTGCCTGCAGGGAGAAGTCCCATTGGGCAGAGGCGTTTGGAGTCAGTAGACAGCCCCACAGTCAACAGGTGCTCAGCAGCCCCATAGGAAAGGAAACAACCTAGACGCCTTCCCCTAAGAGGTGGTTTTACCAGAAGGATGAATAGGCCGGAAATCATCCCGCCAGCAAACCTCCTCCTGTCAGCTTCAAGCTGGACAGAACAAATGCACTTTATCTGCAAGTGAGATTGGCTTCCGCGCACTGATACGTCATGTAAAGACAGAGCTACTCCCTCCCAAGGAGCATCATCTTCTCCCTTCTTGCAATGCCCTGGTCTCCTGGCGGCCTTCCTGCTGGCAGCCAAACAAGTTCACAAAGGCAGAGGAGTAAGGCAGACATTGCATCTCCTCCCACATCGTCCAGCCTGGGCCTGGCCTGGAAGGCCAGCCTGGCTCCGGGGGGCAGTGGCTTCAGCCTCTCTCTGCCATTGCTTGCCAAGGCCCAGCAACCGGAGGAGCCTGACGGGCCGGGAGTGGCTGACCTCCAAGTGTCTCATTTCCCCCACTCACCCCACCTAGATGGCTCAGAAGAAGCTGGGATCCCAGGCTGCTTAGTGTTTGGATGGCCTTTCATCTCAACCGCTCAGCCTCGGGGATTCAGCAACATTGATCACAGGTTTTACCCAGCATTGCTGGGGTTCCCACTGCATGATGGCAGGTTGGCAAATAGGTAGAAGAAGGTTAATTTTGAGCTAAAAGCTCAAATTGGGAAAAGAAGGGAAACTATGATATTTTGAGTTTTCTTTTCATGATCCTAACCACCCCTTCAGTCTTTAATTCTGACCATGTCTGTCTACCATTTAGGCCATAGGAAAGGAGAAATTCAGAGTAATGGGAAGGAAAGTGGGGGGAAAGGAGAGCAGAAGGGAACAAGGTAACAGGCAAAGGTGAGGAGAAGGAGAAGGGTTGAGGTCATGTGGACAGAAAGCAGGGGAGAGGAAGACACAGTAAGAATAGGACCTCTGTCCTGCTGAACACACTTTTTCATTTTTTTCTCAAATCCTATTTCTTTCTATCTCAGACACTGTGCTGGTTTGGGAGATGCTTTGGAAACCCTTGTCGGCAGTGAAGACTACTTTCACATGGGGAGGTCAACCGTGCAACTGACTCGTGAGCAGGTAACTTTTATTTGCAAAACTCTGGAGGAAGTAGCTTGACTCATAGGACTGTGATCAGCCATTTCTCTTTTAGAAGAGATGATGTGATGGAGTAGAAAGAGTCCTGAACTCTTCTAGACTCAACTCTACCCTTAATAAGCTGTGTGACGTTGTGCAAGTTACTTAACCTCTATGGCTCTCAGTGTCCTCATTTGCAAGATAGTGCACCAAATTCTAAGATCCTTTCCAGCTTCAAAACAGTACAATATCGTGCTGGCCCAGTGGTGTCGTGGTTAAGATCGCATGCTCCGCTTGGGTGGCCCCGCATTCGCAGGTTTGGATCCCGGATGCGAACTTACCCGCCACTTGTCAAGCCATGCTGTGGCAGGCGTCTCACATATAAAGTGGAGGAAGATGGGCACGGATGTTAGCCCAGGGCCAATCTTCCTCAGCAAAAAGAAGAGGATTGGCAACAGATGTTAGCTTAGGGCTGGTCTTCCTCACAAAAAAACACAACAAAAAATGGTACAATATCTGATCATTTCTTTCATCTGCTTCAAAGTCCTCCTGCTTCGGCCACTGCCCTGACTTAGCATAGCATATGGGTCCCCATCTGCCTCTCCAGCTGTGTCTCCCCTCTCCTTTCCTTATATTCAGTGTCCAAGCCATCCTGAAGTAATCACAGTCTCTCTCTTGATTCTGGTCTTTGAACATGCTGTTCCCTCTGCTTGGAAGGCCTACGCTCCTCTCCCCACCCCCAACTCCTATTTTTCCTTCAGGTCTCTGCCACTTCTGGGAAGTCTTCTCTGGCCATGCCCTCTCTTTAGCTGAATTAGGCCTCCCACATATTTTTAAAGCCTCTATATTTACCCACATATCACTTTCCAGAGGAGATTGTAATTGCTCTTCTCGTCAATCTGCCTTGTTAGACCTTGATCTCATTGGACGCATGAGCCTTCTCTTATACTTTTATGCCCAGTTCCAGTGTCTTAACACAATGAATGCACCAGTGAATCGCTGAAGCTGACCTTAGAGCCCTTGTCTACATTTTTCAGAATATTTTTTCTTAGAAATATATGGAAGAAATATTTTCTTCAATAAGAGAACCAATGCAACAGGAGTGGCAGAAAATGGGCAATAAATGTATTTGGACCCCAAAGGCCTCTGGATTTTGTTAAGGAGCTGTACACACTCTCGGACTAAGGATGGGATACAGCCTGTTTCAAGGACTTGGAATGCACAGGGCTGACCTCAGCAGTGCTGTCCCCTCAGGGAAAGACATGCTGATGTTAATCAAGGCTAAAATGTGGAGGGCGTTCAGAGAAGTGAGCGAGAGACGTTATCTAGGTACGTTCTATGAATCACTTTCCTCATTTTCTGTGACTGTGTTACTCATGCTCTTATGCATCCTCACTCTTACCTACAGAAGCACAGGCTCAGACCCGCATCCAAACCATGGCCTCCCCCATCATCCACGCAACAGCAAGAAACCAGGCTTTGGAGGAACCTGGAGGCGAGTCCAAAAAATTGCAAGAAAGTCAAAAGGGCACATGAGTGTCATTACTTACCGAGCAAATGGGAGGCAGAAACTTTGGAAACACATGCTCATTAAAGAAAAAGTGAAAAGTGGAGAAACATAGCAAGAAGGGGAAAAGAATTGACCCGAAGTCCACCCACCCCTCCCCAAAGACAATTACCAAGAGTTCAGTAGGCTTGATTAACTTCTTTTTCCCATGCACATTTTACCCCCTCTGCTTTATTTTAAAATTAGCTGTCTTTATACTGTATGTGCAATTTTCAATTTTGGTGTTTGTATTTTTACTTAAATTGTAAAAGAAGAATTTTCTTATTTTAAATGTACTTTTAATAAACCTTTTGGGTTACTTTTTACTGTCTCAATGTCTCTGTTTTTTAAAAATCATGAATAGACATATCTTATATAAACAGCAAACAGTGGAGACTGAGAAAAAGTAAAGAAAAATTCAAATTGTAAACAAATAAAATTCACAATAAATTTAGTAAGAAGTGTGTGAACATTGTATAGGGAGCTCCTTTTCTAGAGTCAAAACAAGCATTTCTAGAGTTAACTTGGGTAAGCAACGGGCTTGTATAGTGGGAGGAAAAAGAAAAATTTGTGGTTCCTGGCTTGTCTCTCCCCCAAAGAAGGGAGGAATCAACTGCTGTTCTTTTCTCTCTATCATCAGGCCAAGTAGCCCCCAAGGATCCAAATTACTGCTGATTCCCAGTCTCTGAGGGTGGGATGGTCAAAGAGGCCCTGGGCCAGTGGGTGGTATGTTCTCTCCTGCTGAGGCACCTGGAGGCAGAGTCACTGCAGACCTTCTGGAGCAGACGTGGCTCCCTCCACTGCCAGGAGCTGGCTGCTCCCTTCAGCTGGGTGATTGGGTTCACAAGAACTTCTCCCCACATAAGAGTCTGAGGGGCAAGAGGGAAGGAACTTCTGCTTGCTCAAGTGATTTCCCTCACAGCTCCGTGAAATGCTGTGAAAGAAAGCTTCATTCAGGTAAACACCTGAAAAGATTAATAGGTGCACATTAGTCCCTCAGTGACACAGAAGCCGTTCTAGACGTGTGTGGAAAATGTAAGAATATCAATCATAGAGGACTTAGTTAAATAATAGGCAAAGCCTTTAAGGTATGGTTTGGAAGAAACTGGAAACTTCTGGTTAATACATGACTTCAGGTAAAATCTCTTTTTGGTTGACTCCAGCTATTGAGTAACAAAGCTGTTAAAAGTTTTTTTTTGTTTTTGGTCTTGTTTTGTTTTGGAAATGTAAACTTTATTCCATATCCCTATTTAGTTCTATCTGATCTTGCTAAAAAAGAGTGAGGAAAAAGAGGAATTATAAATAGCTAGTTCCAGCACTTATTAAAACAAAGACTAGGTCTCCAGAGAGGGCACACAGCTGGAGAAAATTTTGCTGTTTTGTGTTAGAGGATTTTTTAATATATAGATATGACTTCATCAATATAATATAAGATTGGGAGCCAGCCCTGATGGCCTGTTGGTGAAAGTTCGGCACACTCTGCTTTGGTAGCCCGGGTTCAGTTCCCAGGGGCAGACCACATCACTCATCTGTCAGTAGCCATGCTGTGGCGGTGGCTCACATAGAAGAACTAGAGGGACTTACAACTAGAATATACGACTATGTACTGGGGATTTGGAGAGAAAAAAAAAAAAAAAGAGAGAGGAGGATTGGCAACAGATGTTATCTCAGGGCGAGTCTTTCCCAGCAAAAAAGAAAGAGAATATAAGATTGGATAAAAGTTCAAAACAGGTTTTTTTCAATACAATATTTTTTAAAATGCTGTATTATAAAGTAGAGATATACAGTTATATAAAAATAATACAAGTAATTAAATTACAGATGCTTGGGTGACTTCTAAGTATTTCAGGTATCATTATCAAGTATTTTCCTAATCAGACAAAGGGAAAAGGAATTTTGTAGAGGGGGAGGAGAGAGGAAGAAGGGAAGGATTGTGACGTAGTAATTTTGGGCGAAGAGACGTCTTGGTGACTACTAGTCACATTTGCAACCCTAAATTCCTGTTATATCTCCAGTCCTCTTCTGATCCAAAATGGTGTTTCATTCAACTAATAGTTATTGAGTGCCTGATATGTATCCATCAGACTTAAAACTGCCTTCTGAATGTACCCCCCTACTGCACCCCCCTGGCCCCTACCTGTATGTCCAAAGACATCGTTTAATTCAGAGTGGGGAAAATAATAAACACACAATATTTCCCTGCCCACCCCAGCCGCACCTCCCAATTTGTTCCTTCTCCTGAGGCCATCTGGCTAACAGGACACAGTGCTCCCTGCCTCCCCGGATGGGAAACTCTTGCATTGCTGTTTCTTCTTCTCTCTTACCTCCCACATTGTAGTCGGTTACCAAACCCTCTTGTGTCTACCCCCATCTGTGTTTGGCCTCCCATCTCTGTCTCCTTGAACTCTGTCTTGGAAAAGAATTCAATCATCTCTAATCTGGATGATTGCATCTGCTTTCTTGTCCCCTGCCTCCAGTCCCTTCTCATTTGAGCCCTTTCCTTTCAACATTGCTGCCAAACAGTTTGGCTCCTACAAAATGGATGACATTATTTTCCTGCTTAAGTTTCTATAGGGTTAAATGCCTGCCCTCTACTCTCACAGCCAGGCTCTTTCTCTGGAAAAGCACCATTTTCAAATGATTAGCCTTCTGCCTGTCTTTCTCTGTCACTCAGCTGGAGCACTTTGAGGGCAGGCCCATGAGCTGTCCACATTTGTATCCTCGGCACCCAGCGGAGCTGTGAGTGAGTGCTCAATGACTGCTGAATAGAACTGATTTGGGAATGGGGGCAGGGAGAAGAGCAGAGGTAGGAGGAGAAGTAAGGGGCTTCCTTTCTTTCCCAGGGGTCAGCAGAACTCTTCATGAATTGTTCCCCATCTCATACCACTGCTTCCTTGTTCTGCCAGGAATGGCAAAGGGACTTGACCCCACTGTGCACTCAGTCTTTCTCCTAAGCAGCTAGCAGGCAGAAGATGTAAAAATTGCAGAGTATAATGGTTAGAATGACTATGAGCTCTAACAGAAGGATTCCCGCCTTGGATGGGCCCATAAGTGCACTTATGGGCACCTCTCAGTGGGAGCTGTAAGGCAGATCTCCATTAGGGTCAGTCTCTGACCTCCTTTAAATAAACTGTAATATCTGGAAGCATGCATAAATACTTTTTCATGGGTTCAAGTAACACAAAATTGGCTGCAAAGCAGTTTTCTATAGGACAAGTTCTAGGTTTCTGATGACTTCCATTATAATGGAAGGAAGGAAAATAAGGTAAGAGCTGACGGGTGAACTCTCTTGGACAGAAAAGTGTTGTTTAGTAAAACACCTTGATGGGTGAAAAATTTTGGTTCTGGAAAGATTGCTCTCAGAACTAGTCCGAAATGAGCTAAAAGTGAGAAAAAGATAACCAGCCTGCTTCTGCATGAGAAATGGACAGAGGGTTTATGAGTTGTTGGCTGGTGAGCTATATTAGAAAGGGAAGGAAGTCAAAGAAACAAGAAAAAGACATGCCCAGAGACAGAGAAGAAAGATAAAGCCTGCTTCTCAGAGAGACCAAATGCTCCATGCAGGAATTATCCAAGGACGTTTAGGACTAGGGATGTGTATATTGTTGCTATAGTTCATGGTGATATAATCCCCTTCCATTGCCTAGAGCCTTCAGTCAAGGCCCCTCACACATAGCCTTCAGTGGGAAAGCAGTACCTTGAAGAGTAAAAAGACCTAGGAGGGGGGGTGGTGCAGTGGGTTAGTTCGCACTTTGGCAGCCCAGGTTTCATGGGTTCAGATCCCGGGCGCCGGTTGATGCACTGCTTGTCAGCCATGCTGCGGCGGCGTCCCATATGAAGTAGAGGAAGATGGGCACGGATGTTAGCCCAGGGCCAGTCTTCCTCAGCAAAAAAAGAGGAGGATTAGCAACGGATGTTAGCTCAGGGCTGATCTTCCTCACACACACACACACACACACACACACACGATCTAGTAGTGGCGAGTAGGGCAACGTGAAATGAAAAAAAACTAGTACACAGAAAGGTGAAAAGCAGAATGGAGTTTAAGAATTCAACAAATAAGTAGAATCTTGGAGGCAGAGGCAACTAGCAGAAATAGGAGAGCTCAGTCACAACTGTCCCTAGGGAGAAATATAGTTTCCCCCACTATACTGGTTATGGTGTTTGAGCCAATTTTAACTAAATCTTAAAATACATGGGGAGCAACTTGATATATAATAGCCAAAAACTGGAAACAATTCAAATGGATTCACCAATGGGTGAATGGATAGCCAGACTGTGATATGCTCACACAATGGAATACTACTCAGCAAAAGAGACACACCACTGATAGACTCAACTACTTGGATGAATGTCAAGGGCATTAGGCTGAGTGAAAAAAGCTGATCTCAAAGAGTTACACACTGTCTACTTCCATTTATATAACCTTTCAAAGTAATAAAATTATAGTGATGGAGAACAGATCAGTGGATGCCATGGGTTAGGGGCTAGGGTTAGGGGGAGGGTGTGACTATTAAGTGGTGACATGAGGGGGTTTCCTTGTGGTGATGGAACAGTTCTGCATGCTGACTGTGGTGATGGTTACACAAATCTACACATGTGATAAAATTCCATAGAACTATATATATATATATAAAAAGCATAAAAACTGGTGATTTCCAAATAAGGTTTATACTTGAGTTAACAGTATTACATGAACATTAATTGCCTGGTTTTGAAAATAGGATATTTCATTTGAGATAGCCAAATAAAGCATGTGCAGAAACCCTAGTATTTTTGCAACTTCTTCTGAGTCTTCAACTATTTCCAAATAAAAATATACACTCAGTCAAATCTCATTATTTGCAGTAGTTATGTTCTTTAAATTCTCTGTGAACACTGAATTAGTGAATACTGAACCATGGCTCCTAGGGGAAATATAGGGTTAGGTTCCTGCAAGCCTCTGGTCACAACATTCTCAACAACTGATCAATATGTGTTCGTTTTATGTGTGTTTCTTTTTAAAGACACCTTATTTGGGGCTGGCCCCATGGAATAGTGGTTAAGTTCAGCACATTCCACTTCAGCAGCCTGAGTTCACAGGTTTCGATCCTGGGCATGGACCTACACCACTCATCAGCCATACTGTGATGATGACCCACATATAAAGTGGAGGGAGATTGGCACAGATGTTAGCTCAGGGCTAATCTTCCTCATTAAAAAAAAAAAAGACACCTTATTTAACATGTATTGTTGATTCATTAACATTGAACTCCCAGCCAACAGGACTAAAACTCACTCCTGAACAAAGCTTATCTAGCATATATATTTTCTCCATAAGGCACATCACAGCCTTCTTGCATTTAGGAATACAAGAGAGGACTCAAGCACTATGCTTGGGGGCACTTTAAACAGTGAAATCATCAAAAAAAGCACAAAAAAATTGAAAAATGTGGCACTAAATAGACAGCAAAAAGGACACTTGTTTGCAGTATGACAATATGAGAACTGAAACAAGACAGAGCATTGCCTTGTCTGATCTCAGTTTGGAAAATGCATGTCGAGCCACTCAAAATTTTGCTGCTTTGTACATTTCCACAAATGAGTATGAAAGAGCCACAAGTATTGATTTCAGGATTATGAATAAATTTTAGTGAGTAGGTGAATTAGCAAATATGGATTCTGTGAATAATGAGGATTGACTGTATATGTCTAGATATGTCTTTCTCTCTATATGTATGTGCACACACACATATACATATAGACACACATACATACATACGCATACATAGACACACATATATATATGTATACATATATATATTTATTTTTAATATAACATGGTCACTGCAGAAGATACCAGAGCCCAAATTTATGTAATGATATATATTGTATAATAAAACTGTAAATGTCATCTCAATAGGAAAAACAATCTCCGACAGACTGGGTTGAGAGTTGCTCACATTTTCTTTGTAGTTTAGAGATTTGCAGCTTTTTCTGAATTCTGACATTTTTTTTGGTCTCTAAACTTCAACTGCTGTGCCTAGGGCTGGCCTTTGTTGGCATTATTCAGAAGGCCATGTTGGTTTTCCATCCATTGCCTCCCTTTTTTATGCCCCTTTCTTTCCCCAATGCATAGTTAAACCTTTGAACTTAGGTGACCAATGGCCCTAAACTCCAGCTTCCCCTTCCAATGACTCACACTAGCTCTTTCAAAAGCAGCTAATGAGGTCCTTCCCATTGAGGTGTAAATGACTGATAAAGGTCAATGAGGGCTCCCTTTTAGGGACCAATTTCCTATTTGACTAGGCAAAGGAAATCAAGTTCAAGTATGATGTAATTTTAGGCATTGAGCCACTGGATGGAGAATATACACACACATTCTTCATCCAGTAGAAGTACATAAGGGTAGGATGAGGATCATGGGAAAACATTCTAGGTGCTCTTGAAGTCATATTTCCCAGCAAGTTGCCTGTTTAAAAAGCCCACTCTAATAATATTAGATTTGGGTCCTCTGTTAATAAGGCTAAGAATATAGATAGTTTTCTGAAAAGCAATAACTATTTTCCTCTTCACTGGAACTGTATGCTTTTAACTGTTAGGAAAGGTGGGCTTTTAAAGTTCCCAAGAGGAATTCCATTTCTCACTATTATTAGGAATTACCAGAGCTCTTTCCTGCCCATACGGGGAATGGTCTTTCAGTGATGGTAAGCCTGAAGCTCTTCTTGACAGTCTGGAATGGCCCTTCTCATACTTGGTATCTACAACCATTATACTGTCCATTATGAGTAAATTGCTTTTCTTCCCTTTGGTTTCTCTCTAATCCCTTGTAGGCATATGCTAGTTCTGGAATTCTTATACAGAGCCTCTGGTTAGTGTATTTTTGAGAAGTTAGATAAGGCCAAGCTTTAGTTAAGCTCCACGTAGCCAAGTGACATAGAGCTGTTTTTGGCTAAAGGCCCTTTAATTTTCCAAGTGCTCAAATGGAATCATTTAAAATATAACATGTATGAACATCTTTCTTCTGAACTAAGTGGTACTCTTTTTCTTGGCTTAATTTCCTCTAGACATAAAAATTAAGACTCTTTCACCAGTACCAGCGATCAGTAATGCTGTGCATGTTGCCAGACTTACAGATTAGATAAGCATTTTGGTTTCCAGTAGTGTTTTCATGGAATTATCTCTATTCAGGTCAAATTCTATTTTGAGAACTCCAGCTGATTCAACAGCCCACAGTTTGTACTTTTGGTCTCAAAGAAAATACTTGATTTAAGTCAAGCCGAGAGAACTGCACTTGTATTTGAGCCCTGACCCATGTAATTTTAATATCCTTAGACCTTGCTATGGGATGTAACTGGATGGATCAGATGCTTCGTAGGTTCATGCAAACAGTGGGGAAAACATTCAGGCTACTTCCCTTCCAAAGCAAACAGTGTGAGTCTATTGGTCTAAGCAGGAATTGCCAATTAGGCCTTGTTCCTCCCTCCACCACTTCCTTCCGCTTTGCGTTGTGGGGTCTTAAGTGCAGAGAGATGAAGCCAGAGGATTTAAAAATGGGCATATAATTGCTTTAGAGGGTCTAAATTCAGATATAAACTTACAGTCAATATGTATTCCACAACATGGGAACCTGGGTTGTCAAGCTGTAGAGCTTTATGGCCTGACATAAACATGAATTCCACCAGAATCTTCTGCAGCCATTTCTCCTGAGATGTAAGGCAGAGAGGGTGGGACAGAGAGGGAGTCCAGGTCAGAACGGGGTCATTAGCAGGGATAAAATTTCAGACCTCAGGGTTAGTTAAGAAACTAGGAAATTGATTTGCAAGCAGGTAGAAGAAGAGTGTTCTCACGAGGGAGAAAGGGACACTTGAAGTCCAGAAGTGAAGCCAAGTGACAACCTGAGGAGACCAGGCCGTCATCACAGGCAGCAATGGGGACTCAAGCACAGGGCACCTTGGCAACATTGCTGCCATTTTGCCCAAGATGAAGCCCTGAAGCGTGTCTGCTGTGACCGAAGGGTGCCATAGACAGCACGGGCAGTCGTTCTGTCAGTGCCTGAAAACGACCGTCAATGATAAAATAATCCTTACAGCAGCTACTTTTTATCAAACACTTACAAAGTGCTATGTGCTGCTTTACGCACTTCGTATACATGCACGTGGGCTCCTGCAATCTTCAGATCATGTCTTGCAATGTACAGATGAAGAAACTGAAGCCCGGAGAACTTTAGGAATTTATACTAGTTCAAGGAGCTTGGGAGTGATAAGATTAGAATTTGAAACCATGTCAATCTGACTTCGAAGCCCGCTGAGAGATCAGAGTGCAGTGTTTTTATAAGGCTCCCAGTGTGTGTTTGTGGGTCTCTGACCCTGTGTTTCTGCACTTCATATCTAAAAATAGATACAGCATGGCTAAATGTTTCTAGTTTCTCTTCTCCTACTGAGGAAAAAAATGTAAAAAACCCTCTTTGATGTGGCGGTGCTGACTCTCTTCTTAACGCACTTAATAAAGATGTTGATAATGTCCTCTTTTATAGCAGCAGATGTATTCACATTCAGTTTCGTGAGCGCAACTTTATGACACTAACAAGTTGAGAATTGACCACTATCTGCAGAGGTGGAACAGTCCATTTTCCTGATTGCTTTAGTCTTAGATTGTTTTGTATACATCTTGCCATGTGGAACTAAAGCACGATTTATTTCAAAAAGACATCTCCTAATGAAATCTGGGATTTTAAGTTATTGAGCCTTCTATTACTGCGTGATGGAATTATTAAGGCAAGGTATACGTTTTTTCCATCTCTCAATTCCTTATAGTTCTTAACACGGTGATCTGAATATCATCAGTATTTAAAAAAATTTGCCAATTACCAAATGAATGAATGATTAGATATGTACTGTGCAGAGGTTCAAATTATACCCATGTAACCTTTGATTTACGGCAGTACTGATATTTGGCTGGGATATTGCTAGGCCACCAATCACTAGGGTTGATTTGATTACTACTTCTACTACTATTAATAATGGTAATTTACATTTACTTAATGCTTGCCATGTGCTGGGCACTGAGGAAATAGGCTTAGAGGGGTTCAATACATTGGTTCACTGGGCATAGGCAGTGGATCCTGGATCTGAACCAAGTAGTGGGGCTCCAAAGGCCACATTCTTTCTTAATGCCACCGTGATCATGAAAGAGGTTGCCACAGGATAGCCACTTAGGATCAGTGAGCCAGAGTTTTGTGGACCCAACCTGAGGCACTCTTTCAGCAGCTCAGTTTCTTAACAGATGCCTTTGATGTGATGCAAGAGACTAAGTAGGACCAGCTAATGGCCAACTGGGCTGTCCCCTACATTTTTTCAGATGGAATTAAATGAAGTGAAGTTGGAACAACAAAAAAAGTTTTGCTTTCCATAAATTGTCCCTCCCTGGCTGGGATAAGTCAGTGATCTGGAATGGGGGCTGACTCAGTTTATCAGTCCATGAAATTTAGGGTGTTACCATGGAGTGCAAAGTCTGGAACTGGGAGATAATAGAGATCTAAAAGAAAGAGAAGATACAAATGCCTACTCTTATGTAGTTTTCAGTCTACCTGTATAAAAGAATTTAAAAGTAAAAGGAAAAGAATAGGATATATAAGAATCATCATGGGGCCAGCCCAGTGGTTGTTTGCGCACTCCGCTTCGGTGGTCCGGGGTACATGGGTTTGGATCCTGGGCGTACACCTCCGCACTGTTGCTCATCAAGCCATGCTGTGGCGGTGTCCCACACACAACATGGCGGAAGACTGGCACAGATGTTAGCTCAGGGCCAATCTTCTTCACCAAAAGGAAAAAAAAAAGAATCGTCACACAACCACCCTCTTCTTGGGGTTGCGCTGCTGTCCAATGAGCATGTAACGAGGGCAGTTACTGCTAATGCTTGAACCACACACCCACATCAACTCGAGCTCCGCTTTACCCTGGTGCAATTTTTGGAAAAGAGAAAAAAAGGGAAAAAGAAAAAGAAAAAAAAAAGAATCATCACACAGAGGAGAGCAAATTCATAGTTTATACAGAGCAACCAAGTTACTGTGAGCATGCAGGTAGTAGGGCTCAGGAGAGCCCTGCACACAACCTGGGGAATCTGTATTTTTATTTTGTTCTTCCATTGATTCTGGGTGATCTTGTTACTTTGAAAAGAGGCCAGAGATCATCCTTTAGGAATATTTCCTTTTACTTATGTATGAACACAGCTATCCTGCCATACACTTGTTGTTGACTATGACATCTTCCAATATCTGCTCAATGGGCAGCTGCTATTCGCCATGTCCTTTGCACAAATGAAGCAATGTGGCCCCTGCCCTTAGAAATTGGAAACTTATTGCAAAGCAAATATTTTAAAATCTGCAAATGGTAGAATTACGCGTAAGATTTATTTTCCCAATTATATTATTCTATATTTATTAAAATTTCTATAATTCATATATAATACTTTTATAATCAGAATGCAAAAATTAAAATAAACTAGGTTACACAAGTTCACATTTATGACACATGCAAAAAGAAGATGATAGTGACAGCAACTTTGAGAGCTTCCTATGTAACAGGTCCTATGCTGAGCATTTTATATGAACTGTTTTATCTAATCCTCACAATGATCTTATTAAGTTAGTACCATTTTTATCCCCATTTTACAGATAGTAATGACGAGGCTAAAAAAAGATGAAACCCCAGATCACACAGCTGTAAATGGCAAGGCCACAACTGCCCTACTAAAAAGCTCACAACCACACTAACCTAAGTAAAAGCAAAATGAAGATCCAATACATATTTTCTGATCTTGAGAACTCTCTTTACTATATAGTTCTGTAGCTGTATGCAGCCAAGAGGCATTATGCCCCTGTACACATTTGATGGTATATATTGTTATTTTTGGAAAATTTTCTGTTTCCTTTTGATAGAGGGCAACTTGAGGCCATGAACCATATTTGCCTCAGTATTTTTTTTTATTGCTTCTTCAGTTTGTGGTGTTCCTTCCTTCAGGTTACCTGTCCAGGCAACACTTGGAAAATCCTGTTGACTGACTGGCACAGTGATTGCGTAGTCACCAAGCCCTGCTGCTTTGCTGAGGGAGACTGCAGATTCTGATATGATCCTTAGCTGTGCTCAGTTTCTTTGCTTCACTGTGGGACTGCAAATAAATATTATTGTTTTTCATAATAATATTTATTAAGCATCTACATGGCTTCCAGCTCTGAAGGAAAGATCTCAAAGGGGGAACATACATTGCATACGGAGTGTTTAGGTAGCCCTGAAGGATCATACAGTTATTCCCAGGACGGCTGTGAGCCTGGATGGTGTGTTGATGGTAAAGTGCCTTAAGCTTCTGCGAGGAAAACAACTATGTCAGTTCCACTGGGATTTGGTTTTGGTTTCAGTGATTGGGTGACCCATATGTTAAACTGCACATTTTCTATTTCTTCAGAAATTTGTCAGAGAAGAAACTCTACCTGGAATCAAGAGAACTACTGACTGACTTTGTGGAGTTATTTAAATGTGAAAATCTAGGTTTAAGAGTTAATAATAAACATTGAATTGCCCTTTGTTCATCTAGTTTTAAAGCAATTATTCATTGAGCACCCTCTGCATGCAAGGCATGAAGCTAGATGCTTCAGATAATACAAAGATGACTAAGACAAGATCCCTCACCTCCAGACATTTGTAATCCCTAACAATACAAATACAGATAACTAGAAAACAAAGCAAGAAGTGGTAACATATGAAAGTAACATACAAAAGGTATAGGATTGTGAACATGGACTGCTTCTGCACAGGAGGTCAACAGCAACAGTTGTCGGAGTTTTTAAGCACTTTTAATATGCCAAGGCACCAGGATAAGAGCTTTACACAAGTCATTTTATACATTTCTCAAACAGCCCTGGGGTCCCATGCATCATGCTTGTCTCTGCCTGAGATTTTAACCAGTAGAGAAATAAAAGAAGAGATTGAGTAACAAACTATGACCTTTCTTAGCGATAAAGGCTATGTTAATAGATGTAGCTTGGGGTGACAGCCAAATAGTGTTTCTAATTTCCTATCCAGATCTTGGAAGAACCATCCAAGGGAAAATTTGAGTCTGCAGAGCAAACACATTTAACCAAGCTACCACCTTCCACTGAAGTAAGTGGAGAAAGAAGGAGAAAGAGAAAATTCCCTGCGTGCGGGATCTTTGGTAGATTATCTCCACATGGTCAAGAAGTGCAGAACAGGAGCTGTTGCTACTGATTAGGTATTACAGACCAGGTGTCTCCTTCCATCTCCATGGGAGGAGGGGTGACAGGCCTGGGGTGTTTAGGGAAATCTTTTCTCATGGAAGGGAGATGTGGGGAAGGGGCTTTTCTCTCCAAGGATCCATAGGTATTCTCTTTACCCACAGGGTTTACCCATCAAGTGCATGGTCAGCTAGGGGTGTGGCTTTCCACCTGGGGGAGGAGATGGATGTGAGTCATGGCCGTCCTTCCGCTACTGTATGAAGCCAATCCCTTCCTGTGGGGGACCTCTAGGGAGCAGTGTAGACTTTATCCAAGAAAGCTCTCAGAGCATCATTTGAATGCACTTCTATGCCACGTTGTACCCAAGGCCAACTATTCCCATTCCAAATTATTTCTAGCCATATGTAAAATACACGCAATTATAAATTTTCCTCAGAATCAAAATGGAACATTAAAATGGTCCAATATTAAATGCATAAATACACATTAATATTAAAATGCCAAAACAATAGAAGGGTCCCCAATTTTTTTTTTGTGAGGAAGACCAGCCCTGAGCTAACATCCGTTGCTAATCCTCCTCTTTTTGCTGAGGAAGACTGGCCCTGGGCTAACATCGTGCCCATCTTCCTCTACTTTATATGGGACGCCGCCACGGCATGGCTAACAGGCAGTGCGTCCGTGGGCGCCCGGGATCCGAACCCGCGAACCCCGGGCTGCCAAGCGCGAACTAAACTGCTGCGCCACCGGGCGGCCCCAGAAGGGTCCCAAATTTGAATATGAAAAGGTCTCTTATTACCAATAGTCTTGGGAGAACTAAAGCCCCGAAATTAATTTCTCCTGCAAATTAAAGACCCCAAACATTCAAGTCCAAAGAAATTAAGAACAAAATCGCATTATCTTGTTCTGGTAGGTTCAAAGTAATTTAAGTCCAAAATTTACCCCATATCCAATTTCTTAGCCAGCCCTGGTGGTGTAATGGTTAAGAGTCAGCCCTCTCACTGCTACAGCCTGGGTTCATCTCCCAGTCAGGGGGCCACACCCGCCATCTGTCGGTTGTCATACTGTGGTGGTGGCAGGTAGCTGTGATGCTGAAAGCTATGCCACTGGTATTTCAAATACCAGCAGGGTCACCCACGGTGGACAGATTTCAGCAGATCTTCCAGACTAGACAGACTAGAAAGAAGGACATGACCACCCACTTCCAAAAAAACTGGCCATGAAAACCCTATAAATAGCAGGGGAGCTTTGTCTGATACAGCACTAGAAGGTGAGAGGGTGGCACAAAAAGACCGGGCAGGGTTCCGCTCTGCTATCCACAGGGTTGCTAGGAGTCGGAATCCACTTGATGGCACTAACAACTAACATCAAAAACCCAATTTCTTATTCTGCTCTCAACTGAGGGGTTCTTGTTTGTAGGGTGGGCAGCTGAAATTCTTCCAGCAGATGCTGCCTGGGGTGGGCTGTATCTCTCTGGAGTGGACGGAGGTCCTTCAGCACCTCCGAAGCTGTACTAGTTCAAAGCTGTGTCTCTAAATCGCTTTCCTTTTATTCAAGGACAGGCAAGTTTATGACAGCAGGGTCCTCATACCTACCATTTTCAGGAAACAAACTAATTTCCAGCTAGTGCCGAGTACTAGTGGCAATCCGAAGGAAGAAATTGTTTCAGTTTCTTCAGAGGTGGTTAGACTCTGTCCCCCAGAATCCATGACCTGTCAACTCACATGCAGGAAATCTCTCCTAAGGACACTCTGCAAAGACTGTATATGGCATGAGGATGGTTCATCTACAGGCACTAGAGAGCAGCCTTTGGGACGTTGCTGACTCTTTGCAAAGTTTAGAGATTCCCAATGGAGCCAGCCCCAGTCACCAGATCTTATTTGAGGTGCCTTTTGTTGTTGTTTTAATCACCATTCCAAACTTCTTGTTTCTCAGCTTCCCCGTGAGACCCAGTTTCTGGGACTCTGGACCAGCACTGGGCGGGGGGCTCTGTGTGGTGACATGGCATCCACTGTCTCCCTGAGCCACGCTGGCCACTCCACTGCCTGCTGCTGGAGGATTATGTCGTTCTGCAACACTGGCCCCTGCGGACGGTGTCTCCTTCACGACCGCGTTTGTTCAGCAGAGAACTGCCCACAGCAGATTCACCAACTGCAGCTGTTGTCATTGATTCTGAAGACTGTGTCCCTGGGAGCTTGGTGACTCTCAGAACCTCTGCCATGCTCTTCTCAGGGCACTGTCCTGTTTTTCTTTTTTTTCCTTAAACTCATTTTTTATTGGAAAATTTCAAACACATACAAAAGTAGACAGATTAGTATAATGAATCCCTCATGTACACATTACAATATAATTCAACAATTATTAGCGCACGCATGATTTTGTTTTCCTCGACTTTTGAATATATCAGGCCTGAGGAGGCTTTCTTTCTGGTGCATCTTGCTCTGCAACACTGGAGCATGCTTTCACTGTTTCCTCTCCATCTCCTCTTCCCCTCCTCCTCTGGCAAAGCTCGTCTGAGCTTCTAACAATTGAGCCCTTTTCTTCTCTAATAGACACAGGGCTAGAGCTGCTGGCTGCGAGAGAACACCTTTCTTCCTTGTACGTTTTCTTTGCTTTTAATCCCACACTTTTGTTTTTCTAGTATATTCCTTTAGACTTTGTTGGATGGAGTTTCCCATATGAAAGCTATAGCATGAATCAATTTCAGGTCTGCTAAAAGCATCCATTGTTCAAAAAAATCCCTCAGTACATTCAACAAGTGTATTTTAAGCATCTACTAAGTACCAGACATTTTTCTTTGCCCTGAGTCATTAGTGGAGCAGAGAAACAAATACTCCCACCCTCAGAAAGCAGATATTCCATTGGAGGGAGATAGATAAGAAACACACATAGTCAGAACATATGTATATCAGATAATGAAAAGTGCTATGAAGAAACATAAAAGCAGAGAGGCACATAGGAAGCGTTTGGGGGTTGGGATGGGGTAACTGTAGTTTAAAATTGGGTCGTCAGGGATGCCTGGCCGAGAAGGGAATAAATGATCAGAGGCCTCAAGGGGAGGTAAAGGATGAGCTATGCACATGTCTAGAAGAGTGTTCCAGGTAGAGGGCACAGCAGGAGCTAACACCCTACAACGAGAGTGTGCTAGATACAAGGAGGTGCTGCGATGGGAGGCGAGTGTGCGAGGGGAGTCGTAGGAGACGAGGCAGAGAGGTCGGGGTGTGGGGCAGGCCTCAGGGGGTGGAGGCTGATCCAAGGGCTCAGCTTTTCTCCACGGGAAATGGGAGCCTTAGGAGGGCTGTGAGCAGAGGAGTAACAGGAGGTACTCTCCCAACCACTAGACAACACTGCCCCCAGGCCTGGTTTGATCTACCGTTACTCTGCCTGGTACCATTTACTATGGCTCATCTCTTAGCCACGTGCCTTTCCTTAGAGTGCAATTCCATGAATTCCTAGGGTAGTTTCCCTCGAAGTCTAGGCAATATCTTTACCTACAATGGTTGTACACCTTGAAACTCACAAATCACGCTTTGAGTATTCTCTGATTTTCCTAGCCTTCCCTTCTCAAATCTGTCCAGATTTTCTGTGATCACTTAATACAACTCTCCTGGCCTTCCCAGGGCAATTCTCTGATTGCTTTCACTATGGATGTGTTACTTAAGGCTGAGACTTTCATAAGTTACTGGATTCTGTCCCTCTCTGGACTAATCATTTCAGATCTGCCTTGAGATATTGCACCTCTTCCTTTGTGAGACTTCTCTGGGTCCCAGTAACTTTTTCTCATACAGGTATAATTAAGCCATTTCTCCTTTTTCTAGTGCTCTATTTCAAAGTAGTTTGATCTGAGTATTACTTTTTCTTTTTTGCATCTCTTTTGGCCTTCAGGATCTCATGTCATACTACATATCCACCTAGACTATGTCCTAAGACTTCAACCTTTTCCTAAAGAAGCATCTCTCCTTCTCCAGTGCAATCGGCTGGTCTTATTTGGTTCACTTTCATTCTCAGAGGCCAGTACCACTGAGGCTGGGACCTAGATTATTGAGCCTCCAAACAATTTTCTGAAATTTATCCAATTTTTAGCACCGTCTCTGAGATGCTAGGTAATTATCCATGAGGAATTGGCTACGCTCCACGTAATACTGTGTGTTACAATTTGCACTTGGTTCCTCTAGTTACTTAAGCTGTGTGAAAAAATGCCTGCTGCTAGCCCACTCCCCCCCCCAGCTACTCAGAGTATTATTACTCCACTTAGGAATTACACTCTGAAAAGAGACGTCAATTAAGGCCATTTTCAAATGGTAGAATTTGAGGATGTGCTGGGCCATTTAATCTCCCAGTACCCTTCCCACTCCTGCCACTCTACTCTGATTCTTCTGTAGGAATAAGTGACCCATTTTGAAAAGCCCAGCATGAGACTCCCTACTTCTGAAGTTCACCAGGCACAAATATTACACCTAAAAATTTTGAGTCCATTTCAGCCTGATAGCTGGCAATCCTGTCGAGGTTCTTACCTAAAGAGATTTTTCAACTGGATCAGTACATTTTCCTGAAGCAATTTCACTTGGGTCAGGCATCCAGAGTTAGTTTCCAGAGACCCACGGGTCATACATCCTTAATGACAGGTAAGTGAGGTTGTGAATTTTGACAATGTGGTTACAAACATATTTGGATGGGCTACAAGTACATGCTCATTAGCAGCAAGCTTCTCATTCATTCATTCATCAAATATTTATTGAATAACTATTCTATCTCAGGAGCTATTTGTGATGCTCAATTTACCGTGATAAACAAGAGCCTAAAATATATCACAACCCTGACAGTCAAATAAATCAACATCTCTCAATAGCCAGAGGACATGATGGGGGTCACTTCATCCTTTGGATATCCATTACTGCACTGCCCTAGAGGAGGGCTCTACCTGGCAGTCTGGCTGAGCACCTCAGTCTTGCACTTGTCTCCCACTATATTTATAGTCATGGCATCAACCAAGCATCTGGAAAGGCAGATACTGGTGAGAACATCTGTAGACTATAAACTCTATGTGGGTGTAAATTTGCACTGTTATCCATATGGGCTAAGTTGTGTATTAATGGCCCTTCTGGAATGGGAATAGAATCAGAGAAACATGTAATTTTAGAGTTAATTGAATAGATCTTAGACATCATGCAGTCCAATCCCTGGGATGATCCAAGAACTACAAAGCCACCTATTATATTCACTGAAGTATTCATCCAGTAACTATTTATTAATTAGCTATTATCCATAAAGTATTGTGATAGGCACTGGAGATGCAGCAGTAAACAGGATAGATTTGGCCCCCATCCTTATGGAGCTCATAGATTAGAAAAGGAAATAAACATCAAACAGCTATTTACACAGTTATTATTTTATTACATAGGAATGCAGATTGCTAAAGGTGCACCTAATAGGGAAAATGCTCCCCTTATCTGGGGGAATCAAGGAAGCTTCTCTAAGGAAGTGAGGATGTGGGGAAGAGTGATACAGGCAGAGGAAACTGTGTGCTCCAAGGCTGGGGGAAATATGCCACATGAGAAACTGAAAGACTCCGGTGCGGCTGGAGTATCCTGAGTGAAGGAGAGAGCAATTCAGCAACAAGTTAGAGGGATTGGCCAGGGCCTGTGATACAGGGTCTTATAGGACAGGTGAAATGTTTTAAATTTCATTCTAATTGTAATGTGAATTCACTTAAAAGATATGTTAGGTAAATTATATGGCTTTGTTTTCCAATTATTTTTGCTTCTATACTTAACTTTTTCTATATGCAGTGTTCTTAGGAAAGGTTTAATACATAAAGAACAAAGACTCCAAATCCTGGCTTTTGAGTGCCTACGTTGACTTTTTTTTTATTGTGGTAAAATATACCTAACATAAAATTTTCCATCTTAACCATTTTTAACTATGTTGACTTTTATAAATATATAGCAGAGACAGGGTTGGGAAAGCCATGGCTTTCAAGTCAAAGGGCCACAAACTTGAGAGAATAAAGGTCTTTTGACTGGAAATATCAAGTAAAAAGCTGAAGGAAGGGAGCACAAGGTTTACCCAATAACAAGAGATTGGAAAGAATCTTCCCAATAATGTAAGAGTTGGTTTCAACCAAAAGGGAATACCATTGTGTTCAACTAGCTAGAAGGAAGAGGAGATTGGGAGAGGAAGCAACTAGAGCTTAAAAATAGTGGGTTCTGAAAAGTGCTCAGCACCTTGACCTCTCCTCCATGGAAGGATTCCTGAAAAGAAGAAAGGCAATGAGAACCTCGTGTAAGTTTTGGGGAGAATCCTAGAGCAGACAGCATTCTTGCTATCTTCTTTAGGGATCACAGGACACCATACATAATGTTAGAGTTAGAATGGATCTTAGACATTGTGCAGTCCATGATGCACCTCTTCACAATACTTTATGCATAATAGCTAGTTAATAAATAGTTATTAGATGAATACTTCAGTGAATATATGAGGTGGGTTTGTAGTTCTTGGATTATACCAGGGGTTGGACTGCATCCTAAAGTCCTACCGCTAATCAATGGATGATGTCAATCATCTCTTACTAAAAATCACCCCAAAACATAGTGGCTTAAAACAAGAGCAATGATTTTATTATCAATCATGATTTCCATGGGTCAGGAACTCAGGAAGGGCTCAGCTGGGTGACTCTGCTAACAACGCTATTGAAATGTTGGCCATCACACCTATGTTCCAGGCACCAAGAAGGGTGATGAGGAGAAGGGTAAAAGAGGTGCACTTTCCAGCTGAGACATTTCCCTTTGATGAGTGTCCTTTTCCAGAAAAGTCTTCCTGGAAGTCCCATACATCATTTCAACTTGCATCTCACTGACCAGAACTCACCCACATAAACTTGCCCATCCTAGCTCCAAGAGACTGGGAAATGTGGTCTTTTTGTAGAGTTTCAAATAAAATCAGCATTCTCTTGAATATGATGAGCATATAAAAGATGAAGTGTAAAATAAATTGTCGTAGGCAATTAGCAGTTCCTGCTGCATTACATAAAGCAGACTGAGTTTTAAACCATAAGAGACTCAGTGGCTTGCGAGATTGCTTAATTGCCAGAATTGAGGTGAGAGATGATGATGACTTGGACTAGGATGGTAGCAATACACATTAGAGAAATGCACAGATTCAAGTGATATTAAAGAAGTAGAGTCAACCAGGCATGGTGATGGGCTGTGGGAGAGAGTGTGTTAAAAATGACCTCCAGAATTTGGACTAGAATAACTTGGTAGGGAGGGAGGGGGGAGAGGGAGATAGTAGTACCATTTACTGAAATAAAAATCACTAGGCGAGGACGATATTTAGAATAAAATGATAAATTCCCCTTGAAAGATGTTGGGTTTGAAGTGCTTCTGAGGTATCCAAGAGGAATGTGAAGTAGACAATTGGGTTTTAGAGACTGAAGCCCGGAGAGGTCTGATCAGAAGTATATATGTGGACATCAGCATGTGAACAGTGATTGAAGCCAGTTGTGAATGAAATAACTTAGGATGAGCTAATAAAGTGAGTAGATTTTAAAACTATGAAGAGGAGACTGAGCCAGCAAAGGAGACTGAAAGAAACTGGAAAATCAGGAAAGTAAAACGGCATATAAGCTGAGGAAGAAAGGGAGGAGGGAGAAGGAAGACTAAAATATTTGCACCAGATCTTGTGATATGGAAGTCACTGTGACCTTGGCAAGGGCTGTCTCAGGAGCTTGGTGGAGAAAGAAGCTAGACCAGGGTGGGATGAACAATGAAGGAGAGGTGAGGAATCAGAGACCATGAGAGCAGTCTGCTCCTGAGAAGTTTGTCTATAAAGGGAAGCAGAGCCACGTGGTAGCAGCTGGGGAGCAGGGTGGAGGCCTTTTCATTTTAAGAATGGAAATTCATAAGAAATTAAGAAATTGCTATTGTCTTATGCTTTCTTGTCATCTTGTCTGTAATTTACTTGAAACTACTTAAGCAGTGTGATATTTATGAGTGTTGGTTTTAACCTATGTTTTAGGGGCTGTCAGTATTCTGATCAGGAATACACTACCTATGAGTGTTTAATTAGCATGCTAAAGCTTCTAATCAGAAGCTCAGACATCAGAAGTGGCTCTGTGCTAACATAATGGATATAATAAATGACTTTTCATCATTGAATATGGGAAGTTCAAGTTCAAGTTCAATATGAATAGGCTAGAAATATTGTAAAGGTATCCCCATACTTGCATAGACAAAGTATAAAAATCCATTCAGCCCAATGGCCTACACCCTTGGGAATCACATCTGAGGCTTAATTCTAAAATGGTCCCGTGTTCACCTACTGATGGAAGATTCTGGACTCCTGAATCTGACTATAATGTTGGCTGAACGCTGCCTCTAGAATAGTGTAGTGTTTGCCTCAATGAATCCATTTTGAAAAGTGCTATGAGAGCACCTAAAAGGACAAAGATCTGTGACTTCATCAAAAGTCAAGTTATGGAACAGGTTGGAGAATTGTTTTATGTCTGCTGGTGAGTAGGTGTCTCCACATGGTGTAGAACTCAATCTGCAACTTCACTGTAACTTCTCAGTGAGATTGTGGAGGCTCCTATCTATAGATCTTATCTGCCTCTAAATATTAGAGGCTATTAATTACTCCTCCAAAGATCTTCGTAATTGTGAATGACCAAATTCACGTAGGTCAGTCAAAATGTTTGGAAGCAGGTGATAGAAACTCCAGATGGTTCTAAGGGGAATTTGAAAATAGAATTCATGCATATCTTGAGGACACAAAACTCTTGTAGAAGCCCATGACAACTAAGCAATCCGGGGTGGAGAGGGAGAGAAAGGTCAATAACCTGATAATATATTCAATGTTGGCATATGGTGGGCACTTGATAAATGTTAACTAATGCATCAGTCAGGCTCCTGGCAGGAAACAGATGCCCCACTAAAATTGGGTAACTTGAGAATTCAGAAAAGAAATGCTTTAGAAGGTTATTTAAAAGCTATAAGGTGGTTCACAGAATCTAAGAAAAATGCTGAATAAGCAGAATGAAGCCATTCTAGGTTATGCCATTGTTATGGACTGAATGATTGTGTCTCCTACAAATTCATATGTTGAAACCCCAATCCCCAATGTGATTGTATTAGGAAGTAGGATCTTCAGAAGGTGACTGGGATTAGATGAGGACATGAGGATGGAGCACTCATGAATGGGATTAGTGCCCTTATAAGTGTCATGAGAGAGCTTGCTTCCCCTCTCTGCTCTCTGCTAGCTGAGGACACAATTTAAGTTGGCAGTCTGCAACTTGGAAGAGGGCTCTCACCAGAACCGGATCATGCTGGTACAATAATCCCAGACTTCCAGTCTCCAGAACTGTGAGATATAAATTTCTGTTGTTTATAAGCCACCCAGTGTATGGTACCTTGTTATAGCAGCCCAAATTAAGACACCCATTTTGCAACCCTCAGCTCAAGATATGTAATTCAGGCTGACCAGTTATATTGGCCTAGTTTGGGTCATAGGTCACAGACTCACCCTTTGACCAGGCAGAATGGTTATCTTTCTTTTTTATTGTAGTAAAACATATATAACATAAAATTTACCATTTTAACTATTTTAAGTGTACAATTCAGTGGCATTAAGTACATTCTCAGTGTTGTACAACCATCATCACTATTCATTTCCAGAACTTTTTATCATCTCAAACAGAAATTCTGTATCCATTCAACAATAACTCCCCATTTCCCCCTCTGCCGAGCCCCTGGTAACTTCTCTTCTGCTTTCCGTCTCTGTGAATTTTCTTGTACCTCATGTAAGTGGACTTGTATGACATCAGTCCTTATGTGTCTGGCTTCTTTCACTTAGCCTAATGTCTTCAAGGTTCATCCATGTTATAGTATGTGTGAGAATTTCATTCCTTTTTAAGGCTGAACAATATTCCAGCATGAGTATTTTGGCTGGCAGTTCTATGAGACTGCATGCGAAGGGGGTTGGGGGGTATTTGAGGTCTGGTAAAGGAATGGCCAGGCAAGTTGCACACAGTAGATCTTCCAACAGTCTCATCTCCTTGAGCCTTCAGATTCCTTCCTCCACAGTACACAGGGAATTTTGGGCATTTCATCCTCGCTGGTGACTAACCTCGTAGACTGTGAACACCGCTGCCAGGTGCCTGAGCCAACTCATTAAATCCAAACCCTGGGTGGGTATATACACGCCAATAAATTCTGCCCTGTCAAGCCTTATATTTTGTCCTCCTTGTTCAAACACCGTTACAATTTGTTCCCATGTGCTCCTCATTCTCCTGCAGATACCTATTGATGAGGTCCTGCAAGTCTCTCGGTATAGAGTGTAGAGCAGCCTGTGTTCTCCGTTGGGTCTATGTCGGGACCTAACTGTCATTATAGCTTGGAGGCAATGGGAGGTGGTGGGAGTGGACTCCTAGGAGAAGAGGCATCATTTTGTGAGGCACCTGCTCCGTGTGCAGTCATTGAAATGCTTTAGATGTGGGGAGGCTGCTTGGGGGGGCAGGAGGGGCTGCTTCACAGGACAGGAAGGATATGGGTGTTCATTGTTCTAAGCCTCATTCATATCTGCCCCACTGTCCCTGTGCCATATGCCGGAGTCCCCCGCTTTCCCACAGTGCCCCTTGCATTAGCGCAGGAGATCTGACAGGGTTGAGCATCTACTTCATGCAGCAGCTCTGCCACCATTACCACTGGGTGCTGTGCCCAGTACTCAGCTGTCTCTGTTCTGTGACTACAGGGGATAAGACTCCTTCAAAGCTATCATTGATGGTTTTGGATTTCCTTTTCTGTTCTGAGTAGAAAATTCACCATGTTCAATTTCTCCTTTTCCCTTTGCATCCTTACTGGGATAGAAATAGCCTGCTTCCTCATAACCCATATTTTTGCCAAAGGAATTAAGTACCACAGCCTCGATGGCCTGTGACTTGCCCTGCTCCTGCTCTTCATCCCACAACCCACCAGTGAAGATCTGAGTAAGCTGGATGCCCTGCCATGCTCCAGACCACCAGTGTTCCACCCTACCCTGCCCCACACAAGGAGGTTATCTGTGTTCTCCTAAAGTGTGTGAGCCACCTACTCTGAGGGTGCCATTTTGAGGTATTTAGAGAGTGCCCCTAGGACAAAGTGCCCCAAAGATTGCTGACATGGCTGCCTTTGAGGAAGGGAACTGGGGAGGAGGGACAAGGACACAGGGGGTTTACTTTTCACTGTGTGCACTTTTATACGTGTATAACTTAATAATAACAATGAAAACAATTATAAAAGAAATGTACATATCTATGTGTGGGATTTTATCTGCCAAAGAGAGAATTTCACAATTTTATTTCTTTGACGACAAAAGCACTTGACTTTAGTCTAATAAAATATATATTCTTCTTTTAATGCAATGGTTAATTCTCTTAGCTATTACTATTATTTTCATATGGTTAGGATGGAAATAAAATGTAAAAAAATGTAAATGAAAGAAAGAATTCAATTATTTAAAATATATCCAAAGTTCTTCTTTAAAAAATAAATAGACACCCGATTTTTCATCTCCTAAGTGGGGCTACGTACCTACCTAGGACTGAGCCAGGGCAGTGGGTCACATGAGCTGAAGGCTGGATGGGAAGTTGGGTTCCAAGGGGCTGTGCTGAAGCCAGAGGAGTTGGTGCTGTGTGTGTTAGGGGCCTGAGGTATGTGAACTGGACATTTAGGCAGGGTGGAAATTCAGAAACAAGTAATGAAACTGATGACAGGATGTATAAATACACCTGAAGTTGGGTTCAGTCAAATGCTGGAGACAGGCAGGCAGGTGGGAATCCTAAATCAGGGAAAAAAGCATCAGTGATGATTATTCTGGGAGGGCAGGAATTCTACAGTCCCTTCATTTACAAAATGTGTGTTTTGGATTAATTGATCTTTAAGCTACCTGTAAGCCTAAAGCATGTTGAGTCTATACTCTCCTCCGAATGTAGAATAAATAAAACTGGATTAAATGTGGATTCACTTTCTTACAAAAAGCTTAAAGCATAAAAATTCAGATTTGGGGGCTGGCCCATGGTGTGGTGGTTAAGTTCAGCGCACTCCGCTTTGGTGGCCTGGGTTCGCGGGTTTGGATCTTGGGTGTGGACCTACACCACTTGTCAGCCATGCTGTGGTGGTGACCCACATATAAAAAGGAGGAAGACTGTCACAGATGTTAGCTCAGGGCTAATCTTCCTCGGCAAAAAATAAAATAAAATAAATTCAAATTTTAAAAAGAAGTCAATGGAAGATAATTTACTTTTCACAAGCATCTCCCATGGGAGCCCTTTTCAGTGATTCTTTACCTTGGGGGCACCTGAGTATCACCTGGGGAGCTTTAAAAACAAATCTCCACACCCAGGCCACACGCTAAAGAGATCAAATCAGAACCTCTGGGAGTGAAACCAGGAATCAGTACTTTTACAGCTTCCTGATGATTCCAATGTGCAAGCTAAGCTGAGAAACACAAATAGTGAACTTAACCAGTTAAATTCATGCAAATTAAATGCCCTTATGATACAATTATTTAATCAAGAAAACTAGGGCCTACTAGAAATTTTAAAAAGGAGTTCAGAAGGCTGTGCAGTCATGGAAGCAATGCTGTAGTGTTATGACACAGGGATACCAAATCCACGAAGAGAACAGCGGTATGTCTCCTGAAACACACCTAAGAGAAGGACTGACAGAACGTCATGATGAAGACATGACCCAGCTGACTATTTCTAGAGAGCATTTACCAGGTCTCTGAGGAGGAGGCTTTGTTGATGAAAGGTAAGTCACACTTGCATTGTATCTTTGAAATTGGTTGTCATGTTTAATTTAACTATTAAGTAAATTTAGTTAGAAGGTTATGCACAGTGGGTGATGAATTTATTTTTAAGCACAGCTTCTTCTATTACAAATCCTAGCTACCACAAACAGTGCATTGGTTGTATGAAAAAGAGCCCCAAATTTGCTCACTGCACTGGTTTCTAGGAAGGGGTGACTACTCCTCTAAAGTCATCCTGATCTATGTTGTAAAGAAAGTAGAGGGAGGGGTTTGGGGATTACGTCCTTGAATAGGGGTGATTCCAAGTGGGCAATCCTTAAAAATTGAAGCAGATACCTTGGGTGGTCAGCCAGGGGATGAATGAGCCCATTGATGAAGTTAATGTTCAGATAAAGGGAGAGTTGGAGTCCTTCTCTCCCAGGAACAGGAATCAGAGGTGGAAAGGTAGAACCGGGACTTGTGGTTTTGTTGTTGTTGTTGTTAAAAGCCTTATTGTTTTGATTTTGTAAACCATAAATATGTGTTAATTTGATGAAAATTAAATGAAAAATAAAAATATATGGAAGAATACATATTTAATTTACAAGTTATTTCTCCTAGGGAGAGGATGGGATTGGGAAAAGGATTACAATTATTCAAGTTTTTGCTCAAAATGCTTGTGAATTGTCCTAATCTTTTACTACAAGAATATATTAACACATTACTGCTATACATAAGTAAAATAATATAAAAGTGAAAGAAATAACAAAAGAATATATCCTAGGGAAAGAGATTTCATTTCAATGACGTGAAAGACTGGTGGACAGAAATGAAAATGAAATGGTAGACTAAAAGGGTCTACCAATTGCTGAGCAATCTGAATAAAAAGACACTCACATCTAGACAGAGTATAGTTAATTTTGAGACATCAAATCTAAAGAAAAAGTCCTAAAAGCTGCCAGAAGAGAAAAAGTAAATTATTGTATGGGAAGAAGTGGTAGACTGATACTGAATTTCTCATCAGCCATACTCATTCTAAGAAATAATATAAAGATATCCTCAAAGATCTGAGGAAAAATTTGAACCTAGTATTTTTTATGTAGCCACACTGTTATTTAAACATGAGGGAAAGTAAAGACATTTGGGACATTCAATTACTCAAGACATTTTTACCTACAAACTTTCTCTAAGAATATTAATAGAAGATGCATTCCAACAAAATGAAAAATAAATCCCAAAGGAAAGCAAAGAAGAGAAAAGAAATAATGAGCCAAGAAATAAGTAAAGACATGGATGATAAAGAACAAGTTTAACAAATAATCTGAATCTAAAATATCAGTGATAGCAACAATCCACCAGAGGGATAAAAGCCATAATCTATCCTGCATCTAAATATATTACTTTGAAAAATATAAAACAATATTTGTTTGAAGCATATAAATAGAAACTCTTAAATCCATGTTCACATTGGAAGGTATTAATACACTTCTCAGAGTTATTTGACAAAATTAATTACATACACAATTTGAATAATCCAATGAATAATCCTGATTCTATATCTATTTATATTTGTATATCATTACATCCAGTAAAAAGACTGTTTTTTTTTTTCAAATACATATGGAAAAGACACACACAAAAAGCATGGATGACATATTAAGCCATAAAAGAAACCCCAATCGATCATAAGAGCAGAAATTATACCAGATATATTCATTACAATAAAATTAAAATTTGTGCAAAACAGATGGTAAATAAAAAAAAAAAACCAAACTATACACTTTGGAATTGTAAAGCCAAGTATCATGAAGTAATACTGACTGAAAATAAACTAAATGATCTTCCAATCCAAAAAACTTTAAAAAGAATAGTAAAATAGACTTGAAAAAGTAGAAGGAAGGCATTTAAAAAGATATAAATAGTAATTCATGAATTAATCCATGAAAATGTTTATTATTTGAACACTTTAATAACATTACAACAACCTTTTGGAAAATCTTATTAAGAATAAGAAGACAACTGAAATGTCATTAGGAAAGAAGTAGGGCCATAAATAACAATAGAAAACAGACTAAATGTTAGAATATATGTAAAATTTTATAATAGTATATTTGAAAAATTACATGGTATGAGTGTTTCTAGGAAAATGTAAATTATATAAAAATGATTTCAAAACAATGTAGAAAATTGAATAAGCCTATAATACAGTATAATTGAAAAGGGAATCAAGGGACTAGTATTAAAAATGGTAGAAGGACCAAAAAATTTATGGATGATTTCTACCAATGCTTCAAGAAACAGATAATCTCCATGATCCATAAATTATTCCAGTACATCAAAAAATTGGAAAGCTATGTAGCTCATTTAACCAGATTTCAAAAACTTAGCAAGGGAAACAATAGAAAAGAGAACCATAGAACATTCTTACTTACAAATATAGCACAAAATTTTTAAATGAAATATCAGCAAATACAACACAAATCTCTATTAAAGGAACAAACCACATGACCAAGTAGAGTTATCCTAGGAATGCAAAGATGACTCAGCACAAGAAAATTCTACCAATGTAATTTAGTACATTAATAAACAGATTAAAGGAAAAAATCCTTACAATCATCTCAAATAGATGCAGAAAAAATATTTGATAAAATTCAATGACTCATAAATCAGAAAAATTTTGTCAGAAATAGGATAGGTTCTAAAAAATTTTTTAAAGAGCATCTAACAGAAATCTAGAACAAACATCATACTTAATGGTGAAATTTCTAATTAAGTTAGAAAAAAGACAGGGCCGTCTAGTATCACTGAAACTTTAAACTTTCTACTGAAAATTTTAGCCAATGCACTAAGACAAGAAGAAGAAATAAGAGATATAAGTATTGGAAAAGAGGAATAATCATTTATAGCAAAAATGATTTTTATATTAAAAATCAGAAACAACTAATAAAACTAATAAAAGAGTTAAGCAATGTGGCTAAATATGAGAACCACATATTAAAATTAATTAATTTAAAAATTTGGCTAACTGGATATTAAAATAAATGCAATTCATTTTTAGTTTGGGCTGAGGTCCCAAGGCAATAGGTGGCAATTGTTTCCACATTCCAAAGTTGGTGCTGGACCACCCATAAAAGACTAACCAGTTCTGTGACTCTTGAATCTTTTACCCAACTCAAAGGTATAAAAGAATTAAAATTTTGGAGTTGAAAATTGAAGACATTGCTCCTTTTGTGTGAGGGAGACTATAAGAGGACCCTCTGGAGAGGTTGATATATGTTTCCTGAAGTCTGAGGGCTCAGAGGGCAGGTGTTTGACACCCATCTGAGGAATCTAAAGATATAACAAAACTATACGTATTTCTAGTATTCATATATGTGTTTGTTAATCTGTAAGGATATATCCTACACTAATAACAATGGTTACCTGGCATGGTAACTGGGATCGGGACAAGGAAGACACAAACTTTATTTGAGTAGTTTGAAAGAGAGATATTGCTATTTCAATGAGTGAATTATGTGCTGAAAACTTGCTTTTTCAATTATCTGTGTCTGAAGAGGCTGTAACTGCTGGGTTCACATATTCATTAATAGATACCACTTTTGGTAACAATCCAAAGTCTTTCCAAAGTCTGAGGACATAATCCACTTCTATCAAAAGGCTTCATTTTTTATCTTAGATTTTTTTCATGAACTTTATTTTAAATCTTACATGTTTGTATTATAACTGTATGCTTATTATTACAAAAATTCAAATAATATAGAACAACACGATTAAAGTTAATGTTCCCCTTTGCCTCTCCCTCCTCTAGTCATACATCCCTCCTCTGAGGTAACCATTGTTACGAGTACAGTGTGTACCTATCGAGTAATCATTGTGCATTTACATGTATAGTTGTGTGCCTATAACACATTCACATAAATTAAATGCTACACGTATTCAAATTCAAGCTACACGTATTATTTTACAACTTGCTCTTTCACTTAATAATAGTGGAGATTGTTCCATGTTGGTCCACATAGATCTCTCATATTCTTTAAATTCTGCATAATATTTTAGCATAATTTCTTTAACTATTCTCCTATTAGATATCCAACATTTAGATTTTCCCTAAATGTTTACTGCAATGAACATTCTTGTACACATATCTTCGGGTACAAATTAAAACACATAGGTGGGATTGGGAGAAAATGCTTTCTCAAAGAAGAATCAGGTGCTGTATCTGCAGGAAGGATGGATGGCTGGTGAGCAAAAACCCAAGATGTGAGACCTTGCCTGTTTAAATAAATGCTTGTTTGCTTCTGTAACTTGATTGAACTGTGTGAGAATGCTGAAGGTGTGCTTGGGTTAGAGTTAGGTTGAAATACCCAACCTATAACCCGTGAATGGCTAAACTTTGTCTTTCAGAGATAAATTGGGACTGAGCTTCAGTTCACATCAGCATCTTTATCAATGTGAGCAGTAAAATAAAGTTATGTGCCATATTGATATCATTCTCTATGAAACGGAGGATTGGCTGGTCTTCAGCTCATCTTGAAGACTGAAGAAGACAGATTGAGGTAAGTCAGGCTACACTGTGGAATGTCTATACTAATTTTGTAGTTTGAAGCTCTATAAAACTTGATTTTATCAGTTGATTGTTAACTCTACCCTTGGCTCTGAGCTTTGTCAATTCAGTCTTAATGACTAAACGCTCTTAATTCAGGGGTTCCGTACCAGGTTTGGGTTTCTCTTTTCCAAGCTTTTTACCTTCTCTTACTCTTTCCCCTGGGATCCTAGTGAGTTGGCTTGAGTGCTAACCTGTTAATACAGCCTGTAAGACTGCGCCCTTCTATCTCTGGATGGGGTGACGATCCCACCATTCCTTAGCTCATGGAGAATGTCTTGCAGCTGTCTGAGGAATACAGATCATTAGTGATTTTGGCAGGATTTTGTTGGAAGTACAATGCTAAAGATGAAAGGTCAGTTTTATTTAACTGATGAAAACAATGAGTAGCAGATTAAGCTAGTTTTCTGGTAAACAGTGCCATTACTTTCCAGTAAATAGTGTCAAGATGCCTTGATGAATAACATACATGGAGATAAAGAAGAACCACTCTCAGTGATGGAAAATTAGGTATCTCCATAAACTCAAACATGCCTTTAGTTTTCTTCTTGCTATGATCTGTTCCCTAAAACATTTACCAACAGGTCATTTGGTCATACTAATGGAAAAAATGAAGTATGTTCTGTTGAAGACACAGAGTACAGAGATGGGCCAGTTTAAGGATTATTCTTTTCATCTGTCTGAAGTGTTAAGACACCAAAACAAAGCAGTGTGTTCTGTGCTACTCCTGCATTGCCCACCCGTCTGTTGAAGCTCAGAGATGAGCTGGAATGCAGTTAGAAAGGAGCCCAGTCTAATAAAAATCGAATGTGGCACAGCAACCCGTCAGCATCCTTCACTGCAAGATGGAAGACATAGTTTTGGCCTGCTTGCATGCATTTTTTTAAAGCACACGTTAAACATTCCATGCTGAGAGGCAGAATCTCTGAACTTGAGACAAGAGGCTACAAGATGCGTGCTATCTGGAGAGTCAGATGCTGCATAGTACCCGAATGTCTCTATGGTAGTAAATGTTTAGGGTAGATACTTAAAGAAGAACATTAACTCTTTCAAGGTGTTCAAGGACCAGTTAGTAATTTCCTGTCATGGTACCACTAACAGTAATTAAAATAACAGCTAACACTCATTGATTGCTTATTGTATTCTAGACATTGCACTGAGTGCTTTTCAGGTATAATTACATTCAATCCTCACAGTAACAGTGAGATAAGAAAAAGAAGCACAGAAGGGTTAACAATGGAAGCGTTCAAAGTCACATGGCTAGTGTTGAAATTGAGATTTGAACTCAGATGGTATATACCTCTTGGACCACACTCTAACCATTATACATAATACCACTAAATTATCTCCTAGAGGCCTGAAGCAACAATCTCCAACCTTTTATGATATTTGCTGTGGCTGATTTCTTTTAACCCACCCTGACTTTCCTTAAAGGACTGTGTATGGTATAAATAAATTAAAGGAAAAAACTTGAACCAATTAACTGTGTTTTCCATTTGTTTTCAGCATTTTGCAACAACCCTCGAGATATTTGGAGACACCCCGCCGAGTGGTGAGGCAGATAGGAGTGCACTGGTCTGCGACCGTAAGGGGATGAATTTCCTGAGCACTTACAATGGCTAGGTTTTCCGCTTAAAACATTTTGAAAGCTCCTGATGCCTGAAAAAAAGAGAGAGCGGGAGACAACCAGCAAGCTGGCTGAGGTGAGGGGGAACCCAGCTGCTTACCCATGTCTGGTGTGTTGCCTCAGATGTTAAGGGAAAAATCTTTTGAAACCGTTACTTGAAAACGGGGCTTTCTGGACACTGATTCAGAACTGTTTTTGATCTTCTGGCCTTGTTTTTATTGAAACGATATATTGTTTTACAGGCAGTGCTGAGCTCCAATCCCACATTCCTGCTGACATAACTATTATTATTTCATGGTTTCAGCATCTTCTCTGGTAACTCTTTGCATAATTTAAAAAAATAGCTGGATAAACGTGTGTACACGTGTATGCACATGTGTGTTGGGTGTGGGGGTGCAGAGGAAAATCTCTCCGGGGAGTGCTGGACTGGGCCTTGAGTCTGTTCGGATTTTTCTGAGTGTGGACGACAACAAATCAGATGTACCCAAAGCATCGTGTTTACAATGCGGCGAGTTTGTGCAGCAGAAAGGGACTGGACTGGTGGAATGGAGTGATAGAGTGGATGTGTCTTCCCAGGGTAATGTCTGGCTCTGGGAGAGCACAGAGCAATGCTATTTCCTTGGGTGAGAATTCTTTTCCTTTGGAATGTTCCTGTAGAATCTCTTTTTCCTTTTCTTTCCTCTTTCCAAGTGGAAATAATGGTGGAGGAGAGAACTCACTTGCCTCATAGCTGTTTGAGACCCTAATCAGTTTTGCTCAATTCACTGGCCGATTTGTATCTTATGCAGGAAATAGAGAAATCTAATACTTCAGTAGCGCTTCTGACATCATTAACTAGAACAATACTGCATATTTCTGAAGCACAATGATTTATAAGCCCTTTCAAATAATTTCCTCATTTGATTTTCCCTCAAATTCGGGAAAACCAAGGAAAGTAGTATTATCCCCATTTTGCAGATGAGAAAACTAAGACTGAGACAAGTTAGAAGATATGATGGATGGCACCCGGCTGGTAAGTGTTGCATCGGGAACCAGACCCAGGAGTTTTGATTCTCATGTTGAGCTGTTTTTCAGCGTACCACGATCCCTCTAGTCTTTCAAATATGACACTTACAGTTCTCTGGTTATAATATAAAGTTATTGCAGAAAACTTAGAAATTATAGAAGAGTAAAAATCACTAATAATCACACCAACCAGAGGTATTTGTTATTAATATTCTGTATTTTTTATATAGCCAGCCCTGGTGGTCTAGTGGTTAAGATTCAGCACCCTCACCTGGTTTGTTTCCGGTCAGGGAACCACACCACCCATCTGTCAGTTGCCATACTGTGGTGGCTGCGTGTTGCTGTGATGCTGAAAGCTCTGCCACTGGTATTTCAAATACCAGCAGGTCACCCAGGGTGGACAGGTTTCAGTGGAGTTCTGAGACTAAGGCAGACTAGGAAGGACCTGCTCACTCACTTCTGAAAAGTTAGCCACGAAAACCCTATGAATTGCAGCAGAGCATTGTCTGATATAGTGCCGCAAGGTGAGAAGATGGCGCAGAAAGACCGGGCAGGGTTCCACTCTGCCGTACACAGGGTCACTAGGAGTTGGAATTGACTTGATGGTACGAACAACAAAAATTTTTCATATATGTATATATACATGCACACACATAATTTATTTTTGTATATATTTAATATGAACATTTATTTGTATGTCTACATACACACATAGATGTATTTTTTAAGTTAGTACATGCACAGGGTTTAAATTTCAGAAAGTTTACTATAGATACGATGTTGTACGACAGATCTCTAAAACTCATTCATCTTGCATAATAGAAACTTTATCATCCACTTTAAAATATGTTAAGAGGATAGATGCCATGTTAAGTGTTCTTAGGAAAACAAAAACAAGGAACGATACACACACCATAAAAGAACACAAGGAAATTTTTGGAAGTGATGGATATGTTTAGCACCTTGGTTGTGGTGATGGCATCACAGGTGTGTACATGTGTCCACACTCATTAAGATGTGTACATTGAATGTGTACAGTTTTTTTGTATATCTATTATATCTCAATAAAGCTAAAAAAGAAAAATATATATTTAAAAAACTGTATGGAGTATGTCTTTTTCCCACAATCATTCTCTAGCCTCACAATGTCCCTCTCCACATGTTAAAATAACATTAGTTTGTGGAAGAGTTCTCTGGAGGTATGTTATCTAGAGGTATTTTATTCATACAAGTAAAGATGTACATACATATGCATATCTGTTATATGTGCGTGTTTTATATATAGGTATGTATATATATAATTTATATGT
The DNA here is from genome assembly GCA_031878705.1 of Tapirus indicus. NCBI lineage: Eukaryota > Metazoa > Chordata > Mammalia > Perissodactyla > Tapiridae > Tapirus > Tapirus indicus. The sequence goes on from CM062935.1 coordinate 41,098,696, forward strand.
AGGTATGTAATGTGTATATGTATGTACACATGTGATATGTATACATGATACACACACGTGTATTCTCCCCATATGGCAAAACACTGTGCCCCCTATTGTGCATTTTCCAGAAAGATCAAATATCTTTGACTTTCTCACTTAATTTATTTTGGAAATTTTTTCACATAAATATGTAAAGAGTTTCCTAAGTCTTTTTTTATGGCTGATGGATAAACATTAACCTGTCCCTTATTGATGAACATTTAGATTGTTTCCAAACTGCATTATCACAAACTATTCGCACTGCGTAAAGTTATATATAAACCATTTTGAGTGTGTGAGTTTGTCTTTTAGTATAAATTCTGAGAAGTGGATTTACAAGGTCAAAGGATGTGTAGATGTCCAACTTGGTAATATGCTGACAAATTGCCCTCCACAGAGGTTAAACCAATTTACATGCCCACCGGCAATGTAGGAGTGTGCCTGTTTCTCTACATCTGTACCTATAGAGTGTGTTGTCAAACATTTTGATATTTTGACAATTTAATACATAAAACATGGTTTCTCAGTATATTTTTAACTTGCAATTCTCTTATTTTGAGTGGGGTTAAACATCTTTTCATGTCTGAAAACAAATTGCATTTTCTGTGAACTATTCCTTTATCCATTTTTCTATTGGCATGTTGGTCTTTTTTTCTTATTGATTTTTAGGGGTTCTTTATATAAGGGACATTAATCCTTAATTGGTAACATAAATTGCTAGTACTTTTTTCCAATTGGTCTTTTTTTTAACTTTGCTTGTGAAAGTTTTGGCTTTGCAATTTTTAAAAATTTTTAGGTAAGTTAAATCTATCAATTTTTTCTTTTATAGCTTCTGGATTGTGTGTCATAGCTAGAAAAGCCTTCCCCAATCAAAGATTTTAAGAGAATTTTCCTTCTTAGAGAACATTTTTGGTTTTAATTATTATATTTAAATATTTGCTCTTTCTGGAATCTATTTTAAATAATGTATGTGGTGTGAATCTACTATCTATTTTTTGTTTGTTTGTTTTTTTCCAGATGGGTACCTCTTTGTTCCCTCACCCTTTATTTAGTAATTATTTTCCCTACAAATTTGAGATATTATCTCAATATATTTGTGTTTATTTCTTTGTTTTTTATTATGGTGCAATAATCTGTCTCTCTGTCCAAGTGCCAGTATCATACTGTTTTAGTTCTTGAGCCTATAATAATGTTATAAAATTTATTATAATAGTGTTTTATTCTCTCTAGTACATCCTCATCACTTTTTTTTCAGAGTTTTTCTGTTTATTCTCGCTTGTTTATTTCATCATATGAACTTTAAAATCAGCATGCCTAGTTCCAGGAAAAAAAGTTGCTATTTTTATTGGGATTATGTTGTATTTATAGATTAATTTGGCAGAAACCAACATTTTTATAATGTTGAGTCTTCCCATCCAAGAACATGGTATGACTTGCCATTTGTTCAAGTTTTCTTTCTGTCTCTTAGGAGTATTTAAAATATTTATTCAAATAAAAGAAAACTTGCACATTTCATGCTGTTTTTTTGTAGTGTTTTTTCTTTTTTGTAGCTGTCGTGAATGGAATCTTACCTTCCCTATTTCTGTTTGTCAATATGAAATCTATTGATTGTATTAACAGCTAAATGTGATAATTTTACTTCTTTGTTACCAATTTTTGTATCTTTAATTTTTTTTTCTTTGTCAAAATTTCTTTGGTTAATACTGAGAAACAATATTAAAGTAAATATTGGTGGTGATAGTGTAAATTATGGTCTTTTTTTCAGATTTTAAGGGCAATGTTTCTAGTGCCTTATCATTAAGCATTATGCTGGCTTATGTGTTGGGAGAGATATTTTATTATGTTGAGAATATTTTTGTCTCTCCTAGTTAATTATCAGTTTTCTTCAATTATTTGTTAAGGTCAAGAATAGATGTTGAGGGGCCGCCCGGTGGCGCAGCGGTTTAGTCTGCACTTGGCAGCCCGGGGTTCGCGAGTTCGGATCCCGGGCGCCCGCCGACGCACTGCCTGTCAGCCACGCCGTGGCGGTGTCCCATATAAAGTGGAGGAAGATGGGCACGGATGTTAGCCCAGGGCCAGTCTTCCTCAGCAAAAAAAAGGGGAGGATTGGCAACAGATGTTAGCTCAGGGCTGGTCATCCCCACAAAAAAAAAAAAAAAAAGAATAGATGTTGAATTTTGCCAAATGCCTTTTCAAAATCTGTGGAGAAATTATAAGATTGTTTTCCTTAGATCTATTAATAAGATGAATTACAATAATAATTTTTCTCATTATTGAACCATCTTTACATTGCTGAAAAAAATTACAATAGTGTATGATTATTTTAATGAGCTATTCATGTCTGTTATTAATATTTCTTTGGTATTTGCATCAATAATCATAAGATTGGTTTATAGATATTTTTGTGAAATCATTGTCAAGTTTTGTTATCAGCGGTGTGCTTGGTGCATAGAAAAGGTGGGAGCTTTCTTTCTTCTGTGCTTTGAAACAGTTTAGCTGCAAAATTATCTTTCTTTTCTTTTAATTTTTTAAGGACAGGTAGAGGCTCCTCATACAACTATCTAGGCCTTGTGATTTTGAGGGAAAATAGCTCTTTATTAGCTTCTTCCCTTTCTTCTATAGTAATTGATTTATTTAGATTGTTTACACTTCTGTAGTCAGTTAGCTTGGTAAATTGTATTTCCCTAGGAAATTATCCATTTCATCACAGCTTCCTAACGTATTCACAAAGTTGAGAAAGTCATTGCATATGATACATTTTGGTTTCTTCTGTATTTCTTATTTCCCCTTATCATATTTTATTTGTGCATTTATGATTTCTCCTTTCACTTTTCTTGATTGTTATTAAATAGTTCATTGATTTTATTAGTTTTCTCAAATATTCAGCCTTTGAATTTGTCTATTAGATTTAAAATTTGTTTTCAAATTGATTTATGATTTAATTTTAATAATTTTCTGCTTTTATTAAGTAACTTCTTGAGTTGGAGACTTAATCCATCTATAAAACTCTTTCTTGTTAATATAAGTACTGTGGAATACACATTTTCATCTGAACACTATTTTAGAAGTTTTGACACATGTTTTCATTATTATTGTTTTTTTAGATAGTCTTCATAATTTATTTGGATCTTTTCACCTCCTTGAATGTCTTTACAGTTTATCACTTATGTGCATCCTAGAGACCCGAGTTTAGTCTTGTTCATTTAAAAGAATCGACAAGTCTTTCACATTCTTCTAATCTATAGATTGGCCTTTTCTCCCTTTCTTCTCCGTACAGTTTATCTGTTGAAGAACCTGGAGCACGTGACTTACAGATTTTTCCCACAGTCTCGGTTTTGCTGATTGCACATTCATGGTGCAGTTCAACACATCCCTCTGACCTATGTATTTTCTCCAAATTGGCAGCCGGATCAGCCTTGTGTTCTATCCTTTTGGCAAGACTACAAGTGATGGTGTGTTCTTTCATCAGGAGGCACGTAGCCTGATTATCTCTCCCTTTGTGGTGTTGGCAGCCATTGATGTTCGTTGCCTAGATCCATTAACTCACTGGGGGCTTCAGAATGGCGATCATCTACTTTCATCATTTCTTTTTCATGATTACTTGTACTCCTTTTATACAGAGATGTTTTTCCTTGGCTGCCAGTCTCGTAGGAAATACAGGATGAATCCTCAGATCTTTCCTTTTATTTACTGGTTCTAATTGGTTTACTGCTATCCTCTGAGAGTGACCAATTTTTTTTTTAAATATCATCATAATTCATGGATTTAAACATACTTGGTGGGTCTCAATCAACTGCAATTATTATCTTTTGTGAAGTTCAAGTTGTTCTATTTTCAGCCAATGAGAATCTCTTTATGCTGGCTCCTGGATCCTTTGGACACAACCCAGGGAGTCTTTGAGAGTTTCCCTGCATTCCAGTATGATGAGACGTTCCAGGCTCATCTTGTACCTTTCCTTATCCCAGACCTGGAACCAGCCATTCCTGCAAAAAGCCCTGGTTTCCTTTAATGAGAAACTGTATTTTAAGATCACTGGGTGGGTGCTGGGAGTGCTCGTTACTAATGGGGGTGTCTCTTCAGCGGACAGAGCCGGAACTCATGGAGATCCCATGAATTCAAATGATAATTCCAATTCTAGTTCAGTATTACTTTTTTCTCCTAAAACTTTTCAGTATTACATCTATTCACCTCCTTTCTTCCACACTGAAAATCCTCATTCTCAAGGACATGGAAGATAATAGAATTAGAAAATCCCATAATTACTCATTTACTCTGGCCAACATTACACACCTAACAGTCTCAGAATAACTATAATATCACACCAGTGTAATTACTGAAAATAGTTTAAAAATGTTTTTGCGTGTACTCTTTCAATTCTATCCCCTATTTTTAATAGTTGCAATATACATTATCTGAGCATATAGCCATTATATACAACACTCTCTCCCTTTAAACCTTTATTCATTAAGTAATTGTGAGCAACTAGAGGCCTAATGCTCACCACCAGTCTTTGCAATATCTCCCTACTTATTTTGGTTGTCGGAAGCTAATTTTTCTATTAAATTTATAAGGAAAGATTCATGGAACAATATTCTCTAAGTTCTTGCATACTGATAACAGTTGCTTGTGCACTTATGTATGAAAGTCAGTTTTTCTGCATGTGAAATCTGTGGCTTACATCTTCTTTGCTTGGACATCCTAAATATGTTATTCCATTGTCTTCTGGCACAAAGTGTTACTGACAAAAAAATCTGTTGATAACAATTTTTGCCTTTGTAAGACACTTGCTGCTTTTGCTTAAAAGTACAAAGGATTTTTTCTTTTTCTTTAAATTTAACTAAAACGTATTTTCCTGTTGGTCATTCTGCCTCAATATTTTCAGATACATTGGTGTGTTCTTTCAATATGCAATCTTAAATGTTTTTATTTTTTTAATTTCAGCAAAGTTTTCTTGAATTATAGAATTTAGTGTTTATTCTGCTTCCCTGCTTTAGTTTTCTTTTGCAGAGATGTTGATTATCTACTAAATATGTGTTGCCTCTCTTCAACATGTTACACTTTTTCTAAAATCCTTTTTATCTCCCCATTTCTTTTCTACTTCTAAAAATTTCTTTCTTTTTTTAACCACTGTCTTAGTCTGTTTTGGGCTGCTAGAACAAAAATACCATACACTGGGTGGCTTATAAACAACAGAAATTTATTTCTCGCAGTTCTGGAGACTAGGAAGTCCAGGACCAAGGTGCTGACACATTCAGGGTCTGGTGAGGTCCCGTTCCCTGGTTCATACATGGCCATCTTTTCACTGTAACCTCACACGTTGGAAGGGGCGGGGGATCTCTCTGGGGTCTCTTTCCTAAGGGCACTAATCCCATTTGTGAGGGCTCTGCCTCATAACCTAATCACCCACCCAAGTCCCCACCTCCAAACACCATCGCATTGGGGGAATAGTTTTCAATATATGAATTTTGGAGACACAAGTAGTCAGTCTACGACACCTTCTGTTTCTCTTAAAGTATTATCCCTGAAGTCTGTCATCTCAGTTCTGATATTTTATAATTCTAACTTAATGCTGATCTTGTGTAATTACTATTACATGTTATGTCTCATTATATATATTGTATGCTGGTGCCATTATTTTTTATTTATACAGTGTTATGTCTTGTGTGATTTTCTTAATGTTTTTTAGCTTGTTTTAAAAGAGTACATTACAATTTTGACCACGTTTTAGCATGTCTTTTTGATATAAGGATGACATTTTGCCTCTCTCTCTCTCTAGTAACTTTGTGTGGGATTTGACTTTGATACTCTACCTTGTTCATTTTTACGTGAAATTAGTCTTCCAAGAAGGAGGTATGGTTGAGAGTAGCTTTTTAAACTTCACAGACTTCTATTTTTTGTTTATTATTTCTTTTGTTCTTTTCCCTTCTCTTCTTTTCTTTATTTACCATTCGTTTATTTGTTTGTTTCGAGAGGTGTGTGTAGTGTTAAAAAATATGATGGCTTCCTTTCTGAGATTTCCTGGCCATGTTCTCCTTTCTCACTCATATCTGCATCTTCTCTTGCCTTCATCTCTGTTGTCCTTTTCTGCTCAGGTTTGATCCCATGGGCAGCAGTTTCTTCTCAGTGGAGAGCCCTGTCCTGGAAAGGAGCCCTGGATGGTCAGTTTTGAGAGTTTACAGAATTTAGACTGATTCAACATTTTCAAATCACTCTTGAGCCCCTTGCATTCACCACTAACGACCTGGGAAGACGTCTCTCCATTGCAGTGGCTGTTCCCAGTTTGGCCTCTGGTGCTTGGCCCTCACCTGGCTGATTTGGGAGTTCACGGAATACCCTGTCGTCTAGTTTTTAATATAAATGCTGTCTGTGGGAGTTTGGGTTTGCTATCTAGTTGCTCTGTTTTTAATGTGAGGATTTGGAAAATTAAAAAAAAAAAACTATGGTGACACTGTTGTCGTCTTCTGAGTCCCCTTTGCATTTCCTTTTTTTTGACACAAGAGTTAAGAGAGAAGTTTTTTTGTTGGTGATGATAGTATTTTGTTTTGTAAATTTTGTTTGTTTTTAATTTTCAGGAAGAATGGGCCCTTCATTTTCAGGTTTTATCATTAAATTTCTAGGCTGATTGTTATATTTCTAGTTTCGTTGTTGTCATCGGGGGTGGTTTGGGTGCAAAGATATTCACAACCATTTTATCTTCAATGTGAGGTATATCTTTTAGCATTATAAAATTCCCTGTTTTTGTTTTATTTAGTAATTCTGTATCTAAATTAAGTTTACTTTTTGTTTGCGTTTTCCATAATACTTTGTTATTGTTTTTTATTTAAACAGTGAATTGTCTTTTAAAAAGATTAAAACCGGGAAATATTTCGTTTTTATTTGTGGCAGCCAAAACTATGGTCCCCCAAAGCTGTCACATTCTAATCCTCAGAACCTGTGAATGTTATGTTGCAAGGCCAGGAGAAATTAAAGTTGAAGACTGAATTAAAGTTGCTAATTAGCTAGCTGACCTTAGAATAGGGCGATTCTTCTGGATTACCCGCGTGTGCCCAATATGAACATAAGGGCCCTTACATGGGGAAGAGGAAGGGAGGAAAGTCATAATCAAAGAGATGGTATCATGAGAAAGACTCATCAGTCATTGCTGGCTTTGAGGATGGAAGGGGCCATGGGCCAAGGAAGGTGGGCAGCCTTTAGGAGCTGGAAAATGCGAGAAAACTGTTTTTCTCTTAGGCCTCCAGAAAGGAATGCAGCCCTGTCAACACCTTAATTTTAGCCTAGTGAGACCAATTTCAGACTTCTGATCTCCAGAACTATAAATAAAATAAATTTATGTTGTTTTAAGCCACTAAGTTTGTGGTAATTTGTTATAGCAGCAATAGGAAATGAAGACAATATTTATCTATATATTTACCATTTCCAGCCCTCTTCATTCCTTTGTGTAGTTCCCAATTTCAATCCAGCATCATTATCCTTCTGCCTGAAGAGCTTCTTTAACATTTCTTGTGCAGGTCTGATGTCTGAAAAAGTGTTTGTATCACCCTCAATTTTGAAAGATATTTTCATTTGGTATAGAATTTTAGTCTGAGTGTTTGGTTTTTTATTAAATGTTTTATAGATGTCACTTTAAAATTTTGGGTGTGCATAATTTCTAATTTTGGCAAGCTGCCATTTATATTTTTCTTTGTACCTACGAGTCGTTTTCTTCCTCTGGCTGTTTTTAAATTTTTCTCTTTATCATTCGTTTTAAGAAATCTTATTATTAAGTGCCTTGATCTAGTTTCTGTTATGTTTATTTTGTATATTGTTCATTTGGTCCTTTGAGTTTATAGTTTTCATAAAATTTGGAAATATTTCAATCATTTTTTTCTCCCTCTCTCATCTTTGAAATCTCCCATTATACCTATATTAGATCATTTCATCTTGTCCCAGAGGTCATGGATGATCTTGTAATTTTTTTTGTATGTATCATTCAGATAGGTTCTATTGTTATTTTTCAAGTTTATTAGTCTTTTCTTCTTTAGTGTCTAATCTATTAATCTCATCTAGTGTGTTTTTCATTCAGGCACTATTTTTCTACTCTGTGTGTTCCATTTGTGACTTTTATAAAAAAATCTATTTCTCTCCCAATGATATTCATGCTTTCCTTTACATACTTGAACACATCTGTAATATTTATAACTCCTTTTTAAAGAGACTTGTATGCTAATCCATCCTCTCTGTCACGTCTGCCTCTGTTAATAGCAATTATGTTTTCTCTTGACTGTGGTTCATCTTTTCTTGCTTCTTTGCATGTACGTTATTTTTGATTGGATGGTGAACATTGTGAGTTTTACATTGTTGAGTGATGTATTTTGCTGTATTCTTTTGAAGAGTTGATCTTTGTTCTGGTATACACAAGTTATTTTGGATCAGTTTGATCCATTTGAGGCATGCTTTTAATTTCTGTTAAGTCAGGTCCAAAGTAACCTTTTTACTGGAGATAATTTACTTCTACTACAAAGATGAAAGACTTCTGAGGGCTGTATCAAATTCCTTGTGAATTACAAGGTCTCTCGGCACTGACTCTCCTTTGTCAGCTCCAGGAATTGTTTGGCCTACTGCATTCCAGTGTCTCCGTCCCTGACTGCAGGGAATTTCTACTCACAAATATGCACATCACTACTCAACCAAGATTCAGGGGACCCTCTGCTGATTTTCAGAGCTCACTCTGCACATCTCGCTCTTCCCTGATACTCTCCTCCGAAAATTAGACATCTGAGCCTCCCTGAATTATGATCCCTGTTTCCTTTATTCAGCAGGACTGGTAGGCTCTGGGTTAAAACCCTCTGAGATGAATTTTCAAAACTATCTGCGGGTAGTGAGCTGTTGCAATTGTAGAGCTCACCTGATTTGCTTCCTTTTTCTCAGGAATCACTGCCATGGTGTCTGTTGACCAATATCTGAAAACAATTGTTTTATATATTTTGTCTAGCTTTTTTATTAGGAGGGTAATTCCCATAGCAATAAATCTTTCAAGGGACGAAGTGCATGTCCCTACTTTCTCTTTTACAGGCAAATTTTCATGGCGTAATAACTTGAAGGAAGTTCTGTTTCAATATATTATGATGGCTTATGAAAAGTATATGCTTCTTTTTTTGTGAACTCGTCTGTATGAGTGTGTGTGTGTGTATGTGCATTTGGGAATGAAAAAGGGAGGATTTCTGGCTTAGTATGGGTGTTAGCTTGGCTTCTCCTAAAATCAGAACATGAGACTAGTACTTGGGTACAAGTAGTTATTTGAAAGGCAATTCCATGAAACAAATTTGAGGTAGTGGGGATGTGAGATCAAGAGGAGAAAACGCAGTAGAAAATGGATTTGGAGTCTGCTGTGACCTCTAAGAAATATACAGAACTGTATATCGAAAGGATTGGAAGTTGAATTTTCTCTGGGAGCATTAACTCCTCTGTACTCCCAGGCTGTGTTTGCTCCTGCACCAGTCAAACTCCCTTTGCAATGAAGAAGGCCCTGGGGTTAGAATGAGGAGAGAAACCAGGCACACTCCTGAGGTGGGTGCTGGCGGTGCAAGGGGAACTGAAGATGTTCATTGTTCAGAGCTCCAGCTGACGTCAAGGGGAGCCAAGGAGTTGTGGCACAGGTTCCAGAAGTGTCTGCTGTGGCATGATTTTTCCATGGGGTCAGAACACAATACTTTTCAGGACTAGACCATGAAAGAAAGTCTGACTAGGCCATAACCAAGGCTTGGTCTTAACATAGTTTCCTGTTGAAATTCGTAACCTTGAGGTAAAGGGATCCTATGGGATGGCTATAAGCTTAATCATTTACATATTTGCCACCAGAGGAAAACAAATGAAAAACATAGCTAAGCAAAGGCTTGGGCATGGGTGGAGCACTCGCTTGATACAGAAGACCAGGACCCCCTTGGGGAATAGATGTCCTTTGTTCTGGATTCTGGAGCCTCTTTTCCAACCATTTCCTTTTCTGCTCCTCTTCCCCCACTCCTAGAGTTCTGGTGTCCTTTTGCCCCATAAAACAGCACTAAGTATAGCTCCAGTGGAAAATAATCTTAAACCCTCAGATTTAGCGAATTCTGCCCAACAGATGCTGACTTGCTGTCATCATTGAAGAATACTTTTACAAAGCCTTGATGCTTATTAAAAAACTACAGAACACTTACAGGAAAAATGATTCAACAACTTGCTGCTGCCCAAATTCTTAATCTTCATTTTTTTCCATGTAAGGGGATACATTTTCCCTTGCATCTCCTGACTCTAAGCAGACCAAGTCAAACCTTGCAGCTACTTCTGACATCTTCTCCTTCCAACTCAACTCCTCTCCCCTAGAATTCAAGCCCTTATCATAAAGTCTTCTCTGGATGAAGCTTGAGTTCTTGATCACAAAGTACCTGATGAAACAGAGTACATGTCCTACTCATGATGAAATAACTGGGGGGTGAGGGATTATATCAGGCATTTTGGCATTGACAGTTGAAATCTTGCTCTGCCCAAGATGACAAACTGGTGCCTATGCTAAGGAGGAAGATATTATTTATGATTTTAGGAGGCACTTGAATGTTGAGATTGTGATCTGTTCTCCTGGCAAAGTCCTCTCTTATTCTAGAACTTAGTTTACAAGCATGCTAGAGGAATAGACTTCTACTGATCAAACTTTCCCCCTTCCCTCTATGACCTATCTTAACTTCTGATGAAACAAATGCAAACCCCTATAGCACCTTCGTGAATCTATAGAACTGACAGAACAAGGGCAGATCAGATAATGAAATTAGCCAATTCATATTCCGCGAGTATGAACTGAATTACCTCAGGATGTTCCACAGAGTGGCTTAAGTTATACATATATATCTAAGCAGTAAGTAACAGTCATATTTGAAGAGTGGAACCAAGGGCTGGTCTCAGAAGAGATTACAAAGCCATTCAAGACAAGAGATCAAGTGCAGAAAACCTAAAAGCTTTAGAAACAGAGTGCAAGATAGGGTAAGATAAGTTTGGGATGGGAGATTCAGGTCAACAGTTCTAAAGGGCTGGCACTTTCTTAGTGAATGGCGGCCAGTAGGGGTGATGTGTAGAATCAGATAAGAAAGAGTGGTTTTCGTTGGTTGGTTTAACTGAAACTGAGCTGGTTTGGACAGGCCCTTCTCATATCCTGCCTTGTATTGTTGATTGAGTACCCCATCCAGACTGTAAGCTCTTTGGGGATAATGTAGTATCGTGTAATTTTCTATAACCAACATACCACCCAGCACAATGTTTTGCTCACTGCATGCTTCCTAACTGGCTGAAAACCCTCCTAACATATCAGCCTTTTCATTCAGTCTGGCATAAATAACGCTAAGTGCTAGTTCATGTAAACTACATTTGACAAATCGGTGTTAAATGTTTTATGATTTATTATACCTGGCAATATTTACTAAACCCATTTTACTCTTTAAAAAGTAAATCAAGAACATATTTGCAGGAGGTGTGTGAATTTTAAATCACTTTCACCCACATTAAATGGTCTCATTTAATTTAATGAGAATGGTCTCATTTCCATTAGGAAGTTCTCTCGTGTTTTACTACCTCAATGCCCTAAAGAGGGAGTCAAGTTTATACTCCAGCAAAGGGGCAGGGTTCCCTGTGCCACTTTCATAGAAAACCTGCCCATGTTATATTGAAAATTCCATCCTGCACTGATTAGTGGTCTCAATAAACACATTATGAAGGCTTTTATGGTTACCAGTGCTTGAGAGTTATTACAAAATATAATGAAAAAAATTTAATATTGCCATGTGATTGCTCCCTACATTTTTTTTCTATTTTAAAGTGTTGGTTAAAATGGTAATGTTCACCTCTACCATCCCAATACAGTGTGGTTATTGTAAAACTAGGAGACACACAAGAAATGTACAGAGCAGCTGAACAGACCAGGTTTGATGCTTTCCAGATCACTTGGTGTCAGTCGCAGTCAAATCTCTCCATTTCAAGGCCCTCGGTGCTCAGAGTGGACAGTGATGACGCACATCACTTCACATTCCTGCCAAAATCTGATATTTATTGAATATTGAAAATACATGAAACTTGAACTTGTGAAATGATATTTATGGACTACAGATTAGTGTGCATGTGTGTGTACATGTGCGGTCACATGTGTGTAGGACAGAGGGGGCTCTTCTTGGCAAAATAGATTAACTTCTACTATAGCCTTTAGAATAGGCTGTCTTACGCCTTGAGAATTCAACTGAAACTTCTAAATATCCAAATTCCTTTTGAAAGTAACAATAATTATTTTTAGTTTGTGAATGATACTATGAGGTGAGAAAAGAGTCTTTATTCTATGCACTTTTAAACCATTCTAGACGGGAAAAGACATTCCGCAAAGAGGAGTTACACAGAAATCGAGGGCAGAGAGGTCTAAAATCTGTCTGTGGTGGCTTCATAAGGTGTCAACTTGGCTAGGCTGAACTACATTTCCCAGAATTCCCTTTTCTGGATGTTTCCAGTAAGGGCAGGCCACAAGAGGGATGTAGGAGACCTGGTGGGTAGAAGTAAAGCAGCAGCCATTTTGTAGCTCACCATGTTGTTGCTTATCGGCTGACTCATTAGTGTGAGGTAGTAGCTAGACTTGCAACTGTTCCACCTTCCCCTGGATCCTCCTTCAGACTCTCCAACTCCTGGGCCAGGTGTGTGTTTAGTTCCATGATGAAGAGCCCAGGCTGTCCACACCACTAACGTCAGAGGCAGTAGGAACTGACATAGGTTTCAGTCTATCTTTGTGGGGCTGTAGCTCATGCTTGTGGATTCTCCCCTCACACTACATCCATCTTCCCTTCACACACACACACACACACACACACACGTATAGCCTGTGGCTCAGCTTCTCTGAGTGCATCCTGACTGATACACCATCTCTCTATGTCATCCTGGTATTGAGGCTTGGGCTGAAGGTTTAGATTTGTTAATTTTTTTGTTGAAATACTTACTCCATTTCATTTTGGGTGATCTGTACTAGTGAAAGTGCCCTTGCCGTGGATTTCCAGCACCTCCCTTGAGAGATTACTTTATAAGAGCTGCAGTTGTGAAATCTGGGAAGCTTTCCAAGACTCTTTTATTAACCTCTCCTCAATCCTCTTCTCCACTGGTGTCACTCTATTGATCAGTCTACTTCGTATCTACAGAAAGGAGATTACACTTAAGAGAGTGGCAGTGGAAACAACATCTTTATTTATTCTATGATTTATACCTGTCACTTTAGAGAAGAAAATTCAGAAAGAATTTTTCCAGTGGTCAGTCCTGAGAACTTGGCCTAAAATTTGAAAATCAAATTATGTTTAGTCTTGCACATGGAAAGTTGGCTCAATCTCTCAAGATTTCTTCTTCACTTTGATCTGATATTTGGCATGCAGGACGCAGTTGGAGGCAGGATTCCAGACCCGATGACCTGAACTGTCAACTCCTTTGTTACCTCATCACTCAGAAGAGGGGGCACTTGGAATTTTATTGATAGGTTGGCTTATATATGAGCAAACTTGGAGTGATCCAGGTTTCTCGTTTAGATCAACGTTGGCTCAGTGATGCTGACAGTAGCAAAACTTGCTTGTGATCGCAAGAGCGATTAGCTTCAGCCATAGGAGCAGACGTGCTCTTTCTCGTCAACTGATGTGGTGCTCGACCATTAATGTCGTGGCAGTCATCCTGAGGTTTCCAAATGTGTTTAGGCCAGATGTGAAGGCACACTGAGCTTGGATTGATCTGGAGCTTCATGAAAGCCAATCCAATTTCTAAGAATTTAAATGAAGAGTCATAACAGCTCATTTACAAAGTGCTGATTCAGGCTTGATGCCAAGCATTTTACAGGCATTTTCTCATTAGAGCAACTCTCTGAGGAAATTATTCTTATCCCCATGTTACAACTGAGAGCACCGAGGACACAGGGGGTTAAATAACTTGTCTGAAAGTCACATGGCTAATAACTTGAAGAGCTAGGATTTGAACCCAGAATGTTGAATGCAAAGGCCGTATGTGTTATCCCCATGCTACACTGGAAACTGGAGGTAAGTCCAGTGGGAAAGAATGAAATAACCTGCATCATTGATTTACAGTAATAGAAGCTTGCCCTGCTCTCCTCCCACCTCACAGTCACAATAGACTGGAGAACTGGAAATTCGTGCACATCACCCTCTCACAGCCCTGAGAGTCAAGGCAAAAAATGAAAATGGGCTCAGCAGGTGAGCAGCTGCCATGAGGGCGCTTTCTGTAGTCTCTGCTCTCCTGGCTGTGGCCCAGTTCTCTGCTGGGATAACAGATTAGACGAATGGCGATGTTTCTCTGAAGTTTTACTAAATAAATGGGGAAGCCATACATACAAATTTTCTCAGACTATTAAATTACTACTAAGTTAGGGGGTAGGAGTGAGGCAGGGTGAACAGATTCTACTTCTTTTGGCAAGATAAGCAAACAAAAATTCTGGTCCACATGATTCTAGTCAAATATGCTAAGTGCCCTGTTACCCAGAGAGCGCATTTTATGCTCCATGTTAAACTGTCAGGACTTGTTCCACTGAGTGGTATGTGGAGAGGAAGGCCAGTCCCGCAGGCTGCTCTCTGGACCTGCAGACCCGCTTGGACTGGGCTCACTGTTCAGCATGCCCCTGCTGGTTCTCATTAACGTTCTCCTTGCCTTCTCATTGATAAAGAAATAAAATCAATATGATGACTCTCACCTGACTTATAATTTGCAGCTTTCACCATCTTCTTCGTCCTTCAGATCTTTAAGAATTAACGAGATATATTCAAAATCAGGACTCCAGTTCCAAATCCCCTGCCATTTTGTGAGTACTGATGCACCAGTCCGTGTATCTCAGTTCCACCATTCCCCTATTGGCTTCTTTTCTCTTAAGAAAATCGATTAATTCCTTAGATATATACTAAGTGCCTCTCTGTGCTAAGGGCTGGGGATAGCAGGCTAAATCCCACATGCCCTTCACCCAAGGAGAGTGGAGTCTGGCACAGGAGACCTACGGCTGTGAAAGAGCCACAGTCATTCAAGGGATCATGTGCATTAGAGCTCTCTGGGGAAACCAGCATCTCTTTCTGGGGGAAAGGATTTCAGGGCAGCCTACAGAAGAGGATGGGGATGACTGAGCTGAATTTTGAAGGATGTAAAGGAAAGGAGGCTTGAGAAGCTATGGAAATTTGAATGACTTGTGTAGTGTGAGTAGACAAAGGGCATGTATAGAGCCATTGCCAGACGGCATGGAAAAGTAGGCATGAAGTCAAGAGGACTCTTGAATGCCATGCTAAATAACTGTCATGACGTGGGAAACAGGAGCCATTGAATGATTTGAAGCAAGAGAGAATCACAATCAGAGTAGTAGTATTTTAGTACTTGAGTAAGATCTCTCTGCAGCAATGTTGAGGATGGGCTGGAGTGTCCAGAGTGGACGTAAGGAGGCCAGTTAAAAGCCATTACATTGTTTTTGACAAGAAATGGTGGGGAAAAAAGCCAATAAGCAGACTACAAAATGATATTCAGAGAAGCAGGGGTAGATCCATGATTGAGGTTGGTCAAACAAGGCATTTCAAATCTGGTGTGTGGGGGGAGTTTCATGAAGGAAGGAGTGTCCGACAATGTCAAAAGCTGCAGGCACATCTGAAAGGATGATCAGCAGCTATCGGATCTGGCAGGTGACTGGTAATCTTGGTGAGGTTAGTCTCAGTGAAGTGGTGTGGGCAGAAGTCTGACTGCAGTGAGTTGGAGAGAGTGTGGGAAATGAAGACTTGGCAAATTAGTGTGGATTGTTATTTTGAGAGACTTGGCTGTGATGAGCAGGATGATAGGTTTTTTGTTGTTGTTTAGTTTTGCTTTTCCTTAAAAAAATAAACTAAAAAAACCCCAGGAGATGGAAATTGCTGTGAAAATGGAACCGAGTCAGCTCCCTGTTGTCTTGTTAGTACTGGCTCTTTAAACCTCAAGACATACAGCAACTTCAGAAGGATGAGCCAGTTGGACTCAACCACCATGAGGACTATTTTTTGTCAAGGGCAATTGTCTTGATCATTTTCCTGCAATTATGCCTGAATCTCGTCTTCCTCCCCTCTCACTGAACGTTCCCCTGTTTACTTGGTTGAGGCTTGTGCCCTGAATTAGTCCCTAAATCTACTGTTGAGCATATCACACTCTTCTGGCTTAGGTTTTGACTTTCTACTCTGGGTCCTGAACTGTGGAGAGACTTTATAAGGTCATCCTGAGATGTAGTTCGACCCATCCCATGTCTATGGATGAGGCTAGGATCTGAACCTCTCCCAGGTTAGCAGCCTCCAGAATAGACATCAAGTGGCAGTATATAGTGGTAGGCTAAGAGTGGGGCCTCTGTAGCCAGGCTACCTGGGTTCAAATCGTAGCTCTGCCACCTGTTAGTTGGGTGACCTTGGATAAATTTCTTCACCTCTCTTTGCCTCAGTTTCCTCATCTGTTCCATGGGAATAAAGACAGAATCCACTTCATGGCATTGTTTTAAGGATTAAATGTGTTAATAAATGCAAGGTGCTTAGAACAGCGTTTGGCACATAGTAAGCCTTCAGTGCTTGTTCTTATGTCAAGTTCCATAGTTCCAGCAAGGGTTTCTACCTTTTTGCTGCCCTCTGGTGGCCAATGATATATTGGAGGACTTAAAATGCAAAGTTGACCCCTTGTGTGCTGGACACAGTGCAGATCAGATGATGATGGTGGTGATGATGATGATGGAAGTGCTTGTTTATTATTCCATTGAATCTTCACAGTAACTCTAGTGAAGTGGGTAGGGATCATTATTTCCTTTGTATAAAGGAGAAAAGTGACATAGAAAAAAAAATTGCCCAAGATAAACTATATATGTATTGAATTAAATATCATATGCACTAAAGTAAGCCTTATTTGTAGCCAGGGATTCAATTTGAAAGAAATAAAAATTTATTTGTTTAGTTTAAATTCAGTTCAGGGAATGTTTTGATCTCATTTTGTTCCAGTTCAATAGTTTCATAAAACATATATTTTTGGCTTCAAATCAAACTGCTTTAGCAGTTTTTTTCCCCTTCCCCCAGAAAAGTTGGTTCAGTTCATGGTTTAGTGAAACATTAACATTGGGTTCAGTTCTATTTGAATTTTGATTTGGAGTTAAGTTTGGTTCAAGTCCTGCTTCCAGGAATCTGGTGAATTTTAGATTGATGGACATATTCAGGAAATAGCCAATGTCTAACAAGAATGCACTGTGCCTGCTTCATCAAAAACATTTCCACGGCCCTCTTGTCTGAACCCGTATGATATCTGGTTCTCTTTAAGTTGGCTGTCCTGAGACGGAATAATAATGCTAAACATAGTAGTGAGTAGTGATTTTGCAACACTGACAAATGATCTCACTTTACTGGATAGACTTCTAAACTCAAAAATTCATGAATTTAGTCACACATTCATCCTACAGGACCATACATCACAGATGGATGGAATTGGGGGGTTCCATGCTTCTTGTACTTGCTGTCTTGTCCCTATTGTAACTGCAGTGTGCGATTGTGACAACTGTTTTGAATATGGATAATATCTCACTGGTAAGTTATTTTGATTTTAAAAGATTTTCTGGATTCTGATGTTCAACTTCATGAGTTCAGAGTCCAAAATGATTTTTGAGAGAATTGGGTTTTCAATTTTTAAATGAAATTTAATGGACAAATAGGACTCACTTTATAGAAATGTATTTAACCCAACTTAGTTGGAACATATCCATTCTATTAAGCAGGGATGTCTAAATTAAGATTTTGTTAGTGTTGGGATAGTAGTTGATGGTGTCAGAGGATGGAGAAGGATTAGGAGGCTGGGACCTGAGAGTATAGGCTGAATCAGAGTCTTCATGAAATAATAATTGTAGGAACATTTATTTGGCACAGACTGTGTGCCAAATCCCCATCACATAGGTACTAGAATTATTTCCAGTTAATAGCTGAGAAAAACAAAGCTTAGAGGACTAAAGTAACTTGTCTGAAGTGTGCCAGGCAGCAAGAACCAGGATTTGAACCCAGGCTAATCCAGAACTCAGTCACTTCACCATCACAGTAAATTTGCAGGTTAGGAACTGGGGGCAAATATAAATTAAGATCAAGGCAAAGCAGAAATTCAGACACCAAGCAGACAAGCAACGTCTGGGGCAGGTGCAGCAAGCAGGAGTCAAGAGGAGCTGAGGGTCAAAACCTTTTCATGTAGATGAAAATCAGAGAGGGGGACATCTAGTCGATGATAAAAGGAAAAAAAGTAAACTTGGCTAGGGGGGCTAGGGGAACAACTGTATGGCCTCAGCCACAAAGAACCCTTGACTGAAAGGCATCTTCCATCCATGCCAGATGGCATCTGCCGAGATAGGAACCAACTTAATATCAGGCCCATTGGGCCTAATCGTAGAGAAAGTATGTAGGTTCATCCTGCTTGAGTAGACATGTAAGGTCAGAAATAAGAACAGCTTTAAATTAGTCTCAGGGCCCAAGGAATCTTCTATTTTGCTACATGTCATCTGGTTCAATTCCTTACTCAAAGCAAGAATTTCTTCTATGGTGTCTCTGACTAGGTTATCCAGATCTCTGCTTGGACTTTTCCAGGGGTGGTGAGCTCACCATCTTCTAGCCAGCTCTTCCTTTTGTTACAACATCATAATTGCAGGAATGTTCTTTCTTATAAAGGCCCAGAATTTCATCTATATGACTGCTATCCATTGTCCTGACTCTGTCCCTGTGGTCACACAGGAATACATCTGCTTTTTTCTCTACATGACAATCTGTAAGAGATGAAAATAACTAAAATACAAAATCTTCCAAGGGATAAGGAAAAAAAGAAGCAAACAAATCCAGAGCTTATTAGGGATGAACTCCAGGTGGGAAGAGATGCCATGTTCACCCGTAGGCCAGTGTCTCTTTCAATTTCCAGCCCATCCCAGATACCACTACCATTACCAAGTCTTGAGCAATGCTCTGCTGTCTTCACACAACCGTTAAGAGTTAACAGTGCTTTCTTCCTCTCTTTAGTTCTGTGGAGACAAGCTAGCATTTCTCAAAGATAAATGTATTAATAGACAGGAAAAGAAAAAGTACAGAAGAAAGATATGAGCATCTGATCATCAGATATTAGCCACAAATTTGACTAGTCTTTCTTCCAAGCCAGGGTGCCTCCTTCTATATCCTCTCTATAAGGACATGAAAGGGGAGGCTGCAGTGGAATCACACCTTCCCTTTGACGGATTATGGCAGTGTTACATCATGTGTTGAGCTAGAAAGGCTGCTGTGTTTTTGTGTTCCGGCAGCGATAGAAAGCAAAGTGGTCTTACTTCTACTATGAAAGGAGAACTAAAAGAATCAACCTTTATTGAGCACCTACTTTGGGCCTCTTAATCCTCACAGTAGCCTGGTAAGGAAGCAGGCATTATGAAACCCATTTTATAGATTAAAAAACTGACGTTTAGAGAGAGTAAATTGCCTTAGGTGCACATAGCTAGCATTAATAATAGTAATAAATATAATAAAAATGTAGTAAAAATAAGGGTGACATCATTTATTGAGTGACTTCTGTCATGTTAGTAGTTACATGTAGCAATTACTTAGCATATTACCTTCATTCATTTAATCAACAAACATCTATTATGTAACTTATAGCTTGTATGTGACCAAATTGGAATTTGAATGCAATCAAATTTCAATGTACGTAGACTGAATCTCTATTGATAAACTAAGCATTATGCTAAGCACTATACTTAATCAACAAAATAGAGTCTCACTTTCAAGGGATTTACCATCCCATAGCTGAAATCAGCAAATAAATTACATGTTGCATAACACGTAATTTACATTTGCAGCAATTACAATATCATATGATAAATGTTGGTCTAAAGGCCACGTTCTTTCTCCTCCAACATATTGAGAGACATTAAATCTGGAAATATGCTCATGGCTCCTCAGGCTAGGCTCCAAGGAATTTTCCCTTTTAAAGTCATTGGGCCGTGCAGGCTCCCCTGCTTCCCTTGAGCAGTGTAGCCCCAGGAGAGGACAGAGTGGCCACAGAGGTGGCAGTGTGGTACCTGGGAATGTTAGCAGGCAAGGACTTGGATGTGGCTGCTTGGCCACGTGTGTGTGCAGGCGCTTCCAGACAGCTCAGCCCTTCCAGGGAACTGCTTGCCAAGGTATGAGTGAGCCCTTCTGTAGCGCGCTGGAGAATTGGCTGGGCCTGGGGCGGGGGGGGCCGGTGGCGGCCAATGGTGGGGGGAGGGGGCCTGGCCTGCTGTGGTCCACAAGACAGGAACGTAAATTTTTTTCATTAAAACAATCTTGAAATTGTTGGCAAGCCCATAAAAAGGATTGGTTAGAGCCGTCTTGGGGCAGCTTTTCTTTGAGTTCAGTTTATTAATGTAGGTTTTTACACGGCTTTTTATTAAGAAACATATGGTACTTTAGGCCATTTAACACCAAGGAGAATGCTTCATAAAGAAACATTCTGAACACCAATATAATATAAACTTGTACTGCTGCATTTTACAGAAAAGCAAATGATTGGGAGATTTGTGAACAATTTCTAATGTTCATTGACAAGATATTTTATCTTCATTTAGAAATATATACATTAAGCCTTTCGAAAGGGGAAAGAAGAATCTGGGTAGAAGAGGGTGTGCGTGTCGAAAGAGGATGGAAATTTGACAGCAGGAGGTTTTATATATACATATATATATATGTATACGTGTATATATATATACGTATACATATATATGTATTTACCCTCCCCCCAATGGCTTTTTGACCCTTTGAGGTGTTTTCTTAAAGCAGCTGAGGAGGATGTCTTGTGTTGCTTGAATTTAGGGCAAGGTTCCATAAAATCAGATCCTTCCAAAACTATTCTCTACAAAGAAATGCAGTCTAATTAGAAAAAGAGCCTTGGGGTTGACCTTATTTGCCCATTGCTAGGCCCTGGTTCAGAGTGCCAGACTCAGAGGCAAGAGAATTCTCCAAAGGGCTGTACCCAACCTGAACAAACATCTGCTGGAAACACGTCCCTCTGCCCTCTGTTCTGTCTGGGAATCACTACTGATGTCACAGATGATAGCCTTGCCACACATCCTGGAGGCAGCCATCCAGGAACATCCACATGCCAGGGCCTGGAGCTATGGACGCTAACCCCAAAGACAACATGCAACTGATTGTGGGCTACTAATTGGAGGGCTAGAGATGGGACCAATGGAATCTTAGCCTGACAGGAGTCACTTATGTGGCAATTTGTGGAAAGCCCTATATCAGTGGTTCTCAACTGGAGGAGATTTTGCCATCCAAGGGAATTTGGCAATATGTAGTGACATTTTTGGGTGTCACAACTGAGGGGGGTGGTGCTACTGGCATCTAATGGGTAGAGGTAAGGAGTGATGGTAATTATCCTACGATGCATAGGATAGCCCCTGCAACAAAGACTTATCCAGTCTCAGATGCCTATAGTGCCACTGTTGAGATACAAATGACTGCTGGGGATGGGACTGGGGTATAACACATTGAAGTGGGAGTGTTGTTTCGTCTTCCTGCTCTATCCAAAAAAGTCCCAGAAACTCACCTTTACTATACCTGAGAGTCCTTGAAGGCACTAAATCAACTCTACCTTGCCATTGAGGTAGGGGGTATAGATTTTCCAGATAATTGGACAGTCACCTTAAGAGAATGAACAGGTGTCTCTTTGTATTTTTGAAGACCCTGAAATGAGAAAGCAGAGGCAAATAAGGTGGGGCAGGAACGGTGGGGAAAGAAGATGTTTGGGGCACTGGGTCCATGAGGTGGAAGATCCCACTCCCCAGGATGGATTTGAGTCCTGGATGTGGCTGTGTCTGTGACCAAGGGGAGGATTGCAGTGGAAAGCATCATTGCTCTCCCAGATCAGTGGAGGAGGACAGGACCAGGGCCAGGAACTGGTTGGTACAAGACTTCCTCAGGTCAGCTGTTGCTCTCCCAACAGTGCGCCCCTCTGTGGCCATAGAACAAGGTGTCACGTCGCTTCCCTCATTGACTGAGGAGGTTGGCGTTCCTGTCCTCAAGGAATGACCTAGAGTGGGTAGTGCCCCATGAACTGGGAAAAAGGAGAGTAAATACTTAGGTTACACCAAGCTCAGATTTTCATTGCTATCACCTGGCAATAAAATCCACAAATATTCGTTCAACTCCTTCCATTAGCAAGACACTGTCCCGGATTCTGTGGGAGAGAGAAAAGGAGGACTGGATCGTGGTCCCTGCCCTCAAAGACTCATTTTAAGCAGGGGGGACAGACATATCTCCCACACTATAGAATATAACTATAATAAAAAATAGATCATTGTTAGGTGCTATCACAGAGGTAGTACAAGTCAAATGTAGTGGGACAACAGAAGACAGAAAAAAAATTTATTCCAACTCTTGGCATGTGGGAACACCTTGTAGAGAAAGTGGCATTTGTACAGAACCTTGAAAGATGGTGGTACTTTGACAAATTGAGAGATTAGCATGTGCCCAGAGAGGTAAGAGAGCACATGGCCTGTTTGAGAAATCACAATTAATTTGATGTAACTAAAGCAGACGAAACTCTCAGGGGAGCTGTAATGAAAACTACAAAAGGCGTTTAGAGCTGACCCTAGAGGACATGAATCCCAAGGCGAGGAGTTTGTGTTTTATTCTATCTGTAGCAGCAAACTATTGGAAGGTATTTGAGCAGGGGAATGACAGAATCAGCTCTTTTCTTTAGAAAGAGAATTTTGTTAGTAGTACATACAATGGAATGGAAAGATGGGATGCTGGACAATCAGGGAAGGAACTTCGAAAGCAATTGATGATTTTTCTTTCTTCCTTATTTAGAGACACTGCAGATTAAACTGAAAAGCCCAGCCGATATTTCAGAGGCTGGCAGCACAATGTAGCTGATAAGAGCAGGGGCTCTGGAACTCTATGCCCACATCCAAATCCTGACTCTGTCACGTGGTAACTGATGGATCTCGGGCAAGTTACTCAACCTCTTTGTGCCTCAGTTTTCTCATCTGTAAAATGTGGCTAATAAATATAATCTTCCTAACAAGGTTGTTGTCAAGAGTTTTAAGTGCATTGCATAAAAACACTTAGGATAGAATTAGAACTTATTATTAGATCTTCAGGAATTTTGCAGGCCAGTTGACATCATGTCAGCAGCTTGAAATAAGCCACGGTGGGAGTATTTACACCATGGAAATTGGCAAATGCTACAAATGAGAGAGAGAGACACAGACACACACACACACACACAGAAAATGAGAGAGGGAGAGACAGAGACAGAGAGAGTGAGACAGAGAGAGAGAGAAAGAACTCATACATGACTGAGCTCTGGAACCACCTCTCAAAAATTAGGTATTATATTATTGTCTGCATTGTCTATCTCATTATGCTTCCCTGGGACTCGATATATATGCAAAATGGAAAAGTGGAATTTGAAGTGACTTTTGAGGAATGAGGTCAAGTGGGTTAACTCAAGCAGCAAGTGGTAGAGGAAACAGTTTATTGCTATTTATAGCAATAATTTATACAAATTATTGCTATTTATAGCCTAGGACCACACAATGTAGGTAATACCATGGTTTAATTGGAGGTATGTTTCAAGGATAGCATAACTGGTTTGGAAATCATTCTATTTGAGTTTGAATCTCTCTTCTACGACTCATTAGCTTGGACAAGTCATTTATCCTTCTGTGCCTGAGTTTCTGCATCTATAACATGGGGTAATAGTAGCCCCTCTCCTGCAGGATTGTTGCAAGGATCATATGAGTTACAGCATAAATTAATATGTAGATTACATAGAACAGTGCTAACTCATGGTAAATACAGAATTATCAGCTATTATCATGCCCTCAAATATTAACTGTGTGAATTTCAGTAAGTCATGTGATTTCTTTGAGCCTCAGTTTTCTCACCCACAAAATGGAAATAATATTAACAACTGACTCATCTATCCCATAGGGTTGTTGTGAGGCTTGAATTAAATATGCTGAATGTGAAAGTGCTTTGGAAACCATAAAGCACTGAAGAATCACCTTCAATGATGAGAATAAATATAGCACAGAGAAGCGGTCTTGGAACTCAGTTCCAAGGAATGAAGTAGCTATTTTTCAGCAAAACTTACAGGCTGACTGTGAACATAAGAGGCAAATTGCAACAAGCTGTGCAAATCAAGAATGCCTCTGCCAAGCACACATCAGCATGCACGTGTGCCCAGCGTGGAGAGGAGTCTGACCTCACAGCGGTCTTTTTGGCGACAAACCCATAAACAGCAATCATTATAAGCAGCACCAACACACAGTAAAAAAGTTCGCTGTCTGGTTATATCTGAACCTGGAAGAGCCACCACATAGTGAGTAACCATGCGACGTTATGAACTCTAGGAAAACCTCTAGACTCCCATCCCTTTTTACCAAGCCCACCTACCTTAGCTGAATAATGTCTGACCCCAGAACTCAGTACAACATTCCTTCATTCCTAGGAAAGCTCAGTTTAAGCTATCATCAGCTATTTAAGCCTTAGGGTGAATGAAGAACTAGAGAAAAATCTGCATCTAGATCTGAGCATGCTATAAATGAATATTCTCCACAACTCTTCTTGGATCACTTCTCATCTCTGTGTCATCTCTGTGTTGATAGACCAACTTTGCTTTGTGATTGGCACTATTAAAGTCCTTTGCCCCCACTCCCACCTTTTAAAACTCTCTTCCTTGAGTTCAGTGACATCACTTTATTTGGTTCTTCTCTTTCCCATCTGGTCATTCTTCCTTCATTCCCTGTATTGATACCTCTTCCTCTTAGACGTTAGCCTTCCTCTTGATGTATTTCTTAGCTCATTCTACAATCTCTTCTGGGTGGTCTCAGGTACTTATTCATGTCTGCTACATCTAAATCTCTAGCCCAACTCTCCCATGAAATCTACTCTTATTGCGGCTGACTTGAAATCACTTTGAAGTCAAACGTCTAAAACCAAACTCAATTTTTCTTCTCAACTTTCTCTTCCAGTTATATTCCCAACCCTATCAACCAGAGTCAAGGTCTTCACCATCCACCTAGTAACCTAGGTTAGGAACCTTCATATCCTGGATGATTTCTTCTTTCCTTTCATCCCCCACATTCAAATGACCACTAAGTCACATCTATTCTCCTGCCTATACATTAACTAATTCTTTTTTAGTGCCCCTCTCTTGCTGCCTTCATTTATGTTCTCATCATGTTTCATTTGCATAATTGCAATATTTTCTTAATCTGTTTTCCTGACTTTAACCTCTCTCTCCAGTGGAATTCATTTTCCACAAGGACAACAAATTATCTTTGTAAAGTGCAAATTTTACTATTCCACTCTCCTATTTCAGGCGTCCTTTAAATATTGAATTATGTTCAAATTATCACATGATCTGGCCCTAAATACCATTCTAGCCTCCTCTCCCATCTCTGTCCAAACATGCATTCTGTGGTCTAGCTGCAGAAAAATATTTATCACTGTTCTATTAGGCTTCCATGCCTTAATATGAGGTATTCTTGCTCACCTCCCACCCCTACTCCCATCCCCACAGTTCAGCTAAACATCATCCCTTGTGAGAAGGCATTCCCACGTCCCAAGTCTCAAAGTTGTAGTCCACATGAGAATGAGTATGACATGATTAAAAGTAAATATCTGCAAATGATGACTTTGCCTCCAACGTCACTGAGAAAATTGGAGCAGTCGTGAAAGAATTTCCCCAGAATCCTACCACCACATCTTCCTACCATCAGTATCTGCACCCATACAGTTGACACATTCCACAGGAAGGTACTCCCCACTAGAATAAAATTCCCCATATGGGCAGGCATATTGTTTATTTTGTTTCCTAATGTACCTCAAGTGCTCAGAACAGTGCCTGCACATACTACATACACAATAAATCTTTCTCTTTCTTCCTTCCTTTTCCTTCCTTCCTTCCTTCTTAAATTTACAGCCACTTTAAAACAACAAACAAGCCAATTACAAAGCAATGGCCAGACACCTAACCAAAAAGATGTGCAGATAGCAAATAAGCATATGAAAAGATACTCAAAATCATTTGTTGTTAGGGAAATGCAAATTAAAATAACAACATTCTACTATATACATACTATAATAGCAAAAATCCAAAAGCTGACAATATGGATTCCTGACAAAGATGTGTAGCAATGGGAATTCCCATTTATTGCTTGTGAGGATGCAAAATGGTACAGCAACTTTGGAAGACAGTTTGACAGTTTCTTACAAAGCTCAACATGGTCTGACCCAGCAGTTGTCTCCTAGATATTTACTCAACTGGTTTAAAAACTTATGACTATGTAAAAACCTGCACACAAATGTTTATAGCAGTTTTATTTATATCACTAAAAACTGGTAGTATACATGTGATATGATGATGATGACACTTTACCTCTGTGATCTTCCTACCAAAAATCTCATGCCCCCAGTCTAATCATGAGAAAAACATCAGAAAAATCCCGATTGAGGGACATTGTACAAAATACCTTACTCTTCAAAACTGTCAAAGTCACGAGAAACAAGGAAAGTCTGAGAAACTGTCATAGCCAAGAGAAGCGTAAGAGATATGATGGCTAAATGTAATGGGATATGCTGCATGAGATCCTGGAACAGATAAAAAAGGTAAAAGCTAAGGAAATCAGAATAAACCGTGCACTTTAGTTAATAATAATGTATCAATTTTGGTCCATTAATTGTGAGAAATGCACTATACTAATGTAAGATGCTACTTATAGGGGATCTAGATATAGAGTATATGGAAACTCTCTGTACTATCTTCAATAATTTTTCTGTAAATTTAAAACTAAAGTTAAAAGTGTATTTTTTAAAAGCTCTATAGCAATCTCAAATTTACAGAATACTTGCTAATACAAAGAACTCCTTTATTTCCTAAACCATTTGAGATGATGCCCCCAGATGGCCCATCACCCCCAGAAACTCGAGTGTGTAATTTCTACAAACAAGCACATTCTCCTGCATACTCAGAATACAACCATCAGTACCAGGAAACTAACCTTGGTGTATCACTACCATCTGATCCACAGGCTCCATTCAAATTCCACCAATTATCCCAATAATGTCTTTTATCACAAGGGAGCCAGTCCAGTCCAGAATCACACATTGCATTTAGTTGTCATCTCTTTAATCTCTTTCAATATTGAATATTTCCTCAATATTTTCCTGACCTTGATATTTTTTGAAGATTACAGACCAATGACATTATGTAGAATGTCACCCAACTCGAGTGTGTATAACATTTCAGTGTGATTAGCTTCAAGTTGTGCATCTCTGGCAGGAGTATTGCAGAAGTGGCGGTGTTCTTGTTGCACGACAGCAGGTAGGGTCACCCCGATAATGACAACGTTCACTTTGATCACTTAGTTTAGGTGATATCTGTCAGTCTCCTCCACTGTACAGTTACTCCTTGTCCTTTTGTCACTAATAATTATTTGGGGTGATATACTTTGGGACAATGTAGATATCCTCTTTCTCGTTAATTTTTAAATTTGTTCATTTATTTTTTTATATCACTTTGGCCTCTTGGTCTCCTGTTGTATTCAATGGGTTACATAATCCATCACTACCATTTTTTTATATTGATGTTTACATTGTCCCAGATTTAAGCTAGCTTTTGTGTCCCTTTTTTTATCATTTTTCCTCTCTTTCCTTTTCCTTTTTTGTGTCCTTTGGATGTCTTATCATCATTCTTACTTTCTGACACAACAAGATGTTCCAGACTTATCTAGCCTTTCCCTGCCCAAGCCCTGGAATCAGCAGTTTTTCCGCAGAGTCCTAGTTCTTTCAGTAGAGAATGGTATTTGGAAACGAAGATTTGGTGCTAGATGCGCTCATTGTCCTGCCTCCCAGACCCTCTTTGTGGACAGATATTGAGGAGATATATATACGCACTGAAGACCATGAATTCTCACTGAGATCTCCAATTCTCATCAAAATTCCTAGGGTTCAGTTTAATTTTCTACCTTTCCTATTTGTAACTCCTTCGTCAACAGTAACAACCCCGGCACCTATTATCCTCAATGTATTTGCTAATTTGATCAATCCCTGTCATGTAAGCGATTTCCCATCACCACTGCCTCCCTCTCCCAGCACAGGTGCCCTGCTTACCCTGCTTGGGTTTGGATACTCCACACCAGTCTCGCAGATGTCATCCTCATGTGACTCAGCCTCTGACACCCCACCCCAGGCTGCATCTCCCTGCATCCATGCTGCCCTTACCCTTGGTGGTTCCCACATTTATGCAGGCCTCTCCTCCACGGCAACACCTTCCTCACTCTGCTCAGGGTCCAGCACCTGTGCAGAACATCCTCCTTTGCTGACACTCTCCTCACCCCACATGGACTCCAACATCCTCCACTGGAGTCACTTCCCCACCCACCCCCAAGTGTGGTCACCCTCCTCACTGGTCAGGCTCTGACCCTGCACTTCCTCCACCCTGGTAAGGATGTCAACATTGCTCAGCTCATAAAAATGGTTTTAGGACTGAATTGTTCTGAAAGGGAAGAGAAGAGAAAGAGGAAGCAATAAGCATTTCTTGAAAGAATGAATAAAAAGATATCTTAAGCTTCTTCTTAACTACTACTCCCTGCAGGTACTTAAGAGTGTTGTACAGGGATTGTTCTGGTGTCTAGGAGTAGGGTGATCAAATTTTATCTGAAATCCAAGCTGGAAGTCATCCCTTTTCCCAAAGAGGTTTTAAAATACCCTTCCAGAATCACAGTTCTCTGCAAATTTGTGGCTAACCTGTGTGTTTGAGTCTAAAATCTTCCAGCTGTTGAGTTTTCTATGCTACAGTCAGGACTCTTGAGGCTCTAGGAGGTGATTAAACACTAAAGCCCTGGGTTCCTCTACTGGGAGGGGAAGCTTTAAAGATATTGTACAGGAAGTGTCAGTTGTGTTACTGGGGATCCATTTTCAGTTCATATTCTAAGCAGGAAGTGCCTTTTCCTGCCAAAAGGATTTCTAAATTTCTCTTTCATTGCTACAGCATACATGACATAGATGAGGCGAGAGAAAGAACAAGGTCTATAACAGTCATTAAGAGGCTGAGTCACTACATAGCCATTTTGGTCAGCAACTGAAACATGCTGCAAACAGTGTGCAGGACACAAAGAAGGCCAACAAAGCCACCCGAGGAGGTCACCAATGAGTATATAAAGGCTGAATTTGAGCAATGAGGAATCAAAGTTTTAAAAACTTTGAAAAAATTAGTGGCAAGGGTGACAAAGTAAAATGCAATCAACCCTGCTCAATGATAATTGAGTAAGCCAGACCACACTACAACTATTCCTTTAGCCATGCTGGGTGAGGGTTAGCACCAGTTCATGACTCAGATGTGCTAGGTTGTCTCTCAGGAACTGAACACTGTTCTCTTTCCATGCTCTCCCTGCAGCGTAGTAGCTGGAAGCCTGGAAACCACAATCTCAAAATCCCTGCCAGCAAACTCTAGATTACATTTCTTCAATGAGAGACACTGTATTGAAATGTAAAGTTTATTATTATTATTCAGGTATGGTGAGGCTAACAGATCAGGAGATGACTACCATTGTAAGGATAGTTTATGATACTTACAGATCCCAAGAGGAAGAGGCATGCCGTGCCATGGGGGGGCCAACAGGGAAGCACCAGCGTCAGCCAGGAGGCAGAGAGAGTGGGGTAAATGTGAGAAAGAGCCTTTATTTTGGTTTCCACAGGAAGGAACAGGGGAGGCAGAGTAATGAGCAGGTTTAGAATTGGCTGGTTTGAGTAATTTCAGTGGCCTCTGAGGCATAGGAACTGTCCCTAGTTGTCTGGTACCTGGCCCTGGGGTGATTAGGTCAGGGAGATAGTGGCCCAGAGTGTGAAAGCTCGACAAAGGAGGTGATGGGGGGTATGACTCTGGATTGGTTGGTTTGCATATGAAAGGGGCCGTCACAGACAATTTGTTTGCTATCTCTAGGATTCAGCTAATCCTGGGAGGCCCCGCCAGGGTCAGTGAGTCTCCTAGATGTCAAAGCATCAGAAAATACAGGCACTTACATGAGAGCTGGAAGGCTGTGCAAGAGCAGAAGTCACGTATTGTTCTTCCAGCCCCAGTAGGCAGATCCACAGGCTTTGGCAGAAGTGAGATTTTGTGGCAACCCCAGAGACATTTCTGATCAAACACCCATCTTGGTGCTCTGATCATTGCCCACAGTTTCTTGGAGTTCCTGCAATTTTTCAACCCTCTGAAAGCTGGTAGCACCCCTGAGATCTAGCAATGGCCTTCTCTGACCTTCCCTTTGCCATTCTTCTGGCAGTTTTGTGAGTACCCAATTCCCTGCATTAAAATCTTCCTGCTTGAAATACCTGGAGTGATTTCTATTTTTCAGACCAAACTATAACCAATACACTCAGGAAGACATGGAGATTACTGCGTACTTTTTATAGTTCATTGTTGATAAGTATGCTAATTGGACTTCTCCTAACAAAACTCTGGTGCCTAGAGTTGGCAAAAGTATGCACACAATTCCCTCTCAGGAGTTCTGGCTTAACAGGGTTTATTCCTCTCTGGTGAGCTGCATGTGACAGTCTTCTTATCCCTTAAGAACTTTATTTCTTTATATCTATGTCTATTTTTATGTCTTTACTTCTACTGTGGTACAATTACTTGGTACCATAATTTGTGTACATACTTGTCCATTCTGTAAGATTTGTGAGCTCCTTTGATACAGGAACCTTGTATACCTCACATTGTAGCCTCAGAATTTTGCATGGTTCTTGGCACACTGCAAATGGATGGACACACTTCCCAGTAAGTGGGCATGTCCCACCCTGTCTATATGCAGGGAGTGCACACAAATAATCATGAAAATGGCTCCTGTTTGTTGGTTGTACTATATGCTAGGAGCTTTACAATTGCCATCCCATTGAATCCTCATAAAAACCTTGTAAGGTAACAATGTCTGAAACTGAGCTTAGAGAGGCTTGGTCTTTCTCAAAGTCACACAACTAATAAATGTCACAGCCAAGAAGTAACCCCAGTTCTGACCGTCCCCAAAGCCTCATTCTTTCCACTATACCATTTACCCTCCCCAAGAGCAAGGCGGGTGTCTAGTACAAGGAAAGTGGCAGTAAAATATAGAGGTCAGAGAGTTATGAATGTCAGAATAGAGCAGAGACTCTGTAATACGTAGTCAACCATGCTCAGAATGAGGGGGTGGACACAAGCAGAGCAACTGACCTATTGTGTGAGCAAAAGAGCTCAGAGGCCTAGAACCAAGGGTCAGTGAGCGCGGGAAAAATAGAGTTGGAACCATTGAGGGGCATCAGGCTAGCTAGAGCCTTTTTTCTCTCTTGTCCAGGGCTGGACTGTATTGGAAGGCCAGGTAAGGAGAGTAGAGGCCGTGAGTGGCCCTACTCACTAGCAGGTAAAACTCAAACAGATGCAGTCATGTTCTCCCCCCACCTCCTCTCAGCACTGAAATAAACAACAAGAACAACAAAGACCATGGAGAGCTATTTAAAACAAACTGAAATACCAACACACTTGGAAGAGGGGTTTGGGGCAGCAAACTTAAAGTTACCTGCTCTTGGAATGAGAACAAGGAAGAAAATGAAGAACTTGGCTTTCAAGGATTTAGAAAGTTATACAGAAGAACAAATTCCCACTTGAAAGGGGATTTGTTTTCTCCACTTATCTGAGATCAGAACTAACTGTCCCATGATTCTGAAGGGCCCTAAATGTTTCTTTCCACTTGGGTGGAGCTGTTCTGGCCTATTTGGAACTGGACGCATCTCTTTGCAAATCTTAGTTAGCGGTTGCCACCTACCTCCCTAAGAGCTCTTTGAAGGAAAATACAATGTTTTATTCATCTTCGTGTTTTCCTCACTTAGCACAGTTCCTGACTTGTGTTAGTTGAAGGAATGAATGATAATCAAATCAAATGCAAATAAATAAATAAGTAGATAAATTCACATGAATTAATTTCCCTAGGATATATTTTATTTCTGTTCTACATAAAAAGACATGACCAAAATACTTGTGTCTTAAATTTATATATTATAATGGTAAATATTAGACAGACTCTGGAAAATGTTCCTGGCAAGCAAGGTTTGTGGACTGATAGCTTCCAAAACTTGATCTGCACGACTATGTCCCGTTTGGTGGTCTGGCGATTAAGATCTTGAGATTGTCACAGGCAGGTGGGCTGATGGAACGAACACGAAGTTTTCTCATCCAGTATGAAGTGCAAATGAAATCCAATCTTGGAAAGATGATGGATACTAAGATTTGACAACAGGAAAAATTCTACTTGCAGTGACTTTATTATTTTCCTTTAAAACTACAAGTATTATTTCTTCCCTTTACTTTTTCTGCCAACTTCTCACAGAGCAGTATGCACACATTATCAAACTGTACAATACTGTGTATTGGTTTTCCAGGGCAGAGTATCAAAGGCCCTCATGAGGAAAGAAAAGGTTTTTGTAGAATGATACTGGATACTCTAAACATTCTCATGTTCCTTGCCTTCCAAAACTAGAGCTCTTTTTTGATCCGATTTTACATTTGAATATTTTGAATATAAGACATTTAGGGCAGAAGAATAGTGTCCTCATTGTGCTAACATTTTGACGTATTTTAGGGAAACAAGAATGCCTTAAGGGAAAAAAGAAATCTTCCAGAATAATCAGTAAAGGATATTTTATTTTTAATTCTTTTATGTATATGAACTTGAATATGTCAGTAAGTGATCTTGCCTTTATCCTGTTCATCACTTGTATTATTTCAGATCAATGGCTAACTCTGACAATGACTCAGTTACTCTGTTTAAAGTTATCCAAGTGGTTTACAGTTGAATCATCTCCATCTTTCCTTTGGGGACTTAAAAGAAAACAAATATTAGATTTGACTTTTGTGAATTTATTTTTTAGTTGACTAGGTTAAAATGTTAAATTTAAAAGATTTGTGGTTATCCATGTTGACTAGTGAATTCCATCCTGGAAGTTCAGTCCTACAAATTGTATTTGAAGAATGTATGCTAAGGCTACAATTTCTAACCCAGCTTCCAAGAATGAGATCTTTTCATTGATATTATTAATCTCTTGTTCTATGGGCTAGCAGTACTCTCCCTTTCACCTCCCACCACTACCCTCCCGGAACAGTCCGATCAGAAGAGAATAGTCCCAGAAATATGGTCCTGATAGATCGCTGGCATTCTGTAGGACACATGTTTTCAAACTTTCCAGATGTGAATTAAGAACACTAACAAGCAATGGGCAGGTCAGAACGTGAATGTCTCCTTAATTAATAAATGTTCTTGGACGCTGAAATCAAAGAGTTTGAAACTGAGACCAGCATGTTTCTGTTTTTCCATTAAATCCATAAATAACCTTTTTCCACTTACCTGTATTTGTTTTAGATATGCTTCAGCTTCCAGAGGGATTTAAGAGCATGAGTCTTGAAAATGAGATGAACTTAGAGGATCAAATAGTCTCAGGGTCTCTTTAAGCAAAGAGGTTAACAAATACCATTTTCTTTTTCAAATATTCTATGCATCTATCAATATTTTTACCAGCCCACAATTTTTTTTCTCAGTCTATGCCCCTGGTTATGTCATTGCTCTAAGTTTTCTCCCTGAGTCAAAGTGGTCCAACTCATAAAGAAAATAAAAACTTGCATAATACAGAAGAGCTTTATTTTTAATGATTCTCAACTTTCTTTTTTCCTATCTTTTACGCACAGAGAATGTTTGCTAAAATAAGAGTCCACAATAAAACGTGCTTTTGAGATTTCTACTGAAAAGATAATACTAACCAAAGAGATTCCTTAAACTGGGAAATTAGTGTAAGTATCATCCCGGGTCTCTGCTCTCCAGGAGCTTATAGCCTAGCACCCAGGAAAAGTGAAAATGTGCTCCTAGGCTGTGCACGGCACATGGCAGTGAATGGAGGGGAAAACGTGTGCTATGGATGATCAGAGGAGGTGGGAAGACAGGACTGACCAGTGAAACCTTCACAGAGGAGTTGAAATTTAAGTTGGGCCTTCAGCGACAGTGTGTTTGTTTCCTGTGACTTCTGTAACAAAATACCACAAACTGGGTGGCTTAAAACTGGGCCATGCTCTCTCTGCAGGCTGTAGGGGAGAATCTTTCCTCACTTCTTCCAGCTTCTGGTGGTTGCTGACAATCCTTGGCAGTTCCTTGTGGCAGCGTGAGTTAAATTTCTGCTCCCGTCAGAACATGGTAGACTTTCCTCTGTGATTGTCTGTCTATTTCTGTCTCTCCTCTTGTAAAGACACAAGTCATTTGATTAGGGCCCATCCTACTTCAGTATGGCCTCATCTTAACTTGATTATATCTGCAAAGACCCTATTTCCAAATAAGGTCACATCCACAGGTACCAAGAGTTAGGACTTGAACATGTCTTTCTGAGGGACACAATTCAACCCAAAACAGACTGTATCTTAGATCGTGTTTCCTAGAAGCAGAACCTGAAATGGGGAATTGTGAGAAAATGAGCTTTGGAGAAAGTGTTCTCATGAGATGGAGAGTAAGATAAGCAGGCTAGGGTAGGGGCAGGAAGCCGAGGAAGTGGGCATAACTTCCCGGTGAGGCTGCTCCTGTTAGGCCCAAGGTAATTCTCTGAAGAAGGGGGCAGCTGTGAGCAGCTAGCAGCCAACATGTGTAGCAGCTGGGGATTGGGGACATCAGCCTGGTGAAGGGGATCTGGTGGGGCTCCAACAGCATTTACCTCATTCCATCCCTGATCTTGTTCAGATCTGCTTGCCTTCCACAATAAGTTCCCTCCATCCAGGCACAATTTCCTCCAGATTCTAGTTGTCATATTTCATGGTAAAGTTAAGGGGAGGAGGATTAGTGGTTAGTGGCTGCTGCAGTTGGTCCTAAGGCTGTAGTTGAGTCTCATAAACTCCCTTCTTCTACGTTCCCATTACGCTTTGACTAGAACTTCTGGTCTAAATGGCTTGCATGGTGGGGGTGGGTCTGAGCCTCTGTCTACCGTCCCCTTATCAGGCCTCAGCTACTCTACTTGACCATTTATAGTGAAAGCCTGGCATGGGAGTATTGACTGACCCAGGAGATCACGAGTGCCTAACATATTCTCCCTGCCTCCATTTGGGAGCAGCAGTCCTACCTCTTCATGATGATCAAGGTTAATTACTCCTGCTTGTGGGGTGATTCCTTTCTGTACCTGCTGGCCTACTGCCACAAGTAGCACAAATAGATCAGGTGGCAGCCCTAGCTTTAGGTTTAGTGGAACTCTTACTGTAGTCCCTGATAGAAGTATCTCTCTTCCAGGACCCAGGACTTTGAGACCCACACAACGAAAAGTTTGGGAAATGGGAAGCACAAATTTCCCAAGTAGGTCACTGGGTGTGATGGTCAGCTGGGCGACTCCTTACTTCAGTGTCTTTGATCTTAGACCTATGTGTTCTTCGTAGTGGGGACACAACATAACATGATAGTACTTGGTTTAAAATATATACCACATCCTTAAAGACGGTACTCCATCACTGCAGGGTCATCTCCAAGCAGAAGACTTAGCCACCCGGTCAAGAGGCCATTCCAATGATAGTGACTTCAGGATGGCACCATATGTGGTGGGGCCATGGATCCCACTGTCATGCGCCCACTCCATCCCTCCTGTTATATAGTAGGTGACTTGGTCTGAGGCAATTTATAAAGGACCCTATGCCGGTCTGTGAGCTCTTGGAGAATGGTGCCGACTGAGGCAAGGCAGGCAGGAAAGGCAATCCCAAACCCAGAATATGTGTCTATCTCTGTCAGGATAAAACATTTTTTTCCCTTACGAAGGTGGAAGGGGTTATGATGTAATCAACATGTCACCAAGTGGCTGGTTAATCTCTTCAAGGGATGGTACCATATTGGGAGTCAGCAATGGTTTCTGTTCCTGGCATGTTGGACATTCAGCTGGCAGTAATTAGATCAGTCTTAGAGAGAAGAACATCTTCCAAGACTAGTGTCCCTTAGAGCATTCTTGCAAACACTACTCTACGCAAGGACCGCTGAAGACATTTCAGCAGGAATGAAAAAAAGGAACTGATGAAATTGATGTTTTAGGAAGATTAATCTAGATAGTCGTTGCATATGTGTTAGTTACTTACTGAAGTATTCATTTCTCCCTTCTTTATTGGTAAGCAAATCCCAATTTGGTTCACAGCCACTCTGTGCCCATCTCTAAGAGTTGGATCACGATAGTCTCAGCCAGTCAACACAATCCTGACCCTATATTATAGACGCAGCTGGCCATACCCCTATCTCCTTCCTGCCTTGAACATGGATGTAACTGTAGTAGCCATTTTGCCATCAAACAGAAATGTTCAAGAGGAAAAACATAGATGTCCATTCTTACATTGTCAATCTGTTAAATCAAAGCCAGCAATTGTTTACCTGTGAATTTCATATATAAGAAAAACAAACCTGTTCAAGTCACTATCATCAATCTGAGGCCAAATTTATTCTTAAAAGTTAGTTTGGTTTAGGGGGCCAGCCCGGTGGTGCAGTGGTTTAGTTCGCTCTTGGCAGCCCGGGGTTCGCGAGTTCGGATCCCGGGCACCCACCGACGCACTGCCTGTCAGCCATGCCGTGGCGGCGTCCCATATAAAGTAGAGGAAGATGGGCACAGATGTTAGCCCAGGGCCAGTCTTCCTCAGCAAAAAGAGGAGGATTGGCAACGGATGTTAGCTCAGGGCTGGTCTTCCCCCCCCCCCACACACACCCACACACACACAAAATTAGTTTGGTTTAGAGGAGAAATTAAAATGGAGTCAATGAGGACACTATTTAGAGGGCAATTGGGATCAAGACTATGGTGCTGGAAAGGTACTGATGGATGCAAGAGAAAATTCGAAGAAAGTATTCAGAGAATTGATGTAAGTTCATGTATAACTATAACCGATAATGACCACATTTTATCACCACTGTGATAGTGTGATATGGTAAGAAATATGTACTTGGGGCCCGCCCCGTGGCGTAGCGGTTAAGTTCACGCACTCCGCTTCGGCGGCCCGGGTCCACAGGTTTGGATCCCAGGCGGACAGACGCTCTGCTTGTCAGGCATGCTGTGGCGGCGTCCCATATAAAGTAGAGGAAGATGGGGACGGATGTTAGCCCAGGGCCAATCTTCCTCAGCAAAAAGAGGAGGATTGGCAACAGATGTTAGCTCAGGGCTGGTCTTCCTCACCAAAAAAAAAAAAAAAAAGAAAGAAGTACTTGATTCTTCACCCCTGGCTCCTGGTTGAGCTCTAAAACTGTTGTAATATCCTAAGTGATAAGAACAGTAGGAATACCTTTTGTTATAATATTTTTGTTATATTATTTGTTATAATATTTTGTTATAATATTTTTGTCCCCTGCTTCTGAAACAGTTCTGGAGTGATAAAGGTAAAGGAACATCTTTTGTGATTCATATCAAACCCCTTTCAACTACATCTGAGTTTCTGAGGTGACTTTTGAAAAGCCCCTAATGGTGGGTTTCTGGTTGCCAGGGGAACCAACCAAGTGATTAGAGGGTTGGAAATTTGAGGTGTCCTGACCTCTGGGCAGGGGGGGAGGGACTGGAGATTGAGTTAGTCACTAATGGCCAATGATTTAATCAATCATGCCTACATGATGAAGCCTCCATAAAAACCCTAACTGAAAGGGTTCGGAGAGCTTCTGAGTTGGTGAACAGGTTGAGGTTCTGGGAGGTGGCGTGCCCAGAGAGGGCAGGGAAGCTCTGTGCCCTTTCCCACAACCTTGTCCTGTGCATCTCTTCCATTTGTCTGTTCCTGAGTTGTAGCCTTTATAATAAATGGGTAATAATAAGTAAAGCAGTTTCCTGAGTTCTTTGAGCTGTTCTAGCAAATTATCAAACGCAAAGAGGGGGTCGTGGGGAACCCCAATTTATAGCTGGTTGGTCAGAAGTGCAGATGACAACCTGAGACTTTCGATTAGCTGAAGTGGAGGGCCAGTCTTGTGGAACCGAGCCTTAATTTGTGGGGTCTGCACACATTCCAGGCAGTTAGTGTCAGATTTGAGTTAAATTGTAGGATGCCTAATCAGTATCCATCAAGAGTTAGAGAATTGCTTCATGTGGAAAAACCCACACATTTCGTGTCAGATATGTTATGAAAGTAGTAGAGGAGAAACATAGTTTTCCTTTTAACCACCATGCCATAACAAAATTAACAACAGTTCTTCAACATCACATCATAGTTGTTCCATATTCAAACTTCTGCATTGCTTCAAAGATTTTTTTTCCCAGACAATTTGAATCAGGATTTAATGTCGACGCATTACATGCAATTCTTTCTTTTTCTTAAGCAGGTTTTTTCCTGCCCTTTTTTCAAGTTGTTGATTTGTTGGAGTCACCAGGTCATTTGTCCTGGTAACTCTCCTCCACTCTGGATTTGGCTGATTACTTTCTTGTGGTCGTGTTCAACTTGCTTCCTCTATTCCCTGGATTTCCTGTAAATTGGTAGTTAGGTTTAGGGGACTTATTAGATTTAATTTTAACTTTTCAGGTAGTAATATTGTACACAGGTAGTGCTGCACATATCCTACTGCATCATATTATGAGGTATATAATTTTTAGTGATGCCAAGTCAGTCAGATCCCTTCCATTATCAAGTTTCACCTAATGGCTTTAGCATCCAGTGGGGATCGCTGCCTATAGCCATTATTTCATTAGGAGTGGCACAATGGTGATTCTCTAATTCCATTATTCTTTATTTATTGGTTGCAATGCCTCTATAAAGAAGAACATTATCTTGACATATATTTGGTAACTGAAATGTAGCTTGTATGGGAAAGGCAAAATAAATGCTTGATTCTTTTCCTTTATAAAGTTTCATAGCAAATAATTGATGTTCTGGCAATCTGAATTACAACCATTTAGGGTTTTTTTTTTGTAACACAGCATTACAAACTCATGGAATTTTATATATTTGATGTGTTAAAAATCCATCACAATTATTAGTCTTTTATAATTCTTTTGTCAGTGGGAATCCCTTCAAGTTGTCCTTTTGATATGACCCAGTTAGTCTTTGATAGCTTTCTTGCTTTCTATCATAAAACGATGCTCCAAACCAGGAATCATTCATTTCTTCAAAGATCTTCTGTCGTCTTTGTTGGAAATGGGATTACAGGCCATTTAACCTGGGTGCCAAGCATGCTCATTGCTACTGGATTAGCATTGCGTCTGAGTCTTTTCAGTGGATAACACTAGGAAATATGTATTGCTTTTTAAAAAGAGACAAAATCATGCAGTCATTTTAATATTTCCAATTCAAATTTAATATCATAATCCCTGTACTGTTAACCCAGACAAACAGTTAATTTTTAGAACAGGAGAGAATAACTGCTATGTGTTGGGGGAAGAGTCAGATGTGGAAAAAATAGTTACCCGAGAGTCATGAGACCTGACTTTCTGCTCTGACTTAACAAAGTTCCAGCTCACTCAGTCAGTTAAGCTCTTTGGACTTCGATTTCTCTCTGTGTAAAAGGAGTAAGTCAAACATGATGACCATTATACTCCCTTCCAGCTCTAACATTCTCTGCATCTATGAATTTAGACTCTCTACACAGAATATGCATTTTATGCACTTAACAAACACTTATGGAAGGAGTGAGTGAACAATGTGTTTAATAACAATGCCCTTATTAACATTTATTTCTAGTGTTTTGTGACTAGTAAACATTTATTGAATGATTTCATTGCATTATTATTAAAGCACTGCATTATTTTAGGCACCGTGAATTCAAATAAAAATAAAGTTAGATCCCTGTCTCAGGGAAATTTGGGCCTGGGTAAGGAAATAAGACATGTTCATGGGCAGCCTTTGGTAAAAGTCTGTGGAAACCCAGGCTGTGCATTAATCAGGGATGTTATCTCCATAACATGGGAAGAACATAGTGCTGAGAGCACAACATCTGGAGTAAGATAGATAAGGATTTCCACTTATTAATAACTATCAGTTTTGGAATGCTTAATAGGTGCTAGATATTATGCTTAATACTTTTAAGGTAATATCTGATTTAAATTTCACTTACTAGTAAGGGATTTGGTGTGTCAGATTAAAGGTGGCTACAAGTTCTTTGATGCTCCTCCCAACAAGAGGTAAAGTCTATATCCTCTCCTTTGAATGTGGGCTGGACTTTGCTTTGACCAACAGAGTACAGAAGTGACTCTACCCTCACTCAGACCTAGCCTTTAAGAGGACTGGCAGCTTCCATGTCTTGGTGTCTTGGTGCCTCCAGCCTTACAAAAATTTTGACTAGCCTGAAGGGGAGACCGTGTGGAAAGGGCCTAAAGCTCCATGGAGATGGATAGGACCCAGCTGATCCCAGCCTATAGACATCCCTACTGAGGTGCCAGATATGTGAATAAAGTCACAGTTGTCCCTCCAGCCCAGCCAGCCATCAGCTGTGACCCCAGTCAATGCCAGATGGAACAGAAGAACCACCTAGCCAAGCCTGGCTCAGATTCCTGACACACAAAATCATGAGCTAGAATAAAATTGTTGTGATCTAAGGCAACTAAAATTTTGAGTAGGTAATTATGCAGCAGTAAATAACTGGAACATGTGGGTAAATAATTTAACTTCTCTGAAGCTTAGTTTCCTCATCTGCATAATGGAGACACCATTGTCGGCATCAATATCATTTTTGCTTAATATTTATGGGAAGCTTCCTATGTGCCAGGCATGGTTCTAAGTACTTCACATTTAAACATCACAAAAGCCCTATGGAATATGCACCATTAGTGTTCCAATTTCCACATGAGGTAACTGAGGCCTGGAGAAGTTAGGTGACTTAAACAAGGCCACACAGAGAGTAAGTAGCAGAGATAAGATCCAGACTCAGGCAGCCTGACTGCAAATGAGAAAAGATTTATAGAACATATAGGGTAGTTTCAGTCACACAGCAGGGGCTCAGCTCATGGTGATGGTGACAGTGGTGACAGGAGTGGAAGTATAGCAATTGTTATCATCACACAGGAAAATTTTCTTGGGGAATCTTGGTTCTGAGAAAACTCTCCAAGGAAAGAAAAATATTGAGGTATGCAGGGTGATAGAAAAAATGGCTTTGACTGGAAAGCAGGAACAAGATGTAGCAGAGGAGCACGCAAACATGGTAGAAAATGCTGCTGGGTGAGGGTGAGTGTCGGGGGGCGTGGGTAGAGAGTGGGGCTAAATTGATGCTTAGGCAAGTAATTCAAAGCTGTGGCTCTTATGGTCTTTTAGCTTAAAAGGAGAAAGTGACAGAGCTGGACCACGGGTGATTTACTGTGGCATCCAATCAAGCCACGTGTTCACAAAATGAGTGACTTCCCACTGCTCCACATTACCATGCTTCCTCTCTCCAATTAGGGAAAATATCTTTTTTCATTTATGAAGTGGTTCGTGGGCATCCGCGTGATTCCACAGTTGAGGAGATCTGATGGGGGTCATATCAACATGACCAAGGTCAAGTGGTCAAAACTTATTTACAGCCCATTAGGCACCATTCATGT
This sequence comes from Tapirus indicus, assembly GCA_031878705.1. Classification (NCBI taxonomy): domain Eukaryota; kingdom Metazoa; phylum Chordata; class Mammalia; order Perissodactyla; family Tapiridae; genus Tapirus; species Tapirus indicus. The sequence goes on from CM062935.1 coordinate 41,140,275, forward strand.
CAGCCAGGCATATCCTGTGCAGCCTTCCTAAATGAAGTAAATATGCTGGATCCTAGGCTTTCAGCATGGCTGTGTGGCCAAAGATGTTTGTTTTGAAGTCATCTGAGAAATGCAAACAGCAACAGCCAAAGTGCTGGATCATCATGTTCCAAACGAGTGTGCATGGAGCACCTATCTTATCCTGAGCAAGGGTCATAATTTTTTCAGAGAATCATCGAATATTAATTCTGGAAGAGAACTTAATCTAACCCGCTCATTTTAGAGATGCATAAACTAACAGCCATCAAAGCAAAGGGACTTGTCCAAAGTCATATAGCTCATGAGTGTCAGAGGCTAGGTGTAGAACTGTTACATTTTGTCACTCCTTCTACTAGTTTTCCCTTAGAATATATGCAGATTCAAGATTATCTAATAACTGTCATTGGAATAACTGGATACCAAATTAAGGAAAATTCTTTAGATTCACATCTTATAACGCAAAGTAAACTCCAGACTAATTACTTAATTACAAAATTGTCATCCCAAAGAAAATAGTGGGAAATCTGCTGGATTATGCCAGACACTCTTCATGATGAGTGGAGCAAGGCTCCCAAACCCGCACCTCAGTCAGCCTCCTTCTATGGGTTTTGAAGGAAATGTGCAAAGGGGACCGGACAGACAAATGAGCAGTTGCTGGGTAAGTCAAATTAACCTGGAGACCCATGTAGTTCAGTCTCAGAACATTGTTGTGTGTCAGAAACAAATCCAACCCAAGAGTAAATAAAAGGGAATTCCAGTCTTTATGCTCCAATAAACATTAAAGGGGATCTACAGAAATGCTTATTCAAACTCCCTTTTCTTCTCCTATCCATTTCCTTTATTCAAGAAGCTACTACTGGGCCTCTCCTGCAGCCTACAGAGTCTTTCTCTTCTCCTTGCCTCCATTTCTGCACCTCCTTTCACCATTAAGTTGGTCAACTTAGCCTTGCTCCCAAGAAGAAAGGAGGCTCCTTCTTTAAGAATGGACAGGAGGCTTTGGAAATTGAGTAGACAAATAAAGGATTTTCTCTGATGGTAAGACTGGGGCTTGAGTCTATGAACGCTGCTATCTCAATGTTATCTTTTTCTTTTTTAACCATGCTGTGCATTATATCTCCATGACTTATTTATTTTATAACTGGAAGTTTTTATCTTTTGACCCCCTTCACCCATTTCACCCATCCCCCAGCCCCGCCTCTGGCAACCACCAATGTATTCTCTGTATCTATAAGTTTTGTTTTGTTTCTAGATTCCACATATGAGTGAGATCACATGGCATTTATCTTTCTCTGTCTGACTATTTCACCTAGCATAATGCCCTTGAGGTCCTTCCATGCTGTCACAAATGGCAGGATTTCATTCTTTTTTATGGATGAATAATATTCCATTGTATATGTATATAACACATCTTCTTTATCCATTCATCCATCAGTGGACACTTAGGTTGTTTCCGTATCTTGGCTATTGTAAATAATGCCGCAGTGAACATAGGCATGCGTATATCTTTTTGAGTTAGATTTTTCATTTCCTTCAGATAAATCCCCAGAAGTGGAATTTCTGGATCATATGATAGTCATATTTTTAATTTTTTGAGGAATCTCCATACTGTTTTTCATAGTGGCTGCACCAATATCTATCTTGTCACTTAACAATAATTGGAACTTTTTATGAAATGCCTATCTCTTCCCCTTTCCTCATTAGCTAATTTAGACCGTATTTCAGCTGGGAGGATCCTTTTACCCAGACTATCAGAGCAGCTACATGGCCAGGAAGAGAAAGAAAAAAGTGGAGCGACTTTTTAAAAGGACTTTTCTAAGAAAGGTAAAAGAACAGGGAGATTCTGAAAGGGGAGGGAGTCCCGGTGGGCACCCCTGGCAGGAGCAAGAGCTTTGAATCTCATTGCTCCTCCCACCAAATGCTCCTCCTCAGACACCTTGGTCCAATTTGTGTTCTTGACCACACATCACAACAGAACTCTTCCTCTTCAGGGTTTGGGGACTTGATCTCCCTCTAGAGGCAGAAGTGCCACTAAGAGCAAGTCATTAGCATATATAATGCATAGGGTTTGAAAGGAAGCCAACTGTGAAAAGCTATGAGAATAAAGAAGAGGCAATGACTTGGTCTAACCCAATAAATTAAAGAAGGCTACCTAGAGAAGGTGACAGAAAAAATGAGTGATTAAGTGAGCATATGGGTGTTGCATTGCTCTAATTTATACTTGATTGCACAAATTTTCTCATTCTGAATGCTTGAAAACACTGTACACATAAACAATAGGGTGCATATTTCTATTTGGGAGATGAGACATTTCTTGGTTCTCTTTCTGGAATTTCTCAGGTTTCTCCTCGCCATTCTACTTCCCAGCTTCTGTGCAGGAATGCTTGGCTCTTCCTGAGATATGGTGTATAATAGTAGGCCTTTGGAGTCTCTGTTGGGCAGGCATAGCTTTGATTTATGCCTGCAATCTTCCAAAGGGTTTTGAAGCTCCCAAATGCTCTAAATCCAGGACCAGGTATTTTGAAATGGGATAAGGAGACAGGGACAAACAAACTGAACTCTGTCTCCTCTGCCCACATTTCCTCCATATTAGCTTTAAATGGAGTGATGCTGTTCGGGAGAGAGAAGCCACCCAATGAGAAACACAGAGTGAGTCTTTTCTTCAACATTTTGGGAAATAATGGGTTTGCTTTGAATGCTGCATGCTGGGGGTGGGTGACTGTCAAGGAGTTAAACCACTGTCCAAGTTGTTTTTGACTAAACTCTTGCCCCAGGGGTTAAGAAATCTCCGTCTCTAATTGATGTCTTTAGTCAGTGACTGCTTATAATCAAGAAGACTGCACTTAAAAGGTATAGAGGCTAGTCTTATTATTGGCGTTAGAAGGTTTTGCTTTGTAATTACAAGCCAGGGAGTCTAGAACCACTAGATCGCATACAGAGAGGACGGCAGACATTTTAGTGCACACCGTGCATATTCATCAAGAAAAACAGTGCTGTGCTGTTTGTAACAAGAAGTGCCGATGACTTTTCATCTTTGGTGCTTCTGTTATCCTATGCCATGTGCTTTATAATGAAATTATTGGTTATATTCATTCACTAAGCATTAGGGAGAATCTGGTATGTGCCAGGCACATACACAAAGCTTTGTAAACAATGAGCTGAGGATACAGACACAGACAAACAAACAGAGTGTTGAATTTAAGGCAACATGGTCAGGAAGACTTGGGGAGGACACACATTGGGGGTCAGCACATTTTTTCAACAAGGGCTAGATAGAAAATATTTTAGACTTTGTAGGCCGTATGGTCTCTGTCACAACTATTCAGTTTTGCTCTTATAATGTGAAATCAGCCGTAGACAACACATAAATGATAAACATGGTTGTTTTCTAAGAAAATTTTTATATTCATTTATGGACATCAACATTTTAATTTCATATAATTTTCACATGTCACAAAAATACTCTTTCTTTTGATTTTTTGTCAACCATTAACAAATGGAAGCACCATTCTTAGCTCACAGGGCTTACAGAAACAGGCAATGGAGCAGATCTGGCCCATGATCCATAGTTTGTTGACCCCTGACTTGAACTAATCTCTTGGACCATCTTGCCACTCTTTGGGAAGTACCTGACTGCATGGAGGAGAGGGTGACTAGTGTATTTCTTTGTCTCAGGTGTGACCGTATGTAGCATTCTCTACAGAGGCATTAGAATTGGTGCATGTCCCAGTAAGGAGATCAAAACTGTGATCAAAAACCTCCCCAAAAATATAACTCCAAGACCAGACGGCTTCCCTGGTGAATTCTACCAAACATTCAAAGAAGACTTAATACCTATCCTTATCAAACCCTTCTAAAAAATTGAAGAGGAGGGAAGCGTCCTAACTCATTCTACAAAGCCAACATTATTCTGATACCCAAACCAGACAAGGACAACACAAAAAAATAAAATTGCAGGCCAATATCACTGATGAACATAGATGCAAAGATCCTCAACAAAATACTAGCAAATCGAGTACAACAATATATTAAAAAGTTCATACACCATGATGAAGTGGGATTCATTCCAGGGATGCAGGGATGGTTCAACATCTGCAAATCAATCAATGTGATACACCACATTAATAAAATGAAGAATAAAAATCATCTCAATACATGCAGAGAAAGCATTTGACAAGAGGCAGCATCCATTTATGATAAAAACTCTGAATAAAATGGGTATAGAAGGAAAGTACCTCAACATAATGAAGGCCATATATGACAAACCCACAGCTAATATCATCCTCAATGGTAAAAACTGAAAGCTATCCCTTTAAGAATAGGAACCAGACAAGGATGCCCACTTTCACCACTCCTATTTAACATAGTATTGGAAGTCCTGGCTAGACCAATCAGGCAAGAAAAAGAAATAAAAGGGATCCAAATTGGAAAGGAAGAAAACACTCACTATTTGTAGAAGACATGATTTTATATATATAGAAAACCCTAAAGAACCCACCCCAAAACTTCTAGAAATAATAAATGAAGATGGTAAAGTTGCAGAATACAAAATCAACATACAAAAATCAGTTGTGTTTCTATACACTAACAATGAAGTAGCAGAAAGAGAAATTAAGAATATAATCCCATTTACAATTGCAACAAAAAGAATAAAATACCTAGGAATAAACTTAACCAAAGAGGTGAAAGATCTGTACACTGAAAACTATAAAACATTGTTGAAAGAAATTGAAGAAGACATAAAGAAATGGAAAGATATTTTGCACTCTTGGATTGGAAGAATTAACATAGTTAAAATGTCCATACTTCCTAAAGCAATCTATAGATTCAATGCAATCCTAGCAAAGTTCCAACAACATTTTTCACAGAAATAGAATAAAGAATCCTAAAATGTGTATGGAACAACAAAAGGCCCCGAACAGCTAAAGGACTACTGAGGAAAAAAGAACAAAGCTGGAGGAATCACACTCCCTGATTTCAAAATATATTACAAAACTATAGTAACCAAAACAGCACAATACTGGCACAAAAACAGACACACAGATCAATGGAATAGAATCGAGAGCCCAGAAATAAACCCATACATCTATGGACAGCTAATTTTTGACAAGGGAGCCAAGAACATAAAATGGAGAAAGGAAAGTCTCTTCAACAAACAGTGTTGGGAAAACTGGACAGCCACCTGCAAAAAACTGAAAGTAGACCATTGTCTTACACCATACACAAAAATCAACTCAAAATGGATTAAAGTCTTGACTGTAAGACCTGAAACCATAAAACTTCTAGAAGAAAACATAGGGAGTATGCTCTTTGACATTGGTCTTAGCAACATAATTTCAAGTACCATGTCTGACCGGGCAAGGGAAACAATAGAAAAAATAAACAAATGGGACTATATCGAACTAAAAACCTTCTGCACAGCAAAGGAAACCACCAACAAAATGAAAAGACAACCTAACTATTGGGAGAAGATATTTGCAAACTATATATGTGACAAGGGGTTAATCTCCAAAATATATAAAGAACTCATACATCTTAGCAACAAAAAAAAATCTAACAACCCAATTAAAAAATGGGCAAAAGACCTGAACAGACATTTCTCCAAAGAAGATATACAGATGGCCAACAGGCACATGAAAAGATGTTCAACATCATTAACTATCAGGGAAATGCAAATTAAAACTACAACGAGATCTCACCTCACACCCATCAGAATGGCCATAATTAACAAGACAGGAAACAACACGTGTTGGAGAGGATGTGGAGAGAAGGGAACTCTCAGACACTGCTGGTGGGAGTTCAAACTGGTGCAGCCACTATGGAAAACAGTATGGAGATTCCTCAAAAAATTAAGACTAGAACTACCATACGATCCAGCTATTCCACTGCTGGGTTTTTATCCAAAGAACATGAAAACACCAATATGTAAAGATACATGTACCCCTGTGTTCATTGCAGCATTGTTCACAACAGCCAAGACTTGGAAGCAGCCTAAGTGCCCATAAAGGGATGAATGGATAAAGAAGATGTGGTATATATACACAATGGAATACTACTCAGCCACAAGAAATGATGAAATCCAGCCATTTGTGACAACATGGATGGACATTGAGGGTATTATCTAAGCGAAGTAAGTCAGAGGGAGAAGGTCAAAAATTATATGATCTCACTCATAAGTAGAAGATAAAAACAACAAAAGACAAACACATAGAGACAGAGATTGGATTGGTGGTTATCAGAGGGGAAGGGGGGAGGGAGGAGGGCAAAAGGGATGATTAGGCACATGTGTGTGGTGATGGATTCTAATTAGTATTTGAGTGGTGCACATGATGTAATCTATGCAGAAATAGAAGTATAATGATGTACTCCTGAAATTTATACAATGTTATAAACCAATATTACCACAGTAAAAAAAAATTAAAAAGTAACAAATTAACAAAAAAAAAGAATTGGTGAAATGTCAAAAGATATCTAGAGAAGGATATTCTCCACGCTCCACTCGTCCCCATGGTAACTGTCCCAATGTGGTGTAAAAACCATTATCCAAGGGAATTCTTCCCAATGTCTAAACTCGATCCATTGTGCTAGAGGTAAGGCTATAGAAGGCTATTATCATGAAAATGAGACCAAATTCCAAACACTAATACATCTGAATTGTTTCTCCAAAGAACTTGACGGCCTGGGAAGAGTTTCACTGCAGATATAGATCGTAAACAGGAGGGCAGTTTCTGCAGAGTGGGTTCAGATGAACGCAGCTCATCCAAATGGACGTTAACATAGCCTTATTTTTGTCCCCTGGAAAGAACCTTTATCAAATTTAGAGTCCATCTCATACTAAATGATAATGGAATGAGCTACTTTCAGAGAGAGTGAGTTCCCCATACTGGAATTATGTAAGGAGGGGTTAGAGGTCATTTAGTGATAATGGGGAGGAGGTGGCATGGGATCTGCAACTCCAGTTTATAAATTCTAAGACCATCAGAGCTGCTGCCCTTGTGGCACGGCACGCATCATCTTGCCTCAATTGGAGAAACAACATGAAAAACAAGATTAAAATGCAGTATGTCGTCATGAGCAATATTTTACATTTCAGCTCACAACTTGGTAGACAGAGTAATTACCAAGACCCACAGTTTGTTGGGTCCCTGAGATGGGTAAACGATCACGAAGTGGGTGAGTATCTTACATCCAGGTTGTAATGGCTCAGCCTGGTGAGCCAGGCATTTTAGTAAAAGGGGATGAAAAAGAGAAGGCGTTTCATTTCATTTTATAACCCAGACTAACATCTTCTCCCCTGTTGGTTTCTGATCTTAGAAACCAAATACCTGCGAAGGGAGATGAAGTCTGAAAGGGGAAAAATTAAGCTAAGTTTTAGTTAAGTATGTCCCAGTGGTAAGCATTTAAATTAGAGCATAAGAAAAAAAGTCTTATAAACCAAGTGGCGAAGCCTCTCCTGACCTGGACTCTTAGGGTCCAACCCTAAGAAAAAGGGCAGGTCCCCAAGGCAGCTCTCTCTTACACTGGCTGGGTGAACTGCTGTGTCAGCACCATGCATCATTAGCCGACCTGGAAAAGCTCCAGCCGCCTTCCTCTTACACTCGCTCTGTACCTCTCACTTTAAAAAAGCTTTCATCAACATCATCCCAAACATCTTTTGTTTTCCCAGCTGGAGAAGCCTTTCTTTCTGTTTGCATCCCCTCTCTAGCTAACTAAGTTCTTTTGCCCTTAAGAACTGCAGCCATGAATCAAAGGGAGTCATCACCTGTAAACTCCAAAGCGAATCTGAGTGCTTTGGGATTCCACATCCCATCTATCTTCTTGGAGCTGCCATATTTAGTTACATTTTCCTATCCACTGTTGGTGGTCATTATCTTCCCCTCTTTCCATTCTCCATATTAGAGACAAAGTATAAAGGTCCTCCCTGCGATATTTTCTTCTGAGATTTAGCTCCAATACAACATAATCCTCTCTTTGCTTGGTGGGTTTCCCACTCCCTCTGTCAGGCTAGAGTGAGATACATTTCTGGCCTACAGTTGGAGTTATTTACTACATAAAATGATCTCTTGTTCTAGGGTTGTCCCCAAATTTCCTGCAAATTGCTTTACAATAAATCTGGGAAAGAAAATCGGAGGGTTTTTTTTTAAGGATTGACACCTGTTCTTTGCCCACAAAGCCTCACACAGAATTCTTAGCTTTTACTGTCTTCCTGCATTTTACTCCTCATCATCCAAAGCTACACGGAACTTTAAAAAGTTATCTGTTCATCCTCCTGTCTTCAGGAAGGAGACATTGCTTTGATTTTAAACATCGTAAAAGCACAAAATTCTGCTCTTTCACTCAGGAACCCTGGTACCTCAGGAATACTTCCCTACAATGATTTCTTATGTCCATTTCTTGTTATTTTGGATTATGGTAGAAATGGTGAAGAGACTGTCACTGTTTTCTGAGAGACATAACTTGAATTGACGAAAATATTTTCTAGCTTGAGCTGCTCCCTAGCTGGGGAGTTACTGAATTCACCACAGCCCCGCCAATGTAGCCAGCCTGAAATAACAAGCCCCTTACTCTGCCTGTGACTTGTTTTTTCTTTTTAAATTTGGAAAATCCAATGCCCAGATCACAAGAGGAAGAAACCCAGGGAACTGAGCACAGTTCAATCTAAGTAACATGCAAAATTGTTAGTGCACAATGTGTTGCTTACTAATGGGTTTTATATATCCATGTAAGTGAGTTTGAATGAGATCGGAAGCCCTTCCCGGCCCATAGAAGCCTTTCTCGATTTTCATTCTTAAACTAACTCTCAGGGTGTTAACCCGTCACTTTCAAAAGCTAACTTCACAGTGTCAGGCTAAAAGGAGTGGCTCTGATTACCTGAGAGAGACCTCCATTACCCTCCCAGATAATTACTGAGCAACAGGAAGGGGAAGAGGAAGGAAAAGGACAGAATGTGAAAGGAAATTGATACCATCCTGTCCCTTGGAAGGCGGGGCTTTTGTGCCAGTAAACTTAAGGAGAAACTGCCAACATGACAATGACAATACTTCAAACCTTCAAGTAGGTGAGCCTAGTGGACATGCAGCTTCCACAGATTCACTGCAGCCTGAAGAGGTGATGTGATTAGACAAGACTATATAGCTCGTAAGTGGTAAGACTTAGATTTCCTTTCTCCTGATATTCAGCTGCTGCTCACAGGTAGAGCTGCCCTGGTTGTTCAAGTTTTGGAATACTTCCACACAGTCAGTAAATAGCTGTTTCCTTGAGCCCCAGAGTGCTCCCTGCTGCCCTAATTCCTCCAGCCTTTGCCCTGGGACTAACTCTACCAGCAAGCCTCCCTCATGACCTTCAAATAAAGGTCAGCCCCGGACACAGCAGCCAGCTCCAGGGCCCTCCTCTAGCTCAATGATGGCTGATATTCACACTAATTTTACAGTGCTTGTAGCATATCAGTTAAATATTTTAAACATCACTCTCATTTTTAATTGTGAAATTTTGCATTATCTACTATGCTGGCACGTGACCCCAGCCTCCTGTGGTCTCTACCGATGAGTCGAAGAATCTCAGAATCTTGGAATTCGTGATCTTTTGAAGAGCCCAGACTTTCTCAGATACACAAACTACTTTTATAAAACTTTGGTCTTTGTTTAGGAATCAGTACCTGTTATAGACTGAATTGTGCCCCCTCCCACACCCCCATGTTTAAGTCCTAAGCCCCAGTATGTTAGAATGTGATGCCCTTATGGATAGGGTCTTTAAAGAGGTAATTAAGTTAAAATGAGGTCATTAGGGTGGGCTCTACCCAATTTGACTGGTGTTCTTGTTAAGAAGAGGAAATTTGGACATAGACATGTACAGAGGGAAGGCCATGTGAAGACACAGGGAGATGATGGCCATTTACAACTCAAGGAGAGAGACCACAGAAGAAACAACCCCTGCTGACACCTTGATCTCAGACTTCCAGCCTCCAGAGCTGTGAGAAAATAAATTTCTGTTGTTTAAGCCACCCAGTGTGTGGCCTTTTGTTATGGCAGCCCTAGCAAAGTAATATAGTACCTCTTTCTGACTTTGTCGTTAATTCCTGCCATTAATAGATATGCTTTCTTTGCATTATTAAGTTCCTTTGTTAAAGAATATTGTGCTTAGGATGACTACACATGCTAATTTGCCAGGACAGTTCCAGTTTATGCCTGATGTCCTGGCATAATGTTTATAGTGCCCCTTTTATCTCTCAAAAGGATCTCAGTGTGGACAATAAATTGCACGGTCACCTTAAATTTGTTTTCCTCTTGGTTCCAATATTTGTAATTTTTCTCTTACCTTCTCAGTCTCTTGCTTGTCAAGTCCTTACCACTTCTTTCTTTAAACCTTGATATTTGCTATTTTCCCCAGGTGGCCCTAAAATAGTCCCATTCACAATATGGCCCGCCAGGCAATGGTGTGATTCGGTAGATACACACTGCGAGCAGGGTACTGAAAAGGTTTCTGTGGAGAGTTGCAAAGAATGAAGACTCCGCTCCTTCTCTTGATGAGTGGTGACCCAACATGAAACATACATAAATCAGAGTCATCCTGTGTCATCTTATTTCTGTTCTACACAAACCATTATTTTATACTCAAGTAATTTTTTGGAAAATGTTCTTAAATGCTGTTTAACCTCCCCATCCAGATTCACTGCAGTGAATTTATGACAGGCTTCAGAATACAATTAATGCACACTTCTATCCCTTCCCATCTTGTAGCTGGCTGTGGCAATATAATGCTTTTTGGCAAGCTGACAGAAGAAGGAGAGAAGAGAGGCCCTGTTCTTAAGGAAAATGTTAGAGATAAGTGAATTGGCAGTGTTTCAAATGGCACTGGGAAGCTAGTTTATGGTACTACAAATGTGGCCTTACCCAAACATCTCCACTGAATCGTTGCAGTTAATACCCTCTCTTCCTTGCCTCTCATGTGAAATTAAAATAATAATAATAATAATTGCATTAGCAGCTTAAGAAGTCATTAATCTACCAGGTCAAAACAACAATCATATGTAAAGCTTGAAGGTTGTGACTGAATCAGGAAGGACCAGAAGACAAGAAGACATAAAATTCCTCCTTGCCTTTCTTGATGTTTGTTTGTTCTTTTTCTGCAGTAGGATAGCTGCATGAGGTACAGGGTGGTAGACAGGGTTTAGGAGGCTCTATTCTAAATCAAGTTCAAGAATTCTCAATGATGACATTCCCCTGGAGGAAGGCCAGGTAATGATTTTATCCATGGTCCATCTGGCTAACAAGGATATAGCCCAGGACTGAGTCCCCTCAGCTCCATTTCTAAATAGCTTATATGAATTTGGATACACAAACTCACCTTTTGGCCCTCAGTTTCACTGTCAGTACAGTGGCACAATGACACCCAATGGCCCATTTAATTGGGATGTATGAGTGTAGTCCAGGTGCCGGTGAGATTTGCCATGCATATCCACATGGGCCACAGGCCCTGGACAGTCCTGCAGACGTGTGTTGATGATGCTCCTGGCCAGTTTCCCACTGACAATATTTTCTTCATCTGTCCACATATGGATTTGGAAAACTGTCCTTTTGAAATAAGGATTGGTGTTTCCAGCCCCAGGAGATAATTTACGTAATTATGATGAGGGAAATGAACAGAGCACAGGATGGTTTCCAGTCTTTATGTCCTGTATTTTACCAAGAGATATTCTGGCAAGCTTTCTTTTTGTAACATCTCTATTACAGAATTGAAGAAACCTGCGTCCCGGTGCTCCAAATGCATTTGAAAGGAAATGCTGTAATTGAACCTCATTGCTGTCAATCATACTGGGTGTAAAAGAGGGAGGCAGGCCATTAAAATGGGAGAAGGAATGAGGAATGCCCAGAGCATGTTTTTGGACAAAGCTCTTTCTGTCTGCCTCATCCAAATCTTGATGGGATGTGTGTGGGATCAGGGGAGCAGTTCTCAAATCTCTGCTCAGAGCTTGGGAACATTTCAGAGCACCACTGGAGGGCTGAGCAAGCAATAGGGTCAAATACTTTATTACTCAACGTTACTGTAACTACAAAGAAAAAGGGAAGACTATTTCTTGATTTGGCTGAAACATTCTTTAGATGTATATCTGTTCTTAGAACTCTGTATCTCTTTTTTTTAAGAAAGGAAACAATCCAATTTTTATTTATTTATTTTTTGAGGTCATATTGCCATATAACATTGTGTAATTTCGGGTGTACATTATTATATACCAGTTTCTGTATAGACTGCATCGTGTTCACCACCAATAGTCTAGTTTTTATCCGTCACCATACATATGTGCCCCTTTACCCCTTTCACCCTCCGCCCACCTCCTTCCCCTCTGGTAACCACTAATCTGTTCTCCTTATCCACGTGTTTGTTTATCTTCCACATATGAGTGAAATGATATGATGTTTGTCTTTCTCTGTCTGGCTTATTTCGCCTAGCATAATACACTCAAGGTCCATCTATGTTGTTGCAAATGGCACGATTTTGTCTTTTTTATGGCTGAGTAGGATTCCACTCCATATATATATATATATATATATATATATATATATATATATATATATATATATCTCACATCTTTATCCATTCATCCATTGATGGGTATTTGAGATGCTTCCACATCTTGGCTATTATGAATAATGCTGCAATGAACATAGGGGTGCATAAATCTCTTTGAATTGTTGATTTCATGTTCTTTGGATAAATACCCAGTAGTGGGATAGCTGGATCATATGGTATTTCTATTTTTTAATTTTTTGAGAAATCTGCATACTGTTTTCCATAGTGGCTGCACCAGTTTGCGTTCCCACCAACAGCATATGAGGGTTCCCTTTTCTCCACATTCTCTCCAACATTTATTATTTCTTGTCTTGTTATTTACAGCCATTCTGATGGGTGTGAGGTGATACTTTGTTGTAGTTTTGATTTGCATTTTCCTAATAATTAGTGAAGTTGCACAGCTTTTCATGTGCCTCTTGGCCATTTGTTTATCTTCTTTGGAAAAACACCTGTTCATATCCTTTGTCCACTTTTTGATCAGGTTGTTATTTTTGTTGTTGTTGAGATGTATGAGTTCTTTATATATTTTGGAAATTAACCCCTTGTCAGATATATGATTTGCAAATATTTTCTCCCAGTTGGTGGGTTGTCTTTTTGTTTTGTTGATGGTTTCCTTTGCCTTGCAGAAGCTTTTTAGTCTGATGTCCCATTTGCTTATTTTTTCTTTTGTTTACCTTGCCTGAGTAGACATGGTATTTGAAAAGATACTGCTAAGATACATGTCAAAGGGTGTACTGCCTATATTTTCTTCTAGGAGTCTTATGGTTTCAGGTCTTACATTCAAGTCTTTAATCTATTTTGAGTTAATTTTTTGTGTATGGTGCAAGATAATGGTCTACTTTCATTCTTTTGCTTGCAGCTGTCCAGTTTTCCCAACACCATTAATTGAAGAGGCTTTTCTCTCTCTATTGTATGTTTTTGGCTCCTTTGTCTGTATCTTTCACTCAGATTTACAAAACAAACAACCAAAAAGAAAAGAAAAATCTACTTATAATTTTGAAGACCTCGCAGGAAGAAAAGAGTCGTCACCAATTTTTTTTTCCATTCTGCCAAACATACCCAGAAATCCCACTTTACAAAGGTCCATGACTTGGCTGTGTTCTAACCACATTTGGTTTCAAGAAGGAGCATCTATTTTTCTGAGGTGGTCCATTTTATTTCTTCAACTAATGAAAGGCCTATACTTTGTAAGAGTCCTCAACCCACCAACCATGGGGGTTTAGAGTTAAGTGTAGAAATGCCATGACTTTTTCCAGTGCTGTCATGGTGCAGCCATTCCACTCTTCATATCCTTGAGACGGGCACTAGGCTTTGCTTGCTCTGCTTCTGCCTGAGTCTCCTGGGGTCTCTGGGGTTTCTATGTCACTGGACAGGTTGGGGAGGCATTCTTGTCTTCATCCTAGCTGAGCTTATTCTGCTTTTCTTTGCCTTGTTTTGGGAATGAAATGGCAGTGTAATTGACACTGATAATAACTTTACTCTCCTCATTCAAAAATTGTATCCTGGGGGCCGCCCGGTGGCGCAGCGGTTTAGTCCGCGCTTGGCAGCCCGGGGTTCGCGAGTTCGGATCCCGGGCGCCCGCCGACGCACTGCCTGTCAGCCATGCCGTGGCGGCGTCCCATATAAAGTGGAGGAAGATGGGCACGATGTTAGCCCAGGGCCGGTCCTCCTCGGCAAAAAGGGGAGGATTGGCGACGGATGTTAGCTCAGGGCTGGTCTTCCCCACAAAAAAAAAAAAAAAAAAAAAAATTCAAAAATTGTATCCTGTCCCTTTACCATGGCCAGATGCCCCCTTGGCTCTCAATGACTGGAATTGGATTCCAGTCCTAGACTTGGGATTAGTGCCTTCTCCCCAGGGCAGCCCTTGACACTAGATACCATGGGAGAAATGGTGAAAGGCTCTGGGACAATGGAATTAAGACCTTTGACCAAAGAAAGGAGATGTGAACTTCCTCTGGCCCCTAGGGATGGAGTGATGGTGCCCTGAGAAGGGTATGGTGACCATCCAAGGAGACTGTTAAGAGGGACACTCAGGGTCCTGGCATTTAAATCCTCCCAGGCCACTCCCTGGGAACACGGGTTCCCAGTAAAAGCTGATTTTTTAAAAAAGCTGGGAAGAGGACATAAAGAGCTTATGTCACTTAAATGCTGAGAAAACAATGACTTCTGACTCTAGGAGGCAGAACAAGTTCTCTTGCATAGAGAAGGAGAAGCAGCCCTGGAAAGAGCCAGTGCAGGGAATACGGGCAGCTTTCAAGAAGCAGAAAAGAGTGCAAGCCCTGCAGGACCCACAGGAAGGGGACAGAACTGAGTATTTTGGACTTCCAAATTGGAATCCTAGCCCACTGTGATTGCTTCCAAAGTTGATTGGCAGGAAAATAAGGATCACACAAGGATAAAATTATTTGATTTAATATCTGAGAGTACATTTTGAGAAGTACAGGTGCTTCCTTTATATATATATGTGTGTGTGTGTGTATGTATATAAATGTATATATGTATAGATATATAGCATATATATACACAATATACATCTATATTGCGTGTTTATATTATACATATATATATACACATATATACGAAACACCTTTAATAAGATTTATTTTGTAAAATTCCAAAGAGAAAAGATTCTCAGTCCAAAGCTGACTGACATTCAGGAAGTCTTCCTAGATTAATCTCCTTCAATTTTCTGCATGTAATAGGGATAGATTAGTTTGCAGTTTACTCGTTCATTCAAGCCGACACTTAATAGCAGTTGCCAATTTTGATTCCATTTATTACTCTTACTCTAGGCTCCTTAGCAAGACCATGGTCCCTGGTGTGTGATGAAAGGAGTTGTATACAGTTAGGCTGCTGTGCAGCTTGGCTTCATTCTTTGAAGACAGCGTCCCACTTTCCCTTTAGTTTATGATACATTTTGTGTGCACTTGTTTCTCCTCATCCCAGTGATTTCATTCATTCCATATCTACCTATTGAGCACCTACTAAGGGTCAGATACTCTATCTGGTATTGGGGTTCTCATGGAGACTGATGGACCCAGTTACTCTCCTCTCCATGTGCTCAGTCCAGCTCTGTCCTATCACCACCCCTATAAGCCAAACCACCTGTTTTCTCCTGACTGTATTTCGTAGTTCTTGGGCTCCATAAAGACCATGTCTGGCTCTGCCAATACCGCATGCACCTAGGCAGGTCATGGGTTATTGATGCACACATGGCTGTTGTTATATTATTCTCTGGACTTTGTGATAGTTTAAACTGTGTTTCTAAATTGAGAAAAAATACATTATAAACTTTCACACATGTTGGTTATCTTTAGAGTCAACTAGATTGTAAAGTGCCTTGAGCACAGTTACTGTTAGGAATTTCTTTTAATTCCCCCAGGACCTAGTATAGGGCTTTGGATATTTAATAATTAATTGAATGGATAGGTAAATGAATGAACCTTATATATAGTGTCTGTGACCCTGTGGTTAAAAGTACCTTTTGAAAACGATAGGTTTTTCCTTGAGAAGCTGTGGAAACCTGCATCAGTAGCATTCAGACTCAATTGGGAGCTCAAATGAAGAAGAGAAAAATAAGTTGGAGTTAATTACTAATTCTTTCTTGTACCTCACTTCAGCTGCCAAATTCCATGGGATCAAAGACATGATGAGGAAGTCTGCAATGACAGATACGATAGTGTTGTCATTCTACTGTATCTTAATTTGATATTATAGTGCTCTGTTCATGACACTTCAGGGAATCTCCTGCTCCAAGATCTCAAAGTTTCCCTTAATTCTTGGAATAGCCCTATAATCTAGTTTCTACTACTGTAAGCCTGTGACATTACTGTTCCATGCCTGCTTTTTTTTTGCTGAGGAAGACTGGCCCTGGGCTAACATCCGTGCCCATCTTCCTCTACTTTATATGGGATGCTGCCACAACATGTCTTGACAAGCGGTGCGTCAGTCTGCCCCAGGTATCCGAATCTGTGAACCCCAGGCTGCCAGAAGCGGAGTGCATGCTCTTAACTGCCACGCCACTGGGCCGGCCCCCACGCCTGCATTTTTTTTTTTTTCATGTAGATCCAGAGAGTTTCCTGGAAACAGAGAATTAAAGTGGAAGCTGAGACCTCAGTTGAATTTAGAGGATCCATAAATCTAGATGAAAGTATAGTTATTGATACCCCTGTGTATTAGTTAGGGTTCTCCTGAGAAACAGAATCAACAGCATGTACATATATAGAAAGGGATTTATTATTATTCTTATTGTT
Source organism: Tapirus indicus (assembly GCA_031878705.1). Taxonomy (NCBI): domain Eukaryota; kingdom Metazoa; phylum Chordata; class Mammalia; order Perissodactyla; family Tapiridae; genus Tapirus; species Tapirus indicus. Next base: position 41,157,110 of record CM062935.1, read on the forward strand.
TTAGGAAGATTGGCCCTAAGCTAACATCTGTTGCCAATCTTCTTCTTTTTTCTCCCCAAAGCCACAGTGCATAGTTGTATATTCTAGTTGTAGGTCCTTCTCGTTGCTCTATGTGGGATGCCGCCTTCCCATGGCTTGATGAGCGGTGAGTAGGTCTGCACCCAGCGAACCCTGCGAACCCTCTGAACCAGCGAACCCTGGGTTGCAAAAGTGGAACACGTGAACTTAACCATTATGCCACCAGGCCGACCCCAAGAAAGAGATTTATTATAAGGAATTGGCTTGCATGATTAAAGACTGGCAAATCCAAATCTGCAGTGTGGGTCAGCAGCCTAGAGACCCAGGAGAGCCAATGGTGCAGATGAAGTCTGAAGGCCATCTGCTGGAAAACTCCCTCTTGTGTGGGGGAGGTCAGTCTTTTCATTCTATTCAGGCCTTCAGCTGATTGGATGAGGCCCACCCATATTATGCAGGGCAATCTGCTCACTAAAGTTCACCAATTTAAATGTTAATCCCATCCAGAAACACCCTCCAAGTTGACACATCCAACGAACCATCACATACTACATGGTCCCAAATAAGAAAAGAGACCCTAGAGAGAAGTAAGTGCCAGCCAGAGATGGCTCTGGTGCCTGGCTGGCTGTGATAGGTAAACAGGGTGGAATGGGAGAGGGAGGCATGGAAATAGAACAAATGAATGCAAGTGTGCACATTCTCAACACTGCCATGAGATGCTCAGTGTTTGCAGACACCCTTAGCTCCAACCTTGGGGCAGACCTGGAAACTGGTTATTGAGGCCAAACCTAAACACCACAGCCTGTTTCTGAGTAAGAGAAGGAGCCTGCATTTGGCTACTGCTCTCTTCTTGGATTCCCAAGGAGTTGGTGAGGATGTTAGGCAGAAGTCTAAGTTCAAGACTGCCTGGGTGAATTCTTGGTGACGGTCACCTCAGGTCACCTTTGCAGTAGCCCAGAGGAAATATTCAATTTAAGCAAGTGTATCAGACATGGGTTTCCCTTTATCAGTCCATGCTGACTGACCTTTAATGAATTAGAGAGAAATCCATTCCACATTGCCTGGATAAAGATGTAAGACTGATGCATAAATCTTGACTTTAAGAAGAGGTAAATTCAAACCAGAGTTAGAAGCTCGTGCCTTTTGAGGCCATAGCAAGGATATTAATGACTCACAGTTACATAATTATTTGAGCCTATTCATATCTCAAGAACTCTAAATTCCACTTTTCTTCCTGTCATAGTATCAACTCAGACTCTCCGAGTTTGGAATATTAGTCACACCCTCTACCTCCCCTCGCCGTCCTGTTCAGAGTTCTTTGCTGCATTTCTTTGTTGGAGAGAAGTCTTTGGCTCCTTTGTCCTTTTGTTTATTTGTATTCATTTGGTGGAAGAATAACTCATTCATCCCTCGCTGAGCCAGTCTGATTGAAAAAAGAAATTCAGAACTTGTTTTCAGTCTGTTCCTTTTAAAACTGTCCCCTTCTTCCCGATTTTGCTCTCAAGAGATATGACCACTGTGGAAATTAAATTATAATTAGGGTCAAGGACTTTGAAATAATGACCCCCAGGCTGACCCCTCTGTCTGTCCTCTTAAGTGTCTCCTGGCGGTGCACCCAGTGTTGGGTTCTGGGCCATTTTAAACCTGTTTCCAGAATTGTCACCTGACCCTTAACCGTCACACAATGCTTTGCCTTAGTAAATGCATCTGTTATATGGTACAGCACTAAATGCTTTCCTGAAATCCAGATAAATTATGTCTGCTGATTTGGTAATGTGGCCCAAGAATTCAATTTAGGTGAATTTATCAGACATGGCCTTTCCTTTATCAATCCATGCTGACCGACCTTTAATAAATTAGAGATAAATCCATTCCGTATTGGTGGATGTACAATCTGAGTGGAAGAGCAATCGGCACCGGATCTACAAACATGCCCCTGCCTAACTTCCTGCCCTTAATGTGCTCCAGTCTGTGACAGGCGCAAGGAGGCTCATTCGAATTGCTTCAGACCCCTGAAGAGCCAAGTGCGTGTGAAGCTGGAAGGAATGTGAGGTTCTTTACGCCCAGGAGGTGCAGGGAAGGGGAGCACGGCTTTGTCGTCTGGGGGGGGCTTTGCAAGAGGTGGCTTCTCGAAAAAGTGGCTGTGTGGTTTTAAGGCAATTCTTCCCCATCTCTGGGCGTCGGTTTCCTTGACTGTAAACTGATGTTGCCAGGAGGAGGGGGGGTCTGTAAGACCCCTTTCACCTCTAATAACTTTCAGCTCTAGGGAAACAAAGCAGGGAACAATTACTTATGCTCCAAGGTCAAATGAAACTGGCATTAAGACGGACCTGATGCTCAGCTGGGGTCCTGAATTCGGTCAAACTATCGGGGACACAATGAAATTGATCCAGTTTTGAAGATCAGAGGGGTTCAGAAGCAAGCAACATTAGAGTTCTCTTTTATCCTGGAGGTCTTATTAGAAGACATAAAACTTGAAAGAGCTGCCAGAGGTTTTCTCTGTAATCCTTGTCCTTGTAATAATCCATTTTAATTTCAATGTACTTAAGATATTGACACCTGCAGAGTTAGAGAAAAAAGCCACCCCATACTCAAATTTGGCAAGATGATCAAGAAGAAATGATCCCATGGTAGAATAACTCACCAATGGTACAATAAGTCCCAACCCCATACACAGATTTTGAGATTCGCAATCCCATTCAGATCCCACAAAGGATCTAAAAAGTCCTGCAATAAAGGAATCTGTTTAACTTGCTGTAATCCAGCATTTTGTGAACTTATTTGATATTTGGGCCCATTTTGTTTTGTTTTCTTTTTTTTTAAATTCCATGCCTATTAAAATCACTGGGAACTAATATTCCACAGAGCACACTTTGGAAAGTGCCCGTCTAAACTCTCCAGGGGTCCTCCTGTCTGCTCGCGTGCCATGGTCTTTAAGACAGTTTTTGTTCTTTCTTCCTTTGGAGAAGTGCTCATCTCTGAAGTGATCTTCAAGTTGTGCTCATCCTCAAGTCCTCAGAAAAGATGTTTTCCAATTTGGTTCCACATTTCTATCTTGGTGAGATCCACAAAAATTTGCCAAATGTGAAAATCCTTGTTTAAGCTACTTTTGAGAGCCCCTGGAAGATTTTAATATTTAAAGATATCAATTTAGCATGTAAATAAACAGATAGGTAAATATTTATTTACTTAAAAACCAAGGGCTCTTTAATAAAAAATTTCCCATAGCCCCAACTTCTTTGGGGAAGAAGAGGGTGGCAGGAACATCCATGTTTGGACTGATGACATGTAGGGGAACCTGGATACGTTGTGTTTTGAACAGAGCCGTGCATTGATAAGGTGTGGGTGACCTGTGAAGTTGGCCCTGGTACCCGCAATAATTGCTAACAGACCACATTTCTCCTCACTTCTCTTCACCCCCTACCCCAATTCCTAGCATGCTAACAGCATACTTTATTTCTGAGTTATTAAAAATTACATCTTTCTTATGTCGATTCTTGACAGTTGCCAGCTGGCCGCTAATTGTTTCCAGTTCTGGCATTTCAAATTTACTGATTTCTCTTTTGATATTTTAACCATTCTGGTATGCCCTCCTCTTTCCCCTCCCTGCTGATTTGCCTTGTCTTCAGAATTTCTCAAAGCAGCCATGAGGATTCTAGCTCCATTTTTCTTGTGAAATATTTCTTTACATTCTTAAGAAGTAGATGGGCATTGCAAGGTCTACACTTCTCTGATCTGCTTTGAACTGCTGTTTACACTAGAGCAAAAGGTCCGTGAACTACCTTGGGATGTAATTTGTGGGTGTGGCTCCAGAACATTCGTCAGTATGGCTCCTCCTCTCCTGTGCTCAGGTGATGCTTGGGCAATATTGAAAACTAGGCATTGAACCCCAAACAGGTCATAGGATAAAAATGATAAACTGTAGAAATGCGTGAATACAATGAATTCATTCTGAGCAAGTTGGGAAAGACAGAATTGGGATTGATATGCTGCTAAGTGAACACAGCTCAGCAAACCGTGAGATTCGAGAAGACAGTGAGCTCCATGAGGTCAGAGAATTTCTCTACTTGTTTAATATTGTGCTCTCAGTGCCTGGCACAGCTGGAGGCTAATAGTAAGCACCGAATAAATGTGCAGCAGCTCGGTATGGTTTTTCTTCTTCCTTTTCATGATTCTGACCAACAATCAGAGTTTGGGACAAATTTAATAAGTAAAATCTAACAGGAAAGCTCCCCACTTCTCCCAAGTGACTTTCCCACTCTTAGCATAATTTAACAGTTTTCCTTTTTGGCCGAAGAAAATATTCTGGAAATGATACCATAAAACCTCGCTTTAAGAAGGTATATTCTGAATATACAGATCCATGGAACATTTGAACCTTAGAGTCCATCAGGTACAATGCTTAAATTTTGCAGTGCCACGGTAGCACCCTCGAAAGGGAAATGATTTCCCCAAGAGAGTCCTGGGCTGCACAGAGTACTGGGTGAGCTCCTGATCCATGGAGTGAACATTCATTGCGAGCCTACCTTGTGCAAGGCCCAGTTCTGGTCACAGGCAAATAGGGAAAATATGACCCATTCCATGGCCTGCATTGTCTTATAAGCACTTGTTCAACTTGCTAGGTTAACCAAAATTTAACAGTTTGCGGGTTTTTTGGGAGTTACAGAAGTTAATATATTCTTATCTCGGAATATCAAGGGAGGGGTGAAAATTAAGTGCAGAATGCAGTTCATTTGCCTCAGTGAGAGGAACTCTTCCATCAGATCACACTTTTCTTGCAGTCACGGACTATTTCTTGTATAACCTGCTGTTCTTAGCACCTATCACAGTACTTTGCACATAGAAGTGACTCAAGAAACATTATAGCACGCAATGAATGTGAACTGGCAACATGGTGGAGTCATCCGTTTGAGCCAGAGTTGTGCACATGGCTGGATCCAGCCATTAACTTGGGCAAGTCTGTCTGGTGGGTCTATAAGATCAGCCTCCTTGCAATTTATGCAGCCAAAGTTGTCTGTAGGGAGGTGCCTTTATCCCTGCAAGAGGGGTAGGGATACAGGGTACATGGAAAACAGAATATTGGAAGTTTTCCAAATCAGCCATATGAGGAGAGAGGCTAGAGGCTGAAGTCGGAGGAACTGCTTCCATAAGGGACTCAGTGCCTTGGTTTGGTTTCCCAGAAACTGATCCTGAGATTCAGGTGCAAGCAGTTTCTTTGAGGAGTAAAATTAACAACAATTGAAGAGTAGGGACGTGAGACAGGGAAAGAAAGGCAGCCAATAAAAGGTAGGATATCAAGCTGATTACCACAGTGGATGACTTGGACTTAGTCCTGCAGAGAAACTCTGGGCAACAGTGTAAAAGTCAAGCCGTAAGATCACTCCACATGGAGGGGAAGGAGGGTAAACCAAGCCTTGAGAGTCACTGAGGGCTCCCAGTGGTTGTCGATTCCCTGACACCTCTGGCCTATTGCACACAAGCGCAGAGTAGCCTTTTCCAGTTCTGAAAAAATATCCATAGTCACAGAGATGCAGCCCGGAAGTTAGTTGGAGCAGAGTGAAAGTTTTGAGGGACACAGCAGGGGACACAGACAGCACCCGCTGCACTTAGTGTGAGGTGTGAGGATGATGAGGAGCTCTTCAAAATATACCAAAGAGAGTGACAGGTTGTGGCAGGGGAACATGTAGCTCTGTTTCTCTGGCCTCATAGTGGAAACTACAGGGAATGCATTGCCTCTTTGAAGCCCTGGGGTTTAGAGTTTGAGAGTTCTGGGAAGTTGTCATGGGGTCCTGGTAATACTGGTGCTGATGAGACTCCCTCACTTGGATGATTCACAGGTGTTGACCTCAGTATTGGCATCAGCAAGTGGGCACCAGGGCAGAATACGAAAGGAGTCTTTTGTGACATCATGTCAAGACATTCCTGGGGAGTCTCAGATTGCACTGGGGAAGTTTTTGAAGTGGGTCTTTATATTACACTAATGGGAGAATAACCAGTGAAGTTAGAGTGGTTACTATTTAAGTGACTTCATCAGTACACATAGGCTAGTAAGACCCAGGAAAACTCCAGATATGACAGTACATGGAGCAGAAAGTGAGGAAATGAATGTAATACCCTATGGGGGCTCCATATTCTCCGCATCTCCTCTTTTCACTATTATCCAAGCCCAAGAGCAGGACCAGGACTTAGAGAAGTTTGTAGTAGATTGGCTCATCAGTCTCCAACTCTTCACTCATCTCTATGTTAGAATTATACATCCATGCCCTTTGCCCATGTGACTTTCCTTCCTCCCACTAGAGGAAGAGTATATTTCCCTGATCCTTGACTTTGAATTTGGCCATATGACTTGCCTTGGCCCCTGGGACATGAAAGGAGGTGATGTGAGAAGAGGCTTAAAATGTGTACTTGGTTTGCCCTCTTGAGCTTCTTCCATTTGCCACGAGGATAAACCCTAGGTAGCTGCTGTTCCCACTATGAAAAAGGACATGTGGGGTATACCTGAACCCAACCCAGAACATGGAGCCAATCCAACAAATCCATGCCTCAAAGCACAGCCACTCAGCCAGCTGAGCTCAGATTAAATCAGCCGAAACATAGTCCACCTACTAAGGCATGAGGTTCTGAGATTTTTGAGGTTGTTTGTTATGCAGCATAAACTGACTACTGTAGATGCAACATGTGTGAACAAGTTCTGAAAATGCACAGGAAAAGGAGAATCCTGGATGACATGGCTATTCAGGGTAAGCAAACTTTACCACCCAAAATCTTTGGCCACGTGATTAGCAGAGACTTTGTGAGGAAGCAAAAGTTGGAAAGAAGCTCAAGTGAACCAGGAATGTGGATAGAGGTGGGCCAGAAATTTGAAAGGAAGGCAATGGGGCTTTGCAACACTTAAAGCAATCAAAACAAACAGTTGTGAAACCAGGAAAAGGCAATCCCCAGCACAGGGGTCCGCCGCTGGGCCGCCTCAGCTTTGGTACATTTAATCTATCGCATTAACGCAGCTTTTAGAGTTACAGTCCCTCTAAAGGATTTGGACTCCATTTCTGTTGTAGTTGCCAGGGCCTAAAACTGTCAATTAGAAAACCATTTACCCAAGTAAACCCCTCCACTGGCTGTCAGGTGAAAGTTATTATTCCAACCTTCATTTTGGCCTTTTCTTTACATGCAGATCCAAACTCTCCAAATCTGCTTCAACATCCAAATCACATTCCCAGAGCGTGTTACAGAAAGGAATGCACTTTGCAACGATGCGAACATTAGTCCTCATGGCTTTGTCTCAGAGAAGGTGTGACGCAGAGGTTCGGTTTGGCGTGGAGCTGGGCAAAACTCTTCGTGACTGCTTTTATTGACTTTTTTTTTCACTGTCAGTTCCAGTTGCTTGTTGATTGAATAAAGTAGGTGAAATGACCCTCCAGTCCCCGAGTTACATTACGTTCACACTTCTTATGGAAGAGTGATAAACACAAGGGTCATTTCTAAACATGTCTCTTTCTGCTCTGGGATGCAGAGGACAATAATTGTTCCTTGCACCACCTCCCTGAAATGTGTCACCCATGGGAGAAGTGAAGCTAACACTTTCCAGGTGCTTCTGCCTATGTTATCTCATCCAATCCCCATAGCCCCCCTGAGAGGAGGGCCCACTAGATCCACTTCACAGAGGAAAAAACTGAGGCGGGAGGGGTGACATGACAGAGCTGGGAATCCAACACTCCTGTCTTATTTGAAAGCCAGTTCCCCTCCTCTTTACACAGTGCTGTTTGGAGAGATGAGGATTCTATAGCAAAAGAGCCTGAAGTCTGATCCCAGGCGTCCTGTAGTAAGCTAAGGCCCTCTACCTCTACACCTGTGTTTGGGCCTGGCAAACGCAGCATTGTTGTTTTTCACTGTTTGACGATGGTCGCTGTATTAAACTTGAGAGGCATCATATGTTGTGTTGTACCTGCTAATCTCCTTGCTTCTGCTCTTGAGTTCCTAACGTTCATTCCCTGGAAAAGCAACACAGCAGCCAGCAGGGTGTTTTTAACACATAAATCAGATCACCACACTCCCCTACTTAGAACTCTCCAAGACGTTCCCATCTCACTTAGGGTCAGGTCTTGGCCTACCAGGTCCTACATGATCCAGCCTCTGCTACCCCCGACCTCATCTTGCACTGACAGCCCACCCACTTATTCATGAGGCACTGATTGCTCTCTAGGGATACGTCTGCTCCTAGAAATGCCAGCTTTTTCCTGGCTCAAGCCTTTTACAGTTGCTGTTCCCTCTGTCCAGAATACTCTTACCCCAGACCTTTGCTCAGGTAGGCTTTTTCAGTCCATGTACCCTCTCCTCCACCACCCTGGCTAATGTAAACCTTCCTGCTTACTCCATCCTTGTCACTCTCGGACTCATGATACATTTTGATCTCTTCCATAGCCCATATAACTCTCTGAATTTATTGCATCTATTCATTGACTTGTGTGCTTTTATGTCATCCATCTCTTGTCACCAGAGTATAGGCTGTTTGAGGGCAAACATTTGTCAGACTTGTTCATGGCTATATCCCCAGTGCATGGGATAGTGCTTGGGGCATGGAGGGTACTTACAAAGATGTGTTGAGTGAAGAGAGATGTTTGAATGTGCCTTGTACCTAGCTTATTCTGTTATTGTTTATTTTAATTTTAAAGCTTATTCCAGCTACCTTTTGAGCTGGAAACATGACAATCATACTTTTCCAACTATTAAAGAGAATATAGATAAATGTGGGAGTCTGGAGCAGCTATGGAGCCTTGTGAGGGCTCAAACTCCACTGCCCTGTCCCTCATCATACCCCTGTGCCTAGCACGTATGTTGTGAGGGAATGAGGAAGAAGTTCAAGGATGAATGGAGTTCTTAGTGGTCCCTATACACTAGCCAGGAATGGAATTTTAGAGGAAGGAATAAAGGGATTATAAATAGAAATGAATGAGAGCAGTATCTCACTTTTATCTTCTCTCTTTGCTCTCTTCTCTCCTCCATTTCATGATGAAATTTTGGTAAGACACTGCTGGAGTGGGGAGCTGCTCTCAGCTTGGAAGTCCAGACAAAGCCAGTGTGGAACCCAAGAATAGGAAAGCTGGAGCAGACCTCTTTGTTCTGCTTCTGATCTAGGGCAAGTGCCAAAGAAGCAAGAGGGGTCCTTGAGAATCTCACATGGCAGGAAACCAGAGAGAAACTTGGGAATGCAGCTCCCATCCACTGTGAATTTGCCTAGACTGTCTTTGAATATACAGCTTCAGAAGCGTGGTAGGAGAGTAGGAGATTATATGGGGATTTAGAGCTTGGAGATTTTGACCATAGCTATTCATCTCTGTCTATTGGCAACAATGGTACTTGAAAGCCATCACTGTGAACTTTCTGAAATATTTTTTCTCTTGGAGAATGGAACTATCTGTTGGCTTAATAAATAGCACAGGAAGAGAAATAAAGCCGGAGCAATATAAATGGGAATCTGGGTTAGTTAGCTATATTTCAACTTTAGAGAAAAGTTGTTTCCAAGGAGAGAATATTAAATAAGGTTTCAGGATCTATTGTCTTTATTTTAAAGAAAAGCAGATCAAAACTTATGAGTAGATATGTAAAAAAATGTCAGGAATAGATGCTTTATTTCTCAATTTTTTCCTACCATTGATAAAAGTGTGTTTCTGGAGGGCGGGGCAGCTCTAAATGGATTTTGACTGAAATGGTGAAATGTTCAAAGCCCAGATGTATAAGGTAAGGGGTGTGGGATGAGAGTATCCTTATGAATACAGCATTCATTTCCTTGTATTTGTACATTAGGAGTTAGATCAAATAGATCTAAATTAATATTTTTCATATAATATAATGGATATAACAGAGTGAATAATTGAAATAAATTGCCAACACATAAAACAGAGCAGTTTTAATTCAGAAAGTGTAGATGACAAAATATTGATATGAAAAACCAAAGATAGCTGAGCAGCATCAGTCATTAAACAAGATGTAGTATTAGCAAAATATGCCTATGTTTTCCCCAGGATGTTAAAATGGATTCTTCCCAATAATATGATGGCTTTCTCTAACCGTCCCATGCTACAAGTGTTTATTCAAACCGAAACACACTATAGTCCTTGACTCTTTTTCTGGTTTAGGTTGCTAGACATTTGAGAGTGAATCTCCCAACTGTCCGCAATGACCCAACTGAAGTAGTGGACTGAGAAGTGGGATGAGGGAAGATTTTCTATTCCTGGGTATGTAGGTAAAAATTGTACCACAGTAATCTTCTGCTAAAGCCAAGATGAACCAGAAGTATATTTCCACCAGTGGATGATCTCTTCTCTACTACAACTTTGTTCTGATGCATTATCTTGACTGTTTATACTACAATGTAGTTTATTAATTGAACGTGATATTGGCAGCAAGACCTAGAATTATGTCCTAGTCTTAAGTTCAACCCATTAACTCTTCTCAGTGTAAGCCAGATAAGGAATGGGATGTTTTAAAATAAAATATTCTGGGTTTTTTTAACTGACATTTATGCTATATGTATCAGCATTATAATTACATACAATCAGAAGAAAAGAAAACCTGATACTGGATTTAGGCTGAGTATAATTTAATCTTTAGGAATAAGAAGATATTTTAAGATAAGGGTTCTCATTATATAGAGAAACACTGTGAAAAAAAGTTCTGTTTCTTTGGAAAGTTCTGATTACTTGGAGCCTGCAAGGGGTTGACAAGCTGCAGATCACCCCTCTGTAGAAAACTTACTTGGAATGGAACTAATGCTGTGTCAATTTCACCTTTAGGCAACTAATCTATCTTCCTTGATATCAAGAACTCTATTTATTTAGAATTTGTTCATATCCTTAAGGTATCAAGGATGAAAAAAGGAGGCTTGAACAGAAGCGGAGTCCTTGAATAATGCCCCTTGAGAGATGGTAAGTACAGAAAAATACCTGTTTTGAAGTCAGGCAGCACTAGTAAGACTCCCAGACCCACTGCTTACCACATGTGTGACATGAGCAAGTTACCAGCTTCTCTGCATCTCTGTTTCCTGAACTCTAAAACTGTGGACATAATATCTTGCAGAGCTCTTGCTGGGATTAAAAATAATACCATATGCAAAGTGTCCTGTGTGATCTTTGGCACTTGTGGAAACTACATACATTTTAGTTCTTTGGGCTTTGTGGCAAATTTTCAACTCTGCCATTGTAGTGTGAAAGCAGCCATAGACAATACATAAATTAAAGAGAATGGCTAGGGTCCAATAAAACTTTACGGACACTAAAATTTGAACCTCACATAATGTTTACATGTAATGAAATATTATTTTTCCTTTGATTTTTTCAACCACTTAGAAGTGTAAAAACTACCTTAGCTCACAGGCCATACAAAAATAGGTGGATGCCCAACAAAGAAAAGCTCAGGACTAGATGGCTTCACAGATGAATTCTACCAATAATTTAAAGAAGAATTAACACCAATCTTTCTCATACTGTTCCAAAAAATAGAATAGCAGAGAGCACTCTCTAACTCATTCTATGAGACAAGAATTACCCTAATACCAAAGTTCAACAAAAACATCACAAGGCATGTAAAAAAATTAAAATAAAAACAGATGGAGGGCTAAATTTGGCCAATGGGTCATAGTTTGCCTACCTCCCCTCCAGATGCTATAGAAGATATAGAGGAAATGGGATACATCATCCTTGTTCTCTAGGACTTTTTAGCTTCACGGGGATGTCTAGTATTACTGAAAAAAGTAGTTGAATAACCATAAAATAATATACAAATAGAAATTAAAATAATGGGGCAGAGAAATGTTAAGGGTGCAGGCCATGAAAAGATCATTCATGAAGGTATAGTTGACCCTTGAAGACTGGAATTGACAGATTGATTCATTTGTTCATTCAATCATTTATTTGTTTATGGGATTAGGCTTTGAGCTTGGGCATTAAATAGGGACAGATTGAAAATGGCAGAGAAAAGAGACATTTTATGGCTATATAAAAAACATGACGGTAAGAATGAAAGCTTACATGAGGAGACTAGGGGTGAGGGAGGTGAGTGAGAGAGGAAAAAAAAGAGCAAGTGAGAGCTAGCAGGAGCAGTATGGGAATGATAGATAATAGCTCAGCTGGAGTACATTAGTTAATGAAATGTTTCCAAGGTCAGTGGAGAATGGTTAACCATGGATTGAAAATTAGAGGACAATTTAAGTGTTTCTTTTGACTTCAAGTTGAATATATTCCTTTCCAATTCTATCTTGTTGTTGTTTCTTGTATATTTACTATTCATGCCTCTCTTACTACCAAAACAAAAGAAAAAACAGTGAACTTGACAGAGCTTCGTGTACTTTCTTTCTTTGGGGATTACTCTGAGCTGGTCTCTGTGTCCAGATATTTGTCTAACCAAGTGGCCCATTAGTTCTTGCAAAAGGATTTAGGTTAATTGTAATAATTATTTGGGGTGTGCTAAAATGAACATATTCTTTTGAATTTGGCTAGATGACTTTTTTCCTAATTTATATATTGTCAACACACCAGGAACATCACATTTACAATTCTAAATATTCCTATAAATCACAAATAAGAACACCCAATCTGACCCTAGGGTGCTCTACTTCTGCCTTCTTTCCAGCTAGAAAAGTTTATTCTTTCAGTTGCTATTTTGAGCCTGGTTTCTATCTAATAAGGTATTTTACCCTCAGTCCAAGATCTGAGCTAATGATCTCTGAGATGTTACCAAAACCTTTTTGGAATTCCAAGTATATAATGTCAGTCTTTCCATGGTCACCATGGAAAATATATCCTCGAAAAATCCAGTCACTTGTTTCAGTATGACCTATCCCTTATAAAACTAAATTGGCCTTTTCTAATAAACTTAAACTTTAAAAATTGTTCCCTTACTAAATCGTTGGTAATTGTATTCATTAATATTCTTACCATGACCAATAGTACAATTAATACGAAACCAAGGCAGAATATCCAGACAGCTCTGGGGCAGTGGGAAAACCATTGGACTTGAAACTAGAGCACCTGGGATTAAGTCTCTGACATTTACTTTCTGATGTTGTTCAAGTCACATTACCTTTCTCAGCCTCAGTCTCCTCAAACGTAATATGGGAGTAATAAAATATCTGCCTCAGCAGGGTCCTTGTCAAGATTTGGCAAAATGACAAATAATCAGCCCATGGAGGCTCCGAAATACATATTCATGATTTGTAATTATGTCTTCCACTAATTTTCACACTCTATGAGTGATTCGTGATAAGGCAGGATATAGTTAGCATGGGTAAAGAAAATCAATAGATAACTTCTAAAAACTCAATTTAACCATAACTTTTGATCTCTTTCTCCCACCAAACATTTATCAGAGCTAGTAAATTGCTACAATACAAAGCAAAATTTAGATTTTCCTTTCTTCTCTCTTAGCAAGTTTCCTCTTTGGAATTGGCATTGACCAGAATATGTGTATAGACATGGAGACAAAGGATAGAGAGAGAATTCACAAACTGGAGTCTCAGTCCCAGATATTTGCAGATTAAATGAATATGACTTTCTATTTTCATTTGTTCACTGAAAACTCAGAAAAAATACAAATAAGCATTTGGAGCAATTTATGGTATTATAATTATAGTACAAATACGTCTAGGAGTGGGAGTGAGCACCCTTCAGGGAAATCTGTTCAGTTCACTGGGTCATCTAACTTCCTCTTGGTAAATATTCATCTCTCAAAATTCCTACCAAATTATTGATCTAGTATTTTAAGATTCTGGTTAACTTGGATGATCCTGAATTCTGGGTGAGTAGAGTTCTGAATTATAAGGTTTATTTCTCTTCAGTTTGTAGAACATCTCAACTACTTTGGTATAAAAATGAGATTGTTTTACATATTTTTTCCCTAATGACTGCCACCAATCAATATCTTGGTCTGATGAACTTTTCTCTTATTTCAGTTGATAAAGCAGCTTCTTCTGGCATTGAGACTTAGGTCCGTTTGTTGTCATATATCATAGTACTCCCCCTGGTCTGACCGTAGGTTAGACATTTGGCTATAACAGTTTAGAGCCGATGAAGCAGAGAAATGGCTGGTCTCTCAAGTTTACCCCACTTCTTTAGGGTGATTATCCTTCTGATGTTAGGTTGAGAAGTAGAGAGAAGAAAAGAATCAACTCCTTACATCTCTGACTGGATGAGATTGCTGGAGCCAAGAACTCAGTCCCAAGCAACTCCTCTAGGCATTGGTAGTCACTTAGGAGACTCACTGACCCTCATCAGGAGGTTCCGTGATATTCCAGAGTGCACAGGCCTCTTTATATATGAACATAGTCCCTAACAAAACTGCAGACCCCAGTCTCTATGGTCGCAACTCTGGTGCCTGCAGGTAAATATTTAACAACTTGCTCTGTAGAAGAAAAAAAAAGCCATGATTTGTAGTGAATGCTCATCTCCATAGCACTAGTAAATACTCCTACTATCAACCAGAAGTAACTGAAAGTGGATTTGGGAAGAGATGCACACCCCAATAAACTGGAAGAAAAGAGTATATTAATCATTTTACAATAATCATTTGTATTTAAGTTCAGTTCTCATCTGGAAAGATCGTAAGTGATGTATCAAACACAATAGGTGTAAATGGGGTTGCATCACTTAGCTATTGAATATTCATCAATGACTCCACTTCGCCATAGGAAACATTTCATAGCAGATGAGTGGATTTAGCATCCGTACCTCCCCGACCACCTCTACCCTCTTTCCAGCCCCATCTCCCACTGCTCTTCTACCCTCAACTTGTGCTAAAAACGTAAATACATATTTACAATATCTAAATGCTCCGTATATTTTCATGACTCACTTCTCAGGTGAAGACCAATCATAAATTCATACCCATAATCAACAAATGCTCCCAGACCATCTACAAAATGTTCTCTACTCTTTTGAATTTTAGTTCATCTAGTCTTTGTTACTTCCACAGCTGTCTGAGACCTTTAAAATGTGATTTTTAAAATGTATCTGGCTTTTTCTGATTGTTGAAGCTGCTATAACCTACCACATGATTTCTGGAAGGAGCAGCAAGAAAAGATATTTAGCATTGAAAATATAAAGGGCATGATCTCAAAATAGAGAAAGTCTTTCCAAAGAAAAGGGAAATTGATTCTTTTATACTGACAGGTACATTGCGTTATCTTTATCTCATTTCCGTATGTACAGGTAAAAACTCTATCACCAACTGTGGTTGGTCCTTTTTGGAGGGTTTAATTGTTCCAATAGAAACTAAAAACTTGATAGCAGAAGATCAGTTTTGTGACATGACAGAAGCTCAACAAATATTTGTGAAGTGGGCGTATGGATGAATAATTATGAACAAGGTGCCATAAAAAAAATCTGAAGTCTTAATTTTGAAGTTCAGTCATTCACTAGGGAAAGAGGGCGTTACAAATATTGGAAGTTGCCTATGAAAGACCAGGAAGTCACGAAAATATATGGGAGTGAATTTTTGCTGGGGAAAAGAGAAACCAGCAGAGATTTTAGTGGTCTTACAAGAATGGATTAACAAATTGAAAATCAGGAGCTTCAAACACATGACCACTTTTCCTCACAGAATATTTGCTGAGTTCTGGGGCTGCATGAAATTCTGGTGAATCAGTGAGAGTTTCAGAGAAATAGAACCAATAGGATATCTACCATCTCTATATCTCTATTTCTATCTCTATCATCTCTATTGCTCTCCAAATGTATATCTATTTATCTATCTATACATATAGATATAGATATGTATAGCTATGCATATATAGAGAGAGAGAGAGAGAAAATTGGAATTTATAAAAAAAATCAGTTGGATATTTTAAAGGAGCATTTTTTAATAATAAATGGTTCAATCCATTTCAATGATATCATATCCCTAAATCTAATTGCAGCCCATAAATCTTCAAAATATTTTTAACTGGCAAAACTCACATGAAAATAGGTAAATTATCATCATAGTGGGAGACTTAACATACTTAAATCAATAGCTTATATAACGAGCAACCAAAAAAACTCAGAATGATATACAAAAAATTTGAACACAATCAACAAACTTGGATTATTTGACAAATATGGAACATTTCACCCCGAAATGACATTCTTTTCAGGTGCACATAAAATACTTACCAAAATTAACCATATGCTAGACATTAAGCAAGTCTCGAATTTCAAGGATTGAAATTATATAGACTATATTCTCTGACCACAGTGGAATCAAGAAAAAAATCAGTAACAAAAAGATGATTAGAACAATTTTAACTACCTGGAAATTAAAAATTAGATTTATAAATAATCCATGTATCAAAGAAAAAATCAAATTGAAAGTTAAAATATTTTGAACTGAATGATAATAAAGATATGACATATCAAAACTTGTGGCATGTAGCTAAAGCACTACTTAGAGGGAGGATAATTTATACCTCTAAATAGAGAAAAATGAAGAAACTCAATGAAGGAAATCACTGATTTAAACTTCTATCTTAAGAAATGAGTAAATAGGAGTAAAGAGCCCATCAAATAAAACTTAAGAAGAGTAAATAGAAGTAAATAATAAAAAGGACAAATGCGGGGCCGGCCCCATGGCCTGGTGGTTAGGTTCAGCCCACTCTGCTTCAGCGGCCCAGGTTCAGTTCCTGGGCACAGACCTACACCACTCATTGGTGGCCATGCTGTGATGGCAACCCACATACAAAAGAGGGGAAGATTGGCACAGATGTTAGCTCAGGGCAAATCTTCCTCGGCAAAAAAAAAAGTACAAATGAATGAAATTTTTAAAAATCCACAAACATATGATGGAGAAAATCAAAAACAAAAGTTAGTTCCTTGAAAAGATTTATAAAATTGATAAATTCCTAGAAAAACTTATCAGGAAATAAAAATAAATGGTCAATATCAAGATTAAAAAGAAGAACATTACTATAGATCCTATAGACATCAAACGATAGCAAAAGGAGTATTACAATAAACTTTACACCAAAACACTTGGTAATTTGGATAAAATTCCTCAAATAAATATTACTTTTTGCAACTGACAAAAGAATTAAAGAAACTCTGAATAGTCTAAGATAGATCTGTTTAAAAAATGCATTTTTAAATTAAAATTACAGATCAACTCTCTCATAAACATAAATGCAAAAACTTTTAAACAAAATGTCAGAAAATTGAAACCAGTGATATATAAAAAGAATAATACAATATGGCCAATAGATTTTATTCTAGTTTTGGAAGGTTGATTTAACATTAGAAAAATCAACTAACGTAATTCATTACATTAATAGAAAAAAACCAGATCACCTCTATAGAATAAAGGAAAGCATTTGGCAAAACTCAACATCTATTCATGATGAAAATTTATAGCAAACTAGAAATAGAAAAGAACTTCCTTAATTTGATATATAAATTATATGATATATCACATTCAATGGTGAAACACTAAAGACTTCTTCCTTGAGATCAGAAGTCCATTTGGTATGATTCAATTTATATAAAATACAAAACAAGCAAAGTTAATGTGTCTGTGTTAGAATCCAGGATAGTGGTTGCCCTCTGCGGGAAGGGAGCCACAGGGCACTTCTAGGGTGCTGGTAGTGTCTGGTTCTCGATCTGGTGTGGCTATATAGTTATATTCACTTTTTGAAAATTTATTGATCTATGTGTAATTTTCTGTGTGTTTATTAGATATCAACAAAAAGTTAACTTAAAAATATTCCAATGAAAATTTTAAAATCCAACTTACATTTCAAATAGCTGGCACTCTCTCATGAGATAATAGATTGGATTCTTCAATGCTCGGGCAGTCGTTTGCCTTCATGTTGACCCAGGCTTACCAGAGGCTGAATGGACATTTTGGGGCTTGTTTAGAGAATTTGAGTTCCTTAGACAACGGGAAACCATCCAGGCTCAGAAACCATCCAGTCCTTTCATCACTTTCCCTATAGCTAAGTGAGCTTTTTCAGCACCCTTTCCGGTCTTCAGATAATGCAGTTCTATTTCAGGAAACTTTCCTAGTGTGTGTCGCTGCCCAGAGACTCTCCAAGAGAAAGGCCTGGTGGGCTATCATAGATGTGTTTCTCTCCGTCCTGCCCCTCATGGGGTGGGAGGCAAGGTGAAAAACCACACTTGGGCAGTGGGATGAGCGGAAGCTAACAATAGCCTGCCGGGTCCTCTGGTCAAGAAACATATTCCCAGGAACCTCCACACCAGGAGCAATAGCTATATGCCCGAGATGACAATTCTTGACGCTATTGTCCAAAGAAGTAGCAGATCTTCTCTCTAGACCTATGCACAAGAGCCCCTCTCCAAATTTCATGATATTTTGGCAACTGGTCAGGAGCTCCGGCAGCCTCACGAGTGGCCAGTGAGTCAGGCGGGGTGGCCTGTTTGCCGTGGGTGGTGTTGACTCCCTGTTTTCTTAGAATGGAAATCCAGTCTGCCAGTTTTAGCAAAAGAAAACTGTCTTTTTATGCTTTTCCGAGCAAATGACACGATTTTCATAAGCTAACTTCCCATTTCTCCAAGAAGTTCTCTTGGACTTATTCCAGTTCACAGTCCTCTCTTCCTGCTCTGAACTCTGAAAGCACGTGATGCTCAGCTTACAAACTGGCTGCTTTTACACACATGCACGCACACACACACACACACACACACACACACACACACACACATGTGATACATACATTTACAGCTTGGAGCCCTGCATTTTGTGAGATGTAATATTTGTGTGGTCCTCAGTTTGTCAGGATGGTCCACGAAGCCTCCTTGATATCAGCACATCCAAAAGTTTTGTATTTGTAGTATGATGAAAATGTCTTTTTTACAGTAATATTTAGCAGCAGTTGCAAGCCTTCAGAGTTGACCTAACGGTGCTTTATCTGTCCTTGGAGATAGAGGATGGTCTTCTCCCTGACCTGCTTTAAAACTCCTTATCATGGCTTACAAACCCAAAGTGGTCAGGCTCCTGGTTAGTTCTCCAACATCTTTGCTCATTCCATTCTTTCCCTTTTTGATTATCTTCAGCCACACTGGCCTTTTTTCTTTTCTCAAATATGTAAAAAATGTTCCCGTCTCAACCCTTTGTACTTGCTCTTCCCTCCGCCTGGAATGTCCACACTAAGACTTTCACTTGACCAGCTCCTTCTCATCATTCAAGTGTCAGCTTAAGCATCATCTCCTCGGAAAGACCCTCCCTGGCCACTCAATCTACAAGTCATTCTCTAGCCCTTCTCTATTTAATTTAATTTATTTATTCTCTAGTTTGTGGTATATCTACCCCTACTTTAACACAAGCTCCATGAATGGAGGGATCTTGTCTGTTTCATCCACTTTTGTCTCCCAAGCACCTAGCACAGTGCCTGACACACAATAGACAGTTGTGTCAATCTGAGTCCTTTGAGAAGCAGAAACCAAGATAGGATTAGACATGCAAGAAACTTATTAGCAGAAACACCTATGAATGATAAAGGTGAAGGAGCGAGAGTAGGCTGGGAGAGTTTTCAGACTGTGACACAGATGTGATACCTGTGAAAGGAGAGAGAGAAGAAAGGAAGATTGGGTAGGAAGAGCCTCAGACTGCAGTGTGGTTCTAAGGAAGCCTTCACCAGGCTGAAATGGGGCTCATGCAAAGGTTGCCCATTAGAGAAGTCCTAATTAGAGAAGCAGGAATGGCTTGGCTCCAGGACCCCCATCGCGCTCAGACAGTGGCTGAAAGTGATCCTGGGGAAGCTGAATCCACAGTGGAGCCAAAGGAGCAGCCTCTGGGGCTGTAGTCCATGAGGCTTTCCACGAAGTTTCACTCGAAGAGAGATCTGAGTGGTGAACTTCTACGATCTCCCCACAAGTTCACAGATATTTGTTGAAAAAGGAATAAGTGGATAAATGCATGGATGGATCTCTGAACTCCATGATGGAGGCACCTCCATGGCCTAACTGGACAAATTGTTGGGCTCTTCAACTGGTCTCATGCAGCGCTGGCTCTTCCCGGCTATCACTTCTGTGGCCACCATTAGTGGTGTGCAGGTCAAGGGCCACTTCTGTGCTTGACATCTCACAATTAAGGCCTTAATTGATTCATAAATTAGCTTTATTATTATCATTCTTGTTTTCTATAACTAGATAATAACCCAGGAAGGCTTACAAATGCTAATCTTTTCCCTGTTTTTCCCCACAGTTCTTAGCATAGTGCTAGGCACATTGTAATTCTGAAGTAAAGATCCTAACCTCAAAAGCCTCCCCCAGCGAGGCCTATTTTGGAGATGAGTGAAGCAGGTCTGGTGGGGAGTGGTAGGGACTATGTGGTGGTAGGGACTAGAGTGGGCTTGCCCCATCTAGAGGGGGTGCCTGCTATAGTGCTGCAGCCAGTTATTGCCAGGTGGGAATGTGGTCTCTGTGCTAGTCCAGAAATCTGGATTTTTACATGAAATCTCCTGATTTTTAAATGTTGGGAACCAATTAAATATTTCTTAAGCACTCTGCAGGCTAACACTAGCCTGGCCAAGCAAAACATGCCTATGGGATGATTTGGCCACCAGTTTGTAGTCTCCATTCTAGACCTCAGTTGACAGACAACATTCTAGATCTTTAAAAGTCATAGTTTTGTTAAAAAGTCTTGAGGCGGTTATTCTTGGAAGTCTTCTCAGAACCAGCCAATGACTGGCCATTTATGTCATTCCCCAGTATCCTGGATCCAGAGAGAATGGAAGAGAATAGACTATAAATGTCTGAGTCATGAAGGTCATGGGCGTCATGGGACTGGAGTAAAGTCCTCCATGAAATGCAAGGTGACAGACATCTCTTAGCCAGTGTGTGAGACTCTCTGCCAATGAGAGCAAGGCTAAAGATCAACAGGCGGATCTTACTCCTTGCCCAGAGGGAACATAAAGTGGTCTGTGAGGGGAAGGAGTGAATTCTAAGGCAAGGTTCACTTTCAGCAAATGTTATGGCCTAGAACTGGAAAACCCCTCAATTTTTTTTTTTGATAGTAAGCCACATGATTAGAAACCCTAAAAGGTAAAGGTAAGAACGGCAATGGTAAAGCTCATTAGCTATTCAAAATTATGGGAGATTTAAAACTGTAATAATAATTTTTAAAGCCCCTCCAAATAAGAACAGTTTAATCCTTTTCTTTCCTGCACACACACGCAGTACATGCCCAGTTAGATCTTTGACCCATTTTGAACATGTTGATGAGAATGTTGATATTCAACATAATGAATCATTTTTAATACTCAGTCAGGACACACATCCTAATCCAGACTCTAGGTTTATGGCATTGATGGTGACTCTCTCCTTGGGTTTTCAGAAGCTTGAAGAAATACAATCCATTTTAACAGACCCAGGGGAATCTAAACATTTGCCAGAGTTTGACACACAGTAGAAATATCAGTTCTTGGATTCATATACTTACCAACAAAATTGTCGGTGGGATCTGCTTTACTTTGAGGTCTGCAAGAGGCTCCTACATTGTGCTACCCTTTCAGAGTAAATCTTATTTATTCCTTAGAATTGTGACTCTAATCCAATAAAGATGACAATCTGCTTCTGAAATTGCAACTCTGTTTTCATCAATAGTTTTATAATTCTTCAAATTTTGTATTTGTTTATTTTTTATTTTATTGCATGATGATTGCCTTCTTCAAAAGTTATCTGTCCAAGTTTAACATAAAAAACTCCACTTCTGAAAGTATAGTGATGATCTTTGTTTTTTTTTTTCTCTTGAAATTTGAAGGTCAATGGATTTCCGTGTTTTGTCACAACTATCACAAAGCATCGCTGTGTGAACACTAGCACTCCCACGAGCTGGGCTTCTCAGTCCTTCAGTTCCTGAAAGCCTTGATCTGAGGAAGCAGCTCCATATATGGTCAAGTTTCCCCATCTGAGGGCATGAAAATAGATGGCATCTACCCATTGATGCTGGAACTGCTTCCAAATAACCCATAGACGGGCAGCATCTGTGGGGTTGGCTTGGAGAACAGACACCACTGGAATCCCTTGCTGCATCTCGTCACACAATGGACTTGCCCATAGAGGTCACGGTCCCAACCTTCACAAGATGAGGCAATGGCGGTCTGGCACCCTGTGCTACTGACTGCAATAAAGTGTCAACTGCCTCTTCCCCCTTTCCACTGCAGGGGTCCCATTGGCAAGTGAACCCATCTTTTCCACGTGTGGACCGAAATTCTCAAATTCATTATGGGCATGTAGTTAGGACTGATTAGCTTATTATGTCAGATAATTACACAGGTATATGTGCATGCTTGTGTAAGAATCTATGCTATTGTAAAACATTCAAAGTTCCCATAGCCCGGTCCAGAAGACTGTCCTGCAAACTAAACTTCTAGATTCTCTTTATCCTTTCATTCATTCAACAAATATTTAGTGAGAACATGTTATGCCTAAATTTACCTTTTACTTGTTGAGCTTTTAATTGTCAACCTCAATTTCTTTCCAGCTACAGCACAAATAGGACAGAGGGGTTTATTTTCAAATGGTCTTGGCAGAAACTAATGTAGCAATTAGCCTCTTTAGAAGAATCCCTTGCTCTTTCATCAGTTTACTAACTTCTGTGCACTGGAATTGAGGTTGCTGCCAAGTGCAGCATTCTTTTTGGGAAAAAAAATCCTAGTTTAGAACCCTCTACATAATCATATTCTGCTTCACTTAGCCAAACACTTAACTCCTTTGATTGAGACATCAATTGCTCTTTTTTAAAAACTCTTACATAGTAAATCTTGCATATTTCTAAATCCTTCTGGAAATATTATATTTACTGTATATGTTCTACCATAGGTAGTATTTTTATAAACTTTTACCAGAATGCTTTGTGACCTGCCTGTATTTAGCTCTCTGCAATCTACCTTTTAGTCCACATCTGCTTACTGCTGAACAGTTTGCCTTTGCTGTAACTTTGTGTTAAACATGACAAGTTATTATCGTGTTTGCTATTTGCTGCCATTTGCAATTGTCATCTTTTAAGACATGCTGTCTCCCTAGACCACTTTTGAGCATTTGCATGACATGAAAAGAAATGACTGCAAAAAAAAAAATTGTTCAAATGCATGCCTGGTTGTGGTTTTAAGTGAAACATCTGGGCTCATTCAAATCACCCTTCCTTCTGATGTGACTTTCTTTGCACGACTAACAAAGGCAAGAGGTTTGGTCAGGTAGCTTTTTCTAGGAGTTACTGGAAAAAGGGAATTCTTCCTCCAGGGACCGTGTTTCTAGGCTCCTGGAGGCTCTTGGGTAGAAACAGAGGCACCTCATGCTATTCCCTTCGACCTGTCCTGGTCTACTGGTAGCTTTGATGAGAAAAGTCTCTGGAACTTCCTTTGACAGGAAGTCCAGGGGAGGGTCACCCTGTGACAGAGGCACAGTGGAGAAGCCTGGGAAAGACCTGGCCGTCATCTGCAAAACTGTGCAAGGGAACTGGGCTTGTCCCGGCTGCCTTCAGAGTGTGGAATAGAGTCTAAATGTGAAGAGGAAGATTTCACTTCAACAAAGTGATTATCCGCTCCTGCTTCAGGTCTCAGCTGAAAGAACACTTCCTTGGAAAGGCTTCCTCTGCCACGCTAGCTGTAGTAAGATCACCTTCCCTTGGTAATCATGTCACCCTGCTTATTTCCTCAAAACAATTAGGGGAGAGTGAGATTTTCTTATTAATTAATTTATTTTTTGTTGTTTTATTTATTTTTTATTGTTCTCTCCATGACGCCAGGCCCCCTGTCTATTTTGTTCGCCCACCCATCTCCAGAACAGGGCTGGCTACACAATTTGTGGAGCCCAGTGCAAAATGAATACGTAGAGTGCTTTGTTCAAACATCAGGAAATAAGTGCTGCTAAAAGTACTAAGGCATAAAACTTTTTCCTTTCTTGAGTGGTCTCTCTCTCTCAACTTGTCGTTGTGTTTTTCATTTGCTATTTAATGGCATTCGAAGTAAAGAAAAATTGAAATTGTAAATTTTTAGCATGGACTTTACCATTCATCTTTATACTGTACAATGCCAGTTTTAAATGCAAATATAAGAGCATTTAACTCCTATGCAAAATCACCAAAATTACACAATTCGTATTTCTTAGCTTGTACATGCATATGTACAAGCATATTCTTACCAGAACAGTGGAAATGTTACACAAAACTAACTCAACAGTTTTTATTTCACTTCTTGATGCATTCCACTGACACTCTCTGCCTTCAGCTTACTAATGAGTAAGGAAGGACTAAAGGAAAAGGAACTATATGTTGTCTTATCTCTCCCCTTCCTTCTATGTCATCATTTCAGCATTAAGTGGTTGGCTAATACCGGCAAGTAACATGGATAGGAAAGGCTGTGAAAAGTTTCCTTGGTCCTTGTTCTGGGCCAAAGAAAAAGCAAAAAGCATGACCTCTAGCATGTCAGCACCTCCCTCCTCTCCACCTTACTCAGTAGCAGCAGTAACGTGCTTTCCTTGCACTTGCTTTGAGTCTCCCTGAATGCTCACACATTGTGGGCCACAGAAATTCTGTGCACATGGGGTATCCCAAATGCTATATGCAAACAGGAAGGCAAAGAACTTTGGGTATCTCCTCTATGCTAGTGAATGCGCCACTGTCCCATCTGACTTCTCTTACAAAACACAACTTCAGTAAAAATATTCAGAATTGCAAGATACAGCAGTGCATTAAACAAAATGTGGGACCATTTGATTGCACAGGTCTGTGCCCATGGAGCCAGCCTGGTCTACATCCTACTATATTGGGGCACACTGAGGACAGAGGATGAGCAAATCTATTCTTGTTAAATAGATGAATGAACGAACAATTCTGAACTGTCTATCAATGACCTGGGCTGCAGAAATAAGTGACCTCATGGCCCAGAAAGAGGTAGAGAGGGTGGCTCCAGCCTTAGTTCTTGATAGTGTTCCTGCTCCTAAGCCTACTTATACCTCTTGCCCTTGAGTTCATGGAAATGTCCCTATCTCTTTGTAATAAATCTCCCTGATTTATCTAGTTCAGAAAGCATGAGGTTTTTGCAGCTGCCTGACAAAGAAATTCATTTTGAATCCTAGTTCACCCATGACTCATTCTCCAGGCCCACCAAGCTACACAGTCCTCTGGACATGCCGTGATCTTTCACATCGTCATGCTTTTGCCCATCAAAGCCGTTCTTCTTGAAATGGCTATGCTCTCTCTTTCCTAACAGACCAACTCTTCTTTCTTGCAGAAGGCCAGCTGTCTTGTGGCACCTTCTCCGGTTCTCATTTGAGATAGTTTCTCAAGTGTCATTGTATTGAGAAAGACTGTTGACATTTTCTGTCCCTGAGATCTCCTCTGGGGCAGGGTGAAGACTTGTTCTCTTTGTATTTCTGTTACCCAGAACCTAACACAGTGCTTGGCTCCCTGTTTGCTGCATGAGAGTTAGTTGTTGACTTACCAAATTACCATATGTAGTTAGGCCTGGGAAACATTGTTAAGACTATTTTCAGAATTCTCCAGTTATAAGTTATCACTTGCCAGTCCTTATTCCTCTTGTTCAAAGATGGTTCTTCATGGAAAGCTCTTTTTGCTGATTTCTGGGAATTATGTGAGGCAGTGGTAGTGGAAGGGAGTGTGGACAATAAAAAGAGGCAAATGAAATGGGCTTGGAGCTAAGCCATTCAAGGCTTGGAGTTATGCTGGTCAAGGGACCATTTGGGCTCAGCTGTGCCTAAAGTACTTTTGGGACAAGCTATTTATGAAGTTATAGACCACAGATCACCAACTATGACACCCACTGTCATTCTTGAAAAGCATGACTCAGTTGTAAGTCCTGCATGTACCCAGAAGCGGGAATCTGAGGGGGAAGAAATATCTATCACAGATGCCACTTGCAAAGATCCCCAGACAGTCTTCTAAGCAGCATACATTGTCCTTGTCTGGTCTGATCCCACTGGGAAACAGTCCAGGGCGTTAAATATTTTCACTGAACATAGCAGCCTACCTCCTTTGGCATGGTGTTTTGGAGGAGTCTCTCCCAGTGGGACATTGTTCATCACTTACTTCTCATCCCAAGTGAAAATTACTATAGAAATAAATCCTGCTTTCATCCAGGACACAGATTGGTTAAAATAATATCTGAAATATAACAGACATTATCACGATTTTGCAAAAGAAAAAAAGGGGCTTACCCTTACAAGATGAGAATCTTAATGAATGAATGACACATTTGTTAAGACTTCTTTCTCCTTGTGGTCAAGAGTTGGTCATGAGGAATAGGATATTAGATCATGTGAGGACTAGGAACACTCAAGTGGAAAAGGCAAAAGATGAAAATCCTACATGAGACAGAAGCAAGCTCTGGAATTTCTATCTTATTTGCTTGCTTGACCTTTGCATACATAAAGTGATTCCCTACTGAATGGCAAGACAGGTGGGTGAGACTGGCTTTAATTCAGACGATGAGTGAAAGTGTCTCTACCATGTTTGAAGATCTAAAAGCTGCAAAGTCCAAATGAGGAAGTGGGAGAGAATATCACACACTTGACCCCCTCATATGCAATACAGTGGGTGAATCAGGCCAACTATGCTTATTTTTGTGGTCCAATTGTGAGTATAAAATTATAAGATTGTAAGCCAGTCTAACAATTGGGACATCTTTCATTAACTCTGGGCATATAGCTCTCTGTTATACCACTCTGTCTCTGACTAAATGAATCCATGTCAAATAATGGTTAAACCTTCCACTGTTCCCTAAAAGACTGAGCACCAGCTGGGTGTAGATCATTTGCCAACACCAGCAGTCATGTGAAACCCACTAATTGGGCACATATCTCCTGAGTACACAAATATGCCTATGCCAAAGGGATGGCCGTGCCTCCCAACACCTTCAGAACATGCAATAATTTCATGGCAAAAGAAAAAACAAAGCAGAAAAGAAATGACTTGGCTGAAGGCAAGATTGCTTTTCGGAAGGGAAACTCTTTTCCCAGGGTGCGCCGTGCAGACAAAACTTACTGCATCCCTTCTGAAAATGTGTCTGGAGCAGTCTTCCAAGATGATTAATAGAGCAAGTATTTTTCACAAGGGTCTGACCTTTGAAAGCTCAAGCAGACAAAAGACATGAATGGCTAGAGAGGGGTGGAGAGCTGCAGGCCCACAGGACGCCCGCGTCCACATGTTCACCTCTCCTCAGGGCCTCTGACACACTGTGCTGTCCCCAGGGGGAAAGCCCATAGGACCTCTGAGAGACTTTTTATGTAATTGTAGAGGTCTTTACCTGAGGAAGACTTTCTTTCAAATGACGGGACAGCCGGCTGGTATATTGTGAAGATAAACAAATGGAGTCAGAAGATTCTTGCACCAAGCTTTCAGCTCAGAGCCATGGGCCACAAGTATAGAAACAAATTCCCAGGGCAGTGTGTATATTTCACTGGAGAGGGGAGGGATGGAGGGTAGATATTTCGGGGAAAGGAAATCAATATTTTTGAGGATATATTTTTAAATCTTTATAACAATTCTAAAAAGGAGTATTCATGCTCCTGTTTTACAGACAGGCAAACTGGACCGTAAAGAACTTGGTAAGGCCAAACCAGTAGAAAGCAGTGGCAATGTGGAGATTCAGGTCCAGGTAGGTCTAATCCCAAACCTCATTCTTCTTCCACTATCCCAAGCTATTCAAGCTGGGAGAGAGAGGATTATATAGGTAGGTCTTGGCGGAAATTCACCTGCTTACAAAGAAAGCACATTTCTGAGCTCACCAGCATGGTGTGGTAAGGGTCTCTTCTGAGCTGGTACATTGGTAAGTTTCAGCAATCCTGAACTTTCTTATAGTAAATTGCATTAATGGCTTCTTTATTTCCTGTTTCTTCTCTTACCTCTTAGTTTTTCAATAATTTTCATTTATTTCTGCTTGGCTTATTTGTTGACTTAAAAATATTTATTGAATACTGATCTAGCCAGGACAGTGCCAGGTGGTTGGTGTGCAGTGATTATTTTAGCCTAGGTTTCCCTTAAAACTGAGTCTGAGACTAAGGCTTGAATGCAGATGGTTTATTCGGGAAGTGATCTTAGAGAGCAGAAGTGAGGGACCAAGAAGAGTGAAACAGGGAAGGGAGAAAGCCAATACAGGATAATTAGAGAGCTGGTCACCAGTGCAGGTAGCCAGTGCCCAGTTCTGTTGGCACCTTTTGAGGACTGTATAGAGGGATCAGAGGGAGAAGCATTTATCCAGTGGCTCCTGGCCTGCTTCGGTCGGGAGTTACCCCACAGAGCATTAACACTTGCACACTTCTGGGTTGCACACGCATGAACATCTCCCCAACAGTGAGGGAAGCCCCTAGGCAGGAAGCAGAGGTGTTTGGTGCAGGCTTGAGGTGTGCACTGTCAATGGAGAGCAGTTTGTAACCATGTGGAACTCTTTGCCAGAGCCGTGAGCTGAGGCCAAGAGGATATGAGGTGGTGAGCAAGATGTCCGATGTAGTGAGCTAAATGGATCTGATCCTTGCACTCAAGGAAAAGCCTACAGTTTAGCAAGAGAGATGTGTATTAAATAGATTAACAAACTACATAATTACAAATTTTGGTAAGCACTATGAAGGAAAAGGACAGGTCCCGGGAGAAGAGAGTAACAGGCTGGCCCATGTTAAGTCGGGATGGCTAGGGAGGCTTCTTGAGGGAGTGACATTTGAGTTAAGACCTGCAGAATGAGCAGGAGATGGCCAGGAGAGAGAGGTGGGGAACGGCATTGCAGAGAAAACAGCCTTTGCACAAATTGCAGGCAGAGTAAACCCTAGTGAGCTATAGAAACAGAAAGACACCCAACACGACTCAGCAGAGGGAGGAAGTGGGAAAGAGGAGTGAGATATACCTGGAGAGGTAGGCAATTGCGTTCTGGATTTTACTCTGGGTGGGATGAAAAGCCAGTAGAGGTATTGTAATATTTCTGAAAATTCTTTATGCTTTTTATGAAAAAGAAATCAGTGCTCTGCGAAAGGGGAAGCAGGGAAGCTTTTCTGAGGTAGTTGCAGCAGTCTGGGGAAGGAATGTTCATGGCTTAGACTAGGCAGTGATGGCAGGGAAGGAGAAAGCGGGTAGATTAAAGAGCCATTTTTCCTTCAAGAGAATGTTGGGGTGGATCAGAGATGAAGACGAGGAAGAAGGAGGAATCAAGGAAGACTCTCAGATTTCGATCTTGATCATTTACTCCCTCACTCAACAAATATTTATCAAACACTTACTACCTACAGGGCATTCTTCAAGATCATAGGAATCCAAAGATTGATAAGACTCCACCCCAGTCGTTGACTGACTCACAGTCCAGTGAGGAAGACTGAGGAGACAGACAATTCCAGCAGAGGGTAGTAAGTGCTATGAAGCTGCACGTTCCAGACCTCATTAAAAGCTAACACAATCAAGGTTACTTCCACCCGGCCAGATGACCATAAATGGATTCTACCTGGGTGGCCCCAGAAGACTACCTATCAGTTGCCCAGAATACTTCAGGAAATTGATCTAGAGAGGAATCAGTTGCCCATGGTCAATTACCCTCACTAGTTAATAATTAGCTTCTCAGCTAATTATGTAGAGTTTAGTCCAGAGCATTCACTCCTGAAAATGGAAGTGCATGGATTGGAGCTGTCTGGGGTTAGCACAGCAGGCTCAGTGTTCCTGGCATAATACATTGGTTAATTCCTCTTCTGTTTTCTTTGAAGCCCCCGAAACCATGACATGCCACCAACAGTGCTGTTCTCCAGCTGGCATTCTTACAATTATTGGCCAATCTTCCCAGGCTGTATTATGAAGACGACATTTACAAGGTCAAAGGACTTCCCTCAATCCCTGCTGAGTGAGTCCCTATGTTCATGACCATTTACTTGAAGGTTTCTCAACCTGCTGTAGAATTTGCATTTTAACTTGCAATAAGATGTCATCTAGCACCTGAAAACCACTCCATGTGTGCCTTTTGTCACATACTCTTGGTCAAAAAGCAGAAAGAACTACCCTCAGAGGAGTAAGGAAAAGATTACTCAGCATCATTAAGACTGGGGAAAGCACTGGATCAGGCACACTTTCAATAGCTGAAAGCCTAAAATGTGCACTTTCTCTCATACTGGCTGAGAAACCATGGGAAAAAACCCCAAAAACTTCTCTTTCTGAGAAGAATAGCGCTATTGTGAATCAGCAGTGATGGTGCAGCATTAAATGAAGTGGGCCTATAATTCTAGGTGTTGACTCTCCTTCAGAGTTATTGTATCGTTACCTTCCATTCAACATCCTAGAATCAACCTATATTCACTTGAGATCTGCTAGACTGGCTGATAATCTTAATGATAGTCCCAACCTTTAAAAGCACGAAGACAAATGATTTTCTCATGAAATGACTCTGGAATTAATTTTTCTTCTGAGTTCAGGGAAAACAGTTTTGCTGGTTTTAGTGCACTGTTCACAAATGTACTGAGTACATTTATCTGAAGACAGCATATGAAAGGCAAGACTTGAAGAGCCCTGCTGAACTACTGCTGGTGCTCAGTTAGGACAAATTTTAAGAAAAGCAGTGGAGAGGGGATGTAGGCTCTTCTCCCAGCATCCCCGCCCAGGGTCCCATCGGTGGAGCTGACCCCTTGCACATGACCCTGATGTGCTCTAGACTTGGCCAATCAGAGCACTCCATCCTCCAGACTGCAGTTTGGTTCAGAGATGAGCATGTGACCCCTTGTGAGACCAAATGGAGACCTCCGTGGGCCTTGTGGGACCATTAAGAGGTACTTTCTCTTTCTCTCTGATCTCAATCTGTGAGTAGGTATAAGCTTAGAGATGTTAGTGGTTTCTTGCTTCCGCATAGAGAAAGCTTGCTTGCCTGCTTGAGTAGAAGCCAAGCAGAGGTAAGTAGAGTTGAAAAAGGTGGGGAGGGGAGGAGAGAAGCAGGGGGCGGGGGCGGGGGAGAGAGAAAGAGATAGAGATTGAGACCTGAGGGTAAAAGCTGAAACCCTGGAGACAGGGGTGCCAAAGGGGAGCTCTTGGTTATGGGAACCAATGAATCGACGCTTATTTGTATTTGTATCTTTCACAAGTGAAGAGTCCTGACGACTACATGGTGCCGTTTGGTCTCTCCGGGCAGCGAGAATGCAGCAACCCTGGACGCCACAGGAAAGAGTTCCTTACGAAACCTTTGCAGCCATGAAAAATCATGTTTTTGACACATGTTTAATGACATGGGAAAATGCTTATAATACATCAAGTGAAAAAAACATTAAAAATTGTTTATAGCACATGATTTAGTTTTTTGTGTGAAATATATGTTTATATAATTGAATAAAAAGTAGACTGCAAAGAAATATACTGGAATTTTAGAAGTAATTATCTCTGTAGATAGGATTAAGATAATTTAAATTTTCTTCTTTATACTTTCTTTGTTTCCCAGATTTTTCTACAGTACACAAAACTGCCCCTGCAATCTAGAATAAAAAGTATATTAATAAAGGTCTGAAAACTCATACTTTGGGGTTAATTCAAGATGGCTTTCATTTAGCTCACAGTGAACCCCAAAATGTATCAAAGGTTGTGTTTCAAAATACCTGAAAAATTTAGTACTTGATTTCCAAATGGAATCCTTTGTGTGCTTGTGTATTTTATTATAATGCACTCTGATCATGTCTCCAGCCCTGTTGCACTTTTAATTCAAACTAGAATGAAAACTGTACCTCCACATGGACCAAGAGGGTCCAGTTATTACTGCTGATATTAAGATAAGGGACAAGTTCTGAACCCTCTATTGATAGGGCAGTTGTGTCATCTGGAGGACATTTCTTCTCGATTTCATCTGACAAAAACTCTGGATGTCAAATTCTTAAATAAACAATACCTATTTCCTGTGGGGGAGCAGCAAGTCAAATAGGAGATACTTGTTCTTGGCATAAAGTATATATCTAAGAATTAACTTATCACGTTTCACAGCTCGCTGTAAACTAAGAGGGGTGGAGAAGGAAGGGTCAAGGGCTGCTCTAATTACTCTCATTTTAGCAAGCAGAATGAAATGAAGTTTCCTGCCGTAATTAATCAAGTCCTGATGAAAAGCGAGCACACTGGACATTTTTTTTGGTCAGGGATTTGGTGGAAATTGCCACTGCCTCATGGAGGACACCGTCGTCAGTCTGGCAGAAGGTTCTCACTTATGAAAGAATGTATAGTAACGTAAGATCCAGCATTCAAAATAAAGGCGTAAGGAAAACAGCAGCAATCATCTGGCATTGCTCTCGCTGAGTTTTGGCTTCAATTCTTGCTGGTAACATGAGGCCTGCAAGTTTCTACGGTGTGTTGGGTGGAAACGGTCTATGCCTGGTGATTTTCACAAACAGATGAACATACTTCTATTTCCAAGCATGCGATTCAGCCACTTGGACTCCAGCAATAACTGCCACCCGTTTGAAAGGAACTGGTGTAATGCAGTCCTTACTATCTGAGCTCATATCTATTACGAAAATCAAGCTGCGTGTTTTTCCAGGTGCTACCATCTTGGAAACAAGGCACAAGGGGATCAAAAAATGTGTTTCAGAACCTAATGTGAAAGACTCCAATTAGGCTTTTTTTTTAAATCTAGTTATTGCAAGCTGTTTTGGCTGAAACCCGAATGTACTTAAATGTCTTCCAACCCTGTATATTTGCTACTCTTACTACCTATGTGTTATTTTGGAAATGTTCAAAAAATCCCATCAAATTAAATGTATATTTGATATTGTAGTCTACTTTGGTCTTTTTTATTAATTTGAGTGTGAAATTAGGCAATGCCTATTGATTGTCAGTAAAATGACTACAGTAGAATGACTAAATAGCAAATAGTCCAACTGTCAGAGGATTTCTGAAACCAGACCAGGAAAAACAGCAACATGGAATTAAATGCCATTTAGGGACCTTGATTCTCTGTCTATCTGTCTCTTACGGTGTTCCATATTTCAGGCCAATCCTTCTCCCCCTCCCAAACCACCCCCAAACAACATGAAAAGCAAAGAACAACTCTCCCGCTGAACAGTATGTTATTCCGAATTATATTTTTTAAACTTTTTGCCCCGTTAGTCATATGTCTGCAAATGCATAGAATATCCTCTTAAGCAACAGTGTGACTCAAATTCTCACTACATACTTGCAAAAGAACTTTGGCATGCCCCGTCTCTGAGGAGGCTGGTGGGGTTGAGACTGGACCAAATAGTGGCAGAATGCCTTCGTGAACGTGGAGGTCACTCTCGAGATCAAGGCTGGATGGATCTAAAGGGTGGGGCCAACCACTGGGCACCACATAAAGTGGGAAGGGCTGTAATGTTGGGAAAACTTGAACAGAAACTGAAGGAGTCAACCCATGGTTGCTGCCAAGTTTCTCCTCCTCATTTACTACAGTAAATTTGGAATCTGCCCTTATCTCTTTTACCCCACCTCCCAATCTTGACTGCAGTCTGCATTTGTTCTCTGCACGCAATGGTGTTACATTCTGTCTCCCAGACTTTAAGCCAGTGTCTTGACAGTAATTCTGGCCACTTCCATCACACTACAAACCTTCCAGCTCATAAAGCCCCCCTTATAATCCTACAATGATACCCAATTGCTTCCCCAAATACTTCATGAAGCTTCTCTGGAAAGCTCTCTCTTGTATTTTCAAACCTGGATACCTTACCTATTCTTTCCACCTGAGTCATCAAAATTATCAATCCCAAATAAACAGGCCATCTGTAGGCTTACTATGAAATAATGGGTTGGATCAGAAAAAATGACTAAAAATTACTATATTATGCAAAAGCACTTGGGTTGGTAGCCCGGGAATCAAGAACCATATGATAGCTATCACTATAGGATGATTGGAGTTGAACTAATAGACACTTCTGAGTCATTGTTCAAAACGGTATTCTTTTTTTTGAGTACCTTTAAAAATTTCTTCTGTTGTTCATTAGAAGAAATTGTTCATTAATGGTTCATTAGAAACACATGATCATTGTAGAAAAATTAGAATACATATATTAAGATAAAAGAAGACAATAAAAATTATTCATAATCCCACCACTGGATCTTTGATGTTTTTGAGGTATGTCCTTCACGACATCATATTAATATAGTTCACAGTTATATACACAAACACATGTGAGAAGATATCCTTGATATCTTATCAAGATTTAGAAACATTTGGCACATGTTATTAGGTGTCACCCCTACCTGCCTCCTGTTCTTCCCAAATATCTATTTGCTTCTCTACGATTCACATGGAGATTGGGGAACTTTATGAGAATGGAATTCAAGACATGTCCAAATTTGGGGTCCAGACATATATACTTATGTCTGGCTAACTGTGTGTGTGTGTTTGGATGCTGTTCCCCTAATAGAAGACAAATATTAAAGAAAATCTATGGGATCCCTGAGAAAGAATTCATCCTAAGTGTCGAGCTCACTGGGCCAAACTCAGAAACAGACAGTGAAAGAGAAAGTCATGATTCTGGATTCAGAATGTAGCTATAATTTCAATCCCTGTCCACCCCACTCCCAATGTCTCAGGTTGTGCACTCTGGAGAAGACACTGAGTAAACAAAAGTAAGAGCTTAAAATCCAAGATTTCAAATAAGCTTGTAGTAGGACTTCTTTAACTGAGTGTAAAAAGAGAATTAAGGAGCTTGTAAAACTCAGGCATTAGTGGTAGTTGTTTTTAATGGAACCTCCATAGACTATTGACACACACACACACACACACACAATCACATACACACACTGAGTTGTACTTTATACTCTGTTCTTTAAAAGATAATATATTATGATCATCCATCTATGTCAGTAAATACAGTTCTGTAATACCATCATTTTAAATGGTTTCAGAATACAGATTTTACCATAATTTATTTATAAACAATGGTTCAATGAACATCCTTGTAGCTAAATCTTTGGTTATATGCTAAATTATTTCATTAGGATAAATTCCTAAATGTGGAATTGTGGGTCACGTGGTATACACATGTAAACATGTGTCTTAAAAGACCTATGATATGAACCATACGTGTGCTTCATGTACATAATATGCATATAACATATATACACTATGTATACTCTAGAGAGATCGAACCAGCTTACTCCCACCAGCACTGAATGAAAGTAACAGATAAAATGTTATCCTTTTAATCCATGCTGACATCCCAGATAGAGTAATCCCTTCCCTTTCTTAGAACCACCACCCACTGTAGATAACCTGGAGGTGTTAAACTAAATGGACCTGTCCATAGTTGGCAGCACCCGGTCCTATCTTAGACCACTATGGCAGAACCTGCCCCATGTGTTAATCATTAACCTCAGCCAATCTTGTTCTTCACTCTACAAGCCCATATCTAATTTGGCTGCTCTTGGTATAGTTTTTTGAGAACTATATTTCCCTCTTATTTAACAACATGTTGTTGGGATAATTTTACTTTTCCTCAGATCTGCTCTTATTTGGCATTTCCGTGTTGCATTTTCAACCTCTCTGAGTGTGTTGATTTACAGTGTTCGAATTCACTCACATCTGAGCCATTTTAAATTAATGTGCCAAATAAAATCCATCAGGCACCACCATCACCAAGAGTGCCCCAACACTGCACAACCATTCCTTCCTTGCTCTCAATTTCTTGCTGTGAACTCATTTCTGATCTCTGCAGTATCCTCTATTCTTGCTGTCCCTGTTCTTGTCAGTTTTAGAAATGCATTTTTAAGCAACCCAATTGATTAAAAGGAGACTGAAGAATACACTATGAAACACAAACTTTTTCTTCTATCACTTGGCAAAGGTTGTAAAGAATCACGGTGATTATATGGAAATTAAAAAAAACAGCACTCATATGTTGTTGGGCATAAATTAATATAGTGTTTCTGGAAGGTAATTTGGATATGTGTATCAAAGTCTTAAAAAACATTTTACGCAGGCCGGCCCGGTGGCGCAGCGGTTCAGTTTGCGCTTGGCAGCCCGGGGTTCGCGAGTTCGGATCCCGGGCGCCCGCCGACGCACTGCCTGTCAGCCATGCTGTGGTGGCGTCCCATATAAAGTAGAGGAAAGACGGGCACAGATGTTAGCCCAGGGCCAGTCTTCCTCAGCAAAAAGAGGAGGATTGGCGATGGATGTTAGCTCAGGGCTGGTCTTCCTCACACACACACACACAAAAACATTTTACGTATGAAATTCTATCTCTATGAATTTATCAAGAGAAAATAACTGAACAAATATACAAAGATTAATGTAAAAGTGTGTTTATCACAGCATTATTTATAAGTAAAAATGGAAACAAATAGAATGTTTGATAATAGGGAATTGTTTAAATAAAATAAGATTCCATATGCATATGGAAATATATGCAGCTATGAAAAATGAACACAAATCTGTATTCACAGTAATGGAAAAACATTGATGATATGATGTCAAGTTTTACTTTACTTTTTACTTTACAATGGCAAGTTTACTACCATTTTTAATGGCAGGTTGCAGAGTAATTGGCATAGTGTGATCCCATCTCGGCAATAAAGACATTTGCATTTATGTAATCAGAGTAGAAAAGCTAGCTCCCGGTTCTGTTGGTATGCATACTTACCATGGGAGAAGAGGGCACCAGAGAGAAGTGTTGGGGACACTTGTGCCCAGACAAAGGAGAGAACAGGCAAGGAGGCCTCCGCTAGCCTATGTATAGGTTTGATCCCTATAGAGATGGGGGCATTCTCTCCAGTTTCAACCCAAAGTAACACATGGGTCTGAAACCCTGAGTGTGATGGGAGTGGAGGTGCTGTGTTCATACTAAGGAGGGACAGGTCTGGGAGCACCAGGAGACAACATCCCGGGCGGGGCAGTTTGGCCACAAAGAGCAGTGACAATAGTCAATGGGGGTTACAGAAATAGAAAGACCTCCAGCAACTAGCATAATGGCATTTCTTTCTTTTCTTTATTGGCTTAAGCAAGTTACATGACTATAACAAAGTGAGGAGAAAGGGAAATACACCCCACTTCTTTTGTGGGGGGGGTGGTCAAGTAAAGTCAAATGTTGGAGGGCATGGATTTAGGGAAGGGTGAAGAGTTGAAATCACTACTGCAATCTACCACAGCTGCATTTTCTCATATTTTGCACAATAATCACATAACATTTGTGTAATTACGCCCATAAAAATACACGGTGTGGTAGACTGTTACACTAATGGTCCCCAAAGAACC
Source organism: Tapirus indicus (assembly GCA_031878705.1). Lineage (NCBI taxonomy): Eukaryota > Metazoa > Chordata > Mammalia > Perissodactyla > Tapiridae > Tapirus > Tapirus indicus. The sequence continues at coordinate 41,194,275 of CM062935.1, forward strand.
CTATCTCCCAGTGTTCATGCCTGTATTCATTTCCTAAGGGCTCTGTAACAAAGTATCAGAACTGAATGGCTTAAAAGAAAAATTTATTCTCTCACGGTTCTGGAGGCCAGAAGTCTGAAATCAAGATGTTGGCAGGACCGTACTCCCTTCCAAGGCTCTAGGGGAGGAGACTTCCTTGCTCTTCCAGCTTCTGGTGGCCCCAGGCACTCCTTGGCTTGTGGCAGCATAACTCCAATCTCTGTCTCCATCTTGACATGGCTGTCTTCCCTTTGTGTCTGTGTAACTCTCCCTCTTATAAGGACACCAGTCATACTCTCTTAGGGGCCCACTCTACTCCAGTACGACCTCATTTAATCTGATTATATCTGCAAGGACTATTTCCAAATAAGGCCACAGTCTATAGTACTAGGGGTTAGGACTTCAACTTATCCTTTGGAGGGACACAATTCAGCTCATAACAATGTCCTTGTGTAGTCTCCTCCCTCTTTGATCCTGGGCCATGTGACTTGCTTTGGCCCACAAGATAGAAATGAACTTGACGCAGAAGGAGTGTGAAGAGCACTTGAGCACCGAGGCTGGCCCTTTTGAAGCACTGCCCCCACGCTGTGAGGAAGCCTGATGTAGCCTCTTTGAGGGTGAAAGGACCACAAGGCAAGGGAGGCCCAGACATCACAGATGTCCCAGCTGAGCCCAGCCAACCTTCAGGCTGAATTCAGTCAATGAGTGAAGCCAGCTGAAGTCACAGAACTGCCCAGGCAAATCACAAAATGGAGAGAAATCATAAATTATTATTTTATAGGAGCTACTGAGCTTTGGGGTGACAGTAATAGAAAATGAATAGTTATGGGTTTTCCTAAACTCTAACCTCAATCAGATCTGAGGTTTCCCAGCCCACCAGTTCTACAATCATTGATTTCATTGGAATTGAAAAGAACTTCAGAGATAATCCAGTCTGATTTCTTTACTTCACAGATAAGAAAATTGAGACTCAGGAGCTGAAGTAATACACCTAAAACTGTACTGCTGTCGAGGCAGGCATCAGTCTCCTGACTCTTGATTCTGTGCTCTTTCAATAACACCACGAGGTCACATACTCTGATATGAAACTACTGCTCTGAGGGTGGGGCTGGCTCATGGTCACACAGCTATTTAGTGTCAATATCAGGGCTAGAAATCAGATTTCCTAACTCCTCATCTAGAGTTCTCTTCCTTTTGGGGGATGGGGAGCACACAGTGTGTGTCCTGCACTCACACACTTAGCTGAGTATTGTCCTATGAAGTGTTATATTTGTGCCAGAGTGGGGTTCGGGGGGAAAAAGATACCTTTCGTCATCTTTCCTAGCTCTGAAACCTCTTTCTCTTCCTTTTTGACTCTTCCCTCCTAAATCCCCCAGCCCTGGAAATGTGTGTAAGAATTCCTACCTCTCCCCATCAGCCACCACTTCATGCAGGATGGATTAATGAGGTTATGTCTCCAAAGAACTTTGAGTTCCTTGGAAGAAAGGCATCAACATGCAAAGAGGTGGTTGTTATTGCGATTACTTCACTGAGTAGGGTTTCACAGCTGTCCTGATGGAAAAGGGGCCAACAAAACAGAATGCCAGTTTCCCCCAGCAGAGGAGCAGCTGGAATGGATTATAAATGAGACCTGTGTGCCCGGTTCTCTTTTTCATCAAAGCCCATCAGCTTTTCTCAATGCCTAGCTCTCCCCTTCACAACCCTGCAAGCTCCCTGAGCCAGACAGGTGTGGCCAAAGGCACCATCTAAGCTCCACGTGGATAAGCCTGTTTGGCAGGGGCAGCAAAACCCTATATTCTGAAACGAGGCCAACCCATTACCAGTGCTCAGTAACGCAATGGATTTCTCCAGTGGTGATTTGGGGTAAGTAAAACATTCTTATTGCTCAAACTTCCCTCCACTTTATAAGGCAAGAGGGACAGGGGAGGGAGAGGGAAGAGGGTGTGCAGACTCAGACAAATGTCACACGGCCAGGACCAGAGCACCTCTACCCACCCTTCTTGCCTTCTTTCTCCTTCCCTCCCTCTGTCCTTTCTCCTCCTTCTTCCTCCCTCCCTCCCTCCCTTCCTTCCTTCCTTCTTTCTTTCCTTCCCTTCTTCCTCTCTCTTCTTTCCATTTAACACATATGTATTCAATATTATGTCAGGCGCCATGTTAGGTCCTGGAGATACAATGGGGAAGAAGTTGTAGTCTTTCCTTCAAGGAATTACCCCTCTTGGTGCGGGAGTGGTGCTGGTGAGTGAGACAGAGACAGACAAATGGACAGAAAATCATATTCCATAACACATCCCAAAAACCACATTGCTAAGGCAAGATTCAGTGTATGGGGCCACAGGGACACACAGAGGAGTCACTAAGCCCGGGTTTGAAGGGGTCTTGGAAGGCTCCTAAAGGACCAATCAGAGATGGTCAGGTTAAGTGGAGGGCAAGCAGAGGCAGTATTCTAAGCAGGCACAGCTCCATTCTTCTGCAACAGTATAAAAACTATCAAAGTTTTGTGTGTGTATATAAAAGAGAAGCAGACTATGAGCATTGTAATGGTATTAAATGTGCTGTAATATAATACTATTCAAGCATTTATTGAACACTTGTGATGCACTAGGCACTACCAAAAACTTTAAATATCTTCCCTTATTTGATCCTCATAACATTTTTATAAAGCAGGTTCCATTATTAAGCTCATTTTGCTGAAGATGAAACTGAGGCCCAGAGAAGTTAAGTGACTTGCTTGAGGTCACAGAGTCAGTGAGCAGGAGTATCAGGTTTATACCCAGAAGCTCACTCCAGAGCGCGTGCCCACAGCCGGCAGCAGGAAAAGTCCCTTCCATGCGGACACTTACCGTCTTTATGTAGGTTAGTTCTGTCCTGATCTGACTTCTTCTTTTTTAGATCGTTGGTCTATAATAGCCATTCATAACACTCATAGTGCATTCTCAATAAATATTTGCTAACTAAAAAAAAAATATTTTCCCAAGTCTAGGAAATATGGTTTCTCTAGTGCACTAGATAAGCAAAGTGATATTTTCTTCTGATCCAATAACCCATGCATGACGTAGCTTTTTAAATCAACACGAAATTGTATGCACAAATATACTGGCAAACAAATTAGGGAATAAGTTAAGAAGAGAGTTACATATGTATTCGGGGATAGTTTGGACCTTTTCAGTTATAATGTGACTTTAAGTTGTCACACTTTTTCTAAGCCTTTTGTCTTCTCTCTCTAGCCAGACTGTAAGCCCCTGGAGGCCAGAGACTTGTCTGCAGTCCTTTTCTGTTCTTGGTCGTACCCAAACCCACTCTTTCGGTTGTGCTCCAAGGGTATCTGGCTGTGTCTTTAGCAAGGGATTTATCACAGCATCCCTCAGGTTGAGTTAGTTGTGTGCAAATTTCATATGAACACTTGAGGACATTTTGGGGGGCACATATTAGATTTCCAGTAAATGCTTTCTGACTTGAAAAAGAAGACACTTGGTAAAAGCTCAGAGCTGGCTAGTAGACTCAACCCAAACTAGAGTCTTTCAACTAGCTCTTGTACCTTCTTCAAGACCCTGTGTGCGTCAGTCCTTCCAGCTCTCGCTATCCCTTCCCTCACTCCCGTCCCTGTGCAGCACTCCTCAGCTGTGCATCCCAACCATACATTTTATTCCCTCACTCATTACGGTCAGCTATAGATTTCCTTTGGGGCAGGGGTCACCCAATTGGGGGATTGTTTTTCCTTAAAATGACGACTGTTTCAAATGCCAATAAAAGTGTTTTGCTTTGTTTTCAGATTTTTGTGTGTGTTTGTTTTATTAATGTCAAATGTTCTGTTTAATGTATTCTAATAATGTGATTTTCATGTTTTCCTTAGTGCTTCCTACTTCGACAAAAGTTCTTTGTTGATATGGAAATAAAGACGACATTTAATCCAAAAAAGTGAATGACTACTGATCCCTTATTTCTAGCACGGAATTGGGCTCGGCCTTTTTTATATATTAGCTTGTTTGAACTTGACAGCACCCCTGTGAGGTGGACACTCTTATGCCCACACCACAGAAGAGGAAGTGGAGACTTAGGGGTGATAAGGGATTTGTAAACGGAATACTGACATTCAAATAGGTCTGATTTCCCAGTGCTCTTAAAAATTCAACTCTTTTGCTCCCTCTTATTGCTCCAGAATCACTGATTTCTCAAAGCACTTCGGGGTTCATCTCACTCATCTCCCACGTACTGAGGGGGAAACTGCTGGGCACATGTAGGTGATATGCCTAAGATCACAGAGACCGTGGGCATTGATTCTGTTTGTTGGAGACACCCCACTATTTGTGCCTCTTTTGAATAATGAGGTCAAAGAGGATAGAGATCAAGTTGTCCCTGCTTGCTTTGTACAGACCCGGCTCACATTCATATCACAGAAGTAAACAGACATTTAAATATGTCTGGGCTGTGTAAAAATTAGCTGCAAAATCAGCTTCTGCCTTTCTCAGCTCACCAGGATGGTCACAGTGAGTGTGAGGCAGGGTGAGAGGGCTGGCTTACCCAAGTCTCAGAGCTCTACATCTTTCAGTGGTTACTTTAAATTGTCCCCCAGGCACATGTAACCAAATTGTCATTCCATGGCACTCCTCGAAATTTTCTTCTACATGTGGCATTTCCTCTGAAGAAAGTTGAACTCGAAGAGGACAGAGACCTGGCAGGCTGCCTGTGGGTTATTCAACCCCACAAAAATAAAGAAACACAGAGCTGGGACTTGGCATCTGGTTGGATCCCAGCCATTATAAATGAAAATTATTTCAGAGGGAATCTTCCTTTTTTCATTCTTTTCCCCTTGTTTACCTAAAATTTGATAGAGATTCTGCAGAATCATTGGTGTCTCTCTGGGCTCCATGCTGTGTGCAGGTAGAAGGCAGTGGTGGGAGTGGGGCAGGCTGTGGGGTGAGGACGCCTGAGGCGGAGGCCACAGCCATCTCTCCCAGCACATGGCGTTGGCCAGTGGCCTCACCTCCTCCTGCTGGCTCAGGCTGTCGGGAGCATTCAATGTGGCAACTTCTCTAAAGCATCTGGCACAGGGCTCAGTTCACCGAAGGTGCTTAACAAATGTTAATTCCAATTACCCCTGTGTTCACAATATTTTTGATGATTCTGACTAGTTATCTTATCCTAGACAAAATACATATATTAATCTTGAGACTTTCTGCCATGCCACTACTCAGCTCTTTGTTCATGAACATCTCACTTGCCTAAGAGGGAGTGGTCAGTAAGAATTTGGACTCTGGAGCAGGGTGCCAACATCTGAATGCCTACTCTGTCACTACCTGGCTGTGTGACCTGGGAAGAGTCACTTAAACTTGCTATGACTCTATTGTGTCATTTTAAAAATAGGTATAATAATAATAGTACCCGCCTTACAAAATTGTTGTGCATATTTGAAGAGTTAGTCCACATAACTTCTGAGAATATTGTGTGGCATATATGAGTACTCAATACCTATTACTATTTCTTAGCTAGTCCTTCCCTCTGCTTTCTCATGTCATATCTATAGAAACAGGAAAATTGACATGTGCTGTAGCTATCTTGTTGAGTTGTTGTGAAGGAAGTAGGCAGTTAGAAAGGACCCACTATGTGCAGGCAGTAGCAGCTTATGAGGATCAAATATAAAACAGATTAAAGTGAAAAGCAAAATTGGGTAAATAGTATAAAAGTCACTATGTTTCAAATTAATATTAAAAATGATCAGGGGAATTTTCATAGTACTGAAAACTTTTGCCTTTCGCTCTAGGGAGATGGTTTTGTTGAAGCTTCTGGGGACTAGGGATATAGAACAAGCAATGTGACAAAAGGAGCAGATGCCACAGTCAGATTTTTCCAGATGATCTGAGGCCTGAGTGGCCACTACGGGAGTACCAGTTCTCTCCTCTCTCCGTATGTGGCCTTCCTTTGCAGTACTTACTGTGGTTGACTTTATAAGCTGATGGTTGTCTACAGGTTATGATATGAAAAGAACCAGGAAAGCTTCCACCCAGAAATGGCCCCACCTCCCACTGGTTGGCATGTGCATAAGGAGCCAGCCTCTGTCTCCTTCTGCTCCACAGGCTCCTTCCATGCTCATTCTGTCTTCCTGTTGCTCCCTGGACTCTTCATGCTGCTGATCACATTCAGGCCTTTGCTCTTGCAGCTCCCTCTGCCTAGAAACCTCTCCTTGCCTGTAAGAAAACAGACAGACAGGCAATCAAACCGTGAACATTTGAAGTCTCAGTTAAGTCATTACCTTCCTCATGTCTCCTTCCTGATGGCCTTCTCCCTCAACCAAAGGTCGACTTGGCCACACCTTTCCTGGCAGTCACTCCAGGTGTTTAAAGAACCCTGTGTAGATCCACCAACAGGGAGTAATGGGAGCACCCATAACACTGCATTACCCTTGCCATTGAAATGTCTACATTCCAATGAACTAGAACACTTTGAGACCATATATCTTCATCATCTCAGCTTTCCCAGAACCTACCAAAGTGCCTGGCATATAATGGATATTCAATAAGCATTTGTTGAAGGATGGATGAATGAATGAATGAGGTTTAAATACCTGTTGGTCTTCAGAAAGCCAGGGAGTCCTCTGAAATGAAATCAACTAATTTCACCACTTTGAGCTGCTTTGGACAAATGGGAGAGAGGCTCAAATTCTTAGTTACAATATTTTCTGGCAGATTTATTTTATTCCATTTTATTATTCCTGTGTCTTACAGCATTTGGATCAGTATATATCACATAGTAGGTGCTTAAGAAATGTTTGATAAATGAATGGAAGATCCAAGAGATTTCATTTTCAGCCACAGGATCTTGGTGGCATCCCAGGGGAAGGTGGCTCCAATAGAGCTTGGATAGAAGGTGACACTCAGTGACAGCCAATTTCTAGGGGATGGAATGGGAGCTGCTACCCTGATGACCCCAACACCAATCAGAGGCATTAGCCATTTTGAGACACAGCCCACTGAGGAAGGAGCCCAAGAAGGACTTCTCTACTCCCTCAAGCTATCCCACTTGCAGTGGTTCAGTCTCTTCCTCAGAATGCATGCAATGAGCATAATATTTCAAATGATATTACTATTATTTCTCTTTTATTTTTATGTATTCATGATCAGATGTCTAGTCAATATAAAGATTATCACAAAGTAAAAATAAAGGGAAAATTATTATTGGCTTTTTGACATTCAAAATAGGATTTTGCAATAAGACAATGGTCTTGAAAATGGGCATTGTGGAGTAAGAATTTTCTAAATTACTCTGGTGCCCATTTAATATATCAAGGCTAGCCCTGGTGGAATGCATTATACAGTTTTAATTAATGTGGAGAAGAAGGGGACCTCAAAGGATGGTTTGCCCCTTCCGGGCCTAAGGGATTATGGAGAGAGAATGATGGAGCAATGGGCTAAGAAAGGTAAGGAAGAAAATCGTGAGGCGAACATCTCCTCACTGGGCCTTCCGAGCTCCACATGGTGAGGTGGGGCAGTGGATAGATTGGGAGCACAGTGAGAGCACAGGGGCTTTTGACCCCACCTTGTTCTGGATGGAGACAAGTGACCCTGAAACTATAGGAGTACCCTACGTAATTGAGAGTGGAGTGGGATGTTCAGGTTAAGGAAGGGACAGGGCTGTGGGCCCGTGTGTCCCCTGTCCTCACATGATGTGGATGCTTCTTTGGAGAGCCACAGACCTGCCACAGCCTGCTGGGGTGGAGGCTGAGGTGATCCTCAGACCCAGTCCCAGGGCTGACAACCGGGGCCAGGAGTTTCAGATATGGCGGAGACTCAAAGTGGCCTTCATCAGCAAGAGTAGGGTGGCAGTGGGGTAAGTCTCCAGGGAGGAGCCCCCGGACTCGGAGCAAGTCAAGCAGAAATAGACCACAAGTACATCAGCCACAGGTGTCAGCCACGGGCGCCAGCTGTGGACACCAGCCATAGGGTGGTGCCAAGCATTCCTCAGCAGACACGACGAACCGTACACCCTAGCACAAGTGCAAATCCGGGGGCTCTTTTCCCCCAGCGCCATAGGCCATGGGACCCTGAGAGAGGAGCAAGGAAGGGAGATGAGGGCTCTGAAAAACTGAGCAGAAAAACTAGTGAATCTGAAGATTCTGCATAAATGATTGGGCAGAACTAACTTTCAACTAAATTAGACTAAATGTAGTTGTTTTTCTCCTTGCTGCTTAAGCAGGTGAAGGGCGCATGAAGAAAATCAGATCAGGTCTAAAGAAATAAAGTAGCTAATTTTCTTCCCATGTCTGAACGTTGTGTGAGTAATTTTGGGACTCCAGGCGATTTTGATCCCTAGCAGCTTAGTCTGGGGGCTCAGGAGGGACACGATTTGCCAGGTAAAGTGAGAAGCAGTTCCACTCAACATCACACCAGAGGTGTTTCCAGGGGCTTGGGATGCTCTGATGGTTGGTCTGTCCTGTCTCCATCTCTTCCTTTCTCGCTTCTGAGCCTTCTCCACCCTCTCCTAACTCCCTCCTTCACCCTCTTTTCTTTCATCTCTTGACCTTTTCTTTTCCTCTCTGCAGAGAGAAAAGGCACACAGAACAGCAAGCTGAATCAGAACGGTGCCGTTGTGAGCTTTTTGGGCATTTAGGAGGAGAAGTCGAGCTGAACTACACAAGCTCCCAGGAAGCACCTCTCTGCCAGAGTTATAGGTGCCCCCAGAGAGCCTCACGATGATGTTACTAACCGAGCATATATTCCCACCTCAGAGCCGAGGGAGAACTATGAAAGGGAACGACAAAATCCCTTTAGAGGACTTCACATTTAACTGATGAATATGTTAGTGAATTGAAGAAACGCTCAACAAGTTTAGCAAGTGGAACATTCCTAATGCAGTACGTTAACTCGAGTAACCTAATATAATAACAGCCATAAGGAAAAAACAAGTCATGTTCCCCAGAGACTATCTATAGTCATCGAAAGACGATGTGGAACTTTAAGTAAATAACTAATTGGAATGATCCAAAGTGTTGTTTTGACTAATAGTGGGGTCTCTCTATAGAAATATGAACTGTCTTTGCTTTGAGGGTTTTACACACAAAATAATCCTGCTCCAGTGAAATTTCTGAGTGTTTAGTAAGTGACAAAGTCTTGGAAAATAGGAAGGGGGATTGAAACCAAGCAATTTCAGGGCCCATATGCAGGACAGAGACAAGGAGATAATAAAACACCCCTGCTCTGCCACCTCTTTAGCCTCTGTTTGTTTGTGTGAACTTTGAACTCGCAGAAGTTAAGTTTAAAATTACATTCAGTTGGGTGCAATTTTGAGCCACGCAAGGGTGTGAGGATAGAATGCTTTGCCTTAAACAGATCTCTCTCCTTAGAGATGATTTCTTGTATGTCATAGTCCATTGGTCAATGATGGGAAAGAAGTAGTGTTAGTTGAGCTCCTAGTGTATGCCAGGCTCTATGGCAATTATTCTACATATCTTATTTCATTTAATCCTCTTTCAGTTTTAGGGCTGGAATGTTGTCTCCATTTGGCAAATAAGGGATCACTTGGTCTAGCTGTTGTGTGACTTCCTGAGTTACCATCATAGATGCTGCTTCTTTCTCCTAAAGCCTCCAGGTAGAAAAGCCCCATGACCTCTCAGGGTGGCCCATTTCAGCAGTAGTCCTCCAAAGATTTTGAACATAAATCACCATTGCAGTCCAAGTCTTCTTTAGGCCACTAGCTCCTTAGTGATTAAACAGGAGTCCTCTGCACCACAGTACATGGGTTTTCCTGGACCCAGACCAGACAGTATCAGAAAGGGGAAGGTCAAAGGACAGGAGAGATGAAGAGTAGATTTCAGGGCATTGAGCCGTGTTGTATAACCCTGAAATACAAGTTATGTTCCTATTAATGCAAAAGTACTATATGGCCCTTATTGTAAAAAGGTAACTATTGTATAGTGTGTGACAAAAAAAGTGAAATTGCCCTGAAACCTCACCCTCAAGGGATTGCCTTTAGGCTAGGTTCTTGGTCTCTGCCACTGCAAGAGAGAAACAGGATTTGGGGCAGTCTGAAGTAGTGAAAAGAATGCATTGGTTTTAGAGCCAGACAGACCTGGGCTTGAATCTCAGCTTTGACTTGGGCAAGTTACTCAAATTCTCTGAATCTCAGCTTCCTAGACGTCAAACGGGTGATGATAGCACTAATCCATAAAGATTGGAGAGGCTTGAATCATGTATGTAAAGCTCTCAGCAAGGTGCATGGCACAAGCAGGCATTTAATAATTGCGTCCAACTGAATATCACGGATGTTCCAGATACTAGGATCCTTCTGCCTGCAACGTAAAATTACTCGCTGCTGAGAATTCCCCAACATCTACTTTTTTTCCACCGAGTTAAGGGCTAGACTTCAGGCACATAAGTTACCGAATAAGCTCTTGGTTCAAGTTTGCCGATTTTTAACACAAGGTGTCTAAAGGAATTTTCTTCTGTTTATTTGTTCTTCGTGGAATGATTGAAGCTACTCATGATAAAGTAAACACTCTAGAATTATTAATGATTTTATGATATAATTTTCAGACTCTCAAAATAAATTCTACTTCTGTTGTGAAAGCTGACCAACCCTACTTTTGAGACATTGACAAACCGGAACCTCCGAGCTGCCCTCTTCAGTCCTCAGGAGGACGAGGGTGACACAACCTGAGAGCCACGGTGTGAGGAAGGCTGTTTCTTCCTGATGAATGCCCAGTTATCCCACTTGGTTTGGTTGAAAAGCAAAACTCAGAGTCTCAGCCTCTGTGACTGCCAAGATCCTGTCACTCTTAATGTGCTCGTTTCCAGCTGTGGCCCCATGACGCCTCTTCAAACAAATTATCCTGCAATGATTGACCATGTCCCACTCCCTTCAGATGGCCTGTAACCACACTGGAGAGTTAGACAGAAATACTGCCTGACAGATGATCCACGTCGGGGCCAGAAGACTTAAAGCGCAACGTCTCCCAGCCCACTTGCCAGTGTGGGACGTGTGCAGTGCCCACACCTAACGACTGTTTTGGTGGTGACAAGGCCTAAGTGCTGAAACATTTGGCTGCCTCCTGCCTGCGAACGACCTCTGAGCTTTAGAGCAATCGCATGTCTGAACTTTTCTTCCTAAGATCCCACGTGCCTCCATCAAACAGGCAAACGATTTTCTTAATTGTCTGTCTCCCTTTGGCTGGAATATGAGCTCCAAAACGTTTGGACTGTTTTGTTTATTGCTGTATGTCCAGCTCATAGATGTGCGCCTGGCATATACCAGGTGCACAATTTATATTTGCTGAACGGATGAATAAAAGGAGAATCCAACAGTGATGTCTTTCCCTAGTTTTTCTCAAGGAAAGAGAGGTCCTAATAGAAATAAACATGTAGTGAAAATGCTGACTATGGGAATTTGTTTATTAAAACATGAGATGCTTCAGGATACCTGTCTTAGAATTATAACAGGTATTCTTTCTTCTGAGGTGTAGATGCAGTGTGGTAATTTTGATGTCCCTTCCAGCTTATAAGAAGAAAAATGTGGGGCCGCCCGGTGGCGCAGCGGTTGAGTCCGCGCTTGGCAGCCCGGGGTTTGCAGGTTCGGATCCCGGGCGCCCGCCGACGCACTGCCTGTCAGCCATGCCGTGGCGGCGTCCCATATAAAGTGGAGGAAGATGGGCACGGATGTTAGCTCAGGGCCAGTCTTCCTCAGCAAAAAGAGGAGGATTGGCAACAGATGTTAGCTCAGGGCTGGTCTTGCTCACCAAAAAAAAAAAAGAAGAAAAATGTGCTCATTTTAATTTACTTTTACTGTTCTACTCACTAAGGGTTTTGAAATGGCCGCATAGATCATTTGAATAAGAACTGAATTTCAGTAATGAACCTGTCAGAAGAAACATGGTTTATGCCGTAAAATTCAGTGTGAGTTTATTGTTCGTATTTTGAAGCATAGGAGTGATTTGGGGGAGGTTCTAGAAATATTTTGTCCTCTGATGAAGTCTGAGGGTCAAACTAGTTAATAATCTTCCTTCATTTCTTAAAAAGGACTTACTTTCTGTTATATCTAGACATGCTGACCCCGACCATACCAAACACCCATTACTTTTTCTCCTGGCACTTGTCCTCCCCTGACGTATGTTCCCATTGTTGCTATTTGACATGAGTTTACATGTTTAATTGTTTAACATCCATCTCTCCTGGCTAAATTGTAAGCAGGGATTTTTGTCACTTTTGTTCGTGCTGCTTCCCCAGTGCCTAGAATAGTGCCTGGAATGTGGTGAGTGCTTAAAAAATATTTGTCAAATAAACAAATTAATTTAAATGTACAGTACAGATCCCAATACCTGTACAAACATATCTTGGAGAGGAAGTGATGGCAATTACAGGGCTGGGCACCCAGGGCATCCATTGTAGATGAAAGAAATCTGGACTTAGTGTGGGATCAATGCCGGTCCACTGTTTTCTAGATGTTTTGCTACCAGACATTTAATCTCCCCAAGCTTGGTTTTGAGACTTGCGAAATGGGAATAACAAGAATCACTTATTGAGAGAGTTATGAAGATTACATGAGATGAAGGGGATAAATGTACTTTGTGAAAGCTGCTAAGACTCACAGAAGCATCAGATTTCATTGTGTTGGGCGCACATATCTGTTGATGGAATGAGTGATTTGGTTGCACTAACCTGTTACTTAATTCAACCACTCTGCTGAAGAGGCTACTAATGGATGCTCAGTTGTCATAGCAGGTGCAGAAAGGGAGATGCACTTCCCATAAAATACCAGAGATCGGGGGCTCATCAGTACTGCCTGAGGAGCTTTTCAAAATTGTATATTTTTAGGTATGGCAAGCTGTATTGCTTGTTCACATTTATTTGTCTCCCTCGCCACCCTCAGCCTGCCATATATGCCATGCTTTCCTGTAGGTGAGGTTTAGTCTTTATCCCATGAACATTGGGCATGGCCATAGATTTGCCCTAGTCAATGAATTATAAGTGGGTATGGTGCATGCCGCACCAGTCTAGAAACCTTAGATGTGTTGGCATGGTTTGATTTGGCACCCCTCAAGCTTCTACCCTAGTTATGAGAATGGCACGCCCTAGTTAGAGGACACTCCTTCAGCCTGGGTTCTGGAATGGGAATACACATGCCTCTAGGTCAAGCCCAGACATGCCCGACAGAGCTGCAGCAGACTCACAGCCCTCATGAAACGTGAGCACAAATGCTGTGTGAGCCACTGAGATGTCAGGGAGGTTTGTTACCTTAGTGAAAGCTGACCCATACACTGGGATCTACTCCAAGCCCACCAAAGTCCATACTCCGAGGCTCAGGAATCTGAGTTTTCAAAAACTTCTCATGTGGTTCTGATAATCAATCAGGTTTGGGAGCCATTCCCCTCGATTATCTATACCCCTTCCCTCCTTCCTGCCACCTGCCCATATGAACAGTGTTTGACTAATGTTCCCACCGTTCCTATAACTCAGCTGGTAGCATTCCTGGCTGTCAGGCCAGTAGGAAAATAAAAGAATGCCCCTCTGCTTTGGAGATGGTGATGGAATATAGAGCTTCAGAGACTGAATCTTGAATTGAATCAGAGACTTCAGGGTCACCTGACCTCCCCTCTCCAGCTCTTTATTGGGAATGTGATAGAATAATTTATTACTGCAAAACCAAGATATAACCTATGGAAGGACATACTCTGTTGTAGGCCAGATGGTTTGGATTTGTGTGTGGTCATTATTCTAGTTTCTGACAATCCCTAATAAGTCTGCCTATGTTAGGTACTAAATCATCATTGGCTAATCAATGCCCAGTGGTTCTGCCTGCTGATGGAGGCTTAAGGCACCTACAAGAGACAAGAGGGCAATGTCAGTGGTCACTGGTAGAGTCCAAGCCTATGGTTCCAAGGAAGACTTTCCATTTTATTTACTAACGTATCAGCATTATAACCAGAGCCTGCATGTTTGAATTATAAATAATGATTGTTCTCTGAACACTTGGATTAAGCCATATGAAAAGTCATGGGCAAGACTAAAAATCACTTTATTTTACATGAGTAAAAAAAGTACCTTGAAATTTGTTGGACAATCTCATAATCATGGTTATCTCTTAATAAGGTGTAGACAAGACTCCATGAAGAACCAGATCTGTAACAAATATCCTACTTCTTTCAATGTCAGTGGCACTCCAGTAAGGATGCCACACTTGGTTTGATTGTTTTTTCTTGGGAGCAAGGGGGTAGGGAGATGTTTTAATTATTACCATTCATGACATTAAAATTGAACGTGAGTTTTTGTTCCTATTTTGGCCTTGTATAATCTGTAACTAACTGTTCTCTTCATGTTGTAAAAGCAAAATTCCCATAGCCTCCAGATTATGGTCAATAGGACAGAAAAAGCTATTTTATGTACTCAGCTATGCCCAAGAGGACTTTTTGAAAAGCATACTATTGCAGAGCTTGGTTCTAATCAATTGGAGTCCCCCGAGTCCTTCTTTCACTACACAGGTACCTAGTAAGTCCAGAGATGCAATCACACATGGCAAGCAATGAATATACAACAGACTTCTAGTACATTTATTTCATCAGCACAAGAAACTTGGGAATATTCCATTTTCAAATACATTGAAATGGGGATAGTTAGAGCCAGAAGCTATGTAAATCCCATTTTCCCCTGAAAATGGAGGTCTACATTCCTTTGAGTATAGCTTTCCTCAACTCCTGTCCCCCCGACTCCCAGAAGTATGAAACTGATAGACATTCAAATACTCCTTGCAGAGGAGACATAGCAACCAGCATTTGTATTGGTTTTACTATTCTTTTAAAAAAGAAGTGTGATTATCTTAAGTATTACTTAGATAGTAAAACTTAAATTACCTGTAACACTCCAGGAGCGAGTCCAGGATGCTCCAGCTGATGATGGAGTATGTTTTGTTATGGTCCCTGCTGTTGACGTTGGCATGCAAGGTGCAGGGGGCAGAGTTGAGTATGTCACTTTTTGGAATAAAACCTGGGTATGAGTTTATTTTCCTGGTATTTGCCATTTCTTCTAAAATTGAAGACCAAAAATTCTTGGTAATTAAAGTTTCTACATATTTAGATTCCAATTATTCTATTTTGCAAGGGTATGTGATTTTTTTTTTTTTTAAGTTATGGAGACATGTGAAAATCTGTTGAAAGCAATAGACCTTCTCCTCCCCAGAAATCTAAACTTCAGGGAGTTTACCTGGGGTTAATGGAGTCCTGGTCATGAGCTCACAAGGTAATGATAACAGCCTGGGACTTGAGGTCTGATTCCTCCTTCATTTCTAGCTGTGTGGTCTTAGTCAAATCACTTAACTTCTCTGAGAGTTAGTTTCCTTTTAGCTTTGTAAACTATAAAGTGATTTATAAATCTTAGTGATTTTTCTTATAATTGTAGAAAATGAGAATTTTACAGAGCCCCCCAAAATGTTGTTCTCTTTCTCTTTCTTTCATTAAGATCTCTTAAATGAGCCTAAAGAAAATCTCTTTCTACCAATGTGTGTGACCATAATGTCAGTCACTGGTGCCCTTCCTAGGCCTTTGCTTCATTACATTAAAATTAACACATTAATGTGTGAGAGATTAAAATAGGGCAAAAGATAGAGTCAAAGAAAAATGTGCATATCTACAAGTAAATATCTGAGAGACTTTTTGCCTGGATAATGGGACTGCAAACCAGGAAGATGTCCTCAGCATAACTCACAGCCACCAGTTTTTGAACAGTTTATGTGTGCTCAGCCTTTACATATGTCCTTCCCATTATTTCCAACAATCCTATGAGGTAGGTCCTTTTCTTGTTGTTCTGTCTCATCCAGGTGTTTCATGTGTGTGTTTTGAAATATTATTGCATACACTGCAATGGACAGATCTTAAGTGTACAGCTCACTGAATTTGGATAAATGTATACACTTATGAAATCAGCACTCAATCAACATAGAGAACATTGCTATCATCTTAGAAAGTTCCTTCCTGTCCCCACTAGCCTATTTCCCTCCCCTTCCCAGAGACAATCATTTTCCTGATTTCTTATGCCATTGCTTACTTTTGCCTGTTCTTGAACTCATAAAAATGGAATCATACAGTGTGTACTCTCTTGTGTCTGGCTTCTTTCACTCAGCCTTTGAGATTCATCCATGCTGTTGCTTATATCAATAGTTTGTTCCTTTTTATTGTCAAATAGTATTCTATTGTATGGCTATACCACAGCTTGTTACCATGTTTCAGTTGATGAACATTTGGATTGGTTCCAGTTTAGGGCTATCATGAATAAAGCTGATATGAAGTTTCTTAAACAAATATTTGTGGATATATGTTTTCATTTCCTTTGAGTAAATACCTAGGAATGGAATTGCAGCTCTCATTGTTCCCTGAGCTCTAAACCTTCCGTAGTGTCTCAGATGGGCATTTGCCAAAGGACTCTCCTTTCATCTTTGTAGACCCTGAGACTTAGATGCTGGCTAGACCAGGTCCCTAATTTTTCATTTGAAAACCCTGGGGCTAGATGCTTTGAGAAATCAGAACTCTTCAGATTTTTGAAAGAAAAAATATATATAAAAATACATAAACACATATATTCCATAACACTCTCCAGCAGGGTCTGGACCAGCACTTTTATTCAAATACATTAATATTTCTGTGAAAAAGATATTATTCTTCATACCAAGTGAGATAAATAAAAACTATAAATAACCTCATGTCAGTTCATGTCAGTTTTTGCCACCAAATTTGTCACAAATTAGAAAGACAACAAATTTGTTTTTCAGAGCATTTTTTTAACAGTCTTATTGGGATATAATTCACATTCCACACAATTCATCCATTTAAGGTGCACAATTCAATGGGTTTGGTATATTATATTATTAATTTTTAAAAACTATAGTATAATATAAAAATTGTAGCATATAAAAATATGTATATGAATATAAAAATTGTAGTATAATATAAAATTTTAACCACTTTAACTGTTTTTCAGTGTACAATTCAGTGGCATCAAATACACATTCCCAATGTTGTATAACCATCATCACTCTATATTTCCAAAATTTTTTAATTATCCCAAACAGAAATGCTGTAATTATTAAGCTATAACTCCCCATCCTCCATCCTCCAGCCCCTGGTAACTTCTACTTTCTGCCTCTATAAATTTGCCTATTCTAGAGAGTTCATATAAGTGAGATCATACAATTCTCATCCTTTTATGTCTGGCTTACTTCACTTAGCTTAATGTTTTCAAGGTTCTTCCATGTTGTAGCATATATCAGAATTTTATTATGAATAATCCACATTTTTTTTATCTATTCATCCATTAATGGAATTTGGATTTTCCACCTTTTGGCTATCATGAATAATGTTGTTATGAACATTCACGTACAAGTATTGTTTGAACATCTTTTTTCAACTCTTTGGGGCAAACACCTAGGAGTGGAATTGCAGGATCATATGGTAATTCCTTGTTTAACTTTTAAAATTAATTCTAGTTTTTATGTAATCCTATGTTTTTTGAGGACCTGCCAATCTATTTTCCATGGTAACTGAACTATTTTACATTGTCCAGCAGCAACATATGAGGGTTCCAATTTCTCTACATCCTCACTAATATTTGTTACATCATCATCATCATCATCATCATTATTATTATTGCCATCCTAGTGGGTGTGAGATGGAATCTCATTGTGGTTTTGATTTGCAATTCCCGAATGACTAATGCTTGTTGGCCATTTGTATATCTTCTTTCAGGAAATATCTATTCAAACCCTTCACCCATTTTTAAATTGGGTTGTTTGTCTTTTTGTTGTTGAGTTGTAAGCATTCTTTATGTATTCTGTATACTAGACCCTTATCATATTTGTGATTTGCAAATATTTTCTCCCATTCTTTAGGTTGTCTTTTCACTTTCTTGAGTATGCCCTTGATGCACAGAAGTTTTAAATTTTGATGAAGTCCAATTTATCTATTTTTTCTTGTTGCTCATGCTTTTGGTATCATATCTAAGAATTCATTTCCAAATCCAAGGTCATGAAGATTTACCTCTATGTTTTCTCTTAAGAGTTCTTTGGTTTCAGCTTTTATATTTATGTTGGTGATCCACTTTGAGTTAATTTTTGTATATGCTGTGAGGTAGGGGTCCAACTTCATTTTTTCATGTAGAAATCTAGTTGACCCACAGCATCATCTGTTGAAGAGACTATTCTTTTCCCATTGAGTGGAGTGGGCACTCTTGTCAAAAATCAACTGGCCATAGATGTATGGGTTTATTTCTGGATTCTCAATTCTATTCCATTGGTCTGTGTATCTATCCTTATGCCAGTACCACACAGTTTTTCACCATAACTTCATAGTAAGTTTTGGAATTGAGAAGTGTCAATCTTCCATCTTTGTTCTTCTTTTTTAAGATTGTTTTGGCTATTTAGAGCCCCTTGCAATTCCATATGAATTTGAAGATCAGCTTTTCAATTTCTGGAAGAAAAAAACTGTGAGAATTTTGATAGGAATTGTGTAGTATCTGTAAAGCACTTTGGGTAGTATTGCCATCTTAATGATATTAAATCTTCCTATCCATGAACACAGGATGTCTTTGCATTTATCTAGGTCTTCTTTAGTTTCTTTCATCAATATTTCATAATTTTAAATGTACAAGTCTTTCACCTCTTCGGTTAAATTTATTCCCAGCTATTTTATTCTTTTCAATGCTATTGTAAATGGAATAGTTTTCTTAATGTTCTTTCCAGTTTGTTCATTGTGGATGTATAGAAACACAATTGATTTTTTGTGTGTTGATCTTGTACCCTAAAACTTTGCTGAATTCATTTATTAGCTCTAGTAGCTTTCTTTGGGCTTTTTTATATATAGGATCATGTCATCTGCAAATAGAGATAATTTTACTGTTTTCTTTTCAATTTAGAAGCGTTTTATTTCTTTTTCTTATCTAACTGCTCTGGCTAGGACTTCCAGTACAATGTTGAATCATAGTGGTGAAAGCAGACATCCTGATTTTAGAGGGAATGCTTTCAGTCTGTTACCATTGAGTATGATGTTAGTTGTGGGTGTTCCATAAATACCCTGTATAATGTTTAGGAAATTCCTTTCTATTTCTAGTTTTCTGAGAGTTTTTATCATGGAAGGGTGTTGGATTTTGTCAAATGCTTTTCTGCATCAATCGAGACGATAATATGAGTTCTTTCCTTTGTTCTATTAATGTGATGTATAACATTGATTTATTTTTTTATGTTGAACCACACTTGCTTTTCTGGAATAAATCCACATGGTCATGGTGTATAATCCTTTTCATGTGCTCTCAGATTTTGTTTGCTAGCATTTTTTTGAAGAGAAATTTTTCAATTTAATTTCACTTATTTTTTTATTTTAGAACTGTGAATAAGAAATTGTGAACCCATGCTTCAGTAAGGTAACTAAACTGTTAATGCAAAGGAAGCTGATCAATGGAGTCACAATGACATGAAAGAAATCCCCCACAGTGTGTCCCTGTGTTCCAGGGTTCTGACTGATTCTCTTCAACATTTTTTCAGTGGCTTGAAGATGAAGCAAACTTGCTTATCACTCTTGGAGCTGAGAGAGCTGAGAGGGGGATCTAATATTTGAGAGAGCAAAATAAAGATTCCAAAAGATTCTGACAGCTTGTGCATTTAAAATCTGGGATCAATATTTTGGATTCAGTAAAAGGGTTTGAGAAGGGGGTGGGGGTTGCTGAGTTAACAGCCATTCCTGTGAAGAGAGCTGGGATTTAGCTGACTGTGAACCCAACAAGAGCTGAGCAATTTGAGGCTCCAGAAGAGGAGTGCAAGCTGGGGCTGTGCTAACAGTGTCCCATCCACAGTGCACGTGTGCACGTGTGTGTGGTGTGTGGGGCTTGCTGAGTCCTGCTCTTGGCTCTGCAGGCCCTTCCACATCTGGAACATTTATTGCCTTCAGTTCTGGATGCCAATTTTTAAGTGACAAACTGGAGCCCATCCAGAGGAGAGTGACCAGGACAAAGAAAGGGCTCAAAATCATGTCAGGCCAGGGAGTGTTGAAGGAACTAGGGCTGTGCAGCCTGGAGAAGGGAAGATTAAGTGGGGAATTTGAGAGTTGTTTTCAAATCACATCATGTAAAAGGAGAAATAGACTTGGTCAGCATATTTCCAGAGTGGAGAAAAAGACCTAGTGTGGGAGTTAAAAGAAGGGAGAAGTCAGCCTTCTGCAAGGAGACATTTCCAACAGTCAGTGAGGTCTGAAAAATCTATAGGTTGGATACATTGCGGGTGGCAGAAATAGTTTTATCACCTCAGCAACCTCACCCCACTTCTGGGGAATTGCTTCCCATTCCCTCACGGTTATGACTGGAACACTCCAAAAGTTGTGCCTGACCCAATTCAGGCCAATGAGTCCTTTCCCTGGGATTTTTGGACTTAAGCATGAGGAAGAGTCAACCCACAAGTGGCAGAAACTCTAAGAGGTAAAACTAGGGAACAGTTTCCCACCCAGAGGAGAAGACTGATGTATAGCAAGAAAGAAAAAATAAAACTGTCACTCAGAGGAGCGAGAGAGACGAGAAGAGAGGATGAGAAGAGAGGAGAGGAAAGAGAGAAAACAGAGAGAAATGTTTGAGTCCTGAATTCTAGAAATTCCTGAGGCTCACTACACTTTATCCTCCCACAGCTTGGACACTCAGCTCTTTCTTGGATTTTGTGAAATTCCTTAGTATCATTCCAAAGGGTGGTCTCTCTTAGTCAAATTAGTGTTGGGTTTTTGTCACTTCAGTTCAAAGGATTCTAACACTACCAGGCTGAGGAGGTAGTGAGATGTCCATCGGTGGAGGTGTTTAAAGAGAAACAGTACTACCAACACCTGCCAAGAACTTTGTGAAGTAGGTGGGAGTAAAACTGAATTAGGATTGGTCATGAGTTGATAACTTTTGAAGCTGAGTGATGGGTGTATAATCTTATTCTCTCTACTTTTTTTTGTACATTTAACATCTTTCCTAACAGAAGAAAAGTGATATGGAGAGAATTCCAGCACTGAGAGAAAATGAACCAAATCAGTGGTTCTCAAACATATCAGACTCCTCAGGGTATATTTAAACACTAAGAATTCGATGCCTCACTCCTGGAAATTTTGATCGAGTTGATCTGTGACCAGGCTGAGGACCCTATGCATTTTCAAAACTCTCCAAATGGTTCTGGCCATCATCCAGGTAAAAACATTGTTAGATTAGATGGCACTTAAGGCATCTTCCAAATGTAAGATCCACAGGCTCAAGGAGAATGGAGGCTGGAGGTGACCAACACCTTCAATTTTAAAATGTGGACACTGAAATCCAAAGAGGTCAAGTGATTAAGGTTACAGAGTGAGTAAGCGGCGGGGCAGAAAAGTCTGAAACCCAGGCAATCCGTGCCCTCTCTCCTGCTCTCACCAACATTATAAAATCATAAAAACCTTGATAAACAAGGAGACACAAAGAAAGATGACTCTGGATCCAGACCACTTAGTTCAAATCCTGGCTTTGCCACTTCCTCACCTCTCTGTGCCTCAGTTTCCTCATTTGTATCCACTGCACAGGGTGGTAGTTGTACGTTAAATGAGTTGATATATGTATAGTGCTTAAAATAAGTGCGTAGCATAGGGTAAACCATGGTTTCTGCTGTTATAGTTATTATTTGTGTTGCACTAGTGAGGAAAACCTCACTGAAGACCTTCAAGAAGACCTTAGATGGTTATTCACCGGTGACAATTCAGAGCAGGGCTGGAGCATTTCCAGCCCACACCCAGGATCTGGCTTATTGCTCCCTGTCATCCTGCTCAGTATACAAGGCTCTTGCTCAGGCCACAGAGCCTGAGTCATAACTTCAGCCCTGATGGGCCACCCCAGCCACCGCAGCCAGAGGAAAGAAGAGCCAGAGTGCTCATAACGGCAACCTAACAGCCACAAGAAATGATTAACCCATTTATTCCAGAAGGGCTCTTGCTTTGTTTGTTTTATTTCCTCCATACCCAGTCATCGAACAAACAAATAATTCCTGACTTTAACTGAAATAACAACAACAACAAAACAGCTAAGAGAGATATGGTGGCTTCTCAGGCAACTGTTAGATATTGTGAAATGAGACATTCCTTAGCTCCTGAAGAGTCAAGACAGGAGAGAGAAGCGCCAGCTCGGGCGCGGCGTCTGCGCTGCTCTGCTCGCTGCGGTGTCGGCAGCCAGCGCCACCTGCACCTGCCGGGAACTCAAGACACACGTGTCAGAGGGATGATCTTTCAAGGAATGGCTCCTACGTTTTACAGACAATCGAGACAATTTAAGGCTCAAAGTATCAATCTACAGCTTTAGTTATTCCTTAAAAATGTAAAACGAGAATTTCATGAAATAATATTTAAAAAGGAAAAATTGAAGATAAACATAAAAGGAGACTAGATATTTCCGGTGGCCTAAAGGGCCATTTCTAAACAAAGGAAGAATAATTTTCAGGGGCAACCACAGAGAAAAGGAAAAGTGTGAGCAAAGCTCTCCACCTTCGTGTCGCTCTTCCCCTCTGATCTGCCCCAGCTTTCTCCTTTCTATTTCCATGTTTTCTCCTATTAATTTGTCTTCTCCCCATGACTCTCTCCCATACCCTGTTTTAAAAGGACTGTTCTCTTTTTTTTTTCCTTTTCCTTCTCTTTCTCATCTTCTTATTCCTCCTCTAACCCAGTCTCTCTACTTTTGGTGATAAAATGAAACTGAAATGTTAATTAATTAAATCCTTTAATGAATATTTAGGAAGCTCATACTACGCACCAGGCACATTTTTATTATTATGGTTTTTGTTGTTTTGTATAATTTGCATACATCAAAGTGCACAAATCTTACTTATACATCTTGAAAATTTTTCACAGATGTACACACCTGTGTAATTACCACCAGGTCAAGACAAAGACACTTCCAGTCTCCCTGCAGGCTCTCTCATGCCCCCTCCCAGTCAGCACCCTCTCCAGAGTTAATCATTCTTCTGACCTCTATCACCAGAGTTTACTTTTGAACCTCATGTGATTAGAATCAAGCATGTATTCTTTTGTATCTAACTCTGTGGGAGGTACTATTTCTTTGAATGAAATTTTATGTCCCTAAGAAGGAACAACTTCTTTCTAAAATTATCAACCAAATTTAGTTGCCTGTTGCATGAGATTGATTCATGATGGATTTTTCTCCCCAGTTGTCCCCAACTCTCATCCTGTAGTCCCATGTGGATTAGTGCTATTTAATGGGAAAAAATTTTTCCAAGCTTGGGTTATACCTTCATCTTCCCAATGGAGCTGGGTTAACATCCAAGTTCCCTTTTAGACTGAGGTCCTCACAGGTTATCCACTTGTGTATTACTAGTTTCCCAAATTAGTTGCCTCTGCAACTCAGCCACACAGGACCTATGGACCACAGGGAACCTCCCTTGATTAGGATTTCACTGACACTACCCCTTTGTTCTTCTTGCTAATTCTTTCCCACCACTAGAGGTCAGGGTTCAGTTAGCACTACAGAGGGCTGAACAAGTGTGAAGGGCCAATTAGCCCACAGAAGGCCCCCAGGGGGGCTGTGTGGGGATGCAGGGGTTATGTGCTCAGGCTCAGACTAGGCAGAAAAGGCTGAGCTACGCAGGCAAACAGGTTGTCACATTACCATGTGGAAAACTGACCTCAAACATCACAAATTCTATTTTCATTTATTTACTTATTTATTTTAATTGGCAAGGACATTTTGTTTAACACATAACTGACTCTTCACTTTATTTCCTTGAGGCAGAAGAATGAGTCAAGCTTCAGAACAAATTTAAGCATTCCCTCTTAGAAGTCCCTGAAATGCTTGGTTTCCAGACTTGACAATAACAACAATAAACGTACTCACTCGGGGACCTTTAGGGGAACTACTTGAGCAGCTACAAGATTTTTCCCTCACAATTAAAAATATTTAGTAGGTAAGAATCACTATTTTGTAAACCAAATTTATTTTAGGATTCTAAAGCTTTGCTGCTTAAATCCCAAATCTTCAATGCTGCTCGATTCTCCGTTCCATCACCCCAATCCACCCTGGCCTTGCAGTACCAATGAGGTAAAATGAGGACTATAATTTTAATCAGTCTCTTAAAAATTTAGGACAAGAGGTCAAAATTAAGAGATGATGTAGGTCAGTGGTTTTCAAAGAAATGGTTAAGCTATGAAGCACTTGGTTTTTGTTAACTCTTACCCAGAAGCTCCATGTAGAGAGCAGATAAGAGTAGATTCCCTCTGGATGAAGTCAGCGTGTGGACTTGTGACTCCCTCTCTCTCAGCTCCCCAAATCCACTTACCTGACTGTGCGGCCACTGAAGATATGCCCCTGAAATCCCGTAACTCCAGGAACACTGTTTGAAAACCACTAATCTAGTCCAAAGCCCTTATTCTATGAATGAGGGCACTGAGATCCAGTACTTAGCTAGCCAGCATCATACATTAACAACAACACCTGGCAAGAAATATGGCTGGAGACTAGTTATTTTCATTAAAATTTTAGGATTTTTTTTCCCAAAAAAACATACTGTACACTTCTTATCCCAACACACACATACTT
Source organism: Tapirus indicus (assembly GCA_031878705.1). Lineage (NCBI taxonomy): Eukaryota > Metazoa > Chordata > Mammalia > Perissodactyla > Tapiridae > Tapirus > Tapirus indicus. Next base: position 41,218,841 of record CM062935.1, read on the forward strand.
ACAGCATATGGAGTGCAGGTATAAGAATAAATCCCATGACTTGGCTCGGTCTTGCCAGACACTTGAATTGGTGAAGCACCAACCCTGTCATATTTAGACCTAATGGGTTAAAATCGTGTTCTGATAAATTTGAAATTGCACTAAGACAGGGGATTGGATCCCTTCAAGGAAGAAGATAGAGTTATATCTCAAGCGCGCACTAGAATTTGCTGCTGTGGAGACCACTTGCTTACACCACATGCTGGGGAGCAGGAGGGAAGTTTTTACAGTGAGGATGTGGAGAGAAGGTAGTTAGGCCATTCATGCTGCTGGTGGAAGAAGGCACTGTGAAAAGGTATAAAAGGGGAAATAAGAAAAAGCTTAGTGGAGGATCCAGGGAAAATCGTGAAATCTTTAATTGCCTAACCAGTCATGCAAGTGACCTATTCATACACCAGTGAGGGAAAGAGCAATGAAAACTTGAGAGCAACTTCCAGCAAAAGCTTTTAACATCAAATTGCTCTCTGGTCTCCATCATCTGTCTCTATGGCCCAGTAACCATTGACTGTAACTTTAAAGTTTCTAATTGAGATGAACAAAGTTATACTCAAGTTTAGGAAAAACTAGGGCAATTGATACCAGATAATGATCAATGAGTAAGGAATTTGCTTAAAGCTTCATGTTTGAATTTTTTTAGGTCTTGTCCTAAATTGTACTTCATGTTTAACTAAAAAACAAAACAAAAAACTTTAGTAAATCTTTTAATAAATAGTTGTGTTTAAAATAAAAAATAAAAATTCTTAGAGTCCTGTTATACCAGAAGCACAAAGATTTGCTTTTTAGTTATTTTTCCCTTATTTTATTAAACCTGGGGAGAGCCTGCCTTTCAGAGTCTATAGGCGACCTCAGAGCACTCTGTGGTAATATATGCTGATATCAGCTATTGGGCCTAGAAAGGGATAAATAGCTTTATGCAAACCTAGACAGTGAGCCAGGTTTAGCTCTGCCAGTTTACACCTAATCTCATATTCCCTCCATGAGAGTAGAACTGGGAGAAGACTTGAGAATCTGGATCCTCCGTAAGGTCATATCTTATTGTACAAGTGTGGATTGAGAGTTTGTTAAGCCATCTGCAGTGTGTTGAGGTGTGAGCACAGGATGAACAAGGCAGAGGGCTGGGCAATTAAAAGCCCCCAGATCTGAGAAGTGTGGTCCAAGGTGCTGCTCTGAGCACTCCACGCGCCCGACGTCCTGATAACTACTATCAGAGGCGGAGGCTTTCCTCAACAGACCCAAAGAAGGCTGCTCCATCACCAGGCAGCCAGAACAGAGAAGCAAAGGGTAACACAAACTGAAGGGCAGAAGGTCAATTAAAAGCTTATCCTTCTGTCCAGGGCTTGTGGTAAAAACATCCATTTCACACTCTTTTCTTTGGAATCCTTGTCCTTAAGATGGCTTATGGCTGGGTGGAGCCCCGTCTGGTAGGCGTGTGGGTGTTCAATACACTTGTGGTGATGAGACATTCATTTGCATTGCTTTAATAATTGAGCTTCCAAGCCAAACCCCTTGTCTAATATCTGACCCCTTTGCTATTGACATTCCAAGCCAAACCCCTAGTTTGATTGCCCTCATCGGAGAAGGAGGAAGGTCTAACCCACAATGCTCCTGTGCTTATCTTCTGAGTTCCTCAGAGATGGCCCTGCCACCAACCTCCCTTCTCCTGACACAGAGAAACAGAAAGGGAGAAATGAGATTGGAAACAGGATCAAACAGATATGTACCAAATTCTAGGTTTCTGAACCGATTAAGGGTATGAGCTGTTGACAAGGGCTGGGACTATACGCATAATTAAGATGCTTCAGGGAGGCCAGGAGTATGACTCTATGCCTTGGGACTCTCAGTGAGCTCGACTAGGGAACCTTGAGCGTCAGCTGACCCAGCCAGGCCCTCACTCCAAAACCAGACAGTGATGGAAACAGCAGCTTATATAGCCAAGGCAAGGGACAGGAGAGTTCCTGCCTCTCCTCTAGGCGTCAAGAACAAGAACAGCCTGAGAAGAGCTTCAGCTCCACTGTGGGTCAGGATGAGTTCCTCCTCCAGGAGGAAGAGGTGGAAGAGGCAGTTGCAGAGTCCAGACTGGGAGAGCATGCACGGTGGTGGTCAGTACCACTCACCGGCCTGTGTATAAAGTGACAAAGGCTTGGATGAACATTGGCAAGTTTGCTCCACATTCACATCTGCAGCCAGAGTGGGCTGTTTATCCCAGAGACCAGTTATTCAGATGTGCAGCTTGTACTCAGGGAGCATTCCATCATCAACAAATATTTATTGAGCTCCTACTATGTGTTGGATACTACTCTAGGCATGAGCAATACGATAACGAGCAAAACAGATTCTTTGCCCTCGTGGAATTTATAACCTGGTGGAATAACCCAATAGTAATCAAGTCAATACATCAATGTATAATTAAAATCTGTGAGTTCTTGGTGAGCAGAACTCCCTTCAATTTGTATTCTTGCAGACAGCCTTCTCTGATCAGACATCCAACACTTCTCTCATTTCTGCCCACTCCAGCCTCTTGGAACAGCCTTTTGGTTTTCTCTTCTCATGAGTCATTTTCTCCTCTCATGAGTTATTTTTTCCCTACTAGTGCTTACTTAGAGGAGGTTTCTTATCAGACAATGGCGGAGGCCCCCTCTCCCCCTAAATACGGTGAAACTAAGTCGTTTATTCAGATGATTATGGGCCGGGAGCTCTCCATTTCCCTTTTAACCAGAGTATACAACAGCAGCTATGTGCAAAGGCACTGAAAAATTACTCTGCCCTCATGGCAGGGCACGAATGGGAGATGAGAGCAACAGACATCATAAGACTTATTGTAGGAAGGACTCAGAGTTAGTCACTGGTACCAAATTCCAGAAAAATTGGCCTGGAGTTTTAACCCAGCTGGACCACATGAAGAGTTGGCAAGAGATTTCAAGCTTCTCCAGGGAAACAAAGATACATGAATTCGTTTCAGAGACTGGGTTGTCTCCCAAACGGTAATCAGATTCCTGTCCTGCATCCCACAATCCCACAGGTGTAAACCACATGAACAAATATGTGCTTGGGGTGAGAGTAGGAGTGGTGGGGGAGGTGGTGACAGTTCTGAATTCATAATGCATCATCTCAGGTGGCAGCTGTGCATCTGTTCCATATTTTGAAACCCCCTCCCATACCAGTAGAGCTATTTCAGCAGATAATATCTTGGATTGACTGAAAGAAAAGTCATATGCTACCCAGTGTCCTGAAATGGCTCAAGAAGATGGATAAGGGGAAGGTGTCAGAGTTGAAACTTGTATTTTACCTCCTGAGTTTCAAAATCATTTGGATGGCAGCTTTGATGCAGTCTTGGAAACTGGACTTAATTAGAGGGAACCAGCCCTCTCCGTGGGAGCTCTCAGACAGGCACTTGGGTCCCAGCTTCCCCAGGCTCCCTCCCAAGGACGGGGATTTGAACAGTTGCCGCCCGTGGGGCTCCTACAAAGTACTTCCAGCCCATATGTGGCTAAAAGCGATAATCCCAACACGTTTTGCAGGAAGAAAAATTGTGCTGGGAACAGCAAGTCAAGCATTTGCTGAGTTTTAGTAGGAGGTGTGAAAAATATGTAACTCTACTCAGGGTCATTCCTGTTGGCCTCACTGTTAGCCACAGCGTGTGTGAAGGGAGGCAGAGGCAGCGCCAAGCTCACATCCATCTTTCTGTGGCCCCATTAATCTCCCCTCTTCCTGAAAACCAACTTACACTGCAATTGGTTTAAAAACCTCCCAGAGCTGCAAATAGGTTTGCTGCTAGCACTGACGGGCCTCTCTGCTAATTAGAAAAAGACGTCTCCTCTGGGCGAGAGAATTACAGAAAGGCGCCCCCTCTGGGCAGACCAATTAGTGAAGACGCGCCCTCTTCCAGGCTGACTCAGGCCTGTGCCAGGACTCAGGGCTCAGCAGTTGAAGCATGGGCTGAATTTCAGGCCCCCAGGGGCTCCCCCAGCCGGACCCCACTGTGCCCACTGGCCATGGCTGCAAAGCCTCCTCTGTGGCTCACAAAATTGGCTCTAACCAGTCTCCGTAGTTGGAATGCGCTCTCCTCTAACCAAGTCCCCTTGCTGATGCCTGCATTCTTAATCCTCTGCACCTTACAAACACTGTGCTCCCAGAGTCCCCTCAGAGATATTGATGAGCATCAAAATAGAACAGATGAACAGTCATAACACTGATTTCAGTTACACTGTCCTGGTTCTGTGAAGCAATAACTGGCTCTTTAGAAACAAATTTTGGATAGAAATTCTTGCCTGAGTACCCTTTCCCCCATGACTTTCTTCCCAACATTTTCTTTCTACAAGAGGAGTGGGCTGCAGGCTTAATTTTGATATTGGGAACAATTTTCTGTCTTGTTTTCCTTTGTCATTAGTTTGAGGTTGTTTCTGATTTTTGTAAGCCACTTCATCAAATCTTTTTTTTCCTTGACCTTTAAGTATGCCTGCTGCCTTAAGACCTCACCCATCAGTAGTAATAATAATGATGATAGCAAAAATTGATTGAGCAGCTGCCATAAGCTGGGTGCAGGTGGTGTTCTATGCACTTTCTATTGATTAACTCATTTTAATTATCACAGAAGCCTTCTAAGACTTGTATTATTATTATTCCTGTTTTAAGATGTGGTAACTGAGCCAGGAAAAGTTAACTAACTTGCCAAGGGGACACAACTTGTGAGCAATGGAGCCAGGATTCAAGCCTAAGCAGTCTGGCTCCAGCGCTCACGTTCTTAACCACTATGCTGTATCGTCTCCAGCCGTCCACTCGCCAACACTCTGTCCACCTCCGTATCCATTCCTCTATTCCTCACTCCATCTATTCACTTATTCTACACACATTTATTAAATACCTATACACCAGGTTCATGCTAGGTACTGGGGATGCAACCATGAGCAAGATACAGACTCTAAAATAAAGACAGTTTTAGAGTAGCAGGGTGGACAAACAAGCATAAAGGCAATTAGGCTTTGTACGGTTTCATAGTAGACATGTCTTGGACGTCTACCTTGCCAATAAAGGAACTTGTGTTTCCTATTGTTCCTGTAAAGGGATAAACCTAGGTTCCATATTTATAGCATTTACGACTACCTATTGGCCACAGATGACTGGACCAGAGCGAATACAGGACTTATGTCCTACCAAGGCAAGTGTAAACCACCGATTAACTCTTAAAGGGAATTTGAACCAAGAGACACAGTAGGTCCTTAAGATAAAGGCTGGCCTTGGTACTTTGGCAAATACACAAGTTGGGGAAACGCGTAAGCAACGGCTTTGACAAAGGCCAAAAAGGGACTGACCATGGTAGTTTATGGACCATTAAGGACTTGCTTGGCTGCTAGGGAGATGGCCTCTGGGCTAAGAATAGTGGGAGATGAGGTGGTTAGGTATAGCCCAACATATGAAAAAATAATTTCCATGAGCCACAAAGGAATATCAGTCTCATTACCACGTGTCTAACTGATGACTGTGGGAAAAGGTCCTGATAAGGGAGGGCCAAATGAAGATGTCTGTACATGAGACAGGAGGCCGGTGGCCTTCAATTATTTCTCTTTGCAAACTAAATGTCACAGGGAACCCCAATCCACAAAGCAGGTAAAAGGATGATTGTTCTGTTATAAGCAAGGGTCAAAGCCAAGGAACTTTCCTTCCCATTCCCTACAAGGTGGTGGTGCTGCCTAGAGTTGTGCTACTGGGAGGTTTTGCTTTAGGAGTTCTTCATCTGAACGGTAGGTTAAGAGGAAGGTTTTCACCACAGACTAGCAAGGTCGGAGTTCCTGAGGGCCCAGATAGGGGGCAGAGTAATTTCCAGGGCTCCTACAACGGCCCAGAGGTGAGAGGATGAGGGCTTGATCCAGCAGAGGGAAGGGCACGGAAAGGACAAACCTGCCATATACTTTGAAAGACAGGCTGCTGGCCAAATTTATCTGCATCCAGTTGCTCTGAGAGATTTGTAGGAACTTCTGGTCTTTATCACTCAGTTGGATGGCCTTAGCTTCTGAGTGGTGCAGTTTGGCCTTCATCTTTATTTAGCGTGATTTGAGCTATGCAGTCTCAAATAATAGACTCTAAGGCCATTCTTAGCCTGAGTTTGATTCACAGATTTTCCACACAGATTTAATGTTTATTAAAATATTGAGCTGAATTAAAGTAAGTATGAAAAAATAATTGATTACATCAGAATTATCATAGAATAAGATCAGAATGTTGCTGGATAGTGGGAGAGAAGCCCCATTCCTCTACTGCAGGAGTTTTTAGGAATAATATATATTTAGGTAAAGGAATGGGTAAAAAAAAATACAACTATATATCTTCCACCTCATATCTGGCAACATAAATAGACCATGGCCTTTGGAGTTAGACGGACATGAATTCTATGGATTCGAGAATTCTAGCTTACTATGGTTGATAGTTGGAAATGCTATATAAATTCCTTAAGCATCAGTTTCTAAAATAAAGAGTATAAAACTCACCTCCTAGGATGGTTCTGAAGATCAAAGAAGACATTGTGAGGCCAGCAGTGAGTTCAGGGCCTTGGCATACAATAGGCACAGGGTGTGTTCAGTTAAATAAATGAATGCAAGTTATTTCACCTCTTATCTCAGTTTCCTCATCTGAATAATATATAATAATTGTACATCTTTGACAGGTTTTTGAGAGACCAAATGAGCTAACACATGCAAGAGTACTTAGCACTCATAATATCGATAATATTAAACAGAATAAATGATTTGGAATGGATGACCTGACGTGTAAGAAGAGGTACAAAACCAAAATCTGAGTCGTAGTTAAGAGGAGCTCTTTCTACCTCTTTGTAGATTAAGAAACAACAACAATGACAAATTTATGGTACAGTCAATGCGTAGGGGAGCCCGGCAGTTAACAACAAAGAGTCGGGTGATCTGTGGGTTTGCGGTCACAATTTTGTTCTCCTGGCAGACAAGCTTCCAGGGAAACCAGAGCTCTGGCGCAGATCCATCCAGGTGCTTGGACAACTGAATCAGTAGAAGCAATCCCTCTTCAGTGTGGCTGACTCAGAATTGTCACTCTGTCCGTGTCGGTTTGTCTGTTGGGACAACATAGACTTTGTCTATATAATTTGTTCTCTACTGTAGATATTATTTTAGTGCTGCCTACCAAAGCAACGTTAAGAAGGATTCAATCCAATATTCCATCTTAATGTTTCTCCTTTTTTTAAATGAGGCTGTTAATCATTTTATTTGTATTCATTTACTTATTTTGGTTGGTGTGGTGTGGTTACAGTTTGACTTTGTCCTTCAGTATTTGAAGTGGCCTATAATAAAAGACACATAAAGAAAATGTCTCAGTCAGCTTGGGCTACTGTAAGAACTACCATAGGCCGAGTGGTGTATAAACACCAGAAATTCATTTCTCACCGTTCTGGAGGCTGGGAGGTCCAAGGTGAAGGCAGGAGCAGTTTCAGTGTTTGGGGAAGACCCACCTCCTAGTTCATAAATGGCCATCTTCTCACTGTGCCCTCACATGGGAGAAGGGGCAAGGGGACTCTCTAGGGTCTCTTTGATAAGGACACTAATGCCATTTGTGAGGACTCCACCCTCAGGACCTAATCACGTCCCAAAGGTCCCACCTCCAAATATCATCACACAGGGCGTTAGGATGTAACAAACAAATTTGGGAGGACACAAACACTCAATACATAGCAACAAGAGACCATTGAAATAATGGTAAAAAAATGTTGGTGGATGTGGAGATGGGTAGAGAAGGTAATGGAATGGTACTAAATGGTTTAAAGTATCTGAAAGGATCAGAGTCATGAATCACTATGCCAATATTGCTATTTATAAACATCTGCAATTTTGCATTTTGGTTAGTATGTCATCATATCATTTTTCATACCTTGCCTAATACCATTTTTTTATTTTAAAGAATATTTTTGGCTTTAACACCACAGAGTTTACAGCTGCTGCAAGCAGTTAGCTGTTACAGGTTACTAATCCAAACAAGGAAAGAGGGCAGGTGAGCCAGCACAAGAGAATGGAAAACCACAGAGCAGGAATATCATTTATTGTTATCTGGTTTTGACTGAGTTATTGAAATAACAGGTTGGTTGGGGTGAAATTATCCATAATTATGTTCAACAAATTCTAGAAATCAGAACATAATGAAGGTCCAGCAGCTTCGGCTAGTCAAGCACTGACAAGATCCAGCTACAGTGAAAAAGTACATTATCTCATTTGGTCCCTAGAGCTGCACTGGATAAGGTAGCCACTGTCCACACATGGCTACTTAAATTTAAATTTTAATTAATTAACATCAAATAAGATGAAAATTCAGTTCCTCACTCACATTAGCCACACTAAGTACCTACTGCAAGTAGCTGGCTGAGTGCTAGAAACCATGGGCATTTGTGGGAGATATCTGGATTTGAATCCTGGCTCTGTCACTTATTAGCTATGTGACCTTGATTTACTCAAGTTATATCCTCTGAGCCTCAGTTTCTTCATCTGTGAAATGGGACTAACAATACCTATGTTGTACAATTGTTGTGAGGATTATAAATTAGAAGTTTGTAAGTCACCTACCTAGCAGATTGTCTGCTGCATAGCAGATGATGGTGATGGTGATGATGATGATGATGTTGGTGGAAGAGGGGGTTCAAATACTGTCCTCAAAAAGCTTCTGGTGTGACTATTACAGCATTTTGGTCACTCCCATGAAATAAATGCGTGCAGCCATGGTAGGAAACCACCCCCTTTCAACACCTTTCTACCATCTCCATAAATATCATCCCTCCGTGACCCAAATCTTTTCAACAACTCCATGCACTTAAGCTATTACCCACTTCCCACTATTTTTCAGGAAGAATCTGAAAATTTAGTAAATAATTCATAAAATTTGAAGGTACCACAGCCCAAGAGTTAAAAATTGGAATTGGAATCAAATCTAATATCAGGTTCCCCATGAGAGGGCATTCTTAAGTGAAAGAAACCAGCCTCCAGCTGCAGTTTCAAGATCCAGTGAGCAGATACTAGGGATAATCTGGGGGCATGAGCAAAGCTGCTCCTCCAGAAACTACCTTTGATTGTATCTTTTCTGTTTTTCTGACCTCTTACAGACAAGACATTGCATAAAATCCCCCTTGCTGTTAGAAAGCCGAAGCAGCCACTCCCGTAGAGGCCAACACACCTGCAATTGTTCTGTTTTCCTCTGTCACACCAGCGATTCTGCAACATCTGGATAAGTAGCTACAACACAGCATCTTTTCCTGTCTTGAGACTCAGCCTCCCACTGACCACAGGTCAAGTGTTTTGCTTAATTCCATGGCCTACCCTGCTGTCTCTTCAATCAGTGCTGTCATTTCCCCAGTTGGAGGGTCGATGACTAGTCTGGACAATAGGTCTGCTATAAGCGAGTCTTTGCCTGGGGTATAGATTACTCATAAATCATATCTTTATAACAGCAATAACATTCCCTGTCATCTAGCAGGTGCGCTGTCTAGTGGTTTGTGATCTGTCTGGACAGTCAGGTTTCTGCCAAATGCATATTTGTGGAACTCTCATCGTGCACGTATCACTGCCAATATTTTTTTCTTTCTTGCAGAAGCACTTTTTTTTCCCAGCCAAAACCATCATTAGAGATATGCATGTGACTACTGAACAATCCAATTGCTCGCTGAGAATCTCACTATTGGCTCTCAATGTCTTTGTACATCATTGGACAGTCATTTTGGTAGTGCCGAAGAACTTTAAATGGAAGAGGAAAGGAACTCACATTTGCTAAGCACCTGCACCGTGCTCACTGCCTCACCCGTGATATTTTATTTAGTCCTCCCAACAAACTCCTGAGGTGTGCACTCTCTTTCACCCCATTTCATAGATGAGGAAACTGAGGCTATAAGAAGTTTAATAATAATACTGGCTAGTAGTTATCATGCCCTGATGCCAGGCACAGTGATAAAAGACGTCATCTCATTTACCCCTAGACTAGCTGCCCCGTCCAATAAGGTAACAACTAGTCACATGTGGCTATTTAAGTTCAAATGAATTCAAATAAAATAAAATTTAAAATTTAATTCCTCAGTCACGTTAGTCACATTTCAAATGCTCAACAGCTACACGCGGCTAGTGGCTACTGTCTTGGACTACACAGATGTAGACATTACCATCATCACCTAAAGTTCTACTGACCAGTGCTGCCCTACAGCAATGCTATCGGTAGGTACAAGTTCTATGATACCCATACTATGAATGAGAAAAGGGAGGCTTCGACTGGTTATGTGACTTGCTAAATGGATGTAACAGAGCTAGTGCATTAGATCCAGGCCTGAACCCAGTTCCAGAGTCTTGCTCTTAATCACAGCCCTGTTCTGTACACGGAGTGACTTATCTAAGGTCACACCTCTGGTACGTGATGATATGGGGCTCCTGGGCAGAGGCCTCCTTGAGAGTTCAGGGATAGCTGTTGTAGCCTCACAGCAGACCCTTTCCAACAAGCTGTACCTTCAGTGCTAGGCATGCGGTCCACACCACCGGCATTTCCTTGATCTGGTTTCACTCCTGAGTTAGCAGATGCCCCAGGCTGTTTGCCTCCACCTGTTATGTGCATGTGCATCTTTAAGGGTCTCTTGCCTCTTCAGGAGCCCGTCTCCTGCTGTCACAGTATCATCTCTGTCCTCATGAGATTGTGCTTGGCCTCCCCAACTGCACCATCCTCTGTCTGGGATGGAGCATTTACCCCTGAAGACTCCTGCAAAGTCTTCATCACTCTCTGAATGGCCTGGGAGGCTGACTCAGTCCCCAGCAGTGGTCTGAGTCTGTGGCTCTGGCTTGCTCCGGGAAGCATGAAGGACGCAGAGCAAAATGGATTTGATCTGCCGTTGTGCAAAGTTCTTTTGCTGGCTCAGGAACCAAGACTTCCTCTGTGACCAGAAGAGGGGAGGGCAGGTGGCCAGGTTTCCTTCCCAACTCCAGCCTTGGGCCTCTGCTCCTTTTTCTTGGGAACCATTTCACTGAGACAGAACCTCCACTTCTCCAAGGGCTCAGCCCTCACCTTTCTTCGAGTTTCAGAGGACACACAGCAGGAACAATACAGCTTGTTGAGTGGCCCTGACATCAAGGTTCTGTACCAGGCAGTTTGGGGAAAATAACGAACTTCTTGAGCCCTTACTACACGTCCAGAACTCTGCCAAATATTTCATGTGCATTATTTCATTTACTTTTCACAAAATCCTTAAACGGCGTGTGCTTTATTACTCCCACTTTACAGACTAGAAAATCAAGATACAGAGTAATTTGCTTGAGGTCACACAGTTATTTGGGAATTAACTGGGATGAATGCTGTTGATCACTATGCTGTATTACCTCTTAATTTGCTTTAATTCTGTAAATAAGATACCATTATCCATGATTGGCCGATAAGAAAAATGAGAGTCTTAGAGATTAAGGATCTTTGTCTAGAATGTAGGTAATAAGTGGTGAAAGTGGAAATCACCATAACAATATGAATATATATTTTAGCTATTTTTAAAAGTCCAATTTCAAGCAAGTCAGCTTGAACATAAAGAGTTGTTTTAAGAATAAAGTAAGAAAGTGCTTTGTGAAATATAAATAACCCTTACAAATTTAAGGTACTCTTCTTTATGTAGCAAACTCAGAATTAATTGTGTTAAATATTACTTCTTGATCATCTTCTTTAAGTTAGAACCAGTAATGGCTTTTACTTGCATAAGTGCTCAAAACCCAATAAAAGAAAACAAGTTCATCAATAACGATTAAGTTAGACTGCATTAATAGAACAATGTGGCTTAATCTCGATAGAAGTTTCTTTCTTTCTTGTAGAAGAGAAGTCCAGAAGTGAGAAGTCCATGGCAGGTGTGGGGGCTTCCTCTGAGGCTCTCTTTTCATGGGCCAAGATGGCTGCAAGAATTAGGGCCATCACATCCATGATGAAGAGGGTTGGATGGAGAAAGCAAAAATGAATGATGGAGGCCGCCCGGTGGTGCAGCCGTTTAGTTCGCGCTTGGCAGCCTGGGGTTCGCGGGTTCGGATCCCGGGCACCAGCCGACGCACTGCCTGTCAGCCATGCCGTGGCGGCGTCCCATATAAAGTAGGGGAAGATGGGCACGGATGTTAGCCCAGGGCCAGTCTTCCTCAGCAAAAAGAGGAGGATTGCCAACGGATGTTAGCTCAGAGCTGGTCTTCCTCACACACAAAAAGAATGATGGATATCTTTCCATTTAAAAAGATTTTATTTCTATTTATACCCCTTATACCATCAGGAGCCTGGGAAATGGAGTCTTCTGGCTATGCAAGCTTATGTCCAGATAAAAACAAGTGTTCTTTTTCTAAGGAGGAAGAGGAGAATAGATTTGGGGTAGGCAACTAGCCATCTTGGCTGTAAGAGCTAATGTCTAGAATAGTCTAGAAATAATTCTGATAACCTACTACGTAGTTTGGGCCATCACCCCTTTTCTGGCTCACCTCCCAGCCTGATTTCTCAGGATAAACTGATAGGAAGGTCTTCCATGCTACATGGCACAATCTCTAATCCTGTGAACCTCAAAAGCAACCAAAATCACACGTTGTTTTCCCTTTTCCTTGTTCAACATCCCATCCAGGACCTTTACAGGGCCATTTTCCTCTAAGGATGATCTGGGGAAATCACAGTTTTCCTCCTCGTACTTCCTGTTCTGTAAGGTGTCCCCCAACTTTTATTTTAAAAGTGTATTTGTTTGGAGGCAGGCCTCATCTCTCCCATTTCTTTCCCATTCTTTGCTTCTTGTGTTTAGATGACCATCCTTAGATTCGGGCTTGGCAGGATCTGAGTCCTGGTGAGATGTTAACACTCCAAGAAGGACCTTCATGTTGAGCCATTATCACCGAATAAGTTGCTTAGTAGAGATCCTTGGGAAAATGCTTTAATTATAGTCAGTTAAAATATCGACTGAAATTCTTGCTTTCTCTAAGGCTCAGTTTCCTCACCTTTCATAGAAGGAAGTTGGGAGTTCAATTAAATGACCTATAAAGATCTGTCAGCTCTGAGATCTATAATCCCTTGGCCCTATATGGAAGGGACCCAGGAGAGCCAGAAGTTGGGATGTAGAGGCCAGAAATAAAGAGGGTGGCACTGAAAGGGAGGTTGGAAGAGGCCAAACCCTTTTACGATTTTTGCCAGAGTTCAACCTTTCCCACTCTGAACTCCAATCAACCATGCTTGAGGGAGGGAAGAGAGGGCAGATATTTCTTCCTTCCTCTAAGAAGTGGCAAGTGCTTGGAGAGCAAGCATGAGCATTACGTTGAGTGAGTGGATGAAGAACACACCTCAGAGCTGCCCTGCTGGGTTCTCCCTCTACCTCTCTGCCTGCTTCCTCTAATCTTCATCCCCGACACTTCTTGTTCCATTTCTTATATTCCAATGTTTCCCGGGCTTCTACAGTCTACACCTTTTTCTTCTCACTCAATACACTCTCTCTTCTCCATCTTATACACATAAATCTGTATCGCCCACCCATTTCTTTCTGTTGAGCTTCAGACTCACAAAGTAGCCTTCACAGCCCTCTCGAAATAATATAGCTACAAATGTACTCATCACCTTCCCTACAAAAAGTGCTCACTTTTAAATACCCCCAGTTTCAAAGAGCTACCACCTTACCCAACTCCCGTGTTCCAAAACCTGAGAGTCATTTTAGACTCCTCCCTTTCCTTCCACTCCTCCTCCCTTGGCCTGTCAGTTTGCAAACCCTCTCACTTCTGTCACCTCCTTCCCACCACCAAGTGCTCATCATTGTTATGTGCATTAACATAATAATTTCTGGCATTCTCTAATCCTTCCACTATAAAAGAAACTTCTTTTTAAATTATAGGTCTATTAATAATAGTGACAGTAATAGCAAAAACAATCACCACCACTTATTTTTCCCCATCGGGTGCAAGTGCTTTATACATATTACCTTCAATTCTCACAAAGACCCTGTCATGTATTCATTGTTTTCCCCATTTTACAGATGTGGAAACTAAGGTTTAGAAAGCCTAAGCAATTTCTCCAATGTCACCAACCTAGTAAGTAGTAGAATTAGGATTTGAATTCTGTTCTCTTTAGCCTCAGATCCTGTTCCATTTAAAAATCTTTCTTGTCCTACCACTTGTCCCTCTCCCACTGTCTTCAAGGTGAAGTTTCAACCTTGGTGGCTTTGACCATCCAGCTACTGCTACTTCTCTACTTCACCCCCTGCTGCATCCACTCCTTGTACCACATTCCTTCAGAACTTCTCTCAGCTTCAGGATCTCTCCCTGCCCTTTTGTGTCTCTTGCTTTTGTAAATGCTGTTCCTTACCTGGAAAGGTCTTTCTCCATGGATCACACTACTTTGAATCTAAACATTCAGTTCAAATATTCAAACGTCACCTCCTCTTCAAAGCCTGCCTGGCCTTCTGAGCCTGTTGCTTCCAGTGCCCCCTGAGATAATCACTATTATAGCATTTATCATTCCAACTTTTCATTGTCTCTCTTTCCTTCTTGAAGCTGAGATTCTTTTTTCTTTTTCCTGAATTTCTCTGGAGCCTAGAACAATTGTGCCTAGAACATTTTGTGCTTAATAAATGATGATGGTGATTGTGACTATTTTCATGATGGTGATGATGATAAAGACAAAGTTGATGGTGATGTAGCCAGTAGGGATAAGTTTGTCCCAGGACTCAATCGTGTCTTTCCCTAAGCTCTTCTTATGTCATCCTATCCAATCCCATGGCTTTTCATCCTTTTCATTTCGATCCCTACTTTTATATTGATGACGCCAAAATTTTTGTTTCCAGGCCTGACTTCTCCCTTGAGATCCAGATGAATATGTCCAACTAGTTCCTTAATGCCTTCCTTTGTAAACCTAATAAGCATCTGAGTCTTAAGATAGCCAGAACAGCACTCTGAAGTATTTCCTTCCCAAACTGCCCCTCCTCCAATCTTCTCCATTGCATTTAATAGTCCCATCTTTTACCCCCTCACTTGGCCAGCAACTGAAAAGATAACCACTATGTCTCTCGGGTCCCTCATCCAATTCATTAGCTAATCCTGTTGGCTTTACTCTCCCCAAATTAGTAATAAACCCCATATCCTACCATTTCTCTCCTTTATCACAGCTACTATCCAGGTGCAGGTCAAAGTCATCTTTCATTAACAGGCTCCTAACTGGTCTCCCTGTTTCCATTCTTGTCCCTCTATCACCCATTCTCCACACAGCAGACAGAGTGAACTTTTATAACAGAATCATTTTATGTCATTGCCCTTGTTTAAAATCCCCCAAGGACGTCCTATCACTTTGAAACTAAAATGTGCTCTATCCCTTACAAGACCTATAAGACCCTGCTATCTACTTCCTTGACCTGATCTCTACCCCTGTCTCCTTCTTCCATCAGGCTCTGGCCACACTGACTTTCTGTCCCTTGAACTAGACCAGCCTGTTTCTGCCTTGGGCCCATGCACTTGCTGTGCCTTAGCCTAGAATGCACTTGTCCCCAGATCTTTGCCTAGCCAGCTCCTTCTCCCTATTCTCTGCTCAGATATCCCCTCTCCAGCGTGGTCTCCCCTGAGCACCCCACCTAAAATAGTCCCAACTCCACCATCATTCTTTACCCTCTTACCTTTTCTGTATGTGCTTCTTAGCACTGATCGCTATCTGAAAGGAATTTTACTCGCTAATTTACTTTTACTTTTTTATTGTCTATCCCCACCAACCAGAATATAAGCTCCATGAGAAAAGGCACTTTATATGTGTAGATAGATTTATATTTGTAGATATATAGAGAGATTTAGATTTAGATTTTAGATTATGTACATGCATATATATATAATCCTACTTGAACCTCTTTATGATATTACAACAGTAAAACCAACAACTCCAGTAGATTGAAGTATAAGAGATAAAGTCTTCTTCACTCTTTAATTTGGTACTACCTTAAAAGCCTCTTTTCAGAAAACCTACTGCATTTCAACAATTATTCTCCAAAATAAAAAGATGTCTGAAAAGTGAGGGGTATGACACATGCAACAACATGGATGAAACTAAAAAACATCATTCTGAGTAAAACAAGCCAATCAGAAAAAAGTACATATTGTATGATTCCATTGATATAAATTTAAAAAATGGACAAAACTAATCTGTGGTGATAGAAATTAGAATAGTGTTTATTTTTGAGGGCATTGACTGGGAGAGAACTGATAAATCCTTTTGGGTAGTGGAAATGTTCTTGATCTGGATGGTGTTATACGGGTATATACACATATAAAAGTTTGTCAACCTATACACTTAAGATTTTTGAAATTTACTCACGGCAAGTTAGACTTCAATCAATCAATCAAGCCAGCAGTAGCAGCCATTTAGCCACAATGAAATCAGAAGCCTGAAGAGATTTGGTATAAAGTTTTTGGTAAAAATATTTTTTAGGATTCAGTGCAGGCTTCACTCTAGGAAAAAAATCTCTGGAAAATATAAGGATATGATAGTTCCAGCACACCACGCTGTAGCTTTGCTGTTAAAAGGAAAGACCTCCTGAAGCCTTTGCATTTACCTACCCCGTTCCCCATAGCTCCCAAGCACAATAGTGAATGTAAGCTACAATAAAAAGGTCATTTTCTTCTTTCAGCAACAGTAACACAAGTGGCTACATTTCCTGATTCTGGATTAAGTTCAAGATTTCAAATACAACTGGACTCGTTTCTGATTAGAAAGTTTGATATTTATCATAGACTTCCCTGTCTTCCATAACCAGCATGAGAGAGATTGCGAAAAGGTAAACTGAAAGGGACCATTCTTTTATTCAACAATTAACCCCATCTGGGTAAATAATACGGCGCAGTGCACTTGAGCCATTGCTGTTCGGCTCTGAGTTCAGAACTCAACACGGCTTCAAAGCGGCGTCGATGAAACGATGACAAGATGCTACAGAAATGGCTTTGTATGTGGAATATAATGCGTGTCTAGTGTTACACAGTACAGTAACGAGGAGAAGAGGGTTGTAAAGACAGAGGATAGAGTGTCTGGAAGTACTTACCTGAGGGAAACACGATCTCGGTTTAGTTCAGGCCCTTAGGCCTAGAAACACAGAATATGGTCTAGAAACTTGAATATTCGAAAACAGTTTCACCAAGGCTTGTAAGGTTTCTGTCACGGGCAAATAAAAACAAAATTCCCTGGCCAGTCACCAAGGCAGCCAAGAGGTGAGATGCTTCTGAAAACCTGAGCTTCATTCCCTTTTATCAGATAATTTCATTGTACAAAGGGGCATATGTCTCTTAGAAGTATCAAACAGCACATTAGAACCGTGAAAGCCCATCAGTCAACAAATCCTTTTGATAAAGATCGATCGCTCCCTGAATAAGGGGAAAACACAGTCCAGGTCAATCTGTCAGCAAATGCATTCAAAAATCTATGCTCTGAATTGAGACAAGGAACTCTAATAAACTGAGATTACTTTCCGAGAAAATATTTGGGTATCCCTACAAGCCCAGGTCTCACACCTGACTGCATTTGGCATCCCCAGGAAGAATAGGTCGAGTGATCCACGGAGGTGTGCGGGCATCTTTGGTTACTTCTGAGGGGCAGGCCTCTCCCCATTTCCACCTGCCTGTATCACTTTTAGTAAATGGCACAGGGATGGAAATTAGTGGGGGAACCAGCTTGAGACTTGGGCAGCTCCAATTTCTCTAGTGGATTTTCTATTGTAACTTGGGTACTCTGAAGCTCACATGAGAAACCCAAGGTCTGGGACCTCTTCAACAGTAAACTGTTGGCAAAGCCCCTCTGGAACAAAAAGGACTTGTGCATCTAATCTATGGCAGTTACAGACGTCTCTAGAGAGACCCATGAGGAAAATAAAACATGGAGAAAATAGATTTGGATCATCTTTATGACCTACGAAAAACAACTATCTTTGTCAGTTAGTTGAGGTGCTAGCTCTGCCCTCCCCGCCCCCCCGGGAACACAAAGGGGGCAAAGCTAGCTTACTGAGTCCTTCCTGTGTGGGCTTTGCAGTTTGCAACCATTATCTCATTTAATCCCAGGACTGCACTGAAAGGCAGATATCATTATACCCATGTTATAGAGCTCGCAGGAGGCATAGGGAGCTAATGTTTTTACCCAAATTGTTTAGTTAGTGTCAACAGTGGCATTTGTATTTGCCATGTCCTGTGCATCAGGCCTGTCCATCAGAGTGACTCTGGCTTCCCCTTTAACTTCATAGCCCAGAGCCATCCACCCACCATCCCCACTAACTCCCTTCTCAGTGACTGGGCTGACTTCTGGGCAGCAGAGCAACCTCTAGGTTTTTTGCCATTTAGTAAAAGATGCTGGCTCAAGGTGTCAGCCAGATAAGGAAGGACTTAAGGAAGAGGAGGTCAATCTAAGCTGCATTGTTGGAAAAACCATAGACCAAAGCCGAGATAACCAGTTCAGAAGCAGATGAGCACAACATCCTCTGTCCAGATAATCCAAGGATCTATAAACTGCATGGGTGGTCAGAAGCCAAGGGTGAGAAGAAGGGTAGGAGACAGAGACTCTGTACTAGGGTTGGTCAATTAGACTACACAAGCCAGAGTGCTATCCAGCCTCCACCTGTCTTTACTATAAACGAAAGAAATGACAGATTTTGAAAGGACTGGATTCAAACAAGAGCTTTGCCTCAGATGCAACTGTGGGACTTGGCACAAGGTAATCCACCCCACCGAGTGCCAGTTTTATCATCTGTATATCCAGGATAATGGCACCACCTGATGGAAGAAAAGTGAAGATTAAAAGGAATAATGCAGAGGAAACACCTAGCCCAGTGCCGGGAATGCAGTAAGTCCTCAGAAATCTTAGGTCTTTCCATATCTCTTTCCATCCTCTTCAGGAAGAGCCAATTCTACATTGGCCCTACTGCTTACTATAAGAAAATAAGTAAGGATTAGTTAGGCTGATGAATTCAGACACAAGGTGTGATGCAGCCCACAGTGCAGGCAGTTCTGAGCAGCAGCCGCTTGAGGAACCCCTCCCCTCCCTGTTCTTGCAAAGCATGGGACATCATTGCTTGGGAATATGTTTGGGGCAACCAGGACTGATCATTTTGCGTCCCTGCCACCACTTTGTGCAACAGCAGAGAAGTACTCTGATATTCATCTCAGGCAGGAGTGTGACATGGTACCTGCCTGGGCCCCAACCTTAAACACAGCAGCCATACCTCGTCCCTGTTGCCACCCCTCCCTGAACGACAGCCACTGTTCCCACTTGCCACCCCACCAGTCCTCATCCCAGGGTTCCAGGCCATCACCTCTTGGTTTCAGGCTGAATTCCCATTTAGCTTTTCAATAGCATGGCCTGAGCACATGAACCTAAGAATCAAGAATGAAGGAGCAGGGTGGGGAGTGTACACTCGAAAGTGGAGGAGAGAACCTCATCTTTAAATAAGAAATGAGTGCATTTTACCCTTTTCTCCTTATTTTCCCTTAATAGTTTTGCAGGAAAGTGATTGAACTTGGAATCCTGGGTCTAGCATCCCCCTAAGTGGCCTTGATAAGTGGCCAAGGCTCTATTTGGCCCTGGGCTCTCCTTCCATGAACTTACTAAATTCTAATATTTGTCAGGAATTAAACTGGGGTCCAGTTTCCTGTTAGTAAGGTTCCCTCTATTCCAAGCATTTCATGAGCCTACTCTTCTGTTTCACAGGGTTATCACCCATCCTTAAAGAGGGTGAAGGAGGTAAAAAGTAAAGACTAAGAGGCTGTGTAACAGGTGGCACTTGACCTGGAGTCCTGGGTTCAAGACCAAGGTCTGTCACTCACTCGACATGCTCTTAAGTGAGATACTTCCCCATTTTGAGCCTCCCTCTCTCCAACTGTAAAAAGAGAATTGCTGTCAGAATTGTTAAGGATTCTTCAAATGCTAATATTTCACAATGGATTTAATAAATCCTCATTCTGGGGCATAACCCGTATTTCAGACCCTTTGCCAGGTGTGGAAAAACCTTTGTGGGCAAAGAGGTAAACATTCTAGCAGAGATGGGTTTCCCGAAGCTCCCCAGTATTCCTGGCAGACAACAGAGGACACTCTTGGCATGTGTGCATCTAGAGGTCCCCAGAGACCCTGGTGTGAGCTACCATGCATGGCGTATAGCTTTTCTGGGGCTGAAGTCTTTATGAAGAGGTTCTATCTGTCCCACTTGCCTGCCTCTTGCTTACTGAGCCATATTTAATTTCCTCTATTTGGCCTTGGTTCTCCTTCCATGAATTTACTAAATTCTGATATTTACCAGGAATTAATCTAGGGTCTAGTTCTCCTACATGCAAATTCTCATGCAAATATCTACATAGATCTGATGTACATCTCTCCTCTCCTCCCTCTGCCCTAAGCATATTTTTCACTTGGACTCTTCCTTTACCAGGTTCCACATTATTTTATCAAATTAAAAGGGGAATTTAAAATCCACAAAAATGGTATGAAATTCCAAGGTTTGTCATGTAATTTTTTTTCTCATAGTTTCTTTGAGGGGGAATAAAATCAGATAATACGTGTAAAAGAGTTTTAGGAAGAGACAAGTAAAGAAGCTTTATAGACTCTTCATAAAGTCAAGTGGATTGCTACATAAACGCCACGTAAATCATCATTATCATGACCATATTTTTAAGGAGAATGTTACTATAGGTACATTCTTCCCTTTGAAAAGCTCAGTTCTTCACTATGGAGTCTTATAGAAATTCTCATTGACTATAAGCTATCAAGTTCATTCGTAAATGAAAAATAAATCTACATATGTATAAGGCAGTCTGGGAATTTCGACAGCAACAAGATTCAGAAAAGTGCAGTCAGTGAGCACAGTTGGAGTTAGCAGGAACATTTCTTAAAGCCAGGTGTGTCTTTAAATGGTACTGTCTGCTTAGTGACCATGGCAAGGTCAACTACACCCGGTTTTAAGTCTGCTAGCCTTGGATGAGTCACTTAAGTCTCAGAATTCTCGGGCTTAAAACCGTCTTACTAAATGTTATCGAGGCCTCCTTGTTGGTGGACATCTATGGATGCCATGAAATGAGCGGCTGCCTGGTTAGGGGAGGGGTGTGTCTTTGAAGTGGGACAGAGCTGAATGTGAATCCTTGCTTTGCCACTAACATTAGGCCTGGGGAAGTTCGCTTCCTTCTCTAATCTTGGTTTTCACATTTTCAAAGTGGGGATAAAAGCACCTACTTTTTGAGTTTTTCTGAGGCTGTAATGAGATAGCCTGTGAAGAGACAGGCACACATAGAAAATGTTCAGTAAATGTCCGTTCTCTTTCCTTCTTCTCTGTTACAGTATCTAAGCTTGGTTTTCACCCGTCTGGATGTTCTCACAGGGCTCACCACCTACCCTACACAGGATTCATCTGTGTGTAGTCAACGGTGGGGGCAAAAGTAGGGATGACTTAATCTGAGTGTCTAAAACAATGTCCTGGGCTTCTCTAGAGCAGAATCATCTGGAGTTTTAAAGGTGTAATTCAGAAGTTTGAACTTTTGTGAAACAGCCAGGAGACAGCTGTGGAAGTTAATTGCTCCACAGCGGCCTTGGGCATTCCGCTACCCTCCCAGCCAGGGCAACTCAGGGCTACCAGCCGGATCCATTTTGCTTGATCAATTCCTTTGGGTTTGAAGGGGACAGCGGTTCAGGGGGTGAAATCTGAAGGTAGATTCTAGCAGAGTTTTAGAGCATCCCAGCTTGGCAGGCAAATAGCCTTTATTGAGGAAATTTCACTTGGTCTTTAAAATAACATACTTAAAACGTGGGCATAAAGCAGCAGCAGAAACAACTAAGAAGGTAAGTCTTTTCTGAGTTGAGCAGGTGGAATCTGCCTGAACTTCAGGGCCATTTGCTTTGACCTAGTGAAGAAAACAAGAATGTGTGGTGGAAAATAACGTACTCAGTTCTGAAATATTTGTCTCTGAAGCACTAGGCATGTCCCTTTTAAGTACGGAGCACATGAAACGTATGATGGTGCCTGTAATTGCCCACAAGGATCTCATTTTCTATTGAATCTTGACTTTTCCCTAGAACTCGAATCAGGTCACTTGTAAGTTAGAATGTACTTGACGAATGAAATATAATGTTGCATTTTTGACAAATAATTTCTGCTGTTGCTGTTAAAGAGTGTTTCACTTTAAGAAAAAAAAGTCTTGACAAATTCAGCATACTTTTAGCAAAACAGTGTGGCAGATTCAATCAGAGTTACAATGATGTTAAAATGCAGTAGCATTCAAAGGAAGTGTGGCCATAGGCCCCAACCAGGTGCCCTGATATACCAGACAGAAATTCAATGATATTTTTTTTCCTGAGGTTGATATGTTCCTTGTAGTTTTTTTCTTCATGATTCCAAGAGGAAATGCTTATAATTATTGGCTCTCCATGTAATGATTATCACATTTTTTATTTCAGAGCAAACACCCCTGGAAACACATTCCTCGTGGTAACCTGAAACCCCCCATTTGGGCAAGATTCTGATTGATTTCAGCAGAACAAAGGGAACAATTGCATCTCATTTGAAACCCAGATGAGGTACTCCATATTTCATTCTAAATTGGGAGTGATAATGGTTGGGTGGTCATTACTCCAAGGCGAGAAATAAAACAACAATAATATTGAACAGTGCTGGTGTACAGTGGCTCTTTTCTGGGCTGGAACTGGTTAACGAAGAATTGAAAAGTCTTCCTCTGGTAGCCTGAACAGGAACCTGCAGTCTGCAAACACTTATTCCCATCAACACTGCTCCAAGGAGGTGCCGAAATGCAGGGTCCCTCCTTCTGATCCGTGTCTGTCCTGGTATGAATTAACAGAGGGAACAGGAAATGGATCGACACTGTTCATCAGTAAGGAGACCAGGCAGGAGGGGAGGTCCTTCTGCTTTCAATCAAGGGAGAGGGTACAATCTGAGGCTTCATCAGTACATCTCAACCATTGGTAAACCCACGCTTGCAGGGAGCTGGGCTTCTTTACGGATGGAATTACACCCTGTGTGAGTAAGAATTATTTCTTGTATGGAATACCTGTTACAGCAAAAATGTGGGTAGCTGGAAACACACGGGGCTGGTGAAGGAAGCAAGGCAAACAGTGTTTCTCTGCTTGACACTGGACCTGACAGCGAAATCGTTATCATCATTATCATTATTCTTATTAGTGTTATTTAATAACAATACTTTTCCCAGTTCCCAATATGGAATACCCAGAATAAGAAAGGTAAAAAATCATTGCCTTTCATGGAGCCCTTTAGAATCCAGGAGTTTAGAAGCAATTTAGTGGCAATTCAGTGCCACTGGATTATTCACGTGGTAGTGAACGCTGCTAGCCTTGCTGTAATGTTATTGACACTGATCCTTGCTTTGTTGACATTTTGCGTAGCTAGTATTAAGAGTTGGAAACTAATTTGCTTAATTTCAACCTTACTAATCCAATAAACTTCCCTGTTTACTTTGCTTGCTCAGCAAGCCTTTGAAAATGAGACTTTTAAGTGACTTCCTATTCCAGGAAAGATTTGTACATGGGCACTTGGTCTTAATCAGAGAGGGGATGGACTTTTCCTGGGGTGGATGTGGTTGGAGATGCTGCCGAGCAGGGGCAAGAGTAGGAAACTGGAAAATTGCCAGCCTCTCCTGGGCCACATCTTCATAGCGTACCACTATGGAATTCCATTTGAGATGAGTTCCTCAACACTAAAAAATGCCCATACATAAATGCAAGTAGAAAACATGTTCTTTTTTTATTTGACATTTTATTAGCCACACCTCAGTTTCTCTCATTTGGTGCAAATCAGTGGGAGTTGCTTATATTTTGAAGAGCATGTTGGAGATGAGTTGTGTCTTAAAAACTTGTGTCTTCATTTTTATTCAGTAGTTTAGTATTTTAGCATCAGAGCCCACCAAGATACTAGCCATCTCCTTGCTATAAATCAGGTATATCTGAAACTGTATTATGTATTTATTAAACTACTATGGCCATTTATGAAAAAGACCTAGTTGTTTTTTCTCTCAACAAAGCATAATACAGTAAGTTATTTAGAAGCAACATATAAGTGTCCATCATAGTATAGAGTGGGTCTATCTTCATCAAGATATTCCCCAGGGCTTAGCATAATATCCTTCTGATGCATAGCAGGAGTTCAATAAATATTTGTTGAATGAACCATTTGTGTAGACTTCTGACAGGACACTCAGTTGGCTCTGGGTAAATGCTTTATGTATTCAGAAAATATCACCAGACCTCTGTCTATACAAAGCAAAAACCACATTAAAAAATTATTCCACCAATTCTTTGGCAATACTTAAGCAAAACTGGTGGACTATTTGTTCCCCAACCAGCCCTCAGCCCTGTTTCTCAGTGTTTGCCTCTGTGTCCTATAAACACAAGCCTGGGGCAGGATTCCCCATTATTCCATTACATTTTGTTTGTTTTTGTTTTTGTTTTTGTTTTAAGGGGAATGTTTCTCTTGTAGACCAAATGAAGGGTGGTCCTTTCCATTTCAAACTAATCATAACAGTATGATTGGAGAAGAATAGCCAGGCAAATTTTATTTTCCTGGCCAAAAGATCAGTCCAATGTAAAGAGGAATTTTCTTGATTCTGGGACCACAAAGCTGTGGGGGAACTCTTGGATGAAAGTCATAACCCAGCGGAGAAGGATGAAAGGAATTTAAAGGTGAATTTGGAGACTTTCGAAATTTAATACTGTGATTTGGTATCAGATTTAAATTCTTTCCAAAGCCACTGTGAAATCAAGTTGGGGGAGGGGTGACTTACAGAAAGTTGAACATTATTAAAACTATATATAAAAATATTTACCAGGCCCTTTTTCTCCCCTAGTCGACACAATTTTTAAAAACTTCTCCATATAAGAAGCTATTGTATTTTATTGAGCTACATGTTCTAACAAATTAAAGGATTTTTGTGTTTGGTACTGAAGATAAAAGTATATATACATGACTAAATTGCAGGGTTAAACAGAGATATTGTACTGCAATTTTGTAAATCTGTAGATGCAGCACAATTTGAAGAGATAAAATACCAATGAGGCTGAGAGTTGACTCGATTCTTCCACTGCAGAGAAAATGTAGATATAGCAGGAAATGAATTCCTAAATGAGTGTCTAAATGGATGGTTTCAAAGTGAGCGTTCCTTCACAGCCTGGAAAATCCTGTGCTCAAGGGAGTTTTGAAGACATTCTCTTGTACTCCCAATGAGAGAACCCAGAGACGGAAGATAAAGGAACAAGTCTGCCTTATAGCACTGCCTTCAACAAAGTTGCGGATAAAAAGTGCTTATTTTTCCAAGAGCTAAACAATAAAGTAATATGTTTTTTCCCTAGCATGCCCAATTGGCTATGCTAATTTACTAGTTCAGTGCTGGCCAATGGTTGGTTTCAATGAGGAGAGACCTCAGGATGTAAGAGGTCCTCAAGGATAATCACCCTGGTTTTCCTATGGTTCATGCCACCAGGGGTCATCCTTCTTAGCTTTAGGGACTCCAGTTGGAGAGATAGTATACTGTTATTGGGGTTAAAACTGCACAGGTTTCAGAGTCAAACTGAAGTTTGAATCCTGGCTCTCACTCTTACTCTCTCACAGCCTTCCTGCCTAGATCTTAAAATGGAGATTGTAACACTGACTGGCTTACTGAAAGGGACAAATGAGCTAAGTGTGGGGAGTTGTTAGTATAGAAGTTGGTATAAGTAGGCGCTCAGTGCATGGCAGCCCAGTTTCATCATTTTACTTCTCAGGAAGGGTAGGGATTACGACCTTAACAGTTCATTTGATAACATCCCAGTCAAGTGGGCGTCCAGCTTATGGTAAATTATCAATGAAACAAGCAAACAAAAAGTGTTTATGTAAGTTTTCTAAAGTACTGTTTTTAGTTTTTATTTGAAATTTGCAATGAATTCTTCTTTTTGTAAAGATTGATTGATTTTTGGATATTCACATACTTGCTCAAATGCTTTAATAATTCCATCTTAACCAATTTACCTAATTGGTTATCAGTGTACTGGCTTACCCATATAAAAATTTAAAGAGGATCATGATTTTGCACTTAACCATCATTAAAATTAGTATTTTTTTACAAAGCAATATACTTTGACCGAGAGATTCAAATTCTTTTCCTTTTCAACTTAAGTATCTCTGTTGTCGGATTTTTGATTATGACTTCCCTCCAATTGTTACAGTTTCTTCTCTGAAAACACCTGTAACTCTGAGCTGAGCTCTGTTTGCTGTCCTTCATATCCAGTACATTCTTTTGAATCATTTCAATCTTTATTCTTTTATTCCTGCTTTGCCCCATCTGTACATGTCTCAAATGTACTTACAAAAGTACATATGCACCTTTTTGAGTTGAATTAATTCCAGATTACAACAGAACAGAGATTCCAAAATATTTTCTGTTAGAGGGATACATCTATACAAAATCAAAATAAAACAAAACCATAAAAACAAGATAATAAAACCTAACAAGAGTTTAGGATAAGTAGATATTTTTGTTTCATCTGAAGCATCATTAAAACTGTAAATATAGGGTTAGCAGAGTGTATGCTAGGAATGACCACCACAGAACACTCCTATCAATGTCCTCCGTGCCTCTGCCCACGCAAGGTGTTGCTAATGGGTCACAGCATTCTTCATCATGGATCCAGTATGAACCCTCAGGCCCTTCACCACAGCTCTCCCAGCAGCCACCACCAATCACTTGGAAGTGGCACCTGTTAAGGAATCCATTTGCCATCGCAAATCTGTTAAAGCATTTTCAGTTCAATAGTAACAAAAGGTGTGATGCAAAGCATTTTTTTTCAGCTTCCAGTGGAATTTTTGAGGACCTCTGTTCTTAAGTTACTCTATTTTCCAGAACCTAACTCTTACAGTTAATGTCTGCTGGACAGTTTTCCTCAGTTTCCCTTCTGAGGGTAGGCAATGATCACAGTGTTCCCCAAATTGCTGTTCCTGACCGTGTCTCTGCGACTGAGATTGATTTGTACTTCTAGTGGTTTTCTAGTTTCATCTCACATCTTTTTTCCCTGAATTATTGATTGTTCTGTGAGGCAAGATACAAGACAATTTGGGCACACATAATGAGTTTATTGATCAACTGATGTTAAATAAACATGTGGCGAGGTAAGAGCCACAGATGCACAGGATAACCCTGCATTTGTGGATTTGGCATTTGACAACTCATAAGAGCCATTTACTGAGTGTTAATTATGTACCAAACGCTTCATCTACACCATCTTATTTAGTATCTCTGACAACCCCAGATGAGGATATTGAGGCTAAGAAAGTTAATCATCCAAGGTCATCCTGCTGTTAAATGCCAGAGCCTAGATTCAACCCAGATCTGTCTGATTCCACAACCCATTCTCTTCACCACTATCCTTTCCTGCCTAGGATGTCAATAAAAATTCTTTCTTCAACAAAAACAAACTGAAGATTTTCTTGCAAGGCATCAAGCCAATAATAATGTCCTTTCATATAATAGGTCAACTTCTGCTGCTGTGAAAATGGAGCCTCAGAATGGTGTACGTGACAAGACTTTGAATAAATCTGCAGGAAAAGAAGGCCCACCATTCACTGCACAGAAACAAAAAAGAGAACAAGGAGCACTTAGAGCAGGTGTTTTCATATTTTGCACTGAAACAGACTACAAATATGTGTGTGGTCAGGTAACCTCTGTGGTCCCCGCTTCCAACTCTTGCGTCTGCCGCTCTGACCCAGGAGAGAATTTGGAGAATTCCTCCCACTAAGTTGTTAGCTTCAGGAAGGTCGAGCCTATGTTTTTTCTAGGCACACTCAAGGCCTAGCACCGTGACTGGTCCACAGCAGACATTGAGTAAATGTTTGCTGAAGGCATGAATGCTTACTGGATGGAGCGATGGAGGGGGGAAGGGAAAAAGGAAGAAAAGAGTGGGGAAAGAAAAGCAAGAAAGGAAAAGAGGAGACAGAAGGAAGAATAAAGAAATAAATTAATGTCCTTTAACATCCTGCCCTAGTCCTGTCCCATGGTGGAAGAGCTCTACCCGCAAATTTACCTGCTTGGGCCTCGATCTGTTATGGACTGCCAAATTCCCGAGTGTTGCCTACTCTGGGCTTTTCTGCCCCTTCTGTTCCATCTAGTTTGCAGCTAAGACCTCCTAATGTTCATCACCACTTTTCTGAGGAGGGAGCAATAAGTGATGCTGGGGAAGGGGCAGATGGTCCGGGGCAGGGCATCCATGTTCTGCTCTCTGCCAGGTTGACCTGTCTCACCCCTGATCAACACCCCTGGTGTTAGAACAGCATCTGGAACCCCAGACACTAAGGACCCTGACCAAGGTCCACCTCTATCCAGACCCAATAGCCTTTCAGTGTCCAGTGGTCAGTATTGGCTACACTGGCCAAAGGGAGGAATCTGCCTCACTGTGACATTGTCCTATCCAAAAGTCACAGCCTCAGTGTGGCTTCCTCTCTGTAGAAGAGGACATTTCACCTCTGGCCCACATGAGACCATTCTTAACCCTTTATCTGCTATGAATTCGCTTTGCCTTAAAAAGCAGGCACTCTGCTTTTCAGACAGATTCCTGAAAGTCACAGCTGAAACACAGCTTTGGATTTTCCCATTAGCCTCTGAAGCCCCCAAGCTAGCTGTCCGTCATGTTCCTTCCCTGTAATGGCACCGCAACACACCTACTTGCTCAGGTATCATTCTGGACTGTCTCTCTCACATCCAATATCCAAACTGTCATCAATCTTTTCACCTCCACATTTGAAGTGCATGCCAAATTAGACCACTTGTCACCACTTTTAGTATTTTTAGCTGATCCACATCAGTGTTGTCATCCAGCGGTTCCACTGAATTGGACTCCTCACTAGTCCCGTGGCTTCCACTTTTGACCTCTCCAGTCCACTCTCTCCGGGGCAGCAGGTGGTCCTTTTTAAGACAAAGTCAGATAGTGACACTTCTCTGATCAAAACAGTCCATTGGTTCCCTGTCCTCACTCAAAATAAAATCCAAAGCACTTAACTTGTCCCTCAGACCCCATACGAGCTGGCCCCCAACCGCATCCGCTAGCACTGTCCTCACTCTGTTCTTCCACACAGGACCCCTTGCCATCTGTGGAACATTCCAAACACCTTCCACCTCAGGGCCTTTGTTCTTCCCTCTGCCCGGAATGTTCCCCAGAGGCCTGCCTGGCTCAGTCTTTCACTTAGTCCAAGTCTTTTCTCATTGTCACCTCATCAGAGGTGACATACTTTCCCATTCCCTTATCCTGAGCTTTCCTGCACAGCACGTATCCCCATCTGACACATTGTATATATTCATTTATTGAACGTGCATTATTTCTTCATTGAGTAGAAGGTTCCTGAGAGCAGGGATTTGGTGTGGGGTACTAGAGCACCTTAGCAGAATGCGTGGAGCAGAGTTGGTGTTTGATAAGTCTTTGTTGAGTGAGTAAAGGAATAAACATCCAGAGAGCTTTCCACAGGGGTTAGATGGAAGGCGGGAGTAGTTTCAGAGCACTAAGGCCCAGATCCAACCTAGAAAGAAGTGAGGCCAGTGGCTCTTCTTACTCCATGTGCAACCTCACATGGCTGTCCTGCACTAGGCCTGAGCCCCTGGTGGTTACAATGAAGTCTTTGCTGGGCAAAACCAAGGTTTGGAGAATAGAAACACTTGGGCCCATCTAGACTGCTGCCCCCTCGCCCATTATGGGCCCATGATTCCTGCTTGATAACCTAACAGCTCTTGGTAATAGTGAATAGTGCCAAAAGTGAGGCAATAGGCCCTTTTAAAAGTTAAACTGAGTCACTGAGGCATAATGATGGGCCCAAGTTCATTCAGGCAGTTGGACAAGAAATTAGGATTAATATCGAGACTAATTCCCTTCTTTTGGGTGTTGGCTATCAAAAACACTGTGCTTGGAGCCGGTCCAAGTTTCATGGATGTTTCATTCACACAGAAATGAAAGAGAGCTCCTAAAAAGTAGACTGGTTTGTTAACTTTCCAAAGCTGCGGTCATTGTGTGCGATACGACAGATGAGTTTAAGCGATCAGAACATTAGCAAGCCTCCCTTTGGGTTTCTCTGACTGCTTCCCTCTGTTTGCAGACATAATATTCAATTTCTCCAAAACATCTC
The DNA here is from genome assembly GCA_031878705.1 of Tapirus indicus. NCBI lineage: Eukaryota > Metazoa > Chordata > Mammalia > Perissodactyla > Tapiridae > Tapirus > Tapirus indicus. The sequence goes on from CM062935.1 coordinate 41,248,998, forward strand.
TGGTTACTGAAAGTAAATTTTGTGGGAAAATGGTGACGATGGTCAAACAAAGAGTTAACACAACCAAAACAAAAAATCCAGTTTGAAATATTTTTACAACGTTCTTTACACTAGAGAGCGGTGGAGAAAAAACAGCATTTTAAGTGCTGCTCTTTTTCCCATTAGGTTGTCTGCTTTTACAGGTGGCAAGTTTCAGCGAGATCTAAAGGCAAAAGGCTCATGCGGAGATGGTCTGGAGCAGAAAGACTTGACCTGCCTGACCTCCTGCCCATGCATACAACATAATCACTCACAAAATAGATGGTAAAATAATGTTAGCAGCCGCCTGGCCTAAACTAATAAAACTGAGCACGTTGGGAGTGAAGGCAGAAAGCCTGTCCTTAACTCACCCCCTCGGGCCTCGGCATTACTTCTTCCCTGGCCTGAAGTCACGGAGCTCAAACCAAATGGCTTTCTGCACCTCCTTCTTTCCTCGTGTCATTCTGACGCTCTTTTGTTTCTAACAGGGCCTGACTCAGTGAGTTCATATGCCCTTCTCTTTCTCACTCACGACATGCAAACTTTAATTAAGGCTGTCTCTTCATAACACCAACACAACTTGTTGAGACGTGAAACAGTCAAATCACTGAGTTTGGGGCCATAAGACGAGGGAGAGGGGAAGGTCAGAGAGGGTCACGAATGACAGCAAAAACTACCCCAAGTGTTTAGACAGGCTCCTTTTCACCACACTGTCTCCTTTTGGCTGTGAGCACCAAGCCTTTTCCTTTCATTCCTAGGGAACAAACATTTCTTCACTGAAGTAGATCTACATTGCTCCAAAGCCATTCTCTTCTTCCTTTTTGCTATTCTTTTTTTTTTAATTTATTTTTTACTTTTATTGAGGTAACATTAATCTGTAACATTATATAAATTTCAGGTGAAATAGTAAGGAGATTCCTCAAAAAATTAAAAATAGAACTACCACAGGATCCACCTATTCTACTTCTGGGTAATTATCCAAAGAATACGAAAACACTAATTCGAAAGGATATCTGTGCCCCTATGTTCACTGCAGTATTATTCACCACAGGCAAGAAAGACTTGGAAGCATTCTCTTCTTGTTGCACATAGGCTTCCTGCACTTTATTACCTCTGTGTTATCCACATTAGCAGGAGAATTGCTGATCTTCCACAAAATGTTCCCTTTCATAAAAGAGAAATCTGAAGCTCAAAATGTTAACACCAAGGTCATAGCCTCAAAAAAGATAATTTATAACATTTAAATAAATAATAAATTTTTAAAAATTTAAAGATTAATTTAAAAAATTAAAGACCAAGCAGGGAACTTACATTTCTCAACTTAAAAGTTTCAAAGGAATGAATACTGATTGAGATACCTTCCAGGTGCTAATAATAAACTAGGTTATACACATGTTGTAAAAGAACTTCCAGACCCCATTTCTCATTCTGGTAGTTTATGTAGCTTATAGAACAGTGATCATGGAATGAGTAAACAGGTGGTGATTCCTTAGCTTTGCAGACTTAAGAGATGTTTATTAGCTTTATGTGGGACGTTTCACTGCCTCCATTACTGCTGTCCAATGACTCATTTCAAGTTTGAGTTTAAAAATTCCCTCCAGATTGCAGTAAGAAAAGGATAAAACCCAGAGGCTATAGTCAGAGAGAACACAGAGAGACAGAAATCATCCTGGAGAAGGGCAAGATGAGCCATTCCCAGTTCATCTATGCGTGGCCCAATCATTCTGCTGAGGGTTTTAGAGTATGGTTCATGAGCGCTCCAGTTTAAAATCTGCACTTTTGAAATATTTCCAATAGGAAGACTGACAATGGACAATAGAACTGATCCTGACAGCTATAATCCAAACTTATTGGGCTTCGGCTGCCATATATATGTCCAGCCCTTGGTATGTAATAAATATAAAGAGAACAACAGTTTTTGATTTGCTGTAATAATGACAATAATAGTAATATGTAACATTTATTAAGTGCTTTTGTGTATTTTACATTTATTGTCTAATCCTAATAGTTACATTCTAAATAAACATGTATTGCCTAAAAATTAGAAATTTTCAAGGATTTTTGCTTTGAAAAGGGTAATTTGACAATCTGAACTCTCATGTACTGTTGTTTTAAGGATGATTTGACAATATGTATAAAAATTATGTGTATTCTTTTGAACCAATAATTCCAGTGTTTGCTATTTCAGTATAGAAATATTCATGCAAGTTTGCACAATAATTTGTACATAGATATTCATTACTGCATTATTTACAAATGGGAAGACTGGAAATAACCTGTTTATCATTAAGCATTTTTATAACTAAATTATGGAACATCCACAGCAGAGAAGTTAAAAGTATAGGCTCTGAAGTCAGAAGACTCAGACTGCATTTTTGCTTTACTTCGCTGTAGGAACTTGACCAAGATCCTTCACCTGCATAAACTTGTTTTTTCACCTGTAAAATAGAGAAAATAATATAACCTGTCTGTTGGTGGCTGTAAGACATTTTTTTATTTTTTAATTTTATTGAGGTCATATTGACTTACAACATTGTGTAAATTTCAGGTGTACATTATTAATTTCAGTTTCTGTATATACTGCATCATGCTCATCCCCAATAGTCTAGTTTATATGAATCATCATACACATGTGCCCCTTTATCCCTTTTGCTCTCCCCCCACCTCCTTTTCCTCTGGTAACCACTAATCTGTTCTTATCCATGTGTTTGTTTATCTTCTACATATGAGTGAAATTATATGCTATTTGTCTTTCTCTGTCTGACTTATTTCACTTAGCAAAATACCCTCAAGGTCCATCCATTTTGTTGCAAATGGGACTGTTTTGTCTTTTTTTATGGCTGAGTAGTGTTCCATTGTGCATATATACCACATCTTCTTTATCTGTTCATCAGTTGATGGGCACTTGGGCTGCTTCCACATCTTGGTTATTGTGAATAATGCTGCAGTGAACATAGGGGTGCATAAATCTTTTTGAATTGTTGATTTCATGTTCTTTGGATAAATACCCAGTAGTGGAATAGCTGGACCATATGGTAGTTCTATTTTTAGTTTTTTGAGAAATCTCCATACTGAAGATGAAGCTCATAGATCAATTAGCACAGTATCAGGCATGCAGTGAGTATTCCATAAGTGTTATGATTCTTTTTATTAAGATTATTATAGCCATACTATGGTTATAACAGTATGTTATGTCAACCATATATTATATATAGTATGCTATAATGTGTATTATAACATATAATACTATGTTATACATAATAGCATGTTATAATAGTATGGTTATAATAGTATGGACTACTACGCAGCTATTAAAAATGATGAAGTAACTCAACTTTTGTTGGCATAGAAAGAGCCCATCACCATAAAACACATCACCAACTAATGTCACCTTTCTTACTGCATGCTCTTCCTCACTCTTCCTCCCAGCCCCACTAGACTGCAAATTACAAGATGGTATGGAGCATCCCTGCCTTGCTCTCCACAATATCCCCAGGTCTAGAAAAAGGCCTAGCACTTAGATGACTAGCTAAACGAGCACTACATAAAACACTATGGAATGGACAAATGAATAAATGAGTAAAAAAATAAATAAGTAAAACATTCTTTATATGTATATTTAAAAGTCAGAAGCAAATATAACAAACTGCTGACAGTGCTTTTCTCTGAGGAGGAAAATTAGGGGAGGAAAGTAGATTTTCATCTACCTTTATATTTCTTTATTATTTGAAATTATTTAATCAAGTAATGACAAAAGATATTCCTATGTCAGGACTATAAAAACCTAAATGATGCTATGAAAAACGTGTATGCTTACAGAAAGAAACTAGAGAAGAATGTGCATACAGAAATGGATAATTTTCAGGTAAGTTGTATTGTATTTTTCTCTTTTCTACTCCTTTGTTTTTACTCTAATGCTGTTGTTTTAAAATATTTTAAATAGATTATATTTAAGTATTCTAAGTAATAAACTCTTGAAGAGGGATAAAATGCATTTTCTATAATTTTACCATAAGAACAGGCACTATTGGTTTTATAATCAGAAAAGAACTTTATTACTAAAGTTATAGAGTTCCTTATATAAATTTTGGAAAATACAGAAAATGAATTTTAAAAAAATGTAGAAAATGTATTAAATTTAGAAAAAATTCTTAGCATTTCAAGATAATCTCATTTCAAGATAATCTATCTCTCAATCACTCTTCTAATGTTATCTAGACAAAGTTCAAATTGAAATGCAGAGAGGATGAAATCATAGACTTTACAGTTAAAAGACTGGAGAAATCTTATAAAGTTAACTAAACTCTTGTCAAGTCTACCACAGAGAAATACAGAGCATCAATCTCCTTTCAGATTGACATTCTTACTAATTAGCTTGCTACTTCTTGAGTTAAATTGGAAGTTCCCTGAAGGCAGGAACTCTGTTTATTTTGCTCTATTTTTTTTTTTTTTTACTCTAGTGCTAATTACAAAGCCTGGCACATTGTGAGCACTCAACTTATTTTTAAATGAATGAATCATCTTTTGAAATGTAACAAAGAAGTTTAAAGGAGGAAACAGAAGAGATTGGAGTAAAAGATAAGAAAAAATAGAGAGAGAGAGAGAGAGAGGGAGGGAGGGAGGAAGGAAGGAAGAAAGGAAGGAAGGAAGGAAATATTAATTACAAAAAAAGAGAAGAGACAGAATGAGTCAGAAAATACCCTTTCTGTCCTCTTTTTATTCCTCCTTTCTCTGATTACAGTGGTCAAACGAGAAATCATGCACACCAAGTCTTTTTTCAGAAACTGACTTCAGTAGCGGCTATGGCAACATTTTCAGAATTTATTACCTTCTGGAAAAAAAGGATGAGACTTGAAGAGAGAGCCTATAACAACATTTATTCTGGACCTTAGTCTAATCTGAAGCTACACATCTGGGAAGGTAAGAAGTCAAAAGGCCCAATTCAGCCTTTCAGTTGTGGCAAAGGGCAGATGGCTTAAAAATAGCAAGAAGAAAAAAGACAATAGCTAGTTGAAACTGACACCCTATTTCTTAACAAGTTAATAAAATACAGAGATAAATCAAGCCCAGAATGAATGAGCATGAGCCACAGGTTATTTTCCATAAATGTAATCATGCATTCTAAAAAGATTCTTCCTTTTTATTTCAGTTAGGAAGATGGGAGCAGGAAGGTAAAAGAGAAGGGGAAAGGAAAATAATGAGCTATATTTCTCTGAGGCTTTTAGTTTTCTGTCCATTTTTATCTCTCCCTGAGATCCTTGGCAAGTCCATTTTGCATGGCAACAGCAAAATTATGAAGCATTTTTTAAGTAAGCTTGATTCTTAAATCCAGCAGGACTAAAGGAATACATACTCACTTGTCAAGTTGTACAATCATCCTGGAGGGAAGAAGAGAACTCAAAGAACTCTACGTGTATGTGTGTGCGTACGCACGTGCGTGGGTGTGTGTATGTGTGTGTGTGAAGGGACTGGAATGAAATCTGGGTGTGTGTGTGTGTGTGCGTGTGTGTGTGTGTGTAGGGACTGGAATGAAATCAAGGTATAGATTAGGGATAATCATATCACTGTTTCCTTCAGGATAAAATTCAAACTCCTTCATCTTCTGTCTCCTGCTTGCTAACACAGCCTCATCCTCCATTTTCCTTCCCATGCATTTAGGCTGACCTTCTCACTGCCCTTCCAGGGAGTCATGCACATTCCTGCCTTATACCTTTGAACATGCTGTTCCCTCTGTGTGAAATGTTCTTCCCAGCCTTATCTACCTGGCCTATGCATGCTCCAAGACTCACTTCATAAAACACTTTTTAATGGAACTTTCCCAAAACTCCACAATAGGGTCAGTTGCAGATTCAGTTGCCTCCTCTTCTGTGATCTCACAGCTCCTTGCTCGTGTGTCTATCACAGAGTTTTATCATCTGTTCATGTATATTTATATATATTTCTTTCCCACTAGACCCTGAGATTCTCAAGGGCAGCAGCAATCTTATCCTATCCCCAATACCTTGGTAATGCTTAGCATAGAGGGGACACTTAATAGAGACCTATTACCTGAACTACATTGAGAAGTATTCAGACTCTCACCATTCCAAGGAAGAAGATAACTTCATGCCACCTCAGCCTTTAAGATGAAGGGATTGATCCTGAGAGAAACACTCAGGCATGACTGAAGTCTGGCAGATTAACCATGCAAACACTGAGGAAGAAAGTGTAACAATCAAAAGGGTGGTAAAAATCAAAACAAATGGCCTGGGCCATTTGTACTCTCTACAGATTACAAATGGGGTAAGGGCATTAACAGGACTTGAGAGGCAGCAGAGTCCAACAGATAAGAAGGAGAACAGACCATGCATTCAAATCACAGCTTGGCTCCCTGATCTCAAGTGAAATATACTTGGAGGTGATCTTGTGGAAATAAATGAATCTCTGTGCCCACCTTCTCAACAGTAAAATGGGTCTGTGGTGAGGATGAAATACATTAACAGGTGTAAATACTTACAATAATTCCTGACATGGAGATACACAAATTCAAAACTCACTGCACCAGTGAAATTCTAAACTCCAAAGTGGCCAAGGTTGGAAGCAGAATCCAGCTGAGGCACAAAGTTCAACAGTCTCACTCTCAAGCTGGATCTTCTCAGCTTGTTCTCTTTGGGATGGACTTAAGCTGTGGGACAACTAAACCTCACAAGGTGAATTAGTTTTTTGGTTAAAAAAACAAAAAAGCTATGCAAAAAATAGAAGTTTCTGGAAAATAACAGGCAACATGTCCTGTTGGTGCCTTGTGGAAACTTTAATGAGTTCTATAAGTGGGCATGTGTTATGTGCATAAGAAGCTTCCATGACATACGCAGTATTGCTGAGGAACATGGTGGCAGAGACTTCCCAGTCAATGGGAGAATTGCTCTTTTTCTCCCCTGATACGTAACTGAACTCAGGGCAGCCAAGGCTGACATACTGAATGAGGTTCTGCAACACTTCACAACGGGTTTGTGTTTACACTTCATTGCAAGATTTTTTTAATGGTTTGCAATGACTCAGAGGAAGTTATGTGATGTTTATGGAGACACGTGCTAGAAAATAAACCAAGAACCACAATTGTAGTGTTAGAGGTAGCTACTGAATAAGCCTTCCTTCACGTTTATTTATTTACAAAGTGTGTTTCAAATAACAAGCAGGTAATTAAAGGAGTTCCAGTTCTGGTAATGGCAGAGGAGCTTGTATTGGACTAAGCCTCTTACCAATAAAAACTATAAGTTCTGGACCAAAAAAAAAAAGTCTCTTAGAAGGCTCTGGAGATAAATCAAAAGCAGGCAGACACTAGAGGAGATATGAGCTTTTGAAGACGGGATGCCAATTAGGTGAGATTCACATTTATCCAACTTTTTGCTTACTGGCACTCTCTAGTTTGCATGAGAATAAGGAGTAGAGCTCAGACAGAAGGAATCAATCTTATTGGACAGAGGAGTCAGAGGTTGGATTTTGGGATCCCACTACTGCTGGGAATTAATGGGGGTATCTTGGAAAGGAGGTAGCCATGGAGAAAGGAGCACATATCTGCATAAAAATTCCTCTCAAATTCTTGGCTGACTCTAAAACTATGAATGTGCTGGGCAAGACTCTAAGCCGAGATCAATAGAAGGAATGCACAGCTGGAACTAAAAGAGCTGAGCAGAGATGTCAGCAGGTAAAGTGCTGGGGAGACAGAGTTTAAAGTTCAAGTCCTACCTAGTTAGAGGGAATTAGTAAACTCCTTGGCTTCCCATTAAAACCTCAGAAGGACCATGCCTTAGAAATAGGGACCATACCCGAGGACTAAAGGCTATATCTTTATGAGTAATGACAGAACTAAAATAAATCCTCCTTAATAAATCCCTAAAGCCAAGCCTCTGTAGAAATGAGACAATCTTTCAGTAATTTAGTATTTGCTGAAACAAAACTCAACACTCTTTAAATGAAAATGACAAAATTTAGAATCTGTATGGTGCATCTTCAACAATAAAACATATCGCCAAATTTAAAATAAGAAATTACTAGGCAGTCAAGGAAGCCGGAAAAAGTGACCTATAATTCAAGAGAAAATACAGTCTACAGAAGAAGACCTATAGATGATACAGATGTTGAAATTAACAGATAAGAACTTTAATAAATTATGATAAATATGTTAAGGAATGTACAGGAAAGGATGGATATAACGAATTAAGAGAGAGAGAATTTCAGAAGAGATATGAAAACTCTGAAAAGAACAAATTAGAAATCTTAGAACTGAAAAATAAAATATTGGAAAACAATACTTTATTAATGGGCATAGTAACAGATAAGCAACTGCGCTGGAAAGGAGCAGTGAACTTAAAGTCAGATAAATAAATAATTATTCACACCAAAGTACAGAGAGGGAAAAAAGATTGAAAAATAAAGGAAGAGTCTCAATGACTTAGAAACAAAAATCAAACAAACTTTTGTGTAATTAGAATCTGGAGGATAGCAGAGAGAAAATGGGGCAGAGATGTATTTGAAAATTCCCAAATTGATGAAAAACAAAAATCCATTGATCCAGGAAGTTAAATGAACTTCAAGGAGGGTAAACACAGAACAAAACATGGAATGTTTATCAAAAAGATTGTATATTGGGCCATAAAATCAGAGTACTTTTCTCTGACTACAATAGAATTAAATTAGAAATTAGCAACAATAAACATCCAGGAAATCTCCAAATATTTGGGAATTAAAGAACACGTATAAATGACCCATGCATCAAAGAAAAAATCACAAAGAAAATTTGAAAATAGTTTAAACCAAAAGGTAATGAAAACACAATATATCACAATTTGTGACATGCAGTTAAAACAATGCTTGGGGAAAATTTTTAGCTTCAAATGCATATATTAGAAAAATAATTAAAACATACCTTATGAAGATGGGGAAGGGAGAGAGCAAATTAAACTCAGACTAAGTTTAAGAAAGGAAATAATAAAGATGAGATTGGGAACCTACGAATTAGAAAACAGCTTCCCCTCTCCCCCCCAAAAATAGAGAAAATCTGGAGGCTAAAGTTACTTCCTTGAAAAGGTGAATGAGTTGGATAAACCTCTACCAAGAATAATCTAGATACAGAGAGAGAGAGAGAGAGAGAACACAAACTAGTTATAACAAGAATGAAACTAGGGGACGTCACTACTCATACTACAGAAAATAAAAAATAATAAAGGGAGACTATGAACAACTTTGTCAATTTATTGTCATTAAATTTGACAATAAAATGAAATGGACAATTTCCTAAAAAAACAACTAACAAAGAAGGTATAGAAAATCTGAATAGCCCTTTATATATTAAAAAAATTGATTTTATAATTAAAAGTTTTCCCCAAAAGATAACTCCAGGCACAGATGGCTTCACTGGGGAATTCTACTAAACAATTAAGAAAAAATAATAGCAATTCTGCACTAAAAACAAGAGGAGGAGAGGATACTACCTAGATTGTTTATGGGTCCAGCAGAACCCTGATACAAAAACCTGAAAAACACGGTACAGGACACAAAATTACAAACCATTATTTTTCAAGAATATCCATGTAAAAATCCTCAACAAAATGTTATCAAATCAAACCCTGCAATACATAAATATATAAATACACACACACACACACACCATAATTTAGCAAATTAAATTCAGCAATATATCAAAAGGATAATAATATATTAATGTATATCAAAAGGATAATAATACATTAATTCAAGTTGGCTTAACATTTGAAATGAATCAATTTACCACACTAAAATAGAAAATTATACGATCAACTTAATTGAGGCAGGAAAAGCACTTGACAAAATTCAACACTCATTCATGGAATAGAAGAAAACTTTCTCAATCTCATAAAGAACATCTATTAAAAACTTATAAATAACAGTATATTTAATGGTGAAATATTGACTGTTTTACCCCTAAATTGGAGGAAAAACAAGGATACCCACTTTCACCACTTCTATTCACCATTTACTAAAAGTCCTAGCCAGGCAATAGAGAAAAAGGAATAAAAGGGGAAAAAGGGGAAAGGAAGAAGGAACACTGTTGTTAACCACAGACATATCCCAAGGAATCTACAAAGAAGTGATTAGAAATAATAATTTAGCAAAGTAACAGCATACTGGATCAAGTTACCAAATTTCTCTATACTAGCAATAAACAAGTGGAAAATGAAATTTTAAAGTATCATTGATAACTGCATCAAAAATAATTAGAAATAAATTTAAGAAAACTTTTGAAAAACTTCTACACTGAAAATTATAAAACATTACTGAGACATATTTTTTAACTAATAAATGGAGAGACAGAAAATGTTCATTGATGGAAAGATTCAATATTATTAAAACATTAATTTTCTCCAAGTTAGTCTATAGATTCAACGTAATTCCAACTAAAATCCAAGCAGGAATTTGGAAGATATTGGCAAGCCAATTTTAAAACTTATATAGAAATGCCAAGGGCTTAGGATAGCCAAAACAATCTTGAAAACTACAAAGTTGAAGGACTACTGATTTCATGAAACACTATAAAGTTTCAGTAATGAAGACAGTGTGGATAGACACATTGATAGATGGAGCAGAATAGATTATCTAGAAATAGACTTACACAATTGATTTTCAGCAAAAGCACGAAAGACATTTAAAGAAAGAAAGAAAAATGTTTTCAACAAATAATGGTAAAACAACCTGATACCTGTACAGGAACAATGAATCTCGACCTCCCCTTCACATCATACACAAAAATTAATTTGAGTTAGAAGATGGACCTAAACACAATAGCTAAAATAATAAAGCTTCTATTAAAAAATATAGGCTAATACCTGTGTGACTTTAGGATGGGCAAAGACTTCTTAGATAGGACAAAACATATTAACCATAAAAGAAAAATTGGTAAATTGGACTTAATTCAAATTAAAACTTCTTGTTCACAAAAGTCTTTATTAATAAAATGAAAAGGCAAGTCCACAGACTGGGAGAAAATATTTCCAATACACATAACTGACAATGTACTTGAATCCAGAATACACAAAAAAACTTCTACAACCTCTAAGAAATGGGCAAAAGACTTGAACAGACATTTCACAAAAGATGATGTATGACTGAGTATCATTAGTCATTGGGATAATTCAAATTAAGACCACAGTAAGATTTCCTTTCACTAGAATTGATAAAAAATTTAGGTGACTGATAATATCAAATATTGGTGAGGATTTGGAACAACTGGGATGCTCATGCACTGCTGATGGAAATATAAAGTGGTACAACCATGTTGGAAAACTGTTTTATAAACCTAAACACACATCTACATATTACCCAGAAATTGCACTCCTAGGTATTTACCCCCCTACCCCCAAATGAAAACATATGTCCACAAAGAGGTTTGTCAAAGAATGCTCCCTTCAGCTTTAGTCATGATCACTCCAAACTGGAAATAATCCAAATATTCATAAATAGGAGAATGGATGAACAAATTGTGGTATAACACTACTCAGTAATAAAAACGGATGAACTGCTGACACAAAAAGCAATATGGATGAATCTCAAAAACATCATGTTGAGTGAAAGAAATGAGACACAAAAGAGTACATGATGTATAACTCCATTGATATAAAGATTAAGAGGCAAAGTTGAGCTACGGTGATAGAAATCAGAAGAATGGTTGTCCCTGTGTGTGGGGGGGGGGGTGCAGGGAGGATTGACTGGAAAGGGGCATAAGGGAGCTTTCTGGGGTAATTGAAATGTTACATATCTCGATTGGAGTTGTGGTTATATGGGCATATACAATTGTCAGAATTCATCAAATTGTACAGTTACAATCTGTTCATTTTATTGTATGTAAACTAAAACAAAAATATCCATAAAAACAAAAAATGAAAAATAATAACCAGGTAACTAAATAATAATAATAACCAGGTAATTAATTTAAGGCAAAATATTTTTATTGGTTGAGTTTGGAAAGGATTTTTACATGGGAAAATGAAGAAATGAATGCCTATTCTCTACCATCTCTTCCAGAAAATAGAAGCAGAAGGACCACTTTCAAACTTATTTTATGAGGCCAACATTACCCTAATACCGAAAGCATATAAAGGCATTGCTAGGAAGGAAAATTACAGACCAATATTTTTCATGAAGATAGACACACAAATCCTCAACAAAATATTAGCAAATTCAATCCAATATGTATAAAAAGAATTATACTCCATGACCAAGTGAGATTTATTCCAAGTATGCAAGGTTGGTTCAACACTTGAAAATTAATTAATATTTTATCACATCAACAGGCTAAAGAAAAATAATATGATCATGTCAATAGATGCAGAAAAAGTATTTGAGAAAACCTAACACCCATTCATGATAAAAACTGTCAGCAAACTGGGAATAGAAGGAAATTTCCTCAACTTGATAAAGAACATCTACAAAAAACCTACAGCTGACATCATACTTAAAGTTAAAAACCTGGATGTTTTTCCCCTAAAATTGGGAACAAGACAAGAATGTCCCCTCTTACTATTCCTGCTCAACATCATACCCGAAGTCCTAGCTAATGCAATAACACAAGAAAAAGAAATAAAATGTGTATAGACTGTGAAGGAGGAAATAAAACCTTCTTTGTTCACAGGTGATATAATTGTTCAATTAGAAAATCCCAAAGAATCAACAATAACAACAAAAAACTGCTGGAACTGGGGCCAGCCTGGTGGTGCAGTGGTTATGTTCCCACGCTCCGCTTCAGCAGCCCAGGGTTCATGGGTTTGGATCCTGGGCATGGACCTACACACCTCTTGTCAAGCCACACTGTGGCAGCATCCCATATACAAAATAGAGGAAGATTGGCACAGATAGCTCAGGGGCAATCTTCCTCACCAAAACAACAACAAAAAACCTACTGGAACTAACAAGTGCTTAAAGCAAGTTTGCAGGATACAAGGTTAATATACAAAAGTCAATTACTTACCTATATGACAGCAATGAACAATTGGAATTTTGAATTAAAAACAGAATACCATTTACATTAGCACCAAAAAAGAAGGATATATTTGTATATAAATATAACAAAATATGTACAATATCTATAAAAGGAAAGATACAAAACTCTGATGAAATAAATCTAAGACCTAAATAAATAGAGAGATATTCCATGTTAATGGATAGGAAAACTTATTATTAAGATGTTAATTCTTCTCAACTTAATCTATAGATACAACTAAATTTCCAATGAGTTATTTTGTGGTTATTGACAAACTGATTCTAAAGTTTAAATGGCAAGCTGAAAGACCCAGAATAGTCAACATGATAATGAAGAACAAAGTTGAAGGACTGGCACCACCCAACTTCAAGACTTACTATGAGTTGATTATATCTCAATAAAACTGGGGGAAAAAAGACTTACTATGAAGCTACAGTGATCAAGACAGTGTGGTATTGGTGAAAGAAGAGACAAATAGGTCAATGGAACAGAATAGAGAGCCCAGAAATAGATGCATATAAATATAGTGAATTGATGTTTGACAAAGAAGCAAAGGCAAGTTAATGAAGAAAGGACAGTCTTTTCAACAAATGGTGCTGGAGCAACTGAACATGCACATGCCAAAAAAAAAAAAAAAAAAGAATCTAGACATAGACTTTACATCTGTCCCCAAAAATAACTCAAAATATACCAGACTTAATTGCAAAATGCAAAACTATACAACTTTTAGAAAAAAAATTGGAAAAAAATCTAGGTGACCATGGATTCGGCAATGAATTTTTAGAAGTAACTCCAAAACACAATCTATGAAAGAGGATGACAAGTTGGACTTCATTAAAATAAAAATACTTCTGCCCTGCAAAAGACATTGTTAAGAGAATGAAAACACAAGCCACAGACTGGGAGAACGTATTTGCAAAACACATGTCTGATAAAGGAATTGTGTCCAAAATATACAAGAATTTGCAACTCAACATTAAAAAAACAAATAGCCCAATTTAAAAAAATGGGCAAAAGATCTGAACAGACATCTCACTAAGGAAGATATACAGATGAAAAACAAGCTTATGAAAAGATGCTCAACATCATATGTAAATAGATAACTGTAAATTAAAACAGTGAGATACCACTGCACCTACGAGGATGGCTAAAATCCAAAACACTGACAACATCGAACGTTGATAAAGATGTGAGGCAACAGGAGCTCTCGTTCATTGCTGACGGGAATGCAAAATAGTACAGCCACTCTGGAAGATAGTCTGGTAGTTTTTTCATAAAGCTAACCATACAATCCAGCAAATCCTTTATTTACTCAAATGACAAAAAAAAAAAAAACTATTTCCACACAAAACCTGCACAAGACTGTTTATAGTAGATTTATTCTTAATTACCAAAACTTGGAAGCAGCCATGATGTCATTCAATAGATGAATGAATAAACAAACTGTGGTACATCCATACAATGGAATATTATTCAGCACTAAGAATAAATGGCCTATCAATCTAGGAAAAAACATGGAAGAACCATAAATGCACATTGCTAAATGAAAGAATCCAGTTTGAAAGGGTTACACATGATTTCAACTATGTGACATTCTAGAAAAGTCAAAACTATTGAGACAGTAAAAAATGCAGTGGTTGCCAGATATTCAGGATAAAGAGGAAAGAGATGAATAGGTAGAGCACAGAGCATTTTTAGAGGAGTGAAACTATTTGGCATGATACCAGAAAGGTGGCAATATGACATTATGCATTTTTCAAAATTCATAGAACCGTACAACACAAAGGGTGAACCCTAATGTAAACTATGGACTTTAATAATAATGCATCAATATTGGTACCAATTGTAGCTAATGTACCACAATAATGCAAGATGTTAATAATAGGAGAAACTGTATGGGAACTTGCTGTACTTTCTATGCAATCTTTCTGTCAATCTAAAACTGCTCTAAAAAAAATAAAGTCTATTTTTTAAAAATGGAGAGCATTGTCTCTTCAAAAAAACATGTTTGGGAGATGCTGGCTCAAACAAAATTATACTAGTTTCGGTACTGAAGGACTTTTCAGAGCCTTTAATATGCTGATATGCACTGGATTCTCTATAAGAGAGGCAGTGTATACAGCTTTTCCCAAACTTACTTGACTAAGAAATTTGTCTTTTTAGAGTATATCAAAGGACTGCTACTCTTCAGAACACTTTGGGAAGCACTGTAACAGACCAGTGAATTAATTACTTTTTAAACAATTTTCTGTGTATGCCTGAATAGAAAATGACACCACACATGAGGCAATTTTCCAGTTTCCCAATGGCAAAATCTAAAAAATAAGAATTATTACCAATTCAAAAATATCAGGTTTTAGAGAATGTAATGAAATAATCAACTTTGATTTTATGATATTTAATTTCTCAATTTACTTATACATATGTATAATTGAAAATTGATAAATGTATTCTTTATTCCACTCTCATATTTAATAAAACAATTGTATTCATATTTTTCATGTGCATCTTCAGCATTCACCTCTCCGACAGAGGGGTTTCAACATGCAAAGTGACCCCAGAAGTAACATGCTGAAGATAGCAGAGCCTCTATCAATCTGGATTCCTGAATGATGCTGTGGAGAACTCCCATCAACACACAAACACCCATCAAGACTCTTATGGATATGAGTCTCACCCCTTGTTACAGCATCATCTCAAAATCCAGATTCCCATAACCTAAATCAGGTCCAGATGTGGTTGAGTCTCCTTGGGTCTATTTCCTTAAATAGAGCTCCTCAAATACAATTCCTCCCAGTTTGAATATCTGTGAACTAAAGAGACAGATTATCTCCCTACACACCAAACAATGGTGTTACAGACATAGGATAACTACCAAAGACACACTTGTTCAAAAAATGGGAACAAATTAGGCACACAGGGGCCAGCGACTCATAGAATTCTGGAATATAGCTGGGCATATGTTAGAAGTTCTTTACTTAGAATCCTGTTCTACTTCTGCCTAGGAATGATTCTTCATGACTCATGGCTCTATCCTCTGAGCTTTTGGTTCCACCCTCTGGATAATTCTTCCATGAAAGGCAGTCTCTGTTTTCAGCTGACTGCTTTCCTCACTTTGTTTGCTGCCTGTAGAAAATTGGTAGTCCAAATACCTCCTTTTATTTTGTACTATTTCAATGCAAGCTGGTGGTGTTCCTGTCAGCACACTTCTCTTAAAATCTTTATGGGTCTTCTATGAATCTTATGTTTGTGCAGTCATTAAACAAAAGCCACATCTTCAGATCTCTGGAGATGTATTTCTATACCTTGGTTTCTGATGAAATTGCTGATCTTAGAAGATGTTTGATGAAACAGTCCTCTAAAGTGCCATCTTAAATCCTTCTGAAGTCTTAACAAAGAATTTTTACGATTATATCCCATGTTTATTATTAAAACATGTTTTCCCAGCAGTACCCGGGAATTGATCTTTTTCTAGAAGCTATTTCTTAATTTTAACATTGTTGTCCATCAGAAAGACTGGAAAATTCATAACCAGCAGGTCATGGCTTCTTTTTATTTAACATTCTTTCCTTTACCTTAACACTTTTCTTTTGCATTTTGCTTTTAGCAACAGGAAGAAACTGGGTAGCACCTTCATCACTCTATGTGGAAATCTCTTTATCTAGACCACCTCGTTCTTTGGTTACATTTTCTCCTTTCACATTACTACTAGTGACAGTGTGGCTAAACTCTCTGCTAGTACATAAGAATCCCTTTTCTTGCAGGTTTTAAATGTTTCTAATAACATTTACCTCACATTTCTTTAAACTCTAACCAGCAGCTTCCTTCAAGGCCATCAACCTTCTACTAACAGTCTCTTCAAGAAACCTTAGTCTTTCACTAACACTATTCTCAAAGTCCTTGAAAAGTTTGCACCTCCTACCTGGTTCCAAAGCTACTCTTCCTCATCCTTGGTTATTTTTTCTTTTTGTTTGTTTGTGGTAGCACCTCACTTCCGGGTGCCAAAACATTTGTTAGCTCTCTGCTATGGGCTGAATGTTTGTGTCCCACCAAAATTCATATGTTGAAACTCTAATCCCCAATGTGATGGCATTAGTAGGTGGACATTTGGGAGGGGGGTAATTACGTGGTGAAGGTGAAGCCCTCTTTCTCTTACAAGAAGAGAAAGGAGAGAACTTGCTCCTCCTCCCCCCTCTCTCCACCATGCAAGGAGATGGCAAACCAGGAAGTCAGCTCTCACCACAACCAAACAGTGCTCACCAGAACTGTAACAAAAAATTTCTAAGACCTGCTCTATTGAGACATAACAAATTACTCCAAACGTAGTGGCTTAAAGAAATAAAACATTATTATTTCACACAGGTTCTGTGGGTCAGGAATCTAGAAGCTGCTTAGCTGGATGGTTCCAGCTCATGGTCTTCACGAGGCTGCAGACAAGATGTCAGCCAGAGTTGCAGTCATCTGAAGGCTTGCCTTGGGCTGGAGGATTTACTTCCAACTTGACTTATTTACATGCTTGGAACATTGGTGTGGGATCTTGGCAAGAGGCTTTATTTCCTTATCACATAGACCTCTCTATTGGGCTAATCAAGTGTTCTCATGACACAGAAGATGGCTTCCTCCAGAAGGAGTGATCCAAGAAAGAGCAAGGTGAAAGCTGCAATTTCTTTCATGACCTAGCCTTAGGAGCTACTCTCTGTCACTCCCAGAATATTTTATTGGTTACTGAAGTCAGCTCTATTCAGGTGAGAGAAAACTACACCAGAACACCAGAGGCCATCATGAGGGGCCATCTTGGAGGCTGGTCACCTCAGTACGTTACAGCACTTAAAATTACTCTGTCAAGTACAACTACAATAATCAACACAGCCACTTTGGAGATCATCTAACAGTTTTCTAAAGCAGAAATGCCATCTTCACTTTCATCTAGGTTGTTTGAGATAGAGCATTAGCACTTTTTGGATTTTATATGATATTGTCACTGAAAACTTTATCCCAAACCACAAACCTCCAAACCCATTCATATAATATTATAATAGATATCCATCCTATTTATTGTACTCTCTACAACATGACCACTTAAGGCATTGGTTTTTAAAGTATTCTTTAAAAATCTTGTTTAAAATAACATTTAACATTTGCGATTGTGAGATTATACACTAAGATATAATTATGAAGTAATTCATTTCCTTTTTTATTATGATTCCTTTTACCAATTTTGTCAGGTGACCTTCATAAAACATTCCAAACTAGCACCAATTATAGTCATTTCAGGCTAATGGTTTTTCCCCAAACTATACCTGATTATCTCATATGAAATATTTGACAGAGTACCCTGTAATATGTCTAAGGTCTTGACTATAAGGCAAGTTCTTCCTTTGTAAGTACTAATTTTGAGAAAAAAACTTGCCTTATTTTTAGACATTGTATTGGTTTTCTAGGGCTGCCATAACAAATACCTCAGACTGAGTGGCTTAAACAACAGAAATTTATTTTCTCACAGTTCTGGAGGATGAACATCCAAGATCAAAGAGTCAGCAGGTTCGGTTTCTTCTCAGGCCTCTCTCCTCGGCTTGCAGAGGGCTGCCTTCTCACTGTGTCCTCACGTGATCTTCCCTCTGTCTGTGTCCTGACCTCCTCTTCTCATAAGGACACCAGTCATACTGGATTAGGGCCCACCCTAACAACTTCATTTTAACTTAATTATCTCTCTAAAAGCCTTATATTCAAATATGGTTACACTCTGAGGTACTAGGGGTTAGGGCTTCAAAATATGAATTTGGGGGGATACAATTCAACCCATAACAGGCATTTATGATATTCATACTCTGCCTTTTTCCAGGAAGGTTTTAAGTTGACTCCCAAGAAGCCAACAAAGCTTGTCTAAATTAAAAACATGGGAAAGAGAAGAAGATAAACATAACCAGAGTCACAAAATAAAACCAGGAATGAGGTCAGTAAAAGAATTCTATCATGACTTCCATAATAACTTCAGGTGGCCCTCTGAATTACCTAAAAGCTCCCAGGTAGTCAACATAAAAATGGAAATGAGGCAATAACACAGCTTTGTTTCATTTGTGACAGCCATCTAGAACACAATGCTGAGAGAGTGGTGTAACAGGTTTATTCCAAAAATCACTCAGTATAGTGGGTTGAATTATGAACTACCAAAAGGTCTGTTCACTTGGAACTTCAGAAAGTGACCATATTTTAGAACAAAAGGTCTTCCCAGATGTGATTAAGTTAAGGACCTTGAGATGAGATCATCCTACATTAGGATGGACCCTAAATCCAATGATAAGTGCCCATATAAGGGAAAAGAAGGGAAGAAGACACAGAATTTTACGTGAAGGAGAAGGCAGAGATTGGAGTGATGCATTTACAAGATGAGCAAGGATTGCTGGCAGCCATCAGAAGCTAGAAGAGAGGCATGCAATAGATTCTCTCTCAAGGCCTCCAGAAGGAATTAACTCTGCTGATACCTTGATTTTGAGTTTCTGGCCTCCAGAGCTGTGAAAGCATACATTTCTGTTATTTTAAGCCTCCTTGTTTATGCAAATTTGTTAGCGCAGCCACGGGAAAGTAATACACAGGACATCATATTCTGGGATCACCATACTTTATTCCCTTTCTCTTATACTTTCCATATGAATGTGGATTCTCAAGACATTAACTGTCAGTCCCGAGATGATTACAATCATGTAATCATCTCAAGGAGATGTCACTATATTCTGTTTATTGAGGCAGAAAAGTGGACCAATGCATTTCATTTTATATTATTTTAACTGTAAAAGCAACATAATAACAATGTAGTAAGGTAGGGATATGGACAATTGAATCCTCTGTAATGCCACTACTTATCATAACTAGGTTATTTTGCATATTTCCTTCCAGTTTTACACACACATATGCACATGCATTTATGATCCATATATGTACTCGTAGCTGCAATTAAATCACAAGAAACTGCTCTTAAAGAGTACTCCAACGTAAAGGCTTACTGAGTTTGCTGCATATTTCTTGCATCTTTTGGATCATGACTAGGTGAAGATAACTAATTTTACACATTTGATATAAAGAACAGAATCTAGTTTTGATCTAGTCCTTTGAAAACTTCAGATATTCAATGCTATATGGGTACTGTATGTATTTATGGGACCGTTGCAACGTATCATACACTTATTAATAAACAGCACATGTCCAAGTTATCGTGTTTCTTTGTAAAAATGCACAATTCAAAATAAAACTAGCAGGCAGAGTTGATTACTAGGGAACAATTGATTGCATAAAAGATTTGAGTTTCTCTCAACTTAGAGAGTACCAGTTAACATTTTACTTTTGTTGTTGTCAGCTAATTGTGATATATACGGAGAAAGTAATGCCATAAATTTTCCCCATGGGTGAGTGTGAAAAAGAGTTTGCTACATGAAACATGTATTTTGTGGTTCTTCTAGAACTACCAAAACCATAGATTTGTGGGCTTCCGATCAGCTGTAAACCTTACCATTTATTGATTGTGTTTTCTTAGATTCCTGGAAGAAGATTAATAAATCCTCATATAGTCTTTCAGTCTGTACAATGAAAGAAGTCAGCTGTCTGGCAGGGGTGTGCAATCCTACGTAGTCTGTCGTGATTATTCTGTGACTCATCCCAGAACTCTCATTTCTGCTGCCATCTCTATGGTCCCATTCTTTTGCAGGAGTTATCAATCATAGCAATGAATCAAAGAACCAACATAAACTATTTGGTAAGTCAGACTCACAGCCTTTGCTGTTGGCTGTCCTTAGCCTTAACAGCCCTCTCTCCTACTTTATAGCAGGGATGTCTAGTGTCTGGGTTCTTCTGGCTCTCCTACTAGGCTTGAAAACATTGATACCACTCCCTGAGAAGACTTGTCAACACGGTCAGAAAAATCAGGTTTCACTCTATGAACTGAATGAATAGAAAGTGACCTCTTCCTCTAGTCACTGATTTCATAGTACAATAACTAAATATTTTGGAAAAATGTTTGAACGCCAGGAAACATGCCAAAGATTTAATTGTCATGATCTCATTTAATCCTCACAATGACCCTGTGGATTGTCCCCATTTTATAGAAGGGGAAAATGGGGCCTAGAGAAGTTAAGGAACTCAGGCAAGGCAGAGCTACAAAGGAACAGAAAAAGGCTTCCAACTTGAGTTTTTCTTGCTTTAAAGTCTACCCTAGTAATGACTCCGTGTTGCTTCCCCAATTAACCAATTAAGAGACCATCTGAAACAAAATATCTTATTTTTTCTTTCCATCTTTGTCAGCTAATCGTACTTACGTACAGCTAACTGTGCTTATGTGTGCTCTGTGAATGAAGAGCTAGTTAGAAGACTTGTCATAATATACCTTTGGCCTGGGGGGAATAAAAAAGTTTCTCTACTGAGTCTGACATTGGCAACCATCTTGAAATCATCAATGAATATGTTTGCACACAGCTTGTAATTATATCTACACATTCTAACAGGCTTCTTCATGCTTTATTTGGGCAGATGATGCATTTTTCTTCAAACTTCTTAGTCTGGCTTTACTTATTTATCTGGGATATTTTCCTTTCATTGTAGAAATCCTTTAGGTAGTCCAAACTGTATCATTATAGGTTGGCATTTGACACCATGTAAGAATCTGCAATAGGGCTATTGGTTTCTGGATTTTTCTCATGTACAAGGCTATCTTAATCCTGAGCATTAGTCTTTCTTTGTACATTTGTGAAAGTTGTCTGATAGTGAAAGCAAAAATGAAGCCTTGACTTCCTCTATAAATATTTGTGAAGTGACCTATGACTATTGGCCAGCCTGCCTGGCAACACCCCATTAGAAGTCATCCCTTTTACAATCATCTACTATCATTTGATAACCTCTTGGGGTTAAGAGTACAGATGTAAGATCTCTGAGATTTCTGATGGGAATACTTCATATCCCAAGTATGTTTTCTCTTCAAAATGACATCACCACAGGGAAACATTTTTCAAATAATTTGGCCATCAAGTTATGAA
Organism: Tapirus indicus; assembly: GCA_031878705.1. NCBI lineage: Eukaryota > Metazoa > Chordata > Mammalia > Perissodactyla > Tapiridae > Tapirus > Tapirus indicus. The sequence goes on from CM062935.1 coordinate 41,271,027, forward strand.
AACTTCCTTAGAAATATAAAGAAAGAAGCACTCTGCATCTCAAACAAAATTTTTCAGAATCCAGGGATGAAAGAAAAAAACACCTTACTGGTTAATTAGTCTTAGAAGGTCTTGGTGTGGTGAGATGACAAGTGCCAGCAAGGAATGGTGTCATTACAAAGGCAATATTACATGACATTTGTATCTAATTCTAATGTTATGAAAGCTCATGGTTACTAGCTTTTGCTCAAAAGACAGTTTTTATACTTCAAATTGGAGCATAGAGATGATTTAGTGTAAATTACATAAAAACTTATTCCTAAACAGAGCAGTCAAATGGCTGCCCATGGGTTAAGATTTGTATCTCCAAGTTTCATAGTTCCTGCTATTATTTTATGGATAAATGTCACTGAGGGAGCACTATAGCTATCTTTTTAGCTTGTTATTGTTACATGCCATCAAGTCGGCTTTGACTCCTGGCAATCCTATGAATGAGTGATGTCCCCAATGTCGTGTCCTCAACAGCCCTACTCAGCTTCTGTAGACCCATGCTTATGGTCTCTTTTATGGAGTCAATCCATCTTATATTTAGTCTTCCTCTTTTCCTGCTGCCTTTTACTTTTCCCAGTATTATTGCCTTTTCCAAAGAATCCTGCCTTCTCATGATGTGCCCAGAGTAGGACAGCCTCTAGTGGAGGCTTCATTTGCTCTAGGACCCATTTGTTCATCTTTCTGGCATCCAGGGTATCTGTAGAGCTCTCCTCCAACACCATACTTCAAGTGAATCAATTTTTTCCTGTCAGCCTTCTTCACTGTCCAGCTTTCACACCCATACATGGTAATCGAGAATATGAGGGTGTGGATAATCTTGGCCTTAGTCTCTAATGACACTTCCTTACACTTGATGATCTTTCCTAATTCTTTCATTGCTGCCCTTCCAAGTCTCTTTAGCTTAAGGCACTGAATTCCTCCCAAAACACTCTGTGCAGGGCATCAAAGAAGACTGTAGAACTAGGAGACTGGACTGTGAGGAAATATCTCCCCTTTGAGGACCACACATGGAACACTATGATAGATGTAATACGTGTAACACGTAAATTTCTCAGATTCTAGTTCTCAGGGCACTGTGTGTGTGTGTGTGTGTGTGTGTGTGTGTGTGTGTGTGTGTGTGTGTGTATTCCAAATATTAAACTTTCTTGTAATGTGTAGAGTTGGAAAAAGTACATTAAATACTTACTGAGGATCTACTATATACCCTTTTCTGAGTTATGCACCTCCCATACAGAGATAATAGTAGTAAAAATAATAGACCACATTTACTAAAGAATTACTAAGTTCCAGGCTCTGTTTTAAGCACTTTACAGGTAATACCTCATTTGATTTTTCCAACAACCCTATGAAGCAGGTACCGTTATCTCCACTGTGTAGCTGAAGAAACGGAAGCTCAAAGAGGCAAAGAAACCAAAGATATGCAGCTAATAGGAAATGGAGCCAGAGTTTAAACCCAGGCAGCCTGACTCCAAAGTCCACTATGTTATACAACCTTGTTCATGCTCCTCAGGAGCTCACAGCCTGGGAAGAGGAGAGGTAAACCCAGATTACCTTAGAGATCTGCAGAAAGAAAGTGGATGCACAAAGGAGGAAGTTACCCATCTTCCAAGGGTGGGGGTCAGGGAGGACTTCATAGAATTGATATTACAGCTGATGCATGGGTGGTGAGTAGCATTTCCAGATGGCTGAGCTGAGGAAGGGGGTTTCAGATAAAAGGAACATGGTGAACACAAATGTGGATGTGTGCAACAGCATGGAGTGACAGGGTCACTATAATGAATCAGTCACCACTGGAATGTAGGGCACATACAAAATAGGAAGCTGGTCTGATATGAGCTGGATGGGTGGGCAGGAGCCAAAGAAGGAAAGGCCTCACATCTTATGCCACAAACTGAGTCTTTCTACATGCCACAAGCCTATGAAGGACTTTACACAGGACATTTTCATGACCTAATCTTTATTTCAGAAAAGTAACCTTAAGGTCTGCACTGTGTCAGATTTGAAGAGGCCAGGGCTGGAGGCAGAAGAACAGTGAGGATGTTACAAAACTATTCGGGTAAGGGATATGGGAGCCTAAAGTCAGCCATGGTAATAAGAATGAAGAAGCCTATTTGAGAAATGTTATGTGCTAGGATTGATAGAATTGAGAGGCTGACTGGTTTTGGGTGTGAGGGTGAGGTTGTGGTGAACTCTCAGGCTACCAGCTCGAGTAACTGAGTGGATGATGGAGCCATTCACTTCCATGAGGCATATAGGATGGAAAGCAGGGGGAAAGAACACTCTGGGTTCTGCTTTGCAACTCACCACTTTAATTCCTGCTCCTCACCTCCTCTGAGCCCCAACATCACCTTGGGATGCCATTAGTTGGATCTTTACTCTGCTTTATAGTTGTATCTACCTGTCTTCAGCACTAGACTATGAGTTCCTCGTCAGCATAGACTGTAATATATTTATCATTCAATAAATGTTCATTAAAAGAGTGAATGAAGAACACAACCATTTTTTTAATGAATGGATAATTGAACATTCAAAGGATACTCCCTCCCTGTTACCAGTCAACCCTTTGTCCCTGTTCTGCCTTCAGAATACTTGGAATAAAACGGATCCTTCTTCCACAAAATATGTTATGGGTTTGAAAGCAGGGATTGCACCACAACTCTGACTCTAGTCTGTTATTTTTCAGTTTGAAAATCCCCAGTCCCTTCAAACGTTCTACATACAACATAATTCCCATATACTTTATCATCCTACTTGCCTTCCTCTGGACATGTTCCAGTCTGTCTGTGTTCTCCTTTAAATCTGATACTCTGATAATCTGACCCATACAGAATGCAATGTGGCCATTACTTCTAAAGAGGGGTGAAAATAAATCATTTTCATAACTAAAGTCAGAATTATTTTTAAGGAAGAAACTGTATTTAGAATATTAAATCAGTAAGCAGCTTGAGGTAGAAGGTGAGACCTTGAAGGCATGGGTTAGTAGGAGGAAAGTAAGCAAAAAATTCAACTGTTCTATCTTGGAAACTAATAGAAATTGTGGATTGGGGAAGAGTTGGAAATGGCTAGCCTAAGGACTTAATTTTTTGGAAAACTTACTTGAAATACAACATACATAACACCGTATAAAATACACGAATCCAAAGTGTACCACTTGATGAATTTTTAGAAAATGAACACAGATCATGAAATAGAAACATAATTAATACCTATCCTCTATTTTGTCCACTTCTGGTCATTCACGCCCATCAAGGAAAGTACTGACTGTAGGAGGTCTTATTTCTCTCTCCCCTAGCAATGACCCTCCACTGAGGTCCAAGCCTGGATTCTCCACTTATGATGTCCCTGATGAGAAAGTTTCTCTAGCCTAGGGTAAGAGCGGTATGGATCAGCAGTGTCAATGGACTATTAATCTAGGGCTTCAGAATCTCACCAGTCATTAGCAGGTTCCCTCTGTTGGTGGGGCCTTGTCTCCCACACAATGAAAAACTGCTTGGCCATGGTTTTGGCTTAGTCTTTAGCCTTCTGCCCCACACAGCTTTGGAATTCAGGGAAAAGGCCCCTCAAATCTCCATTTTGTCATTTCTGTGCCTTGTGACCACCAAAATCTCTACTGCTTTCTTTATCCCCCATCCACCCATTCTGCCAAAGCCAAACCTCAATTCTCAGACTCCAGCCTTCACCAAGAATCAACACATGCCCCCAGTGAAAGCTGTGGTTCCTCAACTTTTCTCAGAATATTTCTTTTCTGTCTAAAATTTTACTCCCTTTAGTTTTCAATGCTTCTGAAGTTCTCTGGTGCCTTTAAATATATCAGGAGTCAGCAAACTTTCCTGTCAAGACCAGATAGGAAATATTTTTGGCTTGGCAGTCTACATGGTTTTTGTCACAGCTACTTAATTATGCTGTCATAGCACAAAACAATGCCAAAAAACAGGCATGGCCAGGTTTGGCCCATGGGCTATAGTTTGCCAAATTTATAATTATTATAGTTTATTTAATATTCCTAGTTCTTCAATGAGATAAGTGGCCCACAAGACCTAGTCCATGCTAGCTGGAAGAAGAACCCTACCAGAGGACTTTTAAGAACAAGCATATCTAATATACAATTTTAAGTTCTTGCGTGGCTATGATGTAAAAACTTCTCTTCATTTCCCCAAACTTTCAGGAAACTCTTCTGTATACACAGAGGCTTGTGTAAGTAGGATTTGTATGTGTGTGTATGTATGTGGGTGTGAATATAAAGGGGCAGAGTTCAGTTTTGAGGTTGATAACTTTTGGTGCTTTAGGAAGTCAATAAATAATATTTCTCTTTTTCCCACCCCGTGTCAGAAATAATTGAGAGATAGACATAAAACAGAGGAAAATGAAGCTCAAAATATCACTTTCATTAGTGATAAGCTAGTTGTGTTTTGTTTTATTTCATTTTGTTTTGTGTCACATGTGTTTTTTCTTCCTTTTCTGCCTTCCTTTGGATAAACTGAGGGTTTTTTATGATTCTATTATATCTCTATTGTTGGCTTATTAGGGTTTTTATGTGTTTTTTTCTTTATTTGGTTTAAGTGGTTGCTTAAGGACAAAGGAAAAACAGCAAACTATAGCCTGCTGCCCAAATCCATCCCATCGCCTGTTTTTACAAATAAAGTTTTATTGGAATACAGCCACACTCATTCATTTATGTCAATGGCTGCTTTTACACTACAACAGCAGAAATGAGTAGTTGTGACAGAAACCATATGGCCTGCAAAAACAAAAATATTTTCTCTCTGGCCCTTGACAGAAACATGTTGCCATTCCCTGCTCTATGGCCTACAATATACACCTGTGTTCATCACAGTCCCATATGACTCTGCATTTGTCCTTTTATTTCTCTCATTTATTGCTTTATTCGTGTTGAATCTGTGTAATTATGTACACATAAATTTAAAATTGTGATTATTTCATTTTATATCAATTACCTTATCATTATGAAATGTCTCTGTTTATCTTCAGTAATGCCTCTTTCCTTAAGGTCCATATTTTCTGACATAAGTGTAGCTACTCACAATTTCATCTGGCTAGTTCTTACATGATATATCTATTTCTATCCTCTTACTCTTAAATTTTCTGGTCTTTATATTTAAAGTGTATCCCTTATTAACAGCATATTGTGAAGTTTTGTTTTTCATCCAGCCTAACAATCTTATTATTTTGCTTAAGTATTTCATCTATTTATATTTAATGTAATTACAGATATAGTAGGGCTTGTATCTATCGTCTCAATAGGATTTTTTTCCTATTTAGGCCATCTGTTTTATATTACTTCACTTTTTTCTTGTCTCCTTGTTGGTTAATCAGATATGTTTCTATTATTCCAGTTTCCCTTCTCTAATTTGTTGATGATATACTTCTTTGCCTTCTTTGAGTGGTTATCGTGGAGGTTATGGTATGACATTAGATTCTAACACAAATTCACAGTTAACCCTTCTCAGATATACCTATACTTTTTAAAGTCAATTTGCCCCTTCCACTCCTTTTTCATTATTTTTGTCATATATTTTAGTTGTATACATATTTGAAACTTCAAAATATATCATAATAACTGCTTCTTACAGCCAATATTTACTTATATACTCACATATATATTTATATATACTATTTACTTATTTACTCATATATTTACCCTTTCGGGTACTCTTTTTTCACTCCTGCCCTTCCATTTAGCCACCTGGAGTCACTTTATGTTGCTTGAAGAAGTCCCTTGAGGGGCCGGCCCAGTGTTGTAGTGGTTAAGTTCACACACTCCACTTTGGTGGCCTGGGGTTCGCAGGTTCAGATCCCAGGCATGGACCTACACACCACTCATCAGGCCGTGCTGTGGCAGGCATCCCACATACAAAAAAGATGGGCACAAATGTTAGCTCAGAGCCAATCTTCCTCAACAAAAAGAGGAAGATTGACAACAGATGTTAGCTCAGGGCCAATCTTCCTCACCACGAAAAAAAAGAGTCCCTTGAGTATTTCTTGTATGGAATGTCTACTGGTGGTTAATTTCCTTTGTTCTTGTTTTTCTGAAAATATTTTTGGTTTACCTTCATCTTTGAAGAATATTTTCACCATTTTTTTTTGTTTGTTTGGCCCTTTAAGAAATTATTCCATTTTCTACTGGCTTCACTGCTTCCTTTGAGAAATCAGATGTAAGTCATTTCTGCTTCTTTGAATTTAATTTGCTTTTATTTATTTTTCTGGATGCTTCTAAAATTTTTAAATTTTCTTTATGTATTTAATTTTAGAAATTTGATACTCATATGCCTATATGTGGTTATCTGTATGTTTATACTGCTTGAGGTTTGATGAGCTTTTTGAATCTGTGGATTGATGTCTTTCTTTAGTTTTGGAAAATGCTTAGCCATTACCTCTGACATTCTCAGTCTCCCCTCATTCTGGAACATCATTTACACACATATTTGAGCATTTCCCACATGTCAGCTATGTGAAATTTTTTCCATTCTTCTTTCTTCCTGTGTTTCAGTTTGGGTATATTTTTATTGACCTAACTTCCAGGCCACTAATCCTTTTCATCTGCTGTGACTAATCTGGTGCTAAACCCATCCCATGAGTTTTTAATTTCAGATACAGTAGTTTTTCTGTCCTATAGTGTCCATTTAATTGTTTTGTAGTATAAATCCAATTCTTGTTACATTTTCATTCTTTCATCTATTTTGTCATCTTTTTATTTTTGTTAAACATATTAATCATAAGTTTTTAAAGTCATTGTCTGTTAGCTGAAATATCTGCTTCTATTTTCCTTTTATTCTTTAATTATCAATCATATTTTCTTGCCTCTTCACCTGACTAGTGATTTTTATTTCATTCTGGACATTGTATAATCCTAGAGGATCCAGATAATATTATATTCCACCAGAGACAGATTTCCTTTTGCTTTATTAGGTAGATGGGGTGAAAAAGTGAGCTAAATGGGGCTGAGATTCAATTCTATAAGATTCTGTCTTCCTCTGGCTTTCCCTTTGTTTGTTGTTTTTTAACAGAGCTAACATCTGTTCCAATCTTCCTCTGTTTTGTATTTGGGATACCACCACAGCATGGCTTGATGAGTGGCGTGTAGATCTATGCCCGGGATCTGAATCCGTGAACCCCAGGCCGCCGAAGCAGAGCTCATGAACTTAATCACTTTGCCACCAAGCTGGCCCTGCCCTTGTTTTTATGGAGTGACCTTCCCAGGCTTTTGATTGAGAGCCTAGCAGATTTCCATTTCCTCAGATCTAAATGATTGCAGGAGATTCAGCTCTGGCCTTCAGAGGTTTCTATCCTAGCACTCTAACCTCCTAGCCCAAACAGCCTCAAAATCTGGCAAGTGTCTTAAAGGAAAGACAAGTAATGTACTTAAAGTAGGGCTCATTTTGATGGAGAATCTTTATTTCCTAAACTCTAAAAGAGTGCAGGAGGTTTTATTCTGTCTTTTAGAAGCTTTTGGCCTAGCTTACAGCCTTTTGCACAGCCCCAGAGTTCAAGAAATGGGCCATGGACAAAATTTTCCAAATTTCAATTTGTTATTGACTAACCAAAAAAAGCATTGTGAGCTTTTTCTCCAGTAAGAGACCCTGATCCTCAGTCTGCACCCAATATCAAGAAATGTCCTCAAGGAAAAAATGGCTTGTGATTGTCATCTCGACTCTGAGTAGTTATCTACTCTCTAGAATTTTTGTTCATTTATTCTTCCTAGTTTTCACAGCTCTGTGATGCCTTTAGAATATAATGTTTGTAATTTATCTGACATTTTTTAGTTATTGCAATGGGAGAATGGATCTGCCACAACCTACTTTATCTTGCTAAAAAGTGGAAGTCTCTTGAGACCATTCTTTATTAGTGAGCAAAATCCATGCATTGTTTTTAACCCAGTGCTCAATAAATATTCACTGAGTACCTTTACATCAATAAAGAATACATTTGGCTGTGAGTAATATAAAATATGACTGTAGAACTTAGAGAAACAAGGGTTTCTCCTGCTCACATAATAAGAACTCAAGAGTTAGGCAGTTACTAATATTGTTTCAGCAGCTCAGTGATGGCAGTGATGATAATGTCTCTGAAATTCTCCTGGCATTTCCCAATGCATATCATCTCAAAGTTACCAGATGGCTGCAGCTTCAAATACTATTTCCACATTCAAGGCAAGAAGAAGACAGAAGGAAGGGCCATGACAGTCAATTGTGGGTTTTTTTGGGCGGAGGGGGAAACCATAGCTATCCAAAACCTCTCAACTAATTCTGGATTTTGTTTGATTGACCAAGCTGTGTCATATAGCCACCACCAGCAATAGGGGAGGGTGGGAAATTCAGTACTTATCTGTGTATGAATTGATCAGGTAAAAAGTAAGTGTGATAAGTAAAGAATGATCTAGGTAAAGAAAAATAAGTGCAAAGGACAATAGACAAAAGAACATATCAGACTTTCAGGAGCAAGAAAGAGAACCAAGTATACTTCAAACAATAAGTCACTTATTATCTCACATAATAAAATGCCTGGAGGAAGGGTGGAGTAGGTTAATTTAAAGGTTCCACAAAATCATTAAGGGTCTATATTATTTTGTCTTTCTGTTCTGCCATTCCCAACAGTTAGCAGCTCCACTCATGACCATAAGTTTGCCAAAGAAACTGCAGGCATCATATCTTTACACATCAAACTCCAGAAGTACGAATAGGAATCATTCTTGCCTTGGATCTCAAGAGCCCCTAACAGACTCTCTCTCAGTCTCACTGGCCAGATTAGTGTCACATGATTAGTGTCAATGGTTGGCCTAAAACAATCATTTTGAAAAGGCAATGAGTTGACCACTATTTCTTAGAACAATTAAGATTTATCCCCAAGAATTCAAGAGAGGCCCAGCCTTCTCAAAAGATTTATCCTCTGTAGGACCAGTAAATACATTTAGGGTTCTTCAACAAGGAAGAATAGGAGAATGGCTCCTATACTCCGTAGTGTTTGCTACTGAGAGCATGAGACACTCAGTAAATTCAAATAATTCAGTATGTTTAGAACACAAAGGACAAGGTCAGGAGTGAGGTGAGTGGAAAAGCAGAGACAGGCTAGATCACAATGGGCCTTTTAAGTCACAGGACTGAGTGTAGACTTCCTCTTGAAGGCAATGGGGAGCCATTGAACATTGAACCATTTTAAGCAGGGAAAGGACACAATCAGATTTTCAATTTGGAAGTAACAGTCTGACTTTATTATGGAGAAAGGACAGATGGGATGAGATTGATAACAGGAGAGTATAAAGAACACAAGGCATGGCTATAAAGTAATGAGATGTTTTCCAGGTGACTTTTCAAATAATAACAGTTAATATTTACCTGAATTAACTCATGAGCTCTTGACAACAGCCTGGTCAGATATTTAACGCTTAAAGAACTAAGATTCACAAAGGTTAAACCGCCTGTCCATAGTCATACAGTAAGTTCCAGAGCCGAGATTTGAACTCCAATAGTCTGTCTCCAGAGACTGTGTGCTTAACCACGATGCTATAATGCTTACAGTGCTAACCTGGAAGTAAGTCTCTAATGAGTCCTTCATAGTACCTAACCCTAGGTGCATGTAATTTACCGAAGAGACCAGATAAACCTGAGAAGGAAGCATGACTGGGTAGAGATGGCCTTTGACAAGCTGTAAAGATTTAATTAAGCAAGAAAATGTTTGTAAAGCTTTCAGCACATGGAAGACCCTCAAAATTGTTTGACCTCTTTCCTGTCCTTTGTCAAATAGCAATGTCACGGTGAAGTAGACATTCCAGACTGTTTGCCATTTCAGAAGTCAAGGAAGTGAGTGATCTATGATTACTAATGAGGGACGGATAGAACCAGCCCTAGAGAGGGGGTTCCAAACATGGGGTTCCATGAGCTTGGGGGTAAAAAGTCACCTCTTGGTTTTTACTAACCTCTAAGTGAAATTTATCATATGCTTCAATTTTGATCATAGGCAGAAAACCTAAGTAGAGTAACTGTGTCTCTGGCCACCAATAGAAATCAGATATTTTCATATCACATTTCAGTCATCACAATATCTTGCAATGTTTTTTACATTCATCACTACTTTTAAATTATATCAGTTATTAGAAACTTCTCATTGTCTTGTTATTTAATGAATTGTTAGAGAAGTGTACACACACACAATGTTCTATCTCAAAAATTTTCTATATGTTTCTATCTCTCATAAATTTAAAAATATTTTGATGACTCATTTTCAATAAAATTGGTTTCCATTGTAATCCTATGTATATTATTTGTTGTGCCTAAAAACATTATTTTGAGAAGTCCATGGACTTCACCAACTGCAAAAGGTGGTCCACGGCACAAAATGAACTGCACAAAAGGAACTCAGGCAGTGGTAGGGTGGGCAGCAGAGGGACCAGGGCAGTGTGAGTCCTGTCAGTCAAGTGTACTAGGCATTTCGGGGTGAGAGGACCAGCGCTCTCCGGCCTGTGACCCTCGGCCGAGCTGGGGCAGGATGCAGATGACCCAGGCCTGGCAGTTTCTGAGACTTTTTCCTGATCATTCTTGTAAAACAGCAACCACATTGCCACATGTGCCTGGAATTTGATTTCCAGGCCAAGTGTCAGCTTTTCCATGCTAAGACTCCCTCAGGTTTTGGCCCAGGTTCTCCTGCTGTCAAGGCCCAGCCTTTTCAATATCTCAACCACCTGCCAGAGAGAACAGAGTCATGGAATTTTGGCCGCCACTTCTGAGTCACGTCGTCAGCCACAGGCTTCCACCTGCAGGCTCCGGAGGCCTGGACTGCAAGGTGCCCGAGGAGACAACCGGCTCTGAGCCGGCACTGTCAGGGCAGCATGTCCTTCCCAGGGGCCAGGAGCCCTTACAAATCAGGCCAATTTTCTCCTCTCTGCTCTAAAGAGGCATTTTCTTCTCAGAGAGTGAGTCTGAGTTTTTCTAATCTTATCTAGAAATCTTAGTTTCTCTTAAGTTATTCTTTTTTCTGTAATCCAACAACAAATTGACCACAGGAAATGGTAGGGAGAAAGGCTTATGCAATGGGGAGATATTGTTATAAATAGGAGTCCTTGCTGTGACTTTCTTAAATAAACAAGTTGCTAATGTTTCCAGGCCATGGTAGAGCTACTGTTTAGAGGCTGCTGAGACTGTTTTCTTTGTAAAAAGGAATCTGTCTCCTTCCAAACTACTCCTCCAGAAGTGAAGTGAACCCCATTACAAGCTAGATTTGGGGAAATAGTCCTGATTCCTCCTGCTAGAAAAAGAGAGAGGGCTAACCTTCTAGAGGTGATGGCCTAAGTGGTGTGAGTTGCAGGGACAAGAAAAGCCCCCTGCAGCAGAAAACTCTCTTCCTTCAGTCATGCAGCCAGGACCTGAAATTACGTATATATATACGGTGTTGGGCACTACTAGGCAGTCAATATATATTTATTAAATGAACTACTAGAAAGTAGAAGAATAAAACCATTGCTTTGTTTTGCATTTTTATGCCCCTACCCCCATCCAACCTCTAACTGAGGGGAGCCAGGTCTAGGCTTAAACTTGATAGAATCTCTAGAACTGGTCATTTCAAAGCTTTTCTGATCTTTGAGTAACTAAGGGATTATTCATTAACAGGTAACTGACTCAGCAAGGGGTCTATTTTTGTAACTGTCAGGCCAAAGGAGTACAGTTTAAAAGTAGGAGGGGGTAGGAATTAAATTTAAGACTAGGAGGGAGTGGGAATGAAGGAAATGAAATAGCATCACTTTTCATAATAACGCGAAGCATTATTTCCACTGTAGACAGACAGACTTATAAATTGTAAGGCAGTTAGGAAACTATTTCTCTTCCTATTTGTTTAGAGTCTACCACTTCTAAGAATTAAAATATGTCCACAAGTGGTGAACTTGTGCAAGTTTTCAACATGGCAGGTATAGCTCTTTCAAATACTGAGTAGAATAGATGGATAGATAGATGAGTAGAGGAAAAACAAAGAAGAGCATAAATTAATTGACTATCTATTGAGAACACCATACAATATTAGAGTTGATGGGTTTTTATTCATCCCAGATTAAATGCAGAACACAAATATGAAGAATTATCCTGGTATTTTACTATTAGTACACTTAAATGAAGTTTCAGCTTTTCATCTCTAGACTAATCTTATCTTTGGCTTTTACTATCCCAATGAGTTTTGGTGGAGTATATGACTTGATACAATATCAAATGGATTCAATCAAACCTGACTTTATATTTTAGACATATGTACCAAATGTTTAAATCCTCATAATGTAAGCCAATACAATTTTTTTGTCATGATATCTGTGTCTTATACCATAAAGAATGCCAAAAAGAAAATAATTTTCAGTGAACTTAAACACATTTTAATGAGTCCCACATTCTCACCTAGATGGCTTTATCAACATTATGTCCCCAAAGAAAAAAAGGAAGTACAGTTTTAGTTCATATGTGTCAATAAATCTGGACAATCAAACCAGATAATCACTTTGGGAACTGAATGAACTATCCAGTTGGCCTAAATTGATTAAGCTATAATTCCTAACTCTAAATTTCTTTTTGCTCATTAGAATAATTGATAATGCAGATTTAAATAAACAATGCAAAGGTCCAAAATGTGCATAGAAATGTCACTTCAGTAGCAACTCTTGAATACCTTTAGTTCAGAGCTAGGCAGAAATGGTCTTGTCAAACTTTTTGCATTGCTCACAATCAGGAATTTAGGGTTTTCCTTTTCCATGCCCTGATAGTTCTGCAAGTAGAAAATACTTTGTAATTTCTTTTTCCATGGGTAAATTCTGACTTCTGGGTTTTTTTTTTTTTTTGGTGAGGAAGATTAGCCCTGAGCTATCATCCATTGCCAATCCTCCTCTTTTTGCTGAGGAAGATTGGCCCTGGGCTAACATCTGTGCCATCCTCCTCCACTTTATATGTGGTACGCTAACACAGTATGGCTTGTCAAGTGGTATGTAGGTCTGTGCCAGGGATCCAAACCCACGAACCCCAGGCTGCCAAAGCAGAGCACGTGAACTTAACCACTACACCACCAGGCCAGCCCCTAAAGGAAAAAAGCAATAAAAAATGGAGAACAAGGGCATGCTGACAGTGGTGTTCAATGTCCTGTGAATTATATTGTACATCGTTCTTCAAAATGCATCTCACAGTGATTAATGCGAAAAAAGTGATTTCATATGGTGTTTTACTTGATCCCATGATTTTCTAGGATTTATGGATAATCTAATGTATTCTTATTAGATAAATTTAAAGGGGGAACCGTTTTTTATAACTTCTTGTAGAACATTAATGCCATTTACAATATTTCATCTCCTAATTATTTGGGACTTTGAGAACATGGGACTGTGTACAAGGATATTTACAAATTTACCTTCTAATATATATCAGTTGTACAAAAGTGACAACATGTGATTCAATACAGGGGAAGCTTCAGCATTCAATTTAAATGGCCTTAACAGAATTAGAATTTAATGAACTAAAAAGTGGCTCACACTTCAATTTGTCATAATATTTAGCATGTTACTTTACTGTGGACTGAGAAGTTCAGAGCGGTGAATTTTTCATTCATTTCTTCCAAATGCAAGTGAGGTAAAATCAGGTCATATCCATCTTATTGATGAGGAAGTCATCAATAAGTCATATAGTGCTGCAATGTTTTGCTATGAGTCCTACAACTGTTCAGCATCAAATTTAGAAACATATTTCTCAGCTATCTGGAAGTGGGCTCATTGAAAAATGACATTTTTGATTATGTGTTCTGAGTGTTCCAATGAGAGAATGTTTTCAATTTGATCGAAAAGTATTTGGCTATAGTATATGCATGAGGCCAGGGTTGACCCGTGAGTCTCAACTATTTGATAGTCATTCCTCATTTGTCCTGGTGGTGGCCCAGATGTGAGTTATTGTTACAGGTCCCAGAGAAGAAGGAAAGGAGAGATCAGTAGTTATATTCCAATGACACAATCATTTTCCTCATCCAAATTCTTTAGAATTTGAAAGGCCTTCACGAAAATAACAATTCTACTCTATTTTGGCATGGGAAGAAATGAGGAGAAATTCCAGTTATCACTAGCCATTTAAAGAGAACCTGTATCTGAATGTTATTGATATCTTTACTGCATAAGTTTTAGGAAAAGCAGGCATAATTTTGTCATCTACTTGGCACCTGGCTCAGTTATTCAGGCTGTCTTTTTGAGTAGAATGTGGAATGCAGTGGAAAATTTATGTAGTACCTGCATGCCATGGCTTTATTATATATGTAGAGGCAGGAAAGTAGAAAAAGAAGCCACGACTTAGGCTCCATACCACCATCTACCTTTACGATCCTTGAATAAGTCATTTCAATTGTTTGGGATCTGATATTTTCATCTGTAAAATGAAGGTATTGTGGTAGAATAAAATGAAGGCCCATCCTCTCTAAAATACTATTATTATTTATCTACTTTTGTTTGCTGGTCTTTTAGTCTCTTTGATGTTTTGGGGAGACTTTAAGGACAAAAAGACATTTCTGCCTGAGCACCTGTACACTAACCCTTGTATATTATTTCACATAGTTTGAAGCACTCCGTAAGAAAGAATGAACTAAAAACTGCAGGCCAGGATGAGGAATTTCTGATGGCTCAAATCAGGCCCTCAAAGTACTTTGAGAAGAGACAAATATAAAAAGATAATGGTATTGCTGTCATTAAAACAATAGTAACAAAAAACACATGGAGTTATAAAAGTCTTTAGCAATAAATATTCGAAAAAGCCACATCTTGGGACAATTACTCCACAGAAGTGTCTCTGTGGACCTACAATAATGGGGGTTTTTTTGGTGATTTTATTTTTTGGTGAGGAAGATGGTCCCTGAGCTAACATCTATGCCAATCTTCCTCTACTTTGTATATGGGATGCCGCCACAGCATGGTTTGGTGAGTGGTGTGTAGGTCTGTTCCCGGGATCTGAACCCACAAACCCTAGGCTGCCGAAGCGGAGAGCACGAACTTAACCACTACACCACTAGGCTGGCCACTTGGTGATTTTTTTTTAATCTTCAATTTTTCTTCCTTGTTTTCTCTTTATCTCTCTCTTCCTATCCTTTTTCCCCCTCAAATGGAAAACTAAGCTGTTGTTACTATAATTATTATTATTTATGGTACTTTTAGATTTGTATGTTTCCTTATCTTAATTTAAAAAGTACAATAGTCGGGGCCGCCCGGTGGCGCAGCGATTTAGTCCGCGCTTGGCAGCCCGGGGTTCGCGAGTTCGGATCCCTGGCGCCCGCCGACGCACTGCCTGTCAGCCATGCTGTGGCGGCGTCCCATATAAAGTGGAGGAAGATGGGCACGGATGTTAGCCCAGGGCCAGTCTTCCTCAGCAAAAAGGGGAGGATTGGCAACGGATGTTAGCTCAGGGCTGGTCTTCCCCACACAAAAAACATAAAAATAAATAAATAAATAAAAATTACAATAGTCTAAATTTTCTCTTTTAAAAAACTGAAATCATATTGCTCTTTACATATGTGGTCCTTGATTGTAGGTATGTTCTCTGACCTGATATTTGTCTATTTCAGTTGAGTTCCTTGCATGACCACATCTCCTGAAACACATACAACTTCACTAAGGAAACAAATCAGTAGCAGTGAAGGTTCTTTTTTGGCTCCAAAATTGCTCCCAACAATCAGGCTGTGGCATCTTGTTTCCCTCAGAATTTAAGGAAAATGAATAAGACTACATTACTGTTACACTAAGCATCTTGGAGCTTTAAACATGTTGTGATTCTATTATGCCTGACAAAAGGCTAATACCTAACCGATTTTACTGGAAGATTAAGTATTTTAGCAAAACAGATTCACCTAAATGTGGCCTGAAATTACAAAGGAACTGAAAACCAAGAAACAGCCCCTTTTAGTTGAGAAGTACAGATGCTTTTGCTTTCTCATTGGCAAGGGTAATAGTTTTTGCTGTTAGACATTTTATTTTCAAGAACCAGCTGTCCAGTTTGGACCTCTCGTTTCTGTGACTATGATTAGTTAGAGATGTTAGAAACAGCGAAGTGACTCAAAGCAGTGGAGCCTACCAAGGCAGGAAGCCCATAACCCAACTGTAAGTATTTTTTTGGGGAAAAAAAAAACAATGGAAACTAAGATAATAATTTTCCTTCTGTGAGTGATTGTCTTGATATTTTTCTTTTCTGAATAAAAGTTTATTATATTTAGTAACTATTTTTAGACTTACCATTAATTACCATGTGGACAAGTAATGCTTGTTAACTCCTTGTCGGCACTGGAATTTAGAACAAATGTGAAGCAAGCAATGGCCTTCATGGCTTTTAGATAATAATGATAATCCCTTCATATTTATGTTTTATTTTGTATTTTATAAAACTAGTCTATGCCTTGTATAACGTTTTATTTTATCCTGTCTGGTAGAGAGTGAGAGTATCTTTATTCTAACATCTCAGATCGTCGCCAGCCCAGGAGCGGGGTAAGTCACACATTTTCAACTTTCCTGCCTGTGCTGCTTGTCCCATTTTCACAACTACTATAATAGTTATCATCTGTAGACACAGATAAATGCTATTTACTGCATCAAATTGTTTCATCTCTTAGCTTTTGTTCTTCAAGGAAAGGGAACATGACTTATTTCTTATTTATATCCTGCTCTTAACTCAGAACACAGTAAATCCTCAGTAACTTCCCATTGGTCATTTGATTAGATTGAATCTAAGAAAAGCTGGTAGAGAAGCAACCAACAGGCTGAGTTCCCCAGAAAGTAATAACCTGGTCATCACTTTACACTTGCTAATCCATAAGCCACTTGCTTTGCCCCATTGCTTACCTGCATTTGTTATCAGAACTCTTATTTTGGGTTTAATTGATAAAGATCCACGTACCATTTATCAGAAACATTGTGTCTCAGATACGAAAACCCAACTTCTGCATTCCAAAAAGGCAGAAATGCATAGGCGGACTTGGTCCAATGTTGGGGGTAAAAAAGCAAATTGGGAATTCAGTTGTTGGAATTATGCCCAAGATCAAAGTTTGTTCCAAAGTTAACATACTCACAATACACACGCATACACGCATGCACGCACACACACAGATATACATAAACACTCACTCAAATCACTAATTTTCTTTCAATATCCATTCTCCCCTTCTCCCTCAGTAAGAAAACTCCTAGTTTTTAGCTCGGTATAAAAGCAACTAGATTAAAGACTACATTTCCAAATTTCCTTTGTAGCTAGATATGGCCATGTGAATAAGTTCTAGCTGATAGGATGTAAGCAATCATATCACATGCTCCCAGGAAGTATTCTTAAAAGGAGCACTTTCTTTGACCTCTTCTTGCTTCCTGCTGGTTTGAATGCAGGTGTGATGGCTGGAGTTTAGCACTGTTTTGGACCATTATGTGAATTTCCACTCGTTAAGGTTAGTGGAGCAAAAAAGTAGGAGTCCGAGTCCCTGACACAATGGACACCAGAGCTTCCACTGATGACCTTTTATTGAAACAGAAATAAACTTCTATCTTGTCTAAGCTATTGTTATTTTGGATTTTGTGTCACCCACAGCTAGACCCCAGTGGAATCACTAAAATTAGATCAAAAAGGGAATTAAAAAGAAAAGTGTATGGGGGCTTCCAGTTTAAGTTCAGATATAGACAGAGTTTAGAAGTCATCATTTCCAAACTAACAAGAACAAGCTGGAAAAACAAAAAACCAATGACTTTTCTTAGACCCATCAGAGAAATGCGGTCACAAAGAAAATTACCTCCCCAAATCTGGAAAGGTAACTCCAGAGAGACAGAGGACTAGATAATTTGCTTACCTGAAGCAGATACCTCTGGAATATTAAACAAGAAATTTTAGTGAATTGCTGGAGGCTAAGTGTGGGATAGCATAAGAGGGAGAAGCTCCCGGGGGCCTCCATACATAAGCAACATTTTCTTCCAGGAAGTACACTAGGCTTTCATAGGGTTGATCAGGGAGAATCTGGAGAAAGTCCCCCTTGGGGCCATGCAAGTGGAAAAGGAAGAACAGTCATGGTGAAATCCACTAAGACCCTTCTTCCTTAGGCTTAATTTCCAGGGAAGACATTTCCAGAGGGCAACAGTGAAATCCCATCCCAGCTGGGGTTGGGGAACTCTCTTCCACTCTAGTTCACCTAAGAAAACAAATCCATAATCTACAGGGGAGAAGCCTTCAAGGACATAGACTGGGAAGACCAAAGAATACCCACTGCAGTCAGGGAAGGAATTAGGGGCAAAAGGAAGAAATCTCTATCCCTAGAGGAGGGAGAGAAACACTTGCAAAGGCCACACCCCTGAGACACAGATCCACTAAGCACTCCAACGACTGAGACTTAATCAGAAGATTAGAGAATGCCCCCCCCCCACACACACCCTATTGCCACACAAATAAGCCTCCAGTAACAAGAGCAGTAGATTACAACTGAGAGGGCTGCAGCAGACAGATTCTCTGTGAGGGACAGCACAAACAGAAGACCCAGAGCCAAGAGGGAAGAAAAAAATAAGCCCACTAGAGGAATTTGAACCCCCTGGCGTTCACGGATACAACAAAAATCAAACTCAACCCAAATCCTGGTCAGCTTGACATAAATCCTCACACTACAGGTCTATTTACCTCATTATATATTGTCCTATACAATATGTCCAGCTATCAACAAAAAATTACAAGACATGCCAAAAACACAGTCTGAAGAGACAAAGCAATCATCAGAACCAGATTCAGATATGACACAGATGTTAGAATTATCAGACAGGGAATTTAAAATAACTATGATTGGCATGTTAAAAGCCCCAATGGAAGAGGCAGACAACATGCAAGACCAGATGGGTAATGTCAGCAGAGATAGGGAAACTATAAGAAAGAATCAAAAGAAAATGCTAGAAATGTAAAAGAGAGCAACAGAAATAAAGAATGCCTTTGATGGGCTCATCAGTATACTCAATACAGCTGAGGAAAGAATCAGAGAACTTGAAGATAGGTCAATAGAAATCACCTAAACTGAAATGCCAAAAGAATAAAGAATGAAAAAACAAAGAAACAGAATAGAACATCCAAGAACTGTGGAGCAATATCAAATTGTGTAACATATGCATAACTGAGACACCAGAAGGAGAAGAAAGGGAGAACAGAGCAGAAGAACTATTTGAAGAAATAATGGCCAAAACTTTTCCAAAATTAGTGAGAGATACCAAACAACACATCCAAGAAACTCAGAGGACAGCTAGCACGATAAATACCAAACACCAAGCACACACACGCATACACTTAAGACAACTGCTGAAAACCAAAGACCAAGAGAAAATCTTGAAAGCAACCATAGTGGGAACAAACTCCTTACCTACAGAGGAAAAGGATAAGAATTACAAAAATAAAAAAGTTGTCTAAGGGTGAAAGTGGATGGTTGGTTTGTCCCTAAATATTTGAGGTGCCAAATAAAATTATAACTTTGGCACTTTTTAAAAGCAAGAACTGGAAACACCTCATAGCCGTTATCACTGTAAGACATGACTGATACATTCAGTAGGGCTCAGGCACTGGATTGCAATTGTAGAACCCTGTATCCATTACTCTTCAAATTCAAAGTGTTCATTTACTCTTTAATGCTTCAGTTGACCCTCATCTGTTGATGGCATTATCTATCTGCTTTATTTTCCAACTAAAATATTATTCCCAAACCATGGGAGTTGTCACATAGTTCCTAAGTGAAGGTCTAAAGGGAACGCGTGTTGTGGAGCAGAGAGTTCTTTGTGCATCTATTACACGACCTCAGGAGATCCTCAGAAATTCACTAACAATAGAATGCATACTCCCATCTGATATTCGATATAGGATAGAGCTGGGGCTGGATGTGTCTGTTGGCAAACAGGATAGAACCCCATTTCCATTACTTTGTAACTATCTGTAACATTCCAGTTAAGTAAATTAGCTCAGAATATGGCAGTAATTTAGGACCAGCTTATGCAAGTATATCTACAGATTTTCTTGACCTTGAACTTTGCACATAGTTCATTGCACCTCTATTTTGTGATCTGAACTTCTTCCCTTTTTTGAGAGTGTTTCTGTAAGTTTTCTACAGAATGAGAGGGAGAAATAATGCTTATACCTGAGCAATATCTGTCCCACGGCAAAAGCGCCATCCACGAACTCTTCATCTGCCACTTAAGGTGCCAATGAGCAAAAAAAGTTAGGTTTTCAGGTCTTATCTTTGAAAAGTCTTCTTCATTAATTTCAAGAATTGGAAAACAACCTCCTGGAATAGATAATGGAAAAAGCAATTTCTGAACAATGATTTATGCACTGGTGTTCACATATTTGGACACATATGACACATTAATCATTAAAGAAATTCTTCTGGCAGATTGATTTTCCTCCTAGAAGTGAACACTATACTTTTTCCAGACTGAATTTATTCACAGAGAACATTCACCAACCTAGTTTATACAAGTTAGGTCACTTAGGCTGCAGGGAGACTTGGGACAGAATAAAGAGTTAAATCTCAATGGAACGGCATAGAAAGCAAGAAATGCTTGAATATGTAACACAGACTTTCACCTTTATATATATAAGCACTCTCCTTTTCCAAAGAAATTAGAGGAGAAAGGAGTTGATAAACTTGATCCTACAAAACATAGGTTTACATAACAGAAATATCACAAAGATGTGGGCTTTAAAGAAGGAAGCCAGCATTTACGTGCCTACGTGTGGCAGACAGTGTGTTTATATTTGCTCACATTCCCAACTCAGTCACCAGCTACATGTCAGAAGAGCCAATTTTTTTCTCTACTGAGTAAAGCCTCATCTGAAAGGTGAAGGGTTTCAACCAGATCTGGTAGGGCAAATAGATATTTTCCTACATGCCAAGGGTGATCATTTCATAGGGCTGCCTGGAAAGCTTTGATGAGAAGGCCCATGAAGCCACATGCAGACCTAGTGTCTTAGTCCATTTAGGATGCTATGGCAAAAATACCATAAACTGGGTAAATTATAAACAATAGAAATTTATTTCTCACAATTCTGAAGGCTAGGAAGTCCAAGATCATGGCGCTGGTAGATTTGGTATTTGGTGAGGGTCCCTGCTTCCTCATTGACAGCCATCTTCTCACTCTAACCTTACATGGCTGAAGGGGCAAGAGATCTCTCTTGGGCCTCTTTTATAAGGCCACTAATCCCATTCATGAGGACTTCACCCTCATGATCTAATCACCTCCTAAATGCCCCACCTCCTAATACTATCATCTGGGAGGTTAGTATTCAACATATGAATTTGGTGGGGGGCAAAACATTCAGTCCATAGCACCCAGGGAAGACAGATAAGTTATGTCATTTGTGGGCCCAAAAGTAACAGCACACATAATATATATTTCAAGACCTTGAACCAGATGATCTCTAAGGCCAAGTGTTATTCAAAGTTTGTGACAACTTGTATGGCACAGGACTGGCCAATCAGAACAAAAAGCTGACTAAACAAAATGGATATCAGCCTTTTAAAAAATGGTGTACCAGTGCATATGGGGTAAGATACAGCCTACTTTAACCTAACGTTCAACAGCAACATTCTACGGTTACATTAATTCTCAGTGGCCTATTAAAATATTTAAGAGGGATAGTTGGGGTAGTCAAAAATCCATTTATGAGAGTCTACAATTTCTTAAATTATGAATAATATTTTTCTGTAGAGACAGGAGACTGGAATTTTCCCCTAGGGCTGCCTGCCTCAGTTCTGGGTGTGGCCACTTTATCTTTTTGCAAAGCCAAAGTAAGATTCTTATTATGAGATGGAAAGATTGGAGATACTAAATAGCTAAGGTGTTTGCATAACTGCTTTAAATATTGTCATCATTATGGGCAGAGCTGCATCTCTGAAGTTTCTTATCTATTTATAGGAAATTTGGGGAATTGTTCTCTCTGGGAACCTCAGAGTTGTGATAATTTAGATTCCAGATATGAGGAACCTGCTGGAGGGCACTCCTAGAGAAAAGGAAGGTAGCCTAACCCCTGCAACCTGGCAATTGGCGAGGGCTAATAAGCCAGACGGGAAACTTCTAGGGAAGAATTTGACCCGTGCATTTGGGGAGCAATAATGTCTGGCATCTGGTATCCATGTTATATTATGTTGCTGTCATTGACTTGTTTCCTGCATTATAACTTCATTTGTTATCTGCAAGCTTTCAATAAATATTTCTTAAGCAATACAGCTTGGTCATAGCTGTTTTGCTTGGGGAATTAAGGGTCGGGAATGTGTGCACACTTGGGCCAAAGAGGCAGGAGGGGAACAGTAGCATGAGGAAAGCTGGTTTCTGGGTCAGAGAAAGGACATCCAGTGATGTGGAGCAGTGGTCAGAAGCCAGGCCTGAGGGAATAAAGGACAACAAAGATGGGCTATGGACCTTGGGGAGAGGACTCTGGGAAAAACTGGGCTTCCTATCATCAAACATGAGAAATTACACTACAAATCAGACACTAAAAGACAGTGTGATTCCTTAAGACTGGAGATGCAAAGAAGTTACTTGTCTTAACATCCTCCAGGCACTCTGTGCACAAGGTCTGGAATGCAGTGGACATATTCACAACACTCACTGTTGTCACACAAGCAGGCAGAAGCACTGATGGAGAAGAGGCGTGACCTGGAACGAGCCTGTCTGGATTCAGATCTCAAGTATGTCTTTACTCACCCTGTGATTTCAGACAACCTTCTTCATCTCTCCACACATATTTTCTTGACTGTCTGATGAGGACAATCCTAGTATTTACCCTCAGAGTGTTTTAGTGAAACTCCAACAAAAAGCCTCAAATAAAGTGTGTAGCTCAATTTCCGGAAATTAGTAAATGTTCAGTAAATATTAACTGCAATGTATATATACATATATATATTTGTGTGTATGTATAGATATACATATGTGTGTATGCAGAGATATACACACTTGTTTGTATATCTATACATACACACTGAATTCTCCTAATAACAAAATTTCCCACTTTAAATTTTATCGTACGTAATCATAACAGCCATAATCAAAATAACCATTCCATTTGCAATTTATTTTATTTATTTTTGTCACCATGCTGTACATTGCACCCCCAGGACTTATTTTCTTATAACTAAAAGTATGTACCTTTTGACCACCTTCATCCATTTTGCCCACCCCCAGCCCCTGTCTCTGGCAACCACCAATCTGTTCTCTGAATCTATGAATTCTTTTTTATTTTTTTAAGATTCCACATATAAGTGGGATCATACAGTATTTATCTTTCTCTGTCTGACTTATTTCATTTAACATTATGCCCTAAAGGTCCATCCATGTTGTTACAAATGGCAGGATTTCCTTCTTTTTATGATTGAATAATATTCCATTGTGTACATATACTGCATTTTCTTTATCCATTCATCTACCAATAGACACTTAGGTTGTTTCCATGTCTTGGCTATTGTAAATAATGCTGCAGTGAACTTGAGGGCACAGATATCTTTTCAAAATAGTCGTTTTGTTTTCTTTGGATACATACTCAGAAGCGGAATTGCTAGATAAATGGTAGTTTTATTTTTAATTTTTTGAGGAACTGCCATACTATTTTTCATAGTAGCTGCATCAATTTACAATCCCACCAACAGTGTACAAGGGTTCCCTTTTCTCCACATCCTCGTCAACACTTGTTATCTCTTATCTTCTTGATGATAGCCATTCTAACAGGGGTGAGGCGATATCTTATTGTAGTTTCGATTTGCATTTCCCTGATGATTAGTGATGTAGAGCACCTTTTCATGCACCTGTTTGCCATTTGAATGACTTTGGAAAACTATCTATTTAGTTCCTCTGCCCATTTTTTAATCAGATTGTTTTTCTGCTATTGTGCTGTATGAATGCCTTAATATAATTTTGATATTAACCCCTTATCAGATATGTGATTTGCGAATATTTTCTCTCATTCCGTAGGTTGCCTTTTCATTTTGTTGATGGTCTCCTTTGCTGTGAAGAAGCTTTCTAGTTTTATGTAGTTCCACTTGTTTATTTTTGCTTTTGTTGTCAAATCCAAAAAAATCATTGCCAAGACCGATGTCAAAAAGCTTGCCCCCTATGTTTTCTTTTAGGAGTTTTAGGTTTTCAGATCTTAAAATTATGTCTTTAATCCATTGTGAGTTAATTTTTGAATACGGTGTAACATAATGATCTAGTTTCATTCTTTTGCATGTGGCTGTCCAGTTTTCCCAACACAATTTATTGAGGAGACTTTCCTGTTCCAATGTATGTTCTTGGCTCTTTTGTCATAAATTAATTGATCATATACTTGTGGGTTTAAATCTGAGCTCTCTATTCTGTTCCATTAGTCCATGTGTCAATACAATCCTGTCGTGATTACCACTTTGTAACATAATTCCAAATCAGGGAGCATAATGCCTCTAGCTTTGCTCCTCTTTTTCAAGATTATTTTGAATATATGAGATCTTTTGTCGTTTCATATAAATTTTAGGATTGTTTGTCCTATTTTTGTGAAAAATGCCATTGTAATTTTGATTGAGATTGCGGGCCGGCCCAGTGGCGCAGCGGTTTAGTTCGCGCTTGGCAGCCCGGGGTTCGCGGGTTCAGATCCCGGGCACCTGCCGACGCACTGCTTGTCAGCCATGCTGTGGCAGCGTCCCATATAAAGTAGAGGAAGATGGGCACAGATGTTAGCCCAGGGCCAGTCTTCCTCAGCAAAAAGAGGAGGATTAGCAACGGATGTTAGCTCAGGCCTGGTCTTCCTCACACACACACACACACAAAAAATCTATAGATTGCTTTGGGTAGTATGGACATTTTAACAATATTAATTCTTCCAATCCATGAACATGGAATATCTTTCCATTTATTTGCATCTTCTTCAATTTCTTTCATCAATGTCTTATAGATCAGTGTACAAGTTTTTCACCTCCTTGATTAAATTAATTCCTAGGTATTTTATTCTTTTTTGAAGCAATTGTAAATGGGATTGTTTTCACAATTTCTTTAAGACTTGCACAAATAAAAAGCAAACCAGCTATACTTTTTCATTTTAAAATTTATTAACAAATCACTTATTGAGCATGTACAGCCACTGAAGAACTAGGGACATAACAATGTAGCAGACAGATAAAGTCCTTGTCCTCATGGAATTTACATGCTTATTCTCATATTGAACCAGAGGAAGTATTAATGTTAAAAATAGCAGGGACTGGTCTTATTTAACATTCCTCAAAATAAAAATTTAATTTAAAAATGACATTTTAAAACATGGAAGAGGAAAGAACAGAAAGAAAAGTCACATTGTGATCTTTTTTCAGTGGCTTAGTTTTGGGTTTAGAGGGATTAGGTTCCTTGGTTGGTGATTCCTTTGTTTTCACAACATTGTCTACAACTCTGTGCTTAATAAAAGTTATTAATAGTAACAACAGTGATAAGAATCAACAGTGGTCAGAGACCATTTTGTCCCATGAGAGCAATGGAAAGATTTATGCTGACTGCAAGAGAAAACAATATAAATTACCCACAGAGTTTAAGCTCAGATTGCCTGGATGCTCCCCACATGCAGCTGCCAGAATAGGTCAAAAAGAGGATTAAGGAGAGGATGTGCCTTGGCATCTTCTTGTTCTAGTGCAGGTGCCTGCCATTGCTAGCTCAGAACAAGCTCAAGACCAAACTTGGGGGCAATAATGATAATAGGTCTCACTATTGAACAAGTACATATATTAACTCATTTAATCCTTACAACAACACAAGAATGTAGCTACTGTTATTATCTTCACTTCACAGACAAGGAAGTTGAGGTAGAGAAAAATTAAATAATTTGTCAAGGCCACACAACAAATAAGGGGTGGAGTTGGGATAAGTAGCAGGCTGGCACCAGAATCTCTGTGATTAACCACTAGACAGCACTGCTTGTCTTATCTCCCTCTCAACTAACTGTTACCTTCCCAGTTGAAATAACTCCTCTCAGCCTCCTACCAATGGTATCCTGGTCAAGAAAAGAAAAGTCTCCATATTCTATCCAATATCCCCTGTCTGCCCAAACCAAATGGTCTCAATTTACCCTGACCTAGGGGCTCTCTTTCTGTTTAGGTCACAGAAAATATGACAATTTTTTTTAATATAAGACTTCTCTGATTAAAAAATAATGTTTCTTCATCAAAAAAGTCAAAGGAGGAAAAAGCTTTTATAGTTCCATAACCTAGATACACACACACACACATATATGTGAGTTTGAGCCATTTAGCATTATGAAATATATTACAGCAGCAGCTGTCACCCTAAATAATATAGAAAACTAACCTATGCTTATAGTTAGCTTACAAAATGGGTTACCCCTTCCAGGTACTTAAGCATTTAAGTCAATAAGGATGCACATAGTTCCTTAGGAAAATCCTTATAAGTCCAAGAGGACAAGATTTGGGGAAGAAATAGAACTGTCAAATATCTTAAAGCCAACCAGACAGTGATTGTGATTTCCTTGTCAGTTTATGGTGGAATCTGAACTCGGCATCAGCTCTATTTTTGACCCTGCTGAGCTACCCAGTCCCTAAGTTCTTGTGGCTTACGCCTAGGGGTGTAGTTATGTATCAATCAGAGTTCAATCAGAGTTCAATCAAAGAAGTAGAACCACTAGAAGAAACATATATATTTTTCTTATATATAAATTTATATGCATATATACATATGAATTGTTACAAGTATTTGACCTAAGACAACTGTGGGAGTAATTTTCTTTACATCTAATGCTGGAGCAGTGATGGGCACCAGTTCATGATGAGCACCTTTGGTCACATGGTAACATGGTGTTCTATGTTCAGTTTCAATTTTTAGTGAATGCCCAGTAATTCAGCTTTTACTAATGCCCAGTAATAAGTCAAAACCTTTTCTCAAAATGGAGTAGTTATCTGTAGAGGATGACATGGCTTTGCTCCAAAATCCAAAGAGTACAAACTATGATTCATCTATAGGGTCCCACCAGGGGCTCTATGCAGCATCTCTATCTGCCACTGACACTTCAAACACCATCATATTTGTTGGGTCATGTAGTTGAGGTGGCAGAGCAGCTTGCATAACAGCCTGAACCTGTTCCAAAGCCTTCTCTTATTCTGAGCCCTACTCAATCCAGGCAGCATTTCAGGTCATGTGGCAAATGGGCGGGAGTAGTATGCCCAGATAGGTTATACATTGCCTCTATAATCCACAAGGCATTGTGTCTCTTTCTTAGTGGTAGGAGGAGCCAGAAGCACCAACTTGTCTTTCACCATAGAAGGGATAACTCAACATGCTCCAGACTACTGAAGTCCTAGAAATTTCACCAACATGGCAGATCCTTGAATTTTTGTGGTATTTATTTTCCACCCTGTGGCATACAAGTTTCTCAATAACTGTCTAGAGTCATTTTTAGTCCTGCTCACCAGGTACAAGCACTCAATAGCACCAATGTAATGGACCAGCATCATATCCCGTGGAATAGAAAGATAATCAAGGTCCCTGTGGACTATATCATGATGTAAGGCTGGAGAGTTGATATAGCCCTGAGGTAAGACAGTGAGGGTATATTGCTGGCCCTGCTAGCTGAAAACAAGCTGCTTCCAATGGTCTTTACTAACAGGTATAGAGAAAAAAGCATTAAGCAGATTAATAGCTGCATATGAATTACCAGAGAAAGGGTAAATTTGCACTAGAAATAAAACCACACCTGATTATGTTCACAGCAGCCCCACTATCATCTGCCAAGATCCATCTGTCTTCTGCACAGGCCAAATATCCTAATTGCATGGGGATGTGGTGGAAATCACCACCATTGCATCTTTCAAGTCCTTGATGGAGGCACTAATTTCCAAAATTGTTCAAGGAATGTGGTACTGATTTTGCTTTGCTATTTTTGCGGGTGAAAGGAGTTCTAGTAGCTTTCATTTGGCCTTCCCTATCATAATAGCCCTCACTCCACACGTCAGATGTGGGGATATGTCAATTGCTGAGTGTGTTTATTCCAATTATGCATCAAAAACTAATGAAATAATCACAAGGTGGATTCAGAGATCCAATGGTCCCACTGTGGAAATTCCATTGATCACCTGATCTCCGTAAGCCCCTACTCTGACTGGTAGACCACAGTGGCATTTTGGGTCTCCAGAAATTAGTGTCAGTTTAAAGCGAGTATCCAGTCATCCCTCCAAAATCTGATTATTTCCCTTTCCTCAATGTACCTTGGTAACTGGAAAAATACAGGTCCCTTTAGGGAAAGCTAGGAGAACGATTAATGGGATACATTTTTGACAGTGGAGCAGGGTTCTTCCTCAAGGGGACCCAGGTTCCTCTTTATTGATGGAGCTCTGGGTCTACAAACTGGCTCAAATATGAGAATTGATTGAGGGATTGTAAAGTTAAAACGCCCGAACTTTCTTGGTGTATTGTAGAGGAAGTATTCAAGGGCTTTGAGAGATTGGAATGTCATGGTGGACTTGTCATGTAAGACCTGTTCAGCTACCCCCTCATGAGAGCCCTCAAAAGTCTAGGGGATACTCCTTTTACCAAGGCCTGAATCATGCCCAGTGGAACAGAGCAGCTGGTGCATGTGCTGTGGCTACTGAATCACATGAAGAGCCATGAATTCAGCCAACTCACATAGGTAGACTCAGACAGCAAAACTGGGGAACAAACTGAACTAGAGATGTAACATTCTCGCACAGCATTCCCATGATATGTGTCTGGGGACAGACTTTTCATACATTATCAGGGAGTAAGGCAATCAATCACTCTTGTTAGGTTTTATTAGGTGGGCCTCATAAAAGCTAGGCCTTTGGTACTGAAGCTTCTCTACTGTGTTCAGGAGTTGATTTCAGTATACCAGCTATCAGGCTTAAAGGAGAAAATATGGCATCTGCCTGGTGAAGAAGTTTTAGTAAGACCCTTCTTTTGTGTCTTGCCAAGTAGGGGATGCATATTATCTTCGCTCATTCGCAGATAACTTTTCTCTCAGCAAACCTGGTAGGTCTAGAAGTGACACTTTGACACAGTGGTAAGGAGAGGAGTAAACAGTAGGACACAAGTACATCCATCAGAGGCCTGTTGAAGGAAACAGCTCAAGATACAAATGATTTAGCAACCAGAACTGATGCTACAAAAGGCTGTGCATGTCTTATACATTCTGTATTTTTTCCCCTGTGATATCTTCAGTATGCTTCCATGATACCTATACAACTACACCTCTCTCTCTCTCTCTCTCTCTCTCTCTCTCTCTGTGTGTGTGTGTCCTCACTCTACCCTTTAGCGCTCTTCTGCAATAATCTTTCTCACATACTCGTGATTTCTCGGTTTAATGCTACTTCCTGATATCTGCTTTGAATTTTCTAGTCTGTTTCTGAATATCTATTTGTCTTACTATCTATATCAGATAAAAATATTACTGGGGTTCACATTTTTCCCATGAAAGGAATTCATCATCTGAGATTTAGTTTTCTCATTATTTCCCCTCACCACCTGCCTAATTCAAAATAAAATGCTATTCACCAAAAACAAAATTTAAAAACATGGGCTGAGAGTATCTCAGATAGAGCTTGGACTTCAGTGAGTCTTGCATGATATTATTTTAAGGCAGAAACTGGCTCCTCATTGTTCAGATATAAATATTTTCTACAGCATGATTTTTCCTTTTGGGATTAACCTCAGTGTCATTCATTGAATGTTTTCCAATTCAGCATTTTTCTCTTGGAGTCTGCGAAATATCACGAGATCTTTTGCAACATTCCAGGCAGGGCGCTGCACGAACTCAAGTCCTAAGTTGTATGTAACCATTTAAAAGCATAAAAATCACTCTGTTGTGATTAACACTTCTTTACATAAGTCACTGGGTTTTTAACTTCAAGTTGTCAATGTAATTAATGTCGGTTTTACTTGAATTAAAAATATCCTCATTCCTGTTGCTTATCTCGTGACAAGATTGGAATTATGATCAACTATGTAGGCAGAATTCTTGATCCATATAAAAACCACAGGCTTCAGAAGAACAAGCTGCTCAAATATTTGGGGGATTTTTTGAGTTAAATATAAGTTCTTTACCACATACTGTTTCAGTGTTAAGTTTGGGAATCTCAAGAACAAATCTGAAGTAACTTAATCACACATCATGATTTGATTGATTCTGAAATAATACTTTTAGTCACTTGTCTGCACAGCTACTGCAATTTAAAAGCAATCAAATAGTGTTCGCATTTCTAAAGCTAGTGACTTAACTCCTATATTTTGCAGGAAATATATTCTCAAACAGTCAACTTTCCCGTCTGTGTATCCAGATAAGGATTTAAGAAGCTATGTAGAATATCTCCTTTCCTAGAGTGTTTAAGGTACCATTGATTTTTTCTATTGAGAGCACACGATATTTATTATAATGTTCTTATCAGAGACCAAAGTTTTATGTGTCTGTAAAACACATAAACACTCATGAACAGAGTCTTTAGATGCTCACATTTCACTTTCTGCAACTGATTTAAAACATGTTATAATACTATGCCAAATGTAAAAATGTATAATTTTTTAAAGAATTGAAATCCATTAAGTCATCCTTTCTTGTCACATACAACACATTGTTAGTTGACAATATACACACACACACAGCCACAGCATCTGAGAGCATCGTGCATGATAGTTATCAACTGAAAGGTCAATATCCCTTGATAAGTGCTTCTATAGGCAAAGTTCACTATGCTTGAGCTGGGAGATATAAAATGCTTTCTAGGAAATGGACTCACAACATGAACCATGGCAGTTTTTATATCTACCCCCTTCAAAGTCTACCCTAAGTGCCTGCAAAAATAAAATTTGTTTCTACCTACTTTGCGGTAGGACAGAACATCTAACAGCTCCTGCAAACTTAGCTGCATATTGTAATTATCTGGGGTAACTTTTTATTTTTAATTCCTCTTTTCATTATAGTCTTATTTTTCTTTAACTCCTTGAGCATATTTATAAAAGCTGTCTTAAAGTTCTTATCTGTCATTTCTGAGGATGTTTCTATAGACTGATTTTTCTCCTTGTTTTGGATCACATGTCCATGATTGTTCACATGTCTAGAAATTTTTGATTGGATGCAGTCACTGTGTATTTTACATTGTTGAGTAATGGACTCGGTTGCCTTTCCTTAAGTATTGAGCTTTGTTCTGAGAGGCAGTTAAGCTATTTGTGGATTAGCTTTATCCTTTTGAGGCTTGTTTTTTGCTTTGTTAAGGTAGGTGCAGACTATCTCTTACTCTGGGGCTAGTTTAGCACTATTTCTAAAGCTTGCCTATCTGAAGTCTCTGCTGAATGTTCTAGGTATTCAGTAAGGCTCTCCATTCTGGCTGGTCAGAACTGGACATCTCCCAGCCCTGTGGGAGCTCTGGGAATTGTTCAGCTTACTGTCACTTGGCAGGTCATCCTTGGACTTGTAGAGTTCCTCCCTACAAATGCATGGCTTCTTACCCAGCAACACTCAAGAGAAACCTTATGCAGATTTCTTTGTGTAGCTCCCTCCTCTCTGATACTTTGCTCTACATATTCTGGCTGCTTCAGGTTTCCTGAACTCTGACTTTTATCTCCTTAAGTAGGTATGCTCTGCTTCAGATCCCCCTTTCTGCCTGAGTCAAATGTGTCTTTAGGATGAAGCCTGGAAGATCACAGGGCTCGTCTCTTCAGTTTCCCTTTTCTCAGGGATCACAGCTCTGTGCTTCATTTTGTCCAATGTCTGAAAACTATTATTTCATATATTTTGTCAAGTTTTCTAATAGTTTGCAGCAGAAAGGAAAGTCTAGTTCCAGTTATTATATCACAGTTAGAAACTTGGAGTACTTTAAAAATTTCTCTATGACCAGGCTATACCCACAGAGATTCTAACTTACTTGCTGGAGATGGAGGCCTGAGCTTTGGTGTTTTATTTAAAAGTTCCCAAGTTTATCCTAATGTTTATTCTGGACCAACAGCCACTGACCAGAGGAAGTTCCTGCATCAATCTTGTAGGAAAGATTGGGTTCATGTGGTTAGAATAAGTAGAAGAGGCTAAGCCAGAGAGTGCTTCTCTTCAGAAGCAGGTCATCTCTTGATGATGAGGAGTTGTGAGAGGCTTGAGGAAGAACAGTCCTTCTACCTCCTCAAGCACAATCAAGTATGAGCTGTTCTAGCCTTCCCCTTCACGCTTTCCTTTTCTTCTTTACCCTCCCCTTCTCTCTTCTTCTCAGAGTAACTGGGTGGAGGGAGGCCCAAGTAAGATTTAGATCAAGGACTCTCATTGGCTGCACAGTGGAAAACCTGGAGTATGGGTCAAATCGTATCTCCCAAAAAAGATGTTAAAGTCCTAACCTCTAGTACCTGTGAATGTGACCTTATTTGGAAATAGGATCTTTGCAGATGATCAAATTAGGATGAGGTCATTACGGTAGGCCCTAATCCAATATGGCTGATATTCTTATAAAAACAGGAAATTTGGACACAGAGACAGACCTGTACAGAGAGAAGATGATGTGAAGACACAGGAAGAAGGCCATCCACAAGCCAAGGAACTCCTTAGGCTACCAGATGCTAGGAGACAGGCCTGGAACAGATTCTCCTTCACACCCCTCAGAAGGAACCAACCATGCTGACATCTCCATCTTGGATTTCTAGCCTCCAGAACTGTGAGACTAGAAATTTATGTCGTTTAAGCCATCCAGTCCATGGTACTTTTTTACAGCAGTGCTAAGAAACTAATACAACTAGTAAGCTTTAAAAAATATATGTCAGGCACTAGCCATAGAGATTTTAATTTAATTGGTCTCAGGAGCAGCCTGAGAATAGGTTTTTTTTTTTTTAAAGGGCTTTTCAACCTATTTTTTGGAGGGAGATGGGCCCTGTGCTAACATCTGTTGCCAATCTTTCTTTTTTTCTTTTTTCTCCCCAAAGTCCCAGTACATAGTTGTGTATCATAATTGTAGAGTTATAGTTCTTCCATATGAGACACAGCCTCAGCGTGGCTTGATGAGCGGTGAATAGGTCTGTGCCCAGGATCTGAACTGGTAAACCCCAGGCGGCCGAAGCAGAACACGTGAACTTAACTGCTATACCACTGGGCTGCCCCCCTTTTTTGTTTTTTTTGGTGAGGAAGATTAGCCCTGAGCTAACATCTATGCCAGTCTTCCTCTATTTTTTGTATATGGGACGTTGCCACATCATGGCTTGATGAGCCGTGTGTAGGTCCACTCCCAGGATCTGAACCCATGAACCCTGGGCTGCAGAAGCAGAGCACACAAACTTAACCACAATACCACTGGGCTGGCCAGAATAGGCAGTTTTAAAACTTCACCAGGTGATATGCAGCAAGGTTTGAGAACCACTGTTCAGGAGATCTGAGTTGGTGTTGGTAGAGAAAACTCATTACAGTTTATTGTCTTCCCCTTTCATCCTTCCCCAGCAGACACCCCTGGATACCTCCCATTTCTTCAGGATCACCAAAGTCCAAAACTCATTGGAACCCTGGTTATGGCTTCTTTCTAGGGCTTCTTGCATAATAAAGCCACCTACAATCCACTAATTCTAGGCTCTAAGAACTAATATGTAAAATGTAGTCACATTACAGCTGCAAAAATCCCTCTATTAGCTTTATGTTAATAGAACTTTTTTTCATAGTTTTATATGGTCAGGAAACAACTGCCAAATCATTCGCCTCAGTTTTCACTTGAGTGCTATGTGTACTGTTCATGTCCACTGGCTTGCACCCAGAGAGGCCCTGGCTCTTAAACAGTTGTTATTTTGGGGAAGCCCTCTTTGACCCCGAGGTCCTGTTTGTGTCTGGGATTCCCGGCTCTTTTCCATTATCTCTCTCGACCCCATGCACCTGTGTGGGAACTGAGACCAACATTAACCTTCTCTAGGCTAGGCAACTGAGATTCTACACCTCATCATGTTTGGATATTACTTCTAGGAAACAGCCTTGCCAAAGATAAAAGGCTAACATGAGTCATTAGCATTTTTCTTTGATTAATAACTAATCATGGAGACTGGTCATCCTAAGACAGTCAGAATAGCATTTCCTATAGTAAAGACGTCCCAGAAGATGTTGGAAGGTAAAGGGGCAGCAGGCCAAATGGCTAACAAAGTGTTGTGCTTGTCAGGAAATATTTTGGAACATTTAACTGCTTGTTTTTATATCTATGGGATATTCCAGAATGCAATCAAATGAGTGCTTCCAAAGAGACAGATCTTTGGATATAGCACAAAATCAGTGACTAAAATAAAAACACTTCCACCCCAAGTCCTCCCTACTTCTCTTCATGGCACCACTATGTCTCCTGACATTCTGGGTTGAATTTCAATTACCTTTTTCTCTGCCATCTCCCTCCATCTTTACATCTCAACAAGTATTCAATTCAATTCAACACATATTTGCTGAGCACCTACTCTGTACCAGGTATTCTTTAGTGCTAGGGACATGACTTCATGTACTTTAGTTCTTGTGAAGGAAGCAAATAATAAATAAAGTTACAATATTCTGGGTGGTTATATGTGCTAGGAAAAAATACATTAAGGATGGGAAACAATGGGAGGGTGATACTTTACTTAGGGTGAACAAGGAAGAACTTCAGTAAGGTAACATATGAACAGAGAAGTGAAGGAAGTGATAGAGTGAGCCACATGGATATCTGGAGAAAGAGCATTCTAGGTAGAGGACACAGTAATTGCAAAGGCCTTTTAAATCCC
The DNA here is from genome assembly GCA_031878705.1 of Tapirus indicus. NCBI lineage: Eukaryota > Metazoa > Chordata > Mammalia > Perissodactyla > Tapiridae > Tapirus > Tapirus indicus. Next base: position 41,305,771 of record CM062935.1, read on the forward strand.
ATGGAGAGCCGAAATACAGAAACTGCTTGTTCATTTTTGTTTCCTCACTGCCAAACCCAGACACTTGCACATAGTCTATGCTCAACATTTTTTCATTTACTCGAATGGAGAGGGAAAAATAAATAAGTAGGCAGGTGTTCAACACTACACCTACTATTACCAATATGACTGTATCAGTTGTTTAAGGTCAGTTTCTGATCTGATTTGTCAGTACCCATGCTGATCAGTCAGTGCCCAACCCAAAGCAGTTGTCAAATATCTTGAACATCAGCCTGTTAAGTGAGCAATAGTTATACTACAGCAGCAGAAAATATTCTCTTAGTTCCAGGCCAAGGACCGTGGATTTTTAAAAAACATTTGCTAAATGAAAATAAAAGAAATAACTAAATCCCTATATGAATAATTTAAGGGTGAGGACATGTTGGAAATGAATTTCTCTAAATTCAGATATGAATTTGAGTCACTAGAGCATCTAACGCAGTGCCTGACACATAATTGGCTGTCAATACCTGTTGGTTGAATGAGTAAAAGGAGCTAAAGGTATGTTCTCCAAATCATGATGTTGATGCCACATGAGGTAGCCACATCCTTTGATTTACTAAAGGACAGCACCACTGGACAGACTTAGTTTGCTATTGTGGCAGATAACATTTTCCAAAGATGGCCTCAACAGTATCTTGTAACTTCTACGTTCTTCTAGACTCTTGCCATCCTCCCATCCAAAGGTGGTATCTATGTCTCCTCTTCTTGAATCTGGTTGAGTTTTGTTGACTGCCTGATCAACAGAGTAGAGCAGAAAAGATGCCGTGTGACTTCTAAAGTTGGTCATAAAAATGCCATGTACTTCTGCTTTTTTCTTGGGACGTGCTCAAAACCAAGACACCATGCTATGAGGAAACTCAAGCAACTTGCAGAAAGGCCCATAAGGAGAGGAATTGAGGCCCCTTGGTACAAGCCCTGGTCGAGCTCCCAGTGGAGAGCCAGCATCAATTTGCCAGTCATATGAGTGAAGTATTTTGAAATGGATATTCCAACCCCTAATAAAGCTGCCCTAGTGAATGCTGCATGAAGGAGGGATGAGCCATCCCTGCAAGTCCTACCCAAATTATAGCTTCATGAGAAAAATTAATGATTAGTGTGGTTTTTAGGCATAAGTTTTGGGATGGTTTGATGTCAGCAATAGAAAACCAGAATAGCTACTGGACATAAAGATGGCCACTACAGGCCACTTGTAATAGTATATTCATGGGCACAGCTCCTGGAAAATGAGAATTAGGAGTTCACACTAGTGGACCAAACCAGGGGATGAATTTGAGAGTTATATATGATAGAGAATTTCCTTTTTAAAGGAACCAGGCTGGGGAGAACATAAGAAGGAGTAAGAAAGCATCTGAAATGTTTTATAAATTGATTAAGAAGCTGATTACATATTTAAAGGAGTAAACTACCTGGATGTTTAGCCTAATATACACTATTTATTACTTATATAATTTCTTGAGTTATGTTTCTAATATCTTCATATCTCTTAAAAATGCTAAATCTGATTAATTTGGAGAAATTGATTGTTGAAGTGGAAATAAAAGGAACCTTGGAATGTTATAAGAATCAGAGACCCTAGAGCAGGGATGGCAAATTGAGTGCCAACTCTGGTCACATGGTGGTAGCTGTAGAGCCCTGTGTTGAGAAGAACTCTGAGGAAGAATGCAGAATTAGGAAAGGGTACCTTGATCAATTAGTGTTGCTGCCCATGGGCACAGAAGTGAAGCATGGAAGTGCCAAAATCAGACGTCTGCTATCACAGCCATAGATCTTGGTGCCTGTGGACTTCATGAATATCAGAGAATAGATAACTTGGTTCCATGAAATCGTGTAAAAGTAGTTCCAGGGGCTCATGCTGTTCTCCAAACCATAATTCTGTGTATGTAACTGTAAGTGATTCTAATGACGAAGAAATGGTGAAGTAGCCTAAAAATTAATGGCTACACAGAGAACTTTCCAAGTAGCTTAAATTTGAAAAGGAATGCAGAAAAGATAGAAATAAAGGCATAACCAAGGGTCAACAAAAGAATGCAGCAGGAATGGTGTTCAAAATAATAAGCTTAGAATAAGCTGAAACTTGCAAATCTGGAAAGAACACCAAAAGGACTTTTTAGTGTTGGGGGCAAGAATAATAAAGACAGGATAGAACCGTAATTTTAAGGATGACAGAAAGGTAGCAACACTTGTGAGACATCTATCTCCTCTGCCAAAACAATTCATCTTTCAATTGGAAAGGATGAAACAGATATTGGAAAAAGAGAGTGGAATGAAGCTCAGTGCAGGCCTAGTGCTTGTAAGAACTTAGGTGCTCTAATGAGTTCAAGGATCCTAACTAGAAACAACTGCGTCCCAGAGATGATGAGGAGATCAGCTAACTTCTGTCAGTCATTGCTATGGCATTCTGAGAGTGGGAGAGTACTTCGGAGAATTCAAATATTTTCAAAATGATGAAGAATACTGATTCTTCAAAGTATAGACCAATGAGTTTGATGTTGGTATAAGGCAAGATTCTAGAAGATATCATTAAAAGGAGCAAGTATGAGTTTTGTTATTAGGGCAAGCCTTTTTGCAAAAGCTTTGCTTCATTTTGTCATAGGGTTTCTAGAAGAATAAATCAAGGGAGCACATAGTACAGTGTATCTGAATTTTAGCGAGCTTCTCAATGGTGTCTCAAGGCATCCTTGAAGACAAAACAAGAAATGTGAATCATTAGATGGATTCATAACTGGTTTAATGACTGCTTTTGCTTTCAACTTGTAGGGAGGCTTCTCATGACACAGAGTAGGGCTCTTTCCTCAACCATATCCCACGAAGCATTTTATTAACAGCATATTGGTCAGAAGTGTGAACAATCTGAAGCTAAGAAACTGTTATAATACTGCATGGATTTTGTAAGGAACATAAAAAAACTTGACGTGATGAGATTAAATGGAGCATGGTTCAATAGGCACACATGTATGGTTCTGTGTTCCCAAAAAGCCTACTGAAAGAGAGAAATGGTTGTTGATTGTAAACTCAGTTGTTGGTGCTGAGACTACAGTAGCTACCTAGCTCTTTGTTCCTTGAAACCTAAAGACTATACAGCCCCAATGTGAAAATCGAGTTGAGCCTTCGGCCATAAAGAAGTCATCTACTTTCTGTCCTTTTTCTCAGGTAACCAGACAGCCTCTCTAGAGCCTTTTGCTCTAGTTTGTTTTAACAAAAGGAAAGACGTCTGAATAAAGATGAAGCTTCAAACATCAGGATGTGGGATATTTTTTACCAGTGATTATATTTTTCACTCCTCTTTAATAAATTGGATGAATATTCCAAAAAATTAATAAAGGGGCCCAAGGGTAGCAATAAATGAAGACCCAGGTCCCAGAAGAATTATCCTCCCCTGATGCTTAAGAATCACAATAATTAAGATAATTGAATTATCACATTTATTAAAATTCTCACAACTCTTTGATATTTCACCAAAACTAGTGTAAGTCATCCCATCATTGCTAAAGAGATTTCTTCCTTTCTTAATTGATTAACCAACTGACTAAAGTAATAATTGCAAGAGAATGTCTTGTAGAAAGTTAGAAAATATAGATCAGTAAGAATAATAAAAATAAAAACACAAGACATTTACACTAACACTAAGCATTGTATATGCTTGCAGATCTTTTTATGCATATTATATGTATATGCATATAAGTGTACACATACATACATGTGTTAAACTATTGTGTATTTTTTATTCAAAATCAGATCATATCACACATGCTGTATTGTAATCCATTTTTTCATTTACCAATCTCTGCATTTCCACTCCAGCAAACATTTACTTTATCTAATTCCTAACCTAGTTTTGAGTTTGCTCAATTGTACCAAAATGTCCTTTAGAGGTGAGTAGTTCAGACCAGGTCCACTCCAGGACCACATGTTGCATCTGATCTGTCCCTTACCTCTCTCCTCATCTAGCACATCGTCCCACTCACTGTGTTTTATGACACTGACTCGTCGAACTGTTTTCCTGCAGCTAAAGGCTTAAAGGATTCGAGTGAAACATTTTTGGCTTGAACACATCATAGGTGATGTACTGCATCACAGCAGAGATGCATACTCTCTGCTTGCCTAATAAGAATGTTGAATTTTTGTTTTAAGTGGAGGGGGTTTGTGGATAATAAAAATGGTTTTGCACTGAGAAAAAGATAACATTAACCCAAAAGAAAGAATTGGAAGATCTGAAAACTAAATTTAGTGCCTAAGACAGAATAGAGAGTAGTTGGAGGATTAACAGCTCGAAAGGGAGGGGCACAAAAATAGCTCTGATGTTTTTCCTGTGTCTCTATTAGCAGTGATGTGTCAGACATCAAACGACAGAACCTTCTCAGATTTATCACTGGCACAGTGCTCCCCAAAGATGAAATAAGAACTCTGAGAAGGACTAGGCAGACAACGGCTGTCCAAGCCTGTCTATACAATTTATAAAGAGCAATCGCTGATTTTTTAAATATAAATTTTCTTCCATAGTAAGAGTCTAAGATCTGATTTGAATGTAAAATATCTCCTATGTAAACTGAGGACAGAGTGACCTTAGTAACAAGAACCCACAGTGAGGTCTCCTCTTTTACATTCATCCATTTGTTCCATCAGGCAAAAATCACATTCTTCGAAATACCAGGTAAGTTCAGAGGAGGTTATAAGAGATGGAACCTGCAGTAAGCTGCAGAGTTTCAGCAGTTTCCCCTGCGGTCTAGGACAGGACTTATGTGTGTAGACGAATGGGCCACATGTGGCCTGAACCAAGCTGGGGCTGGTGTCTTTGCTCACTCAGACTTTTTGCCTACGTGGACCTCAACTGCTGACATGGGTTAATAGAAATAGATCTAGGAAGCCAAGAAGAAAAAATGCTGCTGTTTGATCTAAAAAGAAATGTAAGGTAGTAGATACAGGGAGGAGGAAACAAAAAAAGCTAAGGTAGCTAGAGGTTCTCTCCTGTATTAGGAGGAGCACGGAAAGCCTTGCACAGCTGTACAGCAAAGAAGCCATTTGTAATGACTCCATAATCCATGCCAGACACACCCCACTTCCCACCTCAAAGAAGAGAAAGAGAGCAACACCCCTGGAGGCTCAGAGATAGATGTCGCACATCAGAATCAGGGAATAAGAGCTGATTGTACATCAGGTTGGGTTAAGTAGATGAAAATGTCACAGCAGAGGAGATTTTCCCTTCTTAGAATTTGTGAGCCGGGTATCACTTATCTTTATTTCCTGCTGAACTTCCCAGTCTGCTTACAATGCTGTGGCTGGCCCAAAACCATTATTCACCTTTCATGAAAAGAGGAAACAGATCCCTGTCCCAGACAAAGTTTGTAGGGCTGTGGACCCAGGCCCAGGGACTACAGAAACACCAGGAAGCATTTTTAAGAACCCACAAGTGTTGGGTGTTGTCTCAAGTTAACGAAACAGATGCCACTCATGCCCCTAAAGAGGTCACACCTAGAACCTCACCAAAGTCTATAGGTTTTTGGTCTTTATAGTCTATAGGTCACTCATACATCTGTCTACAAGGTATTTCATGGGTCTAGGAAAAAATATTTACAAAATTGTGGGTTAATTGTAAAAGGGTTTTGAAAACACTTTCAATGTGGTGAGATAATATTTTTAAAAATTTAATGGATATTTTTCTCAGCAATTTTTCATTTTATCTTCTCCCTGTACACAAGCAGGTGGGCCATTCTGGGCTCATGGAATCAGGAAAGATGCAACAAGGAAGAAAGCAAACGGATTCTTCTTGGCACTGTTTGTAAAAGCCTCAGCACTTGGAGGAATAAAAAGATTTCTGAGGATAGATAAAATGTTTGAGAGAGAACATGCAAGAGAGAAAGACAGCAGGACATTTCCTGTCCATCAAAGGTACCCCAAATGAAACAAAGAGATAGAGGATGAAACAGACAAGGGCGTTAAGGAGAATAGAAGGTGGGTGGGCCATTTGACAGGAACAAGGATTGTTTCAGCAAGGGACTGTTGTGGGGGGTCTTGTTAGAGCACCTAGGAACCATGTGGGAGCTGAGTCAGCATCCAGGCCACCCAACCTTCACTGCAATGAGCATTCTTTCTACTCTAGGGTGTAGGTTAGCTGACCCTTATGTAAGTACTTGCAGAGGACTGCACTTGGTTTATATCTAAAACTTTTCTGGTAATCAGCAAGCAGAAGTGATGCCAATCCATGCCTGGAGAAAGTATTCCCTTATAATTTCCTAGGACATCTACAGGTCTTGAAAAACAACTGAAGTAATGGTGTTGGGGAAAAAAGTCCTCAGGACCCAATCAGGTGCTGAACAGAGCCAGTTCAAGATCACCTCTGAGTCGGGACAGTGAAGAACACAGCTCCATTACAGTTGGGGCTCATCAGGTTAGGAATCTGAGAATCTGGTGCAATGTACATTACTCCATAAGCTTGGTAGCACCCATAGCCTAGAGCCAAGCATTTCTCTCTCATCCCTTTAACATTATTTAATATGGTCATTAGATTGCTAGAGGAGCAATACAACAGGATAGAAATCAATCCATTCTACAAAATGTTAATGGTGGGGATTCCTACTGGGTGTGGCAGGACTGGAAGAAGGTGAGAGAATTCATTAAAACAAATTAGAATGTGCAATTCTAGGCTAGATGGACCAGCAAAGTAGTGAATCAAAGGAAATTTGTTGTGAAGCCTGTCAGTCTACTGACCCTAAGGATAAATTGGCTCAAGAGGAAAACCATAGGCACCTTGAAATGTTGACTAGGACATACGACCTGGGTTTAAATTCATAATATTTCATAACTGATATGGCACAGGCATTAATCGGTTAGAATGGTATATTAGTTTCCTAGGGTTGCCATAACAAATCACCACAAACATGGTAGTTTAAAACAACAGAAACTTATTCTGTCAGAGTTCCGGAGGATAGAAATCAAAAATCAAGGTGTTGGCAGGGCTATGCTTCCTCTTGAAGGCTCTAGAGAAGAATCTTTCCTTACCTCTTCCTGGTGGTTCCCAACCATCCTTGTTCCTTGGCTTGTAGCTGCATCACTCTAATCTCTGTATCTATCTTCATATGGTCTTCTTCCTTATGGGTGTTTCTGTATGTCCTCTTCTTTTCTTATAAGGCTACCACTTATTGGATTTAGGGCCCACTCTATTCTAGCATGACCTCATCTTAACTTAATTAATTACTTCTGAAAAGACTCTATTTCCAGATAAGTTACATTCTGACGTTCCATGTGAACATGAATTTTGGGGGGACACTATCCAACTCACTACAAGTGGATACCAGCAATAGCACTGGAATAGGTTCTCAGGGGCCCTCTGCTGCTCCAGGCATTAACCCTTTAGTTGTATTGTAGGAAGGTTGGGGAGGGGGCAGTCTAGGGAGGGGGCTTGGGCTGTTAGGAAGGTATAGAAGATCTAGGCTGGGAAAGTGATGCAGGATATCATCCATTTACCAATTGTAATGGAAATTATTCAAGATTTTAACAACATGTGCAGCCACATATTAACCTCAACAAAGATATTGCTAAAAAGATCATGATCGGCATCCCAGAAATTCTGGAGGTCAGTGGGATGGCTCCAAGGTCCAGCATCTAGACTCAAAGCAGACCTCCTATCCATGATAGTAGTACTTTGCACCTGTGCTCCAGAACAGGCTTAAGAATGTTGAGAGGCAGAAGTAGCATCAACTAATTTCTTAATTACTTACTGGAAGGGCATAGGAATAGTTTTGTGTTTAGAGTTGTAGAGACCACTGCCAGAGAGAGAAATTGAAGTAAGAAAATGTAGGACAGATATAGAGCAAACTGAGGCTACTCTAAGTGAAACCTTCTTTTCTAAGCTTCAGCAGGCAAAATTTGGCCACCATTCCTACTCTTTTCAATTATAAGATCCAGTCAAGGAAGAGAAAGAAGAGGAAGGCAAGGCTCACCCCAATAATGAGGGAAGTGCACTTTGAAAGGAACGAGGGGGTGGTTCCAGCCGAGGTCCTAGTAGTTAGTGCTGATGAAGAGCTGTCATAACAGCTAAGAGTTTCAAGAGTAGCTTCACAGACCTTTGGGGGGGCAGTCTTTAAATTGCCTCCAAGAGCTGGTTGCCTGGGTGAAAAAAATTCACATTGATCAATTATTGTGAGAACACAGGGAGTTGAGAAAATTGAGATTAAATGAGTTTGGGATCCTGGGGACACTTTAAAACATTTGGAAATAGCAAAGACCCATCAGAGTAGGTCCATGTCAGATCACCCCACCATTTCCATTTCCCTGTACTAATGGGACCATGAGAAGAGTTGGTGGCAAAAATGCAAGGAGTTTAGGGTTACATAGTGGGTCACGAGTTACCCTTAACTTCACATCATTCTAGGCAAACATATTCACCACCTCTGATTGAGGGTTTGGGGATGTTAGCTTTATGTGTCTGACATATTGAAGTGCAACCTATACTTTCATTATGCAATATTAAAATGGAATTTCCTGAGGAGTAATGCGGTCATCGGATGCAGACATGCCTGTGCTGGAAGCTAAAATCCTGGCACATGCTGTGTCAGTATTGACTGAGTAAATCCAACCTTTGAAAAATGATCACTCGGGACTCACAGCAGTTTATAGGCATCAGATAGCATAATGTGCTTATCAATCAATGTCTGCACAGCAGTATCTACAGAAAGATGGAAGCTGGAGAGAGGACTGTTTACACACACTCCTTGTCTTCTTCTCAATGATGTAATTATAGAACTCATCCTCTTTTAAAATCTTAAATCTTTGATTTAGGATGTTCCCTGATACCTGAGGAGAAGGAAAAGAAACTAGAACAAATAACATTTTCTTCCTCTATGAAAGTGTCTTGGTTGCATTCGGTGTAGAAAACCCAAGGATAGAATTAAATGACCTCTGACCTAAGAGACAGAAAGATAAAGAGGTTAATTACATTTTCTGATATAAACACTACTGATGTAGAAAATACCATAGGTTGAACTCCCTGAGGAATGGATTCTGAGACAGAGATTTGCAAGCAGAAAGCTTATTGAGGAGTGTTCTCAGCAACAGCGACTGTGCAGGAGTGAGGGCAGCATAGAAAGGCAAAAACTGAGCTGGCACGCAGTTGCAATAAAGCCACTAGTCCATCCCATAGGGAGCGCTGATCCAGAGGAGGTCTGCAGAGCTGCCTTCAGTTAAGGGAAGAGGACCAGGCCTTTTTCCTGTGCATCACACACTGGATGAGAGCTGGCCCTGGAAAGGAAGCATAACCTTGGATGAGACAAATCCCTCAGAGAGGAGGACAATTCCTGGGGAGGGATCCAGCCATGTCACCCAGCAGGCAACAGTGCCAGAAGCTGGAGGAATGGTACCTCTATCCTGCAGGAGATCTGGGTGGCACATCACAGCATCCACTGCAGGAGAGAGCTCTTCTTTTGCATGGAAGGAGCTGAGTTAAGGTGACACCCTTGGCCTCTCTCCACATCCTTTCTTACCCTTCACTGTTGGGGGCTGGAGGGAAGAAATTAACTGATTGATGAGTTTGGATATACATAGCCCAGTTTTCTTCCCTTTCTCTTGGGTAAAAACTGCCAGCAGGGAGAATGAGGATGCTTTCTTCTCTACTTTTCTCCTCCCTACATGAAGGGCTGTGGGTAATAGCAAAATAGAAGAGTGAGGAGCCCACTCACTGTCTGGTGTTGGTATACACTTCTGGTGAGCAAAGTACAGGAGCAGGAAGAGATGGGGCAATATCTAAGTGCCTATTGGAGAACTTACAAGGAAAAATATCCCTAAATGCTCCAACACCCGTGGTGCCTGTCAGACAGAGGAGGAGAATAGGAACACAAATGGAAGTTGAAAGCCATTCACACGTCAGTGTAGACAAGAAACCCATGCCTTGAAATATGATGTTTGGCTTTCTTTTCACCGCCAGTGCTACCTCAAACTGTTACTCTTCCCTCTCAAATAACGTCACTGTGCCTCTGAGGGCAATGATATCCTGCTATACTCACTCTGAACCTCACCTTCTTTCTGATCCCTACTGACCTTCTGATCATCCCCCCACTTACTGAAGGTTTCAGTATCTGATTCCCAGTTTTCCATTTCTCTCCAGCTCTTACTTTTTGCCTGTAACAGTCCCCTTGACTCCATCACCAATAAGCACAACAAGCACAGATATGTCAAATGCTTCTTGAATTAGAAGGAAGGACAATGAGAGGAAATGTGTTTGGGGCGTGGGTAACATTGATTGATATTTTTGAAAACTGTTCCATAACATTTCTCTGTTATTAACAAATTTTATCCCATCACACGCATCAGGAATCCCCTTAGATGTTCCCCCAAGGTCCCTGTGGCCCATAAAACCTCTCTGAGAGAAGAATAAGTCACAAACTCTGGCACTACAGAGATATAAGTCTAGCTAGGAGATAAACACTTAAGCAAGGTTATAGATTTAGAAGCTATTTAACTCTTCTGGGGTGGGGGTCATCAGACCATTCATGAAGTCTTAACTGAGCAAGGGACAGTGGAGGTGGGCCTGGAAGGATGAAGAAAAGAGAGGTCAAGTTCACCTAGAAAGCCGTGAGAATAGTGAAGAAAGGCCCTGGAGGTATGAAAGAGTTTGAATTGTACTGTTGTCATCACAGATTTAATGTACCTAACTCTAACCCTAACCTTCTCAATTCCCTCCAACGAATGCCTACCACATTGCTTTGAACAGAACAGGTGCTTAATGGACTTATTGTGTTTACGCAAAGAAGCTTCCTCTATTCTTATCAGATCTGTTCTACAAAACTCTTAACATACTCTCAGTCCACAAAGAATACCTTTTACATGCTGTACGTGGAGCTCAGTGAACATATGAAGATGGCCAAAAGAATTGCCACCCTCTTAACAAAGAGCCAAAGGATATTTGCACAGTAAATTCTATCAACAAAGTTGAGTCAGTGTGATGGAAAATGGCCATATGAAACTTTGATTCACTTGCACCTTTAATAAACTCAAAGGCTTTTAGATTCCTCTGTTCACCTGCAACGGGTGTCATCATTTGCTTCCCTAACAACCAGATCCACTCTCTTACATCCCCATTCTGCTGTATGCTCCTATACTGACTATAGGAACTCCACCACAAGCTCTCCCTAACTCTGAGAGAATAGAAAATGGGAGGGAGGAGAGGGACATCAAGATTCTCATTTCTCCTGCTCCCTCCCTGCAAGGTTATCATGGGCTGGCTGTGTCTCTCCACTAAAGGAAAGTCTCAGTCCTGTCAGGTGACCCTCTTCATGTGGCCTCTCTGTCTCCAAGTGTTGGTCAATACTCCCTCCCATCCTTTCAGGACCACGGATATTAACAGCCTCTGCTCCTACTGGCCACAAGGCATCATGTTCTTCCTTTTGGTTTTCCTATACTTGCCTGCACATTAGTATATAATTCCTTTTTAAAAATTCTCATCAAATTCTTAAATTGAGTTGTGACTGATCCATTCTTCCCATGTTCTCAGGTCCAATTAGGAGCCCACTCTCCCACCCAAAGGGGTGGAGCTTGTAACTCAGGTCTATACCAGTCAACATATGTCTTTCAATGACCATAATAATGGCTAGGAACATGACCTTTGCAGGCCTAATCAAAGGAAATGTCAATACATTTGCCAAGAACAGTAAGACAAAGATGTTCACTATGTTCTGCTGAACACGAAGCTGGAAAGATGCATACCTGGGAGCTGCTGGAAAACATCTTGCAACCCTAAAGGAATGCCTGAAAACACCTAGGAAGAAAAACCAAGAGGTATATATAAACCTGGCAGGCCGAATAATGGCCCCCAATGATGTTCACGTCCTAATCTTCAAAACCTGAGACTATCTTAGGTTACACGGTAAAGGAGAATTAAGGTTGCTAATCAGCTGACCTTGAGATGGGGATTATCTGGGTAGGCCCAATGTGGATCACAAGTGTCCTTTATAAGTGAAGAGGGAGAAAGAAGAGAGGGAACCAGAAGATGGCAATACGAGAATGACTCAACCCACTGTTGCTGGCTTCAAAGATAAAGTAATGGGGTCACGGGCCCAGGCACACAGGGAGCCTTTAGAAGCTGGGAAAGGCAAGAAAATCAAATTCTCTCCCTGAGCCTACAAAAGGAACATAGCTAGCCCTGTAACACTTTAATTTTAGCCCAATGAGACCTGTTTCAGACTTCTGGCCTCCAGAATCATAAGAGAATGCATATGGACTGTCCTAAGCCACTAAAATTTGTCATGAATTTGTTACAGCAGAAATAGTAAACTAATACAATAAAGAAACAAGAAATTGGAGTCCAGTTTGCTGTCATTAAACTAAAAGAATCTTAACTGATACACTGCTGAAATCATCCAACTTACAGGTAACAAACTACCTACCAATAGGCATCTTTTCCACTGAACTGCTATGATGCTCTTTCAAATGTTCTGGCTAAACAAGGTTTCACGAAATGATGTAGAAAGTGAGCAAGACAGTAGAATCATATTGGGAGAATGGCAGAGATATTGAGAAGGTGAGGGACTTAATGTGTAGAAAAAGAGAGGGTGGCATATTCAAAAGCAAAGAGAAGAGTTGCAAGAAGCTAGGAGAAAAAGGGTATGTGAGCAGTGATAATACATCATCCTGGGTAACAGGAGTCCTATGTAAGCATTGTAGAATAATTTTAATGATCATTATTATCTTTAGCAAATCCTTATTCTTTAGCAATGTCATCACAACACTTTTTCAAGAAAGTCATAACTCCATCTCACTGATGAGCACTTTAAAGATCAGAGAGGTTAAGCAACACATCCAATAATATGGACAGCCAATGAATGACAGCTGGGATTAAGCCTCTCTGATCTCAAAGTCTACAGACTTATCCACTTGGTTATAATGTAAGCATAGACACAAGCTCCCAGGCCTCAAACTTCCAACCATCAAATCCTCACAGACACACACAGAGCTCAATAATTGTGTATCTTTCCATATTCTGCTCACTAGATTTTGATGAAGAAGGCATGCACGCTTTAGGGAAAAGAACCATTGGCTGGAAGTCTGACATATTCCCTCTAGTCTCAAAAAAGCTTTGTCATTTATAGCTGTGTGTCTTGAGCAAGTCACTTCACCCCTCTGGGTTTCAATCTGTTGTCTTTACAGGGAAATACACTTGCTGATTGTGAAGTTCTTTCAAGTTGTTATATTCTTTGTGTTTTTTACATAGCAAAGCTGAGGAATTTAAACACTGGGCTGAAGTGTTTACATTTCACAGAGTAGGCAGTAGGGGGCCAGCTCCTGAACAGGGTTATGATAAACTATCTGAAAAGAATTATTCAACAGTTGAGTATAAACATGAAGAGGTAAATCCCAGAGGTGAGGAGATGAGAAAGTTATAGAATTCCACTCATTTCTTCTTTTTTTTAATTTTAAAAAATGTTAAATAGTTCACCAATTTTCCCCACCCCCTTCCCTCCCCCTCTTGCAACCACCAATCTGTTCTCTGTATCTATATCTTTTTAACAGTCCAGAATTCATGAAGCTAATGACTAGGAGCAAAGACAGCTTTCCACTGTAGCACCTTTTGTCACCTGGAGGCTCTCCCCCATCCCAGCAACTCAGGCTACAAAAGCTTTGACAAGTGCTGAGGTGCGATGAGGCTCTGGGAAAAATTTCATGTTGAAAGTTTGGCCTCTAGCCACCTGGGTGAGAAAGACCAAGCTGGCATTGGCACTACCTATTGGCAGCCAGGATAAGCTCTCAGGTTGAGGGAGTGGGCCAAGGCAGGGTGAAGAAGGAAAGGAAAGTGATGGATACAAGGGTAGGTTCCTGGGAGTTGTGAATAAAGATGCCAAGGCAGGGAGCCAGGTATATCACTCCTACCTGTCAGGGAATGGCAGGGTGACAGTGACACAGCATGACGGGCATTCTCCCAGCTGCAGCTTCTGAGCCAAACTCTTCTTCTGTTTCACAGAAACAACCCTGAAAACAGTCCAGGGAAATAAAAAGCTTGGACTAATAGGATGATTTGTGGCTGTCTGTGTTCTCTCCCTTTGTCTTCAGTATAATTAGTTCTTCATGGCCTCTTCATGCCTCTAACTAAATGGACTTGCATATGAACACAACAAAACCAAGAATCTGGGCCAATAAATGTGAAAGGCTGCTTGATACCCTACAACAATGACCTTCTGTTAATTAATGTGCATATCGGTGACAAAACTGTCTGAAACATTTGTAGAAGTTACGACCAGGAAAAATAAAGAGTAAAGGGACGGGAGGGAAATTTGAGTTTATGTTCATGTCAACAAGTACAATGAGATAAAAGTCATTTCAGTCCTTAAGGAGGTATGGGAAGTAGTGTGTATTTGGAGTAAAATGCCGCAAGGGGTCAGTTACTGGCTATCGTCAGTCGGGAATGTTCAAGTTGCCCAACTGATGGTATGTTGCATGAGTTGCCCTTGTAAGTTCACAAAGGTCAGGTAGCAAACCAGCCATTCCCCAAGTCAATGAAATCTCTGAGAAAAATATTCAACAAATGTTTATGGAATCCTTACTCATAGTATGGCACTGGGATAGGAGCTGTGGGAAAATAGAAAAAAGACTTGTCCTAGCACTCAAGAGACTTACAACTGTTAGAGACAATGTTTGCTTTCCCTAAGGAATTCACATGATTTTTCTTTATGGGCGTACACAAGAATCAGGCAATTATTTGTTTTGCTTTGACCACCAGGAACATTTGAATTCACCTTTGATAAATGTGTCAGATCCTGTGGCCTGCAAATGTCTGTTTTAATTCCTCTACCTCACCCCCAGATCTTGATTCCCTTTTCTACTCATGATTTTCCTGAATGCATTGTTTATCTGCAGCCATGAGAATAGAAAAATAGTTATGAATAAAGAGGGCTCAGACATAGTCTTAAAGGTAGAAAGGTGTAAGTGCCTCACAGGGGAAGGGCTGGGTTTAGATGAGGAAGATACCAATTTCATCTGTATAGAACTTGGGACATCTTCTAGAGGAGATGACCATTAGAATAAGGGTTGCAAACTCAGAAACCTAGAGGGGCTTGGCAAGCAACGTAAATAAAATAAGTGGACCAGGTAGAGATGGGTGAATGGTAGAGCTCATGAATATTCTAAAAATGATGGTTATTTTGCAGCTCCAGCCTGTAGGGCCCCAATGGCCTGTAGACACAATTACACTTGAAAATCCCTTAAATCACTCATAAGCTAGAGAAGTAATACTTGAGCCCCAAAAGAATAATGTTTATCTGCACATATGTGCTATGACACCAAGTTAATTGGCATTTATTTTGTCATATCCTTTTCCCATTTGTGTGCTAGGTGGTGGAGCTGGGAGATTCAAAGAAACAATTATGTAGTCATTTCTCTTGAAAACAAAATAGGATCCCTGTGAGTTAAAGTGAGTTTTATACTATTCTCTTGTATATTCCATCACCAAAGTACAACTATGGTAGTACATTTCATACAGAAAGACAACATAGATCACGCTGAATCAGTGGACGTCCTCTGTCATCAGCAGCTGATCATGAGGATTTCAGTATTTTAAGCAAGATTGATATAATGGTGATCCAGAAATGTATCAAGTCATCATCAGGCCATTTCTAATAAAAAGTGTCCAAAAATAGAAAGAAGAACAAAGAAAGTAAGAGAAGCAAAGGGAGTTTCAAAAGGATATTGTTTACTTGCAACAGTACCCTGGGTTAAACCAAACCAACAATTGGGATATAGGAAGAAAATTCCATTTTGGCAGCCTGGTCAGGGCCTGAAATGTTGCTCCTAAATATCAAATTAGCAGTAAACCTTGGTCTCCAGTTTCTTCTGACCTTCACTCTCCAAAGTTTCAGATCTGACTATTTCACTACACCAAGGCATTTGGGAAACAGAATCTTCTTGATGGTATTTCCAATCTAACATTTTACTCAAATGTACACTGTACAATTCAGTCAATTGTTTAACAGAAACCAGGTACAAGGGTCAGCAAACCTGGCTCAGCTATGAGGCTACTGAAAGAGTCCAAGTTTATAGATTTTTAAAAAAACTTAAAATAAACTGTGATTGGATTTCAAGGGTTGAAATGAGCTCCACAATGAAGCAATCCGATAAAACCACCTTGGGAAAGAAAAGCAACAGAGGAATCAGAACTCTCCAGTGATAACTGAAGTCATTTTGTGCCAGAAAGAATGATCCAGTGAAACTGTTAGAATCTAACCAACATTTGCATGTTAAAGGGCTCAAGTCTACAGCTCCCTTCTGTAAAATTAACAGTTTCTGTCTTTTAAAGAGAGTATTGGGTCACAAATGGAATAATAATAAAATAAATGTCCTTTCTTCCCTGCCTTACCCCTAATCCTCATCCCCCACAATATTTTCATGAACAGAGTTCTGTGCAGTGAGAAGGAAAAGTGGAAGGTTGTGAAAAGACATTCCATGGAAGGAGAAATTTGCCCAAATCCAGTCATTTAATTTTTTGGCTTCTCTTCACCCACTACAATGGTGTAGTCTGTTTTTAGAAAAGGGAGAAGCCAAAAACACTCCCTGAAGTTAGAGCTCTAGTGTCTAGCAGCTCGAGTCAGATTTCTATGGAACAAGGGAAGGCAACTCGTTGTCATATGTGCTATTATCAAGATATCGGTGAATAAAGACCATACTCGGCCATAAAGCAAACTGTTCCAAACCTGGGAAAATTAATCTGTGGTGCTGGTGGGAGTGGGGGAATGCGTCTTTACCCTACTGAGGAAACATCTGTGGCTTATACAAATTGGTTTAAAAGATTGACTGGTAGTGGTATCCCTGAGGAACAGATTGATCTCACAAGTAAAATATTCATTTTAAAAAGAAAATGTTTACTAAAGATTCTGACTTCTGCCATTTTACAAGGCACAGCTCTAAGGGGGCAAGTACAAATGGAACAGACACAAACAGAACAACCTACATAACTTCAAAGGGGAGGACAGGCAAGACTCCAAAAGAACAAGGTGTAGTTGTGGTTTGGCTGCCTTTCTTAAATGATTATTCCCACTTTCCCACTTCCTTTCTGAGCTAAGCCACTTAAGAGGGAAATGGAACTCCTTAGTGACAAAGAGGGGAAGGGAGAAATATAAATATCTCCTGAAAGACTGACAGACTAGATGTAGTCAACAAAATTATGCGGGGTTTTGATCACGCAGGCCCTTGACGGCTTTCTCCTCTCCTGCCTGCCCTTGAGTCAGATCATCGCTTCTTGTGCCACCACAAGAGAGAAGGCAGGAAAAACTGGGAGTGAAACACAGAACTGAAAGTGTGGTCCCATGGAGCTAACTCAAAGTGTAGGGCCTTGCGCAGCTCTTAAGTGTTTTGTAAAGTCTTCTCTGAGAAAACACAAAGGGAAAACAATACACAATACTATTACAAAGTAGATTTATGTAGCAGTCAAAAGCAATATTGTAATTTGAAAAATTTTAAATCAGAGTACATTTCAGAAGTCTTTAACCAACCAAAAATAGGGATAATCTATTAGGGATGAAATCCATACTTGAAAATTAATCAAAATTTAGGAAAAAAGTATTGTGTTTTTTTAAATCAATTACATTGCCATATTCTGCCTTCTACCCCTTTTTTTTTGTCAGAAACAAATGAAAATTATTGGTATATCTGAAAGTGCTTTGTAAACTCTGAATTACTACCCAAATAGAGTAGTTTTTCAAAATCATTTTCGGTCAGGTTGAGCACTCTAAATTTAGTTTCTTGCTATCAACTCCATAAAACATTTCTGGAAGTGCTCATTCCAACTTTCTATGATTCTACGACATTATTGAGCAGTAACTATATTCCAGCTATTGTTCTCAGTTCCGGGCACATAGCAATGAATAAAAGATAAAGCTTCTGCTTTTTTGGAGCTTATATTTAGTGTGCGGAAGAGGAGAGAGAAATAAACAAGAAAACCAACACGAATAAGTTGGATTAAAAGAGTGTTAAGTGTTATAAGAACACCAAACTAGGTGATGCAACAAATAATGAGTGGGATAAGGTACTCCAGATTAGGTGTTTAGGGAAGGCCTTTCTGACAAGGTGTCATTGAACTGAGATTTGAATGTCAAAAAAGGATTCATTGGTGATGAGGATGAACTTATTTTTTTTTTTTTTTGAAGGATAGAAAAGCTAGGTAACTGGAACATAGTAAATAATAATGACAGTGGTATGAGAAAGGTTTAGAGAAATACACAGCAGACAGATAAGAGAGGGTCTGGTAAATCAGGATAAGGGGGTTGAATTATATCTAAAAGCGATGGAAAAGCTGTTGAGCATTTTAAGCACAGGGTGATATGATCTGATTTATGCTTTTAAAAGATCACTTTGGTTCCCCTCTTGGTCATGACTGACTAGGTTGTTTAGGATCAGATTTCCCACTCAGAAATAGAAAAAGAACAATAAGACTAACAGCTGACTTCTCAACAGATGCAAGAAATCTGGAAGACAATGGAATGATACCTTTAAAATATCAGTAGAAAATAACCGCCATCTTAGATCTATACTTACTTTTATTTCACATCTAAGTACCAACAGAAATGCACACATATATGTACATGCACACACACAAATGTTTATAGCAGTATCCTTAATAATAACCCAATCTGGAAACAAGCCAAAGATCCATTATTAATGGATTAGATAAATAAATCAAGATATACTCACACACTGGAACATTATAGAACAATGAAACTGAATAAACTTCTGCTACACACAAAAACATGGCTGAATTTCATGCATATAAAATCCAAAAGTGAAGGAAAAATAAAGACATTTCAAACAAGCAAATGTAGAGAAAATTTGTCACCAATTGAGTAGCATTTAAAAAAAAACTAAAAGGCATTCTTCAGGCAAAAAGAAAATGAGTGCAGAAGGAAGCTCAGAGATTCAAGAATTTACATAGAACAACAGAAACAGTAAATACGTCAATAAATTCAAATGAATATTTATGTTGTAAAATAATAATACTAATGTCTCATGGGGTTTACATGAGGTATGCATATAATTAAAATACACAACAACTATAGTACAAAAGTCTGCAGGGATTAGAATTAAGGTGTTCTAAGGATCTTGCATGTTTAAAGCCAAAGATACACAAAATATTCTTGAAAAAGAAGGAGGAGAAAGAAGAGAAAAGAAGAAGGAGGAGAAAAGCAAAACAGGAAAAAGAGAAAGTAAGGAGGACTTAATTTATTAAATTAAGACTTACTGTAGAGTTATAGCAAGTAATATAGTATGGTATGGGTTCAAATATAGACAGACAACAGAGCAGAATATAAAATAAATAAAACTAAAAATACAAAAAAGAGGTCACTTTGCTGTGAAGAGAATCAATTGTAGAAGAGAATGGAAAAAAATGGTAAGACATGTTACAAAGCAATCTCAGGGGTCCAGGTGAAGAATTATGGTTATTTGGACTCAGATATTAATAGAAACAGACCCATGAATGTAAAGATACTTGATTTATGACTAAAGTGACACTGCAGAGCAGTGGGGAAAAGATGGTCCTCTTGGTAAGAGTTCTGGTTCAATTGAATATTCATAGAGAAAAAATGAAACTTGACCTCTATCTCACACTGTGCATGAATATGCACTTCCAGGTGGGTTGTATATCTAATTTTGAAAGATAAAACAATGACTCTAGGATATAAATGAATATCTTCATATATTTGAGATAGGAAAAGATTTCTTAAATAGACACAAAAGCTCTAACCATAAAGACAATAATAAAAAAAAAGGATAAAAGCTGCTAAATTGGACCACATTAAAATAGGAACTTTGGTATATCTTTAAAGAGGTTAAAAAGGCAAGCCACAGAATGGGAGAAGACATTTGTGACACATGTAATTGACAAAAGGCACATAATTAGAATACTAATCAGTAAGAAGATAAACAACCCAAAGAGAGTCAAACAGGTACTTCATCAAAGAGCATATCCAAATAGCCAATAAACATGTGAAAAAGTGATCAACCTCATTAGTTATTAGGGTAAAGCAAATAAAAACTACACTGTGGTGCCAATATATACCTGCCAGCATGGATGAAATGAAAATGACAGATAATAAAAAGTATTGAAAAATATGTGGAGCAAATGGGACTCATATCCTGCTAGCAGAAATGTAAAGTGTTACATGCACAAACTAAGACTCAGAAATTCCACTTCTAGGTATTTAGCTAACCAAAATGCACACATATGTGCACATGTGAGCATGCACGCACACACACACACACAGCTATTTATAGCAGCATCCTTCATAATAGCACCAAAATGGAAATAAACTGAAGGTCCATTATCAGTGAATTAGGTAAATGAATTGAGGCATATTCATACATTGGGACATTATAGAACAGCGGAACTGATCAAGGTTCTGCTACACACAACTAGATGGTTGGATTTCATAAACACAATGTTGAACAAAGGAAGCCAGATACAACAGCATATACATACGTATATATGTATTATTTCCTTCATGTAAATATCAAAGAAAGGAAAAGCTAATTTATGGCATTAGAAGTCAGAATAATGCTTTCCTTTGGGGAAAAGGAAAAGGATAACGATAGGCAGGTATTAAGGGTGAGGGGTTTCTGGGGTTCTGGTTTCTATTCTTCTGGTTTCTATTTCTTGACTTAGGTGTTGGTTAGGATTGTGTTCACTTTGCTATCGTTTAGTGAACTGTACATTTATGATTTATCCACTTCTGTACTATGCTATACTCCATTTTTTAAAATTCATTTTGCTATAAAGAGAATCAATAGTAGAGGCAATGAAAAAAAATGGGAAGATCTGTTACAAAGCAATTTCAGCGGTCCAGGTGAAGAATGATGGTTATTTGGACTCAGATGTTAACAGTAAAAATAGAAGTAAGCATATGAACCTATCAGAGATATATTGGAGACAGAGCCAATCAGACTTACTGATGGATTCAATGCAGTGTATGCAGGAATTAACAGGTCGTGGATGACTCCTACCTAATGGATGGGTGGTGGAACCGTTTGCACAACAAGAAGACAAAGTAAGAGGTTAGGCATACATTTTTGGAGTGAGATAGGGAATTAACAATTTTCCTTGAATATTAAAGTTGGAATACTGTGAGACATTTCCATAAGGCAATAGGCCATTGGATGTACACATATGGAGTGCAGGGTCATGGTCAATGCTGAAAATTTCTACTTGAAAATTATCAGCAAAGAGATGGCACTTCCATTAACAACTTTGTCTATGTCCCCTCTATTATCCTATCTTTAAAGAATTAGGAATGATGAAAGAGATGGAATGATAATAATATCTAATTTACTATTTCTCAACCACTATTCTAGATGCTCCATATGCATTAACTTGTTTGATACTTATAACACCTCCCCTCTGAGATGAAAAATATTACCTTCATTAGCTCCATTTTACAGATAACAAAATGGAGATACTGAGAGGTTAAGCAACTTTCACAATACCTAGAAAGTGTGAAAGCTGAGACTGAAACAAAGAAGATTGAATCTGAAGTCATCTTTAACTGCTATGTAACACCAGCTACCCAGGAAAAGAAGAGAGGAAGGGAGGGGACAGATATTCCAGTTATATATTGCTGCAAACAGTTTAGTCAGTTAAGACAGCAATCATTTTATTATAGCTCACATTTTCTGGGGTCAGGGATTCAGGAAGGGCTTGCCTGGGCTCCTGACTCAGGGTCTCTCATGCCTTTGTAGTCACACAGTACCTGGAGCTAGAGCAACTGGGGCAGGAGTGGGGGGAAATAATGTAGCTGGAGGCTGGCCAAGTATCTCTATCCCTCCACGTAGTCTCAGGGGCTCTCCATGGAATCACTCCATGTAAGCTAGATTGGTCTTCCTCATAGCACGGAAGCTTCAGGACAGTCAGACTGTCTACATGGTAGCTCAAGGTTCAAAAAGAACCATGTGAAAGCTGTATTGCCTTTTATGACCTAGCCTCAGAAGTTACATAACATCACTGCTACTGTAGTCATAAGCCCACCCATATTCAAGGGAAGGGAACACGGGCTCCCAACTCTTGATGGGAGGAGTGTCAACACTACATTCATTACAAGAAGAACAAGTAGGACCAGAGATATTCTTTCAGCCATCTTTGCAAAATAAAATATGCCAAACAAAGAGAAGAGTTTGGACAGGGATGAAGGAAGAACAGATGCAGAAAGGGAAGGAAAAATGCCTTCAATTAATATATAAAACCTTCATTTAACAAGAAATTGTCAAACACCCTATGTCAGATGTCATTAAGAATCATGAGTACATTAGTAAGCCAAATGTGGTCCTTGACCTAAGGAAGCCAAAATTGTCTAGGTGGGAAAGTTATATATAAAACGCATAGTGGGAGGATCTAGGAGTTCTTATACAAGGACAACAAAGAGATTCACGGGATTTTATGGTGTAGAATGGCCTCCCACCTGTTTTTGCAAATAAAGTCTTATTGGAACATAGCCATACTCATTCATTTACATACTGTCTATGGCTACTTTATGCTACAAAAGCAATGTTGAGTAGTTAGGACAGAGAACATATGGCCCGCAAAGCCTAAAATATTTATTATCTGGCTCTTTACAGAAAAAGTTTGTCCACCTCTAGTGTAGAATACTGTGCATCCGCTCAGAAGAGAGAGAATGGAAGTGAAGCCATGAGGAAAGTCCCAGATTTCCAGCATGGCAGAGAGGAATGTACCAAGGCCTCTGATTTAGGAAAATGAAATTATTGGCCACTCACTCACCAGCCTCATGACCTGACCTTGAGAAAGTTACTTCATTTCTCCAAATCTTAGTTTTCTATTCTGAAGAATAATCTTAGTTTTCCTTTTATAGTCCTGGATTATGGTGTGAATCAAGTAAAATAATGTATGAGCAAATGCTTTGTACACTCTGAATGCTAAACATATATGCTACCATTTTTTCCGCTCCATTTCTCTCAAATAAGGCTTTGTTGATGATCTTTCATTTCATCTTTATTTTTACACTCAGGACATAGTTTTCTTCTTTTATAACTTTCATTGAGCACATCTTTTCCTAGTTTGGTCACCAGAATGGTCACCCTTTGATCTTTGGTCCTTTCTTGCTTTAAGACACTAGAAACTGTTTTTTAAAAATCCCAACTTCTCCAGCTACTCTTACTTCTCTGATACTTACTTACTCCTCTCTAATAGAGTCCTCACTCTTCTCTCTTTCACCTTGAAATTTTTTTCTTTACCTCATTACAACCCATATTCCCACTTTCTCACATATTGCTTTTGGAAGGGTGTGCTATTGGAAGGAGTCATCTAAATTCTCTGATTTTTTTCAGACAAAGTTCTTTGACTCTGTCCCACAATTGTCCAAAAGTATTGATGCATTCTAAGTATTGGTTTGTTCTAAGAAGTTCTGCGAAGATCCATCTGTAGAGATCTTTGGGAATCTCTTTCAAGTCAATGACCTCATAACTATATTGACCAGAACAATTCAACTCAACTTCATCATATTCCTATGAGTCTACAACACACGATCATTAATTGTTGATCCTTCATTTTCTATATCCTCTCATCATGTTATCACATTAGCTGCCAATCCACTCTAGTCTAGGGCAAATTGGCACCAGTCATTTCCTTTTACCTTCCTCTCACTGAGCACATTCTATGCAATTTACAATCTCCAAAAGATTGGATTGGTCAGGATAATCTGACCATATAGAAATTGAGTGGTTATAAAACTTCCATAGTGAAATCTCCCACTTAAAGGGTAATAATTCCAATACTTGATTCAGATGAGACTTTGAGTTCTTGTACTTCCGAGCCAGCTGGTCATTTAACACACATTCCATGCACAGGAAATGTCCATTACCACAAACCTCACTAAATAACTATGACAATAAGCTCAAGAATGTTATGTCCAAGGACACAAACAGTGCAGGGGGATTTCAAGAGTTCTTCCAGGGAGAACCACAATATGATTCTGGTATTTCATGGTGAAGACTAATCGGGAAATTAACTGTGGATGATAATACAAGAGGAGAATGCCTAACCAAGATTTAGACAGCATTACTATCTACTTGAGGAAGTGAATGAAAATAATGAAACTCTTGCAGACAGCGTGTAAAAGTCAGATTAGGGCCATTGGGAAGGGGTAGCAATGTATTTGTGGGAACAGGGTAAAGAAAAAGCATCTAGGAAGAGTTTGAAGGGGATCTAGATCAATGTAGTGAGTTTTTAAATATCCTAAGTATGAAAAATTTCTACCTCTATAATAAACACACAGTGTTGCAAATTCCTCAAGAAATTCCTTTAGATAAAACTCGTTCTGGCTCTGGCCACATTACAGGCTTGAGCAAAGCTTTTAACTTGAAGCAACTTGTATGAAATTGCACATCCATTGGACCTTGAAAATGGTCAATTACATGCTTTGTTGAATGAATGAATTTGTGTCCTGGCAAAAATAAAAACCTAGGCCAAGGTACACCAGTGGGTCAATGCAATTTCTTTATGTGTTTTCCATTTTTTACTTCTTTGTGTCATGTTTAGTCATGTCTGTGAGTTTTATTTCTGTATGTCATTACTCTCTTGCCTAAGGTATTCATGAGGGATACTAGATGGAGGGTGATATGATGTTAGGATAACTCATTGAATTGCAGAATCTTAGATCTCAAGGAGCCTTAGAAATTACTTAGCCCTGTGGTTTCAGAACAACCATGCCCTGACCAGTGCTGTCCAAGATTAAATCCTAACAAGCCCATAGCAAAATGAGAAAAATAAGGATGATGGTCATGTGTGAGCATCCATATGTGTGTGTGTGCCCATGTGGTATATTTGCCAACTCTTGTTCTTAAAAAGAAATGTCCATTTTATTATATTAAAATGTCCTTTCTCTTATGAAGTGCTAATTGTAGCAGATGTTAGTAGTGTGTGTGTATTTTCATGTCTTTGCTTGGCAAACAAAAATATGGCAACGTTCTGTTTGCTGTACTCCTTGCCCCCGCCAAGTTTTTGAAATTTTATTGGTATGGTACATGTAATCTGAAAATCCTACTTCCCTTGCTCCCAAAATTATCTTGTCTAACTAAAAGCCTGTTGTGCTAATAAATAAATCTAGAGAGACAGTTTGGGAAAGAGCCTCCTTTAAAAGTTAGCAGAAAAAAAATACATGAAATTCCCTCCATTCCTGTTCCCTTCTCCCACAAAGAAGCAGAATCCTTTCCTTAACCTTGAGTCTTCTCCTGTGGAGAAGGTCTGGGTACAACAGCCTCTGCTTCACATTCTTGGAATCAGCTGCAGTATTTGTGGGTGGGTTGGAGTCTGTCGCCTTTCCTGTTGAATCAGCAAAGGGGCAATTGTTAACTGGTGCCCAGTCTCCCAGGAGAAAAGAAAACATGGCATATCCAGAGCTATTCCAGAGATCAGGATTAGCTGGTATCAAAAATTCAATCCTGGCTGCTCCTGTGGCCCAAGAGGGCATTGACGTTGGAGATCAGGTCACCTTTTCCTTTTCTTTCTTTACCTATACCTGGCATGTTTACCAGAAGATAGTATTCAAGAGTACTCTCTCCATGCAAATGAAATACTGTGTTATTGCATCCTGAATGATTTGGGGCCAGAGGGCAGAGAAAGAAAATTAGAAGATGTTTTACCTTGGTTCGATATCTACCAAGAACCACTGAGCAACATGCATATTTTTATTTTCACTTATTTAAAACATTTTCAAAGATGACAGACTGCTAAGGACCCAAAGGAATATATTATAGATAAAACTAGTAAAAGCAAATGGGAGGCAATCCACTCTGTAGGAATAGATGATTGATTATTGCCCTTCCTATTCAAGGATGACCCTGTGGACAGGGTGTTTTCCACTAGATGCAAGTGTGACCAACCAGAAGTCCTTTTTACATTGTGCTCCATGAAGGTAGCTCTTGATTTTGTAGGCACTGGCACTGAGCACCCAAACTACACAATGCGTTATCTCAGTTTCTGAAACACCAGGCTTCCCAGGGTGCCATTCATTTATTTATCAAATATTTATTAAATACCTACTATGTGTCACTGTATGGTAATGTAAAGAAGCATGAGGCACAGTCCTTGACCTTAAAGATATTTGTTTACTTGAAATTTACTGAATATGCACTCTATATTGGGTGTTTTGGATCGAACTGAGTCCCCCCAAATTCATGTGTTGAAGCCCTAACCCCAAATGTGACTATATCTGGAGATAGAGCCTTTAAAGAGGTAATTACAGTTAAATGAGGTCATAAGGGTAGGGTCCTAATCCAATATAACTGGTGTACTTATAAGAGGAACAGACACTGGAGATCTCTCTTTCTCCACGCTCACACAAAAAGGTCATGTGAGCATACAGCAAATTGGTGGCTGCCTCCAAGTCAAGGGAAGAGTCCTCAGCATGAAACTTAACCTTGCCAGCACCTTGATCTTGGACTTCCCAGACTCTAGAAGTGTGAAAAATAAATTTCTGTTGTTTAATCCACCCAGTCTGTGATGTTTATTTATGGCAGCTCTAAGTAGACTAAGACACTAGGCAATGTCCTAGGCATATTACACACACATTCAGCATGCCACAAGGTGTTATCTCATTTAGAATTGTGCTTTCATGTGTGTCCTTAATCACAATCCAGACTGGTTCTAGTTTGGGAAGAGGGTTATTTGTTTTGTTTTTACAGGGCCCTTGGTGTATCTCCTCCAGTACCCAGCTTCCCTCTATAAACCCATTTTTAGAAAATGCAGTGTTCTCGAGCTGCTCTGTGTCTGCACTGAAGCTTTTCCAGAGGTGCCTCTTCTGAGACAAAATGGTTCTCTCTCTCTCTCTCTCGGTATTCTCTCTCCCTTACTTCCACCAAGACCCCATTCAGAGAGGAGTTTAGACAGATATACCCGTTTATATGAAGATGTCCATAAATGATAACCATTCTTTCTTATCTGAAGATTAGGAGTACATTACGACCTTGCTACTTAAAGTGTGGTCTGCAGAGCAGCAGCATCAGCCTCACTTGGGAGCTTGTTAGAAATGCAGAATTTCATGTCCTTCTAGACTGATTTGTTTGTGCAGTAGAGTTTGAGAAGCTCCTCTCTACCAGTAGCTAAAATAATTAGTCAGCCATGTGTCCATGACCGAGGCAACACCTCAATGAGACTCGGCTACATCATCTTTAAAATGGAAACAACCATTCAAATAATCTCCATTCTGCCCTTCCCAGTCAGCCTACTTCTGTGAAGTTCAATCTCCTTGCTAGATGTTGGTGTGCTATCATGTAGCATCTTCAGCCTCCTTTCAGGAAAATTAAGCCACAAATGCAATCTCTTATCCCATCTGCCTGAGTCCCTCTCTGTCTATTCTGTAACATAGTCTCTTCGCTCTATTTTAAGAGCTCTCAATTCCTTCCTTACCTAAGATCTAGACCTGCTAGTATGCTGTCCTTAAGATCCCAAACCTTCTGATGAGCAATTTCTCCTCCTTTTCACTTTACTCAGGACTTTTCTCAAATCAACTCCAGCAGAAAATCTTCCCAAGGCAAGAAGATCTAAGGCTTTCATTATTTCAAATCTTTTCACAATTAGAGTTGAAATTTAAACATATTCACGTGTCCATACATACAACCAATTAAATAAAAAGCAGATATCAAAACTACAAAGAAAATAGAAAAAACAGTATCAAGGGAGTAACATGTACCCTACATAGCATTGACTGCAAAGGTCCTGAGGCAGTATAAGCTAATGGTTAATGAGTGTGGGAGACTGGAGTAAGACTACCTGAGTTCAATCCCTGATACTTCTCAGAATAATCATGAAAAAATAACTAACTCCTAAAAATGTTCTCTCTCCTTAAGGGCAGGAGTATCTTGTGAAATATCTGACCATTGGAACACTCAAAGAAGCAATTGTTTTTCCTAGCTAATACCATAGTGCCATGAAAGTTGATTCTGCTCCAAGAATATGAGAGTATTACAGCTCCAAGAGTATGAGAGTATTATAGACACAAATACACTTAAAGCATGGTGGTTTACAGTACGGACCCTGATGACCAGGGTTTGAATCCGAGCTCTGCCATTAATGAGCTGTGTAGCTTTGAACAAGTTACTTAACCTCACTGGTAATAATAGTGTTGATAAAAAGAGATAATAATGTCTATATTATAAGACTGTTAAAATGATTAAATGAGTTATTCTGTGTAAAGGTACATAAAAGTGCTAAATATAATAATGTCAAAAATATTAGTTATTATTTTAATATTATAGGCTATTGAGTACAGGGGATTTTTGTATCAAGTCTTTCATCTCCCACAGCAATTGTCAAGCTCAATAAAAACTATGACCTTACATGCAGCCGTTAACTGTGGTAGTCAACCTGCCCAGTGTTGTTCTAGAGGTCCCTGTATCTTAGAGAAGTGAAAAAATTGAGAGAGAGGGGAGCTCAAATATTGGGCAAAATTGATGAAGGTGACAGATAAGTAAATTTATTATTTCAATTGTCTATCCAACAGATTCAAATTATTTACTGGGTGTGCAATGTGTCTTCATGGAACTAGCAGTATAGCAGCAGAGACAGGCATAAACAAGTAAATCCCAAAATAAACATATAACTTCATATAACTGGTAAGAGCTCTCAAGGGGAAAAAAGCATATTCTCTCCCTATTACAGAGAATATTAATAAGGAGGACCAATTTGGGGAATTAGGTTACAGTGGCAGTGGAAGAATCCAGAAAAAGAAACTCTTTATTGCACTCAATAAGAATGCATTTCCCAACGTGTTTCTAAAGAATACAAGTTCCATGTGGGCAATTCTCTCTTAGAGGAATTCTTTGAAATTTCTCTTGAAGCTACGCAATTCACACTGTTTTATTAAATTTTGCCCTGAGAGGGCCTGTAGTAGGGAATACTGTTTTAATGCACAAACTTGATTTATTTGTTTTGTTCACTTCTTTATCCCCAGAATTTAGAATAGTGCTAAGTATATTAGTGAATTCAGTAAATGCTGGTGGAATGAATGAATGAATGAGAAAATGAATAAATGAACAAATCATGGAATCATTTTTACATAACACACATCAAATTCTCCAGAAAAAATGCCCTGGAGAATACATGGGGTGCCACTGAGGAAACACTGTGATGGAGGGAAAACAAAGACTCAGCCCTCACCACAATGCATACCCTTCCAGAATTAGTTGAATAGGAGAGAGGCACAAGTGTCAGGACTGAGTCCAGGGGAGACAGTGAAGCTAAAAACTTCTTCCTCCCCCCATTTTGATCTTGTACAGAGATATTACAAAATCTCCATGCTTGGCATTAAGAAGTTTCTGCATACACTTCCCCCCATTCCCCATCCAATTTTTATGTCTTTCCTATGTTATTCTGATGTCTTCTTCCATTCTGCTGATTGATTCATTTAAACCATCCTTGACAGCTGTTTTTAGGTCTTCAGTCATTGTTGGGTGTGGTTCAGAAATTTTTCTTCTCACAATGTTCAAATTGTCACATGTTAAATCTGGATTTCAGGAGGCTGGACCATATCAGATCCAGGTCCAATCCATCATGCATTGAATCAAGATATTCTTTAACTGTAAGAGCATAACGTGCTAGTGCCATCCTGTTGCCAGAAAGTTGTGGTTTTGAGACCTTCATCACTCAGCTGTGGAACAAACCACACTGAGAAGTTTGTTCAAATAAGTAGTATGGCTGACACTTCTGTCTAAAAATCATGGCTCTTCCAATGAGACAGAAAGTAGATTAATGGTTGCCAGGGGCTGAGGGGAGGGGGAAATGGGGAATGACTGCTTAATGGGTATGGGGACCTCCTTTGGGGTGATGAAAATATTTTGGAACTAGATAGAGGTGATGGTTGCACAATATTGTGGATGTACTAAATGCAACTTACTGGTACATTTTAAGATGGTTAATTGTATATTAAGCGAATTTCACCTCAATTTAAAAAAATATGGCCGTAGAAGACATGATGAAAAAGAAAAGGAAAGGAAAAGAAAGAAGAAAATGCTCCATTAACAGAGAATACAATCTCATGCACCCAAAATTCTCAGGATGCTCTGAACTGTGGAGCTCACCCTGCTCCACCTTAGTGACAAGAAGGAAGATGGAATATTGCCTTTCCTAAGAAAAAGAAGAGCTGTGGTCACTAGGCATTTGTCATCAGGACTTTGTCACTCACTTGAGACATGAACATATCTGTTTAAAGTAGCTTCTGGATCTCAGGGTGCAATCATAGTGTGAGGACACTGGTGTAACATGAAGAGAGCATAGTTACAAGATCCAGTGTTTTTTAAAAACGTTTCTGCGAGTCTGGAGCTAAAATATGTATGTGTAATAGATATAGGAGAGGAATTGCTAGGGTGGGACAAATACAGCTGTGAGGAAGAAAAAAAAAAAGAAAAACGACTGTTTCTTTAAACACACGTATTAATCACAGTTCAGATGCGACTCAAGGTAGGAGGCTGCAGCTGTGAAGGGGAGGGCAGAGGGAGGACATGATTATTATTTTAAATATATTTATATTAAATCATTACTGAAAATGGGGAACCAGGCTAGGAATTTGCAGCTGGGAGGAGGGCAAAGGGAACTCAGTCCCTATCCTCTGAAATGGATGTGTTAAATGGGTCTCCAACTAGGTCAAAGGGGGCATCCTCTGCAGCTGGAGGTGGGAGGACTGCTGCAGAACGCTAGTGTGTCTACCTGTCACTTTAAAATATGCTCCTTCCCTCAGTGTAGGAGCCTCTCGCAAAATAAGGAACTTATGAAAATGGAAGAAAAGAACAACCAGCTTCCTAGCTAGACTGCTTTGATTTCTCATCTCTAAGAAACTCATGGATTTGGTAACACAATGTCATTTTTTTATTCCTCTGGGGGGAAGAAGTATCAACATTCTTGACATTCTTGACATTCTTTGGATGTTAGATAGGGAACTTCTTTAGGGCAGAAACTTTTAACCTTCCAGATTAATTTCTGTATCCCAGAACCTAACACAATGTCTGGCACATTTATAGGTGGATGGATGGATGGATGGATGGATGGAAGGATGGAGAGATTGATGAACAGATGCTCTCAAGAAACCAGGCCCAAATGTGAATTTTAAAAGGTAAATAGGCAGCACCCAGGAAGAAACTAGATTTTAGTTTACAAATCTGGAGTAATCTTGAGAAGCTTCATAGACAGAACAAGAATGAGAAAACAGCGCACTAACTTAGGTAACCCCTCTTGGAAACATGTAGTAGAGTCAAGGGAAAACCAGCCAGAAGAAGGTGATAAGAGAAAGTAGCTTATGGAATCACTTGGAAAGAAAATCTCCATTAAGCCCCCAATTATTCCATCTTATAATGAGACAGTCGGTCTACCATATCATTCATGAAATAACGCTGGCACATCGGAAAAGCTCTGGCTTTGACAATCTCACAGACCTGGTTTCAAAATTGGTTCTGCCACTTGCTGGCTGTGTGACTTTGAGTGGGTGGCTTTATCTTTCTGAATCTCAAATTTCTTATCTACAAAATCATGATTATGATAATAACAGCCTTGCAACATTGTTGTGAAAATTAAACCAGATGTGGAGAGTGTCTGGCATGTAGGGACATTTTTTAAAATGTTAGTTCTCACTCAGGTGAGATACTCTGCACCAGCTCAGGAGAGCCAACAGTGCACATGTCTTCTCAACGCTGTGTTCAGTGTCATCAAGTTGGTAGCTTGAAATTGGCTATAGTAGGAGTATTTACACCAGAGAAATTGGCAAAGACAATGATCAGGATTTTTTTCCCCAGAAATCCAGTTGTTAAACATTTGTCAGCATACCACTGACTAACATCCTAAATGAAAGTGTGGATGGTAGAAAGAATTCTGGTTTGGGAGTCAGGAGAACTAAGTGCTAATCCAAGTTTTACAAATTGCTATTTGTGTGGTCTTGAATAATTCACTTCACATTCTGGGACTAAAGTTTTCTCATCTATAAAATGAGAGAGTTGAATTAGACCAGATTTCAGTTTCTGATAATGATGGGTTGCTATCTGGATATCTCTCCCACTAAAAACTAAAAATGCTAGATATAATATATAAAAATATATTCTTAAAAACAACAAAGATCTAACAAGAGAATAAGGAATTATCTGGATGAAACAGAAGGTAAACAAGGAACCAGTGCAGTAAGCAGAAAAGAAGTTGCTTTTGCCTTGAGGGCATTTGTCAATTCCAACAAATTCTGATTTTGCTGGCCTCCATGGGAGACAGAAATTTAAAAGCCTAGACCCACATACTGTGAGATATTTAATAGAAGAATCTCTCCACAGTAAACTGAAACTTTAAGATAAACCTACTCTCTCATGTTCTTGCAATCCACTTTCCATGGTTCAGGAAATCTGAAGGCTTAAACTTGGATGATGAGGGCCCTGGACTTTAGTTCCTTCAAATGCCTGAGAGAAGCAAATAAAATCCTCTCAGGAAGAAAGTATCTTCATTCTAGGCCTCGGGTATTCTTACAAATAAGTTTTTTGTATGATGAATATATTATAGTCAGAGATAGCCAGGCATTTAAGAAAAGAAGGCACCATGGGTGATAAACAGCAGAAATACCAAGTCACAGAAAACAGATCCACAAAAACTTCAGATACCAGAATTATCAGGTGCAAACTATAAGACAACCACACTCAAAAGACCAGCTTGAAAATATATGCAAGGAGTAAAAAAACCATAAAACAGCATAGCAGATTTGTTTGTTGTTTTTTAATTTCAACATAACATCCCGAAAGAAAGAATGGAATAACCAAAATTAAGAAAAATGGTCTTAAGTCTTAAACTGACAATCTGAGGGCTAAATCCATATAAATGGGGAATTCTAAGGGTTTGGCCCACAGTGTTTAAATAAAATCTTGAACCAATCTTTAAAGATAGGAAGATTTCACTTGAAATTCAAATTCTGAGCCTCTTGTATAAATCAAGATCTGGCAACACTGAGCCAATTCACACAAAGCAACAATCCACTAAGATGGAGCTCACACTCTCCCCACCACTTTCCATCTCCCCATCACTGAGGCTGAATGAGTTGCCATTTATCAGGGGTTGGCAAACTCTTTCAACAAATGGCTGGATAGTAAATATTTCAGGCTTTGTGGGTCATACAGTCTCTGTCAAAAGTATTCAACTCTGTCATCATAGCATGAAAGCAGCCGTAGACAATACATAAATAGATCCATGTTGTGTTCTAAAAAACATCATTTACAAAAATAGGGAGCAGCCTGAATTTGGTCATTGGGCTATAGTTTACCAATCTCTGCCATATGTCTTTTCACTTGCACTACTGTTTTTCTCGGAGAAATATTTCTCCCTACTCATGTAACTGTCAACAGTGGAGAAAAGATAGGTATATACTGAGAGGAACATGTGTTTCAAGAAAAATAGGCAAGATCATAGAAGTGGCCTTCTCCACCCATTTGCGTTACCTCTCTGGCTGCTGTAGGCCTTTATATTGTGTCATCAAGTCTAAATGATCTCTACAATTCCTTCCAACTCTATAAATTTACAGTCAAATGACGATTATCAGTGTGGTCAGAAGTCAGAACCCTGGGCACTGTGTCTTCCTCATTTCTCTCATCAACTATCAAGCCGTCCCTAAAGTCATGTGTTTTGAGGTTATAACAGATATATAAGACAAACCACTTGAGAAAGGTGCAAAACAGTACTTCCCTATGTGCAGAAGTGACTGATGAGGATAAAAATACTCATTTCTCCTACTCTTGTTTCTTCTGCTATGATCAAATTTTTATAAGGTTTTGCTTACCAAGTACAAAATAGAGGGCAAGAGAAGATGAACCTATTCAAGTTCCTTGAAGGTCAGGTAATTTTAAAAAGTATTAATGCTCAAGACGAAAACAGATTAATAGTTTAAACCCAACTTCCAACATGAAAGTTCACCACAGGCAGGATTTTGACTCAGTTCAAGTTGTTCTAATGGCTTTGCCTTTTCCTTGACTCAAATCACAGTGAAACATTTTTATTGTCTTTTGAACAAAATTATACTCTCAATAAAAATGAACACAAAGAAGAAATAAACCAGATTCTCTCTACAACTATTTTCTGAGCCCATTCTGAAAGATAATTCCATGTATACAATAACTTTATAGGTCAGGACCTCTTGTCTTCTTCAGGCTCTTGACCTTCTGGGATAAGATGCAATAAAAATTATTTAATTCCAGATTCTTCTCTAGGATAAATTGGATTATAATATTAACATATTTCATCAGTTCTAAAGGGATTTTTTCAAATTTTAATATCTCTAGAATTGAGGTGACTCTCAGGATGCTATCTAGTTGACAGTTGTGATACAGTTGTCATTTTAGGCACATGAACAAGCTTAATGGTTAATCCTAGTGGGATGATTGAACAATGGCAACTCCTCAACAGCTAAGTTAGCAACCATTTAAGAACTATATCAAGAGGGAATAAGAGCACTGGTTGTTGTCTGGCCATCTTCTGTTGACATCTTTTGGTCAGATCAAGAAAGGTCCAGCATCAAAATTTGCAGAGTAACCATCAATGGCTGGAAGAAAATTCTAGAGATTATAGTAGAACATTATTTTAAGAAATATTGCATCATTAATGCTTTCAGTGATAGAGAGAATGTTATTTTGTGGGGGAAAAAACATAGACATTGATAATTGTGAACTAAAAATTGATTCAGGCCAGGACTTCCAGCTGCAGCAAAGCTAAGAGTTTGGCAAATTCTCTCCTCAGAAAACAAGTTTAAACTGAACAAAATTGTCAAAAATAGGCATTTAAGGGCTCTTGAAATTGATCAAGAGTAAACAATATATTGAGATGCATTAATTCATGACAAGCTACTAGAAGTTTGAATAGGAACATTGGATGTCTACAAATTTCATGCTCTCTTTTTAGGGCAGTGAAACTATTCTGCATGATACTACAATGGTGGATACATGTCATTATACATTTGTCAATACCCATAGAATATACAACACAAGAGTGAACCCTAATGTAAACTGTGGACTTTGTATGATAATGATGTGTCAGTGTAAGTTCACCAATTGTAACAAATGTACTACTGTGTTGTAGGATGTGGACAATGAAGGAATTTGTGCATATGTGGGGACAGGGGATGTGTGAGAACTCTGTATTTCCTGTTCATTTGTGTTGTGAATCTAAACCTGCTCTAAAAAATAGTTTATTAATTAAAAGAAGACATATTCAGAGTATACAAAGAACTCTTACAACTTAATGATAAGACAAACAACACATTTAAAAATGGACACAACATTTGAATAGTTATTTCACCAGAGAAGACATATAACTAAGCTATTAAGTGCACAAAAATGTCCAACATCATTAGTCATCATGAAAATGCAAATTAAAACCACACTGTGATACCACTACATAACCACCAGAATGGCTATAACAAAAAAGACTGATAATAAAAAGTGTTGGTAAGGATGTGGAGAAACTGTAACCCTCATATGTTGGTCATGAGAATGTAAAAGGGAACACCAATATTGGAAAATTTGGGCAGTTTCCCTAAAATTAAATATATAATTCCCATATGGCCAAGCAATTCCATTCCTAGGTATATACACAAGAGAAACAAAAATATGTGTTCACAAAAAGACTTTGTACATGAATGTCCATAGCAGCATTACTCATAGTAGCCCCAAACTGGAACAATTCAAATATTTTTACACAACATGTGACATATGTATACAATGGAATACTACTCAGCAATAAAAAAGAGCAAAGCACTGATACATACTGCTCTATAGATGAACCTCAGAAACATTGTGCTACATGGAAGAAGCCAGTCACAGCAAAACTACATATTGTATGATCCTATTAATATGAAAATCCCCAAAAGACAAATTCATAGAGATAGAAAGTAGATTACTGATTGCCTCAGGCTGGAGGTGGAGCACAGACTGAACGCAAATAGGCATGAGGGAACTTTTTGGGGTGATGTAGTGTTCTAAACCTGGATTGTGGTGATGGTTGCACAACTCTACATCATTTCTAGAAATGACTGAACTATACTTTTACACTGGGTGAACTTTATGGTATGAAAGTGACATCTCAATAAAGCTATGTGTGCACAAGAAGCTGAAGACCACGGAGGTAAAGTGGTTTACTCCAGACTACAGAGCTAGTTTTGTGAGAGTCAGAACCAGAAATAATTCCCAGCCAATGGGCTTTTCACGTGAAGTTTCTCAGGTATCACATAGGCCAACTGAAAAAAGAATTTTCAATGGAGTAACTGCTTTCAATCATTTTTGGAGAAAATGTGAGGTATAAATTGGTGATAAAGCAATAGAAACATGAGTAGATAAACAGACATATATTTTAGACATTCAGTATCATTCAGTATCAATAAATTCTAGTCACTTCTATCCAAACATAAATTTTATTTCAGGGTCTTTATGTTCTGAAATATCTACTTTCTTACTCGGTGTTGTTCATTCTTGCCGCATGTGTAGGAATCCAGTTTCCCAGCTCATACTGTAGATCATGTCTTCCTACACAGGCTGCCTTCCTCAGCTGTTGCTGCTCTCAGAGCACGGCCTCAAGAAGCACTGAAGTCCCGCACAGCTTCCCACGAGGTCAGCTGCACGCTATCCTCCACTCGGCGGTGTACTATTGACAGTGTACTGGGCCTCCTAATGGGTTCACCAGCTAAACCAAGAGCACCATCTTCATTCTCCTCACTCTTGACTCCAGGGAGACCTCAAGATTTGTCAAGGAAATAAGAATCTCAACTTCATACATGCAAAAAGATAGGAGCCTGTAAGATGTTTTCATTTTTTTTAAATCTCTATAAAGGAATTAAAACTGCTTTAGAAAGCTGGAAGCAAAATTTTCCCTATTTTTTAAACTTGGGGTAGATGAATGGAAACCCATGTTTTTGCCTTTAAGCTGTGATATATGTCTCGGACATATGAGATAAGAAGAAATTTATCTTAAATACTGAGTCATCTCTTTTTTCTCTTGCGTTCAAGAAAAAATATGGAGCCCTCTGGTGGTAGAATTACTATACTCACAATTAAGTTCCCTGACATAAACCTCTCTCAGTAATCTCATGGCAAAAATTTACATTTCACATCCAGAAGCTTGGCAATTCTTAATCTTCAAAGGGGCCTTTTATTAAAATGAGTGCAGGTGTTTACTTTATATAGCTCTTTGTGGCATGTGTGTGTCTTCCTGGCAAGGGGTTTGAAGCTAATAAATATTTAAATCCATGGAATAGCACTTCCTAATTTATGTTGAAGTAAAATTAGAGGTTAGAAATGAGCTCCAGAATCACTCTGATGAGTAGAATGTCACTCTGGTAGTCCCTAACCCCCATAAATATAAAATGGTTTCAAATATCAAAAGCTTTTGCAAATATTATGGTTTATTTGGAAATTTTACTGCCTCCCACCCACAACATTTAAATCTCTTCATTAGTAGATGAAATTGTTCTTTTGTATAACACTATGTAACATGTCGCTTATAAGATGCAATGGGTTTCTTGCAAGAAATGATGCCATTGCTTTTTTTTTTTTTTTTTTTTTTTTGAGAAAGAGAAAGAGATTTATTATAAGGATGGTTCATGCGATTATGGAGGCAGGCAAGTCCCCAAATCTTCAGGGTGAGTTGGCAAACTGCAGATTCAGGAGAGCTGATGGTTCCTGTCTGAGTCTGAAGGCCTGAGACTAGGAGAGCTGATGGTGTAGCTCCTGTCTGAAGGCCTGAGAACTAGGAGAACTGATGGTGATGGTGTAGCTCTTGTCTGAAGGCTAGTTTGAGACCTAGGAAAAGCAGATGTTTCAGTTCAAGTTTAAAGTCAGGGGAAAAAAAGCCAATGTCCCAGTTCAAAGGTCATCGAGCAGGAAGACTTCTCTCTTACTTGGCGGAGGGTCAGCCTTTTTGTTCTATTGAGGCCCTCAACCACTTAGATGAGGCCCACCCACATTAGGGAGAGTGATCTGCTTTACTTGGTCTACCAATTTAAATGCTAATCTCTTCCAAAAACACCCTCACAGAAATATCCAGAATAATGTTTGACCAAATATCTGGGCAACCAGTGGTCCAATCAAGATGACACATAAAATTAATCATCACACAGCTAGAGGGGGAAAAAAAAGACACATTATTACATACAGAGGGACATAGATAAGAATTACAGTATACTTCTTACCAGAAATCATGCCAGCAGAAGACAACAAACTAACACCTCCAAAGTGCTCCAAAGAACCTGTCAACCCAGAATTCCATATGCAGCAAAAATATCCCTCAGAAATGAAGGTTCTGGTAACATAAATACATACATGGTATAAAATTGCATAGAACTACACACACACCAATTATGCTACCACTTTTATAAGATGCCTTCTAACCCCTAGGAAGTGACCTACATCTTTTGGACCATAAATCCAATTGGCTTCGGTAGTTGATGGGAAGTGGGAAAAAACACCCTTTAGCTCCCACATTGTTGTTCCCCTCACTACAGAAAAACAAGAAAACACAGATGACAGAAACGTAGTCATTAGCAGTGAAAGTCCAACTGCCTGGTAGAAAAAAGGAAGAAAAAAGGCAACAATTGCCTAATTCAATCCTGAGCATTTTTGTTTTATTTTTTAATCACCTAGGGCTCAGTTTGAAATATGTTGACTCATCCAGTACCAGTTAAGGGGTATCACTTCCTGACAGAGAAATTTGCTTCAAAGGCTTTGCTGGGAAACATTTGGTGGCATGAAAGGTCAGAAATAGGTTAGACATGTGCATTTTATATAGCTCACTACATACGCGAACTTGAACCATTACTTGGGTCATTTCCTTAGAATTCACGCTGGATAGTTCTTAGACTCGTGTTTTATTTTCAGAAAATTGAAAGTCTCCTCTCCTCTTCAGATTCAGTCACACAAATTGCATCAGTTCTTAAAGAAAGCCATACCTCAAGACCTCACAAAGAGGTATCTATTACCAGGAGCTCTAAGCAAATGTTCTTTTAATTAGCTACATTTATCTTTAATCCCTGTTTTGACAGAAACTCTAACATAAACATACATTACCAATACATAAAACCCAGCTCAAAGTATGGTTAATTTTTATATTTGACAGAGCCAGTTGGAAAAAATAACTTTGACCTTTCTCCGTCTTTGTGTGATGTCACTGCAACCTAGTCTCAGAACCTAAAACAGAAACAGTGGCATCTGCAGCTAAAGTACAAGAATGATTCTTAAACTGCTCCTTAAAAGTGGCAATAAAAACTCTAATAAGACCTCTGGGCCTTATGTTGAAGCAGCTGCAAAATCAAGTTAAATAATTTCTGCAAGGACTACAGTAATTATAAAACTGATTAAAGTTTACCTACACTTCATTCCTAGAGGGTTTTCACCAAGGACTTAGAAACCAGATGGTTCAAGACTATGCATGATGGATATATTCCATGAAGCATGTCCGTTGTCATGGAAACAACAGAAATAACATTATCTTTACTGTCTATTCCTTCACAAAACCGTGCATTTAAGAGTTGCCGCCAATTTAAGCAAAAGTCAAATGAATACTTAGGTATCAGGTCAAAACCTGTGCCTCGACCCACATTTAATACTAAACGCCAACTGTTGAATCCACTAAAATGTCTTTAGTGAATCAATTTACTTTCCACAGGGTGTTTAAAGAAAGCCTTCACAATTTTTGGAATTTCAGTACTCCAGAGAGAATCCGAAGGACTGCAGACCCTGAGGAAGTGGAGCTGGGGCTCAGAGATTGCCCCTCTCCTGGAAGGGAGAGTGGTCGGGGAGAGAAGCATCCTTTCCTGATGCCCCTGTGGAAACACTAGTCCTGCTTCTCCCTGGAGCTAACTCCTTCAGCTACACCCCGAGCTTATCCTGACTCTCCTGCTAAGCAGGAGTCCTGCCAAAGTTATTCTCTCCTCTTCAACCTCAGTCAAAATAGCGATAATAATAATAATCAAATATTTCTTGAGCACTTACTATGTGCCTGACGTACACCATGTCTTTTTTTATCCTCACCACTGCCCTTTATCACTATTATCCCTGTTTCATAAATGAGGGAACTGTGGCTTAGAGCAGTGCTTCTCAAGCCATAACGTACATATGAACCATCCAGAGATCTTTTCAAAATACACAGATCCGGGGCAAGGCCCAAGAGTCGGCATTTCTAACAAGCTCCAGGTGATGTGGATGGACGCTGGCTCACAGACCACACTTTGAGTAGCATGGACTTTGATGGTTAAGAAACGTGTCCCAAACACCCAGAGTTAAGGAGCAGAGCTTGGGATTCTGGCCGGTAATTTTCTGACTCTAGAGCTGCAGTTCTTAATCACTATGCCCTCCAGTCTCCCTCTTCCGTCATACCCGCCGCAGCAGCCTCTACTCAAGTAAACAACAGCAACAACAGCAACAAAACAAGTTCTTAACAGCCTGACAACTGCTAACCCATTCTTTCCTTTCAGTCAAGTGTTTCAAGCTAATCGTTTATACCTGCTTCTGGTGTTTCCATACTGTCCGCTGCATTGCCACTCTAAAGTCTTACTTCCAAACCTATGACTTCTCTGAATATGCTATTTCTTTCTATCTTTGATTGCTCTGTGAAAAACAGCCCTGGTTTTATTTGTGTCCGAATTGCATACATGCCTTTTTTGCAGTATAATGTATATTGAGATAGGAATTGGATTCTTACAAGTGTAAATGTAAGAGATAGCTAAGAAACTGAAGATAAGCTACTATTTATGCAGAGAAATGAACCAAAGGGTAGTTTGGAAAATAGAAGATAAGAATCAAGATAAAAGTTAGCTCAAGAGGACTTTTGTCAGTAGGGGGAGCTGGGTAGACCTGAGGACTTCAGGCAGACGGGACATGACTGAAGGTGGAACACTCAAAAGGTGGAAGATGGACTGTCACATGCCACAGGTCTGGCCTGGAGATGCAAAAAGAAAAACTAGACTGATCTGGAAAGGTCTGAGTTAGTAAACAAACTTTTCAGGAAATTAGACTAAGAGGATCTACCACCAATGGAACCTTCCTCTCCAGCTAGACTAAGCAGCCCTCTGGGACTCCACTGTGTACCTGGAATTTACTTATCTGTATTTAGAATTTGCATTAGAATTATTGTATTGCTGTATTAGAATCTGTATTGAGAATTTTCAACCAGTGGTAAAATATCCCAGGCTGGGTCACGTATATAGACCACGTAAGGATCTGCCCATGGGAGTTAATTTCAGGGAGTTCCAGAAACATCTCCTAAACTAATCCTTGCTCCTCCAGATGTCTCTCCCACATGCTCCCCTACTCTAAAAATTTCCTACAATTGAGCGAGGCTTCGGAGTCAGGCAAATGAAGTCAAATCTCAGCTCTACAATTCACATGTGCATAATCTTGGGAAGGGTACTTAATCTCTCTTAGCCTCTGTTTAACTATCAAATGGTAGTAATATCTTACACTGTAGGGATGCTATGAGAATTAAATGGGCTAATATATGTATTGGACCTCCCTAACTATTTTGTCACACCTCTGATCACTCGTTTTCAGTCTCTTTTACTTATTATTTTTCCTTTTCACTTAAAACTTCTGGGCCTCATTTCCTTATCCATAGTTAGAGTGGGTTGAATCAAATCATCTCAAAATTCTAAGACTCTTATACTAAGATTCCGATGCAACTACTCTCCCCTCTTGCTCCTCACCTAGTTCACACACTCTTAAATTCTGAGCAAGACTGTCTGTCCTGCTGGCATCCAAAGCTACATCTGCAAGGCCAATGCTTTAACTGATTCTAGCCCCAATTTCAAATGTTCTAAAGGAAATCTAAAACAAACCAACTTTTGCCCCAGACAGCTCCCTTTTCAAAGTATCCATCTCAGCACCACCATTTTTGGAGTGGCCCCTAGTCTTCCAACCTTGCAGCCATCTTGGTTCTTTTTTTTAATTTGTCCCCTATGGCAGTCAGTCACCAAGCCCTGTGAATCCTTCCTTCACAGAGTCCTGCATATATGGCCCTTCCTCCCCATGTCCACTGCCACCACTGGGACCAAGACCCTCATTGTCTCAGGAGTATTTCCATAGCTACCACTCTTGCCTCCCTGACTCCACTCCTCCCCCACAGGGAGAACTGAACAAACTGCTTTGTGTCTTTCCTCATGCCCAGTTCCTCATTTCCTTCCTTATCCTCTACCAATGCTCCACTGCCTCAATTTTACCATGGTTTGCCCCAGCCTGTTTTCTTTCTTACACAACAAGACCAATAGAACAGTAGTTTCCTGCAGTCACCAAATCTGGTGGTTGTTAGGCTAGTGAGGCTACAAACGCAGCCACAAAGAGATCACTGTTTTTTGAGAGAATACTATGTGCCATGAGGTTTATCATCATTATTTCTAATCCAGTCTTGACGATGTTCTGGAAATGCCCATAGAGGCTCTGCTATCTAATACATTTGGAAAACAACTGTTTAATACCACAAACTTAGTGTCTTAAAACAATTCAAATTTATTTTCTTACCGTTCTGAAGATCAGAAGTCCAAAACGGGCTTTATGAGGCTAACGTCAAGGTGTTAGCAGTGCTGGTTTCTTCTGGAGGCTCTGAGGGGAGAATCTGTTTCCTTGCCTTTTCCAGCTCCCAGGGGCCACCTGCAATCTTTGGTTCATGGCCCCTACCTCATACCACTTCACACTCTTGCTTCTGTCATCACATCTCTTACTACTGATTGGTCCCCATAACTCCCTTTTATAAGGAGCTTTGTGATTACATTGGGCCCACCCAGAAAGTCCAGGATAATCTCCCCATCTCTAAATCCTTGACTTAATCATATCTGTGAAATCTCTTTTACCAGGTGAGATAACGTATTCACTCACAAGTTCCAGGGATTAGGACATGGACATCTTTGGAGGCTATTATTGAGGCTACCACAGACCCCCCAGCTAATAAGACAAAGAACCAGGACTGTGGGGGGTCCATGCTGGGGGCAGGAGGTGACCCTAGAAGTCACCATCGAGTTCCTAAGGGCAGCAGCAGCACCCAGTGTCAGCACCCACAGCAGAGCCAGTGGAGCAGGTGCAGCAGGACTCAGCGACAGGGGGATGTGTGCTCCCCAGACTGGCTCAGTCTATGAAGGTGGTCCTGGTGCCCCCAACCTTCTTTGTTCCTGCCCTTTCTCCATATCTGGCTCTACAGACTTCCTGCCATTTCTATGAGCCACCCAATGTCCTTCTAGTGCCTTCCTTTCCTACTTGCATCAATCAGAATGAGTTTCTGTTGCAACTAAGAACCACTATTTAATGTTCCCTTCCTGCATAATCAAAAGTCAAATCAGCTTTTTGAAGGTACCAGAGTAAAGATATTTATTTGTGTTTTTTTCTAGTGCTTTCCAATTTTATTTGTCCACAAAATCTCTCTTTTTTTTGCATTATGTTCTTCCTAAATAGTGTACCATAGAAAAGCAATGAAAAGATGTTACCCTCAGTTTTACAGATAAGGAAATAAAGGATCAGAAGGTTTAAGTAAGTTACACAAGGTCACACAGCTACTATGTGCCAGATCCAGGATTTAAAAACTTATCTAACTTCAAAGCCACTCCATCACATCTC
The DNA here is from genome assembly GCA_031878705.1 of Tapirus indicus. Taxonomy (NCBI): domain Eukaryota; kingdom Metazoa; phylum Chordata; class Mammalia; order Perissodactyla; family Tapiridae; genus Tapirus; species Tapirus indicus. Next base: position 41,349,370 of record CM062935.1, read on the forward strand.
CCCCATTAAAATGCCTCTATTGTAATAATTAAAATTACAAACAAAAAGATATATTTCTAAATACTTGGAATATCATGATTTTTAGGGGCTCATTACAATTATTTCATCTTTATGAAAGTCACAGGCTTTCCCAATATGATAGCACTACCAGAGAGAATGATGGTGGGGAGACCTTCCTGAGGCGATTATCCCATACTTTATATAAAGGAAGACAAGTCTACAGGGTAATATTTTAATGTTGAACAATGTAGGGTGTTTCTACTCCCCTACTCCCCTCCCAGCCAAGCAGCAGTAATGTCTTTCAATATGCACTTCCCTGAGGGAAGGTACTATAGGGAGAGAATTAAACATTACATTCTTGGCTTTTTAGTTCCGAAATCAATTTTTGTAAATTCAGAGCAGAAATAACAGTCTTAAAAGCCATGGCTTTCACTTGCTAGAGACAGGCACTTAAAAGAGAAAAGTTTTTGAAATTCAGGAGGTTGATTCCAGCATCAAGAGCCAAATTCTGGGGGACCCAGAACATATAATTTATACCATAAAGTGGGGATGGGTGCAGGGCGATGTAATGCCACCCACCCACCCAAAAGGAGAAGATGGCTCCATCGCCTTGTGAAAGAGGAAAGAGTGGCAGCACTGCCAACAGAGCTGGACCCCGGGAGCAGTATGATAACAGAAACTTCAGAGAAGTCTGAGGGGGTTCCTGAGCAGAATAGACCATTTCCTGGCTGCTTCCCAGAGCATAAGCTGGAAGACTGCTAGCCACGTAGGGAACCTCTGCCTCCCACATGGTCCCTAAGCAGTAAAGAAGCAACAACTAAAGGTTTCTAGGAAGACAGACCTCCAAGCAGCCTGACAGAATCCTGAACAGTCCAGAGTGCTGTGGGGAAAACCTCCAGCCCTGCCCTCTCACACACTCCCCAACCCAAGCAGGCACACAGGTGGCTAGAGGGGGTGACAGACTAGAAATAGACAAGAGAGGTCTGGTATGACACCAGTAACGAGCGATGCAGACTTAGACAGCTACGCCTAAGGCCTCATGGGATGATTACATCTGGAAGAGAGGCCAACAAGGACAGGAGGTGATCAGGGACACATGTCAACCTCCCCACACCACCCTCTGCATATGCCATATGTGGTATACACCCCCTCCAACCCAGGAGGAAGAGAAAAATCTAGATAAAGGGGAGAATCTTGATTTGGCTGATTAATTACCACCCTCTCCCCACAAAGGGATTAAGTGTTAGATTAGAAGTTAGTGAATTTTCTAGAACTGGCAGGACTAAATTTTCTACTACCAAGTGAAGATGTGTTTTCTTTTTTTTTTTTTTTTTTAAGAGGTTGAATCTCTTTCCCCACCTGGGCTTGCTTTTTTTTTTTTTTGTGAGGAAGACCAGCCCTGAGCTAACATCCGTCGCCAATCCTCCTCTTTTTGCTGAGGAAGACTGGCCCTGTGCTAACATCCGTACCCATCTTCCTCCACTTTATATGGGACGCCGCCCCGGCCTGGCTGACAAGTGGTGTCTGTTCGCGCCCGGGATTTGGGCCGCGAACCCCAGGCTGCCAGAGTGCGACCTAAACCGCTGCGCCACCGGGCGCGCCCACCCCTCCCCGAACAAGACGGGTTTTTAAACCTAGGATAAGTTTAGTTACAGATAGATAAATCCATTATCTTTTTTTTGGTGTATCTGAGTTTGTGACTGTGCAAAATTGACACTGTTCAAAAGTCTTAAGGAAATGTGAACTTTTGTTGGTATGGTATGACTTGTTAGAGTATTCTTTTTTATTATTCAAATGACTCTGATATGCCCCAATTTTAATGTTATGAGTCATAAACTTGAAAGAAGGTTTATTTCCGCGGTGGAGGGAGAAATTGTGAACCGGCTGGGCGTCAGCTCTGACAATGGCTAGGAAGCGTGAGAAGGCCTCGGCGGCGACCACTTTGTTGGTGAAGGCAGGAGCACTGAGCTGACAGGCAGCTTATGGGCCACGTGAAACAGCTTTGTGAGCCACTCATGGCTCATGAGGGAACAGGTGGGGGACCGCTGGTGTCGGGGAGGAAGCAATAAAAACACGGGCGTAGAAGACAGCTGGAACAGCAAAAAGACGAAATAAGCTATAGTTTCATTGAAAAAAAATGTAAGCACCAAGAAATAGATTCTGAGGATTCATAGGGGACTCTTCGAAGATGTGAAAGCAAAAAGAACCCAATTTTTTTTAATTAAATAGGAAAAGGAATGGAAACCGAGAAAACAATGAAATAGGGCTTTTAGCAAAGAGGGTTGAAGATCCTTCTAAATAAATTAATGCTATTCAAATTCTTAAGAGAAATTAAGATTTTCAGAAATTAAACAGGAGTAAAAAAATGACATAAAATGAGTAGGTATATAAACAAAACAAAAGTTCTTGTAAGAGGTGATGTCTCATGTTAAACAATTTACCCAGAAGAAAACAATCATTAGTTAGTGTAGCAGAAAGAGGCTAAGAGATGATTATGTCAGATGTACTAAATTATCTGTTAAAATGCTTTTACTATTTAGAAGAAAAAATTTAAATAATAGCTAAAATATAAATATTCTGTGGGCCCAAATAATGTGAATTTTATTTAACATAAAATAGTACCTTTTATAAATTAAAGCTAACTCATCAACCATTTTACCAGTCTATTATTCTCTCCACTGTAGAGACATGAGACAGACAATAAATACCTTATTCAAGGCCCAAGGGGGGCAGTTATAGACAGACTTTTATCCCTCAGTTTCTCATTTCAAAAAAGGAATTGTACATAAACGACATACGACTACAATGTGAAATGTGTGGTAGGGACACTGGGAGAGACATACAGATTAACAAACCAGAATAGAGAGCCCAGAAATAGACCCACCCATATATTGATTCTTGGTCTATGACAGGTATCAGCCACTATAGATTAGGGAAAAGGACAGACTTTTCAAGATGATGCTGGAACAACTGGCATCCAAATTGTTATAATTAATTAATTTAATTGGATAACTATTTCACATCATACACAAAAACAAAAAATCAACTCCAAATTGGTTAAACATTTGAATGTAAAATGAAAAAACTATAAAGCTTTTAGAAAATAATAGGAGAATGTCACCATGACCATGGGATATATGGCAGAGACAGTGCTTTGGGTTCACCAAACCCAGTATCCTTTCATTGTGGGCACTCTAAGATCACACTTCCTAGCCTGACTTGCATTTCCTAGGTGCCACATAACTGGCATCCAGCCATTGGAAGGTAGGCAGAAGTGACTGATACACAACACTTCTAAGCCCAACTCCTACAAAACTTCCCACAGGATTCTCCTTCTCCCACATTATGCCTCTTCCCTCATCTTCTGGGCAGATGCAGAGGACATGATAGAGGACTTCAGGGTCCTAGAAGATGATGAAGCTTTCGGTTGGAAGAAGCCTGGGTCTCCACATGACTGTGTGGAACAGAGGCCCCTCCTCCCCAACACACTATAATGTAAAGATCCCACAAAAATTAAAAAAAAAAGATAACCCAAAGGAAAATGGACAGTTAAACAAAAGAAGACATCCAAATGGCAAATAATCAGATAAAAAGGCATGAAACCTCTTTAGTAATCGGGGATATACAAATGAAAAGCATGTTTCATACTCACCAGATAGGCAAAATGTAAGTGTCTAATAATATCAAATACTGGGAAAAATACAGAGCAAAGGGAACTCATATCTTTCTGGTGGATGTGTACATTGGTACAACCACTTTGTAAAACAGTTTATCATTACCTAATAAAAATGAAGATGTGAATGAATACCCAATGATACAACAAAATTAAGCATATATATCCAAGACGAATCCATGTACATGTACACCAGGATATATAGCCAAAAATATGCATCTGAAATAACCCAAATTTTATTCCATAAATAGTAGAATTGATAATTAAATTTTGGAAATGATCTAAATTATGTGTAGAAACTTCAATGAGTCTCACAAACATAATACTGAATGAAAAAAAGTCACAAAAAATATATGCAATATTGTTCCGTGTAAGTAAATTTCAAAGATAAGCGAAACTAAATTATATTGTTTAAGTATGCATAAAGATAGTAAAGGAAAGAAGGAAATCATTTTTTAAAAAGTCAGAATGATGATTACTTCAATAAGTGGCTGGTGGTTATACGGATTATTTTCTGTAATGGGTTGTTAAACTGTATGTGTATATTTCATGCACTTTTCAGTATATATATTATATTTGCAATAGAAATGTAAGAAAGAGAAAAAATGATGGAGTTAAATGATAATTTATCTAGCAACCAAGCTAAAATTATGAAAACTTTGGGAAAGTAAAAAAGTAGAAATCATCACTGTATGAAGAGAAGAAATTCAAACACCAGAGATAAAGAACAGGCATTATTGCAAATGAAAATATTCTAACGTCTTAAATATCATGTAGTAGCAGAAAGATGATTTTTAAAAATCAATAATAAATTAACAGCTACTTTTTGGTTTGATCATAAATGATAATAATTTCTCTTTTGTCCAACTTCAAAATTCCAACTCTTACAAATATCTTTTAGAAGCAAAATACACACCACATAAATCAAGTCAAAGGAAAAACAACTCCTGTGGGGAGCAGATATTTCAGTTGAGACCTGAAGATAACCAGAAATTGCTTAGTGAAGAGTGTTCTAGGCTGAGGGAAGAACAAATGGGAAGGTCCCAAGGTGCAAAAGCACTGCAGGAAGACCAGCTTAGCAGAAACGCAATGGCAGCAAGGTTGGGAGAAAAGAGATTCCAGAGTCTTGGGTTTTGCTAAAACATTACTGAGTGACTCTGTACTCTATTCCATCAACTCTGATAACAACTCCCCACAAACAGTTCCTTTCCCTTGACTCTGAGTTTAACGCTGAACACCTAAACAAACCATCAGTGGGGCTCTGGTGTGCCCGGAGATACAAATCCTCACACTACTTTGCGTTCCATCAGAACTTAAGCTTTCCCTCTCCCACTGCAATGTCTGTAGACTTTCAAATAAAACGATTAGGATTTAAGGCAGTGCTTTTCCAAATGGGAGCAGACAGGTTTTCAAGGTGTGATCTACTTACCCTCCTTATTGCAAGAAAATGCCTGACTCTTTATACTTACCAGAGTTAATAAATTTTATTCTTGTTGACAGGAAGAATAATAGCTTTGAAGTAAATAAGCATACTGTGCTTTAAAAAGTCCACTCTGTTTCTCTGCTTCATGTTCATATACAATACACACATTATTTCAGATGGACATTTAAAAGGACAGATATATACCTGGTACTTTAAAATAAATTATACATTTTCTGGTGCCTGAGCACACAGATGGTCCATTTACCACTTCAGGGGACTTGCCACTGTTTTTGAAGCAGTAAAAATTTCTTTTTCTCACTTTTTTTTTACTTCCTATTCTCTTTCATGATATTCACTAATACTATGAAATTCTCCAGACATTTGGGAAGCCATTAAAAAGAGAAAATTTCTGTTCTCTATAGAATGTGGATCTAACATTTGTTTTTAAACCAAACAGGTGTGTTGAAAAAGGAAGCACAGGGATTTACACTTCTACAGTAACATGGCCTTTGGTTCGAAGGCAGGCACACCAGTGTCAAATCACTTCAACTAGCCACTTGCACTTGTGAGGAACTCAAGGCCTGTTGGTTAGTTGATTGATTAGTTGGCTAATGTAACAAGTTCAGCTTGCTTCCTTTGTTTGGGCCCCAAGGGTTCTATGGAAATTAGGAAAGGACAAAGAATACCAGAGACTCTTAGATAGTAGGGGACACAATCATCCCATGAACAATGTTGAATGTCATATTTTGTAAAAAAAAAAAAAAACTCTTTGCAAGGAAGTAGTTTAAGATGCCCCTTCAGAATTTCAAATATTGTTTCAAGCCAATTATATAAAATATTTAACGATGCTCCATGAGGAATTTATATAAAATATAAAGTCTAGATATAGATACATTCATGAGCAGACGTGAGTCAATCATACTAAACAACACCATTCCAAAAGAAGATTACAAAATAAAACAGGAAGATATTGGGGCCAACCCCGTGGCATAGTGGTTAAGTTTGGTGCACTCTGCTTTGGTGGCCCAGGTTCACGGGTTGGGATCCTGGATACGGACCTACACTACTCATCAGCCACGCTGTGGCAGCGACCCACAAACAAAATAGGGAAAGATTGTCATAGATGTTAGCTCAGGGCTAATCTTCCTCAGGAAAAAAAAAAACCAGGATGATATTTATGCTTTAAAAAATAATATTTAATAAGTATTTAGCAACAATTATTTTTCACTCGTGGTCTGGGCACTGGAGATACCACACTGAATAAGGCACGCATAATATGTGCTTTCATAGAGCAAGAAGAGATTTAAAAAAAAGAATGAAGAGAGTTCCAAACTGGGATCAGAGGGGATGAAATTGCACCAAGGACAAGGTAGTGCAGTCAGAGCAACTTTTCTTGTTTTCAACAGCATTTTGTTTCATAAATTAACAGCAAGAATTACAGTTGTAAATTGTAAATTCATTATTGAAGAAATTGAGATTGCATAAATGGTCGGAGCTAAAGAAAATGGGGTAAACTGATTAAGCATTTTATCAAAATGGCAGCTAGGATTTTTCTCACTGATCCTCTACTACAATCTTTCAATCTGTCATACCATTGTTGCTGAAACAGAAAACAAAGGAAAGGACAAAAGATGGAGGGAGGGATGGTTAATTGCTTGAGCTGGTTAGTTGGTTGATCTTGTCAAGGTAGAGTGAACTATACTGATGGTATGGAAAACCTTTGGAGTGTCTAGGTATCCATTGAAAATAACTCTCTCATCCTAATTCAGCATATGACGGGGTTCCACACTGGATGGCAATTCAGTGATTCTCCAAGACTTGTGATACAGCCTTTTGCCAAGAGTACTTAGAGATAATTAATCCCCAGATGTTATTAAATATTTGTACCAAGGCTTTAGTCCACACACATCTCCCTCTTACTCCTCTGTTGTCCCTTTACATGTATCGTTTCTTTGCAAACATTTTGCTTTACCTAGGCATATCAACTTGTGAATGTATTTATTTATACAGAAACACTGTTTCGTGGATTGTTCAGGAATCAAAGAGAAGGCAATTCAACAACAAAAATCCAATGAAAGGCAACCAAAATAACATACTGTAACAAATATCTAATAGTTTTTGGCAAAGAACTGTATTTTTTTATGTTCAATAAATTCTACTCTTCGTGGAACCTGGGCAATTCAGCAGTCATTCAAAGGCCAAAATAAGTGGAAACTCCAAGATTCCATCTAATTCAGTTTAAAAAGCATGTTCTTTAATCCTCTGCTGGAGCTTCTCCCTTTCTCTTCCTTTGGCCCATGCAGCCAGTCCAGGAGAGGGTAAGTTTGGTCCACTACTGAGCCTGAGTATACAAAGGGGGAACAGGTATGAAATATTTACAATTAGGGATTATTTGCATTAGTGGAAATTGAGGAACTTGCTATAGTCACAGCTATAAGGCAAGAAGTTGTCCTTTCTCAGCAGAGCCCTCAAATTTTCTCAAAACTATCCTTTCTGACCTATGACAAAGCCCATCACTTGATCATGACATATAGAAGTCTAAACAAGTAAAGGCTAGCTGCATTGCCTAATACGATAGCCACCAACCACATGTGGCTATTAAAATTAAAATTAAATAAAATTTAGAATTTAGTTAGTCACACTAGCCACATTTCAAGGGTTCAGTAGCCACATGCAGCTAGCTGTCACAGTCTTGGGCAGCACAGAAGATCATTTTCCTTCATCTCAGAACATTCCGTTGGACAGTGCTATACAGCCTTCCTAGGAGGTTCTGTTCCTTAGTTGGATGAGAGAAAATGAGACTTCAACAAATCCTGCTGGATTAAAAAAGAATTGTATTTGCTTCTGTGTAATTCTTGCAAGCTTTTGGTACCCATCCCCAAACTGAAAACTATTATGCAAATATTCACCTTCCTCTCTTTCTCTTTCATTTTGAATTTGTCTGCTTGTATTGCTCAATCCCACTCCCTTAAGTTTTGCATCTCAAACACTTTACCACCTTCCCTGGGCCAGGCTCAGACCTGCCTCCCAGCGTTACCTACGTTTTTTATCAGATCACTCTGGATCTTGTTATATTTTCTCACCATAACAATATGTTTTTTCATTTTGAAAAGTTCTTCCTGAGGAAACCAGTACACTTCTGTCCAGATGAAGAGGAAGGAAGTGGGCACTTGAAATAATACAATTCATTAAACCATTCCAGATCAAACATTTCAGAGTTGTCTCTTTTCCCCCAACCACATCTACCCCCAATAATAAGTAAATACTTAGTCATAATATCTCAGCCTAATAAGAGATAAATTCACGATAACATGAAAGTCAAAATTTTTCCTTAAGTTTCTTAATCTTGACATGAAGAAAATGTTATAACTAAATTTCAGATTGTGTTCTTTTGGGCAAGGGTTTCTCTTGTCTAAATACACCTTTTGAAGTCAGTAGAAGGGACTTGCTGATAAATGTTTCAACACCATGCTTTATTAAAACAAGTTATTTCTGTTGTTTACTATGTGGTTAGACCCTGATGAAAAGCAGATCTTCACCGGTGCATTTTTGCGCAAATTCCTTACCTTTCTGTTTACAAAAGAAAGTGAAGACCTTTCAGGGCTATTTGTCACCATGCCCTAGTAGCCAACAATGCACACTGCCAACTGCTAAAGGTTTCACTTCCTAATTAACTTTCATAGAAGCACAAAATCTGTCTGAAAACACAAAGCTCTTCCATTTAACATTCCCTCATTCCACCCGGCTCAGTCCCAGTTGGATGATGAGCGGTATGTTGAACAATAAAGTTCTCAAGTGAACTCGGAACCATCCTGCACACACAGAGTAATCTGAGAAGGCTGTCTGAGGGACAAATTAGTTATCTACTCATTTAGAACCTTTTTAAAGGATTACAACATTAAGGCAGTCTTGCCCTAAACCCATGCACGAATGCTGAAATTATTCTCAAATGTACTTATTTCCTTCATTCCCAAGGTGAAATTCATTTTCACTTAATCACTAACGATATTTCCCAGCCCTTGGCTGAGGAATTCCAGATCACACATGCACACAATATCTCAACGTGTTAGTAATGGTGAACTTTAAATAGAATCGTTATTATTAGGAAAAGTAGAATTTTCTTTTAAATCTTTGTTTGATTTAGGTGCTGGTAACAAAACCCACCCCACTAAAGAATTAAATTACTACTCAAGTGTCCTACAATTATTATGCTACTGCCCATTTAATTGAGGGAAATCCTTTTGGCAAAATTTTTGGATATGTTCGTAAAAAATGAAATACTGTGGTCATTTTTACATACTTTCTCATAGATGCAGGGATTATTTTGCCCATTTTACAGGAAAAGTAAATAAGGAACAGGAAAGTTAAGTCGCCAACTTCAAGCTGCAGGATCTGTCAACAGTGAAACCAAGAGCATGCCTGATTTGCAAGAAGGCACATGTTTTAAAGGAAATCTCTTATCCCAACCACTTTGGGATACTCTACCCATCAGAGAGAAGAAACTAGAATAGTTTCTCAGGTAGCAAGTTCTTATTCATTTCAGAATATCTCAAAATCTTTGCAATACTTTTACAATGACTAGAAATAGTGAGCAATGAGCAACAATAATACATCTGGCATTCCTGAATGCATGAATCTGACTTTCTTTCTGGTAAGACCACTTATTTCCACAAGTTTCACTTTTCCAGAAAACATAAGTTCAGTCATCTGGAGCTCTGCCTTTTCTGTAGACCATATTCAAGAAACATTATTGAGCAGAGATCTCAGAATACATTCCAGTTCCATGATATCCCCAACTCAGCTGGGCTGTCCACATCATCAGTTACTGCATAATCATCTGCTTTCCACTACTAAAAATCACTGCACTGATGATAAAAAATTCAGTTAGCCCCACCAGTTCTTTCCAACAGCCTATAGTACCTATCAGAGAAAAGTCAAGTGGCAAGGGACACTGAATTTGGTAGAAGAGGGCAGCTGGAAGACTGAAGATAATACAGTGTAGATTCAAGTAGGGAGTTACTAGTGCCACTTGGTCACTGGGAAAAGCCCAACTGAAATCCAGCAGAGCTTACATCCCTCCTATGACTCAAGTGTAGGGAAAAAATGCCCATCCTGGTGAAATTTAATGGCAAAAGTAAATTTACTTTACTCAGAAAACCCAGAGAGGAGATTCAGATCTTGAAGTCAAATGTACATGGTCTTCTTCCTTAAAGGATATTTAGAAAGGCTGATTGGGTCTAAGCACTGCCTGGTTGCTGTTCAAAACATAGCAACCATTTGTACAGTGGAAGAGGCAATGACACTAATAACTTGTAATCCTCATAGAGGCAATCTGGTTGCTTGCCAGGTGAGTTTAAATTGACTGTGACCAGGAAAAAAAAAAAGACTTTCAAGGACTGTCAAGAAAAGACCGGCCTTGCCTCAAGTGAGAATCTGAACAATTATTTATCTAAACATTCTCATGTGGAATAGTGGCACTGCTTTCTTACTTGAAGCCTTGCCTAGCTAAATACAAAAGAAAACAGCAAATCCCACACGAGCCACATTTTATTCTAGCCTATATATATTGCCAAGATGTAAAGAGATAACTATGTGTAAAATTGTTGTACAGAGCCTTTAACTAGTCAAGCAGCAAAGGGAAAGGAAGATGAAAGAATTTAGGATTGTGTGGCTAATTATATAACAGCCAAAATAAAGTTTGCTTTCCAATGTCAACTAAGTGCAAACTCTATCTTCCCGGATGAAAGTGCGGCTTGGACTGTAAGCTTCACACTTCAATGTTATTTTTAGCAGACCTTAAGCAGGTGAGGGAAGTAATTAAGAGGGAGCGAAGCTCACCTACCTAAACTTTGAGAGCAACAAAAAGGAGATCCCTCTTTTTGGTTACAGGAGATATGATGAAACTGGGTTAACAGACACCAGGGACAGACTAGGTTGACAAATGGGAGCAGGAGCCAGGGCATGGGTGAGGTGTGGCATGGTGAGCCAACCATTGGGCCCACAATGGACATGCACATGAGAGGACCTTGAGAATATTCAGAAGAAGGCAGGAATCCCAAGTGCACAGATAAGGTTGAATTTGAAGCCAGTGGGGTGATCTGGTATAGAACATGGAAGGATCAGGCACTGGATAATTTTACCTGAATGGTTTGCTCCTGTGTCAATGGACTTCTGTGAACCCAATTCAGGATACACAGCTATTGCCCTGGGGAACAAACTAGTAACTGACAATTGGTTCTCCTAATTAGAAACAAAGCTTTCAGCTGCCAAGTGGGAGATAGAAAAGAGATAGAATCAAAATAGTGGTTTCTGAAGTCAAGCAAAAATTTCATGTGCTAGTCCACACTGTTAAAGTTCATATTATCTTTTTTCCAGAACAACATAAACATACACCAGCTCACATGAATTAACATCAGCATCTCCCCTTACTTGGGAAGGAGAAGTTACATAAAATCATGATAGAGTAGGAGAAAGGCAAGAGTGTCAAGAGAGGTGCTTTCAGAATTTTTCAAGATGTGAATATCTGCCCTTCACTATAACTTATAAATTATTTTTATAAAAAGCACTCCATGTGATGAAATGTCAGTGGTGATTCTGAGATGTTAAAGAGTAACAACAGCAGGTTCTATTCAGATGAACAATAGCACAGAGTAGTGTTGACGGAGAGAAAAATTGGGGGAGAACAAAAAGTAGACAGAACATAATAATGATGTTTACAGTCAAAGACAGGAGGAGAAAATGTAAACATATTATTAGTCACGGCTATTGCAGCTGTTCTACTAAAAGTCACTGTGCAACAATTTTGTATGGTTAGTGAATACCTGAACTACAGATGCTAATTTGAAGCTTGCATATGTTATTTTAAAAAATCAGTAGCAACAGCAAGAATTCTTCAGAACTTACACTAATAAAAGACTTTTTTCAGGGGGCCACCCGGTGGCGCAGCGGTTTAGTCCGCGCTTGGCAGCCCGGGGTTCGTGAGTTCGGATCCCGGGCGCCCGCCGACGCACTGCCTGTCAGCCACGCCGTGGCGGCGTCCCATATAAAGTAGAGGAAGATGGGCACGGATGTTAGCCCAGGGCCAGTCTTCCTCAGCAAAAAGAGGAGGATTAGCAACAGATGTTAGGCTCAGGGCTGGTCTTCCCCACAAAAAAAAAAAAAAGACTTTTTTCAGAGGAGTATTTTATCAATGACATTGTTTAGGATTGCCAATGCCTGGGGATAATAAAAAGCAGACTGACTTTTAGTCAGTTTTATTATTATTTTAAATTCTCTCCAGACAATGCATGCCCTTATTGCCTTGGAATGGACAGCTCCCATCACCCTACCATTGGGGTGCCTCTGGTGGGAAACCAGACTGCAGTTCAAGGAGATTTGACAAATATATCCATCCATGAAACCACCACCACAATCAAAATATGAAACATTTTCATCAGCCCAAATTGTTGTCTGTGCCCCTCGCCTAATCTCCACCATGGCCTTAGCAACCACTGATCTGCTCTCTATCACTATAGATTTGATTTGTCTTGAGTATCATATAAAGGGAATCATACAGTACGTGTTCTTTTGTATCTGGCTTCTTTTGCTCAGCATACTGTTCTTGAGCTTCATCCATGTTGTTGCATAAATCAGTAGTTCATCCATTTTAACCCTGAGCAGTGTTCCATCGTATAGATGTCCCACAATGTTGATCTGTTCACCTGTTGATGAACATTTGGGTTGTTGCCAGTTGGAGGCTATTATGAATAAAGCTAATTCAAGCAAATTTAAGTGTACACAGGAGTTTTACTTTTTGGGGGTTAAAACCTAGGGCTGCTAAAATTGCTGTGTCATGTGGTAAGTGCATGCTTAACTTTACAAGAAACTTCCCAATTGCTTTCCAAAGTGGTACCATTCTATATTCCCACCAGCAATATGTGAGAGTCCTAGTTGCTTCACATCCTTGTCAACACTTGGCATTGTTAGAATTTTTAATTTTAGCCATTCTAGCAGACATAATGGTATTTCATTATTGTCCCTTTCCTTTGGCTGTGAATTTTTCATTAAACTAGTGACTTGTATTAGATTCTCCCCGTTCTGTTCTTAACACTCTCAGATCCCAAATGTAGCTAAAGGAAGAACTCAAGCTGTGACCATTTATAAGGATAACGTATTTCTTCAATAGGAGTAGGTAGATTCAAAGTTCTAACGATGAGAGAAAAATTAAATTCTGTACACTGCTTTTTGGTCAGTGCTACATTTTACTTACTACTTATCCAAAGAGAAGTGAGTATTCCTGAAGTTCTGCAATATTTCCTTCCCTACCTTGCATATAAATACCTTATACAAAGTATCTACTTTTCTCTGTAGGGCTTGTTTCTTTTCCATATTCTGGGTAAGTTTCATTTTTTTATTTTAAACTAATATTAACAGACAAAAGAAATTTCAGAGAAGAGTAAAGAGACACACCACATAATTCTTTCAGACTAGGAAGAGGTTTCCTAGGGAAGACCCTAGCCCAACTGTTCCCAAGAAAGACAGAAAGCAGAGCAGTAGTTTTACAGCTGTACATCAGCCAAGGATGTATTTTATTTTATCTGGTAACTGACTTAACACTTCTGAATTGTTCGTGTAATGAAGCTATTGTTGCTGAAGAGTCACATCCTTGGTTGAAGATGATGATTTCATTCCTGTGGGAAAACACACCCATGTACACACAAACACATTCTCCAATACACTCTCAGATGATGTCCTAAGGTCTAGGTATGGGTTTGCACAATCCTGCGTTTAAACAGCTGGTGAGAGGGGTAAAAAATATTGGAACTGATAATAAAACAATGAGAATGAAGCTAGTTGGAATATTATTTAATAAGTAGTGAGCATAAGCATTCTATTTTACAGCATAAATACAGCAACTCTTTCTCTTCTGTTTGAATACACACCCTTTGTCCTACCTTTCAGTGGACATACATAATCTTAGAAAGTTAAAGCTGATAGTGAAGTGCATGTAACTTTAAAGACTATCTAGTCTAACAACCTCATTTTCCAAATTAAGGAAATTGAGGCCTACAGCAGGTAAGCGACTTGTCCCAAGTCCCTTTTGTAGTTAGTGGCAGAGATGAATCTAGAACCTAGATCTCCACTGCTCAATTTACCTTACCATTCTGTGTCCCATGATGGCTAAAAGATAAAATTGGAGCAGAAAGATTAAAAAAATAGCATACCATATTAGTAAAACATTTAAATAAATGTCATTTTCTAATGGCTTAGCAAAATGTAAGTAAAAATTTCCAAAAAGAAAAGAGCCAAAGTTACTTCCAGATGGCATCAATTTATTCTTCCTCCAGTCTCAATGATAGAAAAATGAGGAAGTCAGGGTGAGGAGTTCCCTTTTCTCAAAAATTATCTAGAAAGGAATTCTATACCATCTCCAACTTTCTAACACTGTTACTTCAATAAGGGAATTAATTCTTCTTTGCAATCAAACATTACAAAGAAAGTATGGTGCTATTCTTTGCATTTCAGATGAACTCATGGATCTTGCTCTCCTGCATTCAGAAATATGTGAGGCGACAAATAGACTAATGTCCTGGAAAGTCCTAGACTGGCAAATAAAGCAGATATCATGAGGATTTTATTTGGGAGAAATTCCCATGAATTTAAATTTCCTAGAGTGCTCCCCGCTTTCTAGTTTTGGATCAAATGAATAATCCTGAATTAAATGATTTTCTCATGTCTCCTACCTGACATTCCACATAGCCCAGTTCCCTTCACAATTTGGCTCAAATTTCCTGGAAATTCAGCCGAAATTCAATCCTGTTTTGTGAATGTTGGCAAAGGAGTCTGGTGTCTGCTCCAAGCTCCCTCCAGCCAGCAGCACGCACTCCCTTCCCTCTCTGGAGGACCCGAGGGGGGCCCAGCTTTACTGTGTGTTTGTGTTGGTTAGCCTCTCCAAGTTCAGGGTGACGGCTCCTCTCCCAAGTTCCAGGTCTACCATTCCCTGATGTTGATCACCACACCCCAGAGGGAAAATAAAAATCCTAGGGCCATAATAACAGTGAAAAGTTCTATAGCATCCTCCAATGTGGCCAGTTCATTCTTGGGCTCTCTCCCTCACCAGCCTCCCCTGGACAGCACTCTTACACACACTTCCACCATTCTTTGACACGATTCTCCTAAACCCGCCTTTAGCTACTCTTCCCTTTACCATGTGCCTCACAACACCATGGGGTGAAAGAATCTATAAAGTGTATCATTCCTTTTTATCACTGGGGATTCTTGCAATAAGTTAAAGTGGTTTTCTCTATAGTATCTCTTCGTGCATGAAGAATTTCAGTCAGGGAAATTTCAAAACTTAAATCTAGTTATTTTTTCAAAATATAATCTGCTATATTCTCAAATTAATAGGTACATTTAGAACAATTGCAACAATTGCAATTTTGTGATTGCATTAAATTACAAAGTGACTTTCTAAATTTAATGATTCTAAAATTCATGGTAATCAACAAAACAGAAAGGCAACCTACTATACGGGAAGAAGATATTTGCAAATCATATATCCAATAAGGGGTTAATATTCAAAATATATGAAGAAATCATACAACTCAATATCAAAAAAACAAACAATCTGATTAAAAAATGGGCAGAGGACCTGAATAAACATGTTTCCAAAGAAGACATACAGATGGCCATCAGGCACATGAAAAGATGCTCAACGTCACTAATCATCAGGGAGATGCAAATCAAAACCACAATGACATATCACCTCACACCTGTCCATATGGATATTATCAAAAAGACAAGAAATAACAAGTGCTGGCAAGGATGTGGAGAAAAGTGAACCCTTGAGCAATATTGGCAGAAATGTAAATTGGTGCAGCCACGATAGAAAACAATATGGAGGTTCCTCAAAAGGTTAAATATAAAGCTACCATACAATCCAGCAATTCCACTTCTCGGTATATATCTGAAGGAAATGAAAACACTAATTTTAAAAGATATCTGCAGCTTATGTTCATTGGAGCATTATTTACAATAGCCAAGATATGGAAACAACCTAAGTGTCCATCCACAGATGAGTGGATAAAGAAGGTGCGGTGTATACATACAATGGACTATTACTCAGCCTTAAAAAAGAATAAAAATCTTGTCATCTGTGAGAACGTGGATGGACCTAGAGAGTATTATGCTAAGTGAAATAAGTCAGACAGAGAAAGACAAATACTATATGATTTCACTTATATGTGGAATCTAAAAAACAAGATAAATGAACTAACCAAATAGAAACAGACTCATAGATACAGAGAACAAACTGGTGATTGCCAGAGGGGGGAGGGGGAGGAGGATGGGTGAAATAGGTGAAGGAGATTAAGAGGTATCAACTTCCAGTTATAAAATAGATAAGTCACAGGCATGTAACCTACAGCATAGGGAATATAGTCAATAACATTGTAATAACTTTGTCTAGTCACAGATGGTAACTAGACATATTGTGCTGACAATTTTCTAATGTATAAAAACATTGAATCACTATGATGTACACCTGAAACTAATATAATATTCTATGTCAATTATACTTCAATAAAAAGTAAAAAAATAAAATTCTTGATAAATTAAACAAGTGAAAATAATAAAATTGGGGGGCATAGCAGAGAAGACTGCTATAACTTAAAAGCATCAAAAAGCTTTAACAAGTAAAGCATCTTTGTTCTAACATAGAACTCAGTAGGTGGACCATGAAATTTTTTTTTTTTAAACTCTAAGCATACCTAAGAATTTAATAAATGTTAAGGGTGAAAATTCAGACTGAAACACCTTTATTTATTCACAGGAAAATAGTTCTCTATCTCACAGCATGCACTAAAATGCCATGCGGATTATAGACTTACATTTTAAAAACGAAAAAGAGAATTTTTCTTTTAAGTTAGGGTAGAGTTGGTTTGTGCAAGCATAAAATCATACTCAAAATATAAAAGGATGAACTGGTTATATATGACTTAAGGAGGGTGAGGATAATGACTTGTGGATATCAAAATTACCATAAAATACAACGACAAAAGACAACTGACAAGTATCTACAGCATGTATAATAGCAATGAATATAACATACCTTCATTTATACACATTTACATAAAGTTATATATATAAATGGTTTTTATAAATTAAACAGGATAAAAATGATCATGCCAATTAAAAATGGGCAATGGATAACTATAGGAAACTCATAAGAAACCACATTAAATTGCCCTATAAACCTGAAATATGTATGATGTAAAAGTCAGTGAGTATGGTTTAAAATCTAGTATTCCAAAGAAATAAAAATTCAAATGATAGAATTTTTCACCTACCATATTTACAAATATTAAACAAAAATCCAATGTTGATGGTGTAGAAATAGGCTTTCTCATTCATTACTCCTGAGAGTTTAAAGTGGTAATTTCTCAAAAGCAATTCAGAAATATGTATCAAGAGCCTCACAAATGTTATACTTTTTGACCTTGATATTCAAATGCTAGAAATTAGGCCTAAGACAATGATAAAAATTACTCAAAGATGTGGGTACAAAGATGCTCATCATAAGAGCATAATTTATGAGGTTTTTTTTAATGGAAATACATGGGCAAGTCAGTACAAGGGTGAAGTCGTAAAGACTCTTGCTCCATACATCTCTTTTCATCCACACATTTCCACTGGAATGCTGGGGCTGAACATTCAAAGTTATTAAAAACATCTGATGTTACAGGGATAGCCCTGGTTGAGGCCAGATATACGAAAGGACAGCAAGGGATTAAAGTTTGGCATCGAGGAGAAAGACTCTACATTGAGATCACATCGGCTCCAAACCTCTCAGATTTCAGTGTGACCGGCTGACTCCACAGAAATTCTGACTACCTGAAAATATTGGTAGATATTCACAACCAGGGAGGCATTCAGACCTCTGCGTACACAAAGAAGTGTGTACTTCAAGTCTATTAAAACTACGGTGACGCGTCTCATTTTGCCCAAGATAGTCTTGGTTTACTTCTATTGTCTGGTTGTAAACAGTTAATAGGCATCTCCTTCACTCTCAAAAGTGCCCTATTATTTGGATGATAAATTATGTCACCCTAATGACTCACTTGTTTTAATTAAATAAATTCCATTCATTTTAATTAAAGTTTTGGCACAATGGAACATATTGAAGCTAAATGAAATAGCTCAATGTAATTCATTGAAGTATTTGATAAGGGTGTTTTTCTTCTCTTTAAGAATTCATGAGAGGCATTTCTCTCTGGGCTCAGCTATAGCGTAGCTATGTTTCTCCTGAGTATCTGGTGTACTTTTGTCTCCTGAACTCAACAGCAGAACTGGTACTCTTTCCTACTTTGTATTCAGCCATTGCTAGATGCTTGGGGCCAACTGTGATATTCACCTTCAGTCCAATCATGGCCCTCCAGTCCTGGAAGACAAATTATTAGGTCTGTACCTTACCATTTGACCTCCCCTCCACACTGCAAATACTTCTTATGGGTTTAAAAATGGCAGAAGAATCATTTCAACCACTCATCATTAATGGTAAGATTTCTGTTCTCCAAAAGATACATGTTACAATAAGAGCATGATAGGTGTCAGCCAGCGTACATCACATCTGTCAGGTCACTCCTTCAAACAGTCCATGTCTTACCATCACTGCATTAGTGAAACATTCCCAAAGTTCAGTCCAGAAAGGAAATTCAAGGCTTAAGTTCTGATGATGAGTTGATTAAGGAGCTTATTCCTGTGACTGGTATCTCCCACCTGTTTCTTTATCTAGGTCAGTTTTATGGGTTCTGCAGCTACAGAAAACTGTTGCTCCAAATGGCACCCAGTGACTTAGTTTCTGATTGATCTAAGGATATGATATAATTCTCCCTCCAAATGCCAGAGGATGGTAGAGGCAGCTATTGACAGAGCTTCAAGTAGCAGGGCAAGCCTAGGATTGACTGCTGCCATTTTCAACATTGGCTGGCAGAAGGTAGGGACTAAAAATTGAAAATAGAGGGTTTAGGCAACAATATACTCCAATTTTGTTTTCCCTCCTGGTATCTTTGGACTGAGCATCACCATTTCCTTAGTTATAAAGACACACTTTAAAAAAGATATGGTCATACTATCTTTGCAACTTTTCTATAAATCTAAAACTATTATGAAGAAAAAATTTATGTTTAAAAAAGGACAATGTCTCTAAAAAACCCACTCTGTGTGTTAGCTGTTAATGCTGCTAAACAAACACTTGCAGTCCTCTAGACTCCAGGCACATGGTAGGATTGCACACCTTGGAGCCCTGTAGTTAGGTAGGGCCATGTGACGACCTCCAGCCAATGAATTGGGACTAGAAGTATGACCTGGCATTGCAGTTAGGTGCTGCTATAAGATACCACTTTCTCTCTGCCACAGTGATTGAGAACATTCTAGCAAGTGGATGTTTCACCACCCTGGGTCTTGAGTAATGATGAAGGAGAAGCAGAGGAAAGTCCCAGCTGACCATTGATGGACATGTAGTGTAATTGAGATATAAACCTTTACTTTTCTAGCCACTGAGATTTGAGGGCTTTTTCCCACAACATAACTGAGCTGATGCTGATGAAATACGCCAGGACTTTAGATAGAATGGTGAAATCCAAGTTTATCTGAGTATACTCTGTGCGTGTGTGTGTGTGTGTAGTTTATTATGGTACCTCATGCACTATTTAGTATAACTATATGTTATTTTGTCTGAAAGACTTCAGGTTAACATCTATTGTCCTGGAGTAATTAATCATAGAGTTGTCTTTCATTTTCAGAAGTGCCCCAGGTTATACCACCTGAGGCAGTCATGCTAGGACTACTGCACACCTCCAGCAAATGCATTAGACTTCATAGTATGCAATTTGTACACAAACCTCAATATAAATTTCCATGTTATTTTCCTAACTTTGTTTTTGCTTTTCCTCATTTTTCCAATTTATTGAAAAATTTCTGCATTTTGCTGTAATGTATGTACCCTTTAATCTTCCCATTTGGAAACAAACTGATGGGAAGTGATGTGTACATACAATTTATTTTAATTAATTGATTTAAATTATTTTTAAATCAATGTATTAAAAATAAATTTTTATTTTAAATATGTTTGAAGAATTATAAATGACTTTCTTCCTTTTAATCCTGTGACATGTCCTCCTTTTAATACCATTGCCTTTCACATTCCAGAAAAGCAGCCCATTCTGGTGACTGATGACCCGAGGATTAACTGGATAGTGTGCTATGAATGTTGTATTAGTCAGGGCTTTTAGCTGCAAGCAACAGAGGTAGATTCTGAATAAGTTAAAAAGAAAAAGGAGTTAAATAAGGAGGTATCAGGTAACTTACAGAATCATTAGAAGAGTTTGAAGATAGGCAGCCATGTAAAATTGCCCAAAATCTAGAACCTTTCCCAGTGAGAAAACAATTTCAGCTAATTGGTTCTGCAGCCATAAAGAGAAGATTCTTATTCTTTACTTCCTGAGTTATAAGCTCCTGAATCAAATTCTGATGTAGGTATCCCTGACTGATATGGGTGCTTGTATTCTATTGCAAATAATGTTGAAAGAAGCAAAAATCTAGCATTCTCAGCAATAGTAAAAGACAGTCTTTGTTCCACACCAAGACACATAGGATGGGGAATTAAACAAATATTCCCTTGACCTTTTACTGAGGGTTTAGATGCTGAACCAGAATGAATGAAGAGCCAAAACAAATGACAAATGTCTACTTTAGGTAATTAAACTCAATACAGAAATGCAGGTGATTATTTTAGTGTACACACATGTGGCTTTGATCTACTGTTTGGCCAAATATCCACAGTATTCACTCCCATGCACCAAGACCACAGCCCTTATTTGAAAGGCCAGATGCGTTCATCCCCTTTCCACCAATTTGCAGGTTCTTCCTTTACTAATTACTGCATGGAAAATGAATAAAAGGAAGGCAAATATCCTTTTCTCTTGCCACAAAAACATCTGCAGTAACATCTCCATCCACATTTTGAGGTGAAATAACAGGAATTCTTAAGAGCAGAGCTAGCCCGAGTTAGTAGCAAGCCCACTTGCCTGGGTTGTTTCCATTATGAATCCATTTACCAAGGTATAGCTAGGCAAATAGACTATCATCATGTTAAGTAAAAATATGTTACTCCATAAACTGAAGTCAGAAATCAGCTCTGCTATTCAGTCACAATATGCCTTTAGATATTCCCTGGTCTTTACCATCCATGAAATGAGGCATTAGAGAGCAATAGGATCCCCAAAGTGCTTCCAGATCTCAAATTCTATGATTCATTAAATATAAGACAAATAGGCAGGATTGTGCCCTGGTACAATCTCCTCACCTAAGCATGGTATTAATACATAGCAGATACTTAATGAATATTGGTTGAATGAATGAATAAATAATGAATAGATGAGTTAAATGAAAGAATTATGAATGAATGAACATTTCTTTGATCCTTTGTTGAATGAAGTATAACCAGGTCAAGGACTAGCACTCCACTGAACTCCCTCTGATTACCTTTTACCTTTGCACTTGATCCATAGGTCTTCTCTTTTCCCCAAACACTATCACTAGGAACTGCTCAGTTAAAATGCTCTAACCACACTTTTATTTTTATTATTCTTTTAAAAACTCTATTGATATATATTTCACATACCATACCATTCACCCATTTACAGTGCACAATTCAATGGTTTTTGGTGTATTCACATAAGTTGTGAAACCGTTACTACATCTAATTTTAGAACATTTTCTTAATTCTTTCCAAAAAAAACCCTCATACCCGTTAGCAATCACTCTCCATCCACCCCTTATCCCCAGCCCTAGACAATCACTAATCTACTTTCAGTCTCAGTAAATTTGCCTATTCTGGACATTTAACATAAATGAAATTATAAAATATGTGCTTTTTGTAACTGGCTTCTTTCACTTAGCATAGTGTTTTCAAGGTTTGTCCATGTTGTAGCATATATCAATGTATCATTCCATTTTATGGCCAAATATTTCATTGTATGAGTATACCACATTTTATTTATTCATTCATCAGATGATGAATATTTGAGTTTTTTCCACTATTGTGAATAATACTGCTATGAACATTTAGGTAATAGTTTTGTATGAATGCATGTTTTCATTTCTCTTGAGCATATACCTTGGAATGGAATTGCTGGGTCTTATGGTAACTCTATGTTTAACATTTTGAGGAAGTGCCACACTATTTTCCAAAGTGGCTGCACCATTTTACATTCCCACCAGCAATGTATGAAGCTTCCAAATTCTCCATGTCCTCACCAACACTTGTTATTATCCATCTTTTTGATCATTGTCATTCTAGTTGGTGTGAAGCTGTATCTCATTGTGCTTTTGATTTACATTTCTTTGATGTCTAATGATGTTGAGAATCTTTTCATGTGCTTATTGGTCATTTGTATATCTTCCTTGAATAAATGTCTATTAATATCCATTGATTATTTTTAATTGGGTTGTCTTTTTATTATTGAGTTGTACAAGCTCTTTATATATTCTGTATACAGGTCACTTAGCAGATATATGATTTGAAAATATTTCCTCTCATCCTGTGGATTGTCTTTTCACCTTCTTTAAGGCATCCTTTGAAGCACAAGTATTTTTAATTTTAATGAAGTTTAGTTTACCTTTTTTCTTTTGTCACTTGTGCTGTTTCTTCTTTAGTCAGTTCTAGAAGTTTATGGTTTTCTAGGAATTTGATTTGTTGGCATGCAGTTGTTCATAGTATTCCCTTAAAATTCTTTTTATTTCTATAAAATCAGTAGTGATATCCCCTCTTTCATTCCTGTTTTTTGTGATTTGATTCCTCTCTTTTTGGTTTCATTGATTTTTCTCTATTGTTTTTCTATTCTGTATTTAATTAATTTCCACCCTAACTTTGACAATTTCCTTCCTTCTGCTTGGTTTAGATGTGGTTTTCTCCTCTTTTTCCAGAGTCTTAAGGTGGAATGTTGGGTAATTAATTTGAGATAGTTCCCTTTTAATATAGACATTTATAGCTATAAATTTTCCAATAAGCACTGCTTTAGATGCATTCCATACGTTTTGATATGCTGTATCTTCATTTCCATTCATCTAAAAGTATTTTCTAGTTTCCCTTGTTATTGTATCTTGATCCATTCATTATTTAGGAGTGTGTTGATTAATTTCCACACATTTTTGAATTTCCCAAATTTCTTTCTGCTATTGATTTCTAATGTCATTCCAGTGTAGCTGGAGAGCATACTTTGTATGATTTCAATACTTTTAAATTTATTGAGACTTGTTTCATGACTTAGTATATGGTCTATCCTGGAGAATGTTCCACATGCACTTGCAAAAAATATGTATGTATTTTGGTGTTGTTGAATAGTGTATTCTATAGATGTTTGTTAGTTATAGTTGGTTTATACCATTGATCTGCCTATTTGTTCTATCCATTATTGAAAGTGGGGTACTGAAGTATCCAAATATTATTGATGAATCATTTATTCCTTTCTTTAATAAGAAGACATTTTTGCTTCATGTATTTTGGGCTCTGTTGTTAGGCGCATATACGTTTATAATTGTTATATCTTCCTGATGGATTAACTCTTTTCTCATTATAAAATGCTCCTCTTTATCTCTAGTAACATTTTTTGTTTTTATGTCTATTTTGTCTGATATTAATATACCACTCCAGCTTTCTTATGGTTATTGTTTGCACAATATGTATTTTTACATTCAAACTATTTGTGGATTTGAGGACTATCTGGTATCATTTCCTGACTCCATTACAGCATTGCTCACATCTACCTCCTTTGGGCTATTATTATCAAATATATCACATTTCCATAAGCTCCAGGTCCAACAATACAATTATGTACATACTGTTTTATACAATTGCTTTTTTAATCAGTTAAGAGAAGAAAGAAGATGTATTTATTTCTGTTATCCACTAGCAATAAATTCTCTCAACTTTTCTTTAGCTGGCAATGTCATTATTTCACCTTCATTTTTAAAAGATCTAGTTTTGTTAGACATAAAATTCTTGGTTTACAGTTTTTTCTTTCCATACAGTAGTCCCCCCTTGTCTGCAGGGCATACAATCCAAGACCCCCAGAGGATGCTTGAAACCACGGATAGTACTGAACCCTGTATATACTATGTTTTGTCCTATACTTATGTATGTATGATAAAGTTACTTTATGAATTAGGCACAGTAAGAGATTAACAACAGTAACTAATAGAATAGAATAATTATAACAATATACCATAATGAAGGGTACCATAGATCTTAGCAACCTCAGCATAGAATTTTTTTTCTTCTCTCATTAGGTTAACAACTTTCACCTTTTCACTTAAAGGAAGCACTTTATGGCTTCTCTTTGGCATATTTGAATTGCCAGCATCACTACTCTTACACTTTGGGGCCGTTATTAAGTAAAATAAGGGTTACTTGAACACAAGCACTGCGATACCATGACAGTCGATCTGATAACTGAGGCAGCTACTAAGTGACTAATGGGCTGGCAGCATGTACAGCATGGATACACTGGACAAAGAGATGATTCATGTCCCGGGTGGGACAGAGCAAGACAGTGTGAGACTTCATTGTGCTACTCAGAATGGCATGCCATTTAAAACTTATGAATTGTTTACTTCTGGAAATTTCCACTTAATATTTTCAGACCACGTTGACTGTAGGTAACTGAAACCATGGAAAGTGAAACCATGAATAAGGGAAGACTACTGTACTTTGAGTATGTTATCCAGCTGCCTTCTGGCCTCCATTGTGTCTGATGATAAGTTAGATGTTTACCTTATTGGGATTTTCTTGTACATGTTAAGTCATTTATTGCTATTTTCAAAATCTTCTCTATCTTTGGCTTTCAACATTTTTACTATGATGTATCTAGGTGTGGCTGTCTTTGAATTTATCCTATGAAGTATGCTGAGGTTCCTGAATGTATAGATTAAGTTTTTTTTATCAAGTTTTACAGCCATTACACTTTCAAATATGTTCTGCTCCTTTCTTTCTCCCCTCCTTCTGGAATTCCTATAATGCATACGTTGGGGTGCTCATTTTCCTGAGGATCTGTTCATTATCCTTTATTCCTTTTTCTCTTTGTTCTTTAGATTGCATAATCTCTATAGATCCATCTTCAAGTTTACTGATTCTTTTCTCTAACAGTTTAAATCTACTGTTGAGCCCCTAGAGTAAATTTTTTATTTCACTCATTGCACTTTATAACTCCAGAATTTCCATTTTTTTATAATTTGTATCAGAATTGATATTCTCTATTTGATGAGACATTGTCATTCCTTACTTTACTTTTTAAAGAATTATTTCTTTATAATAGCTACTTTGAACTCTTTGTCTGTTAAGTCTGACATCTGGGCCCTCTCAAAGGCAGTTTCAGCTGGTGCTCTCTTTCCTGTCTATGGGTTACACTTCCCTGGCTTTTTGAATGTCTCATAAATTTTTGTTGAAACTTGACATTTTAGAAAAAAATATTTTGGCAACTCTAGATACTGATGCCCTCTCACCCCAGGGATTGTTTTTGTTGTTGTTTGCTTATTTATTTGTTTGATAACTTGGCCGGATTATTTTAATGAAGTCTATTTCCTCCACAGTGTGTAGCCCCTGATGTCATGCCTCAAAGGGTACATCCTGGGCATGCTCCCGGTCACCCTTGTATGACAGTGGTTTTTAGCAGGGCTCTCTTTTATTGTCTCCTTCCCTGATCTTTCTTTTAAGCTGTCCATCTTACTGTTATCACACTCAACTGTTAGCTTCCACCAACTGCCAGCTGATTGTTCTATTGTTTTAAATAATGCCCTGGAGCATAAATAGCGCTAGTCTGATTCAATTAAATGTGTGTTCCTTTGCAGGGGTGATCTTTGAAGCCAGTCTTTGAGGTTTGTCATGAAAGGTCTTCTTAGCTATCGCTTTTCTTGGTTCTCTCTGATAAACTTCTAGCTGGTTTACAGTTTAGTTTACTTCTCATAGAGTTACCAGACTTCTCTAATTGGTTACCACTGCAACCTCCATTGTTTCTGAGAGCACATTTAAGCATAAACTTCCCCACACTTGTTTCAAATAAAATCAGTTCCTTTGGGGAGAGCTCAGAGCTCTCTGTTCTAATGAGCTGCTCTCTCCCTGGTAAAACCTTTGCACTACTGTTCCAGATGTGGGAGTGGGGGCAGCAACTCATTTCTCTCAAATGACACCCTTGCCTTCTGAGCTGGGTGCAAGGCTAGGGCAGCAGCCTCTGGTCTTCTCAACATGCCTCTCCCAGTGTGTAAGCCCCACCCTACAAGCAATATTGGACAAGGGCAATCAGGGCCCTGGTAGAGGAAGAGAGCCTCAGACCCCTCAGCCACTCTGGGAATAGAGCCTCTGCAACATGGATTTAGGGAGGGGCATACATGCTCAAGGCTGTATCCTTTGACATCAGAGATTACACACTGTGGGGGATTCTGGTGGCTTGAACCTTCCAGGGAAATAGCAGAGCCTTCAACTGGGAGTTGTAGGGGAGAGCAAGCCTTGTGTTCTTGGCTGCACACACCTGGAATAGAGCTTCCATCTTGCTTAGCTGGGAGCCGGGAGGGAGGGAGCAGGTGATGGTTCAAATGCCACAAACTCTTATGGTTCTTATTGAGATATAGAAGATTTTCTTGATAAACTTTTCTTCATTTATTCATAAAGTATAAATCTACTTCATTCAAGTACATTTCTAAATGCCTGTCCTTAAGTCAATTTCCAGAGATTTTAATTTTTTTTTAGTGATTTTTCACCAGTTATGGTTTTTCACTGGACAGAGAAAATTTACAGAGCTCATTACTCCACCATTCCAGAAGTCATCGCTCATTCATCTTCAATAGTTGTTTGAACTTCAAAAAGTTTTGATAAGTATGTTGTGTAGTTTTTACTATAAGACCTTCCTAAAGTTAAGGTAGGCTGCCTCCCTTGCTTTCTCCTTCACTCTCATTCTGTTCCCTCTATAAAAGAATCAAGTTGGAAGAACCAGAAAAATCAGTGATGTTGATTTTTACTCAGTACCCCAGAAACTACTGGATTACTGGCCTACAGTGGTTAGTGAATAATTTTGAGGATACACACACCTATCTTGTTTCATGTAAGACCAAAAATTCAGCTGCAATTTCCTTCCAAATGCTTTGTCTTAAGTTTAATTTCAAGGACTTGCAATGGCTTGTTTCACTTTATGAAGTGCTTCTTCTTTATGAACTGTTGGTACACAACACTTGCTCCATACATATACTCAGGTTTGTGACACCACTGTAATTATCTAGTAGTGTGACATCAACTCTATCAGATCCATTGTGAAGCAGTCTTCAAGTCTTGGACCATTACTTGATATTGCCATGTATGTACTAAGTATTTGGCAAAACCCAGTTTTGCCCAAGACGAACACATTTGCAGCAATGTTTCCATTGTTCCCTACATTTTGCTTGGGGATTAGAGACAGAGCAGTGAACATGTTTACAGTACCACAGTCTTTCTGAATATTAATGAGTTTTCTAAGGTCCTAGCCAACTCACCCATCTGCAAATTTAATGAGTGTACTTCATCCTATCTCATTAGTCATGACTGAAACTGTAACATGCCAGCCAAGGACTGGCCCCAATAAAATTACACTTGATCTTCTCCTCTGCCTTTTAGCTGATAGAAAAACCATTGATAAATCACTAGGAGTAACATTTTAACCAGTTGTGCACTCTCTTGGCAGTTGTTTGATCTAAACTCAGTTTTCAGGGTTTCTGAGTGAATCTATCCAATAACTCTCAGTCTTACCAAAAATTTGGGGACTCTGATGGGCAGCTGGGCTAAGGAAAATGTCTTTTAAACATTTTAATCTAGCCATTCCACTGTGTTTAGAAATTTTGTTAATTAATGATATTGGTTTCTCTTTGGGGTCTTGGCCTCCACCCCCAGGCCCAGAAGCCCTTTAATGAGAATGACATGGCAATCAATCTACAGAAGAAGAGATAGAATCTATCTTGAATGATTTAGGTATATGGATGGCATATAGGTTTAATTTTGAGCCAATCTCAACAGATAATTAATAACTTCCTAGAATACTATGCTGAAAAAGATTTTGAAGCTGTATCTGGAGTCAGTGGGGAGAATGTTGCACAATTATCAAGGTCTACCAGGGACATAGGAGAGAATAGAGGTAGCATTCATGCCGTCTATGCACTGTCAACAAGGGCCTAGATTCAACGACCCTGATGTTGCTTCCAGGTATATGGTGCTACATTAATAAAATTGCAATTATCCATGCCATGTTTCTCCATAGGGTGACAATCCTCATGAAACTGAATTCCTTCATAAAGTGTAAAAAATATGATATGAACATGCTATAAGCCATCCTGCTACTTCTAGTTTCTCTTACTGAAGTCGTGTTTAAACCATCCACTTTCTTTATACTGCTTACCTGTGAATAATAACTTATCAGAAAACTCTTAAGTTCTATAACAAATGTTTGGAACATTAAAAAAGCATACCAGGAAAAGACAGTAAGAAGGACTTTCCATTCAACAATTAATAAACTGAGGGTCGTTGCCTAAGTAAAGCACTAGAGATAATGAGTAGTTCATGGTCATCTGCACAACATGAAGATTTTGAGAAGAAAGCCAAAGAATATCGATGAGTAATGGTGATGAACAGAATAAGTGCTTCCCGGGGCATAATGTATTTGTATGTGTCAATTCTGGGCCTTTGTGGCTTTCCATTCATTTATGTAAATTCAGGAATAGCTGGGGGTAAGGACAGTGACCCACCTCATATTATCATAACGTGGTCAACTTTGAGGAAGAATTTTCATTTATTTGAAAGGATCTGTAAATTAGTCTCATTCTCTAGATTCTCAAGACACACAAACACTTAAGCCTCATGACAATATTTTTAGTCTATTTCTGTCAAGCTGTATAAACCACTTTTCCACTTTCATTATAGCTCAGTGCTTTAGTGATAAAAGGATTTTGAAGTCAAGACATCAGTTTCTCTAGTTATTCTGATTTACAAGCAGCTGAGAACACACAAATGGCTAAATTTTGACTCTCCTGAGTCTTAGAATGGGTCAATTATTTTAGCCTCAGAAACCTTCAGATTTAACGTGATCTAAACCAGTGCTGCTCAAGGTGTGGTCCGCAGACCAGACCTGGTTGATGGACAGTTTGTTACTGATCTATGAAAAGTTCAAAAATTGAGAATAACTGCTTGTAAACATTTATAGCAGTCTGACCAAGTAGCTTTATTTGAATCTAATAATAGCAAGTTTGGTATTGATTTTTGGATATCTTTGTGTTTTGAGGGTTTTTTTATACTGATTCATTTTTATCATATTTTGTAAAAGAATCTGTCCATGATAGATTGAAAACAAGCAAAACCAGTGCTTCACCACAGATAGTCTGAGATACTTGACCACTAGTCTGTGCCCTCTCCTACCTTCCCACCTGTTCTGTGAAGAAAGATGATGAGTCATAAATGTAAATTTTCCCATAAAATATAATTTTATGTTCTGTATTAGTTTTGTATTCCTGTGTCACAAATTACTATAACCTTAGCAGTTTGAAACGATGTCCATTTACAGCTCACAGTTCCAAAGATCAGAAGTCTGGCATAGCATGGCTGGGTCCTTTGCTCAAGACATCACATGGCCAAAATCAAGGTGTTGGTTGGATTGAGTTCTTGTCTGGAGGCTCTAGAGAAAAGTCCACTCCCAAACCCACTCTTGTTGTTAGCAGAATTTAGCTCCTTGCAATGGTAGGACTGAGGTCTCCATTTTCTTGCTGGCTGTCAGCCAGAGCCTGCTCTTAGCTCCTAGACCCTGCCCTTAATCTTTTCTCACTTGGCCCCCTTCATCTTTAAGCTAGTAACAGTGCATTGAATGCTTCTCCCGCTTTAAATCTCTGATCTCCTCTTGTGTGACCTAAGCCATGTGGTTAGGTCAGGCCCACATGGATTATCTCCCTGTATTAAGGTCAACTGTGCCATGTAACATAACCTAATCATGGAGTAAAATCCATCATATTCACATCCCCAGGCATTACACAACCATGTGCTCCATGGGGGGTTGGGGAGACAGGAATCTCTGAGACCATCTTAGAATTCTGCCTAACACACACTCTGTTGAATTTCATATCTGAACTTGGCAATTGTTTCCGTTGAACTGTGGCCAATAAAGACTCTTGACTATTAAATAACATACTTTACATAAATCTACCCCTTGTTTGGAGAAGGTCTTTCTCTGTGTAAAATAGGTTAAAATTGTTTAATTTCAATGACCCAAATGATATTCACTAAATACCTCCTGTCTAAAAAAAAATAGCAACTGCACCTGTGTACTATATATTATAATGTTTAATTTCAATGTCTCAAATTTCACAGAGAGTGAATAAAATAAAATTACTTCTTTAAAAATTCATTTTGGTAAAGTTTAAACTTTTTTTTAAAAAAGCATTTCCCGTTAAGAGTTATTTCAAAGAAATGACTGTGGTTTCTGCTAACTTATTATAGATCCATCCTCTTAAAACATAAACCAAGGACTGTGTGATAAAAGATAAAACATACCAGTCAGAAATATAAACAGATATAATATAGATAACTTAAGTAATGCTTTTCTCTCCTGTGAATACAATTTATGTCTCTTAAAAGCTGGAATCAAAGGAAGTTTGTTTTTGGAGATATTTAGGGCTAGGAGATATAGCAAGCAATAGCAACACTAGCTAATTAAGTCAAATATCATTCATGGCCTCTGTTAGCATTTTAAGGTTGAAGATGAAACAAGATGGAAAAAGTGTCTGGTCCCTTGATAAGTATAACTTGGAACAAGTTGGCAAACTGGTAGGAATTAAAAGCCAAAAATAGCAGTTTTGCTGTGTAATTTTTTTTTGCAATGACTTTATAGCTCCACATCCCAGCTTGCATTACTCATTTTGTAAAATAAAAAGAAAACTATATTTTTAAAAAACTTATTTATATAAATTACTCCATCAAATTGACCAGTTTAAAGAAAATATTCCATGTGCTGATGGTGTTTGAGGTTCTATATGAGAAAAAAGAGAGCCAAATATTCTTTGACACTGAGAATAACACAGCCAAATATAAAGTAATAACTGCAGTCAGTGAAACTTAACCTCTGTTTAGTATTGTGACTGGTTTTATTAAGAGGAAAATATCTAAAGTAGTGCCTTGTTTCTGAATTCTAGTTTAATTTAACTAATGTTTTCATTGTTTTTCCATGTTGATGTTTCTATATGCAATTCATCTTAAGCAATGCAATCAAGAGACTTCAAGAACTACAGTTCCCAGACATAAAATAAAGAGCTGATTTCAGAACACTGTAAGTCTTAAAGATGTGTTTCACCGTGGGGAAATACAAGTATGTGGAGATTAATAAGATAGAATCAATTTCTCAATGGATGAGTTCAGATTCCTGATCCTTGCTTGGTGTCTGGATCATGAGGCTTGCTCCAAGAATAGAAGGATCGGTCAGTTCTGTGCTCATTGATTCCTTATTCTATATTCGGCTTCCCATGCATCTGCAGGCGGGTGTCTCCAGAAATTTCAATAGAATTTTGGCCACTGGGTGGGCCAAGCATTGGCCAATACCCAAGAGCCATGAGTGCACATCTTCTGATAACCTCCTATTCACCCTTAAAAAGGGTGCTGCACCCAATCCCAACATGGGGCGGGAGGTGGTATCCCTGTCGTCAAGAAGCAATGCTGCCAAACCAGCTGAGTGTCCTATAATTCAACTCAATTCTGACACTATTTACCCAGAGATAGCATCAGATCCCATAGGTCAAGGGCTCAGTCCCACCAGACTGCCCTCCACTTCAGATGCCAATTACTAGTCCAGGTTGTTACTTGTTCTTCTCACCAACTGCCTATAAGTCAGAGGTTCTCACAACCCCCTCCTTGGGTTTGATTAATTTGCTAGAGTGGCTCACAGAACTCAAGAAACCCTTTTATGCACTATATTACTGATTTATTACAAAGGGTATTAGAAGATATGAATCAAAAGTCACATGAAGAGATATATAGGGCAAGGTCCCGAAAAAGGGAGCTTCTGTCCTCATGAAGCTTGGGGCCCAGCATGGTGGCATGCAGAAGCATTCTAATTCCCCAACCTGGAAGCTCTCTGAACCCCCTCCTTTTGGGTTTTTATGGAGGCATCATTACATAGGCATGGCTGATTAAATCATTGGCCATTGGTTATTGATTCGGCCTCCAGCCCCTCTCCCCTCAGAAGTCAGGAGGTGGGACTGAAAGTTCAAATTCTCTATTCATGGTTAGTTCACCTGGCAGCCAGCCCCCATCCTTAGGTGCTTTCCCAAAGTCACCATATTAAAATAAGCCCAGTTGTGGTGGGAAAGGGCTTTGCTTTGTCTGCAGGGCAAATTATGCTCAGAGACTGAGATTGTCTTTACCAATAATTTATTTAACACAGATTTACTGTGGGAATTATAATAATTTCACAACCCAATAGCATACAGGATAATGTCTCTTAATAAGCCAATAAAGAAATAACATGCTCTAAACCAATGAAAATTAGTTATATTATTGTTCCAGACAAAGGGGAGATGAAAGGAACAAAGTCCAAATTTAGTTGAGGTGTACTTTTCTATAAGCTGGTTCTTGGAAGAGTCAGCTTAGCCAACCAAGAGCTGATGTCCAGCTGCCAGTGCAAAGCAAAAGTCCCTTGTTGCTAGAGCATGTTGCTAGGGAATGAAGGCACCAGTGTTGGGGGCAAGATAACTTCACAGGGCTGCTGCACGGTTTTCACCACTGCTGGCAAAGAGTCACCTTGCCATGGCAGCAGCTAATGCCCAAGGTCTTCAGAGAGCTGCCTTGTCCAGACTGAACACTCTCGGTAAGTCCTCACAAATTCTTGGTATTTAAAGTCTAAACGTTCCCTAGCCATAGTTTCTCCTCTACATGTTCTTATCAATAAGCCCCCAGCGGCGCCATCAACAGCTGAGCTACTGAGCGCTTGTAACAATAACAGATGTCGATGACAACATCCTGGCACAGCTTCCTCGATGTAAACAACTTCACTTCACTCGTGTCATGAACAAGTGGATTTGAAATTATGTCAAACCAATACACAACAGGCTTGCTATGAACAACAAGACACCCATTTCACCTTTATGGCTCCGAAGCGATTTCAGGAAATGAGGACAAGAGACCAAATATTATGACAAAATATGCTGCCATTGCTCTAATCGCTCAGGAAATTCCAAGGTTTTGGGAGTTGTGAGTCAGAACCTGCGGATGAAGACCAAATATATGGTCATCTGAATGATCAAATATATTTCTTATAAATCACAATATTGCAACCTTGTTGGTGAAGGAGGTGTCCTCTGTCCTAAACAGTGTGAGATGGCTGAATACACAACCCTTGACATCAGGCAGATGAGATCAACAGCTGTTTATTAGTCACATATACTCACAGCCTGGGGGAGGAGGACACTGCATGCCATGCAGAGCCACACAGGAGTTGCACTTAGGAACAGACTAAACAACCAGGGGCGTGGGAGGCACGCTTGTAGCATCAAGAGGGTGAGGTGCCTCCTGGCTTCCCCAGCCTGTTTGAATAACTTTGCAGCCTGGCAGGGAGGTGAAGCCTGTTATGGTGAGTCCCAGGTGGAATGCAGCTGACGTGACTGATGGAAGAAATAGCCAGGGGAAGCCCTTTCCCCTGGGTTGGGGGCATATCCAGTGAGAGTGGAGGAACTCATGGTTAAGCCTTTGGGGACTTGTCCATTTCAAAGATGTCAAGACAGCAATTGAAATGTCTTACAACACAACTTGAGTGAGGAAACAGTCCAAACAAATCAAGACCCCAACCAGCCCTGCCAAGACAGGGAGCACACCCTGGCCACTGCAAGTGATAATAATAATAATGACAATGACAATAATTCCAGAACCTTATCGTAAAATTCCAGGAGGAAGGAAATTCCTTCATATCTCCATGCCTAGCTGCTTTATCGTCCCCTCTGACAACTATTGCTCATGATTATCAGAATATTTATTCACATATTTGTCTTCTCACTTTTCCTGCATGAATAATTCCATTTTTTTTGCCCATGGGCAAGACCAGGCTACTCCAGGAGGTGACCTGGTACGTGTTCAAACTGCTCCCTGCTCACTTCCCTCTTGGCACAGAGACTGCCGTTTCTATGATGGGCTGTTTCTGTTTTTTTCCAGAAAACTACTATTGAAGTTTTATTTACATGAAGTGATTCATTTCCACCTTTTTGTCCCCCCTCCCCGGTAGCTTAGAAAATGCCAAAAAACTCAAAGTACCTCATGCTGATGCTGAATCATCTTTAGGTGTTCTTGGAGTACGACCCTGAGTTCATGAATGTGCCTATCACAGGAGGAACTGCCTCTCCACCTCAGCAGACACTAAGTAAAGCTGTCTTCTCTGCACCTGTCCACCTTGGAAAGATGGAGTATATGTGAGAGACGGAGGGAGGGAGAAAGAGGGGGGAAGTGACAGAAAGAAAGAGAGAGGGGAAAGAACGAGAGAGAAATTTGCAAGATTCAAGTAGATTCCAGGAAGCAGTGCCATTAATAACATGTGTCACTCCTGATGACATTAGGAGCCAAATTCTAGACTTCACAGCCAGCCACCAGGGGAAGTTTTTGCCAGTACAGTCACTACATAAACTCCCATTTGGTCTTTTTGGTACCCCCTGCCCTGCAGGCATCCTGTAAATTTTCTTGACTTTATTTCACAAGATTTCTGAACCTGCACGTCCTCCCTGTGCAATAAGTGCCAGCAAGACTGAGGTCACAGCAACACCCACTGCTGGAGTTGGGGGGGTAGGGATGGGAAGCAGCTGTTCTGTTCTTGGTTCCTCCGAATCACCTGCTGCATTATAGAGGATAAAAACCACTCCAGAAGAAGGCAGCCTCCTCTCTTTTGTGCCATCCTCATTCATTTACCCATTTATTCATTTATTCAAAAACTATTTACTGAGCACCAACTATAGACTAGGCATTCCTATAACCACTGCTTTTATTCTGCCTGTATCTTCTAATGGAGAGATGAAGAGAGAAATGATGGGAACACAAGTGTGCTAAAACCACCCCAACCTCCTTCTTAGCCAATTCAAGTGCTGGATAAAATGAAACATAAATTTTAAAATATCAGAAGGGCTCCAGTAGAAATAATTTTTGGTGTGGATAGTTCTCTCTAGGGCATTATCTCTAAGTCAACACTAGGTCAAATGAATTCTGAGTTGGGAAATTAACCTGAAAATACAGAAATCGATTTTGTCATCTCACTTTGATCAGATAATAGTACTTAACCCTATGAATGTTATCTGCAAACATCTGTAAGTATTGCTTTGGTTTTCTAAGAACATTTTCTCCAAGATTGCCATTGGTTTTCAAGATAAATGGATTCAATTTTAACTTCTAGTAAATATATTATTTTAAAACTCTTGTATGGGCGAACTATTGGATCCTAAAAGAAGCTGAGGAGAAAATTTTTCCTAAAATGCTAAGAAATAAATAGGTACCAATTGCAACTCCATATTAAGAAAAGAAAAGAGTGTCCTCACTGGTTTGAAAGAAAATTGAGGGTGGTTTTCTTTTCTGAGCAGTTTGTTTACGAATGTTCAATCGCACATTTGGTATAATCACTTAGACTGTCGAAAATCCTCAGTCATTTTCACATGCTAACCTCAGAAATGAAAATTACAACTAGAAAACTCCTGAATCCTTTGAGAAAAAGTGGCCAGTAAGAGATCCTGAGGAGTATATTATGAGTCTAATAGTAGGAGATTTATTTTTAACAATTTTTGTAAACTAAGTAAGAAAAGCCTTCTTGAAAAAGAACTAGAAAGTTTATTGTTGATGTGATCATGTGTTAAACACACCAAATATTCCAGATGGCCCTGAGATCAATGAGAAAAGGCAATGGGTCTTAGCATCTCAGTTTTCAATGGGGTGAGGTCATGAAGTTACAAGAATTTAATTTAAATAAACATACACACGCACACAAAGCATTAATCTTTTCAAACCTATAAAAATTCTATATATTTTTTTAATAAACAGAGAGCCTGGAATCATGTCAAGTAAGGAGATTAAACCATTGTTCAAGCTGAGGAAATAGGTAGAAAGATTTTGTTCATGGTTAGTATCAGTGCCATGGTGGAGAAAATTGAAGAGAAAGTAGAAATCATCCTCATCATTTGAAGACAGTCTTTCTCTCTATTTGAAAGCCTGATGGGGGTTATAGAAATGACAGCTGATTTCCCTAGCCTCCATATAAGACCCCTGGCTGACCAACACCTAACAAGGATGTTAGCCTGTGAGACCCCAAGCAGATAACCCAGACAAGCTGCCTGGATTTCTGACCTGCAGAACTATGAGACAATAAATGAGTTTTGTTAGAAGCTGCTAAATTTGTAGTAATTTGGTACACAGCAGTAGAAAACTGTTAGGTAAAGGAGGTGATGAAACACCAATTCTCTGCTTCTAAACAAAATTCCAAATGGATCACCCAGAGCCATGCCTCCTACCTGCCCTGCCTCACTCTCAACATTCCCGGTCACAGCTCTACTTCCATTTTGCCCATTCCCTACTTGCTGCACCCGTCAGATGGGGTGCATGGTGCTGTTTTCCAGGCTCCTTCCTCATGTTCTTGTAGATCCATCCTGACATCTCATCCTTGGACCCACTTCAGATGGAGCCTCTCCCAGAACAACACTGGACTCCAGACCCTCAGAGCTGCCACTAACTCCCTCTTGGTTTGCCCAAACGTAGAAGGCAGGAACTTGTAAATTCTAACACAGTTTATTTGGCTTTCTTCATCACAAAAGGCTGCCTTCCCTGAGGGGAAAAAAAAAAAAAGAATAGATGGAAAACATTTCAGAAGAAAAATAGCCAGGTTTGGAACTGACAGGATATGGAGGATAAAGAAAAAGCGTCAACAGTATGGAGCCTGGGAGGCCTGAAGAATGGTGAGGCCACCATCAGACTTCAGAACCTGGCCTTTTCGGGGAAAGATGATGACTGATTTTATCATGCTGAGTGTGAAGTGTTAGAGGTACATCCAGGCTAGCCAAATCCCTCTAGGAACTGTAAGTTCCTTGAGGCTAAGGACACTGTCTTATTCACTGTGGTAGCTCCAGAGCCTTTCACAATGCTGGAAGTATTTTAAAAGCTCATGAAATATTTCTCAAATGAATTGATGGAGATGTAAATTATTCATTTAGTAATTATAAGTTCTCAACTGGGGTTTGGAGGGAAGGGTGTTGGAGGTTACCATCTAGAGTAGGAAAGCACTAGTTGTAAGCTACAAATTAACACTGAAGAAAAAATCTTACAGGAAGCCCAGAAGAGATGAAAGCCAAACACAGATAGTATTAGATGGTATTACAGACTGATTGTTAATTTTAGGGCGATGTGATAACGGTATTATGGTTGTAGACTTTTTGTGTGTGTGTGAGGAAGACCAGCCCTGAGCTAACATCCATTGCCAATCCTCTTTTTGCTGAGGAAGACTGGCCCTGGGCTAACATCCGTGCCCATCTTCCTCTACTTTATATGGCTGACAAGCAGTGCATCAGCGGGCACCTGGGATCCAAACCCATGAACCCAGGGCTGCCAGAGCCTGAACTAAAATGCTGCACCACCGGCCCGGCCCGGTTGTAGACTTTTTTTGAAAGTCGTCTCCTGGGGCGGGCCCGGTGGCACAGCAGTTAAGTTTGCCCACTTCACTTTGGCTGCCCAGGGTTTGCCAGTTCAGATCCTAGGCGTGGACCTACGCACCGCTCGCCGAGCCACGCTGAGGCGGCATCCCACATAGAGCAACTAGAAGGATGTACAATATGACATACAACTATCTACTGGGGTTTGGGGGAGAAAAAAGGAGGAAGATTAGCAATGGATGTTAGCTCAAGGACAATCTTCCTCCAAAAAACCCAGTCCTCTTCTGTTTGAGATACATAGTAAAACAATTGTGGGTAGAATCATACAATGTCTGGGTTTTGATTTAAAATATCCCAAAAAAGTGTGAGGAAAGCGGGGTTGAAAACGATGAAGCAGAAAAAATAGAGGGTTGATAGGTACATGGGGGTTCATTGGACAATTCTCTCTACTTTTGTGTTTGTTTAAAAATTGCCATAATGAAAGTTACAAAGAAAGAGAGAAAGAGGGAATTTAGAGGAAGAGAAGAAGAAGGAGGAGGAGGAAGAGGAGGATGGAGGGAGGGAGGGAAGGAGAAAGAGGAGAAAGGGAGTGAGGGGAAGGGTTGAGGAAGGAAGGAAGGGAGGAAGCGGGGATGGAAGGAGTGCCAGAAAACAAATGAATAGCTGCAACTAGTTGTAAACTATTTTCATTGACATTCTTCATTGCACTCTCATAGTCTACTGTAAATCCAGTTTATTGAACTATAGGGATTGGCATCTGCTTCTAAGTCTTCAGAGAGTTTTCATTCTTCTATTCACTGAATACATACTACATAGTGACCCTGTGTGAAAGCTCCATGTTAGGGTTGGGTTGATATAAGTAGGAGATAAACACGTTGTGTGGGAAACCAACATAAGATGTTATTTTTACCTTAAAATATAATTATTCTGCAATTTAACATGGGAACGACCTCACTGAACAGCTATAAAATACGTGGGCACAGTGCTCCGTTCTCTACTTTCTAATGTCCTGAAAACAAGGATTCACCATTATTACTCCACTGTGTCACTGCTTAAAGCAGGGCCTCTGATCAATCTCACTCCATCAAAGGAAGGCATGTGGAGAAGAGACTGCCTGCTTCAGAGGCGGAGCTGGGAGAGGGGGCAATGCCCACCCAGTCAGAAAAGGCACCAGTCAGCCCCAAGCAGTCCCCTGACTTAGTCCTATAACAACAACCCCAACAGAGAAGTTAATCTCCTTAATGGAAAACAGATATGTTCCTTACTTACACCTATTACAGTTCTGGTCTTAAACATTTCCTTCCTCCTAAGTACTTTGCTCAGCTAAGAGGAGGTAAAGGCATAGGGATCCACAATGTCTCCAAGCACAGTCAGAGTGAAGCACACAGACAAGATTACCCGGAAAATACCTTCTTCTCTACTCATCCCTTCCTACCCAGGGAATGCAAGAGGAAGAAAGGAGCTTGGGCAAGTAATTGAAAAAGTGTGGTGGGTAGGCAAAGAATACCTCATTCTTTGTTTCTGACTAATTCGGTTTCGCTCATGGCACAGCACTGTGACCTAAAAAGGATGAACTCTGCAGCATTTATTAAATTTCAATATCGTGTTTGGAGGAGACATGCAGCATTTCAGACGTGTGCACAGACTCCCCTTTTAGGCATAATATAAGGGGAAAATGGCACCACACTAAGGACAGGAGCTCAGAACAAATGATCTAGAATAGTCTAATTTAATAACCATCTGGCCCTAACATCTTGAGAACAAATCACAATATAATGTTTTGAAAAGGTTCAGGGCTTGAGAACAAACAGCCCAAGACTGAATCTTGGCTCTGCCAACTACTGATGTGAAAAAGTCTCAACTTCCTTGACCCTCAGCTTCCTGACTTGAAAATGGGCTAATAATGCAGTCCAGGGAGGTTGTGACAGGGAAATAGGGCATTCATGTGCATGGGCAAGGTGTTATTCATTCTACTGAATGAAGTAGATGTGAATTCCTCAGACCAAAGCTCAGGTGTGTGAAAAAGTAAGTTTATCTTTTTTTAAAGGTTGAATTTAGGTTGTATCTTAAGCTTCCACTCCTTCCAGTGGCAGAAACTAAATCTAGCCAGTTCCAGGTAAATCAGGTTGATTTAAGGTATTCTCAGTCAAGAGTGCTGGACACTGTCATTTTTGACTGTATGAGTGTGAACTTTCTTCCTTTGAGTGGGGCAGGGGGCGAGGGATACCACAATAAATGGGATCAGGGAACATCCCCTCAGGTTCAAAGCCAAAGATAGGCCTGCTCCCAAGCAGCTGGAGAGTGGGCACAGAGCTGATGTTGGCAATAGGATAGCCTCTCCCAGAACATCAAATCAGCAGTGAGCAGGAAGTCAGGGATGTGGGAGAAACTATTCTGGCAGCAGCAGCAACAATGACATCCAAAGTCCTATTCTGGGAGTGGTAGAGGTTGATGGCAGTGATGTCCTGTGTCCATTTATGACAGTGGTGATGCAATGGTGGTGTCATCCGCCTCTTACCAGACACTTCCTGTGCTGTGGTTTTGGCTGGAGGCATTTCAGCCCTTTTTCTGAGCCCATTGATT
Source organism: Tapirus indicus (assembly GCA_031878705.1). Classification (NCBI taxonomy): domain Eukaryota; kingdom Metazoa; phylum Chordata; class Mammalia; order Perissodactyla; family Tapiridae; genus Tapirus; species Tapirus indicus. Next base: position 41,389,737 of record CM062935.1, read on the forward strand.
CTGAGAACTCTCTGGTATCCTTCCCATAAATTCCTTTTCTGCTTATGTTAACCAGAGTTGTTTCTTTGCTTCTGACCAAGGATCCTGACAATTTACCTAAGTATTTCTCCTGAAATCTCCCTAAGAGCGTGATGGGGTGAGGCACCCAAGCTCCACGGGGCTCTCTACATGGCAGCAGCTCATCCAGAGGAGTCTCCCAGACCTTGGTCATGATCTGTTCCACACAGGCATCCGCAGAGATGTCCGAGAGATGCCCATGGTTCTATCTAGTCCTTCATCATCAAGCCTTCTCCATGCTGGCCACATCTGAGATGTGCTTGTTCCCATCTGGCCCCTCATCCTATGGTTCACACCACATCTACTATGACATCTCCATGCTGCAAGTCTTCCAGCCTGTAGGAGATGCTGGATAAATTCAGCCCCATGGAAAGAATCTGCTGCCCCTGCACCCCACTAGGGCACCTGGAGGCTCTGTAGATTTGCCTGAGGTCAGTCTGCCTTGGCACCTGATATAGGCACTTCTGTTTATCTAACCCCTGGTGGCACAAGGAAGTATAGGGGCTTGCTGCATCCCAAGACCCTGACAAGAAGTGCAACATAGGACTCCTTGATATTTGGATCTCCAGATCTGTCTGGGACTTCTATGGTCATCCTCTGGGATTCAGTCCAGAGTAGGAGTGGGGCAGACTGCAGGGCCTGTTTCTCAAGGACATTGGCCAGATTTAGCTATGCTGGTGCTCTCCAACTCTCCCCCACTCCCAGCCTGGAGGACTGTATACTTCTTTGAGAGGAGGCAGAAAAGCAGCTCAGATATATCACATATCTTCCACATTTATTCCATATTTATTGTTTAGACCAGAACATTGGCATATATTTCACTTACATTTTAAAAAAATGTAAGCACGTGGCTACTTTACAAATTAAATCATGTTGAAAGGTACGTAAGGCAAAACAGTAGCTTCTATCTCACCCTTATAATCCCCCAAGAAATTACTTCTAAATATTTTAGCCATTTCTTCTATCATAAGATAATATTGCTATTTATTGATTTATCCATTAGCTTTCTTTTATGAAATATGTATATTTAGCTCCATTATATTTCCCGCTTTTCCTGCCCACCTTTCCACTAAAAATGTTATGAAACACATTAAAACACATAAAGATATAGCACTGAGAGATAAGAAAATGATTTGATTGTCAAGCAACCTATTGCCAGAATCTGGAGGAAACAGCTCTATTTTTACATAGCTGAATTGAGAATACAGTTGACAAAATCTGAATCTAAACATCAAAAATGATTATTAAAAGAGAATATAGATAAAACAAATGCACTCATAAAATTATGCAAACTCAAGGGGGGAAGAGAAGATGTAAGGTGGTGATGGGGGAAAAGCATGTCAAAATATTCATTTTACACAGGCAATAATCAAAATACATACATTCTTTTACTTTGCTTAACAGAAAAAATAACACATCATAAGAAATACTTCTGAATAACTTAAGAGTAACCATCAGCAGATTTAAAACAGATTATTTTCTAAGTGATTAGAGAAGAAGAAAAAAAGAAAGCCCAGAAGATAAGGAAGGTGAGTTGCCCTGAATATATAACAACAGCATACAAAGAGGCCTATTTCTATTTACTTTTATTTTTTCATATGTTCTAGGAGGTTTTCACAGCTTTATTGACGTATTATTAAGAAATAAAAACTGTATATATTTAGGTTGTACAATGTGATTTTTAAGGGATAAAACATGATGATTTAATATACATTGTGAAATTATTACCACAATCAAGTTAATTAACACATCCATCACCTCACATAGTTACCTTTTTTATGTACATCGTGAGAACACTTATGGTCTACTCTTTCAGCACTTTCAAGTATATAATACCACCTTATTAACTATAGTCACCATGCTGTACATTAGATCCACAGAACTTACTCATCTTATAACTGAAAGTTTGTACCTTGGACCAACATCTCCCCATTTCCCCCATCCCCAGCCCCTGGTAACCACCATCCTATTCTCTGCTTCTATGAGTTTGACTTTTTTAGATTTCATATATAGGTGAGATCATGTAGTATTTGCCTTTCTGTGTCTGACTTACTGCACTTAGCATAATGATGTCCTTCAGGTTCATCCAGGTTGTCACAAATGGCAAGATTTTCTTCTTTCTTATGGCTGAATAATATTCCACTGAATATTTTTGTATTCATTTTAAAATGAATTGTCTTTATCCACATTTCCTTTATCCATTCATCCATCCATGGACACAGGTTGTTTCCATACCTCGGTTATTGTGAATAATGCTGAGTGAACATGAAAGTGCAAATACCTCTTCGAGATCCTGATTTCATTTCCTTTGGAATATATACCCAGAATTGGAATTGCTAGATCATATGGACTGTGTAGAAATTCTAGTCTTAATTTTTTTGAGGAACCTCCCTCCTGTTTTCCATAGTGGCTGAACCAATTTATATTCCCACCAACAATGTACAAGGGGTCCCTTTTCTCCACACTTGTTATCTCTTATCTTTTTTGATACTGGAAACAGGCCTATTTTTAAATCCAGTCTCTGCCATATACTAGCTGTGTGATTTAGGCAAGTGTCTGAACATCTCCATAACTCAGTCTTCTCATCCGTATAATGAAAATGAAATGCCCACTTCATATGGTTGTCGCAAGATTGAATGACATCAAACAAATATCAGAGCCTCCTATTGCAGTGTCAAAGGATTTTCATATTCAAAGTAGCACAGTCCAGGATTCAAAAGCAACTTTAAAAAAATTTTAATTTTTCTTTGCATCTTTTGAAGAACATAAAGGAAATTCAATTCATAATTTAAAGCACGACTTCTTAAAATTCCAGTTTTCTCATAGCCCATAGCTTCTCTACAGTCCCCATCCAAGTCCCTCATTAGCCTGCACTTCACCAAGCTCTCCTCAATACTGTAGTCTGGACCAGCTCTTGTTTTCTTAGCGCCTTCCTCCTGAACCATTCAGCCTTGTCTCTCTCTACCCACTTTCCTGATGCTGTATTTAAAACTCAGAAGAACCTGGCCACAAATTCAGATCTCTTCTTACAGGGCAGAGAAACAGAGAAGTTGCATAGACTAAGAGGCAGAGAAAAGGGAGGAAGGAAGTAAAATTGGAATTATGCTTTAATAAATTTTATCCCCATCACATATGTAAAGTGTCTTACACATAATAAATACTTAACAAATACTATTTCCCTTCTCGATGACTCCCAACATTTCATAAATGCTTAGTCTGTTTTTGATATATCTTCCATAAATAAAAATAATTATTTAATCCTTGAACACTAAATTTCTCAACACTCTCTTCCCAACTCTACCAAATTAACAATCTGAAAATGGGCACTGATTCACAGGAGGGGGACTGCTATTTTAAAGCAAACCTAGGATTCAGATAAAATTAAAAACCATATTATAATATGAATAATCATCTCCTAAAGTCTCTATTCTATGCTTGATTTTTTTTCATTGCATTTTCTTAAAGCAAAGCACACCTGCACCCCTTACCATCCCTAAGGGGCCTAGAGTGAAACTAGACTCCACAAACTACCCCCTTGGTTGTTCCAACTTTTTTAAAAATAAGATTTTTTTCTCCTGACATTTTAGAAGTGTTATTAAAGCTCACTGGATTCTTGGGATTTGGAGAGGGAAGAAAAGAAACAACTGCAACCTTGATTTTCCTCCCCTGGATATCATGTTTGTTTTGACATGTGGGTGTGGTGTGCTTTTCTGGCAACGACTACGCAAATTCAACCCTGGGTGTCTACAGGACACAGCGCAGCCATGTCTAGGTTGCTTGGACAAGGAGTATTGCTTTTCTGTCTGCAGGTCATTCACACACAGCTGCTGGGCTCAGGTGTCATAGCACCAAGTTGCTCTGCTCTTTCATTAAGATCTTAAGCTACATACATATGTGTCTGATAACAAAAAGCAGGGAGGACTGGCTAAAAGTTTAACGTGGTGATGGAGATGGGCTTTGGGGGTCATGGGTCTGTAGGAAATGTACAGGTTGCAAGTTTATGACCTTTTGGACTAGACACTAGTGGATTTTTTTACATGTTTCTGAGTGTCAGGATGCCTTCATTTCTGCCACTTCTTTTTTTCATTCTTCAGTCCTTTCTGCCTCAGATTTCAGTGGGAGGTCTTCTTAGGCATCTTTGAAAGTTTGAGGTTGCATCCCTCTCATATATATTTTTTTTTGTTGCAGAATTTCTTCTGTTGAAATGAGCTTTAATATTTTCTTTGCCTCAGTCATCATCTTTCCTTTCTTCCAGTCATAGATTATTGTGCTTCTGTCATAAATAATGAACTCCTTGGGGTTTATACATTCATCGTATTATTTCACACCTCCATACCTTTGCATGTGCTGCTCCCTCTACCTAGAATTCCCTTTCTTCTCTTCATTTAGCTATTGCCTACTTGTCCCTCAAAACTCAACTCATGTCACTTCTTCCCAGAAATCTTCCTTGACTCTCCCATTGTGTTCCCATGGTAGCCTGTACATACCACTATCATTTTAAAAAACAATATTTGCTGAGCACTTATTAAGGGCTAAGCATTGGGTTAAGCATGTAACCTCTATTAATTCGTTTAATCCTCATGACAATCTTATGTTGTAAGAACTGTCGCTTAGAATCATTTTATAGACAAGAAGGAGAGATGTAGAAACATTAAGGAACTAGCCCCAGATCATGCTGCTCATCAGTGGTGAGGTCCAAATTCAAGTGTAAGTCTGTTTGACTTCAAACTTTGGCACTTAGATTATCTATCTGTTCTAATAATTCAGGTATATTTGCTGATACACTTTAATTGTGGGTATACTTTCCTGTCTTTTCTGTTAATTTGAAAGTTCTTTGTCAGAGCTGAAATATTACTCATATTTGTAACTTCAGTGCCTACTAGTAAAGTGCCTGGCTTAGATCAAGTGCTCAACGGAAAGTTGTTGAATAAATGAGAGTGAAGGTCTCTAACTGTGTCACTTTCCGTGTTCAGCTTACATCAGAGTGCCTCTTTTCTCAGTGAAATTGAAATTCAACTTCACCAGGTCAGACCATATCATATGCTAGTGAGGAAAAGGAGAAGGAATCTGAGGCAACTGGTATATTGGCAGCTCCAAATAGAGGGAGCAGGAAAAACAATGTGTAAGTGCCCAGGGATGCCAAGCTCCAGGGATGAATTAGTTTGCACAGCTGGGAGTCAGTGGCAGCCAGCCCACCAATTTCACACAGGAAGCAATCATCAATAGAGCAACACAGACCAAGGGCAGGAGAAAGATACCCTGTGAGAGCAAAAGTTGACTGAGGGAAATCCAAGTAAGTCCAAATAAAGGACGAGATGGTGGAGACAATTTCAATACTGATAGTTCCAGGACTACAGGACATGCCCTAGCATCTATTTGCAGTAATCCAAATCACCTACTGTTAGGACTTGGTAGTGACTCCCAAGCAAGAGAAATAGGATATGTTTATGGAAATTGTACCAAGGAGATAAAGGATCTGCACTCATGGACATAACTATGTGGAGATGCCTCTAGGCAGTTTTGGATCTCAAGCTCACTTACTTAAAGAATGAATGAAAGATTGAATAAAAGCAATTATGTGGTATAATTAAACAGATAGGATGATGTATTAACAGTGCCACTAAAAGTAACAGACTAATGAGTTGCATGAGACAAATATGATTGAGAATGAGATCTGTGATGAGGGGAGGATAAGGTTAAATATTTTCCAGGAGCTTTGCATGTAGGGATTAAAGGGGATTCTGTGTTGTATACATAGCGAAGAAGTCATACAAATGCATCACACAGGGAAGGAGAGTTATGTAGTTAGGTAGGACTGAAAGATGACAGCAGAAAGGGTTTCAGATGAGACAAAAAGGAGAGAATAGATGAATATGTAGTTCAGGTTTCCATGTTGAGACGTAAATATAAAATTGTTGGGAATTAACAACATGCAGCAAGAAAACAGTGGAGAAAATTAGAAAGCTACTTCTTTTTGGATATCAAAACCCTGGCGATCAAAATCCTGGCTTCGGGGCCGCCCGGTGGCGCAGCGGTTTAGTTCGCACTTGGCAGCCCCGGGTTCGCAAGTTCGGATCCCGGGCGCCCGCCGACGCACTGCCTGTCAGCCATGCCGTGGCGGCGTCCCATATAAAGTGGAGGAAGATGGGCACAGATGTTAGCCCAGGGCCAGTCTTCCTCAGCAAAAAGGGGAGGATTGGCAACGGATGTTAGCTCAGGGCTGGTCTTCCCCACAAAAAAAAAAAAAAAAAAATCCTGGCTTCAAAAGAATCAATTGTTATAGGAGAAAAGGTAAAGGGGCAGGAGAGTTTTGGGAAAATGAACTAAAGGAGGAAAAATGAAAATAATGAAAACAGTAGCCCACTGTAAGAAACCTAAATTCCAAATCTGTAGAAAGAGCACAGTGACACTGAGCCTGAGATAGCAAAGGCCAAAAAAAGAAGGAGGCACTCAAAGGGGGGTTGAAAAGATCAAGTAACACATGAATGTCACAAGTATGGAGAAAATGTACCATCAAGTTGGAACTTGGGATTTAATAATGTACTCATACAGAACCCTAGGGGAGAAAAGTTGATATTTCAAAGCGAGAAAAAAAGTTGGAAAGATACTGCTTTAGGGGAGCTACACACAGATCAATATAGGAATACAGATATATGGGGTTTAGTTCATTTAATGAAAATTTGAAAATTATGTCACCTCTGGTAAAAGATGTACAATTGTGGCTTTGAATTGTAAGAAAAGACCTAGCATATAAAATAAAATTGTCCCAAAAGAAATGGGAAAGATGAAAATTATGGAAGGAAATGACACATCCTGTTGACCAGTGGTTCTCCACTTTGGCTGCATTTTAGAATCCTGTGGGAACCTTTTAAACCGTACCAGCGTCTAGGCCCCAGCCCCAGATATTCTGAATTAATTTGTTTGGGGTGGGGTTCCAGCATTAGTATTTTTAAAAGCTCCCCCCACCCAGGGGAATCCAATGTGCAGCCAGGGTTCAAACCACTGCTACATCGCCACCAGTCACTTGGTGGTAAGAAGAAATTTCATCTGTTATCTAGGAAGCATGAAAAGTGACTGTTTGAAATTAAAAATTTAGAACCAATCTGTAAGAAAACTCTAACTGAGGAGTGCTTATTTATATAAACCTATTTACCAGGTAGAACGGTATATCTAAAAGAGAAACAAATCAATAGAAGACATATTTATGTGTAAATAAGAATAAAAGTGAAATTTAAAGTTTAAAAATATCTGAAATAAAAAACTGAGAAATTTGGCAGAGATATATAAGGCAAATCTTGTTAGAATAGGAAGAAATTTAAAGTAAAGTGAAAGGAATAAGCAAAGGGAAGGAAGACTATGATCTTCCTATAGAAAGGACCTGTGTCTTTGTCTCCCAGTATCTAGAGCAGGGCCTGGCATGAAGCTGGAATCCATAAATTTTGCTGAGTAAAGGAATCTGCGTCAGGGTAAGCATGAGATAGGAAATCAGGGAGGCAGTGAAATGGACAATGAAAAGCAATGAAGTGGGAGTTAGTGCTGGGCTCCAACCACCAGAGTGTCACCATGTGAAGGGACAAATTAGTACATCTCCATGGCTCATTGTTGGGCTAGATGGATTCAAAGCTCACCTAGCTCTAAAAGTTTATGACCGTATCATAGCTTTAAAAAATAAATGAACCCTCAAGTGGAAAGGAGAAGTCAAAAACCTTAAAAAGCAAAATGGAGTGTGCCAGATCCACTTATCGGAACTCATAGATAAACTGAAGGTGAGGAAATGAAAGCTAAAACACCAAAAACAGGACTAAATAAAAGGAGTATGTAGGTGCACTCAGATGTAAGCTCCCTGAGGGCAAGAACTTCATCTGACTCGCTTCACACCATATCCCCAGTACCCAGAACAATGTCTGGCTCATAGTTGTTGACTTGACTGGAAAGATGGGAAATGCCAGATTTTCATATAGATCCAAAGAGTGCACTGGTCTGGAAAGTCTTGTGGAGGAGATGGTCAAAAGAAAAAGATGTCCAATAAGTGCAAAGTATTCATAAGTCATCAACATCACGTATCTATATAATCGATATCTTACAAGGGGATTGCCGTCAACTTATCTTGGTCACACTACATGCAGTAAATACACCAGGGCATGGTTCACACGAAACATTGGCTTGAAGCTAAGTGCGGTGACATGGAATTAATTCAGATATTGAAAGGACTTTAAAGCAGTACAGTACCTGCCAAGTTACTTTTTTCTCTTCTGCCAAATGCATGTGGAAAACCACGGAAGAAAGCCAAGAGGCCTTGATCATGAATTCATGTTTGTATTGCAGACTATTCCCGAGGGAACACCTCAATTATAGTCAAAATCTTCCCCAAATAGCTCCAATGGCTCCACGGGTTAGCCCCCAATTTTTTTAACCAAGTAAATCCGGTCCTCTAATTTATAACTCACAGCTTTCCAAAAGTAGTAACTTTTACAAGGAGTCTACATTTACCTACCTTAAGTTCAAAGACTATACAGACTTAATTAAGCTGCCCTGTCTCCCTTCATCACCCACAAATCAAGAGCTTGGATAAAATAACGAGGTAACCAAAACAGAGGTCCGCATGCATTGTTGGAGGAGGCTGGCCAATAAGTTGGGCCAAGTTTTCCAGGGTTCAACATGCATTCCTTTCATCCAGCAACCAACACACTTATATTGAACACCTGTACTGGGCACTGTACTAGGTCTGGGGGATAGAAAAATTGGCAAGTCAAGGTGTCTCCCTAAAGGGCTTCACGGTCTAGTGGGAGAGACAGATCCACATCTAAGCAGGAAGGGAAAAGAAAGGAAACTGGTGTTTGTTAAATATCTGCTGGAGGCCAGGCTCTGTGCTATATGCATTACCTGCTCTTCTTTATTTAATCTCACAGTCTCTTTCACAGGTAAGAAAACTGAGGTTCAAGAAGGTATTTACTTACCCAAAGTCTCAAACCTGAGTGTGGCAAAGTAGGATGGGCACCCACATTTGTCCTCCTTGAAAACCCCTTCTCTTGCCCCTCTACCATACTCAAATGCAATTTTCAAAAAGTTAAAATAACAGTGGATGATCAATGCTATACTAGAGGTAGTTTGAACAAAAGGCCATGGGAGCACAAAGGGCACAGTGAAACTGTGACTAGGCAAGGAAGGGGGTCAAGGAAGGCATCACCGAGGATGTGACATTTGAGCTGGGCCATGTTAAACAGCTGGAGTCAGTTCTGCTGGATTACTAATGTGTTGATTTTTTGACTACACCTCTTGGGCACTTACCAGAGCCACAAAGTGAAGGAAGCAATAATTCTTCTCTGGCCACCAAAACTGCTGAAATAGAGTCACCTGCTATTTCTACACCCACTGGTTTCACACAGAGAGTTTCTCAAATAAGTTTGCAGTTAGAGGATGTTAGCTTAGGGAGTAGCAGGTGTGTGGATGGAGGGGGTGTGAGCCGTGACTGACGGGAGGGGGAGTGCTGTGGGGCTTTGGAGCCCCTCTGGTTTGCAAGCTGGAACTAGAGGTACCCAGATTAGATAAATGGAAGCAATCAGCTCCAAAGAGGATGTGCAAAAGCATAGGGAGCAATTTTGGTCTGAGAGTTGTTTTAAAAAGAAAGATCTCAAGCATGGATTTAAAAAAAAAAAGCAGAGTTTCTGTTTACATATTGATGATAAATCAACAGGGTTGTGTGGCAGCCAAATGGGTCTTTGAATGTGCTGCTTCATTTTCCCCAATAAGTCCAAGAAGAGTCCCAGGAATGGAAAAAATAAGGCATTAAACTTCAGTGAAGCAAAATTTGGAAAAATGTGTGTGATCCACTGAACAAAAGACACTGAGTTGGACTTTAATGGAAAGTACCTTAGAGTAAATTATGGAAAGTTTAGTGGCATGTACTCTGAAAATGAAGGAAAATAATGGAATGCCCACATAAAACACATAGAGTCACCAAGTGGGAGGGAAAGAGAAAAAACCGAAAAGATTTTAAAGCCCTACGAGGTTTCTATAGGAGACGGTTAAGGCACACGAAGGCAATGGTTGAATAAGTGCAAGCCAAATGGATAAAGCAGGATGTGACTAAGCAGTTCCTAGCTGATCTCCCTGCTTCTAACTTTGCTCCTTATAAATGATTCCTCCCCCTGTGACCAGCGATCTCCCTAAAACATAGATCTGATTATATCACTCCTCTGCTGAAATGCCTTCAATGATCTAGTCTCAAGAAAAAGTTCAAATTCCTTGGTGCACCACACAATGATGAAAATAATACGGCCCCTCACTATCCAGCTTAATCTCTCCCTTTTCAACTGACACTTTATTCTCTAATTGTGCTGAACTGTCTGAAGATACTCCGAACTCAAGCTTTGAAACGTTGAGCATGCTATTTCTCCTATCTGGAATGCCATGCTCCACCACTATCTTCCCTTTTCTTCTAAATCCCATTCCTTCATTCTTTCATCTAACATCTGTTGGGCCAGGCAATGGGCTAGGCCCTGAATAGAAAGCAGTGATGCAGATGGAGACGGTCCTGGCTGTCATGGGCTTCATGGGTCCAACTTGGTTACTATCACTTCCTTCATGAAGTAAAGGCTCCAAAACTAGATTGAATGTCCCTCCTCTCCCAAAGCACTGTGAATGAATGTTGAATTATTCATTGTTAATTAATAGTTAATTAGTTAATAGTTAATTATAGTTTAATGAATAGTTATTAAGTTAACTATTGAATCAATAAGGCCATAAAGGACCATAGAAAATACCATTTCCAATGGTACAGTTTTCCCAACAGCCTTTGCCTCTGTTTCGTTCAGCAAGTAGGGTATCTGCTACCAGGCATATGCTGGGCACTGGGCATCTGAAGATAATTAAGACCATCTCTGACCTTAAGGAGTTTGCAGTCCAAGAAGGGAAACAAAGACACAAATTTTAACAATTTTAAAACATAGAAATGCGTAACTTATTATAGTGTCAGAGGGTGTTTCAGATGATTTGCCTGAACGAAACTTTTCATCCTCACAAGAATTCTGAGGTAGAAGACAATTCTTATTATCATCCCTATTTCATTGTGAGAAGACTGAGATTAAGTCATTTGCCCAAGGTCATGCTTGCACCCAACCAATCTTGTTGCCCAGCCCATGATCTTAACATCATAACAGAACAGGGTAGGTACTATAGTGGAGGTGTGCAAAGGTGCTGTCTCAAAACACAGACAAGAACTGAGCCCAGAAAAGAAATTCAGGAGAGTTTCTTGGAGGAGCTGAGTGCTATTCTATGCTAAACATAGGGTCAATTTAATGAATAATCATCTCAGCTGGTTGAAAGAGCAGACCCACTTAACCTCAAATCAGACAGGCTAGAAGAAAGAACCCAGAGTGGTAGTCGGATGATTCACACAAGCATGCCATACTCCTTGTTAAATATTAAAATTCTCTTACACCATTTGGGAAATAAATATTGCCTCCAAGATCCCCATGTGCCATCCTTGACATCCTGACCATCCTGGCAATGCCAGCTCTATAAGATTTAAGCTTCCAAACAGGTGAGTCATCTTCTCTCTATTCCATCCCATTAACTTGTTCTCTATGCCTTTGCCAGAATTACGCTGCTGTAATTAAAGGTTTGTAATAATTCTTGATATCAGCTAGGCTAAGTCCTCCTACTCTTTTCTTCTTCAGCAGTGTCTCAGCTATTCATGGCCCTTTGTTCTTCTGTTTATATTTTTAAATCCATTTGTCAACTTTTATGAAAAACTCTACTGAAATTTTGATTGGAATTCCATTGAGTCTGGAGATTTGTGGATAATTGATATTTTTGTGATATTGAGTCTTTCTATGAAAAGATGAAGTATCTTTTGACTAGGTCTTAGTAATATCTTTCAGTAGATTGTCATAATACCTTTCATTTATCTAGGTCATATTAGTATCTTTCAGTAAATTGTCATAATTTTCTCTCTAGAAGTTCTACACATCTCTTATTAGATTTATTTCTAGAACCTTATTTTTGTTGCCATTGTGAATAGCATCTTTTAAATATATGTTTTATAATGGCTTGTTGCTAATTATAAATATACAATTTATTCATATCTTGACCTATATGTAGCACCCTAAACTCTTTTACCAATTCAAAAGAAATTGTCAGTTTATCTTCTATGTAGATAATTCTATCATCTGCAGTGATGGCAGTTTTGTTTCTTCTTTTCCAAATTTCATACTGCTTATTTATTTTTCTTCTTTTACTGTGTTGGCTATGACTGGCAGTAAACTATTAAATAGAAGTGGTAATAGCATTACTGTTTCATTTCTGATTTTAAAGAGAATGTTTTTACATTTCATAGTTTAAATAAATATCTTCTATAGTTCTTTGGTAGATACCACTTATCAGATCAAAGATGTTCTTTTTTGTTTCTAGTTTACTATTTTTTAATATGAAGGGATTGGGAGTCTTAATCATTGCTTTTACTTTTCATCTATTAAGATGATTGTATCATTTTCATCTTTAACCATTAACATGGTGGTTTCCTAATATTGAGCTAACTTCATAACTAGGAAACCAGGTAAGTAATAATGTATGTTCATTGGAGTTCATTTGCCTATTATTTCCTTTTGAATTTTTGCATCTATATTAGTGAATGAGATTGTCCTGTAATTGCCCTTTGTTCTTACCATCATTGTCTGGTTTTGATAATAAGGTTTAATAGCCTCATAAAACAAGTTGGGGAATGTTCCCTCTTTACCTATTTGCTTTTAAAAATGTGGAATTACCTGTTGTTTACATATGTAAAAGTATTTGGAAGAATTTCTTATAAAATCATTTGACCCTAGCATTCTCTTTGTGAGAGGATTTTAAACCACCGATTTATGGTAATGAGACTATCAGATTTTCTTTCCTTTGTTTAGATGTTATATTATTTTAAGGAATTTGTACATTTCATCCAAACTTTTAATTTATTGAAATAAGTTGTATATAATACTTTGTTATCAAGTTCTTCTGCATGTGAAGTTGTCTCCTTTTTTTTTATTCCTAATATAGGTTTTTGTGATGCCTTGTATCTCATTTTTTGATCAATCTTACCAGACATTGAGCAATTTTATTTATTGCTTCACAAAAACCTAACTTTGTTGATTCTCTTTGTTTCCTATTTTTTCATTCATTTCTGCTTTTATCTTTATTATTTCTTTCTTTTTACTTTCTTTGGCTTTACTCTACTGTTATTTTTAATTTAATTTTTGTTATAGTGTTAGCTTATTAATCTTCAGTCCTTTTCTAATATAAATATGTATTTATTGCTTTATCTGCATTCCACAAATTCAATATGTAATACTTTCATTTTCATTCAATTGTATTTTCCAAATTTCACTATGATTTTTATTTGACCCATGAGTTAGTCTTTAAATTTTCAAATATACTGTGTACTTTAGTAATCGTTTTATAATATCTTTCTAACTTAATTCCATTATTATCACAGCACATTGCTTGCATGATAACAATTCTCTAAAATTTGATGAGAGTACATTCTGGTAACTGGCCAGTTTTCACAAATGTTCAATGGATGCTTAAAAAGAATGTTTTTCTCCAATTGTTTGATGCAGGAATCAACATATTGTTTGTTGATTGTGGTAGGCAAATATCCTATATCCTAACATTGATTTTTCTGCTTGATTTATCAATTGTTGAGAGTTATTTTAATATTGGTTTTAATGATAGTGGATTTTTCATTTTATCCTTACAGTTTCTTTAGCATTTACTTCATATGTTTTGAAGTTGTTATTATGGGTATGCATGTTTTGAACCATTATTCATTCCAAGAGAATTCAACCTTTCATCAGTATGTCATGAATTTTTTCATTTCTAGTAGTGATTCTTGTCTTAAAGCCTCATTTTCTCTGATATTACCATAACCACACCAGTTTACTTTTTGTTACTGTTTTCCTGGTGTATCCTCTTCCAGCCTTTTACTTTCAACTTTTATATCTTCATATTGTAGGCAAGTATCTCATAAACAACATAGGGTTAGATCTTTTTAAGTCCAGTTGGTCAAACTTAACCTTCTAACTGAAGAGCTTAGTTCATGGATATTTATTGAAATTAATGATATATTGAATTTCTTAGTACCATCTTATTTTTGCCTTTTTATTTGCCCTGCTTTTTCAGTTTATATTTGTTTATTGCCATCTTTTGGATTGCTAAGGTTTTTTGTAATCTTTTCATTTTTCTTACCTTTACTAGTTTGCAATTTTACACTCAATTTCTGTTATTTTAGTAGCTGTTTAGAAATTTTAACACATAAACATATTAAAGTCTAAAATGTTTAAATGCTTTAATATTAGTTACTCCAACTTATGTGCTATTATCAGGAAAAATTTTACTTGTATCCAAAGTTTGTTCAAATCCCACAAATTTAACATTATCATTGTTATTTTAAGTATTGTTTAATATGACAAATATTTATCTAGATTTATCCACATGTTCACTCTTTTCTTTATTCTCCTCTCTTTCTAGCTTCTTAGACCTTCCCTCTGGGATCATTTTCATTCTTCTTGAAGTATTTTTCTTCAAAGTTCCTCAATTGATGGTGATAATAAACACCATATTTGATAGTAAATAGTTTTTTGTTCATCTGAAAATGTCTTTATTATACTCTCATTATTAAAAGACAGTTTTGCTGGCTATATAATTGCAAGTTTACATTTATTTTCTCTCAGACTTTGAAAGTAGTATAACATTATATTCTATTTTTCATTTTAACCTTCAATCTACTTATTATTTGTTTGTTACTTATCTGTCTTTTCACTCTGACTACTCATTAGATTTTTTCCTTTGTTATTCTGTAGCTTCACTACAATGTAACTGGTATATATGCCTTTGCATTTTTTCTGGTTGGAATTTAGTGATACCTAAATCTTAGGATTTGTATCTTTTATCAGTTTGGGGAAAATTTTCATTATTATCTCTTAGAATATTATATATTTTTCAGTCTTAGCCTCTCCTTCTGTAACTCTGATTACATGGATGTTGGATCTTCTCATTTTATGATCCGTGATTCTTGATTCTCTTTCATGGTTACTGTATCTTTGGCACTGGTGCACCTGGTCATTTCTGTAGGATCATCTTCCAGTTCAGTCCTTCTCTTGAGCTGTATGCAATCTGCTTTTAAAGCCAACTTAGTTTATTTCAATTATGTTTTTCAGGTCTATAATCTCTTTTTCCAAATATGCCTTGTCATCACTGAGATGGCTCTGAACATTACTCATACTTTCATTCCTGTTTTATATTTCTTTAAACTTATAAAATACGTTCATTTTCTATTCTATGTTTGATTATTTGACCATCATAAGTCTTTGCATATTTAATTCAGCTATTGGGTATTTCTGCTGAGTGTCAGCCATGGTTCTCATTTTCACTTCTGTTTCGTGATATAACTGTTGAGTCTGTTATCTGATATAGTTTTATCTGAAGGAATTCCTAGAGGCATGAAGTTGAGACTGCTTTCATGCAGAGAGGATTTATACTTGCTTCTACTGGCCATCTGTAAACCTATTTTTTTCCAGTAATTTTGTCTTTCCCTCCAACTAGCATTAAAGTTAAAATAGGCAAGTTTCCCTTGTGAATTAGGATTTACCTCTAGTTCACTGTTCACTGAAGGTGTGGGCCTTTTTGGTAGGTAGGGTGTTGCCTTCATATGCAGGTTTTTGATCTCACTCCCTACATAATATGGACACAAAGATTTGTTCTCCACTCCCTATGAGGCCATTAAAACCTAATCTTTGGATCACCAGAAATCCACAGGTGCCCAGACAGCAGTCATAGACTTTTCTCCCAGGATTTATGTTTTTGCTTCATGTTTGACTGCTGGGGGTTTCCTTACTCAGCCATGCATTGAAAAGTTTTTCCAAACACTTTATATAGTGTCTGGGATTATTTTGTAGTGTAAGGCTTTTCAGAGTATCAGGTTTGCAATACAGTCAGAAATGAAAATCTAATTTATTCTTTTTAAATTTTGCCTAAATTAGAACAGTTACTTTTTAGATGACCAAGTTATTTTCTATTAAAAATTCTTTATAATTAAAAAATTAAATATGTCTCTGTAAAATAGGAAATTACAAAAAATTCACAGAGAATATTGCTGAAAATTTCATCACTTCCCAAAGATACTCATGTGTTAGTATTATATTGAACCACATGAAGTAGTCCTTCTACAGGTCAAAATCCATAACCTTATATGGTTCAAATAAATATTTCCTTCTTGCCTTTTCTTAAATAACTGTTTTACATAGTTAAAATAATTTTCTGTATTTATTTTAATTTCTTTACAGAAACATTTCCCCATTAAACTTCTCACAAATAACTTACTTATATAATATTAATTTACATGAAATTTAGCATAATTGTTTTATTCATTTCTTTATTTTTGGACTTTTAAATTGTTTTCAGTTTTTTTTATAACTAATACTATAGTGAACATCTTTGTGTATAGAGCAATTTTTTGAATTTTGTGTTTTCTCTTATAATGGATAAATAGAAATGGAATTGCTGATTCAGAAGATTAAAGTTTTTGAGAATCTTATTACCTAGCAGCAAATTATACTTCCACTTGCAGATTTAAAATATCAGAAAAGAAGTATTGGGGGCCTCTCTCAATTTCCTAATTTGATATTTCAACACCTCATTGGAAAAGTCATGTGATGCTTCAGATCTAACCTACATCTCACTTATTCTGATGTGTTCACATTTTCATATTATCTGTTGTTGTTTTAAATAGCTCTCAGATACCACATTTTGTATAATGACTGGAAGAGTCTCATCGAACTTACCTTAGAATTTTTTCAAAAGTTCTATAAAAGTCAAATTATCTAATTCTATCAAAATTAGTTCTTCAAAGAAGTATTCCAATTTTACCAAAGGCCTAAAATTTAGTTTCAAGCAAGTGTTCCAATTTCATTCCATTTCCATCTGTGGAAACACCATTTTGTTTTTCTCTCCCAAATTTCTCTCTAACAAAAATGGCAATAACTCCTACATTCTTCTCTCACTAGACTGTTTCCATAATAATAATATAAGCTACCCTTTACTGAGTGTCTAATCCATGTCAGGAACTATGTTATGCACTTTACATCATCTCTAACTCCCGTAATAAACTTGCAAGGTATCATCATGCCCTTTTTATAGCTGAGGAAAACTGAGTCTCAGAGAGGTTAAAGACTCATGGGAAAATAAAGGTGTGATCAGAGTTGAAATGGATTTAGCCTCAATCGAGTCTGTCTCTGCAGAAATATACACACATACACCACCAGTCAAAGACATGGCTCAAAAAGGTAGGGAGGTCTCTTTTGTGTAACACACCAGGTGTCTTGGGGCAACTAAAGGGACCCAGGGCCACAATGGCTCATCTTTTACGTCATGGATAGAGTTTAAAGCAGCAGTAAAGAAACCTAGCTACCAAACTTGTGAAATAATTGCTGAGAAACAAATAGAAAAGCTGAGAAAATGAATGCATAGCCCAAAGATGATTTTCCCTGTGGCTCCAGTTTAATCATCTAATAACACCCAAGAGCAGCATGGCTAAGCTAGTTCTTTCATTCAATGCCATATTCAAGTGATGTTGTTTCACAGCTTTAATAGCCCTGTCAACGTTCATCAGGAAATCAGCACAGCCCTCCAGAATCATGCCATAAAAACACAGTGGCTTTGTAAATTAGAGCTGTGCAACCTTCAGCACACCCCAATTTTATGTTGAACTGATATGCCTCACTCTCACCTTAAGCTCACGAAGATTCAGATGAATCCAAGGGAAGAAGAAAAGGGTAAACATAGGCCCAGCTGAACAAATGTATTTTCATAGGTTTCACAGTAAGCTTTTAACTCTTGATGCCATGGCCTTTAAAAATATGAATAAATTATGGTTGGAAAACCTAGCTCTCGCCAACATGAAAGTTGTTAGATAACCTATATGCTGGACACAAGTTCTGTGAAACATAAAAACGTAGATGTAAACTTAAGATTCTGGTGATATCAAGGTTGCTATATATGTTTATACCTGCACAGAGAAATGTTATGCAGGCAGGAAATTGGGAGCCTAATTAAATGAGTCAGTTTTGTTATTTCATTACCAGTGATACTGTTTACTAAAAGTCTTGCATCCATGTTGTTTTGAAAAATGTAGAGTCCTCTACGATTATTATCCCTGGTTTCTGAATTTATCTGTGTACTCACTGAAAATCCATAGCTGGAAGTGTTGAGAAAGAGGAGAGGATTCAACAGTAAAGTATAGACACATGTTGCTTTTCCTGACAATCTGAGGAGTGCAGACTCCTAGATCTTTGGCTACTGAAACTACACTAGAATATCACAATGATCACTTCAGGGTTTGAAGCTTCTATTGTCCATGAATTAAATGGAAAAAGTTTGTTTTCTTCATATTTTGCAATTCACTACTCAGGATTTGTATTGTCAATCAAATATCTAACTTTGTATTTTAAAATAAAAAGCTCTTATAATGGCAAGAAGGAAAAAATTGCATACTTTGAACCACACCTACACCTATTCACACCTACTACTGATCTTTTTGCCACAGCCAGTTGTTTTTCTAAGATCAAACAATATGAGTTAAATATGACTTGGTCTTTTTTTAAAACTATATATTTGCTATAAATCAATTATCTTAAATTTGATCTCAAATTTAACTTTTCTTCAAATAAACATATACAGCATACCAAATAGCATAAATATAAAAAAAACTCTAACAGAGAATATATTCATACCAATCAAGAAATTGAAATTCCTTTTCATTTTTTTAAATCAATCAAAAACTTTTTATAAAATATTGCTTCCCCAAAATTTGTATATAAATTATGACTTCACTTTTGTAATTTTTCTTGGTAAAATTTCTGGAACAAATTAATAAAATGCAACCTTCCATAGGAAACACACTTCCAAAAAATAACTTCCTCCACTGAAATGAGGTCTGTGCAATGACAAGTGACCTCTCCACTTTACAGTGTAAAAATTAATGCTTGTTTGCCAAAATATTCATTTTTATTGATATAGGAGGTTTTGATCAGAAATTCATTAGATACGTAAAATAATTCATTTCTTATTATGTTCCAAATATTCAGGTGCAAATAGATCTGAATATCTAGAATACATAGGTTGGAAAGAGAAGAGCAAATTTGGGGTCATATTTTTATTCAGGGAAATAATCTAAGAGTATTCCTACATTTTGACAAATTAGGTTTGAGGCCAAAGTGGAATAAAACAGGTAAGGAAATTAAACTTGTTAAATTTTTTGTAATCGTTGTAATGGGAAGTGACATCTCATAAACTTGCCTAGGAAGAAAATCCTGCCCTCTTGTAATAAAGTCAATATGTGCAGAGAAATGGCATGAGGGCCAAATTAAGGGTTGATCTGCCTTCCTTGGAAGAAATACTGGGGCACCTTTGGTGAGAGCTAACCTCAGAAATGTGCCTGGGAGTTGTATGTTCTGAATACTTTAATAATGCTGACCCTCTCAAGGCATATCCCCAAGGTCTGTTACTGATACCTGAAATTCCACCATTAGACGTTTATTCTCCTGCTTTCATGTTTTGTCCCATGCTAAATTGTAAATATCAAAGAGAGACATAACACATGAAGCTTGTTAGTCATTTCTGTCTTCATGGTGATGAATTTTTAGCAGAAGAGGTGAATACAGTTTGAAATGATCATCTGTATTGGGAAGGGAAATGTTAGTAAAGCTAGAAGGCCCTGGAAGATGCAGGAAGGCACTGGGAAATGTGGGAGGGCACAGGAAGAGATGGGAAGGCACCAGGAGACAGAAAAGGCAATTGTCATGAAGCCAGTGGAAAGCTTCACACTTTCTATTTAAATGAAGTTTTAATCATCCTGGGGCATGGCTGTATGGGGGGAAAATGATGGCTAGGCTCAAAGTCTGCTCCCGAGAGCTAGGCAAACACATGGTAAAAAGCACAAGGAAGGTCTTCTCAAACAGAAAATAAAGTGGCTAAGAAAACAAACCATCTTTTGATTTAAAAACATGATCCTCAAAGAATCATTATCTACGGATGCCTCTAACGGTAGCATTTGTTTTTCTGTTTCTACAGCATGGTTGGAAGGGAACAGTAACTCTTTAAGAGGAGGGTCCAAGGGAAGAAACATAAGTATTTCTCAAAGTGTGTTCTGTGGAGTACTTGAATGGATAGATTCTAGAATGATATGGGGGAAAGGTCTTTGGACAAGTGAGTTTGAGAAAAGTTTTATACTACAGGTCTCTCTTAGAGAGTTAAAACATATGTGTGGCAGAGACTAATACATGTTCACTAAAATCCATTTCCTGTTCTCCAGATCACATTTCCCAGCATTCACTGCAGTTAGGTATGGCCATGTGACTGGGTTCTAACTAATGAGATGTGGCTTCTGGGTAGAAGTCATGTGTGCCACTTTCTCACTTGGCCCATTAAAACCTCCCATGTACCATCTTCCCTGTTCTTTGTCCCTTCCAACTGTCTGGAATGGAGAAAAATCTAGGGTGATTTTGGGAGCTACAAGTTGAGGATGATAAAATTCCAGTGGACACTGCTTGGCTTTGTGAATTACCTCTTGGAGGCAGCTACCTAATCAAGAACTCTAGCACTGGACCATGTCATGGGCCAGAAGTATGTGTTATGTTAAGCCACTGAGATTTCAGTGTTTTTTTCTGTTATAGCAGTATTTATCCTAACTAATAAAATGTTTTCCATTTTAAATGTCTGAAAGGTATTAGTTAAAGGTATTAGTTAAAAATTTGTTAAAAATTAGTTTACTTTTATTAAACCCAGTTTTTTCCACTGACTTAACCTCAGAGCCTATATGGTTTGGTTTTTTGCTTTTAACTTAACAATTATTAGCTAATAGAGCTAGTTTTCTAGTTTGGGAAAGAATGCACTATGCCCTTCTTTGCTGTCCCACCCTTCCAGAAATTTATTCTAGTCAAGAGAGGGAGGGACTAAGAAATAAGCTATAGCCAGGACTATGAGGATATACAGCACCAGGGATTTTAATAATAAACTCACCCACAGAGCTGTTAGAGATAAACATGGATATTTCAACACAGAATTAAGTAAGTAAGCTCAAAGAACTGAGACTTGTTTTCTGAGGCTCTAAAGTAAAAGGAGGGAAGACCCAAGAATCATGTATAGCCACTAAGAATTAGTAAGAAGGGACCAGTGTGGTGACAAGGTTCTAATTTTTTTTAATTTTGTATTATTTTCTATTTTAATATAAGAGATCATCATTCAGGAGTGGTAATTACTAATCATGGCTTTGTTCAGCTATTTTAATAAAAAAAATATATTTTGATCTTACATCAATTTAGGACTCTATCAGAAAGACTGACTCAAACTCACTCAGAGAACAAAGAGGATTTAATTGGTCTCAGAGGTAGGGCAGCCTCAGGACTGGTTTGACCCAGCTCTGATGTCCTCAAGAACTGGCTTCGTTTGGTCTCTGTTCTTCCTCCTGTGAGATCTTCAGTTTGCTTTCCCCAAAACCCCTGCAGCTGTTCTAGGGTTTGTATCCATACATCACAGGAGACCTTATTTCCCCAAAAAAACCTCCACTCACATTTTGTTGTTTAACCTGAGTTAACACCTCTTCCCTGCACCTGCACAAATTCCAATGTTTGGGAAAATGCCATGTACTGCTTGACTTGTGTCTGCGTTACCTAGACTCGTCACTATGGCAAAAGGGACCAACCTGATTAGATTACACAAGTCAGGTCTCTCACTAGCAGTTGGAGGTGGATTAAATCCTTCCCCACACTATATGACTGCCACACACCAGGGAGAGGTAGAATCACTGTCGGGAGGACGATCACAGATCAACTTTTGAATAAATGATACAATAATGAGTTAGCTCTTCTATACCAGGCACTTGTTATATACCAGACACTATTCTAAGTATTTAAATATATTAACTCATCTAATTCTCACAATAACCCTATGAAAAATGTACCATTATTAAGCTCATTTTACAAATGAGGAAACTGAGGCATGAGGTTATGTAACTTGCCCAAAATCATCAAGGCTAGTAGGTAAGAGAGCTGGGCTTTGAGTCTAGGTATTCAAGATGCAGAGTCTCTGCTCTTTCACCACCATGACTTTCAGCACCACAATTTTTGTAAAGCCATCATGCATATATAAAATATACATATGCACACACACATATATGTATGTAAATATATATGCACTAACATTTATCCACGTATAAATATATGTATACACACACATACATACACATATACTACATACACACACTCATGCACACATGCTCATATAATGAATAAGAAGTCCAGCTCTTCAGACTTTATGATTATAACAAAGGTGCCATCTGGCGTTAGAACCCTCTAATTGCAGAAAAAGCACCCAAGTGAAAATTAAGATTCTCAAACAATACAAACTTAACTTGCAAATTAGCCGAAAATCCTAACATCAGAACTCTGCCTCATTCTTTGAGGCATCCTTATCATGCCTGAAAACACATTTAACTAATTTCATAAGGCTGCTTCCAGTTGGCCCTGCACATTTATTCTCTATATGACCTGCAAAAACCACTCCTGAATGGGAATCACTTCATTTTCACATCAAAGGAGAAAGCATACATGGAATTTTTTCATTTGGGAAAAAATGAGTTGTCCTATACTATTACACACCAAATCTCCCCGTCTTTAGCACCCAGTCCAGCCTGTGCAAAGGTATGCCTGTCCCAAGCGGCTGACCTTTGAGGCAACATGGCACTTTTCTTCCTCTTCCAGCTAGTGGATAAAATGTCATGGTTGCAAATCTTGCCCAGGACATGGGAGTACATTGTGACAGTCTCCCTGTTTCATTTCTCTAGCTGCTTTGTTAAACTTGGGCCTTGAAATTGTTCCGCCATGATGAGGGAGCTCTCCAGGGATGGAGATAGAATCCTAACGCTGAGTTTGCTCTTCCCTTTCAGAACAATTAATTCTAGAATTTTGAAACTACTTTCATAATTAACCTCGAATTAAAAAATGTCATCACAAACAATACCCTTTAGCCCAGACCTTCCTACCAGCCCTTTCACCACACTCTAACTTACCCAGTCAGAATTTCCTCCAGTTAACGATTTAATAACCCTGCTGGTAAACCAAAGAAGCAACTTAACTTGTTCACACTGACTACTCTCCTTAAAAGTTCTGTATAAATCTAGAGTGATTGCCTCACTCTCAAGGAGGCACCCCCTTAAAGATAAATGATGAGTTAGTGTGAACACACATTCACACACAAGACTCCAACACTGTAGGTTTAACCTTTGAGCTGCTAAACATCAAGTTTCTCACAGCACATTGGTGTTAATAGTGTGGTGTTATTTCATTGCATTCAAGCTAGATGAGAGTTTTTGGCAAAATAGAATATTCTCTTAGTTCAGATTCAAATACTAAAGGTTATACAAATGCAGATTACACAATTTTACAGCTGTATAACATCAACATATTTTTTTAAAAAGACATGAAAAGAGAAGGTGCTGAGCAGAAGTTCACTGATACATGGCAAGCAGTGTGGTTTTCAAAGGTTTTCCTTTGAATCAATATCTCATTAATTAGTTTGGCAATAGCTATTTATCATAATCAACATGGATTACAAATGTTCCAAGATTTCTGGTGGGTAACAAGTGTCATTGAAGGAGCCCCAGTTCAGCTCAAAAGTTGCCTCTGCTCCTTTGGTAGACACTAAATATTTGCCTCCTGGAGCTTAGGTCTGGAGTTGTATATACAAGTCAAAGACAAAGAAGTAGTGATATTTACATACTCTTTCTTTACATAATCTGGAAGACTCAGAGCTCAAATTACCCATTCTAGCAGAAGACTATGAAAATACTTTTTCAACACCAGTGAAAATACTGCACCTAATTAATATTCTTTATTTCTTAATCTTTTCAGTTCAGCTGAGTTTTCTTTTTGGAGTGAACTCTTCCCCTGGATTACAAGGGCCTTTATGAATCCACCTGTCAGGGAGTCTTCAGCATTCTTTTCTGGACTAAGACACCATATCACCCCACTACTCCTCCTGCCAGCCCCAGTTCTACCATCTCCCTTCTGCCCTAGACTCCTTGTACAGTAGCTAAGGTCTGGAGACCTGGGCCCAAGTTTTAAAATGAACAAATAATGAGAGAACTTTCTGCCATGATGGAAATATTCAATATCTTGCTTTGAGCAGTAGATAGAAGAGTGCTTAGAATTTTCAAAGCTCATTGAAATAAACACTTAATATCTATATCCTCTTTGTATGTAAATTATACCTCAATTTTTTTTTTTTTTAGTGAGCAAATAGCCCCTATACCCATTAGGAATTTATCTTTGGCAGGCATGATTTTATTTGCCTTAATGGAACGCTCATCTGCCAGGGCAAAGCTAAAAGAAGAAAAGGCCCCATTTTCAGGTTGGGCTCTGTAACTACGTGTTGGTGATGAAGGTTCCTAAAGAGAAAGCTTAGTGACCCAGGACCCAACTCCAGAGATGATACCACCCCCAGGTTGAAAATGTCCAGTGTGAAGGCTTGCAATGTCTCCCCTCCAAAATGCCTCATATTCACATGCGGAATGTTATGATTCCTTAGACATGGTAGAGAAAGTAACTTCTGCTGAAGACTCAGTCCTCTAACACTCAAGAGTCATGTGAGGAGAAGGTATAAGGAAGGCTCTGACTCTAATGATGCTACCTCTCAAGGACCTGCCATAAGAAGGCCTGCCTCTCATTCTGATTACCTTCAAGTAATGGCAAGCATTTACTGAGCACTTTCTATGTGCTAGACGTAGTTCTAAATTCTTGACTTGTACCAACTCACTTAATCCTCACATCTTCTTTAGTTGTTACAGAGGAGAACAGC
Organism: Tapirus indicus; assembly: GCA_031878705.1. NCBI lineage: Eukaryota > Metazoa > Chordata > Mammalia > Perissodactyla > Tapiridae > Tapirus > Tapirus indicus. The sequence goes on from CM062935.1 coordinate 41,414,676, forward strand.
AGAGGGCAGAAGGTGGTATGGAGCAATCACCTTTTCTACTGTGATGACTGGATCTTCCTTCTCCTTTCCCACCATTTCCTCATGCAAGTCAAAGAAATGGGAATAAGCATGGTCTCTGAAGGGCAAGGAAAGAAAGGAAACAGGAGACGAAAGCAGCCAGGCACATAAGTCACTTCTACAGTTAGAGTCAGAAGGCACCCTGGCAGTGGCATGTGAAGGGCAGAGAAGTGAGTGTACTCCACCTTGTGGGCACATTTTCTGTAAAGAATCTAAAAACAATAATAAAACTGACTAAAAGTTGATCTGCTTTTTATTATCACCATGTGCTGACAATTCCAAACAATGTCAGTGAGAAGCTACTGTTTCCCAAAAAAATCTTTAGTTGATCTAAGCTCCAAACAATTATTATAGTTTCTGTTGAGTTTTAACATTAATATGTGAGCCTCAAATTAATACATTTTATTAGTTATTCTTTAATAGATATTGTATTATGCATGAAAGTTAATTCAGAAAACTCTTAGTTAGATAGTCAGCCCTCAACACACACAGACTCAGCTACACACATTTGTTTCGAGAGTAAGTTGGTAATAGTTCAGAATCTTTCAAGCTCATATAGGGCACAATTCAACTCTCCAACCTATAGTATTAAGTATTCCTATATTTATGCAGTAGATTCAAAATAAACAGTAACAGCACAGTGATTGTAAAAGCAAAGCAATAGAATTTGAAATACTTCAGTTTGGCATTCTGTGCGAGCTCTTGAAGTTTTACTTTTTTGGAACTTTCAGAAAAAAACAATTCATTCACTCCAGTATCATTCCCTTGTTGGAAAATACTGCAGAATGTAGGTATAACAGTGAAAGGCTTTCCCAGGGAAGACACAAAAGAAAATATGGCACAAGAGGATCAGCTCAAATTTTACTCCCTCTTTGATACATTTTTTCTCTTCTGTTATCTTTTTTCTGGTGTAAAGCTTTAGATGAGATTAACCAGATACAAAAATATTTGTAAACAACCAGAATCAGCCTCAAACAATGTATAGTGAGACATCAAACTTTAAAATTGATCCTTTTGGATCAGCTCACACAGACTGTAGAGAAGGCCATTAACCATGCTACAACAAAATGTAAGGAAATGGACATTTCCTAGAAAAAAGAATCGAGTTTTGAAGAATGCCAGGAGAAACCACAAAGTTGCTGGTCTTACATTGCCAGAATCAATTAAGTGGTAACCTCAATCATTTTCACCAAGAACTGGACACTTATTCCAAAAACCATATATCAAAAAATGTCAATGTCCTCTGTCCTTCAGCCACATTTAAATAACTTTTGCAGAAGAATTAAAACTTTGGATGTTCTTACCAGAAATAATAGAGATTCCTGATGAATTTTCTAGTGAAAATATTTTAGTGGAAACGTTTTTACTGAAAGATATTTGAAAGCCACTAGAAATGTGCCTGAATTAAAAAAAAAGACATGAACAAAATGGCAATTTCTAGAATATTGTGATTGGGATTTTTATTAATTTCTATCAAACTTACCCTTATGTGTGAGACTTTTCCTAACTATTTGTATATCTGTTGCTTCACATGAAAAAAAATTTGAAGTTGAAATTAATAAAAAGTGTCCTTCTATCAATTATAAGTAAAGATAGGTTGAAAATCTGGCTATACTATTTATTGAATGAAAAGATGCAAAGAAGATAAATTTGTTGTTGACAAATTTGCAGAAATTAAGGCTCGAAAATAGAAACTGTAATATTATTATTCATTATAGTTTCAGAACAATATAGGTTTTTGGATGTTTTCTTTTTCCGGAAAAATACATTAACATAAGTTAAAAGTATTAATCCATTACTTTTTCCTTTTTAGTATTGCAATTTTTTTTACTGGCATAATTATATACACGTACCTCAAGAAAATAAAATTTTCACTGTGTTTCTTTTCTGGCCATTATAATTATTCAGCTCATTAATCAGTTCAGTATAGAGGAGGGAGATGTTTTAAAAAAGGATCCCCTATGAGTGTTAAATATACTACATATGTCACTGGAGCCACGTATACACAGGGAGCTGAGGAAAGTGGAAGTGAACTATAGATAGCTCTGTGGTCTGATGCCTTTTTATTATCTAATGTTTGATATATTATTACAGCTTCCCAGTATTTTTTATATTTCTCTTCACTCCTTATTTACCCTTCACATTGTTGCCAGACTCATCATCTAAATGTTATGGCCAAAGTCAGCAGTGGCTCCAAAATTTCTCTATATGGAGGAGCTTCCTTAGAAGTAGCAATCCTCTTGGAGGGGAAGTCAGAGGCCTTGTCTAAGGCTGACTTTGCTTAGCAAGGGCAGCGGTTCTACTCGTATGTTTATTTGGAGGCTTTGGAGGTAGGAAGGGGCAGGTGGAGAACAGAAGGAGTCAAAAGCCAGTCCCTCCTAGTGACTGCTGAGCGACAGCATGGCAGTGTACTAACTCCACAGGACTAGAGATCAGGGAACCCAGGCGAAACCCAGTTACATCAGCTAACCATGTGATCTGGACCAGTTTTTACTCTCAGTTTCCTCATCTGAAAAATGAGGGGGTGGGCCTAGATGGTCTCTAAAGCCCCTTCCAACCATAACATTCAATGGTTATGACTCATTTGCCACAGCAGTTTTAAACCATAAATGGCTCTAGATTTGTGCCAAATTTACATTGCATCAAAGTGAAGAGACAAACAGCCACTGAGCCAGAGACTATGAGTTAATCGCCAAGTCACATTTGGATAAATGAGAAAGTATCAGGTTCCTGTTTAAGGGACCAGGTGTTTTACATAGTGTGTGTTGTTCTTCCATAAATGTTGGCTTCTTAGATCATGTCTACGTTCACAAGTCCTTCTGTAAACCGTGTCACTATCCACTGAGACAAACACTGAAGTTTTCTCTTTCTGTGTTACCCGGAACTCCTTTAATCCTGTTGGACAAAAATTAGGTATAAGTAATTTTTTAAATTGCTGCGTATCAATCTAGTTTACACAACAAATATTTCCATATGGGCAGGAGCCAGTTTTCTGGTATTTGGAGGACAGGCCAGATCTTGGAATGGTCTTTTAAATCAAAAACCAAATGTGGGGTGAGCTCATTCACTGGAACTTCGTTAAGGAGAATTCATTTCACTTCCTTGGCATAAATTAAGCTGCAGTGAGCTAGTGAAAGATTCTACCACCTTTCACTGAGATGGTAAATTGAGCTCTGCAATGGAGGTCAGAGAGAGACCCGGGCCCCCTGGAGAATATGAAGGAAGTAGGACACGGTGGAGTGAGTTGGTTTCCTGGCTGGAAGCCAAGGAGAAGCAAAGTGGTCACAGTGAGACTGCAGGCCTACATCCTTCAGTGGGAGAAAAATTGGTGAGAATCTCTGGATTCCGCCCAAGCTGTGGTGGGGGGAAGAGGAGAAGGGAGACAATTGTCTGCAGGTGGGGAAGGTGTGACTACAATCACAGCCCTCTTCTCAGGCAGTAGACACTCTCTGCCAAGGGCAAGGAGGAGCCCACTGAGGGCCCTCTGTCCCTCCTGAGTGCAGCTTGGCCTCTGGGGCCTCGGGGCAAGAAAGAGCCTCCATTACCAGCTCTTTTTCTCTCAAAGGTGGGTGTTCCATGGGCTTCCTCCTCTGACCTCTGTGCCCTTCAGAATCCCCATTCCCTCAGTGCGGCTTCCTTCATTCCCAAGTCTGTAGTCAGTCACGGTCTGTGTGCTGCAAAATCCCATCACCCACTCCTCAGCGCAGACCATTCTCCTGTGGGTAAGATCCCCACCTAACAGCTTACTGCACCTCTCCACTTGGTCATCCTTTAGACACCCCACACTTCTATCTGAATCCAAACTAGATACCTCCACTCTCACACATGCCGTGTCCTCTCAGAAAATGCCACCAACATATTCCCACTCACCTGCCTCAGAAACCTGAAAGTCAACCTCAATTTCCCTTGCAACTCCCATCTAGTTAGTCATAATCTCCTATTTTGTTTCCTTATAGTCTCTAATCTATTTTTCCCTCTCCTTTCCCACCACCACTGAATTAATTCAGTCCCTCACCATTCATCTCCTGGAGCGGTGCAATCTCTACCAACTATCCACTGAGACAAACAGTGCCAACCTCGTTCCTTCCGTCAGTCCTCCATGTGCTTCAAGAGTTTTCAAAAACGCAAATGCGATCTGGTTACACCCCTACTTAAAACCTTTTGATGATGCCAAAAACAAAGTCAAAAGGCAAATGATAAAATGGGAGGAAATATATGCAGCACATACAAGAAAGAATTAATATCCCTGATATATACCGAGCGCCCCTATATTAGTGAGAAGACAAACAATGCAACAGAAAAAAATGGGCAAAAGATATAAACAGGCAATTCATCCATTAGGAAATAAAATGATCAATAAACCTATGAAAAGACTCGTGAGCTCTAGTCATCAAGTGAATGCAAATCAAAAGCACAATGAGATTCTGTTTTTTCACCAATAAGACTGGCAAAAATTTAGAAGATAGAGAACTTCTAGGACTAGCAGGTGTGTGGACTCATGCACTCTCATATATTGCCACAACTTTTATGGATAGTAATATGTGCTGGCAGCAGCATATATTAAAATTTAAAAAGGAATGGATCTTTAGGGCCCGCTGTCCCACGTAGGACTCTATCCAATAAAAAGAATAACACCAACATGTAAGGATAGCAGCATAAGAATGTTTATTACAGCATTGTTTGCAACAGCAGAAAAACCAGAAACAACCCGAATGAGCATCAACAGAAGAAGAGTTAAATAAAGTACACCCATATTTGGGAACAGTATTATGTAGCAATTTAAAAGAAGGAATCAGACCAAATGTATTATTATGGAAAGGTATCCATAATGTATAGTTAAGTTAAAAAACAAAAAGCAGGTCACAAAGTAATGGGTATAACATACATATCTGTAAAAGTTAAGCAGTCATATATATTTGCATACATTTGTTTTAGAATAAAGATGTGAAAGGATATGTACCACCGGGTAGGCAGCGGGGTGGTGGGGATTGAAGGTGGGAGCTAGAAGAGGTTTTTCTTTATACACCTCTGATTCTTTAACACTCATTACTCCTTATCCCAGGGCTCTATTTTCTTCATGGCATGCCATCATCACAGTCCATAGCTAATTTCTTATGTTTATTTCTAACACTGTTTTTGTCTATCTCTTTCCATCCAGAATATAAATTTTGTGAGGATAGACACCCATACCCAACTTGGTAACCACTGTGTCCCCAGCACCACAGAGGGCCTGGCACTTAAAAATACTTGTTGAATGGTTTATTAATTAATAATTCAATGACTTCTTTAATTTAAAAAGAAATTAAAAAGTCAAACTCCTCTAATGGCTATTCACAGTTCCCGGAATAAAAGCTCGGAGCACATTTACTCCTCACGTGGGTACGGCTTCCCCGGCAGCCTTAGCTGCCGACTCTCCCACCACAGCCTCATTCTTCTCCAGGAGTTCTCTTCAAGGCTAAGATTTCTTGTTGGATTTTGGGTCCTCAGGCCTTATACGGTGTCCAGTGTGTTGTGGTTCCTCAGGGAGCATTTGTTAAATGATTGCCTCAATTGCAGACGAAGGTCGGGGCTAAATGAAACAGCTCAGAGGGGAACCCTCTGGAGAGTGGCAGCAATGAGAGCTGCCTTGCCAGTTACAAGCTCTGGAGCCTTGGGAAAATCACCTCTAAAGTGGATGTAACCACAACATCTACCCTTCCACAGGGTTATTAGGACAGAGTGAGATAGCAGGTATGACTGTATAGTGGAAACTTTAAAGAACTGTACAAATATTGTGATTTTTATTATAATGATAGATAGACAATGTCATATTTATTTCTCTAAATCAAATTTAACCTGTACCAGATGCCACTAACAGCAAGAAATTCAATTTCAGTTATAACTGGTGTTCCCTTCCACTGCCCCCAGGATCACTCAGAGATGCCAAGGGACTTTCCCTGGTCCCTGCCTTTGAAGAGGGCCCTCTCATTTTTGGTCCTTACTGCTCACTGTGAATATGCCAAGCCCAGGAGGCCCCCATGAAAACAGGAGGCTCTGTACTTCCACGCCGAGCTGGGACACGCAGTTTTGCCCTGAGGAGAACTCTGACATCTGGAGGCTAAACTGCCCAGGTGGACCATGAAGCTTTCCCTTCCGGGGTCCTGGCAGCACTGTGAGGAACCAGGATGCTGTTCACCACTCAACAACCCTCAGGCTTGCACCCATTCCCAACTTTGGGAACCCATTCCCAAGTTGACCACCATCTCTATCCTGCCAGCATGCTTCCCCCCGCCCACCCCACCAAACAAAAGTAGCATAATCCCTTCACAGGGCAGTCTTCAAGCAACTTCTCAGGTCCCTGAGATGAGGGAATACAAAGGCCTGGTTACCTTCTTGGAGCCAAGATACAGACAAAGCACAAAGTAATAGTCAAAATTAGTCTGCCACTTTATTATTATTAAAACAATAACCAGGATAGAGAATAATAGGACACCTGCTCTAGTGCAGTTGACTACAATTCCTGTAGAAGCTTTCTGTTAAATGACTCTCAAAACCATAGCTTAGGAATTTGAAAAGGACCCTTGAGAGGGCTCATGTAGTCCAAAGGACAAAGTAACTCCTCCTGACATTCTTGCCACAGTTATCACGGAAGGAAGAAAACCCCACTGAAATTTTTGACTAGCTGATTCTGTTCTTAAAATAATATTTAAATTCAGTGAAGAAATCTGTTGTTTGGGGTCTTCATTCACAAAGGAAGGAACTTTTGCTTGAGCAGTCTCCAGGAGAAGGCGCTTTTCTTTACCTCTCTCTTACACTTAAGCTTGTGTGCCAGCTTTTCTCCAGGAGATTCTGTGATGGGTCTCTGCTATCCGTGAGTAGTGGTTGCTCCGTCAACACTCCAAGAATTCTCAGTCAAGGTGCTGGTATCATCAATAGTAGAGTCCACTGTTTAATGAATGAGTTATCCAGTGGTTCACCTGGCCATGGGATCTCATGCAAAGCCTTGCCACATGCTTTTGTGTATAGCGTTCCTCTCATCATGACATTTCACCACTTTTCTGACAACCAAGGTTATCGCTGTTTGCCTTTAGGTTCAAGGTTCAAAGTGTCACATCTGCCCCATACATTCAGGTAGGAAGTAGTGATGCACAAGTGAGTCTGGATGTCCTAGAACTGGACCTGAGCTGATGTAGAGTAAAATCTGGGAGCAGCTCCCTTGCCTGCTGTCCAGTGCATGTGCTGCTGCCACAGCATCCCAGCCATGTGACCGTGGCCAAGACACAAACCTGTCAGACTTCAAATACCTTATCTGCCAAACAGAAGAGTAACTCCACACAGCTAAAGTCAGGCAGATTTACCAAAAGACTGCAAAATAAACCACAATACATGACATATGATAATGCTTTCACAGACAGAATCTCACGAGATTCCTTCCAGTTCTAAACTCTAATATATTATTTGTTTGGGGGTTTTGCTTTGTTCCATCTTAGTTTGTGCTTGAGAAAAACAATAATAATAATCACTGATTGAATCACAAGATTACTGTAAGGAGGATCAAATTTTAAAAACTATGCAAAACTATTTTGAAAAATGTGAGACATCATTTTTAATGACTAGAGGTCCTCTTTAACTATTGGTCAGCAAAGGAAAGAGAATAAAACTAATGGTAATTATTTTTATACAACTGAACTTCAGTCTCTTTGCCTTATTTACATAATTATTTCTTGGTCAAAAGACTGTTACCCTGAATTGTCAAACATTTAAGTAACTTTAGATAGCTCCATTAATACAATTTTAGATAAAGCTAGAGAGAGAAGAAATGTGCTTAGTTATTCCATTCTTTCCCTGGACTATAGGATGGTGTAACTCCAAGATTTTCATCTGTGGTAAGGAAATACTTAAAATCTACATCTTCTTACATCAACGTATATACTCTATCATAATTACTTCCTCTAGTCTGAAATTTGGGTGCAAAATCGGGTGACATTCAACTCTGGACTATATTAAATACCTTAGGGTTTGATTGAGTCGGATTTGTAAACAAATGACTTTCCTAAAAACATGAAGTCATATAAAATCTTTTACTATTAATGCCTTGTTCTCTTCTGACACCATAAATAAACCTCATTTCCCCTCAAGGATTAGTGAGAAAAGCGCATTTTGAAAAATCTCTCTTTCTGCAAAGATATTAGGTAATTGCTACCCGCTGGGTTGTACTTGCTTCCCTTTAGCTCCTAATGAAGAAAGTAAACAATGTTTCAAGTCGAGCATGTCTTGGAGCTCAGCGTTTTAAGCAGACTTCTACTATCTTGGCATTTCTACAAGGTCTGTTACATGATTTACAGCAAAACTGGCCGTGGTGAGCGGTCTAATCTCTACCAATGCCAGGTAAAATCAGCACTGCAACATTTTAACATCGTCTGCTATTGCTTCTGATCCTCTCTCAGGTTTCCTTTCTAGCTTCCTATCATTTTTATTTGGCTACCCCAAGAGCCTCCATTTCGCTAGCCTGGGCATTCTAATTTCTTTCTTTTCTTTTCTCTTTCAATGCACATTTATGGGATCTGCTGTGGGCAGTGCACTGAACCCATTTCTGTGGGAAGATTTAGAAGGATCAGGACAAACTGGCCCCCAAGTGACTTGCAGTAGCACAGCAAGTCCAATGCTCCTTCAAGGTTGAAACTGACAAGAGACACAGACAAACTGTGAAATAGTATTTGCATCATGGAAGACTTCTTGGAAGAGATGTCCTCTAGACTGAACAGTGAAAGATCAATAGTATTTGGACCTGTAAGAATGGAGGAAGGAATACCAGGCCAAGGAACTGGCGTGGGCAAAAGCAGTGAGGGGAGAAACTCCCCAGCATGTATGTAGCCTGGAGCAGTTCAGGCTGTCTAAATCATTAGGTACCTGGAGGGAAGTTGTATAAATTAAGGATAGAAACGTAGTTACCAGATCATGGGTATTTGTAGTTTGTATTGTAATCATGCTGTGTTATTAATCAACTTAGAAATCTGTTCTCTCCTCTATTAAATGCTAGATTAAGCCTCTAGGCTAGGTGGAGGGAAGAAGGGAGAGGGGAAGGGAGTGTAAAGAACAAATAAGTCATGGTCCCCACCCTCAAGGAATTTAATGGAGGAGAGAGACACACAAAGATCCTCACAGCATAATGTGTTATATATGGTCCCATTCTCCACTATGGGTTTCTGAACTAGTATGAGAACCAATGTCTCCAAATGCTAAAACCCACCCAATTTTCCAAAAATGATTCATCTGTCCCCAATAGAGGGGAGTCACGTGACATTTCTTCTGTGCATTTTGTTAGCAAGATTCCATTCTCTCTTTCTTTCTTCCTCCCTCCCTCCCTTCCTTTCTTTCTCTCTCATGCCTAGAGATCCCAGACAGATAACAAAACTGTAAAGCAAACTATTAGGTTGGAAATTATATTGAAAATAGTTGAAATTAGTGGGGGCTAATTGAATTTAATGAATTAAATTGAAACCAGTGGGGTTCTGGTGAACTGAAGACCCTGTCTAAAGGCTTTCCTTTTACTTTCTATTTTGAGATAATTATAGATTCATATACAGTTGTAAGAAATGATACAAAGATCCTGTGTATCCTTCACCTAGTTTCCCACAAAGGTAGTGTCTTCAAAAACTATAGTATAACATCACAACCAGGTTATTGGCATTGATACAGAACATTTCCATCACCACAAGGATCCCTCATGTGGCCCTTTTACATTGGCACCACTTCCTGCTCCCACCCTCTCCTGAATCCTTGGCAACCCCTAATCTCTTCATTTCTATAATTTTGTCATTTCACAAATGTTATAGAAATAGAGCAACAATATATAAGCTTTCAGGATTGGTTTTTTTCACTCCAGATTATTCTCTAAAGATTCATTCAGGTTGTTGCATTTATCAATATTTTGTTCCTTTTTATTGCTGAGTAGTATTCCATGGTATGGATGTACCACAGTTTGTTTAACGATTCACCCATTGAAAAATATCTGTACTGTTTCAAAATTCTGGCTATTGTGAATAAAGCTGCTACAAACATTCATGCACAGGTTTTTGTATGATTAAAAGTTTTTATTTCTCTGGGATAAATGCCAAAGAGAGCAACTGCTGGGTCATACGTTAGTTGCATGTTTAGATTTTTAAGAAACTGCCAAACTGTTTTTCAGAATGGCTGTACCATTTTATATTCCCACCAGCAATGTATGAGTGATCCAGTTTCTCTGTATTCTTGTCAGCATTTGATGCCACTATTTTTTATTTTAGCCATTCTGACAGGTGAGTAGTGATATCTCATTGTAGTTTTAATTTGCATTTCCCTAATGGCTAATGATGTTGAGCATCTTCAATGTGCTTCTTTGTCATCCGTATATCTTCTTTGGTAATTGTCTCTTTATGTCTTTTGCTCATTTTCTAATTAGATTATTTGGTATTTTGTTTTGTTCTGTTTTGTTACTATTGAGTTTTGAGATTTCTTTGTATATTCTAGATACTAGCTCTTTGTCAGAAATGTAGTTTGAAAATATTTTCAGCCAATTTTTAGCTTATCTTTCATCCTCTTGACAGAGTCTTAAACAGAACCTAAGTTTTTAATTTTGATGAAGCCCAGTTTATCCAATTTGTCTTTTATAGATCAGGCTTTTGGTATCAAGTCTAAGAACTTTTTGCCTAGCCCTAGTTCCCAGAGATTTTCTCCTATATTGTTTCTAAGATTATTATAGGTTTATACTTTACATTTAAGTCTTTTTGAGTTAATTTTTGTATAAAGTGTGACTTGAGGAAAGGTTCCTTTTTTGTGTGTCTGGGTGTTTACTTGCTCAGGCATCATTTGCTTTCACACCTTTGTCAAAAATTAGTTGGGAATGTTCATATGGGTTTATTTCTGAGTTCTCTATTTTATTCCATTTTTTGATGTGTCTATTCCACTGCTAATACCACACAGTCTTGATTACTGTAACTATACAATATGTCTTGAAATTGGGTAGACTGATTCCTCCCACTGTATTCTTCTTTTCAAAGATATAAGCTATCCTTGTCCTTTTGCTTTTCCATAAAATTTTAGAATAATCTTTTCTACATCTCCAAAAAAACATGCTGAGATTCTGAATTGCATTAAAACTGTGTCAATTTGGGGAGAACTGACATCTTTAGTGTGTTAGGTCTTCCAATCCAATGAACACACTGTGTCTCCATTTATTTAGATCTTCTTTTATTTCTTTCATCAATGTTTTGCACTGTTCAGCCTATAAGTCCTGTTCATGTTTTGTTAGATTTACACGTAAGTTTTTTTTTAACAATTGTAAAAGGTATTGTACTTTCAATTTCAGTGTCCACATGTTCATTGCTACTGCATTGAAATACAATTGATTTTTGTATGTTTATCTTATATTCTATGACCTTACTAAACTTAGTTAGTTCTAAGAGTTTTTTGACAGATTCCTTTGGACTTTTCTATCTAGACAATCACATCATCTGCAAATAGGGACAGTGGTATTTCTTCTTTTCCAATCTGTATGCCTTTTATTTCCTTTTCTTGCCTTATTGCACTACCTAAACTCCCAGTGGTCTGTTGAATAAGAGTGGTAAGAGTGGACATTCTTGCCTTTTTCCTGACCTAAGGAGCAAAGCATTCAGTCTTTCACCATTAAGTATAATGTCAGCTGTAGGTTTTTGTACATGCTCTTTACCAAGTTAAGGAAGTTCCCCTCTATTTCTATTTTCCTGAAAGTTTTTATCATGAATGAGTGTTTTTATTTTTAACACTGAGTGTGCCAAACAAAATCCATCTGCCAGATATTTTCAGCCTTCAGGCAAGAATCTTGCAACCCCCTATGGTGAGTTTGTCCAAATCTTGATTTTTCCCAACCATTTCAAAGCAAGAGGGAAAGATGGAATGAAACAAGCTAGTAACTGCAGATGAGGTTAATAATATTCATTACCCTTCCTAAATCACCATGTGGTTTTGCCCTTCACGTTTATTGAAAATTCCACCCAGTTGAGAGTACCTTCTATGTTCAAATACCAGTATCTCCCCTTCTAAGAAAGTTGTTTCTTACTAATCCCAGGAACACCATTCCCTTCTGATAAACGATATCATGGGAGAGAACACAGGTTTTTATTCTTCTGCCACTTAATACCTTTCCCCGCTTCCTTGGTCTTCTATTGTCAAAGGACTTAGACCTTAGTCAAGACTTCAGTAAGGCTCTTGGTTGCCACTCCTCACAAGAGCTTCAAGTTGAAATGCCTAAATTCAAATTAATAAAGAAACTAAATATAAGAAATCTTAGCCAAGAATAGACTAACTGAGAAAGACTAAAATATGATGCAAACTAGAAATGAGAAAGAGAAACAGAACTACCAAGAAAAGAAAAGATTGTTTATGGGATGACTGCTCTCTCCTTTACTATGTTTTCTGAACAAAAGCACCTTAAAATAAAGCCTTCTGAAAATACCAAAGAACTATCTCAAAATTGAAATCCCATGAAAACAGAAAATACAAGCTTATTCTTATCTTAGTTCATCCTCATCACTTTGACTACATATCCATGTTTTATTCTTGAGCTTCAGTTAAAGTTCAATGGAATCCAGCTAAAGGATTGTAGAAGACAAGGATATTCCTCTCAATACCAACATACTTCAGGGAATTTGCCATCAATTTAGGGAATCATTCTCTCCAAGACTTCCCTTCAAGGACACAGATTTACTCTTCACTTTTGTATACAGGAATCAAGAACAAAGTGAATACCCTAGATCACCTCTCAACATCGGGTTTAGCCATCACTTAAGCGAGTCCTACTATCCAGCCATACAACATTCTACTCTTTCCCATTACAGCATGTAAAGTCTTTTTGAACTGCATTTTGAACTCTGTATTCTGAGGTAAGCAATCTTTGTCAATTTATCCTAACTTCTTTCAAAAACTTCTATCCTAAGTGATGCAGACTGAGTAATTCTTCTGATCTCATAGGGCCATGGGCCTTGGTAATGCCATGTCCATTTCAGTTCGATTAACTCCGAATGAAGGAGAGAGTTCTGCTTTGGATACTTGGCAATGTAACCATAAACAGAAGACTAATCTTTCAATAATACAAGTTTAAGAAAATAAGAGGTGACTGGAACTCTGTTGTAATGAAATTGCCCGTGCACAGCAGTTTCAGGAAGGGTTTTTTTTTTCCTTCTGGAGAGTCGAGAGAGCCACACTGCCTTTACCCAATGAAAGTAATTGAGTGAATGATTTCACTTGTTTCTTCTTTGGACTGAATTAGGCCGTTGCCATCTGTGGAGTGTGCTAAATACCTTAGGGGAAGAAGGCTGTTTTCTCATGTCATTTATGTAATAGCTGTGTTGTCACTTGCCACCTTTGAGAAAAATCAATATGTAGCAGAAGTTGGGCCAGGTTTTCCACAGCTGAAGTAAAGTAGGGAATTGGGGCAATTGTTCCATTAAATTGAGCACATTTTTAAAAAGCAACACTTTCCTTCAAATTACTCAAAGCTTCAGGGAACATTTCTAATTGCCCTGGCCTAACACTTTTCTTCAGCTATTGACATCTGGCCACCAAGCCTCTTTCTAGAGCCACAACCAAATATAAATGGGTGAAGAGTTTTCAGGGAGACACATTCTCTTCAAATATTGGAAGGGTGGTCAGGAATAAGAAGGATTGGACTGTTCTGCATAAAACTGAAAGATAGAACTAGGAGGATTCTGAGCAAGAGCTAACAAAGAGGCAGGATTAAACTCAGTTGAAGGAGGAACTCCAAACTTTCTAATGATAAAATGGGCCTCCTTGGGAAGTATTAAGTTGTCTGTAGCTGGAAGTGTTCAAGGAAAGAATTGAATCAGTGTTTCTCAAACTGTGGGCCACAACTCACTAAAGAGTTACAAAATCAATTTAGTGAGTTATGACCAGAATTTTTAAAAAATTGGAATGGAATGGGTTGGAACAGAGGAGAAGAGAATAAAAAATATAGGACATGCAATAAAAATTATTATTATTTTGTGGGACTTTATTTTTAATTACATGTACGTGTATGTCTGTTTGTGTATGTATAGGTAGATACGTGCACTAGGTCACAATGTAAAATGTATTTTTTAGTGTGAGCTACAGTCTAAAAAGTTGAAAAACACTGGACTAGATATCCAGTTGAGGAGATAGAAGTATTGGATAGGAGTGATTAAACTACATGACTTTAAAACCTAGCTCAAAAAGGATAACACAATCACTTAAAAGGGTCACAATCTCCATGAGCTAAAAAGAACTCAATTTTCCAAAATTATATAACTATTTCTAATCCTGAGCCTGGAAAAAAATTCTCCTTTGGGTCCTGAGAGAGAAAACACTGTATAAAGTATTTTTTAAATGTCTTGTTACAGTAAACACAATGTCAAGTTTCATAGGGATTTTTTTTAATGATGTCCCAAAATATGAGCTCTTGGCATCACACCAAAGCAAAGATCAGAAAACAAATCTAAAGAAAGCCAATATTGATGTAGTCCAGTACAAGCGTTTCAGATGATCTGGTTTATTAAACGGCAGATAGGAGCTTGGATGTGCTCATGTACTACATAGTTAAGTTCATATCATCAGGGCAAACATGTTAAATGACAAGTAGATCATGTTAATGGGCAAACAATGGCTGCCTCTCTGCCTGTTCTAGAAAAGTTTAAATGCCTTTCAGTTTAGACCTTTGAATACTTATTAAATTATATTATTGTTAGTTGTTTGCAGAAGTTTTTTTCTCTCTCTCTCACCATCATCACATACAAAATGAGCTCTTCAAGGATACAATAGTGACATGACTTATTTTACTTTCTCATATCAGCATGATACATAGAATGTAGTAGGTGCTCAATAAATGCTTAATGAATAAGTGAAAGAGCTTACAATAACATCAGAGAGAACCCAACCATCTGAGGTGGAACAAAGGGTGACAAAGAGAAAAAAGGAAAAAGACTGAGTTCAGGAAGTTTTGGGTTCAGTAAAGCAAGAGATTTTTCTGATGATTCAAGGAGGGCAAGATCAACTTAGACACAGAAAGAATAAAAATATTTTGTTTCCAGATCCTCTTTTCTGAGATCTCAATAGAGACATCAAGGAGACAGGAACTCCTAAGAATCACCTCCTAATCTAGATTCTGTATTATTTTATGTGCTTGTAAACCTTCTTATGTACTTTAGAAATTTCTGTTGCTCTTAAGCAACTAGTATCAGAATAAACTTCCATCTAGAGAATTCAGGAGAAGTTTATGGAGGAAGAGCTATGGAGGAAAGGGACTTTATCTATCATGGAAGGTCAAAAGTTCCCTCAAGATGGTGGCAGGGAAGGCTGTGCTGCTCCAGCAGGAAGATTATTTCTTGGTTTTATAACCAGCCAGCTTTCTGTGCCCCTTTAAGGTATTAAAGTCAAATATGTTCCAATGAGAGAAAGGTGACTAGTCATTAGAAAAAAGTACTGAGAGCCAGACCTTTGACTTTTTCATTCTTAGCTGTGCCATACAATCTCACTGTAGCCTTGGCAAACTTTTCCTCTCAACATTGTGAGTCCTCTCTTGACACATCTGTGAAACGTATACGAGTGTCAGAGTGTGTGAAGGGTGGATGACATCAAACTGCAAGCGGAAACCATGTTTCCAGTGGAGAAATGGTCAAGGCATTAATGAGCATCATATTCCAATGAAGAGCCCAGGCTCCATCCCATCAAGGGTGAATGTTTGAAAATCACAGAAGAGGCCATTAGAATCCAAGTAGTATATACTGTGTTACAAAATAGGATAGCACTGTACACACCCATTCAGTAGAGCTCCAGGTAAAATAAAAAACTAGGTTAACATAAAAATGCAAAACCTACACAGAGCACATAAAGACACTAGAATTTAAGATTCCTGATGTCCACCTATAGCTGTCATATTTCTGTCTTTTGGAGCCATCTAGAACTTTTAAAATTTAGAGTTGCAAAGACCCTTAGAGATCATGAAGTCCAGTCTTTCTGTCAAAATAGGAATTCTCCCCACAACCTCCTTGCAGGTAGTCATTTGACTTCTGAGTGAACATTCCCAGTGACAGAGAGCTTATTGTCTTTGAAGGAAGCCCCGTCATTTGTGAATACTCTAGCAATTAGGAAATGGTTCCTTATACTAAGTCTTATATAGTTCTATCTTCTTTTTGTGCTATTACAATCAGGTAACAAAGAAGAATAAGAAATTACTCAGTAAGAATAGAATGGCCAACTGTCCTAGTTTGCCTGGAACCGAGGTGTTTCCTGGGATGCAGGACTTTTCAGTGCTAAAACCAGGAATGTCCTGGGAAAACCAGGATGATTAGTTGCCTTATTAAGAACAAAATAGAGATGAACTTACCAGAAGGTACAAGAGGATGCCATATATTTGCCCATCAGACAACTACCTTCTTGGGCACTATGTCCTTTTGGTAAGCATTGTCTCTCAGATCAAAGAGTTAGAGGAAATTGTGGGGCTGTCTCTTACTTTGATCAGCTCTTCTAGGATTAAATTTCTTAATAAAATCATTTCTATTTGACTTAGGGTATGACTGCTGTAGTGTTCAGGGGAAATATGGAAAAGGTTCTCCTGATTTAATCAATGAAGATTACATGGGAATACTGTATGCTATAGACAACGATGTGTCCTTCACACAAAAACACTTCCAACCCAAACTAACAGTAAAATAGTCAGTCTGGAGAAATTAAACAAGAAAAAATAGATTAGAGGGCTTTGATCTGTCTCTGAAATGGTGTTCTCAAATCAGAAAATTGAGCAATTTCATATTCAAAAAGTGCTAAATCTTTCTACAACAAAGAAGAGGCCTAGCATTCATTAAAGTCCTCCATTGCTGTCCGAGGGGATTCAAACCCTATTAGATTTGTTCAGTGAGATTTGTTCCATAAGGGTCAAAATCCCCATGGATAGATCCTGAGAATTCGAGGCAAGCTAGTGGAGCCCAGCCTGGGAGCTGGTCATTTAGGGAATGGATGTTGAGAATAGAGAGATTCTATAAGAAATTCTATAAGAGATTCTATAAGGAATGAGAGAAATACTAAAAAGGAGGAATATAGGAAATATAGGAATATATAGGAATAGGAATATAGGAAAACAGGGGAGTTCGTGTATGGGGACTACAAGTGTAGAAGTCATAAAACCATATATACGAGCCATTTAGCAATCCATTAAACAGTTATAGAGTCAAGGTTCCCAGAGTGAACAATATGTATTTTCCCTGAGGGCAGGAGCAATCTCAGTTCCTGGTTTCTTGCTTGAAAAACCAAGAGGGGAGAAAGGTAGGGAGAGAAGATAAATGTGCCTATAGATTCACGTACAGAGACTCCAATGCTTGCTCTAACTTGTGGGCAGCTTTAGTTTGCAGAAACCAAGCCATCAAGGTGCAGCTTCTCCCTTAACAACTCATTTTCCTATGGGGTAAGAATAAGAAAGCTACTCAGTATGGATTTTTTTCTTATCCCGAATTTTATCTGCAAATACAAATGGGCCATCTAGCAGCAACTGGCTAGCATGGACTCCATTTGGAATAATGATGAAGTTCAAAAGGTTAATCAAGTTATTAACATTTTAAAAGAAGGGAAATTTTCTTTCCCAGATGGCTTAACAGGTGACTCCTATAAATTACACAGTACATTACAGCGGGCATCCGCTAGCCCAGTTATAGTAGAGAGTCTGTCAACATTTCCATTATAAAGCCCTATTTTCAGAGTTTATAACTCAGCCATAAAACTCTGCTCCAAGCTGGGCCTTGGCTTTCTAGTTGAATTCTCAACCCAACAACAAACTTTTTTTTCTTTCTTCTCCATCTTCTCCATCTCCATCCTCTCCTCTCCCCACCCCTCCTCCTCCATCTCTTCTTCCTCCTCAGCCTCCTTCTTCTTCTTCCATGGTAAAAATTTTTTTAAAGAGACAGTGCTCTAGATTAACTAAGTTAAAGGAGGATTTGCAGACAGGGAAATCTTTCAGCCACTTTAGATTTAAGCACATTTTTTAATGCTCAGGTACTGAGATTTTTTTCAGAAACTCTTAGGAATCAAGATGTTTCTAATCAAGGCCTGTGTTACAGTCCTTCAAATCATAAGGAAGATGTGTAAGCCACTAGCATTTGAAGGGGGGTTTCAGGAGAGGGGATTTTATCTTAGAAATGTTTCACCTTATTTCTTGAATTCCAAATGTCTATATTTAATCCCATTCCCTAAAGGCAAAAGCAATGGCATATATCCCATTATTTCATCAATGCGTGCATTTGGAGAACATAGCGTCAACACAGCAACTTCCAGATGGCAGGTTTGTGTGTGTTTACAGGCCACCAGGGTGGAGAGAAAGACAACATGCAAAATACGAAGTGACAAAGACGGTGCATAAGTGACAAGCGGAGGTCTGCCGTTCCAAGTCTGGTCGGTCACAGCCTGGGGAGTTTTTATGGCCTATTCAAGGCTGCGGTGCAGACTAAACAAAGTTTCCCTTACTTTCACCATGACATCCTCAAAGACGAGGCCAGAGGGTGGGGAAGACTAATGTGCACGGCCAACTCCGCTCAAACAGGAGACTGCTGCTTCTCTGTGAAAACTCTGCTGCTGACCTTGGAGCTTAATCCCCAGGGCCCCTCCAAAACCCTCTCTCAGACAGAAAGTCATACCACACAGGAATTTCTCTGCAAAAGCTGGTGAAGGGTAGTTCCAGGAATGGGGTTGAAACACTCAAAGGGGACAAGCAAGGATAGAGCAGATCACAGTGGTATTTGGACAATTTTCCCCCTAAGACCCAGGCCAAGGAGGGTGCATCTGAAAAAGCTTCAGAGAGATGTGGTCTTTCTCATCACATCAGCATTTGTCTTGATGCCAACTCAGCAGCTCCTACAGTTAGGCATCACCTCCCACCTGGAGGAGAGATGACCCGGGGCAAAGGGTAACTAATGTCCCCCTTCACCCAGGGAGAGACCAAAGAGCCTCCTCCTCCATCAAAACAGGAGACTGCAGCTGTTGGATTGAGAAATGTTCCAGTGGAAGGTGCTAAGATTTATCTACTGAGCTCACCCAAGGCACATCTGTTGAAGAACCTCATTCACATATCCCACTCTCCCAGCCGATTGCCTTCTCATGTTTTTCATAATTTTTTTTGTTAACGTACTTGCTCATTAGCAAAGGTATATGGCTTAGAGTAAAACTGTGCCCCTTTACAGCTCATCTTTTCCTCCTCTTGAGTCCTGTAGTCATGTCATAATATTTGAATTTGTGATATACATCACCATCATTTCCATAGCAATAGAAACAGCAGCCGTTGTGAAAACAGGATTTGCAATTCAATGAAAGAAAAGAACTTTGGACAACAGCTGGTCCAGTCTCCCACCATAGACAGGTACACAGCTGAGCAGACCAAGGACTGCTTTCCATCCGCACACTCCACTCGCACCAACAGCACTCGCTGTTCTGTCCTAGATGCCTGACCGCATCACTCCTGCACAAACTAGCCAAGAGCTTCAGATGCAGGGACTGCATCTTCCCCACTGTTTTCCCTCTAGCATTTTACACAGTGTCTGAGAATCACGAATACTTCAATGAGTTTGTTGAATGATGGAGGTGCCCTACATTGAGCCTGTAATGAGCTTTTCAGCCAAGATTTGTACTTGATGTGTCTAAGTATCTTCTGTTATCACTCAAATCTATTGAAACTCTGATTCTCTATGTGAAAGCAGTAAATTGTTCAAGGATACCCAGGAAGTAAGTATTCAATCTAATGCCTATGACAAGTGATTGATTCACTACCTCATTCTTTTATTGTCTTGCTTAAAAGTCGGAAAATTCTTTATCTTCACAATTAACTTTCTGCTGGAACATCCCCAACGTATTTCTCTTTTAAGTTACAAATTCTAATTGTAACTCATAGCATTGAGTGAGGATCCTGAAAGCCTCAGTTCTAGCCCTGCTATCACTTACCGACTGACTGTCGCCAAGACAGGCAAGTGCTCTGAGCCTCAGTTTCCTCATCTGTGAGATCCCTGCCTACCTCACAAGGGTCATTGTGAGGAAAAAATAAAATAATATATGTGAAAGCCTTTGAAATTCTTAGCTGCATGCAAGTGGCAATTATGAGTTGTACTAAAATTGTTCAGGTAAGAGTGTAACCAGTGCTGAACATGGAGGATTGCTCGCCAACCGAGTGGTTACCAGCCCACAGTGACGGCTTTCAGTCACAATCTTACATTTGTTAAAGAAACCAGAGCTAGAGAGTGAAGTGGTAAAAACAGATTTCACTCAGAAACTATGGCAATAGGGTAAAGGAGACCTCAGTATAGAACTGGGCTCAATTTCGAATACAAGAAGAAAAAGTGGGGATTTATAGCCAAGGAGAGGGTTGGGAGGGTTGGTGGATGGAAAATTACTAAGAGAAGACATCAAGGGTAGGGGGAATTCTTGCTTAACTGACCTAACAGAATTCCCGCTGAAAGCAGGCCAAGGGGGATCAGATATCAAGGATTCAGGATTCTCTCTAAACTGACTTAGCAGGATTCTTGCTAAAACTGGGCTATGCAGGCCCAGCAAGGACTAGGGTTGGGGTAGGGATAAGGCCCAAGGTCGAGGCCTAATGGAAAAGAGGGCTCAGAGGAGCCTGACTAAAGTTTGGTCAAGGAGAAAGTCTTTGTCACATTATGGAGCAATACTCAGCTATAGCCTGTGGTTTTCCTCAGGTCTCTTTTTGTCCACATTTGTGCCACTTCTCACCCCCTGCCCCTTTTTTCAATATATATATCTCTTTCCTGGACCCCAGTTCAGCCAACACATGTGGCCCAAAGAGACAACCATGAATTGAAATTTCAGAATTTGAATGACATTTTAAGCATTGTAAGCAAGATGAACTTTAAAGGAATTCTGCCCTCCATCTCTTTGTAAATGGACCATGTAAATATGTAGGTTCTAATTTATAGACTGAGAAGTCAACATTTCAAACTTAACTTTCCTTAAAGCAGAAGCCACCCAGAATACATTTTTATCTCTAAAGGTAATGTGTTATTTTTCTGTAATGAACTTTTTTCTTTTTCACTATTTTAAAGTCTATTATTATTTCCCCCAACCCCACCAATTCCAGCAAAAATAACAATTGACTAGATACAAACTGACATTTTCATTGGCTAACCCCAGTATTTCATTGCAAAATTCCATGGTAATGCAGAGTCTTCATTATGCGAATGAAGCCTCTGGGTTTTCCTTTAGATCTGGATCCATAGATAGTCCCAGTATGTGTCCAAGAGCCCTGTAGCTGGCCATTCATCAGCCTGATAGATGCAGATACATTGAAAATCACCCTTTTGGCCAAATTATCACACATCTATTGGCACTACCAATTTCAAACTTTTTAACCTGAGAGCCCTGTAAGGCTTTGCCCATTCTCTTTCAGTGCCTCCTCTGCCACTTCCATCAAAAAGGCATCCATTTTTCTTCTCTTCCCATCATGTAGGGGTTAGATTATAAAGAATCCATTTTCTTAGTCCCCCTCTTTTACCTTATACACGTATGCATGACTTAATGACGGGGATACGTTCTGAAAAATGCATCGTTAGGCAATTCCATTGTTGTGCAAACATCACAGAGTCTACTAACACAAATCTAGGTGGTACAGCCTACTACACACCTAGGCTACATGGTACTAATCTTATAAGACCACTGTGGCATATGTGGTCCATTGTTGACCAAAATATTATGTGATGCATGACCGTATATCCATTTCATTCTTCTGCCTCCTCTAATCCATGTCCCCTTTCATGCTTTAGCTTTCCTGAATTTCCTTTCATACATGGACAATGCCTGGCCTCATTTCCACTTCATGTTTGTCTCTCAGGTTTTTCTCAAGATCTGGGATTCTGCATTTTGCTGCACCTCCCTCCCCTCCTTTACAATGTTTGATTGGATCAACAAGTGATATTAGCCATGAGACCCTGCTGTGGGCTGAGGGTTTGAGTAGTTGTTTTTAATCCTGACAACCCACAGGGAAGGTAGTATTATCTCCATTTTACAAAGAAGGAAGCAGGAAGGCCAGAGACAGTAAGTGAATTGATCAAGGTCACACGTACAGCTGGACATATTAAGGAACTTGTTTTCTGATTCCAACTTCTGTGTTCTTTCTACTAAGCTAAACAGACTTGCTGTCCCATTCATCTTCCTTTATGTCCCCATTTCCATTCTTCTTCCGATGTTTCCCTTCTCTCAATTCATGACCAATTTTAAATCAACCATGTAAGTGTTCAACCCATTAATTTCTCTTTTCCTCCATTTTTATCCTACACGCACCCTTCACTGCACCACTCCCCAGTCTCTTTCTTTATTTCCTACCAAAGGGTTAATCGAGTCCCAAAGATTTACTCTTTCTTGAGGAATCCCTAGACAAACAAAATGAAATCTGGGGTAGATAGCGAGCAGATCCAGGTTTGGGGAGGCCTGAAGCTTATAAATTTTGAGAAATATCTTTAAGAGAAATAATGCAAAATTACTAATGTTAAATTAGTCAGACATATAAGTATTTATTTAGAATGAGACAAGAAATTACAACAAACTACAAATTTAAAAAGCTAACAAAAATCACAAAATTCAGAAAGTCAACATAGTATTTTTATTAATTAAATGACTGACAAATCTGTATAATATTTTTTCCTATATCTTTTGGCTGTTACTCTGATTGCCTCTTTAAATGATGAGAATATTGTAATACCATTTTCTATTCAGAAATATTTTTTAAAAAATCAGTTTTTTCTCTAGAATAATTGTTGAAAATTTCTTTCTTATCCTTGATATTTTAGAATAGTTTACTTGGGCTTTATAACTATTAATGCTAATGTTAGGCTAAGATGCATTCAATACATCAGAATGCATAAATATACTGTGTCACATAGATGTATTGTCTACTTATAGTACGGCTACAGTTTATGCCCTACGAATATAGAAATTCTGATAAATTTTATTTCATGTGGTTCTCATAAATAAAAGGAAAAGGCGGTACAGTGCATTTATAATTGCATGCACTGCATTAAGGAATATAATTTCATCGAGAGAGAACTTCTATTTTGTTTAAGCATTGATGAAAATTAAATCTATTGCCTACAATTTTGCACATTTACAGTGCGCAAAAATTTTCCACAGACTAGCTTCTAGCTCCCCACATTTTAAACTGTTCCTCCTCCACACTACATGCCTCTCATGCTGGGCACTACTGTGCACAATGACTCTTCTTGCAACCTCATATTAAAACACTGGAGAGTCATTTCAGTCAGTAGTAGATGTATTCCTGTTATTCCTACATGGGATAGCTGGAAAACTGTTCTTGGAGTAGACTACAAACCATAAATACATCTTATAAAACCCAAACTAAGTGAACCCTAACTCAACTTTCACTTAGCTGGATCCCCAAAAAGTCCATAGCCCCTCTATTTCCATCTAGTGTGAGGAGAATGACAGGGAAATTCAAAATGGAAAGAGGCAGTAGTCTTAACCAATTGCAGTTAAAATATCTTACATTTGCAAATTTTACAAAAACTATCACCACACAAACGCACTTGTAGGGACCCTCTCAGAGCCTTGAAAATGATCTGTGTAAGAAAGAGGGGTCTGAAATGTGACTTCTATTCCCTTCCAGATACATCTGCCTCTGGTAGTTAGTTACCAAACCAGCTTCCCTAAACAGTCTTCAAGGCACTGTAGAATTAAAGGTATGCCCAACAAAAACAAGAGCAGGGTTATCTGGCAACATAAATGCTTTAATAGGATTAAATCCTATTGATGACTCTACGAAATCCCATAGACTCTAGAGTCCTTGATTGTAGGCCATTTTGTTGTGTCTTTTCATTCATAGATAAATACCAGTATAATATAGTAAGTGCTCAACTAAGTTTTGTAAATGAATGAGTGAATACATGAATTAGTGAATGCTATTAAAAACAAACATTTGTAAATATGTCCTTGGTAAGTAACATAGTGTGTGAAGTAGGAGGGACAGAGATCCACATTCATAATCCCTGAAACTGCAATGTCTGCCCCATACCCATCAAAGAGGCTGTAACTCAGAGGATGGTGTTTTCAAGCAGAGATTGTTGCCTGATGATGAACAGCCGTCTCCACCCAAATAAAAATGTTTTTAAGCACTCCTGGATGTGAACCTAATATGGAAATGGATTTGAAATAAACATTAAACATTTTGCCATCTGTTGCCCTGCTGAGTCACTGAAAAATATCCTCCTCAAGTGTTCATATTTTCAGATTAATTGGTCCATGGCTGCCAGGCATGAAAGAGAACGAAAACCTGAAACTCAGTGATTTCAGTAAGCTGTAAAAGATGCACTACAGAGACACTGTTATTTGGAGACAAAGTTGTAGATTAACACTGAAGTCAAACCAGGGGAAACATTCCTACTTTGTCAGAACATTTTATCCAACAATTAATCATAATCAGCACATTCCAATAACTTAGATTAATTTAATGATAAATTTTTTTATCTCAAAACTTCTACCAAAATATATTTACTTCACATTTCTAATCTTTAGAGGATCCTCTTTTTAATGAGCATCAGAAATCTGAAGAAGAATTTTGAGTGAGGGAAGGAAAAGATAAAGGGGATAGAATAAGAGATAAATGCAGTAAATGATGGATGAGTGAGATTTCCAAAATAGCAGCAAATAAGGAGAGGAGAAGACTTTAAAGTGATCAAAGAAAGATAGTACTGTTTCTCACATTTCAGTTGTGACTTTACTCTGAGTGCAGCGAAAGCCAAGGAAGTTAGCTCCAATCTATTCAAGGCTAAAAGAAATACAACGTTGGTCTCCCTCTGCACATCCACACCTCTGACTACCTCCAGAGTTACCATCCAGTACTAACTCCCCCACATTAAAGGCAGCCTGGGTCCTGAGACCCCAATCCCAATTGCCAGATCATCTCCCTGCTACTTTCATAGCTTGAATATCATTCTGAGTCAACTGCACATTAGCTTCAGGGTATACAGGTGATGTAAATGGGAAATAGAGGCAAACCCTGAGAATAATTGCAAGAATATCTCTTAAGAGAACCAAGGCAATTTCTCTGACTGATAAAAATTTTAGCAATCCTAATCAAAATCCCAGAAGAATGCTTTAGAAATCAAAAAAGCTAATTCAAAAAACTGTATATGGAAAAGCAGAAGATCTAGTACAGCCAAAATCATTTTGAAAAAGAAGAACAAATTCGGGAGACTTGTAGAACCTAATTTCACACTTAGTATAAAGCTATAGTAGCCAAGACATTGTGACCTTGGTGAAAAGATGAACACATAGATCAATGGAACAAAATAGAGAGTCCAGACATAGATCCATCCATACATGGCCAATTGGTTCTTTACAAAGTGCCAAGGCATTTCAGTGGAAAAAAAAAAAACCAGCCTTTTCAACAAATAGTGCTAGCACAATTGGATATCCAAATACAATAAAAAATAAACTTTGACTCATACCTTGCTCTACTTACAAGAATTAACTCAAAAAAAATCATAGACTTAAGTGTAAAACATAAAACTATGAAACTTCTGGAAGATAACATAGGAAAAATATTTATGACCTTGGTTTACACAACGATTTCTTATATAGGACAAAAAACCCCGTAAACCGTAGAAGAAGAAAAACTGATAAATTGGTTTTCATCAAAATTAAAAACAACTTCTCTTTGAAAGATAAAGTTAAGAAAATGAAAACATGACACAAACTGGGAGAACATATTTACAAAACATATATCTGATAAAGGACTAATAACAAGAATATATAAGGATTCTCAAAACTCGATAATAAGAAAACAACCCAGTTAAAAAAAAGAGGGATAACATCATCAAAATGGCAACATAGGTCATTCCTGACTTCAGTCCCCCTCACAAGAAGACCAACTAGCAGCTATCCATAAAGAAGACCATTTCACCATTGTGAAAATCCCAGAACACAGGAGTGAGGCTGAAGCACCTCCCTGGAACACAGACTGAGGAGGACTGCATTAGGAGGGTAGGAGGAGCAGCTGCACTCTGACCACATCGCTCCTCTCCCAGGCCAGCACCGCACTGCACCAAGAGGGGCCCCCAGGCCTACAGTTTCTCCAGTAGGAAAAAGAGAGCCCAAGGTGGACAACCAGCTCCTCAAGGGTTGTGGGTCATTTCCCAGGAGGTCCACTTAGGTGTTGCCTCACAGGGATCAGGGGGGAATTTGCAGGACTTGACCACTGGAGATCAGATTGTGATGAAGGAGGGCAGGGCTTACAGCAACCAGGGCTCAGATCTTGGTGGACCAAGTTCCTCCTCACAATGGCGCCCAACTGGAGATCCCAGCCAGCAGCTTTGCCCATCTACAGAGCTAAGCCAGTGGCCCCATCTGGCCAGGAAACTTAATGCGCAGTTCTATCTGATTCAGGACCCCAAACAATGAGCCTTGGTAGCCTTGGAGTCTGTTCTGCTGCCCTGCCCAGGCAAAGAAGCTAATTCATAGCTCCACCTACTGCTAAATGCAGCCCCTGCCCTGCCTGACCAGCAAACCTTGTGAGAGCACCTGGAAAGCTACATAGCCCAGCAGTACCTGAGCAGAGAACCCAGCCGGCAACTCTGCCTGTCTGCAGAGCTCAGCTGGTGGCCCTGTCTGGCCAGGGAGCTCAGTACACAGTTCTGCATGATTCAGTTCCCTGTCAGTGAGCAGTGCCAGCCTTGGAGCCTGTTCTGTTGCCCCACCTGGGCAGGGAATTGGCTTCACAGCCCTGCCTAAAGCTGAATATAGCCTCTAGTCCCACCCAACCAGGAACCCTAACCAGAACACCTGGGAAGCTGCATAGCCCATCTGACAGCCCCACCAACAATGGTACCCAAGCAGAGAGCCCAGCCAGGGGGTCTACCCATCTGCAGAGCCAAGCCAGTGGTCCCGCCTTTCCAGGAAGCTTGATGGGCAGCCCTGCCAGATCCAGGTCCACAACCTTCAAGCCACAATAGCTGTGGAGCCCATTCTACAGCCCCGTTCAGGCAGAGAAGCAAGGTCATAGCCCTGCCCAACTGCTGAGTATAGCATCCAGTCCCACCTAGCTAGGAAGACTGACCAGAGAATCCGGGCAACCATGGAGTCCATCCTGCGGTCTGACTAGGACAGGGAACCAAGCCAGTGATGTATCCAACTATCCCCAGCTAGTAGCACTCCCCTATACCTCAGTGCTTGGGTAGTGCCTCACCAAACAGAGATCCTGATAGCAAGCCCTATCTGCCCAAAGACACTATCAACTAACCCATCCAGAACCTCAAGCTGAGCTGACTGGTGAAGGACTGTCTCTGTCAAAGTGAACATGTCAAGTCTGGAGGAAGAGCCCACTTACTCAAATGTCCAGATACCAACACAAGGAATCAAGGATCACAAAGAATCAGGTAAACATGACACCACAAAAGGAAACTAATGAAGCTTTAATAACAAACCCTAAAGAAATGGAGATCTATAAATTGTCTGACAAAGTATTCAGAAAATCCTCTTAAGAAGTTCAGTGAACTACAAGAGCTGAGGAATACAAGGACTGATTTGAAGATCTGAATAGACGATTTCAACAACAGACCAAACAAAAGACAGAATCAGTGAATTAGAAGATAGATCATTTGAAATTGTCCAGTCAGAGGAGCAAAAAGGAAAAAGAGAGAAGAAAATCAATGGAATTTATGGGACACCATCAAGGAAACAATATACACATTATGGAAATCTCAGAAGGAGAAAAGAAAGAGAAAGAGACAAAAAAGTATATTTAAAACAATAATGGCTAAAAACTTCCTAAATCTGGGGAAATAGACATCCAGATTCATGAGGTCTAGAGGACTCCAAATAGTTTGAACTGGAAAAGGGCTACACTGAGACACATTATCATTAAATTGTCAAAAGTCAAAGACAAAGAGAGAAATTTGAAAGCAGCAAGAAAAAGTGACATGTCACATAAAAGGGAACCCTCATGACTATGTGTGGGTTTCTCAAAAGAAACTTTTCAGGCCAGGAGAGAATGGGATGATATATTCAAAATATTGAAAGAAAAAAAACTGTCAGCCAAGAATACTATACCTGGCAAAGCTATACTTCAGAAATGAAGGAGCAATAAAGACATTTCCAAACAAAGAAAGGTTGAGGGAGTTTATCACCACTATACCCACCTCACATGAAATGCTAAAGGGAGTTCTTCAAGCAGAAATAAAAGGATGCTAATTAACATCATAAAAACACATGAATGTAGGTGTAAAACTCACTGGTAATAGTAAATATATACTCAAATTCTCTAATATTGTAATGATGGTGCATAACTCACAACTCTAGTTTAAAAGTTAAAAAATAAACATAGTAAAAATAACCATAGCTATAATAATTTGTTATAGAGACACAAAATTAAAAATATGTAAATTGTAACATCAATAACCTAAAATGTGAGAGGTGGGAGAAGAAGTAAAAGTGCAAATTTTAGAAATGCTATCAAAGTTAATTTGTTATCAGCTTAAAACAAGATGTTATAAATATAAGACATTTTGTGGGAGCCTCATGGTAACCATAAAGGAAAAACCTGTAGTAGTTACACAAAAAGATTATGATAAAGGAGTCAAAGCATACCGCTACAAAAGTCATCAAATCACAAAAGAAAAGCCCAAATGAGAAAAAAGGAACAAAGGACCTACAAAAAAGCCAGAAAACAACTAAAAAAATGGCAATAGTAAGTCCTTAGCTATCAATAATTACTTTAACTGTAAATGGATTAAATTCTCCCATCAAGGCATCGAATGGATGAATGAATTTAAAAAAAAAAAAAAAAAAACTAGATCCAACAATACACTTTCCACAGGAGACGTTTTAGCTTTAAGACACACATGACTGAGTGTGAAGGGAGGGAAAAAGATATTTCAAGCAAACGGTAACCAAAAGAAGTAGGAGTAGCTATATTTATATCAGACAAAATAGACGTTAAGTTAAAAATGATAAAAAGAGGGAAAGGTCATTATATAATGATAAAGGGGCCAATCTATCAAGAAGACATGATATTGTAAATATTTAAGCACTCCACATCAGAGCATCTAAACATATAAAGCAAACACTAACAGAAGTAAAAGGAGACATAAACAGCAATACAATAAAATTTGGGGACTTTAATGCCCCACTCTTAACAATGGATGGGTCATCCTGACAGAGAATCAATAAGAAAATAACAGATTTGAACACTATAGACCAAATGGACCTAAGAGACATATACAGAACATTCCATCCTATAACAGCAGAATACACATTCTTCTCAAGCACACATGGAACATTTTCTAGGATAGATCATGTGTTAGGCCACAAAACAAGTCTTAGCAAATTTAAGAAGACCAAAATCATACCAAGTATCTTTTCTGACCACAATGGTATGAAACTAGAAATCAATAACAGGAGGAAAACTGCAAAAATCACAAAACATGGAAATTAAACCACACACTCCTGAACAACCAATAGATCAAACAAGAAATTAAAATGAAAATTTAAAAAGTATCTTGAGATGAAGAAAAATGGAAACACAATATACAAAACTTATGAGATGCAGCAAAAAACAGTTCTAAGAGGGAAGTTTATAGTAATAAACAAATACATCAAGAAAAAAGAGAGTTCTCAAATAAACAAGCTAATTTTACACCTCAAGGAACTAGAAAAGAAGAACCAACTAACCCCAAAGTTAGTAGAAGGAAGGAAATAATAAAGATTAGGGCATAAATAAATGAAATAGAGAACACAAAAACAATAGAAAAGATTAACAAACTAAGAGTCGATTCTTTAAAAAGATAAACACAAGGACAAATCTTTAGCTCAGCTAACCAAGAGAAAAAGAGAGAGGACCCAAACAAATAAAATTATAAATAAAAGAGGAGACATTACAACTGATACCAGAGAAATACAAAGGATCATAAGAGACTACTATAACCAACTACAAACTAGACAACCTAGAAGAAATGGATCAATTCCTAGAAACATACAACCTACCAAGACTGACTCATGAAGGAATAGAAAATCTGAACAGACCAATAATGAGTAAGGAGATTGAAACAGTAATCAAAAACCTCCCAACAAAGAAATGCCCAGGACCAAATGGTTTCACTGGTGAATTCCACCAAACATTTAAAGAATAATTAATGCCAATCCTTCTCAAACTCTTCCAAAAATTTCAAGAAGAGAGAACACACCTGAACTCATTTTATGAGGTCAGCATTACTCTGATACCAAAGCCAGATAAGGACACTACAAGAAAAGAAAACAACAGCCAACATTCCTGATGAATATAGATGCAAAAATCCTCAACACAATACTAGCAAACCAAATTCAATAGCACATTAAAAAGATCATATACCATGATCAAGAGGGATTCATCCTTGGGATGCAAGGATGGTTCAACATACACAAATCAATAAATGTAATACATCGCATTAATAGAATGAAAGATAAAAATCTATGGTCATCTCAATAGATGCAGAAAAAGCATTTGACAAAATTCAAAATCCATTCATGACAAAAAAAAAACTTTCAACAAATTGCTATAGAAGGAACATACCTCAACATAATAAAGGCCACATATGACAAGCCCACAACTAATATCATACTCTATGGTGAAAGGTTGAAAGCTTTTCCTCTAAGATCAAGAAGAAGACAAGGGTGCCCATTCTCACTACTCCTATTCAACATAGTACTGGAAATCCTAACCAGAGCAATCAGGCCAAAAAGAAAAACCATCAGAATTGTAAAGAAACAAGAAATACTGTCTCTATTTGCAGATGACATGTAAAAAAAATCCTAAAAATGCCACAAAAACTGTTAAAACTAATCAATGAATTCAGTAAAGTAGCAGGATACAAAAATCAACATACAAAAATCAGTTATGTTTCTATACATTAACAACAAATTATCTGAAAAGGAAATAAAACAATCCCATTTATAAAAGCATCAAAAAACAATAAGATACTTAGGAATAAATTTAACCAAGGAGGTGAAAGATCTCTACACTGAAAACTATAAGACATTAATCAAAGAAATTGAAGAAGACACAAATAAGTGAAAAGATATCCCATGTTCATGTATTGGAAGAATTAATATTGTTTAAATGTCCACACTACCCAAAGCCACCTATGGATGCAATACAATCCCCCAAAAGGTTTCAATATAATTTTTCACAAAAATTAAAACAAACAGAGGCAAGGAGTCAGGGGTGGGGAAATTGAGTGAAGGTGATCAAAAGATAAAAACTTCCAGTTATAAGATAAATAAGTTCTGAGGATGTAATGTACACTATGGTGACATTAGTTAACACCGCCGTATTGTGTATTTGAAAGTTGCTAACAGAATAGATCTTAAAAGTTCTTATCAAGAAAAAAAAATTTCTAACTGTGTGAGGTGATTAATGTTAACTAAACTTATTCTGGTAATCATTTTGCAATATATACATATATCAAATCACTATGTTGTACACTTTAAATTTATACAATGCTATATGTCAATTCCATCTCAATAAAACTGGAAAAAAATTAGAAACTCAAAAAAAGTTTTTTAAATAAATAAATAAAAAGAAAAAGATTGAACAAGGTATTTTACCAAAGAAGATACATGGAGCAAATAGTACATGAAAAAAATGCTTAATATCATTAGTCATTAGGGAAATGAATATTAAAATCACGAGATACCACAGCATACTTATTAGATAGGCTTTAAAAAATAATAATTACCAAGTAGTGCTGGTGAGGATGTGGAACAAGGAAAACATGATAAATAAAAGAAGCCAAACTCAAAAGGCTGTCATATATATCATTTCTTTTATATGGCATTCTAGAAAAGGCAAAACTAGAAGGATGGAAATCATATCAGTGGTTTTCAGGGGCTGGGGTGGTGAGAAGGTATTAGCTACAAAGGGTCTTGAAGGAAACTTTTGTGATGACGTAAATGTTCTGTATCTTGATTGTAGAGGCAATTGCATGACTGTGTAAGTTTGTCAAAATTCATCGAACTGTACACCAAAAAAGGGTGAATTTTACTATATGTAAATTATATCTCAATAAACCAAAAAAAGCATTAAAATAACTCCACAATTCATTGCATAGAAATCATCTTGTGAATCATAATTTTAATGACATTTACTCAAGTTGAATCAGGGCAGAATTCAGTATATTATTTGAATTATTGAAATTTCTTTTTGTGATGGATTTTCCAGATGAATAGTATACATTTTCCTAAAGTATCAACTGCAAACAAAAGTTGTTAAAAGATGAGGGATCATTTAGTACGGCTGTCATTGATTAGCATCTATGGTAATTACCTGTGACATGATTTAACATTCATCTATGCAAACATTCAAGAGACATTTCTTTTTTTGTGTGTGTGAGGAAGACCAGCCCTGAGGTAACATCCATTGCTAATCCTCCTCTTTTTGCTGAGGAAGACTGGCCCTGGGCTAACATCCGTGCCCATCTTCCTCCACTTTATGTGGGACACCGCCGCGGCATGGCTGACAAGCAGTGCGTCGGTGGGTGCCCGGGATCCAAACTGGCGAACCCCAGGCTGCCAAGCACGAACTAAACCACTGTGCCACTGGGCGGCCCCAAAAAACATTTCTTGAGCATTACTAGAGTACAGGCCTAAAAGGACTCATTTCTCCCCAGTTCTGGGCCAATAGGATAAGCTTTGGTCTACTTCAATAAACTTTCATAAGGTATGATCAGATGAGACCAAATCTTAGAAAAATAACTTCAACCATAGTTTCAGCTGGTCCATAATGGTAGAGTTGTTTAATATTAGAAAATAATATCATACAGTATGGCGACATTACAAAGATTGTAATTACCACATTTAGAATAAATGAAACTTATTGAAGACATTGTAAGCAGCCCAGATATTATAAATCTCAGATTATTCAAAAGCAAAATGCTAAAAATGTAATGTAAGATCTAAGAACATTATTTATTTTAATAATGAATAGAAGCAAGTTACATACATGGAGTTTTTAGTCATCATCTCCCTGCTGGAGGATGCCTCAGACTGGGAACCAGTGGCCCTAGGCTCTAGTCCCATTTATGCCAATACTTTACATTTTCCCTACTTCTCATATCCATTTGAAATAATTAAATAATCCAGCAATTTCAACAGGTTCTTGCTGTGAATATGAACTCACCAATGCTTCAAGAGTCCCCAAAAGACAAGCAATCTATACAAGGTGGGCTTCGTGAGCATGCCACCTATGCAGTCACACAGGTCCCCAGCTTAGAAGGGCCTGCATTTAGTTTAATGCTCTACTGTCGCTGTCTTGAAATTCTTTAGAATTTTTGAACAAGGGTCCCACATTTTCATTTTGTACTGGGACCCACAAATTATGTAACTGGTCCTAACTTTATAAATACTAACACTGACATGAGAATTCTGAGTTACTCTTAACAAATCAACGAATTCAGGGATTTCTCCACAAAAGAGATTGAAACCATAATGAAAAACCAATCAGAAATATTGGAGATGAAAAACACAATGGATGAGATAATGGAAAACCTAGAGTCTTTAAAGAGCAGAACTGAGAATATGGGGGAATGAATTAGCATTATCAAGGATAGGCATGCAGAAATGCTCCAGATAGAGGAGGAGAGAGAGCTAAGACTAAAAAGAAATGAAGAAATTATTCGAGAAATATCAGACTCAATGAGGAAAAGTAACATAAGGATAATAGGTATTCCAGAAGGAGAAGAAAGAGAAAAAGGAGCAGAGTTTGTTCAAAGAAATAATAGCTGAGAACTTACCAAACCTAGGGAAAGAGATGGAAATAACAGTGAATGAAATCAATAGATCACCTAAATATATAAACAGGAATAGACAAATGCCACACCACATAATAGCTAAATTAACAAGAGTCAGTGACAAGGAAAAAATATTAAGGGCAGCTAAACAAAAAAACAAAATAACATACAAAGGAAACCCCATCAGGCTCTCAGCTGATTTCTCAACAGAAACTCTACAGGCTAGGAGAGACTGGAATGATATATTCAAAATCATGAAAGACAGAAACCTTCAGCCAAGAATACTTTATCCAGTAAAAATATCCTTCAAATATGATGGAGAAATAATAACTCTCCCTGATAAACAAAAGCTAAGAGAGTTCATCACCACAAGACCCTGACTACAAGAAATGCTCAAGAAGGCCCTTAGGCCTGAAAAAAAAACAAAAGAGAAAGGGGTTACAAAATTTTGAGCAAGGAGAAAAACAAGGAGACTGAATCAGAAAAACTACAGTTGGAAAACATCAAAAATGAATTTAAGCTCATCACTGTAAACACACACTCATGACACAAGATGGAATAAGTAGTGACAACAACAAATAAGAAGGGGAAGAGGAAAGGGATCAAATTGACTTAGTCTAAGGAAACAAGAGGCATCTAAAACGTACTATCTTATCCAGGAGATCTTTTATATAAACCTCATGGTAACCACTAAACAAATAAACAAAAGAGAACCACATATGACAAATAAAGAGAAAACTAAGAGAATCATCATACGGAACTACCAAACTGAATTGGCAGTCCAAAACACATGGGACAAGAAATGAAGGAAACGCAAAAGAACCAGAAAATGAACAATAAAATAGCAAAATTAAACACTCATATATCAATAATCACTCTAAATGTAAACGGATTGAATCCTCTGATCAAAAGACACAGAGTGGCGGGATGGATTAAAAACCAAGATCCAACAATTTGCTGCCTCCAGGAAACACATCTCAGCTCTAAAGACAAACACAGGCTCAAAATAAAAGGACAGAAAATGATACTCCAAGCTAATGGCAAACAAAAGAAAGCAGGAGTTGCCATACTTATATCAGGCAAAGTAGACTTCAAGATAAAAAAGGGCAATATATAATGACAAAAGGGACACTTCACCAAGAAGACATATCACTTACAAATATCTATGCACCCAACACAGGAGCACCAAAGTACATAAAACAACTGCTAAAAAACCTAAAAGGAGATATTAATAATAACACAATAATAGTAGGGGATCTTAACACCCCCCTTACATCAATGGATAGATCATCCAGACAAAAAGTCAATAAGGAAATAATGAACTTAAATAAAAAACTAGACGCAATGGACTTAATAGATAAATACAGAGCACTCCACCCAAAAACAGCAGATTACACATTCTTCTCAAGCATGCATGGAACACTCTCAAGGATAGACCATATATTAGGAAACAAGGCAAACCTCTATAAATTTAAGACTGAAATCATTACAAGCATCTTTTCTGATCATAATGCTGTGAAACTAGAAATGAACTGCAAGGAAAAAACTGGGGAAGGGACAAATATGTGGAGACTAAACAACATGCTACTGAACAACCAATGGTTTGTTGATGAAATTAAAGGAGAAATCAAAAGCTATCTGGAGACAAATGAAAAGGAAAATACACCATACCAACTCACATGGGATGCAGCAAAAGCAGTCATGAGAGGGAAATTCATACCAATACAAGCACACCTTAACAAACAAGAAAAATCCCAAATAAATAACCTTAAATTGCACCTAACAGAATTAGAAAAAGAAGAACAGACAAAGCCCCGAATCAGCAGAAGGAGGGAAATAATAAAAATCAGAGCAGAAACAAATGAAATTGAAACCAAAAAACAAAAACCAGTAGAAAGGATCAATGAAACAAAGAGCTGGTTCTTTGAGAAGATAAATAAAATTGACAAACCTTTAGCCAGACTCACTAAGAAATAAAGGGAGAAGACTCAAATAAATAAAATTAGAAATGAAAGAGGAGAAATTACAATGGATACCACAGAAATACAAGGGATTATTAGAGAATACTATGAAAAACTTTATGCCAACAAATTGGACAACCTAGAGGAAATGGACAAATTCTTGGATGCATTCAACCTCCCAAAACTGAATCAAGAAGAAATAGAGAATCTGAATAAACCAATCACAAGTAAAGAAATTGAAACAGTAATCAAAAACTTCCTCAAAAATAAAAGCCCAGGACCAGATGGCTTCCCTGGAGAATTTTACCAAACATTCAAAGAAGATTTAAAACCTATTCTTCTCAAAAGAAGAAATAGAAGGAAGATGGAAAAAAGATCAAAAAAATAGAGGAAGATGGAATACTTCCTAACACATTCTACAAGGCCAACATCACCCTGATACCAAAGCCAGACAAGGACAATACAAAGAAGGAAAACTACAGGCCAATATCTCTGATGAACATAAATGCAAAATTCCTCAACAACATATTGGCAAACCGAATACAGCAATACATCTAAAAGATCATACACCATGGTCAAGTGGGATTTATACCAGGGACACGGGGATGGTTCAACATCCACAAATCAATCAACGTGATACACCATATTAACAAAATGAAGAATAAAAACCACATGATCATCTCAATCGATGCAGAGAAGGCATTCGACAAGATCCAGCATCCATTTATGATAAAAACTCTCAACAAAATGGGTATAGAAGGAAAGTACCTCAACATAATAAGGGCCATATATGACAAACCTACAGCAAACATCCTACTCAACGGGGAAAAACTGAAAGCCATTCCTTTGAGGACAGGAACAAGATAAGGGTGCCCACTCTCACCGCTCTTATTCAACATAGTACTGGAAGTTCTGGCCAGAGCAATTAGGCAAGAAAAAGGAATAAAAGGACTCCAAATAGGCAAT
Organism: Tapirus indicus; assembly: GCA_031878705.1. Lineage (NCBI taxonomy): Eukaryota > Metazoa > Chordata > Mammalia > Perissodactyla > Tapiridae > Tapirus > Tapirus indicus. The sequence continues at coordinate 41,451,445 of CM062935.1, forward strand.
GAAGAAGTGAAACTCTCACTATTTGCAGACGACATGATCTTATACATAGAAAATCCAAAAAAATCCATTGGAAAACTACTAGAAATAATCAACAACTACAGCAAAGTGGCAGGGTATAAAATCAACTTACAAAAATCAGTTGCATTTCTATACGCTAATGATGAACTAACAGAAAGATAACTCAAAAAGACAATCCCATTTACAACTGCAACAAAAAGAATAAAATATCTGGGAATAAATTTAACCAAGGAGGTGAAAGACCTATACAGTGAAAACTATAAGACACTATTGAAAGAAACCAATGAAGACATAAAGAAATGGAAAAATATCTCATGCACATGGATTGGAAGAATAAACATAGTTAAAATGTCCATACTACCTAAAGCTATCTACAGATTCAATGCAATCCCAATCAGAATCCCAATGTCATTCTTCACAGAAATAGAACAAAAAATACTGAAATTCATATGGGGCAACAAAAGATCCTGAATAGCTAAAGCAATCCTGAAAAAAAAGAACAAAGTTGGAGGCATCACAATCCCTGATTTCAAAATATACTATAGAGCTACAGTAATCAAAACAGCATGGTACTGGTACAAAAATAGACACACAGATCAATGGAACAGAATTGAAAGCCCAGAAATAAAACCACACATCTACGGACAGCTAATCTTTGACAAAGGAGTGAAGAACATACGATGGAGAAAGGGAAGTCTCTTCAATAAATGACGCTGGGAAAATTGGACAGCAACATGCAAAAGGATGAAAGTAGACCATCTTCTATCACCATACACAAAAATCAACTCAAAATGGATTAAGGACCTGAAAGTGAGACCTGAAACTATAAAACTCCTGGAAGAAAATATAGGCAGTACACTAATTGACATTGGTCATAAAGGGATCCTTTCAGATTCCATGTCTACTCGGACAAGGGAAACAAAAGAAAAAATAAACAAGTGGGACTTCATCAGAATACAGAGCTTCTACAAGGAAAATGAAACGAGGATCAAAATGAATAGACAACCCACCAGCTGGGAGAAAATATTAGCAAATTGTTTATCTGACAAGGGATTAACCTCCGTAATATATAAAGAACTCACACAACTGAGCAACAAAGAAAACAAACAACCCGATCAAAAAATGGGCAGAGGATATGAACAGACATTTTTCTAAGGAAGATATACAGATGGCCAATGCATGGAAAGATGTTCAACATCACTAATCATCAGGGAAATGCAAATCAAAACTATGCTAAGATACCACCTTACACCCATTAGAATGGCTATAATCACCAAGACAAAAAACAAATGTTGGAGAGGTTGTGGAGAAACGGGAACCCTCATTCACTGCTGGTGGGAATGCAAACTGGTGAGGCCTCTATGGAAAACAGTATGGAGATTCCTCAAAAAATTAAAAATAGAAATACCTTATGATCCAGCAATCCCACTCTTTGGCATTACCCAACGGACATGAAATCAACCATCACAAGAGGCTTATGCACCCCTATGGTCATTGCAGCATTATTCACTATAGCCAAGAAGTGGAAGCAACCCAAGTGTCCCTCGACTGATGATTGGATAAAGAAGATGTGGTATATATATACAATGGAATACTACTCAGCCATGAGAAAAGACAGAATTGTCCCATTTGCAACAACATGGATGGACCTAGAGGGTATTATGTTAAGTGAAATAAGCCAGAGAGAGAAGGACAAACACCACATGATTTCACTCATATGTGCAATATAAATGAACACACGGACAGAGAGCACTGGTTGGTGGTTACCAAGGGGAAGGGGGGTGGGGGGTGGGCAGAAGGGGTGAAGGGATTCATCCACATGGTGATGGACAAAAAATAATGTGCAGCTAAAACCCCACAATGTTATAAACTATTAAGACATCAATAAAAATGAAAATTTTTAAAAAATAAAAAGAATTCTGAGTTACTCTTTACATATAGTCACTTGGATTCTTTGGGCATTTCACTAAAAACTAGCCAAATTTATCTTAAAACATTTTAGTTAGGAAACTATAGCTTCAAAACTGGCAATTTGGGCTCATACAATGTCTAGGAACTTCTGGTAAGATAAACATGTTCCACAGACAATACGTTTGTCTGAGGGTTTGGAAATTCCACTTCCTATTCCAGGTAAAATCTGGTACAGAGAAAACTAGATAGATTTTCCTCTCATGTGATGAACTTTGTACGGAAGTATATATTTAAATTTGGTTTTGCCTAAATTTTCATTTTAATCTTTGGTCAGTTCTTCCTCCTAAAAGCTTTTATATATTTATTCATTCATTCAATAAATATCTGATGAATGCCTACTATGTGCCAGGCATTGTGCTTAACACTAGATAGAAAATAGAAAAACAAGGGCCAGCCCCAGTGGCCTAGTGGTTAACTTTGACTTTCTCTGCTTCAGCAGCCTGGGTTTGGTTCCCGAGTGCAGACCTATACCACTTGTCTGTCAGTGGCCATGCTGTAGTGACAGCCCACAAACAAAACAGAAGAAGATTGGCAACAGAATCAGGGCAAATCTTCCTCAGCAAAAGGAAAAGAAAATAGAAAAACAAACAAAATTAAACAAAAACAAGAAAAGAGTTTTCTTCCCTCATGAAACTTAAAGTCACCAAATTAGTCACTCCTAATCTTCCCACTTATAGTCTTTATAATTTTGTTACACTTTCTCCCAGTGTATTGATTTTTAATCTTTGAATCTGGAGGAACAACATGCTGCATACCAGCTTTTTCAAAAGCAAAATAATATAAATGATTGTGCCTTTTTAAATGTCAGATTTTACCAGTTAATAATGAGAAAAAGTTGGTTAAAAAGAAAAGTGCCTGGGCCACGTGAAAGGTATCCAATAAACAGTTAGCATTGCTACTAATCTAAACCATGTCACCATTCTTCCCTTTGTATTAAATGGCATGCCCTATCGTGGTCAGTCTCAGAATTGGCTTCCAGCCCAGTCAGCCCCCACAGCCGGCAGGGCCCAGGGCAACAGTGTCTTTTATAATTGGGCTAAAAAGCATTTGGCCTGAATCTCAAATGCTGAGTCTTTCTGCAAGATGGCAAGTACATAACCCAAGTGCTTTGGTGCGGAGCTGATTTTAAAAGCATCAGAGCCAGTGAACCTTCTCTTAATTGTGATCCAAACGAAAACCAGTTGGACCCCTGCAGTTTTTCTTCATCCTCAGTGATGTAACGAGGGCTCTTTGGTTCTGGAAAAGCATCTCTCTCGTGCATTAGCCATAACACAAGCAGCAGATGCCTCATACCTATTTCCATACCAGCTCCTGGGCTGAGGGAGTGACAACTGGTTGGAATTAAACCGAACCTGGAAACATCCTGGGGTTCATTTTTATTTGAGGTTACAAAATCAACAAGTGTCATTTTTCTGGGCTTAGCAAAAGGGAGCAATGTAAAGGTATCAAATGGCACTCATATATTTGGACGTGAATGAAGGGTCATATCCCCTGACAGCTCGGCAGGGGTGAATTTAGTTCCTGCAAAGCATATGGAGGCTTTTATTCCTCCCCTCAGTGAAAATGTGTTATTTTATGTGCTTAGACTATCACCTCCCTTGCTTTTTTAGGGAACATCTATTTCTGGTGAGAGCTGTCAATTTACTATCCACAATCCCACCCCACAGTTGGACACATGACCTGTATGAGCTAATCAGAATCTTCCTCCAGGTTTCTCACAAGATCTGGAGGGAAATAGCTTTCTTTCCTCTCTGGTCACTAGACTGCAAGAATATAAGATCTTGGATTCCTGGAGTCTCATGGAGTCAGTTAGTTGGAGAGAACAGGGCTAGAAGCAGAGAGAAGCAGAAATGAGAGATAATGAGGGAGCTTTAATGTGCCTGTTCCTGGACCTAATCATGCAAAGGCCAGCCTCTCCTCTGCTCGTCCATATTTCATATTTCAGTGCATAAACTAGAGTATCTCTCTTTTATGTTTTATTTTGTTTATGATAGTTCAAATTGGATTTCTAACACTTTCAAAGAAAAGAGCCTCACCAATTCACTCCTTACTCTGAAGGCTGCATGTCTACAACCTGTGAGACATAAGCAAACTCAAATAATATCCAGGAAGATGAGAGAGAACCAGATTCTCAAACTCAAGGAAGCCTACCACCAGCCAATTAATTTCCTTATGGCTTGTCAGATTCATAGTACCAAATTTATGGGAGCACTTTATTAGAACATAATGTTCTTTTCTGTGCAGAGTGGATCTGTCAATCATGGTCTATGTGCTAGCAGTTGGACAGGAGAGGATGAGGGATGGGGAAAGAGAAGGCAAGGCATAACCAACGGCCCTGCTCGAAGCCAGAACTTTCTCTGTTATACAACTAACAAAATGCAAGTATGCTTAGGTCCATGAGCTTTCATTTATATCATCAGTTGGTTCCCTTTTCCAACAACTGGCTCTGGATTAAGACTCACGCTTCTGCAAATCATTAACATCTACGCAAAAGTAAAGACCAAGTTAAATGAATGTCATTCTAGCTCAAAAGAGTTCCAAAGTTAAGTTACCCATCTTCTCCTCCTACTCTTTCATTCATGTAACTCTACTATTCATTCATTCATTCATTCCATGAACATTTCTGAGCATCTACACGTGCCTGCCATCATGATTTAAAACATGAGTCTCTCATGATTAAAACCCTGGGAGGTACAGGTGATCACACTACTCTCTCTTGTTACCCTAACAAAAATGAACAAAAATGAAGGTTGGGTGAAAGGTAAACATCCGCATCAACCAAACAAACAAAAGGGAAAAACTTACTGCCATACCTATTAAAAACTGGGAGCTGAGGAAACGATATTCTGACACAAAATATCCCCAAGTCTCCCAGAGGTAGTATTGGTGATTTAATTAAATCTTGAAAATTTCTATTGATACTCCCAATGTGGAGAGGAAAGACCTTAAGTGGAGTTCTCTCATCTTTTCCTTCTTTTGAGGGAAAATGATTACTGGGGAGACAATGGTAAGGAGAAGTGAATAAGCAGGAATGGCTCTCTTTGATGGGCATGAAGACTCTAGGACACTGCACTAGATTGGGGAAAATATTCCAAAGCCCCAGTGAAAGGTGATACACCTCCAACTAGATACAGTAAACAGGAAGATAAACGGAGAATAATCAAAATAATTTATCTGTAACATTAGTGCAAAAAAAAAAAAATCCGGACCAAGCTTCCTATGTTGAACATAAATAAGAGAAAAACATATGTTGTGGTAACCATGCAGACATATTGCAAAGAGGAAAGGAATGAAAGGAAGCAACACAGCAGGCAAGATAGGTGAAGAACCCAGTTTGCCCAAAAACATAACCATGAAAGAGAAAAGAGTTCCCCTTGAGCACTTAAATCTATATAATAACTTCATAGGCATGTTAATTCAACAAGACAAGCTGAATGAGATGAAAAGGTAGACTACAGAACTAAGAAAACAAATTGAAGACTAATTCAGCTAAAAACCAAATTACTGACCAAAAAAAAAAGCTTGGGATAATCCCAGGAAATGCAGAGGAAAAAGGCAGAGATTAAAACAATAAGAGGAAAATATATAAGAATGACAAATATAACCCAGAAGAAAGACAAGTTTTTGGTGTTCCTTAGATATAGAATCCAAAACATGGAAGAGAAAATTATTCAAAGATTACTAGAAGAAAAATTTCCCCCAAATGAAGAAAAGCTTGAGTCTGCAAATTAAAAAATATACACCATGTTGTGGATATACCTAGTTTGTCCATCTACTACCCATTTCCTTTCCCCCTTCCAAAGAACAATGTTTTCATTTAGATATCTCTCCTCCTCCACATGACTCCTATGCTTTGGGAATGCTGACCCCATGCCCAATGCCAAGGGCAGGTTCTGTTTGGTTTAAACCAATCTAGCAAATTCCAGTGCCCTGGCCAAGGTATTGATTCAGGTCTGGGCATGTGAACTAAATGGGTCAAATCAGGTAAATTTTAGGATTCTTGCTTGGAATATTGAAGAAAAATTACCCTGTATTCCAGGAAATATGAACTCTGCAGAGAACTTTTAGAAATATTTTTTGTACTGAGATCTACTATATATGTGTATATATATTATAATATATAGTAGTACAGCAATGTTTTCATTTCACTTCACTCTCTCTTCTGATAAATTTACAAAATATTAAATTAAATCTTTATATTTCAAAATATTTCTGGAACTCGCTAGAAATCCACCCTCTAGGATACTGAAGAAAGCTTTTCACAGTCGTGGCACTCCACCTCAAGACTCCCCAAGGTGGGTGTGCAGGGTAGGAGCAGGGGGAATAGCTGCTGGTAACTGGGTAATGCTGCCACCCAGCACTGCAGGAATAGCAGCACCCTGGAGAAGCTGCCAGCACTGCAACAGCCCATTGCTGGAGAAAGCCTGCCAAAGGAGACAATCAGAACCAGGAAGCAAAACTCTTTTCCTCCTCCAATGACTGCCCAGAACCCTCTATTGACAAAGCTTTGGGAGCATCTGGCAAAGGAAAAACATTTAAAGGACCCAGACTGATTTCACAGAGCAGTCTAAAAGAATAAATTCGGAGCTGAGAGGCAATAAATTGATAACCAACCCAATACCCACAATAAAATTTAGCACTATTTTGTGCATTTAAAATTTTTTATAGGATTTCATGTCACAATTATTGTTTTTCTCTTTGTCTTTCTCACTCATTTTTTTTTAAATTTTATCCATGCTATTACAAATAAATATAATTCATTCAATTTTCTTTATGCAGCATGAAGTTATTAAGGGGATACAGGTTCAGGATTATTATATTTCCCTAGTGAACTGTTCCTTATGTTTTTACCATTGTATAATGACTTCTTTTTCCTTAATGATGCTGTCTGTCTTAATATTTATTTTGTCTGACAGCAATACTACTACAATAATATTGCCTTGTGTTTGTGACAGTGTATGTTGTGTGTTTTCAGTATTTATTAGATGTTAGTACGTTTCCCCATCCTTTTGCTTTCAAATCTCTGTCATATATTTGTATTTTTCTGTAAGCTGCATGTAGCTGAATATGAGAATCTCTGCCTTTCAATAGGTGAATTCAAAGTGTTTTCATTTATTGGGATTACTGATACAGTTGAATTTATTTCTATCATTCTATTCTTTGTTTTATATTTACTTTCCTTTTCTAGTTTGAATTGGTGTTTTTACCTGTTTGTCCTTTCCTGATTTCTGTTAGACCCTGCTCTCCTGCCAAACGTTACAATGCTTTACAATGATCTCCTCCCTCATCTTTCATTTAACTGTAGTATAATATTTAAATTCTGCCTTGTTAAATCTCCTTTCAAATTAGTCATTATCATTATTTATTATAGATTATTTACTTTATAAATAAGAAAGTAAGAAAAAATGCTTATTTATATTTACCCATGATTATCATTGCTCTGGCATCCAAACCTTTCCTTCTGAGTTTGGTTCTTTTCTTCCTGAAATATATCCCTTAATGAGGTCTTTGAGCAAGGGCCAGTGCTTAGTCAATTCTCTCACCGTTTGCTTGAAAAATTTCTTTACTTTAACTTCACTCCTTAAAAAAATGATAAAACTAAGTATAGAATTTGAGGTTGATTTTTTCACTCAGTACATTAAAGATGGTATCCACTGTCCTCCAGCTATCATTGCCAATAAGTCCGCTATCAGACTAATTTTTCCTCATAAGAGAATCTGTCTTTTATGTCCATAATTCAGATATTATCTTTCTCATGTGTTCTGAAGTTTCATTACAGTGCACCTATGTATTGATTTATTTTTATTTGTATTTCACAAGGATTCAGCATATGCAGTTGTGTGCTGGAGTCAGCTCAGACCAGCTTACAAGAGCCAATTATGCATATCTCTTCCCAGCTTCACAATCAGTGAAGTAACCTGAATTCAGCTGGTAACCTGAAATAAGCCATAAGGACAGTATTATAGCACAGGGGTCAGTAAATACTACAAATCAGGGCTAACTTCTTGTCTTAGCAAGTTGATTGTTAAACATTTACCAGTATACACTGAGTACATGGTTCTTCAAATTAAGAGCTGGTGGGGTTTTTTTTAATCAGTTTTGGAAAATTCTAAGCCATTATATCTTCAAGTATTTCCCCTTCTCCATTCTTTCTTATTCTATCTTCTATATCTCTTAAACTCTTTTTCATTTTCTCCATCTCTCTACCTTTCTGCTGCATTCTAGGTAAATTTTCTCAGTTCTGTCTTCCAAGTCACTAATTCTTTCCTCAGCTGTATATAATCTGGTATTTAACTCATCCATAGAGATATCAACAAATGTCTATATTTCTAGAAGCTCTATTTGTTCTTCAAATCTCTCTCTTCACAGTCTGCTGTTCTCTCCTTATAATTTCCAGTTCTTCTTTTATCACTTTAGCCACTTGAAGCATGGTTATTTTATAGTCTTTCTCAAATTGCTTTATTACCTCAAGTTCATGAGAATAGTATTTTTCCTATTATAGTGTCTGCTGGCTCTCTCTCATGATAGATTATTTCTCCAAGGGGTTTATAAGTTTGAATTGTTTCCTCTCCTTCCTCCCTCTACTCCTAGAATATCTTGGCACCCTGGAGTGTAAAAGTCTTGCTACAGAATCATTTTACTTTTACTTTTGATCTAGAATTAGTTTTGATGTTAGTTTCTCAGCTTGGACATTACAGTATTAAATTGGCAATGTAAATTCCAACTTCACATGACTTTTGGTGGCCAAGGGCTTTAATTCCTCTCATATTTTCCCATCCAGAGTTCCAAAAGGTAACAAATTTTCTACCCACACAACCTGAACCAGTGAATAGGCTTTTACTAGTCTCCTTTTACCAAGGGAGCAGACTTTTCTTTCCAAGATCCCAGCTTTAAGTAGGGATCTCAGTTCCAGCTCTCTGCCTCACTCAGGCCCAAGGCCATATTTCCCATGTTTACATGGGCATTAAAACCTCAGCCTCTAATCTCCTTATCCAGTCTAATACCTTCCAAAACCATCACAGCATCTGCTCATAAGTTTACTATTCAAACCTAAAGCTGCCTTTATTTCTAGCATGTCATCATGCCAGAAATGAACTTTTTTCAAAATAATTTATATATTTAGATTTTATTTTTATACATTGTATCTAGCATGTCTATGGTTTCATAACTGTGGAATTAAAGAGTGGGTGGAGTTTATGTTAATTCAACTCACCTTATTGCCAGAACTAGAACACATCTTATTTTTATAAAAAGTATTTCTCTCTTTTAATCTATTTTTATGTGTACATAGAGAAAAGTCTAGAACAATGTTCACCTAATGGTAATGATTGTTATTTCCAGAGGTTTGGATTCATTGTGTTTTTTTTTAACTTTCTTTGTATATGCATAAATTGTTTGAATATTTCAATAATTACCTTGTCTCATTTTTAACTTAAAAAAAGTAGTTATAAAATAAATGTTAGTGTCTCCCTTGTCTTTTGGACAAAGATCAATCTCCTCAGCATGCTAACCAAGGACTTTCATGATCTGACATCATCTTGCCTGTCTAGACCCATTTCTCAATAGTCTCCCCATATTCCCTACCCTCTGGCTCACTGGACAACCCAACATTTCCCACACGTCTCTTCTGTCACATTCTCATGACTCATTGCGACTCCTCCGTTGGTAGGAATCTCAGCATGTCCTCACGTTCTCAGCTGGCCCCAGTATTACTCAATCTTCAGGACTACTTCTTTCTTAAAACCTCTTCATAACCCTTTACTTCCTCTTTTAGTCTTCCCCAGTCCTTAATATACACAACATTTTCCATATTGAATCTCATTTATTTATCTGTTACCCCCTTTAGAGAAGGGCAAGAACTACGTCTAATACTTTTATGCCTCATCTATTCAGTGAATGAGTTCATGAATAAATAAACGAAATGAATGTTCACAACTTACTGAGTTAAAAGCAGGCTTCTTTAGGATTTAACTCTGGGTTGGCTGCAGGTTCATTTGAGATGCAGATAATTTTTTGTGTCTCCCTTATGTCCTCTGGGTGGTAGTCAATTGGGATGTTTCAGTAGCTCTGGATAGCTGTTGAGAAGTCCTTAGGGAAAGAAGTGCCAATGGTATTCTGTAATGCCTTACACACGATCACAAACAACATTTCACTTGATCCATTGAGGTAAATGGGCAAATGGTCATGTACCCAATTCGTAAATGAGAAAACTGATGTTTAGAGCATTGATGACTTGTCCAAACATTCAGGGAAACAACTTTGACATAGGTCTTCTGTTGCCCAGTCCAGTGATCTGCATTCTGTCTCTTTTACCATCAGCCTCTACAACTCTATAGGTATTCCTGGTCCCCACTGTGGTAGGAGTTATAATGGCAGCTATGACATTGTGATGGTAAGAAAGCCAGACTAGGACCTACACTGCAACACCAGATTTCCCCCTGAATTGCTGGGTGCCTTCATGTCACTCCTCCAGCCTTTAGCTTTTTCATGTGCAGCCTCAGTCTCTTCATCTTCAAAATGAAGAGTTAATGACCTCTAAGGTCTTTACTCTTGACTATGTCATGATCCTGAGTCTCTGTGAGAATTTGCTGAAAAACTCATTCCTAATTCAAGCTCTAGGCTTCTTTCTAGCCACCTTTTCTAGACTTCTTCCAACCTAGGCTTAGCACCAGTGCCTGGAGTGCTGCCATCATAGGAACCTGAATCTTTTGACCAAGGCATATTCATGCTCTCTTCTTGTTACCATGATTCCTTCTTGACCTTAGACTGTCCTTTCTTTTTAGAGGCCAAAGGGAGCAGTTATGTAACTGAGAACAGCTTTACTTAACCAAAAATTGCAATAGCAATTTAAGACAGTCCACAAAAAAGAAAACTAAATTCACCAAGCACGGTGTATAAACCTAACACAGACATGGCCCACCTGCTTTCCATTTCTCCTGCCTCCTCACACACCAATTCTTTAGTTAAAGCTTTATTATTTCATTACTCGGCATATTTTCAACAAAGGCAAAAAGATCCACTCCAATTGTCCAACTGAAAAAGGGACATTTTTTACTGAGATTTTTTTCATTGTTTCATTTTCATTACATTTTAAACACTTTGTAGGTTATTATAAGGGGTAGAAAGTGAACCTTTTTTCTTACAGAATCACGAGACAGTTAATTTTACAAAATAGAAAGCTATACCTTGAATGAAGTAGGGAAACTAATATCTATCACTTAAAACTACTTGCAATACTTCCATTAATATAAAATAAATGTGTTAAATCAAAATGCTACTAAAACTTAAAAGGCAACAGGGAGACACAATCCACCTGTGTTTATTCCCAGTCTTCAGCCAAGATGAGCTAGAGCTGACTAGCTTCAATTCTGCATAATTGTTTTATAATTTTATCTTATGTGAAAAAAAATACAGTGGAGCACTTTCTTCAATAAAGAAAATAAACGTGTACCTGCTATCAGAGCCCAGAGTGAGAACAGAGCTAAGCACTGCCATAGTGCAAGTCCGTACAGCTGACAAAGAAAAAACTCACCAGGACTGACAAGTTGGAGCTGACCTATAAATATGGCATGGAGCCGAAGGAAAGTTGAATAAAACTGCTAAGTTTGTTTTACTTTTCTGGTGAAATGACCATTTGTTTCCAAATAGTCCCAAAGCTCATGTCTTTAACGGCCATTACTCCACCGTACTGGCATGCTGCTGAGGGCTTTGCTTATTCCCTAATTATCAAAAAGAGCTGCTGGAATTCATTAAGAAATTATAAGTAATATCCCAAGTACCTTCAAAACCAACTTTGGCAATATCCTTAAATCTTGCAGCAATGGTAGACTCCCTCGGTTTGCTCTGAAACAGACTAGAATTTGACAATACTGGTACCACCTAAGCCAAAGATGAGGCAGCCAGTTATTTTCCAGTAATTTTCATTTCCATTGTTTATTTTAAAAGTCCTTCAAACAGGCACATAAGAACAAATAAAACCATTTTCAATAATGAACTATAATCTACAAATCTACAAACTAAACTATAATCTACAAATTACGCACAGCTATTTGATTAACTAATAATATGATGGAAGTGTAAGCCACTTACATGGAGAAAAATCACACCCTCTATTTTGAATTGTTGTGAAAAGTGAAATATGTAAAATGTAAGTAAAGAAGTCACATTTAAGACTCAGAGATTCTTAATTAATTTTTCACTATTAATTTAACTACTTACTAATCCAAGTCAAATCCCGTGGCAGCAAGTATTGTTACAACAAACGTTTCACTCTGGTTAAAATATTTCCTGGCACTGGCTGAAGCCTAGCAAAATTCAATGTCAAATTCCAGCAGAATTTTAGTTCAAATGACCTCTAAAGTCAGTTATAACAGACTTTGACATCATGGTGTCTCATTTTCCATCCTTGAAAGTTGCTTTTTTCAGGCAATATAAAGAACTACCTTTCTTACATAATTTTTTCTATCATCTATTGAGTGAGTGATGTGCCTCTGGTATGGCCACTTTACATACATCATCTTATTTAATTATCACAACAACCCTTTGAGCAGAAACTATTATTATTTCTGGGTATACAGGGATATATACAGAAGGAATTGAGACATGGGAAAATCAAGCATTTGCCCTCAGTCACACAGCTGATAAATGATGGAGTCCACATTTGACCTCAGAGAGCCTGAATCAAAGTCCATGCTTTTCATACATTTGTTACCCAGCCCCCTCCCCCACTACATACACTGTTTTCCTCTATCCCAACATGTTGAAGCAGTTATGATTTTAATGTTATCTAAGATTATAATCCACAATATATATCCATGATAAGCTTTCTTCCCAAACCATAATCAGCCTCATCAATACACAACTGGGAAGCATTACAAACACTTGAACTATATACACAAACAAACATACACACACACATATATACATACACATATACTATATGTACTTTGTCTATCTATCTACCTATCTATCTATCTGTGAGGGATAGGAGGAGAGACAGAGAGAGAGACAGGAAAAGAGAGAAAGATTGGAGATCCAGATCCAGTGCAACAGATGATATTAAACAGAGACAAATGCAAGCTCCTACATGTATGTCAGGCACTCTGCTAGACTTTATGTCCCCAGAACCTAACACAGTGCCTGGCACATAGCAAATGCTTAATGAGTATTTGTGGAATAACTGAGGAAGAGTGAATGAGTGGTGAGTAAGTGACACTAATAGGTAGGCAGACATAGTTTCATGTGTATGAAAGAGACTCCGTGGTCCTCATTGACACTAAGGTCAACATGAATAAGTCTGTAGATGTGGCCACCAACAGTTGCAGGGAAGTACAGCCTATATTTACAGAAGCCTCTATCTCAGGCATGGAGGTATTAGTTCTGACCTCCTTTGTTGCCCAACACTGTGGGCACCTGGATGGGGAGCAGCTCAGAAAAGGATGTGGGTGACAATTAGAGAATTGGAGAAGTTCCGCCAGAAGAAAAGAAGACTCAGGAAAACCTAAGGTGTTAAAATATTGCAGAGCTATCTGGGGAAAGGGATTAGACTGGTTATATGTGATCTGAAGGTACTGAGCTAGGAACAACCAGTGGTAGCCAAGAGAGGAAAATTTGGGTTCAAAGTTAGAGAGAACAGGCACTCTCTATCTCTCCCAGTGGTTGTGCCCTCCTGCTTCCTCACCACCTCCCAATCCAGAGCATCTTTCAAAATCCAGAACAAATTCCAACTCCTCAGAGAAGCTTCCTTCCCCAGTAAGATGGACCTTTAGCAGCTTCTCCCTTGTACTCTACTTCAAAATCTCCATCAAGGGGCCAGTCTGGTGGTGCAGCGGTTAAGTTCCCGCGTTCCACTTCAGCGGCCCAGGGTTCACAGGTTCGATCCTGGGCACGGATCGACACACTGCCAGTAAAGCCATGCTGTGGCTGCGTCCCATATAAAGTAGAGGAAGATGGGCACGGATGTTAGCCCAGGGCCAGTCTTCCTCAGCAAAAAGAGGATGATTGGCAACGGATGTTAGCTCAGGGCTGATCTTCCTCACACACACACACAAAAATCTCCATCAATGACAATTAAGCAAATGCTTAATGAGTATGTCTTGGCTCCTTCCCTTGTTCATTCAGTGCTCTGATAAATGATAAGAATACAAAGATGAATAAGACTAGGTTATCATTCTCCAGGTACTTCCAGTCTTGAAAGGGAGACAGAGAAGTAAAACAAAGATGAAACATGCTTGGTGCAACAGAACCAAGTGCACTTGTTGCACTGAATATTGTTGGTTCATGGAGGAGACACACCCAAATAAATTTGAGGAATCAGAGAAAACTTCCCAGGAAGCTGAAGTTTACTTGTTTTTCCCCGAGCTGTATCTGAAGAAACTTTGGAAACTAACTAGGTAAAGGAGTGAGAAAGGATGCTCCAAGCACAGGAACAACTAATGATCCAGAGGAATGTGTTCTAGACGATGAGAGGGTACCAATGCCAATTAGGAACTTTTGAGAGCTAAGTTCTTATTTCCTGAATATTTACACTCCCCTAGTGCACACTTGTCAACACATAATGGATTGTCAATAAATAATTGCTTATTTGACTAGAATAAATATCATGAGCAAGAAGAGACCTTGATGTTCTCTGATCCTCATACTTGGATTAACAAGAGCATGGCTGGAATAGTCAGTTAGTGGTTGGATGAGGACCAGCATTTATTAAAACCTGGACAGTTTGTATGGCATAATGGAAAGAGTGTAGGCTCTGGAGTCAGACCAACCTGGGTCTGAAGCCCAGCCTTGTGACTACAGAAACATCACTTATCTCCTTTGAGCCTCAATTTTCTCATCTTAAGACAGAGTTTACAGTACCTACCTCACAGGCCTGTTTTGCAGTTTAAACAAGGTAATAAAAGTAAAGTCCAAGAAAGCTGTTAATTTTAAGTGACCCATAAATCATAGATCTGATGAAGAGTCAGAGGTGAGTCTCTGAATTGAAAATTAAGGAGTAGGAGAAGGATTTTACTAGCATTGTCATGGGCCAAACTGATATCCATTTTGCACCTAATCAAGAAAAAGGGGCACATGGATTACTGAACCTTGTTAGCACACGAGGCTCAGATTAGAGTTGCCTGGCTCGGTTACCAGAGGAAATTTGTCATTCCCTACAACTACCAGTTCTTGCTGACCCTGCCTTCCTTGGTTGGATATCTCTACCGTAAAGTGTGCTGAGAAGCTCAACTGTTCAAAGGAGTAGCCACCATCACTCATTCCATAGTCAAACAAGTTAGAAAGTCTTCTTAATTAAAACAGACTTAAAATTATAAAAGAAGGTAAAATGCCAGGAAAAGCAGAATCTAACTGACCACGCCCATTTGGTGACAGTATTTAAGTCTGAGAAAGGACTAATAATAAAAGGGAAAGTCCCCAATGATATTCACATTATGCTGAATGATGGTGGTCAGTCAGGAACCAGTGGTTTTGCTTGAGCAGGGAAAATTTGTTCAGAAACCTGCAGATGGCATGCATATTTTTCAGTCTGTGATGCCCATCAAATTTGGGTCTGTCTTAAATTAGCCTGGCATGGTAAGCATCAGGAGGAACCCCACCTGAGCAATCCCCAAACAAAAGGCTCTCATTTAATTACTTTTCTTTTCATGAGAGGCCCCTCATTTAATAAAGTTAAAATGGAGCTTGTCATTGTGATATGTGACTCATACCCTTCCAGTGTCATTCCTGCTCAAACTTTGTTTTCAAATAACTTTTTCTCTTACCTGTCTTACCTCTATGCTGATCCATCTTGCTATTCCTCCAGATAAATTAAACAGACTTCCATTCTCTACTTCAGTCTTTGTCTGAGTTATACCGTATTCACTAAGCCAAACTGCTTTTCTCAGCTACCCACTAACTTTCTTTTACCTAACCCAGAGCAAGGGACCTACATCATAAGAGTTTCCCACATTTAACCATCCCATCACCCACCAGAATAATCCCAGCCCAGCCATTCCTCCTCTACGCTCTGGGAGTTAAGTCATCTGGTTACATTTCAGTTGATGATATGTGTCTGTTTGTCTCCTCTAATGGCTTGTAAGGCCTTGGGGGTCGAGCTCATGTCTAATCTTCACTGCATACATCTGTACACTACTGAATACATCATTACTGTACATTACTCGAATCCAGTAGGGACTCAATAAAAACTTGTTGACTGACTGATTTAGCACAGGGATGATTATTACGTAAGCCACTTTGGTAAATAAATTTCAAATAATGACCAGCTCACACAAATGTTTTACTAGCTCACCCTCCCCATGGAATTAATATAAAGAATGAAAATCAGCAGTCATTTCTACTTGCCCAACACTAAATGTTAACTTGCCCCAAGAGAATAGCCATTTTCAAGCCTAATTTCAAGTCAAAATGTCTAAAATGGTTGTCATTCTTGATGACATGCTGGGAAGATTCAAGAACTAAGGTATCAAATCCAGTCACTTCCACAGGTTATTAACCCCAACCCTGAAGATCATTGCTTCTAGTGTATTACCAATAATTCTAGCAGTTTATTTGAATTCATTTATTCAATAAAAGGGACTCACTTTCAAGGACATTCTAATAAAAGTAATTTGATGGGCATTACTTTTTATATAATGTTATAGTTTATTAGAATAAAATTGATTAGAAACCTTAATTTGATTTATATTATTCTTTAATGATACAATTAATTCAATATATAGGAATGTAGCCATGAAAATAATCACCTGCCTACTTACATGTCTGAGGCAAAAAAAAATAGAAATAAATTTTAAAAATAAATTTAACACATGTTATTGCTCTTTTCCTTCCCTTTTTGTTGTTCCTTCATAGAAGCCTGAAAGGAATGGGGGATGGATCTCACATGTACTCTCTGTCCAAGTTATTTTAGACTTCTGACATGAGGTGGGACAGAGGGAGACTGACATGGTGCAGAGTTCAAGGGCAACCACTAGCAGATGAGTAGGGAGTCAATTCCAGTTTTACAGCAGACACACTTTTCTCACCTAGACCAATGATTTTGAACAGGTATTTTCAAGATTAATTTATTTTAGTTCTTACTTGTTTATGGTATAAACATGTTAAAATAGGTAAACTATCAGTTCGGATCATAAACTTTAAATATCAATTTAAAGGAAAATGTTTTAAGAAGAAGTACTGAAATACTTGAGAATTACTATAAAGTGTTGTACCACTGATTATATTTAGCTTAGTTCCGAATGTTCATGAGAAAATGTATTAGCCTGTCCTCTGTCATGCTGTGAAAAAATTAACCTGCTTTTGGTGCTCTGATACCTTTTCAGCAAATAAGAGCTTCAATCACATAAAACACTTGCAACGTTTCAGATCCCAGAAGGTTTCTTCAAGTTGGGTGCAGCCTGATTCACTGTGACAGCTTGTCTAGAGCTACAACCTCTAAGAAGCAATAATTGTCATTTGGGGCCTTCCGCGTGAAAAGGCACAACAGAACCAAAGGAGCTAGAACATGTAATCTGCACAGCAAAAGAAATACTCGAGGTCTCCAGGGCAATGAAGTGAGTACTTTAAAGCATATTTGAGTTTAAAGCTGATCACTTTATTTTCTCCCATTTCTTGGGCAAATATCATCAAATACAACAAAGTTCTTCAAAATTAAGCCACACAGAGATAAACTTCACATTCAACACATCAGACTTCCAAGCTCTCCATATACATATAAATGGAAATAATTAGACTTTGGAGAAAAAAACCCTGACAGAACAAAGAAAGATCACGATCTAATATCAGAATAAAATTAACAAATGTCATTAAGTGAGACGATTGGTGATGAGTGAAGGTCATGCCCAGTTTACTTTTCACAGTTGACAGATCAAAGTTGTTCCTTCATTTGGGACAAAGACTGAATGCAGTTAGTTTGGCCTTGGAAAATCCTTTCGCATAATATGAAGTGCCTCTGGGATCTGCTGTTTCTAAGGCACATAAATGGTCAGAACAAGTGTCAGGGAGCCAAGGCAGAGTGAGGGAAAAATTAAAGGGCAAATCTCAGTTTAAATGACCTTTTTAAATCCAGGATTAAATAATGTGGGAAATGGAGTCATAATAGATTATGGCACACTATACCCATGAATATCATATGGTACAGGGATACAAAGAAAGATAAATAAGACTATGTCATGGAATGATAGACTCGTGGGGTCAGAAGGCACTAAGGAGGCATTGTGCCCAACCTCCCATCTGATTCAGGAATCTTCTTCCCTGCCAAGTGGTCATCCAGTCCATGGTTGGAAAGCCTCCATTGATGAGGACTTCTCCAGTCCTGTTGTAGCCATGCCATAGCTCTATCAGAAAGCCGTTTTGTCTCTTTGACTAGAAGTCTAGATTAATCCATCCTGTCCTATTGCTGCCCCTTGAGACCAAACTGAACAAAACTAAATCCTTCCACCCGCTGACACTCCTCAACTATTTGAAGATGGTTATCTCATCCCCACAAACACCACCTCCAAGTTTTATCCATCCCCTTAAATATTCCTCATGAGGTATTTATCCAATCTTCTCAATATTCCAGTGAGGCTCTCTAGTTGCAATTCAGTTTGCCTATGTCCCTCTAAAAATATAGACTTGAATATAGAATTCCATGTATAATTGACCCAGGGCAGAGACAAGGTGGCTATCATCTCTCTTGTTCTACATGCTATTCTTCCTTATTCAGCCAAGATCTCATCAGCACTTTAGGTAGCTACTATCATTTGAGCAACACTTCTCCAATCTAGAATAACTGATGTTTAATTGGTACTATATGCTTTAGAAGTTGATTTCCTTTCTATATCTCATTTGAACCTGACACCAACCTGTAATAAAGGTATTCTTTTCACGATTCTCACATGAAGAAACTAAGATTTACAGAGGTTAGGTAAATTTTTCCTGGACCACATAAATAAGTTACAAAGCTAAAACCCAACCCCAGGCCCTCTGACTATAAATCAGATGCCTTTGTGACTATATTACTCTGCTTCAGACTCTGATGATGCTTCAGTGATATAATGATAGATCATTGTCAAAGGCAGAACTCCAAAGATTACAGTTTCCCATTCTGCCAGTGTAGGAAACCATATGGTGGGATAGAATGAGGTCAGCATGGCATGCTAAGTCATGTTACCTCCTTCCAAAATGATCACAAACCACCCTTTAAATTACTTTGAGTCTTGCTCATATTTGACTTCAGACCCAGTGATCTCTTGTTTGAGGTTTGACTCTTTAGTTTTTGAAAGTCAAGACTACATTTTCAATATTCCAGCCTTCTGACACCATCTCTGCACCCCAACATTGCCAAAAGATCATCACCTCAGACTGAAGTTCTTTTTGAATTTAGATATCATCTTGTGATGTATTTGCTATTAGTTAAAGCTTTAAAGCATCTACATTTGCTCTATGCCTCCACCTAAGACATTGATTTTTTTTTTTTTTTAATTTTTGAAAAGACTGGGCTGAGACCAGAGACCTGGGGCACTTGGAGACCTCTGTGACTTTCCTCCAACTCAAGAGCAGGGCATGACTCCCTAGGAGGAATCTCAGAATCCACATGGTGGGGGCTTGGAGAATGTGTAGGGTTGAAAAAGTGTACTCAATATCATAATATAATTTTATATTGAAAAAAAATACTGGTTTCCCATTTCAAACTACAGGAACTTCAGACATATTCAAATTTACTAATTAGGGCCAAGAATTTTGAAAGTTTAAGGCATATTTCCTGAGTTAATAATATTCCATTAATCAAGATCCTTGAATAGAATTGGGTGGGTAGCTATATAAAGCCAGTTTGCCTTTTTCCATCCTGTTTGTGTTTTTTTCCTTGTTGATGGGATTCCACTGGAGTCTTTGCCACATGTTTTACTCAAGTCCAGGTACTCTATGTCCATTGTGTTTCTCTGATCTCTCACTCCTCCTTTAAACACTTTCTTCATTTGGTTTCCAGGAAGCCATACCCACCTGGGTTTTCCTCTTATATTTCTGGGACTTCTTTCCCAGTTCCTCTTCATTTCCTTGACATCTGAATTTTGAAGTATCACAGAACTCCGTCCTTAGGCCTCTTCTCTTTTCTAACCACACCTACTCCTTGATGGTCTTACCTAGACTCATGGCTTAGGTAGCACTGGCATGCAGATGCCTGCAGCCCAGCTCTCCCCCAAACGCCAGGCCTGAATATCTGACTGTCTATTCAACATCTCCATTTGAATGCCTACTAAGTTTTCCAAACTTAATATGTCGAACACTGTGCTTCTAGTACATGCTTAACTCCACCATCACCATCAACTAGCTCTTCTTGCAGCCTTTGCATCCCAAGAAATGAAAACTCATCCTTCAAGAAATGAAAACTCCATTCTTCCATTCCTTCAGGCTAAAAACATTCTACACCCAATCTGTCAGCAAATCCTGCAGCTCTAACATCAAAATATATTCAGAATCTGATCACTTTTCAGCATCTCCACTGCCACAATCCAGGTACCAGCCAGCAATATCTTTCACCTACTCCCTCCTTGCCCCCTCAGTCCACACCTGACCCTCAGTCAGAGTGACCCCACAAACATGTCAGATCTCATCACTCCTCATTCCTCTTCATTACTCACTTAGAATTAAAAGCAACGTTCTACAACAATCTATAAGACCCAACATGATCTGGCCCTCGGGTACATTTTTTTTACCTCACCGCCACTACTTTCAACTTTGCACTCCAGCCTTACCAGCAGCCTCACTGTTCCTCAAGTGTTCCTGCCTCAGGGCCTTTGCACTTGCTCTTCCATGATACACTTGCTATTTGACCTCAAACACTTCCCCCTGGATGGTCACGTGGTGACCATCCTCATGTCTTTTTGCTCTTTACATCACAGTCACCTTCGCAGTAAGACCCTGTCTGGCCACACCATCTAAAATTGCAACTTCCAACACAAACACACCTCAAATCCCTCTACCCTGCTTAAGGTTTAGAACTTATCAATATCTAACATACTACATGTCTTACTTATTTATCTTCTCTGTTGTCTGTACCCACTACTAAAATGTAAATTCCATGAGGGCAGGGATTTTTACTCTTTTGTTCACTGCTGTATCCTTAGTGCCTATAATGGTGCCTGACATATAATAGGTGATAAAAACACTTTATTTGGTTTTTCTTCATTCATTGAATGAATGAATGCATACACGATCTTCCAATCTATCCCATCAAGGAAAGAAATAGGGTTAGTGGTAGTGACTTGGTGAAGTTATGGGGAGTTCCAATGATCATTACTTCATTATTTCCCAAATCAGTCCTTTGATAATCTGTTCTAGAATGCTGCCTGAAACTTCAGACTATGGTTCTCACGTCTGGAGGGAACGCCTGACTACTGCTCTCACACACCCTGTACTTCCCTTCTTGAAGACTTACGAAACTACTTATCATTGCTTTCTCGCTGGTCTGTGTCTCCCACCCACTGCACACTCCAGGAAGGCGAGGACAGTGCCCATTGTCTTCACTGGTACAGCCCTAGCCCCCAGCACACTGCCTGGGACCCAGTAAATGCTCAGTAACTATCTGTCACATATTGTTACATTAATGAAGCCACCATCTTGCCCTATTTTTAAAAATCAGAATTTTGCTTGCTCATCTCCATTCCTTAAATAGCCCTAATGGCAATTTATTCAGCAATTTCATCCTCTAGTTTTTGTAGATTTCTGAGGGATACCGGCCCAAATTCCTGAGCTAATTTAGACCATATAGGTCCTGTCTTCCTCTACTTGGGCTTCAGTCTCCTCTTAATATTTTTTGTACCCAAAGATCATTCCACTAAAGAGAAAAGACAAAAACAAAATAACAGTTAAACTGTCCTTTGTTTCTCATTTGTAGATCCACATATGCCACTCACTACAAGCAGCAGGCCTGCCCTGCCTTGTTCTTCTCTCACCCATAACTTTTTAAACTACTTTTTCATAATTGCTAGAATGTTCTGAAAGCCCCAGCTTATTTAGGCATTAGCCTTTCTAAAGCCTTATAAGCACAGGCCACTTTCATATTCACTTTTTGTTGTATCCTCTGCTTTCCACCTTATATTTGTAGTTCTTTTTAAATTAAGTCACTATATTGGTTTATTTCTAGTAATTTTCTTTCTTTGAGGATAAATGCAACTACACAGGAAACATTACATCTATGGGGGTGCTAGACCGAATGATTGTGTCCCCCCAAAATTCCTATGGTGAAACTTAATGCCCAATGTGATGGTGTTTGGAGGTGGGGCCTTAGGGAGGTGACAAAGTCATGAAGCTGGAGCCTTAATGAATGGGATCAGTGCCCTTAACAAAGAGCCCTAGAGAACTTCCCCCTCCCTTCTGCCATGTGAGGACACAATGAGAAGACAGTTGTCTATGAACCATGAAAACAGCCCTCACCAGACACCAAACCTGCTAGCACCTTTATCTTGAATTTCCCAGCCTCTAGAACTGTGAGAAGTAGATGTCTGTTGTTTAAGCCACTCAGTCTATGGTATTTTGTTTTAGCAGCCTGAACAGACTAAGACAGAGGGCTATCGGGCTCTAAGCCATGTTCTACACTTCTTCAATTTACACAGCGGTTAGGTTCCTCCAATGCAGCCAGCAATTAAAAGATTTTACATCAGAATGAATATTCTCAACAGAAATAAATGAAAACAAGATATGCCATAAACAAAAACTTCCAAAGAAGTTTGAAAAAAATGTCAGTCAGGACTTTTTTTTTGCCATACTGTATTAACCTAAAGAAAAAATGAAGTTTATTAAAAAGTGGATATATGAAAGAGTTATTCATGAAAATGTTTTAAAGTTGCTGATAATGGCCAATTATCATATCTTACATATTTCTCTTAGGGTAGAGTTGGATCTGTGTTAAGATGTTCCAAATTCAAAACATCCGAAGTGGTGTAGCTTAATAATACTGACTCTTTTAAATGTATGCTTAATCTTTTAAGTGGAATGTTTTCTGAGACTACCAAATTTTTCAAAATACATTTGGTAACACCCACAGATAAAATTATAGCTTATTTCTGTTGGATTTGGCCCTGTCTATATGCAAGTGCAGAGTGTGTGGTGGACGTCAGATGACCGCTTCCTTCAAGGAGATAATCATTCTCCCTGGACTCAGGCAGCGCTGGCCACCCTAACACAGTCGCTCACGCCAGCCATCTTCAGGCTTCCTTGCTCACATATCCCCTAAAACAACTTCAAAAAACTACGTCCGCCTTCACATCTTTGAAACTGAAATCTAAAATATTCAACATACACTTGAAAATATATTTGTAATAGTAACTAGAAAATCTTAAAAACGTTACAAGCTGAAATATGATGAAGATTGAATGTTATCAGAGAAAATAGTTCATTACTTACTACCTTACGCAATAACATGCCAAATCCAAAAGAAATCATGCATAACTTTTATGTGTGGGTGTTAACAAATGTGTTTTGAAAAATTTGGTAGTCCCAGAAACTATTCTATTTAACAGATTAAATATACATTTAGAAGATTCAGAATTACTAAGCTGCAGCATTGAATATTCTGAATTTGGAACATTCCAACACAGGACCAGCTCCACCCTAAACAGAAATACGTACAAAACAGGAAAAGACAAAATCCTCACCAAATTGAGAATACTTTGACCTTTAGAGGAGTCTTCTCCAAAATCAATATTTCTTTTTGTGTGTGTGAGGAAGACCAGCCCTGAGCTAACATCCATTGCTAATCCTCCTCTTTTTGCTGAGGAAGACTGGCCCTGGGCTAACATCCATGCCCATCTTCCCCTACTTTTATATGGGACGCCGCCACGGCATGGCTGACAAGCAGTGCGTCCGCGGGCGCCCGGGATCCGAACTCACGAACCCTGGGCTGCCAAGCGCGGACTAAACCGCTGCGCCACTGGGCCGGCCCCCAAAATCAATATTTCTAATTATTACTTTGACCGCAGAGAGTTTTACACTGGGACAATCCACCACAATAAGATTCTACTGAGGTGTAAATATGAATGCAGGTGACTTCTCAGGGAGTGTTAGAAAATAAATACAAATGGAAGAAGGGTAAGAATTAGAAACTGACTTCCTTAAAAACATCTGCACACACGTACCCAGTGGAAAGTCAACATATATGCCCAGGTATACATACAAATTTGAAGGCTGCTGTCTTGGGTTAGTTCTCAAACTGAGGAGTGCCCAGGCCCACAGCCCTTGTCATCCCAGCCCATTCCTATTACTCTAGAGATGGTCTTCCCAGTCTGAAAGATGACCAGAGTGCAACCCTTATGTACACAGCCTCTTTTATGTAGAAATGTTATGTTTTAAATTCCCCTTTAACAGGAAGCTAGTGAAGAGAAGATCAATTTTAAGAGATAGAGCTAACAAAGTTGGGCTGCCCCAAATCATTTACTTAGGAGAGATATTTGGTGACTTTCTTATCTAAATATCAGATTTCAAATATTCTGGCCCATTGTTCCCATGAGAAACCTTATACTTTTCATGAAGGTAACCCAACTTTCAACTGAATAGTCATCAGTTCTCACAGGACAACCTAGAGTTTTTGCACTTCGAAATGAAAAAGAAGAGTGATTTCTAGAATTTTCTCTTGGAGGTGTGGTATCAGGACACCAGATCCCTTTGTAGAAGTTTGCTGCCTTAAGTGTGTGGGTGCAGGTATGTATGTGTTGTGCTGTGTGTTGTGTCTCGATTTTAGAAAGAAAGAAAGAAAATGGGAATGAATAATATCCAAGGAGACTTCTATGGTGATGCTGGAGATGAAAATGTGCTGAGAAAAAGTTACTGCCCGCCTTTACAATAAAACATACAAAAAGAGAGAGAAAAGAATGATAAGAGATGCAGCTCTAAACAGAATTGATATCAACAGAAGGGGTGAAGTGAGGTTTATATTAGGCCATATTTGCAGCTTCTTTTCAAGTTGTTGTAAAATGCAAACTTCTTTAGACAATACAAGAATTATCCTTTCAAACCAAAAGCAGTCCTTGGGGAATCAGGAGTCAAACCTTTAGATTAAGGATATAAAATCGATGCAAAGAGTCAAAACCAAGACACTACATTTTCAGGAAAACTTGATTAAATGGGCACACATACACTGTGAGTACCAAGGAGGGCTCCCTAGCATTGAGTCCAAACCTACTTCTTAGGAAACAGTCTTACAGAACTGGGGAGTCCAAACAAAAATGATGATCACAATCCTTTCTTAAATCTTCGTCTACAGAAGCTACTGTTAGTAGCAGGGTAGTAGCGGGGCCCACCTACCAAGCTTCCTAGAAGAATCACCGTTTACACACTAAAGATGTGAAAACCAACACATTCCCTCTTAAAATATGAATCCTAAAAGGGACCGGAATAAAGCATGGAAAATCGAGCTTAATAGCTGTGTAATACTGGTCAGGTTACTCACCTTCCTGGAATCTCAGGTTCCTCATCTGTAGAATGATATTATTTCATAGGGTTTTTGTGCTGATTAGACTACTCCACATGAAGCACTTAGTGTGAGTGGCATGGGTTCAGTGTTCAAAAAGTGGAAACTATTATTATTCAGGAGACATAACTTCAAATGCTATCTGTTCTAGTAAGCAGCTGTGTAACTTTAAGCAAGTTACTTAACCTCTCTCCAACCTCCATCACATACCCTTTAAGAACTCCAGAGGGTTGCTATGAAGATAAATGACAAACGAGAAAGTCTTTAGCATAGAGCCAGGCTTATAGCAGGTGCTCGAAAACACTAGTTGCCTTCATATCTTAAGATCATTTTCAGTTCTTTTGACTCAGTGATATTTCCTATTTACAGACAACACTCAACAACAAAAATGACAAGAAGTAGGCAAAGATCCCTTAGTTGAATACAAAAAGCATAAGCTTTAAAAGAAAAACTCCATCCAAATTAAAAACTTCCATTCTTTGAAAGACACTCATTAAGAAAATGAAAAAGCAAGCCACAGACTGGAAGAAACCATTTTCAAGACAATCTGACAATGGACTTGTATCCAGAATACATTTTAAAAAATAAAGCTCTTACAACTCAATGATAAGAGGAAAAACAACCCAATAAAAAATGGGCAAAAAAAGAAAATTTGAAGGACACTTTAACAAAATAAAATATAAGGATGGCAAATAAGCACATAGAAAGATGTTCAGCACCATTAGTCATTAGGGAAATGCAAACTAAAACCACAGTCAGGCACCATTATGCCACTAGAACAGCTAAAATTTTTAAAGACTGACAGTACTAAGTGTTGACAAGGATGTGGAGGAACTGGAATTCTCATATACTGCTGCTGGGAATGTGAAATGACAGAGCTACTAGAAGACAGTTGTGGAGTTTCTTCCAAAGCACAGCATACACTTATTATCCTATCAAGCAATTCTACTCCTGGGTATTTATCCAAAGAAATTTTTTTAATTTGTACACAAATGTTTATAAAACTTTATTCATAACATCCAAAACCTTTGCATTGTTTCTGCAATGCAATGTCCATCAGCAGGTAAGTGAATAAACAAATTGTGGTCCATCAATATAATGGAATACTATTCATCAATAAAAAGGAACAAACTATTGACACATGCATCAGCATGGATGAATCTCCAAAACAGTAAGCAGACCAAAAGAAGGCAGACATAAAAAGAGAAAATACTATATGATTGCATTTACAGGAAATTCTAGAAAAGACAAATCTAGTCTATGGTGATAGAGAGCAGGCCATTTGCCTGGGACCTAGAGTGGAGGGCATGAGGAATATTTGGGGGGTGATAGAAATGTTCTGTATCTTGATTGTCAGTGAGCACATCTGTCAAAACTCATCAAACTGTATGTGTAAAATGAATACATCCTAGTAGGATGTACATTACACCTCAGCAAAGTTGATTTTTAAAAGTCTACATGCCCTTATCCAAGATGCGAAAATCCAAAAGCTCTGAATATTAAAAGGGGTTTTTTTGTGTATAAAACCTGACCTACCCTAATGTGAAGCTATTTATAGTCTGTATTTATCCTATTGAGTGATAATATTCATGCATTAAACTGCAAATAATTACAGAGTGCTTCCTCAGACCTTGTTGGGGATATACATATTATACAGTATATACATTGAATTACCTTTCTAAAATATGAAATATTCTGAATTCCAAAATAGACCTTGCCTCAGGGTTTTGGATTGCTTTCCTTGTCCTAGAAAAAGAGGAAGAAAAGAAGAAAGAAAAAGGAGGGAAGGAAAAGAGAGATGAAGAAGAGAAGGGAGGGATGCGGGAAGGAGGGAGGGAAGAGACAGATGATGGAAGAGAGGGAGGGAGGAAGGAAGGAAAGAAGGAAAGAGGGAAGGAGGGAGGGAAGGAAGGGAGGAGGGAAGGAAGGAGGAAAGGAGGGAACAAGGGAAGGACGGAGGGAAGGAAGGAAGGAGGGAGAGAAGGAGGGAAGAAGGGAGAGAAGGAAGGAAGCAAGGAGGGAGGGAAGGAGGGAAAGAGTGTCTTCCCGTGCCAGTACAAACCCTTCATAACCAATCTTCCTGTGAAGCATTTCCATCCTCACACTTATGCAGGAGTGGCACCTGCTCTGGTCTCTGGTGACAGCCATCAGATGGCTCCCCCCCCCGCCCCAGCCCTCTCATCACTGCCTGAGCCACTAAAATTTATCTAATTCCTCAAGTTTCATTAGAAGATTCTGAGCTCTCCCTTTTTAGAATTTAGTTCTAAGAGCAGGCACTGCTGGACCTCTTTATCATTCCTGTCTCAGAATTAAGAACCTGGAAGAGAAGAAAAAAAAAGATGAAAGAAAAACTACTTTGAGAATTTGCCAAATGGTGAATATTTTTCACACCCCTCTCCCCCAGCCTTTCCACAGAGGCTTGGTTTGAATCTAAACACTTCAAAGTTCTTTTGATATCTGTCCTCCCCTCATCCATACACCCCCACCACAGAGAAATGGAGAAAAGATCCATATTTCATTGTGGGGCCTTGGAATTAATTTAAAGCAAATATTTCCCCTAAAAATGTTTCAATCCACAAAATGAGATTGTTTTTCAAGCTTTTATTTTACTTATCTGTTTCCAACATGTTCTAGTTGCAGCCTCATGTGTAAACTATCGTGAACATATTAAATTAGAAACACATTTTTTTATTGTTATCTTTACCTCTCCAATTTTTAGTCTTCCCTAAAATATCTTGTGACCTCTGTGGTACCACAACCCTGTCACATGAATTTTATGTCCCTTCCTCCTTAATTAGCCATGGTTACAGAGCAGCAATTATGTACAGAAAAGGGAAAACTCAGTACTTCCTCTAAGAAAGGGTTAAAGAGACAAATATTCAGATCAGATTCCTCTAACACCTTTGGATTAATTGGATTTGAGGATACAAATAACTTACCCAATAGGTTAAAATGAGGTAGTGTTGAAAGAACTGTTTGGAAAAAAACTACAAAAAAGCAAGAGCTTCACCATGGATAGTTGAGAGCACCTCGCAATGGGAGAAGAAAACAGGTACGTTTCTCAACTTGATGAGTTTGTATCAGGACGTTGGCCATGTTATCCCTAAGAAACTGATTATGGACATTAATACCTGAGTGCTTACAGTGCTGGGCATGCAGATTTACAAAACAGAAAAGGAAAGTGTTCCTACGCATTCTACTCTAAATCTAGAGCTGCCTTCCCTCCTGTGAGATGTCCTCAGCAAACAGAAGAAGTGCATGCTGGGGCAGAGGGGGGATAGAGTCTGTGGTTAAATCAGTTTGGGAAAAGATGCACGTGAGGTCTCCCTCTTGGAGATTCACTCTATCAGCATGTCAAAGGCTCTGAAAAGTCCTGCAATAAAGAAACCTATCTACATCCATTTAAAGTGCAACTCCCCAAAATTACTTGACCATGAAACTCTTTGTGCATCCATTAATAGCTTGCAGAACTAGGGTTCCTTGGAACACATTTGGGGAAACATTGTTCTAGAACTATTACTTTCCCTTGTTTTGCTGTTACTATTCGACAGATGAAAATAAATCTTTCAGATTTGGTCCACAAGTTTAAAATCATAGGAGAGAGTGTATGATTTTGCTTCTCTAGTTCCTGTGGTTTTTCAGGAGGACTTTTTCTAAAAAGGGGGCCATTTGTCCCCCTAGCACTCTAGAAGCTGGTGACTTATCTTGGCTACATCTCAGCCCAAGCATCAGTATTGGTCTATGATAAATCTCTTCTCAACATGGGCCCACCTGCCTGGAGTTGCTATAGAATATAAAATAGGGGTCAATGTGTGTGGGCTCCAGTGCCAAACTGCCTGGCTTCAAATGCTCTGCCACATGTTACTCATCATCTGTGTGCCTCAGTTTCCTCATCTGTACAATAGGGTGACAACACAAGTATCTACCTATCAGGCTACTGTGAGAATGAGTTAATTAATTCAGAATTTTAAAATAGCTATTGGCACATAATTTGTGGAAGGCAGGCAGGAAAGAAGGATGGAAGAGAAAAAGAGGGAAAGAGAGAAAGAATCACAGACGATGTTTGGAGTTCTGGACTTCCAGAGAGTATTCACATGAGGACCAATGTCCCAGGGGAGGTGGAGCAGTAGTTTATCAACAGCAGGGTAAGCACAGGGTACCCACAGTGCCAGGGTCTCTGGCAAGCTGGGCTAGAGTCTAGGCTTGCATAGCTAAGAAGGGCCCCTTCCTCTCTTTCTCACAGACCTAAAATAACTTAGTCTACAAAGCAGATAAGCCTGTCCTACCAGCTGAGGCACAGACATACAGAGAAACAGAGAGAGAGAGAGAGAGAGGTGCTTAGCCAGACCGATGCAAGGGGCCAAGCCCTAATCAGGCCTACTTGCCTGTGGAAGAGATAAGACAAGAGCAATACCTCATAAATATGAGAGAGATGCCACATGCATGCAAGACAAGATGGGCCAAGTGTGTGCCTTGTCCCCAAGATTCTAGCTTAGGACTCACACTGTGGAATATCTACTACAAAGAAAAAGTGGTACCTTGCACACTAAATTTGTGAACATTTAATCTATAATCTATCTGAAAAATCTATATAAATAATATAAAGATATTTACCAATTTACCAATATTAGTAGAACAAAAATGTAATTCTGTAGATTACCTTTCAAAATTGGAAATGTCCCCAAATTCATTATCAACATAGCTATGCCAATGCTCCTCACTGTCCTGGCAGTGTGGAGAAATCCCAGCTGGGAGAGGAGCAGGGGGCATTTCTCAGATGGTGAGTGCCTCCAGGTCCCCTGCTAGAGCTGCTGCAGGGGTCTCCTCCACCAGGACAACAGCCAGCTCCATCTCTTACCCCTCAGAATGCTGCAACTCTCTTCTTCCTTGGGCCATCTTTTTCTTCTGCCCTGGTTACTGCCTTCTTACATCTTTTGAGACACTATCTTCAGCTTTGGTCCCTACGGCTCACAGGAGGGACCTGGTGGGAAAGGGGAAGAACAGCGGATTAAGGAACAAAAGTATAAATATCTACGGCATGTTGGCAGGAGAGTAATTTCCCAGGTTGCTGGTAAAAATCACCACCATCCGTCTTCTTTCTCCCCATCCACAGCTGGTTTCGAGACTGTTTCATTGCCCACTTACCTGTGCCTTAAAAGTCACAACTCAAATGGAAAATTGCTACAATTCCCAGAACCAGTGAGTGGATTCTCAGGAATATTTCCTCTAATAACTAAGGATCCTCTCCAATAATGTGACAGGGTGGGGTTCTGAATGCACGACCTTGATCTTTCTTTTCTTATTCACATTAACAGTTTCCTGAAGGAATCCCGGAATACAGAAAATTCTGTGCCCTCATTTCCAAAAGTCACCACAGGGTCCCTCTACACTTTTTCTGTCCCCAGAGTGTACTTGCTCAAGTCACTGATGTGCCAATAAGAGCCAATGGTCCACAGATGAGTCTGTGGCCCTCAGACCCCTACCATGTACAAGAGGTCTGCCAGCCAATACCCAGGGTAGCTCAGTTCTGTCTTGAGGCACTGACTGTGGCCTTGGGTTACTTGTGACTAAGCAAAACTGGCCTTGGAAAGTTGTGTCCTGATGTTAGAAACTGGATACAATTCCCAAGTGAAGAAATGGCTATGGATGTCCAAGTAGGTCATCCATGCACAATCTGGATATGGGCTCCCAGCCAAGCTGGCTCTTGCCCTTTCGGTTAAAGCCCTTTCATTTCCCACATGCTCAGTGAAGGAGATTTTCATCCAAATTCCCCTTAACTGGGAATCTGTTAAGTGCCATTTGATTCTTTCAACACACCTCACAGGGATTTAGTTGTGTTGGGCACCCCGGTCGGGTTAAATGCAGCCCAGGAGTACCGAGAAGCTGAGTTTCTGGGACAGGAGGTGTGGGTCTACTCAGGGCTGGGAGGAGTCATGCCCATGCTTGTGGCATTCTTCCTGAAGGCCAGGTGTGGAGAGCAGTGGGGGAGGCTAACCCTTCTGGCACTGCAGGCACAACAGGGGCTGGAGCAAAGCCCTCCCTCATCCAGACACTGAGGAAAGACAGTCACCATTGTCACACTTGCTCACCAGGTTTTCACACCCTGCTAGGCCCGGGTTATATTCTGCAACTCTCAGTTCACAAACACAGGTCTAAGCAGACCCCCGGGGGTACTACACAGGACAGTTCTGGCATGCACCATCTACTGGATCAGACTCAGTCACCTCCCCCCAAGCGATGCTAGGGTGCCTTACCCCAGCCCTTCTAGATGATCTCAAGGTCATTTGTCTTCCTGTCAAAATGTACACTTAGAGATTCTATAGTGATGCCTCCTCCTATACTGGGAAGCAGCTGGAGTTGTTCTCACTAAAGAAAGGAAAAGCCAAAATTAATATATGAGAGGCTTCCTCTCCCCATTCTAGTAAACATCCCATTATAAAAGGCTTTGAGCCCTTCCTCTTTCTAATTGTGTGGCCAAGTAATTTTGACAGGGTAGACCAGACATACTCATCTCAGATCATCTTGTTGCATCTTGTTCGCAGGTACAGTGTCTTACTCATGGATCTATCTCCAGCCCCTAGCACAGTGACCAGCACATATTAGGCGTTATATAAATATTTTGCAAATAAATGAATGAAATGCTATTTTTTATTTGACATTTTTTATTCAGATCCTGTTTAACACTGAGGATACACTGTTTTGCCTAAACTTTCATATTCCTCTTACCAAGGTTCATGCATATTCTCTGCATATCTAAGTTTGGATTGATAGGCTTCTGAATTCTATTTAATTAATTTAGCATGTTGACTACGGACTCCTGCCTCTTCCTTAGCCACCATCTCCAATTAATCAATTCGTCCTATAGTCTCAAATAAGACTTCTCAATAAGTCTCAAATTCATCCACTTCTTTCCATCTGCTGTGCTACCACCATAGTCCAAACCACCTTCATTTCTCTCCTGGACTCCTGTAACAACCTCCTAACTAGTCTCCCTGCCTCCAATGTTACACTCTTGTTCAAATGCAAGTCTGGCCATATCACGCCTATGTTTAAAGTCCTTCAATAAGAGACACACACGGGGGATTCTGGGAACATGCTGGCCTGAGTGAAGTGACCATCTCAGCGCTCCCGGAACAAAATACTTGTTTCTCCAGCAGCAGGCAGGTGCTGAATCCTGTGAGTGAGAGCTTGGGCTCCACAAAGCCCCTTCAGATAGAGCTGGTATAGGATTCCCTCCCCATTGGGCTGGGCAGTCAACAGCAGAGCAGAGTTGGTAGCCAGGGCCTATGGGTATACATGTACAAGGGAAAGAGTTGGGTTTTGTGGATCCCAACTATGCCCTCCCTTTCCTCAAAGTTGACATTAACCTAGTGTGCACGTGCCAGGTCTTTCAGATCCTTCCAAAGCCAAGAGAGGAAAGAACAGGTTGGTAAACCTTCCCTTCTCCTGAGCTGAGTAAAGGGAGACCACAGGAGTTTCTTCCAGGTCTCTCAGCAGAATGCTGACATCTGCCTTTATGCTATGGGCCTGCAGGACCATAAATTCATTTGTTGTTAACCTCTTGTAGGATTCCCACCATCAAGGGCACTTCAACAACCAGGCCTGAGTTCTAAACAGTGGACGGGGGACCGACCTGGTGGTGTAGTGGTTAAGTTTACATACTCCACTTCAGCAGCCCAGGGTTCACGGGTTCCAACTTCTCACCCAGGCATGGACCTACACACCGCTCATCAAGCCATGCTGTGGAGACGTCACACATACAAAATAGAGGAAGATGGGCACAGATGTTAGCTCAAGGACAATCTTCCTCAAGCAAAAAGGGGAGGATTGGCAGCAGATGTTAGCTCAGGGCCAATATACCTCACCAAAAAAAAAAAAAAAAACCTTAAAAAAAAAAAGAAAGGTGGACAGGGAACACTAACAACCCACCTAAGAGGTCCCAGCAACCAGAGAGAGGAAGATCAGGTAGAATAATCAAAATGAGTTCTCAGTGAAACAGAAGTGCTGGAGAAAACAGCTGGAAATGTGAATAGAAAAGAAGGTTAATAAGGAGTTCTAAAAGCAGCTTAAAAAGACTAGAGTTGTATAAAAATAAGATTTCTCAGTGGAAAATTTATTAGTTAAATTAAAGGAGAAGATGATCATTATTGAGCTCTAATTAGCATTCTGGAAGAGTAAAGGTAAGAAACACTTCAAAGTACTGAGCAAAAAGAAAAAGAAATTAAAGTATGCAAGAAAAAAGGAGAAACTGGAGGTATCAGCAAGAGAGTTAATATGAAAATAACAGGTGTTTCTAAGAGAGGAAAAAAAACCAGGTGGAGGAAAGGCAATCTTTCAATAAAGAGTAGAAGAAAATGCCCTGAACCGAAGGAAAATCTGAGCCCTCAGACTGGAAGGGTGTGTGTGGAGCTTTAGGCTTGACAAGAATCACTCAAAGGCAGGTTGAAATTCTTCAACTTTAAGGAGAAAGAGAAAAATCTCACAAGCAGGCAGACAGTTAAAAACCAACCTACCTGCTATCATGGGGAAAAAATCCAACTTCTCACCCAGAACCCAGGAAGCTAGGAATTAAGGAAAAGCATCTACAGACAACTGAATGGAAGAAGTGGGAACCAATAATTCTACACCCAGCCAAGATACTATTCCCTTGTCAGATAAATGAAAAATACTAGAAAAGAGGCAAGGACAAAAAATATATATTACTTTTCCCCATACGAGGAAAATATTTGAGGAAAGAAATTAACATTTCAATAAATTAATCAGAACAGAGACTTCAAAATAGGAGAAGATAAAAAGGAACAAAAATCATTGAGCAATGATACTTGATATGTGTGCATATGTATGTAAACAAATCTTAATGAAAATACATATCTATTTATGTAGTATACAGTATATAAGTTGTGATAAATAAGGACTGTTGAAATGGAAGAGACATATTGTAAGATAGAGCACTATCTCAACAAAATGTAGGAGTCAGAGGTAGAGAGTGGAGAGAGGAGGAAGGCAAAAGTGCCCTCAAGAGGGTAGAGAGGGAGGAAAGGTGAGGGGAAACTAAAAGCACTCTACAGAGTGAATAGTAGCTGTGACCGCCATGGAATAGCCACACCTTCCTTCAAGAGAAAACTGCCAGGAGGAATGAAAGAAGTGACTTAAAAATCTCTTCATGGTAATGACATGACAAAATATTTAAAACAGAATTAAAAGACAATTTGAAAGGGAATGGATATAAGCCAAATATTTTTAAAAATCAATGGCTCTATTCTAGAATAAGCTCTTAGGAATGAAATGAGGAAAATATTCCATTTTTAGAGAAACAAAAACTACGAAATACTGAGGAATAAATTTAACAAGAAATGCACAAGAACTATATGAGGAAAACTAGAGATATTATTAAAGATGAACAAGATAACCACTCTCTAGGATGAGAAGACGTATTATCATTAAATGTCAATTCTCCCAAAGTGAATACACAGGTTATGGGGAACA
Organism: Tapirus indicus; assembly: GCA_031878705.1. NCBI lineage: Eukaryota > Metazoa > Chordata > Mammalia > Perissodactyla > Tapiridae > Tapirus > Tapirus indicus. The sequence goes on from CM062935.1 coordinate 41,486,360, forward strand.
GAACACTCTCATACACTGCTGGCGGAAAAAGGAGCTTTCCTAGCATTTGTGGAAAGCAATCTTACAGCATATGTTAAAATAAACAGTATCCTTTGACTCAGTAATTCCCGGGGGATAAAAGCACTAATACTTAAGGACATATGTACAAGGATACTTATTGCAGCATTGCTTGTAGTTGCAAAAAGCTTTATAAACAAAATGAATGTTCAAAAATGGGAAACTGGCTAAATACATTGTGATATATCTACACCATAAAATGGCATATGGCTACCCAAAAGAATGAAAAAGAGCTATGCCAAGTGACTTGGAGTGAATTCTACACAGTATTGAGTGAGAAAAACAAAATGTAGGAAAATGTGTATAATATGATACCATCTTGGTAAAAAGAAAAAACAACACACCACTCAAAAAAATGTCTGTGTATGTGTGCATGTGTGTATAAAATATATATTCATATTTCTTTGATTCTGAGATGCCTATTTTTTCCACACTGTAACATCTCAGAAATCAGGATGTATCTTTCAGTCAACATCTGCCACGTGGCAGTCACTACAGCATCGTCCCTGCCCACATGTGCACATCAAAGCATGTGCACCCATGTGCAATGGGGGTAAGGGGCTTCAAGGAACATCTCACAGGCCACAGTGGAGTGCTGTTACAGGTAGTACTGCACCACCAACACTCTCAATGGCACAGATGCCAGCAGTGCACGGAATAGCGCACACCCCAAAGTCTGAACTGAAAAGTGATTCCGAAGAGTCAAAATCTGAATATGAAGAAGTTTTAGGAATATCTTACCCAATTTATTTCACTTCCAGTTTTCTTTTCATGTTTGCAAAAGAGTGATGTCTAAATAGGTCTATAAGATCTAATTCAAGTTTAAAATAAAAATTACAAGGATTAAGAAACCATTGTGTCATGGTTTAATCAGCAGCATTTTTTTCCTTCTACATAGAACATAAAATAATTGTGTCTTACACTAATGGCATCTTAAGTGAAATATGCAGTATAAATATATGCATATTAATACCTGTACAGGATTATATAAATAAGGAAAAAAATCATGGATAAACATGATCTAGGATACTAATTTGAGTGTATTAGTTTGCTAGGGCTCCCACAAGAAAATAACACAGACTGGGTGACGTAAACAACAGACATGTATTTTCTCACGGTTCTAGAGGCTGGAAGTCCAAGATCAAGGTGTCAGCAGGGTTGGTTTCTCCTGAGGCCTCTCTTCCTGGCTTGCAGATGATTGCCTTCTCGCCGTGTCCTCACATGGCCTTTCCTCTGTGTGCACACCCCTGGTGTCTCTCCCCTTTTAATAAGGACAGCAGTCATATTGGATTCATAGGGCCACCATTATTATCTCTTTAAAGGCACTATTTCCAAATACAGTCAGATTTTGAGGTACTGGGTGTTAGCACTCCAACATATGAATTTGAGGGGGTCACAATTCAGTCCACAACAATAGGTTTCTTGAGGAGATTTGCAGAGAGAGGAGAAGAAAGACCACACAATAAAAGAAGAAAAAAAAGAACCACACTTTAAAAGCAAAAAGGCACACATATGTAGACACATATAAAATCATGCATATGGGTAGGTAAACATATAAAGATGCAAATATAAAATAATGATTTTAAAAGAATATATTTAACAGTTTCTTACTGTCTTTGGGATGAAGTCCAAACTATAAGACAGCTTACAGTCCTTCCAGGAGCGAGTCTCTGTTTCCCCCCACAGTCTCCTCTGTCTCTCGCATTCTTCACCTCACTCTCTGCTCCAGAAACCCCAGACTTCTTTCATTTCCTCAGATACTCCTGCCTGTATTCACTAGCCTTTCTCCTCAGAACACTCTTGCTCCATTCAGTCTTCAAGTCTCAGCTTAGATTTTACTTCCATAGAGAGGCCTTGTGCCACCCCACAACAGGCTTCCCATGTGGTCCAAACAAGAATCATCTGATTCTTGTTTAAAATGCAGACACCTTGTTTTCACTCCAGAGCTGCTGTTAGACTACTATTGTGGGGCAGGAGCAGGGCAAGAATTCTGCATCCTAAGCTGTGTCATCTCTACCACAGACCAGTTAAATCCCCTTGCAATACTCTCCTTTAACACTTTGAACTTCCCCCCTCACAGTCATACTGTTGGTTTAATGCAGGCTCAGGAAATGTTTTCTGTACGGGGCCAAGTAGGAGATATTTCAGGCTTTGAAAAATATTTAGGCTTTAGAAAACAAATTTCCACAAACTTTTTAACAAAACTTTTTAACAAAATTCAAAATACAATAGACTACAACTTATTTGTAATACAAGTCTAACAATGAGAAGAATGGAATTTTTTGCTGAGATAATATTTCACTTAATTAGGGTCAAAGTTAGTGTTTTCTAGTATTGTAGTAGAAATGTGGCCTCATTCTTCTACAAAGCTTTCCCTTGCTTCTCTGCAACACAGAGTTTGAATGGTCATAAGTCAGCATCACTTTGAAAAAAGTCTGTGGATCATCATACACATGTAAACCCACACAAACTCCACCAATGACGAACTGAAATGCCAATAAATCTACCCAAGTCAACGTCTAGAATTTCACTGCTCCTTTACCTGTATGCTTTCTCTGCTCTGGCAGTCAGTTCATTTCTCTATCTTTTATTGGGTAAGACAAAGGCAATGGCCTATAGTCAATATATTTTAAAGCCAACTTTCCAGGTAGAAATGGGCACTTTTTAGACCCCAAACTTGAAGCCAAATACAAAAGATGACTGACTACACGTCCAAAGGAAAATGCACAAAGTCATTCTAGGTCCTGACACTTCAAGGTAAGGAATTGTGTCTTGGCCCTCCCAAATTTGACATGATTTTTCCTTGATTGTCTTTCCTATTTTCTGGACAGAGAGAGGTATGACAAAGTCAAAAGGGCATTAAAAGAAAACATGAGTAAATAGAGAAATTTCCCTAACTGTGTGGTTCAGTATCTAGAAGCTTCACCAACAAAAAGAAACCCCAAAAACATCAATAATACAAAAGTATAATAATTTGCATAGCAAAGAAAAAATACACCATAATATGCAACTAAAAAGACAAATGACCATCTGGAGGACTATTTAGAAATACATATTAACATTAAAAAAAATACAAATGACAATCTGGGAAAAATATTTGCAATTTTTATTTAAAGAGCCTCTAAAAATGGAGAAGACCAAAAGCCCTACAGAAAATTTTACTACAGACATAAAGGGCAGTTCACAGAAAAAGAAATGCAAATTACTCCTACTCACATGAAAAAATGCTCAACCTCTTTTATAAGAGAAATGCAAATTAAAACTACAGTTAGATAAAATTTCTCACCTATCTTATTGGCAAAACCCCAAACCTTTGACATCATACTTTGTTGGAAAGACTTTGGGGAACACTCTCATAATTTGATGATGGAAATACAAAATGATATAACCGCTCTGAAGGGGAATTTGGCAGTATCTAGCAAAATGTCATATGTATTTACCCTTTGACCCAACCATCCCACTTCGAGGAATCTCTCCCAAAGAAAGACTGGCAAAGATACAAAGGAACACATGTACAAGGCTATTCATTTCAGCACTATTTGAAATAACTAAAAGCTGGAAACAACCCAAAGGTTCATCAATAGGGGCTGGTGGTATTAACTATAGTGTATCCACCCAAAGGGGTACTAGGCAGCTGTAAAAAGAAATGAGGACTCTCTCAAACTTTCTTGATTCATAATCCTCTTAATGTCTCAATTTTTCACAGTATCCCTAGGCCAAAAGAAATGCCTAATAGTTCCACTAATTAATGGAATTAATTAAACAACTCCAGTTATTAACATATGAATTAGTTTGGTCCTGGAGTAGGGTGAAGAGGACAGGAAAGAAATTAGACTTCTTTAAATATTCTTTGTTTGTAGATAGGTCTTTTGAACTACAAACATATTTTATATAACTGAAAAAAATTAAATATTTAAAAAGCAAGTCTTGAAAATCAAAAGCAAAGTAAATAAGTGAGCCAACTATGTATCTAGTTGGTGGCATGAACCATGTAGACAGGAATTATTCCAAGTTGCTCTAAATTAGAACAATTTGACTATACATCTCTAGTAGCATGTGCCCTAAAACAGGAATTACAAATAGTAACAACTTAAACTTATTTAGGTAATTAGAACTTTCATATTGCTGTTGGTTTTATTCTAACCATCTATTGTTGTGGGACAAAGCAATTGAGCAAGCATGTTGTTGTAATTGAGAACTGTAATTTTCAGCATGGAAGGAAGCAGGTACAGATGGAGATTAACGAGGTTAAGTAAAAACCTAGTAAGTCTTGAATTCAAATTGGAAGTATCAGTACAGACTCATAATGTATTTTATCTCCAAAACAGTACCTGTCTCATAGCTTTGTCTACTGAAAAAGCCTAGAAACTATGACCTCAAAAATAAGCATCTCTGTACCTAGATTGGGTTCTAAATGTCATTTTCCACTAAAAGGCCCCAGAAATCCTTGGAGAACTTGATGATTCCAGGTCTAGGGGAGGAATTATGGAAGATGAGACTGGACTATCTTATCATGCCTGAAGGCAAAAGATGCTATCAAAGATCATGTCAAAAGGACTTGGAAGATGATACATGAGAATGACTCCCAGGTTCCTGACTTCTGAATGGTAGAAGCAGTCATCAAGATAGGGAAGGCATGTTGTGGACACATTGAGTTTGATGATCCAGTGGAGGAGGTAATATCCAGTAGGAAGTTGTATATCCCACTCTAGAGTTCAGTGGGGGAGGTTTAGTCTGAAGGTGAAGCTATCACAGTGCATGAGATTACTCTTGGAGAACTACAGAATGAGGAGGGATGATGATCAGGGACAGAACACTGAGAGAAGATTCATTCCTTTCTTGATGTATGAATGGACACCCACACAGAAGGCAAGGTTCATGGGAAGGGAGGGCCTACTGGAATCACCTGGACTGACCCAGCCTTCCTGCCTACAATGACCTCTGAGAGCAGGACTGGGCAGAGGGTGAGGGGCCAGGAAACCACATTAACAAGTAATACTGGTCAGAGAGGGAGAGGATGACCAGAGAGAATGGTGTTGAAGAAGGAAAGGGAGGAGATGGCATCAAGAAGGGAGAGGTGAACAGTTTCTAGACAAAAAGCAAACAGAGAGAGAAAGAAAAGGGTCCCCTGGAGTTGGCAAATAGCAAATTTAGTCAGAGTGAAGTTAGTGCAGAGATGAGGGGAGTAGAAAAATATGGAGACGTATAGCTTCCATCAAGGAGGGAAATAACCAGAAGATGAGCAGATGATGTCAACATGACAAAGGAGTATGGGGAATAACCAGAAAGCATGATCCGAAATGGAGGAAAGGACTTTGCCAAAAGGTAAAAAGCAACGGTTTAGAAGCATGGGTCTACAATCCCAAACCAAAACAAATCCAGATGTGTTTCTGGATTCAGAATTTTTCACATTTTAGAAAATTTATTATGGAACACATACAGTTAATACATAATACCTGGGAAGCATTTCACAACCAAACACATTAATATTATTGCAGACAAATATATAAATATTAACGGCAAGTAGCTTTACATCAGTTCACGTCTGTTTTTGTCACCAAATAAGACAAAAAAGCTTTTGTTTCTCAATGCATTTCTTTATTTCAGAATCACAGGTAAGGAATTGTGGGCTTGTAGCAGAGAAATGATAAGAGCAGGTCTACAACAGGTTTCTGCTGAGCAGATGGTGAAAGGGACATTCACTGAGAAGATAAGGATAGATGACCAAGCATCCAAGAGGACAAAATGGAACATGTTGGGAAAGAGGACAGCAGAATAAGGAAGGTGGGGGAGGAAGCCCTGGGCAGTATGTGGAGAAAAGGACTCTGAGTAGAGGCTTACCACTGGGACAAGGACCAAGATGCCAGGATATGGGGCATGGTTGAACTGACTGTCTGGGCTTAAAAAGGTTGCGTCCCAGGAAGTATCAGAAGAATAATGAGATTAAAAGACTAGATCCTTTCTTATTTTCCAAATGGAAAAGTGCTGAGAGGCTCTTGTGGAGTCTTTTGAAGAAAAGTCTTACTAAAGTGGCTAAGGGGTGGGGAAGACTTTCCAAATGCACCCTCTCTGTGGAATCACAGGTACTGGAGCTGGCCACTGGGCTTAAGGCTTCATGTTTACAGTGCAGGCCCTCTCCTCACGTGCTCAAGGAAGAGAAGGATCATGGATCTCACACACATGGCCCAGGGCTTATGACCCTGTAATTTGGATGTTTGCATCTTAGAACTCTGCTTTCCCTTTCCTGGGGACCTGTAGAAAAAGGATTCCCTGCCTAATGAAGGTCATTCCTGAGAAACAGTGGTTAATGTTTTTTTTTTTTATTGCAGTAACATTGGTTTATAACATTATATAAATTTCAGGTGTACATCATTATATTTCAATTTCTGTATAGATTACATCATGTTCACCACCCAAAGACTAATTACAATCCATCACCACACACATGTGCCTAATCATCCCTTCCCCCTTCCCCTCTGGTTACCACCAAACCAATCTCTGTCTCTACATGATTGTTTGTTGTTGTTTTTGTCTTCTACTTATGAGTGAGATCATACAGTATTTGACTTTCTCCTTCTGACTTATTTCGCTCAGTCATGTTGTCACAAATGGCTGGATTTCATCGTTTCTTATGGCTGAGTAGCATTCCATTGTGTATGTATACTACATCTTCTTTATCCATTCATCACTTCATGGGTACCTAGGTTGCTTCCAAGTCTTGGCTACTGTGAATAATGCTGCAGTGAACATAGGGGTGCATGTATTTTTACGCATTTTTCTTTTCATGTTCTTTGGATAAATACTCAGCAGTGGAATAGCTGGATCGTATGGTAGTTCTATTCTTAATTTTTTGAGGACACTCCATACTGTTTTCCATAGTTGCTGCACCAGTTTGCACTCCCACCAGCAGTGTATGAGAGTTCTCTTCTCCCACATCCTCTCCAGCGGTTAATGCTTTTAATGTACTTAGAACATTATAGACAAAAGGCATGTCTCAAAGTAAACATGTAATTTTACATGCCTATGGAATGCCTTTTTTCTACCATACATTCTAGGCTTAACAGTAAGCATAGAGATTACACTTGGCTTGTTCTAATAATATTTAATACACTCCCATCGGGCTGGAAAGACTCTTCAGCCTCAGCCAAAGTTTTTCCTTAAAGACTCACATGCAATGAACCCCAGTGAAGGTAAGTCCCTGACTGGGGAGGCACATTTGGGAGGGAAGACGGGAGACCACGCACGCCAGAGGATTCATGCCAGCGTTTGAAGGCAGAACCAGACCCTACTGTCATTCCTGCACCGTGCACTTCAGCAGAGTGGGCAGAGATTACCAAAACATCACATTAAACCACTCAGCTCCCCTTCACAGAAGTCATGGATGGAGTGAGGAGAACACCAGGCCTCGGTGTAGGCCTGTCCAGATACTGCTGGCCAGGGTCCCCCAGGAAGGCAGCGGGTTTATAAACACCTGAGAGCAGGCGTGTGAGCTGGTGTTTAAGCAGTTCCAACATATCATCAAGGGCCCCAACCAAGTTAATGAGAACCAGAGCTCCAGACCAAAACGCTTATTTTGAAAATACCTATTTTTCAAAGATTTTGCATTTTAAATTAAACCATATGAGTAATTGTATCCTAGCTTTATAGTCCATTCTGGAAAAGAAAATTCTTGTCCCCTAACTTGGGAAAGAACAATATGATTTTGAAAAAGGAACGCAGCTAGTGAGGAGGAGGATAGAGAGTAGAGCCCTGGGGTGCCCAAGGCCAAGCTACAGTAGCCATTAGGCGAGCTTGACCAGCAGGAAGGCAAAGGCCACTAGGAAAAGTTTCCAGATCACTACCTCTATCTCCCCCAGAAATCCAAGTTCACCTGGCAGGCTGATCCTACCCCGCACTTTGCTTCTATAGAGGGTGAGAACTGGTCATAATCCAGTGAATTTGAGGCATTTGAAATTCATGGAGTGAAAAGAATTGTGAGAAGTCCAGGCATTGTTTGATGGCCTTTAAACGGGACAAATTTGTTTTGTTGGGATAGGAGCTATTTGTTCTTTCTTTTCATTTTTTCCTTTATTTAATTTTGTTTTGTTTGTTTTTCCTAGGAGTTATCTGACCTTTCTGGGGTTTTTTATTTCCAGGAGTTGTGTATTGCTCTAAGCAGCTATCTTCAGAAAAACTGGATAGGGTTTAACTGATGATAGGCCCTTAGACTACAAATTCCCACAGACCTAATTCTACTGTTTCTCCTTCTTTGACTTAGTGATGTTGTACTCAAAACTGTTTAGTTCTAGAATAAATATTTTCTTGTCTTTGGAATCAGTTAAGGAGTCATCAATAAAACTTGTTGCTAATTCTGCAAGAGGCATGCATCCTCCCCCATTAAACTGTTAAATGAAGTGATGATGGGAGGATGCAGAGAGAGCACATGAGGAAACAAATAAGTAGAGGGTCTAATGGAGTCAAGTAGAGAGTTGCAAGTTCAAACCCTCCTTCTGCCACAGGATCCTGTGTGTGGCCATCTGCCAGCCCTGTGAATTGAAGTTAATATGTACAGAGCTTTACCGTGTACCAGGCACTCTCCTTATGCATAATCTCATTTAATTTTCACATATAAAACCCATTTTCCTAATAAGGAAACTGAGACACCAACAGGTTAATTTGACTTGACCAATGTCTTACAACTAGAAAGTGGCAGATCGAGGACTCAAACCAGGGTCTGTCAAATTCCAAAGCCCCTTCTCTTAAGACTCAGATTTGCAAAGTGAGAATTATGACAAACTAGGCCCCAGGAACTTAGCATTAATTCATTGATTTGCAACCAGATGTGATGTGATGAAAAGAGCAGGGCATTTGCTTATAAATTCAGACTCTCACCTTACTAGTGGTATGACCTCGGACTAGCCATCTAACTTCAGTTTCAGTTTCCTCCACTGAAAAATGAAACTAATAATTACACTTATCTCAGTCTTATTGTCAAGGTGATAGGAGAAAACAAATGTGGAAGCATCGAACACACAGAATCTCAGTAGATGTTGATTGGTTAAGTAAGTTACTCAAAAGAAAATACAAGCATAGTGTCTAAGTGCTTGGCCTCTGGCTCATTCTACGAGATTTTAACCCCAGTTCCACCACTTAGCAGGATCACTTTGGGCAAATTACTTTAGTGCTGGGCAAAATGGAGATAATAACATAGTCATGATAACTCACGCAAGGTCTTAGAACAGTGTCTGGCATACCACTGTTAGTGCCATCGAGTCAATTCTGACTCCTAGTGACCCTGTGTACAGCAGAGCAGAACTCTGATCCATCTTTTTGCATCATCCTCTCACCTTCCGATGCTATATCAGACACGTTCCCCTGCTATTCATGCCAATTTTTGCAGAAGTGTATGGCCAGGTCCTTCTTCCTAGTCTGATTTAGTCTGAAAACTCTGCTGAAACCTGTCCACCCTGGGTGACCCTGCTGGTATTTGAAATACTGGTCGGTAGCATAGCTTTCAGCATCACAGCAACATGCAGCTGCCACAGTATGACAACCAACAGACAGGTGGTGCGATTCCCTGACTGGGACATGAACCTGGGCCGTGGCAGCGAAAGCACCAAATCTTAACCACTAGACCACCAGGGTTGACTATCTGGCATATAGTAAGTATTATATGAATGTTTGTTATTAAAATTATTAATATGAGTGAAACTATTTAATTCCTTGAACATGCTAAGTACTTTTACTATCACATGCTTGGAGAAAGGGGAGGAATACAAGATTGCTACAGAAAAAATAAAACTTTTAATCTACAGTTTGTAACAAATGGCTCAAGCTAACAACTGAACACATGATAGAGGGGACTTAAATATATAGTTATGACTCAGTGGGTGGTAATAGTGAATCCCTTATTAATTTGATTTTTCTACACCATTTACTGGACATATATTGCGTTCTGGGCCCCATTTGGACTGAGAATGCAAAGATGAACAAGGAAGGATTCCTGATCTTAGGAAGCTTATTATCTATGAGAGAAACAGGCATGAAAACATATAACTCTGACAGAGGTAGTAAAAGCTACATAGAGGTTAAGAGTAAAGTGCAAAGAAAACATGGCATCAAATGTTTTTATATTACCTAGTGATAACAATCATGCATGCAGATTATCACCTTCTTGCTATGATACAAAGCAAGACTATCCAAGATCATTACTGGTGAGTGAGACACCAACTTCTACATATCTTATTCCCCAAATATCAAATATCCAAACAAATTATATGCCAATTTGGGGAGAGTTCCTAGCTAATTTTAAAGCCCACACCAAATAAGTGAATGTCCCTAAATATCCATTTAAGGCATTGATTAGCCAGGTGTCCAGAAGTTTCAAGCTGTGATGACAAAGGCATAGACTTGGTGTGGGCAAGGAGAGAGAGAGGAGAGAAGCCCAGTGCAGGAAATAGAGATTCTTTCATGGCTAGCAGGAAGAAAGAGATGGTCACAGCAGCAAAAGTGTAGGGATTCTGGCAAAATTATGGTGGTTGGTGGTGATTGTAGCCAAATGTTCAAGAAACTAAATGACACCACTAATTGCAAGTATTTTAAACCAAACCCTCAGAAGTATACAAATGCATGCCAAACCTATATATTCCAATTTGGGGCTTGCCAAAGATAAACAAAGGATGGCAGTGGTGTCTAGAAAATGATGCCCAAAGGGAAGCAGTAGTCAAGGACAAACTGGACTAGGGGTTGGGGAAAAGTAACTATGGAGTGCTGGGTTCAGTCCAAGATTAGAAAAGGCAGCATCCCACAGAGGCATCAATCGATGATCCTTCCAAATTGATGAGAAATCAGCCTGGGAAAGCCAGAGCTCAGAGGCTCTCCACCTTGAGGCAGTAGAGCATCTGGCAGAGGCTAGTTTATGATGCTTCTTTTGAACAGTTTGCTTGCTGGTGACCTCTATTTTTATTGGTCATGTTGCAGAGGCATGGCCCCAAACCCCCAAATATGAGGTCAAAATGACTAATGTGGGACAACTGCAAGGGCTACTCCATTTAAGAGAAAACTTGGGACTGGGGGGCCAGCCTGGGCAAGATCAGCAGGGAAGGGGCTGTGGAGACCACTAGATCTAAATCTCCTGGGCCATTCCCTGCAGTTCCTTGGAGCTCCTCTTGACGTCTGCTTAGCACTTATGGCTTTCTGCTCTGAAGGGTCGCCTGGTGCACACCTTTCTGCTCCACCAGACTGTAAACAGGAACAATGTCATTGTCCTTCTCAGATTGCTTGGCATAGAAAGGGACTATGGTAGAGATGAAAGAAGGGTATAGAATTCAGCCCTGGAAATACACTTCGTAGGGATACAGAATGGCATAGTGGTTGAAATTACAGTCTATGAAGCCAGACTGCCTAGGTTCAAATCCTGCCTCTTCTTAGTAGCTGTCTGAGCTTGGGCACGTTGTTAGTCACCTTGCACCTCAGTTTTCACATTTGTCAAGTGAGAGTAGTAATAATGCCTACACCCATGCTCTGGGAATTAAATGAACATTAGCACTTACAGTAGTATACATACTTTAGTAGATCATATTATTATTTTCCATAGACTAATGAACATTTCACGTTAATTTGCTTTGCTAAGATTCAGTTTGCTCAGGGCGTAAGATACAGTCTCACAAGATTGGATATGAATTAGCTAATGGAAGTCAAAAACATGTTGAATGGAAAATGCAATCCAAATGTTTGTGTTTGCTGTTATCATCGCACATAGTAGGCACTGGAGTCAATGATTGCTAAAATATGGAAACAAAGCAGCTAGGTTGGGCTAGACCCCCTTAAGACTCACCATCCCGAGATCTTACACAGGAAAGTTATTTGTAAACATGAATGCCAGACAAGTGTTCCTTGTTAGCTATGCATGAGCCCTGGAGACCAGCACTGCCATGTGGTAAGATCAAGTGAATTGACAGACTCTGCCAAGTGAGGCTTTGACGCCATCCCTCACATGCGCCTGAGAAATGACTCCCCCAGAGGCCTCCTGTGCTGCACTGTGCCCACCCCCATCTTGGCCACTTCCCCAGAGACACCCAGCGCCCCCTCCAGTAATCCTCCAGACTTTGCCCATTCCCAGTTGGCATGCAATTGCAGAGCTTGGCACATTCCACACTTCGTCCTCCTGGATTCACCCCAATGGGGTGGTTCTGCCTGACTGTCCCATAAAGCATCTCTAGGAGAGTCAGAAAGGAATGTGCTGAACTCGCCAGCATGAAGGGCAGAACCAAAGCCAGCATGGCCCATCATCCAAGGAAGTTTAGTTCTCCCATCATCGCCACGATACAGACACAGAGCAGGCCCTGGGAAGAGCCTGCATCTTCCCCAGAGCCAGGGGGGTGGCCAGAAAATCACATGGGGGTGTGGGTTCTCCTGCACAAGCTGGGCCACCAGTACGCAAGCCCTGGAAAACTCCTTCCAAGTGGACATTTGACAGATGAGAGGGAAGAGGGGGAACTGGCAGAAAAATAGCATCTGCCCCTGAAGCTCTTTACTTCACCTAAAACTTAGAATGACTTGTTTACAGTCAAATTCTAGAGCTTTATGATGAAGTAAAAATAATTATAATAATAATATTGATGATATATTAGAAAGCATTCTTTCTCTGGATTTGGAGTGCCTAGAAAATTGTTGTAAAGAGATTTTGAGCAAGACACTTGGCCTCTTTGAGCTTCCTCATCAACATAATGGGGATTAAAATATTGACCCTGCATGGGTTTTGTAAAGATAGTGCAGAAAAGGAGCATGGTATGTAGGAAAATTGGTTATTGATAAACCAAGAAGTTCTACCCAGTTCACAGTAGGTCTCTATTCCTTTTCCTTAGATGTGAAGCTACTTCATCCAATTAACACCCCCATCCCCACTTCAGCAGACTGAGGCCACTTGCCTACCACTGTGCTCACTGCACACTCCAGAGCCCATTCTTGAGCCCCCTGCTGGTCCTCGATCACTTTAACCAAATGCTACAGGTGCCCTTGGACATTGATAAATCTGTGGAGATGAACATGCCATTCACAGCAGTACAGCCTCATAGTTATTCAAAAACATTCATTCACCCACTTCCCAACATGGAGTCCTTTAGCCCTTTTTATTTTTCATAAGCAGGTTATGGCCCTGAATTCAAGTCATTCGTAGTCATTCATCCATTTATTCATTCACTCACTCAGTCAACAAATTATTGAGTGCCTACTATGTGCCAGGGACTATGCTAGGAAGAGGAGCTAGAGTAGTAATCAACACCAGAGATGATTCTTGTTCTTGCAGTCCAGTACATGCATTCTCTACAGAGGCGACATTGACCCCAGGGGAAAAAATTGCTTCCTGGGTGGTGAAAAGAATGTACTCATTTTATGTATAAAACATAGATATCCATAGTTCGTGCAATATATGCAACTACATGTGTGTATGTTTGTATGTATGTGTGTGTATATAGATATATGTATACATAGATATTTATAACTATCTATAGATAGATAGATAGATAACATAAATTTATTATCTTCTAGTTCTGGAAGTCAGAAGTCTGAAATGGGTCTGACTGGGCTGAAATCAAGGTGTTGGCAGGGCTACATTCCTTCTGCAGGCTCTAGGGAAGAATCTGTGTCCTTGCCTTTTCCACCTTCTAGAGGTCACCCACATTCCTTGGTCCTCTTCCAACTTCAAAGCCAGCAATGGCAGTCAAGTCTTTCTTACACTGCATCTCCCTGACACTGACTCTCCTGCCTCCCTCTTTCACTTATAAGGACCCTTGTGATTACATTGGGCCCACCAGGATAAGCCAGGACAATCTCTCCATCTCAAGGTCAGTTAATTAATAAGCTGAATTCATCTGCAGCCTTAATTGACCCTTACCATGTAATATGACATATTCACAAGTTCCAGGGTTTAGGATGTGGATGTCTTGGGGGGCGGAGGGGGGTACTATTTTGCCCACCACAACAGTTTACCTATAACATTAAAATTTCATGGGGGGAGGATCAATAAAGCCTATCTTAAAAGGGCTCTTTAAGGGGGAATAATGCAACAAAAGTTGAGAAATCTTGGTCTACTAAGAAGGCAATGCAGTATCTTGATTAAATCTGACCTTGGGATCAGTCTATCTGGGTTCAAATTCCAACTCTATGCTTACTAGCCGTGTGGCTGTGAGCAAGTTACTTAAGCCCTCAGGGAGGGTAGTAATAGGACAGACTCCCTCAGTTTTTGTGAGTGTTCAATATGTTAATGCACAGACAGGACTTAGAAATTGCCAGATATGCATTAAGTGCTCCATAGATGTTTCCATTAGTGTTAGGAGAGACATCAAGGGTATTCACATCATCACAGAAATAAATGTGTAAGTTCAAATGATGATAAATGCTGAAAAGGAAAAGAATGCTCTTGCAGTGTTACAAGAGTATAAACAAGGGGGTCTCACTTGGAGTAAGAGGGTAGGGAAGAGTTTCCTAAGGAAGTGCCCTCTGAACTGCAAATGGAAGGTTGGGTGGCCATTAATTATGTGAAGAGCATGGTGGGTGGGGCAGGGGTGGGGAGGTTTCCAAGCAGAGGGAACAGCATGAGGGTGTCCTTGGGGCAGGAGAGATATGGCTCACAGGATGGACAGTCCAATCTGGCTGCCCCATGGAGAACAGGGGCAGCAGAGGTGGATGCCAGACCAGGCTGGAGGGCCGGATGGGGCCAGATCTAAGGGCTTGGGCCATGTTAAGGATTTTCACCTTTATCCTAAGAGCAATAGGAGGCCATTGATGGATTTGAAGCAGAGTGGGTGGTACAGGTAAAATGGTCAGGGTTGATTGGAAAGGGGCAATAGTGGATGCAGAGAGACTAATCAGGAGGTGATGGGGATGGGACTAGGATAGGGGAGGAGATGAAGAGAGAGGAGATACTTAAAAGGTAAAATCAACAGGATTTGAGGGGCACAGCAGAAAGGAGTAGGTTGTAGATGCACACGCCTAGTTTCCAATGCCCCGTGTACATGTCCACGTGCACCTATCAATGCCCAAAGCCACCCCCCTCAAGCTTATGGGTATCCTGCCTAGAGAAAAGCCCTGCTGAAATGTCTGATCAGTCCTGACCAGATGTGCAGTGACTTCTGTAGCACTCCCCACACCATTCTGTATCCCGGGTATAAAATAAACTTTAAATTGGATACAGCTTTAACAAAAAGTGGTGCTGGCAACAGCTCTTCTTTTAAGACCTCTGTTTACTGTAGAGTGTTTTAAGCATGACGTTTTAATTTCAAATTTTTTTAAATATGTATTTTGTGAGAAATAAACAGAGGTGACTTAACTGGAAATTGAACTGGGGTCTCCTGACCCTTGGCCCACATTTCTACCCTGGGACCAACTGTCTGCTAAAGTATAAATGCATCTACGCAAGCTGCTGTATGACCAGTGTGAGCTGTGTTTATGTTCCTCTTAAAAATGCATGTACTCTTGGCTGGAGGGTCCACGGGCCCAAGCACTGATCTATTAGACCTTCTGCTCCAAAGAAGCCTAATTCAACTTGTGGCATAATTATTCAAGGCCAAATTGTGGCTGCACATACTTTCCCAAAAGTTCTCTGTATTTGCCTACATTGTCATATCCAGGACAAGGCCATGGTTTACAAACCAACAGCTCTGGGGTCCATAACCCTTTTGCCATGGCAATGGTCAGGAAAGGAATCCATTGGGAATGATGAAGACTGGCAGAATCTATACCATGGGAAGAAATTATTAAGGATTAGGGTGGGAGAGGGGGAAAGGAGGGATGTCCCTGTTTCTGTTATTTTAGAAACACTGAAGTCAAGAGACTTGGGTTTTACTCACATCTCTGCCACTAATTACCTGTGTAATCTTCAGTTCCATTCAGTTCAACAAACAGTGAGCAAATGAATGGATGAATTCATCAGGCATGTCTGTGAGCCACACTGTGGTAGGCACTGGGTATCCAAAGATACCTAAGGCACAGTACCAACCCTTGGGGAGTTGAAAAACGAAAGATGGACACAAATACCTAAACAGGAATACATTAAAGTATCAGAAGTGATGGGGCATAAATACGCCCAAAAGGCTAAGGGAGAGACAAATCCCACCTGAGTGCGAGGAAGACTTCCTTGAGGCAAAGACACCTGCACTTGTACTAAAACATGAGGAAAAATTAACTAGGTGAACAAAGGTGGGACAACGCATGAAGGTAAGCCATGAACAGACACTGGGCAGCTCATGGAATTGTCACAAAGGTTGAAGAATCATAGTGGACAGCTGTCACTCTTTTGGCTGCTCAGCATCTGAGCTTCCTTCCTTTTGGGAATTTCCCCCCTTTTGAAGATTTATGGGATTCCCAGCATAGAAGGTGAACATTTCTGATACTTTCTTTCCCCTGTCCTGTGCAGTTAGGGGCAGGCATGTGACTTAGGCTTGGACAAACAGATACACGTGCCAAAACGTTAAATTGGGAGACATTGACATCAAGAAACACAGTCCATAAAAAATCACTCTGGCACTGTGAGCAGCCGTATTAAGGTGTAGCTTCCATAGACAGTGGTGCCAAAGGAGCCAAGGCAGCCCCCAGCCCCCAGGGTCAGGGTGCAGGCAGCGCAGGCTGCCACATGGGGGCTGCGGTTATGCAACCTCAATAGACCTGCTCGGGAGAGTGAGATGAGCTAGAGTGTCAGCCGGGCAGCCTCTGACCTAGTTCTTCAGCCTTTGCAGCAGTTCTTTGAGCCGCCCGATGTCCTTTTAATCAATTTCTTTTCTGCCTAGATCCACCAAGGTTGGTTTCATTTATTGTAACCAAAACACCTGACTGATCTAGGAATGACATGCACGCAAGCTCACAGGTGAGTGACAGTCTGGTGGTGTGGATGTGTGGTGGGGGCACTGCAAGCAATTCAACATTAAGAGAGAATAAAGAATGAGATGAAAAGGATGAGAAGAGAAGCTAGAGAGAGAGACAGGGGTCAAGTCCCAGAGCAGCTGGTGCACTAGGCTAAGAAACTTGGAACTCATCCTAAAGGTGATGGGCACCTTGGCACAGGCGTGGCATTAGACATATTCATATTTTAGATTGATTAATCTAACTCCAGTAGGAGGGGCCAGTGTAAAGTGGGCAGGGGAAGATCGAGAAAGGCCAGACAAGAGGCTTTTATGACAGGGCCCTAAGGAAAGGTGAGGCAGGCTGAACCAGGGCAGTGGTTGTAGAGAGAAAAAGGTGGTGATAGCCCTGAGAAATAGTTAGGCAACAAAGCAGGTGACACTTACTTTCACATTGAGATGGAAGAAGTCTCCTTACCATTCTGAGCTCAATTTCTTCAACTATAAATTAGGAGTGAAGTCTAGGTGTCCCACAAGGGATGCAACAGTCCACAATTCTAATTGCTGGAGATGCAGGTACACTGGACAACAGACACTGTCACTGGGAAGGGAAAGAAACTTCCTCATGGGGACAGGTCAAAACAGGCGAGCCACTTCTAATGAGAAGATAAAGACTGGGCAGGGTTGAAAGTGAAGTCTGTAGAGCTGTGAAAGGCACAGCAAAGATGGGCTTGTTTGCTGAAACCTGCATTTCTAGGACTGAAAGCTTGAAAGTGGGGATGTCATTACATAAAAAGAAGCATTGCTTTATATAACAGGTGCACTGCCAAGGTATACTAACATTCTGAAAATCTGATGTCCTATAAAACACAACCTCCATTATAAACTGATTTTTTTTTTTTTACTCTTTACCCAGATGTTTTCCCATTACATAGACATGAATTCACCAGTGGATTTCGGTTCTTGAACATTTACAGTGAAACATTTTTTTCATGAAACTAAAACATTTCTTGGGTGACACTGTATATTCTTCTAACAAAAATATCTGAAGGTTTGGGCATCAAAACATTCAGGATAGGATCCCCCTTTTAAACACATATGTAGCTAAAACTGAATAAGAAAGGCAACCAACTCTAGAAGCATGATTCACAGAATCACACACAGTTTCAGCACACCAAGGGTAAACACACACTTCTGGCCCAAGTAGAATTTGCCTTTGCAATGCAGGAATTCTATCTCAGCTACAAAAAAAATTTTGAGCAGCCAGCCCGGTGATGTAGTGGTTAAGTTTGGTGCGCTCCACTTCGGCAGCCCAGGTTCGGATCCTGGGTGCGGACCTACACCACTCATCAAGCCACATTGTGGCAGCTACCCACATACAAAAAAATAGAGGAGGGTGGGCACAGATGTTAGCTCAGGGCCACTCTTCCTCAAGCAAAAAGAGGATAATTGGCAAAAAGGTGTTAGCTCAGAGCCAATCTTCCTCACCAAAAAAAAGTTTTGAGTTATTATGATTACAGTTTTGTTTGAAAAATTTAAGTGACAAGGAGGTCCTTTCAAAACTATTTCTTTAAAGACTCGAGGATGAAAATATGCCTTGCATTACTTTTCACAGTTAATGAGCTTTTCTATATTTCCCCCCAATGTAGTCAAAGGAAATAAGATGACATATCTTTGTCTCTTATGCTATCAAAGTCTTGGTTACCTCATCAAGCAGGGCTACTGAGTTTCTAAAGACTTGGGGTCCAATTTCAGTTTCTCTGAATAAGCATCTCTACATGAAGAGCCTAATGCAGCTACTCAGCTGTTGTGGGAAAGGACAACCACCTCATCCCAGGCCCTCCTTCCCCCACATACCCTCCCCCAACCACAGGCAGAAGAGAACTTTTGGGAGACTTTCTCCTAAAAGTCCCTTCATTATCATGATTATTTGGCCCACATAAAAGTATAAAGTAAAATCATTGTCCATTGTGTTTTACTTTTTCTGTCTTTCAAACTGAGGAGTATATGGCAAGTTTCTGGTAGATAATGTATATAATAAAACCCCCTTCAGACTCTAAACACACACATACACACACTGCTGCCCCCCATGCACATCCCTCCAAATCAGGGCACAGGAAGAAAATCAAGTTACATCTTGAAATGGCAGGGAAGAAGATTTGTCTCTTTTATTCAGCTTGAGGTACCCCTTGGAGGATTTTCTCATATTGCCTTTTGAGCTCTTTTTGAAAATCACCTAGATTTAGTGAAGAACAGATTTGTTTATAAAAATCTGTTTTAAAGCAACTATGCACTCTTTACCAAGCAGAATTTTTAATAGCTTAAAAACATTACCATCACCCTCCCTCCCCAACAAAAAGGTGTTTATTTTTTAAATCTGTGTTCCTGAAACTTGCAGGTTTGTCCCCCCAAGCCACGGCAACTTGTAAGGCGCCCAACAGTGGAGAGAGGTGCAATCTACCTTGGCCATGCAGTCTCTTTTTTCTCACACTTCTAACAGTTTCCCTGAAACCCTGAACTTCAGTAAAGATTGCTAAGTAGAAAAATGCTAATACCTCGGACGGTTTTGCTCAAGGAGAAACAAGTTGGCCACAGCTGCAGGTGGACAAGGTGAGTGATCCACACATATGCTGTCTGCTGGATCAGCCCCTAAGCTGTGAGCAAATCCTGAGGATAGGGGTCTCCAGCAAAAATACTGGAAGACAGTGTCTTGCTGTTAACCAGCTCAACTTTGCCGTGAATAATCAACTATTCAGAGGAAGAAATGCTACTTTAAAACAGATTTTTTTTAACATCAGTTTACTTAGTATAATTTTCTTGCCCCATCTTTCTTTTTTTAAAGAAATATGCCCTCACTGGCTCACAGGGACAAATTCTCCCACTCCCTCACCATAAATTCCCTCACCACCCATTTACCCATCCCCCTGCAGCCCTTCAACTAGATTCCATGGTAAATAAATATTGCTGCTGCCGCCGTCGTCTTTATCTCAAACCAGAAATGAACACAATTTCAAAAACCTGTTTTGTAAACTCTCAGTAACTGAGACAGGAAGGGGTGTGGGGGAGAGGCCGGGCGGCCTGTTTGTACACCCACTGGCACTGCCTATTCCTCACCGGCGAAGCTTTCCATGGAAATTCTGGCTGCATTAGCCTTGGCTAAGCTTGGGACTATTTTTGGAAGCCTAAAAACCTCAGGGGAGTGACTTTTACTTTTATTCATGTACAGGGTCCTTACTTTTATTTATTAAAGAAACAAAAACATGTCTCCTGCTTAATTTCAACCAGCTTTCATGTCAAGTAAAACAAAACTTGTTGGCTGGTCCAATCGGCCATTGGCCAGGGTGGAAGGGGAGCCCCTTCCACAGCGCATATGCAGCATATGTGACCTGGGTATTAATCTCCCCTCAGAGAAAGGGAAGAGTCATGGACTTTTGAGACTCTTGTCCCAAAGGAACAACTTTGGGAGAGTGTTTGAGTCCGGCTGGGAGAGAACAGGTATCTGGGTAAAATTCCAGCAAATTGGAAGTGTTCCTTTTCAAAAGCATTTCAAGTGGGAAAGAAAAGAGATGGAAGGCTCAACACTCCCCCACTCTCAATCCTGTGACACTGACATCCCAGAACCTAAAAAATCAGCAGAGAGGATCAAGGGGTAAGAATCACCCCACAGATTTAGCTTCACCCACCCCCCACCCCCCGCCAAGTCCAAGTGTTCATTTTAACAAGTTGTGAAGGGCAGGCAGCCAACCCTTCGGCCTCCATGAGACAAATTGATTCAAGGTTTTCTCCTTGAGCCTGCAGCCAGGATGCCTGCAACAATAGCAGCTGGAGAGGTGCTATTGTTTTATCTCAGCAGAGATTTGAAACTCCCTTACTCAGTACTAGCGGCCCACCAGGTGTCTACAAGTGGGAACAAGAAACAGCGAGAAACGCGAGTCAAGTGGAAGTTCAAGTTTGCATCAGGCACAAAAAGCCGCTGTGAGAATCTCCAAGGAATTTTCTTGGGGGGGCATCCCCATGCCTAATGTCAAGGTTAGCCCTCTATCACCTCACCTCTCTCTTCTTTTCCTTCTACACCCTCTTCACTGCCCCCAGTAAGGATGCTAGCTAGGATTCACATTATATCCCAATATGTTGGACAATGGCTGCAAATATCTATGCTATGATGGGCAAATCACTTGAGCTTCCCTGGACCTCAGTTTCATGCTGTTAAACGGGTGTGTGGCAGAGACTGCCAGCTGTTCACCATACATCTGTTTCATCTTCTTCCTGGGCACACAGCTAGAGTACATATCGTCATTTCCCTTGTGGTTAGGCATGGCTATGTGACGGTCATTCCTAGACAACAGAATATGAGCAGAAGTGGTGTGTGCCATTTTCAGGCCAGGAAGTTGGTGTGCCCTCTTCTTCTCTTCCCACCAACTGGATGTGGTTAATGACAGAGACCTAGAAAATGGCAAAGCCAGAAAATACATCCCAGAGTCACTCCGTGAAAGAAAGCTGCCCTTGAACCAAAATATCTTCCTTGGACTGTTTCACGAGCAAGAAATAAATATTGATTGGGTCAAGCCTCTATAAAGTTTTGGAGGCTATGTTACTGCAGCCTACCCTACCTCAATACAGTGTGATAAAAACACTGCCCCACCTACCTTAAAGGACAGTGGGAAGACTGAAATGAGATATTTTATGTGAAAATATATCACATTCTTCAAGTCCAGAGCAGAAATAACACCATTTGTAGATGGGAAAGCACCCATAAATCAACAGTATTCACTGAGTCTAGGCATCATGATATTTAAATGTTTTATAAGAATAATTTAATTTAATCCACATAACAACATAATAAAACAGATACTATTGCCATCCCCATTAACCAGATAAGGAAATCAGGCCTTACAAAAGTGAACAACTCATCCCATATTCAACTTGAGTTGAAGACAGAAAGTCTGAACCAGAACCAAATAACCATGATTGTAGAAAGAAAAGGCAGCTTCAAATAAACGAATAATTGGGATGGTTAGTGAAATAAGTGAAACTTTAAAAGCACTTTACTTCAGTTACCGATTTCAAAGAAAGCCATCTTCAGCCTACTATTTGTCATCATGCTGATCCCATTTTCCCACTTTATCTTCCACGTTTACACACAGCTCTCACCCATGGCAGCTGGTGTTCTTTCAAACAAACGATGCAGACTGCCACCTAGACTCCTGCCATAGTCTGGATGCAGGACTTGACATTTACTAGGTGCATTTTAAAATCTCGGTCCAGTACATTTTTTCATTCCCTCTAGAATCTCTTTTGTCCTCTTAAATGCATTTAATATAAGCTAAGAGACAAAGAAATGCTGTTTAATGGGTGAAAGGGGGCAAGAGCACCTCCCAGGTATTAACTCATTTAAGAAATCTTAAAGCAATGTTATCTCATGCTTCTACCATTAGACAGAGTCCCAAATTACAATTACTGAAGCCCAGTAACAAGACCCCCAAAGGTAAGCAGCCCATTACAAAAATTTAAGAGCTATTGAGTACTATGGGTTTTTACAATCGGTCAGCTCAGAGTTATTTAGCACATGTTTTTTCCATCCTTGCAATGCATGGGGAAAATTCAGTGTCCAACATCTCTGAAAACCATATTTCCACCTCTGTGGGGCAGTGGAATTAATAAGCATATAGAATAACCTCACAAATTTGGATCCCACTCATCTGGAATTCATGATATTTCAGTTACACATATGTGGGCCTGGCCAGACAAAAAGGCTGGCAGGGGTGGAGGTCATTGCACAAAGCTAATGAAATAAGGGCTGGCAGGGTCAAGGGGGGAGGGAAGAAATTGGGCTGTGGAGCTCAGAGGCCATTATAAATACATGTTTTAGTGATCAAATGAGAATCATATATATAAAGTCACTGTGTGCTGAGATTGAGTTTACCCTTCGGTTATTCGTGAGTGTTCGGGAAATAAATTTAAACACGTAAATGAAACTGCAGGAGGAATGTTTAACCTGCTTGCTCATTAAGGCAAATAAAGCATTTTCTTGCACTTTTCAGAAATATGTTCACAAGAGCTATTAGCATAGTTATCTATTCACTGAAGGATTTAAACAACGAAAGTCTTAGAGTCTTCCTGATATAAAAATAATAAAATACTAGTCTATAACATACAGTTCAAACTTGAGACTTCCAATGATTCTAGTAACCCTCTACAATCCCTAACCATTCACACATACAGGCCACCTGTTGCCGAGCCTGTGTGGTTTGGTTCTTCTGCAGATAGAAGGGAGATAGATCAAGCTCAAATGTGACTGTGGACCTACTAAGGTATGACCATTCTGGCTGTGCTTGTTTCTGTCGTTTAAAAATCAATAGATAATATCAAACTAGACTTCTAAACCACACGAGATTAACCATCCTGGGGCTCCGTCTCCTCCATTTTACCCCAGGTATCTGCTCCCTCCAGCCTCTACAGACCTCCGCTGAGACAATGAGTATAAGGCAATCTTGTTACCCCTGAGGTCAGTTCCATTTTGATACTGTTAGGAAACATGAAAAGTGTAACTATCCCTACAGAGACAAATAAGCATGCTCTACTACCTCGACAAGGACGTCAACATACATCATTTTCTCCTAAGGAAAATAAAACACCAATCTGGTATGACAAATACCTCCTTATCCCAGGGCTATACACCAGGCAGAATAAAAGCTCCTTTTAACTGTTTATTGAATCTTCTTTTTCCCTCATACCAGAAAGAAGGTCATCATCTCAAGCTCCCAGGGCTGTCCCCAGACCTTTGCGTGTTTCTCTGTCTCATCTCTTCCAGTTGTTTTCCAGCTACTCATCAGAGGAAAAACATGAGTAACCTAAACTGTATTCCTAAGAAGAAATATTTTCTTTTATTCTAATTATTCTCTTTATTAGGCATTCAAAAAATACAGAGAAATATAAGGAAGAGAATAAAAATCACCTGTAATCCTACAGCCCAGAGATGGCATTTTAGTATATATCCTTTTAGACTTTTTTTACACATAGATACACGTCCATAATTTTACACATATATAATTTTAAAAATTTTACCAAAATTGTAGGACTCTATCCACACTGCTTTAAAGTCTGTCTCATTTTTTTCCACTTAGAAAATATATGATGGTTATGTTTCCTGATCAATAAAGATCAACATTATCATGGTGAATGTACACCATAACTTATTTAATTGATTTAATTGATGTAGGTCAATCCTCTATTAATTTATATTTAGATATTTTCCAATTTCTGTCCATCATAAATAATACTGTGATAAACATTCTTTGCATATACAAGAGTGAAATTGCTTCATCAAAGAGCATACCTTTTCTAAGGGTTTCAATACTTATTGTCAAACTGCACTTCAGAATGTTCTGGATATCTGAATTTACTATCCTAATGGCAAAGTAAGCAAACATCAACGACCACCACCACCCCCCTTGACAACTCTTAGTATTAACAGACTTTTTACCCTTTGTCATTCTGATTGCTGTTCAGTTTCTAGTAAAGCAAGACAAGCATTCTTGGCCATTTACATTTCTTCCTTCATGATTTATCCATCTACTTCACACATTTTTTCTAACGATCTGTTCCTCTTTTTCTGAATAATTTTTTTAATCTTGGCCAGAGTGCCTGGGACCCTCAACTGCTCTGAATTTACTCCAGAGTTGTCCTTGCCCTCTACTACAGATCTGTTAGTCTCAAACTAGAGATTATTTGTCACATCTTTCCTAAATCAGTGCCCCTCTCTCCCAGCAAATGGCGTTTCTATTTTAGCTTTGGACATCTTAAAGGGGCCACACTGTTTCTCTCCATCTTGATGAAAAGGGTGGGGGAGTACAAATTAGAATGTTATAGGTGATATAGTAGGGCCTCCTAGAGCCCCAGCTCTATTTTTCTGCTGAGCCTCAGACATGGGCACTGGGATAAAATTTGAAAATTTTAAACAAAGATTGGGGGGGGGCGCTGCCAGGACCTAGCCCATCCCTTCTCATTCATTGCTCCAGGCAGAATTACAACAGAGATGCACAGTAAACTATTTTAATGCTTGGTTTCTGAACTTCTACATAGATGTTAAAAATTCATAACAAACAAGAATGTGGAAAGCCAAAAGTTTTTCTGTTGTAGGAATTAGACTTTTCGAGAGAAAAAAAGATTGTTGAGAATCAAAAGCTAAACTCTGAAGGAAGCAAGGCTTAGAGTTTATGCCCATAAACCTGTCATTTTGATCTGTGAGAGGTGTGGTACCTCCTCCTCAGAGATGATGGGGGTAG
Organism: Tapirus indicus; assembly: GCA_031878705.1. Classification (NCBI taxonomy): domain Eukaryota; kingdom Metazoa; phylum Chordata; class Mammalia; order Perissodactyla; family Tapiridae; genus Tapirus; species Tapirus indicus. The sequence continues at coordinate 41,511,516 of CM062935.1, forward strand.
GATGTGGAGTTGAGTTGGAAATATTGGCAGGATGTTATTTAAGTATCACAATGCCAACAGCACCCTCTCTGAGAAACTGCCCAAATTAATGGACTGGAAAAAAATAGATGAAGAGCCAGACAGTGTGTATAGAGACCAGAATAGAGCTGCCCAGCCTAAGAAGGGGGAAGTTTGACCTGGACAGAGCTCGTGAATCTATGTTGAGGAGGCCAGACCTGGAGAGACCACCCAAAAGGAGTTGAGTCAGCTCTGAAAGACAGTCCAGGCTCTTGCACAACATGTACAGCCATTCACCAGCACCAAGATCCATGTGGTTGCCAAGTCCAGAGCTGCAGACAGTCAGCCACCATTCCTTCATCACCTGTGCTGAGCATCATCCCAGCAGTCCTCGTTTCCACCTCTGAGCACCTCTGCCAACAGCTGCACACTGACCAAGAACCTGCCTCACCATCCCCCAAACTGTCCCATGTGGACAAGGCCTATTCAATAGCTCATCAGGTTTATAAACTTCCCGAAACCAAGGGTGGGAGTCCTGACACTGGGCAAAGCAGGGGTTAATATGGAAAGGTGGGCCCCAAGATCCAATCTGTGGAGGGAGTGAATGAAAGGCCCGAAGACTCTTTCCTCCCTCACACTGCCAACCACCTCCTCCAGTAGGGACAGCTGTGAAATGCAGCCCCATTACACCTGCCTGGCCTCACCTGGCAGAAGAGTGGGATAGACCTGTCAAGAGTCCACTTGCCGAAAGTCTGAGGAATCTTATAGGGAAAACTCTTCAAGACAAAATAAGCAGACACACACAGTCTGCTCAGCTTATCACCGTTGTATCCTAAATATCTGGCCCAACGGCTGATACCTAGAAGGTCCAGTAATGGTTTTTGAAATGAATAAATGGATAGATGGAGTCCAGCACAATGTCTCGATCTTAGATTTATCTGAATTACAAGGAGGTTGGGAGATGTTAGTTAAGAACATACAGCTGTGTTTACTCTGAACTCTTGGTGAGAGATTACGGGACAATGCAGAACTGTTTAGTACCTTAAAGTACAGAGTAACAGAGACGAGAACATAGCCATGCTCTCCACTCCTCCCCTGGTCACAGTGTGACTCTGGCACATGAGAGGGCTCCAGGGAGCACAGAGCAGATAGGGGCTCCAGGATGACAGCAGCACCCAGACAATGGTGGCCCCACTGATGGTGACTGTGCCTGCACTCACCTTAGGAAGCCACCTAACAGGTGCATCACTGGGAGGTGGCTTGGACATGCTCCACAGAAAAGCTGGTCTTGAGATGACCCTTGTATTTTATTTTATTTCTTAGGTATTTACTAAACATCTAGTGAGCTCCAGGCAGCTGTGTACCAACCTCAGAAAATGGGAGAGATTCTGGATGAGCACTGAGAAGTGGAGAGAATGGAGTAAACAAAGATGTGAAGGCAAGAAAAAGAGTAACTTAAACGAAAACAGGTTCACAATTTACAACATAATTTCACATGTATCATCTCATTTTGAAGGGAGACAATAGTGAGCAATAAACAGGAAGGTCCAGAGTCAGTACTGTGGGACCGAGAAGTCCCAACTGGGGGGTAGATTGGTAAAGACAATGAGTGGAAAATAGGGAAGTGATATATTCACTCTCTCAGTAGCTTTCTGGCTGGAAGCAGGCAACTAGACTTTACTTAAAATTTCCATACAATGGTACTTCTCTTAGACCAATAGTAAGAAGTTAGAACTCACCTGCCTTGGACGACAAATTTCCAGGACTGCTTCCTGAAGGCACATGTACTCCACACCACAGCATATTTTTAAATAGCAAACTTGTGTGAGGTTTTCAAACATAAAATTTTTAAGTGGTTTCATGACAGTTGCAAAAACTGGACTGACTCAATGAATTTATTCTTTAGAGGATCCTGGGCAGTTAGAATTCCAGGTTGCTATTTACAAGACCAAGAGTTAATTCCCCTCTTGCATCTCAGAAAGTTGCCACTGCCATATGCCCAGGGAGAAAATGCTGAATGCTGGATTTATGATTGAATTTAACTAAACATTTTGAAATCAATGGTAATCTGTGTTTTAATTCCTGCCCCAAATTTCAGAAGGTGGTAAAGTCTGACATCTTTCCCCAACCAGACGCAGATAACATTGAAAATAATGCCTTGTTTCTCTTTCCCCTCTTAGTACATCTCCAAACCTGTGCCCCAAACTCTGGCTAACACACCTCTTGAATTAATGTGTAGAGAGTTTCCCAAGATCAACATTGACATCTTTCATCAAAGCCTTAATTCAAGGCTAACTGGTATTTTAAGGTAACAGAACCAGCTGTGCATACATGTTTGCCTGAGACACCTCTGCAAGATCCAGGCTTCTTAATATAATCTTTCAAGCATGAATGAGCCCAGAAGCTCCTTGGAACCTCTGATGAGATAAAGGCAAGCAGGCAGGCAGCACTACCCCTGTGAGTTTTGCATTCCACATTGAGTCCAGCTGCCTTGACCCCCTGGGAATTTCTTTCTCTGTAATTCCAAGTATTTGAACCAAACAGCTCAGTCCCCAGCAATTTGACAGTTCAATTAATATTGTCATACCTAGATAAATGGGACTATAAAACATCCATGTGTCATTACAATATGGTCTATTTTTAGGAGCCACCCAAAAGAGGACAGGGTCTTGCAGGTCACTGAGGCCTTTGGATTTACGAATTTCTGGTCAGAGGAAGGTCTCTCCTGCTCTCCTCCCTTCTCAGCTTGTTCTAGCAGGTGATCAATTACCAGTGTCATGAGTCAGAAAGGCCATTTATCTGCTGCATCTCCCCCAGAACTTACTCCCTGATAATATAACTCTCCAAGTGCATCAGACTAATTCCTCTAACAAAGCTTATTTCCTCTGGAGACAGAAATGAGGGTGGACAGATGGCCCTTTGCTTCTATCATCATCGCCCTCTTGTCTAAAAAGAGGCTCTTCTTCATCAGAGCCCAAGTGAGTAAAATCTAATGTTGGGAGACAACTATGACATAAGACTGCCTGATTCCAGAGATTTTGTACAACTTGAGAAAACTGACCCTTCCGAGAGGCAGAAAATCTGAACGAGAAATACAAAAGAGGAGTTGCCAGTCTTTAAAAGTACCGAGAAGCTTTTATTTGAAAGAACTGCAAAAACTGAGATGAATTACTTTTCAAATAAATAACCTCATGTATTTACCACCTCATTAGGCTCTGAAATGATTGGAGAAATGAAATTGACTCCCATTTAACTAGAAATCTTTGGTCTTGACATTTCTGGTGATTCAACTGCTGTCATATTCTTTTAAATGTTCAAGATATGCTTTTAATTGGATTCTACGAATTTGCCTCTGTTAGTTTATTTCTCGAAAGTGGTCAAGAAGTTGCCAGTTTTTCTTTCTGTTTTTTGCTGAGGAAGATTCATCCTGAGCTAACATTCACTGCTGATCTTCCTCTTTTTGTATATGAGCCGCCTCCACAGCATGGCCACTAACAGACAAGTGGTGTAGGTCCACACCTGGGAACCAGGCCCGGGCCACTGAAGCAGAGTGTGCCAAACTTAACCACTAGGCTACCAGGGATGGCCCAAGAAGTTGCCTGTTTTGATGCTATATTGTAGGGTGGGTTAGAAATTTCAAGATACACCTGAGATTAAGTTTGTGGGTCTAAAAACTTAGAATGGTCAATAGAAGTTTTCCCAAAGGTATATATTCTGTGACATTCCATGGGATTCAATTTAAATCTGCTGAAAGTATGGCAGGATGGGATTTTCTTCCCCTTCACATCCTCTTTCTGGAACTGAGAGCAAAACCATCTCCTTTCAGGGAACTTGGCCACAAAGCATAAGAGAAGAGGGTCTTTGAAATGCAGGGAAAAGAGGCTGAGACACTCAACAAAATAACATACCAGAGTTATGCTCTCAGAATATTTGAGAACAGTCACTTTTCTTCATGACCTCCCCTCTCTATGCAGGACCTGAAGCACACACAGTACTACCACCTCCACCAGTCCCAGCTCCATTGAGAGGAACAAACCGAAGCTGTGAGGAAGAAGAAGAGGAAACCTTGAGAAATGCAGAGATGATCATGAGGGAAAGGAAGAAGCGAGGGGACAACCAGAGAAGAGAGACTTCCTAGGTCCATCTGAGTGCATTCAGTATGGGCTGGAATAATCTGGAAGAGAAGAGAACTGATTTTCACCATCATCTGAACTCCAAATATGGTCAATCCTCCAACAGTAAGACTTTGATTCTCCAATAGGAAGACCCTCCAATACCAAGAGTAGTAAGTAAAGGACTGCACATTCCTGACTTCCAGAAGTCAAGGCCATGACTAAGAACTTCCATGTGGCTAAAAGGTATAGAAAAGTCCCATCACACTAAGTGAGGTCCATGGTTCACAAAATTATACATTAAAAAATAAGAATAAGTTTCTTAGTCAAGATAGCTCCATAACTTCATGATTTGGCTTCCCCTCTCTTCCAAATAATAGATGAAAAAAGAAAGGGATTGAAACCATAGGACATATCTAGGCTCAAAACATCTATTATAAATCTAAAGTCAGGGTTGAAGCTGTCGGTCTGCTGGGTTTTGGAGTCAGAAGCAGTGGTGGCCAGGAGCTGCCAGAAGTAAAGCAGGGTAATAAGAACAGAAGGTGCTCTATTTGCAACTAGGTATGGAGCCAGGTTCTCTGCATGAAGCCATGGGGCTTGGATTTTCTTGATTTCGAAGGAACTAGAAAATAAAGGGTACTGACCTAATACTGTCATGTGCCACATAACAGTGTTTCAGTCAATGACAAACAGCATATACGATGGTAGTCCCATAAGATTAGTACCATATAGCCTAGGTGTGTAGTAGGCTATACAATCTAAGTTTGTGTAAGTACATTCTATGATGTTTGCACAATGACAAAATTGCCTAACAACACATTTCTCAGAACGTATCCCTGTCGTTAAGCTATGCATGACTGTACAGAGGGCTATAGCTTCATAAGAAGCTGTAAACCAAGGGAGATGGAAGCAAATAGATAAAGCTTCATTATAAGGAACTAAGTTTATCGTAAAAGCTCAATTTTAAAAGCTGGCAGCCCAGAGATAAAGACAAAAATGGAGCAACAAAAAAAATCCCTTGACATTGAGAAAGAGAAAAAAACAAAACCCTGAAAGATCCCACTTAAAATAAATCTTCAAACCAAAATTCTAAAGCACAAGAAATCTAATACCAAGAAAGTTAGCCAACAAACTTGAACATAAATTTACTCCAGATGACATAATGTATGGAAGAATTTCACACACACAAAAATAAGTATGCCTAGGATACTCAGAGAAGAAATGAAAGTTGCCATTAAAAATGAACAAAAATTTATAAAACAAATATATATACACACACACACACATATATCTATATCTGTCTATTATTTATGTATAGGTATATACAGACATACATTTCCTAGCTCTGTCCACTGAGAGGGCTTTGGAGCATGAGCACACCTCATACCAGATCTTGACTTCTAAGTGCTATTCTCCACTGCAAGACAACGGTTCCTTAGAAAAATAGATAATTCCAAGACTGGGGTAGGGAAAGCAGAAAATGAGCCTAGAACATCTTGTCACATCAGAAAGCAAAAGAAACACTTGAAGAGTAATGGGGATATGTCAAAAGTTCACAGAAGCCAGCTTGGATGCGCCCCACTCATCCTGGTGATGTTAGGCAGAACATGACAAGACAGAACCAGCAGCAAAGTCTCCTGGACACTAAAGGTTCCAGCCCTATGTGGGAGAACAGAATGTCAGGTGACCCTCGAGGAGAAAGCACATATTTGACCTAACTAGTTTTGTTGTTTGCTTCTGCCCTCTGAAGCACCCAGTGCTGAAAAGCAACATTGTGAGAATCAACTGATTGCAGAGTGTCCCTCCTACTGTCTTCCTGTGAAGACTAGCATTTGAAACTTTAAAATCCCAGATGTGGACATTAACTTTAATTCTAATCTTTGTGATCAAGCCAGCACTGAAATGGCCTGCTTATTAGAAGGTGTATGACTAATGTTTTCATTTCACAGAATCACAGAAATTAGAAATGGAAAAGATTTATTAAGTCATCTTGTACTTGCCCCCTGCCAGACAGACATTGTTCCTCAAGGTCTGTGGGCTCCAACTGCATCCAGGCGTGTTTGCAATGCTTCAAGCAATGAGGCTGCAGTCCCCTACCTTGGACAATGACTCCACATTCTCACAGTTCTTCCACTCAGAAGGATTTTCCCCTGGGACTCAACCCTACTAGTCCTTTTGTAATTTTTTCTTTCTTCATCTCATTTTGCAGTTACAGCTTTTTTACCACTCCCCCATAGAATGGGAAAATTGCCTTTTGGTTCTATAACCCTTAAAGGATGCTGAACCTAAAATGCTTAGTGAGAATTAAGTTTTAGTTTAATTCTAGAGGCATTTCTAACATTTGCCCAGTGCCAATGGTGAAAATAAACAGAAGTGGGAGGAATAAATACAGTCATGTGTCACTTAACAACAGGCATACATTCTGAGAAATGCATCGTTAGGTGATTGTGTTGTTGTGTGGACATCATAGAGTGTACTTACACAGACCTACAGGGTACAGCCTACTACACACCTAGGCTATATGGTACTAATCTTATGGGACCACTGTCGTATATGCGGTCCATTGCTGACCAAAATGTCTTTATACAGCACATGACTGTAGTGAGTTATGGGGATCCAGGAATATGTAGAAGCTTATGTGATTCAGAAGATACATACTTTGTGAGACAAGTATAGAGCTTCCATCAGGTTATCAAAGAGTGACCCCAAAATGTTTAGAATCACTATCCAGGAGTACAGTCACAGAAAAGAAATAGAATGAGCACTTAAGTTAGGAGTTCATTCAAGATCAGGTATATGTTCTTGAATCCACTGCCAACTAAGTGTCTGGTTTGAACAAGCCTCTTAACTTCTCTGGGGTTCAGTTTCTATCTCTGAAAAAGGAGGGCAGAGAGGAAAAGATGGAAAGTGAGAAAAGGGAGGTTGAATTAGATTATTTCTAAGGTCTCTTTCAACTCACAGAATCCTATTTCATGATGAACATAACCAATCCTTAAATTCTAGTTCTGAAAGCTTTAGCTTTGGGCTGACAGCCATTAGTTCCTTCCAGCTCCTGCCTCTCTTCCAGATGAGGATCTTTGACATAGACTTGCTGTGTGCAAACAGCATAGTAGACTTCAGGACAGATAAGCATGGGCTCCTGCCTCAGCCACATCCAACACCATGCTACCCCCAGCTTGTGAATAAAGTTCCCTGAGTCACTACTCAGTTTTACTGTCCGTGGTCTTCTAAATTGCTCCAGAATGGAGGTCCCAGTGCTTTACATGGAGATTGCTTTGAAAAATGCTATTCAATTTTTCTTTTTTCTTCATTTATTCCACAAGTATTTACTGAGCAGCCACTACATGCCAGACACTAAGCTAACTCTTGGACTAAGCAACTGTAAATGAGACCAGTCCCCATCCCCATGAAGCTAAGGATCCTAACAGCACACAAAAGCCCTCTATGTGGAGCAGTGAGTGCATGGTCCCAGGAGAGCTCCTGGCTTGTTTCACCTGAGAGGAGGGAGAAGGAGTCAGAGCTGGCTTTGAAATAAGGAGGGACAGAACCTCCAAGGGTATCACACACCTACCAATCCAGGGAAGGGTGATGCCAGCACCCTCCCAGAAGTGAGAATGAAAACCCAGCCCAAGTTGCACTACATCCCTGAGCCTGGTCAGGAAAGATGCTAAGGTTTTGTGTTTTTATTCAAGTTTTTCTTCCACCAAAAAGAAACTGACTACCATACTAGATTAGCACATGAATATTGCTCCCCCAAGGAGCAGGATTCCATCCAACTTTGAGCCAGTTGACTTCATTAGACCACACCTAGTAACACCAATCCTGGTGTTATGTTTCCTGTGAGAGAAGAGCAGACAGCATCTGTCTCTTTCCCCAAATGGGTGATATTTCTTGCCTGGGTTCTTTTCTTTTCAAGTTTGCATCTTTTTCTGGTAGAAAAGCATTTCTCTTATTTAAGACAAAAGCATTCTCTCATGACAATACCAAAACACACAGAATTCTATATTAAATTGTTTACCATTTCTTTCTGGTGGCAATACTTTCCTGTACCAAAACTGTAAGTCTACAAAATAAAAGTGAACTCACAGCAGTGAATGAAGAGTCACTGCACAGAGAGTATCAGCAACCCAGAACTGAGACAGCACCACCCTCTCCCCGAGAACTCCAAGAAGATATTCCCCTCCTGTCAGGGACTCAGAGGAAAAGATCCCACCTCACTTAAGGAGAACATGCTTGGCCCACATTGCCACAGCCCCCCCACCTTCTCTCCATCTCCCATGGCTGGACAGTAGTGTGGACGTCCTATGTGAAAGCCAGGATGGAAGAAGGGTCATGATAAAGCAACAAAGATAGAGCAAAGAGTGTTCATTCACTGCATATGCATTAAATAGCATTGACTAATTACTTGAGGTGAAGGGGGGACCCTAAGCAGCATGCTCAAACAACAAAGATGGTCACTAAATCGCCTTGTAAATGGAGAGGGTCCCATTGGCTGAAGGACTCTTTGTTTCTCTGTGCCATTTGGAGTTAGATTCTATGGCAGAGCTGAACTGCATTATATAAAATGAGGTCAGGAATCTGAAGTTCCAGAAGTAAAGTGGGAGTGGGATATGGAGGAGGCCAAGGTGGTTGAGGGTTGTGAAGGGAAGAGGGAGGAAGAAGAGGAGCAAGGCTACATAGCAGATCAGGGAGAAAACAAATGCTCAGTGAGGGATTTTAAGTTGCTTTGAGATGAGCAATGTATATGCCCCCAGTTTTCCTCATGTAATCTACAGAAAGTCAATAGAGCTCACTGATGTTTTTGTGCAAGTGAATTATTTGCGGTTTGAAGTGAAAACAGAGTGCGTAGTCCAGAGCCAGGACTGGAGGATGAAAGGCTACATGGCTCACCCAACTCCAACACACTGCCACTACCCCACTGTCCCTGTGAAGAGGGCTTCAGGGCAGGGAAGGGAGGGAAAAGTCCTGTGCAGGACCTGTGTGGGGGCTCACCCACGCCCAGCAGGGTCTACTGTCTGGAATTCAGTTCTGCAAAAGGTCTGTCACCATGCCCTTCCTGCTGGAGGTGACTGATCAAGCCCCACCCAGGAATAGCCAAACTCAAACCAATGGGGCCATGGCTCATTGGATCAGCAATGACATTTACCTCCTGAAGGGGAGAATGTGTTCCTTGTGGTTACCAGGGCCAGCTTCGTGGGTGTGCAACCTGTGTAGCTGCACAGAGCCCCTGAACTCAGAAGAGCCTGTCTTTGGTCTAAGGCTCTGCTACTTCGGTCTTGAAATTCCTAATAATTTTTGAGTAAGGCCCCTGCATTTTCATTTTGCACTGGGTCCTGCAAATTATGTAGCCAGTCCTGGTAATAACCACCACTCTGCCAGCAAAGCACTGACCAAGAAACCAAATTAGACTGTGCAGAGGGTCAGGGTGAGGTTGACAATTAGGGGTAAGGGGTTTGATGTTGTAAAAGGAACTCTGGACTTGGAATTGAGATCTGAGTTCGAGGCCTGGCTCTGCCATTATTAGCTGGGTTTTCTTGGATAAACATCATAATGTCCCTGAGCCTCAGTGGCTTATTCACTGGTTCATTCAACTAATCTTCAAACATTTATTACCTGCTTACCCACTAAGCAAGGCGCTAGAGATATAAGTATAAATATCACACTGTTGGTTCACTCAAGTGGGAAAAACAATTGCAAGAAAAATTATAATAGAGCATGATGTATATTTTGATAAAGGAAATAAACAATGCTAAAAGAGCACAAAGAAGGGGCACCTGATCCTCCCTAGGGAGGGAAAGGAGGAGTTGGGAGGAGCAGATGAGGGAGTGGAGTAAGCTTGGAGGAAGAGTTAGGAAGGTGTCCCCAGTGTGGGCACTCTGCCAGTTTCTGAGATTGTCTATTCCAATTATGCATTCCAGACCTGGGGAAATCACCACAGTATGGGTTTGGGGGCCCACGGGGCACCCTGCACAATGGAACTGAGCTAACACTCCATTGGTCACCTTCTCTGACTGGTGGACCACAGCGATGTTTTGGGTCTCTTAGAATTAGTGTCACTTCAGAGCCAGTATCCAGGAATCTCTGAAAGTCTGATTATTTCCTTTTCCCCAGGGCACACTCACCCCCAGAAGAGATGGTAGGTCTTTTAGGAAGGGAAATAGAACCTGCACTGCTGCAAAATGGCTCTATTCCTATCTAGTGTGCCTGCATATCAGAGCTGTCACCAGGATCAATCAGGAGAGCCTTTGGTATTATTAATATTGAGTAATCAGTCAATCAAAAAAGAAGAGAATCATGATGAGAAAAGATATCGGTTATAACATGGTGCTTCTTTTACAGACATGAAACCATGGTCATCTTTCCTGCTTTTCTACCTCCAACTGTGATCCTAATTTAAATCTCTCTTAAGACTTTTGAACTAGAAGTAAGGTCATCTCCAGGTTTAAATTTCTAAGATCTCAGATAAGATAGAGTTAATATCTTCTTCCACACAAAGTGCCATGACCTAAGAGACATATAGACAAAGGACCTACTTTCTTTTAACTTATGATCTTATTTTGGAAGCAATGATGGCATACATACAAACATTGAGATCCATACAGGCAATCATTTAATTTAGCTAAATGTTTAATTTAGCTGATTTAGTTAAACTGTGTGGTGCAGACTGAAAGCAATGTCTATACTAGAAGCTGATGCTCTAGCAAAAGGAGGCAGCTTCCCGCAGGAAGTGAGACTCAGTGAATCACACCGCTTCCCCCTCAGCAAGACCAGTGGCCCAGTTTGACCTCCTCTCCATCGCCGCAGAGGACACTCTTAGGCACCAAGATCTTGTTTGGTATTTCCTACTTCCTCAGCTTACACTTCATGCTGCTTCTCACTGCTGATACACTCACCATTCTAATGTCATAATTATACCTCTTTTGATTAATCATCACAACATCCCTGATCAGCAACTGTTGGAACTTGGGAGGTTGGTTTTGATAATTTGGGTACAGTTCTGTAATTTTCTAGAACAACTGGGTCTCTAGAGCAGATGGGCAGTTTTTCTGAAATGCAGCTTCCCATTTCTTTGGTAAAAAAACATACTGTTTACAGACAGGGGTTTGTGGTACCAGGAACCCAGACAGCACCACTGAGATGCAAAAGTGATAGACAGATTGCCAGAGTTTGGAGGACTAGACCTGGAACAGTCAAGAAGCTCCAGCCATGAACTATTTCACACCAGGAGCCATTCCCAGTTTGCACTCATGGAATAATATGCAACATGTGGTATCACTGAAGAGGGCTCTTCAGCCCTATGCAGGCCTCTGGTCGTTCTGACCTGTCTGAGGACAATTATTGTCAGAAAGGCCCTTTCTAGCAAAAGTGGCACATAAGTCTTTTTCCTAGTTTTATGTGATCTCTTCAGAAGATTTTGTTTTGATCTTTCAACAGCTGGTCACTTTGCCCTAGCTTTGCCCTAGCTTTGCCCTAACTACCCCTATTTTGGAATCACACATCTAAGAAGGTTGGTTACCAGACATCTCAAGTGTGGCAGAGACATTTACTGGTCACTGAATATTCATGAGCTCAGCCACATTTCCAGCCACCTGATAAACACCAGGTGGTTGGGGGCAGGCCACGTGGCTAGTTCTGGCCAATGGGCTGTGAGTGAAACTGATATGACTTCTGGACTGAAATATTGAAGAGCTGGTGCGTGACCCTCTGCCTCTGTCTTCTGCTTCCAAAAGCATTGCTATGATGTCAGAGCCTCCATCTCTGAGACAAGGCCTGGGAGGAAGATGCCCTAGGGAACCGCCAGCTTTGCTTGAACAAGAAATAAACCTTTATATGTTAAGCCACTGAGATTTTGGAGTGTGTTCATCACTCCAGCAGAGCCTAGCCTGACTAATGCGACTAGGCAGCCAGCAGCACCTACCACTCAGTGGGACTCAAAGCTGGGAATAGAACATAACAGCCCTACTCTCAGATAAGGGCACTCTTACCTTTCCTCAAGATTATCTGGGTCAGAAGCTACCAAAAATAGTGCTATATAACTGGAAATAAGAGAAAAGTAGGGAAGAGAAGTGCCAAATAAAATAAGGACAGGAAATGTTGGTAAGCAATGGAAATGTGCCCTCTCTTGTGGATAGACTGGTCATCCCAAAGATGTGAAGTTGGAAAAGATGTTATCGTGAAGGGCTCAGGGGAGGATGGCGATGGAGGCCATACAACACAACCTTTGCTTCTCAGCCAAACCCCAAACTTTTATGTCAGGCCAACAGCAGGGTAAATTAGAAAGCTGAAAACCTGGGCAGCCACAGACAAAATTTTAAAGTTTATTTTCAGAGCCTGGTATCTGCCACACAGCTGACACAATCAATATTTCTTGAATTATTTGTTCATTCCCATGGTCCCTTTCCCCTTTCAGTATCTTGAGCACTATACCTCAGCCACCCAGTGTCCAGTTCTTCTGAGGTAACCAAACTCTGAAGCCACCCCAGCAGCACCCTACCCCCAACACCTTCTTTCCCCTCTACCTTGTCTTTTCATCAGTCCTAAGTCCAATTCTCTTCGGGCTTAGGCAAGCCAGTGCATCAACTTATACGAGCCAAGGTGATACTGGCTACTTTGGGATTAGGTCTTATGCTCCTAGATAACTACATTTTAAGAGGCAACATGGCTGCCATGATTGAAAGAAGTGACTGAATTTCAGCCCTCAATGCAAATGCAGGGAAGAAATCTTTCGGAGAAAAGAGGACTTTCAAGACTTTTCAAATCACTCTGGGGACAGATGACTGTCTCCTCCACTTACTTTTACCATAGGGTCAGGCATCATGGCCACAGAGCCACCTTCCCCTTTCCTGTCAAAATCATAACTTCCTCCAACCTGTCCTATCACTGACAGTCATCCCCTGAACTGCCTCCTACATCCTCTTGCAATGATGCGTCTACATCACTCTCACTGTGACTTTGGAGGCAGAGAAAGAAGCAGAGAGACACCTGGGTTTTATGCCACTGAAATTGGAAAACAGACCTTGAGAAAAAGATGTCAAGGTCCAGCATATTTTTCCATCAAAACACTGTAAAATGAGTAGAGGTTTCACATGACACTCACGTCTTGGTATGTGTTTGTTGTTTTTAGAATAGCAGGCCACATATCTGAAGCAATACACGCATATATGATGTAGGCATTACCATGGCAAATGCCATGCATTTTTTGGTTGAATAGAAGGGTAAATAAGGGCATAAATACTGCATTTTCCGTTGCTATGGAAATGCAACAATTTAGGCCCTCGTCATTTTGGAAAGTTTTTTTATTTTATTATTTGGGCTCACTCCCTGCTGTGAATATTCCTATCAGAAAATCTCCAGGCCCTGCTGCTGCCGTAGTTACACTGACCCAACCAGCATTCTCGATTAGTCTTTTCAGATGGGATATGGCTGATCTCTGGGGAGGAAATTCATTATCTGTTTTTCCTTTATTCCCAGATGTGAAATCCACATTTTCAACATTAAAAGTATTAATATTAATAGCATATTTTAAAGTCAATATTCTGTAGTCTACCTGGCTATATAGAAGGGTATGTTCTTCAAAGTCTTGAAGAGTTTTTGATCTGTTTTTTGATCTAGACAAGGAATGAGTCTAATACCATTTGAACTCTTACTGAACAAAGCGTTTTAATTCCTAACCCCTAATATGTGAGCATAGAAAATCAGAATTTTAACCTTTGCATTATCTTAACATCTCCATCACAGTCATTAATTTAGATGTTTCTAGCATCTAAGCTAGATCTGTGGTTTAGCCTCTGCTAAACTTATGTCTACAATGAACAAAAATCTAGATTTGGAGACTGACTTAGACTACTTATTCTAAGATATGCTGGTTTGTTTCTTACCAACTAATCAATATATTGACAGCCACTAAAACATCTAATGAGCAATTCCTATGTGCCAGGCATTATTCAAGGTACTAGGAATTCAAAAATAAATAAGGCACAGTTGCTGCCCCCAAGGAGCTTGTCATATTGATAAAACACCCAACTATTGTTACTGGGGATTTTTGTGTTGGGATGAAGTTGAATTAAATTACCTTTAAGTTTCCTTCAAACCCTAAGATTCTGAGCATATTTTATAATAAAGTTTAAGACTAAATTAACACTAGCATCAAAAATTTACAGTTTGTTTTCTCAAATTATCTCACATATATATAATTAACTCTCAATTATACCAGCAGCATTTAAAATTAATTGGAAAAGTTTCTAAGCTCCTTTGTAGTCATAGTGTCAAAAGTTGCAACTAGTAATAGGGCGAATTAATTTGACTTTACTTTTGGCCATTAAAGGAGGTAGTTAGGCCATGAAGGCATGGTCAGATGACACTGTCTCCTCTCCCTACCCACAACCAGCCTCTGTGAAAAAAAGTGACAAGATAGATCCCTAAGAGACTAGGCAGCCCGGGCCAAGAGGGGGCAGGAAGGACTAAGACCTCCAATGATTACCCGCAGAATGAAAGACTTAGCTGCATTCAAACTGTGGCAGTCCAACTTTATCTACCACATCCTATTTTCCCCTATTTACCTTATTAACACTTTACATTCTCCCTAATCTAGTCATTCAGAGTTGGCCCTTCAAAGTCATCTTGGACTCTTTCTTCTCCGTTGTTCCCAACACCCAGACATAGAGTACTGTATGTGATTACATAGTCTTCATTCATAAGGTCTCATCCCTCCAATTTCTGCACAACTGCCTACTGTATGGTGCGTGTTTGGTTGGGGGAGGGGCCTTGAAATGTACACACTATGATTCAGATATTAAGAAAAAGATCCTTCTTTTATTATTATTAAAACTTTTTTTTCCTCAAGTCCTGTTGATGGCAGAAAAACAAACAAAAATATTTAAAGTAGCCCATTGAGAACACTCAAAGTTTAAACTCCATACACACACACACACACACACACACACACATATATAGTGGAATATTATTCAGCCATGAGAAAGAAGGACATCCTGCCATTTGGGACAACATGGATGGACACTGAGGGCATTATGCTAAGTGAAATAAGTCAGAGAAAGAAGATACTGGATGATATCATTTGTATGTGGAATCTGAAAAAGCTGAACTCACAGAAACAGAGTAGAAAGCTGGTTACCAGGGGCTGGGGGTTAGGGGATATGGGGGGATGTTGGTCAAACACTTCCAGTTTGGGGGCTGGCCCGGTGGTGTAGTGGTTAAGCTCGCATGCTCCACTTCAGTGGCCCAGAGTTCACGGGTTCAGATCCTGGGCACAGACCTATGCATGGCTTATCAAGCCATGTTGTGGCAGGCATCTCACATATAAAGTAGAAGAAGATGGGCACAAATGTTAGCCCTGGGCCAATCTTCCTCAGCAAGATGAGGAGGATTGGCAGCAGATGTTAGCTCAGGGCTAATCTTCCTCACCAAAAAAAACTTCCAGTTATAAGATGAATAAGTTCTGTGGATTTAATGTACGGCATGGTGATTACAGTAAATAATACTATATGATATACTTGAAAGTTGCTAAGAGTAGATATTAAATGTTCTCACCACAAAAAAGAAATGGTAATTATGTGAAGTGACGGCAGGTTAGCTAGATAGTAATTATTTTTCAAAATATAAGTGCATCAAATCAGCACATTATATACGTTAAACTTACACAATTCCATACGTCAATTATATCCCAGTAAAGCTGGGAAAAAATATCTAAGCTATGGGACTGGTCTCAGATGGGATGAGGTACTGGATAAGTTATCAAGACAAGATCTCTGAGATTGAAAAGAAAGACATCAGCCATGAGGTAGAAAGTGAGATTCTGGACCAAGATAGAGACCCAAGGATGGGTTGAGGATGAGGTCAGGTCCAAAATAACAGTCATGTGACTGGCAGACCACCCATCTGCTCAGGGCAAGATGGCAGAAGCTGTCAGGGAGCTCCTCCTTTGTAGAGGTTGCAGAGGTGGAGAGAGGAAGAACATGTTGGTTTTATTCCTGCAGGTGCTACCTTAGTTCTTTCTTCTGGAACAGCCCTTGCCCCACAGCATGGCACATACCTAGTGTTCATCGTGACTGAATGAACCATGAATTGGAGTGCCAGCCTTCTAGGCTGTCTTCTTGCCTCTAGACAACGCCCCTGTCAAGATACACCATGTATCACCTATGCACTTATCTTCCTGCAGTGCCACTTTCAGTCTGTTACTTCCCAGCTCAAGCACCTTTAATGCCTCTAGCAGAGGCTGAAAACTGGAAGCAGCTGAGCTGAATCCAGCCCCAGATGGCGTTTTCTTTCTCTTTTGTTTTTTGGCTCACACTGTGTTTTTCAAAAACTTGATTTAGATACAACATTTTAAAATAGAGACTTCATGTGTGTGTGTGCACACACACACACATCCAGATTTCTGGCTTCCCTTAAAAACTCAGAAAGTCTGGCAACTCTGGGTATGTGTTCCCACCTGGCAATAATCAGCTGACACTGAGCAGTGGCCTCCCTGTCCCTGGCATCTGCTCTTTACTGTCCACCAGGTCCCTAACAGCACCCTTGCACCTTTCCTGGCCCTTCATCAACTATGGTTCCTGCTGGCCCCCAGCAGTTTTTAGAATTGGTTAATCCTTGACCTACAGAATGAATTGTAAACTCCTGGCATTCAACACTCTCCTCAGTTTAGTCATGTCATAACACTACTGCCCCAAATCTGCACCTCCTTTCAAAAGCACTCTACCTGATGTCCCTTAAAAATATCTTCTTTCCCACCTCCCTTCATTAAACAAACATTACTGACCACTGCCATGTGCTAAAAAGTGAGCAAGACCCACACAGTGCCTGCCTTCAGGAGGCTGATATTCCAGTGGGGAGACTGGTATTCAAACCAGAAGGTGCAATAAAGAGTGACAGTTGCTATGAGGCTGGCAGGAGAGGGAAAAGTAGGAGTTCATAATAAGTGCACTTACCCTGCCTAGAGGTTTTCTGGAGGAAATCACAGCTAAGTGAGTGAGGAGAGAGTGCCCCAGGCCAGGGCCACAGCTAGAGCAAGGCCTAGAGGTGAGCAAAGAATGAAAGGAGTTGGGTTTGGACACAGTGGGCAGTGAGAGTGGTGCATGGGCACCAAGGAGTCTGAAACCTAAAGGTGGAGAAGGAAGTAGGCATGATCACAGAGTTATCCCAAGGGCATTTGGAAGCATTTGAAGAATTTTAAGAAAGGGAGTGGCATACTCAGCTTGTGGTTTAGAAAGAGAAACATGACTGCTTATGGAGAATAGATTGGAAGAGACAATGAGGAAAGATGGAAGAGATATTAAAAAGACTATTATGGGAGGCCAGACACAAAAGGTCACATATTATAGGATTCCATTTATATGAAATAGCTGGAATAGGTGAATCCATAGAGACAGAAAGCAGCTTAGTGGTTGCCATGGGCTGGGAGAAGAAGAGGGAGTGACTGCATGATGGGTACAGGCTTTTCTTTTAGAGTGATGAAAATGTGTTGGAACTAGATAGAGGTGGTGGTTGCACAACATTGTGAATGTACTAAATGTCACTACATTGTTCACTTTAAAATGAACAATTTTATGTCATATGAACATTTTATGTTATGTGAATTTTCCTCGATTCTAAAAAAGGACTTTTATGGAGTCCAGACAAGAAACATTTGGAAGAAGAGATGTCATGACATGAGCTCCATCCTCCATATCTTGCCCCAGCCATTCCCTTCTCCCTCTGGATGCCCTCTCTCCCCTCCTTCCTACCTTCCTTGACTTACTCATCCTCCAGCCCCATTTAACTGCTACCACCTCTGCGACCAACCCAGCTAGAGCTCCTCTCTTCCTCATCAGAATTACGGCCATGCCTCTCATCACTCACTCCCTGCCACTTCTTTATCATTTCTTCATGTCTGTATTCCTAATTTCTTCAACTGTGAGATAAGCTCCTGAATAATAGCACCATTTAGTGAATACAGGATGAGAAAGGTAGATGCTAAGATCACTGTGTGGCTTTTCAACAGGCAAGTAAGGAAAAGATGCAGGTTTTCTGCCGCCTGAATATGAGGTTGTATTATATAATTTCCAACAATCCAAGAATTTGGGGGACCTAGTAGAAAATGTCATAGAAATATTTGATAGTGATACAAAAGTTTTACATCCCATCAAGGAGCACCCACAGAAGCAGACATTATTATAGTGTCTTTTTCTAGCTGATCTGTAAGTCTAAATTTCTCTGCTTTCCACTGATGGAGGTTTACCCCATAGGGAGCTGGTCCCCCATTCTTCTGAATTGTATCATCTAATCCCTCCAAAGCTGCTCAAGAAGCTGGAGTCCATCCCCATGGAGGGGCACTTCATCTGAATCTGTAAGTAGAGGGACACTCAGTACAGGTAAGGCTGCAGTGCTTGGAGTGAAGGAGGGCCACACCGGCCTGGGCCCTGAGCTCAGACTCCTGTCACTCAAGATGCTGGACAAGGGCTCCAGAGATGATGCACAGCCCAAGAGGTGGGCAGCACCTTCAGAAAGGAGAGAATGAGAAGGTATCAAGGTTTGTGACCAGTACAGTAACTAAGATCAAATAATATTCCCTGAACAGTTCTGCAGTGTAATTGGCATTGATTTACTCACTCAGCATACAGTTATTGAAAATGTACCACCGACCAGGCACTGTGCTGGGAAAACAGTGAATATCAACAAATGTCTGGCTCCTGATGCTTCAAGTCTAGTGGAGGATACAGGCCAGTTAATGGGAAACTATAGAACTGTGTAGCACTAAGATAGTCAGCGGATGATTAAGACAGCACTCAGGGAAGCAAAACAGCACAGAGATTGTAAGCTGAGCTCTCAACTCACTGATCGAGTTCACATCCTAGCCCTGAGCAATCATCTGCGTTACTTAGTCTAGTGGGGTGAGTGGTGGCCCCCAAAAAGATATGTCCATGTTCTAACCCCCAGAACCTGTGAATGTGACCCTATTTGGATAAAAGGGTCTTTGCAGATGTAACTAAGTTAAGGATCTCGAGATGTGGTCATCCTGGATTATCCACATGGGCCCTAAATCTAATGACAAGTGTCCTTAGAAAAGACAGAAGAGGAGACACAGACACACAAAGGAGAAGGCAGGGCAGAGTTGGAATGATGCAGCTAAGGAACACCTGGAACCTCCAGAAGCTTGAAGAAGTAAGAAAGGATTCTCCCCTGGTGCCTTTGGAGGGGAGCACAGCCTGACCACACCCTGATTTTGGACTTCTGGCCTACGGAATAAGAGAGCAAATTTCTGTTGTTTTAAGCCATCATGTCTGTGGTAATTCGTTACAGCAGCCCTCGGAAACTAATACACTTAGCCTCTCTGATCCTCAGTTTTCTCATCCCTAAAACACGGATTATAATAGTACATACCTTACTGGGTTGTTAAAATGAGATAATGCATAGAAAGCACTTAGCACAGAACCTGGCAGGTGTCAGTACCCAGTAAGGGTTAACTACTAATATGATCATCATTACTAGCAGCAGGAGTATGCATAGAACACAAGCCTAATCCAGGTTTGGCGGGGGAGCCTCTTAGAGGAAGTGGCATCCATCTGAGACATAATGGATGAGAGGGGGTTAGCTGAAGAAAGGAAAATAGGAGAGGGTGTAGAGGACTGGGATGGGAAGGGAGATGTGGGGGTAGAGTTTCAGAAGGAACAGCATGTCTGGAGGCCAGGAGGTAAGAGGAACCAGGGAACATTTGGGAAATTGAAAGCAGTTCTAGCAAATGTTGGATGGCATATAGGAACAGCTTTATTTCTATGATGTGCTGGTGCCAGCATCACTTCAAGTTAGTGAGAAAACAATAGGGAAATTCGATTTGGTGTTATTTTATATTTACTCCCAATCTGATGTCCTATCAAATATTCACAAATACATCTTCTCCACCTCTATCTTGGGTGAGAGGGACAACAGTTTTCAGAAAGCACAATTAAACTATTTTCCTTTTGACCTTGTACTATAAATCTCACACCCAGAAATATTCTAATTCTCTTTTATCCTAAGCCCTTTTGCTTAGGCACCTATCCCTCTGGCACATATCCTTCAATAAGTGTTTTCATTTTATTGGGGATGTAGGGATTCTTCATGTGCCAACTCTGTGGTGCCTTCCAGATGATGTGCCTGTCATTGACCCGTTTGCTCTCAAATCCATTCCCAACCCTTCCCTCTTCTGCTGTCTACATTCCTTAGACTTCCTTGCCCTCTGGCTTCCTGGTAAGTTCAACCAATGGAAGGTGCCTCTTTAAGCCTCAGTCTCTAGGGATAATATAATGATCCTGCAGAGTTTCTGTAAGTATTAAATGAAAACACATAAATTAAGTGCCTATGGCAATAACTACTGCTTTTCACTCACTAGATACTTTCTCTTTCTTCCACTGTACTAGCATTTATAGCTGGGCATATGGTCATTCAGAGTAAAACCTATATTTTCAACTTCCCTTGAAGCTAGGTGTGGTCATGTGCCTAAGTTCTGGAATGTGAAAAAAAAGTGTGTGTGATTTCTGAGCTTGCCGTCTTTTCCCCTTTCTCCTTTGCTCTAGCTGGCATGTGATGTGATGGTGAGCCACCTTGGAATATATGGGCAAGGACAACACCCTGGGGACAGCAGAGCAGCAAGATCAAAGAAACTTAGGACCTTGAACAACTCTGCAGAGCAGAGCCAACAAGCCGGCCAGACTTTTACAGAGAGAGAAATAAACTTCTGTGCTCTTTAAGTCACTGTTACTTTGGGACTCAGTCGCACAACTAAACCTATATCTCATCTAATATAGTACCCAACAAAGAGTCTGGTACACAGTAGGCACTTAATAAATGATGAGGTTGTTTGCATTGCAACGAGGTACCTGCAGAGACCAACTTCACTTACTTGAAAGCTGAAAAAATAATGCCTTCTGAAAGTAACAGAGTTTCTGCCTTCTGGATGCAACGAAGAACTTGCCTTTGAAGCAATCTATCCCTTTGTTCTCAGAGCAGTAACTTGGTTAAGCCCTTTTAATTATGCAGTAAGGCAGTTAACTTAGAATTAGCTGGGGTACTTTTGAGAGAAACTAATTTCCTGCAATTAAAACAATTGGTACTGGAGAAAATTAATTGGGATATTAAAAGAAAGTGCACTCATTTGCAGGACACAGACTAATAGGCTGGGGATTTAACGGTTACACTAGTTACTTCTAATCTTTCATCATGCCCAGACCTGGACAGAGTGGATCAGCAAACATCTTAAGCAGTAGTTTCATTTAATGAAGTTTCATTTAATGGCCCTTTTATACAAAATCCAAAACTCTTGTACAAGGTTCCCTGCCTTCTCCAAGTCAGCCTCCCAGTCGTCTCTTCTCTCCCTGCCTCTCCATGATATCAGTTTTATACCAAGAAAACATCCTGTCACTTCTTGCCCCTCTTTGCTGAGACACTCACAAAATATCCTTGGTAAACTTGATTGTGTTGCCTATCTCCCTTTCCTTTTTTCAATAATCCCCATTCACCCACAGTCTCCACCTTCCTTTCCTTCTTACTTTACATCCTAAACTCTTCCTTGATTGATTTCTTACAACACACACTCACCTATCTCCAATTCCTACCAATAATGGTCACTGTAGCTCACAATTACTTTCTCTCCTTCAATAGTTCACTATTTTATACTGATCCAGCACAGTCATTAAACAGTTGACCAGAGTTTGAGTCACTAAGCTTAACTGGAAATCTGATAGCCCTGCTTAATTTTTTATTCTCAAAGAAACTGGCCATTCTTGAGGATCTCCTCCAGAGCAGGAATTGTGCTAACATTTTCAGAGCAGAGGAAAGGCAGCCAGTTACTGGCTGGTGTTTTCTGCCTGATTTTCAATTTTAATTGCTAGAAGAAACAATATTAGAATAAAAGGAGTCTCCACATTTGCCAAAAAATTCCTATTTGTAGGGCCAGGTTGGGAAAATCAGTTTTAATCTTTCTCCTTTCCTCCCTTTACTTCCTTCTCATCCTCCTCTTCCCGTTCACCACGGCTACCACCACCATCTTCACTGTTATTTTCAAACAGAGAATTAAGCCCAGCTCTGGAGCCCCAGGCTCTGCGCCCTGAGCTTTCCTGCTGGCACCAGCCTGGCAGGCTCTCGGGCAGCAGTTTGTGGGATTGGAGGGTGGGGGGGACTCGCTGTGGATGGACTCAAAGAGCCCTGAGGCCCTTAAACCCGCTCTGTCCATCAGCTCCTCCACTCTGGCCACAGGAACGCCTCTCCCCACCTTAGGCATGGAGGCTGCTCTTCAGTGGCTCCTTTTCCCTTCCAGCACTTCCTCTGCCTGGGGTCTAGCCCAATTTTCTATTTGTAAGAAAGCATGGAGAGGCTAGAGGGAAAGAGGCTGCATGCAGGGCACTGTTAAGGCTAAACCCTCTAGGAGGAACCCTGGGGAGGAAATGTGTGGGGTGGGAGGCGCAGGGAACATAAGGGCCCCAGGATCTCTCCACATTACAGCTGTTTATTTGAGTGGAAGATAAAATCCACAACTCTGTCCCCACTCCCGGAGGACACTCTTCTTTATGTCTTCTCTCTTCAAAGTCCCCCCCACCCCACCACCACCCCAAGCATTAAAAGGGGTTTATTTCAAACAGGTTTCAAGGTTTTTGACTGCTGCTTTCTCAAAGCAGAGAATTGTCCCCATTGCCACCTGTCCCTCCCTGATTGACAGACTCGCTGGCAAAGCGAAAGCAGACCCCCAGAGGCTGACAGCTCCAGAGTCCTGGGACTTCACTCCAAGCACTAATGCTTTCAAGGCCACTTTCTACTCCAGTTTGTTTGTATTTGGAAAATGTGGCTGCATCAATCCACCACCCCCGCAAAAGAAAACACCTATAAAAGGAGAAACTGGCCCTGAAGAGGACAGTGGAGGTGAGATTCAACTTGCACAGGGCATTAACGGAAGAATCACAATCAGCAGGAAGCAGACCAGAAATAAAAATGGATCCCCGCCTCCCACTCACCCGAGTTAAACTTGAAAGGAGATGGAAGTGGCCACAGCTGGGCTGGCACGGCTCTGCCCTGGCACTGGAACCTACCAGGTTTGCTCTGAGTCTTGCTCATGGTTTGGCTGGTCAGGAGGTGCCCCTGCACCACCATAAAACAACACACGAAAGTAGGTTTTTAGTTCCCATAATGTGTGCTTTGAACCTGACTCCTCTGCTGGGAAAGAAAGATAAAATGAGAGTATTGGAATAGAGATTATCAAGCTAAACAGTTTTTCTGTGCCTCCGTTCCTGCATCTGTGATGGGGAGTGAAGGTGAGCGACTCTTCTAAGTTCCCATAGCAAAAAAAAGTGAGAACAAGGGCACCAGACTCTCTGGACTCCCATCAGTGCTCTTTCACATTCTAGCAGATTACTTAGTGTTGTGGCCCTTTAGATACTTTCAAACTCAGGATTGATGTATTGACCCCCAAAAAGCCACAATATTTTGCAGCTCCTCCCATCAATCCCATCCAGAAGAAGAGTTTATTTCTCCACCCCCTGAACTTGAGCTTGGTCACGTCACTTGCTTTGGCCATTTGGGACCTCAGCAAACATTATACAAGAAGAGTCTTGAAGCATGCTTGTGCATTGATGCTTGCACTCTCTTGCTGCACTTGGAACCCTGAGACTATTGTGTTAACATGCCCCAGCTAGCCTGCTGGAGAGGCCATGTGGAGAAGAACCAGTACACTCTGGCCACGAGGCCATCCTAGACTATTCAGGCCCAGGCAAGCTGCCTGCTGACTTGTAGTTGCATGAGTGAACCCAACAAGACCAGAAGAACTGCCCAGCTGATTGCCACCCCATAGAATAGTGAGCTATAGTATTATTAGTGAGAATAGTATTAATAGTGAGAATAGTATTATTAGCTATTAATTAATTTAAATGATATTGTTTTAAGTCATTACATTTGGGGATGGTTTGTTGAACAGCATAAGCTAACTGATAATGATTCAATATGTCAGAAGAGGATTTGCTTTCCACCTGAAATATATATACACACACACACCAGCCTTGTTTGGAATGCTCACCATAGAGTTCTTTCCACTATAAGCCACTTACAATGTGTTGATATCTTAGGTTGAAATTGTTCACTAAATGCTTAGACAATTGTTAAATTATCTTGGTTTATTACTTAGGGTAAGCTAAATGCTAAAATAAATATCCAAAATGCAAAGGCTCAACCCTAATAGAGTTACTTTTTCATTCACATAACAATCCAGGGTGGTTCCAGGTTAAGGGAGGAAGGTCTGCTCCATGCAGTTATTCAGGGACCCAAGCTGATGGAACATCTGTCATCTCTACTGTGCCTCCAAGGTCATCCTGGACATTGCCATTCCAGTTGGGCAGAACAGGGAAAGAATGGAGGAGCAAACATGGAAAGTTGTGGCCAGCTGAAAGTGGTCTACATCATACTCACTCACATTCCACTGGGTAGAATTCCGTTACATGGACACACATATCTGTGAGTGAGCCTGGGAAATGAAGGAGAGAATGACTCTTGGTGGGCAGCAGCAGTCTCTGCCAAGCTTGTGTGGCATGTAGGGTTTAGAAATTACATTATAATTTCTAATTTAGAAATTAGAGTTAGGGCTCCTGGATGGAGCCAGGGATTCAGGGTTGATGAAGTTCATGAGGGACAAACGATAGAAAACTAGGCAGATTCATCATGGGCGGAGGAATCACAGTATCTCACACTTTGTCTTTTCCCAGGTGGAGTGGCGCCAGGTAGGGGGGGTGAGTCTCTGCTGCACACATGGGGTGGCTTGAGAGGGAGGTTGGGGAGCAGCCACAGAGAATCTGCTAATCAATCTGCAGAAAAGGCCACTGAGGCCAAGGCTGACTGTCATGGGGCTTCCATTCCAGCTGGAATCCTGTCTCTAAACAGACGCAGGAAGTCCTCTGAGGGCTTATGAGTAGATACGATCCAAACTTCATTCTTCTTTCCCCATTTACTCAAGCTCAAGATGACTGGAAAGATAAAATAGTCCTTAAAAGTGTCATATCCAGGATCTCAGCCTGTGGAGAGGACATTTTTTAATATTGAGTGCCACTACTCACAGAAAAATAATCAGTTGACATAAGAAATGTAAGAAAAACACTTGCTCATAATTTGGAGTGTTTCAAGAAAGATAATTATATAATGTTCTATTTATTTGATTTTTAGATTAAGAGCAAAAAATACAAATGGTTTATAATAAATATAATCAGTAAAATATGTACTACAGTTTGATTTTTAATGCTAAATAAAATAAAGAGACACAGGAAGTGTTTAGAAAGACAGAAAAGCAAAAGAGAGAAAAAAACGGACAAGGAGGAAGAGAGGGAGAGAAACAGAATAAGAGACACTTAGACATACACTCAGAAAGACACAGAGCAGCCACAGACACATAAAAACACTCATGTGCATATACCAACTTTTAAGAATGGTGTAACATAGTCATTTTCTGACCTTATAAGATATTGCCACCCAAGACATTTAAAGTTCCATTGTATTTTCCCAACTATAGGCATAAATGAAATTGTCTCTTCATATCAGCCAAATAAGATTGATGGAATTAAATCACGGGGGAAAAAAAAATCCAACACTGATGTTCCATATTCTTTTTATAGGTAGCAATAGTAATTACCACAAAGTGAAGGGTTCATGTAGGAAGCACCAAGTATCCTGGAAAGGAAATAGAAAGAGGAATACAAGTGCAACTCAAAGAACAAGAAAAAATCATGAATTCAAAAGCAACAACTGATTTTTCCTTTCTCTAGAATCCTCTTTGCTGGTTCATTCAAAAGTGTACCCTTTTTTTTCCCATTCCTTGATAAAACAGGCTAGCACTTCATTTGGGTTTTTTATTTTTTAACAAACATTTCTCGAGTAACCTTGAGTAAACACTGTGTTAAGCACTAGAGCTACAGAACAACTGAAATATGGTATTCCAGGAATTTGCATTCCAAAGGGAGGGACAGGCATAGAAACAAATCATATTACAATATGATTAGTGCCAAATAGAAGTATGCACAAGACATGGTGCTGCAATCCCTCAAGGGAAAATGGAAGCATCCACAGCCCAACACAAGTGTTGCCATCCCCAGGTGTTCCCATGATACTTTCTTCTATCTGAACTGCCTGAGCATCATGTGACTCAAAGGGCACATGTCTCCCACCAAGTTTGTTACAGTTATCTAGTGCTGTGTAACAAATCACCCCCAAACTTAGTGACTTAAAACAACAACCACTTATTTGCTCACAATCCTGTAATCTGGGCTGGGCTCAACTGGGTAGCTTGTCTCTGCTCCATGAGTTCTCTGGGTTCATTCAAGCATTTTTAGTCAGTTGGCAAATGGACTGAGGCTGGAGAATTCAAGATGACTCCACTCACAGGCCTGGCACCTCAGCTGTGACAGCTTGTGGTCTTTTGCCCACCAGGGCTTCTCTATCCACTTGGCCTCTTATCCTCAAGAAGGCTAGCCTGGGCTTCTTTACATGACAGGGCAACAAGAGAGCGAAAATGGACCCTGTGTCTGAACTTGCAACATTACTTCCACCAAATTATTTTGGCCCAATAAAGTCATTAGGCCGGCCCAGGTTCAATTCAGGGAGGTATGATTTGTTGGGGCCATTTTGTAACAATTTAAGACAATGTTTTTGTGACCACAAGTTTTCATTACACCATAGGGAACAAAATATTCTAACCCCAACTTCTAAAGTGTCAAAGAATTTTGTTAAACAGGCAAATATTCATCCCCTTTGATTTCTCACCCTTGGGTTAGGCAAGGTCTGTGATAATGTAATATTTTGAAAAATGCTCAGAAACTCTACTGAACAGCCCTCCTGCACAAGAACATCAATGGTGGAAATTTAAAACAGAAAATAGTTGATCAAGACATTGAAGTTCCTGTTCTAAGACTCTATCAGATACCACTTACGGAGTCGCAAAGCTCTCTCTGTAAGCTCCACTTCCTGACAAGTCATTTTGGGGACAGTGGAAGGTGAATTATTCATCTCTCAGTGTCTCCTAAAGGCTCTTTTAACCACTGAGATGGGTGCTTAGAAACCACCTGTCTTCCTGCAGGGGCAGGAGGTGTCAGGACCTTTTAAATAATAGGAAACACTTATTGGAAAAGCAGATTCCTGCCCCAGCCCTATTCAGATTCACTGTGTTTACAGAGAAGCCTGGGTATTTGAATATTTAACAAGTACATGCACGCCCCAGGTAATTCTGGTACAAATGGTTTACAAGCTGTCCTTTGGAAACATTGCATGACAGCAATGGGGTTTCTACATTGGCCTTTAGAAGGCAATTCTCTAGTTTACTCTGTTCTGTAAATTGTCGATCTCAGGATTTAGCAAAACACATATCCTAACTTCTTTTTTCACATTAAGTAGAGAACATGGGTTGCACAACTAGAAAGATTTACGAAGCCAGTTTGTGTGAATTACCAGTTCTTTCTCAACTCTAATTCTCAGCCATTCACAATAGTATCTATCTGCCTCCTTGAGGCAGATATTGAAACTGAAGACATAATTCAACAGACTGAAATTACTTCTTAAGCAAAGACATCACTGGTCATAACTTTCCCCTTAGAGAAAATGTCCTCCATATATAAAACCCATCTGAAAAGTGTAGGCATCTCTGTAGCGAGCACTATATTCCTTACCACTTAAAGATGATGGCCAGGTAAATAGCAAACTTAACCCTAATATTTGTTTCTGCAGTGCCTGACAAACCCATCCACTCAAGGTAATGTCCCCATCACAGAGACCTGGCATCCACTGGCCACTGGCCATAGAGGTGGACCACTATGCTCCACAAGGTGAGGACTCTGCTCTGCTCTGAGGCCTATCGTCAATACCCCTGTGGAAGAAATGGGAATTCTGTCATCTGTTGGGAAATCATTCCAAAATGCAGTAGACTCTATTACACAAAATGAAGAAATAAGCACATTTAAGAAAAAAATAGATAAAAATCCTTTCTTATTCTAAATTAAGGGGAAAATGTTTCTTTTCTCTATTTTCTTGATGAATATCAATGACTCACTTGTCACAAAACTGAGGTTGATGCTTTCCTTCTCTTGAGATTTCCAAGAGACAAGTTAAAGAGGCAATAAAAGGAACTTGGAAAGCATATGAATGAAGTGCCATGTAACCCCGGGGCAGGGTGACAAATCACACATGCTCCCTTTCAACCCTTTGAGTCTAGGATTTTTCTGAACATTCCAAAAAAACAGAAAGGACCAAAGCTTGAAATCATATTCCTAGAAAAGAACAGCCTAAAAATTTCTTCTTATTCCCTGACTAATCTGAAGGCAGCAAGGGTGAAATAGCCATTCATTCATTCATTCCATAAGCATTTTTGAGGACCATAGTGGGGATAGGGTGATTAATAAGAGCCTAACTAAAGGCCTATCAGTTTCTGAAGGATCCAGCTAGAATTATTGCAGTCTTGAGTCGGTCTTGCTTTCTCTTGTAAGTGTTCTGGTTATATACTGCTTAAAACCACCCAAAACTGTAGTGGCTTAAAACAAAAATAAACATTTATTTTGCTCATGAATCTGTAATTAGGATAGAGTTTGGTGGAGATGGTTCATCTCTGCTAACCTGAGGCTGGAAGATCTACTTCCAAGATGGGGCACTTACATGCTGGCAAGTTAATGCTTGCTGTTAGCTGGGAGCTCAACCAGGGCTGTCATCCAGGGACCTTGGTTCTTCTCCACAGGGACCCCTCCATGGGGTACTTGGACTTCTTCACAACACAGTGGCTACATTTCAAGAGTGAATATTCCAAGAGGTCTGGGAGAAAGCTACAAGATTCCTTAAGACCTAGCCTTAGAAGTCCCAGAATTTCACTCCTACTACATTCTGTTTATCAGGCAATCCACAAAGACCAGCTCAACTCAAGGGGTGGGCAGTTAGACTCCATCTCTCAAAGGGAATAGTAGCAAAGAATCTGGACTCTCCTTTGTTCTACCATAGCAAGATTAAGTCCCATAAATTCTTGCTCACAGTTTTTTCCCCATGGCTTTAATGAGAGCTTCTTTTATAAGTGTATGAAGACACCTGAAGATTCCCTCCAAGAAGTTAAGTATCCAGGAGACCACTGTGTAATTGGCCCAGCAGTCTGCTGGGGGTGGTACAAACTCTAACATAAAGTAAAGAACAAATTCAATTTGAGATTAAAATTATTCCCATATATTAGCACACACTCTTTCATTAGTAAGTGTAGTAGACACTACTGTCCGATTATCCCAAATTCATTTCCCTTTTCTCTTCTAACAGAGCTCCAGTTTTGTGCAAAGTCACCTTCTCTGCAAAGCCATATGCTTCAGAAGAAGTGTGCATTCCCAGCGCTGGGAGATGAGTTAGGATAGGTTTAAGTCAATTATCATGGTCTTATTACTACTATCCATTGTCTAGTGAATGGCTAGACATGTGACATACTCCTAGTCAATGAGATGTGAGAGGAAATCTCTCAGAATGCTTCAGAGAAGGAATTTTCACTAATAGAAGATGCACAGGAAGAAACAGTTTCTCTTTTGTTGTGTCTGAATACGATGCCCAGAACTGCCACAACCATCTTGCAGTCGTGAGAAGAACAAGCCTGAGAATGGACCCTTTGGTGTCTTTCCATCATCCTTCTGAATACCTCCTTACTATGTTGCATTTTAGATATAAAAGGTATAGGCATTTGGACCGATTTGGTTTTGACACCCAGGACAATGATAGAATCTCAGTGTAAGAAGGTATGTTAAATGGTTAGAATAATCAACTTCTACCAAATTATCCAAATTATAGACACCCATGAAAGTTGAAAAGGCTAATATACAGTAGATCCTCATTATTCATGGATTCCATATTTGTGAATTCATTTACTCTCTAAATTTTATTTGTAACCCCAATATCAACATTTGCCCTGCTTTCACAGTCATTTGCAAACAAGCAGAGTTGGGGAAAAATCTGAGTTGCCTGACACATGCATTCCCAGCTAAGGTCGAACAGTATGACACCCTGCCTTCTTGTTTCAGCTCTCATACTGTAAACAAGTGTCTTTTTCATGGTATATTTAGCTCCACATTTTTCACATTTTTGTACTTTTTGTTGGTGATTTCATAGTTTAGAATGACCCCACGTATAGTGCTGGAGTGCTGTCTAGTGTTCCTAGCACAAGAAAGCTGTGATGTGCCTTAGAGAGAAACACATGTGCTAGATAAGCTTCACTCGGGCATGAGTTCTAGAGCTGCTGGCCATGGGTTCAATGTTAATGAATCAACAATATATATTTTTAAAGGTGTCTTTAAACAGAAACATGCATAAAATAAGGTTATGTATTGATCACTGAATTACATTCTGTGACCAGAGGCTCACAGCAACCTATGCCTATATTTCCCCTAGGAGCAATGGTTCAATATTCACTAATTCAGTGTTTACAGAGACTTTATAGAACATAACTACCTTGAATAATGAGAATCATCCATATGTTTTATTTCCTATTATCTGCCTCTTTCTCTCACAAAAGGTGTACTGTTCAAGGGGAAAACTATAGAAAGTGAATACCACCAATCTCAGTGAGCCCCTCCCTTACAAGATCCAATCACTTCACAGTTACTACTCCAGCCTGCCTGGAGCCCCCCACCCGCCACCCCCAAAGTGGCCTGGCATCATGACCAGATGACCTGAGGACGTTCACCTCCACATTCCAATGATCGTCAGCAAATCACAGCACGTTACAGTGAAAGGCTCACACTTTGCAGTCAAAGAGGACATTAGAGGAAAGTTTTCCCAAAAGCAGATATTCCCATAAAACATGTATTTTCAACCCAGACCTGATTGTTCTGCCAGGTTTTCTCACCTGAGGTGATGGAACACACCTTTGTTAAAGCGTTACTTTGATCTGGGGTCTCCTCCAAATCCATATCAGACAAGAAGGATGCTCTTTCCAAACATGAGCACTTAAGCCCAGACTCAAAAGTCTTCACAGTCTGGGAAGCCAGTTTCCTTCTGAGTCAGGAATCTAGCTTAGTCTCCACCAAGAGCCTGGCTGCATGTTCCCCAATCCCTAGTGTATCATCATCTTCCCCCTGTGATGAGATCTTGTCAGCCACTGCTAAAGTCAAGACCACTGAATCCTACCACAACCTGGCCAACACGGGCCACTTCCACCACTGCTGGACTCGGCCAATGCAAGAGACCTCTGAGGCTAATTCCTCCTTCCAACTGAGGGTCAAGACCAAGGGAGTAGCTCTCTCCATTGCATGCAAAAGGAGATTTAGACTCTTTAGGGCTAGTCCTTATCGATTGGCTCCCACTTGGCCAGGAGGTAGCCTGTAATCCTGGTTGAAATTTCCTTCTCGGAAAAGCCAAACTTCTCAAACGATTTGTTCCCACTTAATGTTTCCCTCTTTCCTCACTCTTCAAGCTGATTTCAATCTGGCCACCTAAAACTTACAGAAGTCTTCAATGGCTTGCTACATTGGTTGGGCATTTTTCATTCTTAGCATTCAGGCGCTCTTGGCAGCATTTGATGCTGCTGAAGACTCCCTCCTCCTCAAAGCACTCTCTTCTCTTTGCTTCTGAACTTCTCTTTCTCTGTCCCACTCAGTCTCAGGCACTGTGGCTCGCTCATCCTCTTCAGTCTACTCTTCAATTCTTGAGACCTGGAGCCAGGCCCTTTTCCTTCCTAACTCTGTACACACTCTCAAAACAGCTTCACTTACCATTTATGAACAAGCCCCAAATTTATAGGAGCAGCCCAGACTTCTTTGAGCTTTGGACTTGTATAGAAACAATAATAATAGTGACTAACATTTACATGGTACTCACTCTGCCAGGCCCCAATCTAAGTTCTTTACGTATGCTGAACTCATTTGGGCCTCACAGGAACCTTATAAAGTAGGCACCATTGTTATGATCCCCATTTTACATGTAAAGAAACCAGAGAGCAGAGAAATATTAAGAAACTTTCCCAAGGTCACACAGCCGCTGAGAGGCAGTCAGGGTACAGAGACCATGTTTTTAACCACTATACAATACTGCCTTTCAATTCATTTGCTTACTGAAAAATCACTGTTTGAATGTCTCATCAGAAAGTAAAAACTAAACTCACAATATTTCTCCCCAAATCAGGTCTTCCTTCAGGTTCTCTATATTGGAGAATGTCACCACCACTCCAATAGCCATTCTGCTGCTCCCTTACCTGCATGTCCAAACAACCCTCAAATCCTATCCAGTCTACTTCGAAGATATTTCTCGAATCTGACTTCTCCCTCTCTGTACTATTGCCACCTTAGACCAATCAACAGTCATGTCTTGCCCAGGCTTTTGCAAGAGCTTCCTAATTGGTCTTCCAGTGTGTATCCAGGCCTGCCTCCAGAACTTTATCCCACTGCAGAATGACTTTTGAAAACTCAGATCTGGTCATGTCACATCCTACTCAAAGTTTCCCACTGCACATAGAAAAAGTCCAAAATCTTTCCCAGGCCTACACAGCCCTGCAGGAGTAGCCCATGTTCCCCTCCAGTCCTGCTCCTTACCTCATCGCTCTCTGCAAGGCCTGCTTTTTATCCCTCACATGTGTACCTTATTCCTCCCCACAAGCTGTTCCCTCTGCCTGATTCTCACCCTTCACTTCCCCACTCCCACTCCCCACAACCTTACTCGATCTAATTAACTTTTGCTCAGTTTGGAACATCTTTCCAAGTTCAGCCAGACTTCCCCGACTCTTCACATTCCTGTAACATACTTCCCAAGCACACAGTGCTTCTCCTTTGCAGCTTTTTGCACAATTGTCAATAAATAATTGGTTTTGTCATAAGCTCTTTAACATCAGTCTCCCTCGTTAGAATATAAGATCCATGATGGCAGAGGTACTTCCTGTCCTGTTTGTCACTATGTCCCCAGAACCCATCAGTGTGTATGAGAAAGACTCTGAAGTGTTTTTTCAATGATTGGGTGATAGTTTGGAGCCATATTATGAGCAGCTTAAATGCCAGTTCAAGAGGTTGGCGCTTATTCAGCAGGTAATGAGGAACCATGGCAGTGCTTTAAGCAGGGAAATGGTGAGAGTAAAGTGCCACATTAGGAAATGAATCTGACAACACTGTGGAGAGTGAACTGCATTACACAGATGAGCAGTTAGTCCAGTCATGTGTAGACCAGAGCCTGGACTGGCAGAGTGATGTTGGAAATGGAAATGAACAGGGGGTCAGAATCAAGAGATGTTGCAAAGCAAAAATCTGCAGGACATGGTAATCAAGTTATTGACTATTTGGAAACTGGTCGGTTTTATTCTGCTAGTTAGCAGAGGGTGGCTCTGTATTAAATGCCTATGATGCAGTCATGTGCCAACAGAAGAGAAATGTAGGGCCTTGATAGAAGGGAAGGATTGTAGGAAGGGTTCTCCAATTCTCTCTTGCACCCGAGAAAATGCAGATAAATAATATAATTACATTCTCAATAAATATGCAGATAATTTAAGACAAGGACAGATAAGTTAAACAATTACATTTCAACAGAGGACATTCACTCCTTCCTAGCTAGTAAAAAGACTCATCTGTTGCTACTTAAAGCAGGTCAACCTGGATGGTAGTAATAAAAGCCTTTCTGTTTAGGGCATGCTCTGTCCTCATCGACAACCAACCATTCCTTACATCTGAAACTGAAGTTTTATAAATGTATCATATTTTAAAACATCTACCTCCTCCTACGAAACAAAACTTCATAAAATAGGAGAAAAGCATTCCAAGTGTTCTCTGATAATGGACAGAGACAGGCATTATCAAATAATCTGGCTGCAGTTACAAATACATAATAATATTTAAACTCACTAATCTGAGGGCTTATACCCTAAAGGCCATTATTTACTTTTAACATTAAAGAACTTTCCATCATGCACACATAATAAAGGAATGGAAAGTCTGAACAGCCCCACAAATGAGATGCCTCTGCACCTCTTAGGCTTGGAGGGTCTCCACCCCGCTAAGTACACTTGGAAAATTTTAACTTTAATTTTCAGGAGTGGTTCAGCCCTAAGTGATATATACATATATATACACACACACACATATATGCACACAAAATGTCAGATTGCATTTCTCAATCCTGGCCTTTTGTACTGAACTTCTAGTCCATGGGAGTAAAATAGCACTCAACACCACACTCTGCAAAAGTATTTTGAGCGCATCATATAATTTCTCAGCCAACAAAAGTTTGTCTGAATCAAAATGCGTTGGAAATTTCTTAAAAATGTAACACTCTGCAAATCTACAAGTAAACTTTCAGCCCCTCCCCATTTCCCAGTGAGGCTGCAAATGGACTGAAAAGGCAAATCAGAACTGTAGGCCAAAATGTGCCCCCATTAACCAATTGTAGAGCATTTGCTTTTCCAAGCCTCCATGTGGTGACCAGCTTTCCATGTTTGTGTTAGTGTCCCTCTTATCTTTAAAATCATGATTAATCTAGACAAACTTTTAATAAGGTCAGTGGTTATATCAACAAAAGAACAGTATCTGGTCTTGAAATAGAAGTGGAAAAACTCTAAGCAAAGTGCAATTAACAACAAAGCAATAATCCACTCAAACCAAGAGGAAATGGCTTGAATGAAAACAAATGACTTGAATTTTTTTAAATAAACCACTTTTAAATTATACAAATGCAATTTCCCACTTTTGTTTACTTTGGCCATATTATTTTTCTATTTACATATAAGCCAAGCAGAGCCTGATGGCTGATTTCATCATAGAAAAGAGTAGCAGAGTAGTGCCAAGTTTCTTGGTACCTGCCATGAGAGAAATTGCCCCCATCAGTGCTCATTGAGTTCAGCCTGTGCAACTACCAGAGATTACTATTTTACATGACTTCTTACCTTGATACAGCACTGACTTTGTTTTTGCAACAAGCCTATGAAATCAGTACTACTGTGCCCACTTTACAAACGAGGAAACTGCAACTCAAAGATTGAGTGGTCAAAAAGATTAGGTAATCAGCTAGTAAAGGAATGAGATGTCACATAAACACTGGTCATTTAACTCTAGGTCCATTCCCCACACACACTGATATTTGATACACTCAGATCAAAATGTCTGAAATTCCTGATACACGCCCAGGGATAAACCAAGACTCTTCATACCTCATGTTAGTCCAACAGCTGTACTCCTTCCAGCCCAGTGAGTAGAATCAAGCCTGAAATAAACGAAACCTATTAACCTCTAAAGAAGACTCAAAATAAAATATCTAGATTTCCTTCTATCAACCCTATTAACCACTGACCACATGTGCCAAGTATTTTAATACTTGTAATTTTAAAAAAGAATGTCATTTCCTCTCTTGATTTGTCTGTTCTGGGTGACCACCTTCACAACTAGCTGTGGCCAGAACTAAGGGAAGCAGTGGATCTAGGGTCAGGCTGACACTCCTGAGCTGCCTCACCTGGGTGACCATTCTTAGCACCCCATTATTTTGCAGAGTTCTCATTCTGAAAATCAGTTCTCATTAGCAAGATGTAGGCATTGTAAGTAATTTGCTAGACCTAAAATTTGGTCCCTATAAATCCTAGATGCCAGCTTGCTCTCTCTTGCTGCTTTCTCTTAATTGCAGATTGTCCCAAATATATCTGTTAATTCGGATTTCTGGTGAGTTATGTTCCAGGTAATTGAAGTGTCTTTGAGGAGAGGTTAATTTTATGTTCATTGAGACCTCCTAGGTGCTGGGCACCATTTATGTCCAGCAGAGGACCTCCTCTTCAAGGGCACTTACTCACAGTCACAGACAAATATTGTCATTTCTCTGACAAGCCTCACTCTGACCCAGGCATTGGCCATGGGCAGGAATCCTCCCTTGCAAGTTTGTCTTCACCATCATAATAATAACACTGTTTTCTGGCTTCCTCTCTTTTCCATTCTCACTCCTCACAGCTCCCCATGACCTCATGCTGCTTCTGGCTGCCCACAACCTCCTTATCAGGTATTCATCATGGGGAGAAGAGGTCCCCCTGAAGCGGTGCCTTCCCTATGGGATTTCTACACCCTCCAAGCCAGTCCCCCATCCCATTCCCTGTTCTGTTTCCCTCAAAGAGATCATCTTAGGTAGGCTGAAAGCAATTTAACTCTCAAGTTTAAAAGAGGATTAAAATAAAATAAGTAAAATAAATGTCACTGAAAGATCAGTAGATTTAACCCCTCTAGAAGGTACTTCCCTTTTAAGGAAGACTTTATCAACTTAAAGGAATTGCTAATTAGGGAGTTATAATTAAGCAGGGACTGTCTGTCATCACTCTTCCTCTATGCCTAAACTCCAGAAGCTTGATCAGCACTATACCCTGACACCTCCAGTCCACTGTTGGCCTTTGCCTTAACATAGACAGTAACATTGAAAGGGTTCAATTTTCTCCATGCTCGGGACAATTATTAGGTGTGTATTGTCCTGAAACACAGAGAGGAGTGATGAGAATTTTGTCTCTTTACATAATTCATTTATTCAACCTGTATTGAACATCTGTCATGCCAGGCATGGAGGCCTTCTCATGACTTTATATTCTAGATAAAGAGATAGACATATATACAAATAAGGACAGGACAACAAGAAAGATGCTCTCCTTACTAGAGTCACACATGGGGTCCTATGGGAGCAAATTTACAGAAGACTAATATTCTCCCAATGATGGGCAGGAATGGGATTTCAGGCAGAGGGGAGAGAATGTGCAGACACCTGGAGTGTGGGAGGGCAGGGCCAGGAGTTCTGTCCAAGTGAAGAGCACCCAGCCCTTATCCACAGGCATGCTCCTGGGGCCCTTAGGAACATGGCCAGGTGGTCTACCCTGCAAAGGTCAGTGAAGAATTAAATCAATTGCCCAGAAACTCACAGAGCTGACAGGCTGAATGAGGTACCATAGTATATACAGTAAGAGGCAAAAATACTGGCCTGGGTGTGCATATTGGCTCTGTCACTACTAGCTATGTTTTTTGAGACAATTATTTAAATTCTCAGAACTTCAGTTTCCTTATCTGTAAAATGGTAAAACAAAAAAAAATGTACATCTCATAAAGTTGTCTTAAATATGCAATTGTAGAGGTAGTTTACGTGAAGCACCCAGCACCCAGAGAAACAATCTCACAGCATCCCCTAGCTTCTGATCTCCTCTCCGGTCCCATCTTTCCATCTGGAGAAGCTAAGTAGAAATGACTATTCCCAATCAGAGCAGAATGAAGCAACTCCCAGCATTCAAGTCTGAGAGCTCAGAAAGGCAGTGGAGAAGTAGACACAAGGGTATGTCTTACTTGAGAGAATAGGCCCATGTGTGCTCCAAATATATCCAAAGGCCAGGGGCACACTGTCTCATTTGCAAAGATCCTGAACCTGGGCTTTAGCTCCCATATCTACCTTTTTGCTGGTCCTCTAACTTTTTTCCTTTAGCAATTCCTTGAGCCCTTATTAGCTAACAGCTGTTCTCCAGTAACACCATGAGGGACAGCCAGCTAAGGGCAAAATCCAACAATGTATCATAGACAGCTGGGGGCAGCAATCAGGAATTTAAGCAAGAGAAAAAGAGGAGGGTGCCATGGGATGGGCACAAGACAAGCTTCACCCACTCCACATCCTGGCTTAGGATCAGCTCTGACTGGTATGCCAGGGTCCCCAAGGCATGAAGGATAGCATTGTTCTGGTAAAGTCCCACAACTAGAAAAGGACTTTTCAAAATCACGTTCATCCTCCGCCCCTGGACCCAAGACTACCTAAGAACTATAGTAAAGATGGGAATAGTTATTGAAGAGACCTTCATTTCTTATGAGCCACCAAATGGATTTTGTATTTCTCTTTACTGCCTCTCCAAACTCAGGAAACACATGTGGACTGACCTCAACCAGCTCTGAGTGACAAGCAGAGAAAACAAAGCAGAAAAGAGAAGGGGGGAAATGTGTCCAATTAAATCAGTAGGATTTAATTGCCCATATGGAGTTAAGCTGGACAAGGGTGATATCAGAGGACAGCTGGAGGTGGGAATATCTCTGCGCATTAGGGTCTGAGTCTGGGGGCGCGGAAGGCCCTGAGGCTATTTAACCCATTTGTTTAATCCTTGGGTTTTGCTAAAATTACTGCTAGTTTAACTCGCATGTTAAATACCAGCTAGACTGGTCTCCTGGGAGACCAGAAACAAAGCAGCAACCTCAATTCATTCACTCATTCATTGGGCACCTACGGTGTGCCAAGGGTGTGTCCAGACCTCCATCATGGTGAACTCCTCAGTAAATCAAGTGGACGTATGAGGGTTATTGCCTTTGATAAGAGCAACACTAGTGATTTGAAACACCCCCTCCAGCCCGAGTGTGAGTGCCTGTGAAGGCAAGAAGTCATGTCACACCTTGCTGCTTCTCTTGTCACTGCTGCCATCAACACAGGGCCAGGCACCTTGGAGGTGCTTGATAAATTCTCGCTATTTGACCTTTAATCGAGAAAACAAGTTCCCTGACCTCAGAAGAGCATTTAATCCACCGAAAGGAAACTTCTTCAGAAAGGCCTATTTTACAGAGCAGATTTCAAAAGACTGCCTATGTGCTCAGAATAAGTAATCTGACATGATAAAGGCCACGTTCAGAGTGTCCCTAAAATGCGGGCACATGTGGTACAGGACATGAACAGACTCCAAGCTCGCAATTGCTTTGTTTTAACCTTGGCAGCCCTGTAGCTTGGCTCCCACATTCAAAGGGATGATGTATTTTCCCATATTTATTATTTGCACTGGACTACTGAGGAAAAAAGCAGGGCAGCAGGCCGATGTGTCTCAGTGTTCCTGCCAGGAATAACACAGAGGCCTTGCACCAGCGCCTCATTAGCTTATGGAAAACAGTTCCCTAAGGAAACTGCAGGGTGTAAATAAACTTAAAACATTTCAGCCTTTTGAGGCCTGCAGCTGCCAAATTTGTAAAACAGTGGTGGCTCAAGAACGCTGTAACATTCTGTTGCACGTCTCATAAATTTAGCATAAGTTCTATAGCCTGTTAATAAGCAAAATAATGTGATATCAGGGACATACTTTTTTAATGTAATATGTATTACTTTGTTATTTACAAGAAGCAAAACTTGACTTGGTAGGGTAAATCCAGTCTAAAAGAACAGGATACTTCTAGAGATATGCATGTGTCCACCTTCCTAACTCAGGGCCCTGTTTAAGGAAATATCCTCCGTAGACGCTACACCATACCCTAGTATATGAGCAAAACTGGCTATAGACTCACATATTATCCACACTTCAAGCATGTGCTAGACAGCATTATACACGAGAGAAATGGGTGAAGTTTAAACCTAAACCTCTGACTGAATATTTCTCTAACTGTTAATAAGACACATGCAAAGGGTGGTATCTTAGACTTAGAAGTCATAGACAACATTTAGTCTAATCTCTCATTTTATAAACAAGTACACTGAGACCCAGAGAAGCAAAGCAATTTATCAGAGTCACACTGCAGGTTAGTGGCAGAGCTGGGAGAACACTGAATCCTCTCTCTCGGTCCACTTCATAAGACTAATAGGATCAGAGTTACACACCACTTAGCACCCTGCCTGGCACATGTGAGCACTTGATAAATGTTGGCTGTGACTGTCACCGTTACCATTATAATTATTTCTCCTACCCCAAGGTGCTAAGTAATGCAGCTTCTTTTCATCTCTTTGCCAAATGATGACTTCTCTGAGAAGCTCAAATTATGGTTAGTTTTATATCTGTTATCAGAATATTTTAAAGCCTTGTATTAACCCAGTTTTGTTCATTAGATGATCCTCTCCCGTATTAACTCCTGGGTCCAAGAATCCCATAAGCTCTTTGTTTCCCTTAATAATTCATAATATATTGTTTCCCACTAAATCATGACTTATTCATTGAGTACCAGCAGACTGTAAACTTTATGAGAGCAGAAGCCATAACTGTAGCCTCAACTCCTACTGCATAGTAGGTGCTTAATAAATATTTGACAGTGATGGTGCTAGATGATGGGGACACAAAGGCACGTAAGCCATGGCCCCTCTCCTTAAGAGTTTCACAGTCTGATGAGGCTAATTATTCTCGAACCTATTTCCATTTTTAGCCCATACCATCCCTATAAGTTGTTGAGTCCATGTATTTACCTCTTCACAATATAATCCACATATCTAATAATCCAAGAATAGTTCTCAAGCAAGATTTCATCCAAGATTTGTCATAAACAATAGCCCAAACAATAACACACCCCAAATACATCAAAGAAAGGTGATCCTTAAAAGGCAAATGGACACTTAGGCTATAGAATAAAAGAAAGCCATATAGCTTAGGCTAGATAATAAAAAGGTTATAAAATGTTTTTTAAAAATAAGAGGAAATTAACCTAAATTTAATTCAAATCAGATAAAATGAATTAAGTTCTGAGAAGCCACTTAATCTATGCCAAAGCTGGATAGCACATGAGTTAGCAGAGCAAAGGTCTCAGCACAAGTTTACAAATCAGAATATGCAAACTAATGCCAAAAACTAACACCTGGCCACAGGCTAAGGCTAGCCCCAAGAAGGGAGTACCTGGGCAGCCCAGAGGTGCACAGTCAAGCTCCCAATTCCTGGGGGACTCCAAGAGGTTCTAGCAGTGCTTCTCAAACATTCATGTGGATCAGAATCCCCTGGAAAGCTTGTTAAAACACAGATAACTGGCCACTCCCAGAGTTTCTGGGGTAGTGCTCAAGAGTTTGCATTCTAACAAGTTTCCAAGTGACGCTGAGGCTCTTGGTCCAGGAACCCTAAGCTAGAGAAAGCACAGTGCACACATGTCCCCAGACGTCTGGACAGCAAGGAACCAGTGCTAATGACCTGTAAGATATAGAAGGTTTATTGTTTTGTACTCTCAAATTGTCATTTTATTTTTATTTTATTTGTTGATGGTACTATGTTTGCCTTTTTTTAGATTCCTAGAGCCAGTCACCAATTCCTAGTGACTCTTGAGCCAAAGGAGAAGATGAAAGAATTAAGAAGCTATTCCAGTTAATGCGACAGAATGTACGAAATAGCCTGAGATGAAAACCCAAAAAAGACAAGAAAAGTTCCTGGAATAGAGAAGAATCAGAACCAGAGTCAAGAGGGTGGTGTGTGAGATAACTTGACAGAGAGGGGAAAGTGGAGGAGGAGAAATTGCACCACCAGAGCAGTGCCAAGGAATTGGGCTCCCCCAGTCTGTGAATCCAGACCTTGTGAAAAACAGCCCCATTTCCTGGGTACTTACTATTATCCCAGGCCATGTCCTAGGGGCTATACGTGTCTCTCAGAAACCTCACAACATCCTCCGAGGTAGTTATTCTCTCTCTTTTACAGATATGGAAACAAAGTCTCAACAAGATTAAGTAATATCACGAAGGTAGCTACTAAGTGGTGGATTCAGGATTCAACTCATGTCTGTCTGACTCCCAAGCTTGACTCTTACCCCCCGTCTAGTCACCTTTCTATTCCCATTCTCTAAAGATGAAACCTAAAAGAGAAGGTATTGAAGGAAACCACAAACAGTAGCATATGGCTAGAAAGAAGTAGGGCACCTAGAGACAGAGGGAGAATAGTGTAGTGGCTCCAGCTTCAGCTTTGCGACTGGATAGATCTGCATTCAGACCTGTGCGTCTCCACTTAGGAACTATGTGGTCTTGGGAAAATCACATAAGTTGATCCTAATTTCCTTATCTGTAAAATGGGGATATTAATATCTACCTTCCAGGGTTATTAGGAGTATAGATATTTTTACATTAGAACTAGTATATTTTTTAGTACATTTCCTAGCAAATAGTAGATGTTCAAAAATGAAGGTGGCAGTGGTTATGATGATGGTGGAGAAAAGACTGAGACCCTAGTAGTTGAGAGGCTAGAAAGAGAACATTTAACAGCTTTAAAAAAGTTTCAAATCTCCAGGTTTGAATCAGACCTACACCCAATACAAGGAGAAGTTGCCACTGTCAGCTATCAACATGGGATGTGGAAAATGGAGAGGTATCTGAAGACTGGAAGTGAGAAACTTCTGATCCTATTGTCAAAAATAGAATAAAATATATACTCCAGAAATTCTAGGCTTTCAAGCTTGTGGTTGAACCTGTCTGCATGCAGTATGTGCGCCCCACAATTGAGCATTTTTCCATAATTTGGAAATAAAATAAATAAGGCTGCCTTCTGAGGGTTATCCAATAAAATCAACTTATAATGCTGGAGTTGAAACCAGAAGTATTCAAAGTGACTTTGAAGAGACAGAGTGCCTCAAAGTCTCCAACAGATATCACTGGAACCTAATAGAAGATATTTACAGAACCAAAGGAAGAACATAAAGGGCAGGTTGATATTAAATGAGACATGGGTGGGGGAAAGGAAGTCAGAGTGGCAACAGTGGGCAGTAAGTCTTCTTTACTAAGAAGATTTGCTCTGGTCCAAGTACTTAAACCAAAAACTCCTTGAAGACAGAAACTGTTCTTATTCACCTTTGCAGGAACTAGCACAGTGCCTGGCACAAAGTAAGAACTCAATATATGAAAGCCCAGCAGTATGCATTCTGAGAAGCCAGGACTATGATGACAGCCTTCACAAAGAATGTGCTGTTCCCTGCATTCTGCTTTGACCTGTCATCCAAGAGTGTTCCCTGCTTCTCCATGACCCATAGTCTAAAGTCCCAAGTCCTTAGCCTGAGATCCCAGACCCAACATACCTCCCTTTCCAGTGTGGTGTCCCATTCCTTTTCCTAAATCAACTCTCTACCCCTGCCAAACTGACCTACTAATGCCCCCCAACCAAGTAACTTTATATTCTCTTGACTCTGTGTACTTCCCTACATTACTTGTCTCAACCATAAATGCTCCCTCTGCTTTTCTGCACCTTCTGAGATTCTATCTTTAGAAACCTCCCCTGACCATCTCAGGGGAACTTTCCATCTCCCACTTTCAAATTGTTTGAGCTCTTGTTTCTCAACCACTCGTTCAGCATTCACCAAATACCATCTTGTGTTGATGTTTGTGTTTTTTCAAGTGACTGTGTCTTACCTCCCCAGATGAACATCATGTCTTATTCATCACTGCATCCTGCCTTGGGCCTTGCACAGAGTTAGCACTTGCTGCTGTTAATGATGAAAACAAATACTTTGGTAATTCTGAGGCATCTGACATGCCCAACCCACCCACACTGTATCTCATCATTTCTTCCACTGTAGGTAAACAATGTCTCTTTCACCAGAAGTTTCCACCGGTCCCTCCCTGTGCCCTAACTGGGGACAAAAGGAAACACTTGTTATTTGTCTCAGCCTGATGGGAATCTCCAGGCTGTCAGAGGCTCATGGACTCTCAATCCCCAGCAGCCATCTCCTTAGACCTGCTCTTGGTTGTCAACCAGCTATAGGATCTTCTAAAAAGCAGTTAACATCCCTGGGCCTCTGACCTTAAAGGTCTCTGCCCTTTTACATAGTGTTGTCATTACGACAAATGAGATAAAAAATCTGAATATGCTCTGAAAAGTCTAAAGTTCTATGCCAAAAAGAAGTGTTTTAAGAAACCATCTTAGCCCTTTTCAGCCTTAGAAGATCACTTAGTTTGGTACTTTAGCAACCTAACCACTTGAAAAAATTGTCCCCTTTTCTGAGAATCTAGTTTTGTTTTTGTTTTTGTTTTAATCAGAGAAAGGCTAAAGCATTAGAGAGAAACTGGCTCAGAGAGGAATCCTTGGGTAGGAAGGTATTTTAAGAGTTCATTGTGTTGTGTTCATTTTCTTCTGTGGCCTAATTCTGAGTTTAGACATGCTGAAAGATATTTCTTTTCTCTCAAATACTTCAGAGAATAGCCCTGAGAAAACAACAGGAATTGCTTAAACATGCAAGACAGCTGAGAACAGAAGGTCAGGCAGGCTTGGGAAACCTCAGACCCTCCAGGTTTCTCCAATTCCACAGGCCACGGTTAGGCATGTATATTTCACAATATTCCACA
Organism: Tapirus indicus; assembly: GCA_031878705.1. NCBI lineage: Eukaryota > Metazoa > Chordata > Mammalia > Perissodactyla > Tapiridae > Tapirus > Tapirus indicus. Next base: position 41,555,567 of record CM062935.1, read on the forward strand.
ACATCCCTCAATTGGCTGAGAGGAGTCAAGAGAAAGCCACCTCCCTAGAATCCTGGTAGTTATTACTTCTACTAAGAGGTTGGTTAGAGATGAGAATGCCCCAAAGTAATGTTTTTTTCTCCTCTACAGGATATCCTAATTAGGCTGCTGATGAGAAGACACTGACATGCTCAGCTAAGTCACCCTCAAACATCTATTGAGTGCTTACTGGGTGCCCAGTAGGGCCATAAGTCTAGCCAAGCTTTAGGTTTCCTATTCAAGACTGGACAGATCTGACTCTTGGCGTACCACAGTTAGAAAATTCTTTGGCCAAAATCTTAGTGCCTGCTCCAATGCGGTCCCCGCTGAAAGAGGTTCTTCTTTAATCTTCATTGGTCCCCACCATTTCATGCTGTTGATTGCATCAGACTTTTCCTAAGAATAGATATTGATAGGTGAACAGATGATCATAAAAGCACAAGAAAAGTGGACAAGACGGTACAGAAAATGTAATAAGACCTTTCCCTGACCCAACAACACGTGAAAAACTGAGATATCTGTCTTAGTCAGCTCAGGCTGCCATAACAAATCCCACAGACTGAGTGGTTTAAACAACAGTAATTTATTTTCTCACAGTTCTGGAGGCTGGAAGCCCAAGATCAAGGTGCCAACATGGTCAGTTTCTGGTGAGAGCTCTCTCCTGGGATTGTGGAGAAAGAGAGAAAGAGCAAACTCTCTGGTGTCTCTTCTTATAAGGGCACCAATCCCATCATGAGGTCCCTGCCCTCATGACTTCATCTAAACCTACCAAAGGCACCATCTCCAAAAGCCAATTGGGAGTTAAGGCTTTAACATGTGAATTTTGTGGAAACACAGACATTCAGTCCACAACAGAACCCCCGAGAATATCCAGAGCCATCCTCCACACCACTAGAAGAACCAAGAAGTTCCATCTCTGTTACTCTCTCAAAGATAATGGCTTTGGGTCTCCCTGCAGCTTGCAATTCCATTGGCTTCCAAACCTTTAAATGGCTCAAGAGTGGTGGGCCCTGAATATGGGTCCTGAACCCCTGCCCTCACCCGTATTCCTTCATTTATTTTATTTTACAATCTTAGAGATTGAGAGTTTATCAAATAGTGCATGCAAATGAAAGCATAATATCTCATAGTTTTGTTTTTGCATAAGCACCGGGAAACTAATTTAAACAAAAAATAGAAGACTAAGGGTACATAAAAGCCTAATGGAACTCTTCCATACTGTGTTTCTGCCCCAAGAGGCCCTTGATCTGAATCTCTTCCCAGAGTGTGCTCTCACACACAGGTGTGATATTCAAAATACTTACCAACCAAGCAACCAACCAGTTAGCACTCAGCAAAGGGCTGGGCAGGGCCCTGGAGGCCCCTGATGTTCCCAGACCTTTTACCAGCCAGGACTGAAGTCTTTCTACATTTAACAACCATCACAGCCACACAGCTGTGTACTGACTGAGACTCTGCCCTGCTGCTGCACAATCTTACCATTGAAAAAAAGTTCTTCCCCGGGCTCACACCTGAGTTCAGAACCTCAAGGCTCCCACTCAGCACTCAGCCCCCTCATCGGCAGCCCACCCTATTTGCTCCCTTATCTCTTTTGGATGTTGTCTGCTATTACATTAAGTGGTAAACTCCTTTGAGAACTCCACCCCACTGTTTCATCCACTGCCCAGAGAGCTCAATCCCATGCTTTGCACACAGTGGGTCATCAAGCAACACTAAATAAAACACTTCTCTGAGCCTTTGGAACCACCCGGATGATCTGGATGGACAACACTGCCTGACAGACATGTGTCATGGAGTGAATGTTTGTGCCCCCTCCGAAATTCATATGTTGAAGACCTACCCCTCCAGGGTAGCTATATTTGGAGATGGGGCCTCTAGGAAGTAATTAAGGTTAAATGAGATCATAAGGCTGGGGCCCTGATCTGATAAGATTAGTGTCCTCATAAGAAGAGACTCCAGAGAGCTTGATCCCTCTCTCTCTCTACCACACACAAAGAAGAGGTCACATGAGCAGACAGTGGGATGCACCTGCCTACAAGCTGAAAGAAGAGGCCTCAGCATGAAACCTACCTTGACCTTCGACTTCCAGCCTCCAGAACTGTGAGAAATAAATGTTGTTTAAGCCACCCAGTCTATGGTCCTTTGTCTTGGCAGCCTGAGATGACAAAACAACGTAACATTCTGTTTTCTTTCATTCTCATAACAACACTGTTAGGTCGGTACTGTCATCTGCATGTAAAAGATATAAAAATCAAGGCTTAGAGAGGTCACCTATTCTGTCCATGATCACAGAGGCAGTAAATCCAGTGTCAGGCTCAAGTCTGCATTCAACAGACCACAAAGCCCATGTTCTGAACCACTAGGTAAGACTGCCATCTAGAAGTGCCTCACAATGGAAATAATCATCATTGCCACAATAATAATAGTTAACGTATATATGGAGTGCTCACACGTTAAGGTATATGAAGCACTTATATAAACTCACTCCATTCTCACAAAACCCTTTGAGGCAGGTGCAATTATTAGCCCCACTTTAACAGCACCTAATAAAGAAGCTGCAGACATCATGACTCCCTTCGTTTCTGACTCCTACCAGTATTCTGCTTTATCCCTCATTTCTCCGTGTAACCACCTTCACCAAATATTCATGGTGAGTCACATGCCATCTTGTTGTGTCGTGTGTGACTTTCCAAATGGCCTTAAATTCTTTCTGGAACAGGGCAGGGTGTGCTCTGACTTCTCTTCTTCTAATCCACAAAACAGCAGGATGTCAGAGCCCCACTGGGCTCACAAGGACGATGTCTGGAAAAGAGCCAGATAAGATGCTTTCTGCTGGTAGTTTCTCATTTTCTGTCAATTCACACACAGCCCACAGTCTGGTACTGAGGGAAGCAAATCATATCCAGGCACACGCCAAGGAACAAGTCCAACCCCGCTCTGCTGGCAGAGCTGCAGCCCCCACCCTGCCCTCCTCACAGCCCATGCAGCCTGAGCGGGCTGCCAGCATCACGCTCCTCGGGTCCCACTGAATGGTGGAGGGGCCTTCACTGCAACAGCAGTTGCAGCCCAGCGCACCACCATCCATCTTCCCCAGCCTCCTCCAGGATGTTAACAGAAGGTGCTGGATTCTTTTCCACTAGGGGTCAGAAATGTAAGCCCTGCCTTCAAGCCAAACTCTCTCCCAAAACTCCTAGAATTGACTGCATCTCCCCCTGGACTCCCAGGCTTCCTGGGGTGGCTTCATCTCTTTGCAAGGCTTCAGGGTAGAGTCTGGCATCACAGCATGCCCAGAATGTGAAGTAATAAGTTGGCCATGATCCAAGAAAATGTCTTTCTTCCTCACTGGACCCCTTGAGCAGTCTATGTACCCTCTGAGAGAGGGGGTGCAAAGCCGAGAGAAGCATATCCAGTCACCTCACTGATTGCCACTCAAGAACCAAACAGAGTAAGATAGCTGCTCAGGAACAGCAGCTCCACACCCCACTGCTGTGGCTGCTGGGAATGTGGAGGTGGGTATGGATTTTTTAGTAAAGGGGACACTTCCTATTTCAGTGCTTGTTATTATACCAACGTTACCCATGGTAGTTTTCTTCATGTTTGCAAAACTAAAATATTGGTATTGCTGTTGTTACCTTCCGAGTAGATATTTCTAAGGACCTGCATGATTCCTCCATGGTTCCCAAAGCATCTTCTGATATGGGAAGGTTGGCCCTGTTCATACCCAGCACAGTCAAGATTCACCTGGTTCAACAGGAGGGGTCTAAAAAGGCCCCGGGGACCCAAATCTCTCCTCCACCAGCCCACTAATCCCCCTGCAGGAAATGCCCACCATTCAGTCAGTCCTTTGGGCAGGGAAGCCAATCAGAACAAACATAGAAGCAAGAATTCAACACTGTTATCAAAAGGGGCCCCATGGGGCTGGCCCAGTGGTGCAGTGGTTTAGCTCCTGCTTTGGCAGCCAGGGGTTTGCAGTTGGGATCCCGGGTGCCCATCGACACACTACTTGTCAGCCATGCCATGGCAGCGTCCCATATAAAGTAGAGGAAGATGGGCACGGATGTTAGCCCAGAGCCAGTCTTCCTCAACAAAAAGAGGAGGATTGGCAACGGATGTTAGCTCAGGGCTGGTCTTCCTCACAAAAAAGGGCCTCAGTTTTTTTTCTAACTGGTAACACCTGTATTGAGGGTCTGACATGCACACACTGCCATGCCAATGTGCAAAACTGTTGCTTCTTTTATTTTTCTACATTTGAACTGAGACTGCTCAAAACCTTCCATTTCCAGAGTAGAAAAATAATAATAAACTTGCTGGTTAAGTCTACTCAGACACTTCCCATTTAAAGCAGATTATCTGGGTTAGATATTCTCTGAAAGTTCAAACTTATTTTCAGGGCTGTTTCTTTCCTCCAGGAGTGTCCTCTGCCACTCCCCCCTCTTGCATGGGGAGTGGGTGTGAGGGGAGGTTGTTGCATCCTCAAGGCACTGAGAGGAGGGGTGTCCCTGTTACCCTTTTCTGTTGAGCACTGTGATGTCTCCTAGTACCTGGCTGTTGGCCTCTTGTCTGCTGCAAACTTTTCTGAAGTGCTGGCAGCTGGGGACATATGTGGTCTGTTCCCTTGGTCAGGACAGTGCCCAGGGACCCTGACTGGCTGAAGCCCCACTTTGGTTCTCACTGTGCCTTGGAGTATCAGCCACCGCCTTCCTCTGATCTATGGACTGTCTACCTCTGGGCAATGCTCACCTCGCCCCTTACCGGGGCAGGCTCACTGGTTCTCAACTCTTGGTTACTTTCTGAATCCCCACTGAAAGCACACAATCCACCCCCTGCACTGCTGACTGGTCCAAGCCTCATGGTCCATTGCCTGGATTACTTCAGTAGCTACTCAAAAAGTCTCCCTGTTTCCACCTTTGCTGCCTACCGTCTATTAACAGAGCAGCCAGAGTGATCCTTTTAAAACGAAATTTAGGTCCTATCACTCCTGTGCTCAAAACCCTCCAGCCACTCCCATTTCATTCAGAGTAGAAGCCAAAGAATGAGGCTACACTGAGCTGACAGCCGCTCCCTTATGACCTCACCATTCCAACTCCAGCACGTCTCCACTCATCGCACTGGCCTCCTTGCTGAGTCCAACTTAGGGCTGGGAGGGAAAAGGATGGAGATGGGAAATAGAAGGTAGAATCAGAAAGGGAAAACAGTGTGGACGGAAGGGTCAGAAGCTGGGGGAGGACAACACATCTGCATTTATCCTCACGGTAGTCTTTGGTGAGCTTTGGTGGATGGGGGAGAGAGAACACCAGTAAGCTGTTCCCTCTGCCTCTGTCACTCTTCCCCCTACATCTACTTGGCCAAATGCCTATCTCCTTCAGGTCTTTGTCTACCCTTTACCCACTCCATGAGGCCTCTTCTGCCCATTTGATACTGCAGTCTCCACCTCTAGCACTCAGGAGTCCCCTCACCTGCTCTACATTTCCTTTTTTCCATAGCACCTATTATCTAACACACTGTATAAGCTACTTATTTATGATGTCCCTTTGTGTATCTATCTTCCCCACTTCCTCACTCTGCTTCATTCCTCTAGAGCAAAACAAGGATCCTTGCTCTCATTTGACTATGTTCTGATCAATTGAATGTGAGCAAGAGTGAGGTGCACCACTCTGGTTCTTGGCCAAAAAAGGACTAGGTGTGGGCATCCCCAGCCCTTTTCTCCCTTCCTGCCAGCTGGGAGATGATGAGAAATGGAGTCATCTGTTGAGGGCAATAGTCTCCCCACTCACCCTGATCCTCTTACCTACAAACTCTAATATAAGGGAGAAATGAACTTTTCACTTATACAAGCCACTGTATTTGGGGGTCCTTCTGTTAGAGCAGTTTAGACCATACCTTAAATAATACAAAAAGAAAATACATTTATATCCTATTAAATGCCTAAATATCATGAAAAGAAACCCTCATCTGAGATCTAGGAGATCTAAATTCTATTCCTATCCAAGACCAGTTGAATCAGAATCTTTGGGAGGATAAAGCCAAAACAACCATATTTTTAAATCTCCTCAGGTGATTTTAATATATAGCCAGGGTTGAAAATTACTGAAAAATAAAGAGCATATTTCCAAATAGTAGACCTCAAAAAAAAAACTCAAAATATAGCTACAAATAGGCTTTATTCTCTCGTCACAATGAAATGAATCTAAAAATTAAACAAAAATCAACTTTAAAATCTGGAGAATAAAAAAACACTTCTAAAGTTATATCAAAGAGAAAACATGTACAGCCACATTCAGAAAATAATTAAAATTACGATTATAATCTAAAGGGTAAATTAATAGCACAAACTCAGGGTACTGGTTCCCTCTAGGGAGACGGCAGAATGTAACTGGAAAGGAATGCACAGGTTCTGGGATCCCAGAGTGTTCTTTTTCTTGACCTGAGTTACTCATTGGATTCGTTTTATAACTAATTGTTAAACTAGACATACAAGTTATAAGCACAATAAAAATGTTTTAAGAAAATAATTTAAGGGATGGTGCCAAAAGTGTCCTCAAAAACAAACACACATTCTTTAATATATTCATCACTACACAAGAGCATGAGTTTGGAACTTATACAGATCTGGGTTGGGGTTCCAGCTCTGCCACTACGAGCTATGCCCCTTCATGCAAGTTATAAAACCTGTCTGAGCTTCAGTTTGTCCATCTATAAAATGGAGAGAATATACATACCTATCTCAGAGGGTTGTTATTGAGATGAAAGAGAATGACATCAGCAAAATGGTGGCATAGGAATTTCTAGCACTCGTCCCCTTGCCCCCAGGAACTTCAACTTGGAACAACTAGCTACACATGAAAATACCTTCATATGAGCCAAGGATTTCAGGTGAGGGATTATAGCACCTGGGTGAAGCACAGCAATAAGAAAAAACATGTTGAGGAGAGTAGGAAAGATAGATTCATACTACCCCTGTCACCTCTCCCCCAAGCCTGGCCAGCCTAGTGTGGAGAGAGACACCTTCCTCATGGGAGGAGGAGAATGAAGTGAGCACCCAACTTCACCACAGACACCAGAGCTGGCCTGCCTCAGCACCAGGCCAACTCCTGACCCCAAGTGGCTCCCTATGGACTCCCACAAACCCAGGTCCCCCACTCACCCCAGGGCCTAAAGCTCCAGTGGCCCCAGGCAGCTCCCGTGGTTCTAGGCAGCTTCCTCAGCTCCAGGCTCCCAGCCCACCCCAGCGTGAGCCAACTCCCTTGGCACCAGATTGCCAGCAGGCTTCTGTGAACCCAGACCCCTGGCACATCCCAGTACCAGCCAGCTCCCGCAGTCCTGGGCAGTTCCTGTCGCCCCAGGCTCCTAATCAGCCCCCATGAACCCAGGATCCAGGTGGGCACCCACAAACCCAGGTTCCCAGCCAAGTCCAATGCCTGGCCAACTAACGCAGACTCAGGCTCCCAGCTTATCCTAGCACGAGACTGGCCCCTGCAGACCCAACCTCCAGGCTGGTCCCTAAGGCCCCAGGTTACAGGCCAACTCCTGTGGCCCCAGGCTCCAGGCTCACCTGAGCACCAGGCCAGCCCCCTTAGGCCCAGCCTCCAGGCCGACTCCCACAAATCCAGGCCCCCAGCCCATCCCAGTACTGGGCCAGCCTTCAAAGATTCAGATGCTGGGCCTACCCCAGCAGTCCCTGGTGCTTATTTGGCCCCTTGGGGTGTGTGTGTGTGTGTGTGTGCGTGTGTGTGTGTGTGTGTGTGTGTGTGTGTAATAGTCCATGTATACATACACATACATACACAATGCAATATTATTCAGCCATTAAAAAGAAGTAAACTCTGCCTCCTCAAAAACATGGATGGACCTTGAGGTCATTATGCAAAGTAAAATAAGTCAGATAGTGAAAGAGAGATATTGTACATTCCGATTTATATGTGGAATCTAAAAAACTGAACTCATAGAAATAGAGAGTAGAATGGTGGTTGCCATAGGTTGGGGGTTAGGGGAAATGGGGAGATGTTGGCCAAAGGGCACAAACTTCCAGCTATAAGATGACTAGGTTCTAGGGGTCTAATATACAGCATGGTGATTATAATTAACAGTACTGTATTACATACTCGAAAGTTATTAAGAGAATAGATCTTAAATGTTATCACCACACATTAAAAAAATGGCAATTAAGTGAGGGGATAGAGGTGTTAACTCACCTTATTGTGGTAATCATTTCATAATATATATACGTATCAAATCATCACGTTGTACATCTTAAACTTATGTATGTTATATATCAATAATATCTCAATAAAGTTGGGAAAAAAAGATAAAACGAGATAAGGTAGTACCTCCCCCCAATACTAGTTTTCTAGTGAAGAAAATACTAAGATTGTTAGACACATTTGGAAGTTCACCCAACCCACCCTCAGCCCTTTCCTACACTGCATATCCACCACATATACTGGCTAGATAATATTAACCAGATCTCTATCTCCCTCTCTCACTATACAGTGAGCTCCTTGGAGACCAGGGACCACATCTGGTTCTCAGTGTCGACTAAGGTGAACCATCACCTTAGTGCTTGGCCCTGAGTAGGCACTCACAGAGTGTTTATTAAGAAAACAAATAAATATAAATAAAAGCTTTTTTCCCCAATAGAGAAAATCTTTCCAGATTTAGAAGACTATAAGCAACAGACCATAAGCAATGCAATTCATTTAAAGATAGATAAATAAAATTTGAGCCTTTTCCCTCTACATCTCACACCTGACCATTGTTCCATATTGTCTCTGACAGAGAATCAAGTCCAACAGGTGGGAAGAAATGACCTTCCTCTGTGATGTCAACCTCATGACTTCAGCATGTACCTAAAGGTTTTCCTTAAGAACTCATCTTCCATGAATGTAACTACATGCTTCTTGTACTTATTTATAGCTTAAGCCTATACCACCTCGGAGTTGTAACACATTCCTTAGGTCTACTACCTATGGTATCATGCCGAACCTTCCAGGATAGTCCCCAGTCTTATTTGATTTTATAAAATGTTAATTCTATGCTCCTTCATCCTTCACCTTGCAGACTAAAGAGTCTTGGTCTTCATAGTCATGCCTCTGCAGACCCTGGATTGTTCCAAGAGTCCTTCAGGTCAGAAAAGAGGTTGCCGGATCTGCCTGGAGCCCTAATTGAGATTTTTGAGAAAAAATGTCAGCACCCTCTTTCTTCCCTCCCACACATCTCTGCAAGGTAAATTTTACTCCCTCCCTACCCCACTTCATCCCCACCTCCTCCTCTCTCTGCCACACACCCTAGGCTAAGCTCACATATACGATAATCCACACATTCAATCATTTTCCAACACCTACACCTTAGTGTGAATGTATCTTAGACACTTTGTCAAGTGCAGGACCAACAAAACCAGGAGAAAGAAGAGAGGCTTTGAGTGCCTGAAAGAACTGGGAGGAGGAGGTCACCAGGGAGAAGAAAGGCAGTGAGTAGCAGGCACCAAAGAAAAAGAGAAATAAGACATAATATCCCTTGGACACCTGCTATATGCCAGGCACTATGGTAAATTATTGTATGCAAACCTATTTCACTTAGCCCTTTTCCTCTGAGACAGATATCATTATTTCCATTTTCAAAGGAAACTAGTCAAAACTGACTAGTTCAGATGGGGCTAAGTGACCTTTCATGAGGTCAACTCAGTCAACAAAAATGTAAAGTTCTCCGGGTACAGGCACAAGGAAATATTAAGGCATAGCACCCATCTTTAGCAGACACAAACTACTAAGGCCTGAGTTGGAGAAGAAACAACCAACATCTAAATACCTGGTGCCAAGTGTGCTCCTCTACACCAAGTTACCCACATCTCTGCTTTTCCTGGAACCAGCGCTAGCGAACATGACCCCAGGTATCTGGGTGGTTCCTCTGAGGAACAGTGCTTAGCTCAAAGACAGGCTGGTTGTTCTCTCTTTGCACCTGCCAGGTGGGAGCCCCAAGGAGTCACAGAGCATGAGTTGCACCTTTGTTTGCTCTCCATCATCATGCACAGAGCAAGATAACACTGATGGGGGGGGACCACCTGGCAGAGGTGATGCTTCCCACCTTCCTCCTCCAAATGCCTCTGAACACAGTTCTGCCCAAAAGCTTCTAAAGACCACTTACCAGAAAGCCCCACAAATAATAATGAATAGTGTGATCCAAAGTAAATTATTAGCTCTTTACCAGAGAGATGTGCTTACCAAGCTCAAGGAAACACTCAGAAGACAAGAGCAGATGTTGCTTCCCCCTTGCCCACATGGAGGCTGAGAACAGGCCAATAGAGAGGTCATTGTCATCAAAATTTACACTGACCCAGGAGGAGCGGGAAGGCTGTAAGAGTTATGTGACTCACTGAAGTTCAGGGTTCACTGATACATCATAAGAACATAAGCCAGTGATTTCTGAAGGTGACCATCAAATGCAGCATTCAATCTTCTTGGGTCTAGAAGCCATTCTTCAGAGTGTCCTATTAAATGCCTTTTTATTATCAGCAACTGGTCCTTTTTAAAAGATCCACACAGCTAGCAGCCTTCTACTGTCAAGACAGACTCAGGGAAAGCAGACTTTTTTTCCCTTAAAAATTTCATATTAAAGTTGCTTATTTTAACAAGAAAAAACAAAGCCAAGTATAGGAAATTCTCACTTAGAAGCCAGGACCCTGGTGCTTTAGCAACATACAACCACAAAACCAAGTTCCTTAAACCTGGGCCATACTGGCCACAGAATCTTGCTCACTCAGTACCCTGCTGGGATCCGGTCTGATCTGTACCCTGACATGTGTGCTGTGTCTCCTTACGGTTAGGTGATGTATATTCCATCAGAGAAAAAAAGTGAAAATGACTGAGGAATTTTTCTAAAGTTCAACCACTTTGCAAGGACCAGGACACAAATGAATGTCTCCTAAAACTTCAGAGGTGATCCTATAAAGGAAGCAGACACTGGAAAACGAGAAAACAAAAATCCATTCTTATGAAAAATGCAGAGGATATCTTCTTGAATAGCTGCCTTGTATAAGTCTCTCCTCTAAGGACTTACAGTGGCTGCAAATATCTGCATGCACAGCCTACAACAGTGGTTACCCAATCGTCATTCCCAATCACCGTTCTCTCTTGCTCATTCCCACTATAGAGGCTGAGAAAAACCAGACACTTGCTTTCCAAGCCTTCCTTGCAGCTAGAGGGGTCATGTGACCCACTTCTGTCCAGTGAGAAGCATAGGAACATCTGCTGGGAGGCATCTGCAAAAGATGTTTCCTCCCTAATGGGAAGAGAGGTGCTCATTTTGCTCTCAGATTGAGGCTTGGTGACTAGAACTATGCAGTCATCTTGCAACCATGAGGGGCAGACCAAGAGAATTCCAGAGATGCTGAGCCAGCATCAGGGCATACTAGAAGTGTTCAATCAATCCTAGAACTAACTACCTGTCTCCAAAGTTCTTATTAAATAAACAACAAATCATCTTTTGGTTAGTTCCCCTCTTGTCCATTTTCCTGTTCCTTACAGCTAAAAGCACCTACAGAATAAAATGAGCAGCCTCTGTTCTTGCTTGAAGCAGGATTTGGCACTTCACTGCAGCCCATAAAAGCAAATCCCATTCTGCCAAGCATTAGCAATTAATGCATATTTTTGCTGCAAATCTTAGGGGAATATGAAGAAGGAGGTTCAATCACACATCATCCAGTGAAATTTAATAAAAATCCAGAAAAATCAATTTGTTTCCCTCCAAAGTCTCAGTGGCCTTATTTCCTCTTGATATTTTTCCCATGCAGATTCCCAGCCTTGCTATCTTCAGCCTCCACCACCTCCTGGAAATTCCCAATTCCAACCCCTTTTTTCATCTCCAGCAATTTCACTCTCTGCTGGATTCCCCAATCATGAATTCTTACCCCATCACTCTACTTGGTAAACAAAGGGGATTACTTAGTAGGATCTGTCCTCTTTAGAAGACAGGATCTATAGATAGTAAATAGTAAATAATCCTTCTTTTTCATAAATACTTAGTTTCTTACCACACTATACTCTCTCCCATTGCTGGAGTTTGATTGGCTAACTGGGAAAGAAAAGAAGGGAAAGAGGCATGAAAAGAGAGAGAGAGAAAGAGAAATATAATCATGCATCACTTAACAACAGGGACATTTTCTGAGAAATGCATCATTAGGCCATTTCGTCATTGTGTGAACACCATAGAGTGTACTCACTCAAACCTAGATGGTATAGCCTACTACACACTTAGGCTATATCGCACCAATCTTATAGGACCACAGTCATACATGCGGTCCGTCATTGACTGAAACACCGTTTGTGGCACATGACTGTAAAGCTCAGGCTTCCCCTCATTGCTTACTTTTCTACTGTTACCTCTCCCAAAACAAAAAAAAAGAAAAACATTTTCTTCTATTTCCCCCTCTATCTTCCATTAGCTGGGATCTCCTTCCATTAGCTAGAAAACATTTTGAAAGAACAACCAAGTCTCCCTTTTCTTGCTTCTGATTCACATCCTCACTGGGTCTATGGCTTCAGCCTGCTGGCACTGCACCAGAACTGCTGACGTAGAGTCTAAAACCCCTTGGTGCCGAGACGACCCATCCAAATGAGATTAAAGTACCATCAGAACAGTATGGTGCTATTTCATTGATGTAGGTTTCTAATACAAGCTAGGGCCCCATCTTAAGGTATCTTTGGACCACAGCTTATATTGAAGGACCAAAAATATTACCTTTTAATCCCCCATCACTACCAAGGCACAAACACACTCCAGAGTCACTGCATGCCTACAAGAAACTCTGCCCAATTGAGACAATACTGGCTCAGGCCTCAGAGGCCAGGGGCCACATCCATCCAGGACTCTCTTAGGTGGAAGCCAATGCCAAAAATAATGGAAAGTACAATCTATGACACAAGTGGCAGGCGATGAAGGTGCTGAGCAAACACACAAATGGGCTTGGAGGTTTTCTGAGACACTTGCTGCTTGTCACCCCGTGAGTAAGGCAAGTATGCTATGCTGAGACGGCTTCCAGCACTTTCTTACCTGACTGCAGTTATAGGTGCAATGCTGTGATCGCCCCCGCAGTACAGAAAAATAAACCCTGGGCTTCAAGAAGCTTTTGCCATTTTTTTTACATTCTTTCTAAAAGCATGAAACTTTTTTTTCAAGTTCAAGAGATTTCCTACCCCTTGGGGTTAAAAGTTGAAAACCAAGAGTCTGGTTCTATCCCTCGAAATCACCCCTGGCTGCCTATGGCCAGAGGAATACAGGAGGCTGTCGGCCTTCCTTCCCTGGGCTTACAGAGGGTACTTCAGGATGGGGGCCTGGAATCTGGCACGTTCCTTCGTCTCACGATTGCACATGGCATGAAATTGAATCATGTGGAAAGAAGAAGGGAGGAGCTGCCGGAGCTACAAGGCCTCTTGTCTTGCCGCAGCACCACGGCTGAGCTCAGAGAGAAATGCCTTTTCCATCCCCTGAGGTCCCGGCTTGATCGGGTGACATATTGCTGGCCTCATCTTAGCCCAGACGTCACTTTCGACTCGATTTTTGTCAGGCACCATGAGGCCAAGGAAAAGGCTAGAGGGGTAAACCAGGCATCTGTTTATTCAAGTGTTTTTTGTTCACGTTTTTGTTTTTTTTTTTTGCATTGCACTGTGCTCTTTCCCAGCCCCACTTGTAGAAAGGGCAGCTTTGCCAGAAAACCTGGTAGCACCAGCTGCTTCAGAAGAAAGGCATTTTAAACAGAGCCCAGAGGAGGCCAATTACCTGCCTGCTGGTCTGAGTAGGTTTCATTTGGCTAAATGCAAGCTGCCTTGGAGGGCGCATAACGGCTCAGTTGATTTGATTTCATACACATGTACATATGATGGGACCTCCTCAGAAAACACATTTGAGTCTAATCACTGTGTACATTACAGAGCTGTTTTTCCACCCGTGTATGGAGGGAGGGGGAGGGGACCCACTTTCTTGCTAATTAAAAAGAAAAAAAAAGTGATAGAGATACATAGCACTTTATCCTAGAGCTAGAACAGAAGTCTCAGTTGCCTTGCTTTTAGGGCTGGCTAGCCCTCTCGTTCCTCCGCTGCCACAAACCGGCCTCCAAAGCTTGCCCAGGCCCTTTCCCCTGTGCCAACACTGCCTCCTAGGAAGGTACTAGGAATTACTAGGCGGAGCTGGTTCCTGTCTTTATACAGGAATTAGTCCCATTAACTCTTTATCCTACAAAAATCATATTTCAGTAAAATTATCAAATCACGTAGCACGCCAGCTACCTGAGGGCAGAGACTATACCATATTCATCTTTCTATGCCCAGACTCCTTCTTGGCACACACGAGTCACTCTACAAATGTTAGTTGAATTAAATTGATCATTTTCTGGAATTAAATGGGTTGAATTCTCATTTTTTATAATCACCAAGCAAAGTCTCAGCTATCAGCTTCTCTCATATCTTTAGGAATCTGAATTAGAGTAATCAGGATTTCTCCAACAATTTTTGCTTAGGTTTCTCTAGGCCAGCTTTGGTTTAGTACTCTTATTTTTAGCAATTTTTTTCTTTCAGTCCAAAAGTATCTCATTTTGAAGTACAAATTACATGGTCATCTGTGTTGGTCTGGCCCACTGAGAAGCAGACACCAAGATGGGATTACATGTACAAGGATTATATCAGAGGAACTACCTTTAAGAGATGAAATGGAGAGGGAGCTGGGAAAGCCATGGCATTGCCAGGAAGTCTCAAGAGGGAGGGGAGAGTGGAAGCCTCCAAGAGGCCAGCAGTCTGAGGAAGGTTTGGCAAGGCAGTTCCAAGGAGCTCTGGAGCCAAAGTTGGCCTCCGAGGACACACATGTCTCCCAGGAATGCGCCTGCCTCAGTCTCCCCACCACACTCAGCCAGAGGCTGGGAGCAGCCTGTGGGAATCATGACCTTGGCACAAATGTAGACATGGATTTCAGAGCTAAGGTCCTTGGTCAATTACCCTTCTGTGATTGGCGCATTCTCATGGCCACCCCATCACTCTACTTGGGAAAAGGATTATTAAACATCTTCGTGTGGTTGTGGCCATGCTTCTTGCACTCTCCTCAGGCAGATGAAGACCCAACTTTTGAAACAACCATTATAACAAATCAACTGTCCTCCAGGTGGTCAGAAGGACCCAGGCTAAGTCAAACTACAGTTTACCTTCTCCCACCGCAGCCAGGCCTGAGAAGTGACCAGAAGAAGCTAAAAGCTACGATGGGGCAGAAGTGTCATCATATTTTGGCAAGTGATTCTTCTCTGCAGAAGGAACTTGTGGTGACTTGGCAGGGCTACTGCTGCACAACCCCAGGGGCAATGTGCACACTGCCTCCTTGAGCTGTGTAAGGCAACAGGCCACCTGGAGGGGCTTTGGGACACCCCCTAACCTCCATCAGGCTCTGCAGAAAGCCACCTCTAATAAATACACACTCCAAGTAAAAAGCAATGTCCTTGCTCTGCCAACCAGACACTGCTGTCCCCACACAGAGGGATCTGAAGGATTCACAAAGCATATGACAACCCATTCTGCATTTGCCAAGCAGGCAGACTTGCCAAGGGCAAAGAGCCCCTCACACCAGGGTCTGATAGAGAATCATTCTGTTCCCTATTTTTGTTTGTTTGTGTCTTTAATTGTTTTGAAAAAAAGAACAGGGCTGGCAAGGAGAAGGGCTGGCAGTCAGTGGTCCCTGTGCTCCTGCCTTCCTTTACTATAGCACAACAAACAGACTGGGCTGTCAGGCACAGACATTTCTCCCCACCCCACCATGTCATATACCACCTCCTTTGCCCTGGCAATCAACCTAACCCCAGATCATGCAAACTGCACTCTAAGAAAAGAGAAGGACTGGAGAGAATTTGGCAGTGAGGCCTAAATTCATCTTTTGCTGGCCCCAGCCCACCAAAAAGTCCACTTTGCTGTTCACCATAAAGAGCATGCACATGGAAAGACAATTACCTCAGCTTTTCTTCCTGCTCTCCTTGGCACAATTACTCACCTGGGTATTAGGGGAAAAAATGTTTCCTACTATATCATCCCCAAAGGTACTGGTTCTATCTTTAAATTCAGTATTCTGTTCACACTCTCTGTGCACTCTGACAAGTCATTTATCTCTGTACCTTCAAATAGCCTTGCCTCTAGGAGATGCCTGATAAGTGTTGCCGAAAAAATTGCCCATTCCTGCCTCAACTCATCTGTCCACAACATCCAGTCTCCTCATGCTGCCCATTTGCACTGAAGTGAAACAAGAGTAGGCCCCTCAAAAGCCATATTTGTACTATATGATCATAGCTGATAGCACGGATTGAATACATGACCCAAACTGGGTGAATCACTTTGTCCTGGGAATTTGGAATTAGAACTGAAAGACTGGTGGGATTCATGTGTGTGGCAGGGAGTTGTTGGAAGTCAGTGTCCACCATGTGGACAGAGAAAAAGAGGAAGCTGGTCTGCAGAGAGAGTGAATATAGCAGATAGACAGAAGCAGATGCCGTCAGCACCCCGCTCAGCTCCCTCGCTCCACTTCAGTGCACACTAGCCAACTTCCAAGTGCCAGCATTTGCCTGAGAGCTTTCTCCAAAGTCTCCCTCAGCAGCCCTGAACCAATGGCTAAGAGAAATTAATGTATAAACACCCCAACTCCCTCACCCCTGAAGTGGGATAACTCTGAGTGTGTGTTCTAGAACACTGGTTATCAACTGCAGCAATTTTGCCCCAGAGGACATCTGGCAATGTCTGGAGACATTTCTGGTTGTCACAACTGGGGGATAGGGAATGCTACTGACATCTATAGGTGAGACCAGGGATGCTGAAAACATTCTACAATGCTCAGGAGAGACCCCACAAAAAGAATTATTCAGCCCAAAATGTCAATAGTGCCAAGGTTGAGAAATTCTGGCCTAGAGGAAAAGACTGAAGACTAAGTGCCAGTGACCCAGAGTGGTAACCAGCTTGCTAGCACACCCTTTGCTGGCTGCCTCCTCTTCCTTCTCTCACTTCCCTCCTCCCCTACAAATGTTTTTCTCCACCTGTCAAACTACTTGCACTTAGAATCCTTAACTCAGGATCTGCTTCCAAACTAAGGTACAGAGTTTCTGATGTTTTCAGTTCCTGATTCCAAAGCTTCCTAAGGTACCAAGAATTTAGGCCAATAATGAGAGTTAGCCAACTACACAGTTTTAGAGGGGGCACAGTTAACCCATAAGACTGCCCTCACTTCTGACACCAATTGCAGGTTCAAGGGGTTCTCAAAAGCACCCTCAGTTCCAACCTAGGGAATAAATCAGGCTAGACCTGTGCTCTTTATGCATCTTTCCTCAATTCAAGGACCCACTGCCTTCTCCAATCTAAACTTCTATTGAGCTTAGGGTAGCTGACCACCCTAGTTTTCCCAAGACTATCCTGGTTTTAGCAATTTAAGTCCCACTTCCCAGGAAATCCTTCAGTCCTCAGCAAACCATACAGTTGGTGACCCTAATTAAGATTCAGCATTTGGAGGGTTTTAGGTCATTGGAAGGTTACCTAGCCAGTGGATACTTTGGTCTCCATTTGAAATCAACATGAATATATTTTATAGGTCAAAACATCAGGGCGGGGCAGGGTGGGAATGAGTGGCTGGATTCAGGCACACTCCCCAAGCTCATAACTTTACTGAATACCAGATCTGCAGGCTGGCTGGACTAAGAGACCTCCCCCAGGGCCATGTGGAGCCCCTCGGCAGCAAGGCATCACAGCTTGATGGTGAGATCATGCCTAGAAAGACTTCTGAAACTGTGAACTGCTGAGAGTCGTCATTAATTATATATTAGAGGACACTCAACCAGCAGAGCTGGCATGCACAGCCAAAGGAAAACCTCAGTGGTCAGCAGCTGGAATTAAGAGATTGCCTCATGTTGGGACCGACATCAGCCATCTCCAAAAAAGGGGGTGTGGCCCAGAGGGCTGTCAGACTCTGGGGCTGCAGGATCACAGCATAGCAATCTTGTGTTAGAGAACATGGGGATTGCTTGGAGAGAGACTCAGAGATACCACACAGGCCATAAAAAATAAAACTCTTATGGGGCCAGCCCAGTGGCATAGCAGTTAAGTTCATGCATTCTGCTTTGGCGGCCCGGGGTTCGCTGGTTCAGATCCTGGGCGCAGACCTACTCACCACTCATCAAGCCATGCTGAGGTGGCGTCCCATATAGAACAGCTACAACTCTACAACTATGATACACAGCTATGTACTGGGGCTTTGGGGAGAAAAAAGAAAAAAAAAGAGGAAGATTGGCAACAGATATTAGCGTGGGACCAATGTTCCTCAAAATAAATAAATAGATAAAATAAAATAAAACTGAGTGACGTCAGCATCATCACAGAGTGAGATTCCCTCTTTGAATCTCTGCCCCTTAAGACACAAGGAAAACATCATTTGCATTCCAACAGAGCTCAATCAAACACTACAAAGGACTTCTAAGAAACCCCTGCTCCCATACATCGGACAGTGGAGGCGCAGGAAGCCCCAAAGGATGTGAGGAGAGGTAAGAAGTTGTACTCCCCCTCCCCAATCGATCAGCAAAGACAGACAGCGAGGCTTGCAGACGGAGGGGGGAGGGGCGGCCCACAGCGGGGAAAACTATCGCCCTCCAGGTGCTCTCACAGACTGTCGAGAGATCCCCACTGGGAAGCGACGACAGACTGTTTCAGGGGTGTAGCAAACGCCCTAAGAGAGCCAGAAAGGAAACCCCCGGGTCAAGCAGGAGAAAGAGAGAACCCCTCCCCCCACACACCCCGCGTTTCAGCATAATCCCTCTGGGGATTGCGGTGGGCTCAGAGCTCACGATCTCCATCCAGTGGCAGCAGGTGGAAACTGCAGGACCAACTTCAAGATGAGAGGAAAAAGTCAAGTGGTCGGATCCATCCAACAGTTTGTTATGTCTACAGACCAAAAGGAAAATGACAAACACCCAGAAACCAACCCTGAAGGCACAGAATTTGATAACCTGAATGGCAGAGAATTCAAAATCGCTATCATAAACAAACTCAACGAAATACAAGACAACACACAGAAACAAATCAATGAATTCAGGGATTTCGTCACAAAAGAGATTGAAACCATAAAGAAGAACCAATCAGAATTATTGGAGATGAAAAACAAAATCAATGAGATAGTGGAAAAAATGGAGTCTTTAAAGAGCAG
Source organism: Tapirus indicus (assembly GCA_031878705.1). NCBI lineage: Eukaryota > Metazoa > Chordata > Mammalia > Perissodactyla > Tapiridae > Tapirus > Tapirus indicus. Next base: position 41,574,782 of record CM062935.1, read on the forward strand.
AACTGACAATATGGAGGAACGAATTAGCATTATCGAGGATAGCCACACAAAAACGTTCCAGATAAAGGAGGAAAGAGAGCTAAGACTAAAAAGAAATGAAGAAATTCTTCAAGAAATATCAGACTCAATGAGGAAAAGTAACATAAGGATAATAGGTATTCCAGAAGGAGAAGAAAGAGAAAAAGGAGCAGAGAGTTTGTTCAAAGAAAGAATAGCTGAGAACTTCCCCAACCTAGGGAACGAGAGGGAAATAACAGTGAATGACATCAATAGATCACCTAAATACATAAACAGGAATAAAAAATCATCTCGCCACATAGTAGCAAACTTGAAAAATATCTGTGACAAGGAAATAATATTAAGGGCAGCAAAACAAAAAAAAACAAAATAGCATACAAAGGAAACCCCATCAGGCTCTCAGCTGATTTCTCGACAGAAACTCTACAGGCTAGGAGAGACTGGAAAGATATATTCAAAATCTTGAAAGACAGAAATCTTCAGCCAAGAATACTTTATCCAGCAAAAATATCCTTCAAATATGATGGAGAAATAATAACTCTCCCTGATAAACAAAAGCTAAGAGAGTTCGTCACCACAAGACCCCCACTACAAGAAATGCTCAAGAAGGCCCTTAGGCCTGAAAAAAAAACAAAAGAGAAAGGGGTTACAAACATTTCAGCAAGGAGAAAAGCAAGGAGACTAAACAAGAACAAACTACAGTTGGATAACATCAAAAATTAATTCAAGCTTATCACTGGAAACACACACTCATGACACAAGATGGAATAAATAGAGATAACAAAATAAGGAGGGGAAGAGGTAAGGGACTGAACCGACCCAGCCTCAGGAAAAAGGAGGCATCTGAAAATGTACTATCTTATCCAGGAGATCGCTTTTATAAACCTCACGGTAACTACTAAACAAATAACCAGAAGTGAACCACACATGACAAATAAAGAGAAAACTAAGAGAATGAGCATGCAGAAATATCAAATTGAATTTGCAGTCTGAAACACAAGTGACAAGAAACGAAGGAAATGCAAAAGAACTAGAACATGAACAATAAAATAGCAACATTAAACCCTCATACATCAATAATCACTCTAAAGGTAAATGGATTGAATTCTCCAATCAAAAGACACAGAGTGGCAGGATGGATTAAAAACCAAGATCCAACAATCTGCTGCCTCCAGGAAACACATTGCAGCTCTAAAGACAAACACAGACTCAAAATAAAAGGATGGAAAACAATACTCCAAGCTAATGGCAAACAAAAGAAAGCAGGAGTAGCCATACTTATATCAGACAAAGTAGACTTCAAGATAAAAAAGGTAATGAGAGACAAAGAAGGGCAATATATAATGACAAAAGGGACACTTCACCAAGAAGACATAACACTTATAAATATCTATGCACCCAACACAGGAGCACCAAAGTACATAAAACAACTGCTAAAAAACCTAAAAGGAGATATTAACAATAACACAATAATAGTAGGGGATCTTAACACCCCCCCTTACATCAATGGATAGATCATCCAGACAAGAAGTCAATAAGGAAATAATGGACTTAAACGAAAAACTAGACGCAATGGACTTAATAGATAAATACAGAGCACTCCACCCAAAAAAAGCAGAGTACACATTCTTCTCAAGTGCACATGGAACATTCTCAAGGATAGACCACATATTAGGAAACAAGGCAAACCTCTATAAATTTAAGAAGATTGAAATCATTACAAGCATCTTTTCTGATCATAATGCTGTGAAACTAGAAATCAACTGCAAGGAAAAAACTAGGAAAGGGACAAAGATGTGGAGACTAAACAACATGCTACTGAACAACCAATGGGTCATTGATGAAATTAAAGGAGAAATCAAAAGCTATCTGGAGACAAATGAAAAGGAAAATACACCATACCAACTCATATGGGATACAGCAAAAGCAGTCCTGAGAGGGAAATTCATACCAATACAAGCTCACCTTAACAAACAAGAAAAATCCCAAATAAATAACCTTAAACTGCACCTAACAGAATTGGAAAAGGAAGAACAGACAAAGCCCCGAATCAGCAGAAGGAGGGAAATAATAAAAATCAGAGCAGAAATAAATGAAATTGAAACCAAAAAAACAGTAGAAAGGATCAATGAAACAAAGAGCTGGTTCTTTGAAAAGATAAATAAAATTGACAAACCCTTAGCCAGACTCACTAAGAAAAAAAGGGAGAAGACTCAAATAAACAAAATTAGAAATGAAAGAGGAGAAATTACAACAGACACCACAGAAATACATGGGATTATTAGGGAATACTATGAAAAACTTTACGCCAACAAATTGGACAACCTAAAGGAAATGTACAAATTCTTGGAAGCGTACAACCTCCCAAAACTGAATCAAGAAGAAATAGAGAATCTGAACAGACCAATCACAAGTAAAGAGATTGAAACAGTAATCAAAAACCTCCCAAAAAATAAAAGCCCAGGACCAGATGGCTTCCCTGGAGAATTTTATCAAATGTTCAAAGAAGATTTAGCACCTATCCTTCTCAAACTATTCCAAAAAATAGAGGAAGATGGAATACTTCCCAACACATTCTATGGGGCCGACATCATCCTGATACCAAAGCCAGACAAGGACAATACAAAGAAGGAAAACTACAGGCCAATATCACTGATGAACATAGACGCAAAAATCCTCAACAACATATTGGCAAACCGAATACAGCAATACATCAAAAAATCATACACCACGATCAAGTGGGATTTATACCAGGGACACAGGGATGGTTCAACATCCGCAAATCAATCAATGTGATACACCACATTAACAAAATGAAGAATAAAAACCACATGATCATCTCAATCGATGCAGAGAAGGCATTCGACAAGATCCAGCATCCATTTATGATAAAAACTCTCAACAAAATGGGTATAGAAGGAAAGTACCTCAACATAATAAGGGCCATATATGACAAACCTACAGCAAACATCCTACTCAACGGGGAAAAACTGAAAGCCATTCCTTTGAGGACAGGAACAAGATAAGGGTGCCCACTCTCACCGCTCTTACTCAACATAGTACTGGAAGTTCTGGCCAGAGCCATTAGGCAAGAAAAAGGAATAAAAGGACTCCAAATAGGCAGTGAAGAAGTGAAACTCTCACTATTTGCAGACGACATGATCTTATACATAGAAAACCCAAAAAATTCCATTGGAAAACTACTAGAAACAATCAACAACTACAGTAAAGTGGCAGGGTATAAAATCAACTTACAAAAATCAGTTGCATTTCTATACACTAATGATGAAACAACAGAAAGAGAACTCAAAAAGACAATCCCATTTACAACTGCAACAAAGAGAATAAAATATCTGGGAATAAATTTAACCAAGGAGGTAAAAGATCTATACAATGAAAACTATAAGATACTATTGAAAGAAATCGAGGAGGACATAAAGAAATGGAAAAATATTCCATGCACATGGATTGGAAGAATAAATATAGTTAAAATTCCATTCTACCTAAAGCAATCTACAGATTCAATGCAATCCCAATCAGAATCCCAATGTCATTCTTCACAGAAATAGAACAAAAACTACTGAAATTCATATGGGGCAACAAAAGAGCCCGAATAGCTAAACCAATTCTGAAAAAAAAAAGAACAAAGCTGGAGGCATCACAATCCCTGATTTCAAAATATACTATAAAGCTATAGTAATCAAAACAGCATGGTACTGGTACAAAAATAGACACACAGATCAATGGAATAGAATTGAAAGCCCAGAAATAAAACCACACACCTATGGACAGCTAATCTTTGGCAAAGGAGCAAAGAACATACAATGGAGAGAGGGAATTCTCTTCAACAAATGGTGCTGGGAAAAGTGGACAGCAACATGCAAAAGAATGAAAGTAGACCATCTCCTATCACCATATACAAAAATCAATTCAAAATGGATCAAGGACCTGAAAGTGAGACCTGAAACTATAAAACTCCTGGAAGAAAATATAGGCAGTACACTAACTGAGATTGGACATAAAGGGATCCTTTCAGATTCCATGTCTACTCAGACAAGGGAAACAAATGAAAAAATAAACAAGTGGGACCTCATCAGACTAATGAGCTTCTACAAGGCAAATGAAACGAGGATCAAAATGAATAGACAACCCACCAGCTGGGAGAAAATATTTGCAAATCATTTGTCTGACAAGGGATTAATCTCAGTAATATATAAATATCTCATATAACTGAGCAACAAAAAAACAAACAACCCGATCAAAAAATGGGCAGAGGATATGAACAGACATTTTTCCAAGGAAGAGATACAGATGGCAATAGACACATGAAAAGATGTTCAACATCACTAATCATCAGGGAATGCAAATCAAAACTACACTGAGATATCACCTTACACCCGTTAGAATGGCTATAATCACAAAGACAAATAACAACAAATGCTGGAGAGGTTGTGGAGAAACAGGGACCCTCATTCACTGCTGGTGGGAATGCAAACTCGTGCAGCCTCCATGGAAAACAGTATGGAGAGTCCTCAAAAAATTAAAAATAGGGGCCACCTGGTGGCGCAGCGGTTTAGTCCGCGCTTGGCAGCCCGGGGTTCGCGGGTTCGGATCCCGGACGCCCGCCGACGCACTGCCTGTCAGCCATGCCGTGGCAGCGTCCCATATAAAGTGGAGGAAGATGGGCACAGATGTTAGCCCAGGGCCAGTCTTCCTCAGCAAAAAGAGGAGGATTGGCGACGGATGTTAGCTCAGGGTCGGTCTTCCTCACAAAAAAAATTAAAAATAGAAATACCGTATGATCCAGCAATCCCACTCTTGGGCATCTACCCAATGGACATGAAATCAACCATCACAAGAGGCGTATGCACCCCTATGTTCATTGCAGCATTATTCACTATAGCCAAGAAGTGGAAGCAACCCGTGTCCCTCGACTGATGATTGGTTAAAGAAGATGTGGTATATACATACAATGGAATACTACTCAGCCATAAGAAAAGACAGAATTGTCCCATTTGCAACAACATGGATGGACCTAGAGGGTATTATGTTAAGTGAAATAAGCCAGAGAAGGACAGGCACTGCATGAACTCATTCATATATGGAATATAAATGAACACACGGACAGAGAGAACTGATTGGTGGTTACCAAGGGGAAGGGGGGTGGGGGGTGGGCACAAGGGGTGAAGGGTTACATCTACATGGTGACAGACAAACAATAATGTACAACTAAAACCCCACAGTGTTATAAAATATTAAGACATCAATTAAAATAAATAAATAAAATAAAACTGGTAGCCCCTCAATATTGAGTCCAAAAGAATCCAGTATTATCCTCTGTTCCAGGGGCACATATGAAAGTCTTACCCTCAAAGATCTTAAAATCTATCCATAGAAACAGAGACAAAAATTGCACAATGTATAAGCAACCACCACAATATATGCAATAGACAGTAAGTTCTTTAGGAGTCTGTGACATTCATTTGCTCTACGAGTGTTTATTGAGCATTATTGAGCACGTCAGGCACTGTGCTAGGCACTAGAAACCCAGGAAGGGAAAAGTCAGGCATCCCTGTCCTAATGAAGCTCATATTCTAGCAGACACGAAACTTCTGATGACATCATTTTACAATGAATAAATACTTGGTAGACACTATGAAGGAGAATGAGAGCAGTAATACCATGTGAGCAATAATCTTTACTGTTTTAAGTCAAAGGAAAAAAAAAAGAAAGCCAGCATTGTCATAAGTCAGGTAGACCTAAGGAAAGAGGATTATAGGAGGAAGACTTGACCAGACAGAGGCTGTCTCTCGAGGGCCAGAGTGAGTCTGGCAGGAACCAACTCAACTGAAGGAATGACCCCGGAAAAGGCAGTAGGGTGGCCCAGGCAGCCACTGATGGGAGAGAGAGGGAAGCCACCAGGAAGTCAAGCTGGGTCTGAGTCTGAGAGGGTGACTGACTCCCAAGACGGAGTGAAAATGATTAAGGTATAACTGGCCTGTTGTGGAAACTACCCAGTAACTACACCTCCTCCATGCTGTTCTCACCCCCTCCTCCCCAATAAGTAGTCATTGAGTCTCCCCATGACCTGCCAATCACTGTGCTTAATGCTGGGCTCATACAGTGCAAAAAGAGACATAACGTCTGCTCCCAAAGGACCTGCTGCCTGCAGGGGAAGCTAGACAAGTAAGAGGTTATGTTGGTGTGATAAAGCTACAGTGTGGGTAAGTAGAGAATGCCAAGAGTGATTATCTCTCCTGCTAACCCCTTATACTGCACCAGTCCCATTCAACTAATCATGGTTCCTTCACTTTACCTATTATGGATGCCTCTTCTTCCCATAATGTTTTTTCCCATGCTGTTCCAGATGCTTGCATTTCTTCCTGCTTCCCTCCTTCATCTGGCTAAGTCACACTCATTCCACAATTCTCCTATCCACATGTTCTGTCTCCTTTGCTCTGCCATGGTACATATGACATTCCCCTACTAGAATACTTAACACACTCTGTGGCAATCCTTGGCTTATATAACTTTCTTCTCCACTAGACATGAGGAAAGGTCCACCCATGTATCATTTGTGTTGTTTCCCAATGTATTCATTTAGCACAGTATTAAAGGTTTATGAATTAATGAATAGAATGGAACGGAATGATCAAAAAATCTAGCTTCTAGGAGCTAAGAAAAACAAAACCAGAAAAATGAGGCATGAGGTTGATAATTCTGAACAAAGATAGGCAAAGATGACTGTGCCCTTTGGTAAGATTTTTTCCCCCATAATTTTCTCCTTTATTCCAGCTTTTTTTTTTTTTTTTTGGCTTTTTTTTTTTTTTCACAAAGAACTGCATATATTTAATGTGTACAACCTGATGAGTTTGGACATATGCAAACACCTGTGATACCATCACCACCAGCAAGGTAACAAACATATCCAACACCTCCCAGAGAGAAGGCTGACTGGCTGGGCCACTCTGCTCCATTCCTTCTCTAAAGTTCTCCAACCAGTGGGGCAGGAGGCCAGGAGTATCCCTCTAGTGGAGCTTCCTTCTCTCAGAAATAAGAAGCCATGGTAAAAGTCCCCCCATCTCAATTACCTCCCAAAAAAAGTAATCAGAAAAGCATGATTAAGGAAAGACCATGCTCTCCAGAGTGTGGGCTCCAGACTTCTACAGGAATTTAGAGACTATGATCCCTACTGAAACGCTTCCCACAAGATCTTTTAATAAACTCTAATAGTTCAGGAGCTCTTCTGAGACGTGAAGACAATCCTCACATTACCCTGATGGTCTAGGTTCATTGCTGACACCAGAAATAAGGATGCACTGAGGCTTTTGCTTTCAAAAGGGTATCTAAGAAGGAAGAGAGGGAGGAACAGGAGAGGGGAGAGTGGAGGGGGCAGAGAGCGGCAGGAAGGGGAGGGAAGAATTGAAAAGTGGGTGGGAAAAGGAAAAAGAGTAAGTCTAGAGTTGGTCCTTTGAGCCACTCAGACTTTCAGAGTCAATCACATTACACCAATCTGTGATATTTACAGTCCCCAGGTGCATTTCACCTGATCAAAAATATAAATAGCCTTTTGCATGCATAGGTACGCATGACCTGCTGTTTAGCCTTTTAATCACATGGAAAAAAAAAACCCATCTATTCACTCAGAACTACAATGTATAAGCCCCTGAAGCACTCAACATCTGGAATTCATCATCTAGGTTGTGCTAGTCAAAGAGCCAGCATTAGGCTAAGCCTTAAAATTCATACAAACATGGAAGCAGGCTGAGGCAGGGTAGATTACAAGCCCATCTTTGACTTCTTTTTGCTTCTGGACAATTAGTTTGCAGGTTGGGTGGCATTTACTAGTAGGACTAAGGTTGACAAAGTCTTAAGCAAAAAGCAGGGGGTGATAGAAAGTCTTTGAGAAAAATCCAGACACCTCTCAACATAAGGCTGTTTTTAAACTTAAACGTTTTGTTTTGTTTTTTTAATTGGTTTCTCCTTGCCCAACCAGAATCTTACCACACTTTACTGTGGAATAATCAGGGTAGTGTTCTTAGGGCAGCCCAGCTCCTTGCCTTATGCTGTGTGAACTGTGTCCTCTGTCCCTCAGGAACTCTGCAGCCTCAAAGAGCTTGTAAGTGATGGGTCATTCACCAGGCACTAGACTGCCCTGGGCCGAGCTCTGTTCTTAGTAAGGAATTTGTAACCCAGGTAAGAGAACTTAAGTCATCTTGACAGCAGCAGGGTTGGAGAGGGCATTATACCTGCCATGACAGGAAGTCTCCCCACTGTGGAGAGCCACCTGGGGACCAATAGGGCAGAGGAAGATAGCAAAAGAGCCCAAAGCCACTGGAGGGAATGCCCAGGTCAGAGAACGAAAACCAGGAAGAGTATGGACTCCGGAATCAGAGCCGATTTTGAATCCTAGCTCTGTTTCTTTTGAGCTGAGTTGCTTTCCCTCTCTGAGCCTTAGTATCCTCATTTTTAACATGGTAATAGTAATAATAATATCTAATTGGGTTGTTGGGGGATTTAAATATTCAACTATGTAAAATGCCTAGAACAGAGCCAGGCACTCAGTAGACTTCAATAAAGGAGTCTTTGTTACCGTGCATTTGACAATGTGTTCTATGCAACAGTTGTCCAAATCCCTGCTGGTTGTCAGTCTTCAGTTACAGCCTCCTGAGGACAGGCAACATGGGAGCTTATGATTTGGCCTATATGCCCCAAGATTTGAAGGCTTTGGGTACTGATCACAGATTCCCAAATGTCAGAACCAGGAGAAACCTGAGAAGCCGTGTAGGCTGAGAACTTTTCAAAATTTTCTTTTAGACACAGAACTTGTCCTTCAAACAAAAGGTTTCTGTAGAAATTCAATACAAAACAGAGCTGAGCTAATTTGGTTGGGGTGGGGGGTTGGGAGGGAACAGCAGAACCACTTTACTTACTACCCACAGCCATCCCTGCAGTCACACCCCTGAAGCACATCCACAAGATCCCCAAGTCCCCAGACAATGTGGTTAGAAAATGAATGGACCACTACACCCTCCTATTTTATAAGTGGAGAAGCTGAAGACCAGAAAGCAGCCTCTGCCCCAATGGTATTCAAGACCTGAGTGCAGAGCCAGGTCTAGAGCCCAAGGCTCTTTGCCGTGTGATGATGATGTTCAGCCCAGCAATATCACGAAGAAGGGAGAGAAGAAACCTGTCTTTGGTGCTTCCCAGTCTTCCTAGCCCAACCCTCTTTCCCCCATCATCTCAGTTATCCAGTCTGCCCTCCCCAAAGGATCCCCTTCTTCAAATTTCTTTAGTCTCTTCCCTCTCAAAACTTAGCTGCCCTCTCTCTTGTTCTCTCAAGACCCTGCTCACTACTGATAAACATGCTGACAAACCAATCAGTAAAAAGATATTTTGGGGTACTTATATACTACCCAAATAATTTCTATAAGTATATTTTAACAAGAACCTTCTAGAAACTCTTAAAAAAAAAACTCTAAGAGGAGGTTCGTGTTGATCACTAGGAAGTTTTAGACATACGTTCTTTTAAACCACACCACTCCTTACCTTACAGTACTAGGATTGCTCTGCCAGCAACATCAGTCACTTTGGCCACACCTTTGACCCAGACTACACTCCCATTTCTCCCTCACCTCCAAATCCAGCCGTTTTACCACTATTGTTGATTATCATAAGAAGAGGAGACTTGTGTAAGCCAGAGATGAAAGACCAGAAGGGGAAAGTAGAAACTGAACTAAATACACCAAAAGGAAATCTGATACCACAACTCCAACTGAACTTTCCACAAAAACACTCTGCATCCACTGTTCTCAAGCACCTGATATATAACTACACCTGAGCAGCACAAAAATCACAAGCACTTTGATTGGACAGAGTGCTGCAGAAATAACTGGCAGACAGAAGACCAGGGTTCTAGTCCCAACTCTGCCATTAACTAGCTGTATAGACATGGAAAATCCTTATTACCTCTTTAAATCCACGTCTCCTCAACTGTAAAATAGAGAGAGGGATTATAATTACTCTCAAGTCCCTTCAGATCTAATTTTGTATGATTCTGTCACTCTTCAAGGTGTTTACTTTATGGGAAAGATGGTAGAGACAGCTGGTCTTCAAAAATGTGTACTCCACCTTCTATAGCTTCCCCTTCTCCACTGGGAAGCAGCAGCCAACCAGGACTTCTCCTCCCAGACACCGTTGCATCTAGGTGGGGCCACGAGACTTGTTCTCCCTGAAAGAATATGAATGGAAGTGATGCATATCACTTCCAGCCCAGGCAATTAAGACACAGATGTACCTTTTCCACACTCTCTTCCCCTATCTCTGGCTGGATGCAGAGGATTCTGAGGCTTAGAGGAGAGTCACAAGACAGAAGGAGCCTGGTCCCTGAATCACCGTGTGGAGGAAGCCACCACTAACAAGGCACATACACACCGAACTATTACATGAATGAGAAGTAAGCTTTTTCTTGAGTGAAACTGCTGATATTTGGTGATTTATTTGCTACAAACAGCTAGTATTATACTAACTACCATAAGAAACACAGAGTTCTGTGAGATTTAGAGCCTCGATACAATTTGAAAAATATTTATGCAAAGCAGTATGCTAAGAGCTGGTGAGATTAAACAATGAGAAAAATATAGTTCCTTCCCAGGCTCAAACCTAGTAGAGTATAGAGACATAGATTCAAGTTCCTATGTTATGAGGCAAATGAGGTAAATTCCAGAAGAAAGGCAAAGATCTGTAGAGAAGGGAGAGAGGGAGAATGAATAAAGGCCACCAACTCACTTCACTGCAGATTTCTGGAAAACATCCAACTAATTATGAATCCTAATTAGTTCCCAGATCAAGTTGAAATTATATTTCAGTTAAGTTATATCTCCTGATACTCAGGGTGACCCATTCTGCCCTCTGGTTAACACACTTGGTTTGGAGGTAATGGCTACTCCCCCTGATACACCATGACTCCCAGCATGCCCCATGCTCAGCCCAGGCACAAAGAATGTTATTTGCCCAGAGCTGTAGTTCATTCTTTCCTAACTCTCTAATTCTCACAGATGAAGGAACAAAATTTGTCAGGCCCACCGACCACCCAGAGGGACTTGGGGGAAACACAATTACCATCATGGGAAAGCATTCTAAAAGGACTAATCCTGAGGTATTTCAAATTCACTAACACCTCTGAAAGGAGAACAGTTGGATCTCAGGTGGTCACTAGCCACTGAAAGTTACTCTAAACTACTCAGGGGTTGAGAATATTGCCATTTATTACTTGGGGACTTGTCAAAGTATTATTTTCATTACACTAATAAATACTGTAAATGTCAAAATAAAAAATACTCTAAGTTCTGGAACTTGTCTTATCTAAATCTATATGATCTGGAAATATTTAACTAGGGAGCCCTGTAATACAAAACAGACACAGAAAGGGTCCCAAGGAAAGCCCGTGGGAAATGCCAAACTATTAATTACACGTTAAACTGAAAGTCTCTTTAACAGCAATTGCCTATGCTGCAAAGAACAAAGCCAAATGTATTCCAGGGGAAGGAGTAGAGAAGTCCAAGTTCTTTGGCTCCTTTGAGTAAAGACCCTTTAAAGATGAAGCAAAATTGTGATGGGTATTTGAATTTTGTTTCGATTGTGGGGAGAGGGGAAGAGAAGCTTGTGGATTTTTGTTTCTCAAATTCAAAAAAAAAAAACAGACTAATTCTGACTTTTTACCGCGATCATGAACCTAAATTAAATCTAAATAAAGATTTGTATTACAAAAACTCCAAACTAGAAAATTTGCCAAGAAGCTCTCACTTCCTACAAACCTGTCTAGAAGCCCCCTTCTCACATGGAATCCATATCATTTACCAAAATATTTTAATTTTAAATCTAAAACAGAAAAGAAAAATAACATAACATGAGCATTCAAAGACAAATTTCATATATATGCACGGATGAGTGGATCAGGCTTTTTGAGGATATTTGCTTTGACATACTTTATAACTATGTGATATGTGGTCTCTGAATTATCTCACAGAAGAGGTGCTATATAATTACTAAGCAGGAACAATGATGATGCGGAGGGAATAAGTCAAATTCAGAATGAAGATGAATGCAACCAGCATACAGAGGGCACAGTTGGACCCAGTTTGCAAATGGATCATAAAAAGATCTCAAGCTCTGCATGAAAGTCCAGCAACTTACCTGCAACACCCCAGCTATGCCCAGCTTTGGCTCTGCACTTTTCCAAGAGCCATAACCACCCTCAATGACACATCTTTGGGCACCAGTGGAAGCCTCTTTATTGCTCTCCCAGGCAGATCTGATAGAGTTCCTCTGAACAGCTGGAAAGGATGTGAACTTGGGCAAGTTTCTAGTCAGTTACTTCATTGGCTGTGATTATGGCATTGATAAATTTTGTTTTTTGGTTCATTTTTTTTTTAAATCTACTCATTTCTCCAAAAGGTGTTTCTGCCAGTTATACATATTTTTTTACCTGTAATAAAATATTAGTAATAAAACAAGTATTCCAAAAGTGTAAGATATTGTTGAAAACACTTTTCAGACCCTTCCAATTTGTTACATGTAGGTAATGAGTAAAATTCAAAGATGAATTGCTTCCATATTAAGATTAGTTATAAAACTAATCTTACCTTGAGCCGTATTTAAAATTACAGTGGTAGATTCACAGTAGAAGGAGTATAAAGCTTAGTCAGGTGGTGGTGAACTAGAAGACCTATTCCTTCTACCAAAACACACACAAAAAACCTTCAGGAGGGAAAATGACAGATTCACAAAAAAGCAATTTATATCATGTATTCCAGAAACTTGGACAAGGAGAAACTTCTTTTTCTGCATTTGGCCCTATTGGCAGGGCCTCAGTCTATAGAGGGACCTCTCTGGTAAGCATGAATTGAATGCCCTTGGGTCAATTCCTGTTTCTCCAACCACTGCAAAAGGACTGAGTGATGAGTTCTTGGTTGAATGGTAGGTCCATTTTGCTCATCTCAACTCTTCTAACACTAAAGTTGGATGGATATTTTTTGCAATCAATTAATTGATCTGTATTTCCAAGGGAAAATAAACAAATTGATGTAAAAAGGATGATGAAGTACATATAGGCACAGCCCACACATAGTAAAATGAATTCTAAAATAAGTACTAACCCAGACTCTATAGGAATATACAAGTAAAATATGAATATAAAGTAAAAGAGTATAAAATAGAGTATATAAGTAAAATATTTAGAGCTTAAAAGTATATAAGTACATATACTTACATAAGTAAATAAAGTAATAAGCATAGAGTATACAAGTAAGGCATATAAGCCTAAAGTTATACAAGTATATAAGAGTACATAAGTATTGGGGCCAGCCCCGTGGCCTAGTAGTTAAGTTTGGCATGCTCCACTTCAGCGGCCCAGGTTTGGTTCCTGGGTGCGGACCTACACCACTCATTGGCCGTCATGCTGTGGCAGTGACCCACATACAAAATAGAGGAAGACTGGCACAGATGTTAGCTCAGGGTGAATCTTCCTCAAGCAAAAACAGAAAGATTGGCAACAGATATTTGCTCATGGCAAATCTTCCTCAGCAAAGGAAAAAAAAGTGTATAAATAATAATTCAGACTATCAAAACAATGATTTCTTCAATATTTAGATGTTTCATGAGAATTACTTCAACCCCTTGCGGGGGGGGAACTATTACAGACATCTACGAATGAACCAATCACCTGTCCCCTTTACTTCACCTGTATAGACATTGCCTGTACAGGCAAAATCATTGAGAAAAGTCAGACCACCGACAGCTTTTCTTGTAAATGGTTGCATTTGTTTGCACAATATTTATTTACTTATTTTGTATAACTTTAATGCTACTAAGAAACTTGACATGAAATGAAATCTCCACTTGTGATGTTGTTTTGTACTTCACCCAACTTTTATGCAGAAAAAAAGTACTGAAAAATGTGTCAAAAGAAAGTGATGTAAAAAGGAAAATGATCTATAACATTTCTAATTTGTATGCTACATTCAGGATATTAGCTAATTTTAGAAAAACAGATAGTATTCTGCTGAAATCTTCAGCTGTTTCCCTATAAATTTCTAAGGAAAAAAACCATAGGGAAATCCATTTCATCTCAGAGTATTCCTCATGTTCATGACTTCTGAGTTTCAAATCAAACTTGAACCTTTTGGGGTTCAAGCTTGTTTTCTCTCAGTGATAGATACATGGTTTCCTGTTTATAAGAAAAAAGAAAAATCCTTAAAAAGCTTATAAAAAATTCAAAAGTCTTCTTGGACCTGGAATCCCTCTTGCAAAACAATATTTTGATGAGTTAAGTGTAAATAAATCTGAAACATACGATTAAATTTCCATTAAAATGCACATGAGTTTAAAAATTATGAGGAAAAAAATTCTGGGCAAAACCAGCTTTATGCTTTTGCTGACCCCATAGCCCTTATAAAGTGGTTGGGTGTGTCCAAATCACTGCTGAGTTTGCCATCAGGACATGAATATACCTTTCCAAGTTTCTAATGTAATGCTTATTGTTTTAGTGTACCATTCATCACCCCAGAGCTTTGCCACACAAACAAGTGCCAATGTGACCTCCACGTAGCCATCTGGTATGCTGCCCTCAGTTTGCACTCCAGAGTCTAAGCCTCCTACCACCTCCTGAAGGAATGGGTCCAGACCAGGATGTGCTAAGCCCAGAATTACCCTAGGAGATATGGGCTATTCCCAACAGCTCAGAAAATAGAGAGTGTATGTGGTGGGGAAAGGGACGGGGGTCTTAGTCCTCTACACCAAGGAGATATCTTGGGAAACCCCTCTCCACCCTGAAGAAAAGAACTGGGTTTTCTTTTGTGTGTGTGTGAGGAAAACTGGCCCTGAGCTAACATCTGTTGCCAATCTTCCTCTTTTTACCTGAGGAAGATTGTCCCTGAGCTAACATCTGTGCCCATCTTCCTCTATTTTGTATGTGGGACACTGCCACAGCTTGGCTTGATGAGTGGTGTATGTCCACGCCTGGGATCTGAACCCACGATCCCAGGCCACCAAAGTGGAGTGTGCTGAACTTAACCACTACACCACCAGGCCATCCCCAGAACTGGGTTTTCAATGCATTGGTTGAAGTAAAAGGACTATTTTTGTCCTTTGTCCCTCTTTACTGTACACTAGCCTAAACTCTACCTTTGGTTTGCTTCAGCAAATATCGGCAGTGAATCAAAGAAGTACCGTAAGAGCATGGATCTCAATTTTCAAACTAAACATGGAAAGCAAGGACAGCTAGAGGTAAGGATCCAAAGCATGACAGGCACGCTCACTTCCCTAAGGGACATGTTCCTTATGATGCCCCACATTGCCTACATCACGGAAAGAACCCTCAAAGGAGTTTCCAAAAGTCAATGCCAGTGTCTCCACCTGTTCTATAAAATCTGAGAATTGTAGAGCTAGGAGTGGCCTCATGTACTGTCATCTCTAGTCTGCCCCCAAGTTACAGATGAGGAAATTGACACCCAGAGAAGCTGAAGACACTCACAGACATCACACAGTTAGGTGGTAATGTGTCTCATCAGCCCAAGCCCAGAGCTATCTTCACTGAACCAGGCTGGCAGTTTGCCTGTAGCACCTGGTCCTTTGGTGGTTTATCTGTTTAAGAGTCACAGTGAGATTTCACCTCACACCTGTTAGGATGGCTATTATCAAAAAGACAAGAAATAACAAATGTTGGCAAGAATGTGGAGGAAACGGAATCCTTACACACTGTTAGTGGGAATGTAAAGTGGTACAGCCATTATAGAAAATATAATGGAGGTTCCTCAATTAAAAATAGAGTACTCCATTGCAGTCTCTTGAGAGATACCTAAATTAACATCATAATATTGCTAGACCCTACATGAAATTCAAAGAGTTCTAGTTAAACATGGAATATTGACAACATGTATTTATCTCCTCTTCCTACTAAAACTCAAATAAAATACAGCAAAGGAATTTCTCAAAAAATGTATTAACCCATAAAGACAATGGAGAGATTTCAGCAGGCAAAATATTTACACTGATTTTGGAAAGATGGAGTTGGAGGAGTGATGTGCAACTTAACAAAGCAGGAGAAATTATAAAAATTGTAATTTGAGAGTCTGCAGAGGTCACAATACCAATGAGAATTGCATCAATTTGCTCCACAGAACTTCTTCTGAGAGGGTCACCATTTGGAGGTAAAGACCCCACAAGAGGTAGCTGTGAAATTCCGCTTTCACAATCCCTGCCTGGGCAGATGAGGAGAAAGGGTCTATCTGTCTCCAACTAGATCTTTTCTTCTCGTCTGCCCAGGCAGGGATTGGCCTAGTCCCAACTCCTGCCAGACTCCACAGCCTTGTTCTCTGCTGAAACCAAGCTACAGAGGCTCTAGAATCAGTGATACCAAATACAAAGGAGGGCAGAGATGGCATGTGGAGCTAAAAATAGGGAGAGAAAAATAAAAATAGAACTACCATATGATCCAGCCATCCCACTTTGGGGTACATATCCAAAGGAAATGAAATCAGTACCTTGAAGAGATATCTGCACCCCCATGTTCACTGCAGCATTATTCACAATAGCTGAGACATGGAAACATCCTAAGTGTCCATCAATGGATAAATGGATAAAGAAAATGTGGCATGTATATACAATGGATTATTATTCAGCCATAAACAAGAAAAAAGTCCTGCATTTTCAACAACATGAATGAATCTAGAAGGCATTATGCTAAGTAAAATAAGCCAGACAGAGAAAGAAAAATATTGTATGGTATCACTTATATGTGGAACCTGAAAAAAAAAAGTCAAAACTCATAGAAACAGTAGAATGGTGGTTGCCAGAGGCTGAAGGATGGGAGAAATGGATAGAAGTTGGTCAAAGGGGATAAACTTTCACTTATAAGATGAACAACTTCTGAGGATCTAATGTACAGCATTGTGATTATACCTATTACTGTACTGTATACTTGAAATTTGATAAGAAAGTAGATCTTAAGCATTCTAAAAGCACACACACAAAAAGGCAACTATGTGAGGTGACGGATGTGTTAATTTGATTGTGATAAATATTTCACAATGTATATGTATATCAAATCATTACATTGTACTCTTTAAACATGTACAGTTATATTTGTCAATTATACCTCAATAAAGCTGGGGGAAAATAAGAACAAGATAGGAATTTGTGGCTAGGCAGGAGAATAATCTGAGTTAAATGATGGTACAGTCTGCTTCCGACCATCTACAGCAAGGAAGAGAACAAAAGAATGGAGAACCCATAGCAGGTGGCAATTCAAATGGAGATTTTGTCCTGGGAAGACACAGTGTGATTTGTCAGCCATGACAGCAAGTCTCCTTCAAAATTAAATCCAATGCCATGCGCAGAGATTGGTATTCATCAATGGATAGTGGGACACAGGGCCCTGAACCATGCTGGGTGTCACTGAAGAATGAAACCGGCAGCAGAGAAAGCACATCTAAGTTTTTAAAATAATAATAAAGTGTGGGGGGAGGGATGTTTTCACACAAAGGCACATGCATATCTTAGGAAGTGACAAGAGAGAAGGTAGCCCCTCTTTCCTGCTCTGAAGAGCTCTCTGCAGTGCTCTCGGCAGTCAAGAACAGAGAATGGAGCCCACGGTGATGATGTGGCAAAATGTATAACAGCTAAGATCCCTCTGAGGTTTATGCGATTCTCTACTTGCAAGTTAGCATCCTTGATAAACTGCATTTACCTTTTCAGAGAACTATGTGCAAAGTTAGCTATAAGTTTAGGCAAAATAGGTCACTACCTTTTACAAAGGCTCTAGCAAAACCTACAGATCAAAAATACTTCCCTCAGTCACCCTGATCTAATGCCTAGAATGTTTCAGTTATCCATGGCTGCATAGCAAACCATCCCAAATATTAGTGGCCTAAATAAACAATAATCATTTTATTATCTCTCACAACTCTGGGCCACGCTGGGCAGGTCTTCCCATTCACATGATGTTGGCTGGGGCTACAGTCATCTGGAGCCCTATTGCGCTGAACTATCAACATCACATGGCTGGCAGTTGAGGCTACTTTTTTGACCAGAAAGCCCACATGTGGCCTCTCCATGTTGCTTGGGCTTCTCATCTCATGGCAACTGTGCTCTGAGAGAGGATATCACCACCTCCCATTCTAGGTGGGAGGACATGGAAGCTACCAGTCCTCTGAAAGCCTGGGCCCAGAATAGGCAAAGGGTGACTTCCACTGTGTCCTATTAATCACAGAGCCACTGGCCCAGCCCAGATTCAAGGGGATAGAGAAATAGACCCTTCCTCTCAGTAAGGAGAGTGACAAAGAATTTGTGGCCATCTTCAATCCATCACAGAGCCTCATTCTTTTCTTCTGTATTTTTATCACACGTATAAAAGCAGACAGCCACAGTAATGGCAATATGTTAGCTTTGCACAAAACTGTCATTACAGTTCAGTGTAAATGTTGCTTGGACCCTTTCCTGAGGAAAGGGAAGAAGGGTATGACACATCAAAAGCACGGCCCCGGGGCCAGCCGGTGGCGCAGTGATTTAGTTCGCACTTGGCAGCCCGGGGTTCGTGGGTTCGGATCCCGGGCGCCCGCCAATGCATTGCTTGTCAACCATGCCGTGGCGGCGTCCCATATAAAGTAGAGGACGACGGGCACGGATGTTAGCCCAGGGCCAGTCTTCCTCAGCAAAAAGGGGAGGATTGGCAACGGATGTTAGCTCAGGGCTGGTCTTCCCCACAAAAAAAAAAAAAAAAGCACGGCCCCAATTCTTCACCCCTTTCTATGCCCTTTGTCATTTAATCTGGCAATGCCCTCCCCTCTGACTCAGGGCTCATCCATATTATTTGCTTTGGCCAATGAGATGTTAGCAAATGTGATGCAGGATTTGAAAAGCACTTCACAGTCGAGTTTGCCCTCCCTCTTGCGCCTCTGCCAACACCATAAGAACATGCCTGGACTCACCTGCCAGAAGATGAGAGACACCTGGCAAAGCCAATTGCCCAGCTGAGGTCATCTTAGATCACTGAACAACCCACTGCCCCCCAGATAGGAGTGCAAGCCCAGTCAAGATTAGCAGAACCCTCTAGCTAATCCCCAGCTGACTCCAGAATGAGCAGTAAATGCTAATCATATCACTGATGTTGTATAGTTATTTGTTACTCAGCACTAATTTTGGCTATAGGTAACCAGCAGAGAGAGTGTTGGAACTAGAGATGTCTGAGAATGGCCAAGGCTATCAAGAAAGCGAAAAAGGAGACAAATCAAACTTGATATACTTTCAATTTTTGCCCTGTTGCCATGTACAATTATTTAATATCTAATAGATTGAAGTATAAATATTTCACAGAAGTGATTCATTTGCAGCAGGGAATCATTTGGCACCCAGAGAATGGGGCTTATGAACAGCTTGTGATGACAACAGGAAAGTGCAAAGAAAAAAGTCCATTTGGTTTTGCTGGAATCGTCACATCCATGGGCACTTGGGGCTGGATGCAACTCAGCTGAGCCCAGAGCAAAATGACAAATGAGGCCACTGGGTGCACATACACCAGAGGGAGCCCTGGCCTTTGGCTACAGTTCATTAACGACATTGAGGTTTCGCCTTGAAAATCTGGGCAGCAGCCTTGAGAATCCTTCCAGGGATTTAGTCCCAAGTTTAACAGGCAGATGTAAAGGTTCCTTTTGTCTGAGTTTGGGTGTTTTGCAAGGTTTTAGCCACTGAGCTTATTTATTTTCTTTGCCATAAATTACAAACATAATGGGTGTGTGTATAATATATGTGTATAAGTATATAACTATATACACATCTGTGTGTCTGAATATACATCTATCTCAGTCCATGTGAGTATACTAGGCTAAGTCCTATAGGAGCTATAATAAATAATGGGAAATGCATGGAGCCCTTAAAAAAATGGTAATAATCCATGATTCACATTGTCTGTCACAGCCACACAGAAATTATAGCCTCCTTGCAGGTGCACTTTTACAGATATTGCTATCTTTTCTTTCCAGAAAACAGCCTCTGTTATCATGATGATTGTAAATTGTCTTATTACGTAACAGACTGCTCTGAGCTAATGCAATCTAGTTTAAACAAGAAGTTCTCAGCAGTGGATGGCTTTTTTCCATTGTAGATATACCCCTAAAATGTGTAACCACTGTAAAATATAAGCACTACAGTTAACCATAAATTTAAGAATAATAAAATAAATTGAATTCTCATGGTAACATTAAATTATTGCATTTTAGCCCTTTCTCTTTCATTTAAAATCTGTAATTAAATCAAATATGTACGTAGTCACACAAATGAACAAATGGTTATGAAACCAATAACAGAAGAGATACCCATTTATTTTCCCAGACATGACATGTGTGTTTTATTTGATACATGGTGCGACAAAGTCACAAAAATAAACATGAACATAAAAATTAATGTAAAAGATTTAAAGACACAAATTATTAACAGAACACATACTTAGATGCTTACATATTTTTTCAAGTATCTAACACTTACTATAGAATGTTCAGAGCATATACTCAACTATATGTTGGTTGCATCCATGCATTTTGATTCAAGCTCCTTTTTGAACTAACTAGAAGACATCAACCAAAATATTTTCAAGGGCAAGAAAACACTTTTGTGGGTGTATCCCTCCACAAATGGACAAATTTAGTCAGGTATTCAGTCTCCCTGAGCTTTTAGTAAGCTATGACGTTGGGTTGGAGGAGGGAGAATCATCGGGGAAATGGGAAGATGGGTCACTTCCAAAGATCTAGCCAGCTTTATGTAGCTTTGACTTGCCCTCCTGGAGGGCCATGCTCTCTAGGCAGAAAAGCAGCAAGTGTGGGAGCCTAGGTCAGAGAGGAGGGAAGAAACCAACCAAAATAGATCGATGGTTTTCACGACACTCAGTTATCCATTTCTAATAACATTCTCTTTTGGTATTAGAAAGGCACTGGATCCATGGAAAGACTTTCTTTTGTTTTTGTTTTTGTTTTTTTTTTTTTTTGCTTGGAGCTTCAAAACTCTTTGAGACAATAGTTCATACAAAAATATACAATATTATTCAAAAACCAGATCATTTCCAAAAAAAGAAAATTTAGGAGACTAGACACCATTTGTGCATCCATGACTGGTACTTATTTTTTAAAGGAAAGCAACAAAAAGCTGTTTGCATCCAAAGGAGGAATTAATAGATCAGATTCGCCCCTGCATGCAAGGAAACATTCATTCCCACACTTAGTTTTAAATTCATTTCTAAAATTTTTCTTCTTCCTGGGTGCAAGAAAAACCCTTCCTTCCCACATCCCCTCCTCCATTCCTCCCTCCTGGTGTATTGTGGGTGGCAACTGACTCCTTTTATCTTAGAAATCTCAGAACAAGTACATTAGGATCATGCCAAAGAATAGCAACGATAGTCATTTATGAGCACTTAGAAGGTGCCAGGCACTGTGCTCAAGTGGATTAGATCATTATCTCACCTAACTCTTCTCAACACTACTCTGAAGTTTGTGCTATCTCCCACTTAATGGGTGGAAAACTGAGATTTAGTAGGCTTCATAGGTCATGGAGAGCATTCCCTTGTCTTAGGGTGGGGGTGTCTTAAACAACATCAGCCAGCTCAGAAGTGGCAGAGCTAGAATTAAAATGCAGGTCTTCTGCCACCCAGCCAAATATCCTTGCTTTAGACCAAGGTTGCTCCTAGAAGATTCTCCAAGGGTGGGAATGGGCCAGCACCAAGGGAGGAAAAGAATGCCACTAGCCAGCCTTCCCTGGGAAGAGTTAAAGACCACCTTCTCATCTTCCAAACCTCTTCCCTCCTTCCCATCTCCTCCTGCCACTCTTATCCCACACCCAGCATCCCAGAACCTGCCAGAGCTGCCTACCACATTTCCACGTGAATTCAGGCCCTGACCCACTGTAGAATGGGACTCTGTTTTCCTGTGTCACCTGAAGATGCCACATATGTGCTCAGTGCCATCCTGCTGTTGTTAAAGTATTTCCAACTTTTCCCAAGCATTTAGGGTTTGGTTTGGACAAACCTAAAAGACATTTTGCCCTGTGCTTTTTCCCATAATTTTAAACCTAAATGTATTTTATGAGAAATCTAATCCTTATGTTTCTGATTAATTTGTAAGAGCCATTTGATGTCCAAGGGCCTTTTAAGTTTTTATAAGCCTTTTAAAGACTTTCCCTTAGAGATTTTTTGCCAACAGAAAATGAACTTAGATTCCCATAGTTTAAGTTCAGTCCCAATCTCAACAACCACAGGACTCTCTACTGAAACTACACTGCTTGCTGCACTAAGCTGATCATCCACAGCTGCCCTGGGTGTAACTCATCACTTATACCTTTGCTCAAGGCTCCCAGTGAGATGTTGCTTATCTCATAAATGAGATGATGGTTAAGTTTCATTGCCAAATACATATCTCACAATTTAGCCTATGTCTACACTCAGCTACCAGAGAGACTCTTGCAGCTGAATTGGATGGTTGATTCAGTAAAGCATTAAGATCAATCCCCACAGGAAAACTAAAGATTTTTTCTTTAACATATAGGATTATTTCTGTGTTGACAATCTGGTTTCTACTCCCAGTTCTACAGTTTACTAGCTGTGTGACCCTGGACAAGTCACTTATCGTCTTGAGCCACAGTCCCCTTAACTATAAAATAGAAATTATAATTTATGACCATTTTAAAGATTAAAGAGATAATATCTGTTAAGTGCCTGGCATATAGTACTCCAGTGGTTCCTAAATTTTAGCCTGTAGACAGTCAGACAGATAAATAGACAGATAAAATGAATATGACATATATAGAAATCATCTGAGGAATATGTTTGAAATGCACATTCCTGGGACCCACTCCAAAAGTCTGCTTCAGTAGATTTGGGATGAGGCCCAAGAATCTGCATTTTGACAAACTTCTTGGGTAATAGAGGTGGCCTGAAGGCCACACTTTGAGAAGCAATGACTTACGGTAATGTGAGGGAAGGAGAGATAATAAAATGTAATAAAGATTTTAATAAGATGATGATACTAAAAACGAGGAGAAGGTGTTGCTGAATCAAGCAAAGGAAAATTATGAAACACTTAAGGAAAAATGATGCACTGCAGTTGCTGGATACATGCTTAATTGCATTTCTCAGAGGAGAAACATAAGCATGCACATAAAAATAAATTCATGGATGCATTCTAGTTAACATTCAGAATGGGTGCAATCAATTTTACACCAAAGATTGTTAAATTTTTGGTTATCAGGCAACCTAGAATTGGAAAAAACTATTTTATTATGGATAGAGAATGTTGTGTTAAATTAGAAACCAAATTTTCAAATTCAGCCTTAATTAAAAGTTCAAATCAGAGGACACAGACTTTTAACAACAGGAAAGTGGAGAAAGTGAGAAACTTCAAATTATTGACTCTGGACTTGGAGAATACCAACACACTTTACAGGCAACAGGGAAAAGATGAACATCTTTACAAGACACGATTCCTTGAAGACACTATGGATATATGGAAAAAAAGTAAGACCAACCAAATAAGAAAAGCAAAAGCTATTTATTCAAAGCTTGCTGTAGCAAGAGAGTCAGTCACCATAACTTATGTCTTGACAGAGACTCAAAGGCAGGCAGAGGAGTGGGGAAGCCTCACAGTGGAAGACAGGGAAGGTTCTGGGATGCCCTGACTGGAGGCTGTGGGCATGGGAAGCTATAGGAGGGCTAACTAGAAGTGGGGTATCTTATGTAATTGATTAGGAGACATATTTGGCTTTCTTCCTGTGGTCCTAAATTGGAAGCAGGAGCAAAAATTAGGGAAGGTGTCAGTTATTAATCAAGTCCTGGCCATGTAGGGACAACTGTTACAAGGATTATTTTTTGGCCTCCTGGATTGTTACTAAAGATAGCAATCTGACTTCCTCCAACTCTGACTGATAACACACTGGCTTCCTGGGCTGGTTATTATAAAAAATATATTGGTTCCCGGGCAAGTTGCTGCAGATTGTGGGTCAAAGTCCTATTTTTATATATAGTCTGGTCATTGTCCATTTGTATATAAATTTTCTGTAAATTGTCAGATATAAATTGTAGCCAGGATGGATGATTTGGATCATTTCAAATTTGTATTTGTTTTATGTCTTGTCATTGTAAAATGGAGTATTTATAAAGAAATTCTGCCATGAATTCTAGTCAAATATAATGGTTTTACAAACTTTTAACATTGAGACTATAGTATTTACTTATTTGTTATAAGAAAATATATTTACTCTTTGGTTGTAGGAAAATTAGTGTAGTACTGTTTACCTACTTACTCTATGACTTAAATAATATTGTTATAATTAATTCAACCAATATGAAAACTATTCAGATCCTCTTGAAGATGGGAAAAATTCATCTTTTTTCTTTTATTAATCATGGTATAGGTAAAAACATATGATGACTTTTGCAGAAACATTTTAAAAACACAACGCCATCCTTCAACTTCTACCTTACAATAGAGAACTACCTCAGGGGCAGATTTAACCTTCTCTAATTGGAAATATCTAAACAATAGAGTATCTTCTATTTTTGCAAGTAATCTGCAAGATTTACTATTTTTGTATGTGATCTAAAAGGAGTACCTGGTGATATCACAAACTGGTAGCTGACTCTAAACTCTTCTGGGTAAAGAGCTAGCGCCACGGAGCTGACCCAATGGAAGATCTGTGATCAGGCCTAGGGTATATGGTGCCATGGATCATTCATGGCCACAGAGAACAGCCCACAAGGGTGGGTTCAGCTCAAGACCTGAGTCGGAGGCTCGGAGAACTGAGTGGCTATTCAGGGAGACAGTCAGGAGATCCAGGCATGGAGTTCAAAGGCTATAGTAAGTTCAGGATACCTCAAGCAATAGTTTGCACTGGGCAGTTCATTCAGAGAGGTGGAGTCCAGCGGGGAGCTGAAGCAGCAGTAAAAGCTGGGGCTCAGTCAGGCCAGTAGGTGCCAGTCAGAATATCAGTTCACAGCTGCAGGACAGGTTTGAATCAAGGCCAGGCCCAGAAAGCAAGTCTCAAAAGATAAAGACAAGGTACCAGGGTCTGCAGTCACAGGTCTGAGCATATGACCAAGAGAACATAGACAAAAGTAGAGACTAGGATTTGTATCTGCAGGGTTCATTTGAAGGAAATAAAACCATTCTAGCTATTTTCAGGAAAAAGTGATTCAATATAGGCAAGTCCTGCCTGAAATATCACTGGAAAGCTAGACAAGCAGGCTCAAGGCTGAGACTCCAGGAATGACTCCCAGAACAGCCCTGCCAAATTAGCCTGCCAGGGGAGCTGCTTCCTCTGCTATAATGAAGAAGGTGAGGTATCAAGAAGCTTCCACCACCTCCACAACAGCTTTTGACCCACAATCCTAGGGAGCAAACACTGGAATGCTGCTGCAATCAATACAAAACCACTGCAACTGTCACTACAGTTACCCCTTGACCCTCATCAAGGGGTCACATGATAGGACCACTGCTACAGAAAAAACCAACATCTCCTCTACCTTGCTTTCTAGTAGAAAATAGCCACGCAGTGTTCCAAATATTCCACAAGTGTGTCTAACTGGTGGAAATGGATTCTCATCCAGAACCCCAGCAGGTCTCCCAGGCTCCACCATACAGAAAGGCATGCTGGAATAAGAGAACAAGTCAAGGCTGAGTGTAAAGGCTCTGGGCCAAGACCCAGTTCCATGGAATGAAGAAAGAAATTGCTATTCCTCAGAGTCAACAAGCATCTGGTGATCATTCCTAGAATATCCCACGAACGTTTCATAACAGCGCAACTCAAGAAGCGCTACGGAGTCCAATAGTAGTCCTAATTAGAAAGATGGCTACCATTTCCTGAGCATCTGTGGGTCAGACACTTTAGGTACATTTTATATACAGGTTCTGAAAATTAATCCTGTAAGGTAGATATTATATCCATTTCACAGGTAAGGAAAATGAGTTCTAATTTAAGTAACTTTTACAGACATACAGTTAGTAAGTGACAGTAGAAACTGGAGGCTGACTCTAAACCCAAAGCCCAGGAGCCTCCAACTTTATCGCACTGTCTCTCAGTGTTAACTGAGCCATCGGTTCCCAAGTCTTGTCTTTGTTTTGTTTTGAGATCACATTGGTTTATAACATTAATTTCAGCTGTACATCATTACATTTTGAGTTCCATAGAAACTGCATTGTTTTCACCACCAAAAGTTTAGTTGCCATCCATCACCATACACACACGCCCCTTTACCCCTTTCGCCCTCCTCCTACCCCCTTCCCCTCTGGTAACCACCAATCTGTTCTCCGTATCTAGGTGTCTGTTTATCTTTCACACGTGAGTGAAGTCATGGTAATTGTCTTTCTCTGTCTGACTTATTCTGCTTAGCATAATACCCTCAAAGGTCCATCCATGTTGTCACAAATGGCAAGATTTCATCTTTTTTATGGCTGAGTATTATTCCATTGTATATATAAATATGTACCACATCTTCTTTATCCATTCATCCATTGATGGACACTTAGGTTGCTTCAATGAACATAGGAGTGCATGTATCTTTTCAAATTAACGTTTTTGTTTTCTTTAGATAAACACCCAGAAGTGGAATAGCTGGAACATATGGTATTTCCATTTTTAATTTTTTGAGGACTATCCCTACTGTTTTCCATAGTGGCTGTACCAATTTATATTCCCACCAGCAGTGTATGAGGGGTTTTCTCCACATCGTCTCCAACACTTGTTATTTTTTTATCTTTTTAATGATAAGCATTCTGATGGGTATGAGGTGATATCTCTTATAGTTTCAATCTGCATTTCCCTAATAATAAGTGATGTTGAACATCTTTTCATGTGCCTATTGGCCATCTGTATGTCTTCTTTGGAAAAATGTCTGCTCATATCCTCTACTTTTTTTTTTTTTTTTGCTGAGGAAGATTAGCCCTGAGCTAACATCTATGCCAATATTCCTCTACTTTATACATGGGTCGCCACCACAGCATGGCTGACAAGTGGGGTAGGTCCGCACCTGGGATCTGAACCCGCAAACCTGAGCCACTGAAGCAGAACGTGCAGAACTTTAATCACTACGCCATGGGGCCAGCCCCTCTCTGCTCATTTTTTGATCAGGTTATTTTGTTGTTGTTGAGTTGTATGAGTTCTTTATACATTTTATATATTAACCCCCTATTGGATATATGACTTGCAAATATCTTCTCCCAATTGGTAAGTTGTGTTTCCAAGTCTTGAAGGAGAATTTAATTCTAACTCCTTCCAAGTGTTGGTATCAGAGCTGCTAATAAATCCTGTCCTAACTCAGGACTGAGTCTGGAACTGGAGTTGCCTCAGGCAGCCCAGTGAGACAGAAAGTTGGTGTTATAAGTCTCTGTGAGTGACCAAAAGAATGGTAAATGTGTTTTAAATAAACAACTTGAAATTATTTAAAGTATTACATAGAATGAAGGATTCTGAAGAACAGACTTTGATCCAGGAAAGGGACCTCACATTTACTGTAGTTTACACCCACAGAACATTGCTTCCATGTTTTGCCTTAACCCTTGTATTTAAACCAAGAGGCCAGTGTACCTCAAAACAATTTTATGTCCCACAGACCCATTTACAGCAATTGCTCAGAGGCCTCTTTTTCTCACCCTGCATCCTATTTGGCCTCCCTTGTTCCTAAGAGAACAATGCCATTTATCCTCTGGTTTACCTCTTACCAGTCACTTGGGACAATTATCCCTCCTGCTTGAGTTCCAGCTCTCTGCATTCTAGGCTCCCTTCAACAAAGACAGTCAGCAGTGGCCCAAGGAGAAACAAGAACAATCAAACAAAACAGAAAAACTGGTTCTGCCCTAATGTGAAACAGCTGGAACATCATATAAAATTCTGATAATCAGAAACCAAACATCATGTAATGGAACCAGGAAATTTTTTGAAAAGCAATGAAGAAAGTGGTAAAAGACAAATACTGTCCATGAAGATCTGACTGCTCACAAACTCAAAGAGGCCATGACCAAAATAAATAAAACCATGAACCATACACATAAGAGGTGAACAAATTCTGCTGAGTCCTGTGGTTGCTAAGTTTGGGGCTGAACCTGAACTACTGGAAATGTGTTCACCAAATACTGAAATGTAAGAATTCAAGACCACCTTTTAAAATTTGAGAAACTTAAATTTAGGAAATAAGAGGAAGTACTATTTCACAAAGTAAAGATTAGACTTGTGGAACTCATTACACCAAGAAAGTGGAAGAAATGGGAAATACAAATTAAGCCCCAAAGGATTTGGAAAAATTTATGAATGACCAAGCCAGAAATAGCTACTGAGAAAACTTAGGTTATAACTAAGTGTTAAGATTGCCAACAAGCCTTCCTTCTGTGGGGAGGGATTCTGAGGAGGGTGGAGGTTGGGGCCTGCATGAGGGATATCCAAGTAGGCTGATGGTCCTACAGTGGCCAGAATATTAGCTTCACTCAGAGAGCTTGAGTAAGTAAATAAATGGATTAAAGATAATGGGAATCAGATTTCTTACTATTGGAGAAGGGAGGTACAAATTTGGAAAGGCGGAAAGCTAGAATGAACCCTGGAGTATGTGATTGGAATTGAAGGTAGCAATGCAAATTATTTTTAATATAGAGAGATAGATATAAAAGTAAATACAAACATAAATGCATGCATATATGCTCATACACACATATTTCCTAGTTCTGTCTTCTGAGAGGCCCTGGGTGCTGTTACATCTCAGTAACAATAAGCACACCTACTGTTCAAACACAGATTTCTAAATATCACTCTCCACTAAAAGAAACTAGGGCTCCCTGGAGAAATGGTTGATTCCAAGACTGAGCAGAAAAAGGACAAGATGATCCTGGAGTATTTGTCCTGTGGAGCAAGTAAGGAAGTGCTTAAAAAATGATGAGGACATGTCAAAAGGACACAGAAGTCAGTTTCAAAGGCCCTCCCACTGGGCAAATCTGGGGCAATTTGAGCATCAGAATAAATAATGATATGGAGCTGGGCCAGTGGCATAGTGGTTAAGTTTGCACACTTCGCTTCACCAGCCCAGGGTTTGCAGGTTCAGATCTGGGGCACAGATCTACAAACACCACTCATCAAGTCATGCTGTGGCGGTGTCCCACAGACAAAAAGAGGAAGATTAGCAACAGATGTTAGCTCAGGGCAAATCTTCCTCAGCAAAAGAAAAAAAGCTTCTTAAACTCTTTTTAAATATCTACAAAGTAAAAAAAAAAAAAACCATCAAAAGCAAAGTCAGAAGATAAATGGCAAACTGATGGTCAGGGGAAAAGAGAAGGCTGACATTAGGAACAAACACAAATGCTTCTGAGTATGTTACTGGGATCAACCCTTTGTAAAGCAATACTGTATAAGATGAACTGTGATTCTAACTCGGGATGGCTGTGGCTATTGTCCCAAATTTAAAATGGACTATCTTCATTGAAACCACAGGACTCTAAAATTATAAGTATCACTGTATCCAGAACCATCTTCAAAAGCCATGGAAATCAGTCTTATCAATTCTTTATCATTTTACTAACAGTTCTTAGATATAACATCTCCATAATTTGTGCCTCAGGACACTAATTTTATGGGATAATAATGGATGCAATTTTAAAAAGGGAGCGGGGAGGAAGTGAGATTTACATAGTCAAAGTTCGTGAAAGGATAGGTATACAGGACCCAATTTATGTGCCTTTCCAGATTTGCTTGTCCCCACTCTTCTCCCAGCCCATTTGCCACTATGGTCTCATCTCCTGGCACAGCACCACAGGCCGTGTCAGCCTCCCCTGGAGTGAGGGCAAGGCTTGAACCAAGCCACCATTGTGTACTCCTCAGAGGCTCCAAGGAACTCAGTGCCCAGGTCCAAGGCCACGTTGCAGAACACAGGATCTGTCTAACCCAGCAGCTGCCCAAAAAGGCCAGGTAACACAACCCCTAAGTGCAGTGGCATTGACACTCCATGGGTAAACTCTGAATAACAGAAAATGACTCCAGATGATTCCAAAGTGTGGTGGTTCAACACAGTCTGTGTGGAAGACACAGCCCTTGCCTGGTCACACTTTTATGCCTGGCTCTCTCTTATGAAGCTGTGACCAGCTGGGTAATGAACCATCCAGCATTTGCTTTCCCTCTCCCTGTCTCACTTCCCTTTTGGCCTTACTCTTGCTGCCCTAGGATCACACCTCCTGATTAATCCGTAGGATGTAAACTTCAGCTCAGGCTCCATTTTCCAGGAAGCTTATGTTAAAATAGTACATTTTTTTTTAAGTTAAACAGGTTTCTTTACAGGATTTCTACAAGCCTTTGACATGGTGATATGCATTGAGTCTCCAAGAATGGCAAACTGTATGTTGAAACCAAATTATATTTTAACATAGAATTCTTTTTTGGGGAACACAGTGCTCCATAGAGTAAAAGTTAGGGGAAATTGAGTGTTGTAATTTCTATTATAAAATCACTCATTATTACATGAATTTGAATGTGCCACAAATTTAATCTTGTCTTGCAAAACATAACAATTGATAAATACAATAAAATGTGTAAGTAACATTATTCTTGGTTGTAAAGAATTAATGATATAAAATGAGGCCTCTCTAGAGAGTCAGAAGACGTGAAAATGCTTTATAAATTATGATTATGTAATTATAACATAGAAATTCCTACCACATGCCAGACAAAAGTAAGTAAGTTTTTTTTTAAATACCACCTTGAGGTAGGCATTACTCCAATATACAAATGAGGAAACTGAGGCATAGAGAGGTTTGTAACTTGACCAAGATGACACAGCTAGGGAGTAGTGAGTGCAGAATTTGAATCCAGAGCCTGCATTTTAACCATCACATTATCTCTATGCAATGATGAGTTCATACATTGCACTCACCCCTAACAAGGACACAGACGTAAGTGTTTTTGTTCCCACCCAGCTCAATATGGTGCAAATAAATCAGGCTGTGGAAAGAATCCCAAAGCCTTGAAAGGAGAGGCTTCTTTTGATGCCCCAAATTGTTACTACCCATACCTTTAACCAGTTCTGCCTTTAGAGCAAAGTGGCACCGAAGAGGGGCATCCCTGTTTGGCAGGATGTTCTCTGGTAGCCATGCCTCTCAAGGTCATCCCCTGCCATGTGGCTTCCTGCAGCCCAAGACTCCATATGCTTCATGTGTTAACAGTTGAGCGGGTAAGGGGATGGGGGGAGAAAGGGGGACAGTGAGGAAAAGGGCCAGGAATAAAGGGGGTGCATTAAGTCCAGAAGAAAGTAGGGCAAAAATCCTCGGCAGATAGAGTAAAACTATTAGGATGAGATCAGGAAAGTCTCCAAAGGAAGGTGTGTGATTTAAGGTAATCAGGGAACAAGTGGGTATTAGCAGGTAGGACAGAAGAGAAGGGAATGAGTGTCAGTCTCTCCAGAAACTGGAAGCCTCTGCCCTTTAATAGCAAAAACGTTTTGGCGCCTACAAGAATCATAAGTACACAGCAGGAGAATAACTAGGGCACAGTGCAGAGTCTCCGTCCACCCGTTCCCTTCTCTCATTTTTTTTAGCACTAGTGTGACTTGTCTGCAATGTAGAAATGTTGCACTGGAGAAGGGAAGGAACAGGAAAACTCACTAAGTAAAAAAAAAATCTCCAAAGGATTTGTGGAGAAGTGATCCAATCCTATCAGCCTCATCACTACACAATTCTGAAATGAACATGATAAAGCTCATAACCTACATATATACACAATTTTGGAAAATGGATATATTGCCCTAACTATAATATAAAGAATAAAGTAAAGCAATTTATAATAAAATAATTTGGCTTCAATACATAAATGCTTGTGCAGGACTACAGGAGTAGAAACATAATGAAATAATCTGACGTGTGCTTTCACTCGTAACGAACATTTGCATTTGAGAAAAGATCACAAGCCATTCTGTATGAGGACAGGAAAATGAAAGAAGAGAATACCGGTACATGCTAAAATGTATTATAATACACACTTACCTCTGGCAACTTCATATCTGAAGGCAACATAAAGGAAAATGAGAGACCTTACCTTGAAGATCAAGACACTAAAAAGGTGAGTGAGAAACAGAGATTTTTGATATGAGGGGCAATTCTACACACTATGGGACAATTTTGCATCCTTGGGCACTAGTGGTGCTTTGCACTAATGCCACCTCAGATTTCCAAAATGCCCCCAATGAGAGTCCTCACCCAGAAACAGACTATACTCTTGAATTTCAGTATATATCCACTTTGACTATCATGAAAATTGGGTTCACTAGCAAGATTTTTGACTTGTCTTTTTTTGTGGGGGGAGGGGAAGGGGCTATTACGACTAAGCCTATATAACAAATGCAAACTGAAAAGCTGGTGACTAGACGTTAGGTAAAACATGATCATTCATAAAACTGAAACACTCAGGTAAATAGCACCATTCTTTCACTAAATCATGAAAGTTAAAGTTTCTGCCAAAAAAATTCAAGGTTTGCATATTCTGCTTCAAATAAGTGGGTACCTGCAAGTCTCATATTATTAGATACCTTTAAATTTGGAGCTTTTATGCTAAGATCTTAGGATGTTCAGAATCTTGAATTCTCCTGTGGGAGAAACCTTGGAATAGAAAAAGTAACAAAGATATTGAGCTTCTATTATGCACAGCTTCTAAGTAGGTTGCTTTACACATAACCAAATAGGTTACTTTGCTCATTTAATTCTACTACAACCTTACAAAGTGGACAATATTATCATTGTCATCTTACAAATGAAGAACCTGAGGCTTAGTAAGGTGATAATAGCAGGTTCACAGCAGAGCTAGGCTCCAGGTTCCCCTCTAGGTCAGACTCCAAGGCCAACGCTGACACCAACCACCACACTGCCACCAAGAAATTGAAGAGAAGCCACTACGGAAAACAATATGGAGGTTCCTCAAAAAATTAAAAATAGAAGTACCATATGATCCAGCAATCCCACTTTTGGGAAATGAAAACGGGATCTTGAAGAGATATCTGCACTCCCACATTCATTGCAGCATTATTCACGATAGCCAAGGTCTGGAAACAACCTAAGCCCATCAACAGATAAATGGTTAAAGAAAATATAGTAGAGATATACATAAATATACACACACAATAGTATTCTATTCAGCCATGAGAAAGAAGGAAATCCTGCCATTTTCGACAATGCAAATGGACCTAAGGGCATTATGCTAAGTGAAACAAGCCAGACACAGAAAGACCAATACTGTATGATATCACTCATGTGGAATCTAAAAAAGCTGAACTCATAGAAACAAAGAGTACAGTGGTTGTTACCAAGGGTTGGGAAGTGGGGGAAAGGGGGAGATGTTGGCCAAAGGATACAAACTTCGAGCTATAAAATGAGTAAGTTCTGGGAATCTAATGTACAGCGTGGCGACCATAGTTAATAATACGGTATTATATACTTGAAAGTTGCGAAGAGAGTAGATTGTAAATGTTCTCACCATAAAAAAGAAACTGATTATGCGACATGACGCACGTGGTAGCTAACACTGCTGTTGGTAATCATTTGCAATATATAAGTGTGTCAAATTGACACATTGTACACCTTAAACTTACACAATGTTATATGTCACTCATATTTCAATAAAGCTGGAAAACTTTTAATTAAAAAAAGAAATCAAAAGGAAGAGGCTGACATCTTTTATAACCCATCCATATGCCATCTCTGAACTTGCACTTTCACAATCATCCTCAAAACCCCGAAGAGGTAGATACTGTCATCACCAAGATGGGCAAACAAGCCCAAAGAGATGGACACTTGATCGTGGTCACTGGCAAGTGTGTATCAAAGGTGAGATTTAAACACAAATCGTGTGCTTTTTACCACATCATGCTGCTGTCTTTCAAAAAGGAGGAGTGTCACATCCATGGTCAAAACTAGCTAGAAGTTGTCAGGCCCTTGCCTAAACCTACAAGAAAGTTTAGAACAAAGAGCTACAGTTATTTTGTAGAAAATTTGTTAGATCATCTAAAACAACCAAACGATTTCATTATTTTCAAATAAAAAGATCACTGTTTGCATAAGACTCTTATTTAAACAGACTTTTTGGCTCAGTGGTCTACAGACAGTTGTTTGGTTCACCTTTGAGTAAAATCCTGATGTTAAATGGTAAGGAATAGGGTAAGATTTTCAAACAGTGCATGGAAGGTTTGAGTCATACTGTTCCCTTTCTCAGGATCTGGATGATCTTGATCTTCCTGCAGTTTCTTACAGACTTTTTGCAGTGTGGAGACTGATTCTCAGTGAGCTTCTGATTGTTAAGTCCTTTGGTGTTTATCACACCCCAACCACCACAGTCTCTGTGCATGCCCTATGGCTAACATGAAATATATGTGCCTGGCTGCACGCTTTCCTGTCCAAAGTCATGTCAGGGAGACAAGATATGAAAGTTAAAGAGACTGGACCTCTCCTATACAGATAATAAGAATGTAAGTGGGTACAACCACCTTGGAAAATGTTTGTTTAACCAAACACATGCATGCCTATGACCCAGCAGCTCCACTCTTGAGTGTATCTCCAACAAAAATCAGTGGTTTTTAACACTAAAAGACTTGTATAAGAATGTGGCTAGTAGCTTTATCATAGTAGCCCAATACTAGAAACAACCAAAACATTCATCAACAGTCAAATGAGTAGATAAATTATGGCACATTTATACAACAGGATATGACACAGCAATGAAAAAAAAACTACTAATACTCTAAACAACATGGAGGAATATCACAGATATAATGTTGAGTGGAAGAAGCTATACACAAAAGACTACATACTATATGATTCCATGTATATATGAAGTTTAAAAATAGCCTAAATGAGTCTATGGTGATAAAAGTCCAAATAGTGGCTATCTGTAGAGAGATATTACCAGTGGGCACAAGAGAATTTTCTGGAGTGTTGGAAATGAGCCAGGTGGTCATTACATGGTTATATACACATGTGAAAATTAAATAAAATTTAATTGATATGGTATTCAAATAATATGTGCATATTACTACATGTAAGTTATATCACAATTTAAAAAATGAAGTCAATAGTTGTGTAAGATTTAACTAAGAGGTATCACAAGGCAGAGTAAGACGAGTTGCCAAGAATGTTGTACAAATAAACTTTGTAAATGCAAATGATGGTGAGGGCACTCTGTGGCCTGGGGGGGACTTGGAGATCTCCATCTAAAAGGTAAACTTGAGCTATGTCTACAAGGATGGGTATTATTTGAACTGGCAGAAACATTCCCTATGGTTTAATTTTCACAAACCACTGAAGATTCATTGGTCTCACTCTGGGATTACTCCTTGGAAATTAGGGCTCAGTTAACATATAAGGTTTGAAAGTCTGCAAGTTCTTCTGAACCATCTGCCTACTGTTTCTCAAACTTTAGTGCGCAACTTAGTCATGGGGTGGGGGGGGTGGCGGGTGTTAAAATGCTGGTTCCCAGGCTCCTAGGTGTCTAATTTGATGAGTCTGGCTGGGATGGAATCTGAGACTGTATTTTTAACATGCATATCTCCTACTTGCTAAAAAAATAAACCACTGGCCACACTTTAAGAAACATTTTGTGATTGTTGCAAACTGACTTCAAGACATTTAGACCCAATTCTGAAAACTCCTAATCAGTTCTGAACTATCTTTAGTGAAACCAATGAACTATAGTTTACCCATATAATTGTCAAATCAGAAGAAACAACACTTCCAGCTGATTGCGCTGCCAAGAGGAAAGACGAGACTGATGCTCTTAATTAAAGCTACGGTTGGAAGAGCTTGAGGACAGTTCCGTTGTTGGGCGTGCAAAAACAAAGGCTTATGGGAGCCCAGCCATCTTGGCTTCTTAAAGGATTCTGTGCCTCTCACCCCTCTGTCATTCCCACGCTGGCATCGCACACTAAACTCTGCATAAAAAGTGTGATTCATGTAAGCCTCTTTTTAGGACTATTTCCTAAACTACCACCCACACCTGCTCTGTATCTCATTCTTCCTCTGCGTTTTCCACCTGCCCTGCTCAGACCTCTTTGGCCATGTTCTCGTGAAAACACTTCAACATGAAACATCTTGTTGCTCCCAGCTTTGTCATTGGCCCTTATCCCTGCTGCATTTTTCCTGCTCTTCTCTGCCTGAGCATATTCACAACAACACTCAAGGCTCAACGTAGGACTTCTTTACCACACGCTACCCCCATGAGCTGCTCCACCTGGCCGGTCCTGGGTGGAACCCAAATCTAGGTGGACTCATTTGCTTTTAGAGAAAATATTCTTGAAGCTGTATGGACCCAAAGTACATGACTAAAGTGAAAACACACACACACACACACACACACAAGCAAGAGAAATCATGAGTATCCTTCAGTTAGTTTCACTTTTATTTCTTTGCTGAATATTCTAATTTCACTATAAGTGTCCTTTTCCAAGGCATTCATCAATAATCTATGTGTTTGTGGCTAATGCTCAGTGCTGCATAAGAAGCCTCAACAGACACAATCTTGAACGTCTTAAGATCTTACAGTCTAGAACAGCCAGCATCTGAGGGAACTAACCTCAAAGAACGTCAGGCACAGACCTGGATTTATGCAAAACATACAACCTGAACCTTGTGCTGTCATGTCTCTCTCTTTTTTTTTTTAACTGAAACCATGTCAACCAGTTCTATTAGACAAGAATGAGAAGAGACCATTAAGAAGATAGCCAAAGAGCTGTAGTGCATTCATTTCCTTAGAGAGAGATAGGAAGCTATTATAAGATCTCAGAAACACAGATATTAGTAAATAAAGCATTTTCAGTATGGGTCCGCCATGTGGCAAGCTCAGTTAATATTCTGCGAAGAGGAGGGGAAACCATGCTTGAGGCAAGTTCATCTGGAGAAGGGATCCCAGCAAAAAAAGATCAACTCTTCTTTGAGTCAAGAAAGGATGCATGGAGAAGGTTTTTGTTTTGGTGAGGAAGATTGGCCCTGAGCTAACATCCCTTGTCAATCTTCCTCTTTTTGCTGAGGAAGATAAGCCCTGAGCTAACATCCGTGCCTGACTTCCTCTATTTGGTATGTGGGACGCCGCCTCAGCATGGCTTGATGAGGGTGCATAGGTCCACACCTATGGATTCGAACCTGTGAACCCCGGGCCATTAAAGCAGAGCATGCTAACTTAACTACTACACCACCAGGCCGGCCCCCAAGAAGGTATTTTAAGAACAGTTTCCTAGGGAAATACCTTCTAGCTAGGAGATATTATAGGAGAGCTCCTCTCTCCACTAAGTTTGAACTATTTTAGCATCTCTAAGTATAAAATAATAAGTAATCATAAATATGATTAAATGCTTTCCTAAACAAAAAAAAATGATTGACATACAATCAAGAAATGAGTCTCTCTCACTGTGCCTGAAGAACACATATCCAATTGTGTATAAGGAGTCTAATTCCAGTGTCAACTGGAGACAGTCACAATAATCTAAAGTGAGAAACACTGTGTGGGAGCTGAGCTCAACAGGCAGTAGCTGGCTTTAATAAGGAAGAGGTGTTCTGGCTGGACACTCACATACAGGCAAGGCAGTGAACCCGGTACCAGAAGACAAGCAAAGGGCTCCTCTCTGGCCTAATCAGGCAGCTATCCAGGCACTGCGCCGGGTCCCATCAGCTGGACACACTGAGCTCTGTATGTTCCCTTGGGGCTTCCAGAGGGTAGAGCAGCTAGAAGCCCCTCCAGAAGAGCTGCAGGGTTGCAAAGGGCCACAATTTACTGACTATCAAAGGCAAAATATTTAGCCAGGCATTCTGGGGAGACAGAAAGGCTCTGAACACGACAGTTCCTTGACAGCCTTCCTTGAGTTTGCAATCTAAGAGCAGACACACAAAATTTACAAATCAGTCTGTATAAATGCAGCTGATGAAAGAATATAAAATAAGTTAATATATCTACATTTCTATCACAGAAACTGAGAGGCCTGTTAGAATGCCCTTCAAAGCCAAGTTGATTCCATCTAGAAAGACATAACCAGAAAGGTCAAATTCATTGAACTGCAGAGAGAAAGAAGCTTGGCAGAATGCAAGAGTTTTGCCAACAGGAGGGTGGATGGATGCTGGGCTGGAGAGGAAATTCTAAGATAAGGTGCAAAAGAGTAGGCAGTTCAGTAATAAGAGGCAGGGGCATGCAATTAGGAAGGCAAACCATTGGGGTCCTCGGCACTATTCTAAGAGAGGAGAGGACGGGGCTCCAAATGATACTTGAGAAAGCCAATTCTCACTGCTAAGAGCAGGGCCAATTAGAACGGAGAGAGCTAGGAGCAAGCAAGGGAAGTTTGCAAGTTAAGGGTATTGAGGCTTCATGATAACTGCTCTTGGTTACCTATGAAGGAGGCACAAAGTTCCTGGCCAGTACTTCCCTATCCTTGTTCCCCTCACGTCCTTCTCCCACTCGAAGATCTGTCTTTCCCATGAGATATAAATGTGCCTTCACTACTCCACTCCCAAGATGTCAAACTTCATTTCTTGCTCCATTTCCCTTCCAGCTAGGGAAATCTCTCCCAAGCTGGTCTTGCTCATTTTCACTCTTTGGAGTCAAGTGGACCTGATTTTATTTTTGATCCCAATATGTATTCTTTGTGTGACCTCAGTCTTAGATTTCTCCTCCAAAAGGCAGAAAACCTCTTACCACATTGTAAATTAATAAAGATGATTAAATTTTTAAAGATACACAGTAAAGGACTTAACATAGTGCCCAGCACATATGACTGTCCAACAATAATTGGTTTTCTTACTCACCTGGCTTTTCCCTTCACATCTCTTCTCCGCTGTCTTCCAGCCTGGAATTACCACTTTCCACCATCTATGCCACGTAATCCACATGAAGCCTAAACTCTCCTGTAAAACACATGCCCTCACAAAGCCTACCCCATCCTCATTTTGGTTTCCACACACTTTGTACCATCAACAGTCTGGACCAACTACAAACACGTGACCTTTATCTCCAAATACTTTCTTCATCACACCATCCCCTCAGCCCTCATCCCAGATCCCAGGAATGTGCACGCAGTGAATTCCCAATAGCTGCTTGGGTGATTTTAACTGGGAGGAGTGGGAGGAACTGGTAAAAATGCTGCAAGATGGTAACAACTACTTGCTAGACTGACTTAAAAAGAAGGATTTAGACATTTTAATAAACGATCTACACTTGGGTAACCATTAGTCATGCTTGCCCAAACAATTCAAGAGTAAATAAAATACCCCTTTTGCTAAATTACAAGAGTAAAGAACTATTAGGATAATTATCCCACAACAAATGCCAGAAATAAGTGGCTATCTTGACTTAATTTTATAGACACTTTCCAAAGTATATACTCTAGCTTTGCAAAAAAAAAAAAAAAAAGGTATTAATATTGCTCAGATTTTACTAATCCATGAACCCCTGGGAAGAAAGCCCTAGGTTTATCCTATAATGGCAACTGGCCACTTCTTCTGTGAACATAGAAGAAATTCAATTTCTCTAGATACTTTTTTCCTCTGCTACCAGTGAGCTCCAGGGACTGGTAAACCCCTAAAGGAAAACCATAAAAAAACCATAATCCAGAGAAAACAAAATCCAGCTAGTTAAACTATCACCAATAAGAGGCATAAACAGGAACAATTTTCAATTGCTTGGAATCAAAAGCTCAATTTTAAACAGCTCCAAAACAAGAGTTTACTGTTTCCCGGACATCTGCAGTTGAAAAAAAACACAAAAACAGTTCTGGAAAGTGCTGTGGTTTACTTCATACTGAGCGATTTCCAGGTGTGAAAGGGAATTCTGGGGCAGAACAAAAAATGAAATGAGCATGAACCAAGAGTTTTTTAGAGCCATATTTATATACACCTTTCTAGTTGGTAACTCCTTGCATATAAATGTAGCATATGTGCTGCTTATTTGAGAAAAACCTTATCCTAGGGACAGTTTTAGTCAGATTTCTCTCTGATAAGCTCCATGCAGACTTCTAGCTCAGAGACCCTTGGAGGAAGGGCCTGGCTTAATATTATTTGTCATTGTCCTTCTGTCTGGAGCAGCAGGCAGAGTAAGAGCCTTTGATGGTGAGTGCCATAGCCTTAGAAGCAGAACTGCCAAGCAGCTGTGTGTTCTCCTCAGACTGTGGAACAAGCAATAAAAAGAAAAAAGCAAGAAGAGAATTTCCAACTTCTTGCAACATGGAGCCATAACTGTAAGAGCCAAGCTGGTCATTTTTCCACCCAGCCAGCCCTGAGGTTGGCATCTGACATCAGGGTGGAGAATGACATCAGAGAGTCTCCAATCACCTGCTTGACTGACAGCCTTGCTTAAGAAATGCCAGGGAAGCCAGAGATGCAAGAAAAGAGGTAGGAGGGGGAACTGATGTTGTTCAAAAGACCCTTACTTTTTGTTAAATAGACTACTATTTCAACCAACTGAACAAGGCCTGTCTTGCCAAACAAGATGCACAAAAAAAAAAAAACAAGCATTTTTTATTCAGGAGTTCAGAAGGGAAAAATAAAACTAGCAAATTTAGGTTTAAGTGTATCAGCTAAAGTTCCTAACTTACAAGCAAGACAAACTGATTTTGGCTGGTGTTATGGACTGAATGTTTGTGCCGCTCTAAATTCATGTGTTGAAGTCCTAGCCCCCAGTGTGGCTATTTTTGAGGTAAGGAAGTAATTAAGGTTAAATGAGGTCATAAGGGTGGAACTGTGATCCAATAGGATTAGTGTCCTTATCAGAAGAGACACCAGAGAGCAAGCCCACTCTCTCTCAGTGCACATGTAGAGAGGAAAGACCATGTGAGGCCAAAGCAGCCATCTACAAGACAGGAAGAAAGTCCACACCAGAAACCAAACCATGCCAGAACCTTGATCTCAGACTTCCAGCCTCCAGAACTGTGAGAAAATAAGTTTCTGTTGTTTAAGCCATGCAGTCTGTGGTGTTTTGTTATGGCAGCCCAAGCAGACTAAGACAGCTGGCTAACTCCAGCCAAAGGAAATGAAGGACTCGAAGAACTGACTAGAGGCCCAAGAACCAGCCTGGAAACAGGCAGGATCCAAGTCATCTCCAGAGAATAAGGAACCAGGAATTGAATACTGGTCAAGACACTGCTGCTGGGATAAGGAAATTCAACTGTTTCTCTCATTTTTCCATCACTCACTGAAAATTCAAAGTTTCAGGAGAATGTGGCTGATTATCTAAGCCTAGGTCACGTGTCACTCCTGGCTATACCAGGAGAGGGAGAGAAAGAATCTTCTCCTTTCTACTTCTACAACAGCCTGCTGACATGTGGATTATCCCAAGACATCACGGTGGGGCAAGGCCTTGACTCGAAATCAGGATGTCTCTAGGAAGGGAGAAGGAATGCTGGGTAGTCTAAAAATTTTTAATGTCCACTACACTAAATATCATTACAAATTCCTGATGGGCTCAACGTTCTCCTGGTATGCACAAGACATGTAC
Organism: Tapirus indicus; assembly: GCA_031878705.1. Classification (NCBI taxonomy): domain Eukaryota; kingdom Metazoa; phylum Chordata; class Mammalia; order Perissodactyla; family Tapiridae; genus Tapirus; species Tapirus indicus. Next base: position 41,616,308 of record CM062935.1, read on the forward strand.
GTGAGGCAGATTTCTGTGGCTATAGATTCAGAAACAGTGACTCCTAGAGGAGCACCTGCCCACAGGTAGAGCTCCAGGGTTGGACTTCTCTGAGCTCCGGGCCTACACATTGCCTCTTTCTTAGCTAACTTTCTGAGTCAGGACTCTATGGTACTTGGAGATCCTTGATCAAAATGCTGAAGCTCGGGGCCGGTCCCGTGATGTAGTGCTTAAGTTCGCACGCTCCACTTTGGAGGCCCAGGGTTCGCCGGTTCAGATCCCAGGTGCGCACCTACACACCACTTGTCAGGTCATGCTGTGCCGGTGACCAACATACAAAATAGAGGAAGATGGGCACGGATGTTAGCTCAGGACTAATCTTCCTCAGCAAAAAGAGGAGGATTGGCAACGGATGTGAGCTCTGAGCCAATCGTCCTCACACACAAAATAAAAGGTTGAAGCTCAAACGAAATGTTATTGATTACTACATACTACCGTTCACTGGTCAGCTCCATGATTCCAGTACATTTAAATACCTTCTTACATTTAAAACCCAATGTTTATTGAACAACTGCTATGTATCACAGTTTTTGCGGGGAATTTTATCCATGCTGGCTTATTTTTTTTTTCCACTGAGAGAGACAGAAAAAGATGTATAGACAAGGGCCTGTAGCTGGACAGAGATGCAAAGAGATAGAGGCACAAAGAAACTGAAGGAGACAAAGAGAAAAGAGGTGGAGAGAGAGCCTGAGAAGATAGATAAAGATAGAAATAATTGGGAGAGAACAAAAGTGGTTGAGACAGGAGTCATAAAAATTCACCCAGAATGTTAAGAATCAATAAATACTTCTAGAAGATGAGGAGGTCTCTAGACGAAATTTCTCAGAGTCAGAAAGTGATTTGGGCCACTGTTTCCTCAGCAATCCTCCCATCCTCTCGGCAGCCCCCAACGTCACTTAGATCAGGGAATAGTAGTGGGGAGGAGACAGAAGCTAGGGCTTTGCTAGGTGATGCCCTGCATCGAACGTCAAAAGCTTGATGGCCAGAACTTGATTTTCTCCAATGAAAGGATACGAACAGACAAACCAGGTTGGAGTGTCAGTTCTGATACTCTGCTGAGTGACTTCCTAAGAAACACTTTGTTCCAGGGCATTTCTCCTAGGTTCTGTGGGTTGCTTTGTAGGATCTTTCTGCCCAAGATCATAGCTTATTCATTCTTTAAAACAGTCCATGCAGTCAAAAAAAGTCAACAGTGAGGAAGAGAAAAGATAATAAATTAGTAGAGATGTAGTTCCCATCCTCTATAATCTTGGAAAACAGCAAAACCTACAAACTACATAAATATAAAACAACTGAGTGCAAATAGGCAACATATGAACAAGTAGGAAGTTAGTATGATGTACTAATGTACTAATGCCCATGTATGTGGAAAAGCCCTGGATTAAGGTCTTAAATCTGCCACCTGACCTCAGGCAAGCAATAACTTTTCTGGGCCTTAATTTCCTCACCTGTTCAGTGAGGCCTGGATTAAATGACCTGTAAGGTGACTTCCAGCTCAGAGAGGATGTCATTCAATGCTTTTAACACAGTGAGTAAACAGAGAGGTGTGGATTAGGGAAGGTTTCTTGAAAGGGGGAACATTTTCAACCTGTTCTTCTCAGACTCTCTGGAAATTTCATTACACAAGTGCAATAAAGTCTTCTATGCCCACCTAGAGGACAAATCTAATTCCTGTAGTTCAGTTCAGAACTTACCCTATTTGATTCCCCTGTGGCTTTTGCACAGCTGACCACTTTGTCTTTCTTCAAATTTCTTCCTCCTTGATGTCCCAAAACTCTCCTCTCCTTCTCAGACTCTCCTCTCTGACTCCGCTCCTTCCACTCCTGCTTGACACTACTGATTCCTGAGCTCTGTCCTTGGCTTTTCTCTTATTCTTCTACATGCTCTATCTGGACAATTTCATTCATACCTGTGGCTACAGATACCAACTGCATAGTCCCTCTTCTTTATCTCTAATGGAGGTTCCTTTCCCAAGTTCCAGATCCATATATCAACTACCACCTAGTAAGATAATATGTTCCCAAATGTCTCAATTATAACAGATTCAAAACTACACTCATTAGATCCCCATTCACAACCTTGCCTTTCCCCTAATTCAATGAATGATGCCATAATCTACTCAGGCACTTGGAAGCCATCAATGCCTCCCCCTCACATAACTGGTCTTCAAGTCCTATCATTTCATCTCCAACATATCTCACAAGTCCAGCCCCTCCTTTTCATCCCCACTGTCACATCCCAGCAGTAAGCACTCAGTCTCTGTCTCTTTCCTGATCACCCTACCTCCTTGCTCACACACTCCAAACACACCAGAGTAATATTTTTAACATAATCATGATCCCCACCACCACTCAATATTCTTTATGTGTTGTCAAACAGTAATGAAATAAAATCTGAACTCCTTTGCATGGCAAACACCATGTATAGTGCTCATGGCATACTAGACCTTTGCACCTGCCTCCATTATAGCCTGCATCACACTGTGCTGTGTTGTAGCTGCTTGACTGTGGCATCTTTATATGCCCAGTCTTAACAAATGCCTGAACACAGGGGCTCAAGAAACCACTGATTACCTAAGTGGATGAATGAACCAAGACTTCAAATATCCCCCCTCACAAAATTTTCCCCTTTATATCATATTTCATTATGTTTACTGTCCATACCTTTAATAATGCCATGCTAAAATAACAAAAATATAGATATAATCTTTATATATTTTCTTTTATCTTAGAATTTTAAATCAGTAAGACCTTAAGTGAGCACCTAATTCAGTGGTTATCAACCTTGGGTGCACATTAGAATCACTTGGAGAGATTTTTTCAAAAGTTGGCTCCAATCCAGACCAATGAAATCAAAATTCAGCAAAAATCAAAAGTATAATATTTACTGTGGCTGTTTGAGTGTTCTTATTGGAATAAGAGCCAATATTCATCAAAGAGCTTCATATCATACTTGACACAGAAATTTTTATACATGGTAGCTTATATACTCTTTAAAACAACCCATGAAGTAGAATCCTCTTTTTACTTACAAGGCACTTGAAACTCAAAGATTAAGTTACTTGAATGGGTCAACCAACTAGTATGTGGTGGGGGTAGGATTCAAAGCCAGAGCTGTCTGTTTCCAAAGACCATGCACTTTCCTCTGTCTGATAAGATTCCATATAGCCAGAGTAAAATATGACAGGACAGAGAGGAGGGGAGGAAAGGAAAGAAGAATAGAACTTATTGACATTGGATTTGAATGTGAGACCAACCCACAATCACCCGGACTCCAGTGTGTAACAGTGAACCATCTATCTGCACATATGGGTTTGGAGTTCAAAGAAAAAAAAAAGTGACCAATTGGGAAACACCTAAGTAATAATTGTTCCAGGCAAGAATCATAGATAGATGCTTGTGAGGGTTAATTTTATGTGTCAACTTGACTGTACCATGAGGTGTCCAGATTAAACATTATTTCTGGGTGTATCTGTGGGCGTGTTTCCAGATGAGATGAGCATTTGAATCGGTGGACTCAGTAAAGTAGATCGCCCTCCGCAATGTGCGTGGGCATCATCCATCCAATCCACTGAGGGCCTGAATAGAACAAAAAGGCAAGGAAGGAGGAATTCGCCCCTTTTTCTTCCTGCCTGCCTGCCTGCCTGAGCTGGGACATCAGTCTTCTCCTGCTCTTGGACTGGGATTTGTATCATCAGCTCCCCTGCTTCTCAGGCCTTTGAACTCAGACTAGAATTATACCACCAGCTTCCCTAGGTCTCCAGCTTGCAGATAGCAGATCATGGGACTTCTCAGCCTCCATAATCACATGAGCCAATTCCTCATAATAAATATACATACATATATACACACACATATATATACCCTATGGTTTTTCTTTCTCTGGAGTATTCTAGGACACCACTAAAATTAGAGGATGAGTGAGAAAAGGGATATTTACATTGTCTCAAAGTATTTTCCCACGAGAGACTTATTTAAAATGGAAAAGGTAGTAACTTGACAGTGGAGAAGCCTAGCAGACACCACCTTCATTATGTAAGCAAAGTTAATATCACCAGTAGTCAGTAATGAGACAAACTATTATCAGGTACCTCCTGATACAGTGTACTGAGGAGGCAACGGCATCGTGTCTGTGGTATTTTTGCCAAAAGTCCACGAGTTTATTTTAATTATGAGGAAACATTAGACAAAACCAAATTGAGGAAGGATCTACAAAATAACTGGCCAACCCTCTTCCAAAGTGTCGAGATCATAGAAGACAAAGACCAAAGAAATGTTCCAGATTAAAGGAAACTAAGGAGATATAACTAAATGCAATTGTGGTCCTTAATTGGTTTCTGGACCAGGAAAAGGACATCAATAGGACAGTTTGTGAAATTTAAATAAGGTGTGTAGATAATAGTATTATATTAATGTTAATTTCCTGCTTTTGATGATTATACTGTGGTTATATAAGATGTTGATATTTGGGGAATTGGGATGAAGGGTATCTAAAAATTCTTTGAACTATTTTTACAACTTTTTTGTGAGTCTGAAATTATTTTAAACTAAAAAGTTTTTAAAATTAAAGTTAAAAAGTATGATATAAGTTATGAGACTGGTTTTCATCCATGAATCTGAAGACATTTCTGAAAGGAATACCAAATTATTTTGAGCATTATAGGTGTCATTTGCCTCTCAAGACAAATATGTTTTAATGGGACAATACTCTTTTGCATGTATAAAAAGTCATACATCTTACATTACCAGTTTTATTTCATTTTAATCCCATATGTTTTTTTTTCTTTTTTTGTGAGGAAGATTAGCCCTGAGCTAATATCTGTTGCCAATACTCCTCTTCTTTTTTCTGAGGAAGACTGGCCCTGGGCTAATATCGTGCCCATCTTCCTCTACTTTATATGGGATGCTGCCACAGCATGGCTTGATAAGTGGGGTGTCTGTCCGAGCCCAGGATCCGAACCTGCGAAACCCCCGGCCACCAAAGCAGAGCGCACAAACTTAACCACTATAACACCGGGCCAGGCCCTGTTTTTTTTTCCTTAAAACCCTATAGAATTTTTTTTCACATCCACTTCACTAGGTACCATTCGATATATAAGAAGCTAAGTGACTCTCATGGCTCACAGGGCCAGTAAACAGCAGAGGTGGAACTGAAAACAGGTGTCTGCTCCACATTTAGGGATCCTTCCAGTAGACCACACTGCCTCACAAGTCTTCCTTCCCTTCTGGAGAGCACCAACGATCCATGTCCCAAGGAGTTTGAGAGAGACCAAAGAAGCTGAAGAGGGGAGGGAAGCATGACAGACTCCACACTTCTAAATTACTATGCTGGAAGGTTCACAAAAATTTCTCTCTAAAGTTAAGGAAGGTTATATTTAAAGTATGTTAGCCAAATATCTTACATTTTGTGGGAGAAGCTAATCTATTCTTTCCCTCAAAATCTTTAATGAGAGTGATAATAAAAGTTAACATTTGTTGAGCAATTACTAATGCCAACCATTATTACAAGTTCTAATATGTTAGCTGATTTAATTCTAGAAACAACCCTATATAATAGATATATTATTCTTCCCATTTTACAGATGAGGAAACTAAGACATTGAGAGTTTAAGCAACTTCCCCACAGTCACACAGCTGAGGGATGAAGAGATTGCTTAGCGGGATCAGATTGGCCCAGGATCTTTTTTTCTACCATTTCCAGGATGCTTTTGCCTCTCCTATAAACTCTCAAAGTTCTCTACATCCTTTCAAAATCCACATCCCCTTTATAACACTGTCTCCATCACCACAGCCTCTTTTCAAATCTTTGAGGACTCATTTCAATTGTGAAAGCTGGAACATCATTTTGTCAATCACAATAGTGTTCATTCTGCCCAAAGAACAATACCTGAGGGAATAAGAGGAGGGGACAAAATTTAAAAAATAATAATATATATATGTAACGTCCCTATCCTTCTAGGTGCTTACAATCTCTTCATCAAAGAACTCCTTTAAAAAAATTAAGATTTTTTCACTACCCTCCAAAAAAAAAAAAGGAAGTTACTCTCTTCTCTGTTCATAAGGATTTGATGGGGGTGTGGATTATTATCCTTTATCAGCCACAATTGGATACCAGTCCTGCACTTGCCAATGGTCAGGATGCACAATTCAACAGAGATCACGTCAAAAAATATTTGATTTCCTTGTTCAAAATTATTGTAATCGTTCTATGGCACTTCTCAAATGAGACACAATTTGACGAGCCGTTTGACTAGCAGTGTCTCTTCCACAATAGTATTTTCTCCCTGTTATACAGAGTTGATATCATTGACCCAACATTAGTAACAATTTTGAAACAGATCTTCAACAGGAGTGATGAGATTCTCACTGAATCTACCCTTCTGTGCCCAGTAGCAGTGAGCTCTTTCTGGCAACCCCATTAATAACCTCTGAGGAGATCAGACCCCCTACCCTTGGTCTTGCCAGTTCCCTGCTTCTAAGTTCAGAGGCTGACTGGCCAATCTATCACCTTTCAGGGCAGGTTCATCTGCATTCTCCTACTACTTGTCATCTGTCTGTGCAAACTCATTTCAATCAAAAGACTTTAGAAATTCCCTGCACTGTGGTGAAGCATTTCTGGGACAGGTTTTTAGCAGATGGTGGACATACAGAAAACAGAGATTTTGATTCATACTTTAAAGATCCACAAAATTTCCAAGATATTTGCAGACAAAAAAAAAGTCCTAGCATCTCTCATAATCCCACATGGTATTAAAGGTCGAGAAAGACAGAACATTTGGACCAACAAGCTTTGTTACTGCTATGCTTATAAGCTCAGGAAACCCTGAATAAAGTTTGAAGCCATACTCCTTTTGCCTGCTACACCCCCCCCAAAACACACACACACACCTTGCACTTCCCATTCCCTCTTCTGACTTACATTAAATTCAGATACAAACTGAGATAGTAACCTTATAGAATGGGGAGAAGGTGGCAAGACAGCATAATATTAAAAACTATAAGCCCATAGAACTCTGATTTTATTATTGTATACTATATTTATTCACACTTCATAAGCTTTTTTAAAAGGATAAACACTGGGGCCAGCCCAGTGGTGTAGTGGTTAAGTTTGCACACTCTGCTTCTGTGGCCCAGGTTTGGATTCACAGGTTTGGATCCCAGGCACGGACCAACACACCACTCATCAAGCCACGCTGTAGCAATGTCCCACATACAAAATAGAGGAAGACTAGCACAGATGTTAGCCCAGAAACAACCTTCCTCAAGCAAAAAAGAGTAAGACTGACAACAGACGTTAGCTCAGGGCCAATCTTCCTCACCAAAAGAAAAAGATTAAAAGGATAATTTTTTAAAAAGGATAAATACTTAGCTTCTCAATGCTGAGAGTCTTTAACTTGGATGTGGGAGACAATTGGCATGATTGGGGAGGAAAATGAGGCCGCTCAAGACTTTTAGATACGACTTACAAATCAAACCACTTTTCTAAATCCTCTGTTATCAATCAATTGGCCATGCACCATTCTGGACTGTTTTGGGACCTAATCTCCACTGAACCCTGCCTGCCACAGCCAAATTCCCCAGACACAGCAGACCCACAGGGGACGTTCCTAAGAGGCCAATGGTACCAAATCCCCAGGCTGGCATTGATGGTTCAATCTGCCTACAACATGACCAAGACACACCCTCATCATGATTCCTCCTCCAGACTATGGAGTAACATTGAAATATGCATCCGCTAGGCTATTTAACCACATCATGTTTAGAATCTTTCCAACCTGTCTACCATCCAGAGATGAAGTTATATATGTTGCTGAAAACTATCAACATCTAAACGTTATCATATTTTTAAAATCTCAACTAAATTGTAAGCACCTCTCAATCTGTCTTCTTTCTCTGTATGGTCCTTCTCCATCTCAAGCCTCCCACATTCAGGCATCAGCTCACAAAAGGTACTTACTGCTCAATGCATGAATCTAAAGGCCATGTGAACATCTTCTCTTATTTATTTCCTTAGTTCTTACCTTTTCTTTCTTTCCTTCCCACCCACCTCCCCACCACCACCACCACCCAGACCTACTTTTCATGTTCTAAGTCTCTGGCCTTTTTCCCTTCTAGGCAATCTGCCTAATATCAGAATTTATAAAGAAGCTGGTAGATGGTAGAATCTCAACAGACTCCTATGCCCCTATGAATCCTGGTAATCAGCCATTATTATAATCTTGTCACAGACACAAACAGAAAGGCTTCAAGCTGTTGTCTGTTTCTCTTCATCCAATCCTCCATCCATAGATCCCCACAGTTTCTCAGAAGTTCCACAGAAAATTATTTGCCAAGAAATAATGGAGAAACTACAAAACCACACCATTCCTTGCTTTTATCTGGGGCTTTTAGTAGAGTTCCTCCTAAATTTCATCTGGTTAAAAGTACTGTGGCTTAAGAAAAAATTTGAAAACATCTTATAGTCCAGCTTTCTGGTTTTACAGATGAATAAACTGAGGCCCAGAGGAGACAAGGGAATAGGATGAAAGTCAGAAAGTTTCTTGGGATCTATACAGCAAGAACAGGGTATAAGTAAAACTTTATAAAGATTATAAATGGTCTTGGATTAGAGCTGAGGTCATAGACTCACAGACTTTTATAATCTTGGGTTGATGTGTATATAAAGATCTTTTGGAAAAAAAGAAAGATCTTTTGGGGTCCTTGTCTCCCCCTCTGAATGCACCCTTCTCCACGGTAGCCCCCTCAAAGCAGCCTGACACTAAACTGGCTGCTATGGAGAACCTTACCATACTCCCCAGAGCCCTGCTTCCTGTCTAAGGATGTCCAACTAATCCTCAACCATAGTAGAGAATGACTGAAAACAATCCAGATGTCTATTCACAGACGGTGGAATATTTTACAGCAATAAAAAAGAATGAGGAAACACTTTAGGACTCATACAGGATTATCTCCAAGTTAGAGTCATATTAAAAACATAAAACCATGATGATACATAATTTGTATATAGGCACAAAATCTCTCTAGAAAACCGTGGGAAGGGGAAATTGGTGCCTGGTAGAGAGAGGTGGGAGACTTCTCATCACAAACCTCTTTGTACCTTTTGATTTGAATTACCTAAATGTATTCCCTGATTGAAAAATAAATAATTTTGTTTCAAATAAAAAAGCCCCAGTTTCAAAATCTGCCTTGGATTTTTGTTTTAGTATCTGTGACTCTTAAAATCTATGATTTCTCTTTACTCTCCATGGGTACCTCAATTTCCCTTCCTTGACAAAAAGAACTATTTGTCCCTTCATTTGATTTTATAACAAACTTGCTGCTGGCTTTAAGTTCAGTTGCCCAAGTTCACAGTATCCAATAAAGTCAGGCATAGAAGATAGCTGCTTCCTGAGGTTTTAAAACACTCAGCTTTCACGTCTCTGGCTCTCTCACATCCTCCAATCTAACACTGCCAGATCCTTCCTTCAGTGCCTTGTCCAAACGCGTCACAGTCCCACAGTGGTCGTGTCTGAGCCATTCTTCCAGGGACCATCATTAGGACCCAGTGCTTCACTTCCTTCCAACACCCTGGTCAGAATGTATCCATATCCTTCAAGCTAAAACTTCCTTCTTTAACTAATCCATCCCAAGAGCAACTGAGATCTTAACTTTATAGATAATCAGTCTCTCAGCAAGTATTATTGTATCTAAAATTTACTATTGTCACTAAAATAGGTGTATTATATTCCATACTTCATGTTCCAATAACTTTTCGAGGGCAGGGCGGTAGGGGGAGTGCTGGGAATCTCACCCTGCAGTGCCCCCTACTGGTCATTTTAAGAAAAGGTTAAGAGGGAACAGAGAGAAAGGCAGTGACTTTCTAAACGGTCCTGAGAGAATAACCTCTGTGGTAGAGTTGGATTTTTTTTCCCACATACAAATTGGCTGTCATTTGGTACATATGCCATCTTGGTTACAAGCTTACAGAGAACATCTATGAGTCACGTTGGTGACAACCCAGTGTCAGTAGAAGGGAGAGGCATTTCAAATACAGGGGGAAAGTAGAAGAGAACCCTCTAGGGAGAGAAGCAGAGTGCCTCAGATCTTCTTAAAAGCTCCCCCTCCCTGCCGCCAGCCCAGACAGGGTGGCCACAGCAGGACACAACATGGGTTTCATTTACCAAAAACTCTATGCTGAAATTCTCCAATTGGATTTTTTCCCTTGTGAATTTTCCTTCTCTTTCAACAGGTAGATAACTCTGGGAGGGTTAACTGCATTGGTTTTGCATTTGCTTTAACATGATTTCCTTGAACCAGACTGGCTTTGGCTAACAACAACTTGGTTTGGGGTTAATTGGGACTGAGAGCATTAAGACTTGTATTAAGGAGTTTGGGGCATGTACAAGAGGGCCTGGTGTCCAAGGGCAGTAGAAGGACCCTGAAGAAATTCTGTTTACAGCCCCATCCTTGTGAACACTTAACCTTATCTGGGGAGGTAGGATGTTCAGATGGGACTCTTCCTATCTCCGAATGTGGGCCATGCTCCAAAGCTTAGAAAATAGATGCCAAGGCCATCCTTCCAGGATTTGCAAGAGAGTGACCAAAAAAATTGTTCTTCCAAAGGGAACCCATCACCCACCTCCTGACAATCCAAAAAGAAGTGTAAGCATTCATTAGGAGAGGAAGAAGCTAGGACATAGTCGGGATTTTCTTTGAAGAGAGGTGTTGGTGCCTTAAGAGTCCTTCCACCATTGACAAGGAGAAGGGGGTGCCTTCCCCCACCTTATGCCGAGTGAGGGACTCTTCAAGAAAACAACCTGGAGAGTTTGTCATTTGTTCCCTGGAGACTCCAGTGAGTGACACTTGACTTGTCCCTGAAGTGTTAAAGGTGAGAGTCTGGCTGGAGTGTCCTGTCTGGTGGCAAAGAAGCAGGACAACAAAGAGAAGAGCCAGGACAACAGGGAAAGAAATTCTTACCTTTCTTTCCAGAGTTTGGCGGGGCAAATACGTTCATAGGTTTCTCGTTGGGCAGCTATAAGCCCCACAGAAGAGAACAGACTTGGGTTATCTTAAATGAATCTCCTAGAAGGTTACAGTGATCCCAATGGAAGGACAATCAGCAGGAGCTGGGGGAGAGTCACAAATGTCCAGCTGCAGGAGCCACCACTGAGATCAAGGGAGTTGCAAGTGGGAAAAATGCTAGGGTGGGGTCCCTGGACACTTACTGAAGCCCCTTCTCCCTCCAGAGTAAGCATCAGCACTGTAGCATCCAACCACCCAGGCCCCCAGTGCCAGTAACTGTTCTCTCAAATAAGACGTTCCCAGCCCCTTCTCCTTCCCTCCTGCTCCCACCTTGGAGTCAAAGACAAGGTGGGGAAACAGGAGCCAGCTGTGCCCCCCCAACCCCACACAGGCTCCCAGCCCAAAGAGCCCGAGCTGGGAAGGAAGAGCTTGGCTCTAACTGGACTTTGCACGACTGTGACCATTCGTTTAGTTATCATTAACAGAAAGGGAAGAGAAACACAGGCTCAGGTCCCAGAGGCTCCACGCAGGTGAGTAACCGTGTTGGAACACATTCTGTGGGTGCCTCTAGGTGGAGGTAAACACCAGCTCCCACAGGACAATCTTCTATTCTAGGAAACAGGACTTAGGAAGAATAACAACTAGTATTTGAACAGCACTTTACAAACCACATTCACATACATTATTACCTCATTTAATTCCCATACTCATCCCCATTTCAAAGATGAGAAAACCAAGGTTCAGAGAAGTAACTTACCTTGTGATCAAGCACACTAGTAAGTGAATTTGAATCTAACATATCTGACTCCAGGACCATTTGTAAAACTCAGCTTCCATCTTTTCTGGGAAAATTCTGGAAATTTCAATGGATACAAAGAATTTGGTTCTTTATTTACTAGCTACTAATCCATAAATATAATCTACTAGCTAAATACTAGAAGCCTAACCCACCAGCCAATAAATGCCCCTTCAAGACTACCCTAAAAATACTGATTTTCCTGTGCCCTCTTAAACTCTCTAAAACAGTCTTCTTGAGAACTGATCATTCTCAAATACTTAAAGACAATTAGAAGGTCCCTTTTACCTCATCCAGCTCTGGACCTCTAATTCATTTCATCTTTTCTCAGAACCTGCCCATCAGTCTGTCAATCATTTCACTGCACAGGCATATATGACGTCCAGCGTGCTGTGCTTATCCACAACCCACAATAAGCTGTGGTAGTTCCTCAGAGCTGAAATAGGGTATTTTCACTCTAACAAATCCCAGCACATGTTGTTTCCATAACAAGTCCATTTACTAACTTAACATTATATATGATTTTTAATCATTTAGGTCTGGGATATAACTTTTACTTTTTCTCAAACAGCATGGCAGATTTCATTAAACTAGATTATTGGCCAGCTCCCCCTTCTCTTTCATCAAAAGAAAGAAGAAAGGAGGAAGGGGAGGAAGGAAAGTGGAAACAGTCCAATGCAGTAATATAGAAACATAAAAAATTTAAAAGGCAGGAAGAAGGTTTAACTCTCATCCACTCTCCTGGGGTACCGAGCTCCTGTGGACAGAACAGCAGCTTTTCTCCCTGCACCTCACACATTCCACGAGACTATTCTTCACTTGTTGGCAGCCCCTTGCCTCATGGCCAGAGGCCTCTCCCCTTTCTATTCCCATATCATGGCAACCACTCCAGACACAGCTCTTTCTACCTTAGTTACACCAACCTCTTGAGTTCTTAGCAGAGAACTAAAGACTCACAATGCCAAGTGCTTATGGCCGAGGTAGTTTTTGGTTCAAGTTGGGGAGCTCAAAAATCTGTTTGGAACTTTTTAAATGCCAGGGGTAGGGAGGCAGCAAGTGAGGATGCAGGAGTCACTGAAGTTGCCTCCACCCCTGCCCTCCTACTGCTGACCCTAGGAAAACAGACAAGAGTTCTGGTCCTGGCTTTGCCTGGGACCTCAGAGCTGCTCTGGCACCAGAAAGGCTCAGAAGGGGCCAGAATCTGGGCTGGTGGGTTTGTCTGCCGCATCAGTGGTCCTTAAACCTGGGCCCAGGCATTTCCCTCCTGTTGGCCCCAAAGAGCAAACCCCAAACTAGCTGACTTACTAGTCCTCCCACACACTCCTTCCCAAACTTCACCTCCTCTGTCCTGCCAGACCCTGGTTTCTTTCCCTCAGCTTCAGGGTTCTGAACCCTGGCCCCAAACTCCAACTGTGAGCCCCAACTGCCACCCCACAGGAATTGGAAGGTCTTCTTACCTCTCCTGCAGTTCCAGCTGTGCAGTCTCTCCAACAGCAGATTCTTCCACTGCCTCAGGGGAAGAAGTTATCCTCCAGATTTTGGTCCCTTGGAATTTCATCCCGGTAGCCCTGCCTGTCTTCACCTAGGATGAATTGATGAAGGTGTTGAGTCATCTCGTGAGATGCAATTAACTCCTTCTCATAGTGCAAACTCCCACTGGCCCACCAAGGCAAGTTCTCAGGGCACTCCATCTCCCCAGCTGATCCCAAACTGCTTTCTCTCACTCTTGTCTCACCTATTGTAAACCTTGCTTCTATCCCTGTCGCTGACCCCTCCAGATTTAGCACTTACCCATGCTCTCCTGGCATTTGAACCTCAGCTTCTCCCACCATAATCTCAGGGTCAACTCCCTGATCCAGTTCCAGCAGCAAAGAATAGCCAACATGGATTACCCTAACTTTATAACGTAAGTATTATTGTTAACCCCATTCTACAGATGTGAAAACTAGGTACAGTGAGTTTAAGCTGTCTGCCCAAAAAGGAAGTCTGACTATAGAACCCAAATCCCTTTTACCTACACACTGGTTCCCAAACTTTAGTAGACATCAGAATCACCTGGAGGGAATCACAAGATTGCCAGGCTGCATCCCAGGGTTTCAGATTCAGTCGGCCTGGCCTGAGGCCAGATCATTTGCATTTCTAACAAGTTCCCAGGTGATGCTGATGCTACAGGTCTGGGGACCACACTTTGAGAACCACTCACCTACACTCTTGCTTCTATAGTCTTGACTACACTCTAGAACAGACCAATTAAATCACAATCATTAGAGGTGTAGCCCAGCCATCAGTATTTTTTAAAAGCTCTTCAGATGATTCTAACGTGCAGCCAGCGTTGAGATCTACTAAATACACCCTTGCCATTCAAAGCATAGTCCACCTCCACCAGCAGCATCACCATCACCTGGGCCCACTCGGGCCTATTGACTCAAGACGGCCAGGTGATTCATATCTCATTAAAGTTTGAGGAACACTAATAAACACTCTACAGCCTCCCAGTTCCTTTCCAGCCGCTTGGCCCATTGCCAGAGATCCTGGAAATCACTGTTATCAGTCAGAGTTCAATCAGAGAAATAGAACCAGTGGAAGATACTATTAAGAGATTTATTGCAAGGAATTGGCTTACAAGAGTATGGGATGCTTAGGCAAATCCTAAATCCAGAGGGCAGGCCATCAGGAAGGCTGCACAGCTAAAGTGCTGTCCACAGGCAAAACTTCTCAGGGAAGCCTCAGTCCCGCTTTCAAGACCTTTCAACTGATTGAATCAGGCCCACTCAGACTATCTAAAATAATCTCCCTTACTAAAAGTCAACTGATATGTACTTTAATCACATCTGCAAAATACCTTCACAGCAACACCAAGATTAGAGTTTGAATCACTAGGGAATGTAGCCTAGCCACACTGACACATAAAACTGACCATCACAACCACTGAAAATGCTCAATTTAGAATAGAGCCCACAGTTGGCACCTTCTCTTTTATGTTCACCCAGAATAAATAGTAGATCAATGTCTTTATCTAAGCATTGATGAAAATCTGAGTCAGGTGGTGACAAGTGATGACTTCCACTTCCTTCAACTTTCCTCACTGACTTCTTTTGCCTAGGTTCTCAGAAATGACCATAATAAGAAGGCAACAGGAATCTTCTCTTTCTCTAAAAAGGGTCATTAGCTGATAAAAAATAAGAACTGGCCACATAAGCAATAAAGGGTCCTCATCTCTTGTAGGTCTGTAAGCTATTCACACGTCTTCTAGCCTGTGCAAATTATAAAGGATTATTACCTCTATGAGCTGGACTCTGGACTTCAAATAATGCACCCTAAAATTGTGTGACATTTTCTAGCAGCCATGTCACATTACTGAGTTATTATGAGCTTGAAGTCTACTGAATAATTCTCCATGCAAATTCCTAAAAGGCTGGATTTCCACCTACTCTGTACTTGTACAGTTATTATTTGAACCAAATTTGAGACTTCACATTTCTTGCTTTTCATTTATACAACAGATGTACTAGGCACAGGACACACAGTCAAGGAACTCCGAGACAAATGGGAGGACAAAACCATATGAGAAATAATGTAATAGAGATGACTACAAAGTAAAAGTCCATTTTGCTAATTTTGGCTCATTCTTATAACCTATAAAATGTTTTTGCTTCTGTTTTCAAGTGAATAACTATCCAACACAGCTGCATCTTAACCACAAATTTAATGAGCACGTTTTATATTTTTGTCCAGATTGTTACTAACATTTTAATAGCATTGGTTGATACCTCAGAATCAATGCTCTTTGGGTTTGACTGTTTAATTATTGTAGCAGATTGAATGGCAGCCACCCCAAAAATTTGCCCACATCCTAGGCCCTAGAACATATGAATGTGATCTTATTTGGAAAAAGGGTCTTTGCAGATGTAATTAATGTAAGGATCTTGAGAAGAGATCATCTGGGATTACCTGAGTGGGCCCTAAATCCAATGATATGCATCCTTATACTAGACGTCCAGAGAGGACACAAAGAGAAGAGAAGGCCATATGAAGACGGAGGCAGAGATTGGAGTTATACAGCCACAAGCCAAGGAATGCCTGCAGCGACCAGAAGCTGAAAGAGGTAAGGAAGGATTCTCCCCTAGAGCCTTCAGAGGTAACGCAACCCTGTGGATACCTTGAGTTCAGACTTCTGGCCTACAAAACTGTGAGAGAATAAATTTCTGTTGTTTTAAGCCACCGAGCTTGTGGTACTTTGTTATAGCCACCACAGGAAGCTAACACCATGTTCAACCACTTATTGTGTACCTTCTTGTTGTATATATTAACAGGAGTTGATGTTGTGTGAAGGGAGCCATTGAAGGAACATACAGACCCCAAGGACACAGGGTTGGGGTCAGGTTAAAGAGAAAAGCTGTGAATGACAGGAGTTTTGACTTGACTTGATCCAATGGGCAGCCATAGGCTCTTAATTAAAACCAAGGTTTTTTAAAGATTAAACTGGAAATAATGGGCAGTAGGGATGGCAGTGTAAGCAGGGCAGGGTGGTTTCTGAAGTCAGGAACACCATTTAGACATTTAGTTTCAAAAATCCAGATATTAAATGAAGGCTGTGTCAGAGGAAGAACCAATGGGAATTAATATACCAGACAGAATTTCAAGGTGACAACTATCAAACATCGGTGCAGGAAAAAAGGTGATGCCTCTGTCCAAACTGAGAATACTGAAAAGAAAAGCTAGCTCGAATGGCAAACCAACTGCCATTGAACGTCTGAGGCCTGCACCTCATTGGCACATGAACAAATTGCCTGGACTATCAGTATCAGTGAGAAGAGCCAGGTGTCTACCTCAGTAGTCAAAGACAATCTCTGCGCTTCTACTTGGTGATTTTCCATCCGGGCCTTCCACGCCTCCCTCACTCCTACCACCTTTCACCTGCAGATTTCCCTTGGCAACCGGTAGGCACTCTCACTGGACCACTCAATAACTACAACATAACCCTAGCCCAGTTATGAAAACAAGCTCTGATCCATGTGGCCAGTAATTGGACTTGCATCACCTTAACAAGAACCACGCAGCAGGTATAACGGAACTCAAAAAGTTAGGACTGGAAAAAAAAGGTCATTTGCTCCACCTCTCTGCTAGTGAGATTTTCATGAGAACTTATATTTGCGGTGGACGTGAATGTCATGGAATCAGTAGATGTTTTAGCCCAATGAAATGAAGAGCTCTAAAAAGAAACAGGCTAGCAGGCAGATGAGGAAGGAAGAGGCAGGCATGAGCAGTACCCATGTGCGTTTGTCAAACACATTTACTCTAAGCTAAACAATTTTTAATTGCAATTTTGTTAAATGTTTTTTTAATTTTGTTAAAAGTACATAGTAGTCCATTATAGACAATAATCTATTAAAATAACAATGCAGTAAAAGTTCTAGTATTGAATCAGACCCAAAATTAAGGTCAATCAAGGAGCTGGGACAGAACTGTATGGAGCTGGGGGAGGCCTCATCACTGAGGCATTAGCAGTAAGAAACAAGATAGCACGAGGTAATTCATTTCAGAAATGTTTACTGGGTGTCTGTGTGTGCCAGGCCCTGTTTGAGGTGCTGGGTAGACTGTGGTTAACAAGACAGATCAATCTCCCACCTCCTTAGGGTGTGTTGAAAATGGAAGCAACTTAACTTCCCAATCCAGTCAAAAAGATCCAGTGTTGTTAGGTCTTTAGACGTGAACAGGATGTATTCACACAACAATTTTAATGAAGTGTAAAGTGTATAAAGGAAACTCTAACCTCTAAATTGTATTGTAGCAGTATGAGCTAATAGTGCTTTCAGGAGTGGATTTTTCCTCTTTAAAAGGAATTCAAAATCTTTGTTATCTTGATCATGGTTGTGTTTACACAAATCTACACATGTGATAACACTGCACAGAACTATTCATACATATACACAAACAAGTACATGTGAAACAGGTGGAATCTGAAGAAGGTCAGTGGATTGTACCAATGTCAATTTCCTGGTTTGATACTGTACTCTAGATAGGTAAGATGTTACCACTGAGTGAAGGACCTCTCTGTACTACGTTTACAACTTCCTATGAATCTATAATCATTTCAAAATAGAAAGTTTCTTAAAAAGGAATTTGAGAGTAAGGAGTATTATTGTGACTCTGATCCATCCAAGAGAGAAGGTGGTCTGATTCCGGGATGACTGTCCGAGTTCTAAGCACATCCCTAGAAGGAGGAAGGGCAATCCATGCAGCTCTCTCAGAGGCCTAGAAATCACATCTCCTCCTTGGCAGCTCCTTTAACTCTTCCCAGGATACCCACACCAGACGCACACATGAAAAGCCACGGCAAACACTGGACTCCGGCTCAGGAAATTCTTCCAGAATGCCTCCCCATAGCCTGCTTGGAGCCTTATCGCACAACACACATGGTTCTGGGTTCTCTTGGCTTCTCACTTTGGCTCCCTCTCGCTTGTTCCCCAGGGTGGAGGTGGTAACAGTGCCCCAGACTCTCGGCACTGACCTAAGACTTTGTGGGGCAAGACAGGCATCACCTCTTGGCTCCAAACCCTGATGTGTCTCTGAAAAAGAAGGCTGAGGCCATGTGACCTGGAGCCCAGAGGAACCAATGATGCTTCCTGGTTTCCTATCCATCCAATCCAATGAATTTTTTTTAATGTCTTTGTTCTGCTTTTATGCTCATCTAGCAACAATTGATCGTGATTTGGATTTTCAAGTGGATTTGCTCACTGGGAGGGAGTGACTAGAGAAAATAACCAACATTTATTATCATAGTTATTACATCTCTCATTGTAAATAAATCAATTTCCATTCTGATTTCAGCAGGAGTTAAGTCAGTCCCTCAGTAGAGTTTAGTAGTTACGACTCCAGAGCCAGGCTGCTTGAGTTTAAATCCTGGCTCTACCCTCACTGGCTCTCAGACCTTGGATATTACCACTTACTGGCTACGAGACCTCAGGCAAGAACCTCACCTCTCTGAGGCATTTTTTGTTTCCTTATCTGTAAAGTGGATGTAATAACAGAACTTACATCATATGGCTGTTGAAAGCATTAAATGGAGTAATATATCTGAAGTACTTAGAGCTGTGCCTATACACAGTAAGAGTTATGTAGTGGTTATTATTACTGCCTGGAAATTAATAAAATAAACATTGAGGCCTGTAAAGCTAGGAGCCAGACCCTGTAACTAAGAACTGAGTTACCACCAAGCACTGCCACACTAGCAGACCCAAGCTGAGAAATAAGCCAGCCTCTGAGACTTCTCTTGCCCCCAGGTCCCTACAGAATTGGTAGTTGGTCTGCTTGGTGATAAAGAAAAGACACAAACCAATGCTAAGTTTTTCCCTTCAAGGTTAAAACCACTTGGCAAGTGATTCAGGCAGAGAAACAACCTGGTAGTTCAGACCATCTGTTATACTGCTGAACTGATTCATACATGGAACAAGAAGAGTTGCAAAGACAATCCATGTAATGGTTCCTGAAAATATCCCTGAGAACAGGGTTTTGAGAACAAGTACTGCTTGAGAAAGAATCACAGTGAATTAATACTTGTGTTTACATGGAATTAAGGGAAGTGAAACTGTTGCAGGCTCTATCTATGTGATAACAGAGCAACTGTTCAAGCTGACTGAAGGAACTAATAAATCAACCAATTCAGTCAACTAACTTGCCAGTTTAGTAGAGAATTCAGTTCACTTTGTGTTCAATTCAGTCAAAAGTGTTAAACGTGTTTTGCTCTAATCACAGCCTTTATCTGTAGCTCACTTGCCAAAAAAATTAAAATGGCAGTTCACCCCAGGAAAGATACAAGAGTTGGAAAGTGATTACACCATTTTATAAAATTACTAAAATGAGGTATGAAAAGAGCTTAGAAAGTCAAGCTATAGCACCTGCCAGTATCATTATAGTTAGTGTCGCCCCAAAATGAGATTTTGGCTAAGTTGCATAAACAAAAGACATACTTTAAAGGCCAGTTACAGCATAATCAATAAATACCAAAATAATGGCTGAATCAGAGTGGATGATAGGGGTAATTAGGCAGTGACAAGTGGATGGGCTGGTTCCCACTGATGCTCTTTAGTCAGCTGCGGAAGTGATACTGCTGTTTCCCTGGAGAGACACACATAGGACTGAAAACCTCTTTTGTTTTCCCTGCTGGTGGTCAACGTGCCCCTTAGAGGAGCTCCAAATGCAAAAATCCTATGTTCATACTATGCATCAATCTAAGATCTCAGAAGCTGGCAAGATAAAAATCAGAGATAGAAAAAAATAATACAGTTCTGTTACCACACAAAAATGGGGTTCTCCTACCTGATGCGCATAAAAAAGCCAATTAATTATAGCATCAGCTTTTGGGAAAAGAAATCAGTTTTATTCTGTGAGATTGATCTGCAGGGAGACAGGGGGCATATGCCCTCAGATCTGTCTCCCTGATCAAGGGCTTGGGGCACAATTTATGGGATGAAGGGCAGGGCAGTCTGAAGTGTGGAGATAGATGACTGAAGGTAAGGAGAAGTGAGGTAATTGATCATCTGCACAAATGTAGTCAAGTTTCATGCCTCTTCATAGGACACATGTTCACAAAATGGCAGCATTACTATGATCTGTGGGTGGAGTTTTTAGTTCCTTGACATCAAAAAGGTCATTTATTGAGCTTTTGCACAAGCCCAGTTGATGGGTTGGTGGTCTCAACCAGCCTGAACTGGACAAGGGGCCTCAGTTCCTAAAAAACCACTCTTAATTATTCTGTTGATAAGACAGGGTCAGTTGAACTGGTCTGGAGGGCCCACAGTTACAGTCCAAGGACCAATGTGACCTAATAGAACTCTCCTAACTGTCCATTCATGGAAGTGTTCCTAGGGTGGGGGGGTTTGGAGAATGGAGCTAGAACACAGAAGTGCCAAATAATAATAGCCAAATATGTTGGGAGCTTACTATGTGCCAGGCACTCTTCTAAGCACTCCTATGCATTAACTCATTTAATTCTCAGGAGAGTAGTGTTATCAGCTCCATTTTACAGATGAGGAAACTGAGGTGCAGAAAGACTAAGTAACTTCCCCAAGATCCACAGCGAATAAGTAGCATAGCTGGGATATTTTATCTAGGCAGTACGGCATCCGAGTTTATTGACTTGAATACTACATTATGGGCCCAAACAAAAGAACCTCCTTAAATAATGCGCTATGGGGTCAAATTAGAGACAAAGGAATCTATCGAGTTCCCTTTGACTTAGAGTTGCCTCCAACAATGGGAGTCAGCACATATAAGGCCAGTGTTTGCAAAGAGGCAGTCATTTGGACCTGTCAAGCAAACCCAATGACATCTTTAAAAGATTGGAAAGGGGGGAAAAAAAGAAGAAATTGGTACCGTAAAAAAAATACTCACCATGCATCACTCTCCCTTTCATGACCCTTGGCACAGCCTCTACAGGCTGACCACATCCACGGGGTTCCGTGCCTGCGAGGCACAGCAAACACTCTAAAGAGGCTTCCTGGCAGCGTATAAGAAAGGTCAGACAAATCAACAATAATGAAGTGGCCCGCAGCCCTGCCAGGCCCTGTGAACTGTCTGCAGCTCCCAGCACCTGTGGGGCCTGGGCCCCAGCGCAAGGCTGGCGAGACCCCTCTCCTGTTTCAGAGATGTGGATGGAGGTGAAGGGTGATACAGCCTGTTCAGGCACAAAAAAGAAAAGATCTCGTCACAAGGAAGAGCTATATCCACCTGAAAAGTCAAAGGAATTATAATTAATGAAAAACGAAATAATTAGTCTGGAAGCAGAGAACCAACAACAGAGTATGTCTCTCAAGGAACAGTCAAATCTGGGCACAGATCAGAAAAGGAACCAGAATGGAGATAAATGGAGTTATTTAGAAAAAGAAAAAAAAAATCTATTTTTAAAAATCATCAGCCCTATGCCCAGCTGCAGTTAAAAACAGCTGAAATCTGAGAGTATGTTTGCAGAAGGAATTGACTGGAAAACCAGAGAGGAGTCCTCTGTCTGCTCTGAGTTCTTATCAGGCCCCTCTAAGGAAAATCAAGGTCTTTTCTGTCCTTTATCCCAGGAAGCATGGTGTCCTGAGCAGGGAAGGGGAGCACCACCCAAGCCACATGAGGCTTTCCAAGGAAGAAGAAGAAGGACAGTGAAGTCAGACCAGCTGTTTCTCACTGGGTTAGGAAAACGTCCATAAAACCTTTTAAATGATGGAACATGCTGAACACACCAAAGAGAAAACTCCAGTTGGTGTGGGATTGGAGTATTTTCTCCTTTTACTTGTAATGATTCAAACACTGAGAGATGCCATACAAAAATGAGGAAGGGGGGGGGGGTGGCAGGGGGAAAATCCTGATGGAGCTCATGTGTATGCAACATATGGAATAAGTTATTGAAGAAAGTGGCTCTACCAGAGTTTGTAAAAGTTGAGGAGGGGCAGTTATGCTTCTTTTGGAGACAGAGAAGATTGAGGGTGTGGTGAAAAAATAGCAAAACGGGATTAAGATAAACCAAAAACAGAGGAGAAATATTGGGCCAGATGAACTTTCACCTTCCCTAAAATGATTTATGTACTTATGAATAGCTAGACTGGACTTGATTTCTGGAGGTGAAAGTTGCCGGTGAACCTGCACGAATCTAGCATTTCTACAGGAATTCTAGGCAGAGCTACAGTTCTACAGGCACAACTAACATCAAGCATTCGTGGTGATGAGGTTTAGTATCTAAGTGGGACAAACCATTACTAAGTCTTAGGCTTGAGAGGAAAAGATGGAGAGGAGGGAATGAGAGAGAGAGTGGGGAGAGGTAGAAAGAAAGGATCTGATTACAGAAATCTGAGGAAAGAAGTGGCTCTTTTATCTCTATTCTAGAGAAGAATAGTTTCTCTTTGTCTCATTTATGACTTATGAGCATCAGAAGTCAAAAGAGACCTAACTGTGACCAAAGGCCCTGTGAGGACCCAACAAGATCTAACCAGTGGATTTCATAATAGCTTTGGCCAGAGAGGGATGGGCAGAATAAAGATTGTTAGCACACTAGTGAGCTAAACGTCAGTGTATCTAACTGACAAACTGTCACAGCGAAAAGCAGGAGCCAGGATCTCAAGGAGATGAAATATAAGATTGAGAAATTTTACTGGGTGTCAGGTAGTGGATGGGGAGATTGGGAGAATGCAGACTTGCCAAGTCTAAGGCCCAAATAGTCAGATGAAGGTTGACCTGAATGTTTTACTAAAGGTTGAGACCCATGGAAGAAGGGTCATGAAATCAATGTTGTCCATTTTTCTCTAGAATTTTTAAAAATAAAATAAGATAGAATAGGTTGAGATAAGATAAGATATAAAATAGACTACTGTAGCCTATACTAGAAGAGTGCATCACATGCTGTCCTAAGGATAAATATTGTTCAACGAAACATTTAATTCAGGGGTAGGCAGGTGGGTATTGTGTGTGTGTGGGTGCATGTGTGGGCGGGGGGGGTCATTATATAAAATACACATCTTACCACAAGTATTTACCAAAAAAGTTTGAAACCACTAATAAACAGAAGCTCCAGGGGAAATAAGGAAGAGGGAGGAAAGAGTTGTAAAATTCATGAAAATTAGAGTTCTTAGCAAATGCCACAACAGTTGTAATGCCCTCCTTGAAGAATGTAAGTCCAAAGAAACAAAATAATGTGCCCAAGGTTCTAGGGTTCAAGACAGTGCAGAAATCAGTATCTTCATGCCTGTAGTGTAAGTGCCTGACATTAAGCTTTTGATTGCCGAGGCATCCACTTCAAAAGACATCCACCTTGAATAAACATATTCCCAGCTGTATGACACAGCTACTAACAAAACAACCAGATAAGGAAGTAGGCCGCCCGCACCCATGCGGGTCCCTCCTTCAGAAAGCCCTGGGTAACCTAAATAACTGACTGCTTTAGTGACCCCACTTCTCCTTTCCCACACTCTAATTCCCATTCTTATGCTTTAATTAGCCAAGAAAGAGTGAATCTACAAAACCCCAGATGTCCCACCCTCAGACCCTAAAAAAGGCAGAGCCCTAGGTCCTCTCTCTCTCTCTCCCCTCGACTTCACTGTGTGGCCTTTGGGTGTGCTGCGGACCCTCCAGGACTCACAAGTAATAAATCTTGTTCTTCAAAGTTCCCTGACAGTTTTGCTGAAGTGTGTCCTGTGATCATAATAAGAACCACAAGGACTGGTCCAGCCACAGCATTGGCCCAGGTTGCGGAAATGTCTGTGGGGGCTCCCTACCAGTGACACAGGCAGGGCCTGGAGAGAGCATCAGGCATTCCTAGCCAGAGCATCACTATCAATAGGCTGGGACTGACACAACAATACCAGTGAGTGCTTTTTTCCTAAATTGTAAGGGAGGGATTAGGTCAAGACAGTGGCATAAGCACTGGACTCACCTCCTACCACAGACACAACAAATTTACAGCTACTCTTGGAGCAATCACCCCTGAGAGAGAACTGAAAACTAGACAAAAAGAACTGTGCAACAAGAGACAGTCCTGACTGAGGTGGAAGAGGCAGATATTCCTCACTGGAGAGGAAAAAAGCCACCTTCACAAGCTGCAGCACTTCATGGCCTCCTGGGAGCAATCCAAAGGTATGCAGCCTTCCCAGGAGGAGTAGGGGACCTGAGCAGGGAAGCCTTACCACTATAAGCATCTTTTGGTCCTAGCACAACCGAGATGAGTACCACAGTGTCCGGCTTTGCTGGCTACTACCAGCGGCAGGGAATACCCCCAGAAAAGCTACAAAGATACAAGGAAAGAAAAGCCAGCTCTTAAAGGGCCCACACATAAATTCACCCATTAGGGAAAGCAACATAAAATCACCAGAAGAAAGGTGCACAGTCCTTTGGGGAAAAGAGACTCATCCCATAGGTTCTGGGTACATCTCGGTGAGAGGTGAGACCTCTGCAGGGACTAAGACATTGGAGCAGCCATTATTGTGACCTAGTACAGGCATGCTGACACAGATGCTGGCAGACGCCATTGGAGTTCTTTCCCTGGCCTGCTAGCCCAAGATCTGCCCCATCCACTAGAGCACTGATTTAATCCAACTTACCCAGGGCAGGCAGCCCCCCTAGGGACTGGCCCCACCCAACAGCAAGCCCTCAGGTAACTGGTGGGCCTGCATAGGTTGGGTGCCTGGATAATCTGCAGCCAGGTGAGTGGGTCCACCTCTGTGGGGCAGGGCATGCGCGAGGAGTGGGTGGAGTGTGTGGGGCCTCTGCAGTGGGGTGACTGGATCCACTTCAGAGGGTCGGGGCGTGCGTATGGGAGAGGATGGTGTTGATGGTGTGTGTGGCCCTGTGGGAGGTGGGGTCTGTCAGCTGCAGCAGACTTCTGTTTCTCAAACAGCCACATAGGTGATCGCCCCACCTTCCAAAGCCTGAAACAATTGTGTGCTCCCATGCCTGGGGCCAGCCCCACCCAGACGCAATCCTGAGAGAGCTGACAACAGCCTTGTAGACTAGCAGCCTACAGCAGTTGTAAGCCCCTGAGCCTAACAACCAGCCACACTGGGGGCCAACTCACTTAACAGAAAAATTGCAACAGGGATGTGCTATTAGACCTTGCAACCAACTGTGCTGGGGCCCCACACACCCAATAAAGCAACCAAAGGGCCCATAGCAGCCACATGAAGCTGACCATTACAACCGGCTGGCCAGGAGGACAGCCCAGCCTCCCTGGGCACCTGCAGCAACAGCAACCCTGCCACAACAGAAGGACACACATAGCCCACACAGGGGTCACTCCTGGAACATTTGGAACTGGTGACAAGAGGGAAGCACACTGCTGGGCCTCATAAGGCATCTCTTACATAAGGCCACTTCTCCAAGATCAGGATACGTAGCCGACCTACCTAATACATAGATATAAGCACAGAGAAAGAGGCTAAATGAGGAGGCAAAGGAATACGTTCCAAGTAAGGGAACAGGACAAAACCCCAGAAAAAGAACTAAATGAAACAGAAATGAGCAATCTACCTAACAAAGAGTTCAAACAAAAAGTCATAAGGATGCTCACTGATCTTAGAAGAATGGATGAACTCAGTGAGAACATCAACAAAGAACTGGAAAATATAAAAAAGAACCAATCAGAAATGAAGAACACAACACTGGAAGTGAAAAATTCACTAGAGGGACTCAAAACCAGAGTAGATGATACAGAAGAATGGATCAGTGAGCGGACGAAAGACTAGAGGAAATCAACCAAGCTGAAAGGATAAAAGAAAAAAGAATTAAAAAGAAGGAAGACAACCTAAGGGACCTCTGAGACAACATCAAGCACACTAACATCTGTGTCATAGGTGTCCCAGAAGGAGAAGAGAGAGACAAAGGGGCAGAAGAATCTCTTTGAAGGAATAATAGCTGAAAACTTTTCTAACCTAAGGAAGGAAACAGACATCCAGGTACAGGAAGCACTGAGAGCACCAAACAAGATAAACCCAAAGAGGCCCACACCAACACACATCATAATTAAAATGTCCAGAATTAAAGGTAAAGAGAGAATCCCAAAAGTCTCAAGAGAAAGGCAACAAGTTACATACAAAGGAAACCCCATAAGGCTATCAGCTGACTTCTCCGCAGAAACCGTACAGGCTAGGAGGGAGTGGCACAATATATTTAAAGTGCTAAAAGGAAAAAACCTACCGCCAAGAATACTCCACCCAGCAAGGTTACCATTCAGAATGGAAGGAGAGATAAAGAGTTTCCCAGACAAGGAAAAATTAAAGGAGTCTGTCACCAAGAAACCAGTCCTACAAGAAATGCTAAAGGGACTTATTTAAGGGGGAAAGAGAAGACCACAAAGAGGAAAAAGTTATCCATTTCCATGATAAGAGGGTAATGGATATTAACACACAAAAAAGAGGTTAGATATGGTATCAAAAACATAAAATTTGGGAGGAGGGGAGTAAAAGAGTAGAGCTTTTAGAAAGAGGTCAAACTAAAGAGACCATCAACTTAATTTAGATTGCTATATACATAGGTTATTATATATGAACCTCATGGTTATCACAAAACAGAAACCTATAATAAATACCAAAAAAAACTAAGAGAAAGGAACCCAAACATAATACTAAAGAAAGCCATCAAACCACAGGGAAGAGAGCAAGAGAAGAAGAAAGGAACAGTGAAGAACTACTAAAATACCCCCCAAAAAATAACAAAATGGCAATAAGTACATACTTATCAATAGCTACTTTAAATGTCAATGGACTAAATGCTCCAATCAAAAGGTAAACGGTGGCTGATTGGATAAAAAAACAAGACCTATATATATGCTGCATACCAGAGACACACTGCAGACCTAAAGACACTCACAAACTGAAAGTGAAGGGATGGAAAAAGATACTCCATGCAAGTGGCAATGAAAAGAAAGCTGGGGTAGCAATACTCATATCAGACAAAATAGACTTTAAAACAAAAACTGTAATAAGAGACAAAGAAGGGCACTACATAATGATCAAGGGAATAATCCAACAAGAGGAGATAACACTTGTAAATGTCTATGCAGCCAACATAGGAGCACCTAAATATATAAAGCAATTATTAACAGACATAAAAGAAGAAGAGATAGACAGTAACACAATAATAGTAGGGGACTTTAACACTCCACTTACACCAATGAATAGATCATCCAAACAGAAGATCAATAAGGAAACATTGGCCTTAATCAACACATTTGACCAGATGGACTTAGTAGATATATACAGAACATTCCATCCAAAAACTAAAAACTGAAGAATACATATCCTTTTCAAATGCACATGGAACATCCTCCAGGATTGATCACATATTAGGCCACAAAACAAGTCTCAATAAATTTAAGAAGACTGAAATAATACCAAGCATCTTTTCTGACCACAATGGTATAAAACTAGAAATCAACTACAGGAAGAAAATCAGA
Source organism: Tapirus indicus (assembly GCA_031878705.1). Classification (NCBI taxonomy): domain Eukaryota; kingdom Metazoa; phylum Chordata; class Mammalia; order Perissodactyla; family Tapiridae; genus Tapirus; species Tapirus indicus. Next base: position 41,644,068 of record CM062935.1, read on the forward strand.
AAAGACACAAACATGTGGAGAATAAACAAAATGCTACTGAACAACGATTGGGTCAATGGAAAAATCAAAAAATACCTGGAGACAAATGAAAATGAAAATATGACATGCCAGAATTTATGGGATACAGCAAAAGAGGTTCCAAGAGGGAAGTTTATAAAAATACAGGCCTACCTCAACAAACAAGAAAAATCTCAAATAAACAATCTAACAGTGCACCTAAAGGAACTGGAAAAAGAAGAACAAACAAAGTCCCAAATCAGCAGAAGGAGGGAAATAATAAAAATCACAGCGGAAATAAATGAAATAGAGACTAAAACAGCAATAGAAAACAATCAATGAAACCAAGAGCTGGTTCTTTGAAAACATAAACAAAATTGACAAACCTTTAGCTAGACTTACCAAGAAAAAAAAGAAAAGGCTCAAATAAATAAAATCAGAAATGAAAGAGGAGAAATTACAATGGACACCTCAGAAATACAAAAGATTATAAAAGAATACCACAAAAAGCTATACACTAACAAATTGGATAATCTAGAAGAAATGGCTAATTTCTTAGAACCATACAACTTTCCAAAACTGAATCAAGAAGAAATAGGGAATTTGAATAGACCAATCACCAGTAAAGAGACTGAAACAGCAATCAAAAACCTCCCAAAAAATAAAAGTCCAGGACCAGACAGCTTTCCTGGTGAATTCTACCAAACATTCAAAGAATACTTAATACTTATCCTTCTCAAATTCTTCCGAAAAACTGAAGAGGAGGGGAAGCTTCCTAACTCATTCTACGAAGTTAACCTTACCTTGATACCAAAACCAGACAAGGACAACACAAAAAAAGAAAATTACAGGCCAATATTACTGATTAACATCAATGCAAAACTCCTCAACAAAATACTAGCAAATCAAATACAACAATACATTAAAAAGATCACACACTATGATCGAGTGGGATTTATGCCAGGGACACAGGGATGGTTCAACATCTGCAAATCACTCAGTGTGATACACCACATTAAGAAAATGAAGGATGAAAATCACATGATCATCTCAATAGATGCAGAGAAAGCATTTGACAAGATACAACATCCATTTATGATAAAAACTCTGAATAAAATGGGGATAGAAGGAAAGTACCTCAACATAAGAAAGGCTATATATGACAAACCCACAGTTAGTATCATTCTCAATGGAGAAAAACTGAAAGCTATCCCTCTAAGAACAGGAACCAGACAAGGATGCCCACTTTCACCACTCCCATTTAACACAGTATTGTTAAGTCCTAGCCAGAGCAATCAGGCAAGAAAAAGAAATAGAAGGGATCCAAATTGGAAAGGAAGAAGTGAAACTGTCATTATTTGCAGATGACATGATTTTATACACAGAAAACCCTAAAGAATCCACCAAGAAACTTTTAGAAATAATAAATGAATACTGTAAATTTGCAGGATACAAAATCAACATACTAAAGTCAGTTGCATTTCTATACACTAACAATGAAGTAGCAGAAAGAGTCCCATTTACAACTGCAACAAAAAGAATAAAATACCTAGGAATAAACTTAACCAAAGAGGTGAAAGATCTGTACACTGAAAACTATAAAACATTGTTGAAAGAAATTAAGAAGACACAAAGAAATGGAAAGATATTCCATGCTGTTGGATTGGAAGAATTAACATAGTTAAAATGTTCATACGTCCTAAAGCAATCTGTAGATTCAGTGCAATCCCTATCAAAGTCCCAACAACATTTTTCACAGAAATAGAACAAAGAATCTTAAAATTTAAGATTTAACAACAAAATGGAACAACAAAAGACCCCGAATAGCAAAAGGAATCCTGATAAAAAAGAACAAAGCTGGAGGTATCACACTCCCTGATTTCAAAATATACCACAAAGCTATAGTAACCAAAACAGCATGGTACTGGTACAAAAACAGACACACAGATCAATGGAACAGAATCAAGAGCCTGGAAATAAACGCACACATCTATGGACAGCTAATTTTTGACAAGGGAGTGAAGAACACACAATGGAGAAACGAAAGTCTCTTCAACAAATGGTGTTGGGAAAACTGGGCAGCCACAGGCAAAAGAATGAAAGTAGACCATTCATTATCTTACACCATACACAAAAATTAACTCAGAATGGATTAAAGACTTGAATGAAAGACCTGAAACCATGAAACTTCTAGAAGAAAACATAGGCAGTATGCTCTTCGACATCAGTCTTAGCAACATATTTTCAAGTACCATGTCTGACTGGGCAAAGGAAACAATAGAGAAAATAAAGAAATGGGACTACATCGAACTAAAAACTGTCTGCACAGCAAAGAAAACCATCAACAAAACAAAAAGACAACCTAACAATTGGAAAAAGATATTTGCAAACCATATATCTGATAAGGGGTTAATAGCCAAAATATATAAAAAACTCATACACCTCAACAACAAAAAAACTAATAACCCAATTTAAAAATGGGCAAAAGATCTGAACAGACATTTCCCCAAAGAAGATATACAGATGGCCAAACAGGCACATGAAAAGATGTTCAACATCATTAACTATGAGGGAAATGCAAATCAAAACTACAATGAGATATCACCTCACTCCCATCAGAATGGCTATAATTAACAAGACAGGAAACAAGTGTTGGAGAGGATGTAGAGAGAAGGGAACTCTCAGACACTGCTGCTGGGAGTGCAAACTGGTGCAGCCACTATCGAAAACAGTATGGAGATTCCTCAAAAAATTAAGACTAGGGGCCGCCCGGTGGCGCAGCGGTTTAGTCCGCGCTTGGCAGCCCGGGGTTCGCGGGTTCGGATCCCGGGCGCCCGCCGACGCACTGCCTGTCAGCCATGCCGTGGTGGCATCCCATATAAAGTGGAGGAAGATGGGCACGGATGTTAGCCCAGGGCCAGTCTTCCTCAGCAAAAAGAGGAGGATTGGACGGATGTTAGCTCAGGGCTGGTCTTCCTCACAAAAAAAAAAAAAAAAAATTAAGACTAGAACTACCATGCGATCCAGCTATTCCACTGCTGGGTATTTTTCCAAAGAACATGAAAACACCAATACGTAAAGATATATGCACCCCTGTGTTCACTGCAGCATTATTCACAATAGCCAAGACTTGGAAGCAACCTAGGTGCCCATGAAGGGACGAATGGATAAAGAAGATGTGGTGTATATATACACAATGGAATTCTACTCAGCCATTTGTGACAACATGGATGGACCCTGAGGGTATTATGCTAAGCAAAATAAGTCAGAGGGAGAAAGTCAAATACCATATGATCTCACTCATAAGTAGAAGATAAAAACAACAAGAAACAATCACATAGAGACAGAGATTGGATTGGTGGTAACCAGAGGGGAAGGCGGAGGGAAGGGGGCAAAAGGGATGATTAGGCACATGTGTGTGGTGATGGATTGTAATTAGTCCTTGGGTGGTGAACATGATATAATCTATACAGAAATCGAAATATAATGATGTACACCTGAAATTTATATGTTATAAACCAATGTTACCACAATAAAACAATAATAAAAATAATAAATTACAAGGGAAAGAGAATGAAAGACGAGTAGGAGGAGAGGGAAGAACTGCAACCAAACCTCTGCTTTGAGTATTGTCTTGCATTGGTTCTACTGCAAAGGTGGACAATAGATTTGTGATTAGAAGTCTCTGTTCTGCCACCGGCCTAACTGGGAGATCTTAGGCAGTCATTCAACATCCATAACCCTTGGGTTTTTCCTCTGTAAATTAGCACCAAGTACTTGGAATAAACCCTGTTGAGTGCTACCAGCATCCATTCCCCTCTGCTTATTTCCTAACAGAGCACTGACTTTGCTCATTCATCTACCCCCTCCATGTCACCCAGGGGAAACTGACTCCATACCCAGCTCCAAGAGTGGATCCTGACTGGTCTATGCCAATCACAGTAATCCCACCCTTCCTTGCCAGTAATTGGTTCAGGAACCCAAGCCAGTCACTGTAGGTCATCATTGCACCCCACCACGGGATGGACACATTACCTAAACTGACTAATCAGGAGAGAGAAGGACTTCTCTTCCATGGTTGGGTGAGAGGTTTTTCTTCTTTTGAGCTAGACATGAATAATGAGATGGGTAGCCCCAATTGCTACCAACAGAGTTTTACTACCATAAGTGAAGGTAGCCTTGGCTGGAGCTGATGTCCTGGATGACAGAGTGGAAAGAGAGAGAGAACCACCTGAGTCCTCACCAACCTGCTAGATTAACAACCCCAAGACCCCTACACTTTAGGATTTAGAGTTAAGACAATTATAAATTTCCTTATTATTTAATGTAGTTTGAGTCAGGTTTTCGGTCATTTGCTGCTAACTAAATCACAATGTGGCAAGGCTAAGTGAAGATTAAATTAGATAATCTATGTAAAAACATTTTATAAACTGTAGAAAATTTATACAAATGATAGTTTTTTTCAAAATTATAAAGCTTCAATTAACATAGATAAGGGGGTTTTTAGGAAAAATCCTTAACTATCATAAGCCTCACCTTCTTTCTTTTGGGACCTATTAGCCCTCTCTCTTGACCTCTGAGCAGAGACTGTATTCTGTACAACACCTAGAGCATTATCAACACTTAGGAAATGCAAAATAATGTTGTGTTAACTACAGATTGCCACCAGATGTTCTTAAGGCCTTGCAACCTTCAGGTGAAACTGATTGCACAAAATAATAGTTTAATTATTACATCATCCATCTCAGTAATGGAGCATCTGTCTGTTTTAGGGCTGAAACCTCAAGTGAAACTGCTGCTGCAGTGTTGAAAATTAAATGCTCAGTATGTGGTCTCTAAAGGCAGATTTTGGGAAGAGACAACAATCAGCTTCTCTATACATCACCATCTTGAATTATTTTGTTCAAAGACAAAGCTCAGCATCCAAAACAAAATGTCAAACAAGATGTCAAAAAAGAAGTTTCTGGCTGAAATACAGTTTAGGAAGACATGTACTCCCAGCAGTGCAGACAAGCAACCAGAAGCATTATCCATAAGTGGTTAATAAGAAGATAGGATGACAAGGCTGTTTAGAAAAGCTAGAAGGAACTGTCTCCTCCTCTGAAGGGCACCAGGAAAGGAACTAGATTCCTGCATCCTCAGAAAATTTTTCTCCCATCCAGTGGGTCTCAACCCTGTCTACAGATTGGAATCACCTGTGAAGGGTTTTTGTCTTGGGGTTTTTTTTAAGCACCAAGTCCCTGAACCCCACCCCAACCAATTAAACCAGAATTCCTGGGGGAGAGGCTTAAAATATAGATCCTGGACCAACATTATTAACATCGTTAACACCACTTAGGAACATGTTAGAAATGCAGAATCTCAATCTCCACTCAAGCCCCTATTCAAGACCTACTGAGTCAAGATTTGCATTTTAATAAGATCCCCAAGTGATTCTTGTGCCTACTAAGGTTGGATAAATTAAGTTGAGAGGACAAAGAAGCTTGTTTTTCCTCACATAACAGTTCCAGGGCTAACAGTCCAGGGTAGCAGGGAAGCCCTACTCCACACAATCATTCAGGGATCCAGGTTCCTTCCTTTATGTTGCTTTGTCATCCCCTAGGACATTGCTCATCTGCCTGGTCAAAGCTGGATTACTATGGGTTCCAACTAGCTGCAGGGGAAGAGCACTGAAGGAGAACCTTCTATTGCTCTGAGGCCTAAGACCAGAAGTGATACACAATGTTTCTGCTCTGAATTTAGTCACAAGACCACATCTAACTCAAAGGATGTTGGGAAAGCTAGTCTAGCCACATGTCTAGGAAGTAGGAGAGGACAAATTTTGGGCAACAAAGATCAACCTTTATGCCAGACACATAATAAGTGCCCAATAAATGATAGCAATTATTAGAGCTATTATTATTAACCAGAATGTATGCTTCACTAGCTTAGAATACAAATATTGTTTCATTTATTTTATTCTTCTAGCGAATTGCTTGAGGCCCAAAGACCTTACCAGCAGGAAGCCTGAAATTCCTTCCTTGAGGCCTTTCCCATTCCTCCATCCCTACATGCTCTAACATGCTAGGGCCTTTCTCAGTTCTAAAGGGTCAATCATACTTCCAAATGCCAGGTGAGAGAAATATCTAGAAACTTCCATTAGCTCACCAGTACCATTGCTTTTGTGGCTACCTCATGGGCATACTGAACACTGGTCTCACCCAGTCCAATGGCTGATTATCCCTGCCATGAAGAAGTCCTTGCTTCTCACAGGCACAGTTGAGCCTCCACTCACACTTTCAGGTCAAATGCATCTGCTCAGTCATCATCCCTAAGCGTGAAACTGTACCCGGCTGGCTGGGTGTAGAAGGGTCCTGCCTCAGCCATCTGCTGTGGAACAACCCCTTCTCCATGAGATCCTGACCCAGTCCCAGGATCCCATGAAACCCTGACCCAGCCCCTGAATCCAGAACACCAGGCCAGACATTCCTATGGTGAATTCCATTCTAGGGCCCTTGATGCTCTTTCTTTCCAACAAATTTCAGTCCATCAGTGTCTAATGACATTAACCTTCAAAACAGAAAAGCCAAGAAGGACTTTATCCCTTTCCTTCCAGGGGGTTCCTTGGCCCCTTGGCAAAATTACCAACTCCTACTCAAGACCAGTTCTATATACCAAGGGCTATGGTGAGGGGGCTACCTTTGTCAGACCATAAACAAAAATCCCTTGATAATATTACCCCAGGGGTAAGAAGTGTCTACTGGCCTTACATTTTTAGAACTGAGGGATGCACTCAAGTGCTTTTTCCTATTATAATGAAAATGTGCTCCAAGGCTGTTGCTGGATATTAAAAAGGCTGGCAACATTTTAAAATCTCATATCACCAGTTCTCAATAATATCTAACATCTCTTCAAGGCAAGTATCATCATCTTTGTTTATTGTTGTAGAAATAGAAAGTTTAAGGGACTCCCTAGTTTCAATGACCACAGAGCCAGGATTCAAAACCTGGTCTTTCCAGCTAATAACAATAATATGTAACATTTATTAGGCACTTTTTATTCACCATGTGCTTTTTTAAAACTTTTAAAAAATAATTTACATGCAAAAAGGACATAAATCACCAATATATAGCTTGGTGAATTTTCATAAACTGAGCAGACCTGGTTAATACCCACAATAAGAAACACAACATTTCCAGCACCCGCAGAAACCCTCCTCATATTACTTTCTAGTCATTCTCACAACTAGGGCAGTCATTATCCTATTTTTCTAGTTTTGCCTGTTTTTAATCCTTATATAAATGGAATTATACAGTATTTATTCTTTTGTATCTGGCTTCTTTCTCTCTACATTATGTTTGTGACATTCATCCAAGTTGTTGCATGTACATATAGTTTATTTTCATTGCTGTATAATAGTCTATTATGTAAATATATTGCAATTTATTTATCCATTCCTCTGTTGATGGGCATTTGGGTAGCTTCCAGTTTGGGACTATTAAAAATCCTGCTACCATGAACATTCTAGTACATGTCTTTGGTAAATATATGTACTCAGATCTATTGGGTTACATCTAAAAGTGGAAATGCTAGGATATAGGGTATGCATAGTGTTCCACTTATAGATGCTGACCAGATACAATTTAAGTGCTTCACATGTATTAACTCATTTAATCCTCACAATAGTCCTAATAATGTAGGTACTATCAGTAGCCCCCATTTTTACAGATGAGGAAATAGAGGCACAGAGAGGTCAAATAGCACAACCAGTAAATAGATGAATTCTATTTAAATACGGTTTAAATTCAGGAGGTTTAGGTCCAGAGCCTGTAGGCGTAACTACCACCCCGCACTCTTAAGAGAGGATTCATTCTAGAAGTCTATCATTCTGTTATTTTACTAATTCACTTCCCCCTACGACACACTGATGTAAGAATTAGAGCTCACACACACGTGCACGCAGGATAGTTCTGGGAATGCCAATCACTGACAGGACTGATACAAAACCAGCCACAAGCTGGTCGCCTACATGGGCAGTTTGTGTCCACATGAAAAGTTCAGATCAACTGAGGATTATGTTTATTTTATTTCCGGAGGGATTAAAAATATAAGACAGGCAAGACATCCTCAGTTAGATACAAAGTATTAGACATTCTATTTCAACTGGAAAACTTGGAGCTGTACACATCCCAGCTTCCTATAGCAAGTGGCAACTGTACATCCTTAATCATTCAATATATTATTTGTGCCAGGTGTTTTGAAGGGATGCACACTGGGAGAGTACACAAGGGGTGAACATATTCCCCATCCTCATGGATCTCACACTCTTGTAGAGGACATTAGAAATAACTATGACAGACAATAAGTGCCACAACGTAGTTATAGGGCTACAGATACTCAAGGGAGGAATGGACCATATCTCGTTGACTGGTCAGGGGAGACTAAAGTGGTGGTGGCATTTTGGCTGAGCCATAAAAGATTGATAAGATTTCCCAAAAAAGGCAGTAGGGTCAGGGAAGGAGTAACGGAATGAGCAAATGCACAGACACAGGAGGATACCAAATGCTTCTGGAAAACAGCCAGGAGTATATAAGGAACCAGAGCACGTACTAGGTAGAACAATCTTATCACTAATGTTTACTGAGTACTCTCCTCTGACCTCACAACAGTCCAATGAGGTGGGCTTCATTATTCCCTTTTACAGGTGAGAATGCAAGGATATAAAAAATTAAGTTAACTTGTCCAAGGCCACAGCCCTGGTAAGTGCCATAGACCAGACTTCAGTTCTGGACCACTTGACTCCAAAGCCCCCACTACAGTCTGCTGCCTCCTGCCAGGGGTAACAGGGTCTGTGCCTCCTGCCAGGGGTAACGGGAAATGGTTCTGAGGGGGAACTAGGAATCTTCCAGGCTGAGGAATTTGGACTTCATATGGAAGGCAACATAAGGCCATCAGAGATTTAGTAAGAAACTAAGGACATAATCAGAGCAATGCTCCAAGAACAGAATACTTCAAACTGTGGGTCACTACTTATTAGTGGATCATGGAATCTATTTAAGTAGGTTTTGACTAGCACCTTTTTTTCAAATAAAAGATTAGAATAGAATAGAAAATATCAGAATGCATCTCACATGGATTAAGATACAATTTCATAAAACTTTTGTCTCACTTTAGATAGATAACACACAGGCAAGTGGGTAGATGATTGGATAGATAGATAATAGATTAGATACATAGATAAGGTAGATAAGTACAGATAGATTAGATAGATAAATAAGGTAGATAGATAATAGATTAGGCAGGTAGATAAAGTAAATAGACTAGATAGATAATAGATTAGATGACTATAGATATAGATAGATAAATAATAGGTTAGATAGATAATAGATTAGACAGATAAGGTAGATAGACAGATGACTAAGAGAGAGAGAGAGAGAGAGCAGAGAGATGTATGTGTATACTGTGCTATCATCTAAAATGTATTTCTTACTGTGAGTCATGGTCAAAAAGTGTGAAAGCCTCAGCTCTAAGAAGATTACCAGGAGTGCAAGTATACAGGTCTGATTGGAGGAAGAGTGTATGCGGGCAGGGAAACCAATAGAGGATATTTTCCCATTTCAGTAATGGACAAGAATTTGAACTGGGACAAGAATTTGAATCCGGGCAGTAGGATTCAACAGAAAGAGTTTTGTGCAACAGACACCAGTTTTCTCTCACTTAATCTACACAGGAATATCCTTCGCCTGTTCTCTCTGCCCTCAACAGGGATCCCTCAAAGGCCCCTTCTGACTTGCCAGCATACTCTCTCACTTATCAGGAGGCTTAACTTCCGTCTTGTGCCCCTCCCCAGGGCTCAAGCAAACTAGTCTTTGCTGTGTGGGTTTGTTTTAAAGTAACAAAACTAACTTCTCTCTGTCTGGTCTAGTAATCTGTCTGTGACAAAGCAGCATCCTGGCTTTAGGGAGAAAACATTAGGCAAGCCCAGAAAGGCAGAGAAGATGGTGTTTTCCTCTTGGGCTCACTGTTAGAGGCCATCCTGTCTCTCTCAGTAGCTCAAGTCGTCACCTCCACCTTGGGCTCCCATTCGGCCTTCACAACATCCTTGCCAGGTAAGTACTGTATTACTAACCCCATTTTTTAACAGATGAAGAAACTGACAAAGAAGATAAACAATGCCTTCAAGTTGCCCCCACCCTCAGCTAGTAAATGGGGTAAGTGAGATTGAAATCCAGGCTGATGTGACTTCTAAAGCCACATGTTCACTACCATTAGTGCACTGCCTTTCATTAAATTATGTTTCCTTTAGATTAAGAAAGCTATCTTTTTTAAAGTTTATTTTAGTTTATTATACATAGAAAGCTTAGGTATGGTAAGCATATCAAGTATTTACTAGCCACAATTTACAATTGAAAAAGAAGTTTCAAAGTCACATCCAAGATTACAATACAGTACTAGAGCTAGAACTAAAACCAAGGCTAGCAAGACCAAGTGACAAACAGCTGTCAGTTCTAAGAACTTTAGTCTAACTGTACTTAGAGCGTGGATATTGGTCTGGATTTCAGTCAGAGGCCAGTATGTAAATTCATTGCACGATGTCTTCCTTGGAATATGGACATTTGAACTTTTCCTGGTTGATTGAAATTGGCATTCTCCTTCACACTCACATCTCATCTCTGTGTACACAGGATGGTTGCTGGAGAATGTTAAGAGGGTACAGACAGATTCTACACACAGTGGGGAACTGCAGTAACTGTAGAATAATGCAACCTGGCAAGAGTAGTATAAACTGACATACACTCAAAGACCCTGAACTGGAAAGATTCCCCACAGATAAGAATTTAAGAATTAAGTTGTCTAGTTGAGTAAATTTGTCTGCCAAGTCTTTATAAGTAATTAGAAAATCAAATTAAAGCAAATTCCTACCTTCGCTTCAGTGTTGTTGTTTTGGGGGGTTTTTTGTTTGGTTTTCTGTGTGTGCATGAGGAAGACTGGCCCTGGGCTAACATCCGGGCCCATCTTCCTCTACTTTATATGGGACGCCACCACGAACCCCAGGCTGCCAAGCGTGAACTAAACCGCTGCGCCACTGGGCCAGCCCCCTCATTTATGTTTTTTTAATGAAGAGAGGGAGAGAAGGTAACCTTAAGATAAATAACGAAAATATGCAAAATATGGTATGGCACAGTAAAATGAACATGAGTTTTGCAATTATACCCAATTTCAAAATTCAGGTTATATGACCTTGGCCAAGTAAGTTTTGCATTCTGTCCCTATTTCTTCAGCTGTGACAATTAAGTAAAATAAGTTATATAAAGAGCTCAGAATATGGTAGGTGTGCAATAAATTACATTATAGACAAGAAAGAACTACACCTAACACAATAATTACCATGAGGCTTGCTGAGACCTCAATGCCAGGCTGATAAGAGGATGGAATCTATTCCAATATGGCTCGGGCTAAGAGAACTGACCTGACCTTGAACTTATTTGTGGGAAAGGTGTCCATCAGGTGAAAGCACAGTATTTAAAGGCAAGCTTTGCAGATCCAGTCTGACATTTATACCCAAGGGGCTGGAACTGGAGGCCTGGGAAGGCAGGAAGAATGTGTGAGCTGTGGAGATATTCATAGTCAAGTGGGTGACAGAATTTGATTCCAGACAGACTCACTCATGTTGAAACACAACCTTAGCCAGAACCAGGAGAGACAAGGGGTCAATCTCCCAGGAAGAGGGGCCAGCATGGAGCAGGAGTTCGTCAGGGCCCTTGTGGTAAGCTAAGAAATGACTTCAAAAAAGGTATCCATGTCAAATCCCTGGAATCTATGAATGTTACCTTATTTGGAAAGGGGGTCTTTGCAGCTGTGATTAAGTTAAGGATCTTGAAAGGAAGAGCTTATCCTGGATAATCTGGGTAGGCCCTAAAGGCAATCACATGTCTCCTTATAAAATAAACACACAGAGAAGAAGGCAATGTGAAGACAAAGGCAGAGACTGGAGTGATGAGGCTACAAGCCCAGGAATTCTTACAGCCACCAGAAGCTGGAAGAAGCAAGGAACGGACTGTCCCTTGGAACTTTCAGAGGGAGTGTGGTCCTGCCCACATCATGATTTCAGACCTCTGGCCTCCAGAACTGAGAAAATAATTTCTATAGTTTTAATTGTTATTGGCAGCCCTAGGAAACTACTATAGCCCTGGACAAGGATTTGGGGTTTGAACAAAGTTTCAGCCCAAGAATAGAAGTGGAGTTCAATCTAAAGGTAGAAGTCCATCACACGGGGGTTCATGGGACACACAGCAGTGGAGCATTTTGCTCACCGGATACCAGACTTAGGCCATCCAGACCAATTCCAGATCTAACCATGATGGAGAAGAGTGAGCAAGTCCTGGACTGGCTCAGAGGCTGGTAGGGTTCATCCTGCAGGTGGGATATTTCAATACCCACAGCCAAGCAGGGAAAACAGGAACTGTCAGAGCAATCAGTGACATTCTGCCAATAAACGATAAATGTCTTGTAGAATCTGGCCACATGTAGTCTGAGGTGATGTCAGTTCCAGAAGAAAAAAACAAAAGGCCAGAAAATATGCTGCTCCTGCTATGGAAGGAATCTGTCACTTCATTCACAGACCAGGCACATGCCAGCACTGGGGGTACAGAGGTAAGCCCAGGCCTGGCCCTCCCAGAGTTCATAGTCTGTAGCCCCCACAGCCTCTCCTAGAACTGAGACCTCCCTGCATGCTCAAGGAGACTCATTCTCCTTTAGCCAATAACTTCTGTGGCTTGAACAAACCATTCCATGCCCATGGTATTAAGAAAGGAAAATCAGAGAAAGGAAGAATTGAACTATCTCTACAGGCTTCGAACTCACAGGTCAGAGAATCAGCCTCATTGTTAGAATACAGTGAGGATTCCCTGGCCCCCAAAAGTAGTATAATAATAGGAATTTAATTTAGATGTTCCCAAAAGCCACAATTCTCCCTCCCTTCCTAGGTACTGTAGGAGGAACAAATATGTATCAGTTACAGTCCCTGGCCTTCAGAAGCTCGTGTCTTTTTACGTAATATGAGGTCTAGACATAATCACTAAACTATAGAGCAGTGGGTACATTAGAGTGACACAGGCAATCAGAGGTAAAGAACCTGAGGGTATAGGATATTTTTTATTGATTTGTCATCCAGGCATGAAAGGATTCCAAAATGTGGCAATCTGATATTAAATTTATATCATCAATCTTATGGCCACTAGAAATAGTCTTATCCAGAATAACCAGCATGATAATGAAATAAGACAGTGTAATGGTTGCAATGAAAATCTCTTAATAATCAAAGACTTTCTAAATTGTTTCACTTCTCTGGCCTTGATTGCTTCCTCTGTAAAATGAAAGGATTTTATACATAATCACTAGAGGCCTTTCCAGTCCCCAGATGTTCCTAGGGAAGTTTACCAAAAGGGAGACAGCTCTACTGGCTTTATCCTTAGGGATTTCCATGAGCTTTTCACATAGGTGGAGAGCTTTTGCATTTTCAGAAACCAACCTTTTTATAAGGCCATAAAGATTGGCTGACACGTGGAAATGTGACTGAGGAAACAGAGCAAAGTGGTCTACTTAAAACCCTGGGTTCCTCCCTAAGAGGCAATCAAGGGAAATGGAAAACTGATAGGCCCTAAATCTAAGCCCAGGCCTGAGATATTCTCAGTTGCGTCCGTCAGTTTGGTCCTCACTTTGCTTTCATTATAATGCCTAGCTGAAATTCCTGCTCCCTCCATAGTTACCCAACTGATTCTTTTTCCTTTTTCTTGAATCAGGTTTAACTTTCTGAAGGCTGAAAATCATAAGGCAAAAAATAATATCAAACAGGGAGGAAGGAAGAGGGAGCTGTACTCACAGAACTATAGAATTAAAAGAAACATTTGAATGTTAAAGCCTCAAAAACAGGCCGGATTACTGACTCCTCAGAGGGTTGACTGGTTGAACCACATACATTAGCACTTGCCTCCCCAGGCTTATCTGTTTGTTGGTTGCTATGTGGATGGCGATAAAATATCCATTTGGGTGGGATAGAAAACTGTATTACACTCTTATAGCACATCTGTGAATATCGGCCTTTTGAACAAATGACCATAGTTCACTAGGACCCCGCACGGTCAGAGACTGCTTCCCAAATACCAACTTTGAACCTAGCCCTACCATAAAGACACATGGGGTCAATGAAAAATAGCATTTGAGGGGCCCCAAAGCCTGAGAAGGTCTGGCAAAAAGTGACAGGTTTTATCCACGTTGCTGAAGAGAAATGTACTGAGACTAGAAAGACTACAAAGGTGCACGCCTTCGGAACGTGTCTGTGTATCAAAACACACCCTAACAGATTCTTGAGAGAGCCCCTGGCGGCTGTGTTAACCTTGACATTGTTATCATTAAGAGGCTATGCTCATTTCTGGCACCTAACATTGGACACATTGACAGCAACGGGGTTGATGGAAGAGGAAAGAATCTGTTTTGCAGTTAAAAAAAAAAACAGTTCTCAGATTTCTCAGGCCATTTGAAATCACGCCAGAGAAATACTTGATTTCAACATTCTTAAGCTCTCTGCAATGATGCCGCAAGTGGTGTCCCTACGTGTGATGATGTATTTCAGGGCCAGAGTTTTCTCAAGATGTTCCAAGCCTGCAGGCTCCCAATCCTTTTTCAAATTACGAAGATGATAGTATCCCAGTGAGAGTTGTGATTAGTCTAAACTCTCCACAGCTGTGAAAGATGAATACACAAATTCCAATAAAGATTCTGCGTGTTCTGGACTGAATTTACCTACATGACATCAGGGCCTAACTCGGAGACCACTTAAAAAAAGCAGAACTGCCTCAGTGCTATTCCACTTCTTCCACAGCATCAGCTGCTGGGAGGCTGGCAACTGTTCTGGGAGGGTGCCTCCCCTCACACCGCTGTCACTGCCTAGCAGTAGGTTTATTTAGAAGGTCTTCAATGTGTGGGGAGAGAAGCAGGTCTGAGAAAATTAAACCCATGTACACGGGAATTCAAAGAGGCCTTGCAATTCATTATGTGAATAGCCAGGAGGATTATAAAACACCTTGTAACTGAAAGGGTTGGCCTGGAGCTGCGTGGGACAACAGAACCAGCTGTATCACGACCTCTAACTCATTTAGAACGGTCTTAGCAAGCAGGCAGGCTCAGAGCACTCTTCAGTTACTCGGAAAAGCCAAGAGGGCTTTGTTTTCCTATTTTAGACACCTTTTCCCTAAAATACTTGCTTGGAA
The DNA here is from genome assembly GCA_031878705.1 of Tapirus indicus. Classification (NCBI taxonomy): domain Eukaryota; kingdom Metazoa; phylum Chordata; class Mammalia; order Perissodactyla; family Tapiridae; genus Tapirus; species Tapirus indicus. Next base: position 41,659,313 of record CM062935.1, read on the forward strand.
TACTAAGTAAATGTGATAAGACACAGTATGCCCCTTTTATCATGTTTAAAAACTATATCATCTGAAGGCATTTGGCTATATAATCCTTTACGAAACATCTGGTATTCAGCATGCTTTCCATGACTAGGAAAGACAGGGACAAGGATTTACATCATTGTCTACCCATATTAACAGTTATAGAGATAATAAATAGATTCCTTACTTTGGAAAAATACCAAAGGAATATATAATATGGTTTTTAAAAAATTATCTTCTAATATGATTTGCATGAATGTGGAATCTTCTAAAGCCATACATATATTCACCATGTACATCCACCTCCAATGTTTAGAGTCCACTGAAGCACACTCTGGTATTACTCCCGACATCTGGAGATTTTTAATAGTGCAATTTATGTGTCACACTATGTGACATGTGGCATTTCTCCTTGTAGACTCTGAACTTGACTTTTCTCTAAGACAAACCAGAAAGACATGACAAAAGTCAGAAGACCCAATGGAAAGTTGAATGAGCTATAAACAAAATTCTCAAAATACCAACCTCTGGATGATCCTCACACGGTATTTTATTAAAATGCGGTGGGAGTGGAGAAAGAAGGGAACAACCTCCAATTTTTTTCCAATATTCATGCAAACAAAACACTACTAGAAACATTTCCTCTTTTATCTTTTCATAGTCCTTCATGCAAATCTTTTAATGCTAACAGATTCTTTCAATTACTGGTACATACCACCTCAGATTTCATCTTTTCTAGAGAAAAATCAAATCATTAATTTAAGCCTGTTAAACTTAATGGCAACTATGCATTATGCCCCCGGAACAAGGGCAACTTCAGTATCAGATGGCTTTTTCCTGTCTTTTGCTGGAGGTCAGTTTCAAGTGCAATCACCCAGCAAGGTAACTTGGCCGGGGGGGGGGGACCTTTTAAAAATTGAGTGGGAAATCATGCAATACACCAGGACTCTAATGGCTAAACCAAAGCTGCAGGGAGACTAATGAGAGCAGCTAAGAGCACTATTGTCTTACGGGGATATTCAAGGCTCATCTGATGGTCACGTTAGCAGTGTGCTGGTAAATGTTCAACAACCAGCTCTTAGGGAGAAAAAGCCATATTTTGTAGCATTTGCAACTTCCCTGGTGTAAATACACCCACAAAGGCTAATTTCAAGCTACCCAAGTGACCTCACTGAATGAGAAGTTACTCGATTCACAGTAGCAACCCACTGAATAGTATTTCAGATACAATAGATGTAAATAACCTCAACAACATAAATTATAGCAAAATGTAGTGAAGTAACCAAACTGTGGTAAATTCTGAGTATTACTTTTGTTTTTAATATAGATAATTTAATTATAAGTTTACATAATTTATTTTTTAATAAGGGTTGCATTTAACAACTGGCTTCCAAAATTCATGAAAATTTAAAGGTGGGCTATGGTGAGCAGGTACCATTCGCTCCAGCACACCACTGCACATTGCTCTTCAGGGATATTAAAGATATTGTGAACAAACAACAAACCAAATAAACGAAGCTACTAAATCATCTAGATCAAACTATCTCCAAAGTTTCCCAAGGGTGCCAACCACTTTGCTACGCCACTTTAGAAATACTCAAAAGTTCAGGTTTCACCACGCATAGTATCCTAGGAATACCATTAGATGACAATGTCTTCCATTTGTATCACGCATTACACTTTTCAAAGTAGTGCTTTTATGGCACGGTGGGACAGGCTGACCCTGCATAGTGAATTTAAATCGGGGAGTAATAGGATTTTAGTGCCTAGTGGGCGAAAAGAGAGTCCTGGGAGCTGTTTGTAGAGAGAGGCGGAGGGGTGGAGCTGGGAGCCAGGCAAGGAAGCCCAGAAGCTGATCGGCTGCCCCAACGTTCCAGGTTCCCTCCTGGAAATGGCTCCATCACTGTGCAAGCGGGTGTACAGTAGTAGATCACGCTTTCTTCCCTCACCCCTGTTTTCTGACTGTAACTTTAGAGTTTTGACGAGAACTCAGGTTTTTCTGAGGGGAAAAAAAGGGGGTTTGGGCGGGATATGCTGTAAGAGTCCTTCAAAAACCTAAAATTATCAGAGCCATAATATTCAAATACGCTCTCATCTGACAGAATAACTTTGTAACGTTTTTCTCCCGATCCAAACATACCTGTTACTGTAGCAGACACTTAAGAGCAGACTCTACATAGATTTTGCTGCCAAAACTGCCACTAGCAGTAGTCGTGGCCGAGTGGTTAAGGCGATGGACTAGAAATCCATTGGGGTCTCCCCGCGCAGGTTCGAATCCTGCCGACTACGGAACAATAGAGTTTTGCTACTGGTACTCACAGTTGCTTTTGTTCTGGAAGGGTCTCCTTGGCTTTTTTGCAGATTATTTAAGGAATGTATGTACTGTTGGAATACAACGAGGACCCCAATGAGGCCGTAAAAGGAGCGGATGAGGGAGCCAGCAGTTGTGTGATTGTGGTTACAACCTGGGTCCAGGAGGGGGAGATGAGACAAAACACGCCAGACAATCTGGAACGAAGAGCAAAGCGTCGCGAGGTCGCGCAGGAACAGACAGCTCCGACCCCCGACTCCGCGGGGACACCCCCGCCGCCCAGACTCGCGGTACACCCTCCCCCGCCGCCCGTCGCTTTGCGCGAGAGCGACAGCGCCGCGACCTCGCGGGCTACTGGGGCAGCGTCGGGACGGCGCGCGCATGCGCGGGGGCGGCGAATGAGAGGGCGCGCGAGGCGGGTCCTCGCGTTGCCCCTGGAAACCCCCCAGCGCGGAGGCGACATCACGATTCAAGATGGCGAAAGACCTGGACGAGCTCTTGGATGAGGTCGAGTCCAAGTTTTGCAGACCAGACCCACTGAGACTGGGCATGGTCGAGCAGCCCAGAGGCGGCGGTGGCGGCGGCGGCATCCTCAGCAACGACCGGAACCGATCCGAGGCGAAAGAGACTCTCAGGTTAACGGGCGGGAGGGGTGGGCTGCTCTGGGAAAGCCTGCTCCAGGCCCTAAAGCCGCCCCTCCGCCTCCGGACCCAAAGAAACATACCCCCGCCCGCGACCTCCAGCTCCTCTCCCTGTCGGGGCCCAGACCAATTCCCCACCCCCGGGGCAATGCACACCTCAGCTCCCTGCCCACCAGGATCCTGGCATCTCTTTCCAAGGCCCGACTCCGCCCCCGGGCAAACCCAAGAGAGCTGGCCCCGCCGATGCCCCGCCTCGGAGAGCCCGCGGCCTCATCCAGTCTCTTTCCCCCAGAGCCCATGGGGTTCTGATAGGAGATGGGAGGTGCAGCTTAGGCGTCCTTTCCTGAGCCCGCAGGGGGCCGCGCTGACCAGGGCCTCATTCTGCCTGAGCGGTTTTTATCCCGATGTGAGGTGTCCGCACAGAGAACCTCATTCTATTGTCTCTGACCCCATTCCCCAGGCAGAGTAATCCTTAGGACAGTTGTTGGAGAAACCGATTCCACTCTGTTCTGTCATCATTAGCTGATTTTTTTAAATTAGTTCAGAGAATTGGATGAGATTGGATTTATGATAAAAGGGTTGATTATTAGCGAACACTGTATTAATCCAACCACCTTCCTCTCCCCATGGCCTCCAGGTAAGGGTCCCAGGGGATTTCGGGCATCCAAATTGAAATTTGGGGAAGTTTCTTAAGTCTTTTGGTTTTGATCCGAAAAACTACCTTTCAGATTTGTCAGTCATTTTTCTAACGTGTATTCATAAAATAATAAGACTTCTTTCATGATCTCGTTTCCCCCTCAATCCCAAAAAACAAAATTTTTGCATCAGAATGAGTATTGTCCTTCATAGTGATGACTTGGGAGCCTCTGCAGTAACTCTCGCTAGAATTTGTTGGAAGTGCTTATGGAATTACACAGAGGCAGCTTTGAACAACCCAAGAAAGTCATTCTTGTTAATTTATGGCTGCATCTGTGGGTTTTGTTTTGTTTTGTTTAGGTGTGCGTATGTGTGATTTCCTAGAAGTATTACCCAATTCCACTGCTCCCCAGTTTACCAGAGCTACCTCTAATGACATTTGTTTGTTTGTAAAAATTACCCTCAGAAAATAAAAACATTGAAAAGATTTTAAAGTTCAGAAACAAAAGTTCTGGGCAGCATTCTAAAAAATAAATATAGAGCCAACTAGAATGACTACTTTGAATGGGCTAACACTCATTTGACTGAATGTTTATGCAAATATCTCTCATTAATTTGTATATTATTATCTTGTATGCTGGATGTCCTTAGGTACTCATTCCCAGCACATCTACCATCCCCCCCTCCAATGTTATCTCGCAATTTCTTTTGTTCTTTTTATTCATTCCTTTAGGGAATGTAGAGAATTTATCAAAGAGCCTTCCAGAGTCTGTTCATCTTAGGAGAACTAGGGTGCAGAGGGTGAGGATGTCTTGGAGCAGGCTGCTCAAAATGGAAAGGGCTGCTAAGGTGGATCCTCTCCAGGCGCAGGTCCTTGTATGCCTCTCTCCATAGCCTGTTACTGTACTGCTGAAGTCCACTCATAATGCTTCTAGCTCCCCATTCTACCTTACTACTTCAAGTTTTCTAGTAATACATTTTTGTGTGTGTGTGTGGGGAAGACCAGCCCTGAGCTAACATCTATTGCCAATCTTCCCCTTTTTGCTGAGGAAGACTGGCCCTGGGCTAACATCTTTGCCCATCTTCCTCCACTTTATATGGGACGCCGCCGCGACATGGCTGACAAGCAGTGCGTCGGCGGGCGCCCAGGATCTGAACTCGCGAACCCCGCCAAGCGCGGACTAAACCGCTGCGCCACTGGGTGGCCCCACTAGTAATACATTTTTAAAAGTTGTAGCAAACCAGTACTGTTGTCATTCACATGTTAAAACTTTTTATTTGGCAATGTAGTTGTAAAGGTAAATTATGCAACAGCAACAAAGGCCCTAAAGCTAATACCAAATACAGTCCCTACCCGGTATATAATGTCAAATGTTAAAATTTTGCCATGAGTCAGAATTGATATTTAAAAATTAGGAACTGATTTATGTTATGAATTTATTAATAGGAGACTACCTGCTTATTGTAAAGTGGTATAGCCTGTTTTTCTTTTCCTTATAAGAGTTAAAATACTGAAATTGTCTCTTAAAATGATAGCTCTGCAAATAATAAACTAAATGATCATGCTACATCTGGATACCAGGAACAACTGCTAGTATAAGTGATCAAAATATATGCAATTTGTTGAAGTATTCACAATGATAAGGAGAAATATGTGGTTAGTTTTTAAAAAAGACTGATGTGGGTTGAGTAGAACTGCAATAGGAATAAAGTGGTTCAGGATGATACAGATGGGAATATTTACAGATAATATCATAACCTCCTAGATAATAGCTATAATAATAGCCAACATTTATTGAGTCCTCTCTATATGCTAAGTGCTTTATATGTGTTATTTCATTTAATCTCTGCAAACCCATGCGGTGACTACTATTATTACCCCATTTCACTGACCAAATGAAGGCTTAGAAAAATAATTACTTGCTCAAGGTCACATTTCCAAGTCTACCAGGACATTGTAGATCTAGATTTAAGCTTTTATATATCTTTCACATTTAGTTGTGAGTTTCACATGTTTATATTTCTTTTATCTTGAATGTACCTTTATTTTTCACAGAAACTGCATCCTAAATCAAAATTAGAGTGTAAGAAGCAAAGTTAGGGAGGGACCAATGAAAGTTTATTAACCTTTAAGATTATTGTATTATGGCATCAAAAGACCAAAAAAGAAAGTATTACACTGTCCTTTTAAATTTGTATGCGTTCTCAGTGAAATGATGGCTTTCTTTTCTTTTTTTTTCATTTCTATAGCAAAGCATAGGCAAGTGTAGGTATCATAAAATTATGTGAAATAACAGACCAGAATCTTACGTAAGCTGACAGTTTGGATCCCTAACAGTACTGATTAGGTTGGTAAAGTTTGAATGCATCTGATTTTTGAAATTGTGAAATTGCATGAGAAAGGAGAACCCAGAGAGAATATATCAAGAACACCAAAGGAAGAGAGAATTTCAAGAGACCATCTTAGCAACCTGTTGTCATAAAAGAGATTGAAGGAATTTGTACCCAACAGTGTCAGATACTCCTGAAAGAGTAAAGAGGATTGGAATTGAGAAAGGCCATTGAGTGTAGTGACTTGGGTGGCAGTAACCTTTGAGAGAGGAGTTTCACTATAGTTGAAGGACATAGAGGCCAGAGATAGCATATTACATCTGGAAGAAGTTTTAAATAGTCTAGATCTCATTTTCACAAAGAAAATATCTGAGGTTCAGAGAGGTTAAATAATTTAAACTAGGTCAGTACTTTTCAGCTGGTGATTTTACCACTCAAGGGGCATTTGGCGATGTCTTGATATTTTTGATTATCACAACTGGGGAAGAGTGTGCTACTGGCATCTAGTGGGTAGAAGTCAGGGATGCTGTAAATCATCTTACAGTGCACAACAGCACCCCCCCCACACACACACACACACCCCCTAAAGAATTATCTGGCCCAAAATGTCAGTAGTTCCAAGTTTGAAAAACCCTCATCTAGGTCACCAGCTGATGCTAAATCCAATCTACTTGTGAGGAAATAGAAATAATGGATATAGACGACTCTTCAGTAATGAGTAAGAGAGGGTGGCAGATTCAAGGGGGCTTTTTGGAGTGTTTCTTTGAAGAGGGACGTCTTGAGTCTATTCGTAAGTCAAGGTAAGAAGCCAGTATAGAGTGGAAGACATGAAGGATGAAAGTTAAACAACAACTGAATAGGAAAAGCCTGGAGATAGATGGAACCAGACATTCAGTATTACCCAGCAGTCTCTGGATTTTCTTAGATCAGGAAAATTGTCTTACTCCACACAATAACAAAGAAAGGCTGTATTCCTGATAATAAGAATTTTCTGAGTAAATAGACTTCTAAAATTAGAGAGTTTGACTAAAAAGCATGTCTTCTAAAACAACTTAATGGTCCAATGGAGTTATGAAGTTGATGTACAGCATCTGTAACATAAACTCTACAGAGTTCATCTCATTTAGCGTTAGGTATACGGACTGCCCTAGAGTCAGTTCTAAGCCTCTCCTCCCACTGTTTGTATGACCTTGGGCAAATTTCTGAATCTCTCAGTCTCTGTTTCTTCATCTATATAGTAAATATTCAGTAAATGTTACTGTTAAATAGAAGTTCCATGCAGTGACAATTTGTATCAATAATCCTGTAATAGCTTTACCTGCAGAAGGTAAAGAAGTAGTTGAGATATTCACTCAAACAAATATCGTTCTCTTTTTTTTTTGGTCATTAGATTATATAACCTTTGGCTCCTCAGTGAAGAGATGATTGTTTGACTTACAATGGAATCCTTAGGGAAAAAATTAGAAAAACATTAAAATTATCTTTGTTTATAATTCTCAGGTTCTACTTATAATTGTACGTATTTTGTATTCTTTAAATAAGTGGTTGATGTAATTTAGAAAAGTACATGCCCAGCTTTCTCTTGACTATAATGTATAGCTTTAAATGTCTTAAGTATGTAAAGGTACATGTGTAAATTTGTACCTGATAAACTACTTTGTCTTGCCAAACTTATGCTGTGTCCGTAGCAGGAAAAATTAATTAATGTCACATTTATCCTTCTGTTATCAACTCTAATAATGGACTTTATTTAAATAAAGTTCTTCTGATACTGGCTTACTTTATCTGCACTTAAGCTTCAGCTGTTTTTTTTTTTTCAGATCAACAGAAACATTTAGAAAAGATGATGATCTTGACAGTCTTATTAATGAAATATTTGAAGAGCCCAGCTTCGACAAAAAACCCTTTGTAAGTCAAGTGTTATAAATGTGCAGTAATTCTTTTGTTATTTCAAGACATGTTTAGAATAGTCTGACAATTTATAGAATGCACAACTATGTATAGTCCTTTGACTTCTAAGAAATTCAGTTACTTAAAGAAATTATTCCACTTAGAGTTGTAGAAGAAATAAAGTATTAGAAACTCTCAGTGTGTGTTTTGCTGTTCATTTCTTAGCAAGAATGAGAAATTAGAAAAGCTGTTAGAGCATAAGTCAACTCACAGATGAAGTGGTTACTTGTATTTATATGTAGACTCTAGGAACTGTTTTCTAGAAGACTAAAACAAACAGCTCTCATTAAGGGAATGTGCTTAGCATCTCAGAGACAATGCCATTGCTGTTATCTCATGAACCAATGAGTAAATTGTTAATGTTTTAAGTTTTTAAATGCTTATGTATAGCAATTTTATAAAAAGCCCATAAAATAATACAACAGCCACCTGTTATGTTTACCACCCATCCTGAACATATCTTAACATTTTGTTTATTAGCTTCTCTGGATTTTTTTTAAAGAAATAAAAATTATAAATTAAGAACTCTCCAAATCCTACTCTACTGCCTTACTTCCCAGAAGCAACTACTATCCTTTCCACCCATACTTTTATTACATATGTATATAACCATAAACAATTTTAACTGATGTATAATAGTCCATTGTGTAACTCTGCCACAGTTTATTTATCCACTTCCCTGGTGATGGACATTTAGATCATGCTAGTTGTTTGCTCTTACAACAATGCTTCATCAGTATCTTTACATATCTTCTTTTATCCATGTACAAGAGTTTGTTTAGGATGTATAAACCTAAGAGAGGAATTCCTAGGTCAAAAGGTGTGCTCATCTTCGATTTTTCTACCCATTGCCAAAGTGTTTTCCAAAGTGGCTGTATCATTTATATTCTTCTCACCAGCGGTGTATGAAAGTTTATATACTTTAATTTTTACTAGTTTGGTGAATGCAAAATATATTTGTTAGATTTAAAAGAAAGAGACCAAATGGAAGTCTAAATTACAAGGACCACAAAAAAGTCTAAAAAATAGATATACTACCAAAGAGAGTTTTTTTAAAGGTAGAGAAGATTAAAGCAAGACAGTGGACTGAAAATCACTAGGCAGTGGTAATGTTAAGGATATGGTTGTGGGACACTTATATTTTTGCCAGCCAGACTAAAAATTAAATGAGTAGTATAGATCATAAGATTGGTAGTTCTCTAAATTTAACATTTTCAATTCATCTGAGATAACAAGCTGATGGCCTAGTTGATTAACAACACAATAGCAATGGTGTTGAATATTCTATAAGCAGAATGCATCATAAATGCCAAATAGCATTGCTAATTTAATTAATAGTAAGAAAAAAACTACATGATGTTATCCATTGATCAACTGAGCAGTTCATTATTAAGTACTACAGACTGCATATCTGTATGTGAGGCATTCTCTTCAGTTCACGGCATTTTGGAAGGAGGGGAGATACTTCTCTGGTTTGGATTTAAGATATATTAACTGAAATAAAAGTAACTCTTAAAATTATGAAGCAATAAACTTTTATGTACTTCTTCTGTATGCTCCCTTTTTTTAGTTATTTATTATATCCAGTTTCCCAGACTGCAAGGGAGAAAGCAACCAAATAAACTTCTGGAGGAGAGCAGGTCTATGTAAAACATTGATTTGATGAAGAAAAGAGGTGTCTGTGAGTGGCCGGTCCATGTCCACCTTGTCCCTAGAGGCCTGTCGTGCTCCTGAGAGTACTGTTCCTTTCACCATTGCTTGCCCGCCCATTCTGCGTCTTCTGAACTGCTCTCAGACCCACACAATAAAGCCCAGAAACAACAACAGATGTCACCGTGTGCCAGCTTTGAGTCATAAATGTGAGCCTGGATGGTACATGAAACATGTGCCCAAAAACAAAAAGAGCCTCGTGCACATTACTTTTCAGCTATGCATGCACCAAAACTTTTTCCAGTTCTGTTTAACATCAAACAAAAGAGTTAAGAGACATAGTAAAATGAAATATTTTTGCCTCCATTAAATTTCCTAACCTACTAGGTAAAATGAAGGCATGTCTCTGCATAGTTTAAATTGCCTTTTCTCCATCTCACTTCCTCTCCTTGGCGGTGGTCCTAGTGTGTGGTTGGTTTATGTTGTTTGGTACCATATACCAGTTAACACTTAATAAATGCTTGCTAATGATGATGTTATGTAACCATATAGGAACTACTGTGTGGTTGTGACTAGGTAGCTCTACATTTTCCTTGAATGTCTATTGGTTGATACCATTCCATTTGATCAAAATTAATATTCCTGAAGTTACCCAGAAGTTTGGTTAGTTTATTTTTAGTTCAGGTGAATACCATTCACAGCCTTTAAAAACGAGTCTGAGGTTTTTTTCCTCCTCAATTGAATTTTTCTACAGTGAAGTTTTTAATAGTAGGTCCTTCACATTAAATCACTGAACTCTAGTATTAACTGAAGAGTTATAAACTGACTCTAAATCTTAGCATGCTAATAATAGCAGTATATCAATTTCCTAGACTAAAAGCAGAGTAATTTGCAAATTCCTCAGGGAGGTCTACTCTTGCCTTTCAAAGGTTTTGATCATTATTTTTACTTCAGAAACTTTAGTACAAAATTTTTATTTAAGTCATTTGAAAAGTATTCTTGTTATAAAGAATATTACTTTTCATGTTAGAATTCTCTAAGTTACCCTTGGCCTTTTATTGTTTGTTTTTTTAGCAGAAATTAAAATCTAAATCTTCAGGTAACACATCTGTCAGAGCTTCCATTCAAGGCCTTGGTAAAAGGTAAGATGAGATTGCTTTGGTGAATTATCCACACTAGTGAGCAAACACTATGAGCATAGTCTGATAGATTTTGTTACCATTTAAGCAACAGTGACATTGAACAACAAAGGACTGGTTGACTTTCAGGAGACAGACCAATAGCAATATCTTCAGCATTCTTACGGTCTGTGACACCTTAGTGTAAAGAAACTTCAGTGGGAGATTATTGCTATTGTAAATAATTTTCTGCTGTGTAAAAAAAATGTGTGAACAATTTCTCAAAATTAATGTTCTGTTATATTCTTCAGTATTTACTTTGTTCCTTACATTATTTGGCAAACACGTTTTTCTGTGACTCATTTTTAACTCCTTGAGTGTTCCTGAATATATAGGTTTTATCCAATAAAACAGTGATCCTGGAATAAATACCTCTTCTTTGAAATAGTTGGCTTGCTCAGGAAAATATGCAATTTGATTTCAAGAATACAGAGTCAATGAGGCCAAATTAACTTCTCATATTTCCTTTTTGTTGTAATTTTATCTTTCTCCCATCTGTTGAGCATGTCTAGCTGCAGCCCAGTGTACCTTGGTGGAAGTGCTGCTCCATGTGGGATTGGGACAAACACTTCACAGAGGTAGGATGTCAGAAATATATTATACTTTCTTATTAGGTTTTTCCAGATTGATACCTTCTTGTTAAAACGTTGTTTTTATCATCTTGGCATCAGTCTGTTTCATAATGACAGGTATATTTTATTAGCCAATCTAAGAACACTTTACTGAAATGTCTGTTATTCTTGGGCGATAGCTATAGAAAGCTGTGATGTTGAGTATGTGTTGTTCATTGTGTTGACTCCTTTTCAAGCCCCTGTTGAAGTGTCTGAATCACTCCAGTCCCAGCTTGGCTTTCACAAGGACACCGGGAGAGTGAGCTTCTGCCTTGCCATTTTTTCCTTCCAGGCAGTGGAAGCCAGTAGATAAGACAGGTGAAGCGATGCAGCCATGCCCCTATTGAAGTGTTACCCACACTGAGAAGCTGCAGGTCTGCAGTACCAAAAAGTTCTCAGCGTAGTCGTTTGAGATTACATATTGAAAAAGCAGAAATCCTCCTTTCTTTGTCTCTTCCCCACCCCTTCTTACACTTACTGCCTTACTCAGTACCGCTTTCAGAGCAGTCTTATCGTCATGATGCCACCTACCCCAAGTCCTGTCCAATTGGCCTCCTACTCTGGGCATATTCCATTATCATTGTCATAATATGGGGAAACAGATTGGTTTTAAGCAAATCTTTCTATTGTCCTAATACTTTGGGTTCTATTTTTATAGAGGCCTACTTACCTAGATTATTGTATTTTTGTCTAGTTATTTCTAAAACACTTTTTTATTTTTAAGAAAGAAAAGACTAAGATATATGATTAAGAGTTGACCACATTTCAGGAGGGATAATTGTTTTATTGAATAATAGAAGTGGGATCTAAAAAGACATTATTGGAGGGTTGTGGTGGTGCTTGCCTAGATCCTAGGAAGCCTGGAAAGAAGGGCTATAGGACCAAAGAGAAATCGGGAGTCTGGGGAAGCCTGTACCAGGAACACCAGGTGGCACACAGGCTAATGGAAGTCCACTGGGGTACTGCCTGCTGTAAGGGCTGTAGATAAGAACTGATAGCACTTGAATCATGGTGTGTTGAGGACTGTCTATACAAAGAATTAGAGACCTGAAATGCCCTTAGAAAAGAACATAGTCTGGTTGCTATCCATCCTGACTTACCTGTGTCAACCCAGTGGGACTCATCTCAGGCATTTCCAGACCCCTCCATCTTGAATCCAGGCTTCTCTCAAGTCACCAATGCACTACAGCAACAGTTTCCCATTTCCTGTCCACTTCCATCTTCTCTAGCTTCACCCATATATAGCGTTAAGGATAATATTCCTAATGTATTATTCTGAGCACCTCTCCCCTGTTCAGAAGGAAAATGAGAATTGCCATTTATCTCACATTAACTGTAAACTCATTATTTGCTTTACCAAATTGTGTTCTTTCTCTTCTCTTCTTAGTCCCTTCACCTTCAGCTAAATCCTGGGTCATACTCCACTTCCACTAGAACACTTGTTATCCTTTACTTTCCACTTATAGTTTTTTGCCTCTGAGTATTTTTACACTTGTTTCCTGTCTGGAATGACCCTCCTTTCTAATGCATGTCCCCACTTCATTCACATGCTACAGATTCATTTTCTCATTCTATTTGAACTTCTTTTTTCTTTTCTTTTCTTTTTATGATATCGTTGAATGCCCACCATGTCCTAGGCCCTGTGCTATATACTAGATACCAAAAAAAAAAAAAAGATAAAACACTGAACTGATAAAGAAGCAAATGATTACCCTCCAGGGCATGAAGAGAAAGGGATCTGATGACAGAAGGCCTGAGTTCAACTCTCACTCTGCTGCTTACAAGCTATGAAGCCTTGAGAGAAAGAATGTTATCTTCTAAAACCTCAGTTTCCTCACCTATAAAAACTTAACATACTTCATGGAGACATTGTGAGGATTAAATGGAATAATACATTAAAATATGCCAATGTTACAAAAGACAGCTAGCCACTATAGGTACACTAGTTTGTAATTATTTGCGTGTCTTGTCTGATAGTGCTGCCTTCTGATTGTGTTATATTTCAGCAGCAGGAATCCTATATTCTGGTACTACTTTTCCATTTTATCTCAGGAAATATATATTAGTGTTTACTTACAGGTGTCCTCTGATTTTAAAAATGGTCGTTAAGACAATACATTCTGGTTTACTTCCAAAGAGTAAATATTTCATTAAGATTTTCTTTTATATAGTATTTTTTACATGTAGTTTGATTTAGTTCTAGCATAGAAGAGACTTATTCCAGATGGAATATAAATAGGCAAAAGAATGGCCTGTTTCTATAGTTGGAGGGTCCTATCACATAATATTGATCCTTGAGAATGCCAAAATCCATCAAACCCCATTCCTACCTACTGTACAGCTACAAGAAGAGAAAACACATACATTTGCATATATATGCACAGGTAAATGTTTACAGTCACAGATCTTTTTTCCTCACTTATTACAAAGATACCAGTCATCAACCACCCTTTTCGTGACACACTTCTACACTCACAGAAAGATAAGCAGGGGGGCCAGCCCTGTGGCACAGTGCTGCGCTTCAGCAGCCTGGGTTCACAGGTTCAGATCCCAGGCACAGACCTACACCACTTGTCAGCCATGCTGTGGTGGCAACCCACGCACAAAATAGAGGAAGATTGGCACAGATGTTAGGTAGCTCAGGGCTAATCTTCCTCAAGCAAAAAAAAAAAGGAAGATTGGCAACAGATGTTAGCTTGGGGCTAATCTTCCTCAGCAAAAAAAAAAAAAAGCATATACATGTTCATGTGCTTGTAAAACATTTTATATGTGAAGTACTTCATACTGTCCAGAGCACTTTTTTATATATGCATATTGGTTCACCTGCTCCACAGGAAAATAACCAAGATGCTGATAGAGCAAGAATTTTTAACCCCATTTTATAAATTAGGAAATTGAGGCACTGGTGTTAAACTCATCAAACACATGTTTATTAACCATCTGCTTGCGGTCCTAGGTTTTGAATGCACACATTGTGGTGAACAAATACATGGACATTTCCCTGCCCTCAGTGAGTTTTCAGTCTAGATGAGGAGAGAGACTTCAAACAGATAATTCTACAAATAAGTATTTAATTTCCACATAATATATAATGTGAAGGGAAAGTACAGGATACTATAAGCATAGATAATTAGCACCCCAGCTAATGTAAAGGGTTAGAGAATGCTTCCCTAAGCACATAACATTTAATCAGACTACAATATGAAAAATGAGTAGGAGTTAAGCAAAGAGAAGGGACCATTGGAGCCAGAGAGCACACCATGTCAGATGATCCCTGGGCTGGGAAGCAGTGTCGGAGGAGCAGAGAGCAGCCGGGTGAGCTGGAGCATAATGAGTGGGGGAAAGGATGGCTCCTGATGGGGCTGGAGAGGTAGTCGAGGAACATTTGGTGTGGGGTCCTGTAGTCCTCTGGAGGATTTTAGAAAAGTTATGTCATATATGCAGTGGAAGCCATTGGTGGTGGATTTTTTTGTTGTTTTAGCAGGTGGGGTGACATAACATTTCTATTTCTACAGAAGGTCATTTTGGCTGCTGAATGGAAAATGGATTGGAAGTTGGAGGGGCAAAACAGGAGAGGACACAAGGAGACCAGTTAGCAGGCAGTAGTTACAGTGGTCCAGGAAAGAGATGATGATAGCTGTGACCTGAGTGGCAGCAGTGGTTGCAGGGAAAAAGTTGTCACATTTGAGCTATTTAGAATCTAGAATTGACAGAATTCAGTGATTAAATGGCTATGGGAGGTAAGAGAGAGTGTTGTCAAAAACGACTCTTAAGGGGCCAGCCCAGTGGCATAGTGGTTAAGTTTGCCTGCTCCACTTCGGCAACCCGGGGTTCGCACGTTCAGATCCTGGGCGTGGACCTGTGCACCACTCATCAAGCCATGCTAAGGCAGGCGTTCCACAAATAAAGTAGAGGAAGATGGGCACGGATGTTAGCCTAGGGCCAATCTTCCTCAGCAAAAAAGGAGGATTGGCAACGGATGTTAGCTCAGGGCTAATCTTCCTCACCAAAAAAAAAAAGAATGACTCTCAAGTAACATGCCTTACCCAAGGTCACATAAATTATTACAAAGCAAGGACTCAAACGTGTAACTTGATTCCTGGTCCAGTATGTTTTCTAGTATACCAATTTGCAATCTCGTAATGTTTGTAAGAGGGAAGAATCTTAGCTGTTTTTGCTATTGCAGCTGCCGTTATTTTCCAACCGTCCAAACAGCAAGACTCCCAAATCCACTGTGTAGATCTGAGAGGATTTAACTGAGCACCACAGAGTCTGGGCAGAAGACTAAATTGGACTGTATTTTGAGCAGTCTCACCATATAGATCTTTAAAATAGTAGAGATTATACTTATTAGCTGGACAAAAGAACAAAGCTGTTGGTGACACCTTCATATTTGTATTCCCTCCACTTCCATTTCAGAGGAAGAAACCTGACAATTTATCTTTCATTGGAATCATGACTTTATAATTTACATATGCTCTTATATATACATAGTTATGGAAAAGAAATATATTTACACCCTGAAAGTAAGTACTGATTTACATGCCCAGGGCATAAAGGAAATTGAGTCTATCCTGCCTATTTTCCATGTGTTTTTTATGTTTGATTTCTGGGTAAAGCTCTGGTTTGGGAGTAATGCTGAAAGATTTTAGAGTGTACAGGTTTGACACTATTACCCAGTTGGTGGAAAGGAGAAAGATTAGTACCAGGAAGCATGGTGGAATTAAGAAGGTATAGATAAAACCAAGGTGTTATTTTCAAGCCAAATCAAATTTTATTCTCCCAATTATTTTTTAAACTACTTGCAAAACTGGATTATTCCATAGACTGGTACTAATTATGATCCAATAGAATGAATTGTAGCAGCAGAATGATTTCTTAGCTGCAAGTTAATTTGACTTTTCTCAAAGGACAGTATTTGTAGGAAAATGTGGTAGTGTGAATAGATTTGAATAAACTACTAAATTTTAAATTAAATTAAAAAGCTGTATTTAATATTATGGTTGAGATTTTACACATACAAAATGTCAGGAAATTCTAAATTATAGTTCCCACAACAGCAATAATTCAGCCAATTGCGCATATGTATTAAGGTATTAAAGTTAACACTCTGTACAATCATGTAATAAACTACATATGCATAAGAAAGCAAGTTATGGCAGCTTTGGGAGCCATCATTTTGCATTTCCTGACTTGTACATTCAAAATCCAGGTTCAAATGTGTACAAATGTAATTGTGTTGAATCTCCTCATGTACAAATATAACTTCATGAAATGCTAACAGTTTGAAAGAAAATGTGGAATTGCTTATGAAACTTGTATGGATTTTGAATGTTTAGTTGTTGCTGTGATTAATAATTTTAGAAACAGCATTTATATTCAAAGAAACTTTCAGGCTAAAAAATATTTGCGATTTTGAAGTTACCATATCTGAATTTTAGAGGGAAATAAGTGAAAAAAAATCTAATGTTGGGTTTTATTATTTTTGTGTGTGTGTGAAGAAGACCAGCCCTGAGCTAACATCCGTCGCCAATCCTCCTCTTTTTGCTGAGGAAGACTGGCCCTGGGCTAAAATCTGTGCCCGTCTTTCCTCTACTTTATATGGGGCGCCGCAACGGCATGGCAGACAAGCAGTGCATCGCGGGCGTCCGGGAGCCGAACCCCCGAACACACAAACCCGCGAACCCCGGGCTGCCAAGCGCGGACTAAACCGCTGCGCCACCGGGCGGCCCCAGGTTTTATTATTTTTTAATTGCAGTTGTATTATATGCTTACTGAAAAAATAAAAACAAAATTGAAAAATATATAAAGAGAAAGATAATAATCTCCTCCCTTCCCTCCATTCCCACCACTCCTGAAGCAACCAGTATTAGTTGCATAGTATATAACCTTCCACATTTTTCACCATGTTCTTCTAAACTTATAAACACCTATACAGGAATTTTTTTCATTGTTTTTGCAAAAATAGGATCATGCTATATATATGACAATGCACCTTGCTTTGGACATCCCTCTAGGTCAGTAGATAAATCTAATTAATTCTCTTTATCAGCTGCCCAATATTCCACAGTATAAATATACTGCATGTTATTCAGTCTCTTCCCTTTTCAGTAGGTTTCCAAGTGGTATCCTGCTTTTTGCCACTTCAGCAATACTACAGTAAAAATTGTTGAGATATATGCTTATATACTGGTGTTTTTATTATATGTAATAGGTTCCCCAAAATGGGATTGCTTGTGCAACAGCTAGGGATAATTTTAATTTTAAAATAATGTCAAGATTTTTCCCAAAAGCATATAGCAATTCACATACCCATCAGAAATGTCCGAGTGCTAATTTTTGCTAACTTAATTGCTTAAAAAATTTATTTTGTGGTTGCTTTAAATTGTAATTATTTATGTAATATTTTAACTTTTTAAAACTATGTGCCAGGTACTGTTAAAAACACTTTACCAATATTAACTCATTAGGTCCTCATAATAATTCTATGAGGTATATAAGTATTATCCTCATTTTACAGACAGGGAAACTGAGTCACAGGGAAGTTAAGTTACTTGACTGCAGTTACGCAGGTGTGATTTTGAAGTTACCATATCTGAATTTTAGAGGAAAATAAGTGAAAAAAAATCTAATGATGGGTTTTATTATTTTTTAATTGCAGTTGTATGATATGCTTACTGAAAAAATAAAAACAAAATTGCACGATGAAAAATGTGGAAGGTTATATACTGTGCAGCTAATACTGGTTGCTTCAGGAGTGGTGGGAATGGAGGGAAGGGAGGAGATTATTATCTTTCTGTTGTTTACTCAGTAATCTATAATATGTGGTATAGCCTATGAATAAATCACCATAATTTCTTATTTAAACATACCAATTATCTTTAATGGGAGTTCTTTTTCTCTGAACAGAGCATGTGACCATCTGCGTTGTATAGCGTGTGATTTCTGGATAGTAAGCTATGATGACTACATGTGGGACAAATCATGTGATTATCTGTTTTTCAGGTATGTTTCTAAAGAACTTCACTCTGAAAAAATGTACCAAGTACAACTTTATATTTCTTATTTTGCCATAATGTCTCTTGGTGGACGTGGCAGATTATGTGGCCTCCACCTCTTGACTATTTCCCTCATCCGTCTCCTCCTTTTCATCTGTGTGCTGTCAGCCCACGTAAGGACATATTACTTTTGGACAAGAGAATAGAAATAACCTCCTCACTGATTTTTCTGCCCACAGTCTCTGCTTCTAGACCCCTCTTCCCTTGCTGAGAATTAAAGCATAACTCTGAGTATGCCATTCTCCTGCCACAATCCTCTGCTTTCAGAGTCGTGTCCAAATTCCTCAGTCTGACATTCAAGACCTTCCACAGTCCAGCCCCCACCCGTCTGTCATCTAGCTCTGTGTTTCTCCAATATACTTTTCACCTGTACAAGATTTTAGGTACATCACAGTACTCAATACTCCCATCCCTATGACTTGGTGCCAGCTCTCCACCTCCTGGGACACCTTCCCACCATTTTATCTATGCAAACCCTACCTGTCCCTCGGGGTACAATTCATTGTGCATCTTCCATGATTCCCTCGCCGCTGTCTCAACTTGGAAGTAAATTCATCCTTTCCTGTGTGCCCATAGCACTTCATACCTATTATAGCACTTCCTATAATAAAAGATTGAAAATCTTGGGTTGGTATATGTCTGCCTCCCTCCTTGTGGTCGGGATAGTGTCTTACTCATATTTTTGTAATTTGTACATCGTTATACACTTACTGAACACCTAATTTTTAAGATGTTATAAGTTGTAAAAATATATTTGAACTATGCATTCACATTTTCAAATAAAAATTAAGAGCTAAAAATTAATAAAGTGCATATATCATGCATTTTTGGCCCCCCCAAACCTATGCCTAAACAAAGAGTATATTTTCAGATATAAGTAATAAGATTTATTGCAGCGTTCTCCAATAGCAGAAAGAAAAGGGTGAGAGTCTTCCACACCTCTTCTGGCAGCCATTCTCATATAAATCCATAGGAATCTTTTCTACTTGAATAGTTTTTAAACTTTTTCACATCAGGAACCAATTTGAAAATCTTATGAAAACTTTGAATCCTCTCCATACACACACACACACAAATTCAAATATACAAACACATGGAAAAATTATAATTTGAGAGTTTTCACAGTCCCCAACCCAAATAAAGCCTTGTGCAGTCCCAAAATCCCAGGTCAGGTTAGCCCACTTTTAATCCCATTGTTGGAAATGTTAGCTTTTATTTCAGGTCCATTTTGCCTTTTCTGACTTTTCTAAATCCTCTGCTTTATATGGTTAATCTAATGAGTGGTTAGTAATCCTCATATGTCCCCAGGATGAACCATCAATTTTTATAAAACTAGTATAGGATAGTAGAACACATGTCACATCACAAGGGTGGTGAGCACAAGCATTAAGTAAGCTTATCGGTGAGTTAGTTGGTACTTGAACTTTCAGTGTCTCAAAAGTTATCAGGAATATCAGTTGGTTTACTCTAGATCTGTGGCAGCCTGGTTTAAAGAAATACATTACTTTTTTAGATAAAATATGAGAATTAGAAGATTTGTTAAAAACACATTAAAAATAAATAATATCTGCTGTCTTTCTAAAATATACTAAATATAATATTAAAAAACAAGTAATAAATATTTAAATTAGTAGAAAATATTATCTCAGCCCTCAAGAGGCTTAGGAATATTTAGGAGGTGCTATAACATCATGTGACAAATGTGACAGTGGAGATAGATTAAAAGAAAGAGGGGTATTCCAGGGCAAGGTAGATACATCCACCCTGAGATATCAGAAAAGGCCTGAGTCTTGAAGAATACTTAGGAGTTTGCCTAGCAAACAAGATAGACACTGGTATTCTTTTAGGAGGTATTTTTAAAGACACAGGTGAAACCACGTGGCATGTTTGAGGACTTACAAATAGTTTGGACCGTGTACAGTATTGGATACCAGGGCAAGAGATGGCAAGAGGTGAATGAAATAGGAGAGAGAGAGAAAAAAGAACAGAGCCAGGAAAGCAATACTGAGGAATCTGCACTTAATTCTTTAGGCAGTGGATAACCATTCATCAGGGGAAATATCTGAATAGAGTTGAATTTTTAAAAGATAACTAACTACTGTATAGGAACCAGGCCAGTTTAGAGTCATGGGGATTAATGAAGGATGTTATGATAATCCAGTGGGAAAGAAATGAGGATCTGAATTATGGCAGTGAGGAGGGTAGAGAGGAGTAGATGTATTTGAGAGATATTTTAGAGGTAGTCCTGGCCGTGGAAGGTGAGAGACAAATATCATCTAGGATGAGTCCTGAGTTTCTGTCTTGGTTTACATACATGGATGTCCATTGATAGAGGGAATTTAAGAACAGATTTGAAGGAAGAGGCAGTATGTTTGTTCATGGGAGCTGTTGAAACTGTGGCTCTGAAGCATTGGTAGGAAATGTAATCTATAAAGTGGTAGTTGAAACTATAAGATTGGATGGTATTACCCAGGAAGGCAACTGGGAAGCCTGTCAGTGAATGCAGAGTCAAGGGATCTTTTAGGTAAGATAGGAAACACTTTGGTGTTTATGTTGTGGTGGGTAGGGAGGACAGGGAGGAGGGAAGGTGTGTGAGTAACAAGGTCTTAGAGGCTTTGGTCCAGAGTGCAGATGGAGAGTGAGCCTTGGCTAGGAAGAGGAAGCTCAGCAGCTGTGACTGGTGGAAGGAGGTAAGATGCTGATTTGTTCAGGGGGAAAGCGAGGCAGTGGGAGGCTTTTCACATCTCATGGCCTGGCTTTGTGAGTGAGGATGTGACCTGCTGAAAGTAAAGGAGTGGAGGGTAGATAAACACCTGAGGAGGGTGGGGAATAATCATGAGGAAAACCAGAAGTAGGTGGTGACTGAAGGCAAGTGAAAAGGTTTACAGTGTCATTGAATGTCCAGCAGAACATAGGCAGCCATTTATTTTTAGTGGTGTCAGTCTGCACACTGATTCTACAGTGAAATGCTGTGCAGTCATTTGTTTTCTTGTCCTTATTTTATAGATGAGAGAAGTAAGTGTATCGTAGCTTTGACGAGTTCTAGAACTTTCTAAAAGAAGTATAAGCTACACTTGACCATCCTGCCATAATAGCTAAATAAAATGCTTTTATTTTCCTATTAAATCATTATTTTCTTTATGGGAAATAATGAAATTATTTTTCTTTCTAAGCTTTTAAGATATGTGCTTCTTAAAAAAAAGCATTTGAAATACATTAATTAGTTCCCTGGCTATTCATGATTTCTACTCCTAAAACGTCTAATTAAGGATTCAATCAAGCATCAAATGTTAAGTTTGTTAAAATATGTTGCAGATTGAATAAGGAACTTTTTTTTTCATTAAACACGTTTGGTTTTGTGGAGTTTTTTTCTTTCTAATAAAACTTAGATTATTCATTTCTTCCCCTAGCTCACTGTAACCTTAGCTAAGTCACTTAGCTGGTCAGAGTCTCAGTTTCCTGAAATCAGACAGTTGGGTTGGAAAATCTCACAGGTTTTCTTAGGTTCTAACCTTCTAAATTGTGGCTGGATTTTGTATAGTACAGTACTGAATGTGATACCCATTGGCCGCCAGAGGGCACTTTATAGCCTGCCTTCTATTGCAGTGACATCAAAAGTAACAGCACTGCATGTCTTTTTTTTAAATATTTAGACTGTATTTCATCATTTTACTTTGTATTTTTTTCATCATTTCATTTTGAATTTTTCCATTTTTTTTCTCCTGCCACAGAATATTTACATAACTTCAGTGCATGGATTATCATGAAAATCATAATTGATTTTCACTTAATTAAACTTAAATTAACTTCTCTAGTCATTTTTTAAAATAGCATCAAGTCAGATGGTTATCAATTTTTATGGTGATTCTGCCCATTGATTTATTTTAACATTATTGACATTTAGTGCAGGATAGGCATTTATTTTGTTGCTGATGGTATAACTAAATAAGCATATCATTGAAACAAATGAAAGCTAAAAATATCAGTTCAACACATGGAAATAACAGGTACTTTTTCTCAGTTAATGAAAAATTTCTATAGTTAACACATCAGAAGCCTACTATCTTTATGCCTTGTATATACCCTCCACTTGCCATATTGCAGGCTTTTAGAGTATGGTATAGGTGAATATCTGAGGTAGGAGATGAGCCACCATCCTTCCCATTCTATTCTCAGATCATGTCATCTCTGATAGGACAAATCAGTAATTCTTCAGCCTTTTAGATCATTGTGTTCTATGATAGCCTTAATAAATAGACCTAGAGGGTTGCCATTAAAAAGTATTGGGTACTGAGGAAATACCATCAGAAAGAACACTGAAGCATATCTCCTGTTGTTTGTGTGAGGGGACCAAGGATGTTTAGTGTTCAGATGTTGTAAAGATAGAAAAATAAAGCAATTAGAACTTCCTTTTTTTTTTCAGCCATTAAGCACTGAACAAAGCCCCTCTGTTAAAACCTTCATGTTTTACCAATAGGAACAACATGCCAGAATTCCACAAATTAAAAACAAAGTTGGTAAAGAAGAAAGGAACACGGGCATATGCTTGCCAGTGTAGCTGGAGAACTATCGAAGAACTGACTGACCTTCAGACCGATCATCAACTTCGTTGGGTTTGTGGTAAACATTAAGAATGCAGACTTTTCACGTTCAGACAAATGTGTCCATGAGAGCAGTCTCCATTAATCATCATAATATTTAGGTAAAGGTACATAGCAGTATCATGCTCTTTGGAAAAAGACAGAAAATTTCATTTGATGACTATACAAATTTTCAAAGATCAAATGGACTTGGGAAGATAATGCACTTTAACATTTTGGAATTATTCCTTTGTTGATATATAGACACTTCACTTAGTAAGTAAGGTAACAAGTTATCCAAATTCTTCTTTGCTAGCCTATCTCCTGTTAAATGGAAGTTTAATTATGGAGTTTCATACAAATATATAGCCATTTCTTAGCAACTGCAGTATTACTGACTACTAATACACTTAGAGTAAATAGTCCTCACACAGCATTTAAAGGGGATCAAACCGGCCAGTGCAGAGAGGCCACTGAGGAGTGTATACATCACCTTCTCAGATCAGATCTGTTGTTGCCAAAGATCATAATTTAGACATGGCAGAAACCATGTGATCTAACTAAAGGGTTTTCAGGGGTACAAATATATTGTAAATGAAAACACTGCTTATATCTGATCTTACCTTACCAACTCAAAGTGATATACACAGTAATGATAAGTATATATTGCCAGTTTTAGCTTATTTCTCCTCTTGTTCATTTAGATATCAAGAGTTATTTAGTTTGCTACTTTAGCAAATATCCATTTATATATTAAAAAAAATGTTTGATGTACCTAAAATCACAAGGAAAAATCCTAATACAGACAGGTCATTGTTGGATTTTCCAAGTACTTTCTAGCCTTTCATGCCTAAAACTCCCGTCAAGTAAAGTGAACAGCAAGTAAGATATTTTCTCAGACAGCTGTTGATTTTTCCGGTAGGATCAGATTGACATATTGCTTATTAGATGAATGCATGAAAAGAGAAATAAAGCCCATAGCTGAACCTGTTGGGCTCCTTCTTGACATCACTGAGACTTGAGGAACCCTACAGTAGCAGCACATTCAGGAAATCAGTTACCTCAGAGTTACAGTTCCTAGCCCCATCAAGAGATTCTGGGGGCTTTCCAGTCTGCCAAAAGCTCTTTACCACATGTGTCTGATATATAGCTCAAATGTGTGACACAAGGCATGTTGAAAGGGAGTGATTGAAACAAAGTTATGATCTGCTTTAATATGTGGAATCCATTCCAGCCACCCTACTTAAGCAAAGAAGAAAAATCTGGTCATTAAAATCCTTTTCCTAGCCATGACACATTTGCATATGTGTAAAACTTAACTCTAGTAAGTCTAGCATTGCAACAGAACAAATCTCTGTTTGTGGCAAATGCCACATCTGTATGTTTATATTAAGAATATGTTTACAGATCTTATCTTTCAATAAAAATTTTTTACTCCCTAAAATTTTATCTCAGTGTAATTGTATCAGAAACATAGCTGAGCAATAAGATCCACACGTTCAGAACCCCATGAAATTTGGCACATTAGTGATAATGGTGATGTTTTCTTTTCATTCAAATGAGCAAATTTACTAAATCAGTAGTCTGAAAATATTTTTTCTCTTTTATCATTTCATCATAACTATCCTATAACTTGTATACATTGCCCATTTTTGGCATTCCATAACATAGTAGTTATAATAATAATTCCCCAATGTCAGAAATGTATATATAAGTTCACATTTTTATTGGCAATTTACTTTATATGCTTTTTAATATTGTACAATTTTTAATCTAAAATGTAGAAAGAATTATGTTTATATACAAATGGATAAATTACCAGTTTTAATTTAAGCCAAAATAAAACTATTTTAGTATCAATATAGAAGAAAAGCATACTTTCTAATGAACTATAATTTTAAAATGCAAAATCTGTAAAACTTTCAAGATGTTTTACCTATTTTCAATTATTTATAACAATTTTCTACCTTTAGCAAGTATCTATTTTTTATCAAGCCAGGTAGCTACTTTACTTGAAGTGTATTATACTTTCAGACCCTTATCTTGCCTAGAAATGAATAAATAATAAATAGCTTTACTCTGTATTTAGTTCCATTTTTTATAGTAAAATATTCGTATGGGCATTAATTTGAAATAATTTCGATAATTTCTTTTAAAATGTCAACAAAAGAGTTTCTAACCATCCAATAGAACAGAAAATTTATTTAGGTTGAGGGGGAGAAGCATGCCATAAGTTTAAGAGTGTGTTTGTGTGTGTGTACGCATATGTAAAAGAGTGTGGGTATTTAAAGGAGCAGGTCCAAGTGCAGGAAGAGTGAGCCATGCTGATATGGTGGCATACATCCAGACCCTGCAGGTTGAGGTCAGTGAACCTAGCACCCTTCTTTTCTTGGGCCAAAGAAGATGGCATCAGATTATAGTTTTGAATTACTTTCCCCCCTTACTGATCTGATATTTTAGAATATGGAATTAAATGTCTTTGTATCCAATAAGTACTGTGATGAAGCTAAGCAGTAACTTTCAAATCCTGATTTTTCTCAGTTGTTATGTTTTAACAAAATCTCTATCAGCCAACATACTGCTCCTACTATCAGCTTTACATATTGTTTAAAATAGTTCTAGAAGGGAAGAACAAATTCAAAATATACTATCTCTTTAGAGATTTAACATCTTTTCATATTTATTTGGGTTTGTGACACCCTTTTGGGCCCTATTTTAAAAGATTGCATGGGATATATAGATTTACATGTGGTTGATAATTAAATTTGTTTTCAGAATTTCCCCAAATGCCTGGAGATAATGGGTGACAGTATGAACTGGTACAAAATCAGAGTTAACAGTCACAGCCCTTAGAAAGTTACTTTTTGGCCTTCATTTGCCTCGTCTATATGAGTGGTGATATCTCTTTTGTAAGCTTGTTATAAGGATTAAATTATATAACATGAAAAGTGACTAGCATGGTGTTAAGTTCAGAATAAGTGCTTAATAAATATTCTCATTCTTTTTCCTTCCGCAAGTCACACTATCTAAATTAAAGTCATAGTGCAGCATGTTTCTTACAGCAAAGCATTTGACCACGTTTATTTTTGATTCTCTAAACATTCCTTATGAGAAAAGCAGCTATACTATCATTTTTATTTTATAACTAGTAAATGCAAAGATGGTCAGCTTTATTTTTATGTAAGTTGAAACTACAATTTTTAAAAACAAAACAAAAACCCGCTCACCCTAGCTTCCTCTTCCTGTCTGCTGTAAACCTTATTGATCATCATGAAGACATCCGGGCCTTTCACAGTGTCTTTTCAGCTTCATCTGCTTCTGCTTCCCTCCTCTTCCAACCAAACCTACATCCTGCGCACCACTCCTTAGATATACCTCACGTTGCACTGCTTTCTGGATGTTCCTGCTGTCCCTAATCTTACCCTTTGAAAAAGCTGATTCATTTTTCAAAGCCTATCTCTTGTACACCGGTGGTTCTCAGTGTTGTCCACTCTCAGGGGAGTCCCCAGGAGTCTTTCAGGGGGTCCACATGGTCAAACCTATTTTTCACAACACTAAGACATTAACTTCACTTTTCACTGTGTTGACAACCTGCTGGCACCTTACTTAGCATAATTCAAAGCAGTGGCGCCATGCACTTACAGTAGAAAAAACCAGTTTCACTTAAGCATATCCCTGATAAAGGCAGTAAAAATTATTTTTTTAAATTAAATTTATTAATCTCAGCCTTCAAGAACATATCTTTTTACTATTCTGTATAACTAAATGGGGAGTACAAAAAGCACTGTGCAACTGAGCTTTGAGCTGAACAAACCACGTTTTTGTTTGAAGGAACAACTGACAGACAAACTATGGGTATTCAGACTTGAATATTTGGCACACATTTTCTCAAAAATTAACTGAGTAACCTCCAGGACAATAACTGACAGTGTTTGTTGCCAATGATAAAATTCAAGTCTTCAAGCAAAAATTAGAATTTTGGAAAACTTGTATTCACCACTGTGAGTGTGACGTCTTCTCCAATACTTAAAGACCTTCCTGATGAGACAAATGGTGGAATGAAGAAGTGATTTTGGGGGGTACTATATAATGAAATGTGACAATATTTGGAAGATCTATATAATTCAGCAAACCATTATTGCCAAATAACCAATGTGTGATATTACAAAACTGTGTGTTTAAAGTGCAAGATAGACCAATGGATTTTAATGTAACAGACTACTAAAAGTTCATTGATATGATTTCCGTTTCCACATTGCAACTAACTTCTCAGAAACTAGCACTTATCAAGTTTTGATGTAGTATTGAAGAGCCATGATTATCTGAAAAGATTATTAAACTGCTCTTCTCTTTTCCAACTGCATGTCTGCATGAGGCTAAATTTTCTTCTAAGGCTTCAACCAAAACATCTCAGAAGAGTGAGTGCAGCAGTAGCTATGAGAGTCCAGCTGTCATCTGTTAAATCAGACATTAAAGAGATCGGCAGAAACATAAAACAAATGCTGCTCTTACTGTATTTCTTTTGGAAAATATAGTTATTTTCATAAAAATTTGACAACATGTAATGGGTTTATTTTTAATTAAGTAATTTTTATTTCTAATATGATAAATATCAATATATATAACCACAAAACCAAGCTTTTGGGGGGTTCTTAATCATTTTTAAGAATGTAAAAGTGTCTTGAGACCAAAAAGGTTGAGAACTGTTATACACAATCCTGATTACCCTGTCTACACCCCACCCCAGCCTAAAGATGTGATTTCTCCCCCTTTCTTCTGCTTTCAAACTTTCTATTTCTCACATAATACCTTGTATTATAATTATTTGTGTGTTTATTGTATTCATCTTAGAAATTAGATGTCAAACTTTTTAAAGTCTTGAATGATCTCTCAGTGGTATAGAGGAAACCATCTGGGACAGTTGTGCCACTAACTTCTTGGAGCACTGCAGTTAAGCTACTTTGTTTTGGGGCTCAACCGTAAAATGAGAGTTGGATTTAATAACATATAAGATTCCTTCTAGCTTGAAAATGGTATGAATACTATTCCTCTCAAAATACTTTGTGGACCCAATGTTGTGCCAGCCATACACTGGAAGATGAGTTATGTGGAGTGGGGAAGAGCTCAGATTCTGGGGTCAGAGACAATGGGTTGCAAAAAGACGTGATCTTTGTCCTTTCGCAGCTCTGTCAGTGGAGGAAAGAAGTGAACCTCTTACTACTGAGACCGTGAGTGCTCTCAGAGAGAAGTAATTGGGTCCTTACAGAAGATAGGCATTTAAGTCGGGGTGATAAGGAAGGAGGTTCTTCCTTGTAGGAAATGATTCTTAAGTTGTCTTGATGTGTTTGACTTGATTTTTGACTTGATTGACTTGATTGGACTTGATTTTTATAGTGAATGTGGGTGAATGGAGTGGTAAGATCTGAGGCTGCACTAGAGAGGTAAGTAGGATTGCATTAAGAAACCTGTCCCATAAAGTCCCATGGGATAGAAATTGAACTAATTGGAAGAAGCAGTTGAGAGAGAAAGTGTTTGTCAAAATACTTTTTTCAAGTGACCTGTACTTTGAGTGGTACAATTGTTCACAATTACTCCTTCTACCCCTCAGGAGGACTGCACATTCTCACCTCTTGAACTCAGGGGGATGAAAATGACATCCCACACTTTGAGAATGAAAGGACCTCAGGGAGGCATTCCCAAGAAAGCCATGTTCAGTTAAGGCAGAGTGAGGACATGTGGAGTTTACCATGAAATGGGTGTTCTAGAAGGCATAGTGAATGGAGTTGGCCAAGCGGCAACAGTGGGGGAAGATGGGGGAGAAGAGAATGGCAAGAGATGGGGAAGAAGAAAGGAACAGAGTTGAGGTGAAAGTCTGGAAGGAACTTACATTTCAACCCAAAAACAATAGGGATCAGAGCTCTGGAGGATTGGCCAGCCTCGAGGATCTAACTGAAACTCGTTCCAGCTAGAAACAAGGTGGTTTCCATGCATGACATAGGCTCATGGCCCTGGGTGGTGACCCAGGCTGCTGGACTACTGTGTTTTGCATCCAGGTCAGCAGTCTACATCCTTTGCTCTCAGTTTTGAATAGAGTTGATTCTAATAAAATTCAAATTGTTGGGAGACTACAAAACTCACCTCTGGATAGAAGAGTACAAAGTACTGAGGAAAAAAGGTATTGAAATGTAGTCATTATCTTCAAAAGGCCATTTACAGGCCCTCTGAATACCAGGAGTGAGGCCTAAGGACTAACCCTTTCTTGTCAAGAATTTGTTCATCAGAACAAGTTATTATCGGGGCTGAGAGGATTGGGATTCAGACAGATGAAAGCTGGACTAGACTGAGAGCCCACGCTTCAGTTTTACTAGAGCTCAGTACCAGAGGAGAGGCAAAAAGGATGGCCCTGGGAGATAGTTTCAGCATTATTCTTATTTATAAATGAGGAAACTGAGGCACAAACAAGTTGCCCAAAGTCATATTGTAAATAGCAGAATAGGATCCAAACCTAGTCAACTCTGCATCTGTGTAGAAACGAAAAGGAGAAGTTGCTTTACGCAAGATGAGCTAGAGCAGATCCTCGGTTGAGTAACCCAGGGCTTCCTGGTGTTCCCCAGCAGAGCCCGGATGGACTAATAGGTAAAAACACAGGACTGTGAGAATATAAAATCCCAGTTTTACCAGAATAACTGTCAGATGTTTTCTATGACTTTGTTTGCGGAAGCAAGATACAGTGCCCAGGTGTAACTAGGTTTCAGGTTGTCTCCCAGTGCTGATGGACAGGTGGTAGCTTCCAGGAACAATATGAGGAGAAGGCAGGTTGGGCACAGTGGGAAAGAGTTCCATGATCCATTAGTCAAGTCTGCCGGGGGCTCAGGGATGAGGACTGAGACAACCATGGATTTGATGACCCTGGGACAGGGTTAGGGCCTGGCTTCTTGTCTTGCTCAGTGGCTCGCAACTCTGGCTTCAGATCGAGACATCTGGAGAGCTTTGAAAAGTGCTAGTGCCCGGGCCCTAGGCCCAGAAGTTCTGACTAATTTGTCCGCAGTGAGACCCAAGCATCAGTATTTTTAAAAAACTCTCCCAGTTATTCCAATGTGAAGCCAGGGTTGATATCCACTGGTAGCAATATGACCTTGGGCATGTCACATTCCTCTTTGGGCGTTAGTGTCCTCACCTGTAAAAAAAAAAAAAATCATTTAGCTGAAAACTTTCACTGCCAGTATAAAAATATGAGGTTTAATACTAAGTGATTCTTAATGTCCCCTCCAGGATTAAACTTTCATGAATCTCTTTTCATGATGTAATCATTCTAAAATAATCATTTCATTTAGCATTCAGAGTGTGTCGTCATCAGTGTTTCTCCCAGTTCCTAGAAATAGCATGGCGTCAATACCAAGTTCAAGGTCTGAGTCCCATAATGATCCATTCATCTTACATGGAAAAGAATAGCAACCTCCAAATGTGGATAGTGCAAATCCTCCCCACTAGGAGAAGCATCTCAGAGCATGTGGCTCTTCAGAAAGTGAGTCACTGGCACCATCTTCCATTGCAAAGAGCAGCACTTACTAATAATACCCCGTACAAAGCAGGACTCTAGAAGGTAGACAGAAAAGAATTTTAAGTCAGTAGAGAAACTTTACATAACTTAGAAGCCAACATAAGTTGTTATATTCAAGATTTTTTAAAATTGCCATCCACAAGATGTATAAGGAAAATGATGAAAGATTTGCTCTCAGAGAATATAATGCTTTATTTTTACATATTTCTTGAGGGATGACGGGTTAAACAAGATTGTTCCCAGTGGACTGAGGCGTATCATATCATAAGTATCTTCGGCCTCAGCATCTAGCACCTGGAAGGACCCAGCAAGTGCCTTCCAAGTCCCTTCCCTCTGGCCTTGGTTTCCCTCCACAGTTGACTCTGCCCCAAAGACCACTGGGCTTCTTTCCACTCCGCTTTTGTGAAAGACCTTTAGGTATTTAATGTAATTGCCAGCACAAATTTACTCTGAACTATCCTGGATCCAGTGAAAACCCAGGGAATGAAAAGGAAAGGATTTGTACGGCCCCACCTATAAAGGCATAGATGATGTGCACTCATGAAGCTCAGCACCATGTCCTCAGCAAAGGAGCTCCATGCTCCTTCTTGCCTTTGCCCCTGTTAATCAGCAGAGTCATGCCCTAAATAAGTAGCTGTACTGGGTGAGGTTGGGAGCACAGGCCCAGAGTCGGGCTGCCTGGATTTGAATTCTGGCTCTACAGCTTACAGGGGATGAGATGTTCTACAGGTCACATCCACCCTGAGCCTCTACTCCCCACCTGTGGAACAGAGATTATAAGAATGCTTACCTCGGGGCCACCCGGTGGCGCAGTGGTTTTGTTCGCGCTTGGCAGCCCGGGGTTCGCAAGTTCGGATCCCGGGTGCCCGCCGACGCACTGCTGGTCAGCCATGCTGTGGCGGCCTCCCATATAAAGTGGAGGAAGATGGGCACGGATGTTAGCCCAGGGCCAGTCTTCCTCACCAAAAGAAGGGGAGGATTGGCAACAGATGTTAGCTCAGGGCTGGTCTTCCCCACAAAAAAACAAAAAAAGAATGCTTACCTCACATAATTGCTGGGAGGAAGTGAATGAAATAAATAATCCATGGAAAGCATTTAGCATGTCACCCGGCACATAGTAAGTGCTTGGTAAGTGTGAATTCTTTGCTAAGGTCTCTGTCAACATGAAAATGCATGCCTTAAAGACAACTTTCTGCCACAATTCTAAATAGATTTCCCCCTTCAGCATTCTTCCTATTTTGCCTTAAACATGTTTTAGTACCGCCAAGCTTTACCTTATAGCAGGCGACCCAAAGTGATCCACTTAAAGGGAGCTTCAAAGCACAGGTGCATTTCACTTAAATTGCCCGCTTGCACTGTGCTAGGTTTGTAGCAACAGGGCCCAGAGATGGGAGTCATCAGACAGGAGTAGAGTTGGTAAAACATGGGTCGTTTCCTAAGGAATTGTAATCATTAGTCTTTGATGTTAAGTGTCTTTTACTCTGGTCAATACCAAACATCAAAATACAGACAGCTAGAGGCAGAGCTATTTCACAACCTAGTGAAATTCAATGCTGGATCTCCCCCATTTGCTCATCACTGATTATGACCAAAATGGAAACTGCTAGACTAAGTGCCAGCACTTGTGCTAGAAACATGCACTGCTCCCAGAGAAGGAGAAAGGAAAGCACTTCAGTTAAACTTCTCCTCCTTTTATAGTCTAAAATTCTTCCTGCAATTAAGGGTCAGCTGTTGAGTCACTAAGTCACATTTTGAGCCCATTTCGGCCATCCCTGAGGCCTGAGGGACCCAGCAAAGGAAG
Source organism: Tapirus indicus (assembly GCA_031878705.1). Classification (NCBI taxonomy): domain Eukaryota; kingdom Metazoa; phylum Chordata; class Mammalia; order Perissodactyla; family Tapiridae; genus Tapirus; species Tapirus indicus. The sequence continues at coordinate 41,691,636 of CM062935.1, forward strand.
GAGATCCTGAAGAAGACTTTACAGGTCTACACCTAGTTACAGTGGAGAAGAGAGGGACAAATTTTGCTCCAGTGACTTGGGAATTTAAAAAGACCCATTATTCTGAGCCCTACAGACTTGGTGAAACCAATAAATTCAGAATCTAGCCCATAGGGGGCAGACCTGCACTGAGGACCCAATCTAATTTCTGTGTTGGGCTTTGTTCTCAGCAAAGCACCAAGAACACTTCTAAAACATCATCTGTTCCGTTTTTCATCAAAATCTGTCTGCTGTTGTTAACGATATCCTGCAGTGGTGGAGTTAAATGTTTTTCTCTGGCTGAAAATAGAAATCCTCCTAGTCTAAACCACCTGTCTTTGTTTTTAGGAGAAAAGGACAGGCCCCAAACACTAGATCAGTCTTAACCGAGGACGTTTAACAGCCCTTTCTACACTGAAGCACTTGTCATCTTGAGTTTGTGGCTCCACCTCGGGAAGAAAATTGGAATATTTTAACTGATTCACTTCGAAAATCGACTCCTTAAGCACTTCAGGAAATCTAAGTGGATCTAAAGTTTAAAAGGAGCAATGAAATGATTTCCCACCTACAACAAAAGATGGGAAATCAAGATGACAGGCTTGGCAGAGGCACTGAGGAAATCGCAAGGGTGTGTGAGTTTGTGCTGACTGGCTTTCCACCGGGAAAGCATATCTTCATGACCTTTGAGCATGATTGTTCACAAATATTCCCAGAATACAGTGATTTGGTTGTACTTTTAAGGTTTCTTTTTATTTAAAGGTACAAAAAACTCAAAAAGAAAATTATTTCATACTCTTTTTTGTGCATTGGAATACAATATATAAAAATGCAGAAATCCCTCCACTATCCCAAGAGGTAAACACTGTTTATTTGGTGCCCATCCTTCTGGACTTTTGGATGGATGGATAGAGATATTCACTGAAATTTTTTTTCTTAACAAAAATGGAGTCCTGATATACCTGCCACTTGCTTTTTTTTACTAAATAGTATATCACCAACATATTTCCAGGCCAGTGTACATAGATTTATCTCATTATTTGTAATGGTTCCATGGTATGGATGTTTCATGATTTATTTAACCATTCTATTTTTTGGAAATTTCTGTTTCAATGTTTTTCTGTTATAAACAATGCTTCAGGGAATATCTTTGTACATATATCTGTACACATACTTGCAAGTACTTCCTACAGATTATTAATAATGGAATTGCTGGCCAGATTCTGCATTTCTAAGAAGCTTCTAGGTGATGGCTATACTGCTAGTCTATGGACCATGTTTTGAGCAGCCAGGCCATGTAAGTAGTCCATCATGTACAATTCCACCTAACCTGAGGTTGATTTTCTCTGCATGCTGTAGAGGCTACATGTAGGCACTCTGGTTGATGGCGCCAGTGGGGCCCAGCCTTTCCTACTTGGTGAAGCCATTTTGGACCCTCCAGATCAGCCCATCTGCCATCTAACTGAGGTCAGCTAGTGACCTCAGCTGGTGTGGAGCAGAATTGCTCCAGGCAAGGCCTGTCTGAATTCATGATTCATAAATTGTGAGACATAATAAATGGTGGTTGTTTTAAGCCAAAGAAAAAGAAAAAATTAGGATTGCTTGACCATAGGATATGCACATTTTTAATTTGGATGATATTGCCAAATTACCCTTTCACAAGATTGTATCAGTTTATATTAATACCAACTATGAATGAGAATGACTAGTTCTTTCCCTAAAGGAATGGAATGTAGAGTATATTTGTTGAGCATTATTGGCTTTCAAAATATATTTTATTATAAAATATTTCAAACATTCAGCAAAGTGCAGAGAATAGGGTAAAATACTGGTTCATACATATTTTTACTGCTTCTTGAATAAAATTTAATAATTATTTTTCTCCAGAAAGTTATCCACTTCAGCTAAATTATTAAACTGAAATTTCAACCCAAATTTGTTTTAACTTCGAAGCCAAACTCATTTTATTTGCTGACACCCCTTTTCATATAGTGTAACTCAAATTGTCAATAAATAGTATTGGAAGTCTCAGACTTTGGGTCATATTGCCTGAGTTGCTTCTGAAGATCACAGAACTTAAAAGGAAAAGAAAGAGAAAAACAAATATCTGACTGGTCCTCTAGCCCTCTCCTCCTCTCTCCCAGTCACAGCTGAAGTATCTCAACCCCACTCCCTTTGCTTTGGCACCGCCAGAGGCTGCAGACAAGCTGGTAAAGCATAACCTCGCAATCAGCAGAATTCTGCCAAAGGCTTCATGGAAGAAGTGGGATGGGATACGGGCAGGGAGGGAGTGAGAACATGAGTTTGTTATGAGCTTCCTGTTGGCAGGGATTGAGAATGGGAGGAGGCCAGGGAGAAATAGGGAAATGAAGAAACTTTGAGAAATGAAAGTAAGAGGAGCCAATCAAAGTCATAATCCAAAAAGAGAGAGGCATGTCAGTGGTGACCCCTGGGCAAAGTTCAGGCAATCCAGTCCCAGCCACCTGGTGACAAGGCCATGGAGCTCCCAGTGCAGAAGCCGCTGGCACAGGAAGTCACCTGACATCCAGCGGTACGTTCCTCACCTGGGGCAGGTGATAGAGGTAAAGAGGTGGATGCCAACGCCCTGTGCTCAGATGCCAGAAGACAGCTGAGTTGGCTCTTTAGCTGCTATTCCAACTCCCCATTGGCTGCCTGGGCAACCGCAAGCCCACCACCCACAGAGGAGGGCTCCCTGGGACCAGCCGTCACCCCACAGAGCCTCCCGGGGAAGAAGAGCCGGTGAGCCTTCACGAACTGTGACTCTCAAGTCAGAAAATGGGGGCTCAGAACAAGGTCACAAAAATTCTGATATCATTCAAATTATTACATTGAGCAAATTAGTGTATTAAATTAGTGAACAAAAGTACACACCATCCTCCAGACCCACAGACCAGCCTGGATGCTCCCACCATCACCCCACATCAGTCCATGTTCTTCCAGTCATCCCCAAATGCTGCCTGTCCCCACTTTGCTGCCCTCTGACTGACAACCACAGCAACTGCCACCACTGCACTCCTAAGGTGAGGGCCTGCCCTGTTCTCACAGGTGTTCTCTCAGAGGCAAGGGGCAGCAGCCTTTCTAGGGTCAGTCACGGGCACAGGTTTTCAGCTCTGCAGAAGTCCACTGGCCAGGGAGAGAGCACACTGCATCAGGAGGGCGCTCACCTGCAAGGGAGCCCCAGGGGGTGCAGGGTGAGCGGGGCAGGAAGCACGTCAACAGCACAGTCAGCTAATACATCACCCACGCGTCCACTTAACCTCGACCAGTGACATTTAGACATGGGAAGGAAGTGTGAATGCTGTTGCTAGATGCCTTGACCCTAAAGCTCTCTTCAGTGTTGAAGCTTGGCATGTCCTAAAGGCACATGTGTTGTTCCTACTTATAACTTGTGTCTTCCGAACAGGGGTGGAGCTTCAGGACGGGGCATGAGGAGAGAAGACAGTATCTTAGAATGGGAACATCAGACTGGAAAGGACGTCACACTAGATCATTAATCCAGCCCCTTGTTTTTTACAGATGAGTCAATAGGCTAGGAAAGTTGAAGGGACATGCCTACAGACACACAGATAGTTGGTGTCAGGAACTTCTTTAGATAAGAGGAGTCTTGGAAATTATTAAGTCCAGCCAGGGGCAGGTGGGCCTCTGTGAAAGAGTCTCTTTGATGCCTTACCCCCCACTTTGGCCTGCCTAATTCTCCCTCTCACCTTGTCAGGTGTGTGGCCTGCCCAGGGAGACCTGCCCAGATGGTCCCCTGGGTCCTGCATCCCTCCTTCCACCTCCCTTTTCTTAACCAAGACAAACCATTCCTGCCCTATCACGGCCTCTCCCACTGAAACAAGCTCTCCCAGTTGAAAAATGAGCTGATAAATGCCCCCCCACCCACTCCATTAAGAGCTGATAATGGCTTCTAACAGTTCTGCACTCTAATAGATATTCTTAACTCAATTTTTGAAAAGACAGTACATTCATATGGCTCAAAGTTCAAACAGTATAAAAATTCTCATTTCACCTGCCTGCCTTCCATGGAGCCAATTCCCACCCCAACTCTCTGCAGGTAACCATTTTTACTAGTTTTTTGTGTATCTTTTCAGAGTTTTTTTATACTCTTACAAGCAAATACATACTTACAGAGAATTCTTAAGAGTTCTTAGAACCATAAGCCATAGGAATTCTGCTAACAGTAGAACATCAGGCACTCTGAAAATCTCATTGAGCAACAAGTCTTTCCCAGGGCCCCTTTTGTTATGACTTATAAGTGGCTGCCTCCTTGTAGCTGAAGTTCCTTGCTCTGAAGAAAATGGGTTCCAATGGGACTCTAACAAGATCATCATCCAGAAAGAACCAAAACACATTGCCTCATTTCCAGGTATGAAAGGAAGAAGCGGTGGGGTTGGAGAAGTTCTGAGATCCCTCACTTCATTTTTTGATTCATTTATTGAACATTCCTATGGGCCAGGCACTGAACCAGGCCATGGGGACACAGATAGAGTCCCTGGGCCCACGCCAAAAGGAAGACAACGTAGACCAAGGCTATCATTTAGATTATTTCAGTTGCAACTGACAGCAAATGTAACCCAAACAGGTCTATGTTTAAAAAGGGAATTGATTGGCTCCCATAACTGAAATGTGCAAGGATAGAGTTGGCTTTAGGTACAGCTTGCTTCAGAGCTTAAATGATGTCAGTAGAAGCCACCTCTTAGCTCTGCTCCCTCTGGGTTAGTTCAATTCTCAGCTACTCATAATGGCCCAGGCAACCTCAGGTTCCTATCATCACCGACTTAGGCCACTGGAAATGAGTGAGTCAGGGATCCCAAAAACTCAAAGAAATATCCAGGGATAGAGTGTCATTAGCCCTGATTGGCTTATTTGGATCACCTGCCCCATTCCTGAACCAATCACTAAAGCTGAGGGAGATGGACTGTACTGATTGGCCTAGCCTAGGTCACATGCTCCACTCTCAGAGCCCAGGGGTGGGGGTCAACTTTACCCAGAGCACATAGGCTGAGAGTGAAGGAGGGGTGGTACCTCAAAATAAAACAGGGGTACTGTAGCCACACACACAAAATAGGCTACTAGGCCACAAAAATAGGGAATATCCACCCCATCCATGTAATTACAAGTGAGGTGACTATTTCAAAGGGGAATTACAAGGTGCCATGGGGGGCCTGACCTGGGGTGAGGCATCAGGGACATGTTCCCTAACGAAGGAGCAGGCATCGGTCAAGTGAAGGTTGTGGGTTTGTATTCATGGGAGGGGAAACTGGCATGGGGAGCCCAGAGGCAGGAGAGAACAAAGCCTTTTTGAGGAACTTAAAAATCTACAATATGACTGGAGCTCAGAGAGCAGGCATGGGGAATGACATCGGTGAGGCAGGCAACCCAGATGGGATGGGAGTCCATAAGATGGACCTGCCACATTTGACCTGAGCCATAGTCCACAGGTGAGCTCCAGTGTAATGGATTCTCTGGTGGGCTGAGTGTTCAGGCCTCTCAGCAGCATGGTGGCCAGGGTCCCAGTGCTCTGTGAGTATGAGGATCAAATCTGACCATGTCACTTCTCTGCTTAAAGCAGAGTTCCACGTTTGACCAGCCCTTCAAGGCCCTGCCCACTCTCCAGCCTCCTGTCTTTCCCACCCTTGGCTTCTCCCTGTGCTGCTGGTCCCACATCCTCAATTCAGAGGGCCATTCCAAGGGGAATCGAGCCAGGTGTGGGCACAAGCTGAGGGCCTGTCCTCGGGACCTGTTCTCAGGCACAGCACCTGGCTTCATTGTACTCACCAAGGCTGCCTCTCCACTGGACGCCCACCTCCCGAACTGAGGCCCAAACAGCGAGTTTCTTAAGGCCTGGGGTCAAGAACAAACATGCAGAGTGAGCAGTAACCTTCCAGGGTGAGGAGAGGGCAGCAGAGCAGGGGGCCACAGGACCAAAAACGATGCTTCTGAGCACTAGCTCTGGGCTCTGAAACTGCTGAAACTTGATCCAGACTCCAGCTTTGAACTGGGGAAATTTTTCATAACTACTTTGGGGAAAGCTGTGAGAAATACAGCTTCTTCAGGGTCACATATATAGGAAGGTGGAGAAAGCAAGACAAAAAAGTTTCAGAACTCCATTTAATGCCTAGTACTTCTTACCCTTGGCTCTGGGCAGAATTTTCTCCCCACTTCCTCTCTGGTTTCTGATCTCTTTCTGACTTATATTTAAGCTGCTCCATTTACATATGTATTTTTAATCATAAATTGCCTCCATTACTTTCTGGAAGTAGATTAATAAACAGATGAAAGAATATTATGAAAGTGGACTTTTATTTTAATGCCACAGAGCCACCATAGGTGTAAAATAATTTGCTATCAACCAGCTCCAGGTGCTCCCACATTTTAAAGGACTTCCTTATCTTGTGTCTGTGCTGTCAAAGTGGAATCACAGCCACCATGGGTGGACCGTCAGCTTCCTCTGTTCAATCAGTTGCTCATTAATGCACAATATACAATTTCCTCCTGACAGCTCAACAAGTGTAACTACAGCTGCAAGCACACATCTGTGTTTAGCTAACAGACCAGCCAGGCTCACGCCAATCATCTCTTATGCAAGAAGACCAAAAAAGTGAATAAAGGCTCACAGGGGCCCCAATGTTCTCCTGAATGCGGTTTATGTGTAGTAATTGCCATCTGCATTTTCTCACTCATCAGCTAGAAAATTATTCTCCTCCAGATCTACTCTTAGAATCCAACCTTAGAGATTAACCACTCCAACCCCTGGTGACAGAATCTCCTCCTACAATCCAGACTGTCCCAGTGCACAGATCCTTCAGTTTTGCACAATTTAGTAAATCTTAATTCTTGACATAAGAATTACGGGAAGCCAGCACTGAGCTTCTTGCAGGCTGAAGTCATGGCTACAGCAGGCTGTGGGGAAGCCCCCCAGCCACGGGGAAGGCCCGTGAGGGATGGAGACCCTGGCAGTGCTGGGAGCCACTCAATTGGGACATCAACCCTATTCCTCAGCACCCATCTACCTGTTTTCTCCAGAGTATCACCAGGCACATTAGGGAGATGGCTGCCAGCTCTTTAAAGCAGTACTTGATCTGTCTGAATGTCTGTGTGACCATTATTTCTACAAGGCCAGGGGACTAAACCAACCCTCCCATCTCCTCCCCTGACACTGGAGCTGAGCAGGGATGGGGCAGAGAGGATGGCTCAGGGCCTTTCATCTGCCTCCTCACCAGAGCAGGTGCTCCTTACTGCCCATCCGCCAGGGTTTCTGGGCACCTGCTACGCCCTTTCCCAACAGAGAAAGTGAGTCTCAGCGAGGAGCCTAAGAGCAACCATCCCCCATGCAAAGGGAGGTCACGTCTGAAACAGCCACCTTTCTTGCTAAGCCTCACACCACTTAAGGGCTCCTTAAAAAAAAAAAAAAAAAAAAGCCATGGGTACTCATCTCCCACGCACCAAGCAGCCTCAGAGGTGTTTTGCTAGATAAAAGGCCATCCACTCCTGAGACAACTATGCCCTGCCTCCCCTCTCCCAGCAAAAGCAGCAGCTCCTGCAATTGTTCGTGGCTGCATATCAATTTTCTCCTCCATTTCAGAAGATTCTTCTAGCAACAGTGAGCAGCATGCATGGTGCTGGGGAAGGCTGGAGGCAGTCAGACCAGTTAGGAGAACAGGGCAAAAATAAGAAGGAGTCTGCACGGTGGAGTTGGGGTGGAGAGAGGGGAAGCACCTACAGTCATGCAGCTCACGTGTGGTCCTGGCGGGGCAGCCTGGGTATCACCAGGGAGCTGGTAGAAATGCAGACCCGTGGCTCCCACCCCAGGGCCGCTGCATCAGAATCTGCACTGTACAGACCCCTGGGTTATGTGAAAGTTTGAGCAGCACTGAATTCTATAGGATTCCATGATTGATTTGATCATAGGAGAGTCTCCAATTCATTTCTTTACCCTCCTCCACAGCTATTATGAGTAACAAATGCCAGGTGCAAGGTCTTCATTGTGCAAAGTAAGAAAACATACCTTTTCTTACTGAATTCTGGTAACAGCCCTGAGAGGTTGGTATTGTTATCCCCATTTTACAGAAGAAGGGACTAGGCTTAAAGGAGTTAGACAACTTGCCCAAGGTTACAAACCCAAAGAGCTGGGATTTCACCCCAGCTGCTTGACCTCTAAACCTGCCACGTGAGAATTTCTGAGGCAGGAATTCTTTGCTGTGGGGGCTGTACCCAAAACACAGCCCCAAGCCAGATACAGCCCCACTCTACGTCCTGGCTGGAACTCACTTTAGGAATCTGGGCAGGGGCTCCCCGGGGCCTCCCTGCAGGGGCCAGAGGAATGGGCGGGGTTGGGCAGGGCTCTGAGCTGCTCCCATGAATAGCTGGGCACAAAGTCCCAGCACCGGGGCGGCGTCCAGACCTGTCCCTCACAGCAAGCTCCCTTGGAACAAAATAGAGCCCCTTGGGCCCGGGCCTGACTCAGCAGTTCTGGGGTGGGTGGGGACACAGCACCACAGATCTCATTTCTGTTCCTGTCAGCTCACATGCTCCTCTGGAAGCTGCCCTGCCTGCAGCTTCACCAAGTTACAGCTCCCCACTAGGAGACCTCTCTCCAGAAAAGCAATGACAGCTGCTCTCTCTGAGTCCAATGCCAGCACCACTCCTCTGTGCCCAACTGCCCCAGGCAAAACCAAAGGCTGGAGGCGCCCACACGATGCAGCACAGACAATTCTGCGAACATTAATTGGGCAGATATTATGTGCCCAGGAACCACACAGCATGACTTTACATACTTTATCTCATTTCATCCTTAACCTATTGAGATAGGTACTATTATTCCCATTTCACAGCTATGAAAATGAAAGTTAGTAGGTTATGGAGCTAGGATTTAAACCCAGGTCCTAACTCCAGATCCAGTACATCTTAACCCCACAAGAGCTGCACCCTTCATAGATTTAGTGGAGGCCTTATCATATTATTAATAATTACTTAATTGCATGTGTGCTCCTTTTCCACTAGATCGTACACCTCCAGGGGTCCCCATCTTATTCACTCTTGTGTCCCAAAGCTTACTGAGCACACTGCCCAGAACATAATAAATGCTGAAAAGACTATGCTGAACTGAATTATTCAGCAAACTTTTGCCATGCAAAACACTGTGTGCCAGACCTTGTGCTAGGAACAAGGGTGACAAATATGAAAAGGAGGGAAAAACAACCACCCACCCTCATTAGGCACACAAATACTGCAATAGAATTAGGTACGGGTCAGAACGGAAGAATGCACGAGCGTGGTGGACGCATGAGGAAGGAGCACTGGAGTCAGGGGAAAGGGGTGGGGGTGACCATCAGGCTGACTCAGAGCCTGCGTGAGACTGGACACAAAAGAGGAATCTGCCACAAGGACAGGACATTTCAGGGAGGAAAGAACAGAGGCTGAAGCACGGAGGTTTGAGGGAGCCTGGTTTGGCTAGGGTTTTAGGAGAATAATAAATAGCACCCTGGAGGGAGTGAGCTTTCTAAAGGGTCCCCCATAAATTGAACTCCTCCTACCCAACACTGCAGGCCTCCCCCTTCCCAAAGCAAAGCCCACCCAGTGGAGGAACACTGGCAAATAGACCCAAGTGCATATCCCCACGAGACAGAAGGAAAGATTTGCAGCCGAGAGTGCCCAGTTCCTTCTCCCAGCTCACCCAATAGCCGCCCAACCCCAGGAGAGTAGAGACGGGAGCTGTTTCTTCCGTACCGTTCCCTCTGGGGAGTCTGAAATTCCCTCTAGTCTATAGAAACAGAAGATGTGGCATAAGTGCCCCCACCCCCACCGTGTTCGGAATGGCTGCCATGGGAAGTGCTGCAGAGGGCGCTGAAGGCTGCACAGGTAGACCAGGCCACGCCAACAAGAGCCTTGCACGCTGGGCAGCGGGGTGAGATTTAATCCCAAAGATGAGGAGGACCCACTGAAGAACGACGAGCAGAATGGTGATCGCCCCGGGAAGGTCACTCTAGGAGCTGTGGGATGAGGAGGGTGGAGAGGAGGACACGATTGGGAAGGTAACCTGTGAGGGGTCACCCCAGAACTCTGGCCCAGGCAGCAAGGATGGAAAAAGGAGAGGGAATCAAGAGGCGTTTAGGAGGTGGCACATAGGGCCAGATGATTAATTGGGTGTGTCAGACAAAAGGAAAGAGGGGGTCAAGTTGCACTCTAGGGCTTTGGCTAGGCAGCTGGCTGGGTGGTGGTGTCACTCTGGAGACAGCGAACAGGGGGAGAGAGGTTGGCAGGGGAAGAAGTGCTCACTCTGGGACATGTTGGGTTTGAGGTCTCGGATATTGGAAGTCAAAATGCCCAGGAGGTGTGGCTATCAGGAGAGAACACTGGCCTGGAAAGAGAGGTCAGGAGTCAGCTGACAAAAGAAGGCACATTTCCCAGGCAACAGGAGCCTGGAGTGAAAAATAGCATGACAGTGAGTCACCCAGGATGGGCTTTCTCCGCCTTGGTCTCCTCCCTTGCTTAGGGAACTCCAGCCCCTCTCAAACACATCTCAGGGAATTCTGGGACCTGGTGTGTGTGAGGGGAAGAGGTCTTACATGAACTTACGTCTTGAACTAGACCTCTGCTGCCACATGGTATCCATGGTTTCCCCCCGCCCTGCTCCTGCTCACTGTGGACCATCCAGAACTCAGAGCCATGCCTGGGTCCTGAAGCCCACTCCAAGAGCCATGATTCTAGCTCTGACCCACTAGGGCCAGTGCCCACTGTCAAGGACATTGATGTCTACCTTGAAAAGGGACAAATGTGCAAGAAGCACGTAAAGTATGACCACTATTAGAAGTGGCTTCTCTGAAAACCAGAAGAACCCAACTACACTCTAGTCCCTCAGAGGCCAGGCCCCATCTAGGATAGGGCTAACTCACTCCAGGTCAGGGCTAACTTACTCAGCCCTCACCCCTACCAAAACCACCAGTACCACCACCACCACCCCCACCCCCCAGAGTGTCTCTACCATCCCCACACCTGGAGATCCAGGCCCCACTGACACCCTAGCCCCAGTCCAAGCCTGCCTCCCTTCCTAACCCAGGATTAGCATCTTTCCACAATGATTGATACTAGGAACATCAATTTGCTTCAGAGAAAAACATCCCTAACTCCACCCACACTGTGCAATCTGAAGCCATAGCCCAAGTAGACAATAATCAACACCCAGAGTCTGGATCATTCAGTCTTAAATAGCATCATCGGTGAATCCACCATTAGCAAATTCTATTGGTGCTACCCTCAAAACCCACGCAGATTGATTTTTTTTTTTTTTTTTTTTGTGAGGAAGACCATCCCTGGGCTAACATCCGTGCCCATCTTCCTCTAGTTTATATGGGACACTGCCACGGCATGGCTGACAAGCAGTGCATTGGCCAGCGCCCAGGATCCAAACCCGTGAACCCCAGGCTACCAAAGCATGAACTAAACCACTGAGCCACTGGGCGGCCCCTCCCATGCAGATTTTAACCACTTTTCACCACCTCCATTGTCCCCAGACCAGATCTAGCCACTGTTATCTGTGACCTGGATTATTGCAACAGCCTCTGAACTGGTCTTCCCATTTCTACCCTTCAGCCTATTCTTAACACAGGAGCCTGAGTGAACCTTTTAAAACATCAGTCAGACCATGTCACTCCTCTGGCTCAAAACCTTCCTTGTCTTCCCACCTCAGAGTAAAACCCAAGTCCTTACAAAGCCCTGTGCTATCAGCCTTAACACCCTCCACTCCCGTGCACACACACATACACACACACTTCCTCTCTCTTCACCCTGCTTTTTCTTCTTAGCATTTCTCACAATATATCTTACTTATTTATCTTGTTTATGTCTGTCTCCATGAAGATCAAAATTTTGTCTGTTTTGTTCTCTGCTGATCCCCCAGCGCCTAGAAGAGTGCTCATTAATGTGTTGAATTAAATCTGTTGACTGTGATTGAGGGAATGAAACAACAGCTGGGTTCTTCCCCAGGAACTTCTAGTTCCCTCACAAATAGACCTGCGTGAGTCTGGTCCACTGGGCTCCCAGACGTGCCAAAACATGCCTGAGAATGGGGTGAACTTAGCTTCTGTTCAAACCAGAGAGCCCTGCTGGGATGTAGAGAGCAGTCGAAACCCTGAGTATGAAAGAGATCGCTGGGGAATATGGACTCTGAGAAGAGCAATGGGCCTGAGAGGAATGCTGGGAGAACACAGCATTCCCAAGACACTGTCAAATGACAAAAATAAAACAATTTAGTACCAAGTTTGATGTCCTTTATTCAAGGAAAAACAATCCTTGGATTGGGTGAGTGTAGTGCCTCACAAGCAGTGGAGCGCTGTTTCCGAGGGATTTGGTGCAAGAGTGAGTTTTATAGAGCGTTAGAGGAGGCGTCACAGCAAAAGGGCATGACTGGTGAGGAGGCTGGGGATTTCCTTATAAAGCTAGCAGGTCCTGTTTTCTAGGGTCAGGTAAGCTACAGCTGAGCTGGAGGACTGTGATTGGTGTGTTAGGATTCCTTGACAGTGAGGTGTCTCCCAGAAGTGCCAGCTGACTTCGATTTTTGACGTGGGCTGGGCCACTAGGGTGGCCTCCATTTTGTGGGATACACAAACTACCTTTATGAACACACAGAGGAAAAGGAGCTGGCCCAGGAGACAGAGGAGGGGTGACCGGAGAAGGAGTGGTGCCAGGAAAGCTAAGGAACAGAGAATTTGGAATGGGCAGAGTGGCTGATAGTGAGGCCTGCCCCCAGGGAGTCACCAAGGAGAGGCCTGAGAAGACCATGTCAATGGGCACCCAGGCCCAGTTTCTGGGAAATAGTGAGAGCAGGAGAGAGATAGGAAAGGGTGGAAGCCCGATTGGGGTGAGGAAGTGGAGAAAGGAAGCATAGGCAACTTTTCAACGCAGTGGGCTGCAAGGACGTCTATAGGCCAATAGTCAGAGCAAAATACACGGAGGGCTCTTCCAATATGGAAGAGAGCCTCATATTTATATCCAGGGAGGAGGAAGACATTGAAAATGAAGAGGTTGAACTTACCGGAAATCCAGGGGATACTCAAAGGAGTAATCATCCCAAGAAGGCGGGAAGATCAGAAGGGTAACTGCCTGTAGCCAGTTGAGCCTTAGCTCAGCACGGGGACCCCTCCTCCTCGGAGATGGTGGCAGAAGGAAAAGACTGGTCCCAGAAGCTTGCAGCAGGGAGTGGGGGCAGGAAGTGGAGGAGGCCATGCCTGAGGACCCCGTTTCTAAAAAATAGGAAGCAGGGTCATTACTAGGGGGCAAGGAAGGCCTAAGGAAAGTGTTGGAGTTTGAAATAGCTGTGAAGGGAAATGGGAGAAGGAGCTGACAAAGTCCACGTAAGAGGCTTCGAGAGCAGTGTGAGGAGGCAGCTGCCCCTGGCCACCGTGCATCTGGGGCTGTGCGGTCTCTGCAGAGAGCAGCCGCAGTGGAGGCAGAGCGCTGGGTTAGTGAGGCATGAGCCCTGGGGGGTGGGGGAGTGAACTGAGGATGGTAAATGCAGAGGCAAGGAACTCAAGATCCTGGTGACGTCCCAGACTAGATCTGACGGGAGGAAGGAGAGGGCGGGGAGGATGAGAGGTGTGGTCCATGGACACTTCAGATGTAAATTGACAAGCTCCATGCTGTGGCCATGAGGATGGGATGCTGAGTGGAGGTAACAAATGTCGGCCTGGAGAGGTCCAGGAGCAGATCATTGACACAGATGCTGAGGTCTCCCAAAATGATGGTAAAATTAGAGGGAAACAGCACCAAAGTCCTTAGAGCTTGTGAAGGAGACCCAAGAAGTAGGTGGAGGGAAGCAATAAGGAGGGCAGAGGACAGCATGGGAGAGACTGAGAGACGCCTCCCAATATCCATCTGCTCCTTCTTCCTCAGCAAGGAGTAGTTCGATTTTTAGCTGGAACCATTGCCACCCAGACTTTTTAAATCACGTTGCCCAGCCTAGCTGGCAACTTGGAGTGGCCATGTGACTGCTCTGTGATACTTCTGGAAGCCTTCTTGTTTCCTTCCCTCTGTGGCCAACCTCGTGTGATGATTGAAGCTTGAACTGCATCTTGAGCCCTGAGGACGAGGTTCCCATCCTAAGAATGGCAGGACAGTGAGCAGGAAGAAGCCTGGGTCCCTGAGGACTTCATGAAGCCAACTTACCTGCTCTGGACAGCGTACCTCTGAGACTTCTTTAACTTAAAAAATAAAATCTTGTGTGTTTGAGATACCATTATTTTAAGCTTTCTGTCAGCAGAGAAACTAATCTTAAACACTACAGATGGTGTAGGAGGATGGCACAGATCTCAAAGGAGGAGCATTTTCTAGAGGAGAGTGAACACATATTTGCTTATAAACAGCAATGAGAAGCTACAAAAATGTCAACAGTGGCTTCTGGACCCAAGGTAAATTGGGAGTGTGAGAACACAACAGGCTCCACTCACAAGAGCTCTAGGCAGTTGTGTTCCTTAGCTCAAGTGAGAAGGAAGAGGGAGGTTCTATAAAGAGCTAGAAGCCACAGGGAGAGAACGTTGTCAATGGAACAGGGTTTCTAAAAGGCAAAGCTGACAGGCTTGAGAAGCTCAGCAGTGAGAAGACCAGTTGGGAACTGTCAGGTCAGAGCATTGTGTGGCCAACCACAGAGGGGTCCATATTTGGGACAGAGGTCAACAGTGACAGCCAAGGGTCTAACCAGGCTCACATTTTCCAGTAGCATTTAGCCAATTTCCTGCGGCACTTGTCAAATCTGGGGAGACTCAAGCTCCTTCCTCCAGCTGCCTCCTGGGGTTCAGCAAGCAGAGCCATCCCCTTGACGGCCAGTCCCAGAGAGGAGACAGAGAAGAGGGTCTAGAATGGGAGAATGGTCCTTAGAAAGAGATGGGGACGGGGAGGAGCAAGAGCCTTAGCCTCTCCCTGGCTCATGTCTCATGTTGGCTAAGCGGACCTCTCTTTGTCCCACGAGCAATAGGACAGTTTCTAGCATTTTCTAGGCTTGAAGCACTTGGGGAAGGGTTAGCCCTCCCAGAGTTCCCAGATGGAAGCAGTCTGTGAAGCAGCACCATCTTGGAAAATGACAGAAGTGGGGACTGTTGAGTTGCAGTTGCAGGACCCTCCACGCAGGATTGAGTCTCAAATTCTCCCCATCTGTCCATGGGGATATCTCCTCATCCTTTTGTTTTTACTTACTATTAGAGATAATTTTCCCCTAAGCACTGTCTGGCCCCCAACTTCTATGACTTTAGCCAATTCTTTTTTTCTACCATCATCTTAGGTAGTTTTCAGAAGTGTGTGTGAGTGTGTGTGTGTTTGTACAAACACATACACATACTAAGATTTTCTGCTTTGTAATCTCCAGACACAACTCACAGGTCTCCACACCATGAACAATATTTCCAGCATCCGGGCTGGCGGTGGAGCCATCACAAAGAATTGTGGGTAGTAAAGGAGGAGGCTCCTGACTAGTCAGATGGCGCCCAAAACTCTCTCCACCACAGAAGCTCAAACTTGCTTTAAACCAGGGCTTCCCTAAAGTCTCAAAAGAAGTGCCTGTTTAAAAATGCAAATTCCAGAACCCAACCCCAACCCCTAAAGCAGAATATCCTGGAAAAGTCAGGAAAGATGTCCACAAGTGCCCCCAGGTGATTCTTATCATAGGAAAGCTTGCTTTCTTTCTTTCTTTTTCTTTTCTTTCTTTTTTTTCTAGTGCAGATGCCTCCTCACTAGAGATTCTGGTTGAATGAGGGAGGGGCCTAGGTTAGACTGATGTGTTTGAACACAGTGGGTCTGAAGCGCAGTCTGTTGAGAATCATCGCTGGCCTTCAGGCATATCTGACCCTATTTTCACCAATTTAACCATTAGCTCCTGAACAGCTAAGCTTCAACTGGGCTTTGTAATTATTTTAATCAAATTTTCTCTCTTCCAGAGGAGATATAACTTAGTTTTCTTCATCATCATTGCTTAAAAACAAACAAAACCTCTGATTTATTGAACTGTACTGTGTACCAGATGAGGCCCTTTACGTACCCACCTCACTTGGTCCTCCTGGCAGCCCTGTGAGGTTGGTTCTATTGGTCGCCCCACCTTACAGATGAGAAAATTGAGACAGAGGTTAAATAGCTCGCTTATAGACCACCCAGCTAATAAGTGGCAAAGCCATTCTCACCGAATCCCTGGCTAGCCACCGAGGGCTATACCCCTGTGCTCAGCCTGCACAAACTGGCCCATGGTTCAGGGTTGTTCTGAGCCAAGGAGCCTCCATATCCCATGACAAGTTTTCCAAGGAGAGAAGGGGGCTCTGCCCAAAAGCAGACACACCTGCTTTGTATCAATCCAGTAATGGTTGGCTATATTGGAAGTACCCTTTGGTCAATAATTCCCAGTTGATGGTGCGTCAGAATCATCTGGGGGGGATGTTAAAAATACAGATCCTAGGTCTTAACCTCAGAGATTCTTACTCATTATTTCTGGGATGTGGCCCAGGAGTCTGCCTTTTTATAAGTTAGCCAGTGATTCTGACACAAGTAATTGGAGGGCTATGCTGATAAAAAAGGGTGCTGGGGGAAGGGGAGGAAGGAAGGAAGGGAGGAGAGGAGGAAGGGAGGGAGGGAGGGAGGAGAAAAAACCACCCTGAGTGAGGAATCAGCCCTTGGCAGAAGGATAAGTTAGTCCTGAACCCAGGGGCCAGTTTGCTTTAACTACACTCAGTTTTCTGTTTGCAAAAGTACTTAGATAATGCATTACTAAAGTCCACCCTACAGATAACATCTCTGACGCTTGGGTCACCATGGTAATGGGTGCTTCAGTTTTTCAGGAGCTGAAAGTTGACTTCTTCTCCAGTTCAGGCTGGTTAAGACTCATCAACTGGGCCTGCGCAAGAGCCCAATAGGCGACCCTTTTACGTCAGGGGGCTGAAAACTCCACCCTCAGACCATGCTAACGCCACCATTTTATGAACATGCACCCTGTGAAGAGCCATGAAGCTTGACTGCTCTTGCGCAGGTAACTGATTACCTCACTTTTCCTTACCTTCGATCATCTATCCCCACACTCCAGACCACCCTGCCCCTTTACCCCACAAATATCCCTAATCCTCATTTTCCGGGAGGCGGGTTTGAGACTTGTTCTCTGTCTCCTCACTTGGCTGCCTTGTGAATAACCCCTTTCTCTGCTGTAAACTTGTCATCTCGGTGATTGGCCTACTGTGCAGAGGGCAAAATGAGCCTGGTTTGGTAACACTCCCCCAGGGGCTGGGGGAGGCTGCATCCTTAATGATTTCTTGTCCCTTTCTCCATAGCTGGATAACTTCTACTCCTTCTTCAAGCCCCACCTCCCATGTCATGCCTCCACTCTGCTGTCTTTCTCCATGGCTCCAGAAAGAATAAGGAGGCCTTGGGAATTCCACAGCTCTTAAATCCAGGCACTGGTGCGTTTTCTTTATCTTATTGGCTCAAGTGGTGGTTTACACCACGTAATGCCTTGTGGGTAAATTATCCCCTGGCAGGGGAGTGAAGCCACAGTGCCCAGGCTGCAGTCTGCTGAGCCGTAGCTGGACGGCCAGGGAGCTGGTGGAGGCCCAGCTGCCGAGGAGAGTCCAGGTGGGCCTGAGCAGATGTTCAACAACTAACGAGAGCTGTTGATGCTTCAGAGGTGATATCCCCACACAGGCCAAAACTCTGAGCCCCTTGAGAAAAGCGGCCCTGCCAGACTCTCTTATGAACTGCCAGTGCCTCGCCCAGTGTTAGGTAAGCAGTAGGCACTAAATCAGTGATGCCAATCGCTTTCATGGAGCTTGTCAGCTCCAGTCACAGCATAGCAGCTGCCTGGAGGGCCCTGTGGACAGAATGGGAGGCGGTGTTGGGTTCCATATGAAAGACTGCTGAGAGTGATTATTGATGTCTGCCTTGGGCATAGGAGGCACCCGCCTGCCACATGTTTGCCAGCTGTATTAGTTTCCTGGGGCTGCCGCAACAAATTACCACTAACTTGGTGGCTTACAACAACAGAAATTTATTCTCTCACAGTTCTGGAGGCCAGAAATCCGAAATTAGTCTCACTGGTAAAAATCAAGATGTTGGCAGGGCTGTGCTCCCTCCGAAGGCTCTGGGGGAGGATCCTTCCCGCCTCTTCTGGCTTCTGGTGGTCCCAGGCACTCCCTGGCTTGTGGCTGCTCCACTCCAGCCTCTGCCCCCATCTCCTCACGGCCTCTTCTCTGGGTATCAGAGCTCCCACTCCTTTCTTTTACAAGGACACCTGTATGTATTCTTTACGAGGGGCACCTGTCCCTCCCCCAGCCTCCACCCCACTTGTTCCAGCTCTTTGAAGTAGTCTGGGTGAAGGTGAAAGAGCAGTTCAGTAATAAATTGTGTTGACTCTCTGAAAAAAAAAAACTGGATTTAGGGATCCAGTTTTAGGGATTTAGGCCCACTCTAAATCTAAGATGATCTCATCGTGAGTTTCTTAATTACATCTGCAAAGACCACTTTTCCAAATAAGGTCATATTCACCAGTTCCGGGGGTTAGGACTTGGACATAGTTTTGGGGGGACACAATTCAATTCATTACACCAGCCTTGTACTAAATAAATGTCAGTGATTAAGTGCCCCCTCCCCTTTGTTCCCTATCTCTCACCCCCTTGTGCAAACCTGTCAGAACCTAATGCTAGTGACCTTCTCCTCCTACCAGGGACAGGCCTATCCTGGTGTCAGTTTTGGCTCATTGCAGGCATCCCCTCCAGCAGCTAGGACAGCGGCAATGCAGAGGACTGAGAGGCAGAAAGCCTTCTACCCCAACAAGGATAGTAAGATGGGTGCCAAGCCCTGTCAGAACGTTCCCAGGAGATCACTGTGCTGAGTCCCCATAGGGTGTCCCAGATGCAGAACCCAGTGCATGAACTCGGTCAAGGCCATAGTCAGGTTGCCCCACCCACCACCACCGCCACCACCTCCCCACCCCCGCTGACTCATGCAACCCCCTGTGAGCATCACATTCCACCTCAATCTAAGCATCTCCTGCTCAAAGGTCCCCCACGTCACAAAAGGCAGTTGTGGTGAAGACCAGGCCACAAATCCTGCTCCAAATTCCCCTCTGCCTCCTTTCGTGCTGTCTGACCTGGAGCTGCTCACTTCACTTCTCTGAAGCTCACTGTAAAATCAGACTGATAATAATACCTTCAGACTTAAATCCTTTCTCCAGCCCAGCCAAGTATCAATGAGCAAATCCTTCCTCACAGGCTTAGGCAGAGGACTAAACGAGTAAGTGTGAAGGTTCCAGGCCCACAGTAGGCATTCTATAAACACTTTTTTTATTGAATAAAAATGTCTGACACAGCAGGTGCATCGCTCAATGTTCACCGGGTTTGAACACACTCCTCTCTGTAACCAGCACCTGCATATCGGTAACTCCTAAATCTCCATCTTCCCCTGCATGTCTGACCACACAACCCTGTCTCAACGCGTCCACGGTTGATCTCCGCATCTCCCACCCCTCGCCTGCTCCTCCTCCTGTCCTCTTCCTCTGTGCGAGTAACCGCCCCATCCAAACATCACCCAGGCAGCTCTCCTTTACTCCGAATCAGTCACCAAGTGCTATTGGTCCTTCTTCCTTCACATTCCTCAAATCTCTCTCCACCTCTTTGTGCCCACTTTGTCTTCACACATTTAGAGTCACATCATTTCTCACCTGAAATAATGCAACAGCTTCCCTTCTTAGTCCTTTCCCTGCCCAGTTTATGTTGACAAGGCTGACATTTCTAAGACCTGGATCTAATCACGTGCGAGGACCGCACAGAGCCTTTGGGCCGAAGACCAACCTCCTCAGTGTGGCTGCAAGGCCCACCCGTAGGACCAGCCCCAGCTTCCTCTCCAGCCATGCTCCCATTGTCCCCTAAGTCAGAGCCATGCAGAGCTGCTTACAGTTCCCTAACCACCTCTGCCCCACCCTTTCTAATTTCTCCATGCCTTTGCATAAGCTGTTCTCTTTGCTGGAAACATTCTTTTATCTGTTCCTCACATTATTAACCATGGCTCAACCTTCAAGACAGCTCCTTCAGAAGTCCTTCAACTTCCCTCTCCAAGCTCCCATAGCATCCTGTCCTATGTCTCTCATAATGCTTACAGATTATAGCAGACATGCCTGTGACTTATCTGTCCACTCCACATGCCACACACCCCTATCCCTTGCCTCAGACTGTGAGCTCCTTGAAGTCTGGGACTGTGTCTCCTCTCTCTATACCTCACACCTGGCACAGTACCACCTGTCAATAGTCAGTGTCTTAAACATTCAAGTGTTGAATGCCAAGGTCAGAGCAGCATGATATTAAGAGATATACCTGGTTGATTCTCATACAAAGAAAAATACCATGTTATACAGTGAACAAAACACTGGGCAACATCCTATATGTTTTATTGGAACATACCAAAGTGTTCTTCATGTGGCCATTTCTTCCAAGGGCTTAACATAAAATCCAGCACAGTGAGCAGCATGAATACAAGGACCACTGATGAAAAGAGTAGTCAAATAGTGCACGCTTGGGGAGCCAAGATTTTGATAGGATCTAGATCTCTATTGGTGGAAGATTAAATTTCCTGAGTAGGGCTGACAGCACACACATCCTGTGTGGTTGATTAAAGAAGATTCAAGTTTTTGGGTAGCAGGTGACAAGGGTCATATTCTATGGGAAGATTGAGCAGCCTATTAAAGAGATGAGGCCTGCCTCATCTCCACCCAGAGGTGGGTGACAACCTCCTCTATATAACTCATACACTCCAGTTACGCTGGATATTCACTTTCTCCAAATCCACCATGTACCTTCCCACAACGCTGTAATTTCCTGGAATGCTGTTCCCCTTTAATTTCTACCTAACAATATCCTATCCATATGCCAAGGCCCCAGTCCTTGTGATAGAGATAATAATTCCCCTATTTCCCTTTCTTCCACATTAATATTTTGGCTGGACACTTGGCCACTTGGCTATAGACTACATTTTCCAGCCTCCTTTGTAACTAGATGTGGCCAAATGACCAAGTTCTGGCCGAAAGGACATGTGAGCCACTTGTGGGTCTGGGCCTTAATGTATCTATTGTGTTCCTCCATCCTCTCTTAGCCCTTCCCACAAGCTGGCAGACCAATGCAGCAATGACCAAGCTGTAACCACACAGATGAAGACAATATCCAACAGGACAGGGGAGCAAAGCAATGGGATAGAGCAGAACTGGGTTTCTGAATGGCCCTGTGGAGCTGAGCTGTCCCACCACCCTAGACTGCCACCTACATTTGCGCTGTTACAGGAGACAGAAATAAAATTATATCTTAAGATTGACCTCATATACATCACTCTGTTTTGGGATCGCTGCACCATAACTTACTTAGTTATCTACCATCTCCTCCATGAAAGATTCCCTGGGAGCCCTGTCTGAAGTTCTGTCGTGAGTATTTTGGTGGCAATGCTCAGAACAGCACTCCATGTGCCATTAGAGTGACCTCTGTGCATATTCTATTGTCACTAGTGGACTATAAGATTCCGGAGAGCAAAGTCCACGCCAGTTTCATCTTTGATGTCCGCCAGAGCAATCAGCACAGTGTCCCATACATGGAAGTCACGTTTGTTGAAGGAGTGAAGACACAGTGCTTCCCACTCACATATGTTTTTAGAAGAGAAGCAAAGATAGCAGCAGCAAAGTCGATACACAACACATTTAAACAGAAACCAGAAAGAATGTGACTGACAAATAAGAGCCTAGTGTGCTGAGCTGGAAATAGTAATTCTCCAGAAATAAATGTGTTGTGGTAACAGAGTCGGAAGAGGCTTCACTGGAAAACACAGGTGGTTACTGAAGCCCTAGGGCACCGCCCTCCTCTTTCCAGCGACCCCGTGTCTCAGAAGACCGAGGTGGAGACGGCCACATGCTCTCAGGACCTGGAAAATCACTTTTGCAGACTGGATCACCTCCCCCTGAGCACTTGTCCACAGAGCCAGGCCTGTAAAAGTAGTTTCTCTGAGGTACCTGGGAGAGGTACCGACACTGTCCTCCCAGGCCATCGCAGAAAAGTAGAGGAAGGAGAGAGTATATCCCAGGCCATCGGGAAACACTCGGTCATAAGGGTGTGAGGTCTGGGGCCAGATTGCCAGGTTTGAATTCCAGCTCTGCCACTTACCAGCTGTGCAACCTTGGACAAATAGCTTAACCTCTCTGCACTTCCATTTCTTCACCTGTAAAACAGAGATGATAACAGTACCTACTCATGAGGTTGTTGTAGGATTGAGTTGACACATTAAGGCACTTAGTGCCTGACACATAGTAATGACGGTTGCTGTCATCAGCATCAACCTTATCCTCATTGTTGTCACCCTTGGAGGTAGCTCATGCCACAGAAGCCTTTGTATATATAAGGTAAAGCCTTTGTGCTTTACCTTTAACAGGTAAAGCAAATAAAAATACCCATTTTTCAGATTAAAAATACTCGAAGAGATTACATGTCTTGCCAGATGTCCAGGAATAGAGGCAAGATCCAGACACCCCTCTGGGGTCCCAGCTCTAAATCCTGTGCTAATGGGGAGCTCTGCAGCCCTCACCTGGGCCCTGTCCTGCTCTTCAAGGGCTCCCACGCTTCAGGAGGGAGCAGCCCAGAGAGCTAAGGGCTGAGGGGAGGCTGTAATCTCCTCCTCCTCTTGACTTGCTTCTCAGGAGTCAAGGTGAGCCAGACCTCTCTGGGCACCGTCTGCCTGTCACCCATCCCCCAGCAGTCTCCTGATCCCACCTGCCCCAAGTTGCTGAGACTTCTCCGCCAGGCTGGGTCCACACAAAAGGTGTGGGGAGGCACAAGGAAGATGTTTGGGTATTTGCTGATAAAAATAGATGAAGATATGTGAGGGGACCAGAAAGGCACCAATGACATTGTGAGCAAGTATTTATAAAGGAAGGGATGAATGAGGAAGTATAAATGAGAAAATAGAAAATGTGAACTTGGGCAGTGTCAGAACACAGGTGCTTCCTGTGACATCCTGGCCCTTAGCTGAAGTGATCTGAACAAAGTCAGGTTCTGTCCGTGTGTGTGTGTGTGTGTGTGTGTGTGTGTGTGTGTGTGTGTGTGAGAGAGAGAGAGAGAGACACACACACAGATGCAGACATAAGAGGTGGACAAAAAGAGAGACAGGACGAGTCAAGGAGACATACAGAAAGAAAAAAAAGGCTGGAGGGAGAAAAGAGGAGAGGGGAGAGGAGACAGGGGAAGGGGAGAAAAACAAAGAGAAACAGGGAGGAGAGACGGAGGACCACACAGGACCACAGAAGCTGTCATTGTCTTCAACCATCAGATTCTCAAAGTGCCCCCCCTCAAAGAAAAGAACAGAATAGCAACTTCTCCTGAGGGGGCTCTCTTTCAGGAAAGTGCTGGAATGTTTCAGGTGCGGGGTGCTAACCAGCATCCCCAGCCCCCATTCCTGGCTATTGCCAGCCCCTGCACTCCATACCTCAGCTGCAGGCCTCCCAGGCCCCCTGGAGCTTGGCAGCTCCACAACTGCCCCACCCCCACCCCCTGTGAACTTCCTTCCTGGTCAGGCAGGGCTCCGGGCTGGGCTCCTCCACCAACCTTGTCTTGACCCTGAGAAACCTGAGCCAAACACCCTCCTTGGGACCGGCACCCTCCTCACATCTGCTTTCATGGGTGGAGGAGATTCCAGATTCCAGTCCCTTCCTGCTCAGGCGCTTGACCCCTTAGCAGGGCCAACAGGATGGGCCTGGGAATTCCTGCACCCCGACAGCTCCTGCCCACAGCCCAGCCTCAGGACAGACTGGCCTCAGCCTCGACAACTGAATCCACCCACACCCACTTCCACGTCTTACTGTATCTGGATTCCCAGCAGGTCTGCCACACAGCAGGTGCGTAGTAAGATTCCGGATGGATGGCTTTCATCTTCTGATTCCCAAGAGCCTATAGACCATTTAAAAAAAATCTTCTTCCAGTCCAATACCAGTGCAGCTCAGCCTCTTCCTCCATTTCTGCGCTGGGAACAGGGGTCTGTAGGAACCCCTTCTTGACCTCCCAGGTGGGAGAGGTCAGGGGACTGCAGACCCTGAAGTGTTCCTGGGCCATCCCTCACACCGGGTGTATCAGTTTCCCATGGCTGCCATAACAAATTACCATAAACAGAGTCGCTTGAAACAACAGAAATTTATCGTCTCACAGTTCCAGAGTCCAGAAGTCTGAAATCAGTACCCTTGGGCCGAGGGCCACAGCCCCTCCAGAGACTCTAGGGAAGGAAAGAATCTATTCCTTACCTCTTCCAACTTCTGGTGGCTGCCGGCATTCCTTGGCTGTGACCACATCACTCCAGTCTCTGCCTTGTGGGCACATTGCCTCCCCCTCTTCTGTGTGTGTGGAATCTCCCTTTGCTCCCTCTGATAAGGATACACGTGACTGCATTTAGGCCCACCTGGATAATCCAGGGTAACCTCTCCATTTTGAGATCCTTAACTACATCTGGATTAAAGTTAACTTAATCACATCTGCATTACAGGGAAGTCCTTTTTTGCCATATAGGGTGACATTCACAGTTTCCAGGGATTAAGACCTAGGTATACTGGGGGGGGGTGCATTATTTAATCTAACTCACCTCGCCATGCAGCAACTCTGGATGCAGGAAGATCTAAATGCTCCCCAGCCCTAAATCCATACCCCCAGCCATTTCAGAGAATCAGCAGCAGTTGGGTGAACGGAGAAAAGAGATGGCGAATAGAGGAAAGAGCACTGAGCCGAGAGTCCTGGCCTTGAGTGTCACTTTGCCCCTTGCTAGATCCAGCACTTGAACAAGTTGCTTTGTTTATCCACTTATGGAACATCTTCTGCGTGCCAGGCCCTGTGCTGGGCCTGAGACACTTCTCGTCTGCGAAACGTGAACCTATCCACATCCAATACTGTGTTGACATATGAGGCAGGGCCTGGAATTGTGCCTGATTCACAGTAAGCACTCAATAAATTCCAGCTACTACTGTTACTATTAGAGAGTAGGTGTTCAATAGGTGGAATTTGTTTTCAACAGCCAAGTCATGTAGGCATGGAAAAACCAGGACAAAACAGGATTATGGAAGCCAATGGAAAAGAGAGTTTCCCCAAATCTTGTTTGATATTCACAGCCACTCTGTGAGTGGGGTGATATTTTATTTTACTGAGGAAAAAGTAAAGTTCAGAAAGTTAAGATCCAGCAGACAGAGTTGACGCTCACCACATATCCATGTGTGCCCCCAAATTTCCCAGCTCCCCTGCAGCTAGGCAGGCCCATGTGACCAGTTCTGTCCAATGGACTACGAGCAAAAGTGATAAGTGTCACTAGAAGGATAAGGCAGGGGAGGTCCCTCAGCTCTCCCTTCACCTGCCCTGGTGCCCATGAGGTCTCAAGCCGAGATGGCATAAGCAAAATACAGAAACAACCCAGACCCCTGAGTCATCGCTGGAAGGGAGATGCCTGATCCACAGAGGAAAAAAACAAAAACAAAATACAAAACTCATGTGTGTTGAGCCACCGAGACCTGTCATTTGTTTAGCATAGCCCATCCTCACCTGACTGAAAATCCAGGTCTCACTACAGTTTTCTCCATCGTCCTTTCTCACCCAACCTTCTGACAGAGCTCTCTACAATCACTGTCTTTACTTCCACACCTCCCGTTCACCTTCCAGGCTCCTCAGGCAGCCATCTGGCCCAATTCTTTACTGAGTGTGCCCTGTGACCACCATATTGCCAAAACCAATCCACAGTATTCGATTTTTTCATAACTGAATTTCTGAGGAGTGTGACTCTGTTGAAATAGTTTCCTCTCTTGGTTATTCTAATAGAAAGTTCCAGAAAATCTGATCCAAACTGGCTAAAACAAAGACACGATTCATTAAATCACATAGGAAGAGGCTCAGTGGAAGAGTGGATTCCAGGGATGGTTGCTTCAGCGGATCACCAATGTCATCAAAGACCCTGGTTCTTCCCATTTCTTCTCTCTGCCAGCTTTGGTGTGTTGACTTCATCCCTAGGCTGGTTTTCCATATGGTCACAAGATAGCTGCAACTGTTCCAGGTATCACATACAGACTTGACAAAGTCCAGAGGTAAAATAGAAGCATCTCATCCGTACCTCTGTCTTAAGGATGGGAAACCTTTCCCAGAAGCCTTTAGAAGTCTTTCTGTCATGTTTCATTGGTCAGAATGGTCACATGTCCATTTCCAAGCCAATCACTGACAAGGGGAATGAGATTACCTGCAGTGGCTTCCACTATCACGATCCACTCTCTGGAGCAGGGAGGTCGACATGCTTATGTCAAGGAGGATAGAGGGACACATTAGGTGGGCAACCCAGAGCCCCTGCAGCACTTTCCTTGACCACTTATCTTCCTGGTTCTCCTGCTGCTCTGACATTCTTTCTTGGTGTCCTCTCCTGGGTCCTCTTCCTCTGAAAGTAACTTGAATTTTTACTTCCCTGAGGGTTTTATGCCCAGACTTCTTCTGGTCCTACTCCATACCCTCTCCCCAGCAGCCTCATTCATCCCTATGATTTTACTTTCTACATATATGTCCAGGATTCCAAATCTATACCTCCTGCTCTGAACTGCATCTTGAGCTCTAGACCCAAATATATAACTGTTTGCTACATGAAGTCCCAAGGGATCCTCATACTCAATCTGTCTAAAACAGAACTGATCTAGACATTCTGTCCCCAACTTCCTCAAAGTTGTTCTTCTTCTTGGGTCTGTGGTTTGGGTTAGTGGACTCACCTTCCACTGTCCACTACTCCTTCTACCACATCAAACTAGTCACCAAGCCCTGGGACTCTGGCCTCAAATCTCAAATCCCCATCCTCAAAGCTACTGCCTGGGGTCAGGCCTCATCGTTTCTCTCCTGATGCATCACAATAGCCTCCTTTCTGGCCTCCTAGCTCCAGTCTGGGGGCCCTCAATCCACCTAACACAGCCACCAGAACACTCGCATTGTACCCCTTCACACCCGCATCCCCCAGCTTCTGAATACACACACTGGGCCTTCCATGAGCAGGCCTCTGCTGCACCTTCATCTCACCCCATTCCCCCCTCACTCTGCATCCCAACAACATTGACCTTCCATATGATGTCACCTTTCTGGGCCTTTGCACATGCTGTTCCCACTGCCTGGAATGTCCAGCAAACTTCTATTCTTCCTTTATACCCCTGCTTAGTCATCACCTCCTCCAGAAAGTCTTCCCTGATTCCTTCCTGATAAAGTTAACCAGTGCCTCCTCTGTGCGACAGCTTTCTTTAGTGATCCAATAAACATTCACTAAGCACTTACAATGTGCCAGGCACTGGAGTACAACAAGGAACATGACAGACACTGTCCCTGCCCTGCAGGAGGGAGAGGAAAAGGTAACAAAGCTATGAGATGTCAAGAGGAATTGAACTAATGAGGGAAGGGGCCTCAGTGAAGACTTTCATGGGCACCTGAAGGAAAAGTAGGAGCTCACCAGTGAAGGGGAGAGAGCTGTTCAACAGAGGGAACAACATGTGTCGACGCCTTGGAGTAAGAAGAAACATGGCACATCAAAAATACCAAGATGGCAGGGCCAGCCTGATGACGTAGTTGTTGAGTTCGTGCGCTCCGCTTCAGCTGTGCAGGGTTCATGGGTTCAGATCTCGGGCGTGGACCTACACCTGCTTATTAAGCCATCCTGTGGTGGCGTCCCACATACAAAATGGAGGAGAATGGGCACGATGTTAGCTCAGGGCTAATCTTCCTCACAAAAAATATATATATCAAGATGGCAAGTCTAAACGTTGCACAGGCTTCTCTTGCTGGACTCCCCACACCGGGTTCACCTGCTGTCTTCCTATCTACCAGGAACAGCCCCTAGAGGGCAGGCTCCAGGTCTGACTAATCTCCACCTCTTCCTCCTGCAGGATGCCATCCCAAGAAGAGCTCAGAGGATTGCAGGTGAATGGAGTGACAGTGGGTCTGATAAAGGTGTCACGTGTAGACTGGGAGCCTCTGTCCAGGCAAGCTTATCCCCAGGGAAGGGGTCGCAGGATGGAGGCCCCCTTTGTACCCACCCTCATGTCCATGCCCAGACTTGCCAGCAGTACCTGGCCCCGTGGGCAGCAGGAGTGATGCTGCCATCATTGCCTCTCAAGAACAGTGCTGTGTTTGTGTCCCCCAGATTACTACATAGACACCTAACCCTCAGTGTGATGGCATTTGGAGGTGGGGCCTTGGAGAGGTGATTAAGTTAGATGAGGCCATGAGGGTGGGGCCCTCACCAGTGGGATTAGTGCCCTTACAGGAAGAAAGACGAGAGATGATCTCTGTCTCCACCATGTGAGGATGCAGCAGGGAGACTGCCTGCAAGCCAGGGAGAGAGCCCTTGCCAGAACCTGACCATGCTGGCACCCCAGTCTCGGACTTCCAGCATCCAGAACTATAAGAACTAAATTTCTGTTGTTTAAGCCACACACTCTGTGGTATTTTGTTATGGCAGCCACCTCCTGGCATATCCCATCAGGCTCTTCTCCCCGGCAAAATGATGTGCAGATCCACCTAGGGAGGGTGGCCCAGAAGAGGAGGATGTAGGTGGACTACCAACCACGCCCCTTCCTCAGCTCCACTGCCCCGCCCCTTCCCGTGAGAGCTTGCCCGAGAGCCAGTCTCTCCTCTCTGAGAATGCAAGGCCTAGGCCAGCCTTCACTGGTCCTGGAACAAATAAAACACAGTGGCTCCAAATTCAGACAAATGCAGAGTCAGGTGCCACTAAACTAGTTCTTTAAACTCTGCTCTTTAAAGAAAACTACAGATGCAGGCAGATACATACAGCTTCGAGAGCCAGGTTGGGTCCTTGAGCCAATTCTAACACCACAAAGACCGAGAGTGGCCCCTGGAAACATCCTTGTTGATCAGCCCGTTTCACCCTGTCCCATTTTGGAACAACAGACAGAGGCCCAGAGATGCTGTCCTGTCTGTGAAAACTCAGCGGTCCAGGGCGGAAGTACACCTGAGACCACATGATTCTCCACTCAGGACTCTTCCTGGCATCCTACAGCAGCTCTTAGTGCCACAGATGAATCAGATAAAAGGGAGCTATGCCAAAGCAGATGGAGACTTTGCCCAGGGCTCATCAGAGGCAGCTCCCAGGCTCCCAGAGAGGGCAGCCCATCCCGGCAGAGGACAGATGAAGGAAAGTGTGAATCCATGCCTGCCCCACCCCTCAGCCCAGCTCCATCCCGGCTGGGTGTTAGCAGGACCTGAGCAGAGAGACCCTGGAATCACACTCTGCTTTATTCCCACGTTACCTGGGAACAACAATAAGACTGGGGCAATTTTAGAGAAAATCTGGAGAATGGAGAATAAAAGATCTCAGTTATGCAGGTCCCTAGAAGAACAGGTCAAAAATTACCTAGAACTACGGGGCAGGAGCATCCAGTGGGAGGATGATGTGAATTCAGACAACCAGCCCCTTTCTGTTTTCTTACAGTCTTTCTTTCTCACGATCTGTGTGGGGACAGAGGGTGGCAGAGCATCTGCAGGTCCAGGGGGCACACCCTTGCTGTGGGCTTGAGCAGCCAGCCTGAGGTTGATTCCACCTTATCTTACCTTTCTTTATCTGGCATCTGACCTTTGCAAGTTATCGCTACTCCCTTATCTGCTTCTTCCACCCACCCCTCACCTACCTCAGCAAGCCTGAGGAGCACTGGGTGGTTGCCAAGGGGAAGAGTGACTAATCTACGCTGGTCAGGAAGAGATGGGGCCCCATAGAGACAACCAGGGAGCCCAGGACCGGGGCCCTCCTGAGGATGGACCCAGGGAACCGCTCTCTTTCCTGATTCTCCTAACACATGCCACTGCCCCCTGAGGTTCAGTTTGGGGAACCTGCTCTGGGGAGGGCATGTGTGGGTCTGCTGAGAGCTCAGCCTCTGAGGGCAAACGAGGTGCTTAGTCCTGGTTCGTACGTTCTCCATAGTAATCTAGGCTCCCGAATCCAGGTGTGACAGCCATCTTCATGAACCAGCATCTGCTGTTGACACTCTCCCTGAATTAGCAGTGTTTAGGAGCATGCTTCCACCCCTCCTCGCCAGACTCCTCAGTGAGGGACCACACCAGCCTTCTTCATGTTTGTGTCCTCTGAACAATGGTAGGCAGAACAATAGCCCCCAAAAGATTTACATGTTCTAATCCTAGAACCTGTTAATGCCCCCTTATATAGAAGAAAAGGTGGGGGAGGGGAGGACTTTGCGGGTACAATCAAGGATCTTGAGAAGGGGAGGTTTCCTGAATTTCCTGGTGGGCCCCAAATGCAATCACATGTATCCTTATAAGAGGGAACAGAAGGAGATTTCACACAGACAGAGGAGAAAGCAATATGACCACGGGTAGAGATCAGAGGGATGCAGCCACAAGCCAAGGAGTGCCACAGCCACCAGAGGCTGAAGAAACAAGGAACAGATTCTCTCCTAGAGGCTCCAGAGGGAGTGCGGCCCTGCTGACACCTTAATTTGGGCCCACTGATATTGACTTTGTGGTAATTTGTTACAGGAGCCACAGGAAATCAATACAGTGGGTGACCTCACAGGCTTTATTTATTTCTATTATTCATTCAACAAACTTCTACCAACTGTCTACTACATGCCAGGCAGTGTCGCAGGGGCTGAGATGCAGCCATGAACAGGACAGGGCAGGCCTTGCCCCATGAAGCTGCAGCCCAGCTGACTGTAGGGGGTCCGAGGGCCTGCAGATGATCACCTGAAAGTGTCACCCAGGGAAGTCACTAAAACATTTTCTATGTGTAATGCTTTGTTTTTAAGTTGTGCTTGCTTATAGGAACGAAGGCAGAACAATGCTAGATGGCCAAACCACAGAACTGGTCCAAATCAGAAAAGTCCAAGATGGCAATAGGGTGCCACATGCAAAAGGAAACACATGCAGGGGCTGGCCCCATGGCAGAGTGGTTAGTTCGCGTGCCCCACTGCGGCAGCCCAAGGTTTTGCAGGTTTGGATTCGGGATGTGGACCTACGCACCACTTATTAAGCCATCCTGTAGCAGGCATCCCACATAAAGCAGAGGAAGATGGGCACAGATGTTAGCTCAGGGCCGGTCTTCCTCAGCAAAAAAAGGGGATTGGCCGCGGATGTTCGCTCAGGGCTAATCTTCGTCACAAAAACAAAAAAGAATTCCAAAAAAAAAAAGGAAACGTGCAAAAGGTGCCGTGTGCAGAAAGGGAAGATCTGCGCTTGCCCAAATGCCCCCACCCTGTGCAATGTGCAGAGACCCCTCCCCCTTCACATCCCATGAGAACCCTGCTCACCTCCCCTTCTGGGAGAAGGTGCTTCAGAGCATGAGCTCTGCCTCCTCCATTCATTGATCAATGAATAACGTGTCTGCTCTGCTATTCCGAACCAGTCTGGTTCTATTGGCACAAGTGGCTCCGGGCAAAAGGACCCACTTGCAGGTTACTGGTCTCTTCGGGCTCGGTAACAAAAGAGCTTGCTCCCAATAATTACAGACAGCATCACAGATGAGGAGGAGAGAAGGAACATTTTTTTTTTTTTTTTACGTCCACCCCAAATGGAAAGGTGGGGAGTTCTCTCCCCTTCCCAACTGAGAAGGAACATTTTAAATGATCCTTTTTAAAGACGGCTTTAAAAGAAATGCACAGGCCTCCATAAAATAGTGGCAATTCCTGCCCGGGTTATATTCCAGTATCCTGTGAGCACAGACAAGCTCTTCAGGGAAAACACGAAGCTCTCTAGGGCCCAGCCACACCCAGAAGCCTCCGTCCCCGCGGGGACAGTGAGGGTCAGAAGGGCTGGTGGGAGACCGCCGTCACTGCTCTTCTGCCCTTCAGGAAATGCAGGCCCCTGCCCAGAGGCCAGGCCACAGCCACTGACGGACTCATGCAGACAGCCGACCCCAGGCAGGCGGCATGGAAAGGGTCCTGGAAGAGTGGATTTCCGGTGTTCACACCGAGACTGACTGCACGTAATCTACATCACACTTCAGAGTGAGTCCTGACTCTGGGCTTGCTCTAGATGAGTCGAAACACGCTGGGCCGCGCTCTGGCAAACAGGGTGCTTTCTCACAGGTAAGTTGGTCACATCAGGCAGGCAGTGACCTCATGTTATCACCCCGTGCGGTGTACTCCAGAACGGGCCATCTCCAAGGCCGGTTTAGTCCTAGCACCACCCTGGAATTACCAGATACCTGATTCTGCAAAATATCTGCTGATCTTGGTCACAGGACTCACCCCGTCTGAACCCCCCAGGAAGAGGCATCAGGCAGTGCGGGGTGAGGGAGGAAGCCAGGACCGTCCACATTCTGCCCCAACCTCCTAGGCCTCCCGCTTCTTGGAGGCTTAACAATGCCCCTCTTTCCACCTCTTTTGGGGATTCAGTGAGACAACAGATGGAAATACACTTGGGAAAGCATTAGGCAGGAGGCCAAGGCCAAGTGATGTTTTTAATCATTGGCATTATTCAGTTGCCTCTGGAAACAATGAACTCTAAGTTGTCTTTGCAGGGTACAAAAAAAATCTCCCTCTAAATTGTGTTTCAGTAGCTACAACTGTGTGTCAGCTGATTCCCATCCCCCACACACTCACCCACCTCCAGGCCTGCAGCAGTTTCCAGAGTGGAGCACTGTGTGGTAAGGAGTTAACCTTACCCAAAGAGAGGTCTGGCCTTTGCCCTCGGCTCCTGCAAGGTTTCTCTAAGCCCCTGGAATGTCCTGCCTGATAAGAGTGTACCTGGGGGCCTTGGACCACACTGGATAGTCTAACAATGTGATTTGTGGTATCAGCTTAAAGGGCTGGAGATTAAAGGGCAGCCAAGCAGGTGGTGTGCTATGGCTACCTGACCGAGCCCCAGTAAAACCTCTGGACACCAAGGCTCGGGTGAGCTTCCCTGGTTGGCAATCCTCCACACGTATTGTCACACACCATTGTCAGGAAAAGTGGGTGCTGTCCATGGCTCCACTGGGAGAGGATAGCCAGGAGCTTCACTCTCGGAACTTTTTGCTCCATGTGTCTCTTCCCTTGGCTGATTCCCTTCATTGTAATAAACTTCAATCATAAGTATCACAGCTTTCAGTAAATTCTGTAAGTCCTTCTAGTAATTTATTGAAACTGAGGCTGGTTGGCAGTTGGCGTCAGAAGTGAGGGTGTCTTGGGGACTGCCTCCACACTCTGTAAGTTCTTAACCATTTTTGTGCCCTGGACTCCTCTGGCGGTCGAGTGAAGCCTACGGACCTTTCCTCAGGATAATGTTCTTAAATGCATAATATGAAATATAAAGTACTCCAAGAAAACCAGTCATGTTGAAATGTAAGGATCAAAATATGTGCTTCTTGGGGCCAGCCCGGTGACACAGCAGTTAAGTTCACATGCTCCACTTCGGTGGCCCAGGTTCACAGGTTCAGATCTTGGGCCTGGACCTACATCACTCATCAGCCATGCTGTGGCAGCAACCCACATACAAAATAGAGCAAGACTGGCATAGATGTTGGTTCGGGGCTAATCTTCCTCAAGAAAAAAGAGGAAGATTGTCATCAGATGTTAGCTCAGGGCCTATGTTCCTCAACAAAAACAAAGTGCTTCTTTATTAGCACTTTAAATAATAAATTCTAGCAGTGAATTTAATACCCAGTTTTGAAGTACCAACAAGTGTAGCCAATATTTCAAGTTATCTGCAACAACTATAAAGAAATGTGGACTTGTGTTAGCCTTGGCATTGTTACTACTAGTGTATTTTGTTGCCTCCATTCATAATTGAAGGAGACTAAATTTCACTTAGATGCTTGTGAAAATAAAAGGTCAAAAATTTTTCCCATCCAAGGTCACAGACCCATGAATTCTATCCATAGACCACCAGGGGTCCATGGGCCCCAGATTAAGAAGCCTGGTCAGGCTTGGATGATGATCTTACCCTTCATAGCTGCTGAGGTAGAACTGCTGCTGTCAATATTGTTAATAACAATAATAGCTAATATTTATTGAGCACTTGCTCTCTGCTAGGCATAATAAACGTGAAAGTGTCATACAAATTGGAACCATTATTTTTATATTCTATCATAATGAAGGTGAGCTTTCTGGTTAAGAAAATAATAGCTACCGCTTTCGGCGTGCTTAATCTGGGCAAGGCCCATTCCAGGTGCTTTCAGTGCACTCTTCATTCAGGCCTCACTACAGCCTGCTGAGGCGGGTCCATTATTCCTCCCATTTTACAGACAAGGAGAGGTTAAGCAACTTACTCAAATTATAATGCTAGTAATTAGTAGAGTAAGGAATTCAAACCCAGATCTCTTTAACTCCAGACAGAGCACAGCTCACAAAAATTGGCAGAAAGGCACTCTGCAAACAAAGGTGGCCTCAGAGGTGTCGCCAGATGACCTGACGACAGTGGTCCTTCTGGGTTCAGGCAGAAAGACTGACCAGTGAATGGAAATAGAGATAGCTCAGCACAAGGTCCCGCGTGGATTCACAAGTCAATAATCCCTGAGGCGTGAGCAATCCTGTGCTTAGATTCTAGAACCATGGCAGTCACAGAAGACTAACCTGCTCGGTGAAGAGCTTCTTGGTTTCTCTAAGAATGTCCTTGCTCTGCACACAGAGGAACCTGCAGGCTCCCCACTGAGCTGGCCTCATCCTCAATACCAGGCCACGTGGGCTTTGCTTTCTCCAAAGAAAAAATCTTGGAAGGCTATTTGGAATGGACTCCAGATTCTGCAGAGTGGCTACTGGCAGGAAAGCCTATCCAAGGACCAGAATGCCTTGCAGAGGCAAAGGCAGGTGTGGAGGGGGAGGGGGTAGTGGGGGCTGCTGGGACAGATGTAGGGAAAAAACCTTAAACCAGGACAAGTCACAGAACAGGAAACTATGTGGCACCCATGCCACCGCTCCCTGTTTCCTCACCCATGGGAGACCCTGCTAATGGGACACATAATTTCCTTTGCCGAGACTGGATTCCGCCTCAGAATCCTTCTCAACACAGCTGTCCAAGTGGCTACAATCAATTGATTGAACTTGACGCACAGGTTGAAACTTATTTTCCATCAGAGCTAGGCATATCAAAAGGAAAGAGGGAACGTTACACTCTTGAGATAATGGCATGAAGCAAGAATAGCTCACGCTTACTGAGGGTTTATCTTGTGTCAGTCCCTGTTCTAAGCACTTTACTTGTATTAACTCACATTTCCCTCCCTTGCAACAATTCTATGAAGTTGATACTATTATAAGCCCCATTTTCCATGTGAGAAACCTGAGGCACAGATAGGGTAAGTTACCTGCCCAAAGTCACCCAGTGAGTAAGGGTGAAGTCAGGATTTGAACTGAAGCAGTCTGGGTCCATAACCTGCGTATTAAAACAACCACTACCCTATGCTGATCCTGTCCATGTGCTGGGGGTGTTTTCAGCTAGTGATCGTAGCAAAAGACAAAGATGAGAACAGCTTTACAGTTTTGCAAGTCAGACATCAGCAAAGGTGACTTATAACATCCTAAAAGACTGTCCTCTGAAGTCCTTAAAGAGATGCTTTCGTCAGTAAATACACCTTGCCGTGCTCCTGCTTCTCAGTGCAGTGGTCTTCCCCACTTCCCACCTTCCAGAGCAGCTCTTCTGCAGGCCCAGACTGGCCACACCTGGGACAGGCAGCAGAGCCCAGCAGGAAGCATGTCTGAGGCTTCTGCTGAGGCTGGGCCTCCCTCCTCTCTCCTCACCTTATGCCCTCCGTAGCCTGTGTATTCCCTGACCCGGCTGCCGGCCTAATTGCAGATCCCTGGTGCTGTCTACACCAGCCCAGCTTGACCTGGGAACTCCCTGGAATCCAGGCATTCTGTATTGAACAAATCCGGGAGAAGAGATGCAGAGGAGGCCACCTCTGGCCCTGCCTCAGGTCCCAATGGCGACAAGTCAAATCTCCAAGGAAACAAGTCAGAGTCCAAGCACATGACTCAGCCACCATGTCACATCTTCTCTTTTCAAAGATGGAGCTGAAGGGAGCTGTAGGAGGGCTACAACCCCAGCCTCTGCAATAGAAAAAGGCTCAGACCCTTACAGGTAGCTGCTCTCAGCAGCAGGAACAAGGGGGTCATCTGAGCTGAACCCAAGGTCGTCACCAGCCCCTCTCAAGTTGCCACATTCAGTGACCGCTGACTAAAGCAGCCAGTGGTGGCCATGGCAGAAGCTGGTGAGGTGCTGTCTGCTTCACCGCCATTTCCACCAGTCCCAGAGTGCTCCGTCCTCCTCATCTGTGGGCACTGAGATGGAAATGGAGACTCTCAGGGCACTAGACCAGTGGCTCTCAGTATTAGTAGTGGCAGTTCTGGTTATGACCCAGAGTGACGTGGGACTCCCTGGGCTCCCACACCCAAACCCTGATGGGGAGTCGGTGGGGCAGCCTGGGCAGACTGGTGGGCCTCAGGCTGGCTCAGCCAGTCCAAACCAAGTTCGCATCGGCCATCGTTTGGAATTAACTCGGCCTCCTCTCCTCCTTCTACCCATGAAAAAGGTAAATTTTCAGAAACCCCTGAAAACTCTCCAAGCACTTTCAGTCAGTTTTGCAGAGCACTTTGCACTATATTATACCATTTCATAGGTAGCATTTCATTTACTCTTATGTGGAGCCTGAGAGGGTGAAGGGTAGATCACCATGCCCATTTGTTAGGGGAGGAAACAGGTTCTGGAAGGTAGAGTGAAAAGCCACCATCACATGGTAAGTAAATTGGCAGAAAAAAATCCAAACCCAGATCTGAGTGTGAAGTCTCAGCTGCCTCTCCCTGATCCCCCCGAGACCAAGCCAACGCCCCACTGTGCTGATACCTCGTCAGCAGCCCGCTCACACTTAAGAGGTTGCTGGTGGATCATGAGGCAGAGGCAGAATTAAAAATGGGTCTCATGGGTCCTCGCAGCGTCCCCCAGCCTGCTGCCCTGGCACCTTGCGTGCCCATCCCCCACGCCCCGTCTCCTATCCCACCCACCTCCCTAGCAATTACTGGTGGAGTAAATAGGTTAGGCCATTAGACACTCGCCAACATTTGGTCAGCACTCACCTACCACTGGCAGGGCTGGGAGCAGCTAAAATGAGAGGGTTAGACAATCCTGTCTATACTGGGATTATAAATGTATAATTCTCGGTACTTATCTCCAGCTTTTTGTAAAGAAAGCATTTCACAAATAGGTCAGGCTTAAGGGTGAGTCAGACAGAAGCCACTCACATCTGCTTAGGTCTAGAAAACCCAGGTGGAGAGAAATGATCTAAGCAGTTCTCTGCAACCAATGCTTTTGTTGTCACATGGACTTCTGGCAAGATCCCCGTTTTGGGAAATTTTCACAGGACCTGTCCAGAAAACTCCGGGCACGTAACTCTGCAACCTCACCATATTTTCCCTTCAGACGGTAGGATTTGGGACTGGTTCACCAAAGCTGGTCAGGCCCAGTCTCAGGAGATGGCCAGGCCC
This sequence comes from Tapirus indicus, assembly GCA_031878705.1. Lineage (NCBI taxonomy): Eukaryota > Metazoa > Chordata > Mammalia > Perissodactyla > Tapiridae > Tapirus > Tapirus indicus. The sequence continues at coordinate 41,729,119 of CM062935.1, forward strand.
CAAAAGATCATCAAGTTCACACATGGTCCTCCTTATTCTTGAGGTCCCTTCTGGAGTTTCTGCCCTGTCCTCACGTCCCCTCCCCCACCACTGTGGTGCTCAGTCCTCCTTCCTGGCACAGGAAAAAAAGCAATCTAGTAAAATTATGGCATAGTAAGACATGGGTGTCGCTCTTCCCAGAAATGAGGAGTGCAAATCGACAGGGCAGAGAGCAGCGATTGGTTGGAGATTGGAACTGGCTGGGCTGGACTCGTTGTGTAATTGGACATCACCTTGACTTTTCCTCCCATGCTGCCTTTCAAATCTTTGCTCTTGGTTCTCCCCTCCCTACCTGGGACAACATCTTGGGAAGATCCCAAAACTTTTTGGTCCCTTGCAGATATTAACCAACGATCCTTATTTTCAGATATTAAAAAAAATCCCAGGCCCATCTAAATGAAAACGAACCTCTCAGCCAAATCAAGGTTTATTCCTTCTGCTTCACCTTCCCTCTCTCCCCCCATGTTCCACCCCCACCCCTGACCCAGACACAGGAACCGCCTTGGGGAAGGTCATGGTCTCTTCTCCGTCTCTTTCTCCTGACTTTTCTACTCCTCCTTCCACATTCACCACCTGCTTCGGGCTCTCCAGGTTTGGAGCACGGAGGAGAAATGAGAAGAAAAGGGGCAAATGTGTCCTTTTGATTAGTTAATGGGTTTTCTCCTCTTCCCTGGCCAGAATTAGTAAATAAAAAAACATGATGCCCAGTTAAATGTGAATGTCAGTTAAACAATAAATACTTTTTGGTGTAAGAATGCCGCATGCCGCATTTGCGCGTCCTGTATCAGATCTGGTAACGATACTCTGGCTGCCAAACGCCTCCGAGTCATGGAAAGTGTATTAGTTTCGTATTGCTGCTGCAACAAACTGCCACAAACAGAGGCTTAAAACAACTCACATGTATTTTCTCACAGTTCTGGAGGTCAGAAGCCTAGAACGGGTCGGCAGGGCTGCACTCCTCCGGAGGCTCTAGAGGAGAATTCCTGTCCCTCCTTCAGCTTCCAGAGGCCACCTGCATTCCTTGACCCACGGCCTCTCCTCCATCTTCAGAGCCAGCAGCACAGCATCTTCCCTCCTCTCTGACTCCTGCTTCCATCCTCACAGCTTCTCTCTGAGAACAGCCTTGGTGATTACACTGGGCTCACCCGGATAATCCAAGAAAATCTCCTCATCTCAAAATCCTTAACTTAATCACATCTGCAAAGTCCCTTTGCCATTAAGGTAACATATTCACAGGTTCCAGGAATTAGGACGTAGACATCTTTGAGGGTCTGTTATTTAGCAATTGCCTACAGGCAGGCTCTTTCCCCGTTCCTCAAGGGGCTTTTAGTGGATTCTTTGAAAACCTCCCTGCTGGGGATTCCCAGTGCTGCCCCATTCTCTGATCCAGGCAACAGGGGTGATGCCCTCTCCAGCTACAAAAATTACTCAGCTCCTGCTTGAAGGTACAGCCCACAGAGGCATTTTCTGCTGGGGTCTTGTCTCCTGAGCAGGCAGAAATCTTGGGTGGGATGCTTTCAAGACCCTTAAGCCTGGGTAAGTCCCAAGGTGTCAGGTCACCTTGGACCCCAGGGAAACACTGCAGCTCTGGACCCAACAAATTCTGGAAGTGTATCCCACTCTCAAGAAACAGTTTAATGGAGCCACAGGGGTGGCCTGCTTGTTCTTTCTCATTAAAGAAATCCTCCACTCTGAGTAATCTTTAGCCTTTTCTTAGATCCAGGCTGGAGGTGGGTGATGTGCCAAGTCTAGGAGTTGCAGGACTAGTTTGGATACTTCTTTTTTTTTTTTTTTTTTTCTTTTTTCAGTTGTGCGTGTGTAGGGTAGGATCTCTATACTATTCTCATGATTAGGCAACCTTCATCCTAAAGGAAAGAGAAAACTCATGCATATAAAACAAAATGTGAAGGCATTCACTAGAAAAAAGAGATATTACAGCTTTTGAAAATATAGCAGTAATATTGTGGGCATTCCTAATTGATAGGATGCATTTATATTTATTGTCACACAGTTGAACATTATTGCAAATGGAATTAATTGGGATTTAAATATTTAAAATAAACTATATGTCAATAATAGTGATTTTCTTTTGTAATGAGTCCCTACATAGCCTCCATGAGTAAGTAAAATTTTGAAGAAACTTTTAAAATTGTGAACTATATCAAGCACATAAAAAGTGTATGGAACATAGATATACAGCTTAGTGAATTATAATAAAGTTAATAAGCATGTAACTGACACCCAGCACTCTAGAAGTCACCTATGTGCCACTACCAAGACTCACTTCCTCCCCCTTACAGACAACTACTATCCTTATTTTTTTTGTGTGAGAAATACTGGCCCTGGGCTAACATCCATGCCCATCTTTCTCTACTTAAATGGGGTGCGTGGCTTGACCAGCGGTGAGTGTCCACGCCTGGGATCTGAACCTGCAAACCCTGGGCTGCCAAAGTGCAGCACTCGAACTTAACCAACATGCCACTGGGCCGGCCCCCATATAGTCCTTATGGTAAGCATTTCTTTGCTGTTCTATATAGTTTTTTTTTTTTCTTTAATTTATTTATTTTTTATTGATGTCTTAGTTTATAACACTGTGGGGTTTTAGTTGTACATTTTTGTTTGTCTGTCACCTTGTGGATGTAACCCTTCACCCCTTGTGCCCCCCCACCCCCCTTCCCCTTGGTAACCACCAATTAGTTCTCTCTGTCCGTGTGTTCACTTATATTCCATATATGAGTGAGTTCATGCAGTGTCTGTCCTCTCTCTGGCTTATTTCACTTAACATAATACCCTCTAGGTGGATACTTCTTAACAAATTCCTCATGGATGGTCTGGTCTCTCTCTAAAATGTGTGCGTGTTGGCAGAGGTGAGAGAGGAGGATAGCAGGAGATCACCCATTTTTCTAAGCTTTGGGTTTCAGCCAATATCCCCAGACAGCTGGAAAGTCTAGCCTATCCTTCCAGACAAAGAAAAAAGTGATTCAGAAAATAAATTCGCAGGAAAATACGGGTGTCACTTACCCCAGAGGTACTCACATTTTAATAGAGGAGAGAGCAATGACTGACTCAAACGTATGCATTGCTGATGAAAAAACTGCCTCACATCAATGATAAACCTTCACAGGAAGCCTGTCCTACACCTGCGCTGTCTACTGGAGTCTGGCATCAACATTCTACAGTGGGAGCTGGGCCCTGAGACACACCCAAGCCTATAATGGCTGACTGGAAAGCAGCTTGGTGCTGAGATGGCCCCAAGCTCGGTTGGCATGCCCCCCGCAAGTCAGTACAGTTGTGCACTGCATAACAATGTCTTTGTCAAAGACAGACCACATACACGACAGCAATCCCACAAGGTTAGTGCCATATGGCCTAGGTGTGTAGTAGGCTCGACAATCTAGGTTTGTGTAAGTGCACTATGATGTTCAGATGACGAAGTCACCGAAGGACGCATTTGTGAGAACGTATCCCTGATGTTGAGACACAACAGTGTAGAGGGCAGTGCTGTTTGCAGAAGTACTGAGGCTGCCCTGGCTTTTGGGAGAGTGTCACAGGCATGGGCGTGGGGGTGGAGTGGTGGTTTGGAGCTCTCTCTGACACAGTGGGAAGGTGGCTGCAGAGTCGCTCATGGGTATGAATGCTGACTCCGCCACTTACAAATTGCATAACATTGAGGATGTTGCTTAATCTCTGGGCGCCCGTTTCTACAAACCTGGGACCTACCTGCACCCAATAAATGTTATTCCCTTCTTTCCACCTCTAAGATGCCCTCCTGTCTGTGTTTTGGGTGCCTTTTCTTTGTGTCTCTATACGGGAGGGTATAGGAAAAAGGGAGGAGTGTTTACCATTTTAGTCCTTACGTCACACAGATGCAAACCCATCTGGGACTAAGGACAGAGGCATCATTAAATTAACCAGTGGTCCATCCTGGGTGTGACAAAATTCCTCTGGCATTGTCTTTCGGGTGTGCCTGCTAGTTGGCATTCTGCAGGGACAGGTTTTCAGTTTATAAAGATCAGGTGGTTTTGCCGTGAGCCTGTGAGATAATCTCACCCCCTCCACACTACACACACCACACACACACCCTTAGTGGATACCAGGGAGAGGGGAAGGGGAACAGAAGCCTGCCATCCACCCCCTAGGACGTCCGCACAAAGCAAGTTGTCATGGAGATCTTTTCAGCTTACTCAAGAGAAACCATCTCAACCCAACTTCAGAGCAGGCTTTTCCTCATCTTATGAGTACGAAGTGCTAGACTAAGCACTTTAGTTGCATCTTTTCATCATATCTCACTGCAACTCTATGAGGCTGGCAGTTTATCATCTCTAATTTGCAGAGAGGGAACTGGACCACAAAGAAGCACTAATCTAAGGGTACAGTGTTTGCATCAGAGCTTGACCCCGGCCTATACTACAGGGCCTCCGTCCTCCCCATGGGCAAGAGCTGCCCAGCCTGCCACCTTCAAATCACCTGACCCCATACAAGTTTATAAAAATCTTCCAGGGGCCAGCCCGGTGGCTTAGCCGTTAAGTTCGCGCGTTCTGCACGGCGGCCCAGGGTTTGCAGGTTTGGATCCGGGGTGCGGACCTACTCACCGCTCATCTAGCCATGCTGAGACAGCATCTCATATAGAAGAGCTACAACTATGATACACAAGTATGTACTGGGGCTTTGGGGAGAAAAAAGAAAAAAAAGAGGAAGATTGGCAACAGATGTAGTGCAGGGCCAATCTTCCTCAAAAAAAAATTAATATCAAAAAAAAAGCTTCGAGCTTGGAATGCTTCTCCCCTCCCTAAGATGACTGACAGCTTTGCTTACCTCCACCCCAAGAGCCTCCAAAAGGCAGGAGGAAAGTCCACTGCACCGATCTGCTCCCATCCCACTGTCCCAGACTCTGGTAGGCAGGTCATTGTTTACCCACCCCGGCAGGGACTCGGCCACAGGGTGAGGCCTTCTTGTGGCTGCAGCAGGCCGGCAGGACCTGGGAGGAGTTGGGTGGACTGCATGAGGCATGTGCTCTGCAGCCCCCTCACTGCTCAGGACATCTGAAGGTGTGGGCCAGGGCAGCCATCTGCCCTCTCCCTTTGTTGTTCTGAAGAGCCCAGAAGGGAATCTCCACAGAAGGCAGGTGGGAGGGCTCATGCCTTCAGGGGAGCCAGAACAAAGTGCTGACTCATGGACAGGTGTGAGCAGAGTCAGAGAGGGGGTGCGGCTTTGAGAGCCTGCAAGTGCTAACCCCAGCTTCTCCCCTAACCTGTACGTGACCCACTCCATCTCTGCACTGACAGGCTTCCTGGAGAACGAGGGGGAGGTGACGGGTACCACATTAAGCTCCCGAAGAGATCAAATGCTGTTCTTCTGGCGTTTCCAGTCCAAAAGAAGGCCAGGAAACTGAATGGCCACCATGACAGCAACAGCTCATGTTTGAATGGCACTTGACCTTTTACAGGGCATTTCATAATACAAGCCCAAGCCAGAAACCTTGGTTACTCTATATTCCTCTGCCTTCATGCACCTTCTGTACTGGCCCAACAGGTCTTTGTCGTTGAATCAGTTCGTGGGAATTAAGGAGATCCTTGGAGTGCCTTGGGACGTGTCAGGGCTACAAATTCATGCTCACAGGTGGAAAGAATGGAATGGAACTGACATTTGTTAGGCGTAAGGGTGCCAGACTTAGGAAATAAAAGTACAGGAGTCCCAGTTGAATTTGAATTTCAAATAAACAGCAAAGAATTTTTTTAGCACAAGTATGTCCAGTGAATATTTGGGATATACTTATACTAAAAAGTTCTTTGTTGTTTACCTGAAATTCAAATTTAACTGGGTGTCCTGTGTTTTATCGGCTAACCCTAGGTGGAGGCCTATCTCTGCATTCTCTCATTTGATGCTGGGAGGGAGCGATTATTAAGTTATATTGACCTCACTGTACAGATGAGGAAAAGGATACTTTGGGAGGTAACCTTATTTGCTTAATATACCACAGTTCAGAAGAAGTGAGTGGGGACTGGGACCTTGAGCCTCTGGCCCCCCAGTTGAGAGCTGCGTCACCCACTCTATTCTTTAGAGGGCTGGGGGTTTCAGGGCAAGGAGCGACTGTGGTAGCCCTGAGCTGTGGGCGACCCCACATCATTATGGTCAGAGAAGGTGGATCCGAGCAGGAAGGCTCAGCTCTTAGGACCAAGCCCAGGCACATGGACCAAGTCCACCAGGGTTCCTGTGGGCAACACTACGCAGGCAGGCAGGGACTGCCCCCCGGCACCTGCCACCACAGTTCATAATTAATGTTTTTGCGCCCAAGTGGTTTAGGGTCATGTGTGGAATGCCTGCATGCTACATTAATAACAACCCCAATAATAACAATACAGTGACAACAAAAACAATAGCTAATATGGGCCAGACAGCATGATCACTCTTTATATTCATTACTTCTTTTAATCCCCATCACCACCAAAAAACCCAATAATTTTATTACTATTACTGATAGCCACCATTTGTTAAGTGCTACCATGTGCCAGGCCTATACGGGTACTTTATGTTATTACCTCATATAACATAAATAACAAACCTATCAGGTGAGTATCATTATCTACATTTCAGATGAGACTCAGAGAAGTTAAGAAGCAGACCCAAGATCACACAGTTGTCAGAATTCAAACCCAGATCTGCCTTATTCCAAAGCCTATGTGCTTTCCACTGCTCCACACCACCCCTCTTACCAAGGTAGTTTGTCCCTGTGGAAGGAAGGGAGGCAGAACACGACAATGCCAGTTCCAGCTAGCAATTCCACGCCCCTCCACCCAGACAAAGGAATCTGTGTCAAAACACAGCCTCACTTCCCCTCGGGGCCAATCTGTCCTGGAATAAAAACTTCAAAACAAAGTCTGGGTCCCACAGACTTTGATACATTATCACGGGGAGTGCCCCTGGGATGCCCACAGTTTCTGGCCACTTCCTTACATAAGTCAGCCTTAGGGAGTGCCTGTCATGGTCTGAGGTCCACCTTTCTGTTGATGTCACTTTCCAGCTCCGTGCCCTTTGGCCTGGTTCAATTAATGAGCAAAACAATATGACCGAGAGACCTACCAGGTTCCTAAAAATGAGAAACCAACACATCAATATTCCCAAATTAATTTATCGCTTCATTAATTCCATTCAAAATGCTAACAAAACTTTTTGATGAAAACTCACAAATTTGGGAAAATAAGGAGCTGGGGAAAACCAAGAAACTTAAAGGGCGAAAAACAGTAACAATTGGAGACTGGCATTTCTTCATTTTAACACTTATTATCAAAGTAAAATGGCAAGTATATGCAAGTTATAGGCAAAAACATTAATAGAGCAGAATAAGAACCTAGAAATGTACCTTATACAAAGAACTTGATATATGGTAAAGGATGCACCTCAAATAAAAAAATGAAAGGATGGATTACTTAACAAAAGATTATGAAGGGCAATACAATGGAGAAAAGACAGTTTTTTCAACAAGTGGTGTTGGAACAACTGGACATCCACATGCAAAAAAAATGAATCTAGACATAGATCCTACACTCTTCACAACTCAAAATGGATCATAGGTCTAAATGTAAAATGCAAAACTATAAAATTCCTAGAAAATGGGGGCCAGCCCAGTGGCGCAGCGGTTTAGTTCACACTTGGCAGTCCGGGGTTCGTGGGTTCGGATCCCGGGCGCCCACCAACGCACTGCTTGTCAGCCGTGCCATGGCAGAGTCCCATATAAAGTAGAGGAAGATGGGCACGGATGTTAGCCCAGGGCCAGTCTTCCTCAGCAAAAAGAGGAGGATTAGCAACAGATGTTATGGTCTTCCTCACAAAAAAAAAAAAAAAAAATCCTAGAAAATAACATAGAAGAAAATCTAGGTGACCTTGGGTATGGTGATAACTTTTCAGATAAAACACCAAAGGCACAAACCATGAAAGATCTAATCGATAAGTTGGACTTCACTAAAATTAAAAACTGCCCTATGAAAGACACTATCAAGCGAATGAAAAGACAAGCCACAGGGTGGAAGAAAATATTTGCAAAAGACATATCTGATAAAGGATTGGTATCCAAAATATTCTAAGAACCCTTAAAACACAACAATAGGAAAATGATCAATTCAATTTAAAAATGGGCTAACGATCTGAACAGACACTTCATCAAAGAAGATATACAAATGACAAATAAGCATACAAAAAGATGCTCAACATCATATGTCATTAGGGAAATGCAAATTAAAATAACAATGAGATACCACTACACACCTACTAGAATGGCCAAAATCCAGAACACTGACTACACCAAATACTGGTTAGGATGTGGAGCAATGAGAAATCTCATTCATTGCTGGTGGGACTGCAAAGTAGTACGGTCATTTTGGAAGACAGTTTGGCGGTTTCCTACAAAACTAAACATACTCTTACCTTAAGATCCAGCAATTGCTCTCCTTGGTATTTACCCAAATGAGACAAAAATTTATATCCACACAAAAACTTGCACATGAATGTTTATAACAGCTTTATTCATAATTGCCAAAACTTGGAAGCAACCAAGATGTCCTTCAGTATGTGAATGGATAAATAAAGTGGTGTATCTATACAATGAAATATTATTCAGCACTAAAAGAAATAAGCTATCGGGGCCGCCCAGTGGCACAGCGGTTTAGTTCGCACTTTTGCAGCCCGGGGTTCATGGGTTCAGATCCGGGGCGCTAGCAGACACACTGCTTGTCACGCCATGCTGTGGCGGCATCCCATATAAAGTGGAGGAAGATGGACATGGATGTTAGCCCAGGGCCGGACTTCCTCAGCAAAAAGAGGAGGATTGACAATAGATGTTAGCTCAGGGCTGGTCTTCCTCACACACACAAATAATAAATAAATAAATAAACAGAAATAAGCTACCAACCCATAAAAAGATTTGGAGGAAACTTAAATGCATATTACTAAGTGAAAGGAGCCAATTTGTAAAAGGTGTGTGATTTCAACTATATGATTCCAATTGTATGATGACATCTTGGAAAAGGAAAACTATGGAGATAGTAAAAAGATGAGTGGTTGTCAGGGATTGGGGGGTGGGGAGGGATGAACAGATGGAGCACAGAGGATTTTCAGGGCAGTGAAACTATTTTGTGTGACACTATCACAGTGGATACATGTCATTATACATTTGTCCAAACCCATAGACTGTACAACTCCAAGAGTGAACCCTAATGCAGACTATGGACTCTGGGTGATAATGACATAACATGAAAGTAGATTCATGGATTGTAACAAATGTACCACTCTGGTGAGGTTTTCTGATAGTGGAGGAGGCCATATGTGCATGGGGGTCAGAGGGTATATAGGAAATCTCTATACTTTCTGCTCAATTTTGCTGTGAACCTCAAACTGCTCTAAAAAATGAAGTCTATTTAAATTTTTTAAAAGATTTTAAGGTTATGAGGAAATGCAAACCTGGGAAAATATTTAGAATACCATGTCACTTCACTTTCAAAAAACTTTCCAGTTAAAATGTAAAAAAACCTGACACACAAATATAAGAAAATATAGATATTTTATCATATCTGGATAGAGAAAGACTACATAAGCATAATAGCAACAAAAGAAATTACAAAGGAAATGACAAATTAATTTAACTACTAAACAACTTAAAATTCATGGCAAAAATCTTAACATTAACTCAAATTTTTAAAATATTACTATTAATATGACAAAATGTTACTACATCTGTAATATTTACAGATAATCAGCAAGACCTCAATAGAAAAATGCATATGACATGACTAAAGAATTTATAAAAGAAATATCTTCTCTAGTGACTGATAAATGTGTGAAAAATGAAATTCAAAAAAAACAGCAATGGAATATCATTTCTTCCTATTAATTTAGCAAATATTGTCTAGAGTGATAATACTCAATATTGATAAGGGTGTGATGATCAAGGCCATGTAAATTGATACATTCTTTCTCAAAAACAATCTGATAATATGTATCAAGAGCCTTAAAAATGTTTATACCTTTTTATCTAGTAATTCTACTCCAGGAATAGAAATAATCTGAAATATAAACAAACATTTGTGCACAAAAATGTTCATCACAGGATTATTTGCAATATTGAAAATTTAGAAAAATATGAATGCCTAACAATAGGGGAACCATTATTATTTTACAATCATTAAAAATATTTATGAATAGTTTTCCCCAAAGGAAAATAGCTTTATGAGTCTGCTCTAATGACAAAAATAGTCTGTATTCATTGTAATTCCAAACAACATAAAAAAATATAAAGAAAATAAATGACAATCACCCCAAATCCCACCACCAAGAAGCAATCACTATCAATATTCCAGCAAATTATACTCCAGACATCTTTCTGGCCAATAATTTTATAAGATGAAATCATGATATCCATTTTTTTCAAACTGCTTATTCCACTGAGTCTCTAATATACATTTTTACAAAACAATAAATAAAGACTTTTTTTTTGGCTTTTATTTCTAATGGCCGTATTGTATTACAAAATATGGCTAGCCTCCTATTTAGATAACTAATTTCCTACTGATAGACATTTAAGTTTTTCCTACATTATTGCTATTACAATCATCACAAGGAGCATACTCATGCAGTCATCTTTGCACACTCATCCAATTTTCTTCTTAGGATACAATCAGAAGCCGGACTCTCTGGGTCAAAGAATATGCCTCCTTCAATGGTAGCACACACTGTCAAGCTGCCCTCCAGAAAGTCTGAACCAATTACACCCCCAACAAGAGTCTCTGAGAGACCATTGCACCACCCCTGACCATCACCTGCTACTATCCATCTTTGTAATCACCATCAATTACCACCAAACATGGACTGTCTTTATTGTTTTGATTGATATTCCTTTAACGGTGAGTGAGAATGAACACATTTCCATATATTTATTTCTCATTTGCTTTTCATCTTTTGTGAACTGCTCTTTATATCTTTTTCTCACTTTTTAAAGACCTTGTTTTTCTAAATTAATTTGTAAATGTCTCTTGTATATTAGCAATATTAATTCAGTGTCATATATGTTGCAAACATATTTCCTGGTTTGTCATTTGTATTTCAACTTTATTATTCTTAACATGCAACATGGTTTTTTTAATTGTATATATTTGAATTTATAAAATACTCCTTTGTAGTTTCCCTTTGGTATCACACATTCTGCACTTCAGGACTATAAAAATATTTACCCATAGTTTAGTATTTTATGGTTCTTTTTTAACATTTGAATTCTTTATCATTTACCATTTATTTTGGTATAAAAATGGCGTAAGGATCAAGCTTCATGGTTTTCCTGTTAGATAGTTGTCTCAGAGATTTGAAATTCCACCTTTATCATATACATATACTAAATTCTGATATATAATTATATACACACGCTGTGTTAATCTGCTAGGGCTGCCATAACAAAATACCACAGACTGGATGGCTTAAACAACAGAAATTTATTTTCTCACAGTTCTGAAGCTAGAAGTCTGAGATCAAGTTGTCGACAGGGTTGATTTCTTCTGAGGCCACTCTCCTTGGTTTGTAGATGGCTTCTTCTCTGTGATATTCACATGGCCTTACCTCTCTCTGTGCATGTCCGTATCCTAATCTCCTCTTCTTAGAAGGACATGAATCATATTGAATTAAAGCCCAACCTAATGATCTCATTTAATTTAAATACCTCTTTAAAGATCCTATCTGCAAACACAGTCACATTCTGAGGTACTGTGGGTTAGAATTTCAACATGTGAATTTTAGAGGGACACAATTCAACCCATAACACACACATATACACTCGCTCACCTGGGTCTGCACTATCTTGTTTCGGTGCTCTCTCTGTTCCTCCATTAATATCACACACACTGAATCACTATAGCTTTGTAATACATTTTAATACCTAGTGGGGCAAGAACCTCCTTGAGACTCGCCTTTTTCAGAATTGTCCTGGCTATTTTCATATTGCTCCCCTCCCGCTCTGAGCTTCAGCATTCATTTGGAATCCCTTTGGGATTTTTATTGAGACTACATAGGATTTATAGAATGGTTTGAAAATGTGCATCTTTTTAAAATTGAGTCTTCCCATCTGTTACGGGTTGAATTGTGTCCCCCACACCCCCAAAAGATATGTTGAAGTCCTAACTCCCAGTACCTTTGAATATGACCTTATTTGGAAATAGTGTCTTTGCAGATGTAGTAAGCTAAGATGAGGTCATTAGGATGGTCCATAATCCGATATGACTGGTGTCCTTATAAGAAGAGGAGCAGAGACATAAAGACAGAACACAAGGAGAATACTATGTGGTGACAGAGGCAGAGATTGGAGCAATGTGTCTGCAAGCCAAGGAACACCAAAGATTCCAGCAACCAGAAGCTAAAAGAAAGGCATCAGATTCTCTCCTAGAGCCTTCAGAGAGTCTGCTGACACCTTGATTTCAGAATTCCAGCCTCCAAAACTGTAAGAGCAAATTTCTTAGGCACTCAGTTTGTGGTAATTTGTTATGGCAGCCCTAGGAAACTAATACACCATCCAGTAATAAGATTTGTCTTTCCATGTGTTCAAATCTTATTATGAGAGTCTCTCAGGAGAGTTTCATAAAGATTCTACTCTGTTTTGTTTTTTGTTTTTGGTTACATGTATTCTTAGGTATTTTATTTTATTGACGCTACCGTGAGCATCAATATCTTTTCCATTATACTTTCTATCTGTTGCTGATATATAAGAAACTATGCATTTTATATATATTTATTCTGTACCTGTACACTTATATTGAACTCTATTACTCCCAAGAGTTTTTTCGTGTGTGTGAGGAAGATTGGCCCTAAGCTAACATCCGTTGCCAATCTTCCTCTTTTTGCTGAGGAAGATTAGCCCTGAGCTAACATCTGTGCCCATCTTCCTCTATTTTGTATATGGGACGCTGCCACAGCATGGCTTAACGAGCAGTGCGTAGGTCAGTGCCCAGGATCCGAACCTGTGAACCCCGGGCCACAAAGTGGAGCACGTGAACTTAACCACTATGCCACTGGGCCAGTCCCCAAAAGTTTTTTTTTATGATTCTCTCGGTAGGCAATCATATCATCTTCAAATGAAGATAATTTTGCCTTTTTCTCTCTAATATTTAGACATCTTGCTTAATTATCTTTCTCATTGTATTGACAAGCACTTCTTAACAAGGTGATGTGTCTTTGACTTTAACAGAATTGTGTTTAAATAAGCATAATTCTGTTAGCTTGAGTTTTTTTTTTTAATCACATGAATTTTCATGTGGCGTTTCAGTATCAAAATGATCATACGGAGTTTTCATATAAGACTGATTATATTAATAGATTTCCTAATCTTTGCTTATCTCAGCATTCCTGAATGAACTTCACCTGGTCATAGTACCTTTCTTAAAGTAAAGTGCTGGATTCTTTTCCCAATATTTTATTTGATTTTCATCAATGTTTATAAATAAAATTGAAACATGGGACATGTGTGTGCACTCCGTGTGCAGTCATTTCTGTCTCGTGCAATAAAAGTTTGTTTTTGTTTGGGAAAATGCGTGTGCTGTATGCATATTCGGTGTTTGCCTTTAAATGCAGGGCAAAAAACAAAGGCCATCACAATGGTAACACTGGTTATCTAAGTGGTGGGATTACGCGGGTTTTTCCTTTCATTTTCTATAATAATTGAGTATTATTTTTATAACAACATGCTTTAAATATACACCATTAAAAGAGATTGGCTGGAACTACATTAGCTGGAATTAGCTACATCTCTGGAAGAGGGGATGGGACTTGATTCGTGTGTGTGTGTGTGTGTGTGAGGAAGACCAGCCCTGAGCTAACATCCGTTGCTAATCTTCCTCTTTTTGCTGAGGAAGACTGGCCCTGGGCGAACATCCGTGCCCATCTTCCTCTACTTTATATGGGATGCTGCCACAGCATGGCTGACAAGCAGTGCGTTGGTGGGCGCCCGGGATCCGAACCGGCGAACCCCAGGCTGCCAAGCGCAAACTAAACCACTGCGCCACTGGGCCGGCCCCTGGATGTTTCTTCAAGTCTGTGAGCTGCCCCAGAATCCAACAAGTCCTTTTTTGCTTTAACTGGCCAGAAATGGTTTCTAATGCTTGCATTTGAAGAACTCTAATAGATGACTTTATTGATCAAAGTAGGTCAGGCTATGCTCTGGTAATGCTACATGCCATCACAGCCCACTGGGACTTTGCTCTGTGTCATCCCCTCACCAGGTCCCAGGTTGATGGAGCAGCCATCCCTGGAATATTGCCAGGCAATATGGCAGAGGAAAAAGAGAACCTCGGAGGGTCTCACACTGTCCATTAAATGCTCTGGCCCTGGGTGGCACATGCCAGTGCTCACAGCTCATTGGCCAAAACCAACCCAAATTCCCATGGCCCCACCCAACTATTAAATGCAACCCTGCAGTGCAATCCTCGACAAACAGCACTAATGGTCTTCAGCTACATTAATCCAACAATTCAAACATACTGAAGACAATCTGCGATATTACATATATCCGTGTGTTTTTGTGGGCTAGCTCGGAAACCTGACCACTATTCAAAAGTGTTCCTATGAAAAAATATGTGCCAGGTGCCAAGTAGCTGACTTATAAAATAAGGTGCAATGCAATCTGTTGGTAGATTGGACTTTCTATACTTAAAAAATTATTTTAGAAACATAGCTCCAGAATTTGACAGGCTGGATTGAATTATTCAATCACAGCCATAACAAACAGAGTTGGCCACATAATTTGCAGGTCCCAACTGTGGAACAAAAGGCAAGAGAAACGTGCTGTTAAAACTACTAAAATATAAAGCTTTTTCCTTTCTTCCATGGGTGTTTTTTATTTGCTATTTAATATTGTTTTTAGTAAAGAAAAAGTAAACATATCAGCATAAATTATACTGTTCATTTTTATATTGTGCAACGCCAGTTTTAAATGCAAATATAAGAGCATTTTTAAAAGTCCCGTTTGAGAATTGTTACATGCATATGTATCTTGTTGTTAACCGAACAGTAGAAATGCTGCACAAAACTAACACAATTTTATTTCACTTCTTCCTACAAAGGGGGAGTATCAAGCCTCTACCTTCAGCTCACTGACAAGTAAGGAAGGACAGAAAGGAAAGGAACTACAGATCGCTCTATCTTTCCCTTTCCTTCTACGTCATCATTTTCAGTGCAAGTGGTGGGCTAATACAGGAAAGTAACAGGAATAAGAGAGGATATGATAGAATTCCTGTTCGTTCGTGTTTCTTGCCTTCTTTCTGTGTTCGAAGCAAGTTCTGATTCAAACAAAAAGAATGGCCTCTCAGGTTGGTTAGAGCCCCTGTTCATCCAGGCAGAGACACCACATGCTTACCTTGTACCTCAACTGCACGCCTGGTGGGTCCCCTGGAATTCTGTGCTCCAGGACACCGTGGGCATGGTATGTAAATGGGGTGGTGAGGAACGGCGTTGGACACTCACTGGGTGTACCTCTCTCCCACGTGCATCCTCCATTGTCCCATGAGGCTTCACTTACAAAGCAGAAGTTCAAAGAAAAAATTATTAAGAACTTTGAGACAGTGACAACAGAGCATTAAGCCAAGCGTAGGACCCTTCTGAGCACAGGTCTATGCAACTGCGCAGAGCACACCATGAAGCCGGCCCTGATGTGACCACATCCCCTCCACCTTAACTCTGTCACAAAATCAGCTAGTCTCATGGTTAGCAACTCTGAGTAACACTGTCCTAAGAAGCACGAAGTGGGTTTGAGCCATAGGGTCTGCCATTCTTCGTTCAGGCCCCAAATATTTATGGAGCACCTACTCTGTGCCAGGCACCGTTTTAGGTGCTGGAGATAAAACCATAAACAAACAAAGAGTCCTGGCCTCATGAAGCTGACTTTCTAGTGAGAGAGACAACAATCGAAATAAATAGTGCATTAGATGGTAGTAAGTGCAGAGGAAGAAAAAATAAACGAGGGGAGGGGCAGGAAAGATTGGATCAGGGTGCAGCTTTACGTGTTAATGTTTAACATTTTATAGCCATTTACTGTGCAAGTTAAAAGTAAGCAAAATATCACAAGAGAAAGCTGAGACGGGGAAATGGCTGGGAGCTGGAGAATGCAAAGCTTTCCCGAAGTGGGGACCGAGGTGCGATCCCGCTGGACCCCCCCTTCCGCAGGGGCCTGCACAGGGAGTTCCCATCTCTTCCAGCCAAGCTGGTCTGTTCCGTGTAAACGTGAAATGAGGTTCATTAAGACAGTTTCCCTGGATGTAACGGCTGAACAAATTATGAACTCTTGTAGGCCCAGGAAGGTTCAGGAGCCCACATGTAAATCAGCTTTTCAGTCAAAACTTTCACATTCATGGTTAAATGAGCCAGTTGATTAGGCACCATAACTTCAGCCAAAAATAGTGCATTTTTTTCTTCTTCTCCCCAGTCCTGTAAATCAGATGTCCAATTTGCCTAAGTGAAAGAGAGAGGGTGAGGTGTCTTCCGCCGGCGTTTTATTCTGCCAGCTGAACACAGACCAACACCAGACCTTCCAGAACGCTGTACAGGCCCGTCTGTCTCTTGAAACATCTCTAGAAACCATTCAATTTACTCTCCAAGAGAATTGCTTACTAATTTCTGATCATATTTTAAAATGAGGCTATAAGGCATTTCTTGACAAGTATAATACTTGACAATAGACATTAAGATGGAAAAGTTTCGAAAAAATGAAGATCTCCTCTTTACCCCTTGCTCGTATAATGCTTTTCTCCCTGTTTTAGTAAATCAATAGACGACGGAATTCGGGAGGCTCACTGGGACCTTGTTCTTGAGTCATTTTCACGGGTTCAAATTCCACTTCTGTTAGTCTTTAAGTTGTCTGGTGGTTTGGAGAGGAGAAATTATATGCTCACTTCTGTAACTAAAATGTAATGAGCTTGCAAAGAAGAAATCAGCATTGAATATGCTAACCATTCAGACACAGGTACTGTTGTCACCTTGTCCCCTCTCTAATTTGAGAGGGGACAAGAGCATAATATGAAAGTTAATGCTTAGCCAAGTCTTCCTGCCTGGTCCTCCACGCTTGTCCCTGCCAGCTGGCGGAGCGGCTCTCCGGCAGCCGGGGGAGGAAACAGTAACCGGAGGCGGGGGAGCGCGTGGTTTGTTCTGCGCTCTCATGCAGAGTGAGGAGAGCCGGTGGGGACCTCGTTAGTCGTTCACCACTCCCACTCGGAACTCGGTCTGAATGGACTCTGGTGGTATTATTTGCTGGTGGATTCTGGCCACGTCCCTTCAGCGTAAACACTGGCATCTCTGAAGCTGGCTTTGTCTCCCTCCCCATTGTTGGGTTCAGGCTGCGTTTTTGCATTTGGAGACCCTTAAAGAACTTCATGAAGTAAAAGAGACAGGAAAAGGGGCAGTCAGACAGGACACACTGGTTGTACTATTCTTACCAGTCCGTCCAATTCCAAGGAGCTCCTGCATCTTGAATAGTTAATGAAAGGTTAATGCGCAGCTGGGCCCCATTGACCTGCTACCCTATCCTAAGAAACGGATAAAGGGAGTCCTCTGGAGGGCTCACGGAACACCGGGATGGCCACTTGAAGGAACAATTTATGCCTGCAAGTGTTACAGTTAAAAAAATCAGAAGCCAATGTCGGTCCATCGATTGTAACAAATGTTCCGCTCTGGCGCCATGTTGATGCGGGAGGCTGTGCGTGGGAGCATATGGGAACTCTCTGTACTTTCCGCTCAATGTCTCTGTGAACCTAAACACTTAAAAAATAAGGTCCATTCAAGACTAAAAAAAATAAAAAGCTATGAGGAGATCTTCCTATTCAAAAGTTTTCATATACTGTGGGTATGAAATGAAAACTAACAATAAAAACATTCTTTATCCTTAGGCAGCAGCTATTGGCATGTAATTTAAAATATAAGTATTATATTAAAAAACTAAAAATCTTCGCAGTTACCATTAATTAGACATTTGCTGCACCCTGGACTAAGCACTTTAATTATCTCATGGACTTCTTAAAAACAACTCTATCAGGAAAATGCTATTATTATTCTTATTTCACAGAAGAGGAAACAGGCTTAAGCAGGTTAAGAAAATTGTGTCCAGTCACGCAGCCATTAAACGACCGGCTGGGAAACTAGCATTAACTCAACAGAGGAAAAATTAAAGGAGAGGGGATGTCATCAAATATTTTTTTGCCTAGAACAAAATAAACACTTAAATTTTTTTTAATCAGAAAAAAGAAAAACAACCCTTACCCCTAAAGGATAAACAAGCTGCAGTTGACAAGCTTGGAGGAGGGGAGAGTAAAAGACTGAATGGAGGGACAGGACAGAGGGGATCATTTCCTAAGCATGGTGCAGCTGAGGGGATGGGGAGGTTAAAGAATTCTGCCAGAAAAAAAAAAACCAGAAGCTAAGTTTGAGAAAGAAAGCAAATGGGGGGAAGGGAGACTATAAGAGAAGAGAGAAAGAAGTACGTTAATGGGGTTGGACAATCTCATTTATGTGACTTTCATATTGGAATTAATTGGTTTCAACAAAATGATAGTCTTCAGTGGCATCAGCTGTGCAAATATGCTTTTAAATTACTTAACTTTAATTATATGATTAAATTTAAAACCTTTAAGTAGACTTTAGTTTTTGTTTAGTGTAGATGCTGCTGTCTGCCCCCCCACTCTCCCTTGGAGCGTAAGCTGCTGTCCCTACTGTCCCCTCAATTAGTCTCGGATCCACAGGCCTCACATGGGGTGAGCCTCTCACTGCTCAGTGCTTAAAGATATGTGTTTGGGGTACAGCACGGCTCCAAATGTAAGCCAGCGGCTTCACCTGGTGCTTAAATGAAGAAACAGCCGCCTGTTCCCACGCTGGGGGAAATGGGAGCTGTGTTTGTCTCCCTGAGAGACTGTACACAGGTCTCTTCCCAAAGGATTTTCAGAAGGAGGCTTAACTTTACTGGATTCTTGCCCCGTGTGCTGTTGTAGACTGTAACCCCCACGTACGGATGGACTCGTAGGGCAGCTGTCCTTTCACTCCCCACCCAATTGCATCCAAACACTAGAACCATCCAGGACTGTGAGATGGGCCATTAGGGGAAGCAACATCCAGCATCCACAAGTCCTCCTGCTCCCTGTTCTCTTCATTATAACTTTCGTTGTAAAGGACACACCTTCATTTCAGCATTCTTTATCCAAACTACACCAGTGCCTCAACCAGCCCAATTAGCAAATGCTGAGTAACTAGAAAATGAGGAAATTTGGGTTCTCGGTAGGCCTCTGTCTCACTGCCTCTGCATGACCTCAGGCAAGTCACTCCCTTGGCTCTCAGATTCCTTATCTGGACAGATGGAGTGGGTCAGATGACCTAAAGCCTGTCCAGCTGCAAACTTCTATTATTGTGCTCACCTACTGCCTCACAGCAGGCGGAAGCTGGAGTTAAAAAGAATTCTAAATCTCAAATTCTGACCAATGTATGAATGTTGGCTAGTCTACCCAAGACCGACCAGTTCACACTCGCGCATAAGAACACACACACTTGCACGCGTAGCCACATATACACAGCCTCTACCCCTTATACCACCCGCAGCCTAGGGAGTTGTATCACACACAGAATAAAAAAATTAATCTTTGTTTCTGGACTGGACTCGGTGAGAACATCTTAGGACAGACTGATGATCAGCAAAACAATCTGTCCTTTATCAGAAATGGAACTGAACTTCCCAAGCTATATAGACTCCTGTTGTTATTATTACAAAAGAGCAAGAAGAATAAGAGTGATGAGTTAGTAGTTAAGTGTTGAGCAGTCATGGAGAAACCAGAGTAACTTCAGAATATTTCAACAACCCAATGGTTGCCAACTCTGAGAATGTCACATCTAATCATCACCGTGTGAATCCATCAATCTCTGTAGCACTTCAGAGCCCCAGTGTTATCTTGGGTCTCCATTTAGACTTTTATTTCAGTTACCTGTTATTTCTCTAGTCTGTCCTCATGTTTCTAAATTACTTATTCCTGGGATTTTTAATTAAAGAAGTCAAGGCACGAATAAATGTGTAAGAATAACAATGTCTCATTTAAGGATTGTCAGGTGGTGAGGTCACTGTGTATCACTGATGTGCATATATTTGGTTTCTAAGTGAGCTCAGGGTTTTAGATTAAGTTACAAAAGATTTATTATAGTTGATAATCACCATTTATAAAAAGGAACGGTGACAAACAGCGACTAAATCTATTTGTTCACATTTGGTCCTAAAAAAGCAAAATGTACAAAAAGAATTGTTCCTTAGTGTCCATGTTAGCATTTAGATGTTCCTGTTGGGGGTTGGGGGTCAGTGGAGCAAGGCTCAGAACCTTAACGTTCTGAAGACTCCCTGTTCCCCTCTCGTCTGCATTCAGCCCACTTTCCTCACTGGGGTCACATAACTGATGGTGGCACATCCCTGCTTAAAGTCCTAATGCTTGAGCCGGCGCTACAAGGCCCTTCACGGTCAGGCCCCACCTGACACTCAATCACGCTTCCACAAACACCGCATTCCAGCCACACTGGACTACTTAGTCATTGCTCCCTAGTAGCATGAAACTTCCTCTTCTCTGTGCCTCTGACCATGACCTTCCCTCTGTGGAAAATCTTCCCTTTCCAGTCCAAGGAAAGCTGCCTCCTTCCAGAAAGACCTGAGCCCTCCTCCCCTGCCCATTTACTAGAGGATTTCTGGACTCATTCCTTTGGAACACTTGCAGCCAGCCAATCCCTCCAATACAATTCTTATTATCTTTGGCCAATGGCCAATATGTGATCCTCTCTGGTCATCTCCGCCTACACTCTAACCCCCAAAGAAGTCCGAGCTTCCTTGCCATGACCAACCTCCTACTGCTTCTGTCTCTCTCTAACCTTTACCCGAGCCCTCTAGAACATCATTCCATGGTAAAATCTCTCTCATCCACAATCATGTCACTGATGGGTCCTTCCCTCCACCTCTTCAGGTTAAATGAATCCCAGCTCATCCCTGCAAGGACGCTGCTTCTCCCCTGTAGCCTTCCCAAGGAGATGTCAGTCATTCTCCCTCACCTTACCGACCTGTACCCAGGGGCTGGGAGGAGAACCCCAATGTCAGTTCCAGAAGACAGTTCCTCTTACCCATTTAGGCTGATGCTAAACTAACCTTTATACTCCACTCTGTCAGTGTCAAATGCCACCCCCAGTCATTCTTCCTCCTCATTCAAGGAGCCTTTGGCCCCTTGCTCAATCTTTCTTTCCAACCCAAGCCCTGCCATTATCCTGGGTAGCTTTAAGATCTTAGTTTTTTTATCTCAAAAGAGTGTCCACTCAATGCCACTTAAGCCACCCTTCCCTTGGCCAACCCCTGGACCTTATCATCACTCAGAATTGCTCTACCTATGAAATCTTAAATCCAATAGCTTACTCTGATCACAAGCTACCACTTTTCATCAATTACTGTCTCCACATCTGTATTTTATTTCAGCAAGACCTTCAGTATCTGGACTCCTCTGCCTTCTCCTTCTCTATCAACCCCCTCATGTTTTCACTTTCTTCCCTATCAAACCCAGACTCCATGACACATCATGTCAGTCACTGCCTTACAAATATCCTCAATTCCACTGCCAAGTTCATTGTCTTTCCATTCCACTCACCTGGCAAGTCTCCCCAAATCTGGATAACTTCAGCCCTCCTCCACCTGCCCCCTCCCCTGACCCTGGCTTCTAAATTCAGGCTTCAAAGGGAACCTGTAGAAATGTCCCTTGACCTCATGGTTGGGCCACTACAAGTTCATGGTCTCCAACTGCAACTAGGCCTCCAGGGCAGTCCAGCAATCCTTCTGGGTTCTCAGCCAGTCTCCATGACAGCCAATTCAAGTTTTTTGCATTCCTCAAACCTCCTAGCCCACCACTTCTCCCCACACTCTGCCCTCCAGAAGAATATCTCACCCCTAACTTCACAAGAAAAGAGAAGTCATTGGAAGGGAGCTGGCTAGGCCACCTACAAACTCATCTGCATCTACATTGTGGCTTGCTTCCTCCCTCCAGGCACAATGGAAGTGTGTTCCTCCTCCAATGTTCCCACCTTTCCTACTTTCTTGGCTCAAAGATCCATCAGTTATCTTCTGTCTTAACCCCTCTCTCTCCATTGGCTCCTTCCCATCAGCACATAAACAGGTTCCATTGGCTCCCAGGTTATAACAAAAACAGAACTCTCACCTCCAAGCCTCTCTCTGGCTAGGACGTTTTTTCCCTAACCAAAGCTGATGCAAGGATTATTCGCATTTGTGCTCTCTATGCCCTCTCCCTTCCTTCCACGCTGCCTCAAACTTTGGACCCAAACACACTATAAAGGAGCTCTGAGCCAATGGATCCACAATGCCCTTATTTACTCCAACAGACACTTCTAACGTTGCCCCTCTTGACTGCTCACTCTCATCCATAAATGCTCTCATCCTTTGGCTTCGGAAACACTTGAATTTCCCTCCTTGAAATCTCCTTTCCAAGGTGTCTTTTGCCTTTCCCTTAAGCATCAATGTTCTTTAGTGCTTCTGTTGGATTCTTCCCACTCTCCCTTGATAATTTCATGTACTCTGCTTGGATATTTCTGGCATTTAATTTCTTTCTCTACATAAAATGCCAAGTTATTTGCTTTGCAATTTCTTTTCACAAGGAGACTATATAATCTTTGTGTTTAATTTTTGGAACCAGAGAATTATCTTGACATGAATACAGGTTTAAAATACTGCCAAAAGAACAAAACAAAATTTGCCCCTGATGCATGCTTATAGGATTTTTACAATGAGATAATTTCAAATTTCTGATAGCCACAATGTTTTGAACAGTTATTGTGTGTCAAGCATGGGTGTAAGAGCTTTGTGGACTCTTATTGAACCTATCGAATAATTCTGCATGGTAAGTATTATTGACCCCAACTTTCAAATGAAGAAACTGAGACTCAGAGGGATTATATAACCTATAACCAACAAGGTCATGCTGCTGGCCAATAACAGGACTGGAATGTAATCCTGGTGCTGCTGGAAACTGAAGACCATCTCCCTTCCACCCATATCGCTTCTCCAATATGGGAATTTCTGCACCTGTGCGGTTCAATGATATGTGCTTCTCAACAACACTAACAGAATATTTGTTGTTTATGACGTGTAAACAATATGCCACGTTACAATCAGCAACTGTAGCACCAGAGATTTTCCCTAGGATTGACTTTGAGATGACATCCCTCAAAGAGATTATTCCACACCCTATGCCATATATTTATTTAATATTATGAAATTTCCTTTATTGAAATGTACTATATCCAGATTTTGTTTATAAAGCCTTATTGTACGGGAATCCTATTTAAAAGTCAGCTCTCAACTTTCCTTTTTGCCATTAGAAACGAGAGTGATACCAAGTTTAAATCTCCTATTTTTCAAACTCTGTTCTGTGAAAAAACTTCTAAGATCTGGAATTTTTCTTCAGCCATAGAGCCTACAGTGGAATATTGACTAAAATTTTAGCAGTCACTGAAACAAGATTGTATTCCTCTCCACACACTTCCCCATAATGTGCCACATTTTTGAAATCACCAATTGATCACAGTCTTGGCCTCTGCTGACCTAAAAACCAGCCATAAACTTCAATAATGAGGCAGCTTTATGTTTCTCACTTCATAGGAAACATAGCAGTGTCTTCTAAATTTAAATAAACAGATTCAAATTATTCCCAAAGAAAAGTGAGTAGAAAAGCTTTTCCTCCTGAAAGGCAGTGGAATCCAATTAGAAGTCTGCCCAAAGCTGAATCTTCTTCAGTTGGTTTGAGAAAGGATCTGAGTAACTAAAGTGAGAGAGTAGGAAAGAGGGGAGGATGAGTAGAAGACACATCCTTCACCTTTCTGGAGCAGATTCTGTCTGTCATTTCCAAACCTCACTTTGAAAAGGAAAAACCTGCTGAAGCTTCTTTTGCAGATACATGAAAATCAAGAAAAGGCCCTTGCTCAACAAAGGCAGAGCACGGAACAGTCAAGTGGCACAGATGCCTTTTGAAAGGAAATCCCGCCGTGGGTTTGTCCTTCTGGCACTCGGAACACAAGGCCCAGCAAGCCACCCCTCCTGTCACACCCACAGAGGCGCCTGTTAAGCAGGAGCAGGCAGCCTGGCGTTCCCTGGCACACTCACACGGGATGAATTAAATTGTCAACAAGCAGCAGCGCTTCCTTTAAGCTTCCAACAATTGCTTTAGGAAAATAAAGGATGTATGCAGAGTAGGGAGACATTTCTCTTTCTCCTAAGAGAGTAGGCTCAAGTGGACACTTCCATCACATTCAATTTAACAAGCAACTATTGAGCACCTACTATATGTCAGGCACTGTGTGAGGTGCTGGGGATAAAAGGATGAAGAAGGCAGCCCCCTGCCCCTGAGGGGTCCCAAACTAGCCTCAGAAACAGGCACGGATAAAGCAACACTAGACAACAGGAGCAGATGAGACGAGTGGATGAAAACAGTTCTGCTGGGCGGTGTGGGTGGAGAAGGCGAGGGGCGAAGAGGAGAGTGCAGGGAAAGCTGCTCAGAAGTGGTCACATCTGAGCTGGGTTTTCTCCAAACTTCCAGAGTCAGGAAGCAAATCCCAGTCTCTCAAAATTCACTCTTCTAAGAAGTGGCAAAGGCTTGGAAAGAGCTACATTCTTTAAATACATAACCTGCCAATTAGTGGCTGTCCTCTGAAACCAAACAAAGCAGCCTGGTGGCAGACTTCAAAGCCACTCATCTGATGACAAACTAGGACACAGAATGACTTTAAATGAGAATAAGCCCTGGCTGAGCTACATTTTCTAGCATCCCAATTATCACCATCGCTGGCACGCCTAATTTATTCACTCATAAAGTCTTTTTCTCTGTCATCCCAAAGCAAGATAAATCTTTCTTCAGTAGTCCCCAAAGGGAAATTAACAAATTCAGTAATTAAAAGATGCATGTAAACTTGACCCTGAAAACTATCGTTCTGTTTGAATTCCGTCAGTGAACAAGTTCTTGAATCCAAGTCAAGTATTTCTGGTTTGCATAGCAAGCACATTGCTTCTACTTAGATTACATGTTGATTTGGGATGATTTGGTAGGAGAATAATGGAGATTATGGGAGAGCAGCTAGATGCCTGCCACTTAACAATATAGGATCCTTTCCCTCAGGACGTCACATTTAATAGGGTAACCAGACCTATTATGATAAATATGGTGGATGCAAACATACATATGTAAAGTTTTAAGGAAGCCCCAGACAATCAACTAAATGGGGAAGACAGGTGAGGACATTTGAGCTGAGGCCAGTGTTGCCCACTTGATTTGAAAAAAATGTTCAGTAGTTCCCTCAAACACACACAGAGACTTCCCCAGCTTTGTATATCCTCTTTAGGTTAGACTTCGGAGCATGACCTCTGAGCCACACTGCCTGGGTTCACATCCTGGGACTGCCACTTACTAGATGTGAGACCTACCTTGCTTTCCCTATAAATTAAGAATAATAATATTATACCTAACCTCACAGGATTGACGTGAGAATTAATTGACTTAGTGAATGTACTTAGAACAGGGCCTGTCATACAGAGTAACATCAAGTGTTAGTTATTATTTTTGTTATTGTTATTAATGGAATAACTATTATCGTTATTGTTATGAACAGAATAGCGTGCCTAAGGATAAAACAAATTACCAATTATGATTTAAAGGCAGTTCTAGTTTCTACCCTAAGCAGTGAGATCAACTAGGCCTCCAGATGAGGGCCCATCCCAGAGAGAAGGCCAATTTTAACAGTCCAGGTAAATCTTGACCCTAAAACCCACAACGCAGCTTTAAATGTAAAGGGAAATCAAGTTGAATTATTCACACAAATACACCATGAGCTTAGATAATAGTCAGAGACATTACATAGAAGGGAAGCTCCGAAGGAAAATGAGGAATTATATTAATTTATACCCAGTCAGCCTAGACTCTACAACTTGCTTTGGTTGAAATTAAGATAATTTGGCGTCTTAGCAACTGGCCAAGTGAAAAGCTACTTTTAACATTTTGTCATTGATTCTTTCTGCTTTTAAGACCTTCAAAGCTACTACTAAATATTCTAAGTCACAGAAGCTATTTCTAAACCACTAGATGTAAAATGTCAAATTATTACTGTTATTATTAAGGATGTTACCACTGATGCTTCCCTATTATGGAATATAAATTTCAGAAAATCAGTAAAAATTTTATAAGTCACTTATATTTATACATCAAACATGCTTTTCACTCTTTTATTCATGCAAAGCAACAAGGAAAAAAAAACCTTTATTAGGACAGGTTTCAGCTTCTATGCTCAGAGATTTAGATAAAATATCCCCAAGAAATGCTTTTAAAAGATAGAAGTCTATGAAATTGGGAGTCATTACACCCCAAAATAGGCTTTGTTATACCGATTTTAAAGTAAAATGGTTTTCAAAAAACCCAGGTATTCAAAAAATATAATTTCTTTTAAACTCATTGCCCTTGCTCTAGCAGTTTGCTCCACTTTTCTATTTCTCGATGACACATTACTCTGTATAATTATCTTCACTTAATTAGCAATATTCCCTTTGTACTTGTGAACACCAAAGTTTCTATTTAGATATATTATTTTTCTGAAATATACCATGATTTACCATATTGGCTCAAAAACAAATGTAGAATTGTATATAATAGTGGTTACTTATTTCTCATATCATAGAAAAAAGTTTTCAAATAATTTCTGGAGAATTGTATACTTCAAGCCCATTACTTCTGATGCCCTTCACTATAACTCTCTTAAAATCCAATAAATTCCATTCATGAATTCCTCCTCCAAACTGAGGTCCTAAGTCTCCTCCCTCGAGCCTACTCTGTGTCAGGGTCACACCACTGTTAAAACAAGTTGATTTGTGGTTTACAAACTAAAGCTCTGAAAATAGCTTTACATTTACTTTTCAATCATCATTAAAAAAGAACAATTGGAAACCACTTGGGTTATCCCGGGCAACCAAACACTTGGGTGCTATGACAAATGTCAACTGACTTGGTTTAAAGCAGTGGTTTTCAAATCCCCTGGATTCTTAGCAAGGTGAGTTAGGACAAGTGAGGGTCTGACCTCGCTCTTGGTTCTCCAACCGCCCTTCAGCCAGAGCAGCTCAGACCTCTAGTTTTGTCTCTCTTATTTATGTATACTACCAGACGAGTTTATTTTAAAGACATTCCCCTGCTCGCTTGCTTGCTTTCTCTTTCTGTCTGTGCCATTCCCCGCCTTTTTCTAGGAGCTATATCATGTTCCTAGCCATTCCCTTCTCCTTCTGAACAATTCAGTCCTAAAGCCAGTAGGTGGGCCAGAGCAAGATAGGGGTATGTGCAGAGGAGCAGCCTGATGTGGAGTGTCAGAGCCAGAGAAGAGAGTGTGTGTGGCAATGGGGGTAGGAGGGTAGGTAACCTGGTTAGTGAGTCAGAACCCAAAGAGGGCAAGGGGTCCACATTGGGGGAGCGGCTTGGCATGAGTAGTCAGAGCCCAAGAAGAGTGAGGAGAAAGGCATCCTCCCATGTGGGCAGCTTGGCACATAGTTCTATACCCCAAGCATGGTGAGGAGGGCATCCACATAGGGGAAGGCTTGGGGCCTGGTGTCAAAAAGCTCAAGCAGGGTGGGAAGGGTGCTCAGGTATGGGAGTGACCCCACAAGGAGAGTCAGAGACCCAACAGAGTAAAGTGTTCTTGTGCGTGGGTGGCCCAGAGTGCAGTGTCAGAGCTAGGCAGGGTGAGGAGAGCATCCCCACAAAGGTGGTCCATCGTTGAATGCTGGGTATCGAGCATGGAGGGCATCCATATGTGAGGGCAGCCCAGAATGAGGTATTTGAGACCAGACAGGGTGAAAAGGATGTCTACATGGTGGAAGACCCAGCACGGGGTGTTGGAGCCTAAGTGGGATAAGGGGGGCAATCCATATAGGAGCAGCCTGGTATGAAGCATCAGAGCCTGAGTGGGGTAAGGGGTTATCCATGTGGGAGAAGGACAGCAGGGGTGATGAGAGATAAGTTACATACACAGAGATTGATTAAATAATTTAAATATATTAAAGCTAATGAGACCCAGTCTTTCACTGTCAGAGAGGAGAGGAACCCTACAGTGTTGTTAAAATTGGAAGTATCAGTATGAAGTCATGAGTTTCAATATAGAAATAAATGTAGAAGTTTAGATATAAATGTCTGTATATATGTATGTACATACAGGTGTTCTCTAGATTTGTCCCCTGAAAGGGCCTGGGAATGGTACTTGCCCCAAAGCAATAAGCACACCTTGTGCCCAGATCTTGGCTTCTAAGCACCACTCTGTACTAAAAGAAACTAGGGCTCCTTGAAGAAATGGTCAATTTTAGGGTTGGGGCAGGAAAAGTTCAAGATTATCTAGAACATCTTGTAGCAAACAAGTAAAGAAGGGCTCATATAGTGAAGGGGACTTGTCAATAGGCCACAGAAGTCAGCTTGCCACTGGCCAAATTAGGGACAATTTGAGCATCAAAATAAATTATGATAACAGGTAATAAAACATGGTCCCTGGGCCAGCAGCAACAGCATCACCTGAAAACTTGTTAGAAATGCAGTCTCAAGTCCCACTCCAGACCTACAGAATCAGGAACTTTGGAGACGGGGGCCAGCATTCTGTTTTAACAAGCTTTCCAAAGGATTCTTATGAACACTCAAGTTTGAGAACCACCAAACTTGAGAAAACATGAGTCCATACTAATATTAAAATAAATGAATAAAATGAAAGTTTGATGAGGAATATGATATCTACATAGTCTCTGAAGTTCCACCTCACAAAATATTTAAAGAGAACAAGTAACTTTACAATGAAAAAGTCTGGGATACACCACCTTAATCAAGTGATCAAAGTGAACATAAATAATAAGTCGAACTGAAACTGAGCACCACCTGGTAAGATGTGATGAGAAAACATCCTAACTTCTGTGATATTCCTGCTTCACGGGTGCATAACCTGAATTTAACAATGAGAAAACGTCAAACTCCTGTTGAGGATCCTTCTACAAAATCACTGGTGCGTTATCTTTAAAAATATCAAGGTCATGAAAATCAAGGAAAGAGTGAGTTGATCTTCCAAGTCATTCTCTCCAACAGTGGTAGACACATTAAAAGTGCTCAATAAATACTTATGGAGTAAAAAATTTGCTTTTATGGAGTAAGTAGCAGCTCTGGAATTTTGGTTTCTTACAAGTGATTAGAATATTCCTGTAAGAAAGCATGATCTATACAAAAAATCTGAACTTCAAAGTTTTACCCTAATACTTTTGTAATAATTTATAAGGCAGAATGGTTTGAGCCATTCTTTCTGAAAGTAATTGGACTACAAATCCAAATTATATTAAGGCAGCTCCCAATAACAACCAACCATGTCTTCAGCACATAGAAGAATGTTTCTGTTTTCTGAGCCTGCCTGCAGGACACCTAAAAGCATAGTTTCTGGGTTTTTTTTTAGGCTTCACCCTGAGCTAACATCTGTTGCCAATCTTTTTTTTTCTCCCCAAAGCCCCAGTACACAGTTGTGTATCACCGTTGTAGAGTTGCAGCTCTTCCATGTGGGACACCGCCCCAGCACGGCTTGATGAGCAGTGAGTAGGTCCATGCCCATGACCCAAACCTGCAAACCCTGGGCCACCAAAGTGGAATGCCAGAACTTAACTGCTAGGCCACGGGCCGGCCCCCAAAGCAATTTTTAAGAAATCTACTTTAAGGGAATGCCATTGATAATAACCCTTACAGAAATGTACCTTGAAAAGATTTAAAGCATCCAACACTAATACTATGGAGACTGACATAAGAGATATTTAATAAATTTTGAATGACTCTAAATTAAGTCTTTAAAGAACGTCTTTAAAATAAACTCAATGCAATTTCATGTATTTTCATCCTAGACTTCACTTTTAAATTTTACTTATCTTGTCAAATGTATAGCAGTCTAATACCCGTGGATTTGTAGATAATTGCTACTATATTCTTAAAGCTACAATATGTATCTGAGAATAAAATTAGCAGATCCGAGAGAAAGGAGATCACAGCTCAAGTACTGGGACCTTTCAAGACTCTTAAGGTATACAATTTAATACCACTTACTTACAGAACTTCAGCATAAAGGTGATAAACATATATAAACAAAGGCTTAACTATGGCCATTTTATGTACTTGACTCAAAGGCATGAATTCCTGTATTAAGGTATATTCAATTTACTATTTTTCCTTGGTGTTTACAAAACTTCACTTCCTTTACACCAATAGTTACCAATTTGGTCAGTGTATTGGTGGTCCAGTACAGTCCCAGTAAATTTCATTCAATAGGAATGGCATGAGAAATCGGCACCAAAATCATTGCAGGTTTATATATAATGAAGACTTATAAATTTTTAAAAATTACAAAAAAAATTCTGGAAGAAAACACATTTTTGGATTCTATTAGAAGGAGGGAATTTTGTTCACTGCTCTACCCGCAGCGCCTAGAACAATGCCCAGCACATTGAAGGCACTCACAGCTGTTGAATGAGGCAAAATGCGCGTAATATTTCCATTATCTCAGCAAGCGGGAAAAAACCTTCAAGTCATGATACGCACAGAACAAAAGGTAAGTTGTAAAATATTTTTTATTGTAAAAACAGTCAACAGATGTTGACAACGCAAATATCTCAGAACATTCCCCGTGGTTTCCATGTACCAGAAAGTCTCCATTAGCACTTCTCGGGTTTCATGGTCCTTTTCAGATATGTCAACTGATTATATGTATATATTGCTTAGAAACAAAAGTCCATCTGATATTAAAACAAACAAGCAAAAAAAACCTGTTGTGCCTTTCTTGCACATTTCCTATAGGGAGATCTATATATCTCAGGGGCTTTCACAATTTAACAGTAAAGTTAATGCCTTAACCAAACCAAAGAATCAATCCTCCATCACAAGTTATTGAATCAAACCTCTTACGACATTTGCAATATATCCAGGTTTAAAACAAAAGAATTTAATATTTAAAACTTTAGACTGATTTTTCATATTTGAAAGACTAGTTATTTGCAGCATACAAATGGAGAGTAGTGCAAAATGCATCAAGTTTTATATGATAAATATACCTTCAACCTAATGGGTGCCTCAAAAGCATAGAGTGAAAAATTACCACTTCTCATAAGCAATCTACACTGACTCAAAGTTCACAATTCAGATCAATTGCTACTCTATTTCCATAGATTATAAATGATTTCAGAAACAGATTAAACATACAATTGTCTTACAAAAATAGAAATATTGTTTGGGACTTTACAAAACTTTATAAAATATAACACTATATTTGTAAATTCAAGATAGTTTCACACTGAAATAGACAATACTTCCACAGATATGAAGTTTAGTCAAACTTAACTGATCTGTCTTGACCATTCTTACACACTATTTCTTCCAAATAGTCAGCCTAAGTAGATCTGTGCTCTATAATGGGATTTTTTTTTTAAAGAGATTAATTTCAAGGGTTTTATAAGATTTTTCATTTTAGAAATAATGTTAAAGCAGATGAATTTAAAATGTCTTACTAAAAGTAGAAACTAATGCAATATGACCATTCTATATTTGATAAATTTCAAACCATATTCCTAATGACAATTAATTTAAAATATGTATTTGACAATTATACTTTGGTACCTATAACACATCAAAATATAATCACAACTATTTTATGGAAAATATTCATATAGAAGGAAGAACCTCTAAATTTAATTATTTGTAACTGTTGGATGAGAAGTATTTTCTAATTACATCCATTCACAAACACTCATTTTATCACCTCAGAGAGCACCAGTGTATTTTTAAAACAAACTAAAACGTGAGAAGGTAGGGGCTTATTTCATGTTAACAGTGCTATTATGATAAGGCACCATTTGGTATATGAAGAAGCCAAACAAAGGATTTCCAAATCATGTATTTTTGTTACTGGTGTCTTAACCATTAGATAGAAAGGTTAAAAAAAGCTATAATATTATTAACTAACCACATTATACTTTTTCCATCCTTCTTTGCTTTTAGTTTTTCCATATAACAGAACATATAATAAACAACAAGGTAGTACATGATCTGTTAAACATCTTTCCCCAACCTTCCAAAAAAATAATCTAGAATTAAACAAAAATAAGAAACCAAAAATTTATCTGACATATTTCCAATAGTCTATCCCTGTAGAAGAGTGGGGAGGTGGTGGGAAAGGGGGACGATGACAGGACCTATTTTCTATAGAACATATTGAGGCACATAGGTTAAAAGTTTCTCAGGCAAATTCATGGCTAGAGCAAAACTGAGAGAGAGCTCAGAATTTTACATTTCCCCCAAAGCTGATTTCTCAGATAGTCACACCCGATTAAATATTTCAAAATATGTCCTTAGTCACTACTATCATCATCGTCATCATCATCAGATACATCATTTAAAGGAGACTTCAATGACTGACTGTAAGAGTCTGATCTAGTAGGCTGGCATGTGGCCATGTCCCCAGTAGAAAGCAGGTCATAGCAGAAGTCACAAATCCGCACAGGCTTAGAGGACTGGCTGGGAAGAAGAAATCTCTTTTCGGAGCAGGGCCCACAGACAACAAAACCACATTTGCGGCAATGGTGACGACGATTAACAGGTGTGAACTTTGCTTTCTGACAACGCATACATACAGTTGCCTCAGAGTCAGGAACCCAGACAGCAGCATGTTCATTACTGGGTGTCTTCCCACTTTTGGAGAGTAAATCAGTAACACATTTATTTATGTGATTCATCCATTCTGATTTCTCAGTGGCAGTAGCAGCATAAACTGCAAATGATTTAGTTGGTGTCTTGATAAGCCATCCATTTCTCAGGTCTCCCTCATCTTTGATGGAATCAATAGTGACATTTTCCAGGGGAATAATATGTTGTTTGTTATATTTTTTCTTCTGGATGACAATATTGCCATATACAAGAATATCATTAAATAAGAAAAACTGCCTTGCTTTGGGCTTTTTTCTGCACAACTTAGTCAATACTCCTTCTCCAATAAGAACCCGTCCAGGTATAGTTAAGGGTTGACCAGCTGCTCCAAAACAGTGTTCTACTATATTTATACGTCTAGTATTTGCTTCACTGTTTGCCAAGCGATCCACCATCTTTTGCTAATAGCCTTAAAAAAAAAAAAAAGAAAAAGAAATTAGCATATAGAAAGTATAAATTCACACAAATTAAGAAACGCTATAACCTAAATTTAATCTAATAAATCATTACTTTTACCCAAAGGCAAAATGCTCCAAAA
Organism: Tapirus indicus; assembly: GCA_031878705.1. Taxonomy (NCBI): domain Eukaryota; kingdom Metazoa; phylum Chordata; class Mammalia; order Perissodactyla; family Tapiridae; genus Tapirus; species Tapirus indicus. The sequence goes on from CM062935.1 coordinate 41,762,503, forward strand.
CTGTTTACCTCTAAGATAATCACTAAGCAGACCAAAAGGGCTAACATCTCCTAATTCTTATAATCATCAAAAACACTTATTAACCATCTCCATATAGCACCACACTAGTTAAGCAGGTTTATATATAAAAGTATAAACTTCTTAGAGACATAAAGGAACAATTGGGCAATAAATATAAGTCATCTCTACATTCTAAACCCAGTTCGATGAAATTTAAATTCAGAGGGATTCTGAACAAGAGGGCCAAATAATATATAAATTAAGGGAAATGACTACGATTTTTCCAGTAAGCTATTACCACTGAGCTACAGCCTTAATTCTCTCGCCTGGATTACCAGAACTATTTCCCAACATGTCTCCTTGCTGTTGGTCTTGCCCCCTAAATTAGTCTTCAGGCAATGATCTCTCAAATGCAAATTTGACCATGCCACTACTCAAAAGGACTCCCCTTAATCTATAAAATCTTTAGCAAGAGATTTACGGCCGTTCATTATCTGGTTCTTGTTTATCTCCCTAGACTTATCGTAAGTCACTCTTCACCTCAAACTTTATATTCTAAGAATACTCTACTACTTGTAGTCCATTTCATCCACCATGTCTTCTCTCACACTGTTGTATCCTTTACTACTGACTACCCCCAGCTAACTCTTACTCATCCTTCAAGACTCAGTTTAGGTTATCATGTCTACTCCAGGAAGCCTTCTTTAAACTCTATTAGACTAAACACCTTCATCGTGCTTTTCATATTCCATGTACCTTCTAGCTTCACTCTTACCAAAGGATTGAAATCCATCTCCTCCACAGGCTGCAGTGGAACCTAAAAGGCAGAGATCATCTGACATCTATCTTTTTTTTTTTTGGTGATGAAGACCAGCCCTGAGCTAACATCCGTTGCTAATCCTCCTCTTTTTGCTGAGGAAGTCCGGCCCTGGGCTAACATCCGTGCCCATCTTCCCCTACTTTATATGGGACGCCGCCACGGCGTGGTTGACAAGCAGTGCGTCGGCGGGCGCCCGGGATCCCAACCCGCGAACCCCGGGCTGCCAAGCGTGAGCTAAACCGCTGCGCCACCAGGCCGGCCCCGATATCTATCTTTAAACCGACACCACGTGGCACAGAAAAGGTGCTCAAAAATGTTGACAAGAACATTTTGGCAATGTGCAAAAAACCCATATTAATCTAATCTTAAAAGATCATAGATTTAATCTTTAGATCCAATATTGACTTCACTCAAGTCCCAGAGTTGTGCCCTAATTCAGACCTACTAACCTAATACTACTATACTACAACCAAATCATAGTAAAGTCTAAGAGCATAGTCAAAGTTTCAGTATTCAGCTCACAAACTGGTAATACCATAACCCTTCTTGGCCTCCATTATAAAGGACATAATTCTGATAATTCCTGAATTCTGTCTCTCCCCCAGTCTTGGGTCTTCAAAAGCCCTCCTGCCCTCCACAAGGGTGGGCTCTGCCCTGAAAGTTATTCCCAAGAATTAATATGATAATGCACGGCTCCAAACTGTGATGGCTTCTCTTTCTAATTAGGGCAAATGTGCCAGCCAATTAAAGGTCGATGTCCTACACACAAGTATATCACAGAGGAGGAAATAAAAACAGCCAATAAACATGAAAAGACACTCATTCATAACTTATAAAAATGATAATAAAACAATAGGGTATTTTTCACTTATCAGAACAACAAAAATCTAAAACATTTTCTACGATGCAGTACTGAGAATATCGGAAAACAGGCACCCTCATATACTACAGAAACACTGATCTAGGTATTTAATCAAAAGAAATTTCACTCAAGTGTAAAGATATGTACAAGGATATTCAACACAGCACTGTTGGTAACAGGAAAAAAACTGGAAAAGCTCCAAATGTCCATCAAGAGGAATTGGTTCAACAATTTATAATATACCCCTAATAATATGCTAGATATCTGTTAAGAATGAGATAGATCTGAATATAGTTGTATGGGAAAATGCTCAAAATATTTAGGTGGGGAGAGTTGAACATCATCTTATTGTTGTTTCAAATATATATTGTATTTCATCAAATCTAAGATGCTAGAGATTTTAAGACACATACCCATTTTAGATGCCACTGAGAAAGAAAAATGCTGCCAATTAAATCATGGCATACCTCGGGTTGTATGACATCCCAATTTCCGAGACATAAAATATAGTAAAACATGTTCATCTTTAGACTCAATGAAATATGGTGTAAATGCATAATCACAGACACTTGAAATATGTAAGCACACACACAAAAAATAAAATTAGAAAACTATATACCATGATAACACTGGTTATTTATCTCTGGGAAGTACAATTACGGATAACTTTTCATACTTTACATTATATTCAAACAGTCAACAAGTATTTCTTTTGTTAGGCACTGATCTAGATGAAGGAAAAAAATACATAACACGGGCAAGGTCCCTGCTCTTCAAGGCTTACATCCCAGTTGGAGAGGGGAAAACAGAATCAAGAGGAAAGAAGCAATTAACGTTATGATTTTTTAAAGTAATTTTTAAAAAGTCAACTGAGAGCGCCTCAGACTGGATGGTCGGAGAAGGCCTTTCTAAAGTGGTATTGTTTCAGCTGATGAGGAGGAACTAGATATGCAAATATGAGGGGTGGGGACAAGGGAGAATATTCTAGGCAAAAGGAATAACTGCAAAGGTCCTGAGGCAGGAAAGAGGTTAGCACTTTTAGAGAAGTGAAAGTATCTATTTATTCCATCTGTATCAACTGCCGATTCTACTTATTTGGACATATAGTTATTAATCAGCTCATACCCAATGCAAACCAGTTTCCTATTATTACTACTACTGGAATTAATACCACCACAAAACTGGGCAGTGCTTTTCATATTTATTATCTTCTGATTTTAACTGTCTCAAACTCCTGTGAAGTAACAAGAGACACTTATCTCCCAAAGAAGCATCTAATAATATAGCCGAAACATGAGCTGAAGGAGAAATTAAGGCACAAAGAGAGATTCAATCATGTTAAGAGGCAAAACAGCCTGGAATTAACTCTACTCACTGGGGGCCCAAGCAACGAGCTGAGCACTTTGCACGCATTACTGCATTTCCTACTCAGGGCAAACTTACGATACGCATTATTAGCTCTGTTTTACAGATGAGTAAACAGACACAAAGGAATTAAGTACCCTGCCCAAGGCTGTCACAGAACTGGGGTTCAAATCTGAGTCCTCTGCACTGTTACCAGTATATTATGGTACACTAATTATTCCTTAAGGCTCCAATGACTCTACAAGAACTAAGAAAGCTATTGCTAACCTCTGGACCTTCACTGCAAACTCTAAAAATACTGAAGAAAGGTAAGAGAATACTAACTTGAGCTAATAACCTGAAAGGATAGGTCATCATGATTTATTTAGCCAGTCTCCTGATAATGTTTCATTGTTCAAATTTTGCAATATATTAAGCCTGAATCTCTGTTCATATATCTTTCCCCCTGTTTAAGAATGATGCAACATAAGAGAAGTTTGGGGCATTATTAATTGGTATTTGGCTAGAACAAATAGCTTTCAAAGTTCAACAGTGACCCAAATAAAAAATACATCTCATACTGCACACACAAACACACACTCATATAATTCTTTCAACTATGAATAATGTATCCTATTATCATTTATTTTAATGATAGTTGCAGCCCACTTGATTGATTTCACTAACGGGTTGTGACCTATATTTGAGAAACAACGAGCATGAAGAACTTAAGCCTTTGGCCTTAAGCAGCCCCTTCCATTATCCCTGTTGGTCCTGAAATATTTTCTGTATGTGTCTGACATGAAAAAGAAGGAAAGCACTGAGAAAACCCAGGAATACACAAATGCCCTACACACACACACACACACACACACACACACACACACGAGAAAAAGATGGTTGAGGTGGGGACAGCGGAGGATGAGGAGAATGCAAAGGGAAATCCAAGTACCACTCTTCGCTGGATTACTGCTAGATACCCCAGAGTAAGGCTCTTTGGTAAACTGGATTAGGGCACCACCCTTTGCTCACGGCCTAAGCAGGGCCTCTGCCTTCCCCCACAGCCCAAATCCAAATTTACCACCAGCACACTAAAGTTCCCCAAGCAGTAAGAACTCTCCGAAGACTGTTGTGAGAGTATCAGAATACAAGACTACCAGGCCTAGCAAAGGATGGAGTCCCTTGCACATCGTACTCATTGAGGGGCACAGAAAGAGGAAGCAGAAGACAGCTATAAAACATGGCCCAACTGGATTGATGTCTACTTTCCTTAGGAAGGAATACCAGTGACTACAGGAAGAAAACTTTCCCATCCTCTGGCAGAGATGACTTCTTTAAGACAGATTCCAAGAAGTAAAATTACTGGGTCAAAAGGTATGAATGTTTAAGGCTCTTGCTACCTTTTACAAAATTTCCACTCTGAAAGGTAACACCAATTTACCCAGCAGCACGACTGTACCCATTCCATCTTGTCTCACAGAGTATTTTTCCCAAAAAATTTCAACAAGTAGGAAGGATTTTACAAACGGTATCTCATTTTATTCAGTTCATTCATGTCTCTCTTATTCATTCTGTTTATCCATTCAGCAGTTATTTACTGAACACTTTCAAGATGCCAGATATTATTTTTTTCCTCTCATCTTAGAATCTAGAGGAAGACAAAGACAATAAGTAAGTAAACAAACAGGTGGTTCCAAAAGGTGAAGTGCAAAGAAGGAATTCAGTGGGGTGCCAAGATACAAGGAAAAAGTCATTTACTGAGTAGTCCAAAACAGCCTCACTGAAGTGGTGCTACACACTGGGTCTTGAAGGATAAGGAGGCAGTCATGCAAAGGAACTAATACTATGGACAAAGGTCCTAAGACAGCAAAGAATAATACTTTTAATTTAATTGAATGTTTTATTTCATAACTACCTAGTGAGGCCAACCACTTTCTAATGTGTTTATTAACCATTTGTATTTCTAAGCTCATATATTTAGGGCTTATTAATCTGTATGAGTGTTTTACACATAAAGGCTATTAACTCATTTACTTCTTTGCTTTTCCTAGTATATTAATCTATAATTTAGTTTATGGTGTTTGACATAGAAGCAGTTTTATTTCTTAAGTAAACTTACAGATCTTTTCCTTTGTGATTTTCTTCCATTATTCCTAAACTTCCCTTAACCAGATATCAGATACACCTGTTTATTATCCATGTTTTATGACATGAATTTTACATTTAATTATTTTATCCACTTGAAATTTATTCTGGCACAGGTAAAAATTTCTTTTTTTCTTTTCAAATAGTTGCATTCCAAAAGAGCTAACTCCTCCAGAATCACCAACTACTGTGTGACCTCAGGTTTCTTCACTTGTAAACAGGAATAATAGCAGCAGCTACGTCAGGGAGAGGATTAAATGAGATAATGTATATAAAATAATGTTTAGCAAGTAGTCAGCAAGTGGTTAGCTCTTATTAATGGTATTATCTGATCTACTGATTTATAACACTCTACCATATTAAATTTTTATATATTCTAAAATCTGCTTCTGGGCTGTCTGGTCTAATCAATTAATCTGTTTTATAATTCTTGTGTCATTACCAAACATCTGGTAGAACTAGTCTAGACTATTCCCCATTACTTAACCTTTCAAAAATGATTTACCTAATCTGTTTATTGGTCCAGATGAAGTCTACTTAGAACAGCAGTTCTCAACCTTAACTGCACACTGGAATCACAGGGGAGCTTTAACCTTCAGTGTACCAGAAAAAAATAGCCCAATTCACCATCTGGGTCCAAAATAACCTTTTCATTTATTTTTAATATTTTAAGCCATTTTATGACTAATTTACAGAAGTAAGAATAAGGGGATAGTAAAAAAAAAAAAAAAAAAAAAAAACTTTAAGAGGAATCTTGATAAAAATTTAAACATAGCAAATTTCTTATTCTCTATTTCTCTGGTATTAAAGGTATATACATCCAAAATAGCAGCATCCTTTGAATGCAACAAACTGCTCATAAGTTATCATGCATGAATCTGTAATATTTCCACTTTTGTCTTTAGGAATATTGTTTACTCATTAATTCTGAGTTTGAGAAAACATCTAAAAATCATCATCTGAAGACTCACTGTCTGAGATTTCTGTTTCTCTCCCCTCATCTTCTGACTTGTCTAATAGCTCTGAAATGTCTACCTAGATCCTGCCCCCAGATATTCTGATTTTATTGGTCTAGGGAATGTGGGGTATGGCCTGGGCACTGGAATATTTTAAAGCTTCCCAGGTAATTCTAATGTGCAACTAAGGTTTTTTCATTAAAAACCTAATGATTTTTCATTAAATCATTTTTCAATTACAATAAACAAGTGACAGAATAAACAGACAAACCTACTAAAATTTTGATGTAACTCATATTATACCCAAAAATTAATTTGGAATAAATTAACATCTTTATAGTTGTGAGTATTCCTAGCCAAGTTGATAGAATCTCTTCCCAAGGTCTCAAATCTTCTTTTGTGGCCTAGTGATTTTGCAGGTTTCTTCTCACAAGATTGTTAAACTTCTTAAGTAGGTTCCCAGGTATTTTATACTTTTTGTTGCTATTTTGAATCTAATCTCTTTTGCACATTATATTTCCTAACCACTTACTACTACTGATATTTCTGTGTTTTGTTTTTTTCACAGAACTCTACAAATTCCAACAGGTTTCCACTGACTTCCTTTGTCTTCTTGTCCAGCAAATAGTGTTTGGCAGCCCTAATTCATAGTTAAAAACGTAAGAACTATAGCAAAAACATACAAAAAAAAAAATCTCTTAACTTTCGTGAAGCCAGCTTTATATACTAATTTAAAAAAATTAAACAATCCAAAAGTTTCAAGTCATCTCCTTCACAACTGTAGACAAGAACTGCATTGAACCGTCCAAACTACACCCTAGTCTTTTGGTAACATCTTGTTTCTAAAGTAGTACATTCTTCAATGAGTGCCTACCACCTGTTAAAAAAGTAGAAGGGGCAAAAAACTCTTTTTAAAAAAGAGACAGAATACTATTCACAATTGAGAAAAGAGCCCAACTGTCACAGAATACTATGGCCCAGTTCTTCTTACTGAAAATCAATACTTCTTATCTCATCCTTGCAAGTGAGTGTAAAATGAAAAATCATCTAATTAATTTCTTACACGTACCCACGACATCCGATATCAGTGAGCTTCAGTACTCAACTGTGCATTATACTGGAAAAACTGATGAACTATGAGCCAAAAGGACCTGGATTCTAATCTCAGCTTGGGCACTGAATGAGAGATTTCACACAAATTACTTACCTGCTCTAAAAAAAAAAGTAGCAGCAGCAGCAGCCACCACCTTGCATAAAACAATCTGTAAAGCCCTTTTTGTCTTTAAAATAATGAACTTGGATAGTAGATGGGCCATATTTCTAGTTTACTGCAAGCTTCACTTGCCTATAAACTAATTTTTAATCAAACTTTTCACTGTCTTAATATCAATCAAGATTTTAAAATCTGTGTTACTGCTGAATTGAGATTTTACAAAATGTAAAAGGAAAAGGAGAGACAAACAGGAATGTGGGAAAAGAAGAGGTGAAAACAAAGAGCAACAAACTCTCAGATGTCCATCCTCCCCCGGCAAATGTCTAAGTATTATGGGCAAACTACTCTCTCTCCTAAAGCATCTAAGTCAAAACGAGCAATTATTCTTAATTTCACAAGTTTTATAATTTAGGAAGCATAATAATCATCAGGGATTCCTAGGTAAGACTTTCAATAAATTATTAGGATGATAAAGCAAAGAAAAACTACTTGAAAATTTAGCAAATTAAAGTTTTAGTAAACTTTACTTATTCCTTCAATAAGAAGAGACAAAAGTCTTTTCCTCCCCTTTCCAGTAGGATTTCTGCCCCAGTAGCAAACCAACTACACAATATGTATTGTAGAAATTAGTAGAGATAAAAGAAACAGGTTTATTTCTTAGGTAGAAAAAAAAAGGAAGAACCTTTTATGTTTTAATTTTAAACTCATGTAAAGCTGGATTGAGAAGAACTGAAACTCCAAAATTTTGAATCACATTTAGAGAGAAGCCATAGTAATTTTAAAAAAATCTCTCCTAGGCACCAAATATGCCTATTACTGAAAAGCAGACTCAAATGCATTATTCTAATAGTCTTAGCCAAGAAAGGAAAAAAGAAAAAACTAACATTTACTGAACACCTACACATGTGCTGGCACATCCACATTTTACTATTTTGTTTAACAATCCCAATTTTGTTAAGTGATAATTACATCCATTTTACAAAAAAGTAAATTAAGTCATGGACTAGTTAAGCAATTTTCCCATGGTCTCACAGCTAGTTTTTGTAAAAATGTTCTTTCCATTATACTTTGCTACCTTCAGAAATAAATATTCTAGAAATATTTCACTCATGTGGACCTTATTATGTATTTGGGGAAAGCCACTGATAAAATAAGAGAAAAAATTTTTAAACACATGGTAATAAGTATAAAATATGCTCAAAATGATTCTTCAAATACCAAAAGGAAGTGAAAAGTAAAGCTGTGACTAATTTAGGGTGTCAGTACAGGCAGTTTCAAACAGGTCAAGCTTGATAGAGAACCTCACTATGGTATATAAGAACAACTAAGCCATAGTTAGAAAATTAAAACTCCAAAGGGGAGTTACAAAAGGTCTTTAGAAAGGTAGGAGAACAATGTTATAAACTATTAAGACATCAATAAAAATGAAAATTTAAAAGAAAGGTAGGAGAGAGAGAAAGAATATGGACCTCAAGTTTTAAACAAGTCTTCTCTCCAGTCTTTGACTTGCTTTTAAACCATAACACATAAGGCAAGACCAATACAGTCAACGACGAACCGCATATACAACGGTGGTCCCATAAGATTAATATCTTATAGTCTAGATGTGTAGTAGGCTACACTATCTAGGTTTGTGTTAAGTATACACTATGATGTTCGCACAATGACGAAATCGCCTAACGATGCATTTCTCAGAAGTTATCCCCGTCGTTAAGCAACACATGACTGTATCCTTTAACTACAGCTATGATCAGATAATTCTCTATTCAAAAACCAAAGGTTCCCAGGCCAATCAAATTAAATCCAAAATCCTTAACCTAATATTCAAAGACCTTCACAGTCAAGCCCCAGCCCGTTCCAGTGTATCTTTCCAGTTTTACCTCTTTCCTTATGTTCTCTTTGTTGTAGTCAAACAAGACTAGCTATTCCCAGAATATGCTCCAGGCTTCCTCCCCTACCTCTGAGCTCAATATGTCCTCCCCTCCCTTGCTATTCTGAAATCTGACCAGTCCTTCAAGATGCAGTCAGTTCAGCAGCCTCACAGCGAGATAGTGCTTCATCTTTAAATCCTCATTGTTTTATCTGTACCACTTTAATGCACTTACATTCTATTATGTTTTATAAAGATTTGTGTGCCTGCTTATTCCCAACAGATCTGGAGGTTCCTGAAGACAAGAATATTATTCCCTACAACTTTGTATTCCCAACAGCACCTACAAAAATGCATGCATATACATGTCATCAATGTGCAGAGTTGAATATGACTAGCAGTCAAAAGTGGCAACAGCTTCTTGATGTGGAGTTTGACAAAAATCAAAGACTTAATTTTTGATGTCTATACTAATTTTCACAGAAAACAGGAACCACACCCCACACATCAACTGCTTCACCAGACCCACAGATTTTAAATTTACAAGCAAATGTTCTGGTCCATTTAACTATAGTATCTAATTAAGAATTCTAACTATTGAGCATGGCAGATCTTGTTTTAAAAAAAATTTCAATCTCACGGTAATATATAAAAATGATTTCTTCTCCTCTCGCCAAAAAGCACAGCTGTTTAGTTAGCAAATAAAAAATGATGATGTGTGCATATTTTCATCATCAACAAAATTCAGATAAAAAACTGCATCATTTCAAAAAGTGTTTGTACAGGGGCAGCTGTACAGTGCTGACAGCTGTAAATAAACCATTGTATAATACTTGAAAAATAAAGCTGGTAAAGCTCAACTAAAATACTCTGTGGGATTAGTTATCCCATCACATCCCTAACAAATTTTCTTTAGCATTTTTCAAAGCAGTTACAATCTGCTCACCACATTCCAGGCTTTATGCTTTGTGTTAAGAGAGAAAAAAGAATGAACCAGACAGTGGGAATTAAAACATGTACCACAAGGTTTAACTACAAAGCACAATGGAATAAGTAGTATAATAAAAATATTAACAAAATGGTAAGGAAGCAAAAAAGGAAAGAGAGAAGGCATGGCTTGGAGAACATAACATTTGAACACTTGAAACAGGTTCTGAACAGAAAGTGGAACTTCAAAAGGCAAAAAATGCTAAGTAAAAGCACAAAGCTCTGCAAGTAAAAATGTGTTAAAAAAAAAAAAAAAAGACGTACAGCTGCAGCAGAAGCTAGAGGGAGTTATTTAGTAGGAAAATGGGAGAAAAAATAAGACAAGAGATCTTGTTGGCTCCTGAAAGTTCTTTCTGAAGCTTTTGGAAGCAATAGACTGATTTATCTGGATTTTTTCTAAGATAACTGTGGAAACCAGAGAAGGGAGAGACTGAAAGCAGGAGCCTGTTGAAAAATTATTGCAAAATAATTTTTATGGGGGGGAAAGTTGATGAGAGTCTGAAGTTTGCAACAGGAAAAGAAAGGCTAGATCAGATTCAGAATTGTCATGACTAAGTAACTAGTGTAGCAGAGTAAAGCTGAAATTAAATTCCCAGGTTTTCAGACTAAGTAACATGGAAGCTAGTAAAACCAATAATAATTTCCAATGTATTTCAAGTAGTGAACATTTACTGACCACTTACTCTGTACAAAGTAGTATTAAAAGATAGAAGTACTCAAAACTGACAATCTTTGTGAAGGAGAAAGCTACATTCCCAAGTCAATATATACCAGTATATATAATTCAGTATATATAATACATTAGAGTGTGTTTCTACAGGAAAGAGGATGATGGGAATAACTGATAAGAAAGCAAAAAACAAAACAAGAAAAAGGTTTGGTACCCATGTAGTGTGATATGGACTGAGGAATACGATTAACTCAAATGTGTGGGCTCAGGGTCTAAAGAAACAGAGGAGAAACAAACCAAAACACAACTTTTTTTTTTTTTTTTTAAATAGAAAGACTGAAGGCTAGGGCCAAAAAGTTTAGTTGGGAGGTAATTTTTACCAGGGGAACATCTAGGAACAACTCTTAAATGACTAGAAATTCAGGCTGGGCCTTAAAGCAAAAGTAGTAGGTCAAATTATTTGGGGGACAGCGAGAAAGAAGAGGGATGATGGTGTATAAATATATTCCCCAGAGAGGAAATACTTGAGCCCAGGCTGAAGGGGGTAGGGCCAGGAGAAAGTATGGCGGCAGAATAGAAATCTGCAAAGGAAAATAAGCATCAGACTGAAGAGTTCAGACTTTATTTTACAGGTAAAGGGAAGACAAAGATTTTTAAACAGGAAAATATTAATCAGTACCCAGAAGCAGTATACAGGATGGACTGGAGAGATTATTGAAGAAGACTGACGGCAAAAAAAGCCAGTCAGAAGGGTATTACAATAGTCTCTAAGCGAAAGGTAAAAAAGCCTGAGCCACAATAAATGATAGCAGAAATAAAAAGGCGAAGATGGAAGTAAGAGAGATTACTGAGGTACAGCAGATAGGATTTAGGAATGAACTATGTAGATGAAAAGTAAGTGTAAGATGACTTCACAGGTTTACCCATAAGCCACTGGGCAGATGCTCATTTTGTTTCAGGAGAAAGGAGAAATCGGTTTGGGACATATTTATCTTGAAGTACCTTGAAGGTATCCACAAGACAAACATCTGTCAGACAAACAGAAATGTCAGGATGAGCAGGGTGCTCCAGGATAGGAGATCGAGTAGTCATCCACGTAGAGATGCTGGTTGATGCAGTGGACGAGAGAGGAAGGCAGAGGACTCAACTTTAGGGAACACCCAGTTTAGAAAGCAGGAGGAGAAGCGAGAGAAGGGGAGACCAGAGAGCACACAGCACCTTTTCAACATGCTTTCACAATTTTCACAAGTCTAAGAGACTAAACAACACAACCTTATTGAGCCAAATGGTCACAATAAGCAGTGCAACATATGGAAAAACTGAGGACTAATGGTAATGTAAAAACAATAAAATATTTCAGAAAGCATTTAACTTTGACCCTGGAATTTTTAACCACAGAAATTTATCCTGAGAAATAAACTACGGGGCGGGGGAGGGGGGTGCCCAGGGGATGCTGTATATAAAAAGTTTTCTCTCTGGCTTTAACTCTAATAGTGAAAAACAGAACCTAAATTTCTAGTCATAGAGAGGAATGGTTAAATATAAAATGAAAAAGCCAAATGTCATTAAAAAAACATTTTACTACATAAAATTTTTAAACTTCAACATTGAGGGAAAAATGCATTCAAGTTAAAAACAATTTTGCAACATACGACAAAGGGTCAACATAAAGGCTCCTGTAAATCAATAAGAAAAAAAGAAAATATCCTGAAAGAAAAACGGGTAAGATACAAATGGCAATTTCCAAAAGAACAAATGAAACTGACCAGTAAATAGAAAAATGTTGGCTCTCAGTGCTAATCAAATAAGTTAAAATTAAAATAATGTATCATTCACCTCTCTGACTAGGATGTGGGGAAAATGGGCATTAATATTCTTGAAGGAAAAGAATAACTTTTCTAAATGCCATTTTGGCATTATAAGCGCTTCAGAAAGTTTGCACAACAATTCTATTTTCAAGAATATATGCAAAAAATAATTAGACCAGTGTACAAAGTTGTTCACATAAATAAGTTCACTGTAGCTTTGTCTATAATGTTGAAAAGCCAGAAACAGCTTAAATGTTAAATAAATTATGGCATAACCATATAATGGATTTTTAGACAGTTTTTGAGAGAAGAAGATTAATGTGGAAAATCATTAAATAAGGTAGTTTATTTAAAAAAGGTTTCTAAACAGCACATACAGTATAAACCTTTTTTTTTAAGTCTGGAAATATACACACCAAAATTTTGTACTGGTTGTCTCTAAGTACTAGGGTGAAATAGTTTGATACTGCCTAATTATTTTTTTGTTTGGGGTTTTTTTGGTGAGGAAGACTAGCCCTGAGCTAACATCCATTGCAAAACCTCCCCTTTTTGCTGAGGAAGATTGACCCTGGGCTAACATCCGTGCCCATCTTCCTCTACTTTACATGGGATGCCGCCACAGCATGGCTTGACAAGTGGTGCGACAGGTCCATGCCCAGGATCTAAACCTGCAAACCCCGGGCCAACGAAGTGGAGCGCACAAACTTAACTGCTACACCACCGGGCCGGCCCCTGCCTAATTATTTTATAATGAACACATATACTCTCATAGAAAGAGAAAAAAGCTTTTTAATTAAGTGACAAAATGGAAAGAAGAGTGTTTAGAAAAATACAAGTGTAATAAGTAAATACAAAGTTATAGACACAATTAATAAAAATGTGAGCAAAGAATACAAAAATCTTTTTGGTTTTTTCCCCAACTATTGTTTAAATGAAATAACTATAAAGAGTTAAGGACAGTTTCACTTATGAAAACAGAAAGAAAAAAAAGATGAAAAAACTGATGCAAAGAAGAAAATAGAAAATTCACACCATAAAATCTTAGTCATTTTAGAAGGAAGCAAGGTCATCTGCTAAGAGTCAAACATTTCAAGACTAAGGTTAGCAACCTGAATAGAGTGAAAAAAAAACAATAGAGAAAATGAGTCAACTTCGGGATGAGAAAAGGATTAGAAAGCAACTAATATACAGGCAGCTGGAAAACAAATATTTAAGAGTCACCAAAGCTGTGACTCTTTTCAGGGGTGCTGGGCAGGGACAGAAGTAGAAAAAGTAAATGGTGATATTTACAAGTTGAGAATTGACCAGTTATATACAGCAAGGTCAAGAGGAGGAGGTCTATGCAGTGCTAACGAGTTCACAGAATATGAACTACAGAGTTCAGGACTGGAAAGAAGGAAGAAAACTAACAGCCTGGGAAGGACTGGAGGTGGTAATGAGGTCACAAAGCTGGTTCATCAGGTATAATGGAAAATAGAAAATAGAAAGACAGGCCCTTGAATCACCATCTCTGGCCACAGAGGTTAAGACTTGAGGTAGTTCTGAATGGCAACAAGGTTAAAGAACATGGTCATCCATGTAGGTTTTGATGTAGAGTGGAGGTAAAGGTCAGAGAGTTAGTGAACTACAGTTCCAAATGTGGCCTTTCTGGTCTGAAACGAATGTAACTGTTACTTTAACCTCTATGCACTTCACTTTCCTGCACTGCAAACACATCCCTTCTAGCCTGACTGATAGGAATTCAGCTGGCACGGTAACCTCTCTCTGCACTTTATTCAACCACAAAATGAAGAGAATAAGGAAACAGGAGATTGAATTAATGGTTCTCAACCCCCCCCCCGAACATTAAAATCATAGGCGCTTAAAAAAAAAAAACAGGCAAACCTACCTATACCTTGACCCCAAATCCAGTGATTCTGATTTGTTCTAGGGTGGGGTTCAGGCATCAGTATTTTTTAAAAGCTCCTCAAAGAATTGTAACACGTAGCCAAGGTTGAGAACTGAACTAGGTATTTCTAAAGGTTGCTTCCCTTTTAAAATTTTAAAATTTTATGTTTCTATATAATTCACTGCCACTCTGTTCATTTGTTAATCTAACTTACTGAATATCATACACCAGGCACTTCCACAAACATTTTAGTAAATCCTCACAACACTATGAGGCAAATATTTCTGCATCCATTTCACAAATGAGTCCAGTGAAGCTTAGAGAAGTGAAGCAAGTTGTTCAAGAGTCACAAGCTAGTAAGGAGCAGAGCTAGGATTCAGGGTTGTTTTTTTTGTACCAGTCCACCCTATGTGTAACTTGCTTTCTCTAGCACTCGCCGCAATTTCTTGAATGCCTTTATTCTCTTCTCAGGACCTCCCAAATTGAGCACACCAGTTTGTGGTTTATGGATTGACTGAAGAGAAAGTCATCTTGGACACGGAATTAACCCCAAATTCTACAATAATTTCATTACAGAACACCTTCAACCTAGAGAGGTCTTGCAACTTAAAACAGCACTCTGAAAGCATATCTATGAAGTTAAGCTAACACGCACATTGCCATGAAACATGCAGCTGGTGTACAAAGCTGGTTCTCAAAGATAAACTTATCAACAGAAAAGCAATTTTGATACGCTTTCCAGTAAACAAGCCATTCTAAAACAAAATTCTAAGACAATTCTGACAAAACAATGATTGATAAAGAAATGAGATTTGCTCTATCAAAGAGCTTAAATGGATAAACATGACCTTCAAAATTTTCAGGCATTAACTGTTTCCATCCAGTGAAAATAAATTCAATTGCACTTTAAAATTATGATTATTATCATTTTGTTGAACTGCAGCTGCTGCTGCTGCTTTGTTGATTATACTTCAGTCCATTATCCACTTGTAAATTTCATAAACATTCAAGTTCTGTATCCCCAGGCCAAAATTTATTGAGTTACCAAGGTAAAAAACCTCAAAAAAAAACCCCAAAAGGATTAGAGAAGAGTTACTACTATGCCCACTGAAACTGCAATGTAGTAAGAAATTCATTAAGTATATTTACAAGGACCATATGTGTACTCATCCATTCAAACCTTTCCTGAGCATCTGCTATGTTCTCCACACAATGGGGAGGGAGAGGCAAATCAGACCAAACACAACACCTGCTGTCAAGAAGTGCCACAGCAGATCAATATAATATTTAGGGAGATGCCATGGGAGAAGTGAACTAATTCTTGGGGAGAGAAAGGGGGTGGGATAAGGAGAAGAGGGCAGAAAAGGCTTCAAAGAGTATAGTTAGCTTAAGTGAGTATCTTTAAAGGGAAAAATTTCAGTACAAGAACCCTTGTATATCAGCTCTCTAAGAAATAAGTATACTGAAGAACTAAATTAAAGATGGAAAGAGCAGCAAAGACAGCAAATAAGGTGGACAGAGACTGCTTCACAGGAATGAGTTATGTATCCTACAAAGTTATGCTATAGGAAAAATGAGAAGGCTTCAGAGTCATAAGACCTCAGTTAAATACCAGCTTGGCCGCTAGATTAGTGAAGTTAGTTAAATGACCTCATTTGTAGGTAACTTTTCAGAAAAACAAATATGTATAATGGCGTTTACTTGAGAATGTAGCAAAACAAAAGGAATTTTTTTAAGAATTAAGGAAATTAGCAATCAAATCTGAGCAAAGGCTACATTTTTACCTGGAGATTAAGAAGAGAAATTCTCCAAGACATGTTTTAGGGTTTACCTTATTTGTGGTTAGGAGTCCTTTCAGTTCATTTAACAGAATTTTAAAGCTAAAATGTCTTTATTAAAAAAACAGCAATATATATTCATTTACTGGGGTAATTCAAGTTGAGCCTTTTTTGATGCCTTGGTCACTACACCAGTTTTACTTTTTGAGACGATTATACTTGCTTTCCAAATAAGTAACTTAATACCACTCACCCCTCCGGTGCTGTCAGGACCCGAAGAGATTAAAAATAGAAGCCTTCGTTAATACTGAATTAACCTGAGGACCCCATGAGCCACCAGAGTACAGAAAAAGCTAAATGCTCAAAACAGAGCAGGCATGCACCTCTAAGGGAAACTTCGCAAGGTCAAAATCACTTCACCTAATTCTTAAGAAAACAATACATGCCTTTAGGTCTCTCAGTCAACGTTCGTGTCTAAATCTCTCTTTAATGAGTCTCTTCAGTAACGAACTAAAACACAACAAAGAAGGCATTTAAGAACTTCCATACTTTGAGTCCATGAATTACAGAGCAGGGCTCAGTTATCTGTCCCCGCACGCTCACAAGTGACTGCTGTCATGTTCTAAGAGCACACAAGCAAGCTCTCGGCCTTCAGCAAGATTTTAAAAGGGAAAAATAAATTCGGCAAAAGACCATGAAACTTTAAAAGACCCCAAATAAATAATGTGTAAGAACCATCGCCGATCAGACCAAATTCGACGGTGCCATTTTTTGCCTCAAGTCATACAAAAATACGCTCTTCGAGTTACAACGTCCCTGACGCCCAGACTCGGCAAACTTTTTGGACAGAAAGATGTTGGGGCCCCAAGACGCCACCGGCCACGACTGGAGCCCGACTCGAGCCCCGAGCCCGGGGCCCCCGCCCCGCGGACCCTCCGGCGGCCCCGAGCCTGCCGGCGGCGGCGGCCTACGGGCGGGCGCGGCTCGCTCCCGGCCCCAGCGCGAGGGGAGCGGCCGGGAGCGCCCCGTTTCTCACAGACCCCAACATGGCGTCGGCCGCCGCCGCCCGCGACGACGACACCTCCCCGCGCCGCCGACGGCCCAGGGGCCGCGGGGGAAGCGCCCGGAAAGTTTCGCTTCTCCTCTCCCGGGCCGCCAGGGGCCGGCGGACGACCAACCCGGGCTTCACCTACCCGGCCAGGCGCGGGCGGCGGCGGCGGCGGCGGCGGCGGCGGCGAAAGTCCGACTCCTCCTCGTCCCGGGCGCCGGGCGCGGACTCTACCGGCGCCCCCGCCCCGGCCTCCCAGGGTGTGTGCGGCCGCGGCCCCGCGCCGCCGGCCAGATCCGGACGCGACGGACGCACGGGCGGCCGGCCGGCGCAGCCGCTCGCAGGCGACGCCCCCGCCCCTCCAGCCGAACCCCACAACGGCCGCCCGGCTGGCCTCTCCCCCGCGCGCGCACGGGCGCGCCGCCGCCCACACGCGAGGCGCGAGCGCGCGGGCACGAGCACACCCACCCCGCTCGCTCCCGCCCTGTCTTGCCTGTTCCCTCTCCCGGCCGGTGCCGCCCCGCGCGACGCGCTCGAGGGGGCGGGGCCACCGCGGAGGCCACACCCGGCCGGACAGCCCCGGCCTGGGGTTGGCTCCTCCGCGTAGTGTGGGGACGCGCGCCCCGGAGCCGTTGGGGTGCACGTGGGACCCCTTACCTGGCCCGCCTGGCGCGGGCAAGCTGTGGGAAAGGACTGTTCGTCCCTCTACGTAGTTCCTCAGGAGACTGGAAGACTGGAAGGAAGGCTAGGCTCCCTTTCCCTCGTCACCGAACCGGCCTCCCCAGGACACTCAACTTTCCGCAGCCGAGAAAGAAAGGCTTTGGATTTAGAAGAACAAAGGCGTCTGGGCAGACGTTTGTTTGCTACTTCCACTTACCTTGGAGATCCTGCCCGTCACATCTTCCATTTGCTTTGTCTGAATCCCCTACCTCTTGAAACCGAGGGATCTGCGGCTGCAATACACATACATACCCCCAGGTACTCTGCACAGCTCTTTCTTCTGAGTGACTTTATTCCGTGCCTTAGAACTCTGGTCTTTCCAAAACTTGTCCCTGGCGACACAAAACGTCATCTGCCTACTTCACATACCTGACAAATGCAAGATAGTATGTAAGGTTAAATCTGCCCTTTTTCGTTTACACCACAACTGTTTTCTAAGCGTGCCGTGGGGTACGTGGAGAGAGATCAAAGATGCCTAGGATAGACAAGGAATGGGGGCGGGGGCATACTCGCCTTAAACAAAAAATAGGTGGAAATTAGATTTGGGTAAAATTTATCTTCCCCGTTGATCTGTTATTTCAGGGATACCTTGTCTTTGTTTGATTGCTCTTGAATTAGAGCCTCCAGCAACCAAGCTGCACATAAATGAGCATCCACGGAGGGAACATGAGCAAGTCTTGGTTTTGACCCCGCTTTCTTTCCACCTGCTCTTCAGTCTGGGATTCTACCCCCTCCAGGTCTTTGGCCTCCCGTCCTCCCCTATTTCAATGTCTCAGAAACAAACATATCTTTTCTTTAAATTAGTAACTAAAACAAAACTGGCAAGAATGAACGTTTTTTTGACGGGGAAACTTACAGGATCACAATCACACAAATTTTTACATCTGTTGACTATAGTTGTCTCTGTAGAGAAGTACGAATGTCCCCAGGACTGTGTCTCAGCCGTCACCCTGCCCCACCTTTGTTCAGCCTCATCCCCCTCTACGTACAGAGCAACATCAGTGGAAAAAAGGATGGACTTGATCATCTCGAAGATCCTTTTAAATTTTGAGATTAGGAATTGCTATGTCTGGTTGTTAAAGTCTAGTCTAGAGCATTAATCACCAAACATTTTTGGTCACTCATTGGTAAAAGTGTTTGCCCTCTCTCTCCTCCCAATATACTTATTTAGCTTACCCTAAAGCACATGGACTTAGAAGTCAAAATGACTGTACTCAAATCTTGGCTTTGCCACCAACTACCTGTATCCTTTGGCACATCCAAATATTGCCTTAGTTTCTTCATTTGTAAAATGAGGATAATAACATTATCTACCCCACAGAGTCACTATGAAGATAAATAAGCTAATATTTGTAAAGCATAGTACCTGGCACATAGTAAGTGCTATACAAGAGTTAAATAAAAATTATATATTTTATATATGTTGTATATTATACAATTTATATATACAGTATATTATACATATACACAGTATTATATATACACATACAATATTATATATATACACACATCTATTATACATAATATGTTAGGTACATTACAAAAAAACAAGAAAAACCAGAAATAATGATTTAAAACGTGTGTGTGTGTTTTCTTTCGGCACTCTGCATATTCTGTATCCTTCCTGGGCTCTGTGCACCCTGATTTGGAGACCATTGATTTAGAGCTGTGCTGACAAATACAGCAGCCATGAGCCACATGTAGTTATTTAAATTAAAAATATAGTTCCTCAGTCACACCAGCCACATTTCAAGTGCTAATAGCCACATAACTATTGGACAAAGCAGAGAAAAATATTTCCATCGTTGCAGAAAATCCCGTTGGATAGCACTGACAAAGCTGAAACAAACAAGAGACTCAGGCAGTAGGATCAGCTCCTGACTCGGACCCATAACTGTGGAATCCCGTTCAAATCAAGTGATAAGCTCTCTCTCAGAGACATCTCTTCTGTAGAGTAAAGATAAAAATAGGAACTACCTCATGGACTGCTGAGCAGAGGAAATAAGATAATGTGTGTAAAGTCTCTGGCAGAGTGCCTAAAACATAGGGGAACTTGCAAATGTTAGTAAAATTTGAGTTTAAATTAACCCAATTTTATAAGCCTGAAAGGTAACGATCTTGTTATTGTCCTTTAATGGGTAAGTTTATCAAGGGTATCTATTTTAGAAAAGACAAGAGTTTGGTTAACTTTTAGTTGAAAACAGAGCATTCAAGGGAAGATGGCAAATACCTGCATTTTAATTACTCTTTGACTTCTTTGTCTCCCTCACCCGTAGACCCTGGTCTTTTCCCGGTGATGTCCATCTCAGTGAAATGGCACTGCCATCCACAAACCTGATGAGTCATCACCATCTCCTCCTCTTTTCTGTCTCCTTCATCCAATCCCTTTTCCTCAAAAATATTGTAGGATCTACCTCCAAAACACTCCTCCCCTCCCTTATCCCCTCCACACAGGACAGCATAGGACTGTGTCACTCCCCTACAGAAACCCTTCCATGGCTCCCCACCAGGGCTGCCATATACAATTGTACAAGTTATAGTAGAACAATCCTATGGAAGAGTGCCTGTCACATTGGAGCACTGAAAATTTTATACTTACTACAAATATTCTCTGGCAGATTTCAGTGAAGTGCCTTGTTCTAATGAAAGTATTTTACAACCATTTTCCAACAAGACGGAAACACCTTGAGGAATGGATATCTTTTTCTCAGTTGCCCAAAGATGCCATATGGGGTAGGAACATTTCTATTTCACTTAGAACAAAATCCCAGCTCATCACTAGGTCCTATAAGACCCAGCACAATCCAGCCTCTGCCATCCTTTCTACCTGAACATGATACCAAGCTCCACCAAATTCCAGTTACATTGACCTTGTGTCACTTTTAAAATAAACCAGGCTCTTTTCTGCTATGGGGCCCACTGCCCTGATCACTTCGCTACCTACACAGTCACAAGCCCATGCCATCCTGCCCTTTGCGTAGCTGTGGCTCCTTGTCATCTTGCAGGCCTCTGTGCCCTGAGAGAGTGCACCTGTTGTTCTTGGTCACAGCCCTGTGCATTTCCCTCACGGTACATATAGATCTCCCTGGAGAGTGTAGCCTCCATGAGGGCAGGGAGCTCACTGTCTTCTTGCCTTTCTATCCCCAGGTCCTAACAGGACAGGAGTGTGTGCCATCTTGTCAGCGGTCGACTCGGCATTATTGCCACCCCTTTCTGCATTCTCCTCTGGACTGTGGGGAGAAAGCCTAGAACTCCATTTCCCAGAGGACTTTTCCTTGAATGGTTCCAGGTTAAATTCTTGCCACTGGAGACACATGTGAGATTTGAAAGGCACAAGAAAAGGGGAAACCATTATTCTCCAGCATACCTTCAAACAGGCAGCTCAGATCATTGGGGGCTATTTCCCTAGACTTCTAGGAAAATGTTAGACAAACCCCGAAAGACTAATATCCTATTTTTAAAAGGGAGGGTGGGGGCTATATTCTGAACAAAAAAAAGGCAGTAGAAATGTTCCAGATTAAAAGAGGCAAAAAAGATATGACAACTAATTGCAATACCTGACCCTATGCTGGATCCTATACTGGAAGGGGAGAACGTTATAAAGGACATTTTTGGGTCAGTTGACAAAATTGGAGTATGAACAGAAAATTAGATAGAAATGTTGCATCAAAGTTAAATTTACTGTTCTGGTTATATAAGAGAATATTCTTATTCTTAGGATATACACACTGAAATATTTAGGGGTAAGGACCGTGATATATATAATTTACCCTCAAATGATTCAGAAAAAAATTACATATATAATTTAAATATTATATATAAAAGAGAGAAACCACCTATATAAATGATTTTAAAAATGGAGTAACATGTTAGTAGGTGAATCTGGGTAAAGAGTATATGGATGTTCTTGGCACTATTTCTATTCTTGCAAACTGTGAGTTTGAAATTATTTCCCTCCCAAGAAAACAGTTTAAAAAATATACAATAAAGCACTAAATAAGCTATACTGAATAATGTAGGACAAACTGGAATAGTTGTCTTAAATATCCAGTCTCAAAATAGGCCCAGGCTGATAGCTACATGATTAAAAAACAATACTTTTATGCCTTTTTCTAATTCCCCAGTGAACAAAAAGTGAACTTAGTCTTCTTGCAGCCAAGATGCTCCCTGGCTATGGAAAAATAACCTGTCATACACAGGGTGTCTTTCTAAACATTTAAATATAGGACACTTGTGTCTTTGCTGGCCACTGTGTCCTACAAACCAGTTGGCACGATCACATTTGCTGCAGATCCTGGCTCCACGAAGTGGGAACAGATATTTTATTCCTTATAAAAATTCATTATGTAAAGAGAATAACCCAGATTATAACTACATCCCCAAATTACAGCTTTGCACCCTTTTTGCATTGAAGCAGGAAGGCCCCCGGGACTCATGGAAATGTAGTTCTATGCTGTCTTATCAGAGAGCCTTATAGTCAGCTCTTAGAAGACCATTTAGAAAATTTTCCCAATTAAATGACGTAGAAGATTCCCTTGAAAATATCGCAAGACAGTAAAATGATCAGTGGTTGCCAGGTGTTAGCTTGGAGGGAGAGATAAATAGGCAGAGCGAAGAGAATTTTAAGGACAGTGAAACTATTCTGCACGACACTGTAACAGTGGATACATGTCATTATACCTTTGTCAAAACCCATAGGATGTACACCACCACAAGTGAACCCTAATGTAAACTATGGACTTGGGTAATACTGACATGTCAACGTAGGTTCATCGATTGTAACAAATGGACCGCTCTGGTGTGGGATGTTGATCGTTGGGGTGGCTGTGCATGTGTGGGGGCAGTGGGTATGTGGGAACTCTGTACTTTCCACTCAGTTTTGCTCTGAACCTAACATACACTGCTCTTAAAAATAAAATCTGTTCAAAAAGAAAAAAATTCTTGCTTATGTCTCTTGGAGAAGTTGGAATTTAAGCTTGGGGAGTTATTTGAGAAGCTTTTGGCAGGCATTTAAATTCATTTCTTGAAAGATTTATTATAAATCGTATTTCTCAGACTACTGCTCATTTAACCATCTGTCAAGCTATCTTACCTTAGAATCAAAAACTGAGGTTTAAATTTAAACAGAGAAGCTTATCCATATTTTAAAAAATCAAGTTTTCTTGGCAGAGATTGA
This sequence comes from Tapirus indicus, assembly GCA_031878705.1. NCBI lineage: Eukaryota > Metazoa > Chordata > Mammalia > Perissodactyla > Tapiridae > Tapirus > Tapirus indicus. The sequence continues at coordinate 41,785,788 of CM062935.1, forward strand.
TCTTGATCTTGGGAGTTTTAACATATAAACCTAGTATATATCAAAAATCCTGTGAATTTTCCCAACAGTGGATATAAATTGATCAAGAATTTGCCTCACTCCAAACTAAGTTTATATATTTCTAACAGGGATATCGTTCATTTGTCATATTGGAAACCAAGGAATCAGTTTCACGCTCTTCTCTGTCTTATCAGAAACATAAGTCTAGATCAATTTATACATGAAATAAATTCCAGCTAGATTAGTGAATTACATGTAAAATATGTAAACTTTTGTACAAAAAAGACATAAAATACACAACCATATTAATTTTTTATCTTTGATAGGACTGTGCATGATTCTTTTTCTTCTCTATATTTTATTAAACTTCCATAGTAAGCATGTATTGTTTTATTTTTTTAAAAAACACACAAGGCATAGTCATGGGTAAGTTTTTCAGCAGATATAAATCATGTTCCGGTACTCATACTCAAAAAGACACAATGGTTGCTTTCTTCTGTAGAACATTCCTAAATTATTTGCACATTACCTTCCCTGTCAGTAGAGGGAAATTGTACAAGTGCCCCATTCCTCAATATTAATGCCTGTAAATGACAAATAAAATATTAACCTCAATAAGCAGTCACTGAGTAAGCTTGCCTTCCATAAAACCAGCTCAAAATAAGTATAGAACTGGCCAAGTTAGACCATTGTATTAAGTTTTTAAAAGTTAGTGTCGGATTAAGTAAAATTCAACAGAAACTTTAAATCCAAATATTATCAGGAGACTCTATTTTAAAAAGCAATGTACTTTTTGAGAATACTGGTATAAATAGGTCATTCATACTCTTATGTAAAGACAAGAAATTTAAGCACAATTTCATTAAAAATTTCATTTTTAAGTAAAAATAAAAACTTTTATTGTTTGGAGCAGATAGATCTGGGTTCAAATTCTGATTCTGCAACTTATTAGCTATATAACCTTGTGTAAACAGCTTGACTGTTCTGTGCCTCAGTTTTCATATTAGTAAAATGAGAAAATTAACCCCTACTCCTTTAGGATTATACAAATCAGGGACAATATAAGTAAAGCACATAGCAAATAGTAGATGCTTAGCAGATAGTATGTGCTCAGTAAACAGTTATAATAGTTGTAGTAGTAAATGTTGCTGCTGTTGAAATTATTAATAAAATATAAAGTTTTACCACTTATGTGAAAACGCAGGAAATATTATATTAAAACTTTGACATGCCTGATTCACAGCTCCCTGACTAATTCTTGCAAAGGTCCTTCCTCCACCTTTGTGCCTCTCCAGTGACTCTTTATACTCTTTGAATTGAGAACAAAGAAGGAACATTCCCAAGCAGGACAAATCCTATGTAAACAAGCTGTCATTCAGCGGCAACCACCCAATCGAGCTCCTCACCTGGTCTCCCTCTGACTCTGTGTGGAGCCTCCCCCAACACCCATCTCCAGCCCTGACTTCTACTCAAACCCACCCTCATGTTTCTTCAATTCTTCACTCAAGCTCAGCCGCCAGGCCTGGTAGGCACTAGGACAGACAGGCAAGGCCAGATTGGACAGGGCACCTGGTTCTGGACAGGGGCAAAGCAGCTGGACCAAAGCACTCAGAGAGATGGTCCATACTCCTTGCAGAGCAGGTGCCCTGCTCCACCTCGACTGGGCCTCAGCACACACAATGCAATAGTATTGCGTTATGACTCACACATAAGAAAACCCAAATCTGGAAATGAAACTCAGGGGCAAGGTAGGCAAAGCAGACAAGAAACAGGGAACAGAGGCAAGAGACAAAGACTCACAGCCTGAGACCATAGGACACAGTGCAGAGGACTGTTTCTAAAGCTGGGGTCAAAACTCCAAAGGGTTAAAAAGGACATTTTGATCTGGAAAACACTGAAGAGCCTTTTGATGATGACACAAAGGCACAAATGCCCTCTTCCTGCCATGCAGCACCTTCTTCCCACTTTCTCCAAGTACTGAATTTTTTTCCTGTCATTTTTCTTCCATATCGTCTCCAGCACATCTTCACTTCACGTTCTCCTTACCCCTGCTTTCCTGCAACATATTCTCCTTTTCCAGAAATGGAGTATCATGTATATGTACAGAAATACAAATAAGTACATGGTGGATCTGAAGACCAAGTAATCCATGGAAACCTTCCACTTGGGGATAAGGTTGGTGTGGAAAGAAAAGATAAAGTGAATTAGTCTTATTTATTCAGATATCAATTCATAAATTTATTCAAAAAATATCTACTGACTGCTATGAGCTAGGTATTGTAAGACAGACAAGAACCATGTCTTCATGGAGCCTACATTCTAGTAAGGGGAGAAAAGACAGATAATAAACAAGATAATTGCCAACAATGGTGCGTGCAATAAAGGAAATAGATGTGGTAAGTACCATGACATCACCTAGGACTGCTTAGAGTGGGAAGTACTTTAGCCCCATAATATTCATCAACCCCACCACCGCTTTTACTCTTCTTTGAGAAAGACTATTGATAGTCTCTCAATCTCACATTAATTGCTATGAAATTGCATCTTCAAGACAAGTGTCCTACAGAGAGAACTGATTGGTGGTTACCAAGGGGAAGGGGGGTGGGGAGTGGGCACAAGGGGTGAAGGGATGCATCCACATGGTGACGGACAAAAAATAATGTACAGCTAAAACCCTACAATGTTATAAACTATAAAGACATCAATAAAAATGAAAATTAAAAAAAAAAGTGTCCCAGCCAAAAGTCACTACCAGCCCCTCCCACCATCACACACTCTCAATCAGATTGTTGCCCCTAAACTATTCTATAAAAGTTCTAGAGCCACCACAAGGTATTTAATGGAAAGTGACTGGCTATTTTAGATAGTATGGCCCATACAGCCTCTCTAAGGAGATGACAATTGAATTGAAAGATGAGAAAGAGGCAATTCTTGGAAGAGCTAGGGAAAAGTGTTCTAAGCCGAGGTAGGAACATGTGCATAGGCCCTGAGGCAAAAAGAGTTGATAGTGAACTTGGACTAGAAAGATCAGTGTGGCTTGGGGAGGAGCAGATGTAAAGAGCTAAGTGAGGTAGGCAGAGGCTAGAAGAAGGCTAGAAGGGTTCTGGCCTGAACCAGAAGGGCCTGAACTGAAGAGTTGTAAGCAAGAGAGTGATACTATTTGATTTACAGTTTTAACAGATTTAACTCAGAATGGAAGGCAAAAATGGAAGCAGGAAGATGTCTTAGCAGACCATTGCAGTAGTTTCAGAGAAGACAATGATAGCTCGGACCAGGGTGGCAGCTTTGGGAAGAAAGAGAAATAGATAAGTGAGAAAGCAGATAGGACCTGCTAACTGACTGCAAGAAGGTGAGAGAATGGGAGGAATAAAGAATGACTCTTGATTTAGCTTGAGCATCTGGGTAGATTGTGGCCCCACTCACTGAGATAAAGATGCCTGGGAGAGGAATTGGCTTGAAAAACTGGGAGGAGACTCAAGAATCACTTGACATATTTAGTTTGAAATACTTATTATTGACCCCAAGTAGTGATGTCAAGTCTAGAGTAAGGGGAGACATCAGGACTGAAAATCTAAATTTGGGCATTTTCCACAGAAAGATGGGGAATGAGAGTACGTTAGGGATGCTCTCAAGAAATTTATTAGAATAAAATCTTTTACAATTAAAGAGCTAAAGATGAATGAATATAATCTATCATAAAGAAATAATGCTTTATGCACAAAGATATTTATTGCAGTATTATTTATAATATCAAATAAATGTGAAAACATTAAATGTCTATTTTGGAGCAGCTGAGTACTTTTTCACAATGAAATATTATTCAATAATTAAAAGTCTTTACTAAGATTTCTTGATAGGAAATGGATATGTTTATATTATAATGATAAGTAGGAAAAAATCACTATGAACTTGTCTACATGGCACGATGTAGATTACTGCATAAAAATATACACAAGAAAAGACAAGAAGGAAATATATGCAAGGTTAATCATAGTCATTCTTTTTCTTCAGTCTTTTCCATATTTTCTATAATTCCCAATTTATTAATCAGCTTAGCTAGGCTTATGTTAAGGAAATAAACAACCCCCAAAATTTCAATGGCTTAACACAAAATTTATATCTTGCTCACCCAAAGTTCACTGTAGGTCAAGTATAGTAGATAATAAAAGATGGCCATTATCAATACTTTCCCTCCCTGTACCATACTTTACTCCCTGCATCAAAAGTAGGAGTCTAATTCCCCTCCCTTGGAACCTGGACTGGTGTTGGTGACTTGCCTTGACCAATAGAATATGGAAGCAATGATGGTCCAGGACATCCAAAGATAGGTCATAAGAAGCCTTTCAATTCCTCCTGGTTCTCTTGGAATGCACAGTCTTGGGATGCTTCCTCTCTGAAGCCAGGACCCATGCAGTGAGAAGCCCAAGCCACATAGGTGCTCTTGTTGATAGCTCCAGAGCACCTGGTCAATAGCCAACATCAATTCTAGCCAGGTGAGTGAGTCATTTTGAACATCCAGGTGAGTCCTTAGATGACTAGAGCTCCAACCGTCTGCAACGACCATCTGCAACAGTACGACAGCCCGCTGGCAAGAACTGCCCAGCTGAGCCCAGTCAGCACACACAGAACCATGAGAGATAATAGTAAATTGTTGCTTTGAGCCACTAAGTTTTGGAGTGATTTGACCCACAGAAATCAATAACCAGAACATGTGACCACTTTCCAAGGCAGCCGACATCCGTGCAGTGACTCAGGGATCCAGGTTGCTTTGCTCTTGTGGCTCCACCATCTCAGTATCTGGCCTCCACTAGCACCCTGAAGGGGAAGGTGGAGCTGAAAGTTTGTTTATGACTTTTCGCTGCCTCAGCCCAGAAGAGGGAGATGTCATTTTTGTTCACAGCCTATTGGTCAGCACAAGGTGACCTAGGAAATGTAGTCTCTTGTGCATCCAGTAAGGAGAAAAAGTGATATATTGCTGAGCACTGGTAATGTCTACTATGCCACTTTCACTTTTTAATTGTAAAATATTCCAAACATAACAAAAAATACAATAACGAAAATAATAGACACCCATCTACTCACTAACCAGACTAACTCTTAAAACCACACAGAAAAAGCTTTATTTATAAAAAGATTATTGGATATTAAATGCCCCTGAAGAGCTTTCCACGGGTGTTGGGTGATAATTGCTGATTACAACTCTTCAAAGGAAGTCAAGTTCAGACTCCTTAACAAAGCCCTTCACTATCACTCCTCAGCCCACCTTTCTGGATAGCTTACAGTTTTCCTCCCAACACACTCAGTAGAGGATGCTGGTTAATTTTCCCTCCTTGCATCCATGTACTCTTCTTTAGGTAAAACAATATCCCAATTTTCTTTTGCACAACCATTCCTTCTCCACTTGCAGCAAAACAGTTTGGGTGGGATTAACACTCCCTCAGCTCCAAGGATGAGCTGGATTTTGCCCGGCAGTCTATCTCACACTCCTGGGTGCAGTAATTGGTCCCATCAGAATGAAGCCCAGGAATTTTATTTGACAATTGAAGAAAGAGACATTTTCTCTCCTGCTGACATGACCAAGGAATCATTTAACCCCAGGACTGTTGGCATCCACCTTGGGACCCTGGAGGAAGTCTGCCCAAGGATGCAGCTCACACAGTGGAAGCCAGAACAGAGAGAGGAAAAGAAACGAGGTCTTTGACGCCACCAAGCCTTATCTGTAGCCTGAACCACCTGTGGCCTGAACAACCTCTGACCTTTTAGGTGAAACGATGAATTCCCTTCATTTTTTAAGTCAGAATTTTCTGTTGATTCCAGCCAAAAGACTCCCAATTAATAATATCAACACTATGATCCAGCCACCTTGAGTCACTTTCGGTTCTCTAAAATACATGTATTTTTACTTCAAAATATCATTAAACTGAAGCCAAAATGTATTGAGCATAATTACCATAAAAAGGATGATGTGGGCCCTCGGGTCACGGCTGAAGAACAAAATCACCACCTGCAACATCTAGGAAACAGTTTAAAAATTGAAAACATTCCAGATTTCCAGCTGTTGAGGAGTGCCATTCCTTAAGCGTTGACTTGCAGACATCTGTAATTTTAGGGCAACTGCCTGGACAAATGACCATGCAGCTCTCTGAAGTCCAAGTTTTTCTCAAAACTATCTGCTGAGCAATATGGCTGGGAGCCGCTGAGAAGAAACCTTGACACAGTGTAAAGACCTTCATCAGAGGCCTGACAGCTCCGGTATGGAAAGCATGTGGATAGAAAAACTCCTGTTGAGTCAAAGTTATGCTTCTAACTTCCTGATGTGGTCATATGAATGGGGAAGTGTGCGTCCCTCTGAGTTTGTGCAATGCAGCTCCAACCAGTGTGGCTGAGTCAACTGGAGAGGGTTTCCAGGTAACATAAAAGGCGGATATGGAGAAACATTTTTCAGTCAAAGAAGCCAGACTCTCCCTTCACTTCACATCATAATTCTCTCTTCCTCTCACGACATTTGAGCAGCTAAAGAAGCCTCCAAGAAAGGATGATATAACAACATTTAAAAGTTGCCAAGGGAGACCTTCCAGAAATAGTGTAGTAAATAAAACACGTGGTTTGTGGTCTTCTCAGTCATACAAATCCATCTTTTCTTGAGTTACTATATAATTTTTCCCTCTCTCCAACTCTCTTCGTGTTGACAAATATTGAGGTATTCAAAAGAAACTTTTCAGATTTCAGTAACAATGATGGATGAAGCATCCATTCAACATAAAAAAGAATTTTTGAAGAGTTGGCAATTTGGCAAGATAGACACACGATTTGGTAGGCCCTTCAAATGCAAGCCTGTCTTGATATACGCTTTTGCTTATTGCACATCTCAGGAGAGCATTTACGTTAGCTTATTTGTAATTTCAGATCTAAGATGAACAGTAGTGTCAAGGATAGTTTTATAAATCTGCATGAAATATTAGAGAAAACTATGTCTGCCTTTTTTTGTTGTTGTTATTATTTTGATCTCACAGAAAAAAAGGAAGGTAGGAGAAGGTAAGAACATAATTATCACCTGTATACACTGAATGAAAGAATGTGATTATAGAACAGTGGTAGAAAATATACAATACAGAAAGTCCGCAAGATGACTCATAAATACAAGCACTGAAATAGCTCGGCTTTTGTATATGATGTGACAGATCTGCCAACAAGTAACTAATGTAATAGAATAATGAATCACTTGGGACTAGATTTATTTAAAAGTTCCTGTAAAGTACAGCTACATATATAGTCCCAGAAAATGTCACTGACTTTCAGCAAACATGGCTATCAGCATACAAGGGGGGAAAGGCAAGGAGGTCACCCACCTGTAAATCCCAGGGCACCAGCCGCTCTAGCTTTAAGTAAGCCCTCTCACTTTCTCCTCCTCCTGCCTGTCTGGGGAGCACTGAGTGTTCAGTAGTTAAGCCCCAGGGGCCATGCCTCGGGTGGAGGCTGAGGTAGGCCTCTCTGATTCTTTCTTCTCTTCTGCAGGCCTCAGGCTCCTGAAGGCCCTTCCCTCTTTCAAACCACACTACTCGTTTTATCTCTGGTTCACTTCTCCCCTCCAGGACCAGAGATACAGGTTTGCTCGTTTCATCTAGTCTTTGCTCCTCCCTCACAAAAGCACATGAGCCCTTTCCATGCCAAAGATTCACTGCGGACCAGCTCAGGGAAGCGTGCAGGGAGAGAACAGCAAGGAAGCCTCAGGGCTCAAGAAATCTAACCAATTTCTCCCCTTCAGGGTCCTGGCTCCCTGGAATGTGATTCCGGACTCCCCAGAAGTCCGTGGCACCTACACACTCTGAGTTCTCTGCACTGGATTGTATCATGAGCACGGAGCTCGCCTCTCCCTGGGGTGGGGATGAGGGAGCACCCCACACTCCGGTCAGCCCGCTCTCCCTCGGGTGTCTGCAATTCCAATCAGGACTGAATGACAGAGTCAACTAGCAAGCCCTCTGTCATCATTTTCCTGAAATAAATAATTTTACATTTCTGAGGGCTCCAGATTGGATGACATTTCTAACTATTTCCTACTCCATAGAGCAATGACCCTCTCCACAACAGAGCACAGTCAGGCTGCCTGGCTTCCAGCTCTTACTCTGCCACTTGCTACCTGTGGGACCTTGGGCACATCACTGAACCCCTTTAAGCCTCAATTTCCTCACCCATTGGGTTGTGGTGAGGTTTCAAAGAGACAGTCCACGTAGCACAGTTCCCAGTACACAGTAGGAATTAACATCAGGACTTTGCCAGTATCTGGTCACCACGATCCAGCACCCAAAGGGGTAATGCCTGGCACGGCAGGGGCCTCCTGGACTTTGCTCCGTCACTGCAGCCAGTGTCCATTCCAGTTGGTCAGAGCCTGAGCCATCCTGGTTGCAAAACAATTTAAATCTTAATGCTGGTTGTACTATGTGTGCGGAAAGCAAAGTCACACTAATGAGTCATTAAAGCGCAGGAGAAGTGAGAGAGGATCACAAGCAGAAGCGTGGAGGGATGGGAGGGAGCAGGATGGCAGGGTGTCTTCTGTTTGCAACAAGATAGGCAAACAAGACGGTAATGGCTCACAGCATAATAGAGAAGTGTAGGGACGATTGTTGTGTTACTTTTCTGTGGCTGCCGAAACAAACGACCACAAACCCGGCTTAAAAACAAAACAAATTTATTCTGTCACAACTTGGGAGGCCAGAAGTCTGAACTCCCTCTGAAGGTGTTGGCAGGGCCGGGCTCCCTCTGAAGTCTCTAGGAAAGACTCCTTCCTTGCCTCTTCCAACTTCTGGTGTCTCCAGGCGCTCCCTGGCTTGTGGCAGCATAACTCCACTCTGCCGCCATCTTCACAGGGCCCTGCCCCTGTGTTTCTCTGCCTCAAATCTCCCTCTCCCTTTCTTTTATAAAGACATCTGTCACTGGAGTTAGAGCCCACCCTAAACCCTGACTGATCTCATCTTGAGATCCTTAATGTAATTACATCTGCAAAGAACCTTTTCCAAATAAGGTCACATTCACAGCTTCTGGGGGTTAAGACTTGAACATATCTTTTGGGGGCTACTATTCAATCCACTACAATTATATAGAAAAGCAGAGGCCTTTGCACACAGAGGGCACGTAACAAATACTGTGGCTGATAGGTGTCTACACTGTGCTTGACAATTTTCAGAAGACTGTAATTCTGTGACGTTGAAGAGTATACTATGGGAGCCTTGGCACTTACCCAGAAATATTCCTCAGCACCACTCTGCTGCTCTGGCTCTAGGAGAGAATCTGTTTCCTGTCTTTTCTAACTTCTAGAGTCCACCTTCATTCCTTGGCTCATGGCCCCGCATCACTCCCACCTCTGCTTACATCATCACATCTTCCTTCTCTGACTTTGGCCTTCTTGTCTCTCTTTTGTAAGGAAACTTGTGATTACATTGGCCCCACCCAGATAATCCAGAATCACCTTCCCATCTCAAGATCATCAATTTAATCATATCTGCAAGGTCTCTGGAACATAATCAGGTGCCAGGGATTAAGATGTGGATATCTTTGGGGGCTATGATTCTGTTGACCATAGTTGGGAACTTGAGTTTCTTTCTAAGAGTGGTAGGACTCAGTGAAGGGTTTTAAGCAGAGGAGTGAAACCAGGAGAATCAGGATGGCAAAATCAGAAGGAGAATCTCACTGGATAGCAGGGACAAAAGGGTTAGCCATGGCTAGAGGATATAAAAGTTAACATAGAAGCACCCTAAGCAATATTTTTAAACTTATGGAATATCTGGTCATGTGTAGGAATAACTGGTATATATTTTTCTTCTTTCGTAGTCTGGTTTGGCCTTTCTCAATTAATCCTTTGAAGTTTCTATGAAGCCCTGAATTCCAGGATCCCTTTGGTTATTGTTATAGGTGGACAGCTGGACAAGATGGACCCCACTGACTATTTTGGTCAAGATTCTATGCCCACAATGAGTAGGCCAGGTGTGTGTACGGGGGGTGGAATGCTGCTTTAACAGGCACAGTTCCACAACACCTTACCAAAGCATTGCCCAGTAGAGAAAGATATTGGAATTGACTTAAGAATAAGGAAATGGCTAGGCAGCAATTGGAAAGAATGTCATAAAACTATCAGAAATCCAAGAACGTGGACTATGATGATTCCAGGAAATGCTTTATTAACACTAAGTAAAAAGAGTGCACAGAATTGTTCATATTGATTACATGTATATTTATGGGATACCTAAATTAATAAAGATTTAAATAGAGTTTTAAGTTTTCTGTGAAGTTTATTCAAACATGGCTTTGCTTCTGGCAACAGCTTCCAGTCTCTGATCTTACACCCACCGAGTTGTTCAAAATTTCCTGGAATGCCCTCCAGTAACTTTTTTTGGCTTGCTTCTTCCTGCTCCTGTCTTCACTGGTTTCTGCTTCAGCTGTTTACCTACCTCAACACTATGTGGGGACCAGAAGTGGCCACCTCAAACACTGAAGGAGGCTTTGACCTTCCCTGCCCCCACTAACTGTCTGAAGGGATTTGGGATGGAAGGCCTGTCCCCAGGACAGGCTGTCACCATGGATAACTCTGGTATCGATAGACTGGGAGGGCCTTTGCTGAGCCTATTCTTATCAAAGTTCTGTTTACCAGACATTTACATTTGTAAGGGAAATCTCTATTTGTAAAGTTATCTCCTTCTCTGTACCAGGAAGAAGGGGCAATGACTTTATCTCTAGGGATCTTGTCTGTGCGGAAGGTGAAAACCTAAATCTGCATATTCTTGTTTAGTGTGCTTTTCTTGTAATCCCTCATTGGCTGACACTCCAACCCCCGAAAAATCCTTGTTTGTCTATATAGGAGGAGAACCTCCGCCATTCTGGCAAGAGATACTCAGTTTCCCTGAGTCTCTCCCGTGTATACATGTTATAAAGCTTTGTTTGCTTTTCTCCTGCTGTTTGGCCTCATGTCAATTTAATTTGTAGCCCAGCCAGAAGGGACCCAGAGTGGGTAGAGAATGCTCCTTCTCCCCTTCAACTACCTTGTTTAGATGACCTGCTCGAATAAAATTTCTGAATTCACTGGCTGCCCCCAACTGATCTGGGAGTCTTGGCTCCCCCTTCATAGCTGTGGGTGAGAACCTTGGGCATCCTGCCTGGGCCTCACAGAGTTAGCAAGCCAGGCCAGCCCACCAGGCTTCACCTCCAAGTAGAGGATCAGAGAGATAGGATAATAATTGTTTTCCATAAACCCATTGCCAAAAAAGTTACAAGTTATTTACCAATAAGCATAAGAAAAAGTGCATTCAGCTAGAAATTTTCTATAGCAACACAAATTTTAGAGCTGACACTGAATGTTGGGATCCAGAAAGGATATTATCCAGTGGCACCTTGATGGGGGAAAAAACAAACATGAAGAAGTCCAAAATGTCCTTCAGGAGACCAGAAGACAACATGGTTCTGATGTATAATTATCCATTATATCAAACTATACTGTACGGGGTCAGGGGGCATCAGAATAGCATAAAGATTTAAAAGCACAGATCCTGGACTCATATTTTCTGGGCTCCAGCCTCAGCTCTGCCACTTATTGACTGCTGATAAGTGACGTAACTGCTCTTTATCTTAGTTTCTACGCCCACTCAGTTGGAGTAATAATAGTACCTACCTTACTGGGTTGTTTTGAAGATTAAATAATATATAAAAAGCACTTAGTACAGTGCCTGGGACATAGCAAGCACTCTGTGTGTGTTAGCTACTATTATTTTTATGAATGTGTCCAACACTGTAAATCACTGATACTTGAAACTTCTTAACTAGTCCACCTGGGTCCTTAAGTAAGAAGCACCTGTGAACCATATCTTACAGAGCAATGAAATCGCACCTGTTGATAAGGAGCTCCACAAGGGTATCTTGATGGTTGCTGGATAGGAGGCTGAAGCATGTTCTGTCTGGTGCATGATTTCTTGGTGAGGCAAGAGGCTAATGAGACCACAGCTATAGAGTTAAAGACATTCATTCATTCTGTTCTACAACTCCAAACTGAAGCATTTGTTTCTCCAACCATCTTTCAGGCATATGCCACTGGTCCTAAGGACACTTGGTCACCATTATTGGCTATTATTGCACTAAGGTCACCATTATTGGAGAATTGCCCAGCTCCATGGGCAACATATAATGGGTCATTATGATTCCCCTTCCTGAATTAAAAAGGATGCATTTTACCACCCTCCCAAGGCTTGGATAAAGACAATTCAAAGAAAATAGAGAGAAGAATCCCTATAAGGACATACTGATACATAACTTCAAATTATTTGAAAGTATAGCAGAATATTCCATAAAAAGAGGCAGAGACAGACCCACCTGCACAATCTTGGATAAGTCACTTTCACTTTTCCATTCGGAGCTTGTTTCGCTATCAGCCAAGGTAAGGAAGGGAACAGACAATGACTTAGATCAGCCTTATTGGAGGACCAAACCCTTTCTTATGTGGAATGTCCAGAATCTCACAGGACACGTTGTTGGAAACACTATCCTAGAGGATCTGTGGTGAGGAGGATCTCGTTTACCATGCCCCCGGGGCACCAGCAGCAGCTTACCTGGCTCAAAGATTTCCTCCCCAAGTCTCACACAGCACTGCCTCCCCTCAGTCCATCCCTATGCCCTTGGGTCTAGGTGCCACATCCATTTACGGTATTCCAGTTTACAGACTCAACATACACATATGAATATGATATTTATGCATAAGCTTGGAGACATGGAGACATGAGCCCCTAAGTATTCTGTATTGGTCTGAAACCATCTCAAACCTCCACTCAATTTTTCTGGGTCCTTTATCTTGATAAAACCTGGGTGATGGTGTCTGGCGTCATTTAATGCCATCTCTGGGTTGATCTCAGTGCATTCCCTTTCAGGCATTCTGTGCTCCCCACAGGGCCCTGCTCCACACACACCACTCAGAACAACTGCCTCCGTGTCACTGGATTTCCTTTCTGTAGAAAACAGTATAGTGGCTCCTCTACAGCGGCTGCATCATTTTACATTCCCACCAGCAATGCACAAGGGTTCCAATTTCTCCATAACCACATCAACATTTGTTGTTTTCTTTTTTGATAACAGCCATCCTAATGGATGTGAAATGCCAGCAGATGTTAAGAGCATTTGGATGGGAGGGCTTGCCAACACCACCTAACCAGGCACATGCTGCCCAGACTGTAATACTACAGTTAGAGGGCATCCTGGTGCCCCCCAGCTTTCCCCCATCTACTCTGGTACTGTCCAAGCTCCTAGGTCACAAATCCAAATGACCCCAGGGCATTCGGTTATACCTTTCCAAGCTCCTCTTGCTCCTGAAAGGCAGACTCAACCTGTCGCACACATTAATCTTTATTGGCTTCCCTGGTACCTTGAAAAAATGCAGTAACCTGTTTACATTAACTTTTTTAGAAAACACTTTTTTAATAACAGCTTTATTGAGATATAATTCACATGCCATAAAATTCACTTTTTTGAAGTATAATATTTTTAAAGGCAACTTTCAGGTTCCTATGGGTAATTAAGATGGTTGCCCCTAAATTCATGGTCGCCTTTTGGAAGAGGAGTATTTTGTGATAGAGCAATAGTGCATTGTCCCTCAGCTAAACAGCTGTTTACAGGCATGGCCAGCTGTCTCGCTCAGCCTCTTTTGGTTGATTGAAACAAAGACTCTCTCGAGTCCTTAGAAAAAGGGCATTTATGATAAAGATCTTTGTGAACAGATACCAGGAAGCCCTCGGGAACCAAAGCTTCTTTTTCTGTCTTTCTCTTGGGTTTTACTGTTGCTGTCTCTCAGTTTCTCATAGCAGCATTGCTCCTCTGTGCATCCATTCCACTCAAAATTCAACTTGCTCTTACCATTTATGGCCCCAGTTCCAACTCATCTTCCCTCTCTCTAGGCATCCTTTCCTTTCCTGCTCTCATTACTAACAACTTCATTCTCTCAGAGGGAAATTCTAATTGGCCCAGCTTATTTTTTCTAGCCGGGCCACAGGATAAGTGCTGACCAGCCAACGTAATGCTGTCCTAGGATCAGGTGCCCAGCCTGGCCCAACTTACCTTGCCATGAGGGGGACTGTGGTCACATAATGAAGAAACACGGCTGTCAGGGTGATGTGCAGAGGGCTCCATGGCAAGTGCACACACAATGGGTTGACTTACAGGAGGGGAAGCCTAAGCTCAGGAAACATGAATCTTTTGTAATGGACACTTATAATGCCTTTTGCTCCAGAGGAGACATTATCTTAATTATACTGGACTGTAAGCATGACTGCCCACTGCTCTGCAGGGAGACACTGCATCTATCTTCCAAGGCTGTTTACTATACAAACATCCTTAGATGAGGTTAAGAAAGATAATCCAGAATGAAGGGAAGTCAGTATCTCTGCCTGCAAGCCATGCAGAAACACAAAAGATCCATGGAGAATCATCTCCCAACTGTAGTTACCAGCAAATCCCTCTGCCTCACCTTTTTGTATAAATACTATGAGGATCATAGGATTTTATTGTGTATGCTGTGATCTGGTGTTCATGAATGTGAATATTCTAAATGCTTTCTCGCATGGTGATTACAATGGACCACTGTAGTAAGGCTTAAATGCAAAGGTAAGATGCCTATTGTCATTTTATTCTTTTAAAAGTCATAGAAATAGACTGGTCTTTGCCTGGGCCCTTTTAGGCTCTACTTGGTAAGTGTTAACCAGCCCCACCTAAAAGCTTATGGATAGGTGTCCACCTGATTGAACCAGGCCACCCAGAATGGCACGAAAGGCACCAATCATGGGGGTCCAGCACAGGGGGTTACAAATTTAAATGCCTACATTGGCCAGGTAAGTAGGTAAATGAGTGAAGTGGCCAGCTGTAATAACTGGGAGTAGTGGGGACCACAGTGAACAGGAGAGACCAGGCTCTATCTGAAGGTGACAGCCACTACTCAGCTCCAACTGATTATTTCTATGGGAAAATGAGGGTCCCAAATTGCCTGATTTTTTTCCCAAAAGAACTTAGAAATGGGATTTTTATGTGATACCACTCACTCTTTAAATGTTGGCAACTAATTCAAATTTAAAATACTGCAAGTGCCCAGGAGAAAACCCAAAGGAACAGTGGTTGAAACTGAAGGAGCAGCCTCGTGAAGGAGGGAGCCAGCTCTGAGAGATGCCTGATCTCCTCCTCCAAGGGGGTAGCCAAAACCTTGGTTGTTAGTAGTTTTAATGAGTAAACCCAAATGATTGAGAG
This sequence comes from Tapirus indicus, assembly GCA_031878705.1. Taxonomy (NCBI): domain Eukaryota; kingdom Metazoa; phylum Chordata; class Mammalia; order Perissodactyla; family Tapiridae; genus Tapirus; species Tapirus indicus. Next base: position 41,801,049 of record CM062935.1, read on the forward strand.
GACAAAAAGCTAGGAAATGAGGGTGGAGCTCTGCTAGAATCCTGTTCCTGTCCTTTTGCCCCACCCTCACTTATTCTTCCCCAGGGGAGGAAGAAGAACTTATTTTATTGGGAGTTTAGAAAAAGGAATTGTGTATGTCTGGATCAGCTCACTCCTCTCCTTATCTTTAAGATGTATCTGCCTGCAAAGCACACAGGACTTGGTCTGCTCCTCGATGTCTATGCCATTAAATTTTATTGTAGCCAGTTCACATGGCAGGAGGGGCAGGGAGGAGACCAGAGTCCTGCGGGCTGTTTAGCACTATTGAGACCATGTCATTCCCTCACTGTCATTCAGTGTCAAGTTTTCTCTGTAATAAAGCTGACATGTTATTGTCCATCCTACTGACTCTTGAATCTATTTCTCAGTTGTTTCCAAATTTGGGCAGGAATAAAAGTGTGGCATTTATTTATCTCTTCCAACTCAAATAGGCATTATTATTATTTCTACTTTACAGATGAGAAAACAGAGGCATTGATTGATTGAGATCTATCTGGTCCCACATTCTCTGCTCCTAACAACCACCAGTGTTATTTTTGCCTGCCTATTAGCCATTCCTCCTTCTTCTGGTATCAACAGATTGACTTTACTTGGAATTTTCTCTATACATTTGATAAGGGTGAGTTGACTCATCCCTGCCTCCAGGGTAGGACACCTCAGGGCTGGCCAATCAGAGCAAAAGAGCCACCTGGGTACCGTGATTGATTCGGGAATGAACACATGCTACAAGCTTGACAAACTAGAATCAATTAAAGTTAATCTGGTACAATATTGGGGGAGAGAGGGATTCTCTTCCCAGTGGGGTCACCCAGAGGAAGGGATAAAAGCCTGAAACTGCTGGCAGCCATCTTGCCACCATAAGGAGAGGGTGTACAGAGCCTAAAGAGAGGAACGGAATGTAAAGGTGGTATGCCAGTTATCAATTAATTATTGCCTCTTAGCTCCAAATTCACCCTTTATTGTCCACTCTGCAAAAATGTAGTGGGCCCTTAGATATTTTTCTTTACTACCTGTCATGATATAACTCTTTGTTGGTAGAGGGCACTGGAGAATATGGCAGAAGAGTTTTGCTCCCTAGTTCCAGTGTGTTCACTGGGAAAGCAGGCCGCTTCTCCAATGTCTGGCTCTTGTAACATCAATGACTTCTCTAGCATCTGGCTCCTTCAGTGTTGGCAGCATTCAGTGGCCAGTAGCTTACCCTGGCACCTCCCTCGGGTACACTTCCTCATGAACAGCTTTCCCCAGCATCCTAGAGGACGAATTTCCAGCAAGTTCCAGTGGGTAGATTTCCAGCAAATTGCACTGACACGGCCTGACAGTGACTTGTCTGTCAATCAGTGAGACACAGCTGTGCCCTCTCCAACAAGGTCTGGGTCTCAACTCGGGGTGGGGCGATGGAGGTGACTGGCTCTTTCTTGGGGGCTCTATCTCAGCCCCAGGGGGAGTATTGCTCCTTATATTCGCTATTCCTGCATTCCTTAGAATTCTCTTTACTTCTTACCAGCCAATCCCTCATTACTCCAATCCTCTGTTATAGTTAATCATTCTTTAGATTAAACTTTCCCTATTCAAATGATCATGTGGCTTCTCTCTCCTAATGGACTCTGAAAGTCACAGGTGGCGAGTGAGACCGGGCCCTGATGGCATTGGTTGGACCAGAAGCCTCCTCTTCCTCTGGACTTTTCAGTTACATAAGCCAGTACTTTTTTTTCTTTCCTAGAGCCATTTTGAGTTGGGTTTTCTGCCTCTGGCAAAGTAAAGAACCTCGATTACACAAGCCACAAAAGGAGAAGGAACAAGAAATGTTTACCTAGAAAAAATGTCATCTTCTTAGGAAGCAGTATGAGAACTATTTACGTTTTCATCATGTGAAAGAAGAATTTGAATGTTAGGGTCAATTTGAATTGTATGACGATAATATAAGCTGTCTTCTGATGACCAAACTAGGACCAAAATGGGTGCAAGTTACAGGGAGGCAAAAATCTCAGTTCGTCATGACAGCATGAGGAAGAACTTTCCAGAAATTCACTGTTCAAAAGTGGAATGAACTTTGTCCATTGTGAGGGCCCTGTCCTTCAAGGTGTTGGGGGACAAGGGGTGATGGCCACTGGTGGGTATGCTAGGGAAGAGATTATTGCATGGGTGGGAAATGCAACTAAATGACCTATAAAGTCCCTCCCAAATCTAAGATTCTGTTCTTAGGTTTGTGGAAATTCCTCAGCTTAAATCCTAGTAGACAGTCCCAGTTAAGAGAAAAGCAGACAAGGGGAACATTGTGCATTATGCGAATCACTTGGGATTGGAGCTTTGGGTACTGCCAGATGTTATCATCAGATGCAAAGAAAATGGACTAAGTCACCAGATAGGGGTGTTTAAATAGACTGCCCTGCTAAGAACACAAAGTATTGCATGAAAAACAGGAAAGCAATTACGTAAATAAAATTATTCTGAAAATAAGCATATTAAACACTTGGTTTTAATTTGGCTCAAGCGTATTTACCTGACTCAGAATTAGATTGCTTAAATAAGGAGGTAAAGGAAAAGTGCTCCAAGATCCGGCTTCACCCAAGGTATGGAACACTAAGCTGGGAGGAAGCCAACAGTCATTCTATTCCTGCTTTTTATAGTGACCTTGGGGCAAGGGGTAGGGGTGGAGGGGAAGAAGAAAAAGAACTTGATTTTTCTGAGCTCTGACTGGTCCGAGTACAAGAATAAACAAAACAATAGTCACACCTACATCACAGAGCATGTGAAAGTTAAACAGGAAATACCTGCAAAAATAGAACACAATGTATTCGTCTGTGGACATAATAAATATTTTGAGTCAGAATCTTTTAATGCAAAGGTTCCTGGGCATAAATTATACTGAAAGCTGCATTATGTAGCAAATATTTCCCAACACCCTCTGAATTACTATAACTTCTGAAGATATCTGATCCAAAACTAGCTAGTTCTAGCCTACAGGAAGTTGGTTTCACATATACCAAAGAAACATAGAAAGTGAAACTAAAACCTATAGAAAATCAGTAACACAGTGTACTCAAAGGCGTAATATATTCAGGAAGACTTTATATTGAATAGTCCTCTAGACCAAACATTTCAGCAAATCAGATCATTTCCTTTTCACTATCAATAACTTTTTCCTTTTCTTTAAGAGGAAAAAATCCAACCACAGCTCCATCCCAACTTTTATGGAGCAAAACTTGCTTTCAAGTTTAATTACTTGCTTTGTCCTTCTATTTACTATTGTTCCCTCTATTTATTTTTCGCATGCAGACCGCATCCTGAAGAGGAAATCATTTTAAAACCTAATTCTTACGGATATCCTCATTTCAGGGACATTTTGTGATTGCTTATTTGTTCCTTACACAGAGTAAGGGAAGGCAGGAATTGATTAGGAGCTAGGAAGGGTAGGGACTGCCTCTGGATTGAGCCTTTACAACTTGGTTTCCCTGATCAGTTAAAATCAGTTTCCAGATCAGATAGACCCATCCATGTTCAATTCACTCCAAAGCCTCATGTCTGATTTAGGATGGCTATCTGCAGCCCAGACCAATGCAGAAGAGCCTAGACATGCTCCACCTCAGAGAAGGGCTTGGGAAAGCACATTTGCCGATGGTCTCCTGAAGCCTGGAGCACTGAAAGGGGCACCAGAGAAAGCATTGGAGGCCAAACTTCTGCTAATGGAAGATTAGTTATTTTATAGGCACTTGCAGATGCCCTCTTATAGGAAATGCTTTAGAGATGAGACAAGAGAAGTGCAGTAGTTCCGAATGAGGAGAACTGTACTCCAGGGATGTGTGTGCCTCCAGCAAGCCCCAGTAAGAAGGCTTAGGTTTGGTAACCCAGAGTGAAGAGAAGGCAAAGGTGGAACATTCAAGAGGCTGGTCTCCAGAGGCCATTGCTAGAGGAGCTCTCTTCCGTTTAGAACAGGGAAAGTACTAGGAACTCTTCACAGTCAATCCCTTGCATAAACCACAGAAGTTCTGACCAGGCAGTAGAAGTGAAGGAGTGCAGAGAACATGGAGGCAGCTACGATGAGTGCAGCCATTTCTGTTGGCCAGCAGAAAGCCCAGGAGAACTGGTGATGTTTGATGGTGGCCCATAAGAACACACCATGAGAGGGAAGCCAGGCTTCAAGGAAAACGGATCTCTCTGGATTGAGTTGGTGCCCCCACAACATAGGCAAACATGAAGAGAGGCCTCAATTGTACTACAGACTTTGAGGTCTCCACATTGGAGGATGGACCTAGCTGAAATCTACCATTAGCAATGGCCTGTTTTAATATGCTCAGAACTTGGCTGATTAAGCACGGGTGTATTTTCTAAGGTCGAAAGGAAAAAGACACTCTATTCTTTTCATAGTGCATGGTCCTAGGGAAGGGCTTGTTGGGAAACATGGCCCTTAGGAGGAAATAGGTTTCTAGGATTCAGGGATTCTACCCCACCTTTGTCACGACTATAAGTTTGGCTCTTTCCCTCCCATGGGGCGCTCAAGGCCCAGAAAGGGCATGACCAGGTCCCAGGTACCAATCGGCTTGGTGCTTGCCCCACAAAGACCCTGATACCACACAGAACTCATGTTAACACCTCATCAAGGGGTTGGGAGTGGGCGGGGCAAGAACCAGGCCTCTGCCTTTTTGTCAGAGCCTCCAAAGAAAGACTTTCCTTTTTTCCTGTTTTCAAGTCACAAGTGAATAGTCTTCCTCTTGGTAAGTGTTTTAGGTTAAAAGCAACCACCACCCAGGTTTTTCTGCATTTAGTCTAAATTTGGTCCAAACAAGAAACAGTGGAAGTAAGGCCAAAAATCTTAAAACTCTCCTGGGAAAGAGAATGTTATTCATATCTGTAAGTTTCTTTGTGTTTTATAATCCACTGTTTTACTATGTAAACAGTCAAACTAGGAAAAAATGTAGACTGTCGGCACACGTGCATGTTTATCATGCTAAGAGAGTCTCAGAAAATTGACGAAGTTACAGATTAGTTAAGTTGTTTTCTTTTGTTTCGAACAAAAGTAGCTTCTCTACCAAAATAGAAAAATTATAAACCAAGTGACAGAATTTATCTTGTTTTGTCAAACATGTTTCAACAGTTGTTAATTTTATGGAGTCACTTAAAACACTACAGAATGTCTCTTCACGTATGTGTGGTGACGGATAAAAATTAGACTATTGGTGGTGAGCATGATGCAGTCTCTACAGAAACTGATAATAACGGACGCCTGAAATTACACAATGTTATAAACCATTATGACCTTAATAAAATAATATTTTTAAAAAAGACTCGACATAAAAGGTGAGAACACTGTGGCGTGTGGACTAAATGCAGCCCAGCACCTATCTTTGTATAGACAGTGGACTGAGAATAGATGTTATAGATGAATGTTTGTAACCAATTTGAAAATATGGAACGCCAATTTACAAAAATAAATAAATAAAAATAAACAGTCTTTAAAGTAAAAAAAAGAATGTTCCTTACAAAACTTTGTGTGTAAGTATCCATGTGGACAATTTTAAAACCAAAAGAGAAAAAAAGGAAGAAACATCCACATGGTAGAATATATCGCAAAATGATGCTGGCAAGAATATTTAATGATATGAGGGATATAACATTAATTCAAAAGAGCAGGACACAAAACTCTTTATTTTAAATAAAAATGATATGTTCAATTAAAATCATAGGGACAGAAAGTAGAATGCTGGTTGCCACGGGCTGGAGGAGGGGAGAATGAGGAGTTAGTGTTCAATGGAAACACAGTTCCAGTTTTGAAAGATGAAAAGAGCTCTGGAGATGGATGGTGGTGATATCTACACAACAGTGTGAATGTACTTGATGCCACTGAACTGTACACTTAAAACTGGTTCAAATGATAAATTTTATGTTATGTGTATTTTATATAATTTTTAAAAATTATATATTCAATTTTAGACTGGAATACAACAAAATACCAGGATGTTACTTCAGAGTGGTGAGATTACAGATAGTTTATTTTCTTTATGCTTTTTAGTATGTTCCAAATTTTCTACAAACATTTCTCAATAATAAAAAAAAATTTTAAACACCTCTCTTCCAGTTCCAGTTTTCTTACATTTCTCAGTTCATCAGTCTACTTTTCAACTTCTTCAAGATTTCCCAAGCACAGCTACTAGGCTTTCTTCTTCTTGGGACACAATCTAATTTCCCATTAAGATTTCATAAAATTAGGAAACCATATATCCCAAATATTCCAAGAGAGTCCAGTTTCACTGTCATACTTGTGACATCAATATTTAGTTCAGAAAGTGTGGTCACTGTACTTGTAAGGTTTTTCAGCTTCCCCACAGCCATTGCCCACCTAATTTTCTCTGCATTTTCTTCCATCTCCTCCCTTGGTGGTGTAAGAAGCTGTAGTAACAGAGTAGACGAGATTTCACACCTTTCACCATGATCACACAGTTCATTGTTTCATTGTCCGGGGCTCTGTACATCTCTCCCCAATTCTGAGCACTCAAGGTGTAGCAATAGACATTAATTTTTTTAATCTGTTAAGTAAATTCACTTTTGGGACCCAGAAGAGACTGGGGATCAAAATATCACCACTAAGGCATGAGCCACTCTCACCTGAAACCCTTTACAAAAAGGGAATTGCAGGAAATAAGGAGCCTCTCACCTTTTTAATGTTGCATAGCAACCGCAGACAAAGGGCATCAGAACCAACCAGAAATTTCCCTCAAACACCTGCACACCACCTGCTACTCCGGTCCAGCACTTGACTTCAGAAAATGAAATAGGCCCTTGTAATGGACAGCAGGCCTAGAGATCCCTGCCTAGCAACAGATGAGTCACCACTGAGGAGGAATTTCCAAAGTCTTCTACCATCATCAGATCCTAGGCTCCCCGGTCACTGCCTTCAAATTTTAGAAGTTAGTTCTTTCGGTAGCACCCCAACATGTAAAAGCTTAATTTTCAGCTCAGGAGCCAATAATACAGGCAGAAGATGGATTCTACAATATTATTTTAATGACTGCAGAGTATTTTACATCTTCTATTGTTCAAGATTCAAGTTTCCAATTTTTTCCTTCTACTAATTATATCATTACCAATAAGAGAAGTACTTTGAATTTTTCAAACTGAGATGTCTTAATTTAACCTTTTGTTATTCATTCTTGGTTTCATTTCATTTGTAGTCAAGGAATGTGACCCACACAATTCTCTATTTGGAAATTTGAGGCCTAGTGCATCATATATTTTGGTAATTTTTCACAGATGCTTGGAAAGAAGGAACATTCTAAGTTCATACTGTGCTTTTAAAAGGGGCAACTTATCCAGCCCAAGATAAAAATGGACAAATGAGTTTGTTCATGGACCCAGGGGCTCTAGGACCTGCAGATGTACGTGTCTCCCTTCCTCCCTGCTAGGCCTCATCGGCACAGCTACTGATGAGCTGCCAGGGTCCCAGCTGAGCCACAGAGGCCCCTCTGCCTCCTGCAATATCTCTGCTTCCACTTTGGCAACTGCAGTGACTGTAGTAATAGCAGAACCAGCTCCTTCCTGCAATTTTCCTCATAACAAATGCTCAAAATTAGACTTGCCTGTTTTTGCTCCTTGAAGACTCAGGTGATGAGCCTGATATGGTAGTTTTGGAAAAAGTCAGTGTGGACCAGGGGCTGAGAGAAGATGGTAAAGGTGAAAATTCACAATATGATCCAATTTGGATCAGATAGTTCCAACTCTTTTGCAAGACATTTATAAATAGTTTTTAACAAGACATATATATTTAAAATATTTACAGAATGAATCCAGTCTCCACTACTTACTAACTATGTGGATTTGAGATGTGGTTTCCACATCCAGAAAGTGGGAAGAATAATGCTGACCTCATAGGGTTAGAAGGAGGCCTAATGAGCAACATGTCCTCAATAATATTGATTCTCTCTTCTATCAGCTATTGTTTCTTGGTCTGGTAATTAAGGACTCGTCTCTCTCCCTATTCATTTCAGTCACTGGGATTGTTTATAAACTCACAGGTGGTTCAGATCTGCTCATGTGGCATCTCTGGTCAGTGACTGGCTCCAGGCATTGAGGTGGTGTTGAGGTGGCTGAAAAACAGAACTTCTCTGCCCGACCTCCTGCAAGGTACAGTCATTTCTTCTGAGTCCTGGCTGTGGTGCCCCTCCCACAGCATTCTCCACTCTTGACTCTCCCCCATCCCAAGTGTCTGTGCCCACTGCCCACAGTTCCCAAAGGTTCACACTCTTCTAAATAAGGAGCACATGCCTCCTGATTTGACTCATTATTAGCAATTAAAATATTTGTAAATTGGGCCAAGTATCAAAGACCCCTTCAAAGTGATTGCTAAATTCTGCTATACTTATGAAAATGATTTGTAAGCTAAACTTAAAAACTTAAGGAGGAGCTAAGTTTTAGAAGTTGTTACTATAACAAACAGAAGATCCATTTTAAATTTAAAAGACTAAATGGGCTTTTTGCATTGCATTGCATTTTTGCATTTTGCACCCTGACATTGACTAACCAGGGTGGGGGTGGGCCAGGATCAACTAGAACCTGGAAGCACAGTTGGAGGGACTGAGGAGCCATCAGCCCCAGGGGATTTACCTGCCTGGGCCAGAGCCTGGGATAGTCTTGGTGGACTGACCTTCCTGTGGCCTCTGCCTGCCCGGGCACTCCACCCTGGGGCTCAAGGGTCAAGCGTCTTTAGATTATCACTTTGTTAAGAGAACGAGGCCACTGGACACAGGGAGTGGCTGGGTGTTAGTGACCCTGATCCCTTTGCCCATTAGGATGACAGGAGTCCCACTCAACCCTGATGTCCTTCCTTCTCTAGCAACACAAAGGTGACAGTATCCCCATCAGGCTCCACTCTAAGTCTCTGGGTTTGTCAAACCACCTGACTTTCTCCTCATTCAACCCCTAAGGCATATTGTGCAAATTAAACATAGACACCTGCATGCAAGAGGGAAAGAATCTTCTACAATTGTGGAGTCCTCATATTTTTCTTTTTTCTTCTCCCCTGACTCTGTCTAATTGGGTGATGGTTGCCCCCTGTCTGGTGCAAACAAACTTATGAGAGGAATCATAGAAAGATGTGGAAAAGTAGGGGCAGGGTGGCCAGAAGGAAGTGGAGAAAGAAGGGGAAAAAGGAGGTATTTCTTTAAGGTTAGAGAAGGACTTGAGGAAGGGAAAATGAAATAACAGGCTAATTAAGTGAGGGAAGAATAATGGGTGGACTCTTTAAAGGGAAGATGTGTGGCCGTAATAACACTAGATAACATTTATTGAACACTTACTATGTGTTAAGAATTGTTTTAAGGACATTGTGTTATCAAACCAGGTTCGTTTTGCCCCACTGCAGGATTACACCAACCACTGAAAAAACGAGCTTGCAAAGGGAAAGGATTTAATCATAAGGCAGCCAAGCAAGGAGGCAGGAAAAGCAATCTCTAATCTGCCTCCTCAAAAAATGGGGATTAAGGATATTTAAGGGATAAGGGGGCGGGGTGGTCTGAAATGGGAATAGATGATTGGAGGTAAGGAAAAGTGAGGTAATTGATGAGTAGTAGTCAAGCTTCATGGCTCTTCATAGGACACATGTTCACAAAATGGCGGCATTACCATGATCTGAGAGTGGAGTTTTCAGCTCCTTGATTTCAAAGGGTCACCTATCTGTCATCTACCCAGGCCCAGTTGATAAGTTGGTGGTCTCAACTGGCCTGAACTGGACAAGCAGTCGACTCTCAGTTCCTAAAAAATTTAAGCACCCATTACTATAGTGACCAAAGCGTCAGAGAATTTATCTATAGGGTGGGCTTTAATAATGTCTTGTCTAACTACTTTTGCAAACAGACAGCTAACTAAATATAGTTAAAGCAAGTTGGCCTCCAGTTTCAATTGCATATATTATCTCATTTAAGCCTCCCAACAACCCCAAAAGATAGGTATTATCATCCTGATTTTGCTGATAAGGAAACTGAGGCATAGATGAAGTAGGTTCAAGGTCCTGCAGCTAGTGGTGGGGCCAGAATGCAAGCCCACCAAGGTTGACTAGAAGCCCAGCGACATCTGCTCTCGACCCCTTGATACACATACTTCCCAGTTGGCTTCACCAGGGGTAAGGAAAGCTATCTAGTGAGAAGCATAGGGTGGGCACTGTGGTTGTGAATTTAGTAAGAACAAACTCAGTGAACTCAACATATGTTTTCTATAATTCAGATTCTTACGAGTAAATGTTCTCATGAAATTGCAGATCAGCGGAGAAAATGGATTTATTTTGGATTCTATTTCTGCATGTAAGGATGAATATAGGAGACTGTTATTTACTTTAAAAGGCTTCATGAGGTATTAAATAACCCTAGTAAAAGATGCTGATCAGTTTGGGGTTTGGCCTGGAGACAATTAGTATGGAATCAAATTATGTCAAAGGGGGACATGGAGTTAATCATATGCTAGATAATTTCATTTAGAGACAGTGAAAGGCACACACAGAGGTGTGATTCAAAAGTCTTGAGTGCAATGTGAAGTTGGGAACACCAGTCCAGATGTAAATGAGAAAGGTGTAAATGTGAAAGGTGAACATCTCCTGTTTATAGTTAACATACCATTAGGCAAATTGCCCAAGAGCATGACACAATAACAAGGAGGTGGGCAGAGTTGGGCTTGCCTTAAGGGCATACAAAAGAAAGCAGAAGAGGAACAACTGAGTTATTTTCATTTGTCTGAATGAATGCAGGGAAGATATTTGGGGGAGGGAAGGGGTACATAAGAGAATGGGAGGTTTTCTGGAAGAGCTTCCAGGAGAAAATAAAGAAGATAGATTTCAGCTTGTGGTGGGTGTTTGGAGAATGCAACAGATGACTTTCATAATATTCAGCAACGAACAAGAGTGGCAGCAAGAAGTAGTAAGCGGGAGAAGAGAGCTCTTAGGAAATGAGAGGACCATGACTCAACTTTGTCTCAGCCTGCAGAGGAGGAAAAGGGGGGAAGGGAGACCACCCAGAGAAACTGATAAGGGAAAGGTGAGATAGAATAAGAGGTTCACTGTAGGAATCTCAAGTCTCCAAGTAAAAGAGAGGTTACAGCATAGATCTGGAGATACCAGTAGAACACCAGATAACAGCAGAACAGGCTAAGTCAAATACAAGAGCAGAAGGGAAATCCAGAGCATGACCTAAAGAGTGAAGAACACCCAATCACACAGATATTAACATTGTAACACTTAAGTAGCAGGTGGGCCCATGCTACTTAATGGCCTGGGAATGGAAGATTCTAGGGATGCAGCTTCAAGAGGGAGAGCTCTGAAGTGATACAGAGAGGGCCACTTCCTGTGCACCGACAGCAGAGGGGTTTTCCCCCCAAAAGGTGATTTGGGAAAGGGGGGCACATTGGGTAGAACCAGGTGTGATCTGAAATAATTATCAAGGAGCACCCCACCCCCACCAATCAGAAGGGACACCTGCTGAGGCACAAGGTCCCAGAGCCCTCGTGCTGTGCCAGGACACAGGAGGCGAGGGAAGGCGTTCCAGGGGGAAGGCTTGGAAGAGTCTGAGGTAGGAGGACCCTCAGGGTGGCAGATATTTACCCAACCAGTAGGAAAGGACAGTAAAACCCCACAATAATGTGATAAGTGGCGTCCAAGATTGAAACTCAAAATACAGGCCCCACCACTGTGAAGTTAATTAAGAATAATATGTTTCAGGCCGGGCAGGTGGCGGAGCGGTTAAGTTTGCGCTCTCCACTTCTGGGAGACCCAGGTTCGCAGCTTCAGATCTGGCGCGGATAGACGCACCGCTTGTCAAGCCATGCCGGGGCGGCATCCCATATAAAGTAGAGGAAGATGGTCACGGATGTTAGCTCAGGGCCAGTCTTCCTCAGCAAAAAGAGGAGGATTGGCAACAGCTGTTAGCTCAGGGCTAATCTTCCTCACACACACACACAAATAATAATATGTTTCAATTTGTCTGGGCTTTCACAAAAAGCATGCAAGATAGAGAAGCTTATTTCAAGTCCAACTGACCCCACAGTGAACTGAGTGAGTGCAAATGACCCCAGGCAGTGAGCTCTACTGACCTCCCCCCACCCCCAAGGTAGGAATTTTGGCCCAATTGGAAGAGAGGTGCCCATCGCCAACTGTGGCACATCCCAGTTCACCTTATGGAGGGTTTCACTGGATTTGAGGGAGTGAGCAGCTGGCACAACCATGCAGTAACTTCCTAGAGAATTACTACTTCCACCCACTATAAATGTGCTAAATCTCTGAAGTTGAAGAGAATGGTTGGAGATATAAATTGTGGAGGGAAAAATCCTATTATGAAATGTGGAAAGTAAGAATATGGCCAACTTTCCCTTCCCTTTTTCTCCTAAATACAGTTTATACTGAGTATACTTTTCTTCGGTATAAAGTGATACTGGAAGGAATTTCAACGGAATCTTTTAAAAAGTGATTCAGCTGAAAATAACCTAACGCTGACTTCTGAAGCCAAAGCCTTAGGTCGCTATGTGAGAATACAGAGCCAAAAGTCACCAATGTACATATCAGAAAGGGAAATTGCCGAGAGAAGCTCTCCCTGCAGACCCACCCTGGTGGGTTTACAAAGTGTGGGGAAATGCCCACAGAGCAGGTGTGTTTTGGGAGTGGGAATAAGTGAAGTCGGGATACAAGGGAGCAGGATCCAGCCAGGCAACGGGTAATGGAAGAATATTTAACTCTTGAACAAGTTGGGGGCGGTAACGATTCTGACCCTCCCAGTTCCAGTTTCCAGAGGGAATCTGGAAGGAACCTAGAGTGGGCAAGGGGCAGCCGCACGTTAGGGCGCCCTCTAACGGGCATGCCTGGCCCTCTCCAGTCCCGCCGGGAGCCGGAGATGGGCACGTCTGCGGCAGAGGTGAGAGAGGAGGTAGCAGCTGCTTGGAGGCTGTCAAGGTGGGCGCCTGGGACTCTGCCGTCCTTGCAGCAGTGAGGGCTGCAGATGGCGCTGCGGACGGCAGGGCCTCAAGCACAAGCACCTGAGTGCCCAACCCCCTGTGATGGGGAGCAGCGGCCCGAGGCGCCAGGCCCCATGTGGCACCCTCAGGGTGAGCTACTCGCGCTGCCAAGGAGAGTTGATGAGCATCTACCCTCCTCTCCCAGCACGGCGGTGGAGGCCGAGGTTTCCACAGTTAGCTAGGGGAGGAGAGTCTTGAGAAACAGTGGGTTTTGTTGTAATCGCCTGTGTGCCACTCCGGGGCCCTGAATCGAATGTGCAAGAAAGACTGGAGGTTGTGAAATGCACCTCAGGAGATGCTGCCGACACCGCAGTTCTGTGGTGAGAGTGGAAATGAAGGTCCCCAAAGCCAGGTGATTGGTCAGCTTTATCGAGCTTTTAGCAACTGTGTGTTAGAAAGAAATGAAAAGTAAAATAAAATAAAAGTACAAGGGAAGGAAACCTGGATCTCTTTTCAAGGAGGCACAGAATGGTGAGAAATGTTTTTTAAACGCTTTAAAATAAAAGTACTTAAGAAAAGGAGAAAGCCAAAGGTTTTAAACAGCAAATAGATTTCTGGCTTCACAGAAGTTTAAATGGAAGGCATGATGCAAGGAAGCGAAGGTAGAGAAATGAAGCAGCAGCCAGAAAAATGCAAAGAACAACTGTCATAGCCAAATGATTGCAGAGAAAAAGGCCCAGGGAACTTTCCAGGAAATGTGAAAGGAACAGAGTGTCTTACTCCAAGAAAGAAAAAAAGGACAAAGAATCAGATATGGGGATGAAGACTCTTGGGAGAGCAGAAATGCGGACTCCTATAAATGTAAAAGAAGCAGCCAGAAGTAGAAAAAACATTATAGAAAGGAGAAAGGGGAAGGTTTAAGCATGAAAAGTTTCATTTAGCCCCTGGTAACACCATCAACTGCCACTGTTACACCCAGAGGATAGCACCCCTCCCTCAGGTAACGGCAGCCACCACCTGACAGCCATAGACTTCGTCTGGGGATGCTAGGCTGTACTGACCTGATTGCAGCAAGGGAGGGCACTCTGGAGGAAGGAGGGAAGCATCTTTTCTCAAGTTTGCATTCCCACTGCAGGATTCTGAGGAGAGCCTAAGGGAAGGGGCCGTTTCTGGATTAGTTGCTGTTTCTCAGGCAGGATTGGGAGAAGCAGGGATTAACTAGGGATGGAGTGCTGTTTGTGGCTAAGCAATGGGCTATCCACGGTAATAAACGAAAATAGCAAAGCAGGTTTGGGGATGTCATTGGTACGAATCAATAATCTCTCAAAGAGAGGGTTGTTATGGCATTTTACAGCCTTGAGGAAAAAAAAACGTTTTCTGTTCATTTTGCAGCTGGCCTTATCTGTCTCTGTTGTCCCGGGATGGTTAAAGGTACAGCTGCTTCTCTCTTTCTCAGTTTGAGCTGATTTTTACTTTTTAAGTATCAGTCAGGTTTTTCTCTTTCGGTCCCGTTTTGGCCAAGAGCAATGTCAGCCTGTAGGACATTATCCTGTGAAATCCAGATCTTCACCATAATCCCAGTTGATCTAAAGGCAATTCAGAGAACACACCCATAGTCACATGAAAGGAAGCTTCTCATTCCATCTGTCACCAGATAAGCTGTGGCTCATCTGACAGGACAACAGCTACGCATAGCATTTGGACTCTGGAGGTCACATATTTGAATACTGCGACACAGAGAAATACCAGCGGAACAGATTATGATCAGGGTATATAGTCATTTCTAAACCAAGAGCCAAGTTTACTCAAAATTATGCCAAGAGAACAGATTTTATCCCCAATCTGCAGAGCCTGTAGAACCAGATACAGGGGTATTAGCTAAATGACATAATATCCTGATTTCCGTGTTTGTTTCTCAGATCTTTTCGATAATGTTAAAGATTCTGAAGAGGTCTGTAGGAATGCAAGTACAACATTCTTCTTCTAAGGTGGCATATGTTCCACCTTGAGATGCCTATGTAGTATCTAGAAGGTTCTATTCTCAACTACCACCTGTTCGATTTTATGAACCTCCTAGATGAGGTTTTCCATCACCTTGGTGACACTCTCTAGCTTTCTTGCTATTCTCTGAACCACGGCTCGTAGGACTTTTCTCATTTTTCAGGCCTTTTGTAAAGTGTGGAATGAAAAGGCGTGGGAGAAGACAGCCCCAGATTCCTTTTGAGTAGTTAAAGCGTTTCAACTCAGATCAAGATCCAGTTTTTCTCATTCTCGAATCACATTATCTGACGGAAATTTATGGGCCAAGCGGCTCCTGGACGATCCTGAAGGCAGGCATTAGTTTACCAAGATACCAGATCTCTGTCCAATTGCAGGTGATAGTCAATAGGCTTTTGTGCTGCAAATCTAGTACCAGTTATTAGCGGCCATCAGAGATCTATGGCCAAAATACTCCTAAGGAGTTGTCATATGGCATTGTAATGTTTTGTACATTTATCAAGTGTGATTCAAGGCCAAGCAATGAAGTTTTTAGTATAAAGGTCATCAAGTAGATTTAAACCAAAATTACTTGGGCCTGAGTCTATATACTATACCTTTTTAAAATAAGGTCTATAAAAGTAAGACAGCCTCTAAATATATCCCATCTATTCCCTAATTCTTCCTCAAGTTCTATTTCTGTGAAAGTTTCGTTACAAAAGCTAGGTCCCATGATAGGTATCCAAGTGTTGTTTTGGCGCAGAAGGGAACCTCCCTCTCTAGGTATGACGTGAGGGGGGTTTACATTTCTAGTTGCCTCACCTACCGTGGAGTTTGTCATCTAAAGTCTCTCAGTGTTTGAGTCCAGTTACCTAGAAAGCCAGCTGACCTGGTACCAAGCCAAGAAACTTATATCAAAGGAAGTCGAATAGCACCCAATGGAAAGTGAGTACAAATCCACTAGTTTGAGTATATGTTTTAGCCAAATCACAAGCTAACTGTAGCCAGGTGTTGGACTCAAATCAAGGTGAGACTAAGGATGTAAAGAACAACATTAAAGGTAATGAATGTATGGGCTTTCTTTGAATCCTAATTTAAACAAACCATTAAATTTTTTAAGTTATGAGACAATCAGGAAGATTTAAACACAGACTAGATGTTAAGAAATTGTTTATTTTGGGGGGCCCCGCCCGGTGATGTAGCAGTTAAGTTCACACGCTCTGCTTCCACAGCCCGGGGTTTCACAGGTTTGGATCCCGGGCGTGGACAGATGCACCGCTTGTCAAGCCATGCTGTGGCGGTGTCCCATATAAAGTAGAGGAAGATGGGCATGGATGTTAGCCCAGGGCCAATCTTCCTCAGAAAAAAAGAGGAGAATTGGCAACAGATGTTAGCTCAGGGCTAGTCTTCCTCACAAAAAGAAAGAAAAAAAAAAGACATTGTTTATTTTTTTAAAGATGTGGTAGTAGAATATTTTTTAAAAGATTCTTCATCTTTTAGAGGTATATACTGAAATATTTACTGGTGATAGGATGTCTGAAATTTGATTCAAAATAATCTATTCTATATAATACTATAATGGTGGATACTTGCTACTGTGCATTATTCAAAATCCATAGAACTTTTCAGCACAAAGAATGAACCCTAATATACAAAAATTTCTTTAACAAATCATTTAGAAGTTTGGGGGAATCCCAGGATGGAATGTAAAATGTGACAGAAGCATCTGACTACATTACAAATGTGAGAAGCAACCTCACTGTAGGGGTAGGAGAAAAAGGTGCTAACCTAATTAACTCTGGAAATAAGTCGAGTTGTAAAACTGAAGGCAAAAGTAACTGTACATAAGCACTGTGCTCTAGTTGATCTAGTTGTTTCTCATGGGGATACAAGTTAATTCTGAAACACTATACATGTGTGCTGAAATTCAAGAATTAAGCAAATGTTTGTGGATAGTGGGAGCCAGGTTTCCCTCTGTTGGCATGGGAGGTTACAGACATATTATGATTAGTTTGGAAGACATAGGAGGAAATCATATTTAGCTTAATATAGATACACAAGGTTACATGTAGAAATATTTACAGATATATATAATATATACATGGCTTAATATACACATATTTTTCTTTGCTCTTTCAGCTGAGAGGGCTTAGAAGCAACAACACTGCAATAGCCATGAGCACACCTAGCACCCAGATCTTGGTTTCTAATACCATTCTCCAATAAAAGAATCGGGTTCTTAGAAGAAATGGCTGATTCTAGGACTGGGGCAGAAAACACACAAGATGAGCCTGGAGCATCTGGTAGTGCCAGAAAGAAAGGAAGAAAGGAGGGAGAGAGGGAGGGAGGGAAGGGGGGACGGAGGGAGGAAGAAGGAGGGAGAAAGAAACACACATGCACACACAATGAAGGGACACAGGAGCCCACTGAAAGAGCTCCCAATGGCCAAAGCTGGAACAATGTGAGCAACAAAATGAAGTAGTGTTGGATCATAACTCAAAGTATACAATAAATACCCAGTAGTCCATGCTGATACAAATAAGTGATTGAATAAATAAGAAAATGGGAGAGAACAGACAAATTTCCCATGCAGAAGGATTTCAAATCATTTATGTAGATACTTTGCCCTCAAGAAGGTGAAGTATAACTCCCACTCCTGAAATGTGAGCTACACATAGTTGACTTCCTTCCCAAGAGTACAGTGTGAAAAGGGGGGGGGGGGGAAGGTAACCTTACAGTGGAGAAATACTAACAAATACTACCTCAGCAAGGCGATCAAGGTCAACAACAGTGGTAAGTCATATTGACGTACCCTTGATATGATGAGATGAATGGCACTTTACTCTGTGATCTTCCTCCCGAAAACCTATAACCCTAATCTAATCATGAGAAAAGCATCAGATAAATCTCAATTGCGAGACATCCTACAAAATACTGACCAGTACCCCTCAAAACTGTCAAGGTCACCAAAAACAAGGGAAGTCTGAGAAAATGTCACAGCCAAGAGGAACCTAAGGAGATATAATGACTAAGCGTAATGTCGTATCCTGGACAGGATCCTAGAACAATAAAAAGACATTAGGTGAAAACTAGGGAAATCTGAATCCACTGTGGACTTTAGTTAACAATGTAATTCATAGTTTATCTTTAAAGAGGGTTTCTACCCCTCCCCTCCAAAAAAAAAAAAAAGTAGGCTGAAAACTCCTGCTTTGCTTCATTTCCACAGGGAATTTTCGAGATCAGTGTTTTCTCTTGTTTAACTTCAACTTAGAACATTTTCTTCTAGGATTTATATGATTAAACTGTCAAAGCTTTACATTGCCATTAGTTAAAAATGAAGTGCTGCATTTGCAACAAATTGGCCCCTCCACTTCCATTTGTCAATTAATTAATTGTGATGCATTCCATTCTCTTGAGAAAGGGCCCACAGTGGGATTTGGGGGCGGGTTGGTTGGGGGTCTGTGTGTGCACGTGTGTGTTTGCCTAAGTGCTGGTTAAGTAGCATTCATCTGGCTTTCCCCACAGGTCACTTGTTAGATGTGTGACTTTGAGCAAATTACCTATCCTTCCCTTACATGCATAATCAGAATCTAGTCCTTCATTCAATGAACATGTCCTGACAACATACTGTGTACCAGGTGCTGTGCTAAGTCCTGGAGATGCAAAGTGCAAAAATAGACTTGTCCTCCACAAAGCTTATGGTCTATAATAATTAATATTAATCACTAATAATTATTCAAATTATCTCAAACAAAAGCAAAATAATCACAACTGGGACACACACCACCAGGGTACCTGGGAGGGTATGTGCTGCCCTAAGTTCTGGGGGAAGTGATGCTCCCAAGAGATCCAAAGAGTGGGAGGGGGAAGAAAGGCCTGCCAGGTGGAGGGAAGGCACAGGAGGCCCCCTGCCCCGGGAGCATGGTGAGCGAGCTGCCCTGGCCTCTGCCTCCCTCCAGTTCCCCAGTCATCTAGCTAGTTCCTCCAATGTGCTGAATCTGAGAAGAAGGACACAAAAAGGGACAAGTGTCTCAAAGTTAATTAGCCACATTTGAAGTCCTCTCCCTTCCATTCTTGGGGAACGAAGTGAAGACCCAGAGCCTGCCTCGTGGGAACTGGTCCCAGCAGGAACCCTCACAGTACCCTCCACTCTCGCAGCCCCACAGCGCCTGTGGCTCCTGCCCCCACCTCCGATTCTCTCCGCTGACTCCTTCAGCCCACACTGACTGCTTAGTCTCACCCCTTCTGTGCTTCACGGCTTTAGTTTATGAGTGGCCTCTGTGTTCCCTTAGCTGCTGCTCGCTGCCTTCTTTCAGCAGCTCTCAGCTTCTTCCTCCCCTGCTGGTTCCACCTGCTAAGGGAAATGTGCTTGGCTCAGCTGATCACTCTCCATAAGCTCATCTCCCCGCATCAGGCACGCACCTGAAGCTGGCTTGCAGGCCAGTGGCCTGGCTGTAGGCTGCCTTTGGCTCAGGTGGAAGTAGGAAGGTGAAATACACAACAAGCCCACCGTGCTTAAGGGCCTGCCTCTGGGCACCTTCTCAAGAGCTTTACAACCCAGAATAACTTCTCCCTGGGAAAAGTCCCTAACACTCCCCCTCATCAGCCAGACTTGGGGGTGATGCTCCCCCTCTTTACAAGGCTCTGTTGTACTTGCTGCTTTTCTCATTTGTCTCCCCCCCTAGCTTGTGAGCCCTTGTATTAGTCTGCTGGGGCTGCCGTAACAAAGTACCATAGACCAGAGGGATTGAACCACACAAATTTATTTTCTCACAATTCTGGAGGCTAGAAGTCTGAAATCAAGGTGTCAGCAGGGTTGGCTCAACTCTGAGGCCTCTCTCCTTGGTTGTAGATGGCCACCTCCCTCAGGTATCTTTGCATGGTCTTTCCTCTGTGCTGTGTCTGTGTCCTAATCTCCTCTTCTTTTAAGGACACAGGTCATATTGGATTAGGGCCCACCCATATGACCTCATTTACCTCTCTCCAAATACAGCCACACTGGACGTACTGGGTGTTAGGACTTCAACATGTAAACTTGTCGGGGATGTGATTCAGCCCTTAACAAAACCGTGTGCTGTGAGTCATTTTATACCAAGCACTCAGGACTGCACCTGGTACACAGCGGGCATTCAATTTTTTGGAAAGAAGGAAAAGAGAGAAAGATGAAGAGAACGCGTTGGGCGGGATGGTTCAGAGTCAGCGGCTTAAAGCCAGGTGTGGAAAAGGAGTGAGCGCGGCCAGTGTGAAGGAATACAGAGAACGGCCCGGCCTGGGCAAGATATTCGTTTGTTGAGCTGTGGGAAATGAAGTTGAAGGTCAGGCCCTATTCTTGAAGCCCTGAGCGCCCAGTTGAGACATTTGAAATTTACCCTGCAAGCAACACAGCTGCCCTGAGAGGTCACGCACAGAGGAAGAACTAGGGAAATGGCATTTGAATGCTAGTGAAAAATCTGGCATTGGAGAGCTTCTGCCTAGAGATATGCAGTTTTTATTAAGAATTCAAGAAAATTGTGAATTGCGGAGAAAAAACCCTCTCTCTTTCTAGTCTAAGGTTGATTTTTCTCATAATATAACATTAGGTATCAGGACCAGTTGAGACCTCATTTAAAAATTGACCCCTTTTATGATGTAACCATGTCAATTTCTAGGAGGGGTGAGTCACCAGCCTTGTTTAGAGCTTTTATAGAGTTGGGGTCATTCCACTGGCCCTCTGGGAGACTTCAGCAAAAGGCTCTCCGTTTTTTTTAAATTTTATTTTAATGAGGTCATATTGGCGTATAGCATTGTGTAAATTTCAGGTGTACATTATTATATATCAGTTTCTGTATAGACTGCATTGTGTTCACCACCAAAAGTCTAGTTTCCATCCGTCAGAGTACACATGTGCCCCTTTACCCCCTTTGCACTCTTTCCACCCCCTTCTCCTCTGGTAACCACCAATCTGTTCTCCGTATCTATGTATTTGTTTGTTTATCTTCCACATGAGTGAAATCATACAGCATTTGTCTTTCTCCATCTGACTTATTTCACTTAGCATAATACCCTCAAGATCCATCCATGTTGTGACAAATGGCACAATTTCGTCTTTTTTTATGGCTAGTAGTATTCAATTGTAGATATGTACCACATCTTCTTTATCCATTCATCCGTTGATGGGCACTTAGGTTGCTTCCAAGTCTTGGCTATTGTGAATAATGCTGCAATGGACATAGGGGTGCATATATCTTTTTGAATTAGTGTTTTCATGTTCTTTGGATAAATACCCAGAAGAGGAATAGCTGGATCATATGGTATTTCTATTTTTAATTTTTTGAGAAACCTCCATACTGTTTTCCATAGTGGCTGCACCAGTTTGCATTCCCACCAGCAGTGTATGAGGGTTCCTTTTTCTCCACATCCTCCCCAACACTTATTTCTTGTCTTTTTAATAATAGCCATTCTGACGGGTATGAGGTGATATCTCATTGTAGTTTTGATTTGCATTTCCCTAATAATTAGTGATGTTGAACATCTTTTCATGTACCTCTTGGTCATCTGTAAATCTTCTTTGGAAAAATGTCTGTTCATATCCTCTGGCCATTTTTTTATCAGGTTGGTTGTTTTTTTGTTGTTGAGTTGTATGAGTACTTTATATATTTTGGAAACTAACCCCTTATCAGATATGTGATTTGCAAATATTTTCTCTCAGTTGGTGGGCTGTCTTTTCATTTTGTTGATGGTTTCCTTCACCTTGCAGAAGCTTTTTAGTCTGATGTAGTCCCAAGTGTTTATTTTTTCTCTCCTTTCCCTTGCCTGAGAATGCATGATATTCAAAAAGATACTGATAAGACCAATGTCAAAGAGTGTACTGTCTATGTTTTCTTCTAGGAGTTCTACGGTTTCAGGTCTTCCATTCAAATAGTTAATCCATTTTGAGTTAATTTTTGTGTATGGTGCAAGATAATGGTCTATTTCCATTCTTTTGCATGTGTTGTCCAGTTTTCCCAACACCATTTATTGAAGAGACTTTCCTTTCTCCATTGTATTTTCTTGGCTCCTTTACTGAAAATTAGCTGTCCAGAGAACAAGAAAAGACTCCAAATAGCCAAAGCAATCCTGAGAAAAAAGAGCAAAGCTGGAGGTATCACACTCCCTGATTTCAAAATATACTACCAAGCTATGGCAATCAAAACAACATGGTACCGGCAGAAAAACAGACACATAGATCAATGGAACAGAATTGAGAGCCCAGAAATAAAACCACACATCTCTGGGCTCTCTCTTCTTTGTTTTGATTTCGTGCCGTTACCTTGCCCTGCTCACACTACCACTGATGTGTGTTTGTCAAAGATTCTTTTGTGGTAATTAATAAAAACCCCTAGAGCCAGTTAAGCAAAAGCTTTGTAAGCTCAAGTGACTGGAGAGGTAGGAGTGCAGCTGGTCTCAGATATGCCTGGAACCAGGGTCTCCAGTCCTTCAAATCTCTCTTGTGTTGGCTTCATTATTTCAGGCTGGCTGGCTGGCTGTACAAGACTCACATCCTGAATGGCTATATCTTTAATTTCCTCAAAGAGGAAAGAGGATGCTTCCTTACCAGAACCAACTAGAAAATTCTAGGGAAAACTGATTGGGTCATTTACCCACCCCTGCCCCAAAAGATGCTTATAGCTGACTTGGGCAGGAGAAAATCCCTCCTCAAAAAAGGGGGTACAAATCTAGGCTGATAAAATAATAAATGTCTGTTTTGGGGCCTCAAAGAAATTATTTTTATTTCCAAGCATTTTGAGGTTGTGTGTTTGATCTTGGTGACCTGATAGCCCAAATTTTCCTGATGGTCCCAATTTCATTTAATGTGATCTTTCCTCAATAAAGATGTTTTTAAGTGTACAACTAAATATGATTTATTTTTGTACACCTTTGTACACTTTTTTGTATACTTCATATGAATGAATGAACAAATCTGAAGGTCATTTTTCAAATCTTGTGTCCTTTGTTTAGAAAACCTGAGGTATTATTGCTCTACTGTAGAGCACACTGGAGAAATTAGCAGAAATTTCTGGATCTTCCTTCTGTCATTGGAGCTCTTTCATTTGTCCATTGACCCACTTGAATGGGATCCTTGTGACCTTGAATTCTGCTTGTTGATAATCCAGGTCTAGGGTGTTGTTGACCTACCAACAACTGGTGAAGGATGTATTTGCTTAACAATTGAGATCTAATATTTTCCACGTTACACTCTATTTGAGGTGTGAGGCCCTTTGTGCTGGCTGCCTGATAATCATCATTCCAGCTTTCTTTGAATGAGACTTCTTTGAGATTGTGAGGGAAGGAATATGGGGTTTGCAAAGTCTAAATCATGGTTCCCTCTCTTCTGCCTTCAGACTAAACATGAGGCTCGATTTAATGGCGCTCTCTAATGATCAGTGGCAGGTGGAATGGCTGGAAGGAGGACACTAAGGGCAGGAAACTGTTAAGGAAGTAAATGCACACAGGAGAAAATCTATACCTGGGATTAGATGATAGCTGTGATGGTGGAAAGGAAGAGCTGAGTCTGAGAAACATTGTGCAAGAAGAATCCATAGAACCTGCTGACTAAATGGATGTACAGAGAGAAGAGGAGATGGGAGTCGAAGAAGGCTAAATGGCTTCTGGTCTGTAATAGAGGCAGAGGAAATGCTCAACCATTAATAGAAACGGGGAATTTGGAGAGAGCATGGACCTGTACAGTTTTAGATACACTAAGATTGGAGGAGATAGAAGACCACTTTCAGGTGGTTGGAAACTTAGGACCACTTTTAGTTAATGTTTAGGAAGGGAAGTGCAGAGAGGTAGAAATCCCAGCCCCAGGTCAAAGATCAACCCAGTCAGGGGTCAGAGGGCACCAGAGGAGCCACACAAGTCAGTAACCAAAAGGACTCCCAGGTTATCTTCATATACTTATATGCAGCCCTGACAATGTTGAGACTAATCAGCTGGAATATATTCGTTTATTCTTTCTCTTTATTTTTTTAAACTTCTTATTATGGAGAATTTTAAAAATAAACAAAGGTAGAAAGAATATAATGAACCCCTATGTTCCCAGCACCCAGCCTCAACAATGATCACATCAACGCCAACCTTGTTACACCCCAACTCGCACCCACTTCTCCCTTCGTTATTACTTTGAAGCTAATTCCAGACGTCATATCATTCACAATACTCAGTATTTCAGAATGAATTTCAAAAGATAAGGACTCTTTTTAACATAAGCACAGTACCATTATCATGCCTTAAAAATTAACAGTGATATATTATTAATATCAAGTCATGTTCAAATTTCCATTTTTTTAAAAAAAACGGTTTATTTGAATCAGGTCTCAAATGAGACCACAGACTGGGATTGGTTGATAGGCTTTTAAGTTTCTTTTACTCTGTGGATTCTTTCTCTCCCCCCACATCCTTCCCCCTGTAATTTATTTTTGAAGAAATGAAGCCGTTTGCCCAGAGTCTCCCACACTCTGGATTTTGCTAGTTGCATTCACTTGGTGCACTTTAACATGTTCCTCTGCCCTCTGCACGTCCTGTAAATTGTAAGCCCTGATCAGAATCAGACCCATTTTTATTTTAAATGTTATGCAAAAAGATGCTCAGCGAGGATGTTAGAAGGAGCCATAGCAGTGGATGGGATCAGCAGGAAAGAGTGTAAAGTGAGACGGGTCTGAAGACTGACCCCCCCGGGAAGGGCCACATTTAAGGGGCAGGCAGAAAAAGAGACACCTGGGAAGGAGAGGCAGAGGAGCAGCCAGCACGAGGCTGAGGCGGGATCTCGGGGCTCTGACCGACCCGGGCGTTCTCTGGGGAGCACACAGGTCACCTCAGTCCCTCCCCAGTCCGCGCAGGGGCACCGAGGCGGAGGCGGCGGCCGGCGCTCTTACCTCGCCTTCCCTGCTGCAAAGCAAAGAGGCGGCCGCATCTCTCTTCTCCAGGGGCTCTGGCAGTCTGGGGGGAGAAAACTGGCGGAAACTGGCTCAGCCTGCTGGAGCGCAGAACACTGCACAGGACCTGAGGGCCGGAGCCTTGGGGCCTGGGCTGAGGACTGAATACGCATAGCCCCTGATCAATCCGGCTTCTTTGGTCAGACTGCCCTTCACGCCCCCATAGGACGGGGGTGGCTCCATGCTGGCTGCGCCTCCGTCTGGCCAGGCTATTTGGTGTCCTCCAGGCCCTCAGTGTGTCCATCCCTCACAACAGTTCTCGCAGCTGCCTTTGCAGTTACACCCTCGCCCACTCGCCTGCCGGCCTGAACCCTTCCCTGCAGAAGGCTGGTGCTTCTCCAGCTAGTCCCAGGCTTCGCCTTCAGGTGCTGGAGAGAGCCTAGTGATTGGCCTGCTTTCCCTCACTACTTGGGGCCCTGCTCTTCTTCCGAGTGTCCACTACTCACTATCTTCACTGCCATGTGCCACTTTTTTGCAGGCTGTAAAGATATTTGTAGTCACCTTGTTCTGGGCCTTCACTAGTATAGCTTTTGGACTCTCCCATCCTGCAACACTGGCCTAAAAAAGCAGTGGGTTTCACCACCACATAAACACACCTGGTCTCAGGTTGGTGGATCAGGCAAACTTGACCACCTGTGCCCTGCAATCCCCATTTGGCTGCCACGCTCAGCCTTGCTGCAGAACCAGGAGCAACAAGTCCTTCTCTGCCTTCTGGAAAGAGGCTGGGCCCATCACTAAGTGGGGCATCCCAACATGAAGGCCCTGGGTCTTAGTAAATGGCCAGGGTGGGGGAAGACAGGAGATGTGGGAGGAAAGGAAACTATCATTGGGCATTGGGACAGGCATTGTGCTGGGGCAGAGATACATGTAAAGATTAACTTCTGGGGATAGGGGTTAAAAATTATTGAGGTGGAAACTGGCATCTTTTGTCACTCCTTTCCCTTGAAGATAAAATCAGTCTGTGCAGTGAAAGAAGGCTTGAAAGATGTGGTCTGGAGCAACAGGAAAACTCTCTCTGCCTGGCACCGAACCCTCTGCCAACACAGCTCAGTTCCTCACCAAAAGTCCCCTTAATAGGACCCCAGCCTCAAACAAGGCTCAGGGCAGAGGGCAGGCACTGTTGACACAGCTGGTCCTGGGATGCCCTGGGGCAATGCTGGAGCTGAGCCCAGGACCAGGAATGACTTCAGCCCGCTGCTCTCAAGATTCCCACAGGCCACTCAGCCACCACCTCTTTAAGTAGGAGGAATGTATCTCCACCATCATCCAAACTCATCTGTGGAGAAATTCTGCCAGGAACTACTTACTGCCAAATGGGGCCAGGCTGACTATTTCTAGGACATGAGCCATTTTCCCTGTGCCCAGTGAACTGGATGCAGGTCCCATGATGCCCTCACAGAGAAACTGCAGAGGTCCACGGGGCAGCCCTGGTGATGGCCAACTTCTTAAATCCCCCTGCAGGCCTAGGAGCCTGTGGGACAGCCCTTGGTGGTGTGTGAGTCTGCAAGGCTGGCTGGCTGATGGGGCACTGGGCTGGTAAAGTCTGCCCTAGGCTTTCAAATAACCATATAGTACTAACAGATGCAAAGCTAGTTGGTTTACTAGGCAAGGAGGGTAGATTTAACTTCTGAGTGATTTGGATCATCACCAATGTTGTTTCCCTGTTAGATAAATTGTTTTTTCCTGCTTATTGTGTTTTGAAAATTATTTTCTCCCTGTGACTTAAACAAATAAGGTGATTAGAGAAAAAAAAAACCCATGGGAGATATGCTTCAAAACACAAACCTGAGAAAAGGGGTAGTGTGGGAGAGAAGGTTTTCTGTTTTTAATTGCAGTTGAAATGCATGGCAAAGTGCTACAAAAGTGAATTATGACACCAGAAATTCTCTGCCCAGCTTCTGGTTGTTGATACATTTTAATCCTTTGTGTGACATTAACAGTTTTAGTGTATACTAATTATCCGCCACCTGGCCTATTTATTTTAAATGTAGCTTCTGAACTACCAGATTTTATGTGCTTTTTTGTTTTGTTATATATATATATTTTTTTCATAATCCAAAGTAGAAACTCAGCACTCATTTTTAGAAGCTCATTCTCTGAAGTTGAAAGAGATAAAAATGTATTTCTTCTCTTAAAGTTATTTGTTTGATAACAAATTCATTACAGCATCCAAGATGTAAAAGTCCAAGATTCAAACCTTAATATCAGTAAGATTCCAACAGATAGGGGATGGCCCGGTGGCATAGTGGTTAAGTTCATGCGCTCCGCTTTGGCAGCCCAGGGTTTGCAGGTTCAGATCGGGGTGCAGACCTACGCACCACTTATCAAGCCATGCCATGGCAGGTGTGCAACATATAAAGTAAAGGAAGATGGGCACAGATGTTAGCTCAGGGCCAATCTTCCTAAGCAAAAAGAGGAGGATTGGCAACAGATGTTAGCTTAGGGCTAATCTTCCTCACCAAAAAAAAAAAAAGGATTCTAATAGATAATATCTAATGACTGTTTTCCCTGAAAGTGACAGAGTGTGTATATAAATAGATTAAAATAACAAACATACATGGAGCACTTATTCAATGCTAGGCACTGTTCTGAGTACTTTACAGGTATTAACTCATTTAATCTTCATGACGATTCTAGAGAGGAGGCACTATCATTACCCCATTTTATGGATAAAAAATTGAGGCACAGAGAGGTTCAATAACTTGCTAAGGGTCAAGCACTAGGAAGTAGAGGAGCCAGCACATAAATCCAAGCTGCCTGGTCCCAGAGCCACACTCTTGTCCTCTATGCTATGCCTCTCAAAAAAAAAAAAGGCCCTCCCCTTAGGACACAGAGGTCCCTCAAGGAGCCTGCCTTGAGTTGAGACCTTGTCTCAGTATGAGGTTCATGAGTTAAGGAGCTCCTTGAGACGAGAATAATGAAGGTGCAGAGAGGTTAAGTAACTTGCCCCAGACTGTGCAGCTGGTATGTGGCTGGGCAAGTTTCAAAGTCATTGTGTAACATCAAGAACATATTAAACTGCTTTGAGGTATTTGTAAATTAAGTTCTTAGAAAAAATTAATATTTAATAATTCTTTTTTTGTGTGAGGAAGACCAGCCCCGAGCTAACATCCGTTGCCAATCCTCCTCTTTTTGCTGAGGAAGACTGGCCCTGGGCTAACATCCGTGCCCGTCTTCCTCTACTTTATATGGGACACCCCCACGGCATGGCTGACAAGCAGTGCGTCGGCAGGTGCCCGGGATCCGAACCCGCGAACCTTGGGCTGCCAAAGTGCGAACTAAACTGCTGCGCCACCGGACAGCCCCAATATTTAATAATTCAACAGATGTTTTTAAATCACCAACTATGTTAAAGCACATCTTTAAAGTAAACCATCATACAAGTAAGTACAAAGTGGTAGCTTAAGTCTTCCGGAAATGACACAATTCTTACCTTCAGTAATTTTAGAATCTAATAGATAATTGAGATTATTCTCACAAATGTTTACAAGTTTGATTAATATTGTCGAAATGCTATATGGCTCTGTAACTAACAAATTTGTTGTTGCTGTTTGTTTACTCTCTGTGTCTTCAACTAGAATATAAACTCCATGAGAGCAGCCACCTTGTTTACCTTGTCCCCTCCTACAGAACAATGCCAGGTATACAGCTGGTGCTCAATAAATGAACACTGAATGAATGAATGGGTGTATTTACCAGTCTTGTTGCGGCTGTGAGCTTAGATAAGCTCTCTGAGAATGAGAATGAACAATGAGGAGAAAGGAAGAATCTTGAGGAATTCTGCCACTTGGGGGATGAGAGTAGAAAAAAGAGACAGAAAGCAATCAGTGGGATGGAGGGCAAATCAAGAAAGGGGAGGATCGTGAAAGTCAAGAGTAGGGAGAAGTCTGGGAAGTGGTGAACGACATTAGGAAACACTGCAGAAAATTTTAAAAAGAGAATTGGGAAGACACTATTGCACTTGGTCTTTGGGGATGGAAAAAAGGTAGCTGCAGAAGAGAAATGGGAGTGGAACTCCATTTGCATAGGAATTAAGAAGTAGTTAGGACACTAGGCAGGAAGTCTGGCAGTGACTGGAAGGAAAGAGATGACAGCATTGGGCATTTGCTTGCAGAATGCAAAGACATTGTTAATTCAGTAGAGAAGTGTCATGTTGTCAGTTTGTCACTGTCTCAAGCTCCTTCCCCCTCGTCCTTTGTCCTCAGAAAACAAAAGGAGCCTTGAATTTCACGAGTACCCCAGTGACGCTTCTGAGAACTCGGGCTTTGGACTCAGACTGCCCAAGTTCGAATCCCGGTTCTTCCTATTACTAGCTATGTGACTTAGGAGAAATTACATAATTCCCCAAGTTTTCTTTGGTAAAGTGGGGATTCAGTGACTCACTGAATATTATTAAGCTCCAACCATGTGCCCGACATTGTTCTAGTGGGAGATTTTGCATACTGGTGGTAAATAGATCTCTATGCAATTCCAAAAATGTGAAGCCAACTAATATTTTAAAATTATATCTCAACTTCTGCCTCCAGGAAGATGGGGTAGATGTACTTTTCCCTATTGCTCCCACTAAGTACAACTAAAAACCCTGGACATTGGGGCCAGCCCGGTGGCGCAGCGGTTTAGTTCGCACTTCGGCAGCCCAGGGTTCGCGGGTGGATCATGGGCGCCAGCTAAAGCACTGCTTGTCAGCCATGCTGTGGCGGTTTCCCATATAAAGCAGAGGAAGATGGGCACATAGGTTAGCCCAGGGCCAGTCTTCCTCAGCAAAAAGAGGAGGATTGGCAATGGATGTTAGCTCAGGGCTGGTCTTCCTCACAAAAAAATAAAAAATAAATAAATAAAATAAAACCCCTGGACACTATATATAAGACATGAGAAGGCAGACAGGGTAGGGACTTTCAGATCCAAGGCACAACCTGGTGATAGTTTCCCTGGGTTTTCTTTTAGCCTTATATATCCCAGACTTGGAGCTGAAGAAGATGCCAACCTAGAAATGCCAATAAGAGCAAAGAAAAAAAATTCCCAACAAAAGCCTGTTTTCTCTCACCAAAAGACCAGGAAGGGAGCAGCCTAATAAGACCTAAAACGTTTCGACAGTAACTACTTACTCCAGCTAAAAACCACAGAAAAAACAGTGGCACTCTCCCACCCACACCAGCAAAGGGGGAGTGGGAGCCTAGACTTCCTGCCTCACTAGGCTATAACAAAGGACCCCAACTGCTCCCTCACCCTCACCCTCACCCCTATACACTGAGATGGTATCAGAGAAGGCTATAGGGAGCCAAGACTTTCATCCCCACCTGACAGTAACAAGGTCTCTACCCACTTGGTGTCAGTGGAGACCACATGGGGAGTCTGAACTTTCACCCACACTCAGCAGTAACAAGACACCCCTCCCCATCCCTGCTGGGGTGGTGTCAAAGGAGGCCTAGAGGAGAGTCAAGACTTTCACCACAGCCCAGAGGTAATGGCGCCACCTTCTTGTAGTATCAATAGGGGCCACATGAGGAACAGTAACAGAGCACTCCTACTCCTCCCAGCCAGGGTGGTATTAGTGGATGCCTAGTGGGATCCAGAACTCCTATCCCTGCCAAGCAGTAACTAGGGGCCCCTTCCCTCTCCAGTGTCAACAGAGGCCAAGTGGTGACTTTGGACTTCTCCTACCACCCAGCAGTAACAAGGCAGTGCTCCTCCCTTCCCCTGCCTGATTGGTCTCAGAAGAGCCAGTTAAAACAGAAGGCTTAAGTAAGATCCAGAGTTTCATAATATCCAAAACGTCCAGGTTTGAATTTAAAATCACTCATTTCACCAAGAAGTAGGAAAATCTCAACTTGAAAGAAAAAAGATCATCAATAGATACCAACACCAAAATGATAGAGATGTTAGAATTATCTGACAAAGATTCTAAAGCAGCCATCTTAAAAATGCTTCAAGCAGTTACAAACATGCTTGAAAAATGAAAAAATTGAAATTCTCAGCAAAGAAATAGAAAATCTCAGCACAGAAATAGAAAATACAAAGAACCAAATGGAAATTTAAAACTGAAAAATACAATAAAGTTTAAAACCCAGTGGATGTATTCAACAGCAGAATGGAGGGGTTAGAGGAAAAAAATCTGTGAACTGGAATATAGAACAATAGAAATTGCCCAATCTGAACAACAGAGAGAAAATAGACTGGAAAAAAAAAAATGAACAGAGCCTCAGGGACCTATAGGCCCATAACAAAAAAAAATCTAACATTCAAGTCATCTGAATCCCAGTAGGAGAGGAGAAAGAGAGCAGGCTGAAAAAATACTTGAAGAAATAATGGCTGAAAACTTTCCAAATTTGGTAAAAGACATAAACATACAGATTCAAGAAGTAAGTAAATCACGAACAGGATTAAGTAACCCATATCAAGTCAAACTTTTCAAAACTAAAGACAATATTTGTTCTTATATTTACTTAAATGTAACTTTATGACTGCTGAATATAATAAAATTTGGACCTATAATAAAAAGAAAAAACTAGAGACAAAAAATCTTGAAAGCAGTCAGAGAGAAACAACACCTTCCATGTAGAAGAAAAACAACTTGAATTATAGCAGATTTCCCATCAGAAACCATGGAGGCCAGAAGGAAGTGGCACATTTTTCAGGTGCTGAAATAAAAACTATCAACCCAGAATTTTACATCCAGTGAAAATATCCTTCAAGAATGAAGGAGAAATCAAGACATTATCAGTTGAAGAAAAACAAAGAATTTATCATCAGCAGACTTATCTTAAGAGAATGGCTAAAGAAAGTTCTCTGAACAGAAAGGAAATTAAAAAGGAAGGAATCTTAGAATATCAGGAAGAAAGAACAACAGAAAGAGGAAAAATTATGAGTAATACATTTCCTTCTCCTCTTAAGTTTTCTAAATTATGTTTGATGGTTGAAGCAAAAATTATAACACTGCCTGATGTGATTTTAAATGTATGTAGAGGAAATATTTAAGACAATTATAAGCAGAGGAGAGCAAAGGGATGTAAAGGGAGGGAAGGTTTCTACACTTGACTTGAACTGATAAAATACTGACACCATTAGACTGTAATAACTTATGCATAGATAAAGTAATACCCGGAGCAACCACTAAAAAGGCTACAAAGATATACACCCAAAAACACTATAGCCATAGGAGAATGTACAGAATAATATAATTATAAAATAAAAATAAAAACACTTTAGATAAATATAGAATTCCAAAAAAAATGTTCAAGTAGTCCACAAAAAAGCAAGAAAAATAATACAGAACAAGAAATAGAACAAACAGAAAACAAAAAAATAGAATGGCAGATTTAAGTCCTAACACTAAGAATTACATTAAATGTAAATGATCTAACTACACCAATTGAAAGACAGAGATTGGCAGATTGGATTAGAAATATGACCCAACTGAATGCTGTCTATGAGAAATTCACTTAAATATAACTATATAGGTAGGTTGAAAATAAAAGGATAGAAAAAGACAAATCATACAAATACTAATCAAAAGAAAGCAGGAGTGGCTATAATATCAATAAAGTACACTTCAGACCAAAGAAATTTACCAGCAATAGAGAAGGATGTTACATAATGACAAAAGGATTAATCCACCAAGGAGACACAGTGATCTTAAATATGATAGAGGCACCAAATAGCAGAGCTACAAAATATGTGAAGCAAATGATGAGATAGAATTAAAAGGAGAAATAGACAAATCCACAATTACAGATGGAGAATTCAAGATCCTTCTCTCAACTACTGATAGAACAACTAGACAGAATCACAAGAACATCAACAAGCAACAGGATTTAATCATCAAAATTTATAGAAACACTTCACCCAACAAAAGCAGAATACATATTCTTTTCAATTGCCCATGGAACATATGCCAAGATAGGGGTATAACAAAATCTCACAATTAAAAAATCCACTAATCAGACCTACTCACACTTTAAATATTTAGACATAAATATGGGTTTTATTGGAGTTAGTTTACCAAAAGCAAAGATTTCAAATGAAATTTATTTTACTTTCATGGGGATTGATGTTGGCTGCCTCTTACCTGTCACAACTGACAATTCCTTTCTTCCTTTTCAGATGTGGGCAGCAACCCAAGACAGGGGAGGTACTCACTTCAAGCAAACCAAAGTTACCAATATCTGGATTTACAAAGAAGATGTTTTCACATTCACAGATGTTTTCACAAAAGATTGGCCAAAATATTGCTCTACCAGAAGCTCCCCAATTTAAGTCTAAATTCTCTTTCCTAACTGAATACTACTATTTACATTCCACTTCTATAGGCAACTTCTTATATTCACTAAAGCACATGTACAGTGGGAGAAAATTTACCAATGATAAGAAAATGCCCTTTGAAGAACATACAATGGAGAAACAAAAGTCTCTTCAATAAATGGTGCTGGGAAAACCGGACAGCCACATGCAAAAGAATGAAAGTAGACCATCTTCTTTCACCATACACAAAAATTAATTCAAAATGGATCAAAGACCTGAAAGTGAGACCTGAAACTATAAAACTCCTGGAAGAAAATATAGGTAGTACACCATTTGACATCAATCATAAAGGAATCTTTTTGAATTCCATGTCCACCTGGACAAGAGAAACAAAAGAAAAAATAAACAAGCGGAACTTCATCAGATTAAAGAGCTTCTACAAGGCAAATGAAACCAGGATCAAAATGAACAGACAACACACCAGCTGGGAGAAAATATTTGCAAATATATATCTGACAAGGGGTTAATCTCCATAATATATAAAGAACTCACACAACTAAACAACAAAAAAACAAACAACCTGATCAAAAAATGGGCAAAGGATATGAACAGATACTTTTCCAAGGAAGATAAACAGATGGCCAATAGGCACATGAAAAGATGCTCAGCATCACTAATCATCAGGGAAATGCAAATCAAAAGGGCACTAAGACATCACCTTACACCCGTTAGAATGGCTATAATCACCAAGACAAAAAACAACAAATGTTGGAGAGGTTGTGGAGAAACAGGAACCCTAATTCACTGCTGGTGGGAATGCAAACTGGTGCAGCCTCTATGGAAAATAGTATAGAGATTCCTCAAAAAATTAATAGAAATACCTTATGATCCAGCAATCCCACTACCGAGCATCTATCCAACGAACCTGAAATCAACAATCCAAAGAGGCATATGCACCCCTATGTTCACTGCAGCATTATTCACTATAGCCAAGAAACGGAAGCAACCCTAGTGTCCCTCGACTGATGATTGGATAAAGAAGATGTGGTGTGTGTGTGTATGTGTGTGTGTGTGTGTATACACACACAATGGAATACTACTCAGTCATAAAAAAGACGGAATTGTCCCATTTGCAACAACGTGGATGGACCTAGAAGGTATTATGTTAAGTGAAATAAGCCCAGAGAGAGAAGGACAAACACCACATCATTTCACTCATATATGGAATATAAACTAACACACGGACAGAGAGAACTGCTTGCTGGTTACCAGGGGGAAGGGGGGTGAGTGTTGGGCACAAGGGGTGAAGGGATGCATTCATATGGTGACAAACAGTAATGTGCAACTAAAATTTCACAATGTTATAAACTATTGAGACATCAATAAAAGAAAGAAAATGCCCTTTGCCCCAGATAACAAATTCTCCACATTCTGGGCACTCTGGGCAACTGCAGAACCAAGCCCAGGCCTCTCGGTGCCCTGTAGACTGCTCTGTGAATAGGACAGGAGAGGGGACTTTCAGCAAAGCAGTCATCCCTCAGGGCCATGCCTGCCCCAATTTCCTTTTCCTTTTCCCTCCTGCTTCTCCCTCCTCCTAAGTGTATTTTATAGGAAGGTTCCATGAGCCAGGACCAGTGCACCTGCACTGGATGAGTGCAAGTAACTCATCCTCTGGTGGGAGAAAAATATGCACCTATCTTTGACCTCTGGTTTCTCACCAGGACCCAGCTGGGTGAGTCTTTCAGAACCCATACACCCTAAGGCACCACTGGCTTAATTTTATTTGCTGCTGACATTCAGGCAACATAATATAAATTTCATCTATTTTCTCTCTCCTCATTCACTCTCTCTCTCTCTCTCTCTCTCTCTCTCACACACACACACACCCATGAAAAAGTCGGAAAGATTAAGAACTAGCTCCCCCAGAGCTAGTTTAAGAGGTAAGCTGAGCAGCTGCGTGGGGCATCAGTCCATACAGGACACTGAACATCACTGGAATAACTCAGAAATATGTTTCCACTAACTCAGGTCCCACAAGCAACTCCTCACATAACTAGTAAATGTGAATTGGTCCCACTTCCACAGAAGACAGTGTCTTGAGTGGGGAAAACAGTCCTCACTGGCACCAGCTCCATCCACACTGAATGAATGTTGAAATTTATTTAAGTGAGTATTAGTTTGGATGGAGTTCAATTATTAGCCTGCCTCATATTCTTGGTTGAGCCCAGGGCCCAGCATGCCACTTCTCTTGTTTATTATGGTTCATGTCTGAGCTAACCCTTTAGGAAACAAAATGAAAATCCTGTTTTATTTTGTACCTGTCCAAAACCAAGAGAAAAAAGAGAAAACAGATAATCAAGATGATTTACAACTGTGTACTCTGTCAAGTTTTTGCTCAGAGGCATGCTAACTTGCAGTGTGGTTTACAGGCTTCTAGTTTATCCTTTTCCTCTCTTCTGTTACCTTTTCACTGAGGAGGGAAAAAAAGAGGAAACCAATGAGAAAAAAATGCCTTTCTTAACATTTTTCTAGTGAAAGAGAACGCTGAAGGGATTGACTAAAATTTGATTGATGTTCCAGAATATGCCACTCTGGACAACAGTAATTTTTTTAAAAAAGAGATTTATGAAGAATGATCAACTTGAGGGTTGGTCCCATGGCCTAGTGGTTAAGTTTGTCATGCTCTGCTTCAGTGGCCTGGGTTCGGTTCCAGGCGCAGAACCGAACCACTCATTGGCAACCATGCTGTGGCGGGGACCCACATACAAAACAGAGGAAGATGGGCACAGGTGTCAGCTCAGGGCTAATCTTCCTCAAGCAAAAAGAGGAAGATTGGCAACAGATGTTAGCTCAGGGCAAATCTTCCTCAGCAAAAAAAAAGAATGATCAACTCAAGTGACTATCCACTTCTCAGAGTCTCTTATTTTTTAATAAAAAGGAGTTATGAGAACACTTAAAAAGTGACCTCCTCCTATTTATTTAAAATATGCTTCAGATTCAAATATATATGGAAATTGAGTATATACTCAAGATGGCTGAGGGAATTGGTTCAACTGGGCAACCATCGGTGGATCCACCTCACATCTTACTTCAAATTCATTCCATGTGGATCTAAATGTAAAAAAACACAAAAATACTAAAAGAAATCGTGGGAGAAAAGATTTTTATAATCTTCAAGTGGGCAAAGAATATAAAGAATTAAATCAAAGGATAAACAAATTGCTTTTAAATATACGAAAAGATGTTCAAATTCGTCCATAATAAGATGAAGGCAAATGAAACTATACTGATAAGTGATAAAAGTACATAAATCCTATGTTCCATTCCACCCTAGAAATCCTTATAAATACTGGCAAAGGTTATTATGCCGGCTTTTCACAGAACATTACACAGGATGGTGGCTTAAACCACTTTATTTGGTTATTAAAGGAAAGGTTGACTTCAGAAGGCCAGAGGCCTTAGGTATGTTTGGATTATAATTACAAAATGAGATAACATCCCACTAAATTATGTTCCATAGAATAAAAATTATTAAGAACATTTTTCTAATATGATTTTTCACATTGTATTTCTAAGCTAAAATGCACACTAAAAAACAATATATTAGATGGCCTAGTGGTTAAAGTTTGGCACTCTCACTGCTTTGGTAGCCCAGGTCTCTTTCCCCGTCGCGGAACCACACCACCTGTTAATTGCCACGCTGTGGTGGCGGCTCACACAGAAGAACCAGAAGGACTTACAAGTAGGATATACAACCATGCACTGGGGCTTTGGGGAGAAAAAAAGTGGAAGATTGGCAACAGATGTTATTAGCTCAGGGCAAATCTTTCCCTGCAAAAAAAAGAAATATATATATATTTATATATAGAGAACATATCAATTTTACATATTATGCCAAGGAAAAAAGTGGAAGGATATAGACCAAAATGTTAATGGTGATTATCTCTTACCTGGTAAAATTATGGTTGATTTAATATTTTTCCTTTATACTTTTCTATTTTTTCCCCAAGATTTCTGCAATGAGCACATGTAAAGTACTTGTGTAAAAAGAAAATAAACACATTAATTTTTTTAAAATGATCTCTCAGGTAAGAGTGTAGCATACATTCCTCCAAACTAAGATTCAAACAAATCTAACAGCCACATGGAAGAGCTTACAAGAAGAGTGGAGGAGGTATCTTTATGTTGATTAAGTGAGAACTTCCTCAACTTATTAGCTAACTTAGAAGATTAGTACAGGATAAAACCACTGCAACAAGAAATGAATATAAGATAGAGTGAAAGAGCTTCTCAAATCATTAATGTCGAGTTCCTAAGGAATCTTGGTAGCACCCATAAAAGAGATCTTGTGGTTTTAAAAAGCTCTTCCACTTGTTCTCTGAGAAATTCAATCTGTACGCCTGTGTTTAAACACACAGGATATTATTATATAACTAAGCAGCTGGAAAAATTAATCGTGATTAAAAATAAAAGGGAAAACACAGTGCACCAAGGCAGGACTGTTTAATGAGAAAAGGGTGACTCAAAGGAAAACAGTATTTGTACAGGGTAATAAAAAGTAAACCCACAGACGTGCCAAATAAGAATAAAGACATTCTATGTCGTATCTAACTCAAAAGGTACTGCTTATTTAAAGATATGATCACACTAGGAAAAATGCCAACAATATCCATGAGCATAGACACAAAACATATGTTATGGAACATTGTGAGGTATCTATTTTCAAACTTCACGCCATTCTTAACATCCGAACACCTTAATGTATCTACAATTTATCTTTCCAGACTCACTTTTCCTTCCTCACACTCTGCTTTCCAATCATAATCGACAACCTAGTTTCTTTTTTCTTTCAGTTTTATGATATAATTGATGTACAGCACTGTATAAGTTTAAAGTGTACAGCATGTCTTGACTTACATATATTGCAAAATGATTACAAGTTTAGTTAATATCCATCACCTCATATAGATACAAAGAAAAATGTTTTTTTCCTTGTGAACAACCTAGTTTCTTGTATGCCATGTGCACGCCCAGCCGCCACATCTCTGACACACACTTCCAGTTCGTCCTTGACATATCAGCCCCAACCCATTAACATTTCTGAGAGCCCACTACCCCACCCTACCCTACAGCAGTTCATTCAGACCACAAAGATTTATGGAGCAGTGTTAGGATCTATGGCAGGTACCGAAGGTACAAAGAAGAATAAAACATTGTCTTGCACTCAGAGAACTTGGCTAATGAGGGACAGACATGTAAACAATAGTTAAAATGCAGTTGGCTTTTGGGGAGAAAGCACGGCTATGCTTTGTGAGGCCAGCCTAGAGCTGGCGATCACTTGTTATTAATTCACCATCCACAAATTCTTCTAAACCACTGGTCACAAACTCAAGTGCTTACGGAGTAAGCAGGTAACAGGAAGGTCTGAATCAGGCTGGGTGTGAGACGGCAGCTCACGTGGGGACCTGTGGCCAAGTGGAGAGTACACGATCATTCAATTTCTCATTCTTTTTCAAACGGTATGCCTGCAAAACAAAATACACCTGCAGGCCTAATTTGGTTCAGGATGCCAGTCTGCATAACAACAATATTGATTGTTTAAGACAAGTAGGTCACTGTTTTAAGCACTTTACCTGTACTCACTCATTTACTCCGCACAACCACGACTGAGGTTGGTATTATGATTCTGCCTATTTTACAAGTGGAGCAGCTGAGGCATGGGTGAGTTCTCCTAACTTGCTGAGCTAACCCAGTGTTAGGGCGGGGGAACCAGGGTCTGCACCCAGGCAGCCAGGCTCCTCCGGTGCCCACCCTTGAGACGTGCTTCACAGCACTCTACTCTACTGCTCTGGATCTAAACTTTTTCAACGGCTGTCCTCAGCTTATACTACAGAATGAGTTCCATAGTCAATCATTTGCACCAAATATTACTCCTTTTTGTTGTTGAACTCTTTTAACTGATATATACAGATTTGATGGAAAAATTCATGCCCACCATCTATTCATTGTTCATAAACTGAATCATAGTTCCTGCCTACCTCTATCTTTCTCATTCAAAGGGTCCTAATTTTTAAGAAATAACTTTGCAGTTACCCAAGAAATACATGTTCATTATAGGAAAATGCAGGTAGAGTGAGGTGTCCAAGTTATTTAATGTATTCCCACAGTCACTCCCCCAACTCCTCTCCCCTCCTCCCAACCCACCTCTGATATCCTTCGCAATTCTGGGTGTAGGTGGTTTCCTGCTCAGTCCTCCTTACAGGTAACAATGTTACAATGTTTATTCTCCAAAAGAAGGATAACATTTTATTGTTTTCAATAACCATCTGCATGTTTACAACTCTGTAGATCTTTCTGGACAAGGCAAATTGATTAGGCCACTGTCTTCAGAGAAGTCCTATTTATATGACCTAACACATACCCAAGGGAATCTAGGGATTTGCTGAAACAGCAAAATATAAACTCCAAATCTTTGATCTTAATTCAAAATGTTTCACTAGACCAAGGGATGTGGTCAGTTTTTATTCACAAACTTTCCTAAGAACTCTGGACATTACATTCTGTTCTTTTTACATAAGTTAAAGCCAAAAAATTAAGAATCTTGACATAGACTATCCATTCTGCCTCCTGGCCTTTGTTCGTACTGCTCCCTCAGCCAGGACCTCCCCACAACATCTACACCCTCTCCCCAGACCCTGGCTCCTACCCAACCTTCCTGACACTCCTCACAGGCCACCTCCTCTGGGAAAACTTTGACCTCAAAAGTGGTGACATGCCCTTCCTGAATATACCCAGTGACCAGCACTTAATATCTATTTCAGCTGCCTATTTCTCTCTCACCTAATTTGTAGTTGGAATTTATATGGTAACTATACTTTTCTTACCTAACTTGTACCTAAAATTTATGCAGTAATACTTATTTCTGAAACAAGTTGTGCCCTGACCTTTTAAACTTGGAGTTTGTTTTACAATCTCAAGAATGGTAAGATACATGGGTTGTGGGTTGGGCATCCAGCTCTAGTTCTAATGGCTGTGTGACCTTGAACTTACCATCTCTGAGGCAGTTTTATCATTTGGAAAATGAAGACCTACTTCTCTCTGAAGATTAACGTGCAGAGCACACCACCTGTCCAAGTTCATGCTCAATAAGTTTAGTTGCTGTTGTATTTCTCGAGAGTAATTTAATTTCATCAAAAGGAGAGAAAGAATATTGCCAGTTGATTGGGAACTATCCAAAACATATTTTATAATGATATGCAACTTTACCTACATTGAAATTAATCTGTAATTTATACTTAACATTTGTTATCTGTTACCCTCTACCTATTCATATCAAAATACATCTTAAAATCATTTGAAAATATATGACTCCTTTAATATGCTGTAATAAAAAAACAGATTTGAAAAATGAAAAAGAATGTGGCAGCTCTAAGGGAGTATCTTTTATGCCAGGAACTGAATAGTACAGTAACTGTCTCTGAACAAAACCTCATCTTAATATCTGGGAGACTGGAAACTTCAATTCATCCAAATCGCTAAGCATCAAATTTAAAACGGCTTAGAAAGTATTTTGAAATTGTTTACTTAATAGTAAATTGGCTTCTGAGCCAGTAAAGAATCCAGTAATCCAGCTGAGTGTTTAAACTCTTTTTTTAAGACCCTTAGAGAGCAACCAAAATGCTTAGCAGCTCACTGCTGCCAAATTTAACCTGGGAAGACCCACAGACAATGCTTATTACTAACAAAGACTATCTCCAACGAACTCTTCAACCCTGTTCAGAATCCCAAGAGGAAACGTGTCCCATTTCCTTGTACTTGCCTTTTTCAGATAAGCTAAAAGGTTTTCTAAAGCCACAGAATTAAACAAGAGGATATTCTTTCAGCATCAGTATCAGTTAAAGAGTATACTAACATACACAACCCCATTGCACATTCATTCAATTATATATTTATTCATCTCTACTTGCTCTAAATCAGAAGCCATTCTAGGTGCTGGGGGATCCCTAGATGAATAAAACAATGTTTTCTTGCCCTCAGTTTGAGTTTTATTTGCAAAAATGTAGTATTTTAAGCCATCACTAGGTCACAGCTGAACTAGGCACTAATTCATAGCTGAAACCAAAGGTTTGAGAGAGATGGGACAGAGGAACAGTACAGCAGAGGTGTGAGTGGGCAGGAGACAAGACCACTGAAAAGGCAGGAAAAGGAAACTGTAGCACAATCCTGGTCTTGGAGGCAGAGATCCATTCAGAGTTCAGATCTGCCAATCAGCAACGATGCAAATGATTTTGGGTTTTTTTGCAATTAGTATGTATTTTATCATTTAAATTTTTTAATTACCAAAAAAATCCTTATTTCATAAGTTTTAAAGATCAAATGAGAACACTGGTGAAAGTATACAGAACAGAGCTTATCACTAGGAAGCTCAACTAGTATACTAGTTTTTTAAAATGTACTATTCCCCTTAATGAATATGTACTATGATTTTAATAAAATTTACATTAATACACATTTTGTTAATACGATTTTGTTCAATACGATTTTTTTCATGATCATAATAAGACTGAATGACAGAGAGGAAAGCAGTGGAGCTAACAGAGAGTAAAAGCTTTCAAATGAGCCAAACCTAAAGTCAAATTAGGATTCCAGCTCTTGCCAGCCAGCTGTCTTACCTTAAAGAAGTCATCATCATGGATACATTTCCACAGAGTTGTAAAGATTAAATGTTAGGGATATAAAGCCCTCAACATAGTGACTGACACTCCTCAAATATTAATGTCACTCTTTGTGACCCAGCTGTACTGGACACCTGAGTTCTGGCTGCTCAGTGTGCAAACCATCACTTGAGCCCTTTCCCCCTCCTTCTCCAAGGGCAGGGAAGGGAGGAGACCGTCCTTCTCCCTGCCCTCTGGTGGCTGAAGCATGGCCTGCAGCCTAAGCACAGCTATATGGATGCTCCCTCCTGGGGCTCCGACTTTACGGGGCTGGCACAGCAGACACTGTCTGGGCTGGTGGAGACAATGGCAGTGCCTAAGGCAGAATCTTGGCAGTGTCTCGGCAGCCTACACCCACAGCAACTTCTCATCAATTCTATGAGCCACACACAGCCATCCAATAAATTCATTTTCTCCTTAAGTAAAGAGAGTCAGTTCCCATTGTTTGTAAATAAGAACCCTAACTAGTATACTTTTGTAAAATGAATAAAAGTAAATTAATACCAGTACCATAAAATTATTTTAATATCTTTTTCTCCATGACCGAATATACAAAGATAATGGAAGTAACGTATTCTTCTGCTGTAAAGACGGGTGGAATATATCAAAATCCACTTGTTGAATTTTCTTTAAATAGTCCTCCAGGGCAACCTGGAAAAAGAGTATAATGGTCACTAGATCACAGAATGATTATGTCTTTAAAAAAACCTAAAGAAAAGTTACAAGTATTAAGGCTATTTTAGTTTCCCTAAGATGGTCTT
Organism: Tapirus indicus; assembly: GCA_031878705.1. Classification (NCBI taxonomy): domain Eukaryota; kingdom Metazoa; phylum Chordata; class Mammalia; order Perissodactyla; family Tapiridae; genus Tapirus; species Tapirus indicus. The sequence goes on from CM062935.1 coordinate 41,843,649, forward strand.
CTACATACTAAGAATTTAAACTAGAATTTTAAAAGGGAAACAGAAAATAAAGACATCTTCTAAGAAGTTTCTATCAGGCCAGTAAAACAGGATCATAGAGCTGGTACTAGAAATGTCAAGCCAATTCTGATCATAATTTATACTGTTCTGGTCAAAATGTAAAAGATTAGAGAAATTGTTTGCCAGGTCTTATTACCAGATTCTGTAGAATACAAAAGGGGTGTTTCAGCCAAGGAAAATGAACACCATCACCAACTCCCTGCCCGAAGAAATGCATTGTGCCATGAGGGGGAGCTCAAGTTATTTGTTTAAAAAATGATTTTGTGAAAAAGTTTCATGGGCCTCCACGTTCTTGCTAGAAAAGATCTGACAGGGAGAACAATCACAGGTCCCTATAAACGTCACCCCATGCTTCCCCCATAACCCAAAACTGGATAAAAGCTTTCACTGGGATGGGGGCAGGATGGAAAACACTGATGATGGGCAGTGCTCTTTCTTTTATGGTTTTCAGTTATTTTTATTAATTTATACATGTTTATTTTATTTCAGTAACTGTTCTATTCCACAGAGATGCCCCTTGGTTTTCACTGCACAATTCTAAGAGGTGCCACTCCTTCCTCAGTCCGTGTGCACAGCTCCCCCTAGAGTTCTGCAGCACAACCTGCGGATCCAACAGAGAGCATGCCTGTGGATTCTCTAGAACATACGGATGAGCAAAAGGAAAACAAAGATTGTATTTTCTCCCAGACTTATTTTCTATACACTTATAATCAGAGGAGTGTACATACAAACAAATTCAACATCCACTTTTTAAACCCTGAACTTATAAATATGTACAACAGGAGATATGTGCATGAATGTGCACAGCTGCCTTGTGTTACATTAGCAAAAAAATCTGAAAACCCAGAAGTTTTCTTTGATAAAACAAAGATAAACTGTTCACATAATGAAATACTATGCTGCAGTGAAATGAATGTGCTATAGCTAGATGCAATAATATGGAAAATCTTAGAAACATGTGTGTGTGTGCATAACCTAGAAGACAAAAACAGAAAGTGGTCCATTTTCATAAAGCTCAAAAACATAACTAAGCAACATATTGTTTAGGAATACATAAAATGGGGAACAGCTTTTTTGGAATAAAAACAAGAGAATAATAAATACAAAATTCAGGACAGCTTCTTGGAGGAGGAAGGCAGAGGCAAGGGGATGAGATGAGGAAAACACATCAGCACAATTTAATGGTGACATTCTAGTTCCTGGATTGAGTGGTGAGTTCATGGGTTTTCATTACGTTATGTTTTCTACTACATGCACACATATACAGAAATATTCATTTCTGGATATCAAATATTAAACATTTTAAAAGAATAAAAGAAAAAAACTTTGAAGATATTTTAGTGTACTTGCTTTCATGTTCTTTCTCTTTTTGTGTAAAAAAGAGCTTGTGTTATTCATCATGTTCTATAACTGCTTTTTTATCACTTAATATATTGTGATCAACTTCCCACCTCTAAGAATTCTATCATGTTCATTTGAATACTTTAATACATAGAGACAGAGATTTGATTGGTGGTTAGGGAAGGGAGAAAGGTGGAGGGCAAAAGGGATGATTAGGCATATATGTGTGGTGATGGATTGTAATTAGCATTTGGGTGGTGAACATGCTGTTATCTATGCAGAAATAGAAGTATAATGATGTACATCTGAAATCTATACAGTGTTATAAACCAATGTTACTACAATAAAAAATAAATTAAAAAAAAATAATAAAAGTATTGAAGACCCTAAAAAAATAGTTTTATAATATCCAATTTTAAGGAACAGTTAATGAAATTAAGGTACAGGGACATGATAGAATATTATACAGCCATTAAATACTGTATTTATAGATATTTTTAATGATGTGGTTAAACGCTTGATAAGTAGGACACTGACATATAAAGTGTGATTTCAACCACACACAAAAATTCATTTAAAAAAAGAACAGAATAAATAGGGGCCGGCCCTGTGGCGTAGTGGTTAAGTTCGGCACACTCTGCTTTGGCAGCCCAGGTTCACGGGTTTGGATCCCGGGCACAGACTGACACCACTCATCAACCATGCTGTGGCAGCGACCCACATACAAAATGGAGAAAGACTGGCACAGCTGTGACTCAGGGCTAATCTTCCTCAAGCGAAAAAAAAAGAGGAGGATTGGCAACAGATGTTAGCCCAGGGCAAATCTTTCTCAGCGGAAAAAAAGAGAATAAATAGCATTTATCTCTGGGTTCTGGAATTACAAGTGATTGTTATTTTCTTCTAATATTCTTTTTATATTGTCCAAATCTCTTTTATGTGAATTTACTGCTTTTATAATTAGGAGAAAATTCCATTAACATACAGATAAAATGTGACCTCAAAATTAGAGTTCAACTGGACATTCACAAATTTGGTTCAAAGGAAAGTTTGGCTAATGGTAAATAAACCGTTCAAGGTAACAAATTCATTGTGAAATTCTCAGACATTACAATTTCTGAATATGGCTTCTTAAAACCTCATCTACGGAGAACAACATACTATACCCTAGTCATTTTCAAATAGTTTTTAAACAGCAAAACCTTTTCTTTGAACAAAATAACTAACAGATGCCCCATATACAAAACAAATAAGAAGAGATGTGCCCCAGCTGGAATGAAGGTGCAGGATAGAAGCTGTTTCTCAGGAATTGCCACGTAGTCCCTCCAGTTTCTCTTGGCACAGGATGGAAACTGAGAGCTGGGTTCCAGCCTCAAGAGTTTCTGATTCAGTAGGTCTGCAGTGGGACCCAAGAACTGCATTTCTAACAAGTTCTGAGGTGGGGCAGATGTTGCTGGTCCAGGGACCACACCGTGAGAACCACTACTCTAAGACAGTGGTTCTCAGGCCCAGCTGCACTTCACAATTACTGTGGGAGCTTTTTAAAAGTGTTGATCCTGGATCCAACCCCTTAGATACTGTGATTTAATTGGTTTGGGAGGGGCTCAACATTGTTATAGGTCTTTTTCTTTTAAGCTCCCCAAGTGATTTTAATGGGCATCCAGAGTTGAGAACCTTTTTCACAGAAGTAAACAAAACAAAGTCCTTAACCTTCATGGAGCTTAACTTAGAGAGTAAGTTAAAACAGGTGATGGTACATCACCAAATAACCATTAAGACCAAATAAACAACCATTAAAAATGGTGCTACAGAACAATATGTGTTGACATAGAAAGAGATGCTTAACACCCAGTTTATACAAAAAACACATATGTAATTATATGAACATAAAAGGTCCAGAAAGATGAACAGACTATCTCTATAAAGGATGGAATTGTGAGAGGATTCTAATTTCTTTTGCCTCTTATATTAAGTGAATATCTAAAATATTAATATATTACTTTTACAATAAGTAAACCCAGTTAAGAAACAAAGTAATTTCAAACACTCAGATCTGAGAGACCTAGGATAGAAAATGTGAAGGGACAGAAATGAATCTTTAAATGTATTTTAGGGAAAAAGGTAGAAGATATGTTTGGTATTGTGGAAAATACATGAGTTTTCAATTTTCAAAGATCACAGATCTTTGAACCTTGGTTTCTATCTATAAAATGAAGTAAACTGTGCCTAGGATGACTAGGAATAATGTAGGAAATGACCTAGCTCAGAGTCTGTCCATAACAGGTTCTGAACAATTGGAAGCTATTCTCATTTCTTCATGTATTTTACAACAATCATTCCCAAACCTGGCTACACATCAGAATCATCTGGGGAACTTTTTAAAATCACAGATCCTCCTAGGAATGCCCCCCTACTCAATCCCAAGAGTCTTATTTAGTAAGAACCTGTATTCTTTAAAAGCTTTCCAGGTTATCTCATTGGTCTGTGAACGACTATTCAGGAACCAGTGCTACAATACGGTCACTATAGAGAAAAAAAATAAAATAATAATAAGTAATACTTACATAGCTATAAGTAGCCTAACAATTCTACAGGGTAGTTTCTCCTATGATTCCCATTTTATCTATGAGTAAACTGAGGAACACAGTGGTTAAGGAACTTTGGGTTCCATGGCTCGTAAGTGACAAAGCAGATTCAACCGATGCAGTCTGGCTGCAGTCAGTGCCAACAACAACTCCACTCACCTGCCTCTGGGAAATACAGGCATGACCATCACCAAAAGCAGAATGTAACTAACAAAACCCACCATAAGGGAGGGAAACAAAAACAAGACTGCAAACTGAAAAACTGCCTTGGGAACCTTATGAAATAGAAAAAGAGATCACACACATCTGCTTCATTAATTAAACAGCCTTCTCTGTTAATCTACTTACTGTCTGAAGAAAGGCAGGAAATGCTTTCACAGGAACACTTTTGTGAAAGGACCTCGCCTAAAAACGAAGACAAAAGGAAACTGGTTTGAAATATAAATATTTCTGGAAACAAACACTCTCCTTCTGAAAGTGAACACAAAGCAACACCAGCAGTTTAATAACACGGCTAGTGCCTCTCTCAAAAGCAAGAAAATAGCTCTCATCTCCTGCTGGTTAAGATTAATTTCCTAACCCTCAAGGACTCAGGAAAAAGTTCTATATTAAGAATTCCATTCTTTTTACAGATTGGCTTTGGCATTTTCTACCTTATAACATCTTATAACTTCAACCCTCTAGCTTTGTGGTAAGGGGTAAATGAAGAAATACTTGCATTAAGAAGTTCCAGCACCTCCCCAGCTGAGATTGTCATTCTCTCCTATTTACATGAATATAAGATCCTCCCGGCTGATCTTCCTGACCCTGTGTTCCCCAACCTTTAATTCATTCCACGCAGCCAGCCAAATTAATGTCCTTCAAGTCATTGTTTTATTTTTACTTTAACTTAACTCCCTGATAGATCAAGTCTCAACTATTCACCTTGGAATTCAAAGGCCTCCACATCTTGACTCTAACCTTGTCTATCCAACCTAACTCCCTACCACTCTGGACTGTGAAGCCCTAATCCCCCTCAGGCTGATGCCCATCATCCCGCCTTCACCAAGCCCACTCCTGTCTCCAGGTCTTCATTTACATTCTCAGTTGCCGCCTCTACTTACTGACTCACTTCTTACGCCGCGACGCACTGGTTTTACCCGTCTACTAAAATTGCTCTCTTCAAGATCATCCACGATTTACTAATAATCATACCCATCTTTTCTCTCTGTAGCATACAAAACTTTAACATTCCCCTTTCTTGGAATTTTCCCCTCCCTTGGTTTCCAAGACACTAACTCAGTTCTCCTACTTCTTTGCCTCAGTTCTCCTACTTCTTTGATCATTCTTTCCTTCTTCTTAGTAAACGGCCCTTTCCCCTCTACCTGAGAAATGGAGGTGGGTCTTGAGGTTCTGCCCCTCATCCTCTTGTCTAGATGTACATTCTCCTTGAACAACACCACCCAAACTTAGAGCTTTAATCAGAAGCCTTCTATGTGGATGACTCCCAAATCTGTATCTCCAGTTCTGACCTCCTTCCAAAGTCACGATTCTGCATTCTTCAACAGCCCATCTCCCTAAATGTCCTCTAAACCCCTTACATCAATGATGTCCAGAAGCTAGTCCAAAGTCTACTGATCAGCACCTTGCATACCACTGCTTTTTTACTGTAGTCTCTGAATGGCATCATCTATACTTGAACTCTCTGCAGCCTTCAACTTTCCCTCTTCCTGATTCTGCTACAATCCGATCAGTTAGCGTCTAGTTGATTCTACCTCTGTTGTGTGTGTGCACGAATGTGGATGTATATGTACATATGTATATACATACACATACGTATATAAACATCTACCCTCTGTAAATCAGACACTCTTTAAATGTGGCAATAAGGAGATTATTTAACTAGTCATTATTAGAGTAGGCAGGATGGAAGTTAAATTACAGCACAATGAACAGTGCCAGGGTGGTGAGGGCCTGGAGGTAATAATGAATGCAGACCACTTATTCCAAAAAGGCCAACTGGGAGGGAAAAATAAGAAACAGAAGGGTCCACATGCTCCCTGTAACTTCAGAAGGCAGTAGCAACAAACCAGAAGATAAAAAGGGCAAGTTATCAGAGGCCGGCTGAAAACACCATCTGGGGACTGCTGAGGATGCAAGGTCCTAGAGGAGGTAGGACAGGCACTGGCCTTGGCAAGGCAGAAAGACATGCTGTCCCCTGAGAGACACAGAAATGGTGAGTGGACGGATCAGAGGGAGCCAAGCTGAGGAAGCTCAGGGTTTGTTGACTCAGTAACGGGTATATACATCTGCTGAGAGGGAGAAAGGGGGATTTTTTAAATGTGGGAACTTTACAGTAGTCTCTGAGATAAATCTACTGGGATTTCAATGAGAGATGGGATACGGACCACCAAGTAGGGAATACAATAACAATGCTGTAAGAATAGCCACATCTAGAAATGATAGTTTCCTAAATGATTTGGCAAAAAGAGGCTACTTACATGCTTTAGGTGCAAGTGTGCCTGGCTGGCAATATCATAGATCACATCTCTCACATTTTTATCTTGGTTCTTCCGTAGAAAATCCTCTTGTGAAACACCATGCTGTGTGGGGAAGTATACATTATATTAGGAATGGGAAAGCACAGTTAAAACTAACTTAGCTCAAGAAAACAGGTGATAGAGGAGAGAGGTCAAGATGGCGGCATAGGCGGACTCTGAATTCACCTCCTCCCATGGACACAACAGATATACAACTAATCTTGGAAAAATTATCCCTGAGAGAGAACTGAAAACTGGATAAGAGGAACTCCTGCAGCAAATGATAGTCCTAACTGAGGTAGAAGAGGCAGAAATTCCCTTCTGGAGAGAAAAAATGCAACCTTCACAAGCCACAATGCTTCACAGCTGCCAGGGAGCAATCCAAAGGTATGTGTCCTTCCCTGGAGGAGGGGGGTCCTGAGCTGGGGAGCATTGCCCCTAGAGACATTTTCTGGACCCAGCACAACCGAGACGAGTGTCATAATATCTGGTTTTGCTGGCTATTAACAACAACGGGGAATAAGCCCAGAAAAGCTAGGACACAAAGAAATTAAAGCTGGCTCTTAAAGGGCCCATGCACAAATTCACCCATTTCAGAAAGCAACCTAAAATCACCAGAAAGAAAGGCGCATAGTCCTTTGCTGAAAAGAGACTCATTTGATAGGCTTTGGGTGCATCTCGGTGAGAGGTGAGACCTCTCAAGGGACTGGACATTGGTGGCAGCCATTGCTGTGACCTGATGTGGGTGTGCGGACACAGATGCTGGCAGATGCCACTGGAGTTCTCCCTGTGGCTTGCTAGCCCAGGGAATGCCCCACCCACTAGAGCACAGATTTAATCCAGCTCAGCTGAGGAAGGCAGCCCACCATAGGGACTGGCCCCATCCAACAAGTCCTCAGGCAACTTGTGGGCCTACTTAAGGGAGCGGCCTGGCAAGTGGGCCCACCTCTGTGGGGCAGGGTGAGCCAAGGAGCAGGTGGAGAGTGTGGGGCCTCTGCATTGGAGTGACTGGGTCCACTTTAGGGGGTCAGAGTGCACACAGGGCAGGACTGTGTTGACTATATGTGTGGCCCTGTGGGAGGTGGGGCTTCTCTGCTGCAGAAGCCTTATGCTTTTCAAACAGCCACATAGGGGATCGGCCCCACCCTCCAAAGTGTGAAACAATTTGGTGCTCCTGTGCCTGGGGCCAGCTGCAACCTTCAGAGAGCTGACAAGTGCCAAATAGGCCAGAGGCCTATAGCAATTGTAAGCCCCTGAGCCTAACAACCAGCCACAGTGGTAGCCTACTCATTTAATAGAAAATGTGCTATTAGACCTTGCAGCCAACTGGGCTGGGGCATCCCACACCAGATAAAGAGACTGAAGGGGCTACAACCACCACACACAGCTGAGCATTATTACAACCAGCCAGCCAGGGTGACAGCTCAGCCTCCCTGGGCACCTACAGCAAGAGCAACCCTGTCAAAACAGAAGGACATATGTAGCCCACATAGGGGTCACTCCTGGAACATTTGGAACTGGTGACCAGAGGGAAGCACACTGCTGGGCCTCATAAGGCACCACTTACATAAGGTCACCTCTCCAAGATCAGGAGATGTAGTTGACCTACCTAATACATAGACACAAGCACAGAGAAAGAGGCAAAATGAGGAGGCAAAGGAATATTTTCCAAGGGAAATAAGGGAACAGGACAAAACCCCAGAAAAGGAAATAAATGAAACAGAAATTAGCAATCTACCTGACAGAGAGTTCAAACAAAAAGTCATAAATATGCTCACTGACATTGGGAGAAGAATGGATGGACTCAGTGAGAACATCAACAAAGAAATGGAAAACACAAAAAAGAACCAATCAGAAATGACAACACAATACTGGAAATGAAAAATTCACTAGAGGGACTTAAAAGCAGAGTAGAGGATACAGAAGAATGGATCAGTGAGCTGGACAAAAGACTAGAGGAAATCACTCAAGCTGAACAGAGAAAAGAAAAAGAATTAAAAAGAATGAGGACAGTCTAAGGGACCTCTGGGAAAACATCAAGTGCACTAACATCCATATTAGAGTTGTCCCAGAAGGAGGAGAGACAAAGGGGTAGAGAATTTATTTGAAGAAATAATAGCTGAAAACTTCCCTAACCTAAGAAAGAAAACAGACATCCAGGTACAGGAAGCACTGAGAGCACCAAACAAAATAAACCCAGAGAGGCCCACACCAAGACACATCATAATTAAAATGTCCAGAATTAAAGATAAAGAGAGAATCTTAAAAGTCCTAAGAGAAAGACAAGTTACATACAAAGGAAACCCCATAAGACTATCAACTGACTTCTCTGCAGAAACTTTACAGGCTAGAAGAGAGTGGCATGATATATTTAAAGTGCTAAAAGGAAAAAACTTACAGCCAAGAATACTCTGCCCGGCAAGGTTATCATTCAGAATGGAAGGACAGATAAAGAGTTTCCCAGACAAGCAAAAATTAAGGCAGTTTACCACCAAGAAACCAGCCCTTCAGGAAATGCTAAAGGGACTTATTTAAAGAGGAAAGAGAAGACGACAAATAGGAAAAAATTACCTATTTTCACGATAAGAGGGTAACGGATACAAATGCACAAAACAAGAGAATAGATATGATATAAAAAACATAAAATATGGGAGGAGGGGAGTAAAAGAGTAGAGCTTTCAGATAGAGGTCAAACTAAAGAGACCATCAACTCAACACAGATTGCTATATAGCTAGGTTATTATAGATGAACCTCATAGTAATCACAAACCAGAAACTATAATAAATACACAAAAATCGAAGCAAAAGGAACCCAAACATAATACCAAAGAAAGCCATCAAACCACAGAGGAGAGCAAGAGAAGAAGAAAGGAACAGAGAAGAACTACTAAAACACCAAGAAAAAAAGTGAAAAAATGGCAGTAAGTACATATTTCTCAATAGCTACTTTAAATGTCAATAGGCTAAATGCTCCAATCAAAACACATAGGGTGGCTGACTGGATAAAAAAACAAGACCCATATATATGCTGCATACAAGAGACACACTTCAGATCTAAATACGCTCACAAACTGAAAGTGAAGGGATGGAAAAAGATACTCCATGCAAATGGCAATGAAAAGAAAGCTGGGGAAGGAATACTCATATCAGACAAAATAGACTTTAAAACAAAAACTGCAACAGAGACAAAGAAGGGCACTACATAATGATCAAGGGAACAATCCAACAAGAGGAGATAACATCTGTAAATATATATGAACCCAACATAGGCATGCCTAAATATATAAGGCAATTATTAACAGACATAAAAGGAGAAACAGACAGCAACACAATAATAGTAGGGGACTTTAACACTCCATTCACACCAATGGATAGATCATCCAAACAGAAGATCAGTAAGGAAACATTGGACTTAAACAACACACTAGACCAGATGGACTTAGTAGACATATACAGAACATTCCATCCAAAAACCAAAGAATAAACATTCTTTTCAAATACACATAAGACATTCTCCAGGACTGATCACATATTGGGCCACAAAACAAGTCTCAATAAATGTGAGAAGACTGAAATAATACCAAGCATCTTTTCTGACCACAAAGGTATGAAACTAGAAATCAACTATAGGAAGAAAATCAGAAAAGCCACAAATATGTGGAGATTAAACAAATGCTACTGAACAACGATTGCGTCAATGGAGAAATCAAAAAATATCTGGAGACAAATGGAAATGAAAATACGACATGCCAGATTTATGGGATACAGCAAAAGTGGTTCTAAGAGGGAAGTTTATAGCAATACAGGCCTACCTCAACAAACAAGAAAAATCTCAAATAAACAATCTAACAGTGCACTAAAGGAACTGGAAAAAGAAGAACAAAGTCCAAAATCAGTAGAAGGAGGGAAATAATAAAAATCAGAGCAGAAATAAATGAAACAGAGACTAAAAAAAAAAAAAATAGAAAAAAAATCAATGAAACCAAGAGCTGGTTTTTTGAAAAGATAAACAAGATTAACAAACCTTTAGGTAGACTCACCAAGAAAAAAAGAGAGAAGGCTCAAATAAGTAAAATCAGAAATGAGAGAGGAGAGATCACAACAGACTCCTCAGAAATACAAAAGATTATAAGAGAATACTACGAAAAGCTATATGCCAACAAATTGGACAATCTAGAAGAAACGGATAAATTCTTAGAATCCTACAACCTTCCAAAACTAAATCAAGAATAGAGAATCTGAATAGACCAACCACCAGTAAGGAGATCAAAACAGTAATAAAAAACCTCCCCAAAAATAAAAGTCCAGGACCAGACAGCTTCCCCGGTGAATTCTACCAAACATTCAAAGAAGACTTAATACCTATCCTTCCCAAACTCTTTCAAAAAATTGAAGAGGAGGGGAAGCTTCCTAACTCATTCTATAAGCCAACGTTACCCTGATACGAAAACCAGACAAGGACAACACAAAAAAAAGAAAATTACACGCCAATATCACTGATGAACATCAATACAAAAATCCTCAACAAAATTAGCAAATTGAATATAACAATACATTAAAAATATCATACTCCATGATCAAGTGGGATTCATTCCAGAGATGCAGGGAGGGTTCAACATCCGCAAATCAATCAACGTGATACACCACATTAACGAAATGAAGAATAAAAATCACATGATCATCTCAATAGATGCAGAGAAAGCATTTGACAAGATACAGCATCCATTTATGATAAAAACTCTGAATAAAATGGGGATAGAAGGAAAGTACCTCAACATAATAAGGGACATATATGACAAACCCACAGCTAATATCATCCTCAATGGTGAAAAACTGAAAGCTATCCCTCTAAGAACAGGAACCAGACAAGGATGCCCACTTTCACCACTCCCATTTAACATAGTATTGGAAGTCCTGGCTAGAGCAATCAGGCAAGAAAAAGAAATAAAAGGGATCCAGATTGGAAAGGAAGAAGTGAAACTGTCACATTTGCAGATGACATGATTTTATATATGGAAAATCCTAAAGAATCCACCAGAAAACTTCTAGAAATAATAAATGAATATGGTAAAGTTGGAGGATACAAAATCAACATATAAAAATCAGTTGCGTTTCTATACACTAACAATGAAGTAGCAGAAAGAGAAATTAAGAATATAATCCCATTTACAATTGCAACAAAAAGAATAAAATACCTAGGAATAAACTTAACCAAAGAGGTGAAAGATCTGTACACTGAAAACTATAAAACACTGTTGACAGAAATTGAAGAAGACACAAAGAAATGGAAAGATAGTCCATGCTCTTGGATTGGAAAAATTAACATAGTTAAAATGTCCATACTTCCTAAAGCAATCTATAGATTCAATGTAATCCCTATCAAAGCCCCAATGACATTTTTCGCAGAAATGGAACAAAGAATCCTAAAATTTATATGGAACAACAAAAGGCTCCAAATAGCTAAAGGACTACTGAGAAAAAAGAACAAACCTGGAAGAATCACATTGCCCTGATTTCAAAATATACTACAAAGCTATAGTAACCAAAACAGCATGGTACTGGGACAAAAACAGACACACAGATTAATGAAATAGAATCAAGAGCCCAGAAATAAATGCACACATCTATGGACAGCTAATTTTCTACAAGGAAGCCAAGAACATACAAGGGAGAAAGGAAAGTCTCTTCAACAAACGGTGTTGGGAAAACTGGACAGCCACATGCAAAAAAATGAAAGCAGACCATTGTCTTACAGCATACACAAAAATTAACTCAAAATGGATTATAGACTTGAATATAAGACCTGAAACCATGAAACTTCTAGAAGAAAACATAGGCAGTACACTCTTCGACATCAGTCTTAGCAATATATTTTCAAGTACCGTGTTCTGACCAAGCAAGGGAAACAATAGAAAAATAAACAAATGGGACTACACTAAACTAAAAAGTCTCTGCACAGCAAAGGAAACCATCAACAAAATGAAAAGACAACCAAACAACTGGGAGAAGATATTTGCAAACCATATATCTGATAAGGGGTTAATATCCAAAATATATAAAGAAATAATACACGCCAACAACAAAAAAACTAACAACCCAATTAAAAAATGGGCAAAAGATCTGAACAGACATTTATCCAAAGAAGATATACAGATGACCAACAGGCACATGAAAAGATGTTCAACATCATTAACTATCAGGGAAATGCAAATCAAAACTGCAATGAGCTATCACCTCATGCCTGTCAGAATGGCTATAATTAACAAGACAGGAAACAATTGTTGGAGAGGATGTGGAGAGAAGGGAACTCTCATACACTGCTGGTGGGAGAGCAAACTGGTGCAGCCGCTATGGAAAACAGTATGGAGATTCCCCAAAATATTAAGACTAGAACTACCATACGATCCAGCTATTCCACTGCTGGGTATTTATCCAAAGAACATGAAAACACCAATACGTAAAGATACATGCACCCCTGTGTTCATTGAAGCACTGTTCAGAATAGCCAAGACTTGGAAGCAACCTAAGTGCCCATCAAGGGACGAATGGATAAAGAAGATGTGCTATATATACACAACGGACTACTCCTCAGCCATAAGAAACAATGAAATCCAGCCATTTGTGACAACATGGATGGACATTGAGGGTATTATGCTAAGCAAAATAAGTCAGAGGGAGAAGGTCAAAAACCATTTGATCTCACTCATATGTAGAAAATAAAAACAACAAAAAACAAACACACAGAAACAGAGATTGGATTGGTGGTTACCAGAGGGGAAGGGGGGAGGGAGGAGGGTGAAAGGGATGATTAGGCACATGTGTGTAGTGATGGATTCTAATTAGTATTTGGGTGGTGAACATGATGTAATCTATACAGAAATAGAAATATAATGATGCACACCTGTTTTTTTTATACAGTGTTATAAACTAATGTTACCACAATAAAATAAATAAATAAATAATTTAATTAAATTAAAATTTAAAAAAAAACATGGTCTAGCAAAAAAGAAAACAGGTGATAGAACAATTTATACAGTGTAATACCTATTTTATTTTTAAAAATATATGTATGTGTACAAATATGTGTGTGCGTGAATACAGAGACACACATATATACATACACACACTCCTGGAAGAATATATAACAAGATGTTAATTAACAACAGCTGTAGGTAGAACAAAAACACACAAGCAAGAAAACAAACATATAATAAGTTTAAAAGAACAGGCAATAATGAATCTCATACAGAAAACAAGTTTTCATAAACAATACTCTTTTTGTGTGTGTGTGTGTGTGTGGGGAAGACCAGCCCTGAGCTAACATCCGTTGCCAATCCTCCCCTTTTTTTTTTTTGCTGAGGAAGACTGGCCCTGGGCTAACATCCGTGCTCATCTTCCTCCACTTTATATGGGATGCAGCCACGGCATGGCTGACAGGCAGTTCGTCGGCGGGCGCCCGGGATCCGAACTCGCGAACCCCGGGCTGCCAAGCGCGAACTAAACCGCTGCGCCACCGGGCGGCCCAACAATACTCTTTTTTAATGGATTACTTCCTCCTTTACAATAAAGCACAAGCTAAGGTGCACACTACTGTAATTGCTTGGAAGGGAGTGAGGCATCAGCACGAAGCTACACCAAGTGAGGTTCTCTGGAACGCCTTACTCACAGCTCCACCACAGACCTCAAATGCCTGATGAGACAATTCTGACTTGCTAACTCTGGAGCAAAAAGGCAATAAGCATTCTTTTCAAAGCAGTTACTTGAACAGACGAAGCAAAGAACCAAGAGATGACATCCCCATATTCCTGAGGTAGATTACCAGAGGGTACAAGTAACAGCCTTACCAGCATACAAACATCCATGGGAAGGAACACCCTTCTTCTGCTGCCATGATAGGGCGTTGCTCTCAAGCAAGTGACAATGCCTTGTGCTTTTCCAATGTGACTTGCGGCATGATCTGCATGAAGATCCTTTATACCTATGATTTTAGAAATTAGACAACAGGGCTGCTCTTTTCTCTTTAAATGCAATACAAATCAATAGAAGCAGCTTGGAGAAATCACCGAAACACATAAAAAAGTAGGTATTTATCCTATGCTTTATATCTGAAAAACAGGATTTATGAGAGCAAAACGACACAAAGACAAGTTGACCGTTTACCACTAACAGGTTTCTGAACCTCAGCTTTTAAATAAAAGAGTTTTCCTATGACTACAGCACACCAAGAACACATTTGGAATTTTAATCAGCTATCATGGAAAAACATTATAAGTCTTCCTTTTCTTCTCCTCAATGCAATTTCCATGTGACCTCATTTTAAGTATATGCTTAACAAACATTCTGCTCTTGCTCCCTCCTTTCATTGTGCTGGCAAACACGTCACCAAGTGTGCAGGCAGAACAGGCCCAGGAAATTCAATAGGGACTTGCATTATTCCTTTAGGGTGACATAAAGATATATTACCTTCTTCAAAAGAGAGAGTATTGTCCTTGGCCCAAATAATTTCCTCATTACAAAAAGACCTCACCAACTTAGAACAAAGTCAGATGAGGAAAAATATCATCTAAATACTTATTTAAAAAAAAACAAAGAAAAAGAAAAATCTCATAAAAACTTTTAGAAATGCAGTTTCACTTCTTCCACTTTTTTCTTTTTTTTTTACATGGGAAGGTATTATTGACAGAGAAGGAAGAGTCAGGCCACGGGCCTTCCAAACTGTAGGAAACGCTATTATAAAAAAAGTAAAATCATCTGCAATTCCTGGATTATTAATTACAGTATTCCCATGAGGTAGCTCAAGTACTTTTATGAGAGCCTGAGTATTCTGATTAGTCCCTATCCTGCTCAAAAAAAAATCCTGTTCCTTTATAGATGGTGTAAAGAAAAACTTCAGTGTTAAACTGGTTAGACGTCAAATTATGAAAGTCAGAAAGGTGTTTTCTTTGAAAACGAGAAGCATAAAATAGAAAAAAACCTTACCCAATATTTCTAGTGTCAAATAAAGAAGAGAGCTCTGTGTGTTTTCAGCATAACTTTCCAGTTCCTGGATATTACGATATGCTTTGTCATCCAAATTCTTTTCCTATAATCAAACAAAATGCAAATAAAGTTTGCTGAGTTGTCAATATCTTTTAAAGTAAAGGCACTATTTTTTGCCCTAAAGAATTGAATAAAAAAGGATAAAAATATTTAGTATGTACTGAGTATACAATAAAATTAAATTAAATTAAAATATTAAAGTCCTACACATTCAATACCTACAAACAAACTACCCCTCAAAATAATACCTCAGGAATAATCTCAATGCACAAAACATCAAGCACATTGTGTTGGCTTAATTTTTAATTTCTTCTAAAGCCCAAGGTATCATGAAAAACTGACTTAACTGAGCTCTTAATTAAGCACTTTAGACATTTTTCTTAATCCTAAGAACCCCCAGAAGATGCGGAATTAATACTTTTTCCATTTTACAGATGAAGAAACTGAGTCATGGACATATAAGGTAATACACCCAAGGTCATATAGCTAATAAATGGTGGGGACAGGATTCAAATCCATGCATTTTGACTGTTAAGCCCATGCTCTTAACAAAGAAAAGGTGCCTAGAAAAAGAAAGGAGATCACCAGACTGCGCCCCCAAAAAGAAACCATGCTCAATAAAGTAAGAGGGTTGATTACCTGCACATACTATATTCCAGAAACAAAAAAATGTAAATCGTAGAGCAAGAACATCTAGCCACTTTTATAATAATACATTTACAAAGACTCTACTGCTAAGGTAATACACTCCTTCGTCCTTTTTTTTTTAATCAGGAGAAAATGGCACTAGCAACAATCCCAGGAAAAAAAATATATCCAAATCTTTTACATTTTTAAAAACTGAGACATAATTCACATACCCTAAAATTTACCATTTTAAAATACACAATTCAGTGTTTTTTAGTATATTCACAAAGTTGTGCAACTATCACCCCTATCTAATTCCAGAATGTTTTTATCACCTCAAAAAGAAACCCCACATCTATTAAGCAGTCACTTCCCATTTTCCCCTCCCCTCATTCCCTGGCAAACCACTAATCCACTTTCTGTCTCCATGGATTTGTCTGTTCTGGACATTTTACAAAAATGCAATGATACAATATGTGGCTTTTTGTATCTGGCTTCTTTCAATTAGCATGTTTTTAAGGTTCATCCATACTGGAGCGTCTATCAGCACCTCATTCTTTTTAATTGAAAAAATTATTAATAATATTCCAATGTATGGATATACCACATGATATTTATTCATTCATTGATAGACTATGAGTTGTTCCCACTTTTGGACTATTATAAATAATGCTGCTATGAACATTTGTGTACATGTTTTATATAAGGTTTCATTTCTCCTGGGTATAAACATAGGAGTGAAATTGCTGGGTCTATGGTAACTCTATGTTTAACTTTCTGAAGAAGTGACAAACTGTTTTTCCAAAGTGGCTGCTTCATTTTACATTCCCATCAGTGATGTATGAAAGTTTCCAATTTCTCCACATCCTCACAAACACTTTTATTGTTTGTCTTTTTTAATACAGCTATCCTAATAATGGGTATGAAATGGTAGCTCACTGTGGTTTTGATTTGCATTTCTCTAATGAAAATATGTTGAGCATCTTTTTAGGGGGTTATTGGTCATTTGTTTATCTTCTTTGGAGAAATGTTTACTCCAATCCTTTGCCCTTTTTTTTTTTTTTAGGAAGATTGGCCTGAGCCAACATCTTCCACCAATCCTCCTCTTTATCTATTGCCAGTCCTTCTCTTTTTATTTTTTCTCCCCGAAGCCCCAGTACAAAGTTCTATATCCTAGTTGTAGGTCCTTCTAGTTCTTCTATGTGGGATGCAGCCTCAGCATGGCTTGATGAGCAGTGAGTAGGTCTGCACCCAGGATCCGAACCAGTGAACCCCGTGCCACCGAAGCAAAACACACAAACCCAACCCCCACGCCACCAGGCCAGGCCCCGTTTGCCCATTTTTAAACTGGGTTATTTGTCTTTATTGTTGAGTTGTAAGAGTTCTTTACACATTCTAGATACTAGTCCCTTATCAAATATATAACTGGCAAACATTTTCTCCCATTTTCCTATAGATTGTTCTTTCACTTTCTTGCAGTTTTTAATTTTGAAGAAGTCCAATTACCTATTTTTTTATTGCTTATGCTTTTGATATATTTAAGAAATCACTGCCTAACCTAAAGTTACAAAGATTTACACCTATGTTTTCGCCTAAGATTTTTACAGTTTTAACTCTTATATTTAGGTCTTTGATCCATTTTGAGTTAATTTTTGTATATGGTGTGACGTAGGAGGCAAAAACTCATTCTTTCGCTTGTGGGTATCCAGTTGTCCCAGCATTATTTGTTGAAAAGGCTGGTCTTTCCCCATCGAATTATCTTCACACCCTTGTCAAAAATCAATTGACTATAAATATATGGGTTTATTTCTGGACTCTCAATTCTATTCCATTGATCTATATGTTTATGCTATGTCAATACCACACAATTTGATTACTGTAACTTTGTAGTTAAGTTTTGAAATCAGAAAATATGAGTCCTCTAACTTCATTCTTCTTTTTCAAAACTATTTCAACGATTCTGGGTCTCTTGCATTTATTATGAATTTTAGGATCAGCTTTTCAATTTCTGCAAAAAAAAGCAGCTGGAAGTTTTATAGGAATTACACCAATCTATAGATCAATGCAGGGAAATTGATCCCACTCCTTTACTTTTAAATATCCCTCTCTATAAATGCCAAATGTTATTTTCCATTAAACAAAAAAGTTATCTTTGTCTCAAGTGCTCTAATTTTCTTCACCTCATAAAAACAGAAGACACCTGAAAAATAAATTTTCTTAATGCTAATTAACTCTATAGGCCAAGTGACCAATGTTTTAAATGTTGAAGTCATTATCTCTGATTTTGGCTTGTATTATTACTACTATAGCCTATGATTATTAAAGGATCATATCCAAATTACATAAACTTACATTTTCACGGCAACAGTATGTGATAAATACCAGGCCAATGAGGACACTGAGCCAACAATGTGTCAGAAAGATTACACAAGTTAGCCCAGGCCATAGAGCAATTTGCACCCTTGGTTGGAACTAGAACATAGTTCAAAGAACTTAGTATAGGATTCCATTCACTGGAACCATCAGACTTTCCTTGTTCCCTCTATTTGGACAGAGATCCAAGTACTGGGTGTATACAAAGGTATGTGTACAACTACTCAAGTTCTGATGATATTAAGGAATTATCTGTAATTTTTTAAGGTATGATAATCATATTATGATTATGTTTTTTAAAAGTCTTTATCTTTTCAAGATACATATATATTTCCAGATCAAATGATATGATGTCTGGGGTTTACTTTAAAATAATACAATGGGGCTTGGTGAGGGGCTTTGGTAGAATATTTATGAAACAAGATTGGATATGTTTATCATTATTAAAGTTGGGTGACAGACACATCAAAATATATTACACTATTCTCTCTACTTTTGTATAGTCTGAAAATTTCCATTTAAAAAAACCAAAACAGTAGAGTGTGGGTGTGCACATACATGCCTCTGCCTGAGTGCCCGTCTCTGCCTGTCTGTCTCAGGTGAGGCGGCAGGGGGCTGACGTGGGCGGCATGCAGTGGAGAATGGACAAAATGGCACAGTTCTCTAGACATTTCCTTCCTCTACAATATAATACACATATTAAAACATTTCCTCCCTGGAGAGTTAGCTTAAGGACTAAAAAAGAAGAAAAAACTTAAGACTTGAGAAATTTCAACTTACTCTTTCATCAATGATTTTCATAAGCCATCTTTTAGTCAGGTTATGTCTTTTGACAGCCTAAAAAAACAAGAGTCTTGTAAGTTTTTAGAAAGTATGAGAAATGACTTCTGCAGATCTGAATAAAATAACAAATCAAATACAAAACTAAGTAAGGGAACATTTGTAATACCTCATCACCAGATGGACAGTTGTGTTAAAGAAATATCAGGGAAAAAGAAAATGTCCCTAGAAAACATTTCCAAGTAAAGATAATATGTCCAAAACTTCCCCACTAACCTGTCTTTTTTTTTATACTATTAGTAATTTAATGATTCCACTTTCACAACAAAAATTAAATACCAAGCTTCTCTGTTATGTGATATGCTCTGACTTCTATGCTTACTTATGACACACAAACTTTTTTCCATAGGATAAAGATTCTATTTAGCCACTTCTATTTAGCCAAAAATAGCCACTTCTCCAAAAATGAAAAGAGTAACTAAAAGTCCAAGAAAATAATCTGCAGGGTACAGTGTTATTTTAACAAATAAGACACTCCAGTAGGACAGAGCACATCTAGTGCCCAGATCTTGGTCTCTTAACATCATTCTCCCCAAAGCAAACAGGGCTCTAGAGAAATGGGTGATTCCAGGGCTCGAGCAGGGGAGAGGGAGGATGATACTAGAATATTTTATTGTGCCGGAAAATAGAAAGTGCTCAAAAAAATGATGGGGGTGCATGTCATAAGGACACAGGGGCCAGTTTGAAGGGGTTCCCACTGTCCAAATCTGGGATAGTTTGAACACCAAAACAAGTACAGTAACAAAGTACAAACTATT
The DNA here is from genome assembly GCA_031878705.1 of Tapirus indicus. Classification (NCBI taxonomy): domain Eukaryota; kingdom Metazoa; phylum Chordata; class Mammalia; order Perissodactyla; family Tapiridae; genus Tapirus; species Tapirus indicus. The sequence goes on from CM062935.1 coordinate 41,863,788, forward strand.
GGAAAAAACAGGAGTTCGTGAGTCCACACCAATAATTAATAAACAAATAAATAAATATAGAAAGTTGAGAACTCTCGCTCATAGCAGAATGCCAAGAGCCAACTGGTAATGTGGACAGAGTGCTAGAGTTTGGAAATTATCATTTTATAGTCACAATAGTAAAGACTGAATCAGACAGGAACTATCAATGAATGCTAAGTTTAGTGGGAAATTGATGAGGAGCAGGATATTTGCATAGTTTTAAAGGTGATTAATTGCAAAAGGAATTATAATTATACAGTGGGAAAACCAGGCAACATCTTGACTGGGTGACGAAAATCTACACTGCCAAGAAAGGACAGATGGACAAAGAGTGCCTCCAGATGTGATATCCTGAGAAGAACATATCACCCATGCAATATTCTGGCCAAGAATGCATAAACCGAATCTAATCCTGAGAAAAAATCAGACAAATCCAATATGAAGAATTTCTGGAAAAAAAAAGTGAGGGGCTATATACTCTTCAAAAATGTCAATGTCATAGAAGACAAAGAGAAGCTACAGAAATGTTCCAGATTAAAGTAGGCTAAAGAGACGTGACAACTAAACACCTGACTCAAGACTGTATCCTATACTGAGAGGGGAAAAATACTACAGTGGACAGTATTGGATCAACTGACAAAATTGGAAGATAAATGGAAAATTAGATGAAAGTGTCATATCCAAGTTAAATTTACAAAAGTCAATAACTGTTCTGGTTACATACGAGAATATTAGGAAATACTAATTTAGGGATAAAGGGCCATGATGTATGTAACTTACACTCAAACGATTTAGGAAAAAAATTATGAGTGTAAAAATACACACACACGCATATAGAGAGAGAGAGCACATATGCACATGTGAGTGAGCACTGCACAAATGATTAACAAATGAGATAAAATGTTAACAATAGGTGAATGTGGATAAAGGGTAAAGAAATGTTCTTTGTACTATTTTGAATTTTTTAACCTTTCTGAAAGTTTGAAATTATTTCCAAATAAGTTTTAAAAAGTTTTCTTGCCAAAAATAAGTATATTTTCACAATAAATAAATATGGTACTGAAACAAAGTGTCAGGAATATCCTATACTTTAAGACTCTAAGATGTGACTGATAATAGAATGCAAAGGCTAGCATGCTCATCAGTGCACATTTATGTGACAAAGGGTAGAAATATGGAGAAGGGAGTCCACTTTGCTGGCAGAAATCTAACAGAAGCTAAAAGGGCTGCATGGAGTTGGTTCTGAAGTGCTCTCGGCACGACTACTGCTACATAACAGGACTCCCCACAGGCCTCTCCCCAGTCCCGGGAACACCTGGGACTCCTCAGTCACTGTAGTCCTGATCTTGCTTTACTTTTTATACGTCTGAGTGGGGAGGGGCATGTTTGATCTGTGTAACCACCCCATCAAGCACCATTCCTAGAACATAAAAGTACTTAAAAAATATTTAAGCACTAAAAAGTCAGATTCCTATTTACTCAAGGCTGAGGCTATGATGGCTGCAGTTCCTTGGCCACAAAATATAGTTCTTCTGTCTGATTCTGAAGGAAATCAGAGATCAAGGTAAAAAATAAATATTTATAAGAAGCTGAAAACCTGCTGAATAAAGTATCAAGAACGTTGGAAACAGAAGTCAAATAGAATAAAAACTTGGCTGTAAACAAAAATTCAAACTGCAACTAATATTAATACACAGAGAAATGGAGAAGCCCATATGAAATGTATAAGAAATTATAGATATTCAACTATTTTGTAAAAAGCACCAGTGAAACAGGGAGGCAGGAAAGTGCTCTCTGTACAACGCACTGTCACTGGTTCCCTATTTAATCTTCTAAAGAACCTGACACTCTTCAAAGAACCAACAGAAAGTTTTAGTGGACGGGGTACAACAGCATACGCTACAGCAGAATAGAGAACATGCAATTGGGACAACTGCTCTGAATACTACCTGCTTCTTTCAAATATTTGTACTAACCTTCAACACCAGTCATATCAGAAAGCTGGACAACATCAATCACCAAGATTTAAGCAGCTATTAAAATTGGAAAAATTGGCATACATGGAAACATTCTGTAATTCAGATATGTCTTCTGGTTTGGTTTGGTTTTGCTGAGATTTGCCCTGAGCTAACATCTGTTGCCAATCTTCCTCTTTTGTGTGTGAGCTGCCACCACAGCATGGCAATTGACAGATGAGTGCTGTGGATCCGCACCCAGGAATCGAACCCGGGCCACCAAAGCAGAGTGCACTGAACTTAACCACTAGGCCACCAGGGCTGGCCTATCTTCTGGTTTGTTTAAGAGAATCCAAAGGAAGACAAATTTGTGTTAAAGGAATCTCAGATCTTCCACAATATTTCCTGACAAAGGCTGGAACCTTCAATGCAAGTCTTAGCATAAACCTCTACTGCAGTCAAGTTTGTGTATAAAATAATAAATAGAAAGAGTTTCTGGATTTCAGAGAAACTTTTCTCTAAACTGAGTCACCTAGGTCAAGATTCTTGAAGTGGGATGGATAGAGATAAACAACTAATCTAATACTCACAGCTTCCCATCCACTTTTTCTTCTCAGTCCCCGGTGGGGAGAGGGGGCCTGGCTTTCCATCCTTACCCGGGTTCTGTGAAGTCAATCTGGGGCCCAGAAATGGGCCTGCCTCTGCTGGGCACAGACCTGGGAAGAGGGGTACCACTGTCAAGCCTGTCAGGGGCTCCTGTTACACAAACTGTCTTGCGGCACTATCATATTACAGTGGGGAAACAGATCAAGGACGAACGGCACCTAATTCCCTTCCTTCGTTCACAGTTTAGCATATTTCTAAATTCGGCACGGCTGTTTATGAATGAGGGATCCACATAACGGCTTTAATGTGAAACCATTTACTACATACATCTAGCTATACAAATAATACTCTAGTCCATAGGCTTCCATTCTCTCATACCTAGAATTTATCAACGAATAGGCATTTCTATCAAACTAGACAAAGTAGTTTTAGCTTTGTGCCTGGACAATGGTGAGAGCAAGTCTCCCTTCACAAAAGATCAACACATGTTTTTCTACAGCCCAGAGTATGGATTAAAGCACTGGGATAAGCAGCTGCTGGGCACACAGAACAGAAAATCTACCTGCCATTGCCTCAAAATTTGCAGGGTTTAAATTCTGCAACCAAATATGTGGAAAATGAATATGTAATTTATAACATAAAGAGACCAGATTCTCTTTTTTTCCTTTAATAAAGAAACACACCTAAGATCTGTGCAAATTATTAGCAGATGATTTTTAATTCCTCTGTCAAAACTAACATAGATCTGAATATTACAGGAGCCTAAGAATATTTTCAGGATAGATTCCCCATTGCCACTATCCAAATTGTATGCATCAAAAGTATGCTCAAATAACATTCTTACAAATTAAATGTATTTTTTTTACCTTCCATAGTTCAATGGCCACAGGCTGGTGTGGTGGATTGTCACAGTATATATCGTCCACAGTTTTTTTCCAAAACTGCATTCGCATCAGTCCAATTGTTTTCTCAGAAACCGAGTCCTTAACCTGTAAATAGGGTTTAAAAACTTTAATAAATGCTGTTTACAGTCTCAAAAATCAATATCTGTGACTTCATAACCACATAATTCAGCCAAAAACAAAGTTTAATTCTACATGTGTTTTAATTTTCCCTTGAAGTTATGTATCAGTTAAATCATTGGCATTACGAGTCTCCTAAGTAAAAGCTGCAAATTACTTGGTGCTTATTCAAAACTATTTTCAAGGTCTGCATTCAAAAATAGGAGATATTCAAAAATAGGAGATATTCTTCTAGAAACAAACTGCAAGAAAAAAGCAGAGAGGGAGGGAGAATATTCAGATTAAAAGAAATTTAGAGAGAGATCCACCAGTTGCAACATGTGAACCTTATTTGAATACTGATTTGAAGAGAGATACAACTGGGAAAATCTGAACACTGGATGTTTAATGATATTAAGAAACTATTGTTAAATTTTTAATGTATGATAATGGTATTGTGCTTATTTTTTCAGTGAGTTATCTTTTAGAGATACATACTGAAATATTCACAGATGGAAAGAGTTATGAGACTCACTTCAAAATAACCTGGAAGTGGGACGGGGTGGGTGCGGATAGGGATGGAAAAACAAGATTGGCTCTGAGTTAGTAACAGCTGGAGCAGGGTGATGGGTATATGGGGGTTCATTATGCTACTCTCTCTAATTCTACATGTTTGAAATTTCCCAGAAAAAAAGTTTTTTAAAAATAAGTGGAAGAGAAGAAAAACAATCCTCACTAGGTTAGTAATACTAAAAATATTTTTAAGTCTGAAGATAACCCAGGAAATAGAACCAGGGGCTTTTTAGAGGAAGCAGATAAGGAACAAGCATTTATCAAATTTATCAAATGTCTGCCAGGCCCTGTGCTAGAGATTTTATCTGATCACAATCCCCACACCAAAGTCACAGGGTCGTTACCAATACACCCATTTTACAAATATAGAAATTATGGCTCAAAAAGGTAGTAGTTTAGGAGCCAGCCCGGTGGTGTAGCAGTTAAGATCACGTGCTCCGCTTCAGTGGCCGGGTTCTTCCTCAGTAAAAAGAGGATTGGCAGTGGATGTTAGCTCAGGGATAATCGTCCTCACACACACAAAAAAGGTAGCAGTTTATCCCACGTTTTGCATACTCACAGCTCTTATAATGGAACCAGAAGGATATGCAAAAGATTACGGGTGAGGGGAGGAGCTGACTATAAAGGGGTATATGAGGGAATTTTTTTGGTTGATGAAATTGTTCTGTATCATGACCATGGTGGTGAATACATGACTCTATGTAATTTTTCAAAACCTACAGAACTGTACACCACAAAAAGTGAATTTTACTATATGCACATTTAACTAAACTTATTCATTCATTCACTAAGTAATTTTTAAAAAGATTATTAGACTGTCTCCCTCACTCACTACTGATTAAGAATGGCGTTGTTAGGTTCAGGAAAGAATTGCCAATGTGGGGCCAGCCCAGTAGCATATTGGTTAAGTTCACACACTCCAATTTGGCAGCCCAGGGTTCCCAGGTTTGGATCCTGGGCGCAGACCTAGGCACCGCTCATCAAACTATGGTGTGGCAGTGTCCCACACACAAAATAGAGGAAGATGGGCACAGATGTCGGCTCAGGGCTAATCTTCCCCAGCAAAAAGACGAAGATTGGCAATGGATGTTAGCTCAGGGCCGATCTTCCTCACAAAAAAAAAAAAAACGAATCGCCAATGTGTGCTAAATCTAGGAGGTAAATTTTTTAAAAATTGTTATAACATATATACTGTGAAATAAGTCTAGTTAAAATCTTCACCACATAGTTACAAATTTTTTTCTTGTGATGAGAACTTTTAAGATCTACTCTCTGAGCAACTTTCAAATATACAATACAGTGTTATGACCTATATTCACCATGCTGTACACTACATCTCTAAGACTCATTTATTTTATAACTGGAAATTTGTACCTTTTAACCACCTTCACCCGCTTCACCCACCCCCTACCCACCCATCCTCTGGCAACTACCAATCTGTTCTCTGTATCTAAGACCTTAGGGGTTTTTTGCTTTGTTTTGAGATTCCATATGTAAGTGAGATCATAAGATATTTGTCTTTCTCTGCCTGACTTATTTCACTTGGCATAATGCCCTCAAGGTCCATCCATGTTGTTGCAAACGTCAGGATTTCCTCCTTTTTTATGGGTGAATAATAGTCCACTGTTATCTATACACCACTTTTTTTTTTTTACCCATTCATCTGTTGATGGACACTTGGGTTGTTTCCATATCCTGGCTATTGTAAATAACGCTGCTATGAACATGGGAGTGCAGATATCTTTTTGAGTTAGTGTCTTCATTTCCTTCAGATAAAAGCCCAGAAGTGGAATTGCTGGATCATACGGTATTTCTATTTTTAATTTTTTGAGGAACCTCCATACTGTCTTCCATAGTGGCTGCACCAGTTTACATTCCCATCAATAGTGCACAAGCTTTCTCTTTTCTCCACATCCTTGTCAACACCTGCTATTTCTTGTCTTTTTGATAATAGTCATTCTAACAGGTGTGAGGTGATAGCTCATGGTTTTAATTTCCAGTTCCCTGATCATCAGTGATATTCAACACCTTTCCACGTATTTTTGGCCATCTAGGAAGTAAACTTTGATGATGACAATGGTCTTAAAATGTCTCCTTAGACTGCTTATTAGTAGCAAGGAAAAAAATATCAACATCTTGACTGGTGACCAAAATTAATATCACCAAATAGAGGCAGATGGACATTTCATGCTTCCTTATGATTCCCTGAAAAGGACATACACCACTCAGGTAATAAACATTAGGCTAGGAATGCATAATATAATCATGAGAAAAAATAAACTCCAAATGAGAAACATTCTATTTTTAAAAAAGAACAGTATTGTTTAAAAAATGTCAATGTCATAAAAGAAAAAGAAAGGCTGTGGAAATGTTCCAGATTAAAGGAGGCTAATGAAAACTAAATGCAATATATGATGCTAGATTGGATCCTGTACAGAAGGGGGAAAGATGCCGTAAAGGACATTATTGGGTCACTTGACCAAACTGGAAAGCAGATGGTAGATTCAAGTATTGTAACAATGTCAAATTAACTCAAATTGATAACTGTACTATGGTTATGTAAGAGAATGTTCTTATTCTTATGAAATACACAATTAAGTTTATAGGGATAAGGACCATGGTATAATCAAGTTACTCTAAAATGATTTGTAAAAGGAAAAATATGTGTGTGTGTATATATATATATATATATATACACACAAATATACACATATGTACAGAGAGACAAAATGATAAAGCAAATGGGGCAAAATATTAATAAAAGGGTATATGAGTATTCTTTGTACTACTCTTTCGTGTGTGTGAAATTATTTCCAAATAAAAAGTGGGGGTTTTTTTTAATGGTCTTGGTGCTGGGTCTCTTAGCAATATTTAGTGCTCAGATGCCAGTGGCATATGGCCTATCCTTAATACAGCATCAGAAGTAATCCTTTTAAAACATGGCCAAGAGATAATGTCCTTCTTTGCTCAGAACCCTGCAATGGTTTCCCATCTCAGAGTAAAAGCCAAGGGATTGCAATGGTCTCCAAGACTTTACCTTTCTGGCCCAGGTATCTCCAACCTAACTCCTCCCACGCTCCCCCTCCCTCCTCTGCTGTACCACACAGGCCTTTTCTTTGAACATATCAGGCACACTTGCCCCTCAGAGCCTTTGCACTTGCTGTTCCTTTTGTCTAGAATATTCTGTGCCCACATAACTCACTCCCTTGCTTCCTTCAAATCTTTGCTCAAATGTCACCTTCTCAGTGAGGATTTTCCTGACCACCCTACATAAAATAGGAACCCCTGCTACATCCAGCCCTCCCTGTCCCCTTAACTTTTCTCCACGGTACTTGTTTCCATCCAATATATTACACAGTACTTGTTTGTTCCTTGAGTGCAAGGACTTTTATGTTTTATTCAATGCTACATCCCAGTATCTAAAACAGTGCCTAGGATATTTTAGACAATCCCCGTTGAATGAATAAACAAACAAGATTGTGTGTGCAAAAAAGCATGACACTCCTACAAAGTGAGAGAATTCATGGGGAACCCTAAGGGTTCATTTATTAAAAATGGAGTTTTAATCTTTTTAAAGTTATAATGGAAGATCACAGTGGGGACTCTTTATTGATAAACTGTGATTGACTTAAGATGCTGATGTGTAGTTTATACCCGAAAAAGGATGAGGTGAAAAAATATGGACCCATGACTTCTAGAAATACACCAAGGAAAAATAGCTAGAGTGTACTAGACTCTGCAGATTCACAGTGTCTAACCTCAGTTGTGCCTCAGTGCTATACTCACTTCCTTTTATTCATTCCTAGTTCACTTCCGATCATATTCACTAGAGAAGCCGCATCAAAGCCTGCCACCCTCTTCAAGATTCCAAACCCTCCCTTGCTCCCTCACTCTCAATAACTGACCTCTCCATTTAATTTACTGAGACCAAGGCCACTCTACTTCAACTCCTTTATTTCCATCCTCCATTTCAATTCATGCTGAATCAGCACTCGTTCTTTCCATTCTAAGAAAAAGAAGGGTCTCTCCTTCTTGTAATTCTTCCTTTGTAATTCTTCAGACAAAAGTGAGTTAGTATGATCTAAGGTCTAGGTTTGCTATAATTGCTTCCATTACCCATTTCACATTAAAGCTAAAAACTCAGTTTAAAAAGCACTTTGAACAACTGCTATATACAGGTAAGTTATGCAAATGTTGGAGAAGATAAGCAGTAATACTCTGATTAACCTATTCAATTAACAGACAAATGTGCAATGTTAATTGTATAGTTTTATAACGTCCTTAGAAAAAGAAATTTTAAAATTCCAGAATGGTAGTTCCAGAAACATTAAGTTCATTAGCTAATTTTATTTTTGGAATTGAGTTGTTAAGCCTAAATAGCAGGAGAAAGAAATCACCAGCAGAGACCTTAAACACATCTAAACATACAACTTACAACTGTATGTCTTTATTTTTCAGCATTAAACACATTATATCACCATTTTTGCAAATAATTTTTCAAGGTATTTTAATACCAGCCTGAGCCAGTTCCACATTGAAGGCTCTCAGTGCAAAAGCAGAGCTTCTGGATTCTGCAGGAAGCAGCAGGGAGCATAAATAGCCTTCATAATCTCGTTTCCTATAACAAATAGGCAAAAAAAGAGTTACTTTTCACTTTCCAAACTGCACACAAAACAATACTGACCAAAATTAATTGAAAATGAGACTTCAATTCAAAATAGGCCTGCAATTTCTTGTATTTTATATCTGTTTCTCTACAATTACTAAAAAAAGTATCTACCCCCAATCCCAGACCAGTTAAACAGAAGAAATAATCTCTATTAATTTATTTTGACTTATATAGTACTTATAATTGTTTCAGAGTCACTTTGGTTTTAATAAGAATTCAAATGAGCTACAGAAGTAGAAATCAAGAAAACAGTTCTAGCAAGTATTGGTACGAACTCAAGTTTTTGTTTTTTGGGTTTTTTTGGTGAGGAAGATTAGCCCTGAGCTAACATCTGTGCCCATCTGCCTCTACTTTATATGAGACATCACCACAGCATGGTTTGATAAGCGGTGCATATGTCCAGACCCAGGATTCAAACCTGCGATCCCCGGGCCACCGGAGTGGAGCACGCAAACTTAACCACTACGCCACCATGCTGGCCCCCTGAACTCACAGTTTTTAATACACAGATAAATACACAGATAACACATAAAGACAGAAAACAATGTAGGGATGTATGTGGGGTGGCGTGCTCATGTGTATGCATATGTACTCACACATACTAAAGTTTCCTAGTGGCGTCTGCTGAGAGAGCCTAGAAGCAATGATACCCCACTAAACCCCCAGGATCAGTCAACACACCTAACACCAGATCTCAGTTTCTAAATACCGTCCTCCACTGAAAAAAACTAGGACTCCTTAGGGGAATGACTGAGTACAGGGCTGGGGCAGGGAAAATACAAGATAAGCCTGAAACATCTTGAGCAGAAAGTAAAGAAACATTCAAAGAATGGAGGGACTTGTCAAAATGACCAAGAAACTGGCTTGACAAAGTTCTCCTTGGCCAAGTCTGGAACAATTTAAGCACCAAAAAAAACAGTGATAGTACCAGATTGTAACAGGACTCCCTAGGTCCATACCAATATAAATTAATGAATAAATAAATAGGAAGAGAAGGAAAAACCTGACAACGAGTACAATGCCAACCGACAAATCTAGAGGACGTGATGGAATTTTTTTAAAAAATCATCATTTGAGGGCCTGGCCCCATGGCGGAGTGGTTCAAGTTCTGCGCCCTCCGCTTCAGCGGCCCAGGGTTTGCAGGTTCGGATCTCAGGTGTGGACCTACTCCACTCACCAGCCATGCTGTGGAGGTGTCCCACATACAAAAAAATAGGGGAGGATTGGCACAGATGTTAGCTCAGGGCTAATCTTCCTCAAGCAAAAGAAAAAAAATCATCATTTGATAACTATCAAGTAATAACTGATTCGGCAAAAATCATTAATAAATGTCTGAAAATGTTAAACAGGTAAAAGTTTGATAGAAACAGGATATACATAGTATTGAAGTATTTCCTCACACAATATGTATTACTTACAAATTAACATTCTTATTAATTAAATTCAAGGGAGAAACCTAAGAGACACCTTCTCAACCAAGTAATAAAAAGTTCACACCACATTAATAGGATAAATCAACGTCATGTACTTCCTGATATGATACTGAGAAAAGCACAGCATTACTTCTGTAATATTCCTGCCCAAAATGTATACATCATGAGGAAACATTAAATAAACCCAAACTGAGAGAGATTCTACAAAGTGGCTTGTTCTCTTCAAAAAATGTCAAGCTCATGAAAGATAAGGAAAGACTAAGAAACTGTTCCAGATTGGAGAGGACTAAAGAGTTACGACAACTAAATATAGCACATGATCCCGGATGTATGAGACATAGTAGAATAATCAGCAAAATCTGAATGGAGTTGGTGGAAGAGATGGTAAAACTCAATTTTAATATCCTGAGTTTGTTGGTGGTACTATGGTTACATGGGAGAAAATCCTTATATATTAAGGAACACACACCAGCACGTCAAGAGGGATAATGGGGCATCACGTCAACATCTTATTCTCAAATCGTTCAGAACGTTAACGATGAGGGAATTTGCGTGAAGAGTATATTGGAGCTCTGTGTACTATTTCTGTAATTTTCATGTAAATTTGAAATTACTTCAAAATAAGAAGTTAAAAAAATATATAGTCCTTACTACATACATCCTAGGATGACTTAAGTATAAGGTACTTAACAGACTGCCTAACGACAAGGCTACTTTCTCCGTAATACACTGGAACCTTATTAGAACATTATTTCCTATAAAACAGTATTTAATATAAAATGGGTCCAATCTCATTCCATGGAGTTTAGGTACTGAAATTCAGACTACCCCCCTTTTCAACTGGTTCACATTTTGTTGTGTGCCTAACAGGGAACTTAAACCCCTTCTAGTCACTCCCTTCACAATTTCTCCCAACTTCCAGACAAACAAAAGGAAGAGATCATGAATAGTAACCCTGCTATCACAAGACAGCTCTACCAAAAAATCTCACCTTTAGCGGTTTCAGCTACAAAATGGACAGTGCAGGCAAAAAAGCTCTAGAGTTTATAGTTTTAAATATATAGAGATATAAATACTTTAAGTTTTATTTTACTATAAAAAGTCTCTGAACTTCAGAAGTGTTTAAAACACTTGAAAGGTAATGTGAAACAGTGAGAAAGCACTGAATAGGAATCAAAACTACAATCTTATTTCCATCATTCAACTAGTTATTGACAGAAATAATACCAGCCATGTCTATTTTCTAACTTGCAAAATGAAGCTTGATAACCTACCTGTTTCATATCTCCTAAAAATAACCAAAATGTGAAGTAGTTCAAGTTTCTTACAGGGAAATTAAAATGAAATGAAGCTATAACAGAACTGGACCAACTCTTGGGAAATAAGATATTCTACATAGCTAAGGGTTTGCCCTGTTAACAATTTTTTTTAAATTTTGGTTGGAAATTTTTCTAAACAATATTACCTACTTATTTACATTAAATAGGACATACCAATTATTTAACCATTTCTTCATTACTCAGGATCATTGTTATAAATATCGATGATTGGCATACAAGGATATCCTAAGTGGCGAACCAAGGTCCAGTTACTTGACAACTGTTCCAGATAGTGAGAAATGCCAAACTATGATGGCTTTATACAGCAAGGGGGCCAATAACCTTCATTCATTCATTAATTCTAACATTTATTCAGTGCCTACTATGCACCAGGCACTGTGCTAGACACTGAAGATAGGTGTAGACTTTAGTCTAGTAGGGAGAGACAGACATATGAGAAATAAGCACATCTGGTGTTAGGCCTGCTATGCTAGTTCCATGAACCTGCGCCACTGAGGCACAAAGACAGATGTGGTTCCCCAGTGAGGCTGAAGGAGGATGGAGAATAAGTGCACTTTCAGACATGACCAATAGCACCCCCACATCTCCTTATTATAGCACTAATCCCAAAGCCTGAGGCAGCGTTCCTCAAAACCAAACCCCAAGAAACCTATGTGAGAGATTAGGTGTGAGATTTTCCCAGGAACCTAGATTCCTAGGAGAGCCCTGGCTGACTAACCTGGCGTTATGGCCTGGTATCTTTTCTGATATTTGGAGGCCTTGCATAACATACATGTCCAAAACAATTCTGCACAAATAATTTCAGAGGCCAAATCTTGCAAAGATCAATGGACAATTAGAGGCTAAAAGTTCTAATCTTCCTTTCAAGTTTCATTTTGTTTTTACTTTAAAACTACTTACTGAGCATTTGTTATGTGCCAGAATTTCTATATACATCATCGCATTTAATCCTGACAACCAGGCTATAAAGCAGGAGTAGAAATTCACAAATGAGGAAATAGCTGAATCTTAAAGTAAGTAACTCTTCCAGGTGACAGAGCTAAGAGTAATATACTCAGATCAGGTCTGCCTGCAAAATCCAGGCTTTTAAATCTCTAGAGTCAATAGCCTCCATTCCACTCAAACACCAAAATGGACATATTAAGTATCTGGCCATGTGTAAACATATATTTGATAAAAGCTGTCATGTGATATCCATAGACTATTGGTGGAAGAAGACATAAGAAATTAATGAGTGATTATTCACCTCTGGATAGAACAGTCAGGATACTACCGGTGTCAAATAGACTACTTGTCTATTGCACTAGACAAGCGGGTATGAATGGTAAACATTTTGGTAACTTGAATTTTTTATCATCAAAAACTAACTTTAAAATATATAAAAGTGAATATAATCTTTTAGCAGTTTGGGCTTTTACAATTCTTAATGCCCTGATTTCTACTACTGCTATCTTGCTGCCCCTATAAATAATCAACAATAAGGTAGGGGAGGAACTATAAAGAAGTGACTAAAACCAAAATAGAACACTGAAACGCATGGGAATTCTATTGTGTTATGCTACATTTTGCTAAAATGGATTCACTGGATTTACTAGCCCAATCAAATCCAAGGTAGTTTAATTACTCGAGCACTCCTAAGTCCTGCAGACCGGGTATTTGGAGCCTTTTTACCCCTGTTACGAATCAAGGGCAGCAAAAGGGCAGCGGGAGCTAAGCCATCTGTCGCGGCAGTCGGGCCTGGATTCCAAGGCAGGTCTCTGCCCAGATGTTCCGGGTGACCCGATTCATCCAACTTGACGCCACCAATGATTAACAGCGACTCCCATATGCCAGGCCTTTCCAGTGTTACCAGGGCGAACAAAACTGTCATCAAACCTCCGACTTTACGAGGCTATTCTACTGAACCTCAGGTACATTCCCTAATCTCTCTAAACCTCCATTTCCTCGTCTATTAAATGAGATGATATGGCTTATACTGTACTCACTGTGCCCTTGCTTTATGCCAGGCGTTGTTCTAAATACTTTAATCCTCATAACCCTAAACCTAGGTCTACCTTTGACCGTCACAATTTGTAATGAAGATTAAGTAAACGACTTGTAAACTACTTTGCATAGGGCCTGACTATTAAGGACTCCAAGTTAGTAACTGTTGTAATTAAAATTAATTACCAGTAGTCTTTCAAATTTAAAAAGGCTATGCATGCAAAGCGTTTAACTCGGTAAGAACTAAGGTTCAGGCAAAGTGACAGAAGAAGGAACTTGACCACAATGTTGTGATCCGCGTGCAAGTTCCGGCTGCCTCACTCCCCCCACACACCCGCACCCGGAGCCAACCCCAGCGCCCACGCAGAGGGCCGCCAGGAAGGCGCTGTTCCGCTCGCCGCGCCTGGCCCGAGACCCGCCGCGCCCACGCGGGCCCCTTCGGGCTGCTTCACGACCTCCCGCCGCCGGCAGGCCGGGCTCGCTCACCGCAGCAGCTCCATGCAGTAGCCGTCAGTGCCCGAGGCGCCCAGTCCGCTGGCCGCCGCCACGCTCCGCCCCGACCCCGCTGGCCCCGGGAGTCGCCGCGCGCGCGCCCACAGGCCCCGGGGCAGCCGGCGGCGGCACGGGCCGGGAACGCCGAGCCGCAGTAGGCCCCACGCCGAGCCCAGCGCGGAGGCCGCCATGACACGCACGCCGCATACCCTCCGACCCCGCGCCGTGGGCGCGCAGCCACGCCCCGCCACGCCGCCGGCGGGTCGACCCTCACACTTCCCGGCGGCGGGGAGGCAGCCTCGGGACGCCGTTCCGAGAAGAGCCAGGTGTCGCTGTGGGCTTCGGCGTCTAGGCCGCCGCCGCGCTCTTCTGCTTTGGTTCCAGGAAACCCTCGTTCGAATCCAGTCAGTCCCGGCCAGGCTCTCTCCCTCCCTTCCCGCTCCTTACGAACATGTGTTTATCAAGGTAGGAGGGTAGAGTAAATTTTATTTTGACAGTTTACTAGCTGACTTATAACTTTTAAATATTTATTCACATGGTATGTGAGCCTCTTTTGATACTCTTACCCTCAGGCCCCTCAGATATTAGAGTTGGGTTTAGTTGCCGCCGCCTGACCTGGTCCAAGCCAGCAGCTGCGTACATCGGGATTCCAGTGACACCTCCTGCCGAGATTTGCCCAAACTGTTCATGCTGCAGCCAGACTGGTTCTTTCTAAAATGTGCATCTGATCGTGACCCTTCCCTGCTTGACAACTTTTATTGTGCACGTTAGATAATGCCCCTACCTGGTACGGCCTCTGTTTACCTTTCAGCCTCAACTCTGGCCATTTGCATTTGTGACTCCAGCTTAATGTTTCTCCTTAAACCCAAGGGAGAGTACTCTGTTGTCTGGACCTAAGAACTCGAGCCAATTCACCCTGCTTTGGTTTTACTCCCCTGGACTGGCTCTCTTTGGCCTATGCAGTGGCAGGCCCTCGGTCCCACCTGTATAATGTCATCTCTTCCCTTCGGGCTTCTGTCCTTTAGCTACGACAGACACACACTAGTGTTTTCCATACCACAGTTTAAACTTGATCCGTTAAAAAAAAAGAAATCACTCATCTACATCTCCGGTTCTGATCTCCTGCCCAGCTGGACTTTTCCATGTAGACATCTTGCCATTATTTCCAAGTCTACATGTCTAAAAACCAAATCAAACTAACTCCTCTTCTTAGTCTATTTATCTAAACAGCGTTCTCCTCACAGTCAACCAGGGGAAACACTTTGGAGTAATCCTCATCTCTTTCCTCTTCTATATCTAATGTAATCTCACTGGTCAGGTTCTATCAATTCTTTTTCCTTCACATACTCACATCCGTGGCAGCAGAGCTGGTACAAAACTACCTGGATTCAGATCCTGGCTCCACCTCCTACTATCTTGGTGACCTTGGTGACAGACTTACCTTTTCTTGTGCCTCAGATTCCTCACCTATAAAATGGAAATAATAATAGAACCTACTTCATAAGGTTCTTGTGAGAATTAAATGAGTTAATACATTTATGGCACTTGGGGCAGTGCCTGACCCCCTAATAAGCACTCAACACAAGTCAGCTATAATAGGGAAAACTTTAAGACTTTTTAAAAGGACCAAAAAAGATTGCTGGCGTCTCAATGGAAAGCTATACATTGTCCAAGTTATCTGATTCAGTGGGGTCTCTGTGCCTTTATTGTCTTTGAGCTATTTTACACTTCTGTAAGTTGCAGAATATTGACAGTAATGTGGATGATTCTTGTTCATAAATATGGGAATTGTGTCCGTAGGAGATTCAGTTGATTATTGTTCTGTGGATATTGACCAGTTTTGCCAGTTTCGCATCTATTAAACAGATTTACTTAAGCATTCCTGACTGCCTGTATATGTCTGGTATTTTGAATACTCCTTTGAACTGGTTCTAACATCTTCCTGGTTCTCTCAATGAATGAATTAGATGAAGTTTTTGACATGTGTTCGTTTTATATTTGTATGAGAGTCATTATAAAATTTTGTTAAACAATATTTTTTAACAGCTACCATTAGCTATTATAACTTCTCTTCCATTTTATTTCCAGTACCCAAGTTCACATCTTTTTGAAGGACCTATTTCATTTGTTTCCTTATCTCCAGGCCAATCAATCTATATTGAAAAATATAGCCATTTCTAGTTATCACAAATGCATACTAAAGGTGTTTGAGCCTATAGATATATAAACCTGAAGGCAGAATTCCAGTTAATAGCAATAGAGGAAGAATTAAGAACTTTTAAAATTATGCTATGGATAACACAGTGTCACTGACTAACATTATTTGAACATCTAGTATTTGCTAATCTTGAAATTAAATTTTTTATAGATACTACTGCTATCTTTTTTTTAGAACTATCAGCACATGAAAGTATTTCCTTGGTCTAATTTCCTGGTATCATAACCAATATATTTGAAATATGCATACACTTTTATTGAATCGGGGTTATAATCAAGGCAGAAGCTCAGCACTTAACCAAAAAACTAACAGTAAGAAATGAATGACCACAGAAGCATGATTTGTTAACTTGGCTTTTAGCTGTGGCATATGCTCCCTGTGTCTTCTCTGAGTATATGACTCTCTCCATGATGGTTATGACTGATCTCTCTGTGCAATTGTGGATGAAATATAGTAAGATTTCTTTCCAAGCTTTAGCCCAATAAAGACTGTCCTTTGATTGATTGCTACGTTTTAGAGTTATGCCTTATTGTTCCAGAATATTCCTCCACCTCTTATTTTTTCCATGGCCTCTGTTAAGAAGTGAGTTTCATTCTTTATGTTAAGAGTCAGGCTGGCCTGTTGGCTTTAATATGACACCTTGAGTATCCTAAAGGGTCTGAGAGGGTCTGCACCAGACCACAACTGGTTAAACTTCCCTGGACAAGATACTCCACACACCTCCTCCTCCTTCTCCAAGGCCCTCAGGGATCAAATGACTTCTCCTCGGTCCATTTTGTCTTATTACATGTTTTTCATTATATATATGCTTATTGAGTGCTAAAATATGTGTATATTTTAAATCTCATTAAAGGAAATCTGGAAAATATAGGCAAATGTAGGAAAAAATCATGTTAAAACCTAAAGTTCAAACTGTTACTGCTCACATTTTGGTGTTTTCTTCCATCCTTTTTTATATGCATAGGCTTTTTGATTGTTTATACATATTGCCTGTACAATATTATGTGATTAGCCCAGCATGGTCGTAAACATTTTCCTATGCTATTATTTCATTCATTTTCATTCATTTTATTGAAAGTCTATTCTGCCTACACTGTACTAGTTGCTAGGATTCCAGAGTGAACAAATAGACACGCTCCATGTCCTCAAAGAGCTTATTCTTTAGTAGTAAAGATATTTAAACAAACAAAAAATCATCACAAATAAATATATAATTACAAAATGTGATAACTATTATATTAAAAAGGATATAGGTTCAGCTGCTCAAATAAAGACACAAAATTACAGTGATGTAAACAAAGTAGACATTTATTCTTCTTTCAAGTAGCAATTTGGTGTAAGCTGCTTGGGTAATCTAGGGTTGCATGGAGATACCCATTTTCCAGGGACGCAGAGTCTTTCAGTGTGGTTGTTCCATCATCTGAGGAGTATGGCTCTCATGTCCGAGGTGGCCCACTACTAGTTCCACAAGCCAGCCAGGGGCAAGAGTAGAGGGTAAGAAGCCAGACATGGTCCTTCTCTTTAAGACAGAAGTAATAACCATTTTTGTGCCATGGCGTATAGCAATATATATGCTTCTTTAAGCATTAAATAATAAGATCTAGCTTGTGGGTCTAATTTCAAACTTCATGGTGATGATGAATATATCAATACATTAGATATCTGCAGTACTATTATGTGATATGAAAATGTCTGTGATTTCATTTGGTGACAAGATCACAGTTACTGCTAATAGTTTTGTGCTTTGTTGTCTATATTCATAATTGAAGCAAGTGCTAAATTTCAGTTAGCAGTTAGTGAAAATATAGATGTAATTTTTTTCCCCATTCAAATTCACAGATCCTCTGAATTCTATCCACAGGCTCGTTGGGTTAAGAACCTCCTGCTTTAAGGGCACCACCCAGAATTTGCACACATCGCATCTGCTCATATCCCATGGGTCAGAACTTAGTCTTCTACAAGGAATGCTGGGAAATAGTCTTTATTCCAGGCATTCATGTGCTCAATTAACAGTCAGGGGTCCTATTATTATCGAAAATGAAGAGAATGGGTATTGGGGAACAACTAACAGAAAAGAACCAAATGTTATGAAAGAGCTTAAGAGGGAGTCCTAATTCAGATTATGGGGTCAGGAAAATTATCTGAGAAAGTGACAGTTAAGCTGAGATCTGAAGTATAATTAATAATAATAGTAACAATACCTGTTGCTTATTGAGTGCTTACTATGTGCTAGGCATTCTTCTAGTATGCTGTGGGTATTCATTCAATCTCACAACAACCATATTCGGCTTAGGGTGACTGTTCAGGTTTTAGCACTCAAAGTCCTGCATCCCGGGAAACCTCTCAGTCTGGGACAAACCACATGGTTGTCACTCTGTTGGTACTGTTGTTATGATCCCCACTATACAAAAAAGAAAACTGTGGCATGAAAAGGTTAAGTAATTTGACCAAAATTACACAGCTAGTAATTGACAAAGGCAGGATTTACACCTAGGAATCCACCTGCTTAACTACTATATTAGTTTGCTAGGGAAGCCATAACTAAGGACTACAGACTTGAGTGGCTTAAACAGCAGAAATTTATTTTCTCACAATTCTGGAGGCTAGCTGTTAGAGATCAAGGTGTCAGCAGGGTTGTCACCTCTGAGGCCTCTCTCCTTGGCTTATAGATGGCCACCTTCTCCCTGTGTGCTCACATGATCTCCTCTCTGTGTGTGTCTGTGTTCTAATCTCATCTTTTATAAGGATACCAGTCATACTGGATGAGGGCCCATCCTAGTGACCCCATTTTACCTTAATTACCTCTTTAAAGTCCCTATCTCTAAATAACAGTCACAGTCTGAGGTACAGGGGTTTAGGACTTCAATATATGGATTAGAGGGGGGACACAATTCAGCCCATAACAACTACTATATTCTACTGCCAGGAAAAGAGTTGGGGGAGAGGGTCTGTTTTACAAGAGGGAACTGCATGTGCAAAAGCCCTGCATCAGTAAAGGTTTCAGCACCTTCACAGAACAGAGGGAAAGCCTGTGTTGCTGGCACTTACTGAGTGTGCAGAAAGGTGGACCATGTGAGACTGGAGAGGTGAGCAGGGATCAAGTGATGTGATGTTTTGTAGGCCAAGTTGAGATTTGAGGATTTTATCTTAAATGCACTGGGAAGCCATTGGAGGGATTAAAGCAGGGGTTTGATATAATCCGACTTAGATTTTAAAAGACAACTCTGGTGTCTGTTGGGAGAATAGATTGGAAGCAGAGAGACCGGTTAGGAGCTTATGGCTGGAGACCAGGTCAGAGTTGTTGCTGCCTTGGACAGGTGTAGCAGTGGGGATGGAGAAAAGTGGTGAATAGCAGACATGTGGTAAAGGTAGCACCAACAGAACCCTCTGTGGCATAGAAGGAGTCAGGGAAAGGAGGCTGCCTGCTTCCACCTTCCTGGCAGAACCCTTTTTGTGCATGTATCCACCCTCTTCCTTTGAAGGAGCTGGGCCCCATCCTCAGCCCACAGAGGTACTTCCGATTAGTGAACCTAAGCATGGTATTTCCACTTCTGTCACTGGTGACTGGTCCAGAACATGCATGTTTCCCTTCTCTGGCCAATGACACTCATGGAAAGGTATACTATGGGGGGCTTCTGAGAAAGTTCCTCACTAAAAAGGAGACAGAAGATACAATACACCACTTATGAAATATTCTTGCCAAAAATGTTTACCATAAATCCAATTAAGCTTCTAAATCTAATTTTGAGGTTTATAAGAAATACAAATACAAGAGGAACAAGATAAATGACATCATAAGGAAACAAATCAGAGTAATTCAAAAGAAAAACTCAATGTGATGAGAAAACAAATTGGGGGAATGTTCTAAATTAAAAGGGACGAAAGAAATATAAAACCAAACACACTGTATGAAACTTGATTGGATTCTGGTTTGCAAAAGATGAGCTATAAAACACATTTTAGGTACAACTGAGGAAATTTGAACTTGGACTAAATATTAAGTGATATTAGAGAATTACTGTTAATTTTTGTTAAGTGTGATGTTGTGGTTCTGTAAGAGACATCTTTATTCTTAGGAAATATAGGCTGAATTGTTTAGGGGTAAAGTGTCATGATGTCTGCAATTTACTTTCGAATGATACAGGAAAAAATAAATATATACATATATATATCACACAGAGCGGAGGAAAGAGA
Organism: Tapirus indicus; assembly: GCA_031878705.1. Lineage (NCBI taxonomy): Eukaryota > Metazoa > Chordata > Mammalia > Perissodactyla > Tapiridae > Tapirus > Tapirus indicus. The sequence goes on from CM062935.1 coordinate 41,884,273, forward strand.
TTAAGCAATTGTGGCATGTGGCGAAATGTTATCAATTGTTGAATCTAAGTGTAGGGTATATAGAGAGTCATTTGCACCACTCTTTCAACTTTTCTGTAAGCTTAAAAATTTTCAAAATAAAGAGATGAAAGGGGCAGAGAGACACAAGGAAAATGCATACCTCTTTTTCCTCTGGATGTGATCATTTCCGAATGTGACTCCAGTAACGGCAGGAGCCATCTTGCAGCCGTGAGGGAGCCTAGCCTGGGGATCAAGCTGAAGTGCTGACCTGGCTCTGGGTCCCTGCTGACATTAGTGAGTAGATGCATTTTCGGCCATTGGAGCTACCCATCCTCAGAATTTTTTTGTTGTGTAAAATAATCTATATTCCTTACTATTTAAGCCTTTTTGAGTTGAGCCATTATCTCCAAAGGAGACAGGAATAAACACTGAGAACAGAGTGGTCAGGGAGGCAGGAGGAAACAATGGTGATGCAGATATAAACCATAATTCATATACAATTTTTCTCTCTGCTTTTTAAAATATTATAACATGAATTTTCCCATATTATTAAGATTTATTTATAAATATTTTTATTTAATATTTTTGAATAGGTAATATATTTCTGTGGTAGATTAACTATGGCCACAAATTCTTTGCACTACTCTTATCGAGAGGTGGAGTCTATTTCCCGCCCCTTGAATCTGAGCTGTCTTTGACATTTGCTTTTACCAACAGAAGTGACGTTGTGCAACTTGCAGAGCCTTGCAACTTCGAGTTTCCCCACCTTGAACACTTCTCTGAGTCTGCCATGCAAGGAAAATGGTCTAAACTACTGGAGGATAAGAGGTCATGTGGAGGAGAACTAGGCAAGAGCCAAGACCAACTGCCAGACATGTGAATGAGGGCAACTTGGACCTTTGGGCCCACCAGATCTTTCAGCTGAATACCACCACATGACTAGGCCAGGTAAACAAACAGAAGAACCACCCAGCCAACCCACAGAACCAGGAGAAATAATAAATCATTGTTATAAGTCATCAAGTGTTGGGGTGGTTTGTTATGCAGCAATTGATTACTAATACAATTTCCATGGTGCAAAAAAATTCAAATATAAAGATATACAAGTGAGGACTCGAAGGGATATTTGTACACCCATGTTCATAGCAGCAATAAGCAAGGGGTAGAAACAACCCGCATGTTCACTGACTGATAAATGGACAAAAAAGTGTGGTATATACATACAATGGAATATTTTTCAGCCTTAAAAAGGCAGGAAATTCTGACACATGCTACAGCATGGATGAACCTTGAGGATATTAAGTGAAATAAGCCAGTCACAAAAGGACACATACTAAATGATTCCATTTATGTGAGGTACCTAAAGTAGTCAAATTCATGGAGGTAGAAGTAGAATAGTGGTTGCCAGGGGCTGGAGAGAAGGAGGAATTGGGAGTTATTGTTCAATGGGTACAGAGTTTCAGGTTTGCAAAATGAAAAGAACTTTGGAGGTGGATGTTGGTGATGGTTGCACAACAATGTGAATGTACAGTCATGCGCTGCCTAACAATGTTTCAGTCAACAATGGACTGCATGTACAATAATGGTCCCATAAGATTAGTACCATACAGCCTAAGTGTGCAGTAATCTGTACCAGCCAGATTTGTGTAAGTACACTCCATGATGTTCACACAACAACACAATCACCTAATGACACATTTCTCAGGACATATCCCCGTCATTAGGCGACGTATAACTGTACTTAATGCCACAGAACTGTACATTTAACAATGGTTAAGATGGTAAAATTTTTTAATGTATATTTTACCACAATTAAAGATACAAGTGAAAAATTTTTTCCTACCCATTCCTCATCTGCCTATCCCTTCACTCCCTGACAACCCCTAGGTAACCATTACCATTAGTTGGTATGTATCTGTGGTGGTTTTAAAAATATGTCCACAAATTCTTTGATACTCCTTCCTTCAAGAAATTAAGCTTAATTCCTCTCCCCGTGAGTGTGAGTGGATTCACTTCTAACAGATAGAACCCAACGTGAGTGATGATACTCCACTTCTAGATCAGGCTATAAAAGACACCTTCCATCTCAGGTTCTCTCTCTATCTATCTCAATCTCTCTCATCACTTGCTCTGTGGGAAGCCAGCTGCCATGTCATGTGAGCAGCCCTGGGGAGAAGACCCACATGGCAAAGAACTGAAGCTGCCTGCCAACAGTCATGTGAGTGAGCTTAGAAGAGGACTTTCCAGCCCCTTCAGATGACTGCAGCCCCAGATGACAACTTGATTGAACTTCATGAGAAGCACTGAGCCAGAGCCACCCAGCAAAGCCAATCCCAGATTCCTGACCCTCAGAAACCATGTGAGATAAAGAAATGTTGGTTGTTTTAATCCATTAAGGTTTGGGGTAATTTGTTATGTGGCCATAAATAGCTAATACAACATCCTTTCCTTTACTTATGCATATACATGCAAATATGAATATAGATTCTATTCTCTCCCCTGCATTTTACATAGAAGATAGTATATTGTTCACATTGTCCTGCACTTTGCTTTTTCTTCCTGATAATTTCTCTTACAGGTATTTCCATATAAGTTCATTGTGAGTTTCACTGTTTTTTTTTTATAGCTACATACTGGTTAATTTAACCAGTCTTCTACTGGTAGACATTGACTTTTTTGTAATCATTTGCTATAACAACCAGTACTTAAATTATTAGTTTTGCATATCATTTTTGCATGTAAATGCATAAGTAAATTCCCAGAAGTAGAATTTCTGGGTCAAAGGGTATATAAAATTGTAATTTTGACAGATGCTGCTAAGTTCCCTTCGTAGACATTGTGGCATTTTCACTCCTACTAGCTATTATGACAGAACCCAGTTCTGTGCAGTCTTGCCGAAAGGATATATTCTCAAGTTTGGGGATTTTTGCCAACTGGATAAGTAAAAAGTGGTAGTACATGAGGCTGGCCTGGTGGTGTAGTGGTTAAATTCACGCCCTCAGCTTTGGCAGCCCGGGGTTCACAGGTTGAGATCCTGGGTGTGGACCTATACACCGCTTATCAATCCACGCTGTGGCAGGCGTCCCACATATAAAGTAGAGGAAGATGGGCGTCTATCATAGCCCAGAGCCAATCTTCCTCAAAAAAAAGAGGAGTATTGGCGACAGACGTTAGCTCAGGGCTAATCTTCCTCACCAAAAAAAAAAAAAAAGTGGTATTGCAGTATAGTTTTAATTTGCATTTCTCTTATTAAGGCTGAAGATGAACATCTTTTCATGGTTTTAGAATCATTTTCACATCCTTTCCTATAAACTGCCTTTTTACAAGCATTGCTCACTTTTCCATAGGTTGTAGGTCTTCCGTGTTGATGTCTAGGAGCTCTATATACATGAGAGAGATTAGCCCTTTGTCTGTGACCTAAATCACAATTTTCTTCTCAGTTTGTTTTTGGTTTTGACTTTTCTTGTAGAATCTTGCCATATAGAAATTTTGTAATATATTTTTATATGGCCAAACTTAGCAATATTTTTATGGCTTCTGGATTTTGAGTCATCATTAAAAAGGCCTTTCTCATTTTAAACTTTTTAATATAACTTTTCTCCCTTGTTTTCTTCTAGTACTTCTGGTTCCTTCTATAGTACTTCTATAGTTTTACATTTTTTCTTTGGAGAGGGTAAATGTTACAAAGGCGTGGATTCAGCTTTTTTCTTTATATCTATCTGGTTTTCTTACAATCATTTATTCAATAGTCCACATTTTTCTCTTTGATTTGAGATGCTTCCCTTTTCACAAAATAAACTCATGTATGTATTTTGTGTCTATACTGCTCCATTTGTCTTTCTATTAATGTTCTAGTACCACTCTTTTTTAACTACTGAGGGTATAAAATATGTTTTCATATATAGCTGGTAGTACTAGTTTTTCCTCGTTGCTCTTTTCCCCTCACAGAGTTTTCCTGGCCGTTCTTGTTTATTCTTCCATTTGACTTTTAGAATCAGTTTTTCTATTAAAAAAGTTCTGAAGGTATTTTTATTGGAATTCTGTTAAATTTATACCTGACTTATGGAAAACAGATTTTTTTAATATTGAGCTTTCATAAACATTTTTTATAACATTAGAATTCATCTTATTGATAGATATAACACCACCAATTTAATGCTGTTATTCAATCCTTATATTTTCCCCAATTTTTGATTTTATAAATAATTCTTAGATGAACCATTATAGTTGAATCTTTGTCCATATCTGTGATTATTACCTTGTGATAAATTCCTAGAAATAAAATCACTAATCAAAGGCTGCGAACTTTTGAGATATCTGACGTTGCCAAAATTCTTACCAAAGAAATTATGTACTCTCACAAACTGTGGATGAAAGTGATAGATTTATTAAATTTTTAAAAAACTCTTGCTACTCTGGTAGGCAAAAGTGACATCTCACTTTTAATTTGCATTTATTTGATAATTATGAGAGAATTTTTTGTTTACTACATATTTGTATTTCATTTTCAGTGATTTATTGTTAACATCCTTACCCATTTTTTTTTGTTAAAAACCTACTAGTTTATTTCAAAGTATAAAATGATTTTCCTTACCCGTTTTAATGCTGATGGTCTTAATGTTTTCCTTTTTGATCTGTATGAGCTTTTATATATTAAGGCTATCAAATCTATTAAGTCTTTATCATATTTGTGACAAATATTTTTCTAGTTTGTTTACTTTTACTTGTTTATAACTTGTTATTATGTGTCATTTTTTAATTTAAGAAAATTACTGAGTAAATTAAATAATGCACAAGTTCTCTCTCCCCCACTCACCTCATTCCTACTGCTAAGGGATATGTTTTTTTACTCAAAATTTTAAGCTTTTATATTGTCAGATCTATAGAACTTTTTCTTTATTAACTTCTTCTGTTGCTTATACTTAGAAAGACCTCCCCCATACAGAAATCAAACGTGGAAAGGAGCCAGAGTGAGAATGGAGAAACCAGTACGTGGGCTATTGAGGTTGTCTGGGTGAGAGATGATTGTGGCTTGGACTGGGAGCGTGGTAGTGGAGATAAAGAGAGGAGGGGTCAGTATATAATCTGGAGGTTGACTTGCTGACAGATTGATGGGAGGTGGGAGGAGGTAGTGAAGAAAAGAGAAATAAATGATGATTCCTATATTTTTGACATAAGCAACTGGTGGAATGGGGTATCTCTTTAACATTCCTGAGCTGAGGAATGTGTAGTCTTTATGGGGTGATGGAGGATATTTTGGTGTATGATACTTTCCTGATGATATTCATCGATATGTGATCCCCTTTAGCAGGATCCTTAAATACAGGCTGACACATCGCTTGACTCTCTGTGGCTGCCCATGGTCTTTATTCTTTGACCTGCCGTGTTTTAATATGTCTGCCTACTTTGTAGGAATGTTTTTTTGTGTGTTTGCAAAGTGTTCTTGAGTTTGTCTTGTGTTCTCTTTGATGACTGCTTCCTGGGTACTAATGTGGGCCAGAGTTTTCCGTGTCCCGGTCAGTGGGAGCTCCGAAGGAGTGTTTCAGGCACTGGAGGTCATATACACAGCGGGGAGGTACTCCTCAGCAACGCTGCGCTGCGGTGATCAGGGCCCTTGGGCAGTTCCTGAGGGCTGGTGCTGCGCAACTCTCTGCCACCTTTTGTTTCAACATAGGGGTCATCAAAGGAGAACTTGGTTTATGAGTGTGTGGCCTGGAATAGCTAGTTTGGAAATAATCAGTAAAAACACAGCAGGTTTGTTGTTTTTGTTCATGTTGTTATTGTGCAGAACAGTGCCCAGTGAAGCTTCTAGTCCTCCTTAAACTCCACAAACAGATTCAGAGGACACTGTCACTTCAGAACATCACAGCCACGCGAGAATGCCTACTATAGAGAAAGAAATAAAGGTCATTGCCTCCGACTGGCCAGCCCCCATACAATCAGTCTGATGTTTGCATATGACTGCTCTCCCTTAATGACCCAGAGAAGACGGCTCTGACTTCCTGCCAAAAGGACACACACTGAGTTGTTTTTCTGAGAGGGACAGTGGCTTGTGTAGAGCTATCCTATGCCCATGCTCTCTCCTGATTCTTCTAGCAACCAGTAGCACATGCCAACAAGGGAAAAGGTTCACTAGAGTTAGAAATGTAGTCTGTGGACTTGGAACAGTTTTTCTGGGCAAAACTGATCCCTCTAGGGAAATAAGCAGTCTAGGTCTTTCAAAAATTACATTCTAACTGATCCACATTTCTGTCACATAATTAAAGGTCACACCTGCAGCCAAATTAAATATGTTTGTCACTAAGGATATTTCCATCTGGCAAACAGAATACTGTGGGATTAATGCTGCTCCCTCTTCCTGGAATGTCCTTGTGTGCTGTATCTTCAAGGAGGCCATTTGGCCACACTCCCAAATCCCCAGCCTTTGACTGGCCACCTACTGCCTCCACAGACTCCCAAGAAAGCTACACAGGGGGACAGTCCCGGCAAATGAACACTGTTTATTACACTGTTTATACAAGCCCTACTGCTGAGCTTGTCTGGATCACTTCAAAGGCAAAAAGAGACATAGAAAGATAAACCCAACAAAAATGGTTGGACCCAAGACCTAGATCAAAAAGATGAAACTGCAACCCGAGGCTTTCCTGAGGTTGGGGGTACAGGAAGAGACTCTCGAGCTTGTCCTTGTTACCAAAAGTCCTAATGTCCTTTTGCAACTTCATGAACTTCTACTTCTTCTATGAGCCCCAATTCAAATGCCTCTTCCTTTCTCAATTTTCCTTGAGAAAACTGAGCCCTACCCAAGAGAAATGAGTGGTTCCTTCATTTGTGACCCTCTAGCAATTTGTGTGTGTTTCTCTTTGATCACTTTACTAGGTGTTATTGTGGTAATCTGTTTACACGGCCCTCTTCCCAGACTCCAAAGGTAGACTCTGTCTTACTCCTTCTTTTATTTCCAGTGCCTGGCCAAGTGCCCAGCACTGGGAGGTGTTCGGTGTATTGTTCTGAAAGCCATGTTTTTTGGCGCTGGAAATAAGGCACCCGGTTGTGCAGTTTGTGCACTATACAAACATGCCTGGCCAAGGGGTGAGTGGGGCTGGTGTAGGGTGGTTTGTGGCTGTCTCTGCCCGGAGGAAGGGGAGCCTTTCTTGTCGCACAGAGGCACAAACTGGCAGGGCTGTGTGAGCCCAGAGAGAACACCTCCTAATTTGCACAAGACACTGTATTGGCTTTCAATCTTCCCAACTGGAAGAGCAAATCAGAACCAGCAACTTTAAGAATGGCAGAATGTGAAGAAATTCAAGTTCGAAAGGAATAGTTCCCCTTGTGAAAAGTTTCCACTACTCATCTAATAGTCAAGCCATACAGTTATCTGATTTTAGAGAACTTATTGTCAGTTATGAGTAAGAGGAACTTGAATGCATCATGCTTTTCGATGTAGTGTACTTATGCTCAATTACTGTTTTTAAAAAATATTCAGTTATAGGGGCCGGCCAGGTGGTGCAGCGGTTTAGTTCACACTTGGCAGCCCAGGGTTCGCGAGTTCGGATCCCGGCGCCTGCTGATGCACCGCTTGTCAGCCATGCCGTGGCAGCGTCCCATATAAAGTAGAGGAAGATGGGCACGGATGTTAGCCCAGGGCCAGTCTTCCTCAGCAAAAAGAGGAGGATTGGCAATGGATGTTAGCTCAGGGCTGGTCTTCCTCACAAAAAAAAAAAAAAAAAAATTCAGTTATACAATTTTAGACCTGAAAGAAAGTTAGTCGTTTATTAATTCAACAAATGTTTTTGAGCATTTAATACTGTTTATATGCTTAGTATGGACTAGGCACTAGAAACTGTAATAAAATTGGCCAATACCTATTTAGTGTCAGGTTTTTCATTGGCTAAAAGGGCATCTACCATACAATTCTGTCAGAAACAAGAAGAGGCCAATGGTTACTATGTTAGTGCAATTGCAGTTTTATCCATTTTGCTCTTTGGTTTCCACTGTGGTCTTATATTGCCAAGTTTTCAATGCAGAAGCTGTCATTTCTTTAGTTTTTTTTTTTTGTTTTTTTCTCCTCTACCTGTTCCCACCACTTATGACAAATAGACCATCAGCCATTCTGGGCATATCACCGCTAAATGTTCCATAGACTTGATGCACAAAATCATATGTGTGAAGAAGGAAGAGTCATGGTGGCCCCTACACAAGACACAGGCAAGACTCGTCATAGTTGTCACGTGGTTATGCAGAGTTGCCTCTGCACAAATTGTTTTGAATCAGAATTAAAGAACCAAAGTTGGAAAATAGTTTGCTTTTTAAATATATTAGAGATGATTGCAGGTTATCCCTATGATAATGTCATTCCAATGCGGGAGAGAAAAGGGTAGAGTCATGGTATTGTACCAGATCCTGCAAATACCGTATCCTAAGCCACGGCCCTTAAATCAAGTGCGGTGGGGGGGGGGGGGGGTGTAGCTTATCTGTGAACATCATCTGTGTATGTTGTAGGAGGAAATGATTAGGAGCCCAAGGGCATGTGATGTCATTTCTCCTTCTCTGTCTTCTTTCTTCATCTTCTCCTGTTCTCTTCCTCTTTCCTCTTTTGGCATCCGCATTGGGTTGCCATCCTCAGCCATTCCAACCAAGATCATTTGAACACAATTTGTATTTAATGAGCGTCTTTGCACATGTGTTTTTATCCCGATGTCTGGGATGTACACTCCCTCTTTCCTATTCCCACTTGCCTTCTTTCCAGGTGTTTTCTTATCTGTCCCCACACTGCTAGATTGGGAGCACCTTGAGGAAAGGAAACAAGTCTCCTACTTATTTGTTTCTATTCCCTGGCATTATAGTATGGTACGTAGTTGCTCAATACATCTTTCTTAAATGAAAGTTAATGAATGAATGAATAGGAGGGAATAAGAGGGGACAAGAAGCCTTCAACTCTATCTGTGATATTTTATTTATTTAAACATTCTGAAACAAACGTGTCAAAAAAAACCAACATTTTCTTAATCAGGGTGGTAGATATATGAGTATACATTATCTTATTCTCCATACTATTTTTCATGTTTGGAAGTGTCTATAATATTTTGAAGCCAAGATGAATGATGGAGGTGATAACAGTATGACAAAAATGTCTTTCCTCAAGGATCTCATCATATAATTAGGGAATTGTTCCAAGTGCACAAGATTGCAGAAGTCTGTTGGACTGTATATTTTTAGGAGTTGACTGGCTAGATGTAAAAAAGCAGCAAATAACTCTGAAACTAGAAAAGCAGGAATTGACGCTACTTATCCTGTTTGCAGGGTAGCCTAGGAAACAGCAGATAAACATTTTTGATATTTTTTAATACACATCCAGCCTTTATGAACTATGAGATATAGTCAAGAACTGGCTGGATCTAGGCAGCATGGTACTGGCCAGCTAAATGCCAGGGGGCTGATAGAAAGCCTGTAGAGAACTGTGGCAAAATATCTCTGCCCCTTCAGGTCACATACACTCTTCATCTTCTCCATCCTATTCTCTTTCTGGAAGATTTTCCTGTATGGACCATATCAGTGGATGCTCATGACTTCTGGCTTCTAGTTGGGTTCAGCTAGAAGTCTAAAAGAGGAAAGGAGGAGAGGGAGGTCAGGTTGCTTAATCCCCTGTAAAGTTTCCTGCAGCTGGCTGTGTCCCTCCACTGAAGGTCATTGCTCCTTTCTCATACAGAATGTCAACTCTGCATGACTCTGTAAGACTCTCTATCTCTTTATCTCTGTCTCTCTCTGTCTCAGTCTCTCTCTGTCTCCATCCCTTGGGTCCAGTAATCAACTATCTCTTCTTATCCCTTTAGGCCAAGGTATTAAGAGCTCATTAAGAAGCATCAGATGCCTGCATACGTACACCTTTAAAAACAGTCCCTTTGTATACAAATTAGCCTCTTCTGAGTGTGCCGTGTTTCCTGTTGGGACTGATTGATCAAGAGCCTGGACCATGATATCCAAGTTTTACCTCCTCACCAGTAGTTAGCACCCAGGTCTCTGTCCTTCACTCAGCAAATGCCAGAAGAGAACTTCAGAGAATTATCTTTAAATACTAAACTCCTATCTATACCTGGTGTCTTCAGCTCTTTCTAAGTCTTTTCATCCTCTTTTTTCCTACCATGAAGTTGTAGAAACAGAAATGTTAAATGACTGCAAAACATTTGAAAACATATTGTCAGCATGAAATAGTTATAATCATCTTTTAATAAATTCCACCTTTTGATAATTTTTGGTCACTTGGTGATCTTCATATATTAATACGTTAATATATGTAAATTGTAATCAGAAGGGAAACCCTAAACTTTAATCTGCCATATAATGATGAAAAGGGAATGTGTGTGATTTAGTTAATTTGAAATATTAATGGAAAGCAACAAACAATGGAAATGGTAAGTGTCTGGGATAATGTCTCTGGTCCTGGCCAGGGATGTCTGGTGTTATCCAAAACTCTTTAAGGCCTTCGCACGTACCACTTCCTCTGCCTGGAATACTCTCCCTCCCTCTCCCACTCTTCATCTGGCTAATTCCTATTTATGCCTCAGCATTCTGCTTTAATGTCTCAACCTCAGGTAAATCCCTGATCCCAATCTAAATTAACCCCCCACCTCCTGTTAAGTTTTTCTGATAGAACCCAGTACTTTTCCTTCTTCATACTTATCACAATACAAAGTATATATTTATTTGCATGTCCATTGTCTGATGTCTGTCTCACCCATGAGGACAGGAACTAGGTTCGTTTGGTTCCCCCACTATGTTCACAATTCCTAACATAGTGCCTATCAATATTAGGGGCCCAATCAATAGTCATGAAATAAATGAATGCACAAAGTTCTTAGAAAGGAAGAACCATTGCCTTTGTAAATTATAACTCCATTTATAGTACTGTTATCAAAGGTGAGTTATTTGCTTGCTTTAAGTTTAAGAGTATTCCTCAATTGTAGCTATTGTATATTGTTCCCTAGATAAATTAAAATAAATGTATTTATATATCTACTGTAGATTTGCATTTTATGAATTGTATTTTGTTCCAGGAAGCCAAAAGCCCAGCCAAGACCTTACCATAAATAGTCTTAAAAAAATAAGTCCTTTCTTAAAGGTGACTAGCTTGTGACTAGATGTCCTAGGGGATGCCTGCTGGTATTGCCTGCACAGCTTTCTCTCCCCTTTCTGTATGTTACAGAACTAAGGACCACCATGTATGGCCTCTCAGGGGTTGTACACTGCACTGCTCCAGGAGGTCCCATTCACATAGACTATAACGTGAACTGGAGTTCTAAAGTTGTGCAACATGGTGGCCCTGACATAACTCTTTCTTTTGGTAAACTCTTCATCCACCTAGATGGTCCAACCTGTGTGTCTGCTCCCTTGCCACAAAAGTGGATATGTGATCTAGGCCAGTCAATCAAAGAACTGTCTCTAGAAATTACCATTGATTATTGTAGGACTACGCCCATGACCCGACAAAACCAACCAGCACCCTTTGGGGGATTATGTGGATGGTAGGAGAGAAAGATTCTCTTCTGAGATTTCCAATACTAAGAAGCATGGTTCTTTTGCCACACAACAATAAAAGCCTACCTGCAAATCAAGTCAACATAGAGGAAAGCAGAACTGAAAAGGATTTTTGACGATATGAGTTGATCCCCAGCTCTGCCTAAAACTACTCATGGGCTTTTTGGTTATGTGAGCTAGTAAGTTCCCTCCCTTGCTTAGGAGAGTTTGAGTCGGATCTCTGTTACAACTCTGAGTCCTGGCTAATATGTATTGATACATAAGCGAAACCATAAATCAGGAACTTGGAACTTATTTTCTGCTTAACAGAAAACTGAATACGCTACTTGTAATGATGATGTCATTTCTCTGCCCATAGCCCTCCAATGGCTTCTCATCTTACCCAGAGAAAATGCCAGCTGTCCACACATGGCCAGTAGGTCCCTACATGATCTGACCTTATCTCCTCCCACTTTCCCCCACTTTGCTCACTATGCATCAGGAACGCTGACCTTGGTGATCCTTTCAGTTGCCAAGCGTGATTCCACCAGTGAGTGTTGCACTTGCTGTTCCATCTGCCTAGTGTATGCTTCTCCCAGTTAGCTCCTTGACTACATTCTTTTCCCTCTGTTCATGTGTGAACTTCCCTCATCACCCCGTCTAAAATCTTACTTTCCCTCTCTGTATTAGTTTCCTAGGGCTGCCGTAACAAAGTAACACAAACTGGGTGGCTTATACAATGGAAATTTATTGTCTCACAGCTCTGGAGGCTAGAAGTCTGAGATCAAGGTGTCGGCAGAGTTGGTTTGTTCTGAAGGCTGTGAGAGAGAATCTGTTCCATGCCTTGCTCCTAGCTTCTGGGGGGTTTGCTGGCAATCTTTGGCATTCCTTGGCTTGTAGAAGCATCATCCAGATTTCTGCCTTCATTTTCACACGAGGTTCTCCCTATGTGCATGTCTGTGTCCAAATTTCCCCTTTTTATAAGGACACCAGTCATATTGGATTAAGGTTCACTCTAATGACCTCATCTTGACTTGATCATCTGCAAAGAGCCTATTTCCAAACGAGGTCACATTCACAGGTAGTGGGACTTCAACATCTTTTGAGGGGACACAATTCAAACCATAACACTCCTCTTATCCTGTCTTACTTTTCTTTGTGGTATGTATCACCATCTGACATACGATAAGCTTATGTTTTTACCAATTTAATGTCTCTCCCTCAACTAGGATGCAAGTTCTATGAACATGTGGATATAATGTTATATCCACAGTATTTAAAACAGTGCCTCGTCTGTAGGAGGTATGCAATCAAATATTTGTTAAATGAGTGAATACTGAACAGGAAAATAGGCTCTCTTATTTTAAAATACTAAAGTCTGAAAATTCTTCCTGTATAGTCAACTATTTGAAGAAACTAAGGCTTCTCAGATGTCTTTAATGTGCGTATTCAGAACCTAAGACTCACTGGAGATCTATCCAAAATCTCTATCACAAACTAGCAAATACCATTCCTTTGAAAAAGAAGGGTGGAAAGAAACACTCCGAGGAAGAATGGAATTTGGGAGTGATAGGTTGAGAGGGGACACTTGAGAAGTGGTAGAAGTCCAATGAGGTTAAGAGTAGTCAAGCTCTGGCAAAATCTAAAAGTAGTGATCTTTTTGCCTGACTTCATGATAAAAGTATGCCACTGGGCCAGTGGCCTTCAATGGAATTATATTGTTTTCGTTACCCATTAAAAAGTATTTTAATGTGAAAACAAATTTTGTCTACTGCAGATATTATAAGTGCCCCCTTTGGCATTTCTTGAGATGTATTATCTGTGTATAACTTTATCAAGTTGTACTACCAGTATCCATCTTTCATCTGATGCCCTCATTGGAATATGAGCTGAGGGGCAGGGGACTGTGTCATTGCTGGCCCACAGGCAGTCAAAAGACAAGTGGTAAAAGAAAATGCAGCATACACACACAGAAGAGTTAAGAGCCCTTACGTACATCAGGCTTTTATAAATCAATAAGAAGACAAATGACACAATGGATCAAAGGAAGTGCAGATGCCATATAAACATAAAAAGTTGCTCGTTAGCCAGGGAAATGCAAATTAAAACAATAATAAAGTTGAATTTTTGCCTGTCTGCTTGGCAGACGTTGAATAGATTGACAACTTCCAGGCTGGTGAGGGTGTGGATAATCAGATACTCTCATACTTTTTGGTGTGGGACTGTATGTGGAACTACGTTCAAATTCAAAATACACTGACTTTTGACCTAAAAATTCCATGTTCAGGAACCTGTCCTACAAAAAAGGCAGCCCTCAAGATGATACATATCAATAAGGCTCCAGAAATGCAATATAGAAAAGACTTAAGGGTGCCCATGTGGTTTTAAACCCATCAAGAATATGATAATTTTTGTATTTCTGAGTTGATGGAGTAAAATTCCTGCTCTCTACAGAATTAATTGTTAATTAAATAGCACAATTGACATTTATCAAATGTCAGCTAGAGGCAAAGAATGTTATCTGATTCCCTAAAATTCTGCTTTAGGAGTTTAGTCATGAACTTTCTTTAAGAAAGTAACTTCCGCTTCTGCCACTCCTGCCCTTGACCAGTCTCTGATGTTCTAAACCCTTCAGCCCCAAGGTGAGCTTAGAAGGTGAGAAGTCAAAAGGACATACACTCAGGGCTGTAAAATTCTCAGCTTTTGCTCCCAAATTTTACTCTGTGCTTTCACCACCCCTAGTTGTTTCTGTTTATAATAAGAAGGGGAAAGTGCTACTTAGAGCAAGAATTTGCCACAATCACTTTCTCATATTAAGGAAATGGCTTGATATTTTATATTTATATCCAGGGAAAATACCTGGTAGGCCTCTTTGAATATAAAAGATGGCTCTTCCCCCTAGGAAAGAAGGGTTATTTTTATTGTGCTGAAGTTCTCTGTGTAACAAAGTGAGAAGAACCTAGACGTTTCTTTGGGAAAGGGAGAAGGTGAGGGTCAGGGAAATGGGTGAGATTTGAGGGGTTTTGAGAGTGAAAAGGGAGGCTCTTACTAATGTGATGAAAGCGAGTCTAGCAGGGGACTCTGGAGGCCCTGCAGGCCTCTGATGCTTCCTCACCTTTCCGCAGCCGGGCTGGGAGCAGCGTGGTGGGCTGACAGCCTCGGCTTATAGCTCCTTCACGATCCCCTTCAGCTTTTGAGGGGAGGTCCCGCTCTCTCCAGGGCAGTCCCCAGCAATGACTGAGGCAGGCGGTAGACAAGACCTGGAAATTTCCACTGGGAAGAGGACTCCTTTAAGGTACAAGCTGCGCTTTGAGCGCCCCACGCTTTGGCAAAGCCTTTGTCAAGGCTGCCTGGGTCAAAGGGCTCTCCCTGCTCCCCAAGAACCCTTTCCTGCCCCTCCCCTGCCTCAGCACCTGCTCCCCAGAGAGCCCAACGGGCACAGCTAAAGACCCCTCATTTGCAACTGCCAAAGTTTCACACTAGTGGGATTTTTTTAAAAGACTTCAAAAGGAACTCTTTCTCATTTTAATTTCAAGTTCAAGAATTAAAACTGAATAATTGCCAGTTTGTTCTCTGCCACAGAGTCACCGTTTACCTTTACATGCTGACTGGCTTTGTGTGAGCGAACAATCACAAATTCCCTCAGGAACATATTCCTCTTCTTTTTTATTGTTAAAGAGACTTGAAAGAAATTGTGAGGGGAAAAAAACCTGCAAATATTGCTAAAAAACTTTCTAACTTTTATGAGCAATAGAGTCCTAATTTTAGAATAAGAAAGGATTTTGAAGTTTCTTCTCATTAAAGCCCCTCCCTTTGTATCAAAGCCTTTGTCCACAGAGCCCTTGAACATTGTAATCTAGATCCCCGTTACAAAAGCAAATAAACAACAAAAAATAACTTTGCAACTGTCTTAGTAAAAACAGTTAATGTTCCAAATAGTTATAACTTGTGTTTGCATTATTCAGAATTACTGTAATACCAAGTGGTAACACCCACCCAAACTACATTTAAGTTATTAGAGTAGAAGATGAAGTTCAGTCTTGAAGATCTAATTTTTTTTCAATATATTTTTCTTTTCATTGTTTTCAACTTACCAACTGTATTTCTTAAAAGGACAATTCGGGTTTGTTTTTTTTTTTTAAGAAAAGCAACACAAAAGGCCACCTGGGCTTTCTCATCTACATGCTGGGGAATTTGCAATCATTATTAATTCAGTGCACTGTATTTCGGCGAGGAGGGGCATTCTGTGTTTTATTAGGAAGAAAAAAATGACTTTAAAAATGTGTAACTTTTAAAAGAAACAAATAGTTATTATTTGTTTAATAACTTTTAAATATACTAAGGGGTAGCTGACATTCAAAATCGTTTTTCTAGGGGCCGCCCGGTGGCGCAGCGGTTAAGTTCGCGCTTGGCAGCCCGAGGTTTGCCGGTTCGGATCCCGGGCGCCCACCGAAGCACTGCCTGTCAGCCATGCTGTGGCGGCGTCCCATATAAAGTGGAGGAAGATGAGCACGATGTTAGCCCAGGGCCAGTCTTCCTCAGCAAAAAAGAGGAGGTTCGGCAGTGGATGTTAGCTCAGGGCTGGTCTTCCTCGCAAAAAAAAAAAAAATCGTTTTTCTGTGTATTTAATAGCAGAATATATGTGTCGATTCCCTTTATTTTCTAAACACTTCTTTCTTTGCCCTCTTTTGCAATCTCTGCTGAAATTACATCTCCGCTTGGCTCTTTCTCCTTTACAAAAAGGAGAAGCTCAACTTCAGACCCAAGCTGCTTAACCTTCATTAATCCACTTTCTGCCCAGGCTGACCCGGAGCAGCTAAGGTTATGGTGAGATTTCTCAGCCTTTTAGGAAGACCTTGGTTCCTAGACCTTTCTCTGTTGCTGCTTTGAGGATCTCTGTGGCACTATCCACCCTCTCTCTTCCGTGATCCACTGACCCAGTAGTTCCCAGGCAAGATGGCTGATGATCTAAGTCCAACTATATCTGGTTTCTGTCGACACCATGGAACAGCCAACTTGTCTACGTAAAAGGATGGTTTCAACTACCAATTACACGCAGATAGTTGAGCATCTTTTCTGTGCTACTAAAATTGAGACAGGGTAGGGGCCACCCGGTGGCGCAGCGGTTTAGTCCGCGCTTGGCAGCCCGGGGTTCGCGAGTTCGGATCCCGGGCGCCCGCCGACGCACTGCCTGTCAGCCATGCCGTGGCGGTGTCCCGTATAAAGTGGAGGAAGATGGGCACGGATGTTAGCCCAGGGCCAGTCTTCCTCAGCAAAAAGGGGAAGATTGGCAATAGATGTTAGCTCAGGGCTGGTCCTCCCCACAAAAAAAAATAAATAAATAAAATTGAGACAGGGTGTTTCCAAACCAAAGGCAATCATGTGAGTGAATGGTATTTGCTTACATATGTGTATATATAGATTATGTGTTGGCTAACGTGATGGTGTCATTGTTCACAAGCATGGAGTTCAGGCTGTTTCCACATCTGTAAATACATATGTGTAAATGTCAGCGTAGCCCATATCGTAAGTGGAAAATTGTTTTCCTGTTCAAATCTTAAACAGTTTAAATGGAAATTACCCAATAATATTAATTACCATTTTTAGTAATAGTTCAGGATAAATAGAGTTCCTTTGTAAGAAGACTGTGATCTAAACAAGACATATCAAACCGACACCTTTAAAAATTAGCTAAGAAAAACTAGGCTTCAGCATTTTAGGGAGAAACTGGCCTTATAATTTGCCCTTTATTGCACTTACCCAAGCTAGGATTATTCAAAGTTTTTCTTAACACAACTGGAATGGATAAGACTTGATGATAATCATCTTTATTTCATTATGTATTATTAAATAATAATGTACTTTCCCAATTATTAGTTAAATATTCTCAGCCTGTGGTGAGGGAGAGGAAGAAGATGAGCAGGCACAGAGCTGGAAGGCTATCTGGCCCAAGCCCCCCATTTATAAAGGGCCCTGAATTTAGGCTTTTACATTACCTCCAAAGGAAGTTCCACAAAAATATTCTGGTGGGATTGAAAGAAGATGTCCCCATCCAAACTTAAAATTGAGATTCCTATATCACTTTTAGTGTACTACAGATTTTTTAAATTAAATTGTTTAATTATCTTCTGACTAGCACAATTGTTTTATGTGGTAATTTTTTTGTGTTGAAGGCATCAATTGTTAAAATGTAAACATTCAAAATACCACAAATTTTTTTTTTTTTGGTGAGGAAGATTAACCCTGAACTAATATCTGTTGCCAGTCTTCCTCTTTTTGCTGAGGAAGATTGGCCCTGGGCTAACATCCATGCCCATCCTCCTCTACTTTATATGTGGGACACCTGCCACAGCATGGCTTGATAAGTGGTGCGTAGGTCCGTGCCCAGGATCCAAACCTGCAAACCCCGGGCCGCCAAAGCAGAGTGTGCAAACTCAATCACTACACCACTGGGCCAGCCCCACCACAATTTTTTAAACCTCATTTTAGCATTTAAAAAAAGTTTAATATACTGGGTACCTCAAAACTAATTGAAGTAGCCTGGATCTCTCTCAGCCTGTGAGAAACCTTGAAATTATTTGGTTAAAATGCAAATATTTCCATGGGGTAGCAGAAGGATTTTCATATAAGCCTAAGGAACTGTAGACCAAGAAATCCAGAAATAAGGAAATTATAGGAAAGAATGAATTAAATGTTTCAAATGAAAAGTCAATGCATACTTTCTTTTTCCTCTAGATTGGATTTTATGGGCTTCAAGAAGTATTTCAGTCTTACTATTCCAACACATTAATGCATATTTAAAATATATAATATTTGTGCCTTTAAAGCATGCTTTCTCAGTGCAAAGTCACTGGTCTGCCTTGGTAAACTTACAGAAATAGCATGTGGATGAAGTTGTGAATGTTCAACCAGAGTGAACTGCATGATGAACAAGTATTCTTGGACACCCCAGGCTTGGAGTGCTAAAATAAAACCTGATATATGGAGAGTCTTTGAAAGGCAAGTCTTACACAGATGTCTTAAAGGAGAAAGGAGGGACAACTAAACAATAGTAAAGTCAACTCTCATGAGTCAGAAGGGAAGGTTAATTCTGGGTAGCAGGTCAACAGAGGTCATGATTTGAATTATAAATATCTTGAAAGGGAACTTCTTCCTCTTGTTTGCCCGGTTCCCACAACTGCATTGTCTCCTGGGGAAGCATTCGTGGTTATTTCAGCAAATCCAATACAGCATGTGAGAGACAACCATTTTGGTACCTCTTAACAGACTGAAATATGAAGCCAGCTGTCCAGTTGGTGTTGGGAAATTATATCTTTGAGATATAATAGGAATTGGTCTGACTAAGGGCATTTTGAGAAGAATAGGGGAGAAAAAGATACAAAGGGCACCAAAGGTGAAAGGAGGGTTTGAGTCTGAATCCCATCTCTGCTAAGGGTTAATGTATTCCTAATGGTCTTAATTCAAGGGCTTGAAATAAAGGCACAATAAAAGGGGAAAGCTCATATCATCAGCCCCACTCTGAGGAGCCCAGAGTTCTAAAAGCTAAAATACAATCTAATGAAGGCACAAGTTGTAACTTTCTAGGATTCCACAGAAGGCAGGTGGAGGGAAGATTTAAAAATCTGCAGTGGGATTCCAGGAAGGAGAGTAACAGACACAGGTAGCTTATGGCTTGTTTCATGGGGACAAGAAATATACTTCTAAGGAAAACCCTGTGAATGATCCCTGATGTCTTTGGGTCTCTGTGTTACATCTCAAGATGTCTAGCTTGGTGAGGGTCTCTCTCAAGGTAGGAATATGCATGTATAATCTCAAGTATTCCTCATAGCAGCACTATGAGCTGGGATTTTTTACTCCCATTTTATAGATAAGGAAACTGACCTCAAAGAGAGATGTCAAGTCATGTGCCCAAGATTGGGTGGGAAAGTTGGGCTTTAGATCCAACTGACCCTAAAAATGATGCTATTTCTACCGTATCATTCTGTGTCATTCTTACTGTTACTTTACTGCTTCAAATTAGCCTGACTTTCCCTTTCTTTAAGGGAAATCACCCAGGCTTGAACCTTGGAATCATCTTTGACCCTTCCAGTCAATCATTCCACTACTATTTATTGAGTAGAGCTAGGCATTGGGGTTAAATAATGAATGAAATACAATTCCCACCCTCAGAGAACATACAGTTCATACATGGAATCAGTTACTAAACCCTGTAGGGTTCATTTATCATACCTATCCCCATCTTTCTTTTCTGAGTGTCTCCCCTTGGTGCAGGCCCTCACTGCCTGCTGTTTGGATAATAGTCTTATAAATGATCTCTATCTGTTATTAGCGAGGGTCACAGGAGAACTACTCACAGAGTTGTGGGCAGTGTGAAGAATTTTAAAAAGTAATGGGGAGACATCCAGAAGCTATTAATAGCGGGAAGCCACAACCATGCTGAGGGCCAAAGTGTTCCAGACCTGCCTCCCCTTAGGAGCTATAGTTATGGGAGGAGGCAGCTAGGAAACATCTCTCTTCTGCTGCCCTCTGATCTACTGGAGCCACCCTCTGCTCAAACTCAAATTCCCCTACTGGCCACCCCAGCTGGCCAGACCGGGAATCAGGTCTGCAATTTGCAGGGGTCAGCCTCCCCATGCAGAGAAGTGGGGAATGGATCAAGAGGGACAGATGGAGAATAACCATCTCTCTAGCTAGTCATTCGCTCAACAAATAGGTACTGAATGTGTAGTCCACGACAGGCACGGTGGCTACAATAGTGAGCAGAATGAATCTTTCCTTCATAGAGCCTACCGTTTGGTGGAGGCTGCTAAGAAAAATCAAAACACTAATGAGCCTAATTCAAACTGAAAGAAGAGCTGTAAAGAAAAGGAACTCAGTTCAATAAGAGCATAGTGAAGGAAACTGAGCCAACTTTGAGAGCCAGGGAGGGTTTCCCCAAGAAGAAGACAGGAGCTGAGAGAGAAAGGAGGAGATTAGAGAGGAGAGAAAGAACTAGAGAGAGCATTTAAGCAGATGGGGACCAAAGAGCAGAGTGCCCAGTGATGAGAGGGAGCAAAACTCACCCAAGGAACAAAGAGAAGCACAGTGTGGAGGAAGGGGGAGTATTGGAGGGACAAGTGGCCTTAGTGAAGCTAGGAGTGGGGCCAGGGCAGATCATGAGGGGCTTTGTGGGCCAGGTTAAGGATTTCGTTTATATCCTTACAGCAAGTGGGAAGCCAACAAAGAATTTTAATTCAGGAAGGGTAGGAGGATGGGTGGACACAGTCAGATGTCAGAACTGGTTTGGAGGATCACTCTAGATACAACATGGAGACTGAATTGGAGGTGGTAGAGACAGGCTCTAGGCTATTGTGGAAGTCCAGATGAGAGAGAATGAGAGCACAACCTACAATGGTGGCAATGGAGATGGAGAGCAGTAAAGATATCAATTAAGAATGATTTAGGGGGCCGGCCCAGTGGCCTAGTGGTTAAGTTCACGCACTCTGCTTCGGTGGCCCAGGTTTAGTTCCAAGGGGCAGACCTACACCACTCATTGGCAACCATGCCATAGCAGCAACCACATACAAAATAGAGGAAGATTGGCACAGATGTTAGTTCAGCGACAATCTTCCTCAAGCAAAAAGAGGAAGATTGGCAACAGATGTTAGCTCAGGGTGAATCTTCCTCAGCCAAAAAAAAAAAAGAGTGATTTAGGAGCCACAACAGGGTTTGGCAGTGCATTGGACATGGGGATGGGGGAGAGTGAAGTGGCAGGGTGACTCCTCAGTTTCTGACTTGAGCAAATGATTAAGGTATTCACTGACTAGGAAAACATGGTAGACCAGGTTTGGGGATTGTTATGGGTTGAATCGTGTCCCCTCAAAAAAAATATGTTAAAGTCCTAACCCCTAGTACCTCAGAATGTGACCTTATTTGGAAACAGGGTCTTTACAGAGATCTTCAAGTTAAAATGAAGTCATTAGGGTGGGCCCTAATCCAAAATGACTAATGTCCTTGTAAAAAGGGGAAATTCGGACACAGAGACAAGCACAGAGGAAAGACCATGTGAAGACACGGGGAGAACAACATCTATAAGTCAAGGAACACCTGAGGCTACCAGAAGGTAGGAGAGAAGCCTGAAACAGATTATTTCTCATCACCCTCAGAAGGAACCAACCCTGCCAGTACCTTGATTTTGGACTTGTAGCATCCAGAACTGTGAGACAATAAATTTCCATTGTTTAAGCCACCCAGTTTGTGGTACTTTGTTGTAATAGCCCTGGCAAACTAATATAGGATGAAAATCAGAAATTTGACCCTGGACAAACTGAGTTTAAGGGGCTATTTGAGAAGCAGCATAGCAAAGTGTTTAAAGCGTGAACTATGGAGCCATCTGCCTGGGTGTGAACCCAGCTCTGCTATTTACCAGCTGTGGGAGCACAGGCAAGTTAACATAAATCTTTTAGCCTCAGTCTTCTCATCTGTAACTAGGACTAATATTACCTTTCTCATAGGGTTGTTATGAGGAGCAAATGAGCTGATTGTAAAGTACTTAAAACAGTGCCTGGCACATAGTAAGCACTATAGAAGAGTTTATTTAAACACAGACAATACATAAATCATCCAAGTATTGAATAGAGTTGGTTATAGGAGTCTGGAATTCAGAAGAGTGCTGAATTTTAAAATTGGGAGTCACTGGCATGTAACTGAAACTGTAGGAAAGAACACAATGGCCTAGAGAGAGTGTGTGGGATGAGAATAGAGGGCTTCTGGCCAAATCTTGGCACCTCCAACATTTAATGGCTAGGTAGAGAGGTTGAATCATCAAAGGAGAAAAAAATGGCTAGAGTAAACCACAATGAGATACCATCTCACACCTACTAGGTTGGCCATTAGGGACTGACTTGTGTACCCCCCAAATTCATATGTTGAAGCCCTAACCCCCAGTGTGAGTGTATTTGGAGATAGGGCCTAATTTAAGGAGATAATTAAAGTTAAATGAAGTAATAAGGGTGGGGCCTAATTCAAAAGCACTGATGTCCTTATAAGAAGAGAAGAAACAACAGAGATCTCTCTCTCTCTACCCGCACACACAGAGAAAAGGCCATGTGAGGACAGGGAGAGAAGGTGCTCTCTGCAAGCCAGGAAGAGAGGCCTAATCAAATCTGCCAGCACCTTGATCTTGGACTTCCAGCTTCCAAAACTGTGAGAAAATAAATTTCTGTTGTTCAAGCCACCAAGTCTGTGGCATTCTGTTATGGCAGCCCAAACAAACTAATACAATGGCTATAATTTGAAAAATGGAAAATAATAAGTGTTGGTGAGGACGCAGAGAAATTGGAAGCCTCATACCTTGCTAGTGGGATTGTAAAATGGTGCAGCCGCTGTGGAATACAGTATGGGGTTCCTTTGGTAACAGGTTCACCCTGCAGTTAGAGAACTGCACCTCCTTCACTCATTGTGGCTCTGGTGTAGCTCCTGAATGTGGCTCCAGGACCATCTGGCTGTAGTTACGGGCACACGCCCCAAACCAGGCCAATCAGCATCTCTTCTCAGGATCATACATGGAAAATGAAAAGCTCTTTCTCTTAAGCCTGCTAGCTGAGATGATATAAACCAGAAATTGTCTGTGGCCAATTTCCACACCATGGCTTCTAACCACTACCACACAGAGGGAGCCCAATTGTAATGGGGAAAAAAGAGGAGACCCAAGCAGGGATCACATTACTATTTGACTTCTGAGATCCACTTAATGCCTGACCTCCCCTCCTGGACTTCGCAATTGTACAAGCCATTCAAGTGCCTCTTTTGCTTAAGCCGGCATGAGCTGGTTTTGTTTACCTGCCCCCTAAAGGGTCTCACTGAATACACACGTTGTCTCCTCTGCTAGACTCTAAGTCCTGGACTAGACACAGAGACTTTAATGCTCAATAATGTGAAATAAATGTTGAAATCCTAACAATCATTCTAGGTCCAATTCAAATTTCATTCATTTCTATACACATTTTACTGAGCCCCCAAACCAATTAGGATTATTCTCAGAACCCTAACCCTGTGACTCCTGCTGGCACTTGATAGATTCTGCTTCTTGTTTCAGTTGTTTGTGTGCTTGGTCAATTCTCCCTACCAGATAAATAAGTTGCATGCAGGGCTTAAGTCTGTGTAGTAGGTGCTCAATAAAAGGTAGCTGTTCTAAATTGCACCCTATGTGCCAGTTGTTGTGCAGAGTCAAAAAGAAAGATGAAGGGACTGTTTCTGCTCTTGAGGCGCTTGCAGCACATGTTCAACAAATAATGTTGTGAATTGCCTTGGCCTGAATAGAAAATGAATAGAGAAGAAAGTAACATATATCCTTTATGGAGAAGCAAAGCTCTAGACTGAGAGCAGAAGATATTTTTATCAGGAAGTGTCCAAAGAATGCGGAACAAGCTCAGAAACATTTTATAAATAGATCAGGAACCAAATATACTGGAAATATAAAACCACTCATAAATAAAGTCAAATGCAACATTTCCCTGAACATAATTTAGCGACTGTAGGAGTCACTAAATCCTCTTTTCATTGTCTCCAAACTTCTTTCCAACTAAATAAGCGTAGGTTAATCTGATCCTCTGTGTGTGTCCAACCCTGGGTAAACACAATGGTTACAAAATGCCCTGCTTCTCCCTCGATGAAGCTCATGTTATTCAAAACAATTCCAGTGCTATGTTAAATATGGTGGCAGAACCTTGTTCAAGTATGAGGCCCCCATGGCTCCCCCTAGAGAAACGTGCAATCTGCAAATGCTCTGGGAATATCTGTTGAACAAATGGTGAATGACTCAAACCAAATCTTCTCCCCGCAGGTGTGACCACATCCAACATCCAACTTCCTCACATTGTTTCCTCTCCAGTCCCCTTCAGAGGTTTAAGAGTCTAGCCGTGGACAGCCAAATTGGAGTGACAGTTTATGCAAGAATCCAGGAATCTTAGTCTAATCTCCGGACAGCCTTGGGGGAATCAGGCAAAAGACACCTGGCAAGTATGCACAAAGTGATGATGTCATCTCAGCAGTATTAGCATTGTTCAGTGCCCTCAGCCACCTGAAAGCTGTCCTCTTGCACTTAAGATGTGGAGACACCAGCTGGCTGGCTGCCCAGTAGGATGCCATCACGAAGTGGCATTACTGAGGTGACCCACCAAAGGCGCAGGGCCTCAACATTTCTGGATCAGAAGCTTGATTAGACCTACTCTCTCAGGGTTCTCCAGAGAAACAGAACCAACAGGATATAGAGTGATATATAAGAGGAGATTTATTGTAGGAACTGGCTCACGTGGCTGTGGAGGCTGAGAAGTCCCAGGATCTGCAAGCTGGAGAACCAGCAAGCTGGTGGTGTAACTCAGTCCAAAGGCCTGAGAATGGGAAAGGGGAGTGATGGTTTCGGTCCCTGTCTGCGTGAGGAAGCTCAGGAACCAGGAGCACCAGGATCCAAGGGCAGAAAAAGATGAATGTCTCAGCTCAAACTGAGACAGTGAATTCACCCTTCCTCCACCTTTTTATTTGATTCAGGCCCTCAGCGGATTGGGTGATGCCCACCATATTGGTGAACATAATCTTCTTTACTCAGTCTACTGATTCAAATGCTAATCTCTTCCGGAGACACCCTCACAGACACGCTCAGAAATAATGTTTTACCAGCTATCTGGGCATCCCTTAGGCCAGGCAAATTGATACGTAAAATTAGCCATCATAATAGGGGTGATCAAACTCTGGGAAACTGAGATGCATTCCCCAAAACACTTCCCAAGAGGTCAAAGAATCAACCAACCTGAAATTCAGTCCTTCTATCCAAATGAAACAAATAAAGAACTTTATGCACAAAAAGGTAAGGGGATTTTTTCTTCTTTTGTTTATAAGAAGAGGGGATTAGGATATTATACTTTTTTACCTCCTTTGAATTTTTTTTTTACACTAGGAATGTT
Organism: Tapirus indicus; assembly: GCA_031878705.1. NCBI lineage: Eukaryota > Metazoa > Chordata > Mammalia > Perissodactyla > Tapiridae > Tapirus > Tapirus indicus. Next base: position 41,909,721 of record CM062935.1, read on the forward strand.
TTACTTATATATTAAAATATTCATTTTTAAATTATTGCAGCAAATACTTCATCTGTGAGAGCAGGTTTTGGTTCTGTGAGGGTGGGGACCGTGTTTTGTTTTGCTTCGCCATGGCACCCTCAATGTCTAAAACATTGTAGGTGCTGAATCAATACCCAAATGAGCTTCCTGACTCTTGTCAGTCTATTCTGATTTAAAAAGTGGTTGCAGTCGTGTAAATCAGGGAAAGGCTGAGTAGTTTATAGACCATCAGGGTCTTTAGACACTATATAGTCCAGAATTTTCCAACTTGCAGATAGTGCCTATTAGTGGTTTGTAAAATCAATGTAGTGAGTCATGACTGGCATTTTAAAAAATAGAATAGGATTCAGGAGAAAAAAAACAGAATACATTTAAAAAGGGTATTGTTGCATGAAATTTTGTTTCCGTTTTGCACACACTGTGTGGTGATGTAAAGTGTATTTCTTAACTCTGGGTTGTGGTCAAAAAGTTTGAGAGCCACTGATCTAGTCTAACTTAGACACACACACACCCTGCTCTCCAGCCATAACAAACCACTTTCAGTTCCCCAAAACAACGTGTCGTTTTCTTCTCCTGAGGACTTGGCACTTACTACTCCCTTTACCTGAAATGAACTTGCCCTCCATATCTACCTGAGGGCCCCTGCCTTACTTTTCAAGATGCTGTGCAAGTATCTTGCCTATGAACCCTCTGTGACCCTTCTGAGCAAAGCCAGACTCCCTCCTGCGTGCTTCCACCTCCCCTTCCACCTGATTTGTTGCAGCGCTGTGCACCGGACAGTCACTTCTGCTGGTGGCCGCCTCTTCTACTAGTGTGGCTCCTGAGAGCAGGGATTTGTGGTCCTCACCTCGGTATTTCCAGGGCCCCACATGATGCCTGTAGCACTCAGTACATGGCTATTGAATAATTACAGAGAAAGGCCTTTATAAAGAACGAGCTACTACAAAAAGCTACATAAGCTCTTTGTGTAATGAAATAGAATAGCATCCAAATTTTTTAGCAGTAAGTGAAAAAAGCAAGATGTAGTACAGTATGCATAATATGCTGCCATTGTGAGGGTGTATGTGTGTGTGTATTTGATTGCAGAGTAGCTTTGGAAGAATAAAAAGGAAACGGGTAACAATAGTTGCCACCTGGGGACAGGCATAGAAAGGAGATAATATTTCATTGTCTGTGTCTTGATTTTTGTGCTATGCGCACGGGTTACCTATCACTAAAATTAATTAATAAATATTCCTCCAAAATATTTCTATAGGCAATGAACATAAGAAAGACGCGATTTATGGCTTCCAAATAGCCCATATGTAGAAAGGCAGAATTCTTTTTTCTTGACTAACTAAAAAAAAAAGCCTTTATTGTCTGTGAAGTTTAAAGGTAGACGTAGACTTTTTCTGATTACAGCAAAAAGGAGAAGTGGCATCTCCCTCTAACCAGGAGAGCAGCCGGGTGGAAGAGGGAGACTGGGGTGGATGGAATTGCAGTTTCTAAGAAGAAAGCAAACCTCCAGTCTATGGAAAACTGCAGATTCTTAGGAAGGCCTTACTAATGAACGCTCCGCAGTTGTCAAAGACGGAGATTGTAACCAAGGAAAATCGAAGCTAATTTTGTAACCACTTGGAGAACAAGGTTCTTCTACCAGTCCTCTGTCTGGGCTCTCCAAACTCTTCATCTCATTAAAATATTCTTTTATGTAAGCCTAATTATCAGAATTAAAAGAGCTGCTTATTACAGACCTGAGTTTCTATGGCAACAGTAAAATAAATTCCAAAGTGTCTGAAGCATTGAGAAAAATAATATACACTAATAATAGGTAGCCCTGTGAATCCTTTTAATAAGACAACTAATTGAGAACCAGTTACTCTACACGTTGTAACAAGAATGGCTGCCGAGATGGGCAAACTTTTTAAAACCCAGCATAACATTCTCTTTTAAAGTCACTGACATGATTTTGAGTCAAAAATATATTCATGGCTACTTTAAGAATATCATTGGGATGTTCCAAGCATATCGGTTAGTGGAAGAAAAAATCATTTTCCCCTTTACATTATACACTCAAAACCTGTCTCTTGCATTTTCTCTCTCTCCTTTTTCTTTTTCTTTTTTTTCCCTTAAGTGCCCTTTGAATTCCTGGCAAGGGTGATCTTGGCCCCACGCTGGGGCCTGCCCTGTGGCTGTGCGTGAAAACACAGGGGAACCTGCCCCCTTCTGCCGCATTTGCCATGTTCCTCTCCTCAGAACGGAGGATGAACTCCAAACAGGGGTCCTGAGATGGGCCCTTCCTTGTTCATGTTTGCAAACATAAGTTCTTTTCTGAAATGTTTTTTTCTTGACTTACTGTAAAGTAAATGTCTTAATCCTTTGTATTAGTTTGGTAGGGCTGCCATAATAAAGTACCACAGACTGGTGACAAACATTTATTTTCTCACAGTTCTGGAGGGTAGAAGTCCAAGATCAGGGTCAGTTTCTTCTGAAGCCTCTCTCTTTGGCTTGTAGATGGCCATCTTCTCCTCCCTGTTTTTTCACATTGTCTTCCTTCTATGTGTGTCTGTGTGCTAATCTCCTCTTCTTATAAGGATACCAGTCATGTTGGATTAGGGCCCACCCTAAAGAACTCATTTTAACTTAATCACCTCTTTAAAGACTCCATCTCCAAATATAGTCACATATGAGGTACTAGGGGTTAGGACTTCAATATAGGAATGGCGGGGAGATATAGTTCAGCCCATAAGAGTGAGCATACTCCTTTACAATGTGACTTTGCTGTCCTTCCCATCAAGGTGGGCCCTACACAATATGACTCATGCCCTTGTTAGAAGAGGGGATTAGGACAGACACACAGAGGGAGAACACCATATGAACATGAAGACAGCCATCTACAAGCCAAGGAGAGAGTCCTCAGAAGAAACCAACCCTGGCCAGCCCTGGTGGCTTAGGGGTTAAGTTTGGCATGCTCCGCTTCAGCAGCCAGTGTTCAATGCCCGGGCACAGGCCTATACCAGTCTGTCAGTGGCCATGCTGTGGCGGCAGCTCACACACAAAAAGAGGAGGATTGGCAACAGATGTTAGCTCAAGGGGAATCTTTCTCAGAAAAAAAAAAAATCAACAAAGTAAGTTATTTAAAAAAAGAAGAAGAAGAAGAAACCAACACTGCCAACACCTTGATCTCAGACTTTTAGCCTCCAGAATTATGAGAAAAATTTCTGTTGTTTAAGCCACTCAGTCTGTGGTATTTTGTAATGGCAGCCCTAGCAGACTAATACACTTAAAGAGATGGGAAAAATTGTTGCAGCTACCTTTTTAAGACAATCTGTCACACCACCAAGACTTTAAGCTCCTTGTGGCTTGGGGTTCTGTTGTTCTTGTGCATCCTCAGCGTTAAATAAATATTGCCTGTTATTAGGCCTGTTTTTCAAGGCAAGAGAAGAAAGAGAAACCAGAGAAGATGGTGACTGATCAGAGAAATATGTGAAAACCAAAAGAATGTTTGCGTCATGGAAGCCAAAGGAAGAGAGAATCTTGGGAAGAGATCTTTGGAAATCTCAAGGAGGATGGGGACTGAGAAATGGCCATTGGATTTGGCAATTGGAAATTGACACACACAAGAGTTCACAACATGGGAGAGGCTGGGATTGGTTTCAGGGAAGAAAAGAGTGTTGGCCAAGGAGAGTTTTACATTCTTACCATATATTTCTAAGGCTTGAAATATTTTACTGTAAGAATATATCCACATGTAAAAATCTTTTTAACATGTAGTAATTTTTAAAGAAAGAAAGTCAAAATCTTCTCTGGGCCCTCCACTCCTATCTTTTGGAAGTACCCACTTCTAGGAGTTTAGTGCACATTCTCATACATTGCTGGGGAATGCAAAATGGCACAGCCCCTTTGGAGGGCAACTTGGCAAAAACCATCTAAATTATACCTCAATAAAGTTGTTTAAAAAAATTACAAATGCATAAACCCTTTAGATATACTCACACACATGCAAAATGACACTATGTACAAGGATGTTTGTTACAGCTTTATTTGTTATAGGAAAAGAGTTTGGAAATAATCCAAGTGTCTTCCAGTAAGGGATGATTAAATAAACTGTGCTATAGCCACACTATGGAATCTCATGCTGCTGTTTTTTTAAAAAAAAAAGACTAAGGAAGCTCTCCTTGTACTGATATGGAAAGTTTTCCAAGATTAAGTGAAAAAAACAATGTAAAGAGCAGTTGTATGCTCCTTTTATGTAAGCAAGAAGGCAAAAGAAGAATACACTTATACATATAAGTATAATATATATATTATACATTTAAAAGATTCACTTATATTTGCATAAAGAAAAGCTAGAGGGATAAGAAACAAATCAGATTGGTTATCTGGAGAGAAGAGTGTAGATAGGAACACAGATGAGATTGTTCTATATTATTTTCTCATTTATATACACAATCTCATTAAATTCTTACAGCAAATCTGAGGTGAATATTATTATCCCCATTTTACAGTTCGAAAGACTAAGTCCCTTGCCCAGTTTACCAATTTACACAGCTGGTAAACATGGAGCCTGATTCCAGCCTAGCTCTACTGAACTCCAAAGCCCATGCTGTAAGATCATTCAAACTGTCTCCTGAGTAAACACGGGTCCATGGTCTTCAGATTTATGATCTAAAATAAATGACATCAAAGGCAGAATAATCAAAAGTCATAGCCAAACATAATTTAAGGTGTTTAAGCAAATACAAGGGGCTAGAGATTGGGAGATTATTTTTGTTAAGTGGGCTGGTTTTACTGGTGGTTTGTGTTTGTTTATTTGTTCCTTTGTTGGCTTCCTGGCTTTTTAGATATCTGTTTTGGAAGAAATAAGTGGAGGAGGGGATGGAAAGATAATCTACTTTTTGTGGTGCATACCATTCCCTCAGGCAAAGTAATTTTTTGTGGAGGCTTTTGAAGTTTACAGTTTATGCTGTTTAGCTCCAGGAGATGTCCAAGAAAGTGACTAGAGGTATAAGGAGATAAAAGGTGAAGAAAAGTCCCCTCCTGGATAAGGCTTCTGCTATCACTGCTGCCAAGTCTCCTGGAGAGGAAGGACTTACTGTCTGAGCAGAAACGGAAAAATCTGGAGTTCCTCTGTGAGACGGCTTTGGCACCCAGTTAAGTTACACTGTGTGTTCTAGATCTTTTCTTAACTAATCATGTCCTTTTTCCCTGTCATGAGGAAATCTCTGTTATGCTAGATTTATTTTCTAAATGGAAATATCCAGGTCTTAGATGAAGTAGCTCTTGCTCTTAGCAGTCCAGATCCTAAAGTCCATCAGTTGCATGTTCATGGTTTTTACTTCTGTGTAAAACCTGAGTCATCCTTCAGAGGGGTTCTAATTAGAGCTCTTTGGATGGCAAGGATTTTTTTTAAAAGTTCAGTGAAAGAGGGGAAACTCAAGAACCATAGTAGGAAGTAGAGAGTTCTACTATGGAAGTGGATTACTCTCCCCCTTGATTTCAGTTGCATGATGCAAATTTAGGCCTATCCCAACTGGTAAAAATGGAAAAATAGAGTAGTAGCTTCTTCTTGAGGTTGTTGACTCCTGTCCCCATCACAGTGACTCACAATGTTAGGACCACACAAAACTGTTGCCCCAACTCTAAACGACATTATGAATGTTTTACCCTGTCCTGCAGCAAAGCAAGCTCTTCCCAGCTTGCCCCCACAGGCCCTTGGCGCTCCCAGCATACTAGAGCAGATCTTATGATGCTTTTGTTCTGGAGACCAACCCTCTCCTTGGCTTGTCACAACTAATAGAAGACGAAGCAAATCTCAGCCCTGACACTGATAAAGTTTACATAGAGTAAAACTTTTCCTCTTTGCAGTCTTAAGGAAAAATAAGAACCACTGTGATCTGCCACACTTGAAAGAGAATTAGCACTCCCTTGGCAATGAAACAAGTATAACTCCCAAATCCCCCAGTCACTATCAATATCAAAGCAAGAACCTGAATGTGTTGGCTGGCAAAATAGTTTATTGGCTGGGTGAAGGTGACTCATCATTTTCATTCCGTGACCCTCAGCTCAGTTTCTCCACTTGTAACTCATTCATTCACACGTATTGAGCCAGACTTTGCATTAGGCCCTGAGATTACAAAAGAGAACAAGACAGAAACAATCCCTGACCTCAAGGAGCTTACAGTCCAGCTATTGTTCCCTCCTCGCATCACTGTCTCGAACTTTAAGCTGCTCCCTCTTATCTGGCCTTCATGCACACAGCTGTCAGTATTTCTGCCTCTGGTCTATATACATGCCAGTTATCACGGGGGAACTCTTTTCGTATATCAGCTTCCAACTTAAGGACATGATGAAGTCTAAAATTATTATCACTGTATAGTTTGAAATACTTTTCTTATGAGTAAAACAATTCATTTGAGCCTTACAACATATCTGAGCTGGGTACAAATTACTGTTTCATATTTTTTTCTTTCTTTTTTTTACATAACAGCTTTATTGAGATATAATTCACATACCACACAATTCACCCATTTAAAGTATATAATTCAATGTCTTTTTAGTGTAAAAATGAATACAACCATCACCACAGTCAATTTTAGAACATTTTCATCACCCCAGAAAGAAACCCCATATCCATTAGCTAATCTTCTAATTGATTTTATGTCCTTATAGATTTAGCTATTCTGGATATTTCACATAAATGGAATCATGTAATACATGGCCTTTTGTGTCTGGCTTCTTTCACTTAGCATAATATTTTTAAGGCTCATCTGTGTTAACAGTATATCATTACGTCATTCCTTTTTATGGCTGAATAATATTCCATTATGTAAATATTTCACATTTTATTTATCAATTCTTCAGTAGATGCTGTATTTCATTTTGTAAATGAAAAAAACCAAAGCAAATAAATGGATGGGTGGAACATTCAAAGCCAGGTCTCCTGACTCCTGGTCTAGTGCTTATTCCATTAAATCCACGAGGTCCCATAACTTTAAAGTACATGTTCATTTCTACTGTCAAAACACATTTACCTAAGAAATTCTGCAACAGAGAATGAACCTGAGAAATGCGATTTACCTTCTAGGACTGCCTTCTAGGCAGTCTAGGCAGCCTCCTCATTATTTGCTATTGCTGTTTAAGGGGTTTTCCCACTTTTGAGGTGAAAAAGAAGTCAATAAAAAAAAACAGTTCTTTGTGGAACATAGCCCTCACCTTCACCCCTGCCCCTTTCTCTGATTCTATGTCTCTCTTCTCTTGTTGTCTGTGTACAAGTCATGGGTCATTAGAATGGGCTTGTGGTTGCTGAGAGAGAGAGATTAAAATCCTGATTAAAAAGGAGTACATCAGAGGTCAACAGTCATCACCATTCAACTTCGGTTACCAAGGCACAGGCTCCAGAATCCACAGGCCACGTGCAAATGTTATGAAATTCATCTTGATTACTCCTGTCTCCCTGATAGTTTTATACACTTAGATGAGGCCCTTGGCAGGGGGATATCCTAGTGGAGGCTACTATAATATAATATTTTTTTTTTTCGTGTATGGAGATTTTATTCAATTTTAAAAGAAAATGACTACTTCAGATAAAGCTTTGACCCTATAAAAAAGTAAATCTGTCCAGCTTTAAACCAAATTCCAAGAGTAGTCAACTTCTGTTTCTCAGCAGCTGGCAAGAATACCCTTAATGAGCTCTATAGACATTTCTGTTTTCTTCATCTGTATGGTATAAAACAAAACCAATCTAGACTCCATGATGAGCTTAATGTGGTCATTTGAGTTTTACAAATGGTTTCTCTAATGGTATGCCAAAATCATTTTTGTGTTCTCTCCAGATAGCTTTACTGTAACATACAGCAAATGTTTATCCTGGTAGTAAGTCTTCTGTAAGTAGTCAACCAATGCTCTATGTTATGGAAGCCAGTCTATATGCAAATGAAACAATCTACAGGATCTAACCTGGAAATACTAGGAAAACAATCTGGATGCATTAACCACGGCACTATGAAGATATGCTCAGGCTACTATAACAGAATACCATAGACTGGGTGGCTTATAAACAAGGGAAATTTATTTCTCACAGTTCTGGAGTCTGGGAAGCCCAAGATCAAGGTGCTGGCAGATTCAGTGTCTAGTGAGAACCTACTTCCTGGTTCACAGATGGCCATCTTCTCGCTGGGTCCTTAGATGGCAGAAAAGGGCAAGGGATCTCTCTGGGGTCTGTTTTATAATGGCATTTTATAACGGCATAATCCCAGTCATGAGGGCTCCACCTTCGCGACCTAATCACCTCCCAAAGGCCCCACCTCTTCTACCATCACATTGGCGATTAGAATTTCAACATAGAATTTTGGGGGGACACAAACATCCAGTCTATAGCTCATAGTAAAGATAATAAAGTTGAATAAATTAACTCAGAAGCATCAAAATTAAATACCAGCCTAGTACGCCAGGCTAGGAGAAGGAGGCTGATAAACAAGAAAACACTGTCAGACCTTATTCTGCAAAGTACCAGGTGGAGGTCTCTACCTCAGGGAGTGTTTTGCAGTTCATCTCTCACTTCCTCTTTTGTTTCCAGCTTTCCTCTCTTTGTGGGAGGGATTGGGCCTCCCTATTCCAGGACCCCAGTTCGCTAACCAGCCTAAAACTGGGCAGATCCACTAGCCAGACTGTTCCAGTCAATAGTGGCTGCTCCTCCTCTTATGAATATTTGTGTGCTAACATCTAATTCTAAACCTATTCTGATTCTTTTTTTTTTTTTTTTTTTGGTGAGGAAGACCAGCCCTGAGCTAACATCCGTTGCTAATCCTCCTCTTTTTGCTGAGGAAGACTGGCCCTGGGCTAACATCCGTGCCCATTTCCCTCTACTTTATATGGGACGCCGCCACGGCATGGCTGACAGGCAGTGCGTCGGCGGGCGCCCGGGATCCGAACCAGCGAACCCCGGGCTGCCAAGCGCGTACTAAACTGCTGCGCCACCGGGCCGGCCCCTAAACCTATTCTGATTCTGATGCATCTCCTATTCTAATGTAATGCTCTGTCCCAGCATGGCTGGGGACATACTGAGTCCACACAAATGAGCACTTTTGGACAATGGACCTCCTTCAGGGGAGGGAGCTCCAAGGGAGAGGAGAGAAAGGTATGTGTGGGGGTGGATGAGTTTGTGTCTAAAATGAAAAACCCAGTCTTTCCCTCTTATTGTAGGGAAAAACCTCAGTTCAGTCTATCTCCTGTGTGTTTCTTTTGCTACTCACACAAAACACTTCTGACGCTTCTGGTCACCAAGTGTGTGTGGGTTTTTCCTCACAACAACAAGCAAGTCGCCAACCAGCTGGGTGTCGTACAATTTAACTCAATTCTGACACTATCTACCCAGAGATAGCGTCAGATCCCACAGGGTAAGGGCTCAGTCCCCAAGACTGCCTGACTCCCGCCACCCGCCAACTTCAGAGATGCCATCACTAGCCCAGGTCATCACCTGTGCTTCTGACCAACCAACTATAGATTGGAGGTTCCAACGACTCCCTCCTTGGGTTCAATTAATTAGCCAGAGCAGCTCACAGAACACAATGAAATAGTTATATTTACCAATTTATTAAGGGATATGATAAAGGATACAGATGAAAAGCCAGATGAAGAGATACATAGGGCAAAGTCTGGGAGGGTTCTGAGTGCAGGAGCTTCTGTCCTAGTGGAGTTGGGGTGCATCACCCTCCAGGTGTGGATGTGTTCACCAACGTATAAGCCCTCCAAACCCTGTACTATTGGGATTTCATGGAGGTTTCATCACATAGATATGAAGGATCATTAACTCCATTCTCAGCCCTTTTCCCTTCTCAAGAGAATGGGGGGTGGGGCTGAAAATCCCAAACTCTAATCATGGCTTGGTCTTTCCAGTGACCAGCCCTCAACCAGGAGCCATCCAGGGAGCCACCCAGAGTCACCTCATTAGAACAAAGACACTCCTGTCACCCAGGAAATTACAAAGGTTTCAGGAGCTATGTCAGGAAGCAGGGGCAGAGACCAATATATATTTTCCATTATCTCACAGTGTCCCACCATAATTTCTGAAAGGGACTAGAAGCAAGACATCAAGCATGTTAATAAACTATAGGGAGAAGTGCACCCCTAATTTGGGAGGGGAGGGGTAACCAAGGGCACCTGTAAGGGTGAATGAACCAAGAATAACCAAAAAAAAATTGCAGAATACTACATATAGTATGACTGCATTTAAAATTTTTATACAATTAAAATTGAATAAAAAAATATTTAAAATTTTAAAAGTATATGTCCCCAGGAATATATCCAAATTTAGAAAAAACATGAAGAAAGACTCAGGAATGATAAACACAAAATCTGGATAGTTGTTACTTCTGGGTGACAGAGAAGCAATGCACTCAGGGAGAGATATACAAGGGAATTCAATGACGTCAGGAGTTTTATTTCTGAAGCCGAGTGGTGGGTACACAAGTGTTAGTAGCACCGTCTGTTCACACCGGTGTTTGCTTTTTTAATTTCTCAGTTTCAATGACTAACAAAGTAAACACTATGATAGATACAGCCCAAATAGACAAGAGTTCTTTTCGGTCCTCAATTTGTTTGTTTCATATGCCCAGTTAGTCTTTTTTTTTTCCAATTGTAAAATATACATGACGTAAAATTGACCATTTTAACCAAACTGGTCTTCTTTTAATGCTACTGGCTCACATGTGATAGGTGAATAGGGACGGGTATCAACATAACACAGAAACCAAGTTGGTTCATATGCGATTTTTCCAGTATGTTAACATTTTGCAGTCATCAGGGCAAGTTTTCTTGCAAAGAGAAAGCCTTCGTCATATTTGAGGTCCCAAAGGAAAAAACTGGAAATCTCACGAAAGTGCCTTCCTTTAGTGGACTGACAGCGGCTTCAAGAACCTCTACGTTTGTCACTATACTAAGCTACCTGGGGAGGTTGAGAGCACAGATGAGGAATTATCAAGACACTTCTCCTTATGTTTAAATAAAGTGATTTAAGAAAGCTATCTCTGGGGCTGCCTGGTGGCGCAGCGGTTTAGTCCACGCTTGGCAGCCCGGGGTTCACTGGTTCGGATCCCGGGCGCCCGCAGACGCACTGCCTGTCAGCCACGCCGTGGCGGCGTCCCATATAAAGTAGAGGAAGATGGGCACGATGTTAGCCCAGGGCCAGTCTTCCTCAGCAAAAAGGGGAGGATTGGCAACAGATGTTAGCTCAGGGCTGGTCTTCCCCACAAAAAAAAAAAAGAAAGCTATCTCTGGATTGTATTTTTAATTTTCGTGAAAATGGTCTCTTTGGGAAGCAAAAGTCTTTAAGGACCCTCATCTCTAAGGAGGAAACAGGAGTGCCAGGATATAGGGCTGTACAGAAAGGCCTGGCCATGGGGTTGGCTGCAAATGCCAGTGGATGGTCATTGTTCTCAGGGCCCTGCTTACGAACTTCTTAAGACTTTGAATGGCCTGTTCCTAACTCTATTTTTCCCATCAGCCCTTTTATTTTTAGTGCATGATTTGACTAGACATGAGGTTTTTCAAAAATACAGAAGAATTGTTATTACTCTCTCTATGTACTTGTATGTCCTAAATATTTAATTTTAAAAATTGAGAAAAGGCTGCAAAGGAGAAATAATCTAAGTAGGAGAATTATTCATTTTCTCTTCTGCTCTTTGGGCTGATTTTACCCAGGGGTTAGGGAAATCAAAATGGCTTAACCAATAAGGAAAACACATCATTTCACACAACATAAAGTTCCAAACATAGTGGGGCATATGTAGAGTGGCATAATGATGTCTTCAAGGACTGAGTCACTTCCCATCTTCCTCCTCTGCCATCCTCAGCTTGTGCCCTCATGGTCACAAGATGGCTGCCATAGCTCTGAAGGTCACACTATCATACAGCTGTGTTCAAAGGCAAAAAGGAGCTTTTGCTTTAGTCTTTTTTATTAGGGAGGGAACTCTTTCCAGAAGTCCCCCTGCAGATTTCCTTTCAGGTCCCATTGGCCAGAGTTGGATCACATGGCCATGCTCTGGCTGCAAGGGAGGCTGGTAAATGAGTATCTGGCATTTTCAGCCTTTAGAGAGTGAGGCAGCTCTATCAGCAAGGAAAACGCATTGGGAATGGCTCTTTGGTTGGCAACCAGCATTGTCAGCCAAGGCAGTGGGTAACCAGACAGGTCTGTCTGCAGGCAGAACCTATGCCTTTAACCTCTGTCCTATGATGTCACCTTTAAGATTCTTCCAGCATTTAAATTGCCTTTCTATCACAAACACTATAATGTAATCTCACGCCCAGACTCAACCTGTACTTTCTTACCTCCAATCTTTGTACATGCAGTTCCCTCAGCCTAGGATTCTCTCCCCTTCCACATCTACTTTTAGACGTAGAATCCACGCTTGAAGATGCCACTCAAACACCAGTGTCTCAATAAAGGCTTTCAAATAACTGGTCAAACTTGGCAACTCTTCCCTCTGGTGTCCCGGACCACAGGGGACCTCCCCACGGGGTCTAGTGCAGAGTCTGCAAAGGCAAATTGAGTTGAACTGTTTTGCCTTTTGGGTGGCAGAAGGAAGTGTAATAGAAAACACGTTTCCCCTCACATCGTATAGTATTTAGGGGGATTTGAATGAAGTGATATTACACAAAAGAGCTACCCCAAAGGTTAACATTATCTTTTTCTGTTTTATACTGTGTTTTCATTACAAAAAAAAAAAGAAAAATCTCTTGTCCAAACCATTTAGGAAATATATCTAAAAGCAGTTGTTTTCTTCTCCCAAATTATTTGAATGACTGTTTTCACTCTTTCAAATTCTTTAACTGCTAAGCACTAGCCTTTATGGATTTTTAAACTGCTTCTCAAAATTAGTAAAATGTTAATCATTGTTGAAGCTGGGTGATAGGTACATGGGAATTCATTACACTGCTCCACTTTTGTGTATGTTTAGAATGTCCATAAATAAGATTAAAAACAAATTGTTTCTCCATGTGTCAGAGCCTCTGAAGCCTATGCCGATGTATTTGGGAGAAAGTTTAGTGGACGTTCAAATGTTACACATGGAAAATTAGTTGCCAGGATGTCAATTCAGACACAAAATCTGCAGCCCCTTTGGTAGAGTTTTCTTCTTTGCTTCCCCAGATTCGATGAGTCATAAAGCTTTATTCTTCTGTTTACTTTTGGCGAAAGAGTGCCAGTGTAGTGTGTGAACCTCTACTAGCTCATCAGTGATGTTGAAATTCTTCACTGTTGCTGTGCACTTGTTTTCTTTCAATTGGAAACTCCTGTGATCATGTTGGGTCTTTGTCAGATGGGTTCCAAATGTGATGCTTCACATTTGCTCAAATAAACTAGAGAATTTCATTAAAAAGAGAAATAATAACTTTGACTCAGCTGACACCAAATTTTGGCAACAGTTAACCAGGAGCAAAATTAACCAAAATTCCTTTAAGTGAGATAACAACTTCACTGTTTAAGTGATCTCGGTAAATGTCTATTTCAGTTCACAAGTAAGGAACTACAGAGGTTTCAGTTTATCACATTTTTTTTTTGTACAAGATATACACTGTGGAGCTTCCTCTCTTGTTTCCTCTTTGCAAAGTTCTGTCTGTTTTCCAAGGCTCACTTTAAATTCTGCCTCCTCTGTGAAACCTCCAAGACTGAGGTTTCTATTACGATAAAAACAACTTTTATTACATTCTTGACTAACTTGTATTGAACTCTTTTATTATACAGAGGCAATGGGTTGAAGAGCAATTATCTGCCTACTCACCAAATTCATTTGGGTGGAGTATTAAAAACAGATTTCTAGGTCCCTTCCCTAGAGATCCTAATTTGGTAGCTCTGAGGTGAGCCCTAGAATCTGCACTTTAATAAGGATCCCCTGGTGATTCTTCAGCCCAGGTAAATTTGGGAAACCAGGTGGAACCATTAAGCCACGGGCCCTGGACATTCCCTAGGTGCAAACTGCCTGGATTTGAATCCTGGCTCCACCACTCACAGTGTGATCTTAGAAAAGTTACTTAATATCCATAAGCCTCAGTTTTCTCATTTGTAAAATGATATATAACTGTCTCATAGCATTGTGGTGAGGTTTAAATGAGATAATACTAGTACAAGATTTGGGGGACCTGATTTAAGAAAAATAATTGCAAAAATATCTTAAATATGCAAATTTTATAAAAACATATGACTATGTGAATACTTTGCCAGAGCCCCTCCTAGGGTCCTGAAGTCCCAACAGCTCCATGGAAAATCTGCCTCTAAGTATTATTATATTATACTCAGGATTCATGTATATTGTTCCATTTTGTTCTTGCAACAACCCCATGAGTAAAGTGTTATTATTTCCACTTTATAGTAGAAGAATCAAAATAGAGGCTTAGGGAGACAGTTGCCTGACCAAGACTATACCAAAAACAGTGGCAACGTAAACCCAGGTCTACCATGTCCCAGAGCTGACTAATGTTGTCAGGACTACATAGTGAATGTGCACACTCTGCCTTTATTAATCTGCTTTTTATGTGAATGACCTTGTCAAAGTTAAAGAGAGATGCAAAGAGTCTTAAATTCATTGGCTCCTCTGGATTATGATGGGTCGCCATGGAGATGAGACTGCTCTCAGTTTTGCAGCCAGAATCTCAAGGTTTCCAGTTCACTCAAACTCGAGCAACTCATTGTTTAACCAAACTCATAGGAGGCTGACTGAGCACATGTAATGCCAGTGTGTTCACGGACAATGAGAGGGTGCCTACCTGATCGTCAACCTAGTCAAGGGGCCAAATCACAGGTCAGAAGACAGTTTGGTAAATCTGGAATCAGAAACATGAGTTGGGTGCCATGGTGATATATTTTCATCAAGCTAGGCTAACCAAATGAATGACTGTTTCTCCAGGAGAGAGATATATCTGCCCAGTGAATAGGGACGAACGTCAGGAATCAGAGCATTAGTTCTCTTAAGAAAGCACTGGATAAAAGGCAACACATTCTTACTCTCTAGTCTTCCTTTTTTTTTGTGTGAGGAAGACCAGCCCTGAGCTAACATCTGTTGCCAATCCTCCTCTTTGTGCTGAGGAAGACTGGCCCTGGGCTGACATCCGTGCCCATCTTCCTCCACTTTATATGGGACGCCGCCACGGCATGGCTGACAGGCAGTGCGTCGGCAGGCGCTCGGGATCCCAACCCGCGAACCCCGGGCTGCCAAGTGCGAACTAAACCGCTGCGCCACCGGGCGGCCCCCCTCTAGTCTTCCTTTTAAAGCAAACCTCCATAAGCACAGTTTGTAGTAGAACTACTTTGGTTTTAAGTGTCTAAAAACCCAGCTCAACCTGGATTACGAAATGTACTGGCTCACGTAACTGAAAAATCTAAGGGCAGAAGACCCGGCCTCACCATGGCCAGACTGGGGTTCAAATGATTTGCTCCCCTTCATGTGTTGCTTAATTCTCAGGCTCCACGTGGAGACAAGATGGCTACAGCTGCTGCAGCCACAAGGTTCAAGTTCAAGTACAACATGAAAAAAAAAGCCTCTTGATGGTGGCTTCAATTTAACTGGCTTAAATTACTTGCTCACCTTTGAATCAATCACAAGGCAAGAGGAATGTGATACACTGATTGGCATGGGCCTATGTCATGTGCTGTTTCTCTTGAGGCAAAGGTGGGGCCCCAGACACTTCATGGGTTATTGAGGGCTAGATGCCCAAACGAATAAAAGGCACTCTTGCTGGAAAAAAGAGAATAGAGGTCAACAAATGTCCACTAAACTGTGGCTTCATGCCTGACACATTAAGGAATGGTTGGCAATGTTAGTTTTTGTCTGACAATAGCCACGTTCTGGTCAGACCTACCTTAGGATGCCTCCAGCCAGCTTCCATGAGGTTGGGTGTCTCCTATAGACCACTTCTTACCATGGGCAACTTCCGCAGTTGACTGAACTCTTTTAACATGAGTGGGTCGACTTCCTCACGATTAAAAAAGAGAATATGTTCTTAAAAATATATATATATATAAAATATAAAAATATATGAAGAATAAAAACCTATCCAGTCTCACCATGTAAGCATAACCACTATTTCTTACGTATTTCACCCCAGTCTGTCTTCCACGGATAAAGTTTGCTTTTTGTCACTGTCTTGTTTTACACTGTTGTTATCCTCCTGCACATATTTCTACTTTTTTCCTTAGCATTATATCATAACCATTTTTCCAGACTACATTGACTTTATAACTTTTCATACAAATATTTTAAAGGATTATTACAAAAGTAATAAATTTGTGGGAAAATACTTCAAGTAACACAGAAGTATATAAAGTTAAAACTAAAATCACCAGGTTTTAAGAATGTGGACTAAACTCATGCTGAAATCTCCATTTCCATATAAGACTCTGAGAAGAGATTTTAAAGACACAGAAAAGGGAGGGAGGGAGGAAAGTGGAAGACAATATAGCCACTCCTGAAAATAAGAAAGGGCTCTCTCCCTAAGGGCTGAGCAGCATTCCTTAAGGAAGTGGAGATGGCAAGCAGAAAGTAAGCCGGGCACCCCGTCTCATAACCTCCACGTGGGAACCAGTGCAGCCAGGCCACAGGGGAAGCCTGGGTGCACGCAGAGGTGCAGTCCAGGTGGCAGAAGGTGAGCTCACCCAGCCTCTGAAAAGGGCCAACACCATCAAAAAGAAACAAAAGTCTCAAAGAAAGAAGGAACTTGTACTTGAGAAAACAGTTACCAGGACAATGAGGACTTAAAAGTTAGAGATTCTCGGAGACAATGGTTCTCAGTCTCGGCTGCGTGCTGGAATCACCCGGGAGCTTCTACAAGTCTGATGCTCACTGCTCCCCAGACTTCACTACCCCCCAGGTAAGTCAGAATTTCTTGGGATGGGACCCAAGCATTTGTATTCTTCCAATGCGCCACCAAGGTTGACTTCAGGTATTCAGTGAGGAATCACATCCACGAAACGAGAACAGAGGCTATAAAACAAGACACGATCATGAGAAAGAATCAGCTAAAGATGCTGAAAATAAAACACATGTCATTGCTGGCAGCAAAAAATCAACAATGGTCTGAAGATCAGACAGGATGTGACCTTGAAGGCAGTCTCTTCAGATGAGTCCCTTCCCAGCGTTGCTTCACCCTCTTTCCTCCCACCGGGCTGCCCTCCCTCCCTCCTTCTCTTTCTGTATTCCCAATGTTAGATCCTGTAAATATAGTCAAAAGAGCACCATACAAAAGTCTAGCAAACAAGAGCAACAAAGAAAGTTTCCAGGAGACCAGCAGCTGCAGTCACAGGAGTGCTGCTCTTTCTAACGGCCCTGGCTCACCTCTGCCTGAGCCTTGGCAAGATTCGAACTCAGGGCCAGAGAGGCGCACCTGGAACTTTGAGTAAGTCTACATGTGGAGAGGCCTTGGAAGAAGGAATAGTTTGGTAGATATCTCACTATGCCTTCATCTTTCCTTTTCTCCACCCCTACTTCCCTCCTAGGAAGTTAAAATCTGGTTAAAATGAACAATTAGGACAGCTTGAAAGGAAAAAATAGACTCAAGAAAGCCATGGGCAGGATGTGAACGAAAGGGGGCCCTCCATCCCACCCACACCCCCTCTCTGTCTCTGCCTGGCCCCGGCAGCTACAGGGAGGCAGAGAATGACTTGCTTTATCCTGGGGGCATCTTGGCATTTGGATGACACAGCTGGGGCTGGCAAACACATGACAATGCAAGCCTCCTCGAGAGGTGACTGTGGTAGGCCAGGAAGGGTAGCAATGAGGAGCTGGCATTTGGGAGACAGAGAGACCTGGGTTTGACTTCCTGGCTGCCATTGACCCATTTTGGGCCTACAATGCCTTGGGTTTGAATCCCAGTCAACACTCGAGGCAAATGTCTTCACTGAGGCATTCAGAGACTCAGTGTCTGCTCTGGGGGGTAATGTTACCTCCCAGTAGAAGGCTTGAGATTAAACTGGATAATGTAAAGTCCCTAGCGCAGGCAAGGTACTTAAAAGCTGGTCAGTCAGTCTGCCCTCCTGAAGGAACCACCCACTACAACCAAGTCCCAGCTACTGACCAGAGCTACTCTCGGAACTGTGGGAACTGAGAGCTGAAACACACAGGTGATTTCTGTTACAGTCTCCACACTATTTTACAAGCATGAGCTCTTGCTATGCACATATGTTTCACATACTTACAATACTCTGTTACTATCTATTTTTAGGGCTGTAAAAACATCTGGATTTACACAGCTTTCTCCAGATGTTTTTATATGCATTGGATTTAATTTTGCCCATGATAAAGGGAGTTAATTTAGTTTTGGAGAACCATTAGCATTTTCAATCCACCAAGACTTTCTGAAAAAGATGGTTCCATCCACTGGTAAACTTGCATCTGAGGGATCCTAGGCTGAGAACTTGCTTAATAACCCATTAATCTACATGAGACTTCTGTCTGGAAGTATATCACATTCCTTGCAATCATTTTTTTAATTAAAGTTTTTTATTTTGAGATAATTGTAGATTCACATATAGCTGTAAGAAATAATAGAGAGAGATCCCAGGACCCTTTACCGGTTTTCTCTAATGGAAAACATCTTACAAAACTATAGTACAGTATCAGAAGCGCATCTTGACGTTGAGACAGTCAAGATACAAACATTTCCATCACCACAAGGATGCCTCCTATTGCCCTTTTATAGACATACTTATCTCCACCCACTCCTTGACCCCTGGCAGCCACTAATATCTATAATTTCATTCTTGTCATTTCAAGAATGTTATATAAATGGAATTATATGGTATGTAACCTCTGGGGGTTGGCTTTTTTTCACCCAGCACCATTCTCTGGAGATTCATAGTTTGTTCGTTTGTTCATTCAATAGTTTGTTCCTTTTTACTGCTGAGTAGTATTCCATGGTATGGGTGTACCACAGTTTGTTTAACTGTTCACCCATTGAAAGACATCTTTGTTGTTCCCAGTTCTGGGCTATTACAAATAAAGTTGCTGTGAACATTTGTGTACAGGTTTTTGTGTGAACACAAGTCTTCATTTCTCTGGGATAAAATGCAGAGGAGTGCAAATGCTAGGTCATATGGTAGTTGCATGTTTAGTTTTAAAAGAAATGGCCAAATTGTTTTCCAGAGTGGTTGTACCAATTTACATTCCCACCAGCCACATATGAGTGATCCAGCTTCTCTGTATCCTCACCAGAATTTGCTGTTGTCACTATTTTTCATTTTAGCCATCCTGATAGATGTATAGTGATATCTCATTGTGGTTTTAATTTGCATTTCACTAATGGCTAATGATGTTGACCATTTTTTCATGTGCTTGTTTGCCATCTATGTATCCTCTTGGGTGAAATGTCTCTTCATGTGTTTTGCCCATTTTTTAATTAGATTTTTTTATTGTTGAGTTTTGAAAGTTCTTTATATATTCTAAATAATAGTGCTTTGTGGGATATGTGATTTGCAAATATTTTCTCCGATTTTGTAGCTTCTCTTTTCATTCTTTTAACAGGGCCTTTCTCAGAACAAGTTTGTAATTTTGATGAAGTCCTATTTATGTATCATATTTTTCCCTTTATGTGTCATATTTTTTTGTGTCAAATCTAAGAACTCTTTGCCTAACCCTAGATTCTGAAGATTTATCTCCTATGTTCTTTTCTAAAAGTTTTGTAGTTTCACATTTAAGTCCATGATCTATTTTGAGTTAATTTTTGTATAAGGTATGAGTCATAGGCCAAGGTTCTTTTTTTTTCCCCATGATGTCTAATTACTCTAGCACCACTTGTTAAAAAGGTTGTCTTTTGTCAGTAGAATTGCTTTCTCATCAAAAAATCAGTTGGACCTATTTGTGTGGGTCTACTTCTGGGTTCTCTGTTCTGTTTCATTCATCTCTGTGTCTGTCCCTCCACCAATACCACACAATGTTGATAACTGTAGCTATTTAGTAAGTCTTGAAATTAGGTAGACTGAATCCTATTTGATTTTTCTTTTTCAAAATTGTTTTAGCTATTCTATTTCTTTTTGCCTTTCCATATAAATTTTAGAATAATCTTGTCTATATCCACAAAAATCTTGGTGGTATTTTGATAGGAATCACATTAAACCTGTATATGAATTTGGGGAGAATTGACATCTTTACTATGTTTAGTCTTCCAATCCATGAACATGACATGTCTCCATTTATTGAGATCTTCTTTGATTTCTTTCATCAGCATTGTGTAGTTTTCAGCATGTAAGTCCTACACATGTTTATTTAGGTTTACATCTAAGTATTTCATTATTTTTGAGCGGTTATAAATGATATATTGTATTTTTAATTTTGGTGAATAATTTGAGTAATCCTTTTTTCTAAAATAAAACCGGAAGAGGGTAAAATCTTACTGTCTGTTCTGAGAGTGTAAAGCTCAGCATGTCTGCAGTGTCCCATCCACAGCTCTATTGAGAAAGAATCCTTAGATATTTCCTCACACACGCTCACAACAGATGACTGAGCCAGGGAAGGCACAAGAACTGCCAGTGGGCTGATGAGATGTACACCAAGAAGAGCTTTGCCCCATAGGAACAAGTTACTAAATGGACCAATTAGATTCCTTCTCTCTGAAATTTAACCCGGAGATATATGGAAAGAGTTAGTAGGCTAGAGTAGAGGCAGAAGTAAAGAAACACAAAGAAAGAAAGCAGGAGCTGTAAGGAAACAAAAGCTAGGAGGCAGACAAGGGAGAGAGCAGTTGGTATCGGGAACAGAACCCCAAAGACACACAGGAAAAAAGAGATTTGGCTTTAGGTAGACACCAACCCACTCCTCGTGCAAAGGGGTAAGGAGATGACCAGTCAAGAGAGCTGAGCAGTGTCCCAAATGACCTGCCAGGCCCTGAGCAGTGACCAGTCTCCCCGGGGCGCAGGGATGTCAGTGTCCCTGTTCTAACCCTGATGACTGGTCAAGTGGCTTTCCAGGGTTCCCGTGAAGACGATATTTGTCTTCTCACTTCCATGAACACTCTTAAAATAAATCTTCCATTAAAATAACCACACACAGCCCAGCATAGGTGTGTATCTAATAAATCAACATCTACAAAGTCTGATGTGTAAGAAATATCACCTCCTTTAATTCCCAAACCCTATCTAGCTGGGCTAAGGGGAAATCTCAACTCAATTTTGATTGTCACCTGATTGTTTACTGTCTGTCCCCCAGTGCCAGGTAAGCTGCAAAAAGCAGGATCTTTGTCTCATTTGCTCTTCACCCTAAGGGCCCAGATGAACCCTTGCCTGGTGCTCCCCAGATATTCTCGGTACTCCTGGTGTTTCAGCGGATTTTTCATGGAGCCCTAGGCCAAAAGAAATACCTAAAAGTTCTATTTCATTAAGTAGTTAGGTCCAAACTATGAATGTTTGTGTCCTAACACCTTAGTAGTTGTTTGAAAAACATAAAGCACACAAACTGAAAGGAAAATAATATTTTTGTTTTATTCTAACCACCATGACTTACCAATGGGATATGTGCACCTGCTGGGCACTGCCAACCCCTCCAACCTTGGAATTAGAGTGGATGTTGCCACCCTCACCTCCTGTTCCACACTGATTTTCCTACAGTACCTGCTTTTTCATCACGGCACCTGCTGAAAAACCCAGCTTCACAAAGATGGATGGCATCTGAAGAGGAATGTCATGCAATCTAATGTAGAAACTGTGACCCTCCTTGACTTAGTAGTGCATGTGGCGTTCAGATGCTTCCCTAGAAAAGGTAAAATATCCCCTGAAGGCTCTGTGAATTTGCTGCCGCTTGCTAGAGTGCCTCAACACACATTTTGGGAACCATGACTCTAGCACATGACACGGATTCCGTAAATATTTGTTGCATAAACAATGTCGGGTCCCCTTTCCCTCTCAGGGTCACACTAGAATCCAGGAAGCTTATGTGGAACCAGGAAAGCAAGAGAAGAACCTCTTACCCTGGGCTGTCCAACACAGTAGCCACATGTATATATAATAGCCACATAATATAGCCACATATATATAAATATATTGCCACTGGCCACATGTGGCTATTGAGCATTTGGAAATGGGGGGCCAGTCCAAATTGAGGTATGTTGTAAGTGTAAACTACATACTGGATTTCACAGACTTAGTACAAAAAAAGTAAAATATCTGTAATATGTTTATATTGATTACATGTTGAATTGACAATATTTTAAAGTATATTATTATAATTAATTTCACTTGTGTGCTTTTATGGTTTTTAATGTGGCTATTAGATTCTAGTAGCTAGAAAATTTGAAATTACATATGTGGCTTGCATTATATTTCTATTGGTCAGCACTTCTCTAACCTTTGACCCCTCGTGGTCAAGGCTGACATCTTTGTAGCCCAAGGCCCCAGCAGTGGAGCTCCTTACTTCTGGGCTACGTGAGGCATGGCTGCCTTCCTGAGCGCATGCGCAGCCATCCCCCGGAGGGGTGCCACCACTTGGGGCCCTGCACAGGCCCCCAGCATCCAGGCTCTTCCCCGGGAGCTCTCCTCCTCTTTCCCTCTTCTTGTACCCACAGGCCTCACCCACCTTCACCTCTCCTGGGACACTCAGCATCACCCATCACTTCCATGGACTTAGGCTTTCGTTAAAGACTGGAAGAGCCACTGGCTTCAGGCACCTTCTGCTCCCACAGCCTCCCTGCTCCAAAAGAATCCCTCCAGCTACAGGTATAAGACAGCACGGCCACCTGCTTGAAAGGGAGAGGGAAGGACAACTAGAGAAAGAAGAAATATAAATGAATACTTCAGTATATTGTCACAGAACTACTTTATGTGCTTATTTTTACTTGTGATGATTGCTTTATTAACAAGTGATAGCAAAAAAAAATTAGCTTTTACTTTTATTTTATTAATGTTTTTATTTAACAAGCACTTATATAGCAGGTATTGCATACCAGGTACTGCTCAGAGCTGTTTACAAATATGAACTCACTTAGTTCTCACAACCACCTCATAAGGTAGGTGCTATCATTATCCCCATTTTACAGATGAGGAAAAAACTGGGACACCAAGAAATTAAGTAACTTGCTCAAGGTCACATAGCTAGTAAGTGGCAGAGCCAAGATCTGAACGCAAGCAGTTTGTCTTTAGACATTACAGTCCTAATTACATGGTAATTATTGAGAGTTCCTCTTGAGAAATGAATTTTTTAAATGTACTTATTTTTACAATCAGAAACTCATTTTTCCTTTAGGTTGACCTTTATGATCTATTTTAAAGATCATGTCTTTGGTCTCTAAATCTGTCTTGCTATGTCATTGACCAAAACACTTAGCCATTTTGAAAATAACCTCTTTCAACTTTAGAGAAAACAGCTTTCCAGGAGAGCTTTCTCCCTGATGCTATCAGAGCCATTATTTTTCTTATTTACCATTTATCAAATAGCTGCAATTTGATGAGTGAAGAAAGCAAGGTTGAGGTGACACTGCCAGAAAATAAATACAGTTGGTTGGTTTCACAACCAATGGCACCATTCTTCAATTTGCAGATGAGTCAGAATTTTTAAAAATATACATGAAATATATGTAAAAGACTCTAGAAATAGAAGGTATGGCTCTCTATTGTCTCCATCCATGAGAAACCCCAAAACAGAAGTACTCCCACCAGCCTGACCCTGACATCGCAGCAGGAACTTCCAAACCAGTCTTTGCCAGAGAGGTAGGATGGAGGAGCAACCCCAGTGGGAAGGAGAACAATGACCCACCTGTTGTCACTCAGGTGCTTCTGAGCAAAGGCCAGTGGAGGCAGGATTGTACCGACACTCTCATATAGCAGGAAGTTAGATAACACATATTGTTTGGGAGCAGCAGCTTCATCCTCCAATTCCATTAGCTATTCCTTGACTTTAATTCCTGTGGGGTCAAGGCCACCTCCATGGCCACACTGGGGTCTCCAAGAAGAACTCAATTGACAGCTAAGTGTGCCCACCCAATGCCCTGTCACATTTGACCCTGGGACTACAGGTCTGGGCCACCAAAGGCCCAGCTGTATGGCTAACGTTCACTTTGTGGCTGGGCTCATTTTTGCTGTAATATTGTGGGATCCCAATTATGTTTATATCTTTTGAAACTTTATTGTTTACTCCCCCAGAACAGTTTTTCAAATTTTAGTTAGATTCAAACTCCTCAACGGCAGACCTTTCTGAATTATCTTTGTAATCCCAGGACTTAGCTCAGAGATGCCTGCACAGAACTCAACAAAGGTGTGCTGCATGAAAGAAAGGTAGCCAGTCTTCCTGTGTGACCTGGAGGGAACATTTTTTTCTATATTATGCCCATAGGTGAGACTATAAGGCATACACAATTTACAATCCTACTTTTTTTTTCAATGAACACGATATAGGCCTTTTCCTGTGTGCTAGAGTCTGAATGTTTGTGTCCCAGCTGCAAATTCATATGCTGAAAATTTAACGCCCAAGGTGATGGTATGAGGAGGCGGGGCCTGTGGGAGGTGATTAGGCCATGCAGGTGGAGGCCTCCTGAATGGGATTAGTGCTCTTATAAAAGAGGTCCCAGAGAGCCCGTTGGCCCCTTCCACCATGTGAGGACACCACAAGAAGTCTGCGACCGGGAAGAGGGTCCTCACCCAACCATGCTGGCCCCCTGGTCTCAGGCTTCCATTCTTCAGAACTGTGAGAAATAAATTTCTGTTGTTTATAAGCTACCTAGTTTCTGGTATTTTGTTACAGCAGCCTGCATGGACTAAGACACTGTGTTACCATAAATTCTTTCCTTTTTTTGGTATGTGTATGTGGTTGATTAATATTCCATTGTAGGAATGTACCAAAAATTTCTAAGCCATGCTTTTGGTGTTCATCATTTGGATTATTTTCTGTTATTAACTATTATAAATAAAACTGTGGCCAGTTCTTTCATCTGCATTTTGGCATAGTTGCTTAGGATTCCCTGAACTGGAATTACTGGGTTAAAGGGTATGAACAGCTTTTTGCTAATTTGATAGTTTAAAACACGTCATCTTGGGGCCGGCCCGGTGGCGCAGCAGTTTAGTCCGCGCTTGGCAGCCCGGGGTTCGCTGGTTCGGATCCCGGGCGCCCGCCGAAGCACTGCCTGTCAGCCATGCCGTGGCGGCGTCCCATATAAAGTAGAGGGAGATGGGCACGGATGTTAGCCCAGGGCCAGTCTTCCTCAGCAAAAAGAGGAGGATTAGCAACGGATGTTAGCTCAGGGCTGGTCTTCCTCACCAAAAAAAAAATAAAAATAAAAATAAATAAATAAAACACGTCATCTTGTGGTTTTAATCTGTATTTCTCTCCTTGCTGATGGTGCCAAACATTTTTCTTTATCTTTGTTTACTAGTTGTATTTCCTCCTTTGTAAATTGTCTGTTCATGTCCTTTGTCCATTTACCTGTTAGAGTCTTAGTATTTTCCTTAGCTAGTTGCGTGAGTTTTTTTCCATTATAAAGATTCTAACTGTTGTCATATTTACTGAAAACAATTTCCCTCTTTCTGTGGTCTGGGTTTTAATGTTATAGTGTTTGTTTATTGATGTAGATATTTTCTAAATTTCTATAACTTAATAAGTGTTTTCCCTCATGCTTTTAATTCTTGAGAGAGGCCCATACCCACTAGGTCTCTTTTCTTTTCTTTTTTTTTTTTTTGGTGAAGAAGACTAGCCCTGAGCTAACATCTGTTGCGAATCCTCCTCTTCTTGCTGAGGAAGACTGGCCCTGGGCTAACATCAGTGCCCATCTTCCTCCACTTTATATGTGGGATGCCTGCCACAGCATGGCTTGACAAGCAGTGTGCAGGTCCACGCCCGGAATCCGAACCCGTGAACCCCAGGCCACCAAAGTGGAGCATGGGAACATAACCACTATGCCACCAGGCCAGCCCTAGGTCTCTTTTCTAAATTCACTCTCTCCAAAATCCACCATCATCCAGCTGTTCACTCTAGGGCTCTTTGCAAGCCACTTGCTCTCTTTAAAGTCAGCAACGAACTTCTACCACCTTTCAAATTCTGTAGCCCTACCTAATCCCCTGGAGGTATCTGAAAGGTGGAGAGGACCTCTCCCCATGGCCTCCAAGGTGGACTCTGTTGATTGCCTCCCTAGTACCATCCACCCTTTCTCGTCAGCTGCTCCTTCTCAATCCCCTTCCCCAAATCCTTCTCATCCTCCCATATCCAAAGGTTCCGAGAGATGTCCTCTCTTGTTCATTAAGACTTAATTCCCTAGATGATTAATCTCATAGAGTCCTGTGGCTTTAAATGCCAACTTGATGTTGATGACTCCCAAATTTCTTTTGCCAACCTGGACCTCACCCCTGAACTCCAACTTCCTCTGCAGCATATCCACTTGGATATCTAATAGGCATCTCAAACTTAACATGGTCACAAGACCAAAGTCGAATCCTTGATTTTCTCTCCCAGACTTGTCCTCCCCATTCCAGCAAATGGCAAACTCAACCTTACAGATGCTTATACTAAAAGCCTTGGAGTCGTCTTTGACTCCTCTCTGTCACACGCTAAATCCAATTATCCACAAATTTTATCAAATATATCTGGAATCCAATCACTTCTCCTCACTTCCGGCAATACCACCCAATCCAGGACTCCATCATCTCTCACCTGGGCTACTGCAGTAGAATCCCGCGTGGTCTTCCTGCTTTCACTCCTGGTCTTTGTATCATCTGTTCCCCACACCACAGCCTTTATTTATTTATTTATTTATTTTATTTTTGTTGTGGGGAAGACCAGCCCCGAGCTAACATCCGTTGCCAATCCTCCCCTTTTTGCTGAGGAAGACTGGCCCTGTGCCAACATCCGTGCCCATCTTCCTCCACTTTATATGGGACACCACCACGGCATGGCTGACAGGCAGTGCGTCGGCGGCGCCCAGGATCCGAACTCGCGAACCCCGGGCGGCCAAGCGCGGACTAAACCGCTGCGCCACCGGGCGGCCCCTCACACCACAGCCTTTAAAAGTAAGGTAGAGCATGTCACACACTGCTTAGAACCTTCCAATAAAGTCTTGACCATGTCCTGTAAATCTGTACAGAATCTGTCTCCCACTCCACCTCTCTGACTTTATCTCCTCCCTTGCCTCCAGCCACACTGGTTGTGTGATTCCTTAAAGACACCAAGGAGGCTCCTGCCTCAGGGACTTTGCATCCGCTCTTTTCTCTACCTGCAATGCTCTTCCACAGATACCCCCATTGCTGCCTCATCTGCTTCAGACTCTACTCAAATGTCATCTCATGAGAGAGGCCTTCCCTTACTCTGCTTTATTTTTCTTCATAGCACTTATTGTCACCTACATACGGTATATCTATTGACTGTTTATTTTCTGTCTCCACTGACTAGAATATAGCTTAGTTGTAGAGAGCCTCAGAGTGGTTCCCTGTAATCCCCACCTTCTGGTATTCATGCCCTTATGTAATCCCCTCCCCTTGAGTGTGAACTGGACCTATTGACTCACTTCAAAACAAATAGAATATGGAAAAAGTGATTGAATGTCACTTCCAAGATTAGGTTACAAAAAGACTAACTTCTTATCCTGCTTCTCCCCTGACCCCCAGCCCAGTGGAGAGGCCCACAGTGAGATGAACTGATGTCTCTGGGCAACAGCCAGTGAGGACCAGAGGCCAACAGCCTCATGAGTGAGCTGGGAAACAGGCCCTCCCCCAGTAAGTCTTGAGATGACTGTAGACCCAGCTGATATCTTGATTACAGCCTTATGAGAGACCCCAAGTCTGAGGCACCCAGAGTCCCCAAGTCAGGGGATGACCAAATTCCTAACCCACAGAAACTGTGAAATAATCAACGTTTGTTGTTGTAAGCCTCTCCATTTTGAAGTAATTTGTTATGTAGCAATAGATGACTAAAACAAGGTCCAATGGGCAGGATCCTTGTTTTAGTCACATTATCCCCAGCATCTAGAAAAGGGTACACATCAGTTACTCAGCAATATTTCTGAATGAATGAATTTCAGGACTTGTTAAGAAGATGGTCTGTCTTGCTTTGGACAGTATGGTGTGCATATGTGAGTCCTGGAACTACTTCAGCCATTTTATTACCATCTGTGAAGCCTGAATACAAGACCAACACAGAGGGGGCAGAGCCAAGAAAATAGCAAAGCTGCAAAGCCAGAGCCCCAACGAACACACCTACCCTACCTGTAAAATTTTTTCGTTACTCGAGAAAGTTTTATCTAGCTTGGGCTGAGTTTTCAATAACTTGAAACTAAAAGCATCCTAACTATTACAGTTTTTATGGTATCATTCTCTCCCCTGCCCCCACACGTTCTTCTTTATCTTTTTCTTTCCTCTGCCTACCCACTTATGGCAGAGATTACAGTGGTCTACCCAGTTTTCATTCTCCCTTCTCTTCTACCCAGAGAACTCTGATTTAGGTAGAACAGTAAGGGCCTGGCTAAGAAACTGCATTTCCCAGCCTCGCTTGAAGATAGGTCATGTGATGAAGTTCTGGCCAAGGTAAGCAGCAATTATGGGGTAGGTCTTCTGGAAAGACTTCCTTAATAGCAGGCTCTCTTGGCTGGCAGATACATTTTTCCCTTGGCCTCTTCTGCTTTCCTGCTGCCGCACATGTAATGGTGGGACCTAAAGTGGCCATTCTGTGATTGAAGCAAATTTGAGGATGAAACACACACTAAGTATCGTGGAAGAAAAAGAGAGATCCTGGGTCTCTAATGAAGCCAACATACTAACCCTGAGAGCCCCTCCTCAGAACTTCTGTGATGAGAGGAATACAAATCCTAATCTTGTGCCTTGTCTTTTCTGTCATCTGTAAGGTAACCGATGTCACCCTTAAATACGAACTTCCCCAGGGTCTGTTCTTGTCTTCTCTCTTCATACCACACACTTTCCCCAGCTGATCTCATCTGCCCCCATGACTTCGGGAATCGTCTACATAATAAAGACTCCTAAATTGATGCCTGTACCTCCTGCTTATCTCCCAAGCTCCAAACTCAGTCCCCGAATGACTCCTAGATACCCCAGCTGGACAGCACTTAGAAGCATATTGTGGGATAGCGTGGAGTATGGAGTTAGGCAGACAGAGTTTCCAACCCTGACTCCATTACTCTCTGAGGAACCTTGGGTGAGCAACGGCATCTCCGAGCCTTGGTTTTCTTATCTGTGAAATGAACGTAATAATACTACTTCATAGGGTTTTTATGACAAAAATATAATGTAAAACCACGCCTGGCACATAACCAGTGCTAAATACATTTAGTTCTCTCCTCCTCATCACCCATCCTCACCCTCTACTGACGTCTCCACTGTCTTCTGTCTTCTCACGTCCAGGTAAATGGCTTTACTAACTACCCAGTCTCCCAAGCTAGAAATCTTGGAATCTTCTTCAACTTTCTCTCTGCCAGTTCCCGTCACACCCCCATAGCCAATCAATGACCAAATTCTCTTGATTTTATCCCAGAACTGCGAGCATGCTTTTCTATCTCCATATTACTCCCTGGTTTAAACTCTTACTAGCCCTTGTCTGGCTTATTTCTATGGCCAACCACAGGCTTTTCACAACTTAATCTCACCCTTCTATCAGAGTTGCCCCTTCCAAAAAAAAAAAAAAAGGATCTTGTCTCAACATAGCTTATTAACCTTTCCTGAATTGTTTCCTACAAAATAAAATCCAAATTGAGCTAATGGTTATCCAAGGCCATCCCACCACGTCCCGTCCAGCCTCTTCTGACTCTGCCCAGGTACTCACCATTCTTCATACATTTCAGGCCCTTTCCTGACTATCTTCACACCTATTGTGATGTGCATGATCTGCCCCTGGTCCTTTAAACCACATCACCGCCATCACTATGTGGGCCAATAAACTGTTTGAAAGTTTAAACCTTTCTTCCTGCATTTCCCCTTTTTCTTCCGCCCTTTCTCAAAGGACCTGTTCTTCGTCTCGGGGGTGACTGAGCAGGTGGACAGCAGAGCTTTCCTGGAGGCACTTCCCTTCCTGGCGTGTATTTCCCAAGCCCTAAGCCCACTGAGCTGAATAGAGCTTGAGGTGACAGAGTGTGTCTCTGATGGAAACAGGACTAGAGGGAGGTGTTTCCCCCAAACCAAGAAGAGATGCCTGGGCCTGGGGAAAGGAGACAGAGAGGTCTCTGGGGTCCACCAGCAGCAGGGACCTGTGCCCTGCTTTCTAGAAACACCAGGGGATATATTGGCACTTGATGGAAATATCCATTAGACAATGGGAACATGGGGTCCTACAGCTGGGCTTCCTGTGTCACAGAGACAGCAGCACAGGGGACCTCAGGGCCCTGCAGGCTGAGTAACACACCAGGATTTTAGCACAGCCTTGTGTGCAGGGGGAGGCCCCAGGAAGGACTAAGATTGAATTTCCTATAAGTCTAACAGGATGGGGCTGAGAGTAAAAATGAAGTTGAATGATAAGAAATCAGGAAATGGGGTATTTAGTGCTCAGAGTTTCTTTACCCATCTTCTCAGGGTCCTGCCCTGCCCCTCCCTGCATGCCCTCTGACCTCTTGCTCTTGTCTTTCAGCCCCAGATTTCTGGCTCCCTAAACCTGCTGTCAGGAGTTTTTGCCAACCCTCACAACTCTCCTCCTGCTTCTTTGGACTTTAAGTTTCCTGCAGAGCTGTTGACTCAGCCGGCAGCTTGTCCCAACATGCCCCCAGCTGGGCCAGCCTCTGGCTTCCAAAGGTAGGGGTGAGAAGGGACACAGCACACACAGCTTTTCCTCTCTTCTCTACCTGACAGCATTTTATTCACCCTTCAGAATCTTGCTCAAATGTCACCTGTTGGGAGCCTTCCCCAACCTCCCCAGGCAGAGTGACTTCTCTGGGTTTCCACAGCATTTCCTTACACCTCTGTGCTTGTATTACTATTTATGCGTTTACATGGTGCCCTTTTCACCTTGATTGTGAACACCTTGGGGGCAGGAACCATGTCTCATTCACCTGGCACAACGTCAGCTACAGAACAGGGCCTCAAAAGTGCTTCTTAAATGCTATTTCTCATACAGTCCCCCAAATTCTCATGTACCAATCTATCCTTCTTTTTCTCTGTATCAGGTAGGGATGCAATCAGCTGCAAGTAACAGAGAACCTGACTACGGTGGCTTAAATAGATATTTTTTTTCTAATACAAAAAGAAGGCTGGAGGTAAGCAACCCAGCATTGTCAGAGACCCAGCTTCTTCCTATCTTTCTATCCCACCAGTTTTGTGTGTGTGTGTGAGGAAGATTAGCCCTGAGCTAACATCTGTTGCCAATCCTCCTCTTTTTCCTGAGGAAGATTGGCCCTGGGCTA
Organism: Tapirus indicus; assembly: GCA_031878705.1. NCBI lineage: Eukaryota > Metazoa > Chordata > Mammalia > Perissodactyla > Tapiridae > Tapirus > Tapirus indicus. The sequence continues at coordinate 41,941,011 of CM062935.1, forward strand.
ACATCCATGCCCATCTTCCTCTATTTTATGTGGGACACCTGCCACAGCATGGCCTGACAAGCGGTGTGTAGGTCCATGCCTGGGACTTGAACCTGCAAACACCAGGGCACCAAAGTGGAGTGTGCGATCTTAACCACTATGCCACCAGGCCAGCCCCTATCCTGCCAGTTTAAATGTGTTGGTCGTAAGATGGCTGCTGTACCTCTGAGCATTACATGTAAGTTCTAAGAGTGAAGTCTATCCGTTTTCATCAGGAAAGCACAAGTATTTCCAGAAGACTTCTGCTTACATCTCATTGGTCAGAACTATGTCACATGACCACCCCTAGCTGTAGGGGAAGCTGAGAAGGGGAAGACAAGAGAGAAAGTGGTGGAGCATAGGTATGAATGAGAACATTCTTGGGCCCCACCCCAGACCTACTGAATGAGAAATGCTGGGGGTGAGGCCCAGCAATCTGTGTTGTAACAAGCCCTCTAAGGGATTCTGATTCAGCTGGAGTTGGAGAAGCGTAGTCATATATGACGGCCAATATTGTAGCAGGAAAAAATCCTAGACTAGAAATCAAATCACCTATTTTTTTTACTATAAGTTTTGCTACTTGCTTAGCCAGGAGACCTTAGTTTTCTGATTTTACAAAATGGGAATAATAACAGTTTCCCCGACTTCATTCACTGAATTGTTGTGAGGACAAGTGTAAATAATGTAGATGGAAATATTTTAAAAACTGTAAGTCATTGGACAACTGCACTGATTTTGAGATTGTAAAAGTTCTCATTGAATAAATGACAAGTTGGCTGGTGCTAAGGAAGAAGTCCTGCGTGAGGTGGGCCTGGAGTCCCGAGACAGAACAACACTCAGGAGAGTGTGAGGGTTAACAGTATAGTCAGTGGAGAGCCTGAGTGATTCAGACAGGAAGTGTTCTAACTGGGGCCGAGTGCCTTATCTTACTGTCCTCTGAACTGCAGGTCAACATTTCAGAAAAGGGATATTCTCTTGGCACAGTTTCCAGTGTCTGCAGATGAGTGTATGTAATCAATTCAAGGCTAAAAATGTCCATGTGTTTGCCTGTTAGAGTCTTGGAGTCTTTCACAAGACATTTTCTGGGGGTAATAATAATAAAGGAATCTTGCAATAGTTTTGTCACAGTTTATGTAGCCGATGTATTCAGCAGAGTGCAAATGCCTGGGAAAAGCAAAGCTACCAGTCAAAGGTATGAAGAGATCAAAAAGTTACGACAGTGAGGGACAAAAATAGAAATTGAAACCACAGACGTTCAAAATACAGTTATCAAAAACAAATGTTTGCAGCAGCCCCAGTGGTTGCTGCTACAGGTGGTTTCCATGAGAGGAGGGAGGATAAATGTGGTTTCAAAACAAACACTTTGGAGGATAATGAAATGGAGCATTTAGGGGAAAGCGTTTGTAAGAAGATGTGAAATAAATATAAGGGATTTGGTGTTCTGCCATTTGGATTAAAAATACTGAGACACCATTGTCTGAGCACCAAGTAGAGTGTCCATCTCTCATTGAATTAAAACCTGCTCACTCAATTCCATGTTTATTCATCCCACAGCAGTCGCCCATGTAACAGACACTGAGGGGTTTTCACTGGTGAACTTGGACAATTCGTCAGCTGCTAACTTGGCACCAGGGAAGTCACAGTCAAATCTACATTTGCCTTCAGATAACCCTCCAGGTTTGGAAACTGCTAGGACTAAAATGACAGAGCCATATCGACGTTGGGAGATTGACCTGTCTACTCAGGTGGAAACCACAGTGTTAGGAAGGAAGTGTCGACAACTCCATGAGTACACTAAAAACCAGTGAACTGTACACTTTCGATGGGTGGATTGTCTGATATGTGAATTATATCTCAATAAGGCTGTTACAAAAAATAAAAATAAAAAGAATAAGAAAGAAGTGTTTGCAGGCAGAGACCCTGTGCAGCAGCTAAGAGACTGTGTCCGTTAAATTTATCTGTACAAAATGTGAAGCCAAGGTTTATTGATTGATTGATTTGTTTAACATCTGGGCTCTGACATGCAAGTGCTGTGATATGAGAGTTTGTAGAAGCAAAATCACAAAGCCACGTGCTCCTTGGCGCTGATGAAAGAGGGTAGTAATCTGCATATGAAAAGCAGATGATGTAACACTGTGAAACTGGTGGTGACCTGAAGCCAAGCTCAGTTCAAATAAATAGGCCAATGCCGGGTCACAGATTCAAAACAGTCAACCACTTTTGGAACTGGACTTCCTGGGGATGTTTTAGTTCGTCAGTTAGTCAAATAGAGCCTCATCTATTTCTCAAGTTCCCCTTCCGTGAACCCATGACCTCCCTCACCCCTGCCAAGCCCTGAGTGCAGTGGTAGTTAGGTAGCCAGGACAGGTGAATTCCATATGTGAACATGTTTCCTCCGTTGTGTTCCTCTGTTTCCTTCCTGAAGGATTGTTATGGTTATTGCTGCTCCCAAGGACAGGTATTGAAATGTAGTTGCTGGGACAGAGAGTCTCAGAGTTAGAATTACTGGGGCCAAGTGCGAGCCCCACTGCTCATAAGTTAGTGATCCCTGTAAATCATTTAACACCTCTTGATCCCATCCCCTCTTGGGTATTTGAGGACTTTGCTACTGTAATGACCACTCTCTCTCCTGCAACCACAGTTTCAGCTTCTCTACCATGCCATTCTCATCAGCAATACCAGCACCTGGAAATTTTCCCACAGTAAAAATCCAAAATAAAGACAAATCCTCCCTGTCTCTCCATTCGCTTTTAGTTCCACCTCTATCCTTTGCTCTCCTTCACAGCAAAATACCTAAAAAAGAATTGCTCAGTGTTATGGGCTGAATTATGTCTCCCCAAAATTCATATGTTGAAGCCCTAACCCCCCAGCACCTCAGAATGTGACTGTATTTGGAGGTAGGGCCTTTAAAGAAGTGATTAAGTTAAAGTGAGGCAGTTGGAGTGGACTCTAATCCAATATGACTGGTGTCCTTACCAGAAAAGGAGATTAGGATACAGACAACACAGACAGAGGGGAGACCATGTGAGGACACAGGGAGAAGGCCGCCAGCTGCAAGCCAAGGAGAGAGGCCTCAGGAGAAACCAATCCTGCTGATACCTTGATCTTGGACTTCCAGCCTCCAGAACTGTGAGAAAATAAATGTCTGTGTTTAAGCTACCCTGTCTGTGGCGCTTTGTTATGGTAGCCCTAGCAAACTAACACACTTAGACTTCGTCTGCACTGCCTCACCTCCTAGTCTCTTTTTCTTGTGATTTTCCTTTCTCTTGTTAACCCACTCTAGTCAGGATCCCATAGCCACCAATCCACCATCCAAGGTTACGGTTACCTCACCCTAATTTTTCACTCACTTCATTGGCTGCTTCTTCTCAGTCTTCTTGGTGAATATTCCTTATCCTTCTTTCTTCTAAACGTGGGAGCCCCAGGCCCAGGCCTCAGTCCTCTTCCCTGTCCATTGTCTCTCCTAGGTCATTCCGTCCAATCCTTTGGCTTTAAATAGTATTAAAAAGCTGATAAGTCACACATTTACAAGACCAGCTCCCACCTGTCCCTTGAGCTCCAGGCGCAAATATTCAATTGCCCAGAACATTTCCCCCTGGATATCCAAAGAGCATTTCATGCTCAATATATCATAAACTCCAGGCTACCGGCTCTAATTCCCCATGACATTTAGAATGAAATCCAAACTTCTCATCTCTGCTTGTAAGTTCTCTCATGACCTTTCTGACCTCGTCTCCTTCCACAGCCCCCCTCCTTCACCACCCTCCAGCCACACTGCTGGTCCTCTCTGCACACCTGTGCTGGGCCTTTACACTTGTTCCTTCTGCCTCTACCACAAGTCCTGGTTAGAGCCTCACAGAGCCTACTTGCTCCGTCACATCATTCAGGGCTTTGGCTCAAAATTCACCTTTTGGAGAGGCCTTCCTTGACCCACTGTCTCACATATCACTCTCCAGAAGGTTGTAGAACTCAGTACACTCAGGTTACACTTATAACAATTTAACATACTATAGTGCCAAGCAGTATATTAAATTTCTTTACATGCACGATCTCATTTAATCTTCAGAACCATCTAACGAGACATTCTTATCATCCCACTTTATGGATGAGGAAACTGAGGCTGCAAGTGGTCGAACCCAAGGCTATACAGCTTACACTAAGGTCTGATTCCAGAACTAGTGCTCTTAATGATTAGATTCAGCTGCTTCTCACTTTAAATGCTATTCTTAATTATGGATGATATGACTTCCAGGAGTTTACTTTCCAGGATTGATTGGTTTCAATTGCACTTGTGTTTGAGCAGGTAAAGTAACTCAGGTATATCAGTGTGTGCTAGAGAGGGCCTTATTTTCCAAACTCTGGTCTTACACATTCAGACAATACAAAAATGTGGGTTAGGTGGGGACAAATTCAAACCTGGGTCTAGACCACCTCTGTAGTTCTTGCTCATAGACTCATTCAAGAAGATGAGGGTATTTTGCTTTTATCCTTGTTTTTTGGGGGGGGACTCAAGTTCTCAGAAGCTATTAAAGTTTTCAAGCTTTAGTTTTTTTCCTTTTTAAAAAAAATCCTGTTTCTACAAGGTAATTAGAAATAAAATCCTTCAAATAGAATCCGTAGAAAAAGGCCTATGTGCTGGTGAGAACATTTATGGAATGCCTACATACCCCAAGCACTTTTCTGCTCTCACTGTCTCTCTGAGTTGGTATTATTTTCCCTCTTTTACAGTTGAGGAAACTGAGGCACTCAGAAGATAAGTAACTGTCTCCACTGTAGATTAGGAACTCTGCAATTTCCTGCTCCTTCCTTCCTTACCAGACAGCACACGCTCCAAAGCGGCTTTGCCTTTGCAACACGCAACGTAATTGATTCCCCCAGGCCGTCCTGTGAGCCCTGTTCTCAGGGCTCGGAAATTCAGTTCCACGATGTAATGATAAACATGAGAAGTTACTCCCAGGGACCCATATGCCTTTCTGGAAGTGTTGCAAAAACTCAAAAGACTGCAAAGGAATCTAAAGTTCTGTGGCCAGTCCTTTTCCAGTCCTGCTCAGGTAACCATCACATACCAGATGGCGCCAAATTCTCAGTGACGCTGTCTAGAACGAGAACAGTGGTGTTCCCCGAGCACAAGGACTGTTGTGCCTCTGGCCTTTGCACTGGCTCTTCTGGCTGCCTCGGCTGCTTCTTCCCCTCATGCCTTCTGTTCTTGCTGCTCAAGTGCCACCTCCTCAGAGAAGCCCACCTGACCACCTACCCCCCCACCAGCCTCTCTCTAACCCTTTACTCAGCTTTGTTTTTCTTCACAGCACTCATTTCATTATATATTTACTTGCTTATTGTCTCTCCCCCATAATATGGAAGCTTCCTGAGGGCTGAGACTTTGTTTTGCTCACTGCTGTCTCGCGGGTGCCTGGCATAGAATAGTTGCTCATCGTGAATGAATGGATGCTGTGAACATAGTAGGCATGAAAGAATGGTGGGTGATGTTCAACCTTTATGGGGCTATCCTATTCATATCCTCCCTTCTGTCTGAGCTACAAAGGGAAAGAAATGATTACTCCTACCAGAAATGAGTAAAGCAGGAGAAGAGGCCCCAACAGAATAGAAATCAAAACCCCTCCTGCCTCAGATTATCAACATGCTAGGTCTGGCTTTGCCAAAGCCATGAAAAACCTGGACATTTAAGAACACAAATTCATCTTGCAAAATGTAATGGATATTTAACGTAGTTAATTCCAGCAAAAAGAATAATGCAATAAACAAGTTTTCCTTAAATGGGCAGACTTTTTAGGTAGTGTGTAGCTTAGGTAAGTAGCAATCATATTGTCTGCGTCATCCTCTTGAGAAGGGCAGAAATACATGGTCTATTCAAGCTTTGCCCATAATAGAGCGATTCATGGTTACAGACCCCACCTGGGGCTGCCTCTGGCACAAGCGGACTGCTGGGTGGTGACCCAGAAGTGGCCGTGTGACTGAAGAGGTAGCCCTGGCAGTGGGAGCTATAAAAGATCTTTGCTCACACACTTCAGACAATCCCTGCCACTGCCCCAGGACCGGTCGGGTCTGCACCACACAGTGGGTCTCTTCAAGCTTCATGGCTCCTTGGGGCTGACGTGATGGATGGAGGAACATTCTATTTCATGGATCTAGGCCACATCCATTAAGGGATAACTCACTTCTGTTCTGCTGGAAGGATAAGTTTTATATAATTTTAAATAATTGGAGACTTACCTATGCATTCACCTAGAAACTAAAAAGCCTCGAAAGTCAAGACTTCACCAAAAAAAAGCACTCTGGGTCTGAGGGACTGCCTTCAGTCACTCATAATCCAGCAAATGCCACCACAGCTCTTGAGGGCTCTCCTCCCCAAACACTGGCCTCAGCCAGAACGCAGACCCTTTTCATTTTAAGGATTTTATTTCTAATCACCATGTGGATATAGGGTTAAAAAAAACTAATATGTGAGAGTTACAAAGGTTCCAGGGCCCTGAAAAGCTATTACACTTTAGGTCCTGTATGAGAGACCCATCTGAGGGCCTCACTCAACCACTGGTTGGGAAGTAGGGACGGGCGGTTTGTGCAAAGGACTGGGACTAAATCAACGCAAGCTTACGACCTGCACTTACTGGGAATTCCTTGTTCATGGGGAATAACTGATTCCTGATCCCCATCACGAGTGGAGTTCAATGGGTCACCCATGCCTGCAGCATAGGGTAGGCACGCCCTGAGCCACACAGTGTAGTGCACGTGTAGCCCCGGACATCTAAGAGCATCACAGACCTGTTGTGACTTCTTCCTGAGATGGCAACCGGCAGCCCAGTTAGATTCCTGTTTCTATTTCAGAAAGTGGAGTTCTCACTTTTTTTCTGTTCCAGGCTTCCTGAGACCAAGACAGATCCTTTTGTCCCTTCTCTATACAATAGATTTCACTAGAATTCCAAGTGATTGTTCTTCTAAATTGCAATTTAAAAAAAATTCTTCCTTCTTTCCCATACATTTGACAACATGCCAGCTGGATGGCAGAAGCCCAGCAGAATGTACCTGTGGACGGATAGATTGAAAATCACCTCGGCAGACTTCACTTTGGGATTCTCCTCAGTACAGACTGGACGACTTGTTGCTTTGTTGTTGTGAGGTTGCCCTGAGCAGCCACCCTATGGGGTTCCCCATCTGCAGCTTGGTAGGAAACAACATTCTTTAGCAGCCTTGATGCAACTGGCAGGGTGATGGCCACAGTCTGCCTTTGTAAGCAGGAGGCGGGGGCATCAGCTGTATTATTTCTGGATGTTGGCATAAATGTGGTCCTGCCCCGTGGTCCTTCAGAACAAAACTCGAGGTTGAATCCCTTTTGTTGGGGTAGATAAGGGAGCGTATTGAGCTCCATGGAAAACGAACAGAAGGACCCTGACAGATGGGGAAAGGGTCACCCCCACAGCAGGGGGTCAGCCTGGAAGTGGGTACTATAGCAACCCACCGAGAATTATCCTGCAAATTAAAGGAAGGTTGGATTCACTGGGTCTGCCCATGCAGGGAACCTACCCGGGTCTTTGTCAGCCAACAGATGAGAGGCTGGTTAGCAGCTGTGTGATTTGACAGTTTGGTTGTGTTCAGACAGCTCTACACTGTGGAGATGACATTACTCCAAGGCCTCACTGCATGTATGTGTGTAAACCAGTGGTGGACCCAAGAGGGAGGCAGTGGGAGCAATCCGCCCCAAGTACAGGCACTAAGCAATGAATTTCTGTGTGTGTTTCTGTAGAGAATTTAAAAACAATAATAAAACTGACTAAAAGTCAGTTTGCTTTTTATTATTTTCATGCTCCAACAGTTCCAAACAATGTACAGTGCTAAAATATTTCTCCCTCATAGGGGCAGACCTCTCCCACGCCCCCACCCGTCCCCTTGGTGCACCACAGGGATTAACAAGCACCAGGTGGGGAGATTAGAAATCAGCAAGAGGTAAACAGAAAGCAAATGACTCCTGAGATAAGATAAAAAAATTTTTTATCCCCAAAACTCTACTTTGTGGAATTTAGAGATGGTTAATCTGTATGCTATGGGCCTTTCTGTTGTTTGGTTTGAGTTTCAGTTATCTATTGCTGCTTTAAAAACCACCCCAACATTTAGTGCCTTAACACAACAATCATTTATTTGCCAGCAATTCTGCAATGGCAGGACTCAGTGAGGACAGCTCATCTACATTCCATGTGGTGTCTGCTGGGGTTGGAACTTCCTAGAGGGCTTTTCCACTCATATGTCCAGTACCTCAACTAGGATGGGCTGAATGTCTAGGGGCTGGCCAGGCATCTCTCCCTTTCCTCGAGGCCTCTCCACATAGCTAGCTTGGGCTTCCTCAGAGCATGGCGGTCTCTTCTTAAGTGGTGGCTGGCTTTCCCCAGAATGCAAAGCAGAAGCTGTCAGGCTTTGTTAATGCCTGGTCTTGGAAGCCCTAGAACATTATTTCTGCCATGTTCCATTGGTCAAAGCAGTCATAGGGCCAGCCCAGAGTCAAGGGGAAGAAAAATAGACTCCACTTCATGATGAAAGGGATATTGTTGTGACCATCTTTGGAAACATCATCTTCCTCACACTGTTTTCTCGATTATAACAAGGTACTATATCCTTTCACATTTTGCCATTAATAGTGATAAACCTTATCAAGTTGGAAAAACATAAGTTTCAATTTGACTTTTTAAAAATTAGACCTGCATAATTATTGTCATGCCTTGGTTCTAAATGGGAAGATGGTCTCCTCATGAATTCCTAAGAAGAAACAAGAGACTATGGGGCTCCTAACGTAGCAATGACATTTGAGAGAAAAGATTAGGATGAGCCTGATTTGCCAAAACCTAAAATCCAAAGCAAGCTCAATTCTGTGAGATTGTCCAGTCCACAATATACAATATTGGTCTAACCTCCTGAGAAAAAGTCAAATGGCCACCATATTTTGGTTACCACTCCTGGGTGCCAGACAATCACCTGCACTTTGATTTATATTCTTTAAAACCAGTATTGTTGGAAATGGACTGACCACAAGATTCTTGGAGGGTCAGAATGTGAGAGTCTTTCAGATAATGTACCACATGCCTGTTGAGGGTTGCTATAAATTTCACACTGGGTCAGAGAATTAATTGCATCTCAGTCTAAGGAGGATCCACATGAGAGTGGAGATGCATCAACATGACTCCCTTGCCTTTGCCAGACACAGTCGATCCATCTACAGGTGTTCAGAGCTTTGGTTTGGAAAGCATTTTCAAATCCACTGTCTCATTTTCTTCTCACTCTAAGTAACCTAACGAGCAGGTAGGCCCTGTGTGAATGTCCAAAGTTTGCAGGTAGTAAACAGTAGAATAGAGGTCATAACTTCCCTGGGTCACTTGAGAGCTGGGATGCAGAGCCTGGGGAAGCAGCAGCTCTCCTAACTCTTCTTCCTCCAGGGCTTTCCTAGTTTGCTAGAGCAGAGGGTGCTCCAGGCTCCTGACCTCTCTGCCTTCCGGTCTAGTCTGATGGCCTCTTCCGCCTTGCCCGCCACCGCCCGCCCGTCGGTTGAATCCTGAGCCAGTCAGTCAGCTCCTAGTGTCAGGTCCCAGGGTCAGTTACCACAGCAAGGTGGGGCCTGGCTCCTTGTCTTAAAAATAAGGTTGGGTGACCCGGCATGCTCTATATCTGGAGCCGACTTTCCTTCCCAAGGCCAAGAAGTGGGCCTGCCTCCCAGTGCCATGTCTATGGTTTTACGCCTACGCGGGCCTCAATGGGACTCTTGGGATCTTTGGCCTCCGTCACTCTGGATGCCATTAATTTTCCTCTCACAGCAAAAAACGTTTTGTGTCCCTTTGTGCCTCAAACCCTCGGCCCGTCACTCGGCCAAAGGGGCCGCTGGGGTGGGCTCTTCCTCTCGCCCTCCAGTTCCCCCTCACACTCCCGACGGTTCCCAGCTCTGTTCGCCTCCAGCCCCTCCTCTGCTCCCCCAGTCGCCCCAGTGCCAACCGCCCCTCCCACAGCCCGGTCTCCCCTCCCGTCCGCTCGCCCCGCTCCTCTCCCCTCGGCGCCCCGGCTTTTGTTGCCCGGGCTTGTTTCTAACTCGAGAGCGTCGCCCGGCCCGGCGCCAGGTCACGTGCGTTAGTGACAACCTCTCGCAGGGCGGCCCCGGGGCCCCCGCGCCGCCGATTGGTGGGGCCGGGCCGGCGCGGGCCCGGGGCGGGGCGGCGGGCGGGCCAGCGGCGATCAGCTGTTCCGAGCGCTGCACAACAACAAAAGGAGCGAGACGGCCGGCGGCGGCCCGCGCGCAGCAGCAAGAGGGCCCGAGCGGCCCGCGGAGCCGCAGCTACCTCAGCCGCCCGCGCCGCCGCGCCTCCCCGAGCCGGGCGCCGCCGTCCCCGCCGCCGCGCGGGCCACGTAAGTGCGGGCGGCCGCCGCCGCTGCCCCGACCCGGCGTCCTGCCGCGGGCCGCCGCCTCTCCCCGCGCCGCCCAGCCCCTCGGCGGGCCCGCGGCCCCGGGGTGCGCGCGGGGGCGGCCGAGCCCCGCGCTGGGCGGCGGTTGGGTGTTTGGTTTCTGCCTCCTCCCCCGAGCGTGGCCTGTTTTCTGGGCCGCGCCGGGACCTCCTCCGCCTCTCGCTCCTCCCCGCGCCCCTCCACTCCTCCTCCTGCGCCCGGCTGTGCGACTGGGCTGCCCGCTCGCCGCTCGGCGTCGGGGGCTGCGGCTCCGGGAGCAGCGGCCGCGGCCGTCGCCCCCCGAGGCGTCCCTTCGAGTGCGCGGCCCCGGCCGCCCTCCCGGCGCAGGATCGCGCTCGCTAGCACAGTGGGCCCTGTGGCCACCGGACCCTCGCTCTGTTACCCGGCGACCGGCGCTTAAGTGCCCGCCTGTCGGCTGATGTTTCTTGACCCTGCTTGATCTTACACAGGACTGTTTGAGCTTGCACCTGTGGAAGGAACACTTTATTGCCCATCATAATTAAAATCCTAATCGCTTTGATCACTCACGCTGATTGAGCACTGTCATATACTATGCGGAGGGCTTTACATGCATTAGCTCATTTGATCCTCACAATAACCCTGTGAAGTAGGCTTTACTGTCTCACAGGAAACCCGAGGCCCAGAGAGATTAATTTATTCAAGGCCACACAGTCAATTAAAAGGAAATGGTGTTTTCTCTTTCAAAGTTGCAGATGAATTTTATGTAAGGATTCTTCGTTTTTATTGTATTTCCTAATTACATCCGCTCATTATCTTCTATGTTAATTCCAATTTAGAGTAGATGAAGGAGGAGCCCCTTTCCATCTGTAACTTCCGAGGACTTGGACATCCGTTGTTAAAGGGCATCTTCTGAATGCAAAGTAGTTTTGGGAAAAGGGGGAGAAAAAGCGACCCATGGGGTTGCTGAACAGAGGTAATAATGAGGTACCCCAAGATCCCGACATCACTTGCTTGGTAATTGAAATACATTTTTCACTGCAGATGTGAAAAGCACTGGGAAGTTTTTGATTTTAAGTCACAGCCACTATAATTGTGAACTGGCAACATAATTTTCAGAGGCCCCTGCCTGGAACCAGGACCTCACTGATTTCTCTGACCAAGGTCTCTTTTGTTTTTCATCCTGTCTCTTGTTCTTTTCTGTGAATGCTCCCTCCATTGCCCCTCCTATTTCTCTTGGGAATGGCCCTACTTTCAAAATTCAAGGTTAACAGGCACTGTTACCGCTTATTGCTGTCTTTATCCACTGTCATTCAGGCAGACAGTGGAGGGTCGGTGGGAGAACCTCCCTGTAGCTAGTTGAATAGGCTGGTGGAAGTGAAACAAGCAAAGACAACTTTCTTGGCTTGGCTTTTCTGCATATTAAGATCTATTTTAAATGACTTGAATCAGCATATTTGTTTTTCTAAACTACTAAGAGAGGATGAGATACAAAGAGAAAGATAATTTTGAGGATGCTTTTCAATCAAGACAGGTTAGGTTAGCCACCTGATACTTGGAAACTGTCAAGAAGCTACAACTGCACACGTAGAAATTAGACCAAAGTTGTGGGGTTTTTTTTTTTAATTTAAAAATGTTTTTGGAGCCTCCTACTGGCAGCCAAAACCAACTGAAAAGCACTGTTCTCTAAAGTTCATAGAGCCATAGTTGAGGCTGGAAGGAGCCTGAGAGATCAAGTGCAGGGAGAAAGCAAGACGCCTGGAACCAGACAGACTTGTGCTCTAATGCCGCCTCCACCCCTGACCGGCTCTGTCACTTTTGAGCAAGTTACTTAATTTCTGACCCTCAGTTTCCTTATTAGTACAATGGGACAAATAACCACCTCAAGTCCCTGCCACATACAGTAAGTATTCAACAAATTGTAGCTCTAATTATTATATAAACATTTTGCAGATAAAGATATTCAGACCCAAAGATGCTAAATGATTTGCTCAGTCATACAACTGGCTTAGAATGAACTTTAATATTCCAAGTTATATTTAATATTTCAAGTTCATATTTACTGGCTGCCTGGTATGTGTCAGGCACTATTCTGAGTGATACACACTTAATCCTCACGTTGGCACTGTCATCCCCAGTTTAGAGATAAGAAAACTCAGGTACCAGGAGGTTACTAAATATCCTAGGCTCACACAAGTTGCAAGTTAACAAAGCCAAGATTTCAAACACATAAGGCTTGGGTGGCCTGTCTCAAAAATGAGAAAATAAATTATACTAACAAGCTCTTCCAGACTAGCAACTCCTTTTCTAAGTTCTCAAACTAGAATGTTCTTCCCCATAAGTATTAAACTCAGCCACCCTTCTCTGCCCACAGAGCATTTTTACTCATGTGATAACATGAAAAACATCAGTGATAAAATGTTAAGTAACAAAGCAGGATACAAAATTGTGCATTCACTAGACCGCAACTATGATAAAAAGAAACCTTATGTACAGAAGAAAAAGCTAGAAGAAATGTACAGTATGCTACCAGTGATTGCCACAAGGCAGTGCAATAATTATTTTCCTTATTTATTTTCTAAACTTTCTATAATGTAGTTTTGTTCATTTATAATAAAAAAAGACTTTTGTTTCCGAGGGAGGGGTGGAGGTGTTTTGAGCCAGCAGAACAGGGACAAAGCTGCCTTCTTGAAATGCTGGGTCCCAGACACTTTGTTTCTTTTCTCCACTGGGGTGAGACTGCCTGGCTGAGGCTGGTTACCACTGAAAGCTTGCAGGTGCCCCAGAGAACAGCGGCGCCTCCCCGCCTAGCCTTCTTTGCCTCTACCTCTTTGCTAAATGCCAGAGCTGTATTTGTAAATTTATCCTCTTAGGACACATGGTTTCTCTGGAATTTTCACTTTAGTTTTATCATTGCCCTAGAGTTGTGAATATCAGTCAGTGATGTGGTAAGGAGTGAAGTCTGAAGTTCTGCTTTGACTTTTGGCTCCACATAGAACCAGCCTCATCAAGAGCCTCCATTCCTGGGCAGGAGCCACGGTGAAGAGTAGCAGTGACTGGGTAGGGACAGTCTCTGGGTCATCGCTGGGAGGATAGGCCATCAAGATTTTAGAGAGATTTTTCTAAGAACAGCATTGTCCAATAGAAATATATAATGTGAGCTATATGTATGTTTAAATTGTCTAGTAGCCATATTAAAAAAAAGAAAAAAGCACGTGAAATTAATTTTATTTAACAATATATCCAAAATTATTTATTATTTCAACATATAATCAATATAAACATTATTGAGATATTTTACATTCTTTTGGGAGGGGTCCTAAGTCTTTGAAATACATTCCAGTGTATTTTACACATACAGCACATCTTAATTCAGATGTAAAATTGGATTCCAATGAAAATTGGAAATACTCGATCAGTTGTTCTGAATGTACTTGAAAGTTTTCCAAAAACTGGCTCAATTGTTAGCTTTTAAATTTAAATTTTAAATGGATTAAAATTAAATAAAATTTAAAATTCAGTTGCTTAGTCACACTGGTTGCATTTCAAGTGTTCATTCACCTAATGTGCCTGGTGACCAACTCACTGGACAGTTTTAGCATCTTGGGGTCTATCCAACAGCTGCTTGTCCTTTGTGACACCTACAGAAAGCAGGGCCAAAGGAACTTTGCATAATTAGACCAACATCACTTCTTCATTGTGCTGGTAGTCTGTGGGGAGAGTGAAGGGGTGATCCAACACAGCCTCCCTGTTTTTCTGACAGTGAGACCAGGGCTCAGAAGGGCTAAATTGTGTAGCTCCAGCCACCTGTGGTAGAAGCAGAGCCAGAACCCTCTTGCTGGTGCCCAGGCCAGTGCTCCTTCCACCCCTCCCAAGACCCTTCTGTCCTTCCCAGAGGGCCTCAACAGGTGTGTCATGTAAACACCACCAGTGATTCGGGAGAGATGAGGATGAGCTCTTCCCTTGCCTGGCTGGGCTCCTGCACACTGCCCAGCCAAGGTGGTTGCTCTTGGAGGAGATAGGGAACATGCGGAGGCAACCTCTAACTTGGGGACACCCGAAGAAGACTGACGTGTGCTGCCCTGTGGAAAGCTCCTCTGGAGCCGCCTTTCCCGTGGCAGTTGTGTGTGTTCCAGGCATAAGCTGGCTTCCATTACATGGGTTTGGAGCTGTAGCCTGAGGGCAATTTGCAGTTGGGAACCTGAAGCTGCCCAATCGCTGTGGCCCCAGCAACGTTTTCTGCTTTGCAGCTGCCACTTAACTAACCTGGGCTCCACCTTACCCTCACACAGCATCACAGTTGGGGGACAGAGCACTCATTCAGGATGAGCAAGAGTTCTGCTTTGGGGTGCTCTCCTCCCCACCCAGCAGCTCCTGCTTCCTTGCTGATGCAGGGCCTGAGTCCAGCTCTGTACTCAAGAGAATTGGGCTCATTCTCTCAACTGGTTCAGCAAACACAGACAATCCTTGGGGCCAATATCCTCTATAATTTAAGAGAAATGGGGGAAAGATTTAAAAAATATCTTTTTTTCCCTCCTAGTTTATATGCTCAAAACCTTTATTTACATCAGAGCTTGTGAAAGTTCATCTTATGGGCTATAACTGTCAGACCCAGAAAGTCAAGCAAACTACACACAGCCCATTTTGCTTCAGATTTCTCTTACATGGAACATAAAGCTGAATTTGAATTCTCCTACTAGAGCTCCAGCCTTCATGATCTGGTCATGGTGCTCTGCATAAGGGTTTCAGGAAGACTGGTTAGGCAAGTGACACTTCCTGTTTACCAGCTTTTGATAATTAATGGCTGAGGACAATGGATTGTGACCACAAAAGTGTTCACATGCCATTTATTTGAACACGTTTGTATACTACACATTTGAGTAGCATGCCAATTAGCCGTCCAATTTGCATATAAAGAACCGGGAGTCTCATCAACTACAGATTCTAACTATATTTACAGCTAAAGGTGATTGTTTTGAAAATGAAATGTCAAGAGTTGGAAGTTATGGATTCAAGATTGATGCTCATGAGAAAAAATGTCATTTGGTGAGGCGCTTTCCACCATTCCTGGATGATCTCATCCACTCTTACGGTTTCTGTCACCCCTGTGTGTTGACAACTTCCACATCTGTGCCCCCAGCTGCAGCCGTGCCCTTGAACTCCAGAGCCCGGTATTCAGCTCCCTACCAAACGTCTCCAAGTGTGGGACTGAGAGATTTTCCCAAGTCCGCACGTGCAAAATGCCCAGCCTGCACCTTCTGCAGTATTCCTAGTCCGCTAACGGTCATCCTTGACGTCCCCCCCGTGAACTTCTGGCTTACAAGGTCCCGCAGGACCTGCTGTCACAACCCTCCATCTGGATCTTGAGCCATACTGAAGGTGCTGCATCCTACCTCATCTGCCGGTTTCCACTGTTTCCTCTCCCCCTTCCTCCATTCTTGATCTTGTCAACCACTCGAGTCAAGTCATTTATTGCAGGAGTCCTTCCCTGACCTCAACCTGCGTAGATCTGAAGAACACCAGTACTTCTTCCATGGCATTCATCACCCTGGGTTGATACACTTGCTGTGGGAGGGCTTTATTCACTGCTGTCTCCCCTCTGCTTAGCACTATGCCTGCTGTGTAACAGGTGCTCAGTAAATATTTGTAGAATAATAGTTGACTTTGAGAACTTTGTGCCAAGTGCCTTGCTGAGCATGTTGCCTGTATTATCGCATTTTACTAGAGCAGGTCACGGAGACCATCTAGGAGGTGGTTATTAGCAAAGTCCAGAGAGACACCGGGTTGGCTTTAACTAGGACAAGAGCGATGGAGAGAAGGAGGTGGATTCGAGCTACTTGTGCAGCTAGAGTCAATAGGACTTGCTGACAGTTTGGATGAGGGGTTGGGTGGGGAGCAGGAGGAATGGTAGAACACAAAAAAAGTCAAGGGTAACTGCTAGGTTTTTGGCCTGAATAACTGATAGATGCTGCTGCTTCTCCTTCCTTAGAAGGGGATGAAGGACAGTGTACCTGAGTAAGTTTGTGGGGGAAAAGTTAAAAGTTCTCTTTGGTATGTGTTAGGTTTGATATGCCCATCAGGTAACCAGGGAGAAATGGATATACAAATCTGGAACTCCAGAATAAGATCAGACAAGGTTAGAGCTCCTCATTTAGAACTCACTAGAACTCTATGAGTTAGGAACTATTACCAACTGAAGTAGCATTAACTTCCTAACTCATACAGGGCATAAGCAGCAGAGCCAGCCTTTGAACCCAGGCACACAGACCACAGCACTAACTGCTTAGTCACTATACAGTGAATGGTTGTTTCCAGATCTAGTCACTGACAGCTCTCTTTTCTACAGTGTAAATCTCTCCATGCCAGCTGTAGGAAATGTTTTGAAGGTCAAAGTACGCTGTAATTACAGATTTTAAATGTAATTCGGTATGCTTACAGTCATATACAAGAAGTACAGAGCAGAGGAGAAAATGAGCCAGGAATGATGAGGGCTGGCACAATGGTGGTCACCAGGCACTATTGCTGGGCTCATTTGGCAGCTTCTGGGCAGTTGAATATCATAGCAAGACTGTTAACATCTAGTTTTTGCTCCCCTACTTACAGAAAAGCAGTATTGCAGTTTGAAATACATTATTCAAATTTATCCCTTATTATAAAAGCACAAGTGTGAAAAAGAACCAACTCCCTCCCTTTTATTTCACATTTTGAGATACTCACAGGTTGCATTTGAGTACTCAATTCATAATGATTTGTCAATAAGAGATACTGCATTTCTTGTGTTTGACTCCTGCAGGAAGGGAACAGCTATAGATGTAGGCTAAGGCCTGTGCTTTCTTCTAAGGGTGTGTGTGTGTGTACTTTTAAATATAGGTAAAATATATTTAAATATTATGTAAATATATGCTGATTTGAAATAACCTTCTTTTTCTGTTTTATTTTAGGGATAATGACTCTTGCTTTTTGCCTAAGTTGAATAAGCACCTTGTGCACTTTAATCTCCTGTCGGTGCCACCAGGCTGACTGAAGACAGGGTTTTGAAATCTCAGCTATCAAGACATCCAGCCAAAGTCTCAATCTTGCCTTAATAATGTTCCAGAGACTAAATAAAATGTTTGTGGGTGAAGTCAATGCTTCTTCCAACCAAGAACCAGAATTTAGTGAGAAAGAAGATGATGAATGGATTCTTGTTGACTTCATAGGTAAGCTGTTCTCAGCGGTTAATCATCACAGTAACAGTGGAAACACTTGCATCTCAGTTTTTGCATAAGTAAACCAGTGAATCTGAAGATTTTTAAGCCTTAAAAGTAATTAAACAAGAATTTGTCTAAAAAAAATTGCAGGAAGCATCCTAATTGCCAATCAATCAGTGAAGTTGATTGACATCAGACTTTCCAGTTTTGCGACCCTTATACCCTGATAAATCAGAAGCACTTTAATAGAAAACCTTAATACTAGACAAGCAGTAACCCATGTGGCTTGTTACCTGTTTACTCAGCAGAAGAGAAACAGTCTTAAAACCATTCCTGCAAAGCCCACATCCATCCCGTATAGTGATACACCCCCCCCCCACACAGTGCTCAGAAATTATTTTATAATCATTTTGAGTTAATATAACTGGTTTTGTTTCTGACCTAAATAAGGGAAGAATCTAAGCATCAGCTAACAGTATTGTCTCTTCTTTTTCTGTGCTCTGTGATATCATCGTCATACTTGTCCTCCTATGGGACCTCACCAATGCCTGTGGACTACGATCTAGACACTTGCACTGGTTTTTCAGTGGCAGAGGATGAGGAAGAAGAAGACATCAGTGAAGAGGCACCTGCTGAGCATCCTTCAGTCTTTTCCTGTTTACCTGCATCCTTTGAGTGCTTGGCTGATACAAGTGATTCCTGCTTCCTCCAGTTTGAGTCCTGTCCGATGGAGGAGAGCTGGTTTATCACCCCTCCCCCTTGTTTTACTGCAGGTGGATTAACCACTATCAAGGTGGAAACCAGTCCTATGGAAAACCTTCTCATCGAACATCCCAGCATGTCTGTCTATGCTGTGCATAACTCCTGCCCCGGTCTCAATGAGGCCAGCTGTGGGACTGACGAATTTCATAACCCAAGTAGTCCCAGGTATGTTGTCAGTATTTTACTCTCTCCACATGCAGTCTGTTTAGCATGCATTTTATTTATTTCTACTACAATTCACAGCTAAGTTTTTAGAAGACGCAAAGTAATCTTGTTGGAGATTTATGAAAGTATGTGCACAATGCACAAGGCAGTTGATGGTATGAAAAAACTTGTTCATTTTAGATTTTCAAAAAAGTTAGTTATATATCCTCATTTTATTATTTTATTCAAAGCACTTGTTAACATTCCACCACATTTATTCCATCTCCATATGTATATATATAAATACACACACATATTTGTTATCATTTTGCAGAACCTTTTGAAAGCAAGTGGCTGACGTGCTGAGTGATTTTCAAATGGCAAACACTTAGGGGAAGAGGATGATTTTGTAGGAAACAAATGACATTCACATACAAGATACCATGAAAGAAAAAAAGTTAGTTGTAGCATGGCCCCCATTATATAATGGAGAGCTGTCTCATTTATTCTGCTACTGAATGGAAAGAAAAAACTGGCATTTCTGCTAAGTATCTTAGAATATAACTCTGGCACTTTATAGACTGGATTATTTGGGGTATCAAATTTGACAAGAATAGTATATCTTAAAATACAACTCTTATTTTCTTCCAAGTAGTCCTAGCTAGGTCACATCAAATGGCACTTAACCTTGAAAACCTGAGAAATCTTAAGCATGGAGTAAAACAGCAGTTTTACCAAAACATTTTGCTCAAAGAGTTGTTTTCTGCCTTAGAAAGGAAAGAGTTCACACCCAGTGTTTTGTTGTTATATGGGGGTCCCAAGTGGTCTGAAGGGCTCTGTTTGAATGGCAGATGGGTTGAGGGCCTGGAAAGGTTCAGGGAGGGTCCTGGTCAGTGAAGAGTGATATGTTCCAAAACAAACTTAAAGACATGCCTTCATCCAGGGAATATATTCAGGACTGCTCCCACCCACTAAAATAAAGCCCATGGTCGTGTCAATTAGCTTGAAGTCCTGCTAGTCCGTGATGCACATTAGTGGAAGGTTCCCTATGGTGTTAAAGTATTTTGGAGATGCTGCACTGACTTAATTCCCTTAATATCTGTCAAGGGTGCAGGTGAACTGGATTCTTTGGAGCAGTTCAGAATATTCCTGTGGTTAGTGCTGTCATCCAAAGGGCCTCTTTTTGGATTGTCCAGGCTCCAGCTCTACTAACTAGACCATTGTATACATCTTCTACTATTTCCTGTGTGCCAAATATAAACAAAGCCCAGGCAGCTCATTAATCTGTTAACTTTACCAGAGTTTGCTGCACTCTGAAGTCTCAATATTGTAGATGATCTTGAATGAGGATAAACATGCTTGTAACAAATGAAAAACAATTTGCTTATATGATTACCCCAGCTTTATACTGGGTAAGATCTTTGATGGGAAATGTTACTTTAACTGGCACTTTATTCAGTGCTATAAGTTCATCAAAAAGTGTTTCAGGCATTCCAACAAAAATTGAAAATATAATTTTTTGAAGGTGGTATTGATTTAATTGCTTAAGTTGATTCAAATTAATTTCTTCAGTTCTTAAAAATTCTTCCCACCTGATTCTGATCTCACCTCTGAGAAATTCCACTCGAGAATTTAGCATGATTAATAGTCAGTTTAAACTTACTGGTATTTGTATATCTACTTTACAGCATTTAAAGTGTGTGGGAGGGGTGCTGGCCCGGTGGCGTAGCAGTTAAGTTCGTGCACTCCACCCCAGTGGCCCGTGGTTTTGCAGGTTCGGTTCTGGGCCGGACAGACGCACCGCTTGTCAAGCCATGCTTTGGCACATCCCATATAAAGTAGAGGAAGATGGGCATGATGTTAGCCCAGGGCTAGTCTTCCTCAGATAAAAAGATTTGCAACAGATGTTAGCTCAGGGCTAGTCTTCCTCACACAAAAAAATAATAAAGTATGTGTGTATGTGTATATATATATATTCAGCACCTTTTAAGTGACTTATTATAGAAGCAGTACATATGCATTGCAGAAAATTAGAAAATGCAAATATGCAAAAATTTAAAATTTTAAAATGACATTCTCACAACCTAGAGATGAATACTGTTAAGACCCTAGGGCATACAACCTTCCAGATTGTTTTTTTTGTACGTGCCCATGGGCGTGCACATACACACACACACACCCCCACCATTTTTAACCTAAATGGGATAAGCTATATATACTGTTTTATAATCTGCTTCTTTAGGCAATGATTGCCACCCTTTTTTTTTTTTTCAGTAAAATTTCCCTTCATCTACTACACAAAGCATTCTCAGATTTCCCCACTAGAGCCCAGAATATTTCATCTAGTTTGTCCAAGCCAGCATCCAGTCCAGGACCCTGCACTGCATCTGGTTATGTGTTTGCAGTTTTGATGCAGTGAGAATGTTCATTTTTTAAATATCTTGTTTGTTTTTGTATCTTGTTGCATGTTTTGATATAACATATAGGATAGTTAAACAAATGTACTTTTCCATATATAAAGGATCAAAAGAACACACAACTTTATATGAATTCTTTCTGAACATAAGAAAGTACTGCAAATTATTATAGTTTTATAATAAATAAAAATTTTTTTAACATCCTTATTTTTGGATTTGAAATTCTTACTAGAAAAGCCCACATAATCGAGAGAAATCAGATGTTACCAAAATTAGGAGGATGGCTATGTAGTAAACATCTATATTTGCTGAGCAGGAAATAAATCATATGTCTTTTAGAAGTTAGATTGTTTCTAGCCTGTCTTTGGGGATATTACCATAAAGCATGTAGAAGTCAAGTACTTCATACTTACAGATGGGCTTCAGTGTGCTTTTTATTGCATTTTAGCCTTTATAAATATTGTCTGTGAAGGTTCACGTGCTATTATAATCTTAAATTAAGTAATACACAGCTGTTAATGACCCATAGTAAACCAGTTATAATAAAGAAAAATTGAACACATCCTAATGTAAAATTAAATAGCATTTTAAATCTTACTAGTAATTTAATAGTTCACCATTTAACATTTGTAGGGCCAGGAAAAGCTGCTTATAAGACTCACGGGCACAGAGTAAGTATATTCCCTTTGAAACTTGTGATGTGTGTTATCAGTCTGAGCAGGGAGGCTGAGGACTCAAGGCACCATTGTTTAAAAACCACTGTCTCTATTTTAACTTCTCTGTTAGTTTCTTAATGTGACCTGCTTTAATTCTACTATTTAAAATATATATATATTAAAAGATAACAGTGTTTTCCTCGTGATGATAGGTAGAATATATAACTGCCATTTCTGTGTAAAATAACCCTTAAAAATCTTAAAACTTTTCATGTTATGTTTTAGGATAGTTTAGATCTATCCTATTTGATTAGCTTTTAATATAGAAAACATAAAATAATCATATGGTTTGTAGCCGTATTTTAAAATTACATGTTCTCCAAAGATCTTTATAACATTGCTATGCAAATGCCATTCCAAAATGTGCCCTGTGTGATATAAATTAAAAACTTAGAGTTGTCTTCTGTAATAATAAGCAGGTAGCCTCTTACCTAGAAAAATGTTAAAGTAGTAGAATTTCCTCATGCACATTTCTATTAAATATAGATTTAAAACTTGTTTCCTAGAATATGTTACTTATAGACAGAAAACGTCTGTGAAGGTGCTCGTGGTACAGGCATCAGTGCATCAGTATGAACCCTGCTTCATGACCGTGGTCTTTGGAATAAGACCTGTGTTAGAATCCTGGTTGAGTCAGTTAGTAATTGTGACCTTAACATCTCTGAGCCTTAGCTTTCTGATCAGTAAAATTTGGGAATTAAAATATTTTCCTCTTAAGATTATGGTGAGAATTAAAATACATAATATTTGCAAAACAGTTGGCAAATGAAGATATTCAATAAATGTTAGTTCCCCTCCTAGAAAAGCTTATATAAATGTGTTTGCTGTGTAATTGAAATTCACTCAAAGTGTAAAGCATTTTTTAAAAAAATACAGTCTACTAAATTAGCCACCTGTGGATTATACGGCACATTTCTGTTAAAAGTTGGCTTCTCCTTTCTACCATTATCAGTCAGTGTGATCACAAAATATAAACTTGTATGTCAGCCATGAGACACTAAGCTCTCAACCATAAACAAATTAGTGTGGCAATTGAATTAAGTAATTTTTTCAATTTCATTAATAATATACTCTGTTATTTCATACATCCCCATTGTTTTCTGTTTCAGAGTGGAAGCTCAAAGTGAAATGGGGCAGCACATTCACTGCTATGTTGCAGCTCTTGCCTCTCATACAGCTTTTCTGGAACAACCCAAGAGCTTTCGCCCTTCCCAGTGGATAAGAGAACATAGTGAAAGACAGTCTCTGAACAGAAATAGCCTTCGTCGCCAAAATCTTACCAGGGATTGCCACTCTCGGCAAGTCAAGCACAATGGTTGGGCTGTCCATCAGCCCTGCCCACGTCAGTACAATTACTAAGAATTTCAAGTTTGGTTGATTGGTTTCTCTTGGTTTGTGTGTGCGTGCGTGTGTGTGCGTGTGCGTGTGTGTGTGTGTGTGTGTGTGGACAATGAAGATGCTGTCTCTTTACAGCCAACTGATGACCAATCACATAGTTTTATCAGTGTGTTTAGACACTATCTTGAAAACCAGATTTACATGCTGTGTATCACATAATGCCTTGCTCTTAACATTTACTTTTTTGTAAATTTTTTCAGAATATTTTTGGAAACATATCAATACAATTACAGTGTTTGGTGTTTAGGGATGTCTTTGAATCTATTAAGGTGTACATGAGTTAGCATTTTAAAGACATTTCTTCCCAAGTACGAGAATAGGCATCTTTCAATTTCATTTTATTTTGTATTACTTAATCAATCTTTTGAGTAAGCAAAAATTTATTCTCAGGGTCAGCCATACACTTTATTGACCAGTACTTGATAATCTTTTCTGTATATAACGAATACATTTTTACACACTAACATAAGCATTAACAGGTGATAGTTGCCATGGATATAATGGAATTATGGCTGAACTTTCTTTGAAAGAAAACTTGATATATTTCTGTGTGTATGGGTTTTTTTCCAGATTAGCCATGCAGTTCATTTTGGAATTCAGGTACATTAGGTGTAGTGAACAGTGCATTCAGTAATTCTGATGTGACTGTGTGATGTGGTACAGACATTACAGGCATTGTGGGACAAAAGCACTTGTCTCACACGCAGAGGGATTAAATTAGACCTGTGAAATCATATTTGGAAAAATGTATGTCTATAACTAACCCATTAGTTCACTATTTAAGTTGTTTGGATTCTTTCCTGCCAGCTCTGCCCACTCGCCACCTCACATCAGCTGTAAGTTCAGAAGTACTTGTCCAGGCACTTGAGTGACTTCATACTTATATCTGCCCAAGGGGAAGAGAGAGAGGCTTTGTATTTCTAATACAGTGATACATCCTCTGCCATGGAGCCTGTCCTGCCAAGTGGCAAGCAGGTGTTGGGGGAATTCCTGGTGACATCTTTTCATAGCATCTAAATGAAAAGTGACAGGTTGGCTTCCTTGAGTTTTCATTTTTTGTTTTGACTTGGGCTTCAGGCAGAATCTTTAACCACTTTGGCCTCTGTTTCCTCCACCAATGGGGGAATAGTAATATTTACCTCCCTCACAGTTGTTGTGAGGACTCTACTGATTTGAAGTAGGGCTGTCTAGAGCTGAACCTTGTGTGAAATTCCAAGGGCCTCTCTACTGAATTGAGTGATGGGGTGGGGCCATTTTTCTGCCACAACTGTTCTTCAGAGTGTTGGTGCTAACGAGGCCAGGGTGCAGGGTTCAATTCACACGGAGGCCAGTTAACTCGACACAGCAAAAATCTGTTTCCTTACCTCTAGCCAGTCACTTTATGTTTTAGCAGTTGTGATGGGTTTTGCTGAGCCATCCACTCTCTCACCAATTTCCTCTGAAATTAAGTTAAACACATTTACAATCCAAAGCATGTTCTACTGACAGAACAGTGGTATCACCTTCATAATCAGATAGCTTATTTTTCCATCTCCTCGGCAACCCTAGATAAATAAGTACACGTCTGTACAATGTTTTCAAGGGAAAAAGCAGCATATAGTTGTGTGAAGTATTATATTTTTCAGTAACCCTGTAGCAGCTTGATGCAGGGAACCATGGGAGACTTTTAAGTGAAGAGCTGGGCTCTTTTCTGACTAGATTGGCATGTTTGGAGTCGGAAGAGGTCAGATAGCGTAGTTAGATGGTGGTGTTAGATTTTTCTCCACTGGTTGTGATGAAGTGCCAGGAATGTCTCTTTAGAACAAGAGTCTAGATCCCCCTTCTCTCCTTATTCCCCTTCCTTTTGACTACCCCTTTATTTATTTGTTTTCTAATTAGGGGCCAAGTCTGTAAAGTCAAACTGAGCTAGAAGTTATTTTGTTACTATTTGTGTTTACCAGAGTTGGGAGATAAGGTAGAGCTTTCATGAAGGTGTGTGTGTGTGTTTTACACCACGTCTGTTATAGGGCCATATGTTGGTAACTTGAAAATAGACCAGCTAAATGTTTTCTGGATGTAAGCTTCTGAATACATGGGTCTCTTTTTTCATATATCACATGCAAGTTGTTGGTACCTCACGAGCTACAGAAGTTCAGCCATGAGAATTTGTTTGCCAGCATGAACAGGTTTGTATATTAAACCACAATGGTCTTTTTTTACTATTATTTTTTCAAATTTCCTGATACCTTAAATACATTTACATCTCTGTCAGTTGTTGACATTTTGTTTGCCTTATCTGGGCCTAGTTTTTTATGCTTTGTACCTGGAAAACCAATGATTTCCGTCTTTGGGATGTTTGTTCAGGGTAAGGGTTACGGTGGTCTGTGATATCACACTGTGGTTTCTGTATCAGTATCTAAGGTTTCTGTCTGACATTGGCACATGTAAGGATTGAAGAAAGTGGTTACATAATTCAGTTAAGTTCTTGGTCATTAGATGTTTGTTAGGCATCTACTATGTGCAAGACACAGGACCAATAATAACACAGAATGATGTTGACCTGTTAAGTATTCTTTGAAACATGGCCAAAATGCAATTTATTATAAGTTAATTATTAATTTTGCTGTTGTAAATATTAGTGGTTTACAGTGTGCTTTAGTGCGTATTCCTTAAAAATTCAAGCAGTGAGAAATAAGATCCTTCTAAGTTTAGTGCTCTGACTGTTTCTAAACTGATAATATACAATGTTACTCGGAAAGTCTGGAATATGTGGTGTACGTAAGCAGTGCTTCATGAGTGAGTTTCTTAGTTTTTACAGTGCACCATTTCTCAAAGTTTGTGTTTTTGTTAATAAAACCTTTTATAATGTATATCCTATGTTTATTACTTTTTCTTCCTCAACTAATTGAATTATATACTGCACTGTAAGGTGAAGATTAACCATCAATTATTTATCTTCTGTGGCAATGCTTTTATGTGGTTGGTGGGGTAGGGAATTTTTTGCAGAAGGTGCAAAATGATTGGATTTTTGACTTCCTATTCCAGGGAGCTTTTTTTACATTAATTTCCTGTACATTTTTCCAGTTCCCATGCAGACTATTCCTGTTTACATACCTTCTCTGTTGTATCAGTACTTTGATTCTAGTGAGAAGACAGTTTACTTAAAACTTGAGAGGGCCATTTGGCATCACCTATTGTTTTTACTTCTCAAGTCTGTGTAGTACACTGGTTTATAATCTTTATGTCTTCCTTGAATCTGAGTGTCTTTGCTATTTCTCTTCCTCCTCAAGGAAATATATTGTCTTTATATACTCGAGAAAAAAGAGCAAATAAGGGTATCTTCCTTATCCTCATTTTCTTTGAGTTGGAAACAAAAAAAAAAAATGAAGGATTCCAACTAGAAAATAGACATTTAAATTTACATAGATTAAGGGAGAAAGTTTAAGAGTTTCCAAGTATTAGTTTTTGTTTTTAGAATCAGTTAAGAGACTGCTCCTTGTACTGGAGATACTACCCTATGTTTGTAAGGTTACCTTAAAATTATCTTTTTCTTTTATAAGCCCATACATACTGGTTAAATTCTTTTAAAAGTTGGGCTACTATCATGGATGGTTTCACTGCCATCAGCCATGTTGATGTATTATAAATGGCATCCTTATCTACTTATTTTAATGCTTAAGGTTTTATATAAAATGCTTTATTTAGGAAACCTACATAATACGATGGTGTCAGCCTTGCCATGTACCAATTTCACTTGAAATTTGACACCAATCACAGTGGTTTGGGGTGGAGAAAGAGGTACTGGAAAACATACAGATAAGGATACCTTTTTCTAGTTACAATAGTATCCTTTATGTGGTAGGAGAAGTTACAGTTCAAAGGAAGGCAGCTTAAGTGGATAATGTTTTGTATATTGTTGAGAATTTTCCTGACAACGTTTTTCCAAATTGTGTAATTGTCAAATGCCCAGTTTTGCTCTTATTTGCCTGAAATTTTAGTATTTGTTCTCTAGGTGGACTTCTAAAAACCAGACCCGTACTTGGGGAGGTTAGATGTGTGTGTTTCCAGGCTTGATGTGTATGAGTGGTTTTGCTTGCTTTTTGGTTGTGTTTTCTTCCAGAGATTTGGAACTGTAATCAATAATTGTGTGTGTTATTTAAAAAAAAAGTGGCTTTGGTTTTTGTCTCAAATAAAATTGTGAACAGGTTTGCTTTTCAAGGGCAGGGCATCAGTTACAGAGACTGAAGAGTATTGTAGGTTGTACTATGTGCCTTCTTGATGTATTTCTGGACACAAATTTTTTTCATCAACTTGAAAACTCAAAAGGGACATTTGGTTAGGTTATATACTGTACGTCAATCTATGCATAAATGGCAGCTTGTTTTCTTGAGCCACTGTCTAAATTTTTTTTCTGTTTTTATAGAAATTTTTTATACTGATTGGTTCATAGATGGTCAGTTTTATATACAGACTAAACAATACAGCACTTTGCCAAAAATAAGTGTAGCATTGCTTAAACATTGTGTATTAACAACAGTTCTTTGTAATTGGGTTCAGTGGTGCATTTTGCACTGCCTGGAGTTATGGTTCTTAATCTCTCGGTTAATAAATTGTCCTTTAACTTCACCTTTGTCAGATGCTCTTTATTTTATCCTTATAGTCATTAGTCTTAAAACTAGGCACAACTACTTAAAATACTTGCTATTTAGTTTTACTTGTCCAATAGACGTGTTTAATATGCACTTTAAATACTTTTTTAAAAACTTGTGTAAAATTAGTATATTAAAATTTTTCACATAAAACGAGTAATCATTTAAGTGATGAATTTGAGGGTGACTCCCAGCCAGTACCTTTTCCCTCCAACCAATCTGTGTTAAAAAAAAATATACAGAATTTAATACACTGGTTCTTAGCCTTTTTTAAGCTAGCTTGGTGAAATCTCAATAGCTCTTTTCCCAGATAAATACAGACACAATCTTATATAAACATTTTAGGACAATATGGTATGGACATCCCTGATGTCCATTAATGTGCTCTGTTGTGGAGTTCTAGTTTAAATAGGCCAGTAAACATTCAGAATACTTGAACACTTGAATACCATGTTAATGAAGGCTTGGGGAAGATCAGCATTCTAGAACTGTAGCCTATTTCAAGACAGATTTTTATCACCTCTGAGACTCGGGGCTGAGATGAAAAGATTGGGGGCAGGGGTGAGGAAGGGCCACCCTAGAGATGAAAATAAGGTCATGAAAGTTAACTTGGGAAGGAGCAGCTTGGAATGAAAGAGGCTACCCTGGAATGGCAGGTGACTAGTTGCTACTGAGAAGAGTGTTTACCAGGCCTACTTACAAGGTGACCAGAGTGGCTGAGGAATCTAGCAGCTCAATCATATCTCAAAAGCAATGACTGCATGGAGTCTGGAAGTAGGTGAGTCAGAAGTGAAGGTGGCTTGTGGGGATGGGCACATCAAAGTTTCATAGTTAGATATCTGGTCTATCTACCCCTGTGTTTGAATCTGTACTGACCAGAGGTAATTCATTGCAGCATTGTCTATAAATATAAAATATTGGAAACAAACTAAATGCCTATACATAGGAGAATGGTTGAAAATATTATGTCACAGCCACACAATGGAGGTCTATGCACATCAATCAAAAAATATATATATGAGGATGAGCTCTATGAACTGATTTGGAGTGATTTCTGAGACTCTTAAGTGAAAAAAAGCAAAGTGCAAAAGAGTATCTATAGTAAGCTACCCTTCATGTAAGAAAGAAGGGAATATAAGAAAACATACATGTATCTGCTCATTTGTGCAAAATACAGGAAGAATAAACCAGAAACTAAAGGGACTGGTTATTTACAGAGGATGAGTAAAAAAGACTCAGAAAGAAGAAAGGAATTGAAATAGGTTGGTGGGGATGAGAAGGGAGCAACATTTTCTCTGAGCATTCTTTTTTGTATAGCTTTGGCTTTTAGAACCATAGTAATACTTCCAACACCCCCCAAAATAAAAATTGAAAATCAACCAGGGTGTGTGTGTGTGTGAGAGTGGGGGACCCAAAATGGGAAACAAAAAATAAAAATTGAACCTAACTGTTACAGTGTACATAACCACATGAAAAGGAAAGGGGAAGAAAAGAACTAACCTAAGTAACCATAAATCGGTACTTTGACTGGGTACTGTAAGGCTAAGACAAAAAGAACTGTGCACAAATATACTACTCTAATTAGTAAATCTGTTTGACACAGAGGTATGACTTAGCAATTGTCATTATTTTATGTATATACTAGGACTGAACAAGTGACTGTGGTAGATAGAGCCAAGTTTCTCACAGTATGTGGCAGACACCCTAAGGTGACCCCTGGTGAGGCATAGCTTCTATAATCCTTTCCCTTTCCGTGAAGGCTGAACCGCTGACGCTTCTAACCAACAGAATGTGGCAAAGGATGTCACTCCTTGATTAGGTTACATTAGATGGCAAAGGTGGGGATTTTGCAGATATAATTAAAGTCACTAGTCAGTTGACTTTAAGACCAAAAGAGAGATTCCCCAATCAGAGAAGCCCTTTGAAAGAGAGTCTGGAGGTCATGGAATTGAAGCAGTAGAGATTCTTGCCATTGCTGGATTTGAAAAAGCAAGCTGCTATAAATTCTACAACCACAAAGAAAAAAAGCTGCCAACAACCCCAGGGATCTTGGAGGCAGGTCCCTCCTCAGTCGAGCCTCCAGGTTGAGGACATAGCAGAGAAGCCAACTGTGCTGCGCCTGACTTCTGACCCACAGGAACTGGGAGAGAATAAATGGGTGTCGTTTTAAGCCACTACATCTGTGGTAACTTTTATGCAGCATAGAAAACTAAATACACTCTCAGGGAAAGAAGTTACAACTAAGGAAATGGGGAAGACAGGAATGAGCTTTATGGTGTGGAAGTGGAGTGGGAGGATTTGGGGTGAACATAATTTTTAATATATGTACAGATAGATATAGAAATAATTATCGACGTGTGTGTGTGCATTAGTATACACACACACAAACACTTCCTTAAGAGGGCCTATGAGAGTAGCAGTGGTAACACTTAGCACCCAGATCTTCGTTCCTCAATACTTTTTCTCCAAGAGGAACCAGAGCTCCTGGAAGAAGTGGTTCATTCCTGGGTTGGGCAGGGAATATATAAAATGATCTTGGAACATCTTGTGGAGACAGAAAATAAAGAAGTACTTGAAAAAGGATGGGGGCATGTCAAAAAGACACACAAGCAAACTGATGCAGCTCTAATGGTGAAACGCTGGAATAATTTGAACAAAAAAGTAAAAGATTATATTACTGAATTATCACTCATAGAATGAAATAAATATCCATGACTCTATATTGATATAAATAAATGAGGGAGAAGAGTGAGCTCTTCTTTACAGAAGAATTCCAATTAATAAACAGACCAAGGGAAATACAAAATTATCTTTAGGCAAACACCACAGTAACATTGTCACAGACAAATTACGGGCAGAGATTGGAAGAGAAATGTGGCATAATCATCTCAAAGCATCTCCCCCAACATATTCATCAATTACAAAAATAAAAATAGTAACTCTGTAGTGAAGAAACCCAGCAGACACCACATTAACCGAGTGATCGAGGTTAACACTAACAGTAATAAGACACTGACATCATGAACCCTTCAAAATCACACACTGAGGACACAACACTTCTGTGGCAGTCCTGTCAAAAACGCCTGGGAAAATAAGACAAACCCAAATTGAGGGACATCCTACAAAATACCTGACCAGTACTCATCATAAGTGTCAAGGTCATGAAAAATAAGAATGAGGAACTGCCACAGATTTTCAAGAGAATTTAGTTGACCCAACAACTAAATGCAATCTGGGGTCCCGGTTTGCATCCTGGAAAAGAAAAAGGACATTAAGTGAAAATCAAGTAAAGTCTGTATCTTAATTATTCATATGATATTAATATTTATGTCCTGATTGTGATCATTGTACCGTGGTTATAAAAGTTAACATAAAAGGAAGCTAGAGTAAGGGTATTTTTGCAACTTTTCTTTAAGTCTAAAATTATTTCAAAATAAGAAAGATTCCAATGAATGAAGAGATAAGCCACAAAGTGGGAGATGTTCACAACACAGTCAACAAAGGACTAGCATCCAGAATACATAAAGAAATCTAACACAATTGTAAGAAAAAAAAATTCGAAAATCTAATACAAAAATGGGAAAAAGCCGTGAACAGGCACTTCACAATAGAGGAAACTCAAATGGCCAATTAATATTTGAAAAGATACTAAACCTCATTAGTAATCACAGGAATACAAATTAAAACCATAATGAAATACCATTCTAAATTCACTTGTCTGGCAAAAATTAAAGACTGACAATACCAAGTATGGATGCACTACTGTTGATATGCACACCCTATGACCTAGCAATTCCATTCCAGGTATATACCATACAAAAAATGTGTGCTTGTGTGCATCAGGACTCATGTATGAGAACTTTCACTATGGCATTCTTTTTCAACAGCCAGAAGCTGGAAACAAAGCCAGTGTCCACTAGGGGTAGACTGGATAAATTGTGGTACACTCATATGGTGGACTACTATGTAACAGCAAAAGTGAACAGTCTCTAGCCATACACATCAATATGGATGATTCTTAAAAATAAAGTTACAGAAGAATGTTTGCAACATGGTTTCAACTACATTATATAAAATTCAAAAGTTAGGCTGAGCTAAACAATGTCATTTGGAAGAGCATACCTACCTAAAGGAATATAAAAAGCAAGGGAATGATTATCACTCAAGTTGGTATGGTGGTCATCAGGCAGGGGAGAGGAGAGTGTGATCAGATGGGGCACAGTCCAAGGTGGGGCTCCTAAAGTCCTGGCCCTGTCCTATTTCTTAGCCTAGGTGCTGATTACATGGGTGTCATATTATACTTATTCTTTAGACTATAGATATGTTTTATATAGTCTTATATACAAATGGATGAATATTTCACAATTCTTAAAAGATATATACACACACACCTACTTATGTATTTAAAACCTCTCAAAGGATGGACATGAAACTTCCTCTAGAGAGAACTGGGGTCTAGGAGCCAGGGTTGGAGGGAGATCCACTTTTCACTGTGTACATCCTTTTGTATTTAATACTACTTAAATAAAATTTTTTTCAGTACTTTGGTTCTATTCCAGACCTACTAAATCAGAATCTTGGAAGGTGGCCTGGGAATCTGGATTCTTCAACAAGCTCCCCATGTGATTTTTAGGCAGCTAACAATGAGAATCCCTAGTGTAATGGGCAGGGTGTCAGAAGGGGGAAGTCAGTGGACTGTGCTGTCAGGAATTCTGTGAAATAGAACCCAGTCCTCCTTCTCCTTCTTCGGAAGTAGAGAGCCCTAAACCTTTCCTTGGGAGAGGGAATCTCAGGCCCAAGTCGGCCGAGTACAGAAAGCCATGGGCTCTGGCTCTTGAAGGCTGCTGATTCACACTGTCGTTCTGGAAATAGGGGGCAATGGCCCACCGACCATAAAGTTCCTTCTTGGTCTCATGCACTCAGCCAGAGAATATGACTGCTCCCAGTGTTTTCTGTGGCATCCTTCTATCTTGATCTCCTTTCTTCTTTTAGTGGTACTACCTCAGTGATCTGTTTCATTAGATCATGGATTATATGCAGTTGAGAAGTAATATGACTTGAGTTCTGTGTCACTGGGTTACTTTTAGGTTTAAAACATTATTCTTCCTTAGCATACGAATTCATATTTCAAATAAAACTTCTGCCTGGATTTACAATTTAGGATCCCATAAGACTGCAAACTCTAGACCTAGACCATCTAATATGGTAGCCACTAGCCACATGTGGCTATTTTAATTTAATTTTAATTAAAATATTAAATTTAAAATTCAGTTCCTCAGTCATACTAGTCATATTTCAAGTGCTCAATAGCCACATGTGGCTAGGGGCTGCCATATTGGACAGCACATACATAGAACATTTCCATCATCCAGAAAATTCTATTGGACAGTTTTCTCTAGACTATAGACAGTTCCACAGCTCCTATGCAGCAATCTCGGCCCACTACTCTGGCACGTAGCTTTTTCTCTCAGTTATTAGAAATATTCAGGCTCTCACTCTCTTTCTTCATGGCCATTCTCCTTCCTATCCAGCCCCATTCTGCACCATTTTGGCCATTCTCATGATTGCATGCTCAACTCTGAATCTTCTATCCTTCTGACATGCCAGTTCTGCTAACCTCCAACCTCACGTCAATCTGAATGCAGAACTTTGTTTCTATGCTTGAGCTGCCTAAGAGCTACTGGAGGAAAGTACACAATTGTGGGAATTGGGGCCATAAGACACTTAGGGCATACAAGATCAAGTGCCACTGTTTGGCCATCCTTTTGAGTGTCATTGGTCAACTCTCTGTACAATTCCCCTTCTCTACTCTCTTCAAGACCCCTAACCCCGTGCTATCAAACTTGAATATGCAAATGAATCATCTGGGAGACCTTGTTAAGAATGCAGATTCCAATCCAGCAGGTCTAGGGTGGGGCCAGAGATTCTGCATTTCTTTTCTTTCTTTTTTTTTTTTTTGTGAGGAAGACCAGCCCTGAGCTAACATCCGTTGCTAATCCTCCTCTTTTTGCTGAGGAAGACTGGCCCTGGGCTAACATCTGTGCCCATCTTCCTCCACTTTATATGGGACGCCGCCACGGCATGGCTGACAGGCAATGCGTCGGCCGGCACCCGGGATCCGAACCCGCGAACCCCGGGCTGCCAAGCGCAGACTAAACCGCTGCGCCACCAGGCGACCCCTGAGATTCTGCATTTCTAACAAGCTCCCAGGTGATGCCCATGCTGCTAGCTCACAGGCCACGCTTTGAGCAGGAAAGCTCTAATCCAATGGTTCTCAAACTTCAGTGTGCATCAGAATTAACGGGAGGGCTTGTTAAAACAGATTGCTGAGCCCCCACCTCCAAAGTTTCTAATTCAGTAACTCTGGGATGGGGCCTGAGAATGTGTATTTCTAACAAGTTCCCAGGTACTGCTGCTGCTGTTAGTCCAGGCAACACATCTTGAGACCACCACCCTAACCCAAAGCTGGCTTTCTCTCACAGCAGATGAGTTTGTCCTCTCTTTGACAGAGGTAATTGAGGTTAGCAGGTGAGAAGCCCTATGTGGGCTCTTGTAGCACCCACTCTTCCCTATTGCAGCAATTATCACACTAGTGAAGGATGTTACTAACAGGAAGAATAGATTTGTTATTAAGAAAAACACCGAGTAGAGCAGATGCGTTGTTTTGTGGACATTCTGCATCCGTTTCCCTTCTGATAATAGCATCCCAATTTTCATCTAGGGATCAGCTATTCCTCCCTCCACAATCCACATTAGTTACAGATGGCATTAACTATTCCCTGCTCCAGGAGTAAGCATATGAATCAGGCCTGGTCTATCAGATACACATTTCCCCTGGCCACAACAGTTAGATCAGCGATAGGATTCTGACCCAATCAAAGCTAATGAGATGCATTGGGACTCTCTGGAACTACTGGGAGAGAGGGTGAAACTCATTTCCACCTGACTTCAGTCAAGGAACACCTGAACCTAGAGCTACACCCTGCCCCCCGACAAGGGAATGGGTGGTGGATGCTATCAGAGGCAGCGCCAATGTGCAGGAAGAGACAGCCTTGCCTAGTGATATGAATTAATACCTTGATCAAGCTCTACTGCTGGACTATTAGGTGAACTAAGATTCCTCTTTTTGCTTGAGCTGGTTTGGGTTGGGCTCTTCTTATTCCCCCTTGGCTTCCAGGAGAGCAGTTAAAGAGCTTTTCCTTTAGCCTCCCTGAATAGGATTAAGCTGGGTAATCCCAGAGAGGATGGAGGTGAGTGTTTTAAGTGTGGCGGTTGGACCGAATGGGTGACTGGGACTATGAGCAGGGACAGGAATGAAAGGCTCAGTCCTGGTTGGGCATTTACCCCAAATGAGGGATTGCTGTGGGATGCTTACAGAGGCAGGTCAGTACGCAACACAGCAGCAGCTCTGCAGGGGCAAAGCCAGGGTTGGGAGCTGGGGTCAGTGTGGTGGAGCTCTGGAGTCGCATCCCGGAGCTCCCTACACGTCATGGCAGGTGGTCAGCAGCAACACTGGCTTGCAGTAGCAATGATGGCAGCCACAGTGGACTCAAGCCCCAGCCATCCCCTTGCTTTCTTGCACCACATACTGGAATTCTTGAATGATCCTGGGGGAGGGACACACAGGGACTCCAATAATTACTGGTTGGCTTTCTTGTAGGCCAGTGAGGGGGTGCTTGGAGCTGGCTAAATTTGACTTGTAATATGTCTTTAACATCTAGTGTTATGTGGACTAAAATTTTTATCTGCTCCCCTTGTTTAAATCTGCTTTCCTTGCTAGTTATTACATTCCCTTTGAATTTTCTGTTTCTTTCCTTCCGTTCCCCTTGCTGTGGAAATTGCCATGTTCCACCACTTTTAAGTTGCACATTTATTCTCACTGTAACATCTCTGAGATCCATATGCATCTTACATGCAGTGGCATGTCACAGTGTAATTGGCAGTGTTTGATCTTTTAGTGATACATAAAATGGCCTTTCTTACAATTTGTGGCATCTTTGATGCAATGAAATACAGTAAAAACTCCCTTCCTGTCTCTAGGCCCCACTATACCTCAGAGTTCACTCCTAGCACATCTAATCCTACTTTGCTTCAGGATTTTCAGACTTCGTCCATGGATGCTGGTCACTCATTGTAATATTCCCAGTGCGTTGCACATGGCAGATGCTCAATGTTTGACCTCACTCCATGTTCTCATTTGAAACTGGGACAACTGAGATGCATCCTTTTTGCTTGGCTGCCTCCTCTAAACTTTAAATTTTCCCCTTTAGGGGCAAACAAAGGGACATTCCTTTGTGTGTTTTCACTTGATAGAAGGCTTTACCCCAGACAGTCACTGAAGCAGCAGTGATGCTACAAGGGGCCTGGTAGAATTGAGGTGCTGGCATCCCCCAGCTGGGGGATTCCACCCACTCACCTAACATAGGTGCCTGTTAAGCACTTCAGAGTGTACAAAGTGAATTAACCTGTATTCTCTTTCTCTCACTTCTCAAGATGAGCCTGGGAGATGGGCAGCATTACCACATCCCTCTACAGTATTGGACAGCCATTAGAGGGATTGAGCCTTGCCCCAGACCAGGTGACACAACTAGTCAATCTTTGAGCCCCAACTTGAACCTCAGACCTGAGTTTTGCTACATGGCGCTGCCTCTATAGAGAGCCCTGACGAGGAACACCTGGTAAGGATCTCACACTTGGGATCAAAACCATACCCTGAGTTCTATCCAGATGGTTCTTCTTATATAGTTTATTACCATATATATAGTGTTATCACTATAGATCAAACTGTTATCCACAACAGCCACTACTACCCTCTTTTAAGGTTTTCATTTGAAGACCACATCCTCTAAGAACAATATTTTAACATGAGGTATGACCTGCCAAAGTGAATGAGGCTACAGTAAATTCTATGTAAAAAAAAAAAAATATATATATATATATATAGGGGCCGGCCCAGTGGTGTAGTGGTTAAGTTCGTGTGCTCTGCTTCGGTGGCCCGGGGTTCGCAGGTTCGGATGCCGGGCATGGACAGACGCACTGCTTGTCAAGCCATGCTTGTGGCAGCGTCCCATATAAAGTAGAGGCAGATAGGCATGGATCTTAGCCCAGGGCCAGTCTTCCTCAGCAAAGAAGAGGAGGATTTGCAACGGATGTTAGCTCAGGGATAGTCTTCCTCAAAAAAAAAAAAATATATATATATCTTTTATATATAAAAAATATATATATATACATATAACATGCCCAAGGATACTTCCTGAATCAGCTCTACTTTGTTTAGAACATTTTGGTCCTAGTATATTGGTCCAAGTGTAGATTTCTTAGTTTTTCACTATTTTATTTAGACTTGCTAACTTTATTGGTTTACAATGTTGATTGTGGATAATGAATTCAGATAAGACAAAGCACCTGGAATTCAGGACGGCTGCAGAAGCAGAACACTGGCCTGTGGGAGACGGAATATTACTGTTCAGTGCCACCAGGGGGTTCTCGTGTGGCCTGGGAAGAGGGAACATCAGTCTCTGGAGGGCTTGCAGGATCCTCTTATCCCTGGGATGGATTAAGTGTAGCCAAAGTAGGTGGGTAGACTCAAACTATGAATTCCCGGTCTCTGAAAATGAGGGAGCAAATCTTGGGGATTGCACAAAATGAATGACATTCCAAAGTGTTTGACTTCTTGAGAATAAGTAACAAGCAGTAATTAAAAGGTACATTCAATTAAGGAGTGAAATAATAGCCATTTTAAAATGCCTTTATTCAAATAATTACACTGGCGCATCTAGTGGGGTCATATTTTCAAGCTTTGTAAGCTGGAAACAACATGTATTCAAAGGGATAGTCCTGAAAGAAATGAGGGATTTACTTCCTGTATAAGATGAACATACCTTAAACTAAAGTTTTTTGTTAAGTTTTTTGGCTGTCAAAAGATTTGGCCGAAGAGAATGTGTCCCAAAGTTGCTTCAACACACCCTGGCCTAAAGGTTTTAAACAACTTAACTCTTAACTAAATCCATTTCATATCCAAATATAAGGAATAAAAAGGGAAATGAATTTTATTGGTTGGTCAGCATTTATAAACACCTCCCCAGGGTAAATGCAGGGAATGGGGTGGAGAGAAGGATGCTGAGATCCTATGAAGACAGAATTGACGTCTGTGACAGAAGTGGAAATGAAGAGGGCGGGAGGAGAAGGGAAGTGAAGGATGGTAGATTTTCAGTTTGGGCAAACCTTGGAATACAAAGAGAATACACTCTGGTCTATGCACTTCTGTGTGGGGTGTTCTTAATGCTGAATTACAGGAATAAAATGATTCTTGTCAAAGGAACGTTTGACAACTATATTCAAGTTATGTCATAACAACATAGAAATCAATGAAGTGATATTTTATACAGCTATCTCACAGGCTAAAAATAGCCTCTAGAGAAATTTGTAAAGGTTGAAAAATGGATTAGTAATTAAAGAGCTGACCAGGCTTTGTGCCTGATAAACAAAGCCTCTAAAATAACAATAACAGAGTCTGATGTGGTGGCCTGCCCAGACAGTCATCCTGGGAGGACCTACACTGTCACCATTACCTCTGAAACCCTGGGAGGCCCAGGCCAGGGTTCCCAGCTTCAAACCAAGCCTGGGCCCCAGGGGACACGAAGAGCACCTGGCTTTGTGTCCCTGAGGAGCCTGGACTGTGTCAATGGCACTGATCGGGAAGGGAGTCAAACTGGGTTAGGAT
This sequence comes from Tapirus indicus, assembly GCA_031878705.1. Lineage (NCBI taxonomy): Eukaryota > Metazoa > Chordata > Mammalia > Perissodactyla > Tapiridae > Tapirus > Tapirus indicus. Next base: position 41,979,417 of record CM062935.1, read on the forward strand.
GATGCATTTAGTTGAGTTTTACAAGTCAGGCAGTATTTTTCTAGAAAAAAAAAATTACAAATATCTATCCAGCGAGTTAGAAAATCTTGAAATTAAGAAACTTACAGAAGAAAGTTTTGCTGATCCAAAAACATTTGACAAAACAAGTATCTGGCAACGTGCTGAAGAATGTCAATTTGCAGCCCCAGAGATCTGCAGAAATACCTGAGGGACTGTTAGCATCAAGAGGCTGCCATTAATATTCCTGCACTTAAGCAGCAACATGATGAAGAGATTGATGCATTTTACATTCTCAAAGCAAAGTGAGTAACCTTAAGAATGATTTCTTGTATACCTTTTCATAAAACTGGACTGGTAAAACAATGCACGAGGTCATAACATTAAGGGGGCGGACATGACAGAGTGAGATAGTTTTATGTTCCAACTAAAATTTTTACCCTGTTTTTTAATAGAATTTGTACATCTCTTCGTTGCAATGTTTATGCACTAAATTTCTTCTTAGAGATTCTTTGTGGTTGCATTTTCTATTTTAAAACCAGTTTGGGGGAGTACCACTGCCAATATACTTACTGGTAATTCAAACACCTGGTCATTACACAAAAATAATACATTTCAGACCTGAAGCTTTATGTATTTTACTGTCCACTTTGGCAGAACTTACTTCTATTTTCCAATTGTTATACTGGGGGGAAATATTCCAGTTTGGAAACTGGGAAATGTGGATTCTAGTTGTATACTATAGTAACACCTGTGTTGTAGTTGAAATTCCGGTGTCTTAAACTACCCTGAGGATGTGAGGCTAATGCAAAGATGTCAGTAAATGCCCTGCAGCTCTCACATGAGGATATTCTGGGATAGGCAGAGACCAGAGGGCTGCAATCCTTAGGCTATGGCAGTGGGTTACTTTTTATTATAGGAACTTGTAAGTTAATACCACACTGGTCAGTGATTCATCTTCTAAGTTTACTCTTTGTGGCTGTTTCTGCTTTTGAATAGGTAGAGTAAGCTAAAATTGGGCCTACTCTGTAGTAATTCCTTTAAATGTAAATACTAAATAAATTGAAGTGGCTGGCAGGATGACAGCTGGGATGCAAAAGGGACCGGGTCATTTATGAGGTGTTAAAGGCAGGGCACTGGCCTTTCCCCCTCAGACGGATGGACTAGTGGACAATGGCTCTATTAAGGAAGTTTCTTGCTGTTGGGTGGTGCTGATCCCACGGGACAAGGGTCTGGCTTGCCTCTGTGTTATTCGTTGTGTTAGGACCACCTCAGATTCAGTGCTGAATTGCTATTGAGAAACAACACAGGGAAAAGTATTCCATCAGGCTCTAAGAAATTGCACGAGGCTTTATTTCTTCTCTTTTCTATACCATCTTGCTACTTCCCTCAGCTACTCAACGACTTTCAAACTCGCCAAACTTTTATCCTTCACTGCATAAGCTGTATATACCATTTCTGCTTACATTCCACCAGTCAGTGGCCTCTCCTAGCTGCAAGGGAGAATGGGAAATTTAGTCTTTATTTCAGCTAAGTTAGGAGATCTATTACTGACGAAGAGGGAGAGCACAGATATCAGGGGAGGCGGATCCTTAGCAATCTCTTCCGTGCAACCCACTAAATCCCACTCACTCTACAGTCTAGTGCAGGTGTCACTTAATCTGTTAGGTCTTTCTATTTCTCCCCTAATTCTTTCTAGGAAGACTCTTAAACACTCATTCCTCTGAAGTCCCACTTTTACTTCTACTTGCTTTTTGCCTTAGGAGTACATGATCTGTGTACCTACTCAGGTCTCATTCTAAATTTTAAGTCCTGAACCATGGACACCTATGGCTCATCTTTGTATGTGTAGATCCACATGTTACTCACTTTTGTTCTTTTAAGGCCGGTATATTTATTTTTGTGTGCAGAGCCTGGGACATTTGTGGCAGTTTGCAGCCTAAGACCCTTGGACTTCTGGTAAAACTAGTAAAAGGAATCTGTGCTATTTTCAATATATATATATATATATATTTGAACTACAATATATCTTAAGCTAATAAACTTATGTATAACCTGAATGGGTACACAAGTCAAAATATTTGTTGTTTCCATAAATATCATTTCAGTGTGCTTAAGCTGGTTATCCATGCTAATCAGAACCTTTGTTTGGCAGTTGTATATACATCGCTCTAAGGCTAAAGGGGTCTCTGGTTAAAAAAAAAGGGGAGTCACTGTCCTGGGTGCTCAGAAAACATTTCTTAATGAATGTATCAGGGAACTAATATTTTTTTCATTACGTAAAAAATTTCTTCCAAAAAATTAGATCTACGTTCCTTATTTGCAATTCTAAGTCTGAAAAGTTCTTAAAACCAAAAGTTATTCCATAAGTTTGGCACAAAACTTGTTTTGCAGCAAAACCTGGCTTGAACTGACCTAAGACTTAGTTGTGTCACAACATTCCTCCCCAAACACCTGCTGAGTGCTGTGTTTTGTTGCTTCATTGTTGTTCTTTTGTAACCATGAAAATATCAAATAGAGTCAAAGATACCCTCTGGTAATAGTAAGAAGATAAAAAGAAGAAAAGAAGCGTCTTTCATTAACACTAGCACAGAGATGAGGTTATTGCAGGAGCTTGATCTTGGTGTGTCTGCGAGGCATTTTACTGAGATTATGGAGTAGCATCATTAGTATATATGACTTAAAGAAACAGAAGCTATTTAAGTTTTTTAGTGATGAACAAAAGTAATAAAAATAAGAAAACATTGTACAGGACACAAATTTAAGATCTTGACCATGTTTTGATTGAGTGGATTCAACAAGAATTCATTGTATAACTAGAATATAGCTAGAATATACCATGAAGAACTGAACTTTGAAGGTGTGTGTGAGCATTCACTAGGTTGGCTACAGAAATTGAAGAAGCATCATTGCGTAAAATAATCTGAAAATCAAGTGGAAAAAGCTTCTAACAATCAGGAAGCGTCAGAAATATTGATGAATTTGATAAAATCATATCTGATAAAAAAAAAAACTTATTCTTGAGCAAATTGACAATGTTGATGGAACAGCTCCTTCCTGGAGCTACATTCCTAGAAAAAAACCAACAATGATGATGAGTGAGCATCCACAGGGTTTGGTGTTTGGGGTGTGCCACTGTTGCTGGCCACTTTTAGATAAAATTGGCAGTGATTGGAAAGAGCAACATTCAAGATGTCCAAAAGGTATACATGATTGACCTGGGCTCTGCTCCGCAGATAAAACGTGGGTAGCCAGAGAATTACACCGTGAGTGGTCAGTAACCATTTCCTTGCAGCCGTGGGAGTTCACTGCAGGCAGGCTGGTCAGGAAGGACTGTGGGGCTTTACTGTTCCTAGAGGCACTCCACACACCCATCCTGAACTTCCTGTGCTGCCAATGTGGAATTTTTTGAAGAACAAGTAAAAGCACCTAAAAAATAAAACAAAATTTGTCCTAGGCGCTTGCTTGCTGCAGTTAACAAGGGGCTCAGAATCCAAGATTTCCTGGGAAAAGTTCAGTCTTCGGGATGTCATTAATATACTTGCTAAGGCTTGGAACGATGTTCATAAATCAGTATTAAAAATGCTTGGTGTTGATATGATGTGTAACCACAAACTAATCATGAGAAAAATCAGACAAACTCAAACTGAGGGACAGTTTACAAAACACCTGACAAACATTCCTCCAAAGCTTCAAGGTCATGAAAAACAAAGACGGAGAAAGTGCCACAGACTAGAGGAGACTAAGGAGACATGATGATTAAATGCAGTGGGGTATCCTGGATTGGATCCCAGAACAGAAAAAATACCAGTAGTGGGAAAACTGGTGAAATCTGATAAAGTGTGGACTTCAGTTAGCAGTATTATACCATTGTTAACTTCTTAGTTTTGACAAACGTATCATGGTTATTTAACACTAGTGGAAGATGGGTGCAGGGTACATGGGAACTCTGTACTATCTGCAACATTTCTGTAAATTGAAGATTATTTCAAAATTAAAAGTTTACTTGAAAAAATGCTTGGCATGGTCTTTGGCTTACAGTGATGTCTGAAACCAAGTCTACAGATGAAGACTTTGAAGGATTTCATATCACTAGTGAGAAGACCACCTTATGCCAAAAGTTTATCAGCTAAAAGTATAAAGAAAGCTGACATCAAAAAAACGTTACACATGGACGGTGATGCTCCTGTTGTGCATGTCGTGAGTGGGGAAATTGCTGACTTTATTTTTAAGATTTTGTGTGGACATATGTTTTTATTTTTATTGTGGTAAAATACACATAACATAAAATTTAACATCTTAACCATTTTTAAGTGCACAGTTCAGTGGTATTAAAATACATTCACATTGTGCAACCATCACCATCATCCATTCCCATAATTCTTCAACTTGTAAAATTTCAGTTACAAGTTTACAAACTGAAATTCTACACCTACAAACAAAAACTCCCCATTCTTCTCTCTCCCCAGCCCCTGGCAATCACCATTACAATTTCTGTCTTTATGATTTTGACAATTCTAAGTACTTCATATAAGTGGAATCATACAGTATTTGTCTTTTGTGTGACTGGCTTATTTCACTTAGCATAATGTTCTCAAGGTCATTCATGTCATAGCATATGGCAGAATTTCCTTCTTTTTAAAGGCTGAATAATATTCCATTGTATGTATCTACCACCTTTTGCTTTTTCATTCATCAGTCAATGGACACTTGGGTTGCTTCCATGTTTTATCTGTTGTGAATAATGCAGCTAGGAAAATGAGTGTACAAATATCTCTTTGAAACCCTGCTTTCAATTTTTTTGAGTATATATCCAGGAGTGGAATTGCTGGATTATATGGTAATTTTCGTTTTAATTTTTTGAGAAACCATCATACTCTTTTCTACAGTGACTGTACCATTTCACATTCCCAAAAAGAGTGCACAAGTGTTCCAATTTCTCCACATCCTCGCCAATATTTTTTTTTGTTTTCCTGAGGAAGATTAGCCCTGAGCTAACATCCGTTGCCAATCCTCCTCTTTTTGCTGAGGAAGATTGGCCCTGGGCTAACACCTGTGCCCATATATGGGCCACCGCCACAGCATGGCTTGACAAGCAGTGCGTTGGTTCACGCCTGGGATCCGAACCTGCAAACCCCAGGCCTCTGAAGCAGAGCATGTGAACTTAACCCCTAGGCCACCGGGCCGGCCCGCTATTTTTTTTTTTTTTGATAGCAGCCATCTTAATGGGTGTGTGAAATGGTTTTAAATACAGATAATAATGAGGATAATAGTGATGATGAAGATGAAATTGTAAACACACGGTGGAAAAAAATCCCTAGATGATACGGTGAAAACGTGTGATCAGTCAACAGCTGGCTTTGAACCACGTACATTTATCAATGAACGTGAGTTTATGGTGGTTTTCATAGTTAAAGAGGGACTGCTTAGGTGGAAACCTAAATTAATGAACCATTTGACACAGGGAAAAGTCCTTAAAAAGGGCCCCTATTAGAGTGCTGCCCTTAATCCTGCTCCTGCAGTCATCAGGGGCCACCGCCAGCCTGCTGCTGGTGACAGGCGCTGAGGTCCCGCTCCTCTGGGACGCTCAAGCTACCAGAGGTAACAGATGTTCATGGTTTGTGTATGCACAGGCATATTTAGCTGAATTCAAAGCTGCTATATTTAAAGATTTATAAAGTGTTTTCTCAGAAATAAGACTACTAGAGTATTTACAATCTATATTTATCTTGCTATTTCATTTAGTGGTTTATTATTATTTAAATAAACTACACACTATTTGTCCAAATGAATGTTTCACTATAGAAATATTAATATGTTTGATTATGGAGTGCTGCCTTAGACCCTGCTGGGGCTGTTACATAACATACAGTATAAATACTACCTTTCAAGAAACCTGAAAAATTCTGAATTCTAAAACTCACCAGGCCCCAAGGATTTTGGGTTATAGATTGTGGACCTTATTTTAGTCAAAAAGCAAATAATGCACTTGTAGAAAATCATTCCATTGTTCCAGGTTAAGATCCTTTTTGAAAAATTTCTAATGCCTGTCACACTTGGCTATGTGGATTTCTAACTATAGGCAACCACTCTATCTTTCCCTCATAGGATAAAGATCTGTGTTATATTCTGCCACTAGTACAAAAACAAAACTTACTTTTTAAACAGCAAAACTAAAAAGTTTAATCATCTCTGGTGGTAATATTTCTAGACTGTATCACACTCTAATCAGGGGCCTTTACAAGATTAAATGAAACATGAATTTATTTCTCCCTAATAACTCAGCATCATCATTACGAAGATCAGTTACTCCTTGTGAAAACAGGGCCTGGCCCCAGACCATCCAGCTTCCTGAGTTCTTGTGTTTGCATCTTAGTCTTCCATGGACGCTTGGGCTAAGACCAGGCTATCCCTCCCAGCTGCTCTCAGGGTGCCTGCCGTACCACCCTCGCTAATGTGTTAGGGCTGGAAAAGCTTGTTTAGGCTGTCTAAAATGAGAATAAATGGTCCACAAGAGCCTGAACTTTAGACATCTGTTTTGGCTCTTCAGGGGCCCTCTTCCTTCCTTCCTACTTCTCAGCTGGGTTCCTAATAACTGAGGAACCAGGTAAATAACCCCCGGAGGGCCGAGGCCCCATTGTGTATTATTCTTACTTTGTCTCTGTAAGGATTAAGGAGGGAAACAGGGATTATCTCCTGGATACTTTTTTCCGGAGAGACACTAATCCACCTCTTTGGTAGGCCAATGGCAAGTTGAGAACATTAGGGTAACACACACTGGTAGCACAGCCAACATATTTTGCATGTGTTTTAATATTCCACTCCTAATTGCTTGTGTAGGAGGAAAAAGAAACTAACATTTATAGAAGGATTATAATGTGCCACATGCTTTGTACACTTCCTTTCATCAAACACTGTGAGGTAGAGACTATTCCCCTTTACAGATGAGGACTGAGGTTAAGTAATTTACCAAACCTCTCACAACTATTAAGTGATAGACACAAGGATTATAATCTAGTTTCCATCTCTCAAACTTATTCTCTCAAAATGTTTTCACTTCATCAAAAAGATCACAGTATCAATGCATGCGGGTTATAAAATGTCAAACCAGATATGCTAATGTCTCCTTCGTCATCCCAATTCTACCCTTGCGGTAATAAATTTTATTAGCTGAGATGGCATCCTGCCACTTCTTTCTGCAAACTCATATCATGTGTTCACATATAAAGATTTCCTTCTTTTTTCCAAAAGTAAGATCATTCCATTAATATTACTCTGCAACTTTTATCACTATATTCACATGATATATTCATAAACAGCTTTCCAAGTCCACACATGTAATCTTTTTAAAATTTATTTTATTTATTTATTGGTGAGGAAGATCGACCCTGAGCTAACATCTGTGCCCAACTTCCTCTATTTTGTATATGGGATGCCACCACAGCATGGCTTGGTGAGTGGTGCGTATGTCCGCGCCCGGGATCCAAACCCGGAAATCCCAGGCTGCCAAAGCAGAGCACGAACTTAACCACTATGCCACTGGGTCGGCCCCTGACACATGTAATCTTAACTCATTTAAAAAAAATAATTGCAAGATATATTCTGTATTACAGATAAACCATAATTTATTCAATACTTCCAGACAGAAATTCAAATTGTTTTTTGGTTTTTGCAATTACAAATAAAGCTGTAGTAAACTTTCTTGAACATATAACCTTATAAACTGGAACCTTGATTTCCACAGGATAAATGAACAAAATGACATTACTGAATATAATCTCTGTATTTTTTATTTTAATAGATAGGAGGCTGCATTCCCAAAAGGTACAGCAATCCATATTTACAGCAGCAATGTATGAGTGCTCATTTTCTCACCCTCTTGCCAACACAAAATATTATCGATCTCTATAATTTTTTGCCTGTTTGATGGTTGAAAAAAGGTATTTCATTCCATTTCTTTGATTACTGGTAAAATTTAGGTTTGCGCTCTCCTGCTGCAGGTTTTGACTCATAAAGAATGACATACAAGGCCACACAACAGAATCTATTTCTCTAAGCCATTCCTACTGGACAGAGGCAAGATGGTTACATTCCATGCAGTGTGAACTCTCAGCTGGCAGGGTCTATACCGGAGGCATCAGAGAAAGGAAAACAACACTGGGAACTGATGTGTGAACAGTTCAAAAACAGTAAATAAATGGAGAGTGAAGTGGGGTTATTTTTTATTAACTTTCAAACTCAAAGACTCTTATCAAAACCAGATCTTACAGGGGAGGGAGTAGGGACCCTTGGCAGGATGCCTCTTCCACAACACTCATCCCTCACCTGCAAGGTAAACAAGAAAGAAGAGGAAAAAAAAATGACAGAGAGAGGGAGAGAGAAAAACCGAGTTTCCTTTGGTGAGGGCCACGCTCCTGTCAGAAAGGGGCCAGGCTTTCAGGGGCCTCTGATGCAGGAAAGTAGAGGGCAGTCTGGTCTCCCGAAAACTCAATCCACTCTCAAGCTCAGAGTGGAATCTGAGGATAAACCAGAAGCAGTAGGTGGAGGAGCCAGCTTCAGTGTAATTACTTCTTAAGCTGGAGGTGTGCCTTGGAAGCATCATAGGAACTCTCCAAACTTTATTTTCTAATTTTGAGAAATGAGGAAGGGGTTTGGAATTTGGATGTGTAAGGCCACTTGCAACTCTAAGATTCTATCATTCCAGTTATAAAATGTTGCTAGGGGCCGGCCCGGTGGCAGCAGGTTTGCATGCTCAGCTTCAGCAGCCCGGGATTCAAGGGTCTGGATCCCAGGCGTGGACCTACACACCACTCCTCAACCCATACTGTGGCGGCATCCCATATAAAGTAGAGGAAGATGGGCACAGATGTTAGCCCAGGGCCAGTCTTCCTCAGAAAAAAAGAGGAGGATTGGCGATGGATGTTAGCTCAGGGCTGGTCTTCCTCACACATGCACAAAAAATGTATTGATCATTATGCATTCGGCTGTATAACCAACAGCTGCAGATTCTCTTGTATGAGGCACTGTGCTAGGTCCTTGCTACCTCGCATTTTCAATTCACATTTGAAAACTTAAAAGAGAAATGCAAATAACTCTAATATAAGAGTATGAGCAGACACCATTTGATTAAGTGAGATGAAGGAGCTACAAGGAGGGAGACATCACTTCTGATCTGAGTAACTGGGGGCGAGAAGGATGCAGCTCTGATGAGAGCCTGCTTTGTGCTGGGCACAGTCCCGGACATTTTACAGATTCTCTCACTTGATGTGGAAGCCTTCATGAAGGCCTTGGAGTCTAAGGCCTGAGTGATGGGAAGACTTAGGAAAGGCATAAATGTAATTTCAATTGCATATTTATTGACTGCCCGACGCTGGCCAGGCACGATGCTAGGTACTGGCACCCAATGGTGAACAAGTGCGGGTCTGGCAGTAAAGGGCTTTCAGTGGGGGATGCAGACAATAACTAGGCAGTTACAGTTACATATAGTATGATGTGTGTTACACTTCTCTCAGGTGCACATGACAAAACTGACTCAGAGTTTCTTAAGCTAAACTGATGGACTAGCTTATGTTACTAAGCACCTCAGGGTGGATCAAGGCTTTAAACAAGGAAACTCTCCCTCTCTCTCTCTCTGCTCTCTGTGTAAGTCACCATATTCTTTTGCAGATAGGGTGTTTCTCCAGAGGAACATGAAGGAACCAGGGAAGCTCCGGGCTAAATGTAGGAACCTAGGTTAGGATCCTCAATTCAGAGGAGGCCTGGCTACACGGAGGCGCCACACAGTAAAGAAAGTATACATCACTATAATGACGGAAGAGGAACCCTTGAGCTGAGAAGTGGGGAAAGCTCACTGAGGAAAGCTTCCTCACTCCCAACACAGGTTTCTCTTGCTAAGAGTTGGTTTAGAAAAATCCAACTCATTCAAAATTTAAAGGATAAAAAGTTGTAACTCAACATCCAATCAGAGGCACTGTAAGAAAAACATCCATACAAAGTTACGGTCTGAAAAGGAGTAGCAACACTTCCCTGCAGATGGAGAAAACTCAGAGAAACGTTACCACAAAGCAGAAGAAAATTTTAACCCAACATCCTATTATTTTGAATTTAAAAAAATGTAATGAGGCAGTGGCAGCTCTGCAGGAAGCTGACAACGCAGAAATAAGGGATGGTCAGGCAACAGAAGGCGACAGACGACAGGAGGACAGGAAACAGGGGCGGGCAGGTTTAGAAAATAAGTGCAAGAAAAATACAAAAACATTTCAGAAACGAAAACCAAATTACAAGAGAGAGGAGACACCACTCTAAGGGTCACTGTGGAAAGCAAAAAATAGAAATAAAACTGAAGAAGATAAAATAGAAATGAATGAAAATCATTAGAGAGGGAGTGATAGAGAAGACAGGCAAAGGTAATTGCTCAAATGTACAGTCAGAGTCCCTAAAGAAAAAACCCAGAACAATGGAGCAGAACAAATATTCTTACATAGCTCAATTCTAAGTAGGTTTTGGACCTGGGATTGGAGGGAGAGCTTGGCCCAGATCACAGACCTAAATCGAGGAACTAGCGGGGAAGGAAGGGCTGGGAGTCACCTGCAAGGCTGTAGTAACCAGGAGCAGGTCAGAGGTGCCCTGCCTGCCAGGACCCTCCTCCTGGGGTCTCAGGAGCTTCTCCTGAACTGTGGCAGCCCTGAAGGAGACTCAGAAATGGAGCGAACTGCTCTGCTTCCACCTCCTGGTTCAGCCCTACAGAAGCAGGGAGCAGGGGCAAAGCGAGTAAATGAAATAAATACTTCAGGAGAAGCTCCTTCGACACAAGTTAGCAATCAAAGAACCAAAAAGAACAGAGATTAATATAATGAACATGTATCCATCACCCAGATTTATAAAATCTTACCATTTTAGAGTATTTTCTTTAGATATTTTTAAAGAAACACAACTTTACTGATCTAGTTGAAGCCCATTATGAACCCCTCTGATACCATTTGTCTCCCCACCCCCTGCCTGAGATACCACTATCCTGAAATGGATGATTATTTTTGCAAAGCATGCTTTTACACTATTATTACATAAGTATGTATCCATAACTATATGTAATATTTGTTTCACATGCTTTCAAACTTTATACAAATGGTATCATACTGAATGTTTCTATCTACAATTTGCTTTTGGTTTTTTTGGTTTGCCAAACATTATGTTTTTGAAATTTATCCATATTGATATACGTGGCTCTACTTCATTTTAAATGCAGCACAGCATTCCATAATATAACTACACCGTAATGTATTTACCAATTCTTTTGTTGATGGACCTTTGGAAAAAGATCTAACAGTTTTTCATTATTTTTTTTTAAATACAACTAAAACATATTACCTACCCCATGATCCAGCAATTCCACTCTTACGTATACACCCATAAGAAATGAATACGTTGTCCACAAGAAGACTTTTCTGAGGACATACAAGAATGTTCACAGCACCTTTATTCATGATAACCAAAAACTAAAAAATAACAAATGATACAATGGAATACTACTCAGGAATAACAGGGAACAAAGTACTGATACATGCAATAGCATGGAGGAAAGTCAAAAACACTGTGTTAAGTGAAAGAAGCTATACATGAAAAAGTATATATGTATGATTCCATATAAATATAATAAAGTATGTATATAATATAAAGTTTTAGTACAGAACTAGTAAAACCAATCTATGGTGGAAAAAAGTCAGAACAGTGGCTGCCTCTAGGAGGGTGGAAGTGGGGATTAACATGGAAAGGAAACTTTCTGGAGGTGATATCTATGTTCTATAACATGACAGGAGTTTCAGTGACAGTTGTATCCACCAAGAACGTATACTTAAGATTTGCACTTTTCACTGAAAGTAAGTTTTACCTCAAAAGAAAAAATACTAAACAAATATTGAACTCTGTTAATGTTATCCATGCTAAAGTATTTAGGAGAGAGTATACTGATATCTCCATTTTTTTTTGGAAATGCATCAAAAAATAAGATGGAATGATGGCTGGATAGAGGGAGGGATAAATAGAACTGTGATAAAGTAAACACAGCAAAATGTTGATGGAATTTAGGTGATGGATATACGGATGTTCATTATAAAATCCTTTCAACTTTGCTGAATGTTTAAAATTTTCATAATAAAATGTAGGGGAAAAGTTTTAACATTTAACCTGTTCAAAACCAACTCTTGATTTTATCCTGCCCTAAAGCCACTCCTCCCATCACCTTCCCCATTCCAATAAGTGACAACCATTCATCTAGGTGCTCACCTTTGAGTTGTCTCTGTCCCGTATATCTAATCCATCAGCACATCCTTCTGGCTCCACCCTCAACATATATCCTGAATGCAACCGCTTCTCATCAACCCTACCCTGTTCCAAGCCACCATCGTCTTTCACCAGGATTGCATGAGTCTACCACCTGGTCTCCCTGCTAGAGTCTATTCTCCACACAGCAGGTGCTGGATCATTTTAAAATGCTCCCTCCTGCTGCCTTTCCTCCCACTCTCTCCCTTGCTCACTACATTCCAGCCATACTGACCTCCCTGTTGTTCATTAAATATGCCAAGGTCCTCTGGACTTAATGTTGCTCTGCCTGGAATGTTCTTCCTCCTTATCAGCAAGGCTTGTTCTCTCACTTCATAGTTCTCTGCTCAAAATATCACACCATGGAGGTCCTCTCTGAACATCTATCTAACTGCCACAGCCCCTGCAGTTAACAAGAACAGTGCCTGGCTCAGAGCAGGCTGATCCACCCACCCTGCAACCCTCCTGCCTATTGCAACCTCCGCCCAGAGTTTCTGGATTTCCAGCGCTGCCCTGTTGATCCCTGTTCGTTCTCTGCACTGTGGAGTACACGAACCTTGAGGGAGCAGGACCAGCCCTCTGTAGGGTGCTCTAGCTCTCACACCGTAAGATGCCTTCCTTCTCAAGGCACCCCCTGCCTCGAGATGGCAGCCAACGGCAGCTCCCACAGAAGCAGGCGCTCCCTGCCTAGACTCCTTGGTGCTTCTAGAATCCCAGAGGCCAGGAACAGCTCTGCCTCTAGAGGGCAGCGCTCAGCAGAGACCTTGCTGAGCCCTCCAACATGCCAGCTGCAAAGCTCTTTCAAGGCAGTGTTCCCTGAAGTCTGGTTAGGAGGGCTGCTCCCAGTGAGCATGCCTCTGCTGCCCCCTCCATTCATCCCACAAAGCGGGCTGCAGTCCCCAGACCAGGCATGAGGGTTCCAATGATGAAAGAGACAGCCCCTACCCCCAGAAGCTCCCTGCAGCCTGGTAAGGGTAGTGGTAGGGGCAAGCACGGTGGGGAGGAGGGGAGGAAGGGGCGTAAAGGAGATCCCTATCTCAGTGCAGGGCAGCACAGCTTTCTAGAGGAGGTGGTGTCTGAGTACTAATGGATATATGGGAGTTAGCTGGGGCAAGGGGGTGGAGGGGGCAGAATGAGAGGTGCAAGTGCAAAGGTCCAGGTGAGAAGGGCAGGGGGTTTGGAGAACAGCACGCAGTTGGATTTCCTGGGTGCGAGAGGCTTTGTGTGTTAAGTTAAGGGGTTTGGCCTTTCACCCAAGGCACAGGGCAGTGGCGGCATGGGCAGATCTGTGCTTTAGAAAGACAGCTTTGGCAATACATTAGAAGACAGATGAGAAGGGGCAACACATACCAGGAAAAACCAGTTAGATTACTGCACTAATTGAGGAGAGACTGCAGTCCTGAACTAAGGCAGAAGGGAAAAAGAGGATTAATTTGGAAATGACATGGTAACTGGAGGCAGCACAGCACAGGGGCACTAGATCAGACTCCACTATGCGTCTTGGGCACATTTGTGCCTTAGCTTCCTTCTCTGGAAAGCAGGAATGATAGTAATAGTACCCATCTCATAGTGTTGGTGGAGGATTATAGGAGTTAATGCAATGTAAAAGCTCTGAGTAGAGTTTAGCACATCATCTTACTAAGGAATGGAGCTCAGAAAAAAGAAGGAATGACGAAGATGACCCCCAGCATTCTGGTTTGGAAACTAGATCTGCAGTTCTCAGTGTGGTTCATGGACCTCTGGGGGTCACAGAGACCCTTTCAGGGGGATCACAAGGTCAAAACTATTTACATAAAATTAAGGCATTTGCCTTTTTAACTGTGTTATTGTTTGCTGGGATAATGCAAATGCAATGGTGGTTAAACTGTTGGTGCCCTGGCATAGATCAAGGCAGTGGCACAAAACTAGACTAGTAGTCATTGTACCACCACTCACCGCTAAAAGCCAGTTTACTGAAAAATGTCCTTGATGAGGCCATAAAAGGAATAGTCTAATGAGTAACCCATTATTAAAATTTGGATGGATATTTTTTCCATAGATATGTTTTGGCTAAGATGGATAATAAGCAAATTTAATCAAATGGACAAAAATGTTTTCTTTCTTTCTTATTAGTTGAGAAATACTGATTATCATTTAGCCATATTCATTTTTGCTTAACTTCAAATTAGCCCCATGAAATAAAAAAGTATCAAACACACCCTGGGCAAAGCTGGAACAATTTGAGCAATAAGATGAAGAAATAGCGAATTATAGTTCAAAGTATAGAAAAATATCCATGAGTGTATACTGGTACAAATAAATCAATGAGTGAATTAATAAATGGAGGAGAGGCAAATCTCTCATGCAGAACTCCAAATAAATTATATAGATGCTTCACCCTAAAGGAGATGGAGCCTAGCTCTCCCCTCCTTAGGTGTAGGCTGCACGTGGTGACTTCCTTCCAAAGAGTATGTACGGAAAGGGGAGGGGGAGTAACTTTACAACAGAGAAACCTCACAAACAGTATTTCAGCCAAGGTCAACACTATGATGACGGTACTACCCTTGATATGATGTGCTGAAAATGGTACTTCACCTCTGTGATCTTCTCACTCCAAACCCATAATCCCAGTCTAACCATCAAGAAAACATCAGACAAATTCTAATAGAGAGACATCCTACAAATTGCTTAACCAGTACTTTTCAAAACTGTCAAGGACATCAAAAACAAGGAAAGTCTGAGAAATAGTCACAGCCAAGAGGAACCTTAAGGAGACATGATTTCTAAATGTGATGTTTGGATCCTGCAGCAATAAAGACATTAGGGTAAAACTAAGGAAATCTGAATAAAATATGAACTTTAGTTAATGCATCAACATGGGTTCATACGGTAACAAATGTACCACACTAATGTGTCAACAAATAGGGGTGAGGTAGTGGCAGAGGGTGGAGGAGTATATGAAAGCTCTGTTCTACCTGCTCAATTTTTCTGTAAATCTAAAACTTTTCTAAAAAATAGTCTATTAATACAAAAAAGCCCTCATATTAATTGGGAATAATTCTACCACCCATCACTCTAACCTAGAGAATTAAAGTTCTATGATGGGATATCCTATGCATAATTCAATTCAGTATTTACCAAGGTCCTACTAGGTATGCCTCTGAACTGCTGGGTACTGGCGATAAAAAGATGAACAAAATGAGGTCCAAAGCCTAGTTGGAGATGAAAGACATTTTAATAGATAATTATTGTCATATGAGGTAGCATAACTAGAGCACAGAGAAGAGTCTGGGAAGGCTTCACAGGAGGTTTGGTAAAGAAAAGGCACAGAAGCAAGAAATAGGTGGACTGCGCCTGATTTTTTTAAACCTGTGCCTCTAAGAATCTTCCTGTTTTCTTTAGTCTTCCTGTTTTCCTGAAAACGAAAGCACTGTAGAGGCCAATAGTTTTATTTACCATGATGTTTCAACTCTGCATGTACAACGGGGAAAATATACTTTAGAAAATGCCAAAATTTCTAAAATTATTACAAATATAAAGGAATTTCATACATTTCAAAGTAAGTGAATTTTAAAACTGGGATGAGTGGGAAAAAAGGAAGCTAAAAATGAACATATAAAAATAGAAACAAAGATAACACATTGAAAGATGATGCCTAAGGTAGGTACCCAAAAGGATAACTACATGAACAAAATTCTGGGAAACAGTAATTTTATAATTCAGCTGTTTTATTCAGGATCCTTAAAACTACTTAATCTCTATGGGTGTAAACTAGGAAGGGGGGTAGATAGGACAGCGAAGAGCTGGCGCTGAGCATCTGCTCTGTGACAGGTACATATGCAAGAGAAGGTCTCTATATACATTATCAAATTTCATCTTTAAAACAACCCTTAAAATGAGTGTCTTGTATCTTTTCTAGAGGAAACACATGCTGAGGGATTCGGGAACCTGCAGCAGAGCAGGACTGGAACCCTGGCCCGTCTGAGAGGTAAACCCGTGTTCTTCTCAGTCCCACTTGACCACTGACCAGGTATTTGTAATATGTCAGAATTCACCCTGTTGGTTTCCACACAAAGCAGACTTAGTGTTTCTAATTTCTCCTCTACTATGACTGCACTCAGTTCACTTTATACTCAAGGGCATTGACCAAAGTACATTCCTATAATTACAGTGTCTTGTTTGCAAGTAATTTACTAGTTAGCCCAGTGCTGGGCATACAATACTCCAAGATTAATCCTACAAATGTTAATAGACACCGCCGGTTTTCAGTATATTTTAATTATCAAATTCACTCATTTAGGCCACCAGTTTTGCTTATGCTCAGGTAACACACGCTTGTTGGAAGGCCTCCCTTTTCTCACCACTATGCTGTTAGATCTCTAAGCTTTACACTGTTAACAGTGTTTTGAGGCGACTGCAAAAGGCGAGCAACGCTTCCCCTCACGAGGGAGCCATCGTAGGCACTGTAAACAGTAAGAAATTTCTTGGCAATGACAAAATTCTGGGACTCTTAGGAGTCTACATCACCTTGGGCAAGACTTTTACTATCTCCTCAGGCGTAAATTTGGGAGAAAAACAATTACTTTGCCAGTGTCACGACACTGTTGTAAGAATCGAAAGAGAAACTGTGAAAAAGGACTTTGCCGGCCCGGAAGCCCCGAGGAGCACTCGTCCTTTCTGGGCTCTGAGGCCCGCACGAGCGAGCGAAGCGGCACAAAAGGCGCGGAGCCGAGACCCCGGGTCGGTCCCGGGCGCCGCCGCCGCCACCTCCTGGTGCATCTCGGGAAGGGCTCCGCCGGGGCCGCGACGCGGGGCCAACCCGGCGGCTCCGTCCCCCCGGTCCTCTCCCAGCGGCTCACCCCGAGCCAGGGCAGAGGGACGAGCACGACCAGGCCGCGCCCGGTCCCAGTGCCGTGGATTCCGGGAAACCTTCGCACGGCTCCTCCACCCCGGGGGTCTTTGTTCCTGGAGGCGTCCCCCGGCCCACTGCTCCCGCTGCAAAACCTGTTTGCGGAGTATCATCGGCATGTCCTACTTGGAGATGTCCAGTCCTGGGGCGCGCTCGAGGGGGGCGTTAATAGAGGCAGCGAGGGTACCCCTAAGTTTAGATATGGGGAGAAAGAGAAGGAAATGCATCGGACCCGCCGCCCCCCATTATAGCTCGGAGGCGGGCAGCTCCCTCCCGCGCGGGCAGCTAGCGCGGGCTCCGCAGGGCGCGCTCGCGGCGGCGGGGCGGAGCGCGGCGGGCGGGCCGCGGGCCGCACGTGGTGGGACCGTTCTTCCCATTGGGCCCGGCCCCTGGACAGCCGGCGCTCTCATGCGGAAGGAGAAAGCCACCCTGGGCCCTGCTCTGGAGGGGTGTTTTACCCTTGCAGGCCTCGGAATTACAGGTTGGGAGGAGAGGAAGGGAGGGTGCGGCAGAGCGTGAGCGTTTCCCGCGCCGGCAGGGCGGCGCGGTGCAGAGTGACCCACACACGGGGAGGGTAACCGGATCGGCGGAGCAGGGAAACACGGTTGATATGTACCTCGGCCGGCGCGCTGCAGCAAAGTGCAGGTAGGCATCTCGGAGCACGGCTGCCCTGGGTTGCCACAGCTGCTGCCTGCGGTCCCACAGGCCCGACGGGGGGCGCGCGGGGACACACGTGGGGGGACGCGCGCCGGGCTGTGTTTACATTCTGCAGCCGCTCCACGTTGTGCTGCCGTCCTCGCCTCCCATTGGCCGGTTCACCAGCCGAAGCGGCGCTCCTCCCGCAGGGGCGGGCCCTTTTGGTCCCCGCGCCTCTAAGGAAAGAACCGGGTTCCTTCAGGCCTTGGCGGGACAGCCAGGGTGCGCAGCAGGCTGGCCATTTCCTGGCCATTCTGTGCTCTCCCGAGCCGCCACCACTTGGCTGTACGCCGAGGCTGAGCCGCGGCCCGACGCCCCTGCGATCGGGATTTGAGGGCGGGAGGGGACAGGAACGTACTGGTGCGAGATGCGGAAGCCGAGCGGCGGGGAGCCGGCCCGCGGAGGAGGAGCCTCTGAGAGACTCCCTCCCGCCTCCGGGCCGCGCAGGCAGGTGAAGTGGAGCGCCGGTGAACGCAGACTGAGGGCCTGGCGAGCGGGTCCTGCAGCCCGTCTGGGTGGGCCGGAGCGGACCGAGGGCACGGTGCGGGCCCGCGGGGCGGGCGCGGGCGGGCGCGCGGGGGAGGGGAGCGCGCTGTCCGGAGGTGTCAGTCTGAGGCGCATGCGTGCGGGGCGGGCGCGGCCCGGCCTATATATTGGGTTGGCGCCGGCGCCAGCTGAGAGCCGAGCGGTAGCGCGTCTGGCGGTGAGGAGGCGCCGGGCGCAGGGCGGGATGCGGGAGGAAAGAAAGCCCCCAGGGCGGATCATCCCGCGGGCGGGAGCATGGGGAGGAAAAATGGGAGGGTTGAGAACTAGGCGGCTGGGGGTGTGCGTGCCCGCGTTCCGTCCCTGTCAGGACCCTTGGCAGGGGGCCGGGGACGCGGCGGGGGATGGAGGGATGCCCCTAAGAGGAAGGCCACGGGAAAGCCCCTCATTCTAGGAGCTTATCTCTCCCACCCCCATTTGGGGAGCTATCCCTCGGGAGAGAGGATGGGGGTCTGGGTTCCCTTCAGGGGGAGAAAACTTTCTCGACCAGCCCAGTTTCCCCCTTCCTTTAATTCCCTTTCCTTCACTCCCACCCCCCCATCTGGAGTCGGGGTCCCGGTGCCCCTTCAAGCGACAGGCAGGGCCCGGTGGGGCTGGGAAGGAGGGAAAGGAGACTGAAGGACGTGACACAAGTCTCAGTTCCCTCCGCCCTCTGCTTCCCCGCCACCGCCGCTCTCCAAATTGGCGCGGAACCGGCTTCTCCACAGCCTTTCGCCTCCACAACCCCCTCTCCCTGCGGCTCGTCCAGGATGGGAGGGGGGAAGTGAGGGCGCTGCCCAGGCCCCACTCGGGGTGTACGGGGGACAGGATGGAGGACGCAAAAAAGACCCGTTTTGCGGCGATCTGCCTCCCTGAGCGTTCGGGGTGCTGATGGTGCTTTGTAAATTTTTGAAGACACTTGCTGTATATTGGCTGTACATTCAGTTGAGGAAATGCAGGCATGTGTCCAAAATTAATACCATGAAATAACTAATGTAGTGCAGAAGACAGCATGGTAAAATGGCTCAGGCCGTCTCCTGAGGGACTTGGCTGTAACTTCTGAATCAGCCTCTAATTGGCACTTGGAGAATATGGATGACAATGTATTTGACTCGTTTTTCCTCTCTCCCTTCCAGAGGTTTCATACACCTGAAGGAAGACGATGTCAAGACGCAGGTAACGTTATTTGTCTCGGAGATATGTTTCAAAGTTAGCTGCTGCCTTTGAAACTCATGACCTACTAATTAAACTTCCTTTTAAAAAATTGACTATAGTAGCCGTTTACAAGCTAAGCAGCAGCCCCAGCCCAGCCCGACGGATTCCCCCCAAGAAGCCCAGATAATTCAGGCCAAGAAGAGAAAAACAACCCAGGTGAGTTAAGGGGAGAGGGAGAGAGGAAATTCCTTGCTGGGGCCTTAGTTTAACAATAGTCTTTTCTACTTTCCAGGATGTCAAAAAAAGGAAAGAGGAGGAGGTCACCAAGACACACCAGTATGAGATTAGGGTAATGCAGAACTGGGCTGGGTGGATTTGAGGGAAACAAATGCAGGACGAATAAGAACAGAATTGTGTTATTGCTTTGCAATAGAAAGATTCCTCTGACACTTTTAATGCCCCTAGAGGTCAGCAGGAAGGCGCTTATCTTTGGGTGGCTTGTATGTGCCTGAATCCTACTACAGCTGCAGAGTAAGTTTGCCTTGAAGCAGCTGGTTCCTCTTTGTAAATCCCTCCCTCTTGGAGCTGCCTGGTGCACCAGGGCCCGCCTAATCTGTCCAATGTACTGCTCTTTGTTCCCTCTCTGACTATAGTGTAGGGTCCTAATAGCGGCTCCTTGGGGCATAAATAGGGTTTGAAGTCACTGACAGACTGGCACCCACCCTATGCTACCTATTCTTTCCTATGTGTTATACAGAAAACACTTTGGTTCTCTTTGAAAGCAGGATTGGGGAAAGGGTCCTTTAAGTATTTAAGTAATTGATTACAGTTGATTTCATTTTTAAGGTTGTGCTTTTAAATATTCTAAAGTAACAGGTTTAACTGGAAAAAAAAGATTTTCATAAAACAAGGTGCCCTTGCAACTATTACGAAATACAGAAGAACTTCAATTTTATAATCTTGAAAGTGATTAGTATTTGACTAAAGATGTATTGTTGTTATTCCTACCCTTCCCCAATACTTAAT
Organism: Tapirus indicus; assembly: GCA_031878705.1. NCBI lineage: Eukaryota > Metazoa > Chordata > Mammalia > Perissodactyla > Tapiridae > Tapirus > Tapirus indicus. The sequence goes on from CM062935.1 coordinate 42,000,019, forward strand.
GTCTTGTATTTCCAGAATTTTTTGTTGTCTAAAACATCCTGTTACTCTTTATGAAGATTGATATGAGCTATATGGCTTGCTTATAAAATAAGAATGTCGAATTAACTAGATTGTTAATTGTTAGCTAACAATGGTGTTTGGTGGAAAACTATAGACTGTTCAGAAGTATTAGCTTCCATTTATGAAAGCCCCAAGACAAAAGCTGGTTTTGTATTGCATGAATAGATTTTTTTTCTTCTAATGACAGAATTGTTGGCCACCTGTATTATCTGGGGGGATCAGTCCTTGCATTATCATTGAAACACCCCACAAAGAAATAGGAACAAGTGACTTCTCCAGATTTACAAATTACCGATTTAAAAATCTTTTTATTAATCCTTCGCCTTTGCCTGATTTAAGGTAAGAAAGATTTCAGTAATTTAATGTCAAAGATTAAAATTGTACTAGTTTAATATATGGTACTCCTTTGAGTCATTTTTGCCTTCATTATAGGATAGAAAAACTTGTAAAAAATTGCTTTACTAATATTTAAGTGTATACTTTATCTCAGAATAGTGCTATTTGCAAATGATATGGATATTTAAAACACTGGTTCTATAAAGTTCTTTTCATTCGCTTGCTGAGCCTTATCAGAAGAACTGAATCACTTTTTTAGAGTTTAAATAATTTATCCAAATTGTCATGATGGAAGCATTTTAACATGTATTTTTCATTTGATATGTCAACCCTGTGTATTTCTTACCAAGCTTAGTAAGGTCTATACTTCTTTCTTTTAGTTAATGAATATGACTAAGAGGTACAGCTTATACAAAACACGTAGTGCAGTAATTTTTATTTGGCTTTAATAATGGACTCGGACATTTAAACTCACCAACCCTCCCCATCCCCATCCTGTCCCACCTTACTTCCACTCTAGGTGACTCTACTATTGATGATCTATTTGGAGATAATTCAGACTTTTCTGGGATCATATGCTTTAAATATCTACCTTTTTAGTGTTGCTCTTGAGAAAACATGGTTGTCTTAAAAAGGAACCTTTATAAATAAATGGGGACTAGAAAGCACTTTTTTGAAATCTATCAATTTAGATTATCATAGTCCAAATTCTGGCTGTATAATTTCAGGCTTCTACTTTTTCATGCTAAAGAAATGGTTTCTAAAAGTTAAGGTAGCAATTTCTTCCTAATTTACCTTAGGAGCTTCTCCTTCCAAGTTCTAAGTGAAAGTTAGATTTCAGTGTCTGAAAGCTGAGTTTATTCTATGTACAACACATAGCTTGTGTATTATGTAGATCACACAATTACTCCTTTTTTCCCCTTTAGCTGGGGATGTTCAACGGATGTTTGGCTAAACATGTTAAAAAAAGAGACCAGATACATTCATGATAAACATTTTGAAGTTCTGCATTCTGACTTGGAACCACAGATGAGGTCAATACTTCTAGACTGGCTTTTAGAGGTATGTTCTAGTAATACAAATCTCCTTTGTATGATGGAAAAAATACTTAAGACATAAATGTGCGTTGCACGTGCACTCAGGATATATTGTCAATTGCCAGCAGCCGTCTTTTGGGGGGTACTTACTGTGGTTGATGGTACCAAAATGGAAAATGGTTGTCTACTAAGAGTAAAATCAGGAGGACGTAGCCACTACATGTCATACAACCCAAACCCAAGTCACAATCCTTGGGATCTGTGGGTATTGCTGAGTACCAGGCACTGTTCTAGTGCCAAGGATACTCAAGATGAACAGAATGTATAGTTGACGAGGTTTTGAATTCTGCTATGCAAAGTGAAGAACCAAGACTTCAGGGCCCTCAGAAGTCCTTTTCTATGTCACCAAAATCAAATTATGATTTGGAATCCTGATTTCTATGTCCTAAGCGATAAGGAGGCTTTGAATATCCAGAAGCCGTAAGTTCTCCAGACTCCATGTAGCTTCCCTTTGTTATATACCTCTATTCCTTTCAGAAATACACTGTACCATTAATCTAAAGGAATAACAGTGATCCTGAAGTCCCTAAAGATCTGTGCCAGAATTTTCTCTCTTGTTTAGGTGCATTCCCTTTCTTTGGCTAATTCTAAAAGCATCTCTAAAATTATTATTGAGGAAATGATTACTTGTGTTGATGACCAACTGATTTTCCTCCAACCTTTGGATAGTTGCTCTGTAGTTTTCCTGTCTTTAAGATAGTTAGACGTGATGCATTCTAAGAAAGAGCCTAGGCTATAGGCTTTTTGGTGGAGTAACAAATGGCACAGTAGATCTCAGAAGCTATCAGAAGTTTTTAAGACTACAAAACATGTCCTTTTGAGTCAGGTCATCTTATTCCTTATTCTGACTAGAAGGGAAGATTATATTTCAATCATGTGGGTACAGGTAGGTAGTAGGGTTTTGACTTTTTCTGAGTGTCTAGTGATCGTGGAAGCAACTGAAGCACAATTATGTTGATTTTATTTTTTTCCTTTTTATGTTACACTGATTTTTGTCCAGTGGTTGTCTATCAAATTTATTCTTCTTTTCCCTTAGATATGATTATATATGCAAAACCATATAGAATATAATAAATCAAATCCAGCAGAGCATTAAATTCTACTTTGTCTTAGTATATTCTTACAGTCTAGGAATGCAAAGACAGTTCAGCATTTGAAAATCTATTCATTACTTTAATAGTTTAAAGGATGAAAATCAAAATAAAAAAATGTGAAAGACATTTTTTTGAAATTCAATATCCACTCCTGATTTTAAAATATGTAGTAAACTTAGGAATAGGAGATTTACGTAACACACTGTTTATTAGAAACTCATGTATCCATCCCTCTGTTTCCTCATCTTTAAAATGGAAATAATGGTCCCTACTTCATATATTTTGAGAATTAAAAGCTTTCCCTATAATAAGTGTGGAAATGACATATACTATTTATTATTAGTAACACTAGTGAAACAGGGGAATCCCTATTATAGTCAGAAACCAGGGAAAACAAAGATTTTGTCTATCACCAATGTTTTTCATTCAGTAATTCTTAGCCAGTACAGTGAAACATGAAAAATGAGGTAAAAACACTGAAAGGACACAGTTGTCATTTTGTAGTTGAATGTCTACCTAGAACGATGAAGAGAATCAGTTGGAACTTTGTATTAGAATTAATAAGAATATAAACTAAGCATGAAAACTTACCCATTTATCAGCAATAAACAATTAAGAAATTAATAGAAAAAAGTTCTCATTCATAGTCAGCAAGTCTAAATGTATTTGGAAATAAATACATTCAGTCCATGTGAAAAAAACTATAAAATTAATAAAAGTAAACAAGGACAGTAATAGACTTGTTTATTCTATTAGTACATGTTTATTTTTTTTTTCCTGATCTTAGCTTTTAAGCAAAGTTGGGCTTAAAAGTATTCTAAAGTCTGGTATGCTAAAAGATAACTTTATAATTTAGAGAAATTTATGGAATAAATAAATGTTTGGATTCTTCTCTAGGTATGTGAAGTATACACACTTCACAGGGAAACGTTTTATCTTGCGCAAGACTTTTTTGATAGATTTATGTTGACACAAAAGGATATAAATAAAAATATGCTTCAACTCATTGGAATTACCTCATTATTCATTGCTTCCAAACTTGAGGTAAGTTTATCCATAGATACATTTACCCCAAACTTTTTTAAATCAACACATTAATCCCAGAGACTACTACTATTTTTGATATTAACTCCTTAGGAAAGATGAGTGGTTTTTTCCAATACATTTTCTGAACATTATGATTTAGATGGAAAGATAAATATCATAGTTCCCTTTGTAGTATCTGAGCCTATTATAAGTTTCTGGTTTAGATTCTGGAATTCATATCTAGGTAGAATGTTCCATGGCTCATTCTGCCAAACAAAACATACCGATGCTATCTCTATATACATAATTATGGTACTTGGATTCAAGAGAATGGTCTTTAAAAACCAATCAAATGACATAAATATGTAGGATTAGAATAATGATCTATATCCAGACTAATATTTCTGTGTCTCATGTTGGTGCCAGGACAGAAGGTAACTCCTTTCCTGAGATTTTCCTTCACACAATCTCAATCTACTTTTCTTAAACAATACATTATGGATATCATTAATCCCTTCATCTTAAATTTTTGAAGCCTGTATCATTTTGAAGGTAGGAGAGGGACTGTGAATCATGCATTAATTTCCTTAAGTGTTTTTTTCTTTTTCTTCCAAATTTGTCTTTTGAGCTTTAAGGGCTATCCCCAAATTCTGCCAAATTTGATGAGTAAGTTTTCAGTCTTTCCTTACCTGAAATCATACTGTGTTTCAGGTATCTTTCTAGACTGAAACGTTGATCTTTTGGTCTGTTCTTTGGATTGTTAAGACATACCTGTCATCAGCCAAACTGCACAAAGTACTTTTTGATTAACCATACTTTTCTATTGGGGTAAAGAAAATGTCTTGTTTCTAGACCTTACTTGTTGAGTGTCTTGTTATGGTCTAATGTACTAGGCAATCTTAAAACAAGTTTGGCTTTTTGTTTTTTAACTGAAATGACTGGTTAAAATACTCTAGTTGTTTATTAACTAAGATTCAAGATAATTCTGTGAAAATAAGTCTCAATCAATATAGTTGGCTAATTTAGATACCTAGATATGAAAATATCTTTAAATGTAAGGTTGGTTTGACTGTCACAGAATTATTCTACCAAGATTTATATAGTCACGTGCTGCATACACTGTTTTGGTCAACAACGGACCGCATATACAACGGTTGTCCCATAAGATTAGTACCATATAGCCTAGGTGTGTAGTATGCTATGCCATCTAGGTGTGTGTAAGTACATTCTATGATGTTCACACAATGATGAAATCACCTAACAATGCATTTCCCAGAACATTTCCCCGTCGTTAAGCTATGCGTGACTATAATCACTTTGTGAAGCTGTCCTCAAAAATGAAGTCTAGGGGGCGGCCCGGTGGCGCAGTGGTTTAGTTCGCGCTTGGCAGCCTGGGGTTCGCGGGTTTGGATCCCGGGCGCCTGCCGACTCACTGCTTGTCAGCCACGCCGTGGCGGCGTCCCATATAAAGTAGAGGAAGATGGGCACGGATGTTAGCCCAGGGCCGGTCTTCCTCAGCAAAAAAGAGGAGGATTGGCAACGGATGTTAGCTCAGGGCTGGTCTTCCTCACAAAAAAAAAAAAAAAAAAATGAAGTCTGTAGGTGGTTTGTCTATAATTCTTTTGTTTTCACCTCAACCTCAACTGTGCTTAATACTAATTTAAAAAGTCCATTTTAAAGGAAATCTATGCTCCTAAGCTCCAAGAGTTTGCTTATGTCACTGATGGTGCTTGCAGTGAAGAGGATATCTTAAGGATGGAACTCATTATATTAAAGGTAATAATATCTTTATTATTTCTAGTTGCAATTTAGTAACTTAGTTGTTATTACTGAATCTCAAAGACTACAATGTAAGTAGTCAAAACTGAGGTTTTAGTATTAGGATCCAGTTCTAAGAGGTTAATGTATCAAAATATTAACAATGGTATGGATGGGAGGGGAATTTACTTAACTTGTAAACTATTTTTCTGTCTTTCAAGTTTCCTATATTGAGAATATATTACTTTCTTAATTTAAAAGTGATTAAGGACAACACTTTTAAAATATATAGGTAGTTAGCATAGCATGTGTATATAAATGAATTCCAAGAACGATTCTCAAATCTTAGTTCTGATTTTCCCCTTCTTCCAACAGATACGGAATGATTTCACTGCCTTTTTTCTTCCTATATGCAAAAAAAGGGGCTATCAATAGAAGGGTGGAGGAGAGAAGCATAGAGGTGATTAATCAGGCCTTGAATTAGATATTGAAGGGTGACTGTTACCTACTAGAAAGTATGTTGTTAAATTTGGACATCATGGGTTTATAAATAGGACATACAAGAAAATAGTCAATATGACTTTCATTTACAAATTATCTATAAACTATATACATTATAATATGAATTATAAATTTATTATGTTTACAAACTATAAACATTCAGATTGATAACTGTTAGAATGGGATCTTGTTGGCATGTTGATATTGTTCTAATAACAAAGTTTTCCAGATTCGGACTTGAAGTGTAGCATAAGGAGGATGTAAAGGGAACATGGAATTCTCTAGGCAGTCCTACAGGCATTAAGACTGCTCTCCTAATTATTTTAGACTTCTTATAAATAGTAAAGTCCCAGGACTTCATGGAGGGAAAGATACATAAATTAGGATTTGTCTTTTTTTTTTTTTTTTAACGTTCACATTTTGACCAGAAGTCATTGGAGATCACGTAAAGAAAGAAAAAGTGTAGAATCATTTCTTGGAAGATCTGAATGGAATTAGCTGTGGAGTCACTGAATGCAATTAAAAGGGCAGTTTCAATAAAGTAGAGAACAGATTTGGAAGACCATGGGCTGCAATAAATGAGAAAAGTGGGAATGAATCACAGGCTCAGTGAACTCTAAATAAAGACAACTGGAAATAATGAAGGGTCTGTATCAGTAACAGACTGTAAAGCACAAGCAGCTGGAGATTGTGAGGCATCTATAAATATTTTTAATAAAAAGGGTCAGAATAATAAAACTAGGAAGAAATAAGCCTACAGCAGAGAAAGCTTCTTAAATCACTATTTAAGAAAGTAGCTATATAATATGGTGTATATGTACTACATTTATTAACAGGCATTTTAATTTAATTAACAGGCTTTAAAATGGGAACTGTGTCCTGTAACAATCATCTCCTGGCTAAATCTCTTCCTCCAAGTTGATGCTCTTAAAGATGCTCCTAAAGTTCTTCTACCTCAGTATTCTCAGGAAAAGTTCATTCAAATAGCTCAGGTATTGACATTTTTATTGAATATATGCTAATATTATTAATTACAGGTTTTGTTCAGTGTATTTATAATCTTAAATAGGCTATCCAACAAAATGACAGCATACTGAATTAAATTCACTCGACTAGAACTCATAATGTGTAAAATTCTATCCCCAATATTTATGTTGCTTAATTCTAGAAAACAGTCCTTAAACTTTCAGTTTAAATGTATTACGAGTACTTTTCATTCTTTGAGTCCAGAATAGAAAAACACCTCTTTTTGATATAAAATAGGGAAAGGTATTTTTCAGCCAGTTGTTTTTAGGCTACAAAGCCTAAGCCATACCATTATAAAGCCACACCATCATAAAATGGTAGGAAATTATTCTGTAGAATTATCTTACTCTCTTAAATTTGAATACACAAGGTACCTACTTTACATATTAGAATTTGAATCACCTTATTATAACATTTTTTAAAAAATTTAAGTTCAAGTGAAACTTTCTTATGTCAGCATATAACAAATATTTTAACAAAGTAACTAATTAAAAGAGGGTACCATTCTTCCCTGCCTACTTCTTACAAGTAGTAATCTTAAGACTGCTGTAACATATATAAGTGAAGAAAATCTACATTCTTACTCTATGTAGCAAGTGAAAATTTTACATGTGGAATTGAAGGAACTGTGGTACTTTGGAAGGGGTTTTAAGTAACCGAGGTTGAAATTTAACTTGTGTTTTAAATCTAGTAAACATATTATGGACACTAAAACTAGATAACCAGTAAATATATTGAAATCGGTTCATTTTGTAAAACTTCCTACTGAAGGCTTATTAATTTTTTCCATCAGAATTCCCAGCATCCCAGATTATCATAGGTAGCTATACCCTTTAGATAGAGAGGGCAGACCTTTGATAAGCTGATAAACAATGTAGAAAGTTTCTAAAGGTATATAATAGTAATAATTTATTTCTAACTCTTCTACTTATGTTTACTTTCTGGACCAATGGGGGCAAACATGATTTGTTTTATTCCACTGGAGAGGTGTCCAGGCCTCTGAAATCTAGCCCTGTTATACCATTCCACTGATCTTTGTTCAGCTCTCTTATTGCCTGGATTACACTGCCTTTTAACTATTTAGAAACAAGTTCCCTTTTTGTATATCTGCTTCACCATAGTCTAAGGGATCATTCTTAAGATGTAAGTTTCATGATTTAAAATCTTCCAGTAATTTCAATGAAGTTCTGACTTCCTTTTTAAAGATCCTTTATGATCTAATTTAGGCTATGCCTCTCCAGCTACTCCCCACCCCCTTTTGTTTAAAATAAGGAATGAAGGAAAGGTACTCCTTGCTTATTTCATATTTTTTACTTTAGGTGTTCTGAACTACCTGGGTTCCAAGGGAAAGTAATACTTTCTCATTTATCTTTGCAAATGCTGTTTCCTATACCTAGAACATTCTCTACCTGCCAATCTTCCTGGCTACCTTGTCTTTTAAGGTTCACTTAAACAGCAGATGTCTTCCCTGTCTTCCTCATTCTGGAATAGGTGCCCTTCCTACTAGTACACATCACACTGCATCATAACAATCCTTTACTTGTCTATTCACTTCCTGACCTACAATCCCAAGACTCGACTTCCTTCAGGGTGGTAGCTTATATCTTTGGATCCCTGTAGTTTTAGCAATTCTTGGCATATGGTCCCACATCATAAGTACTGTAAATTGTTAGCTGACTGATATCTAGTAGCGACATGTAGTACTCATCTTTCTCCTCCTAAATACACATACTTTTGCTTTTTCTTTTGTTAGCTTTTAGATCTGTGTATTCTAGCCATCGATTCATTAGAGTTCCAGTACAGAATACTGGCTGCTGCTGCCTTGTGCCATTTTACCTCTATTGACGTGGTTAAGAAAGCCTCAGGTAAGATACTTATCTTCTTACCTGTTCACAACTCTTAAAGGGACTATTAACTTATCAACTTTAGCAACCTGCTTAAGCAGGAATTTAAAATTTTAATGGAAAAAATTTAGCAGTTTAGTGATTACCGTCCCTTCTGTCAGAAGTACTTTCTAATCATCAATGTATATCACTAAACAAAATAAGATCAAATGAAATTTAAATCCATTTGAAGATATCAACATGATGATAGCTCTGCTTTGAGTTCTTTGGGTTTTGACAGTTTCAATTTCATGTGTAGAAGGTACTGGCTAAGAAGCTCTAAGTCTTTTTCTCCCTCCAAATAGTCACATTATAAACATAGTTTGGGAGTGATAATCTGTTTTGACTTGCTAATCTTGTTGATTTTGCTTTCTTTTCAAAATGAGTTTAAAATAACTATCTTTAAATTTGGAAGCAGGAGCAAATACATTAGGCATATGTTAGATAGTTTCTCATGCAACGTTCTAACTCTTCTCTAGGTTTGGAATGGGACAACATTTCAGAATGTGTAGACTGGATGGTGCCTTTTGTCAGCGTAGTAAAAAGTACTAGTCCAGTGAAGCTGAAGATTTTTAAGAAGACTTCTATGGAAGACAGACACAATATCCAGACACATACAAATTATCTGGCTATGCTGGTATGTTTCTTGTGGGGTTTTTTGGTCTTACTATCTAGTAAGTCACTGAAACTGATAGGATATTATGGAATAATACTTCAGGCAGTTACATAAGATGGTAAGGAGACAAAGTTCTAATGGGCACACTGATTTCAAAATGTAGAAAAGTTAATAAAAAAACTTTAAAGTCAAAGCAACATTTGTGACATGTCTCAAGATCAATGCCAGTATTCCAGGTAAGAGTTTTAAAAATACAGTTACAGGCAGTTCAAATTATTGAACCGCTAGACTATGACTAGTCACAGTTGCAAAGACATAAAGAGACCATTATATTAGAAGCCTAAGTAGTCTCAAATGAGTATCCAGAAGTCTGGTTTGACTTTGTTTTACTGTATCAATGCTTTAGCTTACCTGTTAATCTCTGCATGATTTCTTCACATGTACAGGATGAAGTAAATTACATAAACACCTTCAGAAAGGGGGGACAGTTGTCACCAGTGTGCAACGGAGGCATTATGACACCACCGAAGAGCACTGAAAAGCCACCAGGAAAACACTAAAGAAGTTAACTAAGCAAACAAGTTGAAATTGACCAAGTATTGGATAGAATTTCATAGAACTGAACTCAAAGTTTTACAGGAAAATAGTGCTATGACTGTCCTAGCCAATTTAGAAGTTTCACTGCCATTCTTTGATTTTAAAAAAACCATTTTAAATTGGCACTAAGGAAGAAATCTGTTTAAAGAAACAGCAGGACTTGTTTACAGAGATGACTTCATTCCCAAGGTGACTGAATAGAAGCCAGCCACAATTTACGCCATAACAATTTTTTTGATCCAGTGTTACTATGTTTATCTTGATAAACTAGGAATTTTATCATTGGAGTTTTGGACTAGATAAGTGCTACCTTAAAGGGTACATTAAATGATACAGTACTTTGAATCTAGGTTTTAGATTCTCAAAATTCATACTCTTAACTAGTGCAATTTGGTTCTTGAAAATAATATTTAAACTTGTTTACAAAGGTTTAGTTTTGTAATAAGGTGACTAATTTATCTACAGCTGCTGTAGCAAGCTATTATAAAACTTGAATTTTTACAAATGGTGAACTTTAATCTGTTTTTTAACTAGTTTATTTGCCTTGCTGTAACATTTTTAACCAGTAAGACTTAGAGGAACATGGTGTTTAAACTGTGCTCTATACAGTGGGAATACCAAAGAAATTACAAACAAGGTAAATGCTGTGGCTCCTACTTGGGGCTTTGACATATAGGTTGCTTTATAATAACTTTTTTGTACATCACAATTTGGGTGAAAAACTTAAGTACCCTTTCAAACTATTTATATGAGAAAGTCACTTTATTACTCTAAGATATCCCTAATTTTTGTTTTAATTTAGTGTGACTAAGGCTTTATTTATGTTTGTAAAACTGTTAAGGTCCTTTTTAAATTCCTACATTATGAGTTAAGGACAGTGTCAAAGTGATAAAGCTTAACACTTGACCTAAACTTCTAAATTCCTATTTTCTTAAGGCAGAAAAGTATTAAATGTGTGACTCCTAGAAATCTATTTATTAAAAAAAACCCCACAAAACTTGACAAGAACTTGTTGTATATAGACTAGCTACTTTAAAAAAATTTCAGGCTCAAAAGTGGATTTAATTAGAAAAATGATTGTTACTGGACATGTGAATCTCTTCTTCCTTTGAAAGACATTATAAATTTAAGCTATTGTTATGAAGTCTTCTGTATAGTTTTTGTTTTTTAACTAATGTTTTTGTATTCTGTCTGAAAAGAAAACACCACTAAATGTGTACATATGTATTATATAAACTTAATCCTGTTTATTTTTAGCCCATTGTTTAAAAGTTAAAAAATTAACTAACTGCTTAAAAGTAAAGTTTTGCCATTGCTTGGAGAAACTTTTTTTTCCTTCTCTGCGCTGCCAGCTGTAACACTTCTTCTGGGTTGCTCGCGTTCAATTCTGTCTGGCCGATAGCTTTGATCTTCCAAAACAGAAAAGTGATGTTATTTAGAGGTCTAGTCCAAAATAAAGTCTTGCTAGTATACATAATATAAAAAACTATCTACATGCTAACAATGGTAAAGTTAGTTTAATGATTAACTGAACCTCTAATTGTAAATGCTAAGAGGTGTGGAAGAAATTAACATAAAGACTGACTAAAGCCACTCCTAAGGAAAAGATCAACTGCTGAACCATAGTTTATGGAATTATCTTCAGTAACATTAAGTAAATTCCAATAAAAAAACTCTACATTATAATTTGACACATGACTTTTTTTTTTTTTAACGAAGATTGGCCCTGAGCTAACATCTGTTGCCAGTCTTCCTCTTTTTCTTTCTTCTCCCCAAAGCCCCTGTACATAGTTGTATATCCTAGTTGTAGGTCCTTCTAGTTCTTCTACGTGGGATGCTGCCTCAGCGTGGCTTGACGAACGGTGAGTAGATCTGCGCCCAGGATCCGAACCGGTGAACCTTGGGCTGCCAAAGCAGAACCTGCAAACTTAACCACTACGCCACCGGGCCAGCCCCACATGACACATTTTTATAGTTAAATTAAGGCTCCTACAAAATAGTTTGAAAAATCAAAATTCATGTTTCAGTGGTTCACTTTTTTAATGTGCAAAAATAGCTAGTTGCTCAGCACTATATTATCATATAGTGACTCATTTCTTTCCTCAGAAATACCTCAGCCTACTAAAAATCCATAGTAGTATTCTGCCATGGAGTGTTTCATGAGAGCAAATTTTAGGACCTTAGAATTACCTTTAGATTAAAAAAAAATTAGAATTTCTTTAAACAACAGACTACTCTGGTATGGAGCTTAAAGGGAGATAAGATCTCAGAAATGACCATCAGTTAGGTTAGGCAGTAACAGGAATTGCTATATGATGCCATTTCAATATAAACGAATACATGTGGAAAAACCTGATCAGTGGGGTATAACTAAAGAGTTATTTCAAACAAATAAAATATCCCGAAGACAACTGGCTATAGAAGTCCAAAGTATAAACAGAAGTTGGAAGGAGCCAGATAACTTGAGAGAAATGATACACCCTATCTGAGTAGTAGTCAAAACCACAAGAGAATGAGATGACCCAGGGAGAACGTTGGGCAATCAATCAGAAAATAACCCAAGGACTAACTTCTTGGGAAAACCAAGTTTTAAGGGGTAGACACAGGGAGATACCTACAAAGAAAAGGCAGAACAGCAAGGGAAAGGAATTGGGTAGAAATGATGTTAGGGAAGCCAAAAGAATAAAGAATTCCAAGAATGAAGAATACATAAACAATAGGATAAGGACTGAAAAGTATCCACTGGCTTTGGCATTTAGTGACCTTTGACAGAACAGAGAAGAGTGGTGATGACAGAGGTCAAACTGCACTGGGTCGAAGAGCTTCAAAAAACTAGGCAGGAGCCTGCCCGGTGGCATAGTGGTTAAGTTCATGCACTCCACTTCAGCGGCCTGGGGTTCACGGATTCGGATCCTGGGTGCAGACCTACATACCACTCAAGCCATGCTGTGGTGGTGTCCCACATACAAACAGAGGAAGATTGGCACAGATGTTAGCTCAGGGTCAATCTTCCTCACCAAAAAAAAAAACCAGGCTGAAAAGGGATGAAAAGGTGGAAGTACAGTCAAGTTTTTATTAAGAATAAAACAGTTTAGGGGCCGCCCGGTGGCGCAGTGGTTTAGTCCGCACTTGGTAGCCCGGTGTTCGCAAGTTTGGATCCCGGGCGCCCGCCGAAGCACTGCTTGTCAGCCATGCTGTGACGGCGTCCCATATAAAGTAGAGGAAGACGGGCACAGATGTTAGCCCAGGGCCAGTCTTCCTCAGCAAAAAGAGGAGGATTAGCAACGGATGTTAGCTCAGGGCTGGTCTTCCTCACAAAAAAATAAATAAATAAAAAATAAAACAGTTTATAGGCTATAGGAAAGGTTGACAATATAGGAAGGAGATAACTAATTAAAAGGTCACTGAAGGGACAGAATCAAAAGCATAAAAACTTCCCTTCATTAAGGAATAGCATAACCTTTGACTGATTAAAGGAGTGGGCTTAACGAAGAGTATAGGTGTAGACTCTTATTAAAGGTGGAAAGCAGGGACTTGAAACAGCAATTTGAAGCTGGCACTCACTGGGCCAAAATTCCCAATTCTGTAACTTCCATGAGGACAGAAGCTGGTCAGTCTTTTTTCTGGTCTATTCTAAACATAGGCAAGGAAGATGAAAACGGAAAAGGGAGAGAAAGGACAAGGGGGCTTAACAGGGGGAAAGTCTAAAATAGTCCCTGAAAAGAATCGAGACCACTGACTACTGGCAGATAAAACAAGAGATGATGGGCCAGCTAAGGCTGGAGATCAGAGTTTGGTATTGGCACCAATTTATATGGTTGTAGGACTTTTTCCAACAGGACTCAGTGGCTCGGGGAAAAAAGGCATAAATTTTTGAACTGATTCAGGGTTGGGACTTTTCCAGGTGAGGTGAAGGACAAAAAAACAAAGATGCTAAAGATATTGATCAGAGTAGTTTGACAGCCAACCACAGATAGCAGGAGTTTCCAAATCTGGTTTGTCATCAGAACTAGCTGGGAAACTTAAAAATTGCATCCCAGGGCGTCATTCCATACTGACTGAATCAGTACCTCTGAGAGTGCACTGACTGCTATTTGCTGTACTCCAGGTAAGGAGGGAAGGAGGGGAGGCTGGGGAGAGGCTGACAGACTGGGGGAAAACTGGTCATGAACTTGAATTTCTCACTGATCACAAGGAACATGGGAGCCAGGAGAGATTGTAAGAGAGGGACAGATTACTGGCAGACATCTTATGTAGAACAATTCTGACTGACAATGAAGCATGGCTATGGGTATGGGTGGCCGACAGAGTAAAGGTGATAATGGAACCTGTAAAGCTAGGGGTCTTGGAGAGAGGATCACATATTTTTTGATGCATGTACAGGAATAATGAGGAGGTTGGTTAGATGAGCTAGTAGAGAGGTAGGTATAACCTTCTAAGGACAAAGAGCTTAAAAAACGATACAAGTAAAGATGGTTCGGAAACAGTATAGGGGAACTGGGGAAATGTCAGTATTGCCTTCCAGCCCTGGATAAACTGGAAATGGGAGAATGAGAAGCATCCAATCACATGGAGCTGGCTTCATGTTGTTTTTCCTTTTTTTTTTTTTTAAAGATGCTGTTATCATTCTGTTTCCTCTAAATAATGACTGTATAGTTTAGTCCAAGTACAAAGCTTTACAAGACACTTGATGGCATACAGGCATACCTCATTTTATTGCACTCTGCTATACTGCGCTTCGCAGATACTGTGTTTTTCACAAATTCAATGTTTATGGCAACCCTGCATCGAGTGAGTCTATTGGTGCCATTCTTCCAACAGCATTTGCTCACTTCACGTCTCTGTGTCACATTTTAGTAATTCTTGCAATATTTCAAACTCTTTCATTATTACTGTATTTGTTATGGTGACCTGTGATCAGTGATCTTTGACGTTACTATTGTAAGTGTTTTGGTGTGCCACAAACCACACCCATATGAGATGGCAAACTCAATCGATAAATGTTGTGTGTGTACTGACTGCTCCACTGACTAGCTGTTCTCATGTCTCTCTCCCTCTCCTTGGGCTTCCCTATTCCCTGAGACACAACAATATTGAAATCAGGCCAATTAATAACCTTACAATGGCCTCTAAGTGTTCAAGTGAAAAGAAGAATTGCATGTTTCTCACTTTAAATAAAAAGCTAGAAATGATTAAAGCTTGGTGAGGAAGGCACATTGAAAGCTGAGACAGGCCAAAAGCTAGGCCTCTTCTGCCAGTTAGCCAACAGTTAGCCAAGTAGAGAATGCAAAGCAAAAGTTCTTGAAGGAAATTAAAAGTGCTCCTCCAGTGGACACCCGAATGATAAGAAATCAAAAGAGGCTTATTGCTCATATGGAGAAAGTTTTAGTGGTCTAGACAGAAGATCAAACCAGCCACAACATTCCCTTAAGCCAAAGCCTAATCCAGAGCAAGACCCTAACTCTCTTCAATTCTCTGAAGGCTGAGAGAGGTGAGGAAGCTGCAGAAGAAAAGTTTGGAGCTGGCAGAGGTTGGTTCATGAGGTTTAAGGAAAGAAGCATCTCCATAACATAGAAGTGCAAGGTGAAGCAGCAAGTGCTGATGTAGAAGCTGCAGCAAGTTATCCAGAAGATCTAGCTAAGATCATTAGTGAAGGTGGTTACACTAAACAACAGATTTTCAATGTAGATGAAACAGCCTTACACTGGAGGATGATGCCATCCAGGACTTTCATAGCTAGAGAGGAGAAGTCAATGCCTGGCTTCAAAGCTTCAAAGGACAGGCTAATTCTCTTGCACGGGGCTAATGCAGCTGGGGACTTTCAGTTGAAGCCAGCGCTCATTGACCATTCCCCAAATCCTAGGTTCCTTAAGAATTAGGCTAAATCTACTCTGCCTCTGCTCTATAAATGGAACAAAGCCTGGATGACAGCACACTGTTGAGACCTACTGCTCAGAAAAGAAGATTCCTTTCAAAATTGTATGGCTCACTGATAATGCTCCTGGTTCCCTAAGAGCTCTGATGGAGATGTACAATGAGATTAATGTTGTTTTCATGCCTGCTAACACAACATCCACTCTGCAGCTCATGGATCCAGGAGTCATTTTGACCTTCAAGTTTTATTATTTAAGAAATACATTTTGTAAGGCTATAGCTGCCATAGATTGTGATTCCTCTGATGGACCTGGGCAAAGTGAATTGAAAACCTTCTGGAAAGGATTCACCATTCTAGATGCCATTAAGAACATTTGTGCTTCATGGGAAGAGGTCAAAATACAAACATTAACAAGAGTTTGGAAGAAGTTGATTCCAGCCCTCATGGATGACTGAGAGAGTCAAGACTTCAGTGCAGGAAGCAACTGCAGATGTGGTGGAATCAGCAAGAGAACTAGAATTAGAAGTGGAGCCTGAGGATGTGACTGAATTGCTGCAATCTCATGATAATGATGGATGAGGAGCTGCTTCTAATGGATGAGCAAAGAAAGTGGTTTCTTAAGATGGAAACTACTGGTGAAGATGCTGTGAAGACTGTTGAAATGACAACAAAGGATTTAGAATATTACATAAACTTAGTTGATCAAACATCAGCAGGGTTTGACAGCACTGACTCCAAAGTTGAAAAGTTCTACTCTGGGTAAAATGCTATGAAACAGTATCATCCGCTACAGAGAAATCATTCATGAAAGGAAGAGTCAATCAATGTGGCAAACTTCATTGTTGACTTATTTTAAGAAACTGCCACAGCCACCCCAGCCTTCAGTAACCACCACCCTGATCAGTCGGCAGCCATCAACATCGAGGCAAGACCCCCTACCAGCAAAAAGATTGACTTGCTGAAAGCTCAGATGATAGTTAGCATTTTTTAGCAATAAAGTGTTTTTAAATTAAAGTATGTACATTGTTTTTTTAGACATAATGCCATTGCACTGGTAACAGATCACAGTATAGTATAAATATAACTTTCATATTCACTGGGGAACCAAAAAATTCACGTGACTTGTTTTATTGCAATATTCGCTTTACTGCAGTGGTCTGGTACCAAATCTGCATTATCTCCAAGGTGTGCCAGTATACTTTTATTAACATGAGTGAAAGAGCAAAGAGAAAAATATCTATGGTGATACTGATGCAGCAAATATTAGGCAGGTAAAAATGGCCATAAAACTTGTAATGTTTTGGCTTATAAATCAAATTTAAATACATAATTCATCTATTCAGTAACTGGAGAGCATCTATTATGTGCCAGGCACCATTCTAGGTATCAGCTATGACAAAACCAAGTCCCTACTCTCATGGGGAAACAGCCAATAAATAAGTAAAATATCATATGTCAGATGTAGAGAAGTGCTATGGAGAAAATTTTAAGAGAAATGAGCATAAGAGTATTGGAGGGAAAACAAGGAGAGATATTGCTGATTTAGAAGATGGTCAGGAAAGGATGATCACTAAGAAAGTGACATTTAAGGATAGACCTGAGGGAAATTAAAGAATATTCCTGGAAGAGAAAATTTCAAAGGCCCTTCAGCAGTGAATGTTCCTGGCATGTTCAAACAACAGTAGGGTATTGGTGTAGCAGAAGTTAGCAAGGGGGAAAGTTGGATAGCTCGCTAGAGGTCAAGTCATATACAAGCTTGTAAGCCATGGTAAGGACTCTGACATTGTGTGAGATGGGAAACCAGTTAAAGGTTTGGAGCAGAGGGATGACATGATGTAACATTTTAATATAAAATAAACTAGACATAATAGCTCCTATTATCAAAATAGGATCTTTTAAGAACCAAATTTTGGCAGTAACTAGGTACACAAAATCTTTTTTGTGTTGGTCCAAATCTTAACAGTGGTTTAATACTAGGGAAATTAAATATATCACTGAAGAAAGGCATAAAGTAACTTATAGCAACTTACCGCAATTTGTCTTTTATCTATTTCTCCTCTTTTATGATGAAGATCTAAGTGCATCAGTTAAGAATAATAAATCTGATACTATTAAATACCATGACAGAATCTCAAATCTGTTTCTCAGTTTTGATTTAGAAAATACACAATATTATATATTTCCTTCATTTACAGAAATGAATTGTTCTAACATCATACATGTTGATGAAAGGATACAAGTCAAGTATTCCAAAATGGTAACATCCCATATGTAGTCATAGTAGGAGTCCATAGCATCATGACTGAAAAATTGAATTCAGTTACTTCCTTTTTCTTAAGCAGAAAAATTTCAACTTCATTTTATTTTAAAAATCATTCATACCTGTTTTGTTCCTGCAGTGATTTAAAAGCTGTTTTGTAGTCAATTTCTCTGAGGAACTGACATAAAATTGCAACCTACATAAAGAAACATTTGAAAATGGTTTCATGTAACTAGGGTCAACAACGACTTTCCTGGTTTTGAAGGGGTAATTTTTAATGATTCTTATATCGAGAAAATATTATTTAAGAGGCTTTGCAGATCATACTGAGTTGATCAGCTCTTATTTATGGATTCCATTCAATTTTAGTTACAAACACCTTTACACAAGTGTCTGTCTCCTCAATATTTTCTTCATCAGTGACCTAAATCATAAATTTTGAGAACTCTATTTGAACTCTATTTGAGAAGTTGGCAAAAAGCCAGTTCAGAAAACTGAAGGAAATGGAAAACTACCAAAAAAAGTGTCATGACATTCAACATGCAATTCAACCTTTCACAGCTGGCAAGTACAGAAGCTCATTTTGGCAAAATTTAGGCTGCCAGTCTGCTTAACATAGACAGCAGATCTATTTCAATCAGGTATGTAGGTCATAATGATGATCTCTTTAAAAAATATTTTTAATTTTTTTAAACTGATGTAATTCACATATCATAAAATTCACCCTTTAAAGTGCACAATTCAGGGGGCTTTAGTATATCCACCAAGTTGTACAACCATCTCCATTATCTAATTCTAAAACATTTTCATTTCCCCACCTCCCACCCCTTGCAGAAAACTCTGTAACTATTAGCAGTTACTCTCCATTCCTCCTCCCCCCAGTCTGTGGCAACCACTAATCTACATTCTGACTCCAGACTCTATATATTTGCCTATTCTGGACATTTCATATGAATGGAATCATAAAATACAAAGCCTTTTGTATCTGGCTTTTTTCACTCAACATAATACTTCCAAGATTCATCTTCTAGCATATATCAGTACTTCATTCCTTTTTCATGGTTAAATAATATTCCACTGTATGGATATATCAAATTTTGTTTATCCATTCATCAGCTGATGAACATTAGGGTTATTTCCACTTTTCGGCGATTACAAATAATGACATATGAACATTCATGTACAAATTTTTCTATGGAGATACGTTTTCAATTTTCTTGGTTATATACCTAGGAGCAGAACTGTTGCATCATATGATAATTCTATGCTTAACTTTTTGAGGAATTGCCAAACTGTTTTTCAAACAGGTTGCCCCATTTTATATTCCTATCAGCAACATATAAGCATTCCAATTTCTCCACATCTTCACCAACACTTTTTACTATCTTTCAGTTACAGCCAGCCAAGCGAGTGTGAAGTGGTACCTCACTGTGGTGTTGATTTGCATTTCCCTAACAACTAACATACATGTCTACTCAAATAGAAGAAAATGCATGTGAGAACACTTCTTTTCCATTTAGAAGGTTCAAAGACCAATGTTTCCTAATTCTTTCATTTAAGTTAATATTCTATAAACTACTAAGAAAAATCTAAAGAATATGCCAAATTCTTAAACCATAAATTTAAGCAAATATGATATGGAAAACAAAAGTTACTTCCCAGTCCAATGCTTTTATCTTTATTATAAATTCTAATATACATGAAAATAAACCAACATCATAATTATAAACTAACCTGTGTGTGGCAATTCAGCAAAGAACAGCACTTTATCATTCGTTTTATTACCTACAAAAACAGAATTCTGATTATTTTAGAAATAATCAGAAAAACTAGTTAACATCAATTGTAACAAATGTATCATTCTGAAGTGGGATGTCAATAGTGGAGGAGGTTGTACAAATACGGGGACAGAAGGTATATGAGAACTGTATTTTTCACTCAGTTTTGCTGTGAACCTAAAACTGCTCTAAAAAAATAGGATTTCTTAAAAAAAGAACTAGTTACTGAAAGCTTTAAAATCTTATTTCAAAAGTCTTTTATTATATAAGTATTGAAAAAAGGCCATTTATTAAATTATGGTATTGGTGGCCTAAACCAGAGGAAAGAGCAATGCATATCGAAAGAAAATGAACAAAATTCGAGACTTAGGAGGTACTCAATATACCTTGAAGACTGACTGGATGTTGGTGGGAGGGTCAGTAAAGAAAAGAGGATGACACTCAGGATTTGGGCTTGGTCAACTCAAATGGTTAAACAAAGGAGTTTGGTATTTTGGTAGGGTTTTGTGTGTGTGTATATGTGGGGGAAGGTCATCAGGAAGAGAGACTGGTAAAGTAAGACACTGAAATCAGTTTTGGACAGGCTGCGTTTGAAGTGTTTTGGGGAAATCAAACAGCAATGATCTACAGGCACTGGAAATATGGAGAGCAATCTGATCTAGAGCGATCAATTTGGGAGTTACCACAACATACATGGAAATGAATAAATTCACCCAAAAAGGGACCCAGGAAGAACATTTAAAGGTAGACAAGAAGAAAGAAAGCCCACAGAAACAAATTACCTGGTCTGTATAAACATCAGGGGGCACAGTCTTATTAAAGAAATCAGAACACACAGCTCCTGCCTGGAGGTAATAGTGAAGAGCTGCCGAATACTGATTTGTTGCTACAGTAGAAAACAGAGATAAAGAATTACCTATCATTAGATATAACAGTTGGAAAAACAGACAGGGGCTCTTTTGTGAAGAGTCAGGAATTACTTCATGAGTTCACAAAAGCAGATTTAAACCACAGGCCTAGGGGTTACACAACCAGATCACCAGTGAGGTGGGTTAGAGTCAGTAACTCTACTCTGAATACAGACATTAAGATCTTGATGATAAATTCTTTGGTGGGATGGGGTGAAAATGAGCATTAAATTGGCAACTGCTTGATTCAAAAATAATCCAGGAGAAAGCAGGATGATGTAGGTGAAGGTACAGATGAAAAGAGACTGGCTATGAGTTTATCACTGTTAGAGCTGGGTGGCAGATACATGAGGGTTCATCATTTTCACTCCTAAAAGTGCTACAAAAACAAAACACAAAGGAGCCATATATCTCACTTACCAAAATAAATATCTGCCTGGATAACTAGCCAGGAATGGTTGTTCGGATTTATACTGAGGGCGTACCAAACCAGCTCTTTCACTGTGATGGCCACAGCTTCAAAGTCCACTGACTGGAGGCTAAAGGAAAGACAATGAACATTAACCTCTATTTTAAAAGTCAACTTCAAATTCCATATACACAGTTATCAAAAACAAGAAGACTAAGCCAAAATTTAGGTGACCACAATATAATGCTAAATATTACTAGGAGTAAACATACAAAAACTATCCAAACAACGAAGTCTGAAAAGAAAAACAAACAATGAAGTCTGAGAAAGTGTGAAAAGCTAACTTTCTTTAAGGGGTTGAACACAATTTCATTTTTGTTTCCTTTTTTTTTCCAAAATGCCAAAAAAGGTATACGAGACCTACTCAAAAAAGAGTATCTTG
The DNA here is from genome assembly GCA_031878705.1 of Tapirus indicus. Classification (NCBI taxonomy): domain Eukaryota; kingdom Metazoa; phylum Chordata; class Mammalia; order Perissodactyla; family Tapiridae; genus Tapirus; species Tapirus indicus. The sequence goes on from CM062935.1 coordinate 42,021,685, forward strand.
ATATGATGTCAGCATCATGGCAGAGTGAGCTTTCCCCCGTAGGCTCTCCCACTAAGATACAACGAAAAGGACATTCCAATATCAACAGGGGACGCTCACACAACACGAAAGATGTCTGAGAGACCCATGTAGCCTTACATCTGAAGGTGGAGGTGCTGGTACCCCCGGAGATAGTGGAAGGAGATAAGGAGAACTCCTCTCCCTCCCCAACGACAGCGACCCTGAGACCAGGAACATGCAGCTCTCTGACAGAGGGGGGAGGGGCAGCCCTCCATGGGAAAACCATTGCTCTCCAAGTTCCCTCACAGCTGGTGGGAAATTCCCACACAGAGGGGACTAACTTTTGCGGGGGTGTCTTCATCAAGCTAGCACCCCAGGAGAGCAGATAGCAAAGGAAGAATGAGAAGCCCCCGGGATCAGGCAGGTGAAAGAAAGAGCCCCTCCTCTCTGGGACTGTGCGGCCCTCAGAGAGAGAGGGTGCCCCTCCGCAGGAAAACTGTCGCTCTCCAACTTCTCTCACAGCCTGTGGGAAATTCCCATATGGAGGGGACGGAACTCTTGTGGGGGTGCCTTCATCAAGCTAGCACTCCAGGAGAGCAGATAGAGAGGAAGAGCAGGAAGGCCCCAGGATTAGGGAGGCAAAAGAAACACCCCTCCCCTGCCTGGAGCACCAGCACAGCCGGTCAGCCAGAGCACCTGTGGAACACCATGGGCTCAGAATACACAGCTTGACCTCCACCCAGTGGCAGCAGGTGGAAGCTGCAACCAGATGTCTTCAGAAGGAGGAAGAATAAGCCCACACCCTCAAGCACTGTGCAAAAATACATTAACTCTCCAGACCAGAAGGAAAATGACAAGCACCCAGAAATCAATCCTGAAGGCACAGAAACTTATAAACTAAACAACAGAAAATTCAAAATAGCTATCATAAAAAAGCTCCAAGAACTAAAAGAAAGTTCAGATAGACAACTCAATGAAATCAGGAACTTCTTTACAAAAAAGACAAACTATAAAGAAAAATCAATCAGAAATGTTGGAGATGAAAAACACCATGAAAGAGATAAAGAAAAATCTGGGCTCTTTATAGAACAGAGCTGACAATACGGAAGAAAGAATTAGCAATACTGAGGACAGGAAGGCAGAAATGCTCGAGATGGAGAAGGAGAGAGAACTAAGCCTAAAAAGAAATGAGGAAATTCTCTGAGAAATATCTGACTCAATTAGGAAATGCAACATAAGGATTATAGGTATTCCAGAGGGAGAAGTGAGGGAAAAAGGAGCAGAGAGCTTGTTCAAAGAAACAACAGCTGAGAACTTCCCAAACCTGGGGAAGGAGCTGGAAATACAAGTGAATGAAATCAATAGATCTCCTACATATATCAACATGAAAAGACCCTTTCCAAGGCACATAGTAGCAAAGCTGACACAAGTCAATGACAAAGAAAAAATATTAAAGGCAGCAAGACACACAAAAAATAACATACAAAGGAATTCCTATCAGGCTCTCAGCCAATTTCTTGGCAGAAACTTTACAGGCTAGGAGAGAGTGGAATGATATATTCAAAATTCTGAAACAAAAACTTTCAGCCAAAAATACTCTATTCAGTGAAAATATCCTTCAGATATGACGGAGAAACAATAACTACCCCAGAAAAACAAAAGCTAAGGGAGTTCATTGCCACAAGACCCCCACTACAAGAAATGCACAAGGCCTTCATGCCTGGAAAAAAAAAAACAGAAAGGGGATACAAAGCTTTGACCAAGGAGAAAAATAGGTAGACAAAAATCAGAAAAATTGCAGCTCTCTATCAGAATAGGTTAGCAAACACTTTATTATAACATCAAAGATTAAGGGAAGGAAAACAACAAAAATAAATATAACCTCATCACTTTAAACAGAAACTCACAACACAAGATGGAATAAATTGTGATAATAATAACTTAGATGGGGAAGAGAAAGGGGATGGAATCGACTTAGTCTAAGGAAATAAGAGGCCTTCAGAAAATGGAATACCTCATCTATGAGATTTTTTTATACAAACCTCATGGTAACCACTAAACAAATAATTAGAACAGACACACATACGATAAATAAAGAGAAAACTAGCATACAGAACTACCAAACTGGATTGGTAGTCTGAAACACAAGGGATGAGAAACAAAGGAAATGCAAAAGAACCGGAAAATGCGTGATAAAATAGCAACATTAAGCCCTCATATATCAATAATCACTCTAAGCGTAAATGGACTGAATTCTCCAATGAAAAGACACAGAGTGGCAGGATGGATTAAAAAACAAGTTCCAACAATGTGCTGCCTCCAGGAAACACATCTCAGCTCTGAAGACAAACACAGGCTCACAGTGAAAGAATGGAAGACAATACTCCAAGCTAATGGCAAACAAAAGAAAGAAGGTGTTGCCATCCTTACATCAAAATTGACTTCAAGATAAAACAGGTAATGAGAACAAAGAGGGGCAATATATAATGATAAAAAGGACACTACACCAAGAAGACATATCACTTATAAATACATATGCACCAAAGTACATAAAGTAACTATTAACAAACCTAAAAGGAGATATTAACAACTACACAATAATAGTAGGGGATCTTAACACCCCACTTAAGTCAATGGATAGATCATCCAGATAGAAAGTCAATAAGGAAACAATGAACTTAAAAGACTAGACAAGACAGACTTAATAGATATATAGAGAGTACTCCATCCAAACAGAGCAGATTACACATTCTTCTCAAGCACACATGGCACATTCTCAAGGACAGACCGTATGTTGGGAAACAAGGCAAGCCTCAATAAATTTAAGAAGATTGAAATTATAACAAGCATCTTCTCCAACCATAATGCTATGAAACTAGAAATCAATTAGAAGAATAAAACTGGAAAAGTGACAAAGATGTGGAGACTAAACAACATGCTACTGAACAACCAATGGATCATTGAATAAATTAAAGGAGAAATCAAAAAATATCTGGAGACAGATGAAAATGAAAATACACCATACCAATTCATATGGGATGCAGCAAAAGTGGTCTTGAGAGAGAAACTCATAGCAATAACAGGCCCACCTTAGCAAACAAGAAAAATCCCAAATAAGCAACCTTAAACTATACCTAACAGAACTAGAAAAAGAAGAACAAAGCTCAAAGTCAGCAGAAGAAGGGAAATAATAAAAATTAGAGCAGAAATAAATGAAATTGAAAACAAAAAAACAGCAGAAAAGATCAATGAATCAAAGAGCTGGTTCTTTGAGAAGATAAATAAAATTGACAAACCGTTAGCCAGACTCACTAAGAAAAAAAAGAGAGAAGGCTCAAATAAACACAATTAGAAATGAAAGAGGAGAAATTACAATGGATACGACAGAAATACAAAGGATTATAAGAATACTATGAAAAACTATATGCTAACAAATTGGACAATCTAGAAGAAATGGATAAATTCTTAGACTCATGCAACCTCCCAAAACTGAATCAAGAAGAAATAGAGAATCTGAACAAACCAATTACAAGAGATTGAAACAGTAATCTAAAATCTCCCAAAAAATACAAGTCCAGGACCAGATGGCTTCTCTGGAGAATTTTACCAAATATTCAAAGAAGATTTAACACTTCCTAATACATTTTACAAGGCCAACATCACCTGATACCAAAGCCAAATCAGGACAATACAAACAAGGAAAATCACAGGCCAATATCACTGATGAACATAGATGCAAAAATCCTCAACAAAATATTGGCAGACCAAACACATCAATACATTAAAAAGATCACACACCATGATCAAGTGGGATCCTTTCAGATTCCATGTCTACTCGGACAAGGGAAACAAAAGAAAAAATAAACAAGTGGGACTTCACCAGACTAAAGAGCTTCTACAAGGCAAATGAAACCAGGATCAAAATGAAAAGACAACCCACCAGCTGGGAGAAAATATTTGCTAATCATATATCCGACAAGAGATTAATCTCCATAATATATAAAGAACTCAAACAACTGAACAACAAAAAAACAATCCAATCAAAAAATGGGCAGAGGATATGAACAGACATTTTTCCAAGGAAGAGATACAGATGGCCAATTGACACATGAAAAGATGTTCAACATCACTAATGATCAGGGAAATGCAAATCAAAACTATGCTAAGATATCACCTTACACCCATTAGAATGGCTATAATCACCAAGATAAAAAACAACGAATGTTGGAGAGGTTGTGGAGAAACAGGAACCCTAATTCACTGCTGGTGGGAATGCAAACTGGTGCAGGCTCTATGGAAAACAGTATAGAGAGTCCTCAAAAAATTAAAAAAAGAAATACTTTATGATCCAGCTATCCCACTACTGGGTATTTATCCAAAGATCCTGAAACCAAAAATCCAGAGGCTTATGCACCTCTATGTCCACTGCAGCATTATTCACTATAGCCAAGAAATGGAAGCAACTCAAGTATCTCTCAACTGATGACTGGACAAAGAAGATGTGGTGTATATATAGATACACACACACATATCTATACAATGGACTACTACTTAGCCCTAAAAAAAGACAAAATCGTCCCATTTGCAGCAACATGTATGCACCTGGAGGGTATTATGTGTTAAGTGAAATAAGCCAGACAGAGAAAACAAACACTGCATGATTTCACTCATATGTGGAAGATAAACTAACACGTAGAGAGAACAGTTTGGTGGTTACTAGGGGGAAGAGTTGGGGTTGGGGGGTGGGCACAAGGGGTGAAGGGACACATTTATATGGTGAATGACAAACAATAATGTACAACTAAAATTTCACAATGTTATAAACTATTATGACATCAAGAAAAAAAGTATCTTAAATATTTTACAATACAGACTATATAAATGTGGTAGGATAAAACCCTATCTATCTGTTTTTTATGCACAATTATAGGCAACAAAATTCAAAAGGTTCATAAAATTTCCCCAATTTTTAAGTTCTGTTATTTAGAAGCCACAAAAATTAAGGGCTCAAACACTAACAATACTGCTGTGTGGCCTTAAATCCACCCTGTGGCTTCCTGTAAGAGTAACCAACTCCCCTGGATTAGACGCCTCACTGGCCCTCACAGGGTAAGGGGCTGGCTGTGGCAAGTGTACCACTCTAGTGCATTCGGTAGCAATAAAGAGTCAAAAACAAAGGGTAGGGAATGGGGCCAGCTGTTCTGAGCCTGGTTAAACTTGGAAGTACTGAGATACACAATTAGAAAATAGAACTGTAAGGATACAAGCCAGGCCAGCACCCAAGAAACATAGCTGCTAGCTCCCACCTCCTGGAAGCAGTGAGGCACAAGGGAGAGAGCACAGGCTCTGGATTCAGACACACGAGACTCAAGTCCCAGCTGCAGCATTTACAAGGTGAACTTCTGACAAAGTACTGCTGCTGCCCTGAGCGATTAGATTTTACCATGACACCACTGTTCCCAGTACAGCGGGAAAGGAATTGTGGTATTATTAGAAGTAATTATTTATTTACAACTAAATGAGTTAAACTGGTTTACGATTATATTTTGTAGAAATTTACAAAATGTTAACAAGTCTAAAAATTCTATCTACATATCAAACAATTGACTTTAAAATGGTAATACTTAATCCATGCCATTCTCACATTATCCTTGGAGTCAATAAAGGCTCTTGCTCAAGAGAAATCTTTATGTGGTCAAATGTTGAGTCACATTTTATTTTCTCTGGGTCAATTTACATTAATTTTAGAAAGAAGATAATAGTTAAGCCTACCATGTGCTTATTCTAAACATCTAGCTTAAAAAATGCATTAACTTACTTAACCCTCACAATTCGGAGGTAGGTACTATTCTTATACCCATTTTACAGAAGAGGAAACAGGCACAGAAAGCAACTTACCCAAGGTCATATACTGGGAAATGGAGAGGCCAAGACTCAAACCTTAGGAGTCTGGCTCAGGCCCTCTATGGCAAGCCATTCTTTTGCCTCATTTATAAACACACACTGAAAATCAGTCATTAGTTTATAGTAAACTTAGGCCAAAGAAGTAACATTACAGAGGTGTTACAACCATCAATTGAAAAGGCAAAATGATCTCTACCTGGCATATTAGACTGCTATCTAATATACCAAATTGTATATAACAATCTGCAGTTAGAATGCTATGGAGCGTGCACATTTGCTTCATGATGCATGGTGCTCCTTTGGGAAACAAGCCTCAGTAAGTGGAGGGAATGGCCACTCACCCACTTCTGACCCTCCAAATCCCTACGTGAGACACAGAACTCCTTCCACTCTCTAAGATTAACATGGAAGCAAATTACCCTTATCCTACTGGCTGCTTACCTACCTACTAAAATCTTTTCTTCTTCAATGATGCCACTAAGAGCAATAAAATAAGGCCTAGACCTGCCCTTCAGCCACAATAAGACGGCGGGGGGGAAGGGAGGGAAGGCAAAGTAACTTTTGTGAGGAACAAATGGACTCTCGTGAATGTGAAGTTGCTATGTGTGGAAAGAGAAAAATATAAATGGTTTCTTCTTTTAGAAAAAAGAACATTTTCTTCTCCCCTAAAAAAATTCTCCCATCATCTATTGTGATTCTCAGCTGATGAACGTAAGAGGGAAAATTTCTTAAAGAACTTCTTAAGGCAACTAAAAGGGGTTAGGAGCCTCTGATAATCACAACGGTAGAAGAGACCTACAAAGAATGATAAAAAACAATTTTCAAATAGATACTTATAAAAGAGAAGATGCTGGAAACCTGACAGAAGGTCATTCTTTCATTAGCCTCGATTTTCTCACTCTACCCATTGACAAGCAACCAGGACTACGCAGAGATCTTCTGCTCTACCTAAGGCTGGTATACCTTAGCTCTTCGAGTTAGGCTTTAGTCTTAATTTTTAGGAAGATAATTACTGTAATAGAGAAACACAAAGTTGGCTGTAGAATCCTAACAGATTGTAGCCTTTTAATCAAATTATTCAAAGTTAATATCAGTCAGGATGATTTCTAAATACATTAATAATTTACTAAAATGTAAGTTGTAATACTTCTTACTTGGGGATGGAGGATGGCCAAATAGAAATGTGTTCAGCTGTAATATCATTCACAATGTCCTCCTTTAAAAAAAACAAAAGTGATTTAAAAGGAAATTTCTTTCAAAGATTTTTTAAACATGAAATTATGACATACTGACCCGAACATTGTGAAGTTTCACAAAGAGTGATAAAATAATAGTCAAAACCAATGGTTCCTAGGAGAAAGAAAACACAGACTCCTTAAATATTATATATATTTTAATATTTCTCCCATCAACCTCAGGGATACCAAGTATTTTCTTTCAAAAGATTCTTACCCTTTTGAAATTTACCATCTACTTTAGAGCACACTAAAGAGCAACTTTATTTTTAATCTCATGAAACAAATCATAGCACATAATTTATACAAGAATTACTATGTTTAGGCATCTGGTTTATGGTGCTCAAGTCCTCACATGACTTTAGAAATTGAGTTAATAGATCTCTTTCCAACTAGTACTTCCAGCTACCTCTAAAAAAATTGACCTTTTATTCCTTAAAATAATATTTAAAGGAAGTAGTCTACGTTATGCCCAGTAAATAAATATGACATTAAACCTATCCAACAAAAATTAAAGCTATGCCTCATACCTCTAGCCTATTATAAAAACTTCTTTACAGCTTAAAAAATACCACTTCTATTCACTAAAACATGGTAAGGTAAATGGAAAATAAACTACTCCAATCAGACTATCCCATCCTCAAAAATGATCACCAGAGATAATAAGCACATTAACAGATCATTTAAATAATCAATATTTAAGCAGTCAATATTTTTTAGTCATATTTTACAAAACTCAGCAATAAGAATTAGATCAACTTTTAATAAAACTTACCCGTAATTTTTTGATAAAAGAAAGCAGTTCACTCCTACAAAAAATTTTTTTATACAGTTAATATCAGAAATTAAAAATAAAATCAAGAAAGTATACTAGAGGTGAAGGTTTATTCCTAACTCTCCAGTTCTGCAGGTATAAAAGAGTATAATATTCTATTGTCATATTAACCTAATAAAATTTCTTCCATTGTAATCATATGCAGCATCTTCAGTACTATTCAAACACAGACATTGCTGATTTTGAATTCAGATTGATTATATTAAATGATTAACAGTCTCTTATATAACACAAACAGAAGGTATTTCCAAAAGTGGCCATGTCAGACAAGTCCCTCAGAGATCAGCACCCAGAGAATTCTTACACTGTCCATCTTTATGATATACAAGGATAATGGTAGACACTCTTGAAATAGTACAAATAATAACTCAAAAAACAAATGGATAGAAACATACCGATACATTATACCTAATGTAGATTCCCTCTGCTTTATTAAACTAACTCTGCCATCATTTCCTCGTTTGTGTTGACTGGACACACTACAGATCTGAACAACAACTTCCCAAAGGTCTTTAGCCGTCCGTCTACTTTCTTTAGGGCCTGGAAGTTCTTTGCATGTAGCTGCTAAAAGCTGTCCAAGCTATAACATGAAAAACAAACAGAAAATATACAAAAGATAATCTGTAACGTCATACATATAAGTTCTATTATTAAGGCACACTTGAAGAAAGATGGATAATTGCCCAAATATACCAAGCACAATTATTTTATGCTGTGCCTTCTATCCAACCACTGAGGAATTTAGAGCTCACTGACTACTGGCAGATCTGAATGTAACTGGGGAAGAGGATACATTATAAACCTCACTGTTCCTAAACAATTACAGTCTAATTAGAACAAAAATAAACAGTCTAATGAAAACAAAATTGAGACAATGCCATGAGGTATGTGATTTATTAAGAAAAAAAAGTTGCTAAATATACATAGTACGATCTCACTTTAAAAAAAAGTGTGTAATAGAACACATATACCACAATGTTAACTGTGGTAAAAGCCCAGAGATGAGATTAAATATTGCTCAAATTTCACACACATATATTTTAGTCATTAAAAAAATTTTAATGAAAAATGAGGTAAAAAATATGAAACTGAAGTTGGTAGAATAAGGGAACAAGATTTAGAGCAACTTTTCTCTAAGAAAAATGGTAGCAACTGCAGATGGAGCAAATGCTGATGTGAGGGGGTAGAATTAAGGAAGGACAGATTACCGAAAGTGAGCGATCTGAATAAAGGCAGCCCTAAGGACCAAAGACATAGGAAAGATCCAGAAATAAAGAAGGGCTGAAAACAAAAGGCAGAGAGAAGACAGGCCCAAAATGTAGAGGAAAAAAACAGCCTTATATCAAATTCAGCATTTTCCTCCCTTTATAATTTCAAAGTAAGAAAGATGCCCTCTATCCTTTGTTCTTTTTTTTGGGTGTGAGGAAGACCAGCCCTGAGCTAACATCGTTGCTAATCCTCCTCTTTTTGCTGAGGAAGACTGGCCCTGGGCTAACATCCGTGCCCATCTTCCTCTACGTTATAGGGGACACTGCCACGGCATGGCTGACAAGCAGTGAGTCGATGGGCTCCCGGGATCCGAACCTGAGAACCCCGGGCTGCCAAAGCGTGAACTAAACTGCTGCGCCACCAGGCCAGCCCCTAGCCTCTGTTCTTAATAAATCTTACACATCATTGCTCTTTTAGAGAGTGAAGTGGCAAGAATATTTTCAAGCCCATCAGGAAAACTCAGTTCCCTAACTGGGCCTAGAAAATGTTCTTAATGGTGTCCCATTGCTTAAGGTGGCTTCTTTAAGAAGGAGGTAGGATTATGACAAAGATGAAAATTGGTGCTTTTCTCCCAAATTTTTTTGCAATAGAAAATTGGAACATAGAACAGGATATAATGGTTAAGTTCACACACTCCACTTCGGTGCCCCAGGGTTCACAGGTTTGGATCCTGGGCACGGACCTACACACTGCAGATCAAGCCATGCTGTGGCAGGTGACCAACATATAAAGTAGAGGAAGATGGGCAGGGCTAATCGTCCTCACCAAAAAAAAAAAAATTTCAAACAGAGAGAAATTGAAAGAATAGTTCAGTAAGTACCTGTACTCTTGACTTATTGTGAATATTCTGCCATATTTACTTTACATATCTATCTACATATATTGTTTGTTAAACTATATTAAAGTTGCAGACACAACTTTTCACCCCTAAATACTTCAATATGCATCTTCTTCTAAGGACAAGGACAATCTCCTACATAACTACAACTCCATGATCACACCTAAGAAAATTTACAAGAATACTGGTGCTTTAGCTAGCAGAAATGATGTAAAAACCCTAGCTATGCTTACGCTATGTGAATGGAAATCAAGGATCCATGGTCTAGTAGAACATTTCATCCTGCATGCCTACTGAACATATTCTTCTGTGACAACTAGGATCGCAACATATGCAGCTATTTACTACAATACAATGCAAGGCTATCATAGCTCCTTGCCTCAAATTAATATTCTGTTGTCAGGGATCACATGTTTAGTTGAAGATCACTACCTCAAGTAAGTTTACTTAAAGGTAAGAATTTTCAGAAGCCTGAGGCCCCAAGTCAAGTGAACTCCACAAACATTCTTGAGCTTCTACTAGGTGCTGGGTTATCAAGTAATGCGCTGAGAATATAAAAATTAACTGTCCTGATTCAGTCTATAGCATGCCAGTAACAATGAGCACACCTGTCACCCAGATCTTGATTTCTAAATAATATTCTTCAATAAAAGGAAGCAGAGGAGTGACGTCAGCATCATGGTGGAGTGAGATTCCCTCTTTGAATCTCTGCCCCCTACGACACAACGAAAACATCATTCACGTTCCAACAGAGCTCAATCAAACACTACGAAGGACTTCTGAGAAACCCCTGCTGCCATACATCGGACAGTGGAGGCACGGGAAGCCCAGGAGGACAGCAGGAGCGGTAGGAGGTTGTACTCCCCCTCCCCAATCGATCAGCAAAGACAGCGCGGTTCGCAGACAGAGGGGGGAGGGGCGGCCCACAGCGGGGAAAACTATCACCATCCAGGTGCTCTCACAGACTGTCGCAAGATCCCCACTGGGAAGCGACAACGGACTGTTGAGGGGGTGTAGCAAACACCCTAAGAGAGCCAGAAAGGAAACCCCCGGGTCAAGCAGGAGAAAGAGAGGACCCCTCCCCCCACACACCCGGCGTTTCAGCATAATCCCTCTGGGGGCTGCAGCCACCTCAGAGCAAACCGCTCGCGATCTCCATCTAGTGGCAGCAGGGGGAAACTGCAGGACCAAATTATCATGAGGGGAAAAAATAGGGATGTCCCCGTCGGATCCTTGCGACAATTTGCCAGGGCTACAGACCAAAAGGAAAATGACAAACACCCAGAAACCAACCCTGAAGGCACAGAATTTGATAACCTGAATGACAGAGAATTCAAAATAGCTATCATAAACAAACTCAACAAAATACAAGAGAACACACAGAAACAAATCAACGAATTCAGGGATTATGTCACAAAAGAGATTGAAACCCTAAAGAAAAACCAATCAGAATTATTGGAGATGAAAAACAAAATCAACGAGATAGTGGAAAAAATGGAGTCTTTAAAGAGCAGAACTGACAACATGGAGGAACGAATTAGCAATATTGAGGATAGCCACGCAGAAATGCTCCTGGTAGAGGAGGAGAGAGAGCTAAGACTAAAAAGAAATGAAGAAATTCTTCGAGAAATATCAGACTCAATGAGGAAAAGCAACATAAGGATAATAGGTATTCCAGAAGGAGAAGAAAGAGAAAAAGGAGCAGAGAGTTTGTTCAAAGAAATAATAGCTGAGAACTTCCCCAACCTAGGGAACGAGAGGGAAATAACAGTGAATGAAATCAACAGATCACCTAAATATATAAACAGGAATAAAAAATCATCTCGCCACATAGTACCAAACTTGAAGAATACCCGTGACGAGGAAATAATATTGAAGGCAGCTAAACAAAAAAACAAAATAACATACAAAGGAAACTCCAGGGGCCCTCAGCAGATTTCTCAACAGAAACTCTACAGGCTAGGAGAGACTGGAATGATATATTCAAAATCATGAAAGACAAAAACCTTCAGCCGAGAATACTTTATCCAGCAAAAATATCCTTCAAATACGATGGAGAAACAATAACTCTCCCTGATAAACAAAAGCTAAGAGAGTTCATCACCACAAGACCCCCACTACAAGAAATGCTCAAGAAGGCCCTTAGGCCTGAAAAAAAACAAATGAGAAAGGGGATACAAAGATTTCAGCAAGGAGAAAAGCAAGGAGACTAAACCAGAACAAAATACAGTTGGAAAACATCAAAAATTAATTCAAGCTCATCACTGGAAACACACATTCATGACACAATCTGGAATAAAGAGATAACAAATAAGGAGGGGAAGAGGTAAGGGATTGAATCGACCCAGCCTCAGGAAAAAGGAGGCATCTGAAAATGTACTTTCTTATCCAGGAGATCGCTTATATAAACCGCACGGTAACCACTAAACAACAACCAGAAGAGAACCACACATGACAAATAAAGAGAAAACCAAGAGAATGAGCATGCAGAAATACCAAATTGAATTTGCAGTCCAAAACACAAGGGACAAGAAACGAAGGAAATGCAAAAGAACCAGAAGATGAACAATAAAATAGCAACATTAAACCCTCATATATCAATAATCACTCTAAATGTAAATGGATTGAATTCTCCAATCAAAAGACACAGAGTGGCAGGATGGATTAAAAACCAAGATCCAACAATCTGCTGCCTCCAGGAAACACATCTCAGCTCTAAAGACAAACACAGATTCAAAATAAAAGGATGGAAAACAATACTCCAAGCTAATGGCAAACAAAAGAAAGCAGGAGTAGCCATACTTATATCAAACAAAGTAGACTTCAAGATAAAAAAGGTAATGAGAGACAAAGAAGGGCAATATATAATGATAAAAGGGTTACTTCACCAAGAAGACATAACACTTATAAATATCTATGCACCCAAGACAGGAGCACCAAAGTACATAAAACAACTGCTAAAAAACCTTAAAGGAGATATTAACAATAACACAATAATAGTAGGGGATCTTAATACCCCCCTTACATCAATAGATAGATCATCCAGACAAAAAGTCAATAAGGAAATAATGGACTTAAACGAGAAACTAGACGCAATGGATTTAATAGATATATACAGAGCACTCCACTCAAAAAAAGCAGAGTACACATTCTTCTCAAGTGCACATGGAACATTCTCAAGGCTAGACCATATGTTAGGAAACAAGGCAAACCTCTATAAATTTAAGAAGATTGAAATCATTACAAGCATCTTTTCTGTGAAACTAGAAATCAACTGCAAGGAAAAAACTAGGAAAGGGACAAAGACGTGGAGACTAAACAACATGCTACTGAACAACCAATGGGTCGTTGGTGAAATTAAAGGAGAAATCAAAAGCTATCTGGAGACAAATGAAAAGGAAAATACACCATACCAACTCATATGGGATGCAGCAAAAGCAGTCCTGAGAGGGAAATTCATAGCAATACAAGCTCACCTTAACAAACAAGAAAAATCCCAAATAAATAACCTTAAATGGCACCTAACAGAGTTGGAAAAAGAAGAACAGACAAAGCCCCGAATCAGCAGAAGGAGGGAAATAATAAAAATCAGAGCAGAAATAAATGAAATTGAAACCAAAAAAACAGTAGAAAGGATCAATGAAACAAAGAGCTGGTTCTTTGAGAAGATAAATAAAATTGACAAACCCTTAGCCAGACTCACTAAGAAAAAAAGGGAGAAGACTCAAATAAATAAAATTAGAAATGAAAGAGGAGAAATTACAACAGACACCACAGAAATACAAGGGATTATTAGGGAATACTATGAAAAACTTTACACCAACAAATTGGACAACCTAGAGGAAATGGACAAATTCTTGGACGTGTACAACCTCCCAAAACTGAATCAAGAAGAAATAGAGAATCTGAACAGACCAATCACAAGTAAAGAGATTGAAACAGTAATCAAAAACCTCCCAAAAAATAAAAGCCCAGGACCAAATGGCTTCCCTGGAGAATTTTACCAAACATTCAAAGAAGATTTAGCACCCATCCTTCTCAAACTATTCCAAAAAATAGAGGAAGATGGAATACTTCCCAACACATTCTATGAGGCCAACATCATCCTGATACCAAAGCCAGACAAGGACAATACAAAGAAGGAAAACTACAGGCCAATATCACTGATGAACATAGACGCAAAAATCCTCAACAAAATATTGGCAAACTGAATACAGCAATACATCAAAAAGATCATACACCATGGTCAAGTGGGATTTATACCAGGGACACAGGGATGGTTCAACATCCGCAAATCAATCAACGTGATACACCACATTAACAAAATGAAGAATAAAAACCACATGGTCATCTCAATCGATGCAGAGAAGGCATTCGACAAGATCCAGCATCCATTTATGATAAAAACTCTCAACAAAATGGGTATAGAAGGAAAGTACCTCAACATAATAAGGGCCATATATGACAAATCTACAGCAAACATCATACTCAACGGGGAAAACTGAAAGCCATTCCTTTGAGGACAGGAACAAGACAAGGGTGCCCACTCTCACCGCTCTTATTCAACATAGTACTGGAAGTTCTGGCCAGAGCAATTAGGCAAGAAAAAGGAATAAAAGGACTCCAAATAGGCAATGAAGAAGTGAAACTCTCACTATTTGCAGACGACATGATCCTATACATAGAAAACCCTAAAAATTCCATCGGAAAACTACTAGAAACAATCAACAACTACAGTAAAGTGGCAGGGTATAAAATCAACTTACAAAAATCAATTGCATTTCTATACACTAACGATGAAACAACAGAAAGAGAACTCAAAAAGACAATCCCATTTACAATTGCAACAAAAAGAATAAAATATCTGGGATAAATTTAACCAAGGAGGTCAAAGACCTATACAATGAAAACTATAAGACACTATTGAAAGAAATCGAGGAGGACATAAAGAAATGGAAAAATATTCCATGCACATGGATTGGAAGAATAAATATAGTTAAAATGTCCATTCTACCTAAAGCAATCTACAGATTCAATGCAATCCCAATCAGAATCCCAATGTCATTCTTCACGGTAATAGAACAAAAACTACTGAAATTCGTATGGGGCAACAAAAGAGCCCGAATAGCTAAAGCAATTCTGAAAAAAAAGAACAAAGCTGGAGGCATCACAATCCCTGATTTCAAAATATACTATAAAGCTACAGTAATCAAAACAGCATGGTACTGGTACAAGAATAGACACACAGATCAATGCAACAGAATTCAAAGCCCAGAAATAAAACCACACACCTATGGACAGCTAATCTTCGACAAGGGAGCAAAGAACATACAATGGAGAGAGGGAAGTCTCTTCAATAAATGGTGCTGGGAAAATTGGACACCTGCATGCAAAAGAATGAAAGTAGACCATCTCCTATCGCCATATACAAAAATCAATTCAAAATGGATCAAAGACCTGAAAGTGAGACCTGAAACTATAAAACTCCTGGAAGAAAATATAGGCAGTACACTAAATGAGATGGGACATAAAGGGATCCTTTCAGATTCCATGTCTACTTGGACAAGGGAAACAAAAGAAAAAATAAACAAGTGGGACCTCATCAGACTAAAGAGCTTCTACAAGGCAAATGAAACCAGGATCAAAATGAATAGACAACCCACCAGCTGGGAGAAAATATTTGCAAATCGTTTGTCCAACAAGGGATTAATCTCAGTAATATATAAAGATCTCATACAACTGAGCAACAAAAAAACAAACAACCCGATCAAAAAATGGGCAGAGGATATGAACAGACATTTTTCCAAGGAAGAGATACAGATGGCCAATAGACACATGAAAAGATGTTCAACATCACTCATCATCAGGGAAATGCAAATCAAAACTACACTGAGATATCACCTTACACCGGTTAGAATGGCTATAATCACAAAGACAAATCACAGCAAATGCTGGAGAGGTTGTGGAGAAACGGGGACCCTCATTCACTGCTGGTGGGAATGCAAACTGGTGCAGCCTCTATGGAAAACAGTATGGAGAGTCCTCAAAAAATTAAAAATAGAAATACCGTATGATCCAGCAATACCACTCTTGGGCATCTACCCAATGGACGTGAAATCAACCATCAGAAGAGGCATATGCACCCCTATGTTCATTGCAGCATTATTCACTATAGCCAAGAAGTGGAAGCAACCCAAGTGTCCCTCAACTGATGATTGGTTAAAGAAGATGTGGTATATACATACAATGGAATACTACTCAGCCATAAGAAAAGACACAATTGTCCCATTTGCAACAACATGGAAGGACCTAGAGGGTATTATGTTAAGTGAAAGAAGCCAGAGAGAGAAGGACAGACACTGCATGAACTCACTCATATATGGAATATAAGTGAACACACAGACAGAGAGAACTGATTGGTGGTTACCAAGGGGAAGGGGGGTGGGGGGGGCACAAGGGGTGAAGGGTTACATCCACAAGGTGACGGACAAACAAAAATGTACAACTAAAACCCCACAGTGTTATAAACTAAGTCATCAATTAAAAAAAAAAATTAACTGTCCTCCAGAAGCTCACTGCTTTACAAGGAAGACAGACAGGTGAACAAATAATTTATTATACAGTGTAAGTACAACAGAAGAAAAATGTCCTCAGTACAACAGTAGCAGGACCAGGACACAGGCAACAAGAGGAGAAAGTGATTTACTCATTTGCAGAGAAAGGAGTACGGGAAAGCTTTGAAGAAACCACACAACAGGCAAAAGTGGGAGGGGCATCCCAGCCAAGTGAACAAGCAGCATGGGCATGAGTGCAGAAGCGTGAGGAAGCACTGCATGTAGAGGACCTGTGAGTACTCTGTACCACCCGCCCAGGGCTGGCATGACGAGGGACAGGGGAGAAGAAACTGGGGAAGGAGAAGCTCCCCTACCCTAAAAGGCCTGTAGAACATATTAAACACTTTGGTCTTTACCCTATACTATTACCACCAACCCCAACCCCCTCGCACATAGTCTTGTATAATCCAGTGCTCATAAATCTTGTGCGCTTTCCAATATACTCCACTGTCTCCCACCCTGATCGAAGGGGAAGACCAGTTTTATATTATTTCAAAAGGTCATATTTTAGCGACATGCTTAAGATTTTTTTCTTTCTTTTTTGTAATTATATAAATAATATTCAAATAAATAAGAAAATATGTAACAGAATGGAAAATAAAATTGATTAACATCACCTCATATTCCACTACCCAGAGACAATGACTGTTAATATCCGTCCAGACTTTTCCCTATGCATATGTAGATAAATTCCACGCCAAATTTGAAGTTTGAAAACTACTCCAAATTGTATTATTTTCAAAATACAATCCCTTACTCTAGACTTCTGATTCTTTTCTCGTTGACATTAACAAAGGAGGAAGAGGCCGACTAGGGCAAGGGGCACACAAAATCCTACCCAGATGAGATGCCTTAGGGACTCTTCAGCAAGGTCACCACATATCCTTCCTCCTTTTGGGCCAGATGGGAAGACTGCAGGAAGCAGTGAGATCATCTAGCCCAAGGTTAGGCACCTACAACACAATAACCCGTGCCCTTCCACATCACAGGCCCTCAAACATGCCCCGTCTCTGCTGGTGCACAGCTCCACAGAATTCCCTGCTAAGAGAAGCGAAGAGAGAAGCTACTGTACTGTCTTAACGCTGAGCAAAAAGCTATGATGCTAAGTGGAAATGATTATCTTGGAACGAAATGGTTCTCTCATCTGAGAGTTTAGTCAAGACTAAGAAGAGACTGCTGGGCATAATCAGACAAGTACTCTAGATACTAGGAACTCATCTCTCAGAAGTTCACTAAAAAACAGAGAGAATCCAATGTCCGAAATTCCAAAGAGAAGGATGATTCAAGTATGACAAATTTTTATGAACAATTGTAAAGACGACAAAAGAGAGGAAAAAACAAAAGAAATCAATAAATCTTCAAAGAGTTGAAATGAAATGAGCTCAGTTTTTGAAAGGACATACAGGAAATGAGGAGGAAGAAACAAAAAAACCAAAGACAAATGTAAAAAAGAGGTACAGGCATGCAAGAGCTCCCAGATGACCATGGACTTAAGGGACCATGTGCTAAAGATGAGATGGGGCAGATAAAGAAGAAAACAAAAGGTAATACAAACAGTAAGAAAAGAATAAGGAAACCTGAAGGACCAAATGTACATAAGAAATATTAAATCACTAAATGTTTTGTTTTGTTTTTTTAACTACAAGACCAGAAAAGGAGAAAAGGCCACTGCTTATTCAAGGTATACATAATATCAACACATGAAAGACACAATTTTAGGGAAAACCTCCAGTGTCTCTATATTTTTGATGTTTTTTCACCCAGAAGCATTTTCAGTAGCACAAGACAGATATAATTAAGAAAGGAGAATAAATAAACAACTTACCATCAACTCACTGAAGTCTTTCATATGGGTATAATTACTAATAACAAACATGCATAATAATAAGAATCAGGCACATCAAACTCAGAGGAGTAAACAGGCTAAAGAAGGGTAAGGTGCCCAAATGGACAATGGGTGGACATGCACTCCTGACGGCTCCACCAGTTCACACTCAGGTATACTGTGCATTCCAGAGCTTAAAACTAGAGTTTGATTATATCAATCAAAGCAAGAAAAGCTGACTGACCTCTCACCAGCTTAGGATTATACCAAAATGTTGTCTCTGTTAACTAAATTTTGCCTGCATTCTCACAAACCATAGGGTGTTAGAAAGAAATATTTGGGAGGGTAAACTCAAGTGACTGAATTATCAAAAACTATAGTTTTAACTACAAACCAACAAGCCATTTGTCCCATCTTACGTTGTAGAACGGACATTGGACAAGTTCCCTAAGTAGTATAGATCTAAAGAAACAGGTACAATACTTCCATCCTAATAATCCTTCCGTTTAGATTAAATATGAATTACCTTTACATAGGGATTACTCTGAAGCAGAAATGCAGGAACTTGCAGTGTAAGGTATTCATTTTCCCTCCAGTTTAACATAAAAGCAACACACTCCTCAGCAATAACCTGACGAAGAGGAATATCTAAAAAACAAAGAAAAAAATAGTTGGAATTACCATCATAACGTTAATAATATAACATTAAAATAATATACAATAAAATAATAACATAAATAACATTAAAATAAAATTAAAAAATATTTGCTCAGATTTCAGTTGGACAAATTAAAAACAGTTACAGATGAAGAAAATATAAAAATATTTTATACTTTTCTCTAGAAAGTTTAAGGTTTCCCAACAATAGATTGCCAAGATCCCCACTATTAAGCAACAAAATTATCTACTAAGAACACTTTAGATGCCCAACACTCAACTGTGGAAGTCTAAGAGTTGGTACCTGTCCTCTAGAAATTTATATTTCAAATGAGCAAAGAATAAACACCCTAACAAAACAAGTACAGAATGGTATGGTATAAACTTTTAGACATTTAGAGCACAGAAACAGGTAAACCATATAATAAAACTGTAACAAATCTGACTTAATATCATTTTAAGTCATTTTTTGATTAAAATGTAAAATACTCAAAAGAGACAAGTCATTCACTCTTTCAAAAATATTTACTACACCAGAAACAATATTAAACAAAAAAGTGACGAGGAAAACCACTCAGAATTGTTTTCAACATTATTTCCTTTGAAATAATTATTAAATAAACATTAATACTAAATATGTTGTGAATTTTTCTAGCTCAAAGAATGTAATATTCAGGTTTTAATGTACTTCAGCAAAAAGAAAAAGAAATCCCAGTGAATGTTAAATAACAACGTTAAGACTTAAAATGGGAGAGCTATTAAACTTCTTGAGGACCTATATTTTTCAGTCTTTCTAAAAGGACTGTGCCTGGGGCTATTTGTTTATATCTCACCTTATTCCAAAAAAGGATTTGAAATGACAAAAAGGCGTAGGAACAAGCAAAATAAAATAAAAATACATATTTGCATCGTCTTCTTAAAGAAGAAATGAAGACAGAAGTGAAATGAGTATCCCAGACGCAGGCACGTCATTGAGTGCTACACATTTTGCCAAGGGAAGGCCACAAAGCACTGGGCTCCAAGGATTCCTTCATTCACCCGGCACCCTCAGTAATATGGCAATGTTCTCAAACACGCATCAGAATCTAGGGAGTAAAGTACTGATACAGCCTACGGGGCAGTGATTTGGAGGTCAAACTTCCCTTTAGTACCTGCAATACAATTAATTATTCATCATCAATCAGTATGGAGTCATACGCTGTAACAGGCAGCCAGAGTAGGCCTAACGCTTAACTTTGTTGAAATCCAAGGAACATTATTACCAAGGACACGTGTCTCAACAGAAAGCTACCTTTTAATACAAGGGTATTAAAACTTGGGGGAATCTCTTCCAAAAGACAAGACTGGTTTTAGAATAATTAAACTGTCACCCTCATTTCTGTCATAATTGGAGGGTTGAATCTGTCGTCAGTTAAGATCACTTCTTGTTCCTAATAGCAAAGCCAGGCCAACCCACATAAAAGAGAGCTTCCCTTTCTGTGTTCTATGGAGGGCATGCATCTAACTTGTTCAAAATTGGCCCAGTATCACCAGGGAACAATATTGTTCCTTGAAATAGGAGATGGTGTCAGATGACACCCTTTTACACCCCCTCCCCACCCAACCCTGACCCATGGAGAGACCATCCTACCAAGTCCAACTCTCACATGCACTGGCGTGTAAGAGCATCAGAGCCAGAGTCTGCTGAACTCCGGTAACTCAGTCTGTAACCGAGGATCAGTCCAAGACAAGGAGAAGGAACTGCACCTGTGGGGAAACATCGTTTCCTTGTTCCTCCTAATGACACACTACATTCTTTCCCTCTCATCTGAAACACTGTTCATAGTACAACCTATGGAACAAGTAGCTGAACATTCAATAAACTAGGAATTTACACAAGTTATATGCAGAGCTATGAATCTTAGACCAAGAATAAAGAAAAAAATGAAAAAAGTGATGTGCACTCCAAACTTCTTAAATGCCAAAAAGGTAGTACAAATAGACTATAATTATTTAAAGGCATTTCCACCTGTTTCAAAGAGCAAGAGCATAGGCTTAAGTTGGACCAATGGATTCAAAACAGTTCTGTCTCTTACTGTGTGACTTTGGCCAAATTCCTTAACCTCTCTGTACCTCAGTTTCTTGATTTACACAATGTGGATAATTAAATAAGTAGCTACGTCACAAAGCTGCTGTGAGGACCTAATGAGTTATGTACCTAAAGCTCTCAGAACAATATCTGACATACAGTCAGCACTCAATAAATGTTAGGGTTTTAAAATTCTTTTTGCTTCTAATTTTTAAAAAACCACATATGAAAAACCAACCTTCCACTGTTAAAAAGAAAACATAGGGGGCGGCCCAGTGGCGCAGCAGTTTAGTCCGCGCTTGGCAGCCCGGGGTTCGCGGGTTCGGATCCCGCGCGCCGGCCGACGCACTGCTCGTCAGCCACGCTGTGGCGGCGTCCCATATAAAGTAGAGGAAGATGGGCACGCTGTTAGCCCAGGGCCAGTCTTCCTCAGCAAAAAGAGGACGATTGGCAACGGATGTTAGCTCAGGGCTGGTCTTCCTCACAAAAAAAAAAAAAGAAAAGAAAACATAGGGCCCGGCCCCATGGCCTAGTAGTTAAGTTCAGTGTGCTCCACTTCAGCAGTCCGGGCTCGGTTCCGGAGCACAGACCTACACCACTCGGTGATGGCCATGCTGTGGCAGCGACCCACATACAAAATAGAGGAAGACTGGCACAGATGTTAGCTCAGCACGAATCTTTCTCAGCAAAAAGAGGAAGATTGGCAAAAAAGAGAACACGGTGGCATGTGTCAGTCAATAGTCAGTGCCAGTATATTATTAGATCAATTCTTCTTATGACACTGAAGGGCACTGATGCATTAAAGCTCAAAGGTATTCTATCTATAGAGTGCTAAAAAGTTATAAATTCTGCTAGAAACCAGAATGTAACAATTAAATTAACTGAAAAGACTCCAGAGGGCCAGCAGCCATTTCTGTTTTGGCACATTATTAGCACCTTCCTTTACACTTCAATTTTACTGTTTACAGTATGATTTAACTGCTCAAATATGCTATTATTAAAACATATAAAATTAAGAAACTGCTTTAACTAAGCAATATTTATATATAACATAGAAAATTTATATAATAAGCCCCTTTTCATACTGAGATATTCACATTTAGAATTGGACACACAGGTCTGTTCCTAAAGCGACCACAAGTGAGTTCCTGACCCACTTGCGATCATTTTGAGAGCTTTCTATCATGGTAATAAGGAAATATTCAACCTGCACCTTCAATGACATTTTGATTCTTTCAACAAAATATCTTAAAATTGCCATATAGTTTCTGTAGTGTGTTGATCAGTGTCCCCTCAAAATTCACGTCCACTTGAAACCTCAGAATGTGACCTTACTTGGAAAAAGGGTCTTTGCAGATGTACTTAGTTAAGATGAGGTCATACTGAATTAAGGTAGACTCTAAATCCAATGACTAGGTGCCCTTATAAGAAGAGGAGGGGAAACACACACACACGCCCTTATAAGAGGAGAGGACAAACACACACACACACCACACACACACACCCTTATAAGAGGAGGAGAGGACACACACACACCACACACACACACGAATGCCATGTAGAGGAGGAGGCAGAGACTGAAGTGATGCAGCTACAAGCTAAGGAATGCCAAAGATTGCTGGGAGCCAACCTGAAGCTAGGAAAAGGCAAGGAAGGATTCTTCCCTAGAGCCTTCCGAGGGAGCATGGCCCTGCAGGCACCTTGATTTCAGACATCTAGTCTCCAGAACTGAGAGAGAATAAATTTCTGTTGTTTTAAATCACCTAGTTTGTAGCACTTTGTTATGGCAATCCTAGGAAATTAATAGTTTCCCACATTTTTCCCAATGTTCTCAAGTGAACGCCATGTCTGAATTGTTTTAGGAGAGAGAACTTTTCTGTAGATGATAAAAAGTCAAGTAAATGTTCTTTTAGATTTTTTTCTCAGAATTATTTGAGAATTGAATTTCTGAGATCTGGCTTTGTGCAACAGTCTTACCGGGAAGCCTCATTTCCAGATATCCCCGCACCCTACTAATAAGATCAGAAGGCGGTCTCTCTCCTGACTGCCCTGTTCCAGCTTCATGTGTATGAATATCCAAAAGCAGCATCTCATTCAGCATGACCTGACGAAGCTTTGGTGAGAACTCAGTTACCAACTCCAAACAAGCAGCAAATAGCTGTTTAGCATGGGAAAAGTCCTATAAAAAGAAATAACAGGACAGCCTGGATCACCTTTCCTCTGGAGTCAAAAAAAATGTCTTCTATGAGTACAGAGCAAACAGGAAGATTAATTTAAATGGTTAACACTGGTTATCTCAGGGAGTGAAGCTAGATTATCTTTTTCTTTATCATCTCTGTACTGTTGATTCCAATAAATATGTAATTCTTTTGTAATTTTTAAAAAACATCCAATAATCAATATAAAATACATGCTATATTACTAAACAAGTTTTACATAAATTATGAAATAACAAAAATAAGTTTTTACATAAATCACACATATTATATACATATATTACACAAATGTAAAATTCTATGACAAGCACTCTTCTCCACCTAACATATTTAAAATCAGACCTTACACTCTTCTTCAACAAGGTTTCACATTCTAAAGTCTTTGCATGCAAGCCTATTCGTCTACATAATCTGCTAATAATCAGCTACAGTCCAAGCCCTTTCCTACACATCTCCTCCTAATTTTTCCAGAGTAGTCTTCACTCAATCTCTCTCTCTCCATTTCTCTTTCACTCCTACAATCCGGCTTCTACCCCCCATTATGATAAAGAAATGTCTCCCACTAAACAAAGACCTTCTAATTGTCCAATCTACTGAACACCTTTTGGTTATCTTACCAACTTAGGGGCTACATCCCAGTGCTGTCCACTCCCTTTTTCTTAACATTCTCTATATCCTTGGCTATTATGACTCCACATATATCTGGTCCTCATACCTATCATGACACTCTTTCTTAGACCCATTGTTGCACCCCAAGGCTCTATATATACTCCCAGGGTGATCTTTGATGACTCCCAGATCTGTATCTCCAACCCAAACTAAGCTTCAGGCTCATGTTTCCAATTTCAGGCTCAAATCAAACACTGTAAAAATGAACTCATAATCTGCCCCCCAAAAATGTTTTTCTGCACATTAACTTGCTGGCACCCCCACCTATTGTCTGACACCCAACACAAAAATGTGAGCATCCTCAATTCTTTTCTCCTTCTTGCATTCCACAGTAAATCAGTTAGCAATCAATTCTAGATTTTACTTCCTAAATATTTCTCTAATATGTTCTCTTCTATCCTTCCTAACACTTGTGCCACTTACTAGCTGTGACCTTGAACAACCTAATAGCTTTGAGTCTCTGATTTCTCACCTATACAACCAATACCTTCCACATAATTTCTCTGTGAAGAATAAATGTATATGAAAATTGAAGAATGGTCTCTACGCCCAATAAATGTTAGTTATTATAGGGATGGAAAAAGAAAAGCTGCTGACAACATGCCCCCTATTATAAACTTCTCAACAGCTCACAATTGTCTAGAGCTGTGTTGTCCAATATGGTAGCCCCTAGCTACATGTAGCTATTGAACATGCAAATTGTGACCAGTAAGTGTAAAATACTTACTGGATTTTGAGTGAAAACTCTGCACACACATTAAAAAAAAAAACTCTATAATTTTTATATTGATTACAAGTTAAAATGACAGTTTAGATATAGTGGGTTAAAATATATTAAAGTCAATTTCAACTTTTGTATTTCTAAAAATGTGGCTACTAGAAAATTATAAATTACATATGTGGTTTGCATGGTATTTCCATTGGACAGTGCTGGTCTAGAACAGCAGTTCTCGAACTTGAGCATGCATCAGAATTACCTGGAAAGGTGATTACAACAGACTGCTGGGTAGTACTACTCAGCCATAAGAAATGACGAAATCCAGCCATTTCTGACAACATGGATGGACACTGAGGGTATTATGCTAAGCGAAATAAGTCAGAGGGAGAAGGTCAAAAACTGTATGATTTCGCTCATAAGTAGAAGACAAAAATAACAAGAAACAATCACATAGAGACAGAGATTGGATTGGTGGTTACCAGAGGGGAAGGGGGGAGGGAGGAGGGCGAAAGGGATGATTAAGCACATGTGTGTGGTGATGGGCTGTAATTAGTATTTCGGTAGTGAACATGGTATTATCTATGCAGAAACAGAAGCATAATGATGTACACCTGAAATTTATATAATGTTGTAAACCAATGTTACTGCAATAAAAAATAAATTAAAAAAAAAAAAAAAACAGACTGCTGGGCCCCATTCCCAGTTTCTGATTCAGTAGGTCTAGGGTGGGGCCCAATAACTTGCATTTCTAACAAGTTCCCAAATGTCACCAATCCTGCTGGTGTGGGCCCATACTTTGAGAACCACTGGTTTAGAGCACTGTCTTCAAAGGGTTCTTTGCTCACTTCCCTCTTAAAACAGTTTTACATAAATATTCACGTCCCTAAATTTTTAACTTGAGAAGTATAATTTTTTTTTAGCAGAAGTTTAAGGAGATGCTAAAGTGAAGTGTAAATACTAACTTTTTGAATAATGAAAAATTTTGTTTCTATTTTAAAACATACATGCATTTAGATAAATCTAACAAAATATGTGTAAGATTTGTATGCTGAAATTACAAAACTGTGATGAGATAAATTAGAGACACAAATAAAGAGATACACTATGTTCATGGATTGAAAGACTCAATATTGTTAAGATATCTTATTCTGCCCCAAACTGATTTATAGATACATTGTAATCTGAATCAAAATCCCAGCAGGCTGTCTTATAGACATTGAAAAGCTGATTCTAAAATTTATGTGAAAAAGCAAAGAACCTAGAATAGGCAAAATGATTTTGAAGTACAACAAAACTAAAGGACTTGACAGCATTTGGTTTCAAAACTTACTATAAAGCTACAGTATGGCTCCTCCCCCCTCCTTTTAAAATAAGCTGGAAAAGGACAATTGTGAAAAGAGAATGGAATGGGAATGGAGAAAGGACATGACACGTAAACTGTAGGGTATTGTCAGGCAGATCAATTTTAGGAAAGAGTACAAAGATAAACTGAAAAGCTGAGAACTGCTTCCCTTAAAACTACGATGTCCACATCTTGAACTTCGAGCAACACGACTGCTGGTCTAGAAAAACCAACCACCTTAACAAAGCTCACAGGGGTCTTAATAGGCTGGGTCTTACCTCCCCATCTAGCCTCATCACCTGTTTCGCCTCATGTAACAAAAGATACTCCAACATTAGCATACTGCTTCCTACTCCCATATACCATCCTATTTCTTACCATCAAGCTTTTCCTCACAGTATCATCCTCTTTACCTAGCTAACTTATTTGAACCTCAGGTTTAGCTCAGGATTTCCACCTTCTAAATGCTACCTTTAACCTTCCTATAGAATTTACTATTAGTTGTGCAATTACACTATCTTATATCATTTGACATTTTACTTATGTCTCAACTTATCAAAAAGACTGCAAACTCCTTATGTAAAATAAACTACAAGAGTAATTTTTAAGGGATTTTGTTTTCTTTTTATACCTTGGAACACAATCTTCACTAACTGAATCCTAAAAGATATAAATAACTTTTCATGTTCTCTAGATTTTTGAAAAGGAATAGAGCAGTATCCATATGTCCAAGGCCATTTTGGTAAAGTTATGGTAATGGAAAAAGAACAAACCAAAACACCTTTTCAAATATCCTTTTAGGTGTAGGATTATGATTTTAAGATCAAGAAAATATAACAGATTCTGATTCCTGGCTTTCACACTCAAGTTAATAAAGTATGTTCTTAACCAGTAGTTGATGCACATTTTTACTGACCTTAACAGTACTGCAGTGTAAACCTTTGGCCATGAGAATGTAAACCAAATCTCTTGTTAAATTGTCTTTAATTCCCAAGATAACACCACTATAGACAGAAGGTACCTCCCACTAGAAGAAATAAAAATATATAAATACACACACACAGAGAAAGCCAAATCTAGCTAAGAATCTTTCAATAATCTTCAACCACGTTAAAAAATCATTGAAAGGTCATTTTTTAAAGAGAAAGGCAAATGACAGCCATAATGTAATGCTATCAAAATGAACATATTCACTACAATGAGCCAGTAATAAATAAATGGACTGAAACTTTCTGAACGATAGTCTATAGAAAAAAAGAAAAAAAACCCTAGAGTTTTATATATATTAACTCATGTGATCCTCAGTATAGTATTATGAAGTAGAAATATTATCCCCATTTTACAGATGAGAAAACTGAGGCACACAGACATTAAATAACTTGCCCAAGATTATACAGCTAGTAAGAATAGAGCTGGGATTCAAATTCAGTTTCGAACTCCCTCTCTTAACCATTATGCTGTACTTCCTCATGAACAAAAATGAACACTAATAACAATATCAATACTAAGGAAGCCCAACTAACATTCAGAGCAATTTTTCATTTCACTGCATTTGCATGTTCAAATCCCATAAAATATACATGAATTTCTGGCTAACTTTTTACTACATTTTCAGCAGAGGAGGAGTATGCAGTTAGAAGCACTGCCGTATTACTTTAATTTCTTCTGTATCTTTGGGCTATTTCCTTTGTATCTCTAGCTACATTACACAGAAATGATGTTTTAAAAGCTATCTTCAGGGCCAGCCCCGTGGTGTAGTGGCTGAGTTAACGTGCTCTGTTTCAGTGGCCCAGCGTTCGTGGGTTTGGATTCCAGGCACGGACCTACGCACCGCTCATCAAGCCATGCTGTGGCGGCATCCCACATACAAAATAGAGGAAGACTGGCACAGACGTTAGCTCAGGGTCAATGTTTCTCACCAAAAAAAAAACGATTTTCATTTGCACTTTCCATGCAGGAAAGCTTTTAAACACATAACCTCAGAAACAGGTAAATAACATTAGCTGGGCATTTTTAAGACTATCTAAAGCCAAAAATGTCCTATAAAGAAGTTTTAATGCATTGGTTCCAAGCTGTTGGCTTTAGACTTGAAGAGGGTATTAAAAAACAAAAACAAAAATAAAAATACTCCATAAGCACATAGCAAGTATTAGCTACAGACTGCATAAATAATATGCCTTATACATACATTTACAGCTATATTTAAAATGTATGTAGATGCTATGACAATAAATAGAATATAAACTTATTTTTAGAAGTTACTGATTTAATATAAAAATTTTTTGACATTTTGTATTTTCTCTGTCAATGGATGTTCAAAGTGCAATTACTGTCACGTGAAGGTCCTCAAATTGTTGACAAATAAAAATGGTCCTTATTCTCAAAAAGGTCAGGGAACAACTCTTCTATTAAATTACATCAGAAACAAGGGTAATTTTCTTATCTGTTCTTGACAGGAGGTTTCCTACCTTGTTAGACACTGTCCAGAATTGGCGCTCAGAAGTCATACCATGTAATTCAATTAAAATTTGTCGAATCCTCCAGGGATCCACTGACAATATCAACTGATGTTCCAACTGGCCAATGTTGACACTTGCTGAGGCTAAGAAAGGAAGAACAGATTTCTATTTCAATAATGATTTAATTCAAAGGTGTACACAATCTTATGAGAATAAGAGATAAATTGTGTATGTTTGTAAATATAAGTTAAAAGCAGCTTTCATCTTGAGAACTGATTCAACATAAACATAAACAACGTAACAACTTAATCCTCATATAGAAAACCTAACACAATCTGTCTTATATCTGCATTTAGTAACTAACAAAAATATAAACAAAGGTAAAAATCAATAACTGGTTTGTGGAAAGAACTATGTGGGACGTATGAAAAAATTTAACTTATATCGACAGTCTCCCACATTTGAACATAATGTGTTAAGAAAAGCATGTATAAAATGTTAATTCTGAGTAATAAACATTAAAAATGTGTATTTTTTGAAGGGAGAGGATAAAGAGTAGGTATTGTCTTCCCAGAGAACTAAGAAATGATTAAAATCACTAATCACAACTCAGCTTTCAGATATAGTTTTCAAATAATGCATTTCTAGCATTTTATGTGTTTACGTTATTCTTTTCCTTTACAACTGGACAGCCAATCAGTTTAAATCTAATGAGGGTCAAAGCAGCTAAAATTTTGCTCTTTTGTTAAACCAACTGAATTCTTTGTCTCATCTATATTATGTTTTGAAGCTTATGTTTCTTATTAATAAGCACTGTATTTTCTACTTGTAAAGTAAGAGCAAAAATGGATGAAAATCATCAAATAAACAGGGCAAAAATGGCAACGTTGCCAAAGCTGAATGTTTAGCCAGCAGACAGTATCACAGTGATAGAGGCTGAAATCCATGAAAGCCTGTCCCTTTTTTCGTTCTCAGCATTCTTTACCACTCCCTTCCCCCTTTTTTTTTACCTTCAAGAACATAGCAGCAAAGTTACCTTGGTCTATCTCCCCAGCTAAAATCTGTTATGTACCTAGGCCTAAATTTCCATTAACCATAGACTTAGCAGAGTCCTAGCACTTAACTGCTTGACAAAAATACGACTATGGAAGACGTAAATTTTTATTAATTACTAACGTTAAGTGTAAACTAAAACAAATAGAGGGTATCATCATACAGACTGAGGAACGAATACAATAGACGGACAACATATGTCAACGTTTTAGCTAGGAGATGAGAGAGCTAACCTGGGATATCATAAAATGAAGTCAGAGGTTTAATGCACAGATTTACTCTAGGGGATCTCTTCCTCATCTGATCAACAAGTAGCTTTCGTTCTTCATCTTTCAACAATGTAATGAAAAGCTCATGTGAAGAAATCATGAAAACATATTGCAGATCTTCCAACCCCAGACACACATTCCTAGATCAGTAAGAAATATTGTAAAACAAAAAAATATATAATTTAGGGAAAACAATCATATTAATCAATTTTTATTAATAAACCATTTAAAAAGCCACCATTTCATAAACTGCACAACAAGTTTGAAATAGATTTAAACATTTCTCTTTGGTTCTTATTTAAAACTGTGATGTCAATGCCACAATATACAAAAAGAGTAACTGATATAATTCTAAGTTTTGTGTGGCTGCACAAATCTAAACTTAACCATAATTGTTCTCAAATACCAGTTACTGCCTGGTTATAAGACATGCACGACAAATCCAAAAAGTAGTAAAAGATATTTTTTGCACAGGACTAAGTTTGAAGTTAAGGGGGAAAAAAAAAAGAAAGGCACTTACTTTAGAAAAGCAGCCATGTTTCCTTTCAAAGAATCTGAAGCTTTTTCTAAATTTATTGATCTTGAACACACCTAAGAATATGAGTAATTTTTATCTGAATATGGGTACTTTAAAATATATATACTATGATTTGAAAAGTTTAGATTTAAAAACAATCCAATTTTCCTTTTTCAACAAATACACTTAAGATGTGCTTAAGTAATTTAAGAGATGAAACCAAAGAATAAGAATCCATTACAGAGAATGGAATGTGACCATTTCAATAACTACAGGTATTAATATGTAGTAAAGAATCATCTATTCAGAATACTAAAGAGTTCTCCCAGAATTTATAAAGCATGTTGCCAAATTATATGGAGTGATAAACTTGAAGAATCAGTAGCTCCTATTAGAAAAGTGAGAGAAGATTCATCTTAGATACTTGAAAAGAATGATCAATAATAGCTCAAGGATACAGAACCAATGGTGAAGAAGGTAACCAAGGTTTAAAAAATAAACAATGAAAATAGTAACAGAAACCAGTTATGGACATACTAGTTATCTACAAATAATATTCTCATATTATTTGAGTTTATTCATTAGATTAGGATTCCTTCCGATATACTACTTACAAGAAGCCAAAATAAACCATAATTAGTATAAAAGTTCCCAAGCTCAAGAAATTGTCAAATAACATCTAACGTGTTGATGCAAAACAATAAATTCTAGAATCTTTATAGCAGCATTATTCATAATAGCCAAAAAGTGAAAACAATCCTAAAGTCCATGAACTGAGGAATGGACACACAAAATAGACACTGAATAGTATATCCATTTGATGGAATATTATTCAGCCATAAAAAAGAATGAAGTAGTAACACATGCTGCAATATGGATGAACCTTGAAAACATTAAGTGAAAGAAGCCAGTTACTAAGGACCATGTATTTTATGATTTCATTTATATGAAATGTCC
Organism: Tapirus indicus; assembly: GCA_031878705.1. Taxonomy (NCBI): domain Eukaryota; kingdom Metazoa; phylum Chordata; class Mammalia; order Perissodactyla; family Tapiridae; genus Tapirus; species Tapirus indicus. The sequence continues at coordinate 42,053,130 of CM062935.1, forward strand.
AGAACAGGCAAATCTATAGACAAAAAGCAGAGTAGCAGTTGCCTGGGGTTGAGGGGATTGAAGGAAAATGGGCGATGACTGCTAATGGACAAGAGGGTTTGCTGCAGGGAGAAACAGGAGAATGAAAATGTTTTAAAATTGAGGTGATGGTTGCAACAACTCTATGAACATACTAAAAATTACTGAACTGTACACTTTAAATTAGTGAATTGCATGGTATGTGAATATCTCAATGAAGCTATTCTTAAAATAACAGTATTTTAAAATTACCACACTCAGAAACAGAATTTTAAAACTACTATGCTCAGAGGAATAGGTTACCCTAACAGTATATATCACATCTGAGCATCTTGGAGTATGTACAATATATTTACATTATAAAATTTTGCTCCACTGTACAAATAAAATATTAAGTTTGCTGCCATACATAAAAATCTTATCATGATAATTCAAGTGTCCTTTCATAATAAATTATTTATTAAACCAGAGATGCATTGTACATGTTCCATGGAACAACTTAGGGAATATGTGTTAACTTCTGATAAGCAACATAACAGATGTTATGTGAATTCACCTCATTTTTTAAAAAATTACAAACAAGAAATAGGGGACATCTCTATAGATGCTATAAACACTAAAAAAAAAAAAAAACCTTTTAATCTTAACAAAGTTAAAAATTTAGATGAAGTGGACAAATTCTTAGAAAATGTCTTAAAACTAATCAAGAAAAACGACTAGCTCTAAAATCACTGATGAAATTGAATTAATACCAAAAATCTTCCCACAAAAACAATCTCCAGGCCCAAATACTTCATGGGTAAATTCTACCAAACAATGAAAGAAGCAATGAGTCCATTTCTACACAAACTTTTCTAGGTAAGAAAAAAGATACACACTCCAATTTATTTATGATGCAAGCACGACCTTGATACAAAAAAGAAAGCAAACAGATGCATCAATCTCACACATGAATGTAAAAAATCTTAAAATACCAGCAAACCAAATCCAGCAATGTATATTAAAAAGATCATGCCATACACTTAAAACTAATACAATGTTACATGTCAATTATATCTCAATTAAAAGAAAAAAAAAAGATCATGACCTGGTTGGGTTTATTCCAGACAAGTAAAGGTAGTTTAACACTTAAAAATTAATAAACATACTTCACCACATTAACAGATTAGAAGAGAAAAATTAAATTAAGTGCTAATATAAAAAAGTATTTAATAAAATCTAAAAATCATTCATGATTTTAAAAAAAGAGCCCTTAGTGAACTAAGCTTAGACAGAAAATTCCTTAATCAGATAAAGAGTGGCTACAAGAAAAATCTACAATAAACATCATTCTAAATGGTGAAACAGTGCAAGCTTTTCCTCTGAGACTGAGAATGAGACCAGGAAGCCCACCAGAGCCCCTTCTACTGAAAACTGTATGGGAGAGGTCACTGTCCGCACAAAAAAGAAAAAAAATAAAAATGAAAAGGTTAGAGAAGGAAAAAACCAAAATGCATTATTTATAGATGAAGACTATTTAGAAAAACAAATGAACTTACAAATTAATAGAATTTAAGAGTTTAGCAAAGTAGCTGGAAACAAAATCATTATACAAAGTTCAATTTTACTCCATGCCAATGCATAAACTATTTTCAAGTTCATATAAAAAAGAAATACTTCTATGGAAAAATTATAAAGCTCTGAAGAACATTAAAGAATGCCTAAATAAATCAAGAGCCATACCAGTTCATGGATTAGAAGACTCAGTATTGTAAAGATATAAATTCTTCTCAAATTGGTGTTTAAATGTAATGTAATGCCAAACAAAAATCTAATCAGCTTATCTGTGGAACTTGACAACCTGAGCCTACTGTTTACAAGACAGTGCAAAGGACAAGCACAACCAATACAACTTTGAAAAGCAAGGTTTGTGCTCTAGATGATATCGAGACATAGGGACACTGACATATGGATAGACAAATAGGAAAGTGGTATAGAATAGTGCCCCAGAAACAGGCCCCCACATGTATGGACACCTGGCATACAATAGAGGTAGCACCGAAGATTGGTAGAAAAAGATGGACCCTTCAATAAATGGTACTGGAACAAATGGACAGTCATGTGAAGGAAAAAAATGACATCAGACTCCCTACTTCATGTGATACACAAAAATCAATTACAGGCGGATTAAAGACCTAAATGTGAATGGAAGGTTAAGCTATAAAGCTTTTGGAAGATAAAATATAAAACCATCTTCGTGACCTCAGGACAGGAAAATCTTTCCTAAACAAGACACAGAAATCACTAATCTTTTCCTGGAAAAGACTGATAAATTTTATTACATTAAAATTAAGAGCTTTTAAAAGACTAAAAAGAAAGTTAAAAGAGAAGTCAAACTCAGAGAAGATACTTGCAATATTTAAAATTGGTAAAGGACAGAATATATAAAGAACTCCTAGAAAAAAACTCCTGCAAAAACAACGACTGGAGCCGGCCTGGTGGCGTAACGGTTAAGTTTGCACACTCTGCTTCGGTGGCCTGGGGTTCACAGGTTCAGATCCCAGGTGCGGACCTATACACTGCTTATCAAGCCATGCTATGGCAGGCGTCCCACACATAAAGTGGAAGATGAGCACAATTGTTAGCCCAGGGCCAATCTTCCTCAGCAAAAAAAGAGGGGGATTGGTAACAGATGTTAGCTCAGGGCTAATCTTCCTCACCAAAAAAAAAGACTGACAATCCAAAAGAAAATTGATGCATACCACCTTGGAACAGGTACCTCAAAAGACAAAATCTATATGAGCAAAAAATAAATGAAAAGCTGTTAAACTTCTTAGTAATAAGGGAAATGGAAATTAAAACCTCAATGAGATACTATTATACAATCACCTGACAGGCAAATCTGATAATACCAATAGTTAGCAAGGATGTCGACCAATGAGAACTCTCATGCATGCTGGTGGCACAAACACTTTGATATTAGAAAGTAATAGTGCAGATACACTTTCTCTAGGTATAGAACATACACAATGGTACATGTGTGCACCAGTATATATGTATAAGTATGTTCCACGCAGCACAACAGCCAAAAACTATAAACAATGCAAATGTCCATCATCATGAGAATGGATAAATAAATTGTGACATGGTCATGTAATGTTATAGCACCCTAAACATCAATGGAAAAAAAAAAAAACCTATATCTGTATGCAATAACTTGAAAAGATATCTCACAAATATGTTTAGTGAAAGAAAATGAAGAATATATTTTGTATGATTTCATTTACATGAAGTTCAAAACAGGTAAATTAAAGAATACTCTTTAAGGGTGCACACAAAGGTGATACAACTGTAAAGAAAAGCAAGGAAATGACTATCACAAAAGGTAGGACAGCAGTTACCTCAAGGGGAGGCAGAGAGGGTTTGATAAAGAGCACAAGGACTTCTAGAGTGTTAGCACTATTATATTTTTGGAACTAAGTGGTATTAAATGTGCTTTATGTACATCTTTCAATGTCTATTGCATTAAGAATGTTAAAGAAAGAGGTAGAAAGATCCAGTAGAAACATTCTGGAGCTCACATGAGAGGACAGAGGTAGGATTTGGGATTTTTTAGTAAACAGGTGATTGAAGCTTTGAATGAGAACAAAAAATGATATGAGAAGATAAGTGAACCAAGGACAAAACTTTTGTAAACAAAAACATTAAAGGGAGAGTAAAAGAGAAGCCAGTGAAGGACTAAGGAGAATCCACTAGAGGGGGTAGAAGAAACTCGGAGAACTAGAAAAGAGCTCTAGCAGAAGACAAGGTAGGAGAGCACAGTCTGTCGGTAGTATCAACTATCAGCCAGAAGTCAGTGAGACAAAGACAGAATAAAGGGCACTGGATGTGGCAGCTAGGAGGTCATTGGTAAGCTTAAACCAAAATTATACGTCAGAAGGGGAAAAAATGTCTTACCTCAAGAAGAAAATCAATTTTCTCTTTATTAGGTCTAAGAAATAGCTGGTTAAATTGCACACTAATTGTTCTACCTTCCAATATATCACGGACTGTGTTACAGGCACAGACTTTAAAACAGATTTCATCTAGAGCTTCGTTTCTGCAGAATACAAAAGTAGACCCACTAATATTTTTTTTTAAATAAAAGAAAGGTATATATTACAAAAATAAATTCACAAGAACGAGCCATTTATTCTTGAGAGGTAAGATTTTTAAGAAATCCAGGCACACCGGTACATACCCAAGTCAGGGGAAGCAAGAGAACAGAAAGGCTTCAAATTTATCAGGGACAATTTAGTTACAGAGTAGGTAACAGAATCCAGTTCTGCTGTGTAGAATTTTTTCCCCAAGCACTTTTAAAATGGATTAGATGAACATTACACTGGCTCCTCTGGCTATGTTAATTTCCCCATAAAATAACAAAAGTGAAAGTAATGTCACAGACTTATTAGGTCATCTGGAGGCGTCTTTTTGATAAATCCAAAATGCACACTTGCTCTTTTACTCAAAAATCAAAAAGAAATTCTTCAATTGACTTACCCCTGTTGAGCTTTCTGAAAGAGCTCTCTCAGCACTGACTGCCGGAACTGGACAGGTAAACTGAAGGCTAAGTTATCTTCAGTGAAGATCGTTATTACCTCCTAGAAGACAGGCATGAAATTGCATCCTTTCAAACATCTTGGCAGAGTTTCTTTAAAAAAGTCTTTCCAAAGAAAATTTAAAATTAAAAAAAAAATCTTTCTATAATGGGAAATACAAGTTGAAGAAAATCATTAAAATATCCTTCTAGGGAAATCTCTTTCTAAAATTTTAGAATTAAATTAGGGTTAAAAACAGCCTCAGCTTTCTTTAAACTGAAGACCATGGACCAAAAATGAGAGGAGAGGGAAGAATCAATCAATAAGAGGCAAGTCAGCTATGTTGTTAGAAGTTTTAAAAATTTTTCTCATCCACTTGAAACACAGCTTAATACAACAAACTTTTTAAAATACGAAAACAATTCATTTAAAATAATTCAGCTGGAAAAAACATACACTAAGAAACTATTCTAATAAATTTAAATGGTTTAAAACATATTATTTAGTGAATTACAGAAAACACACACAACATTATCACATACAGAGTTTTTCTCAGCTTTTCCACGCAAAGGAAGAGGAGGAGAAAAACAAGGGGTGATAGTGTGGGGAGATGGGGAAGAGGATTCCTGAAAGAGTCAAAGCTCCCCAGCTCCTACCACAAAAGTACTGACCAAAGTGGTTTCAGAACTAAAGAGCAACCACTGTTTCACCTCCATAGCAAACATGAGCAATGCAGGGCTGCTGGGCAAGACGGCCACTTCCCAAACGGGAGAAGACACGTTCGTTACAGCTGTTCAACAACTGCTTGGTCAGCACAAAACAAAAACTATGGAGTTCATATAAAGAGAATCCTATTCAAATAAACGGCTAAATATGATTTCTAAGATACTCCTGGACACATAACTGAAGAGATCAACTTCAGAGATGCAAGAAAATGGCTATTTTCCTCTTCCTAGCTACTCACTACACTACTTTCTGATTCACACATTTTGGCACTATATTCACAGTGACATGTGCCACTATTTCTGTCTTGTTTGCACAGGTCTTACCACTCCAGTGAGCGTCTTAAAGATTCTCTATCTTACCACAATTGATGCCCACCCTCCATAAGCCTGTAACTTATGTAACTGAAAGGGAAATGTAACTGAAAGATCTCTAATAAATTGATCTATATCCATAATCCATCTTCAAGAAAGTTTAATTTTCTTCCCTAGGGCAAAGCAGAATTTGAAAAAAGGACCAGATGGAGGGGGAGGAAATACTATCCACTTTCTTTTTCTGTTTTCTGTGAAAAAAATAAAGTCTAGTTGAGAAGAGTGAACTAAAAAGCTGGGCTAAAAGCCCATTTGGAGACACAATACTAAAGGTATACTACAGCTTCATTATGTCATGATTCCTATTTTGAATTAAATAACTTGAAGGTTCACTTTCTACTGGGAAGGCTTTCCAGTAAAGATTTTAAAGGTACAAATTCTAATTTCCAGTGGTTTCCCTTAAAAACTGAAGGTATGTACCCAGAGGGGACAATAAAAATCTCAACAGAATCATTTCAGCCCTTTACATGAGTAAAATGGAAATGATAACCACGCTCATTGGCAAAGTGGGCTCTGTGACAGACCATCCAAACCTACCAAGACTGCTCTGCTCATTTTCTCCCTCAGTCTCAATATCTCCAGTGACCAGTGGGCTGGGCTATAAGGCCACACTTACAAATCAGACACAAGATTTTTAGGCTCCATAAAACTAAAAGTTCTCTACTCGTCATTTTAAAAGTTAGAAGTTCTACTTACAGAGTTTCTTACAGAATTTACTTAAAATGGACAATCTCTGTACCTTCAAGAAAGAATAATAATAATAATGAGTCAACATCTGTGTAGTGCTTTGCCTTAGAGTTTACAAACTGTAACTTCTCACTTGATTCTGACAAGAAGCTTGTGAAATGGGGCAATTATTACCACTATTTTACCGGTCAATCTGACAGTATAACTTGCCCCGAATCAAACAACTAGTGGTGCTGGGATTTGAACTTGGTTCTGTCTGGCTTCCAAAGCTTTTCAACCATACTGTGGCGTCTCCATCATACATCTTACCTGATAGTTGCCACATCTCAAACAAATATGGACTTGACTATATGGAGTCAACTGTTGAGATGTACCATCAGAAGAAGGTACAAGAACATCACATGCTTGACAATAGCCAGCTAACCGCTTCTCATCTATGGTACAATGAAGAGATAATGAACCTATCTGTAAAGTAAGAGGTATATATCATTATCCATCAGTGTAATAGAAACAACAGTCTAGAACCCACTTAATGCATTTTAATAGTACAAGAAAACGCTAATGGAAAATTCAGGGCTGGAGGAACCATAAAAAACTAAAAGATTAAAGGCTTAGAGCAGGGGTCAGTAAACTATTGCTCATGGGCCAAATCCAGCCTGTGGCCTGTTTTGTACAGCCCTTGAGCTGAGAACGATTCTTAGGGCTATAAAGCTAAAAAAACACAACAAATGAGAATATGCAATAGAAACTATATATGGCCCACAAAGCATAAAATGCTATCTGGCCCTTTACAAAAAAGTTGGCAGACTCCTGGTTTAGAGTTTTCAGGCCATCATACAAAAGGTGGACATTATCACTCTAAGTAGGTATGACAATTAAGACACTGATTAACAAAGAGTGAACACTGTTAAAAACAAGCTTAAGGGCCAGCCCCCGGGGCCTAGTGGTTAAGTTCAGCGTGCTCCGCTTCAGTGGCCCGGGTTTAGTTCCCAAGCACGGAACTACACCACTCGTCTATCAGCGGCCATGCTGTGACAGCAGCTCACATACAAAATAGAGGAAGATTGGTGACAGATGTCAGCTCAGGGCAAATCTTCCTCAGCAAAAAGAAGAAGACTGGCAACATATGTTAGCTCAGGGTGAATCTTCCTCAGGAAAAAAAAAAGCTTAAAATATTTTAAAATACATATACTTAGCAGAGGTTTAAAGGGGGAGAGCAAAGAAAACTCAACCTTCACTCAGTCGGAAAGAACAAGAATGTTTCTACCAAAACAGAAGAATTCTTTAAAAGACATATTTAAAAAAATTAAAGTTTTAAATTACTATACCTGAAATGCCATAAAAATAGAAATCTGATCAGTTCCCCTGGTAAAGTAAAATGGGGATTCCCAACGGGTCTAAAATAGATTTAAAGTAAATCTCTAGCGCATTTAATTAATTTCTCTGATGAGGAAAGGAAAGACAGAAGTGGGAATTTTTCTAGGCACCAGGTACACAAAAACCTAGTGATATATTTTAAAACTCAGTTGTCTGAGTCACAGAAAAATGCAAACAGTAAACACACGAAAAAGTTTACCTTACTAGGAATGAAGGAAATGCAAATTTTTTAAAGATATTATATTTCACCCATCAAATTAGCAATTAAAAAAAAAAAACTCACTGCTGATTGGAGCACCCTGAGAGTAATGTACCTGGAAAGCAATTTGGTTTTATATACTACAGCCTTTAAAAAATTAATAACCACTGACAGGGTAATTCTACTTGCAGAACTTTAACTTGAAAGTATCTAAAATTTGAATGAAAATTTATGCTTGGAGATACAAATATTGCAGCTTTATAATAAATAAAAACAGTAAACAACCTAAATGCCCAAACATTAGGGATATGAAGTAAATCACAGAACATCTATATAATAGAAGTAAATCACGGAACATCTACATAATAGAATACATTCAAAATGTCTATTCAAAGATTTAAGCAAGATACAAAAGAGTATATATAGTATGAGCTTAACTGTATTAAAAACATACAGAAAGAATAAAAACTGGAAGAAAATAAGCTAAAATGGCAAAAGGGGTTATTTCCAGGCAGCAGTAGTATCGATTTTAAAAAATGTTTTCAGTACTTTTTTGAACTTCCCAAATTTACTACAATAAACACTTACTATTATTTTATCATGAGAAAAACTGGCCAAAAAACATATAAATGTTTTAAAGGACTGTTTATGGGCCTGTTATGACTGTACTTACCTCTGCAATTAGTTCTTTGGTTCTAAAAAACTTTTCTCTGGCATTTTCATAGACAGCTGCATTTGTAGAGCCTTGCTGGAAGTATGCTGCACCCAAATCATAACACACCTAAAATGGTAACAAACACCAATTTGCTTAGTAATTTTTAAGAACTCTTTTAAGAGGTGACAAAATTCAAAATTACCTTTATCTCAGCAAAACACAGGTACATGTATAGGAAAAAAATATATTGCAGTAAGCATTGAAACAATCTACGTTCTTAGTCACAAGCAACAGAAACCACTCTGACTTACTCTGACTTAAGCAGAAACTATTTACTGGTAAGATTTCAGGTGCCCTAGAGAATTATTGGGAAGGCCAAAGAATCAGGCTTGGAAAACAAAGGGGCATGGGAGGCAAGCAGGACGACAGCCAAAACTGGTCTAGTGAGATACCACTGCAGCCATCTCAACCCTGGACTCCACAGCTCCTATCACCTGCAGCCACCAGCACTAGACACTGAAAGCAGAAGCTACCCTCTTGCTAGGGCTGACCCTGGAAACTAGACTTCACTGTCACTGTTGATGCTACTCACCATTACAATGGATTCGCCATCATCCTCACTTCATTGACTTACTAGCTCCTGATTCGCAATCTAAACTAAATGTATCTGTCAGTCACACCTTTGTGACAATGCTTGCCCTCAAGCAGGATAAGGCCAGAGAACACTAGTATTAGGAGTTTTCGGTTCTATTACAGAAGCAGGCTCTGCCTCCCCCCAAGTCTCAGAAGGCGGGGAGTTCTTCTAACACAGAAGAGGGGAACAGATATGTGGGAAGTCTCTCCAAAGCAGCGGGGGAGCAAATGTCTACTATAACAAGACTGGGCCAGAGTAAAACATTGAGAAATTTGCATTAGTGACTATAAGATTAGTACATTTCCAGTTGTCTTTTTCTAATAGAATTTATATATGTCTAAGAACTTTCTTAAATTGATGCCTACATTCACCAAATGCAGAACTCAAAGACTGATATAGTTTAGTTCAACTGGGCCATTTTACGGACAAGAATTCTAAGGTCCAGAAAGTAACACGTCTAGTTAAAAGCATATAAACAAGTTCAAGCCCAAGCTTGAACGCAGATCCCTAGGCTACTAATATCCTGTCAACTTTATTCTACACATGGCTGACAGATCAGCCTTCTTGATCTGACTTTCTTAAAAGTCTTCAAATTGTTTCCCCAAATAGGAGAAAGTTCAAACCCCTTGGCCTGATCTTCAAGGATCTCAGAATCTGGACTAACTTCTCTCTCCAAACCTCTCTATTCTCCTCTATTTCTTTCACACCAGTCTCCTCCATTCCCCATTCATATCGGATCCTAGAAATGAACTTCTTTCCACATCCCTTATTTCCATTTACACCCAATCAACCTTAGCCAACAGATACTTATTCCTCCACCAAACTCCTAAGCTCTAATAGGCTCTGGTACTCACTATGAAACTCCTCTCTACTGATGTGCATTACAGATACTATTCTGTCCGGTCAACAAAGCAAGATTAATTCGTCTCAACCTCCAGAATACTGCTTTGCACTATTTAGTCCACACTAAATGTATGGCTGACTTTCATCTAGAAAGCTTCCTCCCACCTGGTATAAAGGGGTGCTAAAAAAGTTTTTAAAAAAAGTATATATTTATATAGAGAGATTTATACGCATGCACATGCACGCACACACACATGCATATGCATACATTTATAGTTACATGTAATTCCCCTTTCTAGGCAAAGCCAGAGTACAAGATATCAAAAAGATATTTTCAAGTATTACTATACTGACTAGCCATTAAAACAAGTTTAATTTCTATAGTTAAAGAGGTGGTCAATAGGTTAAAACAAAACAAAACAAACCTGATAATGAAGCTGCCCTGAAGGACAGTAATACTTTTGGTTTTACTGAGAAAAAATTTAAAGATTTTTTTTGAGTCAGATCAATTTAAGCATCATAAAGAATGTACTTTAAATATTAACATGCCAGGAAATGAGTATTACTACTAATTTGCCATTAAAAAACAGGAATTATGACTCAGCTATGTAATTAAAAGAATATCTGATGAAGTTTACCTAGCACATCTGGGTGTTTCATAAGAATTGTGTTCTGTTTTTCAGGTTATATCATCCATATCGTGAAAATGAGAACTGTTACCAACAACTTTTTATTTTTATTTATTTATTTTTAGGAAGATTGGCCCTGTGCTAACATCTGTTGCCAATCTTTCTCTTTTTCTTCTTTTTTTCTCCCCAAAGCCCCAGTACATAGCTGTGTATCATAGTTGTAGAGTTACAGCTCTTCTATAGGGGATGCCGCCTCCACATGGCTTGATGAGTGGTGAGGAGGTCCGCACCCAGGATCCCAACGGGCAAACTCCGGGCCACTAAAGTGGAACGCACAAACTTAACCACTATGCCACCGGGCTGGCCCCACCCACACACCTTTTAAACAGACTCTCAGCAATTATAAGATACAACAGTACCAGAAACCTTCCTACACACAAGTTTCCTTAATGATATCAAGATGTTACCAACTGTCAATGCCTCATTATTCCTACTGTAACCTCCATCTCATTAGGTCTTGAAAAAATGATTACCTTCAACTCTGGAACCACCTAATCTGAAAAGGCACCTCCCAACACTCTGTCACAGCTACTTCTGCCCCTTTCAGGAATAGTGATTAAAGAAGTCATGCCAACTCACGCAACGAAGAAAAGAGAATATACAACATAAAAAGCACCATCCTAGTGGTCCTCTTTAAGCAATCATCGAATCTTTAAAATTTCTATTATACTCAAGGTTCTGTGCTAGAAAGGAAGATGCAAAATATATATTAAAAAAAGACCACAAAAAGTTTACAGTCCAGCAGGGGAAAAGGATATATGAATACATAAAGTAATATCTAACAACAAACATCAACTAAAAGCTGTCAAAGGAACTAGGGCCCAGGGTTACAGAGAGGAGATAATAAGATCCCTGAAAAACTAGGTATTTTCTCTAGGGGCCTACATTTTTCAACATCTACCACAATATTAATTTTTTTTTATCTGATCAGATTTCTAATGATCTGAATGAACTATAAATCAGTTACATACTCACTGCATTCTCAATATTTAAATTGTCTCCTAAATAAAACTGGGAAACGATTTCAGAGACAATAGATCAAAAAGTTTCTCTTCCATTTTAGAAAAATTTAAAGTGAAGTCTTATAAAATTTACAAATTAAATACAATGCAAACAAAGTTTTAATAGCATCTTAAGTCAAAACCAAAAAGACAAACTCAGAAAGAAATTCTAATTAAAAATACTAGAATGATCTCATATAAGATTTTGCAAAAATTTGCCATGCATTGATTAAATACTGAAAGAATACCTGGCACTGCATCTCCTCAGTTTTGATTTTCAATCCGGCAGTAGAACTCTCAGTTTCTCCATTTACCATGCCTGGCTCCACGGCCAACAAATCTAGCGTTCTCATCGTGTGGACATATAGATCTTTGTTTAATTTAAGGGCTGCTTCTAGTACCAAAATAGAATCAGAAGCTTGTTCTTTCAGCTACAAAAATTCAATAAACAAATTATTAACATACAAAAAAGGCAGCAATGGACTGTATTCACCAAAATATATTTACAGGATACTTAATAGCTTAGTACACTTAGCATACTAAGCTCTTAAAAATTCTTTTTAACACAGGAGTGCAATTAAGTTTGTTGAAATAAAGTTATTTTAAATTTTAAAAAAGTCTTAAGTTCCTATCAAAAATTAGAAAACATAAATTGGAAAAGATTGACACCTTTCTTCTACAGAAAAGCTAACAAAGAAAAACACTTTAAAGATTTGTACTGTTCCATTGATTTACTCAAGAAATGTTTATATGCTTCAATGTGCCAGCCATTTTAGTAGGCACTAGACAAAAATAAAATGATGCAGGTTTTTTGCCTCCATGTTCAAAATATACAGTCTATTTGCTTTATATAGATACAACTTGTTTCTTATCTTCCCTCTCCTCTCCAGCCCCTGCACTTTAAACAGCATCTCTTGCATATTGTAGGTGTGAGATAAAAAATTCAGAGAACATTTTTAAATTATGGAAATTCCCACATTTCTACTTTTATATTAACTAGGTCAATTCAAAAATAACCACTGTATTTTTCTGACTATAAAAGTAATTTTAAAATATAATACATGTTCATTGTAGAATTTTTAGAAAATATAAATATATCACCTAGAAGAGTGATTTCTCATATCTGCTAAAGTAACGTGAAATATTCAACAACAGAATTGGTGGTAAAGCCCTCTCTTATTAACATTGAAAAGCTGTACAATTCAGAATATTACCAAACTATGTTCTAAAAGTAAAAACCTAAATGTCACTGCATCTAGATCTTGCCAACTTTCAAACACCTAAGATTGAAGAAGCATCTAAGCACACTCCAAATGTGTCCCAGAGATGTTAAAGCGTAACTGATGCCAATACTCACCACTTTCAAAATATTTTCTGTTAGCTCTTTCTCCTGTTGCATCTGATTCATACTAAAAGAGAAATGATTGAAGAGTATCAAATGTTACTTGAAAGACTAATAATTCAAAACTTAAGAGCACCATTCTTAAAAGTGAAGTTGAATTAAAAATAATGTTTTTAATGCTATTTCTAAACTCAATTATGATGATGCTCATTTATTTACCATTATTTTCTCATTGGCTTTGAATAAAAGAAAAACCCTCAATTTAAGAGTAAAACTTAAATACTGAAATTCATATGGGGCAACAAAAGACCCCAAATAGCTAAAGCAATTCTGAAAAAAAAGAACAAAGCTGGAGGCATCACAATCCCTGATTTCAAAATATACTATAGAGCAATAGTAATCAAAACCGCATGGTATTGGCACAAAAACAGACACACAGATCAATGGAATAGAATTGAAAGCCCAGAAATAAAACCACACACCTATGGACAGCTAATCTTCGACAAAGGAGCAAAGAACATACAATGGAGAGAGGGAAGTCTTCTTCAATAAATGGTGCTGGAAAAATTGGACAGCAACATGCAAAAGAATGAAAGTAGACCATATCCTATCGCCATATACAAAAATCAATTCAAAATGGATTAAGGACCTAAAAGTGAGACATGAAACTATAAAACTCCTGGAAGAAAATATAGGCAGTACACTAATTGACACTGGTCATAAAGGGATCCTTTCAGATTCCATGCCTACTCGGACAAGGGAAACAAAAGAAAAAATAAACAAGTGCGACTTCATCAGACTAAAGAGCTTCTACAAGGCAAATGAAACCAGGATCAAAATGAATAGACAACCCACCAGCTGGGAGAAAACATTCGCAAATCGTTTATCTGACACGGATTAATCTCTGTAATATATAAAGAACTCATACAACTGAGCAACAAAAAAACAAACAACCCGATCAAAACATGGGCAGAGGATATGAACAGACATTTTTCCAAGGAAGAGATACAGATGGCCAATAGACACATGAAAAGATGTTCAACATCACTAATCATCAGGGAAATGCAAATCAAAACTACACTAAGATAACACCTGACACCCGTTAGAATGGCTATAATCACCAAGACAAAAAACAACAAATGCTGGAGAGGTTGTAGAGAAACGGGGACCCTCATTCACTGCTGGTAGGAATGCAAACTGGTACAGGCTCTATGGAAAACAGTATGGAGAGTCCTCAAAAAATTAAAAGTAGAAATACTGTATGATCCACCAATCCCACTCTTGGGCATCTACCCAATGGACATGAAATCAACCATCACAAGAGGCTTATGCGCCCCTATGTTCACTGCAGCATTATTCACTATAGCCAAGAAGTGGAAGCAACCCAAGTGTCCCTCGCCTGATGATTGGTTAAAGAAGATGTGGTACATACATACAATGGAATACTACTCAGCCATAAGAAAAGACAGAATTGTCCCATTTGCAACAACATGGATGGACCTAGAGGGTATTATGTTAAGTGAAATAAGCCAGAGAGAGAAGGACAGACACTGCATGAATTCACTCATATATGGAATATAAATGAACACACGGACAGAGAGAACTGACTGGTGGTTACCAAGGGGAAGGGGGTGGGGGGTGGGCACAAGGGGTGAAGGGATGCATCCACATGGTGACGGACAAACAATAATGTACAACTAAAACCCCACAATGTTAGAAACTATTAAGACATCAATTAAACTAATAATAATAATTTAAAAAAAAAAGAGTAAAACTTACTGACAGCAAAAGCTCATTTACATCAAGTTCGAAACTACGCTTTCCAGCTCTAAACTTGGGTAAGCTGCTAACTGGAATTCAAGAATTAGGCTTAAAACTCTAGATATAATCAAACTTTTCTACTCTAAACTAATATTTACATATATTAAAGTAATTTTCTCCCATACAGAATATATCTTCTTCAATTAAATTTAATTAAATGAAAAAAATCTTAATACTTTAAAGCAAGTCAGCTAACACTGAGGATGGAAGGCACAATTCACAAAGCGCCCCCTCCTTTCTCAGAGCTCTCTCCTCCAGACTACCAGAGCACTGATTCCTCACCCTTCTGACTCCCCCAAACCCACCGCCATGCAGGCCTTCCACCCTCTGATTTCTGCTCTACTGCTTCTGTACCAGGGGTTATTAAAAACTTGCAAAATTTTTTTTAAATTCTGATGAAAAATGTGCCAGGTAAGGGTCATATCTGCCGACTTACACATTTAACTGAGGAGGTCCAGGTTTTGCCTGTTTGACAGGAAAACTACTTTGAACAATTGTCCTAATTGCCCTGAAGAAAAGACAAGAAAAAGAAAATTGAATACATTATAAACATCACTTCAATTATTTTTTTCAAGTACTCCTTAGAAGATTTGTTTTATAAACTATCTGAAGTTTGAATTGACATATAATAAAAACTTTATAAATCATCCACACGTTTATCAAAATGCTTTTCATCTATGCAGTCATAAATTTTCTCCACCATCAGACTCACAGTTCCCCAAATCCTCTGAGAGACCTCTGGAGTATTAGGGGCCCCTTAAAAGCACACCCCTGAAGGCCAGAGTGCAATTAAACAGAGGCTGCCTGACATATTTTACGCGTATGAAAAAATTTACCATCTATTATAGAGAAGTATAGCCATGGCAGTGGTTGGAGGTAAAGTGGCCAGATCCATGTCTACATGCTTTGTCCCAGGAGGAACTTTACTGATGCACAGCAGTTCATTTAGTAGCATATTCAACACTGGAACAGACAAACTTAAAAAGAAGAAGCAAAAGGTACATGTCTGCACGTTAGCTGCATGAGAAGCACAAAATACACAGTTTAGTAACTTCACTGAAAATAATTACATTGTTAAAGGACTAAACCTACAGGGCCATTTTATTAATCTGTCTCAATTTATATGAAAATATCAAATTTTAAAAGATTTTTAAAACTTTTATTATGAAAAGAATTTAAACATATACAAAAGTAGAGAGGATAATATAAGAAACCCCCATGTGCCCATCATCTAGCTTCAACAATTATCAACTGATGGCTAATCTCATTTCATCTCTACTCTCACTCATTTCCCTCCTTCCCACATTATTTTAAAGCAAATTTCCAATATTAAATCATCTCTTCCATAACTATTTCAGAATAGATGTCCCAACAATTAACTCAACATATTCACAGTATTTATTTCACATCTAAAAAATTTTCAATTACTATCATCAAATATCCAATCAGTGTTCAATTTTCCAACTGCACCATATACATCATACTTTCGTGTACACATTGCTATCTGTTCATATGCCTTTAGTCTATTAATGGATAGGCTCCCCCTCAGATTAAAGAATACATTTTTTTTTTTAATTCTAACATTTAATGCTGGATAATGGGTGGTAAAAAAAGTGTTTCAATATTACTAGTGAGAGTATAAACTAGTACAACTCTTGCAACGCAATCTGGCAATATGCACCATGTGCCTTAAAAATGTTTATACCACCTAACCCACGAATTCAATAACCTGTGCTATAACTAAAAATTGATATAAAATTTAAGGAGAAAGATAATTAAGATTTATAAAAGTGAAAAACTAGAAACAAACTAAATGATTGTCAACAGAGAAACAGTCAATAAATAATCCATACGATGGAATTATCTGCAAAAAATAAAATGCAAAAATGTTTGCCATATTGTTATATGAAAAAATAAGAAATCAAAACAGTATAGAGGGATC
The DNA here is from genome assembly GCA_031878705.1 of Tapirus indicus. Taxonomy (NCBI): domain Eukaryota; kingdom Metazoa; phylum Chordata; class Mammalia; order Perissodactyla; family Tapiridae; genus Tapirus; species Tapirus indicus. The sequence continues at coordinate 42,069,988 of CM062935.1, forward strand.
ACAACTTTTTAAATTGTGAGGGAAAGGAGATGAAATAAATCACTTTCTAACCATAGCCTTGAAAGTATTTATTTGTAAACAAATAAGCACTGATTCTAATAAGATGTTTTACTAGTTTGAGAGCTAGTGATTGATTTATGACCAGTAAAATTAACCGAATTATTCAATAGCAAATCGTCTATAATATTATGTAACATTCATCATTAATTTTTTTCATTTTCATCAGATATGTAAAAGTAAATTGAAACATTTAAAACTATTTAGGTGTGAATTTTCTCTAGTTACCACATCAAAAAAATAAATAAACTGCCTCATTGATTACATCAAGTTTATACTTTAAAAGGCGATTTAAATTCATCTAACATGCAAATACTTTCTTATACCTTTTGAAAAATACTTGCATATTTTACCAAGAACATACAGAAAAATAATCATTTTAAAAATGGATATCATAAAAGCATATGTAGAAATAAACCAAGATATCTACACAGTACTTCAAAATAAATTTCATTTAAATCTTATATACCTTTTCTCTAATATGTCTAAGTCCCACTTCAAATGTGCAGCAACTTTAAGAGCAAGTAGTTTTAAAATACGATTTCTCTTGTTATCAGGTGGAGGTTGAACTTGGTTTTGTTCATTAACTGAAGGTTTGGAAGCTTGTTCCAAAAACTGAACTATAAGTTGAACTGGTGCAGGATCTAGGATGTAAAAGAAAATAAATTCTTAGATTTAAGTTTTACTTATGAAGATGCAAAAGGATTCACTCGATTGGTTTTTGGCCACAAAAGGAATCCAAACAGCTGTGTAGTTATAATGACTAAGGAATACGACTTATAAGAAGTGTGCTTGGGATTAAAGTGGAAGATCAGGAAGAGTGGTAAGGAGAAAGGGATAAGAGACTCATGCAGGAGAAAGCACGTTACAGGGAAGAACACAATGATTACAGATTCCCAGTTGAGCAAATAACCAATGTCAATTAGAGAAAAGAAATGCAGTCTTTAGGATTACTATTTTAACATTTTTTAACATTAATACTACTTAATTTAATTAATTACTGGGACCTGCATCAAGTTACCTCTCTGCACCTGCTTCTGTCAATGCAAAATAGAGGAGGCCACCACCTACCTCACAGGAGTATCATGAAGACAAACAAGATAACAGATGCGAAACATTAAGCACAGTGCCTGGCACCCAAGAAGCACTCAAGAAATGTTTGATAAAAGCAACGAATTAAAAAAAATAATACAAGTAGTAAACCGCCCAAGTAAAGTACACCAACTCCTCGCACAGCAGTCTCCTTCAGGTGAGGCCAGTCTCTTACACTGAACAAGCTACATCTGGATTCGAACTTGATCCGCAAGATGCTATTAGAAGAACTTACCTTTTCAAGCCAGTTTCTCTTTCCAGAAATGCCTGGGGTTTTTCCTCCCTCCCTAATAGCACTCATTAATTGGGATATTAATCATCATTATACAGTAACTATCTTGCAATTGTATAGCATTTCCTGCTTTCAAAGAATTTTCTCATTTTAATTTACAGCCCAGCTTTGGGGTACATAATTAACAGTCAGTAAAATCCCCTCGTTGGGGAACAAAACTGTTAAACAAGAACCTAAGATAGAACTAATCAGCGTCAGGATCGGCACCAGAAAAGCTGCTTTCTCCCTAATTGCCCAAATTGATCACAGCCCGGAGTTCTGCAGAGGAGGACTCAAGCCAGCCTCCCCAGCCCAAGCAATCACAAGACCGCCTCGCAGTTGCTAAAACCCCGCACAGAACGGGGGCGAGGGGTGAAGGGACTCTGTTTTGAGCTTTGCTTCGGCCCCTCACGACGGAGCCCCCGCACGGGATGCCTAATGCACGGCGAGGGGCCCGGCGCCCGGCCGCAGCTTCGTGGCCGAGAAGGCTCCGGGTCGAGGGAGCCCGGCGGGCATCCCCGGCGGCCGCGTCCCACACCCCCGGGCTGCAGGCGCCCCGCTTACCCGGGCAGGGCTTGCGCAGATGCTTCTCCAACAGCGACTCCTCCAGCAGGAACTCGAACCAGCAGGTCTGCGGCGGGGTGCAGGGCCGGCTGGAGGTGGCCGCCTCCCGGTCCGCCGCCTCCGCGCTCATCCTGCCCCCGCCGCCGCTACCCCCAGGGACGCTTCCCGGCTCCAACCTGACACTCGGACGCGGGCCCCAAGCTCGTGACCAGCGGAACCACCAGGAGCGAGGCGGAGCTCGGAACGTCCCGGAAACACACGCAACCCAAAATGGCGGCGCAGCCCAGCCGGAGCTGGGGCTCCTGGATCCGCCTCCCCGCGCCGCTCCGCGCCTCCGGACCAATCGTTGTTCGAGTTGGAGAGAGAGGGCGGGACTAACCCCCAGACCACGCCTCCTCCCGGTGGCCGGGAGAGACGGCTGGGGGAAGCTGGGTCGCAGGTGGGCTTTCTTTTCCTGGGAGACTCTCAGCTAGAAAATGAAACAGCCTCGTCTAGGGTTGCAGCGGGCCTCGATGTCTTCGTAAAAGACAGTGAACGCCTCAGGTTCAAACTGTGACCAAGGAAAAGTTTGTCTTCGGTGCTTTCAATTTCCCCATTTCCATGTCTAAGATTTCCTCCCACCTGGGTCCTCTCCGCGGATGCGCCCCATTATCTTGGGCACCAAGTTCCCACCCCGTTTGCCCGACGGATGACAGACAGCCTTTCTGCTGCTTCTCGGGACCAGCTCTCCATATTTAGCGCCTCATTAATCTTGATATTCCCGCTAAAGGTCTTGTTAACCCTATTTTACATTCACCTCCATTCTGTAATGTTCTTGTGTTTTTTAATTAATCATTTAAATTGAAAAAAGTCTATTCATACATCGTGCACACCATCTATATTAAAGAGTGTAAACGCTAGGTGAAGCTACTTAACCACTCTAAACCTTAGTTTTCTCATTTATGAAATAGGAATAATAATAGTGCCTAATCTTAGGGTTGATAGGAGAAATTAGGCAGAGTTTGAGATAATACAGGTAAATGAGATAATGCAAATCAGCTTTTAAAACAGAGTCTGACACCTAGAAACATCTATAAATGTTAGCTAGTATCATATAGTGCTTTTCGATTTGCAAATTATTTTCCTATACCTGATTCTAATTTTCTCCTATAAACAACCTTGTTATACACCTTTTAACCAGTGAAGAAACTAAGATTCCAGAGTCATCATTTGCCCAAGGTCTCCCAACAAACAAGGGGCTGAGCCAGGGCTTCTGGTGATCTTTCCGCTGTATCCAGATTCCTTCCAACACTGGATAGAGAGGATTAGATCACTGGCTTATGGTCTTTTCCAGAATGAAGAGAGAAGATTTTGAAAAGTTTTAGGAAAAATAAATGGAAATAGCTCCTCCACAAGTGCAAGTCAATTGAATGCATTGTTCTCTTCCTGCACAATCCTCTTTCCGGGCTCTGCACTTCATGGCCGCTGCTCCTTCATGTTGGTATTTCCTAGGATCCTGGTCTTAGTCTTCTCACTGGGTCACTCCCCTCCTGCAATTCTATCTCCTGCGCACACCTATTCTCCACTCAGTGCCCACTGGATATTTCCATTTCGACAACTCGAGGGTGGTGTATACCCAACATTTTTAACGTGAATTTCAAACCTGTCCCTTAGCTATTCCCTCTACTGATAGGGGGTGGAGACACAGGTCATCCACCCTCTCACTGGAGTCAGAAACCACGGGAGCCAGCCTTTCTCCTCTAAGCTTTTTCTGCCTAACTGGTGAATAAAACGTGCCAAATCTTCCACGAAAATAACTATTTAATCTCCCTATTGGTATTTTATGAATTTAGGCCCTCATGATTTTATTAGTATAATGCATGATTCCCAAACTGTGTTCTTTAGAGCGTGAAGGGTTCTTTGGAGCCCCTTTAGAGGGGAAGAAAGCTCTGTGTGGGGTGTGTGTGTGTGTGTGTGTGTGTGTGTGTGTGTGTGTGTGTGTGTCTGGAGGGGTGTGTGCACACAGGGCTCTGGGCTGACCACCCCCTATTTCAACTATAGCCTATCTATTTTACATATTGGGTATTAGAAGAACACATTAATCAACAATGTTTAGAATGGCTACTCTGTGCCAGGCAGATGCTGAGGCTACAATGGTAAATAAGACAGCAGACATGGTCCTTGTCCTCACGGCGCTCACAGTGTAACGAGAAAGTCAATCATTAAATCGGAATCCCAAAGTTGCTAAGTCCTGACGAAAAGGAAGCACAGGAGGTTACGTTTAACAAGGAGACAACCTAGTTTGGGGAGCAAAGGAACATGGAAGTGATGAGTGTGGATGTGTTAAGCAGAAATCTGAGAAGTGAGTAGAAGTTGCCTAAGGTGAGGAAGGCAGGAAGAGCTGCTGGGGTCAGAGTGGAAGCATTCAAAGGGGAAGCACTGGAGGGGAAGCGTTCAAAACAGAATTTACAGCATTTGCCTAGAGGCCTGAGGTAGGAGAAAGCCTCACACGTTAGAGGAATCAAAATAATTCTAATCCAACCAGACTATGGAGAGAAAGGAGTAGAATGGTGGGGAATGAAAGGGAGGTCAGTAGTGGCTACATTCTCTAAAGCCAATAGGCCATGTTGAGATTTTGGACTTGTTTTTTTCAAGTCCATTAAAGCTGCAATATAGAGAACAGGTTAGGGAAGGTAAGAGTGAAAATGTTTCAGCAAGCTCCAAAAACAGGTAGGAGACCTGTACACTGGGGAGAGAGAAGAAAAGGAGGCGTAGAGGGGAGTTAATTCTGCAGAGCTTGTACATCATGGTGGGGATTTGGAATTTTATTCAAAGAGTAACAGGAAGTCATTGGAAGGTTTTAAGGAGGGGAATAACATGGTCAGTTTGATCTTTTAACAGTTTATTCTGACTCCTGTATAAAGAGTGGGTTGGAGCATGTTAAGAGTGATGGTGGGGATAAGGGGGATTTTTTCCTTCATTTTCTTATTTTTCTTGTTTAATAGGAAAGATCTGAACATGTTTAGATATTGATGGTAAAGATACAGTAGATGGTGGTTACCAGAGGGGAAGGGGGGAGGGCGAAAGGGGTGATTAGGCACATGTGTGTGGTGATGGATTGTAATTAGTCTTTGGGTGGTGAACATGATGTAATCCACACAGAAATTGAAATATAATGATGTACACTTGAAATTTATATGTTATAAACCAATGTTACCGCAATAAAAAAAAAACCTGAAACCCAAACAAAAAAGATCACAATTGGAAGAAAAAAAAGATACAGTAGAGAGGGAAAAGTTGAAGACACAGAGTGTGAGGAGAGGATCTCTGATTGCAGAGTGCCCAAGAGATGCACTGATGCAGGGCTGGCTATTGATTGCAGGGACGTGTCTTCCACTGGAATAGGAAGAAAGGACGCATCTGGACTCAGGAGAGTTTTTAGCTCAGCTGGTGGGTAGTTTAGGGTTCTCTTCAGCTGGCTTCTATTTCCTCTGAGCTAAGTCCTCTTTTTCTCGGGACCCACAGGCCATGACATTTTGCCTATGCCCGTGAATCTTCTCCCCTTCTGGGGAATAGTATCTTCACCACATCTCTACAAGTTCCCTACACTGAAAGAAAAAGAAAGGAATATACAAATGGAAAGAAGGAAATAAGAATGTGTGACAATTGTGAAGGTCTTCCTCCCCAAATCTTCAGACAGAGGTTTAATGACAAAGTGAGAGTTACAACAAGAGCAATCCAAAGCATGCTCAGATAAACCCCAGTTAGAGGAGCTTCCTTATATTAAAGACAGCTAACAAATAACAAAGAATCACTTTTATTCCCTACCAATGTAATATTATGAAAAGATGGTTCTCAAATACAAGAATTTTTAAAAATCTGCCCACTGGTAGCAAGGAGAAATCACAAAGTCAATACATGAAATTCATCACTATTCATTGTGCTCCATACAAATAAATATGTTCAAAAGACTATAATAATCCTGTATGTCATTAAGGTTTGAGAAATTGGTACAGATCTTTACATTTTGACACTTAAATATTTGTTACATATAAAATGAGGCTTTTTTTTAAACTAAGGATGAATTCATGATTCCACTACCATCTAACACAATAACAACATTATACAGTTTCAATAAGCTCCCAGGTGCTTTATTTAGACTCAGAAATGTCCTACCATAAAAGTGCTACAGGGAGTAAAAAAAAAAAAAAAAAAGCTACAGGGTTGAACTGCCCTCTTCAGAGTGGGTACTTGAACGTTCAGAAAGATCTTTAAGTTTATCAAACTTAGAGCCACACTCTTGGAGGTAGTCATAGTTACATCTTCATCAACCTTGGAGGAATCTAATGAACTCAAGCTTCCAGCCCGGGGCCCTTGTCCCTCTGAGCAGTAAACGTGGAATGTGTCTATCAGAAGCCCCTGCAGATCACCATCTGCTTTGCTCTGATGCGACACCCATATTCTGTTAAGTCTGGGGTCCCAGCTGTGGCCACGTTTGCTTTCCCAGGTGTGAGGCGTTTGGCTCCTGTCAGCAGCACACTTCTCTCAGTGTGTGGCAATCCTTTCGGCAAACTGAAAGGTGCCCCCAGAATGTTCAAAAACAGAGACTTCTTTAACTTGTGTATGTCAAAGTCTTTCTGAAACAACAAAGTGTAAAAAGTAGTACACTTCCAAAGATACCATCAGGAAAGTGAAAAAGAGAACCCGCATACTGGGAGAAAATGTTTGTAAACCATATATCTGATAAGGGAATTACATCCCGAGTCTATAGAGAACTCTTAGAACTCAACAATAAAATGAAAACCCAACTGAAAAATGGTAAAGGATTGGAATAGGAAGTTCTTCAAAGAAGATATACAAATGGCCAATATGCACATGAACACTTGCCCGACATCATTGGTCATTAAAAGAAAGGCAAGTCAAAACTGCATGAGATACCACTTCACACCCACTAACCTGACTGTGATCAAAAAGACAAGCAGTAAGTGTTGGTGAGGATGCGGAGGAATTGGAACCCTCAGTCCAGTAAAATGTAAAATGTGCAGCCATTTTGGAAAACAGTTTGGCAGTTTCTGAAAATCTTAAACAGAGACTTACCAGATGATTCAGCAGTCCCCGTCTAGGTATCTATCCAGAGAAATGAAAACACATGCCTCCACGAAGATTTGTGTGTGAATGTTTATAGCAGCATTATTCGCAAAAGCCAAAAAGTGGAAACAACCCAAGTGTCCATTACCTGGCAAATGGTTAAAAGAAAACGTGGTATATCCATTGTATTAGTTTCACATGGCTGCTGTAACAAATTACCACAAACTTGGTGGTTGAAAACAACAGAAATTGATTCTCTCATAGTTCTGGAGGCCAGATTCTGAAATCAAGGTCTCAGCAGGCCGCCCCATCCAGAGGTTGCGGGAAAGAATCCAGTCCTGTCTCTTACAACTCCAGGGGGCTGTTGCCGTTCCTTAGCATTCTTTGGCTCGTGCCACATCACTCCAAATCTCTGCCTCCATCTTTACATCACATTCTCTCTGTCAGATCTTTCCTATGTATCTCTTAGACGGCCACTTCTCAGTGATTTAGGGCCCCGCCGACAGATACTCCAGGATCTCTTCATGTCAAGATCCTTAACTTATTACATATGCAAAGACCCTTTTTCCAAATAAGGTAACATTCACAGGTTCCAGGGATTAGGATGTGGACATATCTTTTGTGTGTGTGTGAAGAAGACCAGCCCTGAGCTAACATCCGTTGCCAATCCTCCTCTTTCTTTGCTCAAGAAGACTGGCCCTGGGCTAACATCCGTGACCATCTTCCTCTACTTTGTATGGGACGCCGCTGTAGCATGGCTTGACAAGCAGAGCTTCACCCAGCACCCAGGATCAGAACCCGCAAACCCCAGGCTGCCAAAGCGCCAACTCAACAACTACGCCACCGGGCCAGCCCCTAGACATATCTTTTTGAGGCCACGATTCCACCTGCTACATCCATGCAATACTATTCATCAATAAAAAGGGACGCAGTACTGATCCATGCTACAACATGGACAAAAACATTATGCTCAATGAAAGAAGCCAGAAACAAAGAACACATATTGATTATATTTATATGAAATGTCCAGAAAAGGCAAAAAAGATAAGTATTTGCCAAGGACTGTGGAGAGGGGGTGATGGCTAAAGGGTATGGGGTTTCTTTGTGTAGTAATGGAATTGTCCTAAAATTGGACTGTAATGGTGGTCACACAACTCTGTAAATATGTTAAAAATCATTGAATCATATACTTAAAATGAGTGAATTTTATGGAATGTAAATTATATATATATATCTCAATAAAGCTGTTAAAGTAATGCATTCTGTTTGCAAAAACATATATAATAGACAGATGATTAGTACAGATCTTCCTCGACTTATGATGGGGTTACAGCCCATTAACTCATCGTTAAGTTGAAAACATTGTAAGTTGAAAATGCCTTTAATACACCTAACCTACTGAACATCATAGCTTAGGCTAGCCTACCTTAAATGTGCTCAGAACACTGACGTCAGCCTACAATTGGGCAAAGTTATCTAACACAAAGCCTATTTTATAGTGAAGTGTTGAATATCTCATGTAATTTATTGAATACTGTACTGAAAGTGAAACACAGAATGGTCGTGTGGGCACAGAACGGTTGTAAGAGTATCGGTTGTGACTGTGAGGCTGACTGGGAGCAGCTGCTCACTGCCGCTGCCTGGCATCACAAGAGAGTATCGGACCACATAACACTAGCTCGGGAAAAGGTCAAAATTCAAAATGCGAAGTACGATTTCTACTGAATGCATACCACTTTTGCACCATTGTAAAGTCACAAAATCGTAAGTTCGTATACAGAAAAGTAATAGCTAATAATATTAGCACATGCCCATTGTGAACTCTGATTCATATACACATGGGCACTGATTTAAGCACTTTATGTGTTGTCTTAGTTCAGGCTGCTGTACAAAGTACCACAGACTGGGTAGATGTATACAATAGAAATTTGTTTCTCACAGTTCTGGATGCTAGAAGTCCAAGATCAGGGAGCAACATGGTGCAAAAACTCGAGAGAGAGTCCTCTTCCCAGTCACAGACTGCCAACTTCTCATTGTGTCCTCACTTGGCAGAGAACAGAAAGGGAGCAAATTCTCCTGTGACTCTTATAAGGGCACTAATCCCATCCACGAGGGCTACACCCTTATCACCTCATCTAATCCTAATTACTTCCCAAAGGCCCCACCTCCTAATACCATCACATTGGGTGGAAGAGTTTCAACATATGAATTTGGGAGGGACATAAATACTCAGTCCATACCATGCTTATCTTAGTCAAGCCCTGTGTGGTGGGTTTCATTATCATCTTCATTTTCAGGTGACAAAACACGCAGAGAGAGATTTTTAAAACTTTCCCAAAGCCACACAGCTATTAAGTGCCAGATGCTAAGGATGAGCTTAAGCAGCACGACTTCAGAGCCTGAAATCTCACCCCTGAACTCATGCCTCTAATAAGAGAAAACAAAAAACCCAGCCCAATAGAAAACTAGGCAGAGGTCAGCAAGATGCAGTCTACAAAAGAAGATATCTGAATCACAGATAAACACTGGAAAAAAGTTCAAGCTCATCAATGATCAAAGAAATGCAAATTAAGACACCAGTGGAACAGCATGTGTCACCCATCAGATTGGCTGAAATATCAAGCATTTCCAAGAATACAGGGAAATGGGAACCTTCATAGTAATTGGTAGGAGTATAAACTGAAACAGCTACTTTAGAGAACAATGTGGCAAGATTTAGATAAAACTAAAAAATGTACACACATACTCCCAAAGGCAGCAGTTCTACTTGTAGCTTTATACCTGGAGAAACTCCTGCATATATATATATATATGTATATATATATATATATATAAGAAGACTTGAGGGGGGTTGCAGCATTGTTTGCAATAGCCAAAAACTGGAAATTACAATTATTCAGCAATAAGAGAGTGAATAAATTGTGTAATATTCAAACACCTCAAAAGGAATGAACTAGATCTACATGTAGGACTATAGATATATCTCAATTTTAATAAAGTCCAATTCTTTTCCTTCAAGAAATCTTTGCCTATGCAAGGTCATGAAGATAAATTTTCCTATGCTTTCTTCTAGAAGCTTTGTTGTTTTACCTTTCACATTTAGGTCTACAATCCATTCTCAACTGTTCTTTGTGTGTGGACCAAGATTCATTTTGTTTCCATATCATCATTTATTGGAAATACTACCTTTACCCCACTGAGTTGCAGTGGTGACTTTGTCGGAAATCAGATGAATGTTCATGCGTGGATCTGTTTCTAGATTTTCTGTTCTGTTTCCATTAGTCCATTTGTCATTCCTTGGACCAATACCCACTGTCTTTTAGTGTAGTTTTTTAGTAAGTCTTGATTCCAATTTTGTTAATCTTCTTTAAGATTGTCTTGGCTATGCTAGGTCCTATACATTTCCATGCAAATTTTAGAATAAGCTTGTCAAAATAATCCTCCTGGGATTTTGATAAAAAATACATTGAAGTTATAGAGAAATTTGGGAAGGATTGACATCTTAATATTGAGTCTTGCAATCCATAAATATGTCATATATTTCCATTTACTTAAATCTTCTTTAGTATATTTCAGCAATGACTGTAGTTTTTTCCAATATAGAGATCTTTCACATTTCCTTTAGATTTATTTAAATTCCTTTATATTTATTTGTGAGCTGAACTAGCTGCTTTTTCATGAAATACCATTTTTACTTCAAAGAATGAGGACAGATTAATCATGGTTATTCAGACTGGGGTATTTGGCAGACATTTTCTCAAAAGTGAACAAAGCGAGACTGTCACTTCATGGAAAACAATTGACAGTATTTGTGGCCAATGATAAAATTTGAGTTTTCAAGTAAAAATTAGAATTTTGGAAAACTGTGAACTTGACAGCTTCCCAATGCTTAAAGACTTCTGCTGAGATAGGTGGTGATATTATTAAATATATTTTTTTGATATTGTATAACAAAATGTATCAACTTTTGGATGTTCATCATAACTCAGCAAACCAATCAATATTTTTGTAACGTATAGGTACAAGTTCCAATAAAATTGCAAGATAGACCAATGAATTTTAATAGAAAGGAGTTTGAAAAGGATATGACTGCAGATTCCAAATTGCAACTAATCTTTAAAAAACCACCACTTTGTCAAGTTTTGGTGTAGTATCAAAGAAGAAAATCCACAATCGTCTGAAAAGGCTCTTAAAATACTTCTTTTTCAACTACATGTCTATATGAGGCTGGCTTTGCTACATGTATTTCAACCAAAAGAACACATTATAAGAGTCTGAATGCAGAAACAGCTATGAGAGTCCACTGTTTTCTATTAGTCAAACATGAAAGAGATTTGCAAAAATGTAAAACAATGCCATTCTTCTCACTAAATTTTTTAATGAAGAAATTGCATAAAAGTATATGTTAATATATAATAGGCTTGTTATTTCTATTTTTAAAAGAAGTAAATATTTTTTAAATTTCTGTGTTAATTTTTAATATGGTAAATATCGATAGCTATAACTCACATAAACAAAGGCTCTTTGGGGTGCTTAATAATTTTTAAGATTGTAATGGGGTCCTGAGACCGCAAAGCATGAGAAGCTACTTTACTGAGGTATGCACAGCAAAATCTTTCCAGTGTTTGGCTCTGAGAGAGAAGGGGACAGGACAGGGGCAGGCTAGGGAGGGGTCACAGGTACTGCAACTTTATCTGTAATATTTATATATTATTAATATATTACATTATTTATATATAAATATTTATTTTTATATAAAGGATCTGAGGTGAATATGACAAAATGTTAACATTTGTCAATTCTGGATGGACGGTGAGAACAGATAGATGTCTATTATATCATTTTTATGTACTTCTCTAAATGTGTTTATATTCTCAAAAAACCCACAAAACACATTATTCTTAAGAAGTATAAAAGCATACTGACGTTTGCACAGTCCTTGATATCTCCTCAAAATCCATGAACAGTGTGCTGGGCTTCCAGACGCAGACCATCATGGAGCATCTGTTATACAGCACCGTGATTCAGGTGCTTCACCCTCCTGTTCTCATTCAGTCCTCACAACGTCCTACAAAGTCAGTAGTACGACCCCAGCTTACAGGTGAAGAAAGTGAGGATCAGAGAAGTTAAGTAACTTCCCCAAAGTCTCCCAGCAAACAATCCTGGTGAAGCCAGGATTTGAGCCCTGATTTGGGCTTCCTTATAATGGACCACCTTCCACCCGACAACTCTAAATGAGAATTAGACAAAATACTGTTTTTAAATGGATTTAATGTTCCAACTAAAACTTTTCTTGGAAGTACTTCACCACATTGGAAAACAGAAAGAGAAGCAATCTGCTGCAAGTACCAAAAAATGACACTCTTTCTGTTATGGCCTGAGGCCTGACGACATTTGTGGTATTCATTTGTGCTGAGATGTTTCTAAAAATAAGCTATTTTACGTTAGAATCTTATTCCTCACAAATAAAATTACATGCCAGAGGAATTATACTTAAGCATAAATTCCTTCATTGCAATTTATAGGCGCCAATGGTAATAGTGCCTATTTTAAATAGTTGTAAAAAGAGACCTAAGTAATTGTTCTAAGTTTCTGAAAACATGTTTCATCTTCATGGGCTATTTCCATTTTCTCTCTTCACATCTGTTTAACTGACCTATTCCTTTAAGCTTTGACAATTCTACAATCACCGTAGAATCATTTGCTGCTCCTAAATTTGGCAGAAGGGAATATAACCCGTTTCTGCATTAAAAAAAAAATGGCTAATGTAGTATTTATTTATCATTTATGAACCAGGCACTGTGCCATGTATTTTACACACATCACCTCATTTAAGCCTCATAACAACCCTACAGTAGGTAGGTACTATTAACAGTACTGTGCCCATTTTATAGATGAGGAAACTGAGTCTCAGAGGAGTTAAGTGACTTGCCCAGTATCACACACCTAGTTAGTAGTAAAATAGGGATTTTTGTCCCTATTTTATCTGATCCCAGAGCCCAAACTTGACACTCTATTTCATCAAGAAGATATCTTGCTGTCGGTTTTTTGCTTGTTTTTTAAATAGAAGTACCTATAGAAAAGTTGCAAGAACAATATAAAGAACTCTTACAACCCCTTCATTCAGATGTTTCAATTGTGACTATTTTACCATACTTTTCCTCCATCACTGTCTCTCCACAACCTCTCCCTGGACCGCCTGCTTTCTTGGACACCAATAGGGTGAGGACCTCATCTTGGTTTGGGCAGGACTGTCCTAGTTTCAAAAGTCAAAGTCCTACATCCCAGCAACCCACCCCTCCCTACCCTACGCTGCCCCTGTTCTGGACAAACCCGAAACCAGGCATGTCCTCTGTGCAACAACACTCCCTCCCTTTGCCCCCAATTGCTTGGTTGCTGGCTGCTGACATCTCCACATGGAGAAGGAAGATGGGAAGGGTAAGGAAAATAGGAAGGGAAGCTTGTAGTTATTTATTAATTAATCAAATGGCCTGAAGGATGTCACAGGGCCTGAAAGGTACTAGGTACTTAACTTTATATCAAGGAAATATTCACAAATGAGATGGTATCAGATTTAGCAATATCATAAGAATAAGTGAAATTCCAGCAAACATTTTTAAAGTGATGATCATGTAATTACAGAGCACCTTGCAAGGTTCATATGTGGTATATGGTCACCAATTATTCAAGTAGAAGTTTCAGTTTTATGTTGATAATAAACAGCAGTACCTGGTCGTATTTTCCTCTTCCTACTTCACGATAGTTTAAGGTGTTTTCTCTTACATCTTGCCAGCATTTCAGTTCTTCAGGTAGGTCATAAACTCTTCCCTTCTGAAATCTGGGCCTCCTCCACTGACTACACAGTGTAGGAAATTAGAATTACAATGAAGAAAAAGCATAGAGGTATTATTACTGTTATGTACCCTAAAGATGAAGATTTTTCATAAAGAGCCTCTGAGAATCACATAAGTAAAAATAAATTTGACCTCAGTTCATTTATTTGAGATTAAAAAAAAACACAAATGCAATACAATTCAATTATGACCAGATAGTTTAAAACTTTACTCAGTAAGTATTTTGAAGGGGAGGGAACTATGCTAATAGTGACACTGCCATCTTGTGGCCTTTTGTGGGTAGTGTCCAAATCTACCAGTAGTATGAGATCACCTCTTCCTGATACTTCCCAGTGTGGAAGAAGGAATAGGACGTGATGCTTATGAGTGAAAGTCATCTATTCCTTATATAAGCTATCCTGCTACACCCAACTGTAGATCTTCATAGGGACTTCCAGAAACAGATCTTTCAAGAGAGATAATGTGAGTCCTACAGCTACCAAACATTACTTCCTCACACCTGTACTGACTATCTCTGCAGCCTTCTCTGACTCCTTGGCCAGGCAGGCACCCTGTTGTGTGCGGCCATCGGCTGTGCATCCCCATCCTGGCACTTGTCTCACCTCCTTGCGGTTACTTACATAGCAGTCTAACTCCCCTGCTAGAATCTGAGCTCTTGGGGGTGGGTTGGGGAGCAGCAGGATTTATTTATTGGGTCCCTGTACCCCCCCAAATTTGCTAAACAAATAAATCATTTTATTGAACACATAGCACCTACATTTCACATGCATGCAAATATAGTTCCTATAACTATAAACCGGAGCTACAAACCTTTACTTCATCTCTCCTTTATTTGACCTACAGCATTACTGAACTGCTCCTAAGATACTTATGATTCACTGCTATGTTCTAGGATTCACAGCCGGCAATGAACTTAAAGCTCTTAGAAGGCAGTGTCCATGCCGCAAACACCTGTCTTTGTATTACCCATAAGTAATTCCTAGCTGAAGGTAGACCTTGTTTACCTAAGAAAAGGAACAGGCATATGCTGATTGCCACAGTGGAGCCAGAGCTGAGACCCTGAGGTCTTTCTGCTTTCCCCTGGCCAGCCTCACACCACCTTCCTTTATAACACCTTCTATAGCAGCAAACCTGGTCGGGGACTGGGCCTGACAGGTACCTCCATTTCTGCATTTCCAGGTTTCACAGGGAGAAGAGGCACAGCCCTTCTGACTGGCTGGTGGTCCGTCACTTCCATTCTGTCAGCTGGGCATCTGGAGAACAAGTCATGAGAACTTTCGTTTTAGTCTTTCTTTTTGTTTTTATTTCCGAGTACTCTACCTTTACACCAAAGGCTTTGAAGTATACACATACCTCTGCATACAGCGCAAAAATTCAAGGTGTACTTTTAGAATCGGACCCTGGAGCTTTACTGATATTCTCAGTAGCTAGAAAAATATTGTCATATTAACATACCAGCCAGGGCACCACAGGCCCTATTTCCTCTCTATTTCCTCGTGCTGCTGAGGAATCAAGCAACCAAGGCAGACAGTCAGCTTAAGCAAGCAGTTGACTTTGTTCAACGTTATGACATAAACCGAGTTTCCAGTCTTACCAGACAAGCTCAGAATTAGAACAAATGAGAATGTGGTAGTGAATAATGTGATTGCTTTAAGCTGCTTTCAGACCTCGTACACACAGTTAGAGGACAGAGATACCTAAGTGTTGTCCGCAGACGGGTGTCAGCCCACAAACTGCTTGTTACTGGTCTGCATTGAGCTAAGTTCTGGAACTGAAAGCTTGAGTTTGGAAATGTTCCCAGCAATTGGGCACTGTCCTGACCTCCAAGCGCGGTCAGTGGCCCCCCTGACTGAGCTCCTGTAGCTGCGTTTGGTGCTGCAGAACCCGGGAGCAAGTTCCACTTGCAGTGTGAGTTGCGAACTAATCCTCAATGGTAGGACCACATATCAGTCTATAGTGGGTTGGAAATTAAAACACAAAACTGGGTCTTCACCATAGGTGGGTCAAGAAGCACTTTTCTAGAACTTACATGAAGGGAATTCTCAGCCACATTTAATGAGCTTGAAGATCACTGTACCCAGTAAACAACACAATCCATGAAGGATCTTTATGAAAGGAAAGTAATTCAGTCTGCCATTTCAGCAAAACCAGGACTGACACAATTCCTCCATGTACTTCTCCAGGAGCCACCTCACCTCGGTCTGGATGTCAGGTTAGCAGCGCGGCAGGGAAGAAGGTGCTCTGCACACCGGCCCTCTCGCTTCTGCTGCAAGTCCGCCCGGCATAAAGGGGGCTCTCTGCGGCAGGCTGAAGAGTTGTAACAGCTGTCATGCCCTGTCTGCCCGCGGCCACGGCAAACTCCAAATTCTTACTGTTCAGAGGCAAAGATTTTCCATTCAGCTGCACACCATGCATGCAATCTATGTGATAGAGGAAAACGCAGGACTTGAGAAGAGGAGCCACCAGACTCTCATAGGTCTCTAGTGAAGCCTGGATGCTGGAATGATGCCAACCCAGCAGCACTGACTGTCACCAAGAGCCACATCCCTTTTGCAAATGTGTGGGGAACCCAGCTCTTGGCTCTAACTAGGAACAAATCGCTTGCTTTTTTGGTGACTTCGTCTGTGCTGAGCATAGAAGTAGATCATCTGTGAGACCCTGCCACACTCTACTCTGACAGGTCAGGTGTTCCTGCCTCCCAAGGGCTCCTGGGAGAGCCAGGGACAGTCACCTGACCCCAAGGCAGGCAGCCCGTGGCTGGCCAGCTGTCTATGACTTCTGCTACATGCCTTCATTGGATGAACTAAGGGGCCAGAGATTAATGCTAGCTTATGGTGGGCACAGGACCTGGAAGATCATGAGGACTAGGGGCTGGAAGCAGTCATTTGTAAGCAGAGGAAGTGGGTGTGCAGAGAAAAGAGAAGCAGAGATTAAAAACCAGGTTTAGGCCGGCCCCGGTGGCCTAGTTGTTAAGTTCAGCATGCTCTGCTTTGGTGGCCCAGGTTTGGTTCCTGGGCGCAGACCTACACCACTCATCTGTCAGTGGCCATGCTATGGCAGTGGCTCACGTGCAAAAAGAGGAAGATTGGCAATAGGTGTTAGCTCAGGGCAACTCTTCCTCACCAAAAAACAAAACAAAACAAAAAACACCCCCCACCCCCCAGGTTTAGCTCCTATGAGAGAGAGTATCTAACTGCCTGAAGATTTTTTTAGTATCCATTTCAGGTCTATTGACGGGTCTAGAATTAAAGAGAGTTTAAGCAGTGTTTTGCCTGCCCAGAGTTTCCAGTCCTCAGATTCCTTGAGATTCATTTCTTTCCATGCTCCTGACGGTTTCTGTTCTTTGTAATCTCTAAAAGTTTAGCATCCTTCATTGTTGCCAGTTCCCAGTGTGGACACACACATCACAGATTCATGAGGATGCTTTGTTCCTGTGATATCTCAACGATCCATTTCCACTAGGCATTCATTGTACAATGCAGCATTTCATACTACACCCCTGGGCAAGCTGTCTCAACCACTGGACTGGCATTGCCGCTGAGGATGGTGAGACATTCCTTGCTTCCAAGAGTCTCCTTTCTTACCAAAGGTGGCTCATTTTATTGCCACAATATGCTTTCAGTTTCAAAATGCTAATATAATGAAATTAATTAGGTGATGTTAACATTACAGCAATGAAATTCCCATAGAAATGTCTTCGAATGTACTAGATTGCTTAACTTTGGACGAAGAAAAATTCGCAATAGAATTCAAAATTCTCCCGTAGAAGGAGAAAGACATATTTCCCTGCTGGTCAGTGAAGCTATCCATGCCAAGGATAATTTATGTCTCCTAATCTGCCTCTCAAAAGAAATGAGGGGATTTTAAACTGTTTCCTAGGGTGGGGAGCATGACCCAGCAGGATCACCCAGGGAGTCCTCGAGTCTCCCTAGTACACCAGCAGTGTTCACCTTCTCCCCTCAGGCGACAAAATGGAAAAGACTGAGATCCCCTGGCTCTTTAGGCCAAGCATTCTCAAAGAGGGTGATACCAACTCCAAAGGAGTGAAAACTGGTTCTTGAAGGGGTGCAAAATTCTCTTTTTATGTATAAAACACAATACACATTCAGTTCATAAGCAGATATACAGTATGTCTGTGGTATTAAATTTTCATAGGAGGCCATTCCAAAAAGAATATCTAAAAAGGCTCCTCACAGGGACTATAAGAAGAAGAAGATGAGAAACATTCATCTAGACTCAAGCTAATTCTGTGTTTTCCACATGGAATGGTACAGAGCAGAGAACATTAAATTGGAAAGAAGCCAGAAATTCAATTCTGGATTCAATTCTGGCACAGCTGTGGGAATCACTTAATTTTTCTGAAAGTATTTTGTCATTTCTGAAATGAGGACAACAATGACTTTTATAGAGTTGTCACCAGGCTTAAATAAAATGATGGGTATGACTGTATTCTGCCCTCATTCTTAAGCCCTTTTCCCTGCCTTTCTGACTCTCCAGATCGAAGTTCCTCTCTTCATTTCCTCCTGCAATTTCACATCATACCCCGCCGTCAGGACCATAGCGTGAACGGCAGCCACTAAGGTATTAGGACGAGCATCTGAGAGAAATGTTTTATAACCGAAGGAAAGAAGAATGTTCAAATACCGTCATGAGATTTGTTGTGAGGACAGGAATCAGGCAGTCTCAACCGTGAACTGAGCTAACTTACTGTTACAGGCTACATTCCTTTGGGCATTTGTGATTTTTGGAAAAGTGATTCTGGATGGAATTTTACAATTTATAAAAACTCAGTCACCTTGTTTGATTACTGATGCATACAATTTCCAGCGTTCATTCTTTCATTCCTCCACCTTGTTCCTACAAGGATTTAAGGTGGCTTCATTCTCCAACGTGTGTCACATACGGGCTGCTCATGAAGCATCCTTTGACTCAAGGGGATACTGAGAGTACCAATCCCTTCCACGTATTTGTGGGTAGATCCCATACCACCCAAGGATTCCTTGTACTTGGAGATAAGCATTTACTACTATTTGTACTTTGTTTATTGCTTAAGTAATTAAATCTATATATCTAATAAACACATTTTCGAAAACCAATTTTTCTTAAGTATTCATTACAATTTAATCTCTTAAAAATGTGAACTACAATTAACAAATTTAGTATGACTGATTCGAGCGCTTTAAAAAGCAGTTGAAACATAAAACAATTACAAAATGTATTATTCCTTACACTTAAATCTATTCTAAAACATTGACACCATTGGTCTAATAATTTCTTCATTTTTTTTCTGTATTTATTGGTTCAAATGCTTTCCTAGGGTTACTACATCTGTGTTGCCACCTTGCGGAGGTTATAGAAATACTTATTTCCATGCCTCCTTGGGAAAACAGAAATCTGACCACACAGAAGGAAAAGAAAGAGGATCATCTCCGACCCTCCGAGGTCACAAGTTTGGGGACGGGCCCCAGACTAGTTGCCTTTCCTTAGGTGATTCAAAGGCAAGCTGTAATCATCTGTCTGGGCTCAGTTTTACGTTTGACCTTTGCTTGCTGATAAGATTTGCAAGCTAACACCTTTCTCATAGGATGTATGTATTTATATACGTATCTATGTATGTATGCAAACACTTTTATTTATTTGTTTGCTTGTTTATTTATTTATGCAAACTGATATCTTTTCTTGGAATGAAAAGTTTACAACAAACTTTGCATCACCCACTATCTGGGGTACATTGTTCTAACTATTGCATTACTGCAAATTTATTTATGCTGCAATAATATCTTACTATGGTTTGTAGGGATTTCCTCTCCCGGGAGATGGACTCAATTCATCACACTTAGCGCCCTCTTGAGGACATTAGCTGACCCATCGTTGTGGAGCATGGCTTTTCATATGTGACCACGGGTGTTGATCAGTGCTTCCTGTTCCTGCTGTTTTCTTGATTATTCTATATCACCAAATCTATGACATCATTTAGCGTAAGATGAATCCTACTTTTAGAGATGTTAAAATGTGGAAAATGTGTATTTTAGAATCATTGAATTATGATGTTGAATTTCTATATTTCCTCATACTCTTCTTGATTAATAGAGAGAAAGAATGTATATACACACAACAGTCACAAACTTAACAGAAGAAGAAACTAAATACCTATATATTAACAGTCCCTTACTTATTAAAACAATAACAAAGTATATCCTGCTACAAGCACATCCTATTATATTCATCATTCTTTCATATCACAACTACCGTACTTTGTTCTTTTTCAAAATGATTTTGGATCTTCTAGTTTCCTTCAATTTTCATACAAATTTTAGAATCAGCTTGTCAATTTCTACAAAAAAGCCTGTTAATATTTTCATAGGGTGTGACCTCCTGTGGGACATTTTCATCTTTTTGTCACAAAACTTTCCTCATTTATATCAACACATTCACTAAGTTCCTTTTTTTCTTTTTTTTGCTGAGGAAGATTGGCCCTGAGCTAACGTCTGTGCCCATCTTCCTCTAGTTTGTATGTGGGACACCACCAAAGCATGGTTTGATGAGTGGTGTATAGGTCTGCGCCCGGGATCCAAACCCATAAACCCCGGGCTGTCAAAGTGGAATGCATGAACTTAACCACTACACCATCAGGCCTGCCCCTACTAAGTTCCTTTGACCATCTATCTAGAGTCTCTGAACAGTGGCAATGTTGCCATTCCCATGGTCAGGTATTTATTTTTTAACTTCATTTACATTTGGTTCAAATTTCATTCTGACATTGTCACTTTTTGTTTCTTTGCTACAGTTGTATTTTTGTTGACCAATTCCCTCTTCCAATTACCCATTTCTGTAAAATGTTACGTGGGTTTGTCACTGGGAAACAAGGAGGCAACATCACTACATGGTTTGCTCTCTGTGTGTGAACTGAATAACAGGTGTGCAGTGACCAATCACAGACAGACTTTGAAGGAACTGACATGATTGGTCACTGATCATGATGTGTATCTGTTATTTACACAGTGACTTGTAGACTGAAGAGCTGGCAGTGAAGTGTGTACTTTATACAATTACTTACAGTTAATATACAGTGGTATTTGAAATTTTATCTGTATTGTTGGTGGACTGGCATTATTTAACTAAACCATGGTAACTGACTTCAGTGCATATCAGAACCATGAAAAGCAAGGAAAAGGTGGGGCAAATAAGGAGAGATTGGTAAAAGGCTATAAGATGAATAAGGTCTGAGGATCTAATGTATAACATGGTAACTATAGTTGATAACACTGTATTGTATCATTGAAATTTGCTGAGAATAGAACTTAAGTGTTTTCTCACACACACACACAAGATAAATATGTGAGGTGTTGGATGCATTAGTTAGCTAGATGGGGGGAATGCCTTTCACAATGTACATGTATATCAAATCACCATGATATACACTTTATATATCTTATAATTTTATTTGTTAATTATACCTCAATAAAGCTGAAACTTAAAAAAATTACAATTTGAAGAAAGGAAAGCCTGTGTATCCTTCCAGTCTTTTTTCTATTCATCTGTATGCATAATTCTTTTAAAAAATTGGATCATCTTTGTGGCATTTACAATCTCTTATCCCAGTGACCTTCTGGTAGCCTGTTTTCTGTAGAAAAGCTAAAATTTACATTTCCCAGATTCCCATCTAGTGCTCTGCATGTGACCTAAGGACCAAGCAGAGGCAGAAGACTTTATTCTAGAACATTTCCATTGTCTGGTTGTTGTTTCTCCTGGCTATTTTGTTCTCAGTTTTCCTGAAAAATTTTTAAGGCTATAAGGCCACAGTAATCAAGACAGTGTGGTATTGGTGGAAGTACAGACAAATAGATCAAAAGAACAGAATAGAGAACCCAGAAATAGACCTACATAAATAAAGTCAATTGATCTTTGACAAAGGATCAAAGGCAATACAATGGAGCAAAGACAGTCTTTTCAACAAATGATGCTGGAACAACTGAATATCTACATGCAAAAAATTGAATCCAGATGTAGACCTTATACCCGTCACAAAATTTAACTCAAAATGGATCATGGGCCTAAATGTAAAACACAAAACTACAAAACTTCTAGAAGATAACAAGCGAATATCTAGGTGACCTTGCATAGGGAGATGACTTTTTAGATAAAATACAAAGGGCATGATCCATGAAAGAAACAATTGATGAGCTGGACTTCATTAAAATTAAAAACTTTTGTTCTGCAAAAGACAATCTCAAGAGAATGAGAAGACAAGCCGCAGACTGGAGAAAATATTTGCAAAAGACGCATCTGATAAAGGACTGTTCAAAATATACAAAGAACTCTTAAAACTCAACAACGAGAAAACAGACAACCCAATTAAAAAATGGGCCAAAGACCTTAACAGACATTTCACCAAGGAAGATATACAGAGGCAAATAAGCATATGAAAAGATGCTTCATGTCATATGTCATTAGGGAAATGCAAAATAAAACAATGAGATACCACTACACACCTATTAGATTAGCCAAAATCTGGAGCACTGGCAACACCAAACGCTGGCAAGGATGCAGAGCAACAGGAACTCTCATTCCCTGCTGGTGGGGATGCACAATAGTACAGCCACTTTGGAAAACAGTTTGGTGGTTTCTCACAAAACTAAACGTACTCTTACCATACAATAAGTCCTTTCAACAAGGAGTTGAAAACTTACTTTCACACAAAACCTGCACAGAGATGTTTATGGCAACTTTATTCATAATTGCCAAAACTTGGAAGCAACCAAGACGTCCTTCAGTAGATGAATGGGTAAACAAACTGTGGTGCATCCAGACAATGGAATATTATTCAGCACTAAAAAGAAATGAGCTGTTAAGCCATGAAAAGACATGGAAGAACCTTAAATGTATATTGCTAAGTGAAAGAGGCCAATCTGAAAGGTTACATCCTCTATGATTCCAACTATATGACATCCTGAAAAAGGAAAACTACGGAGAGAGTAAAAAAGATCAGTGGTTGCTAAGGTTTAGAGAAGAGGAAGAGGAAAGGATAAATAGGCAGAGCACAGAGGATTTTTAGGGCTGTAAAACTACTCTGTATGATACCATGATGATGGATGTGTATCATATACATTTATCCAAACCCATAGAATGTATAACACTTGAGTGAACCCTAATGTAAACTATGGACTTTGGGTGATAATGACATATCATCAGTGTAGGTTTATTAACTGTAACAAATGTACTGCTCTGGTGGGGATGTTGATAATGGGGAAGGCTATGCATGTGTATGGGGCAGGGGGTATACGGGAAATCTCTCTACCTTCCTCTCAATTTCTCTATGACCCTAAAATTGCTCTGAAAAAAGTTAAATCTGTAAAGAAAAAATTCCCTAAGGTGCCTGATATTCTATAATAAACCCCTTTCTAATTAAATTAGACTGGATTCTGTTGTCTACAACCAAGAACCCTGAGTGATATAATGTTTTATATCATAACCTGATCTTTTCTCAATAAACTATAGATAACATATATTTTTCTCCAGTAGAGACAAAATCTTAGAGAAACATGCTCATGGATATTTCAGGTGTCACACTGGAAAATTCCTCAGACAGCAAGAGGCAACTCCTTGAGCCTAAGGCAGTGGAGAAAAATCTTGTCACCACCAAGACCTTAATTTTTCTTTCTGTAGACCTCATATTTTGAAAGATTTATCTAGGGAAAGGGAGAAGAAAAGCAAGTTATTGAGCACTGTGATGGTTAATTTTATGTATCAACTTGACTGGGCCACCAGGGTGCCCAGATATGTGGTTAAACATTATTCTGGGTGTGTCTGTGAGGGTGTTTCTGGACGAGATTAACATTTGAATCCTAGACTGAGTAAAGCAGATGGCTCTCCCCAGTGTGGGTGGGCCTCATCCAACCCATTTAAGACCTCAATAGAACAAAAGGCTGAGCAAGAGAGAATTCACATGCTTTGCCTGACAGTCTTTGAGCTGGGACATGGGTCTTCTCAGGCCTTCAGATCAACTTGAAACTTGTACCTTCAGTACTGGAGATCTTGGGACTTAGCCTCTGTAATTGCATGAGCCAATCCTTAAAATAAATCTCTCTCTATCTACCTATCTATCTACATATGTATACACACACATATACACACATACAACAAATGAACTTTGACTAATACAAGCACCTACTATGGCAGGTGCTGTTACCCTGTTGAGTTGATATAAATCCAGTCCAAGGGGAAAAAAGACTATTTTTGTTAGTTATGATGAATTGACGATTTTCTTTAGGCTTTCTGAAATATTGAAAATTGCCCACAAAACTTGTTACAACATTTATGAGAAGCAATTTGACAACACATATTAAAATCTTCAAAAGCAATCATACTCTTTTTATCCCAGTCATTCCATATCTAGGAATTTATCATAAAGAGAGGATGATAGATTTAGGTATAGATATGCTATTACAGTGCTGGTTATAAAAGCAAAACAAAAAGTAAGAAAGTAAAGGAAATAATCACAATGTCCTACAGTAGGAGAAGAGTTAAAGTAGGGTTTCTCACTACAAAATGAAACACTGCATAGCTATTAAAACTTGTGATGTTGAAGTATATTTTATGTCATAGAAAAATGCTCATGATAAAATACAAAGCAAAAAAGCAGGCAGGACCAAAAAAGTATGCAGAGAATTATCCTAATTTTGTTAAAATTTGAAACAGACACACACACATTCTGAAGAGGCTGGAAAGAAATATCCCAAATATACCAAACAATTCAAAGTAGTGGCTATCTCTGCACAGGGGGATCCAACAGTGGTTTTCCTGGGTGATTTTATGACTTCCCAGGATTCTGGGAAGCTGCAGGCAGCAATGCTTTTCTGAGACACGTGCAATGACTCTGCTTTTTCCCCAGAGGAGGTTAAGCCCTGCTGGTGCTGAGACTGGTTCGTGAACCAGGAAAGCCCAGGGCTTGTAAATGTTTCCATCAGTGGTAGCGACTACATGGTGGGGGAGGTTCTCCCTTAGAGTGGGGAAAAAAGCCCAGGGATGACTATGGTACAAAAGGAAATTTAGCCTCTCGGGCCTGGTCACACTGTGCTTGGCACAGTGTCATAGGTGGCTGTGCAGCCACCACTGGGATTCTGTGTTCACAGCTAAACGAATCAAGATTTCAATTAACCTTAAGGTGAGAGTGTGTGTGTGTGCATATAAATGGTTTCTTCCCAACAATCTTCAGTCCACTTGAATTTTTGAACATTTTTCTTTATAGGTTTCTCTATTTTCCTGATTTCCTATACTGATCATGGATTGCTTTCAATCTATACCATTTAATTACAGAAAAAACTAGCTGAGAAACACAGCTCCACCACAGGAGACACAGACAATCATTCAGGGCCTCCCAAAGGCCAGGGTGTTGCTAAGCCACAGACTTCAGATGTTCAGCACCGTGACCTCCTAGCCCACAAGAAGATGTGAAACACCTGTTCCTGCTTCTTATTAACATGTTCCTGCTTCTCCCACAACTTGAAGCTTGTGTAAAGCATACAATATAAAAGTCTCCTTATTTTCAACTGTTTATAAACGGGAGACATAGCATCTTGCAGCATTTTATCAGCAGCATTTATTGAACTGCACTATGTAAGTGTTCACTAGAATAAATAAAACTATCGTTTAAATGTACAAAAGGTAAACTGCAATTTATGTATAAAGGGTATAACTTTATATGTAAAATGCATAAAGATAGCACTATATTCTCAGTGACCTGGGTTAGGATTGAGAGAACCTCAAATGAATTCAGCCCATCAGAACTCAGCAACCATCATCATGAGCTGGTCAGAGAATCGTTTAGCAGGTGTCAGGGATCAACAGCTAACACACGGCAGAAGTTGATGTGGCACTTTATATGCAGCAAAAAATAGTTGAAAAAATCACCAGTGCTTAGTGACTACAGAACATTAAATAATATTAGATAATAGAATTACACACAATGCAAACATGCCTAAAAGTGGGAGCGAAAACATGACAAGGGCAGGAAAATTGTATCAGGTTGTAGAAAAAAGACCAAGACGAGACCGTAGACGGATACAACATGCCTCTTGTTGCCTCTTCTAGCCCCCTGGTGGCTCCAGAGCTGTCTGTGCTCACAGGCATGCCCCCACCCCACGACCACCACCACAACACCACCTTGAGGACCCCTGGTGTTCAAGGACCCCACACTGGCAACCAGGGTCCGAGAAAGAATCCTCAGTATTGAGCGCATCTCTGGCATTTCTCAAGCCAATATCTCTCTTCCAAGTGGTGCTCTCAATTTCACTGACTTATCATAGGAATCAAGTGGATTTTCTCAGGCAAAGTAGCAGGTTACGTAGCAACAGTAGACTGTCATGAACATAACTCACACTCCCTGAGAAAATGTAGCACTGTCCACATTGGCCACGTAGAGCTGGACGAAGGCAGTGCCCGTCCGTGCAAGGTGCCCCTGTCCGTCACTAAGACAACTGACTCATACATGTGACTCACTTTCTTGGAGTCTAGCCACCCCAGAGAACTGATGTGGCCCCAGGGCTGAGATGGAGAAATCAGCATCCTCAATGACATGTGTACACTGAGTTGGAATCAGAGGCACAGTCTGGAACTACAGCTGTGAGGAAATGAGGAAGAGAAGTGTTTTGGATGATCCCCAAGAGGATAATTCACCAAGTGCCTCTGTACAAAATGAATCCCCTCATAACTCCAAGCCACAGTATAACGAAAGTTACTCATCATGAATATGAGAGCTAATCATTTTTTTAAAAAAAAGGATAAGAAAAGCAATGGGGACTATATCCCAATGTTATATGCAAAAAATAAACATTAAAACTCTCCTAACAGGCCAATTGTTTTCCTTCCTCAAGGCCTGGTGAGGGGTCTCCAGGAGGCCTTCGCTGGGTCCCTGAAGCACAGCTCAGCTCATCACATCCTATTTTGAGCCACATCGAGCTGCAACATTATCCCTGTCACGGTGTTTGCCACACGGAACCTCAGGTGTTTGTTACATCTCTGTCCTCCCAAGATTATAGTCCCCTTGAGAACAGAAACTGGATCTTAGTCATCTTTGCATCTTTGCCTAGGACAGCACTTGGCACATACTCAGTGCTCACTCAGTGTTTGTTGGACAAGTAAATGAGAAACAACTTAACTCAGAAAAAGAAGGCCTCAACATAAAATTTCATTGCCATATATTATTATTTTAATATAGAGCACAAAAAATAAACTATAATGCTGAGAAGGCATGGTTAATAATCCCAATGCCAACAATTTAGATTTCCTTGTGGATCAGATTTTGGGGTCAAAATGTCCTTTCTTAGAGGAGGAATCAGCCTGAAAGGCTGAGGTTTTAATGCCCCCTCTGTTAATAACGAAAACTACAATCATGATAGCTCATACTGGCTGAGCACTTACTACATGTCAACAACAGATGAGGACACCAAGGTCCTGAGGAGCTAACTGGCTCAAGGTCACTA
Organism: Tapirus indicus; assembly: GCA_031878705.1. NCBI lineage: Eukaryota > Metazoa > Chordata > Mammalia > Perissodactyla > Tapiridae > Tapirus > Tapirus indicus. The sequence continues at coordinate 42,097,374 of CM062935.1, forward strand.
GGGCTAGAAAGTGATGGAGCTGTGATGCATGCCCAGGTCCTGACCATTAGGATACACTACCCCCCTTCAGGTCAATAGGCCTTGATGAAGCCCTCCGTTTCTAAACATTAAAAACGTGAGCATAAAACAGAGAATATTCTTAAGCTTTAAATGAAATCACCAACAATAAATAAATAAAATTATGCTTTTGCATTTTCTAGAATTTTGGTGATGCTCTCATTCATATGGTCTGCAGGGGGAAGAAGCCCATCTCCACCTAACCCTGTCTTGGCCTTAATGAATCCTACAATCATCCAAGGGGACCTTCAGGTCCTCCAGCTTTCTGATTTTTATGGGTCGTTTGGTATCTATCACTCTTCACGTGAATAAACTTTTCTCTCCCTGAGCAGAAAGTAAACTCCTTACTTATACTCATTTGTTCCCACACCAAAACCACACAGCACCTTATGTGGCTAGGTGTGCCTCAAGGGCAAGGACCTTTGTTTTCCCTCTACTCACTCCATTCCTTCTAGCACTGCCACCTCCACAGCATGCCTACCCACACCTACCCCCGTACCAAGCCCAGGGCCTGGCAGAGGCACAAGAGCAGTAAATGTGATTGATTGAATGAATGAATGAATGTCTGATAAGAGCACGACATTTACCATCCCCAGGCATGGGCAGGGCCCAGGCCACAACAGGGTGGGCAGCCACTCAAGACTGGGAGTCCTGCTGCCTTGAATCCCAGGCTATTTGGGGCCATTCACAGCACTAGACCCCACCCCTGCCGAGCCCTTCTGCTAGCAGCCTCCATCAGCCAAGCCTCAGTCAGCCCTCATGCATGCCCTCCCCCTTCAGTTCTCCTAGTCACAGTCCCATCTAGCTCTGGCTTCCTCCTCTTCCCCACCAGTCCATCACTTGACTAAGGACAACCTGTGACCTTTTCAATGTCCCCATAGTTGATAGGTTCGTTTCCTCCAATTTTTTCTCTGTAATGACTAGTAATAAAATCCTTAAAATGAAAGAAGTTTTCACCTGGAAGGAAAGAACCTCCCAAGGAGGATGATCTCTGGGATGTTCTGGCTAGAGATGGACTGCTGGAAACCTGGGCTGCAGTCATTATCATCCGTGAGGTGCATGATGACCTCAGAGGCCAGAGGGTGCAACCACCAAAATTACTAAGAGCAAAAGTGGTTAAAACTGACTGCCAGGGGAGCAGGAGGGATGAGATGGGGGATCGATGCTTTTTATGACAGGCCTTGAAGACTTGGCAAGAACCCTGGGCCATTCACCTCCCAGAGGGGCTTAGAAGGAGATGGCAGCTGAAGCAAGTTGACTGCTGACTTCTCTTGGAGAGGACTGGAGTTTTGGGGCCAGAAGAGCCATGTTCAGAGGGGCCCCCAGGGGGATACCAAGCAGAGCTGCTCAGGGCTGCCAGGAGGAGTCCACCCGTGTGGCCTCCCGTGTGCCCTTCTTGGCCCTGGGTCGAGCTTTCCCAAGGTCACACGGCTAGGTAATGATGGAGCTGGGATTCAAACCTACGTCTGATTCTGAAACACTCGCCTTTACTAAAGTGAGTTATCTATGTTAAAAAAAATTCAAACTTTTAAATGAACATTTAAACATTTGAAACTTTTTAAATGAAGTTATTCAATGTGCCACGTCTTGAAAATAAAAATAAATAATTTGTTATTTCGGTGTACTCTGAACTTGGATGCAACATTAGACTGTTTCCTGAAACTATCGAATGACTTCATGCTGCTTACTAAAAACACAGCATCCACCTTGAACTCTGGCTTTCACTTACAGAGCTAACTATATTCCATCTGACCCTGCAGATTCATTCTCCACTCTTCTCTGTCCAACCCAGCACCCCAAGAGGCTGATTTCTATGGACTATAGAATTGGAATCCCCTTGTCTTTGGCTTCCAGTTGGATTCAGCCAATGGGAGGCACTGGCAGGAGCGGGAGAGGAAAGGAGAGAGAGGTCAGATACTCATTCCCTGCCCACTGCCTTCCGATGGTGCCTCACTTTGGGCAGTGGCTCCTGTCTAGCGGCCCCTCTTCCAGGCTGCAGTTCTCCCCAGATTCTGATGACACCCCTCCAGCCCTCCCTTTCTCTTTGCCTCTTCAGGGCTCTCAGTGGCAGCCCTGGGTACTTTCCCATCCTCTGTGGGTCCCTTATGGCTGCCCACACCTCTCTTCAATTAACTATTTGAGTGTGCCTTCTGTTTCCTGCTGGGATCTTGACGGCTACACTTATGTCTCCTTCTGGTGTGCTTTCTGGAACAAACACACTGGAAGTCACATTAGTAAGCTGGGGAAGCCTGGAACCCACCAAGATGGAGATGGATGCAATCGGGCCTCTGCTGCTGTGCTTGTCAGTGGCCTGGACCCCCACCACACGCTCTTAGTTCCAGGAAAGAAATAGCCAGTTGTGACAATGGTGCCGGAGGAGCCATTCACTTTAAATCATCCTCTGCCCCCTTCAAGAGGAAGTCAGACCCTGGGATAAACCATCTCCACAGACTTAACAAGGATGAGTTTAGTTGTGGAATCACAGGTGCTAATCACAACTTTCCTATTCTTCAGCAGTTTTCACAGTGTTTTTTTTTTAAAACAAAAACATCTAATTAATATTTAGAGACAGTGCAATAGAAGAGTCTTAGAAATGCAAAATACGTAGATGTTTATTTTCTGTGGGTTCTTCTCAGTTACATGATGCTAGGGTTTTTTCTCCAGCTTTATTGAGGTATAATTGATAAAATTGTGTAAATTTAAAGTGAACAGTGTGATGATTTGATACACATATGTATTGTGAAATGATTACCACAATAAAGTTAGTTAACACATTCATCGGCTCACATAGTTACCTTTTGTGTGAGTGGTGAGAACATTTAAGATTTACCCTCTTAGCAAATTTCAAGTATACAATACAGCTTTGTGAACTACAGTCACCATGCTGCACGTTAGATCTCCAGAACGTACTCATCTTCTAACTGAAAGTTTGTACCCTTTTGCCAACATTTCCTTATTTCTCCCACCCCTCAGTCCCTGCCGTCTACCATTCCACTCTCTGTTTCTATGAGTTTGACTTTTTTGGATTCCACATAAGTAAGATCATATAGTATTTGTCCTTATTTCTCTGACTTATTTCACTTAGCATAATGTCCTGAAAGTCCATTCATGTTTCGAAAAATGGCAGGATTTCCTTCTTTTTTATGGCTGAATAATATTCCATTGTGTATACATATATATATATATATATATTCACCATATGATGGACACTTAGATCATTTCCATGTCTTGGCTATTGTGAATAATGCTGCAGATATCTCTTCCAGATAGTGATTTCATTTCACATTAATTACACTGACCATATGCCAGGCACTATATTAAGTACTTTACATCAAACACTTGTTAAAAATCAACACTGGAAAACAAAAGAGATTTCATAGGAAAACTCCCTCCCAAATATTTTAAAACAGCAGATTTGTCTCTATTTAAAATGGTTTCCAGAGTTTTATCTGAAGATAGGAAGTCAGATGGATAAATGATGTGGGTCCTTCCCAAGTTTATTAACTAGGAGTAAGTTCAGCTGTGAGCGACAGAAAATCCAAAAACAACAAGAATCAGTCAACACAGAAGTTCATTTATCTCTCATAGGAAAGAAACACAAAGGTAATGTCAGAAGCCTAGGCTCTTTTTGTCTTTGTAACTCTGCTATCCTCAGCATGTGGTATTCACCACATGGTGCAGGATGGCTGCTTCATCTCCAACCATCCTGTTCACATTCCAGCTAGCAGAGAGAGATGGGGAGTGACGTCAGCATCGTGGTGTAGTGAGTTATTCCCTTTGTCTCTCCCCTCTAAGTTACAACCTATCAGATATCCATTGACCAACAGAGGACTCCCTACACAGCACAACAGGATGCCTAAAGATCCATGCATCTGTACATCTGAAGGTGGGTGGACTGGCCCCCCAGGAGGCAGTGGAACTAGGGTAGCAGGCCCCCCACCCCTGGCAGCAGTGGTCCAGGGTGCGGATCCTCACAATAGTGCTCATGCCTGCAAGTGGATGGAAACGTGGTAGAAACAACAGGCACGGTTTGGTCCCTGCCCGTCCCCCAGTGGATCCACTATGCCTGTCTGCAAACAAAGACTGTGGGAGCCAAAACAGTAGGCACAACTTGGTCCCTGTACCTCCCCCAGCAGATCTGGCATGCGTACCCCCTCTCCCACCCCTGGCAGTGGCCCAGTCTTTTCAACAATGGGGACAGTATACAAAACTCGGATTTTCCCAGCTGGGGTGGGGCGCCCTGACCTGAGTTTTCGAAACAAACCTGCTAGTGCCAGAGACCAGAGGCTGCTCCAGTGAGCAACAATAACAACCTCTCCCTACTTAGCTTCTGCCTGGTGCCAGTGGTAGCACATGGAGCCTGCAAAAAGAGGCTTCAGGAACCACAGGAGAATCCAGCCCCCAGTGGTGGCACCCCTGACACTGGCTCCACCAGCAACGGGGGCTGCATACAAGTCCCTGGGTCCCTGGGCCCCCAATAGCAACAGTGACACCTATCAACCCAGTGCCCCTTGCAGTGGTGCAGCCAGCACCCCCAGACAACCCAGGAGCAGCAATACAGATGGTTCATGGAGCAACAGCATCCCAGCCTGTGGAGAGCCTGTGGAGAGCCCACAGAGAACCAGTGGAGGGACACGAGACCCAGGCAACCCTGGAAGCAGCAGAACTGGGCACAGCCTGGTTACCCTTGTGGCAACACCTGAGACTGCAGTGACATCAAAAGCAGCAAGGCACCAGCAACCTCACAGTCACAAGTGTCACAAAGAGGGCACTGATGACACCTCTAGCAGAGGCAGTGGAGGAAGGAAAGTGCAGGCTCTCAGATACAATGGAAGCAGCTCAGAACCAAGGTAACCAAAGATGTACTCAAATTAAAAAGGTGTTTACTACAACAGATGCACTGGCAGAGGATCAATTCATCAAGTATAATGAAGAACTACAGAACACAGAAGACAGAAAGAAAATGACAATTCTTCAGAAACTTGAAGTCACAGAAGATTACAATCTAACTGACAGAGAATTCAAAATAGCTGTCATGAAGAGACTCAATGAGTTAGAAGAAAACTCAGAAAGGCAGTTCAATGAGCTCAGGAATAAAATTAAAGAACAGAAGGAGTACTTCACTAAAGAGATTGAAACTCTAAAAAAACCCAAAAATTCTGGAGATGAAGAACACAATTAATGAGATGGAAAATAATGTGGAAAGCATTAAACATAGAGCAGACCATATGGAAGAGACAGTTAGTGACCTCAAAGACAGAAATCGAGAAATGTTTCAGGTGGAGGAGGAGAGAGAACAAAGATTTATTTTAAAATAAAGAAATTCTATGAGAAATATCTGACTCAATCAGGAAAAATAATGTAAAGATAATAGGTATCCCAGAAGGAGAAGAGGGAGAAAGGAGCAGAGAGCTTATTCAAAGAAATAATAGCTGAGAACCTCCCAAACCTGGGGAAGGAACTGGAATTACTAGTAAATGAAGCCAATAGAATTCCTAATTACATCAATGCAAAGAGACCTTCTCCAAGGCATATAATATTAAAACTGTCAAAAATCAATGACAAAGGAAGAATATTAAGCATAGCTAGAGAGAAGAAAATAACCTACAAAGGAACCCCCATCAGGCTTTCAGCAGATTTCTTAGCAGAAACCCTACAGGCAAGGAGACTGGAATGATATATTCAAAATACTGAAAGACAAAAACTATCAGCCAAGAATACTCTATCCAGCAAAATTATCCTTCAGATATGATGAGAAATAAAAGCTTTCTCAGACACACAAAAGCTGATGGAGTTCATTGCCACTAGACCTCCCTTAAAAGAAATGTTAAAAGGGGCTCTCCTACCTGAAACAAAAAGGCAAAGGTTTACAAGATGATAAATAGACAGAGTCAGAAAATTGCAACTCTATATCAGAATGGATTTGTAAACAATTATAACATAAAGGATAAAGGGAAAGAAAACATCAAAAATAATTACTTCCAGTTGATCACAAACTCACAATACAAAAAAAGAATACTTTCTGACCACAAAAACATAGAAGGGGAAGAGGAAAAGGACAAAACCTGCATAGGCTAAAGGAGATAAGAGACTGTCAGAAACAGGACTATCTCATCTATGAGATCTTTTATACAAGCCTCATGGTAAACACAAAAAAGAAATCACAGCAGAGTCACAAATCATAAACAAAGAGAAAATTGAGAAAAACATCACAGAAAACCACAACTGAAATGGCAGACAGAAATACAAGAAAAAAGAAACAATAGAAATACAGAGCAACCAGATCACAAAAGATAAAATGGCAGTATTAAGCCCTCACATATCAATAATCACTCTAAATGTAAATGGATTGAATTCACCAATCAAAAGACACAGAGTGGCTGGATGGATTGAAAAACAAGACCCAACAATATGCTGCCTCCAGGAAACACATCTCAGCTCTAAAGACAAATATACGCTCAGAGTGTAGGGGATGGAAGAGAATACTCCAAGTAAATGGCAACCAAAAGAAAGTGGGTATAGCCATACTTAGATAAAACAGACTTCAAGACGAAAAAGATAACAAGAGACAAAGATGGACATTATATAGTGATGAAAGAGACATTCCACCAAGAAGACATAACACATATTAATATATATCCTATATATTTGGTGCACCTAACACAGGAGCACCAAATTATATAAAGCATCTATTAACAGACCTAAAGGGAGAAATTGACAGCAACACAATAATAGTAGGAGACTTTAACATCCCATTTATGTCAATGAATAGATCACCCAGACAGAAAGTCAACAAGGAAATGGTGGCCTTAAATGAAATGCTAGACAAATGGACTTAATAAATATATAGAGAACATTCCATCCAAAAACAGCAGAATACACATTCTTCTCAACTGTACATGGAATATTTTCAAAGATAGACTATGTGTTGGGAAATAAAGCAAGCCTCAATAAATTTAAGAAGATTGAAATCACATCAAGCCTCTTTTTCTGACCACAATTGTATGAAACTAGAAATCAGCTAAAAGAAAAAACCTGGAAAAGTCACAAATATGTGGAGACTAAACAACATACTGCTGGACAACCATTGGATCAATGAAAAAATCAAAGGAGAAATAAAAAAATACCTGGAAACAAATGAAAATGAAAACACAACATACCAACTCTTATGGGATGCAGCAAAAGTGGTACTAAGAGGGAAGTTTATAGCAATACAGGCCTAACTTAAGAAACAAGAAAAATCTCAAATAAATAATCTAACACAATACCTAAGAGAATTAAAAAAAGAAGAACAAACAGAGCAAAAAATCAGTAAAAGGAAGGAAATAATAAAAATCAGAGTAGAAATTAATGAAATAGAGACTAAAAATACAATAGAAAGGATCAGTGAAACTAAGAGCTGGTTCTTTGAAAAGATAAACAAAATTGACAAACCCTTAGCCACACTCACTAAGAAAAAGAGAGAAGACTCAAATAAATAAAGTCAAAAATGAAAGAGGAGAAATAACAATAGATACGATGGAAAGACAAAGGATTATAACAGAATACAATGAAAAGCTACATGCCAAAAACTTGGATAAACTAGAAGAAATGGATAAATTCTTAGAATCATACAACCTCCCAAAACTAAATCAAGAAGAATTAGAGAATCTGAATAGACCAATCACAAGTAAAGAGACTGAAACAGTAATCAAAAACCTCCCAAAAAACAAAAGTCCAGGACCAGATGGCTTCCCCAGTGAATTCCACCAAATAGTCAAAGAAAGTTGAAGAGGACAGCATGCTTCCTAACTCATTTTATGGGGCCAACATTACCCTGATACCAAAACCAGACAAGGACAACTCAAAAAAGGAAAATTACAGGCCAATATTGCTGATGAACACACATACAAAAGTCCTCAACAAAATACTAGCAAATTGAATACAACAATACATTAAAAGGATCATACACCACAATCAAGTGGGATATTTCCCAGGGATGGTTCAACACCCACATATCAATCAATGTGATACACCACATTAACAAAAAGAATAGAAATCACATGTTCATCTCAATAGATGCAGAAAAAGCATTTGACAAGATCCAACATCTGTTTATGATAGAATCTCTCAATAAAATGGGTATAGAAGGAAAGTACCTCAACATAATAAAGGCCACATATGACAAACCCACAGCCAACATCATACTCAATGGTAAAAAACTGAAAGCTATTCCTCCGAGAACAGGAACAAGACAAGGATGCCCACTCTCACCACTCTTATTCAACATAGAACTGGAAGTTTTAGCTAGAGCAATTAGGTAAGAAAAAAGAAATAAAAGGCATCCAAATTGGAAAGGAAGAAGTAACACTGTTACTATTTGTGGATGACATGATTATATGCATAGAAAACCCTAAGGAATTCACCAAAAAACTATTAGAAATAATTTAAAAATACAGTAAAGTTGCAGGGTACAAAATCAACATACAAAAATCAGTTGCATTTCTAAACACTAATAACACACTAGCAGAAAGAGAAATCAACAATACAATACCATTTACAATAGCAACAAAAAGAATAAAACACCTGGGAATAAATTTAACCAAAGAGGTGGAAGACCTATATACTGAAAACTATAAGACATTATTCAAAGAATTTGAAGAAGACATAAAGAAATGGAAAACATATTCTATGCTCATGGACTGGAAGAGTAAACATAGTTAAAATGTCCGTACTACCTAAAGCAATCTACAGATTCAATGCAATCCCAATCAGAAACCCAATGACATTCTTCACAGAAATAGGACAAAGAATCCTAAAATTTATATGGAACAATAAAAGACCCCAGATAGCCAAAGAAACCCTGAGAATAAAGAACAAAGTTGGAGGCATCACAATCCCTGAATTCAAAATATACTACAAAGCTATAATAATCAAAACCAAGCATGGCACTGGCAGAAAAACAGACACACAGATCAATGGAATAGAATCGAGAGCCCAGAAATAAAACCACACATCTATGGACAGCTAATCTTTGACAAAGGAGCCAAGAACCTACAATGGAGAAAGGAAACTCTCTTCAATAAATGATGTTAGGAAAATTGGACAGTCACATGCAAAAGAATGAAAGTAGACCATTATCTTACACCACACACACAAATTAACTCAAAATGGTTTAAAGACTTATGTGTAAGACATGAAACCATAAAAACTCTAGAAGAAAATATAGGCAGTATGCCCTTTGACATCAGTCTTAGCAGTATCTTTTTGAATATCACGTCTACTCAGGCAAGGGAAACAAAAGAAAAAATAAATAAATGGGACAACATCATACTAAAAAGCTTCTGCATGGCAAAGGAAACCATCAACAAAACAAAAAGACAACCCACCAACTGGGAGAAAATATTTGCAAATCATATATCCGACTAGAGGTTAATTTCCAAAATATATAAAGAACTCATACAACTCAACAACAAAAAAAATGGAGAACTGATCAGAAAATGGGCAGAGGACATGAACAGACATATTTCCAAAGAAGATATATAGATGGACAACAGGCCCATGAAAAGATGTTCAACATCACCAATTATTAGGGAAATGCAAATCAAAACTACAATGAGATATCACCTCACACCCATCAGAATGGCTATAATTAACAAAACAAGAAATAAATTGTTGGAGAGAATGTGGAGAAAAGGGAACCCTCATACACTGCTGGTGGGAATGTAAACTGGTGCAGGCACTATGGAAAACAGTAGGGAGAATTCCCAGAAAATTAAAAATAGAAATACCATATGAGCCAGCTCTTCCACTACTGGGTATTTATTCAACAAACATGAAATCAGTAATTCAAAAAAGATATATGCACCCCTATGTTCATGGCAGCATTATTGACAATAGCCAAGACTTGGAAGCAACCCAAGCGCCCATCAACAGATGAATGGATAAAGAAGATCTGGTATATATATATATATATATATAATGGAATACTAATCAGCCATAAAAAAGACAAAATCATCCCATTTGCAACAACATGGATGGACCTTGAGAGTATTATGTTAAGCAAAATAAGCCAGACAAAGACAAACACCATATGATTTCACTCATATTTGGAAGATAAACAAACACATAGATAAGGAGAACAGATTGGTGGTTACCAGAGGGGAAGGAGGTGGGGGAAGGGTGAAAGGGGTAAAGGCCCTCATATACATGGTGATGGATAAAAACTAGACTATTGGTGGGGCTGGCCCGCTGGCATAATGGTTAAGTTTGTGCGCTCTGCTTCTGCGGCCTGGGGTTTGCAGGTTCGGATCCCGGGTGTGGACCTATGTACCGCTTGTCAAGCCATGCCGTGGCGGCGTCCCATATAAAGTAGAGGAAGATGGGCACGGATGTTAGCCCAGGGCCAGTCTTCCTCAGCAAAAAGAGGAGGATTGCGATGGATGTTAGCTCAGGGCTGGTCTTCCTCACACACACACAAAAAGAAAACTAGACTATTGGTAGTGAACACGATGTAGTCTATACAGAAGCTGAAATACAATAATGTACACCTGAAATTTATACGATGTTATAAGCCAATATGACCTCAACAAAATAATTTAAAAAAAAAAGAAAGAGGGATGGGACACAGAAGGGGACACTCCACTTCATTTAAGGACACACTAGAAGTTGCACACATCACTTCTGCTCACATCCCACTGGCCAGCACCTGGTCACATGGGTGCTGCACATGGCTACAAGGGAGGCTGTGAAATGCAGTCTTGATTCTGGGTAACCATGTGCCTAGGTAAAATACTCAGAGGCATTATTCTATTTTAAAGGAAGAAGGGGAGAACAGGAATTAGGAGACTTAACAGTATCTGCCACACCAAACTGGACAGATTTTCTTCTCTATTCTTTCTCTACTCTTGTCCCATGTCTTCATCCCCAATGCTGCTACCTCTACCTCAGTTAAAGCCCCTATCCTATGTGACCTAGTTGCTTCAATGACCGGCTCACTGCTTCATTTGCCTTCATCTTTACACAACCCCAGTCTCCCTGAATCCAGCCAGCATTCTGCTGCCATAGGATCTTTCTCTGATATTATTCAGATCACTTTGAATCTCCCTGAGGATAAAATCCAAAGTACCCAGGGGATCATGCAAGGCCTGTCAGATCTGGCCCATCTCTTTGATCTCTGGTCTTACCATGGTCCGCACTCCTTATACCCTGATCCAGCCGCATGGACTTACCTGCAGCTTCCCACTGGAGCCACCCTTTCTCACTCCTCACAGCCCTTTGCTGGACCACATGTCACCACCATGAGGCTGACTTTGAGACTCAGCTCACACGTGGCCTCTTCTGATGCTCTCCCCGGGGGCCTGTGTCACGTGTCCCATCCTGTGCTTCCACAGCCCTCTCTATCAGAGTGCTTACCACACTGTATTTAAAATGTATGTTTACTTGTCATATCCTCCAGATTTGGTCTCCCAAAGGGCGGGGCTTATATGTAGCTCAAAAAACATTTCCTGAATGTCTACAATGTGCTACCTGCTACGCTAGATGCCTACAGTACAAAGATAAAGACTGACATGAGCATTGGTTTTTTGGTTTTTTTTAAGGCAGAGGAGTTTTTATATTTATTTATTTTGCTGAGGAAGAGCACCCTGAGCTAACATCTGTGCCTGTCTGCCTCTATTTTGTATATGGGACGCTGCCACAGCATGACTTGATGAGTGGTGTGTAGGTCCATGCCCAGGATCTGAACCTGTGAACCCTGGGCTGCTGAAGCATAGCGCATGAACTTAACCACTACACCACGGGGCCGGCCCCTACGTTGGTTGTTTTTGATGCCCAGTAGCTACTGAACTTTCTTTGGCCACAGCACCCCAACTCTACTTTGGAGAACCAGGGACTCAGACTTCACTCCCAGATTCAGGGCTGGGCATGTTGTGAAGGACACTGTCAATGAATAAGAGGCGTAAACTGCAAGAGAAGCAAAAAGTTTATTTGGGGTCTCAAGAGTTGCAATTCAGGGAGCACAAATTCACACAGAAACCCAAATAGTGTCCCACTAGGGAGTAAAAGTCAGGGGCTTTTAAAGGCAAAGAAGGGAGGTTGTATTACAAAGAATTTTAACTGGAATTGGAGAAAAAGAGCTAGTCTTTTTTGTGTGTGTGTGTATGTGTGTGTGTGTGAGGAAGACTAGCCCTGAGCTAACGTCTGTGCCCGTCTTCCTCTACTTTATCTAGGACGCCACCACAGCATGGCTTGACAAGCGGTGTGTCTGTCCGCACCCGGGATCTGAACCTGTGAAACCCCGGGCCACAGAAGCAGAGCATGCGAACTCAACCGCCACACCATCAGGCCGGCCCCCAGAGAGCTAGTCTTGGTTAAACATTGATGGACTATGGATTCTATCTCAGTCTTTGTGATCATGTCTGTTCTCCTGCTGACTTCTCAAACAATTGCTTGTAAAAAAACTGCCATTTTGGCCCAGTCCAACGTTCAAGACAGCAAGGCAGTTTCTCTGGAAAGGCAGCTCCCATTCCATTTTAAAATGGATCTACTATAGTCCATTTTGACAACATTCAAGCAGTCCCAGTAGACACTCACACAGTGAGGAACTGAGGCCTCCTGCCCACAGTCATGCGAGTGGGTCATTTGGGAAGAAGATCCTCCAGTCCCAGTCAAGCCTTACATGACTGTAGTCCCTGCCAACATCCTGATAGAAACTTCGTGAGCAATCCTGAGCTAGAAACACCCAGCTAAGCCACTATCAAATTCCTGACCCACAGAAACTATAACATAGCGTTTATTTTAAGACACTAAGTTGTGAGGTAATTCATTACATAAACATCAATAACAAATACAGTCATGTTAATTTATTTCTAGTTTTCCTGGAGAGGAAAATGAAAACTTGATGAAATAAATGTGTGCTAATATAAAACTACACAAAGGCTGTTTCTCAGCATTATTGTACTCTACCAGAAAACCGGTTTCACAACTTTTCCTCTTGGCCTGAATAACATAACACTGATCTCTTGAGTTTTGACTCCCTGCAGGCATTTTGACAGACCTGACGAAAACAAATGAGCCAGCTAATAAAACACACTTTAACTCCACAACTTCATTCTCTAGCAAAAAAGTGATTTTAAATTTAAAGAAAGGAATTTCTCTCGAGCATTGCTGAAATGTTTCAGAGGATACTGAAATGGGCACCATGGAATCACAGCCATGTCACCCAAGTGTTTGGATGTAACACTGCACCATCCCCCACTCTTATTACCATGGAATGTTGAAATCATAAAATGTGTTCAGTCGGGCAGAAATCAGTCTGTGTTCCTTGAGGAATGCAATTTAAGAGAAAACCTTTGGGTGATGGAGTTGGCTCCCGGACCGACCAGCTCAAAGGGAGAGTGCCGCCTTCTCGGCCTCACGCGTCCACTGTCCCAGACTTACCCAACACTTCCACTCAAATTATGAGACATAAATGAGAAAAAAAATGTTCCCAATGTCATTTCCTAATTTTTCTCCCAATTTTGAAACAGAACTCTATTCATGACTCAGGTTTCCTAAACTGAGTGTACTCTACCTAGGCAGATATAATTCAATCAAGAGAGTCATCTGCTAGTTGTCAGGGGGTTGGTGTGGGAGGTAGGAGCAATTGGGTAGAAAAAAAAAAGTTAACTGGCATTACTCTAATACAACGGTTCTCGAAGTGTTGTTCCTGGACCAGCATCATTTGCATCACCTGAGAACTTGCTAGAAATGCAAATTTTCAGACCCTACCCCAGACCTACTGAATCAGAAAGTTCAAGCATGGAGCCCAACAAGCTATGGTGCAACAAACTCTCCAGGTGATTCTAATGCATATATTATAGTAGTGGGTCTCAAATTTTGATGCACATTAGAATCACCTGGGGAGCTTTTACAACTCCTAATGCTCAGGTCAATTAAGTCAAAATCTCAGCATGTGGGATGGAGCCATCAGTATTTTTTATTAGACCTTATTTTTTTTAGAGCAGTTTTAGGTTCACGGCAAAATTGAGAAGGTACAGAGATTTCCCATATACCTCCTGCTCTGAAACATGCATAGCCTTCCCCATTATCAACATTCCTCACCACAGTGGTACATTGGTTACAACTGATGAACCTACAATGACACATCATTATCACCCAAAGTCCATAGTTTACATTAGGGTTCTCTCTTGGTGTTGTACATTCTATGGCTTTGGACAAATGTATAATGACATTTGTTCATCATTATCATATTATAAAGAGTAGGTGCACTGCCCTAAAAATCCTCTGTGCTCTGCCTATTCATCCTTCCCCATTTCTCACCCCCAATCCTCCCTGGCAACCACTGGTCTTTTTACTGTCGCCATAGTTTTGCCTTTTCCAGGATGTTATATAGCTGGAATCATACAGTATGTAGCCTTTTCAGATTGGCTGCCTCCACTTAGTAATACACATTTAAGGTTCCTCCATATCTTTTCATGGTTTGACAGCTTATTTCTTTTCAGCACTGAATAATATTCCATTGTCTGGATGCACCACAGTTTATTTATCCATTCACCTACTGAAGGACATCTTGTTGCTTCCAAGTTTTGGCAATTATGAATAAAGCTGCTCTGTGAAGGTTTTGTGTGGACATAAGTTTTTAACTCTTTGTTGAAAGAAGTTATATGGTAAGAGCATGTTTAGTTACATAAGAAACCGCCAAACTGTCTTTCAAAGTGCTGTACCATTCCCACCAGTAGTGAATGAGAGTTCCTGTTGCTGCACATCTTCACCAGCATTTGGTGGTGTCAGTGCTCCAGATTTAGGCCATTCTAATAGGTGTGTGGTGGTATCTCATTGTTGTTTTAATTTGCATTTCCCTGATGACATATGATGTGAAGCATCTATTCATATGTCTATTTGCCATCTGTATATCTTCTTTGGTGAAGTGTCTATTAAGATCTTTGGTTCATTTTTTAATCAGGTTGGTTATTTTCTTGTTGTTTTAAAAATTCTTTGTATATTTTGGAGGTTTCAACTGATATTCTCAAGATCAGTGATTCTCTCCTTAGCCATGTCCACTCTACTAATAAGGCCATCAAAGGCATTCTCCATTTCTGTGACAGTGTTTTTGATCTCTAGCATTTCTTTTGGTTCTTTCTTAGGATTTCCATCTCTCTGCTTACTTTGCTCATCTGTTCTTACATGCTGTCTACTTTATCCATTAGAGCCCTTAGCATATTAATCATAGTTGCTTTAAGGTCCTGGTCAGATAATTGCAGCAACATCCCTGCTGTCTGGTTCTGATGCTTGCTCTGCCTCTTCACACTGTGTTGTTTGCCTTTTAGTATGTTGTGTAATTTTTTTTTAAGCCCCAGTACATAGTTGTATATTCTAGTTGTATGTCCTTCTAGTTCTTCTACATGAGCTGCCGCCACAGCATGGCTGCTGACAGACAAGTGGTGTGGCTCCATGCCCAGGAACTGAACCTCCGCTGCCGAAGCGGAGCCTGCTGAACTTTAACCACTAGGCCATCAGGGCTGGCTCTAGGTCATGTAGTTTTTTCTTGATAGGCAGGCATAATCTACTGGGTAAAAGGAATTGCTATAAACAGGCCTTTAGCAATGTGGTGGTGAGGTGTGTGTGTGGGAGCGAGCGTTCTGTAGTCTATGATTAGGTCTCAGTCTTATAGGGAGCCTGTGCCCCTGGACTGTGAACTTCACAAGTTTCTCACTTTTCCCCCATTTAGGTGGGACAGGATGGCTAGAGTGGGCGAGGGTTGGGCATTTCCCTTCTCCCAGGTCAGTTAGGCTGTGATAAAGCCCAGCTGTTAAACTCTGGTAAAATAGTTTCTCCTGAGGGCAGACCTTGTTAAGAAGAACAGAGAGCTCTGTCATTTTTCCAGATGGTTTCTTTTCCCTCTCCCCTTGCCAAAAGCACAAGGGGATTTTTCTCTGATATTTACTGTGGGAACCTTGTCACGCTCCTGGAAGTAAAACTCACAAAAGTGTGGGGGCCCCTCATGGCTGGGTCCACCTGGAGTTTTTAATTCTCAGACTTGTCCACTCTGAGCTTCCAGCAATTCATCAATTACTGTTCAGATTTTCCTACCCCTGCACTGGTCCCCGGGTGAGGTTTCACCTCTTGAGTTTCTGCTCAAGGCAGGTTGTGATTCTGTGTATTTGCCTGGCCTGTTGGTCTCCTCAGTTTTGGGAATAGCACTTTGCTCTGTGACCTCACTTCTCTTACAGATCTAAGAAGTGTTGTTGATTTTCCCAGCTTGTTCAGCTTTTTACCTGTTAGGCTAGAGTGGTGACTTCCAAGCTCCTAAGCCATCGGTATTTTAAAAAAATTCCCCAGGTAATTCCAATGTGCGGCCAAGTTGGAGAACCAGTGCTAGATCTTGACGAGAGATGTTCACATATTGGCTTGAACTAAAGAAGCCTGACTTATGGCCTATCAAACACACATTGTGCATCTGTACATTCTTTAACCATTAAAGAATGCATTAAACATTATGTCAAAGTAAAAGAATGCACTTTTTAGAGATAAGAGGGCAAACTTCCCCTCCTAGGGCCACCAGTATCTGTAACGCCCATATTAGTACTACTGAAGATAAGATCCCTTTCCAGGACGTCAGGGTCATGTTGACCTGCTAATTTGCAACTGAATACCTCTTAGAAACCTTGATGACTACGTATCCTGGGCACGATTAATGTATGTACTTTGTTCTAAAAAGGTATAAAACTGTACTGAAAACCATGCTTCTCTGGAACGCTTTCTTCCTTTGTGGAAACTGCCTTCCCAGATTATAATCCTCACTCTGGCTCAAGTAAAACTCATTTTATCTCTCTTATCTATAGAATGGTTATTGGTTATTTTATGTCAACAATCTCATCTAATACATGCTTCACCACCCTCCCCTACCTTCCCAGCTGGGTCACTTCTCCCTCTCTCCAACCCTCTGTCGTCTCCCTTCCCGTTGTTTTTCTTTTTGGATTAGGCTCTCTGTCCTGCCGTCTCTTTTCCTTGTTACTCACAGTGGCTGTAAATTAAAACCGAAGTGCACTTCTATTATTTGTGCTTATTGCTTAAATCTGATGTTTGAATTTTTATGGTCATATAAAGGGCTTTGCTACTCCTAAAATTGTATTTCTTGCATAATAATGTAAATGTACTTAATGTCACTGAACTCTACCCTTAAATTATTAAAATGGTAAAATAATAATTGTACTTCTCAAACTGGGTGGGATTTAAAAATTCAAATTTATTTTCTTTACATATTACTTACTTCATAGTTTTTTTAGTCTATGCCAAACAGGGGGAACGTGATGGGCAGTATCATCGGTGTGGATCAGCCTCAGCTGGGAGATATGGCATCCCATCAGAAATCACTAGGCATTCAAAGCAGTAGGAAAATGCCTCCCATGATGAGGAGAAAAATATCCTTCAATAGAAACAGACTGGAAATAACACAGATGATAGAATTAATAGACAAGGACATTGAAACAGTTGTTATAATTATATCCCATATGTTCAAGAAGATAGAGGAAAGTGTGAGCATGTTAAAAAAGATATGGAAGATATTAATTTTTAAAACTGTGAGATTATATATTTTTCTTTTTTCACAGTTAAAATAGTCTTTCTCTTACAAAATGATGTTGATAAAGACGATGGTTATCTTTTCTAGTGTCCTTGTGTACCAAAATAAAGAAGTTGGTTGGGGCCGGCCGGGTGGCACAGTGGTTTAGTTCGCGCTTGGCAGCCCGGGGTTCGCGGGTTGGGATCCCGGGCACCAGCCGATGCACTGCTCGTCAGCCATGCTGTGGCGGCGTCCCATATAAAGTGGAGGAAGATGGGCACGGATGTTAGCTCAGGGCTGGTCTTCCTCACACACACACACACACACACAAAAAGTTGGCAATCCAATGTCAATCCCCCAAATATATATATTTTTAAATGCAAAGTTCTGTAAAATCCAAAAGTCCTGAAAGTGATTTACTGTTTATAAATTCAGTCTTTTTCCTTCTGACAACCAGTGTAGGGGAGGGCAAAGGACTGGGCCTGGCCCAGCACTGCACTCTCTTGGACTTTTGCAGGGGCCGTTAGGAAAGGCCGTCCCTCCTCTGGAATTGGGAGCTCCAGTAGACACTTTGCAGATGTGGAGAAAGTCTGACTGAGCATGAAGCCAGGCAGAGGTAACAGACTGAGAAATGGAGGAAGGGCGGAAGAGTCCTGAAAACACTGGTAGAACCTCTGGATCCAAATTTTCCTGCAGCCATTTCCATTTCAGAATTCCCTGGTCCAAAAACAAATACATTTGTTTTTTGCTCAAGCGAATTTAAGCTCAATTTCTGTCACTTGCAACCAAAGGGTCCTGACCTTTAAATCTGTTAAATAAATCTGTTCATATACATCATGTAGCATTGGTAGGATAGGAATATACACAGGAGAAAACACGGCTCTCGGAACAGGTTCTCTCACGTGGTGAGAAGGAGCACTGCCCTTTTCTCCCATCGCCTTCTAAAAGGGATGGGGCTCCCACTCCCACGCTAATTTGTCTGTTGTTATAATACAACCACTAAAATCCAGCCTCCAAATTCTTCTCTGAGAACTGTGATATGACCTCTGCTAAGCTCACAGCCCAGTAGACCTAGGTTGCACTGAATTCCCACATTAACAGAGAAGCCTTGGTGAACTGACCCACCACTCATTGCTTCTAGTAACAGAGAAGAGGAAGAAACTAAATGTCTCCTTTTTATTTGTATTTTAACTTAATCAACAGTTTGTTTTTTTAGTAAGATCAGAACCTCAAATTATAAAGGTGTAATGGAAGGAAATCCTTGACTTCAAATAAAACTACCCCAAACTAAAACATCGAAATTCTCAGACCACAATCGTATCAGGGTTCAACTCCTCCCACAGAGTATTCAGGGAGAGTGGACTGGCACCAGTGGCCCTCTTTCCCATATCAGCTGGGTCGTGGTCATCAGTTATCATCTACAAACACCAGAACCGAACTATAAATCTAAACGTTAACTGGCTACAGATAACTGCTTCATTTTAAAGGCCAGAACAGCAAAAATGCACCAGATATAGAGGAAGCTCCCTTGTCAAGAAGTCCTCCTCATCCTTTAGATCTCAGCCCCGAAGCTCCTTTCTCAGGGACCCTTTTCTGTCCTAACTCGGTTGTGGACCCTTCCCCACCATTACACTTGCATAGAATCCTGCATTCACTCCATTACATATCCATTACTCACATTCGTTTCATATTCCTCCTCCCCCATCAGCCCCCTGTAGACCAGGACCTCTAACAGTCCATTCACTCACTGTCTGGCTCACACGTAAGTCTTGTGCCCTGGCACAGGGCTGTGCCTGCCGCTAGCAGGTGTGCAATCAATAAAGGAGAGGGAAAACACGCTCACTCTACTTGGAAACCATGGCTGCTGTCCTGGGGAATCTCTTCCAGGGTTTCGTTCCTGCCCTTTTCCTGAACATGGGCGTAACTTTAGCATGTGTACATTTCTCTCTATTGCTCCAGTCTTCAGAGTCATGATTTTTAATGGGAAAGCAGAACTTTTTATTTCACTTGAGCAGTGATAGTCCTCTTACAAAATGTTCTTAGCTCCAAAAACATCTTTTCAAGTCACATAAGAAGCTTAAAAACCTGTTGTCCAACACTGAAACCCATAGGTAGGGCCAAGTGTTTGGAAGATGGGCAGGACCTAAACTATTTCATGCACCCTTCCTCTGGCAGAGTTTAAACGTGCATACATACCCTGGCCCCATTTCACAGGCACCTCAAATGCAGCCGGTAACAGATGGTCCCGCAGGCACCCCCATGATGCCCACCAGCCCAGTGCTGGCCACGGCCTACCCTCTGCTCCCACTCTCAGGGCCAAAGAAGCCAGAAAGGGGCCATCAGCACCCACACGCTGGGGCTCACTCCCTCCACCTCCTGCTCCTTGGTCTCCATCCCCCCAGTGCCCTTGGGGGGCATTAGCCTGGAGAGGAGCCTTAGTTTTTGCCATTTTAATGAGGGCCACAAGTGAAATGAGGCTTCAAGTATCTGATTACAGGGCTGAGGGAAGACCCCCCCCCATACCACCTGAAGACCAATTCAGCTCCCAGGCCAGCCAGGGAAGAGGTGGATGAGCCTTCAGTTATGAGAAAATGTGTGAAGGGCCTCAGGTGACACACTGCTACGGGAACGCAGTGTGTTAGCTTCCCAGGGCTGCTGTAACAAAGTACCATAAACTGAGGTGCTTAAAGCAATGGAAATTTATCCTCTCGCAATTTTAGAGGCTAGATGTCCAAGATCAAGGTGTGGACAGGGAGGGTTGATTCTTTCTGAAGGCTCGGAGGGAGAATCTGCTCCAGGCCTCCCGTCTAGCTTCTGGTCATGGCCAGCAATCCCTGGTGTTCCACGGCTTGTAGACACGTCACACACCCATCTCTGTCTCTCTCTTCACATGGCCTTCTCCTCTTATAAGGACACCGGTCATGTTGGAATAGGGCCTCATCTTAGCTTGATTTCGTCTGCAAAGACTATTTCCAAATAAGGTCACATTCACAGGTGAGGACTCCAATACATCTTTTTGGGAGACACAATTCAACCTATAATGTGGAGCAAAGAACAGGGTCGTATCTGAGGTGGGGGGAAGACTTCAGGGAGGAGGTAGTGAAGAGGAGTAGAAGCCGGCCAGGGCCTTTACCACACATGGTTAACTGACGCTTCAAAATCATTCTGTTTCGATTGTAAACGTACGACCTGAGAGTTACAGCATAAACTCTGCGAGGGCAGCAAGCCTGGCTTGTGGTAAATCTCACCACCCTCGTGACCAGTTCTTTAGATGCGGTCAAGCTATCTCTGAGCCTTCTGTTTCCTCATCTGTAAAACACAAGCATCGCTACCTACCTCACAATGTGGGACGCGAGGCCAAGTGCCTGGCACAAATAAGTCCCCAGAAAATGAGTTCCTACCTGCTCCCTCCCATCCCCTGCCTCCCGCCAACTTTGTTCACATTCTTGTATTGCCTCCTGCACCAACTTTTGAACATAATGGGAGAATAAACTAACTAATTGAACCCTACACTTCCCTTCAAGAACAAAGATCTCTCCTGCTTAAGGCTGGGTAATTCAACTTTGGCTATTTCACAGTGATTAGAGCAGGGCTTCTAAAAGAAGTTTAATTTAATTTTGCATATTCTACAGAAGTCTACCCACATAACTGGTATGAATCTCTGTCTCACTCGATGTAACATCTGGATCTAGACCCCATCCCATCAGGCTGGCAGAAAATGTAACCCCAGTCATTCTTGGGGCTCCCTCTCACCTTCTGAGGGAAGCGTCAAGCTTTAGGTCTTAACATGATGCCAAAGTCTGTCTCATTCCAGCCTCACGAGCTCTTGGCTCTGTGGCATCCGTGCCAAGCAGAGTGTCCCCACCAACGTTCCACTCAGCCAGACAAGGCTCTGCCCTCGTCCAGACCTGTCACAAAGCAGGTGTCTCCCTGACTGGGAGAATCTCCCAGTGCCCTCCCTCCCCACCAAAGAATGCATCATGCATCCCGCTACCTGCTTGAATGGGAGACTGTAAAGGGCGAAATAAGGGGTAAAAACAAATTTCCTGAGAATCAATTCCTCCACACAAAGTTTTTCCTAAGGCTCACCCAAATGGAAGCATGAGAGTACCAGGAAATGAGAACCTCTAATAGCACACTTCAACAACCAGCTTTAACACTTGAGGAAAAATATTGGCTGTTGCCACCCCCTTCAAAAAGTTTTTGTTTTTTTTTAAATTAAGCTTCAACCACAAGTTTAACTCCTTGGAAACCATTTTCTTACAAGAGAAGTGAGAGAGAAAGTGCCCAGATGAAAGTGTGTGTGTTGGAGAGGAAGGTGGCAAGGATCTGTGACCCTGGGGAAAGCGTCTCACCTCTCCTAAACCGTCCACCTTGGGACTGTTGGGAGGATTAAAGGAGACTGAGCACCTAAAGCAGACAGTGCAGGCTGCAGAGCCAGATTCATCTCGTGTGTGCTAACGTTGTTGTTATTACTGCAATGGGACCCAGCCCTAAGGAGCGCAACCAGAAACAGTCAACACTCAGCATTATTTTTCTTTCACTGTAAGCGCATATGGAATTAAAAGCAGCCTGCCCATTTCTGCAAATTTTTTAAAAAGCCACTTCCTGAGATTTTTAAAGAAACACCCAAACCCACAATCTGACCCCAAAGGTCACATATCTTGACTTCCCTCCTTCCTTCAACCCATGTGGACAATCCAAGCTGTGACCTCAAATTCAGGGGCTGACAACACTGGAGAGGCTGAGCTTCCTAAACCACGGAACCATTTCTTCCGGCCACGGCTCGTGTGAGGAGGTGTGTGCACTAAGGTCACCCCTGCAGCCACAAATTTCTGCATACTTAGCATTTAGAGCCGAAGAATCTGAAAGAACAAACATGGTGGAAGTGGGACTGGCATGCCCTCTCTCCAAAAAGAAAGAGACACACCTCCCACCCCGACCCTGCGCCTTCCCCGAATGGGCAACTGAGAAGTTAAGCTTTCTAAAGAACCAAAACCATCAAGAAAGTTACACCTAAAAACTTACTCTTGGCTCCCTGTGTCACACTATGCCACACTAGCTTTAAAGTATGGCCAAAATGACAGCCTAGGGCTGACTGTAACTGTTAAAGTCAGGCACGTTTAGGATGATTAAAATAGTTGAAACAGGCAGCAGGAGCTCCACAAACAAGGATGACTGCTCTAGCTGAATGTGACTGGCTGATTTCTACACCTTTTGGTTTATACCAGCTAGCGAATGACTAATTGTGGGGAGTAAAAGCAACAGCTGTAGGCACTGTTCTCTTCACAGGGGGGACAGGGACGTGTGACTCATCTGGAATAATGGTCCCAGGTCCAAAGGGCATTAGTCAATGGGCACCATATTGTGAATTCCCAAAAGGGTTAATGGAAAAGCAGAAGCTGAGGGGACACAAGTGTGTGTGCGTGTGTGTGTGTGTGTGTGTGTGTGTGTGTGTTGGGGAGAGGGAATGGGGAGGGGCGTTAGGAAAAAAGGAGTTCCAGAATAAAAAAGGCATCTTTGAATGGCATAGACTATAATTGAACATCACATATTATACTTAAGCTAACAGCACCAACAAGCAGAGCTGAAGGCGAATTAAATTATACTGACTCATTTCAAGGTAAAGTGTCATATTTATTGCAGTATTTATAAATTTTGTAACCACTTAACATGTAAAACTGTGCTACTGTTTTTATCTCTTTTTTTAAAAAAGTGTGTCATTGATGAAGTTTTTTTTTTTTGTGGGGAAGACCAGCCCTGAGCTAACATCCGTCGCCAATCCTCCCCTTTTTGCTGAGGAAGACTGGCCCTGGGCTAACATCCGTGCCCATCTTCCTCCACTTTATATGGGACGCTGCCACGGCATGGCTGACAGGCAGTGCGTCGGCGGGCGCCCGGGATCCGAACTCACGAACCCCGGGCCGCCAAGCGGGAACTAAACCGCTGCGCCACCGGGCCGACCCCAAGCCCTATAGTTTTTTAAAATAAAACTTATCTTGGGGGTCACCCGGCAGGCGCAGCGGTTTAGTCCGCGCTTGGCAGCCCGGGGTTCGCGAGTTCGGATCCCGGGCCCCCGCCGACGCACTGCCTGTCAGCCATGCCGTGGCAGCGTCCCATATAAAGTGGAGGAAGATGGGCACGGATGTTAGCCCAGGGCCAGTCTTCCTCAGCAAAAAGGGGAGGATTGGCGACGGATGTTAGCTCAGGGCTGGTCTTCCTCACACACACACACACAAAATTAAACTTATCTTGAAATAATAATAGACCCACAGGAAGTTGCAAAAATAATACAAAGACTCCCCTGTACCCTTCACCCAGCTTCTCCCAATGGTGACATCTCCTAGAGCTGTAGTACAATATCAAAACAGGAAATGGAGGTTGGTACATTCCTGTTAACTGTAGACCTTCCTCTTTCAGCATTTTTGAAAACCTGCAATCATGCACGTGTGTGTGCAAGTGACCCCTTCTTAAGTCATATGCGGCTCTTTTTCACTCATCTCTCCTTACTCCTCCTCCTTTTTCCATTCTCTGAGCCAAACCACTTACATAACCTAACTCTTTCTACGTCTTCATTTCCCTATTTTGACCTCCTCCCCCACTTATTTAAAGTTACATTTATCTTGTGCCATTATATTTATGTAAACTATTTAAAACCTTTTGGAATAAGAAGGGAAAATATATTTCTATATTTACATATTTATATTATATATATAAATTATAAGCCCTTTATCTGGTTTATGCCTCAACACTTTTACACAAAAACCATTCCTTCTTAAAAAAGAGACAGAAATTTAAAAAAAGAGAGAGAAAATAAAAAAAAAAAAAACTATTCCTACTGCTGAAAATCTCTGTCCCTCTCAAATTCCTGTTCATCCTCTACTCTGGGTACCTTTCTAATTTGGCTGAAGGAAGTTTCAGCCAAATTAGGAAATCTCTCCTTATTCTTCCAGACAACACTTATTAGGATGTGCTAATGATTCTGATGTATTAATGTCCTAATACAATGTATTAGTGATTTATTTATGTTTGTCTTCTTCACCAGACTAGAAGAACGAGGAACATTTTTCTTCCTTCCTCCCTGCTTCCTTCCTTCAATAATTACTCACTGAGACCTACTCTGTGCCAGGTTATACAGTGGGAACCAGAACAGCCCTGCTGTCAGGAAATTTACGTCAGTATTCTCCTTTGTAGTGTGTGTGTGTGTGTGTGTGTGTGTGGGGGGGGTGGGGAATTCCCCCCTCCTTGAATTCTAATGGCTGGACTAATAATAAAATTGACCGAAGACCAGATTAACAGGAGAAAAACCAATTTAATATGGGCACAAAGGAGATTATAAAAAATGATGCTGAGAGAGTGAACAAAGCAGGCAGTTTATATATCTTTTTACACAAAGAAACAATAAATTTGTGAGGATTTGACAGGACAAAGAAACTTAGGTTTGGATGCTTTTTTAGTAAGGAATTTATTCAGAGTTTGGGTTTGGGGTAGTAAATTAGTAAAGAAGTAACAAGGTTTGCTTATGCAGGCTTCTCTGCACTTAATTCTCTAGCTCTGGTGATAAGGATGCAGGAAGAGCACATTTCACATGGAAGATTTGTTTCCTGCTTTCAGGGAGAATAGAAAGAGGAGGGTCAAAATGCCCTTTTTGCATTCGTTGTTTCTTAAGTAACTTTAATTCAAAATAATCAATATGCCATTGTGGGATATTTTGGGGCAGCTGCCCTGGGCCCCAACAACAGGCTCCTGGCATATAACTGGCACTCAATAAACATTTACTGATTGAATGAAACTTTGGGCAACTTCTCAACACCGGCTACCCGCCCTCCCGCCACCCCCCCGTAAGCCTATGAATATGACATGACACTCATTAGTTCTCTCTACACACTGCAGTTCCCACACAAATACCTTGGGCACCTTGAGAAATCGTGTAACCAAATCGCCAAGCAAACGCAGCTACTGTTAGCCTGAATTAGCGAGCTAGGCAGCATTTACCTCCTGTTGTCCTGAAAGAAAAGAACGTAGTACGCTGACAGCTCTCCAAAAGTGTAACTTCAGGCATGGTAAAGCCTGACTCCGGACCTCGCACCAGGGCGCAACAAGACAGCTGGCGGGCAGAGACCCCAGACCTTCCCCCGGCAGGGGCGCCCTCTTGTCTACTCTGCGACTGCACCTTGCTTCGACCTTCCTTTCAGCTGCTTCTTGCCCAGGTTTGCCTTTAATTTTCATCAGGGCGCCTCGAACTCTTCGCCAGGTCGGTCCGGGCTCCCAAGTAGGCACCGAATCTCCCCACGCCCACAATTAGAAAACGTCTAGAACGCAGATTTAAGGGACTCAAGACCTCATCCCCCCGACCCTCCATCGCCCCTGCAGTTCCAAGTGTCTATAGTGGAGTTAGTCTCCAAGACCAGCTCCACGGGGAGAGTCCGGGAGAGGGTCCCGATGAACGAGCGCATACAGGTGAGTCCCTGACCCTTCAAGCAGTCAGCACCGCAGAGCTCCCGGGCACTTCACTCCACTTGTATGTGTAGCTACGCCCCAGACTGCTTATTATATAATTCCATTTATGCTTATTATATGATTCCATTTATGTGAAATGTCCAGAATAGACATATACAGAGAAAGAAAGTAGATTAATAGGAGTTGCCTGAGAATGGAGTGGATGGGGGTAACAACTAAAACGTATGGGGTTTCCTTCCAGGGTGACGAAAAGTTGTTCTAAAATTGATTGTGGTGATAACTGCACAACTCTGTTAATATACTAAAAAACTGTTGAGTTGTACACTTTTAATGGGTGAATTGTATGGTATATAAATTATATCTTAACAAAGTGTACCAAAAAAAGGTTCATACATAAATAAAAGACAACAAAATTCTAAAAAGTTTTATTATACAAACAAGGAGTATAATTAAGCATGAAATAAATAATTTCATTCTGGATAAAAGTACATTTAATGTTACAAAATCTGAAGTAAACTAGTTTATAACCCAACTCTTTTAAAGGATTAATAATGATTATTTATTGAATTTAACTTTTATTCTTTTGCAAAGATATAACCTTAGTTACAGAAGGAACACATTTAATCTAAATATACATTGTCACAGATATGATCCAGAAGTCAACATACATAAAGCAGTTATATTCATCTTTGTTAAACAGCTGTACAAAGCTATTAACTTAAAATATGAAAGGGTTGTTTATGAGATATGTCAAACTATAAGTTTGGAACGCATGTTTCTTTCTGATACTACTATTCCACTAAATATAGTGGTCAGATGTTCAGTGTATCTCTTATAGAACTGCACATAGGATCATATATGTCACGATTAAAATGCTGCAAATTGTACAAGACTTATAAACAGAAATGATTCAAAGATGCCTTTATGCTAAATTCAGCAAATCTGGTTCTAAAATGCCCTTTTTTTTACTATGGAAAACCAGTAAGTATAATGTTTAGAAACCTTAATGGACAGAAAATAGTTGAGTCAAATATATTCCTTTGCAATTTTCACATCTAATTTTATTTAAAGTGTTAACTCTACACATTCAAAAACTTAATAATGAGCTATTATTTCAATAAGAAAATTTTCAATCTTACTTGTAACTTTTCAGAGCTGTAATTTTAATACATATTGGGTTCTAAAACTATTAGCAAATAGCAACGACAGAGACTAGATTTTAAAAACTGGACAAATGAAGAAAGAATATATTGAGATGTAAATCAAGAAGTAATTTGCTTTACAAAAGGTTCTTAAATATACAGAATAATTCATAATATATGCCCTTTAAATATTCATGCATTTAAAAAAAGCTTACTAAAAAAATTGACTTACATACAACTTTTAGAAATCCCACCGATTTTATAAAGAGAGGCACTACCTTTATCCACAGAAGGCATCAAAATGTTTTAACAGTTCAGAAATAGAAAGGGCCCAAAAACAATTTCTCAAAAACAAAACAGTTTAATAAGATGGCTATTCAATGTGCCCTTCAAGAAATTAATAATCTTTTCTTTTTAAAAAAAAGCATATGTTTTCAGCCCCAACATGTAACAAACACACTTTGACCTTTGGTTCTGCTTGTCCTTAAATCAACCTGGACTGGATGGGAAGGTGCCACAACACTGAGGCTGTTGGCGATTTGGGTTAACGTCCTGAAAAAACCTGCTGTCTGTATACACAGAAAGTAATGAAGAAACAAGTTAGTTCTGAAGTACAGTGCATGCTGCCTGGGTTGTAAAACCCTACCAGTCTAACGAAAAGCACCACGGTGCAGATGCCACAGTTAGAAAAAATGTACACCAGCAGAGTCAATGTCATATACTTTATCAATTAAGTTTATTTGTTGGATTGCTTGGCATTTCGGGAGCTAAATAATTAATTTAGCAGGTTAGAAATCCCATCACTACCCTTCACAAAGACTTGCTTACTAATGAATTAAAGTTAACAGCGAAAGTAGCCTAGGGAGGACTCTCTCTGTGCTTAACGAAGAGGAAAAAGTTACCAAAATTTTCTTATGGAAAAGAAAGAAATGGATAATATTTTTTGGAAAATAAAAAGTAAACTTTGAAATAAAGAGGTTAAGGCACTTATTTCAAAAGTTTTGCAACATCAAGGGCAAAGTATGTTTTGTATTTCTTCGAGAAGTCCTTCCACCCAAAAACCATAAACTTGGCTCCTTTCATAGCAGATCTTTATTGCTACACATAACAACTGTAAGCTACCCAAATGGAATTACTTGCAGAATTCTCAATCGTTTGTTACTCTATGAATAAGTAAGGGAGTTAATTAAATACTCCTCAAAGTTTTCTAGTATATTGTTTTAACTACAGTTAAAATAGAAGCAAATAAGCTTATCTCTCATATCTAATATTATTTCTATAATAAAGCTCACATTTTCCTTTTCAACTGATGCTGAATGAAAAATTCATTATTTAAAAAAATCAATTAAAAGCTTCTCCAAATCTATTTTATTTAAGAATAAGCTGACAGAAGCAAAAGCAACTACTATGTCAAAAAACAAAAAACCCCCCACAAAACACATAATCAAAACGAATTCAGCATATTTGATCATAATAGAAATCAATAACAAGTCAATTAAATATTTCATGCTACATGGAAAGTAGGTTGTTCTATTTTCCTTTCAAAATATGCAAGCTGACTTCTAAACTACACTGTTTTCCATGCTCTAATCACAAGTACTACTACCACATGACTATTCACTGTACTTAGGTAACTATGGTAATATTTTCATAAGGCTTGAAGCTAAATACTAGTGACTCACTATTAATTAAGATGCACAGAGAACCTGAAATACTCTGCCTGCAGTGATATTTATAATTGTTAAAAATTATATAAAAGCATGAAATGAGAACCAATAAAACTAATGCACCAGATAGACGACACCATCATCCAACAATTCTTAAGCTCCAAAAGAGCAAAGCATCCTAGAACTAGTCTAAAAATGCGTGTGCTTTTGTACTTTTAAAATATATATATATATATTACAGAAAATAAAGATAATGGAAAGTTGCTCCCTTTAATGTAGTAATTTAGAGTAATGCAATTATAATTTTTACAGCACTTTAACAAGTGAAAATTTTGAAAACGTGTTCACTAAACAGGTGTATAGAATAAAACCAAACATGCATCCCATTTCATTAAAATGATACATCTATCTGGATCTCATTATAAGGACAAATGAATCACTTTAAAATTTCTTTTAATAAATGATTAAAAATATGAAAACATTTAATTTAAAGGAACACAGCATTTAGTTAACCTGGGCTGTAAAATTTATTATAATTGTCATTTTGTCTTAATTTTGATGACTACATCACAGTTTCATAAATAACAGCACTTGTGTTTTATAATAAATATTTCTGTATGCAGAGGTATGTTTAACAGCATCTGCACGTAGCTCCAGAATTGTTGCTCATTTTAGTGTAAGTATTCTTATTCTGATAAAGATTTAATTTTTTACTTAATACTTAGTAGAAAACATGTGAATAGATTATATACCTTATATCCATATTTTTTAAAAACCTGAACAACATTCCTTTAAATGTCTGTTTTAAAAATATATATAGATAACAAGAGTTACGGTTTTATCATGATTAAACTGGTATCAAATTTATGGGCATAAGTGAAAACAGCTAACCACTTAATAGTCATAAAATAATAAAATGCAATATCATGCACTATACAGTCCTAAGAAAGTGCTCACATATAAGCAGCAGATGATGAGAGCAATATCATGGAAAATCTGGATATATCTTTATGTATATCCTTAAAAATCACTTTCTTTTATATAATTTCCATGTTAATTTAAATGCCACATATTTTCAGCTAACATTTAAATTGGTTTTTTATTGTACTCTTTCAATTCTATTATAAACCATGAAGTATATTCAGAAACTACCTTGAGGGAAGAATAATTCTTTCCTTCTCCTCTATAATTATATCACATTAAGAATTTATTAAATGTTATGTTTAAGAGATATACTCTGACCTTGAACATATTCAAATTCAAGATCAATGTTACGATAGAATGAAGATTTATGAGGAAAATTTTACAATAGTTTAGAAGGTAAAATCTTTGCAGACCACGTAACAACAAGGAAGACACCTGGGCGGAATATAGCAGAGTGGCAGATTTGACATGTTACCAAAGGACAGTGATGCCTGATCTTCTGTTCCTCACAGAACTCTGGATCCAGTTCACAGCAGGAGGGGAAAAGCAGCAGCAACACTTCAAACGTCCATACTCTAATTTCCAACAAACGCCACACAGGTTGAAGAAAATTGCATTTTACTTCAGGTGGTATAAGTCTTTGAAACAAAGGCTCTGCTATTTTTCAAGACTGAAAGGATATCACAGTGTTGATTTTATATACAAAGTAAGATCTGTTCCAGTATACTCTAGTGAAATAATTCACATACGGAGAATAGTTAATTTTGACCTCATGACAAAATCGCCCATATTTTGAGTAAGTTAACTTGTCACCTTCTTCACAAACCACCTATCAAAAGATATCAAACATATTAAAAAGCTTATTAAGTTTATAGGAGAAATGCAATCAATGTATAAGTGATTATATTTATATGAAAAAAATATATTATTACTAAACATGGACAGGTTTAGCAAATAGAAGCCTCTTTAGAAGAGTCACCATGTCCACTAAACTCTTGAGCTTCCCACTGAGACTGAGAAACCAGTATAAAGTGTTTCCAATTTTTAAAGGATTTAATCCTAAAATTTAGAAGGCTGTATCTCCATAGTCCATTATCATTCTTGTGAGGAATCTTATCATGAAGCCTACCAAAGCTGAGAAATGAACATATTATATTCTTAATGTACATTCAAACTCTTCTCCTTGTGTAGAAATGACTCACAATTATCTAGTAAGAAGTAAGTTTTTATGACTTATTCAGTGCAAATCTTTACACTCTCACTTTAATGATATTCACTAAGATAGCTTAGCTAGCTTGAGGGGTTTTCTATAATAAAACACTAAATATCACTCTAATGCCTAGGAAAGGTGTCAAAGAGCCAACTTTAAAAGAACAGATTAGCTTTAAGTCCTTGTGCCTGGCATTGCATGAAAGAAGTAACTTGGTCTTCAAAATGGAGCAAAAAGGTAGCCCAGAGCAGAATTAAAAGGCTCCAGATAGCAGACAGCAATACAGTACTAATTACTGAATACCTGATGTTTAATAAAATATCATTTTGTCACCAATTAAGCCAAAGATCACAGACATCAAGTAGTAAGAGAGAAAATTCAAAATACATGCAGCAGAAAACAGAATAAGTTTATATTACAAGATTAAGGGGTTATGAAAAAAGAGAAAGATGGAAATCACAAAAACTAATTTCTCACCTCCAACTGGTCTGGGATGATAAGACAAAGAGCTAATTATTTAGGAAAGACAAAAATGTTGGCTGCAACCTGAATAGAATATGCACTCCAACTTAGAATGACCTACTAAACTTTCCCTAAAGTCCTCCACCCCCAACTTTCCCAGAAGTAAAAGCACCATTGCAAACAACACTAATTACCAGATACACAAACTTCCCTGTCAGTCTTCTTAGTTGCCAGATATACAGTATATACACTGCAGGCTGATAAGTAAGAAAGCTTCAGGTAAAATACTTGAAATCAATGAAAAATTAAGATACAGCTGAATCCTAACAACTAAAGTGGCTCTGAATACACTAATTTTTGTGACTAACAGGGACTCAATGTATAGGACTGTGATAATTTAGTAACCAATTTTTCTAGATATGTATCAAATTACAAGAAATTTCTCAACATAAGAACATAACTACTCTTTAGATTATTATAATGACTTAAAATCATCATTCAAATCTAATTATGCCATCTTTTGCTTATAAATATTGAATATGCACAAGTATAGGCAATGAACAAGGAATCCAGGTATTGGTAAAATTTTTTTTTTTTTGCAAAAATGCCCAACTTTTCTCTTGTACATTGAAAAAAACACTTCAAACTACGTTTAATAAGCTCCCCCCATTGTTACATAACTTTTAATTATATTCTTAGTTAAGTTCCAAAAATAAAGTTTGAAGATTACAAGTTTAAATGAAGTCATTTTTCTCAAAAAGATTTAACTTTCCAAAGTTACTTACGTGGCCATTTGCAATGTCTAATAAATCTTTAACCCTACAGCCTCTCATGGTTCCCACCTCATTGCAGATAGCATCCTCTATAATTAGGTAATTAGCCTTGTAGGATGTCAGTATCTTATAAATATCCTCAGCAGATCGCTTTGAATAGATTTGATAGATCTGAAAGAATATAATTAAAACAGTGATTTTAAAAGACATTTAAAACTTCTGTGAATCAAAACTACACATTGAGCATCTACTATGTTCTTAATACTGAGTACCATCTGTGGAAAATAAAGACATTCAACAAGATTTGATTCCTGTCCTTAGGAAGCTTATATTCATATGGAATTGGCCATTTGACTATCTTTTTAGGAGAAGTGTCCATTCAAGTCCTTTGCCCATTTTTTCCCCAGCTTTATTGAGACATAAGTGACATATAACATTGTGTAAGTTTAAGGTATACTCTGTATTGATTTAACACACTTATATATTGCAAAATGATGACCACCCTAATGTTAGCTAACACCTGCATCATGTCACATAATCACCTTTTTTTTAAGGTGAGAACATTTAAGATCTACTCCCTTAGCAACTTTCAAGTATAAAATACAGTATTATTAACTATAATCACCAACGGAAGTTTATACTCTTTGACCAACATCTCCCCATTTCCCCGAGCCCCCAACCCCTAGTAACCACGATTCTACTGTTTCTTTGAGTTCAATTTTTTTAAATTCCACATATAAGTGATATCATACAGGATTTGTCTTTCTCTGACTTATTTCACTTAGCATAATGCCCTCAAGATTCATCTATGTTGTTGTAAATGGCCTTTGCCCATTTTTTAATTGGTTTGTCTTTTTATTATTGAGTTATAATAGTTCCTTTAATCTTTTTTATTACCATATATCAGAGTATTTTACATTCGTTTTATACATGAGATAAAGTCAGCAAGGTTAAAAATAATTTGACCATTGTCACAAAATACTGAATGAGCAAGGATGCTTAAAACTCATGTTTTGATTCCATGGTGTTTTTCATTACAATTTTGCTGATCTTATTAGATAATAAGCTCTGAATCTTATTAGATAATAAGGTTTTTCGTTTTTCTGAAATGCTAACACTGGACCAGCTCTTGTTACCCTTCAGAAAATAATAAAATCACAAATGTTAGGCCAAAAAGTATCACATACTACTTGTCCTGAAAATACTGAGATTTGAAAACTAGATTGGACACGATCCCAATCTATTTGCAGACTGTTCAGTAGCCTCTTACTACATGTTATGGTTGCTGTCTATCCAGCATCTTTAGGTCCAATGTCCATTGACATGTTAGAGATACTCACCTGAACATTCTGTGGCACACAGAATGTTAATAAATCAAGAAGTTTCTCACTCATTTCACTTTGCTAAATAAGTTTCAACAAGAATGTTTTATACTATCCAGCCTATACCTATTTATATTTTTTACATACATTTTTATTTATTTTTAAGTTTTGGGAACTGTAACATAACTCTTGGGGCATTAAAAAAACACTTCTACGCAATGGCAATAACATTACTATAGACTAAGGCAGGGTTTCTCAACCTCAGCACTATTGACATTTGGGGACAGGTAATTCTTTGTTGGAATAGAAGGGAGGCTGTTCAGTGCCTTGTTGAATGTCTAGCAGTATTCCTAGTCTCTACCCACTAGATGTCTGTAGAACCCCTCCTCTAGCTGTGACAATCAAAAAGGTCTCCAGACACTGCCAAATGTCCCCTGGGGGCATAATTATCCCAGGTTTGAGAATCAACGGCCTAAGATATTACACAAAGATTAGTCACATGTTATGAATTATAGATAGTGTCTAATTCAAATTATATGGTCTCATTTATGGAGTTCAATCTGAATTTTAATTTAACAATAAGTTTATTCAGTACTTGCTCTGTACTAGACACTATACAGAAACACAAAGATTTGGAAAAAACACGGTTCCTATTCTCATAGCCAAGTCACATAAAACTCTAAAATGTTTAAATTTAATTAGAACTCTGACCTAATTAAAAGTGATTCTGAAATTCTATATTAGGAAAAAGACTAACCAGAGTCTTTGTTTTCAACAAAGAAAACAAAGCCTAGTCAGAGCTGGTTGGTTTAAATCCACAAAAAATAAGTTCAGGAATATGCTATATACATTCAGTCTACGCACACTACCTTTTCGAAGTTCATACAGCAAGTATTAGTCAGAGACAGCTGTTGTCTCCCAGGTGACTCACTCCCAGGTAGAGTCCCCCATCTCTGCCCTCTCCTCTGCTTCCATCTCTTCTCTCTGCTGTGACCACAGTTAACTCTCTGAAACAGATCTAGCATTCCACCCCCAGGCCTAGTCAGCAGGTCTTTGATGACTCCCACACTCCTCACAGGCTGAGTCTAAACTCTTCAGCATGACGTTCCAGGTCCTTCAGAATTGGGCCTCATTTTATTTTCTAGTTTTATGGCCATACATATTTCATGGCTCATGTTACTTTTTCAGCCTAGAATCATATGTATTCTTTTTCCAAACAAGTTTCTACTCATTCTTCAAAGCCCAGATCAAGGAAATGCCCTTTATGAAGACTTGGATTTTTGTAGGCAGAATTGATTGCTCCTGCTTTTGAACTTCTCTTCGTACTTTGTGTGCTTCTATGTGTACGTGTGTGCACCTACAATTACAATTTAACAGTACATAATAATAGCTAACATTTCAATTTGACTATGTTTCAGGCATAGTGCATTATCTCTTTAATTCTCACAACTAGAAGGTGAGAATTAAAAACTTGCTCAAAATTAAAGAAACTGAAGACGACACAATTAAATGCAAAGATATTCATTCTCACAGATTGGAAGAATTAATATTATTAAAATGTCCATACTACCCAAAGCAATCTACAGATTCAATGCAATCCCTATGAAAATTCCAATGGCATTTTTCACAGAAATAGAACAATCCTAAAATTTGTATGGAACCACAAAAGACCCTGAATAGTCAGAGCAATCTTGAGAAAGAAGAACAAAGCTGGAGGTATCACGCTCCCTGATTTCAAACTGTATTACAAAGCTATGGTAATCAAAACAGTATGGTACTGACTCAGCAACAAAAAGACAAACAACCCAATCAAAAAATGGGCAGAGGATATGAACAGACATTTTTCCAAAGAAGATATACAGATGGCCACCAGGCACATGAAAAGACGTTCAACATCACTAATTTTTAGGGAAATGCAAATCAAAACTATGATGAGATGTCACCTCACATCCATCAGAATGGTTATAATTAAAAATATGAGAAATAATAAGCATTGAAGAAGATGGAGAGAAAAAGGAACCCTCATACACTACTGGTAGGAAAGCAAACTGGTGCAGCCACTATGGAAAACAGTATGGAGATTTCTCAAAAAAATCAAAAATATAAATACCATATGATCCAGCTATCCCACTACTGAGTATTTATCCAAAGAACATGAAATCAACAATACAAAGAGATCTATGCACCCCTGTGTTCACTGCAGCATTATTCACAATAGCCAAGACACGGAAGCAACCCAAGTGCCCATCAACTAATGAATGGATAAAGATGTGTTATATATATATACAATGGAATACTACTCAGCCATAAAAAAGGACAAAATCATCCCATTTGCAACAACATGGATGGCTCTTGAGGGTATTACATTAAAAGTGAAATAAGCCAGACAGAGAAAGACAAACATCATATAATTTCACTCATATATGGAAGATAAACAAACACACAGATAAAAGAGAACAGATTAGTGGTTACCAGAGGGGAAGGGGCTGGGAGGGGGTGGGTGAAAGGGGTAAAAGGGCACATATGCATGGTGACGGACTAAAAACTGGACTATTGGTGGTGAGCACCATGCAGTCTATACAGAAACTGATGGATCAGAATGTACACCTGAAATTACAGTGTTATAAACGAATATGACCTCAATAAAATAAATAAATAAATAAAACAGTATGGTATCAGCATAAAAACATACATATAGATCAATGGAACAGAACAGAGAGGCCAGAAATAAACTCACGTATATATGGTCCATTAATCTGTGACAAAGGAGACAAAAATATACAATGGGAAAAGGACAGTCATTCCAATAAATGGTGTTGGGAAAACTGGACAGTCACATGCAAAAGAATGAAACTGGACCACTACCTTACAATATACACAAAAATTAACTCAAAATGGATTAAAGATTTGAATGTGAGAACTGAAACCATAAAACTCCTAGAAGAAAACATAGGTGGTAAGATTCTTGACTTCAGTCTTAGTAATGATTTTTTTGGATTTGACACCAAAAGCAAAGGCGACAAAAGCAAAAATAAACAAGTGGGACTAGATCAAACTAAACAGCTTTGTACAGCAAAGGAAACCATCAGCAAAATGAAAAGGCAACCTACTGAATGGGAGAAAATATTGGCAAATCATATATCTGATAAGAGGTTAACATTCAAAATATATAAAGAACTCATACAACTCAAAAGCAAAAAACCAAACAATCCAATTAAAAAGTGAGCAGAGAATCTGAATAGATATTTTTCCAAAGCAAACATACAGATGGCTACCAGGTACATGAAAAGATGCTCAACATCACTAACCATCAGGGAAATGCAAATCAAAACCACAATGAAATATCACTTCACACCTGTTAGAATGGCTATCATCAGAAAGACCTATCATCAGGTCTAACCTCTACCCTAGAGCCTAACTTCTATATTGCCATTCTTCCTCCTTAGCTTAGAGTATATTTAAAAACCACACGACCTGAGAGGGAAATTCATAGCAATACAAGCTCACCTTAACAAACAAGAAAAATCCCAAATAAATAACCTTAAATTGCACCTAACAGAATTAGAAAAAGAAGAACAGACAAAGCCCCGAATCAGCAGAAGGAGGGAAATAATAAAAATCAGAGCAGAAATAAATGAAATTGAAACCAAAAAAACAGTAGAAAGGATCAATGAAACAAAGAGCTGGTTCTTTGAGAAGATAAATAAAATTGACAAACCCTTAGCCAGACTCACTAAGAAAAAAAGGGAGAAGACTCAAATAAACAAAATTAGAAATGAAAGAGGAGAAACTACAACACATACCACAGAAATACAAGGGATTATTAGGGAATACTATGAAAAACTTTACACCAACAAATTGGACAACCTAAAGGAAATGGACAAATTCTTGGACGTGTACAACCTCCCAAAACTGAATGAGGAAGAAACAGAGAATCTGAACAGACCAATCACAAGTAAAGAGATTGAAACAGTAATCAAAAACCTTCCAAAAAATAAAAGCCCAGGACCAGATGGCTTCCCCGGAGAATTTTATCAAACATTCAAAGAAGATTTAGCACCTATCTTCAAACTATTCCAAAAAATAGAGGAAGATGGAATACTTCCCAACACATTCTATGAGGCCAACATCATCCTGATACCAAAGCCAGACAAGGACAATACAAAGAAGGAAAACTACAGGCCAATATCACTGACGAACATAGACGCAAAAATCCTCAACAAAATATTGGCAAACCGAATACAGCAATACATCAAAAAGATCATACACCACGATCAAGTGGGATTTATACCAGGGACACAGGGATGGTTCAACATCTGCAAATCAATCAATGTAATATACCACATTAACAAAATGAAGAATAAAATCAACATGATCATCTCAATCGATGCAGAGAAGGCATTCGACAAGATCCAGCATCCATTTATGATAAAAACTCTCAACAAAATGGGTATAGAAGGGAAGTACCTCAACATAATAAGGGCCATATATGACAAACCTACAGCAAACATCCTACTCAACGGGGAAAAACTGAAAGCCATTCCTGTGAGGACAGGAACAAGACAAGGGTGCCCACTCTCACCGCTCTTATTCAACATAGTACTGGAAGTTCTGGCCAGAGCAATTAGGCAAGAAAAAGGAATAAAAGGACTCCAAATAGGCAATGAAGAAGTGAAACTCTCACTATTTGCAGACGACAAGATCTTATACACAGAAAACCCAAAAAATTCCATCAGAAAACTACTAGAAATAATCAACAACTACAGTAAAGTGGCAGGGTATGAAATCAAATTACAAAAATCAATTGCATTTCTATACACTAACGATGAACCAACAGAAAGAGAACTCAAAAAGACAATCCCATTTACAATTGCAACAAAAAGAATAAAATATCTGGGAATAAATTTAACCAAGGAGGTAAAAGACCTATACAATGAAAACTATAAGACACTATTGAAAGAAATCGAGGAAAACATAAAGAAATGGAAAAATATTCCATGCACATGGATTGGAAGAATAAATATAGTTAAAATGTCCATTCTACCTAAAGCAATCTACAAATTCAATGCAATCCCAATCAGAATCCCAATGTCATTCTTCACAGTAGCAGAACAAAAACTACTGAAATTCGTATGGGGTAACAAAAGACCCCGAATAGCTAAAGCAATTCTGAAAAAAAAGAACAAAGCTGGAGGCATCACAATCCCTGGTTTCAAAATATACTATAAAGCTATAGTAATCAAAACAGCATGGTACTGGTACAAGAACAGACACACAGATCAATGGAACAGAATTGAAAGCCCAGAAATAAAACCACACACCTATGGACAGCTAATCTTTGACAAAGGAGCAAAGAACATACAATGGAGAGAGGGAAGTCTCTTCAATAAATGGTGCTGGGAAAATTGGACAGCAACATGCAAAAGAATGAAAGTAGACCATCTCCTATTGCCATATACAAAAATCAATTCAAAATGGATCAAGGACCTGAAAGTGAGACCTGAAACTATAAAACTCCTGGAAGAAAATATAGGCAGTACACTAACTGAGATTGGACATAAAGGGATCCTTTCAGATTCCATGTCTACTTGGACAAGAGAAACAAAAGAAAAAATAAACAAGTGGGACCTCATCAGACTAAAGAGCTTCTACGAGGCAAATGAAACCAGGATCAAAATGAATAGACAACCCACCAGCTGGGAGAAAATATTCGCAAATCGTTTGTCCAACAAGGGATTAATCTCAGTAATATATAAAGATCTCATACAACTGAGCAACAAAAAAACAAACAACCCGATCAAAAAATGGGCAGAGGATATGAACAGACATTGTTCCAAGGAAGAGATACAGATGGCCAATAGACACATGAAAAGATGTTCAACATCACTAATCATCAGGGAAATGCAAATCAAAACTACACTGAGATATCACCTGACACCCGTTAGAATGGCTATAATCACCAAGACAAAAAACAACAAATGCTGGAGAGGTTGTGGAGAAATGGGGACCCTCATTCACTGCTGGTGGGAATGCAAACTGGCACAGCCTCTATGGAAAACAGTATGGAGAGTCCTCAAAAAATTAAAAATAGAAATACCATATGATCCAGCAATCCCACTCTTGGGCATCTACCCAATGGACGTGAAATCAACCATCACAAGAGGCTTACGCACCCCTATGTTCATTGCAGCATTATTCACGATAGCCAAGAAATGGAAGCAACCCAGGTGTCCCTCGCCTGATGATTTGTTAAAGAAGATGTGGTATATACACACAATGGAATACTACTCAGCCATAAGAAAAGACAGAATTGTCCCATTTGCAACAACATGGATGGACCTAGAGGGTATTATGTTAAGTGAAATAAGCCAGAGAGAGAAGGACAGACACTGCATGAACTCACCCATATATGGGATATAAATGAACACACGGACAGAGAGAACTGATTGGTGGTTACCAAGGGGAAGGGGGGTGGGGGGTGGGCACAAGGGGTGAAGGGTTACATCCACATGGTGACGGACAAACAAAAATGTACAACTAAAACCCCACAGTGTTATAAATTATTAAGACATCAATAAAAAATAAATAAATAAATAAATAAAAACCACATGAAATTCTCCCATATTGAAAAATAGAATATTTGGAACTCAAGTTCAGTTGGTCATTGCCTCCATATATAGAGTTACCCTTTAAATCCATAACAAACATTCAAAATAATATATTCTCTGAACAATAAGTAATTAGATTCCATTCTAATATTATAGTAAGTTATTAGTAACAGCCCATACTGAAAAATAAATTACAGTGAAATGGAATTTTAGTTTAGAAATACAAAGTGCATCAAGACATTAATTAACAGCCTTCCTTCAATAATTTGATTGAGAACAATGGTATTTTCAAAAGAATGTTTCTCTTTGTGAAATATTACACATCAGTTCCCTCGAAACTTTTTGGAAAATTAATTGTTTCTCCTAGAAATATATCAATACTACTCATAAAACAAAGAACTTAATAGGTTTTTAAAAATTAAAAGCTAATTAAATCTTCTAAAATTGTTTGGATTTTCCTAGCTAACCAGGAACATATGCATCATTACAGAACTATAATAAAATAGTGATATAAAAAAGATTCAACTGTAAATCTAAAATGCCTTACATTTTCATTTCTCTTGAGAAGATCATCATCATTGTAAAGAGGCAAGCTTGTCACCATCCATCCAGTGCATAATTTGATCGCAGCCATTAACTGTGGACTCCCTGCAAACACAGCTGCAACTGGAGCTTGCCTTCTGCAAAGAACCATAAAGATTTACACACTGAAAAGGTAAGTACACTATTTAGATCATTGATTTATATCAACTCTGAAATACCAAGCAACTTACAATGTTTCATACACTTAAGTGTCAATGTCAGCTTTCATTTCATTTATGGATTCATTAAAAAAACCTGAGCACCTATTATGTGCCAGGAACTATTTGAGGGCTAAAGATACAGAAACTTTTTAGAGGTGGCAGTGGAGACAAGATCCCTGCTTTCGAGAAGGAGCACAGGGAAGAAAACAAACATATAGGTCAGGTGGTAATCATGCTATTAAAAAATAATGCAGGGTAATGGGATATAGTGACAGGAACATACTGTTTTATATAGTGGGGTCAATTCAATGGTGATACTCTGAACCCTGATCCAAAGTCCCAGTTAGATGCCATTTACAAGACTAGGAAATGTAGGAGCAGGTCCCAAAGGGCTGTTCTAATGCCTTCCCTTATTTATTCACTCCCTGTATTCAATATTCAGCATCCCCTACTACGTGCTAGGGAGAGCACCAAGCTCTGGAAATAAAAAGATGGTACACTGCCATTGTCCTCAGGGAGTACCCACTAATGGGGAGACAAACATGAAACAGAATAATTATACTAGAGTAACATAAATGTCCAATTGTCTGATGTACAATGTTCAATGTTCAGGCCTTTGCTGTTTTTGAAAATATTGTGGTAAATTATACACACAAATGTAACTCCGTCTTTTGTTAATGACAACACAAAGCTACAAGGTCAGTGTTCCAAACGGTAAATACAATTCACAAAAAGTATTAATGGGCAATAGTTAAAGGTGATCTAAAAAACAATTATTATACATACGAGGGGTATCATTACAGTAACAAGACCTTCTAATATACCTATTCTAAAAACCTATTCCTCGTTTCTAGAAACACTTTTTGTGTTTTCCCCCCATATGTTCCCGGCCTTTTTTGATAGTGTTTCATTCCTCTTTCATGTTCTAGCTGCTTCTTCCATGCCTTTAATAATTTTTAATGTAGTTATTTCATAGTCTCTATCCATGGGGTAGACTGATTGCAAAAATGGCTGCAACGAGTCTTCTCCCTACAGCAATGCTCTCAGGAGGAACGCTGGTCCTGGTCATGTGACTTGTTTTGGCCAACAGAACAATAGCAAACATAATGTGAGCAGAGACTTAAAACAAGTTTGACATTGAGACTTATCCTCTCTTGCTGTTCTTGGGAACTCTACAACTGCAACCTTGTGAACGAGCCCAGGCTAACCTGGGCTGAATGATGAAAGGCATGTGGCCAAGTCACTTTCGTCCCCTCAGCTGACACCGACCCAACCTTAGACATGTGAGAGCCTATATGCCCAACTATCCAGTCCCAACTGAGCTGGCCCAGACCAGAAGAATCCTCCCCACTGTCCCCACTCAGATGACCTTCAAAATGGTGCAAAATAACAAATTAAACATTGTTTGTAAGCCGCTAAGTTTTGTGCTAGTGTACTATGCATCAAAAACTGACACAAATTTCATTATCAGAAATTGCTAGAGGTCTAATTCCACTGTTTATCACAAACAACAGCTGATTCTTGCTCTGTTGGACTGTTTCCTCATGTGTTTTGTAATTTTAGAGCTCATCTTCAGGAAGCTTTATTTGTGGAATCCTGTGTAGCCTGGGTTGAGGATATATCAGGCACTCCAGACCACTCCAGGACCACTTTTTTATGCTAATTTCTTGATTTGGGGTTTCATGGATTAGATAAGTATATTTTCAAACTACCAATTCATGTGAATTCAGATCCACTGCTACAAATTCAGAGAAACTTTTTTTTGGACCAAGAGCTGAGACCAAGGAAAGCCATGCTTTCTTATCTTTCTCTACCCTTGATGGATATTTTGCTAGCCCATTCTTTCACTGATAGTGCAGCCCTTTGAGGGTCCCTTAGTTATATACGTGTGTGTTGGAGGAAGGAAAAAGGTGTCTCAATTACAATTCCCTGCTTCCATAAGCCGAAGACCGCATCTCCTGTCCTGCATGGCATTAAAATCTGTGTGGGTATTAAAATTAATTC
This sequence comes from Tapirus indicus, assembly GCA_031878705.1. Classification (NCBI taxonomy): domain Eukaryota; kingdom Metazoa; phylum Chordata; class Mammalia; order Perissodactyla; family Tapiridae; genus Tapirus; species Tapirus indicus. The sequence goes on from CM062935.1 coordinate 42,140,288, forward strand.
AAAAAATTAAGCTTGGTTACCGAGACTAGCAATCCAACTCTCATCCACCTCCAACCCAGGGCAAAAGAAGCATCCTCTTGACTATTTAAATAAAAGGATACTTGTTCCTTTTTATTCCACATTTCTAGGTGTTTGATGAAGAGAGTCTCAAATCTCACACTTATTAATGCTTATTTTAAGTGGAGAACAGTTCAACTAGAAAATTAGAATTATAAATCCAAGGAAAAACTGAATACCCCTAAAAACACAGAGTAAAATTCCTAAGTTTTACGAGAAGAATTTGGAAAAGCATTAATTTATTATTTCTCCTGAATCCATTAGATAGCATGCAATGATTAATTAATAGCTTAGCAACAGTCTTGGGCAGTTCACTTCTTACTTTATCCAGGTCATAAGTTCCACTGTATCTGGGTCATAAAATTCTTGTAGCTCCGTTAATTCTGTCATTAATCTTGGAAAAAACTAAAATGCAAAACAAAATTCCCAAAAAGTGTGTATAAGTAGCTAGAAAGTTTAAAACTATTCCAGAGTATTTCAAAAGACTAAGAGACTACCTTAAGGCAAACAATATTACAACATTGTTCTCATGGAAAAATGTTATGGATCTCTTTACCTTCTTTCAGTGATCCGCTCATTCTTCTAGGTCCAAATACTTTAAATAATCTATTTTATGGTTAATTTACTGCCTCGACTCAAGAAATAATTTTATCATTCCCAAACAATTAATCATCAGTTGTATCTTTCATGCACATACATACTAAAAATAAATAAATTTCAGGTCAAATAATTCACAGATATATTGGCAATTAGTTCCATGTTACATTATGATAAGCCAAAGAATTTATATTTCATAAATATTTAAATTTTGGATTTGCCAAAATACTTTTTAATATTAACATGTATTTACTCAGCAATTTCTTTTGCCAATTATAAATTGAATTAATAACAGCATTAGACTATAGAAAATTGCATCCGATGGCATTCTAAAAAGGTTTTACCTCTTCTATCATGTTTCTACTGATAAAAAAAAAGTTCCTAAGACTATCACACAATTTTGTTAGAACAGTGTCTCAATATAAGTATACTGCACACGTATAGAAATTTATCACTACCTTATAGATAAAGCACATTTTAATAATACAAAAATCTGATTTTCTTACCTCTTTCCATAAGCTGAGGCCTATTATAGTAGGCACAGCCATGCTCAGAACAAGAGCCTAAAATATTAAAACAAAAGTGGTTATGGATAAATACATTTCAGAATGTACTTTAGAGGTACTAGACACTGACTTTATGACCAATCACAGATTCTTATAATTATAAAAATTTCAGTCAGAGAAATTGAAGTCAGCAAGGAACCTAGTTGACAGAGTGAGATTGGTGAAGACTAACAAATTTAAGACATATTACGCTGAAGGTAGAGTGAGACATACGTATTTACTATATAAACAAAGCAGAATATAGGAATATTATTATTCTACTAATAAATACTAATACTAAAGGCTAATAGTAATATTTCAAATAGCAAATCAATACTTGACAATTTTGCCAGGAATTTAAGTTATGAAGAGGTTATAGAGGACACTGAATTGCTACCTAAAAAGCTAACAACAGCAACAAAAAGACAATGAATTAACACAGGAAAAATAACTAATATATATCAATATACTAGAATGCTAAAATAAGAATGCATAAATTCCTCTGGAAAAAGACTGGCAAAATACAACACGACTATTATTAAAGATAATTATTCATCATCTTCCTGCTAAAACCTGTTCTTCTTCTTATTGTTCCATGTCTGTTGGTGACCCCACGATCCACAGTCATACAAACCAGAAACCTAGGAAACATCTGATTTCTCCCTCTTCCTCATTCTCCCATACTTAATCAAGCATGAAGTCTTATTAATCTTTTCTAACTATTTTTTTCACTCCAGTATAGCATAATATTAATTGAACAGGCTTTGGAGTCAGAAAAACCTGGGTGTGAATTCTGGTTTCTACTCTTAAAAGCTATCTGATCTCAGGCAAGTTGTTTAACCAGGTGAAGCCTTAGTTTCTTTGTCTATAAAATACAGATAATAAAACTTTGTAAGCTTTAAATAGCACGCGCACTGCTTCAAACAGTACCTGACACATAGTTAACACTCAATAAATTGAAGCTTTTATCACTTCCATCCACCATGGCCTGTACCTGGGTGACAGCCTCCTTCCTGGCTTGGGTCTGTCACCCTTAAGCCTATCCTTCACAGAACTGTAAGGTGAGCTGAGAGAAAATGTAAGTTTGACTCTCTCACGCCCCCGCATAAATATCTCAATGCCTTCCTACTACCTCGGCAGGACACTCAGAGGCCTCTGTGACCAGGCCCTCCCTGACTTCTCCAGTCTCAATTCTTGACCACCCCCACCTCACATTTTATGTGCCAGCAAAACTAAATATATCATGCTTTTTCTTTCCCTCTGTTTTTACTTCATTTGATTACATCATGTTCTTTGCCTACCTGTGTTTATTCCTTCTACCATAAATACCTTTTCTTTCCCCTTTATTTGACTAATAACTCATTATCTTTCAAATCTCAGTTTGGAAAGTCTTTGAATCCCTAAAAAATTTGAAATAAGTAGCCCTTCTCTGTGTTCCAATAGCACCCTATCAATACTTATTATCTGTTTTTATGACCAGGAGACTAATCTACTTGATGAAATTAATCATGTTTTATTTATCTTTGTATTTTAAGTACATTGCACATATTAGGCACAGTGAAAATGTTCTATTCATACTGAAAACATACCACAGTTTTAAATCAAACCAAGAAACGTACTATAAAAATTAATTCTTGATAGCCTCTCATTATTGATTCCCTTTATTTTTACCTTTTATTTTTTTAAGTAGTCAGCATTGAAATGCATTACTTTTACAGTCAGGAAAAAAAGTTTTTCACAGGATCTCTTTTTCTACCTGTAAGTCATAATGTGATTTAGTCATGCTATTTCAATTGTATTCAATGTGGTTTCCATTTATGTAATTGGAAAAGAAACAAGTACTTAACACAAAATAACAATGACCCACCAACAATACTGGGTGTACAGTTCGTAATCGAAGCCACTTGAAAAGTGTCATCCAAAGTTCAGGAGAACATACACCAAATGCTGCCAACATGCACACATAAGGAGTCCAGAGGTATTTCAAGCTGGAAAAGACAAAAAAAGTCACATATGAGATAGCCTATGAACATCATTATTATCTGATTTCTCTTTTCTGAGTTCTTTCCTACTACCCACGAAAATAGCACAATGTTAAGGAAGAGTGGAAAAGCTTAGCCTCTAATTTTCAGCAACAAATTATTCATTTCGTAAATAATCAAGAAGACACATGGGTCACCAAAGTAAGGATGAAATAAGAGCATTAGTATAGATGAGGGTGTAGTAAAATTGTACCCTTAAGAGAGAATATTAACTGTTATACTTTTTCAGAAGGCAATTTGGCAGAACCTATAAAAATTTTAAATACCCCAAGACAATCCCATTTCTAGTAATCTAGCCTACAGAGCTATTAGCGTTAAGTGTATAAAGACACACATACAAGGGTTTTAACCGTAGCATGTTGTTTTTTGTTTTTGTTTTTGTGGGGAAGACCAGCCCTGAGCTAACATCTATTGCCAATCTTCCCCTTTTTGCTGAGGAAGACTGGCCCTGGGCTAACATCCGTGCTCATCTTCCTCTACTTTTTATATGGGACGCTGCCACGGCATGGCTGACAGGCAGTGCGTCGGCGGGCGCTCGGGATCCGAACTCGCGAACCCCGGGCTGCCAAGCGCAGACTAAACCGCTGTGCCACCGGGCGGCCCCGAATGTTGTTTTAATAGCAGGAAAATTAGAAACTGTCTTTCAATAGGTATTAACTAAGTAAATTATTATGAAAAACAAAAAAGCAAACTGCAAAATTTCATGTATACTGTTACCCTAGTTTTTTTGGTGATTTTTTAAAAAATGTAGATACATATGGTACACTCTAAATAATATCTAGAAATAAATTGCTAATAGTGGTAACCTCTGAGGAATGGGATGGAAGGATTTTCATTTTTTGCTTCAAGTTTGTTATAATCCACATGATTACTTTTGAGATTAATTTTTAAAAAACAAGGACTAAAAAATTGGGGATCTTAAATTAAAAAGACTAAAAATCCAGGTGTACAGAAAAATGAACTTGTGTAAATAAAAGACAGTCCATTACTTTATGTTGTAAGTTGTACAGGAAACAAAAGGAACCCATCTTCCTAGGTGATGGCAAAAGAGGAAGAGTTTAGAAAAATTTGTGGATGTCGTTGCTTCATACAGATTAGATTATCAAGGAAAAACAACATTTCAGGAGATAACTTTTGTAATTAACACTAAAGAGAATGAGATAGGCTTCCACGACATTCCTTGATGTCAAAAGAAACTAGAAGAATCTGAGGCCAGAGTATAAATGTGAACTACTATGGTTTTATAAAACAGCAAAGCTATGGAATGGGGAAAATAAAGTAATATTCATTCATCTAATAAACATTTATTGATCATACACTGTAGGCTGACCAAAGTACTAGAGAGGAAAAAGAAAAACAAGACATGGCTACAGCTCTCAAGGAGGTCTTTACCAAGATGCAATAAAACTGAACATATGGGAAACAATTAGAAAATAAGTATAAAAAATTTATTTAAGGGTTAGGGTTATGTGAAAGCAAAATGACCAGTTTGAGAAGAATGTACTTAATGCAAGTTTAAAAAAAATTAATACTGACTTGGGCCTTGAGAGAAACAGTGGACATACACAGAATACGTGTTGCTAAGATGGTCAACCTCCTAACTTCCCCATTTCTGAAAATATCAACCTATTCTTCCAATCAGCAGAATCAATACTAGAGTCTGGTTTATAGCTCAGGGAACACCATTCACATAGAATTATACGTATAAACATCCCCTGCAACACAACGCCCCCGCTCTAGAGATTAGACCATTACACGAAATCTACTGATTTCTCTGTATCCATCCCTTCCTTACCATTTTACAGCAATAGCCTGCGAATTAACATCTCTGCCTTTAGACTCTCCTCCAATTCCACCAAATGCCAGATGAATCTTCAAACATAACTATGACTAGACACTTTCTGTTCAAAAATCTTTAGTGGCTCCCCAATGCCTACTGAAATAAATGAAAACTCATCTAAATGGTTTTCAGGGCCCTCCAAAATATGGCCTTGACTCACCTTCTCAGTTTTTTCTCCAACTACTTCCCTAACTGTGATTACAATCAGTGTTTCCATCCCATAATGCACATAAGTTTCTCCCTCCTGGTACAACTGCACCCTTTTCTAGTTGCTGCCTTAGACTCTGATTCCCTTCACAGCCAGACTCCTTGAAATCCACACTCATCTCTCCTTCCTCACCTTCTACTCTCTCTGATCATGTCCTCCTTTAAAAATTCCTCCTTTGGCTTCTGAGTTACAACTCTTCCTAGGCTCCCTCCACCACTGTCCCTACTACTATATATTCAGTTTCCAGTTCCCCCAAATTTTAGTTTTGGCCCCTTTCCTCCATCTCCATTGCTCCTTGTTTCTAGATTCTATTCTATTCTAGAGGTTTAACTTCCTCTAATCTTATTTTTCTCAAACCTTTCTCAATCATTGCTGCCAGAGAGATCTTACTAAAAAGTGTATCTGATCACATCAAATTTCTGCTTAAAACATCTATCTGGTCCCTGCTTATTTTTCCAGACATATCTCTTGCTACTTCCCTCATACTCATCCCATACTATTAGTTCCCAAAGAATACTTCTTCTACCCAGATTATTATACACACACACACACACACACACACGTGCATGTGCACGAAAACTGAGAGCCTGGCCCATCTTTATTTACCTCTCAAGATTGTTGCCCCATTTAGGAAATCTTCCTTAAACTGACTTCCCCTACCTACCCTCCACAACTGAGTTAGTACCTCTCTTCTGGGTGACCAAAGCACCCTATGTATACCTTTCTCATAGTACTTTATTTTACTCTCTTGGTTTACTGATCTAAAATAGGAACTCTTTGAAAAGAAAGACAGATTTTATATCTCTTTACTCCCTACTGCCTACCTAGTCAAGTGCCTGGCATCTACTAGATGACCATGCATCTTATCTGCATGAATAGGTGATCATCCTTTTATAGGCCTAGTGAGTAAATTAAAGAATTAAGGACAAATGATGGAATAATGCAGATTAGACATTCAAAAAAAGGATCTTGAATTTAAAATGGCAGATCCAATAACTAAAAACGGTGAGAATAACAAAAGGTTCTTTTGCAGAGAGAACTAAAACTGAGAGAGTAAAGGGGAAAAATGGTAAACCACGCTCCAAAATTCTACTACTGCAAGGCAACAAGATGAGAGTCAAAAAATGAATCACTTAAAATATTCATGGTTTAATACATTTCTTCATCCTACTTATTAGGCATTATGGAATGCTAACTGTTAGACTGAACCACTATTCTTGTTTCATGTTTCCATGAAGAGATTCCCACTAGTCATGGGTATGGCACTCTGATACAGTCTATGGACCCCCATAAGAAAACGTTTTTAAATGCATAAAATAAAATATATGGCTTACAAAGGAAACCAATTACACTGAAATATTTATATCAAATAATAAAAATAAATTTGTAACATAGCAATATTTGTACTTCTTTATTAGTATGTTAAATGCAGGTCTAATGACTGTAATTTCGAAGTGGTGAAGCGTATAAACAATATCTCAAGAGTTCTGTAAAGAATTAATATAATGAGAAAATAGCTATGCTTTCTGTTCGGAAAAGCACCACAGGAACTGCTAAAATTACTGTGATTCAGTATCTATAGTCATAATTAAAGAAGATTTAACTTCAGAAATTTTATAGTAGATGAATATTCTTCACCTCTTCCTACTTCCACTCCCATCCCTCTACTTCAGAGCCTTAATAGCTCCTCCTCATGGCAGTGGTTTATGTGATCTGTGAGTGTGAGATAAAGAATGGAGCACACACAGCTCAAACGCTTCTAGGCTTCTATATTTTGTATCTTCCTTCTTCAGGGTGGGTTTTTATAGGTGCAGTAGGCTTACCAATGCTCTGCCCATTCAAGAGGGAAGGCCCAAGGTGTGAGGACTAAGCTCACTTTGGGGTGAAAGATATGAGAAGCCCTTTTGGTCACACATGAAGAAGTGTTCTCCAATGCAACTTTTATCAGAATCAAAGTTGTTATTTTCCTCTCCAGCTGACTTACTTCTATGTCTTATTTCTTATCTGAGTCCAAACTTCAAAGAATAGGGTATCATTTACCCAACCCTTACCCTCACGGCACCATTTACCTCCTCTTCACTTATCAAAGTTGTAATTTTATTTTTGTGTGGTTAACACCTGTCACCTCCCTTAGGCCATAAGTCATAAGGTTAGAGACTGTGTGTCCATTTTTGTTCACCACAGTACCTCCAGCACCTAGCATAATGCCTGGTCCTTTGGAAGACATTCAATAGTTTCTGGATAAATGAATGAATAAGTAAATGTCAGTTCATTATACTATAAACATGTTTGTAAACTCCTATTAGATTAAGAAAGTTTATAGATTTTGAGTTTCTATAAAGTAGATACTGAGACTTTAATAAATACATTCTTGAAAGTATCCACTTAATACCAACAGAAAGGACAATTCTTTATAAAAACAAATGGATCAGATAAAGTACACTCACCCTTCTATAACCATTGCAAGAGAGCCCAATAAAATAGTGTGAATCACGTGATAAATTATTTCTGGCCTTTCTCCAATTTGTCCATCTTCAAGAGTAACAGTTTCTTTCAGGGACTTACCACTACAGAAAGAAAATGTGTTTTTTTTACTACTTTGAAAAATATATATTTGAAAAACCCAAATTTCTTCATAAAAAGAAATATAGGCGGTTCTTAAAATTTGAAAGTATATATTTCTGGTCAAATACCTAACTTATCTACTCCAAGTCCTTGAAAAGAGCTTTTACAACCTGAAGACAACTGACTCAGTGAAGACTAAATATGAAAGTTCAGGAAATATAATGAAAAAGATTTTTAGGTTTCTTTTCTAAGATCAATTATCATTCAGCTACTGATTGCTAAGTCAATATAGTTAAATCATAATTTGAATAACTAAGTTCTCAAAATTAAGACACTACATACAACCTCCTTTCAAATATGATAGAAATACTTAAAGACAGTCCAACTTAATAATTTAAAATCACTTATACTACTAGCTTCATTTAAATTAAATAGAAGAAATTATTCTCATTAAGTAAAAATTTGAGTAAATTAGTGAACAAGTCTGTAAAAGTTTAACTGATGATTTAAATATTACTCAACTAAACCTGGACGTTACATATTTAGATGTATAAACTTAAATTTGAATTTTATCTGGTTAACTTATAATGATATTTTACATACTGATGAAGAGAGAATGGGATTAGAAGCTCTGAAACGATACACAAATATTGGAAGGATATTAAAATAAGTATTTTATATATTTCCATAATATATGAGTTAGTAATGTGATTAATTCTTATAAGTACTTACTTAATTCTCCTAAAAATAACTTGTGTCATAGAAAGAAAACAAATAACTAACACTAAAATGTAGAAAGGTAATAGAGAAGATTGTGTTAATCGCAAAAAAAAGTCTTGAGATGGTGCCTGCAGGGATTCTTGACATAGGAGCCAATTCATTGTAAAATTCCTATAGAAGACAAAAAGCATGACGTTAAAACCACAAGTGTTTTAAACTACTGAACATAAAAGTATTTTTTTATTTCAGTAAGAACTAAGACAAAACAAAACACATTTCCTAAATCCATTTACTTATAATAGCAAGGTCCTACTCTTTATAAATGAAGATAATAGCATCAGTAACCCTCCACAACAAACCGCCCTAATAAATGTAAAACTGCTGCTTTTTATTATCAAGTAATGTGACCATCTCTAGAACCCAATCAGTTTTAAAGAAGTTTCACTTTCTATTTTTATCTGGAAGACGACAAAAAATTCAGTTGTCTGACCTCTACATTTGCACTGTCCAATATAGTAGCTACCAGCTCCATGTGACTACTAGCACTTGAAATGCGGCAGTGCAAATGGAGATATACTTTAAGTACAAAATACACCCCAGATTTCAAAGATTAAAAAGAATGGAAAAAAAGAATATAAAGTATCTCATTAATAATTTCTATATTATTTATACATTAAAATAATGTTTGCTATATCAGATTAAATAAAATATATTATTAAAATTAAATTCACTTGTTTCTTTTTACTTTTTTTTAATGTGGCTAGAAAATTACATATTTGGCTCACGTTACATATTTTTTGGACAGCCCTGCTTTATATGATAAATGTAACTCAACTAGGACCCATTTTAAAAAGAGAAATCTAATTAATAAGACAGAAATCATAAAATTTGAAATGTAAACCTTTCGAGCTATAAGAATCAGGATAAACTTTTCTTTGACCCTGAGCTAACTACAGTCAGCCCTGCGGTTCTGCAACTGCGGGTTCACCCAACCTCGGGTTCACCCAACCGCAGATCACCTACAATGGCTGCATCTGTACTGAACATGTACAGGCTTTTGTTCTTATTATTCCCTAATCAATACAGTATAAAAACTATTTACATAGCATTTACATTGTATTAGGTGTTATAAGTAATCTATAGATGACTTAAAGTACACAGGAGGATGTACATGGGTTATATGCATATACTACGCCATTTTATATAAGGGACATGAGCATCTGCGGATTTTGGTATCCCCAGGGGTACTGGAACCAATCCCCTGCAGATACTTTGAGGGACCACTGTATGATCAACAAGATTCCTACTTATGTGTAGTTTTATCTACATTCTCATTCCCAGTCGCTCCCCAACCTCCATTTTATCCTTAATCCCTAGCCCTGGGGAAGAAGGTAGAAGACGGAGTGATGTTCAGGAGTGCTCACTGATGGCTCAAGAATGCCTGCCTCACAAATCACTGGGTTTAGAATAAAAGGTTAGAGTTTCACAATGGGTCAAACAGTAATACAGCTTTGTGTCAAAAAGGCTGCCATCAAAATATCTTATACCTATGATGAATGCACCTCTTTTTTTATCTGCCTATTAAAGTTACTAATTGTATAAACTCCAGTTCAAATCCCAATTTAACAAGTATTCTCTCCAAACTCCCCCAGTCTCAATCTTTCCTTCCTCACATTCCCATGGCACTTTACTTATCCTTCTATTATAGTGCTTAATGCAATCTGCCTTGTGTTAGACTGTCGTCATTTTGTATCCCCCAGAGTACCTGGCCTAGTACCCTGCACATTCAATAAATATTTATTAACATTTCTTTAGTGGTTCTTGAAAGTCTGTCTCAGACTTTTCTGAAATTCTGGTGAACTACAAATCCTAATATCCAATCAGCACATTTGAGCATAAGGCATTTACAGTTTATACCGCCCATGTTCCTAACTGTATAACAACTCTCTAATGAGACGGAAATATTCTTAAGGACAGGTGTTTTATTCTTAAAACACCAAGTGCCTTACCTTGTGAAGCAAATACCTGATGTGCTGAACAAAGGGACGCTACATCACATCAACTGAAGAAATACTGGACAAAAGCCACCCTTAATCATAGGCACATTCTAGCGTCTTCCAAGATTAAAGGGAAAGTCAGTGGAAAAGCTAGTCAATCTACAACCAGTTTTTACTAATTGCCTGCTATGTGTCAGGCCTATCTATAAACCTAAAAAAGACATGGTCCCTACCCTTATGGAGCACATGGCCTCTTAAAGGATCCTTTTATCTTAGTAGATGTCCATATATGGTTTACACGCCAGAAAATTTCTTCAGTGTTTAAACCATGTCAAACACTTTGTTAAATGTGATCTATCACAACATGAAATTCCATGCACAGTATCTATAATCCTATGTAATCACAGCAGATGAAAATAAGGTTCTAAGGTATATTACATGAACTAGAGAAATGTGTAGGAAAATATATATTTTCTGTTATGCAAGTGGACTCTATCAGTACATAAAATAATTTGTTTCCTTTCAGATTTAAAAAATGCATTTAACAAACAAACCAAAAAGAAGGGAACAACACTATTCTTTAATTTAAAAAGTCAGCTTCTGGTCCAGTCCACTATTATGACCCCCCAAGATGAGATTCTTTGTTATGAAATAAACATCTTACTGCCTACTCCCTTCTTATGCCCACGACTTTTTTAATGTAAGCATTTTGCCAATGTAGTGGTTAAAATTACCTTGGTTCTTTATTCATTTTAAATCTTTAATTTATTCTGACCACTGTGATGCTACTGAGGTTTAAGTATATGTAATTTACAAAAGACCTAAATGAGATATTTTTTAAATGAAAAAAATATTAATGTCATATTTCTTCTAGATATTATAATACCCCAAATTATTTATTTTCTAAGTGGTATGTAATTAGGTATATACTCCCTCCACTGATTATTTTTGCTCTTTATCTGCTAAGTGGTATAGAGTTAGGTAAACTTAACATAATCTAAAACTTACTTAGTCATATTTAGTCCAAATTTTACTTCAAGGAATTTCAGCATATGCCCATTTTCTTTGTGTGGGACAAACATCTGGAGGAGAAGAACACTAATTACAACAGAATCCTATTTTTCACCTAATATACTAAGTATGATCATTGTTCAACTCAAAATTTTACTGTACAAACTCGATTACCTTGCTTTATCATTACTCTCATTAAAATTTAGTCCAGTATAATTTCATTATTCAATTTTCTCTACTACATGAGTCTCAGACACAGAGTTACTTACCTTCATTATAATATTCAATGTCACTGTCAGAGTACACACCAAGTAAAAATTAATCACTTTCATTATTTTAGCTACAAAAGTTCCTTTCTTCACATTCAGCTGTAGGAGGAAAAAACCATATGAACAAAGAAGTGAAGTATAAAACATTAACAATTTGAAAATTAGTCACAAGAATGACAAAAAGGCAATTCTAATTACCTGAAGGCACTTAGCAAGCATTAAGGCTACCACTAAACTTAATAAAGGAGACACCAGCAACGCTGAATTCTCAAACTGCAGTAAATATCCCAGAAAGAGAGAAAATATATAGATTTTATAAACTTCATGAACCTGTTGGGACAAAAATAAAATGAATGAGAATAAAATGAACTTTACTGTACATATTCTCATTAATTTTAGAACAGATTTGACTACAATTCTAAAGTAAATGTGTTATTATAATTTAGGAAAGTATTGTACAAATGTTCAATTTATATTTTTAATGTTATGGTATATAATGAATTTATCACTTTCTTCTTAAAAAAAATTCTCACAAACAAAGCTGAAAGTTTTAAAACCATGGACGTCTAAATCAGACTGGAAGAAACTCCGTTAGTCCCAGGCTCTGACTTAATTTCACTTGGCTTACCTTGTTATTGAAAACCATCTATGCAACATCAACTGCATAGATCAAAAATCATAATCTTTAGCAGCAGTTCCCAAAACCTATCCAGAGAAAATGTACTGCCATGAAATGTAGACCAGAGAAAAGTATTTTTGCACTTGGTCCATTTAACAGTAAGGATAAAAAAGTTAAATTCAATGTCCTAATAGAAGATCTCCCAGAAAAGTCATATATTTTAGATTTCTTTTCTAAAATTTAACAGTAAAGTAATTTAATCTACCATAAAATTAATTCCTTTTAGAAAGGGAAAACTAAGACAAATATAGACATTACTTAGGGGGAAAAAATCAAAAGGCAGAGTGTTAAAAGTGAAAAAATAAAAAACAAAAAACAGAAGGGAAAAAAATCCCTAAGAGGACAGAGCCATTTAAAAAGAGACATCTTACTGTTGGGAGGCTGAAGCAATGACTGGGAGAGGACACGGGGGATATTCTGGATGCTGATAATGTGCTATTTCTTGATTTTGGATGCTGGTTCTACAGTTACTAAGTAACTGCCTCTCAGCTCCAAACTTATCCCTCTATCCCCTGCCTCATGAAGCTGGCGCTGGGAATCCACAATCTACATTTCTACTTTTCCAGTTGGCTCTCCATTAAGCTCTGCCAATACGAAATGCTAGAGAGATTACAAGGCTGGAGGAGACAGCAGAGCTTACTGCTTCCAGTCTGCTTGCAGTTCCTGTGAGCATCACCTTAGTGATGCTACTTCACTCCAACAGAGCAGTTCCTTCCTGCTGAAGCAGCTGAATGGAGCTCAAGTTTTTCCAACACTTGAAGAACCAGCTTTATTACATCCTCTTGCCCCAGAGACCCCCAGGACCAGCTGGCCAGAGTCCCGTTCTCAGAGGTCTGAGTCCCATGTTCACAAGGCCCTTCTTTCTAGTTCAGAGACACCGGCAAAGCTGAACAGTGGCCCCTCCTCAGAACTCCGGGTCTCAGCTCCACGGCTCCCTCCTCTAAGTTACTAAGTTTTAATAATTCCAAATTCTTCCTTTGCTCCTTCAGCTCGAGGGGTGGTAGCTGCTTCCTAGAGTTGCTACGTCTATGATACTTTCAGATTCTTATTACCCTTTCAATTAACAAGTGGACAACTTTATACTTGGTTAATGATTCTTTATATTAAATTCTCTCTATTCAAATAACCTAAATGTTGGTACTCATCAGGATTCTGGACCATCTGAGTATATGGGATAGAGAAAAGAAAGAGAAGAGCAAGAAGATTCCCAAATTTCTGGCTTAGACAACATAAATACTTAATAAAAGTTTATAAATAAAGAAAAGAAAAATAAGAAAGGGCAAAAAAGGAAAAGATAAAGAAACAGAAGGAACCAAATGTTGATGAGGACATTTAACCATGGCTGGCAGGAGTATAAATTGATATAACCATTCTGTAGAAAGACTTGGTATCTAGTTAGGCTGAACATGCACATATCCTTTGACTGGTAATTCCACTATCAGGTATATAGTCTAGAGAAATCTTGCACTTATGTGCCAGGTGACATGTATAAGAATGCTTATAGCAGCATATGAACAATAAACTAGAAAAAACAAAAATGTCCATGAATAATAGAATGCATAAATTAATACAAGTGAATGAAATATAGCTCTGTACATCACCATGGATGAATCTCAAAAGCAAATCAGGGAAAATTAAATAATATACTATTTACAACATAACACAGGGTGACCTTGGTTAAGCAGACCATGTTTAAAGGAATTTCAAAGTGCTTCTAAAAGGGCTAGAGCAGAACGAGGTTAGCAATCTTTTGGGTAGAGGTGTAAGGCAGAGCCTATCAAAACATTTCAAAATAAAGCTTAAAAGCTAAATGGTTTTAAAATATAACACTATAAAAACATTTATTCTCGGGCTTTAAAATCACAATTTCAAAATGCCATAATACCTTGTCACTTTGCTCCAGTGAAAAACTATCTAGCAAGAACAGAGATATTGCTTGAAGAAACAGGAGATAGTGGCTGTACTCCCACATCATCATAAAGGTGTAAGTTGAAGCACTCATCAACAAGTAGCAAAACCTCTAGGGAAAATAAAAGAAAGAAACTAAACATCAATAGCTTTATCACTATAAAAATATATAAAGCTGTTACCTCAAAATGGCAGCTCTATTATTGGTTCAACTTTAAGCTATATAATTCCTGAAAAATTTTTTTTAAAATACACAATTATTAGTAAATATTTACATTAACAATAAGATCTTAAATAAAGCACTCTAAAGAGAAATCAACCACTTGTCCTTCAAAGTTCAACATCATATTGAGACTTTCAGGAAGAGAAAGGAAAAAAAATTTTCAGTACAGTTTTCTTTCATTCCCAAGGAAGTGAAGTAAAAAATATAAGAAAATCGTGGCCTTCACTAGACTTGGCTAGTAGGCTTTTCTTATTGTGAAAGTTCCTTTTGCCCTCGAAAATATTTTCACTTCCACGGTGCTTCATATTTTCCTAAAAGCTTCCATTTAACTTATCTGTTTATGTCTCAGCCTATTCCACAGCCCATGGAAAAAAGTCCATTGCTTTTTTCACCTCCTCTCAGCAAAAGTGCGGCTTTACCTTTCTCTAGTGCCTGAATCATCAATCATATAAAACTTTCAGCTGTATTCCTCTGCTAAAGAACTAAATACAAAGATTTCATTGCCCTTGCCTGAAATGTGCCTGGCTAAAATCAGTTCTGTCCTTCTAAATGTCATCTCCCATGTGATCCCTTAGTGAGAAACCAAGTCTGTGACAAAGCTACTGTCCCTTAGCATATTTCTAACAATAGCGTCTACTTCCTTCAGGGATCTACGTTTTTATTCCCAATTCCTCCACCAGCCACGGTGGCAAATGACTTTGTGCTGATGAGAACAGTTAGGAGAAGGACAATAAGGGTCAAGTTAAGAAGTCTAAGATAAGAATTGTGTTCTCTAAAACTAAATCTTTCAGACGCAGATGACTATACTCAGTGATAAATTCCAGAGTCAGAAATACCTCAGGCCATCAGCAGATATAAAAATTTTCCAGCATCCTGAATAAGATTAAGACCAGATAACAAAATGTAAGAGATGGAAACATTCCACCAGTTGGTCAAAGAACACCAACTGCAAGGCCCAGAAGGGCTCGGCACCAACAGAACACATAGCTTCTGCTCTTCCTATCACCACAGCCCTAAGAGAAAGTGTCAGGAAACCTTCTAGTGTGGAACAACCAGAACTGTAACAACCAGGCCCAAAACCATCATCTCCAGAGCAACCAGTTCCAGAAATCAACGAAAGCTCAGATCTAGATCCAGCCTAATAAACCTACTGGCCATTTGGAGACTACTTTGGGGATGCCGAGGAAAGCCACAATATAATGAAACAAACTCTTAATTCCAAGGGTTTACTCTCAAACTACTCTAAGAACATGGAGTGAAAATAACAGAAATATATGTCAAACACAATCTGGACAATTAGCTAAGTTTTCCCTTGCTCTGAACATTCTCAAAACTCTGTGTACTCTTGTCTACCCCTTACCTTGCTCACTTCATTTTCAACTATGCCTTTATTGTGAACTTTTTTATACATATTACTTAAGTAACATATTAAATGGGTTCCAGTAATCAACCACAAAAGTCTCTGGATGGCTCCAGATAACTGCACAAAAGATCTGAGCTGGGATATCCTGCTGCAAGTGGAACCATGAGATCTACCCTCAAGAATGGGAAGCACAGTACGAAATATGTGATTAAAATATACACATTGCTGGAATACTACTCAGCAATGAAAAGGAGCAAACTATTGATACATGCAACAACTCCGATAGATGATGAGGACATTAGGCTGAATGCAAAAACCAATCTCAAAGGATAACCTACTATATAATTCCATTTATATCACCTTCTAAAGTGACAAAATTATAATGACAGAGAACAGATCAGGGGGTACCAGGGGTTAGGGTTGGGGGAAAGTTGTGACCATTAAGGGGTAACATAAGGGAGTTTCTTTGTAGCAATGGAACAGTTCTATATCTTGAATTATAGTGATGGTTACTCGAATCTACACAAGATAAAAATTCATACAAATATATACCCCTCCTCCCAAAAAAGGAATGCATATAAAAAAGTTACAGTGGAAAATACATATGTATATTTAGTTTCAATTACTTCAAGATTCACAAGAAGTTGTATAGAGAATTCCCATGTACCCTGTCACCCAACATCCCCCAATGACAATATCTTACACGACCATTGTCAAAACCAGGAAAATTGACCTTGATACAATACTATTAATTCCCGTACAGATCTTCTTTAGATTTCAACACACATGCACACACATACACAAATGCACACGCACACACACAAACACGTGTGCACAGGGTGAGATCAAGGGAGGTGAACATGACTGAAGGATTGGGCAGTTTTGCTCTTTAAAAAAATGAGTTGGTAAGCAGAAGGGTTAAGAATATACCATAGTTAGCTGCTTTTTTCCCTGCTGTGTGTTTTACAGAATCTTTAATCTTGTCACTCCTTTAATATTTGCAAATAGATATTTTGCTCTCGTTGTGCAGTCTTGAGTACCAGATGAGTGGCTAGTTTAAATAATCAAATAACTGATAAATACAATTTTTTCCCTTTACCTTAATACTAAGAGAGAAAGAAAGAGAGGGAGGGAGGAAGGGAAGGAGGGAGGATGTTAAGGAGTGCTTTCAAAATAGAGAAAAATAATTGTAGTTAAATAAAAAAGGAGAAACAAAATGGAACCTCAAATAAGAGTATAGCTATTCTTGGATCCTTCCAAAAAGTACAGGGTCCTTGGTAAACAATAGTGAACTGGAGTGAAATGCATTTTTCACTATATATCCATTTGCACTGACTGAATTTTTTTTTTTACAATATGTGTAACATGCATGTATTACTTTTTTAATTTAAAAAGTTAGAATAAAAACATTAGAAAGAATACATAATATAGCAATGAAAAAAGATATTCAGAAAAATATCAAATATGGTATAGAAGGGAAAAAATAATTTTACACATCACACTACCTTTTCCAAAATTCCTTCTTTTAAAATAAAAAACAATAACAATTTTATTAAAAAGATATTTGATTAAACCGTTTTTAGGCAACAAAAGTTTCGTTTTAGTTCAAAATAATGGTAAATACAAAGAAGCTTAAGCAGTTCATTTTGCTATATTAAATTCTTTTATTCAAAAAGTGAAGAACTATTCTTCCCTACAAGAAGGCTGCATAATCTAACAGGAAAACAATCATAGACTCCCTGACTATTACAGAAGATATTCTTGTTCAGAAAATTCTTTAAATAAACACAACAAAAGGAAAATTACAAATCTGAAATGTGTTCATGTTATTTTACATAAAAAAGGAAACTTAGAGTTATAAAAAATGAAATACGTTTGCTATGCTTGGGACATTTGTCATCACTGAAAGGAGGAGAGAACAGTACATTTTTCAGATTTCAAAAAGGAACATAAGTGCATCCTATTTCCCAGCCAACCAGGTTTAATAGAAGCCTTTCCTTGGTCCCCTTGGTCTCTTTTTCCAGCCAGGAATTCTTAACCCAAGACAGACAGACTGTCAAAGGATTGCTGCATCAGTCAATTTCAATATAATTGGTGGCCTTTATAATCGCATTTATTTTATTTTATGCATTTAAAATAATTATTCTGAGACAGAGTCTGTAAGCTTCATCTGATTGCCAAAAGGGTTTATGGCAACACCAACAACAAAAAAAAGAAAGAATCTAAACTATCTGGGACAGTCTCCTGAAACTCACTAACCTACCTACACCTCAGTCACAGAAAACATAAGGGTAAACAGAAAACATGCAGTGCTACCATAAAAGTTAACACTGCTGTCACTATAGTCACTCTTTATATCTTCATTAATATTTCCTTAACTTATGATGACTAAAGGCCATCAATGTTTCAGAAGTGAAAGAAATGGTAAAATAACAATGAGACATTAATTTTCAAACTAAGATATTCTTCATATATTTGTCAAGTAACTGCACTAAAACATCTCCTTTCTCCTAAAAATAAACAACTGTCAATCAAATTACAGAATAACAGTGTTATAACAAGACTACTTAACTATTTCCTTTATTACGTAGTAACTAGGCTTCATTGAATATAACTTAACTCCTAATATGGTTAGCTTTAAAATTATGTACCACATTTGCAATACATTAGAATTCACTGCGACAAATAAATTTGTATCTTACCTCTCCATAAGTATTTAAGTTGCTTTTTAAATAGCCTGTAAGTGCAGCAACTTGGCATGCAAAATATGGTAGTGCCCAGTTTTCTCTTAAAGGAATGGAGTATTCAATTCTTGTTGTATCTACCCTAAAATAAACCACAGATGAACAGCAAAATAGCAAGACATTGTATTTGTAACACTATACTTTTCAAAACACTTTCACACACATTTCATTGTTCTCCATAACAATCCTGTACGGTAGGCACAGACAGAGCCACCATTGCCTATGAGCAAATTAACAGTGTCTCACCCCCCTCCCTTACCTCCCACCCAGGAAGACTTAGAGCTGCTGTGCACTGCTTGATGAACAGATGGGCCTCTGTGAGAATTTGAAAAAGGCATCCCTGCTCCGGGCAGACAGCCTCAGGCTACAGCACACACTCTGTTGCAGAGTACACTGATTTCAGCCTGCACTCTCTCTTCCCTTAACGAGATGGCTACCCTTCTCTAGAGCACAATGCACACTACATAATTAGCAGGTCTGGCAGATCCAAAGTTCTCATCCCCCTTATATAAGGAATATGAAGCTCAGAGAGGTGATGTGACTTAATCAAATCATATAGCTAGTAGATGGCACAATACAAAATTACAATGCATGTCTTCTGATATCCAGTTAATAATCTTTTCAATCAGCAGGTTACCCAGAAATAACATCACAGTAGTCCTTTATGTGATACATCTAGAGACCTTTGAAAATTCCCAGAATCACAAATACAGAACGACTTTGTAGGCTCCTCCTAAGTTTCTCCTCAATCAGCTTTCATTGAGAGCCTGCTGTCTCCAGTGCATATCCTCACACTACAACGGGACTGCCTTTCCAACAATCATTAAATTTGGATCTCGTACACTCAATGGCTATTTTCCACACAAAAAACAAAGGTGCTATTGCTTTAAAAACTTTATGAAAATTGCTGCATAATTCTTCTAAGTAATGGAGATGGACATGCTTGCATGTAATTTAATTCAATCAAACTGTGGTATAGTCACGATATAGGATACTACTTAGCAAAAAAAGGAATGAACTACTGATATACCCAACATACCTGAATCTCAAAACAATCATGCTGAGTGAAAAAAAACCAGACAAAAAAAGTATATGCTATATGACTGCATTTATATAAAATTCTAGAAAATGCAAACTCATTTTTCGTGACAGAAAGCAGGTCATTGGTTTCCTGGGGACAATGGGACAGAAGTAGAGGTGGGGTAAGAAGAGGAAAGAGGCAGGGATACCCAAGGCGCACAAGGAAACTTTTGGAGGTGATAGACATTCATACTGATTTTGTTGATGGTTTCATGACTGTGTCTAAATGCCTAAATTGATCAAATTGTACACTTTAAATATATACATTTTATTTTATGTCAATTATACCTCAATAAAAGTTACAAATTATTAGAAGAAAACCTGTCCTCTATGAATGTATATGTAATTGAATATATATATTAAAAGCAGGATCATACGTGAAGATCAAATAAAATAAAAGCTATAAAGAACTTAGTGTCTAGAACCTACTAAACAGTATTAGATCTTAGCTCTTTCACAATTCTGTAATAAATTATTTTTTACTTAACAATGTATTATGAGCACCTTTCCATAATATATGTGTCAATAAATATACTTCAAGAACATTTAATGATTATGGCACACAATTGCATAGATCTGTCATAATCTAACCAACTCCCTATTGTTATATGTATACATTGTTTCCAACTTTACCTATGACAGTTTTTAAAAACATGAACCAACGTTCTTGTATAGTAATCATTGGTTTCATTGTTTACTTTTAATTCTTTAATCCATTTGGAATTTATTTTAGTATGTGTGCAGTAAGTATTTATTTTCCAGATTAGGTTGTTCCAATACCATTTATTGAACATGTATTCTAAAGGCTACCTATTTTCATACAATATTATTTCTGAAAAGTTGTTGCAAAAGTTAACTTTCTTAAAGACAAAAAAGGGAGCCACATGTCCTAAGACAGGAAGTGAGGAGGAAGGAGAGGATGTCTATTCTCAATTCAGGACTCTGCCCACCACTCCATCGGTCCAGAGCTGGGAAACTGAACCTGGCAATCCCCATTCCAAAGGTTCACTCACTACCTCTACCCAACTCACAGATGAGTGCAGTGAAATCTTTAAAACTCTGCGCCAGAAACACTGTCTGCAGAAGGGATAAAGGGATCCTTCTCCTCCAGTCACTGCAGCACGATCTGAGGAGGCTCTGCCAGCTATTCTCTACACCTGGACAAGCTCCTCACTGCTACCTTCCCCAACACCTGTGCTACTCACTCTCTTCCCCTCACCATGCTTGGTAGTAGTGAGAACCAGAAGGCTAAGAGAAGGATGTGACAAAATCAAATGAGACCCACTTTTTCTCCACAGAGGCAGTCTAGCAGATAGCAGCACAAATCAGCAGTTCAAAATAATAATGAGTTAAGTCTATTGGGGTTCATAGACCTGCAGATACATTCATAGAGATCAGCAAGTTCTGAGTTTAATTTTGTGTTTTCATTTTAAACACATCATAGTATAAGCATAATCTGGATCACCTGGATGACTACCTTGTAACTTGCTACTGGACTCACTTCCATGTTTGTGTTAACAATCTAGTTGGTGACATAGTACTACTTCAAATTGGCTTGGGCTAATCAGAAAGTATGAGATGGTTTTAAAATAAATGATGTATTGTGAAATAAAAGCAAAATGATGTCCTGATCACTGTGGTAAAAAAAGATTTCATAGTGGACTGAACAGAGCAACATGATGAGAACTGAGTCACCTCACGGTACTCAGCTGTGTAGCCTCATCATACTCAAAAGAATCTGCTGGACTGGTACCATATTTATGCTGAGAGTAGAAATTTGGCTTCAGCAGAATATCATTTTTTACATTAAATTAATATTTCCAGTTAATATTTTACTGGTTTGTTATTTCATTAGCATATTGATTTCAATAGTAGTATAAGTGCTTTTAAGCATGAGGAGCTTTACCTAGTTTTATGTTTTATATTGAAGTAGCATTATAATTAAAATTATTTAAGTCAACACACAAAACCCATGAGAATTAAGTTTTAAATATACATAACTGAAGTTTGAGAAACACTGAGTTAGATTACATACGTAAAACAGTTTGGCATGTCAATGTACTATGTGTGAAAGTTGAAAAACACCTATACAGTATCAGGATACAATATCTAATGACTGCCTGTTCCCTTCTATTGATGTTTTACAACTTACCTAACCATTCTCTTATATTTAGGTGGTTTTCTAATTTTTCATATGATTACAAATAATACTATAATAAATAAGTTAATAAGTTCAAGTAGTGAACTCTTTCCTTCTCTTTGGAACTACTTCCTTGGAATAAAATGGAATTCCCGGAAAAAACCACCTAAAATTGAAAAAACTTCCACCTCCACGAGCATCCTGAGTATACCAATATCTTCACAACAGAAGCAGCACCATGGTTACCATTATTTTCTGCTAACTGTACCTCCCAGACATGTGCATTCCTTGCATCTTACCTCTTTATTACCAGTGTACACAGTCACTCTTTTTTCCAAAGATTAAATTTAATATAGACTTTTAATGAGATATATTTTCTTTGCTCTTCAGATACAAAGATGTTTCCACTGAAAGTGATACCCAGGTATATATTTGTGGATGAGAATGTCAGTGGGGACCAAGAGCAATCTCCATATTGTTTATATGTGAAGCCTAGACCCAGGTTAGCCCATTTTGCTGATAAGTCTGCTCTAAAGGAGTCATTTGCCTCTGATTTTTCCCTCCTGTCTGAACAGTGTTGTTTGCTGAAATTTGCTTGAATTTTCTGTATGCCTACATCATTTAGTTTGAACAAACAGGAGCTATTTTATAGTCCTGCTCTCCCCCTCTGGTGTTAATGAACAAGTAACACAAAATATCATTCAGAACACTACTTATAATCATAATATAATGGAATGACTAATATCTTCTTATACTTTTCTAGGCAATCACATATAAATTCAAAAGCTGATGAATAAAATAGAGCATATTCTTTCACGGCATTAAAATATATTTTGCAGTATAAGATATATACTAAAAAAACCCCACCAAAATGCAAAACAAACATTAAAAAAAACTACTTGCTAAGAATGTTTCAATTGTCAAAAGATACATTTTAGCAGAATATATCAGGTTAATTTTTCTACCTAATTCCTGCTCTAGCTACCTAGGATATACTTTGTCATTAAATAAGGCAATTACCTCACAATTCTCACTAAGATCTCTAAAATATTCTATTTGAGAGGGAGTCTTATTATTCTTCAATGCTGTTATTTTTACATGGAAAATGTTCCTGGGCTTCCTCTTCGAATTTCCGATGAAGATGAGTCTGGGGATTAAATGAAATGAATATAAAAAGTTCATTGCACATGGTAGGCAGCCTCCGAAATGGTGTGCGATGCTCCCAGCCTGCTGGTATTGACACCCTCTGTAGTTACTTCCCACATTGCCCCACAGTTAGTTTGTGTGACCAACAGAACATGGAAGAATGATGTCATATCATTTCTGAGATTGGGTTATAAAAGATACCTGGCTTCCACTATGGCATACTCACTCCACTCTCTCTTGGATCATTCACTATAAAGGAAGCCAGCAGCCAAGTTGTGAGCAGCCCTATGGAGAGGCCCTGTGGAGAGCGATGAGAAACTAAGGCCTTCTAGGTCAGCAGCCAGCAAGCAACCAAGGCTTCTTGTAACAGCCGCAGGAGTGAGCTTGAAAGTCAATGGTCCAGGCCCACCAAGCTTTTAGAGGACTATAGCCCCAAGCAACTCTTGACTGTAACCTCATAAGAGGCCCTGAACCAGACCCACCCAGCTAAGCCACTCTGGATTCCTTGACCCTCAGAAATTGTGTGAGACAATGTTTGTTGTTTAAGCTGTTAAATTTTGGGGTGATTTGTTATGCAATAATAACTAATACTTCACATAATCAAGAAAGTAATCCTTTTAGAAGGTCTATATTTTAAATAATGCTTGTTTTATACTAAATACCATTTCACTCTAAAAAGCAAGACTTTCTAGACCTAGTCTACAAGTACTGAAATAACTTTCCGTGAGTGTGCTATTAAATTTCTATCAATGAATCCTAATAGAATTTTAGAAAAGTATATGTCAACTTAAAATATTCTCTAACAGGCACTTTCTCACATAACAAGAAACCATCTTATGCCCCCAGCAGCCACGCCAGATTCTCAAATACTATTATATACTAAAAGGAACCAAGCCTCCACAGAGAAATGGCTAATTCCAAATCAATCCTAGGGAATGTACGAGGCGAGCCTGTTGAGCCAGAAAACAAGAAAGCTTTCAAAGATTAATGAATATGTGTCAAAAGAATTCAGAAGCCAGCCTGAAAGGACTCCTATTGACCAAAGTTGTGACAATTTGAGCAAAAAAAAGAACAATGATGGTAATGGATTCAGTTCTACTGAATCAATGAAAACCCCTAAGTAGAGAAAGATAAAAAGAGAAGATGAGAAAAAGTTCTTTATCACAATCTGAGACAGCTACTAAAACAATCTTACTTAAAATTTGGTAATTCAAGTGAAATTAAGCATTTGTCCTGACTTTCTAATAGTAACTGAATTTAAAGATAAAGAACGAACCCTGGTTAAAGAAAAATTCTACCTTTGAAGAATGAAGAATGTAGCTATTGAAAATAGAAAAATATAATTTTATAACCCCTAATAAAATTATTAATTTTGGCGAAGATTATCAACTGGAGTTACACCCCTTAGGTAAACGGTTAATGGTGAAAACAACATTCATTTGGTGCCTCAAAACACCACACAGATTATTTTCTAGTCAAAAGAGGAAAACACAACTATTCAATGAAGAGATCACACTGTCACCCCCCAAACCAGCAGTCAATCTCAGCTTCACTAGGTGTAGGCCAACGAAATACCACATAACTTCTAATGGCATGGGACATGAAAAACACATCAACAATAATATATTCAAACCAGAATTGTTCATCTTGAACCCTTTAAGCATTTAGATATAACTTTCAACTTATAGAAACACAAGAAATAGAGGAAAAAGCTAAATGGCACCACAAAGAAGCAACAAGAGAAATCCATACAGTGGGACATTCTGTAGGACAACGGACTCAGTCCCTTCAACAAGCCATTGTCATAAAAAAGGGACTATGTTAGAGTCAAGGAGAATTAAGGAATATAACAACCAAGATGCAATATGTGGTCCTGGATTAAATACTGGTCTGGATAAACCAGCTAAATAGGTTATTTTAGGGTCAATGGGGAAAACTGTAATATGGATTGGGTATTAAATAAGATAAAGTTATTGAAATGGAAAGGAAGAGACTGGCAAATAAAGAAAGCACACATAAAACAGTATGTGCAATATACCTCATTTTGGCAAAAAATACATATACAAATAAATACATGCATACCCATATACAGACACATACACACAGATATTCACATAGAAAAAGATCTAAAAGAATAGGCACCAAGGTATAAAAAATGCTGAGTGATCTCTAGGTGCTGGGAATGTGAAGTTACTATTTTACTGTTGCTGGTTTCAATTTTCTACAACATACATATATTGCTTTTGTAAATAAAGTTGGGTTCATCCCTGTTTGTTTTTTTGTGAGGAAGACTAGCCCTGGGCTAACATCGTTGCCAATCCTCCTCTTGTTGCTGAGGAAGATTGGTTCTGGGCTAACATCCGTGCCCATCTTCCTCTACTTTATATGGGATGCCGCCACAGCATGACTTGACAAGCAGTGCGTCGGTCCATGCCCAGGATCTGAACCTGTGAACCCTGGGCTGCCAAAGCGGAGGGTGCGAACTTAACTGCTACACCACCGGGCCGGCCCTCATCCCTGTGTTTTTAAGAAATACACTTAACCCATAAAGCTGGATAGCTATACTTGAAAACTTCTAAGGAAGATTTAAAAAATCCTTTATATCAAATTGTTGCCAGCATGTGACTCTAAATATAAACAAAGCCCAGTAAGATATAGCCCTTAATGCTGAATCTCAATAACTTATGGGTATCAAATTTTTCATCTGACAATTGCTGAAAGAAATGTATAACAAGAAATGTTTCATTTTAAAACATTTAATCATGTTAAATGTTACAAGGGGAAAAGTGCTATGGAGAGGAAGGAGAATATCCATCATCCAAAAAATAAACTTTTGACAGTGACCAATGCCAAGAAAACTTTTGACATGTCTCAAATAAGCCCTCCATTTCAAACAAGTCCCATCCCCTACTCTTTATTTACTTGCTATGAAAGAACTGAGGCTGCTTTGATCACCAAAAGGGATGGGTTTATTAATTCAAAGCACACTGTCATAGATTAATATAGAATCCTTATCTGTGGTAATTAACTTGATGATGTATCTGATGCCTCTTTCTTCTTTTGATGAAGCTATGTCATCAATGTTAAATAAAAGAGGAGAGAAGAGGTTTACCCATATATGACAATGTTGCTACATCTGAAAAAAGATACAAGGCAGGTGTATTATTTTTCAATCGCTGCATGACAAATGACCAAAAATGCAGCAGCTTAAAACAACACAGATTTATTAGTTCACAAACCTAGATGAGTGGATTGTCTGCTTAGGGTCTCCCTAAGCTAAAATCAAAGCATCAGCCAAGGCTGCAGTTCTCATCCGGGGCTTGCAGTCCTTTTACAAGCTCACTGGTTGATGGCAGAACTTATTTCTTCCTCATTTCAATCCAGCAACAGCACAGCAAATCCTTCTCATGCTTTGAATATCTCTGACTTCCCCTTCTGCACTAGCTGGAGAAAGCTCTCCACTTTTAGGGGCTCATACAATTAGATCAGCCCCACCAGTTAATCTTCCTACCTTAAGGTCAAATGTGCCATATAACAATCACAGGAATGATATTTCATCATATTCACAGGTGGGGATTAGGATGTGGAATACTGGGGGTCAGGTGGGGTGCCATTTTTAGAATTGAATACAAAAGCCACAAAAAATTGTAAAATTTAATTAAAAATATCTTTCTTACCTGTTAATAATGAACCATGCAACTGTTAGCATTCCTGCTAGCCATGTTCCACTCATAAGCCAACTTGTAACAAATAAAGCAGTAACATATATTCCTTGCAACCCAAAAACAATGCCAATATAGAAATACACTGGCTCAATAATCTCCTAATTGAAAAAAAAAAAAAAAGAAGGAGACAATAGGATGACAGTAAATAATTATGAGGATTCATAAATATGTGAGGAAATAAATATTAAAGTCAAAAGAAAAACACATACGTTGCTACCAGTAGCTTGATACAAAACGCTGGCAATAAGTTCTGGATATAGAGACATTTGCTGCACTGCATTTATAGTCTTCAGAGATACAGTTTTGTTATTATGTGTCAGTTCATAAACACCTAAAGACAGAAAAATTTTTCTCCACATTATTTATTCTGCTTTTATAACAATTAAACATGTCATTCAGAGGTGTTTAAATATTTTAAATCATTATCAAGAAAGATCTCAAAATATAATACTCCATGCCTCATTTTTCCAATTTTTTCATTAAGCACAAGAAAGAACAATACCTATATTCTGAGACAAATCTCCACATTCAAGGGCTTCCAAATAAAAACTTGTTTTACTTTAGAAAAATATTGTTATTAAAAATACAAATGTGGTTATCATACCTCTTTCAAATGAAGGCGCCTTTAACATATCTTTATAATAAGAGTAATAAATGGCACTGTCACCCTGAAATGTGATTTCCCGTTCCAGCTCCTAAAAGAAAATGAAATGATTATTTAAATACCAGTGTCCTAAATTTCAACTGCAATCTTCCTGCTCTCTCCTCATCTTCTAGATTAATGCTATTTATTTATCCTTCTATTCAAAGATATGTCTGAATTTTCATTTAATCACTAGTGGCCATATTAATGAGGTTAAGCTTTTTCAATAACCTGGCAATCATTTTAATAAAACACCTAAGGTTTAAAATGGATTGTAACTGATAAGCCATTTACCTATTATATATAAGGAAAATCTAGAAGGAAAAGAAATGGCCCAAGGACAGCAATAATAGTTAGGCTGGTAATAAAAAATGATGGTTGAGGTCTTAGAAGTCCATAATAAAAAGGTAAGTTTCAGAAGATAGTAGTATTTTCTATTGCTATTCCACTTCCCTATGTATCTAAAAGAGCAAGCCCTTAATTAGTACTTTTCAAGAGCACCAGATACCTAACCAGTGCTTTTCAAAGAAACTTCCAGAAATATAAGCAAATCTTAAAATAAGGCTAAACAGAACCAAGAATATAGGTAGTTCAAAACACTGGAAAACCTTGTGCTTTTCATGCTGAATCAAGCTTTCATAAATCTATAATCTTTTAAAGTGAAACATTTATTTTAATGCATAATATTTATCAATTAATACAAAAACAAAAGATATCAGAGTAGTTTCCCCAAAGTTTGATCATCAGAACTTCCTAAGATATAAATGGGTGTTACCTAAAAAAAGTTCTATAGTTAAATAAGTTATGCGAAAGGCTGGATTAAAGAAATTTAATGGGTTTCTTTATTGCAAGACTTTTTTTGCAATAAAAAAAGTTTCTTTATTGCAAGAGTTTCAGTATACATTATGCACTGTGAATCTCCAAGAGGAAGTCATTTTTTCTCATTTAGATCTTATTAATCTAAATAAATTTTCGTAAAATGATTTTTTTATTAATGGAAACAGACTTGTTTCTTTCTAAAATTTCAAAGATGTAAACTCTTAATCAGCGTTTCTCAAATTTAATGTGCACAGGAAACTCCTAGAGATCTTATTAGCATGTAGATTCTGATTCTAAAGTGGGACCTGAGAATCTGCAATTCTGAAAAAGCTCCCAGATGATGCTAATGCTCCTGGCTCATACACAATGCTTTGAAAAACAAGGTTCTTGATGAATGCCTTCTATATTTTCAAACCTTTGGTTGGTCTCATTTCTGCCTACACAACAGAAATCGCTTGGAAATATTTTGTGCAATACTGATCCCAGATACTCCCCCCAACTCCCACCTAAGAATCTGTGAGGAAGGTTATTTTCTGAAAGCTCCCCAGATGATTCTATCCCACATCCAGTGTTGAGAACTACTAATAGTTAATCTGCATAACATTTTCAAGGAAATAGGATATGCTCCAGTAATAGCTTTTGTCAAATCAATACAGGTGAGGAATTACTCAGTTAAATGTTTTGGTGGTGTTAGGTATATCAAGCAACTAAAAACATTTAGTCAGCCTGACTACATGCTCAAAAATAAGAACAATAGTTTGGGCTAAAAACAAATACACAACAAAACCCTTTAGAGGCAAGTGGTAACACTGTGAACCCTCCAACACATTACAGTTATCTCCGATTGTGAAGGTAAGTCTGAAAACAAACTTATTCAAAGGCCAAATGAATTATGAATATAGTTATAGTGACTAAAGAGTCTGTGACCTAAAACCAAACATTAAACATACTACTTGAGGCAACATCTTAATAAGTACTGTTAATCATTTTCGAACCCCCAAAACATTCAACTATGTAATCTAAAAACTAAACTATTTTGCTGCTGAAACTTGCATAGATTGTTTCTGAAATGTAAACTACCAAAACTACTAAAAAGCTGCCTAAACTCTACAACATTTCACTGTCATCCAAAGTCCCTGATAAATTAATTGCACAAGGGAAAGCACCCTCAGATTTTCTCTTCTATGGTCTTGAAATACATTCTATTAAATTTTTCAAGCATGATACTGTGACTGTGTTCCCAAAACAGCTTCTACACCATTTTGATTCTAACGGCTATAAATAAGAAAGCACATGTCACATGACACACATGTATTTTGGCTCACTGGAAATCACATAAATAAATACTAAAACAACTTTCACATGCTCAAAATTCTTTCTCCTTACCTGCCTGTTAGAAAACCAGAATTTCCGTTCATGGTATGCTGATAAATAGAGAGCATACATCATACCACTAGTAACTGCTGCAAGACAGCCAATGAAAATCTTTGCAAAGCGCTGAAATAATACATCTGAAAAAAGCACATTAAAAGTAATCAGATGTAGATGATGTTTATGTACTTTTATTAAAAAAGTAATCAAAAGGTATGATATGATGTGATGAAAATGACACTCTAACTCTGTGGTCTTCCTCGCCAAAACCCATAATCCCAGTCTAATCACGAGAAAAACAGCAGACCAATTCCAATAGAGGGGCATCCTACAATATACCTGACCAGTGCTCCTCAAAACTGTCAAGGTCATCAAAAACAAGGGAAGCCTGAGAAAGCACCACAGCCAAGAGAAGTCTAAGGAGACATGACAACTAACTGTAATGTGGTGTTCTGGATGGGGTCCTAGAGCAGAAAAAGGACATCAGGTAAAAATGAAGGAAATCTGAATAAACTATGGACTTCAGTTAAAAATAATGTATCAGTATTGGCTCATTAATTGTAACAAATGTACCATACTAATATAAAATGTTAATAATAGGGAAAACTCTGTGTGTTGGGGGGTGGTAACATGGGAACTCTGTACTATCTGCTCAGTTCTTCTATAAATCAAAAATGGTTTTTAAAATTAAAATCTATTAAGAAAAAGGAATAAAAGGAATGTACTACCAAATATCTAAAGGAAAAATACAGGTTCATTCAGAATTACTGTTGAGATGTTTTCCTTATCAAGGATTTTTTCTTTGAGGAATAATTTATGCACTATAAATTACAGCCATTTAAATGTATAATTGTATAATTCAAAGACTTTAGATGATTATGTATTTAAAACATCATATACAACTGTCATATATATGTAACTACTTCTTGATGAAATAACATAAAACACATTTGAATTTTCTACACACAGGATGATTCAGTCCTGCTAGAGCTATTAAGTATATGAGGACAAGCCTAGGGGCCCAAAGCCCAGTGTTCTATTACTGAATGACTGACAGATGTGTAAAAATCAACTTGTTGATTTATTAGTTTAGCTAACCTAAAATCTTGGCTATTTTCAAAACATTATTTAATAAATATTAGTTTACACAGCATACTAGAGACATTAAATAGACTAACTAGTTAGGTATCACTAAATTAATAAGAACTATATTCAAAATGCTTGAAAAACACTACCCAATAAATCAAATATTAGTATCAGTATGATACAACTGTTTTAAAATTACTGTTTCCAATAGCATGTGTAAAGCATTTGGCCTGGCACATAGTGATACTATCATTGGGCTATAGAAGCACACTTGCAAAAATATATGATAGTTAATAAAGCAATGTTGACATGGCATGAACTATAAAAAACGAATATCTGTGGTGGCAGTTTGACAAAGGTGCTTCAAAGTTTCTAAATGTTTATCTATTCCTGTTCTTTTTTCAGTGTTAGACAATGGCAAATTAATCCTAATTATCAGGGGCTACTATATAAAATATATTCAACCAAATCCTATATATAAATGCCTTACCTTAATACTAAATATTTTGTTTTTGAAAGTTTTTTTGTAAAAAGTCAAACATGGAATCAGTGTTTGGTGTAAGTGTATATTTTTTAGAGAAAATAAAGAAGCTCTAGTCTCTGGAAATTATTGTCTTTAAAAATTATCATTTTAATTGGAAAACTGAAAAGTAAAGGATCTGACTTCTAATTAAGTTATGTTAGTCATTAACCAGCCTAGTCAGATAACTTCCATGTTATCTGTGTTACCTGTGTTATCCCTTCACTTGTAAAATGCTAATCATGCACAAAAAAAAAGAAAAAAAAAAACACTACATAAATGTCAATATCAACAATATAAGGCATAGTTAAGTAATCTTGAAAGCACAGGAAAAAGCTAATGACATGTTAAGAAAAGAAACACAGGATTCAATTTCACAAAGAGTAAAAAAAAGAAAAAGGAAAGTACCAATACAATGAATGAAAAAAACATAAGCAATACTTGCCAAAATTTTAAGAGTATTATATCTAGTGGAATTATTCATACATTTTATTTTTATTATACTTGTCTCTATGTTCTACATTTTCTACCCTAAAAATATATTTTTGTGGCTAGGGAGAAAATACCATTTTATAGTAGTTATCCCTGGATTGTTTATTATGTTTCTTATATTGTATTTTCCGAAATGTTTTAAATGACCACTCTATTAGTCAGCTTTGCTGTGATAATAAAAGTGACCCCAGGGGGCCAGAACCATAGCCTAGCAGCTAAGTTTGGTGCACTCTGCTTCGGCCACCCAGGTTCGGTTTCCAGGCATAGACTTACACCACTTGTCGGCGGCCATGCTGTGGCAGCAGACCACATACAAAACAGAGGGAGGCTGACACAAATGTTAGCTCAGGGTGAATCTTCCTTAGCAAAAAAAAAAAAAAAAAAAAGTGACCCAAACTATCAGTGGCTTAAAAAACAAAGGTTTATTTCTCACTCATGTTATTTGTGGGAAATGGGTCAGTGGTGACTCGCCACCCAATTCCAGACTTCAGATTAGCTGTGGCTCTTCTCCTTATATCTTCTTCTGAGTTCCAGACCGGGATCAGTCCCATTTGGGACATGCTGTTCTCATGACAGAGGAAAAGAACAGGCAAACAGGCAGAAGCATACAATGCCTCTACAGGCATTGTATGCTTATGAACCCTTATTTCACTCATTCCACTGGCCCAGGCAAATCACACGGTAAGCCTGACAATAGACAGGGAAGAGGCATTCAAACCACATGCCAATGGGAAGTGATGTATAATCCACTTCCAAGTGAGAGAGCAAACATTTGGGAACAATAAAAGGTCCACCAGAGTCTGCCCCATTAGTCACAAATATTCACTTCCCTCCCAAAGGCAAAACACACTCACTTCTCAAAAAAAATACCCCAAGAGCAGCTTACTCAGCCTGTTTCCTGCATGTAGAAAGTTGGGAACTCATACATCATTTTAAGACCTGAACAGCTGTGTCCTTTAATCTAGGCTGGAGTTCTCTTGACAGTACATCTCTCTCAAAAGCTCAGCCAACAATTCTCCTAGGTACTTACCTAAGAGAAATAAAAACAGACGTCCACAAAAAGATTTGTACAAGTATGTTCATAGCAGCCTTATTCACAATAGCTAAATACTAGAAACTACTCAACAAGAAGAGAGGAGATAAATAATTAAGCAACATGAATGAATCTCAAATGATTATATTTTTAAAGGATAACATACTGAGCTAAGTGAAGGAATCCAGACACAAAGGCATACATGTTGTATGATTCCATTTATATGAAATTCTAAAACATGCAAGGTTAATTAATTAATATTGAAAAATATCAGAAGAGCGGTTGTCTTGGGGGATATAGGAGAAATCTACTTCCTGGAAAGGGATATAAAGGAGCTTTCTG
The DNA here is from genome assembly GCA_031878705.1 of Tapirus indicus. Taxonomy (NCBI): domain Eukaryota; kingdom Metazoa; phylum Chordata; class Mammalia; order Perissodactyla; family Tapiridae; genus Tapirus; species Tapirus indicus. Next base: position 42,173,453 of record CM062935.1, read on the forward strand.
GGATAATGGAAATGTTCTGAATCTTGTTTCAGCTGTATTCAAGTGTCAAAATTCATTTAATTAAACACCTAAGATTCTGTGCATTTTATTGTATGTTAATTGTACGTTAATTTTACAAAATTAAATCACTAATTTTTGCAAAGGAGTTGGCTTTTTACCTAATTGAGTCCAGTCAGCTCTGTATTCTAGTAACTATACTCACAATTTTTTCTAGATATGCCTGTCTCAAAGATTTAACTACATGTTATTTTGAGCTTATCATGCTTTTGTGGGACCGCATCCTTTGTCTTTTTTCCCAGAGAGCTTTGTCCAGCTGAAAGGACTTCCTGGGAACTATCTTAATCCAGTCATACATTTAACAAACTGTGTTGACAGCCTGGCCCTTGATTTGGTCACTGCCCTGAGGATTCCTCTTAATTAGTCTTTGTTACTCAAAGTATTTCTTGATTTTATTTTTTACAGGATGAAAAAGACAATCAGTTCTAACTTCAACACTACAAGTCCCAGACATTTTGGATTCTCTATTTTCCTCTTCAATCCTGCTTGCAAATAGGCCAATTCTGTTCTAAATTTATCTCTTTCCTGTAATCAAATAACCAAGGCACTCTAGTAACATTCTGTTTTGCAATCTTCTTACCAAAACAATAAAAAAATTAGTATTAAAATTGCAACTATTCACAGGAAACAGTTTCATAAAATGTTTTGTCACTGCACAATACAGATTATTATTTTTCCAGCTTCCAAAAAGTTTTCTTGCTGCTAGCCCCTGAACTTGATCTGTAGATGACCCATTGCCTTTACCTTATTTGAGCAAATATATATATAAACGCGTCCTCACCTCTCTATGGGCAGGAAGCGATTTGAGAAAGCTGTTCAGCTCCTAAGGATGGCATATTCTCTAAAGCCATCTTCAGACATGGTTCAGGAGGATAATGGAAAAGGAAGGACCTCCAGAGGGTGGAGCCAAGGACCATGAAGAACAATGAACTGGGAAGCTACTCCTAATGAAAACAATTGAGCCTAATCAAGAAACATTCTCCACCCCAGAGTAAGGAGACCTCATATTTACCTACTAGGATTTCAGAATTGCTATGGACCAGTGGCTGATGTGTCTCTCTCCCTCTTCCTCTTTCTGAATGGAAGCATTTATTTTGGTCACCCTCTCCCTGTCCAACAATGTACAGGACCTGTTTTGCAGAAAAGAGTTAGCACAGCAGGCCTACAACTGCTTTGCTAAGAAAGGCCTGCTTGCAAGGTAGGCTCTTGACTGGCATCTGGGAACTGGGATTTCAGGAGGGTTCCCACCATTCTCTAACTGAACCTAACTTGTTTGTACAAACAATGTGGTTCATATTGACCACTTTCCTTCTGGGAGTCTAGAATTTTGCTTATGTGGCAGGCAGAGGGTGCACGACCAGCCGCCAATAAAAACCCTAGGCAGAGTTGCTATGAGCTTCCTTGGTAGACAAAACTACAAATGTCACAATTTGATGCAAAGGAATAAAGCACATCCTGTGTGAGTCCACTGGGAGAGGAATCTTGGAAGCTTGTGCCTAGTTTCTTACAAACTTCAACACACTGGCCTTTTCCCTTTGCTGATTTTGTCTTATATTGTTCACTGTAATAAATCATAGCTGTGACTATAACTATATTCTGAGACCTGGGAGTCCTTCTAGCTAATCTGCAAACATGGAGGTGGTCTTGGGCACCCCTGACACAGAGCAGATAATGTCTTTTTCACAGGTCTCTGGATCAGAATGAGTCAGCTGTCCCTCATGTAGATAAGAACTTGTGCTTCAAGACTGATGCCATGTGGACAAGACTGAGTGTCCTCCTTGGGGTTGGGGAGAAAGCGAGTGTATTTTGTCTGAGGGAGAGAGGTAAATATTTCTGATCAAAAGGACAGAATGCATTAGACTGTTGTTATTATTCCCAACCATTTTTTCCTTTCCTATAAAAAGATTATTCATCCATGCCCACTATCATGTGGTTTGCAACGCTTCCCTCTAGTCAGAGTATACTTCTCCATCCCATTGTCTAGACTGATAACATGACCTGCTTGGGCCAATAGAATGTGAGTACAAGTGACAGTGTGCCAGTTCAGCAGAAACTTTAAGAGGCACTGCATGATTCTGCCTGCTCTCCTGCTCTTTTCCTCTGCCACAAGAAAAACATGTCCCAAATAGGAGCTGTTCCTTCATGACACATGAAGCCACATCAGCCAACCTGCAGCCCCAACATGTAATGTTAATCAGAAATAAATATTTGTTGTAAGCCAGTGAGATTTGGGGCAAAATCTAATGAAAGTTGATTGATATCACTATATACTTAATCACAAAATATGTTTATTCACTTAAAACATTAACATAAAATACACTACTTAGCGTAACTATTTTTGTAGTAGCACAAAAACTCCAAATCTATCTAACTTACGTTTTGGAGCTCTTCCAGGAATTGGAGTGTCATTGATTTTCTCTTCTTTGGCAGATTCTTTATTTTCTGAAGACTTTGGCTTTTTTCTTTGGCGCAGTTCTATAATTGGTCCTTAAAATATTTGAGAAGTTATTGCAACGTGTGTATCAAATTATTCTGCTGTATCCCGAAATGATTAACTTTTATTATACTAAGACAAAAGTCACATGGAGGCCAATTAGTACCAGAGATAACTTTTTTTTCATAATTATTTTAGCACTTCCCACAAAGATGTCTTTCCTACAAACAAAGACAATATAGGGTCCACCTCCAACCCTGCTTTCAGAGTCCTATTGATAAACCAATGAGCTCCTCTCCTGAGATGACGCTATTTTCAAACTATCTCCAAATAATGAAACTCTTTTCCAGAATGACTGGGGAACAAAGTGTTATTTAATAAATTAGCTTATTATTTTAGTTACCTGGGAGTATCATACGCATCATTCATGGATTAACGATTTTTAAAAAATCAAAATATAGTAAAATACATTGCTCATAAAGCTATACTTCATTTTTTTTTTTAAATGTACAAATTAGTTTTTATTTATTTATTTTTGTGAGGAAGACTGGCCCTGGGCTGATACCCATGCCCATCCTCCTCTACTTTATATGGGACGCCGCCACAGCATGGCTGACACGCAGTGTGTCAGTGGGCGCCCAGGATCCGAACCGGCGAACCCTGGGCTGCCAAGCGTGAACTAAGCCACCACGCCACCGGGCCAGCTCCCTATACTTCATTTTTTTAATAATCCTGAAAGTTCTGCAGAATTTCACAGTGCTGTGGTATCATTATCATTCAACAGTCTTATAGATTTAGGTATTAGAAAATAGGCTGCATCTATAAATATCCGTATATATGGGAAGCACTCAGAAAATTACCTACCTACCTACCCTTTCTTAGACTATCTACCCTTTCTTCATCTGATAAAAACATGTAATGCAGAAATCACCTCAAAACCAGTAAACTAAATTTCAAATTAAATAGGAATTTACTATATTCAGCTTAACTACTTTTCCTCCCTAGAATTATCATTTGGGGTAGACTATATCTGTCGTGTAGGTACAGAATGTCCTGTCAAGTTTATAAGGTGGTACAAGAATTTATCTCCTCCTTACAGAAGCAGAGTTTTTTCTTTTCTCTTAGTAACGACTTTAGTCTATGCAATATGACCCTCAAAAGAAGAGTCAAAAAAGGAAAAATGAATCAGCTACCATTGCTGATGATCAGATGGATGGTTCTCTAAGTTTACTGTGGAAAATGAATAAAATAAACGTATTTTTAAATAGCTTCAAAGTAAATTCACGTAAAAATATCTTTAAACACTGGCATAGTGACAAAACAATACTGTACATTTAGTGAATTCAGTCTTACTAGTCTAATTTTTTACCATTTATTTTGTAGTCATTTTAAGTAGCGAAGCCAATGAACACGTTAGAAAATGACACTATTAAAAAAGACATACTGCACATTTTGAGTATTTTTGCATACAAATCTGGGTCAACTAATAAATATTATTATATTCCTTCTTCATGATGCCCTTTTAATTTTCCCCTGCTATGGGTTAAGGCAAAAATTAGAAGCGGTCAACAAGAATGAAGATTTACGTAAAGCCAAATAAAGTCTTCACATACAAGTTATTATTTTTAATTTTATTAAAAAAGAACACAAAGAAAAAATATAACCACAATAAGAGTACTTAATAGTTATACATGCATGATTAAACATATGAATAGTATTGGATTTTTAAAAAATTTAATTGGATAATTTCAGGAATCAAGTTAACAGATCTATTGAAGTAGTTAACAAATGTATGTGACCACTGGGTTAGAGAGGTCTCTTTTATTAGAGTCTAAAAGCACACATTTAAGATAAAAATAAATTGGGAAGGGAATAGTCACATAAAAAGTGTTCTTTACAAAAAGCTATCATTTTCCTTTTTAAAAAATTTCTTTATAAAATGAATCACTTTACAGGGACTTTAATAAAGCGTTCTCTGTGCATATACATGGATTTTAGTTATAAAAGTACAATTTACACAAATATTTTGCACAGATTACCCAATTTATGAAGTATACAAATCTTAACAGTCATCTCTCAAGAATTTATATTAGCAATGACAAAGGACCATACAAATAAATAATCTATAAAGGATTTATAATATTTTCTTGATTCTAAGATGCCACACATTTTAAGATACTATTTAATAACAGTTTTTTAGGGGAAAAAAACACTACCATATTAAATGCATACACTGAATTTAAGACACGCCAATTTCAGTGGCATTATACTGTGGGATCAAAAAGTACAACTTGGGAAAGAGTATTCATTTTAGCCAATCTCTTCAACACTGTCCCCCCAAAACTAATTTTTTTGCCGAGAAACAAAAGATTGGATGCAAATTTCACCTCATTTCCTTTATATTGATCTTACAACTTCATAACTGATAAACAAAGCCAGGAATCTATCTCCAGATGGAAAAGCAACAAAGGCCAAAGCAGTGGACAAACTAGACTAGTAATTCTGATAGGAAAGCTCTGGGATAGAATTCAAGTTTCCTTTTCACTATCTTATATCTTCAGCATTGTAAAGAAAAAGTCAAACTAAATGAATATAACATAGCTACAAAAATAACCTGCTATTTCAGTCTCTGGTCCAGTGATCCTCACATGAGATCATTGGTAAGGCTACAAATAGGCTTGCAAATGTCCATGCAGACCATACCAAGCAATTTCCAAGTGAAGTGTTAATACTACTCTACTCAAAGTTGTCACCTCTTTCTTTGCTCTAACATTTCTTTCAGGAAGCATAAATACAAACGCCTTGACCCTCCATAGCATCAAGGAAGACATTTTTGGAAGATAAAATTCCCAAAGAGTATTTACTTAGAAAAAAAGTGGGACAATGAAGAGGATCCAAGTGAATACGTATGATAAGCAAAAACGGATATAGAGAATATCAGGATACAAGTAAAATAGATAGACTAGTGTCATTTTAATACAGTGAATACAGGATAACATGTGTTTTGAAAAAAAAGTATAGAGTGCCAAATAAATGTAAAGCACTCAGAATAATGCCTGGCACACAGACATGTTTGCTATAAATATCATTACTAGCATTATTATTACGATGAGAACTCACTCATTGTTGACTATCATATCCCAGCACCTAACACAGTAGGCACCTGAATGTTTATGGAATTCAAAAATTTGTTGAATGAAACTATATTTTAACAACACTGCAATCCATTAATTGTTCCATATAAGATGTATTTCATTGCTCTAGATGATCTGTAATTCTACAACAAAACTTTATATCACATAAGTAAACTTCACAAAATTATATGGTCTTTTTAATTGGTTCCACATTATATCTATTTAATTGGCTGTACCTATAATCTCCTAAAACAATTTCTCACTTTGTAAGATGTATAATATTAAAGACTTTTAGTACTGTGGTATTAATTTTTTTCATGCTTTAAGTGAAGCATGAAAGCGCTCACAGAAACACATAAGCTCAGAGGTAGCTTATCAACCTACCCCCATAGATTTGCAATTAGAAAAGAAAAAAATAGCAAGAAATGTTTTAAATAATATACTGAAACCAAGATAAAATCAAGGCAACAAATGGAATTACATTCTTCCTTACCAACTACAAATAGCTTTGGTTTTGAAGCTGTTTTTAGGTAGAGTGTCTTAAATTTAGATGAGTTTTAACACTCCGAAAACTCAAGGAAGAGGACGCAAACATGAAGCCAGCGTGAACACAGGGCAGGGCAGCAAGTCCCAGAGCAGCGACACTCCGCATTTTTCTCTCATACCTATCATTTTCTATGAACAAATACTGCTGGATGAATTTTCTAGGTACTGGCCCTGAGGGGCATAGAAAGGTTCCTCCAGCCCAGCCACTTGCACACTCAAAGCACTCCTGGCCTCCTAATCCCCACGAACGACGTACAAACCTCCGCCCTCTGCCTTTCCCCCTAACCTATAAGTGGACTTGGCCACCGTCAGTTTCTGCTTGTTCATCCCCTCCCAATTCACTTGACCATGTTTGTCCCCAGTCCTCGCCTCTTTATACCCTCGGCGTGCGGCTCCCCTCACCCGGTGACCATATTGTCAGCAGCCACAGGCCTCCAAAGAGCGCGCTCGATGAGGGGCATCTGCTTCAACAACTATCACTTTCAAATATGCACTCAGTACCTGAACCGACACCTCCTAACCCAAACTGTGTCCCCACCCCATTAAGTATCTGCTCTTAGCCCTCCCTCCCGCCCGCTCCCCCACAGCTTGTTCTCTTCCCACCCGACTCCCAACTTTAAGCTCCACCTTTGAGCGTCCCACTCGGGCCGACACAACTCGGGCCCTTCACTCGGCTCCGTCTGGATTTCCCCGCAAACCGCCCCCGCCCCGGCTCTTTCCCGCCCTCGGCGCGGCCGCGGCCACCGGCCCGGGCTCCCGGGCCCCTCGCGCCCCCGCCCCTCTTTCCCGAGACCTCCGGCGGCAGCTGGCGCGCTGGAGCCCGCGGCGGTCACCTTCTCCCTCCGCCATCGTCTCCGCGAGGCCGGGGCGCCCCTGCGGCTCCCACGCGGCCCGCAGTCTCCCGCCCTCCGCGCTGCAGAACCCCTCCGCCGCCCAAGGCCCGCTCCGGGACGCCGCGCCCCCACTTCCTGACCCGCCCCCTCCGGTGTCGCCGCCAACTGCGTCCTCCCGGGCGGCCCGGGAACCAGAGTGCCGGGAGCGGAGGGCGGCCGGGGCGTTTCGCTGGCGCGCCTGGGCCTGCGCAGGCAGGAAGACGGCTCGACGCCGGCGGTGCCGCCCAGGCCGGGCGCTCCCAGCCTGCGCCCGCGCGGGATGGTGAGTGTAGTGGCTCTCGCCGCAGCCCGTGTCCCGTCCGTCCTTACCAAAAAGGTGTGAGCCCGACAGTGCTTTCCGGGACTTTTGTGATTCGACTCCGGGAGTCGGAGAATAGCATCAGTTAGACGTTCCACATCCAGCCCCCACGCGCGCCCCAGTGTACAGAGAGGAAACGGGTCCCGCGAGGCGTAGGTCACGAAGCTAGTGGAGCTGGAGCCGGCGTCCCGCGCGCCGGTCCCGCCGCTGCCCGCGTTCGCGGGTGATTCCGAGCGCGGCGACGCACTGCGGCCTGGCGCCGTGCGTTAGTCGGCCACTTGACCAGTGCAAGAGAGAGGCTTGTACTTGAAGCTTAGTGGTTTTAACCACCCAAACTGGTTAAACAAATACATTTGCATTTCATGATATTTATTTTTAAAAACAGTAATATTGTGATCATTTCGGGGGCGGGATGCATTTGGATATTCCACAGCAAGGGAACATAGTTTTAACTTATTACTGTTTATGTCTTCACTTTTATTATATCTGGCATTCTCCGAGAAATACCAGAGCCTTTTCCCCAACAGCGCTTAGAAGTAAATTTAGGAACTGACAAATGCTCACTTTAGAGTGAGAGAAAAAAGCACAAGAACTCACTGAAGTCACGGGGTAATTATGGATGTCCCATTCTTAGCAGGCAGCAAGATTCCCCTAATAGCATCTTTATCAAGTTAGGATATTTGGGGAGAAGCTATCAATTTTCAACGCTGTGCAAAAACAGTTGCAGAAACTGTTTTTAAGCCTTTGGTTGCCTGTAAATTTGTCTTGCTGGCAAACAACACTGGACCAGGAGTTAGAAACATGGTGGAGGGTACCAGTGAACTAGAAAAATCCTGGGTCAAAGCAGAGAGAGAACAGAATGTACGGACCTTGAAGACTGCGAGACATGGCAGGGCACATGTACATGGACAGCAGATACCAGAGTGTCCTACTTATCAGATGAGCTGCATTTCAAGAGGTCCACCTCGTGGGACAACAATACAGAGTCCCCTGGGGACCACTGTTTTCCAAGTCAAGGGTCTTCAGGTGATGTCCGTTCCTCCTCCTATAGTTCCTTCATGATCACCTCAAGGTGACTGATGGACTTAACTGTAAACTTACCTGCTCTGAACAGGAGTGGATAGAAGAAATAGCTTCTTAAAATGAAATCGAAATATGAAAGAAAAGAGATATTCAGTCTGTAGACAGAAATCAGTGGAATCGTGATTGTGTTCGCTAGTAGAAACATTCTTCCCTGAACCTGTGGAAATTAATAAACAGAAACCTCTTTAAAATGGAGTCTGGAGGCCAACAGGGGGGGCTCTCATGCCCTACCTCCATAGCAGAGCCCAACCAAGAAGTAGAAAGATTTCCTCTCTGATGGACCAAGAAGCTCAGCCAAAAAGAGACTGTCACAACTCAGCCAATGAAAAGCCACTGCATTTGGAACTCTCAATTCCTCCAATGGACTCTCTGTTTATAACAGCCCTCCCAACTTCCTCCTCCTCTCTGTAACAAGTTTCTCCTCCTGGTGCTGCTGGGGACTTGCACATAGCTCCTTATGGTTGCAGATATTCAATTGTGGTTCTTTGCTGATCCCGAATAAACCCATTTTGCTGAAAAAATAACTGGCTGTCTATTTGTTTAAGGTCAACAAACCCTAAAACCTCCACATGAGGATAATAAGAGTGGATCATTCTATCCCCAAACCAATGTAATTTTGCTACTCAGAGAAACTGTTTCTAAGTGTATGCTACATCCAAAAAGAATCTTAACTGCTCAAGATGTTTCCTTGCAGCAGGCATTATAGCTGAGTTCTCAGTAGGTCATTCCATAATTCCACAAGACCAGCTCCTTCCAGATGGAAATGCACATAACTAGTGGACACATGGCCCTAAGATAGCTTCCAATGATAACCTGATTGATTATTTTACTATTGCAAACCATGGGCTTCTAGTTTCCAGACTAAAATTTGAAGGGTCATTTCATTACCCATTGCCACACTTGACCAATCCTAAACACCTCACATTTTCTCAAATGGTCTTTTATTTACAATTTACTCTCAGAGAACAATATGATTTTCTGCCACCACTATGAATTTGAGGACCGCTTCTGTAGGCAATGGATATTTTTAGGAAGTGATGTGAAATGTTCTTTGTTTTAAGAAGTTAGGTCTTTAGGAAATGTAGATTAGGAGCCTGTTGCAGTAAACTGGGTAAGAAATAAAGCCTTGGCATAAGGCAATGAAAATAAAAATATTCAAAGAGAATGGATTCAAAAGGTGCCGGAGGTAAATTCTACAGGGCCTGATGACAAATTGGATGTGATAAATGTTGAAGATTCCTGAGATTTCTATCTTGAAATTAATTGTGTGTCTTCTATGTGCCAGGCACAAGGTGCTGCCAGGATATGAGAATATGAAACAAAAGCCCCTGTGGACTTACCTACTTGAAATAAAAAAAAAAACAAAACAAGCAAAGGCTATGTCAAAAACATTCTTTTGTCAAATGCCACATCTCATTGGCAGTAACAGAATAATTAGCATGAAATCCTTGTATCACTTCAGATACAGATACAGATATCTTTTATTAAAGATACAGAACTTTGTTTCATCTTTATTATGTAACGCGAAAGGTGACAAGTGGAGTCATATTAAAATAGAGCCGGAGGGATTGCCATTTCAGAGGGATTGCCTTGCGCGTCTTGTTTTCTTTACCTTCCAAACTGGACCCAACCGCCAACATTCCAAGAAGTCAAGTGAGGACAAGAGTATCCTGTTTATAAGGACTGATAAAACTGGACTTTGCTGATGATTGATTTGCTAATCAATGAAGTAAGAGTCTAACCTTTTGCCTGATGACCAAATCCCAAGGCAATCTATGAAGTCAAACCTAGCCTTACCTCATCTAGCACCAATGAACTCTTCCTTAATAAAATATACCTCATCTTCCTCCCTTTTTCCCATAAAAACTGAGTCCCTCTCCTGTAATCAGAGCACATTTGAATTTCCACTCAAATATCTGTCTCCCAAATTGCATTTCTTGAGACCTCAAACTTTTTGCTTCTCTTGCAGTTTATGCCTCTTATTTGTTGACAGTAATAAAATCTTAACTATCCATTGGTTGACATCTTTATATTATTTTCAAATCTGCTTTGTGAAATCTGAACCAAATGTGGTCAGTTCATCTTTGAAAACACCAAACACCCTTACCGCCATCACATCCTGGCTTGTTTTTTGCTCATGTTTCATTCCCATCCTTTCAACTCTTTGAAAATACATTGTAGACAATTATTTGGGGAATTGACTTAAAAATTGTTGATGATAGTATTAGTTGTGTGTGTGTGGCTTAGAAGAACAACGTAAGTTGTATATTTTGTACTAGCCATGAGAACTATCCTTCGATTTGAAGATTTGTCTCAGCTTGTCACTAGTTCTAATTGTGACTATGCACTATCAATGTTTTTTTTTTCTTTTTCCTATGCCTTTTATATAAAAATGGAGATAATTGGGTATGTTGTCAGTTCCTCCTGCAGCTGTTTGTCAAGCAGGCCACTTGTTCATCACTGTCTGAAGCTGTGCTTCAGTGCCTCCTGAATACATTTGCTCTGCTATCACTCAGGATCTCCTGTCTTCCTTTTCCACCGACTGGGAGAGCTACAATCATGTAAACCAACAGTCGAACTGGGACTATATAATCCTCCCAAGTGGGATATATTAAACAATGTGTATTCTCATCTTAAGACATTTTCTAAAGTACAGTTTTGTCTAGAGTTAAAACTCCTCTAGGAAGAGATTTTTGACCAAATGGTCATATGAAATAATACTCATAAATAAAGCCAAGCATTATTGGCACTAAGTGGCCTATTATTGAGATTTTTTTCCCAGGCAAAGCTTCTATTTTGGTAGACAAAGGTTGCCGACTTTGTACCAAGATTTCTTCCTCTCTTCTTTCAGATAGTAAGCCCTCTAAATATTTATGAAATTCAGTTGAATTGAATTATATTAGAGTTGTCAGATAAAAAACAGGACACTTTAGGGGCCGGCCTGGTTAAGCAGTTAAGTTCGCGCTTTGGCAGCCTGGGATTCATGGGTTCAGATCCCAGGCGCCGGCCGACACACTGCTTGTCAGCCATGCCGTGGTGGCGTCCCATATAAAGTAGAGGAAGATGGGCACGGTTGTTAGCCCAGGGCCAGTCTTCCTCAGCAAAAAGAGGAGGATTGGCAACGGATGTTAGCACAGGGCTGGTCTTCCTCACACACACAAAAAAATCCAGGACACTTTAGTATAATACATCACATTCAATGTTTGGGCCATACTTATACTAAAAATTATTTGTTGTTTGAAATTCCCATTTAATTGAGTATCCTGGTTCTGGTTTTTCGTTTGTTTTTGCTAACTCTGTCAAACATATTTATGGATTGAGACTGCACTATTAGAAGCCATCTAGCGTTCATTATTCTCAGGCCTTCTGGGCACACATGAATAACAAATTGAATTCTTTCTTATAACAGAAGGAAGGCAGTCAGATAGCAGGTGGACTCTGAGCACCTCAAATGTATTAATTCAGAAAAGAATCTGCCATTCCTAAAGTCCTGACAATGAAATTGCTTCTGCTGTTTTCTCACCCCACAAAGGGCTCAGGCTAGACCTGGGTGGGCCTAGTGCAGTCCTGGAGCTGCTACTGAACTACTTCTCAGTCAACCAGCCAGTGCCGATGACTTACCAGGCATTCTAGACCTGCCGTGTTGAGAACTAATCCCACTTCCAAATTCTACGTATCTCAAAACCAAAAGAGCACAATGATTTGGGAGGAAAAAATGCTTCCCACCAAAATTATGACATCACCATAACAATTTATGTGTAACAGAGAAATGGCCATGACATTTTTTTGTTAATACAAGTAAAAAAAAATTATTCACCAATTATGACATGATTTAAATATGGGTAAATTTTAAAATCCTGTTAGAATCCTGGATAAGCACTCCAGCTGAGAATAGGACCCTGAATAGCCAGTAGTAGTATGTGTCCAATAGATGGCAGAGCAGCTGAAATCATCCTGTTTAGGTAAATTACCTACCAAACTCTCTTTGGATGTGTACTTCAATGTAAAAAGCATACCATTAATAACTGGATTAATACTAATATTTTAAGCATTTTTTTAAATGGTGCTAAAGAAAAACAATTTTTGCTGTTTAGCAATGTTTGAATTTATAAAAATTCTTAAAACTATAGAATCATGTTAGTTTTCCCTGCAGGAATGAACATAAATTTATTCGTTCAACAAATATTTATTTTATATATCCCAGGCACTGGCTAGTTAGTAAGGATACAGTGGGAAAGAAGTTACAGAATGCTGTGATGGAAGTTACAATATGGGGAGCCGATTACAGGGAGATCTCACTGAGTCTAGTGAGTCAGAAAAGGGCTTCCTCAGAAAGTAAGATTTCTGAGTAGCAGTTAGTGAAGAGAGGAATAACAGAAAAAAGGTATTTCAGACAGAGGAAACAAAGACTAAAGCCCATCTCTCCTGCAAAAAAACTGGAAAAGGTACAATAAAGTGTAGAGCATGAGGGGAAGAGTGCCTTGAGAAAAGCTTAAAAGGTAGGCAGGAGGCAGCTCATGCAATATCATGGAGTCATACACGTGTGTTTCCTGTAGCAAATGGGAAGCTTTAATAAAAAGATTTTAAGAACACATAATCATTATGTTGTGTTCTTATCTCACATAAGAAAATAAAGAGGGCGGGAGGAAATTTTTGGAGGTGATGGATGTTTGTGGCATTATTTTGGTGATGGTTTCACTGGTGTGTACTTATCTCCAAACTCATCAAGTTGCATACATTAAATATGTACAGCTTTTTGTGTCACTTATACCTCAATAAGTGGTTTAACAAAAAACACGTAATCAAAGCTGTGTTTTTAATTTAAAGGGTTTTTTTTAAAAAGCATTCTGGTAATAGAGGAAAGCAGAATTTGATGCAAGGAGTCCAATACTGAGGTCAAAATTAGGTGAGATGCTTGTGACTAGGCTGGTGAGGAGAGGAAGTTAAGAATGACTTTCTTGACTTGAACAGCCAGCAGCATACGTTGCTAGTTCTCGAAGTAAAAAGAATACAAAGAGCAGCAGGTTTTGGGACACAGAAAGATAAGTTCTATTTTGAAACGTGTTGAATTTGAAATGCCTAGGGAGACGTCCAAATGGAAATGTCCATTATATTGTTGGGTATAGACGTCTGTGTCTCCACAGAGGGGTGTGGAAGTAAATGAATGAGTGTGCCCAGAGAATGAATAGATGGAGAAGGCGCCTGAGGTAGGAACCATGAGAAACACCATCAGGTAGGGAAAGATGAATCACAAAGGAGGCTGAGAACCAGAACGAGCTGAGAATTCCACATGGATTTTTAAAAATGTGTTTCTAGTGTTTACTATCACACAGGTTTCAGTTATAAAACAGGCTCAAATTTGAGTGTGTAACCAGCATCTTTGTTACCCACTTATTAACATTTACTTTTAGAACAGCAACAATATGCAGCTACTGAATAATTCAGCTGCTGAATTATTGGCATGCTGTCAATAGGGTAAAAAGGCAGGAACACTATGAAGCCCCACTCTTTGACACTATAAACAGTGAACTACATTTGTTCAATGCTAAGAAAAGAGCCAGAGCAGATAAAGCAGCAACTATGAGAGTACTAACCACACCAACTGGTCCCTTACTTTATCTTTCAGATCTCTTCCTTTACTTTCTGTGCAACTGTGGGCAGGTTTTACTTAACCTACGCTTCAATTTCCTAGTCTATAAAATAATAATAGTAGTAGCCACCGTAAGAGGCTGTTGTGAAGATTCGTTTAACCAATACAATGATCTCAGCAGATGTTTTGTTGTAGCTTATAGTATACCCTTTCGAGGTAATGATTACCAGCTTGGGTTTTGGCCCCAAATATCCCTTCACCTTCCACATAAAGGAATTGAGCTGAACTACGTTGAAATAAGGACATTTGCCCTTTAACTTAGGTCTAAAGTAGGGACAAGTCAAGGAGTTTGCTTCTGAACCTTCTTTCCCCAGGCCCACACCTTGGGTCTTGGCCTTCATGATCTCACTTAACACAAAGGAGGCAGCAAAAATATAGAAAAACAATTTTCTCTGTGAGGCACCCACTCGATGCTCTTACTCCTGATGGCCTTCTGGTCCTCAAAACTTAGATCATCTGTCTAATCCATGACTCTTTGTATTAGCACATGGACTAGAGAATGGATGAAACAGCACAATTGTAGAGATTCAACCTTGAACAGAAGACATCCAGAAACATAATATTTCTGCCTGTTCATTCCTATTTATCCCTTTCCTTTTCTCATTAAGAGCAGCACCTCCTACGATGGCCCAATTTTAAAGCTGGAGCTCCATTCTAAACTTGACCCAAAGAATTTGCTTCAAAATACTACAACAGTGGGGAAAGTGGAAAGAAATATAGATAAAGTAAAATTAGCCTGGAGTTCATAGTTGTTGAAACCGGGTAGAGTACATGGTGTTCACTATATTACTCTATCTACTCTTCTATATGTTTTTTTAAAAAAATCCCGCTGCCCCCTCCGCCCCCCCGCAAAGAGCTGGGGAGAGCAGGGAGAGGAGAAATTATGTAATCAACTATAAACCTAAGAGACGGACCTTTAAGATCTTTTTTGTATTCTGGTCCTCTTTACTCTCATTCTCCCTTTTTACCCCATCAGCCTTACTCAATTCCACATCCTCCCGTCTGTCCATTTTTCTTTTCTGCCACGAGGAGAGCAGCCACACA
The DNA here is from genome assembly GCA_031878705.1 of Tapirus indicus. NCBI lineage: Eukaryota > Metazoa > Chordata > Mammalia > Perissodactyla > Tapiridae > Tapirus > Tapirus indicus. The sequence continues at coordinate 42,188,592 of CM062935.1, forward strand.
AGGTACTATTTCAGGGAGGTAAATAGGAAAACCAGTTTACCCCAGGCAACTTAGTTTTTGTTGAAGGCAGGGAATAGCCTGGGCAACACTAAATGCCTGCCAGAGACATCAAAGCAGAGGAACATGGTCAGAACCTCAGCGTGCTTAGAGAGCGCTGCTGCCTCATTGCAGACGATGGCAGAGAGAACCAAAACTCAAGTACAAACCTGAAAGCAATTGCTCCATTTTTGTAAATCACATTGGTAGGGACTAAGACTGAAAAACTCCCAGGTGAACTAAACTTCAGTGAATGCTTAACAAGGCATAGTCAGTCAACAGAAATGTCCTAGACATTGAAATACTTCCTGTCCTTGACATTATAATCTAAATTTGGAATTGATACACTTGAGCTCTATAAGAGTATATATGTCAAATAAGTGATACTGACAATACATATAGCTCTGAAATAGAAGTTAGGCGAGACTTAACGGAGGTCCTAAGGAATGGATAGAATTTGGATGAGAGAGAATATTGGAGAACTCGGCATCAGCGAAGACAAAGTAATTAGAATAAAGGAGTGTATGGGATTCAGAAACACTAAAGTTCTAGATCTTACTAGTTTTATGTGGCTTAAATAGATTTTTCAAATTGTCAAGCAAATAGAGCTCTAGTAATAAGATGCAAGGGCCAAATAATAGCTTTGACTACCATAATGGTTAAGAATTTCAAAATCAAAGTTTCAATGATTTATGCTCCAAGGATGGTTGTTTGAACTGTATCTGGAGTGCATTTATCACTGATAGCTTTTACAAATACCTATGGAAAGCTTAGGGAAAAACTTTACCACCTCAGGAAAAGATGGCTTACCCACACCCTTCCACCATTAGCACAACTCTCCTAGTAACAAAGAAGAACGCAAACATTGAGATTAAACAGGCGAGTTTTATTATCAAATGTAACAATTCTACAAAAACTCAGTAGTACTGCAGCAAGTCTTACTGCCTATCTTAAAGTCTTTCAGAGCTTTGGGCAGACAGCATCTTAAGTATATCAAGTATAAAGAACTTTTTTTCTGATCTTAAGTGCCAGTTATCACCAATTTCCACACAAAATGGTTTTTACTTTTTTTTTCCTACTGTAGTTAAAGGGCCATTGCTGGTCAGCTGAAGAGGGAATGTTTGGCTCTCCATTCAAGGTGTTAATCAAAGTAATGCAAAGTAAATAAAAATAGCAGCCACATAAATCTGCATGGCAATGTATCCAAGCAAAGGACGATATGAGTAACTTAAACATGTGCACTTAGTTAATCGAATCCTGTTTTTCCTCTCTGTGGTTACACGAGGCAGCAGTACTAGCTAGCTAGTGTCTAATATTGCACGTTCGTAGCATAAACGTAGCTAAACACACAGTGCGAAGCACTGACAGCATCAGTACCTGCTCTAATCACATCAGTGTTTACCTCTCAGTCTAGTGTGCTGACTATAATCCTATGCTTTTAAAAGTTTTAATTATTTGACAGTTAACGCATTAAAGTTTTAAGGCTATCAATATATACAAGCATTCACTTCAGTTCAGTTAGTATATTGCTTTCTAGAATACACTGTTCAAATATTCTTATTTTTGTGATATTAAAAACTATGGAATTTCTCTTATTAAAGTTCAAACCATCAATAATAAGAAAAGTACAATATAAAATAATACATATGAAGCCACAATATTCAGTTACAGTCAAACTAGAAATTACTAACTACACGTAGCTGCTTCATTTTTGGTTTCGCATTTTGGCCCCTAGTTCATTCTTATTTACAACTGGTACCTGCTGAGAAAAAAGATCCAACTTCTTGACTATGCATGTTTTGTAGTGGCTGTGCTATTTCTTTTAATTTATCCCAAGGTGTTGTAAAAAACGTTTGTTTTTTAACTATAAGACATCATGATGGCCAAGAGACTGGGAAAATATTAGCTTTATTTCTTAAGTTTGTGATTTAAGTATTCCAAGACCTTATTCTTGAATTACTTTGTAAAAGGGCATGATCGTGCAGAAGATAGGGAGATGGAGAGAGAAGAGTGGGAACACACAAAAATGAAGTTTCCATTACAGAGTTTCTGGTGGAGATGGTAGACATTAGTGGAGTATTTTTTTTTTTCCAAGACTTAAAACTTAGGAAACACCTATGATGCCATGTTAGCTGGAAGTAATAGAGATATCCGATTTCAAATTCACATTTTAAATGCCTATTTGCAATCAGCAAGGAGGCAGGCATGCTGCTTGCTCTAAGGATTTGGCTTCACTGGTTCCAATTTTTCACTCCACCAAAAGATAGAGCACGGCCCACTGTCCAATCATGTTTGCCGAGAATACTGCAGCCTGAGTGTAGACAAACTTCCCCTGAAGTTGCTAGAAGCTGTCTTACGTCTGATGGTTTCAGGATCACCATACATCTTTCAAACACTGAAAAAAATGAATAAAAGGAAATATTATAGTCTTTAAATTTTTCAATTCTTAGCACCCATTAAAAAAATAATTTTGAATTCCAAAAGGTCTAAAAAAAGCCTTAAGGTAGTCCAAATCTCTACTTTACAGAGACACAGTTGACATTTACATGGCAAATTCTCGGGGAGTACAGCACTGGCAAGTGAAGTTTGTGTGATAATTGGCATTTCCACAACTCCCTATCCTTTGTGTTATCATGCCTAGAATAACATGTATGTTTTCACCTCCCCACTTGACTTCTTTGTGGAAACTATTTTATTCATTCCTTTATTCATTCTGGGTCTCCAAGTTATCACGGCATTCTTCTGATATTAGAGGCTCAATACCATTTTAAAAATAAACAAAACCATTAGGACAAATTTTTAAAATTAAATTCTAGTATATGAAATTTCAAACAAAAATATTTGAATCAATAAGAAGCACTGAGGAATGACATGAGAGCCAACATGCCAGTGACTAGTTGATAAGCAAACTTTATGTGGATTAATATATTTCATCCTCACAACCACCCTATTAGCATGTTATCCCCATTTTACAGACGTGGGAACTGAGGCACAGAGCAATTAAGCCAAAAACTGGCAGATCCAGAATTTGAACGCAGATTGATTCCACTATGCTATTTCACTTATATACGACACACAAAATCCTTAAAGTGAAGACTTTAACTAGGCTTTGTGCATACTTTCACATGTAAATGAAAAACCGAAATAAAGATAGAAATGAAAATAGCTCTTCAAAGTTCAGTCTTGCTCATATGGCCAGTTTGAAATTGTGGTCAAGATTAGATTTGCTTTAATGACAAAGATTCTAAAATTGGTACAAATTTAGAAGCAGGTATTTTAAAAACAGAGAAATACTTGTTTGTTAAATTCATTTTTAAAATGGAGTTTACAGAGTGACCATAATTTAACACTTAGCTTAAAACACTGTGCTGAAAGCTTCTCCTTGGATACTCAATACAGATAAGAAAATCTCTATCAAAGATCCAACAACACTGTTGCCCAAAATCTATTTTACCCTTCTTTTGGCAATAGCACCTGAATTTTCTTTAGATAACTGTCCCCTCACCCAGCCTCAAGCCTATAAAGAGGGAACTTTACTACTGAGCCCAATAAGTGACCCAGACATTGCTAATTAGAGCCCTGCATGTACCTGGCCATAGTGGTTTCAGAGATGGACTTAAGCCAGGCCAGTGAAACTCAATTCCTGGCTTGCTTCTGGACTTCAAATGGAAAGGCATAAGCCAAGAGTTGCTGGGCGCAACTCATGACGAGAGTTTGGCTGAGAGTGAGCACTTGGATTCAGCCAAGTCAGTCAACCCTGGATCTGTCTGTTATCAGAGTCAATGAAATTCCACCTTCCCCATTCCCAGCCCCTATTATTATTATTCCACTAGGAAACTACTGTAGATACTGAAAATTACACCTTTGTATTCTGTGAAAATGTGAAAAAGGATGGAAGAAACTAAAAGTTTAACCTACTTTTAAGCCCAGTGGTATCCAATGGAGTTTTAGTGTTTAGCAATAAAACTGCAGACTCCTAGCTGCTAGCGGGAAAAAAGAAAAAAAACGAGGATAAGGAGAAAATGTTTCCTATTCCCCTTTACCTGCAGAAAAGTAAACCCTATTATGCAGAGAATTTTGAAGTTGCAACTGCAAACATTCATGAATCTGTCTTTCCTTTCTAGTAAGATCGATGTTAAAATATATAATGTTTTATTTTGCACTAAACTGTCATTAAAAGTACTATGTACAAAGAAGTCTTTTAAGATGTCTAGATTTCACCAACTAGTGTTATATCCTATGAAATGAACCTAAACCCCTTAAAAAGCCTGCAATTCTGAGTAGTTGTAATATTTTATTTCCTTATAGTAATTTTGATGTCTCTTTTCTGAGAAGCATGTCATTTGTGTGATTTCTTTGTTAGGACAGAGGAACAGTTTCTTCTTCCTTATATAAAAGATAAAATAAAACCTGTAACTCAGATTCTTTAATCAAAGAAAGTTTGTTTGACAGCCTTTCGATCATTTAAATCAATAGAATCGGCATTCATTTAGCTGTTCTTGCCCACTATTATAAATATGAGTTCGAAGAAGAAGAGAGGGAAATCTTGTCTAATTTTGCAAACTGTTTATTATCCAAAAGACACCTTGAATTACAGGGGCAATGGTTTTGTAATGATTATTCTAATCACCACAACAAAATAGTTATTTGTGTGTGTGTGTGTGTGTGTATATATGTGCACAACTTTATAGTCCGGCAAACTTGTTTATAGTCATTAATCCACCTGATTCTCACCCCCCAAAATGTGAAGTCACTTATGTAGAAGTGATTTTATGCCCATTTTATAGAGCAGGGAAATGTCACCTTAAAGATCTGCCACCCCCACATGTATGAAAATATGCTTATATCCAAGCAGTTGTTGACAGATCTAAATTTATGAGCCGACCTGCTCCTTTGAGGCACTAGGAGTACAAGACGTGGAGCTTTAAAAGAACAAACCAACAAGAGCTGGGAAAACAAGCAAGCTCTGGCCATCTAGAGGCTTTTCACCAGCCAGACACCAAACCTCCTTCCTTGGAGGGCCCCTTCGGCATCTTCAATGGCTTGTGAGCTATCTGTGGGGGTCTTTTATGACAAAAAAGAGGCATATCTACCGTAGTTCTTGGGGGTAGTCAACAAATGTCGGCTAGGTTGAGGGGACAAGGCTACACGAGAAGACAGAACAGTGTGGCTTCTTTACCTTATCATGGGCTTTGGCTACCTTCATCTGATTGTATAACCAGCAGTGACATCATTCTTGCAATAAATTTTTAGAGCATTCTATTAGTTTCCTGTGGCTGCTGTAACAAATTACCATAAATTTCGTGGCTTAAAACAACAGAAATTTATTCTCTCACAATTCTGGAGGCCAGAAGTCAAAAATCAAGGTGTCAGCCAGGCTGCACACCCTCTGGAGGCTCTAGGGAACAATCTGTTCTTTGCCTATTCCAGCCCCTGGTGGCTGCAGGCATTCCTTGGTGTGTGCCCGCATGACTCCAGTCTCTGCCTCCGTGGTCACACTGCCTCCTCCTCTCCTGTACGTGTCTGTCTGATCTCCCTCTGCCTCTCTCCTAAGTGCATTTAGGCCTCATCCAGATAATCGGGGATAAACTCCTCCTCTCCAGATCGTTAATTTACATCTTTTGCCAGGAAAGGTAATAGCCACAGCTTCCAGGGATTAGGATGTGGACATATATTTGGGGCCACCATTCAGCCCACTACAAGAACTTACTCTGCCATGCTCTTATTTGGTCATCAGAAAAGAGCACCAAGACTGAAGCTAGAAGTTATGGTCTTTTGGTTAGCTTGGTCATTAGCTATATGACTCTGTGAAAATTGTCTAACCTCTCTGGATTTCATTTCCTCATCTGTCAAATGAAGCTATTGGTACCTGCCCTGATGCCTCATAGGGCTGTGGTGAGACTCAGATGAGACTGTAGATATAAAAGTGCTTTAAGACCATAAGCCACTTTATTGGTGTAAAAGGTGACTGATGATGATGAATTTGATATCAGTATGGCTGAGGTGAAAACTATATCAATATATAGTCACAACATAAGGTTACGGGGAAGGAAACAAGGTCCAAAATTGCATGAGGGCATACAAAAAAAGAAGCTTAAAGGAAATACTCATTGTGGTTATTTCTGGATGGTGGGATTATTAGTGATTTCTTTGTACCTGTCTATATGTTCCAAATGCTTTACAATGAGCACACAATACTTTTATGGTCCTTACTTCCCAGGGTTGTTGAGATAATTAAATGAGATAACTTATGCCAACTATTTGACGTGGTGCTCCATGTGAATTTTTAAAATTCTCAATATAAAGGTAGATTAATCTGATGTAACTAGAATAAGAAAATACAAACATCAGCATTTTAATGAAGCACCTGAGTTGTTATTCTATCATGACCCCAAATATATAAACAAACATAAGACAGAATTAGAGGTATCGAGTAATGGTTATAGTCAATTTAGGACATTTCTAATGAAATAACACAAGGTTACATTTCTAGTCATGTCTTATCCAATATACTCATTTTACAATATAGATAGTATGCTTATCAAATTCATAGACAGCATTAAGAGCTTGAATAAAGAACATTTGGAAAGACAAAGTATGGACCAAAAAGAGCATCAACAAGCTAGAATAACGTCTTCTCACCACTGTGAACTAGACTAGAAAACACTCCATTCCCACCGCAAAGTGTCTGGGCAAGATGCCTCTGGTAGTACAAAATATCTTGAAACCTCACTGAAAATGGCAGAGAATCATGACTTCCAATCCAGAACTGGGGTTTCTACATCTTCAGAATGTGAGACTAAGACACCAATTGTCATTTCTCAAGGACAACATTGTACTGACAACACTGTATCCAATTTAGAACCCACGTGGTTGAAGCCAACATGGTCCTCAGTCATGAAAATGGTAACAAAATTTGAAAATCACATGTCAGGACACCAATTTCAGCAAATCTAATAGAAATGAAGAAATAAGCCACATCAATTCCTGACCATGTCCTTACAACTCCATCTCTTGAGGAGCATCACACAGAATGCCAGTATTCTTTAAGAAAAAGTTATGGAATAATAGAAAAAAAACTATTTTCAAAAACTAACAGGTTTCCTTCCCTCTAGATTTAGTCTTAGAAGAGGAGAAAGACATGCAACAAAAGCTTCACAATCATTTTGGAATGGAGCACATTTAAAAGTATACCTAGGTGAACCTTAAAAGCGCACTAAGTGAAATAAGTTAGTCATGAAAGGACAAATGTGTTATTCCACTTTTGGGGTACCTAGAATAGTCAAATGCACAGCAACAGAGAGTGGAATGGTGGTTGCTAGGGGCTGGGAGAAGAGTGAAATGGGGATTAATTGTTTAATGTATACAGAGTTTCGATTTAAGAAGACGAAAGAGTTCTGGAGCTAGATGGTGGTGATGGCTGTGTAACATTGTGAATGTACTTAATGCCACTAAACTGTATACTTAAAAATGGTTAAAATGGTAAATTTTATGTTACATATATTTTACCACAATTGTTTTTAAAAAGAAGCTGGAGGAGAAAAGTATACTCAACTCAACAGAATTGTCATTTGACTCAGTGATTCTACTTGTAGATATATACCCAAGAGAATTAAAAACAGGTACTCAAGTATTTGTACATAAATGTTCATGTCCACACTATTTGTGATAGCTAGAAGGTGGAAACAACCCAAATACCCATCAATGGATAAATGAATAAACAAAATGTGGTATATCCATGCAATGGAATATCATTCAGCCATAAAAAGGAATGAAGTACTGGGGCCGGCCCAGTGGCGCAGCGGTTTAGTTCGCGCTTGGCAGCCCGGGGTTCGTGGGTTCGGATCCCAGGCGCCTGCCGACGTACAGCTTGTCAGCCATGCCGTGGCGGCGTCCCATATAAAGTAGAGGAAGATGGGCATGGATGTTAGCCCAGGGCCAGTCTTCCTCAGCAAAAAGAGGAAGATTAGCAACGGATGTTAGCTCAGGGCTGGTCTTCCTCACAAAAAAAAAAAAAAAAGGAATGAAGTACTGATACATGCTACAACATGGATGAACTTCTAAAACATGTGAAATGAAAGAAGCCAGTCACAAAAGACCACATATGGTATGATTCCATTTATATGAAATATCCAGAATAGGCAAATCCATATAGACAGGAAGATTGGTTGGCAGGGTCTATAAGGAAGGAAAATAGGGAGGTACTGCTTAATGGGTATGCAGTTTTCTTTTCAAGTGTTGAAAATATTTTGGAGCTAGATAGAGATGGTGGTTGCACAATGTTGTGAACACATTTAATACCAATGAATCATATATTTTAAAATGATTAATTTTATGTCATGTGATTTTTTTACTTCAAATAAAAAAAAAAGCATACCCACCCTGTATTCCACATGAGATATAGCAAATGAATTTCCAAATGGGAAAGTTTTCCCTTACCCCAAAATAACATACAACTATTATCCATAAATATTGCTTGGATACTATCTACCTAGATGACAACCTGAATTCCAGTCTCCATTCCTTCCAGGATTTCTGACACTCTTACATCACACTAAAAAAGGAGGGAATCTCTCACCTGATTCCTAAAAAAAACTGCTTTCAGATTCTTGGCCTCTATTTGTTTGGCCCTTTATAATTTAACTTTCACATCATAGAACCTTACCTTCTTTTCTGAGATGGTCTAACTGCTGGGGCCCTTAAATACAAACCCATTCTTTGGGTAGAGTTCTGGCCTGGTCATTTGTGTGTACAAGTCCATCCTCGGTTGCATACTAAAATGCAAGTTAAAACAAACAGGATCAAAAGATGGACAAACTGTCACTATGGATGGTTAGTATTTCAACTGAATAGATCTACCAATAGTATTATAGGACATTTAGATGATAAGAAACAAGTTAACACTGGTACGAGCCATGTACATAACTGCTCAGCCCAAGTCTTCATTTCTTATTTAACATGTCTAAATACCATAAAAGTTCCTTCTAGGAGGGAAGTTAGATTGAACACATGGATAAAAAAAGAACACCACACCACACTAAACACCAGCAAACACTTCAGATCTTGCTAATGGTACAGTTTCCATGATACCACAGTTGTGACTAGATACCAAATATTTGAGCACCAACTATTTGCAGGGTATCATACAATAAGCCCAATATCTCTAAACTATGTGAACTTTAAATAGTATTAGATGTATTTGTAATATCTAATTCTCTCAGTAGGACAGCAAGTAAAAATCTTAGTAGTGAGAGGCCCAAAAAGATAATGATTAAAGTCAGTCCTTTGAAGAGAAACAAAAACTAGCACTATTGAAAATGCAAAGCCATTGATAGTAAAGAGTAAAGCAAAGAGCAAATGAAAAAGTTAAAGGAATTATATAAGGATATCTGAGAGTCCATTTAAGAATAAGAGGCTAAAGTATAGATACAGGTTTACTTTCATGACCAGAATGACATTCTCATTACCAAATATTTTATGGTAGTTTGTCTTCAAAAATTCTGTCCTCATTCTATTAATCTCATTTATCAAATGGGCCTAACTCAGGCACTTTAACTTTACAAGACTGCAGATTTGATAGCAGAACCCATGTCCTGCATCTTGCTTTGGCTGTCAGAATTCTTCCCTTTTTGAAAATTCTTGCCATTTCCAGCTTTACACCCCCAACCCCAAATGAAGTATGGAAAAATTAAGTTGGAGTTGTTTTATGGAAGAAACTTTGCTGAGGGTAGGGGAAACACACATCCAAAAATTGTATTTAAACATAACATTTACAGAGAATGACATACACCATTATTACATCAACATGTAGATATTCTTAAAAAGACACAATCAGAAACCATCAAGAGATTTCAGTCAACGAATCATTACCAAGTATTTGCTTAATTATATAAGTAAAATGGTATAATTATGTAAAATTAATCATAACCAGAAATCAAATGAAAACCTCCCAATTAGATCAGTAACAGTGATAGATGTATCGTAGGTAAAAATAAACACAGATTACACTTAAGAGAACACAATTTTTTTTAAAAGTCATCCACTGATTTTATCTTATGACAAAGCTATATCTAAAGAACCTGGAATCCCACAGCTACCGGCTATTACTGAAATCACTGAGAACAGGAAAAAATAAATAAGAAAGGACGAGCTCCTAAAGACAGAAAATATGAGCTTTTATGTAAAAGTGATATGAAATTGGGTTAAATACAAAAGATTTTGAATGCATGCATTGTAACTACCTTAAAACTCAAATTACTGGAGACAGACATTGGAATAATTTTATATATGGAATTGGATAATTGAGGTTCTTATGTAATCCTAATTCATTGATCCAACTCATAAATTCCAAGCAGTTCAGAAATGAAGGCCAAATGCCTTGAGGGTAAATAATTTTGCACAATCTTTGTGCTTCTGATTATACCAGGTGACTCTACTCCAACCTTGAATTGATTCCCTAGAAGACACTAGAAAGATAAAATAATTTCAGTCTGTAGCAGTTTATCTCAATTTTGAAGAATGTCAATCTTTTAGCCATAAATCTAGAAATAACTGCTATTACTTGTTTGTGGTAGAATAAATACTCACCAAAGCCAGCCAAGACACTCTTCATAATAAAAGCAATTTATGTGTATAACTGCTTAACTCTATTCAGTGTGAATTTAAAAGTTGATTAGTCAAAACAAAAATTAATTCAGCTGACCACTGAAACCTAAAACTTTGTTTATACTTTCTAGAATTGGAAAACAATGGGGAAAATATAAAACTCAATGTTTTCTCCATGAGATTAAGCAACATTTCCTTCAGTAAAATTCTCTATTCCTTTCATAATCTAGTGAATCAGAGAAGAAGTTTGGAAAGTAACTTTTTTACCTCCATAAGGACTTTCAATAGGCAGCATAATTGTTTAGGAAGAGCAAAGTATTTACTGTTCTCCGAAAAAAATCTTACTTTTGGTGAGAATGTGCTAAGCCAAGTAGTAACAAAAGATAACTTTTGCCTACCTTCAGTCAGTTTTTCACTATCAGTCATAGATTTTCTTCATTTGTCAGAAAATGTCCTTTGTATGTTAAGAGCCCTTAAGACCAGTTTGGTAATTTGGTAGGTTTGGGGCATCCCCACTGAGATAATTTTAGCTGAGATCCACAACCCTCCATGATTCAATGGATATCAAGCTTGTAAACCCATTCTGATAGTCAAACAGCCTCTGCAGGCACAACGCCTATAATGCTGTACTGTCAGCACTCAAAGGCTCTTTTAGGATTTGACAATTATGCTTATAAATGCTTCTCAACTCTAAAGACGCAAGCAAGGTTCAGCTCCAAGAGGAAGGAATTTTTGCTGCAAGATACTGATTTTTAGACATTGCAGGAAAGGAGTTCAAGCTCTAGGTAATTACGTGATTCGAGGAAGCAAAGGTGTCTGCCCAGACGAGATGGCAGCGAGATTTTGCTCACAAAGAGCTCTTACCAAGAAACATCTCATTCCTTAGCTTAAGTCAGAAAACTTACCTGATGGACACAGGCAGTGGTAGAAAAAACTGACAAGAATAAATATCAGTTTCATGAGAGCTAACAGCAGATCATTTCATAAACAGCTCAAGGAATATCCTAGAGTTCATTTGAAGGAGTTACCATCTAAAGATTCATTGAGTCTCTTGTTTTTTTCCGAGTTAGGCAGAGAGGCCTCTGACTACTTTTTAACTACCCAACTTAAGCTCCATGTTGAAGCACTTTTTTTGTTAGCCAAGACTTTGACTTTGAGGAAAACTCCTTCTTAGCCAATTGTATTCTAGATGAAAAGACCCACACTGCTGTGTGCCCTCAAGAGCTTTCCCAAAGTACCCCAATTTTCAAAAAAAAAAAAAGCATCAACAGATTAAGTTGAAACTATTAAAATAGCATGGAAAGGCCCTAATTTTGTCAAAGGGATAAGTTTGAAGTTAGCACTCACACTAGTCCCCCTGACTTTCACTCTGGTTCTTTTTGCCTCCATAAGCAAATCTATTAGCACAGGTACACACGAGTTTCAGAAATTCGGCTTCTTTCCTGGCTGCATTCTTTAGGCAAATCACCTTAAGTAATATGGGGACTGAGTATTTTTCTTCTTCAAGCTACTGACCTGGTAACCTTGGAAGAAGTTAAGAATTTCCTTAACTCCAGTATTGTAGGCCAGGCCCTGCATTCTGACCACCGTGCCAGGCTGTGGAGGGACACCGCTAAGATTAGCAGCTGTAGGGAAGTAGCCAAGACTATTGGGCGAACCTGGGGGGCTAAAGGGAGAGAAAGCACAGTGAACCAATAGAAATAGACAATGTCGAATATTTACATTAGTTACTTAAGGAAATAGACTTTCTCAAGGTGATCTTTCTTAGATTTCTCAGAGTTACCTCTCCCAAGACAGGTAAGAACACCATAGCTATTGTGTCCCACATTTCCACAAAAGCCAAAGGTTGAAAGGTAAAAAGGTTAATGCAGAGTTAAATGCAGGGCTTCCCCAAAGATCCAGTTCTGAGATTCTTAAAGGGAGAGGAAGGAGAAAACTAAGTCTTCACAGTCACTCAAGCACAAAGCACCACTTCCAAAGCCCAGCTCATTGATGATTAACTGGCTAGTTATCAGGCATACTGAGGCATAAAAAGGCATGAATACAAAGGACTAATAGGGACCATAGCCACAGAGACCAAAAGTATCCAAAGTGATTGCTCCAAAGAAAGGACTATTCTACCCATATATACATCAAATGTACAGCACAATAATACAGCAAAGTATAATAGCGCTCATGAGTTATTTCTTCCAACCTGACTGAAAAAAAACAGAGGGGAGGTGTAAATAGGAAGGGATGCATAACAAGTTAAATCAATCACCATTAACATGAGGGGAAGTTGATGCATGGGTTCTGTTAGTGTATCTGCAGTAATTACCTCCAAGGAGCACAAGCCAAGAGAATACCTAATTATTCTTTATGTGGCAACTCAAGTGGTTACCATATTGTTCAATTAGTTTCACCCTGTCCCCCACCCAATCTGTTCTCCACCACAACTGATAGACAGATACCCAAATTGAAAATATACATAGGGAAATTTTTTAAAGAAGTCATTAGCTTAAAGAGCAATAAAAACCCACAGCTTTAGATTATTAACCCTTATACATCTTTCTAAGTAGGTAATTATTCCACTTCAAAGACAAGTAAACATATAATGGGAGGGACAAAAAATTATTGAGATTATCTGTCCTACATAATCCTAATAGAAAGAATGGTACCAGATGTGCATCTAGTCCCAGACTCCATTTTGTGTTAGCACAGTAACCCTGAGCAAGTCACTTAATTTCTCTGATTTCTATTTCATCATTAGCTAAATGGGGATGATAGCACCTTCCCAGTTTCAGAGAATTATTCTTCCGATTCAATGATTTAACATATCAGATTACTCCATAAACCATAAAATGCAATAATTTATGTTATCTCACTCTTGCTATATCCATAACCATCATTCTACTTCATCACTTTTAAAATATGGGAGCCCGAAAATATTACTTGACATCAAGCTGCCCTTAACCCTTTAAGTCTCTAAAGCCGTGATCCTCAACTTGTTTGCATATTAGAGTCACTTGGAGAGATTTTTCAACTCTCTGTGAGGAGAACAAACTAAAAGTCCATCTACCTGCAGCTGTGAGCAGAGACAGGGAATGCAGAACTTGAAGACTTTCACCATCATTCAAAGACCACATTTGCTGTGTCAAATGCCTGATAAAACACCACTTATCTGTCAGTGGCCATGCTGTGCGGTGGCTCACATACAAAAAGAGGAAGCTTGACAATGGATGTTAGCTCAGACAAATCTTCCTCAGTAAAAAAAAAAAAAAAAAAAAACACACACACACAAAACAAAACAAAACAAAACGTCTGATAGATACTAACTCTAATACTCAAAGACCATCAAGTGTTCTCTGTGTATTTCATTATGAGTTATTCAGACTTTCCACACTGGAAATGAAAGTCGGATAATTTCTACAGCATACATACAACTTACTCCCATGACTCTGTCCTGGAGTCATGGCCTTTTGATAAAGATCTCCTATAAATTAAATCTAGGTGTCTAGTACCTTCAAAATATAACCAAGGCAAAATAATAGCAAAATAAAAGTTATCCAACTAGAAATCTCAGGTTATAAATGACAACTATATTCAGCATCTGTAAGGTAGCACCTCTTCTGATGAAGCCCCAACACAACACAACCTGGATCCACACCTTTGCTTTTTGCACTATGATTACCTGCTGTATATAAGGCACCTTAAGGATAATTAAATGATCTGTATATCTACCTGACAGGGCATGAGAATAAGAATTTCCTATCAAACTAAATTCCAAGGTCTTTCACAGATTACTGAAATAAGAATCAGCAAAAATAAAGTAATTTATGGAATAAAAATGATAGGATAGTGGCCGGCCCAGTGGCTTAGTGGTTAAGTTCGCATGCTCCACTTCCACACCCTGGGGTTTGCGGGTTCAGATCCCAGGCACGGACCTACACACTGCTTATGAAGCCATGCTGTGGCAGGCACCCTACATATAAAATAGAGGAAGATGGGCAGAGATGTTAGCTCAGGGCCAATCTTCCTCAGGAAAAAGAGAAAGATTGGCAATAGATGTTGGCTCAAGGCTAATCTTCCTCACCAAAAAAAAAAAAAAGATAGGATAGAGACAAGATACACTTATATGTAGAAAATCAGAATTTACTAAAAAACTACTAGAACTAATAAACTACTTCAGCAAGGTAACAAGATACAAGATGAATACACAAATCAATTGCATTTCTGTACACTACAACAAATAATTCAAATCACAATAGCATCCAAAAGAATAAAATACTTAAGAAAAAATTTAATATGAGAAGAGCAAGACTTCTACACTGAAAACCACTAACTATTGTTAACACAAAATCATCTAAATAAATGGAAGGATTGCCCATGTTCATAAACAGATCACATAATATTGTTAAAATGGCATTTCTCTCCAAATTGATCTACAGATTCAATGCAATAGCTATCAACATTTCAACTGGCTTTTTGCACATGCAAAAAGATGAATTTAGACCCCTACCTCACACTACACAAAAAACTCAAATTGAATAATATATGTAAATGTAAAAGCCAAAACTCTCACAAGAATACATAGTAATAAATCTGCATGATCTTGTGTTATATAGAGACCAAAAGTCTAAGTAAGAGAAAATAAATAAATTGGACTTGATCAAAACATAAAACTTCTGTGCTTTAAAGGACACCATCAAGAAAATGAAGATAACCCACAGACTGAGGGAAAATATTTGTAAATCATATCCTATGCAGTCTCATATCTAGAATGTATAAAGAAATTTGACAACTGAAAATAAGAAAAATAACCCAATTAAAAAATGTGCAAAGGATTTGAATAAACATTTCTCCAAAGAAAATATACAAATGGCTAATAAGCACATATAAAGATGCTCAAAATCAATAGTCATTAAAGAAATGCAAATCAAAACCATACATAATGAGATAGCAAATCCACATCCACAAAAGTGGTTAAAATAAAAGATGGTAAGAGTTGGAAAGGATGTAGAGAAATTGGAACCCTCTCTTACATTGTTGGTGGGAATGTAAAATGGTGAAGCCCCTTTGGAAAACAGTTTGGCTGTTTCTCACAAGTTAAACAGAAGTTACCATATGATGCACCAATTTCACTCCTAGGTACATACCCTACCCAAGGAAACTGAAAATCTATGTCCACATAAAGACTTGAATGCAAAGGTCCATAGTAGCATTATTCTTGACCGCCAAAATGTATAAACAACTCCAAATGTCCAACAACTAATGAATGGATGATAAACTAAATGTGGTACACTCCTACAATGGAATGTTAGTTAGCCATAAAAAGGAATGAAGTACTGATAGATGCTACAACATGAATGAACCTCAAAAACATGCTAACTGTAAGAAGCCAGGCACAAAAGATCATGTATGGAATGATTCCATTTACATGAAATATCCACAACAGGCAAATCTATAGAAACAGAAAATAAATTGGTAGTTGTATAGGGTGGGGGGAGGGGAAAGTTGAAAGGGGTAAAAGGGAGGTGAATGGGTGTTTCTACTAATGGGCACCAGGTTTCTTTTTGGGGTGATGATTATTTTAAAATTAGATTGTTAAATTATCTAAAAGTTAGATTGCAAAATTATTCTAAAATTATCAGTACAACTCTGTAAATACACTAAAAACCATTCAATCGTGTACTTAAAATGTGTTAATTTTATGGTATGTAAATTATTTCAATAAAACTTTTAAAAAGCTAAAAAAACCCTGCAAAATTAACTTTTCAACTAATTCAATTCAGCTAAACACCAATCTATGGTCAATGCTTGAGATATTTAATGCTTTTCATGAAAAATACATTACTCAGTTATCAGAAAATCCTAGCCTTTTTCAGATTCCATGTAGTTTAAGGAATGTTAGTGGGTGCTGTATGTTATAGGATAAGGGATACAACTTTAAACACAAGAATAGTTTCAAAGTTTGTATGGATTATTCTGCCACCACAGAATAAGGATAACATAAAAATTATGTGCATCTGCTGTATGGCAGTGGTTTAGAGAGAGATAAGGAGTTCAAGCAGGAAATTTCTATCCACACTCCAAATAAGAGACTAGGAGAGGGCTGTCCATCAAAACCAGGCAATCTCAGTAGCTCATCCTAGTCTTGATGATCCATTGTGAGTCACTGTTTTGGGTTCTTACCTCCATTATATCTGTAGTTAGGTTTCAGATTCTCAAGTACCAGTATTTATCAATGTCTCATGCGTACATGATGTCAATAAGGCAACTTCTACTCAAAAGCCACAAAAGTTCAAAAATTGACAGGACTACAAAGGAACCAAAGGGGCACATGAGCAAGTCAATATAACACTGAATCCAGAGGTCCTACAGTGTTGGAGAGGCTGTATCACATCACATACACAAACCAGGAGACTGTGCTTGCGCTGGATAAGAAACCCTGCTGGGGTCGCCTGAACAAAGAACTGAGGGAGGTGAGAGGACACGAAGGGAAACAGAAGACAGCACGAGAGAGGCTTTTCTAAAGGTTTACGCTTGGAGCACCACTCAAGCACCACAGCTGTGAGACGTTACTGCTGAGGCTCCTTCAGCAAGTGCACCGAGCAACACCGACAGTGTTAAGAAACCGCTGGATGACACACGAGTGAATGTAGCATGAAGTTGTTGACACTGTCCTCCACCGCAGCACTCCCTATGCTCTCTATGTATTTAGGTAAAAAATTTTCAAACCCAGTGCAGAGAAAAACTGTATTTTGCTGAGAAGTTATGACTTCCTTTCCTTTGAAGTTATGAGTTTTGAAATTCAAGTTTCCTTTTGTCTGACTACCTGCTCAGAGGACATGACTATTATGCCAACATTAATTTAATTGCCTAAGATTCTGTTGCCAGACTATCCAAACATTCCTTCCTATCCTATATTTTCCCAGATCCTAATTTATCTCACCTAATTTTATAACATTCAATGGATCCTAATAAGTCAGACCAAATTCTTTGTAGAACAAGGAAAGATATATGAAAATACTGGGGGCCAGGATACCTACCATATCAGAATACTCATAATACATACTCTATCGAAAACAAGGTTCATGATACCCTTCTTTCATTTATTTAATAATTAGAAATTACTAAACATTGGTAACACAATGTTATCGTATTCATAATTTGAGGACTTGTCACATTTCTCTAGAGAAGACAGGATCAAAACTTATCTATCCTGTTAGAGAAATAGGTTAAGTGACAGAAGATTTGAGAACTATATTCTCCCCTCTGGTTGAGTCACAACACATTAACATAGGAAGCACTCTGAGAAGTCCAGTAGAAAGAAATCTATTTCCAATGCCTTGTAAAATTACTGCACAGAGCCTTTGTATTAACATTCACTAAAAGCCCTGGTGTTACACAGACCATATATTTGGAAAGTAAATGGAGAAATACTCTTTCAGTCCTAGCAAGTGTAAAGGCTGGAGTTAATTTTCATGTAGGAAATTTTTGAACTTTAAATTTTCATCTGAAATCAACAATCTCAAGGTTAACTTCTCAGTATTCTTTGTGAATTTAATACTGCAGCTGCCTTTGGGACATCTGGATCCTGGATTTCTGTGAGCTCTTCTTAAAGCCCATACAAGCTTCTCTATGCATATGCATCTACCTCTTGGACAAAGTTTAAGTAATCAACAAATATAAAAACATGTTGGAATAAAGAAATCTTCCAAGGATCTATTTTACCTAAATAGTCAGCAAATTTATGTACTGTCAAAATAGTTTGGTAACTAAACTTAAACTTACTCCCACTTATGTCAAAGATTATAAAATATAACCGCCTACTACAGTTATCATAATATGTTCCAAATATATAGTAGACTGCTTACTCAAAACAAAGATAGCCCCCACAAAGCCCCATTTTTAATTTGAAAACTGAATCCTATACTAGAAATTATTTTGCAAGTAATCTTGTTGCACAACTGAAAGTACAAAATAACAATATAACTGATCCTCTTACATGTTTAGAAAAAAAAGACATTTTTAAAAGTAATATCTTGATTAAAAAAAATCTAGGTGAAGAAGCAAGCGAAGTGATCCATAACATTTTGTGCTCCTTGGCAAAGTAACAGAAGACAATTTCCAGAAGGGCACATTCACAAAGGTTACATTTGAAGACATTTTTGGGTCACTGTTTTTGAAATGCACTTTTGTCTTGTTTTTGAATAGGACGAGAGCACAACATGGGAAGGTACACATATAGAGCAAGTAGCACTACTCTGTCACAGCATTTACCCCCACAAATCAGAACCTCTCTCTAGAAGCAACTCTGTTCCTGCTTCTTGGTTATTTATTTATTTATTTTTGCTAAGGAAGACCAGCCCTGAGCTGACATCCGTTGCTAATCCTCCTACTTTTTGCTGAGGAAGTCCGGCCCTGGGCTAACATCCGTGCCCATCTTCCTCTACTTTATATGGGACGCCGCCACGGCATGGCTGACAGGCAGTGCGTCGGTGGGCGACCGGGGATCCGAACCCGCGAACCACGGGCTGCCAAGCGCGAACTGAACTGCTGCGCCTGCGGGGCCAGCCACCTCCGGCCCCTGCTTCTTGGCTATTATTGGCTATCTTTCCAGAGACAGTTTACTGATTATTTTGAACTTAAATGGAAAATGTTTCCTAATAAAGCCATTTTGCTTTTGGTGAAAAAAAAAAAAAAAAGGAGGTGGTTTAAAAGACCACATTAACATACAATAAAGAAAATCAAAGTCAAAAGTCATTCATCGGCATTGTTAAATAAAATTCATAGACAAATGTCAATTATTCCTTTAGGCCTCCTTCAGTGTAATCTCTTAAAGACATACCAAGAAAATGTTTAAATAGGGCAATAGAGGCAAAATAGGGTTATTTTGTTTATCAAGGTTGGCATGTTTTATTAAGTTCGCCTGCTCTAAAATCATTAATGCTTCAAGAATAAGGTGTTAAATTTAAAGATATATTTGCCACATAAATAGTAGCAGGTGAAAGAAATGATCTCTAGGTTTTGTGCTTTAAAATGTTCTGGGGGTAGGGGTATAGTGGGGTAAACAATGGAAATAGATGAAACAAGATTGGCAAAATATTGATATTGTTATAACGGGTAATCGATATTCTCTCAACTTATGTTTGTTTGCAAATTTCTACAATACAGATTTTAAATTATGCTTGAAAATAACATAATATAATCCCAATTTTCTAAGAAAAAAATCCTTAGGAAAACAAACATAAATTGAAACCAATCTTATAACGTGTTTGAGTGATTAAATTGCTTTTCCTTGAGGTTTGCTGCACTTCTGTAATGCTAAAAAGAATTTTAAGCACATTTACATTTTAATTCCTAGAACTGCTCATTATATGAATAAGGTCTTTAAACTAGCAAGTGACTATTTCTTCTATGAAAGCTATACTGAATTCTTACTGACTGATAGTAAAGACTGAATTGCCTACAGCAGTTCTTCTTGCTTACATCATTTAGAAATGTCATCCAAACTGAAAAAACTGAGTTACAATCATTCCCACCAACAAAAATTATCTGACACTTCTCCATCACAATATTACAATTATATAATGCTTGATATTGCATTATTATAATATTCTAGTATCATTTCATTGTATGCTGAATTCCAGTTTGCATTTGTGGCACTAAATTTAAGTTGTAAAAAAAATTTTAACCAAGAAAAATATAACCCCATACTACAGATGTATTTTATCTTTTTTCTTGGTCCTATTAGAAAACTTTCAACAAGTAAATTAGGAAGTAAATTGGTTGCCAAATGTTACTACTGGGAGAAACTAGGTAGTGTGTATGTGGGATCTCTCTGTACTATTTTGTTACAACTCCATGTGAAGCTATACTTATCTCAAAAAATGCAAACAAAAAAAGTAAACTTGAACAAGAAAGCAAAGTGTTCAAAATAAGAAATGCAAGCATCTCTCAGAGGTTTGGTAGTCTTTTGGTTCAAGTGCAAAGAATTCCAGAATAGACTACAATAGCATTATACAACAAACCAAACATTGCAGAAGACCTCAATATTACTAATTATACATATTCACTGCTTAGGTAGAAATAAGCTGATTTTACAAGAAATGGTTATCCTAAGAAAGAAAAAAAAATTTCCCCCACCATAAACCTTTCACACAGGCATGAAAATGAAGCATCACTCATGAAGAAAGTCAAATATCCCTTGCCCTCTTTTGGTTCAAGGTGATATACTACTTATTATTTCTAGTGTCCTACAAAAGGCGAGGTGATGCATACAAGACATTTATGTTAGTCCATCATTCCTTAAATTAGACGACGTTTAATTGAAGAATCAGCACTTTTCTCACCTGTGCTACAGCTCTGATGCAAAGGAGAATATTCTTTTCTAAGAAAAATGAGAGGTCAGAATAAAAGGTAGGACTTTACATCATGGGCGAGTATGGGTGTGATATAACCGAGTTTTGAGTGATGGGCAGGTGGACGTGAACAGAGAGGCCCTTCTAATTCTTTTGTGTCCTGGGCTAAGCTTTGGGATACTGGGTAACTGAAACCTTCTTCCAAGAGAGGAAAGGAAAAAAATGTTCATAAGCCGAAAACAGAACCACTTGAGGAACATGTGCTTTAATTTCACTTGCTCTTCAAGATGCTGTTGTCACAGCTACACATTTAGACAGCTAAAAACTCATTTAACAATAAGCAAAAAGCAATTCTTTGGTTCACGTTTTCTCCTTAAATGTCCCTCAAGTAACCCAAATCCTTAATGATGAAAGATACTATATTCTCCGATCAATGGCCACTATAGAGTTTATCTTCAAATTTTTAAATATACCAAGTTAGAAGACATAAAATAAGGCAACACCCTCTAGCTGAAGGAGTCTTTTGAAGTCACTGACTTTGCACAGAGAAGAATTCTGTCAGCTACTCCGTTCCAGAAAGGGTCCATGTTTTATTAAACCTAATATTACCAATATGTCACACACAGAGGTACTAAATAACAGTTTGCTCAGTTTAGTTGAAAGTTAAAACCAATCACTTTTTTGGAAGGACATGCTTTTAGACATCTGCAAAATACATTAGCATCTTGATGTTTTAAAGTGATGAACAGACTGCATTAATGTGAAGTCAAACGGACATATTTTAAAAAGTGGAGGGAATTAAAAAAATTTTAATTTAAAAAGAGACAAACTCCAGAGCTTCTGATTTAAGGTCCTTTTTGTAGCCTCAAGTATGCTCAGATTTTCCTACATATCAGAGAAAATGCCAAACTACACTTGAACATTCACATAATAGAGTTTTCCAATAGCCTCGAATGCCTTATGTGAGGTTAGAAATTAATAGTGTTGTGCCAAAACTGTAAAATATTTTTACCGTCTTTGGAATTTGCTTTTTAAATTATTCCAGATTTTGCAGTATAACTAACAACATACTGCCATGTTTGAACACTTTCATGCATTTGTGTGGATAATTTCACTAAAATTAGGGAAATGTAAATTAAAATAATGAAACACATTAGGGTTATTTAGAAGCATTAATTTAAATATAATGCACATGATCTTTGATTCAAAAATTCCACTTCTGTGAAATTGTCCTACAGAAATGTAAGTATTTAAAGATCAATATGAGCTTTGTTTAATAGAGAAAAAATGAAATTAGATGTCTAAAAGTAAAGGAATTGTTAAGTTATGATGTATTTCACTCTTGGGACATCATTTGGAAGTGACAAGAATGAGGTAAATAAATATTCCTTAGGGGAGAAGTCAACGACATACTGGCAAGTTAAAAAACAAAGAGGAGAAGTCAACGACATACTGGCAAGTTAAAAAACAAAGAACAGGTGGGCAGTACATGCTAAGTATGCCACATTATTTAGAAGCACACACACATGCATGTTACCAAACTGATAAGAGTGGTTACTTCTGGACTTGGAGGTGTGTAAAATGGGAGTCTAATTTTACTCACTCTACGTCTATATTCCTAGACTTAACAATGTGGACATTACAAACTTTAAAATTACTAGTAGAAAAAAATTAACCTAAAGTCGGAAGGCCCAAATTACAGGAATTATTAAACCATAAACGTCAGTTCCTCCT
Source organism: Tapirus indicus (assembly GCA_031878705.1). Classification (NCBI taxonomy): domain Eukaryota; kingdom Metazoa; phylum Chordata; class Mammalia; order Perissodactyla; family Tapiridae; genus Tapirus; species Tapirus indicus. Next base: position 42,211,310 of record CM062935.1, read on the forward strand.
GCTTTTAGGGCTTCGATTCAAGATTCGAGTTCCCATCTCACCATGATGGGAAACTATTTCTAAGAGATCTTTTAACAGTGTCCAGATAGCAAGTCAATGGTAGAACTGGATGCTCTGCAAATGTATTATAGGCAAGAGAAACTGCACTAGGCTTCCAGTGGCACAATGCATTCCATTCCTGACAGTCTGATGGCAGAAGAAAGGTAGACAAAGATCTTCCTTATAACCAGAGCCCACTACCAGCAAGTGATTGTCACAGGGTGCAGAGAAGGTGACAGAATGGGATTGGGCTAGATGCCTGACACGATACTCAACCATGAACAATTACTCATGCTTCTGAGCCTTTTCAAATCTTCAAAAAACGGTCAGCTGATAATAATCATGGCTTTCTCCCTATTCTTCTTCCCCAGTAGAATAAAGAATATTTTCAATAGCATTAATCAATGTTTTAAAAATTCCTAAAAAAAATAAACAAATGTAATTAACAGTGGCTACAAACTTCATAGCTGTGATTCCAAAGTTCTTGCTCCCTAATGGAAAATTATAGATGGAGAGGGAAGAAAATAACAACATGACACAGCAACTGTAGGGATCAGATAGGCTAGTTCCAGGCCACTTATCAAAAACTTTACTTACATATTGGTGGATGTACTCAAAATATTTAGTATAAATAGCTTGAGAAGAAAAACAAGGCCTGGTGTCATTTTTTAAATTTTGAGCAACATTGCTTGTGCCAAAGCAAAATCTTATTTTAATAAAGTGAACTGGTTACTGGCTAAATAAAGTTTTCAAAAAAATTTTTTTGAAAAGAAAATTGAGAATGAGAGGTCATTATATACCCAAGTTAGAATCACAGGCATTCAGACCTGGAAGGACTCCAAAAACGTGGCCAATCCCATCATTTTACAAGAACCAGAAAGGTTAAGTGACTTGCCCCAGTTAGAAGAGATGAAATTAAAATTCAGGTCTCCCAACTTCCAGACTGACAACTTTCTCTCCATTGTACCCCACTGCCTCCCAGATATTGAGCACAACTAAAAAGAATCAGATTAAAAATATGTTAATTCTAAGAAAGTACTGAATAATCTCATTCTGGCCTTGTTAGTAAAGATTTAGAGGGGAAAGAATACAAGCCCTGTAAAATTTAAAACAACAGATTTTATTTATTGTGGCTCGACATATGAATTCATGCTACTTAAAAACAGAATTGTTCTCATTTTGTGTTTTCCTGTTTTATGATTCATTCACATGATACTCCACTCTACTACAGTGATTACTGTGCTGTTCACTAATGGCCCTAAGATAGGAGAAGGAAGAAGGAAGGTTGTATACATAGGTAACCTAAAAGATCACGCTGTCAATACTCTATGGTTAAAAAATAAATTTATTTCAGTTTGTCTTGAAACAACCTTCTTTGTCAGAGATATGACCAGAGCTGTTGCCTGCCATGCTAACCTTTAGTGTGGTAGACAATGTTCTTTTGAGAACTCAGACACTGGCTACCAAAGGAGTCTTCTGTTCTGTCCCTTGTTTCCACTCCCACCAGAGCCTTACCTAGGATAGTACGCTGTGTAGTTCATGAAGAGCTGGGTGCCCGCTGGGTAGTACGCTGTGGAGGGCTGCAGAGCTCGTGGATTCAAAAGCACGGAGGGCTGATAAATGGCAGCTTCGGTAGGAATAACTGCTGCAGGAGCTGGAAATGTGTAGGAGGGAGGAGACAGGCCTAAATAAGCAAAGAGAGAGACTTTGAGACATAGTTGTAACAGCTGACACAGGTGCTAGCACTAAAGCCATAAGATCACCATTCCGTATACATATTTTAAAGAAAGAGACCAGTTCTTTACATCATCCCAAGTGACTTCCTTTTGATTAGACAACACCTAGAAGTAATCTCATATCTCACATTGCATCAACCTAAAGAACCATTCTTAAGTCTGAAATTTGGAAAAACCAATATCAAGTGTACTTTCAAGTCTTCTCAACCATTTCATGACGTGATTTTTTTTTCCACTCCTGAGTGCCAGTTACCATAAAATAACACTTTGAGGAAAGAAAGGGTTATATTGACATTTCGTATAACTTCAAACTGAAAGCTGGGTTTTATTTTTTGGAGAGCTATGCTTCTGTTCCATCTTCCCATCTACTCCGTCGTATAACATAAGATGAAAGGTTATAAAACACTATTTGCCAAAGCATAGATTGCACCAAAGTGAACTGACTTAAAAGGAGATTAACTCTGCATTATTTTCACCTAAAGACAACCCAGAAGATGGGCTTTGAAGCTAATCTACATCTTCAGACCCCTTTAAAAAAAAAAATCTAACCTGGGAAATAACCCTGAATTAATACATGCACAAGTCTTCCTGAGAGTCAGCTAATAAAAAGCTGACTCAGATTAAAGAGAAACTAAAAAAGATGAAATTCCTTTGTCTTCTGGTTACTCAATATCTTCCAGGCCCAGTAACTCACTTAAGTCAGACCAATTGCTGGTCACCAGCTTTAACATGTGGGATGAACACAGCTATCCGGGCCATCTGCACCCAACAGAAGAGATAACTGAAAGGTTGCCTGAATTTGGGGTCCCTGACTTTAATTTTCATACCCAGAACTACCTATTTTGCAAATAGCAGAGGACCAAAGGATAACTTTTCACACGAAAATCTCTATTGTCTTTTGTTCTTCTTATGCATTTCTACATGTCTATGGAATTGAGTAAGTGAGTCAGCTGAATATGGGTACATACACCAAAGACGAACATATTGATCTTATATTCCACTTTCGGGTGCCTCCTTCATACTCACCAAAAACCTGTGCTACATGTTAGATACCTAATGTAGATAAATTTTTAAATTGTGATCCCTGGCCTTAAAGAGTCCACAAAAGGGACAATTTGAAGCTCCTAAGTCATATAGAAAATTATAAAGCCTGTGCCTATATCCTGCTTTCAAACCTATCAAGCAATTCATTATACAACAGTGCTTCATACCAATAAGACAGACATATGTAATAAGTATAAATCTGTTCTGCCTCAAAACAAAGTAGAAATTTTTGATAACTAAACAGATCAGGCTGCTCAGATTTGAGTATTGCTCAAATGGAAGGACAGCTATTCTTGTATTCCTAAAAGAGAATCATATGCGTATATTCATAGATTAGAAAAATGGAGTTGACATTAAAATGTTTAAATTTTGAAAAAGTTAAAATTTCAATGAACAAATTAAAGGTTAAAACTTTAAAACAATGAGACTTTAGCAGTATTTCTTTCCCAAATTTAAAAAGAAACTCCTCAGTGGGGAATACCCAATTACTATTTTAACTGCTTTAGTCCTTGAGATTAGTTCAAAGACATGCAATTTCTGTAAGTTTTTTGGTTGCTGTATAAATAGGCAATCACCTAAAGTGAGTTGGCAGGAAAGAAAGTCCAGTAGAACAGGCATAGTATTAGCATGTATAAATTGGAATTCTGATGTTTTTAAAAAATTAGTAAATTCTTCCACTAAAATAACAAGTGGCCAAATTTTAGTTAAAATTTTTGGAAAGTACTGAAAGATAGGGAAATTTATTTTTATGTGGAAAAATGCATTTAAAATTTTTTCTATTATTTTAGAGCTTGTGAGAAGAAAGGGGAAGAAATTAAAGTCTTATGAAGAAAGTCTATAATGACCAGTTTTCCACCAGGAAGAGAGAGAAGTAAAAGGCTATCCCAGCAGAACACTTTGGGTTACACATGATGGAGAAATTCCCTTATCACACATGCTTGATAGATTATCACTGAAGGAAATTGTAAAAGTTACTGACATTGTCAGTGTTTTATGGTCAGAATACACATGACTAAAATTACTTTAAGATATCCACTTAAACCCAATCATAAATTTGCAAAACTTGATACTCATTAGCGATCAACTCTTAGATATTCACCAACAGCAAGCAGCAGATAAATGGAATATTAGTGTTTAGAAATTCCATGGGAAAAAAAGGATTAAGCCCCACCGAATGTTCTACGAATAATACTTTATCAAGTAGGTTTATTGGTATAGATCCCTCTTTACTAGAAAGCGATGTCCTAACACTCCCCATTTTCTTGGAATCAAGTACATAATCCAGTTTACTTTCTCAGTTATCTTTGGACTATATTTCAGGTGCTGCATTCTTTAAACATACCCAACATGCCTCCTAACAAGGTATGTCTTATTCAAAAACTGGATCAAAAAGATTCAAGTTTTATTATCAGATCCCCAAATGTTCCTTAGCCACTAACCAGAACTTGGTCTCCAAACTTAAGGGCTTATTCCTCTCAAACAGGATTCCAGATGGCTTGCACCCAGGTGCCAATGAGCAAGAGCATGGCTTGAAATTAAGCACTGATCCTGTGATCCAATGGAAACTTTGGCTAATTTATTTACGCATTTGTATTTTTTACCAACTTGCTCATTCCAGAAATCCTGGAGAGCAAGAGAAATGCTCCCCAGGTTATCCTTTCCAAAAAATACTTAATGCTCAAAGAATTAAAAATGTAAAACGGGCATCGAATCACCCTTCTAAAAAAAAGCTAAATGTGTTACAGAAGAAAATAAAGGATCCAGCCATACTTATTTTACCTTTAAATGCGTATTAAAATATCTACATAGCCAGGTTGCCTCCCAGAGTCAGTGCTTATCTTGAGCACACTAAGCTTCAGAAATCAAGTGCTTATCACTGAAAAAGCAAGAATATAATTTGAAAGGAGGTATTTGTAGCATCTCTAATTATGGGTGTCCACAACCAAGGTCTTAAATGATTACCAGATACTACCGATTTCAGATGGGAAAGCTTTATGTAACCGTAACCACCTTGCCTGCCTCAGAAAGAACCAGGGGCACAGAAAGTCATGAAAGCGGCTTAAGCACCTACCAGCATATAGCGTAGAATAGCGCCAAGACCCAAGAAAAACTTACATGGTAACTTACATGGCGGTGGGGATAAGCCATTTCGATTTAAAGTGCCCCCCATTAACACAAAGTTCATCTCCTCAGCTGAACACTGAAAGACTTCAACATATCTGTCCTTCATGGTTTTTTTATGACACTTCTGTGCAGCCATAAATGCTCTGTCGGCAGACTTCATCTGGATAAAGGCATCTCCTGATGGGCGGCCCTGAGCGTGTGGGGGAAGAATAAAAACAAAAGGAGACTGTCTCCTTCAACAAGGAAATGGTTGCTTACAAAACATGCAAAGTGACAATCACCCATAGTACAGACATTTTAGCCACAAAATCTGGGTGACAGGGTGATCTACTGAAATCTGATTTGCATTTCATCATCTCATCACCAGAATGGCCCACAAAACCTTGAGAAACAGTTTTGAGAGCTCATAGCTGAAAGTGATCCTTTTTGGTTTCTATTAATTAGTATCAGATTTATGGGGTTTTGAAAGGGTCTCCTTGTGATTGTGGTTTCAAAGTATAGGATTGTATACTGGGTTTTTCCTTTCTGAAAAATCCGATTAAATCTTATTTGATTGAGAAAAGCTAGAAACAGAACCAGTATTAGAGCTTCCTGCATCCTCCTGTGTGAAACTGAACAAACCAGGGCTCTCTTTTGGCTTTCAGTTCTGTCTACCACTGATCTGCAGCATCCTTTTCCCTACTCCCTGAAGCCTAGGTTGGGACGTGGCTTGGGAATAGGGAAGGGTGATAAGGAATTGGGAGTTGCAAAGTACAGTGAAGGTTGGTGAGAGCTGTGTCATCACCCTTGCACCTTCATCTTAAAACTTCATCAATAGACATTTCCTCTACTACTAATAGCTTGCTAAAAATCCCCTATATAAAACCAAGCTGGTAGATTTCTGTGCCACAGAATCAGAATGCCTTAGTTTTATTTGACATGGACATTTTATAAGGGAGAAAAAGACACAACCAGCTTACAAGACTCCTTTCTTATTTTGTGGATTTCTTTAAAAGTCTCTAAGGGACAATTTAGTGCAAATTATTACCATGCAAGTTACCATAAGAGTTACCATACCAGGGAAGTTAGGGATACCAGGGACACCCAGCCCAAGATGGAAACCTAACATCTTCGAGGCAGCTGAGAGCTTGTCCATCATCAAAGAAGCATTTCTCCCAAGTGCAATCACAATAGGTCAACAGGTCATGTGGGTCAATGAGAGGCAAATCTGTCTACTGTTGTTAATCAAAGAGTAATAATAGCCCCTAGGTTATTAGAAATGGTGACTCAAAGAGAAACCAAACAATTCCATGGTGATGCTGAATTGTGGGGACTCCCACCAGTGAAGTGTGCTGAGAGGGTACCTAGTCAGATAAAAGTTGCACAGCTTAATATTAATCTAAGAGTTAGAATGAGCATGTGCTGGTGTGGAAAACCAAGCAGGGGCTCAGGATGTTTTCTGATTCCTTGTACCCAGTGGCATGTACTTTGTATTTCCAACACAAACCTATATTCAACTCATATGCTCAAAAAACATCTTATTTTCAAAAATTAATACAACTTTGCTTTTAATAGAGTTCTAAAATTTTAGTTAGAACTACTTGGTTTATAGATTTTTAGAATTCTATCCTGCTTGTGATAGCAGAAAATTCTGGCAAATTGTCCAGCAAATGATATGATTAGTTTAACCAAAATCAAGAGACATCAAACCAGGAACTACTTTTAATATCCTGAGAATATATACTTGCATACCATAATAATTTGGTTAGATTTTGACAGAGGCTTCTCAACAATAATTCATGAATACATTTGAATGCCTGTTATGATCATACAGTGTTCTAGGTGGTACAGGTACAAGTCCTTATTGAGTCTGTACTCTACTGAATGTAATTTGATGTCTAAAATATATATATATATATATATATGAAATAAAGTAAGCCATTTCTACACAGTCTATGGATACAAAACACTCTGGAACACAGACATGCTCAGTGGTTTATATATCGTCTATGATTGCTTTCACACTACAACAGCCAAGTTAAAGAGTTCAGTAGTCGCAACAGTAAAATGTTATATTAGACTGATAATGTATTCGTCTCCTACCTGGCGTTATTGATAATTTGATGGATATATGTGATGACGGAATCAGAGCTGAATTTGAATTACCATACCAATGACAGCATTCTTTCTGGAGTACATCTTAAAGACCTATTGCATTTATAGTTAACGCTTTCCTTTAAGACTTACTATACTGATGAACATTTGTACTTTTTTATTGGAAGAGTCTTTGAAAATAAGAATAAGCAAATCAGTTTTCCAATAAGTGACTTTCTTACCTGGTGATTCAACACCATATGAACCCCGTGAGTTCGAATGTCTGTGGAGAACTCCCCGAGAAAGTCCAGGATATCCTCAATTGTGGCCGCATATGGAAGACCTCGAAGGCGTATACAGTCTCTAACATTTGTAGGAGGCACAAATTGCTGAGGTAGTACTGGAATAATGGGAGGTGTTGGAAGTGGAATGAGAGGGGCCGAGGAGAATCGATTCAGCACCTGCATTCAAAGCAAAACAGAAGTGATTTAGAGCCTTGCTCCTCCAATGCTGTCTATAGACCAGCACTGGCATCCCTGGGGAGCCTGTTAGAAATGCATGGTCTCAGTTCCACCCCAGACCTAGTACATGTGAATCTGAATTTTAACAAGATCCCCAGGTGACTCACAAGCATATTAAAGTTAAGAAGCACTCATGGAGAAAGGGATTCACGCTTTTCACCCAGGAAAGCATGATACCCACTTTTGTCAAATGCATGCTGAGGTACACACTACAAACAGCACAACGCACTTAGATTAAGGATCTGTCTACTGGACAAATGCAACACTATCTGCCTTGGGACAAATATCCTGAAAGTCTGCTGCTTTTATAAAAATCTGGACGTATTGTTAAATGTAGACCTTTGTAGCAATCTATTAGATTTCATTTCATTAAGTACAGTGTTTCCCTTAATTCTGTCTTTACCTTCCACCTCCAAATCCAAGAAATAGAAACAAAATGACCCAGTAAAGGAACCACAGATCAAACAATGACTCTGAATTATATTAAAACATAATGCCACATTTATAATGATGTATAAAGCTCAAGACAGAATGGCTGAATAATGTAAAAGTGAAAAAAGTCATTTAGTGACCATAATAAAAAATAATCACTTCGTTTCTGCGTGAATTTGAGAAAGTGGCCAGACAGAGGATCTCGACTATCTTTTAAAGTAATGGAGTTCAGCTATCTTGAGAATGGATGAGAGGTCAGGTACGTTTTGGAGAAAGGATTACTCCCAGGCAAAACTCATATTACAAAGTTCTTGTCTACTTTTGTCTCAGTTTAGATCATGCCTCCTAGTTCATACTAGTAGGAGGTCCTTGTGCAAACACCACATGTGGCATCCCTAGGTTTTCTGAACAACTTACCATTGCAGCCTTCATCATCCCATGAACTGAAAATACAGAAGAATCGAATCCCTCCCAAAAATTTCCCCTAATTTTCTCACTCACACCCTGTCCAGTTGCTATCTAAATGAAAGCTGACAAAAATCAAAGAACACAACACAAAGAAATTTCATGACAAAGAGACAAGACCTTTAAAAATTATACAAACAATCCAGACACGCACAAACATTAGGGGATGAACATGAATAGAAATGTGGTATAGACAAACTTGGGACAGGAAACGGTCAAACACTTTACAGTACCTGCCAAATAGGAGGTAAGCAACAGTTATAGTTCAATAGTTATTGAATGAAAAGATTGTTAGTAATGAAAAGAAGACAGTGCAGAGCCTATGACTACTTCAACATTTGTTAAATAAGTCAGTAGGGATGGGGTTGAAGAAGCAGCTCATCTATACCCCAAACCACCAGATGGTAGAGTCACATAGAGGCAGCATACTCTGTACCCAAACCAACCAATATACTGTAGCCGAGGCCCTGGGGTGGTCCATTCTAGGCCATGATTTCCATAAAAACTGTTCTTCCAATTAAAGATATAAAATCTCATTTTTCACTTCTCATTTGGGACAGATATATGTAATGTTTGAAGCCTCAAGCATGTTTAGCATATTTTAGAGATACAGAATTTATGATACTCATTTTCGACAAGGTACAGAATTGTTTAAACTGCAAGTATATTCAGAGTTTAGTGTTCAAGAGCATCAATATAACAGAATGCATAAGTTAAAATTTCATCTGTAGTTATTCTAGCTATAAAAATCATTTTGTATTCTAGAAGGTAAAAAGTTCTTTTTAACTTTGGGCAATTATTTTAAATCTCAATATACAATGGGGTTTGTAGAAGCTAGATAAAATCATTTTATGAACTCACAGAAATAAGAGTCAGTGTCCTAATTGTTTGCAAAAAAGACGTAAGGAAACATGAAAGTGACTCTCTTCTACCATGGGACCCAAGTAGAGTAAGCTGGAAGAGCAACGTGAAGCAGTCTATATGGTCTCAATTACAAAGGAAATATGAACTGAGCCTTGAAGAAGAGGAATGTTCAGCTGGTAAGTCAAGAAGAACAGTCAAAAGGCTTGAGACCCTACAGGCGGTTTCATGCTTAGTCTTAGTACATTTTGGGGAACAGATTTTCCCATCTGTGCCTCAAAAACAACTCTGAATTCTGAAAGGTAGTAAAGGGCACTTCACATTGTCACCAGCGATATGGAACTTATCAAACATTTTGGGAAATAAATTTGGCAAGACATTAAAAATCTTAAAAGCTCACACCCCTCTATCCAGTTCTAAAGAAATCAATCAGAAATTGAGAATTTATAAGCAAGTTTATCAAGAAATTTCTTATAGGAGAAAAAAAAACCCAAAGGTACAATAGAATTTTTAAATAAATCATGTACATCCATGAGACATAATATCAACTTAAAGATGAAATTTTTTAGAAATGGGTAATCTTTCAAGATATGTAGTTTTTAAATAGAATACAAAAATATATCTAGAGCAGTATTCCAGTTATATAAAAACACGTAGTACTTTTTCTGTGTGTCTACAAGATAATAGTGGCTATCTTTTGGTTACGGAATGAGATCTTTTTCATGCATTTACGCTTTCTGTATTTTCCAAGTTTGATTTTAATGCAGTGAATAATGTAGGATTGTTTTCAGAAATAAAGATTAGAAATTCATGCAAAGTCATCAATGTGCTCTTAAAAACCAACCTGCTGAACTTCAGCTGCTGTGCTCCTGAAGAGTTCAATGTATCTTTTACCCAACAAGTCCTTATGCTTCCTCAATGCGTTCTGTGCATATTCCTCACAGGCAAAGAGGACAAAAGCATCCCCTGTTGGCCTACCATCTGGGTAGGTAACAAAGAGGATGCCTTCCTTCCCCCCAGTGATGGGGCAATGTTGTCCAAAGAAGGCCACCACTTCATCAGCTGTGGCTGTGAAAGGGAGCCCCCGCATGCGGACAATGACTTGATTTTCTTTGGAGAGAAACTGGGCTACTTCATTGGATGTACCTAAGGAATACAAATATCAGGAAAGCGTGGAGAGAAATGGTTAAGACATCAACTTCACCAAATTTAAAATTGTAAGATTCTTCGCAATGTCTTGAGTTCATAATTAAAACCCACACTCCCACTGAATTCATAATAACATCCCAGGAATCAGAATTCTCTTCCTACAAATTTGAAACTTTTCCCCTACCACTGTCATAAAACATCGCTCTTGATTTAGAAAGGTGGTCAGACAATTAAATCATGGACCAACCACTGTATTCTTCTCATGGAGAGGCAGTAAGTCATCATAGTGGTTAAGGGCACAGGTCCCGGAGCTAGAATGCCTAGGTCCAATCTTGGCTTTACCAATTACTAGGGTATGACCTTAGTCAAGTTTAACCTCTGCGTCTTAGTTTCCTTATGTAAAAAGGGGGTAAAATTACCTACCTTATAAATTATGTTAATTAGGTTATTACAAATAAAGCACTTTGGTGGTTTTTGCTATTATTTTCCTGATTACTTTTTATTGAGAAATAAAAGTTCAAACATACTCAAGTAAAGAGAAGAGTATAATGAATATACTTGGCAGCCAGTTTCAACATTCTGCAAAACATAAAGCATTTTGAACAGTACTGCCATGTAGCAAATGTTCAAATAGACATCTTTCAAGCTCAAACACTGGTAACATTTTCCCTCAAGAGCAAATTATTATCATACTGCCCACATACCATGAAATCCCAGGCATTAATGTGAGTTATTAGTTAACTTTGCCATCTGCAGTTTACAATGTTACATACCATGGAACCTCAGAACCATAGCAACTCTGAATATACCTTATCCCCAACCAACATCAAACATTGCTTTGGAACTTTGGAAACACTATTAAACACGAAACTCTGAATTTGTAAGCCTTGGTTTACCTAAAGAAATAAGTACCAGAATAGAAATATACCAGTAAATTGTGCAAACAGGATGCTTTTACCATAAGTTCTACAGTTGCAAAGATTTTCACCAGGGCTATATAATGCAGGAATACAAATGTTCTCTGTATTTAAATGTATGTAAGTTCTCTGGATTTAAGCATATTTTGGCAAAAGGGGTCAAAAGCCTCTTAAAATGTCCACCCACATTCTTTGATTCAGCTATGCTACTTTTAGAGATTTATCCTAATGAGTGTATATACAGAGATACAAAATATTCACTGCAACATACTTAGAAGGAAGAGTTGGAAATAAGCTCCAAATGCCCAACACGGATGTTTAAGAAAAGTGTGTGGTACATATAATATTGTATAGCAATTAACATTTAAGAAATCTGAGTAATATAAAGATATTCATAATATACCAAAAGGAGAAAGGTATTGTGGTGTGGCTGTTTGAAAGTAGTTTTCAAACTATTTAATTTCTTACAAGAACTACTCTTTGCCTTTGTACACAACTTTATATGACCCTTTCACCTTTGTATAGTACTATTTTTAATGGCCATTTAACTACAGTTGGTTGACGCAAGCCTTAGGGCAAGTGTTATGCATTACACTCACTGATACTATTGGACGTTTCTGCCTCCTAGTTAAAAAAAAAAAAAAAAAAAAAAAAAAGCAGGGGGTGGCCCTGTGGCCAAGTGGTTAGCGTTCCATGCGCTCCACTTCAGCAGCCTGGGTTCACGGGTTCAGATCCTGGGTGCGGACCTACTCCACTCATCAGCCATGCTGTGGAGGCATCCCACATACGAAGAGGAGGAAGACTGGCACAGATGTTAGCTCAAGTAATCTTCCTCAAGCAAAAAAAAAGAGGAAGGTTGACAAGGGATGTTAGCTTAGGGCAAATCTTCCTCACCAAAAAGAAAAGAAAAGAAAAGAAAAAAAATCAATTCCTATGTTTTGTTGGAAAAGAAAAACCATTCATGGGCCAGCCTGGTGGTGTAGTGGTTAAGTTCATGTGCTCCACTTTGGTGGCCCAGGTTTCACAAGTTCGGATCCCGGGTGTGGACCTACACATCACTCATCAAGCCGTGTGTGGCAGCATCCCACATGCAAAATGGAGGAAGATGGGCACAGATGTTAGCTCAGGGTTAATCTTCCTTAGCAAAAAGATGAGGATTGGCAATAGAAGTTAGCTCAGAGCCAATCTTCCTCACACACACACAAAAAACCCATTCATGATCTTATTTATTTACCCTTGGTACATAAGTAAATTTTAGATTCTTCTTATAGCCACAATATATAAAAGGCACTCACCACCAGCAATTTTAAGAAAATCTTCACCTGTTGCTTTGTAAACCTAAGAAAAGAAAGAGGAATTATATACAGTTTCTGAATCTTCTAATGTTAATACTCATTCAAGATGCCAGGGGTCTCAGGTTTGAGGACCTACCTCAATGTACCGGGACCCCATGTGATGTTTGTGCCTCTGTAGTGCTAGGTCTCGGTGCTCCTCACTTACAAACCTAACCAGAGCTTCTCCATTCCTTCGACCCTGGGCATTCAGACAAAGTGCTGCACCTCCCCTTTGAAAATAATAGAACAGATAGGATAGCCATAGGGAAAAAAAAATACAGTGAGGAAAACCCCATTATCCCTTTGGGAGTGTTAAGTAAAATAGAGAGTAAAAAAACCAACTTGGCGATATTGAGTCCTTTGAAGAATCTTGCAATATCTTGATCCGAAGACTGCCATGGTAAACCTCGTGCCCTAACTACGGTGTTGTCGTCAATAAGTTCCATCTTGCTGCTGTGGATCAAGCAAAATGATTAATGCTACTGAGTCTGACCTCTTATAAGACAATTTGCCCATTTACCCATGAGGTATCATTTATTTGGAATTCAGACAGACTTGTACTGCCTGATTTACTTCATAACCTCAAAAATTATCTGGGCACAGTTCAAAGTATTCTTTGGATAGTTTACTGTAGAAAGACGATCGCCTAAGCAGGTCCAGCACAGCTAGCTCACCCAGCAAACCATCTATCCATCGAGTTACTGCTTGCTTGCCATAAATTCTAAAGGACCCAGGATCAATTCATAGGAAGCAAAGTTCTCCCAATATCCTGATGGCCTGTAAGTTCCTAGAACCAAGAATGATAGGTTTAAATTCATTCTCAGAGCTAGCCAGTACACAAGTAGGATTTAAATCCAGTTTGATAGCAAAATTTAAGATCCGCGTAAAGCTGCCAATTAACCCACATCAGGAATGTGTGCACGTGGTCAGAAGTCTGCCATTAAAATGTCTCCCCTATTCAACAGGGGAGCAAACGGGAGTGCCTTCACAGACAATGTTTATAGAAATGCTTGGGAGTCCCCACACCTTAATGAGTCATTTGCAAATCACCTATTATATATCTTGACACCTTTGGATGTTCTATTCCTCCCATATTCATATTTTCAGTACTCCTAGGACATTTTCCTAACGAGTCACTTTCTCCACAACTAAACAGGCCTCAAAGTCTCTCTGCGGGCAAAGAGGTCAGAAGATTCTGTCCACTTCAGGCACCAGGTAATCTCACACAATTCACCACAGTGACTCACCAACTTACACAGGCCTCCCTGTGATCACAGACAGAGATACCACCACTTCATACCCCCCCCCCCTTATTTCCTTTGCTTTAAAGTCGATACTGATAGAATACACAAGACTATCTCAGTACAAATCTTGTGAACTCTTTTAAAGCTGATGATTTTTTCCCTTTGGAAGTTTTCCAGTGAGGCGATGGACAGTTCGGAGAGGCTCAAATAAGAATCACAGATGCGAACACATGATGTGCCTAAGACCATAGTGACCAAGGATGCAAATATTTCATTAAATGTTAACCCCAACATCTAAGCTTACTTTACAATACACCTTTCTTTTATAAATGACCTACTATTAAAAAATGGATAGCCAAAAGGTTTAGTAAAGTTATTAAAACATAAGGAGAGTTAAATATCACAATATGAATAAAAACAAATCAAAAGGCTCAAATGGAATAGTACTCAAGTGCTTACCAAGTGCCGCTTTCAAATTTGTAATTTACTCTCTCTGGATCTGAAAACCTGTGATCTAAAAATGAGAACATATAAGTCATCATTTTAGCTTTTAGGGAGACAAAGCTGTGGGAGGAAATTCGAAAGTATAGGTGAGGGGAAGAGGGTGGGATCAAATTCTAGGTCCGTGTTGTTACAACAGCAATACTTACTATAAGGCTCTGAAATCATCGCTAAAATTATATTCCCCATGTCTTCCACTTGAGAGGCTCCATACCGAGAGACCGAACTATTCTTCTCAAAATGTAAACCTGGGAGATTAAGTTAAGGAAACATTTTGGGGAGGTAAAATTGCTTCTAACACAAAGTTACACTCACACAGAGCAAGAAAGAAGCCAAGTAAAATGCATCTAGATTGGCAATTCTTTGAAATCTCAGAATGGCTGCTTCCTGTCAGTCTGGACTTCACCCACACTTCCTGAAGTCTCCAGTTGCCCTCTTGGGTAAAATGGCCAATCAATCCTGTCCTGAGGTACTACCAGTAATCACATTTCTGTTTATTGAGAAGTAACCATGCATCTACTGAACACATCTTTTGGTTTCAAACCATGAAGTATACAACAAAGTTAATACAATCCTTCATCCTGTCTATCTTCACAGCTCACAAAAGGCAACGACCACGCTGACTAAAGATACGGTTACATCAGTCAAGACCATGAGGTACTAAAGGACTACTTTTAGCCTAATGTTTCACACACCTCAGATTACTGATGACACTATCTCTATGATGCTACTTTTATTCAGAACTTCTCTTCTAGAAGGTTTTTAGAACCCCATAGTATAGCCATCTTGGATGGCAGCAAACGCTTGTCCTTTGAGAGAAAATTGGTAGAAACAATTCAAGCATTCAGAGCCAACACTGGCCAATGTGGCTCTTGATCAAGTGAGTACACTGGGTAAGCCCAGAAACATGGTTTTTAAGAAATGATGGCTCAAAGCAGGTTTGAGGGTAAAACCAGAAGAGATTTTCATCAATTTTTACAAATTTGCAATCTCTCTAAGCATGTATTTTTGTCAAAATAGTTACTTTAGGAAGCTAGTCATTGAAATGTATAATTTCTTTAATTTTATGTTTCAATGCTGTAGTCACACTTCGTATTATGTATAAATTTGCATAAATTTTGTGATGTAGTACAAAGCATACAACAGATACTACTATGGGACTCTATCTTTTCTTAAGATGAAAACAGCCATCTAAGTGGTAGTTATTAGAATGTTTGCCTTATTTTATAGTTTTCTCACTGGTATTTTATAATAAGGGTACAATGTGAAGACAGACATTAAGAAAAAGTCCATATGTACCATTTAACTGCAAACTAAGTGGATACAATGTTAAAACAATTCCGAGAGCTCCCTCTCACCAAGAATTAAAACCAATCACCTGAGGAGTCAATCCGATGAGTAACATCCTTTTCCCTTGTCAAGTCAAAATCCCTTTCCATTTCATCCCCCAGCTTCCTCCTTCCTTTCTCCAGTAGAGACATTTCATTTCTTTCCCACTGTGCTAGGCAAATCTGTGTTTTCCCTCAACTAGCTACACATCTCTGCGGTTACATATACCACACGTAGAAATGCAGCCATATGTTCTTTGGAGAATTACTTAACCTCACTAAACTTTAGCTTATCTGTAAATCCAAAGCTGTGATTGATAATCTTTACCTCCCTGGGTTTTTTTCGTGAAGATTAAATGAGGTAAAAGAAGCCCAGGCCACAAAGCAGGCATTTAATAAGTGCTGTCCTCCCCCTTCTTCCTGGAGCCCTCAGGTGACCAACTTTCCCAACCCACGATAATCACATGTATGACTAAAAGATCTGAACTCACTAGATGCCTATTTGTATACTCATAGGATAATCATCGAGCTAAAATGGTAAATAATTTCATCCCCACAATCCCACCCTTTACATCATCCAGTGATGAAATAAATATGCTGCCTTTTGAGGGATAAGAAAATTAATCCCAGGAGATGTTCAAACAACAGAGCAATGACCACCGACTGGGGCCATTAAAATGATTATCCTCAGAAGACTGTACTACCAAGTATGTATTAATCCAGTGCCCTTTTCAAAGAATATGATGACAGGACAGAAAAACTAGAGCCAAAAAATGAAGATGCTTTGGGAAGACAACTGTGCCGAGTTTTCTGGGGAGGTTGGGGGGTACTCTCAGAATCCTTACAGAACTAAGATGAGCTGTGACTAGCCGTAGTTTATCATGCAAACTCTGCCACTGAACAATCGTCTGGAATCCTGCAATTCTAATAATACTTTTAGCCTCGTCAGGGCCTACAATGGAGTAAAGAGAACAGGATCCAAGAAATGGAGACCAATATCATTGTACAAGCCAGTTTCTCAACCTTGGCACAACTGGCATGTAGGGTAGATAATTCTTTGTCAGGAGGGGGATTTCCTGTGTACTATAGGATTTTTATTAGTATGCTAGCCTCTACCCACCCCTAGTTATGAAGATTACAAATGTCTGCGGACATTGCCAGATGTGCCCAGGTGGGCAAAACCACCCCAGGTTCAGAACCACTGGTGTAAGCAAACAGTTCCCAAAAGCTCCCACTTCACCTCTGACCATTTATCAGTCCTTCAGAGAAAACTTCTACAGGTAGGGGACCATTACCAGACAGAGATTTTGAAGAAAATTGGCCAAGGAAATACTGCATAAGGGCCAACATGATGCTGTGTCAAAACCCCAGTCAGCTGACACACACCCTACCGTAGGGAACACGGAAGGAAAATGCTCACAGCAGGAGTCCTCAGCCCGTTTTTGTGCAGCCCAGCCCTAAAAGTATGGATTTTACTTTTTTAAAGGATTATAAAAAGAGTATCAGCAGAGACCATTTGTGGCCCACATAAGCTTAAAATATTGACTATCTGGCCCTTTACTGAAAAAGTATAATGACCTCTGACCCAGAGGAATAGAGATTGCCAAAAACAGAGAATGCCACAGGAATGTTTGCACATCATAACTTTCTACCCCAAAACAGAATACTGGGGAAAAATTAACCTTTGGAGGAATAGGAGTGGGAAAGTTTATTTCATTTAAACCAACTGTTTTTTCTCTTCTATAAATGACAAGAGGTATCTAGCCTTCTCACCTTTGCTCAGGTAACTCCGCTAAAAGCCTTCTTATCTCCCTAGTCCCCTAACCAAATTAGATCCTGGGCAACTGCCACTCAACACCAAAGCCTTCCCTAAATGCTCCAGGGCACACCCATCAATCTAAGAGTTAAGTAGATACTATTCCTATATTACTCTCTTCTTAGCTGTATTATACATCTCCTGAGCATAGGCCCCTACCTTCCTCTGATCTCTTTCCATCTACCACAGCCTCTATCACTTCTAAAGATCTATTGACATAAATGAAGACATTTATAAAACACCATTTTGTGCCAAACACCATCTATTTCCTCCAATTTTCACAATAGCCCCGCCAGGTGGATAATAGTAAAAACAAACAGGTGGAAGAGACTAGGATTTAGAGAAGTTCCGTAACTCACCCAGTCTCCCGGCTGGTAGGTAATGGAGCTGGAATTATAATACACTTCTGATTTGACTACGTGTACCTAACTCCCAGCAGCAAGATAAGTTGCTTAATTTGTTTTGTTTTGGGCAATACTTTGTGGGAGGCTTTCTAGCTTGTATATATAAAAGCTAAGTGAAAGAGACAGAGCAAACATAAAAATGTAAAGTGTCCTGTCTCTGTAGACAGATTTGTAGTTGAAGTATTATTTTACTGAATTCTACTTTTTAATTAAGAACATATTCTGGACATTTGGCTAACTTGGTTCCACATAACACGTCCCAACAAGTTTCCCTTCAAGTCATCGCACACCAAGATCAGCAGCTCTAAGCTCCTAACAACTTTTAAAAGTCACCCAACCTCCTGCAGGCCCAAACCACCCCCTTACCAACACCCCCCCACACCCATCTCTTTGGAAGGTTCCTTCGATCCATAACCCTTACCAGAACTTAATATGAATAACAAAGAGGAGTGAGAAAAAAGTTTTAGTACCAATTCTTTCCCCTATCAATTTATAATTACATATTGAATTATTTGCTGCATGTCTGATCTTGAGGGAAGGAAAGAAGAGTCTGTGCCTCCTGATTTATGGCTTGTCATGCAGCTTACTCATTCTGCCCTTGAGGCAGCCACAACAACACGAACAGGCTTAGCCAGCTTTGCAAATGAGAGGTGCCGTGAGGAAATGAGGAAGGGGAAAGCCAGGCGCGGTGGGAACAAAACTAACATTCCAAGCTACAGCTGAGCCAAGTGCTGCATTTATACAGAGCATCGAGAAGTCCAGACACTCGTCTATATTTGAACAGGAGGCACGTGTTCCTTAGTGCCGCCTTTTATGAAACAGATTTCAGAATTTAACCCACACTTATATTAGCTGAAGGTAGAATTCAGAGAAATTTTACAAAGTCCATCAATATTAGTTTATCCACTAAAAAAAGTTATCTTTTCCATCTGCCTAAAAACGGACAGATTTAGTTGCCACACACCCAATTTTCACTTGTAAATAACACCTTTTTTGAACTAAACTTTGTTTCTCTCGAGGAGAATCACCCATATAAAACAACACTGTGGAATGATTAAGTTTAAACCACATTATAATTTGCATCCCAATTCAAAATTCCAACTCATAGCCACTTTTCCCTGCACAGACCCCCTCAGTAGACAAGCTTGTTTCTTCTGCTGCTGTTTACTTTTCCATTTATAATACAATTGCCTATATTGACAGACATATTAAAATAAAATACCTATGCTAATGAACAAAGGAAGAGCAAACATAAAATATGGCAAGAGAAAAGTTGAATTAGTGCACCAACTAAGAACTGAATTTCACATAATTATGTGAGGGAAAGAAGTGAAAAATTATCATTAAATGAGTTGCATAATTTAAAAAATAGGTTCTACAAATAACCTGCTGTATTTTAAAGTGAGCTTCAAAAGAAGCAAATCAAGAATGCCACCATAAAAGAATATAACTAGGAGCCAAGGCAATAAAACCTTTTTAATACTAGAGCTAATAAAATGCTCGGAAAAGAATCGGAAATCGTAGTTTTAACTCTTATTCCTCAGAAGCTTACTCTTTCCAAGAGGAGAAAAATGAGATCCATCCTAACAAACATTACTTCAGGAGGTATTATTGTGACAAAGCACAAAACTGACAAGTCAATTATACCCTCAAAGAAATAAGATGGAAGTAGGGGCTAATACAACAAAAGAGATGAAAATTTTTACTTTAGAAGAAAACATTTTTATGAGATAAATTAGGAAAGGGAGACTTCATGATTACAAATCTTCTAAAACCTCCTGAAGCAAACAAAAAAAATTATCCTGAAATTCCCAAACTCACATTTTGAAAGTAAATTATTTTATAATTAAAAGAAATCACACAAAATTAACAATAACAACTCTGAGTGCTGGCCAAGAATATACAGTATTTCTAGTCACTTATTACAGATCCCAAACCAGAGTATTTGCTGATTTGGCTCACATCATGCCAATGTGATGCCAAAGATAATTTCTTCCCCCATCCAGCTAACAAGGTCAACTACTAACCCAGCTTAACTGCACACTTGGTGATATTTAATATCCCTTCCATACTCTGAAAGGTACCAAGGATGATTCAGCACTTCCCCCCACTTTTTAAGCACTGCAACGAAGCTTTCTGAGATTGCAAAGGCTCAATTCAAGTAACCAGAACAAATAGGCATGTAAGTGTAGAATGAACCAATCGTGATATTTTACAACTGGAGAAGCAAATTAACCTTGAAGTTTACCTGCACCGACGTGCAGCTAGTACTTTAAAAGGTCTACATCCAGTCTTACACGAGGTTAAAAGAATTTTTAAGTGTAAAATAGTTTAAATAAGGAAGTCTTTTTCAAAGGAGTCAATCAATAAGGAAGTCCTTTTCAATAAGGAAGTCCTTTTCAATAAGGAAGTCCTTTTCCATAAGGAAGTCCTTTTCAAAGTCCTTGGCAGCTGTTTTTCTTCATCTGAGACACCCAACGACCCGGTGAGGTTCGCAGGATCCCAGTCAACACTGGAGAGGCACTGGCTAAGTGGTTGCATATACTATCTCATCATTCCCTACAGTAGTCATGCCCATTTCAAGACTGGGAAACTGAGGCTGAAGTGTAGTAAATTCACCCCCAATAAATCTGACTCCAGACCTCGTGTTCTTAACCACTCTGCTATTAAGGCTATTATCTCCATCTTGAAGATATGGGAGGAACAGGCCAACGCCATTTTGTTAACAGCAGGCGTGCGCACACACACCCTTGATCCCCATTAAGAAGTGGTGAAACACACACACACACACCCCTACTAAGCCTTGGATAGACAGGCAAGAGTGGTTTCATGATTTTTTTTTTTTACCCTGACAATGGAAAGCCGCGCTAGTGAAATGGCATTTGCTAATAATGTCAAACAGCACATATGGATGCAATACCCCACAACTGGACAGAAATTTTACAGAATTAAGTTCCCTTCCTGCTGAATAGTTTAGTCAGTATCTGCTGACGAAACACAGAATATAAGTTTACAAGGGAGATAATCTATTTAAATAGCCAACCCCACCCTCGAATGATCTTTATAAATTCTAGAATGTTACCCCCAGTTAACGAGCAGGATTTTTGAATCAGATAGTCTCAGGCTCAAATGCTGGCACTTCTAACTTAAGACAAAACCTCCAAGCCTCAGTTTTCAAGCCTCAGTTTCCCCAGCTATAAAAAGGGAGCGACACCTCGTCCACTGGGCTGTTGTGAGGCTATTGATGCGATACATAGTCAGCACTCAATTGATAGTTCTCTTCTTTCACCTGCTCTCCTTACAAGGCCATACTCTAGTAGAGGCTCTGCAAAGTGAAGTAAACACAACGGCAGAGGTCTCGATTAATGAGAATAAATCAATTCACGAATAACAAAGCTAACAAACAACAGGTTAAGAAACCAGAAGGAAGTAATTCTATCCAACATTCGAGGGGGAAAATAGGGTTGCTTTTTTTGAGAAAATGGATAAAAGAAGTCATTTATACAAATAGTCCCATAATCAAAATATCCTTTCAGCAGAGACAACTAGTATTAATTTCTCCAAGGGATCTAAGATAATTTCTTCGCCACCAACAATCACAGAGGCCCCAATCCTTCTCACACCCTCACCACCTCCCTCACCTGATCAAGTAAAAAGCTTACAACATGCCACCCACAGTTCACCTGCTAAATGAGGCCTTGTCTCCAGCTGGGACTGCAGAATTCAAAAGGCAGGTAAAAAAAACTACAACTGGAATAACCCAGAGAGGCTCAATACTATCACAAGTGGTTTTAGAACCGACACAAAGACAAAAGGGGGAAATAAGTGCTAAAATAAGAACCAGAACTGCATTCAAGAAATTCCTAAACCCTTTCTTTTATCAAAGCGGTCATACTTTTTCATTTACATAGCACCTGATGGTTTACAAAGCTTTCATTTGGGAATACCTGAGATAAAGTGAGGCTTGGAGGAGGCAGGTAACTTTCCCAGGAAAGTGAAGCTGCATGCTCTCTTACTTCTTCCTTTCCAAGGGTTGGCAAAAAGCCTCCCTCCCTCCCCTGCTGGTTTACCTGGTGGAAAAGATAATCCCTTAGGAGCAAATGACTCTCCGTCTACCTGGCAAAACCATCAAGGATGTAGTAATGGTCATCTTTATCTTTCCAAACTCAGTGCCATTTCCATATTAGAAAGGAAAATGTTTAATGGTCTGAAAGAACAGGATAACTCTTCAGTTCAAACATTGTAGAAATTCTTCGCATAGATAAGGACAAGTTGATAGTCAAATTTGATATGACTGCTTTTGACCTGAGGAATTGTTTTGGTGGCCTAGTCAGGGAAATAATGATTCCTCTGAATAGGAGTCATAAAATGATCACAGCAGCAATGTAAAATAAAAACCACTGCTAGGAAAGCTTAATAACATTTCTTACCTGTAAAATAGGAAGGAAAAAGTACAAATATAACATTAATAAAAACATTTAAGATTAAAATCCACTTTTTAAATTAGCAATGAAACTATAAATCTGAGACTCTTCCAATTTAAGCCCAAAGAAACCAGGCTATAATTAAGCTATTTTCTAAGAAATATAAAATTTCCTACTTTTTCAGTGAATGAATTACTTAATAGCCATGAATCCTTCCTCAAATTTCAGGTGTGATGTGCCTGAAATGGAGTCCAACTTAGTTTTAGTCACAATTCATCTGTTTACTGTAGTCAAATATTTCTGATTTTCATATCCATGGCACTTGAAAAAGAACCACCGCCAAATAGTTACAGAGCCAGGATTAAAAGGAATAACAGAAAAAAATAACTGGTATCTAACATTCTACCCATTCACCTAAAGGTCAGACAATGCAACTTTTTTTTTATTTCTAAATTTATTTTAACAATTTTTAATGTGTTTGACTTTTTTTTTTTTTTTTTGGTGAGGAAGAGTGGCCCTGAGCTAACACCTGTGCCAATCTTCCTCTGTTTTGCATGTGGGATGCCACTACAGCATGGCTTGATGAGCGCTGTGTAGGTCTACACCTGGAACCCAAACCTGCGAACCCCGGGCTACTGAAGCAGAGCACTTAACCACTACGCCACCGGGCGAGCCTTGCAACTTTCTATTTTAAAAAATACTGTATACTGGTATGTAAATAATACAGCATAGACAAAGCCCAGGTTACCATACTGAAAATCTTATATTTGTGAAGCTCTTAAGAAACAACCAAGGAGAAAAAAAATGGATGAACTTTTAAGTTTTCCCTGAACTGTCAAAACATTGAGAAAACCAAAATACCTAAATATAAGAACATCCTGTTTCCAGCTATGGAAATTTCTACTAATATGTGACCTGTAATCACTAGGGAAAGATTTTCTTTGCTAAAAGAGGTGACTGAATAATCAGGGATAAACAATTCTTAATATACTGCCTTTCCTACTCAAATTGTCTTTTTCTAAATTAAGAGAACTTACTAGACTTTCCCTCCACTATTTACTGATTTCTTTTTGTTCTCTGTTTTGTACCAATGCATCAAATGGTTTAGCATCTGCTATGGACTGAATTGTGTCCCTCCCCAAAATTCTTACGTTGAAGCCCTGACCCCCAATGTGACTATATCTGGAGAGAGTATTTAGGAGGCAATTAGAGTTAAATGAGGCCATAAGGAAGGGGCCCTAATCTGGTAGGCCTGTGGCCTTACCAAGAGAGGAAAAGAAAGATATCTCCCCCACCTCTTTCTACCATGTGAGCCACAGCGAGGAGGTGGCCATCTGCAAGCCAGAAAGAGCCCTCACCAGAAACTGATCATCCTGGCATCTTGATCTTGGACTTGCCAGACTCCAGATTGCTGAGAAAATAAATTTCTGTTGTTTAAGCCACCAAGTCTATGGTAATTGTCATGGCAGCCCAAGCTAACTAATACAACATTCAAACCAACAAAACAAATAGTAAGAATTTTTCTGCTGCCCCAATCTTCTAATGAAATTCTTACAAGAATTCTCTCAAAATGAGCTTATTCCGCCCTTCTCCCAGCACTCTTGGGAACTAAAATAGTAACTAACCAATAGCTAAACCAGCTAAACCAAAATTCCAGCTAACTGCTTCTAGGAAGAAGGCAAATAAAATGGGTTTGACCTGCTTACAAGTGGTTAGGAAAAATATGCAAACCACCTTTTTCAATCATGAAGAGAAATTTTTAAATAAAACAAAAACCAGACTTTAGCTCCTAAAAAAGGATGAGAAAGTTTAAGAATAAACATCTATAACCCACAATTCCTGAAAGTAAGTTAAATCTGACTTCATGACGATTCTTATAGTGGCTTTGGACGAGTCACCTAACTCTTCTATTACTCAGTGTTCCATCTGATACGTTAGCACATGACTGCTTGGTAGTTAGAACTTTAAAGGCTTACTAGATGAAAGATGATGGGTCACTCATGACTACAAGATTTGTGACTATAAAATTTACTTTTACAACACACAATGCATCAGATATACCATCTGGTAATGAAAGAATTTGAGGTAAAATCCCAACTTCATTTTATCATCAGGAAAGGTTGAAAGGGGGTATCAATGAATAGCCATTTGTAAAGAACATATATCCACTACTTTAAAAAATTCTTATCCATTCAAAAGAAGCCAAAATAAACCCTAAAACCAAGATAGTCAAGAACAAGGGGTCTTGGAATCGGCAAAGAAAGGAGTCTTCACGTTCAATTCATCAACAACCAAAAAAAAAAAAAAACCCCCATAAACTGAAACTGAATTCTATTTTAGATGTGTCCAACTCACAAAAATTTATCTCTAAGTCCATCTAAGTCACTTCAAACTCAGTAAATTATAACCACTTTGAAAGATGCCTATAATTGTACTATTAGTTCTTCCTAGCACAGTAGACAAATTTTGAACAGAACCATTTCATTCATACATTGAAAAAGTTAAAAATGTTTTAAAGTTTCTTGAATTGCCATTTTTTCTGGAACTACCTTTTCAAATGATTCTTGGGTAATTACTTAAAGGATACACTCTGTCATTGCTGCAACATCCAGTTTATCAAGGTCAGGTGAACCAGGGCAACACTTCTTGAATTCTTTTCGAAGATCAAAAAAGGAATAGAAGCATTCAGGCAATAATACATTCTGAGGAAGGACAAGGTAGACACTGTTAACTAGATGAATTTAGTTCAATGTTTCCCTAATAATTAGGAACCTAAGAACTGAATGTAAGTATATTTTTCCACAATTAAAAACAATTTTTTTAATCAAATGTAAGACTGTTATATTTTGTTACAGTATGATATCCTGTATACAAGTCTCATAGAAAAATATTCATCTTAATTTTGGCAGTGGATTATAATATTTGTGCTCCATTATGCATTCCATTCAAAACACTGCTGAAGCTATAATACATTTCGGCTGCTATATTTTATATTTTCTGGTTGATAAAACTACACTCTTTTTCCAGCCACAATCACTTTAGACTATCTGTATTTTCAGACAGGAATATTAGTCCTCTCTGTGCTCATACAGATCCATATGTTTACAATGTATACCTAGACACAGGATTCAGTTATAAAACATAGTCGTTTTAAATACTGGGTTCTGACAATGCATATTTTCTGTACTCAAGTCAGATTAAGATAGTAAATTCCTGATTACCTGAACAGACTTACATTTGTGCTAAATTATAGTCCCACATTAGTTTTCCTGACTGATATTCTGGCTGTACCTGAGAACTCAAATTAGACTTAAAAAAAGATACCACAAATCTCAGAGGCAAAGGAGAAATGGATGCCAGCTGTTCTTAGCTACTAGCACCGCTTTGTGGTTATTAAACAAAGCACAACTCTCTGGACAAATATTACACTAGTTTCCATTTTGTTCCTGAAAAAACCCCTCAATGAATAACTTTCAACTTTTTTTAAACTGAATTTAGATTTTTCTTAAAATTTCAAAATAGTCTGTTTCACTTACTGGGAATTTCTACCCATTTGTACATTAGAATGTCAAGGAAATAAAGACCTTTTAATGTTTGTGACCCATAACACTTATGCAATGATGTCTCTTTCTATCCAAACCTCCTGCACTGGATTCTGTCAGATGTGACCCGCCCGTGCTATGTTTGAAATAGGTATCCCTGCCTCATGGTCAGTTTTCATAATAGTTACCAAAAGAATCATGAATCCTCAAGATTACCTACAAGAAAGCTCATTTAAAAGCTGTTTAAAATGAAAATAACTCACATGTCCAACAATAAAAGATTGGTTTAAATAGCTGTATCCATTTAAGATAGTATTTTATTTAGTGCTTACAAAAGATATTGATGCTATATGATATTATAAAATACACTAAAAGGTTTATATAGCATGAATGCTCCTCGTAAAAAAATGGCTTTTCTACAAAAATTTGGAAGAATATATCCAGATATGTTCATATTAGAGAAAAACACTTCAATATATTGTTTTCTGAGTGGCAGAACTATTTCACATTTTACCATTTTCCCTTAACGAATAGAATTACTTTCATTATGATACTAAATTGTTTTAGTTTCTTATTTTATGATACTAAATTAATTGTTTTCATTTTCTTTACCAAATCCTAATAGAAGTGACTCAGGAAAATGTCTCAATTTTTCACTGGATGTTTTCCCATATCCAAAGCAGTCCATCTAAAATAACAAAAGCAGCTGTTTTCCTCCAGCCCAATAGGGAAGGGATTAAGTTTTATCCCTCCTCACAGGTTTGAGGGGAAAAACAATTCTCATATACCTATTTCTGGATCAAGGGTATAGCAATTGGTCTAGCATTTAATTAACAAAATATACTCCCCCATTTTAATCAAATAATTACTAAGGTTGCTATAAAAAAGGAGTGATTTTCTCAAGCCTCAAGAGATAGGAACTTGAGTTTCTCCCTCAAATTTTTAAAATTATCATTATCCATTAACTCATTTCTTCCCTTTTCCCTATTGGAGTAAAAAGAAAGAAAATCTGCATGACTACTCACTTACCGGTGACATCAACTGTCAGTCTAAACCCTTCATTGCAAGACTTGCCTTATATAGTTTCCTTAAAAACATTTTATTTCCATCTTTTCAAGTTCAGTAGCTGCCCACCACAATAAAAAGTTATAACTCAAACTAAGTTGATAAGATCAACTATATTAGCAATGATTGGGTACACTGGGTCTGCTGTCTATGCCCTCCATTTTCTCACAGCCCCTCAGTGTTCTTCCCAGGAAGAGAAATCACATTATAACTACAATAAGATTGTGTTTTTCTCACTCCATACTCTTCCATATCAGAAAGATAAGCAGAGGTAAAAGATGAGGCCAACCCTATTGTTTTGATACAAGATTCAATCAGTTTGAATATTTACTTTAAGTCAGACAAAGCACAGTATTACTATAATTGTTTCACTAGTTATATGGTTAAGTCTTACTTTACACAGTTCAAGGCTTTTTAATGAAGTTATTAGAATTACAATGAAAAAGGTTTAATTGAACTTTTTTTCTTTGCTCCTTCCTTTCTAGGATAAAGCATTTTGCACATAGATGGGGATATTACAATGTATTAAAATACAGTTCTCTCCTACCTACTTGTAGTTATTTTAAATGTCAAAAATTCAGCTAATATGCCTTGGAAAAGGGAGAATGTAAAGCACCTCAAAAACTTGACATAAACAAAAAGGGAAACTCTGTTTTATTAAGTCACCAAAGGGTATCTATAAAATTACTGTAATCTCTAACATCTCTTTGAAAGTGTCATGAATTTTGAGGCATCCGACCCTAAGAGAAGCCCCCCTCTGCTTCTCCCCCTTTTGCTGACCTCTCATTCCCCAACTATTTGCCAGAGAGAAGGAGAGAGGCTGAATTCATCTAGAATTTGAGGGGGTCTGGGAAGTACATACTGTGGTCAAGACTTGAAACAAATAGCAATACAACTACCTCCCCCAAGCTCAAGATAAGGTTATCATTCAGGAATGAAATTAGGAATATTAAAGTGTTAGAGATAAGATCAGTCCCTATAGGCTGGTGTGAGGAGAGTGGGGAGTGACTGCTATTGGGTACAGGGTTTCTTTTGGGGGTGATGAAAATGTTCTTACACTAGATACTGGTGATGGTTGCACAACTCCATGAATGAACTAAAAACTACTGAAGTTGTACACTCTAAAGGGTGAATTTAATGTTATGTGAATTATATCTCAATAAAACTGTTATTTTTTTAAAGAAATAAATAAACTTATACTAAAACCTAAAAAAAAGTGTCATGAATTTTTTATTGTGGTAAAAATATACATAACACGCTATTTATCATTTTAACAATTTTTAAGTGTACAGTTCAGTGGCATTAAGTATATTCTCATTGGTGCGCAACTATCACCACCATCCCTTTGTCATCTTCTCAAACTGAAATTCTGTACCCATGAAACTAGAACTCCCCATATGCATCTTTTTAAAATAGAGAAACTTGGATACACCATTTTTTTAAAAAGCCACCAGTCACCCCAAATCGTTTTTTGAGAAGCCAGCACTCTTACCTTCTTAGAAGCCTCAGGATGTAGGATTTGCCTGACATGAAGCTGCCCGTCGGTGCAGAGACAGAAGGAGGTCCCTACCCCAATATTCAGTTCATTGCTCACTGATTGGTTAAACTGAAAGAACAAGACACACAGAGGGACACAGCTGATGCAGGATTTACAGACTCTGCAAAGTGGCCCCCGCTTCGTGATCACCGGAAGAAAATCATGCTCACTGCCATGAAGGGGGACCCTGGTGCTGGGAGCAACATAGGAAAGACAGACCCTGTTGCCATAAACTGTCTTGCTTCCCTTCAATAGGGAAGCTTTTCAATCAACCTGCAGTCTAAGCACAGAATTTAGTAAATGCATTCTTCCTTTTGTCCGCCTTCTATTTTTGCTATAAATCCATTCAAGACTTTTAAGTCAGGTCTCATTTCATCAGCAGGTTACCTTCAGATTACATCATTCCCTAGTGCTGTTTTTCTTTTTTATAAGGTTTGGATGTTCCAGGCTTAAGATGCCAGTTTCTAATAAATGTGGGTAATGGGTATACAGACTGCAAAGTCTGGTACACGTTTCCTAGAACACAACCCAGAAATGATCACTTTCCCCTATAATTCGCAACTAGTGTGCGAGGGCAGGGGCCATGAGAGCGCCAGACACTCACCTGTGCACAGGTGTTTAGCGCCCCGCCCTATCCCCGATCCTGTACCCGTCAGCACCCCGGAGCAGCCGGTTTTTAGGTCACCTCAATTCCAGCAAGGGGATTCCACCAGTTTCACGGTGACCCAACGAGCAGCCCTACATGTTCAGGCCTGCAAACCCTCCCCGGCGCCAGGACCAAGGCCAATGAAGAAGTAACAAGGGCACGGGAACCGAGCCTTTAGAAGCCTGAAACCAAGCAGGCACCTTGCAACTCCCACCAAACCGGGGCCGCCTCTAGCTCTCCGCGCGGGGCCCGCCCGCTCTTCTACACCACAGCGCCCCCTGCCCCAGGGCTGCGTCACAGACCCAAACCCCGGCAGAGGACAGGCGCGTCTGGGGTCTGGGCCGGGGGATGGGGGCGCTAGGATTCAAATTCCGCCCCATGACTCAATTGGTAAAACCCGGCTGATTCTTTGGCCCCAGGAACGACTCAGGAAGCAACTCGAAAACTAGCGAAGTTTTGGCCCAAGACCCTGGGGGGCCGGGAAGCGAAGAGGAGCATGACCTCCTCCCAAAAAGTGCACCCGGGCCTCCGGGTCGGGTTTCCACCCACGCCGGCGGGCGTCGGGCCGCCAGCCCTGACGACGCGCGTGGACCGTCCGAGGGCGTTGGGGCTGGGAGGGCTGGGCCAGCTTGGGGGGCCGCCTGGGCGCCTCGGATGGGGGGTGGTTGGCGCGGCCCAAGGCTGTCACCTGTCGGAGGGCTTGGTCCAGCTGCGGCGCCGAGGACAGGCTTCCGGCATCGATCTTAGTTTCTTCTTTACAATCCTCCGTCAGCTCCAACTGATCCGGTCTGACTAGTACTTCGTGCAACTGTCCCACCTCCGGGGGGAAAGAAGCAGGGGTCAATTTCTCCCTTCCTCAGTTGGGGAGCCTCTATCTTCACCCTCCTCCCTGCTCCCCTTCTGGGGCAGCCCGCGCCTTTCGAGGGGCCTGGCCGCAAAATCAAAGCTCACTTGTCACCGGCGGCTCCGGTGGCCAAGAGGGCGGCACGGCCCTGCCCCAGGCCCCACCCCCACGCGGATCAGGTCGGAAAGGCCCTGGAAGTGGGCACCGGGCCCCCAGGGATCCCACCCCGCTCCGCCCAGCGTTCCTCGACGGGCAGAAAACGGCTCCGCGGCGCCCGGCCTCCCCACCTGAGCCAGATTTCGAAGGACTTTTCCAAATGGCCCCAAGGCGGTTGGCCAACAAGTTTGGTTTTACTCTGGATTCTCTAGGCCTCGGGTCGAGCCTCACAAGTGGGCAAACAAGAGCACTTGTTTACCGACTCTCCAAACTTCTACAACAAACTTCTTGCCCCACTCCTAGCATTTGGACAGAAACGTGGAGAAATACCTTCTTGTTAGCCAGATCCACCACTTTCCATAACAGCAGGATCAGCTCCTTCTCATCCGAGCCCAGCTTGGCCCCGGTGGCCCCAGCAGTGATCCCGAAAAGCACCACCAAGTAATCCGGAGACGCCGTCATGACGATAGGTGGGGAGGGGGAGAAGGGGGGTCGGGAGGTGATGAGGTAGGGTGGAAGTGAGAACGAGAAAACCTGTGCTAAACCCTCTTCTGAGAGAAAAAGAAAGAGCGCCCACCCCCCCTCCTCGCCGCCTGTGCAAAAGGCGGTAACCAACCTCTCAAGCCCACACCTGGCCGGTGCTCCACACCCAGGGCAGGAAGGGGGGTGGGAAGGAGAGCGCAGGAGACCTGCCCTTTTTGTATTCAATTGCCGGTGCGTCTATGCAAAAAGCCAGGAGCAAGGCTGCACCCCCAGGAGGCGCGCGCAATGGCTGAAAGCTTTTCTGTTTTGGGATGTGGCTCTACCTGCCCGCCCCTTCCCCCTCCCCCACGTGGTGCAGGTAAGAGACACCTGGCGGCGCCGGCCCATTGGCTCCTTCAAACCACGACGTGGCAGCGGTGGGGGAGGAGGCCGCCTGGGGAAAGGGGAGGAGGGGGCCGGAGACAATGGCTGGATGAATGGAGAGGGGAGGGCGAGAAAGGAGGAGGGGGAGACGCGAGGGGCGGGGAAGAGGCAGTTGCCACCCAGAGGGTAGCGGAGGCCAGACGGGAAAAGGGTGAGGGGAAAGGGGGCTGGCGGGAGTCGCTTGTAGAGGGGTACTCCTTTGCGGGTAACCGATAGGTGCGGGGGTTTGAAGAAATGCCGGCTATGGGGAACAAAGCCGGAGCTTTTAAAGGGTCAAGCGAAAACGCCTGGCGTGGGGAGTGAAAGGAGGCCAGAGGTGAGGCCTGGGATGCGGAGCTGCCCAGGGCGCGGCGCCCCAAAAGGGCGAGCCGCGGAGGGAGGGATCGGCCAACGGCAGTCGGGAGGTGACGGGGGCAATTGCCAAGCACCGGAAAAGCCGCTCCCGAGCCCAACACACCTTTAAGTGCAAACAGCAGGCGAAACCCTGCGGGACCTCTCCCTCTCCGGGCTGGAGCCCGGGCGCACGCTCCTCCAAACCCGGAGGCGCTGCCCACCTTCGGGAGTGAAACCCCGACGCGCCGCAGAGCCAGACGCCGGCCAATTAGGCCCAAAGACGCAGTTGGCGCGCGCAAGGCAGCAAGGGGACCCCACTCTCTTTTCTCTCAACCACTCCCTTAATTGCTACGTCCTGTTTGGTCCTGAGTGCTAGTTCGAGTTGAGCACCTCCTCCAGGGCGGGAGCCCGCTCCCTTTGATTCGCCCTGAGCCCTAAATAAAACGCATCTACTCCACGTAGCTAATGTTTGTTTCAATCAAGCCAAAGCAAGCTTTTTCCTCAGTTCCCGGCTCTGGCCCCACGCCCTCATACTTTTTGCCTTTGTAGTTGTGTGTCGATTTTGGGCCAAGTTGCCGAGCACTGTCCCTACTCTAGCTCAGCTAGGTCTGCACCGAGGCTTGTGCGCCCACCATCACCGCGCGGCCACCAAGTCGCACGGCAATGTGGTGGGCTTGCTGACAGAGAAAAGCGCCGGAGGTGAACTTTCCTCGAGTTTTGTATTTCAAAGTGCTTTTTTCCTGGGAACAAAATTCCGTCTTATGTATTACTAATTCGGCTCCAGGTGTGCAGCCCTTTATATTTATGGTGCGAAATTAGGCAACTACACTCCTTTCACTACAGTAACCCACTCCAGGTACAAATTCGACAACCTTTCAGGATGCATGTCAGGGGAAGCTGGGATCGCGCTTGCCCGACGGCGAGGAAGCGCAGACTTAGTGGGGAGAAGCTGAGGCTGCGGGAGGGAGAGGAGAGGGGGTCTGAGGAGTCGGCGCCACCGAGTTTCCTTGTAGGAGAGGATGCGGGCGGAGGCGCCGCCGCCCGCGCGCGGCGCAGGTAGCAGCTCTCGTCCCCAGAGAGCGGGCGGAGGCCGGGCTCTGCCGGGCCAGGCAGCGCTATAAGGGCCCTCGAAGGTGCTCGGTGCCACCCTCGTCCGCAGCTCGAGTTTCAGCGGCGCGTGCTTTTCGCCCCAGGACTCCAGGGTGCCGGGATCGCTAAAGGGCTCCCGCAGTCCTGGTTGGCTCGCGGCGGCAGCCTCGTCCCGCCCCAGTCCCCCTATCTCGGAGCCACCCTCCAGGGCCCGCAGGCGCCGCGGGGGCTGGGACTGGGCGCGGAACCCGGCAGGGAGGGACCTGGAAAAACCACCCAGATTGCATTGCAGCGGGCGAGGCCGCCCGGAGGAGCCGGTTCTCCTGAGCCACCTCCCTGCGGGGCTTTTTCGGTGCGCGGTTCCCAGGTGCTCGGCCCTGCTTGGGCCGGGAGTGCCGCCTCGCAGGGGCGCGGGAGCCGGCGCGTGGCCCCGAACACGCGCGGCGGAGGCCCGGAGGCCCAGCGCCGGGCGGGCGACTTGCTGAGAATGGGTAGAACAGCTCGGGAAGTGCGGCCCCGCCCCTGCTTTCTGGCCTCTGGGGTTCGGATTAATCATTTGTATAGCGCGTTTGGATCAACGGAGAACTTGATCAGCGCGTTTGCTAGGGATTCCGCAGCGTCATCCACGTTAGAATCGAATCTCAGAGCTCCCCTTTTCACAGAGACTTCCTTTTTCTTGTTTAGGGAGGTCGGACCTCTGGTTTCTGATTTTTTTTTTAATTTAGATTTTAATTTGTCTAACTAGATTCCACAGAATTTTTTTTCTCTAATGTATTCCCAGGGCTTGGAACAGAGCCAGACATGTACGAGCCATTCAACAAATATTTGTAGAATGATTTTAATGAGTAACACCCAACCATTTCTGCACTTCTTTGTCTCCCGAGCTGGGCATAGTTCATCACCGCGAAGGTGAGATTCTGAAAATGGGAATCTCCAGGTAATATAAGTCTCAGTGTTTAAAAAGAGTAGGTGCTAATTCTTTGACAGACAAACCTACTTTTGTTAAAGAAATTAAACTCTTGTAAAATGCAGGAACTCCGAGAAAAAAAATCTGTGTAACACAACCAGATCAGTTCTGTATAGAAAAATATTTTCTTGTCCATCCCACCATCTATAAATTATTGTAATATAGTAAGAATAATAAGTATGAGGTGGCTGGGAAGAACCTTGAGAAGAGAGGGTCCTTCTACCTGTGGTCTTCACTCAAGACAATGTCTAAAACTCCCCAAACAAGGAAGAATCACTTTTTTAAAGCAGCAGAGACCCAAGTTGAGGGACAGGCTGCAAAATAACTGGCCTGTATTCTTAAAACTATTAAGCTCATGAAAGACAAAGACTGAAGAACTATTCTAGATAAAGGAATTTATGAAACGTGACAACTAAGTGCAACATGGATGCTAGACTAAAAAAGAACATTATTGGGACAATAGGAGAAATTTGAATAAGGTCTGCAAATTAAATAATAGAGTTGTATCAGTTTTAATTTCTCAATTTTTGTAATATGACTGGTTCAGCAGGAAAATGTCCTTTGTTTTAGGAAGTACGCAGTATTTAGGGATAAATGAGAACTGCGTCTATAACTTACTCATATGATTCTGACAAAATATATACATGTATAAAAAGACAGAAATGATAAAGCAAATGTGTCAAAATGTTAACATTGGGGAATCTGAGTGAAGGAATTCTTTATACTATTCTTTGCAACTTTTATAAGTTTTTTTAAAAGCATCCGAGGACTTGTTGCTGCCACCACTATTTGGTGTTGAACAAGGCTCTGTCTCATGACTTTCTGTGCTAATCTAATCCTCCATACTGTAGGATGAGTCCATTTTCCTTGGTGAAAGGAGAAAGAAAAGGTCACCACTTTCTGTATAACAATCCTTTCATATCCTTTAAGGTTGTTCTTAAATAACTTTCCTAGACTAAATTACTACAAGCTCTTTAAAGCTTTCATCATGAATCTTACTTTCCTGCTCTTTAATTATCTTTGTTACCCTCCTCAGACCCTTTTCCTCTCATCACTTTTAGAGAGCAGCTCTTGAACTGGACAGAAGACATATGTGTCCTCTGTGGCCTAACCATTGACACGATGGCACCTGTATGTCTTATTCTTAGAATTTGTCATGCAGTCCCTTTCTAAGACTACAGGAGCAGCACTGCATTTACTGGCTCCAGTTTTGTTTGCAATCTCTAGATCTTTCTTGGAGTTCTCACTTGCACATACCCAGTTCTCTTGTACCTGTAAGAAAAGAGCCTTCAAAAGTGAATCAAAGTATGAAAATGTTATCAGATTAGATAGTGGTGATGGTCACACAAACATGAATATACTAAAACCCACTAAATTGTACACTTTAAAAGAGTGAATATTATGGTATGTGAATTATATCTCAGTTTTAAAAAAAGCAAAGTAAAAGCTTGTGTTCTGAGGCTACCACCAGCCATTGATATTTCTTAGTTATTTGTATTAGATGCAGTTGTAAAAGAGACCACATTTTATACTCCCCAGACAAGTCCAACCTCTCTGAAGTGGACAGGTGGGGGGAAGTGATGGTCAAGATAACTAAATACATTATAATTTTCTATGAATTACTCTGTGCATTACGCACTTAACCAAATTACTGGTCTGGACATTTATTATAGCAATTATTATAGATGGTCTGTGTGGAAAAAGTATGGGTTTAATAATCGGCCCTGCCATTTGCTACCTCGTGGCCTTGGGCATGTTCCTTAGCCTCAAAGACTCAGTTTCTCACTGGTAAAAATGGGGATGACGATAATGTACACTTCATAGTTTTTAAGGGGAGAGGAGATGTGTAAAGAAGTGTCTTCCTTAAAGAAAACAAACCTGAGAACCAGTACTACTCAAGAGGCATCTCCAAGTGGAGAGAGGTCTCCCCAGAAAACAACCACAAACGTTGGTAACCCTCTGACCTTAATTAGACTAAAGACACCATCAAGGAAGGCTGGAACATTTAAACAAGACTTTGCTGACTACCGTGTCATGGGGAAAGATACAGAAAAATTACTTATAGGGAAATGCTCCATGAATCTGGACAAGATATGCCTTCTCCTTGGGGACCACAGAACTGATCCATTTAACTGGGCATCCAGGGAAATGATACCACCCCGAGGAATTCCTCCCTCCTTATTCCTGGCTTCCTGTGCTTTGCTCAGGAGTACATCCCTGCCTCTCCCAAAATCCAGTCAGAGGGAAGCACCCAGCAAACCTTATCTTTCAAGTCATGATGGCTTGACAGGAATGGGTGTTTAAAGAAAGATTTTAAGAAGGAAAAGAAGTTTTGTTTCTCTTATTTCTATTTCCTTAGTCCCCCTGCTTCCCTGTAGTATGCCTACTTATTCACCCATTTGGCCGGTAAAGGGCCAATTTTGTTATTCTGCCAAAATGTAACCCAAAGACCAGGAAATTGTAGCCTTGCTTTGTGTCTGTTTGAAGTATTTAAAGTGTGAAGTTGAGATAGTACACTTGGCGGAAACTGCCATTTGGAGACAGTGAAGATAATTTTTATGATGAGCCTGTATATCTTCCATTTGCACATCAATGCATTCTCACCTATGGATTTCTAAGTGACTATAAAAGTGTATACAAAGTGCCAGACCTGATGGATACATTCAGTCATTTATCTAAAATACTTATTGGCACCATACTATGCACCAGGCAAGGAAGGTATTAGGCACTGGAAACACAATAGCAAATAAACACAAACGTGGTCCTTGCCCTTATTGGGGGAGACAATCACAAAAACAAATGTATCAATACAAACAGTGATAACTGTTCTGAAGTTACACAGTGCTCTGGGATTGCATAACAAGGGGACATGAACACCACTAGGGAGACCAGGAAGAGTTCAATGAGCAGTGGCATTTGAATTAAAATCTGCAAGTAGAGGTAAAATAAGCAAAGAGGTAGGAGCAGGTAAGGAAGAAGGAAAGAGGCTTCTCAGCAGCAGAAGCAAAGGTCCATGGTGGGAAGGCACTTCCATGGAAATAACTGAGGAATGGCCCAAAGACGGAAGATGCTTGAGGAGGAGACGGTGAGATCTCTGGAATCACCCTTGACTTCTCCCAATGTTCAGTTGGTCACTAAGTCCCTTGGCGTTTTCCCCAGGGATTACATGTTTGGATCACTCCCCCTCCACTCCTTAGGTGACCCCTCTGGCCCAGAACTACAGAATCTTTCCATTGGCTGCTACTGCCCTCCACTGTATGTAAGAACCTTTCCCATGTGGGTTCTAGGAATACTGGATTTTACAGATCTGTAAAATTTAACCAAAAAGGAGGGAAGGACAACTGCTATAGAAAGGATTTCAATCTGTAATTTTGCTAAGAAGGATATTTAAAAATAAAACCAATTACTATTTATGGCCCCCTACATTTCATAAAAGAAAGGCTATTTTAGCACCAAAAAGAAAGGTAGACTAATCTCAGAATAAATGACACTTTTTATATTATATGAATCAGCTCTATGAAACATGTGCCACATTGTTGTTTTTCTCATTCAACCTCACATTGGAGAAAATCATATACCAGGATTTGGGAGCCACTTCTGAAAATTATCAATTTGGTGATCAATTGTCAAACCAATTATCAAGATTAGTTTTTCTAAAATTCACTTCTGTTTTAAAAATTAATTTATATTTATTTAAATCAAAGTAATACAAGTGTATCATTTTACAAGTCTAATAATTCTACATGGTTTATAATAAAAAACTACAGTCCCCTGTCTCTCCTCCCCGAACTCTGATTCCTGATTCCCAGGGGCAGCTACTCTCCACTTCAGTTGCTTTTCTGTTCTTGTAATCACCTCCTCATTTGTAAATAGCATGTACTTACTAATATTAAAAATCATCTTTTTTTTTAAGTATAAAAGCGTACTTTAATTCTGTTGCTCCCCTTCTCAAGCTGAATTGGAGCTATGGAATAAAATATATACTCTGTAGCTCAAGTCTAAATCAATCTGTGATGCTTCCTGGATAGTTAAGCCCTCAGTGATTACCACTGCAGACCATATACTTAAAATGCTGCCCTATATTATTTATTTCAAGTAGGCAATGACTTTCTTTTTTTTTTTTTTTTTTTACCATTTTTTTAATTGATGTCTTAATAGTTTATAACACTGTGGGGTTTTAGTTGTACATTTTTGTTTGTCCATCACCTTGTGGATGTAACCCTTCACCCCTTGTGCCCACCCCCCACCCCCCTTCCCCTTGGTAACCACCAATCAGTTCTCTCTGTCCGTGTGTTCACTTATATTCCATATATGAGTGAGTTCATGCAGTGTCTGTCCTTCTCTCTCTGGCTTATTTCACTTAACATAATACCCTCTAGGTCCATCCATGTTGTTGCAAATGGGACAATTCTGTCTTTTCTTATGGCTGAGTAGTATTCCATTGTATGTATATACCACATCTTCTTTAACCAATCGTCAGTCGTCAGTCGAGGGACACTTGGGTTGCTTCCACTTCTTGGCTATAGTGAATAATGCTGCAATGAACATAGGGGTGCATATGCCTCTTGTGATGGTTGATTTCATGTCCATTGGGTAGATGCCCAAGTGACTTTCTTTTCTTAAAATTCTATACTCTCCCAATTAATGATCACTTTATGGCTGCTTTCATTCCCATTGTTGTAGCCTTCTCTTTATGTGTACATTAACAACCGGTAGAACTTGCTCATGCTTAGAACTTGGGAAGGGGTTGGTTTGATGAGGGTATCCATCAATTATGCCAGCCTTAGAGGGAAGAATAAACACTTCTGAAATCAAAGAACTGCTCCCAGTAATAGACCCTTTCTTGTCCACATCTATATCCCTACTTTAGCTGGTAGAGGAAATATCTGATTTTAATCAGAATCCATTTCTGCAAACAATATTTTGAATGAGATCATCACTCTGGAAGGCAACAGAAAAAACCATTAGCACTTACTCCCTCTGAGGAGTGGATCCATGGAGTTGTTGGGAGAGAGAGCAGAGAGAGATCTTTCTCTTTACATACGTAAATAACAATAATAAAATGGGTTTTATTTATTGAATCGACACTATATACCAAGCACCATTCAAAGCCCCTACAAGTATTGTCTCATTTAATTCTTACAACAACCAAATGATGTAAAAGTACTATTTTTTACCTTACTTTATGACGGGGGAAACTGGAGGTTAAGAATAACTGGCAAAAATGACCTGATTGGCACTGACAGAGCTGGGATTTATATCTAGGGAGCCTGACTCCAGAGACTATGTTTTTAGCCACTATGTTATACTGCACATGGACCACTTTTATACTTTAGGAAATCTTATAATAAACAAAAATAGGGCAGACTGTCACAAAGTAAAACATATTTCCCTATGAGAGCTGAGCTGCAACACATACACATGGCCAAGAATAAGCCACAAAAGCAATATCACATCTTAAATTTTATAAAATAACCTCCTTTTTATATCTCAGCTTGTTTACAAGATACCCATAAATTGTGAGGTATGTTTGAGATCCATTAAAGAAGTAACATTGTACAATAATTATAAATAGCATGGTAGTTAAAATAAGTATTAAATATGTCATCAAATCTTACTGTTTTCATATTTGGAAGAGATTTTTGTCAATTTTATTCCAATTCATTCATTTCACAAGAGGCCAAAGAAGTTAAGTGACTTGCCCAACCAAGGTGACACAGCTAATTGGCGCCAGGACTATACTCAGAGCTCAAATCTCCTGGTTCCCAACCCAATGCTCTCTCCCTATTGTGTCCATGACTACCCAGACTGTGTGCTCCCTCTGAGAATATGCTAGACTTTCTAGATGGGACTTGGAGATGTCTGTGTAGCTGCCTTGGTTAAAATTATCTCTCTTGTTAAAGTTTTGGTAGGGGAAAGACATATTGGTTGAGACATCTTCTTCTTTGCAGCCTAGGGGATGGAAAGAGGACTTGGGTGTCCAACTCGGATGCTGACATGCCTCTTCTCTGATTCTAGAGCTACTGCCTGACACATTGAGAATTTAGAAGAGTTTTGGTGGTAGGGTAGGAGGTGGGAGGTGGAGTTTAGATGAGCCATTCTTTTTTTTTAAACTGTCCAAAGAAATTTTAGTGGATACATTCTTTTGATTTTGGTACATCTCTCTGTAAAAGACACAGATACACAGGACATGGTCTCTGCTGTTAAGGAGCTTGAAATCCAATAAAAGGCAAAGCTCAAAGAACTTGGCTGACTGGTATGGTATGGACACCTTAAGAACATGGCCCTGGCCCAGAGCAAACATAAAAAGGATGCTGCAGCAGATGGATTGCACAGGAGTGCTTTTCTGAACCCCTGGGTCACCAATATGGCTCATTTCTCTCCTCGCTTTGCTACCTCCTCCAACTTGTTGTACCTACCCTATCAGCTTTCCATCTTCCTTATTGGACACTCAGGCTTCAACTACATTCTTTACCCTGAAGTGTGATCTTTACTGACTGACAGT
The DNA here is from genome assembly GCA_031878705.1 of Tapirus indicus. Lineage (NCBI taxonomy): Eukaryota > Metazoa > Chordata > Mammalia > Perissodactyla > Tapiridae > Tapirus > Tapirus indicus. The sequence goes on from CM062935.1 coordinate 42,251,312, forward strand.
TGGCTAGCAAAATTCCTCCCACAGCTTGGTCAGTGGCTCTATTCTTCTTTGGTACAAAAACCTCAACTAACCTCTCTACCTCCCCTGTCCTCAAAACAGTGACCACAAGACCCACGTAGGAGAAGTAGCAGATTATATCTAGGTCAGGCATTCAGTGTCCTGCCTTATCTGTCTCCAGCCTGTCTTTCCAGCTCCTTTTCTCTCATTCTCCTTACCCCCAACATATCAACCATATAAATGAAACCCTTACTGTTTGCTCTTCTCCCAGCTTCCTGCTCATCTAGGCAGAGTAGGTCACTTACTCCTCTAATCTCCCACAACTGTCCACACTTTCTATCAGATAGTATTTAAGACCCTATCAGCCCAGATAGCTTCACGGGTGATTCTACCAAATATTTAAAGAAGAACTGACACCAATCCTTCACAAACTCTACCAAAAAATAAAAGAGGAGGGAACACTTTCCCAACTTATTCTATGAGGCTGGTATTACCCTGATACCAAAACCAGACAGACATCACATGAAAAGAAAACTGCAGACCAATATCACTTATGAATATAGAAAATAAAGCAAATTGGCTTTTGGCTCAGAGGAGGCCAAGGTGCAACTTTCTTCAGTTGTCCTGAATCTGGGTTCATCTGACACTAGCCACGTCCACCGTACCACCTAAGTTCGACCCCAGTGAGATCAAAGTCATGTACCAGAGATACACCAGTAGGGAAGTCGGTGCCATGTCTTCCCTGGCCCCTAAGATCAGCCACCTGGGTCTGTCTCCAAAAAAGATTGGTGATGAGATCGCCAAAGCAACTGGTGATTGGAAGGGTCTGAGGATTACAGTGAAACTGACAATTCAGAACCAACAGGCTCAGATTGAGGTGGTACCTTCTGCCGCTGCCCTGATCATCAAAGCCCTCAAGGAACTGCCAAGACACAGAAAGAAGCAGAAAAACATTAAGCACAGTGGAAATGTCATGTCTGAGGAGATTGTCAACATTGCCTGACAGATGCGGCACCAGTCGTTGGCTAGAGAACTCTCTGGAACCATTAAAGAGAGCCTTGGGACTGCCCAGTCTGTGGGATGCAATGTTGATGGCCTCCATCCTCATTACTTCATAGATGACATCAACAGTGGTGCAGTGGAAAACCCAGCTAGTTAAGAACCATCAAGGAAAACAATTCAATAAAGGATCACTTGACAACCACAAAAAGGAAAAAGAAAAGAAAGCAAATTGAATCTAGAAACATATTAAATAGATTATACACCTTGATCAAGTGGAATTTATTCCAGGAATGCAAGTTTGGATCAACATACAAAAATCAATGTAACACGTCATATTAGTAGAATAAAGGACAAGATGCACACAATCATCTGAATTAACACAGAAAAGGCATTTGGCAAAATCCAATACCCTTTTATGATAAAAAACTAGGAATAGAAGAGACCTTCCTCTGGGGGCCGGCCCAGTGGCATAGCAGTTAAGTTTGCATGCTCCACTTCGGCAGCCCAGGGTTCACCGATTTGGATCCTGGGTGCAGACCTACTCACTGCTCATCAAGCCATGCTGAGGCGGCATTCCATATAGAGCAACTAGAAGGACACACAACTATGACATACAACTATCTACTGGGGCTTTGGGGAGAAAAAAGCAAAAAAGGAGGAAGATTGGCAACAGATGTTAGCTCAGGGCCAATCTTCCTAAAAAAAAAAAAAGGAATTTGGGGGAAACATTACTCCTAAGGCAGTAGTCATCTCTTGTTAAAAAAAAAAAAAAAAAGAAGGGAACTTCCTCAACCTGATAAAGAGCATCTATGAAAAACCCACAGCCTTTGTGGTGAAAGACTGGATGCTTTCTTCCTAAGATCAGGGACAAGACGGGGATGTCTGCTCTTGCCAATTCTATTCAACACTATGATGGAAGTTCTAGCCCAAGAAATTAGGCAATAAAAATAAAAGGCATCCTGATGGAAAAGGAAGAAATAAAACTATTCACAGATGACATGATATTGTATATAGAAAATCCTAAGGAATTAACACACAAAAAAATTAGAACTAAAAAACTATCAACCAGGTTGAAGGATACAAAATTAACACACAAAAATCAATTGTATTTCTATACACTAGCAATAAACAATCCAAAAATGAAATTAAAAAACCAATTCCATTCAGAACTGCATCGCAAAGAATAAAATAATTAGGAACAGATTTAACAAAAGAAGTGCAAGATTAGTATGCTGAAAACCACAAAACATTGTTGAAAGAAATTAAAGAAGACCTAAATAACTGGAAAGACATCCCATGTTCATGAGTTGGAAGATTTAATATTGTTAAGATGGAATACTCCTCAAATTGATCTATGGATTCAATGCAATTCCTATCAAAATCCCAGTGGCCTTTTCTGCAGAAACTGACAAGCTGATCCTACAATTCAGATGGAAGGCCAAAAAACCAGAATAGTTAAAACAATCTTGAAAAAGAAGAAAATACTTTTGAGTACTCTCGCTTCCTGATTTCAAAGCTTAATACAAAGCTATAGTAATAAAGACAGTGTGGTACTGTTTTATGGATAGACATACAGATCAATAGAATAGAATTGAGAGTCAAAAAAGAAACCCTTAAATTATGGTCAACTGATCTTCTACAGGGATGTCAAGACTATTCAACAGGGAAAGAATAGTCTTTTCAAAAATGGTGCTGGGACAACTGGATAGCCATATGCAAAAGAATGAAGCTATACTATATACTATACACATAAATTACCTCAAAATGGATCATAGACCTAAGTATAAAAAATATTTATACCTTGGAATTTTATTCAGCTGTAAAAAGGAATGAAGTACTGATACATGCTACAACCTGGGTAAACTTGAAAACATTATGCTAAGTGAAATAAGCCAGACACAAGAGGCCACATATTGTACGATTCTATTTATATGAATTGTCCAGAATAGGAAAATCGATAGAGACAGAAAGTTGATTAGTGGTTGCCAGGGGCTGGAAGGGACAGAGAAATGAGGAATTTCAGCTAATGAACATGGGGTTTCCTTTTGGGGTGATGAAATGTGCTAAATTTAGATAATGATGTTGGTTTTACAATTCTGTGATATACTAAAAACCACTGAACTGTACCCTGTAAAAGAATGAATTTTATGGTGTGTGAATTATATGTCAATAAAACTGTTATATAAAAAAGGAACCTATCCTATAGCATTAAAATTATGTGTTTATATGTATTTCTCCTCCTACTAGAATTAGACTATGAACTCCCTTCATCCTGGCACATTGTAGATACTCAGTGAACACAACAAATACTTGTTGATCCAGTAATTAATGTATTGAAATCTTTGAAAGAAGTTTAAGACATTGACAGGCAGTTGGAAGGAAAGATTATTGGTGGCTGAGCAGAGGCATGGAGAAAGAAAAGCACCAGACCTGAGCAGCCAGCAGTTCCCATCTGACTAGGAGATGCAGGAAAGGAAGTAGTCCAGATACCAAGTGGTGAGGGCGGTACTACCTCCTGTTTGTTCCATTCTTAATTGTTGTTAAATATTGTTATTTATGTGTTAAACACCATTGTTGATGGTGCTTGCTAATGAAAAATGTTTTCAGACAAAATGCTGATTCAACCTCTCTCCCCTACACCTTTTCCTACCTCCTTAGTTTAGTCAAAAGCTACAAGGGAAGTTGCTCCAACTGGGAAAAAACAGAGGAGGAAATCAGTTTCGTCTTTGGCTGCCACAACCAGCTCTGCCCACACTCGAAATGCTGCTTGGAAAGCCCACGGTGGTCATCGTGCTTCATTCACACAGCTGCTCTGCCCTACTCCACACAGCTCGAAGCCAGAAACCCACTCTCCACCCCCACCTGCCCAGCTTCATTCCTTCCTTCGTTCATCCAACAAATATTGACCGAGCACTTGCTTTTTGCCAGGTATTGTGCCAGGCGTTGGATATGGCATCAATTAAGTAAACTGTGCCCTCAGTATATGTGATAGTATCCAGTGTCAAGTCGAAGCATTTCTAACGGACTATTAGTAGCAACGTTTTAGAAAGAGCTTAAAAACCAGGCTCTAGTGAACGTGTGAGAATACAATCTTGCATTTGAATAGAACTTTGCCATTTTCAAGGATTTCACATATCAGATGTTGTTAACTCAGTATTCAGAGGAAAACCTCTTTGCTCTTAACTGCTTATAGTGCAAAAAAAAATCTGATACTCAAATCTATTAAAAAGAAAAAGGATAAGGCAAGTATTATCTGCATTTTGCAGATGAGACAAATGAGAGTTGGGTAGGTTAAAGGATTCCTTCAGGTTCACACGGCTAGTAAGTAGCAAACTCTGCTTGGGAAGCCAGCCGTTCCTTCTAGTTGGTTGCTTTTTCTCTTACCCCTTACTGAGACAGGAAGGTCTGACTAAGGGGGCAGCTGCCTCTGTCTGTATGTCAACAATAAGACAGCAGAGAACTGTTGGGTCTGCTTTTTAAATTTTTAATAAACAATCACTGTGCTTATTATTATCAATCTTATAAACAGGCAGCCATCAAGGAGCAAAGTAATGAACCCAGCAGATGGGGACTTTATGAAAATATATTTCTGTGAGACAGGTTAAGTGCACAGTTAATGAGAACAGAAATCAAAACTTTAAACTGTTAGTCTCTAGCAAAGTGTGCAGTTCCTGACTCAAAGTTCTCTCCTGGAGATCTTTCTTCTCATTTACCTCAGCTATCCACCTCTGTGGGAATGACTTCCAAATTCAATTCAACAAATGTTACGGGAGTGACAAAATGCCTGGTGCACGGGGAATATGAACAAGAATGAGGCCCCACCCCAGCTTTCAGAAGCCCTAGTCTACATTAGGGAAACAAATAATTAGAATGCAATGTGAATACATATTATAATGGGCAAGTGCTATAATGATATAGGAGTTTTCTGAAGAGACGTTAGCGAACAATTAACTTATGTGTAGGAAACAATTATACTTAAGAATAATTCTACATCTGAAGTCTTTCAGACATCCTCCAAGCTTTCCAGCTTCCTTAATGAAAATAACATTTTTATTGACTGGCTATTATGTACTAGACATTATGCCAACTGCTTTACCGGTAGTATATCTCATTTAATCCTCATAACAATCCTATGATTATTTTTCATTTTACAGATGAGGAATCTGAGGCTCAGAGAGGTCAAGTGACTTGTTCCAGGTCCTACAGCTGCTATCCAGCCATGCCAAACCACTCACAGTTACCCCACTGGCGTGTGGTATGGCATCTCTTTTTCTTTGTACATATGGTTCCCACTGCATGGATGAGCCAAATCACAGAGCCACCAAACCCATTTTGAAATCTGGCGGAGTGAAAGATGAAAAGGAACCATAATAACGGAGTATATTTGAAAAGTTAATATGTCATTCCCATAATAATGAAAGAATTAAAGAAATTACAGAACTGGAAAATGCACAGCAGACTTTACATATGAAAAGATCTTCCTGGTATAATGTGGGGAACACACTCTCTCCAAGTGTAGTTGTAAGATTCACATAACTTAATCCTGTATTATAGGACAGGTACACATAGTTAATACCTCAAGATATTATTTCTTTATATGGCATTCTCAGACAATGACAAAACAAAATTTTAATTATGCTTTTAATGCAATGTCTTTTAAAATAAATACATATACAAGTGTGTGTGTATTTGTGTGTATATATGTATATATACATATATTTTCTTAAATAAAACCTAAGTTATAAAGAAAATCGAGATCACAATATCATCAGTTTTCTAAACAACAAAAATTAAAATATGATACATGTCAGATGCTGTTAACTCAGTATTTAGAGGAAAACATCTTTGCTCTTAAATGCTTATAGTAGTAAAAAAAGATTTTTTAAAGAAACATGGTGAATTATCTCTGTCTAAAGACTGTAAGAAGAAACAATAACTGTTTCTGTTACAACCCAGTTCTGTCATATCTTAACATTTTGCCATATTTTATATAAAATTAGGGATTTCTAAAATCAGTTTTGTTAATTTTTAAAAAACTATATTGGTTTGCTTATCTATTCTATTTTTGTCTTTATTTTATACAATTGATGACAAATCAATAGTCTGGCTTGGGAAAAAGTTGAGAAACCACCAGCTTAGTTAATAAAATAAAAGGAAAATTCATATTAACAAAATCATAGAAAAAAAGTGATATAACAAACATTTTTTTAATGACAGGAACGTTATTTCAAGCCACAAGCTTATAAAATGTGCTAAAGAAGTGGAGGAGGATAACTGCTTATAATAGTGTAAATGTATGAAATTCAAGGTACCCAAAGAGAGAGACCACGAGGATAAGCACAGCAAAGAAGGAAGTGCGTGCTTCTCAGATGATTAATAGGACAACAAAAAAGCCACCATTTCATGCGCCATCACTGGGAGTGTAAAGTAGTAGAACTTTTCTGGAATACCATTTAGAAATATCAAGATAGTTTTGTGGCTATCATTTGACTTAGCAATTGTACTTTAGATATTTTTACTAAAGAAATGTTTAAATATGAATGTTCCAAAAAAAAAAAAAAAAAAGAGAGAGTGAGAGAGAGAGGGAGATTGTTCACCACAAATTGTTTTTAAGAATAAAAAATTTAGAAACTCTCTAAATTTGTTGTGGCATAAAAACGGTACAATTTTCTGTGTATTGACATAAGTGATGACCAAAATCTATTGATAAAAGAAAATCACAAATTATAAAAGGTTTGTATATATGATCCAACAAAAAAAGGCTGGGAGGATGTATATGAAACTGGTAACAGTGTCTAATGAGTAAGACGTGAAGACTTCTCTCTTACTTAAAACATTTCAGTTGTTTTCTTTACAGCAACTAAAATTGGTAAAATCAATGAAGATATTTGTGTTTAGGGAAAAATGGTCACTTGACTCAAATGACTCTTTTTTTTTTACAGTCCAGAAGTCTTTACTTTTTTCACTTATCACGCCATGAATTCATAGGGAACTGGTTCCAGCAGCTCGGGCTCCTTTCCATTGGTTCTCGCAAAGTGTGCTTCTCTGGGCGGGGAGGGCTGGTGCTTCAGCTGAACCCAAGTACCTTTCTCTTTGGCTTCCTTCTTTTTCTGATCATTTCCCTTCACACGTTTCAGGACGCTATCTCGCCTCTTAGAGTGCTTAATATGTTCAATACGTACGTTAATTCTCTTGGCAAGAATCTTGCCCTTAACTTGTTTGTTTACAGCAATGCCAACAGCATGCTGGGTAACACTGTAGACTCTTCCAGTTTTGCCATGGTAACATTTGTGGGGCATTCCTTGTTGAACAGTGCCCATTCCCTTGATGTCTACAATATCACCTTTCTTGTAGATTCGCATGTATGTAGCCAAAGGAACAACTCCATGTTTTCTAAAAGGCCTAGAGAACATATAGCGGGTGCCTCTCCTCTTTCCCTTCGTGTTGGTCATTTTGGCAAATTACTGGAAGATGGCGGTTCCAGTCGAAAGAGTCAAATGACTCTTAGAAGACTTTTCCAAACTTTCAAAAACCGTACAGTCCCCATGTTACATTACATTACATAATCCCCATATTATATTATATTACTATTTTTTTAAAAGATGGGGACATGTTTTACAATGTTGCTTATTTTATGAGATTAGTGTTATTTTACTTTTTTCTCAGCTTTATTGAGGTATGATTGACAAGTAAAAATTGTATACATCTAAGATGTACAATGTGGTGTTTTGTTATACATATACGTTGTGAAAGGATACCACATCGAGCTAATCAACATATCCGTCACCTCACCTGGTTACCATTGTGTGTGTGTGTGTGTGTGTGTGTGTTGAAAACACTTGAGATCTACTCTTCTCAAATTTCCAGTATATGTAGTCACTATGCTATAAGTTAGATCACCAGACTTATTCATCTAATAACTGAAAGATTGTACCCTTTGATCAATATGAGGCTAAGGCATTTCAATTCCAAAAACTTGACAAGAGCCAGAAAGAAAATATTTACAGATTAATCCTGTTTTTAAATGTGAGTGAAACCCACCTCTGCCACACAGACATGGTCAACTCCTCGTCACTTGGACTGAGCAGGCTTGTACCACAGGCAACACGAAGGGCACAGGCCACTACACTTAATGAGTAAAAGTAAATCAGGTTGTTGTCTCTAAAGACCCTAAGAAGACACGTAATAATATTCACCATTTGGAAACTTAAGCATGGTGTGGTTATTTTTTTAACGTAAAATGTGGCAAAACATTAAGATATGACAAAAGTGGGTGGAGGATGCATTACGTGATTACAATTTTCAGTATGCTTGAAATTTCATAATATAAAAGTTTAGGTGATTAAAAATAATATGTATATATATATTTTTTTTAAATTGCGTTTTCAAACCTTCCCTCTCGTTAAGGAAATCTATTCTGGGACTCTCCTCTAACTAAAGACTTTGCTCTTTCCTACTCTTCTAAGCCACCACCTCAAAAAAATAGTATCTTCCTCCTCCTCCTTTTCCAGTCCCTCTTTCAACCCAGCAATAGTCTAGCTTTAGGTCCCCACACATTGCTGAAACTTACCCTGGCAAAGGTCACCAGTGAGATGTTGCCAAATCCCACTGCCACTGTTCTTTCTTTTCCTATGTGGTATTTCACATATTGCATCACTTCCTTCTGCTTGGTTTTTAAGGGAACAGTCCATCCTGGTTTTCCTCCTACCTCTCTGGCCGGGCCTTCTTGATATCCTTGGCAGATTTCCCCGCTCTGAACACCCATCTCACTCCACCTTCTTTCTCTCATCCACTGCCATGGCTCCAGCTACACTTTATTTGTTGATGACTCCCAAGGCTCTGGTCTTCAGTGCAGACCTCTCCTCTCAATGCTAATATCCTCTAGTTCAGAGGCTGGGCTTCATCCTAATTCTACCACCCACCTTAGGCAATTTATTGAGCTTATCTATTAATTCTTTATCTCATCTGAAAATAAAGTACCTCTCCAAAAGAGTTGAGAAATAAGGTTTGTAAAGCACCAATCACAGTATCTATCATATTTCATCAATAAATATTAGCTACTTGACACCTCTCCTCAGCTGTTCCAAATACATCAAAAAGCTCCTCATGTCCCAAACTAAAATCGTTATTTTCTCTACTTGTAAATCCACTCATCTTTCTAAACTCCCTTCTGGGCTACACTAGTTGGAATCCTGCCTCATGCCAGACTTTTCTCCTTCCCTGTCACCCCTCACTTTCAATGTATCACATGGCCTTGCAGACTCTTGTTCCTTAAAATCTCATGCTCATTGCCTCTTCTCCATCTTGACTTCCTCTTGGCTGGTTCAGGCCCCCCGGTTTCTCATCTCAAGTACTCCAAGAGCCTCTGAACCCATCTCACTGGCTCCAGGGTTGCTCTCTTAAATCCATCCTCCACCCCCCTTCAGTGACCTTGCTAAAACATTACTCTGACTCCATCAGCTGGTCTCCAAACCCTGACAGTGTTTCCGAGTTAACAAGGAAACTGAACAAAGGGAAGGACCCTGCCCAGTGGTACAGTTTGGTCGCTTCTCGCTGAGCTCTCTCTCTCCACACTGAAAGGCATTTTTATTAGTTCTAGATAGCTCCATCTAGTAGCAATTCAATTCTTTGTGATTAACTTCACACTTCCCATCAATCTCTTTTGAATTATGATCATTTCAGGAAGTGATAATGGAGTAAACCTATGATGCTTTGTTGTGCAGAGTTTGGGAGAGAAGGCCATTGTATGGGACTCTGAATGGGGCCACTGAGGAAAAGCTTTGCTGAGGACAGGAGTTTTTATCTAGCAATGTGTAAAGAATTTGTAAGAATGTTTCTTTCCTGATTGGACTACCTGTTCTAAATATATTGGGGCTTAGGGCCAAGGTGGCCCTTCGGTCACACACTAGAATAGATGTTGGATGCCTACTCAATGCCACCTACCAGATCCTAGGCCTTTTATCCACATCTCCCAACAACTCTGAACCAACTCATTTAATAGGTGAGGAAACCCAGGCTTGCAACCCTGTTCTGCTCTTGGAAGCAAATAGTTTGTGAATCACTCAAGACCTAAACATGATTCCTGGGTATGAGATTTCAAAACAAGTGCTCTTTCACCTTTCAGTCCCTTCTCTACTTCTTCTAAGCTAGTGGTTCTCAAAGTGTGGTGCCCAGACCAGCAGCATCACCATCACCCTGGGAACTTAGAAATGCAAATTCTCAGGCTTCACCCTTGGTGTGGCTGGAGGGTATAGAGGGAAGGAAGGAAGGATGATGGCTGAGATACTGGGAGGAAAAAGAGGCTAAAGCATGGAAGTCTCAGTAAGATCAAAGAAAAGTTGCATTAGAAGGACAAGAGGCCCTATAGGGTCTTGATTAAGAGGAGGCACTTGGGAGCCCAAACTGGCTGACTATTTAGCAGCTGTGGGACCTGGAACAAGTCACTTAACCTCTCTGAGCCTCAGACTCCTCATCTATTAAATGAAAAATCATCATAGAGTTGTTGTGAGGATTAAATGAGATATACTACCTATAAAACAATTAGCATAATATCCAGCACATAATAGATATTCAATAAAAATGTTATTTTCAGAGTGAGGTGACATCAGCATCATGGTAAGGTGAGTTGTTCCCTTTGTCTTTCCCCTCTAAGTTACAACTAAATGGACATTCATTAACCAACAGAGGATTCTCTACACAGCACAACAGGATGCCTGAAAGATTCATGCAGCCATACTTCTGAAGGTGAGTGGACTGGATCCCCAGGAAGCAGTGGAACTAGGTGAGCAGACCCCTTCCCCTCCCCAGTGACAGCAATCCAGGTTGCAGGTCCTCACACGGTGGCAGTTTTGACTGTAAGAGGAGGTAGGGGCAACCCGGGCTGCACGTGAACACTTTCAGAGTGGTAGTCCAGCCCACAGGAGCAGCTCCTGCCAGCCTCCCCCACCCCGGTGCTGTGTGCTGTGATGCCCTGCCCTTGGGAACACTCCCTATGGAGTGGTGGTGGCTCAGACCCTGCCAAGGAGCCCCGCCCACCAAGCACAGCAGCTCAGCAGAACAGCCCACAAGCAGGGAGCCAGCCCAGGCATGAAAAACAGTGCCCCTCCCCTCCCACCTAGCACAGCAGCTCAGCTGGTCCCCTGCCAAGCACAGTGGTCCTGCCCCCATGAGAATGACCCACAGATGGAGCACAGAGGCACTGCCTGCGCGTGCATGTGTGACCTGCCAGGTGGCTGCAGCCAGTGTGCAAATGCAGAGTAGCCCTACTGGCACAACTTCCAGCAGACAGGGTAAGATCAGAAAACACAGCTCCTGCCCATCCCCCCAGTGATGGCAGGTGGAATCTGCGACCTAATACTACCATAAATGCAGTGGCAAAGGATCACTTCATCAAACACCATGAACTACAATAACAATTTAGAGCAAAAGGAAAATGACAAGTCTCCAGAAACAATCCTGAAGTCATGGAAACCTACAATCTAAATGATAGAGAATTCAAAATAGTTGTCATAAAGGAATTCAACGAGTTATAAGAAAACTCAGAAAGACAGTTCAATGAGCTCAGGAATAAAATTAATGAGCAGAAGGAACACTTCACCAAAGAGAATGAACCTCTAAAAAAAGACCAAAAATAAATGCTGTATATGAAGAACACAATTAATGAGATAAAAAATAATCTAGAAACTATAAAAAATGGAGCTGACATTATGGAGGACAGAATTAGTGATTTAGAGGATAGAATATAGAAATACTTCAGGCGGAGTAGGAGAGATAATTAAGATTTTTTAAAAAATGAAAAATTGTTTGAGAAATATCTGATTCAATTAAGAAAAGCAACATAAGGATTATAGGTATTCCAGAGGGAGAAGGGAGGGGAAAAGGAACAGAGAGCTTGTTCAAAGAAATAATAGCTGAGAACTTCCCAAACCTGGGGAAAGAACTGGACTTACAAGTACATGAAGCCAATAGAACTCCTAATTACATCAATGCAAAAAAGACCTTCTCCAAGGCATATAATTTTAAAACTGGCAAAAGTCAGTGACAAAGAAAAAATATTAAGGGCAGCAAGGCAGAGGAAAATAACCTATAAAGGAATCTCCATCAGGCATTCAGCAGATTTCTCAGCAGAAACCATACAGGCTAGGAAAAAATGGAATGATATATTTGAAATACAAAAAGACAAAAACTTTCAGCCAAGAATACTGTATCCAGCAAAACTATCCTTCAGATATGATGAGAAATAAAAGCTTTCCCAGATAAACAAAAGCTGATGGAGTTCATCACCACTAGGCCTGCCTTACAAGAAACATTGAAAGAAGCCCTGCCATCTGAAACTAAAAAGCAAAAGTTTACAAAACCTTGAGCAAGGAGATAAATAGACAGAATCAGAAAATTGAAGCTCTATATCAGAATAGGTTAGTAAACAATTATAACATAAAGGATAAAGGGAAGGAAAGCATCAAAAATAACTATAAATACTTCAATTTAGTCACAAACTCACACACAAAAAGGAATAATTTGTGACAACAATAACTCAGAAGGGGAAGCAGAAAGGGATGGAACCTGCTTAGGCTAATGGAGATAAGAGGCTCTCAGAAAATGGACCATCTCATCTGTGAGATCTTTTATACAAACCTCATGGTAACCACTAAACAAAAAATCAGGGCAGAGCCACAAATCATAAATAAAGAGAAAACCATCACAGAAAACCACCAAACTGATATGGCAGTCAGAAGTACCAGGGAAAAGAAACAATGGAAATATAGAACAACCAGAAAACAAGAGATAAAATGTCATTACTCAGCCCTCATATATCAAGAATCACTTTAAATGTAAATAGATCTAATTATCCAATCAAAGGACACAGAGTGGCTGGCTGGATTAAAAAACAAGACCCAGGGGCCAACCCAGTGGTGTAGTGGTTAAGTTTGCACGTTTCACTTCAGTAGCCCAGTGTTCACCGGTTCAGATCATGGGTGCAGACCCACTCACCACTCATCAAGCCATCCTGAGGCAGCATCCCATGTAGAAGAGCAACAACTCTACAACTATGATACACAATTATATACTGGGGCTTTGGGGGGAAAAAAGAGGAAGATTGACAATGGATGTTAGCACAGGGCCAATCTTCCTAAAAAATTTTTTTCCAAAAAAAAACCAAACAACAAGACCTAACAATATGCCACCTCAAGGAAACACATCTCAGCTCTAAAGACAAATACAGACTCTGAGTAAAGGGATGGAAGATGATCCTCCAAGCAAATGGCAAGCAAAAAAAAGCAGGTGTTGCCATACTTATATCAGACAAAGCAGACTTTGAGATAAAAAAGACAATGAGAGACAAAGAGGGGCAGTATATAATGATAAAAGGGAAATTCCACCAAGAGGATATATCACTTATAAATATATATGCATGTAAAACAGGAGCATCAAAGTATATAAAGCGACTATTAACAGACTAAAGGGAGAAATTGACAGCAACACAATAATAGCAAGGAACCTCAACATCCCACTTACATCAATGAATATATCATCCAGACAGAAATTCAACAAGGAAATAGTGGCCTTAAATGAAATATGAGACCAGATATACTTAACAGATATATGTAGAACACTCCATTCAGAAACAGCAGAATACACATTCTTCTCAAGTGCACATGGAACATTCTCAAAGATAGACCATATGTTAGGAAACAAGGCAAGCCTCAATAAATTTAAGATGGAAATCACCTCAAGCATCTTTTCCAACCACAATGCTATGAAACTAGAAATCAGCTACAAGAAAAAGGCTGGAAAAGTCACAAATATGTGGAGACTAAACAACATGCTACTCAAAACAATTGGATCAATGAAGAATTCAAAGGAGAAATCAAAAAAACACCTGGAGACAAATGAAAATGAAAACACAACATACCAACTCTTATGGGATGCAACAAAAGCAGTACTAAGAGGGAAATTTATAGCAATACAGTCCTACCTCAACAAACAAGAAAAATCTCAAATAAGTAATCTTAAACTACACCTAACAGAACTAGAAAAAGAAGAATAAAACCCAAAGTCAGCAGAAGGAAGAAAATAATAAAAATTAGAGCAGAAATAAATGAAATAAGGACTAAAAAACAACAGAAAGGATCAATGAAACTAAGAGCTCTTTCTTTGAGAAGATAAAATTGACAAACCCTTTGACAGATGCACTAAGGAAAAAAGAAGGCTCAAAAAATAAAATTAAAAATGAAAGAGGAGAAATTACAATGGACACTACAGAAATACAAAGGATTATAAGAGAATACTATGAAAAACTATATGCCAACAAATTGAATAACCTAGATGAAATGGATAAATTCTTAGACTCATACAACCTCCTAAAACTAAATCAAGAAGAAATAGAGAATCTGAATAGACCAATCACAAGTAAAGAGATTGAAACAGTAATCAAAAACCTCCCAAAAAACAAAAGTCCAGGACCAGATGGCTTCTCTGGAGAATTCCACCAAACATTCAAAGGAGATTTAATACCTATCCTTCTCAAACTATTGCAAAAAATTGAAGAAGACAGAATGCTTCCTAACTCATTCTATGAGGCCAATATTACCCTGATACCAAAACCAGGCAAGGACAACACAAAGAAAATTACAGGCCAATATCGCTGATGAACATGGATACAAAAATCTTCAACAAAATATTGGCAAACTGAATACAGCAATACATTAAAAGGATCATGCACCACGAGCAAGTGGGATTTATACCAGGGATGCAGGGATGGTTCAACATCTGCAAATCAATCAATGTGATATACCACATTAACAAAATGAGGAATAAAAATCACATGGTCATTTCAATAGATGCACAGAAAGAATTTGACAAGATCCAACATCCATTTATGATAAAAACTCAATAAAATGGGTATAGAAGGAAAGTACCTCAACATAATAAAGGCCATATATGACAAACCCACAGCCAATATCATACTTAATGGTGAAAAACTAAAAGCCATCCCTCTGAGATCAGGAACAAGACCAGGGTGCCCATTCTCGCCACTCCTACTCAACATAGTACTAAGGTTTTGGCCAGAGCAATTAGGCATAAAAAGAAATAAAAAGTATCCAAATTGGAAAGGAAGAAGTAAAACTCTTACTGTTTGTAGATGACATGATTCTCTATATAGAAAACCCTAAAGAATCCATTGGAAAACTATTAGAAGTAATCAACAACTACAGCAAAGTTGCAGGGTACAAAATAAACTTACAAAAATCAGTTGCATTTCTATACACTAATAACAAACTAGGAGAAAGAGAAGTCAAGAATATAACCCCATTTACAATCGCAATGAAAAGAATAAAATATCTAGGAATAAACTTAACCAAGAAGGTGAAGGACCTATACACTGAAAATTATAAGACATTATCAAAAGAAATTGAAGGTGACATGAAAAAATGGAAAGATATTTCATGCTCATGGTTGGAAGAATAAACATAGTTAAAATGTCCATACTACCTAAAGCAACCTACAAATTCAATGCAATCCCAATCAGAATCTCAATGACATTTTCATGGAAATAGAACAAAGAATCCTAAAATTTATATGGAACAATGAAAGACCCCCGAATAGCAAAAGAAATCCTGAGAAAAAAGAACAAAGATGGAGGCAACATAATCCCAGACTTCAAAATATAATACAAAGCTATAGTAATCAAAACAGCATGGTAATGGCACAAAAACAGACACACAGATCAATGGAACAGAGCTGAGAGCCCAGAAATAAAACCACACATCTACAGACAGCTAATTTTCAACAAAGGAGCTAAGAACATACAATAGAGCAGGGAAAGTCTCTTTAATAAATGCTGTTGGGAAAATGGGACAGCCACAGGCAAAATAATGAAAGTAGACCATTATCTTACACCATACACAAAAATTAACTTGAAATGGATTAAAGGCTTGAATGTAAGACCTGAAACAATAAAACTCCTAGAAGAAAATATAGGCAGTACATTCTTTGACATCAGTCTTAGCAGCACCCTTTCAAATACTGTGTCTACTCAGGCAAGGGAAACAAAAGAAAAAATAAACAAATGGGACTACATCAGACTAAAAAGGTTCTGCAAGGCAAAGGAAACCACAAACAAAACGAAAAGACAACCCACCAACTGGGAGAAAATATTTGCAAATCATATATCTGACAAGGGGTTAATCTCCAAAATATATAAAGAACTCATGCAACTCAACAACAACAACAAAAAAACAACACGATCAAAAAATGGGCAGAGGATATGAACAGAATTTTTCCAAAGAACATATACAGAGAGCCAACAGGCACATGAAAAGATGTTCAACATCACCAATTATTAGGGAAATTCAAATCAAAATGGCAATGAGATATCACCTTACGCCTGTCAGAATGGCTATAATTACCAAGACAAAAATAACAAGTGTTGGAGAGGATGTGGAGAAAAGGGAACCCTCATACACTGCTGATGGGAATGCAAACTGGTGCAGCCACTATGGAAAACAGTATGGAGATTTCTCAAAAAATTAAAAATAGAAATACTATATGATCCAGCTATCCCACTATTGGATATTTACCCAAAGAACTTGAAATCAACAATACATAGAGATCTATGCACCCCTATGTTCACTGCAGCATTATTCACAATAGCAAAAATGGGGAAGCAACCCAAGTGCCCATCAACTGATGAATGGATAAAGAAGATGCAGTGTATATATACAATGGAATACTACTCAGCCATAAAAAAGACAAAATCGTCCCATTTGGAACAACATGGAAGGAGCTTGAGGGTTTTATGTTAAGCAAAATAAGCCAGACTGAGAAAGACAAACACAGTATGATTTCACTCATGTGTATGTGGAAGATAAACAAACACATGGACAAAGAGAACAGATTAGTGGTTACCAAAGGGGAAAGGGGTCGGGAGTGGGAGAAAGGGGTAAAGGGGCACATATGTATGGTGATGGATGAAAGCTAGACTATTGGTGGCGAACACGATGCAGTCTATACAGAAACTGATATATAATAATGTACACCTCAAATTATACAATGTTATAAACCAATATGACCTCAATAAATTTTTTAATGCTATTTTCATTAAGGAAGCTGGAAAGCTTGGAGGATGGGATCCAGAGAACTGTGGTTTAACAAGCCTTCCAGGTGATTCTGAAGTGTGCGCTAAAGTCTTGAGAACCACAGTAGAATCACCTGGAGAGTTTGCAAAACTCCCATGCCCAGACTGCACTGCAGACCAATGAAACCAGAATCTCTGGGGGAGGAGCCAGCCCAGGCCTCAGTGTTTGTAGAGCTTCCCAGGTGATTCCAATCAATGCGCAGCCAAGACAGAGAGCCACTGCTTAGGTTCACACTAACAATGTAATAGCCATCATGTATTAAGCACTTACAATGTGCCAAGCATTGAGCTTCTTATTTACATTTACATATCATCCTCACAACAAGTCTAGGACTTCAGTATATTATTGTTTCCACTTTAAAGAAATTAATATTGAGGCTTAAGATAAAGTTTTGCATCTTGCCCACAGACACCAAGTTAGCAGTCAGGATTTAAACTCAGAATTTCTGACTCAAAATCTGGGCCACAGCTCCCTGCCCACTGCCAGGTGTACAGCATTCTTAGAGCTCTCATTAGTGTAGGAGCAGGTATGGTCAGTGGCAAAGTGCGACTAGAGACTTGATTGTAGATGGTGGCTCAACAACTGCTAAAAAGAACCTACGAAGAAGCATTCTGCTCTCCTGAGGGGAGGAGCTCAGATTTAGGACCCACACAAACCCAGCCTTAATGCTGGCTCTGCCCAAGGTCCTAATCTGTGATTTAACCTCCCTGAGTGTCAGTCTCCTCAGGTGTCAAATGAAGATATTAATACTTTGTAGAGTTGCTGTGAAGATTAAATGAGACAACACCCACGATAGTGTCTGCATAAACTAAGAGCACAATAAATGTTTGTTTATCCCGCCCAGATGATAAATTCCTCCTCCACTTTGACTCTAACCTGTTAGGGCCTAGGGGTTGAGGTTGTTATGTCCATGGGAATCAGCCTTGGAAATAGCAATTTCTCTTTCTTCCATTTTTTTCCAGTAGGTGACTCTATTTACATTTTCTGTTCTTCCCTCAGTCCCTAAGGAGAGTCAATTCTTCCTTCTCCCTGCCACGGTTTGAATCACCCCACACAAACCTTTGCCTAAATGCATGAAGTGAATCACCTCCATTTTCTAGTTTGACAGTCATTATGCACAAGTCAGATCCCTCCTCCTCTCCTGATGAACTGCCCCATCTCTATGGTCCAATGCATACAAAGTCTTGCCTACCATTGAGGCCTAAGTGTAATTACAACGTTGGCTTGCACAGTCTTGGGTTGGTGGCACAAGGTTTGATCATAAGCTCCTGGTCCAAAAGAATATCCAGCCTCTGGAAAGGCTCCAAATGAAGTGACCTCCTAACTTCTCATTCTCCACCTTGACTCATCAGTCTTTTTTTAGCATCCCGCTGCTCTTGGCCAGAAAGGCTTGTTTCTCTAGCTTCAGACAAAACTTACAGAGGGAATTTTGAGTCCACCTCTTTCATTTTGTAGGTGAGGAAACAAACTGCTCTAGGTCAAGTGGCAAGTTAGTGGTGGAGCCCCGACTGTAACTCAGGTTTTCTTACCCCCAACGAAGCACACCTGCGTCAGGAAGCCATTTTATAGTGGGGACTGCTCTGGATTGGACTTGCAGTCCTATGACCTTCCAGTCTTCCGTGACTTCCTTGCAATTTTTTTGTTAATATTTTAAATTGTGTATTAATTAAAATGTGGTCCATAGAAAAATGTAGCAAAAAGAAGAAAAATAAAAATCAAGAGAAAGAGATTGAAAAGAAGGTGGGGGTGGGGGGAGAGAAGCAGCTAAAATGACGTAACAGAAAGCGAAGAGGAGGAAAATGGCAAATAAAATCTGAGGCGTGGAACGCATAAGCATCCCGCAGCAGCCCTCTTGGTCGGAGGCCGCCCTCAGCTTCTAGTTCTGTTGCACACATAATCCTCTCCCACCATCAGCCCAACTGCCCCACCCCACAGATCTAAGGCTCTATTACTGTTCCCTTTTTTCCCTGCCCTTAACACTGTCCCCCACCAGTAGCTGAGCCCAAAAAACTCATGGAAAACTCAGGGTATATGTGTTGGAATAGCTGGCTCAGAAAAATAAAAATGTTGCAATGCTCAGTATAGAATTTAGTTTCCCCTGGCTCTCAATGTAGGAAACACTCTGGGAGTTTAATTATTCTGGGGAAACTATTTCTTTGTCTGATTTGATTATCAGGGTCAAATTTGAACATACCTCCATCTCTAACTCACTCACTCAAAGGACGTTGGGTCAAACTGGGGATTCTAAGAACAAGGCTATATCTCACTCCATTACACTTGGGAAGGTAAGTAATGCACAGGCAAGAACCAGGAGTCAGAGACACACCCTGACTCATTCATTTTTTCAATTGAAGTTTTTATTGAGATAATTATGGATTCATACACAGTTGTAAGAAATTAAACAGAGAGATCCTGTGTACCCTTTACCCAGTGTTTCCCAATGGTAACATTTTGCAAAACTATAGTACAATATCATAACCAGGATGTTGACATGATGTAATCCATTGTTTGGATTTCTCCAGTTTTATTGTACTCATTTGTGTATCTAGATCTATGCACTTTTATCACATGTGAAGGTTCATGTATCCATCATCGCAGTGTAGATACTGTGTGGTTCTGTCACCACAAAGATCCCTTGTGTTGCTTTATTATAACCACACCCTCCTCCCTCCTGCCCCACCTCCTTCCACCGTACCTAACCCCTTGGCAACCACTAATGTATTGTGTTTCTAAAATTTCATCATGTCAAAAATTTAAATGGAATCACAGAGTATGTTAGCTTTTGGGGTTGGCTTTTTTCACTCAGCATAATTCCTTGAAGAGTCATCCAAATTGTTATGTGTATCACTAGTTTGTTCCTTTTCATTGCTGGGTTCATTCACCTTTTTACCCTGTGATTGTGAACAAGTCACTTAGAAGTTTGTACTTTTTACTTGAAGGACTCTGGAAATTGTCTTAACCCTTCTAAGCCTCCATTTATTCATCTGTTTTTTCGTTTTGTTTTGTTTGATTTTAAATAGTGGGAAGTTGGTAAGAGCATAGTTTCTCCCAAGATTGATATAAAGATCAAATAAAGTAATAGACATAATGATGCATTGTGAACTGTAAAGTGATGTACCCATGTAAGACTAAGTTATTATAATGGCCTCTTTGAGGGAAGCTCCTATTTTAAATTTTGTTTTTCCTGCTTCTTCCAGACATATCAAATTACTCCCGTTTTGAGATTTTCTTCCAGCCAGCTAGACTCAAGGGGGACAGGGATTTAACTTTCAGGCCTCTCTTGAGGAAACTGCTTACCTGAACAGAGATAGGGAGAGATGGTGGGGGTGGGGAGGGAGAATGAGAGAGAGGAAAAGAGAGAGAGAAAGAAATAGCGAGGGAGTCAGGGGGATGGAGAGAGAGAGACAGAAGGAAAGAGAAGGAGGGGAAGAGAGAAAGAAGGAAAAGAGGAGGAAAGAGGAGGAGGGAGAGAGAGAGAGAGCAAGAAGTTTTCAGGACTTTTTTCAAGCATTCTCAAACCTTCTGATGGCAGGGTACATAAAAGTCTACATGTAATTTGCACAACACTGTCAACATTGCTAAAAATGACTCTACTATTCAGCACAATAAACAATTTCAATGCCAGAAAAAAATACTTCTAATTCTACGTGTGCAGTTTAAAATCTTAGTCATGAGCACACATATCCACGGAAAAGAGCAGGATGTCTAAGCATGGTTACCTGTTTCTGAGTTTTCCTGTAAATATTCGTTCTGTGTTGGAAAGTTAGTCAGAAGACAAGTGATAACAAGCTCTAAAAGGTTGAAAAAAAATTCAGGGGAGATAAAGTTAAAATTTGAAAGTTCTACCTATTAACCTTTTTTTTCAAACCAGGAGAAGGTATTTATTCTGTTTTGGTAGGAATATTTCTGCCCAGCTCACCTTCCACTCTAATCGGTTAAATCAGGATTACACGAGGAGTTTTTAAAAAATATAAATTCCATTAGTAAAACTAAACTCAGGGGCTGGGCCGGTGGTGTAGTGGTTGAGTTCACTCTCCACTTCAGCAGTCCAGGGTTCACAGGTTCGGATCCTGGGAGCAGACCTACACACCTGCCATCAAGCCATGCTGTGTCAGTGTCCCAAGTACAAGGTAGAGGAGGATTGGCACAGCTGTTAGCTCGCTCTGGGACAATCTTCCTCCAGCAAAAAGAGGAAGATTGGCAACAGATGTTAGCTCAGGGCCAGTCTTCCTCACCAAAAAAAAAGAAAGAAAGAAAGAAAGAAAGAAAAAACCACCCAAATTCAAAACTAATGACAATAAAAATAATAATTTACAAATATATATATTATATATATATTCTAATTCCCATTCCTACTAATTCAGTAATTTGGCTGGGAGGGGACAGGAAACTTGTTTTTTTTTAAATTTCCTTGGATGAATCTAACTTTCAGACAGGTTGTGAACCATTTAGGATTTGTCTTCAGTGCCCCCTGATGGACTTTTTCTGACATCTCTGGATATTCCTCTCTCCTGGAAGATCTGTCTTCACAAAAGTTTTCCTTTTTATCAAAACCTGCTTTCCAGTGGTTTTCAACCTCCTCACTCCCTGGAACTACCCTTGTCAAGGTCATCATCGCTTCTCTTTCTCATCTTACTCACCAGCTCAGCAGCATTTGACACGGTGGCACGCCCTCTCAACTTGAAATATTTTCAACTAGATTTCTGTCATGTTGGGCTGTCCTACCTTTCAGATTCTTCCTTCTCAGCTCCTTCGCTGGCTCCACCTCTGCTGCCTCACTCCTCAAGGTCCATGCATGGAGCTCTGGCTGGCTCCCTTTTCTGCCCCTCTGCTCTCTGTCCCCAGATGATCCCATTTAGGCAGATGACTTTACATACTATCCACAAGCTAACGGTGTTTACAGTTCCAATCCTGACCTTCCTCCAGAGCTGCCTACTTGACATCTCCACTGGATATCTAACAAGTGTCTCAAACTTAACGTGTCCAAAATAGAGCTCTTGATCCCCCCACCAACACTACCAGCAGGTTCTGCAGTCTTCCTCATTTCATTTAACAGCGCCACCGTCCATGCAGTTGTTCAAACTAAACATTTAGTAGCCAGCTGTGCTTCCGCTTACCTCCCTCATCTGCCTACAAAACATAGTCAAAATCCTTCCACTTCTCACCGTCTCTATTTCTCTAGTCCATGCCACCATCATCTCTCACGAGAAACTATTGCAATCACGCCCTATTTGGTCTCTCTCCTTCCATTTTTGCCTCCTTGGAGTTGATGCTCCACTGAGCACTATTAAAAATGTAAATGAGGTCAGACCACTCTCTTATCTAAAACTCTCTAATGACTTTTCATTGCAAACAGAATAAAATCTAACCCCTTATTTTAGAGCTTACAAAGTCTAAACAACACAGCCCTGAACCCTCGTGTAGCTGTCCCCTCTGCCTGGAAGGTTCTTCCCACAGATCTTTGCATTGCTGTCTCCTCAGCATTTAGGTCTTGGAGAGCATCACCCTTAGTTAGACTTTTCCTGAGCATCTTATCTGAAGACTCTCAAGCTGCCCAGTCTTTCTCTTTCTCCCTACCTGATTTATTTTCTCCATTGCCCTTTTACCAACTGAAATTTTTGTTTATGTATTTGTTTACTTGTTTATTGCTGGTCCAGCCCCACTAGAATGCAAGCTCTAGCTCCACAAAGCAGATGTTCAATTTAGCATTTGTTTAATAAATCACTCATTCACACTGTAGTATAAATGACTGACAGGCACTCTAAGTATTCCATTTTTCTTGGGTATAGCTTTAACTGGGATCAAAGCTTTAAGATCAGGAAAAAGCAAGCTGGTAAGATTTCAATCATCGGTTTACTGACCAAGGAGAATTTCTTCACCACTCCCCTGAAAAATCACACATCTATTTTATGGGCCACCCCCATTTTCTGTCTGTACTTGCTTCTGGATCCCCTCCAACTTTTCTGGGAGGTTCCCTTGGAAAACTGTTCTTCCCTAGTTGAAACCCCTCGTCCTTTAATAGATGTTTAAGCATCCAGGCTTACAGATCCTCCTGTGCAGTAGCGACACCTTGGGTACCCTTGGCAGAGGCAATGCCAGGTTCCGGGGGTCGGTTGAGCCCTTCTCACCCTGCATCTCAGCAGTTTTCAGTAGCCGACTGCCACCTCAGCGCTGTGTTCCTGGTGTGTTCACACCCTCATTCCTGCCTACGAGCTCTGCTGAGCCCATGTTTCCTGCGCCTTTTCTGGCCCATACCTTTTCTTGCTTTTTTACTGGCTAGATGCCTAATTCTACTTCCAGCTTCTCCATTTCTGGAAACATTCCATCATTACTGTTGCTGCAGTTCTGCCCCCTAGTAGCTGAAACTGGAAACACACACCTCTGATGGGAATCAGCACTCCCTCTTTCTAGAGCAGCTCCCTGCATCATCAGCTTTCATTCCCAGAAGGACCAATTGTTGGAGGATCTCTCCACTCAAGGGGGTTCAGGAGAACTGGCTTTCTTTGGGGCATGGTGAAGGCCAAGGTGTTTCTGTCTACAAGTCACACTCTCTGCCTCACCCCTTCAATGGTATGTTCCCTTTTTTTCTCCATGTCCCTTGTTTAGGACAGGGATGGCAGCTATTTCCAGGGCTGAACTGAGAATTTGGTACCCCATCAAATTAACAGATAATCTGTACATGTTCAACATTTATGTAGTGAGGGTGGAGAGAAACTAGTTTTCTTTTAACATAAATTACTCAAACTAAAGGATTTATAGCATGTAATTTTCTAAACCAGAAAACATCCTGGGGAGAATAGAGATAACCACAATTTTGACTTCTATTACCATAGATTAGATTTTCCTGTTGTTGAACTTCATACAAATAGAATTATACAAGATGTAATTTTTTTTGGTCTGACTTCTTTCACTCAGCATGTTTTTGAGATTTATCCATGTTGTTGCATGTAATAGTTCTTTTAATTGCTGAATAGTATTCCATCGTATAGATAGACCATAATCTGCTTATCCTTTCCCCATTGTTTATCCATTGATGGACATTTAGACTGTTTCCAGATCTTTTCAGGCTATCGTGAATAAAGCTACTATGAACATTCATGTACAACCCTTTTCATGGACACATGTTTTAATTTCTGTTGGGAAGTTATTTAGAAGTAGGATTGCTGGGTCATAGGGCATATGTATAAGTTTATTAGAAACTGCCAGTTTTCCAAAGTGGTTGTGTCATTTTACATTTTGGGAGACATATAAAACTATTTAAAATTTAGATAATAAAATAACTCACTCTCAGTGACTAGCACACACTACTGTATTCAGTATGAGAATTTCTTCGGTTGTGGCCACTAGATTCCAGGAAACTGTCAGTTGAAAGGTCTTGGGGCTGGAGGCTTATCTTTTAGTTGTATTGCATAAATTGTACATTCAGGTCACAAAATTAGTCACTCAAGATTGGTCAGTTCTAGCAAGGCATGGCTTTTTATGTCTCCCAAAAATGTTGTGTACTTTTGTTCAGTTCTGTAAGGAGTCAGATGGAAGTCCAGGTTAACAGGTATAATATTTCAGATTTATTCTAGTGATGTTTTAGTGTCCCTTATAGGTCACTGCTTGGAAAATTCAGGGCTTATGGGTGTGTTTCTCTTATTATTCTTCTTGTTTTAGGAGAGGGGGATGAAAATACCTTTCTGGTACCATCTAAAACCTAAAATACTTTTTAGTTATAACAAATATTTTTTAAAAGCATAAAGCTACTATAAGCTTAATACATTATTATAAGGCAAACACCCTTGTAATCACCCTCCGTGAAGGTGATTTTTTTCTTCTGTAAAAAATGTCTTTTAGGTTCTAAATCTATGCATTCCCCTTTATCTCTTTTTTCCCCTTCACAATCTATTTGTTGAAGAAATTGGATCAATTGTCCTACAGAGTTTCCCAGAGTCAGGATTTTGTTGACTACAACCTTATAATGTAGTTATTTATCATTATCCCTTGTCCTCTGTACTTCTCGCAAACTGATAGTTGAATCTAGAGGCTTCATCAGACTCAGGTTTGACTCTTTGGAAGGAAGGCTCCTTTATAGGTGGTGGCGTCTTCATCAAGAAGCACGTAGTGTCTGGGTGGCTCTCTTTTTGTGTTGCTAGCAGCCATTGAGGCTCAATTCATCAGGGGTTGCAAAATGATGATCTTCCAATACTGTCATCCCTTCTTCATTTATTGTTGAAATGCTGCTATACACACAAACTTCCCCTCATCAGTTATTCGGCTACATGTGGTATATTCAAGGGAAAGGCAAGATAAATTCTTGAGTCTTTCCCTTTATTTACCAGGTTTCAAAATACTGTAGAGTTGGTTCCCAAGCAGCCTCCAAAGATGACCAAATTTTTCTTTAATATTATTATGAGACATATGAATTTAAACATATTTTTGTCTTTATTGATACTCAAACTGTCCTATCTTTGGCCAGTGACTTCTTCAAATTAGCTCTGAAATCTTTTTAACATGACTCCATCAATTTTTGATAGATTTTTTTTTCTCTCTGGTATGACATGATGTCCCTGGCTCATCTTACACATTTCCTGCTTTAGTCCTGAGATCAGCCTGTTTCTCTCAAGAAGCTTTGCTTTTTTTAAGTGGGAAATAGTATCTCAAGACCACATTTGGGTGTTAGAGTTGTTAATTACTATTGGGTTGGTCATTGTTTCTTTTCTTCTCCTTCCTTCCTTCTTTCTTTTTTTGATAAAATACTTCGTGGGTCATACTGATACTTTCGATTCAAATTCAGGAGTATGAGACTTTTATATAACCTTGTATAGTATATATGTGCCTTATTTTCTCCTCACTAAGAATCCTGATTCTCAAGGACACTGGAGATAATAGAAATAGAATATCACATAATTTCTCATTTGTTTTATTCCTCTTTATGTTTTTAAAAGTCAGGTTTATTGAAGTGTAATTGACTTACATTAAATTCACTCATTTTAGGTATACAATTTGATGAGTTTTGACAAATATGTATGGTTGTGCCATAATCAAGATATAGAACATTGCGAGCTCAGACTCAGTGTGAGAGGGACTACACAAGGGTGTGAGTAGTGGGAGGCGTGGTTCATTGGCAACATCTTTGGAGACTTGCTAGACATCAAGCTTCCAGTTGGGGCCCTCTTCTTTCCTTCTCATTCACATACTCTCCCAGGCAATTTCACCTACTTCCATTCCTTTAATTACTGGCTCATGATGACTCCCACGTCCATATCTCCTGAGCTCTAGACCTGACCCGCAGACATAGTCTCCTGGAGGTGCCACATTATCTTTTCCTAATCCTGCTCCTCCCTTGTGTGCCTTGTCTTAGTGATTACCAACTACCCAGTGATTTATCCTTCATCTTAGACCATACTACCTCTCCCTTACCTCTCCCTCAATTCCTACAGCCAACAGGCTTCAAGTCTGTCAACTACATTTTGAAATATCTCTAAACTCAGTCCTTCCCACTACAATTTTTTGAGTTTGTGCTCTTGTCTTCTCTCATCTAAATAACCTTTTTGTTTCTGTAGTCTCTTCTTCCAGTCTAATGCTTCCCTCCTCTCCATCCCTCCCCTCCTCCTCACGCTGCTTCCTCCTTCCCATCTCTTACCATCTTTCACTCTATACTCAAGAGTCTGCACAGTTATATTTCAAAATACAAATCAGATCATACAATTCTGCACCTAAAATTCTTGAATGACTTGTCTCTGTTTATAGGATAAGATACAAACATATTTGAATTCTATACAATGTCATTTTCACATTCTAAAATACACTTGCAGTTCCCCCAAATAAGCCATGAGTTTTCCTTCCTGCTTATGGTTCTCTTTTCTTGGTATGTCCTTCCACATTTCTCTATTCATAAATCCTACCTCTCCTTCAGGGGATTGAGCAAGAGCTTCTTCTTCTGTGAAGCCTGCCTTGATTTCCCCAGAGAGACTTGGGATTGCTCTCCTTATGTCTTTTACATAGCTCAATTATGTTTGTTTATGTAATCCTCACTACTCCCCTCACCTCATTCTGGAAAATATGCTTCTTCAGAATAAGAAACACATCTTTTTTAGTAGTATATTCTCCTTGCTAACATGGAGACTGGCTACATCAGTTAGTCTTCTGTTGTTAACAATGGCAGCCTGACTCTGATTGACCTAAACCAAAGGGAATTTATAAGGGGGATATCAGCTTGTAGAATCAATAGGAAGGATGGAAAGCCAGATCTGGGAGTAGGAAGGGTCCAGGGCTGTTCTTGAGAGATAGGAAACAGAAGTGGAGAGAACAGTATTGGAGCAGTAAGAACAGTAACTGGAGCAAACTGGATGGATTTCAACCATTTTCTATCTCTGGGGGGGCAAAGTTCAAGAAAGGAATATCTAATTGTAGTAGCTATGCCCATCTCTAGCCATGAGAGCAAGGCCCCTGATAAAGTCCCATATAACTGACCAATGGGGATGAGGTAACTTCTTGAAAGGAAATAACATGATACTGGGAAGGAAAAATGGATGCCTAGTAGCTAAAAGACAACAAACATTCATTATACTAGTGCATAGTAAGTACTCAATAAATATTTTGATGTGAATCAATGAGTGAATACTTGAAATTTTTATTTCCTGGCATACTAAATTGCAGCCATTCACTGGATGCCTCAAATAGCCTCTTACTTTCCTGCCTTTGCATGGGCTGCCACCTCCATTTGATTTGTCCTTTCTCTTCTTGTCTGCCTGGGAATGTATCCTCTACAATTCACCTTAAATGGAACAACCTCTTGGAAACTTTACATGTCCCTTCTCCATCTGGTGCTCTTATAGTACACTCTGTGTTCCTCTGTCACACTGCTTCATTGATGACATTCCTTTACACAACAGACTCCCCCAGAGTTAACTACTGGTGCTGGCAGCAAAAACATCCTTACTGATAGACCAAGATAGACACATCTCCTGCTCTCTTACACCTTACATTCTAGACGTAGACTTATCTAGTATCAAAATTCAACTTCTAGTACTGTGGGTTTGATCACTAAATTTCCATTTTTACTAGTTTGGTCATTGAACCACCAATTTAAAAAGTTTCTATTGGAAATCTTGTGCTGAGTTCCTAAAACTAAATAATAAACTATAAAAACACATGATATTGTAAGTTGTGGCTCATATGTTTATATATTTCAACAAATATTTATTGCATTGTGAGGGATCCATGGAAGAACAAAACCTGCTTCCTGGACAGTTTTTACTTCTGTCCTCAGGAATTTACATGGAGATTCTACTGGGAGAGACAGGCATTTAAATAATTATAACTGAAGCAAAACATACATACACAAACACAGACCACATAGCTCTTGTGAAATTTTTTTTTTAAAAAGTCACTTCTCTAAGGACCAAGAATTATGCTTTACCACATTTCTGTCCCTTAGGATGTCTGCCAGCGTGATGTTCACAAAAGAGGCTCAATCTAGTATAGAGAAATTGGTTGATGGTATAAAAAAGGTGCCTCAGGAGAGATTAAGGGAGAGATGAGGGGCCAGCCCGGTGGCATAGCGGTTGGGTTTGCGCACTCCGCTTTGGCAGCCCGAGGTTTGCAGG
The DNA here is from genome assembly GCA_031878705.1 of Tapirus indicus. Taxonomy (NCBI): domain Eukaryota; kingdom Metazoa; phylum Chordata; class Mammalia; order Perissodactyla; family Tapiridae; genus Tapirus; species Tapirus indicus. The sequence goes on from CM062935.1 coordinate 42,280,044, forward strand.
TTTGGATCCAGGGCGTGGACCGATGCACTGCTTGTCAAGCCATGCTGTGGCAGGCATCCCACACACAAAGTAGAGGAGGATGGGCATGGATGTTAGCCCAGGGCCAGTCTTCCTCAGCAAAAAGAGGAGGATTGGCAACGGATGTTAGCTCAGGGCTGGTCTTCCTCACAAAAGAAAAAAAAAAAGAGATGAGTTGTAAATAAATATGTTCTTGAAATGTCATATAGTAATAGATGAGATAATGCTTACTTGGCACCTTAAAATTTCAGCCTGAGATTCCTGATGATGCCTTATGTGTCATTTTAAGTATAAACAATGTCATCCCAGTGCTGACTCAGAAGGAAATTTTGTCTTACTAAATCCCCTATATTATGTCCCTGAGCACACTAGGATTTCCCTGAAGGTGTCCAAAGGTGTCCATTTAGGCCTAGAAGTGAAATTAATTGGGGAGAATAGTATAATAGATCAGGATTCCATTTAGAATTTTTCATTTAGTTTTTTCCTATGACAAACATTTCAAGAGAATTTAAAATATTTTTCAGGAAGAACATTTTTCACAAGTGTTGTTTTTAATTTTAAGACTTAAAAAAATGTATTTTCAGACCACCAAGTTCAGATGTGAAATGGAGGAAATGAGTCATTAGGAATAGGAGTTAATTTCTTTCTTTTCTTTTCTTTTTTGTTTTGGTGAGAAAGATTAACCCTGAACTGACATCAGTTGCCAATCTTCCTCTTTTTACTGAGGAAGACTGGCCCTGGGCTAACATCTGTGCCCATCTTCCTCTACTTTATGTGGGACGCTGCAGCAGCATGGCTTGATAAGTGGTCTGCGCCGAGGATCTGAACCCTCACTCCAGTCTGCCAACGCAGAGCACATGCAATTAACCACTATGTCACCAGGCCAGCCCCCTTTTTTTTTGCTAAGGAAGATTTGCCCTGAGCTAATGTCTGTGCCCATCTCCCTCTATTTTGTAGGTGAGCTGCCACCACAGCATGGCCACCAAGACAAGTGGTGTAGGTCTGCTCCCGGGAACTGAACCTGGGCCGCTGAAGTGGAGTGTGCCAAACTTAACCACTAGCACACCAGGGCTGGCCCTATAGGAGTTAATTTTTGCAAGAAAATTATGTATACTTTAAGGTTTTTTATTTGAGACTTAAAAGTTAATTCTTTACAGTTAAAATAGAAGGCTTCTATTAAAATCTAACAAGTCTAGCAAAAAATAGAAATGAAAATTTTTTTTATAATCTTTTAAAATGTAAAGTATGTTGTTGATCCAGAAAATGCTTTTGTGGGCTGGAACAGTGTATGAGACATGCAGGTTTGGTAATTACCGAGTCGCACACACCCAGACGTCTATTTTCAAAAAAGAGTGAAAAGAGTCTCACTGCAGATGCCTGAATAATTTTGCGATTATGTAACGCCCAGGTTAATTTCAGAAATCACTTAAAGCAGGTGGGGATTAGCACGGTAACCAAAAAGACCAAAATGTAAAAGGGTCATGTCCGGATATGTTGTTTAAAGCTCAAATCAGAAGCTTTGACTTTTACCTTCTCCTCTTTCCAAGCTGCCGAACTGGCTTTTCTGGAGGCAGGTTTGGTCTGGATGAATGACAGTTGGTGATGTTTCCGTTTGGGTAAAATCTCCTTTGAAGTTTTGGTCTCTTGCTCCCATTAACTCTTAACTCTTAATCATAAATCCTTAATATTTCTCTTTTTTCTACTTTTATCTCTTTGTCGTGTCCTTTGGTTTTGCTTGGTTTCCTCTGGGTTCTGTGCTTGCCCTCTCTAGCATTTCCCTCAGAACAACTCCTGCCCTCACTTGTCATGCTTTCCCACGGCCATCTAGTTCCATGCCTGTTTTCCTACACAAAGTGTTTAGGCGGTGTCTGGGGGTGGAAAAGTAAACAGCATACTTTGCTTTTCAACTGTCCTGGGTCAAATGTTAATTAGTGTGACAAACCTTAATAAACAAGAATAATTGTTTGTTGGTAGTGTGCTTGCTAAGGATACAAGACACACAAAATGTGGGTGGCTGTCACACCCAGTAGAATGGATATTATAAAAAAACAAAATAAAACGAAAATGGAAAATAACAAGTGTTGGCAAGGGTGTGGAGAAATTGGAACATTTGTGCATTGCTGGTGGGAATGTAAAATGGTACAGCTGCTATAGAAAACAGTTTTGAGTTTCCTCAAAAATGTAAACATAGAATTACTGTATGAACCAGCAATTCCACTCTTAGGTATATACCCAGAAGAATTAAAAGCAGGGAATTGAACAGATACTTGTACACCAGTGTTCATAGTAGCATTATTCACAATGGCTAAAAGGTGGAAACAACCCAAATGTCCATCAACTGATGAGTGGATTAACAGAATGTGGTGTGTATGTAGGTGTGTGTATGTGTGTGTGTGTGTATGTATGTATATATATTTTTATATATTATATTATATATATTTATTATATATAATGGAATATTACTCAGCCATAAAAAGGAATGAAATTCTGACACATGCTACGACTTGCATAAACTTTGAAAACATTATGCTAAGTGAAATAAACCAGACACAAAAGGACGAATGTTGTATGATTCCACCTATGTGAGGGACCTGGAGTAGTTGAATTCAAGGAGACAGAAAGAAGAAAAGTGGTTGCCAGAGCCTGGGGGTAAGGAGATATGAGGAATTGGTGCTTAATGGGTGTAGTGTTTCTGTTTGGGATGATGAAAAAGTTCTGGAAATGGATAGTGGTGATGGTTGCATAACATTGTTAATGCACTTAGTTAACGCTACTGAATTGTATACTTAAAAATGATTACAATGGTAAATTTTATGTTGTGTGTATTTTACTGCACACAAAAAAAATGTAGGTGGTTTGTGGCCAGCCCAGACTGGGTTCCGCTAAAGTACTTTTTTCTCATGAGGGCCATCTTTGGGCTTTCTGAGCCAGTTCTGCATGTGTTCTGACTCTAGGGACCTAGGGGAGATTGAATCTGTCTTCCCCACATCTGCCTAGAGTGGGAAATCCCTAAAATCTGCCTAGTGTCATTAAATGGAGCAGTTCCTAGAAAGAACTATGTAATAAGAATCAGAGCTTCAGGAAGAGCCCAGAGCTGTGCACTGTAACTGCTGGTAACACGGGACTTCTCTAGAGTGAACATACTGAAGGATAGTAAATTAAAAAAAACTCTCACTTTTATTACCAAAATAGCAGCTGTTTTATTATAGAACATTTAGAAAATAAAGGTAAGCAGGAAATAAAAATCACCTATAATCCCATCATCCAAGGAGAGGCAATTGTAACATTTTGCTGGATAGCCTCTCAGTTATTTGTATTTCATCTATATCTACAAAGTACATATACACAACTGTTTTATAAGCTCCTTTTTGAATTTAACAATTTATTATAAATAACTTTTGATGGCAAACATTTAGATAAACTATTTGATGGTTATTTAATTAAATTTGTTCTATCAAGTTTTTTTTTTGGCTTTAAATAAACATTTACTTTGGAATAATTTTAGCTTCACAGAAAAGTTGCAAAGATGGTATGGAGAGTTCCTGTATACCCTTTAGCCAGCTTCCCCTAATGTTAACATCTTCCAGGACCTCGACACATTTGTCAAAAATAATAAATTCCACCAGCTGGGAGAAAATATTCACAAATCGTATATCCAACAAGGGATTAATCTCCATGATATATAAAGAACTCACACAACTGAGCAACAAAAAAACAAACAACCTGATAAAAAAGTGGGCAGAGGATATGAACAGACATTTTTCTAAGGAAGATATACAGATGGCCAACAGACACATGAAAAGATGTTCAACATCACTAATCATCAGGGAAATGCAAATCAAAACTACACTAAGATATCACCTGACACCCATTAGAATGGCTATAATCACAAAGACAAATAACAACAAATGCTGGAGAGGTTGTGGAGAAACGGGGACCCTCATTCACTGCTGGTGGGAATGCAAACTGGTGCAGCCTCTATGGAAAACAGTATGGAGAGTCCTCAAAAAATTAAAAGTAGAAATACTGTCTGATCCAGCAATCCCACTCTTGGGCATCTACCCAATGGACATGAAATCAACCATCACAAGAGGCTTATGCACCCCTATGTTCATCGCAGTATTATTCACTATAGCCAAGAGCTGGAAGCAACCCAAGTGTCCCTCGACTGAAGATTGGATAAAGAAGATGTGGTATATATATACAATGGAATATGACTCAGCCACAAGAAAAGATAGAATTGTCCCATTTGCAACAACATGGATGGACCTAGAGGGTATTATGTTAAGTGAAATTAGCCAGAGAGAGAAGGACAAAAACCGCATGATTTCACTCATGTGTGGAATATAAACGAACACATGGACAGAGGCAACTGGTTGGTGGTTACCAAGGGGAAGGGGAGTTGGGGGTGGGCACAAGGGGTGAAGGGATGCATCCACATGGTGACGGACAAATAATAATGTATAGCTAAAACCCCACAATGTTATAAACTATTAAGACATCAATAAAAGTGAAAAAAAATTCATCTTGGTACATTACTAAATGGCAGACTATATTTATTTGAATGTCACTAATTTTTCAGTTAATCTCCCTTTTTTGTTCCAGGATCCAATCTGGGATATCACATTGCATTTAGAACAAGTATTTTTTGACCATCTAAGACATTCTAGATATTGTAGAGGATGCAAAAATAAGTAAGTTGCAGGCTTGCCCCCAAAGAATTCTCAGTCTACTAAGGAGGTAATACAGGTACATAAACCCCAATAGTTCAGGGAAGATGACAATAATTATGTAAGAAAAGAACAAAGGGCTGTAATGAGTCCAGTTGGGCTGTCGGAAATGTTTAGTGAAAGAAGTGGGCTAGGTTTGGAGAAGTCATGGAGGTGGGAAGGTTGAAAGTTTTTCAAAGATTGTAAATAGCAGTTCAGTGTGTCAATTGCACAGGCCAGGTGACCCTTTCTCGGGTCTGACTGAATCAAACTCATCTCTACAGCTTTTTAAAAATTCAGATGTCTAAGCCCAACTCCCCTATCCACTGAGTCTGAATTTAAGAAAGCATGGCCAAACAGCTTTTCTGTTTAAGACTGCATAGGTGATTGGAGCATTAGGAGAGAATCTAGAAGACATGGTTAAAAAAAAGCAGAGAATCACTAAATTGAATCGACTCCATTGGTTTTTTTGATAAATTTGAGCACATTCCTTTTAGTAGATTCATTAATAAAGATGTGACATAAAGGCATTTTTCCATGAAATTGATTAGATTCTTATTATAAATCGACCTATCACCCCTGCATCTTTACTTATACGTGCTGGAATAATTCCAGCTGCCTATCCGTGATCCACGGACTGCAGTGTTGGTGGGAACTTCTGTACATGAGGTTGTCCTCGTGATTCCTCGTGTGAAGTGGTGGGTAGCACTTGGAATGTGTTGGGCTTGTTGTTTCATGGTTTATTGTTGCTTTTAGCATGGCTGAGACACTATCTGTTCAGTATCCAGGGCCCCTAAATTCTTTTTTCAGCCACTTTTGAGGGTGACCTATGTGGAGAGTAAAAGAAGCACAGATCTGTGTGACAAGCTGAGTTCACTTGGATTCTTTGCTGCACCATCTGCTGGGGCACGTCTGCACACAAATAGTGTTTAGAATTTGGATCCTCAGGACCTCGCTTTTGCTCAGAACACTCACTTTGTCACACTGGCCCCTTAACCACTTTGGTGGAGCAGCAAATAAACAGAAAAAGCTCCCAGGTATTATACAATATGAGGAAAACACGACTGGGTGGCCTTATGCAATTTGATCCTCCAGTTTAGATACACGTTTGGGTTGGAGCAAGTCGAAGGCAAAGATTACACCTGAAGAGAAAACTGCGGAGACTCTGGTGACAGAACGGCAGAGCCTCTACACAGTTCGTGCTCCCCCTGGTGGCCACATGGAGTCAGTATAGTAATTTGTAGAATTACAACTGCCTCCCTCCCAGCCCTTCCTTCAAGTTCCTTAAAATAGACATCCCTACTGAGGAGTTCTTAATACCAGTAGAGAATAGAGCTTTTTTAAGGCTTTGTTTTTGAGTTCAAGAATTCTGTCCTAAAAGTGGGAATAATGTCAACACCTTAATTCGAAACCAGTAAGGACAATAATAAAAGACAAATTATAGATTCCAGTGAATAAAGTGTAGTTAACAGTTGGGGCATTTAGGAACAATGCCAATACTAATCAAATATGAACCAAAACAGAAACAGCAGTTCTGGAAGTAAAGAAAAACTACTACTATGATATTTTCAAATACTCAACAGGCAGGTAAAACCGTACATTTTTTATTCAGCTAAAGTGTATCTGTTTAATTTTGTGCTTATAAGTAGTAAGCTCCATGAATCCAAGAACACTGTCAGTATGTGTAACAGATTCCTGTGCAGACTACATACCAGTTGCTTTTTTTTTTTTTGAGGAAGATTGGCCTGAGCTAACATCTGTTGCCAATCTTCCTCTTTTTTTTTTTCTCCCCAAATCCCCAGTACATAGTTGTATATCCTAATTGTAGGTTCTTCTCATTTTTTTTTATTCTTTTTTCTTTTTATTTATTTATTTATTATTATTTTTTTTTTATTGATGTCTTAGTTTATAACACTGTGGGGTTTTAGTTGTACATTTTTGTCCGTCACCTTGTGGATGTAACCCTTCACCCCTTGTGCCCCTCCCACCCCCCTTCCCCTTGGTAACCACCAATCAGTTCTCTCTGTCCGTGTGTTCACTTATATTCCATATATGAGTGAGTTCATGCAGTGTCTGTCCTCTCTCTGGCTTATTTCACTTAACATAATACCCTCTAGGTCCTTCCATGTTGTTGCAAATGGGACAATTGTGTCTTTTCTTATGGCTGAGTAGTATTCCATTGTATGTATATACCACATCTTCTTTAACCAATCTTCAGTTGAGGGACACTTGGGTTACTTCCACTTCTTGGCTATAGTGAATAATGCTGCAATGAACATAGGGGTGCATACACCTCTTGTGATGGTTGATTTCACGTCCATTGGGTAGATGCCCAAGAGTGGGATTGCTGGATCATACGGTATTTCTATTTTTAATTTTTTGAGGACTCTCCATACTGTTTTCCATAGAGGCTGCACCAGTTTGCATTCCCACCAGCAGTGAATGAGGGTCCCCGTTTCTCCACAACCTCTCCAGCATTTGTTGTTATTTGTCTTGGTGATTATAGCCATTCTAACCGGTGTAAGGTGATATCTCAGTGTCGTTTTGATTTGCATTTCCCTGATGATTAGTGATGTTGAACATCTTTTCATGTGTCTATTGGCCATCTGTATCTCTTCCTTGGAAAAATGTCTGTTCATATCCTCTGCCCATTTTTTGATTGGGTTGTTTGTTTTTTTGTTGCTCAGTTGTATGAGATCTTTGTATATTACTGAGATTAATCCCTTGTCAGACAAACGATTTGCAAATATTTTCTCCCAGCTGGTGGGTTGTTTATTCATTTTGATCCTGGTTTCATTTGCCTTGTAGAAGCTCTTTAGTCTGATGAGGTCCCACTTGTTTATTTTTTCTTTTGTTTCCCTTGTCTGGGTAGACATGGAATCTGAAAGGATCCCTTTATGTCCAATCGCAATTAGTGTACTGCCTATATTTTCTTCCAGGAGTTTTATAGTTTCAGGTCTCACTTTCAGGTCTTTGATCCATTTTGAATTGATTTTTGTATATGGCGATAGGAGATGGTCTACTTTCATTCTTTTGCATGTTGCTGTCCAATTTTCCCAGCACCATTTATTGAAGAGACTTCCCTCTCTCCATTGTATGTTCTTTGCTCCTTTGTCGAAGATTAGCTGTCCATAGGTGTGTGGTTTTATTTCTGGGCTTTCAATTCTGTTCCATTGATCTGTGTGTCTATTCTTGTACCAGTACCATGCTGTTTTGATTACTGTAACTTTATAGTATATTTTGAAATCAGGGATTGTGATGCCTCCAGCTTTGTTCTTTTTTTTCAGGATTGCTTTAGCTATTCGGGCTCTTTTGTTGCCCCATACGAATTTCAGTAGTTTTTGTTCTATTACCATGAAGAATGACATTGGGATTCTGATTGGGATTGCATTGAATCTGTAGATTGCTTTAGGTAGGATGGACATTTTAACTATATTTATTCTTCCAATCCATGTGCATGGAATATTTTTCCATTTCTTTATGTCCTCCTCGATTTCTTTCAATAGTGTCTTATAGTTTTCATTGTATAGGTCTTTGACCTCCTTGGTTAAATTTATTCCCAGATATTTTATTCTCTTTGTTGCAATTGTAAATGGGATTGTCTTTTTGAGTTCTCTTTCTGTTGTTTCATCGTTAGTGTATAGAAATGCAATTGATTTTTGTAAGTTGATTTTATACCCTGCCACTTTACTGTAGTTGTTGATTGTTTCTAGTAGCTTTCCAATGGAATTTTTAGGGTTTTCTATGTATAGGATCATGTCGTCTGCAAATAGTGAGAGTTTCACTTCTTCATTGCCTATTTGGAGTCCTTTTATTCCTTTTTCTTGCCTAATTGCTCTGGCCAGAACTTCCAGTACTATGTTGAATAAGAGCGGTGAGAGTGGGCACCCTTGTCTTGTTCCTGTCCTCAAAGGAATGGCTTTCAGTTTTTCCCCGTTGAGTAGGATGTTTGCTGTAGGTTTGTCATATATGGCCCTTATTATGTTGAGGTACTTTCCTTCTATACCCATTTTGTTGAGAGTTTTTATCATAAATGGATGCTGGATCTTGTCGAATGCCTTCTCTGCATCGATTGAGATGATCATGTGGTTTTTATTCTTCATTTTGTTAATGTGGTGTATCACGTTGATTGATTTGCGGATGTTGAACCATCCCTGTGTCCCTGGTATAAATCCGACTTGATTGTGGTGTATGATCTTTTTGATGTATTGCTGTATTCGGTTTGCCAATATTTTGTTGAGGATTTTTGCGTCTATGTTCATCAGCGATATTGGCCTGTAGTTTTCCTTCTTTGTATTGTCCTTGTCTGGCTTTGGTATCAGCATGATGTCGGCCTCATAGAATGTGTTGGGAAGTATTCCATCTTCCTCTATTTTTTGGAATAGTTTGAGAAGGACAGGTGCTAAATCTTCTTTGAACGTTTGATAAAATTCTCCAGGGAAGCCATCTGGTCCTGGGCTTTTATTTTTTGGGAGGTTTTTGATGACTGTTTCAATCTCTTTACTTGTGATTGGTCTGTTCAGATTCTCTATTTCTTCTTGATTCAGTTTTGGGAGGTTGTACGCATCCAAGAATTTGTCCATTTCCTCTAGGTTGTCCAATTTGTTGGCGTAAAGTTTTTCATAGTATTCCCTAATAATCGCTTGTATTTCTGTGGTGTCTGTTGTAATTTGTCCTCTTTCATTTCTAATTTTATTTATTTGAGTCTTCTCCCTTTTTTTCTTAGTGAGTCTGGCTAAGGGTTTCTCAATTTTATTTATCTTCTCAAAGAACCAGCTCTTTGTTTCATTGATCCTTTCTACTGTTTTTTTGGTTTCAATTTCATTTATTTCTGCTCTGATTTTTATTATTTCCCTCCTTCTGCTGATTCGGGGCTTTGTCTGTTCTTCTTTTTCCAACTCTGTTAGGTGCCATTTAAGGTTATTTATTTGGGATTTTTCTTGTTTGTTAAGGTGAGCTTGTATTGCTATGAATTTCCCTCTCAGGACTGCTTTTGCTGCATCCCATATGAGTTGGTATGGTGTATTTTCCTTTTCATTTGTCTCCAGATACCTTTTGATTTCTCCTTTAATTTCATCAATGACCCATTGGTTGTTCAGTAGCATGTTGTTTAGTCTCCACATCTTTGTCCCTTTCCTAGTTTTTTCCTTGCAGTTGATTTCTAGTTTCACAGCATTATGATCAGAAAAGATGGTTGTAATGATTTCAATCTTCTTAAATTTATAGAGGTTTGCCTTGTTTCCTAATATATGGTCTATCCTTGAGAATGTTCCATGTGCACTTGAGAAGAATGTGTACTCTGCTTTTTTTGGGTGGAGTGCTCTGTATATATCTATTAAATCCATTGCGTCTAGTTTTTCGTTTAAGTCCATTATTTCCTTATTGACTTTTTGTCTGGATGATCTATCCATTGATGTAAGGGGTGTATTAAGATCCCCTACTATTATTGTGTTATTGTTAATATCTCCTTTAAGGTTTTTTAGCAGTTGTTTTATGTACTTTGGTGCTCCTGTGTTGGGTGCGTAGATATTTATAAGTGTTATGTCTTCTTGGTGAAGTGTCCCTTTTATCATTATATATTGCCCTTCTTTGTCTCTCATTACCTTTTTTATCTTGAAGTCTACTTTGTCTGATATAAGTATGGCTACTCCTGCTTTCTTTTGTTTGCCATTAGCTTGGAGTATTGTTTTCCATCCTTTTATTTTGAGTCTGTGTTTGTCTTTAGAGCTGAGATGTGTTTCCTGGAGGCAGCAGATTGTTGGATCTTGGTTTTTAATCCATCCCGCCACTCTGTGTCTTTTGATTGGAGAATTCAATCCATTTACATTTAGAGTGATTATTGATATATGAGGGTTTAATGTTGCTATTTTATTGTTCATTTTCTGGTTCTTTTGCATTTCCTTCGTTTCTTGTCCCTTGTGTTTTGGACTGCAAATTCAATTTGGTATTTCTGCATGCTCATTCTCTTGGTTTTCTCTTTATTTGTCATGTGTGGTTCTCTTCTGGTTATTTGTTTAGTGGTTACCGTGCGGTTTATATAAGCGATCTCCTGGATAAGAAAGTACATTTTCAGATGCCTCCTTTTTCCTGAGGCTGGGTCAGTTCAATCCCTTACCTCTTCCCCTCCTTATTTGTTGTCTCTTTATTCCAGATTGTGTCATGAATGTGTGTTTCCAGTGATGAGCTTGAATTAATTTTTGATGTTTTCCAACTGTATTTTGTTCTGGTTTAGTCTCCTTGCTTTTCTCCTTGCTGAAATCTTTGTATCCCCTTTCTCATTTGTTTTTTTTCAGGCCTAAGGGCCTTCTTGAGCATTTCTTGTAGTGGGGGTCTTGTGGTGACGAACTCTCTTAGCTTTTGTTTATCGGGGAGAGTTATTATTTCTCCATCATATTTGAAGGATATTTTTGCTGGATAAAGTATTCTTGGCTGAAGGTTTTTGTCTTTCATGATTTTGAATATATCATTCCAGTCTCTCCTAGCCTGTAGAGTTTCTGTCGAGAAATCAGCTGAGAGCCTGATGGGGTTTCCTTTGTATGTTATTTTGGTTTTTTGTTTAGCTGCCTTCAATATTATTTCCTTGTCACGGGTATTCTTTAAGTTTGCTACTATGTGGTGAGATGATTTTTTATTCCTGTTTATATATTTAGGTGATCTATTGATTTCATTCACTGTTATTTCCCTCTCGTTCCCTAGGTTGGGGAAGTTCTCAGCTATTATTTCTTTGAACAAACTCTCTGCTCCTTTTTCTCTTTCTTCTCCTTCTGGAATACCTATTATCCTTATGTTGCTTTTTCTCATTGAGTCTGATATTTCTCAAAGAATTTCTTCATTTCTTTTTAGTCTTAGCTCTCTCTCCTCCTCTACCAGGAGCATTTCTGCGTGGCTATCCTCAATAGTGCTAATTCGTTCCTCCATATTGTCAGTTCTGCTCTTTAAAGACTCCATTTTTTCCACTATCTCGTTGATTTTGTTTTTCATCTCCAATAATTCTGATTGGTTTTTCTTTAGGGTTTCAATCTCTTTTGTGACATAATCCCTGAATTCGTTGATTTGTTTCTGTGTGTTCTCTTGTATTTCGTTGAGCTTGTTTATGATAGCTATTTTGAATTCTCTCTCATTCAGGTTATCAAATTCTGTGCCTTCAGGGTTGGTTTCTGGGTGTTTGTCATTTTCCTTTTGGTCTGTAGCCCTGACATATTTTCGCAAGAATCCGACGGGGACGGCTTTATTTTTACCCCTCATGATTAAAGTTAGCCCTGCAGTTTCTCCCTGCTGCCACTAGATGGAGATCGCGAGCGGTTTGCTCTGAGGCGGCTGCAGCCCCCGGAGGGATTATGCTGAAACGCCGAGTGTGTGGGGGGAGGGGTCCTCTCTTTCTCCTGCTTGACCCGGGGGTTTCCTTTCTGGCTCTCTTAGGGTGTTTGCTACACCCCCTAAACAGTCCGTCGTCGCTTCCCCGTGGGGATCTCGCGACAGTCTGTGAGAGCACCTGGATGGCGCTAGTTTTCCCCGCTGTGGACCGCCCCTCCCCCCTCTGTCCGCGAACCACGCTCTTTTTGCCGATTGATTGGGGAGGGGGAGTACAACCTCCTACCTCTCCTCCCATCCTCCTGGGCTTCCCGCGCCTCCACTGTCCGATGTATGGCAGCAGGGGTTTCTCAGAAGTCCTTTGTAGTGTTTGATTGAGCTCTGTTGGAATGTGAATGATGTTTTCGTTGTGTCGTAGGGGGCAGAGTTTCAAAGAGGGAATCTCACTCCGCCATGATGCTGACGTCACTCCCAGGTTCTTCTCATTTTTTAATATGGGACGCCGCCTCAGCATGGCTTGATGAGAAGTGAGCAGGTTTGCACCCAGGATCCAGACCTGCGAACCCCTGGGCAGCCGCAGCGGAACACGCGATTTAACCACTATGCCACAGGCCGGCCCCACCAATTGCTCTTTTAAAGTAAAAGAGACACTTAGTTGTCTAGAATGTCACATCCCTCTGAACTAGTATGCAAGTCCAATTTTTCCTTCCTACGTAGAAAAACAGACTGTTGGAAGATCCTGACCAAACTCAAGTGCCGAAGCATAGCAGCCTGCGCAGGTAAAGAATCAGAGCAAAGGTTACATTCACAACAGCTTTCTTTCCTACATGGGTCTAATCAAAGGGTGTGGCTTGGTCTGTGGCCAAGTTGGGACAGGAGCTGGCCATAGGTGAATACAGTCTCACTGTGGCAAGTCCTCTGTGTGGAAATGAGTTGACTTTCTTCAGAGAATCTGTGCCTCAAGGAAGCAATCTGTGGCTGTCACAGCATTCTGTCTCTGACCCAGTGCTGTGAGGGTTGGTACCACATATGCATTTAGTCCAGCCTCAGAGGTTTCCCACACATGTTCCCTCTTTCCCCACTCTTCACAGCACTGGTTCCCTGTCCTTCGAGTCTCAGCTTAACCATGACCTTCTTACACTGGGCTTCCCCGACCATTGTACCTGTTCTTCTCCATCAGGACCCTGTTGGTTTCCTTCTTAGCACTCCTGTTAATTTTTAATGGTATTAATTGGCTTGTTTACCTGGTTAGTGTCTCCCTCCATAGACTCTAAACTCCATTAGGGCAGAGTATGTGTCCATTTCCTTCAACATTGGTCCAGCAGAGTGCATGGCTCATAGTAAAAACTTTATACGTATGTGTTGAATGGTTGGATAAATTTAGCACTGGCTAAAAATAGGAATACAGTATAACTTTTATCTCCCATGCTGGCTCAGATCTATTGCTATGGAGTGGTTATTATGTTGGGCATGATTCTGAGACCAAGTCCATACTCAGTAAGAATTGAAAGATTGATCATTATGGTAGGCTGAATAATGGCTCCCAAAAAATGTCCTCGACCTAATCCCTGGAACCTGGGAAAATATTACCTCAAATGGCAAAATGGACTTTGCATGTGTGATTAAGTTAAGGATGTAGAGATGGAAAAATTATCCTGGATTATCTAGGTGGGCCCGATGTAATCATAAGGGTCTTTATAAGAGGAAAAGATGTGATGATAGAGCAGAGGTCAGAAATTGAGAGAGCAGAAGATGCTATGCTGCTGGCTTTGAAGGTGGATGAAGGTAATTCCTATAGCCAAGGAATAGAAAAGGCAATGAGACAGATTTTCCCTTAAAGTCTTCTGAAGGAATGCAGCCCTGATGACCAATATTAGACTTCTTACCTCTAGAGCTATAAGATAATAAACTTATGATGTTTTATTTATTTATTTTTGGAGGGGGAAGATCAGCCCTTAGCTAACATCTGTTGCCAATCCTCCTCTTTTTTTTTTTTTTTTTGCTGAGGAAGATTGGCCTTGGGCTAACATCTGTGCCCATCTTCCTTTACTTTATGTGGGATGCTGCCACAGCATGGCTTGACAAGCGGTGTGTTGATCTGCACCAGGGATCGGGCCTGTGAACCCCCGGCTGCCGAAGCAGAGCGCACGAACTTAACCACTGCGCCACCAGGCTGGCCCTGATAAATTTGTGATGTTTTAAAGCACGGAGTTTGTGGCAATTTGTTACAGCAGACATAGGAAATTAACACACTCAGCATTGACATAATATTCTCACAATATTCCTGAATAATTAATAAGCTCTTGTGAGCTGGTACAAGCTGACTCCAATATACCATTTCAACGAGCATAAAAATGGCCAATAACTTAACAGAGGGGACAGTGTCCTGTTTTCATGGTATTTATTTCCTACCCACTGGCATTCAGATGTCTTAGAAATAGGATATTTATTATTTCCTGACCTCCAAGATTTGTTACATAAAATCAGCAATATCCTGGACCAGTGTGATGTTTTGTAGCACGATGACATGATCAAGGTTCCTAAAGTTTAAGTTATTGCCAGAAATGGAGAGTTAATTTAGCCCCAAGTCAAAGGTGTGAAGTTATATTGTTATCCCCAAAAGGTGAAAGAAATTGTTTCTGGTATTTTTTAATATGGGGATGGAGAAAAACAGCATTTTCCAGATCAGCAGATGTATACCAGGTGCTGGGATCTGCATTGATTTGCTCCAGGAAGTGCACCACATCTCAAGACCTTACTGATCTTATGCTAATTCACTGGCATTATTCAAAATCCATTCATTTTCTGCACCTGCCATACTGGAGATTTAAATGGGATGTGCTAGGTATCACCACCTCTTGCAAGTCATTGACAATGTCATTAATCTCAGGAATTCTCCAGGGGATTTTTTTAAATTTGTAAACTTATTTTTTAATAGATAATACACTCACGTAAATTTAAAAATTTAAAAGGTGCAAAAGGGAATACAGTGAACATTCTATCATTCATCTCCCCTAGTCACCTAGTTTACCTCCTCAGAGGATACCAATGTTTTCAATTTATTGGATATTCTTCCGTATGTCTCATGTTAAAACCTCTATATATTTCTGACTTCCAACCTTTTAAAAAAGATCAGCTTTGTTGGGGTATAATTTACATACAATAAAATGCATCCATTATAAGTCTTTGGTTTGATGAGTTTTGACAAATGTATACACTCATGTAAGCACCACCCCAATAAACATATAGAACATTTTCATCACCTCAAAAAGTTTTCTCATGTCTCTTTGTAGACAATCTCCCCCCTGCTCCTGTCTTCTGTCCCAGATAACCACTGATGTGATTTCTATCACCATAGATTAGTTCTGCCTACTTTAGTATTTTACATAAACGGAATAATACAGTATGTACTCTTTTGTTCTGGCTTTTTACACTCAGCATATGGTTTTTAATTCATCTATGTTGTTGTATGTAAGAGTAGTTCATACCTTTTTATTGTTAAGTAGTTATTCTATTGAGGTGGCTCACAGAATATACAGGAAAGCTAGAGAGCCAGGCCCAGGCTAAAACCAAGCAAGGGAAGCGTAGCTGAATTCCTACCGTAGGAATGAATTTTTTACGATACCACTGCTGATATATGGCCACAGGCCTCTTGCTGCTGGGCTGGTGGAGTTCACCACCCTTGGGCACTCCTTTCTGAGCCACTGGACTCTTGACTCCACTATAACTACCTTGAGTATCTCTACCCAACCCTGAAGCTTTGGGTCATTCCCTCAAGAGTCAGAGTCACAGGCACTTAATCACGTGCCTATGCTTTAGTTGCCAGGAGACAATGGCAGGGCCCCCTTTAGTTTTCCATACTGGGCAGTGAGGCCCTGACTCTTGTTGATTTTGAGATTGCTTCCAAATAGGAAGGTGTTGATTTTGAGATTGCTTCCAAATAGGAAGGATATTTGGAAGCTGGACAACTGGAATGAGCAGATGTCCACTACAGAATTTGTGCCTATCTCCTTGGAAATAGTAGTCATATTATATTTTTGTGTCTATTTCTCCACTAAACTATCAATTCCTTGAGAATAGTGATCTTTTCTTTTCACCTCTATATCCACAGCACTTAGCAGACTGGTTGGCACAAAATCTATATAAAAGAATACTTATTCCACAGATCAATGAATATATATATATATATATGAACTATACTCTGATAGTATATTACATTATCTGCTTTGTAGAGTTTTTCAATGTAGCATTTATTCTAAGCTCCAATATTTTGTTTACATATGCATATACCTTTTATTTTGAAATAACCTGACTCACAAGAAGTTGCAAAAACAGTACTGAGAGTTCCTACCTGCCCATCACACAGCTTCTCCCATGGATAATCAATGTAACTTTTTAAAAATCCCTGGTTGAATTTTTCTTGATCTGCTGTCTCTTCAGTCACCTCTCATGTTGCCAGTTGATGTGAACGCAGGGAACTTACACTATTTAATCTGTTTCTTCTACCATTTTTTCCCATCTTCTAATTTTCTCTTCATTTTGTTTGCTTCTGTGGTTATTCTTTAATGCCTCTCCTTTCATTCTTCTTGTACTCACTTTAAGCTATACTTAAAATGCCTTAATTCCAAAGATACTTGGAGGCATAGTAAACTATGCACAAGCACGCACACACACACAACAGATCTGGGTCATAAATTGGGGGTGAAAGGAAAGCTAGCACTGAGGCACAGGAGTTAGTTTCATGTGTCTCTTTTCCACCTGCAGTCCCTCTCACCGAGTGCGCAGCCATGTCCAATAAGGGCACGCTAAGGCCCCAGAAATTCTTTCTCTGCTTAGCATGGAACTGAATAGCTCCATTGGTTATAGCCACCTCTTCTATCGACTCCCATAGGGGCTAAGGTGGGTTCACTGCAAGGGACAGTGTATTAGTCCCCTCAGACTGCCATTACAAAATACCATAGCTGGAGACCTTAAGCAACAGAAATTTATTTCTCATAGTTCTGGAGGCTGGGAAGTCCAAGATCAAGGCACCTGCCAGTTTGGTCCTGGTGAGAGCTCTCTTTCTGGCTTGCAGACAGCCACCTTCTTGCTATGCCCTCACATGGTCCTTCCTCCGTTGGTGTATGCAGAGAGAGGTCTCCTTTAACCTTGATTGTCTCCTAAAAGCCTATCTCCAAATACAATTACATTGGAGATTAGGCCTCCAACATATGAATTTTGGGAGTACACAATTCAACTCATAGCAGTAGAGCATGAGCTGAATAGGTGTGTGCTGAGCACTTCACAGATTTTCTAGATCACATTCTCTACCTGTGCATATTCTAATTTATTTCCCAACTGTTGCTCTTAAATCTTTGGTAAAGACTTTGTAGTAAATCACAAGCTTAACTGTACAACAGAGCAAACAAGTTGAAATTTTATTTTTAATATTTCTGTTTGCAATAAGGGAATGCATTGTCTGCATTTCTAAACCAACAATAAAATTAACTAAAATTTGGTCTGATTTTCATTATCACTATGTGCCAGTAATTCCAAATGATGTAAGCAATAACCTACCCCTCTAAAAAATCTTGTCAGTTCTACAGACTTGCTGCAGGTACTGTTGAGAGATTTAACAGCTTCAAATTGACATATTTTTATTAGTTATTCTTTAATAAATTTGGTATTCTACATGGAAGTGAATCGGGAGAACTCCTAATCATCCAGTGGCTCCTGTTACGCATGGACTCAGCTATGCAATCCTTTCAAAAGTGAGTTCATAGAGGAATAATGTGACCTTACTTCGGGCGCAGTTCATATCTCCCACCTTTGTGTTATCACGTATTCTTGTTTGTAAAGAGGAGATCTGAAATAAATGATGATAGCACAGTAATTGTACAGATGAAGAAACAGAATTTGAATTACTTCATTTCTGCCATTCTGTGTGATGACTTGAACTTTTCATTTGTGTTTAAAATTTAAAACAGTGAAATAGAGTGTAAAGTGCAAGTTTTGATATTGCGGTTTGGTGAGTGCAAGTTTTAGTTCATACGTGAAATATTTTACCAGATTTGAATACTATCTTTACAACTGAAATGTAGTATTCTTTTAAAATTGTTAATATTTTTAAACCTAGAAAAAGAATCAAGAAAATACAAAACTCCATCACTCGTACGATTTAGTAGTTGCCTAAATTGTACCTTTTGCAAGCAGTTTGATTTTATTAAAATTTACTAGTTACTGACAATTATTTACACAAAATATTATTATGTTATGGTGTTACCAAAGGATCAAAGTTCAAACTGAGGGGTAGATATAAAACTTTTGAATAAACAGTTGTGCTTTTTTCCTTTTTGTACTACAATATTTATTTTATTATTTAATTTAAAAAATTTTTACTGGCACACATATATATATAAAGTTCAGTAGAGGAAATTTGTCATTGTCTCTGTATTTCTTTTCTGGTCATTATTGTCATTTATTTAATTTCTTGATTATTAAAAATGATCCACTTGTGGTGTCAAAAATGCTAGGTACATCCCAACCCACCCCAATCCTTCTCTCCTGAGATTCTCCTCACTTCTCCCTGGGTCATTTGCCCCTAATTCACTAATTCCTGCCATTTCTTAAGCACAACAGTTTAGCTACCTCCATGAAAAAAGAAAGGCATCTGTAAGTGTTATAGGGAGTTAAGAGGAAAGGAGTGAGCCCACGTGGAGGTCAGAATTTTCAAGGAGCGCACCCGAAAGGCAACACTAGAGATATCCAGGGGGAAAATGACTTGGAGTGAACAAGAGTAGAGCTGCCTTTTTCCTGTTGGGAGTCTCCAACCTTTGTCAAACCTCGGCTAGATTCTGTCAAGGGAGATAGAACCTTCCTTATGATCCGTTTACCCAACTGCCCCTGGAAGGCAGTAAGTGTGCCTTAAACTTCCTTGTGTCCTCAGCTCCTCAGTTCCTAAGGCATAATATTAGGTTGAAACTGTGGATTTTGTATGTCAAAAAATGTCAAACAGCTCCAATTTCATGTGGTTTAAGTGTTCCTTGTTGTTGATCCTGATGATTCTGATGAATATCTCTCAGTTCTGTAATAATCAAGGTGTTCTTTCACAGGTAGGGCCAGGGGGCTACTGGCCCCGATCACAGATTCACAATGAAGCCTCAAATTAACGGGCCTCAGCCTTTGGTGATGGGAATGATCTCTACAGAGATACACTGTTACAATGGAAAGAGGAAATTCCCCATGTAACTTTGAGTCCTGTTACCAGACCACACAGCCTGCAGAATGCTATGAAGAATTCTTAAATAAATCCTCTAGTTATTTTGTGACTTATATAACTAATGATATTGCATTCTATATTTTGTATTAAAAATGATTAATGTGGAGCATCATGGCAGAGTGAGATTCCCTCTTTGAATCTCTGCCCCCTAAGACACAATGAAAACATCATTGACATTCCAACAGAGCTCAATCAAACACTACAAAGGACTTCTAAGAAACCCTTGCTGCCATACATTGGACAGTGGAGGTGTGGGAAGCCCCAAAGGATGTGAGGAGAGGTAAGAAGTTGTACTCCCCCTCCCCAATCGATCAGCAAAGACAGACAGCGCGGCTCGCAGACAGAGGGGGGAGGGGTGGCCCACTGCGGTGGGGGCAAACTATCGCCCTCCAGGTGCTCTCACAGACTGTCGAGAGATCTCCACCAGGAAGCAACGACAGACTGTTTTGGGGGTGTAGCAAACGCCCTAAGAGAGCCAGAAAGGAAACCCCCAGGTGGAGCAGGAGAAAGAGAGAACCCCTCCCACCACACACCCCGCGTTTCAGCATAATCCCTCTGGGGGCTGCAGCGGGCTCAGAGCATACCACTCTTGAGCTCCATTCAGTGGCAGCAGGTGGAAACTGCAGGACCAACTTCAAGATGAGAGGAAAAAGTAAAGCCGTCGCCGTCGGATCCATGCAATGGTTTGGTATGTCTACAGACCAAAAGAAAATGACAAACACCCAGAAACCAACCCTGAAGGCACAGAATTCGAGAACCTGAAACAGAGAATTCAAAATAGCTATCATAAACAAACTCAACGAAATACAAGAGGACACACAGAAACAAATCAACGAATTCAGGGATTTCGTCACAAAAGAGATTGAAACCATAAAGAAAAACCAATCAGAAATATTGGACATGAAAAACAAAATGAACGAGATAGTGGAAAAAAATGGAGTCTTTAAAGAGCAGAACTGACAATATGGAGGAACGAATTAGCATTATCGAGGATAGCCACACAGAAATGCTCCAGATAGAGGAGGAGAGAGAGCTAAGACTAAAAAGAAATGAAGAAATCCTTCGAGAAATATCAGACTCAATGAGGAAAAGCAACATAAGGATAATAGGTATTCCAGAAGGAGAAGAAAGAGAAAAAGGAGCAGAGAGTTTGTTCAAAGAAATAATAGCTGAGAACTTCCCCAACCTAGGGAACGAGAGGGAAATAACAGTGAATGAAATCAATAGATCACCTAAATATATAAACAGGAATAAAAAATCATCTCGCCACATAGTAGCAAACTTGAAAAATATCCATGACAAGGAAATAATATTAAGGGCAGCTAAACAAAAAACCAAAATAACATACAAAGGAAACCCCATCAGGCTCTCAGCTGATTTCTCAACAGAAACTCTACAGGCTAGGAGAGACTGGAATGATGTATTCAAAATCATGAAAGACAAAAACCTTCAGCCAAGAATACTTTATCCAGCAAAAATATCCTTCAAATATGATGGAGAAATAATAACTCTCCCTGATAAACAAAAGCTAAGAGAGTTCGTCACCACAAGACCCCCATTACAAGAAATGCTCAAGAAGGCCCTTAGGTCTGAAAAAAAGAAAAAAACAACAAATGAGAAAGGGGATACAAAGATTTCAGCAAGGAGAAAAGCAAGGAGACTCAACCAGAACAAACGACAGTTGGATAACATCAAAAATTAATTCAAGCTCATCACTGTAAACACACACTCACGACACAAGATGGAATAAACAGAGATAACAAATAAGGAGGGGAAGACGTAAGGGATTGAATCGACCCAGCCTCAGGAAAAAAGGAGGCATCTGAAAATGTACTATCTTATCCAGGAGATCACTTATATAAACCTCATGGTAACCACTAAACAAATAACCAGAAGAGAACCACACATGACAAATAAAGAGAAAACTAAGAGAATGAGCATGCAGAAATACCAAATTGAATTTGCAGTCCGAAACACAAGTGACAAGAAATGAAGGAAATGCAAAAGAACCAGAAAATGAACAATAAAATAGCAACATTAAACCCTCATATATCAATAATCACTCTAAATGTAAATGGATTGAATTCTCCAATCAAAAGACACAGAGTGGCGGGATGGATTAAAAACCAAGATCCAACAATCTGCTGCCTCCAGGAAACACATCTCAGCTCTAAAGACAAACACAGGCTCAAAATAAAAGGATGGAAAACAATACTCCAACCTAATGGCAAACAAAAGAAAGCAGGAGTAGCCATACTTATATCAGACAAAGTACACTTCAAGATAAAAAGGTAATGAGAGACAAAGAAGGGCAATATTTAATGATAAAAGGGACACTTCACCAAGAAGACATAACAATCATAAATATCTATGCACCCAACACAGGAGCACCAAAGTACATAAAACAACTGCTAAAAAACCTTAAAGGAGATATTAACAATAACACAATAATAGTAGGGGATCTTAATACACCCCTTACATCAATGGATAGATCATCCAGACAAAAAGTCAATAAGGAAATAATGGACTTAAACGAAAAACTAGACGCAATGGATTTAATAGATATATACAGAGCACTCCACCCAAAAAAAGCAGAGTACACATTCTTCTCAAGTGCACATGGAACATTCTCAAGGATAGACCATATATTAGGAAACAAGGCAAACCTCTATAAATTTAAGAAGATTGAAATCATTACAACCATCTTTTCTGATCATAACACTGTGAAACTAGAAATCAACTGCAAGGAAAAAACTAGCAAAGAGACAAAGATGTGGAGACTAAACAACCTGCTACTGAACAACCAATGGCTCCTTGATGAAATTAAAGGAGAAATCAAAAGCTATCTGGAGACAAATGAAAAGGAAAATACACCATACCAACTCATATGGGATGCAGCAAAAGCGGTCCTGGGAGGGAAATTCATAGCAATACAAGCACACCTTAACAAACAAGAAAAATCCCAAATAAATAACCTTAAACTGCACCTAACAGAATTAGAAAAGGAAGAACAGACAAAGCCCCGAATCAGCAGAAGGAGGGAAATAATAAAAATCAGAGCAGAAATAAATGAAATTGAAACCAAAAAAGCAGTAGAAAGGATCAATGAAACAAAGAGCTGGTTCTTTGAGAAGATAAATAAAATTGAGAAACCCTTAGCCAGACTCACTAAGAAAAAAGGGAGAAGACTCAAATAAATAAAATTAGAAATGAAAGAGGAGAAATTGCAACAGATACCACAGAAATACAAGGGATTATTAGGGAATACTATGAAAAACTTTACGCCAACAAATTGGACAACCTAAAGGAAATGGACAAATTCTTGGGGGTGTACAACCTCCCAAAACTGAATCAAGAAGAAATAGAGAATCTGAACAGACCAATCACAGGAGATTGAAACAGTAATCAAAAACCTCCCAAAAAATAAAAGTCCAGGACCAGATGGCTTCCCTGGAGAATTTTACCAAACATTCAAAGGAGATTTAGCACCTATCCTTCTCAACCTATTCCAAAAAATAGAGGAAGATGGAATACTTCCCAACACATTCTATGAGGCCAACATCATCCTGATACCAAAGCCAGACAAGGACAATACAAAGAAGGAAAACTACAGACCAATATCACTGATGAACATAGATGCAAAAATCCTCAACAAAATATTGGTAAACCGAATACAGCAATACATCAAAAAGATCATACACCACAATCAAGTGGGATTTATACCAGGGACACAGGGATGGTTCAACATCTGCAAATCAATCAATGTAATACACCACATTAACAAAATGAAGAATAAAAAACCACATGATCATCTCAATCGATGCAGAGAAGGCATTCGACAAGATCCAGCATCCATTTATGATAAAAACTTTCAACAGAATGGGTATAGAAGGAAAGTACCTCAACATAATAAGGGCCATACATGACAAACCTACAGCAAACATCCTACTCAATGGGGAAAAACTGAATGCCATTCCTTTGAGGACAGGAACAGGACAAGGGTGCCCACTCTCACCGCTCTTATTCAACATAGTACTGGAAGTTCTGGCCAGAGCAATTAGGCAAGAAAAAGGAATAAAAGGACTCCAAATAGGCAATGAAGAAGTGAAACTCTCACTATTTGCAGATGACATGATCTTATACATAGAAAACCAAAAAAATCCCATCTGAAAACTACTAGAAATAATCAACAACTACAGTAAAGTGGCAGGGTATAAAATCAACTTACAAAAATCAATTGCATTTCTATACACTAACGATGAAACAACAGAAAGAGAACTCAAAAAGACAATCCCATTTACAATTGCAACAAAAAGAATAAAATATCTGGGAATAAATTTAACCAAGGAGGTAAAAGACCTATACAATGAAAACTATAAGACACTATTGAAAGAAATCGAGGAAGACATAAAGAAATGGAAAAATATTCCATGCACAAGGATTGGAAGAATAAATATAGTTAAAATGTCCATTCTACCCAAAGCAATCTACAAATTCAATGCAATCCCAATCAGAACCCCAATGTCAATCTTCACGGTAATAGAACAAAAACTACTAAAATTCCTATGGGGCAACAAAAGACCTTGAATAGCTAAAGCAATTCTGACAAAAAAGAACGAAGTTGGAGGCATCACAATCCCTGATTTCAAAATATACTATAAAGCTATAGTAATCAAAACAGCATGGTACTGCTACAAAAATAGACACACAGATCAATGGAATAGAATTGAAAGCCCAGAAATAAAACCACACACCTATGGACAGCTAATCTTCGACAAGGGAGCAAAGAACATACAATGGAGAGAGGGAATTCTCTTCAATAAATGGTGCTGGGAAAATTGGACACCTGCATGCAAAAGAATGAAAGTAGACCATCTCCTATTGCCATATACAAAAATCAATTCAAAATGGATCAAGGACCTGAAAGTGAGACCTGAAACTATAAAAATCCTGGAAGAAAATATAGGCAGTACACTAATTGAGATTGGACATAAAGGGATCCTTTCAGATTCCATGTCTACCCAGACAAGGGAAACAAAAGAAAAAATAAACAAGTGGGACCTCATCAGACTAAAGAGCTTCTACAAGGCAAATGAAACCAGAATCAAAATGAATAAACAACCCACCAGCTGGGAGAAAATATTTGCAAATCGTTTGTCCAACATGGGATTAATCTCAGTAATATATAAAGATCTCATACAACTGAGCAACAAAAAAACAAACAACCCGATCAAAAAATGGGCAGAAGATATGAACAGATATTTTTCCAAGGAAGAGATACAGATGGCCAATAGACACATGAAAAGATGTTCAACATCACTAATCATCAGGGAAATGCAAATCAAAACTACACTAAGATATCACCTGACACCCATTAGAATGGCTATAATCACCAAGACAAAAAACAACAAATGCTGGAGAGGTTGTGGAGAAACGGGGACCCTCATTCACTGCTGGTGGGAATGCAAACTGGTGCAGCCTCTATGGAAAACAGTATGGAGAGTCCTCAAAAAATTAAAAGTAGAAATACCGTATGATCCAGCAATCCCACTCTTGGGCATCTACCCAATGGACGTGAAATCAACCATCACAAGAGGCTTATGCACCCCTATGTTCATTGCAGCATTATTCACTATAGCCAAGAAGTGGAAGCAACCCAAGTGTCCCTCGACTGATGACTGGATAAAGAAGATGTGGTATATACATACAATGGAATACTACTCGGCCATAAGAAAAGACAGAATTGTCCCATTTGCAACAACATGGATGGACCTAGAGTGTATTATGTTAAGTGAAATAAGCCAGAGAGAGAAGGACAGACACTGTATGAACTCACTCATATATGGAATATAAGTGAACACACGGACAGAGAGAACTGATTGGTGGTTACCAAGGGGAAGGGGGGTGGGGGGGCACAAGGGGTGAAGGGTTACATCCACAAGGTGACGCACAAACAAAAATGTACAACTAAAACCCCACAGTGTTATAAACTATTAAGACATCAGCAACAAAAAAAAGATTAATGTGTTAAATATAAGCATTTAAAATATGCCTCAATTCTTATAACTCTATTTTGGCATTTTTCTATTCCTGATACATCAGGAGCCTCCCCAAATCTGAGTGACCGAGGTGTCATCACCTGTGTGAGGCTCTGCTTAAAGTCCATTTTCACTGGGTGTCTGTACCCTCAAAGGTCATTGTTTGTTTAATGAATCTTAGTTAAACACCAGCTGATTACCTAACTGTACTAACTCTAGGAAGGGAATACAAAAAATTTTTTTTCTTAACAAGATAACAGTGTAGTGAAATATAAAACAAATGTATAGAGTGGCACTCAATAATTGAGGAATAAATTTATCATTTGTGTGTTTTATATACTGGTAAGATAAAAATTTCAGTCTTAATGCCCTTCTCAATATTTAGACCATTTGTATTGATACTCATTATTCTGTGACCCTTTCTGGCCAAAATGCCTGTTTATTCTAATGAAGATGCAGCCATATCAGAATAAAATGAAAGTAATAATTTAAGTAAAAGGAAGTCATGTTCTGGTTTTACTAATGATTCAAAGGAAAAAAGATTAGGTCATATCATGCTTAATATATATTTTGAAAGGTATAGATTTATTTCCATCCAGTTTTGTAATTTAATCAGTCATTAAAAAATTCCTTAAAATTTGTAGTTTTATTCTTTCTTTGTATTTTCTTTTTTTTTAATAAGAGGTGGGGTTTTTAAAATTCCAGAGTAAGTTATAGTAATTATATAAATTTATGCTTGTTACATAAATGATAATAATTGAGATATGCTGAGAGATTATGTATGCTAAAAAATGCTGAATGCATTAAATAGTCAAAATTTTTGATCTGAAACTGTTCATTAACTGATAAGCCAGGATTTTTCAAACCTTTGTATGTGTTCAAAACGTCAAGTAGGGGCCGGCCTGTGGCATAGTGTTTAAGTTTGGGTGTTCTGCTTCAGGGGCCCTGGGTTCGCTGGTTGGTCCTGGGTGAGAACCTACTCTCTCATCAGGCCATGCGGAGGCGGCGTCCCACACAGAAGAGCTACAACTCTACAACTATGTACTGGGGCTTTGGGGAGAAAAAAGACAAAGTGGAAGATTGGCAACAGATGTTAGTGCAGGGCCAATCTGCCTTAAAAAAAAAAAAGTCAAATAGGTGGCAGGTCTTTCCAGTCATGTTAAACTTGTGATTGCGGTTACAAAATATTGTAAAAGTTTGTTTACAGTTATGAAATGTTGCAGAAGGTTGTTTACAGTTATAAAGTGTAGAAGATCGGTTGTGTTTATAGTTTAAAAAGATTAAAGAAAGTTGTTTTGTTTATGGTTATAAAATGTTATAGAGTGTTGTTACAGATATAAAGTGTAGAAGGTTGGTTGTGTTTACAGTTATAAAATGTTGAAAGTTGTTTTGCTGACTATATCATTAATGGAAATAGACTACTTTAACTAATACTCTGTGTTGTATTAAACAAAACTCTTGGTGGCAAGTGATAGTAACTCAATTTGATACTCATTGACCACCTTAGTTTCATGTGCTCCCAGCTTCTCTGCCTCATAGGAAAAAATCCACTAAAGTTTCCTTCCAAGATGATTGTCATCTGTGAACAGACTTGTGTGGGCTAAATCTGGATTGTCCTCATTTGGAAAATGACAATACTGCTGGATTAATCACTATTTTGTAAAAGATAAAAGCTGTAATTTGCACCATTATGGATCTCAGAGTTTGTGCTGAGATTGAAGAGATTTTCTTACAGGTCTACATTTATGTTTGGTAGGAAAATTATCTCCAACTTTAATTATTTTTGTTAAGAATAGGATATCTGACTTTTTTTAAAAGAAAAAAACCACAGCAAATGGTATGTTAATGCTCCAGTATTTAAAAATTATTCTCTACGACTTGGTAGGTTGTATTAACTACTATAAAAAGTTATAACAAAATTTAATTTCATTTAACAAATGTAAAATTTAAAGAAGGAGTAATTGTCTTAAAGATGATCAATTCGGGGGGCCGCCTGGTGGCGCAGCGGTTTAGTTCGCGCTTGGCAGCCCGGGGTTCGCAGCTTTGGATCCCGGGCGCCCGCCAACGCACTGCCTGTCAGCCATGCCGTGGCGGTGTCCCATATAAAGTGGAGGAAGATGGGCACGATGTTAGCTCAGGGCCAGTCTTCCTCAGCAAAAAGAGGAGGATTGGCAACGGATGTTAGCTCAGGGCTGGTCTTCCTCACCAAAAAAAAAAAAAAAAAAAGATGATCAATTCTGTTCCACTTTATTCAACAAGCAATAGCTGAGGGTGGCCTCTGGGCCGGGGACTGTTCTGGGTGCCGGGAGTACAAAGGTGAATGGGGCACAGCCTCTGTCCTCAAGGAGCCAGTGCTGAGAAGAAAGAGACATACATGTGCGACTGTAATACATGCTAGGCACAGTGTTAGAGAGATGCCGGGACATACGGGAGGACTTAGATTACCCAGAACATTCAGGAAAGGCTTCATGGAGGAAATGAGCTGAACTTTGAAGAAAGAATGAAATTGAGTTGGAAGAGGATGCTGAGAAAGACAAGCCTGGCAGAGGCTCAGGCCATGAGCAAAGGCTCAGCGGTGTCAATTAATATGGCACATATGCAGAAAGCTCAGGAGTCAGACGTAATTAGAACATAAACATCCAGGTACAGAGTGATAGGAGACAAAGAGGAGGCAGTGTCTTGACGGTCTTAGCTAAGATGCTCAAGAATTTGGACTTTCCGCAGGTTAGATATACATCGTAGGTGTGCTGCTGTGCTCCAGTGTGGCAGATGGCTTAAAGAGGGGCAAGACTGGAGGGCAGGAGTCTAATCAAGAGATTAATGCAACAGTCTGGTGAAAAGATGAGGAGGGATTGAACCAGGTGAGGCCGGAAAATTTGTCTTATTCATCTTTGTATCCCCAGTGCCTGGTATAATTTCTTGTATATGGAATGCGCTCAAATAATATTTACTAACTGAGCTGAATTTATATTTTTCCTCTTCTGCATTCCAATGAATCTCCATCTTTTGGCTTTAGAGCCACATTTCTAGGGAGTACTGTAGTGCATACTGGAGTTCTAGACAGCAATTCCACAAACACTTCATGCAAAATATAGGAAGGATATATATGCTGCCAAATAAACTGGAAAATCAGTTTAACATGATCATAGTTCATTCCACAAATATCACACTTTGCCTTTCCTGGACCACAGGGTTGTGGATAAGACTACAGATTTTAAAGGATTGTTTTAATCATTAATGCAATAAAAAAGTAAAGCCAGATGGCCTATCACGTAAGCAATGCTTAGTGCAGGAAATAAATCTGCAGCTGTTATAAAAGACCATATACCTTGCTGGACACTGTTGACTCATCTGTTGCAATGTTTTGAAAAGTCTCTGAAACCAGAGTTTAGTGTGAAATTGGGCATTTTATATGAATATATAACTGAAGACCAAAGTATCAAGATGGGGAGAACTAAGAGAAAGCTAGGGGGTAAAGCCAGGAAAAGAATAAAGAACCATATGAGGCCCTAATAGCAGGTTATATTATTAACCACTGTCACGCTGGGAATCTGACAGCATTCAACCCCTTCACTGGATATTCAAAGGGAATTTCTTCTGTGCTCACATTTCTTCTGCTTTTTGATGGAGAATCACAGTTTTTACATTTCTTTTACATTACTCACTTTTGGATTTTTTTCTCCAATGTCCTCTAAATCAGTGACATATTTTGGGAGGAAATTTGGAAATGGTAATGGCAGGTTAAGCATAATAAAAAGCAGGTACTCCCACAGATTTTTTATAAGGATGTGCAGGAGACCTCTTCATTTTGTGAAATAGAGATGGGATAGAACAAAGACAGTTTTTAATAGGGAACATTTTCTGGGAATATTAGAAAGTTCTAGGTTTCATTCTCCTATGATTTTAGAGCTCTTGTCATTTTAGAGTCTAAAATTTTTACTGTGACAGTGCCCTTAACAGTTTGCTATTCCCGGAGATAGCTATTTAACATTGATTCATTTATTTCTAACCGCAGTATCAAAACAAGATACAAAAAGATTTGGCATGGCAATCTTTGGCAGACAAGAAGCTCGTGAAATTATGAAATAACTATATTCCATAATTAATATTGCTAAAAAATCATAAAACAGCATTAAATCATATGGTTGCTAAATCACTCCTGGCTCTGTAATTGTTGACTTGGCAACTAAGTACAAACCATTTGCAGCCACCAAAGACAGCCATGTCTGAAGACATCAGATGTTTGCACTGAAACAGTCTTTTCCAAAATAGGTTCCATGGCTGTTAATAGGTGTTACTCAAAAAGAATTTTCTTCAGTTAAAGAAGTTTGTGAAACAGTTGACTAAACAAAGTTCAACGGCCTCTGCTGAAGCATTTCTCAAAGCCTTCACTATACCAATATACAATGGGAACCTCTAAGAGGGGGTTACATTATATACTATTTGCCAAATTTATCTGATCATAGGACCTTTTCTCTGAGGAGCATCTCTTAGGAATAATATTAAGCATAATTGAGTTTGGGCTTTAGACCACAAAAGTAAGATGGATTTTACAATGTGATTGTGAAATAGTTTATGCAGTGGACTTTTGTCAGTTGCCTTCCCAGCAACATTCTGCTCCTCTCCTTTCCCCCATCTTCAGTTTCCATTTTGGGATCCCTAGGGAGGCTGATTCCACCCCTGAATCCAGGAATGAAACATATGACCTAGGCTAAACCATTCAGTGTGGTCCACACAACAGGCTACAGTGATTGGTTCAGGAGTGGGCAGGGATCAGAGCCAATCCAATCAGAATTTTTTCCTGGAAATGCTGATGGGAGAACTGTGCTGGCTTCTCCTTGCTGGGTGTGAGTGAGAAAGCAAGCCGTCCCAGGAACTGTAGGCTATCACCCTGGAAATGCAGAGAGCTAGCTTTATGAGGCAGAAAATAACAGAGAAGGCAGAATGTACAAAGAGAAACTGGACCTCGGGGTTAGGCTTGGAGGCAGCCCTACCTCTGGACATTTATATGTCCAACCCAATAAATTTCCTTTATTGTTAAGCCAGTTGAGTTCAGCTTTTTCTCATTTGTGACAAAATTCCTCTTACTGATTGAGTTTGCTTACCATAGTAAAACATATACTATACAGGTTTGCCACCTCTTTTAAGAAAATAAACACTGATTTAACCATAAAAAGATGTATTCCTCTCTTCCTTCCTCCCCCTAGTCAAGTTTCAGAGTTTCACTTTTCCTTAAACAGTAATTGTTTACTGTTGCTATGACAATGATGTTCCAAAAGTGTGCTGTTCTCATTTTTATGCTCCTGATTACACTTGTACAAGTGTAATCAAAACCTCCTGCTCAAATTCTATCAAATCAGCATTTATGGAACCCACTATGTATCAGGGAAAACGGGTTCAAAGATTTGAGAGTTCTTGACTTTCAGAAAGCTCATAGTCTAAGATAGTTTCAATTTTCCAAATAATTTTACTCAAAATTGTGGGAAATAAATATGGAAATTGGAAGCATTATGAACAGTGTTTTACAAAGAAATTTCCACATTTAGCACAGCTAATCTGTTCCCATTCTGCCTGCCTTTTTGAGATCTTTTCACTCTAGCTCCAAAAAGTTGGCCCAAAGTAGCCTGCCTAGGTCCCTCGCCTCCTGGCTGCTCCCTTTTCTCTCCATGCAAGAAGCCATCTTTATTCAATACCCAGAAGTAGCTACCTAGGCATCTTGGTTTTATCTATTTACTTCTGCTGAGGTAAAATTCACATAACATAAAATTAATCATTTTAAAGTGAACAATTCAGTGGCTTTTAGTACATTTACAATGCACAACATTTTCATCACCCCCAAAACATTTCCAACCCCTATCTAGTTCCAAAACATTTTCATCACTCCTCAGAAAACCTTGAACCCATCAAGCAGTCATTCCCCTTTCCCCCCTCCCCTCAGTCCCTGGCAACTACCAATCAGCTCTCTAACTCTATGGATTTACCTCTTCTGGATATTTAATATAAATGGAATCATACAATGTGTGGTCTTTTGTGTATAACTTCTCTCACTCAGCATAATGTTTTCAAGGTTCATTCATGTTGTAGCATGTATTAGTACTTCATTCCTTTTTATGGCTGAGTAATATTCCCTTGTATATATATATATATATATATATACACCACAATTTGTATATCAATTCATCAGCTGATGGACGTTTGGATTATTTTCACTTTTGAGCTATTGTGAATAGTGCTGCTATGATCATGTGTATACAAGTATTTGAGTGTCTGTTTTCCTTTCTTTGGGTATATACCTAGGAGTAGAATTTCTGGGTCATATGGTAATTCTGTGTTTAACTTTTTGAGGAACCAAGAAACTATTTCCCATACAGATGCATTATTTTACATTCTCACCAGCAGTGTATGAGGGTTCTAATTTCTCCACATCCTCACCAACACTTGTTATTTTTTTTTATTATAGCCATAATAGTGGGTATGAAGTGGCATTTCATTGTGTTTTTAATTTTCATGTCCCTAATAACCAATGATGTTGAACATCTTTTCATGTGTTTATTGACCATTTGCCTATCTTCTTTGGAGACATGTCTATGAAGTCGTTTGCTCACGTCTTAATTGAACTGTTTGTCTTTGTTGTTGAGTTATAAAAGTTCTTTATATATTCTGGATAGTAGACTCTTATCAGATATATGATTTGCAAATATTTTCTCCCATTCTGTAGGTTGCCTTTGCACTTTCTTGATAATGTCCTTTGGTTTCTAGACATTTGACCCTCTATTCAGCAATACCACCTTAACTATTTATCTTGGACTGCCCTCTTTGTTTTAAGCTTCTGTGTGAAAAACACACTTCTTTTCTCAGTATCTGACATCAGAAATGACCTTCCTGGGAGACCCACAAGATGTAGCTTCATCCCTACAGTGTAATACTGTCTTAATATAACAAAGCACAATAATCATAACATTCTTGTAACAGGGAATTGCACACATGTAGTAAAAGGACACTACTTTTTCTTGCAGATATCCTCAGGGAAGAGCCATGGGAAGGAAAAACTATTGATCTGGAATCCTATCACTTTACAGCTAGAAATCTTGAAAACTGTAATGGGTCATGAGGTGATACTGTAGTAACATAAGTTTCCAGTCCTCCATGAAGGGTTTAGAAAAGGAAAGTTAGGGAAAAAGAATTGTACTTTGTGACTCTAGCCCTGCCTGGGGAACATGGTGTGCTAGCCAATGAACAACAATGTTATTATGCGTGTTAAGATGTTTCAGTTACAGATAACAGAAATCCCAACTCAGAAGGGCTTAAACAAAAAGGATAATGTAGTATCTTATATAACAAGAGGTCTGGAAGTATAGCAGTACCACAGTTCACTAATTTAGGGACTTAACCATGTCACCAAGAGCCCAGGTCTTTTTGTCTTTCTGCTCTGCTACCCTCGGAGTGTTGGGCAGTCCCCTCATTGTTGCAAGATGACCACTGAAGCCCCAGCTGCTCCAGGTATCACTCCACATTAACAACTGGAGTTAGAAGAGGAACCATTTCATCCCTGGGTCTTGCTCTCTTTTTTTAAATTGTGGTAAAATACATATAACATAAAGTTTACCATCTTAACCATTTTTAAGTGCATAGTTGACTGACGTTAAGGACACTCACATTTTGTGTGGCCCTCACTACCATCATCTCCAGAACTCTTTTCATCTGGCAAAACTGAAACTCTGTATCCATTAAACCATCTCTTCTCTTCTCCCTCACCACGGTTCCTGGCAGCCACCATTCTATTTATACCTCTGTGAATTTGACTATTCTAGGTTCCTCACATCAATGGAATCATGCAATATTTGTCCTTTTGCGACTGCTTTATTTCACTTAATATAATTTCCTCAACATTCCTTTGTGTTGTAGCATGTGTCAGAATTTCCTTCCTTTTTAAGGCTGAATAATATTCTACTGTATGAATATACCACGTTTTGTTTATCCACTCATCTGTCGATGGACATTTGGATTGCTTCCACCTTTTGGCTATTGTGAGTAATGCTGCTATGAATATGAGTGCACAAGTAGATGTTTGAGTCCCTGCTTTTAATTCTTTTGGAAGTGGAATTGCTAGATCATATAGTAATTCTATATTAAACGTTCTGAGGAACCACCAAACTGTTTTCCATAGTGCCTGCACCATTTTTGTTCCCACCAATAGTGCACAAGGTCTACATCCTTACTAACACTTGTTATTTTCTTTTTTTTTCTTTAACACTAGCCATCCTAATGAGTGTGAGGTGGCATTTCATTGTGGTTTTAATTTGCATTTCCCTAATGATTAGTGATGTTAAGCACCTTTTCATATGCTTATTGGCCATATCTTCTTTGGAGAAATGTCTATTCAAGTCCTTTGCCCATTTTATTAATTGTTTTGTTATTGTTGAATTGCAGGAGTTCTTTATACATTCTGTATGTTAACCCTTTATCAACTATATTGATGCACAAAAGTTTTTAATTTTGATGTAGTCAAATTTACTTATTTTTTCTTTTGTTGCCTGTGCTTTGGTGTCATATCCAAGAAATCATTGCCAAATTTAATATCATGAGGGTTTCCCCCTACATTTTCTTCTAAGAGTTTTACAGTTTTAGCTTTAAGAGCTAAGAAATCTTTTCTGTAAGCCTACTTAGCCAACTTCCCCACATGTCTCACTGGCCTAAGTGGAATCAAATGCTTCTCCCTAAACCCGTCATTGGCAAGGAGAAGGTAATAGCTATGAAAGGAAATTAGCCCAAACAAGAATCACACCCTCAGGCTAGGGCTGAGGCCAGCCTTCCTGAAATGCATGGTTTAGGGAGGAAAATAAGGAGTGCGTATCCTAAACAAATCAGGGTTCTCAGCATTGAAGAAGATGCAGCCATCTGTTTCTACTACAGTTATCATCCCCATATTAGATAAATCCCAGTAGAGGAAGAGGGCATTCAGAGCTTGATTACACTGGGCTTTGGAGTTTCCTGAGTTCAGTCCTCACCTCCACAGCTCTGATTCCTTTAGGTCTGTAACGATGAGTTAACATGTGTTCTGACTTTTCAATGAAAATTAAAACATCAAAATCTAGTTCATAATTAGCCATTTATGAGTGTGATTAAAATGGCTCTATTCTGATCACTTCTGAGGAAACCAGTTATCCAGAGTTTCTAATCATATGAGGCCAAAGCTCAGCTCCTAGTTGTAGCTAATATTCTGACACAGGTTCAAAAGTACATGGTCTCATTTAGGAATATCAAATAGAGGAAAGATGAAAATATTCCATAAGTTGTAAGAATAAAAATATAAAGCAATACACACAATCTCTTTCCACCCCCTGGAGTGGTTAGGCAGAAGAAAGGAATGACTACTTATTGAATACATAATATTTGTTAGGTGCCATATGGGACTTTATTCACCACAGAGAATATAAAAAACTAAAATGATATTCATAGTCAAACAGCCCTGACCCTTGGTATATTTCTTTCTAGGCTTTTTTATATGCATGGATCATTAAAATTTTCTTTAGTTTTATATAGTTGCAATCATACCATATATGCATTTTTATATATACTTTCCCATGTAATTATAAGTTATTCATGAATCTCATTTTGATGGCTGTAAAAGTATTTCATCTCATGGTTATAGCATTGTGTACAATTACTATTTTATTGGACATTTACATTATTTCCAATTTCATATTATTACAAATGATATGATACATATTTTGTAAATAAAGCTGTTTCACAATTTTGTGATAACTTCCTTAGGAGAAATTTTCAAAATGAAAAGTATCGGGTCAAAGGACATGGATATTTTAAGGATATGTGTATAGATCCAGTTTTACCAATGTTAACGTATCAATATTCATTTAAATTTAGCATCACTCTACTAGGTTTTAAAACATGTTACTACAACGTGGCAAAATTAAACTTGTATGGTATTGAATCAAAATTTAAAAAAATCGGGCCAACCCAGTGGCATAGCCCTTAAGTTCGTGCTTTCCGCTTTGGCGGCCGGAGTTCCCTGGTTCGGATCCTGGGAGTGGACATACTCACTGCTCAGCAAGTCATGCTGAGGGGGCGTCCCCTATAGAAGAGCTATAACTCTACAACTATGATACACAACTATGTACTGGGGCTTTGGGGAGAAAAAAGAAAAAAAGAGGAAGATTGGCAACAGATGTTAGTGTAGGGTCAATCTCCCTCAAAAAAAAAAGTCTTTAAAAAATTAATTTATAGAACAAATCAGCTGCCTGGTACAAACAAAAGAAAAGTTTCCTTACTGTCCAACATGTTTTTCTCTTTGTTTTTTTACGACATTCTTGTAAAAGCAACTAGCAAAGTGTTGCTGTTTCAACCTTAGAAGTGCGGAAACTGTGAACCTCAGGGGATTCCACAACCACTTACTAAGAGTGGAATTCAAATGGGATAAGGCATCAAGATTGATCGGCCAGGAGCAAGTCCATAGGGCCCCTTGATCTGGTGGTGATACAGCAATTAGAATATATAATAAAGAATAGAAATCCCTATTACCATCCAGATGCTTGATGTTTAGACGACTGAACAACCTTAGCCATAACTTCAGTTTGTAGGTTTCATAATTAAGGGACTAGTCACTTTCCCTCTGCTAGCAGGTGGCAGTAGATATCGCAACTGGGCCTTGGAGTACAAAATGTAAAACCTTTGCCAGGGATTTCAATTTTCAAAATGACTTTTTAAATTTAAATAATAACAATAATAAACTTTATTAAAACATATGAATTTATTACCTCATTTTCTTGTCCCCTCTTTATTTCTGTCATTGGTATCAACCAGAATTTTAGTGTTGAACACAGTATATGTTGATTTCCATGCACTTATGCTAGTCGTTAGAGACCATTATTTTAACAAATTTTTATAACTTCTTTCTTTTTAATGTCTCTTCTCATTCTTTTCCTTTCCATATCCACTGCCAACAATCCAAATCCAGAGTTTTAACATCCGCATATGAATTATTTTAATAGCTTTCTTAATGACCTCTTTGCTTCTAGTCTCCCTTTATTTCCATTAATTGCAAACACCACAGGAAGGGTAATCTTCCTGACACTTCTTTTCTATAATTTCGTTCTCCTTTCAAAAAGGTAAACACTCAACTTCAGTTCCTCAGTTCACTCATAGCTTACAAGACAAATTCCGATGTGGAATTCAAGGCTCTCCTCCATAGGACCTCAATTGACCTTATCTTTAGCTTCCACATTCAAACTTATATACTCACTGTTCATACTGGTCATTCTGCCTTGGCTCAAATTGTTATGCCAACCGGGAACTCTCTCTCCTCTTCTCTGGCCATCTCATTCTTATCTGTCCTTCAGAAATGATTTAGTTCAAATTCCACTTCCATGAAGACTCAACCAACCAACCCAATTCTCATTTATTCATTCATTCAACAAATATATAAAGAGCACTTATTGTGTCCAGGTACTCTTAGGCTGTAGTTCCTTCCTTCAAGGGGTTTACAGTTTCTAAAAGGAAGGTTAATTACAAGGCAGGAATAAATGATGTAATAAAGAACATATAGGAGTCTGCTGCTTGTATTGGGTGTGGTGGTCAGGGAAATTTTCCCAAGTTCTGAAAGGTGAATAGAGAGTTAGCTGGCAAAGAAAGGACAAGGGCATTTCAAACAGAGGAAAAGAGCATGATTAGAACCATGGAAGCATAAGAAAGCATTTATAATCTGAAGACCAATATGAAAACAGAAAAAAAATTCAAGGATTCTAAACATTTCAGTAGTTTCTAAATGCTCACTCTCAAATTCTGTACTTAAGCTAGGGAATGAGTTGGTTAAATCTGTACTTGTCACTCTGGAGGATGGGTTGGAGTAGAGCAAGGCCAGTCAGAAGGCTGTTGCAGGACAGTGGACAAACACCGAGGAACTGAGCTCAGCGAGGACAGTGGGGATGAAGAGGAACGGCCACATGTGAATGTCATTATGGAGGTGACATAATCAGGAATCTGGATGGGATGGGAATGAAGAGAATCAAAAATGATGGCTAGGTCTCCGGCTTAAGCAAAAAGTAGAATTGTTTGATTGCAAGAAATAGAGACCCATTCAAGCTATTTATTTATTTATTTATGTTGTGACGAAGACCCGCCCCGAGCTAACATCTGTTGCCTAATCCTCCTCTTTTTGCTGAGGAAGACTGGCCCTGGGCTAACATCCGTGCCCATCTTCCTCTACTTTATATGGGATGCCACCACTGCACGGCTTGACAAGCGGCATGTCGGTGCACACCCAGGATCTGCACCTGTGAACCCCTGGCCGCGGAAGTGGAGCACATGAACTTAACCGCTACACCACTGGTCCCGCCCCATAGCGGTTTATTTTTTGTAGGGGAAGATTCGCCCTTCGCTGACATGTGTTGCCAATCTTCCTTTTTTCCTCCTTCCCCCCCGCCCCCAACAAAGCTCCAGTAAATAGTTGTGTATAGTTGTAAGTTCTTCTGGTTCTTCTCTGTGAGCTGCTGCCACAGCACGGCTACTGACAGACGAGCAGTGTGGTTCTGCGCCCAGGAACCAAACCCGGGCTGCTGAAGCAGAGCACGCTGAACTTTAACTGCTAGGCCATCAGGGCTGGCTCCCACTCAAGCTATTTGTTTCCTTTTACTTTTTTGAGGAAGATTGGCCGGAAGCTAACATCTGTTGCCAATCTTCCTCCTTTTTTGCTTTTTTGTTTTCTTCCCAAGGCCCCAGCAGATAGTTGTATGTCATAGTTGTGCATCCTTCTAGTTGCTATCTGTGGGTTGCTGCCATGGCATGGCTTGATGAGCGGTGTGTTGGTCCTCACCTGGGATCCGAACCAGCGAACCCCAGGCCGCTGAAGCAGAGCGAGTGAACTTTACCGCTAGGCCACAGGGCCAGCCCCCACTCAAGCTATTTCAATACGAGGGAGTTACAGCAAGACAAATTACTCTCAAACAAGAGCAGTGACATGTTTGGGTCTTCCTCAGTGAAACTGCTTCTGGACTCAAAGCAGCTCTGGGACCTCAGCATAAATGATCACCAACGCTCATTCTAGTCTAATCTTTTGTCACTAATTTGACTCAGCTCCACTCCATGAATCTGCATCTTTCTGCCTTACCACCAGTTGGTAATTTCACTTGAGTCTCTCATCTTTTTGAGTCAGGCCACATATGTCAGAGGTTGCTGCCAATGGTGACTCCCCATACCCCACCTTGTGCCAGGTGATTATCCTTGGTCAAATTAGCTGGAACTGGGAGACCAGGTTATGGCCACTACACAATCTGAGGAAGACTTAGAGAGGGGTAGAATCTCTGATGTGGGACTGTAAGTGGATCCAAAGAAAGAGAGGAACCTATTAATATTTGCTCATCAATTAACATAAAGAAAGTTGTTACATAAAAACAAGTTTTTAGCTAATTCAATTCATTCTACCAGCCATCTTCAAATCCACCTAGCCTTTGTACTTATGCTTTCATTTAAAATTGCTAAAAGAAAGAATAATCCATAAGGCTGATGTCACTAGCCCTTAAGAGTATAGAAATAAAGTTGTTAAGGTTCTGGTTCAGGATGGCGATGTAAGAGGATCCTGATCTCACCTCCCCCCACGAACACACTGACTCTGCAGCCACATATGGAACAACTTCCTCTAAAAAAACCCCTAAAGTTGTTAAGGGCAAGTTTAGATTAAGCTACAATTGCTAGTAGTTAAGTTCTAAAAAGTTACAGAAGTTTCTTTTCTACATTCTTAGAGCTTGTAATATGCATGGTAAAGTTCTAAGAGGGAGACAGGGAATATAGGATTTCCCAAATTATTTTTGATAACAGAAACCTTTTTCTGTGGGGCTTCTTGAAGGAACATGCTTTGAGAGATTTTGGATCTGCTGAATACAGTAGAGCAATTACACACACAAACAAAAGTACCATATGTAAGGCTTATGGTCTACACAGTACTGGCTCTGTACCCAAGAGTGGAACTGAACCACAGAGTTTTGGCTGCTTGCCTGTCTTAAAAATAGACAGTATCCTGGAGTGTTATGCCTTTGTGAGGCTAGAAAAAAAGTTGGAAAACAGCTGGTGTCATTAAACCTTTCAGAACAACTGGCACTAGGGGGTGTGCTTATTTGGAGATAGTTTGTGTAGGTAATAGTTTATAATCCATGTTTCTTAAATCTTCAGATAACTTTTAGATAACCTCTGGACTACATTCTGAAGAATGATGTGGAAGTGTCACAGCAAGCCCTAGGCTGTAGGGAATTATCACAATCAAGTCTCATGGAGATAGGGTGGCAGCTGTTTTAATCAGTGTGCTCAGAGAGGGAGGAAAATGAAAGCCCTTTGTGTTTCTCCTGGTGGATGGATG
Organism: Tapirus indicus; assembly: GCA_031878705.1. NCBI lineage: Eukaryota > Metazoa > Chordata > Mammalia > Perissodactyla > Tapiridae > Tapirus > Tapirus indicus. The sequence goes on from CM062935.1 coordinate 42,319,743, forward strand.
TCTTGCAGTTGGCAGTTTGCCAAACTCCCAAATCAGTTGTTCTTGATGTACTTGGTCTCTGGAGAGGTTGAAATGCTTGGCAGTTCACTCAGACCCTCCCCCTGCTCTGTGTACTTGTGTGCGTGTCAGTCGCCTTGGAAAGGAGCTCATCTGTCACCAAATAAATGCAACACTGAGTTGTGGGCTGCTTAGCTCTCTTACACCATCTCTGCCATTTTGTCAAGTTGCTCCTGGTAAGCATTCAGATTTGCATTAATTGCTTTTCACACTGGAGGCAATTTTTGTTCTTCTTCAAATGGCTCTCTTCACTGCAAGGTGGTGGAAATCAAAGGAGAGGCACTGAAGCCAGTAAAAGAGCAATAGATACTGTGGGCTGTTTACATGTTTACAGAGCACTGCTCTGGGGGAGTTTATAATCTGATGAGCAAGACACAAAAATGAAGGAATAAGAATAGTACAATCTAAATATTTGATATATAAAACACACAGAATATATAATTCTATATGCAATTTGAAATAGCAAAAAAGAAATCAATTAATTCAATAAACATTTTTGAGCGCTTAGAGTGTGCCAGGTACTGGGGACATATTGGTGGACAGGGTATAATCACAATGTTGGAAGAAGCTCACAGGCTAGAAGTGGGACACTCACCTATAAATAAATAAGGGCAATTAACTGGTTGGGCACTAGAGCTTAATCTGTAGAATATACTCTTAAGTACAAACGAGAGAATATCACACCTAAGGGGTAGGGGGAGCTGATGGTGGGCAGGAAGTATGTATATGCTACATTTTGTTTATCTATTTATTCATTGATGGATATGTGGGTTGTTTCCACCTTTTAGCCATTGTGAATAATGCTGCTATGAACATGCATGTACAAGCTGAGTATCTATTTTCAATTCTTTTGGTATATACCTCGCAGTAGAATTGCTGGGTCGTATGTTAATTCTGTGTTTAACTTTTTGAGGAACTGCCCAACTGCTTTCCAGAGTGGCTGCACCAGTTTATATTCCCACTAGCAAGGTACAAGGGTTCCAAATTCTCTACATCCTCACCAACTCTTGTTATTTAAAAAAAATTATAGCCATCCTAATGGGTGTGAAGTATCTCTCTCTCTTCATCAATGTTTCTCTCTCCATTCCTTCATTCCCATCAGTCTACACACTGTTATCACCCATCTTAAAAAAACTCTTTCTTGACTCCCCATTTAACAACCACTTCATTTCTTTGTTCTGTGCAACAGAAGTTCTTGAAAGAGTTGTTTATAAAAGTTTTCTCTACTCTCAAATTATTTTTTTCTCTACTCAATTCTTTTTCATCTTTTAAAATTTTATTTTTTAATAGGTTCAGTAATATATGTACATGGAAATAGATGCTCTTTATTTCTGTACCTTTGCCATCAAGCTTCCCTCCCTGGAGGCAACAACTATTACCAGTTTCTTGCATAATTCTTTCAGAGATAGTCTATAAATTCAAATATACATATAGTATACACATACAACACAAAGAGTGAAACCTAATGTAAACTAAGGCTTTAGTTAATAACAATGTATCACTACTGATTCATCAGTTGTAACAAATGTGCTACATTATCGCAAGATATTCACAATAAGAATCTTTGAACAGTGGAAAAGGGGGCTATGTGGGACCTGTTTATACTTTCTGCTCAATTTCCCATAAAACTAAAACTGCTCTAAAAAATAGTTTATTATTAAAGAAAAAAGCTACCTCACACTACTCTTAGGTCAGAAAGAAAATCGAAGCTAAGAAAATCAGACTATGTAAAAAACACCAATAATAAAAGCACTAATTGTGTATTAGTTACAGTTAAAGCAGAACTTAGGGAAATGTAAGTAGACACAAATATATATAGTAATAAATAAAAAATATGAATATAAATAACAAGCATCACTATAGAAATGTGAAAAAGAACAGCATATAAGCCTAAAGAAAGCAGAAAGAAGGAATTAGTAAATTCAAAAGCAGAAACTGAAGAATCAGAAAATTGACAAATTTAACTAATAGAGGAAACTGGATGGCTGAGGAAGGGTGTGGATGGGAGACTTACTTTAAAAATTTAAAAATTAATTAATTATTAAATATTTCAGACATACCAAAAGGTACAAATAATAATGTAAGGCACACCTGTGAAACCACCAACCTAAAGAATAAAACCTTACCAAAGCATTCATCTCCCTCCAGTTCACCACTATCTTGAAATTTTAGTGTTTATCACCCAAATGCATTTCTTTATTTTATAACATATATGCCCTTAAAAAGTTATATTTTACATGTCTTGAACTATGTAAATGCTATTTTACACCACATATTCTTCAACCTGTTTGCTTAACTGTTTTTTAGATAACCCACATTGGTAGATATAGCAGTAGTTTTTTCTTTCTACCTGTTATATACAATTACATTGCATAAATATACCACAGTTTACTTATTACTTCGTTTATCAATTAAGTTTACAGTTTTTTTTGCAACTATAAAGTGTTGACACGAACATTATTGTATTTGTAGGTATTTCTTTGGGCACATGTACAAGAATTTTCCTAGAACGGGGGTAGGCACATATGATTTTACTAAATAATTCCTAACTGTTCTCCCAAGCACTTATGCCGATTAAGACTACCAAACAGTTCAATTGCTGCAATGCTCATCAACAGGGAGAAAGGAAGACTGACTTTTCACTCTACATTTGTATTGTTCATGGCATTTCACGTTATACAATTTCTTGAATTTGATTTCAATAAACCCTCACAATAAGCCTGTGGATTAGGTATTATTATGCACAATTCGCATTTTGCAGATGAGAAAACAAAAAGTCTCTTCGTTTTGAGACAACAGTTCCTTTTCTTCTTTTTTTTTTTGTAAAAAAAATCTTACTTTTAAGACTCGCTCATTGCACCTTTTTCCTGCCAGTCCTAGAAAGGTTGCTTGCTGGCGGGTTCACCGGGCCGGTGTCCCGAGTTGGCAGCGCTCCCCACCCCTCCTCCACCCTCTCCCGAGCCAGCTCCGCACGCCGCCTCCCCGGGGCCATCGTGGCCCTACAACGCGGTAGAACGACGGGGTTTGGACCACTGGAGACTCCGTAGTCCCCTCCTTTCCCCTCTTGGCCTGTCTCGGCGCTCCGAGGGCGCCCTCCGCCGCGCTGGAGAAGGCGGGGCCGGCGACACCGGGCAGCACTTCGCGTCGGGATAGGCCGAGCTTGCGGTGCTAGCGCTCTGGCAACCGGAAGTGCTGCCGTCTCTCCCTCTCCTGAGCCGCTGTCGCCGAGCTTGGAGGGCTGCCCCGGAAGTCCTCCCCCTGTCCCCTACCCGCGGCAAACATGGCGGTGGACTCGGCGATGGAGCTGCTATTTTTAGATACTTTTAAACACCCGAGCGCCGAGGTAAGGCTTCGCGGCTTGATTCCGAGCCTGCCTCTCGACTTGGGGACCCTTGCAAAAAATCGTTAGGCGTGCCTCGGCTTTTCCTCCTGTCGATTGTGGCTTTAATGCCTCCCGTACACGCCCCCTCCCCCAGCTTGGGTGTGGGCATCGGGGCCGAGGGCGGGCAGCGGCGGCCTTCTCACTTCCCTGCGGGAGCTTCGGCCTCCGCGTCTCCCGTGGACTCGGCTGCTCTGCTTGCTTTGCTCTTTTTTGTTTGTTTGGGCCTTGAAAGGGATCATGGTTCTCAGGTTGACCTCAGGTGGTGTTTGGGAGGGGTCTTGGACAGCTTGTGTTTGACAGTAGTGCAGGTGGCCGAGCAGGTCACGGCGCCTTCGTGGTCCTAAGTGCCTTCTCCTAGGTCCCTTTTCTAACGGGAGTTTTGTTGTCCAGATGTGACACTCATTCGGTTTAGGATCGCAGCGTTCTCCGGTTTGGCCTGAAACTTTAATACTTATCTCTTGGAAAGATTTCACACGTTGGAACATGAAATGCTTACACGGAATGCCTTTTGCGTGGAGGATCCTTGGTGGGAAGAGGGGCGGTTGAGAGGATTGTAGTCCAACTGCAAAGCACAGCTGTATTGTCGTTTTGAGGGGCGAGGGTGGGATGTTGTGAGCGCCCCTGAGCGTATGACTGACTTTGTGATATGTCAGTTGAATATAGCTAGTTAACTAAAGGTTCCCGAAAGCCGGCCAGAAATGAACATTAACAAAGTCCACAGAGAAATTAAAAAACCCTCAGAACTCACATTTCTGTTTCGATGTAAACTTAATCAATTTAGAGAACTATTCTTTCTTCCAAAATAGTGATGGTAGTCAGTAGTGCTTGTATCTTAATGCTTTACTTGGCAAAATAAAAAGTTGACAGCCTTGGTCTTATAATTATTTAAACGAATGGTTTATAGGTCTGTAAAAATCCGGCGTTTGGAAACGTTAGCATATCTTACTAACAGTCACTTAATTTGTGGTCTCTTATTTCATGTGGCTCAATTAGCTCTGTTTGTTCAATGACCATACTCTTCTGACTGTAATTCCCGCTAGGCCTTAGAAAACTCACAATGGAGGCAGGAGTTGGATGAGAACAAACCTATCAAGTCTACAGAAATAGAGAGCAGTTAAAAATGAAAGAAAAAAGCGTATGATGAATTAGTAGTATTCTAGTTTAGAAAAATTGGCATTCATTCACTTATCATATCCATAAGAATCTAATATTTCTTCATTCATTCTTAGACAAACATTGAGAACGTCCAGAGGATAGAACTAGTGGTAAATACCTTCTTCTGGCAGTGATTGGGGAAGGCTTAGTAGAGATCACATTTAAACTGAGTCTTGAAAGAGGAGTAGGGGTTTGTAGGAAATATGGAATATTGAGATATTTGTTCTTATGGAGTTTACAACTAAGTATTGGAGATTAGGTCCACAAAATTATAATTCAAGTTACAATGTGATGAGTACATAAAGAGAGAGAGTGGGAATTCCTTGGGGTTTATCACTTTTGTTTTCAAAATGCCCATCAGTGTCTGACATATTAGGACCTCAGTCAATATTTATTTAGCTCCCTTTGGTGGTACAAGTAAAGGCTATGTGATTTCAGAGGGAGAGATCACTCTTCATTTGAGGAAAGTCTTCATCAAGGCAGTTGGCATATGAACTTGGTCTTTGCTGGAATAGGCTGTGTTCCTCAGTCGTAGATAGGAAAGGAGGGCATTCTCCTGGAGTAGTCAGTCCCCTGTAGGCTATGCTGAAAGTAGCAGTGTAAAGTGGCACCTGAAGGGCAGTTTGAAGCCAGATCGTGGAGTTCCTTGAATGCTCAGCAAAGGAATATGGACTTTATAGGAAATGGGTAGGTTTTTCAGCAAGCAAATTATATGATTAGTAAAATACGCTAGGTAGATTAATTGATGAGTAATACCTAAAATGGTTCAGAAAAATTAGAAGTGACAAGAAGAAACAAGGAGACGTAATGAAAGCTTGAGTTAGCAAATTGGCAGTAATCATTGTTAGCATTTATCGAATGCTTATTTTGTGCAAGACACAGTGCTTTGGTAATTTAAATACATTATCTCTAATCCTTCCATCAATTTTGAAAGATAGTTATTCCCATTTTATAGATAAGGAAACTGAGCATGAGAGATTAGGTGACTTTCCTAAAGTGGCATAGCTGGATTAAGACACACCAACATGCATTTTCTGGCTCTAAATTCCTGCCATGCTGTGTCCCAGTGGGACTAAGTAGGAGGGGATAGGTACAAGAGAAATTTTGGATATACAATTGACAGGATAGCAACTGATGGTGTGAGGGAAAAAGAGTGCAGTCAGCCTTGTATCTGTGGGGGTTGGTTCCAGGACTCCTTGAAGATACCAAAATCCTTGGATGCTCAAGTCCCTGTAGTCAGCCCTCAGTGTCCACTGGTTCCACATCCATGGATTCCTCCAACCAAGCGCAGATGGAAAATACCATATATGGTGAGGTATAGCTTTAGGAGGGGCAATACAAATAAAACTAAAAAAACAAAACCCATTGCCCTTGCTTTCAAAGGAATTTGTAATCTGGTGGGGAAGACAGACATTTATTCAGTTTTCACAAGGGGAGTAATTAAAGGGATTTGAGTGGTGCTAAATGAATTACAAATTGTGTTTGTGGTTTGTGTACCTCTTTTTTAAAAATAAAAAATATCTATGTTATTTTAGTAAATTTCAATTTCTTTATAGAAAAATTAGAAAATACAGAAAAGCAAAGACTTTCATAGTCCCACCTTTCTTAGTCCCAGCTATCATTGACAGCTTTCTTTAATTTTTCCCCAAATCCTCTAGTAAATATATATATATATATACATATATATATATATGCTTAAATGTATACACCCACCACTCACATTTATGGTTTCTTTTCTCACCTAGCAATGTGTTGTACATCTTTATCAATCAAGAAACACACCTATATAACATTTTAAATGTAAGCTTCATTTTTAAACATTATCTCTTTCTTTGACTAGGTAATACTTGTGTGAGGTACAAATTCAAAAGGTACAAAAGGGTACAGTAAAAAGTAAGTCTCTCATCTCTGTCCCCAAACCATCTTGTTTTCTTCCCTAGATGTTCTGTATAATATCATTTTTGTTGGCTGCATAATATTTCTTTAAGTGATAATGTTATTATATATAAAAGTCTCATAAGTTTAGGCTTCTTTTTTTTTTTATTGTGTTCTGATATTGAAGCTAAATTATTTTATACATCTTTATTTTCTTTATTACTTTCAGGAGTGGAATTGCTGGGTTAAAATACAGTCTTAAGAGAGTGATTAATGCTAGAAAGTTCTACTTCATTTTAGGGTTTTTTTAAAGAAGCCGATTTGGAACTCATCTGAACAGAAGTGATAATAAAAGTGGTAGGAATAGATGAGATAGCCTTAGTTTACCCTTAGGAGAGGGTTAAAAGAGAAGAGAAGATAGTTGCAGGGATGGAAGAGTAAGGAGGGGGAGACAGCTATACTGTGACCTTTAAACACACAGTGACTCCCTCCGAAGATAAATGCGGCTCAGAGTTCTGGAATCTGACCAGTCTATTCTTCGCATTCCTGTTACCTCCCTAGTCATAAAGCTTCCATGATTTCCTGTTGTCAACCTGTCTTTCTAGGTCTGTGTATTCCTCTAGATATTTTAAGCCCCTACTTCATTGTAATATTTTTTTAACTCTGAAAACACAATTCAATCAACTCTTATTAAACACGTATTAAAAGTCTTACATTCACTGAATGAATATGCTAGGCACTATGAATATAGTAGTAAACCGGGACTTGGTTCTTGTCTTCTTGAAACACCACTCTAATGGGAGAGAGAAAAGAGGCAATTACAATTTAGTTTGATAAGAAGTTTTGGATACGTAGGGAGAGGCGCCTATCTAGACTTGATCTGGCTGAGCTTTCAAGAGAAAGTTGACATCTGAATAGGAGTTGGGTCGGAGGAGCGTGGGAGGGTTCTAAGCAGAGATAAAAGCATGAGTGAGGGCATGAAGATGGGAAAGAATGTTGTGTTTTGGAGCTATAAATTGGGAGTGATAAGAAGAGGCCATTCTTGTTTATAAGACCAAGGAATTTGGCCTGGGGACAGTACGGAGCAGGGGAGTGGTATATTTACATTCTAGAAAGACCACACTGGTTGGAGGGAGGCAAAAAAGCAGCACAAAACCACTTAGCATCCCGTAACTATAATCTAGATTACAGTGGATAGTGTCTAGAACTAGAGTGACAGCAGGAATGAAGGGAAATACACAGATTTGAGAGCTATTTAGAGGTTTAATCAATAGGGCTTGATGTTTGGATGAATGAATGATTTAGGTGAGAGAGAATGAGAAAGAAGCCAAGGATGAAAGTGGGTTGTGTCTTGGCTATTGTGTAGATGGTGGTGCTGTCACTGATACAGGGGAGTTTAATTTTGGCCTTGTTGAGTTTGTGGTGCCAGAGGAACATTCAAGTGAAGATGTCAAGTGGGCAGCTGATTATAGGTGGTCTGGGGCTAAGGGGAGAGGTCCTATGTGGAGACATAGAGTTGGAATTGACTTCTGGTAGTGGATGAAAATCTTGTTTCTTGTTGTTCTATTGATTGAGTTTAGCTACTCTGCCCTACTTTGCTCCCCCATTTTGCCCTCTAGCCATAGTGAGCTGTGCTTGACCGTTCCAAGCTCTTGTTTGTATTCCTTTTGTGCATGCTTCTCTCTTTGCCTGGAAAGCTCTTCCTTCTTTTCCACTGCTTCTTGTTTTCCTTGAAGACAGCTCAGGTGCTACTTCCCTGACACTCTTCTCTCCCCCCCCCAACAAATGTTTGCTCATAATCTGAGTTAGGTGAGTACCCGTCTGAATTTTCACAGTTTCCTATGTGAGTCTGTATCATAGTGATTTATGTATTTGTTTACCACAATAGATTGTTCCTTAATGCCAGAGATTATGTCTTGTCTTTGTATCCTCAGGACCTAGCAGACCGTGGAACATTGTAGACATTTAATAAGTTTTTAGAATTAAATATTCAATAAAAGTGGTAGCCAAGGGGGGTGGGGGGTGGGCACAAGGGGTGAAGGGATGCATCCATATGGTGACTGACAAACAATAGTGTACAACTAAAACTTCACAATATTATAAACACAATATTATTAAAACATCAATAAAAATTAAAAAAGAAAAATGGAAAAAAAAAGTAGCAACTAATACAGAAACTCTTCTACTTACAAATAAAATAAATTTTGAAAGGCTGTTTGTAAAACCTTAAGTTCATTTTTTTAGGTCCACAGTGACTATACCCTAACTACTACTACTATCATTTATTAATTAGTACAGGGCATGGCGGAGGAGGATAGAATTGATAAACTTTTGTTCTGAGCTTCCTTTGTAAATATTAATGAGAATTTATAACCATGTAAGCAAAGGACCTTCTATGTAGTAGACTTTTTAAGTAGAGGAGTTCCTTACAGGAAGTGAGAGGCAAAATGCTTATTTCTTTCATATAAATCTGCTGTAGTATTTGTTGAATACCTACAGTGTATTTGTAATAGTTAGAATACAAGTTGAGCTGATGTCACAAAAGTCAAAATAACAGTGGATTAGATAAAATCAGGTTTTCTTTCTCAATAATCGGGTTGTAAGTATTGTAGGGCTAGTATAACAGCTCCAAAATGTCAGGGACCCAGGTTGTTCTGTAATCCTCTGCCACATTTTATTTCCTCAAGTGTCTTTCTGACTAAGTTGAACAGTCTTTTGGTCTGTTGATATGCTTGATATTCTTTGCAGCTTTATGAGGGACTCAAGACTCAAGTCTTTCTAGATGCAAATAATGTGAACCATTCTTCTCATTATGAACTTTGGCCACTAGGTAGTGATGGTTGACTGAACTGCTAGGAAAAGTTGATGTAAAATAGCCCAAAAACAGTGTGAAAAATTTCTTTTTAAATTATTGATCACAAGAGCTACATTTGTCTGATCCTGTGTCAAATGAAATGTAGAAATAAATGTACACTAAATTTATGCTATCCGTTCCATTTATAATGATAAACTCTTAGTTTGTGGATTTTTTTCTTTTTTAAATTTCAGAGAGAGTTTACCTCAACTATTCAGTACCTAAATGGCCTCCCTTAATCTCTTGATATTAGTTGGTATGTAAGTTTAGTAAATTAAGCTAATTTAAGTACAGATTCTCAATCCCTTATGTATAATTCAGAAATTCAAAAATGGCAGAAAAATCTGTCCTGAATTCATTTGGCCATGCAACCTGACCTGAATTGACGAGATTTTAGTTATAATCTTTATTTAGTGTGCATGTTTATACATGCAGCTGCACAAGTATTAATGTTTTGATTACAAGTTACTGCCTCAGAAGCCACTGAGGGTAAGTTAGTATGCAGTATTTGTATCATATTACCTTCCTAAAAATCTAAAAAGTCAGGATTCTGAAAGGCATCTGGCTCCAGAGGTTTCCAATAAGGGACTGTAGGTCTGTGTTGACCTAATCAAAACATCAGCAGGGAGGTGCATACGCTGCAGAAAATGTTATTACACAAGTGGAGAGATATTATTAGGTATATTTTTTCATCAGCTGTTTTTAAAAGAGTGATTTATACAGCATTGTAAATAATATAATAGCACTGTTTTAATAACATGGAGTTTATTTTAAGATTATTTGTGACATTCTGAATGAAACAAATTGAAGGTGAGTGAATTTTGAATAGACAAGTTTTTTGCTTACAGCATGTCCCTCTCCCTCCCTTTTTTTTAAAGCAAAGTTCTCATATAGATGTGGTTCGTTTTCCATGTGTGGTGTATATCAATGAAGTCCGAGTCATACCCCCAGGAGTAAGAGCCCATAGCAGCCTGCCTGACAATAGAGCATATGGGTAAGTCAACTGTCTTTTTAAAAGTGTTTTTGACTAAAGATTGTCCTAGAAATATATTCTTAAATGCAACATTTTAAGATAATATTTTATAAAAAACAAAACAAAACCCTAAAGCTTTATTCACTTATGGTTATGTTATGTTGCATTGTAATTGACTCTAGGTTTTCTATGTAATCCGTGTATCATTATAGAAAAGAGTAATTATATGACCTAAGTTCTAAATTGAATTTTTCTTTTTTCATTCCTTTTTTTAAAAATTGGTGGAAATAGGTTTATATTTTTCCAAAATATTCTAGAGTGGCACAATCGAGTAGATGAAGTATTTTTAACCTTTTTCCTTGAAAATAAGAATTAGTCTGAATATTCAGAAATATATCTTTTATTGTTGTTACCTTTTTATTATATTATTTGATAGTATCAGTTTTCATGACTTGATGATCTTCTTAGCCTGATACATGTGTCTTTTAATAAATGTGTAGCTTCATGTTAGCCATCAGTTGTGTGTAGCAAGTAGTTATTTGATGCTTTCTCTTTCTTGGGCTCTGTGGGAAATAAACAAAATGTAAGACATGGTCCCTGATGTAGAGTTGTTGATAAATTTAACAACTGACATAAAACAGAGGAATTTGATCTTTGTTGTAACATGAGTAATCATTATCTTCTTCTGATTTTAATTACATGAATTGGAGATATAAGCTAAATTTTTGTTGTGGAAACATGAGTATATATAATGAATTTACGTGAGTTTTTAGCTTGTAGCCTAGGTATTAATCTTATGTTATCAGTACCACATTTCATTATGTGCATGCTGTGATAACTCAACTCAATTTCTATTACATGAAAGAGTTAAACCAGGTATTTAGTGGTGAGTGTTATGGTACAGAGTCAAAGTTAAGGGCTCATTTCTTCATAATTGTGAAAAGTAGTTGGTTACTTGTAGAAGTAGATATAAAATCTTCAAATGTTTTCAAGTCATTCAAAGGTAAAACAAATACAAAACAAAGCAATAAGAATATTTAATTAATGTTTATAATGAGAGATCACTATAATTGACTTCGTATCTTTTTTCCACGTTTAAGGAAATAAAAACTCATGTTTTCCTATAATTTCTTCCTACTTTTCCTATAAGAGAAAAGTGTGTAGAATGGGAAAGATGGAGTAATGATAGTGTATCCAGCAGTCTTCTCTAATTGTACTGCTTTGGGTCAAGAAAGGTCTTAGTTGTCTATTGCTGCATAACAATTTACAGCAAATTTAGCAGCCTAAAACAGTAAGCATTTATCTCAGATTATTTCTGAGGGTCAGGAACCTGGGAGCAGCTTAGTTGGCTCAAGTTCGTTCATGAGGTTATAGTCAAGATGTAGGACTCCAGTCTCAAGATTTGCCTGGGGCCGGAGAATTTTCTTAGAAGTTTGCACACATGGCTGTTGGCAGGAGACTTTAGTTTCTTGCCAGGAGATTCTCTATGGGGCTGCTCATGTCACAACATGGATTCCTCCAGAGTGAGTGATCCAAGAGTGAGAGAGCACGCCCTCAAGAAGGGAAGCCACAGTCAGCGTGTTTTGTAACTTAATATCAGAAGTGACATACTATCATTTTTACTATATTTTGGTTACATATTCTACTGGTACAATGTGGGAGCCACACAAGAGTGTGACTATCAGGAAGCAGCGGTCTTAGTGGCCCTTTTGTAGGCTGGCTTCCACAGCAGGCAAAGTGGATCTCTGCCATTAGCTGCAGTGAGTAAGAGTATTTGTTACATTTTCCCTCTTCTTATCTCCCTCCTTTTTCGTAGCTGGGGGCGAATGGCTGTTTGTGTTTTAATAATGCCAAATATGAAATTATCAGAAACAACTTTATGCATAATATGTTACAGAAGAGTAAAATAAAGTATTAATTCAGTAATACAAGTGTAAGATGTCAGGAAGCCTGAAATCTCAAGGTTGAAAGTAATATTAGTGATCAAATGATATTTGTGCAGCATACTTTACAATAATATTTTTCTCATTATAAAATTCAGAACTGTATAGGTAAAGTTAAAATCCCTGTGATCCCTCCATCCTGAGAGAATCTTAACATTTGTTGCATTGTGTTTTTTAATATATGTGTGTGTTTGTATATATGTTAAGTGTGGTATCTTATGTGAGGTTAGATTTTAGAGTCAGCAAGTTTTAAGATGAAGCACTGATGCAGTCAAATTACCATTGATTCTTTAAATCCCTTTTCAGTGACCAGGACCTGCATCTTTGGTGCCTCAAAAGTAACAAATTTGCATTTTAGCCCTTTTTCCTTTCCTTGAGGTATTGGAGGCCAGGGTCTAGTTGGAAGAGGAAGGATAGAAGGGAGAGCCTAGAGTTGTTGAGCACATATAGTTGAATTTGGGTAAGGTAAATGTATGATGCTACTCTGACCCCACTGTATACTATTCTGTTTATTCCTATATTTCATTTAACGTTATCTCAGGAGTACTTTCACATCATTCAATTTTATTTGAAAATAGGATTTCTAATGGCTGCATAATCTAACAAATGACTGTACAGTAATTTGTTTTGCTAGTTCTTTGTGTGGGGACCGTTAGATGGTTTTTAGTTTTCAAATTACAAGTCATAGTAAAATAAACATCCTCTTGAAAAAAATCTTCATTTGCCTATCAGTGTTTCCATAGAAACACTTCCTAGAAGAATGTTTTTCTGTATCAAATGGTGTGAACGTTTTCTCAGTCTCCTGAATTTTATTGTCATGCGGCCTTTCAGGATGATTGCACCTGTTTGCACTTCTCCCAGAGGTGCATGAGGGAGCCTCTTTGCTAGTACTCGGGCATTACACTTTTTACCATTTGGATTTTTGTAAATAAACAACAAAGCATGCAGTGTTTTATATCAAGATTTTAGTTGAGCCTAAGAAATTTCAGCCAAGGGTGAAATATATATCAAATGTAGCAAGATTTCATTCTGATACAAATTAAATAGGCTTTAATCTTAACTGTGTAAATTTATAAAAATATCAAAATATTTATGTGAATTGCTGCTATACAAATTTCAGTTTAGGCTTTAAGTCACAATTTAGGGCTCTGATGCTAAAATTTTTATTATAGTTTTGTATTCATGTGGATTAAATTGAAATCAAATTGTAATTATAATATACAGCTTGAAGTTAGTTAACACGTGATTCTTTTTGCTTATGACGGAGTAATGATATAAAGAATTATAAAATTAGATATCACAATTAATTAGGATTTGTCTTTAAAATACATTAAAAATTTAAATATTTAGGTGTTTTAGAATGCTCCAAGTAGCAGGCTAAAGATACTTGATGATTAAAATTTTATTTTCAATAATACTCAAAGTGAATAGTTTGCTACTTGAGAATTGGATGTGAATAAAATTACAGAAAATATTACAATTAACTGTATATTTTTATATTTAAATTTTAGGAATACTATATCTTAATTCTAGAATTGCTCTTAAATTTGTACTTACTTTGTTTTTTGTTTTAATTTGGGAACTGATTATTGCAAAGGCTGACGTTTCAACTTTGTTTCATTCACAGGGAGACATCTCCGCACACATTTCAATTAGACTTATTCTTTAACAATGTAAGCAAACCAAGTGCCCCAGTTTTCGATAGGTTGGGAAGGTATGTACCTACTAGGTGATTACACCAGAATACTCATGAGTTAGCAAAACCTTTTTATTCTTTAGGTAGAAAAAAAGGATATATATGGTGGTAGACCTAAGAACTCAGGGTTTAATTTTATCAATTGGCAATATTAAAGAAATGTCAAGCTCCTAAGAAGTTAAGTTTATTTACAAAATAAAATTTTAAATGTATGAAACATTAGCCATCTTTTGTTTGCTTTTTATTGATATATACATTTCTTATACATATCACATGATTTGATGATAACCTTCTAATTTAGAAAATATTGCTTTTTGATGCTTAAAAAAACTATATAAGCACTTTGAAAGCTAATATTGTCTTTTACATCACACTACTGCATAATTTGAAATTTCATAATCACATTTTGTAAAATGAGAATTTTGTTAGTAGATACCCCCTTTTTGAGATTATTTAATACATGGTAGGTATTATTAAAACTAGCCGTTTTGACATCTGCAAAATAATTGACCGTTAAATGGGTTTACTTAGAACTCATTTATAAAATAAAAAAATTTTAAAGGCAGCTTAGAAATGGAAAAATTTCTATCCCTGTCAGGAAGTAACAGTTTTTTTAGACTTGTTCTTTTATTGATCCTTCATTCATTTATTATTAAATTATATTGATAATTTAACCTTTTTTTAAATAAAGGGAACCAAGACAAGCTGAAGCAGCTAATTCTTAATATTATAGAATGTTTTTCTTATGTCAGTACCTACTTGATAAAAATAGGTGCTTTTCTTTAATTCTGTCCCTTTATACATTTTTGGAAGACTGTGATGCAATAGTTCTCTATTTTGGCTGTACATTGGAATTACCAGGGGTGCTTTTTAAAAAATACTGATACCTACACTCACCCCAAACCAATTAAATCAGAATCTCTGGGGGGTTTGTTTTATATTTTTTCTTGATAAGATCTTTGGGGGGAGTAAATTAACCCCAAACTTTGTGGTTTATTAAATCAAGACAAAAATTTAGCATTTAAATATCTGAATTAAGAAAGACTACTTCATGAACTGTGATGTTCAGTGTTTGAGCCTATATATTTATTCCTACTCTTTTGGCAGCCTGGAATATGATGAGAATACTTCCATCATCTTTAGACCCAACTCAAAGGTAATTGTGGAAGCCAGTTTTCAACTTGTTACTACTGTTTGTTTTCACCTCTATTCAGTTTTTGATCCGAATAAACCAGTGATACAGAATGTCAGCTTATTTGGTTCTAGTGCTACAGATTATCATCATTTCTTGTCTGATTCCTTTTGTATCCAGAAACTGTTTTAAAATGGAGCAAAGACATTGTAATGTCATTTTCTGCCTATAAAGTTCTTTCTTCCCCTAATTTTTATACATGAGTCACGGAGAGGCCAGCATCTGTCTTTCCCTCCTTTTGTTTTTGTGTGCAAGTTCAGAAGATGACAGGCAGGTAAATTGTTATTAGACCCCACTGAGCCTTAATTAAAGTTTCTTAAAAATACGTGTTTCATAGTTCTTCTTTTCATATCAAAAGTATGCCTTTTTTCTTGATATACGAAATGCCATTCTAGAAGCATCTAGAGGATCTGAATCATGGAGGATCTGAAATGCAAAAATAATTGTAATCTAGTGTGGGACTACTCAGCCTGCTGTTTTTTTGGGGGGGGGGAGATGAGTATTTAATTCTCTGCATTCTGTTTAGACTAAAAATTACCTTCCTTATCTCTTTATCTTGCTTCCAGTGGGATTTCTGTTTAGTGTCTATCAATCCCTGGGCATAGTCTTGGAGCCTTTCTTCTGGTCCCCAGTTTCCCTTTACTAGAATTTGCTAGAGTTAGCAAGGAGAATAATAATTTCTTTCTTCCTTATTGTGCCTCTAGAAGGGGCCCCATTACCACTTATTACTTCATCTTTACCCAACATGGTAGAGTGGAAAGAGAAGTGGAAATCAGGGACTTTGGTTTCTAGTCCAGGTTCTTCTGCTGACACTCTGATTTCCTTATTTGTTGCTAATATTTGCTCTGACTACCTCTCATAGTTGTTGTGAAGATGTGACAATTAATGTAGATAAGTTCTGTAAAACATAAAGTAGTTATTTTTATTTTATAAGGAAATATTGACAGTTAATGGCATTGATAAAGTCTTTGATCTTTTTAGGAGAAAGTTTCTTTGCAAAAGCAATTTGTTTAATGCCTCTGGTTACCCTTACTTTTTAAGTACCATGCAGGTACATAAAATATACCTGTGTGTATGAGTTTGGCATGTAAAAAGAGTACAATTTTATGAAGTTTATAATCCTTGAGACTGGGCACAGTTTATGGTTTTGTGTAGCTCCATGACTCTTGTAACTGTTAGGGTTTAATTTACTAATTGGCAGTAACTCCCATTTAATTTTGTTATCATTTCTCTTCTCTTGGTTGGGAATCTGGTTGTGCTTTTTGAACAAGGTTGACATAAAGTATAGGACTGGGGAGATAAAGTTTGAGTCAGATTTAGGTATGGTAACTCTGGAGGGCTATATGAAAGCTATACCTTAGGGTGAATTCCCACCAATACTGACCTTTGCATTTTCAGCATACTTTTAAAGACTTTAGTTGAACCACAAGTAATTTGATGTAGTTTCCTTCTGGCATATTAAAGTATTAATTTGAAAGGTATTTTCTCCCAACAAATCAGGTGAATACTGATGGTTTGGTGCTAAGAGGCTGGTACAACTGTCTGACACTGGCAATATACGGATCAGTGGATAGAGTGATAAGTCACGACAGAGACTCTCCGCCACCTCCACCCCCACCTCCACCCCCTCCCCAGCCACAGCCAAGTTTGAAAAGGAATCCAAAACATGGTGAGAATTTTAAATTTGCCTTTGTCAATGACACTTATGTTCATTATAGTAGCAAAAGATATCTCAAGAGCTCTTCTGCCTTTTGCTTGAGACTTGACAAGATATCTGTCAGTCTCCCATTCTTTCCTATAAGAATTTCTTCTTATGTTTAAGTGGTTACATATTATTTTCTTCTTCTACCTTCCTGGAATGCTTGACCTGAGGAATTTTTTTCGTTTGAAATATGTAAAGTAATCCAGTTGATTCATGGTTCACTATCAAAATTATCTCTAAAAGAATTGAAGAATAGGCAATAAGTTTGGTATAGATTCTTGGTATACTCATGTTAATGGCATTTTTTTTCAGGAGTACATTTCAAATTTGTTTCGATATCTACATCTTCAGTTATGTAGATTTTTCCCATTTTTGAGAACCCCTTGCTCGTTAACTGGAGACAAGAAAAATAAGAACTCCAATAAACTTCATGGCTTTCCTTCTATAAGGCACATAGCTGGACTCGTGTTTCCCAGTGTCTCTTCTCACTCCGGTATTACTTGCTGTAAACTGTTGAAATAAGGATTTTCAGGAATACATTTTGAAATTGTAATTGAAGTCACTAGGAAAAATATTTTGCTTTACAATTAGCATTTTATGAGCACATATAAAATGACCTTTGTTTCTCTTAATCCTGATATTAATAATGTGGTGTGAGCTCTTTGTCTCTGATGGTGGTCACACCCTGTATTTTCATCTCTTTTCTTGTGTGTTACCTGCTAAGCACAGTTAATCTTTCACTTTTCTTTTTCTTTTTTTTTTTTTGTGAGGAAGATTAGCCCTGAGCTAACATCTGTTGCCAATCCTCCTCATTTTGCTGAGGAAGATTGGCCCTGGGCTAACATCCATGCCCATCTTCCTCTACTTTGTATGTGGGATGCCTGCCACGGCATGGCTTGCTAAGCGGTGCATAGGTCCACGACCAGGATCCAAACCCGAGAACCCCAGACCGCTAAAGCAGAGCACATGAACCCAACCACTACACCACCGGGCCGGCCCCCACTTTTCTTTATCTTTGAATCCTTCATTGTTCTGTGCTTATTTGTCTTTTTTACCTACTGTGAGATCTTTGTGAGCAGAGTGTATATTTGTATTTGTGTCTCTAGTTTTATCACAGTGTGTAACACAGTGCCTGGCTACTCTAAAATTTTGTTAAATTTACTGACTTGTTTTAAAATTGACTTTTAAGCTTATACATTGCATGTGTGTGTGTTATGTATGGTTTTTAACATTTTATTTTGAAATAATTATAGATTTATAAGAGGTTGCAAAGAAATGTGCAGGGAATTCCTGTGCACTCCCTCAGTATTAACATCTTTTACAATTATGGTACAATATTGAAACAAGAAAATTGGTGTTGGTACAATCTGTAGAGCTTGTTTAGATTTCACCAGTTATACATGCACTCGTGTGTGAGTGTGTTTGTGTGTGTGTGTATACCTCTGTGCAATTTTATGTCATGTCTAGCTTTGCATAAGCACCACCACAATCGAGATACTTGATTGTACCATCACAAGATTCCCTGGTGTTACACCTTTATAGCCAGACCCATCCCACCCATCCCTAACCTTTGGCAACCACTAATCTGTTCTTCTCTATAATTAGATTATTACATGAATGTTAGTAATTGGAATCATGCAATAAGTATCTTTTTGAGATTGGCTTTTTTCCTTCGGCATGACTTCTTTGAGGGTCATCCACTTTGTTGCGTGTATCCATAGTTTATTCTTTTTATTGCTGAGTAGTGTTACATAGTATAAATGTATCATAGTTTATTTAACCATTCACCATTGAAGGATATTTAGGTAGTTTCCAGTTTTTGGATGTTGCAATAAAGTTGTTATGAGCATTCGTGTACATCTTCTTGCAGGAAAATAAGTCTTCATATCTCTGGAATAATGCCCAAGAGTATACACATTATATTTTGGTATGTGGAAAGTGAGAAATTCTAACTTTCCCAATATAAATTAATTAGCAAAATTTCTGTTAGATATTAGGAAGGAAAAGTGTATCCATAAATTCTGAAGATGAAACACTCAAATGATGGACAGCATTTTCGTCATGCATTCATTTCACTATATTTGAAAGTTCTTTTTCTGTCTCTAATAAAACTCTAGCTGATGGAGAGAAAGAAGATCAGTTTAATGGGAGCCCTCCAAGACCACAGCCAAGGGGACCAAGAACTCCACCGGGACCCCCTCCACCTGATGATGATGAAGATGATCCCATGCCTTTGCCAGGTATAGATAAAATCAGTGTTAGTTTTTTTTTTCCTCCCTTGATTAATGTTAACAGTGCTTTTTTGTTAATAATTTTGAGGTTGTAATAGTTTATAACATTTAACATATAAACATTATAACATATAAACGTAGTTTATAACAACTGAAATTTCAGTTGTACATTATTATTTGTCAGTCACCATATAAATGTGCCCCTTTACCCCTTATGCCTACCCCCCACCCCCTTCCCCTCTGGTAACCACTAAACTGTTCTCTTTGTCCATGTATTAGTTTATCTTCCACATATGAGTAAAATCATATGGTGTTTGTCTTTATCTGGCTTATTTCGCTTAGCATAATACTGTCAAGGTCCATCCATGTTGTTGCAAATGGGACGATTTTGTCTTTTTTTAAGGCTGAGTCGTATTCCATTTTGTGTGTGTGTGTGTGTGTGTGTGTGTGTGTGTGTGTATGTATACTGCATCTTCTCCATCCAGTCATTAGTTGATGGGTACTTGGGTTGCTTCCACATCTTGGCTACTATGAATAATGCTGCAATGAACATAGGGGTGCATAGATCTCTGTGTATTATTGATTTCTAGTTCTTTGGATAAATACCCGGTAGTGAGGATAGCTGGGTTGTATGGTATTTCTATTTTTAATTTTGTGAGAAATCTTCATACTGTTTTCCATAGTGCCTGCACCAGTTTGCATGCCAGCCAGCAGTGTATGAGGGTTCCCTTTTCTCCACATCCTCTCCAACTTTGTTACTTTTTGTCTTGGTGATTGTAGCCATTCTAACGGGTGTAAGGTGATATCTCATTGTAGTTTTGATTTGCATTCCCCTGACGATTAGTGATATTGAACATCTTTTCATGTGCCTGTTGGTCTTCTGTGTATCTTCTTTGGAAAAATGTCTGTTCATATCCTCTGCCCATTTTTTGATCAGATTGTCTGTGTTTTTCTTGTTGAGTTGTGTGAGTTCTTTATATGTTTTGGACATTAACCCCTTTTCGGATATATGATTTACAAATATTTTCTCCCAGTTGGTGAGTTGTCTTTTCATTGTGTTCCTGGTTTCCATTGCCTTGCAGAAGCTCTTTAGTCTGATGAAGTCCCACTTACTTATTTTTTCTTTTGTTTCCCTTGTCCGAGTAGAATATGGTATTCGAAAAGATCCTTCTAAGACCGATGTCAAAGAGTCTACTGCCTATATTTTCTTCTAGGAGTTTTATGATTTCAGGTGTTATTCAAGTCTTTGATCCATTTCGAGTTAATTTTTGTGTATGGTGAAAGATAATGGTCTACTTTCATTCTTTTGCACGTGACTGTCCAGTTTTGCCAACACCATTTATTGAAGAGACTTTCCTTTCTCCACTGTATGTTCTTAGCTCCTTTGTCGAAGATTAGCTGTCCATAGATGTGTGGTTTTATTTCTGGGCTTTCAATTCTGTTTCATTGATCTGTGTGTCTTTTTGTACCAGTATCGTGCTGTTTTGATTACTATAGCTTTGTAGTATATTTTGAAGTCAGGGATTGTGATGCCTCCAGCTTTGTTCTTTTTTCTCAGGATTGTTTTGACTATTTGGGTCTTTTGTTGCCCCCTATGAATTTTAAGATTCTTTGTTTTATTTCTGTGAAGAATGTCATTGGGATTCTGGTTGGGATTGCATTGAATCTGTAGATTGCTTTATGTAGTATAGACATTTAAATATCTTTATTCTTCCAATCCATGTACATGGGATATCTTTCCATTTCTTTTTTTTTTTTTTTTTTTTTTGGTGGGGAAGAGCAGCCCTGAGCTAACATCTGTTGCCAATCTTCCCCTTTTTGCTGAGGAAGACTGGCCCTGAGCTAACATCCGTGCCCATCTTCCTCCACTTTATATGGGACGCCGCCACAGCATGGCTGACAGGCAGTGCGCGTCCGCGGGCGCCTGGGATCCGAACTCGCGAACCCCGGGCTGCCAAGCGCGGACTAAACCGCTGCGCCACCGGGCGGCCCCCTCTTTCCATTTCTTTATGTCATCATCAGTTTCTTTGAATGATGTCTTATAGTTTTCATTGTATAGGTCTTTTACCTCCTTGGTTAAATTTATTCCTAGATATTTTATTCTTTTTGTCGTGATTGTAAATGGGATTGTCTTCTTGAGTTCTCTTTCTTTTAGTTTGTTATTAGAGTATAAAAATGCAACTGATTTATTTGTTGATTTTGTACCCTGCAACTTTGTTGTAGTTGTTGATTATTTCTAATAGTTTTCTGATGGATTCTTTAGGGTTTTCTATATATGAAATCATGTCATTTGAAAACAGTGAGAGTTTCACTTCATTGCCTATTTGGATTCCTTTAATTTCTTTTTCTTGCCTAATTGCTCTGGCCAAAACCTCCAGTACTATGTTGAATAAGAGCAGTGAGAGTGGGCACCTTGTCTTGTTCCTGTTCTCAGAGGGATGGCTTTTAGTTTTTCCCTGTTGGGTATGATGTTGGCTGTGGGTTTGTCACATGTGGCCCTTATTATGTTGAGGTACTTTCCTTTTATACCCATTTTATTGAGAGTTTTTATCATAAATGGATGATGGAGCTTGTCAGATGCTTTCTCTGCATCTGTTGAGATGATCATGTGATTTTTATTCATTGTTCCATTAATGCAGTGTATCACATTGATTGATTTGCAGATGTTGAACCATCCCTGCATCCCTGGTATAAATCCCACTTGATCATGGTGTATGATCTTTTTAATGTATTGCTGTGTTCGGTTTACCAATATTTTGTTGAGGATTTTTGCATCTATGTTCATCAGTGATATTGACTTGTAATTTTCCTTCTTTGTGTTGTCCTTTCCTGGCTTTGGGATCGGGGTGATGTTGGCCTCGTAAAATGTGTTAGGAAGTGTTCGTCTTCTTTACCTTTTTGGAATAGTTTGAGAAGGATAGGCATTAAATCTTCTTTGAATGTTTGGTGGAATTCTCCAGAGAAGCCATCTGGTCCTGGACTTTTATTTTTTGGGAGGTTTTTGATTACTGTTTCAATCTCTTTATTTGTGATTGGTCTATTCAGATTCTCTGTTTCTTCTGGGAGGTTGTATGAGTCTAAGAATTTATCCATTTCTTCTAGATTGTCCAATTTGTTGGTATTTAGTTTTTCATAGTGTTCTCTTATAATCCTTTATATTTCTTTGGTATCTGTTGTAATTTCTCCTCTTTCATTTCTTTTTCTTTTTTTTTTTTTCTGTGAGGAAGACCAGCGCTGAGCTAACATCCGTTGCTAATCCTCCTGTTTTTGCTGAGGAAGACTGGCCCTGGGCTAACATCCGTGCCCATCTTCCTCTACTTTATATGGGATGCCGCCACAGTATGGCCGACAAGCAGTGCGTCGGCAGGCGCCCGGGATCCAAACCCACGAATCCCGGGCTGCCAAGCACAAACTAAACTGCTGCGCCACCAGGCGGCTCCTCCTCTTTCATTTCTAACTGTACTTATTTGAGCCTTCTCTCTTCTTTTCTTGGTGAGTCTGGCTAAGGGTTTGTCAATTTTATCTATCTTCTCAAAGAACCAGCTCTTTGTTTCATTGATCTTTTCTACTGTTTTTTTGGTTTCTATTTCATTTATTTGTGCTCTAATTTTTATTATTTCCCTTGTTCTGCTGACTTTGGACTTTGTTGTTCTTTTTTCTAATTGCTTCTAATTGCTTATTTGGGATTTTTCTTGTTAGTTAAGCTGGGCCTGTATTGCTATGAATTTCTCTGTTAGGACTGCTTTTGCTGTATCACATATGAGTTGGTATGGTGTATTTTCATTTTCATTTGTCTCCAGATATTTTTTGATTTCTCCTTTAATTTCTTCAGTGATCCATTGGTTGTTCACTAGCACGTTGTTTAGTCTCCACATATTATGACTTTCCCTGCTTTTTCTTGTAGTTGATTTCTAGTTTTATAGCATTGTGGTCGGAGAAGATGCTTGTTATGATTTCAATCTGCTTAAATTTATAGAGGCTTGCCTTGTTTCTCAATATATGGTCTATCCTTGAAAATGTTCCATGTGCACTTGAGAAGAATGTGTATTCTACTGTTTTTGGATGGAGTGTTCTATACATATCTATTAAGTCCATCTGGTCTCATTTTTCATTTAAATTCACTATTTCCTTGTTGACTTTCTGTGTGGATGATCTATACAATAATGTAAGTGGGGTGTTAAGGGCCCCTACTATTCTTGTGTTAGTATTGCCTTTTAGGTTTGTTAATTGTTGCTTTATGTATCTTGGTGCTCCTGTGTTAGGTGCATATATATTTATAAGTGTTATGTCTTCTTGGTGGAGTGTCCCTTTTATCGTTATATACCACCCCTCTTTGTCTCTCATTGCCTGTTTTATCTTGCAGTCTACTTTGTCTGATATAAGTATGGCAACACCTGCTTTCTTTTGTTTGCCATTAGCTTGGAGTATTGTCTTCCATCCTTTCACTCTGAGCCTATGTTTGTCTTTAGAGCTGAGATGTGTTTCCTGAAGGCAGCATATTGTTAGGTCTTGTTTTTTAATCCATTCTGCCAAATAGGGCTTTTTTTGGTGTGTGAGGAAGACCAGCCCTGAACTAACATCCGTTGCCAATCCTCCTCTTTCTGCTGAGGAAGACTGGCCCTGGCCTAACAACCGTGCCCATCTTCCTCTACTTTATATGGGATTCTGCCACAGCATGGCTGACAAGCAGTGCGTTGTGGGCACCTGGGATCTGAACCCATGAACCCTGGGCTGCCAAAACGTGAACTAAACTGCTGTACCACCAGGCCAGCCCCCAAATAGTGCTTTTTAATTAAAGAAAAAAAATTAGGTGCTGGTAGTCACATCATGATGAATACCCTCTCCCTTTTCATCCTGTGCAGTATTTCCTTGTGTTTTTCTGTTGGCAAGTGAATTTGTTAAAAAAATCAGTTAATTCATTTGAAGCTGTACCAACACTGCTTTCAAATAAAATGTTAATATACTATAGTGGTTTGTACAGAAGAGTATGGTTAAAAATAAGCAGTATGTATTGGAAGAGATAAAAGTTTGTAGAGTTACTTAATAGCTAAAAAGAAAAGGATTAGTTTATGGTATTGGAACATAAAATCATATACTTTATTAATTCTCACTGTATAAAGTTGTGCACTATATACTGTTAATATTTTTTAAAAGCAAGTAATTCTACCACCTTTTTAAAGGGTATTTATGAGTGAAATCATCCAAAATGTCATTAAGCAGTTATAATATCCAGTCCTTCTGCCTCATATTACTTAAACCGTTAAAATAATCTGTGCCTTAAATCTCAATTTTTCAGTGTCTGGTGACAAGGAAGAGGATGCTCCTCATAGAGAAGATTACTTTGAGCCCATTTCTCCTGATCGGAATTCTGTTCCCCAGGAAGGTCAATATTCCGATGAAGGAGAAGTAGAAGAGGAACAGCAGGAAGAAGGAGATGATGATGAAGATGATGTGGATGTAGAGGAAGAAGAGGATGAAGATGAGGATGATCGGCATACAGTAGACAGTATCCCTGAGGAGGAAGAGGAAGATGAAGAGGAAGAAGGAGAAGAAGATGAAGAAGGTGAAGGTGAGTTATATTAGCTTGGACTTTTTGGTTTTAAGTACTAGAAACTAAGTTGATATAGCTTTGAGCAATGCAGAAGAATTTGTAGAAAAGATAAATGACTTTCAGGAAACCCAAGGAACAGAATGCAGCTGGGCCTCAAGACTTGACTAGAACTGGGATTTCCGTCTTTGCTTTATGTTTCTATTTTATTTCTCTTTGTCGACTAACTGTTGTTTCTCTATTTACCACACAGCTTTAATCTCCTCTCTTTAACCAACTAGCCTAAACTACCTGGCTATATCTTGGTTCCATTTCCACATTTCCTGGGAGAGAGGTTCTGTTTGGCTTGCTACCATATCAGTGCCCCTTGATATCATCAGCTTTGACCAGGGAAGCAGGGTCATGTGGCAAATACATGATGATTAGGGATTTGGTGGGCTGTTTTCAGAGCAAGGAGTGGTGTCATAAACTGGGTGGAATTCCTAAAGTTGTCTGTCACCTAGATATTTTAGCAAAATGTTACATTATTTTTAGAAACTTGGTGGGGGGGGATCTCAATTACACAGAGATATGTGACAGCATGATGCAATCCTTTAGTTAGGCTTTATTTTTTCTTTGAAAGCAGAAAGTGAGAGATATTCAAGCTAATTGACTCTTAATTTGTCCAAGAAATGGGGTGTAATGTTAAAGTATTTATGCAAAATCACAGATAATTGGCCTTGGTTTCTTCTAAAATAGTGCAGGTGAGGGTCATTTCAGTGTCACAGAGGTCCTTTTACAAAATATAAATAATTACATTATTGAGTGATACATTTTTAGCTTCCTCCATTCCCAGATTACCAAATAATCCTTTTTAGATTTACTGTGTTTGACTAGCAAATAGAAATTAGATTTTAGGAGGCTGTTTTCTTATTCAGAGGACAGTTTTGTAGAGAAGGTGAGAGATTGAGGCTGGTTAATTTGATTTTTAATAGAAGACATCCAGCTTATACCAGAGTTAGGCCACTATAGGCCTTTATCTTTTCAAATATGGGTATAGGGGCTGGCTGGGTGGTGTGGTGGTTAAGTTCACGTGCTCTGCTCTGGTGGCCCAGGGTTTGCAGGTTCGGATCATGGGTCCGAACCTACACGCCACTCATCAAACCGTGCTATGGCAGCGTCACAATGTAAAGTGGAGGAAGATTGGCACAGACGTTAGCTCAGGGACAATCTTCCACAAATAAAAAGAGGAAGATTGGCAACAGATGTGCGCTCAGGGCCAATCTTCCTCACCAAAAAAAAAAAAAAAAAAAGGAGTATATTGCTAAGACCAAATTGTTTTGAGCAAAAGAGTGTTAAAAGAGGGCTGGTACTGGAGAAATACTCTGGAAACATTTTCTTTTCTTTCATAGGCTCTTATTACCCATCTGTTTTACCACAGCCAGGCAATAGTAGTGTTAAAAAGTAAAATCAACAGGTTTTCTGTCTCTAGTTGTGTTTTATTTGAAAAGAGGAAAAAATTGCACATGTATCATGATAAGAAAGCTTTGTTTTGGCAAAGCTGAGCATTTTAAATGAACAGATTTTCTATAAAAATATAATACAGACCTAGGAAACTGTGTGACAGGTAAATACAGAGAAGTGAAAATTCAGTAATGCAAAATTCATGCTATAAAAAGAAGCTGTTTTTTGCTGAAAATATTTGGTTTAGCTTTGTAATTATGGTATTAGTTCTTAGTTAACTTTAATCAACTTTGCTTATTTTTTTTTCCATCTTAAAAAATACTCTCTCAAGGGAGCAAGCTTAATTTCTTCCTTCCTGAGAGAGATATTTTTGTCACTTTGAGGCATTTCTAGTTTTATTTCTGTGAGGAAAAGATATCTGTAACAGTTACTTATAAAGCTGAACAGATATAATAGAAGAATTTGCTTATGTAGTTTCTTCGTAATTCTATTAGAAATTATAAAATGTTGGTAATTGTTGATATGTTGGAGCAGAAGTTAATTTTGTTGAGGAAATCATTAATTCTTCTTTGCCATACTTATTAAATAAACTGTAAAATAAATTTTAAAAATATTTTTTGATTAACCAGAATTTTTTGCCTTAAATAACAATGATATAATGCTTAAATATTATTCGTACTAATTTTCAGGGGATGATGGATACGAACAAATTTCCAGTGATGAAGATGGAATTGCTGACTTGGAACGTGAAACATTTAAGTATCCAAACTTTGATGTTGAATACACTGCTGAAGACTTAGCTTCAGTTCCTCCTGTGACATATGATCCATATGATAGGGAGCTTGTACCGCTCTTATACTTCAGCTGTCCGTACAAGACTACTTTTGAAATTGAAATCAGTAGAATGAAGGATCAAGGTCCAGATAAAGAAAATTCAGGAGCAATAGAAGCCTCAGTGAAGTTAACTGAACTGTTAGATTTGTATCGGGAAGATAGAGGTGCAAAATGGGTAACAGCTTTAGAAGAAATTCCAAGTTTAATAATAAAAGGATTAAGTTATTTACAATTGAAAAACACAAAACCAGACTCCCTTGGCCAGTTGGTAGACTGGACTATGCAAGCTTTAAATTTACAAATAGCCCTTCGCCAGCCCATTGCCTTAAATGTCCGACAGCTCAAAGCTGGGACCAAATTGGTGACCTCACTAGCAGAATGTGGGGCTCAAGGAGTCACAGGACTGCTACAAGCAGGAGTAATCAATGGGTTATTTGAGCTCCTGTTTGCTGATCATGTCTCCTCTTCCCTTAAGTTAAATGCTTTTAAAGCTTTGGACAGTGTCATTAGTATGACAGAAGGAATGGAAGCTTTCCTAAGAAGTAGGCAGAGTGAAAAAAGTGGCTATCAAAAACTTCTGGAGCTCATACTTTTAGATCAGACTGTGAGGGTTGTCACTGCTGGTTCAGCTATCCTTCAGAAGTGCCATTTCTATGAAATCTTGTCAGAGATTAAAAGACTTGGTGATCATTTAGCAGAGAAGACTTCATCTGTTCCTAACCACAGTGAACCTGATCATGACACGGATACTGGACTTGAGAGAACAAACCCAGAATATGAGAATGAGGTTGAGGCTTCAATGGATCTGGATCTTTTGGAATCCTCAAATATAAGTGAAGGGGAAATAGAAAAGCTTATTAACCTCCTAGAAGAAGTTTTTCATTTAATGGAAACTGCACCTCATACAATGATCCAACCTCCTGTTAAGTCTTTCCCAACAATGGCACGTATTACTGGACCTCCAGAGAGGGATGATCCATTCCCTGTTCTCTTTAGGTAAGATAATTTTGGTTTTGAGAAATATATTTCACAAGTCATTGGAGGCAGTTTTATTTGGTTGATTTTGTTTTTTATCTGTCTGTGGGTAATGCATATCTGTGTAAGTATACTTGATATTTCAAAGTAGATACTCATAGTGAAACTGAGAAGTATGCTACTCTGGGTGAACTATATATTGTTAGTACTTAAACTAGTAATAGCAACTTAAAGATAGTAATAATCAGCAACAGTGCATATGTAAGCTTGTCTGTGAGCAAGAATAAATGAGAAACTGCTGAGTGCTTCTGGAAAGGTGGTACAAGAGGTTGGCATAGGAAGGAGAGAGCTTTTCTGTGTGAACCCTTTTGTATGTTATTACTCTAATACATTGTTAGTTAAACTTCTATTTTACTTTAATTTTACAATCCTGGTTGAAGATCTCTTTAAAGTTCAGTTGCCACTTGTTTCTGCCATCTAACTCTCTAGTTCTCTGTTGATTCAATTTTACCATTGCCGTTTGCTGCGACCAGCACCCACAATAGATTTTTTAATTTTGTTTTAATTTTTGAGACTTGGTTTTTGGCATTTTGACTGTAAATAATTTTCTAGCTAAAATAATAAGTAAAATGACTTTTATTATTTTATTCCTTATTTCTGTGATTAATTTTTGCCTTAATTTGGGGCATAGTGCATTAACAGAAAATGGGGTACTTGTCCTCTGTAAAATCTGTACCTATCCATTCCTGTTTTTAGCTGAAACTATCAGATCTTGCCTCAGTTTTAGTTCTTAGAGGAGTAAGAGATGACAATTGCTAGAGCAAGGTCTGATAGGAGATGAGGTCAAGAGTACAAGTGTAGAGGTTTGGCTTTGAACAGGAGAAAGGAAACCTTATGAGTATACAAATACAGATACGTTTGTAGTGTCGATACAGTCAGGAGCCAGGGTACTGCTCACTGATCACTGCATTTTTAATAAAGTAGGAGGTGAAGTCATGCGCTGAGCATGACTCAGGGTGGTGAGTGTAAGAAAAGAGGTGATGCTTTCAAACAGTCACTGGGGGGAAACTAGTGATTAATAGCTTATTAAGTGTTGTTTTTTTCCCCCATAACTGGAGCAGTTATGTTTAGGTATCAGATTTTAGGAAAAGGAGCTTTGAATGCTGTGCTAAGGAATTTTTATTTTGTTTCTAGAATGCATCGGGAGACTTGAATATTTTGGAGTAGCAAATCTGATATAATCAAAGTAGTATTCTAAGATAATATGTTGCAAGATTATTGCACTGGAAAAGAAATTGCAGTCATTAGGTAGATAAGCCAGTCTGAGGATTCTAGGTACTAGGTGTTGTTTTAAGTACTTGCCTAATAAAGTGGCACTTATAGGGAATGGAAAAACAAGTATTGTGCTAATATTGAGAGAGTTTGTGAAAGAGCAGTTACTAGGACTTGGCAACTGGACCCAGTAGGTTAAAGAGAGAAGGAGCTAAAGATGTTGTGAGGTTTCTTGCTAGGGTAGCTATTGGAACTGTGGTTTTTATTGGCAGAAATTGGTAAAACAGGAGGGAGAGTGAATTTTGGAAGGAGAAATAATTGCATTTTGGAAGAATTAGTTTGAAGTGATGACAAGGTTCTAATGTCCTGTGTCGGGGCCTCCCAAGGTCATCCATTTGCTGGGAGGACTCACAGGACTCAGTGTTGTACTCACGACTATGATCTATTACAGCAAAAGGTTACAAACCACCATCAGCAAAGAAAAAGAGTACATGGAGGCGAAACCTGGGGAAACCAGTCACAAGCTTCCAGAGTCCTCTCCAAGTGGAGTCACACAGGACCTGCTTAATTCCCCCAGCAGTGAATCATGACATTGTGTGTGAAATGTTGCCTACTGAGGAAACTCATTAGAATCTCAGCACCCAAGCTTATTACTGGGGGATAACCAAGTAGGCATCTAGTACCTAGCACATACCAGGATTCCATACTTGCAGCAGGATTGCAGGTGTTCAGTGTAAAGCATATTGTTTGCATGAACAGTTTAGGCACAGTGAGCATTCTTATCAGCTGGGGGTGGGAACCTTCCCAAAATCCAAGTTCCCAGATGCCAGCCAAGGGCCAACCTTGCAAGCAGGCCTTTCTGAGAATAAGCAGTCTGAGGCCTGTGTTGTTAACTATTTTCTGAACGCCTCATAAGTTAGTTTAGGATGCTCTTGGAGCATAGTGATTCTGGAGTTTTATCTTCTAGAGGGTTCTGTTTGCTTTTGTAGTAAGAAGTTACTGGGGATGTTTTTTATCATGAAGTAGAAGCCTGAGTTGAAGCAGTAATACAATTGAAGAGGCGATTTTATACTGTCATTCCAACTGTATGACATTCTGGAAAAGGCAAAACTGTGGAGACTGTAAAAAGATCATTGATTTCCAGGGTTTCGGGGGGAATGAGGGATAAATAGGTGGAGCACACAGGATTTTTAGGACAGTGAAAATACTCTGTATGATACTGTAATGATGGTTACAGGTCACTATATTTTTGTTCAAGCCCAGAGAATGTACAACACCAAGAGTGATGCCTAATGTAAACTGTGGACTGGGTGATTATGATTTGTCAATGCAGGTTCATCAGTTGTAACAGATGTACCACTCTGGTGGGGGATGTTGATAATAGGGGAGGCTCTGCATGTGTTGGGGCAGGAGATATATGGGAAATCTCTGTACCATCCTCTCGATTTTTCTGTGAGCCTAGAACTGCTCTAAAAAATTGAAGTCTTAAAAAAAAGGGGGGGTAATTTTAGCTTTTGATAAAAATAAATTCTGGTCTTTAATTTACTTATTGGTAATATTTTGATAAGTGTTTACGGAAGCTGTTGTGTCACCATTTGCAGTGACTAAAAATGTGAAGGGAATGAGTATTTTAAATAATTTGTATTATTTTTAGCATTCAAAAAATTACAGTATTTCTAATTCAAAATTAATAATTTTTTCTTTTCTTCTCGTTAAGAGATGTTTTGACAGATTTTCCCCCATTTTTGAATTTTTGATTCTTGTTTCTTGAAGTTTTGATTCTTGAATTTTTGATTTTGAATTTTTGGTTCTTTTTTCTTTAAAATCTGGCTAAGTTTCACGTTGAACAAGTTGATTTTAGAAAAGAGTTTAAACCTGGCAGGGCCTGCATTTAAGGAAGGAAATCCATACAGGTAAAGAAACTGCATAAAGAACTTAGTATCTGTTAGCACTTGTATCTATTTTGGGGTATTGGATAAGTTCAGACTTTCCACCTAAGACTATGCATGCTAAAAAATGGTTCTTGGATTTGATAATAGAGTGCTATGTATGGTAGTATTAGCTTATTTTAGTATTCACTTATTTTAGTATTCAAATACTAAAAATTGGTAATGTGAAATTTTTTTTCTCTAGAGATACTGATTCAGATATACTACCTATACTAAATCTGAATGTGCTATTTTTTTTTACAGTATAGGTACTGTATTTTCCTAGGTACACTTATACTCATATGCCATGAGTAGAGTAGGACCATGGTGAAAAAGGAGCATTTGATCAGTGATCTGGAAAGAAGGCCCAGAATTTAAAGTCAAGGTTGACTCTGAAAAGAGAAAACTTGTCAAGTTATTTATTGAGCATCCGTTGAATGCTAGCTAGGAAAAGCCTCACAGGACTTCCACTTTTATTTGGTCCACTGGAGAGAAGACTTGCTACTCACCTTATGTTTTTAGTTAAAGCAGTATATTGCTGAGGATAAGGATTATGGCCATTAAAATTTTTACCTCTCTCCTATCTAATGATTGTTGAGTAAATGGATAATGTTTTGCACTGACTTGACATATATCAATTAATTTTCTGCAGGTATCTTCACAGTCATCACTTCTTGGAGTTGGTTACCTTGCTTCTGTCAATTCCAGTAACAAGTGCCCACCCTGGTGTGCTGCAAGCCACAAAAGATGTTTTAAAGTTTCTTGCACAGTCACAAAAAGGTCTTCTTTTTTTTATGTCAGAATATGAAGCAACAAATTTGTTGATCCGAGCTCTGTGTCACCTTTATGATCAAGATGAAGAGGAAGGTCTCCAATCTGATGGTGTTGTTGATGATGCCTTTGCCTTGTGGCTGCAGGACTCAACGCAGACATTGCAGTGTATTACAGAACTGTTCAGCCATTTTCAGCGTTGTACAGCCAGTGAAGAAACTGACCATTCAGATCTCTTGGGAACCCTTCACAATCTTTATTTGATTACTTTTAATCCCGTGGGAAGATCAGCTGTTGGCCATGTTTTCAGTCTTGAGAAAAATCTCCAAAGTCTTATTACTCTAATGGAGTACTATTCCAAAGAAGCCTTAGGGTAATTTTCTATTTATTCCTTAAATTTCTATTATATTGAAAAACTGCATCACTAATGGGCTACTGTCTTAAAAGAAGGTGTTGCTTTGAAAGTAAAGACTATAATTATTTTTTGACGTAGTACATAACTTGTTAATTCAGAATTAGAATGACAGAAATCTCTAAGATGTGGCTGTAAAGCAATGAAATGGATCTTTTAGCAGTTTATTCCAGTTGCCTTGTGTGTTGACAGAGATTGCAACTGTAATACTCTTGCTAATTTGTGTAGAGGGGAATCCTAAGGCACAGGAATATATACCTTAAGAGTAATGAGGACTATCTTGCTGTCTTCTGTACTCGCCTTCTAAACTGTTCACGGTGCTCTGGTTTCAGAATTGCTTTGATTGGATGGGTGGACTTGAGAATGATAGTAATTCTGAAGAGCCTGCCCAATAGGCCGGAGAGTTTTAGTATATGAGGAGAGAAACATGCTGTTTCTGGTTCATGGTACACAAAGCAGTGGCATGCAAGTAACTGGCCTCACAACGGGGTCTTGATATGAATTCTTGAGTGACAGGTCTTTTTTGGGGCCTGTAAAAGGCAAACAACAGTGGCTTCCATGACTATATCTTAATTGTTCTGTACTGGAAGACTGAGTGATAATGGCAGTAGATTAATTCATCATACTTGTTCCTATTTATCCAGAGCGGACAAACATTTGAAAGGAGAATAGTGAAGTATGCTTCCTAGTCTTTCATTGCTAATGAAGTATACTTGTTAATAATTCATTGTTCTGATTTATTTCTTAATAGAATTTTACTTTTCATCATGATGCATGTGCTTTTCTTTTTATACACTTTTAAGTAGTATTTTCAGGTGAATTGGAGGTGAACTTTAAAATCTGATTTCTTGTCTTCAGGAAGTTAGTTGTTTTGTTGTAAAATTTCTTGGTCTCTTTAAAACCAAGTAGAAAAAGTGTTTAAAATTGTTCCTAAAAATTGTTTTTGTACCCAAAACTTAAAAACCTTATTTTGTTTCAGTGATTCCAAGTCTAAGAAGTCAGTAGCTTATAATTATGCATGCATACTTATTTTGGTGGTGGTTCAGTCTTCCAGTGATGTCCAAATGCTAGAACAGCATGCAGCATCTCTCTTGAAGCTTTGTAAAGCAGATGAAAATAATGCTAAATTGCAAGGTATGGTACCTGAAGTTATTTTAAGCATTTGTGATACATGAAGGAAAAGCCTTTGAATATCTGTAATTGGTGCTTTATCGTATTTGGATCATATACCTACTCTGTTTTTAACTTCCTGAAAATACCTTTTTGAAGGTATTTTGTATGGTGTCCTTAAAAAGATTTTTAGGAAATTGTTGAAAATAACCTTTTCTGGAAAAGTCACGGAAGTTGCTGGTGGTTAAAATCTAATCAAAATGGAAGAATTAGGGGCCCGCCTGGTGGCGTAGCGGTTAGGTTCGTGCGCTCTGCTTCGGTGGCCCAGGGTTCGTAGGTTCTGATCCTGGGCATGGACAGGCTCACTGTTTGAGGAGCCATGCAGTGGCAGCGTCCCATGTGAAGTAGAGGAAGATGGGCACAGATGTTAGCCCAGGGCCAGTCTTCCTCAGCAAAAAAGAGGAGGATGGATTGGCAACGGATGTTAGCTCAGGGCTAGTCTTCCTCACAAAAAAAACAAAAACAAAAACAAAACGGAAGAATTAGTTTAAAGGTGAATTCAGAAGTTCATTTTTGTGTATAGTTTGCATGTCCATGTGTTTTCTATATGTGTATTTCTAAGTACAACACTGTCCTAAGTATAATTTAGAAGTCTATTTGTGGTTCATTAACATATTTGTACTATCCTCAAAAGTGAAGAATTATGAACATTGTTTTCTAAATTATATAAATGTCCACTGAGTGAAGTTTATGGCAAACGTTATGTGGGCAGTCTTGAAAGGTTTAAGGTATCTAATCATAATTTTTTATTATTTTATTTTGGTTCCTGGCTTTCTGAACTTACCAGGTAGAAAATTTGATAACATTGAGTAAATATTGTAAGTAGCATGTGGCCTCTTTTCTTTTTAATCCTAAATTTTATGTGTGTGATACCACCAGTAAAAGTTGGGTAGTAAACCCAACTTCCCATATTGGAAATCAAGTTTTTTCCCTGAAGTATGCCTTTAAAAGGAGGGCACACAGCATCTTCAAAGGTATTATTAATACTTTGCTACTTATTCTGGGTGATGGGTACACTCATATTTGTTTTATTATTATTCCTTATATCTTTCATTTGATCTATATATTCTGTATATTTAAAAGAATTAATTTAAAAATGCGTAGGAAAAATTACTCAAGTGTACACAGTTGTAATCCTTATGGAGGAGTGTAGAGCGGTCTATTTCATTTGTGTTTGCTGTTATTATTTTGAGGTGATAGTGATTACTTGTAATTTTGTAAAGGCAAATTAGGAAATTGACAAAGTTTAAAGTTTGTGTTAAGGGAAAAGGCACTCAGCAGATGTCCCCGCATGGGCTTGATCTTGTTAGAAATTAATACATTTTGTGCATGCTTTTTGGGGGGGGTGGGAGGCAGTGGCAGTGTTAGGTGAATAAATGCTATGTTATTATATTAGTTTATAAGCAGTCACTTTTATAAATTTTTTTTTAGTGTTTCAAGTTGATTGTTGCAGAAAAATTCAACTTAATTAGATGGTCATGTTTAACCATTTAAATGTTTAAGTTTTCAGAAACCAGTTAACTAAGAGTGGTTACTTCTTATTTCTAAATCAGTAAAGTAAAGCTGCATTTATGTTTTATTTTAAGGCATATTTAAAGAATTAGACACAAGTTCATCCCTGTATGAAATTTAGATTATTGAAATTGATATGGATCTGATAATGTTTTTCTTTGGAAAACAATACCTTTACTTCCTTTGTTAAAAAGGCTTTTATTTTAAAATATTATATTATAAATTACTCTTTTTGTTTTTAAGAACTTGGCAAGTGGCTTGAACCTCTGAAAAACCTTAGATTTGAAATTAACTGCATCCCAAATCTAATTGAATATGTTAAACAGGTAAGTAAAACTTAAAAGTACCTTCATTTTATGAAAGTGTATGGTAGTATATGGTAATATTTTATTAAATCCCTTGTATAGAATGCAGTAATTGTTAAGTGTACTTGATAGGTTTACTGGACTTTGTGGGTACAGATTGGTAAATGGATGTAGATGGATGTGTGAGTGTATATACGTGAGCACACATGTCCACAAACCCTGTGTACTGCTTTACCAGATTCTGTTGGTTATCAGATTGACCGTCGCAGTATTCGTATTGCAGTGCTTGTGTTCAAGTAACCCTTATTTTATTTAATAATGGCCCCAAAGTGCAAAAATAGCGATGCTTGCAATTCGGAGATGCCAAAGAGAAGATATTGTTGTTAATTTCTTACTGTGCCTAATTTATAAATTAAATGATACATGTATGTATGTATGGGAAAAAAGATAGCATATATAGGGTTTGGTACTATCTGTGGTTTCAGGCATCTTTTAGGGGTCTTGGAAGGCATCCCCTGCAGTTAAGGGAGGACTACTATAGTAACATTTTTTTTTTTTAATTTTTATTATTTATTTATTTTATTTTTTTATTTTTTACCATTTTTTTTATTGATGTCTTAATAGTTTATAACACTGTGGGGTTTTAGTTGTACATTTTTGTTTGTCCGTCACCTTGTGGATGTAACCCTTCACCCCTTGTGCCCCACCCCCACCCCCCTTCCCCTTGGTAACCACCAATCAGTTCTCTCTGTCCGTGTGTTCACTTATATTCCATATATGAGTGAGTTCATGCAGTGTCTGTCCTTCTCTCTCTGGCTTCTTTCACTTAACATAATACCCTATAGGTCCTTCCATGTTGTTGCAAATGGGACAATTGTGTCTTTTCTTATGGCTGCGTAGTATTCCATTGTATGTATATACCACATCTTCTTTAACCAATCATCAGTCGAGGGACACTTGGGTTGCTCCCACTTCTTGGCTATAGTGAATAATGCTGCAATGAACATAGGGGTGCATATGCCTCTTGTGATGGTTGATTTCATGTCCATTGGGTAGATGCCCAAGAGTGGGATTGCTGGATCATACGGTATTTCTATTTTTAATTTTTTGAGGACTCTCCATACTGTTTTCCATAGAGGCTGCACCAGTTTGCATTCCCACCAGCAGTGAATGAGGGTCCCCGTTTCTCCACAACCTCTTCAGCATTTGTTGTTATTTGTCTTTGTGATTATAGCCATTCTAACCGGTGTAAGGTGATATCTTAGTGTAGTTTTGATTTGCATTTCCCTGATGATTAGTGATGTTGAACATCTTTTCATGTGTCTATTGGCCATCTGTATCTCTTCCTTGGAAAAATGTCTGTTCATATCCTCTGCCCATTTTTTGATCGGGTTGTTTGTTTTTTTGTTGCTCAGTTGTATGAGATCTTTGTATATTACTGAGATTAATCCCTTGTCGGACAAACGATTTGCAAATATTTTCTCCCAGCTGGTGGATTGTTTATTCATTTTGATTCTGGTTTCATTTGCCTTGTAGAAGCTCTTTAGTCTGATGAGGTCCCACTTGTTTATTTTTTCTTTTGTTTCCCTTGTCTGGGTAGACATGGAATCTGAAAGGATCCCTTTATGTCCAATCTCAATTAGTGTACTGCCTATATTTTCTTCCAGGAGTTTTATAGTTTCAGGTCTCACTTTCAGGTCTTTGATCCATTTTGAATTGATTTTTGTATATGGCGATAGGAGATGGTCTACTTTCATTCTTTTGCATGCAGGTGTCCAATTTTCCCAGCACCATTTTTAATGTTACTTCTGACATTTCTTCTAAGTTTTTTTTTTAATCACCTGTATGCTGCTCTGTGGAAGCTAGAAAAACAAAGCAACTTAAACATAAGTATTTGTTGCCAGAAAACAGCACGGGCAGGTGCTAAGGACATAGGCAACCGTATTTCTTTTTCCTCTAAACGTGCCTCAACTAGCCATCATAACTAGACTCTTGTAGTGTCTGCATTTTTAAAATGTATGTTATATAGTCCTAAAACATTCCCTGTTGCTTCCTCAGTTTTGAAAGAGGTTTAGTACCATAGGGATTGTAAAATTAGTGTTGGTTCATTTTTTGGAAGGTGGATGTATGGAAAGAGTATGAAACAAAGTTATTTTAAACTCTTAATACAGAGAGTCTCAAGGGCTGGCCTGGTGGCGTAAAGTTTGCACTCTCCGCTTTGGTGTCCCTGGGTTCACAGGTTCGGATCCTGGGTGTGGACCTATGCACCGCTTATCAAGCCATGCTGTGTCAGGTTTCCCATATATAAAGTAGAGGAAGATGGGCCTGGATGTTAGCCCAGGGCCAATCTTCTTCAGCAAAAAGAGGAGGATTGACAATAGATGTTAGCTCAGGGCTAATCTTCCTCACCAAAAAAAAAAAAAAATACAGAGAGTCTCATACATATGTTACTTTTGTTTTAGTTGGTACTTTTTAATATACTTGTACTTTACAATTATCTGTTTTATTTATATAATACTATTTATGGTACAACATATGCCAAAGATCAGATAACCTTTATAAACTTCTTTAGCCTTATCCATGTTGTAAATTTACTTAAATTTAAAATGATGTGTAACTACTTAACTTGAAGCTTGTATTTTTAACTAACGCCTTTTCTGGAATTGTCTCTTGATCTGATAGGTACTTAGAAATTAAACTTTCTGTTCATTTTTATTTTTAAAGAATATTGATAACTTGATGACCCCAGAAGGAGTTGGCCTTACCACTGCCTTGCGAGTTCTCTGTAATGTAGCATGCCCACCACCCCCTGTTGAAGGTAATGTGACTACTGTTCTTCAAAAACTACTATTCTTAAAGCCTAGTATAAATATTATTTATTAAATAAAATATTAAACAATATTAACTGATTATTAACATATAAATAATAATTTTTTTCTTTTCCCTTATCCTATATAAAGGTCAACAGAAAGACCTGAAATGGAATCTTGCTGTTATTCAGCTTTTTTCTGCTGAAGGAATGGACACCTTTATTCGGGTTCTGCAAAAATTGAACAGTATTCTGACTCAGCCTTGGAGGCTCCATGTCAACATGGGGACTACCCTTCACAGAGTTACTACTATTTCAATGGCTCGCTGCACACTCACTCTTCTTAAAACTATGTTAACGGAACTCCTGAGAGGTGGATCCTTTGAGTTTAAGGACATGCGTGTTCCTTCAGCACTTGTTACTTTACACATGCTCCTGTGCTCTATCCCCCTCTCAGGCCGTTTGGATAGTGACGAACAGAAAATTCAGAATGATATCATTGATATCTTACTGACTTTTACACAAGGAGTTAATGAAAAACTCACAATCTCGGAAGAGACTCTGGCCAATAATACTTGGTCTTTAATGTTAAAAGAAGTTCTTTCTTCAATCTTGAAGGTTCCTGAAGGATTTTTTTCTGGACTCATACTCCTTTCAGAGCTGCTGCCTCTACCATTGCCCATGCAAACAACTCAGGTATCACTTCCATATAACATGCATCTTATAAAATGACTGCAGTAACGCTTTAAAAAAAGCCAGTGATTTTGTTAAAAAAAAAAAAAAAACCTCATCCTGTTCCCCCCCAAAAGACAAAATAACTGGATGAGGGTGAGATAAAACTGAAGCAAGTTTGGTCATTAAGGAAATATGGGGGTAGCATTTTTTAAATAAATTTTTGTTAACATGAGTTTTATTATGCTGTTATGTATACTTGTACTTTTGTTATTTTTAAATCCTTTTTTCACCCTTTATCATGTGTTAGAATTTGCAGTTAACCTGGTTGCTTCGCCAATGGACTCTGATTTACTGACTGCCAACCTGAGAACAATAAGATTTTTTTAGATGCATTGAATTCAAGCAAATGTTTAATTGTGTAATAGAACATTAATGTTTTAAGCATGCAGTAAAGATGTTCTTTTCATAACAGTTCTTCCTGAACAGTTTTTGTGACTATAAATAAATATTTTAAAAATCTACGTACACACACATTATACTTTTTTAACAGGTTATTGAGCCACATGATATATCAGTGGCACTCAACACCCGAAAATTGTGGAGCATGCACCTTCATGTTCAAGCAAAATTGCTCCAAGAAATAGTTCGGTCTTTCTCTGGCACAACCTGCCAGCCCATTCAACATATGTTACGGCGTATTTGTGTTCAATTGTGTGACCTTGCCTCACCAACTGCACTTCTGATTATGAGAACTGTGTTGGATTTGATTGTAGAAGACTTGCAAAGGTATTTTCATTTTGCATTAAAAATTTTTTCCTCAAGTTATTCTTGACACAGATACATTTTTTTCACTTACCATTTGGACACCAGGGTTTAGAATGCTCAGATACTATATATATATATAAAGATACACATATACATATATAAACACATATATATATGAATATGAATATATGTAGATGATTTTTAATTGGAAAACTATTATTTCATGTGCAAAATACCTTGAAGGTCTTGATTTTGAGTGTTTGAAAGGTGAACTATAAAGTCCTATGATTTAAGAAAAAACGTTATTGAAAACCTGAATTTATAAAATTGTATAGTTAATTGTAAAATTTCGGAGAAGTTGTCATATCTAAGGAATGAAATGTTTTAAACAAGATTTGTATAAGTTGATATGTGTTGGAAAATAAATATTAGTTAAATAATGCCTTAAAATCAAGAACTTTGTTTACTAAATGTATTGATTTTATTTCAGCACTTCAGAAGATAAAGAAAAACAGTATACTAGCCAAACCACCAGGTTGCTTGCTCTTCTTGATGCTCTGGCTTCACACAAAGCTTGTAAATTAGCTATTTTGCATCTAATTAATGGAACTATTAAAGGTGATGAAAGATATGCAGAGATATTCCAGGATCTGTTAGCTTTGGTGCGGTCTCCTGGAGACAGTGTTATTCGCCAACAGTGTGTTGAATATATCACATCCATTTTGCAGTCTCTCTGTGATCAGGTATTTATAGTTGTTTCATAAATTCTTTGTGTGTGTGTTTTTAAAAGCTTCTCTTGATACAAATCTTGGCTCTGAGCAAAGAGATTTTACCTGTTTTATTACTCCTGCTGTTGTTTAGGGAGATAAATTTGACAAGTGAACCAGCAGTAAAATGGTTTGGTGCTTCATAGCTTGCTTTGGGTTTGTGCTTCACGGGTTTCTCTGAACAGCTCTTTTCTTTATGAAATTGTGTCCTTGGATAGTTGCTTTATGTACCACTCTGTTCTTTGGGGTTGGTTATGTCTAGTATGTTCATTTTCCTTCCGATTATATTATATACCAAGTTGTTCTTGAATTTTATAGCTTTGTGATTGGTTGAATTAATACCATGTTTTCGTGTTAAGATAACTTTTGAAGGCACCACAGGCTACTCCAATTTTCGTGTATTTCAGACTACTGTGCTTATAGATGTTGACTAAACATAGTAGTATTTTTCCTTGCTGTCTGTATTTTTGATATCCGGTTTATAGTTCCATGAGTTAATGAGAACTGTTTTAAGTTTTAAAGCCCCTTGTGATTGGGATCTTTGGAGATTTCTATGCATAATGGCGTCTTAGCTTGTCAAAATGCTCCTGTTATCTAATCATGAGATGTGGGTTTTTTTCAGGAAGAATATTTTTATTTTTTTTATTTTTATTTATTTTTTGTGAGGAAGACCAGCCCTGAGCTAACATCTGTTGCTAATCCTCCTCTTTTTGCTGAGGAAGACTGGCCCTGGGCTAACATCCGTGCCCATCTTCCTCTACTTTATATAGGACGCCGCCACGGCATGGCTGACAAGCAGTGCGTCAGCGGGCGCCCGGGATCTGAACCTGCACACCCCGGGCTGCCAAGCATGGACTAAACTGCTGCGCCACCGGGCGGCCCCCAGGAAGAATATTTTTAATAGGATCCCATATTGGAGTGTTATCTTTTTCTAGCTTAACAAAAATCCAGTTTGGTTACATTTAACACTTAACTCAAGAGGGAACATTTTTGGTGTGACTTGTTTTCACAAAAAGGGACCTGGTAGGAAATAATTTTGGACCTGGCAGAAAGGATATTGGACTGCTGTTTGTTATATTATCCACATCGAGTTGTATGACTACAGCGAATGACACTATAGCATCCCAGCTGCCCTCATCACGTAAACCTCATTCTTGGCCTCACCTTATTATATTCCCCTTCTGTTTCAGGTTTTGTTTTATAGTTTAAGCCAAGTTGAATACTGGTTTGCAGTATGTTGAAGTGATTAAAGATGACGAGACGTACCTAAAAATGTTCCTACAAAATACACTTTACTTCTATAAAAAGAGTAGTCAGAGTTTTTAATTATTGTCAACTAAACTTGATTAGCATTGAAAAATGTAAATATTAAAGGTACAATAACTAGAGGAAAATATTTAGTTGGAAGACTGTGCTTAAATGTTTATATGCTCCACCCATCCATCCATCCCTTTTTGTGATATTTTAAATTCCAATATGGATATGTTTATTAAAATTTATTTCTCTGAATGGCTTCTTTATAAATTAAAAAAATATTCAAATGAATGACTAATACAGTGATTTAAAATATCTTAGTACCAAAAGTACTTCACTTAACCATTTGAAGATAGAAACTACACTCAGTGCAGTGCAGATGGAAAAATTTTTAGAGATGTTCTTTTAAAGTAAAAATATTGTAAAGTAAAATGTTTAATTCTTTATTTCTTTGTGTGCATTTCCTTGTATTAATTTTTATAAAAGGGCAAAATGACTGCTTTATTCTTAATTTGTTTGAATCTGTGTTTGGGATGGGATGGTAACAGTAATAGTTTAATGAGATAATTACTAAATATTAATAGCTATGTATTTCTGAAATAAAAATACTAAGCGATGGTGATAATCATTAAAAAATTGTTTTTTTCCTACTCCCCTCCTCCCTTACAGGATATTGCACTTATTTTGCCAAACTCTTCTGAAAGTTCAGTTTCTGAACTGGAGCAGCTCTCCAATTCTCTACCAAACAAAGAATTGATGGCTTCAATCTGTGACTGTCTACTGGCTGTGCTAGCTAACTCTGAGAGCAGTTACAACTGTTTACTGACATGTGTCAGAACAATGATGTTTCTTGCAGAGCATGATTATGGATTATTTCATTTAAAAAGGTAATCCTTTATCTAATTTAATATACTCTTGGATTTAGTTTTTCACTCTGTCACCTCCCCACATAATTAATTTATAGCTATTGTAGAAGGTTGAAGGTATGATTTCTTTCATGTGGAGAAATTTTGTGCTTGTGGAAAAGATTTGTTAGCAGTGAAGTGTGCTAGTAATAAAACCTTTAGGATTGAAAATGTAAATCGAAAAGATAGACAAATTGATATGGGCATCTTACAGTATTTAAGAAGGAAATCTTATTGTTCCAGAGATGTTAGTTCATGCTTTAAGATATTTGTTTTGTTGATATAGTCACCTGTAGTCCTTCAAAGGTGACAATAGTGTGATTATTATAGACCCTAAAGCTAGGTGTTGATTCTGTGTTTCTTATTCTGTAGAGGAATGGCTGAGATGAAATTAGTTTGAAATGATATAAACTCAGGCTCTTAATTATAATTTCTGCTCCAGTCTCTGTCCATGCCCTCCTCTTTTTCTTCACTAGGAAGGTAGCTGGCTATTACATGGATTTCCTTGGGAATTTTGTACAAGTGCCTAGGATTATGAGATACAAAGGAGGAGGAAACATTTGTGCCTCTCTCTTATTAATTCTTGCAACATTGGTTGAAAACTTATGTTCCCAGGTACTATGTTTGGTGCTGGCTCCTACCTTCTCCATCTCCTTGACCTGATAAACGTGTCTCATCTCCTGAATTTCTCTCTCAGTTGGTGGTACCTGCTGAACATCCAAGTTTTCCTCCTCCCACCTTTCTTCTCCCCCCTCCCTAATCTCTCACCAAAGTCTTTAAATTTTACTTCTTGAAAGTCCTTTTCCTATTGTCTGGGTATTTGCTCTATCCTTTAAAACTCTCCTTATTCACTATACTTCCAAGAAAGTCAAAAAGCTTTCCTTGGGGCTGGCCCAGTGGCACAGCAGTTTAGTTTGCGCTTGGCAGCCGGGGTTCACAGGTTTGGATCCCGGGCGCCCGCCGACGCACTGCTTGTCAGCCATGCCGTGGCGGTGTCCCATATAAAGTGGAGGAAGATGGGCACGGATGTTAGCCCAGGGCCGGTCTTCCTCAGCAAAAAGAGGAGGATTAGCAACGGATGTTAGCTCAGGGCTGGTCTTCCTCACAAAAAAAAAAAAAAAGCTTTCCTTGATCTCTCCATTCCTAGCTGGGTTAGGTCCTCTCACAAATACCCTTTGCATACCTCTGCCACAGCATTATTTGTGATGTTGTTGGCTTTGCTAAATTCATGTTTCTTGTCCTTCTTTATTTTCTTACCTGTAATCTTTTCCTGAATAGTCTTAACCTATTCCCTTTTCTCCCTTTATCTCTGATCTTTTTGCTAAGCTCCAAGTAACCCATATATCTATTTGAACATCTTTACTTGGTTATCTAATGGATATCTCAAACTGAACAGATCTAAAGCAGAGCTCTTGATATTCTGGCTTCAAACATGTTTCTGTCTTGTTCGTCCTAGTAAATGGTATTACTATCCACCCAGGTGCACTACCAAAACTCCAAGATATTTGATTCTTCTTTTTTCCTCACCCTCTACATCCTATCCATCTGTTAAGTCCCATGGATTATACCTCCAAAATATATCCTGAATCTGATCCCTTTTCTCCCCCTCCATAGCTACAACCCTTGTCCAGTCCACTATCATTTCTTGCATGACCCATTGCAACAGCCTCCAATCTGTTCTCCTTGCTTCCACTATTGTCCTCCTAAAATCCGTTGTCAGCAGTCAGAGTGATCTTTTTAAACTTAAAACAGATACATGTCATTATTTTGCTTAAATTCTTGCAATTGCTTCCTGTTGCACTGCAAATAAAATCTAAACTCTATAATGATCTGTAAGCCTCTATACAATCTGGCCTTTGCTTATC
This sequence comes from Tapirus indicus, assembly GCA_031878705.1. Lineage (NCBI taxonomy): Eukaryota > Metazoa > Chordata > Mammalia > Perissodactyla > Tapiridae > Tapirus > Tapirus indicus. The sequence goes on from CM062935.1 coordinate 42,364,013, forward strand.
TCTTTGCTTATCTCATAGCTCTTTTATCCTTACTTTTTGCTCACCTGTCAAGCTCATTCTTACCTCCAGCCTATTTTTTCCCTCCTAAAATGTTTTCCCCTAGATCTTTCTAGGATTTATTTACTCACTTTGCTCAGGTATCTGCAAAAATATATTTCTGGTCTAAATATGTGTCTAAAATAGCCTACCCTTTGTGTCCCCATTCCTTATCCTCCATTATATTTTTCACTATATTTATACTCTTTGATATTACGTTATATAGCTTTATTGCTTATTTGGTTGTCTCCCTCACTAGAATATAAGCTACATGAGGATAGGACTGTGTCTTCTTGACTATACTCCCCCCCAGGACCTAGATACCTTGTACTTAGTAAATACTATGAAGGAATAAAAATGAATACTGATTCATTTAGTCCACAAATATTTACTGAATACCTTCTCTGGGCCAGACACTGTTGTAGGTCCTGAGGAATTCAGTAAAAAAAAATCCCTGCTTTCTTGCTGCTTTCATACTACTAGGGGTTGACAGACAATTAATAAAAAAATAAAATACATAGTATGTTAAAGAAAAAATGTAGAGCAGAGGGATAGTGAATGCCAGAGTGAGGGTGGGAGTTATCATTTGAAATATGGGAAAGTGATCAAAGAAGTTCTTAACTGAGAAGGTGACCCTTGAACAAAGACCAAGACCCGAATGAGGTGAGGAGTGAAACATGTTAACGTCCTGGGGGAGAACAATTGCAAATAGCATGCCTAACTAACATATCTGAGAAACTTCCATGAGGCCGTGATGACTACCCTTGAAGTGAGTGAGCAAGGAGAAAAATGATAGGGCATAGTGTAAGAGAAGTAATGGGGGCGTAGGGTGGGGAGCAGATCATCAAGGGCCTTTAGGGATGTTAAGGGCCATTGTAAGGTTGTGAACAGAGATACAGCATGATCTGGCTTTTTAAAATAAATAGGTACCTATGTATTTTTTCATATAGTCTTCACAACAAACTTGAGGTAGGTCTCACTTAGAAAATTTTTTGTTTGTTTGTTTTTATTTGTGAGAAATATTAGCCCTGAGGTAACATCCATTGCCAGTCCTCCTCTTTTTGCTGAGGAAGGTTGGCCCTGGGCTAACATCTGTTTCCATCTTCCTCTACTTTATGTGGGACACCTGCCACAGCATGGCTTGATGAGCAGTGTGTAGGTCCGCACCTGGAATCCGAACCTCTGAACCCCAGGCCACCAAAGCAGAGCGTGCAAACTTAACCACTATACCACGGGGCTGGCACCTCAATTTTTTGGGGGGGGATAATTTTAGATGTCCAGAAGAATTGCAAAAATAGTAGTACAGAGTTCAGATGTACTCTTCACTCAGTTTACCCTTATGTTAGCTATCTTATATAACCATTGAGTAGTTACATCAAAAGTAAGAAATTAACCGTGGCATCATACTATTAACTAAAATACAGAACTTATTTGTGTTTTACCAGTTTTTCCATTAATGTTCTGTTTCTGTTCCAAGATCCAAGACAGGATCCTACATTGCATTTAGTTGTAATGTATTTTTTGTCTCCTCCTTCCTTATTTTTCACTACCTTGACATTTTTGGAGAGTACTTGTCAGCTGTTTTGTAGAATGTCCCTCAGTTTAGGTTTGTCTGATGTTTTCTCATAATTAGATTGAGATTATGTTTTATTGAGAAGGATACCACAGAGGCCATGTACCTTTCTCAGTGCATCATATCAGGAAATACATGATGTTGATAGGTATACTTGTGATATAAACCTTGATCACTTGACTGAGATGCTGTCGGCCAGGACTCTGCACTGCAAACTTAGTAATTTTCCACTTTTAATACTAAATATTTTAGAGAACATACTTTGAGATTATGCAGATATCCTATTTCTGCTTAAAACTTTCGTCCACTAATTTTAGTATCCATTAGTGAATCTTGGCATGTGGCAGTTATCACTATGGTTTTCTAATGGTGATTTCCTATTTCTCTCATTCCTTTTTCATTTGTTAATTATCCTTCTGTAAGGAAGAGTTATCACTTTTCCCTCATTTATTTATTTATTCAGGTATTTATATCAGTATGGACTTATGGACATGATTTTTTTCTTGTATAGTAATCCAATACTATTGTTACTTATTTTGTTGCTCACCTTGTGTCACTGATTTTGATTCCTCTCATTGGATAGAGCTAGGAAATAGTTTTATGTATCCTTACACATACAAACGCATCTACATTTATTTTTGTGTCTATTTATTTATTTGTATATATGTATTTCTAAAAATGAGTCCATACTGATACTTTGATTCCAATCCAGTATCAGAAGATTGATTCTAACCTTCCCCTTCTTTGTTACCTCATTCTCCAACAATATGAAACCTAGCTCTCATTATGTATAATATATTTACTTATTTGTTTAGCCCTATTATATAAAATTAAGTAGTACTTTCTAATTAATTACTAACCCATACTCCTGTGACAAATTTAGCAACTAGCATACAGTGTTTGTGTATAGCTTTTTTTGTTTGTAGCCTTACTGTATCCAGTCAAAACACTTGTTTTCCAAAGTTACTTAGATTAACTCCTTTATTTTCCATCTCCTTCAGTTTGGTTACGTGATTCATTTGTAATACAGTTAGATTCATTTGTCGTAGTCTGCATTCTATTTACCCCCAAATTTTGGTGGATTTTTTCTTAAATTTACATTCACTAAACTTCGTGGTTTGTGCTGTGCAGTTCTGTGGATTTTGACAGTACGTAAAGTTGGTGTGTTTATCACCACAGTTCCATCCAGAGCAGTTCCGTCACCCCAACATTCCAGTGTGCTGGCATTTTATAGACAACTTCTCTGCAAGTTGAGCAACAAAATACCAGAATTTGGTATTGCTAGTTTTTAAAATTTATTTTAGACATTCCAGTATGTGTGTGATGGACCCCAGTTTTTGATAGACCATGGAAGTAAGGCTTATTTGCTTAAGGTTACATATAATGGCTAGTAATTGGTATAGTCTAATTTTGAACCCATGCTTTTTCCATTAATCTTATTATCTTTGTATTTAATCTCATTCCTCTTTGTTGTGCCTAGTCTATTTCATTATTTTATAAAGTTCTCAAGAGCAGGAGTTTTATCTTTCTCTCTTTTGTATTGCTTTACCAAAGTCTTGTATGATGGCGTCTCAGAATCTAAACACATTTTTCAAATACAAACAGCACATGTTAATATCGTACTTATTTTCATTTTGGCTAATTATGTTACACCATAAAGACATAGTTGAATGTTAGAATATTTTGTCCTTGAAATTCTCTCTTGATCAGCTAAGAACTGTGTAAATGCATAGGATAATTTTAGCAGGACTATGTGTTGTCATGATTTTTGATATATATCATGATTGTTTGTTATGTTGATATCTCTTTACATTAGGGGTTGGCAAACTATGGGCTGCAGGCCAAATCCAGCCTGCCACCAGTTTTTGTAAATAAAGTTTTATTGGAACAAAGCCAGTGTTTATTTGCTGTCTATGGCTGCTTTCCTACTATACCAACAGTTGAGTAGCTGAGACTGAGATTGTTGTGTATAGAGAGAAACAGACTGGATTGTGTATTGCCCATAAAGCCTGAAATATTTACCATCGGGGTCTTTATATAAGAAGTTGGCCGACTGCTGCTCTTAATGCTTGATTTCCTTCTGGCAGGTTACAGTGTGATAAAATAGTCGTTGATTGTAGTTATTATGTAAGTTAGGCTTTCTGGTCAGGCTCCTGAGACAACTATCACCTCCATATGTTAGAGAAATCCTCAGGGAATAAAAAATGTAAAATTAGGGAACCTGCAGATTTCTTTTGCAATGTTTTATACCTTTATTATTTGAGGGAAATTGTTTCTTTAAGAACTTGAAGCTTGTCTTTAAAAAGAGATGTTGAGATGTCAGCTATAGATATTGCTTTGTTAATATGGTTTGTGTACACAGACACACCAAAGTACTTTATACATTTTTGTAAATTGTGGACTAAATTTTCTTCTGTCTGAACTGAGATTGTTCATTTCTCTTGCTTGATTTCGTATGCTCAAATTTTAAGACATCTCTCTATTTTCTTTATTTACAGTTCTTTAAGGAAAAACAGTAATGCTCTGCATAGTTTACTGAAACGAGTGATCAGCACATTTAGTAAGGACACAGGTGAACTCACATCTTCATTTTTGGAATTTATGAGACAAATTCTTAACTCTGACACGATGGTAAGTGTATTTATATATATTTGAAGTTTCTTAAATTTACAAACTTTTGTCATAAGTTAAAAAATCACGGGTTCAAAAGCATCTTGGAATACACATTGCTTTCTGGAACTTGGAACTTAGTGTTTTTTTTCTATACCCTCACCCCATTATAAATACAGTTTTTTTATTTATTAAAAAAATAGACCTTTAGGGGCTGACCCCATAGCTTAGTGGTTAAATTTAGCATGCCCCGCTTCGGCCGCCTGGGTTTGGTTCCTGGGCGTGGACCTACACCACTCGTTGGTGGCCATGCTGTGGCAGTAACTCACATACAAAATAGAGGAAGATTGGAACAGATGTTAGCTCAGGGCAAATCTTCATCAAACTAAAAGAGGAAGATTGGCAACAGATGTTAGCTCAGAGCAAATCTTCCTCAGCAAAAAAAAAAAAAAAGATGTTTAAGAGTAGAATTTATTGAACTCTTTAATTTATTAGGCATCATTAATTTGTGAATACTCTGTGACTTGGCAACTTAAATGGAGAAAAATACTCTTTCTAGTGCCTTCATTTTTTACATAATTCTGTACATTGAGTTACCTTGCTAGGGTCATGAAGAATGGTCAAGTTTTATGAGTCTCTAAATCAAGTATTTACTTACTGTCATTTAATTAAGCAGTTAACTGATCGTGTTCTGGATGTTGTGATTTTGGGTGAATGTAAAGTTTATTATACTAGAATATTTTTGTTCCATCATATATATATGAGTTAAAGATAATTTCCCCAATTCTAAAATCTTCTTATTAAAATCTAATTAAGAATTTCTCTCATTGGTATTTTCCAAAATCATAGTATATGTTGTGGACACAATTCCAGAAGCCATTAATAGATCTGCCTATAAAGTGTTTGTGGTCAAATAAGTTTGGAAATGTCTCCCCTGATGGAGCTTAACTGTGCACATTAATATGTTAAAAGCTCTAAAAGGTCCTGGATAAGTAGAAACTTGATTTACTGTAGTCTAATCCAGCTTGGTCCAAATATATTGCCTACAAAATGTGTGTGTGTGCTTGTGTGTGTATATAGCTGTTAACATTTTATGGGTCAGTATTCTGTCAACACTGGTTTAAGAAATTCAGCTCATATTTAAGATTTCTGTTTGGGAAGAGTTGTAGAGGACCTGTTTAGTACAGTGTTACCAAAATAAATATAATATGGAATGAATTCGTAGAAAAAATTAAATTTACTGTGTAGTGTGTTTCTCCTATGCATGTAATTTATATTGAGAATATTTATTCTGGTAAGCCCTTCTTGTTGCATGTTGTGTTTGTAGTTATTGTGCGAGTTTTATTGGCAAAATATTGTTTATGTCATATCTAATTTATTAAAGTAAATAAGTTTACCAGATGCTTTGATTCTGAAAGATAGGCATATTTAACAAGTAGGACTCTAGCTGCCCTAAAGAAATTTTAAAATTTTACATGATGAAAGACTACTTATTAGTTTTACCAGATCCTAACTGACATGTTGTTAATAAATCAACTTGACAGATTTTCTTATACATGTCATCAGTTAAACAGTTCCTAACCAGAAACCAGTAACCAGTGTTCATTCATGTTATCCAGGATCTGCTGGGCCCTCAAGACCGCTAATTAATGCTTTTATTCCTCCCTCATCAATGCATTTCCTTTTCTTACCTCCTTTATTGAGAAGATCAAGGCCATCCTGTTTCATTTCTAAATCCTTTCACTCTCTGTTAGATTCTTTCCCTCTTCTAATCTATTGTTTCCTACCATAATCAGAGGAAAATGTACCCCTGAATCACTTAATTTCTATCTGTGACCTAGATCTTATCCCTTCTAATACCCTTCCTGATTACTTTTTCCTCTCCTGTCTTATATCTGTTTTTACCCTTGGCTAGTGGATAGTATCTCTGAATATCCAAAATCAAATTCATTATCTTCCCCCCTAAACTTGATTCATCTTTTATGTGCCCTGCTTTTATACTGTTGATCTTCTCTGACTTCAAGATGGAAATCATGAAATAGTAGCTAACTTTCCCTCTTTTGTTCATCACCTTCCGCAGCAGCTCATTCTTGTTAGTGTTATTCACAAAACCTTTCATACTTCATTCCTTCTTTTATATTTTCATCACTATTACCTTAGATTTTTTTCCTTCTTGCACCTTCTTTATTTCATTACATTTTTATTGAGATATAAACCACAACCCATAAAATTCACCCTTAAATTTTAAACTGTCAGTTCAGTGGTTTTTAGTATATTCATAGAATTGTGCAACCATCACTGCTATCTAATTTCAGAAAGTTTTCATAACCCCAAAAAGAAGCCCTGTACCTGATAACAGAAACTCCTCATTCCCCCTTTCCACTAGCCCCTGGCAACCACCAATCTACTTTTCTGTTTCCATGTCAATTTCTGCTAAAAAGACTGCTGGAATTTTGATAGGGATTGCATTGAATCTATAGATCAGTTTTGGGAGTATTATCATCTTAGTACTATTAAGTCTTCATATCTGTGGACATGGACTGGCTTTCCATTTATTTAGGTCATCTCTAATTTCTTTCTATAATGTTTTGTAGTTTTCATTGTACAAGTCTTGTACCTCTGTCATTAAGTTTATGCATCTCAGTTGGGAATTTTTTAAAATGCTATTGTAAATGGAATTGTTTCTTAATTTCATTTCCAAGTTGTTCTTTGCTAGTGTTTAGAAGTGCAATTGACTTTTGTGTATTAATATATTATGTCCTGCAACCTTGCTGCAACCTTGTTTATTAGTTCTAATAGTTTTTTTAGTGGTTTCCTTAGGATTTTCTATATACAAGATCATGTCATCTACAAATAGAGATAGTCTAACTTCTTCCTTTTCATTCTGGATACCTTTTATTTCTTTTTCTTGCCTAATTGCTCTCACAAGAACCTCCAAATAGAAGTGGCAAGAGTTGACATCTTTGTCTTATTCCTCATCTTAGGGAGAAGGCTTTCAATCTTTCACTATTAAATACAATATTAGCTATGGTTTTTCATAGATGCTTTCCAGCAGTTTGGAGAAATTCCCTTCTATTCCTAGTTTGTTAAGTGTTTTTTATTACGAAAGGTTGTTGAATTTTGTTAAATGCTTTTTCTGTGTCTATTGAGTTGAACCTGTTCTTTTTCTCCATATTTTGTTGATATAGTGTATTAAATTGATTGATTTTCACATGTTGAACTGATCTTAATATTCCTTGGATAAATCCCATTTCGTCATGGTACACAATCTGTTTTTTATGTTGCTGATTCAGTTTGCCTTACTTTATTGGGGGTTTTGGGGTCTCTATTCATAGGGATATTGGTCTGTACTTTTCTTTGCTTGTGGCATCTTTGGCCTCATAGAGTGAGCTGGGAAGTGTTCTGTCTCCTTTTATTTTTTGGAAGAGTTTGTGAAGAATTGTTATTAACTTTTTAAACATTTGTTAGAATTCATCAGTGAACCATCTGGGCCTGGGCTTTTCTTTGTGGAAAGTGTTTTTGATTCTCATTCAATTTCATTACTTGATATAAATCTATTTACATTTTCTGTATCTTCTGGAGTCGGTTTCAGTAGTTTGTGTCTTTTTAGGAATCTGTTCCTCTTTATTCACCTACGTTACTAACTTGGTAGCACACAACTGTTCGCAATATTTTCTTATAAACTTTTTTATGTCTGTAAGATTATTAATGAAGCCCTCTTTTTCATTCTTAACTTTAATAATTTGAGCCTTATCTTTCCTCTTTATCCTCCCTTGGGTTAGTCTAGCTAAAGGTTTGTCAGTTTTGTTGATCTCTTCAAATACCAAATTTTGGTTTGTTTGATTTTTTTTCTATTACTTTTCTATTCTCTACTTGTCTTATTTCTGCTTTATTATTTCCTTCCTTCTGCTTGCTTTGGGGTTAGTTTGCTCTTCTTTTTCTAGTTTCTTAAGGTGTAAGTTTAGGTTATTGATTTGAGATCTTTCTTTTGTTTAGTGTAGGCATTTTCAGCAATAAATTTCCCTCTGTACACTGCTTTTGGTATATTGTGGTTTTGGTTTTGTTCATCTCGAAGTATTTTTAAATTTTCCTTATGATTTCTTTTTTGGCCTATTGGTTATTTGGGAGTGTTTAATTTCCATTTACTTGTGAATTTCCCGAATTTCCTCTGTAATTGGTTTCCATTCCATTCCATTGTGGTCAGAGAGTATACTTTGTATGATTTCAATCCTTTTAAATTTATTGAGGCTATTATTCCACTGTTATTGTTGAGTTGTCTATTTCTCCCTTTACTTCTGTCAGTTTGTGCTTCATGCATGTTGGGGCTCTACTGTCAGGTGCATATATGTTCATTATTATTGTCTTCCTGATGGATTAACCCTTTTGTTATTATAAAATGTCCTTTGTCTCTAGTAATAACTTTTGTCTAAATGTTTATTTTATCTTATTAGTACAGGCACACCTCAGAGATATTGTGGGTTTGGTTCTAGACCACTGCAATAAAGTGATTATCACAATAAAACAAGTCACATGAATTTTTTGGTTTCCCAGTGCATATAACAGTTATGTTTACACTTTACTATAATCTGTTAAGTGTGCAAGAGCATTATGTATAAAAAAACAATGTATGTACCCTAATTAAAAAATACTTCAGGGAAAAAAAAGTACTTTAGGGCCCGGCCCTGTTGCCTAGGGGTTAAGTTATGTGCACTCTGTTTTAGTGGCCCAGGTTCAGTTTCCAGGTGCAGATCTACACCACTTGTTGGTGGCCATGCTGTGGCAGTGACCTACATACAAAATAGAGGAAGATTGGCACAGATGTTAGCTTGGGGTGAATCTTCCTCAAGCAAAAAGTGGAAAATTGACAACAAATGTTAGCTCAGGTTGACTCTTCCTCAGTAAAACAAACAGTCAAAAACTTTATCGCTGAAAAATGCTAACCATCATCTGAGCCTTCAACAAGTTGTAATCTGTTTGCTGATGGAGGGTCTTGCCTCGATGTTGATGGCTGCTGACTGATCAGGGTGGTGGTTGCTGAAGGTTGGAGTGGCTGTGGCAGTTGCTTAAAATAAGACAACAATGAAGTTTGCCATATTGATTCACTCTTCCTTTCATGAATATTTTCTCTGTAGCATGTGATGCTGTTTGATAGCATTTTACCCACAGTAGAATTTCTTTCAAAATTGGAGTCAGTCCTCTGAAATCCTGCTGCTGCTTTAACAATTAAGTTTATGTAATATTGTAAATCCTTTATTGTCATTTCAACAGTCTTCACCAGGATTAGAGTCCATCTCAAGAAACCACTTTCTTTGCTCATTCATAAGAAGCAACTCCTCATCTGTTCAAGTTTTATCATGAGGTTGCAGCAATGCATTTGCATCTTCAGGCTCCCCTTCTAATTCTAGTTCTTTTGCTATTTCTACCACATCTGCAGTTACTTCTTCCACTGAGGTCTTGAACCCCTCAAAGTCATCCATGAGAGTTGGAATCAACTTCTTCCAAACTCCTGTTATTGTTGATGTTTTGACCTCTTCCCATGAATCATGAATGTTCTTAATGGCGTCTAGAATGGTGAACCCTTTCCAGAAGGTTTTCAGTTGACTTTGCCCAGATCCATCAGAGAGGAATCACTATCTATGGTTACTATAGCCTGACAAAATGTGTTTCTTAAATAATAAGACTTGAAAGTCAGAATTACTCCTTGATTCATGGGCTGCAGAATGGATGTTGTGTTAGCAGGCATGAAAACAACATTAATCTTATTGTACATCTCTATCAGAGCTCTTGGGTAACCAGGAGCATTATCAGTGAGCAGTACAACTTTGAAAGGAATCTTTTTTTCTGAGCAGTAGGTCTCAACAGTGGGCTTAAAATATTCAGTAAACCATGTTGTAAACAGATGTGCTGTCATGCAGGCTTTGTTGTTCCATTTACAGGGCACAGGCAGAGTAGATTTAGCCTAATCCTTAAGGCCCTTAAGGATTTTTGGAATGATAAATGCGCATTGGCTTCAACTTAACGTACCAGCAGCAACAGCCCCTGATGAGAGAATCAGCCTGTCCTTTGAAGCCAGGCACTGACTTCTCCTCTCTAGCTATGAAAGTCCTAGATGGCATCTTCTTCCAATATAAGGCTGTTTCATCTACCCTGAAAATCTGTTGTTTAGTGTAGCCACCTTCATTAATTATCTTAGCTAGATCTTCTTGATAACTTTTTTCTTAATTATGGTCACATTGGTTTATAACATTATATAAGTTTTGGGTGTGCATCATTATATTTTGACTTCTGTGTAAACTGCATGGTGTTTACCACCAAAAGTCTAGTTGCCATCCATCACCTTACACATGTGCCCCTTTACCCCTTTCACCTCCCCACTTTTCACTCTTGTAACCACCAATCTGTTCTCCTATCTATGTGTTTGTTTATCTTTCACATATGAGCAAAGTCGTATGGTAATTGTCTTTCTCTGTCTGAGATATTTCGTTTAGCATAATACCCTCAGGGTCCATCCATGTTGTTACAAATGGCAAGATTTCATCTTTTTTTATGACTGAATAATATTTCTTTATCTGTTTGTCTGTTGATGGATACTTAGGTTGCTTTCAAGTCTTGGCTGTTGTGAATAATGCTGCAGTGAACAAAGGGGTGCATATATCTTTTAAAATTAGTGTTTTCATGTTCTTTGGATAATACCCTCTTCTGGATAACTTGCTGTAGCTTCTACGTCAGTACTTGCTGCTTCACCTTGCACTTTTGTGCTGTGGAGACGGCTTCTTTGCTTAAACCTCATGAACCAACCTCTGCTAGCTTCAGACTTTTCTTCTGCAGCTTCCTCACCTCTCTCAGCCTTCATGGAATTAAGGAGAGTTAGGGCCTTGCTCAGGATTAGGCTCTGGCTTAAGGGAATGTTGTGGCTGATTTGATTTTCTTTTCAGACCACTAAAACTTTCTCCACATCAGCAGTAAAGCTGTTTTGCTTCCTTATTGTTTGTGTTTTCACTGGAGTAGCACTTTTAATTTCCTTTAAGGACTTTTCCTGTGCATTTACAATTTGGCTAATTGATTGGCACAAGAGGTCTAGTTTTTGGTCTGTCTTGGCTTTTGACATGCCTTCCTCACTAAACTTAATCATTTCTAGCTTTTGATTTAAAGTGAGAGAAGTGCAATTCTTCCTTTTACTTGAACACTTAGAGACCATTGTAGAGTTATTAATTGGCTTAATTTCAATATTGTTGTGTCTCAGATAATAGGGAGGCCCAAGGAGAGGGAGAGAGATGGGGGCCAGTCAGTGGAGCAGTCAGAACCCACACAACATTTCTCAGTTAAGTTTGCCATCTTACCTGGGCACAGTTTGTGGCATCTCAAAATAATTACAGTAGTAACATCAAAAATCACTGAGCACAGATCACCATAACACATATTAATAATAATTAAAAATTTAGATTATTGTGAGAATTACCAAAATGTGACAGAGAGAGACTCAAAGTGAGCAAATGCTGTTGGAAAGGTGGTGCCAGTAGACTTGCTTAACGCAGGGTTGTCACAAGCCTTCAATTTGTGAAAAACACATCTGCATAGTGCAATAAAGCAAAGTACAATAAAATGAAGTGTGCCTGTATAGCCACTCCAGCTGTTTTGGTTACTGTTTGTGTGGTGTGTTTTTTTCTACCTTTTAACACCCAACCCCTTTGTGTCTTTTAATCTTAAGTGTATCTCTTTGTCAGTTATAAAATTCTTTGTTGATAGTGTTTTTTTTCAGTCCTTTGAATATATCTTTCTACTACATTCTGGCTTTCATGGTTTCTAATGAGAAATCAGTTGTTAATCTTATTGAGGACCCTTTTTATCAGTTGAGTCACTTCTCCCTTGCTGCTTTCAAGATTCTTTCTTTGTCTTTGACTTTTAACAGTTTGATCATGATGTGTCTAAGGGTGGCTCTCTTTTAGTTTATTCTGCTTGGAGTTTGTTGATTCTCTTGGAAGTGTAGATTAATGTTTTTCTTTAGACTTAGGAAGTTTTCAGCCATTATTTCTTCAGATATTCTTTCTTATAGTTTCTCTCTTTCCTCTTCTTCTTGGACTCTTATTATGCATATGTTGGTGCTCTTGATAGTACCTCTCAGGTCTCTGAGGCTGTGCTCATGGTTCTTCATTCTTTTTTCTTTCCGTTCCTTAAAATGCATAATGTCGGTTGACCTGTCTTCAAGTTTACTGATTCTTTCTTTTGCCAGCTCAAATCTGCTGTTGAGCCTCTCTAGTGAATTTTTCACTTCAGTTGTACTTTTCCACTCCAGAATTAATATTTAGTTTTTTAAAAAATAATTCTTATGTTTTTATTGATATTTTCTTGCAAAGTATTATATCAGCCTTCTTTCCAATGTCCTTCCAAATATTTACTTCTGTGATACGTTCTGAATAGTTCTTTGTGAGTTCATACCTTCTTGAAGTGGACATCAGATCATGTCCCTGCACCATAAAATAACTTTTGGTATCTGTAAAATAAATTCCAAACTTTTTAGCATGGCATTCAAGACCATTCACGGTATGGCCAAAAAGCTACCTTTGCAACCACTTCTCCCTTAGAAAGCATTTTATACTATGCCATCATTCATAAATCTCATCTACTTATATATCTCTCCTTGGCCCTGCTTCTCTTAGCTTGTTGGTGTCTATCTCTTTTTTTTTTTTTTTTCGGTTCAAACTATAATCTGTTCATAGTGCCTGTTTTAATGCATCCTAAGTTGTGAAGCCTTTTGAGATTACTTTTCTTTCTGTACACTTTGCAGCATGTTATTGCATTTGTTTTTGTAAGACCATTTTTATATATGCCTATTTACCATTTCCCACCCCCCTTTCTGAATATTAGCTCACTTAGGTCAGAGACCATATCTTACTAGATCTTTCTTGGAGTATTTGTATAGTTTAATAGCTGAAGTGTTTTACAAGTGAATAAAGAGATTTGAAATGTTATCATAAACGAATTTGGTAGAATTTTTATTTTCCTGAAATAACTTTGTAGATTGTAGTTTAAAGAATCTTCTTAGGGGCCAGCCTGGTGGCGTACTGGTGTAGTTCGCGCTTTGGCAGCCCAGGGTTCGCAGGTTTGGATCCCAGGCGCCAGCCGACACACTGCTTGTCAGCCATGCCATGGTGGCGTCCCATATAAAGTAGAGGAAGATAGGCACAGATGTTAGCCCAGGGCCAGTCTTCCTCAGCAAAAAAAGAGGAGGATTGGCAACAGATGTTAGCTCAGGGCTGGTCTTCCTCACAAAAAAAAAAAAAAAGAATCTTCTTAAAAATTCTTTCTTACTACTTACAGTAGTATATATACAGAAAACCTTCAAATGTGCTAAATTTTCTAAGCCTGCTTTTAGTAACAAGTAAGTAGATTAGAATTTAAAATGCATTTTATTTTATTGAAAACTATTTCTGTTTATAACAATGAAAAAGAAAGATAATATGGAGAGATGAAAATTTTACATTGTTCCATATATTTTAATTAGTTTATATAGTTTTTTATTTTTATTTTTTAAAAAATATTTTATTTTTTAGAGAAGTTTTAAGTGCACAGCAAAATTGTGTGGAAGGTACAGAAAGTTCCCAGATATCCCTTGTCTCCCCCTGTCTCCCCCACACGTACACAACCTCCCCCACTATTGACCTACCAACCTATTGCACCAGAATGGTATGTTTGTTACAATTGATGAACTTACATTGACACATTATTATAATCCACATCAAAGTCCATAGTTTACATTATGATTCACTCTTGGTATTGAACATTCTGTGCATTTTTGACAAATGTATCCACTATTGTAGCATTCTACAGAATAGTTTTACTGCCCTAAAAATCCTGTGTGCTACACCTATTCATCCCTTCTGCCTAACCTCTGCAACCACTAATCTTTTTACTGTCCCCATAGTTTTGCCTTATCCAGAATGTTATGTAATTGGAATCATATAGTATGGAGCAATTCTTCCATATCTTTTCATGGCTTGATAGCTCATTTCTTTTTAGTGCTGAATAATATTCCATTGTCTGGATGGTACTACATTTTATTTATCCATTCACTTAGTGAAGGGCATCCTGGTTCCTTCTAAGTTTTGGCAATTATGAACAAAGCCGCTATAAACATCCTGTGCAGGTTTTTGTGTGGACATAAGTTCTCCTCGTCTCTTTTTTTTTAACTATCACTTTGATCTGTTTTTCTCTGACCTGTAAAAATAATAATCATTGTAATACTTTCTGATTTCAGCTATACTAAACTTCCCTTTCAGTGAAAGTGGTATGAGTAACTAGGAGTGAGGAAAGAAGCCAGATAGAAGCCTTGATAGTTTGTAATCTGGTTAATATACTTATTTCTATAAAATATGTTTAGTCTGTTAATTTATATATTTTATTATCGTTAGGGGACAGTTCCTTTAAAGAAGATTCTTCATAGTCTGTTTCTGTCAGTGCGTTCTGATTATTTTTAACTCATTTACCTTAATTTTTTAAAAATAAAACATAGGCTCAACCATTGTCAACCTACCCTTCACCTTCATCTCAGAGCAAATAAAAACCCTTGTAGACATAATGGTTTATTGAATTTCTCATTAAAACTGTATGCCCTCTTCCTTAACACAATATAAGTGACTTCCTCAGTCTAATGTTTTTTGAGAGGAACATATGCTTCAGGCACAGTATTAGTTTGAGCAGGAATCTGTTAAGAATAATTTTCATTGAAATGTGTCTAGTTATCGGGTAAATAGTAGGAACTCCAAAGAAAATTTTAATTGTTAATGTCTATTTAAAAATACTAAGTCCTGCATCTGGATTGGTGAGTATAGTCTCCTGAGAGACCATTTTCATTTTGAGCCCTCTAAAACAGGGCTGTGTTCTAAAGACCTGAAACTACTTAAGTGTTCTTTCATATGTGACAATATGGATGGATTTATTGTCATGAACCAAGTTTTGTTTTACTGGATGAATTTTTTAGTATTGAATTATTATCACTCCAAAATTCATTTTATTATGTGGCATATTTTTTAAAGCAGAAAATATTAATTTTTCTACATGACAGAATACAGTCTTAAATATGATAGTTACGGTTTTCTCTAGTTGTTTGCCTTATCTCCAGAAAGATAAATTCAAGTTCCAGCAGTTCTTTGTTACAGCAGGCATTTTATTAACTCTTGAGTGTCAATCAGTATATTACATGTTCTGCAAATTGCCATTGGATACTTTTGTTGAGAAATCTTGGTGCCAGTAAATTGAATACTTGTGTTTACCTATTTATTTTGTGAGTATTATGCAAAGAAAACTTATTTCAGCTTTGACCTGACTAAATCCTTCTTAAAACTAGCCATTTGTACTGATATAAAACTAAAACATTGAGGGGAAGATTGCAGCAAATGGCTTAAATATCTGAATAAGTTTGGAAGCATCTTTGCAAATTTCTCTGCTCTTAAATTTAACTTGTGTGTGACATTTACAGGGATGTTGTGGAGATGATAGTGGTCTCATGGAAGTAGAGGGAGCTCATCCATCACGGACGATGAGTATTAATGCTGCAGAGTTAAAACAGCTTCTACAAAGCAAAGAAGAAAGTCCAGAAAATTTGTTCCTTGAACTAGAGAAGCTTGTTTTGGTAAAAAAAGAAAAACAAAAACAGAAACAAAATAAAAACAGCTCATTCCCAAGACATATTTTCTTCTCAATTTGACTAGTACAAGTTTTTTGTAGTGACCTTTTTAAATAGTGAACCCTTAGTTGGGTATTTATACTGTTTGAAATAACTCTTTGAGTTAATAATTTGGATGAAGTCCTCCATACTGTTATGAATCTTAAGGAGTAAATGAAGGCAGTAACTTTTGAATTGTCTATTTGGATGCAGGGGGCCTCCTGCTACCATTCTTTAGAAATCAAATGACAAGTGTTTTTGGTGTTTGTTTTATTTTAATATGTGTAATGTTAAGTTGATAATTTCTTGATGGTGCTCCAAATTTCTTAATAAATGAAATAATACAGTCTTTTCTACTAAATGGTCAGTAGATTATGGGCATAAATGTTCAAGTTTTACCTTCAGCTTCTTATTCTGCTTTTGTTTGTATCTAGGAACATTCAAAAGATGATGACAATCTGGATTCTTTGTTGGACAATGTAGTTGGACTTAAGCAAATGCTGGAGTCATCAGGTGATCCTTTACCTCTTGGTGACCAGGATGTAGAACCAGTACTTTCAGCTCCAGACTCTCTCCAGAATCTGTTTAATAATAGGTAAAACAAGCAATGTTTTGTGGTTGAGTATATATTGTGTATTTAATGGGTGAGGTCTAGAGAGGGCCAAGAAACTATTTTTCTGTAAAGGGCCAGGTAGTAAAAATTTGGGGCTTTGCAGGCCACCTTCAGCCTCTTTGGAAATTCTTCTGTAGCTTTTTGTTGTTTCTTTTGGTTTTTAAAAAAACTTGTAAAATATACAAACTGTTCCTATCTCATAGGCTGAACGAAAGCAGGCCAGTAGAATGGGGGCCATAGTTTACTGATCCCTGGTCTAGAGGGTATATGCCTCTTGATTTTTGGAGCATAATGACTGTTCAGTGTGGTGGAATTATTCTCTAAATTTAGAAAAATTAAATATGGGCAGTTTTTGTGCACATTGGTACAGTGTAATAAACTTGGCTTTTTGAGAATAAAACCAGGGCTCTATTTTATTTTACTGAAAGTTTCTGTTGTTCGTTTTCAAAGATACTTAATTCCTAAATAGCTTTTTAAAGGAGTCTTTTTAGTGCTAATTTTACTAATACTCTAGAAGGTAACACTTTTAATTGTACCTCCACAGATTTTAATTAGAAGATAATCTAAAATATTTGATTTTGGAATTCTGCTTTTTACCAAATACTTTTCCTATTCTAGGACTGCATATGTTCTAGCTGATGTCATGGATGATCAGTTGAAATCTATGTGGTTCACTCCATTTCAGGCTGAAGAGATTGATACAGATCTGGATTTGGTATAAGTAATTTTATTACTAAGTATTTAGAAAAACGTTATTGTTGATTTTTTTGTTCTTTTTTGTTTTGGTAGCACTAAAATAGGTTACATGTTATATGACTGTTAAAGGTCTCTTGGGGACCAGTACTGCATTATTTTTGTCAATTGCCTACTTAATGGTATCCAGGACTCTCAGTTTTTTATGCTACTTGTTTTGCTTCTTTCTAGTTAGTGATCTGTATATTTGAGAATAAGACTCTTCAGGGGAAAATTACATTTTTGCATAAGTACTCTGAAGCATTTTATTTTCTTATGTTTATAGGGTATAGAATAGAGAAAAGTAAGTACCACAAAATTACAATTCATTCCTATATTTGGGTGTAAGGAGAGAAATGGTGTTGTATCTGCTCTTAATTTGGGGAAATGTAAAGAATATATTTGTTAAAATAATATAGTATGAATGGGAATTTACATTCTTAAACATAATGCTGAATAGGTAAGAATGCAGTTAAAGATTTAAAATTCAGTGCAGTCTGTTTTATGCTTCTCAGAGATGTATTAGGAAGGATGATTTTAGCCATATCTTATTGTACCATATATTCAGTTTTTTCTTGATCAAAGAAATAGATATATTTGGATATTCCCTGGAAGAAAAAAATGCTAGTTTTCACCATGTGCAATAAAACTAAAAGAATGATTGGGTTCACCTTTAAGGTGTATTTAGTGTGTTGAGGACTCCTTTTCCTTCTTTAAAATATCACATACAATTCAATTCAAACTGCGTTAAAGAATTCATTTCTTTTTTAGTGTAAATTATTCAATGAGTCTTTAGAACTGTGCTGTCCAATAGAACATTATGCAGTGACAGAAATATTCTTAATCTGCCCTGTCTAGTACAGTAGCCACTAACCTCATGTGACTGTTGAGCAATAAAATGTTGCTAGTGTGACTAACAAGCTGAATTCTATTTTAATTTAATTTTGAGTAGGCACGTGGTTAGTGGCCTACCATATTTGGCATCACAGGTCTAAAATATTTTTGTTAAAAGTTCTTTTTTTAATAACTTTATGTTGAATTACAGTGATGATCTTGACCTTACGTGGTTTAGGGAAATTTTAGGTTTTTTAGGTTTGATAAATTTGAATAAAACCCAAGTAAACATAATTTTCATTTCTTTGAAAGTAAACTTAGGTTGGAACCTCGTTAAATGCTTAGAACTTTGAGATCTGTGGCACAAAATCCTTTTATAATAGTCATTTTGACTATACAAGGCTTGCAGAATATGTTATTTTCATATTCTTTTGGAAAAGTTCTGGAGATACTAAATTGTTAATTTATATAGAGAAGTCCCTTATTAGCCAGCAGAGGTCTCCCAGATTAATAGCCCTGCTTTGAGGAGGAATACCACCCCCACCTCCCACCCCCGGCAAGCAGCTGAATTCCTTAGATTTTTTTTTTTTTTAACTACTAATGATGTTGCTTTTTGAAAAGAGGAGGGAAAGAGGCAGATCTGTAATTTATATGAAAGTCAGATATAGTTTATAGGAAATAAGAATTTCTGTAATCAAATGTTACATTAATAGTTACACTTAAGGTATAATTTTTGTTTTGTTTCATTTTTATAACTGCAGGTAAAGGTCGACTTAATTGAGCTCTCTGAGAAATGCTGTAGTGACTTTGACTTGCACTCAGAATTAGAGCGCTCATTTTTGTCAGAACCATCATCTCCAGGGAGAACCAAGACTACTAAAGGATTCAAACTTGGGAAGCACAAGCATGAGACCTTTATAACGTCAAGGTAAAATTTATTCTACTGAAGATCTTGATTGTGGTCATGTAAACTTATTTA
Source organism: Tapirus indicus (assembly GCA_031878705.1). NCBI lineage: Eukaryota > Metazoa > Chordata > Mammalia > Perissodactyla > Tapiridae > Tapirus > Tapirus indicus. The sequence continues at coordinate 42,383,052 of CM062935.1, forward strand.
TTTTAATGTATTTTGAGATAGAGACATGACTATTAAAGAAAAAAGGAAGTTGACATAATTCAGTCATGAATATTGTTTGGAAATTGTTTTAAAGATAATAATTTGGCCAGGACATACCCAGTATGTTTGTTATATTGTTCTACTTTATGAGAGTTTGGAAAATTTGAACAAGAGGTGAACTAGATTATTTTAAGTAATTGTTAGTCATATCAATAAATGTGAGCACCATTCTTAGCTGGTTTTGTTGTATTTCCCTGGAAAATAATAGAGATATTTGTGAAGTTAACACATTTGGAATAAAAAATAATTGAAATGTTGTTTTCAATATTGCCAAGATTGACTTATATTTTCACTGGAAATATGAAACAAGAAAAAGTTTTCATGGAGTATCTTTGTTTTAATAGTGGAAAATCTGAATACATTGAACCTGCCAAACGAGCTCATGTTGTGCCACCACCAAGAGGAAGGGGCAGGGGAGGATTTGGACAGGGTATACGACCCCATGATATTTTTCGTCAGAGAAAACAGAACACAAGCAGACCACCATCTATGCACGTGGATGACTTTGTTGCAGCTGAAAGTAAAGAAGTGGTCCCTCAAGATGGAATACCCCCACCAAAACGACCACTCAAAGTATCACAGAAGATTTCTTCTCGTGGTGGATTTTCAGGCAATCGAGGAGGACGGGGTGCTTTTCACAGTCAGAATAGGTTTTTCACACCACCTGCTTCAAAAGGTAACTACTTATGTATGTTTCTAATGGGTTAGAATACTGAAATATTAGAATATTGAATGGAAGTGATTTAGATGGAAGGATTCAGATAAGTATTTTTCTGTTACTACAGTTAAGCTGCCTCTAGACCAAAGGTACTATTTGCAGAGTACTTTATTGGATAGAAAAAAATCTTTTTTTACGTTAACCTTTGATTAATTGCACATTTTGTGATGAGTTTAAAAGAAGTCTTGGCTAATTATTTTCCTTTTTACATTACGAATTGTGTTTATCTTTTCTGAATAATAGCCATACATTATTTTCACAACTATCCTTATCAACACTTTCCTTAGGATTGTTCTGTGTAGTTCACCATTGATTCTCTTATCTACTTGCTTCCTAATGTTATATTTAATCTGTTTTAAATTGTCTCAAGGTTTTAGAAACTCTCTGAGTATACATATAGAAATTATACTTCACCAGTGGATTGATGACATCTTTTCATGCTACTGAGTTAGGAGGGTGGGAGTGAAAGAGAATAAGAAGTTACATTAATAACAAACACGTAACTGTGTTAGGAACTATTACAAGCAATTCACATATAGTTCTCTCACATCAACCCCATCAGGTAGGTTCTTTTAGTGTCCTCACTTTACAGGAGAGAAAACTGACAGTCAGCTGACCAGGACACATAAATATAAGTGGCAGAACCAGTATTTGAACCCTAGCAGTCTGGTTCCAGAGAATCTGCTCCTAACCACATATGATGCTGCCACTCTAGAGTATATTTCATTTACAAAATTTCTTAGTTTCTTTTCTGTTGCTTTTGAAGATTAAGGAAAACCTGCCAAATCTTCCTTAACCCAGTTGAAGTTGTGAAGAACGTAGATTTTGATTGTATTGCCTATGTTTAGGAAACTACAGTCGTCGGGAGGGAACAAGAGGCTCCAGTTGGAGTGCTCAGAATACTCCTCGAGGAACTTACAATGAAAGTCGCGGAGGCCAGAGCAATTTTAACAGGGGCCCTCTTCCACCATTACGGCCACTTAGTTCGACAGGTATCCGTCCTTCCTACTTGACATTGCTGAGAGACGGAGGCGAATCCTCCTTTTCAAATGGTTGAATGTCGTAGACTCTCATTCTGGGAGAGAATATTTTAGAATGTAGACTTATAATTCTAAAGGCAGTTTAATTTTATATCTGTGAATAAGTGCCCAATGTACATCTTCTGTAGAAGTAGTAAAAATTTTAGGTTCTGAACTATGTGTATAATCTGAGCAGTTTCATGGTGATGTGTTCTATTTTTATATTTCAATAATGAAAACCAATCCTTAAGGTACCTTTTTGACCAAGGTGTTTTAATAACAGATATCCTCACAGAGTATATTCTATTTTTATTTTCATTATTGTCTTGTGTATATAAGCATATAAGCTTTTTTCCCATAAAACATTACTATATCCAGTCCAGAATTATTTTGTTCAGAAGTAGCTTTTGGTTTCAAATGCACATTTTTTGGTAACAGCTTTATTTGAGATGTAATTTTCACGTATTGTACAATTTACCTGTTTAAAGTGGATAATTCAGTGGTCATCAGCACATTTACAGAACTTGTGCATGGATTTTAAAGAAGCAGAGAATACAGTAGTCCTCCCCTTACTCACGGTTTTGCCTTCTGTGGTTTCAGTTACCTGCAGTCAACCACAGTCCATAAATATTAAATGGAAAATTCCAGAAATAATCAGTTCATAAGTTTTAAATTGCTTCACTGTTCTGAGTAGCATGATGAAATCTTGTCATCCTGCTCTGTCCCGTGTGGGATGTGAATCATCCCTTTGTCCAGCATATGCACCCTGTATATGCTACTGCCCATTGGTCACTTACTAAATGTCTTGGTTCTCAGATTGACTGCCATGGTATTGCAGTGCTTGTGTTCAGGTAACTGTTATTTTACTTAATAATGGCCCCAAGCATAAGAGTAGTGATGTTGGCAATTCAGATATGCCAGAGAGAAGTTACTGTTGTTAATCTCTTATTGTGTCTAATTTATAAATTAAACTTTCTCAAAGGTATGTATGTATAGGAAAAAGCATTATATGTATGGGATTTGGTACTATCTGCAGTTTCAAGCATCCACTGGAGGTCTTGGAATGTATCCCTTGCAGCTAGTGGGGGACTACTGTAACTCCTGTCCTGGTGTGAGCTCAGTGTTATAGATTAGTATTTATATAATGAGAAAGGAAAGGATGTTGCAACTAAAAACTATATTCTTTCTTTTATAGGCTACCGACCAAGTCCTCGTGACCGTGCTTCCAGAGGTCGTGGGGGACTTGGGCCTTCCTGGGCAAGTGCAAACAGTGGCAGTGGAGGTTCACGAGGAAAGTTCGTTAGTGGAGGCAGTGGTAGAGGTCGTCATGTACGGTCCTTTACACGATAAAAATTCTTTTGGGAACATCCTAAGTGTATATGAACATTTCATGAGGACAATAAAAATAAAATAGGACACTGAAGGACCAATTTAGACTTAGCATTTATCTGGAGACATCTGAGAGACTATTTTTATCTGAAGAAAGCAGATTTTGTTTGATACCTGACACAAGATTTCAATAAAAATCCAAACTTTGTATGTATGTTTGTATATATTTTTTCCCCTTCTTATATGACTGTTTAGAAAATTTCTTAGGTAGAAAATGAACAACAAAATGTTTTTGGTTTTAGTGTATTTCTTGCCTATACCACAGATGTTCCCAATACTTTCTGAGCTCATGGTGCCCTTTAGTGTTTCAGTTATTTTTCACAGCACACCTAGACTGAAAGAAATGCCTAATACTTCCGTTTATTAAGCAGTTAGGTCCAAAAAACTAATAAGAATTTATGTCATAAGCACTAGTAACTGTGGATACTGCACAGTTGCAAACCTTGGAATCAGCTTGGACACTGCCAGTATCATTTCCTGTTCCACTCTGCTTTTTGCACAGTACTTTTTATTACAACAGCTGGAAATCCACTTTTGGAAGATACACTGTCATGGAAAGAAACATAGTACTGTCTAATATTGAAAATGTAAACTACCTTGAGCTAGTAGTTTGTATTGTGTCCAGCAGATGTGTGCCCCTCAAAAATTTAAAATATCCTGTGCACCCATGTTAATTTACTAGGGTACTGTGGTGCACAGTTTGGGGAACCTTTTGGCTGTACCAAAAGAAACACGACACTCTTCTCCTTTATGTTAGAAATATGTACTTACTTTGTGTTTTAGCTTTATGTCAACTTATGCTATTTTATCATGCAGTTATTTAAAGGCTAAAATGAGGCATATCCTTATACTGTTATTTTAGGAATCAGAAACATCTAAAGAAATCTAGACTTTATAACTTTGAGAAAATAGCCATATTTTTCCCAAGAGGTGTCTTAACACACTGAGCCTATGTAACTGGCATAAAATAGAGTTCAGTTATACAACAAAGGAGTGTATGAGTCTCGTTCCATCCCTTTATCACTCTGTTGCTGAACTGTTTGAGAGAATGGGATGTTTGGTAGGAAAATACCTTACGGAAAAGCTCAGCTCTAAAGATTCTGATGTTTAAGTGAAAGGTAATGGAAATCTTTTCATAACCAATGGCCTCAAAAAACCCAAGGTAACCTAAACCCCTTCCTTTCAGTCCTGAAACCTAATGAGCTCATGCTCTCTGAAGATGCTTTTTTTTTTTACATTAGATAGAATTCAAATGTCTAACACAATTCTAACGTCTGACACAAATACATGTAAAAATAGTTGTTTCTTAATTAACTACATTTCTTAAATAATAAGAACATATGGCTATATATACACACAATTTCTTAATCTGTTTTTTAGCTTTAAGTTGAATGTGATCTCTGAGAAATATCAGAGAACTGTTTCTCCTGTTTGTCTTTTAGGTTTAGGTTGATACCCAGTAATTCAGGCCAGCCAAGGTAATAAATTATTAATGTAGATGCAAATTAATATCAGGCCAATTAAAGATGTTCTGAGTAACTAAGAGTCTTAGATAAATGAGTAGAGAAGGAATCCAACATGTTGACTATCCCTTTTATGCATTTGTCACTCAGTCTTTATAACAGGCCAGCAAAGGAGTTTTCCTGATTCTACAGATGGAGAAAGCTGAGGAACTTGACTCAAAAGTGATAGAAACAGGATTTAAAACCAGGTTGACTAGCTTCTAATTCTTTGCCTCTCCTTTCCATCTTGGAGAGGTAAGGAGCTACTTTTTAAGGTTGAATGGTATTAGAGATCAGAATTAATTTATCATATGAATGAATTTATCATATGGAAGTACAGTTCCAAAGACCTAACAGTGTTTTAGTTATTTCAGAAGTGAGCCAGATAGATACTGGGGGATGGTTGCTGTCATATATATTTAGATCTGTATGTAAGACCACGTACCTTCAAAAATAAGTATCAACTTTATTGTACTTTGGTAGAATAGGTATATGTATTATTTGCAAAACTACTTTGTCTTACATAAGACATTGCAGGGAAAAGTTTTGAGTGGTATTTAGAAATTAATGAAGAATGCAGAATACCTTTGAGAAAAAAACTTACTCTTATTTGTCTACAACACAAGGAGTTGATAGAATGATTTGTGTTTATTTTGTAAGAATAAGAAGGAGGAAATGCTCTGAAATATTGCTATACTTCATTTAAAAACAATGCTTCTGGTAGTAATCAGTGTGTGTGAAGCAGTAGCAGGTTAGTTTTATTGCTTAGTGTAAAAATTAGTTTTATTGCTTTGTGTAAAAATAATTGCAAAAACCTGCAGATTGAGAATATAGGAGTATAGTATGTCACCTGAGCATCTACTGTGTTCCATATACCCTAGTACAGCCTGGGAAATATAAGGATGAATAAGATATATTTTCTGCCCTCAAGAAGCTCACAGTCTAATAGAGAAAACAATCACTTAAACAAGTTTTTCTAAAAGTAAAGTTAATGGGTAAGTGTATAAACAGAACAACTCAGAGTTCTTGAATAATCCAACCAGTACATTTCAAACTGATTTTGTTGTGCAGTTTTTTAAGTAACTGTTTTCAAAAAAGCTAAATAAAAAAAAAAAGACTTAACATTACAGTCATATGTCAGACCATAAATAACATCATCTTTGGAATTGTTTTTGTATAAAGACTAGTTAAGGTGAAAAAATTACATTTGTTGTTGGTGCTGTTGGGTTGATTCTCACTCCTGGTGACCCTGTGTACAGCAGAGTGGAACCCTGCCTGGTCTTTTTGTGCCGTTCTCTCATCTTCCAGCGCTGTATCAGACAATGCTCCGCTGCTATTGGTTTTCATAGCCAATTTTTTTGGAAGTGGGTGCCCAGGTCCTTCTTCCTAGTCTGTCTTAGTCTGGAAGCTCTGCTGAAACCTGTCCACTGTGGGTGACCCTGCCGGTATTTGAAATACCAGGGGCATAGCTTTCAGCATCACAGCAACATGCAGCTGCCTCAGTATGACAACCCACAGATGGTATTGTGGTTCCTTGACCAGGAAACAAATCTGGGCCGCTGCGGTGAGGCCCTGATTCTTAACCACTAGACCACCAGAGCTGGCTGAAAAAATTATATATGTGATTTTTATTTTTGAATTCATAGGACAGATTAGGAAGTAATGAGCAAACTCTTTCAAGGGTCCTATAAATTCATGAGCTGGAGAAGGGGATGCAAACTCAAGTACTAGCAGTGGCCTGGAAAGTAACAGAAATGAGAGAAGAGAATCAGATGAAGAATAGACACTGAAAACTGGAGAAGAGTTGGCAGTTGACACTTTGGCCCCAGTACCAGGGAGAAGCCTGGGAGAGTTTGGAGCTGGTGGCCCTGGAGAGTGCCTGCAGTGTTAAAGGAAACTAGTCTTCAGCTTCAGCTGATTGATACCTTGGACTACTGATGAGTCCAGTGCTGATTTATCTTCTGACTTACTTAAAACATTTTTTTAATGTTTTTAACTTTATTATTTTTATTTGTGGTAAAAAACAAAATTTGTCATCTTAACCGTTTCTTAGCGTACAGTTCAGTAGTAGTAAGTATATTCACATTGTACAACCAATCTCCAGAACTTTTTCATCTTGCAAATTAGAAACTTTATACCCATTAAACAACAACACCCGAAGTCCCTCTTCCTCCAGCCCCTGGCAACCACCATTCTACTTTGTCTCTGAATTTGTCTAGATAACTCATATAAGTGGTATTTGTCTTTTTGTCACTGGCTTATTTCATTTAACCTAATGTCCTCAAGATTCATCCATCTTGTAGCGTGTGCCAAAATTTCCTTTCTTATAAGCCTGAATAATATTCCATTGTATGTACATGCCACATTTTGTTCATCTGTTGATGGACACTTGTGTTGGCTATTATGAATAATGCTGTTATAAACATGGGTGTACAAATATCTGCTCAAGACCCTACTTTGAATCCTTTTGGGTGTGTACACAGAAGTAGGATTGCTGGATCCTATAGTAATTCTCTTTTTACTTTTTTTAGGAATTGCCATACTGTTTTCCATAGTGCCTGCACATTTTACATTTTTACTAATAAGGGTTCTCAACATTTCTCCACATCCTCGCCAACACTTGTTATTTTCTTTTGGTTTTTTTAATGGTAGCCATCCAAATGGATGTGCTTCTGAATCCTTTAAAGAGAAGCCAAAAATCTGGATTATTAGTGTGTAACCAATTTTAAATGTGGTGATTAATTAAAATTAAAACATTATATGAGCAAACAAAACACATGTGGAGGGCAAAATGCAGCCAGAGGGTTCCAGCCTGAAGGTAGCATCTATTTTAGATATTGGAACTGAATTACTATAAAAACATTTCCATCTGATTCAGTAAAATTTACCAAGTAAATTTGTGATAGGACATGATACTGTAGAGAAATTCTGTGGAGCCGAAAGGCTAGGTTTGAAAATGAGCTCTATCACTTACTAGCTGTGTAACTTGAATCAACTTTAATCTCTGATCTCAAATCTATCTGCTCTGCCTACCTCACTAGTTTTTAGAGAATAAATAAAGTATGTATTTGAATTTTTTTGATAGAGCAATATTGTTTTAAATGAGAGCCTCTGCTGCCTGGAAAAAAGTATACTAAATATGACATACTTGCTAAATTATTTCTGATGTCACAGAAATTAGTGCCTGCTTAAGAAGTAATGTGGAAGTTATGAAAATAGAATTATACTAATGTATATATATGTTTTTTAGGGAGATTTTTAGTTTGAGGACACTATTATATAATGGTCATGTGAACATAGGTTGTAAGTGAAGATAGTCTAGTGTCTGTCTAAGAATTCCCAGGATACTTGGGGCTTGTGGTAATATTTTTAAAATATAATATTTATATTTTAAAATACAAAAGGTGGTAGATGGTATGAACATGCAGAGAATAGTGAGTAGTCTACTTTGGCCAGTGTAGGATGCATGGGCGGGGGTATAAGAAGTGGAGGGAAGGTGTACTTGGAGATTGGGGCTAAATTATGAAAATTATGAAGGTCTTATTTGCTGAGCTAAGCCATAGGGAGTAACTAAAGTTTTTTGTTGTGACTATAAATGGTATTTTCAAATGTGGTACCCTTTTATGAGCTCTACTATTGGTCAGTCACTGTGGAAGATGTTTTCCATGAGTTAACTCATAATCAGATCCTAGCTTTAGAAAGAGAACCCCTCCCACGCAGCATGGAGGATGGATTAGAGAGGGGAGAGCCTGCGGCAGAAGGAGAAATTCAGCGGTTACAGTAAAGATCTAAATCAGTGATTTTCAGAGAGTGGTCCTCAGACCAGCAGCTCAGCATCACCTGGGAATTTGTTAGAAATGCATATTCTCAAACACCACCCCAGACCTAAGAAACTGGAGGTGAGGCCCAGCAGGGTGTACTTTAACAAGCCCTGCAAGTGATTCTGCTAATGTTTGATGCACCCTAAAGTTTCAGAACCACTGATGTATATCAGTGGTTCTCAAATTTAGGAATTATCTGGAGAGGTCATTAAAAATGCAGGTTCCAGGGGCCTACAAATCTCTCTCTAAAAATCTTTTCAGGGGATTCTGATAATCAGCCAGGTTTTGATCCAGTGACCCAAATGAAAAGTAATGTCTTTAGCTAAGACAGTGGTAATGAAAATGGAGGGATCAAATAGAAAAGATATTTCTCAGATACTGTAATACCTCTCAAATTACATTAAGGCATGATGGCATAAAATTGTACCAAGCAGTTACTGCTTTGAAAGTCCTTTCTAGTGGGAAAAGAGAGGTAGGTGCTTGGGAGCAGAATGAGGAAAAAGTTAGCATTTCAGTAAAGCAGAATTGAAGCAGCTCAAGAGACTTGAGGTAAGTAGAGCTATATGCTCCAAATGGATCACAAAAGGTGAGGATGAAAAGAATGGTAATGTGGAAAACTTTTTAACTTTTGTGATGGCAATTTTATTGGAGTGCAAATTTCGGGGAAGGTAAGCAGAATCCATAATGCTATTTGTTGTACAATTGAGAAGTGAGAAAGTATATGTGATGGTATTTTTTCAGTTTGGTGGGGAACAGAGGAGAGATTGCTAAAAACTATGTGTAACAAAGCCATCCCCTTCCGAACAGTTTACATATAAAGATTGCCTTTGCGTTTGTGGCCCTAGACTGTATCTGCAGAATTTAGTTATGTTTTTCCTGTTTCCGTGCTTTCGACTACAGACTGCTTTGGAAATTCTGATAGTTGTGTTCTAAGTTCTTACATCTGCTTCTTTCAAATCTAAGAGCTTCTTAAGTATGCTGCATTGTTTCCTAAGTATCCTTGAAGTGTAATTTTTTAATGACCCTATTCTGGTTAGTATATTTAGCATATATTCTTGGATTTTAAATGAAATAAAGTTTTGAGGTATTAATTTGGAAAAAAATAAGGCTGAGTTGCGTAGCTTTGATTTTAAAGCAAAGGGCAAAAGTAAAATAGCAAAATGAAAATTATTACTTAAAATTTTTTCAAGTTAATAAATCTTAAATGATTTGAGTTGACAAATTGTATATTATACCCCAGTGAAGGTCCCTTCATTTGCGAAAGAGAGGCTTTGGGAGTATTTTGGTAAAGCTTTGAACTAAAGCAGGCCTAACGGAGCCCCTTAGGTCTGCAGCTGCTTTAAGTTGTTTACTCTAGGAATGATGCTTTTTGATATTCTGGTAACCCTGAAACAGTACAATTCTTACCTACTCTGACCCAACATTTCACCTGGCCCTGCTAGAACAACTTGGGGTCCTCTGGAATTATTATTTCCTTTAAGTTAAATAAGGAATCAGAAAGAATTCATCTGTAAGCCAAAGCCATGTAAAGCAAATATCATCCAAAGCTGCTCCATAAGCATATGAAACTTTAAAAAGTTGTTCAATAACTTTATCTCCAAAATTTATTTCTATGAAAGGCAGAAAAATTAGAAATGAAAAAAGCAAGGCACTAATCCTGGCTTGCTGTGTGATATGAACAAATTAAATCATCAGTGGGCCTCTGTTTTTTCATATATTCTGAAGTATAGAATAGAACTCAGAATGTATGTAGTGTGGAGGAAAGTATGAATCAGAAGAGAAATATTATTACAGATATTTGTTGTAGAGTTCAAGTAAAAAGTCCAGAATTGATGAAGTGTAGTGGCTAAGAGACAAATGGAATAAACACAACTGAGATAGGAAGGGTAATCGTACTAAAACGAGGTATCCAAATTCTTTTTCTCCTCTTACTCCCCCTAGGAGAAATGTTCAGCACTGATGTTGGTGTTGGTTAATCAATTAACCAACATTACCAATAATCAATTAATGTTAATTCATAATTAAAAATTGTGGAAACTTTTACCTCCAATAGTTCTAATGTTAACTGAACCTGAGGACACAGTATAACATCCTTACAAAAAGTATTTAGTGGTGATAACACTTTAGTATTTAATGATTAAAGAAGGAAAGGAAATGAACTAAAGTTTACGAAAATATTTGTTTCCAAAGATACCTGTATCCACAAAATTGGATGAAGATTTTTTTTTAAAACTACATTCACTCTCTTGTTCTCATTCAGTGTCATGGCTTTAAATAGCATCTCTACACTCTGATTCCTCTAAATCTCCAAACTAGACCTCTCCTGTGATTTGCATCTTAACATCACCAGATGTCTAGTAAGCACCTCAAATTTGACATAACCACATTGAGCTCTTGCTATTTCCCCCATGATAATTACTCCTCTGCTGTCTTCTTTTCTCAACAAATGGCAACTCCGTGCTTCCATTTTCTCAGGCCAAAAACCTTAGAATAATCTTTACCTACTCTGTTTCTCTCACACTTCACCTCTGATCTGGCTTCTATCTTCAAAACATATCTAGACTCCAACTGTTATCACCTCTGCTGCAGCCAACTTGGGCCAAGCCACCATTGTTTCTTGCCTGAATTGTGGTAATAACTTCCTAACTCAGCTCGAAAACCTTCAAAGTCCTCTCATTTCAGAATAAAAGCCTGAGTCTTACAATTGTCCACAAGTTTCTACATGATTTTCCCCGTCCTTCTTATCTCTTTGACCTTACCTGCTACCCTCTGAACTCACTCTGTTTCAGGCACCACCTCCTCACTGTTGCTACTGGCCCTAAGTACATTATTGCCTCAGGACTTTTGTTCAGGGAGGCCTTCCCTGGCTACCCTATCTAAAATTTCAATACGCTCCATCTCTGCTTTACTCTTCTCTTTACCACTTTTCATTATCTAACACTATATAGTTTACCTTTTATTTATCTTCTTTATTGATTGTCTCCCCATTAGAATGCAAGTTCCAGAAAGATAGGGATTTTTGTCTGTTTTACCCACTACTATATCCCCAGCAACTACTGTGACTGGTACATAGTCAGCTCTCAGTAGTTGTGGATTGAATGAAGATATTTCATCTTACTGGTAGACTTTGTAATTGAAATGCAGAAAGTTAAAAATCATTTATTTATGTAATAAGTTACATTAGTATTGAGAAAAAGTTGTATTATCTTTCTAGCCCATCTTTATTTAATATCATAAAATAAAGTGAAGTAAAATAAATATTTCATGGTGATAATTTTTATTAGAAAGAATAAAAAGTAAGGTTGATTTCTCCCCCCCCTCACAGACAATTCCTGTAAAATATAACTCTTTTGAAATTTACTGTTTCAAAGAAAAGTATTTTATTTGCTATGTTCTAACTGGGACTATATTTCTTTTGGATTATACTCATCAGTCATAATTTTGCTGTTTGTCCTTATCCTCATTGTAGAAAATTAGCCCTAACTTTTAAAACATGAACACAGAAACTTATATGGTATATAACTAAAAACATGTTTATTTGAAACACCAATTTTGCCAAAATAAAGTCCAAAAACTTATAACAATCTACTATGTAAAAAAATAGCCACAATTTGATAAAATTGAATACTTCCTAGTTCTTCACATATTTTTAGAGTTGATGGCTTTTGAAAATCAGGCCAGATGATGAAAATTATTTTTTTCACACACTTTTAAGCGTTTTGTTCAAACTGGAATATTTTTCTAGATAATACAAATGGTGGCCTGGTTTGGAGACACTTTTCCATTCAAAGACCCAGGACCTGTGTACTTCTACCTTGTCACCATATTAAAAAGTGTTGGACCACTTTTAAAACGTCAGTTTGTCTATTTGGGCCAGGTACTTTAAAGGGATATATTATTTTAACAAAGTTGCTGAAGTCACTTTATTCCTAAAATGCAGCATAATTTAAGAGCTTTATGGTAAAACCCATTATATTTGCATACTATTTTTCAAAGCAAATACTGCTACGCAAACCATCAAACAGCATGAACATATTCATCTAGATGTTCTCAGATTTAAGAAGTATGTCATGTGTCCTAACATGAGGTCTGTAGCCTCAGCATCTACCCCGCGTCTGACCGTAGGCATTAAATAAATATCTTTTCAGTGGAACCATAAACCTGAATCAAGCTTCGGAAGCTCTCAAAGAGAAACGAAAAGGGACATGCGCAGTGATGCGGTAAGGTCGTCCAATCGGAGTCGGGCTGAACCAGGCGCTGCGGGGGGGAAGTTGTGCGCACGCGCGGAGGGCTTGTCCGCGATTGGCCGCGCCAAGGCGGGAGGCTTGAGCTCCTCTGGCGGTGAGGGGAGCGCTGTGTGTCCCGGTTCTCCCTCGCTGGGCCTGCGGCTTCTGTGGGATCTTCGCCGGTGCGTCACTGGAGGGGAAGGCTTGTGAGGCTGCGACAGCCTGTAGGCTCGTGCGGGACAAAGCGGGGAGAGGCGCCGGAGCAGGCCTCCGAAGGGGGAGGGGAGGAAGGCGGCGGAGCGGCCGTGGCCTCCTCCTGCGGGTCCCGGAGTGCGATCTGAAGTGTGAGGGACGCCCTCGCTGCTGGCCCCGGGGGCTGGTGGCGGAGGGTGGGCGGGGGGTGCGTTTGTGCTGGGCAGGTCCCCAGGAGAGGCGACTCCGGGCAGTGGTGCCTGCGCGCCCGCTCTGCGGTCCTAGCGCTCTGCTCCTGTGGCCCTTGGGTTTCTTTCCCCCAGGACCGGTCTACACTCTCCTGCGCGGTACTAATTAATTAGTTAATGTAAGATTTTTGTAGGCCGGCTTAGCGGGGCCACAAAGTTTAAGGAGCAACGTAAGCCACGGAGTGGAATTACTACGACCTAATGTAGTTGGAAGGCGAAAAGCAGAGACAGCAGGGAGGTCTGTTACTGGTTCTTGGTTGTTTTATTTACATTCTTGCATCCTGGAGGTTTGATGGTTGCACCCCATCCCCCCTTCAAAGCCCAAACGAATCCATTTCTGGCCCTGATTCCCTTTGTCGAACTACATCCTTCACTATCTTCCCTCATGGGACCTTATCTCTGCTCTCACAGGACCTCATGTATTAAACATCCAATAATAATTGTAGATAGTAATATTACAGATAACATTGGGTGCTTACTATGTGTCAAGCTTTGTTCTAAGTGCTTTAAGTATTTAATTCTCCCAACAATTCTATGAGTAATTATGATTATTGTACCACCTTTTATAGATGAGGAAATGGAGACACAAAGAGGTTAAGTAAACTGTGCAAGATTGCATGCTAGGACGTGTCAGTCCAGATTTATATTCAGGCATTTGCCTCCAAAGCTGTGTTCTTAATTATTACACTATTACCAAGGAATTTAGACCTTCTCATGTGTTGCAGCTGTCAGTCTGGACTTGCCATTTTACTTGGGAGGACAGAAGCAGGAAGGTGTTAGAGTCATCGCAGAAGTTGTGGCATCACAACAGAGCTGCCAGATTGGCATTATTTCTGGGGCCTGGGAAAAGGGCTCAAATAGCACTAATTTAAAAAGTAAAAAGGATGTGGAAGTATTTAGGGGGAAATATACTGATGTCTGCAGTTTACTTTGAAATGCATCAACAAATTAGATGGCTTGATGGATGCCAAAGGTCATATGTCAATGGCAGAACTAACCGACTTAGGCTGGCTCCAGTCTGTTTTTTATGGTGAATTTTTTTTTTTTGCTGAGGAAGATTTGCTCTGAGCTAACGTCTGTGCCAGTCTTCCTCTATTTTGTATGTGGGTTGCCACCACAGCATGGCTGATGAGTGGTGTAGGTCCATGTCGGGGATCTGAACCCACAAACCAGGCCACCGAAGTGGGAGCGTGCTGAACTTAACCACTATGCCACAGCTGGCTCCCCCAGAGTCTGATTTTTTAACTTCTACTCTGCTGCTTCTCACATGTCTACATTGTTAAATTCATTATTATTTTTTTATTAGTTTACAGGATAAATAGGAGGGTTGGAAAATTAGAAATCTTGTATTAGGTGTAGAAGGGTTTAAGGCGATGATTCTTAGAATTTAGTGTTGAAAGAAATTTTATCATCTAGTCTATTCTCTTTATCTTACAAATGAGGAAATTGGTATCCAGAGAGTTTAAATAGCTTGCCCCAAATTTCTAGCTACTGTGTTTTTCTAGCGTTCCTTTTAAAAAGGTGTTAGTCAGACTTTTCACAGTATTATAGTGGGGTCTGACTAAATGTAGAGAATAGAATCTATTACATTTCATGATGTGGAGGTCATATCTAGAATTTATTATTTATTCATCTTGTTGCAGTTAGCTTGTGTCAATTTCAAATTTGTGACAATTACACATCTAGAGACGTGTAATATTCTACTGACCTATTATAAAGAGGAAATGAGGTTATTTTGGCATGACTTGTTTGGGCAGAATCTGTATTGACTACTGGTATTGATAAATACTGCTAAAGTAAACAGATAGTCATAAACCATCTGTTTAATAATTTGCTCTAAGATTGTGCTCATAGAGATCTATTTTGCCCTTGAATAAGAAACAGTAGAGAATGTCCTCCACTACTAATCCCTCAAACTAAATAAAGTCTTGTTATTTATCAGTTACTCATGTATTTCATCATTTTAACATTGCTGAAATTGGGAAATGTGACAGCGATGGCATGTCACAATTTAATTGACTGCACTTTTTTCTTTCTTGGTACTTAAAATAACAGTGCATCTTACAATTGATGGCATCCTAGATTTGATGAAATACAGTAATTAAAAAATCTAGTTAATGGCACTTTCCCTGTTACAGAGATAACATTTTCATTGTAGAAAATTAGAAATATATAGAAAAGAACTCAGAAGAAAATAAAAATTACTAGTAATTCTAATATCTAGACATAATCAGTGTTAAAGTTGTAGCATGTGTTTTCTCATCTTCTAAAAATCTTTGTAGAAGTATAATTTACAGTGTATAGTTCAGTGTGTATACTTTGATGAGTTTTGACAAATTTGTAACCACATTACAATCTGATAGAGATTATTTCTCTCACTCCCAAAAGGTCCTCATGCCCCTTTGCTTTCTGGTCTTTTAACATACACACATACTATTTTTTTCTTTTATAAAATTGAAATGATGCTAAGCATGGTTTATAGCCAGTCTTTAGATTAAAACTTTATTTTTTTAGAGCAGTTTTAGGTTCACAGCATAATTAGGGGAAGGTAGAGATTTCCCATATACCCCCTGCCCTCACACATGCATATCCTCGCTCATTATAATATTCCTCACCAGAGTGGTACATTTGTTACAGTTGGTGAACCTGCACTGGCACACGTAATCACCCAAAGTCCATGGTTTACATGAGGGTTCACTCTTGGAGTTGTATATTCTCTGAGTTTGGACAAATGTATAATGACATGTATCCATCATTATGGTATCACAGAGTATTTCCACTGCCTTAAAAATCTCCTGTGCTCTGCCTTTTCATCCCTCTCCTTCCCCCCAACCCCTGGCAACCACTGGTCTTTTTACTGTCTCCATAGTTTTGCCTTTTCCAGGATGTCATATAGTTGTAATTGTAGAGAATGTACTCTTTTCAGATTGGCTTCTTTCAGTTAGTAATACACATTTAAGGTTCCTTCATGTATTTTCATGGCTTAACAGCCAATTTCTTTTTAGTGCTGAATAATATTCCATTGTCTGGATGCACCATAGTTTATTTATCCATTCACCTACTGAAGGACATCTTGGTTGCTTCTAAGTTTTGGCAATTACAAATAAAACTGCTATAAACATCTGTATGCAGATTTTTGTGTGGACGTTAGTTTTCAGCTTCTTGCTGCAAGGAGTTATCATATGGTAAGAGTATGTTTAGTTTTGTAAGAAAGCATCGAACTGTCTTCCAAAATGGCTGTAACATTTTGCATTCCCACCAGTAGTCAATGAGAGTACCTGTTGCTTCACATCCTCACCAGCTTTTGGTGTTGTCAGTGTTCCAGAATTTGGCCATTCTAATAGGTGTGGTGGTATCTCACTGTTGTTTTAATTTGCATTTTCTTGATAACATATTATGTGGAGTATCTTTTCATATGCTTATTTGCTATCTGCATATCTTCTTTTGGTGAGAGGTCTGTGAGAGGTCTTTGGCCAACTTTTTAATTGGGTTGTTTTCTTATTGAGTTTTAAGAGTTCTTTGTATATTTTGCATAACAGTCCTTTATCAGATGCATCTTTTGCAAATAGTTTCTCCTGTCTGTGGCCTGTCTTCTCATTCTCTTGACATTGCCTTTTTGCAGAGCAGCGGTTTTTAATTTTAATGAAGTTCAGCTCATCAGTTATTTCTTTCATGGATCATGCCTTTGGTGTTGTAGCTAAAAAGTCATCACCATACCCAAGGTCATCTAGGTTTTCTCCTATGTTATCTTCTAGGAGTTTTATAGTTTTGTGTTTTACCTTTAGGACTGTGACCTATTTTGAGTTAATTTTTGTGAAGGCTGTAAAGTCTGTGACTAGATTCATTTTTCTGTATGTGCATGCTGAGTTGTCCCAGCACCATTTGTTGGAAAAATTGTCTTTGCTCCATTGTGTTACCTTTGTTCCTTTGTCAAAGATCAGTTGACTGTATTTATGTGGGTCTATTTCTGGGTTCTCTATTCTGTTCTGTTGATCTATTTGTCTGTTCTTTCACCAATACCACACTGTCTTGATTATTGTAGTTTTATAGTAAAAGTCTTGAAGTCAGGTAGTGTCAGTCTTCTAACCTTGTTCTTTCCTTTCCATATTAAGTTGGCTGTTCTGGGTCATTTGTCTCTCCTTATAAACTTTAGAATTAGTTTGTCAATATCTACAAAATAACTTGCTGGGATTTTGGTTGGGATTGCATTGAATCTATAGATGAAGTGAGAAGAACTGACATCTTGACAATGTTGAGTCTTCCCATCCATGAACATGGACTAGCTGTCCATTTGTTTAGTTCTTCTATTTCACTCAGCAGAGTTTTGTAGTTTTCCTCATATAGGTGTTGTACATATTTTGTTAGATTTATACCTAAGTATTTCATTTTTTTGGGTGCTAATGTAAATGGTATTGTGTTTTTAATTTCAAATTCCACTTGTTCATTGCTGGGTATATAGGAAAGTGATTGACTTTTGTATATTAACCTTGTATCCTGCAACCTTGCTATAATCGCTTTTTGTAGTCATTTTTCATTTGATGTATTAAAAACATTTCTCATGTGATTAAACATCCTTTTAAAATGTGATTTTTTTTTCATTAATGGCTGCAGAATCGTTCATATAACAAATACTGAATGCCTTCTTTGTGTTTGGTACTGGCAGTATAGTGATGAATGGAATATAAGACTTCATGCCTGATTCAGGAGTTTATACTTGGGGGAAATAATAGTCAATTTCATTACAGTGTGAAAAGTGCTTGGGTAGTGCACACATAGGAAGGGCCTCTAATCCAGTCTTTGGGAGAAGATGAAGAGGGCTCGCAGTTAAGAGTCCTAAAAGATAAACTGAAATTAATCAGGCAAAGAAAAATGGTAAAAGACGTTTCCAACACTGTATAGGGGAAAGTTTGTTCAAAGGCCTAGAGGAAAAGAGAACATGGCTTGCTTGGAAAACTGCAGCAGTAACTTACAGTTTTAGTGGTATATGAGGAGAGTGTGTTCTGTTGCATGGGTGTAACATAATTTATCTTGTACCTTGTTATGGACATCTACATTTCCTTTTTTCCTACTATAATTCTTTGAGTATACTTTTCATAATTCCTTAGGGTAAATTCCCCGAAGTGGAATTTCTGGATTAAACAAATAGTTTTGGTAGCCATGTACATCCTTGGTGATGGCTTATGTTGTATAGTGTTTTGTGAAATTGCTTTCAATTGGAGTGCTTGCTGCTGTCCATTGCAGAAGCATGATATATGTATGTAATGTTCTTGTCTTCCATCTGCCTGCCTTGTCCAGCCCTGGTGGAAATAATATTGAGCAAAAGTTAGGAAACCTTGTTCTAGTCTCTTGATTTATATATTTAAAAAATTCCACAGTTTTAAAAGGAAATAGGATAGTAAAAACAAATTGAATTGTAAATGTGTCCTTGAATTGCCAGGATTTCATTCAAAACTATTTGTTAGTGACTGTAATGTATCTTGCATTGTGGTTGATGCTGCTTATAGAGTAGTGAAGAAAACAAGCGTGACTGCTACCCTCGTGCAGTTTATGGATTAGTGGAATAGAAAAAAGCAACATGCTTGATATATGTATGTGAATAATTATGTTTCCTTTGATTTTGAAACTAGTATCTAAATTGTGTTAAAGATTATTTCATTATATAATCTATAGTATTATCAAAATTGATTTGATATATGTCAAGTTTGCACCATTCAATTTAAATCTTAAATTCTTTTCAAAAGCCCTTTGTGATGGAAAATAAATTTGACTAGCTATTGAATTTGTTTTCTAAGGCTTTTTACAGGTTTATTCTTTTTTATTTTTAAAGATATTGTGGTGATTGTGATGAGCTATTTTCATATTTGGAGTTAATTCTAATCAGACTTATGGATGATTTTTGTTTTGGGTTTTTTTTCAGGTTAGTACTGCTGAATATGAGACGATCTGCAGCGCCAAGCCAGTTGCAGGGGAATCCCTTCAAAAAACCAAAATTTATTCCACCAGCAAGAAGTAATCCAAGTCCAAATGAAGAGATTACAAAGCTGAATCCAGATATGAAATTATTTGAGGTAAAAAAAAAGTAAAGGAAGTATAACATAGAGAAGCATGTCTTTTTAAAAAAATACCATTGAAAGAGTTAACAATACTTACTGCTTATAGGAATTTTCAGTATCTTTGACAAAGTCTTCCAAAAACCTTAGAAATAATGACTAAGTAATTTTTTTAAAGGAATGATGTGCAATTGGGTTTATAAAATAAACTTTTGGTAAGGTGAAAAATACCTCTTTGAGGGAAGGGATGGAGATTCTTGTAAAAAAAAATTCTGATCAGTGTTCTTTTTAAAGATACCACATAAATAAATGAAAACTTTAGATAAGGCAATTTAAAGAGAAAACATATATAAATAATTATTTATATCACTATTTTGGACATTTCCTTTCATTTTAACTTACAAAAAGTAAATACTTGAAGCCGTCTTAATATATGTACTTTACTAGTAAGAGAAAGGATTGTTTTGTCTTAGGTATATAGAAGGTATATAAAGGTATATAGAAAGTATATAAAATGGGCAGTGCACACTTGTGCTACTCTATGATTCTCTGATCCATTTATGTTATAGGGATTCAAGTCTACTAATCTTTTCTCTCTTTTTTTATTGTGGTAAAATATATATAACATTAAATTTTCCATTTTACCATTTTTAAGTGTGCAAGTAAGTGGTTTTAATTATGTTCATACTGTTGTGCAACAGTTACCACTATCTGTTTTCAAAACTTTGTCATTACTCCAAACAGAAGCTCTGTAACCATTAAGTAATAACTCCCTGTTCTCCCCTCCACCTACCTCCTGTAATCACTGTTCTACTTCCTGTCTCCATGAATTTGACAGCTCTAGGTACTTCATATAAGTGGAATTATAAAATATTTGCCTTTTGTGTCTGACTTATTTTGGTTAGCATATGTTTTTAAGGGTCATCCATGTTGTAGCGTGTATCAGAACTTCATTGCTTTGTATGGTTGAATAATATTCAATTGTATGTATATACCATATTTTGTTTAACCATTTATTTATTGCTGGATACTTGGGTTGTTTTCACATTTTGGCTATTGTGAACAATGCTGCTATGAACATTGGCATACAAGTTTCTGTTTGGGTCCCTGTTTTCCATTTTCTTGGGTATATACCTAGGAGTGGAATTGCTGGGTCATATGGTAATTCTCCATTTGGTTTTTTGAGGAACTACCAAACTGTGTTCTACAGCTGCTGCATCATTTTGCATTCCCACCAGCAATGTCTGAGGGTTCCAGTTTCTCCACATCCTCAGCAACACTTGTTTTCTAGTTTTTTGTTGTTGTTTTTTTTGATTATAGCCATCCTAGTTGGTGTGAAATGGTATTTCATTGTGGTTTTAATTTGCATTTCCCTAATGACTAGTGATGCTGAGCATCTTTTTGTGTGCTTATTGGCCATTTGTATATCTTTGGAGAAATAGTTATTCAGTCCTTTCAGGTTTTTAATTGGTTGTCTTTTTGTTGTTAAAAATGTCTGCTAGTTTTTCAAGTTTGCTACTATGTGGCGAGATGATTTTTTATTCCTGTTTATATATTTAGGTGATCTATTGATTTCATTCACTGTTATTTCCCTCTCGTTCCCTAGGTTGGGGAAGTTCTCAGCTATTATTTCTTTGAACAAACTCTCTGCTCCTTTTTCTCTTTCTTCTCCTTCTGGAATACCTATTATCCTCATGTTGCTTTTCCTCATTGAGCCTGATATTTCTCGAAGAATTTCTTCATTTCTTTTTAGTCTTAGTTCTCTCTCCTCCTCTATCAGGAGCATTTCTGCGTGGCTATCCTCAATAGTGCTAATTCGTTCCTCCATATTGTCAGTTCTGCTCTTTAAAGACTCCATTTTTTCCACTATCTCGTTGATTTTGTTTTTCATGTCCAATAATTCTGATTGGTTTTTCTTTATGGTTTCAATCTCTTTTGTGACAAAATCCCTGAATTCGTTGATTTGTTTCTGTGTGTTCTCTTGTATTTCGTTGAGTTTGTTTATGATAGCTATTTTGAATTCTCTGTCATTCAGGTTCTCGAATTCTGTGCCTTCAGGGTTGGTTTCTGGGTGTTTGTCATTTTCTTTTGGTCTGTAGCCATGACAAATTGTCGCAAGGATCCGACGGGGACGGCCTTATTTTTTCCCCTCATGATAAAGTTGGTCCTGCAGTTTCCCCCTGCTGCCACTGGATGGAGCTCGTGAGCGGTTTGCTCTGAGGCGGCTGCAGCCCCCGGAGGGATTATGCTGAAACGCCGGGTGTGTGGGGGGAGGGGTCCTCTCTTTCTCCTGCTTGACCCGGGGGTTTCCTTTCTGGCTCTCTTAGGGTGTTTGCTACACCCCCTAAACAGTCCGTCATCGCTTCCCAGTGGGGATCTCGTGACAGTCTGTGAGAGCACCTAGATGGCGATAGTTTTCTCCGCTGTGGGCCGCCCCTCCCCCCCCTGTCTGCGAACCGTGCTGTCTTTGCCGATCGATTGGGGAGGGGGAGTACAACTTCTTACCTCTCCTCCCGTCCTTTTGGGCTTCCTGCGCCTCCACTGTCTGATGTATGGCAGCAGGGGTTTCTTAGAAGTCCTTCATAGTGTTTGATTGAGCTCTGTTGGAATGTGAATGATGTTTTCGTTGTGTCGTAGGGGGCAGAGATTCAAAGAGGGAATCTCACTCTGCCATGATGCTCGTCTGCTAGTTTTTGACTCTGCTTTTTTTGGTCTGCATGTGTTTGTTTTACCCTACATTTCTTTAGAATTCTGGCCACAATGTAAGGAGAAAGTAGTTTCTTATTTTAAAAATAGTTTCTTTTTTTTAAAAGCAGCTTTATTTAAATACAATTCACATACCATACAATCTAACTACTACAATTCAGTGGTCTTTAGTACAGTCATGCGTCACATAATGACATTTCCGTGAATGACAGACTGCATAGACGATGGTGGTCCATAGATTAGTACCGTGTAGCCTAGGTATGTAGTAGGTTGTACCATCTAGGTTTGTGTAAGTACACTCTATGATGTTCGTACAACAACGAAATCACCTAACAAGGCATTTCTCAGAATGTATCCCCAACATTAAGTGACACGTGACTGTATAAATTGTGCAGTGATCACCAAAATCAATTTTAGAACATTTTCATCACTCCAAAAAGAAACCTTATACGTGTCAGCACTCATTCCCGGTTTTTCTCCAAATCCGCCAGCACTTGGCAACCACTGATCTACTTTCTGTTTCTATGGATTTGCCTGTAATCGACATTTCATATAAATGGAATCATATAACATGTGGCCTTTTGTGACTGGCGTTTTTCAGTTATCATAGTGTTTTTAAGGCTCATCCATGTTGTAGCATGTATCAGTAATTCATTCCTTTTTATTGCCAAATTTGTTAGTTTTCTATTGCTGCTATGACAGATTACCACAAATTTAGTAGCTTATCTTATAGTTCTGTAGGTCAGAAGTCTAACACAGGTCTCCTTGGGCTAAGATCAAGGTATTGGCAGGGTTGAATTCATTTCTGGAGGTTTAGGAAATGATCTGTTTCCTTTGCCTTTTCTAGGTTCTCCACACCACGTGATTCCCCTGCTCACGGCCCTCTTCTTCCATTTTCAAAACCAGCAGTGACAGCTTGAGTCCTCATGTTGCCCTCTCTCTGGTTCTCTGAAACTGGAACTCATTTGATTGGTTTGGGCCTACCTGGATAATCCAGGACACTCTCTCCATATCAAGGTCCCTAACCTTAATCACATCTGCAAAGTCCCTTTTGCCATGTAAGGTAACATATTCACAGGTTCTGGGGATTAGGGTGTGGACATCTTTGGGAGGCATTATTCTGCCTACCACACCAAATAATATTCAATTATATTAAGATACCATATTTTATTTATCTATTCATCAGTTGATTGGTGTTTGGGTTGTTTCCACTTTTTGATTTATGAGGTAACATGAATAATGCTCATGAACATTTGTGTACAGATTTTTGTGTGGATATATATTTTCATTTCTCTTGGGTACATTCCTAAGAGTGGAATTGCTGGATCATATGATAACTTTGTTCTTAACTTTTTAAAAGCCAGCCCTTTTCCAAGGTGGCCGCACCATTTTCATTCCCACCATCAATGTATAAAGGTTTCAATCCTCCACATCCTTGCCAAGAATTATTATTATCTTTTTGAGTATAGCCATACCTAGTGGGTGAAGTAGTATTTCATTTGGGATTTTGATTTGTATTTCCCTGGTGGCTAATGTTGTTGCCTGTCTTTGCTTATTAGCCATTTGTATATCTTCTTTGGAGAAGTGCCTATTCAGATACTTTGTCCTTTTTAAAATTGGATTGTTTGCTTTTTATTATAGAGTTGTAAGAGTTCTTTATGTATTCTAGATATAGGTCTCTTATCAGATATGTGATTTGCAAATATTTTCTCCCATTCTGTTGGTTTTCCTTCACTTTCTTGATGGTATCATTTGTAGCACAAAAGTTTTTAATTTTGATGAAGTCCAATTTATCTAATTTTTTTTGGTGTTGGTACTTTGTGATTTTGGTGTTATATCTAAGAAGGTCATGAAGATTTAGTCCTGTATTTTCTTCTAAGAATTTTATAGTTATAGTTCTTACATTTCAGCCTGTGATGCATTTTGAGTTAGTTTTCATGTCTGGTGTGAGGTAGGAGTCCAGTGTCATCCTTTTGTATGTGGATATCTAGTTGTTCCAAGTTCTAAGAAAACACTAGTCTTTCCCCCACTGAATCGTCTTGACACCCTTGTCTTAAGGTTTATTTTCTGATGTAGTTTCTAAGGACTAATTCCAAACTCCAAACACTAATCTATTCTTTTCTTCTTACAATTATATCAGGAAACTAAATAGTTACTTTATTTTTTAAAACTAGTGAGATAGGCATTTTTGAAATAATGTGGCTATTTTTAAACAAGGCAACTTGAGAAAGCCTAAAAGTATTAGACTTAGCAGTCAACTCTACCTTCCCCTTTGTTTATTCCATTATTAAATTTTGATTCTTAAATTATTTCTCATCTTAGATTGAATTAATCCATACTAAGAAAATTGTTTGGTAACGTCAGGGTTTTTTTACTTGATTGGTCTAATAAATACAAAATCTGGAACAAATTGAGCATCAAAATAAATATACTAATGGATAATAGCCCATTGAATAATATAGGAGTCTGAATCCATACTAATATAAGTAAATAAATACAGGGGAGCAGAGTAAACTCTTCCTTAGAGTAGAATGCTAAATCATAAAAACAGAAGTAATGATGCTGTTAGATGGATGCCAAAACTAGTCGATGAATGTTTGATCAGGAAATAGGATATTTGAATAGACTCCAGCATCTCCTCACAACATGCTTTAAAAAATTACAAAGGGAAAAATCCTAACTTCTCAGAGAGACTTAGCAGACACCACCTTAATCAAGTGAATACCTCCAGTAATGGGACAAATCAATATTATGTGCCTCCTGACATGATGTAGTGATATTCCTGTCCAAAATGCATAGCCTGAAACTAATTATAAGGAAACATGAGACAATCCAAATCGAGGGATGTTCTGCAAAATAATTGGCCTGTATTCTTCAAAACTGTTGAAGTCACAAAGGATGAATAAAGGTTCAGAAACTTTTCTAGATTAAAGGAGACTAAAGAAACATGCTGACTAAATGTAATGCGTGATCTGGGATTGGATCCTGGCTCTGGGGAAAAACTATAGAAGACATTATTGGGATAAATAACCATATTTGAATATGGACTGTAGATTAGATAATAGTATTATACCAATGTTAAATTCTCGATTTTGATAATTTTGCTGTGATTATGGAAGAGAGTGTCTTTGCTCTTTGGAAACATACTTTGAAGTATTTAGAGGTAAAGGAGCACAGTGTCTCCTGCTTACTCTCAAATGTGTACACACACACACATACTCGGAGGGAGGGAGGAAGAGAGGGAAAGTAAATGGAGCAAAATGTGAACAAATGGTGAATCTGGGTAAAAGGTATATGGGGCTTCCTTGTATTATTTTTGGAATGTTTCTATAAGTTTGGAATTGTATCAAAGTAAAATCTTGCAAAAAATAAAATTTACAATCTCCATTAGTTTATTGCCATGACTTACTTTAAAATCTTATCAGATAGGTTTTTTGAATGTCTCTGAAATATATTATAATGAATATTTATAGAGATAAGACAACTGTGTTTGTTACTTTGAGTTATTATTTAAAAAAAAAACTATGATAGGCAGAAAAATGGACTTCCAAAATGTCCATGTCCTCATCCTTGAACCCGTGAATGTGTTACCTCACGTGGCAAAAGAGACTTTGATTGAGTGCTTAATGTTAAGGAGTTTGAGATGGGGACATTATCCTGGATTATCTGGGTCAGCCCAGCATAATCACAAGGGTCCTTAAAAGTAGAAGAGAGAGAAGGTTAGAGAAAGAGATGTGATTATGGAAGTAGGGTCAGAGAGATGCAACACAGCTGGCTTTGAAGAGGAGGAGGGGGGCCGCAAGCCAAGGAGTGTGGGTGGCTTTTAGAGGTTTGAAAAGACAAGGAAATGTATTCTCCTTTAGAGCCTCCAGAAAGGAATGCAGCCCTGCTGATAACCTTGATTTTAGCCCAGTAAGACCCAAGTCAGAGTTCTAACTTAGAGAATTATAAAACAATGTTTGCATTATTTTAAACCACTAACTTTGTGGTAATTTGTTACAGCTGCCACAGAAAACTAACACATGTACAAAAATAGAGAAAATAGTGTATAAAGAACCCCCATGTACCCATTACCTAAGCTTCAACAATTGTCAATTCATGACCAATCTTGCTTCATTTTTACCTCTCCAACTCACTCCCCAGGTCCTCCCCACTCATTATTTTGGTATAAATCCCAGAAATATCTTTTCATTTGTAAATATTTTGGTATTTGTCTCTAAAATATAATGGCTCTTTAAAAAAAACCCACAGTGATAGTACCGTTATCACATCTAAAAAATTAACAGTATTTAAGTGTTGATTTTAATACTGAGAAATTGAGCAAGAAAAAGAGCAATTAACTATGAGAGTGGCATGTTAAAATTTGTTTAAAAACTCTTCTGATATGTTGTTTAAAATACACTATAATTATAAGCATAATTTTCATTCTTTTATGTCTTTCAGCTTTTATAATGTAATTAAAACTACTTTAAAAAACAATAAAAATTAGATTTTTAATTTATTTTAAAATATCTGTTCTCTATTTAGATATAGAGAAACTGGTAGCTCCTATTTTAAATTAGGAATATATTATGTAAAAATATGGGAAATTAGATTTAATTTCTGCATAAAATAGATATTTTGTTCTTTTAGGTTGCTACAAATAAGAATACTTTTCTGCAGTCACAAAATGATCCAAGAAAATGCAGTTTAAATCTTCTGCCTACGGAAGAAAGTGCTAGAGAAATTAATCACAGGGATAATTACAGGGAAAAGTATTGTTTTGAGGCACCTAAAATGACAACATTAGACCCACATCACACAGGTAAGACTATTTTTTATTGATCAGGTTTACACTTGACTAGTCTTATTACAGTATTATTTAAATTGATTATTTACAAGAATGAATGTTATATTTGAAAATTATTGATGTAATACCACTAGATTGTTGGCAATTCAGATTTTTTGCTGTGATAATTTATCTTTAATGATTGGATTAATAATCATGTAATTCAAATCTTGTACTTTATAGTAAGTGTATGTCTAAGACTGTTATTGTAACTTACTGGTCAAATATGATCTTTTCCTCAAATTCAAAATAAATTGTGTTTAAAGATTTGATTTAAAAAATTTTTTCTAAAAAAACATGTTAACAGTACTAAAATTGGAGAGGTGAACTTGAAATGAATAAAACTGTTAATTCATTATGGTCCATGGAATAACTTTAAATCAGTTAGATTTAAATTATTATGAAGGTATATTATTGCAGGAAAACCAAGCATTTAACATATGCTCCCTTCCCCCATTGTTGAATTGAGTTAAAATAATGATTGTGGGTTTTTTTTATATCTGTAAGAGATGAATATTTTTCAAGTAATTAAAAAAATAATTAAGATTCTTCACAGATGTTTATTTGGTCTTGTGAAAGGCAACATTAAGACTACATTTTTCCAAATTACATTTCATTCATTTTTTTGGTTGGATAAACAGATGCAGGGAGAGTGCACCATCTGCTGGTCTGTAGAATAGTAACTGCCATCCTTAAGACACCAGTGCAAATCAACACAGGGCCTTAAGTGCTTAAGCTTTTTGAAGGACATTCTTGAGCTTTGTGATGATTGATAAATTTTACCTATGAATGGGTTTATTTCTTGTCGGGGCAGAAAGGAATTCTGTATTTTCCCAACTGGCCAGGATCCTTAGTGCCATCTATGTGCTTCTCATAACTTTTCAAAAGCCGTAACTAGCGTTGGGACAAAGTTGAGGAGGACTTTTGGAGCTTGTATCAGTTTAGAGAGGTCCCTAGAGACAGCTCTGGGCATGGAGTTTAGCTGTTGCCCTGTTTCACTGATTTGCTGTCTCCTTATTTCTTTCCTCCTTACTTCCCTCCCTTACTCTTTTCTTTTTTCCATCTTTGTTAGGCGAATGTCCTATTTTCCCAGGCTTTCTTCTCTGCTGTCAAGCTTGTCAAGCAGATAATGATCCATGTATGCCTATTTCTTTTCTATCATGGTGGCTAATCTCTTCACCAGAGAATGATATTTAGACTCTAGAATATGATACCTTCCGTGTTACTGATTTGGGGCTTTATTTGTATTCTCCTGTACTTTCTGATTCTCTTCCCTGCTAAATATGAGAAGGGAGTTAAGAGTTAAGATAAATTGAAGAGGGAGTTAATTTACTCAACCCTTAATCCCTTAATCCCTCCTCTGATTTAGTCCATTCACTGAACTGGGGAACCCATGCCGACCTCCTGATACCCTCCTGCCTCTCATTCAGAGAGAGGTTTGCTGGGACGAGAGCATGGTGAGGAGCACCTCGCTTTCTATGGTGACTGCTGGAGAGGGATGGTGTGTCTAGGAAAGTGTGGAAATGAAAGACCTATATGGTATACACTCACCTTTTGACATCCTTTCAATCTTAGGTCTAATCTACCTTGAAGTGAGGTCCAAGCCTACATGTCCCAGTTAAAATATGTCCTCATTTTCCCCCATGACCTTTTTATTTTGAGACATTTACTACATATAGAGAAATTCAAAGAATAATCTAATTATCATCCTAAATTTAATAGTTAACATTTTTCCTCATTTGTTCTCTTTCTGTGTGTGTGTGTGTGTTTGTGTGTGTGTGTGCTTGCACGCATGCTTTTTTTTTCTGGACCATTTGAAAATAAGTTGCAGATATCATTGCCACTTCACCTCTAAATACTTCACGTATTTCATAAAATAAATGCTTTCTCCTACATAGCCACAACATTGTTATTACTCCAAACAAGATTAACAGTAATTCATCATAGTTAATATCCAGTTCATCAGTAATACCGTTTTTGCTTAAGCTAGTTTAAGTTTGATTTCTTTTTCAACTGAAAGAGCCCTGACATTTTCACTCTACTGAACTTCACTGGGCACTTCAAGTCTCTTCAAGTTTGTTGAGGTCATACTGGATTAGGGTGGATCCTAAATCGAATGGCTGGTGCCATGAGGAGAAAGAGAGACAGAAATACAGAGAGAAAAAGGCCTTATGATAATGGAGGCAGAGATTGGAATAATCCATTTGCAAGCCAAGGAGCACCAAGGATTGCTAGCGACCGCCAGAAGCTGGAAAGAGGCCAGGAAGAATTCTCCCTTAGAGCCTTCAGACAGAGGATGGTCCTGCTGAAACCTTGATTGTGAACTTCTGGTCTCCAGACAGTGAGAGAGTAAATTCTGTTATCTTAAGCCACCCAGTTTGTGATACTTTGTTATAGCAGTCCTTGGATATTAATACAGGAAGCCCCAGACCTTCTGATATTCAGAGCTATACTTACATTCTTTAGAAAAAGAGAAAGCAATTTTCATTGTTTCTGATTCCTTCTCATTCCAGTGAAGTATGAGACCATTAATTCTCCCTCAAGCTGTCCAACCACATTATCTTGTGTTATATTTTATTTATTTACCTGACTCTCCTTCACTAAGCTGTGATGTACAAAGGCAGGAACTTTCTTTTGTTCAGGTTTTAAATAGTATAAATTAAAAAGCATTTTATGACTGAATGAAGGGATCTTGAGAAACTTGTAGATGTTCCCTTGCCTAAGTCCTTTGGGTTTGAAGTGCTTCAGAGAAGTCAGACAGTCAAGAAGAAGCTACGGGAATGTTACAGGTGGCAGATATTGGTAATATTTGAAAGAATAGTTTCAGAAAGTGTTTGAAACAAAAGTCATATAGTAATGGCTATGTGATGAGTGGAAACAGGCAAATGGAGGCAGTGAATGTAAGTAAATAAAGTATGTTAATAAATAAAGAAATTTGGTTGTGAAGGGAAGGAGTAATATCTTAAGGGACAGCAGGGGACCAGGTAGGTTTTTTTTGTTATTGTTTTTAAGGTAGTATGTTGTAGGCTGAGTGGAAAAGGGTAGTGAAAAGAGGAAGATTAAGGATATGAAAAGGAAGTGATAAAATCTCTCTGGTGGAGAGATAAAAATGGGTCTGAGGTTCCTGGAGATGATTGGACGTATTCTCAGGGATTTGTAAAGTCTCAGAGAAGCTTAGAATTTTGTGTTTTCTTTTAAATGATATGAATAAAAGTATGTAAGCATATCCTGGATCTTTTGGATGGCCACCTTATAATTGAGTATTATTATAAGATTTCATGTCTGCAAATGAGCACAGGTGGACAGAATGTGTAAGTAGTATACTCCTACCAAATCAAAGTTTTGTCTATTTAAATAGACAAAAATAAAATTGGCCAAAGAATTGAGCCATTATATGCTCTGTTGGAGAAAAGGCTTGTTGAATACAAAAGAACCTGTGCCAAATCTGTTGGTATCATATTTATATTGTGATTAGCAGTTGAGTTTCAGTAAAATATCACTATCATTAAATTAAAGTAATTTTTGAATTTTATTGGTTTTGTTTATATTTGATTTATAAATATGTTTGAGTTTTTATTGTGATAAAATATACATAAAATTCACCATTTTAAAGTGTACAATTCAGTGGCATTTAGCACATTTACAATGTTGTGCAACCATCACCATAATAGAGTTCTGGAACATTTTCATCACACTAAAAGGAAACCCTGGACCAATAAAGCAGTCAGCTTCGCATTCCCCACTCTTCCCAGCCTCTGGTAACCATTAATCTGCTTTCTGTCTCTATGGATTTGCCTATTTTGGGTATTTTGTATGAATAGAATCAGACAATACGTTGTCCCTTGTAACTTTAAAAAAGAAAAAAAGATAATGCACGCACATGGTAAAAAATTCAGAAGGCATGAAGAATATAGTAAAAAGTCTCCGTTCCCTGATCCCCAAGCCATCTAATTCCCTTCCCTAGAGGCAACCAGTTACCAGTTTTTTGGATATCTTTGAGATATCTATACATTTGGAAACGTATTTGTATGTATATATTTATCCCCTACAAATGATTGTTCACTAGCCGCACTGTTCTATACATACATTGCATTTTTACTGTAACAGTATGTCTTTGAAATCTTTTTGTTAGTACGTTTAGAACTATCTCATTCTTTTTAAAACTACATAATATTCCATTGTATGGATATGCCAAGTATACTTAACCAGTGCCTTATTAATGGATATTTAGGTTACTTGACATCTTTTGTTATTGCAAACAAAGCTACAATTAATATCTATATATTATAAACATACATGAGAATATATCCATAGGATCAATACGTTGGAGTAGAGTGCTGGTCTCAAGGTATGTGCATTTATCAATTTGATGGATGATGATGAATTACCCTCTGCAGAGGTTGGTTCAAGTTTATACTCCCACCAGCAAAGTACGAACAATGTACATATCATTTATTGTGATGTTCAATCTATATATAGGTATATACTTATACTTTTTGATATTTGACAGTCTAATCATTAAAAATGTTATTTTATGCTTTGTAAGTTAAACTTTTTTTTTTGCTGAGGAAGAGCTAACATCTGTTGCCAGTCTTCCTCTTTTTTTTTTGTCTGCTTTAGGAAGATTAGCCCTGAGCTAACATCTGTGCCAATCTTCCTCTATTTTGTACATGGGTTGCCACCAGAGCATGCTGATGAGTGGTGTAGGCCCATGCCCGGGATCTGAAACTGTAAACCTGGGCCACTGAAGCAGAGTGTGCTGAACTTATCCACTATGCCATGGGGCCAGCCCCTATCCCTGCCTTTTTAAAAAACACCAGTGAAGATAATTCTCTCCTAAATAATTTGCCTTTAGTTCTCAGGATAAAGAAGGGCTTTTGAGGCAACCTACACACTGGGACTATTCTTTTGAATTCCTGCCTTGGACAGAAGTGAATAAATTTGCTCAACTTTATTCTGGAATCAGGCCAGTAAAAACCAATCCTGGTCATTTGAAAATTGACCCTCCCATATGTATCCCTCCAAATCATCTTAAAGCGTATTTGAAAATACTTAGGTATTACCCAGGACCAACTCTAGGAGATTGAGTTACCAAATTCTCTCCTGAGAATAGAGCATTGTTAGCTTTTTTTCTAGATGGGGCACTCGTGAGAAAAGGCAACAATCAGATCATAATACATTTTGAGCGGTGGTTCTTAGTTAGCATGGATTCTAGAGGGTTGTGTGTGTGTATAGGGGAGGTGAGGTGTAAGACCTAAAATTAAGGCTCAATGTTATGTGCTACCTTGACATCTGGTAAAATCAAGAGGGCCTTGAATGGCCTAAGTACAAGTTCCCCTCCCCACTCGGCTCCTGAGGATAAGATCCCCTAGCTGAACAGTCTTCATTATTAAATGGATCAGGTGCAGTTTCTGCTTATCCCTGAGTAGCAGGGTTCAGTTCCCTGCCAGCCATAGAATTATTTCAATAAGCCAGTCACATACTCCTGCAGGAGCCAGGGTGTACTCCACTCTCTTGATGCTACACAGCCTGCCTCCCACAGCCCCTGGTGGTTCACTGTATTCCAGAGGGCAACCCCCTTGTGGCCCTGCCTGAGTGTGGTGTCCTCCTCCCCCGGGGTTTTGAGTATATGTGACTACTTTTGATCGCATCTGTGTTGTGTCAGGTGTCATGCGGTTGGCCATCCCCATAACCCTAGAGCGGGAATCCTGTTCTCACAACTGAGTGAATAGGAGGCAATTAAAACAGAGGAGGCCATACACATGTGCAATTTTCTAAGGAGCTTTACTGAGTTTCTCAAAAAGTCCTATAACTCTTGCCATCCCTCCCCCAAGGCTAAAAAACTACTCCTGTATAAACTTTGTGAGATGTATTCCCTAAGCTGTCCTTTGGAAAATTTCTTCATTCTCTAGCATATAACTTGGTCTAAGACTTCCTCAGTTACCTGGATTGGATGCAGATGAGAATATTCCTGTTTGAGCAGAGCTTTCATCTGGGAATCTGCTTTATGCTTTTGGGAGGACCAGTATAGAGTAATTGAAATAATAATGGTGTTCAGCCTCTACTTTTTGGGGAATGAACTGTGTTCATATCTTGCCTCTTATTTGAATCCTCATTTAAAAATAAATGTGGAGAAGTGGTGATTTAAGATAAAATAGGCAAATAGGATAAGCACAATGAAAAGAAAGAGAAACAACAGCAACAAAATTTTTTTATTTCAGTTAGTATGCTTTTGGTTCAAGTATTGGTAAAAATACTGGCTTATATAATTGAATTTTATTGGCATGTATAACTGGAAATTCCAGGCTTTAGGATTGAGTGGCCTAATGGTTTAAAGGATGTCACTGTGAGCCCAGTTTCTTTCTATTTTTCCCATCTGTTATCCACAGGATTGATTTCATTCTTAGACTGGCTTCCCTCATGTTAAATGGTAGATCCCAGCAACCACTGGGGCCACATTCTTCCTTTTTCTCATCTATCTAATGATACGAGGATGATCCCTACTCATTAACTAAGATTTCTTAACTTCGTGCTGATGTTGGGCCACTTTCCTGTGACCAGAGGGATTTCTAACCTGAGACCTAGAGTACACAGTGAAGAAGAAGCCTTATTTGTTTCTGAGAATCATCAGTATACCAATCAGGTACATACTCTTCATCTTTCTTGAAAGTGGGAGCTATCGCACTTCCATTTCCCACTTTGGAATGGATGTTGGTAAGACATCCTCAATATTTATGTTAACTATACTGAAAAATGACTAAGTGAAAAATGGCTAAAATAAATATGAGTAGCTTAGCAACATTTTTAGTATACAAAATTTAACTAAAGGCTACCAACCAGCTTCTGGGGCAGAGGCTCCTTTAGCTCAAAATATTTTTACCCCAAGGATAAGACTTGGCCAAACCAAGTTCTTAATAGATGGCTGGGAGCTATTCTATGAAGATATATGTACACTTAGATTTTATAGAGTATGTCTGTGATTTATGTAGCATGGCTAGAGTAATTTTATAATTTGACTGTGAGATAATAAAAAATCTCTGTATTGCTCTATGCTCCCAGTTCCTGGCACAGAGCTCCTAAAATCCTTGTACTTTCCTCAGTGATAAGGGTACTAGGAGCATCTTTTCTTCTAATATTTGATTTTTGACCCCAGGTCCTGACAGAGAGTTCTTAAATCCCTTGGAATTTCCTGGGTGATAGGAATGTGTTTTGTTCTAATGAGGTGACTCTTGGTGGATTCCTGGATGGGGGCTGGTCGCCAGAAAGATCAAGCCTTGATTAGAAGCTTGGAATTTTCAGCCCCACCCCCCATTCTCTAGAGAGGGGAGAGGGGCTGGAAATGGAGTTAATGATCGAATATGCATGTGTGATGAAGCCTCCATAAAAATGCCGAAGTATGGGGTTTGGAGAGCTTCCAGATTGGTGAACGTGTGGAGATGCTGGGAGAGTGATGGCGCCCAACAAGGGCATGGAAGCTCTGCGCCTCCTTCCTTATACCTTGCCCTATGCATTTCTTCCTGCTGAATGTTCGTCTGTATCTTTATCATATCCTTCTATAATAAACTAGTAAACAGTAAGTCAACTGTTTTCCTGAGTTTGGTGAGTTGCTCTAGCAAATTAACTGAACTCGAGGCGGGGGGGTTGTGGGAACCTCTGATTTATAGCCGATTGGTTGGAAGCACAGGTGACAACCTGGACTTGTGATTGGCATCTGAAGTTGGAGGGGCAGTTTTGTGGGACTGAGTCCTTAACCTGTGGGATCTGATGCACTCTTCAGGTAGACAGTATCAGAACTGAGTTAAATTCTAGGACACCCAGCTGGTGTCGGAGAATTGCTTGGTGTGGGGAAAACCCACACATCTGGTGTCAGAAGTGTTGTGAGTGTGGTAGTGGTGTGAAAGTACAAGAGAAACGTAGGGGGAGGACTGAATTTTTCTTTCTCGGACTCCTTCAGTTCTGTAAGGGTTTTCAAGATCCCTGAAACTTAGGTTTTGCTTGTCTTGAGTGCTTAACATCACAGAATATCATCACCAAAGCACAGTGATGAAGTATGAGCTATAAATGCTATAAATGAGAGTGATTCTTAGGATTTAGATTTACCCTAGTTTTTACCCTTATCTTTTTATGTGGCAGATTTTTTTTGTTAAAGTCTTCCTTACATGTTGCATTGTTTTATGCTGAATATAATCCTATGTGCCTGCTCAGATCCTCTTGATACCATCTGCCCCCTAGACTGCCCTGCTGCTCCTGGAGGCTGACCTGTTGCTTAACCTGGGCCGTAGGACCCTACTCCTTGGTAGCCACCACCCAGCCAGGCTGACGAACCAGGGGGGTCTGGCTCCTCCTGCCACTTCCAATCTTGGATGAAACACCACACCACAGGGCTTGGGGGAGCACCCTGTGCTTCTATGGAGACTGGATGCTGCAGTCTGGAAGAGCAGTGGAGTTTACTCTTAGTGGGATGAACTTTGACCAGTGAGAAATGAGAGACAGAGGGAACTTGCCAGATAAATTCCTCTTTTTCCTCCATGGAATACTCTGAGGTATGGTTTCTTTTTGTAGTCTACTAGGGAATGTTCCAAGGAGAGTACCAAGTGGATGCATTTGCCCAGTGACCTACTGTATCTTTTCATAGCTTGTTGGAAAGTGGTAGCCAGCACTTTGCTTTGCATAGTTTCTTGCCTCAGTTTACTTTTTTTTCCGCCTTTGATGCCCTGTGTATCTAACTCCCAAGTAAAGTACCAGCATTCTAATCATTGCTTCAGGCTCTATTTGCCAGAGAACCTGGGCTCAGACAAAGATTAATAAGGTGTGAAATCCTTATCTTGTTGTTTTTGGACTATCTCCTAAAATATAGAAATAATTTCAGTAGTCACGTTGTTCTTTTTGCCTAAAAAATAGTTTATGGAAAAGAATCACCCCTACGCTACAGTTATTCCTTACTATTAAATTTAATAGATCTAATTATCTGAATTCTATTTTAGAAATTTAGCTTCGTTCAAACTTCCCACATTTTTAATGGCTAGAGTTAAATTATGTTAACTGCTATATTTATTTTATTTTTAAGGATAATTTTTTGTATACTTAATAATTTTTAAACATAAAAAAAGTTGAAAGAATTTTATATTGAACACCCATATATATACCCACCACCTAGATTCTGCAATTAAAATTTTACTATATTTGCTTTATTATATATATATATTCATCCATCAGTCTATCTTAGTTTTTTTTTTTTTGTGAGGAAGATTTGCCCTGAGCTAACATCTGTTGCCAGTCTTCCTCCTTTTTGCTTGAGGAAGACTGTCCCTGAGCTAACATCCGTGCCAGTCTTCCTCTCTTTTTTGTGTATGGGATGCCGCCATAGCGTGGCTTGATGAGCGGTACATAGGTCCACACCCGGGATCTGAACCCGTGAACCCTGGGCCATTGAAGCAGAGCGTGCGAACTCAACCACTACACCACTGGACGGGCCCCTATGTTACTTTTTTAAAATGAATTTTAAAGTTGTAGACATCAGTGTATTTTTTTCAAAATTCTTCATGCATTCATTAAGATTAATGTACCTAATTATATTCTCCCCATAAAGATATCTAAAATACTACAGATAAAGCTAAACTCTTATAATTTGTACCTGTAGGAAATAGGTATTATTGATGTGAGTGTTGTGCTTCAAATAAATGATACCATACAGTATATATCCACCTACAACTTGATTTTTTCATAAAGCCAGACATTAGTTAAAGCGGTAAATGCAGATTTTATTCAGTTAACTACTGACAGTAGGGAAAGAACTGAGCTCCATTCTGATTTGTGCAGAGGTGATTGGGCCTTTTAAAGGGACAATGAGAGAGTTGGGAGGGGGAGTGAGTGGAGGTTCAAGTGGAGTCAGGGAAGTGAAAAATTACAAGTTTGTCTGTGTAAATGCAATAGGGCAACTTTGTCTGCTAGCTAGCAGTTATCAAAGTTAGGATCCTACCTTCCCACTGAGACTGAAAGACAGAGGTCCTCTCCTTCCTGATGATTACATTTCAAAGGAATGACTTTCAGGTCCTTGAGAAAGACATTCCTGAGTTGTAGGAGATACACAAACATCTCAAAGGGACAGAGGAAAGATTCACAATTGTAAGCTTTATTAGTAAGTGCTCTAACAAAGGGAGGACAGGGGCCTATGGTCAGATGTTGGCTAGAAAAAACAGTAAATTATTTTGGCAGCCCTGAGCTTTTTGAGAATAGAAATCAAAAGGAGGCTATGTTGTCCCAGGGACGGGGCCTTTAGGGTGCTAGAAGCCGTGCTAGGGTTCGTCAAGCCTCTCAGTGCAGGGATTTGGATGGAGTCATTCTGTGCTGAGAGTTCTTTGGAGTTCTCACTAGTATGCTTTGGAGATTTTTGTTTTCCTTTTAGAATATGTAGATGTACCTCATTCTTTTAATTGCTGCAGAGTATAGCATGGTATGAATATTTCATGGTTTATTTAGGATTTTTATTAAAAACAACCCTGCAGTGCACATCCTTGTGCATGTAGTCTTATGAACATACGCAAATATTTCTCAGTTGTCAGATCATAATGTGTTTGCATTACATTTTAATACGGTCTACCAAATTGCCTTCTGAAATGGCTCTGCCATCATTAGTGTATGGGAGAATTTATTTCTCCACTTTCTTTAACACATGCTATTAAACTTTTTAACTTTTGCCAATTGAATGGGTAAAAACTACTATGATCTTTTAATTTCCATCTCCCTGATTCCTTGTGAGGTTGAGCTCTTTATATATTGGGCATTTATATTTTATTCTTTAAGTTCTGTTTGTATTCTACATCCATTTTTGTTTGCATTGTTTTTCTTTGTAAGAATTATTTATAATTTAATTTTGATTATATAAGTAATACATGAATATATTTTTATACAGTTTCTAATAATATAGTTAAATTAAAAGTTCTTAACTGTTCCCTTCAATCTTAGTCTCCTTCCAGTAATAGCTGTTGTCATCAGTTTAGTACCTATCCTTCTAGACCAGAGCTGTCCAATATAATATAAATCACATATATAAATTTTAAAATTTTCTGGTGGCCATGTTAAAAAAGTAAAAAGAAGCAGGTGAAATTAATTTTTATAGTACAGTTTACTTAACTCAATATGTATATCATCTCAACATGTAATTAATATAAAAGTTATTAATTATTATTATTCATACTAAGTCTTTGAAAACTGGTGTATGTTTTACATTTACAGCACATCTCAATTTGGATGCTGAATTTTTATTGTGAATTCTTGATCTGTATTTAGATTTTATAATTGAAAAAATAGATTTGCATACCCAAGTTCTAAACATGCTTAAAAGCTCAATTCACTAGCTGAATTGAGTTTTAAAAAACTTCTGTTTATATTTGTGTCTACATCAACAAAACTAATTCATCTTTTTTAGAAGAACTGATTTGACTTGGAAGCAAAAGCATATCAGTTTCAAAAATAATGTCTTTCCAAGTTAAGTAAATTTACTAACTCTGTATCAACTTGGTGTTATTAACATTGAATTCAAAAGTGCATTGTATAAATTAAAAGGCAACTCTAAATTTATCAATATCAACAAAGTGTTTTTCAAATTTTTCTTATATTTTTGCATGCAATTTGTATAACACTTTTAATTATAATTAAAATTATTGATTTGTGTTAGAAAAATGTATAATGTCACTTACTGATTTGTATTGTTGTGAAACTTTTTACATATAATTACATATAATTTAAACATATATTCTCTTACCTATCTAACTAGGTCACAAATATGCTTTTCTTTTCCTTGGAGCTTCAAATTTAGCTCATTCATATATAGTGTGATATTGATGAGAAAACATAAATTGCATTGCCCTTTTTTTGTCTTTGATTACTGAAGGTTTGGCAAGCATTCCTTTTGTTTCAAAAACAGTCTTGAATTGGAGTTCACAATATGATAATTCTTTATAAAACTCTCCATGACTCAACCAACGAGCACTGGCAAACAACAACAACAAAAATCATTAAATGAATTGTATTCTATTTCTTTTACCAGTTCCATAAACTGGCAGCAATGCATACATTTGTATACGTATTACAAGTTGTTTCAACAACTAAATTCATGACACTTTTCATAGAGTTTGCTTCAGAAAGTTGAGCACAATATTTTCATAATGTATGTGGAACAAAGTAATGAATAAAACATTCATTTCTTGTTTTAAAATTTCAATAAATCTGGATTTTTTTTACCTTACTTAACAGATCACCATCTATTGTGGTAGAACTATTTTTTTTCCACGTCTAGCTGAAATTCTTCTTTGACAGGTATAGAAGATTCAAAAATATCTATGCCATGCGTTCATTTATATATTTGGTCATGAATTCATGGCATTTTTTTGTAAATTTGGAAATCCTTTGAGATAAAATGTGATCTAAGTATTAATAGGGCAGTTTCTCTTATATTGTACAACTTATTTAAATCTAAAGAAAAGTACTTGGCGATTTTTTAAATTGTTGAATCAATTGATGTTTAGATGTTAGGTCTTGTATTCTATAGGCAATTGTTGGTATTGAAGATCTTTCCCTTCTAAAATATATCTTTTAAAATCTTTTTTCCATAATTTTCTAACAAAATTTCTGTAAGTGAAATAATATACTTTTTTACTATCTCTATGTCTAAAATTGGTTTTCTTTTCTTGTGCAAGAAACCAAGCCATTTTATAGCTGGCCAAAGTTACAAGCTCATACCTGTTACATATTATTTAAAAATATTTCTGGATATTTAATTCTGATTTGAGGTGACTAAACATCAATTCTTGTTTGTTGAGAGGAAACTTCTTGTCATATTTACTATATGTTTGTTGACAATGTCTCTTAATATTGTCTACTTTATTATCTTTAAAAATTTTTAATGGAAGAAACAGCTTATTCTTGTTCTGCTCTAGCAAATTGCATTTGGTGTTCATTGTGAAATTTGCAGTATGCCTTATTCCAGTCTCTCTTTTTTTTCTTTAC
Source organism: Tapirus indicus (assembly GCA_031878705.1). Lineage (NCBI taxonomy): Eukaryota > Metazoa > Chordata > Mammalia > Perissodactyla > Tapiridae > Tapirus > Tapirus indicus. The sequence continues at coordinate 42,422,819 of CM062935.1, forward strand.
TGTTCCAATAAGAGTAGTACTAGCTTCTGCATCTCCACTTGATTCTGGATCAGTAGTATACTTTTTTATATTAAAAAATTTGCCCATTCTTATTTTTTTAGCTAGAAAAATAATTTAATTATAATATAATTAAAACAGTAAAAGTATTTCAGATTAATAGTCAATTACAATTTACATAGGGTAACACTGTAATTTGTGCATCTGCATAAAATATTCAGACAAATCATTAAATGTTGTATCAGTGCATAGAAAGGAAATCATTCAAATGGAATCAGTTTGTTAAGATCGACTACACTGGTGATGTGATTATGTGTAATGTCAAAGAAAAATTGCACCGGACAAGTTAAATAGGCAAGAAGATTTTACTCAAGACTATTGCGGGGACCACCCGGTGGCACAGCAGTTTAGTTCGTGCTTGGCAGCCCAGGGTTCCTGAGTTTGGATCCTGGGCACCCGCCGACGCACTGCCTGTCAGCCATGCCATGGCAGCGTCCCATATAAAGTAGGGAAGATGGGCACAGATGTTAGCCCAGGGCCGGTCTTCCTCAGCAAAAAGGGGAAGATTGGCAACAGATGTTAAGTGGGCGAAAAATTACTGAGAGGAACTTGGTTAGGTGTCAAGGGTGGGGGATTCTCCATAAACTGATTAAGCAGGATTGTTGCCAAATTTGGGCCTGGCAGGCCTCCAAGGCCAAGGCCTAGTTGAGAAGAGGCCTCGGAGGAGCTTGACTAAAGTTTGGTCAAGGGGGAAGTTCTTGTCAGTAATATTAGAAACAGTAGTATCATATGTGATGAAAGGGTTAAGTAAAATGTAATCCTACCAAACAGTAAAGTTGTGTTTAATGGAAAAATATGTTGCTTCAGTTTAAAAATTTTAAATTTAAGTTAAAATTCAATAAAATTTAAAATTCATTTCCTCAGTCCCATTAACCACATTTAAAATGCACAATAGCCACATGTGGCTCATGGCTACTGTATTGGTCAGTGGAGTTCTAGATGTTTTTGGAGTGCATTTTCATACATATTTATGTATCTACATTCTGTACCTACATATATATTTTCCTACAGAAATATTTAGCTTTGGGAGTTTTTGGTAAGCAAAATGGAATTATATTGCATGTATTTTTGTTTTACTTGCTCTTTTCACTTACCATATGTTTTGGAGCATATGTCATTATGTAGAAATCTGTCTCTTTTATTTTAATGCTGCCCAGAGTAGTCCAGAGTGTGGATGTACTTGTGCGATTTTAACTTGTCCCCAACTGATGTGATCTTAGGTTGCTTCCAATACTATGCAACTACAAAGAATGCTCTGTTGCTCCTTGTGTGTGTTTGAATATTTTCTAAGGCACGTTCTGAGAAGTAAAATTACTTCAATTTTAGGTTTTACACATGTAAAATATTAACAGATACTCTCAGATCACCATCCAAAATGCCATTTTGCTCTCCCACCTACAGTACAGAAGAGTACTCTTTGCCCTGCACCCTCATCTACTCCTTTAAGAATTTTGCTGATCTTATGGATGAAAATTATTTTTAGTAAACATTTCCTTGATAGTGAGATTGAGTGGTTTTTCATGTTTTTATTAGTATGTCATTTCTTAATACAATACCTGTATTTCTTCCAAAAATAACAAAATATTTTCCAAAGACAGTATATATCCTATGTTCTTGCTTTCCTTTGAAAGGTTCTTTGTGGTCAGGTTCTTGGGGTGGGTCAATTTTCAGTTTGCATCTCCATGGACAAGAATTGTTTGCATTACTATTTTCTACAATTACCGAGGAATAAAACTACTCAAAGACAGTGAAGTAGCTAGGACTACTAAAGAATTAGTTTACCCAGGAGGGTATGCCAGACAACATCTAGCATTCCGTAGACCACCCAGCAATTTTTCACTTTTTTTCCTGACAGATAACACATTTAAAGCTTCTAGCACATTGTCTCGCTCATAGTGAGAACTGTAAATTTAATTTGCTTCTTTTCTATTGAAAATTTGAAAAACAAGGTAATGGAAAATTTATGGCATTTCTGTAGAACTACAGTTCCCTGGATAGGGGCTGTATCTAGATTCTAGATTCACCTCTGTTTTCCTTGGGCCTTCCACAGTGCTTGGGAGCATTTTTAATGGGTGTTCAGTAATTGTCTATTTGAATAGAACTGTGTTCAAGTATGTTCTAATTCATTCTCCTGTCTGGAGAAACATGTATATTAGGAGAAAATAGGCTTGTTTTGCTTACATTGCTATTTATCATGTTTTCAGACAGGGATTAGAAGATATATTCTGAGCATGCAAATTGGTGGCCCTGCAAATGGCTAGACTAGCTGTTTCCTTTCGTAGTCCAAATTGTGTGAATATAGGTAAATAAAAATTTTTCTCTATGATAATAGCAAATGCGATTTTGTTGTGTGCAGTGTTAAGGCGTGATTATGCTGTTCTTACTGTGAATATGTTTTTTTACACATGATAAAGCACACTAGCATATTCACATGTTACAGCTAGAATAATCCATTGCTTTAAAAAACATAATTTTATCTGCTTCCTAGATTTAGTGTTCAACAAAAATTTCTTCTTAAGTAACTGAAAAAAATACTCAGTGACTCCTTAGACTGTAAAATGAAGGAGAAGCTTAGCTTTACTGTGGAGTCTGAGTCTGGGTGTAACCTAACTAGCTAGAGGATATGCAATTCCTGATTGACAGCAGGACCAGCATTATGCAGATTTTGTAAGAGAGAACTGCAGCTCAGAAACAGTGATTAGGGGCTCTGTTAGGAATCTACATTCACCACTCATATCTTTAGTTTTTCGTTTTTCTGTCTACTGGATTTGTAAACAAATAGCACAAAACAATTCCTCTTTTGTTTTTATTAAAGTGATACTGCAGTGCAGTTTCAGTCTATCAGCTAGGCATACATTTGTGGAAATTCAGTATTCTCACTAAATTAGCTAATTTTTAGCTGTGTTCCATGCTTATCTCTAGACTTTTGTGTATTAAATCCTCTCTCGAGCTGTTCTCTTTATACACAAGTGTGTTTGCTTGTGCCTTCCTGTCTTCTTCAGTGAGAAGCTTTATGTAGGTCAGGCTTGGCTTAAGCAGATTTCCTGAACCTGCGTCAGCTTAAGCTGGAGGAATTTTAATAAACCCTCCCCTGTAGGCGTGGGCCTAAATGAGGCTAGCCTAGTTAAGCCTGATCTTTTTTCTGTTTGTGAAAAGAGCTGAGCAGAGCTGAAGGCTGCATGGTGGTTTCAGAAACTGCCTACTTAATTTGAAAAGAACAATGGTAGGAAAGGCTAGATCTTCCAATTTTACCTTATCTGAAAAGCTTGATTTGCTAAAGCTTGTGAAGCCATATGTTAAAATTCTCGAAGAACACACTAATAAACATTCAGTAATAGTGGAAAAGAATAGATGTTGGGATATCATAGCAGTTAACTATAATGCAATTGGAGTAGACCGCCCTCCTCGAACAGCGCAGGGCCTACGCACCCTTTACAAAAGGCTCAAAGAATATGCCAAACAGGAGCTATTGCAGCAAAAAGAGACCCAATCAGATTTTAAAAGCAATATTTCTGAGCCAACCAAGAAAGTTATGGAGATGATTCCCCAGATTTCCAGTTTTTGCCTGGTAAGAGACAGGAACCACATACAAAGGTAAGCTTTATTTTATTTTGTTGTGGAAAATGATGGCGCCTCCTATCTATTGGGCTCTGGCTTAGTCGTGATAGAGATATGCGTAGTAAGCATCCCCACTACGGGAGCAATGAATAGTGTCTTTGTTTTGCATTCTTAGAAAAGTGAGGCTATAAGGAATTTTTCTGCTGCATTTGATTTAAGCCACTTTTTATTGTTTTCCCCTCCCCCTTCCCTCCCTCTGTAGTTTCTAAAAAGTAAAGGTTAGAGAGGAATAAATGGATGAAATTTGTGACATCACCTCATAAACTTTTAAAGCTTTAAAATTAAATTGCTTAATTAGCTTCCGAGAGATACATTTTTCTTATTTCATTTAAGATTACATTTCATTGGGATTTTCAATTTTATGTAAAGTTAGCAGTTTCAGGAGAAATGGAACTCTTGCTTTTTTATGAATTGTCACTGTCTACACTTATAGAATATTAATTGAGCTGAAAACCGAAAATCAATAATTAAGTAAACTTATTAATGGCATGCTTGTATATATTAAGACAGTTTAAATTATTTTTCTAACTTATATTCAAAATAAAAAAGATAAACACAAGGAAAGGAGCTCATGCCTAATTAGGGATTCAGATTACTTAAAAAAAATTAAAAGTTTTTGTTGTTTTTATTCATTAATGGTCTAGTTTCACTTTAATCTTGGGTTATATAGGAAAGGATAAGCTCTCCCATACTGTTTTGCAAGGATATCAAACTATGAATTTTAATATACCAGTAAGAGCAACTGGGTTCTTACAGGGTTAGAAACAGTTTTTTGGTTAAATTTGTGCTTTACATAACTATTTGCCTGGAAATCTTCAAAACTATTATCTTACTACTAATTCAAATTTTAACTCTGGCAAAAGATAAAAATGGCAACTACATTCTTCTGAACAATTTAGGGTAATTTAAACAAATTGAAAACTCCTTGTTAACTGAGGGACCTTTCAAACAAACCTTTACAATATGCTTTCCTGTTGGTGGAAGAGTCATTATACAGGCAAAATTATTGATTACCTTTGAAATCCCTTTGAAGTTAGGAGAGAAACAGGAAAAAAACTTTTTAGCCAAACATATTTGTTATTTTAATAATTTACTAGGATAATATTTTTGAGCCCAGCTTCTTACCATATACTGCTTATTTCTAGTTGATAGTATAATAAAAAATATCACTAGTGGAACATGGATACACAGTGTATTAATTCACTGCTTAAAATGTGCACTGTGATGACAAATGATTAAATCGTAATATGCTGGATGTCCAAAAACCTCTACAGTAAAACTGTTTTGTACTGTGCTATTTATTAAAAGATTTTCCCCCTTCAAACCATAAAGAACAGTGGCTTTTGCAGTACGGGTATAAAACTACCTTTTGGGTAGTATAGTCTTTTATAATTTGAAAACTATATATAGAAACTGTAGTTTTAGGAAGTTTCATATTTTAAAAATACAGTGAGTATAGATGAGAAATATATAATATACAAGTAGCTGTTTACCTTTTGACCATTTGACCTTTTGACCATACATAGAACATACACACAGTCTTTTGGGACACCAACATTTCTCTGATAAAATGAGTTAATTGATTTACATATTTCTATATCTACTATTTGAACAATAATGATTTTTCAGATTTTAAAGGGAAGAATGTCAGAAATTTGCCACTTAAGTGTTTACACTTAAGTGTGTCTGCATTGCCACTTTATCTATCTTAGCGTTTTCATTTAATATGTTTATATACTTAATGTACTTATTTGATTGACATCATCTTGAATCTTAATTATCTCTGAAGTTTATAATTATTCTATAATCTTAATTATGCTTCTATATAAATATGCCTGTTAATCTCACCAAACTTTCCATTCTTAATAAGGAAAATATTATTACTTATTTAATATATTTAACAATATGCACCTGTTTTGTAAGGCTATTTCTACAATTCACATTGATTTATGTCTTTATTTTTACTTCTCTCTAATATCAGATTGTATTTTGTGTTTTTGTAACTTATTTGATCCTCAAAGTTAATATTCATAAATTTTAGAAGTCCTTTTCTGTTTATCATTTTTTGTGACCTTCTCTAAAACATTTTTTTTACTTTGTTTTGCCTTACTTGTAATGTTTTAACTAAGATGGAATTGAATATTCCAGAAATAAGGCATATTTTTAATTTACATGGGAGTATAATGACTGTTTAATTGTCTTATACTCTATTATATATACTAATTTGGAATAGTAATTATATGGATTTTTAAAAACTTAATTTTCATCTGTAGTTTTCACCTTTTCCCATTCCAAGTTTTAGAGATGTTAGTAAAAGTAAATCTTACTAATTTGAATTACATTTATAATCTGTTGTTTTGCTTTTGAAAATCATAAAATGACCAAAAAAAGATAATGAAAATGAAGGAATTTATATAATCTACAAATAGATTTTTCATTGCATACTATATATCTTATTATTTCATTTATATCAGTTAGACAAATATCTGTTATTTCTGGCAATTTACTGCCATTAGTAAGTGACATACGGAGAGTTTCAGTTTTTTTCCTAATGTTCTACTTGAACTTGTTCCAGCATTTTAATCATCCAATATATTAGAATATATTCCTAACTGTTACTTATTTATCATTTATAAAATGTTCTCTAAATAATGTTAAGTATAGCATATTTCCGTTAATGTTCCAATAATCTCTTTCCCCTCTATAACTTTTATTTTTAAGTTAGGCAGAAGCATAAATTAAAAAAAAACCACCTCAAGAAACAAGATTATATATTCTTAATTAACAGCTTCATGTTATACATGAAATTATTTTTAAAAAAGTGGAATTTTAAGGTACATTGTGTTTATGTCATACGAATGTTTTTATGTCAAAGTTTAAATTGTGCTAAAACTGAAGTTGCCTCTAATAGGAATGCACATTTTATGAAAATTAATGTGTAAATTTAGTAAACTTTCAATACATTGTTTAGGGGCCATTTAAAAACATTGCATTAAAAAACTATTCCATTTATTCAAACATTCAGCATATGGTGAGCACCCACTAGGTTCAAAGTAGAGTATTATGCCAGGTGCTGGGGATAACAGTGGTGATTATAAACTCTTGCCATTGTGAACTTCACCTGACCAGTGGCTGAAAGACTTAAAGAGCAATTGAGTCATGTGGTTTAGGATAGGTAAAGGGGAAACACCATTGCATTTAAACTTGCTAGTTAGGATAACTCCCTGAGAGTTGGGCATACCCAAAGCCGTACAAAATCTTGATTTTTTTTTTTGGACAAATACAGAAATCAATACCTCCCATAAATGGCCTTCCACTGTCCTCCTAATAAGTCATGGGCTTTGGTGGTTTTTAGGTCAATCCAGGGGATCAGAAGCAGGAGGTCTAGGGCTTGGGTGTGGCGGGAGCAAGGCTCAGAATGCATTCAATGGCCCTTTACACCATTTAAGAACCTCAGGCTTGTAGGGACAATTGGTGTCTCTTTGAGAGCATTAAAAATACCTTTTCTTTTTTATTTACCTCATTGGCCTTCTGTAGTATTTGTAATTTTCTGTCCTTTTAACAGCCCAGTTTTAAAGTTAAGGATGGGAGAGAGCTATATGTATATATTATTAAAATCCCAATCCTAGTCACTTTATTATTCTGAGAGTTAAAGTATTTTTTGTTTCATAGTTTCTATATAGCTTTAACGTTTGATAATTTAATGTATATTAAGTATGAAATTATGCTATAAATATACTCTTATCTTCATGTGATTTACATTTTATAATGCTTTTTTGTGTGCTGTAGTGCAAACTTGGATGAGGAAACACAGGCTGGTACCAGTTCACTTCAGGTAGTGTTGGATCACCGTCCAGTTGCTGTTACAGTGGAGGTGAAGCAAGAAGAAGACATTAAGCCCCCTCCTCCACTGGTTTTAAATTCTCATCAGAGTGATACTTTAGAGCAAAGAGAAGAACATGAGTTAGTACATGTTATGGAAAGATCTTTGTCGCCGTCACTTTCCTCTGTTGATATGAGAATGACATCGTCTCCATCTTCTATCCCAAGGAGAGATGATTTTTTTCAGCATGAGAGTGGAGAACACGTTAGGTCACAATTAGGGTATGATCCTCAGATTCTGCAAATGCTTAAGGAGGAGCATCAGATAATTTTAGAAAATCAAAAAAATTTTGGATTATATGTTCAGGAGAAGAGGGATGGAATGAAAAGAAGGCAGCAGCTAGAGGAAGAGCTGCTAAGAGCAAAAATTGAAGTGGAGAAGCTGAAAGCAATTCGCTTACGGCATGATCTGCCTGAATATAATAGTCTCTAAAATTTTTTTCAGTCTTGCATTTGATAATTTTAATTTTGGCCAAGTTACTTTCATTTGGGAATATCCTGAAGCAGAATACATATTCTTCAAAAATGTTAATCTCTATTATGAAAAAACCTTTTTTGACATGATTTTCTAACTATTTAATTCTCTTTTGAAATATCTTAAAACTTATTGATTGATTGGCATGGTTATACATTTTTTGTCTTCCCCCAGTTTTTTTTCTAAGTTTAATTGTTGGTCTTAAAAAAGATGTTTTATTTTGATCATTAAAATAAAACATAATAAATACATATACAAACACCTACATATTCTTTCAAAGTTCTGAGTCTTCAGCGTTTTTAATTAGAGCTTTGAAAGCTGTAGTTCAAGGTTTTTAAGTCAGTCTAATTTAGAAGCAATACTAGCCCAATAGAAGCTCGTCTTTATGACATTGATTTTTATGCTTTCATTTTTCGAAGGAGTAAGTCCTAGGATTTTAGAGACAAAGTATTTGGAGAACACTTTTTCTTACCTCTTCAATATAGAGGTAATGAAACTGAAGTCCAGGGAGAACTCAGTGACTGACTTGATGTAACACAGCTATTCATGGCAGAGCCAGGACCAGTGTTCAGTGTTTGTTTCTCTGTAATGTTTTTCCCCTGCTATTCCATAGAGGTAAAAATTCATTAAAATATCCTCCATGTTAAAAATCAGAAGCATTTATTTCATTAAAATTGCTTTTAAAGATTGGTGGGTTATGAAATCAGGGGAATTGTATCAATTACCCCCATCCTCCTTCCCTTTTTTGTCCAGCAAAATAAGATATTCTATTGGAGCTATTATATATTTTGGCTGTAAGATTTCGTATGTCTTAATTCATTTCAAATGTCTTATTCTGAAAAAAGATTTCTTTCACAGTAAAAATCCCAGTAAAAACTTTAATGAACAAAATTAAAATTTTGCTTAGAATAAAAATAGCAAAAAAATCATGTTGATAATTTATGATATAATCTATATAGTCTTTTATGTTTTTTGTAAATATTGCTATTTTAGTATTTGTGGAAATAAAACCTCCAGTCTTAAAGCACACATATTAAATTTATGTTAAATCTTGAATATGTATATTACTTAAGGATTTCTATTTTTTTTTTTTTTTTTGTGAGGAAGACCAGCCCTGAGCTAACATCCGTTGCTAATCTTCCTCTTTTTGCTGAGGAAGATTGGCCCTGGGCTAACATCCGTGCCCATCTTCCTCTACTTCATATGTGACGCCGCCACGGCATGGCTGACAGGCAGTGCGTCGGCAGGCGCCCGGGATCCGAACCTGCGAAGCCTGGGCTGCCAAGCGCGAACTAAACCGCTGCGCCACTGGGCCGACCCCGGGATTTCTATTTTTGCTGGAGCTTTGTTGAGGAAGAATTTTTAAGTCAAGTTTTAAAATGGGCTAGGTCAAATTCCAGCAGTATAGGGGAGAAAGGATGTTCAAGTCCAAATGAGCAGCATGAAAAAAGGCACAGAGAATGGGGAAAAGTGCATCAGAGTGTACAAGCACAAATATACAGTGCTAAGCCAGGTGATTTTAAGTGAGTGTAGAGAGGGCCAATTAGGGCTGTGATAACTTGCACTAGGACATCTCCCTTGACTAAATGGGGTAGCTACTGTTTAGCTCCAGCAGAATTTTTACATGTGGGAATAAGCCAGAAATCTGCTTTTTTATGTGAAATTTTCCAGTTTTAAAGTGTTTGCAAATAATTCCAAATGTTTTAAAAACACTACATGGACAAAACATGTGAGTGGGCCTCGTTCAGCCAGTCGGCTTTCCTCCTTGTGGCCTTTGGAGTAGAGCAATGGTTCACCAACGGTAGATCCTGACCAGCAGCAGCAGCATCACTTGAGAACTTGTGAGCCATGTAATCCATTCCTTTTGAATCAGAAACTCTGGCAGTAGAGTCCAGCAGTCTGCTTTAATAAGCTCTCCAGAGATTCTGATGCAATCTAAAGTTTGAGAACCACTGGAATAGAGTTTTTTGGAACCTAGTGTGGTGCCTAAGTCATACTAGATTCTCAGAAAATTTTGTTGAATAGAAGAGTGGGTGAAGGTGAATTGAGGGATATCAATTTGGAAGTTGGTTGGTGCCAGATTATGGATTACATTAAATACTATTTTTAAGAAATTGAACTTGAAAGTACAATGGGAAGCCATGGAAGGCTTTTGTTGGGAGGATGTGATTAGAGCTCTGATTTACTGTTATAGTAGGAGTATTTCAGGGTGGGCATTGTAGTGAGAGGAAATTAAATCTGAAAGTTAGGTTATGGCTACAGAAATAGAATAAAATTAAATGGACTCTTATGATACTATTTTAGGTTGTTGATAGCTTAATTTTATTGGCATTTTATGTCTGCTATTAGAGTTAAATATTTTATTATAAAAGTCCCTTGAATATACAATGTGATATATTCTTTTGACAATTTCTGTAATTTGTGCTGTGACTTTTCTTTGGTCTAATAAATATTATAATTCTTATTTGAGAATGTTTTTCAATATATTTCTAGTAAATACATCTTTACAGTAGCAAGTTTTAACTTTTTGAAATTATTGAAAGCAAATTGCCATACAAAATGTAATTCATATTACAATCCTAGCATGGTACTACTCAGAATTGATAATGAACATTTAATTTGAATGTTGACTTTGTACAGCCAAATCAGAGTTTTCCAAAGTGCATTCTGTGGAATGTTAATTCTGTGAGATGTTTCTAGGAAAGTTCTGTGTTCAAAAAAGTGCAACATACATCTTTTTTTGGTGGTTAGGTTCTAAAATCAGTGTGGAAGATAAAAATGTATATACAAAATTGTCCTTGAAAATTCTTTTGCTGCTCATATAATAGTGTAAACATAGTCTCCTACAGTCATAGTTTTCTCCAGCATTGTGTAAGATTGTTGTTTCTTTGGTTGTGTCAGGTGACAAATTTGTTAGCATTTAGGGATTGAGTAGAATAAAAAACCTTATTTATACAAGTTCGTTTTTAACACCAGAATTACACTCATTGCAGTGAGTTTACTGCAGCAGTTTTTCTGAATACATCTTGTTTAATTTCAATTTGTAGAAATTTAAATGCTTATAATTCTGCTCCATTTCCATTGCCCCACCTCCCCACCCATGCAACTATAACACAGTATAGTTTATGAGAATTCTTGTATAAAGAAAACTTTACTTACTTGACCATTGAACTCTTTTTGGAGGCTGTTTATTATCTTGCAGAGTATCTTAGGGAAATTCTGAGCTGAAGCTTTTTTCTTTTTCTTTTTGATATTGAGACTTTTTAAAATTTTTGACTGCTTACCAACTTATATTAGCAGTTTTTGCTGAGGACAAATTTCACTAAGGGGGAATGTAATGAGATGAATTCTGTTAGTACCAATGGAATACAGCTGAAGCTATTGGACATCCTACTATAGAGAACTGTTTGGGGCCATGAGCTTTACCTATGAAATGTAATGCTGGGAAAACATAGGAAAGAATGATTTTGCTTTTGAAATGTAGACTTGATTCTGTAGAAATATATTGAATTTGAAAAATATACTAAATCAACAGATTATTTCATCCAATATATTAGTAATTTAGATAGTGAAATTGTTATTTTTGCCACTTTCCTGATCCATATGAACTTAAATGGATACATTATTATTTTTACAACTTATGATTTTCTAAATTAGTTATGATTTATACTGCCATCCTGAGAAAGTTAATGAAGCTCTTTCATTTCTAACAAATGCCAGATTTCTTAAAATATTCAAATTAAGTACTTTTTTGTATAATGAGACATCAACTTGGTGTTATTTCATTTTTGAAAGAGTCACTCTACCCTGTTGCAACTTTGCTTATATGAAAATGCTTAAAATACGAATTATTTTCCATGTCCCTTCTTTTAGAGTAATGTCAAATTTTAAATAGACATGTTTAAGTAATTTAGAATGTGATAAATTGTAATTAATATATACTGTAGTTGATGGTGGTTAAATGCTTTGTTAATACATGTTCTTTTAAATACAGGGTAATACATTGTCCTGATTCGTGTACTCTTTTTGTGTGCCATGAGACAAAGAGTTCAGGGGCTGGCCCAGTGGTGTAGTGGTTAAGTTTGCACACTCTGCTTTGGTTGCCTGGGGTTCATGGGTTCGGATCCTGGTGCAGACCTGCGCGCCGCTCATCAAGCCATGCTGTAGCAGTGACCCCTATACAAAGTAGAGGAAGACTGGCACAGATGTTAGCTCAGGGCCAATCTTTCTCATCAAAAAAACAAAACAAAAAAAAAGAGAAAGAGTTCAGTGCTACAGAGGTAAAATTTTTTGATGAGGCATAATTCAAGTAAATTTCTTTAATTGATTGTGTTATAATAGATGCCTAATGTACCCTGTCTGAATATCATAATATATTTATTTTTTTCAGATGTTAAGATCCACAAATTCTTAAAATTAATTAAATATTTGATAGAGAATTTGATTGTAAATACTTAAAAATAATTAGATGAAATATGGTTGCAGTACTTAAATATAAAAGAATACTTAAAATATGCAACCTAATTAAACTTAACAGTCATGCTAAATCTTTGTATATGATTTTGAGAAATTGGTTCAGTATATTTTTATATATCTTTTAAATTGATTTAAACTAGTAGCTATAATTTGAATTTATATTATTTATTTCTAGTTTTTAACAGCTTTGTAAATAGTGGAAAGCAAAGTAAATAAATAAAAATAAAAATACCACCCAAGTCAGTCCAAACAATTTAAACTAAAATGGATATATTATTAGACTTACACTTTGTTAGTACATCTTTTCTGTTTTAAAATTGTGTGAATTCACCTCTGTGACAAAGATTAAGAACCCTTCAAACATACAGAAAAATTTGAAAGAATTTTACGGTAACCATTGAAATGGTTTATCCGTTATCCATATGCCTACCACCTAAATTCTGCAATCACTTCTGCTTATTTGCTTTATCACATATTTATCCATCTATCCATCCATCAATTCATTTTTTTAAAGAAAACTATTATTTTAAAACAAGTTGCAGAATTAGTTAGAATACTTTACCCCTAAACACTTCAGCATGAGTTTTATGAACTGGAGTTCAGTATTATTTGTGTGTGTGTGGTTTTTTAGGTAATATTTGCAAGCAGTGAAATGCACAAATCTTAAACATACCATTTGATGAGTTTTGACAAATGGCTACACTTGTGTAGCTTAAACCTCTGTCAAGATTTAGAACATTATTGTCACCCCAGAGAGTGCTTCTCCTCCCCTGCCCCCTTCCTAATCAATCCCCTGGCACTTGAGGCAACCACTGTTCTAAGTTTTAAAAAATCATAGATAAGTTTTGCCTGTTCTGGAACTTAATATAATTGGAATTATACAGTATGTACCCTTTGTTTCTGTTTTCTTTCACCCATCTTAACGTTTTTCATATTCATTCATTCTCTTATCAGTAGTTCATTGCTTTTTGTTACTGAGTGGTATTCCATTGTATAAATATACCACAGTTAGTTTATCTAGTATCTTTTGATGGACTTCAGGGCTCTTTCCAGATATTGGCTATTATGTATAAAGATTCTGTGAATATTCTTGTATAAATTTGTTGTGGACATAATGCTGGATTAGGGAAGATATACATTTAACTTTTTAAGAAACTGCTAGACCTTTTTCCAAAGTGATTGTACTATTTTACACTTCCATCAACAGTGTATGGGTTTTTTTTTTTAAATAAAGCTATGCATGCTTAATGATTGGAATGTCAGAATTGAAATTGATGAATAACTTTTCTGAGTTTTAAATGAATTCAAAATGCTGGGCAGACAGTTTAGATATCTGGGAGTATTGTAGTTTTAATGATTTTTTAAAAAATTTTAACACTTATTGCATATATGGTCTGGCATGAGATATTGAGAAATACTGTGAAATGTATAGTTCTGCCATGTTCATAAAGTATCATTCTGAAAATGATCTTTAATGCAAAGAAATATCTTCTTTATTTTACACATAATGTTACTAGTCCTTAATTGACATTCAATTTCTCCTATTAGATAAAGAAAACTATGGATAATTACCAGTTCAAAGGAATTTGTATATTAATGTTTGTATATCTTTTAGTGTAATAAAAACTGTTTCAAATATTAAATTTATATTGCAGTTATATGTTAATGCATGAGATATTTTAAATTTAATTTGCTCCATTGAAAACAATATGTGTATTTAGAATTGTTTAAAGAAAAAAAAGAATATTAAATGCTTGGGTATATGAAATGTATAATTAAGCCATCCAACCCTAGAGTGACTATGCTTAGGATTCATTCATTAAGATTATAACATCCACTATTAATATGACGTTATCTCCCTCTTTCTCTTTTATCAAAGCATGGTTTTAAGCACTTTTACCTTGTGAGTCTTGCTGTTGGGCATTCAAGTCTTTTGTCTATGCAGACTATTTTTGGTGTTGATTTGGAAAGTACATTACAGAGTCAAGGGGGAAATAGGTCAGAACCAAGTTTAGAAATAAAATTACAGTTAGAGTGGAATTGTTAGGGATGGTTGGTCTGGGATGTAGCAAGTTAGTCAATATTTTATGTATTCCAAATAGTCTAGATATAGGAGATTATGTTCCGTATATGTTTAATTCCCAATTATCTTCTAATTTTTTGGAATTACCCTCTCCCTTCCCTTCCCTATGGCCTACATTTAAAATGGGACTAAATGGAAAAGGGACAAGGGCAGGGTGATGATGATGGTAGTTAACATTTAGGGAGTACCTACTACATGGCAAGTACTGTTCTAAGCATTTTACATATATTGGCAAATCTAATGCTCACAACAAGTCTATGCGGTAGGTATTAGTATTACATTCATTTACAGATTCATAAACTGGCATAGAGGCATAAGTAACTTGTCCAGAGTCACATAGCTGGTAAGTGGCCAGCTCAAGCTTCAAATCCAGCCAGTCTGGCTCCATAGTTCATCTGCTGTTTTATTGTCCTTCTGCTGTTCTGCAAAAGAAAGGATATATCTAAGTCTGAGAATCTTATGGTATTTCAAAGTTAATTATAAGTAATTTCTGAAGTCTCAGAATCTAATTATCATCTTTTGTTCTCAGTTTTTTGTGGGGGTTGGGGTGGGAGGGTCTTGGAAATAACAGTCACTCTTTTAGGCCCTAGAAATACAACAGGGTATTTGACTCTAGGATATTTTTCCCAGCCATTTTGATGAAGACATTCTTTTTACCCCCACTATATAGCAATCCTGAGAAATTACATTTTTTCCCTTAGATAACCTAATAAAAAATAGGAACAAATTTCAAAAATACAGAAAGATATTGTCAGTCTTTCATTCAGTGCACAGTGACTTCTACTGGTAGAAATAATGCAAAAAGAAAACTAATTAAAATTGGCTAAAATTGCACACTACAAAATCTTTTAGAGTTCAAAAACTGATCAAAGCATCCCGTCTTTTTTGTTAATGCTAAAAACCTCAAAACTTTGGGAAAAATCAAGGTTGGTAAAACAACAAAATAACACATGACAACTACCAGTTTATGTAAAAACGGATACTTTTTTTAACTGAAAACTGATGGAATAATACAATCTTGATAATATTTAGGTATGCAAAATTTGACTTAGCAAAACTGCATTTGGTAGAAATTATGGTTATAAAAGAAAACTCATGTTGGTAAGAGCTATAGTCAGTAAAATATACACAAAAAAGTGACTGATGAGTCAAATCTTTGTTATAAAGTTTACTTGGAAAATAATCCTGAAGGTAAAAATTCATTAAAATGAAAATAAAAATGGACAATAATGGAGATGAGTTCAAAGTTAATTTCTAACTCAATGAAAATGAAAGATAATTCTGTTTTGATTAAATATTTTTATAAACATGAAGTCAAAATGTACCTGGAATCAAAATGGCAGTTTTGAAAAGTACTTATTGTTCTGGGAATATGATGAACAAAATCAAAACAGACCCTCCTCTCAGGACTTTAGTGCGGAAGGCTGATATTAAATAATTTGTCACATAATTAATTGCTGAGATAATAAGGCAGCTTGATCTAGTTTGACAGTGAGGGAAATTTAAACTGTACAGAAGGGTAAGTAGAAGTTAATTTAGACAAGCATGTTGGCAAAAGAGGTAGAAGGCCCTTTGGCAGGAAGTAGCATGTTTTCTTCGAGACCAGTAAGACTAATGAATTTTAAGCAAGTGGGATACATGATCAGATTTACATTTAAAAATAGATGAATATAGTAAATATGGAAAATGGTTTTGGGGAATAAAGGTGGCAAGAGAAGATCCCAGTAGACCTGCTGGGAAGATCCTGCAATAGTACAGTCGTCCAGGTCAGAGATGATGATTTGAAAAGAGTGGAGGCAAAGGAGAAGGCAAACACTACAGCTCTGAGAGCCATGTAGGGGGTAGAAGCATCTGGATTTTGTTGATTGGCTGTGGAACTGAGAATGAAGAATGTCAAGGATGATTTCCAATTTTTTTTGCTTGAACAAGGGTGGTGGTGCTTTCACTGGGAAATGGGAAAACTGAAGGAGGAGCAATTTTTAAGAGAAGATAAATGGACATAATGATTTTGAGATGTTTATGAGACAGTCATGTGGACAGGTCTGGGAGGCAATTGGATATACAAATATACAGATCTAGAGTCATGATCTGGGCTAGAGAAAAAATAGGTTAGTACAGGGATGGTATTGAAGCCATGGCAGTAGATGAGCTAATTTAAGGAGAAGTGGTACACAGTGAGAAGAGAAGCGGGCCTAGAACTCAGGGCTGAAGAACTCCAATAAAAAAAGGTTAGACTGAGAAGTCAGAATGGGCAAAGATGTTTAGGAAGCAGCAGCCAAAGGAGTAAGAGGAAAATTTGAAGTGTGTTAGGGAAGCTGTAAAAATAAAGTTCAGTATTTCAAGGAGGAAGTGGTCAACACTGTCCAATGCTTTTGAGAACTTTGATCAGCACTGAAAGATAACCTGTGGGTTTATTGACCAAGAGCTCCTTAGTGGCATTAATAAGGACAGCTTGGGCGGGGGACTGGATTGGCAGCCAGATTGGAGTAGTTGAGGGGTGACTGGGTATTTGAAGAAATGGAGTGAGCAAGTGAGGTGTTCGGGTGCTTGAAGCGGAAACAATGGGGAGAGACAACTCTTTCTGATATTAAAAGTTCTGTTTTTATGCATGTGTTCTAGTTTATCCTGTAACACATCACAGAATAATTTTGACTTTTTTTCCATGCTATGGCCCTTCTGTGATTTACTGTGGGGAAAGGTGTTTAACAAGTAGTAAGTCAAGGGTGCCCTTGTTAAGAGCTCTTTATTGCCCCTAAAATAATGCACTAATTCTCCCTCCACTTCACTTTAACGAGTTTCTCTTACTAGAAAAAAAACCAATCAACTTGTTTGGCCCTTTTACTAAAATAATGATTTATTGAGTTATAGTATTTAATAATTTCTAGTAAGTGAGTGGGCTTATTTCAACCTGGCACATTTTAATCAAATGCTACATGTTGCCAAAATGTGTTGTTTTCCTTTTTTTAGAGGGGAGGGATAGACAGGAGTATTTAAATGACCTGAGCTTATTTAAAATTTTACAACAATAGAAGGTATAGTGAATTCCTCATGTTAAGGAAGATATAAACAGATTCTTGTTTCTTCTAGCACGCTCAACACCTACTTTTTAAATATTTTTATTAGCTGTTTACATATTAAAATTTAGTAGTGTTTTGTATTTTTCTTTAATTTTGACATAATTTTTTATTAATTCAAGTTCTCTTTAATGCCTATTTGCTACTTACAGACTTCACTGAAATTTTGCAGTAAGTAATGGATAAAAGTTTGTGTTTAGACTCTACATATTGGATAATCTGTAAGTTGTTGGATGAATGAATGTTGAGGGTTTTCAGATCAGATAAAAACTTTAGTTTAAAGAAATGAGAATTTTTTATTTTAGCTACATCCTTTAAGTGTAATGTGATATTAGTGGAGCCAAGCAAAGAGGAAATGTAAATATATAAAAGTCTTACCACTAATAATGAAATTCGAATTACAATAAGTGCCATATCCATCTATTAAATTGGTAACGAACGTTCACACAAAAATCTGTACAGGAATGTTCATAGCAACTTTATTTGTGATAGTTAAGAGCTAGAAACACCTCAACTGTCTTTCAGGATCCATACAATAATAAGGAGCAAACTATTGGTATAGGCAACAACTTGGATGAATCTCAACAACATGATGAATGGGAGAAACTTGAAAGGTTGTATGTACACTGTATGATTTCCAAAAAGACAAAACTATATTAATGGAAAACAGATCGGTAATTGCTTTTGTAATTGTAATAGGTTTTGGATAGGGTAAGGGTGTGACTATAAAGGAATAGCATGAAGGGAGTCTTTTGGGGTGGTGGGACTACTCTATATCCTCATTGTAGTGGTGGTTAAATGAATCTATCTGTGTGTTAAAATTCGTAGAAATGTTCACCAAGAGAAAAAGTCAGTTTTATTGTATGATAATTTTAACAATAAAAAATAAATATAATTAGAGAAAAATTGGTAAAGATGATATATTGTGCTGATGTATGTGTAGTGAAGTGGACACTCTTGATTGGTGGGAATATCATTGGTAATATCATTATGCAGATATTAAACATCATTTTACTTTTTTATTTAATGATGTGGGAAACATATTCAAAATAATATATGAAAAGAGGATATATTAAGTAATATATAAAAAACTATACACCATATTTCTTCGTATTTTAGAAGCATTTTTCCCCCAAAGAAGTATACAAAAATTACCCTTTGTCCATGCACCCGCATTGTGGAAGGAAGGCCAGGAAACTGGGGCCCCTGCATTTAAGTCCTCTGCCTGCCTGGCTTCTGCTCAGGATTACAGCAGCCTGAGTCCTTTCAGGGGCTGATAAGAGTGCACTGGGCCATGCCTTCTGGACACAGCTGATTCAACATGCATATGTTTTCTCAGAAAAAAACCTTGGGGGTTCTGAGGATAATTTATTGTTTGAAGATAGTGAAGACTCACTTTCTAAATTTATGAATGCCAGTGATGAACATATGGATTATCTGAATTCTAGTAGTGACAATGGATTTTCAGGCTCTTGGGAGATTGGTTAACCTGGCTTGAAGATGTACTTATTTTCTTTTTTTATGGACCTACGTTTTCTTTTCTCTTTGGTAAATACCTTCCAGTGGAATGGCTGGTTATGGTATATGTTTAACTTTTCAAGAGTCTGCCAAACTGTTTTCCAAAGTGATTGTACTGTTTTACGTTCCTTCCAGCAGGGTGCAATAATTCCAGCTTCTATACGTCTTTTTTTTTTCTCCTAGATATAATTTGACTCAACATCTTTGCTAACACTTGGTATAATCAGTTTTTTTGACCTTGGTCAATTTAGTGGGTGTGTGGTGTTATCTCATGTTTTTAAACAGCTTTATTGAGCTGTAATTCACATACCATATAATTCACCCATATAAAGTATATAATTCATGATTTTTAGTATATTCACAGTTACATGCAATTATCACCACAGTCAATTTTAGAACATTTTCAACCTCAACCTCAAAAAAGAACATTTTCAACCCTGTACTCTTTAGCTTTCACCAACCATCCCTCCCCTCACCCTGCCCTGTCCCCCCACCTTCCCCACCCTCACCTCCCAGCCCTAAGCAACCACTAATCTACTTTCTGTCTCTACAGATTTTCCTGTTCTGGACATTTCATACGAATGGAATCATATGATATGTAGTCTTTTGTGACTGGCTTCATTCACTGAATGTAATGTTTTTAAGGTTCATACATGTAGCATGTATCAGTACTTTATTCCTTTTAATGGCTGAATAATATATTCCATTGTAGGGATGTACCACATTTTGTTTATCCATCTGTCAGTTGAATGGACATTTGAGTTGTTTCTGTCTTTGGGGGATTATGAATAGTCCTACTCTAAACATTCATGTAAAAGTTTTTGTGTGGACATGTATTTTCATTTCCCTTGGGCATATACTCAGGAGTGGAATGCTGAGTCATTTAGTAAATCTATTTAATCTTTGAAGAATTGCAGGACTGTTTTCCAAAGTGGCTGCACTATTTTACATTCCCATCAGCAGTGTATGAGGGTTCCAATTCCTCCACATCTGTACCACACTTGTTATTATCTGACTTTTTGATTCTAATCATCATAGTGGATGTGAAGTGTATCTTGTGTTTATAATTTGTGTTTCCCAGATGACTAACGATGTGAGACATCTATTTATGTGCCTATTGCCTATTTGTGTATATTCTTTCCTGAATTATATTATCTTTTCTGAATTGAATGGGCAAGTCGTTTGCCCATTTTCTATTGATTTATTTGTTGTCTTATTTTTGAGCCATAAGAATTTTTTATATATTTTGGATTCAAGTCCTCTGTCTTATATATGTGTTGTGAATATTATTATCCTCTTGTGGCTTACCTTTTTGTTTTCCTAATGGCATCTTTCAAAAAGCAAAATTTTAAAATTCTGATAAAATTCAATTTATAATTTTTGTTTTTTATGTTTTCAGTGTTTGTATTATGTCTAAGAAACCTTTGCCTACTTGAAGGTTACAAATATTTTCTTGTACAAATTTGTAGTTTTAGGTTTTACATTTAGATCTATGATCCATTTTGAGATAAATTTTGTGTATGGGGGAGTTAATGGTTGATATTCATCTTTTTCCATGTGGATATCCAGTTGATTCAGCAATATTTGTTGAAAAGACTTTCTTTTTCCACGTTGGATTTGCTTCACCAGTTTTGTTGAAAATCAGTTTGCCGTGCATGTGAATTTATTTCTGGCTACTATTCTGTTGTATTGATCTGTATGTCTATTTTTTTTTGGACAATACTAAACTATCTTCATTATTGTTACATGATATTACTATCATAAAATAGGTATACCTTGAAATCAGATGGGATAAGTCCTCTAACTTGGTTCTTTTTTAAAAATTGCTTTGGTTATTCTAGGTTCTTTGCATTTTCATATACATTTTAGAATCAACTTGTCAATTTCTACCAAAAGCATCCTGGGATTTGATTGTTATTGTACTGAATATAGAAATCATTTTGGGGAGAGTTGCTATCTTAAAATTGAAATTTCCAATCCATCAAATAGGAGCTTTGCTTATTTAGATTTTTGTTAATATTTTTCAGCGCAGCTTTAGTTTTCAGTGTAGAGATCTTAGATGCCTTTTGTTAGATATTTTCCTGAGTATTTCATGTGTGTTTTTTTGGAGCTACTGTGAATGGAATTTTTAAAATTTTGTTTTCCAATTATTTCTTGCTAGTCTATACAAATACAACTGATTTTCACATATGTATCCTGCATCCTGTGACTCTGCTAAATTCATTTTATTAATTCTAGTCATTAATTTTTAGGTTTCTTGGGAGTTTCTATGTAAACAATCTTATCACCTGCACATAGGTACAGTTTTACTTCTTCCTTTCCGATCTTTATGCTTTTTATTTTTATTGCCTTATTGTAATGGCTAGGACTTCCAGGACAATGTTGAATAGAAGTGGTGAAAGTGGGCATCTTTGTCTTATTCCTGATCTCAGGGTCTTTCCTTTTTCTTTTCCTATTTAAGTAGATGGTATATTTTAAAAGGTAAAGTAATTATTTGGTTTTTATTTTGTAAATTCTGTTGTTTTGATAGCTACCTGGGGTCAAGTGTGTATTTGGTAAAAGACATAGTGAAGGGCTCTTCAGTAATGAGGGAATGAGATTTTGCTGTTTTCACCTAGAGTAGCTTTTATCTAGCCATTGAAAGTATAGTATACAAGTTAGATGAGAAGCAGGAGCTAGGACTCGGTATGAGGGTGGTCTGTATTTTTCTTGGGGGTGCTGGTGTTTTAACTATAACTGTCAAGGGGGAAAGAGGAAGTAAGACAGGGTAGGGGAGATTTTTCTGTAGTGTCAAGTACAATTTGAATTTATAGATAAGTTAGAGTGTTTTTGCTTCAAAACACTAAGATACCATTATTTAGAAAATCATGTACATGTTTTTCAACCTATTCTGTTATTCTTTGTTTAGTTTTATTTTGTATTTTTTAAGTTGAAGTATAATTTACATGGAATAAAATATATAGCTCTTAAAAGATCAGTGTTGATTTTTGTTAATTGTATATACCCATATAACAAGTTCTCTCCTGCCCCATTCCAGTCAGTTCTCCAACTCCGGAGGCACCAAGCACTTTCTGGTTTCTATCACTGTAGACTGGTTTTCCTGTTGCTGGGGAATATTTTGTGTTAGGCTTTTTGGATTTGTTTTTATAAGGTGATACTGGAAATGTTTTCGAGAAGAGTACAAACTTTTGTAAGAAGAAACTTTTTATTTTCTGATCATATAGTACTGAATTCTCAGAATCAGTGGTCTAAACTGATTACTCCCTGACTAGGAGACAAAAGTATTTTAATGAAATTTAGTCTGATTCCTACTTTGCTGTTTTACATTTGTTCTTATTTGAAAAAAAATTGAAGTTTTTCTTTTAGAGAACTCTGTGACCTTATTTTTCTTTTCCTTGACTTGTCATGTCACTGTTAATTAAATCAGTTTGTTCAAAACATGTGATTTTAGATATTTTTCCTTGGATGTTGAAATTTTATCTTTAATTCCTAGAGTTTTAAAATGTTGGCAGTGATTTTTATGTTATTCTACTTCAACTGAGTTTATATGACTTTGGGATGATAAGAAATTTACATTCATTGTACTCATGGTAATGCTAGCACCTGGCATTTGAATTTCTCAGTTTATACAATGCGAATATAAGTATGATCAAATAGTTTTTCATACTTCTTAATACAATCTAAAATACAGTCTCATTTTCTTGTGCTTTTATTTTTGTTTGAATGACCTTACAAATTAAATATTAAAGTCATCTTTAATAATGTGGTTTTTATTTTATTTTTTTATTCTAGTTCATTTAGCCCCTAAAGAAATAACAGTGTCTAAGGGACAAGAAGAGGAACTTGCTAGCCTCGTTAAATATTTCAGTGTTGTTTGGTGTAAAGCTTCAAAGAAAAAACACAAAAAGTGGGAAGGTGATGCTGTTCTTATCGTAAAAGGAAAGTCATTTACATTGAAGAATTTAGAAGGCAAAGACATTGGAAGAGGTATTGTGATATTAACTGATGTTTATGATTTGGCCTAAAGTTAGTATATATCTCTGGTTACATAATTGAAATATAATTGGGTTCTGTAAAGGTATAGATTAAGATGTTCTTTAATTGACTTTCATGTCTAAATTATCTCATAAACATAAAATTATCTCAGATAGTCAGTCTGACAGTCTTATGTATACTAGCTCAGTGAGGCGAATCTCATCCCATGGTTTCATTTTCTCCAAAAATGGAATGGTCAGCTAGGTGTATACAGTAATTTTGGCATTTTTCTGAGATTAAGCAGTTTGTCTTGGTATGCTTTTTCATCTTTTGTAGAATGCCAAGTGATTAAAAGTTAAAAGGATGTTGATATCAGGAGTGGAATGATATCTAACGTTAATGATACTCAATAAAAATTTGAAAAAAAGCAAGGAGATAATGAGCGGCTAGACAGGACCTAGATTAATACATCTAAATTGAAGGTTACCATTATTTTCATTATGAAATGTTGCCAGCCTGATTTGTACAAGTTAGGCCACGAATTCAGAATGCGTAACACCAACCATGGTTTTTTGCATTGTCTCCTATTGTTCAATTTTGCTTATGGCCCATAGTTATAAAATCTGTTCTACATGTTCATTCATTTGAAGATATCATAGTTTATAGTTTTCAGTAACTATGTGCCAAGTACTATGCTAGGAGTAAAGATGGGTATAGTTTATAGTTTAGTGGGGACAGGGCAATGTAACTGGTAATTAGGAAGCACTAAGATAATTGTTTCAATGAGAATTGTTAGTAAGGGCAATAGGAGCATACATAGAAGGACCATTTAAGTCTGCCTAGACGACTAGGGGAAATCTTCATTGGAATATTGTTTAAGGGAATATTTGAAGGATGAAGAGTTTTATAGGGTGTAAGAAAGGAACATATGCAAGAGAGAACAGCATATGCAAAAGCACAAAGGCAGGAGAGAACTAAAACTACAGCAATGTTTCAGGAATGTAGAATATGAAGGGCAGTGACAGAGTGGCAAGTGTTGAGGCTGAATGGAATTATCTGCAATAGAATTTTCTTATTATAAAAATATTGAGCAACTACTTTATATATAGTATCATGCTAACTGTTTAGAGGAATTAAGAAGAAAAATTACAGTACATATTCCATGTTGTTGGTTGAGGTAGATTGGGGCAAGATTTTTGGAGAACTTGATCATACCTATTTAGTGAAATTATATTCTAGCCAGCTAGAGAGGTAAAAATTATCAAAATTACCCCGGAATATCTCTTATATATAAGGTATAGTATACATGGTTTTGTGTATGTATAGTTTGTAGTAAAATGATTTTTCAGTTGCAAGTAGCAAAAAAATGCATATTAGGTTATAAACAGTGGGTTTTTACTGTGACTACACAAGTAGAATCACCTAAGGTACTTTTAAGAAATGCCAGTGCTCAGGCCCTGACCCCTGAGGCTGTGATTTATTTGGTCTGGATGGTGGGGAGAGGGACTGAGCATAAGCATGTTTTAGGTTTCCAAGTGATTCTAATATCCAGCAGGAGTTGAGAACCACTGCTTTAAACATTAAGAGATTTTATTGGCTTTCAAAATGAAAACATCCAAACAAAACTTGGTTGCTTGATTATAACATTAATAAATGTATTAACTGAGAATTAATTTTGCAAATTATTGCTTGTAATGCAAACAGTTTTTCTTTCAAATAAATTGGATATACAGTATTTCAGCATTGTTATTGTTGGGATAGAGAGCTGGAGTGCTGAAATTGCTGATGGCTTGTGATAATGTAGTCAGGTTCAAATGGCCGTCATTATACAACAACCAGAAAAAAACAAGTGGGGGAAACAAAGTTCCAGAGTTTTAAGAAAGTCTTTTGGAGATTTAGAGATGTTTGAGAGGGTCATCACTATGGATCAAAGTGAAATGAGAGATCCTGGAGTTACAGAGACTTCTAAAGATGCCTCAAAATTAAGTTTATTCTTGTCTCCCATTTCCATATAAAACTGAGATTAACAGCAATTGGATTTATATGAAGATAAAACTATAATCTTCATTAATGTGGAGAGGTTAAGACTACTGTTGAATTGAGATAGTTTGGGGAATGGAGTGATGGGTCTTTGGTATTTAGAAACACCAGCCAAGTAATTTCTTCCTATGTCAGAGCATTAAAATTAAAAAGTGCTCTATCATAAATAATTTAAGAGTGTATATTAATTGCCAGGTCTCACAGATTGTAAATTTTAGCCCAGTTTTTTTTGTTGTTGTTTGTTTTGCTGAGGAAGATTTGCCCTGAGCTAACATCTGTTGCCAATCTCCCTCTTTTTTTGCTTGAGGAAGATTCGCCCTGATCTAACATCTTTGCCAATCTTCTGCTATTTTGTACATGGGTCGCCACCACGGTATGGCTGATGAGTCGTGTAGGTCTGCGCCCGGGATCCAAACCTGTGAACCCAGGCGGCCGAAGTGGAGCACACTGAACTTAACCACTACGCCATGGGGCCAGCCCCCTTAGCCCAGTTTTAATAGGACAAATTTTAGCAATTTCTAGCTAATTTAAAAAAGATCATATTTTCTAAAATGTGAGTCTTTATTTTTTAGAGACTTACAAAAGTTTATGGTTTATGGTACACACAGTTCTTGCCCCCCATAATGTCACAATAACCATGCACTTAATGTAGATAGGCATAGGAGTCTAAAGTTCCATCACTCTTTCTGTCTGGTTAATGAGCTCATTTTGAGAAGACTGTGACTGACATTCATATTTATATTCCGTCAGCACCTTACACATGGCAACGCTTAATAAACGTCCACTGAATTAATAATAATTCAAACAAGCTTGATATTATAAAATATCCCACTTTTATTTAAGAGCTAGAACTTGGACTACTGTATTTTAACTGCTGTCTCATGTGGAGCAATATGGTAGTGGCTGTGGTAGCAGTTGCTTTTATTGCTAGTTCTCCTTCACATTTCCAGCTGTTTCTAAGTGGAAATCGAGATGTGGTGTTTCTTTAGTTTGTTCACAGGAAAGGAGGGTCCATCTTGCCTTCCAAACTCCTTTCTTGGCTTGATTTTCTACAGACAGAGATGGTAAAACTATGAGTACATAGGCTATATTTTCAATAATTAGAAAAAAAACTTGCTTTCTCTAAAACCGGGCTAATTTTTATAGTTATTTATTTCTTCTGATTTTTAGTGGGTTTTTTTCTTTACTAAAATAATATATTATGTTTTCATTCTGGCTAGTAGGTTATACAAGCCTATTTGCATTCAAAGCACAGTTTTCATTCTGTACAGTTATGGGAAGGTGACTATGGTATCACTAATTAAGTCATCTTAGAGTGTCAATAAATTAAATTAACTTTCTTTGTTCTCAATTTAAAGGCATTGGATACAAATTCAAAGAGCTTGAAAAGATTGAAGAGGGCCAAACATTGACAATTGGTGGAAAAGAAATAGAAGTCATGGGTGTAATCTCTCCAGATGATTTCAGCAGTGGGAGATGTTTTCAGCTTGGAGGAGAAAGTCCTACTATCTCAAGTTTTTCTCAAGCTGCCAAGAAGTGTTTCTCTAACCCTTTAAAAAGTGTCTATAAACCATGGTCAAAGGAAAATAGACAGAATAGTTTCCAAAATTGCAAACCACGCCATGACCCGTATACACCAAGTAAGATTTAAAAAATAATATGAATATTCTGTTTTTACCATGAAAACTTTTTTGGTATGTGAATTTAGAGTTTAAATTTTAAAGTTTTCAGGTATATATTACCTGGAAGTATATATTATTCTTCAGATATACTATCTGACATGAGCGATAATATGGAAGTTGAATAACAATATAGTTTGGGAATTATTTAATAAGTAAATGCATAATTCCAAGAAACAGTAATGAAAATACTATACATGTGTTGAAGGAAAAATATACAAATTGTAGATGTATACATTCATACATACATGTGTATGATTTTTGGATAAAATCTGACATCTTAAGTAAGGAGAAAAATTAGTAAATTCATGAATCAGGATTGTGTTTATACTTCTGTTTTGAAGACTCTGTGCCTTGATCACATGCATTAGTGTATTACAGTAGTGAATGGTGAGATGTCATGGAAAGAATTCAAATTTTACTCGTAAGAGTTCAATCAGTTAATTTTCACATTAATGAATTTATTAAAATTCATGTTAAAAAATGAAACCTAGTCTGGTTTTGACTGTCTTTTTAAAATTTTATTTGATTATTCACTCAACAAGTATATTTTGAGTGCCTTTTTTGCGTTGGGCCCAGAAGTAAAATTGTCGTGGGAGAGCTTCTCATGTAGTGAGGAGACAGACAAGTAAATGTGAATTATAGTGCAGTGGATGTGGAAGTTGGAGAATAGAGTAGGCTTCTTTCATAATAGTAGTAAAATAAAAGTATATAAAGTAACTTAATTATTTTCCCCTCTTGCAAGTATTATGGAGACAGAATTTTTGAAATAAAGGGGCCTGTGAGATAATTTAGATCAGTCTCTTCACTTTGCATTTGAGGAAACCGAGGCCTAGAAAGATGAACTGACTGCCTAAATTCAGATAGTTATTGGCGTAATTGGAATAAAAACCCAAAATTAAAAATTCCTGGCTTTATTTGAGCTTATCTGAGACTTAATTGATATATGGAGAGTGGAAGCTTATGCTTCTGATTTTTCTCTTTATCTAAATGTTTAGTATGTCCCACCAGCTCTTTTACCAAGCTTCCTTCTCTCCTTTATTCTCTTTGCCTTCCTATTATATAGTAGAGGGTTGTGGGAAACTGAAAAGAATACTGTGCTTATTCAAAGACCTGAGTTAGAATCCTGGTTGGCCACTGAACTAATTGGTTCTTTGACCTCTTGGGGTAGTCACTTACCTCACTAATGTTTTGCCTCATGTGTAAAATGTGGGTTCTAATAACTACTGTAGAGACTTAGAGTACCTGGTATATAATGTGTACAATAAATATTTGTTGACTGGATGAAAAATTTTACTCTGATAATTTATATATATGTGTCCATGTGTGAGTGTGTGTGTGTGTGTGTCTGTATGAATGAAAGCCCTTTGTGTAAATGGTAAATGGTTGATTATTCTCATTTATTTATTTTATCTTGCCAAGGGTAGAATTATGTTGTAGACTTAAAACTAAAGCATGAGGATTTTGTTAGCGTTAAATGATGCCTCATCATTGTGAGGATAGAGGGGCATCTTAAAATTTGACCTGGTGTCCCATTATCATGGTGGTTTAGGTTTATCTTTCTTGAAGATGGGCACTTTTTCAGATGACTTATGATCCCGTGGTCCTTCTTGCTTGAGCACTTTGTGATCTTCACCTCTATCTTCTCTTTCTTCCCTTTGTCCTTTTTAAAAGATAGACAAAAATGGGGCCATTTCTTGGTTGGAAATCCACAAGGAATACTCTTGCTTTGCTGCTGGGATGCAGAGGAAAGCCAAGGGCTAAGTTTTCTGTTTTTACTCCCTAATCCCCTACCTGCCAGGAATTGACCTAAAAAAATGAGAGTTTCTTTTAGTTGCTCAGAAACCTAGGAGGATCCACAGAAAACTTTCCTCTGGGTAATTGCTAATGGTAAACATGACCAAACTGTCATTCCTGTAAGTATTTCTGCATTGATGGATATTTATTTAATCTACTGGAACCTATTTTTTATCTCCCTTTCTTGTCAATTTGTCCTTTTTTTTCTTTTTGTTTGTTTATTTTTAAAATCTATTTCATTTTTTAACCATGATGTAGACATATAAATATATCCAAAAAATAATATTGATGAGTTTATTATCTGACTTCAGATTTATCAGTTGAGACCTTCTTTCTAGTTATATTTGATTTTGTATTTTTTGGTGACACTGTAATAAATCTTTTAAATTGTATTAGCATACTTCTAAAGAATTACATTATTATTTGATGGTTACTTCATGCTGCTTTGCAAAGATTCATGAATTTGACATTCATGAATGTAGTAATTAACTTTAAGCAAATAATTATGGCAAAGTCAATGGAAAATTTGTCATCCTTTCTCAATTCTTCTGATTAATAGGAGTAATGATCATTGTTAGCACGTACAAGACTAAAAATAAAGGGAGCCTTTATGTTAAATTTGGGGAGCTTTTCCAGAATAAGAAGCTGTGAGCATTGGCAAGTGCATCCTGGCAAAATTCCAACCAGTGCTTTCAGTTTGAAATAGTTCTCTTTGCTCTGAATACTGAATTATTAAGTGTTATAGCTTACTGAATTTCTTATTAGACAATAGTGAATTTCAGTGGCTTTGAAGCACTTTGGGGCATATGAAGTTTGGAAAGCCCTTTGTAGTTCTTTGCATGAAGTCTTACATCAATAAGGCATGAGATTTTATTTTTTAATTTTGTACCCTTGCTTAGCATTAGTGTTACTGAATTTCGAATTTTTTTTGCCACAAACGATGGCAAATGGTTCTATCTTATAAGTAATCAAAGCAAAAGAATGTAGTTGCTGACAAAGTGACATTGTAATACATTTATAATTATATTTTTACCTTTTTCTTAAGATTCCCTTGTTATGTTACGACCAGACAATAATCACCAGTGGATGTTTAATAAGAACTGTTTCCCTATTGTGGATGTGGTGATAGATCCTCACCTTGTATATCATCTTCGACCACATCAGAAAGAAGGAATCATATTCCTTTATGAATGTGTGATGGGAATGAGGTAGGAGAATAAATCATTTGTTTAGTCTAATCTGAGTTTTGATTTAACCTGTAACATAATGGTTTTCTAGAAAGAGCCTGATATAATGAGTCTCAGCGGGTACATCATGAATTTTAGTTGGTAGGAATGGTGAATGGTACTTAATGTGTGCATTTATTCCAAAAGTGGTTCTTGATGGAGGCCATGTGCCAGACATCCTGCTAGGAGCTAGGTATACATCATTCAGGACCATGGTCCTTACTCTTAAGTAGCTTATAAAGTGTTTGAGGAAACAGATATAGTCAACCTTAAAGTGGTACAATAAGAGCTCACTACGGGTATGATAAAGGATTGTGGGGCAAAATGGAAGAAGCCTTTAATTCTGCTTATGAGGATTTTGGAAAAAGGTTTTCTTATTTCACTTCTACTTAAAAAAAAGTCCCCTCCCCTTACCTTTTTTTCCCCATTTTTATGGACATTTATTTATTTGCTGAGGAAAATTCTTCCTGAGCTAACATCTGTTGCTTCTATTTTGTATGTGGGTTGCTGCCACAGTGTGGCCGCTCACGAGTGGTGTAGGTCCGTGCCCAGGAACTGAACCTGGGCTGCTGAAGTGGAGCACGCTGAACTTAACCACTAGGCCATGGGGCCAGCCCTATCCCGCTTTACCCTTTTAAAAATTGAATTTTCTTAAAGAATTGTCATCTCCTCTCAAAGATATTTTAGAAGATATACACACACACGCACACATACACACACACTCCCCAGACAAAGGAGATAAAAGAATCAAAAGTCCCTGCTAACATCTTGGTCTATTTCCTTCAGTTTCTTTTTTGTTTTTTTTTTTAATGCATAGGCCCTTGATTTTTAAATTGGTTATTTAATAGGGAATTGAGAATGTAAATTCTCCCAAACTCTAAGAACCCCTTGAATGATGACAGGTTAAGGGAATACTATCTCCTAGAAACTTTCTAGACTCATCTTCTCTCTCAAATCTGCTCTTCTTTTGGGGGATCTTATCTCACCTGGTCTGGGAATCATCTTTGATTTCTTCCCTTTCACCTTTTCAATCTAATCAAATCTGAACTTTTAATTATTTTGACCTCCTAAATATCATTTGATTCTTAGTCTTTTCTGATACTTCACTGCGGCAGTTCTAGTAACTGATGTCATAAAATTATATTTTGTCTCGACTATTGCAATGGCTCCTAACTTGTGCATCTGCTTCTGATGCTCCTCAAATCCATTCTACTTACTGATAGCCAGCAGCTTGATTTTTCTGAAAAACCATTCTGAACATGGCATTCCCTTGCTTAAAATCTTTCAAACTCTTAGAACTTAGAGCAGTGTTTCCTCATCTGTGATGTGCACTCCACTGGTGGTGTTTGGGATCATTTTAGGTGTACCTGCACAAGCCTTGTGTTTTATTTTTAATAGCATATTTAGTTAATGAATAATTAGAAAAAAATAGCACCTGAAATTTTTGGTTTCACAGATACATTATGCTTAGAGTTTTCTTTTCAAATAAATATAAGTAAAATACATGACTGTATCAAAGAGCTTAAAAAACTACAAAGTGGTATAAAAATGCCACTTAATATTCCTTATAATATTTAATTTTAAGTTGCATTAACCAAGTAGGTTTGTAGAATAAGATTTTTACTAAATTATGTGTATTAGATCGAGTATTTAGTGTTTAATTTTTCTTACAGTGCAGAGAGCTATTTTGGTTGAGGACTTCGTTTATCGCCAGAGAATCATAAATACAACTCAGTAGATCTTTCTGGTTAACATTACAAATACAGTCAAATGGCACTTAACGAGGGGGATACGGTCTGAGAAATGTGTTGTTAGGTGATGTTGTTGTGTGAACATCATAGAGTGTGCTTACGTAAACCTAGGCGGGATAGCCTACTACACACCTGGGCTATACGGAGGAGCCTATTGCTCCTAGGCTACAAACCTGTACAGCACGTTACTGTACTGAATACTGTAGACAGTTATAACACAATGGTAAGTATTTTTGTATCTAAACATAGAAAAGGTACAGTAAAAATATGGTATAAAAGATAAAAAATAGTACACCTGTATAGGGCACTTACCGTGAGTGGAGCTTGAAGGACTGGAAGCTGCTCTGGGTGAGTGAGTGAGTGAGTGGTGGGTGAATGAGAAGGCCGAGGACATGACTGTACACTGCTGTAGACTTTATAAATGCTGTACACTTAGGTTACACTGAATTTATAAAAAATATTTTTCACTCTTCAATAATAAATTAACCTTAGCTTACTGTAACTTTTTTACTTTATAAACTTTTTAATTTTTTAAACTTTTGACTCTTTTGTAAGAACACAGCATAAAACACGGATTGTACAACTGTACAAAAATATTTTCTTTCTTCATATTCTTGTTCTATAACCTTCTGTTTTTTAACCCATTACTTTTATACAGCTGGCAGTGCAGTAGGTTTGTTTACACCAGCATCACCACAAATGCATGAGTAAGATGTTGTGCTAGGAGTTGTGACGGCTGTGATGTCAGTAGGCGATAGGAATTTTTCAGCTTCGTTATAATCTTGTGGAACCACTATCATACACGCAGTCTGTCGTTGACCGAAATGTCGTTACATGGAGCATGACTGTATATTTTAAACTATTTTGATATCTAGTACTGAAACTGATAAAAATTGTTCAACTGTTAGTGCTAAGAAGCACAGTTATAGTTAAATTATTCAAATGTAGATATAAAATTGGAATTCGTTTCTAGTCTCTCTAAATATATACATATAACAGATGATTTAGAGTCAACTCTCTAATTTCAGATTTGATTTAGTAATTTAGTTGACAGTAAATATGTAATGAATATAATTATCACAGATGCAAAAGAGAGAGATGTTGTAATTCAGCTGAATGAAAAGCTAGAAAAAGTATTTAGTGGGGTGTAGAATTTGTCCTGATTACAAAATATCAGCTTCTGGTTCTTGACTAATAAGTGATGCTATTAGGGGCATAAAACATTTTCCTATTGTGATTAAAGTAAGTATAATTATTTCTAACAGAGTGAATGGCAGATGTGGAGCTATTCTTGCTGATGAAATGGGTTTAGGGAAAACATTGCAATGTATTTCGCTCATCTGGACTCTCCAGTGTCAGGGGCCCTATGGAGGCAAGCCAGTGATAAAGAAGACACTTATTGTCACACCTGGAAGCTTGGTGAATAATTGGAGGAGAGAATTTCAAAAATGGCTAGGAAGTGAAAGGATCAAGATATTTGCTGTTGATCAGGTAAGAGACTTTTAAAAACTTAGCCTTGGTCATTTTCTAAATCTCTAGCTTTTCATATCAATACTGCTGTTTTTACTTTCTATGTAGCAGTTTTTTAAGTGTATGTAACTCTACAACTCCTTTGCAGAAAAATGGAATCTTGGCTTATAGTTTGGTTGTAAGTTAACATTTTCTAATACTTGATTAATGGTTGTAGGGAATATGCTGCTTAAATTTGATTTCACACAGTTTGTTAAATATTATCTTTTTTTTCTTTAGGACCACAAAATAGAAGAATTCGCCAAATCTCCATTTTATTCTGTTCTTATCATCAGTTATGAAATGTTACTTCGTTCCCTGGATCAAATTAAGAATATAAAATTTGATCTTCTAATCTGTGATGAAGGACATCGTTTGAAGAACAGTGCCATTAAGACAACTACAGCCCTCATTAGCCTCTCTTGTGAGAAAAGAATAATTCTAACTGGTCAGTATTTACTTTTGGGAAGATATGATGGGATTTTTGGTTAGTAAACATAAGACTTGTAGTATGATGCTTGGCATCCAAAGAATTGGTGGTGTTGGTTGGAATTCATGCTAATAAACCTGTGTTAACTGAGTCTTGATAGGATTCTGAATTATCAAATCCCTGCGTAATGTTCTGCAGCCCAGATTTTGGATTTTTTGAGGAATAATCACAACAGTGTCATGGTAAAGAATGTAGGAGATGGGGCTGGACTGCCCGTGCTTAGTTCCCAAGTCTGACATTTACAGCTGTGCAACTTTGGGCAAGTTATTTAACTTCTCTGTACCTCAATTTCCTTATTTGTGAAATAGGGATAATAATACCATCTACTTTATAAAGTTGTTTTGAGGGTCAAATGAGTTAATCCATATAAAGTTCTTGGAAGACTACCTCACTCATGGTAAGTGTTTAGTGTAAATATCCGTTATTTTTCTCTGTGTGTGCCACATGCATATAGTTTGTTGCTGGCTAAAGCATCTGTCTGTAAAAGTGGGTTGGACCATGTGTAAATACAAGAATCCTTTTCTACCCACTCCTTTTGAACTTAAGGCCTAAACTAGAATCATGCCTGAGTAGCTCAATGTCGCTTTTCTCCCTCACCTCACTTTGGTCTTGTGTGGCCCTTCCAATTTGCCATTCTGGCAGCAGTGGAAAGAAGAGAGTTGTATTCATTACTAATATTTACTACCCCTCCATTTTCTACTTAAGGCTTCATTTCCCTACTGTCTTTAATCTTTTTGGAAGAAATGAGCAGGGCATGATTATTCTTACTATGTCATAATCTTTTGTGTCATTTTGTCCTTCAGTGTCCTTTATCCATGTCAAAGCTCTTCTCTGAAGTTAAACTGAGGAGAGGGAAGGGGTGTGACCAATAGCTTGTCCCTCCGTTCCTCATCTCTAGGGTAGAAGTGTGCCTTAGAGCAACAGAGAAAACTCCCCCTATTCTGTTGTCATTGAGTTGGGGTGAGGAGGGTACCCATCTTGAAATAATTCATGGTCATTTGACTTCCAATTTCTGTAGGATTGATTAACCATTACTAATGTAATTTTTAAAACTGTATGTGCTTTTAAAAAATGATTTTGAAAAGTTTTAAATGACCTTTACATTCTTCACATTTAATCACTTAAAGATAAAAAGGGCAGGGGTCAAATCTTATGGTTATCTGTATCCCCAAGACTTAGTAGATGCCCAACAAATGCTTGTTAGTCATACTAGTGATGTGGAAACCAGAGAATAGAAAAAATGACTTTGAATATTTATAAAAGGCTATTTTTGAAGAAAAAATGAGTTAGGGAAATGGAAAATTTAATCTAGGTGATTTGTATGTCTGTGGCTGTTTGAGGAATTAAGTGGATTTAGTTTTAATACTTAGTTTTTTTTTTAATACTTGATTCCCAAAGCTGCAATTCAAACTTCTTGACTGGCCTTTGATTTTGAGATCTTGGGGCCAGAAAAGCAATGAAAAAAAGATTTAGCTGAATTTATTTTCACTATGTTGGAAAAGAAAAGCAAAGGCTGTTTCTTTTTACTGCTCAATGTGGGGTCAATTGCTTATTTAAAGAATGGCTATAGCTATGGAGTTAGAAAGGTTGGCATTAGAAGGGGAAGAACAAGAAGTAAAAATGAAGACTGAGAAGTAAAGTTTACTGAAAAGTACTGAAAGTAAGGAATGATAATAGATTCTCTCCTATTCAAAAGTCAGATATTCTTTAGCAAAAGTGGACAATTTTACCAATATTTTCAATTATAAGCAAGCACTAATTCAACTAGCATTCTAAATTAAGTTTAATATTTGCAGTAGAAAAGGATTCTGGGACTTCATTCAAAAGGAATGTCCTGATGGTGACTAGTGCGATAGTTTCATTAGGAGAATTGGCATTGCCCCTTCTGTCTTACTTTGTCTTCTTTAACTCATTTCTGCTTTCCCATCTTGTCACTGCTGCCCCCTGAGCGTGAATTTAGGTACAAACTAGCACTAACTAAAGTCTTACATTTAGAAATACTTGTAGTTGGTTTTTATCTCATTAGAATTTCCTGAATGAATTCTTTTTTTTTTTTTACAATGGCAGGATATTTTACTCCCATGGTGATTTGTTTCTTGTTACAGACATTTGTATGTGAGTATGTACAGTGCTATGTGCATGATAGGTGCTCAGAAACTGAGAATCAGATGAAAGTAACTGTGATTTTGTTTCCTGGGATTATCTAGCCCAGTGCTGTGGAGAACATTTAGTTAATATTTACTAGAAAATGGGTAGGATTCATTCTGACTAGTAGAGGTATATAGACTTCTACAGCTGCCATAACAAAATGCCAGAGACTGGGTAGTAAATTTCTTAAACAACAGAAATCTATTCTCTCACAGTTCTGGAGGCTGGAAGTCCAATATCAAGGTGTCAGCAGGTTTGGTTTCTCCTGAGGCCTCTCTCCTTGGCTTGCAGGTGGCCATCTTCTGGCTGTGTCCTCTCGTGGCCTGTCCTCTGTACATGTGCATCCCTGGTGTCTTTCTCTGAAAAAGACACTAGTCATATTGGATTAGCACCCAACCTTATGACCTCCTTTAACCTTAATTACATCCTTAAAGGCTCTATCTCCAAATACAGTCACATTGAGAGTTAGGGCTTCAACATATGAATTTTGAGGAAACACAATTCAGTCCATAACAAGAGGCAAATTATAAGATGTTAGATGTGCTTTCATTATATTATAAAAAAGTGAAATCTGAGATTTGAAGCAAGATTCTTATTAAATATTGAAGGTTAAAAATACACACCACACACACATTGCTATATTATAGCATGCTTAGAAACTAAAAAATGGAAATCATCCTACAGTCTCACCACCATGATTAGCTTGGATGAATCATTTGGGGTTAGGATAATGTCTGGAAGCCAACCACAATGATTCTTATACCTTTCTTTCCCCTCTTTCCTTCTTGCTTTTCCCAT
Organism: Tapirus indicus; assembly: GCA_031878705.1. Classification (NCBI taxonomy): domain Eukaryota; kingdom Metazoa; phylum Chordata; class Mammalia; order Perissodactyla; family Tapiridae; genus Tapirus; species Tapirus indicus. Next base: position 42,459,415 of record CM062935.1, read on the forward strand.
TCTCCCATCTTTATTAGTCATTGTCGTGGATATTCTTTTAAAGGCTTAACAAAATGCATAAATATATTTTCTCTAACTTTGGATCTGGCTACCCACTTCCAAAAAAATTGGCCATGAAAACCCTATGGATAGCAGTGGAGCATCATCTGATATAGTGCCGGAAGGTGAGAGGATGGTGCAAAAAGACTGGGCAGGGTTTGGCTCTGCAATACACAAGGTCGTTAGGAGTCGGAATCCACTAGACAGCATTAGCGACAATTCTTTTTATGATGTGTCTAAAAATTTAGAACTGACTAGATGTGTTAAAAAAATTAGTAAGCAATGGTCCAACCTGGGGTTGACCCATTTATTTTGAGGGAAGTGATCATTAAATTCCCTGACATTGTAAAATTTATGTTGTCTATGGTAATGAAATAAGTGCATTTTTGTTTACTTCTTGATTATTTATATCTTTAGACAACTTTTTCTAGTCTGTTGTTTGAAACTCATCTGAAATTGTACTGTTCTACTATGCTGATTTATATGTTCATTTGATATTATAATTATTGAAACATGCTAGTGTTTCTTTGAAAATTAATTAGCCAGAAGTCATTGAATATGTAATATATGCAGGGCATATTAATCCATTACAGTCTGTGTCAACCTTTAGGATTAGTGAAGATCCCAATTTGATCTGATAACTTTGAAATGTAATAATAATAGGTGCCATTCACTGAGTGTCTGCTAAATGTCAGGCAGTGTGCTGGACACTTCACATACATTGTCTCTACTTTTCTTTGTAATACCACTGGGAACTTAACTTCCTACTTTTTTTTTTTTTGAAGAAAAATTTTATTGAGCCATTATTATGTGTCAGGCACCATGTTAAATGCCTTACATGCATTATGTCTTTTTTTTTTTTTTTTTTTTTGGTTGATGTCTTAGTTTATAACACTGTGGGGTTTTAGTTGTACATTTTTGTCCGTCACCTTGTGGATGTAACCCTTCACCCCTTGTGCCCCCCCACCCCCCTTCCCCTTGGTAACCACCAATCAGTTCTCTCTGTCCGTGTGTTCACTTATATTCCATATATGAGTGAGTTCATGCAGTGTCTGTCCTTCTCTCTCTGGCTTATTTCACTTAACATAATACCCTCTAGGTCCTTCCATGTTGTTGCAAATGGGACAATTGTGTCTTTTCTTACGGCTGAGTAGTATTCCATTGTATGTATATACCACATCTTCTTTAACCAATCTTCAGTTGAGGGACACTTGGGTTGCTTCCACTTCTTGGCTATAGTGAATAATGCTGCAATGAACATAGGGGTGCATATGCCTTTTGTGATGGTTGATTTCACGTCCATTGGTTAGATGCCCAAGAGTGGTATTGCTGGATCATACGGTATTTCTATTTTTAATTTTTTGAGGACTCTCCATACTGTTTTCCATAGAGGCTGCACCAGTTTGCATTCCCACCAGCAGTGAATGAGGGTCCCCGTTTCTCCACAACCTCTCCAGCATTTGTTGTTATTTGTCTTTGTGATTATAGCCATTCTAACCGGTGTAAGGTGATATCTCAGTGTAGTTTTGATTTGCATTTCCCTGATGATTAGTGATGTTGAACATCTTTTCATGTGTCTATTGGCCATCTGGATCTCTTCCTTGGAAAAATGTCTGTTCATATCCTCTGCCCATTTTTTGATCGGGTTGTTTGTTTTTTTGTTGCTCAGTTGTATGAGATCTTTGTATATTACTGAGATTAATCCCTTGTCAGACAAACGATTTGCAAATATTTTCTCCCAGCTGGTGGGTTGTTTATTCATTTTGATCCTGGTTTCATTTGCCTTGTAGAAGCTCTTTAGTCTGATGAGGTCCCACTTGTTTATTTTTTCTTTTGTTTCCCTTGTCCGGGTAGACATGGAATCTGAAAGGATCCCTTTATGTCCAATCGCAATTAGTGTACTGCCTATATTTTCTTCCAGGAGTTTTATAGTTTCAGGTCTCACTTTCAGGTCTTTGATCCATTTTGAATTGATTTTTGTATATGGCGATAGGAGATGGTCTACTTTCATTCTTTTGCATGTTGCTATCCAATTTTCCCAGCACCATTTATTGAAGAGACTTCCCTCTCTCCATTGTATGTTCTTTGCTCCTTTGTCGAAGATTAGCTGTCCATAGGTGTGTGGTTTTATTTCTGGGCTTTCAATTCTGTTCCATTGATCTGTGTGTCTATTCTTGTACCAGTACCATGCTGTTTTGATTACTGTAGCTTTATAGTATATTTTGAAATCAGGGATTGTGATGCCTCCAGCTTTGTTCTTTTTTTTCAGAATTGCTTTAGCTATTCGGGCTCTTTTGTTACCCCATACGAATTTCAGTAGTTTTTGTTCTATTACCGTGAAGAATGACATTGGGATTCTGATTGGGATTGCATTGAATCTGTAGATTGCTTTAGGTAGAATGGACATTTTAACTATATTTATTCTTCCAATCCATGTGCATGGAATATTTTTCCATTTCTTTATGTCCTCCTCGATTTCTTTCAATAGTGTCTTATAGTTTTCATTGTATAGGTCTTTGACCTCCTTGGTTAAATTTATTCCCAGATATTTTATTCTCTTTGTTGCAATTGTAAATGGGATTGTCTTTTTGAGTTCTCTTTCTGTTTTTTCATCGTTAGTGTATAGAAATGCAATTGATTTTTGTAAGTTGATTTTATACCCTGCCACTTTACTGTAGTTGTTGATTGTTTCTAGTGGCTTTCCAATGGAATTTTTGGGGTTTTCTATGCATAGGATCATGTCGTCTGCAAATAGTGAGAGTTTCACTTCTTCATTGCCTATTTGGAGTCCTTTTATTCCTTTTTCTTGCCTAATTGCTCTGGCCAGAACTTCCAGTACTGTGTTGAATAAGAGCGGTGAGAGTGGGCACCCTTGTCTTGTTCCTGTCCTCAAAGGAATGGCTTTCAGTTTTTCCCCGTTGAGTAGGATGTTTGCTGTAGGTTTGTCATATATGGCCCTTATTATGTTGAGGTACTTTCCTTCTATACCCGTTTTGTTGAGAGTTTTTATCATAAATGGATGCTGGATCTTGTCAAATGCCTTCTCTGCATCGATTGAGATGATCATGTGGTTTTTATTCTTCATTTTGTTAATGTGGCGTATCACGTTGATTGATTTGCGGATGTTGAACCATCCCTGTGTCCCTGGTATAAATCTGACTTGATTGTGGTGTATGATCTTTTTGATGTATTGCTGTATTCGGTTTGCCAATATTTTGTTGAGGATTTTTGCGTCTATGTTCATCAGCGATATTGGCCTGTAGTTTTCCTTCTTTGTATTGTCCTTGTCTGGCTTTGGTATCAGCATGATGTCGGCCTCATAGAATGTGTTGGGAAGTATTCCATCTTCCTCTATTTTTTGGAATAGTTTGAGAAGGATAGGTGCTAAATCTTCTTTGAACGTTTGATAAAATTCTCCAGGGAAGCCATCTGGTCCTGGGCTTTTATTTTTGGGGAGGTTTTTGATTACTGTTTCAATCTCTTTACTTGTGATTGGTCTGTTCAGATTCTCTATTTCTTCTTGATTCAGTTTTGGGAGGTTGTACGCTTCCAAGAATTTGTCCATTTCCTCTAGGTTGTCCAATTTGTTGGCGTAAAGTTTTTCATAGTATTCCCTAATAATCCCTTGTATTTCTGTGGTGTCTGTTGTAATTTCTCCTCTTTCATTTCTAATTTTATTTATTTGAGTCTTCTCCCTTTTTTTCTTAGTGAGTCTGGCTAAGGGTTTGTCAATTTTATTTATCTTCTCAAAGAACCAGCTCTTTGTTTCATTGATCCTTTCTACTGTTTTTTTGGTTTCAATTTCATTTATTTCTGCTCTGATTTTTATTATTTCCCTCCTTCTGCTGATTCGGGGCTTTGTCTGTTCTTCTTTTTCCAACTCTGTTAGGTGCAATTTAAGGTTATTTATTTGGGATTTTTCTTGTTTGTTAAGGTGAGCTTGTATTGCTATGAATTTCCCTCTCAGGACAGCTTTTGCTGCATCCCATATGAGTTGGTATGGTGTATTTTCCTTTTCATTTGTCTCCAGATAGCTTTTGATTTCTTCTTTAATTTCATCAACGACCAATTGGTTGTTCAGTAGCATGTTGTTTAGTCTCCACTTCTTTGCCCCTTTCCTAGTTTTTTCCTTGCAGTTGATTTCTAGTTTCACAGCATTATGATCAGAAAAGATGGTTGTAATGATTTCAATCTTCTTAAATTTATAGAGGTTTGCCTTGTTTCCTAATATATGGTCTATCCTTGAGAATGTTCCATGTGCACTTGAGAAGAATGTGTACTCTGCTTTTTTTGGGTGGAGTGCTCTGTATATATCTATTAAGTCCATTGCGTCTAGTTTCTCGTTTAAGTCCATTATTTCCTTATTGACTTTTTGTCTGGATGATCTATCTATTGATGTAAGGGGGGTATTAAGATCCCCTACTATTATTGTGTTATTGTTAATATCTCCTTTAAGGTTTTTTAGCAGTTGTTTTATGTACTTTGGTGCTCCTGTGTTGGGTGCATAGATATTTATAAGTGTTATGTCTTCTTGGTGAAGTATCCCTTTTGTCATTAAATATTGCCCTTCTTTGTCTCTCATTACCTTTTTTATCTTGAAGTCTACTTTGTCTGATATAAGTATGGCTACTCCTGCCTTCTTTTGTTTGCCATTAGCTTGGAGTATTGTTTTCCATCCTTTTATTTTGAGTCTGTGTTTGTCTTTAGAGCTGAGATGTGTTTCCTGGAGGCAGCAGATTGTTGGATCTTGGTTTTTAATCCATCCTGCCACTCTATGTCTTTTGATTGGAGAATTCAATCCATTTACATTTAGAGTGATTATTGATATATGAGGGTTTAATGTCGCTATTTTATTGTTCATCTTCTGGTTCTTTTGCATTTCCTTCGTTTCTTGTCCCTTGTGTTTCGGGCTGCAAATTCAATTTGGTATTTCTGCATGCTCATTCTCTTGGTTTTCTCTTTATTTGTCATGTGTGGTTCTCTTCTGGTTGTTTGTTTAGTGGTTACCGTGCGGTTTATATAAGCGATCTCCTGGATAAGAAAGTACATTTTCAGATGCCTCCTTTTTCCTGAGGCTGGGTCAGTTCAATCCCTTACCTCTTCCCCTCCTTATTTGTTATCTCTTTATTCCAGATTGTGTCATGAATGTGTGTTTCCTGTGATGAGCTTGAATTAATTTTTGATGTTTTCCAACTGTATTTTGTTCTGGTTTAGTCTCCTTGCTTTTCTCCTTGCTGAAATCTTTGTATCCCCTTTCTCATTTGTTTTTTTTCAGGCCTAAGGGCCTTCTTGAGCATTTCTTGTAGTGGGGGTCTTGTGGTGATGAACTCTCTTAGCTTTTGTTTATCAGGGAGAGTTATTATTTCTCCATCGTATTTGAAGGATATTTTTGCTGGATAAAGTATTCTCGGCTGAAGGTTTTTGTCTTTCATGATTTTGAATATATCATTCCAGTCTCTCCTAGCCTGTAGAGTGTCTGTCGAGAAATCAGCTGAGAGCCTGATGGGGTTTCCTTTGTATGTTATTTTGTTTTTTTGTTTAGCTGCCTTCAATATTATTTCCTTGTCACGGGTATTCTTCAAGTTTGCTACTATGTGGCAAGATGATTTTTTATTCCTGTTTATATATTTAGGTGATCTATTGATTTCATTCACTGTTATTTCCCTCTCGTTCCCTAGGTTGGGGAAGTTCTCAGCTATTATTTCTTTGAACAAACTCTCTGCTCCTTTTTCTCTTTCTTCTCCTTCTGGAATACCTATTATCCTTATGTTGCTTTTCCTCATTGAGTCTGATATTTCTCGAAGAATTTCTTCATTTCTTTTTAGTCTTAGCTCTCTCTCCTCCTCTACCAGGAGCATTTCTGCGTGGCTATCCTCAATAGTGCTAATTCGTTCCTCCATATTGTCAGTTCTGCTCTTTAAAGACTCCATTTTTTCCACTATCTCGTTGATTTTGTTTTTCATCTCCAATAATTCTGATTGGTTTTTCTTTAGGGTTTCAATCTCTTTTGTGACATAATCCCTGAATTCGTTGATTTGTTTCTGTGTGTTCTCTTGTATTTCGTTGAGCTTGTTTATGATAGCTATTTTGAATTCTCTCTCATTCAGGTTATCAAATTCTGTGCCTTCAGGGTTGGTTTCTGGGTGTTTGTCATTTTCCTTTTGGTCTGTAGCCCTGACATATTTTCGCAAGGATCCGACGGGGACGGCTTTATTTTTACCCGTCATGATTAAAGTTAGTCCTGCAGTTTCCCCCTGCTGCCACTAGATGGAGATCGCGAGCGGTTTGCTCTGAGGCGGCTGCAGCCCCCGGAGGGATTATGCTGAAACGCCGGGTGTGTGGGGGGAGGGGTCCTCTCTTTCTCCTGCTTGACCCGGGGGTTTCCTTTCTGGCTCTCTTAGGGTGTTTGCTACACCCCCTAAACAGTCCGTCGTCGCTTCCCCGTGGGGATCTCGCGACAGTCTGTGAGAGCACCTGGATGGCGCTAGTTTTCCCCGCCGTGGGCCGCCCCTCCCCCCTCTGTCCGCGAACCGCGCTGTTTTTGCCGAACGATTGGGGAGGGGGAGTACAACCTCCTACCTCTCCTCCCGTTCTCCTGGGCTTCCAGCGCCTCCACCGTCCGATGTATGGCAGCAGGGGTTTCTCAGAAGTCCTTCGTAGTGTTTGATTGAGCTCTGTTGGAATGTGAATGATGTTTTTGTTGTGTCGTAGGGGGCAGAGATTCAAAGAGGGAATCTCACTCCGCCATGATGCTGACGTCACCCCAACTTCCTACTTTTATAAGTGAAAAAAATCCTGAGTTCAACTTAAAGAGCTTAAGCAACTTGTCCAGAGTCCACACAGTTATAATAATGTTAAGAACCACTAAAAGTTATGGAACATTTACTGTGCTCTCGGCACTGTTCCTAGTATATGGATTAACTCATGCGATCTTCACAAGCCTAGAAGCTACTATTCTATTCCTATTTTACAGATGATAAAACTGGGGTCAGTAACTTGCTCAGGGTTACTCAGAGAGTAAGTGATGCAGGTAGGATTTGAACCCAAGCAGTCAGACTCTAGAGCCTGTACTCAGCCATTATGCTGTAGTAAATGAGAACTTAGTGATCAGTTAAAACCCGAGTTACAAATTTATATTATGATTAATTTTTTTAACTTGATTTGGCTGCTCTTTCTCAGTTTTAGGGACTTTCCTTGTACACTTTACTACATATATTACAGAGAGAACTGATATTATAAAACAAAAACTTGACTTTCTCATCACTTTTCTCTCTTTAGGTACTCCAGTTCAGAATGATCTCCAAGAATTTTTTGCATTAATTGATTTTGTAAATCCAGGAATATTAGGCTCTTTGTCCTCTTATAGAAAAATATATGAAGAACCCATCATTATATCGAGACAACCTTCTGCTTCTGAGGTATGATTTACTTTAATAAGTAGGTTAAAAAAGAGCAGTATGTCTGGGAAAATCATATATAACTTGGATATTATTTTAATTTAGGAAAAATTACATTAGTATAGTGAATTCTTTATTTTTCCCACAATCTTTCAACTCCTCTTGCATTCTTTATTTTAGAAAATGACATCATCATTTTTAAAAAATTCATAAATAGGCACTTCACAAAGAATTATAAATGACAGTAAACATATAAAAATGTTCATCCTTGCTGGTGTTGAAAAAAGTAAACCAAAATAACCATAAAGTAACTTTTGTACTTTTCTACTGATATTTTAGTTGGTTGGATTTACATAGTAATAGCAAGTGTAGATGAGAGTAGTATCCTCTACTGGTTGGAACATAAATCCATACAGCTGGAGGATAGTTGGGCAATGTGTATCAAAAGCCTTAAAATTGTGTGTATCTTGTGGTCTGGCAATACCACTTTTAGGAATTTATTATAAAGCAATAATCATAGATGTGGCTAAAGATTTAGCTGTAAAGGTAAAAAATTAGAAACAAACTAAAGGAAGTAAACTAATTGGAAACAAACGAACATATCTAAAGGTAGGAAAATGGTTAAATTAGAATCTATGTATTTAGACACTGTATTTCATTGAATCTAAGATACTACCAATTCTAGGATGCATCATTATTTTAAGTACTACTAAGGAAAACATGTTATCAGTTATAATTGTAAGAAGTCATTAATAGTGAAAGCATCCTATTTCAGAGAAGTGAAAGTATAAAAAAGTGTGTATCTCAAAATTAATAAAATATGGTAATCAGTCAAAAAATATTTATTGAGCATTTCCCCCGAACCAGGAACTATACAAAATAATGGTTTATGCATATATTTAATAGCATGGATAATGTTCATGATATGTTATTTAAAAATAAAATCACATTCATTTATTTACCCAACGCTTACATACTAGAAAGTGGGCCAGATGCTAAGTGCTAGACCCTGGGGAGTAGAGTGATAAGCCAAACTGATTGATTTCTTGTTCCCATGAAGCTTTATAATTTGAGATCCTGCTTTTGTTACAAATAAAAATAAAACATCAAATATATTTACGTAGTTATGAAAAAAAAAGACTAGGAAGATATACATAAAAGTCTTGACAGCATCGATTGTTTCTGGTTGATTAAAGTTAGTTTTAATTTTCTTATTTTTGCCTATATATTTTTTTTTTCTTTGTGGAAAAAAATTTTCTTTTGAGATTAGGAAATTTTTTTTCTTTTTTATTGATGTCATAATAGTTTATCATATTGTGAAATTTTAGTTGTACATTATTGTTTGTCATTCACCATATAAATGTGTCCCTTCACCCCTTGTGCCCACCCCCCAACCCCCTTCCCCCTGGTAACCACCAAACAGTTCTCTCTGTCTGTGTGTTAGTTTATCTTCCATGTGTGAGTGAAGTCATGCAGTGTTTGTCTGTCTCTGTCTGGCTTATTTCACTTAACCTAATACCCTCCAGGGCCATTCATATTGTTGCAAATGGGACAATTTTGTCTTTTTTATGGCTGAGTAGTATTCCATTGTATATATGTAACACATCTTCTTTATCCAGTCATCAGTTGAGGGACACTTGGGTTGCTTCCACTTCTTGGCTATAGTGAATAATGCTGCAATGAACATAGGGGTGCATAAGCCTCTTTGGATGGTTGATTTCAAGATCTTTGGATAAATACCCAGTAGTGGGATAGCTGGATCATAAAGTATTTCTATTTTTAATTTTTTGAGGAATCTCCATGCTGTTTTCCATAGAGGCTGCACCAGTTTGCATTCCCACCAGCAGTGAATTTGGGTTCCTGTTTCTCTACAACCTCTCCATCATTTGTTATTTTTTGTCTTGGTGATTATAGCCATTCTAACCAGTATAAAGTGATATCTTAGTATAGTTTTGATTTGCATTTCCCTGATGATTAGTGATGTTGAACATCTTTTCATATGCCTATTGGCCATCTGTATATCTTCCTTGGAAAAATGTCTGTTCGTGTCCTCTGCTCATTTTTTGATCAGGTTGTTGTTTTTTTGTTGTTCAGTTGTGTGAGTTCTTTATATATTATGGAGATTAACCCCTTGTCAGATATATGATTTGCAAATATTTTCTCCCAGCTGGTGGGTTGTCTTTTCATTTTGATCCTGGTTTCCTTTGCCTTGAAGAAGTTCTTTAGTCTGATGAAGTCCCCCTAGTTTATTTTTTCTTTTGTTTCTCTTGTCCGAGTAGACATGGAATTTAAAAGATCCCTCTATGACCAATGTCAAAGAGTGTACTGCTTATGTTTTCTTCCAGGAGTTTTATAGTTTCAGGTCTCACCTTCAAGTCTTTGATCCATTTTGAGTTGATTTTTCTGTATGGCGAAAGAAAATAGTCTATTTTCATTCTTTTTGCATGTGGCTATCCAGTTTTTCCAACACCATTTATTGAAGAGACTTCCCTTTCCCCGTTGTATGTTCTTTGCTCCTTTGTCAAAGATTAGCTGTCCGTAGATGTGTGGTTTTATTTCTGGGTTTTCAGTTCTGTTCCATTGATCTGTGTGTCTGTTTTTGTACCAGTACCATGCTGTTTTGATTACTATAGCTTTGTAGTATATTTTGAAGTCAGGGATTGTGATGCTTCCAGCTTTGTTCCTTTTTCTCAGGATTGCTTTAGCTATTTGGGGTCTTTTGTTGCCCCATATGAATTTTAGGATTCTTTGTTCTATTTCTGTGAAGAATGTCATTGGGATTCTGATTGGAATTGCATTGAATCTGTAGATTGCTTTAGATAGTATGGACATTTTAACTATGTTTATTCTTCCAATCCATGTGCATGGAATATTTTTCCATTTCTTTATGTCATCATCGATTTCTTTCAATAATGTCTTATAGTTTTCATTGTATAGGTCTTTCACCTCCTTGGTTAAATTTATTCCTAGATATTTTGTTCTTTTTGTTGTGATTGTAAGTGAGATTGTCTTCTTGAGTTCTCTTTCTGTTAGTTCATTATTAGAGTGTATAAATGCAACTGATTTTTGTAAGTTGATTTTGCACCCTGCAACTTTGCTGTAGTTGTTGATTATTCCTAATAGTTTTCCAATGGATTCTTTAGGGTTTTCTATATATAAAGTCATATCATCTGCAAACAGTGAGAGTTTCACTTCTTTATTGCCTTTTTGGATTCCCTTTATTCCTTTTTCTTGCTTAATTGCTCTGGCCAAAACTTCCAGTACTATGTTGAATAAGAGTGGCGAGAGTGGGCACCCTTGTCTTGTTCCTGTTCTCAGAGGAATGGCTTTCAGTTTTTCCCTGTTGAGTATGATGTTGACTGTGGGTTTGTCATATATGGCCTTTATTATGTTGAGGTACTTTCCTTCTATACCCATTTTGTTGAGAGTTTTTTATCATAAATGGATGTTGGATCTTGTCAAATGCTCTCTCTGCATCTATTGAGATGATCATGTGGTTTTTATTCCTCGTTCTGTTAATGTGGTGTATCACATTGATTGATTTGCAGATGTTGAACCATCCCTGCATCCCTGGTATAAATCCCACTTGATCATGGTGTATGATCTTTTTAATATATTGCTGTATTTGGCTTGCCAATTTTTTGTTGAGGATTTATGCATCTATGTTCATCAGCGATATTGTCCTTTAATTTTCCTTCTTTGTGCTGTCCTCGTCTGGCTTTGGTATCAGAGTGATGTTGGCCTCGTAAAATGTGTTAGGAAATGTTCTATCTTCCTCTATTTTTTGGAATAGTTTGAGAAGGATAGGACCTATTTCTTTTGTAACAAAAATTGAAAATAGTTTTAAAATATAAGGGAAATTTTCTTTGATTTATATAGAAACAAATATGTGCATATGGGATTTATTTTAAGCTTTATTAAAGTTCGGTATACTCAAAAGATTCTGTATAGAGAATTTAAACATTTATTTCGTTCATACTGTGTTTTGACTTAAAAAATGTACTATTATTTAGTGAGCAATGTGTGATGATTTTGAAAGAATCAGCAGTGTCTTGTGCCAGTAATTTCTTGTAGGCTAAGTTTTAGGATCAATAACCTGTCGAAATATTTTCTTCCAAGATTTTGCAAATTTATTAGTTCTTTGATGATGATTTTAAGACTCTTTACTATTACAATCCTCACATAAAAGCTTGCTTTCAGAATAATTTAGTTTGTAGATTATTGATTTCTGATGCTGTCAATGGTGGCAATAGCCAAACAAACAAGAATTAGGAGACTGTGGCTTCACTTAATACAATGATTATGCTGCACATTTAAAGAGGTGGTTGGTTTTTCTCTCCCAAATTTGTATTTCATTTCTTCTGTTAAAAAACAAATCTGAAGGGAAGTAGTTAGTAAATGGTTTATCGTTATAAAATGTTTAATGTTCATTTTAACTGCAAGTATTTTTGGTTTATAACACTTTTATTTTAAGTCTGCTATTTTTCCATAGGAAGAAAAGGAGTTAGGAGAGAGGAGAGCAGCTGAACTTACTTCCCTCACTGGACTCTTTATCCTTAGAAGAACCCAAGAAGTCATAAATAAATATCTTCCACCTAAAATAGAGAATGTAGTCTTTTGCCGACCAGAAGCACTACAGATTGAACTTTATCGGAAGCTGTTGAATTCTCAGGCTGTCAGGTTCTGTCTTCAAGGGTTGTTGGAAAATAGTCCTCATCTAATATGTATTGGGGCGCTTAAAAAACTGTGCAATCACCCCTGCCTTTTGTTCAATTCTATAAAGGTAAGTAGTATGTGAGACTGTGTCAGGGATGTGAGCCGAGGATTCTATGTCATATGAATCTAAGAGGGCAGATTGGACTCATCCCTGGGGTTGCATTTGTCGGTTTTCCAGAGGCTCTGCAGCCTCTGAGTATTATTTTGTTATATGGCTTATCCAGCCTTCTCCTTGTTCTTCATTGCATGTCCACATTCACAGACTGAACTAGGGATGAAGTGGGTTTGAGGCTCTGCCTTCTAGAGTCTGTGCCCCATGCTCTTTGGTATCTTGTCTAATACTTTGTCGTGGTCTCTCTTCCTATTTTATATTAATATATCTGGTCAGTTTTGTTTGTTTGGTGCTAACAAATGCAGAATTTACCATTAAAAAGTAATTTATTTTTTTCCTTATTATAAAAGTAATACATGATTGTTGTATGAAATTTTTAAAATTCAGAAAATCACAAAGAAGAAAAAAAATCATCTACTGGTTAAAATGTAAATTGGTAAAACTGGAAGATAGTTTGGCAATATGTATCAAAAAGCCTTAAAGTTTTGTATATCTTGTGGCCTGGCAATACCATTTTTAGGAATTTATTATAAAGAAATAAAGCTCTCCAGCCAGGGAAAACCACATTTTGGTATTAATAATAATAATCTTAGCTAACACTTATTAAGCACTGGGCATGTGCCAAAAAACACTAAATACTTTTCAAGTATTATTTTATTCTTCACAAAATTCTATAGAATTATTATTATTACTATCCCCATTTTTGGTGAGCATAGAGGCCCAGATATATGCATATATAATCTTTTTCTAGAGAAACTTGATTTTAATGATGCTATGCTTATTATTTTAAATTCTACTATTTTCTTCACTGAATAAATTATGAACATTTTCCCAAATTGGATACCTTCTACAAGTATGATTTTTAATGGCTCTATAGTTGAGCTGACCATTTGGATATTTAATGAACAGAAGGCAGTTTGGAGTACAGACAGAGTTTTCTGTTTTGGAGTTGGAACTAGGTATCTACTACTTACTAGTTCTTTAACTGGTTCTTTCACAGATGGTCAAGTTATATCTGTGAGCCTTCGTTTTCTTAACTGGAAAGCAGAGACAATAATAACTTCCTAATAATGTTATTGTGGCAATTTGATGAAATAGTATGGAAAGAACCTAGTAGAATGCCTGGCGGAAGTTTTACAGTAACTATTAATACCCAGTAACTATTAATAAGGGTGAATTATCCCCAACTCACCCTTAGCAATTTTTATTCTTTTATTTTTTTCTTTAACCAGCAGAATCATAATTTGCAAAGAAAACCTGGGATGCTTGAGATCATTAATTATATACTTTGAAAATGGACTGCTGTACCAAAATTATCCACGTTTATCCTACAATGGATTATATTTACATAGTTTATCATAGGAGAAGTCAGCTTTCTGTAACTCTGCCGTAGACAGGATTATAACAATTTATTAAGCAACTTTTTAAGAAACAGATTCTATATACAGCGATAAAAATTAAACCCGTTGGGCATGATGCCCAGCAAAAATAGAAACCAAAAATTCTTCTATAAAAGGAGACCTTATGATGGCCCAGAATGTACCAGTTAACTAGTAATAGACATAGGATACTACAAACTTCAAATAGGGTGCATAATTTGCAGTCTGAGACTCATTCAGTAAAGCCTCTCCTCTAACATTATAGCACATAAGGATCAATATAAAATGGCTGAATGGAGCCTTCTAAATGTAGAAGTAAACTTCAAGCAGTGGTTTATAAATGTGTTCTATTGAAACTAGATTGTTTCCCAAGTTCAATCAAGGTGGTAGGTTTTTCTTCAGGAAATGTGAATGGAATGTAACCGATAAGAATATCATAGGTCATAACCGAAGGGTATGGGTTGCATAGAGTTAGAGAAGAGAGTGTCCTGACTAGCTCATACGAGAAGTCTAACTGGTAAATCTCTACGATGCAGGTGAGGCAGCAGGTTGTCACAGCATAAAGATGTTATCTATTATTTGATTCTTAATTAGGAGTACACTTTATAATCTTCTGGGAAGCTTTTACAACTTCGTTTGTCTAGGCCTCAACACATGTGGACTTATTCAGAATCTATGAGAACAGGACTCAGGCATGAGGATTTTGAAAAACCTTTCTCAAGTGATTCTATGTTCCTGGCTAAGAACATGTGCATTAAGATCACTCATCTCCCTTGTATTTTATTTTATTTATTTATTTTTTGTGAGGATGACCAGCCCTGAGCTAACATCCATTGCTAATCTTCCTCTTTTTGCTGAGGAAGACTGGCCCTGGGCTAACATCCATGCCCATCTTCCCCTACTTTATATGGGACACCGCCACAGCGTGGCTGACAAGCAGTGCATCGGCAGGCTCCTGGGATCCGAACCCGTGAACCCCGGGCTGCCAAGCGTGAACTAAACCGCTGCGCCACTGGGCCGGCCCCTCCCTTGTATTTTAATTTAATATTCACCAGACAACTTTCTACTAATGATTTGGCTTCCCCTATGGACCTTCTTTCATAGGACAGAATGTATAGACCAATTGGTTTAAATAGGCAGGTCTCATTTATAGGTCAGTTCATATTCTGATTTATTCAGTCTCTTGATTTGGTTAGTATGATTCATTTCCCTAGAGCTTAAGCATATTCAAGTTTCTGAACATGAAAAACTGTGGACTAGACCCTGGGTCTGTGGTCCTTTGATGACCTCGCCAAGGTGTAGGCATTTTAGGAAACCTAACCTGAAGCAGCCAGCAACCATCTCTTTCCTCTTGTATATCCCAGTCATATAAATATCTTAGGATTCTAAGTATTTTTAATCAAGTGACTTTACCCAAATATTGCTATATTTTGGGAATAAGCCAAATTAAAATTAGTACTTTGTGTCCAGCATTTTTCACTGCACGATTCACTACCCTTAAAATGTTTCTAGTATTATTAAAGAAGGAATACAATACACATGAAAACATTAGGGAAGTATAAAAAGAAGTATATAATTAATCACTCAGTTAAATAAGGTCAAAGCTGAAATGTGTTGTATAACCACAAACGTTCAGACTCAATGCCAAAAAAAGAAGCTATGAATAATCAGGTAGAATTTGCATTGAGTCCTCAAGTCTTTATAGGATTGGGATAATTGGGCAAAGAAATGAGGAAGCATTCCAGGCAGGGGGAATAGGTTGCACAAAGTTTCAAAAACAGTAATAAATCTTGTAAATATGGGAGAGAGTGAGGAGACCTGCCAATTCCAGAAAGTTAACCTAAAAAGTGATGTAGTCATTACTAAATGTAATCTCTAGTTATGTGTTCACATGTCAGCTAGGCAGTTTTGGAGGGGAATTTCAGAGATGGTGATAATCTCTTTGGAATAAAATTATTCTAAAAACTACTGGTAAAATAGACAAGAAATATTATAAGAATAAATTTCGGTTAACTTATTGGCAGAATTATTCCTTCTTGCAGGAGAAATTGGTAAGATTGAATGAATTATTGTTCTTGCTTTTGAGTATCATCTGGGAGGTGCTGTGTGAAGCCCACAAATCAGGAGAGAAAAGTAAGGGAAGGAAGAGAAAAGGATGGGAAGGAGGGAAGAAGAGAAAAAAAGAGGTATCAGTGATGAGAAATCTCAGGGTTTTGGAGAGGATAGATTTTGTAGCACTGTTTGCCTTCTATTTTCTCTGCAACGCCCCTCCCCGCCAGTTACGCACAGGCTGTAGTGTGAGGTCTCAGGCATTAGGAGATGGCATTAGAACTGCTCTGTAATCAACGCAGTAGGATGCATGCTACTTTTTTCAAAAATGACCAAATTGTGACCTTTGAATATTTACATAAAATTAGCTTCGGCTTTTCAGGTATCTATTAATCTTCACTTTTTTTTTTCATAATTTTAGCATTTTTTCTCCCAGTTAAAAAAACAAACATGAACTAGTGTTAACAATCATTCTTTTGAACAGGAAAAAGAATGCAGCTCAACTTGGGATAAAAATGAAGACAGAAGTCTATATGAAGGCTTGATAAATGTGTTCCCTGCTGATTACAACCCACTCATGTTTACTGAGGAAGAGTCAGGAAAACTACAGGTGCTGTCAAAGCTCTTAGCCGTTATCCATGAACTTCGTCCTACTGAAAAGTAAGAGGTCAATTTAATAAACTGCTTGTAAGTGCTCATGGAATTTTGGCTTAGATTATGTCCTTACTCCCTGTCCCCCTTTTTAAATTTATTTAATTAAATTAATTTATTTTTTATTTGGTGAGGAAGATTAGCCTTGAGCTATGTTGCCAATCCTCCTCTTTTTGCTGAGGAAGACTGGCCCTGGGCTAACATCTGTGCCCATCTTCCTCTACTTTATTTTTTTTTTTTTGTGGGGAAGACCAGCCCTGAGCTAACATCTGTTGCCAATCCTCCCCTTTTTGCTGAGGAAGACTGGCCCTGGGCTAACATCTGTGCCCATCTTCCTCTACTTTATTTTTTTTTTTTTGTGGGGAAGACCAGCCCTGAGCTAACATCTGTTGCCAATCCTCCCCTTTTTGCTGAGGAAGACTGGCCCTGGGCTAACATCCGTGCCCATCTTCCTCCACTTTATATGGGACGCCGCCACGGCATGGCTGACAAGCAGTGTGCGTCGGCGGGCGCCGGGATCCGAACTCGTGAACCCCGGGCTGCCAAGCGCAGACTAAACCGCTGCGCCACCTGGCGGCCCCTTCCTCTACTTTATATGGGACGCCGCCACAGCACGGCTTGATAAGTGGTGCGTAGGTCCATCCCTGGGATCTGAACCTGTGAAGCCCGGGCTGCCGAAGCGGACTGTGCTAAGTTAACCACTATGCCACCGGGCTGGCCCCTCTCCCCCTTTTTTTAAAAAGAAGAAAACATTAAAAATAAGTTGTTTTCTTCTTTGGGGGTGTAGTCAACTCCCAGTATTTTGTAAACTTATCAATGGTGTCTGTAAGTTTTTATTTAAGAAAAACTGCATGCGAAGTAAATACATATATTAAAAAAACCCCAGGAATGTCTTTTGATATATAACACCTAACTTGTTTCTTTTTTTTTTTTTTTGACTGAAATTACCTTTATTATTATGTTATTTCAATATGTACAAACATAAAACCAGGTATAAATTCCTTCAGCTTAGATTGGTATACACTGTAATCTAAAACAAGTTTACAAATAATATGCAAACAAAACTCTAACATGAGTGAAATCCAGATTGTCAACATTAACTCAACATGCCACATCCAAATCTCTGATGTTGGGCTTCATAGGAGAAAGGTTTATCTCTGTGTTTCATATTTCACTTGACCTAACTTGTTTCTTAATCTCTTCTAGAATCCTGTCTTCTTTTCCTGCCCCTTACATGTTGATACTCTGGAGGGTTTTCTCTTTGGCCTCCTTTTCACTCTAAACACCCTTCCTGGGTTAGCTCTACTTCCCATAGTTTCAACTATCACCAATGTAGTCTTGATTCCAAATCTGCATCTCTAGTCCAACCCTCTCTTCTAGTTTCCACATCCTTCTTTCTAATTGTTTAATGGACATCTAAATCTATCTTCATGTCCTATTGGACTTCAGCCTTCACATGTCCTAAACCAGCTTCATTTTGCTGTTGCAAGCCTGATTCTTTTTTGTTAATCCTTGGCTCAATGAATGGTACCATAATGCAGGCAAAAATGCCTCATCATTCTAGATTCACTTTTCTCCTTCACTTCCCCAACATCACTAGTCATTAAATACTATTGATTTTATTTCTTAATCTTAGAGTCCATTTCCTTTCTGGTACCAAGGTTTTTGTTTTGATTCTTGCAATTACTGATTGGGTTATGATGTTCTGTTATAAATTACTTCCCTCTTACTTTCAACTCCATTGCATGTCAACATTGCCCTAAATTATAGTTCTAAAATACAAATGTGAACATGTCACTCCTTTTCTTAAAAACTATTAAAAGACTCTGGCTGTCTTTTAATTTAATTGTCTTTCAATTTAATTGTCAGGAATTTCTAAACTCATTAGCACGTTGAGCAAGACTTCTCATGACCTGGTCGATGCCTGCTTTTTCAGCCCCATCTCTCACCACTCCTTAATGCTTATCGTGTGGTCCAGTCATACCAAACTATCGGCAGAACCTGTAATTTGCTCTACCTCTCGCCCTCTGCTCTTACATGTTGTTGATTTCTGTGCCTGACGTACTTCCACTTTTCATTCTTCTGGCCAACTTTTTCTCTTCGAAAAGACTCAGCTTAGATGATTTCTCCTCTTGGAAGCTCTTGGCCTTAGATCGAGTAGTTAGATATCCCTCTTCTGTACTCCCTTAGCATCCTGTACCTACCTTGGAACTCATCTCACGTTATATTGTAATCATTGGTTCTCTTATATGTCAGTACCTATAGTGCAGGGACTGTGTCTTAATTATCTTTGCAGGAAGTATTCAAACTATGTTTGTGAATTACGGCAAAAGATTGCAAAATAATAATTATTTTTAATTGTCAAGGAATCTTAACCTCTTTGGAGCATTTATAGTATCATTTGACTTGTGCAAATTTTTAGATTTGTTTTTTATAACAATGAAGTGACTAAAACAAGGAAACTTTCTATGAAATGTTTAATACAGTTTGATTAAAATGTTTTATTAGATAATATTTGATATATGCCAAAGAACATGTATAATGTATATATATGCAGATTGTAACCCAATTTGATTTTAAAAAGTGTAAACTTTTACTTAGATTTTTATTTGCACCTTTTTAAAAAAAAATTATTTTATTGAGTTTATAACATTGTGAAATTTCAAGTGTACATCATTATTTGTCAGTCACCATACATATATGTCCCTTTATCCCTTATGCCCAACCCCCCAACCCCCTTCCCCTCTGGTAACTACTAATCTGTCCTCTTTGTCCATGTGTTTGTTTATCTTCCACATATGAGTGAAATCATGCCGTATGTGCACCTTTTTATAACTGGATCCATTTTTCCTTCTTCTTTGAGCGGGGATGGGTGGTGGTTGTTGGACAAGGAATAATGAGTGAACAGGGTTTTAGAAGAAATGAGAATTGGTAAGGTGTGAACATAGATGTGAGAATTTATCCATTGGGGATGTCCTAGGGGAAAGTTTCTCTCTTGTGGTGGGAAGAAAGGAGTGATGAGGAAGAATATAATTTGGGAGTAGGGGTTGGGATGGAGTCATTTTGACTGCTTGTGAGTCCTTAAGAAAACTGAATCCTGCCTTGTCCCCTGAAAGAAGAAACGGTCCTTCCGTCAGTGGCACATACTGGGTGTTCTGTTGCTTCACATTATCTGAAGAGATGGCCCCTTTTTTAAAAAAAATTATGGTAAAATACATATAACATAAATTTACCATCTTAATTATTTCTAAGTGTGTTGTTCAGTAGTGTTAGGTTCATTCACATTGTTGTGCAACCAATCTCCAGAACTCTTTTCATCTTATAAAACTGAACTATACCCATTAAATAACAACTCTCCATTCCTGCCTCCCCCCAGCCCCTGGCAACCACCCTTCTACTTTCTGTCTCTATAAATCTGACTACTCTGTGTACCTCATATAAGTGAAATCATACAGTATTTTGTCCTTTTGTGACTAGCTTATTTCACTTAGCATAATATCCTCAAGGTTCATTCATGTCATAGCATGTACCAGAATTTCCTTCCTTTCTAGGGCTGAATAATATTCCATTGTATGTGTATATCACATTTTGTTTATCCATTCATCTGTTAATGGACAATTGGGTTGCTTCTACCTTTTGGCTATTCAGAATAATGCTGTTATGAACGTGGGTTTACCAATTTCTCTTTGAGACCTTGCTTTCAGTTCTTTTGGATATACATCTGGAAGTGGAATTGTTAGATCATATGGTAATTCTCTTTTTAATTTTTTGGGAAACCAGCATACTGTTTTTCACAATGGCTGCACCATTTTGCATTCCCACCAATAGTGCACCAAGGTTCCAATTTCCCCACATCCTTGCCAACATTGTTATTTTCTGGTTTTTTTTTTGAGAGTAGCCATCCTAATGAGTGTGATTTTGTAGTTTTGATTTGCATTTCCCTAATTACTAGTGATGCTGGGCATCTTTTGATGTACTTGTTGGCCACTTGTATATTTTCTTTGGAGAAATGTCTATTCAAGTCCTTTGCCCATTTTTTAAATTGGGTTGTTTTTTTGTTGTTGATTTGTGGACTTTTTTTTTATATGGCCACTTGCATGTAGAGGCCAAGTTTTCCAGGGCTGGGCTGCCTATGCACAAGTATTCTCCTAAAACTTTAAAAATATGTAGCTAACAGTTACTCAACAATGTTTGATTTCAGGGATAGTATTACTGTTTACACTTGAACTACCTATTCTCATTAACTAGAGCCAGATAGTTATATTTTAGGTCTACAGGCAGATCTCTCCTAACATATATAGTGCTTTTATGCTTATTAAGATGAATTTGAACTGTATGGAGGCATAACTGAGAAATCCTGTCTTGTCCAGCAGGTGGCCATTTTATTTTTAAAAAGGATACTTCAAAATAAAAAACATTTGTCTTCCCTCCAGGTTGTTGCATTCATGCACTAGGCTTCATGGCTTGGTGAGCGGAGTTCATGCTGGGTTCCAACCCCCATGCGTCTCTTGGTTGGACACTATTGTGCTGGGTGCAGCTTGCACTCTACCATATGTGGCAGGCTTGCCTACAGATTTCACCTGCTTTAGGGGACACTTTAGTAACCACAAAAATAATAGCCTTGCTTCAAAGTGGTAGGTACATGTGTGTGCAGGGGTGCTCTAGACCTCTAAAAGGGGATTGTCCAAGACTCCTTACCAAAACAATCACCTATCCCATCAATCTACTTCTAGCCTTATAAGAACTTGTTGGGGAAAAATATTGCAAAGCCAGATTTCCTTCTGTCCAGTAAAAGTTGATCAGAAAAACTGTTTAGGCAATGTTATTCATCCCGATGATAGTGTAGAGAAAGGAAGGAAAAACTGATCAAAATACTAGTATAGGTATTGTAGTAGATTGCAAAAATGACTTAAATTCTTTCCCTCCCTATATCCCTGTTCCTTTGCTGTCTTATTTTGAGTGATCTCCCACTCTGACTCTGAGCTCAGCCGCCACATGACTTGCATTGACCTATGAGATATTGGCAAATGTGGCACAAAAAGAGGCTCGAAAAGATCTTGCGTGGTGGGGCTTGTCCTCACTTGTGGTTCCTGGAACCCCTTTGTCACCATGTGAATAAGCCTGAGCTAGCCTGGTAGAGGATGAGAGACCATGTGGAACACAGACAAGCCTTCCCAGCTGAGGCCCCTCACTAGACCAGCCTCTCCTCAGTTGACCTGGCAGCTGAACACAGGTGCTTGAGTCAGCCCAGCCACAACCAACAGAGGAACCTCCTAGCTGAGCCCAGCCCAAATTGCCAACCTATAGAATTGTGAGCTAAATATAAAATAAATGGCTGTTCAGACAGAGAAAGACAAACATCGTATGATTTCACTCATATGTGGAAGACAAACAAATACATGGAGAAAGAGAACAGAGTAGAACAGATTACCAGAGGGGAAAGGGGTTGGGGGGTGGGCATAGGGGTAAAGGGGCACATATATATGGTGGCTGACAAATAATAATGTACAACTGAAATTTCACAATATTATAAACTATTATGACATCAATAAAAAAAATAAATGGCTGTTGTTTTAAGTCACTGAGTTTTGGGGTAGTTTGTTATGTAGCCAAAGGTAACTGATATAGGAATACGAATATAAATTTTGGGGGGATTATCTTTACCTAGTTAGTGTAGATAATCAAGAAAATTATAACTGTTAAAATTGCTTTTATTTTTTAAATTTCTAATATTAGTAATTATCCCACTAGCTATAAAATTTATAGGAAATATTCTTGATCTATTTTTTATTTTTTGCTTAATTATCAAAGTTTAGCTATTATAATAAATATTGGTTTTATTTTTTACCTTATTTTATTGCTTGTAATCTTATTTTACCAAAGTGTTAAAAGGTTTATTATAAGAAGGCAGCAGTCCATAGTCCATCTTCCCCTCTGCATCCCGTTTCTCAGAGGCCATCACCAGCTCCCCTAGGGAATTGCCAGATCACGTGCTTGTACTGCTCTCTCTTGTCTCATCCATATTTTCAGCTCTAGAATATCTGTTTGGTTCCTTTTTTATAATTTCTATCTTTTTGTTGATATTTTCATTTTGTTCATATATCATTTTCCCAATTTTCTTCCATTCTTTGTCCATGTTTTCCTTTAGCTCTTTAAGCATGTTTAAGACAGTTGTTTTAGACTTTTTCTCATAAGCCTGTTTCTTCCACGACAGTGTCTTGAGATTTATTTTGTTCCTTTAAATGGGCCCGGTTTTCCTCTTTCTTTGTATGCCTTGTGATCCATCTTTTGTTGCCACTTGGGCGTTTGGAAAAACAGCCACCTCTCCTAGTCTTTGCAGAGACTGGCTCTGTGTGGGGAAGACCTTCACTAATCAGCCTGGAGTGATGGCTTAAGGCCTGTTATGGGCATGGGCATGTGCTTTTTCCTAATTCCTCTGTATACTTGGCTACTTTTAAATTTCTTAATTCCCCTAAGAGCCTGACTCCTGTTTCTTCTAGGACCTCAGTTTTCCTTTTGTATTCCTCAATCAATCAAAGCCTGCTGGTCTGTAGTCCCCTGTGGTTTTCACTAGTTGTGCCCGCTGCTTCCTGGGGCTTCCCCTAGCCTGAGATCCCAGCTGCTTTCGGTGGTCTGAACTCTGAATTAGGTGTCACAGAGACCAATCCCTCAGGTAGCCTGCAGATAGGTTAGAACTTGCAAATTCGGTCCTCTCTGTTCTCTCCAGATCACCAAAGGGAACAGGGGATCAGGCTGCCACATTCTTCAAACCAAGCCGCACTGGGAGAGAAGTAGGGCCAGTGACTAAAAACACCATGAAATTTTCTCTTGTTTTAAATGTGGCTTTTTCTTGATTGAGCATTTGCTTGGTTGCTAGATCTTTGACTAATTTCCAGAGCTTCTATAAAGTTATTTTAGTCAGTTTCCAGTTGTTTATTTAATGTTTCCATAGAGGACCTGAAGCTTCCTTCCCAGTTCATCTCGTTGATGTCACTTGTCTCATCCATTTTTGACATTATCTAATGACTTTCTCTTACGATTCATGAGAATTTGGTGCTCTTATGTCTCCCTTCACCTTCCATCCTTCCAAGACAGTTACATCAAATTCTGGTTAATATTTAATACTTATGTTATTACAACAATGTTGTTCACTGCTAAGTCAAATAGCTTGCCATGATTACATTTCCTTTCTTGAACAACTCTTCTCTCTCTTAGAGCTATTGTTTGCTTTTTCACCCCTCCTCCCATTTGCTCTATTCTTTGTGAGTATTACAAAGTCTTCCTATAACCTATGTACCTTTCAGTACGTTTTTCCTCTCAGTTTCTAAGTGCCTTTGTATTTTCTTTGTCTTCTCTTTTGGAATCCTCTGCCATCCTGTTACAATTGGAGCTGGTTGTTCTCTAATCTTGCTACATGGCTGTCATCCTGGGACTTGACATAACCATCACCTAGAAATTCCTTTCTCTTCTCTTCTCTGTTGAATCTCCTGTTTCTGGGTTTCACATTTTGCTGGAGCACATCCTATAGTAGCTTCCTAAGAGAGAGATGATGGGAGGTAAATCTTTTTGACTTCTTGCCTGTCTGAAACTGTCTTTATTCTACCCTCACATTTGACTGACAACTTGCATAGTTTTAAAATTCTAGATTGAAATAGTATTCTCTTAGAATTTTGAAGGGATTGCTTTGTATGTCTTCTAAATTTCAGAGTTGCTCTTGAGAAGTCTGATGCCTTTCTGATTTCCATTCTTTGCATGTAACTTGTTTTTTCTTCATGAAAGCTCTAGCAACTTTTCTTCATTCCTTATACTTTGAGCTGTAATCTTGATGTGCCTTAATATGGATCATTCTTTCATTTATTGAGCTGGGAACGTTTTAGTCGGTCCTTTTAATCTGAAGACCCTAAGTCTGGGAAATATTCTCTCTCCCTTAAAACAATTTCTTTCTCTTGTTTTCTTTGGAATTTCTGTCAGTTGGATATTGAACCTCATGGATTGATCCTCTCATTCTTTTGTCGTTTCTTTCCTCTTGGTCATCATTTTCCTGGCAAACTCGCTTATTATTACCTTCCATCTCCCCTATTAAATTTTTATTTTGACTATCATTTTAAATTTCTAAGATGTTTTTGTTATTCTTTATTGTTCTTTTTTATTTCCTCCTCTTCCTATGAATGCTGTCTCTCATTTGAGGATATTAATTATTTTCTTAAAGTTTGTCTTCTGTTTCCTCCAGTGCTGTGTTATTCAGGTTTCTTATTTTTTGTTTATTTGTTTTGGTTTCTATTTTTCATGCTGGAGGCTCACCTCAAAAAGCTGGTGATCCTTGGTGTCCGTTCATACTTAGGAGTGAGGCAGTTAAGCATTAACTGAACACTCTGTGGGCAGGAGTTGTTGATTGGTGGCCCTCATTGGGTAATCAGGCAGCGAGCTGGCTTTTTTATTTGGGGACTCCCTATCTGTGGACCTTTTCTCTGGGGTCATTCAAGTCATTCCAGAGATGTATCTTCCAATAATATCTTTCTTGGGATGGGATTTGAGAGGGATGCCTGGCTGCTGGTGTTATGGGAGTTGGCAGAAAAGAGGACTGAGATCCTACCATCTAGTATGCAGACTTTCATTTTGATTTGTCACTATATCCCTGCCTTCTAGAGTCCCCTGGTTATGTTTCTTTGGTGTACTTTCTCCAGAGAATAAACATTCTAGTTGAGAAAGAAAAGTTCACTGGTTACAGGGGAGGAGGGCCTGGGTTCTACTTATCGGTGCTCTTGTAATAGCTCCAGTCTAAACTCTTTACTTCCGAGGGGACGTAACAAGATTGTACAGTGTGAATGAACTTGCACTGTTTCTTATTGGACTCTCCCTCTTTGGGCACTTAGGTTTCACTTTCTCTGTACCCCTAAGCAGGTCACCATTCCACTACTCCTTGTTTTCACATACAAATATCTCCTTGTTTTATCAAAGATAGAGTTTATATTTCTGTTTCTCATTCTCCTCCTGTTTTCAGGGTGACTTCAGAAGGTAAAGAAAGCAGAAAGGTCTTTACTCCACTATCCTAATACTGGAAATCTCTTAAATATTGACTTTAAAATTGAATTTGAAGGAGAACCTGTGTTTTAATTGTACAAGGTTATTGTTGCATGTTCTGTAAATGTCAGTGATAATATTATTGTGGTATTTTCCTTCAACTAAAAAAATCTAATATTGCTTTTAAATTGTATATAAAGAATCTTTCTTTTTGATTGACAGGGTGGTGTTGGTATCCAACTACACACAAACCTTGAATATTTTACAAGAAGTATGCAAGCGTCATGGATATGCTTATACAAGACTTGATGGACAAACACCAATCTCTCAAAGGCAGCAAATTGTTGATGGTTTTAATAGTAAATACTCTTCTGATTTTATTTTTTTGTTAAGTTCAAAAGCTGGTGGTGTGGGACTTAACCTTATTGGAGGATCTCACTTAATTCTCTATGACATTGATTGGAATCCAGCCACTGATATCCAGGTAGGACTATTTATGCATTAAACAAACATTATAGCATGCCTGCTGGGGATATGAAGATGATGATGATGTATAATAACTGCTGCATATTCAGCCCTTATTTTCTATCAAGCACTCTGCTAAGTGCTTTACGTCTATGTATTCTTTGCAATAATCCTACAAATGTGGATATTATTAGCCCTATTTTACAGATGAAGATATGGAAGCTTGTTCTAGATCAAATAGATTGTAAGAGGCAGAGCCAGGATTCAGACCCAAACCTGTATGTCTTCAGGCTCTAAATCACTGCACAGATGGGCCTTCAGCTCATGACAATCAGGGGAAGACAATAAAGTGTTCTGGATGCTGTGATCAATGTTGATGCAAGGTCTAGTAAAGATATAAAATTAGCTTATTTAGGAAAATATTTCAGAAGAAGGCTTTGGTTTTCTTCAGAATGCAGTCCATCTTTATGTATTTTGAGATTTCTACCTATAGATTTGCACCTCCTTTGGTATCTGTGTTAGAGGACCTGAAGACATCCCTCAGGTTCAATGATTCACTAGAAGGACTCACAGAACTGAGAAATTATTACAGTGGACGGATACAGACTAAAATCCCCAAAGGTAAAAGGCACATAAGGCAGGGTCCAGGAGAGACCAGACACAAGCTTCCAGTTGTCCTCTCCCACTGGAGTTGTATGGACAATGCTTAATTCTCCCAGCACTGGTGAGTGACAACACATGTGTAGTATTGCCAACCAGAGAAGTTCACTTGTGTCTTGGTGTCCAGAGTTTTTTTTTTTTTGAGACTGGTCACATAGGCATGAAGTACCCACATGACTGACCTTAGTTGCTCAGTCTCCAACCCCTCCAGAGGTCAAACTGACCCAAGGCCCCCACCTAAATCACATTGTTAGCATAAACTATCTGGTGTGGCCCAAGGCCCTAGGAAAAATAAGATGTTCTTATCAGGCAGGATATTCCAAGGGTTTAGAGTTTATTTCCTAGGAGCTGTTTGAAGGCCAGACTACTTTTTGGAGTGTGCAGGGTTTGAACTTCAACCTTTTACTGTATAGAATCATCAATAAATTCTGAAACCCCAGGGATCTACCTAGAGCCTGAGCTAATTGCAGGTACCCTAGGGATTCTTTAGGGGTAAATCATTAGCTACTTAGACTGGGAATAAACCCTCCATGCCCATGCTATACTTGGTTCTTTACATTCTTGCTGTCCAGACTCGCTGTCCCATTCTTTGATACAGACAGACTCTCTCACAGTTGCATGGCAGTTATTTTACAGTACCACAGTGAGTGTTCATCCATCCCTTTCTTCCCAGGAAGAAGATATGAAGTGGCGAATGCTTGGGCATGCCTGCCTTTGTTTTTTGAAGCTATAAGTAAAATCTAGGATTCCTAATCTTAAATGTATTAATGCAAATTGCTTATGTGAAAAGAGCTATTGGTTCCTGCTGTACTCTCAGAATTCTCATTTATTTGCTATAGGCAATGTCTAGAGTGTGGAGAGATGGTCAGAAACATCCTGTACATATTTACAGACTTCTAACCACAGGTAATAACCTTTTAGTGTGACAAAAAATGTATTCCCTTTGAATAATTGAAAAAAATTTTTTTGGTTAATCTGTGCTTCAGTATTCAGAATATTGTTATTGTGTTAACTAGTATGCTAATAAACATGTTTTATCCTATAAAAATAACAGACGTAAAGATCTGAAGGAAATCTAATGAATGTTTTCTCTTAGGTACAATAGAAGAAAAGATCTATCAACGGCAGATCAGTAAGCAAGGTCTGTCTGGGGCAGTTGTAGACCTAACCAAGACATCTGAACATATTCAGTTTTCAGTAGAGGAACTTAAAGATTTGTTCACATTACATGAAAGTTCACATTGTGTTACTCATGACCTGCTTGACTGTGAATGTAAAGGAGAAAAAGATCATACAGGTTAGTTACATTTTAATTCTGTCACAATGGTAAAGTTAATTTGTCTCTCTTTAGCAGTTGAAAATATTTAAATACAGAAAAATTAAAATATTTGTCAATTGCATATGTTAGTTTTCTTTTTTTCTTAGGTCATAGGACAACTGCCAGATACACATTAATATATTTTTTTTCTATATTCAATTTTTTTTATTGATGTCTTAATAGTTTATAACACTGTGGGGTTTTAGTTGTACATTTTTGTTTGTCTGTCATCATGTGGATGTAACCCTTCACCCCTTGTGCCCACCCCCCACCCCCTTACCCTTGGTAACCACCAATCAGTTCTCTCTGTCCGTGTGTTCATTTATATTCCATATATGAGTTCATGCAGTGTCTGTCCTTCTCTGTCTGGCTTATTTCACTTAACATAATACCCTCTAGGTCCATCCATGTTGTTGCAAATGGGACAATTGTGTCTTTTCTTATGGCTGAGTAGTATTCCATTGTATGTATGTACCACATCTTCTTTAACCAATCATCAGGCGAGGGACACTTGGGTTGCTTCCACTTCTTGGCTATAATGAATAATGCTGCAATGAACATAGGGGTGCATAAGCCTCTAGTGATGGTTGATTTCATGTCCATTGGGTAGATGCCCAAGAGTGGGATTGCTGGATCATACGGTATTTCTATTTTTAATTTTGGAGGACTCTCCGTACTGTTTTCCATAGAGGCTGCACCAGTTTGCATTCCCACCAGCAGTGAATGAGGGTCCCCGTTTCTCCACAACCTCTCCAACATTTGTTGCTATTTGTCTTGGTGATTATAGCCATTCTAACGGGTGTCAGGTGATATCTTAGTGTAGTTTTGATTTGCATTTCCCTGATGATTAGTGATGTTGAACATCTTTTCATGTGTCTATTG
This sequence comes from Tapirus indicus, assembly GCA_031878705.1. NCBI lineage: Eukaryota > Metazoa > Chordata > Mammalia > Perissodactyla > Tapiridae > Tapirus > Tapirus indicus. The sequence continues at coordinate 42,488,104 of CM062935.1, forward strand.
GCCATCTGTATCTCTTCCTTGGAAAAATGTCTGTTCATATCCTCTGCCCATTTTTTGATCGGGTTGTTTGTTTTTTTGTTGCTCAGTTGTATGAGATCTTTATATATTACTGAGATTAATCCCTTGTTGGACAAACGATTTGGGAATATTTTCTCCCAGCTGGTGGGTTGTTTATTCATTTTGATCCCGGTTTCATTTGCCTTGTAGAAGCTCTTTAGTCTGATGAGGTCCCATTTGTTTATTTTTTCTTTTGTTTCCCTTGTCTGAGTAGACATGGAATCTGAAAGGATCCCTTTATGTCCAATCTCAATTAATGTACTGCCTATATTTTCTTCCAGGAATTTTATAGTTTCAGGTCTCACTTTCAGGTCCTTGATCCATTTTGAATTGATTTTTGTATATGGTGATAGGAGATGGTCTACTTTCATTCTTTTGCATGTTGCTGTCCAATTTTCCCAGCACCATTTATTGAAGAGACTTCTCTCTCTCCATTGTATGTTCTTTGCTCCTTTGTCAAAGATTAGCTGTCCATAGGTGTGTGGTTTTATTTCTGGGCTTTCAATTCTATTCCGTTGATCTGTGTGTCTATTCTTGTACCAGTACCATGCTGTTTTGATTACTATAGCTTTATAGTATATTTTGAAATCAGGGACTGTGATGCCTCCAGCTTTGTTCTTTTTTTTCAGAATTGCTTTAGCTATTCGGGGTCTATTGTTGCCCCATACGAATTTCAGTAGTTTTTGTTCTATTACCGTGAAGATTGACATTGGGGTTCTGATTGGGATTGCATTGAATCTGTAGATTGCTTTAGGTAGAATGGACATTTTAACTATATTTATTCTTCCAATCCATGTGCATGGAATATTTTTCCATTTCTTTATGTCTTTCTCGATTTCTTTCAATAGTGTCTTATAGTTTTCATTGTATAGGTCTTTTACATCCTTGGTTAAATTTATTCCCAGATATTTTATTCTTTTTGTTGCAATTGTAAATGGGATTGTCTTTTTGAGTTCTCTTTCTGTTGTTTCATCGTTAGTGTATAGAAATGCAATTGATTTTTGTAAGTTGATTATACCCTGCCACTTTACTGTAGTTGTTGATTATTTCTAGTAGTTTTCTGATGGAATTTTTTGGGTTTTCTATGTATAAGATCATGTCGTCTGCAAATAGTGAGAGTTTCACTTGTTCATTGCTTATTTGGAGTCCTTTTATTCCTTTTTCTTGCCTAATTGCTCTGGCCAGAACTTCTAGTACTATGTTGAATAAGAGGGGTGATGGTGGGCACCCTTGTCTTGTTCCTGTCCTCAAAGGAATGGCTTTCAGTTTTTCCCCGTTGAGTAGGATGTTTGCTGTAGGTTTGTCATATATGGCCCTTATTATGTTGAGGTACTTTCCTTCTATATCCATTTTGTTGAGAGTTTTTATCATAAATGGATGCTGGATCTTGTCGAATGCCTTCTTTGCATCGAGTGAGTTGATCATGTGGTTTTTATTCTTCATTTTGTTAATGTGCTGTATTACATTGATTGATTTGCGGATGTTGAACCATCCCTGTGTCCCTGGTATAAATCTGACTTGATTGTGGTGTATGATCTTTTTGATGTATTGCTGTATTCGGTTTGCCAATATTTTGTTGAGGATTTTTGCGTCTATGTTCATCAGTGATATTGGCCTGTAGTTTTCCTTCTTTGTATTGTCCTTGTCTGGCTTTGGTATCAGGATGATGTCGGCCTCATAGAATGTGTTGGGAAGTATTCCATCTTCCTCTATTTTTTGGAATAGTTTGAGAAGGATAGGTGCTAAATCTTCTTTGAATGTTTGGTAAAATTCTCCAGGGAAGCCATCTGGTCCTGGGCTTTTATTTTTGGGGAGGTTTTTGATTACTGTTTCAATCTCTTTACTTGTGATTGGTCTGTTCAGATTCTCTATTTCTTCTTGATTCAGTTTTAAGAGGTTGTACGCATCCAAGAATTTGTCCATTTCCTTTAGGTTGTCCAATTTGTTGGCGTAAAGTTTTTCATAGTATTCCCTAATAATCCATTGTATTTCTGTGGTATCTGTTGTAATTTCTCCTCTTTCATTTCTGATTTTATTTATTTGAGTCTTCTCCCTTTTTTTCTTAGTGAGTCTGGCTAAGGGTTTGTCAATTTTATTTATCTTCTCAAAGAACCAGCTCTTTGTTTCATTGATCCTTTCTTCTGTTTTTTTGGTTTCAATTTCATTTATTTCTGCTCTGATTTTTATTATTTCCCTCCCTCTGCTGATTCGGGGCTTTGTCTATTCTTCTTTTTCTAATTCTGTTAGGTGCAGTTTAAGGTTATTTATTTGGGATTTTTCTTGGTTGTTAAAGTGAGCTTGTATTGCTATGAATTTCCCTCTCAGGACTGCTTTTGCTGCATCCCACATGAGTTGGTATGGTGTATTTTCTTTTTCATCTGTCTCCAGATAGCTTTTGATTTCTCCTTTAATTTCATCAAGGACCCATTGGTTGTTCAGTAGCATGTTGTTTAGTCTCCACATCTTTGTCCCTTTCCTAGTTTTGTCCTTGCAGTTGATTTTAGTTTCACAGCGTTATGATCAGAAAAGATGCTTGTAATGATTTCAATCTTCTTAAATTTATAGAGGTTTGCCTTGTTTCCTAATATATGGTCTATCCTCGAGAATGTTCCATGTGCACTTGAGAAGAATGTGTACTCTGCTTTTTTTGGGTGGAGTGCTCTGTATACGTCTATTAAGTCCATTGTGTCTAGTTTATCGTTTAAGTCCATTATTTCCTTATTGACTTTTTGTCTGGATGATCTATCTATTGATGTAAGGGGGGTGTTAAGATCCCCTACTATTATTGTGTTATTGTTAATATCTCCTTTTAGGTTTTTTAGCAGTTGTTTTATGTACTTTGGTGCTCCTGTGTTGGGTGCATAGATATTTATGATTGTTATGTCTTCTTGGTGAAGTGTCCCTTTTATCATTAATTATTGCCCTTCTTTGTCTCTCATTACCTTTTTTATCTTGAAGTGTACTTTGTCTGATATAAGTATGGCTACTCCTGCTTTCTTTTGTTTGCCATTAGGTTGGAGTATTGTTTTCCATCCTTTTGTTTTGAGCCTGTGTTTGTCTTTAGAGCTGAGATGTGTTTCCTGGAGGCAGCAGATTGTTGGATCTTGGTTTTTAATCCATCCCGCCACTCTGTGTCTTTTGATTGGAGAATTCAATCCATTTACATTTAGAGTGATTATTGATATATGAGGGTTTAATGTTGCTATTTTATTGTTCATCTTCTGGCTCTTTTGCATTTCCTTCGTTTGTTGTCCCTTGTGTTTCAGACTGCAAATTCAATTTGGTATTTCTGCATGCTCATTCTCTTGGTTTTCTCTTTATTTGTCATGTGTGGTTTTCTTCTGGTTATTTGTTTAGTGGTTACCGTGCGGTTTATATAAGCGATCTCCTGGATAAGATAGTACATTTTCAGATGCCTCCTTTTTCCTGAGGCTGGGTCGATTCAATCCCTTACCTCTTCTCCTCATTTGTTATCTCTGTTTATTCCATCTTGTGTCATGAGTGTGTGTTTACAGTGATGAGCTTGAATTAATTTTTGATGTTATCCAACTGTAGTTTGTTCTGGTTTAGTCTCCTTGCTTTTCTCCTTGCTGAAATCTTTGTATCCCCTTTCTCACTTGTTTTTTTTCAGGCCTAAGGGCCTTCTTGAGCATTTCTTGTAGTGGGCGTCTTGTGATGATGAACTCTCTTAGCTATTGTTTATCAGGGAGAGTTATTATTTCTCCATCATATTTGAAGGATATTTTTGCTGGATAAAGTATTCTTGGCTGAAGGTTTTTGTCTTTCATGATTTTGAATATATCATTCCAGTCTCTCCTAGCCTGTAGAGTTTCTGTCGAGAAATCAGCTGAGAGCCTGATGGGGTTTCCTTTGTATGTTATTTTGTTTAGCTGCCCTTAATATTATTTGCTTGTCACGGATATTTTTCAAGTTTGCTACTATGTGGCAAGATGATTTTTTATTCCTGTTTATATATTTAGGTGATCTATTGATTTCATTCAGTGTTATTTCCTTCTTGTTCCCTAGGTTGGGGAAGTTCTCAGCTATTATTTCTTTGAACAAACTCTCTGCTCCTTTTTCTCTTTCTTCTCCTTCTGGAATACCTATTATCCTTATGTTGCTTTTCCTCATTAAGTCTGATATTTCTTGAAGAATTTCTTCATTTCTTTTTAGTCTTAGCTCTCTCTCCTCCTCTATCAGGAGCATTTCTGCGTGGCTATCCTCAATAGTGCTAATTCGTTCCTCCATATTGTCAGTTCTGCTCTTTAAAGACTCCATTTTTTCCACTATCTCGTTGATTTTGTTTTTCATGTCCAATAATTCTGATTGGTTTTTCTTTATGGTTTCAATCTCTTTTGTGACGAAATCCCTGAATTCGTTGATTTGTTTCTGTGTGTTCTCTTGTATTTCGTTGAGTTTGTTTATGATAGCTATTTTGAATTCTCTGTCATTCAGGTTCTCGAATTCTGTGCCTTCAGGGTTGGTTTCTGGGTGTTTGTCATTTTCCTTTTGGTCTGTAGCCGTAACAAACTGTCACATGGATCCGACCTCTTTATTTTTTCCCCTCATGTTGAAGTTGGTTCTGCAGTTCCCCCCTGCTGCCACTGGATGGAGATCGCGAGCCGTATGCTCTGAGCCCACTGCAGCCCATGGAGGAATTATGCTGAAACACGTCGTGTGTGGGGGGAGGGGTTCTCTCTTTGTCCTGCTCGACCTGGGCGTTTCCTTTCTGGCTCTCTTAGGGCGTTTGCTACACCCCCGAAACAGTCCATAGTCACCTCCCGGTGGGGATCTCTTGACAGTCTGTGAGAGCACCTGGATGACGATAGTTTTCCTCGCTGTGGGCCACCCCTCCCCCCTCTGTTGGCAAGCCGCGCTGTCTTTGCCGATCGATTGGGGAGGGGAGTACAACTTCTTACCTCTCCTTGCGTCCTTTTGGGCTTCCTGTGCCTCCACCGTCCGATGTATTGCAGCAGGGGTTTCTTAGAAGTCTTTGTAGTGTTTGATTGAGCTCTGATGGAATGCGAATGATGTTTTTGTTGTGTCTTAGGGGGCAGAGATTCAAAGAGGGAATCTCACTCTGCCATGATCCTGACGTCACTATACCCATTAGTATTTTAAGAAAATATTAATTAGAGCCTTATTAGTTCTCTCAATTTAGCTTCTTATTTCTGAATCAGTTGTGAAAATTTTAGTTATTTAGTAAAATCTTTCAAATCCTGGTATAATGGCTTCAGAATTACGAAAATGTTTTTAATCCTTATTTCTGTTTCACAAAAAACATGAGCTTGGCAGAATAATTCTCCTGTTTGTTTATTTTGTGTAGAACTTATTGATAATGGCGTCACACTTTCTGAGGCAGTTAGCGTGGGCCACCATTCTTCTCAGTACTTGATGAATTGCTTGTGCCACTTAAGTGAAGCTGAAAACATCAACCCTCCAGAATTAACACCATTCAAATAGGAACTGGATTAGGACTAGGACTCGAGAAAACAATGGCCAGTGTTGGAAGTCACTGGGTAAATTGCACTGAGATAGGTTTAAGAAGTTAGACTGAACAAGATTGACATGGAAGAATTTATTTATTAATTTATTTTTGCTGAGGAAGATTTGTCCTGAGCTAATATCTGTACCAATCTTCCTCTATTTTGTATGTGGATTGCTCACCGAATGGCTGACGAGTGGTGTAGGTCTGTGCTGGGGATCCGAACCCATGAACCTGGGCCATCAAAGTGGAGTGTGCCGAGCTTAACCATTACACCATGGGGTCAGCCCCAAGAATTTATGTTTTTTGTTGTTTTAATATTTTTAAAATTAATTATTTATTTTTGGTGAGGAAGATTGGCTGTAAGCTAACATCTGTTGCCAATCTTTCTGTTTTTGCTGAGGAAGATTAGCCCTGAGCTAACATCTGTGCCCATCTTCCTCTATTTTGTATGTGGGATGCTGCCACAGCATGGCTTGATGATTGGTGCATAGGTCCACACCTGGGATCCAAACCTGCATACCCTAGGCCACCAAAGTGGAGCGGATGAACTTAACCACTATGCCATTGGGCCAGCCCCAAGAATTTCTGTTTTATATAAATCCTCTCTATTGTATGTTTTTTCTATTTTAATAATTTCTGCTCTTATCTCTTCTTTTACTTTTTCCTTGTATTTATCTAATGTTCTTTTTCTTATTTTTCAAGCTTGGGTTAATAATTTTCAGTCTTCTTTTCTAAAAATGGATATTTAAGACTGTAAATTTTCCTCTAAGCTCATAATTTTGATATACAGTCTTGTTATTATTCAGTTCTGAATATTTTGTGTTTTCCATTGTGATTTCTTCTTTGATTCATGAGGTATTTAAAAGTATGTTTTAAAATGTATTTTAGTTTTGTTATTCAGTTCTGGCTACTGCACTGTAGTCTGAAATATGGTGTGCATGATATGGATCCTTTGGTAACTATAGAGACTTGACGTGTGGCCTGGAATGTGGTCACTTTGTAAATGTTTTGTGTGTGTGCGTGAGAACCATGTATATTCTCTTAACTACTTAGAGTTCTGCTATATTAGCTGAATTTTCTATTAACAAGTCAATTTTTCTTATTTTACAGCCTTAAAAATTTACTAATTTACTTTGTAAATTGGTAATATATTTATATAGTTCAACTATTTAAAAATATGGAGTATATATGGTGAAAGCTGTTCTTCCCACAATACCCTCATCTGCCTAGTTTCTAGCCTACTAACCCATGAGAAACCACTCATTATTAGTTTTTTGTGTATCCTTCTAGATATATTTTTATGCATGTGCAGGAACTCTGCATATATATCCTTGCTCAGTTTTCCTCTCAATGAAAGGTATTGTAGTATATGTATAGTTCCATACATTTTTGACTTTATAGTTTATCTTCAGATCTTTCCGTGTCTTACAGGAAATTTCCTCATTCTTTTTTCCCTCAGCTATATAATCCTCCATTGTATGGATATACCATAATTTATTTATGCAACCCCACAGATGTACAATTAGGTTCTTTCCAGTCAGTATATATCTTTATTCATACATCTTTTCCCATATGTTCAGATATATCTATAAGGTAAATTATCAGGTAAATCACTGGGTCAGAGAATATGTGCAATTGTAGTTTGATAGATATTGCTAAAATGCCCTCCGTTGGGGGTTGTATCATATACACCCCACTAACATTATACTAAAATGGGTATTCCCCCATAGCTTTGCCTATTTAGTAGATTATCAAATGTTTGGATTTTTGCCAATCTGATAGTAAAAAATTAATATATTGGTCTAGTTTTAATTTGCTTTTCTCTTTTTGAAATTGAGTATATTTTCCTATGTTTAAGAGCCATATTTCCTTTATGTGAACCATCTGCTCATATCATTTGCCTATTTTTCTATTAATGACCTAATTCTTTATTAGACATATCTGTTATTGAAAGAAAGATGTTAAAATCTTGCAATGACAGTGGATTTGTCAGTTTCTTGTTTTTCATGTTGTTAGTCCATTTTTGCTTTATATATTTTATATCTTCTTTGTGAAATTTTTTTCATCATCATTCATTTTATTATTATGTAGTGATTGCTTTATCCCTAATGCCTTTTGCTTTCATTTTGTCTTATGTTAATATATTACACTGGCTGTCTTATGATTAGTTTTTGTCTAGTGTATCTTTTTCTATTCTTTTACCTTAAATCTTTCTGTGTCCTTATGTTTTAGGTATCTTTCTTGTAAATAGCATAAAGCTGGATTTTCTTTTTTTGTGTGTGTGAGGGAGACCAGCCCTGAGCTAACATCCATTGCCAATCCTCCTCTTTTTTTTGCTGAGGAAGATTGGGCCTGCGCTAACATCCGTGCCCATCTTCCTCTACTTTATATGGGACGCCGCCACAGCATGGCTGACAAGCAGTGCGTCAGCAGGTGCCCGGGATCCAAACCCGCGAACCCCGGGCTGCCAAAGCACAAACTAAACCGCTGCACCACTGGGCTGCCCCCTGGATTTTCTTTTTTATCCAGTCTGATGTTCTCTTTTAACTAGAGGATTTAGTCTGTTTACCTTTATTATAATTATTGATATATTTTGGTTTATTTCTACTGTCTTTTTTTGTTCTATTTTTTTTTTTTCAACAAGGGCCTATTAGTGGTTAACTCTCTCAATCTTTGATTTTTCAAAGTGTAGTTTTTTTTTTCTCTCTCTTAAATGCTATCTTTGCTGGATATAGTTGATAGGGGTTTTTTTTGGTCAGAACTTTCAAGGTTCTCAAAGCAATCTTGTCATCTCTTTTCTTAAAACCTTAATGATGTTGAACGCTGACAGGATTTTGATGATATTAAGGAAAGACTTAATTTTTTTGTTGCAATAAAATTTAAAAAGAATTCTTTATCTTTTAGAAATGCAGAGTGAAATATTTAGAGGGGAAATGATATATGCTACATATTTATTCCAGAGTAATAAGGAAGTGGAGAAAGTGGGGTCTAAATAAAACAAGATTGGCTATTAGTTGATGGTTACTGAAGGAGGGATTTATGAACCTGGAGGTTTTTTGTTTCTATCTTGTCAACTTTTATATATATTTGAAATTTCCCATAATTAAAAGGTTAAAAAAGTAAAATCTTCAATAGCTTCCATTGCTCTTAGGATAAAGACTAAAATCTTTAAAGTGGTGAGTTGGTTAGGGTAGGCTAAGTGCTGTAACAACAAACTCAAAAGCACAGTGTCCTACCACAATGGAAGTATATTTCTCGCTTGTGTAACAGGTTACATGGTAGTAACACATGGCTAAGTGGGCAGCCTTCCATAAGATGATTGAGCCATCCAGACCTCTTCCACTTTGGGCTCTACCATCCTGTTAGGCCTTAGCGTTCCCTGCTGGGATCCCTGCATCTGCCAGCCAGCAGGGAAGAGAAGAAAAAAAAGTAAAAAACCCATATGGTATGGGGGAATTTTTATAGGCCAGACCTAGAAGTGATGTAGATCACTTCTATCCACACTCCATAGGCCAGGCTCAGTGGCTGCATCTAACTGTAAGGAAGGCTGGGAAATGTGGCCAAGTGTGCTGGAGGAAAGGGAAATGGATTTAGTGGATAACTACTATCTTCTGCTATTCATGATTTGTTTACAGTATTTTGCATAATTTAGCTCTTGAATGGGTGCTTCACCTTGCATTACTCAGCTTCTCTTCTTGCGTTATTCTTGGCCTTTGCTCTCCAGGCTCTCATTGCATTAGGCTCCTATCAGTTCCTCACCTGTGCCAAATGTCCCTTGCCTTTCATAGCCTTTGTAAGTCCTTCTTCTGGGAAGCTTCACCTCTCTTAACCATCTAGTTCTTGCCTTCTCATCCTTCAAATCTTAATAAAACAGGTCAGCTTCTCTTGTTATACGTGCTCATAGTCCCCGGTATCTTAACTTCATACCCTTAACCTCTGTTTGTAATACAGCTTCACAGTCCCTTATCTTCAATTTTGAAATCCAGGAATCTTGGAAGACCAAAAGTGTTTTTTTTCCTTCATAAATTTGCAACAAACTTATTTGGTGGCAAAAGCCTTAGCTGAATCGAAGTGAATTTACCAGTAGTCTTTAACCCATTTCATAAGACTATTCATTTGACTTACTGCAGAATAATAACGAATTTGATTATGGTGTGCTGTCCCAGATTGTTCCAATTAAATTCTGAATTTGGAAACATGTCTGGCCTCAAATGCTTTAGATGGGAATTGTGAACCTGTAATACATCTCTAGATGATTATTCCTTTAGTGTATATCTCTCCCACTAGACCATAAGGTCCTTGAAGTCAGAGACCATGTCTATTTTTGTTCATCATTTTTGTCCCCAGTGCTTAAATCAGCACGTAGTAAACAATTTATAAATATTTTTAGAAGGAATGAATTAAATTGTTTATTTTAACTTGAATTATAGTGATCAAATGTAATAAATCACATAAACATTATATCATAGAGTAAACAAAGTATTGTAGATAGTACGATATTGATTGACCTAAGGAGTTTCTCGTTATTTTACTTATTTCAGGTGATTCACTGGAAAAATTCCCTATGTCTAGAAATTGTCAGCTTTGTCCACATCAACAGAAGTCTAGCTCCCTGAAACCTCTCTCCATGTCACAGCTGAAGCATTGGAAACATTTTTCTGGAGATCACTTAAATCTTGCAGATCCTTTTCTTGAAAGAATAAGAGAAAATGTGTCATTCTTTTTTCAGAATATAACCAATCAAACTACTGCTATATAATGAAAGATTACTTTATGACATTCCCTTGCTCTCCTTAAAAAAAATTAATCTAGTAATTAAATGTAATTTTTGAAAACTAATAGAATTATTTTAATTATACCATATTTTGTTGCAAAATGTATCATAGTTTTGATACAATAGTCAAAACTGTTTGAGTTGTTTAATTTTTTGTATACTTAAATTTGAAACATTAAAGACATACTTCTGTCATTCTGTAATTGTTTATTAATAATTCCATAATTAATGCACTTTTATTAAGTACCTACTAAAGAATTTTCATAAGGAATATAAAAAGGTAAAATACATAGTCTCTGTCTTTGGGAAATCTAATCTGATTAGGAATATTAGCCATAGAAGTGGGAAATAATTGAAAAACTCGATAAGTTTAAACTATAGCTCAAGGGAAAAAGAGAATCAGGATTGCAAATGAAGATGTTGGATGTAATAGTTGCTGCAGGGCAATCTGAGTGAGAATGGTCAACTGGGGCAGCAGATGAAGAACTATTAGACACTTCAAAGCACTAGTTCCTCATTTGGGACCTCAGACTCATGGGGGACTGACTAGTCTATAAAACCAAACATTGTTTGTATACTGCACAGTACTTCAACCACCATTATGTCAAGAGTTGTCTGTAGTAATTTTTGACATTAAAAAGAGAGTTTTAATGTACAAAGCAAGCTTTAGAAGACTGAAGTCTGCAAAGAAAAAGGAGTTACTCATTTAATCTCCAATTGGGGCTTCTATAATCAGCTTTTACTTCTTTTAGACTGAATATTGTCTTGAAGAGTTGAATGGAGACTCACCTATGTACCATCAAATCTGAGTTCTTTAGATGTGTAGTGCCAGACCTGAGCAGTTGTACATATAGAGGATTCGTGAACAGGCGGTTTGGGATCACACTTGTCAGTGAGGAAGTAGTCAACTAATAAGCAAAAATGGTGTTTCTTGGCCCTTTGTATAGGCCCCATATATGAGGCTTTACATATGAAACTTCTTTCAATATGTATCTTGCATCATATTATTCTCAGGTGTAAAATTCTTATAAAAAACAATGATACTTTGGGGCCGCCCGGTGGCATAGCGGTTTCGTCCGCGCTTGGCTGCCCGGGGTTCGCTGGTTCGGATCCCGGGCGCCCGCCGACGCACTGCATGTCAGCCACGCTGTGGCGGCGTCCCATATACAGTAGAGGAAGATGGGCACGGATGTTAGCCCAGGGCCAGTCTTCCTCAGCAAAAAGAGGAGGATTAGCAACGGATGTTAGCACAGGGCTGGTCTTCCTCACCAAAAAAAAAAAAAAACAACAATGATACTTTATACCATGTTTAAAAAACAGACCATGCCAAAATGAATTACTGTTTGTACATTCATGATATTGTACAACCATTACCACTATCCATTTTCAGAAGAGAGTTCTATTCTTAATGTCTCCCTTTCCCACTTCCTGGTCACTGTCAACCCAAAGACGTTAGCCTCCATCCCCCAACACTCAAGGCCTCTATCCCAGTGACACCCTAGTTGACAAATGCAATGAACTCTTTTCAATCTTTATCTTGACTTCTGTTCACATTAGGTATTGGTGAACAGTTCCTTCTTGAAACTCTTGCCTTCTTTAATTTTGGTTAAATGATTGAATTCATTTGTCATTCCACAAATATTTATTGAGTACCTAGTACATGTCAGACATTGTTCTAGGGGTTATGCATACAGCAATGAATAAAATAGGCAAAGTCTCTTCCCCCATGGTGCTTTCATTCTGGCATCATATACATACATATTACATAGCATACATATATACATACATATACACATATGTAATATGGCACATGATAAGTACGATGAAGAAAAATAAGCAGAATAAGGGAGATAGTAAACAAAGTGGGGATGGAGATTCCTTTCTTTTTTTGCTGAGGAAGATTCTGAGCTAATATCTGTGCCAATCTTCCTCTATTTTGTATGTGGGTCATTGCCACAGCATGGCTGACGAGTGGTGTAGGTCCACACCTGGGATCTGAACCCATGAACCTGGACCATGGACGTGGAGCATGCCCAACTTAACCACTATGCCATGGGGCTGGCCCCAGGGGATTGCTGTTTATATAGGGTGGATTTATGCAGAGACCTGAAAAAAGTGAGGGATTCAGAACCATGACATTCTCTGGGGAAAATGTTCCAGACAGGAACCTCAAGTGCAAAGGTCTTGAGACAGATGAAGGAGTGTTTGACATGTTTGAGAAACAGCCAGAGACTGTTGTGGAGAGAGTAAGAAGAGTGGTAAGAGATGAGGTCAAAGAGGTGATGGTGGTGGAGGAGATCAAATGTTACAGGGTATTAAAGACCATTTTGAGGGCTTTCGCTTTTACTCTGATGCAAATGGAAAACTGTTGGGATTTGAGCCAAGGAAAGACATGATCTGAGTTGCTCTGTGATGAGAATAGACTATGACGGAACACGGTGTGGAAGCAATGAAATGAGTTAGGAGGCTATCGCAACAGTCCAGTCCAGAGGTGTTGGTGATTTAGATCAAGTGGTAGCAGTGAGTTGTTAAGGAGTGGTTGCATTTTGGATATTTTTGAAGGAAGAGCCTATAAGATATGAATGGATTGAATATAGTGTATAAAAAAAAGGAGAAAAATCAAGGATAACTGCAAGGGTTTTGGCCTGAGCCAAAGGAGAAACAGAGTTGCCAGTTACTGAGAAGGGAAGACTGTGAGAAGAGAGATTTGTGGGGGAAAATCACAAGTTCAGTTTTGATTATGTCCAGTTTGATATGCCTATTAGATATCCAGTGGAGATGTCAAATAAGCAGTTTGGTATATGAGTTGAGTTCAGAAGTATTGGTCAAGGCTGGAGATAAATTTGGGATTTGTCAGCATATAGATGGTATTTAATAAAGTCATGAGATTGGATGATATTACCTAGGTAGTAAATGTAGCTAGAAAAGAGATAAAACAACTAAATATTATAGTGATAAAAATAATAATGGCTAATATTTATTATAAGTGTTTGTTACTGTCTTCTAAATGCTAAGTGCTTTGTGTGCATTATTAATGTGCAAGGTAGGGTTAGTATTGTTTTAAATGAACTGAGTTTTTCCATCTGTTCAGTGACAGAACCAAGGGTAGTTGTGAAACTTGAATGGAATAATATATGGCTAATGAGGTAGAGAAATATTATCTTGACTGCTTGCATCGGAATTCCTCTTAGTCTTTATTTGGAAAAACACCCTATTAAAATTCAGGTGAGCCTCTTAAGACCTTGGGTGTTGGTTGCTGTTAAGTGGAATAGAGGGAGAAAAATTTGAAATGGAGGCAATCTGAGAGGGAAGGGTGAGGAGAGAGAAAAGTGAGAATATGGAGGGAGCTTGGGACTGGGTTAGATAAGAGAAACTCCCAGTGATGGGACCCAGGGAGAGTATTTGAATACAGTTGTTCTCCATTTGGTTGTTTGCTAAGTAGTGTGGGAAGTAACCTTCCCTTCATCTCTGTCCCACCCTGAAATCTTGCCAAAATGTCAGAAGAGAGACTGAGTTCCCTGGGGGAATCCATGTGACATGGGACAAAGGCAGCATGTATGACATGGGAGCCCAGAGGCTGAGAAGCAGGTGATGGTAAACCTTGGGAACTGAGGAAGGCTTTGGACTTTGACAGGCCAGGGATTTGTGAGAGTTCAAACTCGTTTAATCCAGATGTTAAAAGACACCCAGTTAACATGTCTGTTGCATATATATATCACCTTTTCTGTGTCTGATGCTCAATTTATAAGAATTCCCTTCTTTTTTCCCTTCTCTATGCTCCCAGTCCATAGCTCTGCTTTGTAGTACTTAACACATTGTAACTGTTTATTTACCTGGCTCCCTCTCCCATAGGCCAAATTCTTTGAGGCCAGGGATTTTTATCTTACTTTTATTTTATCCTAGTATCTGAGGACCTTGTATGGTCCCTGGCACAAAACAGCTGCTTTTAAGTCAGAGAATGTATAAATGAATGAACGAGGTACTTCACCTCTTTTTCCTCCTTCACTGCCATGATCCATTCTTTGCTCATTGATCTCAGTTTTAAGGTATTTTTAAAGCTAATTGCTGAGCATAGAGCTGTGTTGGACACTGAAGAAAGTAGAGCCAGCAGTTTTTTTTCTTGCCTTCTGGCAGCATACAAACTTCCCTTTTTGCTTCCATGATTTCCATCAATCAGCTGCATGAGCTGACAGAAGCTGTCAGTGTGAAGGGTATTCTTTGAGTCACATACATAATTCATTTCTAATTACACAAATACACCTTTGACACATCTTCATGTGAAAATGTTCTTGCTCTAAATGACAACGTAGATACATTTTAATCATGTTCTCATTAAGACTGACTCACTAATGATGAATTAAAATGTGAGCAGCTGTGGGGCCAGCCCGGTGGCGCAGCGGTTTGGTTCGCGCTTGGCAGCCCGGGGTTCGCGGGTTCGGATCCTGGGCGCCCGCGGACGCACTGCCTGTCAGCCATGCTGTAGCGGCATCCCATTTAAAGTGGAGGAAGATGGGCAAGGTTGTTAGCCCAGGGCCAGGCTTCCTCAGCAAAAAGAGGAGGATTGGCAATGGATGTTAGCTCAGGGCTGGTCTTCCTCACAAAAAAAAAAAAAAACCCCCCAAAATGTGAGCAGCTCTGATCTGCAGAATTCAACTTCCCAACAGCCTATCCATCCATTTAACAGGGTGTATGATCAAGAAGCAAGTCCCAAAACCCTGCTGTCATTTTGTTTGGTGCAATCATGGCCCGTGTCACATTGCCTGGGCAGTGTAGTGTCTTAATATTGTTGGCCGGATTGAAATTCTGTGGCCTGCAGCAAACAGTATGTATCATCAGTAGATGGCACTCTTTCTCTGAGTTGGTCCCAAATTAATATATTGGGTCCTAGAGGGGTTTGTAGACATGCTATTTTTGTTGTTGAAGGAAGGACTCAACATTGCCTGGTACAAAGGGGTATTATTTTCTCTTACCTTGTATGACACAGATTGTTTTGGTTTAGGCGTTTCCTGTGGCACTCATCTATAGCTGGCCTATGTTCTTTGCTTTGAGGCGTTACAAACCTCCATCCCTAAGAGCCTTTGTTGTCCACAAAATCAGTACCAATTCAGAATACAGCTTTCATGATAAAAAACTATGAAAAAAAATCCTCATTGACACAGACAGAATGGTTTGTTGGAGTATGTAACACTTATTTGAAAACCTGAAGTGTTAAGTGTAAATTAATCTTTATAAAATTTTTTTAGATTTATAAAAAAATTGTAAATCTCATTTTGAGTAAGAAGATAATGAAACTCCAACAAAGCAAATCAAAAGAAACAATTCCTTTATTTTTATTTTTTGAGGAAATATCAGCAAAATACTGAAGACCTTTTTCGAGTATTTTAAAATATGTATGATGTCACAGATAGATGTGGAAGCCCATCTCAACACCTTACCCTCATCTTTGTTGTTATCTTTATTTTTTTCTTGATGGAAATATTTGGTGCACATGGATGCTTCTACTGTCACAGAACAATAGAAATGGTATTTTACAATTGATACAGTTGATTTGATTGCACCATTCATTCTGCTCTGATTTACAGTCAAACTCACAAGATCCAATAGGCTGCATCCAGCTTTAAGTTTACTTATGTTTAAGAAAGCATACAGTACGGGCAATAAGAAAGCCTGTACTGCAAAAGCAGAGCAGAAGTTTCATGACTCCAGGCAAGCCTTCCAAAAAGGCTTGGGATACATGTGGTCATGTGAGACAAGACTGAGTGGGTGTAGACAGCCTCAGTTACTGGGAGCCATCAGCTCTGGGGTTCCTTCAGCTTTTTTTTCCTTGCTGAGGTTGAGAAATAAAACAAAGAGCAAATATGGAGGCTACAACATCTGTTTCATTCTTGATAACAGCTTAGTTGATGGAGTTGGCTTGAGGTCTATTACCCAGGCGGGCTTAATACTGAGCTCTCTCCCCTGGGTGAGCTTTATGATACAGAGGCACAGAGGAGAGCTTCTGCTTTCTGTATGCAGGCTCGAGGCGCTCTCCCAGGAGGAAGGAGCTGGAGATATTTCTTTTTTTTTTACATTTTTTAAAATTGAGGTAAAATTCACATAACATAAAATTCACCATTAGAAAATAATTTATTGAGGTGAAATTCACATAACAAAATTAATAACTTTAAACAATATAGTAGCATTTAGTATATTCACAGTGTTGTTTAGCCATTAACACTATCTTAGTCCAGATCATTTTTGTCACCCCAAAAAGAAAGCCCATGCTTGTAACATTCACTCCCAGTGCTGGGGTAGACTGTTACCGTTGTGGCCGCTTTCGTCTTCTGCTCTAAATCAATGGCAAGGGAAGGAGGCTGACTGAACATTTGGGGTCCTGAAGAAGTGGTTCATCAGGGCTGTGGGAGGAGGGTAGGAATGGGGAGCCACAGTGTGCTGAGCAAGGCTTCCAGTCTGACTCTACTCTGGCCCCTCATCCCACCTCCCAGGTGTCAACAAACAAATTCAATGGCGTCTAGTGCAGGCCTATTTTAACTTGCCATCTGTGTTAGTCAGGGTTCTCCAGAGAAACAGAACCAGCGGGATCAGTCGGTCTATCTATCTATCTATTAAGAGATTTATTTATTTTAAGGAATTGGCTCACATGATTTGGGGGCTGGCAAGTCTGAAATCTGTAGGGCAAGCCAGCATCCTGGAAAAGCAGGCAGAATTTCTATGTTGCAATTTTGAGGCAGGATTCCTTCTTTAGGGAACCTCAGTTTTTGCTCTTAAGGCCATCAGTCTACCCACGTTATGGAGGGTAATCTTCTTGATTGTATGTAAATGTTAATCACATCTAAAAAATGCCTTCACAGTAACCTCTAGACTGGTGTTTGACTGGACAACGGCACCATAGCCTAGCCAAGTTGACACAAAATTAACCATCACACCATGCATTCTTATTTATTTATTTTTAGTTAGTAGCACCTGCGTAGTATTCACTGTGTGCTGGGGACTTTTCTCAGTGCTTTATAAATATTAACTCACTTAATGTATTTATTCTTTTTTTTTTTTTTAAATTCTAGATTCTTTTCCTTTATTTAGCAGTTTTCAAAATAATGAAAGTCTAGCATCTTCCAAAGGTGACTGATGAATTTTTATTTATTTATTTATTTATTTTAAATTTTTTATTGATGTCTTAGTTTATAACACTGTGGGGTTTTAGTTGTACATTTTTGTTTGTCCGTCACCTTGTGGATGTAACCCTTCACCCCTTGTGCCCTCCCCACCCCCCTTCCTGTATTTATTCTTATTAATGAGGATCTGTATATGTGTACATGAATACACATCTTAGTGTAGGAATAAAAATCATGACTTATTAGGTTGGTTCCCCAAATCCGTGTTGCCCCCCTGTTTACCTACCTCCTGCTCACCCTAAATCTCAATCACTTCACTCTTTCATTTGGATTTATTGTCCTTTTCCTGGTTGCTCCCTTCCCACCTCTGTCTCCTCTCTCCACCCCCTGATTTCCTGGATTCCCTGTTGCCTGTGGCTGTGATTGTCAGAGAACCCCAAGTAACAGGGGCTTGAGCGAGGCAGACAGGTTTTTTTCTCAGGTAAAAGTCTGGGTTTGCAGTCCAGGCTGGTGTGGTAGTTTCAGTCATTAAGGACCACGGGTCACAGCTTGCTGCTGCTCCTCTCTTCTTACTATGGAGCTTCCGCCCTGTAGTCCAGACTGGCTCTAGCAATCGTATCTGCATTTCAGCTGACAGGAAGAAGGACAAGCCCTTCGCTTAAGGGCCCATTCTTGAAACTGCACACCCTACTTTCACTTACATCCCCTTGGCCAGAACTAGTCACATACCAAGGTGGAGATATTCTTGGCAAGTGGGCCGGTCAGGTAAGTCACACCTTCTCCCGAGGGCTGTGGTAATAAAGGAGCAAAGGGAGGCCAGGAGTGACATCAACTGAGCTCTCTTCTCTGGAAGGGTGGAGAGGAAGCACATCCTCCTAACAATGGGGAGTCAGCACAATCTTATTGAGCATCAGTAGATGTAGAGCCTTTCACTAGACAATGGGATGATGGGGGGCATAGTACCCAATAAGCTTTGAAAAAGTAGCTTATAAGAGGGCTTTGTAAAGAAGGCTGATGTACATATAGGCTAAGATATTTTTTTAGGCCTTGTTGAATTTATTTTCAAGTTTTGGACAGAGTGTGATTATATGACTGCTATTTGATTTGTCATAACAAGAGCAGCAGTAATGCTAATAGCCTATGGCTTATATCAGCGCTTGGAAATGTTAACACAGTAATGACTATTTTCTGCTGTTAGCAATAACCATCGCAATGGGGTGTCACATTCACCTTTATTCTCTGAATCCTGTTCATATTTTCAAATTCAATCACTGGCAAAGCAGACACTGCCAGCTTTATTCTATGAAACCAGTTGCTCTCATCTTTCTGCCTGGATTCATTCAGAGCTTCTACCATAGGAGGAAACCATCACGGAGAAGCCTCGTGTTCTCTTCATGAGGCCTTATTAAACACGATCAGGATGGAAATGCAGCCATATTTTCCTCCAGGGTTCATGCTGGAAATCAGTTTCTGATTCAGGGGCCAGCAAAAAATGTAGCACTAAGAATGCTGTGGATGACACTTTTCTCTTTCTTACTGACCTTTATGCTCTCTTCTGCTTCGAGACAAAGCTGAGTTAAGACAGCTCACGGGTACACCAGGGTCCATAGGCCGTGAGGAGACACTCACAGCTCTGGCATCCCAGCTGGAATAAGGGACTTTGCTTACCCCACAGAGCAGCCACTATCGTGCTCACTCTCATAGTTGATCATAAGATCCTGGAGACGAGATTAGGAAATTAGGAAGAATGGGCAAGCGTCAGAAAGCGAGAAGGAGGTGATTGGCATGGGGCCAAAGCCCCTGTTCAGATCCCAGTCCTGGGTCTAATTTATAAAACCAGGTTGTAGGTCACTCTCAGCCTTTCACTCAATCCTGCGGTGCCTAGGTGTGTCTGTGGAAGCACCTGTGACAATGCCCAGGGTGATGGAGACATGTACCTAATGCTGGGGCATCCCTTTTTAATCATTTGGTAATTTTGCTCTTACCAGCAAAGGAAAAAACGTACTACCTTTTTCCTCCAAACCTCATTCTTCTCTCACTGACAGTGTAAGTCAAAGTCCCGACAATGGCCTCCAGGCCGACGTGATGTGGCCCCATTGTCCTTATGACCCCCTCTCCCCTTCACTAACTCCACTGCATTCCCACTGTCCCCTTGCTGTTCCTTGAATGCCAAGCGTGCTCCTGTCCTGGTCCCCTGGGCCCTGGCCCGTAGTGGGGAGATTCTCAGCAACTGGTTGGAAACTTGAATTGAAGGAAGGAGTGGCCAATGGTGTTTAACATTTTCTATGGAAACAAAGAGGAACATGGGACAGGAAAAGGCTGTTGGATGAGTACCAAGACTTTCTTTGTAGTACAGGCACTGAGAAAATGGCTTTTGTGGTCATTTACATATATTGTCATATTGTTGCTGGAGACGAAATTTATAGGTGTGGTTATACCCTTGAGAGTAATTAAGAAAGAACTACATGATTGAGAGGGTTGACCAGATGCCAAAGAGCATTGACATCCATTTTCTGCCATGCTGTGGGACCCACTGTTGACTGTGGAGAACTACAGCCTTAAGAAACACAATGAGCAATAAAGAAGGCTCTGGTGCCCATGTCCTGAGATGGGTTTGAGATGAATAGCCAGAGTTTTCTAACACTTGCTAATGATCCATGAACCTTGATAAAACTCTCTAATAAAGTTAGTTTCAGGAGCAAATGCTGTGAATTCCCTCCCCCCTCCCTAGTCCTGGAATTCATTCACCTCTAGTATTTAGTTTCCATGCAGTACGTTAACCTCCAAAGTGTGGAAAAGCCTTTGGAGATCCTTGGTTAGAAAGCGTTTGTAGATGTAGGAATAATTAACATATAATTTAACATTTGATAAGACACCACATCCAGAGTAATTGCTGTTCAAATAGAAAGGGAGATAAAATGAGCATCTATTTATAGGATAATGTTTTAAAAACACCTGTGAGACTTATCATTGAGGCGCAAACACTCCACTCATTGTCTCTGTAGCAAAGTAGACCTTCTTTGGCGTTGCTGGTCTTCCCCAGCTCCTGAATCCACGACTCTGTAGCAGCAAGACTAGATGGGAATTCTCATTGTCCTGCCTTGTGCTGCACGAAAGCCCCTCGGTGAGTGGTCCAAGGAATCAGTCCCAAACAGTGTCAAGCGAGGAGGCTCTGTGGCTTTGGTTGCTGTCTTGGCCTGGACTAGAAATCATTTCCATTAATTGCACTGGGGCCAACCCTCATGTTTACGCTACACCATGAATATATTTAATGGTGTCACTTGACAGAAACAAATAATGGACAGCTGCTTTATTTCTCTGAAGCTCCACGAAAGAAGGAAATTTCAGAGGTTGGAAAGAAATCACATGTACTTGTTTCTTATGAGAAATATTACCATGGAGACACCACTTCTGTCATCCACCGGGAAGAAAGCTGTGATCAGGCGTTAGAGGGATGTCCAGTAAACCTAATGGTTTGTGTAATTCTGGGCTTATGAAAGACTGATGCTTTTAGCACTTTTGTGCCTATCCCAGGGGAACCAGAGCCTTAATGTTAATTGCACAAACATAAAGTTGGCGTCACTTTGGTGTAATGGTCAGAGCTCTGGCTTGGGAATCAGCAATCTGGAGGCTCTGGTCAGAACTCTCCCATTGACTTGGCTTCTGAGTGTGTGGAAGTCACTTTTTTTGCACTTTATGGTAATAATAATAATGAATCATTTATTGATTGCTTACCATTTGCCAGACATTTTGTTAAATGCTTTATATTCATTATTTCATTTATTCTTCTCTATAATCCTAACATGTACATATTATTATCCCCATTTTACAGGGGAGGAAACTTAGGCTTAGAAAAGTTAAATACTTCCCAAGAGCACAGTGCTAGTTAGTGGTAGAAGTTGGATCAAATCCCAGGTCGATGTGGCTTTAGAACTCACTTGTGTGCACCAGCCTTTAACTTACAAGCGAAATAAAAATGTAAGGACTATCTTGTAGTAGTCATCCAGTATAACAGACTGTGGGCCTCTTCCTTTTATGCCAGGATCACTTGTTCTCAAATTAAGATACATTTACCAGAAAAATGACGTCAAAAAGCAAGAATTTGGGGGTTTATGAAGGAAAATGGAATTAGGAATAGAAGATAAGGAAAAAGATTAGGTCTATTTCTAAAAGAAAAAAAGGTCATGTATAGAAGGTTTTTAAAAAGTAATTGTTACTGAGGGTACACAGGAAAGAGATTTGTTATTTTATGTAATTATTTGTGCTGATTAAAGAACTTGGTGGTCAAGAAATATCCGTAGGTGAGTTAGAAACAAAACAAAAAGCAAAGGGGAAAATACTTTGTGAGAATGACCAGCAGGTGGCAGCAACAGCTCACAAACAATTGTCCCTCATCGCATTAGGAATTCCAGCAACGTCTTAAAGCACAGAGCTTCCTGTTTTCAAATCACAGGCTGCTGTTATGATAGCTATAAAAATTGGCAAATCATTCTAGCTATCAATATGACTGACAGGATTATTTTCCAGAATATTTTATATTACCAGAGTTTTACACTCATTTTTTCCCCATGGGGTGTGGGGGTAGAAGAGGGCGGGTATAATTATTAATTAAATTAAATTAATATAAATTATTAAATGAAAAATGAGCAAACCTTTTAAAAACTGATGGAATAGACCGTTGAAATCAGTAACCCCTTAAGTTATTAACTTCTGCTTTTGTTGTGAGATGAGTATGGTTTAATAAACTGATTTTTGCACAGAATGAAAGATTTGTTGTTTTATTGAGAATGTTTTGAGAGACCTCCAGTAATGAGTTTTCAGTTCTCTTTCATAAACATTATTAAGGGATTCTTTGTCAAATGGCTTTGAAAACATGGAAGCATTAATGTTTATTCCATAAGTAGTAGAAGATAAATGAATGTTTTGGTTGTTGTATTTATGCCTGAGGAGGTTCCCGTAAGGAGAAATTGAAAATTTCTGCAGTTTCTGAGCCTTGGTGAAGCCCAGGCTCAGGTCACGGAAAGGCGCTGTCTCACTCCCCTCGGTTCCTGGAGGCCCAGGTGTAGAAAGTTCACGTGGTCAGACAGTGGCGCGTGGACCCGGATGTTGCTTTCTCTGGGTGGCTGAGCGCCATAGGCCTCCCTACCTCTGAGCCTGGTTTCTGATTCTGGAGTGCTGCTGAGGGGAAGATAAAGAGCCCTCTTCATCAGGACTGCGTGAGCAGGCCACATCCGGGCTCCTTCATGGAAGGAACACATACTCAAGCTTGCAGGAGGCAGAGCCCATGAGTTGGATCTGGATGGAGCCCTTTAACAGGAGAGAGATGATTGACCTGGAAAGACATGTTGAGCCTTCAATCATTCCTATACCCCGAGATGCTGACGGCACCAAGCAAGTGTTCAATACATGTGAATTAAATGAAGAAATGAGTGAGACAAATAATGTAAGAGAACTCCTTTCATTTCTTCAGGAAGGAGCTCTATTTTTATCTCCTTCATTTATTCATTCCTTTGCCTTACATTCTTTGAGAACTTAGGATATTCTAGTTTTTTTGTTAAACATCTAGTTTCAGAGATGCTTATTTTCATTTCTGCAGCTATGCCTTCTGTAGTTTTGGTGTAAGGAATGAGTCAGGAATCTAAGTTTTAGAAAATAGTTGACCAGTTATAACAACACTTCAATAATCCATTTTTTTCCCTATTGATGTGATATGTCACCCGTATCCTATAGATTTATTTCTGGACTTTTTATGTTTTCTATTGATTTGTCTGCTCTGGAACTTAAACACAGTATTTTAATGACTATGGATTTACAAGATTTATTAATATTTAGTAGATAAAATTTCCCTGTAGTACCCTTCTTTTTCAACATTTCATTGGTTATTCTATATCAATTATTTTTCTGGATGAGTCTTAAAATTATTTTGTCCATTGATTTTGGTGAAAAAATGATATATTTATAGTATTTGTCCAGAAATATGAGACATTCTCTAGATATTCATGTCCTCTTTTATGTTCCTAGGAAATGTTGTGTTGTTTTCTTTGTGCGGAAGAAAACACTAAAAGTTGCTGCCCCCTTAATTAGCTCACATATGTGCTCAGTTATCTCCTCCTCAGAGCAGCCTTCCTAACCTCGCTGTTTAAGTAGCATAGGCCCTACCCCCATAACTTTTTATTTTGCTTTATTTTTCTTTATAGCACTAACTATCTGACATTAAATATTTGTTTTATTTTTATATGGTCTGTCTCCTCCAATAGAATATAAGCTTTGTGTGGATGGAGATCTGGATGTCCTACTCACTGCCCTAGCCCCAGCCTGCGAAGGTGCCCAGCACATTCTGGTATGAATATTTGTTGGATGAATTGTACCCATCACTCATCTCTTTCAAATCTTAGTATTTTGCCGTATTTGTTACAGATTTAAAAAAATTTTTTTTCTTTTTTTTTTGTGAGGAAGATTAGCCCTGAGCTAGCATCTGTTGCCAATCTCCTCTTTCTGCTGAGGAAGACTGACCCTGGGATAACATCCGTGCCCATCTTCCTCTACTCTGTATGTGGGACAGCTACCACAGCATGGCTTGATAAGCGGTGCGTAGGTCCGTGCCTGAGATCCAAGCCTGCGAACCCTGGGCCGTCGGAGCCGAGCATGCAAACTCAACCACCACACCACCAGGGTGGCCCTTACAGATTTTTTTTTAAAGAAAAAAAACAATACAGATACAGTTGAAGCCTGCCCTGTATCTATCCTATTCTCTTCTTTTCTCTTTGAGTCAAAATTTGAAGTTTAAATTTTTACAAATGTTCATATACTTTTATTTTACACTTATGTAACATAAACACTATATAGAACTATTTTCTCTTATTGTTAAATTTCATGGTAAATGTGTATATAAGCATAAGTAAATGTATGTGTGGTGTGTGTATGTGTATATAAGTGAGTGTGCGTCTATAGATATGTTTGCAAATTATCTTTTTTCATTCAGTGTTATATTTTAGGCATTTACCCATGCTGACATATGTGTCTCTAGTTCTTTCACTTTTACATTAGGTTAATAAAGCACATTTGTTTATTTTTTCTCTTACTGATGAACATTTAGATTGTTTCCAATTCTGCAGTTATGTACACTGCTGCTCTGTAAATACTAGGACCTCTTAGAGGTGGACTGGCTGTGCACCTTCATTTTTGTTAGATGTTGCCAGTTGCTCTGTGGAGTAGGTGTGCCCCAGCCAGGTGTGAGAACTCTTGTTGCTCCACATCCTTGCCGACACTTGGCAGTGACAGGCTGTCTTGGTCTGTTCAGGCTGCTATAACAAAGTGCTGTAGACTCAGTGGCGTATGGACAACAGGAATTTAGTTCTTCCGGTTCTGGAGGCTGGAAGTCTGAGATCACAGTGTCAGCATGGTCGGGTTCTGGTGAGGACTCTCTCTGGGTTGCAGACTACTGAGTTCTCACTGTACCCCCACACAGTGGGGCACAGAGAGCTCTCTGGGGTCCCTTTGATAAGCGCACTAGTGCCATTCATGAGGGCTCCACCCTTGTGACCTAATCACCTCCCAAAGGCCCCACCTCTAATATGAGGATTAGGATTTCAACATGTGAATTTGGGGGGTATAAACATTCAGTCTATAGCGCGGACTTTGGAGTTTCCAGTCTCAAAGATGTTCCGTGAAATCTTGTTTTATTCTTGAATTCTCCTGATTACCAATGAGGATAGGTATATTTTCATATGTTTATGTTTGGGTTTTCTCTTCTGTTAATTGCCTGTTCATTTATGTTGTCCATTTCCTTGTTGTTTTTCTTTCTCATATGTTTTTCTGATATATCAGATTTTAAATATTTAGGTTTATTTAATTAATACTAATACTTAATATCTATTTAATATTTTGGTTGGTTACTAATCCTTTGTCAGTCTTATGAGTTACAAATGTATCTTCTTCCAGCAATCTTTGTGTATAGAATTCTTAAATTTTAATGTAGCCAAATTATCTATATTCTCTTTGAGAGTACGTGATTTTTTTTGTGTGCTTATTTGTTCATTTATTGAAGAAATTCTTTCTTGCCCTGAAGTCATAAAAAGATTCTGTAATTTCTTGTAAAAGTTTTAACTTTCACGTTTAGCTCTTTAATTCACCTGGAATTTATTTTTGCAAGTGATGTGACATAGGAATGTGTATTTTTTCTGCATAATTAATTGTCCTGATAATATTTGTCGAACAGATGCATCCCTTCCATGCTGGAATGTAATGTCACCTCTGTCACAGTTCACGTTTCCACGGTTGCGTGGATAAGTTCTGCATTTTGTATTCTTTTATGTTGGTTTGTTAGCCTAACCTTGAAGAAACACCACATTCTCTTAATTAACATAACTTTATAATAAGTCTTGATGTATGAATGGAAAGCCTCACCTGTTTGGCTTAAAATTTGAACTCATGTGTTCTTGATTTTTAGCTCTTCCATGAATTTTAGTTTCAGCTTGTAAAGCTACACAGAGCTGTTGACATTGTTTTTTGGTTACCATTCTCTGTTTAGTCCATTTTGATAGTAATACAAATGTATTAAGAAAAATTTGAAAAGAAGATCTTATCACTCCAGAAAACCACTGTATGTTTGTATATTTTCTTGCATTCTGTTTTCTTATGCTAAACCTTAATTTTTTAATAACAAACCTGGTTATCCCTTCTTGGCTAGGACAATTTCTTCTCCCTGTCCCCCTCCCTCCTACATTCTTGTCCTTGACCCCTCCTTTTTCTTCTTTCTGCTTCGGTCAATCTTTGAAGCTCTCACAGCTCAGCACCATCAAGTGTTCTAAATTATATCAAGAAATCCTGGTTAATAGCTATTTAAATACAGATTTTCTAAAAATGGCCCACATCGATCTTCATCCCCAAATCTTAGTAGGTGAAACCATGTTGTAATGTTTTGTTTCACTGAGCTGACGTAATCTTTAGGTTTAGTGTTGTGCCTAAGTCTTTCCTAAATCTTGAGTAAAACAATGTCAGTGGTTCTGAGAGTCCTTACGTGTTGGATGAGTGTTTATTCATTTTCTCTGGACAGGAAGATGTTTCCCCTGACCCTGAGATGCTGTAATTCTATTGTCTCTTTGGCTGTTAGTAGGCCTGCTAGCTGGACACACCCATAAAATGCCATAAAAAAGCTTCAAACGTCTACTTTAAGTGCTGATGGAGTCATTTTGTGTTCCAGGATTTTCTGTACAGGTCAATGTTAATATCTTCTACCTCCAGTAAATAAAAAACGCATTTTAACTGATGTTTGGAGTGCACTTTATAATGTGGATGAAATCCATGGAAACCTGGAAATGTAAACAAGTCCTGGCAAGATGTTTCCAGACAATACCAAGTTCGGATTTGGAGGGGTGCTCTTCCACAGGGACTCAGCGCTTCACTCCCCTCTATGAGAAGAGCTCTAAGTGCTCTGATGATCAGATTGGATCAGGTTCATTCCCTCTCAGAGAGGATTTCAGTGTCTTCCTTGGAACGAATCCCGTGGTAGCCAGAACGGAATCCAATTTTCTCCTTTTTGCAGCATTGCCACAATGGATTCCTTCACCACTGACTCAGGTCGGAAATTTCAGAGTGCTGTGCCATCAGCCACAGTTTGAGAAGCACTGCCATGCCCCATGGCCATGAGCAGAAATCTTGGTCAACAGAGTGCTTTTTATTTGGGCCCCAAGCTAGCAGAACTGATTAACTAAGACCTATGTAAAGACTTTTGATGATTCCTGGACTGGGGAAACCTTTCCTCTGAATAAAAAGAATGGGATTTAAGTTTATTGTTGATAACAAGCTGCCTGCTTCTTCTTCCATCTCAGACCCAGGGAAACAAGCCATTAGACGGTGGTGCCCGACAGCCCTCTCTGTCACTTTCATCCGCCCCTCCTGGTTACGTGTATTCACTTACATGTCCTCATCATTAGTGACTTGATCACCTGGGTCACCGTCTTTTTCCCCAACACTCCCTCTGTCACCAGACTAGTGTGTATTCAGCATCTGTGTATACAATTTTTCTTTTTAAAATTATGAAATATTTTAAACGTATAAAAAAGCATATAGTACAATATCATAATAAATACTTCTGTACATATCACACAACTTTACACAATCATAACATCTTGCTATGTTTGCTTTAGATCTTTTTTCATTAAGAAATAAAATCTAACCAATACAGTGAACCCTACTCTGATCTCATTTCTCTTCCCAGAAATAATTAATACCACATCCATGTATTTGTCCATAAAGTTTTTATAGTATTGTTTTGCGGGCTGTAAAACTTTATGTAAGTGTCAGTCCTGTGAGTATTCTTTCAACCTACTCTTTTTACTCTACGTATTTAAGAAAAAAATTATCCATGCTGATGGTAGTAGCTCTAGCTTTTAATTTTTATTGCTGAATAGTATTCAATTGTATGAACGTACCACAGTTCATTTTTTTCTCTTATTGATGAACATTTAAGTTGTTTCCATTTTTCTTGATCTAATAAAAAATGCTGTGAAATGCGTGTCTTTTTGTACACGTGAACAAGACTTTCTCTAGAAGTGGAATTGCTCAGCCATAAGATATGTCCATCCTTATGGGAAAATCACTCTCCAAAGTGGTTTTTGCCAATCTTTATTGGAGTGAAATTGTATCTTAGTGTTATTTTATTTTGCATTCCCTTCACTACAAGTGGAACTGAATATACTGTCATATTTTTATTGACTATCTGGACTTTTTCCTCTGAGAATTGTCCACTTTAATCATTGGACTTTCTCCTTTTCTTATTTTTTTGGTATAAATTCTTTCCATATTCTAAATACTAATCTTTTGCCAGTTGCATTGCAAGTATCTTCTTTCAAGTGGCTTGTATTTTCATTTTATTACTAGAATCTTTTGATGTACAGAGGTTTGTAAATTCAATCTATCCTTCTGGTTTTACTTCTGGTGTTTTGGTTAAAAAATTGTTCCCTACCCTAAAGTCATAAATACATTTGTCTATATTTTAGTTTTAAAGTTTTGGTGTTTTCCTTTTCACATTTAAGTGTTTAATCCGTCTGAAATTTATTTTGGCATATGCTGTTTAATAGGGATCGAATTTTACTTTTTCCTTATGGATCCCCACTTATTCCAACACAGTTTACTGACTAGTTGATTCTTCTTCATTATTTTTAGTGCTATCTCTGACAAATATGGAGTCTTTGTATTTACGGTTCTGTTTCTAGGCCCTCTGTTATCTCCCCTTGATATACTTGGCTATGCCTGCTCAGTCCTACGCTGTATTAATCACTATAGCTTAATATCCAAATGGGTTCTTCTTCACAACACTTTGGCTATTTTTGGCTTTTTGCTTTTCCATATAAATTTGAGAATTAGCTTGTCAAGTTGCACAAAGAATGTTCTTGGTATTTTGATTGGATTTGCACTGACTTTTCTAGATTGGTTTTGGGAGACTTGTTCTCTTGGTGATATTGCGGCTTCTCATCTATGAACATCACATACGTTTCCATTTATTTAATTCTTCCATAATGTTTTGTGACTTTTTCCACAAGAATATTGCACGTAAACTGTAGATTTAGTTCCTGGCACTAGGTGGTATTTACTGTTTGTGAAAGACATGGTGTTAAAAATTATTATTGCTACTTATTTGTTGCTGGTGCATAGAAAAGTAATTGATTTTGTATCCCAATAATTTGCTGAACTCTACTAGTTTGTAAGTTCTCTTGGATTGTCTATGTTGACATGTTATCTATAAGTAATGACAGTTTTGTTATTCATTTGTAACCCTTATTTCATTTTTTTCTTGTCTTACTATGTTAGCAAGGTTTTCTAAAACAATGTCGGGTAGAATCAGTGATAATGGGCATCCTTTTCTTTTTCTACTTTAAAGGCATTGGATCTAACATTTACCATTGAATAAGATGTTTGCTGTAGGAATTTGGTTGATTTCCATTCTCAGATTAAGGATATTCCTTTCTATTCTTATTTTGCTATGATTTAAAAAAATTATGCATGGGTTTTGAATTATGTCAAATGCATTTTCTGCAACTATTGAAAGAATCAAATAACTTTATTTGCTTTGTTAATGAGGTAAATTACATTAATAATTTTTCCATAATATATACCATATTTGTATTCCTAGAAGAAACACAGTTTAGTCAAGAGGAATTTTTTATATACTCAGATTTTGAGAAACATTTTATTAGGACCTTTGCATTTATGTCCATAAATGAGATTAGCCTATACTTTTCCTTTTTCGTACTCTCCTTAGTTAGTTTTGGTATGACGGTTACATTAGCTTCATAAAATGAACCGTAGAATTTGTCTTATTTTTCTCTGTTGTGGAATATAAGATTGAGATTGTCTATTGTTTGAGTATTTGCTAAAACTTGCCCATGAAACTCTTTAGGTTTGCTCTTCGTGGCAAAACTCTGAAATACTTTCTTTAATGGTTATTGGTTTATTTAGATTTTTAAAACATTTCTCCTTAAGGGGCTGGCCCTGTGGCTGAGTGGTTAAAAGTCCGGCGTGCTCCACTTTGGCGGCCCAGGTTCGTGGGTTTGGATCCAGGTGTGGACCTAACCCACTCATCAGCCACGCTGTGGTGGAGTCCCACATACAAAAAGTGGAGGGAGACTGGCACAGATGTCAGCTCCGGGCAAATCTTCCTCAGGAAAAAGAAAAGTTTCTCCTTAAGTCAGTTTTGGTAATTAATATTTTTCTGAAAGTGTCATTTTCAAATATATTGGCATAAAGTTCTATATTTCTTATGATTTTTAATATCTACTGTAGTTATGTCCTCTTTTTCATTGCTAGTATGTTTACCTTTTACTTTTCTTCTTTTTTCTTGATAAATCTTGCCAGAGTCTGTCTGTTTTATTAGTATTTTTAAAAAAAAAATCAACATTTGGTTTATTGGTTGTGCTGTTCATTTCTTGCTTTCTAATTCATTGATTTCTCTTCTTATTTTCACTTTTTCATTCTTTATGTTTCTTGGGGCTTGCTCTGTTCTTTTTCTAACCTTTTAAGTTGGCCAGTTTGTCAATTGATTTTCAGCATTTCTTCTTTTTAAGGCAAACATTTAAAATGCTTCTCAAAGGGAGAAATGACCCCAAATACCAGGCTCACCTTTCTGGAATTCCTTTTTCTCCTGGATCTTGGCTATGTCATTCTTCGCTATCTCCTTAAGCTCTCCAATACTTTCAAGTAGACTTATTTTGTCGAGGCGTATTGTTGAAGTCATTGTTATAAATATTGCTGAGGTAATTATTGAAGTATAGTCCACATACAGTAGATTGCACATAATAGCAATGTGGAATTTGATGAGTTTTGACACATGCATATAATCATGAAACCATTACCATAATCAAAATAATGAACATCTCTATCACCCCCAAAAGTTTCCTCATGTCCCTTTGTAATCTCTCCTTCCCTACCCTCTGCCCCATCTCAACTCCCCATCTTTGGGCAACCACTGATCTATCTCTTTCACTGTAAACCAGTTTGCATTTTCTAGAATCTTATATAAATGAAAGCATGAAAGTATTTACTCTTTTTTGTCTGAATTCTTTCACTCAACATAATTATTTTAAGATTCATCCATGTTGTTGCATGTATCAATAGTTCATTCCTTTTTAAAACTGAGTAGTACTCCATTGTGTACGTGTACCCACAGTTGGTTTATCCATTCACTTATTGGTTGTTTGGATTGTTTCCAGTTTCTGGATCTTACAAATAAAACTGCTATGAACATTTATATGTATATAAGTATATGTCTGTGTGGACATATACTTTTATTTCTCTTGGGCAGATATCTAGGAGTGGAATAGTTGGGTCTTATGGTAGGTGTGTATTTAAAAATATTTTGCCTTGTTCTTCTCAGCAGGATAGTGAGTTGCACTGCCTAAGTTACTATTACAAGAAGTAGAATTTCCCTATATTTTTTTCTTGTAGTTTCTTTCTTTTTTTTTTCTCTTTCTCTATTTAAGTCTCTCATTCTGCTGGAATTAATTTTGGTGTAAGGAGTGAGGTATCTCATATATTTTTCTCCAGATGGTCAATCAATTGTCCCAACTCCTTACATTTTACAGAAATGTAAATAAACTGATACTGAAAGTTTGGTCTTAAAACTCGTCAGAATATTGGATGAAGATTTGGAAATCTTGTTAACCAAAATAAACAGAAATAGAGGCTTGTGGGATGCTTGGAAAGTCAACAGGGAAGTGAACCATTCCCAAATGAAACATTAATTATGGTTATTTTGAGGATATTTTTTGCTATACTTAATAGAAGAACAGAAAACAAAAGACATTTTAACCACAAATATTTATCTCAGACAATAACTTTATGTAGTCTGTATTTTTTCCTCAATAACAATTATGTACTTTAAGATAACAAAGTTGTTATTTTGAATTTTAATCATGTTAGTTAAATGTGAAATGAGGATAAAAAATGAAATAGTCTTTCAAGTGGACCAGTGTAAAAAAATATAAAACACAGTTACTGCAGTTCTATCATATGATTCATAGTCTAGAAACGAATGTTTCTCTTTTTTTGGACTTCTCAAGTTAAGATATATCATCCACGAAGGGACAAAATTTACATTTCTCCACTGGAAAAAGAAGCTACTGCTGTTAGTTCTTTTAGATGTCTGTTGATTCCCAAACTGCATGTGGTGTGACTTTTTGATTTCCATGTTAATAAAGGTAGTTCCTGAATATTCTTGTTTTAGATTGCAACCTTATTGTAGTTACTATTGAAGAAGGATAATACCTCTTGCTCAAGAACTGTGGTTTTTATTTGGGATTTGAAATATTGAACATTTTGATTAGAAAACGAGCTTAATATAGTGCATAATTTGTGCAAAATATAAATTTGCTTTTAAGAGGATTATATGAACTCATTGTTTCAAATACTACAAACTGTTATAAAGCTTTTTCTGTATGACTTCTCTAAGCTTTGAGCTATCTCAATCCAAAAGTATTTTAATTTACTCGTTCAGCTAGCATTTTTTTACTGATTTATTCGACAGATGCTCATTGTTACTATGAATGAGGCCCAGGCACTGTTCTAGATTTTGAGGATACAGTGTGGAACAAAGATAGGCAGAGTCCCTGATCTCATGGAACTTATGTTCTAGTGGGACAAACAATCAAGACACCGTTAAGACAATTGTAGGTAATAATAGATACTGTGAAGAAAATTATCTGTATAGTGTGAGAGAGTGACTGAGGTGGGCAGCATACAAGAGCATGGCTCCCTAATACTATGTACTGAGCACCTGTGCGAGGCCCTCTGGACTATGAGAATCCAAAAAGGTGCCTGAGGTCTGGGCTTTGGAGAAGGGCAGACCCGAGTTAAATTCTCTCTCTGCCATCATGAGCTAATGCCGCTTCAGCCGCAGGGCCCCTGTCTAGCACGGCCCCTGTGAGTGAAAGGAGTTGCAGAGTGTTCTAGATGGTGAGGGGGAACCCAGGTGGCAACCAGGAAGCATTTTCTATGTAAGCATTTCAATGGAATTGTCCAAAGCCATCTTAGAAGAAAGAGACTTGCATATCTAAGACTCAAGAAATTAGTTGTGGATTCTATTTTCATTCTGAATATTTACTTTCATACCTAATTTTGTATTTGTATACAAAATTTGAATTCTTTTTCTTTAAGAGAGCCTCCCTACTCCAACTTGAATAAACTTCAAACCCTGCAAAACTTGGGTTTGTTCCTGTCTTGGCCATGGCCTATCTGTATGACTCTGGGCAAGCTATTTAAATTCCTTGTGCCTCAGTTTCCTCATTTGTAAAATGGGAATAGTTACCTCAGTCATCAGGTTGTGTGAGGATTAAATGAAATTAAATAATAATTCAAATATTATGCACAATACCTGTCCCATAGTAAGTACTTAATAAGTGGTAGCTATTATTGTTATTATAAATAATATTATAATTATAAACCCTCAAAGGATTTATAATTCTGGTGGAGAAACAATATCAACAAACATAGATCCACAGGACACTTGTATATAGAACAGTATAGAGGTTGAGGATATAGGCTCTGGAGTCAGATAAACCGATTTAAATCCAAGTTCTTTAACTTATTTGGTGTGTGATGTTAAGCCAGGTACCTAACTTCTCTGAGCCTCAGATTCCCCATTTGTAAAATGGGGATAATATTGGCTACCTAAAAGATTAGCTTTACTAATATAATACTTGATGCATGGAAAATCTTCAACATTAAGATATTTAAACTAGAGAAATTCTCTCACACAAGCACAAGGAGACCTACATAAGAATGTCCATTACTTCTTTGTTTACA
Organism: Tapirus indicus; assembly: GCA_031878705.1. Classification (NCBI taxonomy): domain Eukaryota; kingdom Metazoa; phylum Chordata; class Mammalia; order Perissodactyla; family Tapiridae; genus Tapirus; species Tapirus indicus. Next base: position 42,521,834 of record CM062935.1, read on the forward strand.
ATAAAGAAAAAGTGGAAATAACCCAGTTTTTAAAACAACTTGTGTTACTCACACAATGGAATATACAGCAATTTAAATGTATGAATGAGATCTATGGTTTTAGTATTAATAAACTTAAAAGCATAATGTTGACTAAGAAAAAGCAAATTTCAGGATATTACGTACACTGACACCACTCATGTTAAATAAAAAACCCCACATAAAATATTACCATATATTGTGTATGAACACATATTCTGATTACCTATTGCTTCGTAACAAACCATCCTAAAACTTAGCGGCTTAAATCAACAAACACTGTTTTTGCCTACAGTTCTGCAGTCTGGGCTCAACTCAGCTGAGCAGTTCTGCTGGTTTTACTAGTCACCTGGTGGCTGGCAGGTCAGCTGGAGCTGGAGTCGGCAGGCGCTCAGGACAGCTGGGTTTTTCTCTTTCTCCTAGTAGTTTTGGGGCTTTTCCTTCTCTGTGTAGCCTCTGCACGTGGTCTCTCACAGAGGCTGTATTTCTTACAAGGTGGGCCAGGGCTCCCAAGAGTAGAAGCAGAAGTAGAAGCAGCCAGGCTGAAAGCTAGGCGTGGACCTGGCCCACTGTCCATCCCCCTCGCAGCCCAGCTCGGACTCAAGGGAGGTGCCGACTGAATGGTGTGAATTCTGGGAGATGTTGTGCATTGGAGGCAGCTAACGTCACAGAGCACCATAGGGCATTTTGTGTGTGTGTGTGTGTGTGTGTGTGTGTGATGAACATAAACAACATGGTCAAGATACACACAAATTCATGATACTAGTTGCCAATGGCTAGGAAGGGAGAGTAAGGGGACTGGGAAAAAAGAGGCTTTCCAATGCCCCTATAACACTGTATTTCTCTAAAAACTCAATCTGAAGTAAATATCACAAGTATTATAACATTACCTTTTATACTTTTCTTTTTTTAAATTAAAAAGTTCAATAAACAGTAGCTATTATTAATATATAGAGAGGTTTAGGTTAGCAACCCAATAATCTGGCATGTTTTGTTTCTAGGAACATTGTGTTTCCTTCATGCCAAGGTTCTTCTTGGCATGGTAGCTCGTCTCCTCTGATTGACACAGAAACAGGCAGCCTCAGGGTCAAAGTTCTAAATATGCTGATTGAATGTAGCTTCATAAACACTTAGTATGATATGAATGTTGAATTTTGTGGTGTGGTGAAAGCAAACGTGTGCATAAATATTCAGCTCATCCAAGATGTCCCTGTATTGTTGGAGAACAGCACAAAGTGGCATGAATTGACTGGGGCTGTGCATGGGGTTGTTCCCAATACGAGGAGGAGTGGGAGATCAAGGTGGGCTGCAAACAAACATCAGTGAAAGCTTCAGGAGGATGTGTGATGTGATTAGACCTTGATGACTAGGTAGATTTGGACAGGTGGATCAGATGGCTGAGGATTCAAGGTGTCAGGGAAGAGGGGAGATCTTCTAGAAGAGTGGAAGTCCAAGTGTAAGAGGTTGGGTGAGGGAAGATATGAAATCCTTAAGAAAAGCCTTAATGAAGTGTTGAAGAGTCATAAAAGCATTCTAACAATAACACAAAATTTGAAATTTCACTTAAATGAAAAACCTTATTTGTATTGAAAAATTATTTTAAATTTTGTCTGTTACTACTTAACTTCATATACCAGCTGGCTAAGGCTTTGGCCCTGAAGCAACAAAGAAGAGAAAGCAATTCTTCCATGTTGGCACTGATCTCTTGGGTCACAAGTCTGAGAAGTGACTTAGTCAGTCATGACTTGCCCAAACAATTAAGACAGGGGCTGACTCATTAGTGGTCTGTTTTATTAATAATGGTTATGCAGCTAACAGACAGGGACTATTTCCCAGATGATGAGTGTGTCTAGAAACCAGCTTTAATGGGCTTTGCGTAGCCCTGAATATTGGGGCAAGAACTGCCCATGGGAGTGGGGGTGTCCATCACACTCTAGGCAGGTGTAGACAAGAGATACCCCACCTAAATTTATGCCTGTATGGCTAGATGGGGGAATGAGAAGATTCAATAATGAAGTGGAGGAAATTTTAAAAATATATATTTAACAAAAACATTCCTGTAAGAAGAGGATCTTGTGTAACTGCTCTGTTTAGGCAATTGGAATTAATGACCTACTGCCCAACACAAGCCTGGGGCAGCCTTGGGGACTCTTTAAAGAAGGGACAAGCAGAGGGCAGAAGGACAGATAATTACAAACAACTTCTATAGCCAAGGGCCAAGGACCATGTGCAGATCTGAGTCCAAGGAGAGGCCAACAGTGAAGACAGCGGCACATCAGACATCTGGCCAGGACCACACTGAGCTTTGTGTCACTGTGGGAGAAAGCTGGTCTCTGTTGACTCACTTGGGATCAAGTGTTTGTGTATTGTTCTACACTGGCCAACAGAACTTGGGTTTTGTTTGTGTATTGTTGGACATTGGCTAACACTTGGGATGTTAGCTGTAGAAGTGTTAGCAGGATGCTCGAAGTGATTAAGTTATTCTCTAGAGATTTTAAAATTTTAATCCCTTGGTCTTTTCCCTTCCCTTCCTTCTCTTCTTTTCTCTTCTCTCCTCATCCTGTCCCTTCCATTGTCCCTCTTTCCTCTCCCTTCTCCCATAAGTGTGTAAAGGTATTGGACCTTTAAAAGCTGAATGTGTAGCTTTTATGTGGGTAACTCTAACTACACATCCAAAGAAGTGAAGTTAAAATGGCATGATAAGTTTTGGATGTAAGAATGATGGCAAACTGTGACATTAAATACATGGTTTAAGTGAATGATCTCCAAACATTTTTGATTGTGTAATTTGTAACTCCATCATAGTTTTGGGGTATGCACCCCTAACGTATAGAATTTATTTATTTATACAATATATACATTTACTACTGTACTAATTGAAGTTCTAATATTTTTTTTCCCACACCCCAGTGGATTAAGTTGCGTACTTTTTGCGATCCGTGAATCTCCTGCCCTCCCCCAACCACACCAACTTCATATTATGGTTTAAAAAGTTACTTCATTAGTTTAAAGAAAGAAGTTTTAAAATATTCTTTTAATCTTAATCACAGGAAAGGAAATGATCTACAATTTTCAGAATTTAATCTTTGTTTTGTGCTTTCTGAGCCTGCCCTCTATCTCGTCAAACCAATAAATAAGAGCTCAAGAAACAGTATGAGGAGGAGTAGGGGGCTGTTGGGAGGTGGTGCAGGGCAGGAAATCAGCGACAGAGGAGAAATTCTCGTTTTATTTTAAATTTTAATTTAATTTTATTGTGTGTCTATTATGTGCCAGGTACCAGGGACATTAAGCTACAGAATAAATCATCTTTCTCTGTAAGTTGTTTATAAAAGTCTTGGCAACTTAGAAAAATTTATCTTTTTGAGGGAAAGAGCCAGATAACCCCAACTATACAAGCATTAGCTTAATCCACATGACAGGGAGCAATGAGTAGAAAGAGAAAAGTTGTTTCCACTGATTAATGAATATTAGTTGAATACCCATTCTGTTCCAGGCTCTTCTATACATGTTATCTTATTTAATATTGTCAAGAATTTTGTAAGATAGGCATTGCTGTCACTATTTTACAGAGGAGGGGATGGAAGCTCAGATGAAGCAGTTTGTCAAGGTCAGCTTCTGGTAAGTGATAAAAGCTGGGATTCCCACCTGATGTAGTTACCATTTACTGAGTGTTTCTTATGTGCTAGACAGTGATAAATGCTTTTTTTATACTATCTCATTAAATTTCCAGAACAACCCTATGAAGTACTATTATTTTGCCCAGTTTACAGATAAAGAATCCTAGACTTAAAGAGTTGCTTATGGTGTACAACTACCAAGTGGTGGGACTGTCCTTTGGCTCCTTTCCCTGCTTCTCTTGACAGTGGGCAAGAACGTGTCAGGGCAAGAGAGAGACAGACCGAGACGCTGAGGAGCAGCCTGTGGGGTGAAGTGACGCTGGATTCCAGTGGTCTAAATGGGAGTCACTTGCTTATAGGCTTATTTATAGCAATAGCAATATAGGATATATGTAAATAGCTGGGTATGATTTAGCTAAACGTTCAGTAAATCTACTTTTAATCCTATCCATAGATCATGAGTATCATATCTTCCCAGGAAACTTCTAGGTATAAAGGCCCAATTAAAACAACGGCAAGAGGTTGAGTATGTCTGACATAAATCCTACTAACTGTACTGACCATCTCAGCCCAGCACTGGTGCCCTCGTCGCTCGTGCTCTGCTGACAGAAACCCCGACTGGATCTCCTCTGCCTCTTTAGAAGGATGATGTTAATGGGACTTATTTCCAGCTGTTCTTGAGACTTGCCATCCTTTTTCACCCTCATTGTCCTCCCTGTGGTCTTCTGAGTCGTCTCACCTGAAGGTCTTGGAGCTCTGCTTCATTTCAGGAGTTGTGGGCAACCATGGAGGTAATAATGTTTTAGTCTTCCCTGATCTCATAAAAGTAGAATCATGACTCGGTTACATTCTCCAGAGTCCCAAAGTTATACTTGTATGTGTCTAGGCAAAGAGTTAATCACACAAACAGTGCGGAGTTGCTAAGCAATATAATACACATTTCATTAGTTGCAGCAATGGCACTGTTTGCTCTCAGTGCCCGTATTATGTGGGGGATTCCAAGCTAAAGTGCCAAGGACATAGGTACAGTGAGGTCTGGAAGGGTCATCCATGGCATCTTTTAGTTTCAACCTGTATTCTCCTTTTTCCTTCCCAAGTCTCTTTGGATCAGTTTCACACTTCGTAATCAGGAGTGAACTAAGACATGTAAGAATGGGAGAGATGGCTTACGAGCTGTTTAGTGCTGAGTATGTCAGTTAGCTGAGATATCAACATATCTGGGCTTTACTTGTGTGTGTGTGTATGTGAAATAATTCAACTCTACAAACACCCACAGCTAACTTCTACTGGTTCTTTGGGTGTCAGCTTAAATGTCACTTTTTTCCAAAAGCCACCCAAGACTGGGTAAGGTGTGTCCCGGTATGGATATTTGTTGTTGTTATCGTTGTTTCTGGTTGTTAACATCCCAAACCCCTAGTGAATTTGGGGAAGAATTCCCTTATGCATAGTATCTGTGGGGTCCCTTACTCCTCCTCCCGTCGAGGAAGCTGAATGAGGGGAGATTCTTTCTCTCCCAACACCTGGCAGTCCATGTCTCATCCAGTCAGATTCTACTTTCTGAAATTTTGGATCGTGAGTGAGTGAAACAGAGACAAAAAAGATGGCCAGAATTAATTTCCTGTTTCCAGTGGCAGTGCAGCTGCCTCCCGGAAGGATTCTTCCTCCTACTTGGTGTTTGAAGCCTTCTGAGGTCCTCCCCATTTTCTGGGCTTGCTCCTCCAGCCCCTCTAGATTCTACAAGAGTCCCCCATAGCTGTCCAGGGAATCTTCTTGCCTAAATCAGCCAGAATCAGTTCCCAAATTTGACCCATGAACCCTGAATGAGCTTGCAGAGTATCTGTATTAGTTTCTTATGGCTGTGTAACAAATTATCATGAATTTTGTGGTTTAAAATAACAGAAGTGTATTCTCTCAGGCCAGAAATCTGAAATCATTATCACTGGGCTGAAGGCAGTGTTGGCAGGGCCATGCTCCCTCCAGAGACTCTAGGGGAGAATCCGTTCCTCGCCTCTTCCAGCTCCCAGCTTCTGGCGGCTGCCGTCGTTCTTTGGCTTATGGCTTGTGGTCGCATCACTCTGTTCTCCGCCTCTGTGGTCACACTGTCTTCTCTTTTTCTGTGTGCGCTATATTTCCCTCTGCCTCCCTTTATAAGGATACATGTGATTCCATTTAGGGCCTATCCAGATAATCCAGAATGATCTCCTCATCTCAAGATCCTTAACTAATCACATCTGCAAAGACCCCTTTTTGCCGTATAAATTAACATTCACAGGTTCCAGGGATTGGGTCATGGATATCTTTCAGGGGCCATTTTTCAGCCTACCAGAGTATTCTCAAATCACCCCTTGGTAGCTCTGGTGGTTGGTTTATGTGTCTGTCTGCCTTACTCCTGAACTCCTGGGGCTCAGAAGTCATTGTCTTACCTATCATTTTATTCCTGGTGACAGGCTTCTGGTAGGCACACAAGTATATTCGTTGAATGAATCAGTAAACAAGTTAAATCCAAGAGACAATCATTATTGCATCTTTTTTTCAGCATAGATTTGAAATTTAAAAATTTAGGGGCAAATTTTCTCTTGTAATAGGCATGTGGATATCAACACTCTCTCTCTGTTTAATCGAGTTAGTTCTGCTTTCAAACCTCTAATGGCACTCCTTACTACAGGACGAAGTCAGCAGACATGAAGCATGTACATCACCATCCAACTCCCAGGGCAGACGTTGCTAATCGATCATGACTCTCTTTTCTCAAAAACGCAAACACTGCCTCAGAATCTGTGACACGGTGTTCCAGGCAGCTGCTCCCTTTTGAGTGAAGTTGGCCTGCGAGATAAAATTTTTCATGTCATCATAGCCAGAAGATAAAAAACCAGCCTCCTCAGCCTGGTCCCACCTTGCTTAGCCACTTTCTCATTATTTCCAACATTCTCTACTTCAACTAGGATCAAACATACCACATTCATTCTCCACTCTAAGTTCATAATGTTCTTCTCTTTCTCCTACTCGGGTAGTAACCCCCGCTCAGGTTCCAGTGCAAGTCCCCACCTCAAACAGAAGAGATTTTTCTTTAACCTTGACACATATAATCATTTCTTTTCATGCTGTCAAATGCAATTCATTTTCTCCCTAGATCTCCAGTTATAATCAGCACCTACTTACCCCGGTAAGGTTCCTTTTCTTACTCTGTCATACTGACGTTTAATTTATTATCTCTCCCCAAAATACAATATGTTGAACGCTTCACTTCTTTTCTAGGTTTTTCAGAGGAGACTCTCATGACCTGCCAAAAGGCTCCATCAACTGCCAAGTGGTGCTGATGCGCCCTCCACCTACATTATGTCTAGTTAGAGGACTTTTCCAGGTGTGTCTGGTGCTGACCAACTGGAACCTGAACTCTATTTCTGGGCCAATTGGAAAGACCACAAGCCTCTGACCTTTACCTTCTCAACGGGGTGATTTCAATGGCAAAGTGGATAATAACACTACAACAGTGTAGTCACCAATCAATGCACTTCTTCCCTGCCTTTGGCATGGAGAATACAGCAGACATTTCCCCAGAGTGTTTTCTGCTGCATTATGTGCCACCGAACTCATTTAACCTTGGAGAAATGACAGTGTGCAAATAAATTATCAAGCTGTTGTCTTTCTTCAGAGTTATGGGTTCCAGATGTCAGATATGTAATGTTAAATAGCCACAGATTGTAACGTACCATCTTTCATACAGGAAGATAAAACTAAAGTGGGACACATCACCTAAACCTGCTTTATGAAACAAGCATGTTTTGATGGTACATGGTTAAACATTTTTTTATCACCCAAGGCTGCTCTGGTTTGGATGTAGTTATTTTTTCAGTAATTGTTGCAATCTCTGGGATTGATTCTGATAGGTTTAATATGGCTATTTGTATTGACCATAGATGGCAGTATAGTCAGACTCTGCTAGAAATGGCTTTTAGGGCTGGTGATGGGAATCAAGGCTGCAAGAACTCTCACTCATCCAATGTCATAGTTCGAGTATGTATTTCTTCAAATCTTGGGAATTAACATTGGGGCCATTAGCAGTACACCATGTCCTTTTCATGGTGTGTGGAAGACATCACAAGGATCTTAAATCACTGAACTGCTCTCTGGCTACTGTATTTGGAACAGCCTCATCTGAGGTCCACAGATGGTTAGGCATGGTCAGCCTATCCCTGCTCCAGACCTCTTCTCCCTTTCTTTTCCTTCCAGCTTATGTCTCTACATCTTTAGCCTGAGAGCCCTAGAGGTCATGAATCCGTTCTTCTTTCTCCTCTTACATCAACCATAAGTAAAGCAATCCATGATAAAAGCTTTTTACATTTTTGCATAGAGTTTGGAAAATCCTTTATACTTCTCAATATTGGAAAGAGTGAGTGAACATTCTTTTGTATTAATTTCTAAAGTGTTTGATTTTTTTTGAACTTGGCTCAGAATTCATCTGCCATCTTATATTGAATTCCCTTGTGAGTTTGCCTTCTCTGACTTGAGGAGCATCACAAGAAAAATGGAAATATTGTCCACTATTTTCCCCAGACCTCCAAACAAATGGAAATTTAACTCTTCCAGCTTTGGTAACCTTTCCTTTCTCTTGCTCATCTTTTGGAGGTAGTGTTGATGAGGACAAAAATGATTAAAATGAAGATATTCATGGGACCAAAGAAAGGCAGGAGGAGACCCTGGGCTGGATTGCCACCTTGAGTAACAGAGCAGGGCAAGACTCTTTAAATGCCTTGCCTAATAAGAGAGGATCATGCTAAAAGAACATAATGCTTTCTAAACAGTTTTGTTGCTGAGAGATAGTCAAAAATCTCAAATGCAATTGAGATAATATCTCTCATGTTTTAGAGTAAAAATTGCAAGGAAAATTCTCTATTATGTAGATATCTGAGGTTAATGTTCAATGCCAGTGTCTTTTAGGGGATGGGACAGCCTTTAGCTTCTGCAACTAGCAGTCCCCAAAGCAGCTTTCCAAACCCAATTTTTGCTTGTCCTCTAAGCCAGAAGCAGAGCAATTACAAATCAGGCCCCTGCTGTTTCATTCACTTTGCAGCATCAAAATGTGGATGTGTTGCTCATATTTATGTTGTTTTCCAGTGCACAACGCCAACCATCTGATGTTTGTGCTAAGTGAGATTCCTGAGAGGAAAACGGTGGGGGCAGCTTACCAACACGACAGATTGTGGGAAGGCCTCTCAGCCACAGCAAATGGGCATTTGGATTCTCCAATGTCCATCCAGAAAGGGAGGTGAGGGGCTGCACTCCTCGCATGCCTGGATTTCAGTCTTGGTTGCAGCCTCACATAGACATCTCTGGTCAAGGCTTTGAGGCAGGCAGGCAACATCAATGAGTGTAGTTTATAACTGAGAATGAATGACTTTAATTTGAAAGGAAGCTATTTGGTTTTTTTCCCTAGTACCTGGTTTCAGGAAGCCAAGAATGTTCTCAGAGAAAGGACTTTTTCTATCAAATGTTGGATTCATAAGGGATGAAGTCATGACAAGAGACAAGACCTTGTGAGGGTGTGACTCTCATTGTTTGCAGAGTGTTCTAGAGCAGTGCTTCCCAAACTTTAATAAGCTCACCCAGTGCAAACCTGAATTACAGTTCTGTGGTGGGGCCTCAGATTGTGAATTTCCAAGCAGCCCCCAGGGGTTGGCCAGTGCTGCTGGCCCCATGGACTGCTCTTTGAGGAGTAAAGGCTTGTATCAGTGATTCTCATGTGGAAGCGGAGAAGGTATGTATAAGAACCAACTGCAGGAAATTCATTCAGAACACACATTCCCCTCTTTCCCCCACAAGCACTATCAACTGGGGGTAATGAGGGGCATATGTATTTTTTTACAGAATTATTGAGACATAATTCATGTGCCATAAAATTCACGTGTTTTAAGTGTACAATTCAATGATTGTTAGTATTAGTTGTGCAACCATCACCAGAATCTTATTTTAAATTTCCATCACCTCAAAAAGAAACCTTGTCAGGGCCCTCCCTATGGTGTATTGGTTAAGTTTGTGCGCTCTGCTTCAGTGCCCTGGGGTTCGCAGTTTCGGATCTCAGGCATGGACTTATGCACTGCTCATCAAGCCATGCTGTGGCGGTGTCCCACATATAAAGTAGACGAAGATGGGCACAGATGTTAGCCCAGGGCCAATCTCCCTCAGCAAAAAGAGGAGGATTGGCAACAGAAGAAAATAAAAAAAGAAAGCTTGTCCCTGTTGGCCATCAGTCCCTATTCTTACCCACCAGCCCTAGGCAACCACTAACTACTCCCTGTCTCTATAGATTTGCCTTTTTTGGGTCTTTCATACAAATGGAATCATTCAATATGTGGCCTTTTGTGTCTGGTTTATTTCACTTAGCATAATGTTTTTGAGATTCATCCATGTTGTAGCACGTGTCAGCACTTTGTTCCTTTTTATGGGCACATGTGCTTGCAAAAAGCTTCTCAGTGATTCCATGGCCTCTGGCTGAGGACCACCATTTATATACTGTATCAGTTTAGAAATTATCATCTTTTTTTCAAAATGAGGAAGCAAAACAACTCCTTTATGCATTTAGTTATTGAAACCAATATCTTCTGACTTCAAACCTAGGGCCCTTTCTTTGATGCATACTGTACGAACCCAGCAGATAACAGATCTGAGGCTATCTCAGGCGTAACGGGCTCTTCCAAAGCTCACCAGAACGTAACTGGGCATTTGCAACAGCCTTAGCAAAGGGTAGCATTCACAGAAACGCTTCCAACTTCCAGAAAACCTTGTAAAGGGATTTAAGTCTTTATTGAAATCCCCAGAAAAGTGTCTCTCTCTCTCTCTCTCTATTTTCTCTCTCTCTCCCTCTATTTATATATATATGTATATAAAACACTGCATGATACATAGCAAAATAATAATCCTCTTTGAGTGTCACATCTTTTCCACATTGCACTGAGTACAGCAGCTGTCCCCTCCTCTAGGCTATCCCTTCTGTCTTTGCTCTCCTTCAAACTCCCGCTTGTGCTGGCCAGTCTTCTGCTTCCTCCTCCAAGAAGGAGTTATTTTCTTTGGTCCATAGTCCTTGCCCTTTCAGTGTACATCAACTTAGTCATTCTTGGCTATTCTCTCCTTTCTCCATTTGTATCTTTATCCATGTCTTGGAGTGGCAGTCTCAGAATAGGTGAGGAGGAGAAGGCTATGACTAGTTTGGAGTACTTTCTGTCCTGCTCTGTAAGGGTTAGAGATGGTTTGTGTTCTGGGCTACCACAGCCCATCTTTTGAAGAGGCTTCCAGGGGGCCAGGTAACAATGCTGCCTGGCTGATGTCCAGCCAAAGGAGGGAGAAGAAGCCATCCCATTTCTTGCCTGCTCCTCCTTGGCATGCTGTCATCCCGGGGCTCCTATCCCCAATTTCAGGCCAGAGTCCACCTTCTGGTAACGATCTAGCGAAAAACAGCTACCTAAGGAACTTTGATCCTTTATATCATTTGATAGTTCTTCCTTCACCTCAGTCTAAGTTTTCCTCTTGTTCTGGACATGGCTGAACTGTGCAAAGTGTTTCTTGCAGTTCAGGCTATTATTACAAGCTGGGCATGGAGAGAGCAACTCGGCAACTCAACACTTCTAGAGCCTCTGATGTCCACTGGCCTTGAGCTTCCTCTCCTCATTGAAAAGTGAAGGCTGCCTACTTAGAACCTCAGGGTCTCAGAAAGACAGAACTGGAAGGGTCCGGGGAGCACATCTTCTTCAACACCCTCATTTTTCAGGTGAGGAAACTGTGACCCTCAGGAGTGAGTGTCTTACAATTGTTGGCATTTTAGCCCTGCACGCACGTGTGTCTAGCTGTGTGAGAAACGGAAGGAGAATAGATTCTATAGAATATCAAGAACAGAAAAAGATATATCAGAAACTGGGAAAACAATAGCATTTGAAATGGAAGTAAATTTCCAAACTGTCTCTGTCGCCCTCAGCATCTGGGTCAAAGGAGTGACGAGAATATCAATGTGTGATGCTGGTATTAGGTGGGTAACTGGTTAGAGTTTTAGGGGAGAAAAAGATTCTGGGTAGCTTCTCGAAACCACATGCCCAGCACAGTCCTGGCACACAGCAGGTGCTGAATAAATATGTGTTGTTTGACTCAAGTGGGATTATAACAAGTCGGCGTGCCCCGAAGTGTAACAGCAGCTTTGCAATGAGTGTGAACATTCACAGGCTGCAATTTCTGCATTCGGTTTGCAGGTCTCTGTGGGTCCCAGCCCCGGTCGTGAATGTCACCCCTTCTTCTCCTGTCCCTTGTACTGGTCTTTGAAGCTTTCCATTAGGGAAGAGATTATAAATGCAGCACATCCAGTTGAATTCAGTTCCAAAATCAAGACATTCTGAGTGCTCTCTCCTTATTCATCTTGTCTGGAAAATGGAACTCAAAGGAAATGGAAGGGAGAGACAGGGAACATTATGTCTCATAGGTCTGAAGTCTAATTTTTGTTTAACCATAGCAACTAGTAGTAACAGTACTTTACAGCTTGCAGAACAGTCTCACATACATTTTCTCATTCAATTACCTCAATAAGCCTGTCACGCCCAGGCTCCTGAGAACAAACATCAGGCAGCAGGTGCCCAGCTCAGCGCCTGGTTTCCGTCGGCCCTGAGTTCTTCCAACCCTGGCGTCCCAGTGAGGTTTCCATGGCTCCCTGCACAATTTATCCCGGCATCTCCAAAAGGGCCATTTCTGGTTGCTTCTTCCCCACCAGCAGGCCCTTGGGCAGAGCTTCCCTCAGGGCTTGGGGGCCCCACAGCTGTCGCTTCCCTTGGGAGGTGTTCTGTGCTCAGAGACCATGACTCATAAGCTACAGGAAGTTCTTGGCATGCTTCCTCCATGCTGAAAGAAAATTAATGGCTCAGAAGTTGTGTTTGGAGGAGAAGGACACAGGAAAGACAGCACAGTTCCCTGCTGGGAACACCTGCTGGCACACGGGGAGGTTGGGCCCGGGTTTGGCAGAACTGGCAAATCTCACACAGAACAGTGGGCCGGGCAGAGGTTGTGTGGGGGCCTCAAGCGCTCCTCCATCTCATTTTACTTGCGTCTCTCTATCTGAGTCGGGTGCTCTGGACATTTATTCATCCACTGGGCTTCGCGCCTCAGTCTGCACTCCTCAAAATGCTGCTGTGGATTTGTTTCCTTTCCTGCTCATCAAACTGTCAAGAGTCTTCTTCCCTCCAGGAGCCTTATCTTGGCCAGCATTAGGAGGAAAGTAGCCTGTTGTACCAAGCCTCATGTAGCCTTACAAGGGCTGTTCTATGAGGAGGTGATTATCATTCATTGATTCATTCATTTTTTTCAAACAGTGAATATTTATTAAGAGCCCACCACATGCTAGATCCTGGGATCCAGTGACAAGCAAGTAATACCTACTCTTGACCCTGATGGAGCTTACGAGAGGGTCTGTTTAGAGGGCAGGACAGATAATAAATAGACAATAACAATACAACATGAAAGGGAGGGACAGGGTGCCTCGGAGCACATGGCAGGAACGTCTAATCGCTTACAGGTGGAATGAGGATTTTTGGCTCAGAAGGGGATATTCTGATGGTGGAGTCTTAGGCAATTCAACAGACAGCCGTGGGAGAGGCTAGTGCAGCGAACTCTGTTCCAGTCCCGGTCCCTAGCTAGCTGAGCGACTTCAGCAAGTCAGTTTACTGCTTTGTTTTTGTTTTAAGGGAAAAATCACTTTTATTCTTACTATTCAGAGGTGACCATTGTTATCATGTTGATACGTATCCTTCTAGTCGCATAGAAATATATTATGAAAACTTTCCCATATCATTAAATATCTTTCTAAAATATGAGAATTTAAGGGTTCACAGCATTCTCTTTCTAATTCCAAGGTTCCTAGGCCTCAATAGTCCATGGGTGCTAATGGATTCACCTCAACCTTTATAACTCAAACTTTACTGGTTCTTTTCTTTTTTTAAAATTATTTCTATTATTATTTTTAATTGAGGTGATTATTGTGGTGACCGCTTCGCAGTGTATATAGATGTCAGATCACTATGTTGTACACCTGAAACTATTATAATACTGTAAGCCAGTGTCCTTCTTGACTTTGGGTTCCTTCTTAGTACAAGGGCATTGGTTTTGATGGTCTCTAAAGTCCCTTTGAATGCTAAAGAATTTAATGGGGCCTGGCTGTGTCTGATGTTTCTTTAGGAGGCTGAGTTCTTTTTAAATTTTATTTTATTTTTTAACTTTATTGAGGAATAATTGACAAATATAATTGTATATGTTTAAAGTGTGCAATGTGATGATTTGATATACATGTACATTGTGGAATGATTACCAAGATCAAGATAATTAACACATCCACCATATAGTTAACTTTTTGTGTGTGTGTGTGTTTGTATGGTGAGAATGCTTCGGATCCACTCTCAGTGACTTTCAAGTATACAATATCGTATTAACTATAGTCATTGTGCTGTACATTTGATCCTCAGAACTTATTCTTTTTATAACTGAAAATTTGTATCCTTTGAGCTACATTACCCATTTCCCCTTCCCCCTAGCCCCTGGTTACCACCATTCTATCTTCTGTATCTATGAAGTTGGCTTGTTTGGGTTTTTTTGTTTGCTTTTAGATTACACATGTAAGTGATACCATATGGTATTTCTCTGTCTGACATTTCACTTAGCATAATGCCCTCCAGTTTCATCCATGCTGTAGCGAATGGCAGGAGTTTCTTCTTTTTTTGTGGCTGAATAATATTCCATTCCATTTTCTTTCTCCATTCATCTGTCAAAGGACATTTATGTTGTTTCCATACCCTGGCTTTTGTGAATAATGCTGCAGTGAACATGAGTGTGAGCCGCCTGATTTTCAAACTTTTAGGTGACAGATCTCTCTGAAAACTCTTGAGTTTCTCCCAAGGAAAATGTCCTTAAGCCACACAGCATTTTGTATATAATTTCTGGGAACTCTCTCAGCATTGGGCAACACCCAGTGAATTTCCAGTGACTTTGACACAAGGACAGTGAAAGCCAGTGAATTTGACTGTGTTTGTGGAATGTTGACACTAACCCTTAAAGTAGAGAGAAGGGCATAAGAGTCTTGGGCAGTAACCCTGTGAGAAATGTTTAACAGAACCCTTCCTACTTTTGTGTTTGGAGAGCTGCTTTGCCTTCCAGGGCTCTCCAGGTAATTCTCTGAAGAGTTGAGTGGCAGTGTAGAGGAGTTGTTCAAGAGTGGGCTCTGGTGTCATGTTGTGGGGGTGCAAAGCCTGCCCCTGCCATGAACTGGCTGAGTGATCTTGGGCACGTTACTTAACCTCTCTGTACTTCAGTTTCCCCAGCTGTAAACTATTGAAGATAATAATGCCACCGACAGGTCTCGTGGGGTTGTTAGGAGAATTAAATAAGGTGAAACCCGGGTCTGGCACATAGTAAGAGCTCAGTAAACAAGAGCTCAACAAACGAGAGTGACCATCAACATTAAAGCAACTCTTGTGCGTTGCTCTTCTGTCTCCTAGACCCAGGAAAGGCTCCTGAACCTTGATGGAGACATGGAGAATGGATCTAGCATTGTAACCTCCATACCGACTATCAGCTGCAAGCGTTGAAAGACGCAACAAAAAATGGCTGACATGATAAGGACAGTTAGTATCTCATAGAACAAGATGTCTGGAGTTGGTGGTTCCAGGGCTGGTTAATTTGGAGCTGGATGGGGTTAGCCAGGACCTGGTCTCCTCCAACTGTCTTCTCACGGGTCCTTGGACATTGGCTTGTTTTTGAGCCTGCCCCTTTGGGGTCAGAATATGGCTGCTGCTGCCTTAGGCATCAGGTGTGGAGGGTCACCTGGCTGAAGAAGAGGGCATTTCCTCCCATGGATCTCTTTCTATTTGGGAGGAAACACCCTCCCATGAAGCCTGGGGGCCCTGTTTCCCTCAGCAGACTTTCCCTCAGGACCCTCTGGCCAGGACTGGCTCACAGGACAGTGCTTGCTGTCCAAGGGAGGTTGCTATGGTGTCTGGAAACTTCAGCTGCAGCCCTGGAGTAGGAACATGACTGTGTGGGGGCCGTCTGTGCCATCTGCCTCATGACATTGGGATGGCCTCAGCCCAGGCTTCTCTCACATCAGCATTCCAACCCCATCCCTCATGTCTCTTTCACTACAAGCCTGTGTTTCTTTTTAGTGTAAAATAAATTAAAGTAATACCGTCCAGTGAAATTGATGCTTTAGGAAGATGCACCTTGGTGTAGCCTGCAGCTTCCACGTCAGTAGGTCCATGTGGACCCCAGGGTGAGAAATAGAGGTAATAAATTTTGGTTAAAATACATTGCAGCATTCACTGAAAAGCATTTTGGAAAATGGAGGGACTCCAGCAGAAAACTGTGAACCACCAGATTTTTAGGTTCCAAGCTCCCTGGATGGAGGTGGTGGTGGAATGTGTGGTAGTGGCAGCAGGGGCAGGACTTTATCAGGCTGGAAGGAGCAATAGGCATGGTCAGTTCTTGACTGGGATGTGATTTCCAGTGAACCGTCATCCCCTGTGCCTGCTTCCTGCCGCAGGTGATGAGCAGAGATGATTTCTCTCACACAACCTTTGGGGAAGGGGACTCTGTGGCTTGAAGCCTACTTGGTAGCCATCTGGTGGTGGAGTCAGCTGAGGGAGATTTAAAAAATCTCTCTCTTTTGTTGAGCCCTTAACACGCCCCAAGCTCTGTACTGAGCACTCCTCATGCACTTGATCCTCACACAGCCCTGTGAAGTAATATTAACATGCTTTTCCCATTTCATGTGAGGAGGGAATTTGAAGCTAACTGAGGTAAGCAGCCTGACCCAGGTCACTCAGCTCATCAGTGGCAGAGTTAGAACTGGACCTCAGGTTGGACTTGAGGGCCCTCTGGTCCACGATGAGGGGCCTCCAGATTAGCTGTTTGAAGTGGGCTGCACAGCCCCCACCCTCACAGCCTCCCACCTCTTCCTCAGCTTCCCACAGTGGAGTTGTGGCCTCCATGTTGGAATGGCCACCACGTCGTCTCTCCTGATTTGGTTGTATTTTGCTTCTGTCCCCCCCAACACACACACACACACAGACACACACACAGACACACACACAGCCTGTGGTGTTACTCTGGTTTCACAAAGGAGTGAAGAGGCCTTGTACAAGGCCTTTCCCATTTGGGGATGTGGGGAAGAGGTGCCATGCTCCACTTTCTCCACCTGCTCTCCTGCTGCGGCAGCCAACAGGGCTGTGGGTGCACCCTGGCTTTCCTTCCCACGGAACTGCGGGGAGAAAAGGGAGGAGAGTGAATGCTCCAACTCTGCAGCACTTCGTGTGCAAAACCAGAGGTCAGAGCTGCCCCCATCAATAGGTTTTGCAGCATCTATTACCACTAGATTTCAGTACGTACTTCAAGTTTTGAAAGAAAGGGTGTTTTCCAGGTAGGTGACAGGTGAAGATTTGTCAGAATTTTGCAGTGAGCCATCTCTTCTCAGAAATCTCTTCTCAGAATCTGGCTAAGTATGGTGATTGCTTTCAGAGGACAGGATGAGAGCCTGTGATACAGAGTCCCAGATCCTGCTGTAGCCCGAATGTGGCAGCTCAGAGGCCCGGCCCTGGGGTGGGGGTGAGGGCGGGCATGGCTGGGAAGGCCTGTTTGTTCTTTGCTGACCAGAGAAGGCTGCAGGGCACATCTGGATTTAATCAGCTGTCGAGTAGTTACTAAATACTAAAATGCCCACAGAACATGTCGTCGGCTTGCCAGTTTACAGCCTGGCTGGAGGTGCATGTGTTTTGCCACCCGGGACAAGGCATTTACTCAGAGGGGGTTTGTTTTTCATTCCAGAGATTGGCTGGAAGTTGGCTTTCCAGGGGATAACAATTTTCTGACTTTGAATCAACCGGTTCTTTTCAAACAAGTTCCTCCCCAGGGCCAGGACTTCTCTCCCTTTGCCAAGGGAACAGCTCCTCCTGGGTTCCTGACAGGCCCCTCCCGTAAGTGCTGGAGATGAGTCATGGGGAGGGTCTGGCTCCGGGCCCGGAGTTGGGGGATGTGTGGAGCCGGAGTTGGGGGATGTGTGGAGCCGGAGCTGGGCTGGCAGCTCTCGGGCGTCGTCCCCCATGCTGCTGAGAGGGGCCTCCGTCTTGGTTTTTCAGATACGTTTCTTTTGTGTAGCTGAGAGGGACCCAGTTGCCCAAGAAGATGGCATTTCTCAGGCCACTGAGATAATCTTCCTGGATAATCTTCCTGTCAGTGTTTTCTGGAGCGTGTATTAGCTACAACGCTGCATGCCATGGAGGGTACTGAGAGGCAGAAGACAAAATCCCTGCCCTCAAGAATGGAATGATCTAGTTGGGAGGACAAAACATACACATCTATATGAAATGACAAGACTTAACAGAGCATCCCCGGTTGGCACATAATTAACCATCAGAGGTGAGGCTGGTGACTTTAGAAGGGAGCTTGAGCTTCCTGTGGTTGGTGGGAAGTAGGAAGGTGGAATGGGGAGGGAAGGGAGGGCTTCCACAAAGGGATC
Organism: Tapirus indicus; assembly: GCA_031878705.1. Lineage (NCBI taxonomy): Eukaryota > Metazoa > Chordata > Mammalia > Perissodactyla > Tapiridae > Tapirus > Tapirus indicus. The sequence continues at coordinate 42,539,996 of CM062935.1, forward strand.
AGCCATGCTGGACTTTGAAGACATGGAATTTGGACAGCTGGATACTGGTAATAATAATGGTGGTGGCCACTTAGTGAGCCCTCACAAGTATAAACACTGTGCTGAGCATTATACAGATATTGTTAACCCAGTCTACAACATCTTTGTGGTGGATGTTACTATATCTATTTTATGCATGAGAAAACTAGTTCAGAGAAATTAAGAAATAAGTCCAAAGTCACATATCTAGTAAAAGGGGGCTCTAGGATTTGAACAGAAGTGAGTCTATCTCCAAAGTCTCTATTTTTATCCTCTGGTGGCTGTTGGGAGACAATTCTCCATGTGTCTCTTGTGTTTCTGCATGTCTTGTGAGCGGGCACTGGCTGTTCTTTGTTTGGTACTATCTTTTCAAAGATGTTTATACAGCAAATAGTCTCGGAAGATAGCGATGATGTCTCCTTCCAGAACAAGGGATAGGCATGCTCACTGCTCATTGGGAAAGATTCAGTTTCCCTAAGCATTGGGTTCTTCTCCTGTAGTGGAACCCACTGTGTGAGCAAGTGTTCACCAGCCTTTCTCATGTTGCCCTGAGGGAACTGGAGCTTGGGGAACCTGCACTGAATATGCTGGTGCTGATGCTGCTTGCTGCACTGAGTGATAAAGTCCTTTATCTCTGACCTGGGAGTCTCATGTCTTCTGCCAGCATCCATGACACTGTGGTAGACTCAGTTGTTAGCTTGCAAGTAGGGCAAAATCTCAGACCCTTCATAGTTCCTGACAGTGGGGTGTGTGTGTGCTCTTGACCATGGGAGCCTGACTGTGTGAGAATAAGGGAAGGCACTGGGTGAGGGGTGGAACTGTGTCGGTCAAGCTGTGGAGGCAGGAAGTGGAAGCCTTTGTGGAAGATCAGTATGTGCCTGGGTTTGCCCTGCGTGGAGAGTTTGTGTGAGGGGAAATGAGAGATAAAGCTGAAGGGATCAGTTATAGATAACTTGTGAACTTTCCGTAAACTGAAAACATGAGCATTATGGGGAAAAACCACCAGAGACAAGGTTGGCACCTGGGAATATTTCTTCAGTATCACACAGGAATGAATGTTAATGTCACCAGTCACCGACAGCACACTCTGAGCACGTAGCTGCAAGGACACCAGCAGCCCACACCCGGTCCTGCCATACTCAGCTGTCCCATGGTTTGTGGACCAGCTGTGGCCCTGATTTTCCTACTTCCTGTTGGTCCGTTTCTCTGTTTCCAGACAAATCTGGCTTCGGTGGAAAGCACTGAAGCAGCCTCAGCTCTCCAGTGCCTGGCGCAGCACTGGTGTTTGAAACACTTTGCTTTGTCTGGACTTCTGGTTTGCCTGAACTGTGACTGAGGATGGCGGCCTGCCTGGTGTACTTTCACTTGTCAGCCAGCCGGCACCTTGCCTGTCTGACTCCTGCTTTTAGCCTTTCCTGCTCTGGTTCTCAGGCCCCAGCAGTTCTCCTTGCCTGCCAGTTTGGGGTGTAAGCTGCCATGCTTCCCTGACCAATTGTGGGATGGACAGTGACACAGATGAAGAAGCCCAGGGTGGCTGACCAACCAGCAGGAGTAGGAGGCAGCTAAGGCCGTTGGGACATTCTCCCTCATGGCATAGCTTACCCCTAGGAATACATCTTCTCTTTCCTTTCCTTCCTGGTTTGTGCATGCATTCCTTCCTGGCCCTGAACTTGCTCAGGCCATGATTCTTTACCTCAGTGTGGAGATGCGCTTGGAACCTTGATTGACTGTGAAGCTGGAGCAGAAGCTGTGGCGGGACCTGGCACTAGGGGAGGGCAAGTTGAGATGAGAGCAGCTGTTGGTGCTCTGCCTCTATCTCCTTGGCCTTCACCATTTCCATTCACACCTGTCCTACTTCCAACTGTTGATACCTTGTCTCTTTGCCTGAGGACTTGCTTTGACTGCCAAGGCCCACTTTTCCCGCATGCCAAGCAAGCTAGAAATGCCAGGGTCTTAATGCCTTCAGGAAACACCGAGAGAAAAGAGTGAAAAAAATGAACTGAGAATCGTGAGTTATGGTACAACTCAAGTGGTCTGTAGTATACATATAATTGGAGTCTCCAGAAGGGAATATGCCGGAAAAATATTTGAAGAAGTGACTGCATCCTATTTCATTGTATTAATGAACCACAATTTATTTAATCATTCCCTATTGTTGGGCATTTAGGTTATTTCCAATTTTATAACATTAGAAACAGAATTCTAATGAATGCTCTTGTACTTAAATCTTTTTGTATCTTTCTATTTCCTTGGGATAAATGCCTACAAGTGTGTATTTTGGGCCAAAGGATACAAATATTTTTAAGGCTTTTGAGGCTTATTTTCAAGTGGCTTTGCAGAAACATAGACCCAATGTGCACTCCCACTAGCAGCCCGTGGGGTGCCTGTTACCCTACACCCACACACACTGGCTGATCTTTGCCCATTTGATAAACAGAGTGGTGTTTTTATTATTGAAAAGTTGCACTTCTTTGATTATTACTGAAGTTGAACATCACCTTTCTCATTTACAGAGCTTTCTGCTCATGTTCAGCATTAAGTGATCATTGCTCACTTAAGCATTGTGTTATCCATCTTTTTTACTCACTGATTATGATCTTTCTTTATATATAAACTTTCTTTGTCATATATTTGCAAATATTTCTCCCCATTTTTCATGTTTGTCTTTGGCATTTTGGATCAGTTCACGTCAGGTTTCATTTCTAGTCATCTTTTGGACTGGTGGCACCAAAACATGCAATGTTTTCCAGCCCACAGTTCACGTATCTATTGTTATGTGCTATTGTAGTGTTGAGAATAGTGAGAATAAAAGACCTTTATTCAGTAATGACTTGGGCAGGAAGCACGTGTGCATGGCTGCTGGATATAGCTGTGCAAGACGTGCTCACCCAAGGATGCCCAAGTCCCTCTTCCTCCCTTGGGGGGCCAGCATCAACTTTGGGATACCTTCTTCTAATTCTCAGAAAGGCACTGTGTTAGTCAGGATTCTCCAGAGAAACAGAACCAATAGGAGATACAGTAGTTCCCCTCACTGCAGGGATCTGTTCCAAGCCCCCAGTGGATGCCTGAAACCACGTATAGTACTGAACCTTATACATACTATGTTTCTTCCTATACATACATACTTATGATAAATTTTAATTTATAAAGTAGGCACAGTAAGAGATTGACAACAATAATTAATAATAAAATAGAACAATTATAATAATATACTGTAATACAAGTTACCGTAGATCTTAGGAACCTCAGCATATGATTTTTTTTCTTTCTTTATTAAGTCAAGAACTTTCACCTTTTCACTTAAAGGAAGCACTTTACAGCTTCTCTTTGGCATATCTGAATTTCCAGCATCATTACTCTTCTATTTTGGGGCCATTATTAAGTAAAATAAGGGTGACTTGAACACAGGCACTGCGATACCTCAGCAGTTGATCTGATGACTGAGACAGCTACTAAGTGACTAAGGGGCAGGGAGCACGTACAGCGTGGATATGCTGGACAAAAGGATGATTCATGTCCTGGGTGGCATGGGGTGGGACAAAGCAGGACAGACTCGAGATATCATCACACTACTCAGAATGGGTGTGCAATTTAAAACTTATGAGTTGTTTATTTCTGGAATTTTCCATTTAATATTTTGGACCTTGGTTGACTGCAGGTAACTGAAACTGCAGAAAGTGAAACCGTGGGTAAGGGAGGACTACTGTATATGTATATGTACACATATATTTTTATATGAGGAATTGGGTCATTCAGTTACGGAGGCTGGCAAGGCCAGCCTGCAGAGTGGGCTAGCAGCGTGGAGACTAGGGAGAGCTGAGGTTCCCGTGTGAAGACCAGCAGGAAGAGTCAATGTTGCAGATAAAGTCTGATGCCGTCTGCTGGAGAATTCTCTTACTCAGATGGTTGCTCTTTCTTCTATTCAGGCCTTTAGCTGACTGGACGAGGCCCACTCACCTTATGGAGGGCAATCTGCTTTTCTCTACTGATTAAAATGGTAATCTAATCTATGGTTAAAGTCTACCAATCTAAATGTTAATCTCATCCAAAAACACCCTGGCAGAAACACCCAGAATAATGTTTGACCAAATATTTGGGTACCCCATGGCCCAGTCAAATTGACATATAAAATTAATCATCACAGACACCTGGGGGCCAGCAGTCCCCAGTGATGTAAGAGGATAAACTCGAGCCCTGACCTCTGAGTAGACAACTTAATCCCCAAAATACTTATCTTTAAGAGCCTCGAAATGAAATCATTTGAGTAGAGTTCTGTGTGTGCTAGAATGGGATACAGATTTGTTTGAAAGGAAATTAAGCTGTTATGAAGAAACATCCTAAGTGATGTGAGGAACATAATACAAACATCACCACGAAGTAGAAGTAGGGAAACATTTTGTTCTCATCTTCATTTCAAATTAATATAGTTGTTAACACACAGTTTGTATCTGAATTTTCCTCGGTATTTTAGATTGAGTGGCTTTGAGTCTATTCTCAAAGCTCATCAAGATTTCTTTTCACATTTAATCCTTGTAACACTTCTGTGAGGAGGATGGGCAGACACTAGGTTATGCCGGTTTGTCTTCCAAATTCCAGTTATTCGCTTACCACCGTCAAGATTCTTGCCTTACCCTCTACTACACCTGTGCTATTAATTACTTTAAATCTGCTTGCCACTTTTTATTTAAATCCATTTAATATATTTTAAAACCAAACTTTGTATTACTTATTTGTAAATTAAGAGTCAGTATTACCTGCCATAAATAATAGGTACCCATGACAATAAATACAATAAAGAATAAAATATTTTAAACTTGTTGCTATTGTTGTCTGCAGAAAACTCTGAGCTAGAGGCCAGCTCTCACACGTTGGGGAATGCTGCTATTGATATCTGTATGTATCTTTCTCTCTCTATCTATATGTTCCAGAGGTAACTGTTTTCATTCATCGCTGTATTTCCAGTACTTAGCATGGTTGGTGAGCAACAGATATTGAATGAATGAATGAATGAAGACTCATTGAAGATGCTCAAACACTTTGGGTGTTTTGGTGCCCTAATTAGGATCAGAATTTATATCCATTGGGTGGGGGGAGGGGGAATTGGATGAAGGTGGTCAAAAGGTACAGATTTCCAGTTATAAGATAAGTAAGTGTAGAGATGTAATGTGCAGCAACAGGACTATAGTTAACAGTGCTGTATGGTATATTTGAAAATTAAGAGAGTAGATCTTAAGAGTTCTCATCACAAGGAAAAAACATTTTTTTCTTTTTCTTTTTTTTGGTATCTATATGAGATGATGGATGTTAACTAAGCTTATTGTGGTAATCATTTCACAATATGTGTAAGTTAAATCATTATGCTGTTTATCTTAAACTTATATAGTGCTGTATGTCAATTATATCTGAACTGTCAAATGACAAAAATAATACAATTTAATAACAAGTTTGATGTCTTTTATTCAAGAGGAAACAATCCATGGATGGGGGAGTGTCGGGACTCACAGCAGTGGAGCACCATTCCTGAGGGATTTGGGGAAGAGGGAGTTTTATAGAGTGTTAGAGGAGGTGTCGCAAAAACAGGGCATGACTGGCCAGGAGGGCTGGGGTTCCCTTATGAGGCCAGTAGGTCCTGTTTTCTAGGGTCAGGTGAGCTACAGCTGAGCTGGAGGGTTGGGATTGGAGTATGTTAGGATTCCTTGACCGGTGTTTCCCCATAAGTGTGGGCTGCCTTAGGTTTAGATTTGTGAGTGGGTTGGACCACTGGGGTGGCCTCCATTTTTGGGGTCCCCATACATGAATTAACTTTATCACAATAACACTGGAAAAAAAAAAAGAACTTAACACCCCCTGGATTCAAGCCCTATATGCTGTCTTCTGAATTACTCAACATCTAGGTTTACAGAGGCCATTCTAAATGTTGGTCCTTCTGGAAGTCTCCCAGCCCTAGGGCTGATTCCTTCCTGAACTGGCTCCTGACACCAGCCAGGCTCTGCGTCCACGGTTTCAGGGCTGTTTACAAAGCCAAGCAGAATTATCCCTTTAACAATCTCTTCTTTAAAAACCTTGGAATAATTAACAATGGAGAAGCTACTGCCGGGTTTCCTTTGGGGGAAGAACAGAAATCCTAGAGGGCTGTGCTTCAACTTGCCCGTCCTGAAGCCTCGTGAAATAGAGAATGCCAAAAGAATACTGCCAAGACCTGGGATCCACATCAAGATAATCAAATAAAATCTCAGAATCTTCCTAAAGAACAAACAGAACTTTTCATCAGGGACTAATTGTTAGGAAATCTGTAGCTACTTTGCAAGTCTTAGTAGCTGGTTCATATTAGCTGGGGCTATTTTCCTTAATTGCTCCCCTTTAAATATATTGACTGTTTTTACTTAGGTCTCCCCTGCCTCCCCGCTTATTCTTCTCCACAGACGCTACAGCTGATTCAATTCACTAAAATTTTACCGAGAGTCTGCTGATACTAGGCCCTTTGCAGGGACGTGAAACCTAAGCTGTGGCTTTGCCCTTGATGTAATGAGGACAATAGCAGATAACGTACAACGTTCCGGGGGCTGTGCTGACCACTTTACCTGCGTTATTTAATTTCCTTCTCACAATGACCCTGGGATGTAGTAGTCTTATTGTTTCCACTTTACAGATGGGAAAACTGGGTACAGAATTCCAATAACTTGCCTAGGTGACACAGCCACGATTCAAACCCACATTTGTGTGGCCTCAAGGCCTGAGGTCTTAGCTGCTGTGTTGTATTCCCCTCTCATGATCTACTTGATGATTTATACAATGAAACTCTTAGCTACGAAGTCATACAACATAAAGAAACCATACAATAAATTGTTAAAATAAATTAATACTTCAATGTAAAACTATTAGTAACAAATAAAGATTTATGATCATGAATGGATATAGGTATAGAAGATTTTCATTTTCAATTATTAATATTTTAAGAGTAATTCAGGCACATTATAACTTTTTTCAGATTGTCTTGAAAGGTATAAGATGAAAAACGAAAGTCTTCTACCTATATTGTATATTTGCTCTATTATTTGACAATATTTAATTCTGCTATAGAAGAAAACAAATAGGTTGGGTGAAACTTAAAGGAAGGGTTCAGTATGGATAGCGAGTAAGCAAGTAGCCTGTGAGATCCACAGAACTTATTCCTATTAAAACTGAGCGTTTGTAACATCTTGTCATTTCGCCCACCCCCTAGCCCCTGCAACTGCCAGTCTACTCTCTGTTTCTATGAGTTTGGCTTTTTTGGATTCCACATATATGTGAGATCATAATGTATTTGTCCTTCTCTGTCTCATTTATTTCACTGAGCATAATGCCCTCAAGCTTCATCAATATTGTTGCAAATGGCAGGATTTCCTTCCTTTTTATGGCTGAGTAATATTTCATTATATATGCGTGTGTACATATATATACATATATATGTATACACACACACACACCACGTCTCCTTTAGCCACTCATCCATTGATGGGCACTTGGGTTGTTTCCTTGTCTCGGCTATTGTGAATAATGCTGTAATGAACATGGGTGTGCAGCCGTCTCTTCGAGATAGTGATTTCATTTCCTTTGTATAAATACCCAGAAGTGGGATTGCTGGGTCATATGGTGTTTCTATTTTTAATTTTTTTGAGAAACCTCCATACTGTTTTCCGCAGTGGCTGCACCAATTCACGTTCCCACCAACAATAAAATGTACTCGTTTTAAATGTACAATTTGATGAGTTTGACAAATGTAACCACCATCCCAGTCAAGATACAGGACGTTTCCATCACCTCTAAAAAGCTCCTCATGCTCCTTGGCCTCACATCTCTGGCTAGGTGACCACTGAGCTGCTTTCTGTCACTTTTGAACCCATTTTTAAATGTTTATTCTACCTGGAATTTATTTTAGCGTAGGGGAAAAAAAGGTCCAGCTTTGTTTTCTTCCAAATGGTTAGCCAATGTTTCCAACTTTATTTATTGGATAATCTACCTTCCCCCATTGTTTTGAAATGTTCCCTTTATCATACATAAAATTCCTGTGTGTATTTGAATCTCTTTTGCATTGATATATCTCTCTCTTCCTGTGCTGGTCCCAAATTTTCAATTACTGTAGTGTTATATTTTTTTAAAATATATGGTAGGGCAATCCTTCCCACCCCACTGCAGTCATTCTTCTTTCTAATGTTTTTTCATGGCTTATCTTTCATGTTTATATTCCATATAAAACCCATACTTTTTTCCTTTAGAATCAATTTGTCTAGTCCCCCTAATAATGCTGTTGGTTTTTTAAAAATTGAGATCAGATTAAATTTAGAGATCATTGAACAATTCTGAGATAATTTAAATAAAAGTTTAGAGATAATTAAGTTGATATTTTTAACACTGTTGTCTTGCCTTGTTTATAATTAAAGGACATAGTTCTATTTATTTCTTATTTTGTGCTTCTACATAGAGATTTAAAGTTTTCTTCATGTAGATCTGCACATTTCTCCTATGATTCCTAAATATTTTGTCTTTTTTGTGCTTTGATCCACAAGATATTTTCTTTTCATATTTTTGAATTGGTGATTGGTTATTTTTGAAGCAGTGGTATCATAGTATAGTAGCCAAAGCATAGGCTTTGGTGACTGTTGCCTGATTTAAATCTGATCTTTAGCTGTGTGACAAGGGTAAGTTACTGAATCTCTCTGTGTGTCTTGGTTTCCTCCTCCACAGACTGAGGATAATAATTGTGCCTACCTCAGGGAATTGCTTAGAGGATTAAGCAAATTATTTTTGAAAAGTACTTAGAAAAGTGCCTGCCACATAAGCAGTACTCAGGAGATGTTAATTACGTTGCAGAGCTATTGATTTCCATCTGTTAATTTTGCAATTAACCGCTTTACTGAATTTTCTTATTTTTTTCTAACAGTTGGTTGGTTGATGTTCTGGGTAATCAAGATGTATTGTCATTTTGTCCATCCACTCTAGAAGATATCTCCTAGTTCCTCCACTGAATAAGAGAAGGAAATTAGTGCTCAATTCACTTCCCTCCATGCCTCCTGCCCCGCCTCCTCTCAGCCTCTTTCAATTACACCATTACTTTTCCTCCGTCACTTGCACTAGGTTCTGTAAATGTAATGACGCTGCTTTGTTACGTTTGCTTCTAAACCTGGGACCCTGGGGAAGACAGCAGCAGCAAGGGCAGTGGCTGTGAAATAGTTTTTCATTCTCTCTGAATCCCCACATAAAAGCAAGCAGAACAACTAGATAGCAAAATAACTTATGGACAACATTTACAACACAACTAGGTGATAAGGTATCTCCAGGAACCCCAAAACACAAGCAAGTGAGGACAAACCACTAATAACTCTTGGACCTGCGTTGTATCAGGATCTGTGCAGAGGGCAGCAATGGGGTATCTTACAGGCCTGAGACCAGGAGAAACTCAAAAGGTATTCCATGACAGGCATGGAAAGCCAACTGGGGAACAGAACTGAACGTGGTGGGCGGGGGAGTTTTACCCTCTCCACTACTGGGTGAATGCAAGGAGCTATGGTAGGATCTGAAGGGGCTGGACCAGCCAGAGTTCCCTTCCAGGACAGGGCCCAAACTTGAGGGGAAATGGCTGGGAGTGGAATAAAACATAAGTAGGATAGGGAATATAGAGAGAAAGGAAAGAGAAGGTCTAGAAAAAAATGGGAGAAGACGACAGAAAATCTTAGAAATTAAGGCATCATATCTACACTTAAATTGCGATATAATTGACATACAACATTGTGTAAGTTTAAGGTGTACAATGTCTTGATTTGATACATTTATATATTGCAATATGATTACCACCATAGTGTTAGTTAATACCTCTATCATGTCACAAAATTATCTTTTTTTGTGTGTGTTGTGAGAACAATTAAGATCTAGTCTAAGGCATCATATTTTTGAACCATCTCTACCACCCACCCCCAAAATAAAGAAAAAATCCATCATCACCAGCATCAATAACAGAGGCAACAGATGCTGATGTTACACAGAAGGGGAAACTCTGTGAAGTTAGAAAAGTTGTGCCAAATTTTTCTTCTGAAAGTTCATTAAAACTAACTTCACATAAAATGCAACAGAAACAGGTTGAGGTCAAATCCCATATAAAGTTATTATGAGAAAAAAAAAGGAGCAGAATGGTGTCCCTGCAAACAATGAGTGCATGTCCGGAAGACCTACCTGCAGATGAAAACTGTACCCTTCTGGTTCCAAATGAGCGGACACAGAGAAACAAAATGATGCAAGATGTGAAGGAACAACATAAAACAGAATTAGAAAATTCAGAAGCGAGGTGACAGAATTCAGGAAATAATTAGAAATAAAAAAATTATTTCAGAAATGATTAGTGAACTAGAAGGGACTCAAGAGTGAATAAACATAACAGAAAATACTTTTAGAGAACTGGAAGGTAAAAAGTAGGAACATGTTTAAATTAAAAGAAATGAAAAAAAATGCAAAAGGACTTAAGAGAAAATGACAAATATTATGGGTAGACAAAGAAGATCACTTATGCATAAGAGGAGTCCTTGAAGAAGAAAAGCAAAGCAAGAGAAAGGAACAAATAATAGCAAGTATAACTCAAGAAAAGTTTCCTTAAATAATAAAAGACTTAAAACTGCGTATTGAAAGAGTACACACATGCCGGAGCATATTGCCCCAGAGCGACTAATACCAAGACATACTCTAGTAAAATTGTTGGAGTGTAGAGAGTAAAAAATCCTTTGGGAATTTGGGCAAAAACAAGGAGATGCTTGTAAAGGAGAAAAAATTAGACAATCATCTGACTTTTCAGTGACAATGCTTTCCTCCTTACTTGTTAGTGCTGTCAAGTTGATTCTGACTCCCCGCGACCCTGTGGACAGCAGAGCGGAACACTGCCTGGTCTTTTTATGCCATCCTCTTCCCTTCTGGCGCTGTATCAGACAATGTTTGCTGCTCTTCATGGAGTTTTCATGGCCAATTTGTTTGGAAGTAGGTGGCCAGGCCCTTCTTCCTTGTCTGGAAGCTCCACTGAAACCTGTCCACCACGGGTGACCCTGCTGGTATGTGAAATAACCAGTGGCGTAGCCTTTAGCATCATAGCAACGTGCAGTTGCCACAGTATGACAACCCACAGACGGGTGGTGTGGTTCCCTGACCAGGAAATGAACCTGGGCCCCGGTGGTGAGAGCTCCAATCTTAACCACCTGACTACCAGGGCTGGTTTCACTCCTTATAAAGTAACACATTTAAGGAAAGAAAATTTGATCCAAGAGTTTTATATCCAGCAAACCCAAATGTCAAGAATAAAGGGCAAAAACTCTTATCAGTATTCAAAAAGTCAGGGAATATGAGCTCCTTCTGAGGATTTACTAGAGAAAGAGACAACAACCAGAATGACCAGACTGACACAGACATAAGAGCAAGTGGTGAGCACCGAACAAATACGTAACTACTTCTACAACTGAGACTAAATGAGGGATCCCAGGGAGAGAGTAGAGAATGAAGAGAATGCGTGCACAGACAAGGTAGATGCAGTACAACTATTAGAAAACAAACAGGGCCAGAGTGGGAGAGCAGAAGCAAACATTTTTAACTGTTTTCAATGCCGGTGGCACAGTGCCAGTGATGTTATTCTAAGACCCATGTACATGCAGAGTCATGACAAAAGCACTCGGGAGCCGACTCGAGGCTCCCTCTGGTCAGAGAAGTACAATTGGAACTTGAAAAAGAATGGTAGTTGAAATGGATCAAAACCTATTGAATATGTTTAAATCCACGATTTTTCAGTTTACAAATGTATATATTTAAATGTCATTGATCACCTTTGGAGGATGACAGAGGAATAACTTATTATCTTGAAAACTTGTAATGAATGGGAAAAAAATCAAGCATTTATCCTGCTTTTTCTATTGGAATTGTACTACTGGGAAACCATATTAGAAAAGAGAGAAAGCAGCTCTTTATATAAGTATTCAAGTCTATAAATGTGAAAGAAATAGCAAAATCAGGAGATTACCATTTTGTAATCCTTGATGAATTAAGGGGACTCAACATCCTTTAATATCAAAAAAGGGTGAAAACTGGACATTTTCTGCCTTCTGATGAAAGACTACATCATCACCTTGAAAACATTATGCTAAGAAGCCAGTCACAAAAGACCACATTTTGTTCAATTCCGTTTATACAAAATGTCCAGAATAGGCAACCCAGTAGAGACAGAAAGTAGATTAATGGTTACCTGAGACTGGTGGGGTGCACTGGGGGTTTGGGGGGTAATGGCCACAGGGTATGGGGTTTCTTTCTGAGATGATGAACAATGTTCTAAGATGGACTGTGGTAATGGTTGCACAACTCTGTAAACATACTAAAAACCATTGAATTGCACTCTTTAAATGGGTAAATTGTATGGAATGTGAATTTTATCTCAATAAAGCTGTCATAAAAAAGAAAGAAGGAAAAAAAGAACACGTCACCACCCATAGTCTTGTTAGAAGGCTGGCCGGTGAGTCTGACCCGGTCTCCGAATCCAGATGCCCGTTGCAGGATTACAGAGGAGACGGACTGCTGAGCTGAGTGTGAGTATGCATCCAGCAAAGTCCAGACTCCATGCTCCTCAACAGATAAAGCGCAAGAAAAACAAAGGGGTGGAGGAGAAACCTGTAAATTTAAGAAAAGCCTTAAAAATGTTTAAAATTATCAAAATTAAACTATAATGTTTAGGGATGCACATTTGGGTGACAAAATGATTAAGAAGCCAAGGAAATGATCGCTTATAATCTCCAGGAGTGTTGAGATCAGGATGGTGAAAATGGCACAGTTTCTGGGACGAGTGACTAAGTTCTATTTCCTGAGCTGAGTGACGGTTAAGTGATGTTCTCCTCATAGTAATTCACTAAGCTATACTTCTGTGTGTTTCCTGTATCTTTATTTTAGTTTACAATAAGAATGGGACACTAGTAAAAGGTGTTTACAATATTATGATTCATGTATTATTTCGTGTAGAACATTGATGTGCAGTGGGAAGGAAATGTAGTCATATGTCACAAAAACTGAGTTTCACGAAGTAAAATGTTCCCAGCATTAAGGTCAAATGGATTGTCTTTTTGCTTTCACAATGGCTCAAAATCATCCTGCATTTTAGTTAGCGTCATATTTGGATTGCGATTTTCTTACTTCCATACATTTCCCCCCTGCCCCCGCTAGAGTTGCTGTTTATCTTTTATTCCTGTGGAGGAAAGAAGCATATGACTTCATATTATCATCAAGACCATCAACTGCTTAACCAGACTGCTAATATGAATTCACTCCTCCTTGAAGGCTCATTCTCGGAGCGCTCCGACTTCTTGTTTTAATCTGGACTGATTACTTCCTAAGCGGCTGCATGACTGTTATCCTGGGCTTTTGTTTTAAATTGAGCTACTGGGTCAGGTCGTCTGTTTACTGGGTCCCACGTTTTCTTTTTTTCTTAGATTCCTTTTTTTTCTTTTTGATTTGCTGGTTACTTTTAAAAGAATTTATTTTCCAAAAAGATTGTGTGGGAGGTCATTTTTTTGAGTTCTTGTATGGGAGACCATGTCATTATTTTGACCTCACACTTCACTGGAAGTTTGGCTATGTACAGAATATCAGATTCAACATAATTTTTCCTTTAGAACTTTGAGAACTATTTTCTAACATGTATTGTTGCTGATGCATGTGACACCAATCTAATTCTTAATCCTTTATAGTTAACCTTCGTTGTTTTGTTTTGATCTCGGGACGAAAGGAACTTCCCTTTGTCCTTGGTGTTCAGAAGTTTCACAATGATGTACCCTTGTGTGGGTCTTTTTTATTTCTCTGCTCTGTGCTTGCTGAATCCTTGCAATCTGAAACTGTATATCTTTCTTCAGCTCTGAGAAATGTTCTTCTGTTGTTTATTTCCTATTTTCCTTTCCTGTATTTTCACTATTTGTTCTTTCTAAAACTCATATGGGATATATTTCCTGGATAAGCCCTCTATATGACTCTTAACCTTTTTCTTATATTTTCCATTTCTCTGATTTTTGCTCTATATTCCAGGAGATCTCTGTGACTTTTTCTTGTGGCCTTTCTAGTAACTTAAAAATATTTACTCATCTTATTTTTGATTGTTCCATTTTTACAGACGCCCCCTCCAGGTTTTCTAGGCATTGTTATCTTAAATCTCTAGCTATACTGCTTAAAATTACTTGCAGGTTGTCTTCTTGTCACTTAATTAGCTGGTTTCTTTGAGGCCAGGTGTTTGATCATCTAGGTCTTTCTAGTCAGTGTTTTTGGTTTTCCACTTGTGTAGGTCTGCGGCTCCTTTGAAGAGAAACTCTCATCGTCGGGCTGGAACTAGTGTGTGTGGACTGGCGTCCCTTGTTGTAGGGTAGATGGGCGGGGAGGCAAATGCTAACTGAGAAGGGCTGGACTCTGGGTTTGTATATTAGTCACGGTTCTTTGGATACAAGAGAGACTTACAGGAAAGATATGGTGTGCATAAAGTTTAGGGTAAAGTGGAAGAGCAGGGGCCAGGGCAGGACAGGAGCCAGGCCTCCCAGGAACCAGAAAATCTCTGGAGATTTACCTCTAGGCCACAAGCAAGGTTTAGGAACCAACAGCTTCTTCAGGGTAGAAGAGAGAACTTGAGCTATATCGGTCCTTGTGTCAGTCTGTTAGAGAGATGCTCTATCTGGCCTCATTTGGTTTAGGCATCCACCTCTTGGCTAAGAGAGGCAGGCACTTTGGCCCACAGTTCTTGTCTGACCAGACTGTAGCCAATGCAAGATGAGTGGCTCCCCAAAGCAAGATTGTGATTCTAAAAGAAAGGGAAACGAATGCAGGGCAGGCAAAACAATGGGTTCCAGCACATGAACCAGCAAGCCTGGTCCTCCCTAAAGAGATGGTTCACTCTCTTTAGCATGTGTATCTTGGTTTTCCAAGGAGTAATCTTCCAGCTGACAGTCATTCTCCAAATGTAAAGGTGGGGATGTGGCCTGACTGCCAACTGTTCCAGCGACAGGCCTTCAGTTCATCATGCTGATTTCTGCTCTACTTCCCACTCCCACTCTGTTCCTGGTGACCTTGAACTCAGAGCCTCCCCAAATGGCTCCAACCTTAGCTACAGCTTTCTCTGCTGTACATTCTGGGCTGTTGCTGCT
The DNA here is from genome assembly GCA_031878705.1 of Tapirus indicus. Taxonomy (NCBI): domain Eukaryota; kingdom Metazoa; phylum Chordata; class Mammalia; order Perissodactyla; family Tapiridae; genus Tapirus; species Tapirus indicus. The sequence goes on from CM062935.1 coordinate 42,555,184, forward strand.
TCCTCTGTTTTATCTACCAGTACCATCTCATCTGCTCTCTTTATTCCCAGAAATCTATCAAATTTCTGACCGGCTGCAGGCTTCTTTTATGTGATATATTCCCTTTTCTTCTTCTTTACTGTTATGTCAATGTGATTTTAGGCAGGAGAGGAGATAAAGGCCTGTTCAGTTTGCCGTCTTGTATCAGAAGTCTTAGCAGATAATCTCTAGATTTTTTTTTGAATATTTCCATGGATGGTTGATTTTAGGGGCTTCTTTGTTCTTTCCAAATAATCCACATTTGTTGAATTTAGATGGGAAGCCACTAGCCTTTTCCTTGCTCACAATGGAAGGAAGACTTACTATTTATTTGGTGCTGTGTCCAGGTTTTATCAGTTGGCCTTCCATAGATCCAGGCACAAAGCACCATAGTATACCCGCTATTCTCTGCCAACTGGGCTGAGCTCATTGCTGACAGACCTCTCCACATTCATTATCTCCCTTGACTTTTGTGACTGCCTGGATGCTAAATTTTAAAGAAAACTTTCTTCCCTCATCTTCCAAAAGAAACAAATTAGGATCTGTTTAATTCACTCTATTCTGATAAACTACCAGTTGAATAAGATTTTAGCTTTAGGAAAGGGAGGTAGCTTAGAATAGTTTTAAAAAAATAGAAGTCAGAGGACCTCAGATTTTAGCCCTGGCCTTGTCACTTACTAGTGAGTGACCTTCAGGAGGTCTCTGAGGCTTGGTTTCAACATCTGAAAAACGGGGCTAGGAATATTGCCTTTGCTTTCTTCACCTGTTTGTCATAAAGATATTTAAAAAGCACTTTGCAAACTATTATACAAATGAAAGCCATTGTTCAGAAGGGTCAGCATGGTTGAAGCAACACTTAAAATTGCCTTAAGGCCATGGCTCTAGAAAAAGTGTGAATCTGGGACAGAAACCAGATTTTAGTGGTAAGATATGATCTGTGCTATAGGGAGTGTTGGCCCTAAGGGTGTATTTATTTGTTCAGAAAATATTCACTAAGCACCTTCTCTGTATCTGGCACAGTGCAAGTCGCCGGGGATATAATGGAGAGTAAATCTGCGCTGCCCTCATGGAGCTTATAGATTAGAGGGGGAGATGGACATTATCCAAATAATCACCTAAATTAATATGGTAGAATGTAAACTGTATGAAAACAGAGACTTTGTTTTGTTACTGCTGGGTCCACAGTACCTAGAATGCTCAATAATCTTGTTTTTTTTTTTTTTTTTTTTTGTGGGGAAGACTAGCCCTGAGCTAACATCCATTGCTAATCCTCCCCTTTTTGCTGAGGAAGACTGGCCCTAGGCTAACATCCTGCCCATCTTCCTCCACTTTATATGGGACGCCGCCACGGCATGGCTGACAGGCAGTGCATCTGCGGGCGCCCAGGATCCGAACTCGCGAACCCTGGGCTGCCAAGCGCGGACTAAACCGCTGCGCCACCAGGCGGCCCCCTCAATAATCTTTAAGAAATATTTGTTGAACTTGTGGTAATCCCTAAGAAGGAAAAGTCCAGAAAGGCCGAGAGTAAACATGAGGGAACCTAGCATAGTCTTGGGGTTGGAGGGCTTCCCTGAGCAAGTGATGTTTGCGCCAAGATCTGAAGGATGAGTAAGAATTAACTTGGAAGAGGCGGAAAAGGAGTGTTTCATGCCCAGGGACTGAGGGAGGAAAGAACTTGGCATGTTCTGGCAACTGAAATGAGGCGAGAGTACTTGACATAGCCTAGAAAGAGGGGCGGCAGGAATAGGGAAGGAGATAGGGGTGGAGAGGGAGGCAGGGACTGTGTCTCACAGGGACTTATGGAACTTTAAAAGGATTGTGGTCTTCATCCTAAAAGCCACGGGGAGCCCGTGAAGGGCTTTGAGCAAGGAAGGTCAAGTCTAAATTTATGTTTTAAAACAATAACTCTGTGGTCTGTGAATTCAGAGAGAAACCCATTAGGAGGCAGTTGCTGAAATTCAGACAGGAGAGGATGGTAGTTTGGACTAGGGTCGTTATGGGGGAAATGGAGAGAAGTGCATGAAATCAAGAACTATTTGGAAGTAACATCAACAAGACTTTGTGATGGATTGGATGTGAAGAAGGAGAAAGATGGAAGAGTCAAGCTTGATTTGTAGCTGAATAGATATGGTGCATGCACTGAAAGAGGGCACTCAGCAAGGTGTTGACCTAAGTGTAAAAAGTGCCTCCTGACAGCATGAACCCTTGGATGCAGTTCAGGAATCTGTCTTAGGGTTCTCTCTTACAGTCCTCTCTTCCTCCCACCCCTTTTATCTTCTATCTCATTTTATTCTGTTGTTGCCTCAATGGTTGCCTCCAAGAACAACACCAAGCAAGCTATCCCAGAACCCAGAAAGGCTTATGGAACAAATTAAGATGCTCAGATCACATGGATTATTGTCTCAATTTAAAACACACAGCAAGAAGCTAAGGGAAAGAGATGGAGCTGGTTACACACTTAGAATAGGGTGCAAGGACCACAGTGCCTAAGTCCTGGGCTATGCAATGTTTGCATGTACTGTCTCTCTCTGCCACATTAGCATTCCCTGCTGATGATGTGGTTACAAGGACCAAGTTGAAGTTTGAGTGATAACAGATGGAAGGTACCTGGGACCAACACATATCCTTGTTCATCAGCAAGACTTAGGGGCAAGTACTCCTGGCTGCCACTGTAGTTCACCAGTTAGCCAACCAATCACTACGGATTTTATCTATGCATGTATGGGGCCAGGAAGGTAACATTATGAGTGCCACCAATGGTTGGTCAGTTTAGGGGTACCATAGCTGTCGGCTCAAAGGCTGCATAATTGTATCTTATGACTTGGTCTTTCCATCCTTTTTAAATCTATAAGTAACATTCTTGCTTGTTCTATCATTTATTCTATTTTTAATGGATCTGATAAGTAAATACTGATTTACTTAAAACTCTTTATATTTAACATATATTAAGAACTCTGCCTAATTCTCACAAGCTACTTGTTGACTCATTATTTATATTTAACACCTCTATGAACTTAATTTATACCTCATATAGCTTACTTACATTTTGTGGGTTTCATCCATCCTCTTGTTTCTCTTGTCTTTTCTAACAGGATTGACTATTCCCAATAATAAAAACACATTACCTAGTCTATTAGAAATCTTTTGAGTTCTGTAAAATACCTGGCACAGAGTCTAGTATCTTACAGGCATCCAAAAATAAAGAGTAGCTATGTTGTGTGTTATATGTAGATATGTCCTACTTATGTATGTGTTATATGTAGGTATGTCCTACTTTAGTAAAAAACAAAAAGTAAAAATCTGGATTAAAAAGGTGTATTAGGTAATGCCTATTCACTTTACAAAGTGTTTCTTCACTTTACAAATGATTCTCCATAGTAAGTTATCCTAGTGTATTTAAAATGTGATTCAGTTTATAGCAATTATAATTATATGTGTGATCTCAGGTAACTCTTACATGAGGTGAAGTACACTGAGATAATATAGGGCATTGTTTATTATCTCTCCTCCTTGATAGCCTGTTATCTTGTCTGGCCTTATAAACAGCACTTTAAAAAGGCAGGCAATAACCACTCAAAACCTTGAAACTAAACAGAAGGATTGTATCAGTTAGGATACCAGTTTGGTTGCTATTGCAAAGGCCAAAATAATAGTGGCTTAGAGAAGATAGGAGTTTCTTTCTGTGGCAGGCAGAGTAATGGCCTCCCAAAGATATCTATGTCCTAATCTCCAGAACCTGTGAATGTTACCTAACATGGCAAAAGGAACTTTGCAGATGTGATTAAGGTTACAGACCTTGAGATGGGGAGATTATCCCATATTACCTGGTGAAGTCTTAAAATCAGAAACTCTTTCCTGTCTGTAGTCAGAAAGGGATCTGAGGATGAAGGAGGGTCAGAGAGGTCTACATGAGAAAGACTCAACCTGTCATTGGTGGCTTTGAAGATGGAGGAAGGGAACCACAAACCAAGGAATGTGGTGACCTCTAGAAGCTGTAAAAGGCAAGAAAACAGATTTTCCCCATGAATATCCAGGGAGGAACTCAGTCCTGCCAACACCTCTATTTTAGTGTTGTCTTAGCCACACTTAATTTGTGGTAATATGTTATAGCAGCTAGAAAACTAATAAAGATTTTGGCACTTGAAAGTGGGGTGCTGCTGTAACTAATACTTAAAAATGTTGAAATAGGTTTGGAATTGAGCAGTGGGCAGAAGCTGGAAGAATTTTGAGGAGGCTGGTTGTCTTAAACAGACTGATGGCAGAAATATGGATGTTAAAGTCTCTACTAGTAAGGGCTCTGAAGAACCATCTTAGAGAATATCTAAATGTTGTAAGCAGACTATTAATAGAAATCTGGACTTTAAGAACACTGCTGGTGAAAACTCAGAAGGAAATAAGGAACATGTTACTGGAAATTGGAGAAAAGTGGATCCTTGTTATATAGTGGCGGGGAGGTTAGTGGAATTTTGACTCGGATTTATGTGGTAAGCAGAGCTAGTAAATGATGCTTTAGCTGAGGAGATTTCCATGCAAAGTATTGCAGGTGTGGCCTGGTTTCTTCTTGCTGCTTATAGTAAAATGCAAGAGGAGAGAGATAATAGTTAAACAAAAAAGACCCAAGAGTTGATGTTTTGGGAAGCTCTCAGCCTATCCAGATTGCAAAAGATGCTAAAATTGAGAGATCTATTGTTAGGAAAGCATGCTCTAAAGAAAAAGCTGTGGGTGTGCTGTACAGCCTTTTGCTAATACTGCAGAAAGATCAAAAGGTTAGAGTATTCAGTCACACAAAAGGCTTTTTGAAGGATGTGGTTCACAGATCCTCTCAGTTAATCCAGAGAGCAGGGAGAAAGCTTAAGGTCATTGTTCCTTAGCCATTTCAGCAAAACCAAAAACAGAGAGGGGTCATCTACCAAAGATCTGTGGACAAGCCTCTTGCCTAGTGAAGTGAATCCCTGTAACATACACAGGAGAATCACGAGGTTCTTGGTCATTTTATACCAGCAAAATACTGCCAGCTTGGACTTAAGAGGATGGAATGAAATGAAAGAATGCTGTTGGACCCCTAAAATTCTAGGGGTGGAAAACCAATTCTAGAGGCTGATAAAACCACTCAGTTGCAAATATGTGTTACCTTTCATGTGAAAGTGAAGAGCATGTGAACGGAAAAGGAAGAGGGAAGAAATTAAAAGGAAGATATTTCTGGGTTCCCTTCCTAGACAGACTGTGTGTGAAATGGGCCTCCAGCTTGTTTGTGATGAGCTACAAGTAAGCCTGCATTCTTTTTGGTAATGGATTGTGGTTGTGTTTGCTTCCAGATGTTGTAGAGCAGAATATCAGAGTTATATTTATAAGCAGTTCATACAATTATGTCTAGAATGATCCATGTTATTTGATGATACTAGAAGCTAGTATAGAGAACAAGCACAATATTTTTCAAGGAGATGTCAAAATTAGCCTCATCCAAGCTCAGTTATTTGGAGAAAACAAGTTTCATGCCAATGGAAGTAGAAAAAGGGAAATACAGTGGCATAAAAGTAGAGTTGATCAAAATGTTAGTACCATAGTTTCAAAAGGTACTGGCAGTTTTAATTCTGAAATTCCTCTTTCACCTAGCTGGCATCTGATTGACTTTATTTCCAAAAACTTGTGTATTCCTTTAACAACAGACTTGAAACATCTTCTATGTATGCACTTCTAGGTGCTAGGGAGAATAGAACTTATTAAGATGTGTTCCTACTTGTGTAGACTGAAATGAATGGCTACAAATTCCTCCCATCCCTGTGGTGTGACTTAGCAATGTGACTTTCCCTCTCCTCCCATCAAAGGGTGAAGTCGATTTTCTGCCATCTTGAATGTAGGCTCACCTTGTGACTTACTTTGTCCAACAGAGTGTGGCAAGAGAGAATTTGTGGGAGTTCTCAGCTGTGGGAGTTCCGGGTCTTGCAGCCTCCAGTCTTGCTTTCTTGGAAGTCTGTTGCTGCTATGGGAAGAAGCCAAGGCCAGCTTCCTTGGTAATGAGAGAATCCACGGAGAGAGAGAAACCCAGCTGAGAGGCAGCACTAACTTCCAGTCACACGAGCGAGGCCATTTTGGGTCATCCAGTCCCTGCTGAATTGCCAGCTGATAGCTGCCACATAAGTAAGCCCAGAAGAGACCAGGACAAGCCCACCCATCTGAGTCCAGCCCAAACTGATGACCCATAGTGTCATGAGGTAATAAATCACAGTTGTTCTAAGCCACTAAGTTTTGGGGTGGTTTGTAATAACACAATATATAACTGCTGTTGAGGGGCTCACTGTCTAATGAGTGTATTTCCACGGCTTTTCATTCTTAAAGATTAACCTAGGAATTCTATATTTAGGTTAGCAGTAATTCAACTCATTGGGTTTCTCACCTTCTCATTCTATTTTGTCTTTTTGTCCTTTTAGCCCAGATTTTCTGGATTTCACGTGCTACTTTTGGATTTTGCTAATAAGGATTTATTCAATTTTAGATCCAGTGTCTCGAGAAATTACCACTGGGTTTAAGCAAAAGCTTTTTTATACCACAAGATGGGAGGGAGGGACCTGCGGCAGGGAGGGACTGTCTAAACTGGATTTGGGTTCATTGCAAGAAGCAGGCCTATAGTTCTTCTTGGACAGTCTCCTCACTTCTGAGCCTGGGTGTTCTGGAGTTCTTTGTCTGGGCCTGAACATGCGAGTAATTCTGTCCAGTGTTCCTCCTATGGAAAGAGTACATGAACTTGGATCATACTTCTGTGCTCCACTACTGTTTAAAATAGAATTTTACATTTCAAGGATGCAAATAAGCCCCAAATGAAACCTTTCTTGAGCGTCCTGTAGGAGAGATTGTCCTTCTACTGTTATCAATCAGATGAAACTCACCATACCCCAGTGGAGTTTTCCCTAGCGAGTAGCCCCATCTGGACTGGCACCAAGGGTGAGTTTGTCTCTACTCGTGGATAAGAGAGCTTCCTATGGCAGAGGATCTGCTTCTTTGGTATAGGGATGTGCTCACCAGTGACTGGAAGCTTTAGGTCGTAAATGAATTGGAAGCTGGGCTTGTATCTAGGAGATGAAAATATTTAGGATCTTTGGTGTAATGTGATGTGTCTGCCTTTTTCTAAAACTCCCATCAGTTCTCAGTGATATATTCTTTTGTTCTCAGTGATATATTTTTTCCTCTTACTTTGCGTTTGTGTGTTACATTTCTTCTTAATTTATGGTGAGAATTGAGGTATTGCAACGTTTAATGTTAGTTAGCTCATATTTCTCAGTGCAGGGCAGGAGGACTGCTTGTCTCTACTTGTTTAAATAAGCAATTTACAGAGGATTTTACAAGGGGAATCACAATCTTACCACCAAGATCGGACGGCCTTAGTCACCATGAAGTTATGTAGCAGTCTTAATGATTTTGCAATATGTGAGTTTTTTTTTTTGAGCTATCAATTGCTTGCCCTATTTAACTTTAAGGTTCTCAGAAGTAGGTATTTGAGGAGAATAAAACTTATTAAAATACCAGTTGAGGGTACAATAGTACACTGAACAGTACAGTACTAATTTTATTAAATATATATGAAATGCTAAACTAATTATTGTTTGAAAATTTAATATGCTCTAGAGATTCGTAAGGACCTCATTTTATGTCCAGAGAGAATTTAGAGACAGGACAGGTCTTTTATGATCTGAATGCTAGAAGCTTATAGTACTTTTTGAGGAAAATGCCAGGCCCATAGCTTTTTTGGGGGGAAAAGCAGAAGAAGACAGTTCTTTACTCTTGGTTTCTATTCCGTAGCTTATGACCCTAATACCCTGACCACAGCTGAAGGTCCCAGGGATCGATGGACTGATGGTTTGATAACCGGCCCAAAGAGAGCTACAGGTTAACTGAGGTTGACTGGCCCATCCAATCCAATCTACTTTTGGGGAGAGTGCATTCCATTCACTCAGAGAGATGCTGGCAGTAAAGTGGCAGAGAAGCCGAGAGACATGGAGACAGGCGGTGAGCAGAGGCATGAAACAGTAGTAGCTATAGGTAAGCAGAAGCCATGAGGTAGAGAATAAGAGAGGGGAGAAACTTGATAAGTGTAATAGAAACTATCAGTCCTTGGGTCACCATAAAACAGCGCCCCAGGCCAGGGAGCAAGGCGAGCCTTCTGTGGAGAGACGATAAGATAGCCAAAGACTAGTAGACACCTTTTGTGGTGTTGCTCAGTTCACAGCAACCCCTTTCATCTGAGAATGTCCTTCTTTCACACTCCCAGGGCTCCTCTGTGGCAGCAATGATTGCGCTACATAGCTCTACTTTCCAGGCCTCAGTTGATTGGACCAAGGTTGGCAGTTTCATCTAAGCTGAGCCAGTCAGATGTTCTTTCCTGGGACTTTGGAATTGAGACTGAGAGATAGTCTGTCTGGCTGTGGCTGCAGCAAAGGGACATGGAGCTATGGGGTGAGAAGAAGACAAAGCTGGTGTGTGGAGAGAAAAGAAGGAAACACATGGGCAGCAAGAAGCAGAATGGAGAGGCCACATGGAGAAAGGGAGGGAGACAGTGCAAGAGTCTTGGCTTCTGATAGCTTTCCATTTCCTGGCTCTGATCCCTCAGAGGAGTCCCTTAGGGCCTCAAGATATGTGTATTTATATAATATCCATCATTATTTTTATGATTAAATTGGCTCAAGATAGTGTCCGGTTTTGAAGTCCAGCAATGAAGAGTCTCGAAGAGAACACAGAGCTGGTGTGGTAAACTGTATGAAATTTGTGTTCTCCATGAAGCCCAGCAGGGCAGCTGTCAAGATGGTTTTTTGCCTCTTTTACAATAAGCTCCCAGCTGAGTATGTCTCATTTCTTTTGCAACCTAGAAGGGACTAGCAAACAAAAATACATGGAGAATCTGACATAATAGTAGGGTGTGAAACTAATGGAGTTACATCTTCTAACACCAAATACCAATTTCTATTTGAGGATACTTCTACTATTTTCTCTTCTCATTATCCTTTGCTTTGTATCTGTCTGTTTTCCTGGAGGGCAGAGGCTGTCTTGGTGCAGTAGGAATGGGGAAGCCGCATGCTCAGTTTCTCAGGTTCAGAGGCCCCCCTTTCTCCATGTGAAGTCTCACTGTGATCCTGCCCATCTGTGCGGACAGGGCTCAGCCTTCTTGGTGAACAGACACTTTAACAGTAAACATGGGTTCAATGACTGTGGTTTCATTGAGGGCAAGGGTTGTGTTGCTTTCATTCGTGTAGCCCGGAGCCTCGCACCTGGCCCAGTACCTAATAGGCCCTCCATCAAAATTTATTGAGTGAAAGACTGAAGAAATTGTGGCAATTTGAAGGTACGAAAACCAGAATATAAAACCTGAAACCAAACCACATGGTGAATTATATAATCTAAGCATACAAATGGGTGTTTACCTAATAAAATTCTTTAGGGTATTATTTATGATGATGGTATCTTCACTATGCAATTTTTTAACCCTCAAGGTGTGAACTTCCTAGCATGGAAAACGTAGATAAGAATATTGAGTCCACGTGTCATTTGCAGGGAGCTTGCTTTTCTCTACCCCAGACTGTGCTTTAATTTTGAAAGAAAAATGGCAAGCCTAGTTGTCACTGGGTCATGCATCACTCCCGCTGAATTCCCCAGGGGAGATGACTTCACAATTTCTCGGAGGTGTCTACTTATTTCACTCGTCAGAGGAACGTTTATAGTTTTCATATAAATTTTAATGGGCGAAAACATCTGTTCCCCATCCAACCGTGATGTTCTGCGTTGGGTATGGATGAGAATCACTTGGCTGAGCACAAATAATATTTGCTGTGTATTGGATGCTCAGAAAAATAATGTAGAACAAGGACAAAGAAGTGGAGAGGAGTGAAGAAGTGGGTGGGAGAAGAAAGGGGAAACAGTGATAGAAGTTGGTGTTTGGTCAGGAAACCCCTCCCTGCTCCAGGTGGGGGTGCTGTGTGCATCCCGTCCCTCCTGGGTGGTCTGGCTGGTCCTGGTGGGTCCCAGGCCTCCCCACTTCCTCTGCGAGCACAGCCAGTGGGGCTTGTGAGCTTCTTAGCTCCATTTTATGGAGCTGCTCCCTCATAAAAACTGTGGACGCCTCTGGGCCATTGTATGGGAAAGGGTGGATGTGCCCCTGCGTGTCATGGCTCCCGCACCCATTCGACCCTCAAGGCTGGCAGAGCTGGCTTCACCTTGATTGCTCCTGTACCTTGAGAAGTTTCTCCCCGCCTCTGCATCTGAGTTCCTAACGGAACTGTGAGTTCCTGGGGTAGGACTAAACAGAGCATTGGGCTTGTTCCTCCGTGGTTCAGAATTCACAGAGGACCCCCTGATCACCTTTCTGGCTCTCTCTCTCATTCCTCCCACCTTTCCATGTTCTCTAGCCTCCCCAGATTACTTGTAGTTTCCTAACTGCTCATACTTCTGAGCTTTTGTATCTGCTATTTTTTTTTTTAACCTGGAACGCTTCCTATTTCCCAGGCCCTCTTCACCTGGCGGTGTGTGCACATGTGCAGAACATGCGTGTGAACCCAGGCACACACCACCCTGCTAATTTCTCTTCGTACTTCAAAACTCAGACGGAAGTTTTCTCTGTGAGGTGTTCTCTGACCCACTCAAGCATAGTTCATCACCCCCCGCTTGCTGCCTCACTATTTTGCACACGCACTCTGGGACAGTGTCTGTCATGTCACTTTGCAGTGATGGTTTTGGATATGAGGGCTCTAGCTCTGAAGTCAGTTGCCTGGCTACAAATCACAGCTCCATCACTGAGCTGCGTGATCCTGGGCCAGTTACTTAATATCTCTACTCCTCAGTTTCCTAATATGTAAAATGGGGATAGCATTAATAATGACCACATAGGATTGTTGAGAAAATTAAGTGAGATGATATATGTAAATCACTTAGCAAAATATTCAGCTCAGTAAAGGGCAGCTATTAATATTAACTCCTCAGTTTTTCTTCTCAACCATCTTGTACAGGGACTGTCTCTTAGGTATCCTATATTCCTAGAGCCTGGCACGTAATAAGTCTTTCATATCTATTTGTTGAATTGAATTGTTGAACTGATGGCTCTCAATGGCCTCCTGGATTAAGTCCATATTGCCTGGAATCAGAAGCTGGGGTTCAAATCTTAACTTTAGCACTTTCTAACTGGGACCTTGGGCAAGTTAATTAAATTTTCTATGTTTCAGTTTCTTCATCTGTAAAATAGTAATTATGATAGTACCTAGTGCATAGGGAGTTGTGAGGATTAAAAGAGATAATCCACATCCACAGTGCCTGGAATATGGAAAAATCTCAATAAATGTTAGTTGATATTATTCCCATTAATGTTATGAGAATTATTACATTTAATCATCTTAAATATCACTACCATAAAGTTTTCCTCAATTACTCTAGCTGGAAGTAATCTCATTCTTTATCCAATCATCCAATATCATTGTTAAATGACAACTACGAGCTTGGTACCATGCTAGGCACTGGCTGTGTGGTGGTAAATCAGTCAGATACGATCACCTCCTTCATGGCAGTTGGGGTCTGAAGAAGTGATAGACCTCAACCTGTTCTCAAAGTTCTCAACCCACTGAGATATAGATTCAGGAGACACATAGATGGCGATCAAAATGTCAGCTTTTTAGCTGATTTTGCCGAATTGGAGAACATGATGTGGTCTACCAAATTCAGTTTTTCTACTACTTTCCTTACAGAATTAAACTCATCTGTCTATCAGTTAGTTTTGGCTCTGATTAATAGAACACTTAACTAATGGTGGCTTGTTATCCGATAAAAAGTCTGGAGGAGGGTGACTGCAGGATTCTTCTGCAGCTCAGCGATGTCATGCAAGACCTGTGTGCTTTTCGTCATCCATGTGTTGCCTTGTGGTCTCACGGTGGCAGCGCCGGCTCCGGGTTGGAGCAGCCTCTCACCTGTATTCCCAGGGGGAGGAAGCGCAGGATGGCCAAGAGGGCTTTCTTTTTATTAGTAAGGAAATTCTTTCCCAGAAGCTTTCAAATAGACATCCCTTTACATCCTATTGGCCAGAACAGGATCCTGTGCCCATCTGCAGACCAGTCCCTGGCAAAGGGGTGAGTTTGCCTTGCCTGGCTTAGACCACTTCATCCTCTGATGCCAGGGGCCCTCCGTCTACTACTGGAACGACCTCTCTTAGAGGGAAGACGGGGAGAAGGAGCTGCCGAGAGGCCATCCACAGTGACTGCCACACTTTTCAGGCAGAGAGTGGCTGTAGGCCTCTCCCCACCACAGCTGTGTGCTGCCTGAAGGACAGCATGAGGAGAGAAAACACCCCTCCCATAGGCAGCCTGGCCCCAAAGAGCAAGAAGTTAGAGGCTTGGTTTCACATGCTCAGTTTCTTCCCTGGTCTCACTTGTCAGGAAGGTCACTCCTCCACTGGAAGGAACATGTGTGGGGAGCAGAGCAGGGCAGAGGTGCTTCCCAGGGCTTTCTTCCCAAGAGAAAGGAGATTACGTTAGGATATTGTGCTGCCTGGGCCTGGGGAGGAGGCATGCCAGGAGGAGGAGGGAAGGTTTTCCTGCAGCAGAGGAGACTGTGTGGTCTAGTGCCCATCTCTCATTCCTGTGTGCACGTCCACCATAGCCTCTCACCACCCTCTGCTTCAGGTCACACTCAGTGTCTGCCTCTTTTTTGGGGTTCTGAGCTCCTCGAATGCGTCGCCTTGTCCCCTTGGCTGTGTACCCTGCATAGCATCTCACGTATGTCATTGCACATAGTGAGGGCCTGGCACACGGTTGTTGGATCACTCAGCTCCACTGCCTTGGATGGAGGCCCGGTGCATTCGGGCCTGTAGATGGAAGCCTGGCTTAGAAGGGCCACCATGTGATGCGAAATCAGGGAGTCTTAAATAACTGGCTGGATTAGGTGGTAATGCATGCTGTTTATTTATTCAGTTATTCAACAGACACAGTGAGTCCCTCCCCTGTGCCAGGTTTACTCCTAGGAGCTAGGGCGCAGAGATGGACATGATATACTCCCTGCCTTTAAGCAGCTCCCAGCCTTGTGAAAGAGGCTGACCTCTACATGCCACTTCTGTATACACTGATGTAACATTATCCAGTTTTGTGCACTCACTTCCCACTACCCCAGGGGGTGAGAGCAGTGCCAGCGTCTGTCTGTCCTTAGGAGCCGTGCAGACTCTCATCACATGGGCCAGAGTGGTAGATGAGAGTTGGACAGACTGAAGCTGCCAATTCCAAGCTATGTAACCTTTCCCATCATCTCAGTTTCCATATCTGTAAAATGGGAATAAGAGTGGTACCTACTTCATAGAGTTGTTGTGGGGAATAACTTAGTTAATGCATGTCTGTGCCTGACACACATGCCAGCCACTGTTGTCATTATTTCATTTATTAGCTTCACCACCTCCAATAAATGTACCATTCTGGGTTAAAAATGATATCTTGCTTATGTAGAGACCACAGCATATGTTTGTAAGTCAAATGTTTTTGCCAGATTTTAAGTAGATTATGAAGGAATTCTTTAAAAACAACAGTAATTTAGACATCACTTTTCATTAATTAAAGACGATTCATTTTTCTTTTTTTAAAAAAATTCTTGATGATATTCATTGCAGGGGTGAGTTAAATGCACCCTCCCAAAGCCAAAAGTCTTGCTGCCTTTTAAGTGTCGGAGAAACCATCCAATTGTTTAAAGAAAGACCCAGGGAATCAGGAAGATGTGAGATTAGGAAAACAGAGCAGGCAAACAGGAATACTTATAACCATGTATGAAAGGTGTTAACTGTGTATTTCCTCAACCCAACTGTTCATTCTTTTGGCCTTTTTAGGTTTATCACTGAAGAATTCTTGCATCACTATAATTGGCTAAATCAAGGCCTTTGCCTTGGGCTGGTTTTGACTCCTTGGGTTAAATGGTCTCGTTGATTTTTCTGTTGCTGAAGGAAGAAACACCAGGGAAAAAAACATTGTGTTAACTGGGAAACCAAATATACATTGTGCCAAAGCTTTTAATGCAGCTCATGGATGATCTTCTCATGGATTTGGTAGTTGCTGGGGAAAGGAACACCAGACTTGATGCTCCTTGAGGATGGGAACCTGGTCTTATATAACCCTGTGTCTCTAGGGCTCAGGATATTGTTTGGTAATCACAAGTGCTCAATAAATATTTGTTTAGCTCACCTTGCTGGACAGCATTTTAGCTGAATATAAAATTCCAGGCTGACAATTATTTTTGATAAGCACTTTGATCTTATTATACAACTGTCTACTGGCTTCTTGGTTGTTTTTGAGAGATTTGTGGTCCATCTAATTGTTATTCCCCTCTTTCCCAGAGGTAATCTCTATTCTGAAGTTGGTGTGTATTTTTCTCATCTATGTTCCTATACTTTTACTAAATGTGTTTAACTATAAAGTATTAGTGGGGTTTAAAAAAATTATATAAATTATTACCCTGTAGATATCCTGCAATTTGCTTTTTCAAGTCACCATTATGGTCTCAATATTTATCCATGTTGACACAAGTAGGTCTACTTCATTTATTTTCACTGTTACATAAGGTTTCACTGTATAAATGTACCACCATGCATTTATTCACTGATGGGCATTAGGTGGTTTCTGATTCCTGCTATTACACAGAGTGCTTTGATGAGCATCCTGTGTCCATCTCCTTGTGTAATGTAGAAGATGCACAATTAGAAGTGGAATTGCTGGATCATGAAGGACATGTACATCTTAGATCTTGATGGCTGATCTCCAGAGTGGCCATACCAACTTATGCACCTACCAGTAGGGCATTAGAACCCCTCTTCTTTACATTTTCACCAACCTTGGTGTTGTCAGACTTCTGAATGGGCATGTACTTGACCCTTACTTTGCACATCCTCTCCAGGATTATCATTCCCTTTTTATGGATGAGAAAACAGAGGCTTAAGAGTGCCATGCTCAAAGAAAGAATGAGTGAATGAATGAACATGGTGATACTTTGTTTGTTTATTTGTTATTTCTCCTATCAGAACGTAAGTTTCATGCGTGTAAGTATCTTGCTATCCCGGTCACAGCACAAGTCCTGGCATAAGGCAGAGGCTCAGTAGTTATTGTTGTTTAATGAAGGAATGAATGGAGGAACCTGGGCAGAGAATGTCTGCTTTCTTCAGGAGGCCCCCCTCGGCCTTCTGAGCTACATTCTGTACTTCTGCCCTTCCCCTGCGAGGTTTTAGAAGGACCAGTAAAGGCCTGCAGCAGGCTGGGCAATGGAGTGGAGAAAGGGTGACAGCTAAGAACTTTTTCAATGGAAAATTAGATCTGCTCAGCAGGAGTCTGATGAGAAGCTGGGGCCAGCCTGAGGGAGGATGCAGCTGGAGGGAGTGTCCATCTGGATCCCACAGGCCTCTGGATGTTGAGAGGTTATTCTTAGCCATCTTTTCTTCAGTCTTTATTTTCTCTTAATCAGGGCTCTCTTGATTTTGCAATTGGAGCCTTTATTCTTCCTTCTGTAAAGCAATGATTTTCCATATAGTAATTCTTTCCTTCTTTAGACTTCCCAGAGTGGGTGGGCAGTTCTTTCTGTGCTCAGACTCTGTGCATGCTGCCTCCCACCCAGCTCCTCCTGAGCGCGTTTGTGGCTGCTGGAGATCTATTATGTGTGCTGGGTATTTGACCCCAGCTCCTTGTTTGTTTACAAAGAACGCAACCATACCACTCTCCTTGCTAATTATTTTTTCCTAGTAACATCAATATGAGTACATTTCCCATCTGCCCTCCCTCCTCCTCCCGTGCCCTGAATTCTGCTGGATTAATTTAACTGGATTCTAAAGAGGCAGCAGAACCGAGGGCAGGTGGCCGAGCTTCAATCCTTGGATCCTGCGTCATAATCATAATCACTCACAGCAACACGGTGCTCCCTCCATGCTTGACAAACCACCTCCATGCTCAGGAGCCCTTTAGTCCTCAGAACAACAGAAGCCAAGACCTCTGGGGTTTGGTAACTTCCCCAGCACGGCGTGGCTAAGAAGAGGAAAGGCCTAGGTTTGAATTTGCTTTTCTGATGCTAAATCCCCTACCTTTCTTTCAGCTCTTGCAGGGGTCACAGTCAAATGCCTTTGGAGGCCAGGTAGATAATCTAAATGAGAGAATGTGGCTGGAGTAGAATGCATTAGGGAGTAGTGAGGACTGTGGGGAATTGGAAAGCATGTCTTGCCTGAAGGCATCAAAATGCAAAACATTTAAAAAGCAATTTAAGGGGCCTGCCGATGGTGTAGTGGTTAAGTTTGCATGCTCTGCTTCAGCGGCCCCAGGTTCACGGGTTTGGATCCTGGGAGCAGACCTACGCACTGCTTAGCAAGCCATGCTGTGGCAGGTGTCCCACACATAATGTAGAGGAAGATGGGCACGGATGTTAGCCCAGGGCCAGTCTTCCTCAGCAAAAAAGAGGAGGATTGGCAACGGATGTTAGCTCAGGGCTGGTCTTCCTCGGCAAAAAGAAGAGGATTGGCAATAGATGTTAGCTCACAGCTAATCTTCCTCAAACACACACACAAAAAGGCAATTTAAAATAGCCGTTTATTTTATCACCTACCCAAGGCCCAGTCTGTAATTTACCTTTTATTGGTGGGAGAGCATGTGATGGTGTCACCTTTACCACTGAGTAGCATTGATTTGGTGGCATGAGTAAGCGTGACTTTGGTTGTTGTAAGTCTACAGTGTAGATGAGGCAGTATGGTATGTCAAAGACAGAGTGATTCTGTTGCTTTTAGGATACTATTACTGAGCCAAGGATATACAGATCCTGGGCCTACCCATCATCTCTCCTCCCCTAGGGTTTTCAAGGGCTGAGATTCAAAGTAATATTATATTAATGGTTGTGCAAGTCCCTGATGCCCTAACCCGCAGCCCTGGTCAAAGGTTCTCCTCCTTTCCCACCTCTTTCCTCCCTCTCTCAGCCCTTTTGGAAATCATGGTGCTTGGTTTCTCAGGTCAATATGCTGTGAGAAAGAGTGGCAATAACAGAGACAGCGAGGTAGTCAGGGCCCCAAAGGAACGCCAAGTTCACTTTCTCAGCCAGGGTGCAGAGAAGAGAGAGAGGAGAGTGTAGTTCATGCTTTTTAAGTAAAGAAGCCGTCCCCATTAGTGAAATGTGGCCCAGTGAAGGTCAAGGACTTTAGCCAATCAGATAACATCTCTTTTGAGGGGAGTTAGGAAGTGAGTGGGCTGACGTGGGGCTTGCACAGGAACGGGCTGGAGTGTGTGCCCCGCTCTAAAGGGAACAGTGGCTGCGACTGGCCCTGGAGAGCGCAGCCCTGTGACCTTGGACTAGTTATCTCACCCCATTCCTGGGCATCTTCATCCATAAAACATGGGTGAGTGCAGTGGTGATGAGGACTAGCTGAGGTAAGGACGTATATTGCTATTTTTGTCATGTTGAGTCCTGCCCCCCAGCTATACTCTTCTTCACGTCAGCACTGAGGAAGCCTTCAAACCCTGGCAGAAGGAATATGGAGACAACAATTCATAGAACAAGAAACTACAATATTCTGCCAAGTTTTTCTATTCAGAACTTGCCACTTGCCCAAATGCCCTGAGTCCACCTTTCTTCTCCAGCTCCACACCCTCAGGTGGTCCCAGTGAGCTGGAAGCCCGGACGAGGTAGCCGGGACTCTGCTGGATAAGATTTGGCTCTCACATGTGCTTTTTGTGAGGTATAACTGTGACTTTTGTCTAAATACTCATTCCAACTTAACTGCCATTCAGTTGAAACTTTTCCTACGTAGCTGTTTTCTCATCTGGCTTCTTGAAAAGAAGAAACATTAAGGAAAGGACCGAAAACTTAAGAAGGCAGATTCTTCTATTCAAACACGACATGGCAAAATCAATAGTGGATGGAAAGGGCCTCCCCTCCATCCTGAGAGTTCATTCTCTTTGGCGTGCCTCACATACCAATGAAAACCAGTTCACAGTAGATATTGCCTAGGCACAGAATTAGGTTTTTCTGAATGTGAAAAATTAGATTCTTGTCATTAGGCAAAAGAAGAACTGAGAGGCTATATGATTATAAACTCTGATTTAGTCTTAGTTTTTACCCACATGATGTTTCTGTTGAGACCGGGTGACAGAGTAGGAGGCTCAACACGGACGATTCTGAAATGCAGATAATTCACAAATTATTTGACATGTGTTTCAGAATGGAGTTAGCAATAAACTCTCGGATGATCTCTCCCCACCCCCCTTTCTTTCCCCACATCTGTAGTCATCCCCTCCTGGCTCAGCCCATATGGAAAACTTGATGGAAGTCAGGGCAGCTTCCAGGAAATTAGGATGCCCAGGTTCTAGTTCCAGCTCTGCCATTTGCCAACTGAGTGGTAGTCAGCCCTCTGGGTCTCAGCTTCCCCGCGTATAAAATAAGTAGGAGACTGGGGCCAAGGCATCTGGGACTAAAGGAGCTCCAAGTGTCATTACTCTGGAGATTCCACCTTTGCCAGCTTGGGGCCTGGCAGGTCTCAGCAGCTGGTCACTTGGATAATCCCCAAAGCAGATAACTGCCTGCAGGATAACTGAGAATGGACTCTAATCACAGCAGACTCCAGCCACTCAGCTAGATGCTGGTGCCTTTGGCTGCTTCCGGGAGCTACCGGCCAACCCAGAGATGAAGCTGGCTGGATAAGTGGACGGATATGTTGGAAGGGCCACTGTCATCTCCAAACACTTTGTCTGGGAAATGCTCATGTCCCCAGAAAGAGGTCATGGAAACCCTTCAGCTAGTGGTGCAGTGCAAAGAGTCAGGCAAATCAGGTTTTGAATCCTGACTCTGCCACTCATGTGAGCTGTGTGACCTTGAGCTCTCTGGCTGAGTGTCATTTTTCTCCTCCATAGAATGGGGGTAGCACTATACCCACCTTGCAGAACTGTAGTAAAGATTAAGGTACTGCAGAGGCCTAAGAGTACCTACTGTGTATAGCACGAAGAGGTACTTAAATGGTAGTAGTTGTTATTATTATCCTACGCCCTTCATTCACAGGCGTGGTGGGGGTGGGGGCACTTGGGCCCCAGTGCCTGGCTCAGGGCTCCTTCCCAAGGCTGGGAGGCCCTGGCTCCATGCCCAGGTTCAGCCTTGTCGGGCAGCCTGGTAAGGAGAGGCTGCTGATTGGGACGCTGATTCAATTCCCTGACTGAGGAGCTGCAGCCTCCCGGCCCAGAGCACAATCTGCTTGGATTCCCTAATTACGTTATTTTTCAAAACAGCCCTGTTCAAGGTCTTGTCCCCTTTCCTCACCTCTCTGGCCCCTTCTCTCTGGGTCCCTGCCAGAGAAGGGCCACGAAGCAGTGCGGGGCTCTTCTCCCTCCCTCTTCTAGAGAAAAGGTGACAGGAGGCTGGCAGCAGCTGTCTCCCTTGCAGAAGACGCGGCTGACACAAGCCCTGGCCACTCAAGGTGGCTCCATCCCGGAGGCTAAAGTCTCCGTGGGCGCCCAGCTGATCCCTGTTTTCTTGGCAAAGCAGGGCTGGCAACTCACACCTGCCTCTTCCTCCATCCTTTATCCCGACAGCTCGCGAATGCTTTGCTGGGAGGAGCGATTAAGTAGCATTTATGAATTTTTTCCATCTTCCTGTGTCCACCTGGTAAAAATAAAACAAAACAAGATAAAGGAGCCCGGGACCGAACTGTCGTTATTTTTCAAAAGGGGCGAGCGCGGTCACGTGACCGCGAGTAAGCGGTTTGGCGGAGCGGCCCCTCCCGGCGGGCGCTGACGTCACGGAAAGCCCGGCGCGGGCCGCGGGCGCGTTATAAAGCGCCCGGCCGCGGCGGCTGCGGGCGGCGGCTCCCACGGCGGCGCGGCGCGAGCGACCCGCGCGGGCGGCCCGGACCGCAGCGCCCCGACGCACGGACGCCGCGACGCACGGACGCGCCCCCGGCGGAGCTAGGTAAGCGGGGCTGCCCGGGAGCCGCCCTCCCGATTCGGGGCGGGGGCGGGCGTTCCCAGCCCGCGGAACTTTCCAAGTTGAGAAAAGAGCCCCTGGAACGTGCCGTCTGCGCTGTGGCTGGTCGGGGGCAGTGTTTAAGGCGCAAAGGATGCAGTTTGTCATAGCAGCTTCCTTAGTTCGGTTCAGTAGGAGGGTCTCCTGTGTGCTCAGAGGGCACCCCTCAGTGATACTTAATGCTTTTGTTGTTATGAATGCAAGTCAGCTGCTTGTAAGATTAAAAAATCGGCCGGTCAGCCTGGTTAGTGGCCGAGGTGTTGGGGTGTGGAGTGTGGGGGTGAGTGTGGGAAGGGGAGTGTCTGTGCATTTCACACTTTCAAGAGTGGGTCTTGCTGATTAAAATGTGAGTGCTTCTACTTTATCTCAGTAGCCTGGGAGAACAGACTTCGTGCAAGGGGAGGGAGTCTGGTGAAGGGAAAGTTGTAGCTAAGTTGTTGAATGTCATTTAGGAGAGCCTTTGGCCTTCCGATTTGCCTCGAGAAGGTGGAAATCTGAGTTGAATTAAAGAACTCTTGGCCTGGCCCTGGTTTTATAAGAGTGAAGCATTTTCTCTGCAAATTTGATAAGTCTGAACTTGAGCAAGTCGTTTCCCTGCCAGAAGGACAGGGCTTGGGGCTGGGATGTTAAAACCTGATATCTGTGAGCAAGAGGGCAGAGCTGAAGCATAAACCTCAAACAGAAATTCTTTTTTCCTCCCAAATAATAGCCTATTCAGGCAGCTGGAGAGCATCAGGGCAACTTTACTAAACATGGAAGTTCCAATAAGTGCTTGTCCAATCCAGCAGGGGGGAGTGATGTCATTGCCACGTGTTTCCCACCGAGGCACAAAAGCCAGCTGGAGGCTGGTGCACTTACGATTCATGTTTAGACAAGAGCAGCTAACCTGGCCGGCTGCTTCCCGGATCCATTAACTTGTTGCTTTTTAAGCCATCTCTGGGGACTCTTGGTTCCTTCTGGCTGCTTTTGTACAGCTCTGAGTGAGGATCCCAAGGCTTCCTTGATGATGGAGGAAGCCCATGGGCAGTGGGCGATGTTAACGGTACTTTTCTCTCTTTGCAAGTGACAGTCTGCCTGAGGAGCTGGTTACCAATTGTGTGTGTGTCCAGTTGGAAGCCTCTTCAGGTTTGGGGCTATCTCACTGGTGTTCCTTATGTTGCTGTTGCTTGGGTCTCACTCCATCTAATAAAAGATCACTGATGACCGACTGTGTGTGAGCCTCCTGAGCTCTCGTGCACGCTTACTAATGCTAACATCTTGGCCGCTTTGCTCTCCAGGACCCAACGATGACTCTGAATAATGTCACCATGCGCCAGGGCACTGTGGGCATGCAGCCACAGCAGCAGCGCTGGAGCATCCCGGCTGATGGCAGGCACCTGATGGTCCAGAAAGAGCCCCACCAGTGCAGCCAGCGCAGCCATCACTCTGTTACCCCTGAAGACCACTACCGCCGGAGCTGGTCCTCTGACTCCACAGACTCAGTCATCTCCTCCGAGTCGGGGAACACCTACTATCGGGTGGTGCTCATAGGGGAGCAGGGGGTGGGCAAGTCCACTCTGGCCAACATCTTTGCGGGCGTGCATGACAGCATGGACAGCGACTGCGAGGTGCTGGGAGGTAGGTGGCCCAACCCCAGTGGGCTTCTGTCCTTTACGGTGGTCCAGGCAGGAAGAGTGACCAAGTGGGTCACTTATCTGCAGAGTTAGGAACTGTGGTTGTGCATTCTTGGCACTGGCTTGGGGAGCTGAGTCCCCAGAAAAGCCCTGGCACGGGCCCTCGGGACAAGAAAATGAAAATGCCCAGAGATAGAACCTGGGCCAGAAAGGGAATTTCTTAAATTCCAGCTCTAAAGAGGCTGGGGGAGGCTGATTAAAGAGAGCCGAGCCAGAGGGTCAGAATCTCACCTCTGACGTGGACCTTTCAAGAGCTCAGTGTAGACATAGCCTTTTTCCATGGTTATACCTGAAACCAAACCGATTTGAAAAACTGTTGAGATGGATTCATCAGTTTGTTTCCACCAATATTAGAGTCTTTTGAGGGTGTAGAATAATTCAAAAATCTGTATTTGAGGGGCCAGCTTGGTGGTGTAGTGGTTGAATTCACAGGCTCCGCTTCGGGTGCCCAGGTTTGCAGGATTGGATCTCTGGCATGGACCTACGCACTGCTCATCAAGCCATGCTGTGGCAGCATCTCATATACAAAATAGAGGAAGGTGGGCACCGATGTTTGCTCAGGGCTAATCCTCCTTAGCAAAAAAAAAAAAAATCTATTTGGAATAATACAGTAATTTTTTAAAAATTTGAAGTATAATAGTGATGCTAAATATGTTTATATAGAGTCTTAACAGTTTTTCAAGACGGTTTTCCTTGTAAAATCTCTCTTCAAATATTTATTTATTTAAGCCTTGCCTATTTCCAAAACTGATTTGAGGTGATGTACTCTAAAAAATGCATGTATTCCTCAAATACGTGTAAAGCATAGCCCTATATTCTGGGAAGTAATGTGAAGATCCTAGTAGCCAGTGGTATTCATACAGGGTCTTTCAGCCGTGGCTCCCGTCTTAGCTTGCAGGGTAGCTCCGTGTCCCTATTTGCAAAAGGAAGAATTTTCTAGTGTTTGCCCAAGTGACGTGGTCTGTCTGTACTCTCAGTTGCAACTCACAGCTGAATCACAGACTTCCAGAGTAGGAAGATGCCTTAGTGATGACGCAGCTCCACCTTCCACTTCATGCACAGGAGTCGCACTCCCTCACCACTGTCAGCCCGTTTCCACTAAGCGTTTGTTCCTCTTGACTGTCTCTAGTGTCAGAGAGTTCCTGCTTCGTGAGGCACTTCCCAAACTGGGCTATAAATGATGAGTCATTGATAACACTGATTTCTCTCCTCACTTCTGCAATCTCAGGGACAATAGCTGAACAAAAGTCAAGGGAGAAATAGGGCCAGTATTGTACAATTGAT
Organism: Tapirus indicus; assembly: GCA_031878705.1. Lineage (NCBI taxonomy): Eukaryota > Metazoa > Chordata > Mammalia > Perissodactyla > Tapiridae > Tapirus > Tapirus indicus. Next base: position 42,578,130 of record CM062935.1, read on the forward strand.
TTTCTCTTTTTTTGTAAAGGCTGGTGGGTGACTGTCACTATAGGAGAAAGGGAAGGAGGAATTAACATTTAGAATGTGCATTTGCAATGGGAGAGGCAGTTTGTTGGGTGTCTTATATTTTCTACTGTTTATTTTGGTCCTCACAAAATTCCTGCACTCATATGAGTAAACTGAGTCTCAGGGAGACCAAGAGGCTTATCTAGAATCATTCACTGGGGCAGCTGGAATTAGAACTTGGGATTTTCGTTATCTCACTTTGGTGTTTTTCTCATTCTACCACTGATGGGGAACCTGCTATGTGCCAGGCACTCTGCTAAGTACTTCCCACTTGTATTTTTGATGATACTTACAAAAATTGCACTAATTTGGTATTAATATCGCACTTTACAGGTGAAGAAATGGAGGTTTATGAGGTCAAGTGACTTTCCCAGGATGAAAAAGCTAGTTCCTGGTATGGCCAGGGTTCACACTTAGTTGCGATTGAACCCAAGTGCTCTGTTCTTTCACTGTACCCTGCAGCCCCTGGATTTAGTGCCCAAATGCTGTTAAGTACTACAGCACTTTGGGCTGGGTGTCAGCCACATGCCTGGCTCTCTGCTAGGCTCTGGAGTACCCAGTGATGGATAAGGTACGGCATACGCTCTTAGGAAGGAGCCGAGTGTCAGTGTCTGTAATTCTGAATGGGGTAAAATGACTGAATACCTTAAGAAGTGACGATACAGTGCTTTGGGAATTGACTTAAGGAAGAGATCAATTGAGAGTTTTTGTTTGTTTTTTTAAGAGGGAGGAGTTGAAAAAGTTGGTGGATAGTAGACTTTCAAAAGTGTCGGTTAGAGAGGTTGGTACCTCCAGAGGCCTAGAGTGGTAAGGAGATGGCCTCGTACTTGGAGTTTGGGAAGGCAGTCTTCTAAACCTGGGAAACCTCTTTGTTTAATGGGCAGTGGGGAGAGGGAGAATCCTTTTCTTATCTTGTCAAACAGAATCTTTGACAGCAAGAAGCTTCTCTGGTGACCCATCCTATCTAATGGGTCCTATTTGAGTAACTTAGTTTATACCGTCTAGGATTGCATCCCTTACCTGTAGGCGGCTGTTGGAATCACTAGTTGGCTTTATGTTTCCCAAGAGGAGGGTTTTCCAAGGCCCCTCCCTTGTTCTTTTTTCAGCATTAACCATAAAAAAAAATCTACACAATAATCTCATCATTATTTCTCTTAATAAAGATGGATGTTGTTATGGTTATATTGCAGAAATCTTATGACTGTATGCATTTAATGCCGTTCATTCGTTCATTCATCCATTCATTCATTCCTCAACAAGTTACTGAAGATATACTGTGGAACTTGGTGAGGCACTATGGGGACATGCAAAGAGTCCTGGGGGTTCTTCCCTCAGGATGCTTACAGCATGTGTAATAGAGATCAGATATACATCAACTGTAAATCAAGCTGGGCTGTGATAAATGTCTTGAAAGAGGTACAAGGAAAGTGCTGTGGGAATTCAGAGGAGAAAAGATTACTTCTGGTTGTGGAAATCAGAAAAGGGTTCATGGCAGAGGTGGTCTCTGAGCTGGACCCTAAGGGCAGCTAGGCTTTGGAAGCCTGAGAGAGAGAGAAGTCCCTGCGCACGTCCACAGGAAGTCCGGGAAGAGCGTGGACTTGCGGTCTGATGGTGCGGGTTTGGAGCCCCGGCTCTGACACGGACTGAGCTGGGTGCCTTTGGACAAGATACTTAACCTCCTCAAGCTTCCTTGTTAGTAAAATAGGGATAATCCCTACTTCCTAGGGTATTAAGGGGATTAAAGGAGATAACATATATTAAGCTTGTAGCATAGTGCCTGGCACATAGCAAGTACAGAATGAACATTAGTTAGAGCTGATTCTGCATCTACCATTTCCTTTCCCTGGGCTTATCTTGCAAAACTGGCACTTTGCTTGCTTGTAGTCCCCATCTACTTTGTCACTCCTGGCTAGGGCCCCATGAGATGAGCAGAGGAGACCGGAGCTGCTAGAGAAGAGGATGTATTCCTAGAGCAGGTAGTCCTTCCAGCGTTCCTTGGGACCCCTTGGGCTGTGAAAGCTGAAGGCAGTAGAAAGTTTTAGGGGGAGGGATGCTGGAGCCTCAGAACTTTTGAGGGGCAGCGTATGAGAGAATGCCTGTGCAGGTTCCACGCACAGCACTTGAGCCAGTCTTGGGCAAGAGGACCCTCGAGGCACATTTGGGGTCAAATGAGGCAAGACAAATCGAGGTGCACTAGTCCAGGGAAAATGGCTGCTGACCACAATCGCCCAACCGTAGAAACTCCATCCCACCCAATCGGGATGATCTCTTCTGAGACATACAGAGTGTGAATGCACAGCCCAGCTTGCACCTAGAGCACTGGTGAGATGAGGACTTCCCCAGACCCAGGTCACTGGAAATCTTTACAAGCCAATAGGCCTCAATCCTTTCTCCACATGCCTTAATCCATGGCAATTTCAAAGGACTCTTCTGGAATTTCATGTTCTTTTATTTCCCCTCTCCTCGCCTGGTTAGCTCTTGAAGAGGCTAAAAGGTGAGCGACTAAGGGAAGAAGAGAAGCTGGAGATGTGGATACAGGCAGGCCCTCTCCTGGTTAGCAGAAGGCCATCCAGCAGGATGCTTTGTGCATTTGAAGAATCCTTGGGGCCTGTAGCCAGAGGCGGTATATAAACCCAGGTGTGGGGCATATGCACAAAACAGGACGGGGATGTATTGTTTTAGGCTCTTGGGTTTTAACACAATGATTTTTCAGGTAGAGGTAAGTCCAGACAGAATGTCGCTGTCAGAAACCTTCCAGAACAGCAAAGCAGTTTGGTTCTGTGTTCACAGCTGTAATCCTTAGTCCACTTTTCCTCTAGACTTGTTCTGATATCTCTTAAACCAAGAGAAAGTTTGCGTTTGCTTTTCCCTTAACTATTGGAATACAGTACGTTTCTGTTTGAACTACTGGGGATTCAAGTGAGTCCCTTGGACCTGCTTTTGGGTGGTGAGTGGTGGACTGAGGGCAGAGAAAGTGCTTTATTGAGTTTTCTGAGCACAGGGAGGGCTTTTAGAGAAAAGATGAAAACTCTGAGGTAGTAAGGGGCAGTCAGCCCCCGCCCCACCTGTGCTGCTCAGGCTCCAGTGATTTCCATCTGGTTGTATAAATTTGCCTGCTGAGGTCATGAGGCCCTCCTCTGCAGTGAACCAAATGTGCATCCTGCTGTGATCCCGTTAGTGCTGCGTACTGCAGAGAGCAAACGTGATGGGTGTCGCAGAATTGTAGTCCCCCAGTGGAGAACAGTCACCGTGGATTAGGAGAATGACGCCTAGAGGAGGTGGGAAAATCGACAGAAAGACAGAGCCATCCCTGGTCACCTTCTTGTTTGTCCACATTTTCCTTTCTTTCCCACTCCTGATTCTAATTCCTAGATAAAGAAGCAGTAAACCAGGAACATTGCTTTTCATAAACCCCTCACTATTATAAAGCAAGAAATGTCCTGGTTCTCCCAACGTAGCCCTCAAGTGAGGATTTACCTACAGTAGGAAACGCCGAGTATGGCAAGAACTAACTTCCTTCATCTGAAGAAGTGATGGTAGCTAACGTTTATTGCATTTCTACTTTGTGCCAGGCTTGATATATGTAATTGTCACACAGCCCCAAGGCATGGATACTGTTATCAACCCCATTTCACAGATGAAGGAACTGAGGCCCAGAGAGCTTAAGTGGTCCAGAACCACATAGTTAATAAGGGATGGCACCCAGATTCTAATTCAGGTTTGCTTGTGCTCACAGCCACAGTGCTATATTTATCATTCATTCATTCATTCATTCCTTAAGTATTTACTGAGGACCCAGGCACTATCCTGGGTGCTGGGGGATGTAGCAGTAAACAGCACAGATGCAGATCTCTGCCTTAACATTCTAGGGGGCGGGAGGGACAGAAAATAATAAAATAAGTTGAATGAATTGCATGTTAGATGGCGATAAGCACGATAAAGAAAAATAAAACAGGGAAGGGAGTCGGGAACACTGGTAGAGGAGAGGTGTTGCAATTTTAAATAGATGGTCAGAGAACATCTCTCTTAGAAGGAGGTAAGGGAAAAAGCCTTTTGGATGGTTGAGAGAACAGATTCCAGGCAAAAGGAATAGCAAGAAAAATGATAAAAAACCATTGTGAAAATTGTAATTTTCAAATGATGAAATTCAAAACAGGGAACTTCCTAGTGAAAATAGAGTGGGGATGGGCTCAGCTGTATGGAGTTGATGGGAATTCCTCTTGCAAAAGTCCCAGTTAACTCAAGTTAACCACCCCCCTCCTGATTTTTCCAGGCTGGAGCTGTTCAGGCCCATTGTACTGCATTCACCCTTCCCCTACTTTCAGTCTGGGCTCACGTGCAGGGAGAGAAGTTTCCATTACCAAGTAGAGCTGGAGGCTGCACTTGCGTTGCGCTTGAGATGGAAAAACAAACCCGTTTATTCCTAGGGAGCTGTATTTTTTTAAGGAAGAAAACTTTAGCCAAAACAGGGATAGTCTTAAGATTTTTTTCTTGCACGTCTCAAAAGAGGAGAAATGTCTGTAAGCTCAAAGCTTCTGAAATTGCCGGTGACTGTTCAGTAATCAGTGCACTGGAAGGTGCAGTGGATTTCCATGTAAGGCACATGGACGGGGCTTACAGTTCCACTGGGCAGTTAGTGTTTTCTCATGGCATCATCTGTTGAATCTGAGTCAAAAGCTGTAAAGTGAGTTTATCCTCATAAATGGTTTTCCTGTATAAAAAGTCCAGGAATGATGAGAACGAATGCCTTTCACTTCAAGTGGTTTAGTGATACACGTTCAGAAGATGGAGGTGTTCTGCTTAGTAAGTACTGGAGGAATATACATAGACTGTTGTTGAAAGTGATTAAAAAATAATAATTTGCCTTTGTGACTATATTTACATAATTAATTGCATATTTAGTAAGTTTATTTTCAGCATGATTTTCTACATGACCTTCTTATATAAAAGTGTTGCCTATTTGCCTGACTCCAATATCACTGTTTTTTCTTTTCTAGAAGATACGTACGAGCGAACACTGATTGTTGATGGGGAGAGTGCGACAATTATACTCTTGGACATGTGGGAAAATAAGGTATGCAGAGCCCACAGCTCCCTGTAACTTCCTCAGGACTTACCTTCCAACAGGCCATTTGGTGCAAGGGTGACTTTGCCCTTTTTGGTGTTCTAGATGAGGTGGGCTCATTTTCTTGATTAAAAGCTTTTCTTGTGAAGTATGAGACTATTCTAAGGAATAGGCTATTCACACATGAGCCCTGAATAACGAGCAGGTTGCAATGATTTGCCCTTAGTTTTTAGCAAAAATACAAAAAAGTATATTTGTTTTAGGGAAAGTACCAACAAGTATGGATGATAATTTTAAACTATATAAAACTATATTATATGAAGTTGATGTTCTCAATACTAGTCTTCAACATTTGCTTTTTAAAGATTTTGGGTTCTGAGCGTATATGCTAGACTTTCTGTTCCTCGAGAACCCTCCTAGTCTCACAAAAAGATTCTTAATTTCATCACTTGAGAAAGGCAAAAAAGGGAGTTTTTTGGAAGCCAAAAAAAGCTCATTTTTTGGTAGTGTAGATAGAAACTGGAAATGTTGTTTGGCGGGGTTGTGTAATTTATCACCTCAGGCTGTAGGAGGAATTGGGCAGTAAAAAGTTTTTGGCGTAAGTACTTGATGGGTTCGCAGTCTTTACAGCCACAGACAGCTTGCAGGCATGGAAGACGGATGCATTCAGGGCGTTGGAATAAGTTTTCGTCCTTTCTCATACCAACAAGGGTACTTCAGGATACACATATCATTTCTTGCAAACTGGCTCCTCGTTTACCAGGCCATCCTGAGCTCAAGGAGGATCTCATTTCATTCTCGTTTCAGGGGGAGAATGAATGGCTCCAAGACCACTGCATGCAAGTGGGAGATGCTTACCTGATTGTCTACTCCATCACAGACCGAGCCAGCTTTGAGAAGGCTTCCGAGCTGCGGATCCAGCTCCGCAGAGCCCGGCAGACAGAGGACATCCCTATAATTTTGGTTGGCAACAAAAGTGACCTGGTGCGGTGCCGGGAAGTGTCTGTATCAGGTAAGGGGAGTGCTGCCAGGGACATACAAACAGTCTCTGGGTCACTTGCGTTTTCCTTCAGACAGGTGCTCTTCCCTTGCTCTTTCGTGAAGCTGGAACCAGGGATTCATTAAAATGCTACATGGAGTTTTACGTATGCTCTGACTCCTACATTCCCAATAGATCATCTCTCTGCTGGTGGTTGCTCCCTTGTCCTGCAGGATTCCAATTTCCCCACCCCCAAGGCTTTCCCTGGAATTCCTTTAGGGAAAAGATCACGCTCAGGAATTTACTGGCAGTCCTCAACCTTTTCTCCTTCTCCTTTCTGTTCTCCCGGGAGATCTCAAGAGCTCAGGGAGGTGAAAGGAGCATCTTCGTGCAAGAAGGATGGGAACTCGGATTTAGGGAGCTGTGAGAAAGAGTTCCATTGAGAATAAGAATCCTGCTCTGGCTGCCTCTGGTCCTGTAGACCCTAGAAACACCCTCCTAGCCCCCACCCTTGGCTTCCTAAATTTCGGTGAAGCCACCAGTCTGATGGTGTCACATATACTTTTTCATACTTAGTTCAGAGGGTAATTCCTATGTGCTGAATGGGCACCCAAGTGCTTTTGGGGCCCTTGAGATTTTATTGGCCTAATACACATTTGGTCCCTGGTACAGTGGTAAAAAATAAAACACTGCATTGCCAGGCCTCACTCAGGAGAAAAGAAACCTAATAAAGACTTAATGTACACAGCTGGTTTGGGAATGTCTTACTCTTAGAAGATGACTGTCTCCAGTAATCATTTTTCCCAAACCAAAACTTGGACACATGGTCATTGAACACAGTGGAACGTTTGAAATTGAGACTGTTCCAGAAAAGCTTGTTTGTATAGTTTGCTGTACCTGTATCGTTCATTTGTGAAATCAAGTGAAATAGTAGGATTCTTATTTTCAGTTTGGGAAACTGAGTCAGGAGAAAGAGTTAGGAATGTGAGCTTGAGCATGAAGCAGGCCTGAATTCACACCTGCCACTTACAGGCTCTGAACTCCCTCAGGTTTCTAAAAGACTCCCACCTCAGTTTCTTCATCTGTCTGAAAGAGATAATGTATTTTTCAAGATTGTTGTGAGCATTAAAAAAAGTTTATAAAGCTTTTAACCCAATTCCCAGCACATAGTAAGTACAATAAGTTAAGGCTATGGTTTTTGCTGTTATAATTAATATTACTATATTTGATGAAACTGGACCTTCACACAGTTGGGGATCCAGAAATTTATAGAATTGGGAACTGATACATGTACCACTTGTATACATGTACATGAATTTATGGTGGACCAGATCTAAAGCCCATCTCTCCTGCTTTCAGGAATCTTCTTGTGAGATTCTTTGCTTCTGTTTATGCCCTGGGAGGACATGTGTCACAGTGGCCTCCAATATCCGTCACGAGTGTGACTGACTCAGAGTCACCTTGAGGACAATTTAAAATCGGGAATCATCCAGCTTGGTTGTGTGCTGTCTAGGGTCATACTGTGCAGCCCCTCTGACTTTCCTCTCCCCTCCTTTCCCTACCAGAAGGGAGAGCTTGTGCTGTGGTGTTCGACTGCAAATTCATTGAGACCTCTGCAGCTGTCCAGCACAACGTGAAGGAGCTGTTCGAGGGCATCGTGCGGCAGGTCCGTCTTCGGCGGGACAGCAAGGAGAAGAACGAGCGGCGGCTGGCCTACCAGAAGAGGAGGGAGAGCATCCCCAGGAAAGCCAGGCGCTTCTGGGGCAAAATTGTGGCCAAAAACAACAAGAATATGGCCTTCAAGCTGAAGTCCAAATCCTGCCATGATCTCTCTGTGCTGTAGGCACCCAGAGTCACCCAGATGTCCCCCTGATGGACATCGTTGAAGGCCATTGGGACCGATAATCTATATTAGATTGGATTCTTAAGTATTGTTAGATGTGGCTTCCTCTGTTGCAGCTGGAAATTAACGCGTTAGCCTCACAGGCAACATAATGCATGGGAAACGAAAGATCTTTGTAAAGAGTCAGTATTTATTTATGGGAAAAGCCTGACCTTGCTACTGGAACACCCAGGACTCATTAGAGGATGCTTGGTGTTCATGCGTTTCCTCTCGCCTTTGAGTAGCAGACAGTTGAAGCCGACAAAAGAATGCCTAGAGCAGGAACTTTTCATTATTAAAATTTTGCCCAGTGTTCCGATATGTGAATTTGAGGGCAGTGGGTCATAAACATAGGAAAACGGTCAAAGGCTTTATTCAAGGGAAGGGAGAACTTCTTTCTCTGTATCTTATATTCGTGGAGCTAGGATTGTAGAACTGGGCTTATGTCATGACTATTATTGCTCTATCAAGCTGTGAAAAGAAATTATGGACCTTGCTGGAAACTAAAGCTTAGCAAACAATTTTTGTTCAATGCCCACAGCTGGGGATCCAGAAATTTATAGAATTGGGAACTGATACATGTACCACTTATGGGTTCAAAAATTATATCTTTATTTCTGTGTCTTATAGTTTTTATTTAGGGGAGTTATTTTAATCAAATTCTACTTAGTCAAGCTACCTTTAATGTTTCATTATTTTTAAAGTCATACAGCTGTCATAAAAATATTTTTAAAATCTGAATTATTTATAACCTAGAGTGCAAAATGCCAAATTTTTAAATATAATCAAAGGTCTGAATTTTTATAAAACATAAATACTTCCAGTACTTTGGGTTGAACCTTGTATGCCACAGCTCTGCTCTATTTATTATTATTTTGCAAAATAATCATTTTAACATTTGATAAAGCATATTTATGAACATATTTCTTAGTAAGAAAAGTGTCCATTTTATTACCATTTTCTATCTTTTTCAGAATATGCAAGTTTTTACCTATATGTCTTATAATAAAAGAAATAAAATCTTTGGAAAACAAGACATTCTTAAATGTTTTTCCTCCCCCAAACAACATGATGGGGATTATTTTGATAGAGCTTTTAGAGCAAGAACATTCTAAAGATACATGTCTGTGGCTTTATTTCTTCTTTTCATTAGCAGTAGCCCAGTCATTAACTGTTTTATAGAATATCCTCAAAAATCTCTCCTTTGGAACCATGATTCACAGTAATGCAAAGTTATTTTTGGCTGATATGGTTGGGAGGTATTTGGGGTCATCCAAATGCTAAGTTACAGTAAAAGCCAGATTGATCTTTTACTTTGGTCTGGCAAACTCCTGCTGAACAGATGGGCCATGCTTTGCTCCCTGAAGGCTTGTGGTCCTAAGCTTGACTAAAGCATTAGAGGAAATTGTAAAGGATTAGGAAGAGAAAAAAAAGGAAACTGGTGATTTTCAGCTTGAGATCTGGCCAGGCAAGGCTTTAACCAAATTCTCCTCTTTGACATTAATCCGGTTTGACATTAATTATGGGGCATCTATCCAATGGCGATGTGTAACCCTTTTGCTGGAATGGAACTTCCTGGTGTTCCCCTTTCACATCTTCTCTGGCGCCTACGTGCACCCTCTTTCATTCTCACCTCCCTGTCTTGTTGAGTTTTTAATCAGACACCTATTAGTGACAATCATGGGACCTTGCATATTGCCTAAAGCAACACAGTTTTACAAGATATCTCTGCTCTGTTTCTTGGCCCTTTCTCCAAAGGTTCCCATCTCTCTGCACTTCGCATCTTTGAATTATTCAAGGAAACAGTACAGGGAGGTGATAATAGTGAAAATTCAGGCTGGGGTGAATCTTGGCTGTGCCATTTAACATCAGTGTTTCTTTGGAGTAAAGGTTAAACCTTTCTAACTATCAGTTTTCTCATCTGCAAAATGGGGGTTGCTAATAATACCTATCTTGTAAGGTTGTGAGATGAATGTCTTTTAATCAGCCATACCGTAAAGAGCTCGAGATGTCAGTTTTTATTGTCATACGTCTTCCATTCTGCATAAATTAGAGTTAGTTTTGTATGTCTGTGTCCCCCAACTGGAATGGAAACTTCTTAAAATCAGAGACCACTACTTCTTTTCCTTTTTATCCCTCTCTTCTCTTCAGTGCAGTGCCTTGCATACATTGGGGCTTTTATAGTGTTTCTTACTGAATGTAATAGATCCTCCCAATGGCCCCGTGAAGTTGACAGCCCATTTTACAGCAAACAAGTTCAGGGGGATGAGTGACTTGTTCAAGTTTGTTCAGATGTTAAGTGTCTGGACTGGGCTGGAGTTCAGACATGACTCTGAGACATTTGCATATTCTAGGATCCAAAACTGTTTCCCATAAACACAGCCCTTTTCATCCCCACGTACCACCAAAGACACATGAACACACACGCACAAGTCACACACATTACACAGCACACAAAATCACGCATCACACACACCACACAGCACACACACCACATACACATGCAGCAAACACAGCACACATATACCTCACACTCCACACCACACACCCTACGTGCCACACACACCCCTGCACATACACATTCTTTATCTACATTATTTTGTGTTCTCACAGATTCAACCTTCCTCCTCACTTATTTCAGACCTTCCCAGCCAAATGGCCAACAGCTCCAGAGCCTCCCACACTTAAGGACATGTTCAAGACTGTCACATCAGGGCTCCCTCGGCTTGAGCCAGGGCGGGACAGTGTGGGTTGCCTTCCAGTCTGTAGAGGCTTTTGGTTAAGAGCTACAGCTCCGGAGTCAGACAGACCTGGGTTTTAGTCTGGTTTCATCACCTCTGAGATGTGTGACCAGGAGTAACTTCCTTAGCCTCTCAGCCTCAGTCTTCCTACCTGTGACATGGGGGTGACAATAATGCCCACTTCCCAGGGTTGTGGTGAGGATAATGGGAGACATGCAAAAGAGTGAGTTATCATCCCAGGAGAACTCCGGCTCCTTCAACTCTAATGTGGCCTTCACACCTTCATCACTCACGCATTCCTCAGATGCTATTGGGCACGTGGCACCGTCAGGCGCTGGAAATATAATGGTGACTAAGACACTGTCCTGGTCCAAAGAGCTCTCGGGACTAGTAAATTTGTTCTGAAAAGCCAAAGAAGGTGGCATTGGAGATAGGAAGAAAATGAAAAAAACTGTGGGAGAATTATTTCTGGAAGGGACTGGATTTGCTGCCATTAGATAAAATTCAAATGAAGGGAAAAATTATTAAAATGACTTTAAAGTGGAAAAGTAAATTGGGCTATTTTTAAAAATTCCATTTTGGGGAAGTAGGAGCATTGGAGAAAGGTTGGTTTTTGGTATCCTGCATTTTTGCTTACTCATACATGAACTCTTCAATACAGGGAAAGAGGCAGGTGATTATGAATTCACTTGGCCAAACTGACGGAGCTCCTGCTTGTGCAAGGTGCTGTGGAGAATCCTCAGTGGGACAAGGCAGTTTTGCCTTTAAGAAACTTATCATATAGTTACTTATGACACAGTGGTGGGAAGTGGGAGGGGCAGTGAATGAGGAAAATGGCACAAAAATCTAGACTGCCATGTAGACGATAAGAAGGGCCAGCAGAGACAGGTGAAAGAAGGCAGTTGGAGCTTGGGTGGGAGAAAGAATTCCTTGCTTGACTGGTGCAATCATAGATTTCTTGGAGGAAGTGGCGTTGAGCTGGATCTTGAAGACTACTCAAGATTTCCACAGGTAGGGTTGGTGGAAGGAAAGAAAAAGGAAGAGGTTGATCTATGTAGAGAAAATAGCATGAGCAAGGGCAGAAAGGCAGGAAACAGAATAATCTTTAGAAAAATGAGAGAAGTCCAATTTGGCCCCGAGCTTTTTGGGAGGCAGTTAAGCAAAGTAGTTAAATGTATGAGGCTTGGAGTCAGATAGACATAGTTTCAAATTCTTACTTGCTGGGTGTAGTGGATTGAATAGAGTTCCTCTAAAATTCATGTCCACCTTATGTGACTTATTTGGAAATAGGGTCTTTGTAGATGTAATTAGTTAAGGATCTTGCGATGAAATCATCATGGATTTAAGGTTAGCCCTAAATCCAGTGAGTGATGCCTTTATAAGGGAGAGGAGAGAGAGTGATTTGGACACAGAAGAGAGACCCAGGGAAGGAGGCCATGTGAAGATGGAGGCAGAGATTGGAGTGATGCAGCTGCAAGCTAAGCAACACCTGGGGCCACCAGAAGCTGGAGAGGGAAGGGAGGATTCTCCTCTAGAGCCTTCTGAGGGAGTATGGCCCTGCCAACATCTGATTTTAGATTTCCAGACTCCAGAACTGCAAGAGAATAAATTTCTGTTGTTTTAAGCCACCAAGTTGATGGTAATGTCGGCAATGCAAGGAAATGAAACACATTGTGTTATTAAGGGCAACTTACTTAGCCTCTATAAGCCTCAATTTCTCCATCTGAAAAACAAGGATAATACCTGTCTCAAAGGATTATCATGAGGATTAAATGTAAAGCATTTAATTTATTGTCTGTCCAAGAGGTGGAGAGGGAGTAAACCGGAAGTTCAGCTGGAGAGCAACTGGAGAATATGTCGATTTCCAGGCTGTTTGGATTTGCTTCAGAAGGCAATGCGGGCACTTGAATATTTCCAAACAGGGAGTGACAGATCAAGGGGTGCTGCTTCAGGACATCGCCTGGGAGAGCTGACCTGGCAGGAACCGGAAGGCACAAGACCCACTCTTGACGAGACCAGTGAGGAAGCCACCAGAACACCTAGCCTAGTGTACTGACTGACATGCTCCAGGTGGAGGGAAGGAAGTTGATCATCCGGGGAAGCCTCCCCTCAGAAAGTCCATTGATGGGTTCATTGGACTCACAGAGTGCATGGAACTGGCAGTGTTCAAGGTTTTGTACAAGGTGTACTCACAAAGCAATGGGGCCTGATGCCTACAACAACCAGACAGCAGTGCAAATGAGAGAGATAGAGAAAGGCAGCAGAGTGGGGCAGACCCAAGCATTAGCCAAGGCCCAGGTTACAAGATTACACTGGAGTAAGGCCGTGGATTCCAACTTTGCCTAGAAAGCCACAAAACAAGAGACCCTAAATCATCAGTAACTGTCCAGTCTACCTCCTGGGGAAATGAGGAAGTAAATATTAGACACCTTCTTTCTTGTAGTGTGGCTAGGAGAAAATCTATGCAAACCATGGACGAGGTTTTTAGCAAAGGAATGCTGTTGTCTGCACAGGTGGCTGTGTGTGTGTGCATGTGCATGCGTGTATGTGTGCATGTGAGTGTGTGTGTGCATGTGTGTTAGGGGGAGGAAAAGTGAGACAGAGAGGGCTCATAGTTGAAGGAAAAGCAGAGTACTACAATGAGAATAACCTCAAATATCAACTAGCCGCTCGTCTTGCCCCACTTTTCAGTGTATTCCAAAAATGCGGATGCTGTCAGTGGTCTTATTTATTTCACCATCTACCAAGGAAACTGAGGATTTGAGAGGTGCATGCCTTTCTGAAACTCAAGACAAGCTGTAATCTAAGTTTGCTGGCATTGTGGTCAAATACATCAGCATGCCCGAGTCTTCTGTTGTGCTGAAGTTTTTAACCATCTGATTGGAAGTAGAGAAGCTACTCACTTACTGTCATTAGAAAAATCAAAATGCAAGAGAATGAGAAATACTCACACTGGTGCCACCCAGAGGCTCCAAGGCAGTTGTTTGACTTGGAGGAATCTGGCTGCCTTGTGGGTCATTTGAAACAGTTTTAGAGGGTACTTTCTTGAAAGGTATTTGCAATTTTATGTACATATACACACACATATACATATACACATGCATACATATACACATTTACGCCGGCTTCGTTTAGAGGCAGGGAATAATTGTCGTGCAGGTGGCAGATGTTGTGAAACAAATATCAGATGAAGGAATTCTGGCCCCGGCGTGAATGCTGGTGGAGGGCGCCTCATCGGGGGTACCACAGACACAGGGAAGAGCGAGTGTGCCAGAAGGTGGGCAAAGTGCAGCGCCCTGAGGAGTTGACTCGAGCAGTCAGGCAGCTTTTATTTGACTAAAAACCATAATCAGATGTACGTGAAAGCAGTCGTTTCTTTTTTTGTACACATCAGGCCAGACAAGGCAATGAGGTGGGAGTGAAAATCCTATTAAAAGACCCAAAGGAAATTGCCTTGTGATTCATCAATTCGATTATAAGATGGAGCTGGCGGCCTGCCATAATGTGTTTCAATATTGGACTCGGCGTGTGGGGCGCCTGGATTATCTGAGGAGAGATTGGACAAAAGCAGTTCTGAGCTGGGGTGGAAAAACCCTGAGTGAGAGCAGGCCCTCCGGGCGTCTCACCTGAGAACGGCCCACCAATATGCAGCGCGAGGAAGCGGGCGCGGCCTGGGCGTACCCGTGTCCGCCTCACCTACCCTGGGCAACGGGCACGTTTTCACTGCCACGTGTGAATTGTCTGAGTCACAGCCCAGATCGAGATCGTTGACTGTAAGGATGGTAGTAGCTGATTGTTCCGACTTGGATAAATTAACATTTGTGAAGCGGAGCACAGGGTGAGCCCCTGGTTCAGAGCACAGCATGCCTTGAGGGGCCACGCGGGGAGGGCAAGGCAGAGTGCAGACAGAAGGAAAGGCAGGGCTGGGGGCACATGCCTTTATTAGGGTTCGTGCTTTGGGGCTCCCAGGCTCAGGCAGGATTGGGCAATTGAAACCACTCTTGGCTCTTCTCAGTAGGTCTATCAAAACTTGTCCCAGGCTCAGGCTTCCGGCAGGTGAAGGAACTGTGTAAGAGGTGTTGATAAGTGCAAATGTCTTATGTCCAGAGAACACTGCTCTTGGAATTAAAACCCTTAGATACTGTAACTGGCTTTGCTCATTACTAGTGAGCTTTAAAATCCTCATATATAAAATGGGAAAAGTGATACCAACCTCACAGGGTTTTTAAGATGACGGAATGAGATAAGTAAATATGATTTATAATTTCCAAAGAGTATTCAAATTTCTACAGAATTATTAAAGTGCTAAGCACAGATGGGGTGGTGTTAGGGCTTGTTTGCACATCAATAGCTTCAACAACGTTTGAGGGAGAATTACAGGTGTAAGTCTAACTGGCATGTGGAAAAGATCTTTTGGAATAGGTGGGTCTCTCAGTGCTCACCCCTGGATTCCAGCATGTAGACACTCAACTACTTTGCTGACATATTGGACTGGCCTTGATCATTGTCCCTCGGAATGTGTAAAGCCAGTCAAAAAACATTAACAGTTGGGAAAATGCCTATGCTGTCTCTTTTGGCAGCAAAAGAAGGGGACTCTTAATTTGATTTCTTTTATTGTGTCTTTGAGAGTCTCCATACAGACTGGGCAATGAGAAATGCTATTTTAGGTGCTGAAGATGAGGACGTTTAACTCATGAAAAAGTCAGGTTGATAGTGACCTTGTCCATTCTCCTGCTTGTAAGCAGAGCAGCTCGCCACCCTACAGATAAATGGATGCTAGGGTTTCACAGGTGCTTCCGGCTATAATTGTGAGTAGGGGAAAGAAGACAGAGTGGACACAAAGAACTCACCTCCTGTGTGACTGAGAAGGGAGATGCAGGCTGGGTAGTCATGTGAGAGGATGGCTGAAAAGACGGGATGAAGTGGCCCAGAGGAGGGTCGGTTCTGGAGTCCAGTTGCCCAGGTTTGAATCCCAGCTCCACCCGTCCCCAGCTGGGTAACTTGGGCAAGTAACTTAATCTTTCTTAGGCTCAGCTTTCTCATCTGAATGAAGAAATTGAGTAAATGAGTTTAAAAAGTTATCTATTTCTTAGGTTTTTACAGAGAATAATGGGAAAATGCATACAACACAGTGCCAGCTTCCTGGCACACATGGAAGCTCAAAAACTTTTGACTATGTTTTATTGTTAAGTTTTATTCAAACGAAAACCAAGAGCCTTCAGATTAGTCCTAGGAGGAAGTCTGGAAGTAGGGAGGGGTTATCTAAAAAGAGACTGTCCTACTCTCCTATTCTAAATTGTCATCTTCCCCTTGGGCAGTCTTAGTACCATTCTGGGGGTGATCCAGCCTTAATGCCCTGGACAAAGGGTGGACCAAATTCTCTGCCAAAGGAGTTCCATTTAGTGGCTGAGAACAGGCTAAAAATTTGAAAAAGGCTTTATTAAGTTCTGAGGTTGCTAAGCAACCTGTCTTCTGCATGTAAACAGTATAGCCTATGTTGGCGGAGGTAATTAGCCTCCAGTCCCTGGGAGTGTATGTTGGGTGCATATTGTCTCAGGCCTCTTGCCTGGATTGCTTGTTTCCCAGCTCCCAAACCTGCCTTCAGTAGAGGGTTCCCCTAAGTTCCCCCTCTCAGGAACTACCTAGATATCTTGATATCAGGACCCAGAGAAGCTGATGCTGTCTCTGCTCTCTGAAGTTCTAGTGCTTTCCCTCTTAATCCTAGTTTACTGAGTGAGATATGGGCATCTTCCTTCTCTAGATGACAGGCTCAATATGCTTCTCCTCACGTTAGGTGACACCCTTGCCCTACTCCACGATGGGATTTTATCCTTGAAGGTCCAGCCACAATGTCACATGCCAACCTTTCCCAAAGTGTGTCCTCTGGGACCTTTGCTCTCCATGGTATTCAAATGAATTCTGGTGAAAAGGGTGAATTCTGTGGTCAAATACATTCAGGGAAAATTAGGTTAAAGAAAGTGAAGTAGATTTCTTTCTTTTTCATTGTGGTAAAAAAATACATAACATAAAATTTACCATTGCAACCACTTTTAAGTGTACAGTTCTGTTGCACTAAGTACATTCACACTGTCATACAACCATCACCACTATCCATCTCCAGAACTTTTTCGTCTTTCGCAACTGAAACTGTGTACCCATTAAACAATAATACCCCATTCCCCTTCCCTAAAGCCCCTGGCAACCACCATTCTACTTTCTGTCTCTACGAATTTGACTACTCCAGGTACATCATATAAGTGGAATCATACAATATTTGTTCTTTTGGGACTAGTTTATTTCACTTAGCATAATGTCTTGAAGTTTCATCCATGTTGTAGTATGTGTCAGAATTTCATTCCTTTACAAGGCTGATACGTTTTTCCTTTGGGGGAACCACTCCCTCTCTGAGGTGGATGGGAGAGAGGGAGTGGTTCCACAAAAGGAAAAGTGATGTATCCCAAATTTTGTTGATCCATTCATCCATCAATGGACACTCGGGTTGCTTCCACCTTTAGATTATTGTAAAAAGTGCTGATATAAACACGGATGTACAGATATCTGTTTGAGTCCCTCCTTTCAATTCTTTTGTAAATATACACAGAAGTGGAATTGCTGGATCATATGGTAGTTCTATTTTTAATTTTTTGAGGAATCCCACACCATTTTCCACAGCAGCTGCACCATTTTTCATTCTCACCAGCAATGTACAAGGGTTCTGATTTCTCCATATCCTTGCCAACACTTTCTATTTTCTGTTTTTTGTTTTTTTATGATAGCCATCCTACTGAGTGTGAAGTGGTATCTCATTGTGGTTGTGATTTGCATTTCCCTAATGATTAGTGATGTTGAGCATTTCTTCATGTGCTTATTGACCATCTGTGTATTTTCTTTGGAAGAATGATTATTCAAGTCCTTTACCCATTTTTTGATTGGGTTATTTGGTTTTTTTTTGCTGTTGTTTAGCTATAGGAGTTCTTTATATATTCTGGATAATAATCCTTTATTAGACATATGGTTTGCAAATATTTTCTCCCATTCTGTGGGTTACCTTGTCACTCTGCTTACACTGTCCTTTGATGCATAAACATTTTTAATTTTGAAGAAGTCCAATTTATCTATTCTTTTCTTTTTTGCCTGTGTCATATTTAAAAAATTGCTAACAAATCCAATGTTATGAAGCTTTCCTCTGTGTTTTCTTCTTATGGTTTTATAGTCTTAACTTTTATGTTTAGGTCTTTGATCTATTTTGAGTGAATTTTTGTATATGGTGTAAGATTAGGGTCCAATTTCACTTTTTTGTATGTGGAAAATAGGTTTCTTGCATCATCTAGAATTCATTGGTTGCAAGCAACAGAAATTGAGTCAGGTTAATTATTGGAATACTTCTAGATAGCTCATAGGAATTAAGGGAAAATCTGAATGGTAAAATCTCTGGAAGTGTAGAATATGGGGAAGAGTCAGGAATCTTAGTAACAGGAACTCATGGACTGTTTCTAATGGTGCTGTGATCTGAGAGACTCACCTGCAATAATGTGTGTGTGTACTTCTGTGCTGCATATCACATTTGGCTGGGGGCCTGTAGGTGGGAGTGTGTGTACATGTACGTGTGTGTGTGTCACTGAATGGTCTCAATAAACAAGACCACATGAAGTGCAGGGTTGAGGTGGGCGGAAGGGAGGGAGGGGTTCCCCAAAGGAAAGCCGGAATGCTGTTATAAGAGGAGGGGGAAGAGGTACCAGCAGGCAGGTGCCTACTACTTTTCTTCACTGAAAACGTTCTCAGAGCTGTTGATATTGCTTTGTGAATCTCAGGTAGAAAGGAATAAAGTATGCAGTGTTTCCCATACCTATTTGGCCAAGAAACTCTTAGGAGCATCTTTGAGGATTAAATTCACAGAAAATGTTCTGGGAAATGCTCTCATATGCTAATAAAAAGAGCTATGTACTTGTACGATAGCAAGCTCAATCCTGGTGTTCTTTTCTTTAGTGTGTAAACCAGACCCATCTTACACAAAGGGCAAGGACACACATCACATACATCCAAGCACTGAGCTGAAGCAGGTCTGGACTTTTCAAGTTCGTGCTGGGAAGCTAGGAGTCAGACTCAAGTAATCCTCTTTCATGAACTCACAGCCTTAGTGATGACTTCACATAAGCCAAGCAGAAATATAGTTCATGAATTTTTTTGGTGTGTATATTATCTATGTGATGGGTACAAATTTCTCTGTGACACTGAGGTGCAAGAAATGACACATTTCTCTATTTTTTTAAAATAAAATTAAATCTAGGCTAGCCCTTTCTCAGCAGGCTGGTCTTTTTGGAGGACCTCCACTCCTTGCATTATTCATGACACCACGGGACTTATTCAAGGCCAGAACAGCTGGTCTCTAGGGAATGATTACTCTCACCACCATTGTTCTTTCTGATACAGAATACCCCACTGGGTACTGCTCCCCACTGTGTATTGGGCACTGACACTCTGGGGGGTTTCCTGAGATACCCCCCCCACACTGTTCATCTCCCCTGACTTCATGCTCCACAGGGCCTCTCAGTGTGGCTCCCCAAATCTCTTAGCATCCCACCTCTGCAGGCACCCCTGAAGCTGAACCCAAACTGAAGTCCTCTTGCCTGTGGGGTGGCACAGTGGGAGGCTGGGATTGCCCTGCAGGAGTCCCATCCCCTCCCCAGGCTCCCCAACCCCACTTGACATTGAGTCATTTCTGTTTCCTACCTAAAAGCATCAATGCCTCCACCTTCCTCCTTGGGCACTTAGTGAGACAGCATCAGCCCTTAGAGTGAGTGAAGTGCAGACCAGTAATCAAATTTCAATCCCCTAGAGGTTTTGAAGATCCCAGGTCCCTGTCCCCAGAAGTTCTGATTATCAGAGTGGGGCCCAGAACAATCTCCCTAGGAGAGTCTGAAACAGCAGGTCTTCTGACCACACTTTGAGGAGCACTGGCCTACACCTTGGGACAGAGGCCTGATAAGGCACTGATAAGACCTTGAGTAGAAAGAGCTCGATCTTTCAAAATGCCATAGCTGGTCTCCTAGCTTCCCAAAATGCACAGCATACTTATCCTAAAGTAGCAGCAACATACAACAAATTTGGTTCAATTTTCATATCTTGATTAAATTCGCCATGCCTCACCCCTAGAGTTGTGTTTTGGAAGTCCCAGTCAACACAGAGCAGAGGGTCTGGCTTTGGTGGCCCGGCAGGTACTGGCACGACCTTGGCCAGATGCCTGGTTCGCTAACTGTCTGTGTCTGACAGGCTACTGGCTGGCGGTGACTGGAGGCAGAAAGACATGGGGGTGGGCTGGGGCCTGTGTTCGTGGGAATGGCTTGTCTTCCCCAGGGCATAGTCGTGAACCCATCACTGACTTGAGGATCTTTTGTGACTTTCTGAATGGGTGCCTTTTTATTTTCTGTTGCCAGCACCCCTCTTTCTGCTTGTTTCACAAATCCTGGCGTTTAAGAAATGAATGGCTGCCCACCAGGACAGCAGCAACCCCACCCGCTCCAGGTAAGGTGGGAATGACTGTTTTTAATTCTGAAACTTCATGCCGGTTGGCAGGGTGCCGTGAGGCCTCTGAAGGTGGGTTGTGAGATGGCGCCATCAGGGCTTTGCTGGGAGCCTCTTAAGGCTCTAAATAGCCTTGCTTCCCAAGGGTCAGGTTTGGGGATGAATGATGCACACCCTGAGCGCAGTAAGCTGGGACTGATGAGAATGGACAGTGGGGGTGCTCCTGGTACCGAGGGTAGTGTTTTCTGGAGTGTGAACCAGGAGGCAGGAAACTAGAGACCTGGGACCAGCTTCAGCTCCACACGAGTGTCTCGTCACCTCTATGCTTCAGGACTTTTTCCTCTATAAAGTGAACAGCGTTGGGCTAAATCTTTTAATTCAAAAATAAACATTTACTGAGCTTTGATTACGCACCGAGCTCTGTGCTGGAGGGATGTGACATTAAATAAAGCACGATGCATGCCCTTGTGACGATTTCCAAGGACTCTTGCCGCTCTAACATTCTGAGTCTATAAGATGATGCCTGGCTTACGGCAGCCCTTGACCACTGTGTGCTTTCACACTGCTCTGGGAGATGTACTGTCCTTTCCACTGTGTGGGCATCAACTGACTTGTCCGAGGACACATGGCTATTAAGCAGCAGGACTGGATTTGAATCCAGATTTTCTGATTCTCAGTCCTGTTCTCCCTGCTCTGTAGCTTGCTATCTATGACTCTGCTCCCTCCTCCCAGATTTTCCCACCCAGTGAAATAATAGCCATCATTTGCCAAACACTTACTTTGGGCCCTGCTACATGCATTATCTCATGGAAATCTCGTAGCAATCTCATTAGGTACTACAAAGGAGGAAACTGGGGCTCAGAGAGGTTGAGTGCCTTGCACAGTCACACAGCTTATCAGTGGCATTTGATTCCACATTTGTCTGTTGCCCTGCCTTCTGGAATCATGGGGAGAGATGACTGAGACGACGATGGACTCTGTTCTCTCCTTTGGAGCTGAAGGCTATGCCTTTGGCAGGGTCCTTTCTGGGCTCCTGCTGGAGGAAGGGAAGAGAGGCAGAGGACTCCTGGGAGCTGGCTGTGAAGAGGCCTTGGCCAGGGTCTGCTCCTGTGTTGAAGGCCCCAAGGTTGGGGCCTTTATGAGAAAATATGACAGACATCCAAGCCCCCAGAGACATCCCAGTTCCCATAGACCCAGAGGCCCCAATAAGAGCCACCCGCAAGGCAGGAGCACCCTGTCATTTTCCAGAAGGGACGATGTAGACTGGTCAGAAAAGCAGCTTCTGGGGGTGGAGGACATCCCTTTCCCTCTGTCCCTGCCATCCTGGGCTCCCTCCTTCCACCCTCAGCCCCCCAAAGGCCTTTCTGCTTCCTAAAGCCTGCCTGGGGCTCCCTACCCAGCGCTTGGAGGCTCTGAGGAAAATTAACCTCTGGCCTGGCAGTGTCCCACCCCGGGGCTTCTGCTTAGCCTCATGCCATTGTAGAAAGGCTGACAGATAGTGGGGCAGGCTCCCAGTATGCAGATAGGGAGTGTAGATTTAGACGGGATAGAACTAGCTCACCTCACTAACACCAACAGAGGGAGCTGGGCTTGAAGCCTGAACTTAGTTCCTGAGGGCAGGGCGCAGAGCTGGCCCAGCAGCATGGGATAACCCTAGCTCATCCCTGTCATCTGCTTTTAGGCACTTTGTCTACTACAACCCTGTGAGGCAGGCAGTAGTGTCTCCATTCTACAAATGAGGACCCCCAAGCTTGGAGAGGTTAAATAACTCACCCAAGGCCACTCGGCGAGAGGGTCACGGGGCAGGGTTCAAAGTCAAGACCTTGTGGATCCAAAGCCAGGGCTCCCTCCACTGGGTCCCACTGTCCCCTCTGGCCCCACTCCCACCCTGTGATTTTGCAGACTTGTAGGGTTCTGAGTAAGGTTGACAGTTGACTGGATGTCAGTGAAGTCCAGATGCTTCCTTGTGGAGGGTGGCTGGTAATTGGGGCCCTAATTGCCCACTGAAAGCTGACCCCCCAGGCCCTGGTTTTTAATTATCTCACAAGCAGCCGTGATAAGCTTAGACTCATTTGTTAGCAGCAGGAAGTGTGTGGGATGTGCAGAGGCTTGGAAGGGACCTTTTAAGGTAGCCAGCAGCTCAGGAACAGTTAAGGATGACATAAGCAGAGCAGCCTGGAGATGAATCTGCAAGCTGTAGGGCCCCAGGAGAGGTGGCTCTGATGGTTGGTGAAGTCACCTCTGGTGACAGATGCTAATGGACAAAGATCACAGCCTCCATGGAGATGAGCATGAGGCAGGCACCTGCGAGTCACCGAGGGAGAGACGCGCAGGCATGCCCTGGAACCGGGGACGTGGACCAAGCTGTCTCCACAGCTGCCCTCCTGTAAAGTACTTGATTAATTACCATAAAAGCTTCTTACAGATGTGAGGCTCCAAATTGGGTTTGCAATTAGCATGAGGAGAAGATGCTTCACGTTCAGTTAATTTTTATCTGACCTGCCTGATCTCCTAAGGCAAGGCTCTGCTCATGCTGCGAGGATTAACTGCTCTGCCAAGGCCGGAGGGAATTGCAGCCCAGGTCCTTCCAGCCTGGAGAGTGTATTGTGAGATGTGCAAAATATAGATGGCAAAATCCCAGCAGATGGGGGAATAATGAGTTTAATTGTCCTCTTCCCCACCCCTTGGAGACCTGGGAGGTAAAATCAAGCCCGTGCCTTTGGAATTTGAAAGAGAAATCAGGTGGTACAGTTTTTTTTCCCTCAAGAAAGCATGATTTTTAAAGGGGAAATTTCCAGCGTACACAGACGGTTTGGACTGTGTACTGGCAGAGAGAGAGGCGGGGACATGAGCCATGGGTTGGGCCCTTCTCGGCTCCTGATATTCCCTGTGACCCCAGCTTTGCATGCCGTGTCTTGGTTTTCCCGTCTTGTACAAGGTGGAGGGTCCCCTCTTGTACAACACACAGGTGTATGCGAGGCTCTGGGCTTCACAGCCGAGCACAGGCTCTGGGGAGAAGCGCCACATCTTGGGGCAGAATTGAACTGAGGGTCCAGTCCCATCAGGTGGGGGAGGGCAGGGTGGTCACAGGAACCCTGAAGCACTGGCTCTTGTTGAAAACAGGGTGGACAGCATGGGGAAGTCAATGGGATTGTTCCCTGGTGTGAAAAGTCCCAGGCCCTGCTTGGATGGGATTTGGTTGAGATGGGAGGATTTGGATTTGGGGTCACTTTATTCAGCCTTCAAATAAGGCCAGGGTGCAGGGGAACGCCATGTTCTGGGAGGCTGAGGGTTTGGAGTTTCACGAATAAGTGTTCAGAGCTCTGACCACCTAATTAGATTTACTCAGCTTGAGTCAGACAGACCCGGTTCCACCTCTTACCTCTTGAGTCATCTTGGGGAGGCTATTTAACTTTCTAATCCTTAGGTTTCTCATTTATCATATGAGGGTAATAAATATCTCCCTGTTAGGGCTGACGTGAGGATCAAATGGAACAATACCAGCATTCTCAAGGGTCTGCAGCAGGTGTGTTCCTGAGCCCTCCAGCCTAATAGACTCACTTTTCCCTTTGATATCCCAACAGACTTACCCAAGGTCCATTCCACACACCGTGGCTTGTCCCATTTCCCCTCCTTCATAGCTCTCAGAATTCTTCGGAGGATTTTGTTTTCCTCCTGATGATTTCTCACTCTGATTTCCTGCCTCTGCAGAATTTTCAAGCCCCCTCTGCACCTCTCCTACTATGACTGTCCTTCTGTTACTCGTCATCCCCCCATCCACTTCATTCACTAGGAAGTGCATCATTAACCAAGGGAGTTGTGTTTACTGAAAATCTGGGCCTAGTTGGGGGTGGTTCAAGGGAGTTTACAGCACAGACTGGACAGCAACCTAAAAGTGAGCATTAGGTATTACCCTTCTAATGTCTTCCAGCCATTCCCCTGGCCATCTCACTAGTCATCTATATCAGTTAGCTATTGCTACATAACAAAGACCCCAAAAGTTAGTAGTCACAATTCTGTGCATTAGCAACTGAGAATCAATTATGTTCTTCTGGTTTTAGCTGAACTCTCATATGGCTCTTCAGTTAGCTGTGGGTCAATTTGCTGATCTTGGCTGAACTCTCACATGTCTGGGGGCTTGGTTGGGACACATAGCTCTATTTCATGCGGTCTCTCAACTTGCAGCAGATTAGCCCAGGCTTGTTCACATGGCTAGTGAGTGGAAGCATGAAAGGTCTCTGAGATCTAGACTTAGAACTGGCACTCCATCTCTTCCACTGGATTCTGTTGGTCAAAGCAAGTCATGGAATTAGCCCAGATTCAAGAGGAAGGGAAAAGGACTCTGTTTTTGGATGGGAGGAGCTGCAAAGTCATGTGCAAAGGGTGTGGATCCAGGGAGGAGTAAAGTCTTGTATCCATGTTTTGCAACCTACCACATCTGGGTCTCACCTGTTGTCCTATTATTGGACCTTCAGTCTCTCCTCCTGGACTGTCCAGATCTCTTTCCAAATATTCTCTTCTCCCTGTTTTAGAGTCCCCAACTCTTCTTCCTATTTGAAGAAGGCTCCAAATTCTTTTAACTTTATTATGCAGAATGTTTGTTTTTCTTTATCAACATTTTTTTCCCTTCTAATTATGTTCATATCGAAAATGGGATAAGTGTGTTGGTTAAAGTAAACCAGTGGTTCTCAGCCTGCCTGGGCCTCAGAGTCACCTGCAAAGCTTTAAAATGTTACTGATGCCTGGGTCGCACCTCCAGGTCTGGGTAGGTTTTTGGATATTGGCGTTTTTAAAAAGCTCCCCAGGTGGTTCTAATATGTAGTGAGGGTTGAAAACCCCTGGAATAAACAAAAGCACCATGTCCTGAGATAAATTGTGCTTCTTCCTTAGAATACGGACATCTTAGAAGCTGGTTTTTTTAATAAGCAAATTTCCTCTTAATATTACATTTATAAAGTGTCCAGTGCCTTGCAGGTACTCACTAAATATAAGCTATCATCACGGTTACTGTTGCTGTCATGGGCAAGATAGTGCAGTGGAGAGGAACATGGACTCTGAAGTCAGACCACTTCTTCTCTCTCTGCCTCAGTTTCCTCATCTATAAAATGGGGATAATTAAAATTCCTACTTTATAAGTATCTACCACGTCATAGGATTAAATGCCTAAATGATTATACTTACACACAAGTAAGCATTGAATACATGGTGGATAGTATGTAACTATTGTTTTAGTCATTCAGCACCCCATAGTTTACTAAGCTCACCTCAGTTCGCTTTCCTTTTGGTCCACTTTCCAAAGCAAATGTGATGACAATGAGAAGTGGTGATAGAGAGAGGTGGTGCAGTTATACTGGAGCATGCTGGTGTTGGAAGGATGCAGAGAGCGACATTTCCATTGCTTGGGGGAGCCCTTGGCTCTGCCAACTTTACATTATTAAAGCATTAAGAAAATTCTCTGGCAAACTTGGGTATCTTCTTTCTTTTCCAAGTTGAGTTTTCTTCAGCCCAAACATTCGTTTTAATGGAGGCAGCCTCAAACTTGTGCAATTATGTGAATAGTGCACAATTGGCACATTTAGCCCAGTTCAGATGTCCTGGAGATAAGAAATGTGAGTGAGGATGCAAAAATCTGCTGGCGGGAGTCTGGCCCAGTCTGAGTGCCAGCCTACGCGTAGTCAGCAGCACACTGAGGGGCATGGTGGGGACAGAGGGCTTCTGGGAATCACAGAGAGTCAGAGTCAGTGGGAACCTTTGACATCTAGACCCACGTCCAAGGAAACAATTCTAGAAGAATGAAGCATATCCAAAGTCACTAATCTGGTGATTGGTAGAGGTCAGACTGGGGAAATCATGGGGGTTTTAACTGTTACTGTGTCCTTCCTTGTGCCAAGCTTGTGTGAGGCCTTTATCTTTACTTCCTTCATATATCTCACAACTCCAAGAAGTAGAAATTATTGGCTTTATTTTGTAGTTGAGAGAACTGAGGCTTCAAGAAGTTAGGATGTCACAGCAACTAAGTGAACAGTTAGGTCACAGCACAGCCTGTGACACCACGAGACCATCTAAGGTGTTGGAGTGACATTTTTAAAAACTCCTATAAAATTTCTCTTCGCCTCGAAACAGATCGCTCACCCACCTGCAGATGCCGGGCGAGATTATCTCTGTGGGAGGATTTTAGGAAGACCCTGCGTAAAACAACACCATAAAAAAAAGACTTTTCTAAAAAAATGAAAATCAGAAAACCCAAATCTTCCTCTCATCTCACTCATTGATAGGTGAAAATAAATCAGAGCTTAATTTAAAGTTTTGATTTCTGATAAAATGGAATCATTCTTGAAAGAAGCCAAAATGTGACCTGACAGAAACAACATAATACAGGGGAATGAGCACTAAGAATCTAGTATGTAATCTTATTTTAAACAACCAATTTGGGTTAAAACTTGGCCAGCCCAGTAAAAGTCACATATTTAGAAAATTATGGAGGAAAGGCATGGATGAGATCTTATTTGGTAGAAAAAAAAGTCTAAATTATAAAATATTTAGAAAACACAGTTTTATTATGGTCTCGATTATAAACCAATGTATGTGATATTATTATGCAAAATAAGATGGGGGTATAAAAATGATAAATCTTGGGCCAGCTCTGGTGGCTTAGTGGTTAAATTTGGTGCACTCTGCTTTGGAAGCCCTCGTTTGGTTCCCAGGCGCGGACCTACATCACTCGCAGTGGCCATGCTGTGATGGTGGCTCACATACAAAAAGAGGAAGATTGGCAACAGATGTTAGCTCAGGGTGACTCTTCCTCAGCAAAAAAAAAGACAGATAAATCTCAACAGCCCTAATAATGTCTCAAGAGCATAAAAAAATTACACAATTAGACTGCAGTGAGTAGAGTGGTTGAGGTTTCAGACCTGGGAGTCAAACTTCCTGGTTTCAAATCCCGGTGGTTTACTAGTTGTGTTACTTTGTGCAAGTTTACTTAACTTCTCTGGGCCTGTTTCCTTATCTAGAAAATAGTGATGATAGAATGTTACATGCCTCACAGTGTCATTTTGAGATCTGAGTGAGTTAATATATTGCTATCTTCTTCCTGGTGCAGGATTCTCTTTACAGGAATCCTCTCCAGGATATTGGCTTACTGCTAGTAATATGCTTTTTGAATTAAGGCAACCACTTTCCTGGTTTTGGTCATTGTCTTTGCATTGGACTGCCTGGGATTACCTCTTGTCGGTTATAATTTCCTACTTGCACATGGCTGCCTTGCTGTAGACTGATTGCTCTTGCATTGTTTTTCACATTGGCCGTGATTTTCAGAGCTTTGACAAATGTGCACTGGTTCACTGTTTGCAGCAGGAGGCACTATGGAGGGGAATGCAGGTCCTCCTGTGTCACCCTCGCCAGAGGACAGCCATGGCAGATCCAGCTTGCACTGGAGGTGCTCATTAGGTAACACACCCTGGATTGGTGTGTGATTTTCAAATCTGCATCCAGCATGCCTGTGGCTCTGCCAAGCACTCAGCCTCTTACCCAATCCCTAGGCCCCTTGTCCTCCTGGGGATGAGGCATTGAACTAAAGCATGAACAGGG
Source organism: Tapirus indicus (assembly GCA_031878705.1). Lineage (NCBI taxonomy): Eukaryota > Metazoa > Chordata > Mammalia > Perissodactyla > Tapiridae > Tapirus > Tapirus indicus. The sequence goes on from CM062935.1 coordinate 42,605,963, forward strand.
CTTTCTGGGGGCACAGGGAGGAGAAAGAGGTAGACTGCTTTCCCAGCCCAAATACCAACACAAACTTTAAAAGCAAACAGCACAAGTGATTCTCTTACAATCACCTTCTTATGTACCTCCAACTCAATGTTTACACCCTTGGAACACCCAGCCATAAACAAGGGTGGTTCTGAGCATGAGCCAAAGACACAGTTTCCCAAGCGGAGCCCTGGAATGTCACCACGGTGCTAGAAGAGGCCAACTGGAGATCAAAGAGCAGCCTTGCCATTGGCTGCCTGCCTCTCACTGCTCTTTGGAAGAGTTCTGCCACAAACTGTGAGCAACCGTTAGTCTAAGTTTGGGCTCAGCAGAGACAAGACAGCAGGCAGATAGCCCAGGTGAGGACCTTTCCAGGGGCTCAGTCAGAGTCTGCGGCAAGTGATGGTTGTCAGAGGGTGAGATAGATTGGGAGATATGGGCAGGTCTTGCTACCAAAAGGATCCCTAAATCTCTTTAGAAGAAGAGGCACGGTTTGCAGTCTACAGGTTTGGGGGTATTATCTGCGTGAGTATTCTTCCCTAGAATTCCCATAACTAGACGTGAAATCATGAACAACATAATATTCTGCACTTACCATCATAGGTTTCTTCTGTTTTAGGCATTTTTCTGAACTTCTTGATTCCCTTATCTCTGGGGCAGCGTGAAGAGAAATCACAAGTGATATGGAATTCGAGGACCTGTGTTCAAATTTAGATTCTTTTATTGATTAGCTGATGGATGCTGGGGCAAGTCACTTAACCAAAAAGAGTTTCTTCATCTGTGAAATGGGGATATAACAATATTTACCTCAGAGGTTTTAAAAATAGCATCTTAGATAAATAATGCCTGTTTTCTGAATCAATAGATTATTTTTCTCATTAAAGATGAAGAAAGAAAATTGTAGCTTGGAACTGATGCAATGATGCTCTCATCAGGCATGTGGCCTCTCTGGAGGGTTCCATGAGAACCTTGGAGCTTGGTGTCACCACCTAGTGATTCCTTTCTCACTTTGTGATGAACCTTGCTCAAGTGTGGGTGTGTAAGAGAGCAATCGTGACGGTTAATTTTGTGTGTCAAATTTGCTGGGCTAGGGTGCCCAGATATGTGGTCAAACATTACTCTGGATGTTTCTGTGAGCGTGTTTTTGGATGATATTAACACTTAAATTGGTGGACTTGAGTAAAGCAGATTGCCCTCCCTAATGTGGGTGGGCCTCATTCAATCAGTTGAAGGCCTGAATAGAAAAAAAGACTGCTCTCCCCTGAGCAAGAGTGAATTCTGGCAGCAGATTGCCTTTGGACTTGAACTGCACCATTGGCTCTTCCTGGCTTTCCAGTCTGTGGCCCATCCTGCAGATTTTGAACTTGCCAGCCTCCATAGTTCCTTAAAAGAAATCTCTTTCTATATGGATACACATCCTATAGGGTCTGCTTCTCTGGAGAACCCAGACTAGTGCAGGGATGGAGGGACAGTGAGCACATCGGAGTTCTCTGCTGCCTTATATCAACTGAGGGATTTCACTCGACAACCCCACTCACAGAACTTTATCCATGAAGATTTTGCATTTTAGAGATGGTCTTTTTTGTCTCATGCTTGCTTTTCATTTATTTGCTTATTTGGGATAACTTCAAAGCATAAAATAGGGAATAGTATGGTGCTTATCAGATTGCACTATGTTTAAGTGAATTTTAACTCAACCTAAGATCAAAGAAACACACCCACTCCTCTTCTGAAGACAAAATCAAAGACGACATAAGCCAGTTTCCACCAAAGCAGTTCCAGTATAAGGGCCTGCAAGGCAAGGATCACGAAGTTAATAATTATGATAATAATAACAGCAACAGCTGCCACTTAGGAGCTCTTGTCAATTATTGGCCACATACAGCCCGTTTACATATATTATTTCCTTAAATACAACAATAGATTTAGGAGACCTCCCCAGATGTACCTGGGAATCACTGTACATTGTATTGCTTAATTTCTCCCTAGAAATGATATATTTTGAAAGAGCTGTCTCCAAATCATTTTCTACCATATTCTTTCCAGTTCAGTTTTAAGTCTATCTTCTCCAAAATCTTCATGTGATGGAGTAAATAGGTATGATGGAAGTCGTGTTTATCTAGATCCAATGGCAGAAAAGCCAGCGTGGCCAGAGAATGTGTTATTCCGGGTAATCAATTGTTCTGGTGATATGGATTTCACACAGCCATATGCAGCTGAAGAGTTGTCAGGTAAATTTAATTCAATAAGATATATTTAACACTCTGCCTCTCTGGAATTTAATTGCATTTTGATGAGTCATAAACCTCTTTAGGATATCTTGCTGCCTTTGGGTCATCTTTACAGCCATCAATTCTTATTGTATTGTATCACTGCTTTCTAATCAATAGGATGCTAAATAAATGAGCTCTTATTGCATTACTTGCCTCAGGGGAAAAGGGGCTGCATTTGTCTATAAAAATATCATTCATGATCTATTTAAGTGATAGTTAAGGGAAAAAAGGAGCTGTGAATACACTTCCTCCTTACTCATTGCCACCAACACCTGCCACACTTTCTGAATGCTTCTGTCCTGGATTTGCTGCCCAGATAAATGACTGAGGCATGAGTTGTCTTCTGAATTCACTTGCTTCTGTAACAAGGTATTCATCCTTTCTCAGATGGTGCTGTTGCCTTTACTTCAAGGGTTAGGATTTTCACCCAGGAAATGCTCTGGGTACGACCCCTGCATTGACACTAACCATTGGTGTCCAAAAAGTGCTGCCCTTTGGCCTGCCAAACCCAGAGAGGGGAGAAAGGATTTTGCAGGCAGACAGCCCTAGGTTAGAGGACAAACTCATTTACCAGCTGTGTGACCCTGAGAAAGTTACTTGAGCTCTCCGAGGTTCCTTTTTCTTGTCTGTAAAATTGTGATGATACTACCTGTGTCATGGGGGAGGGGGAGGGTTGTGAAGATTCAATGAAGTAATTAATATAAAATGCTTGGTACATGGTCTGGAATGATCATTCACAAATGGCATAGTATAATTGCTTGTAACCCCATCATCAGCTCAGATTTCCCTGAGCTGAGATCATGTTGTGAAAGGCTAAAGACATCCCCACAACGTCTGCAAATTCCTGAGGCTTAATCTCAAGTGGACAATCTGCCCGCTTCCCCCTACACTCCTCCTTGCTCCAAGGGCACTGGCTCCTGTGTGCGCGTGCGCTGTTTCTGTTTCCCTCTGCCCCGACCCGGACGTGAATCTTAGCTCAAGTGAGAGGCTCTACATTACTTAGATGCTAACAAAGGAGAACAGTTCTTATGTTTCAATACTAATATTTTAGTACTTTGACCTCCAAATTTACCCTCTAATTCAGGAGTCTTCATTTATACTTTCTGAAAGGCCGGATCCAGGATGTGAAATGAGGATTCAGCACATGGGGTTATAGTTGAATAGTCTCTTCTCAGGCAGCTTTCCCATTAGAATGTGCTCATTACTGGCTTCAAAGAAACAAATGTCTTGATTGTTTAAACAACAACAAAAAATTACCACTCACGCATTACTGACCCAGATCCTCTGCTCAAAAACAGAAAAAGAAGGTAGGGAAAGTCAGGACGTGCCTGCGTGTGTGACTTGAATGTTCTCATTTTACCATTTGCTAATAGGAAATTTCAAACGTAGGCAAAAATAGAATAACACAATGAACCCCCATGTACCATCACCCAGCCCAATGTTGTTTCATCTATGCTCCTCCTGTACCGCTACCCACCCCAACAGCCCGAATGGATTCTTTTGAAGCAAATTCAAGACAGCAAACCGCTTCGTCCATAACTCTTTCCGTATGTCTTTAAATAAGGACTCTGAAAACCGAAACCACATAACCATTATCACACCTAAAAATAAACATTGGAATTTCCCTAATTGTATTTTTTTTTTTTTTTGAAGAATTGGTTTCAGGGGCCAGCCCAGTGGCCTAGCGGTTGTGTGCGCGCTCTGCCTCGGCAGCCCGGGGGTGGGAGGTTCGGATCCCGAGCGCGGACAGATACACCGCTCATCAAGTCAATGCTGTGGTGGCGTCCCACATAAAAAATAGAGGAAAATGGGCACAGATGTTAGCCCAGGGCCAATCTTCCTCAGAGAAAAGAGGAGGATTAGCAACAGATGTTAGCTCAGGGCTAATCTTCCTCATTAAAAAAAACACAAAAAACACAATAATAAAAAAAATAAAGAATTGGTTTCAATCAGGTCCAGTCTCTTAAATTTCTTTTACTCTATAGGCTTCTTCTCCCTCTTTTTTTCTCCTTTTCAATTTATGTATGGAAGAAACAGAAGCATTTGTCCTCTAGTTTCTCATCTTTTGTATTTTGGAACCGTGAGATGTCATTTCATCTGTAACCTGTTCCTCTGACCAGCATTTCCTGTAAACCAGCTGTTAGACCTACACTCTAGAATTGGAGGTTTGATCTGATCCAGGTACGATTTTTTTCATCAAGAATCCATCATAAATGGTCTTGCATACTTCTCTAAGGAGGCACGTGGTGGCCAGTTGTCTGTTTGTTGTAGTTCATAATCTTTGCCCAGATCCATTATTTCAGTAGGGGTTGCAAAATTCTATCAGTCCTTTGTTTATTAACTGGAAGACTTCTATGAAGAGAAACTCTTCCTTAAAACTGTTTGGTTACCCTGAGATACAGTTTGTATAGCAAGGGAAGGTTCTTGCCCGGTATTTACATGTTCTCAGAATAATAAATTGGTTCCCTAGCATCCTCCAAAGATGATCAATGAGTTTGTGTTGTCGAGTATAATTATGACTTCATGGATTTTAACATATTTGATGTGCTTCAGTTGATTGCAGTCATTATTCTTATCGGTTCTCAAAATTTTCCATCTTTTGCTTGTGAGAGACTCTTCCTGTTGGCTTCTGAATCCTTTGATACAACCCCAGTAGTTTTTGATAATTTCTTTGCTGTCGGGTTTGACAAATGTTCTAGGCACATTTTGTACATTTCCTACTCCAGACCTAGAATCAGCAATTTCTCCAAGGAGGCTTAGTTCCTTCTGTGAAAAACGCTATTTAAGATCACAAGCTGGCTTTCGGGCTGCCATTGCTTACGAGTTGATCATTGTTTCTAGACCGTTTCAGTGGACAGAATGATAAAAAGTATTTGGGAGAAAGTACATCATGAGTTCCTGCTAATATTTTGAATTTGAATTTAGTATTGCAGGGTTTTTTATTTAACTTTCTCGATTTCGTATTTGTATTTTTTCTCTCTTCTGTCTAGAATCTTGGTTCCAAACAATATTAATATAATTACTTTTTGCTTTGCTATTTATGTTTCAGAATAATGGTACCAATACCATTGGTAACAGTATGATTTCTGAAAACAGTTTAAGATTTTTTAAAAGTTATTTTTGCCCCTAGGATCTATCCCACTAGAGACACACAAATTACTGTTTTATAATTATTTAGATTAATATCTCTCAGTGGTGATGCTGCCAACTCAATACACAGTGATGTTCATTTGTTTCATTTACTTTCAATTTGTAAGAATTGCTTTTTTTATTTTGATTTAATGTTGTTTTATAATTATGTAAAGAATTTACATTGTTCCAATGTCAAATCATACAATAAGTTACATTCAGAGAAGTTCTAGCTTCTGTTCTTATTCTCTTTACTTTGATCTCTTTCTTCTTCTATGGTAACTGTTAAACAAATAGAGTTTATCCTTCTAATTTCTAAAGTATAAGCAAATGCACACGTATATATGTGTTTATACATGTACATAATTTTATATACATATATATACATCTTCTCCTTCTTAGATAAGTGGTAGCATAGTGTATATACTTTTTTCTATCTTGCTTTTTTCACTTAGTAGCACATCCTAGAGATTGCTCCATTACAGTATATAGATATCATCCTTATTCCTTTTAACAGCCGCAAACTGTTCTTTGAGTGGATGTACCACATTTTATTTAACCAGAATCTTATTGGTGGATATTTTGGCTGCTTCCAATTTTTTGTGGGGGGGTTGGTAATAACTAGTGCTGCAATGAATAACCTCGTACATGCATCTTTGGACAGTTGTTCCAGTGTATCTATGGGATATATTCCTAGAAGTGAGATTTTTTAAGACAAAGGGTAAATATAATTATTGCTAATATTGCCAAATTCCCATCCATAGGGTTGTATCATTTTGCATTCCCACCAGCAACCTATGAGAGTAATTGTTTCCCCACAGCCTCTCCAACAGGACATGTATTTTGGGTTTTTGTTAATGTGATAGGTAAGAAATAGCTTTTAATTTACATTTTTCTTACTTTTAGTGAGGTACAGTGTTGTTTTTCATATGTTTTAGGGCCATTTGCATTTCTTTCCTAAGAACTATTGTTCATATTGCTTGTCCATTTGTCTACTTTTTTTCTGGTCTTTTTTGTTTCTATTTTTTTTTGTGAGGAAGACCGGCCCTTAGCCAACATCCGTCGCCAATCCTCTTTTTGCTGAGGAAGACTGGCCCTGGGCTAACATACGTGCCCATCCTCCTCTACTTTATATGGGACGCTGCCTCGGCATGGCTGACAAGCAGTGCGTCCGCGGGGGCCCGGGATCTGAACCCGCGAACCCCGGGCTGCCAAGAGCGGACTAAACCGCTGCGCCACCAGGCCGGCCCCTTTTGTTTCTATTTTTTAGAAGCTCTCATACACTAAATACACAACCTTTTCTCTTGTTATATGTTGCATTTCTTTTTTCCTAGTTTACCATTTCTTTTTACTTTGCTCTTGGTGTTTGTTTCCAGGCAAAATTAAAAAAAAATTAATATTATTAAGTTTATCAGTCTTTTCATCGTTGCTTCTGGATTTTGAATTAGGGAAGTTTTTCCATTCCCTGGTTGTAAAGGAATTCACCCATGTTTTCTCCTAGTACTTGTGTGTTTCCTTTATAAAAAACACACATATTTACATTTCTGATCTACTTAAAATTTGTCCTGGTGTGTTGTGTGAGAAATGGATCTTTCTCATATTCATTCAGGCTTTTGACCAGAACTAGGCAGCAGCAGCCAGGCAAAGATTCGGCTATTTGCTTCGAGACTGGAAAGTGGTTATTCTGAGTTGTTGATTGAAGGAGGCAGCAGTCTTCTCAACTCATGAACTTTTGTGGTTCAGAGTCAAAACCCACGAACTTCTGGATTAAGAGTCAAAACTCCCCAACTTCTGTGGTTAAGACAGCAAAAGTTCCTCAAAATTATCTACCACAAACACGTGGTGTTAAAAGTAACCTGCATGGTGCCTCTTCAGAATTGAGCACAAATAGACTTGGAAAAAGCCTCCAAGAACCCAACCTGTTCATAAGTAGAAGAGCTTCTGTACTTTGGATACCATCAGGGAGAAAGCAAAGCTGACATGATTTTGTGAATTGACAAGCCTGGCCTGTATTCGAGGGGAGGGAGGACCATTCTATCTCTAGCAGAATTGACCAGAGGGCTGCTTCTGGACATGACCACGTTTTTTTCCCTGAGAAGCTCTGGGGTGGGAGGTAGTGTTCAAGGGAACATGGCTCAAGGGAACCGTAGATGAAACAAGATTGGACATGAGCTGATAATTGCTGAAGCTGGGTGATGGTACATGGGGGTTTATTACATTATTCTTTCTACTTCGGTTTATGTTTGAAATTTTCTATTACAAATGTTGAAATGAGCAAATTCAGGTCACACACGCACACACACACACACACACACAAACTGGCTGAAGCATTTGGTTTCTGACTATAGACTCCTCTGGGCCTTCTATGTCTATTCTTGAATTGAGTTAATCACCAGCAAAAGGTTATCCTAGAACCTCTTAACTTAAACCCCTGTAGGAAAGTCTTTACTACGTTACCTTTTAATGTCATATTCTTTGCTTTTATCAATGGTGAATGTAAAAGATGTCCTTATAGAGAATGTTTCTGCATCTTCTATACAATCAATGCAAAGAGATCTTACATTGTTAGATTTACACTCTAGAATTGGGGGTTTTACCTGATTAGATATAATTTTTTCAACAATAATCCTGCATAAATAGCATTGCATACTTCTTCCAGGAGGCATATAGGAACGAGTTGGTCTATTTGTGATGTGGCAGCCATTGATGATCTTTGCCTGGACTCATCATTTCAGTAGCGGTTTGCAAAATGGTGATATTTGAATTCTACCATTCTCACTTCATTTATTTACTGAGAGACCTCTATAAGAGAAACTTTTCCTTGTGATCCTAGAGTTCCTTTTCACACAGCATGGCAGATGTGATTTAAGCCTGGAAAATGCTAAGGGAAGCTACCACCAGTTGCCTTTCTCAACCTCAGGGGAATCTTCGTGAGCCCAGGAGGCTTCTGAAATGGAGAGCACTGCCTTTGGACAGAGCAGTCTGGTGAATTTATGTAAATATGTCCTGGAGGGAAAATAGGAGCATATGAATAAATAGAGCTGGTTTCACATTGCCCACTTGGACATTAGAGAGTTTTCCCAAAGCAACAATTTTAGTTTTTGTATAAATTCTTCGGAGCTTTTTTTTAGACTGTGGTAACACAGAGTTGGTTGTATACTAAGGCCTTTTATGATTTGTGGCAGTAAGGCCACTGCAAGGCCAAGTGATGAGAGAAAGGGAGTGGCCATGGTATCCAGGGAGGAAGCTGCGACTAGGACATTCCTATAAATCGGGAGCAGTGTACACAGTGGCAGAGACCTTGAAGCAGCACGTTTGAGTTCACGTCATTGCTCTGTAACCTATGAGCATGTGACCTCGAGCAAGATATTTGACTTTTCTGAGCCTCAGTTTCCACAATCGTAAGAGAGTGTGACCTACCTTTCAGACGTGTGCACATTAGAGAAAACACAAGCTGAGCACTTTGCCCAGCGCCTGGCGTGGAATAGACATTTGCTAAATGGAGGTCATCAAAGTAACTTTAATTATCAGGGTAAATAGTTAATTTAAGCAAGAATTGGGACCCATCTCTGAATCCAGTAGATAAACATTTCAGGGAGCAAAATATCTTCTGGAGCGATCAGATAGGCTACATTTGAAAATTGTGCAAGATTCCTGCTGGGGAGGGTTGTAGACACCACAAAATATGACAATATTGCCACAGGGCTGTAAAGGCAGGGCAGCTGTTTAGTCAGCTACCAGTAGAAATCAGAGTTCCCACCACACTTCCAGAAGTCATTTGGTGAGAAATGATATGTCCAAATTGTGTTCACTATGATGTCTAATGGCTCATCTCAAGCTTTCTTGCTGATGTTTGCTGTATCTTAGCTTTTTAAATAGAAACTTATATGAGGATTTGAACTTAACTTTCTCTGGTTTCCTTCGTATTTGGTTTGGTGAGTTAATGACAAGAGGTGTTAATGTTAGTTTTCTAGAAGACTTTGTAATACCCCGAGAGAGGGTGACCAGCTTCCTACTTGCTTAGGCTTGTGACAGATGAGGCTAATTGCTGTTGGTTTCTGGTCTGAGTGTGGTTGGGAGGCAGATGGGAAAATACTCTTAAGGTAGGTAGAGTTGAAAAACTCTTTAGAAAAGCAATTAATGGAAAATGTTGGGATCTCCTCTTTCCACTGTCAACATATACTTAAATATCTTGGTACCATTTTTAGACAGAGTTTGGAGCTCCCTAACAAAGATGCTTCCCACCCATTTTTCACCCCCAGGCCATTGCAGTTATGAGCACAAAGAGTAGGGGGTGTGATATGGAAGGTCTAGTCTAAGATTTCCAAATCCATGTTGGTGGTAAATATAGAAGTTGAAGAACGGTGTTGGAATTGGGATTCAGAGGCCAATTTGCCAGTCTCCAAAGTCTGTGGTCTTAAACACTCTGCCTTAAAGAATAGTAGACTAATTTACCAGGGACTTGAATGAAGACGGGAGAAATGAGTTCCTATTGCCAGTCAGGCTCAGGAAATGTGCCACTGACACTGAGACCACTGGGACTGGCTCCCTAGTAATTCTCTCTACAATCCTTTGCATCATAGCCAAAAAAGAAAAGAACCAAAGAGCCGTATATTCCAAAGATTGAAGAAAATTAATTTTCAAAGTTCGTGGTCCACGTAGACTCATGTTAAATATCAGAACGAAGGCTAGCAAGTCAGCTTTGTTGTATTGGGACCCATATGATATCCCAATAATGGTGAGGATGTTCATTGAAGGGAGGGTATATTTTGAAAGCCCACTGAGTCAGGGATAATTCAGTTATTCCTGGGGGTAAGGTGCACCTGACCTTATGTGCAACTCTGAACAATATTGGTTACCAGGCCTGGCTTGTCTGAGCTGAGCTACAGTAAAACTAACCACTTCCTTATTAGCTCTGGGAGAGGGTGATCTTCCTTCAGACCAGCTGCAAGAGAGCAACTGGATACGAGTCAGCCAGGTGATTCTATTGCTCCATAACAAGGGAGGTCAGGAGGAGATCTGAAAAGATACCAGCTGGAGAGGAGATTTGGGTAGAAAACGCTCTACGGGATAAAATGGTTGGGGATATCGGTTAGTGAAAACGACACCTGAGCAGGTTTCTCAGCCGGGCAGGATTCCCGGTGATGGAACTCTCAGAAAAGGTGGAGCGGGAGGGACAGCTGGTAGGAACATTACTGGGATGGAAGTATTGACATCTTGGCTGTCGATGTGTGAGCTGATCAATCTGTGTCATGGACTTGACCCCCCCGCACTGTCTGACTGCTGTTCCTTTAGGTGAGTAGAGTGGTACAGAAGTGTGTTCAGTGGACTGTTACTGGAGCTCAGCTGAGGGTGGCTAAGTGTTTTGATTTTTTTTTAATTCAGACCTGGATTCAAACCTTGGAGAATCTATTTTTACCTTCTTTTTGTTCCTCAATTTCCTTATTTGTAAAGTAATAATAATAACTACCTCAGGGTTGTTGTGAAGATTAAATGAGATAATGTAGAGAGCAATTAGAAAAGTGCCTGGTGAAGGGTCGACATTAAACTGGTAGTTCTCAACGTCAGCTGTGCGTTGGCACTGAGGAGAACTTTAAAAACGATTTCACCAAAGACCACTCAAATCTGAATCCCTATGATTCTATGCAGCCAGGATTGAGAACCTCTGTACCAAACATGTATTATTTGTATTCAGAAAACTCAGGGGATAGAAAAGAGTGGTGGATTTTGATTAACTTTTAGTCAAGTCCTGTGGTGTTAACAGCTATTGGTTTTCTTTTATATAAAGTGGTAACTTAGAGAAGGTACAGCCACCTCTGTCTTGTAAATCTGCTTGGATGTAATCCTGGTTCTAGGCAATTCCCTTTGTTTCTCATGCTTAGGGAGCGGAATTGGAAAGATCCAGGAGTAAAAAAATCCCTGTGGAGCCCAGCCTTTGTGAGACACTGGCCAGTCTAATCAGGTTCAAACCACGGGCAGGTGGGGTAAGTGGGACTCCAGCAATTTAATTAAGGATGCTCTGCTGGGCCTCCTCCAAGCCTTGTGATGAGGGAATCTGGCGTTGCCTGAGCACTCATTGATAAGCTCAGAGAATCTCTCCCTGAGTAGATGCCATTCTTCCCTCCTCCTTCCTCTGCACTGTGGGCTGCTCCTGTGGACCAGCTTAGGCAGGGGAATTAAGTGGATCACAGATGTGAGATTTCAGTTCCTGTGTCTCCTCATATAGCAAGTGGAAAATTCCAGCCTTAAGATAACAGGGGTTTTCCAGAAATTCTCCTGGGTTGTTACTGGGACTAGGCTTAATGTTATCCTGAGCTGGAAGACCTAAGGGAGAAAAATTTGTCTCTCTGGTTACTAGACTTAGTCAGAGAGGGAGAAAATAGTCTTCCCTTTGAGGCAGGCAGTGAGGTCAAAGGGTTTATCTAGTGTTGAGCTGCCTGGGCTGAAACACTAGGAGAGAGACTGAAGGGCCTTGTGATCATGTTGTCATTTTCTCCGTCCTTCTTTGCTCAGGGCAAAGATAATCTTCATGTACTGAAATATTCTTATTCACATTTTGAAAAGTAAAACATGAAAGGGGAGAGCAAATAATAAGTAAAATAAGTTAAAAAAAGAAATTTAAATGAAAATAAATAAAATGATTAAAAACCCTTGAAACGTGTATAATAGAACAAAAATGATTTATTCTGAAGTGATGGATTGAGGTAACTGAAAATGTTTAGCCTGTCTGTATATTCATATCAGGGTGGGATGGGTTGCAGGGAATATCTTTTTCTGGTAACAGCTTTTTTTTTGGTGATAAAATTCACATACCATAAATCACCCATTTAAAGTGAATTCAATAGTTTTTAGTATATTCACAGAGTTGTGTGGCCATCACTGCAATAATTTTAGAACATTTTCATCACCCCAGAAAGAAAACCCATATCCTTTAGCTATCATCCCCCAACGACACTTCCTGACCTCATCTTCCTGACCTTAATCTACTTTTTATCTCTATGAACTTGCCTATTCTGGACATTTCATATGAATAGCATACAGTTTTTGGTGTTTTTTGTTTGGCTTCTTTTACTTAGCATAATGTTTTCAATGTTCATCCATGTTGTAGCATATGTCATCACTTCATTCTTTTTTATGGCCAAATAAAATGCTATTGTATGGACATAAGACAATTTATCCATTCATCAGTTGATGGACATTTGGGTTGTTTTCATTTTTAGCTGTTATGAATAATGCTGTCATGAACACTCATGTACAAGTTTTCTTGTGGACATATGTTTTCATTTCTCTCGGATATATACTTAGGAGTGAAATTGCCAGATCAAATGGTAACTCTATGTTAAATTTTTGAGGAAACTTCCAGACTGTTTTCCAAAGTGGCTGCATCATTTTACATTCCCACTGGAGGTGTATGAGGATTCTGATTTCTCTACATCCTATCCAATATTTGTTATTATCTCTCTTTTTTTATTATAGCTATCCTAATGGGTGTGAAGTAGTATCTTATTGTGGTTTTGATTTGCATTTTGCTTATGCCTAATGATATTGAGTATCTTTTCATGTGCTTGTTGGCTACTTGTATGCCTTCTTTAAAAAAATGTCTATTCAGATCCTTTGTCTGGTTTTGATTGGGTTTTTGTATATTTATTATTGAATTGTAAGAGTTCTTTATATATTCTATGTACAATTCCCTTCTCAGATATGTGATTTGCAATATTTTCTCCCATTCTATAGATTGTCTTTGCACCTTCTTAGTAGTGTTCTTTGAAGCACAAAAGTTCTTAATTTTGATGAGGTCCAATTTATTTTTTGCCTATTATTATTTGTGCTTTTGATGTCATATCTAAGAAACCATTGCCAAATCCAAGGTCATGAAAATTTACTCTTTCTTCTAAGAGTTTTATAATTTTAGCTCTTAAATTTAGATCTTTGATCCATTTTGAGTTAATTTTTCTGGATGGGGTAGGAGTCCACCTTCATTCTTTGGCACATGGATATCCAGTTTTTTCATCATTATTTGTTGAAAAACTGTTTTTTTTCCCCCAGGAAATACTGCTTAAAGACAGAAATTTCAGGGCAATCCCAATGTTTTGGTGTCTAGTGACAGACCCACAAGCAGAGAGGGAAACTGATGGTTATTGAGCCACTGGTGTTCAAGTCATAGTTCTAGGCAAGGTGGAAGAATCCCAGGCATATGCATTGCTAGTCTCCTATTTGTACTCACGACAGGAATAACTAATCAATCACAGCAAACTCTTTGGCTAAGCCTTGATGCCTGCCAGGGCTAACATGCGGGGGTCTGGTCCCAGGAGGATCAGTTAGAGTCAGGGAGGAATTAAAACAGTAAGGTTGATTTTGGATATGTTGAGTTTGTTGTACATATGGGACACATAGGCAGAGCTGTGGCCGTAGGGGGTTGGATATAAAAGACTGGAGCCCAAACCAAGAGAGAGACCTGGACTGGAGAGAGATTTGAGACTTTGGCATGTAGATGGGAGCAGACCCAACCTCCTAGAGTGAGTGACAAGGCAAGATAACCTGGGATTGACCCAAGGAGTCTGATGAGCCCACAAATGGCACTGCAAGGGACTGGCTTGAGAGGTAGAAAAAAAGCCAGGAGAGAGTACTGGCGAGGAAACCAAGGGTGAAGGGAGATTCAGGAAGAGCGATTAGTAGTATCAAATGTCGTGAGGAGGTTGTCGGTCCCTCGGCGAATGCAGCATTAGTGGGATAGTGGAGGTGGAGCCAGACGCAGTGGTCTAAGCAGTGAACTGAATGTGAGCAAAGACTCATGTTGGTGAAATCTGATAAGAGACACAAATAGGTCTCAGAAAACCAACAAGATTATTGTAATTTCTTGGAATTTAAAGAAAATCTGAGCTCAAATAGAAAGTTCAGTAGACTGTGAGAAAAATGTCTGAGGGAAGATGAGCTTGTCTGAGTCTGGCAGTCCAGCCTGCATGTACAACTGCATTTGGTCTGAGACATTCCTGCAGAGATGGATCCCAAATGGTGGGGGAAAATAAATCGCAAGTACAGGCCTTGCTAAAGAATATTTACTGGCAGATGAAGCACAGAATCCCGAAGTTCGTATTTCTCATAGAAGGGTCCATGTGATCACCTGGTTCAGAAACCCAGAGTGCTTTAAAAATGTGAATCCCTGGGATGCATCCCGGATCTACTGAACCAGGATCTCGGTCTAAGGCCCCGGTTTAATAAACTCTCTAGGTTTAGGAAGCTCTAGAAGGCATCTGTCCAGTGTAGGGCTGATGATGTAGATATTTGCTACCATTCCATCCATTGTGTTCTCCAGCACTTTCATGACATGGGTACTGAGGGCCAGATTGAGGACCTTGCCTTCTGGGCAGTTGCCTGGAGCAACATCTGTAGATGGAGTTAAAATATTTCTGGAATAAACAACTGCAAACTGAGTCCACTTCTGTGAGAGTAGATGGTAGGAAAAAACCACTTTTGTTAGCCTCAAACTGTCTTTTTTGAATATTTCTAGGAAGAGCACAAGGTGGCCGTCAGCAGAGATTTTGCAACAGTATAGTGTATGGTCCAGTGTTTCTTATCTGGAACTCGTGATTAATTTTGTTCTAAGTCTTAAATTATTTATTGATTCCTTAAAGCGTTCCAATTTGGAAAATTGCCCCCCCAAAAGCCCAAAACAACAACAGCAAAAAAATCCAAACTCAAATAAATGCAGAGACAAATATAAGAGCTACATAAAAGTGGAAGTTGTTTTGCTTAAATTTGTCAGAAAATGAACACTGTCCTGGCAGTGAAAGAAATTAGGGAAAATTCTGCTTCAGGCTAAAACATTCATTAGCAGAAGATCAGTTTCACCTCATTCCACTAAATAAAAGTGGAACAAAAGATGTAAAATATTGGTTTGAGGGGGTGCAAAATCATCCACTTGTCTGCATTCCCATCGGCCTTGGTTGAACCTTCATGTGATCCTGACTGTTGAAATTATTGAATTAAATAACTGAAAGGAGTTCAGTTCTAAAAGGTATTTACTGTATGCTGATGGAAGACAAAATTTCTGCCGTCATTCAGTTGACAAGAGCAAGACAGATATTAAAGTAAGTAATTAAAAAATATTATTGTATGCTTCTGTTAGGTGACGCTTGCATGTTGATAGATTCCTATAAAATGTCCTCAAAATACATGCTTTGTAACAAAACTACATATTAAAATGCAGGTGCCTAAAAAATGGAAAAGCTTAGCATTCATAGACTTCATTTACTTTGAGTTTTAAAGAATAAAAATAATAGAAATGTAACATATTTTGAATTTTAAGAAAAATTCTAAATTTTCATAAAGTTTTTGTCTGGGAGTCTATTCAAACTTTATTCCTTGCTAACTAGCATTGTTCATAAATTAAACATTACTTATATATTTTCTAGGGCTAATATAGGAGGAATGGTGAAAACATTATTATAGACAAAGTGCTAAAATATGTTTAACACCATGAAGCTGCTAGTCAGAAGTATTTGCCCAAATCCTTTCAATTGTCCACTTGTTTCCATCATATAAAGCATTTATATCCCCTTTGCTCTGGTAAAGGGAATCAGTAATCTTTATCAATTAAATTTTCCTTATTCCTATTATTACTGAGTCAATATTAAACTATTGAACTACCAATGTCTCATTTTTGCATGAAAATGGATTCCTAAAATGCAGTGGTGTTCACCCTGAACTGCAGAGCAGAACATGCATGCATGCTCTCAGTCTTTGGATTTAAATCTGGAAGAACGTAAAAATGGTGAAATACACAGCTCTCAGAACCATGTTAACCTGTTATCCTGGAGAGCACAGGGAAAGCTTTATTATCCAGAGATGCGATCACCTGTTAATTTCTCTCATGGGTGGTTCTGGCCTTTTTTAGAGCTGAACTAATCTGATTCTCTGACTTGGAAGCTAGAGGCTAGAGGTAGCATAAGATATACAGGGAAGCCTAGTTTAGGAACTTGGCCATCTCCCATCAGGAATGGGCTCACACACAGGGATTTCTTCCCATGGATTTTTTATTACTCACATGGAGACAAAAGGGAAATAATCCAGCAGATTGTATAGTTATGGTGAATAGGGTAGACTTTGAATCAGACAACCAGGGTTGGAGTCCTGATTCTATAATCACAGGCTGTGTGACTTGGGCAAGAGGTGAACCTCTCTGTGCCTCCATTATCTGTCTATAAGATGGAATCTACTGCAAGAATATGTTGGAAAGATTAAATGAGAAGATGTATTTTTTAACTGATACACCATTATACCATGAACATAGTTGTATAATATTACTGAAAAACAATAACAACTAAAAATGATATGTATGTACACTTTCTTTTTAAAAAAATATTATAGGTTTAAAAATGCTTTTTACCTACATTATTAAAAAGTTTCCAAAGAAGAAGTAAACTTCTTTCAGAGCAATTCCGTGAGATGCTTGTCATTGATTCCAGGAAGTGAAACACACAAGTAGAAGCTATTTGATTTTGTAGGACAAGGTCATTTTACTCAGCTAATGGGAGGGTGAGGTGCTAAGAATTTGAGAATTGCTTAGCCTTACTGACCTCATTTCCCTGAACATAGTTGTGTTGGCTGTGAGACAAGGAAGAGGACCCTTCCTGGACCTGCTGGTCCATTGAGTGTGCTAACCACTGGTGTGTGACTAGACGGTTTCACTTTCAGGGTCCCCAAGATAAATGAGGCTTAGAGCAATCATGAAGTCTTCTCAAGGGATCTGGGAATGAGAAAGCCCATCTACACAGTGGGCTGTGCTCTTGTGTTTTCATTGTGCTGGATGCACACCTAGAGACAAATGGAAAACACAGCACAGCTCAGGAGAAGCCCAGAAAGGAATATCAGAAGGTCAGCAGAAACTGGGTAAAGTGTGACATATTTGACACAAAAGTGACATTGATTCTCATTTTCAGTGTGGATTCCCAGACTGACTGAGGTGTGGGAATCCGGAATCAGTTTAAAAGACACTTTGACTTAAGAAATCTGGGGCTATTGGCTTTTATTGTTTAATTGGAAATCTCATTTTGAGTAGAAAAAATAACTTAGGTAAATCCATTCTCAGAATTGTGGAAAAAAAAAAGAACTTGGTTTGTGTTTGGGGGGAAGGCTACTGCTGGTTGTTTTGTGCAGACTTTGAAGCGGACCCTTGCATTTCAGAAGCAGGCACAGCCAAATTGCATCTTTGGTTGCACCTTCTGAGTCATTTCCTGTCTCTGTGGCTGGTTATCAGTGAATTGTGTCATTGCTCAGACATGGCGCCTGCGTTCTGTCTTTTGTGTTTGAGATGAAGTTTACACAAATGTTTGTCAATTGAGTCTTCTGTGTAGATACTACGCCAAGCGTTGGAGGTGCAGAATATGGATGAAACTGTCTTTGATGCTGTGGAGCTCCCGCTCCAGAGACAGTTGAATATATGGAAAGTTTTTCCACTTTAACTTCTCCTTGTCTTCTAATTTACTTGTCTACATTCAAAAATTCAGAAACCTGTTTTGAGATGTATTAGATGTGAATTAACTTCTTTTGGTACAAACCTATTTCTTTCTTGGAGTGAATATAATACTACCTTTTATGACGTCTGATGGTTCCTGAAAATCAATAAAACTAGTCAGTGGTTAATGTTTGACTGAAGGTGAAGGGAGAGGCTGGGGAAGTGGAGCAGTGGAGAGGGAGTGTCCTTCGGGGACAAACTCAAGTCGAAGCAAGAGTCTCAACAGCTGAATGGAAGAAAATAACTTTTAACAACCATTTTGTTATTTACTTACGAAAAGGTAAGGGTTGACATGTCTTAACTATGTACTTCTTCAAGAATGACAAAATAGATGGTGGAGGGGGTACTTAAGAAGTTGCTGGACAAATTTATTACTTGAGAGGTGCTATGTTGCATTGCTGGGAAGGGAAGTTTATTCCTGATGTGAAACGTTTTGCTTATGGGGCATAATTTCTTAAGTGGTTTCTTTTCATTAGTCTATCTTTTATAAATTCATTTGATGAAGTGGCTTTGGTTGAATCAAGCTTGGTAGTAGAATTAAGGAAAAACTGAGTTTTTGGATGTTTAAATGAGTATTACACATATTCTTTGTGATTAAAATATGAAAGTGCCTAGCCTTCAGATGCTCTGGGGCTCTTGTATTCTAGAAATTGGGTTTGGAATCTCATTCTCACAGTGTCATCTTTCAGATGTGGTCTTCAAGAACTGAGCATTCTGTCTACTTCTCAGAGAACAAGATTCAATTTAGGATTCTTAAGATTTTCTGGGACACAGCGAGGTAGAGGAAATGCATAGGAGAAAAGAAGCCCTTTCTTAAAAGTACTAGAATAAGAATTGAAAACAGAGGGACAGACCTGCCTTCGTAATTGGGAAAGTAAAACCTGATGTGCAGGTTGGTCAGCTTCTGGTGCTTCTTTCAAATGGATGTGCCATCTGCCAATGAGTAATTATTCTGAGATGTCAAGTCATATATAGCCCACTGGTGTCTTCAAAGATTCAGTCTCTGCCTCCGTCTCCATTATTTCTTTATTACGCATGACTTTTGGGGATAGATGCCCTCTGTGATGGGGCATGCCAAGCAGGAGATTGGAAGGGCAGTGCATTCTCTGATATTTTCTTGTCTTTATTTTCTTCAAAAACGTAGATAGCAAGTAAGGAATAGTTTGAAAGAAAAAGAAAGCACATGTTTAGATGACAAGGAAAATGGATGACAATTAGCTCTCACTGGGAAAAAAAATGAGTCTTTTACTGAGTGAGGGTTTATCATGGATTACAGGGTATATAGTTTATGAGTCTTCAGGGTTGGGCAGATGGGTTAGGCCAGTTTCATCATTTGCCAGCCGGTGGGCACTGAGCAGATTACTTAAACTCCCCGAACCTTGATTTTCTCATCTATAAAATGAAAATACTTGCCTAACCAAGTAGTTGTGAGAGTAAATTCGATAAGCATGTAAGGAACTTAGTCCATTGCTTGGCACAGGGTAGACTTTCAATGAATAGCTAGCTCTCCTTTCCATGAGAAAGTTCAAGCAGGTGACTCAGGTCAAGCTGAGAAGTTGCCATTTCATTCTCTAGGAAAAAACCAACAATAATGCTGCAATAACTACATCTTCCATTGTGCAAGAGAGCAGCAAATTCTATGCTAAGAAAGTGGAATACAACAATGTAAGAGAAAGATAAAACAATTAGGTTTTTCTTTTTTTTTTTTTTTTTATTATATAAGAGGCATTTAAAAGCCCCTCCGATGTTTCACATGTAAGTCTTCCTATGAGGTGTGGGTGTGGCATCCTTTGAAACTTGCTAACATGACCCCTGGGAAAAGTCATTGTCATTCAACGTGGAGGTTGCATTTCTGGTACCTCCTCTCTTCTTTTACAAAAAGCAAAATATATCCTGGCAGCAACCCAACTTCCTGTTCCATTGTCAAAGAACTCTCTGGAAAGGAGAGAGTGCCCCTACTTTTCTACCATGTCAAGAAAGATTCTGAGAAGGAAAGCTGAGTATCATCATGCTTTTTTCTCCCAAGGCCCACAAATAAGTGCTTTTGTGGGTGTTAGTTTACATGAGTAGAAACATGTAGATTTATTCACTGCATAAAATTGCATTCATTCCAAAATCTATGGTGTCGAACTTACAATGGGGCTAGTTGTTCTGTGGCCTACTCATTGATTAAACAAAGAAAGAGGTACTGAAGTTTGTTAGGGGAATATCTATCTACCTGTTTGTTACTTGTGAAAACAAACAGGAATGTTTACTTAGGTACAAAAAATGTTAACTTAGTAAAAGCAGATATTCACCCAGTGGTTGAGGTATTAATTACACTAAAGCTGACTTTTCACTTAAGCATATGTAACAGACCAAGCTATACTTGATTATTGTGTATGTGGCACAAAGAAAACTTAATTTCTCTTAAAATATTCTGTAAGACTGACATATTGAATTCTCTCATCCATGATATACTGAATCAATAATTTCTTACCATATTTTAATTATCTTAAAACATTGGGATTTGCATTCTTGAGTAAGAGACAAAATGGTAGATTTATGCTTTTAAAGAATGTTTAAACTAAAGATCAACCCTTCTTCACATGGAGGGTTCTGTGCTTGGTCCCTGCAGTGGGATCCACTCCCCTTCCTCAACCTCTCTGAGCTTAGTTTCCTGCCTTGTAGGATGACAACTGGACATAGGATTGTGGTGATTTTTAAATGAAATAAGTTGTCCAAAGTGCTTAACTTAGTAAATGCTCATAATGTGCTAGCTCTATTTTTTTAAGTTTCAATTATGAAAAACTAACTCACAAGTAAGATTTCGTAGTGGTATGTTATGCTTTATTAAGCTAGAATTAAATTCATTTTTCCCTTACTCTCTTGCCCATCCCAGTTGTCAGTTATGATTTAATTACAGAAATCAGAAAATTAACCTGCCATACTTGAGCATGACTGCACGTTTTTGTCATTACAATCCTTGCCTCAGGGCCACTTTATAAAGGAACCAGTATTAGAGAAAGTGTTTTTGTTTGTTTGTTTTTAAATATCAGTGTCTAAATCCTATGGGACGGGATCTAATTTAGACTTATCTTGTACTGAATTTCTAAGAGCAGAATGTGTGATTTTCTTATCTTGACAAAATGCTCATCTGTACACTTTGTAATACACAAAGAAGTGTTGTATAATACATGAAGAAACATTTTGTCAAAAATAATTAAGCCACCTTTTATGAGAAATAGTGATTCCTATCCTCTTTAGGCCAAGGAAGACCCTTGTGATGTTCTGATAGACATGGAGGAAGGAAAGTCCTTCCCCCACCTCCCTCCTAGGGTTTCTGAGTGTGTAAACCTGCACACTCAAGGGGAGTCAATCCTGACATCCTTACTGCCAACCTGCTTAAGACGTCAGGGAAGCACCATGGCGGAATAGCCATCTGTCCCCATGTCGCACCTCCCTTCCCTTTGACCTAGTTTAGACGACCCTTCCATTCAGGGCTGGGCATCCTTGGGACTTGGAGGAGAGGGCTCCTCACCACAGCTGCCCATTCCCTTGCTCACTATGGGGGAGTGCCGGGTGGAACGAAAGTCAGCCAGGGATGAGCATGAGCACACTTCTCAAAATATTCCTTAGAAGTCATTATTCTTTCCTTTGATAAGAATAATTATGCTGGTAATTTGTATTTAAGTCAATTATATAAATTTAAAACATTTAAAGTCCTCTAGGGTAGCCATCTATCCTCCCATGAGCCCATTTGCATGACCGTGAACCTATTGCTAAAACAAATAATCACTCCCAATTTTGCATATGTGTAAATCCAGATTTTCACATCCTGAAAGACTGGCATATCTATATTGTAAGGTTTAGCAAGAGAACAAAGTGCTTACATTTATGTGTGTTTGTGTGTGTAGGGGTGGGCATCCATCCTTCCTCCTCTTCCTTCCTTGCTCCTCATCAGTCTAATCAGAAGTGCAAGGCAACAACCCTGATTTTATGCCTGCCTGTTTGTTTCTAGCTTACTAATGGCCGCTTTAATTGGGTCCCTAATTTGTCAAGAGTGCAAATTGGTCAGATCCTCCTGTGATTTTTCTAAACCTTAAGTGATGTAATTGGCCAGAGGTTAGTGAGTGAGACCAAAAAGATGGGCATGATTGATCCGAACATTACTTGATGAACAATGGTGCGAGCGAGCTTTTAATCTGATCTTTATTCATATCTGGCCTTGCTTTATAATTTATGCTGCTCTTAGCAATATGCAATGCAGAGGTGAAATAAATGGCACACAGAATATCTGGCGCTGTTTGGTCCTGGTGGTATGAATTCCAGTGACATCCTTTCCTGCCCACATTACCCATGATATTTGAAAACAAATTTTGTAGTCCTCTCCTTCTGCACCTTCTTTGTTCTTTGGAAATGTACAGTTCAACCTTAGAGCAGGGTGAATTATTTTAATTCAAAGCCCTTAATGCTTTTTTTTTGAAACGAAAAGGTTGAGAGATAACAGACTCTATTTAAGGTTTGCCTATCATTTAGCTTTTTGTAAGGGGGAAAAAAATCACTGCTGTGTACCGAGTTACTTGCAGGTTTTGAGACCTGGGACCTAGAAATTCCCTGTCCTTACTCAGATAAATGGGGAAATGACAGAAATGTCTAAAAATGCCTCTTAGAGGCATTCCAGCCCAGCAGGAGAATCAATCAAGCTTTGAATGGACCGCCTGGGATGCCGTGGGCACTGCATGTATAATAACTTAATAAAGGCCTGTCTGAGGCCACCTCTACCCTGAAATGGCAGTGCCTTTCTCAGTCAAAAACAGAGTCCCTTGGTGTATTAGTTTGCTGGGGCTGCCATAATAAAGTATCACAGGTGGGCGGCTTAAACAATAGAAATTTATTGTTTCACAGTTTTGGAGCCTGGAGGTCCAAAATCAAGGTGTCAGCAGGGTTGGTTCCTTCTGAGGGGGATAAAGGCTGACCCTCGTTTTAACTTCATTACCTCTGTAAGACCCCCTCTCCAAATAAAATCACAGTCTGAGGTACCGGGGAGTTAGGATTCCAACATATGAATTTTTGGGGGGACACTATTCAACCCATAACACTTGGCTTGATTGAAAAATGGGAGACTGCTGAGGTGAAGGTCAGAGGGGAAATGAGAAGGGGAGACAGTGCAACACAGAAATATATGTGTGGTAGGAACTCAGCTTCCTAGGGGAGGTCATGGCATATCTGAAGAGGAAGAGCAGCCATGGAGTAAAAAAAAAACTTGTTTGAATTTTTTGAAGGATGTGTATGGATGAAGTGATACTAGATGTTATTATGAGAACATTTGAGCTTTCAGAGGGTGAATAATATATGAATAAGAGTATAGGTGTGGAATTAGCCAGGCAGTGTGATCTTGGGCAAGTCTCTTGACGTCTTTGACCCTTACCTTTTGATTTTTGATCTTTAAGAGGTAAATTTTAATAGTTCCTACTTCATAGGGTTCTTATGAGAGATCAAGAAGAGAATTCATATAGACGTCTTAGCATGTGTGTGGCAACTTGTTCTCAGTGTTCGCTGCCTTTGTGTTGTTATCCTGGCCGGACACAGCTTCAGGACCTCGAGGGGTTTCGGTGTTCTGTGGGCTATGGTGGTGTCAGTGAAGGTATCACCCCTAAGCAGCGAGGCCAGCAGCCTTGACTCCGTACTTATAAGTGGTCCATGGTTAAAGCAAGTGGCAGTGACTTTTCAAAACTCCTTTCTCCCCCCTAAAACCTTTGAGCTGTGTTGCTAAGGATGTGCTTGGCCTCTTAGATAGTTGCCATAGAAACTGTCTGAATTTTGTCTTTGTACCTGAGGGAAATCCTGACAAATAGCAAAATTTCCAAGCAGATTGTTGGATCAACTATTTTAAGTAGTTCAGATAAAATATCACTGAATTATCTAGAAATCTACTCCAATCCTTTTCCAAGTAGTGTTTGTGAGGAAATCTATCAAGTGTGTATAGCTTGGTGGTTTTAGACAATTTCAGTTGTAAACTATGGTTTCCCTCCAGCACTATTATGATCCAGGACGTGACATTCATTGGTGGAATTATGTTCATGCAAAGAGGAAATATAGGCAAGGCTGTTGGAGAGACTAAAGTCCTCTTCTGACATAATCCTAGCATTGGGGTAGTTTGCCTCGAATCTGTGTCTCAGGGTGAAAGTTATAATTTCCATGAAATATGAAGACACAAGGAAGGAAGGAAAAATAATATTGAACAGAAGAGAATAAGGGCAGAGTTTGGATTCTTATTTGGTTGCTTTTGGAGTAATAAGAAGTACATTTTCTCTGTAGGTGTATTGCATAGTTAACAGCTATGTTTAAAGACTAAAGAGGTGGCTGGTGAGGTGTTTGAATGAGGGATTGTGAACGTTCTTGGGTTCTTTCTGCTTAAGGAATCTCATACACTTGCAGCTTTGAATTAGAACCACTAAAATTTTAGTATGTAGTTATCCTGGCATTTGCCAAAACATATCTTCCCCATCCATATAATGAGTGAAAATGAGACTTATTGCCTATCATTTAAGACCCTTAAATAAAGAAGATTATAAAAGTGAATCAGTTAAAGTAATGGAGTTACCATGAGCTTGTTTCAGGATGCTGACTTGTGCATTGCTATGGATGAGCTATCATGAAGCTTCTGGAAACTGCGCCGTTCCATAGAGAGGAGAGGCTGGCCTTTAGGGATCCCTTTCTACTAGCTTTATAAGTGGATGTCATCCAATGATCCTTTCTGGTTGGGAAGATGTGATTTTAACAGACTGGTAACTAATCACTTTTATCTCTGGTTTATTCACAGGAGTTGGAATAAAGAAAACCATGATGGTGCGAGCCCAGCTGCACTGCTTGTGTATCCTCACACTTTATTTGGTAAGAGAAGAAGGTCTTTCTTTATTTACTAGAATATTTTCTGCCATCCTTCTACCCCACACTAGGGGAACAATGGTTAGCATCACTTAAAAAAAAAGTCTATCAAATTAAATCGTATATAAAGGACATGTAGTTGGCCCCGATGTGATCTTTTCGATGAAATAGCTATAAATCATATGTCTGTCCTTCAACCAGGGAGGTACTTTCTCCTCAGCTTTTAAAAGCCAATACCACTTAATGGGCAAGGTTTAAAGCAAATCTATCTACTCAGATTTAGACCTTCAGGTATAGCTCAGGGAATCTGGAAAGAAAAGTATACCAACACATGTATTAGTCTATGTCCCTTAATCTTGACTTTTTTTTTTAACTTTGACTGTGAAAAATTACCACTGAAATAATAAGAAAAGCATTTTCTCTGTTTTCCACCCCGCTCTGCTCTATACTTTTCTCTGCATACATGGTTTGGAGTTTTCTGGTCGAATTTGTCTTTAGCCATTTGTTGAGCTAACCCTATTGACTGACAGGCTTGTAGAGGCTGGAGCTGGACGGAGCCTGGGAGACCTGAGCTCCAGTCGACAGTGGGGCCGTCTTTGTTTTACTCCTGAGGCTCATGAAGGTCATACACTTCCAAAAAAGTTGTTATGTTTGAAGCAAGATGATGGGGGAAGCATTTGCTTTCTCCTTAGAAGGAAGCTGCTAGATCCTCACACTTCAAATCTGGAACCCAAAAATAACATATTGAATTTCAAGTTCCAGAGAGACCTCTTGAGCCCACACAGCTCAAAATATTTACAGAGTGAACTAGATCCGAACTTGTACATCTGCCAGAATCTTCCTCCTGGAGTGGGGGAAGCTTCAGTTCAAACCTTACGAGGAATGTGCACCCTCACAGACCGGAGGCTCAAAGCTTGTCAGTAGGACTGCCTAAGGACCGGGTCCAACAAGCCCACCTGACTTCATGCCTCTTCCTACCCTCTTGTATGTCCTCTGCTATCTGTATTATCGTAGGGTTGTGCTGAAGTCAGACCTAGGTTCAAACTTGGCACTGCCACTTACCGTTGATAGGAACTTGGGTGAGTTCCTTCACCTCCCAATCTTAGTTTTCTGCCTCGTGAAATGGGTCTGATAAGAGTACTTGCCTTATGGGATGTTGTGGCAATTAAATGAGATAATGCATTTATAAAGCCCTTGGATCAGTGACTGGCACAATCTAAGCTCTTGATAAATATTAGCTATTATTATTACAACAGCATTTTAAATACTCTGAGTCTACACTCATATGGACTCTGACCCCTATAAGGAGGACTGTCATCTGTGTGGCCTCAGCACTAGCACAGCGCCAGGAACAGAACAGAAATTAAATACACAATTATGGACTTATATTAGGAAACAGCAATGAGATCTAAGAGAGATAGAAGATTCTTTCATGATAATTTGATATTAGTGGGCCCATCTGCTTCTTGTCTGAGAATGGGACATACATTTTTCTTCCTAGATAAAAGGTGAAAATAAGTTTTCCTTCTCTCTACTTTCACACCCATGGGATTTCTATGTAGAGTAAGAAATCCTGCCCAAACCACTGCTGGCAGCAAGAGCCTCGCCCAGGAGGGAGCCACAAGCACTGCTGTCTGTGGAGGAAGGAGGGAGGTGTTACGGGTGTAGCAGGACTTCAGCGGCAATGCCCTGGAACTACTTCTCTCTCCTGCCTCCACCCACCCCTGCTCCCAAATCCTCTCCTCTGAAGACTGGAAGTTTAGTTGGAGCTTCTTCCCTTCAGGATAAGGCTCTCTTCAGCAGAGGTAGCAATTTAAAATGATTGCCAGTCATTTATTCCATAGTGCAAGTGGCTCTCCTATTCTCTTCTGAGAACTGGTTTTCATAAGGGAGTTAGAAACACTGCATGAATATATGTTGCAAGGGCACTGAAGAGAGAGCAAGTAAGCAATCCAGGTTTGGGAAAGAGTGCTGAATAGAGAGGCAGGGAAATCAAGGAGAAGTCACCTATTTTAGAGTTTTGCCTGGGACTATGCTTCTTCCAGAAGGAACAAGAGTTTGGCACAAATACTATATAATCCATATGGGGAACTCTTGCTGGAAGGTCTGATGAGGGCGGCTGCCGGGCAGGTGGGTCTGGCAATTGCACGTGTCTTTTGCAGGCTTGGGAGGCAGTGTAGCAATGTGGTTCTGAGTTGGGGCTTGGTGGTCCGACAGCTCCATCCCACTGCAGCACCAGTTATCTGTGTCTCTGCTGTGGGACTTCTCTGGAGAAACTTTCCTGACATTATTGAGGATCAGAAGTAATGATGTGTCTGGATGGTCTAATCCCGTAGCTGCCATACAGGAAACCTCAAAATGCCTCCTCCATTTTCTTCCTTTCCTTTCATGTTTGTGCTAGATGGTGGGTGTTATTCCCTTCAACTCCTGCATAAGGACTCCTTGTCCTTTCACGAGTTTCTACCACACCATTCTTCCCAGTTCTGGCAGTATGGCTTGATGACTCATAATGTGCGCATGCATTTTGAAATCTTTATAGCGCAAACAGCCATGTTCATGGGCAGGAAGAGAGATTTGTTGCCCTGATATGAGAACCAACTTTGAACCTTGCAACTGTAACATGTCCTCCTTTCCTGATAGGTGAGCCAGCCTGTCCATGTAGGAAAAATGCAGGCTTGTTTGTGAGGTTCGTCTGACTCATGTCGTTTTCTTCTGGATGCCTCACTGGTGTGATCAGCTGAAAGGTGTCCTGGCCAATGTGAGCAGAAAGTTGACGAAGGCAGCTTGCTGTTAAGCACTGGCCCCACAGAAAGCACAGCCCTTGTTTTGTACCAACCCTGGTGACACCTGGATATCTGGACCCAGTTCTTGTGCCCCATCTTCTGGTGGAGCTAATGGAGCTGGGGAAGATATGGAAAAGGAGTGGAAGGGAGGAAGAGCCCCAGCGGAAGATAAACCTTGAAAGGGATTGATGAGCTATAAGTTTATAAAATTAGTGTATCGGTTAAGAATTCTTTTAGCTACAGGCAATAGGAAGTTCAACTAGAGAGTGTCTCTAGGAAATGGGTGTTGGTTTTCCTCAGATAGCAAGAAGTGAGAAGTCCAGGGCAGGTTTAGCAGCTCTGTGATGCTCTCAGACTTGGGCATCTTCCTCTTTCTCCACCACTATTTAAGCTGGTTTTTTCTCTTGTGGTTTCATGATGGCTGCCACGGCTACAGCCACGAGGTCCACTGTCTGAGCAAGAACAATGAGGAAGGGGAAGGGCAATGCCAGCCACATCTGTCCTTTCTCATCAGGAAAACAAAAGCTTCCCCAGAGCCACCCCCAGGAGACTTTACCTTTTGTTGCATGAACCATAACTGGATCACTTGGCCACACTCTTTGCTGCAAGGGAGTCTGGGAAAGAGACCATTTGGCTTTCCAAGGGAAAGAGGTTGGCAATGGCTGGGGTCAGTGAATCCAAGGGCCTGCCACAACTCTGAGGAGAGGAGACCAAATTCCAAAGCCCTCTGTGTTCTCATTTGTTATTATATTTTTGCTAGACAACCAGTGTCAATTTAATCAAGATTCGACAAACCAAGGGATATAGTGTAAGACCTTTTTTCCCATCACTATCATACTAATTGTTTTTGGGTTATTTGCAGCATTTCCAGGGCAAGAGTGTACTTGCTCTGCCTAAAGAAGTAGAAAACAAATTCTCTTACCCCCAGTTCTTACTTTTTTGGTTTTACCTGTTCAATTCCAAAAATCATTAACTTTCCATATTGTACTTCTGATTCTAACCTATCCCATCCCTGATTTCCACCACAAGGAGGAGGCCTGAAGAACCACTCAGGAAGGAGGGGAGACCAGCATCAAGTACGGTTGCTAAATCCCTCCTTCAGAGGGCGCCCTTCCATGGGTGGGTTTATTGTGGCTGTCCCTTCCTGCGTGCCGCCTGCTCCACTCTGCTTTGAGTTTCCCCTCAGAGGTGCAGTCATGGCGGGAGACTAAGGCATGGCAGGGGCTACTGCTGAGTGGTCTCTGTCCTCCCAGGCTGGGAATGGTGGGAGTCGCACCCTCCTGCACCTCCCAGACACCGGCTGCTTTTCTGTCAGGTTGTCTTGGCTGCTTTTGCTCCTTCTGGTGGGTAGAGGGTGTGGTGGCTGAGAGGCCTGGTTCCAGAGTCGTAGATTTGAATCCTGCTTCCTGCCGCTACCTGGGCAAATTGCTTAACCTCTCTGCGTCTCAGTCTCATCGCCTGTAAAATGGAGCTAACAATAATAGTTTACCCCCTAGGGTTGTTGTCAAGATTAACCGTGCTTAAGACAGAACTGGGGACATATTCATTTAGCAAGTGTGAGCTCTTCTCACTGTCCCAGCTGCCACTTACTGCTGTTCCAGCCTGGATTGGGGCATCCACAGAGACCGCCTACCTGTCAAGTTCAGGGTCTTTGGATTTTAGAAATGTTATAAGGCTACAGACTGAAGTAGACATTTTGTGCTTTTATTTTTTTCTACATGAGTATAGATTGCTAATCAAAAGTTAAAATAGTAAGCTTTTCTTAAAGTTATAGTTCAAATTCAGATTCAAACTTGACTAAAATTTGCCGGGTAACTACGTACCAAGGAAACATTTTACTAAACACATCTACATATTGTTTTCCCTTTATAAATTCAGTTGTTCTTGAGGTGACTGTGAATTCTAGATGGCTGGGAATCTCTTATGAATTTCCTTATGAATTAACAGGAGTGGAGGGAGGTGTTTTAAGAAGCTGATGTAAAACCAGGTAGTTTAGAAGGCCGCGTGGCATTGTGGGACAATCATGAGCTTTTGTTTCGTTAGATCCCGGTGTGTGTGCTGTGTCTACCACTTGCGGGTTTTACTCTGGGCGAGTAGCTTAACCTCTGTGAGCCTCCTTTATAGCAGGAGAGTGTTAATATCCCGCTTTTGCTTGAGTGATTAAATGAGAAAAGCGATGTAAGGCCCATAGTAAGCCATCTTGACATAGTAGAGTCTCAACAAATGTTAGACCCCTTTCTGCCTGTTTTGACTGGATTTCACATTGTTTTGAGCCAGATTAGAATCTTATTTTCATATATCACTCTTGGAAATCATAATAAAATCAGCAAGTGACACATACACATTCATAATAGATGGTGATGCTAATTTCCCCTTTTTCTTTCTTTTTTTTTTTTTTTAACAGGCAACTGGATACTGCCAAGAGGGGAGGTTTAGTGGACCCCTGAAGCCCATGACATTTTCTGTTTTTGAAGGCCAAGAACTGAGTCAAATCATATTCCAGGTAATGACTACTCTTCATCGCTTTCATCGTGATTTCGCAGGCTCTCTTGGTGAACTTTTACTCCTTTATCAACTGTACAACAGGAAAATAAAATAGAGGCATGGCATCAAAGCTAAGTTAAACAGAGAGATGGGTGGCCTCAGTAATCTGGGGCGTTGTACCTGACATCTTAATTCAGACTTCCTCAACTGTGTCTGGGGCTGGTTCTCCCATCCCTGGGGCGGGGAACTTCGTGCCTGTAGGATCTGCCTCTCCCTGGGGTTGGGAAGAGAACCAGTCTCTGGAGTGGGATGGCCATCTGCCCATCTGTCTGGTCAGTGAGCGTGCCGCTTGAAGCATTTGAAGATGCGGGTTCTCTGGAACAGTGCTGGAATGGCCTGCTTTTCCTCACCGCCTCCTCTGAGCCCATCTCTGGGCCCTCGCCTGTCGGTTGGCCAGGGCATGCTGGGAGGCAGTCATCTCATTTAGTTAGATAACTGAGAGAAACATCGGATTGAGGGGTGGCCTGAAGGTGGGGATGAGACACTTCAGTTATAAAGGGCACTGAAATAATCCTGGAAACTTAATGGAGAGGGAGAAAAACATACTACTGAATATATCAGAAATTCCCTGGGGAAGCCTGCTTGGCCTTGGAGAGGTTGAGGATGCTTTGATGAGCCTCTGTGGGGGCCCATGATCCCCCCCCCCCGCACTGGGGGAGCCATGGAAGGTTGCCAAACTGCCTTCTAAGGCGAACGCCTTCTGTTAACTGTCGAGCATTTGTTTATTGGATGGTTCCCGTCCACGGAGGACAGGCTGAAAGCTGCCTCATCCCCCTTTCTCTCATTTGGTACCAGATTAGTGCAAAGGGGTCCCAGAGGATGAGCTGGCAGGGGTGCACATGAATCTCTGTCCCCCCTGCCATGTAGGGTGTTATAGAGGTTTTGACCTCTCTTTGACCTCTTCTGTCGGGAAAGTCAGGCACTGAGGGAGTAGCAAATGCTTTGGAGCTGGAGGCTAATAGGAATTCACTTGGTGAGGAAGGGAGAGAAGAGTGTTCCAGCAAAGGCACAGCATGGACACCTGCCCTGTGCCGGGAGAGGGTGGGGCAGGTACCGAGGAATGGCAGAAGGCCAGTGTGGCTGGGAAGCAGAGCCTGGAGTAGAAGGTGGAAGAGGAGGCAGCAGAGACAGGAAGGGCCCTGACTCCTGGGACTCCTAGATTTTCTCCCCAAAGCAATGGCCGTGAATCAAGTTTGCATTCAGGAAAGATTGCTCTGGTGACAAATTGGAGGGGGAAAGAGAGGATGCAGGGAGCTGTTAGGAGTCCACAGCAAGGGCTCATACAAGAGATGATCTCCTTGTTTACTTACTTTTCCTGCCTTGCCAGGGAGCACTTAGTTGTAGGTTCTTTCTTACATTTTTTCATTCCTTTCATTTGTGTGTTTTTATGCTTGACAAGCTGGTAAGAACTTTGTGGGCCAGGCACACTTTCATTTTCTTTTATTAACCATGTATGAAGTGCCTAATGTGTACCAGGTGTTATGCTGGGTACTGGGGTTACAAGATGACCCCAGCACCATCCCTGCCCCCACTGAACTCACAGGGCAGTGGAAGGAAATTAACAAGCAAGCAAACACATGCAATGAAGGGTTCTGATTGGAGTCTGGCGGGATGCAGAGGGGACAAAGGGCAGGTGATTTTAAATGAGGATGGTAGTGTGTGAACAGAAGAGGCTTCATTGACCCCTAAACTGAATATTCAAAGATGAGCCAGCACTCACAAATAGAAAGCAGGCCCTGAGTACAGCATGGGAAAAAGCGGGAGGGTGCACGTTTAATAAGAACATGGAAGATGACAGGTGGTCCAGAGTTTAGGGTGGGAGACTGTGTGTAGTCAAAGCTGAGGCTGCCGAGGTCAGCGGGGGCTGGACTGGCCCTTTAACCTGTTGTCAGCCACAGGGCACCTTTAGAGAGGTTAAGCAAGGAGAGCAGAAATTAGATTTGTGCTTGTACAGACCTACTCTGTGATCACTGTGAGCACGGGTTGAGGGGTGAGCCTAGAGGCGGGAAGCCTCTCGGGAGACTGCCATAGTCCAGTGGGAAGTGATGGAGACCTGGGTTAAGTAAGTACAAAGGGCGAATGGAGGGAGGCGGCCAAGGAACATTGTGAGGAAGTCACACCTATTGGAACTGGCTCCTGAATGAGTGCAGTGGGTGAGAGGAAGGTGTTTAGGGTAACTCGGGTCTCAGGCTTCCTTGACTGGGTAGTTAGTGATGTCATTCAGAGAGAAAGAGAGAGAGAAAAGGTTGATGGAAAAATTAGTGAATAAGTTTCAGGCTTATTGAGTTTAAGATTATCTGTGGGGCAGCTGGGTGGAGATGCCCAGGAGGCAGTGTCATGCGGGTCTGGAGATATATAGACTGAGGAGTCTTTGTCATACAGGAGCTAATTCAGTGCTTGGGAGTGACATCAATGTCCATCTGTAGCAAGTGATCTCAATTGCCCACAAGGGCCGGGCAAGTGATGAATGAAGCTTTCTGAGGATAAGAAAAACAACAGCAAAAAACAGATGAGAGAAAAAAACCCAATTGTGCAAATGTGAAATTACAAGGCTTCTAAGACTTGGCTTCAGCATATGATACACTAGGGAGTACTGGGGACTGTGACAAACGAAGAGTGCATCAAAAGGAGATGACTCAGTTCAGCTCCAGACAATGTTCACAAGTCAGAATCTGAGTATAGTATTACAAGGTTTTATAATTTTTCAAGAAAAGTCAGAAAATTTTATATTCACGTAAAATTTCCTGACTTAAGAATATTGGTACAGTTTTTAAAAAATCATCATATAAACTAAACATATTTTTGGGCCAGAGAGTCTGTGGTTACTTCTGCAACGTCTGTGTGAGGAGCCTCAAGGGCCGAAGGTGTTCTGTGAGGGCAGGCCCACATCCCACCGCATGGGATCAGGACTGTACATAGTGGCCACCTCCAGCTTACAAACATCAGGCCTCAAAACTGTGTAACAGGATCATGCCACAGTCTCTGAGGATCCCAGCCAGGAAAATCATTCCTTGGGCTTCTTTTTGTGTTCTTTTTCCATTAGCCACACTACAAAGCTTATCTCTTCTTGGCAGGAAATGATAGCCCAGTTGTCATGGCTGAGTGTTTCTTGTTTACAGGGTGTGTGTGTTTACGGGAGGAGTAGGAGACAAAAGGGACTTCCTTCCTAGGATCACAGAATCTTTGTGCTAGAAAAGACCAAGAGACTTCGGATACTAACTGCTTGTTTTACAAATAGGGAAACTAAGGCTTAAGTTGATGGCAGAGCTGAGACTAGAACACAGGTCTCGTGACTTCTAGTCGAGCACACCATGCTCTTTCTGTCACTGTATGTGAGATGTGGCAGCAAACCCAGCCTTGAGAAGATGTGCTTTGAGCTCTTGATTACAGTGGTGGGGAGGAGTCGTACCAGTCCCCTCATCCATACCACTTGGAGTATTCTTACCTGGGGTTAGGGAGGCACAGAGCAAGCTCATTGCCCCATGAGGTTGATCCTTGGGTTGGTAACATAGCCCCCAGAAAAGAAAAAAAAAAGAACTAAACCGCCACAGACTTCTTTCATCGAGGATTTTCAACTAGCCCCAGCTCAGCACTCTCCAGGCTTCCAGATCATAAGACAGTACGATACAAATCTGAGACAGGTCATTTGTTTTTTCTTTTTTCTTTATAATGAGCTATAGCTCACATACTGTAAAATCCACCCTTTAAAAATGTACCATCACCAATATCTAATTCCAGAACATTTTGATGAGTCTCAGAAGAAATCCTGTACCCATTAGCAGTCACTCCCCATTCTCCTCTCCTTCTAGCCCCTGGCAAACACTAATCTACTTTATGTCTCTATAGATTTGCCTATCTAGACATTTCACGTAAATGGAATCATACAACATGTGGCATTTTGTGTATGGTTTGTTTCACTTAGTATGATATTTTCAAGGTTTCATGTTGTAGCATGTATTAGTACTTCATTCCTTTTTTAGGGGTGAATAATATTCTACTGTATGGATATACCATATTTTGAATATCCATTTATCAATCAATGGGCATTACAAATAAAGCTATTATGGACATTCATGTACAACTTTTGTGAGGACATATGTTTTCAATTTTCTTGGATATATACCTAGGAGTGGAATTGCTGGGTCATAGTTAATTTAATACTTAACTTTTGAGGAAGTGCAAAACTGTTCTCCAAAGCAACTGAACCATTTTATATTCCCACCAGCATTGTATAAGGGTTGCAATTTCTCCACATCCTTGCCAATGTTTGTTGTTATCTGTGTTTTTTATTATAGCTATCCTAGTGGGTGTGAAGTGGTATTTCTTTGTGGCTTGGGTTTGCATTTCCCTAATAGCAAATAACGTTGAGTGTCTTTTCATGTGCTTATTGGATATTGGTATATCTTCTCTGGAGAAATGTCTATTCAAATCCTTTGCCGATTTTTTAATTGAGTTATTTGTCTTTTTATTGTAAGAGCTCTTTATAAATTCTGCATACAATTTCCTTATCAAATATATAATTTGCAAATATTTTCTCACATTCTATAGGTTATTTTTTCACTTTCTTGATAGTGTCATTTGAAGCTCAAAAGCTTTTAATGTTGATGAAGTCCAAATTATTATTTTTTGTTGTTTATGCTTTTGATGTCATGTCTAAGACACTATTGCCTCATCTTGAGTCACAAAGACTTATGCCTGTGTTTTTTCCTTAGAGTTTTATAGCTTTAGCTCTTACGTTTAGACCTTTGATCTATTTTTAGCTAATTTTTGCGTATGGTGTGAGGTAGGGGTCCAACTTCATTTTTTTGCATAGGGATATCCATTTGTTCCAGCATCATTTGTTGAAAACATTATTCTTTCCCCATTAAATTATCTTGGCATTTTATCAGAAATTAATTGACCATAAACATAAAAGTTTATTTCTGGACCCTTGATTTGAATCCATTGATCTATATGTCTATCCTTATGCCAGTACCACACTCTCTTGAATACTGTAGGTCTGTAGTAAATTTTGAAATTGGGCAATGTTAAGGCCTCCAATTTTGTTCTTCTTTTTCAAGATTGTTTTGGCTATTCTGGGTCTCTTGAATTTCCATATGAATTTTAAGATCAGCCTGTCAGTTCTACAAAGAAGACAACAGTAATTTTGATAGGGATTGTCTTAAATCAGTATTTCAACTTGAGAAGTATTATCACCTTGACAACATTAAGTTTTTCAATCCTTAAACATGGGATGTTTTTCCACTTATTTAGATCTTCTTTAATTTCTTCCAGCAATGTTTTGTAGTTTTCAGTTTACAAATCTTTCATTTCTTTGGTTAAATTTACTCTGAAGTGTGTTATTCTTTTTGATCCTATTGTAAATGGAATTGTTTTCTTAATGTCATTTTCAGATTTTTTTTGCTAGTGTATAGAAATATATTTGATTTTGTAAATTGATCTTTTATCCTGCAACCTTACCAGACTTGTTTATTAGCTGTAATATATTTCTTTTTTTAGATTCCTTAGGATTTTCCGTATATAAGATTAAGTCATCTGCAAATAGCTGTAGTTTTACTTCTTTCTTTCTAATCTGGATGCCTTTTATTTCTCTTTCTTGCCTAATTGTCCTTGCTCCAAAGCAATGTTATATAGAAGTGGCAAGACTTGGCTTTCTTTTCTTGTTCCTGATCTTATAAGGAAATCTTTCAGTCTTTCACCATTAAGTATAGTGTTACTGTGGGTTTTTCTTATATGCCCTTTATCAGATTGAGGAAGTTACCTTCTATTCCTAGTTTGTTAAGCATTTATTTTTTAGCATGAAAGGATGTAGGATTTTGTCAAATGATTTTCTGGCTCTATTGAGATACTCATCTGTTTGTGTCCTTTTTTCTATTAATATGGGGTATTAAATTAATTGATTTTTATATATTGAACGAGCCTCGTATTCTGGGATAAATTCCACTTGATCTTGGTATATAATCCTTTGTATATGTTGCTGGATTCAGTTTGCTATATTTTGTTGAAGACTTTTTTGTCTATATTCATAAGAGATATTGGGCTGTAGTTTTATTTTGTTGTCTTTTCTGGTTTGCATATCAGGGTGATACTGGCCTCATAGAATGAGTTAGAAAGTGTTCCTTACTCTTCTACTTTTGTGAAGTATTTGTGAAGGTTTGTGTTACTTCTTTACATATTAGGTAGAATTTACCGGTGAAGTCATCTGGTCCTGGGCCTTCCTTTACAGGAAATATTGATTGCTAATTAAATCTCTTTACTTGTTATAGTTCTATTCAGAGTTTCTATAAAAAGAATAAATTCTTTAGTCAGGTTTCATAGTTTTTGTCTAGGAATTCATTCATTTTACATAGGTTGTCTAATTTGTGGGAAAACAATTGCTTATAGTATTCTCTTTAATCCTTTTTACCTCTGTAAGTTTGGTAGTGATGTCCCCTCGTACATTCCTGGTTTTAGTTATCTGAATCTTATATCTTGTTTTTCTTGGTAAGTCCAGCTGAAGATTTGCCAATTTTGTTGGTGTTTTCAAAAAAACAACTTTTTGTTTTTTTCTATTTTCTCCTTTGCTTTTGTATTCTCTATTTCACTAATTTCCACTCAAATCTTTCTTTCTTTCTGCTTGCTTTGAGGTGAGTTTATTCATCTTTTTCTAGTTTCTGAAGGTGGAAAGTTATTGATATGAGAACTTTCTTCTTTTATAAGCATTTACAGCTATAGATTTCCCTCTAAGTACTGCTTCGTCTGCATCCCGTATGGTTTGGTATGCTGTGTTTTCATTTTCACTCATCAAAAATTATTTTCTAATTTCCCTTTTAA
Organism: Tapirus indicus; assembly: GCA_031878705.1. NCBI lineage: Eukaryota > Metazoa > Chordata > Mammalia > Perissodactyla > Tapiridae > Tapirus > Tapirus indicus. Next base: position 42,642,907 of record CM062935.1, read on the forward strand.
TTTCCTCTTTGACTGTTGGTTATTAGTATGTGTTGTTATTTCCACATAATTGTGATTTTCCCAAATTTCCTGCTGTTATTGGTTTCTAATTTGATTCCATTATGGTCAGAGAACATATTTTGTATGATTTCAGTTCTTTAAAATTTATCAAGACTTGTTTTATGGCCTAATACAATCTATCTTTGAAAATGTTCCAGGTACATTTGAGAAGAATGTGTATTACGCTTTTGTTGGATGGAGTGTTCTATAGATGTCTGTTAGCTTCTAGTTGGTTTATAGTGTGGTTCAAATCTTCTGTTTCCTTGTTGATTTTCTATTTGTTGTATCCATTATTGAAATGAAGTTTTGAAGTCACCAACTATTATTGTTGAATTGTATATTTTTCCTTCAATTTTGTCAGTTTTTGCTTCATGTATCTTGGGACCTGTTGTTAGGTATGTATATGTTTATAATTGTTGTAGTTTCTTGATGGACTGAACCTTGTATCATTATAGAATGTCCTTTTTTTGTCTCTAGTAACAATTTGTCTTAAAGTCTGTTTTTTAAAATAGTGGCATAGTTTAATTTCACTCTCATTTTGAAGGATAATTTTCTTGGATATACAATTCTTAGTTGGCAGTCTTTTTTTTCAGCACAGTTGAATACATCATTCCCCTGCCTTCTGGCCTCAGTGAGAAATCAGCTGTTCATTTTATTGAGGATCCCTTGTATGTGATGAGTCTCTGCACTTTCAAAATTCTCTCTTTGTCTTTCAAATGTTTGATTATGATGTGTCTAAGTTTGGGTCTCTTTGAGTTTATTGTATTTGGAATTTATTGAAATTTTAGGTGAGGATTAATGTTTTTCTCAAATTTGGAAAGTTTTTGGTCATTCTTCCTTCAAATAATCTTTCTGCCCCTTTCCACTCTTTCCTCTCCTTCTATGACTCCCATTATGCATGTGTTTGCTTGATGGTGTTCCATTGGTCTCCAGAGTTCTGTTAATCTTTTTTCTTTCTGTTCTTCAGGGTGGATAATCTCAATTGGTCTATTATCAAGTTCATTGATTCTTTCTTCTGCTAGCTCAGATCTACTGTTGACCCCTTTCTAATGAATTTTTCATTTCAGTTATTATACTTGTCAACTCCAGAATTTTTATTTGTTTTTTAAAAAAATAATTTCTGTGTCTTCATTGATATTCTCTATTTGGTGAGACGTTGTTCTCATACTTTCCATTAGTTCTTCAGAGATGGTTTTTTTTAGTTTTTGAATCTGTTTAAAATAGATAATTTAAAGTCCTTATCTAGTAAGTCTAACATCTGAGCTTTCTCAAGGACAATTTCTGTTGACTGCTTTTTTTGGTGAAGAAGATTCACCCTAAGCTAACATCCATTGCCAATCTTCCTCTTTTTTTTTTTTGGTTGAGGAAGATTAGCCCTGAGCTAACATCTGCACCAATCTTTCTCTATTTTGTATGTGGGATGCCTCCACAGCATGAAGAGGCATCATGCTGATGAGCGGAGTAGGTCTGCACCTGGGATCCAAACCTGCAAACCTGGGCTGCTGAAGCAGAGCACGTGGAACTTTAACCTCTGGGCCATGGGTCCAGCCCCCTTGACTGCTTTTCTTCCTGTATATGAGCCTTAGTTTCTTTTTAATTGCATGTGTCATAATCGTTTGTTGAAAACTGGGCATATTAAATAATATCATGTGGCAACTCTAGAAATCATATCCCTTCCTCTTCCCAGGGTTTGTTGTTGTTGCTGTTTGTTTGTTTGTTTAACAATTTTCCTGAACTAATTCTGCAAAGTCTGTATTCTTTGTCATGTGTGGGCATTGAAGTCTCTGCCCAGTTGGCTAATGACTGAACTGAGATTTGCTTTAAAGCCTTGAACCGATAAGTCTTCCAGCCTTTGCCAAGGGGCTCTGCATGTATGTTGGGGCACACCTTCAAGGATATGCCAGGCAGTTTACAACTTTGCCTTAGCTTTCACTTCCTGCCTATGCAGAGACTCAAGGTCAGCCAGAAGTGAGAGATTAGGGCCTTCTCAGATCTTTCCTGAGCATATGCACAGCCCTACTCATGAATGTGGCCTTCTCTACTCCCAGAAACACGTTGGAGATTTTCAAACCCCAGCTTCACCTTTTAAGTTTTTTGATCAGCTTCTTGTTTGCATCAACTGTTATCACTGCCTTAGGCAGCTGCAATGTGAAACAATTGCTGATGATTATTTTCAACAAATTCTCTAGGAGAATAATTGTTTGCAGTCAGTGAGCTCTGAGTTAGGTCAAATAAAGACAAACCCTATGAGTAGGTATTTCCAGGGAACTTCCAGATAGGTCAGATAATAACAGTTCTTTCAGGACAGGGCTTTGGGAAGCTCCAAATGCCTTCTATCCCCTCTATAGTACTGTGATTGTGAGGTTGTTGGTTTTTAAAGCTACTGCATTTCTTGAAAAAGGACAATGGAATTAGGGCAAGTCAAAGTAACCACAAAGCTTGGTTCTTACTAACAGTCAGTAGTTTTCTTAAATAAACACTCCTTGGATTTTGCAAGCATTTGGTTAATTTCCAAGGTTCTGAAAAGGTTGATATTTACAATTTTTGCCAGTTTCTCGTTGTTTGTATGGAGGGAAAGTTTTTTGCAGATCTTTACTTCACCTTTCCTACTGATATCCAGGCCATTACTTAAAACACAAAATAGTAACACTTTCATTTATTGTATAAACAATACAATATCAACAAGCAAACACTCAAAAAAAACTCTTCACCTACAGTCCTATCTACTTAACACATCAAATTTTTTTAAAAAAATTCTATTTCTTGCCCACTGATATGAATACTTTTTGTACTGTTATAATCAAAGTCTAGATTTACTTTTATATTCTCCTTTTGTTACTTTACATCATACCATTGTTTTTTATGCTACTTCATATCTTATAGAATGAACATTTTAATGATTAAAATTCCAAGTTTATGTGCTATAATAATTTTGTCATCTTTCTTTTTTGACAATTTAAAGGTTTTCAACTTTACCAGTTTTATAAATAGGGCTATTTATACTACAAGCATGTAGTTTACTGTTTAAAAAATATTTCCTTGGGATATAGTCTGTATAGCAACATTTGTAGCAATCACAGGGTACAAACATTTTGTGCAAGTTATTTTCAAAAGGATTGTACTAATTTACATTTCCATCAATAATATTTTGTTTCTTTACATCCTTTACAACATTGATTGTTATTTTTAATTTTTTAATAAAAATATATTAAAAATTATTAATGAGTTTGAACAACTTTTACTTCTTCTTAATTTTATGTGAATTTTCTATTTTTGTGGTCTTAAGAGTGCTATAGCTATCCCATGAATAATCATTGATATTTTCTTTACTTCCAAAAAAATAGTTGAGATTGTCATATAGAATCTTATCAAGTTAAAGCCATTTTTAAATTGTTTTCCTTAATATTAAAATGTCTCAATTTTTGTCACAAATTTTAGAAGTACTAAATGACATCTTCTTATCCTAGCAATAAAGCTACCCTTTTTAATGTTTCTTAGAAGCTAGTAATGTTATAGCTTTCAGATATTCCCAGAAAAATCTTATCTAACTCCAGCTATGATTTAAAGAATCAGTTGGCTTTTGTCAATGTATTGAATTATATCATACGTTGTTTCTTGAGGAAAATGTATTTTGAATGTTAAATAGTTAATGTGCAAACAAACTTTTAGAATGTATTGCTTTAAAAGTTGAGAATTTATTTAATGGTTGTGCAAAAGAAAATGTTGCCTGAAATTGGTGACTTTCTACAAATTCCACACCATTGCTTTTCTTTACAACTTAATCTGATTTTTGCTTTTTCTCAGTTTAAGGCCGATCCTCCTGTTGTGACTTTCAAACTAACTGGGGAGACAGATGGTGTATTTCATATACAACCAGATGGACTTCTGTATCACAACGGAACCCTGGACAGGGAAACAAGAGCTGTTCACAAGCTCGAGGTGAATTGAGACTAGATAACCTGTCCTAACTCCAATGTTTCTGAGCACCCTTGTCCTGGAATTATGACTGGCATCTTCATCCCTTCCACAGAATCCTGTTACAGCTCTCCTGACGTTAACAGTGTGGTTTGCAAACTTCATTTGTCCATTTTTTACCAACTGCAGAGGGGTATGGCAAGGGTACATTCTTCCTTAGGCTTTTGACCAGAGTAACACAATTTACCTTGCCAAGGCCCTCAGATGGCATTACTTGTCCATACTCAGGCACCTGAATCAACACCGAGCCAACACTTCTCTGATATTTTACTGGTATCTCCCTGTGGCTACTGTGTGAGCTCCGGACTGACAAAGAAGGAGTATAAGTGCTGGGATAGAGCTCCTTTGGGCTTGCAAGAAGCAGAAGTAATCAATGGTCAGAGGCTGACTAAAGAGACCCTTTACCTCTCTTTCCCTCTTAGTTTTTATGGTTGGTGTCTGAATACCTAGCAATGGTAGAGAGCTAATTGTGGGGGAGATAAGGGCAAAACAAAAGCTTTCTGTCAATACCTTCTGCTATTGGCTCTTCAAGTTGACCACTAAAATGGCTCTGTAAGAAGACAGGGCACTTCCATAGCTTCAAGGGTCAAAGTGTTCCTGTTTCACTGACTTCAACTATTTAGAAAAGAAGGATGTCCAGTGTCCAGCATACCCCATTGCTAGAAAAACACAGTCGTGATTAGCCAGGTTTAATTGATAGGACCCCTATTTTAGCAGCTGCAAATCTGGGCATTTATGGGTGACTTTCTCCCCTACAGTCACCGGATTATTGGTTCTTTGAGCTCTAATTTCCTTCAAGTGACTTCTGGGTATGTGATATGAAGTTCAGACTCACCAAGATGGTTTTCTTTTCCTTTTGGCATCAGGTCTCAGCCTTGAATGAGCATGGAGCCACAGTGCAGGGCCCTGTCCCCATCACCATAGAAGTGAAGGACATCAATGACAATCGACCCATGTTTCTCCAGTCAAAGTATAATGGCTCAGTAAGGCAGAATTCTCGCCCAGGTAATAGGCAGGAGCCTGGAGATATTTATGGAAAGATGGAAGGGTATCAGGCAGAAGGGGCAGATTTGCGTGGCTAACTGCTGCATGTACCACTCATTAAGCACTTATTATCTTACTTAAATTTCACAGCAATCTCTGGGAGTTGCTTTATTATCCCCATTGCTCTAGGGCATGGTTTTTCAACCTTGGCACTATTGACATCTTAGGCCCGATAATTCTTTTTTCATCAGGGGCTGTTCCGTGCACTGTAGGATGTCTAGCAATGTCCCTCACATCTACTCACCAGATGCCAGTAGCAACACTTCCCCACAAGTTGTGACAATAAAGATGTCTTTAGACATTGCCAAATGTGACCTGGGGGGCAAAATCACCCCCAGTTGGGGCCAGACCTGTGGCATAGTGGTTAAGTTTGTGTGTTCCACTTCAGCAGCCCGGGGTTCATGGGTTTGGATCCTGGGTGTGGACCTACACACCGCTCGTCAAGCCATGCTGTGGTCATGCCCCATATACAAAACAGAGGAAGGTTGGCAACAGATGTTAGCTCAGGGTCAATCTTCCTCATCACACACACACACACACAAAATCACCCCCAGTTGATAGCCACTATTCCAGGGTGAACTCTAGAATACTTTAGAGTATTCTAAACTCTAAACACTCTGGAAAGGTGAGTTCACTCTCTCAGAAATCTACATTCTCACTTTTGCTGCTAGCTCCCAGTTCTTTTTCTTTTCTGACTTCCATCTCCTAGTTATGGCTCATCCCTTCACTATTCTTCTACCCTTCATTTCCACAAAAGCCTCTCATCGAGGCATAAGTGTGTGCTGCAAGCTTTTACTGAAGATTTGGGGAGATGAAGGAGCATCACGTCATAATGGTGCACAAAACAAATGTGACTATTAGACTTCGAAGTTTTCAGAAAGACTCTTGGCCCTTTCCATTAACTCACCGATGAGTTTCTCTTTATGCTACTTAATCTTCTCTATCTCTCATTCTTCCATGCCCACTTCCAATAACTCAGGAAAAATATTTCTTCTACTTTATTATGTGGAGCAATTTCATTGTCTCTGTCCCTGAGATTGCATATCAAAGACTCACCAGTAAGCTCTGCTACATAAGAATCTTCCAGGTCTTACTCTTTCTTTCTTTACCAATTGGATCTTCTAGATCAGTAGTTCTCAAACTTTTTGGTTTCAGGGCTCCTGTATTCTCTTAAAAATTATTAAGGACTCCAAAGAATTTTGGATGTGTGGGTTATATCCAGTGGTGTGCTGGTGAATGTTTAAAGCTGTCTCTTTGGGGGAAAAAGTCCTGATTGGTAGCATTTGCCAATTTCCGTGGTATAAATACTCCAACCATGGCCTATTTGAAGCTATCAATGGCGTTAATAATTGGCTTACAAAATTTCTGGAAATTCAACAATTGGCTCTCATGAGCTGGCTCTAGTACATCACTGGTTATATCTATCAATATTTATCATATTAGAAATTAAAACTGAAAAATTAAAAAATAGTTATTAATTCATTTTAAATAATATATTTTAATGAAAAATAACTATATTTTCAAAGACAAAGAATTATTAAAAAGAATGGCATTGTTTTAACTTTGCAAATCGCTTTAATGTCTGGACTAGTTGAAAACAATTGGATTCTTATGTCTGTTTCTGCATTCATTCAGTTGTCATACGGTCTTTTGATTGAAGTAAATAAAGAAAAACTCACTCACACAGATATGTAGTTGGTAAAGGGAGGAGTATTGTAATAGCATTTTCGGGTAACTGTGGATATTCTTTGGTACTATACCAAAACTCAACAAGTGGGGGTTTCTTTTTTTAAATTATTTCATTGAAGTCATATTGGTTTATAACATTGTATAATTTCACCGTGCTCAACAAGTGGTGGTGTCTTAAAGGCTGATTGCAATGTGAATCTGAAACCATATCAATGCTTTTTTTGATACTCCTTTACACTGCAATCCATTGAATTATCTTGTGCTTTGAGTGAATCTTTTACACGTGTGTGAATTTTGACTCCATTGACCCTAGAAGCAGTCTCAAAGACCTCTAGAGGTCCCTGGACCATAATTTGAGAAACCCTATCCTAAGGGAAGGGAGCAGAATAAAGATTTATTTCCCTACTGATATGAATTATAGCACCTTCCCCAGTTCCATCTCTGCCTCTTAGAAGGCAAAAGTGACTATGGTTGATATGGGTTTCAATTAATACCTTTTTAATTTTTTTCTGGGTACACTTTTTTAAACAGGAAAGCCCTTCATGTATGTCAATGCTACAGACCTGGATGATCCAGCCACTCCCAATGGCCAGCTTATTTATCAAATTGTCATTCAGCTTCCCAAGATCAATGATGTCATGTACTTTCAGATCAACAACAAAACAGGGGGAATTTCACTTACCCTAGAAGGTAAGTTGAGTGATGCCCTCATTTGACTGAGTTAGAAGAAAGGTCCTAGATCTGTGTCATCTTCAGAAACATTTCCTTTTCTCTTCTCTCCTACTTCTTGTAGGATCTCGGGAATTGGATCCTGTGAAGAATCCTACCTACAATCTGGTGGTCTCAGTGAAGGACATGGGAGGCCAGAATGAGAATTCTTTCAGTGACAGTGCGTCTGTGGATATTATGGTGAAGGAGAATATTTGGAAAGCGCCAGCAACTGTGGAGATCGTAGAAAACTCGACTGATCCTCACCCCATCAAAATCACTCAGGTAGTGCCCGAGGAATGCCTAGAGCCTACTGCTAAAGACAAATGGCCTCACTTTGTGCAGGTCACCCTCACGGTCTTCACTGATACATTTATTAGGTACATGTTTGCATAGCACAATTATAAAGCAAACTAGATAGACAAAGTCTCTGGCCCCATCTCTCAAGTCTACCTTTATGGGTAAACTCTGGACTTTACTAGCTTGGATTCATGTATATAGATTTGAGCTTTAAAACAGAACTTCACTTACTTTTACCATTCAAGTAGATCCCACTGATGTTTGCTGTTCCCTGTCAGGAGCATGAGATATGGCAGCACTAGAGTGGGCTGTATATGGTGCACGCATCATGTACATGTACATGATTTGAATTTGGGGTTGCAAATATTTTTGAAAGGCCACTTGTTATTTTCAAGGGAAAAATCTCTATCCAATAGATTCATCCCATCATAGGCTGAGGGACGGAGACAGGACTGGCCAAGAGTAAGAGTTGAGCAGGCAACCTTTGCCCTTGGAGACCACCCTCCCCCAACTCCATCTCCTGTGTGTACCTCTCCTCTCCATTCAGATGCTCCCCCTTCCCACCCCCATGACTGATGTTCTCACCCTGGGTCCCTTCCTTCCTGAGCTCCTGGAAGTCCACTGTGGGCTCCACTCAGTTCTGATCTTTTCTGGAAGATCAGGAGGTTCCTTGACATGAAAGCTATGGGTTAGTGAGAGAGCACTGGATTTGGAAGCAGACAACCAAAACCACATCCTTGCTCCGTTACTTTAATGGTTGATCATGAATATGTCATTTAACTATTCTGAGCCCCAACTTGTCATCAATAAAATGGGGATAATAACACCTCTTTGAGTTGTTGTGGAGATTAACTGAGCGGTAGTGTCTGTGAAAGTGGATAAAAGGTAATAAAACTATGAGCGGGTCCCGGTCTGTAGTCCCCCTAAGATTTGTAAAAAAATGACATTGTTGTTGTTAAGGGGCCCTGGAGTGGCCCATCCCATCATATCTATTGTCTAACCTAGAAGGACTTTTATTTATTGAATGTTGAATTAATGAACTTCACGTTCAGGAAAAAAAAGAATAAAAACAAGAAGTATTTTGCTTTACAAGCTAAGAAAGTTTGTTAGGACTCACTACTGTGAGAATTTCAGATTTAGGGCCTTTACTAAGTCTTTCTCTTTATTGTTTAGGTTATCCCCATAGAGACTTGTAAATGCTAAAAAGAATGCATATGCTTGTTTGCTCTTGGGGCTGTCAAAGAAAAGAAATTCTAGGGTGCCACACCCAATACCCAGGCCTGGGAAAGTGCTTAGGGTGTCTTGAAACCCAGGGAGGAGAGTGAAGGGGGACAGGTCAAGAGAGAACTTGGAGTAAATTTTTAGGGCACAAAGGGAGCTCGCTTAGAACCAAGAATGTGATCTTTGGCCTGGACAGAGGGTGGTGCTTAAATAACTAGCAAGGGACAACAGTGTCCTTGACGTCCTTCCCAAGCTGGTCTGAGAGAATAGGTTAGTGTGGAAATTTCAAATAGCCATGGGAGCTTGGGCAAGTCATTTAAACTTTTTGTATCTCAGTTTCCTCCTTTATAAAGTGGGGATAACATAATCTCTGTCTCACAGGGCTGTTTGAGGATATAATGAGATGACACATAAGGGTGTTCAGAATTGTGTCTGGCGTGCGGTAAAGCTTTGATAAGTGTTATTACTAGTATTGGAATACCACAGAGGTCAGGCTCTGTCTGTAGTGAGTAGACTGGTCTTGCTATTGAGTTTATTTATTTATTTTTGCCAAGTTGTTTACAAAATAATGTTAGGAGTTGGCAATTATTCTTATCCCCGAAGTCTTTAAATATTTAGGGGAAGAATGTGCTTTATTTATGTATCATTTGTCTTAATAAGGGCATGGAGAAGAGTTTCAAGTGTCTCCTATCGCTCTTATCTTCACTGGTGAATTTTAGAAGCTCATCAGGCATCATGGCTTAGTCCTCAGATAATGCCAGATGCAAAGTACATTATGTTTTTTAAAATGTTTCACGGATGTGATGACTTCATAGTCAGACTTCCGAAAGAACAACCCGCAAACTCTTCAGAGGGTTCACAAAGAATTGCTTTAGAGAAGAAAAATACTCCTGTGTGCTTTTCTTGAACAATATAACTTGGTAAAAAAGAAAAGAAGCTTATTTTAGGTTAAAAATGAAATATGTAATTCAGTAATTATAAGAAACCACAGACGTGCAAACAAAGTTGTCAGAAATTTCAAATTAAGAACCAGAAAATTTATTTCCTTTCCAGTCCTCTCAGTCCAGGTTTATCTTTCCTCACAATTCACTTTGGCCCTGTAGGTGCGGTGGAATGAGCCAGGTGCACAATATTCCTTAGTTGACAAGGAGACACTGCCAAGATTCCCATTTTCCATTGACCAGGAAGGAGATATTTATGTGACTCAGCCCTTGGATCGAGAAGAGAAGGATTCGGTGAGTAAGACTGGAGGAGTTTCACAGATGACAAGAAATGTCCTAATGCCCGTGGACAGCTGGGAGCAGAATTGATTTCACTTAAAAACAACGGCAAAGAAGCCTGAAACTGTCTTCTGAACCCTAGCACATTATTGCTCTCGAAGACATGATAATTTCCCCACAAATTATCCCACTTCATTTTTTTCTTATTTCTTGGTTCTAAGTAAATTGAAAATAAGAGGGTAAATGAAACAGCTGTTTTCTCTGCCTTTTGAAGGGGATGATGAGGGAGCCACACCTTAACTCTGATTTTCCTGTTGTAGTATGTTTTTTATGCAGTTGCAAGGGATGAGCATGGAAAACCACTTTCATACCCACTGCAAATTAACGTGAAAGTTAAAGACATTAATGATAATCCACCTACATGTCCGTCTACAATGACTGTATTTGAGGTCCAGGAGAATGAAAAAATAGGTAAGAAATGAGAGCTGCTCAAAGGCCTGTAACCGTCCTCCCTATGTTAACTCTAATCCCTTTCTCCCCTCGGTCTGGTGAAAGGTGGGGGGGGGGGGTGGACCTTATCGGGGATTAATTATCCATGTCTGGTATAGCACAGAAATTGAACACACCTTGAGACTCACACAGGTACAATATTTCAGCTCAAACAATATCTGGAGTGTTCTTAAATTGGAGCTTTTATAACTACCACCCCCACTAGCAGTACTGTTACTAGTGTTGCTGTTACCACTCTTGCTACCACTACTACCACCCTTGCCACTACCACCAACACCACAACCACCTACATCAGCATCCTGTGTACATGGGTAAGGTTATCTCATGGCAAGGTTTTCCCAGAGATTCTTATTTGCCCTCTCATAGACTCAGTAACAGATAAAATCTCATCAAATTTGCTAAATAATTTAAAGAAACATTTACACCCAATGTCTGACACCCTGCAAGAAGCAAGCACTGCAATTGGAAGTTGGCTTTTGATCCTTGATCCTCTGTCTCAGGAAGCTGATAATAGTTCAGGAGACTAGATGAAGTTCAAGTCCTGCCTATCTTTGTCCTTTTGTTCTTGACTTGCTTTGTTTCCTTTTACTGTGTCTCATGATAGCTTTAGTTTTGTTTAGGGACAGCTACTATGAGAACGTTATGATTTCTGGGAGTTTTATGACTTCCCTGGATTTGGGACAATTCTTGTCTCTTACCCCTTGCCGTTGAGCCCATTGGCTGAGCGGCCTGGCATTTCTGGCAATGTTTTTGTCTGTTGTTTTGTGTAAGTTTCAGAGGCTTACAAGGTGAGCAGCCTCTTATGACTGCTGTTCCTAGGGCTTTGCTGCTCACAAGGGCAGATTCTCACGTGACTTATGGACATTCCCAACATTTTCTTTTGATCTCTCTACTCTTCTTGCCACACACTTTTGACACAGCGGGTGCTGTCCTGGAGGCTTGGTGGGCACTGCTTGCCCGGCTTGCTTTGCTCAATGCTCCTTTTTTTTCTTCTTGTTCTCAGGAGTCATGTGCATGATGCCTATTGTCAGTGTGTTCTGCTTAGGTCCTCTCTTTTTCATTTACTCCAATTCTTGCTGCAAAAGGAAGTGTTAAATGATAACTTAAAGGATTTTAGTTAATTATAAGGAAGAATCTTTTAACAGCAACAGTTGTGTAACAATGGAATGTGTGCCAATAGCCAAGAAACACTTGTGGCAACGTCCTTTTTGGATATCTGGGATGGTCTGTGATGCTGAATGAAGGCAAAAGACCTGTGAAGACGTTTCTAGTGGATACCTCAAGTCTCTTTGCATAGGGCCTAACATTTAATGGTTAGTTATCTATTGCTGCATAATAAATTGCCTCTAAATTTAGCAGCTTAAAGCAACAAACATTTAGCTTACAGTTTCTGTGAGTCAGGAATCTGGGTGCAGCTCAGCTGGGCACCTTTGATTCAGAGAGAGAGAGAGAGAGACTGAAAAATGGTGGGCAAGATGGAAGTCAGTCTTTCTATAACCTAATCTTGGAAGTGACATCCCATCACTTTTGCCATATTCTATTAGAAGCAAGTCACTAGGCTCAGCCCACACTGAAAAGGAGGGGGTCACACCAAGGCATCAGTATCAGGAGATGGGGGATTGTGGGAGCCATTTTAGAGGCTGCCTACCTCTTTTGGGAAGAGGACAGTACTAGTTTTCCGAGACTGCTTAGGAAGTCATTGTTGGTAGAATAAATTGTTCAGGACCTCAGCGTGGTATTCGCCTTTCTAAAAGTGAGAATTTATTTTGTAACTATATTTTGCAAAGTCTTGAATGGTGGACTTAATGGACCAGGAATTCTTATAAATCAACTTAATTGAGTTTATTAAGATTAATTGAGTCTATTCTATATATGTAGGCTAAAAGAGGTACAAAACAATGCCTCTACCCTTTGCGGGCTTACTGTATAGCTCAATAAAATACTAAATTATTGCTTAATATGTTTATATTCTCCTGTTTGGTGTCTTATATTAGCCAGAATCTAGTGGGACACATTTCCCCAAGTCTTAGCAATGTCAACGTTAATTCTGAAATCCCACTTGCTGCCAAGTCCTACATGTTCATACAGGAAATTTAGCCTCTCATAAAAGCCCCACTGCACTAAAGTATTTCTGAGTGCCCCAAGAGTTGCTGCATATACCCCTGAGTCAACTTGGGCTGCCACTTGTTCCTGGCCTCCATCCCTCAGAGACACGGCATTCCTTTCCCTTGTGGCTCATCCACAAAGTTCTCTGCTCCCACGAGCAGCATCCCCTGCTGGAATTTCCCTGGTCACTGATGTCAACAGTCCTTGTGGTGCCTCTGATAGTCAAAGTTTCCGGTGGAATGAGAGAAGAAGTGTCCTCTGTGTTATGCTCACTTGCTGAGGGGAAAGGTCCAAAGCAGGGCTGCTCAGATACCAAAGGATCACAGAATTTAGTAACACTCTTTCATTCTAACACACAAGTACTTTATTTTACAAGGGCATGTGCATGCCACGAAGGCGACTTGGTTGTGATGGATTCAGAAATAACAGCTGCTACTACACTAGACACATATTCTCCTCTGCCCTATTGCTCATGATGCCCCCCTCCTCAGCCCATGAGACATATCCAGCTCTGTTATAGACATAACATGGGTACTTCCCTCCCACACCCCCCACCCCCCAGAAAAAAACCTTCCAAATTTCCATATGTCAGTGGATGCAAATTGATATGGAGGAGGGGGTGAAATCTAACTCCACAAATGGGGTGTATTCAAGTTGTAGCCCTGAGATGGGATTCTTGCTGCCTGTAGAGAAACCCACAATTCCCATTTCACAGAGCAAGATGATCCAGAACCTATCAGAACTCACCCAGAGCTGGGTGGAGCACTAAGTCATAGCCTCTGACTTCTGGAACTCCCTGGACTGAAACGTTCACAGGAATACAATACTTAGGGCCATAAACCACAGCAAGGCAGAGAGGATACAGGCTTGTTCTTTGCCCTGTGTTATCTTTGGGGTGAGTCAGTCTCTGTAATTGTTCCATAAAGTTGCTTAGAAGCAACCTACAGTTGGCTTATCCTTACTTAGTTATACCATTTGCCTCGTGTATTAGTGTCCAGGAGTGGCCACAACAAATTACCACAAACTTAGTGGCTTAAAACAACAGAAACTTAATTCTCTCACAATTCTGGAAGCTAGAAGTCTAAAACAAGGTGCCAGCTAGAGGAGACTTCTTCCTTGCCTCTTCTGACTTCTGGTGGCTCCTGGCATTCCTTGGCTGCTTGTGGCAGTGTTAGTCCTATCTCTGCCTCCTATTTCACATTGCCTCCTCCTCTGTGTGTGTCTCTGTGTCTTCTCTTTTTCTTATAAGTTCACCAATCACTGGATTTAGGGCCCACTCTAAATCCAGGATGATTTCATCTCAAATCCTTAACTAATTACATCTGCAAAGACCCTACTTCCAAATAAGGTCACATTTGAGGTTCCTGGTGGACTTGAATTTTTGTGTGACACTATTTATTATGGGCTAAATTGTGTCCTCCCCAAATTCATATTTTTGAAATACTAACCCCTAGTACCTCAAAGGGTGACTATTATTTAGAGATAGGATCTTTAAAGAAGTAAATAAATTAAAATGATGTCATTAGTGTGGGTCTTAATCCAGTATAACTGGTGTCCTTCTAAGAACAGGAAATCTGGACACAGAAATGTACAGAGGAATGACCATGTGAAGACAGATGGAGAAGACAGCTATCTACAACTCAAGGAGAAAGGTCTCAGGAGAAACCAACCCTGCCGACAACTTGATCTCAGACTTCTAGCCTCCAGAGCTGTGAGAAAAATAAATTTCTGTTGTTAGAGCAACCCAGCCTGTGGTCCTTTGTTATGGTGGCCCTAACAAACTAATACACTATTTAACACACTACACTATGGAAAGGGTTAGAAGAACCAAAATATGTCTAAGAACTTTAGTCTGTTACCTGAAGTTATTTACAGTGCTTTCTAAGAACCTGCTTATCCAGTGAAACCATTTTTTAATAGATTAAATAGAACCTGTAATAGATGGATTTTGTTTTTTCCTTTTCCACAGGGAGCAGTATTGGGACTCTTGTTGCCCGTGACATGGATGAAGAAAACACCATCAACAGTGTTTTAGGATACAGAATTGTGGATCAATACCCCAAGTCTCCCAGAGAAGGACTCTTTCTGGTCGAAATCTACACCGGAATGTTCCAGTTAGCAAAGCAGTCCTTGAAGAAGCAAGACAGTCCTCAGTACAACTTGACAGTAGAGGTGTCCGACAAAGGTCAGTATCACATTCACTGTCAAGAGTGAAAATACTTGTTTTCCTTTTAGTTGTGATTTGTTGGGCTGCTCTAATGCCTGGGTATATGGAAGGATGCCTAAAGAGTTCACACACGTGTGGAGGCAGCTGGTCCAACATCGTAAAGGCCAGAGTTATAATTCAGGCAACATTACTGTGTTGGTTCCAGTCTTCTGAGAAGCAAATGCCAAGAGGAGATTAAACATGCAAGGATTTTATTAGAGGAAATGCCTGTGAGAAAAAGATGGGGAGGGGTACAGAGAAGGCCGGCAGAGCCATCAGACTGCAATAAAGCCTGACCCTGAGTGAAAGAGAGAGGGAAGGAAGGCCGGAGAGACCACGGAGCAGGCAAAGGAAAGCTCGGCAAAGTCAATGGGGAGTCCAGAGGTGACTGTTGAAGGAGTCCATGATCTCCAAGAACCGGCCTGCCTTAGGCTGCCTGCCTTGCTCAGTTACTGATTGGGGGCCATAGGAAGCAAGGCCTTGGTGCAAATGTGGTGATGGATTTCAGAGCACAGCAGCACATTGTCAATTAAGATCCCTGTTGTTGGAGGTAGGCATTACATATTCTTGTGGCCACCATGATCACAAACAAGAAAATTGTATTTCCCAATTCTCCCTTTCAGACTCAAAGGATTGGAAGAAAAATGCACCTTTTGGGAAGTTTTGTCATCTCCTATCAGCTTCTAGTTGTCCATTTGACAATATCAGGAGATAGTCTTCCCTACTCCTTATACAATTTCAAAGCAAGTGGTTCTTAATCTTAGTTGGGTCATAAGACCCTTTGAGAATCTGATGAAAACTGTGAATTCCTAAATAAATGCACACGTTCTCAGACAAGTGTGCACAGATGCACAAACATACATGTATTCAGAGACAAGCTTATTATAGGGGCATGCACACTCCTAGGTGAAGAATCTTTCTTTGAGTTAACTGACACCAAATCTTAGATTACCAAATAGTTCAGTCATTCTTATGCTAGAAGGCACAGATTATAGTCATGCGCCACATAACAACATTTCAGTCAATGATGGACCACATATATGACAGTGGTCCCATAAGATGAGTACCATATAGCCTAGGTGTGTAGTAGGCTATACCATGTAGGTTTGTGTAAGTATGTTCTATGATGTTCATACAATGACGAAATCGCCTGATGACGCATTTCTCAGAACATATATCTGTTGTTAAGTGATGCATGGCTGTATATAGGTGTGGAGAAGAAAAGAGCATCATTTCACAATGTGCTTCACACTTTTTTCCTTTACGCGGATGTTGATATACTGAAGAGAAGTGGGGTTTGCAGGCCCCCAATGCAGAATGTTTGAAACCTAGTAATTTGGCAAATACTGAGGGCCTAATGTTTAGCATTATGTTAAGAGGTACAACA
The DNA here is from genome assembly GCA_031878705.1 of Tapirus indicus. Lineage (NCBI taxonomy): Eukaryota > Metazoa > Chordata > Mammalia > Perissodactyla > Tapiridae > Tapirus > Tapirus indicus. The sequence goes on from CM062935.1 coordinate 42,659,312, forward strand.
GAAATGAGTATTGTAAATCATTCCCGTCCATGATGAATGAACAATTTCACACCATCAGCCATCCATTCTATCAGCAGGTATTGAGCATTTATCTTGTTTGAGGCACCATTCAAGGTATTAGGGATACACAATGAGTAAGACCCAGTGTCTGTCCTCAAGGCGTGCTCCTGGTAGAGGAGATGCACATGTAAATAAATAAATTGCAAGAAACATGTACAAGGTAGCAGGTGAAGGCAATGAGTGACTCGGTGGAGAGAGAGAGTAGGTAAGGTTTTCCGGAAGAGGTGTCATTGATCTGAGTTTTGAAGGAGGAATATGACAAATTACAAAATAGTATAGGGCTTATGGAGGAGAAGAAATCCCAGCTGCAAATGCCTGGGGGCTGAAGCAGTCTGAGTCTGTAAGAGCATAAAGTGGAAATCAGATTACAAATTGTCTATGTGCGTGAGTACCTCTATAGAAAATATGGACCAGATTATAAAATATATTTATATATAAATATATATGTGTGTTGATGGAATTAAATATTCAATTGTATGCTACAGAAAATGAGACTAGGCTATAACTAACATAGTTTTACATATAATCAGGGAGGGGCTGTTAGCCAGGAGGCCCACTGCTATCCCAAATGAGGGTTGTGCAGAACCGGGAGCCAGTGAGTTCAGGCCCTAGGACCCCCCAATCTTCAGCCATTCTTGCTATCTACAAATGTTCTGGGGACTGGCCCCAGCTTTAATTAACATCCACTTATTTATAATTCGATTATTGTCAGACGATGTGCCTGGCCTCGTGTCCGGTGCATTGAGCACGAGATCTGCAGTTAAGACTGCCTGAGTGTATTTGTCAGGATCCCAGCAGGAAACAGACTGCTCCCTCTAAAGGAGTAACCAAAAAGAGTTAAAGAAGGGATTATTTGTAAAGGTTGTGGGCAGGGTTAAGGGAAACCAAATCCGGTGCATTGAGCACGAGATCTGCAGTTAAGACTGCCTGAGTGTATTTGTCAGGATCCCAGCAGGAAACAGACTGCTCCCTCTAAAGGAGTAACCAAAAAGAGTTAAAGAAGGGATTATTTGTAAAGGTTGTGGGCAGGGTTAAGGGAAACCAACAGGAGGTGTGAAGCACAGTGGGCAGACTTTCCTACCCTAAGATGTGAAGGGGCAAGGGAAGGGAGAAGACTTGTGCCTGTGGCTATAGAAGAGGCTGCTGGCAGTGGGGAACTACACCCCGACCTCTTTCCCCCTGATCTTCCTCCAGTCTCCTGCCAGTGCTCCCACTGGCAGAACCTAGCTGTTACCCAGAGGGCCAGGATGCCCACTGATGCAGTTCATGAGGTCAGCCTCCCAGGGCACAGAGCAGGACAGTGAAGGGTGGACAGTGGACAGAGAGGGCAGAGGAGCACATGGATTTTCTGGCTTGACCACTAGTTGGTTGTCTGACTTTGGTTGGGTTACCTAACTTCTCTATCCCTTGGCTTCCTCATTTGTGAATGAAATGAGAGTGATAATAGTCTCTGCGTCATGAAGTTAGAATGAAGATGAAGTGAGTAATGCAGGTAAAGCACTTAATATGGTGCCTGGAGCACAGAGAGCGCTAACAACTTGTATCATGATGAGAATCTGGTTCTGTTGTTATCTATGTTTTATAGATAAACTAACTGAAGCACAGAGTCCTTGAGTGACATACCAAGCTCTCACACAGCTGATAAGTGGCAGAGCCATAATTGAAACAGTGGGATTCCAGAGCCCAGGGTCTTAACCATTATGCAATATAATATCATGGTTAGAATAGTGGAAACCCCAACCAAGAACCTATCATTTTGTTTCTTATTCAGAGTATCTTTCCGGACACCCCATCCCCATCTGCACTCCATGCTCATCTTGGACCTAGGTCGAACTTGCTGTCTCTGACTATGTCTCTGAATAGTTAAACCTACCCATCAAAGCCTGTGTCATTTCCCCAGAGTTCCATGAGCTACCTCTGCCTCTGTAGGCTGGGCAGCCAGGCCCTTTGAAGGGGGCTAATTGTACCATTTCCTCCCTCACTTGGAAGGGAAGGAGCAGGGGCCCCCGCACCTTCCCACCATAGAGGGCAGACGAGATGTAGGACAGTAAGTGCTGGAAGTGTTCACAGAAGGAAAGACAGCTGGTTAAGATGCTCAAGGAAGGCTTTCTGGAAGGATAGTTTTGCACTGGGCTTTGAAGACTCCATAAGTTTCGCTAGTCAGAAAAGAGGCTGCTTCACAGAAAAGGAACTGTCTTGCTCAGGAACAACCTTACCTCGGAGGGGGCAGGTGGAGGGCAGCAGGAAGCCCAGGGGAGCTTCTCTCAGGGCCTTCTTCAGCCTCCCGTTGGTGACCTGCTTGTGGGTGCCGGTGGAAGCAGAGAGTCCCCTCGCCACATAAATTGCATGTCAATAGGGAAATTGTGGCTGTGGCTGTTACTTGTCAATTTTTTTCTTGCTGATTTCTGATTTTATTGCATGATGTTTTGTGAAAATTTTTGTGATATGACTTTGGTTTTCAGATTTCAAGACCTTATGTCATGTGCAAATCAACGTTATTGATATCAATGATCAGATCCCCATCTTTGAAAAATCAGATGTAAGTACTTGTCACTGTTTTTTCTTTACTTTGTTCATATTACTTGACTCCTACTTCTGGGATGAAGACACAAACAGTAGTTAGGAAGAATGCTAGACTTAATACCTCAGTCAGTGCACTGGTAACAAACCCAGACATCACCTTCAGTGGAAATCTTCAGGGAACAATAACATCCACTGTTATAGCATCTGGGGACATCTGTTTATAAACTTCTGCCAACAGCTCATTTATTCCCAGGGCTGCTTAAAAGCTACAACTAAGATCTTTGTCAAATTGAAAGGAGTTGAATGGTTACTTGCAGTTTGTCATTATATATTTTGTGTGTAGTAGGACAATAAACAGATTACTGCTGGGTCTCAAACAGGCCTTTTTTGTCAAAAATTGAATACTTGGAATATTGGTAATTTAAACTTGTTTTGCAATAATTGGGTAAGAGAAAAGGAGAGGAAAAAACTAATCTTTGGCTTACACCAAAGAAAAACGTGCTCAAGACGTTTGCAAGAATTAGGAGAATCGGGCAGAAAGATCAGGAGAGAAGAAGATCAATTGAGACTATCAAGAAAAATGTTTACTTATTGTTGATGTGGGCTTTAAACTTGGGGCTGGTTTCATCACCACTTCCTTAAAGGATGTCTCTATTTATTTATTCTGGAGCAGAGAGAAGCCCATTTGACTAGATTGGTATGTCATGTTTGAAGTCAGTTATGAGGCAGCCCAGAGCCCTGTGATGATGTTCAGTCAAAATAGGGGCAAGGCTGTGACAAAGAAAGGGAATTGATTTGTGAGGGTTTGGGGCAATAAGAGGTGTGACTGAACGTAACCTGTGTGACAGGCACTGAGGCTAAGTAGGTGTGAGATAAAGAGCCCATTTCATCTCAGCCTCGTGATCCTCTCCTTGTGCAGTGATTTCCTCGCATTACATCTAGACAGTGGTTTTAGACTGAGGATGAGAATTCTGCTTTGAGAATCTCAGACTTGGAAATGCAAATCTAGGCTTGAGAGAGAGTCTGCTTCTTTCATTGGCATGGTCCTCTCCTGGACCCTGCCTATTACCATCTTTAAGATCATGATGCCAAGAGACATGATCTGGGGAATTTTCAGTGGAGGAGTGGGAGATGGTGTAGGCCAGTGATGAAGAGCACAGGCTTTGAGTTTGAATCTCAATTCTGTGACTCACTAGTGAGGTGGTCTTGGGTGAGTTTTACCTCTCCAATCCTTTGTCCTCTGTCAAGTGGAGATGATAATATAGCTACTCAGCAGGGTGTCTTGTTGCTTATCTTTATTGAGCACTTACTCTCTCCAAGTGTTCAGGGGCTTTATGTACATTCTCTCTCTTAATTCCCAGAGCAAACATGAAGTAGGTTCTATTATTATTATCTCCACTAGACAGATGAGACTTAAAGAAGTCAGGTAATTAACTTCAAGTCACCCAGCTAATAAGCGGCAAGCCTAGGATTCATACGCAGGCTGTTTGACTCCAAAGTTCAGACTCTTAACCACTATTCCTTGATTGATTTAAGAATTAATTAAAATAGTGTATATAAAGTACCTGCCACATTGTAGGTACTCAATACATAGTAACTATTTATATCATTATTACTATAATAATAATTATAGTTATTAAATATATTGGATGTGGGAGGGGGAATCTGTTTTAGAATGCTACTCTGAGTAGCTCTCTGAAAGGTTGTGTTTCTTGGTACAATGGATATCAGTCTATGAGAATGACTGATGTCAAAATCAACTGCAGGATATTTGTCAATAGGAAAAACATCCTTATTAAGTATTGATGAAACTACGACTTGTGTCCATTCTGAAACCAAAGAGACAAATTTGCCCTTTCACAGTTGTGCTTGATGACGATTGACATTCTCATCGTTTCCTTCTTCTGTTTCCTTCTTAGTATGGAAACCTAACTGTTGCTGAAGACACGGCTGTTGGGTCCACCATCTTAACCATCCAGGCCACTGATGCTGATGAGCCATTTACTGGAAGTTCTAAAATCCTGTATCGTATTACACAGGGAGACAGTGAGGGACGACTGGAGATTGACACAGATCCCCAAACTAACGCTGGCTATGTCACGGTTAAAAAGGTAAATAGTCCCTTTATGGAATTTGTCTTTTTCATAGATCGATTTACTTATGACCATGTGAGGACCTATAAGCAGAAGTGATGTATTAGTGGTGACCTCTCAGGCGTGGCAATGGACTCCTCGGCACTCTCTGTCATTCCTGTCCTTCTGAAAGGTGAAAGGCCAGGATTCTAGTTCTGGGTCTGTAATTGACTGACCAAGTAACCTTTGGGGAGGAAGGGAGGGTTGCCATATAAAATATATAAAATACAAGATAAACAATTTTTTAGTCTAAGTATGTCCCATGCAATATTTGGGACATACTTAAACTAAAAAATTGTTTGTTGTTTATCTGAAATTTAACTTTAAGTAGGTGTTCTTATTTTTATTTGATAGATATGGGGTGGTGGTGCTCAGGGCTCTACTTCTCGCTTTGCGATCGTGGGATGTTAGACTGGATGAGTCATACGAGACCTTTAGGCTGTAGACCCTTTATTCTAATGTGCCAGCCACAGACTTCTCTTTAATAATGACTGGAAATTGGTAGATCTCCTTTCAAGTGTTCATAGACAAGTTTATCCTGTCATCCCTTCCTCCCTGGCCACCTCTTACTTTCCTCTCTTATGATATTGCTAAACCCACTGGCTCTTGCTTTGTCTCTCCCTCTGAAAGGACTGGGTAATCTGGAGCCAAAGTCTTGACTACCATAGTACCTGTTACTTTGTACAGGATCTTCCCATCCCTCTGTCAGTCTACTCTCATCCCTTACCATGTCCACCTAAATCTTGACCCTTTTCTCTGTGGCTGTCTCATCTATGCTTTAGAGCATGTAAATGGTTTACCAGATGACTCAGTAGGAAGAAGCTCTCAATGTCATCCAATATATTTAGAATTAAAAGAGGTCAGAGTTATAGCAACAGAGGCTCTGCAAGCATGGTTGAACGCTGAAGGTTTGCAGTACAGTGTGCCGGAGACTGCGAAAGAAGGCTCTGGAGGAAAGTTTTGAAACTGAATAAAGGAAAGCAGAAGTAGAGGCTAAAAATGAAGACAAAATAGAATAATTTCACAGAAAATGGAGAGAAGGACAGGAAGAAAAGTGCTATTGCTGAAGCAAACCCTGGGGCAGAGTGTTGCAATTCTGATCCCATTACCATATGCTCCACCTCTGACAAAAGGCCTCACTGGATTTTAGCAGCGAGGTTTGTGTGTGGACCATCACAAACCATTAGCATCCTGTGTGAATCTGACTTTTGGAAAAGATGCCATTACAACCCCCTGCTCTGTTCATGACTGTCTACATGGAGAGAAAGAACCCCAGAAGGAAAGGATAAAGGAAAGGGCAGTTTTCAGAGTTTCCGGTGGGTGGTCCAGGTAGCATCCTTGATCCTTTTGCGGGAGGTGGGGGCAGATATCTCTCATCCTCCCCCAGGACCAGAGCTCTCCAGGGATCTAAGGGAAGATAGAGGCCTGTCCATCTCAGTATGACTGATTCCCACATGTCAACATTTTTTTTGTGGTGGCTTCTTGTGAACCAACTTAAGTTAATTTGACCATTTGTGGCTAATTGGCACCTTTATGGAGATGTTGGTAACCCTGATGGTTAGAGGTAAGTGAGAGCTGTAAGTGTCCTCCACACAGCCTTGACATGAGGAAGCAGGTTACCACAGAGCAGACCAAAACTTTGTCACATCCTTATTTTGTTTGTGGTTGCATTCCAAGTGTCTAGAATATTGCCTGGCATGTAGTAGAGGTTCAATAAATATTGGTTGACTGAATAAATAATTGAATTCTGTCCCATATACAGTTATTAACAAGCACGCACAAAAAATGATCATCTGACTTGTGCTTTAGGCCTGTGAAGTCCCAGCCCTCTGTCCCTCAGGCACTGTGATAACAGAACTCTAGTGAAAGGATTCGCCTGGCAGTCCATAGAGAGGTGATCCTACACAGAACAGAACTGGAGTCTGGAACTCTGAACAGTGTAAGCTGCTGGACTGGCCAGATGCTTGCACTCTTCTTCATGTGATGACCGAGAGATACATTTTTAACCAAACTGCATGTCTTGAATACCACTTATATCACGATCTCTTTGTAAGATCACTTGCTAATTAGCAAACCTTCTAGCGCTGCTTGACATGGTGCTAGCTCAAGGCCTGTAGTGGCTGCCTCTGGAGTGTGGATCTCTGATTAGGATCTTTCAAATGTTAAGCAATAACCAACCCTGAGGTGCAGATTCTTGGTTAGGATACACCAAATGTTAGCCAACTGCCCCTAGAGTGTAATTCTTTGCTATGACAGATGTATGTGTTTTACTGTTTTTAGTATTTTAAATAAATTTGACTCTATAGTGTACTTTCTTGTATATGGCTTAGCCTTACTTCTAATTTCCTACCCATTAAGCCATCAGGGAGCTATCATTACTTCAGTACCATTGTATTAAACGTTTTAATACTTTAAACTAAATTTTTTAAAAAAGTTGTGGTAAAAAACACATAACATGAAATCTACCCTCTTAAATTTTATAGTGTACAGTGCAGTGTTGTTAACTATATGCACATTGTTGTACAGCAGATATCTGGAATGTTTTCATCTTGCATGAGTGAAACTCTATACCCTTTGAACAGTAACTCCCCATTCCCCCTCCTTCCAGGCCTTTGCAAGCACCATTCTACTTTCTGTTTCTATACATTTTACTACTCTAGGTACCTCATATAAGTGGACGCATACAATATTTGTCCTTCTGTGACTGGCATATTTCACTTAGCATAATATCCTCAAGGTTCTTCCACATTGTAGCAAATGACAGGATTTCCTTCCTTTTTTTAAAGGGTGCTTAATTTTCCATTGTATGTATATACCACATTTTCTTTATCCATTTTTCTCTCAATGGACATTTGGTTGTGTCCACCTCTTGGCTATTGTGAATAATGCTGCAATGAACATGGGAATGCAAATATTCTGTTTTCAGTTCTTTTGGATAAATACCCAGAAGTGAGACTGCTGGATGATATGGTAGTTCTAGTTCTAATTTTTTGAAGAACCTCCATGCTGTTTTCCACAACAGTTGCGCCATTTTACACTCCCACCAACAGTGCACAAGGCTTCCAATTTCTCGATGTTCTCACCAACACTTGTTCTTTTCTCTCTTTTTTAAATTTTATAATGGCCATCCTAACAAGTGTAGTGTTGATTTGCTTTTCCTTGGTGATTAGTGACATTGAGCATCTTTTAATATACCTGTTGGCTAGTTGTGTGTCTTCTTTGGAGAAATGTCTATTAAAGTCCTTTGCCCATTTTTAAATCAGATTATTTGGTGGGATTTTTTTTGCTATTGAATTGTAGAAATTTTTAATATATTTAACCCCTTATTAGATATATGGTTTGCAAATATTTTCTCCCATTCCGTAATTTGCCTTTTTGCACTGCTGATTATTTCCTTTGCTGTGCAGAAGCTTTTTAGTTTGATGTAGTCTCACTGGTGTATTTTTGCTTTTGTTGCCTGTGCTTTTGGTATCACATCCAGAAACTAAGTTTCTTAATCACAATTCTATCAGCAACTGTTCATCTGAATCACAAATGTGCTGGTTACAGGTAAAATTCACCGAGGAACCCATCCCCCATGACTAACTGTAGCCTGTTTCACTTTCTGAAGCACTTCTGCACACACTCTTCTTTGCTTCTCACACCAACTCTGAGGGAGGCACAAATAAGCCCCACGGTATAGATGAGATTCAGGCACACAGCAAGATATACTCAGGTCCTCCAGTGATGGCAGGGCTGGGAAATTGACCCCAGGCCTCTGACTGCTCTCAGGAAATGATTTCTGTTGTTGTTGCTTACTAGCTCTGTGACCTTGACCAAATGATGTAACCTCTCAGGCCTCAGTTTCCTGATCTGTAAAAACGGGTAAAATGGTAGCACATTCTTTGTAAGGCTGTTGGAAGATTAAATGCAGAACATATCTGTATCTCTTAACATTGCACCCAGCAAATAGTAAACTTAATAAATGTCCGGCATTCATTTAATTCTGATTAATTAGAGCTAGGGCAGAAGCCAGGATTCTGCCTGTGGGCAGATGTGCCTTCTCCTCTTGCTGAGAGGTCACACTTGCCTAATCCAGGAGTCAAATGGTGCACACAGAGGGCTGCTGACTCAGTCTCTCCAGAGAAGTCAATAATGTTAACAAGTGCCCTGCACAGGGCAAAAAACACTCCTGTTTTTCTCCTTTACTCTCATACTACTACCACCCTTCACTTCTGATACCAGAGGTGTGGCTTGTCCACATGTCAAGCAATTCTCCAACACCAGCCTGATGTCCTACAATTTAACTCAGTTCTGACACTGTCTGCCTGGAGATAGTGCAGACCCCATGGGTTAAGGGCTCAGTCCCACAAGACTGCCCCTACTTCAGAAGCCAATCGCAAGTCCTGGGTTGTCACCTATACTTCTGACCGACTGGCTATAAATTGGAGGTTCTCATGACTCCTCCCTCAGATCATTTGCTAAAAGAGCTCACAGAACTCAGAGAAGTACTTACATTTGCTAGTTTACCTTATAATAAGGATATGCTCAAGGATATAGGTAAACAGCCAGATGAAGAGATACATAGGGCGAGGTCCGGAAGGATCCTGAGTGCAGGAGCTCCTGTCCCCACGGAGTTGGGGTGTCCTACTCTCCCAGCACGTGGATGTGTCCACCAACCCGGAACCTCTCCCAACCCCATGCTTGTGGGATTTTTATGGAGGCTTCATCACATAGACAGGATTGATCGTTAACTCAATCTCCAGCTTTTCTCCCCTTCCCGAGGCGGGGGGCAGGCGAGGGCCTGAAAGTTCCAAGCTTCTTATCATGTCTTGGTCTTTCTGGTGACCAGCCCCCATCCTGAAGTGATCCAGTAGCCCACAAATAGTTGCTTCGTTAGAACAAAAGGCACTCCATAACCAACAATAAAATAGAACAACTGTGACAATATACTATAATAAAAGTTACTGTAGTTCTTAAAAAAACAAAAAAGGAACAGAAGACATTCCTATTACCCAGGAAATTACAAGGGTTTCAGGAGCGCTTTGTCAGGAACCAGGGGCAGAGACCAATATATATATTTTCTATTATTTCATGTGCCCCAAGTGATGCTTGGGAATAAACAAGTTTTAGAAATGCTGTCCTATCCAATATTGACCGCCACCCAAAGCTCTGGCCTGTCGTAGATCACGATACTCTTGGGTCCGAGTGGGTGTCAGGAGCAGGAAGGTTATTTCTTTGAGCCCTGCCTGGCTCATCAATAACTCTCCTGGGACTCCCTTTCTTGAAATGCAGGGTTTTGTTTAGCTTTAATTTTCTGAAAATGCAAATTTTGTCACTTCTCCATTATGGCTGGTCCTTTTCTGTTCTTGGTACATGACCTATTTTTAACCGGCCACAGTGTCATCTGGAAAACTAATGTGCACACTTTTTTCTCATCACTGATCAGTGACGAAAATGTTAAATATCAACTCCTCTCCCTCAGCACTTTTTTCTCTGCCTCCAGGTTGAATCTAAATCACTGGGTTTGACCTTTTAAGCAGTTGTGTGTGGAAGAGGAACTGTGGCATGAGCATATTTTCTCAGCTCACTTGATGCATGAGTCTCCCCAGACTGGACCCAAGGCCATCCCAAGAGGCCGGGATGGGTCTCCTGACTTGGCTTTGCAGGCACATCCCCGTGTTAGGAAAGGCGATACAAGTGGTTTGACAAGGCTTGTCCTTGATTAAGCTCTGCTAATTAGCATTTGCTAATTTAGTGTCTTTTATTTCTAATTTTTTCCCTGGAAGATTCGGTTCGTGTTTTTCCTGATGTGAAAGTTACGCAGACTGAACAATGGCAGGCTGCTCCCTTTCTCATCTGTTCTTCCCTTCAATAAGCACTTAAGGAGCACTGACGTCCTCTCCTAACTGGTCTCCCTGTCTGGCTCTGGATCACCTCAAATCCAGCCTTCACATGGCTGCTCCCAGAGTTATCTTTCTGAAACACAAATCTGACCTTGTCAGTCTTGTGCTTGACACCTCTCTCTGCTCCTCAAGGAAAAAGTTCTAACATTTTAGACGTACACAGTCTTCTCTGCCGTCTCTGCTCTCAGCTTCCTGGGTTCTGTTCTGATAACACAGGCTGCTTCTCATTTGCAGACACACGATCTCGTTTCTTTACCCATCACCTCTGAGGGCCACATGAAGAGATGGGAAAGCCAGGGAGGGGACTTAGGACCTGTTTGGTGGTGAGGATGGGACGTGCCTCCTCTGCCTGAGCACACAGAAGGCTCTGCTACGTACCTGAGCCTCGGCTTGGCTGGACCAGCAGGGAACAGAGAGTGCATCCTTTGTCCACCTCGCCTGCTTGCTCCGGGGGCTGCTGTCTTTCTGCTCCATCTACCAGCCTTTCTCAGTTGATGCCCCTGCCTTTATCTGAAATGACGAGTGGGTCCCTGGGAGTCAGGAGCTCCAGCTTGCACCCTCCCCTGCCCCAGGTGAGGAGCCCTATCAGACCATGTGGTAGTGATCAAGAGGTCATTGTGGGGCCATGTCCTGCAGACAGTGGGCACTTATCTCTGTGGACAACCTCTCGTTCTACCTCTTAGCTGGCTTATAAAATTTTATATCCTGTATATTATATCCTATCAGTTGCTTCTTATTTTCTCTCTCAAATGATCTTGAGTCTTCATATATAATTCTTTTCCTTCCATATGAGCAATCTTTCTATTGTACTTCCTATAGAACTGAAAATCGGGTTGTGATGTTGTATGTGTTTTGTGTGTGCATGGAGGAGATGGGATTTTCTCTGGAGTCTCTTTTCCACTGGAGCCCTCAAGGGATCAGGAAGGACCATCTTTATGTTTCTTATCTTTCTCATCTTTATATTTCCTGACTGATACACTATGAGTACTGCATGTCAAGGAAGAGATAAGAAGCAAAGATGAATATAACACAGTTTTTTCTCTCAGAGACATTGTGGTCAGTAACGATCTAAAATAGATAACCAATTAGCGTCCTGGGTCAGGTTCTGTGAGATTATGGGGGACATGCAGCTCAGCCATTTGTGGACATAGGGTGGTGATCAGGGAGGCCAATATGGAGAGGATAGCATCGAGCCAACTCCTGACAAGGGGGAGAATTTTTTCAGATGTTAGAGAAGGGCAGTCTGAGCTGTGCAACCATTTGTCAGACCCTCCATGAGTTTTTCTCTTCACAAACAGATATAAGCTTTTCTGTTTAACCAATGAGAAACTGATGTAAATGAAAGTGAAAGGGCTGATAGCTCACCCACAGGTCCTGTGTCCTCCGGGCCTTGGAAGAGTGAATGAGATAGTGCAGTTTCCATAAGCCATAAGGTACCTTTTGGGCTTTGCTTTGGTTCCTCCATCTTTTTGAGGTCCTAGGTACCAATGAGACTGACAAAAGCTACATATCCTCTTCCTAGAAAAAATTCACATGTGCGCATATATATACAATGTTTAGATTTTGGTTTCTAGGCGTTCACAGATCCCTGGAAGCCCTTTAATCCCAGTTAAGAAGCCTGACTTTAGGGCTGTTCCACTCTTCAGCAGGTCTCTAGGGTTAGGACTTTTTTCCCCATAGAATCGTGGACTCTATGCTTTGAGAGACAACTTAAAAGTCACATAGGACCAATTGCTTAAATAACTTTTAAGTCCTTCCTATGCTAACCTGTCACATGTTGTTTAAGCTTATTCTTGAAAGCTTCCAGAGTTGGGAACTTACTGTTTTCTGAAGCAACTCTTTCTGTCTTGGGCAGGCCTAACTGTTAAATTCTTCCTCATACTAAACCAGAATTGGTTTCCTTATTACTCATTCCTGTCCTGTCCGGCATGGCCTGAGACAAGAGGAGATCATCTGTCTTTCAATCGTCTCCGCTAATCTCTCCCACCCTCCATGGGTTTAAGTCCTTTATTTTGAGGTTTGAATCCTGAGATTCCTGGGAAATCATTCTCCATACAATGCAGAAATCTCTGTATAACATTTTCCAAGCTGTCTTCTGAGAACTCCCTTGAGAGAATCAGTAAGTTTCTGCTAAATGATTGAAGTATCCCAGGGTTAAATAAATTTGAGGAGTGCTGCATTGATTTCCTCTTCTAGGAGAGTCATAATGCATATTACCATATTAAAAGCTCTGATAAGTCCTGCAGGAAAGACTTTTTCGTGGCTCTGTTATCATTCTGAGAAGTAGGTTTTTGCTGACATTTGAGAACTGCTGCTCTATAAGAGAGTTTTTAAAGGAGTATAGAGAATGAATCTTTTAAGAGAGCTCATCATCACAAAACTAATTTTCCTTCTTTTATTTCCTACACAGCCTCTCGATTTTGAAACAACAGCCGTTCACAACATTGTGTTCCACGCGGAAAATCCCGAGCCTCTGGTGCCTGGTGTAGAGTACAACGCCAGCTCTTTTGCCGCATTCAAGCTTATTGTGACAGATGTGGATGAAGCACCCCAATTCTCCCAACAAGTATTCCAAGCAAAAATCAGTGAAGATGTGGCTGTCGGCACTAAAGTGGGCAACGTGACTGCCAAGGATCCGGAAGGTCTGGGCGTAAGGTAGAGGAGAGCAGTGCTGGGCAAGCCTAGCTGTGCTGAGACCAAGGCCGGGGGGAGGAAGAAAGGCTGGGAGGGGCAGAGAAGCTGGCCTGACTCCAGCTTCTCCCCTAAGGGAGCAGCCAGAGATCTGAATCCCTGTTCCAGTGCACGTGGTCTACTTGACCTTGGTTCCAGCAGATGTCAGTTCCCTGGGGGACATCGGTGAGAATCCAAGCCCAGGCAGGTGGGAAGCACATCAGGTTCCATCCCACCCCACTCACCACAGTTCCCAGTTGACAGCTGGGGAGTTCAGGAGATGGGGTCCAGAGACTGGGCTGCTCAAACCCAGGCCCTGTGTCTTCTGCACCAGTCACAGGGGCCGGCGTTTGGGGAAGAGTTCCAGCCCAGCCTAGCCCTTAAGGTGTACTGGAGTTCTAGACGGAGAGAATGAAGCAAAAGCCCAACTGAACAGACTCAGCCGCCTGACAGGGTTAAGGGAATCTTCTGGGTGTAGAGCGTATCCGTTCCTCGGCTCTCCAGAGAGGAGGTCTGAGCAACAAGACTTATTCCAGAGCTCACCCTGGAGAGGCTAGTGCTCAGGCTGAGGTGGTTAAATAAAAGGTGTAAATCTTTCTATCTTAGCCATTCTCAATCATTTTTTTCCAGTGTGCATTTTTAGGCACACAGATTTGCCTTAAAAATGTGCATTGATAATTAATTTGCCCAAGATATAGATGTATGTGATACAGATATATCCATATCTGTATCAATATCTATAACCTCTTTAAGATCGTATAGTTAATAAGCACATAGATAGGACTTGAACCCAGATATTTCGCTTCTTTTGTATAACATTAGTCCTGCTGTCTATGGCATGACAAATATTTCAGCGTGACTTAAACCAATGCATGTGGTTATGAATGACAATTCCTTAAGTTTCTCTAAACATTTGAGGGGAGTCTCCTTCCATTGAGCTGTCATTTAGGCACTTGGAATCACTTCTAAGACCTTTTTCTGATTGTCCGTCAAGGAGTAAAGTTCCCATCCACTGTTTTACTCTCCAGCCCCTTCTCTAGTTTCATAAAGACAAACATAAGAGAGGAGAGAACAGTGCGAGTCATGCTGTATGGCTTAGTGTAGACACTACTCTATACATCAGAGCCACAGATTATGATGGGGCACAAAAGGTTGATCTTTTTACAGTCATTTATTGTTTAACAAATGCATCTGCCTCCTTCATAAGAATGCTTTAAGAATCATTAAAGACAAGTGAATAAAAATTTGAGTTTATGAGTGGAGATCGCAAAGGCATTTAAGAAAATATCTCAATGGATCAAGGAAAAGATGTAACGTATATACTATTAAGTTGAAGGAAGATGAGCAAGAAGACTGAGAAGGGGAGTGTCCTGTAAGAGACAGTTCTGGAAGACAAATGAAAAAAGTCTTTCAAGAATGAGGAATAATCAATAGTTCAGATCCTAGTAACAAGTCACTTAAGAATTAAGGATGACTCCAAACTTTTCAGCCTGAGCAAGTTACTTCTTCTGTTTCTCTCAGTTCTACAAACTTAGAATCCATCAGCACCCAAATGAATCCTAATCCAATCGACCAAGAAATATTAGAGATTCTTTTCAGTGAAATATATCCAGAATCCAGTTGCTTCCCGCTCCTCCCACCATGATCCAGGCCACCGTCATCTCTTTTCTGGCTCTATCCTTGCCCCCACCACTCCTCCACCCCACCTGAGTCTATTCGCTGCAATCACAGTGGTTCTTTAAAAAAGTAAATCAGATCATGTGACTCTTCAAAACCCTCCGAAGGGTTCCCATCTCACTCAGGAGGAAATCTCGAGGACATAGGATTTCTTGTTTATCACCTTTACACACAGCCAAACACAGTGCTTGACATATAGAATATACGAACATTGGGTAAAAATTAATTTGATGAACTAACACATCATAACTTTTTAATCATTCTCTTATTCCTAGACATGTAGGTTGTTTCCAGGATTTTTTTTATTATAGAAAATGTTTTGTATATATATGGATGTGTATATATATATATATACATATAATTCTTTTTTTTTTACTTCTATTAAACTGTTTTTTATTGGGGGAAGAATTCCAGAGGTGGGATTCTTTGGTCTAAAGATTTGGACATCCTTGTGGCTATGATGTGTTGCTTCCCAAAGCGCTGTACCAGCTGGTTTTCCTGTGGTTCTAGTCTTTTCTCTCTCAAATTCATCTTTTACACACTTACCAATGAGTTCCATTGAAAACATAGATATGCCTACGTCACCTTCCTGCTTAATACCATCCTGTGGCCGCCCATTGCTCCCTGTGATCTGGCTCTTTCCAGTCTCCCTGGCTTCATCATTTGCCATCCACTGCTTCCTATTTTTATCCCACCCTGCTGGAGTGTCTGACTGCCCCACGCCCACCAGGCTATTCGCTGGCTTCTCCGTGTTAGCTCGCGCAATCCCTTCTGCTTGAAGCATCCTCCTTTTTCTTGCCTTAGTTGACGCGTGCTCCTTCAGAAAGACTTCTCTGATTTCCAGGAACTCCTCTGGGATTCCATAGGGCCAATTCCATTGTATTTACCACATTTTATTGGCGTTATTTATTTCTGTGTCCGTTTCCTCCACTGGCCTAAAAGCCCCCTGTTGTAATCTCCACTTTTGGTCCACTGCCTGACATTTGCTAAGCACTCAGTGGATGTTTGTTGAATGAGGCAATTCACTGTGCCACCAGCAGCCATTAATTGGAATTCTTTGATTGCCAGAAAAGTTTAACTTTTTTCCCCCCAGAGTTTGTGACCATACCTTTTCTAATAAAACAAGTACAACTACCACTTTGTAAGGATGAATAAACCCTCCTTTTGAAGATAGATGGTATACAAATGAAGCACTAATAATATTAGTGATTCTTTAAATATACTGTAAATAATATGCAAGGGATAGTGCTGTGACACCAGCATAGTGATGCATAAACTATCTTCACATTTTCACACGCAGTGATGTGGGCTTTCCTTTGCTCTTTTCACTTTATGAAGTTATTCACTGAGAGGTGACACGAGAGGTTGGCTGAAAATTGACCCCACCACTGGTGAGATCTTCAGTGTGGCCCCGATGGACAGGGAAGCTGAAGGTCTGTATCGGGTACAAGTGTTGGCGACTGAAGTAGGTGAGCAAAAAAAAAGGTAACAAATTGTTAGGGGCTACATGAACGGAAATTGGAGGGAAGGTGAGGTGGGTGGGAAACCTTGCTGGGTCAAATTGTCAGAATACCTCACAGTGGAAAGATGACAAGGGTACAAAAGTGCATGAAAATGCTCATGTCTTCCTGGTTGTGTTCAAGATGGGAACCACCTGTGCCCCTGAGCAGGGTTCTTTCAGGCAGGGTTGTACTAGAGGCTGGCTCAGCTTCAGGGATGCTGCTCACTCTGTGGTTTCCTGTAGGGGCTACAGCTTCTAGGAAGGTTCCTGTGTCCCCGCTGAACTACCCCCCTTCCTCTAAACTGGTTGTGGGGTTCTCCTGGGAGAGAGGTCAAACCACTGCTCTGTTGACCTAGACCATTACTTGCTCCTTCAGCTTAACATTGCAGTGACTCAGGTCTCATCCTTTTTGAGATAGAAAATGCTTTATGCAATGCTGTCAATTTTGGTATGTGCCAGAATCACCTGGGAGCTTGTTCAGTACAGATGCTAGGAGTTCACTCCTGGAGATTCTGAATCGGAGGTTTGGGTGCCCCTGGGTATCTGTGTTTTGATGAAATAGGGTGAACTTTTGAAAGTGAAGACCCATTATATAGGTAAGCTAAGGATGTTCGAATCATCCTTATATAATCTTTGCATCCCATTTAATTCGGTTGTGGTGATATATATCGCCCACTGGTTCTGAATGTGGAGTTCCAAGGAGTTTAAAAAATTAAAAATAAACTCACAGGAATAGTATGCTTACCAGTGATAAGGCTGGTGATTAAAACATTTGGTTTCTTTGCATAAATAGGATTTTACAACTTAGAGTAGAAATTCTGTATATCTTATGCTGATCAAAGCCTCTAACCAGATAGTAAATATGTCTGCCTGGTTTACCAAAAAAAGAGAATTGAACAAATTATGGCTAAATAAATCTCATTTTAGACCAAAAAACAAACTTTCAAAATGTGAGGCCCAGGGTTGGGAACTGGAATGGGGAACATTCCAGTAGATGGGAATCATAAAAATGGTCCCTGCATGTGAAAAGATGAAGAAAAACGAAAGCACTGCAGTCAAGTTAAACCAGTGGGGGCAGAGATGCAGAAGTGTGCACCAAACGTGGGAGGGTTGTGTGGAGTGGACGGGCCTTGCTGACGTGGGCCAGGGACAGTTGTCTCCCTTGCTGGCTTCCAGGTAAGCACAGTCAAAACCAGCATTCAAAACCCGGCTCCATTTGCAGTTGTTGGCACTGAAGTGACGCAGATAGAGGAAATGACTTCAATTGCGCCGTGGCTTTTCCTCCTTGGGTTAAGTGTAGTCAGGGGCATAGAGGACAGTGAGAAGAAAAGCAAGAAGACAGGTTGACTGACAAGTCCGAGTGAGAAACTGTAGAAACAGTGTCTGTGGCCGATGTCAGGGAGAGTGAGAACGGTCAGTGTTGACGCGGCACTGACAGCCCTGTTTTAAGCACTCGGTGTAATAACTTACTCCTCATACAACACTATGGGTAGGTATTGTTATTGACCATATTTTATGGATGAGGAAGCCGAGGCCCTGAAAAATTAGGTGTCTTGCTTGTGATTACACAGCTACCAGCCGGTCAGGCTGCAGCGTCCGAATCTTTCACCACTACGCTGTAGTAAATAGTGTTTGTGCATCTCTGTACTGTTTTCTAAGAGCACTACTGTGGGATCCTCACAAAGACACATGTTTTACAGCTCAAGAAATGGGGCTTAGAAAACGTGACGAACATGCCCAAGTCAGTGTTGAGGAGCAGTTGAGGGTGTGAGCTCTAGAGCCAGACCTCCTGGGCTGGAAGCCTCTCTACTGCTGTGTGACCTTGGGCAAGTTACACAACTTCTCTGAGCCTCAGTCTGCTCATCTGTAAATATACGTCAGAGTTGTTTTGAAGAAATGTGTATAAAATATTAGTACATAAATCTTAGTTCTTATTATTATCATTAAGACTTTTTAACCAGTAATGAAATCAGGTCTGATTCTAAAAGCTTGTTTTCTTTCCACTACCTCTACTACGTTTCTACTACCTTTCTTTTTATTACCAACTGCTTATTGTAATCCTTTTTTTTTTTAAAGAAAAGGAAATATCCTTTCTTATTAAGAGGAAAAGGAGAGAGCTGATGCCATGTTTCCATCACTCTTTCCTCAGGTGGATCCTCCTTGAGCTCCACAGCGAATTTCCACCTGACCCTTACGGATGTGAATGACAATCCCCCACGGCTCGTCAAGGAGTACACAGGCTTGTTCTTCTGCTACCCCCTCCAAGCACCCGGAAGTCTCACTTTTGAGGCTACCGATGACGATCAGAAGTCATTTCGAGGTCCACAGTTTACATTCTCCCTTGGCAGTGAAAGCTTACAAAACGACTGGGAAGTTTCCAAAATCAATGGTGAGTTGTCAAAAGTACATCGAGAAAAACACTGATGGGTGATGAAATTGGTTTTCATTTCCTTTGGTGTGCTCGCAGCTTTCTTCCATGCTCCGGGAAGGAGGCTCACGCTTTGGAAACTTGCACGGGGAAGCTCTCCAGAGGGGACACACCCCTGGGCTTTGGAGGGAGGAAAGATTAACACACAGCATCGCCCTTAGTGCAGATGGATAGTTGGACAACCTGAGCAGCATTTGCAAAACTTCCAGTGGCAGCTGGGAAACAGATTTCACGATGATTTTTAAAAACAGTTTTATTGAAATATAATTGACATACAATACAGCACATATTTAAAGCGTACAATTTTATAAAAGTTGATATACGTATACACCACTGAAGCCACCTGCGCGATCAAGACACGAGCATTTCCAGTCTCCCGCCAGTCTTTCACGCTCTGTTGTGTGCCCTGTTTTCTACCCCGCCCTGCCCATCCCCCACCCCAGGTGACCACTGATCTACTTTGTCACTATACATTAGTTTCAAGAATTTTCTCTAAATAAAAGAATACAGTATGTACTCTTTTTTGGGAATTCTACATGTTGTTGTGTGTCTCCATCCTCGGTCTCCGTATCTGCAGGTTTCTCATCCAGGGGAGTCAAGCAACCGCAGATGGAAAGGCCTGATGGTTGTGTCTGTACTGAACACGTGCAGGCTTTTTTTCATGTCATTATTCCCTAACGGTACAGTATGACGGCTATTTACACAGTGTTTACACTGTATGAGGTAATAAAAGTAATTAGAGATGACTTAAAGTATATGGGAACCAATTTATATAAGGGACTTGACCATCTGCAGATGTTGGTATCCACAGGGGTTCTGGAACCACCCCCCGTGGACACCGAGGGATGACTGTACTTCCTTCCTTTTTACCGTTCACAGTTTGTTATCCGTTCACTTACTGCTTCTCATTTAGGTTGCTTCCAAGTTTTGGTATTACAAATAAAGCCGCTAGGAACATTTGCGAACAAGTATTTTGTAGGAGGATATGCTTTCATTTTTCTTGGTTAAATACCTAGAAGTGGAATGGCTGAGTCGTATGGTAGCTGTATGGTTAAATTTTTAAGAAAATGTCAGATTGCTTTCCCAACAGTTTGTAACGTTTTACATCCCCGCCAGCGTATGAGAGTTCCAGCTGCCCAACATCCTCGCCGACACTGGCTGCGCTCAGTCTTTTCAATTTTCTCTATTCCAGCAGGACTGTGGCAGTATTTCATTATGCTTTTTATTTGTATTTCCCTAACGACTAATGGTGTTGGGCATCTTTTCGTGTGCTTTTTTGCCATCTATATATCTTCACTGGTGAAGTGTCTGGTCAAATATTGTGCCCGTTTAAACAATTTGGCTGTTTGGCTTCTATTGTTGAGTCATAAGCATTCTTTATACAGTCTAGATACAAGTTCTTTGTCAGATGTATGTTTACAGATATTTTCTCCGAGGCCGTGGCTTGCATTTTCATTCTGTAACAGTGTCTTTTAAAGAGCGAATTTAAAATTTTGGATGATGTCTGATTTATTGATTTTTTTCTTATATAATTTGTGTGATCTTTTGGGGGTGATGTTTAAGAAATTTTTGCCAAACCCAAGGTCACTAAAATTTTCTAATTTTTTTTCTCCCAAAGGTTTTATAGTTTTAGCGTTTACGTTTAACTCTATGATCCATTTCAAGTTAATTTTTGTATATGGTGCATGGTAAAGG
Source organism: Tapirus indicus (assembly GCA_031878705.1). Taxonomy (NCBI): domain Eukaryota; kingdom Metazoa; phylum Chordata; class Mammalia; order Perissodactyla; family Tapiridae; genus Tapirus; species Tapirus indicus. The sequence continues at coordinate 42,679,883 of CM062935.1, forward strand.
TCAAGGTTCATTGCTTTAAATATGGCTCCTAATTGTTCTAACTATGTATTGAAAATATCCTTTTCACATTGAATTGTCTTAGCAGCTTTGTCAAAAATTAAGTGACCACACATATATGGATCTATTTCTGGGCTTTCTTTTCTGTTTCATTGATCTCTTTGTGTATCTTTACACCAATACTGCACTCGTTTTGATTACTGTAGTTCTCCAATAAGGTTTGCAATCAGGTAGTATAATTTTTCCAACTTTGTTATTTTTCAAGATTATTTCATCTATTCTAGATCTTTTGCATTTCAATATACATCTTAGAATTTAGCTTGTCCATTTCTACCAAAAAAGCCTATGGAGATTGTGACTGGGATTGTGTGAATCTATAGCTGAAATTGGAGGAGAATTGACATCTTAACAAAATTACACCTTCTGATCCATGAACATGATATATGTCTCCATTTATTTAGGTCTTTCTTAGTTTTTCTGAGCAATGTGTTTAATTTTCAGTGTATAGTTCTTCCAATATTTCCCCTAAGCATTTCATATTTTTGATGCTATTTAAAAATTTTTAAGTAATTCCAGGATGTAGAAATTTTTTTGGTGTATTTTTTAATGTATTTTGTATTTTTTGCATTGTTTTTGTATCCTATAACATTGCTGACCTGACTTATGAGTTCTCTCTCTCTCTTTTTTTAAGATTCCATAGATTTTCTACATAGACAATCGTATTGTTTGTGAATAATAACAGTTTTATTTCCTTTCCAATCTGGATGACTTTTATTTCTTTATCTCACTTTGTTACTGTCTAAAACCTTCAGTACAATGTTGAATGAAGGTAGTGAGAGCAGAAACACGTCTCCTCGATCTTAGGGAGAAAGCATTCAGTCTTGCACCATTAAATATAATGGCACCTGTCGTTTTATGTAGCTGCCCTTATCAGACTGAGGACTTTATCTTCTATTCCTAACTTACTGAGTTTTATTTTTTTTGGAATGGATGCTAAAATTTTCAAGTGCTTTTTCTGCATCTACTGAGATGCCTGTCTGGCTGATTTGTCTTTTTGGTCTGTTAACTGGTTATTGAACCAGTCTTCTATTCCTGGGATAAAGCCTGCTTGGTAGTGAAATATTAGCATTTTTGTATATTGTCGGATATGATTTGCTAACATTTTAAGGATTTTTCCATCTGTATTCATGGGGATATTGGTCTGTATTTTTCTTTTCTTGTAGTGTTTTTGTCTGGTTTTGGTATTAGAGTAATGCTGGCCTCATAGAATGAGTTAGGAAATGTTCTTTCTCCCTTTTCAATTATCTGGAAGAGCAATGAACCTTGACCTATACCATGCACCACATACAAAAATTAACTTGAAATGAATCATAGAGCTAAATGTAAATGTAAAATTGTTTTTTATTTCTTCTTTAAAGTTTGGCAGAATTTACCAGTGAAGCCCTCTGGGTTCAGAGTTTTCTTTGTAGGAAGTTTTAACTACAAATTCAATTTCTTTAGTAGATATAGAGCTATTCAAGTTACAGATTTCTTCTTGGTTGATCCTGTTAGTTTGTATTTTTCAAATAATCTGTTGATTTCCTTTGATTTGTGTAATTTATTGGCACAAGGTTATTCATAATATTATTTTTTTCTCTTAATATCTGCAAACTATGCAGTGATATCACCTTATTCTGATGTTGGAAAATTCTGTCTCTTTTTTTCCTGATCAGTCTGGCTAGAGGTTATTAATTTTATTCATATACTCAAAAAAAAAAAAAACCCAGCTTTTGGTTTCATTGACTTTTCTCTATTTTTTGTTTTGTTTTGTATTTCATTGCTCAGATCTTTATTGTTTCTTTTGTTCTTCTTATGTTGTATTTAATTTGTTCTTCTTGTTCTATTTTTATTATGGTAGAAGCTGAGGCAATTCTTGAAAACCTTTTTCTTTGTTAACATAGGTGTTTGGTGTTAACTGTAGCTGCATTCCACAAAGTTTGATGTATTGTGTTTTCATTTAGTTCAAAATACTTTCTAATTTCTTTATATTTCTTCTGTGACCCATAGGTTATTTAGAAGCGTGTTATTTCGTTTCCAAATATTTTGGGATTTCCTACATCTTTCTGGTTACTGATTTCTAACTTAATTCCATAGTCACCAGAGAACATTTGACTGAAGTACTTTTAAATTCTTTTTTTAAATTGATGTCATAATAGTTTATAACACTGTGAAATTTCAGTTGTACATTATAATTTGTCAGTCACCATATAAATGCACCCCTTCACCCCTTGTGCCCACCCCAACCACCTTCCCCCTGGTAACCACCAAACTGTTCTCTCTGTCTGTGTGTTAGTTTATCTTCTACTTATGAGTGAAGTCATATAGTGTTTGTCTTTCTCTGTCTGGCTTATTTCGCTTAACATAATACCCTCTGGGTCCATCCATGTTGTTGCAAATGGAATGATTTTGTCTTTTCTTATGGCTGAGTAGTATTCCATTGTGTGTGTGTGTATATATATATATATATATATACCACATCTTCTTTATCCAATCATCAGTCAAGGGACACTTGGGTTACTTCCAATTCTTGGCTATAGTGATTAATGCTGCAATGAACATAGGGGTGCATAAGCCTCTTTGGATTATTGACTTCAAGTTCTTTGGATAAATACCCAGTAGTGGGATAGCTGGATCATAAGGTATTTCTATTTTTAATTTTTTGAGGAATCTCCATACTGTTTTCCATAGAGGCTGCACCAGTTTGCATTCCCACCAGCAGTGAATGAGGGTTCCCTTTTTTCCACAACCTCTCCAACATTTGTTATTTTTTGTCTTGATGATTATAGCCATTCTAACAGGTATAAGGTGATATCTTATTGTAGTTTTGATTTGCATTTCCCTGATGATTAGTGATGTTGAACATCTTTCCAAGTGCCTGTTGTCCTTCTGTATATCTTCCTTGGAAAAATGTCTGTTCATATCCTCTGCCCATTTTTTGATTGGGTTGTTTATTGTTCAATTGTGTGAGTTCTTTATATATTATGGACATTAACCCCTTGTCAGATATATGATTTGCAAATATTTTCTTCCAGCTGGTGGGTTGTCTTTTCATTTTGATCCTGGTTTCCTTTGCCTTGTAGAAGCTCTTTAGTCTGATGAAGTCCCACTTGTTTATTTTTTCTTTTGGTTTCCTTGTCTGAGTAGACATGGAGTTCGAAAAGATCCCTCTAAGACTGATGTCAAAGAGTGTACTGCCTATATTTTCCTCTAGGAGTTTTATAATTTCAGGTCTTATCTTTAAGTCTTTGATCCATTTTGAGTTAATTTTTCTATTTGGTGAAAGAAAATAGTCTACTTTCATTCTTTTGCATGTGGCTGTCCAGTTTCCCAGCACCATTTATTGAAGAGAATTTCCTTTCTCTATTGTATGTTCTTCACTCCTTTGTCAAAGATTAGCTGTCCATAGGTGTGTGGTTTTATTTCTGGGCTTTCAATTCTGTTCCATTGATCTGTGTGTCTATTTTTGTACCAGTACCATGCTGTTTTGATTATTATAGCTCTATAGTATATTTTGAAGTCAGGGATTGTGATGCCTCCAGCTTTGTTGTTGTTGTTTTCCTCAGGATTGCTTTAGCTATGCGGGGTCTTTTGTTGCCCCATATGAATTTTAGCATTCTTTGTTCTATTTCTGTGAAGAGTGTCATTGGGATTCTGATTGGAAGTGCATTGAATCTGTAGATTGCTTTAGGTAGTATGGACAGTTTACCTATGTTTCTTCTCCCAATCCATGTGCATGGGATATCTTTCCATTTCTTTATGTCATCATCGATTTCTTTCAATGTCTTATAGTTTTCATTGTATAGGTCTTTCACCCCCTTGGTTAAATTTATTCCTAGATATTTTGTTCTTTTTGTTGTGATTGTAAATAGGACTGTATTCTTGAGTTCTCTTTCTGTTAGTTAGTTATTAGAGTATAGAAATACAACTGATTTTTTGTAAGTTGATTTTGTACTCTGCAACTTTGCTGTAGTTGTTGATTATTTCTAATAGTCTTCTGATGGATTCTTTAGGGTTTTCTATGTACAAACTCATGTCATCTGCAAACAGCGAGAGTTGCACTTCTTCGTTGCCTGTTTGGATCCCTTTTATTCCTTTTTTTTGCCTAATTTCTCTGGCCAGAACCTCCAGTACTATGTTGAATAGGAGTGGCAAGAGTGGGCACCTTGTCTTGTTCCTGTTCTCAGAGGGATGGCTTTCCCCATTGAGTATGATGTTGGCTGTGGGTTTGTCATATATGGCCTTTATTATGTTGAGGTATTTTCCTTCTATACCCATTTTATTGAGAGTTTTTTAATCAAAAGTGAATGTTGAATCTTGTCAAATGCTTTCTCTGCATCGATTGAAATGATCATCTGGTTTTTATTCCTCATTTTGTTAATGTGGTGTATCACATTGATTGATTTGTGGATGTTGAACCATCCCTGCGTCCTTGATATAAATCCCACTTGATCATGGTGTATGATCTTTTTAATGTATTGCTGTATTCGGTTTGCCAATATTTTGTTGAGCATTTTTGCATTTATGTTCATGAGTGATATTGGCCTGTAATTTTCCTTGTTTGTATTGTCCTTGTCTGGCTTTGGTATCAGGGTAATGTTGGCCTTGTAGAATGTATTAGGAAGTGTTCCATCTTCCTCTATTTTTTGGAATAGTTTGAGAAGGATAGATGTTAAATCTTCTTTGAATGTTTGGTAAAATTCTCCAGAGAAGCCATCTGGTCCTGGGCTTTTACTTTTTGGGAGGTTTTTGATTACTGTTTCAATCTCTTTATTTGTGATTTGTCTATTCAGAGTCTCTATTTCTTCTTGATTCAGTTTTGGGAGGTTGTATGAGTCTAAGAATTTATCCGTTCCTTCTGGATTGTCCAATTTGTTGGCATGTAGTTTTTCATAGTATTCTCTTATAATCCTTTGTATTTCTGTGGTATCCATTGGGATTTCTCCTCTTTCATTCTAATTTTGTGTATTTGAGGCTTCTCTCTCTTTTTCTTGGTGAGTCTGGCTAAGGGTTTGTCAGTTTTCTTCTCAAAGAACTAGATCTTTGTTTCATTGATCCTTTCTACTGTTTTTGTTTGTTTGTTTCAATTTCATTTATTTCTGCTCTAATTTTTATTATTTCCCTCCTTCTGCTGACTTTGGGCTTTGTTTGTTCTTCTTTTTCTAGTTCTGTTAGGTGTAGTTTAAGATTGTTTATTTGGGATTTTTCTTGTTTGTTAAGGTGGGCCTGTATTACTATGAATTTCCCTCTCAGGACTGCTTTTGCTACATCCCATATGAGTTGGTATGGTGTATTTTCATTTTCATTTGTCACACAATATGTTTTGATTTCTCCTTTAATTTCTTTAATGATCCATTGGTTGTTCAGTAGTGTGTTGTTTAGTCTCCACATCTTTGTCACTTTCCCAGTTTTTTTCTTCTAGTTGATTTCTAGTTTCATAGTGTTATGGTTGGAAAAGATGCTTGATATGATTTCAATCTTCTTAAATTCATAGGGGCTTGCCTTGTTTCCCAACATATGGTCTATCCTTGAGAATGTTCCATGTGTACTTGAGAAGAATGTGTATTCTGCTGTGTTTGGATGGAGTGCTGTCTATATACCTATTAAGTCCATCTGGTCTAGTTTTTCATTTAAGTCCAATATTTCCTTACTGACTTTCTGTCTGGGTGATCTATCCATTGATGAAAGTGGGGTGTTAAGATCCCCTACTATTATTGTGCTGTTGTTAATTTCTCCTTTTATGTTTGTTAATAGTTGCTTTATGTACTTTGGTACTTTTATGTTGGGTTTATATATATTTATGAGTGATATGTCTTCTTATTGGAGTGTCCCTTTTATCATTATATATCACCCCTCTTTGTCTCTTATTACCTTTTTTATCTTGAAGTCCACTTTATCTGCTATAAGTATGGCAACACCTGCTTTCTTTTATTTGCCATTAGCTTGGAGTATTGTCTTCTTTCCCTTCACTCTAAGCCTGTGTTTGTCTTTAGAGCTGAGATGTGTTTCCTGAAGGCAGCAAATTGTTGGGTCTTGTAAAAAACAAGCCACTCTGTGTCTTTTGATTGGGGAATTCAATCCATTTACATTTAGAGTGATTTTTGATATATGAGAGCTTAATGCTGCCATTTTATCATTTATTTTTCAGTTGTTATGTATTTCCCTTGTTTCTCATCCCATGTATTTTGGTCTGCTAATTCAGTTTGGTTGCTCTCTATGATGGTTTTCTCATTATTTATCATTTGTGTCTTTGTTCTGATTTTTTTGTTTAGTGGTTACCATGAGGTTTGTATAAAAGATCTCATAGATGAGATAGTCCATTCCCTGATAGTCTCTTTTTCCTCTAGTCTAAGCAAGTTTCATCCCTTTCCTCTTCCCCTTCTAAGTGGTTGTTGTCACAACTTATTCTGTTAAGTGTTGTGAATCTGTGGTTAAAATGAAGTGATAATATTTATTTTCCCTTTATCTTTAGAGTTATAATTAAGTATTTGTTAATCTGTTCTGGTAGAGAGTTGCTGTTTTCTGATTTTGTGTGCCTATTGATCTCCTTGCCTAAGGCTTTGTAAACCCTTTCTTTTTTTTTCTTTTCGGGTATGAGGGCCTTCTTGATCAAATCATGTAGGGGAGGTCTTGTGGCAGTGAACTCCCTCAGCTTTTGTTTATCTGCAAAAGTTTTTATTTCTCCATCATATCTGAAGGATATTTTTGCTGGATATAGTATTCTTGGCTGAACGTTTTTGTCTTTCAAAATTTTGGATGTATTGTTCCACTCTCTCCTAGCCTTTAGGGTTTCTGCTGTAAAATTCACTGAAAGCCTGGTAGAACTCCCTTTGTAGGTTATTTTCTTTTGTCTTGCTGCTCTTAATATTTTTCCTTTGTCATTGACTTTTGCCAACTTTGCTAATATATGCCTTGGAGAAGGTCTTTTTACAATGATGTAATTAGGAGTTGTGTTGGCTTCTTTTACATGTAATGCCAGCTCCTTCTCTGGGTTTGGGAAGCTCTCAGTTATTATTTCTTTAAACAAACTCTCTGCTCCTTTTTTCCTCTCTTCTTCCTCTGGAATATCTATAATCCTTATGTTGCATTTCCTAACTAAGTCAGATATTTCTCAGAGAATCTCATTTCTTTTTAGTCTAAGTTCTCTCTCCTCCTCCATCTGAAGCATTTCTGTATTCCTATCCCCTAGATTACTAATTCTATCCTCCATATTGTCAGCTCTGTTGTTTAAGGACAGTAGATTTTTCTTTATCTCATCCATTGTGTTTTTCATCTCTAACAATTCTGATTGGTTTTTCTTTATAGTTTCAATCTCTTTTGTGAAGAATTCCCTCTGTTCAGTAATTTAGTTCCTGATTTCATTGAACTGTCTTTCAGAATTCTTGTAACTTGTTGAGTTTTCTTATGATGGCTGTCTTGAATTCTCTGTCATTTAGATTGTAGATTTCTGTGCCTTCAGGATTGATTTCTGGGTGTTTGTCTTTTTACTTCTGGTCTGGAGCATTAATATATTTCTTTATACCATTTGATGGAGTGGATTTGTGCCAGAGCATAGTGATAGTTTCTGGAAGCAGGTTCCACCTGCTGCCACTTGTGGGGGGCAGGAACTTTGTAATCTGAGCCCACTGCCATGATCCTTGTCAGCTGTGCCTGTCCGAGCCTGGGCCGCTCCTTGGGATTGCAGTGGCCCTGTGGGATCTCCCACCAAATGGGAAAACAGTCATGTGGGAGTTCAGGACTGCTGCTGCCTGCTCCCATGGTCCTGTCAAGTTGTGCACCCTGCTTCAGGGCTGCAGCAGTACCATGGGCATTCACGGCTTCTGGGAGCTTTTTTGGTTTCTGCCACTGTCTGCTCCCAGGTTGCACCAGCCATTGTTCTTGGTGGGCGGGACCTCCCCTCTGGGACTGAGCCAAAGCCACTCCCTGGGACCACGGTGGGATTGTGAACTCTCTGACCAGATGAGAGAGTGATCACAAGGGGGCTCAGGGGTACTGCTGCCTGCTCCCACAGACCCGTGGAGTTGTGCTCCAGTTGGGTGCAGCAGTTCTATGGGCATTCACAGCAGCTGGGAGCTTGTTCACCCGGACTTGGAGCACAGCTGCCCTCTGCTCCTAGCTCTCACGAGCCCTTGTGCTTGGTGGGCAGGACCTCCCCTCTGGGAACAAGCCAAAACCACTCCCTGGAACTGTGGTGGGATTGTGGACTCTCCCACTGGAGGAGAGAATGATCACGTGGGGGCTCAGGACTACTGCCGCCTGCTCCCACAGTCCCACAGAGACATGCCTCCCCTCTTTGGAGCTCCAGTGGTACTGTACACGTTTAAGGAAGCTGGGAGCTCATTCACCTAGGCTTGCAGCTCAGCTGCTGTCTGCTCCTAGGTCACACCAGCCTTTGTGTTTGCTGGGTGGGGCTTCCCCACTGAGTCCAAGCCTTTGCCACTCTGTTTGGGTGGTGTGGCCCTGAGGACTCTCCTACCAGATGGGGGAGTGATCACATGGGGGCTCAGAGCTGCTGTCACCTGTTTCCACAGTCATGCCAAGGCATGCTCCCACCATCTGGGCTGTAGCCATGCTATGATCGCTTCAGCCAGGAGAGCAGTATTACGCATGTGCTGGGCTGCCTGGGGGCAGAGGATGCTCACTGTCTCCACCACCTCCCTGGGGGTAGTCCATCCACCTGCAGACATACAGCTGCACTGGTCTCTCAGGCGTCCTGATGTGCTGTGTGGGTATCCTCTGCTTATCAATGAATGTCCATTTAGTTGTAGTTAGAAGGGGGAGAGACAAAGGGAACAGCTCACTCTGCCATGTTGCTGACATCACTCTCCAATACTGTTAAATTTATTGAGACTTTGCTTTCAGTACTTTAAAGATATTTCTCCACTGTGGTCTGGATTGCATTGTTTCTTCTTTGTTCCTTTGAATGTAATGTCTTTTATCTCTGGATACTTTTAAGATTTTCTCCTAATCACTAGTTTTAAGTAATTTGATTATTATGTGCCTTGACATAGTTTTGTTTCTTTTTCTTTTTCCTGAGATTTGTTGACCTTCTTGGATCTGAGGATTTAGAGTTTTCACCAAATTTGGGGAAAAAATTAGTAATTAGTTCTTCACGTATTTTTTTCTCTAATTCAGTGTTTGCAGCAACTTTATAGAATATAACTACAGGGAATAAGGGTAACCGACTGTTTTGGTATTCATTTCTACAGAGAAATCGTGGACTGAGAACTTGAAGGATGTTTTAGCCTTTTTGACATTATGGCAGGCACATGTGGAGTGGTGATATTTTAGGTAGTTTAATGCATACTTACATTGAACCATTTCCCAGTCAACCATAGTATATGCTGCAAAGATGAGCTTTATTCCTGCTGATGCAGGGGTCCGAAGTTGTGTTTTCATGTCATTCATTTTTTTCCTTATTCTGACAGGGACTCATGCCAGACTCTCCACCAAGCACACAGGCTTTGAGGAGAGAGTTTACAACATCCCAATCCGCATCAGCGATGGTGGTCGGCCACCCCTGGAAGGGACTGTCTCTTTACCAGGTGTGTATTTTGCTGAAGGCAACTTGCGATAATGTCTGTCACCATGGGTAGTTTGAGAGAATTGTCTTTGATTTGGGATTCTGCAACTGTTCACTTGAAAATTTATCCTATCAAATACTGTTCTACTTTTCAGTTACTTTCTGCACATGTGTGGAAGGAACGTGTTTCCAGCCAGCAGGTCACCAGGCTGGGATACCCACCGTGGCCATGGCAGTTGGTACACTCCTGACCACCTTTTTGGTCATTGGTGAGTATGATTTCTCAGATCCAAGGATTTCTGTCCTGGGCCTCAGAAACGTGAGCTCACCTCAAGGTCTGTCTTCATGGGCTGGGCTGGTGGCTGCTCAAATGGCAACCTAGGCAATAGCCAAGAATATAGATCACCAGTCAACCATATCAAACTTTCCTGGTTGGGAGACACTGCTTTAGTACCACCATCTACATATCATTGCCTTGTTGGTTATTTTGGGAAATATATTATGACAGAATTTAAAGCATAACTTTTGTTATGAAGGAGAAAGAAGTGCAAGAGCTGTGCCCCTGCTGTGTGTCAGGCACTGTGCTTGATGTGGGGGATACACTGATGGGCAAGACATACACAGATCCTGCACTCCCAGAGCCTTATGGCCTAGTCTGCTATTGTTGGAATAGGTAGAATTTAGCTTTCTGATAGAGATGCTTACATACCTGAAATGCTGCAGAACTTCTCTCTGTATATTTGCGTGACTGTGGATTCTTTATTACCCTAGAATAGTTCCACTCTGGCTTGGCTCCTGGCCTGGCTGGACAGCAGAGTCCCCTATTCTAGCTGTCTTCATTCTTGTGAACAGCTCAGTGCCTGCTATATGATTACCCTCTTTCACTTGTTGTCCTCACCACAAGTTAAGTATTAGAAATAGATACTTCATCAATTCAAATGCACCTGAATGAAGGGGTTTACACAGTTTCACATCCTTTCTCTTTTAAAAGAAGAACTGGGATTATTCTAAGTATTCTTAATTGTTCTCTCATCATCTGGTCTTTTCTGCCATGACCCAATCTGTCACACTGGACTCTGATTCACAGCTCTAAAAGGAATCTCATTTCCTTATACCCTTCCGTCCAAATTGCTCATTATTATGACATGGAAGGGCCTTCATGACGTGTCTATTACTCATCCTCACCTATGCATGGTGACCATCATTTCTCCCTGAGGACCACAGTCTAGTGCACCCCTTTTATACTAATTAAGCTAATTTTTTGAGGTCCACTCACCAAGCTCCCCACTACCTCTATGCCTTTTCTTATTCTATTTGTCCTCCCATCTTGAAAAGATTTTTGAGTTTATGCACCAGATATCAATTTTCTAACATGACCATTTCATCCCATAATTTTACCACACGTTAGAGATGGGATGAGTTTGGGGATATCTAGAGATAGAAGTAATAGGATCTTACAGTTTTATATTCTTTTTTCAAAATAGGGTTCGGATTATTGCAAGATTCTTAATAGGTCTCTGAGCATCCAGTCTTTCTGCCATTATTCCTCCTGTAAATTACTGCCAGATTAATTTCCTTAAAACAAATCCCTTTTCCATATTGGCCTCTGATTAATAGTACATGTTTAGTGCTAAAATTCACAGTGTAATTTGTAAGAGTTCAGAGATGGGAGGAACCAGAAAGGTTAGGGGTCTACTCAAGCTGGAGCTACGAGGAAGGTGCCAAAGATGGTGTGGTGTTTGGTGTGGACACGGTGAAAGTAGGCTGTAGGTAGGTGAACAGGTCAGGGAACAGCTTTCTGGTTGTTCTGATTGGACTTTTTTCTATAAGGAAGGGGAGGAAGGACTGGAATCAACATTTGTTGAATATGTGCAAAGTTCAGGAACTCTATCGGATGCTTACACACTTAGTCTTCAGAGTAGTGCAGGCATTAGGTCCTATATTCCTTGATAGAGACCCAGCACTAGCCACCAGCTTAGATATGATTTGGGACGTGATACATACTTAGTGACAACAGATAAGGGATAAGCTTACTTATCCAAGAAAGCCAATGCCTAGAATCCCTTATTCACCAGGACAACGAAACTTTGTTGAACCACAAACAAAAATGAAGTTACATGAGTCATTTTTTCCTACCAGGGTCCTACTTTATAAATGAATGTGACAGTCCATTTTAAGATTCCATCCATTTGACCCTGAGTTTTCTCTTTTAGGTATAATTTTAGCAGTTGTGTTTATCCGAATGAAGACTAAAGGCAAAGACAGTGTTGCAAGTGCTCAGAAATCTGAAGTCAAACCTCTGAGAAGCTGAGTTTGAAAAGGAATGTCTGAGTTTATGTACCAAGTGCTATTTCAGTAACACAACTGTTTAATCCCATAATTTTACATTTCATCCAACATGTGCACTATAATTTTTTACAGATACCCTTTTGCCCTTTAATATTTTATTACTCTTAGATATTTCATGTGCTATAGACGTTAGAGATATTTCCCATTTTCCCATGACATTTTTTGCCTCTGCAAAAGCCTTAGCTGTTTATCCAAAAACAAAATGTATGTGTCTTTCCCCTCTAGGGAAAGATGGGCTGATGAAACATTCTGTTCATTTTTCTTCATCGAGGCGCTTTATCAGTTGTCCACCACAAAGTTTCCTGGATTCCATTTATGCTTTATCTGATTCCGTTCTGTGTCTCCTTCCTCATGTCTCCTTTGGTATTTTACTAATTTTAAAACATTTGTTGGAGAAAAGAACAAAGTGAAGTCTCGAGAAAAAAATAAAAGGGCAGACTAGTCCCTTAGTTTGAAGAGAAACTCTTTGGTGTTATCAGCCTTCTTTAGTTCCATGTGGCTTATGTTGCTCTTTATCTAAAGGTTTTTCCACTTAGCAATCGCACAAGGCCACCACAGGCCACACAGGCCTACTTCATAATCCTTGGTGCAGAAACCCACCACTGACTGGTTTATTCACCACCTACCACACTTACATGCTGCGCATGTTTTCTTTATGTGTATATTATTAAAGTTTTGGTTATTGTATATTTAATGTGTGGAGGAAAATAAGGAAGCATGAAAGAACTAGTGACAAAAATCAAGAATAAATATTGGCTGTGGTTGTTTTTGTTTTCCGAATTTTGTTTTTGTTTTTGTTTCCTTTGGCTCTGCTTCCTGGTTCTTTGCATCTGTTGAGGGAGGGACTGGATAACAATGGTTACCTATCATTTATCAGAATTGTCTCCCGTGTAGAGTTAGCTCTAAAGGATGGGTCTACAATGAAATAAAAATTCACTGCTCTCATGACTGTGGATTGAGGGGTTCAAGGCAGATATGCTAGGAATTTTAAAAATTTAAATAAGAGAACTTTAGAGATTTGAAAGTATTTCTAGGCCCATGGCTGTTGTCTGGCTCCTGATTTGAGCTTTGAAAGCATTCAACATTATAAAACATCTTTGAATTTTCAAGAATTTTCTGGAAAAGAACTGAAGTCTAAAGAGATTCTTTTACAATGATGGCTGAAACAGGCTGCAGAGTTGTGCTTTTCATAAATAATCCTCTTTGTGGGCATCTATTATACTTTGTGTGTGTGTGTGTGTGTGTGTGTGTGTGAGAGAGAGAGAGAGAGAGAGAGGAAGGTTGGCCCTGAGCTAACATCTGTTGCCATTCTTCCTCTTTTTGCTTGAGGAAAATGGTCCCTGAGCTAACTTCTATGCCAGTCTTCCTCTACTTTTTGTATATGGTACACCACCACAGCATGGCTTGATGAGCGGTATGTAGGTTCATGTCCAGGATCTGAACGCACGAACCCCGGGCCACCAAAGCGGAGTGCGCAAACTTAACCACTACACCACTGGGCTGGCCCCTCTATTATACTTTTTAAAGTCAAAAAAAGTAAAATGAAAAAAAAATCCAAACTATTTCTAAGACCTCAGAATTGCTTTCTTATATATTATCCTGTGCTTCAAACTCATTTATCTATTTTTTCACATGAGGCTCATTGGAAATCTCGTAATGTGTAAGGTTCTCTCCTGTCTCAGCACAAATTAAAAGACAAAACAAAATTCCAAGAGCACCAAGAGTAAATTTACTTCACAAATTATACCCCAACCTAAGGAATAGTCTTTCTCAGAGCTTCTATAGGTATTTTAGACCAACTGTGGCTGTGACATGACATTTAGTTCACTTAAAATGGCATTATTGCTTGCCCTGCTTATTGTCAAGATATCATATTATCCTTCCTGAAGACTGAGGCAGTCCTGAGGCAGGTCTGCTGAGGTGGGCTCAAGGTCTCTCCTGTTTCACTTTGGTGTTGTCCTCTTTGGACCAACTTGTATCACCAAATAATAGGCTGATCACACAGAATATCTTCTTATCTGAAATCATTGATTAGTATTCATACTTCTTGTGCTGTTTTTTCCCCAGGTGGGCCCTCCCTCTCAACCTTCTCTTTCTTCCATGACCAGATCTTACCCATTCTTAAGGGTTTAAAGATCAGTTTAAATAGTCTTCCCTCTGGGAAGTCTTCTCTGATTTCCTACAGGAGACCAGGCCACTGCCTCATCTAAACTTCTACACTGAGATGAGGAAAATTGTCTGGCCAGGATCCATTCTCTTTTCTGGTAAGAGCAGTTCCATTTCCTACTGGGAAACATCTCCCTCACCCTCTACTTAGTCTGTATAGTTTGGGTAGAACCAACCCTCTGTTTTCCTCCATCCCTCCAGCTCTAGAGATGGGCACTTTATCTCAGTGAGACTCACTTCTAGAACTGAAACTTTAGGAAAAGAGCTCTCTTTATATGGAATTTGCTAAACTAGTAGGAAGTAATCTTAGAGTATTCCAGTTACTATAAGAGGTGAGCATGTCCCAGAATGAGGACCACAGAGAGTCAAGAGATGAGAGGAGAAAAGGAGGAGATATTGAGTACCTGGATCCAGTTGTGTCTGAAGGCAAACTTGCCCTGGACTTTTCCATCCTGTGAGCCAGTACATTCCTTTTTTACTTAAAGCTCAATGGCTTTCAGCCCCTTGCAACCAAAGAGTGGATATTTGTACCTGGCTTGTGGTCCTTCTCATGCTCTACAGTTAGTGCCCATTTGATCTCCCCAAGTGGTCTAGGACTTCTCAGAATTCTCTCAGTGCCACATAGTGGCTCCTCCATGATTTTTTGAAGAACGAATAAATGAAATAGCTAATGTGTTTTGGCTATTTATGCTGTTGTCATTTAAGTGCCACCTATGTGACAAAATTAGTACTAACTCATTCTTTGTGTTCACTTACAGTATCCTCAAGACTCCTTAAACTCCCACTTTACCACATTCCTTTTTCCTACATACAAAACCTGATACTCCATTCAAACATCCTCAGAGCTGGCTCTAGTGGTAAATAAGGCCTGTGAGTGACAAAGCCCCCCAAGAATTTCTGAATGGTTATGAAATAACTGTGAGACTGAGAGGGTCTCAGGCGTGGGCGTGGGAGGTATAGGTGGCAACTCTTGTGAGCAGCTATGAAGAAAGTCTCAGGTGCTTCTGGGAGCAGAAAATTAAGTGGACATCTGAGGGTGTTGGTCCGTGGTCTAGATAACCCTCAGGCAGGAAGCTGAGACTACCTTTGAAGTATCTATTGCAAGAAGGAAATGATTTGCTTTCAGAATTCTGTACGATGCTATGTGCATCATGGGAGCTTGTTAAACTTGGAACTTTAAAAGTTACCGGAAAAGATATGATATCTTATGATTCAATTTAAAGAAAAATCATTTTAACTATTTTGAAGTGTATAGTTCAGTAGCATTGAATCACCACCACTATCCATTTCCAGAACGTTTTCATCTTCCTAAATGAAACGCCACCCGTTAAACAATAACTCCCCGTCCCATTTCTTTCCCCAGTCTCTGGCAACCACTACCATAACTTTTCTGTCTCTATAAATTTGACTATTCTAGGTACCACATATAAATGGAATCATGCAATATTTGTCCATAATATCAATGTTTTTAAACAAGTTTTAAAATAGTAACTGAGAGAGAAAAAGAGAAGGTAGTAAAAGAGAAAGTAGAAACCTATAAGTTACCTTGTGAGGACACTATCTCAAGGCTAATGCTATTTTTTATTTTGTCTGCATTCATATGTCACACACACTGTGTACACTTCAAGGTACGTTTTACACACGTGACGATAACCACACAACGTATATACGATGCATGTGAGTTTTCTGTGGTGAGGAAACAAACATCCTTGCATTACTCCCACTTTTCTCCACACAAAAGCCTGTCTCATTCTGGCTGAGTCCCAAGAAGTGTGGTCAGCTGTTGGATGACCAGCTGTCTGCTATGGGGGTTCTCAATCACCTGGGGGAGTGTTTCAAAAATACTCATTCCAGGGCACCATCCCCAACTGAATTAGCATCTCTGGGCAGGGGGACCTCACTTTGGTATTTTAAAAAAGCTTCCCAAAAGATAACAAATACATGAATAAAAAAAAACAGACTAGTGGTTACCAGAGGGAAGGGGGTTAGGGGGTGGGTGAAAGGGGTAAAGGGACACGTATATATTGTGACAGACAGTGATTAGACTATTGGGGGTGAGCACGATGAAGTCTATCCTGAAACTGATAAACAATAACGTACACCCAAAATTATACAATGTTGTAAACCATTATGATCTCAATAAAATTACTGGAAGAAAAAAAAAGAGCTCCCCAAGTGATTCTAATGTGCAACCACAGCTGAGAACCCTCATTGCAGGCAATCCCTGGAGGGCCAAGTGAGCACCAGGCTGGTGTGGAATATGATCCTTTTTAGGGTCTGAATCAGCGTCCTTCTTCAGAACTACATTGGCTCCCTAATCCTCTCAACTTTCTGCGCACCCTTCACCCTGACCAGTCCTGCCCAGACCCTTGCCCAGACGCAGACAAGGACTTGAGTGACCCAGAGCTCAGGGAGGGTAGCAGGGGCTGCTGTCAGAAGACCACATAGAGATCCTTCAACCGAGAGCAGCCTGGTGGGTCCAGACCCAGGTCACTCTGCCATCACGTTAGAACCTGCGAGCTCCAACCATGAAGCCAAGAAGAAGGAAGCTGGTTTCGCCTGCAGGAGAGCAGCCGTTTGTAGGCCAGAGCTGACCAACGAACAGCAATGCTTCGCTCTTCACCGTAGACGTGGCTCTCAAAAATTAAAAACACACGCTGTGTAAAGTGACCCTCTGGTGCTTGTGCTTGGAGAGTTGGCTTTTTAAAGGAATATTATGGACAATGTACAAAAGAAAGACTGTTTTTTATAATACAATTACTTCCCATTTTATTGGTTTTCCATTTTTACACACTAGCATGATACTCCATTTGACATTTCAAAATGATTTCCTGAGAATGTGCTATGTGTTAGTCATTTGTAAACCATTTACCCCCTAAGCAAGGAGGACGGCCTCCTCAGACAGTAGATAATTCCAAAGGGTAAAGGGCTGCCTGGAATCCTGATCTAATAATGTTGGTGGCTAAAGCACAAGTCGTACTTGAGGCTTCCACGAATTATTTGTTTCCAATAATCATTGGTTTCTTTGGACAGAAACCAAAGCCCCCTTTTTTCATGTGACCCTCATCTTGGGAGAGCCAGCTGAGTGGGCAGTGAGACAGGAAGGGCAGGTGGAGAGGGGCCAGTGTATAGAAACCAGCGATCATCTGATTGAGAGAAAGCATTTTCATTTTTTCCATTGCAACCGTTGGGCTAATGTGTAAGTCCAGGATTTGAAAGGCTACATTTGGAAAAAGAGAGGGTGTGCACATGGGAGGTGGGAATAAAAATAGCGTGTATGTTTACCCAGCATTTTTAGTTACTCTCTTGAATTAAGCACAGCACTGGGAGGAAATAGAACATATTTTTGGCAACAGAAGATAAAACTGGGCCTCTTTGGCTCCTGGCCAAGAAAAGATTCCAAAGGCAGAATTTCCTGTGGTTCTGTTCGGGCACAACCAAAGTCAGGCATGGCCTTGGTTGGTGGTGGACACGAAGAACCAGCGAAAGTTTCTCGAAGCGGCCAGGTTGGCTGTGGAGCAGGAGGGGAGAAACCCTGGCTGAGGTTTCCTGCCCAGTTTTGCCTTTTGCAGTGGGATCTCTGCAGCCGTCCTGGGGCCTACAAGGGGGAGGGAGGGATTTCCCTGTGTAAGTAAATGTGGCCTGGTGCATGCTCGCCGAAGTCCTGCCATAGTTTGTGCCAAATGTTGGCACTGGGGTAAGACTTCTGTGGGGTTTGAGTTCTTCCGGGGCTGTTCTCCATCCTCTCGGTGCCAGGTAGGCGCCAGTCTGTTCCCCAGGCAGGCCCTCCAAGAAGCAGAGGCCAAGATAGAATTAAACAAGGAAAAGATTTATGGGAGAAAAGGCCTGTGAAGGATAAAGGGGAGGAACAGGAGAGGGCAAAGGAAGCCCTGGACCACAAGGGAAATGTGCTAGCTGTTAAAGAAGAGAGGGAAGGAAGGAGGATTGACAGGCAGAGTCTCAGGCCATCGCCGACTGTGAAGCACGGTTGCACAGGGGAGACAGACCCAGACAATTGTCACACGGCGTGGTGAGGATCAAGCTTCAGCAAGTGGAGCACTTTGATTGCTGCAGTAGCAGAGAGAGGAGCAATCACCCCTCTGGCCCGAGGTCCTCTGTGAACCCCTCGCGGAGGGAGCGGCACCCAGCTGCACCTTAGGGTTTCTCCAAACAGAAAAGTGAAGGGTGGAATTGGGAAATTTGGGGTATTTAAGGACCATGGCTGATACTGCTAATGCTAATAATGTTATAACAATAGCTAATCATTTATTAAATGCTCATCCTGTGCCAGGTGCTGTGGTAAAGACTTTTCATGCATCATCGCATTTAATCCTCACAGAAATCTTACGAGAAAGCACTCTTCTTAGGCCCATTTTACAGGAAAGGAGGCTCAGGAGTGAACTGACTTACCCTGTGGTGCACAGCTAGTGGACAGAGCCAGGATAAGAATCTCTGGCAGCCCAGCTCCCAAGTTTCAGTTTTAACCACACTGCTGGACCACCTCTCAGAAGCGAATTAATTTGATAACACTGTATTGTATAACTGAAATTTGCTAAGGGAGTAAAACTAAATGTTCTCACCAACATTTAGGTGATGGAGGTGATGGATGAACCAATTAACTTGATAGGGAGAATCCTTTCACAGTGTATACATATATCAAATCCATGGTACACTTTAACTATCTTACCATTTTATTTGTCAATTATAACTCAATAAAGCCAGGGAAAAAAGAAGGAAATTGTTGAGACGTGCTCACCAAGTCATTCTTATCCATTGAGCTCTCCATTTCCTGGGAGGAACGTGAATGAGGGCTGGACGTTGTCAAACACAAGGATTGAAGAGAGAACTTTGGGAGTCCAGACTCTGGAGTCGGGCAGAGGATATTTGATGGGCGGGAGATTCTGGAAGTGTTGGTGCAAGACTGGGACCTCTCAGCTATTTCAACTGTTGAGTATTTGCTGAAAGTTTACTGTGAGCAAAGGTCTGTGCTGGGCACTGAGGGGACTACTGAGGGAAGTCCTGGGCTGAGCACCAAATGTTGAATGAATAAAGTATAATGTCTGATCCCTTCACAGGCCTGCCTGATCTGGCGCCTGCCCCCCTCTGACCCCATCTCTTGCTTCCTGCCTCTTGCTCACCATGCTTTAATCACACCGACCATCTGCCACTTCCTTGAGGAGGCCGAACTCCTTCCACTTCTCTTCCTTTACATGTGCCTCTGCCTGGAACATTCTTCCAACCCCAGCCCCTGTCGTGTGGCTGGCCTTTTCTCTTGCTTTAGGTCCCAATATAAAAGTTGCTTCCTCTGAGATGTCCTCCCTGTTATTTTCCATCACAGCACCTGCTAATTTCCTTCCTAGCACTTTTCATAGTGTGTACTTATGTCCTTTATTAGTTTATACCTTTAGGGGCAGAGACCTTGTTCACTGTTGTGTCCCAGCTCTGAGCATGGTGCCTGGTATATGGCAGATGCTCCATATTTGAATGGACAATGGCTTAGCTTAGGATCTAATTATGGAGCCAAGAGGTACATCTATGACATGGAAAATAGTTGCTGAACTGCTCAAAGAATGGAGAGATCAATGCGTGCAGAAACTGTCAAGGAGATGTAAGCATTGAACAGGATGGGCAGAATTCAGAGACTTAGGGATGGCCAGGGAGGAAAAACCAGCTGGGGGAGAAAATCCAGTCTGTGGGAGGACAAAAAATAGCTTTCTCTTCCCTGCAGGTTTGAAGCACCTTCATTTTGAGTATCTGGAACCAGCTTTCATTACCTCCTGAGCTCTCTTTCTGCTTATTGGAGCATGGGCTAAGGCTGTGATGGCCAGTTGTCCAGTTTTCTCTCCCTAGAATGCTCTGGTGGGCTCCCTTGGGGGACCAAACACAATAATGAGACTGAACTCTCATATGGCTCCTCAACCTAGGAATGAGGATGTTTTGGGGAAACAATTATGGATGCTGTCCTCATTTCACATGTGCATCATGGACAAAGAAACTTCCAATGTCTGGAAAGGACCTCAGATGGCCACATTTCAGAATCCCATCAAGGATTTTAGAAGTAGAGGTAGATCTCACCAATTATAGTGTCTTTAGTCAGCTCTTCCTTTTTTTTTTTAACCACACAGAGGTATAATAGAACACATCATTTGATTCACTCACTGAATTATGTACTTGCACAACTTTGAATTTCACGCATTTCCATGCCATACATTTTGAAGGTCAAGACTTGTTACAATTTTATATGTGTTCTGCCTGATGTTCAATAGGCTTTTATTTATCTTATTTGTCTAGAAGGACATCTCTATAGAGTATCAAGTCTTGTTTTCATTATTTATTCATGTGTTTTGCCTCTTCTTACTCCATCCCCATCAAGCACACAGTCTGAGCTCCTTGAAGGCAGGAAACCATGTCTTATTATCATTGTAACTCTGCTACCAGCAAACATTAAAATAGCTTTTTGGTAAATGCTGAATTAAATTGAACGTTCCAAGACTTTCTACAAGTTCAGTTCTCTGCTCTTTTTAGCAGAGCAAGTTGCCTCAACTTACCTGAGCCCAAAGTTGTTGCCTGTTAACCATATAAACCAAAATCCATGTCCTCCTTGTCAAAGACTGTTAAAGAGCAGAAATCTCATTTTAGCCTTAACTGATCTGTGACTTAATTTGGGAGGCCTCTCCTTACACAAGATTAGACATTATTGAACAAGAATGTGGAAGAATGAACTAAAAATAACCTTCTGCTATAATAAAACAAAAATTTAAAAATCTAAGCAAAAGTCTCCACCACAAACCTCAACCCTTTAAGAAGCTTCTGGCTATTTCAGAATTTGAAGGGAATATTAATCGCCACATTTTGGCCAAGGACAACACCATGCAATGCAGCTAGGAATGAAGTCATTTGGGTATGTGTGCTGGAACTCTGCCCTGAATAGTGTTCTTCTTGACATATGTCCAGCTCTTTAATACAGCTTAACATTAGTAATGCTCATAGCCTTTTTATGAAATCATGTTTAGACTATAAAGAAAGCATGGAAAAATGCTCCGAGTGAGGGGAAGGAGAGAGAAGTAAGGAAGAAAGCATTTGTTGAGGGTGAGTGAGCACTCACCCTGATAGAGCATGGTGAAGCCTGCTCTGTCGGTGAGAACTTTCTCAAAAGAGTCATCTCAATGGTTGACTTGATATTTGCTCCCTGAATTAGGACACTGAATTTAGCTAACGGCCATTTTCTTTGGATTCATGCATTATTCACTTAATCCATAAATTACTATTCATTACTTTTTTATTCCTAAGAAGCAGGCAGAAAGTAGTGGTAACAAGCACTTTGTTCACGCAGATTCCTTTCATTTGTTCATGCAGATTAATTTTCTGGCTCAACAGAGCCCTGTCAGGTCTTCAGAAGGAATTTTGGATGTTCCCAGACTCCGGGTTCAAGGACTCTTCCACCAAATGATTATTAAGTAAATGTTTACAGTAATACTTACCCACCTTTGGATTACTGTTGTCTCTGGTGTTTCACCACGACTAGAGCCTGATCCTAAGATCAACTGGAAAACATTTTAAGAAAATGAAAGATATGACAACCTTTTTGTGAGACCAGAACTGGGGAGTCAAAGAGAGACTTGGTAGAGGCACCCCAACAGCTGGGAACAGTCAGCCAGAGAGTGACGCAGGATTCATAAACTATGTTAAAGGTTTTGGTGTCCTGGAAAAAGCTCTGAAATGTTCCAAACATTAAATTACTCAACTGAAATCACTTTCAGATGAACAAATTCAGGACAAACATTACCAACTTTTTAAACTACATCGTATGTTCCAAAAGCAAAATGGAAAACAACAAAGCAGAATGGTCTGTTCTTACCCCGCCTGCTTACACAGGTGATTTCAGACTTAATACAAGGAAAGAGAAGTTAAAAGAAATCTCCAGTATGTCTGCCCTCAGAGCCAATCAGGTGAATATAGAAACCTTGGGCCACTGATTCAAAGGAGTTTAATATTTAAATGATTCTGCCAATTAGAGTGGTTAATGTCAGGACACCTAATACATGGCAGATGATCACTAAATGTTCATTTCGTTGTTACATAAATACATGGATAAATAACATCTGATGAAGAGAATAAGGTGAAAACTCTTAAACTTTGGCAGAATAAGATGGCCCTACAAAAGAGAGTGAAAAGAGTGGCCAAAAAAAGTAAGACAAAAACTTGTAGACTAAAATGTTGACAAAAAATTAGAGAAGAAAATTGTAAAAAAAGAGTGAGTGGTTAACAAGGTTGAACAAAGTTGTGTGGGAAATAGGACTGATAAGTATCAAGTGGATTTAACAACAAAGTGGTAATCTGGATGATAATAGATGCGATTTGCATACAAGACTAATTTAGTAGGCAGCCTTTCAAATTGCCCCCAACTGCTGGCATTCACGCCCTTGTGTAATCCTCTACTGTGAGTGTAGGCTGCATTGGGTGACACAATCCTAGTGAATAGTATCTGGCGTAAAAGGTGGATGTCACTTCTGAGATTAGGTAACAAAAAGACTGTGGCTTCTCTCCTGGGCTGCCCTCTCACTCTGGCTCTCTCATTTACTTTTTCTGGAGGAAGCCAGCTGCCACCTTGTGAGCTGCTCTAAGGAGAGGGTCACATGACAAAAAAAACTGATGTTTCTGGCTAATAGCCAGCAGGGCCCTGAGGCCTGCCAGCAGTCATGTGTGTCCAAGGACATTCCTGCAATCACTTACTGTATTAGATCAATAGATACAGATTTCTCTCGTCTACCTCAGGAAATACTGCGATGTTATTGCTGAAGATCACATTGCAGCCATTCTCTCACCTAGTAGAGTGGCGGCCCTGGACTCATGGATGAACACAGAAGACATCCTTCCTATATGACTGAGCTGAGAAGATGGATGTCTTCTCACATTCAGTTTACACTTTGGTCTCCGAATTCATGGCTTTGCCAATTGCTTCAAGGTCTGTTTAGAAAATTTCAATCTGATTTGACTAAAGATGCAAAATAGATGACTAAGAGCCAAAACAAAATATTCCAGAAATTGTGATCTTTTAAAATGAGATTTGTTTTAAAGTCACTTTCTCTTTTAATAAAAGATACCTGAAGAAAAACACTTTAACAAGATTGACTAACACAGCCATTTGGAGGTGGTTTTTGATTTAGGAAATATTTTGATGTAACTGTTTTGACCCCAGTGTTCTGATGCTTCATCAAAATGAAAAATTACCATTTCTTTTTTTAAACTACCAAGTGATATACCCAACAGATTAGTGGATCTCTCTTTTCTGATCCTCTCCCATCCTAGACCCCTTTGATCTTAATTTCCATGTAGGAGTTGATGATGGGATGAAATTTCAGGATGGGGTAAGAACAACAACTTCACAGTATGGCAGAGTGATTTTTAAAAATTTTAGTGGGATAATTTGGGGGGGGCATTAAAATAATCTGATTATTAATATGGCCATTTCAAAATGTCAAGTACTTGGAGGCATACTATTTTTCCTAATATGTCTTTGCCTTTGTGATCTTTACTAAATGAGCACTCTCCACTAACATAACTCTATGCAAATGTGGTTTTCCAGCTTAGATGGGCAGCAGTTATGTAATCTATGTGCCATCCAGTGGGCTCTCTGGAATGCTTTATAATATAGTGGTTAAGAGTACAAGACCTGGTGCTAGAATACAGTAGATCCCCCCTTATCCACAGGGGATGTGTTCCAAGACCTAAAGTGTCTTGCCTGAAACTGCACATAGTACCGAATCCTATATATATACTATGCTTTCTCCTATACATACATACCTATGAGATAAAGTTTATTTTATAAATTAAGCACAGTAAGCAATAACTAATAATAAAATAGAACTATAATAATATACAATAATAAAAGGTACTGTAGATCTTAGCAACCTCAGCTTCTGATTTTTTTTTCTTTCCTTAAGTCGAGAACTTTCACCTTTTCACTTAAAGGAAGCACTGTACAGTTTCTCTGTGGCGTATCCAAATTGCCAGCATCACTACTCTTGTGCTTTAGGGCCATTATTAAATAAAATAAGGGTGACTTGAACACAAGCACTGTGATACCACAATATTAGATCTGTTTGGCTACTAGGTGACTAAGGGGCGGGTAGCTGGTAGTGTATGCAGTGTGGATACACTGGGTAAAGGGATGATTCAAGTCCTGGGCAGGATGGAGTGGGATAGCACAAGATTTCATCATGCTATTCGGAACAGTGCACAATTTAAAACTTATGAACTGTTTATTTCTGTAATTTTTAATATTTTCAGACTGGGGTTGACCATGGGTAACTGAAACTGCAGAAAGCAAAACCATGGATAAGGAGAGACTACTGTACCAACTACTAGAAATATGATACAGGGGAAACTATTTCATATCTTTGAACATTAGGGTTTTCTTTTGGAGAATGGGTTTAATAATAGTATTTGTGTAGATTAAATGAATTGATGTAAATGAAATCTTTAGCAGACTGCCTGATACAGTATATTATATATTATCAGTAATGTTATCAGAAATAGATATTTCAATTGGACCTAGTGATTCCATTAATAACATCATAATGTTGATAAAATATAGATAAGAATCATGCCAAAGTTATTAATATCAGTGGTTCCCAATTATGGCTACATATTAAAAATCATCTGGAGAAACTTCACCTTCCTATGAAGATGGAGTAAGAAGTCTGGACTTAACTTCAGATGGTAAACAACTGGAAAATTGGACAAAATAGATGAAACAATTGTTTCATACTTTGGGCAACAGACAGCACATGATGTGATTCTTGAGAGAAGGGAAAGAGACAAAGTGAGCCCTGTGAATCCTGTGAATAGCCCAGCCTTCTGCCCACAGGCAATTTATGGACCACTGACACAGTAAGAGGGAATCCAAAGAGAGTGGCAGACTTGCCGCATTGAAGAATGAAGATAAGAGTTTGGAGACTTAGGTGGCTGAACTTGTGGGACAGAGTTCCAGAAAGGAGAGAGTTACACAGAAAAAGAACTACAAAAATTTGTGTAGGGCTTCCCTTGAGTCTTTGCTGAGTACTATGCTGTGTGTGCATAAAGTGTGAAATTCCACAAGGCTAGGCACAGAATGACCAGGGAGTTATAAACTGAATAATTCCCAAAGCTCACACAGGGAAGGGAAAGATTTGAGCTGTGACTAATCAGACGGATGAATCCTCTTTGATAACCCACTACATTCAGTGGAGAACCCAGAGGAGTCACATCATAGTAATAGGGCTCTACCATTTTTGGAGTGAAGAATACTCTAGGCCCACCCTAGCAAAGCTTAAAAAATGCCTTCAAATAAATTAAATAGATTAGCAAATAACTTAACTGCTTGCAATATAAAGCCCAACACTCTTTAAAGAAATACAATAAAACCCAGACACTCAACAAAGTAACATTCACAAATATCCAATATCCAATAAAAATTTGCTAGACATATAAGGAGGAGGAAAACATGATGCATGAGTAGGGCTCAATTGAAACAGATCTGGAAATGACATTGATAAAGAAACTAGCAGACAAGGATGTTAAAATAGCTATTATAACTATATTCAGGTATCTAAAGGAAAAAATATATGAGGAGGTCAGTAGAAGATATAAATAAGAACCCAAACAGAAATTCTAGAGATGAAAAACAAACACAATATCTGAAATTTTTACAAGTTCACTGGATGGTGTTAATAGCCAATTAGCCTCTACAGAAGAAAAGATTAGTGAACTTGAAGACATAACAATAGAATTTATCCAAACTGAAGCACAGAGAAAAATGGCTTCAAAATATAAGCAGTTCAAGAAAATGAAAAGACAAGTTACAGACTGGGAAAAAATATTTGCAAAAGAAATATCTGATAAGGAATTGTCCAAAATACATAAAGAACTCATAAAACTCAACAATAATGAACAACCTGATTAAAAAAATAGGAAAAGATCTGAACAGACACCCAGCCAAAGAAAATATACAGAAGACAAATAAACATATGAAAAGATGCTTAATGCCATATATCATTAGCAAATTGCAAATTAAAACAGCAATGAGACACCACTACAAAAAAAAAAAAAAAAGAAAATGTTTTGAATTAAAGGAAAATGAAAACTCAACACATTAAAATGTGTGGGATGCAGCTAAAGCAGTTCTTAGAAGAAACTTTATAATTGTGCATGCTTACATTAGAAAAGAGGAGAGCCTAATATCAATGATCTAAACTTTTACCTTAAAAAAAAAGAAGAGTAAATTAAACCCAAAGTAAGTGGAAGGAAGGAAATGATAAAGATAAGAGCAGAAAGCAATGAATTGGAAAATGGAAAAACAATAGCAAAAATGAATTCATGTAAAAGCTGATTCTTGAAAAAAATCAATGAAATTAATGAACTTTTAGCTAGATTGATCAAAAAAGAGAGAGAAGGCACAAATTTCCAATATCAGAAATGAAAGAAGGGACATCACTACAGAGCTTACAGACATTAAAATGATAATAAGGTAGTATTATGGACAACTTTATACTAACAAATTAAAAAATTTAGATGAAATAGAAACTTCTTTGAAAGGCTCAAATTACCAAAACTGACTCAAGAATAAATAGCTGATTCTTATGCAGTCAACCTAGCACTGATCCACTGAATGCTATTGAAAACCATTGGTTTGGATTAGATTTTATCTAAATGTATCAGTGGACCAAAATTACAAAAGATTTGAGCAGGATTAGACTATCCACATAAAGCCAAACAACCCACTGAACAATAAAATACACAACTGCCGTTGATGGCTACATCATCAAACAAATCTCCAAATATTTTTTCATTGACTTGACTGAACGACTTGAGTCAGGTATTCAGGAGTTTTATAACCATAGCCTTCAACATGCATATGTTGGCTTTCCCAACACCCAACACCCATTCCCAGTGCCCTTCTCACTTGCTTCTTTTCTAAGCCTCCCTTGCAGCTAGATAAGGGTGGCCTTATGCTACCATTCTGGCAAATGAGTTATAAACAGGTGTCTACTAAGGGTGGGGGAAACACCTTGATAAAAGGGGACAAAGGTTCAGCAGCCATTCTGCAAATGAGAAAATTGCAGGGACAGTAGTTCTAACACTATTCAGCTATTGAATCAATAATGGCAATAATGGCCTCCTTCTTGATTTTTGTTGTTGTTGTTATGTAAGAAAAATTCCTATTTATTTAAACATCTGAGGTTGAGTTTTTGCTTACTTGGAACCAAACATGGTCTTAACAGAAGAAGACTAGGACACGTTTATACACCCCCATAACAAAGGAAGCAACTAAGACAAAAAGGGAGACATTGATTCAGCTCTTCCCTTGACTGGCTATAAAATCCTAGAACCACTCCTTAGCATCAGTGAACCTGAGTTTTGACATCAGTTAGATTAATAATAATACTAACAACAATAATAGCTATCTAGTGAAGACGGTGCTAAGAGGGGGAACAAATAAAAGGCTTCAGAATCCCTTTTGGTCACTGGAAAGAAATACACTATGCCAATACAGGAAATCTCACACATCAGAATGGATAAATCTAGGCTGTGATTCTCCATGTGGCATAATAAAACTTCATTAAGCATCAGTTTCAGCATGAATATGAAGAGTCTTGAAATTTTTTAGAGGCACATACACTGAGAAGGAGTCAACCCCTAACAGGATCAGGAAAAGTAAAGTAAGCACATTCAGTGTTTCTCCAAAAGAAGCCTGTGACAATATTTCATATGAAGGAATCTTTGCTTCTGTGATTCACTTTGCAAATCCCATGGACCATGTTTCTGTTTACATGACAAACCACCAGAGTTCCCCAGAACTCCCTGTTTAGAGGATATTTGTGGTCAAATTTCAGAGAAATTTTTGCCCATAAATGGCTTGTGCTCTACCCAGTTAGAAGAAAGGGAACTCACAGAATTTCACAAGACAGCTAATGCCCAGGCGAAACCATGCAAACCAGCTGGGCGTTAAGCAAATGGAGCAAGACACAGTCACACGCCACTTCCAGGTGAAAAAGAGGGGCAATGAGATTAGAGCCCACACAACCATGATTCCTCTCCTTACTTTCTAGAAGCATGGAGCTCTGTTAGCTCACTATTCTAACTGGTTTCTTGTTTAAAAAGAAGGGCTCTGGCATCACCCAGCTCCACCACTTACCAGCTGGCTGTGTTGATATTGGGGAAATAACGTAAACAAGTGTGCCTCAATTTCCTCATATGTAAAATAAAGATAATAATAGCTCCCCCTTAATAATAATAAAAACAACAATAATAAACATTTATTGCATACAGAACTCTATTTTAAGCACATTTAATGTTAAACTCATTTAATCTTCACAACTTTATAACATAGATTCTACTGTTATTATTGCATTTGAAGATGTAGACATTGAAGAAAGAGTAAGAACTGTTCCTGAGGTTACACAGCTGATAAGTGGCAGAGATTAGATAGAAGGTTACTGTCAGGATTGCATGTGTAACACCCTGCCTGGCACACAGTAGGTTGTTAGATGCCAGTTGTTATTTCTAGGTCATCTTCTGCCCATGATGTCCCCTTAGAAACAATTACAGAAATCTGTTGGAGGTCATGAGTGGGGAAAGTAGCACAAATAAAAGCACTGAATCCTTCTATTGAAAATCAAGTTAGCAGGATAGTAACACATGAGGGTAAGGCAGTTACAGGCATTTTCTAGGAAGCTGTTGAGGAGAAGCAGCCAGCATGGCTGATCCACAGCCAGCCAGACACAGAGCCATTGTCAATGGAGAACTAAGTCAAGCTCAGCAGAGGAACAAATGCCGAGTTCTCACAATGGCAGAGGGAGTTATAAGAGAAAGTAAAGGGCGTGACCCCGCAACAGACACTTTCCCACTCCTTTCTAAAATAATCTACAGCAGTCTAATCCTTTTGTTTTTCTGTTTCATAACAAGAGAGTCATTGGCTATCTTTCTGCTCCACAGATAACCCCACTCTATTAATATGGAGTCTTAGAACATTTTTTCCATTCCCCAAGATATACTTAATGCTAATCCCTCTCTTGATTTCATATTTAGCCAAGCTGAATTTTATGTATCTTTACTTGTATTGCTTCCAACTCTGTTTAAAACTTTTCACTAAGTTCCTATTTTCTCAAAGATGTCTCCTGCAATCAAAAAGATTTATTCTTTAATTGAACTTCCATGGAAACAATTTTAAGGTTTTTTTTTTTCCTTTTTTCCAACTCTCCAGCACAGCTTTCTGTTCTGATGTTCTTTAGAAGTTGGACCTCTGGAGACTGTCTTGTGATTTGTGGGGTCCTCAGAGAGAGGAGTCCTTCCTTTCACAGAGGCATTCCTCCTCTGACCAGTTAACCCCCTACCCATACCCTTGGCTCCATCCTCTCCATCTTCCCCTTGAGTCTTCTTGTCCATCATCATCCGTCTCTCCTTCTCTTATGTCCCCCTTTCCCACAGTCTCAGTGACTCCCTGTCTCTTCTGTCTTCCTATTTCCTTCCTGAAGTGGTCAGTTCTCCCCAAAAAGTGCTATCTCTTGTAGTTTCAGCTCTGCCACTGCCTCTGTCATATTGCCCTCTAAAAATACTCTCTCCTCAGCAACCTATGACCTCCTAATTGTCAAAGTCAATCAGCTTTCCCTGGTTTTGTCTTCCTTACTCTCTGGGTAGCATTCGGTACTGTTAACCCATTTCACCCTTCCTGAAATTCTTCTTCCTCTTCTGGGTCCTATTCCTGGAAGAGGTGCTTCCTCTAGGCAGCTATCCCTGATTTCCCCAAATAAGACATAACTTCCTCCTCCCTGTAATTGTATGTGTCTATGGCATATCTGTCCTCGTAGATTATAACTTCCTTGAGGGCAGTGACCTTGTTTTTATACCTCTCCCCCCCCCGACACATATATATGTACAGCCTGGAGCTAATACAGTGCCTGCTCAAAGCAAATTTTGAGGAAACATTGAGTGCAGATATAAACACAGTCTCACAATGTCAGGATGCAGGCTGAATGTAGCCCAAAGAGGAATTTAATTTGGCCCACTTGGTGATGTAAAAAGATTTGAGTTAACGATCAGCACTTAAAAATTGGAATATTTCACATGAAAAATTCAGATGTTTTGGTCATTTTCTTTGACAAACCTGATTTAATCTGCTCTGGGTCCTTATCCCTACACAGCAACAGTTAGCAGGATTTGAACATCCACTGTCCCCTTGGGTGGGACATGTGTCCCCAGTTTTCCACTTCACTCATTGACATTTCCTTTATGGTCCCACTAGGTACTTTATTTTATGAAACCTTGATAAATGAACTGAAACAACTGGATTAATGAAGGATGGACTCTTCAGTGTGTCCATCAGCTTTCCTGTCAGGTCTGTCATCTGTCTGCCTGTTGAGAATTTGGAGGAAATGGAAAATTGGAAGTCTCTCTGAGCTCTCTATAACTGGCCTGGATCTGGAGATAATCGTTCCTCCATGAAGCCTTCCATGGTTGCCCCTGCTAATATAGGACCCCCAACCCCACATTAGTCAGCTTTGGCTATATGTATATATGGTTTAACT
Source organism: Tapirus indicus (assembly GCA_031878705.1). NCBI lineage: Eukaryota > Metazoa > Chordata > Mammalia > Perissodactyla > Tapiridae > Tapirus > Tapirus indicus. Next base: position 42,710,519 of record CM062935.1, read on the forward strand.
TTGGCTGTCTACTCTCAGCTTCCCCCTACACACACCCTCAATGCATCTTGGGGTCTATTTGCCTTTATTCTTATGCATGTGAGCTTTTGGTTGGTGAACAGTGAAGGAGGAGGAACCTTGGTGGGGGCAAGGAGAAGAGGAGGAGGAGGAGGTTGGAAAGGATGATTCAGCCTGTTTCCCAAGGGGTGGCCTTATGGACTGAGTGTGCCCCGTGGTGAAGAGGGAGAGCCTGAAGCTGACACCAGCCTAGAGCTGCCCAGATGCCCCTGGAGACGCAGAGTGACCAGAGTTGCAGAATAGTCACTTCTGGTCTTTGCAAAGAACTTCTGCATCTCCCTTCACCCAGAAGCCTAGAGGGTTTGGAAGTGGGGAGCCAGTACTCCCAGCCTGGGTGGTGGCCTTCTTGCGATGGGCCGTGGCTGTGGCAAGGCTTGTCACACTGGAGGCAGAGTGGATGGCAGGGGGCAGAAAAGGAAGAAAAGAGCAAGTACACACCTACATTAACACACTGTGATGCACTTGTTCACTTGTGAAGGTCCTTCTGGGGGCTCCTAGGAGTAAATGGGGGACACATTGCTTGGGTCCTAGCATTGCACAGATGGGAGCTACCAAGTTATTACACGTTGATTTACAGGTGTTTATGTTCACATTTCTATTCATTGGGATGTAAAGTTGGCCCTTTTAACAAAGAGACCTAAATAACAGTGATTCAAATGAAAAGTCGATTTCTCTCCCAGTAAAAGTCCAGGGAGATGGTCCAGGGCTGCTATGTCAGTTTCATAATCATTAGGGCCCCCACTCTTCCTGTGTTGCTACTCCACCATACTTAATATGTGGCTTTCACCTCATCATTCTAGATGGTGCCTCCTGCTCCTGCCATCATTTCTGCATTCCAAGCAGCAGGAAAGAAAAGAAAGAGAAGGGGTAAGGACATAGCTTCATTTTAAAGGCACAACAGAGAAGTTGCACAGATTGCTTCTTCTTATATCCCATTGGCCAGAACTTTGTTATAGGGCCAGCCCTAGCCACAAAAGAGGCTGGGAAATACAGTGTTTGGCTTGGTTACCATGCACTCACTTAAAAATTCTTTCTCTTTAGAAGAAGGGGAGAATGAATATTGGATTTCAACTAGAAGTCTCTTCCACAACATCTGTCTCCACTAGACTGCAAGCTCATTGAAGACCAGGTATTTGGCAACCCTGATTCCACCAAGTACTAGCATAATATGTGTGCATAGCTGATGGCTCATAAACTAGAACTGCCATGAAATCTGCTCTTGCCACCCTGGTCCCTATGGGTTAGTCACAAAGTTAGTGCACGTACCTGCAAAGGAAGCAGACCATCACAGAATCAACGTCTTTTCTATCACTTGCTAGCTGTGTGTCTTTGAGCAAGTCAGCCTGGACCTGAGTCCCTTCATCTATTCAGTGGGGATAGTAACACCTGCTGTCACAGGCTTGTGAGGAGTGAAGGTGTTTAGTGTCTGGTACTCAGTCAGCACTCAATAAATGTTTTAAGAAACTAGAATCACAAGTAGACCATCCCATGGTGGTGTCAGGGAGGGTCCCCACACAGAATCGCCCAGTGCACACAGCTGCTGGTGAGGACAACAGAATCTTCTGGGTGGGTATGTGCTTGCTTGAGGAAACCAATTTATAATCATCTCTATAAACAACCAAAGAGAAACTTCAGCAAGTAACATTAAGAGACCAACAGCCTGAATTTCTCCACTGATTTATGATACAGTTTTTCTCCACTTGGCTCCTTTGCCAGGTACCAAGAGAGATATTGGGAACTCCTCCCTCATGGCCGAGGGTGCTAGTGGAGAGCAAAGAGCTGTTCAGTTACAGGTCCAAGCACTGCAGAATTCTAATCCTGTGGAAGGTTTGGCTGAGGGGTTCATTGCCTAAGGTTTTCCAGCCTGCCCTAAAAGGCTCCTTCTGTTTCCAGACAATAAGAATTCTTGGCTCCAGGGCTGAACTTTACTTGGAAGCTCTCAAGGCACTTGGCTCCTTTCTTTCCCTCCAAAGGGTGGGAGCATAGACATCCCTCTAAATCGCTTGGTCCTTGTGTCAACTGTGCGAGCTACCATTCCCCAAAGTGTTACCAAACTTTTTTTTGAAGTACGTGGCCTGGAGCATGTCACCTGCAGGAACAAGAGTCATATTGACAGACACGGTGACAAGGGAAGAACACGGATTTAGAATCAGGCAGACTTTGGTTCCAGCCCAAGTTCCACCACTGAACTGAGAGAATCTGGGTGAGTCCTGTCACTTCACAGAGCCTCAGTCTCCTCATCTAGAGTCGAGGCAAATGCAAGCCTCAAAAGGATCCTTAGGAAATCAGATCAATTAAAATCATGTATCAGAAAAGCACCTTGTACACAGAAAAACTCTGAACATGTTATTTTTACTATTGTGAAACTGGTCAAGGTGCCTTTAGTGCATCTAAAGGGACCTCCTGGGGCCTTTTCTACACACACTCTGCCTCCCACCCAGGGGAGTTGTGTCACCCTGGCTGTGTAGGAGGCCCTGCCTCAGATCCCTCCCCTATCTGATGGGGAGCATTCAAAGAATTACACTAGCTCCCCCCCATCATTGCAGCCCCCAAGAGGGTCTAGGTCACTGTTCCATGGCTCTCCTCCCCACCATAAATGGCCCGTTCTCAGATTAGTTAGCAGGTTAGAGCTTGGCATTAGTCAGAGGGACCTTGCTTTGAACTCTGCTACCCAACTTCTGAGTGACTGACATAGCCATCTGAGTCTTGATTTCCAAATGGGAAAAATAATAGCAGTGTATCAGAATGGTTTTGGCTGTAAGTAGCAAAACAATCCAACTCAAACTGGCTTAAGCAGTAAGGACATTGATTTTCTTACATAACAAGACATCCAGAAGAATTCGGGGGTTCAGGGCTGTTTGATTCAGTGGCTTAATTATGCCATCAAGGAAGCAGGCCTTTCTCTCCCAGCTTTGCCATCCTCATTCTGGCTCTGCCCAAACTGTTAGCTATATGGCTGCAGCTGATCTAAGCATCAAAGATTAAGGAGACTTTTCTAAGAAGTTCCCCAGGAGCATTCTCTCCACTCACTTTCTAGATGAGAGGTGCACATGGCCATTCCTGAACCAACCACTGGCAAGGGGATGGCACTACACTGAGATGAATCAGGCCCATCATTGGAGCGAGAATGCATTTGGTTGTCCTGAGGCTGCACTGAGGAAGAACAAAACCATGATTCATTAGAAGAAAGGGAGAAATGGATGCTGGGTGGGCAACCAAGAGTTTCCTCTGCCAGGACTCCACCAAGGTTATGCGAGGGTTAGAGGAAGTAAGGTGATGAAAAGGGCAACACTTGTTCCCTTTACTCAGTACTCACCGAATACTTCTGGACTCCAAGGGCTTGTGTGTGGGTGAGTTTTCCCATACCAAGCAATTCTCCAGTTCTCAGCAGACACTGACATGGAGTCCTACAAATTTAACTCAATTCCAACACGGTGTGTCTGGAGACAGCATCAGATCCCACAGGTTAAGGGGTCAGTCCCACAAGACTGCCGTCTCCCCCACTTCAGGTGCCAATTGCAAGTCCAGGTTACCACCTGTGCATCTGACCAATGGGCTACAAATCAGAGGTTCTCATGCCCCACTCCTTGGGTTTGATAATTTGGTTGAGTGGCTTACAGAACTCAGGAAGAACAGCTTAGTTACTACATTATTGACTTATTATAAAAGGATACAACTCAGGAATAGCCAGATGGAGGAGATGCATAGGGTAAGGTACGCGGGAAGGAGTGTGGAGCTTCCCTGCCCTCTTGGGGCTCACCACCCTCCCAGTGCCTCATCTGTTTAGCAACCTGGAAGCCTCAGAACTCTGTACTTGAGAGATTTTTATGGAGGTTTTGGTACATAGGTATGATTGACAGAATCATTGGCCATTGGTGATTTAACTCAATCTCCAGACCCTCTCCCCTACCAGAAGGTGGGGGTGTGGGGCTGAAAATTTCAACACTCTAATCATATGGTTGGTTTCCCTGGCAACCAGCCCTCATCCATAGGGGTTTACCAAAAGTCACCTCATTCACGTAAACTCAGATGTGGTTAAAAGTGGCTTGTTATGAATAACAAGAGATGCTACCTTAGCCTTTATAGCACTTATAACTTAGGAAATTACAAGGATTTTAGGAGCTCTGTGCCAGGAATGGGGACAAAGACCAAATATACATTTCTTATTATATTACAATAGTACAGTGAATACCTAATAATAGTGAGTGCCTAATAAAAGGTACCCATTAGTATCAGTGTTCTCTTTCTTCATTCTCCCATCAAACTCTCTTTATCCTGGATCTAGTTGCTTCAAGATCCAGGTGTGTGATCATATGGACATTACAAAAATGTGGCAGTTTCTGGTATCAAGCATAACTATGGTGACAAGACTTTTAAGCAGAGGGGACAAAAAAATCCTTCAAATCATAGCTGTACAGAATTCTCCTAAGGCCAGCATTGGTCACAGGAGTCCCTGAAGCAGTCCCGTGGGCCTCTTGCTAGGGTTGCTGTGTTTGGGGAGCAGAGGGCCTGACACAAGTCCTCGGAGGTTATTCTAGAGCTGGAAGAACTTGGCCCAGGAGCCGGCAAGCTCTCTGCCTTCATCACCACCCCCAAGGCCCTCATTCCTCTTTGTTGGCTAACTCTCTCCAGCATGTGAAACCATGTGCCTATGACCCTCAGTACCCTCTTTGGCAGAGTTGTCCTGAACAAGAGTGCAAGTGCACAAGGCAGACTGTTTTGAAAACATTAATCTGATATAGTTTTCATTCACCAATAGTCCTTGGGCCATAAGTCTGAGCATCAGGCTTATTACTCAGAGAAAGAGGGTAGTTTCTTCTAAAAACAGCAAAGATACTGTTTTTCATAGTCCATTCTTGGATACGGGTTTCCACATTAGAACATCACAAACCAGAGAACAGGTTATTTTTTACAAGGCTATCTGGCTCAAATGCCTGCTCTCAAGAAGGTGCATTACTCACGTATCCCAGTGGAGGGTTAAGGAAAACAGCATTACATAATAACTCCCTGGTGAGGGTCCATCTCTCCACCCATTGGATTCCTTCACTCTTTTCTCTGCTCTCATTGCTTTTGCTGTACTACTCTCTCTACCTGTCTTTGCTTTCTCTTTGCCTACGAGGCAAACTTTCTTGACTAACCTTGGATTATACAGAATCATTTATGTATCACTTCAAATTTAGGGGGAAGTTTGAAAGAAGATGTTAGTTTTATAGTTGCTTAGTTCTGCCACATATATCTATTCCAAGGACAACGGTGTAGTAATTGTACCTGTGATAGAAAAAAGTGTAGGTTTTGCAACCAACCTTGTTAATTGAACATTTCATTCTAATTAAATGGATTATTCTAGAGAACACTGAAATATCATGACAGAGACAGAGGTGTTCAGAAATTTGTTGCTTCCTTTGAAATATAGCAAACCATACCAACCAACAAACCAACAAAAATTCCATTGAGATATGTTGCTTCCAATGATCCTCCTGTGGGCAGGTCACTCTGGCCTTTGAAGTTGATCAACATGGTGAAACCACATTCTCATGGGTGTTCTGAACTTGTATAACACTAGCAAGTAGTATTGGTTGTAGAGGCAAGAATCCTTTCTCTTAATCTAACTCTATGGTTAAGAGCAAACCCTCATACTTGTAGAAAAAAAAGGCAGTTTATTTTTGGTAAGGCAGCATCTAGAACACATCTTTCTTGGTCCTGTGGGGGAGGAAGACAAATCCCCTACCCTCTAGGTCCTTCTGGCTGGGCTATGAATTAAATTGACATGGGACAGAATAACAGGAGAAAATCAAACAAAGCTTTATAACATGTATACATGGGAGAGACCCAGGAAAACTGAGTAACTCACCAAAATGACAGAGGCTGTCACCTTAAATACCATCTTCAGCTAAAGACAAATGAGAATTTTGGGGGTGGGGGGAGTCAGTTATGTGAGATTACCAGAAAAGCACAGTAAACAAGAATACGGTTATTATGCAGACTTAAGTCCTTGCCTTTCTCATTGATAAGAGTTTCTAGAGATAAGGTCAACCCCTCTTCCTGGTACAGAGAGGGAGATACATTTACAGATGGAGATTTCCCTTACAAATGTAAATGTCTCTTACAAAGGGTAAATTCTACTTTTCAGAGCTTCTTCCATGTCTGCAGTTTTTAAAAGTTACCAGACCAAAATAATCCTCATGCCAAAGAGACACATTTTGGGGTGGCCAATTCTGATCCCCCACAGTCCCAAAAGTCCATGTCACAGCTTCATTAACTTCCCCTTGGGGGGCCCACTTAGATGCAGTTAATGAACATTTGTTACTCAATAAGTAATTACCTATATATTATATATAATATACAATATAAATGATTATATAAATACATAAATTTTATAGATATATAATAAATATATAAATAATTATATATAACGTATATCCCAAATATCCAATCAATATTATCAAAAATATACAGAGATTCCAAAAATTAAAACAAGACAATGTGCTAGCATTTCTAAAGCTGACACCAAATATATATTACATGAAATTGATTAATTCACAGGATTTACTCACCAAATCCAAAGGGGCAGAAGGGCACCTTAGAACAACTGAGATTATTAGATACTGAAGTTATTAGATAATAGACTTTTGACTGAGCTTCAATAGTTCTTCCACCCCAGACATTAGTAATCAGACTAGCATTTTTGGATTGGGTCCCTTCTTTCAGACAGATTTCATCTGTCATCCCTACAGGAGTTTCCAAATTTCCTATCTGTTGGGACTTTCTATCTGATGTTGTAAGTTTCTTTTTCTTTTAGCTAAACGCTTTACAGGAATATGTCCTTTTCAAGTTTTAGCATTTTAGTTTCTTTTTTGCATACCTTTTATGAGGAGGTATCCCTTTTAAATTTCAATTCTGCGATGCTTTTCATTTATTTACCTAAGCATTTAATGTAATTTATAATCAATAACTTCCCGTCAGGTAAGTTAGAGATCATTTCATCCCCTCTGATATGGACACCGTGGGAAGAAGTTAAGTCTTAAGATATCGCTCCACAAATAAATCAGTGGAACTTAGCCCTTTTGCTGAGAATAGATGAGCATGTTTAACAGAAGAATAATGCAAATCACGTCATCCAATCTCCACCAAAGGTCCACATAATGGCCCTCGGTCAAGAGACCTTTCCCTTTATCTAACCTCTGCTCAAGGAGAGGAGATGGTCCAGTGGCAACTGATGTAAGAATCTTGTTTGCAAGTTTCTTACACTTCCTGAAATGGAATAGTGACTCACTGTTAGAAATGATCGTGTATTGGGGCCGCCCAGTGGCGCAGCGGTTTAGTCCGCGTTTGGCAGCCCGGGGTACGCCGGTTCGGATCGCGGGCGCCTGCCGATGCACTGCTTGTCAGCCACGCGGTGGCGGCGCCCCATATAAAGTAGAGGAAGATGGGCACGGATGTTAGCCCAGGGCCAGTCTTCCTCAGCAAAAAAGGGGAGGATTGGCAACAGATGTTAGCTCAGGGCTGGTCTTCCTCACAAAAAAAGAAAAAAAAAAAAGAAATGATCGTGTATTTCAGATCCAGGGTTCCTGGAATCCAATAGACTGGCAAAGGTCAGTTGGATTTCAACAACCACCTACTATGCCTGCAAATGAGTGACACCATGTGAGATCGCAGTAGAGATCTGAGACAGAAAGAGTAGCGTATGGAGTCATTTGGAAAATAATTCCCCAATCCAAATTGTATTCTGTTACTCTTTCTCAAAGTACACTATTCTTTTCTATCAGAGCATTTATAATAATTTTAATGACATGTCTGAGTCCTTATTTGTTCATATTCATCTCCCCTACCCATCAGGAAGCTCCAAGAAGGCAGGAACCATATCCTTTACTATTATTGTTATTATTTTTGAGGTACTACCTATTTAAAAATACACAAATCGTAAGTACACTGGTCGATGAATTTTTACCTGCATGTACACCCATGTATCTGCCTCCCAGGTCAAGATATAGACCATTTTCACTGCTCCATAAAGTTCTTTTATGTCACTTCCCAGTCAATATTCTGACTTTTATCACTATAGGTTAATTTTGCCTGTTCTTGAACTTCATGTAAATGGAAATATACAGTATGTATACTCTTTTATGTCTGGCTTTTCAATATATGTTTTTGAGGTTCATCCATATTTTTCTGTCCTTAGCTTTTTATCCCCTACTAGTATGTAATATTCCCTTACATGACTATATCACAATTTATGTTCCATTCTCCTGTTGATAAACACTTGAGTCATTTCTAGTTTTAGCCACAATGAATAAAGCTGCTATGAATAGTCTTGTAGAAGTCTTCTTGTGACATTCATTTCTTTGGGGTATATACTTAGGGTAGAATCGCTGGGTCATAAGGTAGGCATATGTTTAACTTTAGAACATACTGCTAAGCAGTTTTCCAAGATAGTTGAACCATTATATACTTCCCCCCGTAGTGACTGAGAGTTCTAGTTGCTCCTCATCCTTGTTGGCACTCGGTGCTGCCAGTCTTTTTGGTTTTAGCCATTCTCTTCAGTGTGTAGTGGTATCTCACTGAGGTTTCAATTTGTATTTCCCTCATGAGTAACTGTGTTGAATGGAAATCTCTCTCAGGATGATCCTTTCTCTCTCACAAACTGTAAGAACTATTTGTTGGTTCAGTGGAAGTTACTTTGACTAAATATAAATGCAGATACAATGGAGTTTGTGTTTCCTATGTTGCGCTGGCTCAGTTTATAAGAGTTCTTTGTTCACTCTAAAAGCATAGAATTTCTATTAGAAGTTTTCCCTTTAATTTCTGTGACATGTAGAGAAATAATCCCACTGGAAGGGATTTTCCTTGGGGTAATATATCTGAAAGGTTGGTTCCACAGAGATCTTTTGTAGGATGATATACTGAATAGTGTTCTCCCAAAATTCATGTTCACCTGGAACCTCAGAATGTGGCCTTATTTGGAAATAGGGTCTTTGAAGATGTAATTAATTAAGTTAAGATGAGGTCATGCTGAATTAGGGAGGCCCTAAATCCAGTGATGGGTACGCTTATAAGAAGTCCATGTGAAAACACAGACACAGGAAAAAGAAGGTCACACAAAGACAGAGGCAGATTTTGGAGTGATGCAGCTACTGGCCAAAGAACACCAAGGATTCCCAGGAGCTCCCGGAAGCTAGGAAAAGGCAAGGAAGGATACTTCCCTAGAGCTTTCAGAGGGAGGGTGGCCCTGCTGACACCTTGATTTCAGACTTGTAGGCTCCTGAACTGTGAGAGAATAAATTTCTATTGTCTTAAGTCACTCAGTTTGTGCTAACATTATGGCAGCACTAGGAAACTAATACAGACGGCTTTATGGAGAACTCCACATCCAAGGTAATGGAGCAGGGGCAGCTAACAATTCTTAAAAGTCCCACATTGTGGTGCATTGATGTAGAAGCTCTGCAGTGGAAATAGCAATGCTTCAGGTGTGATTTTCTTTTTTGGTTAAACTGACTAATATGATGGTGCTGTTGAGAAGCACATCCTTGATATTTCAAGATTCCCTGAATATCCAAGGATTAAGTCAAACAGTATTTTTGGGTGCATGGGCTCTTGGGAGCCGACTCACTACTATTGAAGTCTTTCTGTTTCATTTGCCTCAAAGTAGAAGGAAAGTCTCTCAAGATAGAGCACAGCACAATGTTTGCCACCAAGAAGGATGTCAATAAATATTGCTCAATAAACTTTGTAGTAGATGGGTCTCTTTCAGTTGTCAAGTAACAGAAACCGACTCAGACTTCCTCTCATGGGTTCTTATGCCTGCGCAGACTGGGACACAGCTTGTCCCTGGCAGGGCTAGACCCGGGGGCTCATAAGATGCCCTCAGGGGCCTTCCCGTCGCTCAGCTCCACGTTGGCTTCCCTTTCAGGTAGCTCCCCCACCCCTGCTTGTCCAGGCAAAGACACCCCCAGCGGCTCCAGACTTACATAAGTCTCACAATTAATGACCCTAATCAAATAAGAAGAAAGTGCTTCTTTCTTACTAGTTCCAGAAAGAGTCCAGTGTAAGGCTCTGATGGATCTTGCTTGGGTAACAGTAACAATGACTAGCGAGGTGGAGAACTCTGGACAGGCCCAGATCACATGCGGCTGAAGCATGAGGATTGGGAATGGGGAGGGATGTTTCTCCCAAGAGACCTTGGCAAACAAAAAACATATCCATCACTTGCCTAAGCTGTCATTTGGAGTCATCTTTGCAATGGATTGCCACTGCTGGTAATTGCTCAGCATAGCCTCCCCTGGTCATCTCTAGAAGTTTTATTCTCACGTCATTCAGCAGTCAGGAGAAAGCAGATCATCAGCAACAGTCCTTTTCTGGAGCAAATTTCCCCAGGTTAACCCATCCAAAATCCAGTAGGACAGAACTACAGGATCTCAAAAGGAATAAAGACACTAATGGAAATTTAAACAAATAAACGCATTAAGATTGAAACTCATTGGTTCCTGGCATACAAATGACCCATTTTAAGATTGGCTGAGCCAGGTGGCATTGCAAGGACTCTCCAAACTTTTGAGCCCTGAATGAAATCAAGTAGGATGATCACTTTGAAACAGAAAGGAATCTATGTCTGGGGAATCACATTACGCATGACTGAGATGCTTAATCATTGTCTCTTTGATGATTGAGAATTCTTTCTGTCTCCATAGGACAAGAATTTTAACTATTCAAAATAAACAGGATTTGGAATATAAAGAAATTTATTTTATGTTTAAAAAAGGGAAAAATTGAGTTCAAAATTATTAGCAGGGTTGAAATAAATTTCCAGGCCCAAAATGGAGCCAGTCCTGCCTGGGGTACCACATCAGCAAACCGTAACTTAACTTTCATGCCCCTATAAATGCTCCATTTGACCAGAAACGCAGCCTATCCAGTCAGTCGATACCTGAGTGTCAATCCAACTCTGGCCTCTACACTTATTTCCTTGTTTCTTATTCATTTTCTATTTTTCTCTTCCTGATTCTTTATCCCATAAAAGCTTCCTGCCTTCTGCCCCATTTTGCAGTTCTCTGGACCGTTGGAACAGAGACTGCCTGCTTCACAAAGTGTTAAATAAAGTTTGTTTGTAGCACCTAAATTGTCTTCTTGAATCATTTTTAACAGCAGCTAGCATTTATTATAACTTATATGTCAGGCACTATGCTAAATATGAAATAGCTAGTCCTCTCAATATCCCTGTCAGGCAGATACTCAACCCATCTCTGAGATACTTCTAGAATTTTCCACCCAGCAGTTTACAAGGTATTTTTTTGTAATGCATTACAATTTTAGAATTCCATCTGTAGGATTCTTTCAGTATAGAATGGGGAAGCAGAAGCCACTCTGCTCCACGTGGAGGACGGAGGATGAAACCCAATAACATACGTAGGGAGAGGAGCCTGGTCCACCTGGAGGGTGCTCAGTCCACTGAGGTCCTTTCGCTGTCTCCTCACCCATTCTGTCACCACTTTAATCTCCACATCTGGTGTGCTGGTCTGGTAAGAAATTCATAGGAACAAGGAGAGTGAGCTGCCACAGTGAGCCAGAAACAGACCAAGAAGATGAAGACATTCTCTGAGGGCACGCCCCTGGAGCCCAGTCACTGTTGTCTCCAGAGAGTGACAGGAAACAGGCGGGCTGGTGGCTTCCAGGCGTCCTCCTGTGCCATCTTGTTGACATTTCTCAGAGTGCACGCTTCACGTCTGAGTTCTCTGAGAACATAGGCTTTCTCTTTCTCAAATGCTTCTCAGGGATCCTTGAGCTCCTGGCTTATTACAAGAAGTATTCCTGCTATTCCAGATATAAGTTTTTCATACCTAAATGCCTACTCATAGTTGAGACTTGGGTCTGTGAAGCAATCCCGGACCATGTCATGACTCTGGAAAATTCTGCCTCAGTGGCTCTTTCCCTGATGCTGTGATTATTTAAAAAATAATTATTTTTTAACTTTATAAAAGGATATATGATCAATTTACAAAAATTAGAAGTCAACAAGTAAAAGGAAGAAAACGAGAAACACAATCCCACCTGCCTAATTAATATAGTAGTTCAAATCCTTCTAAATCTTTTTGTCTCTCCCTACAGTGTTCATACTACTCAAACTATTTTGTGACTTGCTTTTTGAATCTAATAATATTCAAGTAAGTGTTTTCCTGCATCTGTAAATATACCACTACTACTCATAGTTATGTGAAAGCATAGTAGTCCACGGTGTGAGTACAACTACTTTTATATTTAAGTAAAACGGTGAATTCGGTTGGTGCCATATGTTCTGATAACTTCATACTAAAGCAGACATTGAAACACTTGGTTGAAAAAAACTATAAAAAAAATTTTAAATGGCTGTTTTCCTAGTGGTATAGCAAAGAATCGGTTTGGTTAATTTTCCCCCTGAGATCAGAGCCTTTTTTCTTACTGCATTAAGTTAATTGACCAGTAGCTCTGACGTTCTGTGTATAGATCCTAAATGTCCCTGAAAAGCTAAACAAAAATGTTAGGTAAACATTTGATGTAGGTTGTCCTGCCAACGGTCAGAGCTGCCTGCTTTGCTCGCCCTCGTCTTGGCTGGTACCGCCTGGAAGACTCAGGCCTTGTTTACGTTAGTCCGCGTGTGACGTCATTGGACATGGGAGGGCGCGTGCAGGAGGTGGAGGGGCATGTACCGCCCGCTGTTCTTCGAGGTGCTATCTTCTTGAACACACTTTGTCTTGCCACTGAAATGATTCTTTGTCATTTGTAAGGAGACTTCCTGGCAGTAATATTTAGAGATGGTGTCTTGGTTTTCTTTCTTGTTTCATTATTCAATGTGTAAGACAGTGTTCCCTTCCTTACCACAATCTTCTTAGGCTGTTGAGGGGAGTGGGAGAGAAAACAGGAGAAAGTCTTCCCTTTAAGGAGACTCAGAACGGCTGTACTGCCCAAGGTCACACCCCTGTCACACGTGCACCTTACAGTGCAGTCACACATCTGCGCAGGGGATATATTCTGTGAGCTTATCTCCCTGGCCTTCCAAGCGTGTGCTGTTCACCACCTTTCTGGAGAGTGCCTCTCAGACAGCAGAGCTACAGCTTTCCTGGAGGTCTATGCCCCTAATCTTGACCCCAAAGACAGATGCCATGTCGGAGCCTGTCCCTCTGTTGCCGCTGGCGTGGAGCAGCCTCTGATAGTGGGTACCTCCATGTCAGATCTGCTAAAGAGCTTTGTGTCACTAAGTTCTTAGACTTCTTGTGGTGAATAGATGAGATGGCAGTGGGAACACAGCCTACTGACAGAGAGAAAACTAAGAAATGGATGAATCCAGAGGCAGAGGCCATGTGAGGAACTGGGAATGCTCTTAGAGCCAGGCCTCCCCGAGACCTCCCAGAGCACACTGCCCATCACTGGGGACAGGAGTTAGCTTGTTCTCTCTGGCCTGGGCCTCCTGCTGGCTGAGGGATCTTATCCTCTCTCTGAGTTTCTAACCTCCATTCTGGCTTCTCCTAACTTGGAGGCTCTTGCTCTTGACTCTAAAATTTCCCCTGAGTTTAATGACATTTCAGCAACTGGCCTGACTCTTGCTTGTGTTTTGACTGTGTCATATATGTGCTCTTTCTTCATCATTGCCACCTTTTCTGACCTTGCCTGGCCACCTTGGGCTGCAACTGCCTCCCTGTTTGGTGAGGTCCTCCACCTCCCAGCCATTTGCTAGACACCCGACTCTCTGTACCTTCTAGTTATCTCAAATGGAATCACAGCACCTGGATGCAGAATTAACTCCTGGGAGGCTGGACCCACTTTTAAGAACTGACCAGGATCCAGGTTCCTGTGCAGGCTCAGCTGTTTCCCACTAGGTTTGCTTAAAAGCACCACACAGGCCTCAGACAGCAGCGTTGTGGGGCCTGGGCCCCCCCCCCCACAGGTGCTCCATAAGCACTGGGTAAGCCCTGATGACCACTCGGCCCTCTCCCGTACATGCTTCTGCAGGACAGAAATAGAAGAGTAAGAGGGCAAATGAGTCATCATGGGAGCATAATCTCCTCTCTGAATAACAGAAATCCACTGGATTATGTCTGACCTCTTTTCCTATATCAGCTTTTGTCCTGAAGGAGACCATCACACAGAAGGGAGAGAAAGATCCTTTGCTTATTGCATTTGCCATTCGGGATCAATTATTGAGAAGTGGTACATTAATTGAGTGGATAGTTACTAACAAGTAGTACTGTAGTGATCCTCATCCCAAATGATCCAGAGTTTTCCATGAGAAGAGCTTGAGAATTTTTGAAGCACCAAATTAAAACGAGGCTCTATCTATGATCTCAGTGAGAATGAACAAGTCCCCAGTTCCATCGATAATAAGGAAATTATTCACTTGATTATGTCAACCAGTGAAGAGAAGTGGCCTTTCCTTGACAAATTTGCTTTGCATTTTGTGCTCTGATCACTGTGGGTGGAGGACATGGAATGTCTAAGAGATGCCCTGTTCACTGTGCACTGCAACCAGATGTTGTGACAGAATGATTTTTAGTTAGTCACAAAACTATCTTTAAAAGTAATTTAAAAATGGGGCTGGCCCCATGGTATAGTGGTAAAGTTTGGTGCGCTCCCTTTTGACGGCCTGTGTTTGGATCCTGGGCGTGGACCTACACCACTCCTCAGCCATGCTGTGGTGGCGAGCCACATACAAAATAGAGGAAGACTGGCACAGATGTTAACTCAGGGCACATCTTCCTCAGCAATAAATAAATAAACAAAATTAAATTAAAATTAAAAAGTAATACAAAAATATTAAGAATGCCACTCTTATCAAGAAACACTTGTTTTAGCAAATAGATAATGATGTAAATGGTCTTGAGTTCAGATTCCGGGTCAGACTCCACCATTAGCTGTTGACTTTGGACAGCTATTACATCTTGTTTGAGGATTAAAAGGAGTCATGCAAGTAAAGTGAGCACAGACACGGTGCAGGCGTACTAAGCACTCAAACACCAATGAGTTAAGGCAACTGTATTCATTTCCTATTGCTGCTGTAACAAATAACCCCAACGTAGTGGCTTGAAACAACATGAATTTATTATCTTACAGTTCTGGAGGTCAGAAGTCCTAAAATCAAGATATTCTTCTGGAGGCACTAGGGGAGACTCCATTTCTTTGCCTTTTCTAGCATCTAGAGGCTGCCTGCATTTCTACTCATGTCCCTGTATCGCTCCGACTCTGCTTCCATTGTCACATCCCCTTCTCTCACTCTCTTATCTCCCTCTTTCACTTATAAGAACCCTTATGATTACGTTGGACCCATCCAGATAATCCAGGATAATCTCCCCATCTCAAAATCCTTGCTTTAATCACGTCTGCAAAGTCTCTTTTGCCAGGAGGTAACAAATTCACAGCTTCCGGGGACTGACACTTGATGTCTTTGAGGGGCCACTATTCTGACTTCTCAGGAGCTTATTTCATCCTCAGGTCTTTGGTGGATCATTTGGCAGCACAGAGAGACAGTGGCATGGCTTGGCTAAAGCGTGGGTTGGAAATATGTAAATTAAGAACTTTTGAGTTCGGAGCAGAGATGAGCAGCCCTTGCTGGCATGTAGATTGACCACTTAATTCAAAGCAGTTATTTCCCAAACTCCAGTCATGAAGGAACAATGAGGGCAAGCAGATAGGCGCAGAATAAAGCTTTTTAGATTTGTATCACAGTCACTGGTTAGAAAGTGTTGAAAGAATTGATGCGCTGGGCTTGACTTCTGAGCGTTACAGTCCTTGACCGGGTTCAGCCCTCAGGCGAATTATTCTGTGGGCAGTGGTGGGGTTAGCAGTCCTGACCGTACTCCTGTGGCCCTCCTCCCATGCTCTCCCATATTGTCAAGAGGCTCCAACCAGAATGGAAGTCAACGAAAAAATTTTAGCCTCATATTCTTGTAATGGGCACTAAGAAGAAACAGTCACATTTGGAAAGCTGTCCTATCACTTAATAAGACTATAATTAATGATCAGCATCACGGAATGAGGAGGCTGCAAGAAACTTTAGAGATGGCCAGTTCCAAATGCTCATTTTCCAGGTGAGGAAAGAGGATTTGGAGAGGTTAAATGACTTGCCCAAGTCACAGAGTGGCAAAAACGAGGGGCTGGGTTCTGGGATCCTGGATCCCCTGTGTGGTTCTCGTTCCCATTTGAATGGGGCCACAAGCCTGCAATTGTGGCATAACTGTGAGCCTGGTGTCACGCTGCTATGAGAGTTGCCAAACTCTCCTAATTTGCATGATTAGTGCATTTTTCTCATTTGTATTTTTGAGTATAGTACAAGCTATACTCATTTGACCCTAGTCCAATGTTTCTCAAACTTTAGTGGGCATCAAAACCTCCTGGAAGAATTGTTAAAACATAGATTTCTGGGCCCTACCTCTGAAGATTCTGCATCAGTCTGTCTGGAGTGGGGCCTGAAAATTTGCATTTCTCCAAGCTCCCAGGTGATGCTGGTCCCCAGACCTCACTTAGAGCAGCACTCCTCCAGCCCCCACTCTTTCCCGGGAGAGAGGGTGATGGAGATTAGTGTTTGTTACAAAAGGAAAACAAAGAGGACGGTCATAGTCAGCTTCTGTGATGCAAAGTACAATTATGCAACAATTATTTCTTGAGAAATAATTTTCTATATCTGGAAATTTATCCCTTCTTTTAGCACATAAAAAGAAAAATCAAACTTGAAGCATTTAGGAGATAGAACTGTCTATAGAATAGAGGGAATTGCCCTTCCCACCATTAAGATTTAGATGAATCAGAGAGCAAGGAGGATATGACCTGGAGAAGCCTTGCTTATTTCCAGGCCCAGAGATTGGGAAGAAGATGGGAAAGGAGAGAAGAGTGGTCCATGATTTCTTCTCTCTGAGCTCTGGCCTCAGAGAGGGTGTAGGATAAGTTGAGGGGAGCACCGAAGGCAGGGAATGCTTGCTTTTAAGGGTCTCTGGGAAGAGCCCATCTGCAGGGGCCTGCCCGGAATGGTCTGGGGAGCAGCTACATCAACTTGGAGGCACATAATCATATTTTGTGGTTCTGCTGTGGCCTAAACAGGACGCAGAAGTATCTGAGAGACTGGTCACCATAGCACGGTCAAGATAGTTCTTTAGAGAATACTACCCAGGATTACTTGCTTGAGCAGATGCCCAAGGAAGATTCTAGTTGGGGATCACAGCCAGGCCTCAGAGAGGTCTTTCGTGCCTACAAGAGGTGAAGGAGGCCTATCCAGCCAGCAAGTGCTACTGGGTCCCAGCAAGCTGTGAGAGGCCAGGTCATGACCAGGTGAGTTCTCCAGCCACAGGCTTTCACACAAGGGCCTGGAGGGTAGGATGTAACTAGCTAATTAAGGAATACCACCCAGGGCACTAGAGGTGGCGAACACTATTTCTGGGCCTCTGCTAGCATACATAGTGCCTCTGTGCACCTTAGAGTAAGTAAGATGCTTTTATGGGCAGAGGAAAGACAAAAGGCACCCCTCCGGGATGATCAGTTGGAAACAGGAGCCCCTCCTCCAGGCTGATGCAGCTCTAGCCAGGTCATGGCTTGGCAAGCAGGGCATGGGCTAGAATGAAGCCCCACCCAACCACAGAGGCATCTTTGTTCAAGACACAAATGGACTAACCACAGCAGCTAGGCTCAGCCTCTTCTCTGCCACATCCCTACCCCCAGACCCCATCTTAGAGAATTAGGAAGGGTACAAGCCATCTATGAGCGTTTGGATTCCGGGGAGACTGTCAGCCCAAATGGTCTATTTAAATGACCAGAATGCACTAAGCTTTAAGCTGTGATAGCTTTAGGATTGACATTTTTATTCTTCCTGCTTAGAGAATAGGGGTTCAGGAGAAAGGGCAGGTTGGTGATAGACTAAAATTTTTGGCAGGTTGTTTGCAAAGATGGCTGCAAGGATTCCTCCCACTCCCGTATACATACCCCTCTGCAATGTGACTCTGCTGCTCCTCCCACCCAGAGAAAGAGTCTGTTTCTCCGCCCCTTGAATCTGGGCTTGGCCTTGTGATTTCTTTGGCCAATGAGCTGTTCGTAAACATGAAGGAAGCGGAGGGTTAAATATGCTTGTGCACTGGGGCTTGCCTTCTCTTTTATCTGGGTGCCCTCCCCACCCTGGAAACAAACCTGGTGAGGCTGTCGGAGGAGGAGACACCACGTGCAGAGAGGCTTGAGAACCGCAAAAACTCTTGGCACAACCGACCGTCCAAACCCCGGTCCTGAGAGACTTGACCAGACTCTAGCACGGCTTCTAGCAGCTCCAGGCCCCTGGAGGTCCTGTCTGCAAAAGCTCAAGGCTGCGAAAAGAACTTACCCTTTGTTCCAGCCCACACCTGAGGATGGGTCCCTGACCTCCCTTTCTCAGAGCATTTATTTTAAAAAGCTTACAATTGTGAATCCTTCCTCTGTCCCTTTGAGATGTTTGTGTATCTCCTACAACTCAGGACTGTCTTTCTCAAGGACCTGAAAGTCACTCTTTTAAAATGTAATCATTGGGAAGGAGAGGCCGTCCATCTCCCAGTGTCGGGGGAGGGTAGGAGCCTGACTTTGATAAGCCTGCATAGCAGATGCAGATGGCCTAACTCCATTGACAGGGAGCAAACTTCTCACCCACTTTTGGTAATGTTTCACTTCCCCGACTCTGCTTGAGCTCCCACTAGCTTCCCTCCCGACTCCCTCATTCTCTCTTTAGAATGCCCAGTCACCTCTGTGCAAATTGGAATTGAGCTTTGCTCTTTCCCCTACTGCAGTAGTTATTGAACAAGATCTGTTTTTAGTGTTTTTAACTAATGTCTGGCTTTATTTATCTCTGAGAGGCTCCAAGCTGTCCCAGAATCCTAGCTTTCCCAGCTGAGATCCCAGACATGTGAGCAAAACTTCCTCAGACCATCTAACTCCGGGGGAGCCAGCCCAGAAAAGAAGAACCACTCAACCAGTAATAAATATTTGGGAAATAATAAAATTTGCTGTTTGAACCCACTAAATTTTGGGGGTGATCTGTTACATAGCAAGAGCTAACTGATATGATTTTAAAATTATGTTTTTTTCTGCAAACTCAAGTTACAGAGCAGCTCAATTTGTGACTCCATTCCACTTGTTATAAGATCTTGCACGACAGTCCTATAAATCCAACTAAAAGTGTGCAAACGAAATCCACTAGTGTGGTTGGATCTCATAACAAAATACAAGGCAGACAGGTTTTTAAAATCATTAATTTAAAGTACACTCTGGGTTAAAACAGACAAACAAGTTCACTAGGGGAAATAAATATCCACTCTCCAGGTGAAATGGACTGGCAGCAGGCTGAGCACTCCAGGTGCCTAGCTATTCTATTCAAGTAGCTCCACATTTCTTTAAGATTCTTACAGAGTTATGACACATCAGTGCATTGTAATCAGGTGCAAGATGGGTTGTAAGTAATTGATTGCTATCAACTTGGTACTAGTATATTGTAACATTGCCAATGGTTAACTTAAAAAGTAGATCCATCTCCAGGTTCTCCCAGTGGAGTGGCCATTCTAACTCACTTGCTTTTGGAAGTGCTTTCAGGAGTGGGGGAGAAGCACGAGCTGCAGAGACTGCAATAGGAATTGCATGTTGCTGCATAGGAGTCATTTGTTTCATGTCACATAGAAAAAAAGATTAAAAATTTTGGTCTGATCTAATTGATTGGTCTACCAGCAATGAGGCAAGAAGCTTTTCCTTGGTGCTCCCTGACTCTGTACTGACTAATCCCTGAGTATGTTTGTAATTTTCTACTAGGGTGGGTACAGTCTTATTCCTTCAAAATGTTCACCTTTTACTGTGGCTGTGAGGGCCTTAACTGTTTTTTTTCTTTTAGCAAAATTTACAAGTGCTGTAAAGTAAGTTGGCTGTATCTTGAGTTCCAAAAAGATTCTTGAAATATTTGCTCATAAAATTGGTTCAGCTAAAAATATGTCATGGGACTTGATGACTAATTGGAGGGGAGATAAGGTGATGGTGATGGATGGTAGTGTCTTACCTGACTTAAGGTGCTTAGTAGGCTTCTGTGAGGGAAACACCTTTATTTATGACCTAGAAGATCAGTGCACTATAATTTATGAAATTAACCAAATTTGGAAATGTTAGTGACATAGATGAAATGATTCAAATGATATTGAAGATGGAAGAATCCTGGACAAAAACCAAAAATTATTTTCCACTTCAGGAAGGATATGAACCAATATCTGGGAAGCGCATTGACCTGAAATGCTGACTCTGTAGATGGGAAAACCCCCAGAAATTGGCAAGTATGGAGAATATTAACAAATTTATGTATTGGCATAAAATACATAATTTGTAAGCCACTTGCTTTCTGTTTATAAAGATTCTTTATAGCATTACTGGAATGTTTACTACACTCAAAATTGAAAGTTATATTTGTATAGTGTCATTTTCTGTGATTATGCTTCTCTCTATGTATTATGAAAGCTATTAATCTAGCATACATTTATTGAGCGCCTACTGTTTTCCAGCTACTGTGCTGGGTGAGAGAGCAGTTGGAAACAGGTCATTGTCATTTAGTATAACTAGTGCTACATAGAGATAGGTAAAAACTTCTGTGGGAGAAAAAAGTGCTTTTGTAGTCATTCTATCCTTAATTTCTTGCAAACATGTGATCCTGTCAAGCAATTATTATTATTCCATTTTATAGTCAAGGAAATTGAGGCAAAAAAGCTGATTTTACATCACTATCATTATTCCCATTGTCATCTTCATAATACTTATTGAGCACTTGCTAAATGTTTGGGCTTGGCATTCGTTTTCTCATTTAATGTTCAAGTAGCTCCGAGGTTTACAGAGATTCATTCATTCAATGTTGGGTACCTATTGTTTCCTAGGCGCTGGGAATACAAGGATGAATAAAATGCAGTCTCTGCCTTCAAAGAATTTTTCACCTAACATAATATAATATAGAAGAATATAACCTAACTTCTAATATAGAAGTCACTTGCCTAATACATTGGAAGTAAAGGCAGAGCTGGGATTTAAATCCAGAACTATCCGGCTCCAGGACCTGTGTTCATCTTGCTCTGCCCAACACACATTCATTGACTTAATCATTCGCTTGATGTCGGGTTCAGGGCCAGGTGACACAGCCAGGAAGTCACCAGGGGATAAAGCAGCTGGGCCTTGACCCCAGATCTCCCAAACCAGTCCAGTGTTCCTCCCACACGACTGCAGCCCTCATCACCCAAAATTAGGCAGATCCCCTGGGAAAGATTGAGTGGGGTTGGGGCGTATGGTCTCACCTGGTTCAGAGGTAACACCCAGAAATGGGCAATCCTTTCCAGATCTGGCTAAGAGCCCACTGGCCACATCCCCTCCCCAATGCTGGAGAGGGAAACCCACTTCATCCCTCATCCTTTGCTTCTCCTTCCTGGGCTGCCTGTAAGACGCCAGGGATTTAGTGCCGGCTTTTATTTATTCTTGTCTCCTTGAGGTTTTGCTTATGTGTACTTTCCAGTTTCCAAAGTGCTGAAAGATATATTGTCTTTCCTTCTGTTTTTTTTCTTTTTACCAGGCAGCTTACTGCAGAGCTACTCACAGAAATAACACATTTAAAAAAGAGATTGCTACAGATGCAGCACACACTTTAATTTAGGGCTGTCCTTGTTATACTGTTAAAGCCATTGGTCTTCACCTCTGGGATTTGTCTTACCTAATAAAGGTTGCAGCAAATATGATTTTTGCCTGAATTTTTACGTTTTTAAAAGGAGGTTTAGAATTGTTTAAATACAGATTAAATCCATTTAATTGAGCAAGCATTTTAAGGTCCATCGAAGTGTAACCATCAATAATGGAATCTCCTAGGTTGGAGGCTGAGGGGATAGCAGGGAAGAATGAGGCAGTCTGTGTCCTCCAGGAGACTTTCATTTAACTGGAAGGGAGGTTGTTTAGTGCAGTGACTGAGAGGAGTTGGCAAATTTTTACTGAAAAGGGTCAGATAGTAAATATTTTAGGCTCTGTGGGCCATAGGGTCTCTGTATGTATACTCATCTCTGCCTCTGCAGTGTAAGAACAGCCATAGATGATAGTAAACAAATGGGCATGGCTATGTTCCAATAAAACTTTTTTTTACAAAAGCAAGCAGTGGCCAGATTTGGCTTACGGGTCACAGTTTGCTGACTCCCGGTTTAGAGCAAGGTGTCTGCCATCGGACTGCCCATTTTACAGTCCTCTGCTTCCAACTGTGGGACTTTGGGCAATCAACTTAATCCCTCCAAGTCTCAGATTTCTCATCTACAAGTGGGTATAGGAATAAAAACTGCCTTGTGGGATTGTTCTAAGATTGAATGAAATGGGCCTTACTTAGGGCAGTGGCTGGCTCCGGGTAAGAACTCAATAAATGTTAACTATTACCACTAGCCAGGAGCCCGGTCAGAAGCCTCTCTCTGGCAAGGACGCATAGCAGTGATGACAGCTATAGAAGCAGAGAAAGGGAACCCTAAACCATAAGGTGTTGTAAACAAATTCTCTTTGACGTAGGAGGCTTACATAAGGCCCTCGTGAAGAAGGGTGTGAGGATCAGATAGGATTCTGAGGCTTTCTCTGACCTCCCCAGACAAACGTGGCTGGCTTTTGCTCTGCTTCCAACATGGCTTGCACAAACATCTGTTAGGGTCTTTGGAGGTACCTGTGAGGTGGTCAGCTTCTGTCCCCATTTCACTGGGAGCCCCTCCTGCTGGGATCCCCGGACCAGGGCTGGGCTTGTGTTCAATGATTAGTAAGTGTCAATGTTGAATATTTTTCAGTGTTTAGGACTCCATATAGGTAAAGAAACAGCTCCTCTGTAATAGCCCTGAGTTCTACATAGTCGGTTCGGTGTCGATGGAGTTTTGGAAGGACCCTCCAAAACTCTGCTGACACCCCCCTCCTTTTGCTGCAGATCCTAAGCTGGATCTTCACCGTTCTCTGAATGTCCATTGTCTTTCTTTCTAAGGGTCAAGGACTGATCCCTGCAATGCTTACAGAATGTTCTTGAATAACCAATTGCCCTCTGACTATTAAGTGAAAAATCTTCTTTTACTCATAGAAATGAAAAACAAGTTAAAATGCCAAAGTCAAACAATCCGAAAATGGCAATTCTGGGGTAGATGGAGGCCATGCCACTGTGCAGAGACCCAGATAAACAAAGTTAGTGCAAGCCAGACAGCCAGCTTTCCATCACATACCCGGTAGGCATTCTCCAGCGCCTTCCTGGCACAGTCTGGAAGGGTCGTGCCAAATGGGGACACGGCTGCCATCCACCTCATTTCTAACAGATGCAGATCAATGGACCCTGGCACCTGGTTCATCTCTTATTTGAATTGCTTTTGAAAGCCCAGGGTAGGGAAAGCCAACGAACTCTGCAGCACAATGTCCTATTGGCTTTGGCCAAATGCACTTCAGTTGTCTGCCTCTCCATTATGGTGAGTCATTCTAGACAGGGGAGGAGGGAGCGGGGAAAGAGGCTTCTACAAAGAGAGCAGAGGAACTGAGGCCACCACGTCCCAGTTCTTTGTGCAACTTGGTCATTGTTGCCCACTTCTGTCTAAGCCACAGAATCAGAAACATAGCAGAAAGGTAGAAGGAGGGTCTAGGAGAGGAAGAACAAAACGAACCTGTGTCAGTGCATGGGCAAGCATAGGGCCAGACCCTGACACACAAGATCACATTGAATCCCCACAGAAAGCCTGGGTCCTTTATGTGGGGGCACTTCTCTACCCTGAATCCTAGGCGTGAAGGCAATTACCAAGTCCTAATCAATCTCCACAAACCTCCAGGAGGTTCTGCCACTGCCTCATACTGTCCCCAAGACCAGTCAGCACTTGCTGTGTCAGCTTTCCTCAAACTCAGCATTCTCTCTTTTGCTGCAGGAACTTCGCATGTGCTAGTCCCTCTATCTGGAACTCTCTTCTTCCTCTGACTCCCTTCCCTCCCTCCAAACTTTTATCTACATAACTTAATATTTAGATCTCAGTTGAAGTTTCCCTTCATCAGCAAAGCCTTACCTAACCCTGCAGTGTAGGTCAAACATCCTAGTTACAAGCAGCATTTCTTCTCTTCAGACCTCCCACCTCAGTTTGTAATTGCATGTTTATTGGTGGTAAGTAAGCAGTTAATGTAAGGAGTGTTTTATCCCTATTGTCAGCACAGTTCCTGGCTCTAGAGCTGAACTGCTAGGATTTAAGTCCTATCTCCAACACCCATCACTTGTATTACTTTGGGCAAATCACTCCTTTTCTCTGAGCCTCAGTTTCTGCGTCTGTACAATGGGGATTAGGATGGTGTCAACATCATCAAGATGTTGGGACAATTAACACCCTCTGAGGTGCTCATGCTGATACCGGCTCAACACAAGGTTGACATAAGGGAAGCCATACTGTATAAAAGAAACCTCTTGTAACTTTGAATGACCTCTGACTAACTAACCCAGCTGGATTTGCACCCTCCAGGAGATCCAACCGCTCTGTAGATTTTACGACCCCTGCTTGTACATGCACCTCCCAGCTGCAATGAGATGATAACTTTGTTCTTTTGAGTTCTGTAGGAATGTGATGACCCTCGAACAGCCATCATCAAGGACAACTGAAAAATCTGGTGTGTCAACTCCCAGTCTGTAGCACCCGAGGGTCAACATTCCTAACCCCCTCCCCTGTAACCCACCAGCCTATATAACTGCTGTAAACTTCTGTGCCCCCTTAAGATGGTTCTTTTGGACATGAGTCAGCCATCTTCCCTTTTGCTGGCAAACTGTAATAAACCCTTTCTTTTTTCCACCATTTTGCCTCTTGACGATTGGCTTTTGTCTTGTGGCCAGCAGATCGCACCCTCTGTGCAGTAACAATGCTGCTGCTTCTCCTTGTATTGACGCTTGATTTCTGCCTTCATAGATGTAGTGGGACCTCGGCTTTCACCACCACCGACTTCTTGGTTTTGACCAACTGGCTTTGCTGTCAGATTGGTTCATTTTTGCCTGGTCAGCCTCTGATGTTTTTCTTCAATCCCTGACCCTGTTTCCAGCCCCAAAGCTACTGTGGACATCACTAGCCCTGGCTCCTGTCCAGGCTGTGACCTCTGCTCCAGAGGAAGGGGAGAGAGAGGTGACAGTAGGGCAGACTGGATGGATCTGGCTCTGACCTGGAGATATCACTGTCTGCAGGCTGGAAGTCAGTGAGGGGCGGAGTGACAGGCAGAGGAATACTTCCAGACTCTCCAAAAATCTGCCTTTGTGGCATTTCATCCTGTTTGCTCTCACTCCCATCCCTGATCCGGGCAGCATTCTGTCAGTGCTCACCTCGTTCTAGACCAGTTAGGTTGTTGAGTGTTTTCTATTATAATCATTCTTCTAATGTCACAGTATGATGACATTTTTTACATGGTTATGTTTTTATTTTATTTTAAATTCATTTTAATTATAAAAGCAATATAAATGTACATGGTTTAAAAGCTCAAACTGATCAGAAGCATAGAAAAGTTATTAAAAAGCTCTTCTCCAAATTATATATACTTGCCTGTCCTATCCCCTTCTAGGGGGTGTTCACACTCTACCATGTGTCCTTCTAGAAAAATGTTTGCCAGTATGCAATTTATGCATAAATACGTATTATACATCCCTTTCATACCAATGATATATCATACATATTCCCCTGCACAAGGGCACTTCCTTAATGAAGCTGTAACTTGTTTCAGTTTAAAAGATGAATAGAGACTGAAGGAGAAACAAAACACCACTTGTCAACCTGTGCTGAGTCTTCAAACATTATTGATATATGACTCATTCTTCCCAAGGTAATAAAATTCTGTTCAGAAAATTCAGAAAAGGTCATCATTTTAAAACCAAAGAAAAATTTTTGTCTTAAATAGATACTTTATAGTACTTGTACAGAGCAGGCACTTACCAAATGTTAGATATTGTTACTGCCACTCTTGTTATCATTATTAGTATATTCTAGAAGAGAAGGCTGCCTAAAAGGAGCTGATGACTCCTTCCTTTGTGCCACCGCTATTCCATGTATATACACTGGAGTCACATCCATAGTTCTAGATTTATTATTATGTGTTTGCATTTATTTCCTTTTGGGTCTTATTTCTCTTTCAAGCTCCACAGACTCCATGGTGCCTGGGATATAATACGCCATCAGTCTTTTCACTGTCAATCCCTTTGTAAACATACAGCTTCCATTTTTAAATATAAACAGGCAGACAAGGAGCACCAGGCTTGAGGAAAGCTAAGTCAGAGGATGCAGGAAATAGGGATCCAACACAGGAAAAACATGAGGCAAGTAACTAGAAGGATGGGGGAAGGAAGTTCCAGGACAATAGTTCTGCAGCAGGCCTAGAAAGAAATGAGAAGGGTGGAGCAAAAGGACAGAGGATGTCTCCAAGGAAAAAGTAAAATTGATAGGTTACCTGATGTATTTGACCGTATTGAGGGGAACTTTACAGCTTTGTAAGTGAATCTAGCCATAAATTAATGATAAATACATGAAAAAACTAAGGGAATAAAAAATAGCATAATTTTTAACTCCAGGAAAAATAAGAAGTTCTACAGGAAAGCAAATTAAATAAACAATGCTTGTGTAGTCATAAAAATGTAAACACAAAATAGTAATTTAATCAAAACTTGGGATATAAATATACTTGGAAGACAGTAGGAAGGGGAAATTGAGATGGGACAGAAGTGTAATAAAGCTTATCTTCCAGAGTATGAAGCCAATAGATAATATCTATAAAATTGAATAAAAAGAAAAGCAAGAAATATCTGTAAAAGCATATTACTTAGACAGTATGGAGTTCCTCAAAAAATTAAAAATAGAATTACCATATGATCCAGCAATTCCACTTTTGGGTATATATCCAAAAGAATTGAAAATAAGATCTCAAAGAAATATTTGCACACCCATGTTCATTGTAGCATTATTCACAATAGCCAAGAGGTGGAAGCAACCCAAATGTCCCTCAGTGAATGAATAGATAAAGAAAATGTGGTATAGACATACAATGGGATATTTTGTACCCTTGAAAAAGAAGGAAATTCTGCCATTTGTGTCAACATAGATGAACCTGGAGGACATTATGCCAGGTGAAATAAACTAGTTACAAAAAGACAAATACTGTACGATTCTGCTTATATGAGATATCTAGTCAAACTCATAGAAACAGAAAGCAGAACTGTGGTTGCCAGGGGCTGGGGGGAGAAGGGGAAATGGAGAGTTGTTGATTAATGGGTATAGAGTTTCAATTTTGCAAGATGAAAAAGTTCTAGAAATCTGTTGCACAACAGTGTAAATACAGTTAACATCCCTGAACTGTATCTTTAAACATGGTTAAGAGGGTAAGTTTTATGTTATGTTTTTTTACCTAATTAAAAAACTCATTGAATTTTACAGTTAAAATATGTGCATTTTATTGTATGTAAATTATACATTAATAAATTTGAAAAGGGCAAAAGAAAGCATATTACTTAGAAAAAACACTAGAAGAAACAGCTCTTTAAAGAAATCTCTTTAAAGAGGTCGTCTCTGGTGATGGGGAGGAGTAGGTCAGAGACTAGTAATTCATATTACAACTAAACGCTAAATTATGTTCATATATTACCAAGGAAAAGTAAACATTAAGTTAAAAAAATTCATTCAAGGACATGAGTAAACAATAAGGTTTCAGTTGATAAATAAGTGGCGAGCATAGGATATATTGGAGTATATGAGGAAGCCATTTGGTGTAAAACTAATTCCGCCTGACCTTGTTTTTCCAAAAAGGCCTGACATGGCCATTGAGCATGCAGTGTATATCTGTTTTAAGTATTTACTATGTCCCAAAGACAAGATAATGCTCTTAAAGATAATGTAACTTTCTCTACGTTGGTGTTTCCTTAGGGATAAGCATCTTTCCCTAGGCTAGGGATTGGTTGCTGACCTGCTGTGACCACCCAGCTCGAGACCACAGACCTGCTACCTGCTGTGTCCATCAATTGCTGTGTGAATTGCTGTGCTGGCTAGGCAATCTTGTGACTGTTGTAAAAGGGACATTCCAATCATATGTGATACGTGCTCTTTGATGGTATGTAACCACTCTCTACACCTCACTTCTTTGGTGTCCTTCCTTCCTTGGAGAAGGAAGGCCCCAGGCTACTCCTCAGGGCTGGCTCATAAGAAGCTCACCTGAGTTTTGATTTATAGATTGGTTATGGATTATTTGTGTTGACACAATGGAAAAATGGGTCTAGATTATGATTCAAGAAAGAAATACAAAGAGCTAATGAAAATAAGAAAAAAGTGTTCACACTTAATAACTGAAGAAATTCAGTGATATACTATTTTCCCTAGCAAAATAGCATGTATTAATAAAAATTCATATCATTCAATGATGGCATGGATGGAATGAGACAAACAGTTTCACACATTGTTGGTGTAACCCTCCAAGAGGGCAATTTGGGAATGTGTATTAAAGTCCCTAAAGATATTCATACCTTTTGACCCAATGGCTCTATTTTAGGAATTTGTCATAAACACAAAATTAAATGATTAAATCAGAGAAATGTACCAACAAATTGTATACAAAAGGATTCAACACTGCACTATTATTTCTGATGTTTTATTATGAAAAATTTCAAACACAGAAAAGTTGTAAGAAAAGTATAATGAACTATATACTGTCCACCCAGATTCAACTATTGATAACGTTTTGCCATACTTGAAAGTAAATTGCCAACATCTTATGCCAGTGCTATTTATAATAGCAAAGTTTCAGAAAGAACCAGACGTACAATAGCAAAGGAATGCAATATAGGTTCTAGGACACGTGTTATGCAGACATTAAAATAATGTTCGTGATGCATTTTTAATTACCTTGGAAATGCTTACAGTATATTGTTAAGTAAATAAAGCAAAAGTCAAATTGCATGAGCTCAACTGTAAAACATCTGTAGTTAACAGTGGTTATATCTAGGTATTGGGATTAAAGGTAATTTTTATTTTTTATTTATTTTTTAGTTTTTAGCAGAAACAAACAACAAAAATTCCCAGTTAACCTTTCAGCAAGAAGAAATTCCAGAGAAGTGATTTGTTCATTCAACAAACATTATCTAGTGGGTTCTTTCCTGTTGGACCCCCACTACTAATACCATTTCTGAAAACAAAATACCAATCTCAGAAGCGTTAGGAAAGTCTGTGGTGAGCTCCTCTTGCTTTTGAGGACTGTTTGCCTTTGAGAGAAGTTTGTAGGCTGCGCATCATTTACCAGAAACTAAGAGTGAATTCCTATCTGTGTCACTCCGAGATTGTTTTTATTACTATTTTTCCAATTTCTGATGACCCGGGAAATTGTTCTGAATCCCAACTGATTGGCTCTCTTAACTGGTCTGAATGGCTCTGCCTTACTCTTGCCTGGCCGGCTCACACACCCCTCTCGGAGGTCCCGCCTGATTCCCTAGTGCCTGATACCCCACGGGAATGAGAAAGGTGCCCCTCCCACCTCAGCGCCGGAAGCACGCTGCGCATGCTCTCTTGCTGCCTGGAGATGTCACCAGTCTCCTTTTCCCGCCTCTCACGCTTGACGCTTAGCTCTTGAGGACAGGGCCTGTGACCGACTAATTGCCCTGAGGAACTCAAGAGTGGGATGGGAAGCATCTAACCTTTTCCCAACTGTTTTTTCCCTTTTGTTATGTTAAGGAGATGCAACCACCAACCACCCTGAAACTGACCAAGCCTCCCCACTGGAGCTGCGCCCAGGACCTTTGCCTTATTTTTGATGCTAAGATCTCTGCCGGAGGAGCTTGGGCCGCATTACTGTAAACTGCAGTCTGTGGAAACATGTTTTCCAACTGAGCCTGCGAAAGCCAATACCCCTCCCCTCTGAAATAAAAGTCCCTGCTTCTCTTTGGTCGGGAGGCCAGGACTTTGGGAATGATTCCTCATGGCCTCCTATTTGCTGCAAATACACTTTACTTTGTGTGGCAACTACCTCTGGAGGAGAGTCTGATTTAACTTGCCAGGAGGCGAGCCCACTTTGATTTCAGTAACAGGCCTACTGACCCCAATGTCCTCAGGACCTAAAAGAGAGTGGGGCTCGGCCACCAGGACTTTGAATGCCTAGTCTGTTGCTTAGAAGATCATTCCTTTTTCCTGGAAACTATTGTGTGTGTGTGTGTGTGTGTGTGTGTGTGTGTGTGAGGAAGACCAGCCCTGGGCTAACATCCGTGCCCATCTTGCTCTACTTTATATGGGACACCGCCACGGCATGGCTGTCCAGCAGTGCGTCGGTCCGCGCCTGGGATCCGAACCTGCGAACCCTGGGTCGCCAAAGCGGAGCGCGCGAACTTAACCGCTAGGCCATCAGCGGGCCCCTGGAAACTATTTTAAATGATTCCAGAACATCCGTTGGCTTATTGGGGTTTTTCAGTTTACTGAGAGAAATGCCTGAAGAAGGTGGGTTGCCATCTGGCCACTGAGCGGAGCTCAGAATTTTGTCCTTCTGATAGCGTGCCTCAGTAGGGGCAGCTTTTTCTCTTTCACAGGGAAACCAATTTGGGAATGACAGGGATCATCTTGTAGAAGCCTACTGTGGAAGGAATGGCAGCAGGGGAGGAATCTAAAATAAAAGCTTTTTTTGAGCTACCAGTGAGCTGAATCCACTCTATCAGCAGAGTCACCGCCTCTGGGCTTGTTTCCTCCTCTGTAAAATGTTAAGTCTGGTCTTGATGACTTCTCAGTTCCCTTCAACGTGAGTCAGAGGCAGCGACCCTCCCCTGGCGTCCTGGAGAGGTGTAGAGAGTGTACCATCAGCCCAGATAGAACTCCAAACAAAATCAAGAGAGAGGAAATGCAGCGTCTGCCCCCACCCTGGTCAAGCCTCCTCTCCACGCTGGGGGAGAGGCCCCCGCAGACTCAGTCTCCTATTGTTCTGTGGTGGTCCCTGGCTGGGGGTTTCGTGAGCTCGAGCTCATCTCAACTTGCAGACCCAGTGCAACGTCCGGATCGCAGGGACGGCGCCGTGTTCTTCCGGCGGTCCCTGCAGAGCCTGATACACGGTTCTGCGCACACACCTGCTCCAAGAATGAGGTTCAGGTCCACGGCCTCTGTTCGCTGCGACCTCCTGCGCGCCTGGCCTTGGCGCCAGGGCCCGCCTAACCTGCGAGGCCGCTCAGTGGCAGGCCGGCTTGGGGTTTGGTGCTTTTGAATCATTGTCAAAAACAAAACGGACGTCGGTTTCAAATTCCCGCACCTCCTCTGTGTCTCAGCCCCCTTCACGAAATCGTCATAAATAAGCAGATGTAAAATCACGCAGGAAGACAGGACACCACGTAGAAGAGAGCAGATTTACGCAAAGGCCCCTCATAATTTGTCTATTTTGAAACACTGATGCTGCTACAGAGTTTGAGAGGATGTCGTGTCGGAATGAGGACTTCCTGTGACAAAAGGGGAGAAATAATTACCCTGCAGCTCCCCAGCCAAGAGCACTATGGAAACCAGTGACCTGCCGCGGATGGCCTATGACTAATGTAAATTAAATTTTCAAAGGCATAATTTTGCCAGGAAAAAAAAAAGCAGGATGATAATAAAATTTATAAACTTTTTTATATGACTTTTATGACTTTTCTTCTTACGTGCTTAAAATAATTTTTCTTTGCTGAAATCCGGGGCTCAGATACTTAGGATCCCAACCATTCAGAATTAAATATCTCAAACTTTGAATATTACTGATTTGTGACAAAACAAAGAGCTGGGTAAAAGTAGAACCTCTAGCTTCATACTGTCATAAAACAGAAAACATAATACAGTGTTCTCACTAGTGCCTTTTATTAACACCTGCTTGCCTGACTGCTATGGACACACACTGGCCAACACCACCTGGAGAAAGCCTGCGTGAGTGGCCAGCCCTGACCTGTGGGATCGATTTAGGTCCCTGTTGGTGCCTATGAACTGTCTTCCACATCGATTTCCTTTGACCTCTAGAGTAATTTGAAAACAGATGATGTTTTGCTACGGAAAGTTCTGCTCTTGGAAATATGCCCAAGCTTTTGATATGGGAAACTTTTACATCTATTGCTTAATAATTCCCAACACACATCATAAACCCCCCACAATTTAGGGTACTTTAGTTCACTCTACCAAAAATAAATAAATTAATTAAAAACAACAAAGGGAATTTATTTCCCACAGTAAGTTGAGAGGGGGAGAAGCCAGCGGAGCTGTAGTTCCCTGGGGTGGGATAGACGTCTTTACTCCTCTCTTTCCCCGTATGGGAAGCCTTTCCACTCATT
Source organism: Tapirus indicus (assembly GCA_031878705.1). Lineage (NCBI taxonomy): Eukaryota > Metazoa > Chordata > Mammalia > Perissodactyla > Tapiridae > Tapirus > Tapirus indicus. Next base: position 42,742,848 of record CM062935.1, read on the forward strand.
CCCTTCTTTCCCCGCTCCCTGGGAGTTGCTAATCTGATTGTTCAGATTCTAAGACACTGACGGGGTCACGTTCACGGGGACAAGGGTGCTAGGAGTTAGTGGCTCTCTCTTCTGCACGTTGCTGAAGCGGTAAACTGATTCAGGGCAGACCTGCCCATCTTCCTGTCTCTTCTCGGTGGTAAGAGAGCTGAAGTTTTGGACACTTTAGCAGGGAGCCTAGCAATCTCTCTCTCTTTCTCTCCTTTAGGGGCCATGTAGGGGTGCTTCTATCCTTTGCTACCAACTAGAGGATGACGAAAGCCTGAGGCTTGGATTTGGATTTAGGAGGAAGCTGAGGACTCCCCTTCAGGCCTCAGGCCTCGGCCACTTTCTCCAATCCTTTTCACTGTCATTTTGCACAGAGCAGTAGTTCTTCAACTTTAGGGGCATCAGAATCACCAGAAGGGCTTGTTAAGACACAGGCTCCTGGGCCCCAGCCAGAGTGTCTGATTCAGTAGGTCCAGAGTGAAACCTACAAATCTGCATATCTAATGAATTCCCAGGTGATACTAGTGCTGCTGGTCCAGGGAGCATGTTTTGCGAATCACTGGCCTAGAGTTTCAGACACAAGCCCAGTTTATGGTAAAGTAGTATTTTCCTTTCTTTTACAAATTGGGTGTTTCTGAGTCGCTGGCTGAATACCATCAAAACCTGACTCTGACTCCTAAAAATAGTAATAAGATTATTAAATTATCCCAGCAATAGATGATGGGTTTTATGATGGAACAATAAGAAACACAAGGACTTTTAACCTGGGGAGGAAGGGGTCAGAGAATCTCCAGGAGGAAGCCTAGCACGTGTCCTCCATTGATGGTTAACAAGGCCTAAGCGGCCGTGAGAGAGGGCTCGCGGATGTGAGGGAGAATTTCCAGACTGCAAGGAGGCTGAGCAAGCACGCTAAGGGAGGCTGTGGAAATCCTCTCCCCAGAGGACTGTAAAAGCAGAATCAACGACCATCTCACTTGGACGGCTTGAATCCGGATGAAAATACACATTTCTGGAAGAGTTGTGATTAATTTGACCCTTGCTCCCTTCCAGGAACTATGCTAAATGCTACTTTTTTCATTCTTGTAACAACGTTATCGAGTTGGTGCTAGTATTCCCGTTTTACAAATGGGGAGGCTGAGAGCACAAAGCCTTCTTGCTCATACACCTGGGAAGTAGCAGAACTTAGATTCAAACCCATGTCTGCGTGATTCCCCATCCCGGTTTCAGTAATTCATGAATCTATAATTAGCTATTAGCATTTTGTATGTTCAGATTACGGTCATTCCTGTCCCAGGAGGTTGGGAGGAGGAAAGGTCCCTATAACTGAATGAAAGACACATGATAGGTAAGTTTGGACGGGTTGTAGGTGAGGGAGGTGGGGCAAAGGAGTGTGGGAAGTGGGAAGGCCCTGGCCACTCACCCACCCAGCTGGGGGGCAATACGAAGACCCGGGGCACTTGTGGAGCAGATTATACTGAAGAGGGTGGAAAGAATGGACATGCTGCTCACAATTTGCCTATTTCACAATTTTGTTTGGGTCAGATCTGCTATTATTAAGATACTGTGTGTAGCCAATGTAAAAGAAACCCAAATTCAACGATGGCTTAATTGAGATGGAAGTTTATTTCTCTTTGATGTGAAAGTCCAAGCTGGTAGGACACTTTTCCTTTGTGAAGGCATCAGGAAACCAGGCTCCTTCCATCTCATGGCTCTGCCATGCTCAAGATGTGACTTCTGCCTTGAATTGCAGATGGCCGCACCTGTTCCACTGTCATATTCTAGCTGCTGGGACCAGATCCAGAAGCTACACGTGTTACTTTCACTTATACGCCTTTGGTGGGAACTTAACCATATGGCCACATCTGGCTTCAAGGGAGGCTAGGAAATGTAGTTTGGTTTGTTTTTTTTCTGGTGAGCTGTGTGCCCAACTGAAAATAAAGGGTTCTATTATTATGAAAGAAAGGGAAAATGGATACTGGGAGAAATTCAGCAGTCACTGCCTCAGTAGGCCCTTTCAAAGTAGCTTAGGATCCCTTCCCTTCAGTAAGAGCAGAATACCACACTTACAGACACATTTCAAAACCTGCTCCTTCTCCTTTATTTCCCACCACAACAAAGGTCACCACTAGCTACCCAGTCCCCTGACTAGAAAACCCGGGAGTCACCGTCTCCACCTTGTTCTTGCCCACTCTCCAACAGAAAACAAACTTTGTCAAGGTAGAAACTGTTGTTTTGTGGTGTTCCTTGCACCCAGCAAGGTCCCAGGAGTGTCATTTTCTGCTTAAACCCTATCAGATCCCCACGGTTGTCAGAAGGAAGTTAGTGCTCCTTTGGCACCACACAGTCCTTTGTAGCGTGCCTCCTGTCCAGTCTTCCCTCCCTCCTTCCGAGAGCCTTCTGTTCTGCTCGCCGAAGCCACTGGTCTCAACGCCCCACGTGCAGCATGGAGCACTGTTACTGCTGCTGCGATGCTTGTGACCAGCTGACCAAACACATCCCTCAACCAACTGTTGCTCATTCTACAGGACTCTGCTTAGACGTCAGTTCCTCCAGGAAGTTTCTTAACTCCTAGTCTAGTTCTAATCCTCTAGGCCCCTCTTCTGTGTCCCTATATCTGCCTGAGCAATCCTCCAGTATAGCACTCATCATTTTTCTTATCTTCTTGACGCTAGTGACTGTGCTGATTTTGTCTCCATCCCTGGAACACAACACAATGCCTGATATATAGCTTAATGAGCATGTGTTCAGTCCACTTCAAACTCCAGAATCAAACTGTACTCAACACTTCTGTGTCACGCACCTCACAAACCAGGACTGAAGAGAGTGTAGTCTGGACAAGACTCAGTTCATTCCACAGACATTTATGGAGCACCTGCTTTGTGACTGGGAATAAGAGTAGGTATGAATGATCCTTTCCAACATGGCACTCCTAGTCTCCTGGGGAGGACAAGCCACATACACAGCTAAGAATTCTCACGGGACAGATATACTCCGGCCGCCTTCTCCCCTCCCGCAGGGAATTCTTCCCTCCTGGGACCGGGAGGTGGAGCTTGTGCAAACCTAATACCTGCGTTCCACCCCAGCTCCCTCCTAGGTCCACACGGCGGAAGGAGGTCAGCGAGAACACTCCGCTCTCTGCTCTCTCACCAGTTTCAGATTTTCAGCCATCTCCTGAGGTGAGTGTTAGCGTTCTGCCTCCCGGCTCAGTGCCTCCAAGACGACTCAGGGCCTTTTGTTCAGTCAATTTATTTTATTCAGTTAATGTTAGTTTAATATCAGTTAATTTATTTTATTCAGGCAATTAAAGGCAAGCAAAGCAAAGCTCCATCTTGCCATCTGCAAGTAAAGAAAACGTCCTGACACAGTTTAGCCTCAAGTCTGGGGACAATAGAGGCGATCATTGTTTTGCCCTTTAGTGTTTTTCAGGCACAGGTATCTCAGATCTCTGGCAGGAGATCCAAAGCTGTGTCCCAACACATCTGGATTCAAAGAAAAACACCATATTATTTGTTTACTGGTATTCGCACAACCCAAGTATTAGGCATTCCGAGAGCCGGCTGCCTATCCTCGGAAGGAGGAATAGGTGAGGGGATGTCCCCTCAGAAGAGGATGAAGGCTGGGACATGGCTCATTCCCACATGCAGCAGCACTGAGCGCTGCCTTCCATCTGGCTTCAGTGTTAGACTCTTCAGGGACAAAGATCCGTTCTGTCACGCTTTCACCAGACAGGGTGTGACACATGTACAAGCACGTATGTTGCAGCACAGTTTATTGTGACAAAAGACCGTAGACAACTTAAATCTCAACAGCTGACAGGCCACGTAGATAAATTATGGTCTCCCCACACCGTAGAATGTCAGGCAGCCATTAAAAGAATGTGTGAATATGAAGCGATCTCTGAGATATGTTGTGAGAAGAGAAGAAGGCACAGAACGGTGTTCACAGCTTTGGTTAGTATTAAAAAGAGGATCGGGGGCCGCCCGGTGGCGCAGCGGTTTAGTCCGCGCTTGGCAGCCCGGGGTTCGCGGGTTCGGATCCCGGGCGCCCGCCGACGCACTGCCTGTCAGCCATGCCGTGGCGGTGTCCCATATAAAGTAGAGGAAGATGGGCACGGATGTTAGCCCAGGGCCAGTCTTCCTCAGCAAAAAGGGGAGGATTGGCAACGGATGTTAGCTCAGGGCTGGTCTTCCCCAAGAAAAAAATAAATAAATAAAAATAAATAAATAAAAAGAGGCTCGACCTGTCTGTCTGTCTGTCTGTCTACACACATATAAACATATGTGGTCTTAATTGCCTACTCTTGATGCTCTCGGGGAGGGAACTGGAGAATCCAAGGTGAGAGAAGACTTAACCTTCATTATACATATTTCAAAAATGTCTGAATTTTAAAAAATAATCTTAAAAATAATGTTGCTTTCTGAGTTAAAAAATGTAGCACAAGGAGGGTTTGAAATTCACTGCTGTTGAACATCTTGCTGGCACTTGATGCCCATTGTCTCACTCACTCCTCATAACCGCCCACGAGGGACGTATCGTGACCTCCAAATAATAGGTGAAGGAAGACACTCGCAGGTCCTGAGAGCCCACGAGGGCCAGCCGGGGCTAGGCGCAGGCTCTTCAAAGCTGACCGAGCCCCAGTGCTTAGAGTCAGACAGAGGAGTAAGGACAGGGCCGCAGAGCTTGGCAAAGGCTGCCCTGGTCCCACCTGGGGCCGTGACCGCTTGGGGAGCATATCACAGGGGCATCAGGGAATGTTTCCTCGTGATTTCCCGAGCCCTGAAGGGTCAGGAGGATTAGCCAGGAGAAGAAATGGCGGCAAGGTGAAGGATGAGCAGGAGCATCTGGGGGACAGAGCAGCAAAGGCCAAGGAACTGAGGCTGAGGGGAAATGGTTCAGGGCGGAGGGTGCAGGTCCAGGTGTGATGAGCGGTGGAGGCGAGGCTGCAGACGAGGGCTGGAGCACATGGTGGAGGCCCCGACCCAACACCAAGGGCAGCCAGGAGCCCCTGCAAGGTTAGAGTGAATGAGGTGGGTGCGTGCTCGCTCCTCATCGCTCTGTTGTCTATTCTTTCTAATACTTATTACGTCTGCAAAATCCTGTTCGTAGTTTACTTGTTTATTGTCTGTCTCCCTCAGCTAGTATATAAGCTTCAGAGAGCAAGGGCCGCGTGTGTCTTGTCGGCTGCACTATGTCCATGCCTAGAGTGGGGCCTGGCACGCATCGGCACTTGGTATCGAATAAACGAGTGAATGTTGATTGAAGACCAGACACAAGCCAGGGCCCCTGCCCTCCAGGAGGGAGACAAGACAGAGCTTCCACCTGCCCTCCAGAGCTGCTCCTTGCCTTCTCCGCCAATGCCACGCCCTGCAATGTGGGCCTGTAGCAGCTACTTCAGTGGGCTTCCTTACGCTCGGGCTTCTGGGAGGGTCCAGCCAATGGGCAGTGCTGGCAGGAGATCAGGGAGAGGGGGCTCTGTTAACCATGTCTTTTTATTTTTCTGATGTTTTGACATCTGGGGCCTTCCACGTGCAAACTAACCAATCCAGAGTCCATATTCCCAACTGCCTTGTCGTCAGCTCTTACATGCTAGCCCGCTATCCTCCTGCCCTAATCACCCCAGGGCCAGGAACCAGACAACAAGGGGCAGCCCTACACCCTAGAGCTGCCGAAATCATTAGAACTAGCCAATCCTAAGCCAGCTACCCTGCCTCGCCTGGTTCTTCCCATGGAAACAACAATAAAGGCTCTTGTTCATATTTTCTCTCACTCCCTCTGCCTCCTGACTGTCCCTGGCGCTTCCCCCTGTGGCCCCATCCCCCAGGGTGTGCCGTGCCTCCTGTTTCTAGGTCACTGTGAGTATAAAAACTTCTTCCTTCATGACAATCATTTCGTGTCTGTGTGTCTTACCATGCCTCATCAAAACAAATCCTGAGTACCCTTAAAACAGAGGCACAATGAGGTCAGGGTGTATATTCCCTTGAGGTCCTGCCAGTGGAGGGCTGCCTGCATTCCTCAAGCAAAGGTCCTTGCTCCTGTCCAGGCGGCTTTCTCCGTGTGACCCTAGCCTCCTAGGTTCTGGTAAGCACCGTCCCCCTTTGCCCCTTCAGGCAGGAGTGGTAAGCTCTTACTATTCCCAGTGTTTCCCTACACCTTGCCCACTCCTTAGTAAACAGTCCTTGTATTAAACTCCTTGAATGATCCTAATCTGCGTGTGCCATCTGCTTCCTGCTGGGACCCCAGCTGATAGAGACAGAGACACAAATCATCGTATCACTGTGCCTGGTAGGTTTTAACAGTTACTGAATGAAGACAGAATGAAATGCATCCGAGGAGAGGGGTACAAGATGCTAGAAGAAACAAAGGAGGCGGAAACCAATTGTGTGGGATCAGGGAATCTCTCACGCAGGGGCAGGCCTGCACTGGGCCTGGAAGGACGAGGAAAATTTCAGCGGACACTGCAGATTGGGGGATGGGAAAATATATCCCAGACGGAAAAACCAGCTCAAGCAGAGTGGTGACAGAAGGAAAAGCCAGGCTTGTGTGAAGAACAGTAAGAAATCCAGTTTGGCAGAAGGACAGTGTTTGCAAAAGGTAGAGGCTGGTGATGCAGCTTGAACGATGACAGGAGTAAACCACAGAGGGGAGGGCAAGGTGGGCTAAGGAATTCAGATTTTGTTGCCACTTTCCAAATGTATAGCAATGGAGAGCCACTAAAGGGTTTTCAGCAGGAGTGACATGGATGGAGCTGGAGTTTAGGAGATGACAAATAGAGCAGGGGGCAGGGGCAGTGGGAGGGAGTGCTGTCGGTGGAGAGATCAGCAAGGAGGGTCACGGCAGCAATCCATTCAAAAGTCAGAGGATGAAGATGCCAAGAATGGGTGTGGCAGTGGAGATGGGAGGAAGCAGGCAAATTTGTCGCTGAAGCTTGTAGAGTGAATAATGCCCACCTCAGGGTTACTGGAGGGCAGTCAAGGCTTGTGCCTCTGGTGCTGCTCTTTCCTCAGGCCTGGTTTCCATCTTCTCGGGAAGCCCTCTTCCATGTACCATCAGTTACATTGTGAGAGGCTACTGAGAGGAGCTCAGACCCCAAAGTGGTGGGAACTGGAGGCTTTGAACCTGTTTTGTTGAGATCCCAGGGATCATTTATATCACCCTGCATAGAGGTAGGCAAGGGGTCACTTTGTTTCCTCCAAAAGTCAGGGTGAAAAGAGCCCTTCTCCTGAGCATCCATTTTTTTTTCCTTTTTCTGATATTGAAAGTGATAAGACCAGGGATTCTGTGGTGGAAAGAGCATGGGCTCTGGAGTCAGACCTGAGTTCCAGTACTTGCAAGCTGTGCCACACTGGGCAAGTTACTGAACCTTTCTGAGCTTTGGTTTGCTAATATGTAAAGTGGGAATAATATTAGTTACCTGGCAGGGTTGTTCTGAAGGGTAAATGAGACAATGTAATATATATGCCTGCATAGAAGGCGAGATATCTCCCCCCTGAAAACTTACTCCTCAGAAAAAAAAAAGGAATTACATTATATTTGTGTCTTTACCAAGTTCTCCTACTATGGGGTGTATGAGAGGCCTCTTAGAGGCCACTTCATTGCCTCTCAGCTTCACTTGTTTCCAAGGTAACTTGCTGCAGCTGCCACTGTGGCCACCAGCTGTGCGGGGCTCGAGCTGGCTTCACACGGGAGTAACAGGACAGTGTCGCTTCCCGCCGCACCGGACTCGCGCCCCGCCCGGCCTCCCTGCAGACGCTGCGGTGGGATCCCCCGGAAGCCGGAGGGCGAATGAGGACCCCGGGGAGGCAGGGCAGGTGGACAAATTCTCCCCCCTTGCCCGACCTGTCCCGAGAAGCAGTTAACTACGAAGCCCCCTGGAGGGTGGTCCTGTGAGGTGCTCACTCGCCTGCATCGGTCCCAACAGGCGGGCAGCTCAGCAGCGCCTCCTCACGGGGGCTTGGCCGCCTTCCCTGTCCCTCGCCCCGTCCCCTCTCCTAGACCCTGATCGCGTTCCCCGGTAAAGTGGCAGCATAGGAGGCTTTGCCTGGGCGCTGCCTTCTGCAGAACCCTGGCCGAAACACAAAGAAATTCCTTCCGGTATTTTATTTTGATAAAGTAGTGTTTGAGGAAGACAAATTGTTCTGAAACAACGTTCAGTCAGTGCAGTTTAGGGGTTACAGGGGTCACCTTACATAGTAGATTTTTCAAAGGAGGCAAATTTAATACAGATTTAGTCATAAATCTGTATTATCTAGGGATAATATAGATTTAGTCATAAATCTGGGGATATGACTTCATAATAGGAAGTACTAGATATCATTGAAAACAGACCCTTAAAGGATCACTTTAAAAAGCAATAGTAATGGGGTCATTTTATAGATATCACAAATATACATTTAGAGAACGAATGAAAAAACACAACTGTACTAAATCTTATGGAAACAGGTATTTGGGGATAAGGGTAAACTTTCATTGACAGCATATTGTATGGATTCAAAAAACCACATATCTCAGAGCAACTTAGCTGGAAGTCAAGTTGACGTGCTTTGGAAAACTGTTAGACTTTGGTTGTGACGAAGACAGTGATGCCAAAGGGAAGAGTTTATGTAAAATTGTTTCGTGAATGTGCGACCAAGAATGTGTAAAAGCAGTGTTTCTGAATTACTAGAATTTTTATAATAAATATGTCTGGACAAACAAATTAATAAATATAATAGGTTGACATTTGTCAATTTCTAAAAGATTATGTTCTCATGTTGGCCAAAATCTCTTTTTTGATCTTCAGCCTTTTGAAAATGGTGCCTCACCTCTTTAACTGTTAGCTGTCTGTTCAGACATGGGTGGGACACAACGGTTTGGCACAGAGCGGGGAGGTAACAAATGCCAGCGTCCGCCTTCTTCCTTCCTAACTAATAGCTCAGTTCTCTTTGCTGCTCAGATTCCACCAGGAGTTTGTTTTGCTTTGTTTTCTCTGACAGGGGAGCCGGCCTTGGGCCTAGATAAGCACCTGGCTCTTTCTACCCTGGCTCTCTTCTTACCATAAAGTTGACAAGGTGGGCTGGTTAAACTGGGATGATCTAGCCTTTGTTGATGAAAATATCTCATTTTGCCCGAGACAGCGCTCTTCAGGAAACCCGCTCTGCTCTCCCAGCACAGGCAGGACACCTGCCAACTGCAGGTCACAGCCCCACAGAGAAAGGGCACAGGGAAATATGTTCTTATTGGGAAGGTTTTCTCATAGCCAAGGAGGCGAGGGTGCTCAGTTGTGTCTAAAACCAGGCTGACACTAATGTGGCCACTTTGGGCAAATAGGATCACTTGTCTTTGCACTTTCTGATGAAGGATGGATCTTAATCGGGCAATAGGTTGCTTCATTATTATTGTTATTACATTAATTATTATCATCGACTCCACTTCCAGTCTTCTCCTATCCCCTGGCTCCTCAACAGCTTGTCATCGTAGACAGGATCCACACCTTGGTGCTACTGTGTTCTTAGGAGCCCCCAGGCAGAAAAGATACCATGTGGGTATTTCCCGACAGCTGGAAGAGGAAAGCAGTTAAGTGCAAGCACTGGGACGAAGCTCACGAGTGGCGTCTGGGTCCCTGATCACCCAGCAGGTGAGTCTAGAGCGAGGCACTAAAGCCAGCTCCAAAAGGAAACAGAAGAATGGCTGCTTCTCTTTCAGCTAACCAGGTGGCCAGTGATAGCAGAGCAGTAAAGGGCTTAAGTCTGCGGGTTTCAGCTCCTCCACTTATTAGCTATGTAACCTTGGGTATATTAATTAACCTTTTTGCTTTCTATTTCTTTGGTTCAAAATGGGGATTATAACAGCACCTCTCCCCTCCCCCATAAAGCTCTTGGGAGGATTAAATAAGATAATTATGGAAAATGCTCGGCACATTGTCTGGCACCAAGTCCTCCAAAGATGTGAGCTATTACTATTGAGTATATTACAGCCATATTCTTTAAATGGCATTTGACCATGTACTACGAATGTGTTATTGAGTAAGTCCTTCCCCGTAGATGGACATGTCCTTGCTCTCAGTACACTGAGCTCATCATGACTGTCTCTGACAAGTTCTTGGAGCTTCCTCCTCTCATCACTGCCCACGAGCAACAAGAAAAATAAACGTTAAGTCAGAATTAAACACCAAATACTTCACATGGGCTTAGGGAATGAATTAATCAATTGAAATAACCTGACAAGAGATTAGATAAGGAGTTCTTGAGAGGAAAACAAAGGATGCTGCAAAAATAGGCAGAGTTGTTTATTATTACGGGGTGGCCTTATGGCGATCTTGGTGGTAAGGAAATACTCAAGAGGCAAGGAGAAAAGGGGCTCAAATTTTTAGATAAGCGAAACACTTGTCTTCATCACCCTCAGCAAAACAGATATTACTGAGACGGAAGCACTAAAATATTGTTCTAGAATCTCTGAATGAGGCATTAATAAATGAAATACTACCCTAAAGGACAGCAAAACAGAGCCCATTATCCGCTCTTGGACCCCATCCTCCAGCCATCCAGCTCCTCTCCCTAGAAGCAACCAGAGGTACGAATTTCTTATGAATCTTTTTGGAGACATTTTGGACATAAGCAAAAAGCTTTTAGACCTTTTTTATTCAAATGGTACAAACCAAATGCACTGTTCTTTACTCTTTTATTCCATTTAACAACATATCTTGATAATCATTGTAAATCAATACATAAGAGCTTCCTCAATCTTTTCACAGTTGCACAGTATTCTGTCACATGTATATACCATAATTCACTTACTGAATCCCATACTGATGGACATGCAGGTTGTTGCCAGTCTTTTGCTATTACAAAGAGTGCTGTAATAAGTAACTTTATAGCCATAGCATTTCTCACCTGTAGAGATAGCATTTTAAAAAGTATATCAGTGTTTCTTCACCTTTTGGGGGTGGGAGTCACAGACACTCTGAGAATTTTGTGGAAGCAATGCCCCTGTAGTGATACCCCTCCCAGATCCCCTTTACCAGGCCAGTGCACCAAGCTCCCAGCTGCTGTGAGTGTGGGCTCCCAATGGCTCACAGTTGCCCCTTTCTCCAGTGTCAACCTACTCAGAAGGTTAGGCAAGCCCCAGCCCCAGCCCCAGCAGCCCTGACTGACACAGGGGTACAAAACTATGACCACCTCTGTGGTGCAATTCATCCTCCAGAGTGCCCCATGAGATCAGGTCAAAGCTGGCCTTCAGCTGAGACCACATCATTTCTTGATTCTTTCCCATGCTCTAGCCTGCTTTCCTTAATCCCTTTTCCCTGAGATAATTCCCTCATGTACCCAAAGCCCTGTTTTAGGCTCTGCTTCAAGGGTACCTGACTTAAGATAGCATTTCTCCTCAGAAAAATGTACACACAGATACCCAAGAAAACTTTACAGATAATTTCAGAGAGTTGCTTATTGAAAAACTTTGTATGGAATAAACATCCTAAAATATCCCCAGTCTCACTAATAGAAATGCCACCTCACATGTGGGATTATACTATATTCAATTGTTTCTTCTGTACTTTAATTTCTCTATTTCCTTTTCAGTGGAAGATGTGAACTTGATTAATTTAGAGCTTTAGAGCTTCAAATATCTTAATCAATAGTTGGACTGTTCATAACCCATGGGTTAAGAAGCAGAAATTTTTACTGCAAAATAGGTTCCAGTTCTCAAATGCATGCCCAGGGTAAAGTGTTTTTACCTCTGCAAAAATGGTAGAAATGAGAAATCTTTCCAAGTTGCTTAAATACCTGATACGTTTTGAGGGAAAATGTGGGGGATATTTTCTCAATCATTTGAGGTCAGATGTCCCAATTTACTTAGAGGTCCATAGAATTCTGTGGGACACATTCTGCTGGAATCTGCCAGTTTCTGTTCCCTAGTTTTCAAAAGTTGTAGGAAAACCTCTTCCTTAATGATTGGTAAACTCAAATGATGCAGATTCTTCCATCTGGGTTTAATAATAGGTCATGAAGAATGACTTTACTCTTACTAACCAAAATGGCATCAAAGTATAGCCATCTAAGTCTCCAGAGACAATTATCAGAGCTTTGTTTTTTAGTGCTGTCACACATGGAGACACGTGATGGATAGGAGACTGAATCATAATCATAATCATAATAACACCTACAGCAGCTGTATTTACTGAACATCTGCTATCAGCACTGTGCTCATCAGTTTATATGCATTTTATGATTTAAATCCTCATAACAACACCATCAGAGGGGGCTTACATATGAGGAAAATGAGGTACCAAGCAGAGTTCTTTTTCAACATCAGTGATATGTATTTATATCAAATCAAGAATCTCCAAACTTTTCCTGATGAAAAGCAAACTGAAGTCTTATGATTGCCTACAGTAGGGATGGGGTAGAGTGGAAAGGAAGTAAGAAGTTAGGAGAGATGGGCTAGGGAGAACTTGCTGAAAATTAAAGTTACCCCTCAAATGTGCTGTTGGCGAGGCTTTCATCGCCACTAACCATGGAGAGGGCCTCGAGGTGGTGGCTGGCTGGAGGATGACTCCAGGTCTCTTGAACGTCCAGGTCCCAGGCATTCCTGAGGTGTGAATTAATCATAGCCTTCTCCCTTCTGCCCTCCAGACCTGAGTCCATTGAGAAGTATACAGGAGTTATATAGGGAGCAAAACTTCCACTTTCTTGATGGTTTGAACCTTCAGACAACTTAGCGGTTTTGCCCACCCCCCGAGTCAACCCTGGAGGCTGGGTGCAGGAAAGCAGCACAGAGGGTCGGGCCTGCTCTTGCACTTGTGAGACTGACAGACTGAGATAGATGGGGCAGACAGCAGGGGCCTCAGGTGCACCTTGAACTCGTTAACCACACCCAACAGCGGGCGTGGACATCCAGAGACCAGTGGTTGTCAGACTGGTCCTCTCAGCAACCAGATAAATCCCTCTCCCCATAGAAGGAGGATTGAGAGGCTAAGAGAGGCACCAGGAACGTTATTCCAGAACTCTCTCCTCTGTGGAACAGAATGGACATTCCCTCTCCTCTATAGAAATATGAAGACAAGTTACGGAACCGCCTTCCTCAACCCTCATGTCACCCTGACCCCCAACAGGAACTTCTGCCCTAAAGCCCCACTTGCTCAATTTTAACTTGCTTTCCTCTAAGGGATGCCACATATGACAGTAATACCAAGATCCACATTCAAATAGAAATAGATAAAACAAGAACAGAAGCATAAAGAAACGAAATGCTTCAGGCAGATTCTCACCACTGATGAAAAAATAAACACCCCTGGCATGATATGACACTGAGATAGGCTTCCCCTGCTCCCTTCACTTTTGCTCCCCCTTACTCTGGATTTTAAAGATTTCAATCCATATAGAGGAAGAGCATTTTCATAATGCTCTACTCTCGCATCATGGGTTCTATGGGAAAAGTTCCAAACATTAAAAAGAAAAATGCTTGGGTTATCCCTGGAACACAGTTGCTCTACTCAAATTTGGTAAAAACTGTCCATTCCATTTTGATATTTTCCTAGGCAGAAAATGGGAGGCAATTTGCGTTGTCTCTTATATATTTGTAAAAAGAAATCCAAAAAAGAAAAAAACATATGAAACAAAGCATGGAAGTCCATTATCTCCCAAAACTAAAATTTGACCCATCGGGGAAAAAAAGTCTGCATGTTGCTGCTCAGATATGGACATATGAAAATTGTATGTAAAAACGTATAGAACATATAGCCCTTTGGGGGTGATGAAAATGTTTTAGACAAGAGCAAATCTAGATGACCATGGGTACGGCAATGATTTTTTAGACACAACACCAAAGGCACGATTCATGAAGGAAATAGTTGATTAGGTGAACTTCACTGAAATTAAAAACTCTTGTGCTGTGAGTGACACTGTCAAGAGAATGACAAGACAAGCCATAGACTTGGAAAAAATATTTGCAAAGGACATATCTAATAAGGAACTGTTATCTAAAATATGTTAAGAACACTTAAAACTAACAATAGGAAAACAATCTGATTTTTAAAATGAGTAAAAGATCTCAACAGACATCTCACTAAAGAAGATACACATGTGGCAAATAAGTATGTGAAATGATGCTCAACATCATTTGTCACCAGGGAAATGCAAACTGAAACAACAAGGAGACACCACTGCACATCTGTTAGAGCAGCCACAATCCAGAGCAGAGACACCACCAAATGCTGGGGAGGATGTGGAGAACAGGAACTCTCATTCATTCCTAGTGGGAATGCAAAATGATACAGCCCCTTTGGAAGACAGTTTGACGGTTTCTTACAAAACTAAACATATTTTTGCCATACAATCCAACACACTCTTTGGTATTTACCCAAAGAAGTTGAAATTTTATGTCCACACAAAAATCTGCACACTGATGTTTGTGGCAACTTTATTCATAATTGTGAAAACTGGGAAACAACTGAGATATCCTTCAGTAAGTGAATGGTGTGAAACCAAAAGAAGTCCAACCAAATGAGAAAAGCAAGGCTATTTATTCTGAACTTGCTCTAGCAAGGGAGTTGGCCAACGTCACTTGCATTTTGGCAGAGGTTCAAAGGCAGGCAGAGTAGTGGGAAAGCTTTCCAGTGGGAAAGAAGAGAAAGCTTCAGGTATGCCCTGACTGGAGGCTGTGGACATGGGGAAGCTATAGGAGGGCTAACTGGAAGTGGGGCACCCTCTGTGATTGGTTAGGGGACATTGGCTTTCTCATGTTGGTCCTTAATTGAAAGTGGGGTTAAAAATTAGGGAAGCTGTCAGTTATTAATCTGGCCACTTTGGGCTGATTGTTATAGAAGTTGTTTAGCTTTCTGGATTGTTGCTAGAGAGAGCAATCTGGCTTCCTCAAGTCTGACTTATATCAGGCTGGCTTCCTGGGTTGTTTGTTGTAGATAAAGAGATTGGTTTCCTGGGCAGGTTACTGTAGATTGTGGGTCAAAGTTCTGTTTTTATATATGGTCTAGCCATTGTCCATTTGTATATTCAGTCTCTCAATGGATAAATAAACTGTGATACACCCAGACAATGGAATATTGTCTAAATATTTCTAAATATTAAAAGAACTAAAACACTAAAAAGAAATGAGCTATCAAGCCATGAAAAGACATGGAGGAAACTTAAATGTATATTCCTAAGTGAAAGAAGCCAACCTGAAGAGGCTATATACTGTATGATTCCAACTATATGATGTTCTGGAAAAGGCAAATCTACGGAGATGGCAAAAAAAATCAGTGGCTGTCAGGGATTGGGGGTGTTATGTTAATTAAACAAGAAAGCTGTTAGACGGAGGTGGCTGTAATACTGTGGCGTCCTCCCTAAACAAACCATCATCTAAACCTGTAAATGCCTCAAGGTTATGAGATCAAAGCCTAAGGACAGTCAATCACAAACAGCCAACTAGGCTTGAAGCTGTAGCCAATCAATGATTTCCTTTCTTTGCTTCACACCTTCTCTGTGTAAGTCTTTCCCAGTCTTTCCCATAGCTCCTATCCAAGGAGGGCTCCTAACCACTTCCGGTTTGGCACCGCCCAATTCAAATAGATTTTTGCTCAGATAAACTCAAAATTTCTAATACGCTTCAGTTTATCTTTTAACAAAGGGAGGGAGGGAGGGATGAATAGGTGGAACACAGAGGATTTTTATGGCAGTGGAACTACTCTGTATGATACTATAATAGTGGATCGACGTCATTGTACATTTATTAAAACTCATAGAATGGACAACCCCAGGAGTGACCCTAATGTAAGCTATGGACCCTGGGTGATAACGATGTGTCAAGGTAGGTTCATGGATTGTAACAAATGTACCCTCTGGTGTGGGGTGTTGATAATGAGGGGCTGTGCATGTGGGGGCTGAAGGTATATGGGAACTCTCTGTACTTTTTTTTTTTGAGGAAGATTGGCCCTGAGCTAACATCTGTTGCCAGTCTTCCTCCTTTTTTGCTTTTTTCCTCCCCAAAGTCCCAGTAGATAGTCGTATGTCATAGTTGTGCATCCTTCTAGTTGCTCTGTGTGGGACGCCGCCTCGGCATGGCTTGATGAGCGGTGCATTGGTCCACGCCCAGGATCCAAACTGGTGAACCTTGGGCCTCCTAAGCAGAGTGCGCTAACTTAATCGCTAGGCCACTGGGCCAGCCCCCAGGGAACTCCGTACTTTCTACTCAGTTTTGCTGTGGACCTAAAACCACTCTAAAAAAGTCTATTTGAAAGGGAAAAAAAATGTTCTAGAACCAACAGTGGTGTTGGTTGTACAACATTATGAATGTGCTAAATGCTACAGAATTATATATTTGAAAATGGTTAATTATATACATATATATATGTGTGAATTCTGCCTCAATTTTATAAAAAAGGGTGTATACTAAGATCAAAACAAAACATGTAGCCAGCATCCTACTTCTGCCTAAGCTGGCTCATTGCTAGAATCAGGCACGTCCAGACCTGCCCGGAAACTGTATTGTGGCCTGCCTGGGGGACTGAGGCCCCACCTGGGAGAGATTCTGCTCCTGGAGAAGAGAAAGATGAGCTTGATCCAGTAAGCCATCATGGGGGAGGGTGATTCAAAGAATAAATCTGTTTTTGAGCCCCACCTTTCTTGGGGTAACCGCATGTCCCCTTGTCCTCTAGGCCTCCTGGGTTGCCCCTTCCTTGAGCATCAAGCCCCAGGTCTGCCTGGACAGTAGGATGTCCTGTATGCTGCCAAAGAGTGCCGGCAGTTCCAAGGGGTAAGGATACTCACACATCCACGTGGGGCCTCTCACCACTTACACCAAAATTCTGCTCTGTTGTTTTCTCATGCCACCTCCGGCCAGCCCACTACCTCTCCATGCCACATTACTTCTTCCCAACGTATGTTCATAAAGCTTGCTGAAGGCTTTGTGAAAATGGAATTACATCAATGAATGAGGAACATGGTTGGGCATCAGGCATCAATTTCCCTAAAGTCCTGGGTCAAATCCGCCCGAGCCAGCCTCCCAGCAGAGGCCTCCTCCAGCCCTAGCCCGTTGCCTGCCATGCTGCTGGGCCTGGTCCCTCAGAACAGAGGCCCATTTCCAATTTTCTCTCTCCCTGAAGTGGAGTCTACAAATATCCACTCCTCCCTCTTCCCTTTCCTCCTGGACTGGACCAGAGAAAACCAAAAGTCAGGGATCATCAAAGCCAGGATAAGCTAGTAGTAAAAATGTGACTCTATTTCAGAGAAGGAAATATATTTTTCCTAAAATTCCAAAAAGAGCTCAACCTCAATAACAATCAAAGAAATACCAAGTACAATGTCCATTTTATATTCACCAGACTTGCAAAAATGAGAAAGTCTCACAATAACAACTGTTGGCAAGGATATGGAACAATGGGTGCTCCTTCAGAGGCATGTTTCGAGAATTAAATGAAATAATGGGGGTAAAGTGACCAGCAGAGTGAACAGTGTGTTTCTGGATGCAGTATCCCTTCACTCCTTTTATTTTATAAGCAGAGCAGATCAGCTCCTCTTGACCTCAACAGGAAGATTCCAGACCAAGGTCTGGTCTCACCTTCATGTAATCTCTTTGCCAAAGCGAAGTCTCCTTAGGACGGACCTGCTCCCATCCCCTCAGGCAACTGGCACAAGAGGCAAGCCTGGGGTCTTCCTGCCTCTGCTTCGTGTCATGGCTCTGATTCTGGGTCAGTGTCACAAAGGTGGGTGAAGGGATTTCTGGCCCCTTCTGCAGAACTGCCTCCAGGTACCCTGGAGCTAGCACTGGGCCTTGCCAGCTCCAGGGCTGGCATCAGGGGCCAGGTAGCCGCAGCACCTTTGGCCCTGGGCACAGCAGGGTCACCAATGAAAATTGGAAGGTTTAGTGGTGCCCCAATATCAAAGGGGCGTCAGCGTCAGTGCGGGAGACAGGCAGCAACCTGCACGCTGACGCGGCCTGTGATGGCCTTCCAGTGGCTCCCAGGGCTGTGTCTCTGCAGGAAGCAGAGCAGGAGTGTGGACATGCAGACATCTCAGATAGAGGAGGGCACCCTCCCCTAGGCTCTGGGAAGATTGGGGAAGGGCCCCACCATGAAGGGAAATAAATGCCAGAACCAGAGACATTGACGGTGACGAAGATGATGATGGCATGTGCTGAGTCTCCAATTTTATACCCCACTGGTGCGGCCTGGGGAACCACCAACAAAACGCCATTATAGCAGGTAATTCTCTGTTTGGGACCAATTTTGTAGAATTCATGTACACCAGTGCTTCTCAAAGGGAGGTCTTCAAACCATCAGCGTCAGTTGGAAATTTCTTTAAACGCAGATGCTCAAGTCTTCCCCTAGGCCTCCTGAATCAGAATCTCTGGGGTAGGGGCCTAGGAAGCTGCATTTAACTAATTCCTCAGGTGACCCATGTCTCCCCACCATCAGGGGACGCAGGAGCTTCTCTGCGAAGACAGCTGCGCCTCTGACGCCGCGAGGCCTCGGTGGTCTTGGCTCTGCCTCCTCCTCCTCTCAGCTCAGCCTGCTCACTGAGGTCAGGGAGCCTCCTGCATCAAAGGGGCTCTCGAATTGTTTTCCAGGCGCATTCCATCGTCCAAACACAAGCTCCTTGTGTCTAAATTCCTTTTAAGAGGCTTTACTTTGTAGAACGTCTTTGAGCAGTCCTTCAAGGGGGATGTTCCTATCCCTAAAGGGACATAATCACCATTTGCTGCTTTAACTGAGATTTTATGAAACGTGAGATTTGGGATGCATCTTAACACAGTTAGTCCATTATATCCCAGAAGCCACTCTCTTGATTTGTTCCCCCATCGTGTGTATCACATGAAAGAAGAAAGAGGCAGGGGCGGTGTGCAGAACTCCATGCTCCTCCACCCTTACCTCCCCACTTACGTGCGGCTCTTATGGAAGTGGCTCCAGGTCAACATGACTTTTAGAGTTTACAGTGTTACCTGAATTTTTTCCACAGGTGCTCGCTCTCTGTATCTTCTTCTTCCCTCATTTTCCTCCCCCAGCTTTTACTATAGTGTCTCAAAAGGTAAGAATGCAAAAGAGAGACCCAAAACGGGATTTTTACACATTGGCCTGAATCTCTTGTTACCCATGGTTTGAAATTGTTACCTAGTTACCAGAAGTGTCTGGCTTGGGCTCCAAGAAAATTAGTTTGACACTAAAAACTTAAAAATGCCAGATGTACTCCAATGTTTAGACAGGCTTGGCAGATGAAACATTCCAGAATTGGAAAACGGTACAAGCATGAAACCCACTCAGAATCCACAGGCTCTGAGTGTATGCTTTCCCCCAACTCTCCTTTTTTCTTCCCCAAGTCCTTTAATCGCCTATGGGTGGGCCACAAATCTGTCTGCCAAATGTTACTTTACCTGTCACAAATGATTAATCATGTCTGTTCCCAGGGGCAGGTCTACATTTCTATGAAACCAAAAAATAAAAAACTGTAGTCCCTGTTCTAGGTAAAGAGGAAGGGGGAATCTCAATCGAGTCCCCCAGTTTTTCTATTTATAGAAAAACATAGACAAGAAAGCATTGCAATTTGTAAAACTGCATGATATGTCTCCCTGCTAAACCTGGGTTACACCACAGGTCAAGATTTGATCCAGTCCACCTGGGGTGGGGCCCGAGAATCTGCATTTCTAACAAGTTCTCAGGTAATGCTGATGCTGCTGGTCTGGGGACCCCACTTTGAGAACCACTGGTCAAAGCAAAGATTCTCTCAACTCTAGATGCACATTAGAAGTACCTGGGGTGCTTTTAAAAACTTAATGCCTGGGCCCACCTCAGAAGAACAAATATTAGTAAGAGTCACATCAGCACTTTTTAATCACTCAAGGTCTGTGGTTCTCACACATTTGATTACCTGGGGAGTTTGAAAACCCTGGTGCCCAGGCTTCCCCAAACTCAGACCTATCTCCAGGCATCAGTGGTTTTCAAAGCTCCCCAGGTGATTCCCACGTGCAGCCTGGAATGCAGGACCTTTATCACTAAGCAGAGGCCATAGCTCCGAGAGAAGTGTGTGGGCTTCAGAGTAAACCTTCACAACCTCAGGAACAGTTTCTTTTCTCATTTTAAGTGGGTTTTGAAATAGAGGCTCTAAATCCGCTTATGTTAATGCTGGGAGGGGGTGGCATTTTAATATTCACGGAAGCAAAGAGGATCACCATACTTTTTCAAGGTCAGGGAAGTACAACTTTGAAGGAAAAACCCCCATGTGGGCCCGACTTTGCTATTACCTTCCTTTGGAGATGGGAGCAGAGGTTGACACTTTAATTGGGGTAGATTGTATAGCCTCACTGGGAAGGTGACATTTGAGGGACACGGGGCAACACGTGAGGGAGCTTGGTGGTGGAGATTAATGCAAGGTTTGAACTGACCCCACCCAGTGTGGCTACAAGCTGGGAGAGGAGGTACAGGACCCTCAACACCAGAAGAAATGGAACAAGGGAGAAAGGTCTGGAGAAGCCTGGCTGGGTGTTCAGGACAACTGGGGAATGGGGGGTCCAGGGTGCTCCAGGACAAGTCAGGAGGGGATTAAACAGGGACCCAGGGAAGCTTGGAAAATACCATTTGGTTTAGGACTGGTGTTGAATGTGGCTTTTTTGATGAGGGACTCAAAGGACATACCTCTCTTCAAAGTAGGTGGTTTAGACTAAGCCATTTTATGGAAAACTTCTTGACCACACCTGGGCCCTTCAATCTGAAGGGACATGAAAGGTCATCCAGTTCTTTTCAAACTACGTTTTGTAGAGCTCTGGGCTTTCCCAAAGTTTCTTTGGTGGACCTAGTAGGAGACAAGATGGGAGGCAAGAACTGTGGTAGAGCCAAGCAGTGTTTGGAGGAACTTAGCCCCCCACCCTGCAACAGACAGAAAACCTAGTTAGCGGTGCACTTGCCATGCGGCATCAAGACAATCATAGGCAGCACAGCGCTGCTCACCCTGCCAGGCACTCTTCTAAGCGTTTTATGTATTTGAACTCCTTCCATCTCACCAACCCTGTGAAGAAGTTTTATTCCCCTCTTACTAGTGAGGAAAGAAGCCCAGAAAGGCCAGGGAAGTTGTCCAAGGTCACAGAGTCAGAAGTGGCTGAACTGAGACTCACGTTCTGGCAGCCTGGCTCCACCGCTGTGCTCCACCGCTGTGCTGTGTTCCTTACTGCTGTGCTGACTGCACTCCTCTGGCTTGCTGCTTCTAAGCATTCTCGAGTCCGCTTGGCCACATGAAAAGGTACAAGGCTTCCCCACCTCTGGTTCAACCAGTTCCTCCAAATTCACTCCAGAGGGGTAAGACCCCTCCTCTTTATCCCCAGGTGTGTGTCTCCTTCTTTGCTACTACAAACGAGTGGAGAGTCTGCTCGTGATTCTGTACGGGGAGGGGTGCTGGGGAGGGGGGCAGAGGGAGCAACGACCGTGCAGCACCAGCTCCTTTAGAGTCCTTGCGGAACAGAACTGGTGCCAATTCTGCCTTCCCTGGACAGCCTGCTCCTGAGCCTCCTCCAGGCCAAACGGGCAGGACCACAGGGGGAGGGACTCTTTACTGGAAGGCCAAGGAGGTCTCAGGGGGCGGTGGCAGGACAGAGGCTGCCCCCTCTCTAGCGCAGGGGTTCTCCTTCCCTCTGCAAAGAGAAGGCCCCCGGGGGTGTCACCCCCTCCCAACCTCACCTCCTGTCCAGAATAGGAACCCCTGACCTCCTTCAAGACCTCGCTCTGGGGCTTTGCCCTACTTTATTTATAGACGTAAACGAGGAGGGTGAGGTTTGACCTCCTCGGGTTCTGGTAACTAGCCCTCAAATTGCCCCGAGCCCTCTGAGGTTCTTCTGTGAACTTTGCAGGTGGACACTGGGAGGGTGCTGAGCCCACTCGAGTGAACTAGAACGCCTCTTCCGGTTCAGCCTCCTGTTAGAAAGAGCCATTTTGGGGGAGGGGAGTGGGGAATAACTTGCCCAGGAGAGCAGTAGTTACAGCTTCTATGGGAAACCTTGCAGCTTCGGATCAAAGGAGGCTATTGCTCCTCTGAGCAGACCTTGCACCTTGTGGGACAGCCTTTCTCCTCTAAGTTGGCTGTGGGCCTTGCCACTTGGGGTACACTGGACCCCACCGCTGTGGTGCTCAGAGTGTCTGGCCTCCCCTGCCTGACCTGAGGCTGCTGGCCTGGTGTGGGAGGCCGCGCTCACCGGGAACAGCCCTTCATTCCAGGAGGAGTGGTGCTGGACTCTGTACTTAAACTGTAAAAATACATTCCAAGGCTCCCCTGGATTTAGGTGGAGTGGCACTGCTCTTCATATTGACACACATTTGTTGGAGTTTTGTGTAAATTTTCGTTTCAAAAAAGGAGCCCGTGCTTTGGAGAAAAATGTCTGAAACCAGATATTGAGTCTTTGCTCCTCATTTTATATTCAAGAAAACTCAGTCGAAGGAGATGAGACTTCTCTGACGTGGTGATCGAGCTCACCTTTTACGAAAGAATAAGCCTCACATTTCCCATGAGACAGTTTATACAGAGGAAGAAGGCAGCTGTGATTCCTTCTAGAATAATGTGTAAAGTTCCAAACCCTGGCCCCCTACTTATTCCCCTTGAGGACCTCGCTCTGACAGGCTCTCTTTCCTATTTGGGGGGACAGCTTAGATAGAAAGTGTGGCATTGGTGAGACTTAATGTTATTATTTCAAGGCTATATATAAAGCCAGAACCCTTTGAGTTTCCATCATTCTCCACTGGGCCGTTTCAAGGCCTGGGCCTTGGATGTCTATATTCCACAAGGCAAAATTGGATCCTCTGGAATGTAGCTGCTGTTCTCTTTAGACTCTGGGGCAGTTTGTTTAAGATAAGGAGATGACAAGCAGGCTGAATTTGGAAAGACTGAGAGAGCAGTTGCACGGTCTATACCTGTCCTGGTTTGGATGACATCATCTTTGGAGAGGGGGAGCCGGGCGGGGAAGGGACTCTCTCTCCAGACAGCCCCTGGTTACTGCCATTCCAAAGAGCAATTGCCCTTCACTTGTTTCCCTTCTTCCTCTAAGATGTCCCTATATGGCTAATCCGTACCCAGGCAGCTGTGGGATTCGGGAGTGGAGTGGGGTGAGAGGCCAGAAGAGAAGAGTGGCTAAGAGCTCAAACTCTGAGTCAAAACCAACTCCAACCCTCACTGACCTTGTGATATTAGGTCTCCATTTTCTGATCTTTAAATGAGATGAGAACAACACCCCCTTTATATCATGGTTATGACACTTAGACAAGAAAATGCAATACTTTTGGAAAGAGTTGTCTGAAGTTTCAACTTCCTTGTCCCCCTGTGTCTCCTCAACCCTCTTCAGCTGGTTTTCTGTCCCTAAACACTCCACAGGCTTTGTCGTTGTCTAGATCACCAGTGACCCACACGTAGCATAACCCAGAGTATGCTTGTCTATGGCCATCTTCCTCCACGCATCTGCAGCGCTCAATACAGCTGCCGCTCCCTCCTCCTTGAAACACTCATGAAACACTCTCCTCTCTTGGCGTCCATGACACCCCCTTCCCCTCCTCCCTCTTCCTCCTTGGCCTCTCCTTCTCAGCTGCCTTTGAAAACTCCTCCTGCTCCTCCCCTACATCCTTCCACTCCTCAGTGCTTCCCTCCCCCTACATCCTCCCCTAAAGTGATTCCATCTAGTCTCAGGGCTTTAAGTACCATCTGGAAGCCAACAATGTCCAACTCTAGATGGCCAGCCTTGACCTCCTCCAGGAATTCTAGAGTTAAGTATCCAACTTTCTATAGGACATCACCACTTAGGTGCCTAGTGGTCATTCCATACTTAATATGGCTAAAATGAGACTCTTAATGCATACTATCCCATCCCTCCCTGAAAAAAAGGCCTGCACCCCAGGCTTGCCTCTAGGAGCTATCTTTGACTGTTCTCTCTTTACAACACCCTTCCCCTTCCTCTCACCTCTTTCCTCCCCAACTGTGTCTAATCCATAGTCTGTCCTTGTAACAGCTAGATTTTAAGTTGGCATGAGGGAAGCCATCTTAGGGAAAGGAAGCAATATTGTGACTGTGACCCTGACTCACTAGTCTCTGTGAATACATTCTAGACTGCACATAGCCTAGATGATTAAGCACTTCTTGCTTTTGCAAAATACGTGATCTGCTAGTATTATGACTCTTGCTTATGATAGGATGATAACTTTGTTCTCTGAGTCCCCCTAGGAACATGACGGCCTCCAGAAAGAAAAACTCTGCATTAGTACCCATCACAGATGACAGAAGAAAGAGATAATGAGGCACCTTGAAGTCCATCACACCAGATGGTTGACTCTCCTAAACCCCCTCCTTCCCTGCCCATTTCCCCTGTTTAACTGCCTCAAGATTCTGTATGATTTTAACATGGTTCTTTAGGACACTAGTCCACCATCTTCCAATTGTACTAGCTGATCGTATAAACTTTCATTTCTCAACCACCAACTCATTTGCAATTGATTGGCACTGGACTGCAGCGAGCAGAACGAGCCCCTTTTGCTCCGTTACATCCTGTCAACTGCTTCTCAAAACCTACCTCCATCCAACTCCCTCTCTCCATGTCCACCTCTGCCACCCTAATCCAATCCCCTTTATCTTGTTTTGGACCTACCATCATCTCCTTACTGATCTCTCTGCCTTACTTCTTGGCCCCCCTAGAATCATTCTCCATCCCCTGGCAGCATCTTGCCCTTGCCTACCTCTTCAACCTCTCCTCGTGCATTCTCTCCCTCATCCATTCTGTGCGGCCATACTGACCCTGTTACTATTTCTTGTGCTTGCTAAATTCATCCTCACTTTAGATCGTTTGCTAGATTTCCTCCATCTGGAATGCTCTTTGCTCTGACAGGGCAAACAGCCTCAACCCCTCCAAAAAAAGCATTCAGTATTTGAAAGCAAAGGTCACACACATCTTTCAATTATTTGCCACTTTGGGTCACGACTCCGTGTCTTCATGTGGATGACTGGAGGCTGGATATAACCTCTGTCGAGAGAGAAACAGACACCCAGGCAAACACCTTCCTGTTAATAAGGTAATGTGAGCCCAAACTGAGGAATTCTATGAGGTTATTTGGTCCATGACTCATAGTGACTCACAGCCCGCCTAGAGTTTGGTACAAAGCCCTTCCTGATGCCAGTGGGAGATTTCCATGGGTGATTTAATCAATCGGACCCTGTTACTGTGTTACCGTCACATCACTTCCTGCTAAGATTTATTCCCCTCCCAAAAAAGTCTCAGCACAGTCTCCTGAACTCTTAAATTGACAATAGACAATACCTTTAGAGCAGACATTGTAAGGAAAAAATATGTGGGTCACAAAGGCTGAATCCAATTCTCTTCTCTAAAATGAGGCACAGAGGAAATGACACAAAGGAACCACATTTCCCTGGATATGGCAGGCCCCATTGTTCTGCTGAAAGGGCCTCAGTGCACACTCCATCCTACCAGAGGTGATGGGTGAAGCCAGGTGGGCTGCACACGCATTGGTCACCATTAGACATGTTTGCTGTTTGTCAGGGGCTTTTGAAGCTCCCTTTCCTTGAGCCCTAGAGGACATGGTTGCACCTCAGGTTGAATTGCTGGCTGCAGGGAGCATGCCCACCACGTTGGGCATTTTCAGATAATGGTATGGCTGCCCTGGGAAATAGATGGTGAAAGACCATTCAGCACTCCTCGCAGGCTGTGTGGCCAGCACATTCCCAGCTCGGGGGCAGTCAGAGACCAACGAGAAATCCAGAACACTTGATAGAGGTC
Source organism: Tapirus indicus (assembly GCA_031878705.1). NCBI lineage: Eukaryota > Metazoa > Chordata > Mammalia > Perissodactyla > Tapiridae > Tapirus > Tapirus indicus. Next base: position 42,768,588 of record CM062935.1, read on the forward strand.
ACGTGATCGCCCGATCAGCCAAGACGCTCTGAAGACCCTCATTCCCCCAGTGTTTGCTTCATGCCTTGTCACCATACATCACCTCTGCCCTACTTTGCTGACCAGGTCAGAGGCAACGTCTGTGCTTTTGCTGGTAAACAACACACTGCTCCAAGGCAGCAGGTTCTGAGAATAAGCTCAAGTTCTAAAACAGCCACAGAAATGACTTGAATGTGAGCAAAACACCAGGCTCACGCTGTAGTCGGTGTAGGCACGAATCGATTTGCAACTACAGTGTGAAACCCTCAAATGAGCATTTTTACCTTTTATTCTGAATTTTTCTGAACAACAGAGCAATATGGAAAAAACAGATAAGAGTAAAAAGAGACTAATTCCCACAAGATTTTTAATCTCAGCACCACAGCGTTAATTACCTGTTACCGGAGAGCAAGGTGGAGTTGGGAGACGGGGCAGGAAGGAGTCTGTTAAAGTCCAACCACCTCCCCCTGTGTTGGCACCAGTCCTTGTCTTGAGCCTGCCTTTCTCAATGGAGAACTTACTCCCCACCTGCCCCAGGAGGGTCCCTCTGCCGGCTCTTGACATTCCTTTCCGCAGCCTGAGGACCCCTTTCCATCGACTGTCAACAGCAACAACTACATATGACTTATTTGTGGCTTACTCTAGGTTTGGCACAGCACTAAACACCTTGTATATATTCTCTCGTCTAAACTCTCATGTTCAAACCAGCCCACTCAGAGGGTATTACTACCTCCATTCAATGGATGTCAAAACAGGCACAGAAAGTGAAGCAGCTCTCTCTAGATCTCGAAACTAGTCCATAGCCCCCAGTTCTCTGCTCTCTGCACTGCCGCACACTGCTGCCTTCTCCAACTCCCTTCCTCCCCTCGCTTTCTCCTCTTCACGTCCATACGTGTTCCAACATCTCCGGTCCTAGAAAAAACAAACAGAAGGTCACAACGCTCGCCTGATGGCTCATTCTCTTCTCGTTGTGCTCCTATGGTTCTCCCTCCCTTTAACTAATTGCTTAACTAACTATGAGATAGATTTCAATAGGCACAAACATTTTGTTCTGACTTTGTGCTTTGGAGCATGAGGGTCTCAGTTTTGCTGTGTTGTCAGTAGGAAATGATTCCCAAATTAGTCCAGGCAACAGAATTTTCTGGAGAAACTTTATTGAGGGCCCCATCTCAGCTGCCTGAATCAGAATTTCTGTGACCACAGCACGTCTCTGTTTTTCACTTGTGTGTGTGTGTGTGTGTGTAGTGATAACTTAAGATTTCAGAAAATTTCAAGTATACAATACAATACTGTTAACTATAGTTACATTGTTGTACGTTAGATCTCCAGATCTTACTCATCTTATGACTGAAACTTTGTTCCCCTTGACCAGCACCCTCCCATTTCCCCGTAGCCCCAGCCCCTGTTCTGCTCGTGTTTTCATGAGTTCAACTTTTTAAGATTCTACATATAAGTGAGATTTTGCAGTATTTGTCTTTCTGCATCTGGCTTATTTTACCTAGCATAAGGTCCTCCAGGTTCATCCATGTTGTTGCAAATGACAGGATTTTCCTTCTTTTTTAAGGCTGAATAATATTCCACATCCACTATACTTTCATTATCCATTCACCCGTTGATGGACATTCAGGTTATTTTCATATCTTGGCTGTTGTGAACAATGCTGCAATGAACCTAAGAGTGCAGATATCTCCGAGATCCTGATTTCATTTCCTTTGGATAGATACCCAGAAGTGGGATGATTGCATCATAAGATAGTTCTATTTTGAAGTTTTTGAGGAACCTCCATACTGTTTTCCATAATTCTCCTTTAAAACCAAACTTCTTCATGTACAGAACAGTGCATAAGGTATACCATAATTGTGTTTAAAAGAGGGGGATATTTTTTAACCTGTTTATGCACAAAATATATATGGAAGGATAACCAAGAAACTGGTAACATTGATTCCCATGGAGAGGAGAAGTGGATGGTCAGTTGCTGCCTCACACGGAGCAGAGCTACCCAGCTGAGCCCAGCCGAGGTCAACCAACCCTTAGCAGGTTCACAGATATACAAACAATAATAAATAATTATTATTTAAAATTAATAGAAATAAATAAATTATAAGGGTTTGGTATATCTCACCATTATACTGTAATAATTCCCTACTTAACATATTTGTTCAAGGAAACCATAGTGGTTAAGAGAACAGACTCTGGAGCCAGACTTCTTGAGTTTGAATCCCAACTCTGGTACTATCTGGCTGAGTAAACTTGGGCACATCACCTAACCTCTCTGTGCCCAAGCTTTCTGATCTGTAAAGTGGGAATTATAATAGAGTCAACTTCAAAGGGCTGAATATTTTCTAATATACATTTTAAAATTCATAACTATTAATATAAAAGGTGTTTATCCATACACCACCTAAAATCATCTTGTAAAATGCCAGTCGTCCTTACGCTGTACTTGGGGTACGCGGATATTACGTAAAGCAAAGGAAGTAAGCGTGCTCAGCACAAGTCCTCCCCCTCCCCCAGAGGAAGGCCGCGTTACACTCACGTGATCAATCGGTAGCTCCGGGCGGCGTGTCCTGGGCCAAGGCCAGTAACAGCGGAGACGCTCACACCATTTCCATGACCCCCCACCCCGCTGGGGTCTTCCAGGCTGTGTGCAGCATCTGCCCATTCCAGAGCATCAAGTCTTTCGTGAATTCATTCAAAATGGCTTTGCCAGAAGTTTAGGCTAAAAATTCTTCTTGGGAAAAGATGGATTCTGAGGAATTAGTTTGTTTCCCTAAACACAATTCTGTTTTACCCCAAATTCCATCAGATCTAAAAAGACTTTGGGGGCCGCCCGGTGGCGCAGCGGTTTAGTCCGCGCTTGGCAGCCCGGGGTTCGCGAGTTCGGATCCCGGGCGCCCGCCGACGAACTGCTCGTCAGCCAGGCCGTGGTGGCGTCCCATATAAAGTGGAGGAAGATGGGCACGGATGTTAGCACAGGGCCAGTCTTCCTCAGCAAAAAGGGGAGGATTAGCAACGGATGTTAGCTCAGGGCTGGTCTTCCTCACAAAAAAAAAAAATAAATAAAAAATAAAAAGCCTTTGGTCAAGCTTTTAAGGCTAATCATACAGATGAGAAAGAGTCATCAGGCTTCTAAAAATCTAAGCATGAAGTAGTAAAGGGAAGTCTGGAGCCTCTCAACCACTCAAAGGGAAAAATACTTTGTAGCTTCCAAATTTAAGCATTGTAAAGGTACTGAAGGTGTCTAATACCACACTGCTACAAGCCAGACAGAATTTAACATTTCTTTCACTTCATAAACGTGTATATATGTAAGAGATACATCTTTGAGAACTATTCAAAATATTTTTTGCGAAATTTTGAGCTATTTTTGAAAAATGTCAGAAGCAAAGAAAAGCAGAAACATTTGGATAAAAGAATAAGAGCATCCTCGAGAACTGAGAAAGGCGGATTACGTTTCACCCCACCCTCTTCTAGTGTCCCCGCGGCTCCAGGGAGTTCCTTGGGAGAATATTAGGCTCGGATGGTTAAGCAAGGATGGTATCTGAGCGAAACCAGAGGCTGAAGGCCAAGGTCTGTACTTCCTAATTCTGTTTCTGCTGTTAACCTCCTGCAGAACTCTGTGCACTATCTCACAGGAAAATAAAAATAAAGGTTTAAATAAGCTAGTTGCAAAGTGGTTTTAAATCCTAAAGAAAATTATGATGGAGAGATAATACTCTCCATATCTACATACATGGAGAGATTTTAAGCATGTACTCTTAGTGCTAAAAGAGACTTTAGTTCAATCTCTTGTTTAACAGATGAAGAAACTGAGGCACAGAACAGTCAAGTGAACTGCCAAAGGTCACATAGTAAATTAGTGCTGGATTGGAGATTAGAACATAGGTCCCCCGATGCCATTCCAGAATGCTTTGCCCTGTAGGACACGGATTACAATGTCCATGGCACAGACAAGTCAACAGTCAAGTCTGAAAATGGAAAATAGATGGATATGGTTGAAGAATAATTATTCTTATAAATTCTTCTTATGAAAAATAGGGACAGATAATTTTTTTCTTTCCTTGCTAAGGGTAGAATGGCAAGGAAATTAGTATAGATTTTAAAGGTTACATGATAGTAAAAATAATAATAGGCATTAAATAGTATTTTAATTAGTAATAATAGTTGTTAATAAGATGCACTAAATGTCACGTGCCAGGCGCTCATGATGTCATTGTGAGATTGCAACTACTCTTGTCCCCATTTCGGCAAAGAGAAAGCAGTTTTATGAAAATTTTCCAATGAAATGGCCTCCATTTGTGGATGGTTGGACGAGCTCAATTTTGTAGCCTCACTTTAACAGACACTAAGAGACGGGAGCCCATTCCGAGAACAGATGCCAAAAGATTTAGAACCTGTCACGGCAGAGGGAGCTGAAGGACCCCTTTTGAATGTTCTTTGCTGAGTTAAATACATATATAAACTCATCTAATCCTCTCAGCAACCATAAGACCTGGTAACTAAGGTTTCATTGGTTCCATTTTACAGATGTGGAAACTGAGCAAAGAGAGATCAAGTAACTTGACGGAGGTAGAGCCAGGATCTGGTCCTGAGTCCATGCTGCTGACCCCCATGCTCTACTTCCTCCTGATCCTCAATTCTTTCACTCTCAAAGTGGGGGTTATAGCACCAATTGTGAGGTTTGGGAGAGGATTACATGGCATGATGCCAGACAAATGAAGGAGCTTTGTAAACTATTCGGTGCTATGGGAACACTACTTTTGTGGAGATGAGATGGGATGGGAAGCTTTGTTTGGAACCATAGAATTTAAAACTTGGGGTTTTCCTAGGAACATTTGCTAATTTTTTTCCCCTAAATTCTGGATGCTAAAATTCTAGATGCCTCTTTGCAATTTTCCTTCTGCATGCATTACTAAAATATGCGTGAAACCCCAAGATGCAAATTCAGCTTTCTTATGAAAATCATCACCAGTTAAAACACTTTGTCAAATTGATGAAGAGGAGAGTTAAAAATCAAAATAGCAAGTTAGCTCCCAAAGGGTTGTTCCTGTTGACCTTGGGATTCTGAAAGAAAATAACTAAAGCAGGGCCTGTGCATGGTTCCCACCAAGATTTATGGACAGAAACTTAAATCCCTCAGTGATTCGGCTGCTGTTTAATTGCTTCATTGTCAGTGACCTCCACAACGGAAAATCTGAGTCTGACACAGCCGTGGGGGGTGGGGGTGGAGCTGAGTGTTCACAGCAGCTGGGACACTGCAGCCGAGGACGTGAGAAACCCCACTCTCGCAGAAGCACTTGGACCCTTTGCACGCATCAGAAGTCGCAGCTCTCGAATTGAATTAACAAGTCAAGGTGTGAGGGAAGAAGATCCGACTGCCCACAGATATTTTTAACACATTGTATGTCCTTATGCGCGGTGCTTTAAATTAATATTTCTTGTCTCAATCGTGACCACACGCTCTTCTCCCACTAATGTATATATTTAGGCACACGCTTAACTTTCCAAAATAGAACAGTTTGCCAAAAGAGAACTGCAAGACATTTGCTTAAAACAGCATTCATTTCTTAGAATTAGTGCTAATCAAAGCCAACAGTGACTTAATGTCTCCGTGAGACCTTTCCAAATTCAGTCCACGGACATTCACACCGGGAAGGCACAAAGCCTTCAACTCCAGCCCAGATCGTCACAGTGCAGGGAGTGTGTTTTGATTCAGAGAACCGACCTTAAGCTTGGTTGGTATCAAATTCTTTCTATTTTTTCCTTTCTGTTTTTCTATTTTTCAAAATTTGTTCCAGATGATGCTTACAGGGTAACCAGTATAAATAACCTGTCACCCAGATGAAAGACCTCCCACAAGGGAATACTAAAATAAGGGTACAGGGACACTGCTGGCTTGCCCTTTTGAAATGGTTTCCTAGATGTATTTAAATGTAGCATTTGTGCTCATACTCGTGTGCACACACAGTGCTCACCCACAGCCAAATTCATCCAACCCAGCCGAGTAAATTCACAGTAAGGCTGAGATCCTTATTGGGAAGAAAAGGGAGATGACGGAAGCACTTAGGCTGGCCCCAGAAGCCAGCCTTTTTTAGCTTTAGCCGAGTGATATGTATTCAGGTGGTCATCTTAAATCCTTTCACAGATCTTTAGTTTAAAGTGATTATCGATTTTCTCTGTAAGCTAATTGGCAAATAGAGTCATTGGGCTCAAAGAGGAGCATTGGTAAAAGGAGCACATGTGAAAATGGATGGGCAGCAATTCCACTCCACGTACACACCTGAAGAATTGAACACAGGGACTCAGACACATACTTGTACACCCGTGTTCACAGCAGCACTATTCCCAATAGCCAAAAGGTGGAAACAACCCAAGTGCCATCAATTGATGAATAGATAAACCACAGTGTGTGTGCATGTGAACAATGGAATATTATTCAGCCTTAAAAAAGAAAGAAGTTCTGATACCTGCTACAACAGGAATGAACCTCTAAAACATTATGCTTAGCAAAAGAAGCCAGACACAAAAGGTCACATATCGTATAACTCCACTTATATGAAATATCCGCAATAGAGACAGGGAGCAGATTAATGGTAGCCAGGGGCTGTGGAGGGGGTGGGAGAATGGGAATTGATTGCTTGATAGCTGCAAGATTTCCTTTTAGGGAGGTGAAAATACTAGAACTAGATAGAGGTCATGGTTGCACAACGTGTGAATGTATTAAATGCCACTGAATTGTACCTTAAAATAGTTAATTTTATGTTATGTGAATTTTACCTCAATAAAAAATGGCCAGGGAATGAAATACAGATCTCACTAGAGAGGAAGAAACATTGCTGGTTACTATCTGTCCTGTGTCTCTGGCCCCAGGGCCTCTCTGCTCCCCTCACCAAAGACCTTGCTGAGCTGCTGTGGGCATATAGTGCTGCCCGGAGTTGAGAAATCTCCATGCCACCCACTTGTCCATCAATTGACTTCAAGCCAGTTGCCACCCCCAGCCTTGTACTCGCCCTTCACATCTGACGATGGCTTCTGCCCTTGGCTGCTCTTCTGAGGGAGGGTTTGCCATTACCCATTAGATGTAGCTGGAAAGGCCCCTGAGACACTGCTTTTAGGTGAGGGCCACACGCTCATCCAGTTTGCCTCAGCAACTTCCAAGGGTCAAGGACGGTAAAGAGCATGGGAGGATTTTAATGTAACCTTCCTGTCGCCAGAAGTTTCTGACTTATAGACAGGCAGTTTTCCTAAAACAAGAAAGCACTTTCAGATTCAGGATAATGGAAATTAGATTGTTGTCTTGGCCTGGGTCCCCCAGAAAGCAGAGCCTGAGACAAATGCACACATGGGGTAGTTTATCTGGGAAATGGCCCCAGGGAGGAGCGAGGGCTGCGCTGCGGACCAGGAGCCAGGGGAGGGGGAGAGCCCACAGGAGAGCGCATTAGCAGGTTGGCCCTCCCAGGGTGACTGCTGCTTGATCTCGCCTGACCTTCCCAAGGAACCCCGTGCAAAGCCTCGTCTCAGAACTGCCGGCCCGGTTACAGAAACGGGAAGCATTTGTCCACTGACTCCTGGCCCTCTTTGATCAGGGTGTCCCTGCAGTGCTCATATATCTGAGTTGCACATGCATGAGAGCCCAGAAAGTTCCTGTGGGCATCTCACGTTGGCATCAGAGAAGCCCCAGGCAGAAAAGAAGTAAGCTTGCAGCAGCCGTCTGCATGGAACCCTGTCAGGAGCCTGTTCGAGCAGCAGCAGCCAGAGCAGGAAGTGAGGCTAAGGGTCCCTCGCTGGCATAAGGCACACGTGCCACAAGAGTGTTGTCAAAGTGTTGGGCACAGACTTCTGAAAGGCTCACCACAGCTTCTGCAAATGGCTGACATGTGCTGGCATATGTTTCTGCAGTTGCTCTTCATGCCCACAAACCAGTCAGCCATCACCAAACAGGCTCTGATGGAAACTCCCACTCAACCTTCAGTTACTGACTGAGCACCTTCTTGCGGCCGGCTGTGTTCTAGGAGCGGGGGCACATAGTTCCACATCCTTGAGAATAAGACCACAGCATCCTTGCTCCTAAGAAGCTTACATTCTAGTGGACAGAGACGGACAACATAAAATACAAAAATATATACATATATCAGATGGGGTAAGAGCAGGAAACTGAAATAGGGTGGTGCGATGGGGATTGAATGGCAACAGCTTATCCTGTTCCCTTGAAAGGTTAGTCAGGTGGGTGGTTTGGCTTCTGGTTCCTGTCTCCAATGGCTCTGTGACTCAGTTACATTTTCTTTAAAATCCATTTCAGTTGCTTAGTCAGACACAATTGCACAATTTTAAGGTCTAACATTTTAAAAACAATTTCATGATTCACAAGATCCTATGACACATCCTGATATCAATGGAGTCTTCTTCAGCAAAATGGGAGAGTCATTCTCAATTCTTGCTCTCCCTCGTACATCTGAAACACTTACACACACGCACACACGTGTCACATGTCAGCTCCACTTCCTGCTGTTTCTCAGAACCACTCTCTTTGGGTCCTCCCCACCCCTAGCAGGTGTGGTCTAGGCCTTCACCCTCCTGTGCCCAAGACTTGTTGGCAGCCTCCTGATGAGTGTCCGAGGTTTGCTCTGCAGCCTCATGGCCTGGTATCTAGAAAAATCTTCTTTGTCATTTTCGCCCACTGGTCCCGTATGCCCTCTAGAAATTCAGTGAATAAATGTAGGCATTCTGCCACTACCTTCCAGTGATTGACAGGACAGCACTCTCTCCTCTTCCTCTCCGGCCAGCATCTCCTCCGTTCCTTAGCTTTCTCATTGCATCATGGCTTCCAGACTCTTCTTCATCCTGGTAACCCTGACCCAAACATACTTTGATTTATTGTTGTCTTTGAGATGTATTCAGGACTGAATGCAGTATTTTAAGTGTAGTCTGAACAAAACACAGTGGTTCTACTTCTTCTTTTGACCTAATACACTTTTTGAAAACAGATTTTAAGAGTGCAGTGCTGAGTTTTGATAAACAAATACACCTGTGTAGCCACCACCCAGTCAAGAGAGGGGACATTTCTATCACTCCAGAAAGTTTCTTCCTGCACTTTCTCAGCCCAAACCTACCAAACAATGGCAACTACTATTCTAATTTCTACCGTAGATTAGTTTTGCCTCTACCGGAATTTCATAGAAATGGTATCATACAGAACGCACTCTCTGTGGCTAGCTTCTTTCAGTCAACAAAACATTTGTGAGATTCATCCATGTTGTCGCATGTGTCAATAGTTTGTTTCTTTCTATTGTTGAGTAGTATTCCGTTGAATGGATATGCCACAGTTCTTTTATTGCTGTCCTGTGGATGGTCATTTGGGTTGTTTTCAGTTTGGGGCTGTAATGAATAAAGCGTCTATAAACAAGTAGACTTTTGTTTTTTACTTATCTTGGGTAAATACCCAGGAGTGGAATTTCTGGATCACAATGTAAGTGAATGTTTATAAGAAATTGACAAATAATATTCCCAAATGGCTGTGCCTGCAATGTATGAGAGTCCTAGTTCCTTGCTACAATTCTTTTTTTTTTTCCAGTTTTACCCATTCTCATGGATGTGAAGTGATCACTATGGTTTTAATTTGAATTCATTCAATTAACTTGGTTATCTTTCATATGCTTATTAGCCTTTCACATATATTCTTTTACGAAGTGCCTGGTCAAGACTTTGCCCATTTTTTTATTGGGTTGTCTTTTGATTACTGAATTATAGGAATGCTTTATATTATCTGGATACAAGTCTTTTATCAGATATATGTATTCTGAATATTTCTTTCAGTGTGTGATTTGTCTTTTCATTTTCTTAATGAGTAGATATGCCTAATTTTTATAAAATCTGATATAACTTTTTTCTTTTATACTTAGTGCCTTTTTTTTTTCCTATCTAAGAAATCTTTGCCTAAAACATAGTACCAAAGATATTCTCTTAGGTTTCCTTCTAGAAGTTTTATATTTCAGTTTTTATGTTCAGGGCTGTTATGGGGATCAGAACTGGCCACCTCAAAATGCCTATTTTCTCTGAAAGAGGCCTTGACCTGCCCCCACAACTGTCTAAAGGGATTTGGGATGGAAAGCCTGTCTCTGGGACAGCCATCACTGTGGATAACTCTGGGTATTGATAGACTGGGAGGGTCTTTGTTAGGTCCCCATTCATATCAAAGCTCTGTTTACCAGACATTTATATTTGCAAGGGAAATCTCCATTTGTGAAGGTGTCTCCTTCTCTGTACTGGGAAGAGGGGTGGATGACCTCAACTCTAGAAACTTGTCCATGTGGAAGGCGAGGCCTTAAATCTGCATGATAACCTTACTGTGCTTTTCTTGTAATCCCTCATGACCGACATCTTCAACCGCCCAAAAACCCTCGTTTGTCTATATAAGAGGAGAACCTCCACTATTCTGGCGAGAGATACTCAGTTTCCCTGGGTCTCTCCCAGGTGTACGTGTTATAAAGCTTTGTTTGATTTTCTCCTGCTATTTGGCCTCATGTCAATTTAATTTGTAGCCCAGCCAGAAAGGAGCCAGAGAAGGTAGAGAATGCTCTTTCTCCCCTTCACTATCTGTGATTCATGTTGAATTAACTTTTGTGTATGGTGTGAGGTAGAGGTTAAGGTTAGTTTTTTCCATACATTTATCCAGTTATTCTAACACCATTTGTCCTAAAGACTTTCTTTTGCCCCATCAAATTACCTTGCTTTTAATAATTTCCTATTCCCTCCTGGACAAAAAGCTTCTCCAAACCACGTCTTTTTCCATCACCATTTAAAAATAAGTTTCATACATTTTGATTTATTTTATATAGCCTTTAGGCTGTACTGAATGAACACTGTGTTGGGCATGACACTAAGAGCTGGGTACAGAGAACTCTTGTCCAGGAGGAATTTCCAACTGTTAGTGGAAACTAACACAGAAGCAACTGATTTGCATTTCACATGATTAGAGAGAAATTGCAAAGGGGGTTGAAAGTATTTGAAGAAGACACGTGGTAGGGAGGCAGCACAGCATAGTGATTAGAGGCCGTCAGCTTTGGGTTTAGGCAGATATAGTTTACAATCCAGGCTCAGACATACTCTAGTTGCTAAGGCAGACCTTGAGGAAGCCACTCGCCTTTTTGAGGCTCTGGATCCTCAGAGCTGTTGAAGTTCTACGTGACACCAAGTACAGAATATGTATTACATTTACCTGGTGCTCAGTTAAGTGCCAATAAGTGCTTACTATTTTTATCCCACAGCACTCAGGGAGGGCATCCTGGAGGAGGTGATTCCTCAGCTGAGCCTTGTAGAATGTGGAAAGTTGGCCAGATGAAGAAATGAAGGAAGAGCATTTCAGGCTGAGGATCTGGAAAGAACAATGATACACAGGCATCAATCAGCATGGTATAAATGGGAATATTGCTAAAGCTTAAAGTGTGGTGAAGTGGGCGGCCAAAGAGATGGGGAAGGGCCAGGTCACAGAGAGCTTTATATGACATATTAAAGAGCTCGGGCAGTATTTTTCAGTCAATGCGGGCTGTGAGCAGCTAGGGGAAGTATCAGCTGCCTCCTCATCCCCCCAGGCTCAAAGTCAGCTGCTGAAAGCTGCTTTCAGCAATAGCGCCACCCGTAGGCTTAAATGTGAAACACCCTGGGAGCTGCGAGGGGTGCATAATAGAGCCTACAGAGGGCTGACCTGGCATGATACACTCCCGTGCAAAGTCGTAGGCACCCTCTCATGTAGGATGAGAGCCACAGGTCTCCCAGGATTCCCAGATGAATACCCACTCCCTAATTGTGTCCAACAGCATGGCCACCATAAGAGCAGGGTCTGACCCTGCATTCCAGTGCCATAGTTGGACTTGTTGGCTCTTACCAGTACCCGTCACAAATAGAGAGTCGGCCCCCTTCTCATCTGTCCTCTCGTGGACAGGGATTCTACCAGGTATGGACAGATTTTCCTGACCTCTGCTGCCTCCCAGCTACTTGTTTGCTTTAAGCTACCATTTGTAAGCGTTTCCTACATATCAAGTCTATTGCTAAATGCTTGCTATGCATTAACTCCATTACTTTTAGCTTCCTAGTCACTTCACAAATAGATTTTATTGTTTCAATTCACAGATGAGGAAAATAAGGCTTAAGAACATTAAATAACTTGCCTATAGTCCCAGAAATAGTAAACAGCAGGTCCAAACTTTGAGCCCTCATCTCAGCACCTGTGCATTATTGCCTCCCGCTCCCTAAGGGATCTCCACTGAGGAAGGGATCTCCCTGCTCCCTGCCCCACCAGCCTGATGGGACATCTCAGCCTCGATGGCCTCTGTGCTCCTCAGGCACACAAGGCTGCCTTACTGGGACCTGCCTTCTTGTCTTAGCTGAACTGCCTTTGGGGGGATGGACCTTGGCAGTGTCCCAGCCACACCTTGCTCCTTGCTGTCATGGCGGCAGTGCTGTCCTAGCTTACCTGCAGCCTGAACTGAATGCATTATTAGCCCCATTTCACAAATTGGATAACAGGTTCAGAGAGGACAAGAACATATATCAGTGAATCACAGCATCGAGACTCAAACCTGGTTCTCCTGCCTCCAAAACCAGCAACGTCTCACAAGCTGTGTTGCCTTTCTCGGTGGTTAGTCCTCTGTCCAGGAAGCATTCCATCAGAGGTGGGAGGACAATCTGAGGGAAAAGTTGTACAAGCCCCTTCAAACTACCAGTTTATAATTCTGCCTAATGACTGGGAATATAAGATCAACTGTAGAAAAAAGACAGAAAATAATGTAGAAAGGCCCCTGTTGCCAACAACATAACTCACAGCCCATCTACTTTGCACTGTCTTCTTATCAAGAAAAGATAGAAGACTGAGGGGATGAGTGGCCAAGGTGTCGATTCAGCATTAAATAATCCCAAACAAAGATAAATATAAGGAAAACATGGACCTGATTCATATTCTTACTGGCAAGACTTGTGCTGCAAAGTCAGCATCTATTCTTTTTCTGATCAGGGTGAAAGTCCATTTCCAAGAGGAGATCATCTTGGAAAAGAAATGGAACCGCGTGAAGCAATGCAGAATCACAAAACCCTGGTTTGCTGGGAGTGAACCAGGCAGAGCCTGACTTGTGCTGCTGTGCCCAATTTGCTGAATTTATAATGCAAACATCAGAATCAAACCTTTCTTCCACTTCTAGCCACCTGTTTCTGTGCGTCTGTCGATATGCATTGAACCTCTGGAGGCAGAGTTCCAGGCCATCGTTCTGTTTTGACAGCTTTTCAGCTGTGCCCCATGTACTGGAAAGCTAGAGAGCTGTGTGCAGTGGCTTGGTCTTAGAACTTGAAACGTTTTCAGTGTGATGAGGTATTTACAAGCTGGAAGTGCAGCTAGGGCCCAGTGCTTCCAGGAATGATGTATATAACCCAGAGGCTCTTAATACGGCTGCTCCGGCCTTTGGCTGGGATCACGTGAGTTCTTATGAGTTTACCCACAAGTCATGAGCATAAGCCTGTTAAAAAGCCAAATTGGGATCTTTATCCAGATTGATAAACTCTATAAAACCCTCTCCACCACAATTTCAGAAGGTAGTTTTGTAGAAGGCATTCACAGACATTTTACAAAAGTCGTTAGCATTGACATGGTAGAATAGACACATCCCAGGTATTTCCTACATTACACATATTTATATAACAGCAAAAAAGGATTGAAATAACAGTTGATGAAGTAAAAAGTCTTTAAACTTTATTCGTTCACTGCCCAATCATTTCTTGATCACCTGTTATGTGCCAGAAACTTTTGCTTGCTAAAGATACAGAGATGATAAACACATTCTTTCTTTCAAGGGGACTCATATTTAATGGGAGAAGTAAACATAAGTGGAAATAATTGTGATCCAGTCATGATTATGCAGAAGGTACGTTAGGAGCACAGAGGGAGAATGGGTTAGCTGGGAGGCTAAGGGGGAGCATCACAAATGAGGCTGCTTTGAACTGGGTCTGGAAGGGCACACAGGAGCTTGTCAGACTGAAAGATGAAGGCGGGTTCCAGGCAGAGGAACTCCACGTCCAAAGGCAAGGATGGAGGAGAGGAGTGGTAAGTTTGGAAAATGGCAAGTCATTCAACATACTCTAGTACCTAAATTTTGAGCAATTGCAGTGAGAAAAACTAAAAACCCTCTGTAAATTACATACATAGATTCTGATGTTAAAATTATCGGTCTGAAGTGGATCTAGGTGGAGCAGCGTGGATCACTGAAATAGGGCCAGAGATAGACTAGGACCACAAAAAAGGGATGCTCTGAACTCAAATAGTATGACACACAATTCCAGTGACTAGGTTATGGGTTTCGCCCAAATCCTGGTAGGAAGTGAATGGATGTTAATGTAGGAGTCACGCTACATACCATCTGTAAATCAGTAAGCTGTTATGCTGCATATATTAATTCCAAAATGCACATTCAGCTATTCTCAGCAAATTCTTTTGTTATACTTGTAATGGCCTAAAGTAAACACACCCTTCAAGTATTGATAAGGAGAGGTGCAAGAAATGGGTAGAACCCACTGATATTTGCCCAGTGGATAGAGTAGAGGCCCATATAGAATGGTCTGCAGAAGATCTGGCACAAAGTACTCAATAAATGGTAGCTCAATGGTGACAAAGGTCATATAAAAATAGCAAATGAGGGGCTGGCCCAGTGGCTCAGTGGTTAAGTTCTCAGGCTCTGCTTTGGCGGCCTGGGGTTCAGAGGTTCAGATCCCTGGTACAGACCCATACACCACTCATCAGGCCATGCTGTGGCAGTGTCCCACATACAAAACAGAAGAGGATGGGCACAGATGTTAGCTCAGGGCTAATCTTCCTCAGCAAAAAGAGGAAGATTGGCAAGGGGTGCTAGGTCAGGGCCAATCTTCCTTGCCAAAAAATAAATAAATAACAAGTGAAAATTCACAGGGCAGCCCAGGAAAGCTTTGAGCTTGCCAGCTGGGGTTTCAAGTAGGCAAAAGTCAATTAAGGAAAATTGAAAATCCAGGTCTGCATATATGCACATCAGAATCCAAATCTATAGTATCTGTGTGGCACCAGAACCCCAAGCTGAGAAATTAAAATAAGTAGTATAGGAATAGTCAAAACCCTTGACACAACCCTTTAGTAGACACAAACGTCAGACTGCTCTGTAGAGACAATTCACAGCTCCAGGTTCATAGAACCTCCTCAGGAGGGAAAACACTTTTTCTGGGAATGAGCTCATAATCAAAGGCTGCAAACCACATGAAGAGACAAACGACCACAAAGGAGAATTAGGAAGCATAAGGGCTAGAAATAATAAAATAGACTAAAAATGATTTGAGGACAAGTGGTTTGAGGGACTATGCAAACAAATACTTCTATAACTTCTACCCGCACACTAGATTTAACTGGAAACTGTTAAGAACAATAAAAGGTAACTCCATCTGCAAATTCTTAATGGCCTCTTTTATGCTTCAATCTTGATTTGTGGACTGACTCAGATACAGAAGTCAAAATGTAATTTGATACCAATCTGGTCAAAACCTACCCAGTCTGGTCAAAACCAGTCTTTAAAAAGTTATCTTGGAAAAAAGGCACGGAGATGGAAAATGCCAAAGCAGTCAAGTTAAAACAGGCATCCCATTTTACCCTGTCAATAAACCAGTTCTGAAATTGTCATACATAATTTTATCTACTCATATTTCAGCTGGTGCTTCCATTTGGTTTAAGTGTAGACTTCTTAGCCATTTACTTTGTTAATGAGAGATGTCAAAGCCTCAACAAAAACTCAAACAAAATTTTTTTTGTATCTCACAGTTTCATTAGAACAACATTCCAAAAAGGCTTTACGTGATCTATTTTTACCTACAGAATTTCTAACTCTTTCTATGGCTGCCAAACTTTAGTGGGTTGAAGGATCAGACAACGACATTGAAGCAGGGGCCCCAAATTCCTGTCTGTCCATCCAGAACTCTCCTGGGGTAGTAGTTGCTGAACGTGGGGGTTTATGGATGAATAAAATATCAGACAAACATGGAGGGAGTGATATAGAATTGCCAACTTATTATTTGCTAGATAAAGACATTCAAAGTAAATGTCTACTACTGCCATAATCTCAAATCTCATTTTTAAAAGGATATTTTGACACTAAAGTAAAGCAGAACATAATTTCAGAAAAAAAAAGAATAGTTTTCAAATTTGCATGTAAGTACGTTTATTAAAAATACGTTACAGCATCCTTGTTTTCCCCATTTTGCCAGGAACTAGTAAAATATTAGTCATGGTTTCAGATTGTGAGATAATAGAAAATATATATATTAGTCTCTGCCCCCAGTTCCTGACACAGTGCTCTTGAAATGCTTGTAATTTCCTGGGTGATAGGAGAGGCTTTTGTTCTAATGAGGCAACTTTGGGTGCCCCTAGATGGGGGCTGGTCACCAGAAAGACCAAGCCATGATTAGAAGCTTGGAATTTTCATTCCCGCCCCTTCCCCATTCTTTTGAGAAGGGAGAAGGGCTGAAATGGAGTTAATGATTGATCATGCCTATGTGATGAAACCTCCATAAAATCCCAATAGTATGGGGTATGCAGAGCTTCCAGGTTGGTGAACACATCCACGTCTGGAGGGTGATGCACCCCAACTCCACGGGGACAGAAGCTTTTGCTCTGGGGATCCTCCCAGACCTCTCCCTCTGTATCGCTTCATCTGGCTGTTCATCTGTAATCTTTATCATATCCTTCTATAATAAACTGGTAAACGTGCATAAGCGTTTCCCTGAGTCCTGTGAGCCCCTCTAGCAAATTAATCAAACCTAAAGAGTGGGACCAGGAACCTCTAATTTATAGCCAATTGATCAGAAGCACAGTTGATAACCTGGACTTACGATTGGTATTTGAAGTGGGATGGGGGCAGTCTTGTGGGATTGAGCCCTTAAGCTATGAGATCTGATGCTGTCTCCAGGTAGATACAGTCAGAATTGAGTTAAGTTGTAGGACACCCAGCTGGTGTCCTGGTGAATAGCTTGATGTGGGGAAAGCCCCCCACATGTTTGGTGACCGGAAGTGCCAGAAGTGAAGAGTTCTGTGTGAGCGTTAAAGGAGAAAGACCCACGGGAGGTAGACAGGACTGTAGGATTTTCCAATACATAGATTCAGCACTCTCCAACTTGGGGTGCAGGGCATGTGTCCTTTTAACTCTGATTTCAAAGCAGGGGTTGCAGAAATCCAGACTCTCTATCAACTTAGATACACATTCAACATGGACGTGGGCAGACTCTATACCCCTGACCTACCATTACAACTAGACTGATGATAAAACTATTGGCGTTTAGAGGGTTCTTTATCATTTCCAAAGCACTAATATATGCATTCTCTCCTTCATTCTAAGAAAAAAAGAACCCTACTGCTAGAAGAAGGTGCTTTATTTATCCCTATCTTACAGATGAAGAAACTGAAATTCAGAGTAGACATTCATTTACTCATTCATGTGCTCATAGAGTCAACAAATATTTACTCAGTGTCTCCAGGCCCTGTAGCACTGTTCTAATCCCCAGCGATGTTAAGATGAATAAAAAACCACACATATTCTTGATTTACTCAAGATTATATAGGTAGTTAGTGGCAGAGCTGGGACTGAAGCCCAGGTCTTTTGATTGCAGATATTGTGCTCTCTCTAGCAAGCCAGGCTGCCCACAGTATCTGTCTCTTCATTGTGAATAGTTCTCTCTACCACAGACAAGCCTCCTGCTCCCCCACATACAGTCCAACTCTCCCACCGTGGCCAGACTGAGACAGATAACACTCTGGACAGGCTTTCGTATTCATACTGATATTCTCTAGATATTTGGTCAACATTTATTTAGGGCAACTGGGCCCTGGAACGGGGTTGGGGGGGGCGGGGAATGAGGAAGGAGGAGGGGGACAATAGAGGCAGTGCCCAATCAGCAAAACAAAGGCCCTCCAGCCAACCAGGAAGTTCAAAGACTAGATAATGTAATTTGAACGTGCACATGCTTACAGGCCCCGAATGCCCTCCCCGCACCCCAAGCGGCTCATGAGAATACTCCTCCCAAACAAATGCAGTTCTCTCCTGAGAGGAGATCCAAGAAGTACAATTTTCTCCAGGTCCTTATATTCCAGTAATGCCTTAATTTAACGCTTGAGTTTAATACTCTGGCTGCCCACCTCTTAATCTTCCTCTGCACCCGCTTCTTGTTTGAAACAGCCTTTGCCAAACATGTTCTCATTATGCACCACTCGGTTCAAAGCCCATTCTTTCCAAGGAGGCTACTTTGATGCACCCAAAACATTTCATCTTCCCAGTTCAATCTCCGCACATCTCAGCATCTGGTGTCCATATATTCCAGGATTATACCTAAGTCTGCACCCTCCAATATGTGATTGGACTGATGGGTGTTCCAGTTACATGGTTCCTACCATTTTGAATATCACTCTTACAGATATTAGTATGTAGTCATTTGCATTTGTAAAATCTTCGTAGACACTCTTCTTTCATATACCTGCAAGACTGAGACATGTTAGAATCCAGAGACTATTTCTAAATAGATATAGCTATAGCTATATAGACACACATATTTGTAATATGTCTAATGCAGTGCCCAGTGATGGATCATTATGCATTTGTTCACGACAGTTTTGGCATTAAGAGGAAAAGAGAAATACTAGGCTTAATCCTTCACTTACAACTCCACTCTATACTCTCTTTAATGGTCTGTTTAAGCTCTGAAATTTTTTCTGAAAATAGAAAATAATTGGTGCCACATCTGAATACATTAAAGGGAAGATATTCGGCCTGCCTTGAAAGGTGCCAGTTCAACAGAGAACATTTGAGAAATCAGTCGCCAGCTTCATGCAAGGTGGCCCTTCTATACGTGTAAGTGCTTGGTCACAAGTACCTGGTAGGTGAAGCCCTTCCAAGATGCACACGACCCTCTTTCAGTGGCAGTGCAAGCTTCTCTGTAAGGTAATCATACAGTTCTCTCACAACTCATCGCACTGCGGCCTGCACAACTTTATCAGAGACATTGAGAGAAAGTACCTGCTACAGATCCATCAAAAGGCACAGGAGTACCATTGTAAATCCTGCAAGATGCCAAGACATATTGACTTGATAATCAGTCCATGTGACTCTAGGTGATGTGAGCTCTCATGTAAGTTCCTAGATTTCACCCTGACAGACATTGAATAGATTCACTTGCAAGATAGTCTAAACTCTTGTGAAATCTGCAGTCTTCATCCTCAAAAATCTTTTGCACAAATTGGGCAATCAACAAATATTTGTTGAATAAAATTGAAGAATTGAATGAATAGACTTGGACTCTTTGCAGCCAGGATTTGCTACCATCCTCAAATTTAAATGATAATGAGATTCAATGATGAGACTTGTACTTTCTAATCCTAGCACTGGTCCTGGGGAAAGAGATCTTGTGGCATACACTTGGGTCCTATTGATTGTCAGTAACTTATGCTTCTCTTTAAGTCTTCCCACTCTGCTTATTTCAAGATAGAATTAAAGCCTACCAGTATGTGAATTCCAGGAAGCAGGTTAATTTGGAGAAAAATATTCTCCAAAGCAGCCATTCTAAAAAAAGCATCAACTCAATTTCTTGCATGAAAGCAGTATTTGATTACTTGATCATTCCCTCCATCCCCCATTAATTCCTTTTCTCTTTTTCTAGTCGAGTAATAGTTAGTAGAAGTTAAGATGTCAAAATTCCCTCCCACATTAATCCAAATTAATGTTAATTTTGTCTCCCACAAAAATAACTGGAATCCGGATCATAGCACTCCAAGGCCCACATACTAAATCTGATTTCTTCTCCATCTTCCAAAGAACAGGTAAATGCTTCCTGCAGACAGATTGACTGGAAGAGGCATGGGATCCCGAATGAAACCCTGTGTCTTCTAGGGAATTTTCCACGGCCAACAGAAATCACGCACAGAGGCAGCTGCTGTCTGATAGCTGCATACAGCACCTTGGATCATACTTTGGTGTAGCCTAGGTGGATGGAAAAGACACACTAGATGTGGGACAGGGGTGCAGAAGCATGGGTGAAAGGCATTTGAACTGAACCTGACCTTCCTCCTTGCTCCAAAGAACAAGAAGGCCCCAATGCTGCAGAGATTTATTTGCACAAACAAGCTCTTATTTCAAAATGCAATTACCCATGGGATGATTAAGCCTACAGTACTGGAGACTGCATTAAACTCAATTAAATCCTCCGCAATCAGAGTCATTATTTTGGGACAGGGAAGAAAAAAACAAAACAAAACAATGCACATTCCAGTTAAAGAGGGATGAAAAACAAAATGATCTAGGGCAGTGTTTCCCAACTCTGCTGCATGAGAATCATCAGAAGAGCTTGCTGAAAACA
Source organism: Tapirus indicus (assembly GCA_031878705.1). Classification (NCBI taxonomy): domain Eukaryota; kingdom Metazoa; phylum Chordata; class Mammalia; order Perissodactyla; family Tapiridae; genus Tapirus; species Tapirus indicus. The sequence goes on from CM062935.1 coordinate 42,789,000, forward strand.
CTGATTCCCTCCTCCTTCTCCCCACCTCATCCCCATTCTCATCAGGAAAGGCTGGGGTGGGGGCCCAGAATTGATATTTTTAAAAGCTTCTTGGGTCATCTGATGCTGCCAACCCAGGGATGAGCTTTGAGGAAGCACAGGACTTGGAGGCTGGCTTGTTGCCCTGACCAAGCTTCAGTCTGACCCTCAGCTTGACAGACATTGAACTTGGTGTGGCACTAGGGCTGATTGGGACTGATCTGCTTACAAAATTCACAGGAAACTCATGTATCAACCAGAATGCCAGCCCACTAATTACAGGGAGAGGTGGTCCTTCTCAGAGATCAAAATGCTCACATCTGGCATGCAGAACATCTGGACAACCACACTTTTAATCAGATGGTAGCCTGCTGTTGATCTGTGAAATCAGATCAAAGGGATGCTCCCACTGGCATTTTCATTCAGGCTGCAGAGAAGTGCAGCAAATAATACTTGTACTATATGCCCCAGGCCGGATCTCCTCAACCTTGTTCAGAGCTGGGGCCATGCGACCACATTCCTGCCCTCAGATGTTTTTCTAGAGTCTATGAAGACAATCACTCTTTTGTCTTTAACATGTTTATTCTCCCTTCAAATGGGATACAATACATTTTACCAAATTTCCATTTTCTTCATTGAAATCAAGTTCCATTCATGCATCTCTGGCCCCTGTGTCATACTCCATGTGTCCACATCTCCACCAATATCTTGGTGACTCCTTAGATGGGTAAACTTATTCTCTACCCCTCTGCTCTGATCTGATGCTCAACCTTGGGGAATTTACATTCCAGTGAGGAGGAGACAGGTAATAAATATATCTTAAGAATTAAAAAAAATAAGAAAATGTGAATGTTTTGAAGAAATTAAACTGGAGCAAAGGGTACAAGGTGACTTGGGCTGGGAGTTGGTCAAGGAAGACTTCTCTGCAGATGCGACACTGAGTTGAGAGCTAGAACCTCGTCGTTGCACTCTCAAAGCATATTTATTTCCAAGGTCATGCAGAGCCTTATATTTCCATCATTAATACTGACATTGTTTAACTAAAGGAGTCAGTATATGGTTTTGTAAGATTTGTTATGAACAGTTAATGGGGAAAACACTTGTCTAGACAGTTTGAAAACTCTTCCACTACTAAACACAAGGAACACTAAATAAAATAGAACAAATGTTTATAAATATACCATTTTCAAATGAAATATATATTTTAAATGAAGAGATGAGCTCACAGTGAAGTAAGAGAAATAACCAGTCACCAAAAATAACGAGGGAACTAAAAACCGGGGGGTCAGTGTGAGACCTGAAGCTTCAGTTGCAGCAGAGAAGGGTCTGGATGCTAATCCCTGTATAGGGACAGGAGATAAAGACTTAAGCCCCAGAGACAGAAAGTCGGAACTGAAACCACAACATGAAGCCAGGATGAAGCAGTGTGGAATTAAAAAGAAATTTTTTAAACCATCCATTAGCTTTGGCCAGGGGTTAAAAAAAAAGATACCCCTGAGGATGTATAGTCACAAAACCATCTGGTGTTCAAATTCATGCCATGGGCAGATCTAGGAAAATTTAAGTTGAGATAATAGCATAAAGATTAGTGCTTAGCTGGTTGATGCTCCTGGAGTAGCTTAGGAGGCAAATGCAAAACTTCTCTTGAAGAACATCCCTTTAACATGCTCTCTGTAGGGATTTCCAAAGATTAAATTCCAATGAAGGCAAGTTCACAACCTAAAACTGTAAACTATATGAGGAAACAACACTGAAAAAAGAGTCAACAAACAGTACAGAAGGCAGACTTAGAACTTTAGATACCACACTTCTTGAATAGAAACTATAAAAAAAGGACTCAAAGGATTAAATACATAAAAAATGGTCTTAAGGAAAAAGTATGAGTCTCAAAAAAAGATCAGGAAGACTTTGAAAATGGAACCAGATAGAACTTTTAGAAATAAAAAATATGGCAATAAAAGCTAAAATTCATTGGAGGATAAAATATTTGCATATAACATATTTAACGAGGGACTTGTATTCGGAACATATAAAGAGCTCTTTAAATAAACTATTGATACTATTGATACACACAACAATTTAAAAGCATTATACTGAATGAAAAAAAAGGCAGTCTCAAAGGGTTACAAACTGTACAGTTCCATTTATATAAAATTCCCAAAATGACAAAATTATAGAGATGGAGAACAGATCAATGGTTGTTCAGGGTTGAGAGAAGGTGGAAGGAGGGTGTGACTATAGAGAGGCAGTGTGAGGAGGTGTCTTTGTGGTGATGGAACAATTCTGTGTGTTAATTGTTGTGATGATTATATGAATCTATACTTGTGACAAAACGTCATAGAATTATACATAAAGACATTAAAATATGAATACATACAAAAACTTGTGAAATCTATAGTATAGTCAATAGTGTTGTGCCAATCAATTTCTTGGCTTCAGTAATGCACTCTAGTTATTTAATACATCACCATTGGGGGAAGCTGAATGATTGGAATACATGAACTCTGAACTATTTTTGCAACTTATTATGATTCTATAATTATTTTAAAGTAAAATTATTTCAGAATTTTAAGCTACAGAATACATATATTTTTAAAAACTTAATGGACACATTAACAACAGGTAAGTCACAGGAAAAAAGAATTAGTAAGCTGAAAGATTGATCTGAGAAAATCAAAGTCAGTCAGCCCAGGAAGATGAAGAAATGAAAAATATAAAAACATTAAGAGATGTAGAGGACAAATAAGATATCCCACATAAATTTAATAGAAGTTGCAGAAAGAAAAAATGGAGGAAAGAGAATTTTTCAATAGATAATGGCTGAGAATTTTACAAAATTGATGAAAGATATGAATCTGTAGATTCAAGAAGCACAACCATTTGCGAATAGGATAAATAACAATAAACCCATCCTCAGACATATTATAATGGAACTACAGAATACCAGAAAAAGAAAAGCATTCTTAAAAACAACAGGCATGGTTAGTTCTATCTGTTGCTAATCACATTTTTTTTTTTCATTGAAAAACCAATTGCCTGCTGTTTTCTCTTGCACTTACATTTGAAATCTGCTATCTAAATACGGTGATACCTAAGAATGTCTTGAGTTTATTACTCTGGGGAAAAAATTAAAAACACCCTGTACTGTCTAAACTTTGGTGCAATCTCAGTAATAAGAGCTGAGTAAATATGACAGGCACATGATCCCAGCTGGCCAAGAACCCAACAAACAAACTGTAAGTCTGCCTTAGTTTCACTCAACTTGTTTTTGCTGCTGTAAACAGTGAATAAATCAAACCCACCATCCCTCCCAGCCTGGTCTGTGGTAACGGTTCCTGCCTGGCATGGTGACAGCTCAGTGCAAACACCCTTCAGTTAATTTGTTGAGCGCTCAGAGGGTACAGTTTAGCCCCACATCCCTTCCACCTGGGCTACCAGACTCTGACTTTGAACTGGGAAAACTGAACTAAGATAGAGAAGGATAATGCAGTTCTTTTTTTTCTGCTGCTTCTTGTTTATCTTTTATACCTGGTGGACATGAGGCTTCTTCTCTGAATGAGGCAATTTCAGTATAAATTTCAACCATGGGATGACTTACAATATAGAACAGTGGGCTGAGAATGGGAAGTTCTGTTTCTGAATCTTCTGTAAATCTCTTAAGTCTCTAAGTCTTGTTTTTACCCATCTTTAAAATGGTGTAAAAATAAAACCCCTATCATACTGCTTATCACAGAAGAAACACAGTGTGGTAGCTTTGCACTTCACAAAGGTATGTGTTTTACCATTCTACTCCACCGCAGTTAAGCTGTAGGGAAAATGGAAACTCTTCATTCGTTTATTCATTTTTCTATAAACATTTATTAATTTGTCAAGTTAAAAAATAAAAATGTAATCCTTGAGGACTAATTGGAAGAATGTGGAAGGACCACCCATCTCTTCCCGTTAGAATTCTTGGTGAAAGAGTGAGGTGTGCGGGGCATTTTCTTTGGAGTTGTCCAAAACCAGGGATTCACACATGGGGCAGGTTCTTGAAGAAGAATCATGCAGCAAATTCACTTACAACGCACACTTCCTCATCTGGGGATTCTCATGACTCTCCCACCCTGGACATCCTCTCTGTTCTTCATACTGTCCACGACTCTGTTGGACTCTGGACTAGAAAGGGGCAGACGATGAATGTCCCAGTTTTAGGAGGATGAACAACCAGAATAAATATGTAGGGAGGAAGGTTGTATCGCCTCTTTCCATGTCAAGGTCACACGGGTGGAAGAGGTCCCCAGGTTGTCCTCTTGATCTGCAGTGGAGGTTCTGCTCTGTCCGCCAAGGGCCTGCACAAGTGGGTCACTTGATGTCATGCAAAGACGATTCAGTCTCTGGCCAGAGGTCATCTTGATGCCTTTTTGGGTGAATTTTTAATAAGGAAATATTTGACCTAAATATTCACAATAGAGACATATGCACGATTTTACTTAATCTTTACACTTACACCTCAACTCTACTGTTTTCTCATCTCTTATAACCATTCACCTACTCTCTTTCTCTCTCTTCTCTCTCAAGATCTTTGTTCTCTCATCACTTACTTAAAGTGCTAAAATCCTTTTTAAAATTTCTGTTATATAAAAACAATGAGGAAATGGAAAATCGCTGCCATACTCAGGCTAAGAAATGACTGGAAATTCTGACAAAATCAAACAAATATACATACATTTTACCATCACTATCCATCACACCAGTAAACCACAGCTGGCTAATGTCACACCTATTTTTGAAAAGTAAATATTGTGGCAATAAATGTTCCAAGATGACATGGAAGTATTTTCATTCCTTACATTTCCTGTACAGATGATATGCGTAGAGCTGGTATTTCAGTTTTTTCCAGATAATAAATTATTCCACCAGGTTATATCCTTCATTTACACAAACCTCCAGGCTCTGTTTGTTTCAATACTCCCTGCAGCTGTTACTTAAGTTTTTGCTACATAATTACTGTTTATTCAAAATCTCTCACTTGTTAGAGATTCACCCACAGAGCTCTCACATTCAGCTTTCAGAACGTGATGAGTCTTACTTTTTGTTCTTTGAGATAAATGTTTGAGGCAGCTTTTAGTCCTAACCAAAATATTTGCACGATGCTAATTACATTTCTGTGGACCATCAAAATAAAGTCTGTAGAAGAATACATGAAAAATGTGCATCAAACTTCGTAATTGCAATTTCAAATCTTTTGGAACAAAGGATCTTAAAATGGGAGGAAGCACAAATACAGGCATGCTGTAGCTTCTTATGAACAGTAATAGTAAAAACAGCTGAGGTCCTGAGCACTCCCCATGGGCCAGGCCTGCTCTGAGTGCCTTCCACATGTAATCTTTAAACAACGATATGGGATAGGTAGTATTTCCAGCCCATTTTACAGATGAGAAAACCAAGACACAGATAGCTTAAGTCACTTGCCAAGGCCCCTCAGCTAGTAAGTAATGCAGCCTGAATTTAAACCCAGGCATTCTGACTCCAGAGCCCACGCTTGAACCCCCACACCATACTCTTCTTATGAAAGCTATTTCTCCACATTAGTGCATGTGTGTGTGTGTGTGTGTGTGTGCGTGTGCATATACTTATTTATTATTTTTTTTGGTGAGGGACATTTGCACTGAGCTAACATCTGTTGCTGATCCTCCTCTTTTTGCTTGAAGAAGATTGTCCCTGAGCTAACAGCTGTGATAATCTTCCTCTATTTTGTATGTGTGATGCCGCCACAGCATGGCATGATGAGCAGTGTGCAGGTCCACACCCGGGATCCGAACCCGAGAACCTTGCGCCACTGAAGTGGAGTGTGCGAACGTAACCACTATGCCACCAGGTGGCCCCAGTAAATATATTTTAAGAAGTTCAAAATCCTGTGATAAAGGAGAAAGAAGAAAGGCAGGAGCTTCCTTCCCCTGCCCTGATCCTGGTCCCCCTTTCAGCTCATCAGCCCCTCATCCCCTCTCCCCCACACCCTCCACCTTCACAGTAAATGGGAGAAGTCCCTGTAGGATTCCCATAACACCTGCCTTTCCTATTAAAGGTTTTTGAAAAGATCTGGTCTCTGTCTTCTAGAAGTTTATAACCCAAGAAAACAATATAAAGAAGCATATAAAAAGAATATGTAGGCATGGGGTGAAAAATATGAAGAAAAATTAGACAAAGTTTGTACCGAGTTTGACCGTAAAGCAATGAGATTTGAGGTGTGTAACTGATTAACAGCCTCCAAAGCCAAATTCCAACAGGGTTTCTGCCAACTCGTGATGACAGCTGTGAAATGGCAGCCCATACTAAGAATATTCGTGTAAATGTATCTCATTATTTTACATGTCCACCTTGAATATCAAATGGCTTTCACCTCTCTCCAGTCAATTAAACAGGGTCTCCTATCTCCCCTTCCTCCTTTCATCTCCCCTTCTTCCTTTAGGCCTGCTTTCACTCCTTTTGTCCAGGTATTCATTTACAGCTCCCTAAGGAGCACTCGTCTTAGAAGGCCCTGTTCCAGGGACTCTGGAGGATACCAGAAGCTGAAGGCAAAGTCCCCCTTCTCAAGGAGCCTACCTGCTGCAGGATCGTCTTTTAAAAATGCAAATCTGATCCTGTACATAACATTGAAAACCATCAGATGGCTTTCCATTGCTCTTCCATAAAGAAAAAATCCATGCAGGGCCTCCCTAAAGCCCTGAGGGGATGGCCTTGTCGCCTCTCCAGCCACATCCCACACACTATCCCCTCTGTTCACATCTCTCCAACCTTTTGTCAGCTCCTCAAATGTGCCAAAATGGGCTCTCAGTTTTATCTGATAGCTTCCTCTTTTGCCATTCAGAGCCCTTATCATAGGTCACAGATGCGTGGTCCTGTGAAGATTGATTAGTGTTGACCCCACCCCCCACTGGACTGCAAATCGCAGAAGTGTGGGGAGGAGGCTAGAGGTCCCCAAAAAGATAAGACAGAAACGTCAGCTGAAGTCAGACTACGAAGAGTCACCAAGGTGCCAGACTGGGGAAATTGGACATTACTTTGTCTGCTTTAGGGAGTTATTAATGGTTTTTGAACAAGGAAGCAAGGTGACCAGAGGTGTGCTTTAGGACTAGAGTTGAGTCTAGGAGCAATGAGCGAGATGAGAGGGAGAAAAACAGAGCAGGGGCCCATTTAGGAGGCTGTTGCTGTAGACTGAGTAAGAGGTACGAGATGCTTCACAAGAATGATGGGAAAGAGGAGGAGAGGACAGACTCCAGAGACTGGACCAAATCAACAACATTTGATAATCATTCAAATGTGGGAACTGAAGGACAAGGAGAGTCCAAAACGATTCCAAGTTTTCCAGTCAGGGTGTCTGAGAGCTTAAGTGACTTCATGAATAGAAACAGAAAAGTAAGAGGAGGAGATGATCGAATTAGTTCTGGAATTGTTCAGTTGGAGGCCAGCCTGGGTGTTGGACATATGGGACTGGAGCACAGAAGAAAGGTCATGGCCGGTGAAGAAGATGTGGGTGTCATGTTCACTGAGATGGTCCTCATAAGTAGGGGGAGGAGGAGGAGGAGTGAAAGGAGCAAAAGAAGGAAGAGCACCCAGAGAGAGAGTGTAGAATCAGGGAAGCCAGGGGAGGGAGGGTCTCAAGTAGGAGGCCATGACCAGTAATATAAAGAGCTCTGCCAAGAGCTGGAAGAGGATGGCGCGTGAGAACAGCTACCTGAGATCACCGGTTACTTCGGGTGTGACAGAGCAGTTTTTGTGAGTAGCATTTTGAGTAAAAGCCACATGTGGGGATTTTATTAAGATTAGAGAGGTCATCAGAGATTCTACTGCCCTCTGCTGCCAGGCTTGATTTAATTAAACAGGGCAAACAGCAGTAATGACTTGACCACTGGCCATGAATCAGGTGCTTTATGCTATTTTAATTATTTTTCACCAGTCTTGTGGAGAAGATATCTTCACTCATTTCGGTATGCTTGCATCCATTGTTACATAATTTACAGTTAAAAATGGAACTCAGGGAAGTACTGTAACTTGCCTAAGGACACACAGTGAGTAAAGGCACTGGACTGTAAGTTCCACAAGGGCAGAAACCATGAATTCTATTCACTGTCATCTATACCTGGGTAGCAATGCATGGCATATGGGATGATTTTTCAGATGAATGAATGAATGAACAAATGATGAAGTTCAGCGTCAAAATTAGGTCTGTCTAATTCTAAAGCTCGTAAGCCTTCCAGATACACACAGCTGCCTCTCACGCATTTATTGCAACAGAAAGGATTGTCCCATTGTCAATTTCTTCAAAAATCTCTTCAGAAACAAGCATGAAGAAGTTGACTTTGTGAGAGATGTTATTTCTGAATAAAAAGATGTGATCGTAACTTTACTTTGCAAATTACCCAGCTGATAAATCAATCAATCAAGTCAATCAAAACTAAATTCATCTTTAAGGCAGTTTTGATTTCGAGATCATGTGTATGTCAAAGCATACAAGCAAGTAAATGTGCATGAATTTAAGAAACATGTTTTAGGAAGGAAGTGCCCTTCGCCCATCCCAAGAGTCAATCATGGGCCAAATTGTTTCAAATTCTAGGAGACAACTTTTCACTTATTTTTTAGTGGAAATGATTTTTCTAAGGTGACTTTCCTTCATACATATTTCAGAAGACAAATTCATCGGAAATAGTGGTCACATATCTGAAATGAATTACTGGAATTTGAAAGGAAAGAGACTCAAATTTAACTTCTATAGGATATAATATTTGAGTCTTTTTAATGAAAACATTTGGAAGGGGTATTTCCCAAGAAGGAAGATTTGGACCACAACAATCTATTTGTTTCTATTATAGGATGCTGGCTTCATATTGATTTTCAGCTCCTTCCATTTAGTCCAAATTCAGCTGGGAGCTGGGAGGCTAGGTGGTCCATTAAAAAGCATTGTAGATGAAAACAAGTTTCAGGTCTGCCTCTAATTAAATGCAAGTCTGGATAATCAACTAGACCTTCTAAATAGCAGTTTTCTCATCTGTAAGATGGGATTAAAAGTGCCTGGTCTACTTAATTTACAGAGTTGTTTTGAAGACAAAAGCAGTCAATATAAATATAAAATTGATAACAAATGTCAACGCACTACACAAATGCAGTCTCATCATCATTGCGTCTTCCTGAAAGGATGCTTCTAAACCATTCCATCCAAACAGAACCATCTTCAGGTAGTCATGTTGTCGCTGGGTTTTCTTTGTGTCATCCTCTTATGAAAAATAGAATTGAGTGGCTCTTCAAGAATTCTCCAGGCAAGGCTGACCTTCAGCACCCTGGAAAGAAAACTGTCTTTGCTCATCTTATAAAGCTCTGGAGATGCAGGTGTCTGCCTCCTGGGAGCTTCTAGATGGTCCTGAGATTTTGAACCCCCATGAAGCTTCTAGATCATTTATTCCCTGTATATTTAAGTGTATGATTCTCCAGTCTGGAGGTGGAAAACCCCATTGGTATCTTTCTGAAAGTAAAATTCAAGGAAACCAATGCCAGGATTGGTTTCAGGAGTATCTTTGAAACCAGGAAGCCTCTGAAACCTAGAGTTTGTTCTGTGGCTCCTTTCAGAGGGATGAGCTTAAACCGCAATATTCTCTCTCTGTGTCCCACCCTGAGCTAAGGAGATGGTTGGAAACAGGCCTGGCTCCCAGGAAGCCAGTTGCCTTCTTACTGGCTGAGTATGGAGGCGGCTGTCTCTCCTGTTGCTAGAAGCCAGACATCTAGCCTTGAGCTAAAATGGATAATGATCTCTGATCAGGGCCTCTCCAAGCACAACACCTGAATGGCTCTGAGTGCAAACTTAGATGCTTAGGGGGCAAGCAGGAGAGGACAGGCAGAGCACAGACAGCCACTACAGAGTCCTGGGGGAAGTCCATAGTGTTAGGTCCCAGGTTCGCATTTGAGGATTACCAGTACGGTAACAGAGGGCAGTGGAGATGTTCACCAACAAAAATAACAGTTACCATATATTTATTCAACACTTCTTATGTGCCAGGAACTTTAAATATATTATTTCATTTAATCTTCATAACAGTCAATCCTACTATGTGGATCTGATAGTAGCTCTTTCACAGATGAGTAAACTGAGACACAGAGCCTCATTTACACAAAATATTTATTGAGCACCTGTTATTTTCACTGAGAATATAGTGATGAGTATGGCACATTATTGTTGAAGAGCTACTGGCCAAGAGGAGGTCAAATAACTTGCCCAGCACATTGTCACTGACAGGATTTAAGATCCGGAATTTAAACATAGATCTGTTCGGCTTCAAGTCTTTCTATCTGGCTTCCCAGGCCCCACTGGCTTTAATTCATTCATTTGTTCATTTATGCAGTCAACAGTAAAATACTGAGCACCTGCTATGTGCCGGGCACTATGCCAGGGATAGAGCGGATAAAAGGATGAGTCAAGTCAGGCAGAGTTGGTTCCCATCTTCATGGAGCTTAAGCCCTGTCGTGCTGTCATAGGGACTGCTCACAGGGAAGAGCTGCTGTCCCTATTCTCCCAAGGAGCATAGCCCTACCACCAATTTTAGGCTGCTTCTCCAAGGCCCTAGTTCATTCCAGTTACGTCAGCACCACAGTGGGGACATTTCTAGCTGATTTTTCTCTCCATTTATGGAAAAAACATTATTCTTTGTTAGAGAAAATGCTGATTCTGGAAAGATGAGGTCATTTATAAATGAGAGGAATATAAGTAAGTAAATTAAATTAAAGGGACAGATTTACTCTGTTTTCCGAAGTGGTTACCCCTTGAGGTCCAGCCTCCGGTTCTCCATGACCCAGATCCTCAAGGGCTGAAGGTAGACAGAGGGCTGGCTTCGTCCCGGGCTGCGTCAGAGCCTCCGCAGGAGCTACACACATCACTGTGCCGTCAGCTGCCCACGCGTTACTTGGGCTGCAATCGTATTTGTCTGAGCACGTTAACAGTATTGTATGTGGCGTGTGCGAATATATTGCATTAGCGTGTGACTGACGGCATAGAATTCTGCCGCCTGCAGCAGGAGGCCGGTTCTCTGCGCAAACGTCCTGCTCCCTGCTGCGATCAAAGGGGTTAGCAGCCCCCCAGCTCCATCTGTTGACTACTTCAGGCAACTGTCAGCTCCTCTCCAAGAGCCCTCTTGAGCGTCGCAGAGGCTCTCATTCTTTTTGTTCCACTCTCCTTTAGCTTTTGACTTCAGGATTAATTTTAGGACGAAATTATGTATGACTAACCCTTGCACTGCAGAATGTGTAATTGCATATTTGTCCTGAGTATCAGAAAGGAAACGATTGATGCCCTTATTTCCTATTCACATCGAAGGGGTGGGCCGACGTTTGCATCATTCAGGCTCCTGGTAGGAAAACTGCAGGCATATCATGTCTATTACTTGTGTCACCTCTTCTGGCTGCTTCTTGTAGGGTCTGTTGTCCTATCTCCTGGCATTACCCACCTTTCTGGTGTCCTAACAAAGCCTGAACACCCCTCAAGCCCCCGATGGCTGCGTGGTCCCTCATTTGGGGGGTGTGTCTGAGGACGGCTCACCATGGCACTGACATGTCCTCTCTGTTGCTCACCCAGCTCTTCTCTGTATTCTCCCAGTTTTTGCCCTGCACATCGCATCGCAAGCCCATGAAGTATTTTGATGCGTGGATGAACAGATATCTACCCACCTCAGCCACTGCTGTTCCCCAACAGACAGGTACCAGTGACGAAGATGGAATTTTTCTTAAACTGCTTTTGGATCAAACTGAGCCTTGATAGATTGGGTTGCCAGATTTAGGCTTGATAATGTAAGGGAAAATTCTTAGCCTGTTTCCTGGCATTAAATGAAATTTAATAAATGTTTATTTCCTCCTTCCTTGGAAGACGGCATCCCGCCTGGGCTGTCTTAGAGAATCTCCATTCTCAGATACACGTGAGCCGGTACCCAACATTAGAGGAAGCAGAGCTCTGCGCACAGATGTTTCCATGTTTCCAAAGAGCAGTTCTCACAACCCAGTATGGCCGAAGTTGTGAGATAGAGAATTCTGGCACTAAAATGGCCCTGAGAGACAATCTCTACTGACTCTTAGGCAATTTGACAGGCTTTAGGTAGATGAGTAAACTTAAAAATAGCTTTAGGTAGATGAGTAAACTTAAAAATAATCAGGCAACAAGATGATGGTCATTGCTGGAAGACCCATCTCGGCTTTTTCTTGAGTGCAGTCTCCAGTAGGCTGACTATATATTGGCTTATTGTGCTACTTCTCCCCAGAAATGATCCACGTTCATCTGCTTTGACATATTTGTTGCTTTAAAAATACTGACTTAGCGTGGTCCTTAAAGAGACATTAAGGTTTCCTTGTGATCTATAACTTTTCAATTGGGACAACTTCCTTCAGAAGTGACAGTGCATCTAAACCCAGATGCTGAAAAGGAGGCAGCTTGGCCTGGGGCAAAGAGCACAGACCTGGGAGTCAGGCCCACCTGGGTCTGCGTTTGGAGTCTGGCCCACCTGGGTCTGTCACTTTCTAGTTGTGGGCTGTAGTATCAGGGAAGTCATTAGCTTCTCTGACCCTTGCCTTCCTCATCTGCAAAGTGGGAATGTTAATACTTATCACTGGAGATTGCTGGGGAAGTTCCATGACTTCCTGTATACAATGTGCGGGGCACATAGTCAGCACCAAGTACCACTTGTTTATATTCCTTATTGCACATTTGAATGTCAGAATCAAACAGGCTCAAAAGATGTATTATTCATCAACTATCATGCCGTTGAGAGTGGGAAAGGATTCAGGAGAAGGTTTTGCTAACAACACTTACTGCAAATTTTTTTTCCGGGATTGTCCCTGCAGAAATAGATTTCCTAATAAATACAATAAAGAAGGCAAAAGAATGACAATTTTATGTTGTCTTAAATGATTGAATTCTAGACATGCCTTACTCTATACTGTATCTATACAATATTTTCTCTTTTAATTTGCTATCATTTTTTGAGTACCTATCACGTATCTCATTAGGTGTTTTACATACATTTTCCTCATTTAAGACTCCCAATAATCCTATGGAGCGAGTGTCATTATTCAAATATTACAGATGAAACTCAGTGAAATTAAGTGACTTTTCTAGGTGACACAGGCTTGCCTCTCCAGATTTTGGAGGGTGGGTGTATGTATGGACATCTGAAATGTGGCATTTGTATGGGTACGTCACTGACTCAGGTTTAGACGGCATGCACTGTGAGGTCCTTTTCCCACAACGAAGGTGACTGGTACTCAACAGATATTTCTTGGATAAATGAACCTTCTCTTTCTCATCAGACCTTACTTTTACTCAGCAGTGTGTCTTTGTGTTATAGCTAGCAAGGTCCGTGGAATGGAGTTTCCCCCTCTGGGTGAAGATCTCACTTCACTTTTGCTAAGCTAACCATGTAGGATGAAGGGAAGGATCACGTATATTCTTTTCTTACTTACAAGCTTTCTATGGTCTGGGCCCTGTCTACCCCTCCAGCCTCCAAGCTCACTGCTCTCCGCCAGGTTCCCTACGATTCTGGCCATACTGGGCTTCTAGTTCTTGGCAGTACCATGCTTCTCCAGCCGCGGGATCTTCACACGCTGCTCCATCTGCCTGGAACACTAGCCCCTTTCTGAAGAGTTGAATTCTTCCCACTCTTCAAATCTTAGCTGAAAGAGAATTTTCTCCAGGAGACTTCCTTGACCCTCTGTTCCAGTGATCTATTGCTGCATAACAAACCTCCTCAAAATGTGGTGGCTTAGAACAGCCACATTCTTTGCTCACAAATCTGCGATGGAGTTCGGCTTGGTGGGGACAGCTCGTTTCTGCTCCAAGTGGCATTGGCTAGACTAGCTTGGCTGAGGCTGGAGGATCCAAGACGGCTTCGCTCACGTGTCTGGCACCTCAGCTGAGATGGTTGACTGGGTCCCGCTCTCTCCCCACAAGGTTTCTCCAGCTGGACTTCTTTTCATAGTGGCTGGCTTCCAAGAGGGTGAAAAAGGAAGCTGCAAGGCACCTTCAGGACTATGCTTGGAAGTCCCATGGTGTCCCTTTTGCCACATTCTAATGATTAAAGAAAATCAAAGGACCAGCCCAGATAGAGAGGAGGAAAAATAGACTCCATCACTTGGAGTGGCAAGTGCTTAGAGAATTGGAGAAAATGCTGGTGGCCATCTTTGCAACAATCTTCCATACTCTTAGACTAGATTAGTTCTAAATGTTATATGGAGCAGCACCCCCTTCTCTGTAAAACTAAGAACACTTGTAAGTACTTATTCAATATCTGTCTACATTATCCCATCACCTCCCACACCAGCCTATAAAATCTACTAGAACGGGAATCCTGTCTGTCATCTTCATTACTAATTATAAATATGGAGTGAAAGAATGAATGAATGAATGGGTTGGTGAGTACACTATAGTCCAGGCACACAGTACAAAGCAGTTATCATACATGTAATAAGTGTAGTTTTCCTTTCTTGATGATCATAAGCTTGACATTTAAAGTCATGTGGCACTTCCTCTCCTCTGGAAATATTGACATGCATCTCACGAGGATTGAAATCTGATGATCTCGAAGGGCACAGAAAGCTTACAGTCCTTAAGAGTGCTTGGAAAATTCTGATTTCTCTAGGAGGAAGAGGCAATGATCACGTTGTTAGCAATCTTTCTTAAAGTTATTGTGACATGACTTGTTTTGGGGTGCCTGGAAAGCTGTCAGTGCATTAGAAGATCTTGCCTTTTGGTGTTTGTCTAGACATGGCTGTTTTGGAAACACTTTGGAAAATCCCTTCCCCTGTCCCCATTTGTCTTTTTTATTCTTAACGTTAACAAAAACCAGAAGGGGATTTCAAGAGAACAGCAGAATCAAACATGGCTCTCCAGCATTCATGGGAGTTTGTTTTTGAAACTCACATTTCAAATGCTAGATTAACTGCAGGTTTATGAGAGGGAAAAAGAGAAACTTCTTAGAACCAGAAAAAAAAAATAGAGTAAGCCAGGGAAATCGATCAACGTGCATTTCTTTTGATGTTCTTTTCCATGAAAACAGAACAGGATGTGAGGCACAAGGAAATTGGGACTTTTTCAGCCAGAGCAAGACTTGAAAAATCTGGTTTTGACCTATGAGTCATTCAATGCACAGATGCCAAATCTGGAGCCTCGCTGGTCGCTGCCCATCTCCTTGGCCTTCCTTTGCCTGAGCAGCTGAGCCGGGCCAAGGCGGATGACAAGCAGAAATTGGATTATCAGCCGCCCCTGCATTGTGTCTCCTATGCTCCTCTCTATATTAATTATGCTTAGGTGCCAGGAGTGTTTGCAAGCATTTCTAAGAGTAAATGAATGCCTGTTGGCAATAATTGTTCATTTTTATTTTTTAAAGGCAGCTTAGTAATAAAGAACTCTGAGTTGCTTCAAATTCCTGTAAAAAAAGATGTATATACATATGTTTGTGTATACATATGTATGTGTGTATAAATATACACATATATATAATCTTTCTTTTTCAGCAGATTGAAAAGATAGTCTGCAAATAGAAGAATGCAGGCAAGCATGGTCTCTTAGCCTCAGAGATCAAACACTCAGTGTCTCAGAGTTGAGAGTGACATGTTTTCATTTGGATTTCTAGGCCTGAGTTCAGCATTTATTTCTTTATAAATACATATAAACAAAGTCTCTAGGCAACCATCATGAAATAAAAGCAACTAGTTCTGAAAAGCAGAATAATGACTTCCATTTTATTCTTTTTTGCTACTTAGAAAATCTCTCCCACTCTATAACCACCAACTGCCCCCCACACATTCCCCAATAAAAACAGCAGTAGTTTATAGGTTTTTTCATCACCAAAGAGGGAAAAATTTCTTGAGCCCCAACATATTAAGTATGAGAGGCAAATGTCTTCACAAGATCCCATCAGACAGCACCCTAAATTGGCGAGTCTTTCCAACTAAAACATAAATCAAAGAATGCAATTTTCATTGGCTTCTGGTGTCATCTGCCTCAGCACAGGTTGCTTTCATTGCTGCATGGTTGCCTAGCAACCTGCCACCAGTCAGCCCTACTCTTCCTGCTCGTTTCCTTACACTGGTCCTCACAGGTTTTTCTCTGTTTGCTCTGCAGTAGCGAGATCTGAACATCCAATACCTGCAAGGATGGCTTAGAAGTTGTTCGGGATAATATCGTGGCAGTCCTTGAATGCCAAGCTGTGGAGTCTCTCCCTTGTTTGGGAAGTGATCGGGAGCCACTGTTAGTTTGAAGAAGGGCAGCGACAAGATCAGAGCTTGCACCTGCTTGGGAGGTTGAGGGTAACAGACCACAGTGATGACCATGGGAATGGAAAAGAGGGTGCAGAGGAGAGCCATGAGGCTGCAGTAGAAGCAGAGTCAGGCTGTGTGGGCCCTGGAGATACCAAAGGTGCTGGTGTGGCTTCAGACCCAGGGCTACATACGGAAGCAGTGAGTCAGGAAGATACTTGGAGAGAATTGTAAGTGCCACATTGGACATAATGAATCTGAAGTGTTAGAGGAACAGAGAGGCCAAGATGCCCACATTTTCCCCAACGTGTCCTCCAGGAGTCCTGTCACTAGAAGGACTATTCCAGGAGCAGGTGCTTTACTAGGTCACTTCCTTCAAATCACAAAGATATTGTGAGGAAGTGGACACATTGGGACAGCTCTTAGTGATTTCCTCAAAAGCATCACTATGCCACCACCTACTCACAGGGCTGTCCGCTCAGCCAAGTATAGCACCTCCTCCTACTGGCCCCATGATTGGTCCACACTGGGCAGGGGTCCTTGGCTGGGAATCAAATTCCCTAGAAATGTCTTCAGTGGAAGCTCAAAGAACAAAGGTCTCTATACAGAAAGCTCTCAGTTTGGAATGTGTTTCTTGCCATTGAATGCCACCCATCTTCAGAAGGACAGAATGAAACCAATTTTCAGAGGTAAGCAAAGATGAGAAATTGACAGACAGTCCTGCTGGTGATCTAGTCCCTAAATCCAGCGAGTCCGAGGGTAGGCCTCTCCTTGGCTGGGTTACATGAGCTAATAGAGCCCCTTTTTTGGATTAAGCAAGCTCAAGTTGGGTTTCTATCACTTGCAACTTAAGGAGTCCTGAGTGGTATTGTGTTGCCATCTTGATTTTACAGACAGTGGAACTGATGCTCGGAGAAGTTAACTAAATCCCTTGTGATCACAAGAACACATGTTAGGCACAAGATTTTGAACCTGAGTTTGCCTGGACTGCAAAGCCAGTGTTCTTTATACCAATTTGCTTCCCGACTAGTCCCACAACATGGCCCTCAAGAGAAGAGGCAAATAAACAGACATGTTTGGATCTCTGCACATTGTCCACAATCTTAGTGAAGCCATCTGTGACATTTTTTAATGCCTGGTGCCATGGAAAACAGGAGATATGCTCATTTTACAAAGGTTCTCCATTCCTCTCCAGACAGTAACTCTTCTGCCTGCTCCAGCTTTACAAGAAAAACACCTCCTTTCAGCTTGGGAAGAATCATCGGACAGGCTTTTGGCAGCCGGCTACTTAAAGGGAGTGGCAGAGAACTTTGTGCTTTGAGGCAGAAATCCTCACTAAGGACTAGGGTGGCGATGGGGAAGGTGCTCTGAATGGGGCAGGCACCCGCCCTCCAGCTCTCAGAGAACAGGAGCTGACTCAGAAGTTGAGGAAGGTGTGGCTGGGCATGTAGCCGTTGCATAGGCCACAAAACCTTCTCTCTAGAACATTCTTAATACTATGCCTCAGCTCCAGCAACAGACAACCTCTGAGCCTGTTTGTTCCAAATTTCAGATTCACAGAGGACAGATACTGCTTGGCACAGCACAGATCAAGGGACACTTCTAAATTACCCACCACGAAGGGGGCCAGAGTCATCATATAGGTCAGCTAGGACCATGGGGGCCAGAGGAGGGAGGATGGCAGTGAGTCAAGCAGTCATCCCAAGAGATGTCCGCTGCAGTGTGATGGTGGGCCCTGGAGGTGGTGACAAGATACTGTCACCTAGCTCTGCAGACAGGGCCACGGGAGGACCAAGAGATCATGGCAGATGTCACTCGTTTGTGAGCAAATGTGAGGCACAACCTGAGGACCCAGGGGGCTGAGGAATGCGGGAGCTAGTGTGATGAAATGAACAGGAAGAGTTACCAGTTACTCAGCCGTGTGTGTGCAGGGTCCTGTCCTAAGCTCTCACTCACACTAACTCATTTAATTCTCACCACCACCCTATACGACAGGCACTGCTGCGTTGTACAAGCGAGTGAACCAAGGACGGAGACTGAGCAACTTTCCCAACGTTACACCCAGGGGAGAGCGACGTCTTGGCTTTGAACCCAGACACTTCAACTCCAGAGGCCCCGTGCCTCGCCAGTATTTCACTCGGCAAATGGGGCAATGAAGTATGGGTTACTGCTCTTACAGCGGCCCCATTTTCAGCCACAGATTACAGTTAGACCTGCTGGGGGCATTTGATTTTGTTTTGTTGTTGTTTCAGATCAGCTTTATTCACCATTTGACAAAACACATCCAAGGAGTAGTTTAAACAGAATTACTTAGAAATACTTCACTCTTTGGGATCTACATATGTCCTTACATATGAAACTGTCCACATCCTTGTGGTTATGACAGCCTTTCTCTATTATAACTAACCCCTGAATGATAACACCAGTTATACCCCATAACATGCAATCCAATGGTCTGTCCCAAGTATGGATACTCAGCTGTGTCATCCAGGTGTGGGGCTTGTCCAAAGGACACCAAAGTGTGGACACGTGTATTCACATAACTACCCCATCCTTTCCAGAGGATGGCATGGTGTATACCTGTGGGGTTTTTGTGGTTATTTAGAAGTTGCCTCTATTGTTGCTTTGAGTTCTTCCTCTGGCATTCTTCTTCTTAACAGTCCAAATAGCATTTGCTTTTGAACTAGACCTTAAGCCATGCTCATATACATCTGCTAGGGGCATTCCTAAGCCAATAAGTATGGATTTTTATACACGCATCCAGAATCAGGAATGGGGCTGGAGGGTGAAGAAGCAGCTTGGGCAGGTGGGTTTTTAAACAGATCAACCACCAGAGGGAGATATACAGGAATGTCTTCAGGGAGTGGAGAATTCAGGGTGTTAACATCCCACATGAGTCGATGAGTAAGGTCTTTATCCAAGAAGGAATATGGTCTGGGGCTACATTTCTGTCATGAAGAAGATTTGCCATCGACTTCCTGCATGTTTGGCTAATTATATTTTCTCAGCTCCCCTTAATTATACAGACCAGATGCTTTATGACTAGAAATAAACACAAAAAGAGAAAGAGCATCAAAGACAAATCGTCTATGACGAAGAGTCATAAATTGCAAGAAACCAACAAATTAAGTAGTCTAGTCACTGTCACACTTCACTTGCCACAGTCCATCTTCTCAATTCAATTAGTTTTAGTACTGAGTGTAATGGTAAGCATTTTTAAAAACTGGAGACAAAGTATTTTGGTTGTCTTCTTTTGTTTTTTGAATAAGCAGTAAAGGAAAACATCAATGCTAATTTCCAAATCCTTTAATGGAAAAATTCATCAAGTGGAGAATGTGGTACAGAAAATCCTTTGGTAGTGCTCATTTTTTAAAATTAATTTTTTTTTTTTTTTTTTTTGGTGAGGAAGACCAGCCTTGAGCTAACATCCGTTGCTAATCCTCCTCTTTTTGCTGAGGAAGACTGGCCCTGGGCTAACATCCGTGCCCATCTTCCTCCACTTTATATGGGACGCCACCACGGCGTGGCTGACAGGCAGTACGTCGGCGGGCGCCCGGGATCCGAACCAGCGAACCCCGGGCTGCCAAGCGCGGACTAAACCGCTGCGCCACCGGGCCGGCCCCGTTAAAATTAATTTTTAACTATACAAGTAACACGTGAATACCTTCTCCTTGTTGAAAGAAAAGAAATTACAGGTGTGGTTCAAGTAATGTTTGAACAACACCCACAGTCCTCCCATCACACTCTGTCTCCCCAGAGATAATCACGATTTCCTATTACTGTGTTTTCTTCCAGACTTTAATTATCTGTGTAGGTGATGGTACTCCATCTGAAGGGCATGTTTTCCTTACACCCTTCCGAATAGCCAGGCTTATGTCGTCCTCACAAGAAACATAAAGAGCACCGGACCCGGATTTGGTAGGCCTACACTTGAATCTCAGCTCTGTTCCCTGTTATGTGGCTGACTTTGGACAAGGCACGTAAGTGCTCTGCAGATGGGGTTAGCAACTCCTACTTCAGACGTTGGTTCATTCATTTATTCTACAAATATTTACTGAATTCCTACTAAATGCCAGGCACCTGGGCAAAGCCCTGGTCTAAGGTAGTTTGCAAAGAAGTAAACAGACAATCATAATACAGTATGAAAAGGAGCATGTCACAGGAGAACCAGGTGCTCTGGGATCACAGCACCTCCTGGGAGTCAGGGATGGCTTCCTGGAGGAGTGATGACTAAGCTGTAGTCTGAGTGATAAGAAGGAATTAACTGGGGAAATAGGAGTTTGGGATGTGGTTCACTGTGGGGGGGTTTGAGCAGGTAGAAGCAGTTTTCTAGGAAGAAAAAAATTATGTTCAAAGGTTCACTGGCTATAGAGAATGAAATACATTTTACGTGCTCTTTTTTTTAAAGCTAAATAAGCTAAAGTGTGGTTGAAACAGAGAATTTGAAGGGGGTGTAACTAGGGACGAGGTGGGAGAGCTGGGCAAGGACCATAACATACCCTGTGAGGGAGTCGGGGCTGGATCCCAGGATAAAGGAGAGCTACTCAGTGTAACCAGGTACATTCTGTGTTCAGATTTGTCCTGGAAATGGTAAGTGCTAATAAAATTAGCTGTTACTAACTCATCATATGCCTTTAACTAACATAGCCTGCACCATCATCAACAGTGATTGCTATCTAACAACCAATTTCCAAGAGAAGAAGGAAAAGAAAGACAAGGCTGGCTGGAGTGGGTTGTGTGACAGTTGCCAATGGTCATTTGGAATCAATATTCCCTCACCAGAACCCTCCGTCCCAGTGGTATTTGTGTAGTCCAGTTATGACTTTCATCTTTTTTCTTCCCTGAAGCCAGAGACCTGAGAAATGAGCAAAGGGGAGAAGACAGGGAAATCCACCCAGGAGCACAGAATGCAGAGACGCAGGCCTCCAGGTCTTCACTGGTCGGGTCCTGTGTGTGAATTTCTGCTGTTTAGCTGAGCCGCTGGCGGTGGTGTGAGTGGGACGGTCAGGGTAGAGAGGCCGGGCTCCCTCCAGCACGCACGTGATGCCTGGAGCCCTGCTGTCTCAGGATCTGTTTCAGCACAGGAACAGAAACTAGAGGGAGAGAAGGACTACAGTTTGTGCTGCATGTTCTTGACAAGGCCATTCCTCACTTCTCCTCATTACCCTGTCTGCGTCTGTGTCTTCATCCTTAAAGTGGAGGGAGGATGGGAGGGCATGAAGAAGATGATGGATGTTATCATCTTTTCTAGCTCAAACATTCAATGAGTCCTACATTTGGTGAACCTGCCCAAAAACAGCTCAGTAGGAGCCCGTGTCTCTTTGATTTCCTCTGGGGAAATGGCTGCCTTTGTAGCGTGTTGGAAAGTGCACGCACTGGTCCCAGCCAGATGTGTACCTGGGGTGAAGCCACAGAAGCAACCAGCAGGAGGTCAGAGATAAAGTGTCATGGGAACTTTGGAAATATTAATTGATGCATTTTCTCTTTTTATGAGTGATACCAGACCAGACTTACTGTGCTAAGCAAGGAAAGACACAAAGGAATCCCAGGAAGAGTTCCATTCTTGCCTTTGAGTTCTGAGGGTCCTGAAGTCATGGCTTCAATTGCAAGAACCAAGCAATAGAGTGGAAGTTGGGGAGGGGTAGATTTTCTTTGGATTTAGAAAGCTTAAATATCTGGTGCCAAACCTAGAGGATTCAGAGCCTAGAACAGAGGTCGGCAAACTCTTTCTGTGAAGGGCCCAATAGTCCTCATTGCAACTACTCAACCCTGCTGTTGCAGCAGGCAGCTCACAGACAATAAGTAAACAAATGGGTGTGGCTGTGTTCCAACGCAACTTCATTTACAAAAACAGGCTGTAGCCAGATTTGCCACAGGAACCACAGTTTGCCAGCCCTGGCCTAGAGTATATTTCAGAAACCAGAGAACAGGGAAGAATAAAATCCTTTTGTGAACTGGGAAAAAAGTCTTAGAAGGGATTGGAAAAGGAAAGCTAATTCAAATGCTGGCACTGCATTCGTCTTTTTACCCTCTCCTCAGTGTTCAACCTGGGTGGGAGATGGAGTCGTTAGTAAATTTTTGGAAAGTCTTGGAGATTTAGGAACAAGGAGTCTTGTGCCCAGAACATTCCGCAGGAGGGGAGAGTCTCAAAGGATACCCCACATCAACATAGGACGGCCACAGGAAAGCAGAAAAGGCAGTGTGGTGGGTTTAGCAGAGACGGTCTGAGCCAGCCCTCCCACACTTCCAGGTCTTCCTCCCTCCCACAGGGCAAAGAGGAAATCTGAACTTTCCACACACCCAAGTAAGGGTGTGGAGGTGGTTCTGGAGAGTCCTGGGCTGGCCAAGAAAATGGGGAGGAGTGAGGTAAGCAGATCCCATGGCAGATCCAGGAGGTGGACAGCACAGGGGGCAATCACCTTGGTTGGAGCTAAGTGGACCCTTGGTCAGCAGAAAAAGCCCACCCAGCTCCCAGAGCGGTCCTGAAGACTTGTCTTGCCAAGAGACGGGACAAGTGACGTCACTTGTGGATGCCCAGAGAGAAAAGCCTGTGGAGGATGAATGCCTCTTCCCTGACACCATCGGACACCTGATGGTATACAAACTCCTCAGCTTGGGCTCCTGCTGGCAGGAGGGAAGAGGGGAAAGAGGAACACAGATATTGAGTATTGAACCCAGAGAGACATGTGGTCTAAAGGAGAAGTGGTGGAATTACCCAGAATTGGCAAGATTAGCTTTTCTACCACAGCCTGAGAAGGGGGTCTTGGAGAACGAAGCTAAGTTCAAGTACAAGAAAACAAAGTTATATTTGGTAGCATAAGACTTTGTGACTGTGAAATTGAACCCATCTACTTAGGATAAGAAGGGGGAAAGAAAGCAAGAGCATGCAAATGTGGGCAGAGTTTGAACCTCAGAGACGCATACTCAAGTCTGTTCTGAGTTCAGCTCATACAGATGGTCACCCACCCCATCACTGAGGCGCAATAGAGTTTGAAAAGGGCACAATTTTTTGAGTGGAGGATGGCAAGGCCTCAGAAGCCAAGTTGTAGGGTTTTCCCTAAATCCGTGAGTGTGGCTGCCCCCCACCTGCAGGTGTGTCTAGCCTGTGTCGGTGTCATCACTTCAAAATAAGCATTGACATCCCGGGGTAGAGGGGCGAAGTCCTGAGTGTCTGTGGCCTAGGGTTCCAACAAAATTCTTTTCACAGCTTCTTATTTATTCCCAGGGTAAGTGATTATCCAGCACCTGACACAGTGCTTACATGTAGTAGTTGGAATTAATTAATTAGCTAATGAATACCTCTACCATATCCTCTTGGTTCAGTTACTTGATCATCTCGTCACTGTCCCATAAGGAATTATCATGCTGCATTGTAATTATTTGTTGAGCTCTTTGTCCCCCCTGATGAACTCAAGAGCAAGGACTGTGCCTTTATTTTTGTAGCTTCACATTTATCTAAATAGACCGCATGTAAAGTGAATTTCGAAATACCGCATCATTGTTTCCTGAGAAAGAAGCTGGAGCATAGGGAGATTAAGTGACTTGCTCAGAGCTGGACGAGTCACGTCTCAGAGGGTGAGGGTGCCTGTTTTCTGCCAGCCATGTGGTGCTGTATTTTCCCAGCAGTTTCCCAATCTGTTTTAAATACCTAGACCATAATCTAAAACACTAAAGACATAGTCATGGATGTAATATTTATAGCATTTTAAGGTATTTTTGTGTTTTCATTCTATATCAGTTTATTTCCACAAAGGGCCTCTCGAAACTTGGGTTGGTGATTAACATTGAACTTTGCACAGAAATTGCACAGCTGACATGAATTGGTTGGAGATAAATAATCTGTTCCATCACCAGGAAGAGGGAGTGACTCTTTCCTGCTCAGAGAGAAGATACTATAAACTCTGCAAAATGCAAGGCAGTTTTCACACTACAATGAGATGCCTATGTTAAATCAAATAAAGAACACACAAAAAGAAGCAGCAGCAGCATAGACAGCACAGAAAGACAAAATCTCAACTTGAGGCCTGCCCTGTGGTACAGTGGTTAAGTTCAGCATGCTCTGCTTCGGCAGCCCAGGTTTGTGGGTTTGGATCCTGGGTGTGGACCTACACCACTCGACAGTCATGCTGTGGTAGCGACCCACATATAAAGTAGAGGAGGATTGGCACAGATGTTAGCTCAGGGCTAATCTTCCTCAAGCAAAAAGAGGAAGGTTGGCAACAGATGTTAGTTCAGGGTGAGTCTTCCTCAACAACAACAACAAAAAAACAAACTCAACCTTCACCAACATTATGAGAAGTTTTGTTGGGAGCATAGCATTGACCTATCTCCAGCATGTGAAATACAGTTTCCACCAATTACAATAGTTAGTGGTAGAATTAGATGATAAATTAAATTTATGGTCCACCTGTAACAAATTACCACAAACTTAGTGTCTTAAAACAACACAAACTTATTAATTTACAGTTCTGGAAGTCAAAAGTCCTAAAATCAAGGTGTCAGCAGGGGTGCATTTCTTCTGGAGGCTCTAGAAGAGAATCCATTTCTGTGCCTTTTCCAGCTTCTACAGGCCGCCTGCATTCCTTGTCTCACATCCCCTTCCTTGAATCACTCTAACCTCTGTTTCTGTCATCACATCTCTTTCTCTGACTCTGACCCTCCTGCCTCCCTCTTACAAGGATGCTTGTGATTCCATTGGGACCACCCTAATAATCTAGAATAATCTCCCCATCTCAACGTCATTAACGTAATCACAACAGCAAGTCCCTTTTGCCATGTATGGTAGCACATTCACAGGTCCCAGAGATTAGGACATGGACGTCTTTGGGCGGGGGCATTATTTAGCTTACAATACCACCCATGACATGATGCCAGAACCAGAGCAAGCTTGCCACTGGAAGACCTCCCTTGATCTCCCTGACCCTGGATGAGAAACTCAAGGTCTGGACCAACTAGAAAAATGGGCAGCTAGAGTGTTTCTCATCCTTTGCTCTTGTTCCAGCTTCCTCTCCCCTTGTTCCACCTTGTTCTATGTTCAGTCAGAGATTGTCAGAACACAAGTAGAAAAGAAGTGATATTGGGACTGGGGGACTAGCAGAGGCACATTGCATGCTGGGAAATGTGTTTCCTACAAGTAAAGTGCTGTGGGCAGAACTAGTGACAGAGAACCCTCATAGAAGTGCATTCTGGGAGTTGTAGGCTCCCTCTTCCTAGTTCTGTCAGAGAATCTGAGAGCCAAGTAGAGGAGACAGGGATGCAGCCTTCGTCAGGCTGGGAGAACTGCTCGAGATAAATGACAGTCAGACAGGGAATTGTGCACGTCCTCCTGCCATCCATCTAAGGAGCTAAAAAGGGGCTTTGGTTTCTCCTTCTGGTTGTGCTTCTTTCAGTCTGGGAGTTCACATATACTGTCCAGAGAGATCTTTTCATATTTGAACCACAACCGAGAGCTAAATTCAAGTTCTATCCTTTGGCATTCCTAGGTCCAAGTAAAACAGGGAATAAAGATTTCCACTTCTGGTATGGAAGGAAGGTAATTAGGACAAATCCATCCACTGAGGACAACTAAAAAAGCTGGATGAAAAAATTTTTAAAGGCATCAAAGAACAAACAAAGTAGTAAGTAATTGCTGGGTTCAAATCTAGGAGAGGATAAGAACCCAGAGAGGTAAGTTCAGCATCCAAAGCTGTCTTTGTCCTGAGGGCATTTGCTGATACAAAAGAAATGGCTGAATACTGAGTCCAGCAGATTTCCAAGCTCAAGAAGATAGCAGTTAACCAAAAATATGTACCCACCAAAATATGTACAGTGTTAAAACATCCTTTCTTTAAGCTGGGACCACAGAGGGCTGTAGCCTCAGAATGAGGTGAATTGGAAAAAAAACCTCACAGTGACCTGCAGCCTAGTTTTACCACACCTAGGTACCACCTAGGTGGTTGAGGAAAACTCAAGACTTGACCAAGTAATACCCCTAGGCTCCCACCAAAAATAAATGAAAATGCTCTCAAGATGAACATGTCCTCATCCTAGGCCTCATTATTACTACAAACTTTTCAAACACAATGACCAGCACATAGTGAAAGATAACCAGACACAGTCAGAAACCAGAAACCTGAAACTCAGAAACCAGATATTGTAAGTAAAAAAGAGCAAAAAGACCAGACAACAGAAATAGATGCACAAACACCTAACCATTGGAATTATCATATGCCAACTATAAAACAACAATGCTTGTTATGTTTACAGAAATAAAACACAGGCTTAAAAGTTTTAGCAAGAACCTAAAAATTGTATTTAAAAAGTAACATGGCAGAACTGAGAAAGAACTAAATAAGAATTCTATAATTTAAAAATGCAATAAGCAAAATTAATAGCTCAGTAGAAGGGTTTAATAGTAATTATATATGGCTGAAGAGAAAATTGGTAAACTGGAAGATGAGAGAGAAGAAACTATTAGAACGCAGCACAGAGAAAAAGAGATGATGGCCAATACAAAAGAGAGAACAAGAGATGCTGAGGACCGGTGAGAAGGTCTAACAGGTTTTTTTGAAGTTCCAGAAGAAGAGGGGGTGAAGAATGTGGTGGAGGCAATATCTGAAGAAATAATTGGCATATGGCTGGCATCAGGATTGCTGAATATTCCATCAGAGTTAAGTTCTCAAAGCATTGCCGGAGTTAGCCGCCTGGTTGGCCCAGAGCACACAGAGGTCCTCTAGGGGGCGGTGTTGTCTAATACTAAACCCCGGTCTGAGCATCTCAGATCTGAAAACGCCCAAATGCTTTATACTGATGGAAGAGAAGGCAGTTAGCCAGAGTAAGAGGGGAAGGAGTGTTCCAAGCCAAGGAAATTGCATATGCAGAGACTAGAAGGCAGAGGGAGGGGAAGAGACAGAGACCGAGAGGCAGAGAGAATACGAATGACTCTTTCTAAAAATAGAAACGAGTTCAGTATTTCTGGGGCGTAAAGGCAGATGACAAGATGATAGAGAAGACCCTAAAAGAATAGGTGGAACCGGGACAGGAAGAACCTCAGGGGTCATAGGGACATTTAGGTCTCATTCTATGGGCTGTGGGAGGTATTAAAGGGCTTTAGGCAGGGAAGTGGTATGATCAGATTTGCGTGTTAGAACAATCACTCTGGGTCGAGTGGGGAGAGTGGCGGTTGGGGACTCTTACAAGACTACTATAAGTCATTCAGGTGAAAGCTGAGGGAGACCTGCTCTAGGTAATGGCATTTAAGAAACGACAATATCTGCACAGGAAACAGGCATTCTCAAATGCAGCTATTAAGATAGCTAATTGATGCAACTTTGGGCAAAGCAGTTTAGGAACATGTAAATAAAAGCTTAAAAATGAATACAACCTTTGACTCAGTAATTCCACTTCTAGAGATTTATCATAAATAAGTAATTTTAAGAATGTGCAGTTTATCTTAATATTAATTATAAGAGGAAAACATTGAAAACAACCTAAATGTCCAACATTGGGGATCAATCAAATATATGTACACAAATAGTATTTATAGGTATCAAAAATCACATTGTAAAAGATTAATTTTCCTCTTTTGCTTTCATCTTTTAAAATTTTCTATAATTAATATGGATTACTTTTGTAACTAGGAACAAATCAATGAAAAATGTTTAGAGTTTATGAAAACATTTACAAAAATTTATAAAGAACACAAGGAATACGTTCCAAAATAGAAATTATGCAAGGTATATGCTTTGGCCGCTATAATAAAATTTAAAATGGCTCCACTCAGGACGGATGAAAGTAAAATCACGTTTTATTTATTTCTCAAATTAATTAGCACCGGTTTAAGTCCCCACCTTCGAGACTGGTAGGAAGTCATGGCTTTCGGCTTATCCACCGTGGGTCCTTTGCAATCATCCAAGGAGCTCATTTTAGGCAGTTCGGAAAGGGAAACTGGCAGGCTTTCATTCTCAAGCAGAGAGGACTCCTAGTTTCTTTAAGCCTGCTGCTGCCTTCACCACAGTCACTCCTTGCTTCACAAGGCACTTTTGCCAGCCTGGGTCTTCTGTCTGTCCTGCACTGCTGGTCCCGATGTCTCAAGGTCGTGCTGCAACAGTCATGTCCTTCAAAGGGGAGCAGCATTGGGAGCAAACCCATTTCTTCCATGTGAAGCTCACACCCCTCACTTGAGCCCCAGTATTGCAGCTCTTGGTATTTGGGCCTGTATGTCACCCACAACCACTTTTCTCCAAGGCTCTACCACTCCAGAGACGGTTTGCAAAAGGGGGCTCCATCATCCTCTCTTCCTAAAACCAGTCTCTGTTCCTGGACCTGAAGATCACACCAAGGGCTGAGTGCTGTATTTTTTCATTCACCATCACACACTCCCAAACCCTCCTCCTAAAATTAAAGGTTCATCAAGTCCCTTTCTTTTACAGCAGGACTTGATTGTCTGGGATGAAGTGTCAACTTTAGAAATGCAAAGAGAAGCCTGTCTACCCTAAGCCGGGTGGAGAAATAGTTTCCATTCTTTCCTGATGAGTTACTGTCCCCCAAGGACAGATCAGGAGACTTTTTGCTAAAAGAGAAAAAGAAGTATAATGATCATCCTAGCTGTAAAGATGACAAAATTGAAGAGAAAGAATCTTGAACAATTAGGGAAAAAAACCCCACAACTTTCCTAAATAACTCTTGGGGCAAAAAAAAAAAAAAAAAAAAAAAGCTAAAAACACAGTTTATAGACAATGAAACACTCATTCAAAATTTATGGAGTATCGTCAAAGCTATGCTCAGAGCCAAATAAACAGCCTTAAATGTTTTCAATATTAAGCAAGAAAAAATAAACTCAAATTATTTAAGTACTCAACTTAAGAAAACAGAAATCTAACCTAGGCAAACCCAAAAAGTCAAGGTTAATGTATTAGAAAACAGAGAAATTGCAAGTTGGTTCAAGGCCTGTCTTTTTGCTGGAAGAAAAATGGCAACAACAACGAAAAACCTCTAATAAATCTAAATAGTGAAAGAAAAGAAAGCAGAATAAACATAAAGCATTAAAAAGGGGGATATAAGAACAAACATAAAAACTTTAATAGAATAGATTATTTTCTGGGAAAACGTAAATTATCAATATTTATTCAAGATGTCCAAAGTTGAGCACACGGTCACATGAGAAATTAGAAACTTTTCCAAGGAATTATCTGGAAAAATACGGTTCAGAGCCAGATAGATGTTGCCAATTCCACGCTATGTGAATTTCCTCAGAAAACAGAAAAGGGTGAAAAACTTCCCAAACCATTTTGCAAAGCCAGCATTACCCGAATACAAAGATCTGACCAAGATAACAACCCAAAAAATAAAATTACTTACATATATGTTCGTCTATTTATATACGAATAAAGGTACAAAAATCCTCAATAAAATACTAGCTAATCAAACTCAACTATATATTCAAAAAGGCTATTTTAGTTTTTAAAAGCCTATGCTATACATTTCAAAAAGAAAAAAAAGAGATTGGTTCGATATGTGTTAAAATGGCATTTAATAATATTCAAAACATAAAGCTGGCTTAAAAAATGCTTTGGTAAAATAGAAAAAAAAAGAATATTTACTAAACATAGTATAGATAGTATAATATATAAAGTAAATGGAGTGCATCAAACCGCCAGCCAAGATCACACTTAACTGGAAGCTTTTCCTCTGAGATAAGGAATAAAATGAAGCTACTCATTATCACCCCTCTTATATACTGTTAATTTGAAAGTAAGCATAATAAAGAAAGGAAAAGCCAGTGCAATAACAAAAGAAAGGAAAGGAAGAGTTATTGGAAAAGAGATAAATGTATCATTATTTTCAGGTTACATCATTTTCTATCTTCAAAACTCAAGGGAATTAATTTAAGTTATAATAACAGAATTTAGAAAAGATTCAAGAGAAAGAGAGAAGAGAGGAGGATGATAGGGAAAGGGAGGAAGAAGGGGAGATAGCAAAGGAAGGAAAAACACAAGAAAAGGAGAGAAACCATTGGCTCTGCCTTGTCATAAACACCAGACTCTGAATGCTCTTCCCACCGTGGGAGTTCTAATTCAGTAATAGAAGATGCTCTTCGGGGGTCATTTATTGAGTGCACTTCACGAACCAAGAACTGTTTTATGTACCCTTCGGGAGTGCTGGGGCATTTCTGACTGGCCGAGCTGGGACTCAGACACCCTGAACAGAGACAACATCTCCACCCCCAAGTCCCAGAGTCTCTTTGTGCATTCACTCATAAACCTGGAGCTCTATGTGTGTAACTGGTGGTCAAAAGAGGAATTTGGTTTGAAGGGAAAGGATTAGCAGGATTTTTCTGGCTCCTTAGATAGGGTGTAAGGCCAGAAATTGAACTATATGTTTTAAGACACTTGGTGGGCTCACGGGCAAGGGGTTATGCCCAGAAGAGAAGAACCTGAGAGAAACTTCTGAGGCTCTGGGCACAGTCTGAGGTATTTCAAGGCTCAGGTAGTAGAGTGGCAAGAACTGGGGAGGAGGCTATTGTCTCCTCCTTCCTGGAAGCCAGCACTGCTCTGGTGCCACCAAGAAATGGAAAGTTTGGAACATGGGTGGGGGTAACCTTGATATAAACACTGGCATTCTTGTGAGCAGGAGGGGCGTTCACCTAAGTGCCTTTTGGGGGCTGCAGACTTGGATAATGGGGAGCCAGAGAAGAAAAGTGGGAAGACATGGATGGTTACCACCGGAGACAATCTGATCTGGAAACTCCTACAAGTCCCACCCTTTTGGAATCCCAGATATCAATGTGACACACTTCAAGGACACTAATTTCTAGTACTTCAGGACTGCAGGAAACTGACACACTGGTTCTAAAATTCATATGGCAATGCAAAATGTCAAGAATAACGAAAGCAATCTTAAAAAAAAGAACAAGTCTGGAAGACTTGAACCCCCAGATACCAAGACCTATTTTAAACCTACAGCAATTAAGACAGTGTGGCATTTCAACAAGGATAGCCAGATAGACTAAGGGAGCACAACACAGACTTATCCATGAACAGAAATCTAATTTATGACGAAGGGGACGTGCAACATCCTTTTCAGAGGGGAAAGGATGATCTTTTCAATAAATGGTGCTAGATGAATTGGATATCTAATGGGGAAAAAAAATGTATCTTGACCCCTACCTCATTTCATAAACAAATTTCAGATGTATCACAGATCTAAATGTGAAAGGTAAAATAATTAAGCTTTGAGAAGACAATGTAGAACGTCCTCATGACCTTAGGGTGGGCAATGATTTCATAAACAAGACACAAAAGGCACTCACCATATAAGAAAAAATTGAAAAACTGTCCTTTGTTAAAATTAAGAACTTTTGTTCATCAAAAGACATCATTAATAGAGTGAAAAAGCAACCACAGAGTAGAAGATATTTGCAATACAAATATCCAACAAGGACTTACATATCCAAATACATAAAGAATCATACAAATCAATACAGAAAACACAGATGAGCCAACAAAAAAGTGGGGAAAAGACTTTAACAGACATTTCACAAAAAGAGAATATCCAAATGCTCAACAAACATGAGAAGGTACCTGCTTTCCTTTGCCATGAAGGAATGTGCTTTAAAACCACTATGAGATACCACTATACACTCATCAGAATGGCAAAAATGAAAATGAAGATAGCAAGTATTGGAAAGGATGTGGGGCAATCAGATCTCTCAGAGACGGTTGCTGGATGTATAACGTGGTTCCAACCACTTTGGAAAACTATTTGGCAGGATCTACTAACACTTAACCTATGCATAGCCTATGACCCTCTAATTCCACTCCCAGGTCTATGCTCAACAGAAATGTAAGCATATGTTCACCAAAATAATGTATTAGAATTTTCATAAACCATTCTATTCTTAAGAGCCCAAACCAGAAAATTACCTAAATGTCCATTAACCAAAAATGGATAAATAAATGATGGCATATGAGTGTTGTGGAATATTATACGGCAATGAAAATGAATAACCTATTATACAACTGTGCAATAATATGGGTGAATCTCATAAACATAATGTTGAGTAGAAGAAGCTGGGCAAAAATAATACCTATCGTATGACCCCATTTATATAAAGTACAACTGCAGGTACGACTAATCTATGCTGTTGGAAGTCAGGATAGTGGTGACCCTGGAGGGTGGCCAGTGACTGGACAGGAGCATGATGGGACCCCTGTAATACTGGTGTCTTCTGTTTCTTGATCTGGGTGCTGGTTACACAGATGTGTTCAGTTTGTTAAAAATCTACTGACTATGTATTTATGATATATGCACTTTTGAGTAGGTATATTATACTTCAGTAAATATTTTTTTAAATAAAAATCTATGTGACCTTGTTCTGTAGTCACAACCACATGTTAGAGCTACTATTATGTCCACTATACAGATGAATAAATTGAGGCTCAGAAAAATTAAATAAGGTCACACAGTATGTGGTCAAGTCTGGGCAGGAACTGAAGTCTGTTGAAATCCAAGCCCATGCAGAAAGATTGCTCTAGCCTTTCTTAAGGTTCATTACATCTTTCCCCAAAACCCTCATAACTTGATGTCTTTTCTCCATCTGTTCTACCTGAAGCGTCCCTACCTCTCTACTTTACCGAGAAAATTTCTACTCAGTTTTCAAGGACCAGCTTAAGTTCTCCTCCTCCGTGAAGTCTTCCCTTACATCTCTGTCTCCTTCTCCATCTCTGGCTGTTTGCAACACGGATCCTAAACTCAAATGCCTACAGGGGCACAGCAGGGATTGTAAATGAGGAGAGCAGCTGGGTGTATAATAGGGAGAAGTGTGGACTGTGACAAAATGCAGAGGGTAAACTGCAGCTAAAGGGAAGTGCAACGACTCAGTTCCAACTGACTGCTGTAACTCAGAAATACAGTATCAAGAAGCCAGAAGTCTGAATTTTTAGACAAAATCTTCCTTTTAAATATTGCTTTTTAAAAATTAAAACCAAACGCAAATAAAAAACACTGTATCAGCCAAACAGAGCACGTCTGAGGTCCAGATTTAGCTTATGGGTCCCAAATTTGCAACGTCTGTTTAGAGTTTGGCAGGGTCAGACAAAGTGCAGCAGATTAAAAACAGACCAACTTCTTCCCTGGGGGTTTTGCCTTCTCCCTGCTGGAGATGCTCTTCAGATACGGCAGATGAGGGTCACTTACTGAAGTTTCAAGCTTTTATTCTTCCCTCCACAAATGCCCCCCAAAACCTGGGAGGAAGGGGTGGAAGAAACATTTTGGGTCCTCCTAACGCCCACCACCATCCCTTAATGTCCTACGATGTACTCACTCAGAAACTATTCCTCATTAGTGGGTAGGTTTCTCAAGGGAGCATGAGAGAAAAAATGAGGGAGGATTTGAAATCGAATGGAACCTGCCACACTGGGGCAGTATAACTACATCCTGCCGGCCATCCCCAACCTCCTGGGCTTCTGTGGTCCCAGCCCCAAACCCCGGAAGATCACTATGTACACGATGAATGAAGCAGGCAAGAAGAGGGAGACGTGTATAGAGGGCAAAGCACACATCTGGGACACTATGATCTCTGGTTTAGGAAAAAAAATGAACTTGAAAATAGATAGATTTGTGTTTAGAAAGGATCCAGAGGGAGATTCAAGAAGAGAGGAAAACGCATTATCAAAGATCTTATTGGTGTTTTTCCCTTGGGGGTGTCAAAAGGGGGAGTGTTCATGAGTTAGCCAGCAAAACCTCTTGTCACTGACTCTGCTGTGCTTTGGAAACAATCTAAGTGAAATCTGCTCTTATTAGCCACAAACATTTCATTTCTTTTTTCTATTCATTAGAGGGGAAAACTGAATAAACTGACCTGAGCCTACAAAAAGGTCATTTCCAAACGTGTGCTATTAGGCTAATTTTTTGGAAGTTAGAATGCATTTTTGCACAGAACCAAAGTGATATCTGAGAATTAGGTTTACATGAACAGGTCAAAAGAACCTATTTGGCCCATAATGAAACTAAAATATTAATTTTGCAGTTAAGAAGAAGAGAAAATAACATTGTCCTAAGAAAGAATAACTAAGAAAACAGCAAACAAATTGAGTAATTCCATAATCCTTTACTAAGTACTTGCTTTGTGAAAGATGCAGTTGATGTGGATTTGACAGTTAGAAGAGCAGCAGCCTGTGAGCGAGGTTTTGTGGGGGCAGAGGAACAAGAGCCTGAGGAGTGCGGGTGGAGGAGGAGAAGGTGAAGTGGAGCCAAGTGAGACTGCTCTTTCTAGGAGCTTGATTGGGCAGAAGGAGGCTGTCGTCATGATAGCTGGAGGATTCAGGACCAAGGGAGGAAAGCTACTGGGGCTCTTTGAGTGTGCCTTTAGGCTGTTGGAAAGAAGCCAACACAAGGGGAGAGGCAAAAATGTGGTGTAAAAGGGTGTAATCGATGGATGTGTGCTCTTGTGGCAAAGGCTCTTTGTTGCTCTCTGCTATCTTAGTAAGAAAACCCTGATTTTAATCAGGGTTCCAATGCACTTAGCTAAAAGAAGACATTCTCCAGCCTCCCTTGCAGCTAGGCGTGGACTTTTGACTAAGTTCTGGCCAATGAGATATGAGTAGAAATTTTAGGTGGGACATTTGGGGAGATTGCTGACTCATTTGGGAGAAAGCTCTTTTGTCCTTTCTACTGCTGAAGTATATAAATGTTAAACACATAATTTCCACACATTGTCTGAGCACATGCCAAAGTGTAATTAATTCATTAATGAGGGGAGCCAGCAAAACGACAAAAGCTGGTTCAGTAGGGAAAAAAGAAATCCCGAAATAAGAATGCTGAGTTAGATACCAAAGCAGCAAACGTTCTTCAGGGTAAGAAAACCAACTCTCCTGAGAAAAATTCATTTGCATCCTACCAGTTTTTTTTTTACAAATTAACATTAATTTAGAGTCTGAACCTTAATTAACAGTAACTAAAGAGTAAGTCATGCTTCAAGTCAGAGGACCCTTGGGGAAACTTGACAATGCTCTAGTATGAGATTGGCAGGACACACAGTCAACATTTTGCTTCATTTCCAAGCTTTGGATAATTTTCCTGAACACCACTTTCCTCTGCCTGCTGTCTGGAGGGTGGATGCAGTGGCTGGAGCTATAGCAGCCACGAGGATGGGAACCATGAACTGGAATGGCAGGGCAGAAAGGGAGAAGGAGCCTGGGTCCTTAATGACTGTGAAACCACCAAAACAGCCCTGCACCACCTACTTCTGGACGTTTTTTATGAGAGAGAGAAATAAACTTCTCTCTTACTTAAGCCACTGCTATCTTGGATTTCTCTTATGTGCAGCCAACCTTCATCTTCTAATGAGACAGGAGGCAGAGAGAGAAATAATTATTTAAATAATGCTGGAATCCAGTGGACCACTGCAGTCAGTGAGGTGGCCTACAGGCAGGGAAGCCTCTTAGTGAAACCTGAGTGAGACCAAAGAAGGTATGGATGATTCAGGGGTTTCCAGACTGCACACAAATAGTGAAATGCATTGTTCATACTAGTGGGTGGTGATGGCTTTACTATAACCTCAAAGAAGAACTGAAGAACTAAGGACTAGAGAGGAACTGCTAAATTATCCACAAAAACTTAGGATGATGACACCAAATGGGAAGTCAGAATATTCATAAATTTACTCAAGTGTACCAAAAAGCATACTTAATTTCCTCAATATAATCTCTCTTTGGAATTTCATGCTATATATTACTGTATACCTCATACAGTATATACCTTATGTGGTATATATGCCTTATACCTATATGTTACCGTTGCTCAATGCACTCACACCTATATATTACTCTATAGGACTGTATTCCCAAAGCCATATTTGCCCTACTATTATGCATGACTCAAGAAATCTACTAGGGTAACTTTGACTGTGTGTGACTTTTGCCTGTACACTGACTTAAGAATCTATTCCCCACCCTAAGATGTGATTCCACTCTAGAGAAGCTGACAGGGGATCTAAAAAAACACAAAAAGAAGGAGGGAAATGTAGAAACAGAAAAATTTGTTGGCTAGCAGGTAGGAAATTAAGCAGGCTGCTCTAGGGAATGGGTTTGGGAACAGACCAAAGACTTGCAAGATGATAAGTGAAGGGATATGCTGAAGCCTCAAAAATGATTTGGCTCCAATTTGGCATCCTCGTCCTCTCTCTCTGTTTCTAGTTCCCACCAGGGGACCTGGGGAATACAAGCAGTTGTGTATTAAGCCTGTCCACTCAGAGTAAATACAGTCCAATCCGTAAATAAGATAACATCTAGCAAGTTGTGCAATTTGATTTCACTTGGCTAAAAGCTGAAGTTTAGTCATGTGTTTTAAACTTATTTTAGAATTAACTTCTGTTCCTGGTGCACAGTAGGCACTTAATAAATACTGCATGATTGGCAGAATACAAGGAATTGTTTAGCAGCTGTCTGATTCTGCACAAGCCATTGTTTAGAAGAAAAACTTGTCAAGAAAAGAGCCCCTTAAATGGCAAAATATCTACCTGTACCCGACCTGTGAAGACCTTTAGAGCTTGCAAGTCTGTTGCTGCTGTTTCTTCTCTCTTCTGAGGGCATACCTTCCTTTTTCTTAAAGAATACCTCCTTTTAAGTCAAAAAGAACCAGGGAAAGGCATCCTGAGAGAAAAGGATTGAGCATGAATGTTAGAATCTTACATAACATATATTTTTATACCATAATTTAAACCTTATACCGTTTTCCTTTAGTGTCTATATTTATTTTTGAGAGCACCATATTTTAAAATCACATGCTGTGCTGAATTGCTCTCCGCTGTAGTCTAGTCTACCCTGGGACTTCCTGACATCACCAGGGCGGTTGGCTGCATTTGTGCATTTGGCGTTCACAAATGCTAACGCAGCATCTTCTGTGGAGAGACGGTGGGAAGCACCCCATCTCCCTCGGGTTTTAGACAATGAGCAAATCAAAACGAAGGCAGGAGGCAGAGTCTGGCAGCAGCCTCCCAGCCTGGGCTGCTTCTTCTCAGGAACATGGGGCTCAATTTCCTGGTTGCTAAGGGAGGTTAAGCTCAGTTTGCCATGAGAGGAAGAAAATCACTTTTTTTCGGCAGAAAGTAAATTTCTTTGGTGACTATAGAAATTTAGTTGAGCCAAGATGGGCGAAAACAACTTCTTCTTCAGGACATGGGCAAAGGTGACTCTGAATGGAGAACAGACTGAATGTGGGACAGAGATGCCAGACCCAGTGAACTTAGTTTGAACTGTCTCACAAAGTGATCAAATATGAACTTTGTACCTAACTTTAGTGATGGCGGGCTGCTTTTGTCTATGTCACCCTCCCTGTTGTTGTAAGAGTGCTATTGATGCAACAAAGAAGAGACCAGCATTCTGCCTCTGAGCTGCAGATGTAGAGCCAGATCATCTTGACAGAGGCCCACTATGTGCCAGACACCAAGACCAGCATCCAAAGGGAAGCGCCATCTTCAGAGTTAATACTCGCTAAACAAGCTCAAGCCCTGGAGTAGCTGTGACAAAGTCAGGAAGCAGCTGCTTGGCTGCGACAGTCTGGTTGGCCTGTGGCCCAGGTTGGGGAGCTGGAAGCAGGAGGTGAGGGGCAGGCCTCCTCTTCAGAAAGGGAAGCGATGCGGGGGCTGGCCCGGTGGTGTAGTGGTTAAGTTCACGCGCTCTGCTCCAGTGGCCTGGGGTTCGTGGCCCAGATCCCGGGTGCAAACCTAGGCACTGCTTATCAAGCCACGCTGTGGCGGCGTCCACATATAAAGGAGAGGAAGATGGGCATGGATGTTAGCCCAGGGCCAGTC
Organism: Tapirus indicus; assembly: GCA_031878705.1. NCBI lineage: Eukaryota > Metazoa > Chordata > Mammalia > Perissodactyla > Tapiridae > Tapirus > Tapirus indicus. Next base: position 42,827,071 of record CM062935.1, read on the forward strand.
TTACTCAGCAAAAAAGGAAAACAAAAGAAAGGGAAGCAATGGAAATGAATGTGACAGAGGGAAGGGTAATGCAATGATGATCAAACTCACACGCAGATGAGGAACAGAATAAGGGGGCGTTGGTGAGGAAAACATAAGCCAGTATCCACGGAAAGAAGATAACTTGCCAAAGGATAATAACACACTTTTAAAAGAATTCTTTTACAAATCCTAATTTTTAAAAAATATATACAAAAACACTAAGATAAAATCCCAAATCTCAGAAGCCTAATGTGACTGAAATGCCACTGGACACCATCACTTGGGTGTCGTCCCGTTAGCCTCCTCTGCCTCCGCTGCCAAGTGCGGAGGGTGGGGGTGGGGAGAAGGGGTGCGAGTGTTGGTCAGGCTCACTAGAGAGGAAGGCGACAGGGAGGGATGGTGGGGGAGCTGGGGAGGAGAGTGGGAGGCCCCTGGGAGGTACTGAGGGCTAGAGAAGAGTTGAGGGCAGAGAGTTTAAAGATCAACCATGAATTATGAGTTAGACTATTTTACATTTTCAGAGATGTGAGTAGAACTGAAACGCCTGTTTGAGCAGTGCTTCTTCAAGTATGGATCCTTTCTGAGGCTGCACCGTGAGGGCTGTGACTCTGTTCCCCAGACAAGATCAGGAGGCTGTCTTTCTGCCCTTTTTGAGCAGGTTAGACTTTGACTATTTCAAGCACTTTCTTTGCTACCCCAGACCACTCCTGTACCAACTTCTTCATAATCTACAAATTATGACAGAAGAATGCATCCTACTTTTTATTATTCAATTGAAGTTGAGGATTTTTGTGCAAGGCAGTTTTCCAAGAATACAATCAGTGAATATAAAACTCGACCATAAGTGCTGAATTAAAAAGTGGCAGTGGAAAGTGATGGCGACCACAGAGCAAATGGACCAGATGTGCACCTCTATGCCATCTCTTAAACATGCTGCAGTTGATATGCAGACATAAATATCCTCAAATTCAATACGTAAAAATTTCAAGCAAAAAAATAGGATCTTGTAACCGGTCTGCAGGAAGCTGTTCTAACGTAGCAGAGAGTTTGTTGAAAGGGCTTCATGGAGTGGATGAGTTCTCAAGTGTTCACAGAGGGGAGCACAAAGAACTAATCAACCTGTTGCTCCTGGCGTATCAGCAGCATTGAGAGCAAGATATAATTCGCAAGGTAGATAATAGGAGGAAGGAAGTCAGCCATGTAAAAGAAATGAAAATTCTCTTTTCTAAATATTTCATTATGTGATCTAGACTTGAAGGAAACAGAACCAGGTGCTTTGACAGCAGAGAAGGGGGAGGGAGATAGATTTTCAGTTCTGTGCTTTTTCAATTCCAGAGAGTATCCATTATCTACCCTCTTTCTACAAGACTCGTACTTTTTTTTGTTTTGTTTTTAGTGAGGAAGATTAGCCCTGAGCTAACATCTGTGCCAATGTTTCCTTTATCTTGTATGTGTGTTGCTGCCACAGCATGGCTGATGAGTGGTGTAGGTCTGCGCCTGGGATCCAAACCTGCGAACTATGCCATGGGGCCAGCCCCTGGGACTTTTTATTTAATGTAACTGATTTATTAAGTATGATTCGTAACCATACAGTTCACCCATTTAAAGTGTACAATTCAATGTGTTCTAGTATATTCACAGTGTTGTGCAACCATCAATTTTAGAACATTTTCATCACCCCACCCACCCCCCAAAAATCCCATGCCCGTTAACAGTTACACCTCAGTTCCCCCCAACCCTCTCCCCAGACCTGGGCAGTCATTAATCTACTTTATCTATCTACAGATTTCCCTGTTCTGGACATTTCATATACATAGAACCATACAATATGTGGCCTTTTATACCTGGCTTCTTTCACTTAGCAAAATGTTTTCAAGGTTCATCCATGTTGTAGTATATACCAGTACTTCATTCTTTTTTATTGCTAAATGATATTCTGTTGTATGGATAAACCATATTTGATCTATCTATTCATCAGTTGATGGACAAACCATATTTGATCTATCCATTCATCAGTTGATGGACATTTGGGTTGTTTCCATTTTTTGGCTGTTATGAATAATGCTGCTATGAACATTTGTGTACAAGTTTTTGTGTGGACATGTATTTTCATTCCTCTTGGGTGCATACTTAGGAGTGGAATTGCTAGATATTATGTTATCTGCATATTTTAATCTTTTGAGGAACTGTCAGATGGCTTTCCAAACTGGCTGCACCATTTTACATTCCCACCAGCGATGTATGAGTGTTCAAATTCCCTAGCAATCTTGGCAACACTTGTTTGTCTTTGTGACTATAGCCTAGTGGGTTATGGTAGATTGAAGGTTACATCTCATTTTGGTTTTGATTTGCAGTTCTCTGATGGTGAATTATGTTGAATTTTTTCATGTGCTTATTGGCCACTTATATATCTTTTCTTTGGAAAAATGTCTATTCAAATCCTCTGCCCATTTTGAAATTGGGTTAGTTGTCTTTATTATTGAGTTGTAGGAATTCTTGTGTTGTTTTTTTTTTTTTTTTTTGGTGAGGAAGACCAGCCCTGAGCTAACATCCATTGCTAATCTTCCTCTTTTTTTTTGCTGAGGAAGACTGGCCCTGGGCTAACATCCGTGCCCATCTTCCTCTACTTTATATGGGATGCCGCCACGGCATGGCTGACAGGCAATGCGTCGGCAGGTGCCCGGGATCCAAACCCGTGAACCCCAAGCTGCCAAGCACGAACTAAACCGCTGCACCACCGGGCCGGCCCCGTAGGAATTCTTTATATATTCTGTATACAAGTCCCTTATCAGATATATGATTTGCAAATATTTTCTTCCATTCTGTGGAGGATCCAATGGTGTCCAATTGAAGCCCAAAACTTTTTAATATTGATGAAGTCCAATCTATTGATTATTTTGTCACTTGTGCTTCTGATGTCATATCTAAGAAGGTTTAGCATAATACAAGGTCACAAAGATTTCCTCTTATATTTTCTTCTAAGAGTTTTATAGCTTTAGCTCTTACATTTAGATCTACAATCCATGCTGAGTCAATTTTTGTGTATAGTGTAAGGAAGGTGTTCAATTTCATTGTATTGCATGTGGCTATACAGTTGTACCAGCACAATTTGTTGAAAAGACCATTGAATTGTCTTTGTACCCTTGCTGAAAATCAATCGAGCATAAATGTGATGGTTTATTCTGGACTGTCAGTTCGACTCCATTGATCCATATGTTAATCCATAAGCTAGTACCACACAGTCCTGATTATAGTTGTGAGTCCTCCAAACTTGTTCTTATTTTTCAAGATTAATGTTTTTCATCAAATTTGGGAAGTCTTCAGCCATTATTTCTTCAAATGTTTTTTTCTGCTTCTTTCTCTCTCTCCTCTCATGCTATTTCTCCCATTAGTGGTGGTGGTGCATTCAATGGTGTTCCACATTTCTCTGATTATCTGTTCATTTTTGTCATTCTTTTTTCTCTCTGTTCTTCAGATTGCATAATCTCTATTGATCTATCTTCAAGTTTGCCAATTCTTTCTTCTAACAGTTCAAATCTACTGTTGAGACACTCTAGTGAATTTCTCATTTTAGTTATTGTATATTTCAACTCTAAAATTTCCTTATGGTTCTTTTTTTATATATATAATTTCTATTTCTTTATTGATAATCTCTTTGATAAGGCATTGTCATCATACTTTCCTTTACTTCTTTAAGCATGGTTTCCTTTAGTTCTTTGAATATATTTATGGTAACTACTTTGAAGTCTTTGCTAAGTCTAACATCTGGACCTTCTCACAGGCAGTTTTAGTTGCCTGGTTTTTGCTTTGTTTTGTTTTGTTTCCTGTGTACAGATCACACTTTCCTGTTTCTTTGCATATCTTGCAACTTTTTATTGAAAACTAGACATTTATTTAATTAACTTTTTTGAGGAAGTTTGGCCCTGCACTAACATCTGTTGCCAATCTTCCTCTTTTTTCTTTTTTTTCTCCCCAAAGCCCTAGTTCATAGTTGTGTGTCATAGCTGTAGAGTTATAGCTCTTCTGTAGGGGATGCTGCCTCAGCATGGCTTGATGAGCAGTGTGTAGGTCCCTACCCAGGATCCGAACTGGCGAATCCCGGACTGCCAAAGTGGAATGCATGAACTTAACTGCTACACCACCGGGCCGGCCCCGAAAACTAGATATTTTAATCACGTATTTTAGCAATGCTAGATACGGATTCTCCCACATCCCTCTCTAAGGCTGTGTGTTGTTGTTATTTGCTTGTTTATTTGTTTAGTAACTTGGCTGGACTATTTTGGGAAGTCTATTTTCCCCACAGTGTGAAGTCTCTGAAGTTGCTCTTTGGGGCACAGTTTGGGTGTCTGCACAGTTGCCCTGAGAGGACAGTGACTACAGCAGAGCTCTCTGACCATCTTTTACCCTGACCTCTCTATTACGCTCTCTGCCTTCGCTGGTATCACATCCAGCTGTTAGGCTCCACTGATTGCATGTTGGTTGCCCTATTGTTTTTAACAACATCTTGGTAAATAAATGTCCCCAGGCCCCTTTGCAGGAGTAGTTTTTAGGCCAGTCTTTGAGGTTTGTTCCAACCCTAGGGGGGCTCTTCTTAGCTTTCTCTTTCCCTGGTTCTCTCTGGTGAACTCTGCTGGCTTACAGTTTAGCTTATTGTTCTCGTGGGGCTACCAGCCTTCTCTTAATTCCCTATCACCACAACCTCCATTATTTTCAAGAGCACCCTTACACATGAACTTCCTCACACTCTGTTTCAAATAAAGTTGGCTTTGGGGAGAGCTCTCTGTTCTTATGGCCTGCCTTTCATGGGAAATCTGATCCACTGCCTTAGGGCTGGTGGCGGGTATAGTGGCACACTTCCGTTAAAGTGACACGGTGCTTTATGAGCAGCATAATGGGCAGGAGCAGAAGCCTCTGGTCTTCTTGGCTTGCCTCTCCCAGAGTGGAACCTTGCCCTATAACAAACTGGGGCAAGGGCAATTGGGCCCAGTGTTATTTACCTGCCACATCTAGGGTAGAGCCTAGCCCCAGGAATGGAGGCTGTGAAAGGGAGCCCCCAGTCTCTCAGCTGCACTCACTTGGAATTTAGGGCCTGCAATTACAGCTAAGCAGGATGAGAAATGCTGGCAGCCTGCACTCCAGGAAAGATACCAGAGTCCTTGACTGGGAGCTAGGGTGATAGGAGGGAACCCCGTATTCTTGGCCACTCCAGCCTGGAGTGGAGCTCTCATCAACTGAGCTGGGGCAGGGAGAGGCAGGGAGCAGGTCATAGCTCAAGTGCCATAGATTCTCACTGTTCTTACTGAGATTTGGTAGATTTTCTTGAATAAATGTTTTTTCACTTGCTGTATGCCCTAAGGACAATCTCCAGAGACTTTAAATGGTTGTTTTTTAAAAATAATTTTCACCATTTATAGTTGCTTCACTGGAGAGCAGGTCTGAGAAGCTTCTCCCACAACCATTCCAAAAGTGGATCTCTGGTACTTGTACTTGGTATTTTAGCACAGAGGGAGAACATGGTTCATGTCAGGTCGGGAGCCAGAGAAAAGAAATGAGAACTTGGAAGCCAAAAAGAATCAGTTGGTCACAGTTGCTTACCTCCTGGGGATTTTGTGGTCCAGCTCACTCTGGAGTTAGACTCCTTCTTGGCTGAACCAGCACCAGCAAGGCTGTGGGCTGTGATGTATGACAGCCGAGCCCCACTGTGAGGCATGTGATGTTATAGCCAGCTTGCTCTTCTGACCAGAGACCAGAAAGGGAGCGGACTAGACAGATAAGGCAAAAACAGAGTGAGATGGGAGCCTCAGCAGGTCAGGAAGCAGAGAAGTAGGACATGAACTGGGAAAAGTCAGGGACTGGGTCTCAGGCTGGTAGTTTTTGTTTGTAAAAATAGTCAGTTTCCTACTTAAAGATTCTGTCAAGCAGTAGTATCATATAGTTATATTTTGCAAACTTCCACTAAAGAATGGAAATTCTCTCTGCTACTAAGTCGAAGGTGGAGTAAAGAGAACAAAAAGCACTCCAAATCTCGCCACTTAAATTATTATTTGTTTAAATATAGAAATTAGTCCAGTAAAAAAGAAACTAGACAGGGCAGGCCCTGTGGCGTAGTGGTTAGGTTCACGTGCTCCACTTCAGCTGCCTGAGGTTCACGGGTTCAGATCCAGGGTGCAGACCTGCACACTGCTCATCAAGGCATGCTGCGGCAGCGTCCCATATATAAAGTAGAGGAAGATGGGCACAGATGTTAGCTCAGGGCCAGTCTTCCTCACACACACACAAAAGAAACTGGACAACTAAATATTAGCTCAGGTCATTCATAATAGAAAAAATATTAAGATATTAAATATATTATGGCATGGCCAAAAAATAGATTACCATGTGATTATTTTTAAAAGATATTTTTCATATACCAATTTTATTTTATTTTTTGGCAAATAATAATTGTATATAGTTAAGATATACAATGTGATGATTTGATGTATGTATACATTGTGAAATGATCACCACAATCAAGCTAATTAACATACTGTCACCTCACATAGTTAAGATTTTTTTTTTGTAGTGAGAACACTTAAGATCTACTCTCTTAGCAAATTTCAAGTACACAATACAGTATTATTAGCTATAGTCACCATGCTGTATATTAGATCCCCAGAATTTATTCATCCTGCATAACTGAAACTTTGTACCTTTTGACCAATATCTCCCTATTTTGCCCACTCCCCCAGCTCTTGGTAATCACCATTCTATTCTTTGCTTTTATGAGTTTGACTTATTTAGATTCCACATATGAGATCATGCAGTTTTTGTCTTTCTGTGTCTGGCTTATTTCACTCAGCATAATGTCCTCCAAGTTCATCCAAGTTGTTGCAAATGGCAGAATTTCCATCTTTTTCAAGGCTGAATAATATTCGTGTGTGTGTGTGTATCACATTTTCTTTATCCATTTATCTGTCAATGGACACTTACGTTGTTTCCATATCTTAACTATTGTGAATAACTGCAATAAACATGGAAGTGCAGATATCTCTTCAAGATACTGATTTCATTTCCCTTAGATAGATACTCAGAAGTGAGATTGCTGAATCATATGGTAATTCTATTTTTAATTTTTTGAGGAACCTCCATACTGTTTTCCATAATGGCTGAACCAATTTACATCCCCACTAACAGTGTACAAGTGTTCCCCTTTCTCTACATCCTCACCGACACTGTTACCTTTTGTCTTTTTGGTAGTAGTCATTTTAACAGGTGTGAGGTGATATCTCAGTATGGTTTTGATTCATGTTTCTCTGATGACTAGTGACATTGAGCACCTTTTCATATACCTGTTGGCCATTTGCATGTCTTCTTTAGAGAAATGTCTATTCAGGTCCTTTGCCCATTTTTTAATCAAGTTATTTTTTTGCTATTGAGTTGTTTGAGTTCCTCATATATTTTGGATATTAACACTTACCAGATATATGGTTTGCAAAGATCTTCTCCCATTCCATAGGTTGTCTCTTCACTCTGATGATTGTTTCTTTTGCTGTGAAGAAGCTTTCTAGTTTGATGCAAACCTATTTGTCTATTTTTGCTTTTGTTGCCTGTGCTTTTGGGGTCACATCCAAAAAAATCATTGCTCAGACCACTGTCAAGAAAAGCTTTTTCCCTGTTTTCTTCTAGTAGTTTCACAGTTCCACGTCTTATGTTTAAGTTTTTAATCCATTTTTAGTTGATTTTTGTATACGTTGTAAGATAAGGGTCCAATTTCATTCTTCTGCGTGTAGATACCCGATTTTCCCAGCACAATTGATTGGAGAGACTATCCTTTCCATATTGTGTGTTCTTGGCTCCTTGTTGATCATCAGTTGACCACACATGCATGGATTTATTTCTGGGCTCTCTATTTTGTTCCATTAGTCTATATGTATGTTTTTATGTCAGTACCATGCTATTTTGATTACCACAGCTTTATAATATACATTGAAATCACAAAATGTGATGCCTCCAGCTTCATTCTTCTTGCTCAAGATTGCTTTGGCTTTCAGGGTGTTTTGTGGCTCCATATGAATTTTAAGATTGTTTTTTCTATTTCTGGGGAAAAGGCCATAGTAATTTTGATAGGGATTGCATTAATCTGTAGATTGCTTTGGGTAGTATGGACATTTTAGCAATATTAATTCTTCCATTCCATGAACATGGGATAGCTAATAAGATATTTGTCATATATTATTAAGTGGACAAACATATCATCAATATGCACAGTACAATCTGATTTTATTTTAAATGTATACATGCATATGAAAAGTACTGGAAGGATAACAGCAAAAACAGCTCCCAGAGCACTTTATATACATTATTCTATATAATCTTCACAAAAAGCCTGTGAAGAAAGTACCATTGTTATCTCCATTTTACAGATGAGGAATCTGAGGAACCAAGAGGTAAAATAATTTTTAGGAAGTGGTCAATTTAGGACTCATATCTAGGTAAACCTGTGTCTAAGCCAGTGTTAGTTTCACTATACTACATTGTCTTCTGATGTACACTGAATTGTTAATAATTGCTATCACTGAATAGCAAGATAATGGTTGAACTTGATTATTTATTATCTCTGCTTATGTGTACTTTCTAATTTTTTACAATGAGCACTTATTGTCTTATATGATAGAAATAAAGTCTTAAATTTATCTTTAATTAGCTTAGAACAAGCAAACCTAAATGGGATCCTATTACACAACTTGATTTTTTTTTCACTCATTATATCTCAGAAATCTTTTCATAAGACTGCATGTAGATGTATCTCCTTTTTTTTTTTTGAAATCCAGGTGGCTTTTAAACATGACTTCTTTGATGATTGCATATCTTGTTTACCAGATAATATTTAAACTGGAGACATTACTTGTTCAGGAAACTGTTGAATGATCAATGTTTTGTAACCAAACGTAAGATTCTCAAGAGTACAACAAATTACTTCAAATCTTAGCATCTAAAACAACAAACAGTTATTTCTCACACCGTTTCTGGGAATTTGAAATTTTGGAGTAGCTGTTCTGGCTCAGGGTCTCTCACGAGGTTGTAGTCGTGCTGTTGGCTGGGGCTGCAGCCTCTGGAGACTTGACTGGGGCTGCGAGATCTGCTTCCGAGTTCACTCATTCGATGTTGGCAAGAGTCGCCAGTCTCTTTCCACAGAGCCCTCTCTGTAAGACTGCTCACAACATGGCTCCTCCCGGAGTGAGTTATCCAAGAGGAAGTGGGGGAGAGTGACCAAGACAGAAGGTTCAGTGTCTTTCATAATCTAGTCTCAGGAGGGACAGCCCATCACGTCTGCTGGGAGCAGATTACACAGGGTGTAAATACCAGGAGGCAGGGATCACTGGGAGCCATCTTGGAAGCTGGTTACCACATGTCCTAAGTCCTTAAAATAATGAAGAAGTCCAAAAAACCTTTACCAGATTGGACTGAACCAACTGGTGGCTAGCAATTCAGTACAGGTACAATGGTCCAAGACTTTGAAGACTGACTGGTTGGGTCACACAAGTTCAGTTGTCAAGTTGCCACATACCTGAGCAGGGTTCAGTGATCCTGCACTATGGTAACCAAGGAATTGAAAGGAACAACAATACGACTGTGTCTGAGCCAAATGTACTACGTTTACATATCAGATTACTAAATGTGACTACAGACACATGAATGACTTGTGGCAATACGTAAATCACACAGATGTTCTCTTGCTAACCACCAATACTTCCTCTTTCAGAATTAGTCAAGTCTCCCACCTACGAGTGGCTAGAAGCCAGATCTCGGCCTGCCATGGCTCTGGCTGATGTTTCGTACTTCTTCCTCCCACTCCTGTCCCCACCAACTCTTGCATCCCATAATTATCTTGGCCAGTCTTTGCCTTCTCAAGTAGTTCTGTTTTTAAAGGAATGCTGGCTGCAAGCGTGCTGCAGTCACTGTATTTACTTATGGCTCTTTTCTGCCATTCCTATCTTTCTACCTCATCTCCCACCATGGTCCCCTCTCATAGTGCATGTTCTAGTCACATAAAATGTCCTCAAGAGATCTGCAAACACACAGTGCAGTTTCATGTTTCTGTGCCTTGACATATGCTCTTCTTTTTCCAGGAACGTCATTCCCGAGTCCTTTTCCACTTAGCAAATTTCTTTTCACCCTTCAAATCTCTGCTCAAGCATTGTCTCTTCTAATAAAATTTCCCTGAATCTCCAGGGCCTGCCTTGTCCCTGTGGCACACCACAACAGAGTTAATCACTCTCTTTTCTGGATGATTGTTGAAATTTGTATTTGTTTCAATTTCTCATCCATTCTTAATTACTTAACGGTAATCATTTTTTTTACACATGCATCATCCCAAACTGAGCTACTCAAAGGCAGACTGTACTTTTACCCCAACACCTATCCTCAGAGGCTGGACTATAATAAACTTTCAATAAATATTTCCCCAGGTGAGCTGGGGAACTGAGAAACTGCATGCCTGGACACTGCAACGCACTGCTGAGGGGGAGCCACCTCTGGTTCTAACCTGCAACACCACGGTTCTGTTTATGGACTCACCTGGTGCACCCCAGCCACGTGCGGGTGGCTCCATTCCCTTCATGCTAGACTAAATGCTGGCCTACATCAATCTTTACTGCTTCTTCTGAGGATATTTGTCGTTTCTTCTCAAGGGGTCACTTGCATAGTCCTTGACAGTCCTCAGGTCTTCTCGATTCTGAAAGGCTCGTTCTGGTTATACAGAGAAGCCAGGCAGTCCAATGTGAAGGTTAAACATGCGCGTTTTGAAATATACAGATATGGGTTTGTTTGGTGTATAATGTTGGAAGAGCGACCTAGGCTCTTTGTGCTTGGGAAAATAGGGGGAATAATACTTCAGCTTGTTTTGAGGATTACATTGGTCAGGTCCTGGCAGGAAACTGATTTCACCCCAGGCTGTTCAAATCAATAGATTACTTACAGAGGTGTGAGCAAGGAGGGGGGAACAAACAAGGGTTAGTGAGGTGCCCAGAGGCTAGCAACAGTAGGAAGCCATTACCCTCCCTTAGGCTGAAAGGACAAAGGGAGAAACAGTTACCTGAACCCACTGAGAACTGGAATCGTGGCGGGGGGGGGGGGGGGCAGGGTGGGTGTGAGGGCGCTATAGTGTGGAGGGACACAACCAAAGCTGGAGATGCAAGCCTGAGGCATAGAGGGAATGAGAATTGTCCCAACGTCTCTCTCACCCCTCTTCCAATCGCCTGCCCGTGTTATCCATTGGACAGAACAGCAGTCAGGAGGGAAGCGAGCCCAGGAGGTGCGGCCTGCAGGGTTAGCTTCCTGACACACAGAGCAGGGCAGAGATGGCTTAGGGAAGGCGCCACACAGAGACTAGGCAGCACAAGGATTAAATGAGAAATTGTATATACTGTACTTTCCGCAGGACCCAGCACATAGTAAGTGCTCAAGAAACAGTAGTTGTGGTCACCATTAGCATAACCAGGCTGCGAGGCCAGCGTGTGTTCTGGTTACACCTGATGCCATCGGAGCCCCTCTAAGCAAGAGCCACGAGGATCTGACTGCACCTTCGAAAGACCTTGCTTTAGTAATGTGCTCTCTCTGGTCTGCTCGGTCTCACAGCTGTCTTATGATACTGAGGCTCTAATTTCAGTCTGAAAACAGTCTCTGTTTTCATCCAGTAAATTAGACTGTTGAACCTGTGCCCAGGTTTGGAGCAAGAAAAAATAATTTCTAAGCAAAGTTCTTTTGAGAAAACTGTCCATCTGGGCACCACAGATCCCTTTCCATATGGTCAGTTTCAAAGGCTTTCCTTTTTCCCTTGTGAAGAATGACATGAGTGGAGCCACATTAAAATGGAGCCAGAGCAGCCGTTTCAAAGGACTTGCCTTGAGTATCTTTTATCTTCCAAACTGGACCAAACCGCCAACATTCCAAGAAGTCAGCAAGGATAAGAACATCCTGTGGGTAAGGACTGATGAAACTGGACTTTGCTGATGACTGATGAATCGCTAACCAATCAACGCAGTACAAGTCTAGCCCGACCTCATCCAGCACCAATGAATTCTTCCTTAATACAACTCACCTCATCTTCCTCCCTTTTTTCCATAAAAACCCTGAGCCCCTCTCCTGTAATGGGGACACAAGTTGGGCTCCTACCTGAATTTGTGCTCCCTGAACTGCAATTCTTTGATCCCAAAATAAATGTCTCTCTGCGTCTCATTTTGGCTCTTTATTTTTAGGTTAAAACTCTCTTATCTACTGAGCCCAGATAAAATGGCCATGCTAATGGAAATTGTTTTACATTCTAACTGTTGCGGCCCTAGCATAAAAGACAACTTCACAGAGACTTAAACATGTTTTTTAAAATCTGTTACCTCACCACTATTCAGCTTGCTGCCGTCTTTCCTCTGCTTGGCTTTCATCTCTGTCACTGGTCCAAGGTGTCAAAGGATCTGATGCTCCCTGCCCCCGTTACCGCCTCTCATCACTCCTGAGACTGCCGACTCCATTGTCTTCCTTCTCTCACTCTTCTTTTTTTCCTCTCTCAGGTCTCTAGTCACCTTTCCCATCCTTCTCAACTTTCCTGCTAGCAGGCTGGCCTCTTAGTCAACACTGCCAGCCAATCAAACTGTTCCTGTCCTTCAAGGAGGCAAACTGATTAATCACTGCAGGTGAGATAAAATCTCTGGTTCTTTGACTCCTGGCTGCTAGCTTGTTGCTCAGTGCCCAAGGCTTGAGGTTTCTGAAAGGCTGAATGTGATCACTAACCTCCTTGCACTGCAGTACAAGTTGTGCAGTTTGGTCAAGCATGTGCTGTAGGCAGAAAGTCAGTCAGTGAAGCGGGCATGGCTTAGGAAAGCAGAGAAATGTGACTGTAGGTCAGGGCCTTAGATGGGAAACTCCCCCCTGCACCCCTTGGGGTAGGACCAAGATGAAATAAATACTCAATCTTTTGGAACCAGGTGCCAGATACTTGCAAACAGCAGCTAGAGTTCTTGGTGGGCCTGCAAAGCACTTCTCCCATTCTGTGCATAATGAGCTTCGGGGGGTCAAGGGTTGGATTGGGACCATTTAGCAAAATTTTAGGAGATCTGAATTGACTTTTTGGGTTCAACTGACTCACCTGACAATTAAGTCTTTGAGGTCTCTACCCATGAACCACAGGAAGCCACCTCCCCGGCGGGCTAAACCTGTGAAGGGGCCAATTTGTACACTGGCACTTTAAACTTTTCTTTTAAATGTCAGTTCTTTGCAACAGGAAGCTAGTCCAAGTTTTAGAAATCAATGAATCTTAACTATAAAATGAAACTATAGCTACAGGAGTAAATTTCTTCTCTGCATCTGAAGTGAGATAACTTCTGATGAATGAACTTAAAGTTCACTCAGGATTTTTTTTGATTGTGTATCTCTAATGTAAAATAAAGTGAAGGCTGAACATTTTTTATTCACTATCATGTTGACTCAAAAAAAGAAAACCCATGGGCCCTACCCTTAAAAAGCTGAAAATCTTGATGGATAAACAAGATAAAGTTCAAAAATTATTAGAACAATTTAAAACAAGATATGTGCATATTTTATGAACCTAATACTGGCTAAATAATTGAGCTTAAATTGTGTGGTCCTTAAAATATGTGCCTTGGATAATCATTATTAATGGCACATGAAATGCATGAATTTCATCCTTCTTTATATATTCACTTAGAAGACTTGTAATTTGAGAGCTATGTAGAAAACAATGCTGTATATTGTTAGGATTCAATCCAAGGTATAAATTTTGTCCTAAGAACCAGGCAGACAGGATTTAATAGGATTAAGCTTGGCTTTCATAGTAAATTCTGAAACAAACAAAGGAAATGGTCTTCATACTGTAACAAGCCAATTCAGAAGCCACTGAGATGTCTTCATTTACCCAGCTTGTCCAGGACTCAGGGTTTGAAGATCTGAAAAAGTCTATGAGTAGCAATTTTTATTATTTATGAAAAAGGTCAGAACTAATGTATGCTAATTTACATATTAAGGATAACACAGTTACCTAGACCTTCTGCTATACCCAAGGACGAAACTAACAATAACCCACATTTGGTCATGTGTTTGACTAGTGAACAGGGAAGCTCATTCTAGGCGGTATTAATCTCATTCAATAAAAGCAGAAAGACTCAAGTCAGTCACACCATCCCAATCCTAATTTAGCAGTTGGCATTTAATCCACTTCCTTCCTCATCTCTAATCCTAGCAATGACTGATGAAGTGATAAACCAAGACCATCAAAAACCAAGGTATAATTTGCCCTTTTCTTATACAATAGTCACGAGCACAACCATTAAATGGACTTAACAAAAGTCTCAGTGACAGAGGTACAGAGAGGTCAATAGCAAAGGACCACTTCCTAATCCCTCCAAATTTTTCACCATGAAAAATTTTCAACACTTGTTTAAAGAGCATTAAAAAAAGAAGTCCCAACTTTAAGGTATAGAACATAAAACTCACCTGTCATTGTATTTGCAAAGTTAAAGCTACTCTTCAGTCACAGTATTCCTGAGAATTGCTAATCTGAAAGTTAGCTTTAAAAGGGGAGGGGGGAGAGGCTAACAATGCCCATCAATAGATAAATTGTGATATACTCATACAACGGAATACTACTTGGTAATAAGAAATTGTGAATACACTTAACATAAATGAATTTCAAAAAATTGAAAAGTCAGACACAAAAAAGTACACATTATACGATTTTATATGAATTTCTAGAACAAGCAACACTAATCTATGGTGACAGAAGTCAGAACAATAGTTACCCAGCGAGAGATTAACTGGAAAGGGGCAGGACGGAGTTTTCTGGAGTGATGGAAAAGTTCTATACCTTTACTGGGGTTGTGGTTATGAAATCTCAGACTATGTATTTAAAATGGGTGCAATTTTATTGAATGTTAATTATACCTCATTTTCTTTTAAAAAGTACTATTTACCTATTGGATCTGAAAGTATAATCTACCATGGGTAGAAAGCACCTAATGAATTTAATTATTATTAAAAACCAACAAAGGCCATTCAGAAAGCAAACATGAAGCTTTAATTCACTATGGGCATTTCTCTGATCATTCTCTACATTATAAACTTTTCACATGTCTTCACACAGGTACATCCTTTCTACGACAGTTTTCCTACCAAGTACTGTGTACCATACCATCATTCCATTTAACCAGTTACAGGTGCATTATAAATATCATGAGCCACTGATTAAATACAGAAGTTGATACATATGTTAGGAAGTTTAAATTTAAAAAAAAGTTTAAGAAAGGCTAAATACCATGAAAGTTTACATGAATTCTTTAATTCTAGATATCACATCACAGTGACAACCAATTACAATAAAATCACAACTGCTTTTAGATGATAGTACATTCAGATCTCTAACATCCAGTTATTTTCATTTCCATGAGGTCAACTCCGCACTGCATTTTCATTTCTACAGAGTAGACTGGTTTTTGGGCTGCAGACCAAGTTTCTTGTGTAATAACAATTACTATCTTGATCATGACCACAGGAAACTAAACACCATACAGAGACAAGACTTTATTAAGTATATAATAATACAGAACTCTTCAGTGACGGTGTTCAAAAGAAATTCAAATAGTAGCCTGAAAACGAGTTTTAGTTGCTACTGCAGTCTACATATATTTCATTAAAAGATGAAGTCTTTGTCAAAACATTTAGAAATAAATATATAGTACAACCTTTCCCCCTCTAAAAGGCTGCCTGGAAGACAAGTCCAAGCTGACTTAAGAAAAAAAAAAAAAAAAGACCTCAGAAAACAAACATTATATGATGTTCTGAGCTGCAATCTTCCTGATTGGAACAAGTTTTGCAGTCAGCTCTGCATTGCTTTAGTGTCCACAGTCTGGAGGGAGTCCTTGAACATCTAGTTCCCATTCTACAGAAATCCAAAAGGACTCCTACAGACCCTCAACTAAATTACACAAGGGAAAGCTGATCACGTGTTGTAGTAAAATCTATACGAAACTCAAACATAGTCATAGCCATTCTTTTAATAATGACAACAGAATAAACGATGAAAATATATGCACAGCTATACACAGACCACCATTTAACACAGGAACAAAATGTCATTTGATGCATATCAAATAAGCTCCCAAAAAGCCAACTGGAATATATTTATTTTCATTTACTTTGATACATCAGTAGAAGGGACTGCATGTAATTGTGGAGACTGCTGCAAACAACACTTGGTGCTACTAAGTGTTCTATTAAATAAGCATCAGGCATGCACAATAGTTACCTTTTAAAATTTCTCGTGTATATATCTTAACATTCCTATTTATGAGCTACAACATGTTTAAAGCATTTAGTAATTTTGAAACCAAATATTTTAATTGACCTATGTCTAAGTGGGGGAAAAACAAAAACTTCCTCCCCCATCTCAACACCGGAAGGTAACATTAAACCTTACTCCCCAAATTGAGAAACTTATTTTATATGTCATCCTTAAATTCTAGAAGTGATGAAAATTCTTATCACTACTAAATTAGAAGTATGATTTCCTGGCAGCAGTCTACCCACCACACACAGCATGCCAAGCCTTTGGAGATTACATGGTAAGGGTGACGTGCTGGTTGCTATAGATGACGGTAACTGAACGTATCAGTCTCTTCTTTTTATTCTGGATCTTTTTATTTCAAACTAAACAAAGCTTTTCATTAATACAAACTAAAAAAAATTCTTTTTTCTTTATTTAACGTCAATGTAAGAGTAGATAAAACTAAAAACATTTATTGTCTTCAAGTGACAAAATAGAAAATGTTTCAATTACATTAGGTACTCAGAGGTGGGGAAAGGAGGTTGCTTAGTTCTCAGTCATTTATGGCTTAAAGCACTGGATTTGAAAACCACTTCAGGTTAAAATAAATTTATATGAATAATGCATAGATTGTATACCTAGGAAGTCATGCAATAAATAAATATTCTCAGGTACACTGGAATCTTAGTGACAAAAAGGGTCTGCAAGTGTGAACAGTAATGTTTCTTCCCTTTTACCAAAAGAATATGTCCAGCAAGATCCTTGCTTTTGGCCCATTCAAGATTCTCCTTGCCAGGTCATTCTGATTTTCTCAGATTGATAAAACAAGCCAATGTCACAAGACATCTGCAATAAGGAACTGACTTGCCTCAAGTGCAGGTGCTGTGAGGTCCGAGCTAGGCAGAATGAGACTCTCGTGATTCTGCCACCCTGCTGCAAGGTCTATGTGGAGTACCTGACTAGCTAGAGTATCCAACGGGTAAATGCTAATGACCCACTGGAAATGTTTATTGTATTAGTATCTTTGAAAAACCTATCTGCCATTTAAACCTATTTCATTTGAGAATTGCCAGGGTAAGATCCACTCACTATTCCTGGTTTTGATATGCTCCTACAACATGAGAATTGAACTGAACTACAATGATTGTAATGTCATCTCTGTACATCCGAGCAAGCTCTTCAGGAAGACTAAGCATTTTGGAGAGGCGCTCGTGATCAACAGCCCCAAACTCGTTGTTGCCCACAGCGTGGCGAATGAGATGGGTTGCTGCATTCTGATCCTCAAATACTGAGGACATCTTGGCTCTCCTTTCTGTTAAAAGGCCATGCATCTGTCCCAGAGTCACCTTGTAGCCACCAACAGCTATTGGCTGTTGGTGATGCATGCCTGTTAGGTACTCACCCACAATCCTGACCACATCCTGCCTATGCATTGTCTCCCACAACCCATCAGTAGCCAACACCAGAAACTTATCCTGTGGCCTTAATCGGTGGTAAGTTACCTCTGGCTCAGCAGTGAGATAAGGAGGTGTGTAATAATTAGGAGGGATAAACTTGGTATATTCATTGTCATTCAACTGGTCTGGGCCAGATTCTATCACTCTCTTTTGAAGGTCAATGCTCCATTTGAACTTGACATCTCCAAAAGCCCTAAAAGGCATCAGCAAGCCAAGCAGCCGGTCCTGTTTCACCACACTCTTGGCCTCATTCTTTGGGTGTTCCAATTTCAGCCGTTCCAGCTCTCTTTCATTCTGGGCGTTGTGATCATTAGAGAGAGTGACTGCTGACCAAGAGCCGTCCTCTTCCTGCACACCCAGCATGGCTCTGCTATCACCAGTATTGGCCACATGAAGGTCAACACCATCCACATGGGCCACACAAGCGGTGGCCCCAGAAAATGCCACTCGAAGCACCAGGTAGTTGAGGAAAGAGTTGGGATCACCAACTTGAGCCTCCAAGGAAATGTCATTATCAAGCCTCTTGAAAGCATTAATTAAAGCCTCCTTAACATCAATATCAGTTGACTCCCCAGTGTTGAGATCTATAAGCTCTTGCCAGTAAGTCCTCAGGCTGTTAAAATACAATTTGGACGCTTCCTTACTGAAGTAATCATTGGGGTGCTTGTGCCACTGGAGGATGGGCAGCAGTGCCCGACCACTCTCCACGGCATTCTCAATCTCGAGCAAAGTCTCCTGGGGTAACAGGGAGACAGCAATATAATAGAAGAGTCTTTCGCTGACTGCCTGGGAACAAGCACAGCCTGCATGCCCATCAAAAACCCCCAAAAGCATCCCTCTGGTCTGCAGGCAGGTTGCCGCACTTCTCCGGTCCTCAATGGGTGCATTTGCAGGCAGCTGATTGCTGTCAAAGCCAAGGACAGAACTGACATTTTTGCCATCAAATTCTGGCACTTTGAAACTATATTCATTAGCTTTCAGGATGCTGTTGACTTGAGGAGGTGTGAGGTAAAATTTCTGTGGTGTGGAAGCATATCTCCTTCCTTGGGTGTACTGCCACCAGTTCTCCTTTGGCCGGCAAAAGGTAGCATATGCAGGGTGGGGTGTGTACCTCAGGCGACTCTGAGGAAGGTAAGGAGACGAGCAGCAGAGATGTTTGTGGTGGCAGTAACACGCGGTGCCCCAGATTCTGCTCAGCTCACAGTTCCGGACCAGAGGAAAGAGCAGCTGAGCTGGTGCTGGCATCGCATCAGAGAGCGGTGGCAGGCTGGGCCCTCTGACTGGGATTCCTAGATGGCAAATTACACACACACACACACACACACACACACACACAAAGAAAGAAATTACATCTCAGATTACTTGCTCTGTCTTTGCTTTTATGGCAAATATTCAGCAGGTGAATCTACATGCTAAACCCTGTGCTGGGATGCACTACACTTTATACACCTATGATGTACTATTTCTACAGGGTATATTCTGCTAAGCATAGCTCCCAGTCATTTACGGAGCCAGGACTGAACTGTAATCTAGCTTTACTTTTCTCTTTTCCTTGTATTTCTTTGTGCAGCACAAACTGTGCAGAATGTACGAGAGATTTGGCTGGGGGAGGCTGAGGAGATGACGGTTATATAACATTATGCGGTGGCAGAGTCTACCTGGCCAATCACTCTTCTCCCTCTCTATCCTTAAAAACGGCCTTAGAGCTCCCATATCACATGGGGCTATCTACAGTTTATGAAGACCCTGTTTCCAGATCTGTGGTCAATTGTTAGCATTCGATTACACATGGCTATCACCAAAAAAATTAGGATTTGTTCCCAACATATGTATATTCATGAACTATTTTCTAAGTTATACATACACACTACTGTATTAATATAATGTTCATTATAATACATACAGAAAAAACTTTATATAACGAATAAAAATAGAAATTCCAATACTCCCTTCCAGCACGCAAGTGGATAGTCTCGCAAACAATGCCTCTTTAGACCACTGTGCCAATTTGGTGAGCTTAGAGGCGTAGGTCTGCCACCAACTTGCCAAATGATCCTGGAAAAGCCGGCTCATTTCTTTGGGCCTCACTTTCCTAAGCTGTAAGTGAACACATCGGAGCAGATGCTATCTAAGGCTGCTTCTAGGACTCTACATCTTTATGAAAAGCGTCTGTTGACGTGAGGCTTTGAAATACAAATGCAGGTTTCATTTATTCATTGTTTAATTTTACTGTGTTCTTCACGATAAAAAGGTAAGTATTCTAGTAGCTCTAAAACTTTGTGAGTAACATAAATGGTCTCAGTTCTGGAATTTAATTTACTTGCTAGCATTTTCCTCTGTTTATCAGCCATAAGGAAAAGATATAGAAATATTATTTACATCTATTATGAACCCCAAGTAGAATTCACCCCTAGGAAAATATTTTCTCTTACATTAAAAAAAGAGGGGGGTGGGGCTGGGCCGGTGGTGTAGTGGTTGAGTTCGTGCACTCCGCTTTGGCGGCCCGGGGTTTGCAGGTTCGGATCCCGGGCGTGGACTTATGCACAGCTTATCAAGCCATGCTGTGGCAGGCATCCCACATATAAAAAAAGTAGAGGAAGATGGGCATGGATGTTAGCCCAGGGCCAAAATTCGTCAGCAAAAAGAGGATTAGCAACAGATATTAGCTCAGGGCTAATCTTCCTCACACACACACACAAAAAAAAAACAAAAGAGGGGGTATCTATTTGTCCTCTGAAAGCAATACATAGTGAAAATAATAGTCTAAGATTTGGATTAAAAAAGTACAGCATTATAATAATGAATAAAACAAAATCATATCACTATATAACACTGAAAATATTTTGCTGGGCATTTATCTAGAAAATTTAATGAATGTGTATCACTAATCCAAATAATTTATGCAAGAAGAAAAGTCCCTCTTCTTCCTAAATAACATCTATTTCCCCTGAATTCTTGAGGTACTGCCTCAAAGTATTCATTTGGCCTATAAAGAAATAGGTTTTAGACATACTTTAAATAAGGAAAAAATGCAGTAAACAAAAAGGAATAAGGAAAATAAAACCATTTGAGTTTTAATATCAACTATTCCTTCCTAAGGTTAAACTCACTATGAAAAAAAATTACAAATATCATAGAAAGTGTTAGCTATATTACATTATTTTCATGTACCCTCTTTTGAAGAGTAATTTGAGAAGAAGTGATAAGTGGGATATAAGAGAACAGAGAAAACCAAACACTGAATGATAACTGACTCTTGTTTGCTTCTGTAATAAGCACTACAGAAGGGAATCATACAGAACCCCTTTTGCAAGTGATAGAAAGTACCATTATTTTAACTGAACTATTAAAGAGGAGATTGTTTACATAACTGAAGACAAGACTAGGCAATAGAAAGTAATGATTAGAACTTGGGAAGTAAGATCAATAACTAAAAAACCATTCTGAAGTGCAATAATGAAAAAAGAGAAATTCCAGAAGAACAGGAATCTATCAAGGCTAACCACTGAAATAACAGCACCTCAAACTGAATACCTGAAAGTCATCCAAAGGTTAAGTGTACACGACTGAGCCAGGAGATGGGCTCAAATGCTGGGCCACATGACACTGGCTTCCAGACATAAACCATATCTCTTGTTAGGTTTGCATGCAGAAAGCACACATGAACTCATTTCATGCTTTGTATAAAGATTTTCTATTATTAAAAATGTAAACAGACGCCAATCTGAATGAAAAGAAAATTTCTCCATAACTTTATATAAGTTTGCATTTGTGCTTATATTAAAATTCAAGAACCTTAGGAAAAAAATGTGTGTTTCTATATGGAATGCAGATTGAATCAAAGTAGGACGTGTGTGTGTTGGGGGGCAGGTTTCATAGCTGCATCACAGGGTTTGATTATATGATGTCTAATCAAGAACTAAGTCAAGGAAACCTGCACTTTCCTTAAATTCCTTTGTTTTGACAGTTTTTCTGCTTTTCTAGTTAACTACAAAATGAATGAAATATTGTAGCAAAAGAACTAATGATTCATGCAGCAGATGCTTTGAATAATATGTAAATTTGAACAGCAAGCACTCAAATACTCAAATAATATACATTTTCCCTTCAAGGCAAAAGTTCCCAAAATCAAAAACAAAAAACCCGAGAGTGAGTTTTCTCAACTGTATCTTTCAGTTACTTAGGACTTTAGCATAGGGACTAAGATTGTATCCTAATCCCCCAACTCCCAACATGCCTTCAAAGGACAAATTCCTAGGGAAGTCGGAGTTCATGAAAATCCTGCTCTGTGATTAAGCAGGGTTCTGTCATCACCAGTATAACTGATACATTCTCTCCATCAGACCAGATACCCTTAGAAGTCAAAATACTTTCAAATGCTTTCATAAATCGTGAGCATTCAAAAACTCTTTGAGTACCTTTCTGAATATCCTGTGATTCAACAACAAAACCCCATGAAATCAAAAACTTACTGACAAACTTGCTAAATTAACGAAGCAGAAGGCTCTTGATTAGGCAATAAGAAAAACAAGGTACAGTTGTAAACTGGAGCAGTGTCAAAATTTCAAGTTATTTCTAACCACAATTTCACTGAAAAGTTCCTATCCCATGATCCAGACTCAGCCACGTTATATGCAGCATCTTAGCCAGATTTGGCCGATTTTGTCAATGACTAATAGGAAAGATGCGCTGCAACCAGAAACAGGAGAGACCCATCCATTCTTCCTAATGTGCTTGGCAGAGCCTGTGCCAAGAAATGATTCCACTCCATCAGTAAACCCACGGAGCAAATTAATCAGAAAATGCTGTTACTGCGCTGACTCCGGAGCTCTTTAGCTTTGCAAAGCTTTTGGTGTAAATGAAAAAAAAAAAAAAAACCCGCTACACTAATCATTAAATGTGTCAGGACCTCAGTTTATGTAATCTGATTGCATTAAACACCCTGCATAAAGACTCTGCGATTTTTCAGCATTTTCTGGAAATGGCTAGCCATTTCACAGCTCCCGTTATCTTTCCATGAATGAAGAAACCGGTTTCCTTCGGAAGACACGAAGCCCCAAGCCAGCACTTGTTTGATTAGTTTCCTTTGTCTCTACCTGAAAACTGCACTCACTAAGGCATCGAAGCTATCCCGGTCCAGGAAGCCTTCGTCCCCTTTTTCTAACTATCTCACCCCTTAACTCCACCGCGATCCACCTAAAACCATCCACACACAAAATCAGTCACCATCCTTCCCGGGTACCCGACGCAGGTAGTTAAGTGAATACCTACCAATTCGTCTGGGCCCGGGACACACACACATTCTCCTGTCATCACAACACGGAGCCGACAACATCCACAACCCGCGCGGAGAGCAGCAGCGACAGCAGCACCGGCCCATTGAAAGCAAGGCAGAGATGCTCATTAGCAGAGGCGGCGGCAGGGGAGGCGGGAGCAGAGGAGGGGCGAGGTCTCGCTCCAGCCCGGTGAATGGGGCTGGGAGGGGGGAAGAGGCTGGAGGGAGAAAGGGGTGGGGAGAAGAAAACCAGACAAGCCCACCCCGCGGGAGAGGCAGTCACAGCGCGAGGCGGCAGGGGCCCAGACGCGAGCAGACACGCGCCCCGGGACCGGCCCCTCCGGCCAGCCCAGGCGCGCAGCCCACGGCAGCGCGGCATCCTCGCCCGCTGCCCGCCCCGCCCGGCCCCACGCGGCGCCGGCTTCAATCCAGAAGGCTGTCCGTGGGTCACCCCTGACCCCGGGGTGTGGAAGGGGGGAACCCTCAGGCGGAAACGCCGCGCCGCACCTCCCCGGAGCTGCCCCTCCCGCGGGTCCCCCTGCTCCCCCGGCGCTGACAGCGGGCCCGCCCCCACGCCGAGCCGGCGGCTGCCCCCCAGGACCGCCACAGCCGCCCGCAGCGCCGACGCCCCCGCGCGCACCCGGCTCTCGCCCTCCCCCGCCCCAGCCTGCCCTCCGCACGCCCGCGGCCGCCGCGCTCCACGCGCAGCGGGCGTCCCCTCACAACTCCGGGCGGGTGGAGGATTCCGGACAGGGCGGCCCGGGGCCAGGAGTACGGAATACTAACCGGGCACGGCAGGGGAGGAGCCGCTTCTTCCAGATGAGGCGGCGGCGGCACCAGCCGGCGCTCCTTCCGCGCAGCCAGGCGCAACTCCCCGACGCGCAGCCCCTCGACCCCGACCGGCCCACTCCGCGCCCCTGCCCCGCCGGGCCGCCACCCTGCCCCGCCCGCACGTTCGGGCTGGAGCGCTTCCCGTCTCCCGATTGGCTGCGCGGCGGCGAGTGGGCGGGGAGGAGCAGAGCGGCCGGCGGCCGGGGGCGGGGGCGGAAGAGCCGCGCGCGGCTCGCCAGCTTTGTGACGTCATGGGGGTCAGACAATCCCTTCCATTCGGCGCGAGCCGCCGATTGGTTCAGCGGGCCCCCGTCACGTGACCGCGCCCTGTCGCCGGTGGAAGGTGGGGCTGCGCGCCGTTTGGGAGCGGGGGTGGCGGGGCCGGGCGGAGGGGACGGCGTCCGCGGCGGTCCCGGAGGGAGGCAGCGCCTGGGGCAGCCCCAGCATCCCCGCGGGTGCGCGGCCTCGGGCACCGCCGCGCCCCGCTGGGCGGGCTTCCGCGAATCCTGGCGCCTCGGCCGGGGACTGGCCATGCGTGTGGGCGACCTGGCGGCCGAGCCTGCCCCGCGCCTCGCCGGTGGCCCGGGCTTCGTAGGATAGGCTGCGGGGGCGGCTCCCAGCCCAACGGGAAACTAGATTCCCTGCAGTTCTCCCCCGCCTAGAATATAAGGCGTGACAACCCGAGAGTATCCGTGGCCTCCCTCTGTTGATGCTTTGCGGACTTTAGGAGCATTAACTTGGTTATTATCATTTTCTGGACACCTCTCAGGTCCCGGGGAGAGGAGCTGGTCTAAACAGCAGCAAGAGGAAGTTGTGAGGAAGGAATTCTTTTCCCTGTAGAGTAGGTATGTGCTCACATTCTTTGAAGGGCTTTGAAATCAGTATTGTCTCGTTTGCCCTGAATGGTTAACAAGGAAAAGGGTAGAATGCAGCTTGTAGAAGTGGAAAGCGCCCTGGACTTGTAGTCAGAGGACCTTCGTCCAAGTCGTTTCCGCTCCATGAGACTCAGTTTCCGCCTCTGTGAGATGACATTAGGCTTGGGGTGGCACTGCTATCCTGTTGTTAGAAGACATCACGAGGGCTTCTTCACTTGCCTCCATCAACACATATCTGCTCTTTATGGGAACTGAGTCGTCAAGGCTGAGGCTTCTAAAAGCTTCCTTGAAGATGATATCAGGTAGATCATTGCACTTATCCTGCTTAGTGTCAAACAGTGAGTTTACTTTGATTTATTAAGCTTATGTGCTTACTAGCCAATCAAGTTTACAAAGTGATGTGGGCTGGATATAAAAACTGGCATGGTAACAGTATTGTGGAATTTTATTTTTATTAATCTTGCATTATCTGATTTTTATGTAATAAAGGAAAAACTTCATGGACACAAAAGAGTGCCAGGAACTGGTTCTTCATAATTCCTGGATCTTTCCAGACGCCTCCTCTATTCTCTAAATTAGAGGAGAGCCTTTTTGCCCAGCCCCAGGCTGCCCATGGAACTCTTGTGGCTACTCTGTGTGGCCTTCATTCCAGTTTACACGGGTTAGTCTACCTCACTTCACCCCCTTCTTTCTACTTCCTAAATGAGCTTCCCATAAATCTGGAAGTATTCATTGTCCTTTTTCCTGCTGAGTATCTGATTTATGTATCTGGTTTTCTCTTGTCTCATAGAGACAGGATAGAGTGGGATAGCATAGTGAGTAAAAGCGTAGCTGGAGCCAGACTGCCTGGGTTTCAGTCTCAGTTCTGCAGCTTACTGTGTGGTCTTGGGCAACCTCTTCTGGGCTCAGTTCTGTCCTATTTAAGATAGGAATAAAAACAGTTGTAACTCACAGCGTAATATTAAATGAGTTGATATATATCATGCTAAGAACGTACATAGCAGGTAGTAAGGGCTGTATATTTATTAGCTGTTATTAATATTATAAATATGTGTCCAGGTCAGTGTGTCTGTTTTAGATTTAGTACTCTTAGAAAGTAGGAGACCCAGACCCCCAAGTGCAATATGTTCTACAGTTAGATACTAATAAGTTTTTATAGACTGGGGAGTCTTAGAACCTTAGGATATCAGTTTAAAGTTATTTACATAAGGAGTGTCAGTACCTCTTAGCCCCTACTTTGCAGACATGGAGACCAGTTAAGTGAAGCTAAGAGTGGATTTTTACAAGTTTCTGCCTGAGGACTCAGGAGTGAAGTTTATACTAGGCTTGGCTGTTGTTTATAAACTTTTTCCTAATGATTGTGAAAGTAGTGCAATGAGACTCCAGAAATGTATACATTCATATCAATGAATTCTTCAAAGTTGTCTCCTTCGTGGCGTATACCTTACTCCACACCAATGTTGCCGTTATTCAGAGCACTTTTAAAATTACCTTTTCAAATTGTTTTTGGATCCGCATAGGAAACTCCAGCTTGTTTTACTATAACCAGCACCTTGGTTTTTATACCAAAATAGTATTGATTTTCCCATCTTATTAGTCTTAGTTCTGAATGACTTGGCTCTTCCTGAAAATAACACCCACTGTTAAAAAACTGGTATTTGCCACCACTAAATATAGTCACAAGACTTTGTCATGAGTATTGAAAGCAATACCAAGGTATTTCTGGAATCAAAATAAAGGCTCCTTGAAGTAATGGCTGTGAAATAAACTCATTTGGAGGTGGAAGTTTTGTTTTCGAGCTGCAAAGTTGTATGATTCAGTGATATGTATATTATAAATAAAGTCATAGTCCTTCTGCAGAGGAACCAACTGCTTGTACCACTGGCAGAGATTCTTTAGTGTCTCAACCTTGTTTCCCCTCTGGCCTGGCTTTCTTCCTGTCTCTAGATAAAGCTCCATTTGGCCACCCAATAGGCTTGCTTCAATGTTGTCTGTTATTACATGACCATATGGCCAGGGCAGGGGCAGGTCCTTGGGTTTACTGCTCTGACCCCACAGACTGTTTTAGCTACCAGAACACCTGTTGAGACTTCGACATTGGAAGACATAGAAAGTAGCCCTGAGACAACCCAGGATTGTTGTACAGAGGGGCCGGCCAAGACATTGGAAGGGGCTTCAGAAATAGTATGGTACAGAAAAAGCGCTGTGCACAAATATCTGTTTTGTCTACCTGTGTGCTTTCTGTGATACCAAAAATGCAAAGACAGTTCCTGAATGAGACCCTTAACACTTAGTTGTTTTCTTGCCCTAGAATAAAGCTGGAAATGAGCAAGCGCTTAACCAGATCGGCCTGGTGTTCTTGTGGGTGGATGATAAAACCTTGAGAGTATTGGAAGTTAGCTGTTGGAACACAGAAGTGGTCCAGCAGAGTCTCAGAGCCAGCCAAGAAGCTTAAAATAGACCTGCATGTGGGCCTGAGATGCTGTCCGCCTGATGGTTAGTGACTTACTGTGGCTTTTGCCGAGTTCAGCAATCAGGAAAGAGAGGCTGGCTCACTACACTCCTCTTTAGCTCCTACTTCCTTACAGGTCTTGGATAGGAAATCAGCAAGTAATTACTAAGTACCTAAGCAATAGGCACCTGTTTTATTACCATCCCAGGGTTAAGAGTTGCTTCTTTGAAATTAAGTTGTTTGGAGTTATGCACTGAGATTGACGAATCGTCTATGAGAAAGAAACAGAACATGTAATGGGGCTCATCTCTTGTGGGCCAGAGGTTGCTATAGTTGCTTTCACATTTGTCTCATTTAGTATTTTAAAAGTAATCTGTTCTCATCGGAATTTATGAGGCAATAGTATATTCGAGGGAAAAAAAATAAAACTTTGTTCTCTTCAAAATTAGAGACAAAAGTGTCCTGGCTAGTAGGCAGGAAGTTTCTGTGCGTTAATTTAACGTGACGAAGCATACGGACAGTAGGGATCTGGAGTTGCTTAATTAGAGATTCAGCGGCATTTAGTAGAAGATGGTAGGTCTGTGGACCTGAGACCGCACATATTTAAAAATCCCTATTAGTGGGGATATCTTTGAATACTAATGATAACATGCATGGGGGGGGTCAGTATTATTGTCTAGCCATCAGACAATCTGGCAAGATTAATTTTTCATTTAGTGTAATTCTGTAGATGGATTTCCCAGAATACAGATGGTAAAAGGTGAAGGAAGGGCTTCAGGGAAACAGACATTGGAGCGGGTCTAGAGCACTTTCTACAGTAAGTGCCAGGTCCTCAGCGTCTCTGAAGCAGGTCGGGCCAATCTGCAGACTTCAGCAGAAGCCCCCACGCTATGAACTTAAAAAGAGTAGCTGCTGATTTGCACACTTCTTAAAAGCTGTAATTCTTTGCTTACCTGTACACCTTAATTACTGTAGTATACGCTTTTCAAGGGCAGGGGCCGTGTCTCTTTTATGCACCGATATAAACTCATGGCTTGGCATATAGTGAGAACCAATAGGACTGGTCTGGAGGTGACCGGTGCTGAGGGTCGGCAGGATCTCTCTTGATTTGGCTTTTCTGGAACAGCAACCTAAGAGAGGTTCTGCCAGGTTGAAGCTACTTCCTTCTGTCGCTTACATGAGACCTCTTAAAGCAGATCCCAATGTCTGGGGCTTGGAGAAACGGAAGCTGAAACTGAAAGGCTAGGTGACTGCTCATGGGCGGCACAGCCAGAATTCAAAGTCATCTTCTGGCTCCCAGGTTCAGCTAAGTGCTCGGTGTAGAGCCCTGCACAAAGTAAGTACTTCATAAATGCGAGTTTGTAGTTGTTATTGTAGTTATATTACCATCTGTACCCTGTCTCAATCAGAAAACCTCTGTACAAATTGAAGCTCATAAGTGAGTAATAAAACTGGGACATGAATTGAAAAAGAAAAGAACTAACAAGTAGTGAGTGTTAAACTTTACACCACCCCCTGTTCTTAGTGCATTGTCTCCTTATATCCTGGTAACACTCATGTGAGGTAGGTATATTATCATTATATCCGTTTCACAGGAGAGGAAACTGAGTCTCAATGAGAATAGTTTGCCCCAGGGTTATGTAAGTAGGAGAACCATCTACCCCAAAGCTTGCCCTCTAAGGCGTTATGTTATAGTGACCACTACATGTAGCAGGTGCTGAATAATGAATGAACTCATTTCAAATGAAGAAAAAAGTGGCATGTTGCAAACAGATGAATGCATTGTGATAGTTAAAGAACTAAAAGTTTCACATTTTCATTATAAATTTGAGGGTAAACTATATCCTTATAGTTGCAGAATTTCTACTCATGCTTTCCTGTGTCTGTAACCAGCGATAAATTTTGTACAGCTAAGTGTATCATCACTGAATGATCACTTTTGTCAGGGCATAGCAGGGTTTGGTTATGGTTTTTCAGGAAAACCAATTGTGGCTATAAGCATATTTTCCTTGGAAACCAGATATTATAAATGTTTGTAGATGAATACCTAATGTATTCAAGTCACATCCCAGTAATAAACTATAGTTGGTTATATGATATAAAGTGAACAATTTTTTGAAAGCTATAAGTTATATGATATAAAGTGAACAATTTTTTGAAAGCTATAAGTTATGCTCAGTTTAACAAGTTACTTTTATTTTTAAGCAGTATCAACTGGAGGGAGAAAAGTTCAAGGAGAGAAAGAAGGCAGATCAATTAAAGAGGAGTGTTAATAAGAGCTGTTGAATTATGTGTCCAGTTTATGCTCGGAACAATGGGCTCAGGAAGTCTAATCAGAATATTTGGAGAATTTCTCAGATACAATATCTGGGTTGTGATTTTATCCCTTCTTAAGGATCATGGTTTTGTGAAACGAGTGTAAATTGGAGTTAGACTTGAGTTCAAATCCTAGCTCTGCTTCTTATTAGCTGGGTAGTCTTTCCAAATTTACCCAATAGTTTCAGCTTTTTCAAAATCTAAGGTGTGTTGTAAGGATTAATGATAATCTAAATGAAAATGCCAAATGATGGCTGGCAAACAGCGCCAAGCGGTAGCCCTTAAATGAGTTCCCTATTGGTGCTCTAACAAATTACCACAAATTTAGTGGCTTAAACAGCACACATATTTTACAGTCGTGGAGGTCAGAAGCCTGACATGGGTCTCAGTTGGCTGAAATCAAGGTGTCAGCAGAGCTGCATTTCCTCCTGGAGGCTTTAGGGGAGAATCTGTTTTCTTGCCTTATCTGGTGTTGAGAAGCTGCTGCGCTCCTCGGCGCATGGCTCCTTTCTAGTCTTCAAAGGGAGCAGAGTAGCATCCTGTGATCACCCTGACTCAGAGATCTACTTTCCTTTTTAAAGGGCCGTTGTGATTATATTGGGCCCACCGTGATAATCCAGGATAATCTTTTTATTTTAAAGTCAGCTGATTAGCAACCATAAATCCATCTGCAACCTTAATTCCCCCTGCCATGTAACAAAGCGTATTCACACGTTCTGGGGGTCATGATGTGGACCTCTTTCAGGGAGGGGCATTCTGTACACCACAGTGCTTTACTCCCAAACTTGTTCATTCATTCATATACTTATTAAAGGTAAATATGATTAATAAAAGTATCTTTACCCCCAATCTGTTTAGCTAGAGAGCTTAGATTTATACATAAAAAAAATTAACTGACAATACAAGATAGTATGCAACAAGCCCTGGTATGAGCCATTCAAGAGGAGAGATCACTTAGGTGTGTGAGAGTGAAAAAAGAATCACTGGAAATTTTGATTATCTATAAGAAGTAATAAGGGGGCCCCCTTCCCTCCCCAAAAGGGGAGGTTACATCCCTTAATGCAATCTTAGGTTGCATTAAGATAAGAACAAAGGAAGTGATAGCTTTACTCCATTCTACCTTGGTGGATCCCACCAAACTTTGAAGGGTATAAAACATCATCAGTGGAGCCAGAGGAGGGCAGCCAGCAGGGTGAAGAGCCTAGAATCAGAGCATGTAAGAAGTTTAGGGATATTTATGGTGTGGTCTTCAAATATTTAAATGATAGTCATATGAAAAGAAAGCTGGATTTATCTTTGAAAACTCGAGTTTGAAAAAAGTAGAATAAATGAATAGAAGTTAGATTTAAACTCAGTATGATAACTTTATGTGGTAACAGTTTTCTGAAAATGGAATGTTTTCTTACCCCTTGAGGTAATTGGTTTCCCATTGCTGGAGGTATTCAGATAGAATCTAGATGACAAGTGTCAAAGAATGTGCTCCCAGAGCACTTTGTTCATGGTTTGAACATTGTACTTACATGGTAATCATTTGTATTCCAGTCTCCCTGTGTAAATTGTGACCTCTTTCTGGGCTGAACTAAAAATTGATTCTCACGTATTCATTTTTACTTGGCTTAGAAGGTGCCCAGTGAATGCTGGATTGGTGAATGGATTAGGTTGAGGGTTGGACAGAGTGATCTTCAGAGTCCTTCCAACCCTGAGACTCTTGGTTCTCAGCTGGGATTTGAACTAGGCTTAAAGAATGGAATTGGAATCCAGAAAGGGGGTGGTGGTGATGGTACATTCTAGGTTTCACAGTATAGAAAGCCCAGAGAGGAGAGGGAACAAATCTGAATAGAGGAGCTGTGTTGGAAAAGAAGGTTGGGACTTGATTCCTTTTCTTTTTTTTTTTTTTTGTGAGGAAGACCAGCCCTGAGCTAACATCTGCTGCCAATCCCCCTCTTTTTGCTGAGGAAGACTGGCCCTGGGCTAACATCCGTGCCCATCTTCCTCTACTTTATGTGGGACACCGCCGTAGCATTGTTTGACAAGCCATTCATAGGTCCGCACGGGGATCTGAACCTGCGAACCCCGGCCCACGACAACAGAGCGCGTGAACTTAACCACTATGCCACCAGGCCAGCCCCAGGTCTTGATTCTTGAAGGTCTTTATTTTCAAGGATGTTGGACTTTCTTATCCTGCAGTCTAGACCCAGATTGACACTTGACTAAATTGTGATGCAAGAAGAGAAAAAGTGCTCTGAAAGTCATATACATCATGGCTCGATTGGGGATGATTGAGGGCTTGCTATGGACTGAATTGTATCTCCCCAAAATTCATATGCTGAAGCTCTAGCCCCCAGTGTGATGGTATTTGGAGATGGGGCCCTTGGGAGGTGATTAGGTTTAGATGAGGTCAAGAGGATGGAGCCCTCTTGATGAGATTAGTGCTCTTCTAAGAAGAGACACCAGGGAGCTTGCACTCGTATTCTCTCCCCACCCCACCCCTTTCTGGCATGTGAGGACACGTGGAGGGGGCAGCTGCAAGCCAGGAAAGAGTGCTCTTACCAGGGAACAGAATTGGTCAGCACCTTGCACTTGGATTTCCCACCCTCCTAAACTGTGAGAAATAAATGTCTGTGGTTTTAGCTGCCTGCTCTGTGGTATTTTGTTATGGCAGCCTGAGCTGACTAAGACAGGGCTGTTGCCTAAGTATGGGAATAGAGAGTTAAAGCTCGGAGCTAGATGATGGCAGCAAGAATGTAAAGGAGGGATCAGATGGGAAGAGACAATACTAGAAACATCAGGACTTGGTGGCGAGGTAAATAAGAAAGGGTGAAAAGGGGAGGGTATCAGAGAGGCCCACTGGTTAGAGGTGAGCTGTAGTCCTGGTAAACTTTGCCCTGAAGGTAGTAGTAACAGCAGGCACTGTTGTATGAGACCCTATTATGGGCTTGCGTGACGAGACACTACGGACGTATCATCCCATGTCACTAAATTACCCAGGAGTGTCGAGCCTCAGCTTGTACTCCATGCAGTGTCTGCTTTAGGGAGCACCCGAGGAAAATGCTCATCCGCGTTAGCACCAGGGATAATTATATGTCTCTTAAATAACTGGATTTTCTTTTTTTAATTTTTGGACTCTGAACTGAATAAATGCCTGACTCTGTGGGGGGTGGGGAGGTTGGAGGAGTTACACAAAGTTTCAGAGCCAGAACTGTGGCCCAGTTATAGGCTGTATGTAATATATTATTTTTTAGCCTCTTTCCCATTTCTTTTTTATATCCCACCCTTGCTTTCTACCCTCCCTTCTCTTTTAATTTTAACTTCCTTGTATTTTATTCATCCCTGAAAGTAGTCCTAAGTTCATTCAGGAACAAAGGAGAATACTAAGTATAAATATATTTTTTATTTACATTAGTCCCCACTTTATGAATGAGGAAGCAGAGGCTCCATTAGTGTATCTAACTCACCTAAGATCACAGTGGGTGTTTTAGTTATCTGTTGCTGGAATATGAATCACCCCCTAAATTAGCAGCAAACGTTTATTTTCTCACTTGGTTTCTGAGGGTCAGGAATCTAAGAGCAACTTAGCTGGGTGGTTCTAGCTCAGAGTCTGATGAGGTAGCAGTCTGGCTGTCAGTGGGGGCTGCAGTCATCTGAGAGCTTGACTGGGGCTGGAGAATCCACTTCCAGCTCACTCACATGGCTGCTGGGAGAACATTTCAGTTCCTTGCCTCATGGGCCTCTATAGGGCTGCTCAACGTAGGAGCTGCTTTCCCCCAAAGCAAAGGATCTGAGAGAGACACTCAAGACAGAAGCTGCAATGTGTTTTATAACTTAATCTCAGAAGTGACCTACAATCACTTCTGTGTTATTCTGTTGGTCATACAAACCAACTCTGGTAAAATTTGAAAGGGAGCTCCACAAAGGTATGAATTCCAGGGTGGGGATCATTGGGGGGCATCTTGGAGGCTCCCAACCACAGTGAGTAAATAATATAGCTGAGCCTGCATGATCCTGCTTTTACAAAAGCACTGGATTCAGACATGCTCAAGTTTGGCCCCCAGAGCTGTTCCCATTCCTTTCATCTTGAAGACTAAGTGAATGAGCACCAGCAAGCAGTGATGTTCTGGATTTCCAGTTTCCTTCCTCTGACCCTGCTTACAATTGCCAACACTGCTGCACTTTCATCCATAAAGCTTTGTGTAGCCTCAAAGCTCTGTTTAATCACTACTAGGGGTAAATACAAATTTGACACTTAAGACAACAGTAAATGATTTAACTTTTGGATACGACTAAGGACTTAAGAATAATAGCTAACAACGCTGTATATGCTTACATTCTCTGAATTTGGCAGTGCACGAAACGATTATAATTTTAATTCCTTTCACTTTTTATGTTCTTTGCTTCATGGGAGATATATGTGTATAAAGGATAAAAATTTTTGGTGATTCTGCCCCTCATAAGGTGATTCCACTCCTTGCTTGTCAATGTAATGAGAAGACCCGTAAAGATATTTTTATGGAACATATTTTTACTGCATTGCTGAACTGTAGCCAAATTTTGTCAGGGAAATAAGTTAGGACATGTCATTTTCCTGGATTCAGGGAATTGCTAGCTCAGTGTTCAGTATTCAGACAACAGATCTGTGACTCTCCAATAAACCACCTGGATAATGGACACAGGATCTCCTTTGCTGCTGGCTGTTACCCTACCTTTTGATGATTCTTACTCTATTCTGCATCTGGAAATTCCATTTTCATTTGAAGTCTGTATATGTAAATTGATGTCACTATCAATGTTTAAACACAATGCCAAACCAATTTTTTTAGCTGAGATTGTTTTTCAGAACAATGGTGTTGACTAATTACTTCAACTTTAATTTAAATTTGCAAGCCATTGCTGTGTGCTAATGGTATCTGATTGTTCTTATAACTTTCTTTACATCTCTGGGACCTCCCTCTAGGGCCTATTGTGATATGCCAGTTTGCAAATAAAATGGTCAGTTTTGTCTAGGGAGAGAACTTCCTCTTTATATTTGACTTACTTATGTACAAATTGATTTGATAAATTCTCTGAGAATGCTTACTGTGTTCTAGGCTTTGTGCTATGTTCTGTAAATGAATAAAAGGGTAAGACAGCCTTTGTGCCTTTAAGAACTTGTGGTCTAGTTACTAGATAAATATTAACAGGAATAATTATGAAATCATGTGATATATCAGAAGTATTCACAAAATGCTTGAGGAGAAAGAAGGGGATTAGTTCTGCCTGGTGGTGGAGGGAGGAGGTATCAGGAAAGACTTCTCTTAGATCAGCGGCCCCCAAATCTTGGTTCCAAGGCCAGAGCTAGTCGCTAATAGAATTTTCACTGTATTATGGGAAAGTGAGGGGGGAAAAAGAAAAGAAAGAAAGAACCAAGGCAGGGATGTTTTTCTGTAAATAAACTAAATTCCATAAGCTAACTTTATGATTTTAAAAAATTCTTTAGCCTGAAATTATGTACTTACATGTTTTTTTTTGTTATATTTTCCTTTACTTTATGAAGTCATGATGATAATATGTATTGTTATTTGTTTTCTTTAATTGCAAAATGAAACTTAGCAACCTCACATCAGTCCTCATTTTCATGTACTATTCATTCATTTATTGGTCCTTGACATCCAAAAGGTCAGGAGCCCTTGTTATGGATGGTTAAATTTGAACTGGGGTGGAAGAGAGATATAAGCTTCTGTATAAAAAAGTTCCTGCTATTTGCCTGTCAGTGATTTAGCCACATCTGTGTTAAGGGCAAATTAATTTGCAAGAAAGAAAATAATATATGCTTGCTTTTTAAAACTGGTTTTGAATGTTTTTCCTGCATGTGTCTTGGGGAGTGGGTGCAAAGGTGGGTGTAAGAGAGAAACCTGTGCCCACAGTGTTGCAGAATCTGGACTGGAGCTTTGGAAAGCCACTGTTGCCAATATGAATACTGGTTTTAGAAGCATTTCCCCTCTCATAAAATCTTATGAAGTTTAGATGAAATTAACCTTGATGAATGTAAACTTGCTCCTTCTTTCTAGGTGTTAGTTTAAAAAATCAGAACCTTTGTATATATGGGCCCCTTTCCCCGCCCTGATTTTTCACAAGGGAAAGGGAGAAAGGGTGAGCCGTTGAATCCGCGTGGCTAAGCAGGTCAGCGGTAATAGAATCTTTAATGTGCCACATTGAGGGCCGGCTGTGCCCAGAGGCCCTTATTCATCTTACCTGTGGTAGCAAAGCTTTTCATCTATTTGCCAGTGGATGCCTCTCAGGAGTTAAGCTGTATCCGTAATTTTAGGGAATATGTCACGTTTGAAGAGGGATTCGAGGAGAATGACAAAGATGGTAAAAGGACTGAATAATATCAAAAGATGTTTAAAAAGACCATAGGGATTCCCTGTCTGAACTCTAGGCAGTGATCTTACAGGAGCTTATCTGCCCTGTGTTCCTCCCAGCATAAGTACTTTAAGAAATGATCAAAGATTTTCTTGAAAACTTGCCAGACAACACTTGTAAATAACAGACTCTCATCTACTGTGCACTTGGAAGCAATCCCTTTGTATGGTAAAGTAAGAGGATTCAAATTCTTGCTCCACCCCTTACTGCTGTCAAGTCACAACCTTGCTAAGCCTCAGTTTCCTCCTCTCTACAATGGGAATAATAGTTCTTATGCCATAGGGCTGTTGTAAACAGAAGTAATAAGCATGCATTAAGCACAAACTACTGCTATTCTTATATTTTAATTTTAATTATTGCTATTTCCTTCTGGGAGGAGAGCCTCTCTCCTGCCTCTTCTCTCCTTCTCTCCTGTGCACTGTCTTCCATCTTTGAGTCTGGAGGGTCCTGGTTCAAGTGAACATATGTACTAGTTGATTCTTTCAGCTTCCTTGAAACTAAAGCATCTGCACTTGAACAACAAAAAAATACTCTAATGTGTATAGGGCAGATTGTTTATTTTGGTTAACTGTCATATATTTAAGCAAATTAATCAAAATTTTATATCACAATATTTTTAGACAAAATCATGTAGAGAAAAAAATGTTAAATATTTAAGCAAATTATACATTCTGTTAACAATCTGCAGATTTCCCTCTCCCCATGACCTTTAGCAACTCAGCAGTGGAAATATTGGAAGGAGATAAGTACACCAGTGATGATGGGATGATGGAATATTCCATGTCCTTCCTGGTTCCTGCTTTGCAAAAAAAAAAAAGAGAGAGATGTGACCTTGAGGAGTAGAATCATGACCTAATCTGGCACACAGGGTGTACCTTGAACCTATCTGCCCTGAAATGACTAGCTAAGCTGTTGGAGGTTGAGATAGAGAAGCTAGGAAGGCCCCCTTTATTCACATACTCCAGAGCAAGAAATTTTCTAATTAAATTAAAAGAGAGTGAAGGGGTCAAGAGGTTACATCTCTTGCTTAGAAATGTTGAATTGGCCTAACCTTGAAGAGCACTATTTTGAGTCATTAATTCATTCAACCAATAATTATTGGGCCCCCAATGTCTGCCAGACACTGTTCTGGACCCTGGAGTTCTCATGGAAGTTGCCATCTAGTGGGGGAAATAATACAGAAAAAACTCCACAGAAATTCACAGCAGAGCCAACCCTCTTGTGGCATAGGAATGCCCTGAGGGTGGCTTGGTGGCTTATGCACTGTAATCACCATGCTTAATATTCACTCAGATACTTAGGGATGTGTTTTTGTGTCCTTATACTAACTACCAAAGCAGTGACTTCCTTCCAGTTAAAGCCGTGAGTATTTTTGACCTCAAAAATGATTGACATGGCTTTGGAGGTCTGTTTTTGTCCTACTTTCTCAAGTTCATGTCCTTTGTGGTAGCCAACAAGGAAAATACCACCCTGTCGTAAGTGTAATAGTATAAGCTCTATGTCATCTGTGATATTTGAGCTATCGCGATACTGACATGCTGAGAGGCAAAATTTTGATTTACCTAATGTAATTTTATGGTTTAAGATTGGGGTTACCTACCTAGGGATTTACTCTATGATATATTTTTTTTTGGTATGCGTTCTTACATTTCAATGTAAATTTTAATGAGTCAAAAATCTTGGCTGAGGCCAAAACCTGGATTATATTACATGTGCTGGTAGAGCCATGAGAGTGACCCTCAGATTTCTGTGGGCTGGTGCTTTGTAAAGGAGGAGGGTTAGCTTTAACCTTAACCGCCCCTACAACCGTTATGAAAAACATACGATAAATCAAGCAGGACATGTTAGGTGTTACATTTCAGCTACGGAGTGATATCTAATACCAAGTCAACATCTGATTTTAACTCTGGGTGTACTGTATTAAGTAGTTAAGAATAAATCTTCTCTCAAATATCCCCCACAGATTATTCATTAATTACAATGGGGAAAAAATGGTACCTTTAAATGGGGACATCTGGCAGATACCACTATCACCAATGAATCTAACAGCATCA
Organism: Tapirus indicus; assembly: GCA_031878705.1. Lineage (NCBI taxonomy): Eukaryota > Metazoa > Chordata > Mammalia > Perissodactyla > Tapiridae > Tapirus > Tapirus indicus. The sequence goes on from CM062935.1 coordinate 42,865,060, forward strand.
TTGATGGTGATTATTGACTGACATGATGTTCTCCCTGATGAGAAGCCATGGGAGGTACACAGCATCACCTTGGTAATATTCTGACCAAAGAATGTATAACTTGATCATGAGGAAGCAAGCAGACAAATCCAGATCTGGGACAAATCCAGATTTGTAAAGCAACTGGCTTGGACTCTTTAAAAATGTCAATTCTGTGAAAGACAAACAAACGAAAAAGGTAGGGAAATGCTCCAAATTAAAAGATATGAAAGAGACATGGTGGCTGAGTGATGGGGTGCTAGATCTAAAACTGAAGGAAAGGAGAGTATAGAGAGGAAGGGCGGGGAGGAAGGAAGAAAATACCTATAAAGGATATTTGGGGGAAAATTGGAGAAATTTGAATATAGTCTTTTTATTAGATAATCCTTTTGAATTGTTGTTAAATTCTTTGAATCTGATCATTATGAAGGAGAATATCTTTGTTCCTAGGAGTTACATGCTGAAATATTTTAGGTGTGAAATGTCATGAGGTCTGTAACTTTCAAATGATTCAAGACAAAAGTAAACATATGTGGAGAGAGAGAAAGAGAGAAGGAAACGAACATGGCAAAATATTCATTGGTCAGTTTAGGTGAAGGGAATGTGTGTGTTCATTGTTGTTATTTCAACTTATCTTTAGGTTTCAAAGTTTTCAAAATAAAATGGGGGAGACAAGGAAAGTCTATTTGAGGGAAATTATTACAGAAATTGGAATGAAAGCAAAAAGTTTTCAGGAAATACACAACTTAGGTGTGCCACTTCAGAGGAATAAAGCTCAGGACGATGGATGGAACTCTGGAGTGGGAGTCATAAGGGTTATGTTCTTGTGTGTCCTCTGCCATCACCAGCCATGTGATTGTGGGCAGTTTGCCTAAATCCTCTGTATTCATTTCCTAGAGCTGCTGTAACAAAGTACCACAAACTGTGGGGCTTAAAACAACAGAAATGTATCATCTCACAGTTCTGGAGGTCTGAAGTCCAAAATCAAGGTGTCAGCATGGCCATGCTCCTTCTGAAACTGATACCAAGCAATGGACTTGCTCTGCTTGCTGTGATCTGAGCCAATTAATCACAAAGAATTAGGGATCGAGAAAGGAAGTTTTAATTTGATTAGTTGTCATAATTGGGAAGATGGCAGACTAATGTCTCAAAAAAGACCATCTTCAAGAGTTACAGAATCTTGAGGTAGTTATATAGGGAAAATGGGCAGTGAGGAGGTGGTCCAGGGATGTTGGTCTCCAGGCATCACATTGTTCCATCCTTCTGTCAATTGTGATGGATACCATATAGCTGTGTTTCCCGCCTGTGGTCAGCCTGTTGCTGGAGAGAAACTCGTAGAATGAAGTTTTAATTTATCAAGCTATCAGGGAGTACATATGTAAGCAGAGGCCATAAATCAGGACAGCCTGTGAATTTTTTTAGAGTATGTGCTGAGTAGCAAGTAGTCACACGGGGCGAGGCGGTGCTGGGGCCATTTGGTGTAAGATGGCCTCACTTATGCTGACTTACAAAACCTTTGGGGAGAATCCTTCCTTGCCTCTTCTTCGCTTCTGGTGGTTTGCTAGCTATGCTTGGTGTTCTCGGGTTTGCAGCTGCAGCACTTCAATCTCTTGCTCTGTCCTTACATGGCATTCTCCCATGTATCTTTTCTCCTGTAATGACAGCAGTTATATCAATTAGGGCCCACCCTACTGACCTCATCTTAAACTTGATTACATCTGCAAAGACCCTATTTCCAAATAAGGTTGCATTCACAGGTACTGGGGATTAGGGCTTTGACATATCTCTTTGGGAGACAATTCAACCCAAAACACTCTCCATCCTTGTTTCTCCAATTCACAAACAGGCATGGGGGATGCCGTGGAGCTGGGAGTCTTCGGTCCCTTTCCTGGAGAATCTGTTCTGTGTGTCCATCCTTCTAGGTTCAGACGTTAGTCAGCCTTGGGCAACTAAGGAGCCCAAGAGAGACTTGCTGAGGAGGAGGTTTCAGGTTATTACAAAACAGATAAGAAATTTGGTCTTTGGAAAACATGATTCATGTACATTCTTGGCATAGCAGGCTGTTTTATTTTGCTCATCACAGTCATTCTCTTTGTCCTCATTTTTATTTGTCTCAATGATTGTTGGTCAAAGTTTTCTAAGCTGAATTCCCATCCTGTTAGCCATAAAATTACGTAAAATGAGGTGCTAGCATTCAAAAAAATAATTGTCACATCACAAGTGTGATTTCAGATGTTGGATAGTACAACAACTAGAGCAGATTAGTGGAGGAAAATCAAGACTCCTCTCCCTGCGTTTGTCCTTCAAGCTAAAAAAAGGCAAGATAAGAAGACAGGATGTTCTGTACTGAATCAGGGCTGCCAGCACCTTCAAACTAGCCTAGCCCCTCCTGCTGGGTCAGCTCTGAGTGTCTGGAGGAGGGGACCCTTTGAGGCCCTTCGGGGGATTGCAAGCAAAGGAGGCAGGGGGCAGCATAAATGGAGCTGAGAGCTGTCCACACTCTTTCCTGATGTCCCTGTGCTTCAAAGAGAAAACTGTGTCAAAGCCGGGGAAGGGGAAAGCACTGAACACCGAGTTGAAAGAGGACATTTTCCAGAACTCCAGGCCCACAGTCCTTAGTGCGACATGTTGTGTACAAAGATGCATCTGCCTCCCTCCTGCGTCTCCCTGTGTGACCTGGGGTGGACACCAGGTGTATAAATCAGGACAGGGTATTACCCCATCTGGGAAGTCTTTGACTTCTGGGCAGGAAGCAAAACCTCAGTGAAATGGAATCTTATCCACAATTAAATAGTGCTGTTTTTTTCCCCTGACTTTCAGAAATTATTTAAACAATTGGTAATTTAATTATAATATTATTGTGAAAGCCTGTTCTGTTACTTGCTGCCAACGCTAGGTAAAAACACCAGGAGTTCACACTGTGTCGTTATTATTCTGGTCCTTCCTTGCCATTCCTTCAGCAGTGGGAGTTATGGGTTTGTCAGCATTTCCATTATTACCTCTTATTTTCAAGGCTTCTGTCTTAGTTGCTGAAAATTGCACTGTACTGGACGGGAGCCTAGAGGTAATTTCCTTTAGTATTATAGCAGCTGCATTATTTTATGGTTGTGTGTGACTTCGCAAGTGATTTCAATATTTTTTTATTAAAAAAATTAATTCATACATAAGTCTCAACTCTTTTTTTTTTATGCATGCAGCCTTTATCCAAGATTGGGGTATGAATCCTGTGAAGTAAACGTTTACGAACAGTACACAACTCAGGAGAGGCACTGCCTTGGCGGCGACAGAACAAGGCATGACAGGAAGTAATGAGATGGTTGTGGTGATAATCAGTCATAGTTCGTGATGGTCACACATTGTGTAGCTCTGGGATTTACAATATAAAACAGAAGGGAAGGGAAGATGTGGTCTTTAATTAAAAAACTTTAATTATATGTGTTATACTTGGTGTAGAGATTAGGATCTTCTCATCAAATCATAGAATTTCTGAAGAAGACCTTAGATCTTATCTTATCCATTGATTAGGGATACTTATTCCATCATTTCCACATTCCCGTTTCCACCCTTCCAACAATGTATCAGTTATCTATTGGTGCATAACAAACAACCCCAAAACTTTGTGGCTTAACAAAAAAACCAATCACTGAGTAACTCACAATTCTGGATGTTGGCCATTTGAACTGAGCTCAGGTAGGTGGTGGTTCTGCTGGTCTTGCCCGGGCTCACCCATGTGGCTGCAGTCAGCTGGGGGTTCAGCCAGAAGCTGACTGAACACAGATGGCCTCACTCACATGTCTGGGGGTAGGCCATGGTACGGAGGCAGCTGCGCCACGTGTCTGCAGCATCTAGCAGGCTACTCCAGGCTTTTCACCAGCCACTGGGTTCCAAAAGCAGCAAACAAGGGCAGACCCCAATGCACAAACTCTTTTCAAGCCTCTGTGTCACATTTGCTAACGTCTCATTGGCCAAAGCAAATCATGTGGCCAGGCTCACAAGCAAGAGGTGAAGAGATGAGACTCTATCTCTCAATGGAAGGGACAACAACATAAATGGAAGTATGCATCCATTTGATTTTATTCAGAAACTAGAGTCCCATCCTGATAGCTTCAGCTGGGATCTCCCTCGTATTCAGTCTTGCCTGAAAAGAAACAGAAGGGGAGACAGTTATGGGCCTCTGTGTACAAATGACCAAAAAGTCTCCTAAGGGAAGTGAGAATTCATCTTAAGGAAAGAGAGAGGAGTCACAATACTGTCCAAGGACACTGAGAGAGTGATAGGACAGACAGCCCTTGACTGTCCCTCAGATGTACCTCGTGCTGCCCCCATGATCTGTACCCAAGACCTGAGGAAAAGAGACTGCAATAAAAAGAACAAAATGGGGTCTCAGTGAAGTTTTTAGGAAAGACTGGGAATTTAGAGGGTGAAGGGAGCATTCTTCATTTGGGTCTCCTCTGACAAGGAGGGGGCTGGGGAGCGAAACCCAGCCTGCTTCTAGACCAGAGTTGATGTGGGAGAGGAAATTGGCCTGGGTCAGGCATCCAGGCCTTTGACATAGGCTTCGATGGAATGTCTAGGAGGAACTCAGAGCCTCAGCAGGTCACGGCAGGAGAGGGGATTCGTTCCCAAGTGCACAGGAAACACCCTCCCAGGCCTCTTCGATGAACTGGGGAACGTTGAGGGAACTGAGGTTCTTATAGAGCAAGCAAGCCTGGAGACAGAGAAGCATTTTTCAGTCACCTTGACCCTATTTCTAGCTCTGGCTATTGTGGCTGAGGAATAGGGATTAGAGCTGCCCCTGTTGATGAGCCCTGGTTTTTTTAACTCGGCCCAGGCAAAAAGGTTGACATGTCTTAACCTCCCACATAAACTTTGTCCTTTCTTATCCTCCTCTCCTCTACATTTTATTTTCCATAACAAAAGACTCTACTTTCCATTATTTGACAAATAGTTCCCCCCAAGCTTAAATTACTTCCCTGACCTGGGAATGTTTGCATTTTGATAAGAGATTTCTGATGACCCAAACTCCATCTAGATCTAAAGGAGTAAATCTTTAATAGAAACTTTCAGTTGTGACAGGAAGGGGAAGGGGGTGGGGGAGATGCTGAGCAGGAAGGCCTTCTGGAATCACTCAACTCACACCCCCCAGGGAGCTCCAGCAGCAAGGCTGTCTCTGTGCCTCTAAGAACTGTGAGGACCAAAGGAGATGTGAAAAGGAGGATGTACCAGTTTTGGAAGATGAGAGAAGCTGAGTTTTATTTAATATTTTATTATAAAAAATTTCAAACATACAGAAAATTTGGAAGAATTTATACTAAACATCTGTGTACTCACTACCTAGATTCTGTCATAACATGTTAATAGACTTGCTTTATCACATCTTTACCCATCTATCCATCTAATTTTTTGATACATTTCAAAGTAAGTTGCAGACATCACTTCCCCCTAAATACTTCAGCATACATTTCATTAACTAGAGTTTCATTTTATTTATTTATCTATTTATTTTTTTGGTGAGGAAGATTGGCCCTGAGCTAACACCTGTTGCCAATCTTCCTCTTTTTGCTTGAGGAGGAGTGGCCCTGAGCTAACATCCGTGCCCATCTTCCTCTATTTTGTACATGGGTCGCTGCCACAGCATGGCTGGTGAGTGGTGTAGGTCCACACCTGGGATCCAAACCCACCAACCTGGGCTGCCAGAGCACAGCATGCCAAACTCAGCCACTACACTACCGGGCCGGCCCCACTTTCATTTTATTTACAGTTGTTTCTTAGATATGCACAATGATATATGCACATTTTAGGCAAACATTCTCTGAGTACAGTGTGTGCACCTGTGTAACTGAGACCCTGATCAACATAACATCACTATCATCCCCAAATGCCTAGTGCCCTTCTCAGTTAATGCGCACTCTCACCCACCCCCAAAGACAATCACTGCTCTGATTTTTTTCCAACATAGATCAGTTTTGCCTCATCTAGAACTTCACATAATTGGAGGCATACAGTGCACACTCCATCATGCAAGGCTTCCTTCACACAGCATGTTTCAGAGATTCACCCATATTGTTGCTTGTGTCACTAGTTTGTTCCTTTTTTTGGTTGAACAGTGTTCCATTTGTTGAATTTACCACAGTTTATATATCCATTCTCCAAAATAAATACCTGGAATAAAGCTGCCATGAACACTCTTGTATAAGTCTTTTGTGGATGTGTGTTTTCACTTTTCTTTGGTAAATACCCAGGAGTAGAATTGCTGGATCATAGGGTAGGTATATGTTTAGTTTTATTAAAAACTCTGACTTTTTCTAAAGTGGCTGTATCATTTTACAGCCCCACCAACAATGTATAGCATTCCAGTTGCTCTATATCCTTATCAACATTTTGTATTGTCAGTCTTGTTTAATTTTAGCCATTCTGGTCAGGGAGCAGTGACAGAAGTTAACACTTGAAAAAAACCTACTAGGGCAATGAAATAACCCATTATGGTTTTTATAGTTTTTTTCTATTTATTCCCAGTGTATATTCTGGATATTGTAAAAGTTAGAAATTATGGAAGTCAAGTAGCTGATTAAAACTATTAGCCAATGGAAAAAATATGTGAAGATTTTCTTTTCTAAGTATAATGTGGTCATGAAGACAACACAAGAAACAATTATTGGTGGCTGTTGTTTCTAAAAGACAAACCAAGAATGAATTTAGAATAATTAACTGGAAATTTATATTTTCAGAAATATAAGCTACTCGGCTCTCAAGCATTAAAAACAAAAATATTCTAGAAATTTCTTTGTTCTTTCATTAACTGTCACTTAATGAGCTGATCAATTCTTATTGTTCTAGGTGACAGAGTATACTCAAGTATAAGTCATAGTTCCTTTTCTTAAGCTAGTATAAGTATGAATGTATTACTCAATGATGATATATAAGCAATATCTGATATATAAGCAACAAGTGCTAGAGAAGGGGATCTGGGAGCCCTCGATTAGAAAGAGACTTCAGGGAAGACATAAGACTAAAGGTGGATCTGCAAATATGGGAGTACTCAGGTGAGGATTAAGGTGGAGAATATTCCAGAGTAACCAAAGAAATACCCCTAAAGATAGATTAATTCTTGACTGAGAAACCTGCTCCTTTATTAAAAGCTCCTTTGTCTTAAATCACCATGGTGGAGACATGAGAGAAACTGTAGGGTCAGAGGAATTTGGGAGGAAGAATGCTCCCAGATGCCTCTAGAATCTCAACATTTAGAATCACTAGAAAAATCAAGTTACTTTAGCAATGGCATTGGTGAACTATTGCCAGAGAGTAAGTCAGTGGAATGTGTGTGTGTGTGTGTGTGTGTGTGTGTGTGCGTCTGTGTGTAAAATGGGGGCAAGAGGAAGCAGAAAGAACACAGAAGTCTTGGATAAAACAATGAATGACATATAACACATTTATTGATACGTATTTGTTTATACACTATCTTGTGGCAGAAGAAAGTTAGGATGACTTAATACATATAGCTTGAAGGCATAAATGTAAAATAAGGGTGAAATAATTTTTGCTTGAGTTTTTTTTTTCTGCCTCACTGTATTAATAACTTTGCACTTGTAGGGACAATTGAATGGTACTTACATCTCTTTGACCTATATTAAAAAAACAGATGTCTGACGGTTGTGCAAGTTGGGGGCCTTTCTGGGTGGTGACAGGTGGTGACCTGTTCTGCATCAGGTTTGGAATGGATTCTACAACCTCACCTAGTTTGGGTGAAGGAATAGGCTTTATTGGGGAAAGAGAAAATCTATAAGATCAAACAGAAAGAGAAGCCGTGGGTTCCCTGTCTCTGATAGTCCACAGAGAGACAGGCGAGGGTGCTCTGTAACACATGTAGTGTGGGTTTATATTCCAATAGGGGAACAATGTCCCCCCTTATTCTACTTTTTCTATAAAGCAGGCTTGGGGTCCACAGGATGGTGCAGTCCTCCTGCAGGGGGGAGGACACTACTAGTCCCATGGGAAGCTGAGCTTAGACTCAGCTCTTCTGCTAGGAGAAGGAGGTCTCTGGGCTCTGCCAGCTCATTGTACAGGCAACTTGAGTGAGCTGCTGGGGTCATTTTCAGACTCTTTTGCTCATCACACTATACCTAGTGAGAGGTTTGCAGCTTGGAAGCCTAAAACTTGCTATGGTGGCCTTACAAGAGTCCCTTCACATCTCTGACCCTAATTAGAGGTTCTAGTACTTACCCTATTCTGTAGATTCGTAGGGAATCAAATGAGAGTGACTAGTAGCCAAACAACTAAAATTAGAGGCTGGCAATATAGCTGGTAATATTTTTCAGCACTCTGCTTTTAGAAGTAAAAGCTAAGTCATACAACCAAATGTTGGTGATTTGTCCAAAATGTACCTGCCAGAATTTATATCCAATATAAATTCAGCCCATTCTTCCCAGCCTCCTAATTCGAGAACCCAATACAATGGAAGATTGATGATCAGAATAGTGAGATGGGGGCACTTCAACATCCCCAATCATCTAAAAGGTGGAATGTGGACCACCACACATGAGAGAAAGATTGGCCAAACATTTGAACCCAAACCAACAACAACAACAACAATAACAATAATAAAGGATGGTTGTGGCAGACACTGTTGGTTGACCACCCACCAGGCAGCCCCTTCCTCCTTGCCAATAGAACCCTAATTTTTCTTAGCCTTCATAGGCTTAGGACAAGGGCACCTCCACAGCCTAAGGAATAGATCTTTGTTATTCTAAGTCAGTTATGGTGATTCCACAGGCTTGTGATGTGATTCTGGCCAAAGAGATGTGACAGAAGGTCTTCAGAAGACTCCTGGGAAAGGGTCTGCTTGTTCTTGAAAAAGGATGAGTGCTAAGAGGTGTGCCGCCTTTAGAGTTGCTGTGTGGAGAGGTGATGCCGAGGCTTGTGGCACCTTCTTGCACTCAGGGAGCTGCTGACAGTGAAGTCAACATTTTGAGGATGTCACACTACAAAGCTGCAAATAACTGGATCCTTGATAATATCACTGAGCCACTGAAACCCTGAAACTGCCTGACTCTGGGCTCACTTATGTGAAATAATAACTTTATTTTTTAAGTCTTGTTTTTTGAGTCAGGGTTTCTCTTACTTGCAAATATACTCCTAAGTGATACACTCATTAAGGTTTGTTAGTTTACTTTTTAACCAGAAAATGTGAATTAAAACACTTAATTCTAGTAAATAAAGGATTTATTGTAGTAGATATGAAAATCTTTTTAAAAGTTAAAGAAGTACTCTAAGATATAAATTATTGCAATGGTCATTCTAAAAATCTGGTTCTTGATATATTGCCATTCTTTTAGAAAGTATTTTTAAGCACTTCTTTTTGCAATCTATTGCCCAATTAATTCAGTTTGGTGAGCAACAGAAAAATATTAAACAGAGTGCCTTGGAGCATTTTGCTAGAATCTAGCTAAGTTATATTGCAGTCGAATTATGTTCAACTATACATGTTTGGAATTTCCTGAGGTATTCCATATGCCAACAGAAAACACAGTAGCCAGCTCATGGCCAGATTAGTGTATTATAGCCTAAACTCATTGGGAGGAAGTCCAAAGTGAAGACCATCCATGTTGGATCCCATTTATTTTTTCTAGTTTAGAGACGGCCTCGAGAGCACAGCTTAGAGGTCCATGTACACGGTTTACCACAAGCTATAAGACAGAGAAAATGCAGAACATGACACCTGAGTAGTAGTTCTCTTGCAACTAAGATAATACATACAAGCATGAGCAGAGGTAACAAATGTTGGCATGGATGTGGAGAAAAGGGAACACTTGTGCACAGTTGGTGGGATGGTAAACTGGTGCAGCCACTATGGAAGACAGTATGGAGGTTCCTCAAAAACTTAAAAATAGAAATACCATATGATCCAGCAATTCCACTTCTGGGAATATATCCAAAAGAAATAAAAACTCTAACTTGAAAAGATATCTGTACCTTCATGTTCATAGCAGCATTATTTACAATAGCCAAGACATGGAAACAACCTAAGTGTTCATCAATGGGTGAATGGACAATGAAGTTGTGGCATGTATATACAATGGAATATTATTCAGCCATAAAAAACAAGGAAATCCTCCCATTTGCAACAACATGGATGGAATTTGAAGGCATTGAGCTAAGTGAAATAAGTCGGACAAAGACAAATGTGGTATGATCTCACTTATATGTGGAATCTAATTTAAAAACAAACCACTAAACTCATAGGAAAAGTGATCTGATTTGTGGTTACCAGAGATGGGAGATGGATAGAGGGGGAACTGGAGGAAGGTGGTCAAAAAGGCACAAAGATAAACATGTGTGAGGGATGTAATGTACAACATGAGGACTACAGCTAACACTGCTGTATGATATACAGGAAAGTTGTTAAGAGAGTAACTCCTAAGAGCTCTCATCACGAGAAAAATTATTTTTCTTTTCCTTTTATTGTATCTATATGAGATGACAGATGTTAACTAAACCTATTGTGGTAATCATTTCACAATATATGTAGATCAAATCATTCTGTACACAGTGATGTATTTCAGTTATTTCTCAATAAAACTGGGGAAAAAAGTAAAAACATAAAAAAAGCATGAGCAGCAGTAAGAGCTGAGAGGTTTGAAGCAGTTGAGCCACTGCTTGGAATTCTTGGAAGAGGGGAATGTGGAAACAGTCTCAGTTAGACTGGCCATAATCACCAAGACGAAAACCAAAAAAATCTTGGAGAGGTTGTGGAGAAACGGGATCCCTAATCCACTGCTGGTGGGAATGCAAACTGGTGCAACCTCTATGGAAAACTGTATGGAGATTCCTCAAAAAATTAAAAATAGAAATACCTTATGATCCAGAGTCATGCAGTACACTCTTTTAAATGTGGCTACTAGAATGTATGGAGCAGTTGGATTAAAGGGAAAACCAAAGGCAGAGGGGGCTTCTGCCTCACTTCCAGTTTGGAACTCTGAGAGGAGCTCACCTCACCAGGGGAGGCTGCAGAAGAGCAGAAATGGCGGTGTGGCATCGTCAGACAGTGAGAGGGCCTGCACGTACATGCAGGTGATCCAGTATTCCATATGTCCCACTGGGAGAACACAGAATTTTGAATGGGCAAAAAGGGACCTGATTTGGAATGAGGAGGGGGCACAGTGCATAGGCAGGTAATGCTGGTGCACACTCAAAGGCCAGATGGAACCAGTTGCATTGCCATTGAAGGCCAAGTGAGACGCTTTTGTAAATGAGATTGTTTTCCTAATTTCTTTTTCACATAATTCATTATTAATGTGTAGAAGTACAACTGATTTTTGTATGTTGATTCTGTATCCTCAATTTCTTCTTTTGCTGCTTGTGCTTTTGGTAGCATATCTAAGAAATCATTACCTAATCCAAGGTCATGAAAATTTACACTCATGTTTCCTCCTAAGTGTTTTATAGTTTTCGTTCTCACATTTAGGGGTTTGATCTATTTTGAGTTAATTTTTGTATGTGGTGTGAGGTAGGGAGTCCAACATCAAAGATATTCTCATAATTAATTTCACTTAACCTTTTTAATTTTTTAAATGTGGCTACTAGAAAATTTAAAATCGTGTTTAAAAGTAATGTGACTCATGTTACTTTTCTATGGACAACACTAAAATAGACCAGTGGCAGTATCGGCATCATAGCTATAAATGCTATAAAAATGTATTGAGCACATAGAATGTGCCAGGTACCATTCTAGGCACAAAGGATACTGAGACAATGAGGCACAAACTCTCCTCTCAAGGAGTCACTAATATTTTGTGGGAAACAGACAAGCAAACAATTCACCATGGTGGAGAATCTGGTTCTCAACTTCATATGTCTAGAAACTCAACCTTATCATTTCCATAGAAAAAGCCTTCGTGGAACACTGGCTCACACTTACCATCCTCATGACAGACTGATGTATAAACCATAGTGCCACCATTTGTCAGTTTTCAATGGGATCTGTAAAAGTAACAGCTATGACTTATTGAGCACCTACTATAAGCAGGCACTGTTCTAGGTATCTACAAGTATTATGTCATTTAGTTCTTACAATGACCCTACGAGATAGTACTATTATCATCCCCATTTTGCAGATCAGGAAATTTAGTTGCAGAGCTTTGAAATAACTTGTCCAAGGTCACACAGCTGGAAAGTTTCAAACTCAGTAACTACGCTCTTAACCGCTACACTCTATTGCCTCTTGCCAAATTTACTGGATGTTCGTGTTGGCCACTCAGTGGTTTCTGTTCCTCGGTAGGAGGATCCACATGCAAAGCAGAATTATAATCAGAAGATGGCTTGGTGAGTATCAAGTCAGAGCAAGGAGAGTCAGTGACATAAGTTGAAAGGCTAATGGCATCAAGACCCACAGTAGGGTCAAAATATACCCGGTGCAGTGACAGGGCAATTGAATTTTGGGGATCATCCCTTGCCCTGGATACTGCCAACTTCTGCCTCTCTGTGCTGGTGTTTATTTTCTTTTTAATTGCTTCTGGAGTGGCAATTCCCCTTTCATTGATACAGTCGTCCTTTTGACGGCGTAATACCTACAGTCATGTTCTTGCTCTTCCTGTTTCAAGTCTAGGAAATATTTTGTGTGTAACTTGACTGATTTTCTGCACTCTTCCACTGGATGTTCGCCTGATTAGTCAAAGCAGCAGAGCTCTGACTGACCACACTCCATCTTCCGTTCCCTCCTCGTTTCTAGTCTAAGTCCACCACCACCATTTCTGTCATAGTAACTGAGACTAACCTGGATTAAAATGATAGACCTTCCTTGGATCAAAGACCTGAAAATGAGACCTGAAACTACAAAACTCTTGGAAGAAAATATAGGCAGTACACTATTTAACATGGGTCATAAAGGGATCTTTTAGGATTCCATGTCTACTCGGACAAGGGAAACAAAAGAAAAAATAAGTGGGACTTCATCAGACTAAAGAGCTTCTACAAGGCAAATGAATCCAGGATCAAAATGAATAAACAACCCACTAGCTGGGAGAAAATATTTGCAAGTCTATATCCGGCAAGGGGTTAATCTCTATAATATATAAAGAACTCACAAAGCAGAACAACAGAAAAACAGGATATGAACAGACATTTTTCCAAGAAAGACATACAGATGGCCAACAGGCACATGAAAAGATGTTCAACATCACTAATCATCAGGGAAATGCAAATCAAAACTACACTAAGATATCACCTTCCACCCGTTAGACTGGCCATAATCACCAAGACAAAAAACAAAAAAATGTTGGAGAGTTTGTAGAGAAACGGGATCCCTAATCCACTGCTGGTGGGAATGCAAACTGGTGCAACCTATATGGAAAACTGTATGGAGATTCCTCAAAAAATTAAAAATAGAAATACCTTATGATCCAGCAATCCCACTATTGGGTATCTATCCAACAAACCTGAAATCAACAATCCAAAGAGGCTTATGCTCCCCTATGTTCATTGCAGCATTATTCACTACAGCCAAGAAGTGGAAGCAACCCAAGTGTCCCATGACTGATGAGTAAATAAAGAAGATGTGGTATATATATACAATGGAATACTACTCGGCCATAAAAAAGACAAAATTCTCCCATTTGCAACAACATGGGTAGATCTGGAAAGTATTATGTTAAGTGAAATAAGCCAGAAAGACAAACACTTCATGATTTCACTCATATGTGGAATATAAACTAACACACGGTCAGAGAGAACTGTTTGGTGGTTACCAGGGGGAAGGGGGAGTGGGGTTGGGCACAAGGGATGAAGGGAAGCATTTATATGGTGATTGACAAACAATAATGTATAACTTAAACTTCACAATGTTATAAGCTATTAAGAAATCAATTAAAAAAAGAAAAAGAAGAGGAAAAAAAATGATAGATCTTCCTCCTGAAACTTTCCTCTCTCCTGTCCAGCATCCAGATGCATGCAGACACCCAAAATAGCTCCTGTGTTGACCTACCCCTTAGGCGGTTCCCTTTGGACTTCAAAACAAGCTCCTTCAGGTGGCGTTTTAGGCTCTTCATGATCTGGCCCCACCCGTATCATCAGCATTCCTCCCCACCTTGAATCCTCTGTCCTTCAGCCACCCCACCTTTGTTCATGGCAGTCCTACTACCTAGAATTCCTTTCCTCTCATCTCTACCCATGTCCCTTCTTCTGAAACCTGTCTCTAATAAGGCTACCTACTCTTATAGGGTCTCCTTGATTGCTTCCTCTCTCCCATCAGAGTGTCTCTTTCTCTCCTCTAGTGTGTCCCACAGTGTCGGACAGCAGGACATGGTCAGCTTACATTATGTTTAGCTCTGTGGTGATGGAAAAACATGGGCCACCTGGGGGTGCCCCTGACACCCTGGCCACCTATTTGAATGCCTTCATCCTGCTATTCCATAATTATCTGGTTACTGGATGTTTCCCCATTTGACTGTGCCCCACCTTCAAGCCCGTTTCTGATCACCATGTCTCCTCAGCCTCTAGCAAAGTTCATGGTGTCAGAAGCACCCAGTCACTGTTTCCTGAGGGAGGCAGAGAGGGAAGTAATTCATCCCAGTTGCTTTTCTTCCAAATGGTGCGACCTGGAGAAAGTTGCATAACCTGTCTCTGACTTTGTTTCCTTTCTTATAAATAGGGGAAATAACACCTGTTAGTGAAGTTTATTGAGATAATGTATGTTTAAAAAAAAAAAAAACTGTAGGGGCCAGCCAGGTGGCATAGTTAAGTCTGCACGCTCTGCTTTGGCAGCCTGGGGTTTGCAGGTTCAGATCCCAGGCACGGACCTACACATTGCTTGTCAAACCATGCTGTGGCAGCATCCCATATACAAAAATAGAGGAAGATGGGCACAGATGTTAGTTCAGGGCTAATCTTCCTCAGCAAAAAGAGGAAGATTGGCAACAGATGTTAGCTCAGAGCCAGTCTTCCTCACCAAAAGAAAAAAATCTGTAAATGCTGAGGAGGGGTAGTGAATATGAGGGAAGATCCGTGTCACATGGGAAACATATCAAGTAATAATGATAATAGCTAGAACTTTTTCAATAGCTGTCACATACTAAGTGTTTTATACCATTATCTCATTAACTACTTTTAACACTTTGAGGAAGGGATTACTGTACTCATCATACAGAAAACAAAACTGAGACTCAAGAAGGAAAGTACCAGCCAGGTGGAGGAGCTGGGGTTCAGAGCATGCCTTAGAGGCTGAGCATTGGTATTTCAGTGCCCATCTCAAGGGTGAGCTGGTAGCTGGCTCCTGGGAGGCATCAAGCAGAAGACCTGGCCTAGGCTGGCCTCATTTAACACCTGTTCTTAATAACTTGGAAGAGAGCAGGCACAGTGGATGCTGTGAAGACCAGAGGAAGAAAGCAAAGCAGACGTCCAAAGGAGCAGGTGCAGAGCAGGAGAGGAACTGGGGTTTGGTTTGGGGAAGTACAAACCACACTAACCACTAGCTAATCCATGGTGAGGGTAGAAAAGTCGGGAGAGAAAGGAGAGCTAGGCGGGCTGACGGCCGTAAGGGATAGAGAGTACAGAGGAATGCTGCTCTGTAATGTGATGAGGCAACAGGAGGCCACGGCTGTTCCGGGCAGCACTCGCTGGAGCTCTTCAAGTACAGAGAGGCCCTGGCCTCTTCCTGTTCACAGAGCTGAGTCTGTTTCACAGGCTCAGTGTGTGCTCACACACACACACACACACACACACACTCTTTTATACTAAGCCGCATCACAAACACACACACACAACCTTTGATTCTGAGGCCGATCACATCTCATAAATCTTTTTAACTTTCTTCCTTTCCAAGTTTTGCCTGTGTATTTCTTAATGTCTCTAGAGAAGTTGTGGGGCTCTTGCATGTATAGAATCTGGGGTATAGTTCAGAGTGGATGGGGAGGCAGCGAGTAAGGAACTGAATAAAGGAGCACGTGGCCACACTGATGAGTTAGTCCCACGTTCCAGAAGATCTGTCTTTAGTCAGAAGCTCTGATGTTTCTGGTCCGTCTAGGGGCAATGTTCTTTAGTGGCTTAAGGCAGGAGCCTGGGTTTACATGTGGCTCCCCCTTTTACTACCTATGTAAACCTAATTATTCTACCATATCTGAGTCTATTTCCTCAGCTGTGAAGTGGGAATAGTAATAACAACTACCTCATCGGGTTGCTGAGAAGGTTAAATGCAAAAGGACTGCTCATGTGTAAAGTTGGTCCTTGGTAAGTGGCCATCACTCTTCTCTTTAAATCTGCCCAGTAGTTAATAGTGGCGTGTGTTCACAATTTGTCTATAGACTTCTTATTCAGATGCCTTTGGATTTTGATAAGCCAGGCTTTGCAAAGATTAACAGATTGAAACCCATAGTGGGAAAAAAAAAAAAACAGGTTGAGTGTTTTAGAGCTGGAATAAAGTGATCCCAATCTTTGGGTAGCTGGTTAAATGGGTTCAGGGATATACCAGACTTTAGAGCCATATTTCCGTGTACCTCTGGGGCACTTCTGGGCCTGGCACCACCAGGGGGGTCCTCACTGCCTTGGGAGGCAAAGCTCCCTCAGCATTCCCAAACCTCACTGCCTGCCCGGCCTGCTGAGGCTGGAGAGCACTATTCCAATACGACGGGGCATATCTACCAAGGCTGTCGCCTGCCCATGACAAGGTGAGGGGAAGTGGGTGAGGGGCCTGAGGGTTTCCTCTTTCTCCCCCTTTCTTTAGGAGACTTATACAGTACCTTATACAGTGCCAAAGGGACAGTCGGGGCACTTCAGTTGGCTGACTCCCAGGAGGGGGAAGGAACATGTCTGGCCTTCCAGCCAGAAGGAAGGACCCTCCGGGGTCATCCAGTCCAGCCTCTCTAAGGCTCAAGAGCCAACACTGCTTGTCTGCAATCCCTTCTCAGAGTGATAGGTGAGCCCACTGACACCCCAAGACCTCTCAGCCAGGGCTCTCCACTACAAAGTCCTGGGTGAACAGGGTGCATCCAGGAAGGCGAGACAGAGAAGCCATAAGGGGATCCTTTGTTTCTCAAACCCAAGCAAGAAAAATCAGAGAGAGGCAAGTCATATGCCGTTATCTTCCATCTGCAGAATGACTAAGCAAGATTATGAAAAGGCCAAGATTGATCTTCCTCCTGATTCATGAACCTGAATTTGTTCTTGTAGTATTTGATTTATTCAATTAATAAAATGCTTACATGCTCCTTTTTTTCCTTTATAATAAGCACATACATTTCTCCATAAAATGTCCTAAGTGACTGTGCTTTTGAACGGAGTGTGACCCTCTGTGGTTCTGTAAGTTCTGTGCATACTGGAATGTGGACAGTGTTTACTAACAAGGATTATAATGGTATTTCTCAATAGAGAATGAGGATAGAGTCTCCCACCCCTCCCCTCTTACATGTATCCAGCAGGCCTGCTTGAGAAGCTGACCTTGTAGATTCTTCTTTGAAAACTTTTCTTTGCTTAGTTTTATCTGACAGAGATACTGAAATGTTTTGCCAGTTTCCAAGGAAACCAACTGGGAAGACAGAGTTGCTGCTGCTCAGTTGTAGCATAAGGAGGTGTCTAGGTGTCCCACATAGCCAGTAAGCCATGACTCTCTCAGGCACAGCACATGCCCTTAGGAGCTGTGCAATCCCAGGCAAGTCACTCAACCTCTCTGGATATCAGCTTCCTTATTTCAGCAATGGGAATATTCATAGCTGCTCTACCTGCCTTGTATGGTTGTTGTGGGGGGTGAAATGACATAACATATGACAAAGGGCTTTGTAGAGGCAACAAGCCATACAGATGCAATGGGTAATTATCGTGCTATTGTGGCTACCTTTCCCCAGATGAAAACTTCTTTGTTTCCAAGTTAAAAGGGTTAAATTCCATCACGGACTATGGGACAAAGGCATTGATCTTCCACTCTCACTGACAATGGAACAGTATCTCTTAGAGATAAGTCTGAATGTTATCTGTGTACCCACTAGTACTAAAAAATGTTTCTAGACATTATGTCCTTGAATTTGGAAATCGTTACCCAAAAAAGTCTCTTCCTCTGCAGCTCTGCAGAGCTGTTCTCCACCTACACAGAGCTGGCCAGGGTGCAGCTCAGACACACAAGTCCCATGGAACGCCAGACACAGGACCTACCTGTGGTTGAAGAATATTTCAGGAAAGAAGCAGGGACTTCAGAGGATGGAGCTGACAGGACTTCACTGTACTGAACAGTTTATTCATCGAGTCAGAAATACCAAAGCTAGAAAGTTATCTAAGCTAAACTCCTCATTTTAAGATGAGAAAATTATGGCTCAAAATAGTTTTAAGTAATAGGTTAAGTAGTTATTCTTGGAAAACTCAGTTTTTCTGATTTCCAGGCCAATGTTCCTCCCATCACATCATTAACGACATGAACAACATCAGCAACCACAACAGCTACTGTCTATTGAGCAATGGATATGTGTTAGACATCGTGCTAAGGTATTTGCATGTATTCACTCATTTAACTCCTGCAACAAATCAGCAAGGCAGATATTGTTCCCATTTTACAGATGAGGAAAATGAAGCTCAGAAATGTTAATTACCTACCGAAGGTCCTGGTACTGGTATTTATATCAGTCCACAGTATAAAGGGCAAGAAAGGGTATGTGTGTTGTGGTTGTTGCTATCATTTACATACAACATTGTGTCTACATTCTTAACAAATTTAGAGATGAAAAATCACTCCTTACCCCAAGTACCAAGGGCCCTAGAGAGTATACTCTGAATTGAACTGTCACACAAGCCTCACCCTGAAGTGCAGCCTGACTTTATATTGACAGCGATTAACTGGAAATGAGGGTGTGGAGCTTCCACTTCTTCCCCATGCCAAGCTTTTAGAATTCAGACGTGAGATGAGTCATGAGAGAACGTGCAGGCTTTTGGCCACAGTGGAAATGCTCATTTCCTCAATTGCCCAGCAGCAAAACACCGAGGCCAACTATTTTTATGTGCTAGAAATGTTAAAAGCATTTTTCAGTCTTAATGTTGCTTTTAAAATAATTAAACCAATCTCTGCTGACCCTGCTGTGATTTCATTCTAAAGATCCTGCACTCAGGCTTTTTCTCCTCTTGCTTTATGGGAGTTATGAGAAACTCACTAGGCCTACAGTTGTCAATTGCCGCGATAAATTTGCCTCCTCCGTAAACCTGACGTCATATTTTTCCAACTTTCATTAAGAAGTATAGCTCCTCTATAAAGCCTTTCCACACTCTGGCACAAGTTATAGAGCTTGAATTTTAAAACTCTGAACATGTATGTAATTATAACTCAAAAGATCGAAGAACGTTTTTCAGAAATCCTGTCCTTTCTAAGATGTTAACTGTACATTAAACAATGCTGCGAGCTGGTCCTAAAAGCATCGGAATAAACTTTGGAAGTGAGTGAGGTTTCTTCAGTAATAATGAGAGAGCAGTTCAGGTTCTTTAAGCCCAAATAGAAACTGGATGAAACTTGACAAAAATAAGAGAAAAAAAATCTTAGGAAAACAATCCTGTAGTTGATTACTGGCTGTTATTGGAATGTAGTGCATAAAACTGATGGAGAAGAGGTCATGATGTTCATTTAACAGGATATTTAAAGAGGAGAATGAGCTGTGATAAATGGGGTCTATACCATCACTCTTGCCTTCTTTGTCTCTTCTGTGCATTTATCCATGTGTTTATTCATCCGTCCATGCCCAGCATTTCAGCAATTAGGGATCTGAGTCCCCCTACATGCCAGGCCCTTAGGATCCAAAACTAAAACCGTCATGATCTATGCCTTTGAGTAGCCCTCTGCCGATTGGCAGGAATAGATGCTACATGAATCACTACAATAAGATGTAATACCTGCCACAATGGAGACAGGTACAAAATGGAATGGGGCTCAGGCTGCATATCTTCGGGGAGTCAGGGATGGATTTGCTGAGGAGCTGACACTTGAGCTGGACCTTAAATGCTAACTAGCAGTTAGCCAGCCGGGAAAGAAAGGGGAAAGGGGACTCCAGCTGATGGGAATAGTTGACGCGAGAGGCACAAATGCATAAGAGACCATGATGCGTTTAGGACGGTGGTATTGGTACTGGGGAAAGAGAGGAAGGAAGGCTGAACCAGTAGGCTGAGGCCAGATTTTGAAGGACCTTCTACTCTAGGGTAGGAATTGGGAATTATAGGTAACTGGGAGCTAGAGAAGAATATCAAGGGAGGACCCAGCCTGCTCAGATAGATGGTAGAAAGATAACTTGGCTAGAAATATCAAGGGTAAGTGGAAAGGAGGGAAGCCTGGAAGCAGAGACCCATGAGGATTGCAGGGTTATAGGGCTACTCCAGTGTGTTAGTCAGGGTTCTCCAGAGAAACAGAACCAATGGGATGTGTGTGTGTGCATGTGTGTGTGTGCATAAGAGATTTATTATAAGGAATTGGTTCACGTAATTATGAAGACTGAGAAGTCCAGACCCAGGAGAGCCACTGGTGTAGTTCCAGTCCAAGTCTGACGGCCTGAGAACTGGGAGAGCCAATGGTGTAAGTTCCTGTCCAAGTCCCAGTCCAAAGGCAAGAGCAGACCAATGTCCCAGCTTAAAGACAGTCAGGAAGAGAGAGAATTCTTTCTTACTCAGCCTTTTATTCTGCTCAGGCCTTCAAGAGTTCGGGTGAGGCCCACTCACATTAGGGAGGGCAGTCTGACTCACTCAGTCTACCAATTCCAGTGCTAATCTCATCCAGAAACACCCTAGTAGACACACTCAGAAATAGTGTTTAACCAGATATCTGGGCACACCATGGCCCAGCCAAGTTGACACATAAAATTAACCATCACACCCACCCACCAACACCCCCACTCACTAGTTTCCTGGCCCCTCCACAACCTTGCCCCCTGTCAGCTTCTAGAGTGATCTTCCCCAAAAGCCAATGCGGATCTGCCACTGCCCTGCATGAAGTCCTCCACAGTTTCTGGCTGCCTTTAGGGGATAAGGCAAGCTCTTAGGCGGGGCAGGGGCAGGCTTTCTCTGGCATGGACCTTGCCTTTCCAGTCTCCACAGGTTGGTTTCCCCCTTACCCTACATCCTAGCCACACTATCCGGACTACTCCAGAATGGGCTGTGTGCTCTCTGCTCCTTTCCTCTGGCAGCACCCTCTACCTGAATATCTTTAGCCTTGCCTTTCTCTACCTTTCTCTTCCCCTGGCTAACTCCTAACTAATCTTCAAGACTCATTTTTGGCCATTCTTCTGTTCTAGAAAGCCTTCCCTGACTTCACCTCCCTCCCAGGTCTAGGTTAAGAACTGTGCCCATATGTTCCAAAGCATCCTTTTGCATGCCCCTAATTGGCTCTTGTCCCACTGTGATGTGATAGGAAAAAAAACGGCTTACCATTATTGAATATTCGCCATCTGCCAGGCTCCATGCTAAATGCATTACCTTGTATAACGCTTGCAACAACCTTTGGTGGTAGGTACTGTGAAGAACCCCATTAAGCTGATGAGAAAACTGAAGTTTGGAGAGGTAAAGTAACTTGTTCTAGGCCGCAGCTAGTTAGTAGGAGATACAGAATTCAAAGCCAGGTAGTTGGACTCCTAAACCTGTGCTCTTAACCACGGTGCTATACAACTTGAGTTTCTTTGTTGAATGAATGCAAAAGAATGAATGAGTGGTGAAGACAAGGAGAGAAAGGAAGGTAAGAAATTGGACAGAAGGATTGCAGAGTACTCCTTCATGAATTTTAGCTAAGTAAGGAGAAAGAGAGAAAAAGAACCAATAGGGTGAGAGCTAGAGGGACAGGCAAAATTGAGGGAAGTGTGTGTGTGTGTGTGTGTGTGTGTGTGTGTGTGTGTGTGTCGATGGAAGGGACTTAATCACACTTCCAGGCTAAAGAAAAGGAGCCACTGAAAATGGAGACGGAAGACAGAAGAGAAAGGGCTCCAGTGACCCGGCATGTTCCCAGTGCTCACGTGAGGAGAGGAGATCAAAGAGGAGCTTGGATAATGTGTCAGCCCTTGGGCATCATATGCACATTCTAAGCTCAAATTTTTACCTTATAATATTTCTCAAAGGATTTATCCCCTTGAGCCTTCCACTTAGAAAGTGTTTTAAAAATATTTGTTGATGATTGCATAAATGAATGAAATAAAATCACATTAATCTAATTAACCGATTTCACCCACATTTTCAGCTGCTGTATAGGTCAAGTCTGAAACATACTAAGTAACTGGACTAGGCAGGGCACAGAACATGAGAAAATGAAGACGCGCTAGAGAACAATCAGTCCAAAATCCTCATTGTGCAAAAAAGGAAACTGAGGTCCAGAGAGGCGAGGTACGTGACCCAAGACTACACAGCTACTGAGTGGCAGCAGAGTCGCACCTGGCCCCTGAATCTTCAGGCTCAGGCTGGAGCTCATGAACCACACCTTTTGTCGTTTGGCGTTATGAGCAGTGCACAGACATGGAGTCACGGAAAACAGAAGGCAGCCGTTAGCTTTGCAAATCACCTGGAAAGACCATTGTGATGATTAAGAGGTAGCCTGTGTGAAGCACCCCACATGTTATCTGTGCATAATAGGTGCTCAAAAGGGAGCTGTGTCTGTGTGACTCCACAATGAAGAGCCCCAATAAAGATGTGTGTGTTTGTGTGTGTGTGTTCACCTGCAACAAGCCGACTACCCAGAGCAGTTCTGCCACATTCCATTCAGACTTATAGGAAAGGATCTTTGATTACTTTAAAAATAAAGTCATAGAGTTAGTGAGTGCAACCTGAAATAGGAAAGTTTCAATGCTCCTTCCGGAAACAGCTATTCGTATGAGTTTGCTGATATCTGCATCTGTAAGACCAAGTCTCAGATCCAGGATGAGGACAGGCATTTCATCAAGTGCAGCCTGAGGCACACTGCCCTGGGCCTGGCGAATTCACCAGTCAAAAACATTCCCATTCCGGAGTCCCGCCCTGTCCACCCCCACCTCCCCCAGCCTGCTGGAGGCCTTGGAGAGGCCAGTGGGCTGGCTCTGCACTCCTCATTCTCCATGTTTTCCATGACAGGACTTGTGCAGTCTCCCTGATGGGGACAAGAAAACAGAGGCCTGAGGAGGGTTATGAGAGGGGATTGGGAAGCTTGTTAGCTCTTGAGCCTGAGCAGGAGTTGGGGCTTCACTAACTTGAGAAGTTTAGGCACACGGTTTTCCAGATCCCTTGGGTCCTAACATTGCGTGATCTAAGGACTCCCTGTGTTCCCTTCTGCCCCCACAGCCGCTCGTTTGTTCATTGTCCTCATTACACTCCCTCCCTCCCTTGCCCAGGGCTGTGGGAGCCTCTACAAGCCGCTGAATTGGCTGAACTGGACTTCCCCTCTTTCGGGACAGGATGTGCACCAGGCTTCACCTCCCATCTTCCACCTGCTTCAATCCTTCTCTTGTCCAAGACTTCTCAGCCTCAACCCTACTGACATGACACCCAGATTCTCCTTCCTTTCTGTCTTTCATTTATCTTATCCACAATGCAGTCTCTTTGGATCAACCCCCTCAGCCCCATGCTGGCAGCCTAAGATGACAGAGTCCTGCTCTTCAGGCCAACCCAATGGCCAAACTGCAAGGGGAGGCAGCACGGCTGCAGATAATGTTCTAAGTTCTGCTTCTGCAGACACTGCTATTGCTCTTCGCCACCCAAACCCCAGTATCCCTTGGACCTTAAAGTTTTAGTATTTGCATTTGTCCACCTGAGAACTTTTGCCCCCAACTTTGCTCAGAAGGGCCACAGCTCCCAGAGCAGTTCTCTGTGGAGACTGATGGGGGTGGTGCACAGACTCCCTGGAACCCTCACCTCCGGGTGGTGGGATTCTGAGGCTTGTGTTTCACATGGCATTTCCCCGGGGTTCAGGGTCTGTCACCCACTAGGGTAGCTGGTTTAGCTCACACATTATTGGCTGCCTTCTCTTTTCTATCACTTTCCCACTCCCCTGCCAGTGGTCCCTGCATCTCCCAAATAAACCACTAGTGCTCAAATCTCTGTCTCTGAGTCTGCTTCTGGGAGAACCCGTTAAGACAGTTTCAAAATTCTTTCCTTGGTGGAGGCTTGGAAACAGAGCCAGACTAGAGAGTACGGCAGCTAGAACACAACATTTAAGGAGATGCTTGCTCTCAGGGTTGTGCAAGTGGCGGCCCTGCACTCCCCTGGCCCTGAGAGTGAGTGCCTCCTTAAATGCGAGCCCTGGCAACTCTCTGGCCTCACCACAGCCCTGGCCCTACTGGGGAAGGTACCTGAAGTGGCATCCAGAACTAACTCCTATTGTCGACAATAGTCTCACCAGTCTAGAGTTGTTTATCGTTTCATAGTGTGTGTTTGTTGTTTACAGGAGTATTTTCCATTTTTAAATGTAATCTCCGAGAGGGCCTGTGCTAATCTGATTTGTCTTTAGATTATGCAGTATGCGACCATATGCATATCCATAACTATTTAAGAAATATCTACTACAGGTGAGTAAAGACATAGTGATGCTAAAGATGCTCTGAAGAGCACAAAAATAAACAACTTCCCCAGCTCTGATTCAAGAGCCATGTCATTATCAGCATTATTGTTTTATAAGACACAGTTGGACATGTTACTCCACTGACTGAAGACTTTTGAGAACTTGCATTTCCTTAGGAAGCCGTCCATGGTGATGGCACCTGGCTCCTGTCCCCTTTCCAGATTTATCTCCTGTCACTCCTTTCCACTTAGCATGTGTTCTAGCCACACAGGACTATTTGTCACCCTCTTTCTTTACTTTGCTTGGTCTCTCTGGAATCTCACTTATCCTTCCAGATTCGGGAGACAAGGCACTACTTCCATAAACTGGATCCTTCCATGCAGAATTCACTGCTCTCTTAACTGTCCCGATGACACTTTTACACCCCTATTATAGTATGTACTGTATTTCGCAGCGTAATTTTTACACATCCGCTTCCAGAGCTAGACTGTAGGCAGCTCCAAAGCAGAGGGCTTCTCTTCTTCAACCGCTTCCAGGCAACTAGTGCAGAGACCCTCTCAGAGGAGGTACTAAATACACGTGAAGGGATGACTATGATTCCTTTGGGAACTTGAAATCCGTTAGGATAAGTCATCCACAACATTATTTCATAAGTCACACAACCATCATTCATTTTCTAAATAAATATTTTAAGAGGAAATAGTGCATAAAGACGTACACTCCTCAGCAGGAACACAATCCATGCGGATTTCTAAGACGTATTAATTAGGAATAGGTTTGGATGTAAAAAACAAAACCAAAAACAAATCCCCAAATAACAGAGGTTTACAGAAGACAGAAGGTTATTTTTCACTCATGTAGAGGAGTCCAGAGGCAGGATCCAAGGCTGGAGTGGTCGAACCGTGATCCTCAGGGGTCACGGTCTTTCTAACCCGCTTTGTCTGCCATCCAGCATGGCCGCCACAGCTCTCTTGCAGCCGCTTGAAGGAGGACGAGCCAAAGCAGGACCAGGTGCTCACCCCGCCCCACACTTGGAGGCTGCGCACGCTTCCAGCCGCATCTCACTGGCCAGAACTTAGTCACACGAACACATCTAGCTGCGAGGGCGGCCTGAAGATGTGGTCTTGCTCTGTGGTGGCCAGAACATAAGAATGTTAAGTACCAGAACAGTGACGGCTCCATCACTAAGGAAGACGGTAGAAACGGAGTTGAGGCAGACAACGAGCAGTCTCTGCCATACTGAACGCGCACGTTGCCGAGACCTGTTGATCTGGGCAGAGATGAGCTACTGCACGATGGACGTACCCAGGATCATTTGTGCGGCTAGTTCACCAAAACAGTGCATTGCACACGAGAAAACGTGCTCTATATTTGGTTCTCTAGGATAAACTTGGCACTTAATAAATAACATTAAGAAAGAACACCTGAAATTGCTTTGGACAGTGCATCTTCCTGACTAACCTGAAATATATCCTCCATAAAGGTCAGTTTTGTCATTCAGAAGGTAAACAAGAGACACATCTTCCACTAAAGTGAAATGCCTGGAGTTACATGACCAGTGATTTTGTTGTTGTTTGTGGCATTAGACCAGCATTTTAGGTCACAACAGCAAGGCGGCATACAACTGACTCAGTAAGCCAGAGACTTCAGGTTGGGTGAGAGGTGTGAATCCCTCCCCCAGCATCGGTGTCTCTCCTATAAATTGGGAAGAATAGTACCTTCCTCCCAGAGGTTCCATGAGGATTAAATGGAAAAAAATACGTATGTGAAAGCGTTTTCAATTTTCAAAGTACATCACTGTTCTAAGACTTTCAGGCAGGAAGCTGATATCAAACCATCTGATGTAAAAGATACAGTGAAACGCAATAGGAGTTGTGCTGAGGCTAACAGAGAGAGAACTTGAAAAACAGAAGGCCCCTCACACACTGTTTGAATCTCGGGGTTGGACAGCCTTCACAGAGCAGGCACACTGCCAGCATGCCGGGCCAGAGGCAGAGTCTCCAGGAGTTCTACACCACTCCCTCCAGCTCCTCTCAGAAATTATCTGCATCTGTCTCCTACCCTGGAGAAAAGAGAAGAGAAGGGAAAACCACCAGGAGGTGGGCGATCAGCCGCTGGCGGAGTGACCGGAGCTGGGTGTGGATTGTGGAAGCTGATGCTGGCACTGGAAAGTTCCTGCCCCAGCTAATGTGTCAAGTCATAGTATTCTGGAGAATGCCTCAGGCCCCCAGTAGTAAACATTCTGTTTTACATCCGCCTGAAAGAGAACGTGTCTAGTGTTTCATCATATTAAACACAATGCTGTTTTTAGATTTATTTTAAATTAATGATTATTTTAAAGTTTTATAGGCATTAATAAGTTGCCTTTCCAAACCAGTCATTTGAATTTAGAGTCTTATCAAAAAAGTATGAGGGGCCGGCCGGGTGGTATAATGGTTAAGTTCACATGCTCCACTTTGGTGGCCTGGGGTTTGTGGGTCCGGATCCCAGGCGTGGACCTACACACTGTGCATCAAGCCATACTGTGACAGCATCCCATATACAAAGTAGAGGAAGACTGGCACAGATGTTAGCTCAGGGACCATCTTCCTCAAGCAAAAAGAGGAAGATTGGCAACAGATATTAGCTCAGGGCCAACCTTCCTCACCAAAAAAACCAAATAAATAAAATAAGAAAGTATGAGAATACTTATTTTCTTACATCCTTATCAACCTTGTATTATCAATATTTTATATCTTTGGCAATCTGATGGACAAGTAGTGATTATCTTTATTTGTTTTTCATTAGTGCAGTTAAGCATCTTTTTTCTACATACTTATTGGATACATTTTTTTCTTCCTTTCATTTTAACTCCATGTATGATCCTTTGATCGCATTCCTATTGGATTGTTCATTTGTCATCAATTTTTAGGAGTTTTAGAAATATATTATGGGCACTATTCCTGTGTCATATATTTTACAAACACTATTTTCCTTGTTTGCCTTTTTCTATTTCCATTTTTATTATGTTTTTTTCTATACAGAAATTTTAATATTTAAGCAAACTGGTCAATCTTTCCTTCATAGCTTTTTTCTTTGCTGAGATTAGTCAGTCTTTGAAGTTTTCAGATTTGAAATCCTTTTTCCCAGTCCAGCCCCGGCCTAGACAGGAGTATTAGTCTGGGCTTATACTGAATAATATCATTATCCAAGGCTCCACTTCCAACTGTATTCTTTAAATCAATAAAACTCAAGTGTACTTTTTTTCACCTTGAATTATCTGCATTTAAAAAAAAGTTCAGTGTTGGGTTACTGAGGGTGTAATGACACATAAAGGAGAGTGTCGGGGCCAGGCCTGATGTGATGAGGAGAACATTCAGCAACACTTGAAAATACAAAGGAATGAGCAATAATAAAACTTGCCAGACCACTCACTGAAATGCCATTTATTGTCATGCAATTTACTTGAAACCCTGTGGAACAAGACCTCGCTAACACTTCATTCCTCTCCTTCCCACAATAGCTAGATCCTAAAGGTTTTTCAACCTTGCATTGTAAAAATCATCTGTATTCCCCTTCACAGTCCATTTCTAATTCTACTTTCTCTTTTTAGTATTCCCTGATCTTCACTGTCTTTGCTGGGCTGCTGGTGCACCATTACTTTTTATTTTCAGTCCAAACTTCCTAACAGTTAGAGCATGAGGCTGAGGGAAGGAGGGAATGGGCTGCCTTGGGAAGCTTTTGAGCTTCCCAGATTGAAAGTGTTCCAGAGAAGCTGAACACCTGTCAGGAAATAGTGGGGCAAGAATTCTAATAATGAGTGGAGTTTGGATTATATGACTTGAAATATTATTTTCAAAACAAAGATATTGTCTCCATTAAGCCTTAGCATGTGCACACACAGACTCAAAGACTCAACAACTATTCTGCAGAAAGAGGAGCGTCTAGGTTAGAAAAATTCTGTATCACCTTGTGATATTAGCTTGTCAGCGTTGACCAAGCCACTTTTTAATTTCTAGTTTATCTAGTTCCACATAGCTATGTTTGCTCCATTTGAAAAGCCTAATGATTAAAAAAAAGAGAAGAAGAGTAGAATGAAATATACAAGTATATGATTTATATGCATAGAAAAATCTGGAAGGGCAAACATCAAAACATTTTAGTGTGTATCTCTGAGATGTGAAGTTATGGATGATTTCAATGTTTAACTTTTGTTATTCTCCATGTTTCAGATTTCCTACAAGAAAACAAGATTTATGTTTACAATTGAATGTCTGTCTGTCTATCTGTTTATCTATCCATACAGGTCTTTTTTGCTTGACAGGCTGGAATATGGTGGACTCAGGAATGACTGGTAGGGGGTAGAACTAGGGATTCTGTGAGGTAATATATATCTAGCAGAAAAGAGATACTAAAGACAGAGAGGGCTACGAGCATTAGGCTGACACCCAGGGTCAGGCCCACGTGGAACGATTTGGGGAAGCCAGTTAAGGGAGCAAGAACCCATGGCCCTGGAGTGGGACAGCGAGCAGACTGGCTATCATACAACTTGGCTTCAACTCAACAAAAGGAAGAATTTTCTCACCCTCAGAGCTTGCCGGAAGCCAAATAGAGATCACTGTTTACAGGGATCTCCAGATGGAGCAAGGGTGCACATGATGATCCACTGGGGTACAGGAAGCAAGTAGATCTTGTGTCCCTTCCACAGTCGAAGTGTCCTGAGGAAAGAGCAGCAGCTCCATAACGTGGGGTGTGGACAGAGGCAGCCTCACTCCTTGGCTGGCTTTCAGTTACTGTGATGTGTGGCGTGTTAGATGTACCCAGTGAGGATATTATCCTGATGTAACTAAAGTAGTCCTGACAAAATGGATAAGTGGCTTAAAATGATTCCTGCAAACAACTGCTATAAGCGCAAGAGAATGCCAAGGAAATGGCAGAGAGAGCAAGCTCTTTGTCAGCCACATTATGATCTGGCTAGAAGTTGGTCCAACATGGCTGAAGTTATCAAAAAGACTATTTGAAATATGAATTTACATCCACTATCATTAACAGTAAATCAAGCAGTAAGGGAATATTATGCCTTGAGATATTAGCCTATGATAGTAGGAAGCCATCATGGTTATCAAGACATTTAAAAACTCAGCATTCAGGGCCAGCCCGGTGGCGCAGTGGTTTAGTTCGCGCTTGGCAGCCCGGGGTTCGCCGGTTCGGATCCCGTGCGCCCGCCGATGCACTGCTTGTCAACCATGCTGTGGCGGGGTCCCATATAAAGTAGAGGAAGATGGGCACGGATGTTAGCCCAGGGCCAGTCTTCCTCAGCAAAAAGAGGAGGATTAGCTACAGATGTTAGCTCAGGGCTGGTCTTCCTCACCAAAAAAAAAAAAAAAAAAAAAAAAACCTCAGCATTCAGACATTATTAATAATAGTATAATTATAATGTGAGCAAAGGGGGCGATAACAATAATAAAATAAAATGTAAGATCATTTCAAAAGTATTCTATATTTTTCTTTATCTCATCATTTTTTATTTCTGTTTTTATACCTGTTTTAATAGTACCTGTATAGAACGGTACACCTGTGTAGAAGTGTACCTGAATAGAAACACAGAACATATTACTGATAGGAGGGCTCAGTGCTGTACAGGATAGGACAGGGGGTTGCACCCCAGTGATCACCCCACTGATCAGACACAGGATCTCATCTGTATCCACTGATAGGAGGGAAAAGACCAGTTTACTGGTCTTAAAACTAGGCATCTAGAGATAATGAGTTCCTATCACTGGAGCTGTTCAGACATGGGCTAGAGAGATGGTTATTCGATGATATTGCAGAAGGAATTCAAGTAGCCTTTGGAGAATGAGACTAGATGACTTTTTGGGGGGGGGGTGAGGGAGATTGGCCCTGAGCTAACATCTGTGTCCATCTTCCTCTATTTTATATATGGGACGCTGCCATGGCATGGCTTGATGAGCAGTGCATAGGTCTGTACCCGGGATCTGAACCTACAAACTCTGAGCCCCCGAAGTTGGGCATGCAAATTTAACCACTACGCCACCGGGCCAGCCCCTAGACTAGATGACTTTTAAAGATCTTTCAACCCTGAATTCTGTATTCCCATGATTCTTCTGTTTCCAATATATTTTGTTTCAACTTCTTTCATGGAGTTTATCCTATTCTGCCTTTTATTATATTGATTTATATATGTATATATCTCTTCTGGTAAATTAAATTATTTGAGGGCAGAGGTCATTTTTTATTTCTTTTGGTATTCCCAAATTACCTAAAACCATGTTGTGCACATTGGAGGCATTCAATAAATGCTTGTTAATTTAAATAGCAAAATGTTATTATCTTTAATAAAAAGTGGAAAGTATTGTCTGACTATTTGGGGAATAAAATAAATGGATACCAAAGAAAGCAGAGGAGGCAGTTGTTCAGGGGCCTCAGATCATTTCTGATGTTGAATGCAGGTCGTTTTCAGGACTGAGCGCACCACCAGGTATTAATATGTTGTCCTCATGCAAAGTCGGTGGGGCTGCCTCCTCACAAGCAGGTCCGGGCACCGCATGGGGCTTTGCTCCCCCAGTAACAGTCAGTCCACACGTGTTTCCTGAGCCGTGATCCTGTGTCGAGAGCTGTGCTGAACACTGTGAGCATTGTAAATAAATAGTTACATGGTGTCTGTTCTCAAAGAGCCCAGAATTCAGTTCAGGAGACGAGGGAAAGATGCTCGTGAGGCGAAGAGTGCTGAAATACCAGCTACTACAACACGAGAGACTGGTGCCAGCTGAGCGCTCTAGGGCTCCAGGGACAGGAGAGTCCCTGTAGGCAGGAGTGACCAGGCCGAGCTTCTGGGGAGATCGGCTTCGGGCAGGACTTGGAAGCACACCTGCTTTGGTCCCTCGTGAGATTGGCATCTCCCGCCAGGGGTCAGCCCTCTCTCTGTGAGCCGTCCTGGATGTCTGCTGTTAGGATTCTGGGCAAAATCTGGGTCACACATCACAGAGCTTCTTTGTCATCAGAATCATTAACAATAGCCTCTGTCTGCTGCCATGATAAAGCCCCCAACTCAGTGTTTTTATCTATAAATGTGGTGATTTCTGGTTGACCTGATGTCAAAAATTCCTTCCGGTTATACAAAATTTGTAATTTTATGAGAAAGGATAATTTTCCGAGAGAAGGACAGATCTAGGGAACTTGGCCTTGCCAGATGGTGTCTAGGTGCAGCCTGAAGGAAGAGACAGAGCCCTAGGGATTTGCAGAGGAGAACACAGCAGGGTGAGGAAACCTGAGCTGGCCTGGCCACACCTCGTGTCTCCGGCTTGGGTGGCCCTGCAGAAGCTGCTGGGCGGGCCTGTCCTTGCTAAGCCAGCCTGGCCGTCACGGGGCTCTGCAGAAGCTGCTGTGCTGCTGCCACAGAGAGACCTGATTTGGTTTCGTCCTTTAGTCGAATCCATCTCAGCTGTTAAGCCCAAGAGCTCAGCATGGCAGAGACTCTCAAATGACAGCGTCTGGAGGGAGGCTTTGCTGTTAATGGTCAAGAGAGCAAGCAACTGTGAGCACAACAGACGCAGGACAAGAAGAACTCAGGCAGGCTGTATCACATCTACTTGTCGTTATCAGGGATGAGAGTATCTACACAGGAGACCACCTATGAGGGACACTTGTGTTTTGCTTTTCATTTAACAAGTACTAATTGAGCACTATCTATTCATTTATGTAAGTGTTCATCAACTCATTGATTCAACAAATTTATATAGATGCTCTAACACATCAGGCACGGTGCAGATTGGCACCTTGTCCTGCCCTCCAGGAGACAGCAGTTTACAGGAAAGGCAGGAGAGGACACAGCCATTATGATGCACTGTGACGAGTGGATGCCAAGGGAACACGGAGAGTGGACACTGTAGCTCATGGCTGGGAATCAGGGAAGAATTCCAGGATGGGAAGCCTTGGTTAAATCTGCAAAGTCTGACAGTGGATAGGAGAAGAGAACCCAGGCAAAGGACCAGCTTAGGCGAAGGCACAGAGGCAAATGTGATGAGTTCTACAAAACTCATTCACTCAACCAGTATTTATTGAGCATCTGTTATGTGCCAGGCACTGGGATACAGCACTGACCCCAACAAAAAAGACTCTTGCCTTCATGGAGCTGATATTCTAGCAGGGCAGACAAACAAGAAATAGCAAACACAATAAATAAGTAAAGCATGCAGCATGTTGGAAGGTAAGAAGTGTACAAAAATAGGAAAGAAAGAAAAAGCAGAGCAGGGAAGTGAGGACGGGGAGTGCCCAGGGTAGCTGAATGCTTCAAAGGGACAGGTGCCAGTCGGCGGCAGTGGGGGACCACCCTGAGTCACTCCTCCCCAGTCCATCTTCCAAACTCTTGCCTGAGTGGTCCTCCTGAAATTGATACCGGCTCAAGACAAGGTTGACATAAGGGAAGCCATATTCTAGAAAAGGAAACTGTATTGTAACTTTGAATGACCTCTGATTAACTAGCCCAGACATGCTCTGTGGGTTTTGTGGCCCCTCCCAGGAGCTATAAGTTGATAACCTTGTTCTTTTGAGTTCCTTAGGAATGTGATGACCCTCGGGCAGAGAATCTAGGCTGATAGCCTTCATCAATGACAACTGAAAGACCAGGGTATAGGGCGTTGCTCCAGTTTCTGATGAATATCAAGTAAAACAAAAGACTCAGGAACTAAGATCAGATGGATGCCCCCTCCCTGAGACCTGATGCCTCCTCCACCTGGAGACCAGCCCCAATATAACTGGCTTGTAGTCTTTGTTCTGTAAGATGGTTATTTTGGACACCAGTCAGCCATCTTCCCTATTGCTGGCAAACTGTAATACACCCTTTCTTTTTTCCACCATCTTGCCTCTTGACAATTGGCTCTTGTCTTGCGGTGAGCAGATCATGCCCTTTGTGTGGTGACAAAATGGACCGTACCACTCCTCTGATTAGATCATTCTGTGGCTGCCCGCTGGTTTCAGGTTCAGCTCTAAACCCTTCAGCATGGCCCATGTGGTCTAGCCTCTGCCCACCTTGAGCTTCACTTCTCCTGGGGTTGTGGATGTCCGTTGACTGCCTCCCCACCATCTATTCCCCTCTGCACTTCCCCTCAGCCCAGCTTCAAGTAGAAGCCCACCCACATGTTCCACACCCTGGCTAGAGTGACTGGTTGGAGGACTCAGATCTAAAGTGATCCAATTAGGCTTCTGCCTGGAGTGCTGGGACAAAGGGCATTCCTCCTGCTCTGGACCATGTGGTATGCAGGCAGGAGACCAAGAACCGGCGTAGACATTTTAGCTCTTACAGAGAAAATCAGCCTGAGGATGAGTTGGATGATGGGAGTTAGAAGGAAAAGACTGGCACTTCTGGAGCCGGAGCCCCAGTGATGGGGATGACACGTGAGCCCACGTACATCAGTGCTTCCTGAAGCCGCCTCAGTACCACCCAGCACCTTCTCAGCCCCTGCCCCAGACCTACTGAATCAGAAACTATGGGGTGGGGTCCAGCAGTCCGTGTTTTAACAAGCCCTGCAAGTGATTCTGATGCTCGTAAGATTTGAGAACCACTGACCTACAGCAGTTACCTCAGCCAATAAATCCACTTTC
This sequence comes from Tapirus indicus, assembly GCA_031878705.1. Taxonomy (NCBI): domain Eukaryota; kingdom Metazoa; phylum Chordata; class Mammalia; order Perissodactyla; family Tapiridae; genus Tapirus; species Tapirus indicus. The sequence continues at coordinate 42,899,129 of CM062935.1, forward strand.
TAGTTTAAGTCAGTTTGAGTTAGATTTTCTGTTACTTGGGCCACCTGCACTTTGAACCAGTAGGACTTAGGTGGTGTAAAGACAAACATGACTTCATCTTGTCCCTCCCTGCCCCTGTAAACCCGCTTAATGTGGGCAATCCTCTTGCCACCTGGGGAAAGTTTGGACAGGCTCCATAACTTTTCCATCCCTTCTTTTTTTCCCTTGTATTTTGCATATTGTGGTAAAATATACGTAACACAAAATAAACATAAAATGTACCATTTTAACTATTTTTAAGTGTAAAAGTTCTGTGGCATTAAGTACATTCATGTTGTACAGCCATCACCACCATCGACCTCCAGAACTTTTATATCTTCCCAAAGTGAAACTCTGTACCCATGAAACACTGTCCATTCTTCCTACCCGGAGCCCCTGGAAACCACCATTCTACTTTCCATCTATGAATTTGACTACTCTAGGAACCTCATATAAGTGGAATCATACAATATTTGTCCTTTTTTGACTGGCTTATTCCACTTAGCCTAGTCTTCAAGTTTTATCCATATTGTAGCACGTGTTAGAATTTTAACTTCCTTTTTAAGGGCTGAATAACATTCCGTTGTGTATATTTACCACATTTTTAAATTCATTCATGGGTCAGTGGACACTTGGGTTGCTTCCTCCTCTTGACTATTGCGAATAACACTGCTGTAAACTTGGGTGTACAAACGTCTGTTTGAGTCTCTGCTTTCATTTCAGAGAAATTCTTATCACAAATCCACTTCACAAACCCTCTCTCACTCTTTACTCTCTCCCTTTAGAATGAGGGGATTTTAGTGTCCTGAAATTGGTTTTGGATACTTGGAATATTTTCTCTTGCATCTCAAAGTCTCAGGTAAAATGTACAACTCAACCTCCCGTTATGCAACTGAAAACACCTGAGCCATTGCTGCTCTCTGGCAACAGTTCTTTAACTACGAGTCAGCCCTGCCCTCCGAGGGGAGTGGAAACTCGCAAATGCTCAGACGCTGCAGAGTGCTGGGCCTCAGAAAGGGCTTTACACTTTTTTATGTCATTTAATTTGTGTAACAAAACTGCCAAATGAGGATTCTTACCTTCTTTTCAGATGGGGAAACTCAGCTTCAGAGAAGACAGTTAGCATGTCTGAGATCCCACTGCCAGAAAATGGAATCCAAACACGGGTCTGTTGGTCTGCTAAGCACTTCCATAATCTTTGCATCCTACTCCAGCTTCACGTCTAACTGGAGAGACAAAACCATGAATGAGTAAATTCTAAAGTGCTGATCATATGTTGAATCTCAGGAAAGGGAGATACCAGTGTGGGCTGCACTGATTTGAGAGCGGTCTATGATGAAGACTGAACTTGACCAGGACCGTGAAGAATGAGTAACACTTAAATGTGTAGAAGTTAGAAGGGAGGGCATTCCCGGGGTGAGGGCTGTACTCACAAAGGAGGGAGGAGGGAGTTCATGTGGAACATGTGGGGGACACAGACCGGACCTTCCTCACTGAGTAGAGGGAGAGCAGTAAGAGAGAAGGTTAGATCAGAAGGGGCTGTGCACAGTAGAACAGAACTGGAAATCCAAGTGAGGTTTTGGAAAGCAGCATGGCATAACATGTACAGCCTGGGGTTAGACTCGGACTTAAATCTCTGCCTTGTCCTAACTTGCGAGATCTTGGGCTCTTTAAGTCATTTAAACACACTGATCCTCAGTATCGTTACCTGTACAATAGGGACAATAATTTGTACTTGTACCACTGTTGTAAGAATTATCTATAGTATATGTTTAAAGTGTTTGTCCCACACCTGGCACATAGTAAGTGCTCAGTGCGTGTACTGTTTATTGCGACCATCACCATCACTGTTCTCATCATCATTGTGGTAGATGATAGGAGGCACTGGAGGTTCCTAAACACAGGAGTGGCCGAGCAGAGGTGCTGATTTAGGAAGACTTGTCCAGCAACAGAGTGCAGTCTGGATTGCTCTGGGTAATACTGGAGGCAAAGGGGACTGTAAAAGTTTCCTCAGGTTGCTGGGATGCGAAACCAGGGGCTAGAGCAGAGTGGGAGGACCTGGAATGGAGAGGGAAGAGCAAACTAGAAGCTCTTTGACGGAGGAGATGGCAGAGCTCGAGGAAGCTTGGAAGTGAAGTACCAAGGAGAGAAGAGTCCAAAATAATGCCAAGCTGTCTGGTAAGAGAGATGAGGAGGAGGATGGGGACGTCATGTCGTGGACTAACTGTCAGGAAGGAGAGCTGATTGTCTGTGAGTGGAAATGCCGCAGGGAAGCTGCTATTGCCAGGTCTGGGCACGCTGAGTTTGCGGTGATGCTAAGACATTCAAGTAAGACAAAACCATTTTGTTTCCATACACGGGGTGAGTGGGAACTGATACCAGAGAAAGTGAGAAAAAACAGAGTCCTTGAGAGAGAGAGAGTGGATATGGGTTGAATGAACTGGCAACAGTACTCTTCACACAAAGAACTCTTATTGTCTGGAGCTGGTAACAGGAAAACAGCGCGCTTGTTTGTGGAGGCAGAGACCCAGGAACCACGAGACCCTGCATGGCTGTCCTTTGCTTATCTGTCCAGTGGGTATGCCTGCACTGGGCAAAGTGCCAAGTGGTCAGTGCTCATAGCCGAAGGAAGGGAGACTGTGTCACGCAAAGTTGCACGTGTCCACTGCTGCAGATCTCTGATCGTTTGTCCACGTGCACCTCATGTGTCAGTTCATGTGACATAAAGTTAATGCGACAGTACTGATCCTAATGCCAGGAGGCTGACATTCCATATATGTTCTACCGGAAATTCCCTAACACTTCTAGGTCGCCTGGACACTGTTCAGAACCACTCCAGGATATTTTTCTTGAAAGTGTTAATGCGGGTTAATACTTTAACTGTGACCCATTATTTAAAAAAACTAAAATGGAATTCATTTGACTTAGCAATGGTCAAAAGTTTTATTTTCCTCAGCCTTTTTTAAAAAAAATCTTATTTATGCAAAAATTACCTAATGTAAGAGTTATTCTCAGTGTGAAAGCTTTCTTTTGATTTTGAATCATGTCTGATTATTTCTATGTAAATCACAGTGTTGACCATTTCTCCAGGGAACGAGAGCAGCAGAATGCAGGCACATTTATTATTCGAGTGAAATGGTGCGCATCCTACGTTGAATCCTTGATATGGGTTCCATCATATTGCTATCCTGAGCTCAAGCAGATTGTAAATGAAAATTTTTAAATTTTATACAAGAAATACAGTGTCTCCAAAAGTGGCTTCTGGGTGGGAAGGGGGGTGGAAGGAGGAGACTTTATTCTTGCTTTTGCTGCTGGGCTATACGGATGCCCAGTGCCCACTTGAGAGTTTGCATGTGCAAATGGGGAGCAAGCCTCCAACCTGAAATTTTCACACCAGCCTTTCTTTTGGCACACGTTGCATTCTCGTGAGCTGGGAGCCCTGGTGAAACACACCACCAACCATATGGAGGAATGTTTTCATTTTTATCATAGAATTCAAATAACAAAATTTCAGATTTACTGATGGTGCCCCTCTTACGTGCTCCCATTTCCCCCAGCGTCTCTAACGCAGAAACACTGCGTTGTGTGCATTTAGCTCCTCTTCCACTAAACTGTCAGTTCTGTGAGGAGACCACATCTGCCCGGTGCACCCTCGTGCCCCCGGGACAGCTCCTGTGAGGGATTGGAACATGCGTGCAGTACATATCTGCATATCTAAATCCAGGAAGGACGGCAATACGCTGCTTCATACTAGTTACATGAAATGCGAAGGCACGTCTCTCAATTATGTCAATATGATCTTTTATATCACCTGTTGTTTTATCTTAAACTCCTAGAAACGTAGAGTGTACAGGTCTCGTAGTCACTGAGTGCAGTGGTCTTCAACTTTAGAAGCACGTTGGGAGCATCGGGGAGCTTTGTAAAATACCGATGCCTGGGCCCAACTCCCCGAGCCTCCGACGCAATTGGTCTGGGAAGGGGCCCAAGCACTGGGGGACGTAAAGGCTCCTCAGCTGATTCTAATGTGCAGCCAAAGTTGAGAAGCACTGATATGTGGCAACCTCTTATAGATAAGGAAGTCGAGGCCCAGAGAGGTTAACTGACTTGCCGCACATCACATAGCTACTTAGCGGCAGAGGACAGAAACCCAGGTGTTCTGGCTTTTTTGTTTGTTTGTTTGTTTTTGTGTATTTTGAGGAAGATTAGCCCTGAGCTAACATCCGTTGCCAATCCTCCTCTTTTTGCTGAGGAAGACTGGCCCTGGGCTAACATCCGTGCCCGTCTTCCTCCACTTTATATGGGACGCCGCCACAGCACGGCTTGAGAAGAGGTGCGTAGGTCCACACCCGGGACCCAAACCTGCGAACTCCAGGCTGCCAAAGCAGAGTGAGTGAACTTAACTACTACACCACCGGGCCAGCCCCTGTTCTGGCTCTTAGACCACTGTTCTTCCCACTATACCGTGTTTTTCAATCTTGACTCCTTCACAAACCACTTACTTATCATTCAATATTTTCCTTTAAAATGACTCCCTTTTTAACATTTGACCTATATATTTTAAAAGAAAACTTTATATCATTTGATAACTGGAAAATCCATTTCACTTGCTATACATAGATGAAAACTAAAGCTAAAAATAATGAAATAAAATGTTACTAAGTTTTAGCTGGATAAAATTGCCTGCTGAAGACTCTCAGGCTAAAACTTGTTCTCTCCTTAAAAAGAACAGCAAGAGGCCAGCCCAATGGCATAGTTGTTAAGTTTGCATGCTCCGCTTCGGCAGCCCGGGGTTTGCCTGTTTGGATCCTGAGCGCGGACCTACTCACCACTCATCAAGCCATGCTGAGGCGGTGTCCCCTGTAGAAGAGCTACAACTCTACAACTATGATACAAAACTGTGTACTGGGGCTTTGGGGAGAAAAAAGAAGAAGATTGGCAACAGATGTTAGTGCAGGGCCAATCTTCCTCAAAAAAAAAAAAAGAGGATTGAAAGAGAATTGAAATGCAGTGACTTTTCCACTATATGAGTCAAATAATAAATTCTGGAAGAATTCATTAATTCTTATATTGACTTATAAATTCTGTGTCCACACAGCACCTAGTTGCCCTGAGTGCCATGGTGGTCCACATCACACTCTCTGTAAAATGCCATGCTGCACGCTTAATTGGAGGCACTATTGTTTCACTGCTTTCTTTGCAATGTCCATCTAATCAGAATGGTTAAAGATCAAAACACATTAAGGGTAGAATTCTGGCATAAAAGAACTGTCTATAACGGGGAAGAAAAGAAAAACACAGAACTATCTTGTTTTGTGTGTGTGAGGAAGACTGGCCCTGGGCTAACATCCATGCCCATCCTCCTCTACTTTATAATGGGACGCCGCCACGGCATGGCTGACAAGCGGTGCGTCTGTCCACGCCTGGGATCCGAACCTGCGAACCCTGGGCCGCTGAAGTGGAGCTCGTGAACTTAACCGCTGTGCCACCGGGCCGGCCCCAGAACTATCTTTTTATACACCAACAAAGGAAAAACTCACCAAGAACTTCTTTTATTGAGTTTAAAGCTCTTTACAAATGATCGAGTTATCAAGTTCTGATGCCAATTACAAACCAATATACATTGACTAAGTGCTCTCTCCAGGCAGAAAAAGCAAAAACACTGGGGGGGATGAAAATAGAAGATAAGAAAGTGGTACAAGACCCTGCTGGGACTTTCAGCTAAGTCAGATTTGATTAGCCCACATTTTCTGATACAAATTTTTATTTTCTGAGGCAAAAGTTATTTTGTCAGACATACCTCAGCAGCATGGACCAGTGGCACAGGACAAAGTGTGAGGAACAGAGCCTGATGTATGTTTCCTCAAGCATTATTCCCCAACGAGAAAACATTTGCTGGAACAATCCTTACACTTTCCATAACGTGCAGACTTATTGGCACGCATTCAGTTTCTTTTCTGGGGGCTGAAAATGTCTTTGTCTACTTTGTGCTGTTTAAAAGTTGTCTAGGGGCCGGCCCGGTGGCGCAGCGGTTTAGTCCGCGCTTGGCAGCCCGGGGTTCGCCGGTTCGGATCCCGGGCGCCCGCCGACGCACTGCCTGTCAGCCATGCCGTGGCGGCGTCCCATATAAAGTAGAGGAAGATGGGCACGATGTTAGCCCAGGGCCAGTCTTCCTCAGCAAAAAGAGGAGGATTAGCAACGGATGTTAGCTCAGGGCTCGTCTTCCTCACCAGAAAAAAAAAAAAAAAAGTTGTCTAATCGTTGGCCTGATGCTCGTGTCATTCGTGCAATAAAGCCAGCTGAGATCTTTGGTTCTGTCGGGGGGCAAGTTATTACACAGCCATGTTCCTTTCAACACACTGGCTGGGAAATCTCCCCTGCCAGGAACTAAAGGCTTTAATTTTGTGAATCATCAAAGCCTTCTCTTATACATGACGTGGAATAAACTTTTCTTTTCAGAAGGTCTAATCCAATAGCCTCACAGACCTCAGGATGTCACCAAATGGCATGTGCGTGGTATGCCAGAAGAACAAAGGAGAAAACTATTCAGAGCTGAACTGCATATTACATAACACCCTATATTAGAAAATTGCGACCCATAAAACGCTCACCTACTTTGTGGGGTTTAAATAAAGGAGAATGGTGTTCCTTTTTAAAGAATTGCTTTACAGTTATCTTCCTGTCAGAATTCCAATTATTCTATGACTCAATGGGTATATGTCTAGCTTTTTTTAAATTCTTTTTTTGGGTAAGAATGTGAAGAAGTTTTCATGAGAAGTTTGTAAAGGAAAAAGTTTATGTAATAATGCTGAGCTGCATCAAATACAAAGACATTTTATTTCATTATTTGAAATCCAATGTTTTAAAAATATTTTTGGAGTTGAGCCTTATCTATAAAAGTGATAAACATTTTCTTTGGTGCATTTGGAAACATGGTAATTCACTGCTGCTTAGGAATTAACTGATATTTATGGTAGGATTGAGAGTATTCAATATTCACTTCTCTCAGGCCTTTGGACTAAGACTTCCATAGAAGAATAAGAATTAGGCTGAATTTTTTTATATGTGAGAGATTCATTTTTCCTAATTTTCATAACACTTGAGCATAGGCACTTTCTACTTCATCTGTGGCAGAGACTGGCCAGCTGCTCATTACACCCACTTCCACCTTCTCCTGACACACAGCTAGACTACATTTCCCAGCCCCTCATGCAGATTAGCATGGCCTTGTAACTAGTTCTGGCCAATGGAACAGGTACGGAAGATGCTCTCACCTTCAGGCGGTGCCCATAGAAATTCTCTCTGATCCCCTCTCCAATCACCAAATGGCAAAGGACCCGGAGGAGGATGCTGAGGCCAGGTCACAAGATGAATGGCCATGTGTCCATCATAAACATCCACAACACTGAACTTTGAGTAAATAGGAAATAAACTTTCATTGTGTTAAATCACTGAGATTTTAGAGTTTTTCACTTTGTGTTAAATCACTATTTTAGAGTTTTTTCATTTTTGTTGTTGTTTTTAACAGTAACTACTAATACATCACCCACTGTCCTGTCTTCTCTCCTTTGGTCTGCTGCTCTCTTTTCCTTGCTTCTACTCGCTTTCTTTCTTTATTATATGCTTAGGTCTTTCTGATTTAATAACCAAATCAAACTGCTTTTATTGTATTTAGGATTAAGGCCTTAACAGTTTTGAAATAATAAATGGACTCAATTTAATTAGGAGAAAAAATTCAATCAATTCAACTTTTAAAAAAGCTTACACATTAAATATCTAGGACAATTTTTATTAAACAACTACTTGAGTAAATGGATAACATTTGTTTAGTTTAGAGATCACATAAGAGTCTGATGGTAACCGGGACAAATGTGGTTATCTCAGTGCTAATGACCCAGCAGATGTGTACACAACAACCATCCTCTAATGAGGAAACCCAATGTGCATGAATTGGAAATAAATATTAGTCTAAGCTCTTGACCAACTTTCTTCATGTGAATGGCACTGTGGCTTCCGGTGGGGCAAGCATGGACATTATTACAATGTCAGGCATCTCTAAGAGCAGGCCAGAAAAAGGAACACTTGTACACTCGGTAGGAATGTAAATTGATGCAGCCACTGTGGAAAACAGTATGTAGGTTCTTCAAAAAATTAAAAATAGAACTACCATATGTTCCAGCAATTCTACTTCTGGGTATTTGTCTGAAGAAAATGAAAATGTTCATTCGAAAAGATATATGCACCCCTATGTTCATTGCAGCATTATTTACAATAGCCAATGTATGGAAGCAACCTGTGTCCATTGGTAGATGAATGGATAAAGAAGATGTGGTATATGTACACAATGGAATGTTACTCAGCCATAAAAAAGAATGAAATCTTGCCATTTGTGATGACATGGATGGACCTAGAGGGTATTATGCTAAGTGAAATAAGAAGAGAAAGACAAATACCATCTGATTTCACTTATATGTGGAATCTAAAAAACAAAATGAACGAACAAACAAAACAAAACAGAAACGGACTCATAGATATAAAGAATACACTGGTGGCTGCCAGAGGGGAGGGAAGCGGGGATGGGTAAAATAGGTGAAGGGGATTAAGGGATACAAACTTCCAGTTACAAAACAAATAAGACATGGGGATGTAATGTACAGTATAGGGAATATAGTCAAAAATATTGTAATAACTTTATATGGTGACAGGCGGTTGCTAGACTTATCGTGGTCATCATTTATAATGTATATCAATATCGAAGCACTATGATGTACACCTGAAACTAATATGATATTGTATGTCAACTATACTTCATAAAATAAATAAAAATTTTAAAAAAGAATAGGCCAGAAAAAATATTAGTACTGCATGTGACTGAGTGAGGCTTCCAAAAGAATTTGAGTTTCAAAGTGCCGTTAAAGAAAACCCAAAATAAAAATTCCAGTCTGATTCTGTGTAAGCTGCTTTCTTTCAGACTCAATATGGCGATTAACCCTTCGCCTTCTTTTCTTACACCAGGTTGGTGATTCTCAAACTGAGCTCAGTGAAGCCCATTCAGAATCTGTCTCAAGAAGTGGGCTCCAGATTCAGCCAGAAAAGTTTTGTTTTCATCTGTTTTGCATATTGAGTTTCTATATAAGCATTTTTTTCTGTGTATGAGTGGGGAAGATTCCTTTGCTTTAAAGGGTTACAAACCATCTCTTTATATGTTCTACCCGGACATCACATCTACTCTCATAGTTTTATTCACACAAATACCCTAAAATGTCCAAATCTGAATCTACAGCACAGCTCTTTTCTGAGCCTCTCGCTCAGAGTCCCACTCACATCCGTCATCTCCACTTGCCGGGTGCCTCCTGGCCACCTCTTCACAGGATTCCTGAAATAGAACGCATCGTCCTGCCCACCCTTCTTCTGCTAACGGCACCACCATCCGCCTGACGACTCAACAGAAGCCGCTGAGTCATTCTGACCCCCTCCCCTCCCATATCCAATCAGTCATTTAGTCCAGTTGTAAATTGTCCTAATTATCCATTAAATATGTCCTTCCTCACCATCCTCATTGCTACTGCCTTAGTGTAGGGCCTTGTCATCCTCCTTCATCTAGACTGTCACAGTGGTCCCCAATGGTTCTCATATCACTCCGCCCCGGCTGCATTGATTTTTCTGAAATACAGTAGAAATCATAATAGTTAATATTTATTTTTAACTTGGTAGTTAACAAATTGCTTTCACGTACATTATCATATTTAAGTATCACAGCATTCCAGCAAGAAGACGTTGTTGATCTTAATTTAGAACAGCAATTTGAAGCCTCAGAAAATTGTCCTGATCAGGCATCCTCAAAAAGTCATAGAGCTGGTGTTTGAACCCGAGGACTCTACAGTTTATGTTGATGACATTAACCACATTACCAAACACGCATCAGTCCTTGGCTTTAAGACCTTCAATGCCTCACCACTGCCTACAGGAGAACGTATGGACCTTCTATCACATTGAAAAAGGCTCACTATATCTGTGCCCCAGGGAGCATTAGTAGTTAATAGTGATGGTTAATTTAGTAGTTAATATTCCAGCTCTGGAGAGAGAACCCAAATTCTAGTGTAAAACCTTGGAAATGTTACATAACATCTCTAAACCTCAGTTTCTTACTGTGCTAAGTAAGGCTAATAATAGAGTTTATCCCATGAGGTTGCTGTGTGGCTTAAATAAGACCGTGCGAGTGACGCGCTTCACACACTGCTTGTCCCACAGAAAGTGCTCAATGAATGTTCGCTGTGGGTACCGATTTACCAGCCTCATCCTGCACCATTTACTTTCCATCTTCCACCCTTTAAGCAGCCCACACTCTGTTATCTCCTCAGTGAAACCTCAAAACCCCCGACGAATAACTCCGGCCACTTTGTACACACCTCTATTTTTAGATACTTGGTGAGGACCAGCGTTGGAACGCACCTGGGGCTGGTCAACAGGTCTTGGAGAAAGTCCCCTCTGCAACAGAATGCTCTTCCCACAAACTCGCCCAGGTCTCCTGCTTTAGGTTTCTCATTCCCTTGCCCTGCCTCTCCCCGCTCCCCCGCCACTTCTGATGTCAGAGTTGTCCTCCAGGCTTGCTCTTGCTCCAACTTGCCAGCCCTGCTGCCCAGCTCCAGCGGTTTGGTGGCTGTCTGACCTCGGCTCCCCGCCAGTGCTGCGTTCCTCTTAGGTGCGAGGCTTTGGCATCTTGTCCATCTTTCTCTGGCATCTGACCTCAGTCTGTCTTCTGTTTCTAGCTTCTGTTTCTAGGCCAACAATGGTTCAGAGAGGGTGATCACGGGTCTTATCACACTGTTCTGTGTAATTTGTTTGTCTTTCTTATCCATTAGACTGAACTCTTCCAGGGCAGAGAGATCTTGTCTTTAACCTTGGTGGATCCTCCACAGCACGTGGCTTAGAATAAACCCTTAACGAGTGCTTATTAATTAAATAGACTATTCTTTCCCAAACAAGGCTATGAGTGGCTATGAGTCTCGCATATGTTCCTAAGACCACGCAGAGGCATCGATAGCGGCGCAGTCAATCATCTGAAACTCTTCTCATACGACCAGATTCGGATCAGAATGAAGTACACATAACTGTGGTCAGATGTGGCTTTTTCCCCACCAGAATATAAAAGCATTCCACCTATAAAGTGGTTTTTCTTATTGTTTCCATTATGTGCTGGTAGGTTTCTATAAATTTGACTATGTCACCAATGTCCATTCATTTAGCTTCATTCTATGCCTTTTCAAGGTTCATGCTTTTCTTTTTACCAAGCACTTTGTTGATATTAACCCCTCACTATTGTACATAAATTCTTGAAAAAGGTTGATCTTTGTAGGCTGTTTTGTTTGTGCGGCACCTTATTGAGCAACCTCATGCAAAGCGTGTGCTACAAAATATTGCTTCAATTGAATAACACCACAGTTTTCCAAGGTTTGCAGCTGAAAAACATCTCATTTTGTGTTTGATTCAACTATCATGGCTTTCATTAGATACATTTTTTTTAACCATTTATCTTTTTAATCTGTAAAACAACAAGGGTGCCTAGATGGTCACTGGTTCTTTTCAACTCCAACTATCTTCAGTGCATAGTTGTAAGATACGATTAAAAACTCTGGTGTCTCCTTGTCCCAAATGATCTCAGAATTAATAGACAAAAATCTTGAAATTCTATAAGTTTACTAAAAAGAAAAATACACTTTGAAATTATTAAAATTTTAAAACATAGGCTTTAGAGAAATGCAAATTAATGCAACAATGAGATACCAGAATTGCCTACCAAAAAAATGATTATCCCAATGCTGGGAGTATTACTGGACACCACTGGTGGGAATGTAATTTGGTACAACCTTTATGGAAGGCAATTTGACAGTATGTATCATGGGACTTAAAAATGCATATAATCTTTGAACCAGAAATTACTCTTCTAGAATGTTCTTCTAAAGACATAATCGTGGATAGATGCAAATCTTTAGCTAAATGATGGTTCTTCTCACCATTTAGATTAGAGAAGAAACTCATTCAATATTTTTGGATTGAATGAAGTGCCATTTCCCAAACAAGTCAGATGGATCTTTGTGGCTACTGCTCTGTAAAAACTGTGGGCTGGGCACACAAGAGGGAAGAAACTTCTAATCACTCCGTGGTGGGGCTCAAGTCTGCAGACTGAATTATTGCGGGGAGAGGAGGGGCTTAAGCCCGGCAGGCCCACTGTCCTTTATTCTCGCCCCAGCTTCATTAAAGGACAAACCAGAGGGAATTGAGCATCTCAAAGCCTGAGCCGGAGGTCTGAGGAAGAACTTGGATGGGGTAAGAGAGCGGAGAAAAGGTTAAGAAATAAAAAGCTAGAAGAAAGGGACGGCAGGCGGGGTCGGGGGTGGAGTGGGGCGGGTTCCGGCAACACCAGATGACTGGGGTGGGGGAAAAGTGCTCTGTTGCGCCACCTTCTGGTGTCTAGGTGTATGTGCACCAGACAGAAGGATACCTTCTGCTCACAGACCCTGCTAGTTGCTTTTCTAAATGGGTAGGACACAGTTAAGGATTTACAATAGAAAATAAACAGGTTCCAACAATGGAAGATGGATTGAGAAAATTTTTATAGAAGACTTGTAGGGAAGGAAAAATAATTTTTCCTCTACCCTTCTAAGTTCTTAGCTGAGACTCCTGTAATAGAAGACAGATTAACAAGAGAAAAACAAACAGAAGTTTATTAACATGTATACCTCATGTACACGTGGAAGATACCCAGGGAAAAATAAGGAGTTCTTTGGGGTGGCTTAGAATTCAGGCTTAAATATCCTCTTAATAGGGAAAGGGGAGGGAGGATGTAGATCTCTTAGGGGGGAGTAAGTGATTTTTAGGAAAGGTGAATGGGCCCTTAGAAGAATAAATGGGAAGTAGGAGAGTTTGTGACAGAGTTTGGGTGTGGTGTGAAGTCTAGTCTCCTCCCCTGTGATAAGGGTCAGTCCTCTCTGGTGGATGAAACTCTGGGGAAGGGATCTATGACAACTGAGTTCTTTTTGAGGATCTGACTTTAGGCAGATGAGGGGAGTTCAGAGAAAGCCTCTCCCTGCATTTCCTGTTTTTCAAGTGCCTACAGTTCAAATAATCAATATACCAAAGTGGCATATTTCGGGATGGCGTGTCCTGAACTCCTACAGTCATGTGTTGGGGTGGCATATTCTGCTACCCTTCACTGTTTACTAACACAAAATAGTCACAATATATAGTTGAGTGAAAAAAGTGGGTTACAAAAAAAGTGTGTGCAGTCATCTCATTTCTGTGCAACAATAACACACATGGCATATATTGTATATATATATAGCCACAAACACAGAAA